>JALGPY010000002.1:7500-10007500 GCA_023055425.1 Linanthus parryae
TATATTCTGGAATCCTTGAACCACCATCTTTAAAACCACGGGCCTAGATTTTCAAATTCCTTCTTCAATTGATCGCAAATTTGCAGTGAAGTTGACTAGTTGAGTTAATTTCCCTCCATCTAGACTTTCAAATTTGACATTCTAAATGACTTGTCTAGCCTAAGAGTTCTTCATTAAAGTTGTTCGCATTATTATTCTAACCCTAAATTCTAAACCCTAAACCCTGAACTGACCTAAACCCTAAACCCTAAACCCTAAACCCTGAACTGACCTAAACCCTAAACCCTAAACTGACCTGAAGATGAATTTTTTAATTTTCCACGTTTTCAAACATGATTTCCTCCCAACTTTGACATGGCATAACTTTGTGTGTATTTTGAATCTTTGGAAGTTCAAATATGTTCTGGAATCCTTGAACCACCATCTTTAAAACCACGGGCCTAGATTTTCAAATTCCTTCTTCAATTGATCGCAAATTTGCAGTGAAGTTGACTAGTTGAGTTAATTTCCCTCCATCTAGACTTTCAAATTTGACACTCTAAATGACTTGTCTAGCCTAAGAGTTCTTCATTAAAGTTGTTCGCATTATTATTCTAACCCTAAATTCTAAACCCTAAACCCTGAACTGACCTAAACCCTAAACCCTGAACTGACCTAAACCCTAAACCCTGAACTGACCTAAACCCTAAACCCTAAACTGACCTGAAGTTGAAATTTTTAATTTTCCACGTTTTCAAACATGATTTCCTCCCAACTTTGACAGAGCATAACTTTGTGTGTATTTTGAATCTTTGTAACTTCAAATATATTCTGGAATCCTTGAACCACCATCTTTAAAACCACGGGCCTAGATTTTCAAATCCTTCTTCAATTGATCGCAAATTTGCAGTGAAGTTGACTAGTTGAGTTAATTTCCCTCCATCTAGACTTTCAAATTTGACATTCTAAATGACTTGTCTAGCCTAAGAGTTCTTCATTAAAGTTGTTCGCATTATTATTCTAACCCTAAACCCTAAACCCTAAACCCTGAACTGACCTAAACCCTAAACCCTAAACTTACCTGAAGTTGAATTTTTTAATTTTCCACGTTTTCAAACATGATTTCCTCCCAACTTTGACATAGCATAACTTTGTGTGTATTTTGAATCTTTGGAAGTTCAAATATGTTCTGGAATCCTTGAACCACCATCTTTAAATCCACGGGCCTAGATTTTCAAATTCCATCTTCAATTGATCGCAAATTTGCAGTGAAGTTGACTAGTTGAGTTAATTTCCCTCCATCTAGACTTTCAAATTTGACACTCTAAATGACTTGTCTAGCCTAAGAATTCTTCATTAAAGTTGTTCGCATTATTATTCTAACCCTAAATTCTAAACCCTAAACCCTGAACTGACCTAAACCCTAAACCCTGAACTGACCTAAACCCTAAACCCTAAACTGACCTGAAGTTGAAATTTTTAATTTTCCACGTTTTCAAACATGATTTCCTCCCAACTTTGACAGAGCATAACTTTGTGTGTATTTTGAATCTTTGTAACTTCAAATATATTCTGGAATCCTTGAACCACCATCTTTAAAACCACGGGCCTAGATTTTCAAATTCCTTCTTCAATTGATCGCAAATTTGCAGTGAAGTTGACTAGTTGAGTTAATTTCCCTCCATCTAGACTTTCAAATTTGACATTCTAAATGACTTGTCTAGCCTAAGAGTTCTTCATTAAAGTTGTTCGCATTATTATTCTAACCCTAAACCCTAAACCCTAAACCCTGAACTGACCTAAACCCTAAACCCTAAACCCTAAACCCTAAACCCTGAACTGACCTAAACCCTAAACCCTAAACTGACCTGAAGTTGAATTTTTTAATTTTCCACGTTTTCAAACATGATTTCCTCCCAACTTTGACATAGCATAACTTTGTGTGTATTTTGAATCTTTGGAAGTTCAAATATGTTCTGGAATCCTTGAACCACCATCTTTAAATCCACGGGCCTAGATTTTCAAATTCCATCTTCAATTGATCGCAAATTTGCAGTGAAGTTGACTAGTTGAGTTAATATCCCTCCATCTAGACTTTCAAATTTGACACTCTAAATGACTTGTCTAGCCTAAGAGTTCTTCATTAAAGTTGTTCGCATTATTATTCTAACCCTAAATTCTAAACCCTAAACCCTGAACTGACCTAAACCCTAAACCCTAAACCCTGAACTGACCTAAACCCTAAACCCTGAACTGACCTAAACCCTAAACCCTAAACTGACCTGAAGTTGAATTTTTTAATTTTCCACGTTTTCAAACATGATTTCCTCCCAACTTTGACATAGCATAACTTTGTGTGTATTTTGAATCTTTGGAAGTTCAAATATGTTCTGGAATCCTTGAATCACCATCTTTAAAACCACGGGCCTAGATTTATAAATTCCTTCTTCAATTGATCGCAAATTTGCAGTGAAGTTGACTAGTTGAGTTAATTTCCCTCCATCTAGACTTTCAAATTTGACATTCTAAATGACTTGTCTAGCCTAAGAGTTCTTCATTAAAGTTGTTCGCATTATTATTCTAACCCTAAACCCTGAACTGACCTAAACCCTAAACCCTAAACCCTAAACCCTGAACTGACCTAAACCCTAAACCCTAAACTGACCTGAAGTTGAATTTTTTAATTTTCCACGTTTTCAAACATGATTTCCTCCCAACTTTGACATAGCATAACTTTGTGTGTATTTTGAATCTTTGGAAGTTCAAATATGTTCTGGAATCCTTGAACCACCATCTTTAAATCCACGGGCCTAGATTTTCAAATTCCATCTTCAATTGATCGCAAATTTGCAGTGAAGTTGACTAGTTGAGTTAATTTCCCTCCATCTAGACTTTCAAATTTGACACTCTAAATGACTTGTCTAGCCTAAGAGTTCTTCATTAAAGTTGTTCGCATTATTATTCTAACCCTAAATTCTAAACCCTAAACCCTGAACTGACCTAAACCCTAAACCCTAAACCCTAAACCCTAAACTGACCTGAAGTTGAATTTTTTAATTTTCCACGTTTTCAAACATGATTTCCTCCCAACTTTGACATAGCATAACTTTGTGTGTATTTTGAATCTTTGGAAGTTCAAATATGTTCTGGAATCCTTGAACCACCATCTTTAAAACCACGGGCCTAGATTTTCAAATTCCTTCTTCAATTGATCGCAAATTTGCAGTGAAGTTGACTAGTTGAGTTAATTTCCCTCCTTCTAGACTTTCAAATTTGACACTCTAAATGACTTGTCTAGCCTAAGAGTTCTTTATTAAAGTTGTTCGCATTATTATTCTAACCATAAATTCTAAACCCTAAACCCTGAACTGACCTAAACCCTAAACCCTGAACTGACCTAAACCCTAAACCCTAAACTGACATGAAGTTGAAATTTTTAATTTTCCACGTTTTCAAACATGATTTCCTCCCAACTTTGACAGAGCATAACTTTGTGTTTATTTTGAATCTTTGTAACTTCAAATATATTCTGGAATCCTTGAACCACCATCTTTAAAACCACGGGCCTAGATTTTCAAATTCCTTCTTCAATTGATCGCAAATTTGCAGTGAAGTTGACTAGTTGAGTTAATTTCCCTCCATCTAGACTTTCAAATTTGACATTCTAAATGACTTGTCTAGCCTAAGAGTTCTTCATTAAAGTTGTTCGCATTATTATTCTAACCCTAAATTCTAAACCCTAAACCCTGAACTGACCTAAACCCTAAACCCTAAACCCTAAACCCTGAACTGACCTAAACCCTAAACCCTAAACTGACCTGAAGATGAATTTTTTAATTTTCCACGTTTTCAAACATGATTTCCTCCCAACTTTGACATGGCATAACTTTGTGTGTATTTTGAATCTTTGGAAGTTCAAATATGTTCTGGAATCCTTGAACCACCATCTTTAAAACCACGGGCCTAGATTTTCAAATTCCTTCTTCAATTGATCGCAAATTTGCAGTGAAGTTGACTAGTTGAGTTAATTTCCCTCCATCTAGACTTTCAAATTTGACACTCTAAATGACTTGTCTAGCCTAAGAGTTCTTCATTAAAGTTGTTCGCATTATTATTCTAACCCTAAATTCTAAACCCTAAACCCTGAACTGACCTAAACCCTAAACCCTGAACTGACCTAAACCCTAAACCCTGAACTGACCTAAACCCTAAACCCTAAACTGACCTGAAGTTGAAATTTTTAATTTTCCACGTTTTCAAACATGATTTCCTCCCAACTTTGACAGAGCATAACTTTGTGTGTATTTTGAATCTTTGTAACTTCAAATATATTCTGGAATCCTTGAACCACCATCTTTAAAACCACGGGCCTAGATTTTCAAATCCTTCTTCAATTGATCGCAAATTTGCAGTGAAGTTGACTAGTTGAGTTAATTTCCCTCCATCTAGACTTTCAAATTTGACATTCTAAATGACTTGTCTAGCCTAAGAGTTCTTCATTAAAGTTGTTCGCATTATTATTCTAACCCTAAACCCTAAACCCTAAACCCTGAACTGACCTAAACCCTAAACCCTAAACTTACCTGAAGTTGAATTTTTTAATTTTCCACGTTTTCAAACATGATTTCCTCCCAACTTTGACATAGCATAACTTTGTGTGTATTTTGAATCTTTGGAAGTTCAAATATGTTCTGGAATCCTTGAACCACCATCTTTAAATCCACGGGCCTAGATTTTCAAATTCCATCTTCAATTGATCGCAAATTTGCAGTGAAGTTGACTAGTTGAGTTAATTTCCCTCCATCTAGACTTTCAAATTTGACACTCTAAATGACTTGTCTAGCCTAAGAATTCTTCATTAAAGTTGTTCGCATTATTATTCTAACCCTAAATTCTAAACCCTAAACCCTGAACTGACCTAAACCCTAAACCCTGAACTGACCTAAACCCTAAACCCTAAACTGACCTGAAGTTGAAATTTTTAATTTTCCACGTTTTCAAACATGATTTCCTCCCAACTTTGACAGAGCATAACTTTGTGTGTATTTTGAATCTTTGTAACTTCAAATATATTCTGGAATCCTTGAACCACCATCTTTAAAACCACGGGCCTAGATTTTCAAATTCCTTCTTCAATTGATCGCAAATTTGCAGTGAAGTTGACTAGTTGAGTTAATTTCCCTCCATCTAGACTTTCAAATTTGACATTCTAAATGACTTGTCTAGCCTAAGAGTTCTTCATTAAAGTTGTTCGCATTATTATTCTAACCCTAAACCCTAAACCCTAAACCCTGAACTGACCTAAACCCTAAACCCTAAACCCTAAACCCTAAACCCTGAACTGACCTAAACCCTAAACCCTAAACTGACCTGAAGTTGAATTTTTTAATTTTCCACGTTTTCAAACATGATTTCCTCCCAACTTTGACATAGCATAACTTTGTGTGTATTTTGAATCTTTGGAAGTTCAAATATGTTCTGGAATCCTTGAACCACCATCTTTAAATCCACGGGCCTAGATTTTCAAATTCCATCTTCAATTGATCGCAAATTTGCAGTGAAGTTGACTAGTTGAGTTAATATCCCTCCATCTAGACTTTCAAATTTGACACTCTAAATGACTTGTCTAGCCTAAGAGTTCTTCATTAAAGTTGTTCGCATTATTATTCTAACCCTAAATTCTAAACCCTAAACCCTGAACTGACCTAAACCCTAAACCCTAAACCCTGAACTGACCTAAACCCTAAACCCTGAACTGACCTAAACCCTAAACCCTAAACTGACCTGAAGTTGAATTTTTTAATTTTCCACGTTTTCAAACATGATTTCCTCCCAACTTTGACATAGCATAACTTTGTGTGTATTTTGAATCTTTGGAAGTTCAAATATGTTCTGGAATCCTTGAATCACCATCTTTAAAACCACGGGCCTAGATTTATAAATTCCTTCTTCAATTGATCGCAAATTTGCAGTGAAGTTGACTAGTTGAGTTAATTTCCCTCCATCTAGACTTTCAAATTTGACATTCTAAATGACTTGTCTAGCCTAAGAGTTCTTCATTAAAGTTGTTCGCATTATTATTCTAACCCTAAACCCTGAACTGACCTAAACCCTAAACCCTAAACCCTAAACCCTGAACTGACCTAAACCCTAAACCCTAAACTGACCTGAAGTTGAATTTTTTAATTTTCCACGTTTTCAAACATGATTTCCTCCCAACTTTGACATAGCATAACTTTGTGTGTATTTTGAATCTTTGGAAGTTCAAATATGTTCTGGAATCCTTGAACCACCATCTTTAAATCCACGGGCCTAGATTTTCAAATTCCATCTTCAATTGATCGCAAATTTGCAGTGAAGTTGACTAGTTGAGTTAATTTCCCTCCATCTAGACTTTCAAATTTGACACTCTAAATGACTTGTCTAGCCTAAGAGTTCTTCATTAAAGTTGTTCGCATTATTATTCTAACCCTAAATTCTAAACCCTAAACCCTGAACTGACCTAAACCCTAAACCCTAAACCCTAAACCCTAAACTGACCTGAAGTTGAATTTTTTAATTTTCCACGTTTTCAAACATGATTTCCTCCCAACTTTGACATAGCATAACTTTGTGTGTATTTTGAATCTTTGGAAGTTCAAATATGTTCTGGAATCCTTGAACCACCATCTTTAAAACCACGGGCCTAGATTTTCAAATTCCTTCTTCAATTGATCGCAAATTTGCAGTGAAGTTGACTAGTTGAGTTAATTTCCCTCCTTCTAGACTTTCAAATTTGACACTCTAAATGACTTGTCTAGCCTAAGAGTTCTTTATTAAAGTTGTTCGCATTATTATTCTAACCATAAATTCTAAACCCTAAACCCTGAACTGACCTAAACCCTAAACCCTGAACTGACCTAAACCCTAAACCCTAAACTGACATGAAGTTGAAATTTTTAATTTTCCACGTTTTCAAACATGATTTCCTCCCAACTTTGACAGAGCATAACTTTGTGTTTATTTTGAATCTTTGTAACTTCAAATATATTCTGGAATCCTTGAACCACCATCTTTAAAACCACGGGCCTAGATTTTCAAATTCCTTCTTCAATTGATCGCAAATTTGCAGTGAAGTTGACTAGTTGAGTTAATTTCCCTCCATCTAGACTTTCAAATTTGACATTCTAAATGACTTGTCTAGCCTAAGAGTTCTTCATTAAAGTTGTTCGCATTATTATTCTAACCCTAAATTCTAAACCCTAAACCCTGAACTGACCTAAACCCTAAACCCTAAACCCTAAACCCTGAACTGACCTAAACCCTAAACCCTAAACTGACCTGAAGATGAATTTTTTAATTTTCCACGTTTTCAAACATGATTTCCTCCCAACTTTGACATGGCATAACTTTGTGTGTATTTTGAATCTTTGGAAGTTCAAATATGTTCTGGAATCCTTGAACCACCATCTTTAAAACCACGGGCCTAGATTTTCAAATTCCTTCTTCAATTGATCGCAAATTTGCAGTGAAGTTGACTAGTTGAGTTAATTTCCCTCCATCTAGACTTTCAAATTTGACACTCTAAATGACTTGTCTAGCCTAAGAGTTCTTCATTAAAGTTGTTCGCATTATTATTCTAACCCTAAATTCTAAACCCTAAACCCTGAACTGACCTAAACCCTAAACCCTGAACTGACCTAAACCCTAAACCCTGAACTGACCTAAACCCTAAACCCTAAACTGACCTGAAGTTGAAATTTTTAATTTTCCACGTTTTCAAACATGATTTCCTCCCAACTTTGACAGAGCATAACTTTGTGTGTATTTTGAATCTTTGTAACTTCAAATATATTCTGGAATCCTTGAACCACCATCTTTAAAACCACGGGCCTAGATTTTCAAATCCTTCTTCAATTGATCGCAAATTTGCAGTGAAGTTGACTAGTTGAGTTAATTTCCCTCCATCTAGACTTTCAAATTTGACATTCTAAATGACTTGTCTAGCCTAAGAGTTCTTCATTAAAGTTGTTCGCATTATTATTCTAACCCTAAACCCTAAACCCTAAACCCTGAACTGACCTAAACCCTAAACCCTAAACTTACCTGAAGTTGAATTTTTTAATTTTCCACGTTTTCAAACATGATTTCCTCCCAACTTTGACATAGCATAACTTTGTGTGTATTTTGAATCTTTGGAAGTTCAAATATGTTCTGGAATCCTTGAACCACCATCTTTAAATCCACGGGCCTAGATTTTCAAATTCCATCTTCAATTGATCGCAAATTTGCAGTGAAGTTGACTAGTTGAGTTAATTTCCCTCCATCTAGACTTTCAAATTTGACACTCTAAATGACTTGTCTAGCCTAAGAATTCTTCATTAAAGTTGTTCGCATTATTATTCTAACCCTAAATTCTAAACCCTAAACCCTGAACTGACCTAAACCCTAAACCCTGAACTGACCTAAACCCTAAACCCTAAACTGACCTGAAGTTGAAATTTTTAATTTTCCACGTTTTCAAACATGATTTCCTCCCAACTTTGACAGAGCATAACTTTGTGTGTATTTTGAATCTTTGTAACTTCAAATATATTCTGGAATCCTTGAACCACCATCTTTAAAACCACGGGCCTAGATTTTCAAATTCCTTCTTCAATTGATCGCAAATTTGCAGTGAAGTTGACTAGTTGAGTTAATTTCCCTCCATCTAGACTTTCAAATTTGACATTCTAAATGACTTGTCTAGCCTAAGAGTTCTTCATTAAAGTTGTTCGCATTATTATTCTAACCCTAAACCCTAAACCCTAAACCCTGAACTGACCTAAACCCTAAACCCTAAACCCTAAACCCTGAACTGACCTAAACCCTAAACCCTAAACTGACCTGAAGTTGAATTTTTTAATTTTCCACGTTTTCAAACATGATTTCCTCCCAACTTTGACAGAGCATAAACCCTAAACCCTAAACCCTAAACCCTAAACCCTAAACCCTAAACCCTAAACCCTAAACCCTAAACTGACATGAAGTTGAAATTTTTAATTTTCCACGTTTTCAAACATGATTTCCTCCCAACTTTGACAGAGCATAACTTTGTGTTTATTTTGAATCTTTGTAACTTCAAATATATTCTGGAATCCTTGAACCACCATCTTTAAAACCACGGGCCTAGATTTTCAAATTCCTTCTTCAATTGATCGCAAATTTGCAGTGAAGTTGACTAGTTGAGTTAATTTCCCTCCATCTAGACTTTCAAATTTGACATTCTAAATGACTTGTCTAGCCTAAGAGTTCTTCATTAAAGTTGTTCGCATTATTATTCTAACCCTAAATTCTAAACCCTAAACCCTGAACTGACCTAAACCCTAAACCCTAAACCCTAAACCCTGAACTGACCTAAACCCTAAACCCTAAACTGACCTGAAGATGAATTTTTTAATTTTCCACGTTTTCAAACATGATTTCCTCCCAACTTTGACATGGCATAACTTTGTGTGTATTTTGAATCTTTGGAAGTTCAAATATGTTCTGGAATCCTTGAACCACCATCTTTAAAACCACGGGCCTAGATTTTCAAATTCCTTCTTCAATTGATCGCAAATTTGCAGTGAAGTTGACTAGTTGAGTTAATTTCCCTCCATCTAGACTTTCAAATTTGACACTCTAAATGACTTGTCTAGCCTAAGAGTTCTTCATTAAAGTTGTTCGCATTATTATTCTAACCCTAAATTCTAAACCCTAAACCCTGAACTGACCTAAACCCTAAACCCTGAACTGACCTAAACCCTAAACCCTGAACTGACCTAAACCCTAAACCCTAAACTGACCTGAAGTTGAAATTTTTAATTTTCCACGTTTTCAAACATGATTTCCTCCCAACTTTGACAGAGCATAACTTTGTGTGTATTTTGAATCTTTGTAACTTCAAATATATTCTGGAATCCTTGAACCACCATCTTTAAAACCACGGGCCTAGATTTTCAAATCCTTCTTCAATTGATCGCAAATTTGCAGTGAAGTTGACTAGTTGAGTTAATTTCCCTCCATCTAGACTTTCAAATTTGACATTCTAAATGACTTGTCTAGCCTAAGAGTTCTTCATTAAAGTTGTTCGCATTATTATTCTAACCCTAAACCCTAAACCCTAAACCCTGAACTGACCTAAACCCTAAACCCTAAACTTACCTGAAGTTGAATTTTTTAATTTTCCACGTTTTCAAACATGATTTCCTCCCAACTTTGACATAGCATAACTTTGTGTGTATTTTGAATCTTTGGAAGTTCAAATATGTTCTGGAATCCTTGAACCACCATCTTTAAATCCACGGGCCTAGATTTTCAAATTCCATCTTCAATTGATCGCAAATTTGCAGTGAAGTTGACTAGTTGAGTTAATTTCCCTCCATCTAGACTTTCAAATTTGACACTCTAAATGACTTGTCTAGCCTAAGAATTCTTCATTAAAGTTGTTCGCATTATTATTCTAACCCTAAATTCTAAACCCTAAACCCTGAACTGACCTAAACCCTAAACCCTGAACTGACCTAAACCCTAAACCCTAAACTGACCTGAAGTTGAAATTTTTAATTTTCCACGTTTTCAAACATGATTTCCTCCCAACTTTGACAGAGCATAACTTTGTGTGTATTTTGAATCTTTGTAACTTCAAATATATTCTGGAATCCTTGAACCACCATCTTTAAAACCACGGGCCTAGATTTTCAAATTCCTTCTTCAATTGATCGCAAATTTGCAGTGAAGTTGACTAGTTGAGTTAATTTCCCTCCATCTAGACTTTCAAATTTGACATTCTAAATGACTTGTCTAGCCTAAGAGTTCTTCATTAAAGTTGTTCGCATTATTATTCTAACCCTAAACCCTAAACCCTAAACCCTGAACTGACCTAAACCCTAAACCCTAAACCCTAAACCCTGAACTGACCTAAACCCTAAACCCTAAACTGACCTGAAGTTGAATTTTTTAATTTTCCACGTTTTCAAACATGATTTCCTCCCAACTTTGACATAGCATAACTTTGTGTGTATTTTGAATCTTTGGAAGTTCAAATATGTTCTGGAATCCTTGAACCACCATCTTTAAATCCACGGGCCTAGATTTTCAAATTCCATCTTCAATTGATCGCAAATTTGCAGTGAAGTTGACTAGTTGAGTTAATTTCCCTCCATCTAGACTTTCAAATTTGACACTCTAAATGACTTGTCTAGCCTAAGAGTTCTTCATTAAAGTTGTTCGCATTATTATTCTAACCCTAAATTCTAAACCCTAAACCCTAAACCCTAAACCCTGAACTGACCTAAACCCTAAACCCTAAACTGACCTGAAGTTGAATTTTTTAATTTTCCACGTTTTCAAACATGATTTCCTCCCAACTTTGACATAGCATAACTTTGTGTGTATTTTGAATCTTTGGAAGTTCAAATATGTTCTGAATCCTTGAACCACCATCTTTAAAACCACGGGCCTAGATTTTCAAATTCCTTCTTCAATTGATCGCAAATTTGCAGTGAAATTGACTAGTTGAGTTAATTTCCCTCCATCTAGACTTTCAAATTTGACACTCTAAATGATTTGTCTAGCCTAAGAGTTCTTCATTAAAGTTGTTCGCATTATTATTCTAACCCTAAATTCAAAACCCTAAACCCTGAACTGACCTAAACCCTAAACCCTGAACTGACCTAAACCCTAAACCCTAAACTGACCTGAAGTTGAAATTTTTAATTTTCCACGTTTTCAAACATGATTTCCTCCCAACTTTGACAGAGCATAACTTTGTGTGTATTTTGAATCTTTGTAACTTCAAATATGTTCTGGTATCCTTGAACCACCATCTTTAAAACCACGGGCCTAGATTTTCAAATTCCTTCTTCAATTGATCGCAAATTTGCAGTGAAGTTGACTAGTTGAGTTAATTTCCCTCCATCTAGACTTTCAAATTTGACATTCTAAATGACTTGTCCAGCCTAAGAGTTCTTCATTAAAGTTGTTCGCATTATTATTATAACCCTAAATTCTAAACCCTAAACCCTGAACTGACCTAAACCCTAAACCCTAAACCCTAAACCCTAAACTGACCTGAAGTTGAATTTTTTAATTTTCCACGTTTTCAAACATGATTTCCTCCCAACTTTGACATAGCATAACTTTGTGTGTATTTTGAATCTTTGGAAGTTCAAATATGTTCTGGAATCCTTGAACCACCATCTTTAAAACCACGGGCCTAGATTTTCAAATTCCTTCTTCAATTGATCGCAAATTTGCAGTGAAGTTGACTAGTTGAGTTAATTTCCCTCCTTCTAGACTTTCAAATTTGACACTCTAAATGACTTGTCTAGCCTAAGAGTTCTTTATTAAAGTTGTTCGCATTATTATTCTAACCCTAAATTCTAAACCCTAAACCCTGAACTGACCTAAACCCTAAACCCTGAACTGACCTAAACCCTAAACCCTAAACTGACCTGAAGTTGAAATTTTTAATTTTCCACGTTTTCAAACATGATTTCCTCCCAACTTTGACAGAGCATAACTTTGTGTGTATTTTGAATCTTTGTAACTTCAAATATATTCTGGAATCCTTGAACCACCATCTTTAAAACCACGGGCCTAGATTTTCAAATTCCTTCTTCAATTGATCGCAAATTTGCAGTGAAGTTGACTAGTTGAGTTAATTTCCCTCCATCTAGACTTTCAAATTTGACATTCTAAATGACTTGTCTAGCCTAAGAGTTCTTCATTAAAGTTGTTCGCATTATTATTCTAACCCTAAATTCTAAACCCTAAACCCTGAACTGACCTAAACCCTAAACCCTAAACCCTAAACCCTGAACTGACCTAAACCCTAAACCCTAAACTGACCTGAAGATGAATTTTTTAATTTTCCACGTTTTCAAACATGATTTCCTCCCAACTTTGACATGGCATAACTTTGTGTGTATTTTGAATCTTTGGAAGTTCAAATATGTTCTGGAATCCTTGAACCACCATCTTTAAAACCACGGGCCTAGATTTTCAAATTCCTTCTTCAATTGATCGCAAATTTGCAGTGAAGTTGACTAGTTGAGTTAATTTCCCTCCATCTAGACTTTCAAATTTGACACTCTAAATGACTTGTCTAGCCTAAGAGTTCTTCATTAAAGTTGTTCGCATTATTATTCTAACCCTAAATTCTAAACCCTAAACCCTGAACTGACCTAAACCCTAAACCCTAAATTGACCTAAACCCTAAACCCTAAACTGACCTAAAGTTGAAATTTTTAATTTTCCACGTTTTCAAACATGATTTTCTCCCAACTTTGAGAGAGCATAACTTTGTGTGTATTTTGAATCTTTGGAAGTTCAAATATGTTCTGGAATCCTTGAACCACCATGTTTAAAACCACTGCCTAGATTTTCAAATTCCTTCTTCAATTGATCGCAAATTTGCAGTGAAGTTGACTAGTTGAGTTAATTTCCCTCCATCTAGACTTTCAAATTTGACACTCTAAATGACTTGTCTAGCCTAAGAGTTCATCATTAAAGTTGTTCGCATTATTATTCTAACCCTAAATTCTAAACCCTATACCCTGAACTGACCTAAACCCTAAACACTAAATTAACCTAAACCCTAAACTGACCTAAAGTTGAAATTTTTAATTTTCCACGTTGTCAAACATGATTTTCTCCCAACTTTGACAGAGCATAACTTTGTGTGTATTTTGAATCTTTGGAAGTTCAAATATGTTCTGGAATCCTTGAACCACCATCTTTAAAACCACGGGCCTAGATTTTCAAATTCCTTCTTCAATTGATCGAAAATTTGCAGTGAAGTTGACTAGTTGAGTTAATTTCCCTCCATCTAGACTTTCAAATTTGACACTCTAAATGACTTGTGTAGCCTAAGAGTTCTTCATTAAAGTTGTTCGCATTATTATTCTAACCCTAAATTCTAAACCCTAAACCATGAACTGACCTAAACCCTAAACCCTGAACTGACCTAAACCCTAAACCCTGAACTGACCTAAACCCTAAACCCTAAACTGACCTGAAGTTGAAATTTTTAATTTTCCACGTTTTCAAACATGATTTCCTCCCAACTTTGACAGAGCATAACTTTGTGTGTATTTTGAATCTTTGTAACTTCAAATATATTCTGGAATCCTTGAACCACCATCTTTTAAACCACGGGCCTAGATTTTCAAATCCTTCTTCAATTGATCGCAAATTTGCAGTGAAGTTGACTAGTTGAGTTAATTTCCCTCCATCTAGACTTTCAAATTTGACATTCTAAATGACTTGTCTAGCCTAAGAGTTCTTCATTAAAGTTGTTCGCATTATTATTCTAACCCTAAACCCTAAACCCTAAACCCTGAACTGACCTAAACCCTAAACCCTAAACTGACCTGAAGTTGAATTTTTTAATTTTCCACGTTTTCAAACATGATTTCCTCCCAACTTTGACATAGCATAACTTTGTGTGTATTTTGAATCTTTGGAAGTTCAAATATGTTCTGGAATCCTTGAACCACCATCTTTAAATCCACGGGCCTAGATTTTCAAATTCCATCTTCAATTGATCGCAAATTTGCAGTGAAGTTGACTAGTTGAGTTAATTTCCCTCCATCTAGACTTTCAAATTTGACACTCTAAATGACTTGTCTAGCCTAAGAGTTCTTCATTAAAGTTGTTCGCATTATTATTCTAACCCTAAATTCTAAACCCTAAACCCTGAACTGACCTAAACCCTAAACCCTAAACCCTAAACCCTGAACTGACCTAAACCCTAAACCCTAAACTGACCTGAAGTTGAATTTTTTAATTTTCCACGTTTTCAAACATGATTTCCTCCCAACTTTGACATAGCATAACTTTGTGTGTATTTTGAATCTTTGGAAGTTCAAATATGTTCTGGAATCCTTGAATCACCATCTTTAAAACCACGGGCCTAGATTTTCAAATTCCTTCTTCAATTGATCGCAAATTTGCAGTGAAGTTGACTAGTTGAGTTAATTTCCCTCCATCTAGACTTTCAAATTTGACACTCTAAATGACTTGTCTAGCCTAAGAGTTCTTCATTAAAGTTGTTCGCATTATTATTCTAACCCTAAATTCTAAACCCTAAACCCTGAACTGACCTAAACCCTAAACCCTGAACTGACCTAAACCCTAAACCCTAAACTGACCTGAAGTTGAAATTTTTAATTTTCCACGTTTTCAAACATGATTTCCTCCCAACTTTGACAGAGCATAACTTTGTGTGTATTTTGAATCTTTGTAACTTCAAATATATTCTGGAATCCTTGAACCACCATCTTTAAAACCACGGGCCTAGATTTTCAAATTCCTTCTTCAATTGATCGCAAATTTGCAGTGAAGTTGACTAGTTGAGTTAATTTCCCTCCATCTAGACTTTCAAATTTGACATTCTAAATGACTTGTCTAGCCTAAGAGTTCTTCATTAAAGTTGTTCGCATTATTATTCTAACCCTAAACCCTAAACCCTAAACCCTGAACTGACCTAAACCCTAAACCCTAAACCCTAAACCCTGAACTGACTTAAACCCTAAACCCTAAACTGACCTGAAGTTGAATTTTTTAATTTTCCACGTTTTCAAACATGATTTCCTCCCAACTTTGACATAGCATAACTTTGTGTGTATTTTGAATCTTTGGAAGTTCAAATATGTTCTGGAATCCTTGAACCACCATCTTTAAATCCACGGGCCTAGATTTTCAAATTCCATCTTCAATTGATCGCAAATTTGCAGTGAAGTTGACTAGTTGAGTTAATTTCCCTCCATCTAGACTTTCAAATTTGACACTCGAAATGACTTGTCTAGCCTAAGAGTTCTTCATTAAAGTTGTTCGCATTATTATTCTAACCCTAAATTCTAAACCCTAAACCCTAAACCCTAAACCCTGAACTGACCTAAACCCTAAACCCTAAACTGACCTGAAGTTGAATTTTTTAATTTTCCACGTTTTCAAACATGATTTCCTCCCAACTTTGACATAGCATAACTTTGTGTGTATTTTGAATCTTTGGAAGTTCAAATATGTTCTGGAATCCTTGAACCACCATCTTTAAAACCACGGGCCTAGATTTTCAAATTCCTTCTTCAATTGATCGCAAATTTGCAGTGAAGTTGACTAGTTGAGTTAATTTCCCTCCATCTAGACTTTCAAATTTGACACTCTAAATGACTTGTCTAGCCTAAGAGTTCTTCATTAAAGTTGTTCGCATTATTATTCTAACCCTAAATTCTAAACCCTAAACCCTGAACTGACCTAAACCCTAAACCCTGAACTGACCTAAACCCTAAACCCTAAACTGACCTGAAGTTGAAATTTTTAATTTTCCACGTTTTCAAACATGATTTCCTCCCAACTTTGACAGAGCATAACTTTGTGTGTATTTTGAATCTTTGTAACTTCAAATATATTCTGGAATCCTTGAACCACCATCTTTAAAACCACGGGCCTAGATTTTCAAATTCCTTCTTCAATTGATCGCAAATTTGCAGTGAAGTTGACTAGTTGAGTTAATTTCCCTCCATCTAGACTTTCAAATTTGACATTCTAAATGACTTGTCTAGCCTAAGAGTTCTTCATTAAAGTTGTTCGCATTATTATTCTAACCCTAAACCCTAAACCCTAAACCCTGAACTGACCTAAACCCTAAACCCTAAACCTTAAACCCTGAACTGACCTAAACCCTAAACCCTAAACTGACCTGAAGTTGAATTTTTTAATTTTCCACGTTTTCAAACATGATTTCCTCCCAACTTTGACATAGCATAACTTTGTGTGTGTTTTGAATCTTTGGAAGTTCAAATATGTTCTGGAATCCTTGAACCACCATCTTTAAATCCACGGGCCTAGATTTTCAAATTCCATCTTCAATTGATCGCAAATTTGCAGTGAAGTTGACTAGTTGAGTTAATTTCCCTCCATCTAGACTTTCAAATTTGACACTCTAAATGACTTGTCTAGCCTAAGAGTTCTTCATTAAAGTTGTTCGCATTATTATTCTAACCCTAAATTCTAAACCCTAAACCCTAAACCCTGAACTGACCTAAACCCTAAACCCCAAACTGACTTGAAGTTGAATTTTTTAATTTTCCACGTTTTCAAACATGATTTCCTCCCAACTTTGACATAGCATAACTTTGTGTGTATTTTGAATCTTTGGAAGTTCAAATATGTTCTGGAATCCTTGAACCACCATCTTTAAAACCACGGGCCTAGATTTTCAAATTCCTTCTTCAATTGATCGCAAATTTGCAGTGAAGTTGACTAGTTGAGTTAATTTCCCTCCATCTAGACTTTCAAATTTGACACTCTAAATGACTTGTCTAGCCTAAGAGTTCTTCATTAAAGTTGTTCGTATTATTATTCTAACCCTAAATTCTAAACCCTAAACCCTGAACTGACCTAAACCCTAAACCCTAAATTGACCTAAACCCTAAACCCTAAACTGACCTAAAGTTGAAATTTTTAATTTTCCACGTTTTCAAACATGATTTTCTCCCAACTTTGAGAGAGCATAACTTTGTGTGTATTTTGAATCTTTGGAAGTTCAAATATGTTCTGGAATCCTTGAACCACCATGTTTAAAACCACTGCCTAGATTTTCAAATTCCTTCTTCAATTGATCGCAAATTTGCAGTGAAGTTGACTAGTTGAGTTAATTTCCCTCCATCTAGACTTTCAAATTTGACACTCTAAATGACTTGTCTAGCCTAAGAGTTCATCATTAAAGTTGTTCGCATTATTATTCTAACCCTAAATTCTAAACCCTATACCCTGAACTGACCTAAACCCTAAACACTAAATTAACCTAAACCCTAAACTGACCTAAAGTTGAAATTTTTAATTTTCCACGTTGTCAAACATGATTTTCTCCCAACTTTGACAGAGCATAACTTTGTGTGTATTTTGAATCTTTGGAAGTTCAAATATGTTCTGGAATCCTTGAACCACCATCTTTAAAACCACGGGCCTAGATTTTCAAATTCCTTCTTCAATTGATCGAAAATTTGCAGTGAAGTTGACTAGTTGAGTTAATTTCCCTCCATCTAGACTTTCAAATTTGACACTCTAAATGACTTGTGTAGCCTAAGAGTTCTTCATTAAAGTTGTTCGCATTATTATTCTAACCCTAAATTCTAAACCCTAAACCCTGTACTGACCTAAACCCTAAACCCTGAACTGACAGAAACCCTAAACCCTAAACTGACCTAAAGTTGAAATTTTTATTTTTCCACGTTTTCAAACATGATTTCCTCCCAACTTTGACAGAGCATAACTTTGTGTGTATTTTGAATCTTTGTAACTTCAAATATATTCTGGAATCCTTGAACCACCATCTTTAAAACCACGGGCCTAGATTTTCAAATTCCTTCTTCAATTGATCGCAAATTTGCAGTGAAGTTGACTAGTTGAGTTAATTTCCCTCCATCTAGACTTTCAAATTTGACATTCTAAATGACTTGTCTAGCCTAAGAGTTCTTCATTAAAGTTGTTCGCATTATTATTCTAACCCTAAATTCTAAACCCTAAACCATGAACTGACCTAAACCCTAAACCCTAAACCCTAAACCCTGAACTGACCTAAACCCTAAACCCGAAACTGACCTGAAGTTGAATTTTTTAATTTTCCACGTTTTCAAACATGATTTCCTCCCAACTTTGACATAGCATAACTTTGTGTGTATTTTGAATCTTTGGAAGTTCAAATATGTTCTGGAATCCTTGAACCACCATCTTTAAAACCACGGGCCTAGATTTTCAAATTCCTTCTTCAATTGATCGCAAATTTGCAGTGAAGTTGACTAGTTGAGTTAATTTCCCTCCATCTAGACTTTCAAATTTGACACTCTAAATGATTTGTCTAGCCTAAGAGTTCTTCATTAAAGTTGTTCGCATTATTATTCTAACCCTAAATTCTAAACCCTAAACCCTGAACTGACCTAAACCCTAAACCCTAAACCCTAAACCCTAAACTGACCTAAAGTTGAAATTTTTAATTTTCCACGTTTTCAAACATGATTTCCTCCCAACTTTGACATAGCATAACTTTGTGTGTATTTTGAATCTTTGGAAGTTGAAATATGTTCTGGAATCCTTGAACCACCATCTTTAAAACCACGGGCCTAGATTTTCAAATTCCTTCTTCAATTGATCGCAAATTTGCAGTGAAGTTGACTAGTTGAGTTAATTTCCCTCCATCTAGACTTTCAAATTTGACACTCTAAATGACTTGTCTAGCCTAAGAGTTCTTCATTAAAGTTGTTCGCATTATTATTCTAACCCTAAATTCTAAACCCTAAACCCTGAACTGACCTAAACCCTAAACCCTAAACTGACCTGAAGTTGAAATTTTTAATTTTCCACGTTTTCAAACATGATTTCCTCCCAACTTTGACAGAGCATAACTTTGTGTGTATTTTGAATCTTTGTAACTTCAAATATATTCTGGAATCCTTGAACCACCATCTTTAAAACCACGGGCCTAGATTTTCAAATTCCTTCTTCAATTGATCGCAAATTTGCAGTGAAGTTGACTAGTTGAGTTAATTTCCCTCCATCTAGACTTTCAAATTTGACACTCTAAATGACTTGTCTAGCCTAAGAGTTCTTCATTAAAGTTGTTCGCATTATTATTCTAACCCTAAATTCTAAACCCTAAACCCTGAACTGACCTAAACCCTAAACCCTGAACTGACCTAAACCCTAAACCCTAAACTGACCTGAAGTTGAAATTTTTAATTTTCCACGTTTTCAAACATGATTTCCTCCCAACTTTGACAGAGCATAACTTTGTGTGTATTTTGAATCTTTGTAACTTCAAATATATTCTGGAATCCTTGAACCACCATCTTTAAAACCACGGGCCTAGATTTTCAAATTCCTTCTTCAATTGATCGCAAATTTGCAGTGAAGTTGACTAGTTGAGTTAATTTCCCTCCATCTAGACTTTCAAATTTGACATTCTAAATGACTTGTCTAGCCTAAGAGTTCTTCATTAAAGTTGTTCGCATTATTATTCTAACCCTAAACCCTAAACCCTAAACCCTGAACTGACCTAAACCCTAAACCCTAAACCTTAAACCCTGAACTGACCTAAACCCTAAACCCTAAACTGACCTGAAGTTGAATTTTTTAATTTTCCACGTTTTCAAACATGATTTCCTCCCAACTTTGACATAGCATAACTTTGTGTGTGTTTTGAATCTTTGGAAGTTCAAATATGTTCTGGAATCCTTGAACCACCATCTTTAAATCCACGGGCCTAGATTTTCAAATTCCATCTTCAATTGATCGCAAATTTGCAGTGAAGTTGACTAGTTGAGTTAATTTCCCTCCATCTAGACTTTCAAATTTGACACTCTAAATGACTTGTCTAGCCTAAGAGTTCTTCATTAAAGTTGTTCGCATTATTATTCTAACCCTAAATTCTAAACCCTAAACCCTAAACCCTGAACTGACCTAAACCCTAAACCCCAAACTGACCTGAAGTTGAATTTTTTAATTTTCCACGTTTTCAAACATGATTTCCTCCCAACTTTGACATAGCATAACTTTGTGTGTATTTTGAATCTTTGGAAGTTCAAATATGTTCTGGAATCCTTGAACCACCATCTTTAAAACCACGGGCCTAGATTTTCAAATTCCTTCTTCAATTGATCGCAAATTTGCAGTGAAGTTGACTAGTTGAGTTAATTTCCCTCCATCTAGACTTTCAAATTTGACACTCTAAATGACTTGTCTAGCCTAAGAGTTCTTCATTAAAGTTGTTCGTATTATTATTCTAACCCTAAATTCTAAACCCTAAACCCTGAACTGACCTAAACCCTAAACCCTAAATTGACCTAAACCCTAAACCCTAAACTGACCTAAAGTTGAAATTTTTAATTTTCCACGTTTTCAAACATGATTTTCTCCCAACTTTGAGAGAGCATAACTTTGTGTGTATTTTGAATCTTTGGAAGTTCAAATATGTTCTGGAATCCTTGAACCACCATGTTTAAAACCACTGCCTAGATTTTCAAATTCCTTCTTCAATTGATCGCAAATTTGCAGTGAAGTTGACTAGTTGAGTTAATTTCCCTCCATCTAGACTTTCAAATTTGACACTCTAAATGACTTGTCTAGCCTAAGAGTTCATCATTAAAGTTGTTCGCATTATTATTCTAACCCTAAATTCTAAACCCTATACCCTGAACTGACCTAAACCCTAAACACTAAATTAACCTAAACCCTAAACTGACCTAAAGTTGAAATTTTTAATTTTCCACGTTGTCAAACATGATTTTCTCCCAACTTTGACAGAGCATAACTTTGTGTGTATTTTGAATCTTTGGAAGTTCAAATATGTTCTGGAATCCTTGAACCACCATCTTTAAAACCACGGGCCTAGATTTTCAAATTCCTTCTTCAATTGATCGAAAATTTGCAGTGAAGTTGACTAGTTGAGTTAATTTCCCTCCATCTAGACTTTCAAATTTGACACTCTAAATGACTTGTGTAGCCTAAGAGTTCTTCATTAAAGTTGTTCGCATTATTATTCTAACCCTAAATTCTAAACCCTAAACCCTGTACTGACCTAAACCCTAAACCCTGAACTGACAGAAACCCTAAACCCTAAACTGACCTAAAGTTGAAATTTTTATTTTTCCACGTTTTCAAACATGATTTCCTCCCAACTTTGACAGAGCATAACTTTGTGTGTATTTTGAATCTTTGTAACTTCAAATATATTCTGGAATCCTTGAACCACCATCTTTAAAACCACGGGCCTAGATTTTCAAATTCCTTCTTCAATTGATCGCAAATTTGCAGTGAAGTTGACTAGTTGAGTTAATTTCCCTCCATCTAGACTTTCAAATTTGACATTCTAAATGACTTGTCTAGCCTAAGAGTTCTTCATTAAAGTTGTTCGCATTATTATTCTAACCCTAAATTCTAAACCCTAAACCATGAACTGACCTAAACCCTAAACCCTAAACCCTAAACCCTGAACTGACCTAAACCCTAAACCCGAAACTGACCTGAAGTTGAATTTTTTAATTTTCCACGTTTTCAAACATGATTTCCTCCCAACTTTGACATAGCATAACTTTGTGTGTATTTTGAATCTTTGGAAGTTCAAATATGTTCTGGAATCCTTGAACCACCATCTTTAAAACCACGGGCCTAGATTTTCAAATTCCTTCTTCAATTGATCGCAAATTTGCAGTGAAGTTGACTAGTTGAGTTAATTTCCCTCCATCTAGACTTTCAAATTTGACACTCTAAATGATTTGTCTAGCCTAAGAGTTCTTCATTAAAGTTGTTCGCATTATTATTCTAACCCTAAATTCTAAACCCTAAACCCTGAACTGACCTAAACCCTAAACCCTAAACCCTAAACCCTAAACTGACCTAAAGTTGAAATTTTTAATTTTCCACGTTTTCAAACATGATTTCCTCCCAACTTTGACATAGCATAACTTTGTGTGTATTTTGAATCTTTGGAAGTTGAAATATGTTCTGGAATCCTTGAACCACCATCTTTAAAACCACGGGCCTAGATTTTCAAATTCCTTCTTCAATTGATCGCAAATTTGCAGTGAAGTTGACTAGTTGAGTTAATTTCCCTCCATCTAGACTTTCAAATTTGACACTCTAAATGACTTGTCTAGCCTAAGAGTTCTTCATTAAAGTTGTTCGCATTATTATTCTAACCCTAAATTCTAAACCCTAAACCCTGAACTGACTTAAACCCTAAACCCTAAACTGACCTGAAGTTGAAATTTTTAATTTTCCACGTTTTCAAACATGATTTCCTCCCAACTTTGACAGAGCATAACTTTGTGTGTATTTTGAATCTTTGTAACTTCAAATATATTCTGGAATCCTTGAACCACCATCTTTAAAACCACGGGCCTAGATTTTCAAATTCCTTCTTCAATTGATCGCAAATTTGCAGTGAAGTTGACTAGTTGAGTTAATTTCCCTCCATCTAGACTTTCAAATTTGACATTCTAAATGACTTGTCTAGCCTAAGAGTTCTTCATTAAAGTTGTTCGCATTATTATTCTAACCCTAAATTCTAAACCCTAAACCCTGAACTGACCTAAACCCTAAACCCTAAACCCTAAACCCTGAACTGACCTAAACCCTAAACCCTAAACTGACCTGAAGTTGAAATTTTTAATTTTCCACGTTTTCAAACATGATTTCCTCCCAACTTTGACATAGCATAACTTTGTGTGTATTTTGAATCTTTGGAAGTTGAAATATGTTCTGGAATCCTTGAACCACCATCTTTAAAACCACGGGCCTAGATTTTCAAATTCCTTCTTCAATTGATCGCAAATTTGCAGTGAAGTTGACTAGTTGAGTTAATTTCCCTCCATCTAGACTTTCAAATTTGACACTCTAAATGACTTGTCTAGCCTAAGAGTTCTTCATTAAAGTTGTTCGCATTATTATTCTAACCCTAAATTCTAAACCCTAAACCCTGAACTGACCTAAACCCTAAACCCTGAACTGACCTAAACCCTAAACCCTAAACTGACCTGAAGTTGAAATTTTTAATTTTCCACGTTTTCAAACATGATTTCCTCCCAACTTTGACAGAGCATAACTTTGTGTGTATTTTGAATCTTTGTAACTTCAAATATATTCTGGAATCCTTGAACCACCATCTTTAAAACCACGGGCCTAGATTTTCAAATTCCTTCTTCAATTGATCGCAAATTTGCAGTGAAGTTGACTAGTTGAGTTAATTTCCCTCCATCTAGACTTTCAAATTTGACATTCTAAATGACTTGTCTAGCCTAAGAGTTCTTCATTAAAGTTGTTCGCATTATTATTCTAACCCTAAATTCTAAACCCTAAACCCTGAACTGACCTAAACCCTAAACCCTAAACCCTAAACCCTAAACCCTGAACTGACCTAAACCCTAAACCCTAAACTGACCTGAAGTTGAAATTTTTAATTTTCCACGTTTTCAAACATGATTTCCTCCCAACTTTGACATAGCATAACTTTGTGTGTATTTTGAATCTTTGGAAGTTGAAATATGTTCTGGAATCCTTGAACCACCATCTTTAAAACCACGGGCCTAGATTTTCAAATTCCTTCTTCAATTGATCGCAAATTTGCAGTGAAGTTGACTAGTTGAGTTAATTTCCCTCCATCTAGACTTTCAAATTTGACACTCTAAATGACTTGTCTAGCCTAAGAGTTCTTCATTAAAGTTGTTCGCATTATTATTCTAACCCTAAATTCTAAACCCTTAACCCTGAACTGACCTAAACCCTAAACCCTGATTTGACCTAAACCCTAAACCCTAAACTGACCTGAAGTTGAAATTTTTAATTTTCCACGTTTTCAAACATGATTTCCTCCCAACTTTGACAGAGCATAACTTTGTGTGTATTTTGAATCTTTGTAACTTCAAATATATTCTGGAATCCTTGAACCACCATCTTTAAAACCACGGGCCTAGATTTTCAAATTCCTTCTTCAATTGATCGCAAATTTGCAGTGAAGTTGACTAGTTGAGTTAATTTCCCTCCATCTAGACTTTCAAATTTGACATTCTAAATGACTTGTCTAGCCTAAGAGTTCTTCATTAAAGTTGTTCGCATTATTATTCTAACCCTAAATTCTAAACTCTAAACCCTGAACTGACATAAACCCTAAACCCTAAACCCTAAACCCTGAACTGACCTAAACCCTAAACCCTAAACTGACCTGAAGTTGAATTTTTTAATTTTCCACGTTTTCAAACATGATTTCCTCCCAACTTTGACATAGCATAACTTTGTGTGTATTTTGAATCTTTGGAAGTTCAAATATGTTCTGGAATCCTTGAACCACCATCTTTAAAACCACGGGCCTAGATTTTCAAATTCCTTCTTCAATTGATCGCAAATTTGCAGTGAAGTTGACTAGTTGAGTTAATTTCCCTCCATCGAGACTTTCAAATTTGACACTCTAAATGACTTGTCTAGCCTAAGAGTTCTTCATTAAAGTTGTTCGCATTATTATTCTAACCCTAAATTCTAAACCCTAAACCCTGAACTGACCTAAACCCTAAACCCTAAACTGACCTGAAGTTGAAATTTTTAATTTTCCACGTTTTCAAACATGATTTCCTCCCAACTTTGACATAGCATAACTTTGTGTGTATTTTGAATCTTTGGAAGTTCAAATATGTTCTGAAATCCTTGAACCACCATCTTTAAAACCACGGGCCTAGATTTTCAAATTCCTTCTTCAATTGATCGCAAATTTGCAGTGAAGTTGACTAGTTGAGTTAATTTCCCTCCATCTAGACTTTCAAATTTGACACTCTAAATGACTTGTCTAGCCTAAGAGTTCATCATTAAAGTTGTTCGCATTATTATTCTAACCCTAAATTCTAAACCCTATACCCTGAACTGACCTAAACCCTAAACCCTAAATTAACCTAAACCCTAAACTGACCTAAAGTTGAAATTTTTAATTTTCCACGTTGTCAAACATGATTTTCTCCCAACTTTGACAGAGCATAACTTTGTGTGTATTTTGAATCTTTGGAAGTTCAAATATGTTCTGGAATCCTTGAACCACCATCTTTAAAACCACGGGCCTAGATTTTAAAATTCCTTCTTCAATTGATCGCAAATTTGCATTGAAGTTGACTAGTTGAGTTAATTTCCCTCCATCTAGACTTTCAAATTTGACACTCTAAATGACTTGTCTAGCCTAAGAGTTCTTCATTAAAGTTGTTCGCATTATTATTCTAACCCTAAATTCTAAACCCTAAACCCTGATTTGACCTAAACCCTAAACCCTGAACTGACCTAAACCCTAAACCCTAAATTGACAGAAACCCTAAACCCTAAACTGACCTAAAGTTGAAATTTTTATTTTTCCACTTTTTCAAACATGATTTCCTCCCAACTTTGACAGAGCATAACTTTGTGTGTATTTTGAATCTTTGTAACTTCAAATATATTCTGGAATCCTTGAACCACCATCTTTAAAACCACAGGCCTAGATTTTCAAATTCCTTCTTCAATTGATCGCAAATTTGCAGTGAAGTTGACTAGTTGAGTTAATTTCCCTCCATCTTGACTTTCAAATTTGACATTCTAAATGACTTGTCTAGCCTAAGAGTTCTTCATTAAAGTTGTTCGCATTATTATTCTAACCCTAAATTCTAAACCCTAAACCCTGAACTGACCTAAACCCTAAACCCTGAACTGACCTAAACCCTAAACCCTAAACTGACCTGAAGTTGAATTTTTTAATTTTCCACGTTTTCAAACATGATTTCCTCCCAACTTTGACATAGCATAACTTTGTGTGTATTTTGAATCTTTGGAAGTTCAAATATGTTCTGGAATCCTTGAACCACCATCTTTAAAACCACGGGCCTAGATTTTCAAATTCCTTCTTCAATTGATCGCAAATTTGCAGTGAAGTTGACTAGTTGAGTTAATTTCCCTCAATCTAGACTTTCAAATTTGACACTCTAAATGACTTGTCTAGCCTAAGAGTTCTTCACTAAAGTTGTTCGCATTATTATTCTAACCCTAAATTCTAAACCCTAAACCCTGAACTGACCTAAACCCTAAATCCTGAGCTGACCTAAACCCTAAACCCTAAATTGACAGAAACCCTAAACCCTAAATTGACCTAAAGTTGAAATTTTTATTTTTCCACGTTTTCAAACATGATTTCCTCCCAACTTTGACAGAGCATAACTTTTTGTGTATTTTGAATCTTTGTAACTTCAAATATATTCTGGAATCCTTGAACCACCATCTTTAAAACCACGGGCCTAGATTTTAAAATTCCTTCTTCAATTGATCGCAAATTTGCAGTGAAGTTGACTAGTTGAGTTAATTTCCCTCCATCTAGACTTTCAAATTTGACACTCTAAATGACTTGTCTAGCCTAAGAGTTCATCATTAAAGTTGTTCGCATTATTATTCTAACCCTAAATTCTAAACCCTATACCCTGAACTTACCTAAACCCTAAACCCTAAACCCTAAACTGACCTAAAGTTGAAATTTTTAATTTTCCACGTTGTCAAACATGATTTTCTCCCAACTTTGACAGAGCATAACTTTGTGTGTATTTTGAATCTTTGGAAGTTCAAATATGTTCTGGAATCCTTGAA
Organism: Linanthus parryae; assembly: GCA_023055425.1. Classification (NCBI taxonomy): domain Eukaryota; kingdom Viridiplantae; phylum Streptophyta; class Magnoliopsida; order Ericales; family Polemoniaceae; genus Linanthus; species Linanthus parryae. Next base: position 34,621 of record JALGPY010000002.1, read on the forward strand.
CCACCATCTTTAAAACCACGGTCCTAGATTTTCAAATTCCTTCTTCAATTGATCGCAAATTTGCAGTGAAGTTGACTAGTTGAGTTAATTTCCCTCCATCTAGACTTTCAAATTTGACACTCTAAATGACTTGTCTAGCCTAAGAGTTCTTCATTAAAGTTGTTCGCATTATTATTCTAACCCTAAATTCTACACCCTAAACCCTGAACTGACCTAAACCCTAAACTCTAAATTGACCTAAACCCTAAACCCTAAACCCTAAACTGACCTAAAGTTGAAATTTTTAATTTTCCACGTTTTCATACATGATTTCCTCCCAACTTTGACAGAGCATAACTTTGTGTGTATTTTGATTCTTTGGAAGTTCAAAAATGTTCTTGAATTCTTGAACCAATTAGATATTTGAAACACTAAACTGGACCGCCGACCCTAAAACCCTTCACCCTTTTGAGAAATCAAATTACCCAAAACAAATTTTCGAAGCGTTTTGAGCACCTCTTTTTAATATCTAAATGTTACAGAAACAAGTAAATCTTTACCTAATATTGTAGATTGACAGTCAAACTATAGGATCATAATAAAATTTACAACTAAAAACCTTCTTTGACCTGCCATAATACCTCAATATGCCCATAAAATGTCCTGAATCCATGATTTATTATTTAAAATCATACCCTAAACATCACCTCAAACTCCAAAAACACCAAATCCTCAAATCATGAATCTTCAATTGAACCCTAAATATAAATCTAAAACACTAAATTGGACCCCAGACCCTCAAACCCTACACCCTTTATGAGAAATCAAGTCACTCCAAACAAGATTTCGAAGCGTTTTGAGCACGTTTTTTTATATTTAAATGTTACAAAAACGAGTGACACTTTACCTAATACTAGATACGGACAATCAAACTATAGTATCACGAAAAAAATTACAACTAAAACCCTTCTTTAGCCTGCCAAAAATCTCCCCAAAATACCCATAAAATGTCCCGAAACCATGATTTATCATTACATATCATACCTTTAACATCAACCCAATTCAAAAAACATCAAATCTTCTAATCCTAAATCGTCAATTAAACCATAATTATATATCTTAAACACTAAATTGGACCCCTGACCCTCAAACCCTTCACCCATTTGAGAAATCAAATCACTCAAAACAAGATTTCGAAGCGTTTTGAGCACCTTTTTTTAATATTTAAATGTTACAAAAATTAGTGAATCTTTACCCTAAAACCCTAAACCCTAAACCCTAAATTAACCGAAACCCTAGACCCTAAACTGCCCTAAAGTAGAAATTTTTAATTTTCCACGTTTTCAAACATGATTTCCTCCCAACTTTGACAGAGCATAACTTTGTGTGTATTTTGAATCTTTGGAAGTTCAAATATGTTTCTGGAATCCTTGAACCACCATCTTTAAAACCACGGGCCTAGATTTTCAAATTCCTTCTTCAGTTGATCGCAAATTTGCCGTGAAGTTGACTAGTTGAGTTAATTTCCCTCCATCTAGACTTTCAAATTTGACACTCTAAATGACTTGTCTAGCCTAAGAGTTCTTCATTAAAGTTGTTCGCATTATTATTCTAACCCTAAATTCTAAACCCTAAACCCTGAACTGACCTAAAACCTAAACCCTAAATTGACAGAAACCCTAAACCCTAAACTGACCTAAAGTTGAAATTTTTAATTTTCCACGTTTTCAAACATGATTTCCTCCCAACTTTGACAGAGCATAACTTTGTATGTATTTTGAATCTTTGGAAGTTCAAATATGTTCTGGAATCCTCTAACCACCATCTTTAAAACCACGGGCCTAGATTTTCAAATTCCTTCTTCAATTGATCGCAAATTTGCAGTGAAATTGACTAGTTGAGTTAATTTCTCTCCATCTAGACTTTCAAATTTGACACTCTAAATGACTTGTCTAGCCTAAGAGTTCTTCATTAAAGTTGTTCGCATTATTATTCTAACCCTAAATTTTAAACCCTATACCCTGAACTGACCTAAACACTAAACCCTAAATTAACCTAAACCCTAAACTGACCTAAAGTAGAAATTTTAATTTTCCACGTTTTCAAACATGATTTCCTTCCAACTTTGACAGAGCATAAATTTGTGTGTATTTTGAACCTTTGGAAGTTCAAATATGTTCTGGAATCCTTGAACCATCATCTTTAATACCACGGGCCTAGATTTTCAAATTCTTTCTTCAATTGATCGCAAATTTTCAGTGAAGTTGAGTTAATTTCCCTCCATCTAGACTTTCAAATTTGACACTCTAAATGACTTGTCTAGCCTAAGATTTCTTCATTAAAGTTGTTCGCATTATTATTCTAACCCTAAATTCTAATCCCTAAACCCTGAACTGACCGAAACCCTAAACCCTAAATTGACCTAAACCCTAAACCATAAACTGACCTAAAGTTGAAATTTTTAATTTTCCACGTTTTCAAACATGATTTCCTCCCAACTTTGACAGAGCATAACTTTGTGTGTATTTTGAATCTTTGGAAGTTCAAATATGTTCTGGAATCCTTGAACCAATTAGATATTTGAAACACTAAACTAGACCGCCGACCCTCAAACCCTTCACCCTTTTGAGAAATCAAATTACCCAAAACAAATTTTCGAAGCGTTTTGAGCACATCTTTTTAATATCTAAATGTTACAGAAAGAAGTAAATCTTTAACTAATATTGTAGATTGACAATCAAACTATAGTATCATAATAAAATTCACAACTAAAAACCTTCTTTGACCTGCCATAATACCCCAAAATGCCCATAAAATGTCCCGAAACCATGATTTATTATTTTAAATCATCCCCTAAACATCACCTCAAACTCCAAAAACACTAAATCCTCTAATCATGAATCTTCAATTGAACCCTAAATATAAATCTAAAACACTAAATTGGACCCCAGACCCTCAAACCCTACACCCTTTTGAGAAATCAAGTCACTCAAAACAAGATTTCGAAGCGTTTGGAGCACGTTTTTTTTATATTTAAATGTTACAAAAACGAGTGACACTTTACCTAGTACTAGATACGGACAATCAAACTATAGGATCACGAAAAAACTTACAACTAAAACCCTTCTTTAGCCTGCCAAAAATTTCCCCAAAATACCCATAAAATGTCCCGAAACCATGATTTATCATTAAATATCATACCTTTAACATCAGCCCAATTCAAAAAACATGAAATCTTCTAATCCTAAATCGTCAATTAAACCATAATTATATATCTTAAACACTAAATTGGACCCCTGACCCTGAAACCCTTCACCCTTTTGAGAAATCAAATCACTCAATACAAGATTTTGAAGCGTTTTGAGCACCTTTTTTTAATATTTAAATGTTACAAAAATTGGTGAATCATTACCTAATGTCGTAGACTGACAATCAAACTATAGGATCACGAAAAAATTTACAACGAAAGACCTTCATCATCCTGCCAAAAATCTCCCTAAAATACCTATAAAATGTCCCGAAACCATGATTTATCATTAAATCACACCCTAAACATCACCCCCAAACTCTAAAAACACCAAATCTTCTATTCCTAAATCATCAGTTAAACCCTAATTAGACATCTGAAACACTAAATTGGACCGAAGCGTTTTGAGCACCTTTTTTTAATATTTAAATGTTACAAAAACGAGTGAACCTTTAGGTAATATTGCAGACTGACAATCAAACTATAGGATCACGGAATAATTTACAACTAAAAACCTTCTTTAGCCTGCAAAAAATCTCCCCAAAGTACCCATAAAATGTCCCGAAAACATGATTTATCATTAAAAATCATACCCTAAATATCACCCCCAAACTCCAAAAACACCAAATCCTGTAACCCTAAATCGTCAATTAAACCCTAATTAGATATCTGAAACACTAAACTGGAACCCAGACCCTCAAACCCTTCACCCTTTTGAGAAATCAAATCACTCAAAACAAGATTTCGAAGCGTTTTGGGCACCTTTTTTTAATATCTAAATGTTACAAAAACGAGTGAATCTTTACCTAATATTGTGGAACGAGAATCAAAGAATAGGATCACGAAAAAATTTATAACTAAAAACCTTCTTTAGCCTGCCAAAATTCTCCCCAAAATACCCATAAAATGTCCCGAAACCATGATTTATCAGAACAACACCCCCAAACTCCAAAAACACCAAATCCTATAATCATAAATCCTCAATTAAACCCTAATCATAAATCTAAAACACTTAATTCGACTCCCAACCCTCAAACCCTTCCCCCTTTTCAGAAATGAATATCACTCAAAACAAGATTTCGTAGCATTTTGAGCACCCTTTTTTAATATCTAAACGTTACAGAAACTGAGTGAATCTTTACCAAATATTTTAGACTAACAACCACACTATAGTATCACCAAAAAATGTACAACTAAAAACTTTTTTTGGCCTGCCAAAAACCTCCCCAAAATTCCCATAAAATGTCCCGAAACCGTGACTTATCCTTAAAAATCATACCCTAAACATCACCCCCAAACTCGAAAAACACCAAATTCTCTAATCGTGAATCCTCAATTAAACCCTAAATATAATGTTGGGTTTTGACGTAGGTAACGCAGCGGAATAACAAAAATTAGTCCTACTCAAAGCCCACCAAGGATCACAGGAAGAGACATCATAACATGATTAAGGACATAGAAGATGTGTACCTTTTCGATTTGAGAGATCACACGAAGAATGATGTCCTCGTCTCTACGGTTGATCCACGTCTAGAGATGAGATCTAGATTCTTCCTTCACAACAAGTGCTAGCTTGAACCCGGAGGAAGAGGGATGAAAATCAAAGCAACAAATCACCAAAGCACAAAGGAGGGGGCGGCCCTCTCTTTGCCGTCGGGTAGAGGGGCGGACGGGGCTAGGGTTTCGGCCCTAGCTCTTTGTCTTGCTCTCTCTTTTGCTCTCTCCCACTCTTTATGTGTTATGTCTAATAATAACTCATGTAGTGGGAAGGAAGCTAGAGCCTCCTTTATATACTCCAACAACTCCTTGTTGTTTCCATAAAAGAGTTTTCTTGTTCTAGTAGGACTAGAACTATTCCCTTCCTTGCAAATTAGTCCTACTAAGTTTGCAAGGTGTTGCACAATGATCCTTCTATTAATTAATCCATATTAATTAATCCCAAATCTAGCTCTACTCTATTTGACGTGTGACCCCATAGGTTTCTATATAGTTGGTAGTAACTATTACTAACATGGAGCGGTGTCTAGCAACACATCCATGCAACCCAACCAATAGAAATAGTCAGTGATCCCGACAAACCTTTGTGCCCAATATGTCATATTGCATTATCCCTTTGTCTCCATATCCGGATTGGACACGAGACATAAATAGTCACACTCGTATATCCAATCCATAGTTCCTCGATCCTGGGAATATGCTTATACTTGCAGATAACATTAATATCTCTATATTAATTTATCTGAGTCTGGCCAGACATTCAATAAGCCTCATCCCTCGAGTGGCCGTGGATATTTACCCCCATTATGTGGGAGGGACAAATCCTATCTACATCACTACGATCTCTAAGCTTGCTTCCTATCACGCCCGATAGCCACCTTTATGATTACCCAGTTACGGTGTAACGTTTGATAACATCAAAGCGCAATATTTCACAACTAGAGTATCTAGTGACTTCAAGTCCAAGGATTGCAATAATATTAGCACTACGAAAAGCGATTGTGACTTCACATAATCTAATGTATCCTTTTCGTCGTGGGTCAATCCAGTATGCCATTACTCCTAATGCATACCCATGTGTTAGACTTGATATCTCCATATCAATCTACCCACATACTAGTCTATATTTGATTGTCCTATTAATAAATATAATGGACTAGGGACATTTAAGATAAATAACACAATTTATCTAAGGACTTCATTATATTAAATATCACCATAAATAATAAATGAATATTCTAACCAAAACATTGTTCATAATAAATCTATGATTGCCTCTAGGGCATCTATTCCAACAGTCTCCCACTTGCACTAGAGCCAATCTGGCGCATCTCGTATGCCTATAGATCTGGCGTGTCCTTCATGCTTTCGCTGCGCAAGAGGTTTCGTGAGCGGATCTGACACGTTGTCATCTGTCGGAATCTTGCATATCTTCACATCTCCTCGATCGATCATATCACGAATAAGATGGAATCTCCTAAGTACATGCTTTGACTTTTGGTGCGATCTTGGTTCCTTCGCTTGTGCGATTGCCCCAGAGTTGTCACAGTACAACTCTACGGGATCCACTATGCTAGGGACCACACCGAGCTCAGTGATAAACTTCTTTATCCATACTGCCTCTTTTGCTGCTTCCGCAGCAGCAATGTACTCAGCTTCTGTTGTAGAATCAGCAACTGTGCCTTGCTTGGAACTCTTCCAGCTCACAGCTCCTCCATTCAGGCAAAACACGTATCCAGACTGCGATCTGTAATCATCCTTGTCGGTTTGGAAGCTTGCGTCAGTGTAACCCTTTAAACTTAGCTCTTCCATTCCTCCAAATATCAAGAATACATCCTTAGTTCTTCTCAAGTACTTTAGGATGTTCTTGACAGCAATCCAGTGACTCTCACCCGGATTGGACTGATATCTGCTCACCATACTCAACGCGTATGATACGTCTGGTCTAGTACATAGCATGGCGTACATGATGGATCCTATGGCCGAAGCATAGGGTATCCTGCTCATGCGGTCCTTCTCCATCTCACTGGAGGGACAGTCATTCTTGGAAAGAGTGACTCCATGTGACATGGGCAAGAATCCCTTCTTGGAATCTTGCATGTTGAACCTCTTCAACACCTTGTCAATATATGTACTCTGAGTTAGGCCAAGTAACCTTTTAGATTTATCTCTATAGATCTTTATACCTAGTATATAGGCCGCGTCTCCTAAGTCTTTCATCGCAAAGCACTTTCCTAGCCAATCTTTAACAGATTGCAGAGTAGGAATATCATTGCCAATGATTAGTATGTCATCCACATACAAGACCAGAAATACTATAGAGCTCCCACTAACCTTCTTGTAAACACAAGGCTCATCTTCGTTCTTGATGAAGCCAAACTCTTTGACCGCGTCATCAAAACGACGATTCCAGCTCCTAGAAGCTTGCTTTAATCCATAAATGGACCTTTGCAGCTTACAGACTTTATTGGCATTCTCTGGATCCTCAAAACCCTCTGGTTGTCTCATGTACACATCCTCAAGGAGGTTCCCATAAAGGAACGCTGTTTTGACATCCATTTGCCAAATCTCATAGTCGTAGTATGCTGCACCCTTTTGAGAAATCAAATCACTCAAAACAAGATTTCGAAGCGTTTTGAGCACTTTTTTTAATATATAATGTTACAAAATAAGAGTGAATCTTTACCTGATGTTGTAGACTGGCAATCAAACTATAGGATCACGAAAAAATTTAAAAGGAAAATCCTTCTTTAGCCTGCCAAAGTTCTCCCCAAAATACCTATAAAATGTCCCGAAACCATGATTTATCAATAAAAATCATACCCTAAGCATCACCCCCAAAATCCAAAAACACCAATCTTCTAATCCTAAATCTTCAATTAAACCCTAATTTAGATATCTGAAACACTAAATTGGACCCCCGACGCTCAAACCCTTCACCCTTATGAGAAATCAAATCACTCAAAACAAGATTTCAAAGTGTTTTGGTCACTTTTTTAATATTTAAATGTTACAAAAACAAGTGACACTTTACCTAATATTGTAGACTGACAATCAACCTATAGGATCACGAAAAAATTTACAAATAAAAACCTTCTTTGGCCGGCCAAAAATATCCCAAGATACCCATAAAATGTCCCGAAACCATTATTTATCATTAAATATCATACCCTAAACATCAACCCAATTCCAAAAACAGCAAATCTTCTAATCCTAAATTGTCAATTAAACCCTAAGCAGAAATCTGAAACACTTAATTGGACTCCCAACCGTCAAACCCTTCCCCCTTTTCAGAAATGAATCACTCAAAACAAGATTTTGAAGCATTTTAAGCACCCTTTTTTAATATCTAAATGTTACAGAAACGAGTGAATCTTTACCAAATATTTTAGACTGACAACCACACTATAGTATCACGAAAAAATGTACAACTAAAAACTTTTTTTGGCCAGCCAAAAACCTCCCCAAAATTCCCAGAAAATGTCCCGAAACCGTGATTTATCGAAATCATACCCTAAACATCACCCCAAACTCCAAAAACACCAAATCCTCTAATCGTGAATCCTCAATTAAACCCTAAATATAAATCTAAAACAGTAAATTGGACCCAGACCCTTAAATCCTACACCCTTTTAAGAAATCAAAACACTCAAAACAAGATTTCGAAGTGTTTTGAGCACGTTTTTTTTTTAAATTTAAATGTTACAAAAACGAGTGAATCTTTACCTAATATTGTAGACTGACAATCAAACTATAGGATCACGAAAAAATATACTACTAAAAACCTTCTTTAGCCTGCCAAAAATCTCCCCAAAATACCCATAAAATGTCCCCAAACCATGATTTATCATTAAATATCATACCCTAAACATCACACCAATTCCAAAAAGATTAAATCTTCTAATCCTAAATCGTCAATTAAACCATAATTAGATATCGGAAACACTAAATTGGCCCTGACCCTCAAACCCTTCACCCTTTTGAGAAATCAAATCACTCAAAACAAGATTTCGAAGCGTTTTGACACTACTAGAAAAAGTGTCTTTCCCGGCGCTTGTACTTTGAAAGTGCCGTTTTCTAAATCCATAAAGGGCGCTTTGGGCTCAACCGCCGTTTGTAATATTGCAAAAGGCGGTTTCATGTAAGACGCCGTTTATATTAACGGCAGTTTGTCAAAAAGCGCCGTTTGTAATATTGCTAAGGGCGGTTTTGTTGATTGCGCCGTTAACATTAACGGCGCTTGGCACCAAAGAGCCGTATAGGGACTACAAAGGAGAAATTTTTTAGTGCTCCAAAAGAGCACCATGTGGTGCTCTACGGCCAATAAGTGTCTGACAATTACTCACAGTGTATTTAAGTGTTGCACTATTATTGGTTGTAGAGCACCATGTGGTGCTCTTTTGGAGCACTAAAAAATTTCTCACTACAAAGGGCGGTTATGTAGGAAGTGTCGTTAAGTCAAACGGCGCAATAATGATGAAGCGCCGTAAATTGATTTTTTTTTTAAAGAAATCACTTACTTTTAGATTAAATCTCCACCGTTAATTTGAAACCCTATTTGTTTATAAACCAACACATCACCCTCCTCAGTCCTCCCCCAAAATAGCCGCCTCCCTCCTAAAGAAAACACACGTCTCTCTCTCTCTCTCTCTCTCTCTCTCTCTCTCTCTCTACGTTCGGTGATGGCTCCTCCCTCCGCGGTCGCCTCCTTCCGTCGATCAGGTATGTAGCTCTCAGTTCAGTCCCCTACCTCCCTCTGTTTCTGTGTCTCCTCTCTCTCTCCCTCCCTCTGTTTCTGCATCTCCGTTCTCCCTCCCTACCTCTCTGTTTCTGGCTTTCCTCTGTCCGTCTATTTCTCCTCTCTCCGTCCCCTCTATCTCTCCGTCCTCCCCGTCTCTCTTTACTGTGTCAATCTCGGAAGCCCGTACGTCTCGATCCCCTCCCTCTCTTTCTCTGACCCATCTCTCTCGCTTTTCTATCAGTTTCTATCTTCTTCTCCCTTCTAGATCTGAGAAATAATGGGATGAATTAGAAGATTTTAGATGGGTTGAAGGATGTGTGTTGAAAATTTGAGATGGGATGAGTTGAAAACCAAGACGAAAATTTTCAGATGAGAAGAAGATAGAAACTGTAAAATTTGGAACAATTCGGTTTTTAAAATTCGGTTTTAAAAGTTGGAACAATTCGGTTTTAAAATTTGATGAGAAAGAACTGTAAAATTTGAAGTAATAAACGAAATAACTAAAAAACATTATATAAAAACTTCAATAAAACGATGGCTGATTAAATATAAAAATGTAAAAAATTATATAAACGGCGGTTTTCAGAATACCGCCGTTACTGTTTAGGGCGCTTACATAATCCGCCGATAGTGTTAAGGGCGCTTCCGCCAGCCGCCCTTAAATTTTACGGCGCTTCGAACCGCCGTTAAGCTACATACGACAGTTAGCTAAACGGCAGTTGCCAAACCGCCGTAAGAACCGCCGTAAAGGAAATAAAGGGCGGTTTTTTGTCTATTAAAGGCGCTTTGTAAGCGCCCTTTGTGACAGTTTTTCTAGTAGTGTGAGCACTTTTTTTAATATATAATGTTAAAAAAAAAGAGTCAATCTTTACCTGATGTTGTAGACTGGCAATCAAACTATAGGATCACGAAAAAATTTAAAAGGAAAATCCTTCTTTAGCCTGCCAAAATTCTCCCCAAAATACCTATAAAATGTCCCGAAACCATGATTTATCATTAAAAATCATACCCTAAGCATCACCCCCAAACTCCAAAAACACCAATCTTCTAATCCTAAATCTTCAATTAAACCCTAATTTAGATATCTGAAACACTAAATTGGACCCCCGACGCTCAAACCCTTCACCCTTATGAGAAATCAAATCACTCAAAACAAGATTTCGAAGTGTTTTGGTCACTTTTTTAATATTTAAATGTTACAAAAACAAGTGACACTTTACCTAATATTGTAGACTGACAATCAACCTATAGGATCACGAAAAAATTTACAAATAAAAACCTTCTTTGGCCGGCCAAAAATATCCCAAGATACCCATAAAATGCCGAAACCATTATTTATCATTAAATATCATACCCTAAACATCAACCCAATTCCAAAAACAGCAAATCTTCTAATCCTAAATTGTCAATTAAACCCTTAGCAGAAATCTGAAACACTTAATTGGACTCCCAACCGTCAAACCCTTCCCCCTTTTCAGAAATGAATCACTCAAAACAAGATTTTGAAGCATTTTAAGCACCCTTTTTTAATATCTAAATGTTACAGAAACGAGTGAATCTTTACCAAATATTTTAGACTGACAACCACACTATAGTATCACGAAAAAATGTACAACTAAAAACTTTTTTTGGCCAGCCAAAAACCTCCCCAAAATTCCCAGAAAATGTCCCGAAACCGTGATTTATCGAAATCATACCCTAAACATCCCCCCAAACTCCAAAAACACCAAATCCTCTAATCGTGAATCCTCAATTAAACCCTAAATATAAATCTAAAACACTAAATTGGACCCAGACCCTTAAATCCTACACCCTTTTAAGAAATCAAAACACTCAAAACAAGATTTCGAAGTGTTTTGAGCACGTTTTTTTTTTTTAAATTTAAATGTTACAAAAACGAGTGAATCTTTACCTAATATTGTAGACTGACAATCAAACTATAGGATCACGAAAAAATATACTACTAAAAACCTTCTTTAGCCTGCCAAAAATCTCCCCAAAATACCCATAAAATGTCCCCAAACCATATTTTATCATTAAATATCATACCCTAAACATCACACCAATTCCAAAAAGATTAAATCTTCTAATCCTAAATCGTCAATTAAACCATAATTAGATATCGGAAACACTAAATTGGCCCTGACCCTCAAACCCTTCACCCTTTTGAGAAATCAAATCACTCAAAACAAGATTTCGAAGCGTTTTCAGCACTTTTTTTAATATATAATGTTACAAAAAACGAGTGAATCTTTACCTGATGTTGTAGACTGGCAATCAAACTATAGGATCACGAAAAAATTTAAAAGGAAAATCCTTCTTTAGCCTGCCAAAATTCTCCCCAAAATACCTATAAAATGTCCCGAAACCATGATTTATCATTAAAAATCATACCCTAAGCATCACCCCCAAACTCCAAAAACACCAATCTTCTAATCCTAAATCATCAATTAAACCCCATTTTAGATATCTGAAACACTAAATTGGACCCCCGACGCTCAAACCCTTCACCCTTATGAGAAATCAAATCACTCAAAACAAGATTTCGAAGTGTTTTGGTCACTTTTTTAATATTTAAATGTTACAAAAACAAGTGACACTTTACCTAATATTGTAGACTGACAATCAAACTATAGGATCACGAAAAAATTTACAAATAAAAACCTTCTTTGGCCGGCCAATAATATCCCCAAGATACCCATAAAATGTCCTGAAACCATTATTTATCATTAAATATCATACCCTAAACATCAACCCAATTCCAAAAACACCAAATCTTCTAATCCTAAATCGTCAATAAACCATAATTAATTATCTGAAACACTAATTTGGGCCCCTGACCCTCAAACCCTTCACCCTTTTGAGAAATCAAATTACTCAAAACAAGATTTCGAAGCGTTTTGAGCACCTTTTTTTAAAATATAATGTTACAAAAAAGAGTGAATCTTTACCTAGTGTTGTAGACTTACAATCAAACTATAGAACCACGAAAATATTTACAACGAAAAACTTTGTTTAGCATGCCAAAAATCTCCCCAAAATACCTATGAAATGCCCCGAAACCATGATTTATCATTAAAAATCATACCCTAAGCATCACCCCCAAACTTCAAAAACTCCAAATCTTCTCATCCTATATCATCAATTAAACCCTAATTTAGATATTTGAAACACTAAATTTGACCCCGACCCTCAAACCCTTCACCCTTTTGAGAAATCAAATCACTCATAACAAGATTTTGATGCGTTTGAGCACCTTTTTAATATTTAAATGTTACAAAAACGAGTGAATCTTTAGCTAATATTGTAGACTGACAATTAAACTATAGGATCATGAAAAAAATTACAACTAAAAACCTTCTTTACCCTGCGAAAAATCTCCCAAAAATACTCATAAAATGTCCCCAAGCCATGATTTATCATTAAAAATCATACCCTAAACATCACCCCCAAACACCAAAAACACCAAATCCTCTAATCCTAAATCCTCACTTAAACCCTACATAGAAATGTAAAACACTTTATTGTACTCCCAACCCACAAACCCTTCCCCTTTTCAAAAATGAATATCACTCAAAACAAGATTTCGAAGCATTTTGAGCACCCTTTTTTAATATCTAAACGTTACAGAAACGAGTGAATCTTTACCAACTATTTTAGACTGACAATCAAACTATAGGATCAGGAAAAAGTTACAACTAAAAACATTCTTTAGCCTGCCAAAAATCTCCCCAAAATACCTATAAAATGTCCCGAAACCATGATTTATCATTAAAAATCATACCCTAAGCATCACCCCCAAACTCCAAAAACACCAAATCTTCTAATCCTAAATCATCAATTAAACCCAAATTTAGATATCTGAAACACTAAATTGGACCCCCGACCCTCAAACCGCTCACCCTTATGAGAAATCAAATAACTCAAAACAAGATTTCGAAGTGTTTTGGGCACTTTTTTTAATATTTAAATGTTACAAAAAAAAGTTACACATTACCTTATATTGTAGACTGACAATCAAACTATAAGATCACGAAAAAATTTACAAATAAAAACCTTCTTTGGTTGGCAAAAAATACCCCCAAGATACCCATAAAATGTCCGCAACCATTATTTATTATTAAATATCATACCCTTAACATCAACCCAATTCAAAAAACACCAAATCTTCTAATCCTAAATCGTCAATTAAACCATAATTAATTATCAGAATCACTAAATTGGACCCCCGACCCTCAAACCCTTCACCCTTTTGAGAAATCAAATCACTCAAAACAAGATTTTGAAGCGTTTTGAGCACCTTTTTTTAAATATTTAAATGTTACAAAAACGAGTGAATCTTTAGCTAATATTGTAGACTGACAATCAAACTAAAGGATCATGAAAAATTACAACTAAAAACCTTCTTTACCCTGCAAAAAATCTCCCCAAAATACTCATAAAATGTCCCGATACGATGATTTATCATTAAAAGTCATACCCTAAACATCACCCCCCAAACTCCAAAAACACCAAATCCTCTAATCCTAAATCCTCACTTAAACCCTACATAGAAATCTAAAACACTTAATTGGACTCCCAACCCTCAAACCCTTCCCCCTTTTCAAAAATGAATATCACTCAAAACAAGATTTCGAAGCATTTTGAGCACCCTTTTTTAATATCTAAATGTTACATAAACGAGTGAATCATAACCAACTATTTTAGACTGACAATCAAACTATAGGATCACGAAAAAATTACAACTAAAAACCTTCTTTAGCCTGCCAAAAATCTCCCCAAAATACCTATAAAATGTCCCGAAACCATGATTTATTTTTAAAAATCATACCCTAAGCATCACCCCCAAACTCCAAAAAACACCAAATCTTCTAATCCTAAACTATCAATTAAACCCTAATTTAGATATCTGAAACACTAAATTGGACCCCCGACACTCAAACCCTTCACCCTTGTGAGAAATCAAATCACTCAAAACAAGATTTCGAAGTGTTTTGGGCACTTTTTTTAATATTTAAATGTTACAAAAACAAGTGACACTTTACCTAATATTGTAGACTGACAATCAAACTATAGGATCACGAAAAAATTTACAACTAAAAACCTTCTTTAGCCTACCAAAAATATCCCCAAGATACCCATAAAAATGTCCCGAAACCATAATTTATCACTAATTATCATACCCTAAACATCAACCCAATTCCAAAAACACCAAATCTTCTAATCCTAAATCGTCAATTAAACCATAATTAGATATCTGAAACACTAAATTGGAACCCTGACCCTCAAACCCTTTACCCTTTTGAGAAATCAAATCACTCAAAACAAGATTTCGAAGCGTTTTGAGTACCTTTTTTTAATATATAATGTTACAAAAAAATGTGAATATTTACCTGATGTTGTAGACTGTCAATCAAACTATAGGATCACGAAAAAATTTAAAAGGAAAATCCTTCTTTAGCCTGCCAAAATTCTCCCCAAAATACCTATAAAATGTCCCGAAAACCATGATTTATCATTAAAAATCATACCCTAAGCATCACCCCCAAACTCCAAAAACATCAAATCTTCTAATCCTAAATCATCAATTAAACCCTAATTTGGATATCTGAAACACTAAATTGGACAACCGACCCTCAAACCCTTCACCCTTTTGAGAAACCAAATCACTCAAAACAAGACTTCGAAGCGTTTTGAGCACTTTTTTAATATTTAAATGTTACAAAAACGAGTGAATCTTTAGCTAATATTGTAGACTGACAATCAAACTATAGGATCACGAAAAAATTTACAACTAAAAACCTTCTTTAACCTGCAAAAAATCTCCCCAAAATACCCATAAAATGTCCCGAAACCATGATTTATCATAAAAAATCATACCCTAAACATCACCCCCAAACTCCAAAAAAAACAAATCCTCTAATCCTAAATCCTCAATTAAACACTAAGCAGAAATCTGAAACACTTAATTGGACTCCCAACCGTCAAACCCTTCCCACTTTTCTGAAATGAATATCACTCAAAACAAGATTTTGAAGCATTTTGAGCACCCTTTTTTAATATCTAAATGTTACAGAAACGAGTGAATCTTTACCAAAAATTTTAGACTGACAACCACACTATAGTATCACGAAAAAATGTACAACTAAAATCTTTTTTTGGCCAGCCAAAAACCTCCCCAAAATTCCCATAAAATGTCCCAAAACCGTGATTTATCGAAATCATACCCTAAACATCACCCCAAACTCCAAAAACACCAAATCCTCTAATCGTGAATCCTCAATTAAACCCTAAATATAAATCTAAAACACTAAATTGGACCCAGACCCTTAAATCCTACACCCTTTTAAGAAATCAAAACACTCAAAACTAGATTTCGAAGTGTTTTGAGCACGTTTTTTTTTTTTAAATTTAAATGTTACAAAAACGAGTGAATATTTACCTAATATTTTAGAATGACAATCAAACTATAGGATCACGAAAAAATTTACAGCTAAAAACCTTCTTTAGCCTGCCAAAAATCTCCCCAAAATACCCATAAAATGTCCCGAAACCATGATTTATCATTAAATATCATACCCTAAACATCACACCAATTCCAAAATCACCAAATCTTCTAATCCTAAATCGTCAATTAAACCATAATTAGATATCGGTAACACTAAATTGGACCCCTGACCCTCAAACCCTTCACCCTTTTGAGAAATCAAATCACTCAAAACAAGATTTCGAAGCGTTTTGGGCACCTTTTTTTAATATATAATGTTACAAAAAAAGAGTGAATCTTTACCTGATGTAGACTGGCAATCAAACTAAAGGATCACGAAAAAATTTAAAAGGAAGATCATTCTTTAGCCTGCCAAAATTCTCCCCATAATACCTATAAAATGTCCCGAAACCATGATTTATCATTAAAAATCATACCCTAAGCTTCACCCCCAAACTCCAAAAACACCAAATCTTCTAATCCTAAATCATCAATTAAACCCAAATTTAGATATCTGAAACACTAAATTGGACCCCCCGACCCTCAAACCGCTCACCCTTATGAGAAATCAAATCACTCAAAACAAGATTTCGAAGTGTTTTGGGCACTTTTTAATATTTAAAATGTTACAAAAACAAGTTACACTTTACCTTATATTGTAGACTGACAGTCAAACTATAGGATCACGAAAAAATTTACAAATAAAAACCTTCTTTGGTCGGCAAAAAATACCCCCAAGATACCCATAAAATGTCCCGAAACCATTATTTATCATTAAATATCATACCCTAAACATCAACCCAATTCAAAAAACACCAAATCTTCTAATCCTAAATCGTCAATTAAACCATAATTAATTATCAGAAACACTAAATTGGACCCCCGACCCTCAAACCCTTCACCCTTTTGAGAAATCAAATCACTCAAAACAAGATTTTGAAGCGTTTTTAGCACCTTTTTTAAATAATTAAATGTTACAAAAACGAGTGAATCTTTAGCTAATATTGTAGACTGACAATCAAACTATAGGATCATGAAAAAAATTACAACTAAAAACCTTCTTTACCCTGCAAAAAATCTCCCCAAAATACTCATAAAATGTCCCGAAACCATGATTTATCATTAAAAGTCTTACCCTAAACATCACCCCCAAACTCCAAAAACACCAAATCCTCTAATCCTAAATCCTCACTTAAACCCTACATAGAAATCTAAAACACTTAATTGGACTCCCAACCCTCAAACCCTTCCCCCTTTTCAAAAATGAATATCACTCAAAACAAAATTTCGGGGCATTCTGAGCACCCTTTTTTAATATCTAAATGTTACAGAAACGAGTGAATCTTTAACAACTATTTTAGACTGACAATCAAACTATAGGATCACGAAAAAATTACAACTAAAAACCTTCTTTGCCTGCCAAAAATCTCCCCAAAATACCAATAAAATGTCCCGAAACAATGATTTATTTTTAAAAATCATACCCTAAGCATCACCCACAAACTCCAAAAAACACCAAATCTTCTAATCCTAAATCATCAATTAAACCCTAATTTAGATATCTGAAACACTAAATTGGACCCCCGACACTCAAACCCTTCACCCTTGTGAGAAATCAAATCACTCAAAACAAGATTTCGAAGTGTTTTGGGCACTTTTTTTAATATTTAAATGTTACAAAAACAAGTGACACTTTACCTAATATTGTTGACTGACAATCAAACTATAGGATCACGAAAAAATTTACAACTAAAAACCTTCTTTAGCCTGCCAAAAATATCCCCAAGATATCCATAAAATGTCCCGAAACCATAATTTATCACTAATTATCATACCCTAAACATCAACCCAATTCCAAAAACACCAAATCTTCTAATCCTAAATCGTCAATTAAACCATAATTAGATATCTGTAACACTAAATTGGAACCCTGACCCTCAAACCCTTTACCCTTTTGAGAAATCAAATCACTCAAACCAAGATTTCGAAGCGTTTTGAGTACCTTTTTTTAATATATAATGTTACAAAAAAGAGTGAATATTTACCTGATGTTGTAACCTGTCAATCAAATTATAGGATCACGAAAAAATTTAAAAGGAAAATCCTTCTTTAGCCTGCCAAAATTCTCACCAAAATACCTATAAAATGTCCCGAAAACCATGATTTATCATTAAAAATCATACCCTAAGCATCACCCCCAAACTCCAAAAACACCAAATCTTCTAATCCTAAATCATCAATTAAACCCTAATTTAGATATCTGAAACACTAAATTGGACCCCCGACCCTCAAACCCTTCACCCTTTTGAGAAACCAAATCACTCAAAACAAGATTTCGAAGCGTTTTGAGCACTTTTTTAATATTTAAATGTTACAAAAATGAGTGAATCTTTAGCTAATATTGTAGACTAACAATCAAACTATAGGATCACGAAAAAATTTACAACTAAAAACCTTCTTTAACCTGCAAAAAATCTCCCCAAGATACCCATAAAATGCCCCGAAACCATGATTTATCATAAAAAATCATACCCTAAACATTACCCCCAAACTCCAAAAAAAACAAATCCTCTAATCCTAAATCCTCAATTAAACCCTAAGCAGAAATCTGAAACACTTAATTGGACTCCCAACCGTCAAACCCTTCCCCCTTTTTCAGAAATGAATATCACTCAAAACAAGATTTTGAAGCATTTTGAGCACCCTTTTTTAATATCTAAATGTTACAGAAACGAGTGAATCTTTACCAAAAAATTTAGACTGACAACCACACTATAGTATCACGAAAAAATTTACAAATAAAATCTTTTTTTTGCCAGCCAAAAACCTGCCCGAAATTCCCATAAAATGTCCCCAAACCGTGATTTATCGAAATCATACCCTAAACATCACCCCAAACTCCAAAAACACCAAATCCTCTAATCGTGAATTCTCAATTAAACCCTAAATATAAATCTAAAGCACTAAATTGGACCCAGACCCTTAAATCCTACACCCTTTTAAGAAATCAAAACACTCAAAACAAGATTTCGAAGTGTTTTGAGCACTTTTTTTTAAATTTAAATGTTACAAAAACGAGTGAATATTTACCTAATATTTTAGAATGACAATCAAACTATAGGATCACGAAAAAATTTACAGCTAAAAACCTTCTTTAGCCTGCCAAAAATCTCCCCAAAATAACCATAAAATGTCCCGAAACCATGATTTATCATTAAATATCATACCCTAAACATCACACCAATTCCAAAATCACCAAATCTTCTAATCCTAAATCGTCAATTAAACCATAATTAGATATCGGAAACACTAAATTGGACCCCTGACCCTCAAACCCTTCGCCCTTTTGAGAAATCAAATCACTCAAAACAAGATTTCGAAGCGTTTTGGGCACCTTTTTTTAATATATAATGTTACAAAAAAAGAGTGAATCTTTACCTGATGTAGACTGGCTATCAAACTAAAGGATCACAAAAATTTAAAAGGAAGATCATTCTTTAGCCTGCCAAAATTCTCCCCATAATACCTATAAAATGTCCCGAAACCATGATTTATCATTAAAAATCATACCCTAAGCATCACCCCCAAACTCCAAAAACACCAAATCTTCTAATCCTAAATCATCAATTAAACCCAAATTTAGATATCTGAAACACTAAATTGGACCCCCGACCCTCAAACCGCTCACCCTTATGAGAAATCAAATCACTCAAAACAAGATTTCGAAGTGTTTTGGGCACTTTTTAATATTTAAAATGTTACAAAAACAAGTTACACTTTACCTTATATTGTAGACTGACAGTCAAACTATAGGATCACGAAAAAATTTACAAATAAAAACCTTCTTTGGTCGGCAAAAAATACCCCCAAGATACCCATAAAATGTCCCGAAACCATTATTTATCATTAAATATCATACCCTAAACATCAACCCAATTCAAAAAACACCAAATCTTCTAATCCTAAATCGTCAATGAAACCATAATTAATTATCTGAAACACTAAATTGGGCCCCTGATCCTCAAACCCTTCACCCTTTTGAGAAATCAAATTACTCAAAACAAGATTTCGAAGCGTTTTGAGCACCTTTTTTTAATTTATAATGTTACAAAAAATAGTGAATATTTACCTAATGTTGTAGACTGACAATCAAACTATAGGACCACGAAAATATTTATAACGAAAAACTTTGTTTAGCCTGCCAAAAATCTCCCCAAAATACCTATGAAATGTCCTGAAACCATGATTTATCATTAAAAATCATACCCGAAGCATCACCCCCAAACTCCAAAAACTCCAAATCTTCTAATCCTAAATCACCAATTAAACCCTAATTTAGATATCTGAAACACTAAATTGGACCCCGACCCACAAACCCTTCACCCTTTTGAGAAATCAAATCACTCAAAACAAGATTTTGAAGCGTTTTGAGCACCTTTTTAAATATTTAAATGTTACAAAAAACGAGTGAATCTTTAGCTAATATTGTAGACTGACAATCAAACTATAGGAACATGAAAAAAATTACAACTAAAAACCTTCTTTACCCTGCAAAAAATCTCCCCAAAATACTCATAAAATGTCCCGAAACCATGATTTATCATTAAAAGTCATACCCTAAACATCACCCCCCAAACTCCAAAAACACCAAATCCTCTAATCCTAAATCCTCACTTAAACCCTACATAGAAATCTAAAACACTTAATTGGACTCCCAACCCTCAAACCCTTCCCCCTTTTCAAAAATGAATATCACTCAAAACAAGATTTCGAAGCATTTTGAGCACCCTTTTTTAATATCTAAATGTTACAGAAACGAGCGAATCTTTACCAACTATTTTAGACTGACAATCAAACTATAGGATCACGAAAAAATTACAACTAAAAACCTTCTTTAGCCTGCCAAAAATCTCCCCAAAATACCTATAAAATGTCCCGAAACCATAATTTATTTTTAAAAATCATACCCTAAGCATCACCCCCAAACTCCAAAAAAACACCAAATATTCTAATCCTAAATCATCAATTAAACCCTAATTTAGATATCTGAAACACTAAATTGGACCCCCGACACTCAAACCCTTCACCCTTGTGAGAAATCAAATCACTCAAAACAAGATTTCGAAATGTTTTGGGCACTTTTTTTAATATTAAATGTTACAAAAACAAGTGACACTTTACATAATATTGTTGACTGACAATCAAACTATAGGATCACGAAAAAATTTACAACTAAAAACCTTCTTTAGCCTGCCAAAAATATCCCCAAGATACCCATAAAATGTCCCGAAACCATAATTTATCACTAATTATCATACCCTAAACATCAACCCAATTCCAAAAACACCAAATCTTTTAATCCTAAATCGTCAATTAAACCATAATTAGATATCTGAAACACTAAATTGGACCCGTGACCCTCAAACCATTCATCCTTTTGAGAAATCAAATCACTCAAAACAAGATTTCGAAGCGTTTTGGGCACCTTTTTTTAATATATAATGTTACAAAAAAAGAGTGAATCTTTACCTGATGTAGTCTGGCAATCAAAATAAAGGATCACGAAAAGCTTTAAAAGGAAAATCTTTCTTTAGACTGCCAAAATTCTCCCCAAAATACCTATAAAATGTCCCGAAACCATGATTTATCATTAAAAATCATACCCTAAGCATCACCCCCAAACTCCAAAAACACCATTTTCTAATCCTAAATCATCAATTAAACCCAAATTTAGATATCTGAAACACTAAATTGGACCCCCGACGCTCAAACCCTTCACCCTTATGAGAAATCAAATCACTCAAAACAAGATTTCGAAGTGTTTTGGTCACTTTTTAATATTTAACTGTTACAAAAACAAGTGACACTTTACCTAATATTGTAGACTTACAATCAAACTATAGGATCACGAAAAAATTTACAAATAAAAACCTTCTTTGGTCGGCAAAAAATACCCCCAAGATACCCATAAAATGTCCCGAAACCATTATTTATCATTAAATATCATACCCTAAACATCAACCCAATTCAAAAAACACCAAATCTTCTAATCCTAAATCGTCACTTAAACCATAATTAATTATCAGAAACACTAAATTGGACCCCTGACCCTCAAACCCTTCACCCTTTTGAGAAATCAAATCACTCAAAACAAGATTTTGAAGCGTTTTTAGCACCTTTTTTAAATAATTAAATGTTACAAAAACGAGTGAATCTTTAGCTAATATTGTAGACTGACAATCAAACTATAGGATCATGAAAAAAATTACAACTAAAGACCTTCTTTACCCTGCAAAAAATCTCCCCAAAATACTCATAAAATGTCCCGAAACCATGATTTATCATTAAAAGTCATACCCTAAACATCACCCCCAAACTCCAAAAACACCAAATCCTCTAATCCTAAATCCTCACTTAAACCCTACATAGAAATCTGAAACACTTAATTGGACTCCCAACCTTCAAACCCTTCCCCCTTTTCAAAAATGAATATCACTCAAAACAAAATTTCGAAGCATTCTGAGAACCCTTTTTTAATATCTAAATGTTACAGAAACGAGTGAATCTTTACCAACTATTTTAGACTGACAATCAAACTATAGGATCAAGAAAAAATTACAACTAAAAACCTTCTTTAGCCTGCCAAAAATCTCCCCAAAATACCTATAAAATGTCCCGAAACAATGATTTATTTTTAAAAATCATACCCTAAGCATCACCCACAAACTCAAAAAAAAACCAAATCTTCTAATCCTAAATCATCAATTAAACCCTAATTTAGATATCTGAAACACTAAATTGGACCCCCGACACTCAAACCCTTCACCCTTGTGAGAAATCAAATCACTCAAAACAAGATTTCGAAGTGTTTTGGGCACTTTTTTTAATATTTAAATGTTACAAAAACAAGTGACACTTTACCTAATATTGTTGACTGACAATCAAACTATAGGATCACGAAAAAATTTACAACTAAAAACCTTCTTTAGCCTGCCAAAAATATCCCCAAGATACCCATAAAATGTCCCGAAACCATAATTTATCACTAATTATCATACCCTAAACATCAACCCAATTCCAAAAACACCAAATCTTCTAATCCTAAATCGTCAATTAAACCATAATTAGATATCTGTAACACTAAATTGGAACCCTGACCCTCAAACCCTTTACCCTTTTGAGAAATCAAATCACTCAAAACAAGATTTCGAAGCGTTTTGAGTACCTTTTTTTAATATATAATGTTACAAAAAAGAGTGAATATTTACCTGATGTTGTAGACTGTCAATCAAATTATAGGATCACGAAAAAATTTAAAAGGATAATCCTTCTTTAGCCTGCCAAAATTCTCCCCAAAATACCTATAAAATGTCCCGAAAACCATGATTTATCATTAAAAATCATACCCTAAGCATCACCCCCAAACTCCAAAAACACCAAATCTTCTAATCCTAAATCATCAATTAAACCCTAATTTAGATATCTGAAACACTAAATTGGACCCCCGACCCTCAAACCCTTCACCCTTTTGAGAAACCAAATCACTCAAAACAAGATTTCGAAGCGTTTTGAGCACATTTTTAATATTTAAATGTTACAAAAATGAGTGAATCTTTAGCTAATATTGTAGACTAACAATCAAACTATAGGATCACGAAAAAATTTACAACTAAAAACCTTCTTTAACCTGCAAAAAATCTCCCCAAAATACCCATAAAATGCCCCGAAACCATGATTTATCATAAAAAATCATACCCTAAACATTACCCCCAAACTCCAAAAAAAACAAATCCTCTAATCCTAAATCCTCAATTAAACCCTAAGCAGAAATCTGAAACACTTAATTGGACTCCCAACCGTCAAACCCTTCCCGCTTTTCAGAAATGAATATCACTCAAAACAAGATTTTGAAGCGTTTTGAGCACCCTTTTTTAATATCTAAATGTTACAGAAACGAGAGAATCTTTACCAAAAAATTTAGACTGACAACCACACTATAGTATCACGAAAAAATGTAAAAATAAAATCTTTTTTTTTCCAGCCAAAAACCTGCCCGAAATTCCCATAAAATGTCCCGAAACCGTGATTTATCGAAATCATACCCTAAACATCACCCCCAAACTCCAAAAACACCAACTCCTCTAATCGTGAATCCTCAATTAAACCCTAAATATAAATCTAAAACACTAAATTGGACCCAGACCCTTAAATCCTACACCCTTTTAAGAAATCAAAACACTCAAAACAAGATTTCGAATTGTTTTGAGCACTTTTTTTTTTTAAATTTAAATGTTACAAAAACGAGTGAATATTTACCTAATATTGTAGACTGACAATCAAACTATAGGATCACGAAAAAATTTACAGCTAAAAACCTTCTTTAGCCTGCCAAAAATCTCCCCAAAATACCCATAAAATGTTCCGAAACCATGATTTATCATTAAATATCATACCCTAAACATCACACCAATTCCAAAAACACCAAATCTTCTAATCCTAAATCGTCAATTAAACCATAATTAGATATCGGAAACACTAAATTGGACCCCTGACCCTCAAACCATTCACCCTTTTGAGAAATCAAATCACTCAAAACAAGATTTTGAAGCGTTTTGGGCACCTTTTTTTAATATATAATGTTACAAAAAAAGAGTGAATCTTTACCTGATGTAGACTGGCAATCAAAATAAAGGACCACGAAAATATTTATAACGAAAAATTTTGTTTAGCCTGCCAAAAATCTCCCCAAAATACCTATGAAATGTCCTGAAACCATGATTTATCATTAAAAATCATACCCGAAGCATCACCCCCAAACTCCAAAAACTCCAAATCTTCTAATCCTAAATCATCAATTAAACCCTAATTTAGATATCTGAAACACTAAATTGGACCCCGACCCACAAACCCTTCACCCTTTTGTGAAATCAAATCACTCAAAACAAGATTTTGAAGCGTTTTGAGCACCTTTTTTAATATTTAAATGTTACAAAAACGAGTGAATCTTTAGCTAATATTGTAGAGTGGCAATCAAACTATAGGAACATGAAAAAATTTACAACTAAAAACCTTCTTTACCCTGCAAAAAATCTCCCCAAAATACTCATAAAATGTCCCGAAACCATGATTTATCATTAAAAATCATACCCTAAACATCACCCCCAAACTCCAAAAACACCAAATCTTCTAATCCTAAATCATCAATTAAACCCTAATTTAGATATCTGAAACAATAAATTGGACCCCCGACCCTCAAACACTTCACCCTTTTGAGAAACCAAATCACTCAAAACAAGATTTCGAAGCGTTTTGAGCACCTTTTTAATATTTAAATGTTACAAAAATGAGTGAATCTTTAGCTAATATTGTAGACTAACAATCAAACTATAGGATCACGAAAAAATTTACAACTAAAAACCTTCTTTAACCTGCAAAAAATCTCCCCAAAATACCCATAAAATGCCCCGAAACCATGATTTATCATAAAAAATCATACCCTAAACATTACCCCCAAACTCCAAAAAAAACAAATCCTCTAATCCTAAATCCTCAATTAAACCCTAAGCAGAAATCTGAAACACTTAATTGGACTCCCAACCGTCAAACCCTTCCCCCTTTTCAGAAATGAATATCACTCAAAACAAGATTTTGAAGCGTTTTGAGCACCCTTTTTTAATATCTAAATGTTACAGAAACGAGTGAATCTATACCAAAAAATTTAGACTGACAACCACACTATAGTATCACGAAAAAATGTACAAATAAAATCTTTTTTTTTCCAGCCAAAAACCTGCCCGAAATTCCCATAAAATGTCCCGAAACCGTGATTTATCGAAATCATACCCTAAACATCACCCCCAAACTCCAAAAACACCAAATCCTCTAATCGTGAATCCTCAATTAAACCCTAAATATAAATCTAAAACACTAAATTGGACCCAGACCCTTAAATCCTACACCCTTTTAAGAAATCAAAACACTCAAAACAAGATTTCGAAGTGTTTTGAGCACTTTTTTTTTTTTTAAATTTAAATGTTACAAAAACGAGTGAATATTTACCTAATATTGTAGACTGACAATCAAACTATAGGATCACGAAAAAATTTACAGCTAAAAACCTTCTTTAGTCTGCAAAAAATCTCCCTAAAATACCCATAAAATGTTCCGAAACCATGATTTATCATTAAAAATCATACCCTAAACATCACACCAATTCCAAAAACACCAAATCTTCTAATCCTAAATCGTCAATTAAACCATAATTAGATATCGGAAACAATAAATTGGACCCCTGACCCTCAAACCATTCACCCTTTTGAGAAATCAAATCACTCAAAACAAGAGTTCGAAGCGTTTTGGGCACCTTTTTTTAATATATAATGTTACAAAAAAAGAGTGAATCTTTACCTGATGTAGACTGGCAATCAAAATAAAGGATCACGAAAAAATTTAAAAGGAAAATCCTTCTTTAGCCTGCCAAAATTCTCCCCAAAATACCTATAAAATGTCCCGAAACCATGATTTATCATTAAAAATCATACCCTAAGCATCACCCCCAAACTCCAAAAACACCAATTTTCTAATCCTAAATTATCAATTAAACCCAAATTTAGATATCTGAAACAATAAATTGGACCCTCGACGCTCAAACCCTTCACCCTTATGAGAAATCAAATCACTCAAAACAAGATTTCGATGTGTTTTGGTCACTTTTTAATATTTAACTGTTACAAAAACAAGTGACACTTTACCTAATATTGTAGACTGACAATCAAACTATAGGATCACGAAAAAATTTACAAATAAAAACCTTCTTTGGTCGGCCAAAAATATCCCCAAGATACCCATAAAATGTCCCGAAACCATTATTTATCATTAAATATCATACCCTAAACATCAACCCTATTCCAAAAACACCAAATCTTCTAATCCTAAATCGTCAATGAAACCATAATTAATTATCTGAAACACTAAATTGGGCCCCTGATCCTCAAACCCTTCACCCTTTTGAGAAATCAAATTACTCAAAACAAGATTTCGAAGCGTTTTGAGCTCCTTTTTTTAATTTATAATGTTACAAAAAATAGTGAATATTTACCTAATGTTGTAGACTGACAATCAAACTATAGGACCACGAAAATATTTATAACGAAAAACTTTGTTTAGCCTGCCAAAAATCTCCCCAAAATACCTATGAAATGTCCTGAAACCATGATTTATCATTAAAAATCATACCCGAAGCATCACCCCCAAACTCCAAAAACTCCAAATCTTCTAATCCTAAATCACCAATTAAACCCTAATTTAGATATCTGAAACACTAAATTGGACCCCGACCCACAAACCCTTCACCCTTTTGAGAAATCAAATCACTCAAAACAAGATTTTGAAGCGTTTTGAGCACCTTTTTAAATATTTAAATGTTACAAAAAACGAGTGAATCTTTAGCTAATATTGTAGACTGACAATCAAACTATAGGAACATGAAAAAAATTACAACTAAAAACCTTCTTTACCCTGCAAAAAATCTCCCCAAAATACTCATAAAATGTCCCGAAACCATGATTTATCATTAAAAGTCATACCCTAAACATCACCCCCAAACTCCAAAAACACCAAATCCTCTAATCCTAAATCCTCACTTAAACCCTACATAGAAATCTAAAACACTTAATTGGACTCCCAACCCTCAAACCCTTCCCCCTTTTCCAAAATGAATATCACTCAAAACAAGATTTCGAAGCATTTTGAGCACCCTTTTTTAATATCTAAATGTTACAGAAACGAGCGAATCTTTACCAACTATTTTAGACTGACAATCAAACTATAGGATCACGAAAAAATTACAACTAAAAACCTTCTTTAGCCTGCCAAAAATCTCCCCAAAATACCTATAAAATGTCCCGAAACCATAATTTATTTTTAAAAATCATACCCTAAGCATCACCCCCAAACTCCAAAAAACACCAAATATTCTAATCCTAAATCATCAATTAAACCCTAATTTAGATATCTGAAACACTAAATTGGACCCCCGACTCAAACCCTTCACCCTTGTGAGAAATCAAATCACTCAAAACAAGATTTCGAAATGTTTTGGGCACTTTTTTTAATATTAAATGTTACAAAAACAAGTGACACTTTACATAATATTGTTGACTGACAATCAAACTATAGGATCACGAAAAAATTTACAACTAAAAACCTTCTTTAGCCTGCCAAAAATATCCCCAAGATACCCATAAAATGTCCCGAAACCATAATTTATCACTAATTATCATACCCTAAACATCAACCCAATTCCATAAACACCAAATCTTTTAATCCTAAATCGTCAATTAAACCATAATTAGATATCTGAAACACTAAATTGGACCCCTGACCCTCAAACCATTCATCCTTTTGAGAAATCAAATCACTCAAAACAAGATTTCGAAGCGTTTTGGGCACCTTTTTTTAATATATAATGTTACAAAAAAAGAGTGAATCTTTACCTGATGTAGTCTGGCAATCAAAATAAAGGATCACGAAAAACTTTAAAAGGAAAATCTTTCTTTAGCCTGCCAAAATTCTCCCCAAAATACCTATAAAATGTCCCGAAACCATGATTTATCATTAAAAATCATACCCTAAGCATCACCCCCAAACTCCAAAAACACCATTTTCTAATCCTAAATCATCAATTAAACCCAAATTTAGATATCTGAAACACTAAATTGGAC
The DNA here is from genome assembly GCA_023055425.1 of Linanthus parryae. NCBI lineage: Eukaryota > Viridiplantae > Streptophyta > Magnoliopsida > Ericales > Polemoniaceae > Linanthus > Linanthus parryae. Next base: position 63,294 of record JALGPY010000002.1, read on the forward strand.
CCCCGACGCTCAAACCCTTCACCCTTATGAGAAATCAAATCACTCAAAACAAGATTTCGAAGTGTTTTGGTCACTTTTTAATATTTAACTGTTACAAAAACAAGTGACACTTTACCTAATATTGTAGACTTACAATCAAACTATAGGATCACGAAAAAATTTACAAATAAAAAGCTTCTTTGGCCGGCCAAAAATATCCCCAAGATACCCATAAAATGTCCCGAAACCATTATTTATCATTAAATATCATACCCTAAACATCAACCCTATTCCAAAAACACCAAATCTTCTAATCCTAAATCGTCAATTAAACCATAATTAATTATCTGAAACACTAAATTGGGCCCCTGACCCTCAAACCCTTCACCCTTTTGAGAAATCAAATTACTCAATACAAGATTTCGAAGCGTTTTGAGCACCTTTTTTTAATATATAATGTTACAAAAAAGAGTGAATATTTACCTAATGTTGTAGACTGACAATCAAACTATAGGACCACGAAAATATTTATAACGAAAAACTTTGTTTAGCCTGCCAAAAATCTCCCCAAAATACCTATGAAATGTCCCGAAACCATGATTTATCATTAAAAATCATACCCTAAACATCAGCTCCAAACTCCAAAAACACCAAATCCTCTAATCCTAAATCCTCACTTAAACCCTACATAGAAATCTAAAACACTTTATTGGACTCCCAACCCTCAACCCCTTCCCCCTTTTCAAAAATGAATATCACTCAAAACAAGATTTCGAAGCATTTTGAGCACCCTTTTTTATATCTAAACGTTACAGAAACGAGTGAATGTTTACCAACTATTTCAGACTGACAATCAAACTATAGGATCACGAAAAAATTACAACTAAACACCTTCTTTAGCCTGCCAAAAATCTCCCCAAAATACCTATAAAATGTCCCGAAATCATGATTTATCATTAAAAATCATACCCTAAGCATCACCCCCAAACTCCAAAAACACCAAATCTTCTAATCCTAAATCATCAATTAAACCCAAATTTAGATATCTGAAACACTAAATTGGACTCCCGACACTCAAACTGTTCACCCTTGTGAGAAATCTAATAACTCAAAACAAGATTTCGAAGTGTTTTGGGCACTTTTTTAATATTTAAATGTTACAGAAACAAGTTACACTTTACCTAATATTGTAGACTGACAGTCAAACTATAGGATCTCGAAAAAATTTACAAATAAAAACCTTCCTTGGCCGGCCAAAAATATCCACAAGATACCCATAAAATGTCCCGAAACCATTATTTATCATTAAATATCATACCCTAAACATCAACCCAATTCAAAAAAAAAACAAATCTTCTAATCCTAAATCATCAATTAAACCCTAATTTAGATATCTTAAACACTAAATTGGACCCCCACCCTCAAACCCTTCACCCTTGTGAGAAATCAAATCACTCAAAACAAGATTTCGAAGTGTTCTGGGCACTTTTTTAATATTTAAATGTTACAAAAACAAGTTACACTTTACCTTATATTGTAGACTGACAGTCAAACTATAGGATCACAAAAAAAATTTACAAATAAAAACCTTCTTTGGTCGGCAAAAAATACCCCCAAGATACCCACAAAATGTCCCGAAACCATTATTTATCATCAAATATCATACCCTAAACATCAACCCAATTCAAAAAATACCAAATCTTCTAATCCTAAATCGTCAATTAAACCATAATTAATTATCAGAAACACTAAATTGGACCCCTGACCCTCAAACCCTTCACCCTTTTGAGAAATCAAATCACTCAAAACAAGATTTTGAAGCGTTTTTAGCACCTTTTTTAAATATTTAAATGTTACAAAAACGAGTGAATCTTTAGCTAATATTGTAGACTGACAATCAAACTATAGGATCATGAAAAAATTTACAACCAAAAACCTTCTTTACCCTGCAAAAAATCTCCCCAAAATACTCATAAAATGTCCCGAAACCATGATTTATCATTAAAAGTCATACCCTAAACATCACCCCCAAACTCCAAAAACACCAAATCCTCTAATCCTAAATCCTCACTTAAACCCTACATAGAAATCTAAAACACTTAATTGGACTCCCAACCCTCAAACCCTTCCCCCTTTTCAAAAATGAATATCACTCAAAACAAGATTTCGAAGCATTTTGAGCACCCTTTTTTAATATCTAAATGTTACAGAAACGAGTGAATTTTTACCAACTATTTTAGACTGACAATCAAACTATAGGATCACGAAAAAATTACAACTAAAAACCTTCTTTAGCCTGCCAAAAATCTCCCCAAAATACCTATAAAATGTCCCGAAACCATAATTTATTTTTAAAAATCATACCCTAAGCATCACCCCCAAACTCCAAAAAACACCAAATCTTCTAATCCTAAATCATCAATTAAACCCTAATTTAGATATCTGAAACACTAAATTGGACCCCCGACACTCAAACCCTTCACCCTTGTGAGAAATCAAATCACTCAAAACAAGATTTCGAAATGTTTTGGGCACTTTTTTTAATATTAAATGTTACAAAAATGAGTGAATATTTAGCTAATATTGTAGACTGACAATCAAACTATAGGATCACGAAAAAATTTACAACTAAAAACCTTCTTTAGCCTGCCAAAAATATCCCCAAGATACCCATAAAATGTCCCGGAACCATAATTTATCACTAATTATCATACCCAAAACATCAACCCAATTCCAAAAACACCAAATCTTCTAATCCTAAATCGTCAATTAAACCATAATTAGATATCTGAAACACTAAATTAGACCCCTGACCCTCAAACCATTCACCCTTTTGAGAAATCAAATCACTCAAAACAAGATTTCGAGGCGTTTTGGGCACCTTTTTTTAATATATAATGTTACAAAAAAAGAGTGAATCTTTACCTGATGTAGACTGGCAATCAAAATAAAGGATCACGAAAAACTTTAAAAGGAAAATCCTTCTTTAGCCTGCCAAAATTCTCCCCAAAATACCTATAAAATGTCCCGAAACCATAATTTATCATTAAAAATCATACCCTAAGCATCACCCCCAAACTCCAAAAACACCAATTTTCTAATCCTAAATCATCAATTAAACCCAAATTTAGATATCTGAAACACTAAATTGGACCCCCGACGCTCAAACCCTTCACCCTTATGAGAAATCAAATCACTCAAAACAAGATTTCGAAGTGTTTTGGTCACTTTTTAATATTTAACTGTTACAAAAACAAGTGACACTTTACGTAATATTGTAGACTGACAATCAAACTATAGGATCACGAAAAAATTTACAAATAAAAACCTTCTTTGGCCGGCCAAAAATATCCCCAAGATACCCATAAAATGTCCCGAAACCATTATTTATCATTAAATATCATACCCTAAACATCAACCCTATTCCAAAAACACCAAATCTTCTAATCCTAAATCGTCAATTAAACCATAATTAATTATCTGAAACACTAAATTGGCCCCTGACCCTCAAACCCTTCACCCTTTTGAGAAATCAAATTACTCAAAACAAGATTTCGAAGCGTTTTGAGCACCTTTTTTTAATATATAATGTTACAAAAAAGAGTGAATATTTACCTAATGTTGTAGACTGACAATCAAACTATAGGACCACGAAAATATTTATAACGAAAAACTTTGTTTAGCCTGCCAAAAATCTCCCCAAAATACCTATGAAATGTCCTGAAACCATGATTTATCATTAAAAATCATACCCGAAGCATCACCCCCAAACTCCAAAAACTCCAAATCTTCTAATCCTAAATCATCAATTAAACCCTAATTTAGATATCTGAAACACTAAATTGGACCTCGACCCACAAACCCTTCACCCTTTTGAGAAATCAAATCACTCAAAACAAGTTTTGAAGCGTTTTGAGCACCTTTTTTAATATTTAAATGTTACAAAAACGAGTGAATCTTTAGCTAATATTGTAGACTGACAATCAAACTATAGGAACATGAAAAAATTTACAACTAAAAACCTTCTTTACCCTACAAAAAATCTCCCCAAAATACTCATAAAATGTCCCGAAATGATTTATCATTAAAAATCATACCCTAAACATCACCCCCCAAACTCCAAAAACACCAAATCCTCTAATCCTAAATCATCAATTAAACCCTAATTTAGATATCTGAAACACTAAATTGGACCCCCGACCCTCAAACCCTTCACCCTTGTGAGAAATCAAATCACTCAAAACAAGATTTCGAAGTGTTTTGGGCACTTTTTTAATATTTAAATGTTACTAAAACAAGTTACACTTTACCTTATATTGTAGACTGACAGTCAAACTATAGGATCACGAAAAAATTTACAAATAAAAACCTTCTTTGGTCGGCAAAAAATACCCCCAATATACCAACAAAATGTCCCGAAACCATTATTTATCATTAAATATCATACCCTAAACATCAACCCAATTCAAAAAACACCAAATCTTCTAATCCTAAATCGTCAATTAAACCATAATTAATTATCAGAAACACTAAATTGGACCCCCGACCCTCAAACCCTTCACCCTTTTGAGAAATCAAATCACTCAAAACAAGATTTTGAAGCGTTTTTAGCACCTTTTTTAAATATTTAAATGTTACAAAAACGAGTGAATCTTCAGCTAATATTGTAGACTGACAATCAAACTATAGGATCATGAAAAAATTTACAACTAAAAACCTTCTTTACCCTGCAAAAAATCTCCCCAAAATACTCATAAAATGTCCCGAAACCATGATTTATCATTAAAAGTCATACCCTAAACATCACCCCCAAACTCCAAAAACACCAAATCCTCTAATCCTAAATCCTCACTTAAACCCTACATAGAAATCTAAAACACTTAATTGAACTCCCAACCCTTAAACCCTTCCCCCTTTTCAAAAATTAATATCACTCAAAACAATATTTCGAAGCATTTTGAGCACCCTTTTTTAATATCTAAATGTTACAGAAACGAGTGAATCTTTACCAACTATTTTAGACTGACAATCAAACTATAGGATCACGAAAAAATTACAACTAAAAACCTTCTTTAGCCTGCCAAAAATCTCCCCAAAATACCTATAAAATGTCCCGAAACCATAATTTATTTTTAAAAATCATACCCTGCATCACCCCCAAACTCCGAAAAACACAAAATCTTCTAATCCTAAATCATCAATTAAACCCTAATTTAGATATCTGAAACACTAAATTGGACCCCCGACACTCAAACCCTTCACCTTTGTGAGAACTCAAATCACTCAAAAGAAGATTTCGAAATGTTTTGGGCACTTTTTTTAATATTAAATGTTACAAAAACAAGTGACACTTTACCTAATATTGTTGACTGACAATCAAACTATAGGATCACGAAAAAAATTTACAACTAAAAACCTTCTTTAGCCTGACAAAAATATCCCCAAGATACCCATAAAATGTCGCGAAACCATAATTTATCACTAATTATCATACCCTAAACATCAACCCAATTCAAAAAACACCAAATCTTCTAATCCTAAATCGTCAATTAAACCATAATTAGATATCTGAAACACTAAATTGGAACCCTGACCCTCAAACCCTTTACCCTTTTGAGAAATCAAATCACTTAAAACAAGATTTCGAAGCGTTTTGAGTACCTTTTTTTAATATATAATGTTACAAAAAAGAGTGAATATTTACCTGATGTTGTAGACTGTCAATCAAGCTATAGGATCACAAAAAAATTTAAAAGGAAAATCATTCTTTAGCCTGCCAAATTTCTCCCCAAAATACCTATAAAATGTCCCGAAAACCATGATTTATCATCAAAAATCATACCCTAAGCATCACCCCCAAACTCCAAAGACACCAAATCTTCTAATCCTAAATCATCAATTAAACCCTAATTTAGATATCTGAAACACTAAATTGGACCCCCGACCCTCAAACCCTTCACCCTTTTGAGAAACCAAATCACTCAAAACAAGATTTCGAAGCGTTTTGAGCACTTTTTTAATATTTAAATGTTACAAAAACGAGTGAATCTTTAGCTAATATTGTAGACTAACAATCAAACTATAGGATCACGAAAAAATTTACAACTAAAAACCTTCTTTAACCTGCAAAAAATCTCCCCAAAATACCGATAAAATGCCCCGAAACCATGATTTATCATAAAAAATCATACCCTAAACATCACCCCCAAACTCCAAAAAAAACAAATCCTCTAATCCTAAATCCTCAATTAAACCCTAAGCAGAAATCTGAAACACTTAATTGGACTCCCAACCGTCAAACCCTTCCCCCTTTTCAGAAATGAATATCACTCAAAACAAGATTTTGAAGCATTTTGAGCACCCTTTTTTCATATCTAAATGTTACAGAAACGAGTGAATCTTTACCAAAAATTTTAGACTGACAACCACACTATAGTATCACGAAAAAATGTACAACTAAAATCTTTTTTTTGCCAGCCAAAAACCTACCCAAAATTCCCATAAAATGTCCCGAAACCGTGATTTATTGAAATCATACCCTAAACATCACCCCAAACTCCAAAAACACCAAATCCTCTAATCGTGAATCCTCAATTAAACCCTAAATATAAATCTAAAACACTAAATTGGACCCAGACCCTTAAATCGTACACCCTTTTAAGAAATCAAAACACTCAAAACAAGATTTCGAAGTGTTTTGAGCACGTTTTTTTTTAAATTTAAATGTTACAAAAACGAGTGAATATTTACTTAATATTTTAGAATGACAATCAAACTATAGGATCACGAAAAAATTTACAACTAAAAACGTTCTTTAGCCTGCCAAAAATCTCCCCAAAATACCCATAAAATGTCCCGAAACCATGATTTATCATTAAATATCATACCCTAAATATCACACCAATTCCAAAAACACCAAATCTTCTAATCCTAGATCGTCAATTAAACCATAATTAGATATCGGAAACACTAAATTGGACCCCTGACCCTCAAACCCTTCACCCTTTTGAGAAATCAAATCACTCGAAACAAGATTTCGAAGCGTTTTGGGCACCTTTTTTTAATATATGATGTTACAAAAAAAGAGTGAATCTTTACCTGATGTAGACTGGCAATCAAACTAAAGGATCACGAAAAAATTTAAAATGAAAATCCTTATTTAGCCTGCCAAAATTATCCCCAAAATACCTATAAAATGTCCCGAAACCATGATTTATCATTAAAAATCATACCCTAATCATCACCCCCAAACTCCAAAAACACCAAATCTTGTAATCCTAAATCATCAATTAAACCCAAATTTAGATATCTGAAACACTAAATTGGACCCCCGACCCTCAAACCGCTCACCCTTATGAGAAATCAAATCACTCAAAACAAGATTTCGAAGTGTTTTGGGCACTTTTTTTAATATTTAAATGTTACAAAAACAAGTTTCACTTTACCTAATATTGTAGACTGACAGTCAAACTATAGGATCACGAAAAAATTTACAAATAAAAACCTTCTTTGGTCGGCAAAAAATACCCCCAAGATACCCATAAAATGTCCCGAAACCATTATTTATCATTAAATATAATACCCTAAACATCAACCCAATTCAAAAAACACCAAATCTTCTAATCCTAAATCGTCAATTAAACCGTAATTAATTATCAAAAACACTAAATTGGACCCCCGACCCTCAAACCCTTCACCCTTTTGAGAAATCAAATCACTCAAAACAAGATTTTGAAGCGTTTTTAACCTTTTTTAAATATTTAAATGTTACAAAAACGAGTGAATCTTTAGCTAATATTGTAGACTGACAATCAAACTATAGGATCATGAAAAAAATTACAACTAAAAACCTTCTTTACCCTGCAAAAAATCTCCCCAAAATACTCATAAAATGTCCCGAAGCCATGATTTATCATTATCATACCCTAAACATCACCCCCAAACTCCAAAAACACCAAATCCCCTAATCCTAAATCCTCACTTAAACCCTACATAGAAATCTAAAACACTTAATTGGACTCCCAACCCTCAAACCCTTCCCCCTTTTCAAAAATGAATATCACTCAAAACAAGATTTCGAAGCATTTTGAGCACCCTTTCTTAATATCTAAATGTTACAGAAACGAGTGAATATTTACCAACTATTTTAGACTGACAATCAAACTATAGGTTCACGAAAAATTACAACTAAAAACCTTCTTTAGCCTGCCAAAAATCTCCCCAAAATACCTATAAAATGTCCCGAAACCATGATTTATTTTTAAAAATCATACCCTAAGCATCACCCCCAAACTCCAAAAAACACCAAATCTTCTAATCCTAAATCATCAATTAAACCCTAATTTAGATATCTGAAACACTAAATTGGACCCCCGACACTCAAACCCTTCACCCTTGTGAGAAATCAAATCACTCAAAACAAGATTTCGAAGTGTTTTGGGCACTTTTTTAATATTGAAATGTTACAAAAACAAGTGACACTTTACCTAATATTGTAGACTGACAATCAAACTATAGGATCACGAAAAAAATTTACAACTAAAAATTCCCACGATACCCATAAAATGTCCCGAAACCATAATTTATCACTAATTATCATACCCTAAACATCAACCCAATTCCAAAAACACCAAATCTTCTAATCCTAAATCGTCAATTCAACCATAATTAGATATCTGAAACACTAAATTGGAACCCTGACCCTCAAACCCTTTACCCTTTTGAGAAATCAAATCACTTAAAACAAGATTTCGAAGCGTTTTGAGTACCTTTTTTTAATATATAATCATACAAAAAAGAGTGAATATTTACCTGATGTTGTAGACTGTCAATCAAACTATAGGATCACGAAAAAATTTAAAAGGAAAATCCTTCTTTAGCCTGCCAAAATTCTCCCAAAAATACCTATAAAATGTCCCGAAAACCATGATTTATCATTAAAAATCATACCCTAAGCATCACCCCCAAACTCCAAAAACACCAAATCTTCTAATCCTAAATCATCAATTAAACCCTAATTTAGTTATCTGAAACACTAAATTGGACCCCCGACCCTCAAACCCTTCACCCTTTTGAGAAACCAAATCACTCAAAACAAGATTTCGAAGCGTTTTGAGAACTTTTTTAATACTTAAATGTTACAAAAACGAGTGAATCTTTAACTAATATTGTAGACTGACAATCAAACTATAGGATCACGAAAAAAATTACAACTAAAAACCATCTTTGGCCGGCCAAAAATATCCCCAAGATACCCATAAAATGTCCCGAAACCATTATTTATCATTACATATCATACCCTAAACATCAACCCAATTCCAAAAACACCAAATCTTCTAATCCTAAATCGTCAATTAAACCATAATTAATTATCTGAAACACTAAATTGGGCCCCTGACCCTCAAACCCTTCACCCTTTTGAGAAATCAAATTACTCAAAACAAGATTTCGAAGCGTTTTGAGCACCTTTTTTTAATATATAATCTTACAAAAAAGAGTGAATATTTACCTAATGTTGTAGACTGACAATCAAACTACAGGACCACGAAAATATTTATAACGAAAAACTTTGTTTAGCCTGCCAAAATCTCCCCAAAATACCTATGAAATGTCCTGAAACCATGATTTATCATTAAAAATCATACCCTAAGCATCACCCCCAAACTCCAAAAACTCCAAATCTTCTAATCCTAAATCATCAATTAAACCCTAATTTAGATATCTGAAACACTAAATTGGACCCCGGCCCTCAAACCCTTCACCCTTTTGAGAAATCAAATCACTCAAAACAAGATTTCGAAGTGTTTTGGTCACTTTTTAATATTTAATTGTTACAAAAACAAGTGACACTTTACCTAATATTGTAGACTGACAATCAAACTATAGGATCACGAAAAAATTTACAAATAAAAACCATCTTTGGCCGGCCAAAAATATCCCCAATATACCCATAAAATGTCCCGAAACCATTATTTATCATTAAATATCATACCCTAAACATCAACCCAATTACAAAAACACCAAATCTTCTAATCCTAAATCGTCAATTAAACCATAATTAATTATCTGAAACAATAAATTGGGCCCCTGACCCTCAAACCCTTCACACTTTTGAGAAATCAAATTCTTCAAAACAAGATTTCGAAGCGTTTTGAGCACCTTTTTTAATATATAATGTTACAAAAAAGAGTGAATATTTACCTAATGTTGTAGACTGACAATCAAACTACAGGACCACGAAAATATTTATAACGAAAAACTTTGTTTAGCCTGCCAAAAATCTCCCCAAAATACCTATGAAATGTCCTGAAACCATGATTTATCATTAAAAATCATACCCTAAGCATCACCCCCAAACTCCAAAAACTCCAAATCTTCTAATCCTAAATCATCAATTAAACCCTAATTTAGATATCTGAAACACTAAATTCGACCCCGACCCTCAAACCCTTCACCCTTTTGAGAAATCAAATCACTCAAAACAAGATTTCGAAGTGTTTTGGTCACTTTTTAATATTTAATTGTTACAAAAACAAGTGACACTTTACCTAATATTGTAGACTGACAATCAAACTATAGGATCACGAAAAAATTTACAAATAAAAACCATCTTTGGCCGGCCAAAAATATCCCCAAGATACCCATAAAATGTCCCGAAACCATTATCATTAAATATCATACCCTAAACATCAACCCAATTCCAAAAACACCAAATCTTCTAATCCTAAATCGTCAATTAAACCATAATTAATTATCTGAAACACTAAATTGGGCCCCTGACCCTCAAACATTTCACCCTTTTGAGAAATCAAATTACTCAAAACAAGATTTCGAAGCGTTTTGAGCACCTTTTTTTAATATATAATGTTACAAAAAAGAGTGAATATTTACCTAATGTTGTAGACTGACAATCAAACTATAGGACAACGAAAATATTTATAACGAAAAACTTTGTTTAGCCTGCCAAAAATCTCCCCAAAATACCTATGAAATGTCCTGAAACCATGATTTATCATTAAAAATCATACCCTAAGCATCACCCCCAAACTCCAAAAACTCCAAATCTTCTAATCCTAAATCATCAATTAAACCATAATTTAGATATCTGAAACACTAAATTGGACCCCGACCCACAAACCCTTCACCCTTTTGAGAAATCAAATCACTCAAGACAAGATTTTGAAGCGTTTTGAGCACCTTTTTTAATATTTAAATGTTACAAAAACGAGTGAAATATTGTAGACTGACAATCAAACTATAGGAACATGAAAAAATTTACAACTAAAAACCTTCTTTACCCTGCAAAAAATCTCCCCAAAATACTCATAAAATGTCCCGAAACCATGATTTATCATTAAAAATCATACCCTAAACATCACCCCCAAACTCCAAAAACACCAAATCCTCTAATCCTAAGTCCTCACTTAAACCCTACATAGAAATCTAAAACAATTTATTGGAGTCCCAACCCTCAAACCCTTCCCCCTTTTCAAAAATGAATATCACTCAAAACAAGATTTCGAAACATTTTGGGCACCCTTTTTTAATATCTAAACGTTACAGAAACGAGTGAATCTTTTCCAACTATTTTTAACCTGACAATCAAACTATAGGATCACGAAAAAATTACAACTAAAAACCTTCTTTAGCCGGCCAAAAATCTCCCCAAAATACCTATAAAATGACCAGAAACCATGATTTATCATTAAAAATCATACCCTAAGCATCACCCCCAAACTCCAAAAACACCAAATCTTCTAATCCTAAATCATCAATTAAACCCAAATTTAGATATCTGAAACACTAAATTGGACCCCCGACCCTCAAACCGTTCACCCTTATGAGAAATCTAATAACTCAAAACAAGATTTCGAAGTGTTCTAGGCACTTTTTTAATATTTAAATGTTACAAAAACAAGTTACACTTTACCTAATATTGTAGACTGACAGTCAAACTATAGGATCACGAAAAAATTTACAAATAAAAACCTTCTTTGGCCGGCCAAAAATATCCCCAAGATACCCATAAAATGTCCCGAAACCATTATTTATCATTAAATATCATACCCTAAACATCAACCCAATTCAAAAAATATCAAATCTTCTAAACCTAAATCGTCAATTAAACCATAATTAATTATCTGAAACACTAAATTGGGCCCCTGACCCTCAAACCCTTCACCCTTTTGAGAAATCAAATTACTCAAAACAAGATTTCGAAGCGTTTTGAGTACCTTTTTTTAATATATAATGTTACAAAAAAGAGTTAATATTTACCTAATGTTGTAGACTGACAATCAAACTACAGGACCACGAAAATATTTATAACGAAAAACTTTGTTTAGCCTGCCAAAAATCTCCCCAAAATACCTATGAAATGTCCTGAAACCATGATTTATCATTAAAAATCATACCCTAAGCATCACCCCCAAACTCCAAAAACTCCAAATCTTCTAATCCTAAATCATCAATTAAACCCTAATTTAGATATCTGAAACACTAAATTGGACCCCGACCCTCAAACCCTTCACCCTTTTGAGAAATCAAATCACTCAAAACAAGATTTAGAAGTGTTTTGGTCAATTTTTAATATTTAATTGTTACAAAAACAAGTGACACTTTACCTAATATTGTAGACTGACAATCAAACTATAGGATCACGAAAAAATTTACAAATAAAAACCATCTTTGGCCGGCCAAAAATATCCCCAAGATACCCATAAAATGTCCCGAAACCATTATTTATCATTAAATATCATACCCTAAACATCAACCCAATTCCAAAAACACCAAATCTTCTAATCCTAAATCGTCAATTAAACCATAATTAATTATCTGAAACACTAAATTGGGCCCCTGACCCTCAAACCCTTCACCCTTTTGAGAAATCAAATTACTCCAAACAAGATTTCGAAGCGGTTTGAGCACCTTTTTTTAATATATAATGTTACAAAAAAGAGTGAATATTTACCTAATGTTGTAGACTGACAATCAAACTACAGGACCACGAAAATATTTATAACGAAAAACTTTGTTTAGCCTGCCAAAAATCTCCCTAAAATACCTATGAAATGTCCTGAAACCATGATTTATCATTAAAAATCATACCCTAAGCATCACCCCCAAACTCCAAAAACTCCAAATCTTCTAATCCTAAATCATCAATTAAACCCTAATTTAGATATCTGAAACACTAAATTGGACCCCGACCCTCAAACCCTTCACCCTTTTGAGAAATCAAATCACTCAAAACAAGATTTCGAAGTGTTTTGGTCACTTTTTAATATTTAATTGTTACAAAAACAAGTGACACTTTACCTAATATTGTAGACTGACAATCAAACTATAGGATCACGATAAGATTTACAAATAAAAACCATCTTTGGCCGGCCAAAAATATCCCCAAGATACCCATAAAATGTCCCGAAACCATTATCATTAAATATCATACCGTAAACATCAACCCAATTCCAAAAACACCAAATCTTCTAATCCTAAATCGTCAATTAAACCATAAATAATTATCTGAAACACTAAATTGGGCCCCTGACCCTCAAACATTTCACCCTTTTGAGAAATCAAATTACTCAAAACAAGATTTCGAAGCGTTTTGAGCACTTTTTTTTAATATATAATGTTACAAAAAAGAGTGAATATTTACCTAATGTTGTAGACTGACAATCAAACTATAGGACAACAAAAATATTTATAACGAAAAACTTTGTTTAGCCTGCCAAAAATCTCCCCAAAATACCTATAAAATGTCCTGAAACCATGATTTATCATTAAAAATCATACCCTAAGCATCACCCCCAAACTCCAAAAACTCCAAATCTTCTAATCCTAAATCATCAATTAAACCATAATTTAGATATCTGAAACACTAAATTGGACCCCGACCCACAAACCCTTCACCCTTTTGAGAAATCAAATAACTCAAAACAAGATTTTGAAGCGTTTTGAGCACCTTTTTTAATATTTAAATGTTACAAAAACGAGTGAATCTTTAGCTAATATTGTAGACTGACAATCAAACTATAGGAACATGAAAAAATTTACAACTAAAAACCTTCTTTACCCTGCAAAAAATCTCCCCAAAATACTCATAAAATGTCCCGGAACCATGATTTATCATTAAAAATCATACCCTAAACATCACCCCCAAACTCCAAAAACACCAAATCCTCTAATCCTAAGTCCTCACTTAAACCCTACATAGAAATCTAAAACAATTTATTGGACTCCCAACCCTCAAACCCTTACCCCTTTTCAAAAATGAATATCACTCAAAACAAGATTTCGAAACATTTTGAGCACCCTTTTTTAATATCTAAACGTTACAGAAACGAGTGAATCTTTTCCAACTATTTTAGACTGACAATCAAACTATAGGATCACGAAAAAATTACAACTAAAAACCTTCTTTAGCCGGCCAAAAATCTCCCCAAAATACCTATAAAATGACCAGAAACCATGATTTATCATTAAAAATCATACCCTAAGCATCACCCCCAAACTCCAAAAACACCAAATCTTCTAATCCTAAATCATCAATTAAACCCAAATTTAGATATCTGAAACACTAAATTGGACCCCCGACCCTCAAACCGTTCACCCTTATGAGAAATCTAATAACTCAAAACAAGATTTCGAAGTGTTCTAGGCACTTTTTTAATATTTAAATGTTACAAAAACAAGTTACACTTTACCTAATATTGTAGACTGACAGTCAAACTATAGGATCACGAAAAAATTTACAAATAAAAACCTTCTTTGGCCGGCCAAAAATATCCCCAAGATACCCATAAAATGTCCCGAAACCATTATTTATCATTAAATATCATACCCTAAACATCAACCCAATTCAAAAAATACCAAATCTTCTAAACCTAAATCGTCAATTAAACCATAATTAATTATCTGAAACACTAAATTGGGCCCCTGACCCTCAAACCCTTCACCCTTTTGAGAAATCAAATTACTCAAAACAAGATTTCGAAGCGTTTTGAGTACCTTTTTTTAATATATAATGTTACAAAAAAGAGTTAATATTTACCTAATGTTGTAGACTGACAATCAAACTACAGGACCACGAAAATATTTATAACGAAAAACTTTGTTTAGCCTGCCAAAAATCTCCCCAAAATACCTATGAAATGTCCTGAAACCATGATTTATCATTAAAAATCATACCCTAAGCATCACCCCCAAACTCCAAAAACTCCAAATCTTCTAATCCTAAATCATCAATTAAACCCTAATTTAGATATCTGAAACACTAAATTGGACCCCGACCCTCAAACCCTTCACCCTTTTGAGAAATCAAATCACTCAAAACAAGATTTAGAAGTGTTTTGGTCAATTTTTAATATTTAATTGTTACAAAAACAAGTGACACTTTACCTAATATTGTAGACTGACAATCAAACTATAGGATCACGAAAAAATTTACAAATAAAAACCATCTTTGGCCGGCCAAAAATATCCCCAAGATACCCATAAAATGTCCCGAAACCATTATTTATCATTAAATATCATACCCTAAACATCAACCCAATTCCAAAAACACCAAATCTTCTAATCCTAAATCGTCAATTAAACCATAATTAATTATCTGAAACACTAAATTGGGCCCCTGACCCTCAAACCCTTCACCCTTTTGAGAAATCAAATTACTCCAAACAAGATTTCGAAGCGGTTTGAGCACCTTTTTTTAATATATAATGTTACAAAAAAGAGTGAATATTTACCTAATGTTGTAGACTGACAATCAAACTACAGGACCACGAAAATATTTATAACGAAAAACTTTGTTTAGCCTGCCAAAAATCTCCCTAAAATACCTATGAAATGTCCTGAAACCATGATTTATCATTAAAAATCATACCCTAAGCATCACCCCCAAACTCCAAAAACTCCAAATCTTCTAATCCTAAATCATCAATTAAACCCTAATTTAGATATCTGAAACACTAAATTGGACCCCGACCCTCAAACCCTTCACCCTTTTGAGAAATCAAATCACTCAAAACAAGATTTCGAAGTGTTTTGGTCACTTTTTAATATTTAATTGTTACAAAAACAAGTGACACTTTACCTAATATTGTAGACTGACAATCAAACTATAGGATCACGATAAGATTTACAAATAAAAACCATCTTTGGCCGGCCAAAAATATCCCCAAGATACCCATAAAATGTCCCGAAACCATTATCATTAAATATCATACCGTAAACATCAACCCAATTCCAAAAACACCAAATCTTCTAATCCTAAATCGTCAATTAAACCATAAATAATTATCTGAAACACTAAATTGGGCCCCTGACCCTCAAACATTTCACCCTTTTGAGAAATCAAATTACTCAAAACAAGATTTCGAAGCGTTTTGAGCACTTTTTTTTAATATATAATGTTACAAAAAAGAGTGAATATTTACCTAATGTTGTAGACTGACAATCAAACTATAGGACAACAAAAATATTTATAACGAAAAACTTTGTTTAGCCTGCCAAAAATCTCCCCAAAATACCTATAAAATGTCCTGAAACCATGATTTATCATTAAAAATCATACCCTAAGCATCACCCCCAAACTCCAAAAACTCCAAATCTTCTAATCCTAAATCATCAATTAAACCATAATTTAGATATCTGAAACACTAAATTGGACCCCGACCCACAAACCCTTCACCCTTTTGAGAAATCAAATAACTCAAAACAAGATTTTGAAGCGTTTTGAGCACCTTTTTTAATATTTAAATGTTACAAAAACGAGTGAATCTTTAGCTAATATTGTAGACTGACAATCAAACTATAGGAACATGAAAAAATTTACAACTAAAAACCTTCTTTACCCTGCAAAAAATCTCCCCAAAATACTCATAAAATGTCCCGGAACCATGATTTATCATTAAAAATCATACCCTAAACATCACCCCCAAACTCCAAAAACACCAAATCCTCTAATCCTAAGTCCTCACTTAAACCCTACATAGAAATCTAAAACAATTTATTGGACTCCCAACCCTCAAACCCTTACCCCTTTTCAAAAATGAATATCACTCAAAACAAGATTTCGAAACATTTTGAGCACCCTTTTTTAATATCTAAACGTTACAGAAACGAGTGAATCTTTTCCAACTATTTTAGACTGACAATCAAACTATAGGATCACGAAAAAATTACAACTAAAAACCTTCTTTAGCCGGCCAAAAATCTCCCCAAAATACCTATAAAATGACCCGAAACCATGATTTATCATTAAAAATCATACCCTAAGCATCACCCCCAAACTCCAAAAACACCAAATCTTCTAATCCTAAATCATCAATTAAACCCAAATTTAGATATCTGAAACACTAAATTGGACCCCCGACCCTCAAACCGTTCACCCTTATGAGAAATCTAATAACTCAAAACAAGATTTCGAAGTGTTCTGGGCACTTTTTTAATATTTAAATGTTACAAAAACAAGTTACACTTTACCTAATATTGTAGACTGACAGTCAAACTATAGGATCACGAAAAAATTTACAAATAAAAACCTTCTTTGGCTGGCCAAAAATATCCCCAAGATACCCATAAAATGTCCCGAAACCATTATTTATCATTAAATATCATACCCTAAACATCAACCCAATTCAAAAAATACCAAATCTTCTAATCCTAAATCGTGAATTAAACCATAATTAATTATTAGAAACACTAAATTGGACCCCCGACCCTCAAACCCTTCACCCTTTTGAGAAATCAAATCACTCAAAACAAGATTTTGAAGCGTTTTGAGCACCTTTTTTAGATATTTAAATGTTACAAAAACGAGTGAATCTTTAGCTAATATTGTAGACTGACAATCAAACTATAGGATCATGAAAAAATTTACAACTAAAAACCTTCTTTACCCTGCAAAAAATCTCCCCAAAATACTCATAAAATGTCCCGAAACCATTATTTATCATTAAAAGTCATACCCTAAACATCACCCCCAAACTCCAAAAACACCAAATCCTCTAATCCTAAATATTCACTTAAAACCTACATATAAATCTAAAACACTTAATCGGACTCCCAACCCTCAAACCCTTCCCCCTTTTCAAAAATGAATATCACTCAAAACAAGATTTCGAAGCATTTTGAGCACCCTTTTTTAATATCTAAATGTTACAGAAACGAGTGAATCTTTACCAACTATTTTAGACTGACAATCAAACTATAGGATCACGAAAAAATTACAACTAAAAACCTTCTTTAGCCTGCCAAAAATCTCCCCAAAATACCTATAAAATGTCCCGAAACCATGATTTATTTTTAAAAATCATACCCTAAGCATCACCCCCAAACTCCAAAAAACACCAAATCTTCTAATCCTAAATCATCAATTAAACCCTAATATAGATATCTGAAACACTAAATTGGACACCCGACACTCAAACCCTTCACCCTTGTGAGAAATCAAATCACTCAAAACAAGATTTCGAAGTGTTTTGGGCACTTTTTTATAAGTGACACTTTACCTAATATTGTAGACTGTCAGTCAAACTATAGGATCACGAAAAAATTTAAAAGGAAAATCCTTCTTTAGCCTGCCAAAATTCTCCACAAAATACCTATAAAATGTCCCCAAAACCATGATTTATCATTAAAAATCATACCCTAAGCATCACCCCCAAACTCCAAAAACACCAAATCTTCTAATCCTAAATCATCAATTAAACCCTAATTTAGATATCTGAAACACTAAATTGGACCCCCGACCCTCAAACCCTTCACCCTTTTGAGAAACCAAATCACTCAAAACAAGATTTCGAAGCGTTCTGAGCACTTTTTTAATATTTAAATGTTACAAAAATGAGTGAATCTTTAGCTAATATTGTAGACTGACAATCAAACTATAGGATCACGAAAAAATTTACAACTAAAAAACTTCTTTAACCTGCAAAAAATCTCCACAAAATACCCATAAAATGTCCCGAAACCATGATTTATCATAAAAAAATCATACCCTAAGCATCACCCCCAAACTCCAAAAAAAACAAATCCTCTAATCCTAAATCCTCAATTAAACCCTAAGCAGAAATCTGAAACACTTAATTGGACTCCCAACCGTCAAACCCTTCCCCCTTTTCAGAAATGAATATCACTCAAAACAAGATTTTGAAGCATTTTGAGCACCCTTTTTAATATCTAAATGTTACAGAAACGAGTGAATCTTTACCAAAAATTTTAGACTGACAACCACACTATAGTATCACGAAAAAATGTACAACTAAAAACTTTTTTTGGCCAGCCAAAAACCTCCCCAAAATTCCCATAAAATGTCCCGAAACTGTGATTTATCGAAATCATACCCTAAACATCACCCCAAACTCCAAAAACACCAAATCCTCTAATCGTGAATCCTCAATTAAACCCTAAATATAAATCTAAAACACTAAATTGGACCCAGACCCTTAAATCCTACACCCTTTTAAGAAATCAAAACACTCAAAACAAAATTTCGAAGTGTTTTGAGCAAGTTTTTTTTAAAATTTAAATGTTACAACGAGTGAATCTTTACCTAATATTGTAGACTGACAATCAAACTATAGGATCACGAAAAAATTTACAGCTAAAAACCTTCTTTAGCCTGCCAAAAATCTCCCCAAAATACCCATAAAATGTCCCGAAACCATGATTTATCATTAAATATCATACCCTAAACATCACACCAATTCCAAAAACACCAAATCTTATTATCCTAAATCGTCAATTAAACCATAATTAGATATCGGAAACACTAAATCGGACCCCTGACCCTCAAACCCTTCACCCTTTTGAGAAATCAAATCACTCAAAACAAGATTTCGAAGCGTTTTGAGCACCTTTTTTTAATATATAATGTTACAAAAAAAGAGTTAATCTTTACCTAATGTTGTAGACTGACAATCAAACTATAGGACCACGAAAATATTTACAACGAAAAACTTTGTTTAGCCTTCCAAAAATCTCCCCAAAATACATATGAAATGTCCCGAAACCATGATTTATCATTAAAAATCATACCCTAAGCATCACCCCCAAACTCCAAAAACTCCAAATCTTCTAATCCTAAATCATCAATTAAACCCTAATTTAGATATCTGAAACACTAAATTGGACCCCGACCCTCAAACCCTTCACCCTTTTGAGAAATCAAATCACTCAAAATAAGATTTTGAAGGGTTTTGAGCACCTTTTTTAATATTTAAATGTTACAAAAACGAGTGAATCTTTAGCTAATATTGTAGACTGACAATCAAACTATAGGATCATGAAAAAAATTACAACTAAAAACCTTCTTTACCCTGCAAAATATCTCCCCAAAATACTCATAAAATGTCCCGAAACCATGATTAATCATGAAAAATCATACCCTAAACATCACCCCCAAACTCCAAAAACACCAAATCCTCTAATCCTAAATCCTCACTTAAACCCTACATAGAAATCTAAAACTTTATTGGACTCCCAACCCTCAAACCCTTCCCCCTTTTCAAAAATGAATATCACTCAAAACAAGATTTCGAAGCATTTTGAGCACCCTTTTTTAATATCTAAATGTTACAGAAACGAGTGAATCTTTACCAACTATTTTAGACTGACAATCAAATTAGAGGATCACGAAAAAATTACAAATAAAAACCTTCTTTAGCCTGCCAAAAATCTCCCCAAAATACCTATAAAATGTCCCGAAACCATGATTTATTTTTAAAAATCATACCCTAAGCATCACCCCCAAACTCCAAAAAACACCAAATCTTCTAATCCTAAATCATCAATTAAACCCTAATTTAGATATCTGAAACACTAAATTGGACCCCCGACACTCAAACCCTTCACCCTTGTGAGAAATCAAATCACTCAAAACAATATTTCGAAGTGTTTTGGGCAATTTTTTTAATATTTAAATGATACAAAAACAAGTGACACTTTACCTAATATTGTAGACTGACAATCAAACTATAGGATCACGAAAAAATTTACAACTAAAAACCTTCTTTAGCTTTCCAAAAATATCCCCAAGATACTTATAAAATGTCCCGAAACCATAATTTATCACTAATTATCATACCCAAAACATCAACCCATTTCCAAAAACACCAAATCTTCTAATCCTAAATCGTCAATTAAACCATAATTAGATATCTGAAACACTAAATTGGAACCCTGACCCTCAAACCCTTTACCCTTTTGAGAAATCAAATCACTCAAAACAAGATTTCGAAGCGTTTTGAGTACCTTTTTTTAATATATAATGTTACAAAAAAGAGTGAATATTTACCTGATGTTGTAGACTGTCAATCAAACTATAGGATCACGAAAAAATTTAAAACGAAAATCCTTCTTTAGCCTGCCAAAATTCTCCCCAAAATACCTATAAAATGTCCCGAAAACCATGATTTATCATTAAAAATCATACCCTAAGCATCACCCCAAAACTCCAAAAACACCAAATCTTCTAATCCTAAATCATCAATTAAACCCTAATTTAGATATCTGAAACACTAAATTGGACCCCCGACCCTCAAACCCTTCACCCTTTTGAGAAACCAAATCACTCAAAACAAGATTTTGAAGCGTTTTGAGCACTTTTTTAATATTTAAATGTTACAAAAACGAGTGAATCTTTAGCTAATATTGTAGACTAACAATCAAACTATAGGATCACGAAAAAATTTACAACTAAAAACCTTCTTTAACCTGCAAAAAATCTCCCCAAAATACCCATAAAATGTCCCGAAACCATGATTTATCATAAAAAATCATACCCTAAACATCACCCCCAAACTCCAAAAAAAACAAATCCTCTAATCCTAAATCCTCAATTAAACCCTAAGCAGAAATCTAAAACACTTAATTGGACTCCCAACCGTCAAACCCTTCCCCCTTTTCAGAAATGAATATCACTCAAAACAAGATTTGAAGCATTTTGAGCACCCTTTTTTAATATCTAAATGTTACAGAAACGAGTGAATCTTTACCAAAAATTTTAGACTGACAACAACACTATAGTATCACGAAAAAATGTACAACTAAAATCTTTTTTTTGCCAGCCAAAAACCTCCCCAAAATTCCCATAAAATGTCCTGAAACCGTGATTTATCAAAATCATACCCTAAACATCACCCCAAACTCCAAAAACACCAAATCCTCTTAATCGTGAATCCTCAATTAAACCCTAAATATAAATCTAAAACACTATATTGGACCCAGATCCTTAAATCGTACACCCTTTTAAGAAATCAAAACAATCAAAACAAGATTTCGAAGTGTTTTGAGCACGTTTTTTTTTTAAATTTAAATGTTACAAAAACGAGTGAATATTTACCTAATATTTTAGAATGACAATCAAACTATAGGATCACGAAAACATTTACAGCTCAAAACCTTCTTTAGCCTGCCAAAAATCTCCCCAAAATACCCATAAAATGTCCCGAAACCGTGATTTATCATTAAATATCATACCCTAAATATCACACCAATTCCAAAAACACCAAATCTTCTAATCCTAGATCGTCAATTAAACCATAATTAGATATCGGAAACACTAAATTGGACCCCTGACCCTCAAACCCTTCGCCCTTTTGAGAAAATCACTCAAAACAAGATTTCGAAGCGTTTTGGGCACCTTTTTTTAATATATGATGTTACAAAAAAAGAGTGAATCTTTACCTAATGTAGACTGGCAATCAAACTAAAGGATCACGAAAAAATTTAAAAGGAAAATCCTTCTTTAGCCTACCAAAATTCTCCCCAAAATACCTATAAAATGTCCCGAAACCATGATTTATCATTAAAAATCATACCCTAATCATCACCCCCAAACTCCAAAAACATCAAATCTTCTAATCCTAAATCATCAATTAAACCCAAATTCAGATATATGAAACACTAAATTGGACCCCCGACCCTCAAACCGCTCACCCTTATGAGAAATCAAATCACTCAAAACAAGATTTCGAAGTGTTTTGGGCCCTTTTTTTAATATTTAAATGTTACAAAAACAAGTTACACTTTACCTTATATTGTAGACTGACAGTCAAACTATAGGATCACGAAAAAATTTACAAATAAAAACCTTCTTTGGTCGGCAAAAAATACCCCCAAGATACCCATAAAATGTCCCGAAACCATTATTTATCATTAAATATCATACCCTAAACATCAACCCAATTCAAAAAACACCAAATCTTCTAATCCCTTAATCGTCAATTAAATCATAATTAATTATCAGAAACACTAAATTGGACCCCCGACCCTCAAACCCTTCAACCTTTTGAGAAATCAAATCCCTCAAAACAAGATTTTGAAGCGTTTTTAGCACCTTTTTTAAATGTTTAAATGTTACAAAAACGAGTGAATCTTTAGCTAATATTGTAGACTGACAATCAAACTATAGGATCATGAAAAAAATTACAACAAAAAACCTTCTTTACCCTGCAAAAAATCTCCCAAAAATACTCATAAAATGTCCCGAAACCATGATTTATAATTAAAAGTCATACCCTAAACATCACCCCCAAACTCCAAAAACACCAAATCTTCTAATCCTAAATCCTCACTTAAACCCTACATAGAAATCTAAAACACTTTATTGGACTCCCAACCCTCAAACCCTTCCCCCTTTTCAAAAATGAATATCACTCAAAACAAGATTTCAAAGCATTTTGAGCACCCTTTTTTAATATCTAAACGTTATAGGAACGAGTGAATCTTTACCAACTATTTTAGACTGACAATCAAACTATAGGATCACGAAAAAATTACAACTAAAAACCTTCTTTAGCCTGCAAAAAATCTCCCCAAAATACCTATAAAATGTCCCGAAACCATGATTTATCATTAAAAATCATACCCTAAGCATCACCCCCAAACTCCAAAAACACCAATCTTCTAATCCTAAATCATCAATTAAACCCAAATTTAGATATCTGAAACACTAAATTGGACCCCCGACCCTCAAACCGTTCACCCTTATGAGAAATCTAATAACTCAAAACAAGATTTCGAAGTGTTTTGGGCACTTTTTTTAATATTTAAATGTTACAAAAAAGAGTTACACTTTACCTAATATTGTAATCTGACAGTCAAACTATAGGATCACGAAAAAATTTACAAATAAAAACCTTCTTTGGCCGGCCAAAAATATCCCCAAGATACCCATAAAATGTCCCGAAACCATTATTTATCATTAATTATCATACCCTAAACATCAACCCAATTCCAAAAACACCAAATCTTCTAATCCTAAATCGTCAATTAAACCATAATTAATTATTAGAAACACTAAATTGGACCCCCGACCCTCAAACCCTTCACCCTTTTGAGAAATCAAATCACTCAAAACAAGATTTTGAAGCGTTTTGAGCACCTTTTTTAGATATTTAAATGTTACAAAAACGAGTGAATCTTTAGCTAATATTGTAGACTGACAATTAAACTATAGGATCATGAAAAAATTTACAACTAAAAACCTTCTTTACCCTGCAAAAAATCTCCCCAAAATACTCATAAAATGTCCCGAAACCATTATTTATCATTAAAAGTCATACCCTAAACATCACCCCCAAACTCCAAAAAACACCAAATCTTCTAATCCTAAATCATCAATTAAACCCTAATTTAGATATCCGAAACACTAAATTGGACCCCCGACACTCAAACCCTTCACCCTTGTGAGAAATCAAATCACTCAAAACAAGATTTCGAAGTGTTTTGGGCAGTTTTTTAATATTTAAATGTTACAAAAATAAGTGACACTTTACCTAATATTGTAGACTAACAATCAAACTATAGGATCACGAAAAATTTTACAGCTAAAAACCTTCTTTAGCCTGCCAAAAATATCCCCAAGATACCCATAAAATGTCTCGAAACCATAATTTATCACTAATTATCATACCCTAAACATCAACCCAATTCCAAAAGCACCAAATCTTCTAATCCTAAATCGTCAATTAAACCCTAATTAGATATCTGAAACACTAAATTGGAACCCTGACCCTCAAACCCTTTACCCTTTTGAGAAATCAAATCACTCAAAACAAGATTTCGAAGCGTTTTGAGTACCTTTTTTTAATATATAATGTTAAAAAAAGAGTGAATCTTTACCTGATGTTGTAAACTGACAATCAAACTATAGGATCACGAAAAAATTTAATAGGAAAATCCTTCTTTGGTCTGCCAAAATTCGCCCCAAAATACCTATAAAATGTCCCGAAACCATGATTTATCATTAAAAATTATACCCTAAGCATCACCCCCAAACTCCAAAAACATCAAATCTTCTAATCCTAAATCATCAATTAAACCCAAATTCAGATATATGAAACACTAAATTGGACCCCCGACCCTCAAACCGCTCACCCTTATGAGAAATCAAATCACTCAAAACAAGATTTCGAAGTGTTTTGGGCACTTTTTTTAATATTTAAATGTTACAAAAACAAGTTACACTTTACCTTATATTGTAGACTGACAGTCAAACTATAGGATCACGAAAAAATTTACAAATAAAAACCTTCTTTGGTCGGCAAAAAATACCCCCAAGATACCCATAAAATGTCCCGAAACCATTATTTATCATTAAATATCATACCCTAAACATCAACCCAATTCAAAAAACACCAAATCTTCTAATCCCTTAATCGTCAATTAAATCATAATTAATTATCAGAAACACTAAATTGGACCCCCGACCCTCAAACCCTTCAACCTTTTGAGAAATCAAATCCCTCAAAACAAGATTTTGAAGCGTTTTTAGCACCTTTTTTAAATGTTTAAATGTTACAAAAACGAGTGAATCTTTAGCTAATATTGTAGACTGACAATCAAACTATAGGATCATGAAAAAAATTACAACAAAAAACCTTCTTTACCCTGCAAAAAATCTCCCAAAAATACTCATAAAATGTCCCGAAACCATGATTTATAATTAAAAGTCATACCCTAAACATCACCCCCAAACTCCAAAAAAACCAAATCTTCTAATCCTAAATCCTCACTTAAACCCTACATAGAAATCTAAAACACTTTATTGGACTCCCAACCCTCAAACCCTTCCCCCTTTTCAAAAATGAATATCACTCAAAACAAGATTTCAAAGCATTTTGAGCACCCTTTTTTAATATCTAAACGTTATAGGAACGAGTGAATCTTTACCAACTATTTTAGACTGACAATCAAACTATAGGATCACGAAAAAATTACAACTAAAAACCTTCTTTAGCCTGCAAAAAATCTCCCCAAAATACCTATAAAATGTCCCGAAACCATGATTTATCATTAAAAATCATACCCTAAGCATCACCCCCAAACTCCAAAAACACCAATCTTCTAATCCTAAATCATCAATTAAACCCAAATTTAGATATCTGAAACACTAAATTGGACCCCCGACCCTCAAACCGTTCACCCTTATGAGAAATCTAATAACTCAAAACAAGATTTCGAAGTGTTTTGGGCACTTTTTTTAATATTTAAATGTTACAAAAAAGAGTTACACTTTACCTAATATTGTAATCTGACAGTCAAACTATAGGATCACGAAAAAATTTACAAATAAAAACCTTCTTTGGCCGGCCAAAAATATCCCCAAGATACCCATAAAATGTCCCGAAACCATTATTTATCATTAAATATCATACCCTAAACATCAACCCAATTCCAAAAACACCAAATCTTCTAATCCTAAATCGTCAATTAAACCATAATTAATTATTAGAAACACTAAATTGGACCCCCGACCCTCAAACCCTTCACCCTTTTGAGAAATCAAATCACTCAAAACAAGATTTTGAAGCGTTTTGAGCACCTTTTTTAGATATTTAAATGTTACAAAAACGAGTGAATCTTTAGCTAATATTGTAGACTGACAATTAAACTATAGGATCATGAAAAAATTTACAACTAAAAACCTTCTTTACCCTGCAAAAAATCTCCCCAAAATACTCATAAAATGTCCCGAAACCATTATTTATCATTAAAAGTCATACCCTAAACATCACCCCCAAACTCCAAAAAACACCAAATCTTCTAATCCTAAATCATCAATTAAACCCTAATTTAGATATCCGAAACACTAAATTGGACCCCCGACACTCAAACCCTTCACCCTTGTGAGAAATCAAATCACTCAAAACAAGATTTCGAAGTGTTTTGAGCAGTTTTTTAATATTTAAATGTTACAAAAATAAGTGACACTTTACCTAATATTGTAGACTAACAATCAAACTATAGGATCACGAAAAATTTTACAGCTAAAAACCTTCTTTAGCCTGCCAAAAATATCCCCAAGATACCCATAAAATGTCTCGAAACCATAATTTATCACTAATTATCATACCCTAAACATCAACCCAATTCCAAAAGCACCAAATCTTCTAATCCTAAATCGTCAATTAAACCCTAATTAGATATCTGAAACACTAAATTGGAACCCTGACCCTCAAACCCTTTACCCTTTTGAGAAATCAAATCACTCAAAACAAGATTTCGAAGCGTTTTGAGTACCTTTTTTTAATATATAATGTTAAAAAAAAGAGTGAATCTTTACCTGATGTTGTAAACTGACAATCAAACTATAGGATCACGAAAAAATTTAATAGGAAAATCCTTCTTTGGTCTGCCAAAATTCGCCCCAAAATACCTATAAAATGTCCCGAAACCAAGATTTATCATTAAAAATTATACCCTAAGCATCACCCCCAAACTCCAAAAACACCAAATCTTCTAATCCTAAATCATCAATTAAACCCTAATTTAGATATCTGAAACACTAAATTGGACCCCCGACCCTCAATCCCTTCACCCTTTTGAGAAATCAAATCACTCAAAACAAGTTTTGAGCACTTTTTTAATATTTAAATGTTACAAAAACGAGTGAATCTTTATCTAATATTGTAGACTGACAATCAAACTATAAGATCACGAAAAAATTTACAACTAAAAACCTTCTTTAACCTGCAAAAAATCTCCCCAAAATACCCATAAAATGTCCCGAAACCATGATTTATCATAAAAAATCATACCCGAAACATCACCCCCAAACTCCAAAAAAACCAAATCCTCTAATCCTAAATCCTCAATTAAACCCTAAGCAGAAATCTGAAACACTTAATTGGACTCCCAACCGTCAAACCCTTCCCCCTTTTCAGAAATGAATATCAGTCAAAACAAGATTTTGAAGCATTTTGAGCACCCTTTTTTAATATCTAAATGTTACAGAAACGAGTAAATCTTTACCAAATATTTTAGACTGACAACCACACTATAGTATCACGAAAAAATGTACAACTAAAAACTTTTTTTGGCCAGCCAAAAACCTCCAAAAAATTCCCATAAAATGTCCCGAAACCGTGATTTATCGAAATCATACCCTAAACATCACCCCAAACTCCAAAAACACCAAATCCTCTAATCGTGAATCCTCAATTAAACCCCAAAAATAAATCTAAAACACTAAATTGGTTCCAGACCCTTAAATCCTACACCCTTTTAAGAAATCAAAACACTCAAAACAAGATTTCGAAGTGTTTTGAGCACGTTTTTTTTAAAATTTAAATGTTACAAAAACGAGTGAATCTTTACCTAATATTGTAGACTGACAATCAAACTATAGGATCACGAAAAAATTTACAGCTAAAAACCTTCTTTAGCCTGCCAAAAATCTGCCCAAAATACCCATAAAATGTCCCGAAACCATGATTTATCATTAAATATCATACCCTAAACATCACACCAATTCCAAAAACACCAAATCTTCTAATCCTAAATCGTCAATTAAACCATAATTAGATATCGGAAACACTAAATTGGACCCCTGACCCTTAAACACTTCACCCTTTTGAGAAATCAAATCACTCAAAACAAGATTTCGAAGCGTTTTGAGCACCTTTTTTTAATATATAATGTTACAAAAAAAGAGTGAATCTTTACCTGATGTTGTAGACTGGCAATCAAACTAAAGGATCACGAAAAAATTTAAAAGGAAAATACTTCTTTAGCCTGCCAAAATTCTCCCCAAAATACCTATAAAATGTCCCGAAACCATGATTTATCATTAAAAATCATACCCTAAGCATCACCCCCAAACTCCAAAAACACCAATCTTCTAATCCTAAATCATCAATTAAACCCAAATTTAAATATCTGAAACACTAAATTGGACCCCCGACGCTCAAACCCTTCTTCCTTATGAGAAATTAAATCACTCAAAACAAGATTTCGAAGTGTTTTGGTCACTTTTTTAATATTTAAATGTTACAAAAACAAGTGACACTTTACCTAATATTGTAGACTGACAATCAAACTATAGGATCACAAAAAATTTACAAATAAAAACCTTCTTTGGCCGGCCAAAAATATCCCCAA
This sequence comes from Linanthus parryae, assembly GCA_023055425.1. NCBI lineage: Eukaryota > Viridiplantae > Streptophyta > Magnoliopsida > Ericales > Polemoniaceae > Linanthus > Linanthus parryae. Next base: position 92,664 of record JALGPY010000002.1, read on the forward strand.
GATACCCATAAAATGTCCCGAAACCATTATTTATGATTAAATATCAAACCCTAAATATCAACCCAATTCCAAAAACACCAAATCCTCTAATCCTAAATCGTCAATTAAACCATAATTAATTATCTGAAACATTAAATTGGGCCCCTGACCCTCAAACCCTTCACCCTTTTGAGAAATCAAATTACTCAAAACAAGATTTCGAAGCGTTTTGAGCACCTTTTTCTAATATATAAATGTTACAAAAAAGAGTGAATCTTTACCTAATGTTGTAGACTGACAATCAAACTATAGGACCACGAAAATATTTACAACTAAAAACTTTGTTTAGCCTACCAAAAATCTCCCCAAAATACCTATGAAATGTCCCGAAACCATGATTTATCATTAAAAATCATACCCTAAGCATCACCCCCAAACTCCAAAAACTCCAAATCTTCTAATCCTAATTCATCAATTAAACCCTAATTTACATATCTGAAACACTAAATTGGACCCCGACCCTCAAACCCTTCACCCTTTTGAGAAATCAAATCACTCAAATCAAGATTTTGAAGGGTTTTGAGCACCTTTTTTAATATTTAAATGTTATAAAAACGAGTGAATCTTTAGCTAATATTGTAGACTGACAATCAAACTATAGGATCATGAAAAAATTTACAACTAAAAACCTTCTTTACCCTGCAAAATATCTCCCCAAAATACTCATAATATGTCCCGAAACCATGATTAATCATTAAAAATCATACCCTAAACATCACCCCCAAACTCCAAAAACACCAAATCCTCTAATCCTAAATCCTCACTTAAACCCTACATAGAAATCTAAAACACTTTGTTGGACTCCCAACCCTCAAACCCTTCCCCCTTTTCAAAAATGAATATCACTCAAAACAAGATTTCGAAGCATTTTGAGCACCCTTTTTTAATATCTAAATGTTACAGAAACGAGTGAATCTTTACCAACTATTTTAGACTGACAATCAAACTATAGGATCACGAAAAAATTACAACTAAAAACCTTCTTTAGCCTGCCAAAAATCTCCCCAAAATACCTATAAAATGTCCCGAAACCATGATTTATTTTCAAAAATCATACCCTAAGCATCACCCCCAAACTCCAAAAAACACCAAATATTCTAATCCTAAATCATCAATTAAACCCTAATTTAGATATCTGAAACACTAAATTGGACCCCCCGACACTCAAACCCTTCACCCTTGTGAGAAATCAAATCACTCAAAACAAGATTTCGACGTGTTTTGGGCACTTTTTTTAATATTTAAATGTTACAAAAACAAGTGACACTTTACCTAATATTGTAGACTGACAATCAAACTATAGGATCACGAAAAAAATTTACAACTAAAAACCTTCTTTAGCCTGCCAAAAATATCCCCAAGATACCCATAAAATGTCCCGAAACCATAATTTATCACTAATTGTCATACCCTAAACATCAACCCAATTCCAAAAACACCAAATCTTCAAATCCTAAATCGTCAATTAAACCATAATTAGATATCTGAAACACTAAATTGGAACCCTGACCCTCAAACCCTTTACCCTTTTGAGAAATCAAATCACTCAAAACAAGATTTCGAAGCGTTTTGAGTACCTTTTTTTAATATATAATGTTACAAAAAAGAGTGAATATTTACCTGATGTTGTAGACTGTCAATCAAACTATAGGATCACGAAAAAATTTAAAAGGAAAATCCTTCTTTAGCCTGCCAAAATTCTTCCCAAATTACCTATAAAATGTCCCGAAAACCATGATTTATCATTAAAAATCATACCCTAAGCATCACCCCCAAACTCCAAAAACACCAAATCTTCTAATCCTAAATCATCAATTAAACCCTAATTTAGATACCTGAAACACTAAGACCCCCGACCCTCAAACCCTTCACCCTTTTGAGAAACCAACTCACTCAAAACAAGAATTCGAAGCGTTTTGAGCACTTTTTTAATATTTAAATGTTACAAAAACGAGTGAATATTTAGCTAATATTGTAGACTGACAATCAAACTATAGGATCACGAAAAAATTTACAACTAAAAAACTTCTTTAACCTGCAAAAAATCTCCCCAAAATACCCATAAAATGTCCCGAAACCATGATTTATCATAAAAAATCATACCCTAAACATAACCCCCAAACTCCAAAAAAAACAAATCCTCTAATCCAAAATCCTCAATTAAACCCTAAGCAGAAATCTGAAACACTTAATTGGACTCCCTACCGTCAAACCCTTCCCCCTTTTCATAAATGAATATCACTCAAAACAAGATTTTGAAGCATTTTGAGAACCCTCTTTTAATATCTAAATGTTACAGAAACGAGTGAATCTTTACCAAAAATTTTAGACTGACAACCACACTATAGTATCACAAAAAAATGTACAACTAAAATCTTTTTTTGTCCAGCCAAAAACCTCCCCAATATTCCCATAAAATGTCCCGAAATCGTGATTTATCGAAATCATACCCTAAACATCACCCCAAACTCCAAAAACACCAAATCCTCTAATCGTGAATCCTCAATTAAACCCTAAATATAAATCTAAAACACTAAATTGGACCCAGACCCTTAAATCCTACACCCTTTTAAGAAATCAAAACACTCAAAACAAGATTTCGAAGTGTTTTGAGCACGTTTTTTTTATTATTTAAATGTTACAAAAACGAGTGAATATTTACCTAATATTGTAGACTGACAATCAAACTATAGGATCACGAAAAAATTTACAGCTAAAAACCTTCTTTAGCCTGCCAAAAATCTCCCCAAAATACCCATAAAATGTTCCGAAACCATGATTTATCATTAAATATCATACCCTTAACATCACACCAATTCCAAAAACACAAAATCTTCTAATCCTAAATCGTCAATCAAACCATAATTAGATATCGGAAACGCTAAATTGGACCCCTGACCCTCAAACCATTCACCCTTTTGATAAATCAAATCACTCAAAACAAGATTTCGAAGCGTTTTGGGCACCTTTTTTTAATATATAATGTTACAAAAAAAGAGTGAATCTTTCACTGATGTAGACTGGTAGTCAAACTAAAGGATCACGAAAAAATTTAAAAGGAAAATCCTTCTTTAGCCTGCCAAAACTCTCCCCAAAATACCTATAAAATGTCCCGAAACCATGATTTATCATTAAAAATCATACCCTAAGCATCACCCCCAAACTCTAAAAACACCAATCTTCTAATCCTAAATCATCAATTAAACCCAAATTTAGATATCTGAAACACTAAATTGGACCCCCGACGCTCAAACCCTTCACCCTTATGATAAATCAAATCACTCAAAACTACCTAATATTGTAGACTGACAATCAAACTATAGGATCACGAAAAAATTTACAAATAAAAACCATCTTTGGCCGGCCAAAAATATCCCCAAGATACCCATAAAATGTCCCGAAACCATTATTTATCATTAAATATCATACCCTAAACATCAACCCAATTCCAAAAACACCAAATCTTCTAATCCTAAATCATCAATTAAACCATAATTAATTATCTGAAACACTAAATTGGGCCCCTGACCCTCAAACCCTTCACCCTTTTGAGAAATCAAATTACTCAAAACAAGATTTCGAAGCGTTTTGAGCACCTTTTTTTAATATATAATGTTACAAAAAAGAGTGAATATTTACCTAATGTTGTAGACTGACAATCAAACTACAGGACCACGAAAATATTTATAACGAAAAACTTTGTTTAGCCTGCCAAAAATCTCTCCAAAACACCTATGAAATATCCTGAAACCATGATTTATCATTAAAAATCATACCCTAAGCATCACCCCCAAACTCCAAAAACTCCAAATCTTCTAATCCTAAATCATCAATTAAACCCTAATTTAGATATCTGAAACACTAAATTGGACCCCGACCCTCAAACCCTTCACCCTTTTGAGAAATCAAATCACTCAAAACAAGATTTTGAAGCGTTTTGAGCACCTTTTTTAATATTTAAATGTTACAAAAACGAGTTAATCTTTAGCTAATATTGTAGACTGACAAACAAACTATAGGAACATGAAAAAATTTACAACTAAAAACCTTCTTTACCCTGCAAAAAATCTCCCCAAAATAATCATAAAATGTCCCGAAACCATGATTTATCATTAAAAATCATACCCTAAACATCACCCCCAAACTCCAAAAACACCAAATCCTCTAATCCTAAATCCTCACTTAAACCCTACATAGAAATCTAAAACACTTTATTGGACTCCCAACCCTCAAACCCTTCCCCCTTTTCAAAAATGAATATCACTCAAAACAAGATTTCGAAGCATTTTGAGCACCCTTTTTTAAAATCTAAACGTTACAGAAACGAGTGAATCTTTACCAACTATTTTAGACTGACAATCAAACTATAGGATCACGAAAAAATTACAACTAAAAACCTTCTTTAGCCTGCCCAAAATCTCCCCAAAATACCTATAAAATGTCCCGAAACCATGATTTATTTTTAAAAATCATACCCTAAGCATCACCCCCAAACTCCAAAAAACACCAAATCTTCTAATCCTAAATCATCAATTAAACCCTAATTTATATATCTGAAACACTAAATTGGACCCCCGACACTCAAACCCTTCACCCTTGTGAGAAATCAAATCACTCAAAACAAGATTTCGAAGTGTTTTGGGCACTTTTTTAATATTTGAATGTTACAAAAATAAGTGACACTTTACCTAATATTATAGACTGACAATAAAACTATAGGATCACGAAAAAATTTACAACTAAAAACCTTCTTTAGCCTGCCAAAAATATCCCCAAGATACCCATAAAATATCTCGAAACCATAATTTATCACTAATTATCATACCCTAAACATCAACCCAATTCCAAAAGCACCAAATCTTCTAATCCTAAATTGTCAATTAAACCCTAATTAGATATCTGAAACACTAAATTGGAACCCTGACCCTCAAACCCTTTACCCTTTCTAGAAATCAAATCACTCAAAACAAGATTTCGAAGCGTTTTGAGTACATTTTTTTAATATATAATGTTACAAAAAAGAGTGAATCTTTACCTGATGTTGTAAACTGACAATCAAACTATAGGATCACGAAAAAATTTAATAGGAAAATCCTTCTTTAGCCTGCCAAAATTCTCCCCAAAATACCTATAAAATGTCCCGAAACCATGATTTATCATTAAAATCATACCCTAAGCATCACCCCCAAACTCCAAAAACACCAAATCTTCTAATCCTAAATCATCAATTAAACCCTAATTTAGATATCTGAAACACTAAATTGGACCCCCGACCCTCAATCCCTTCACCCTTTTGAGAAATCAAATCACTCAAAACAAGATTTTGAAGCGTTTTGAGCACTTTTTTAATATATAAATGTTACAAAAACGAGTGAATCTTTAGCTAATATTGTAGACTGACAATCAAACTATAGGATCACGAAAAAATTTACAACTAAAAACCTTCTTTAACCTGCAAAAAATCTCCCCAAAATACCCATAAAATGTCCCGAAACCATGATTTATCATAAAAAATCATACCCTAAACATCACCCCCAAACTCCAAAAAAACCAAATCCTCTAATCCTAAATCCTCAATTAAACCCTAAGCAGAAATCTGAAACACTTAATTGGACTCCCAACCGTCAAACCCTTCCCCCTTTTCAGAAATGAATATCCGTCAAAACAAGATTTTGAAGCATTTTGAGCACCCTTTTTTAATATCTAAATGTTACAGAAACGAGTGAATCTTTACCAAATATTTTAGACTGACAACCACACTATAGTATCACGAAAAAATTTACAACTCAAAAATTTTTTTGGCCAGCCAAAAACCTCCCCAGAATTCCCATAAAAATGTCCCGAAACCGTGATTTATCGAAATCATACCCTAAACATCACCCCAAACTCCAAAAACACCAAATCCTCTAATCGTGAATCCTCAATTAAACCCTAAAAATAAATCTAACACACTAAATTGGACCCAGACCCTTAAATCCTACACCCTTTTAAGAAATCAAAACACTCAAAACAAGATTTCGAAGTGTTTTGAGCACGTTTTTTTTAAAATTTAAATGTTACAAAAACGAGTGAATCATTACCTAATATTGTAGACTGACAATCAAACTATAGGATCACGAAAAAATTTACAACTAAAAACCTTCTTTAGCCTGCCAAAAATCTCCCCAAAATACCCATAAAATGTCCTGAAACCATGATTTATCATTAAATATCATACCCTAAACATCACACCAATTCCGTAAACACCAAATCTTCTAATCCTAAATCGTCAATTAAACCATAATTAGATATCGGAAACACTAAATTGGACCCCTGACCCTCAAACCCTTCACCGTTTTGAGAAATCAAATCACTCAAAACAAGATTTCGAAGCGTTTTGAGCACCTTTTTTTAATATATAATGTTACAAAAAAAGAGTGAAACTTTACCTGATGTTGTAGACTGGCAATCAAACTAAAGGATCACGAAAAAATTTAAAAGGAAACTACTTCTTTAGCCTGCCAAAATTCTCCCCAAAATACCTATAAAATGTCCCGAAACCATGATTTATCATTAAAAATCATACCCTAAGCATCACCCCCAAACTCCAAAAACACCAATCTTCTAATCCTAAATCATCAATTAAACCCAAATTTAGATATCTGAAACACTAAATTGGACCCCCGACGCTCAAACCCTTCACCCTTATGAGAAATCAAATCACTCAAAACAAGATTTCGAAGTGTTTTGGTCACTTTTTTAATATTTAAATGTTACAAAAACAAGTGACACTTTACCTAATATTGTAGGCTGACAATCAAACTATAGGATCACAAAAAATTTACAAATAAAAACCTTCTTTGGCCGGCCAAAAATATCCCCAAGATACCCATAAAATGTCCCGAAAACATTATTTATAATTAAATATCATACCCTAAACATCAACCCAATTCCAAAAACACCAAATCTTCTAATCCTAAATCTTCAATTAAACCATAATTAATTATCTGAAACACTAAATTGGGCCCCTGACCCTCAAACCCTTCACCCTTTTGAGAAATCAAATTACTCAAAACAAAATTTCGAAGCGTTTTGAGCACATTTTTTTAATATATAATGTTACAAAAAAGCGTGAATCTTTACCTAATGTTGTAGACTGAGAATCAAACTATAGGACCACGAAAATATTTACAACGAAAAACTTTGTTTAGCCTGCCAAAAATCTCCCCAAAATACCTATGAAATGTCCCGAAACCATGATTTATCATTAAAAATCATACCCTAAGCATCACCCCCAAACTCCAAAACTCCAAATCTTCTAATCCTAAATCATTAATTAAACCCTAATTTAGATATCTGAAACACTAAATTGGACCCCGACCCTCAAACCCTTCACCCTTTTGAGAAATCAAATCACTCAAAACAAGATTTTGAAGGGTTTTGAGCACCTTTTTTAATATTTAAATGTTACAAAAACGAGTGAATCTTTAACTAATATTGTAGGCTGACAATCAAACTATAGGATCATGAAAAAATTTACAACTAAAAACATTCTTTACCTTGCAAAAAACTCCCCAAAATACTCATAAAATGTCCCGAAACCATGATTAATCATTAAAAATCATACCCTAAACATCACCCCCAAACTCCAAAAACACAAAATCCTCTAATCCTAAATCATCAATTAAACCCAAATTTAGATATCTGAAACACTAAATTGGAACCCCGACCCTCAAACCGTTCACCCTTATGAGAAATCTAATAACTCAAAACAAGATTTCGAAGTGTTCTGGGCACTTTTTTAATATTTAAATGTTACAAAAACAAGTTACACTTTACCTAATATTGTGGACTGACAGTCAAACTAAAGGATCACGAAAAAATTTACAAATAAAAACCTTCTTTGGCTGGCCAAAAATATCCCCAAGATACCCATAAAATGTCCCGAAACCATTATTTATCATTAAATATCATACCCTAAACATCAACCCAATTCAAAAAATACCAAATCTTCTAATCCTAAATCGTCAATTAAACCATAATTAATTATTAGAAACACTAAATTGGACCCCCGACCCTCAAACCCTTCACCCTTTTGAGAAATCAAATCACTCAAAACAAAATTTTGAAGCGTTTTGAGCACCTTTTTTAGATATTTAAATGTTACAAAAACGAGTGAATCTTTAGCTAATATTGTAGACTGACAATCAAACTATAGGATCATGAAAAAATTTACAACTAAAAACCTTCTTTACCCTGCAAAAAATCTCCCCAAAATACTCATAAAATGTCCCGAAACCATTATTTATCATTAAAAGTCATACCCTAAACATCACCCCCAAACTCCAAAAACACCAAATCCTCTAATCCTAAATACTCACTTAAACCCTACATAGAAATCTAAAACACTTAATCGGACTCCCAACCCTCAAACCCTTCCCCCTTTTCAAAAATGAATATCACTCAAAACAAGATTTCGAAGCATTTTGAGCACCCTTTTTTAATATCTAAATGTTACAGAAACGAGTGAATCTTTACCAACTATTTTAGACTGACAATCAAACTATAGGATCACGAAAAAATTACAACTAAAAACCTTCTTTAGCCTGCCAAAAATCTCCCCAAAATACCTATAAAATGTCCCGAAACCATGATTTTTTTTAAAAATCATACCCTAAGCATCACCCCCAAACTCCAAAAAACACCAAATCTTCTAATCCTAAATCATCAATTAAACCCTAATTTAGATATCTGAAACACTAAATTGGACACCCGACACTCAAACCCTTCACCCTTGTGAGAAATCAAATCACTCAAAACAAGATTTCGAAGTGTTTTGGGCACTTTTTTATAAGTGACACTTTACCTAATATTGTAGACTGTCAGTCAAACTATAGGATCACGAAAAAAATTTAAAAGGAAAATCCTTCTTTAGCCTGCCAAAATTCTCCACAAAATACCTATAAAATGTCCCCAAAACCATGATTTATCATTAAAAATCATACCCTAAGCATCACCCCCAAACTCCAAAAACACCAAATCTTCTAATCCTAAATCATCAATTAAACCCTAATTTAGATATCTGAAACACTAAATTGGACCCCTGACCCTCAAACCCTTCACCCTTTTGAGAAACCAAATCACTCAAAACAAGATTTCGAAGCGTTCTGAGCACTTTTTTAATATTTAAATGTTACAAAAACGAGTGAATCTTTAGCTAATATTGTAGACTGACAATCAAACTATAGGATCACGAAAAAATTTACAACTAAAAACCTTCTTTAACCTGCAAAAAATCTCCCCAAAATACCCATAAAATGTCCCGAAACCATGATTTATCATAAAAAATCATACCCTAAACATCACCCCCAAACTCCAAAAAAACCAAATCCTCTAATCCTAAATCCTCAATTAAACCCTAAGCAGAAATCTGAAACACTTAATTGGACTCCCAACCGTCAAACCCTTCCCCCTTTTCAGAAATGAATATCCGTCAAAACAAGATTTTGAAGCATTTTGAGCACCCTTTTTTAATATCTAAATGTTACAGAAACGAGTGAATCTTTACCAAATATTTTAGACTGACAACCACACTATAGTATCACGAAAAAATATACAACTCAAAAATTTTTTTGGCCAGCCAAAAACCTCCCCAGAATTCCCATAAAAATGTCCCGAAACCGTGATTTATCGAAATCATACCCTAAACATCACCCCAAACTCCAAAAACACCAAATCCTCTAATCGTGAATCCTCAATTAAACCCTAAAAATAAATCTAACACACTAAATTGGACCCAGACCCTTAAATCCTACACCCTTTTAAGAAATCAAAACACTCAAAACAAGATTTCGAAGTGTTTTGAGCACGTTTTTTTTAAAATTTAAATGTTACAAAAACGAGTGAATCATTACCTAATATTGTAGACTGACAATCAAACTATAGGATCACGAAAAAATTTACAACTAAAAACCTTCTTTAGCCTGCCAAAAATCTCCCCAAAATACCCATAAAATGTCCCGAAACCATGATTTATCATTAAATATCATACCCTAAACATCACACCAATTCCGTAAACACCAAATCTTCTAATCCTAAATCGTCAATTAAACCATAATTAGATATCGGAAACACTAAATTGGACCCCTGACCCTCAAACCCTTCACCGTTTTGAGAAATCAAATCACTCAAAACAAGATTTCGAAGCGTTTTGAGCACCTTTTTTTAATATATAATGTTACAAAAAAAGAGTGAAACTTTACCTGATGTTGTAGACTGGCAATCAAACTAAAGGATCACGAAAAAATTTAAAAGGAAAATACTTCTTTAGCCTGCCAAAATTCTCCCCAAAATACCTATAAAATGTCCCGAAACCATGATTTATCATTAAAAATTATACCCTAAGCATCACCCCCAAACTCCAAAAACACCAATCTTCTAATCCTAAATCATCAATTAAACCCAAATTTAGATATCTGAAACACTAAATTGGACCCCCGACGCTCAAACCCTTCACCCTTATGAGAAATCAAATCACTCAAAACAAGATTTCGAAGTGTTTTGGTCACTTTTTTAATATTTAAATGTTACAAAAACAAGTGACACTTTACCTAATATTGTAGGCTGACAATCAAACTATAGGATCACAAAAAATTTACAAATAAAAACCTTCTTTGGCCGGCCAAAAATATCCCCAAGATACCCATAAAATGTCCCGAAAACATTATTTATAATTAAATATCATACCCTAAACATCAACCCAATTCCAAAAACACCAAATCTTCTAATCCTAAATCTTCAATTAAACCATAATTAATTATCTGAAACACTAAATTGGGCCCCTGACCCTCAAACCCTTCACCCTTTTGAGAAATCAAATTACTCAAAACAAAATTTCGAAGCGTTTTGAGCACATTTTTTTAATATATAATGTTACAAAAAAGCGTGAATCTTTACCTAATGTTGTAGACTGAGAATCAAACTATAGGACCACGAAAATATTTACAACGAAAAACTTTGTTTAGCCTGCCAAAAATCTCCCCAAAATACCTATGAAATGTCCCGAAACCATGATTTATCATTAAAAATCATACCCTAAGCATCACCCCCAAACTCCAAAACTCCAAATCTTCTAATCCTAAATCATTAATTAAACCCTAATTTAGATATCTGAAACACTAAATTGGACCCCGACCCTCAAACCCTTCACCCTTTTGAGAAATCAAATCACTCAAAACAAGATTTTGAAGGGTTTTGAGCACCTTTTTTAATATTTAAATGTTACAAAAACGAGTGAATATTTAACTAATATTGTAGGCTGACAATCAAACTATAGGATCATGAAAAAATTTATAACTAAAAACATTCTTTACCTTGCAAAAAACTCCCCAAAATACTCATAAAATGTCCCGAAACCATGATTAATCATTAAAAATCATAACCTAAACATCACCCCCAAACTCCAAAAACACAAAATCCTCTAATCCTAAATCATCAATTAAACCCAAATTTAGATATCTGAAACACTAAATTGGAACCCCGACCCTCAAACCGTTCACCCTTATGAGAAATCTAATAACTCAAAACAAGATTTCGAAGTGTTCTGGGCACTTTTTTAATATTTAAATGTTACAAAAACAAGTTACACTTTACCTAATATTGTAGACTGACAGTCAAACTATAGGATCACGAAAAAATTTACAAATAAAAACCTTCTTTGGCTGGCCAAAAATATCCCCAAGATACCCATAAAATGTCCCGAAACCATTATTTATCATTAAATATCATACCCTAAACATCAACCCAATTCAAAAAATACCAAATCTTCTAATCCTAAATCGTCAATTAAACCATAATTAATTATTAGAAACACTAAATTGGACCCCCGACCCTCAAACCCTTCACCCTTTTGAGAAATCAAATCACTCAAAACAAGATTTTGAAGCGTTTTGAGCACCTTTTTTAGATATTTAAATGTTACAAAAACGAGTGAATCTTTAGCTAATATTGTAGACTGACAATCAAACTATAGGATCATGAAAAAATTTACAACTAAAAACCTTCTTTACCCTGCAAAAAATCTCCCCAAAATACTCATAAAATGTCCCGAAACCATTATTTATCATTAAAAGTCATACCCTAAACATCACCCCTAAACTCCAAAAACACCAAATCCTCTAATCCTAAATACTCACTTAAACCCTACATAGAAATCTAAAACACTTAATCGGACTCCCAACCCTCAAACCCTTCCCCCTTTTCAAAAATGAATATCACTCAAAACAAGATTTCGAAGCATTTTGAGCACCCTTTTTTAATATCTAAATGTTACAGAAACGAGTGAATCTTTACCAACTATTTTAGACTGACAATCAAACTATAGGATCACGAAAAAATTACAACTAAAAACCTTCTTTAGCCTGCCAAAAATCTCCCCAAAATACCTATAAAATGTCCCGAAACCATGATTTTTTTTAAAAATCATACCCTAAGCATCACCCCCAAACTCCAAAAAACACCAAATCTTCTAATCCTAAATCATCAATTAAACCCTAATTTAGATATCTGAAACACTAAATTGGACACCTGACACTCAAACCCTTCACCCTTGTGAGAAATCAAATCACTCAAAACAAGATTTCGAAGTGTTTTGGGCACTTTTTTATAAGTGACACTTTACCTAATATTGTAGACTGTCAGTAAAACTATAGGATCACGAAAAAAATTTAAAAGGAAAATCCTTCTTTAGCCTGCCAAAATTCTCCACAAAATACCTATAAAATGTCCCCAAAACCATGATTTATCATTAAAAATCATACCCTAAGCATCACCCCCAAACTCCAAAAACACCAAATCTTCTAATCCTAAATCATCAATTAAACCCTAATTTAGATATCTGAAACACTAAATTGGACCCCCGACCCTCAAACCCTTCACCCTTTTGAGAAACCAAATCACTCAAAACAAGATTTCGAAGCGTTCTGAGCACTTTTTAATATTTAAATGTTACAAAAACGAGTGAATCTTTAGCTAATATTGTAGACTGACAATCAAACTATAGGATCACGAAAAAATTTACAACTAAAAACCTTCTTTAACCTGCAAAAAATCTCCCCAAAATACCCATAAAATGTCCCGAAACCATGATTTATCATAAAAAATCATACCCTAAACATCACCCCCAAACTCCAAAAAAACCAAATCCTCTAATCCTAAATCCTCAATTAAACCCTAAGCAGAAATCTGAAACACTTAAATTGGACTCCCAACCGTCAAACCCTTCCCCCTTTTCAGAAATGAATATCCGTCAAAACAAGATTTTGAAGCATTTTGAGCACCCTTTTTTAATATCTAAATGTTACAGAAACGAGTGAATCTTTACCAAATATTTTAGACTGACAACCACACTATAGTATCACGAAAAAATATACAACTCAAAAATTTTTTTGGCCAGCCAAAAACCTCCCCAGAATTCCCATAAAAATGTCCCGAAACCGTGATTTATCGAAATCATACCCTAAACATCACCCCAAACTCCAAAAACACCAAATCCTCTAATCGTGAATCCTCAATTAAACCCTAAATATAAATCTAAAACACTAAATTGGACCCAGACCCTTAAATCCTACACCCTTTTAAGAAATCAAAACACTCAAAACAAAATTTCGAAGTGTTTTGAGCACGTTTTTTATAAAATTTAAATGTTACAAAAACGAGTGAATCTTTACCTAATATTGTAGACTGACAATCAAACTATAGGATCACGAAAAAATTTACAACTAAAAACCTTCTTTAGCCTGCCAAAAATCTCCCCAAAATACCCATAAAATGTCCCTAAACCATGATTTATCATTAAATATCATACCCTAAACATCACACCAATTCCGTAAACACCAAATCTTCTAATCCTAAATCGTCAATTAAACCATAATTAGATATCGGAAACACTAAATTGGACCCCTGACCCTCAAACCCTTCACCGTTTTGAGAAATCAAATCACTCAAAACAAGATTTCGAAGCGTTTTGAGCACCTTTTTTTAATATATAATGTTACAAAAAAAGAGTGAAACTTTACCTGATGTTGTAGACTGGCAATCAAACTAAAGGATCACGAAAAAATTTAAAAGGAAAATACTTCTTTAGCCTGCCAAAATTCGCCCCAAAATACCTATAAAATGTCCCGAAACCATGATTTATCATTAAAAATCATACCCTGAGCATCACCCCCAAACTCCAAAAACACCAATCTTCTAATCCTAAATCATCAATTAAACCCAAATTTAGATATCTGAAACACTAAATTGGACCCCCGACGCTCAAACCCTTCACCCTTATGAGAAATCAAATCACTCAAAACAAGATTTCGAAGTGTTTTGGTCACTTTTTTAATATTTAAATGTTACAAAAACAAGTGACACTTTACCTAATATTGTAGGCTGACAATCAAACTATAGGATCACAAAAAATTTACAAATAAAAACCTTCTTTGGCCGGCCAAAAATATCCCCAAGATACCCATAAAATGTCCCGAAAAAATTATTTATAATTAAATATCATACCCTAAACATCAACCCAATTCCAAAAACACCAAATCTTCTAATCACTACTAGAAAAGGGTCTTGTTACGGCAGTTTTTTAGACGGCGGAATTAAAAACCGCCGCAAATAGATAAATATTCGACGGTTTTTGTTTTGCGACGTAAATAAAATAATTTTCGGCGCATTTTATTTATCCGCCGTAAAATATTCGGCGGTTTATGTTTTTTCCGCCTTTCGGTTTTCTACTAGCGGTGGTTTTTTTATTAACCGCCCTTCTCCGTAATTAATTTATATTGATTTTCCAGAGGTGTATTTTATATTTCACATCTCTCCCCCAAATCCCTAAACCGCGAAGACTAAAGTGAGAGCGCCAAAACTAATTTTCGTGGGGATATTGGCGGTGACGCCCTTTCGGTTTCTCAATCGCAGTTGCCATCGCAGGTACGTTCTTCTTCTTCTTCTTCCTCTTCCAGTGCTGCTGCTGTAGTCACTTGAGCTAT
Organism: Linanthus parryae; assembly: GCA_023055425.1. Taxonomy (NCBI): domain Eukaryota; kingdom Viridiplantae; phylum Streptophyta; class Magnoliopsida; order Ericales; family Polemoniaceae; genus Linanthus; species Linanthus parryae. Next base: position 107,720 of record JALGPY010000002.1, read on the forward strand.
TTGTAGATCTGTAGTTTGAGATCGATTTTGCTGTGTGATGTTGACATAGGTGTTTGACGACAGTGATTGCGTTCAGACTTGGTTTGTTCTAGGTTACAATTGAATTCTGATTTGGGTTTCTGATCCTGTGATTTCGGTTCAGGTTCGGGTTTTGCAGCAGCTGTTGCGAACACAGGTTCGTTCTTCTTCTGCCCCCTTAAAGAATCGTGAAGAATTTTGTTTACATAGAAGTCATTAGGAGAAAGCTATTACCCCTATGCTAATATTTACTGAGAGAACTCTAACTGTTGTTAATGTGGTAACATCTTATACTTGTCATTTAATTATGTTCTCTGGAATTGTATAAGTTGAACTGTCTCTCTGAAATTTGTGAACCGGTGTATGAGGTACGATATAGTTTGAAGCAATAAATATCATCAACTGTGGATTTTTGGAAACTTAATTATGCCATTACGGAAGAATGCAGGGGAATCATGAGGTTTTTATTGCAGATTGTTAGGGTCATTGATTTACTGATGTTCATGTGCTCAGACATTTGTACTCTTAAATCGGGCAAAACGTATTGCTGAAGAGAAAGCTAGGTAGTAGGGAGGGGTTATGCAAACTGGTAATGTGAAGCTGATTTATCAGCAGACTGAATAATGGAACGGAGGAAGAGAGCGATGGAACGGAGGAAGTACATGTTAAGGGCATTGAGGTAAAAATAGAAGACTATTGGCTAAGTTACCGAAAATTCCTAGAACGAACTCTTTTTGGATACGAGTGAACGGATCTAAGTACATTCATGCCTGAAAGCGGTTCCAGAGACTGACACACCAGCTTTTTTCCTCTTCCGATATGTGGGCGCCAATCAGAAGCTTATGGATGGTACAGATTCAGTGATCTGAAGAAAAAATAGAAGTAACAGAGTGAAACAGTCATGGATCACTTGTTTCATTAGATCATTAGATCTAAGGACGGTTTGAGGAAAAAGGGAGAAGCCTCAGTTCCTAGATATCTCCAAAGTATGAGAGCTCTGGGCACAAGAAATTAACATAAATGTACTTGTAATTGATGCCGCATGTCAGGTCCTACTTGAGTTTCACACATAGTTCCTTCAGTTTTAACATTTGCTATCAGGAAACAGAACACTAGATTGAAATTCAATAACATGTGATTAAATTGTGGTAAGCTGGGGATAGGAGGTAAGAGAAGTACTCTGCCTGGAGCGGACCTTGAGAGAGCAAAAGTACATGCCAGAGAGTGGAAAGTTATCTGCCTAACCAGGTGGTGTTTAAATAAGTATCTATCACACGAATTCAACCTACAGTGTGACTTTTTATTTTTAGGACCTAAGATTTCTGGGAGAATTGCATTTATGTTGCGTCATAGGAAGACCATTTTCACAAGCCAAACCTCAAACATATGTTTAGTACTGACCTAGAAAGAAATGGTTGTCACGAAAATATCTGAAATAAGATATAATGAGCTCATTTTAAGAAGTTACTGACACAATAACTCTTTGATCTTTTGTTTTCCTTCACCAAACGGTAAATTATTTTATTTACAAGAGCCTACTAATCTTAAATTCTAAATACAAAAATCAAATAGCAAAAGAATCAGTACTAGTTCCAATGTCCATAATATTGTTATTTGAATTCAAACGTGTTTTTTTTTTTTTTTTTTTTTTTTTTTTTTATTATGACAGAACTCATGAATAGGTTTTATGAAATCCATCTTGCAGAGTGGTCTGGTGGCAATTACTAATTCGGTTAACTCCTCTCTGTTTAAGACCAAATCGTGGCACCCACCTTCCTCCCCATATCTTGACCAGATGAGAACAATTATTGAAACAATCGAGTTTTCAATATGATAGAACTTCAATCTAGAGTAGCTTGGGTGGTTTCAATGACAGTGATGCAAACATTCCAAGGAAAACAAAGATTACAACTCAATACCTCTTCATAGGTTTCTAATTATTCTCCACTTTCTTTGCATTTGACATGACTAACTTTCTTTGCATTTGACATGACAAATCAATCTCATTACTACCCATTCTCTCCAAATCTTATGATAACAGATGACTCATGGAAAACCTAGTGATATGTATCAGTAGTTGTATCTTAAATTGGCCAATTATTACTTGCTGCTTTGCAAATTGAAAATAAGAGTAGATTCAATGGGGGAAATTGAAACACTGGACAGATGAGACAGGGTATTATAATGGAACTCTTTGAAATGAAGTTTGTGTGTGACTGTATGCAAGATATCACAAATAATTGATGAATTATCTGTGAGGACTTAGCTGAAGTTGATACTGATTAGGTCTCAAACTCTGAATTGTGCATCCATGAACAAAGTTTTGATTATGTTTTCCTTGCGTTCTTATCCAACCCATCCATGGTTCTTGTTGAATTGCATTATTTCTTAATGGACATCTCTTTATGCCATGTGCTATATAATGTCTTGACTTTCTGGTTCTCTTTTAAATTATTAGGTAATTGGTGTGAGTTATGGATAAGAGTTGGATTGGTACAAAAAAGTGTACTATTAAGTACATAAGAGGGTGTGAGGCTTTTTTGGACTTTGCTTTTGCCCATAATGAAGGCCGGAAATACATTAATTGTCCATGTAAAAGATGCCTGAACCGCTTTTATTACAACCGAGATAGAGTGCGTGAGCATATTTTAGTTGACGGATTTAGTCCAGACTACAAGATATGGACAAGTCATGGAGAGCACTATGGTGAAAGTGAAAATGTCAATGTTAATGATAATCATGAACATTTTCCAGTAGATAACATGTTCGAAATGGTGCATGACATATATGGGGATCATGAGGTTGAGGGGGGGTGCTCTAGTATGGGTCCAGATGGAGATACAGAGAAAATGCTAAAATTAATTGAAGATGCAGAGAGAGTATTGTACCCAGGTTGTGAAAAATACACAACGCTGTCTTTTGTAATTCGATTTTTGCAATTGAAAGTTCGTTTTGGTTTTAGTAACACTTGTTTTGACGAGATGATGGTGTTACTTAAAGATGCGTTTCCTAGTGGTGAAACATTACCTGCATCTTATTACGAAGCCAAGAAGTTCAGAGATTCGTTGGGATTTAAATACGTAAAGTATGATGCGTGTCCAAATGATTGTATGTTATACTGGAAGGATAAAGCCTTGGTGACGAAATGTGATATATGTTCCGAACCAAGATATAAAGAGATAGAATATGATAGCTACAATGGGCAGAAAAGAAAGAAGCAAACTCCACGGAAGCAGGTTCGGTATTTCCCTATCAAAGAAAGGTTGCAGCGACTGTACATGTCTTCTAAGTCTGCTAAGTCGATGCGTTGGCATGCTGAAAGTTTGGTTGAAGATGCAGCCAAGATGCACCCCGCTCATTATAAAGCATGGAAGGCTTTTGATGAGAGGCATCCAGATTTTGCTAATGACCGTCGTAATATCAGGCTTGGCTTGGCATCAGACGGCTTTAATCCATTCAATACAATAACTATCCCCTACAGTGTGTGGCCGGTCGTGTTAATACCATACAACCAAGAACCAGGGCGTTGTATGAAACGAACATCCATGATGTTGACATTGTTAATTGATGGAGATCGTCAACCAGGTAATAACATTGATGTGTATTTGCAGCCATTGATTGAGGATTTGAAATATATGTGGAATGAAGGTGTGCGTACATACGATGCTGACAGTGATGAAATGTTTCAGTTACGGGCCGCCCTATTGTGGACAATTAATGACTTCCCAGCGTTTGCCAATTTGTCTGGTTGGAGCACAAGAGGAGAATTTGCTTGCCCCACGTGCAATTCGGAAACTGATTCGAGATGGTTGACATACGGAAGGAAGCACTCGTACGGTGGACACCGGCGTTTTCTGCCGACTAATCATCCATTTCGGAAAGACAAAAGGAATTTTGTTGGAAAAGCTGAGACAAGGGCCCGGCCACCGGTGTTATCTGGAGAAGATCTCTTTAGACAGGTTGAGGGGATTGAAAATAAATTTGGGAAGAAGGCCAAGACTTCTAAGAAGCGACCACGCATCTCTAAGAAAAAGGCAAGTAAACCCAAACACAATTGGAAGAAACGCAGCATCTTTTACGAGTTGCCGTATTGGAAGTATAATATGTTGAGACACAATCTTGACGTTATGCACATAGAAAAAAATGTTTGCGAGAGCATAGTTTTCACACTACTTGGAGTGGATGGTAGGACAAAGGATAACTTGAATTCTCGACGCGACCTCAAAGAGTTACGTATCCGTAAGTCATTGCACCCCATCCTGCAAGGGAAGAACGGTAAAGAGGTTTGTCCACCAGCCCCGTTCACACTAACAAACGAGCAAAAAACCAAGTTTCTCCAAATCCTGAAAGATGTAAAGTTCCCTGATAATTATGCATCTAACATTGGACGATGTGTGAACGTGAAGGAAAGAACAATTCAAGGCCTTAAGAGTCACGATTATCATGTTCTGATGCAACAAGTACTTCCGATTGCCTTGCGGAAAGTTTTGCCGAAGCACGTGGCCAAACCCTTGATTGAGTTGTGTACCTACTTTAGGCATCTATGTTCAAGGGGACTTAAGGATATCGATGTTGACCAGCTGTCGGAGAAAATAATTTTGACACTCTGCCACCTCGAGAAGATATTCCCGCCATCGTTCTTCGATGTGATGGTTCATTTACCTGTCCACTTAGCTGACGAGGCAGCAATTGGTGGGAGCGTACACATGCGCTGGATGTACCCCATTGAGAGGTGTACTGTTTGAATTTTTTTTGATATTCAGTTTCGGATTCTTATATTACTTCCCACATATAAATCAAAACCTCCTGGTGTCTTCCAGGTACATACGCACATTAAAACAATATGTGAGACAACGACACCATGCGGAGGGATCCATAGCCGAGGGATACGTGACAGAAGAATGCTTAATATTTTGTAGTCGATACTTGGACGACACAGTTGAGACAACCCGGCCAAACTGTAATAGGGAAGGGGCACTTGGAGAAAGGCGTCAACGATATTTAAGCGAGCTTGAGCGAGATCAAGCTCATAGATATGTTTTGGCTAACTCCGCATGCATTGATCCATTTAAAGTGTGAGTTATTTGGGAAGTTAATTAGATTTTATCCTGGTTGCCTATTCTGAAAAAAGCCATTTCATATTGCAGCAAGCACATTGATTACTTGAGAAAACGACATCGAATTGATGAGTTTCGGTTGCTGAATAAGCACCATGAGGAATTCCCTGAATGGCTTCGTTCATACGTAAGTTATCACTTAAATACTGCAAATGCAGTCACCGATCAAGTATAATACACACATTATTTTGTTTAACTATTACACTATTGTTGTTTCCCGTAGGTTGAATCAACGAAAACTGACCATGAAATCACGAATGAGGTTAAGGTTTTAAGCAGAGGTCCCAGCCCTTGGGCATCCTCTTTTACCCAAGGCTATACCATTAACGGAAAGAAGTTTCATACCATGGCATATGGAGCAGGATTGAAAACTCAAAATACCGGTGTAATGTTGCGAGCGTCTACCCCTAGTTTTGCCACTGTTAAAGACCGATACCCAGTTGTTGGAGATGTTAACTACTATGGGCGGCTGATAGATGTTCTAGAAATTCAGTACCCTATTGACACGAAATTTACAATGTTCAGGTGCGAATGGGTTGATAATGTACGTGGCCAGAAAGTGGACGAATATGGATTCACCCTGGTTAATTTCAAGCATCAATTGTACAGAAATAACAATGTGAAAGACGAGCCATTCATTTTTGCTTCCCAGGCTGAACAAGTATGGTATGTGGATGATGGCTTAAACTGGAAAGTTGCAGTGCCAATGAAACCGACTGCGAGTTACAAATGTAGTGTAGACGTCTCGACAGAAACCTGTCCGGAGGCAGAGCCATTCCCTGACCAACAATTGGGAATTGAAGATAACCTAGTTGATGATGGCGAGAGTGAAGGTGAGGACGAAGATGATACTTACGAGACAGATGATAGCACACAAGGTGAATTATGGGAGGACAATGAAGACGATACTGAAGACGAAGATGATGGTGCCTATGACATTGATGAAGACGACAAGGATAACACCAATGATTCTGATTTCTTGGATGACTTGTGATTTTAGATTTAGATTAGATGAATTGGATGAATTGTAATTTCAGAATTATATCAAGCTATTGGATGATTGTAATTTCAGAATTATATTAGAATTAATTAGAATTTGAACTATGTTATTACACTGCAGGTGTCGATTCCATATTTATAAAATTTGTTTAATTTATTATTTTTGTAGGGGTGATGACAACAAGACGTAATAATAGCTGTACGGGGAGGCGTATGGAGGATCTTTTTGCTGCGGGGACTCCTCCAGCTGCTCAGGACGGACTCTTACATCCTCATCAGGTGTCATCATCTTCACGTCCGCAGATTCCTATTCCACCAGGGAGTGTAGATGGTAAAAGAGTTATTCTATTTTATTTATCTTTTACTTGGTCATTATAAATTAATGTGGTATTCAACCACGGGATATTGTTGATTGTATTGCTTTTTCCAGGGAATATACAACAGAGACGTAATTCTAGCTGTCCAGGGATGCGTATGGAGTATCTTATTGCTGCGGAGACTCCTGCAGCTCAGGACGTACATCCTCCGGTGTTATCATCTTCACGTCCGGATATTCATGTTCCACCAGGGAGTGTAGATGGTAACACAGTTGTTCTATTTGATTTATCTTTTATTTGGCTCGTTAGTAATTAATGTGGTATTCAACCACGGTATATTGATGATTCTGTTTCTTTTTTTTACAGGGAATGTGCTGCAGAGACGTATTCCTAGCTGTCCAGGGATGCGCATGGAGGATCTTATTGCTGCCGGGACTGATGCAGCTGCTCAGGATGGACCCTTACGTCCTCCACCGTCCTCATCAAGCATGGCTATTCCTACGCGTTCGGAGAGTGAAGAAGGTAAAACAGTTTGTGGTTGTAGCTTTTTTTTTTTTTTTTTGATAAAGGATTTTATATGTAAAAACCAAAAGGGAAACCATACAAATTAGCTACTTTCTTCCCAATAAACTAGTTTTGCTACCATAGGTAAAGATTCCTCATCTAGGCTACTAGTTCTACCATCTCCTCTGCTCCATTTGCCAGAATATGAGCTAACTTGTTTGCTGCTCTGTGAGAGAAAACAGTCTTCACCTGTTTTGAGTTTTTCATGATTTCATGCATACGTTGAGCACTACATTTCCATCTCCATCCAGCCAAATGCGGATTTGTAATGGATATTCTCTGTAGGCACATATTGAGCATCCATTTCCACAGCTAATAATTCCAACTCATTAACCTTGTCCACTTAGGAGATAGAGTATCTGCATTCAGCAAAAACCAGATTGGCTACATCATTTCTTATCACTTGAACTCCAGCCACTTGTATTTTTTATGTTCTGAGAAGAGGGCTAAAAAAAATGGCATTCCTGTTTCTCCATATATGATCGCTAATTGTACTTGTAGTTTATTTGTAAATATATTGCTAACAACTATTTTTCTGGTGAAATGATATTTTACAGAATCTGATGATCTTGAAGAGAACATGGACACCAGTGGATGTAAGAAGAAGAGGTCATTTCACAACCCAGTGAAGAAATGGAATTCTGGCGAAATAGCAATTCAAGTACAGTTTAATGAGTTCATGCAACCAGTTGGTGAAAAACAATCGAAATTGGCTACCCAACTAGGGGTTATGGCTAAGAATGGTAAAATGCTACCACTGAATCACACTTCTTGGAAATCTAAAGATCTCGACGAGTACAAGGAACGCGCATGGCAGGAAATTCAGGTAAGTGACATAACCGCATGTTCAGTGACTAACCATTTGTGCTTTGGATGGTTATTATTTTCTATTTTGTAGTAGAATTGTAAATATGCTTGGCGTAACGTCTATTGGTATGACAAATCTTATTATTGAACTAATGTTCGCAGAGAAATACCAATTGTCCAGACGAGTTCAAGGACAACTGCCTGAAGAGTCTAAACAAGATGTGGCGAGACTGGAAAACGAAAGTGCACCAAGAGTATAAGAAGTATGATAATGATAAAGATCGGCTTGCTAATCGTCCGGATAGGGTGGAAGCATCCCAGTGGAAAGTACTAGTCAAGTGGTTTGGCACAGAGGCGGCAAAGGTACATGTAAAAAATTTAATTGAATTAAATTGATGAATTATATGAATAAATAACCATGTTTTGAGTTTTTCTTGTGAAACTATATTTCTATAGAAAAGGAGCCGGACGAACACCCACAATCGATCGCAGCAAGTTGACCCTCATAGGACTGGGAGAAAGAGTCATGCTGTAATTCGTGCGAAGGTACAACGAAAAGCAGGATCATATGCATCCTTATTCTATTGCTTGCAATCTACTGTTTACATGGAATCACATGTACTATATGTTTCTGCATAATAATAAATGTATTTTATCATGTTAACAGAAAAAAGCACAGAATGAGAGATGTGACCGCATTGCAATGTATTTCAGTACTCATACATGTTCGAACGGACTTCCTTCTGATGAGACCGCAGGTATAAGGATGGTAAGTTTTGTCCTTGCAAGTCAATTGTATATGTGCATAAATTGTGTGCTCACATGACTTCATATATAAATTGCACCATGACATATTTGAATTTCAGGCGGAGATACTGCGGAGGCTTGAAGCAGCACCGGCAGAGCGACGTGATGATCATGACTTTAGGGAGCATGTTTATGATGAGGTTTTTGGACCAGAGAAACATGGGCGTGTGAGATGCATGGGTCTGGGAGTAACTCCTACACAAGTATTTGGTTCATCCTCTTCGCGCCGTTCCAGCCAGAATGTAGATGAAGTAAGAAAGGAACTGGAGGAGACGAGGCATGCAATGGAAGAGCAGAGGAAAGAGTTTGAAGCTAAACAAGCAGCGCAGGACTTGCAACTGGAAGAGATGCGGAATTTCATGACATCAATGGCCAAGCAACTAGGTCAGAGTTTCACATTCACGGCGTCGCAGACACAGTCACCATCACAAACTCAGTCACCATCACAAACTCAGTCACCCTCCCAGACGCAAACTCCAACTGGATTGTCGCCGCCTCCCGCTGTGCACGTCGCGCAGACACCCCCTCGGCAGACACAGATTATAGATAACCCACCATGTCCACAGGTTCCACCCACTACTGCACAGGTAAGTTAATAACTCCTTACTAGCGGTCTTTCAATTTCGAGTTTGCAACTTATCAAATATATACTGTAATAATACCAGAAAACACACACACACACACACACATATACATGTGGATTACTTTCTCCAGCATGATCTTTCCCAAGCTATTCACCCACTTAATCTGATTAAGTCATGTCTAAGCCATTCCATCGCCATTAGCCTTTTCAAATTGTTGGATTCTGAAAAAATATACAATGATATGTACTTAGGTCACAGTAGTTTAACTTGAGTTATCCGCTTATAGTTCCTGCTGCTTTAGTTTCATGAACCGTTAAAACTATCACCATAGTCTAATGTAGATTGCATTTACTGAATTTGGTTATCTTGTCAACCTCTTTGTTGCGGTTGACCTATGCTATCTGAAAGCCCATCTTGGAATCTCTCTCACATTATCCTAATTTTTTCATAGACAAGCATAACCAGACCATGTTTTCCCACTTGGATACTGAATTTGAAACTTTTTTGGCGCTACGACTATGGTAACAAGACCCTTTTCTAATAAACTTCTATTTGGTTCTGGGGTTATCTATGCAAGAACTGATGCTAAAACCTAGCTTTAAGAGCAAAGTGTGTAGCAAGCCACACCGTCCTGAGATGCTCCTTGTGCTGTTAGTGTGTGTGCTGGTTGCTTCAACCTCGAGACAAACTTCCTGTAGTATGTAAATCCGTCGTTAGACTTATGGCATCACAAAACAAGTGTGGTCTCTATGAAAAGTAAATGCTTTGTAAGACCTGATGCCAAACTAAAATTTGTTTCAGGATTCTGGATGTTGAAATCCAAACTAATCCCCATTACAGAATCTGTTACTTCCACTTGTCATTTGTGAGTGTCTAGGATGTAGTTGTGTGAGGAATAGTGTATTTGCATTTTGCATTTGTGCATTTACGTGGAGTTATAGTCAGGGGATTCTGCCTCTATTAGCCTGTGAAGTAGTAGTAGTTACTGAAATCAATTGGTAGCGTATAACCTTTTGACGAAACTGTTCAGGAGCACGGACTAAATTTTAACGCGAAATCAATTGGATAATGAGAGACATTACTGATTCTTTTATAGATTTGTTTCTATTTAATAATTTTCAAATCTGAATTCTATTTTATGTGAAGCGTTTTGTCGGGGAGAAGGTTGTCGTGTACACGTGGAACAATCCTCCGCAAACTTTGGCACATGGCACCATTATTTCAATTGACCCCAACAAAGAGGTAGGCGGGGAACTTGTAGGTGAAGGTCATGCTGAAGTTCGCATTGATGTATGCAAGAATGTTCTATTTCCTTTGTATCGGTATAGAGAGGATTCATTTATAACTTGCATTGGTGCTGCGAAAGGGAAAACTGTAGTGTGGCCTCTTGCAAAAGTACAAATCTGTCACCTTTGTATTTAATTAGACCTTAACTCTTTTCCGCAAAGCTAACATGTAATTTTTTTTTGCAGCTGGAGCCATTGGACAAATTGAAGTCGAAGAAACGCGCTAGATCTTGAAGCAAATCATTAGACACAGTTCTTGGTGGGGTTCTTTGTTCTGTGACGAATGTTGAAGCAAGTTATTAGACATGGTTTTGTTTCGTCCATTGATCTGATATGATGAATGGGTGAAGAATGTTATTAGACATGGTTTTGGGTTTCCTTCTTTTGAATAGCTAGACAAAAAATGGTGTAAACTTAATTTTGTTTGATGAATATGTTCAAGGACTACCATTTTGGTTAGAATGTGTGAACACTGAATTGTGTTTAAGCAGATTTGTGTTAAAAGCAAGTCTATTGCCTACATTGGTGTATTGTGTCTCAGCAGGTTTGGTTTAAAAGCAGGGAAAAGGCAAGAAACAGGGCTGATATTTCAAAAAAAAAACATTTATATAACGGCGGTTTCAAAAACCGCCGTATAAGAATTTTTAAAATAAATTATTTTATGGCGCAAAGTAAAACGCCGTATATTTTAAAGTACGTCGCTTTCTATAAAGCGCCGTTTAATTAGACTTCTTTTGCTGAAGACTACGTCGGTTAAGAAAACCGACGTAAAGTTCGGTACACGGCGGTTTTCAAGCGCCGAAAAATTTACACGACGGCTAGTTTGAGGGCAGAAAACAAACCGCCGTACAAACCGCCGCATATTACGTTCACGGCGGTTTTGGTACTGTTTATGGCTGTTTTCAAACCGCCGTTTCAAGCACCATTTCTAGTAGTGAATCCTAAATCTTCAATTAAACCATAATTAATTATCTGAAACACTAAATTGGGCCCCTGACCCTCAAACCCTTCACCCTTTTGAGAAATCAAATTACTCAAAACAAAATTTCGAAGCGTTTTGAGCACATTTTTTTAATATATAATGTTACAAAAAAGCGTGAATCTTTACCTAATGTTGTAGACTGAGAATCAAACTATAGGACCACGAAAATATTTACAACGAAAAACTTTGTTTAGCCTGCCAAAAATCTCCCCAAAATACCTATGAAATGTCCCGAAACCATGATTTATCATTAAAAATCATACCCTAAGCATCACCCCCAAACTCCAAAACTCCAAATCTTCTAATCCTAAATCATTAATTAAACCCTAATTTAGATATCTGAAACACTAAATTGGACCCCGACCCTCAAACCCTTCACCCTTTTGAGAAATCAAATCACTCAAAACAAGATTTTGAAGGGTTTTGAGCACCTTTTTTAATATTTAAATGTTACAAAAACGAGTGAATCTTTAACTAATATTGTAGGCTGACAATCAAACTATAGGATCATGAAAAAATTTACAACTAAAAACATTCTTTACCTTGCAAAAAACTCCCCAAAATACTCATAAAATGTCCCGAAACCATGATTAATCATTAAAAATCATACCCTAAACATCACCCCCAAACTCCAAAAACACAAAATCCTCTAATCCTAAATCATCAATTAAACCCAAATTTAGATATCTGAAACACTAAATTGGAACCCCGACCCTCAAACCGTTCACCCTTATGAGAAACCTAATAACTCAAAACAAGATTTCGAAGTGTTCTGGGCACTTTTTTAATATTTAAATGTTACAAAAACAAGTTACACTTTACCTAATATTGTAGACTGACAGTCAAACTATAGGATCACGAAAAAATTTACAAATAAAAACCTTCTTTGGCTGGCCAAAAATATCCCCAAGATACCCATAAAATGTCCCGAAACCATTATTTATCATTAAATATCATACCCTAAACATCAACCCAATTCAAAAAATACCAAATCTTCTAATCCTAAATCGTCAATTAAACCATAATTAATTATTAGAAACACTAAATTGGACCCCCGACCCTCAAACCCTTCACCCTTTTGAGAAATCAAATCACTCAAAACAAGATTTTGAAGCGTTTTGAGCACCTTTTTTAGATATTTAAATTTTACAAAAACGAGTGAATCTTTAGCTAATATTGTAGACTGACAATCAAACTATAGGATCATGAAAAAATTTACAACTAAAAACCTTCTTTACCCTGCAAAAAATCTCCCCAAAATACTCATAAAATGTCCCGAAACCATTATTTATCATTAAAAGTCATACCCTAAACATCACCCCCAAACTCCAAAAACACCAAATCCTCTAATCCTAAATACTCACTTAAACCCTACATAGAAATCTAAAACACTTAATCGGACTCCCAACCCTCAAACCCTTCCCCCTTTTCAAAAATGAATATCACTCAAAACAAGATTTCGAAGCATTTTGAGCACCCTTTTTTAATATCTAAATGTTACAGAAACGAGTGAATCTTTACCAACTATTTTAGACTGACAATCAAATTAGAGGATCACGAAAAAATTACAAATAAAAACCTTCTTTAGCCTGCCAAAAATCTCCCCAAAATACCTATAAAATGTCCCGAAACCATGATTTATTTTTAAAAACCATACCCTAAGCATCACCCCCAAACTCCAAAAAACACCAAATCTTCTAATCCTAAATCATCAATTAAACCCTAATTTAGATATCTGAAACACTAAATTGGACCCCCGACACTCAAACCCTTCACCCTTGTGAGAAATCAAATCACTCAAAACAATATTTCGAAGTGTTTTGGGCAATTTTTTTAATATTTAAATGATACAAAAACAAGTGACACTTTACCTAATATTGTAGACTGACAATCAAACTATAGGATCACGAAAAAATTTACAACTAAAAACCTTCTTTAGCTTTCCAAAAATATCCCCAAGATACCCATAAAATGTCCCGAAACCATAATTTATCACCAATTATCATACCCAAAACATCAACCCATTTCCAAAAACACCAAATCTTCTAATCCTAAATCGTCAATTAAACCATAATTAGATATCTGAAACACTAAATTTGAACCCTGACCCTCAAACCCTTTACCCTTTTGAGAAATCAAATCACTCAAAACAAGATTTCGAAGCGTTTTGAGTACCTTTTTTTAATATATAATGTTACAAAAAAGAGTGAATATTTACCTGATGTTGTAGACTGTCAATCAAACTATAGGATCACGAAAAAATTTAAAAGGAAAATCCTTCTTTAGCCTGCCAAAATTCTCCCCAAAATACCTATAAAATGTCCCGAAAACCATGATTTATCATTAAAAATCATACCCTAAGCATCACCCCAAAACTCCAAAAACACCAAATCTTCTAATCCTAAATCATCAATTAAACCCTAATTTAGATATCTGAAACACTAAATTGGACCCCCGACCCTCAAACCCTTCACCCTTTTGAGAAACCAAATCACTCAAAACAAGATTTCGAAGCGTTTTGAGCACTTTTTTAATATTTAAATGTTACAAAAACGAGTGAATCTTTAGCTTATATTGTAGACTAACAATCAAACTATAGGATCACGAAAAAATTTACAACTAAAAACCTTCTTTAACCTGCAAAAAATCTCCCCAAAATACCCATAAAATGTCCCGAAACCATGATTTATCATAAAAAATCATACCCTAAACATCACCCCCAAACTCCAAAAAAAACAAATCCTCTAATCCTAAATCCTCAATTAAACCCTAAGCAGAAATCTGAAACACTTAATTGGACTCCCAACCGTCAAACCCTTCCCCCTTTTCAGAAATGAATATCACTCAAAACAAGATTTTGAAGCATTTTGAGCACCCTTTTTTAATATCTAAATGTTACAGAAACGAGTGAATCTTTACCAAAAATTTTAGACTGACAACAACACTATAGTATCACGAAAAAATGTACAACTAAAATCTTTTTTTTGCCAGCCAAAAACCTCCCCAAAATTCCCATAAAATGTCCTGAAACCGTGATTTATCGAAATCATACCCTAAACATCACCCAAAACTCCAAAAACACCAAATCCTCTTAATCGTGAATCCTCAATTAAACCCTAAATATAAGTCTAAAACACTAAATTGGACCCAGACCCTTAAATCGTACACCCTTTTAAGAAATCAAAACAATCAAAACAAGATTTCGAAGTGTTTTGAGCACGTTTTTTTTTAAATTTAAATGTTACAAAAACGAGTGAATATTTACCTAATATTTTAGAATGACAATCAAACTATAGGATCACGAAAACATTTACAGCTCAAAACCTTCTTTAGCCTGCCAAAAATCTCCCCAAAATACCCATAAAATGTCCCGAAACCGTGATTTATCATTAAATATCATACCCTAAATATCACACCAATTCCAAAAACACCAAATCTTCTAATCCTAGATCGTCAATTAAACCATAATTAGATATCGGAAACACTAAATTGGACCCCTGACCCTCAAACCCTTCACCCTTTTGAGAAAATCACTCAAAACAAGATTTCGAAGCGTTTTGGGCACCTTTTTTTAATATATGATGTTACAAAAAAAGAGTGAATCTTGACCTAATGTAGACTGGCAATCAAACTAAAGGATCACGAAAAAATTTAAAAGGAAAATCCTTCTTTAGCCTACCAAAATTCTCCCCAAAATACCTATAAAATGTCCCGAAACCATGATTTATCATTAAAAATCATACCCTAATCATCACCCCCAAACTCCAAAAACATCAAATCTTCTAATCCTAAATCATCAATTAAACCCAAATTCAGATATATGAAACACTAAATTGGACCCCCGACCCTCAAACCGCTCACCCTTATGAGAAATCAAATCACTCAAAACAAGATTTCGAAGTGTTTTGGGCACTTTTTTTAATATTTAAATGTTACAAAAACAAGTTACACTTTACCTTATATTGTAGACTGACAGTCAAAGTATAGGATCACGAAAAAATTTACAAATAAAAACCTTCTTTGGTCGGCAAAAAATACCCCCAAGATACCCATAAAATGTCCCGAAACCATTATTTATCATTAAATATCATACCCTAAAAATCAACCCAATTCAAAAAACACCAAATCTTCTAATCCTAAATCGTCAATTAAATCATAATTAATTATCAGAAACACTAAATTGGACCCCCGACCCTCAAACCCTTCAACCTTTTGAGAAATCAAATCCCTCAAAACAAGATTTTGAAGCGTTTTTAGCACCTTTTTTAAATGTTTAAATGTTACAAAAACGAGTGAATCTTTAGCTAATATTGTAGACTGACAATCAAACTATAGGATCATGAAAAAAATTACAACAAAAAACCTTCTTTACCCTGCAAAAAATCTCCCAAAAATACTCATAAAATGTCCCGAAACCATGATTTATAATTAAAAGTCATACCCTAAACATCACCCCCAAACTCCAAAAACACCAAATCCTCTAATCCTAAATCCTCACTTAAACCGTACATAGAAATCTAAAACACTTTATTGGACTCCCAACCCTCAAACCCTTCCCCCTTTTCAAAAATGAATATCACTCAAAACAAGATTTCAAAGCATTTTGAGCACCCTTTTTTAATATCTAAACGTTATAGAAACGAGTGAATCTTTACCAACTATTTTAGACTGACAATCAAACTATAGGATCACGAAAAATTACAACTAAAAACCTTCTTTAGCCTGCAAAAAATCTCCCCAAAATACCTATAAAATGTCCCGAAACCATGATTTATCATTAAAAATCATACCCTAAGCATCACCCCCAAACTCCAAAAACACCAATCTTCTAATCCTAAATCATCAATTAAACCCAAATTTAGATATCTGAAACACTAAATTGGACCCCCGACCCTCAAACCATTCACCCTTATGAGAAATCTAATAACTCAAAACAAGATCTCGAAGTGTTTTGGGCACTTTTTTTAATATTTAAATGTTACAAAAAAGAGTTACACTTTACCTAATATTGTAGACTGACAGTCAAACTATAGGATCACGAAAAAATTTACAAATAAAAACCTTCTTTGGCCGGCCAAAAATATCCCCAAGATACCCATAAAATGTCCCGAAACCATTATTTATCATTAATTATCATACCCTAAACATCAACCCAATTCAAAAAACACCAAATCTTCTAATCCTAAATCGTCAATTAAACCATAATTAATTATTAGAAACACTAAATTGGACCCCCGACCCTCAAACCCTTCACCCTTTTGAGAAATCAAATCACTCAAAACAAGATTTTGAAGCGTTTTGGGCACCTTTTTAAGATATTTAAATGTTACAAAAACGAGTGAATCTTTAGCTAATATTGTAGACTGACAATTAAACTATAGGATCATGAAAAAATTTACAACTAAAAACCTTCTTTACCCTGCAAAAAATCTCCCCAAAATACTCATAAAATGTCCCGAAACCATTATTTATCATTAAAAGTCATACCCTAAACATCACCCCCAAACTCCATAAAACACCAAATCTTCTAATCCTAAATCATCAATTAAACCCTAATTTAGATATCTGAAACACTAAATTGGACCCCCGACACTCAAACCCTTCACCCTTGTGAGAATCAAATCACTCAAAACAAGATTTCGAAGTGTTTTGGGCAGTTTTTTAATATTTAAATGTTACAAAAATAAGTGACACTTTACCTAATATTGTAGACTAACAATCAAACTATAGGATCACGAAAAATTTTACAGCTAAAAACCTTCTTTAGCCTGCCAAAAATATCCCCAAGATACTCATAAAATGTCTCGAAACCATAATTTATCACTAATTATCATACCCTAAACATCAACCCAATTCCAAAAGCACCAAATCTTCTAATCCTAAATCGTCAATTAAACCCTAATTAGATATCTGAAACACTAAATTGGAACCCTGACCCTCAAACCCTTTACCCTTTTGAGAAATCAAATCACTCAAAACAAGATTTCGAAACGTTTTGAGTACCTTTTTTTAATATATAATGTTAAAAAAAAAGAGTGAATCTTTACCTGATGTTGTAAACTGACAATCAAACTATAGGATCACGAAAAAATTTAATAGGAAAATCCTTCTTTGGTCTGCCAAAATTCGCCCCAAAATACCTATAAAATGTCCCGAAACCATGATTTATCATTAAAAATTATACCCTAAGCATCACCCCCAAACTCCAAAAACACCAAATCTTCTAATCCTAAATCATCAATTAAACCCTAATTTAGATATCTGAAACACTAAATTGGACCCCCGACCCTCAATCCCTTCACCCTTTTGAGAAATCAAATCACTCAAAACAAGTTTTGAGCACTTTTTTAATATTTAAATGTTACAAAAACGAGTGAATCTTTAGCTAATATTGTAGACTGACAATCAAACTATAAGATCACGAAAAAATTTACAACTAAAAACCTTCTTTAACCTGCAAAAAATCTCCCCAAAATACCCATAAAATGTCCCGAAACCATGATTTATCATAAAAAATCATACCCTAAACATCACCCCCAAACTCCAAAAAAACCAAATCCTCTAATCCTAAATCCTCAATTAAACCCTAAGCAGAAATCTGAAACACTTAATTGGACTCCCAACCGTCAAACCCTTCCCCCTTTTCAGAAATGAATATCAGTCAAAACAAGATTTTGAAGCATTTTGAGCACCCTTTTTTAATATCTAAATGTTACAGAAACGAGTAAATCTTTACCAAATATTTTAGACTGACAACCACACTATAGTATCACGAAAAAATGTACAACTAAAAACTTTTTTTGGCCAGCCAAAAACCTCCCCAAAATTCCCATAAAATGTCCCGAAACCGTGATTTATCGAAATCATACCCTAAACATCACCCCAAACTCCAAAAACACCAAATCCTCTAATCGTGAATCCTCAATTAAACCCTAAAAATAAATCTAAAACACTAAATTGGTTCCAGACCCTTAAATCCTACACCCTTTTAAGAAATCAAAACACTCAAAACAAGATTTCGAAGTGTTTTGAGCACGTTTTTTTTTTTAAATTTAAATGTTACAAAAACGAGTGAATCTTTACCTAATATTGTAGACTGACAATCAAACTATAGGATCACGAAAAAATTTACAGCTAAAAACCTTCTTTAGCCTGCCAAAAATCTGCCCAAAATACCCATAAAATGTCCCGAAACCATGATTTATCATTAAATATCATACCCTAAACATCACACCAATTCCAAAAACACCAAATCTTCTAATCCTAAATCGTCAATTAAACCATAATTAGATATCGGAAACACTAAATTGGACCCCGACCCTCAATCCCTTCACCCTTTTGAGAAATCAAATCACTCAAAACAAGATTTCGAAGCGTTTTGAGCACTTTTTTAATATATAAATGTCACAAAAACGAGTGAATCTTTAGCTAATATTGTAGACTGACAATCAAACTATAGGATCACGAAAAAATTTACAACTAAAAACCTTCTTTAACCTGCAAAAAATCTCCCCAAAATATCCATAAAATGTCCCGAAACCATGATTTATCATAAAAAATCATACCCTAAACATCACCCCCAAACTCCAAAAAAACCAAATCCTCTAATCCTAAATCCTCAATTAAACCCTAAGCAGAAATCTGAAACACTTAATTGGACTCCCAACCGTCAAACCCTTCCCCCTTTTCAGAAATGAATATCCGTCAAAACAAGATTTTGAAGCATTTTGAGCACCCTTTTTTAATATCTAAATGTTACAGAAACGAGTGAATCTTTACCAAATATTTTAGACTGACAACCACACTATAGTATCACGAAAAAATATACAACTAAAAAATTTTTTTGGCCAGCCAAAAACCTCCCCAGAATTCCCATAAAATGTCCCGAAACCGTGATTTATCGAATTCATACCCTAAACATCACCCCAAACTCCAAAAACACCAAATCCTCTAATCGTGAATCCTCAATTAAACCCTAAAAATAAATCTAAAACACTAAATTGGACCCAGACCCTTAAATCCTACACCCTTTTAAGAAATCAAAACACTCAAAACAAGATTTCGAAGTGTTTTGAGCACGTTTTTTTAAAAATTTAAATGTTACAAAAACGAGTGAATCATTACCTAATATTGTAGACTGACAATCAAACTATAGAATCACGAAAAAATTTACAGCTAAAAACCTTCTTTAGCCTGCCAAAAATCTCCCCAAAATACCCATAAAATGTCCCGAAACCATGATTTATCATTAAATATCATACCCTAAACATCACACCAATTCCAAAAACACCAAATCTTCTAATCCTAAATCGTCAATTAAACCATAATTAGATATCGGAAACACTAAATTGGACCCCTGACCCTCAAACCCTTCACCCTTTTGAGAAATCAAATCACTCAAAACAAGATTTCGAAGCGTTTTGAGCACCTTTTTTTAATATATAATGTTACAAAAAAAGAGTGAAACTTTACCTGATGTTGTAGACTGGCAATCAAACTAAAGGATCACGAAAAAATTTAAAAGGAAAATACTTCTTTAGCCTGCCAAAATTCTCCCCAAAATACCTATAAAATGTCCCGAAACCATGATTTATCATTAAAAATCATACCCTAAGCATCACCCCCAAACTCCAAAAACACCAATCTTCTAATCCTAAATCATCAATTAAACCCAAATTTAAATATCTGAAACACTAAATTGGACCCCCGACGCTCAAACCCTTCACCCTTATGAGAAATCAAATCACTCAAAACAAGATTTCGAAGTGTTTTGGTCACTTTTTTAATATTTAAATGTTACAAAAACAAGTGACACTTTACCTAATATTGTAGTCTGACAATCAAACTATAGGATCACAAAAAATTTACAAATAAAAACCTTCTTTGGCCGGCCAAAAATATCCCCAAGATACCCATAAAATGTCCCGAAACCATTATTTATGATTAAATATCAAACCCTAAATATCAACCCAATTCCAAAAACACCAAATCCTCTAATCCTAAATCGTCAATTAAACCAAAATTAATTATTTGAAACATTAAATTGGGCCCCTGACCCTCAAACCCTTCACCCTTTTGAGAAATCAAATTACTCAAAACAAGATTTCGAAGCGTTTTGAGCACCTTTTTCTAATATATAAATGTTACAAAAAAGAGTGAATCTTTACCTAATGTTGTAGACTGACAATCAAACTATAGGACCACGAAAATATTTACAACGAAAAACTTTGTTTAGCCTACTAAAAATCTCCCCAAAATACCTATGAAATGTCCCGAAACCATGATTTATCATTAAAAATCATACCCTAAGCATCACCACCAAACTCCAAAAACTCCAAATCTTCTAATCCTAAATCATCAATTAAACCCTAATTTAGATATCTGAAACACTAAATTGGACCCCGACCCTCAAACCCTTCACCCTTTTGAGAAATCAAATCACTCAAATCAAGATTTTGAAGGGTTTTGAGCACCTTTTTTAATATTTAAATGTTACAAAAACGAGTGAATCTTTAGCTAATATTGTAGACTGACAATCAAACTATAGGATCATGAAAAAATTTAAAACTAAAAACCTTCTTTACCCTGCAAAATATCTCCCCAAAATACTCATAATATGTCCCGAAACCATGATTAATCATTAAAAATCATACCCTAAACATCACCCCCAAACTCCAAAAACACCAAATCCTCTAATCCTAAATCCTCACTTAAACCCTACATAGAAATCTAAAACACTTTGTTGGACTCCCAACCCTCAAACCCTTCCCCCTTTTCAAAAATGAATATCACTCAAAACAAGATTTCGAAGCATTTTGAGCACCCTTTTTTAATATCTAAATGTTACAGAAACGAGTGAATCTTTACCAACTATTTTAGACTGACAATCAAACTATAGGATCACGAAAAAATTACAACTAAAAACCTTCTTTAGCCTGCCAAAAATCTCCCCAAAATACCTATAAAATGTCCCGAAACCATGATTTATTTTCAAAAATCATACCCTAAGCATCACCCCCAAACTCCAAAAAACACCAAATCTTCTAATCCTAAATCATCAATTAAACCCTAATTTAGATATCTGAAACACCAAATTGGACCCCCCGACACTCAAACCCTTCACCCTTGTGAGAAATCAAATCACTCAAAACAAGATTTCGACGTGTTTTGGGCACTTTTTTTAATATTTAAATGTTACAAAAACAAGTGACACTTTACCTAATATTGTAGACTGACAATCAAACTATAGGATCACGAAAAAAATTTACAACTAAAAACCTTCTTTAGCCTGCCAAAAATATCCCCAAGATACCCATAAAATGTCCCGAAACCATAATTTATCACTAATTGTCATACCCTAAACATCAACCCAATTCCAAAAACACCAAATCTTCTAATCCTAAATCGTCAATTAAACCATAATTAGATATCTGAAACACTAAATTGGAACCCTGACCCTCAAACCCTTTACCCTTTTGAGAAATCAAATCACTCAAAACAAGATTTCGAAGCGTTTTGAGTACCTTTTTTTAATATATAATGTTACAAAAAAAAGAGTGAATATTTACCTGATGTTGTAGACTGTCAATCAAACTATAGGATCACGAAAAAATTTAAAAGGAAAATCCTTCTTTAGCCTGCCAAAATTCTCCCCAAATTACCGATAAAATGTCCCGAAAACCATGATTTATCATTAAAAATCATACCCTAAGAATCACCCCCAAACTCCAAAAACACCAAATCTTCTAATCCTAAATCATCAATTAAACCCTAATTTAGATACCTGAAACACTAAGACCCCCGACCCTCAAACCCTTCACCCTTTTGAGAAACCAACTCACTCAAAACAAGATTTCGAAGCATTTTGAGCACTTTTTTAATATTTAAATGTTACAAAAACGAGTGAATATTTAGCTAATATTGTAGACTGACAATCAAACTATAGGATCACGAAAAAATTTACAACTAAAAAACTTCTTTAACCTGCAAAAAATCTCCCCAAAATACCCATAAAATGTCCCGAAACCATGATTTATCATAAAAAATCATACCCTAAACATAACCCCCAAACTCCAAAAAAAACAAATCCTCTAATCCTAAATCCTCAATTAAACCCTAAGCAGAAATCTGAAACACTTAATTGGACTCCCTACCGTCAAACCCTTCCCCCTTTTCAGAAATGAATATCACTCAAAACAAGATTTTGAAGCATTTTGAGAACCCTCTTTTAATATCTAAATGTTACAGAAACGAGTGAATCTTTACCAAAAATTTTAGACTGACAACCACACTATAGTATCACGAAAAAATGTACAACTAAAATCTTTTTTTGTCCAGCCAAAAACCTCCCCAATATTCCCATAAAATGTCCCGAAATCGTGATTTATCGAAATCATACCCTAAACATCACCCCAAACTCCAAAAACACCAAATCCTCTAATCGTGAATCCTCAAATAAACCCTAAATATAAATCTAAAACACTAAATTGGACCCAGACCCTTAAATCCTACACCCTTTTAGGAAATCAAAACACTCAAAACAAGATTTCGAAGTGTTTTGAGCACGTTTTTTTTATTATTTAAATGTTACAAAAACGAGTGAATATTTACCTAATATTGTAGACTGACAATCAAACTATAGGATCACGAAAAAATTTACAGCTAAAAACCTTCTTTAGCCTGCCAAAAATCTCCCCAAAATACCCATAAAATGTTCCGAAACCATGATTTATCATTAAATATCATACCCTTAACATCACACCAATTCCAAAAACACAAAATCTTCTAATCCTAAATCGTCAATCAAACCATAATTAGATATCGGAAACACTAAATTGGACCCCTGACCCTCAAACCATTCACCCTTTTGATAAATCAAATCACTCAAAACAAGATTTCGAAGCGTTTTGGGCACCTTTTTTTAATATATAATGTTACAAAAAAAGAGTGAATCTTTACCTGATGTAGACTGGTAGTCAAACTAAAGGATCACGAAAAAATTTAAAAGGAAAATCCTTCTTTAGCCTGCCAAAACTCTCCCCAAAATACCTATAAAATGACCCGAAACCATGATTTATCATTAAAAATCATACCCTAAGCATCACCCCCAAACTCCAAAAACACCAATCTTCTAATCCTACATCATCAATTAAACCCAAATTTAGATATCTGAAACACTAAATTGGACCCCCGACGCTCAAACCCTTCACCCTTATGATAAATCAAATCACTCAAAACTACCTAATATTGTAGACTGACAATCAAACTATAGGATCACGAAAGAATTTACAAATAAAAACCTATCTTTGGCCGGCCAAAAATATCCCCAAGATACCCATAAAATGTCCCGAAACCATTATTATCATTAAATATCATACCCTAAACATCAACCCAATTCCAAAAACACCAAATCTTCTAATCCTAAATCATCAATTAAACCATAATTAATTATCTGAAACACTAAATTGGGCCCCTGACCCTCAAACCCTTCACCCTTTTGAGAAATCAAATTACTCAAAACAAGATTTCGAAGCGTTTTGAGCACCTTTTTTTAATATATAATGTTACAAAAAAGAGTGAATATTTACCTAATGTTGTAGACTGACAATCAAACTACAGGACCACGAAAATATTTATAACGAAAAACTTTGTTTAGCCTGCCAAAAATCTCTCCAAAATACCTATGAAATATCCTGAAACCATGATTTATCATTAAAAATCATACCCTAAGCATCACCCCCAAACTCCAAAAACTCCAAATCTTCTAATCCTAAATCATCAATTAAACCCTAATTTAGATATCTGAAACACTAAATTGGACCCCGACCCTCAAACCCTTCACCCTTTTGAGAAATCAAATCACTCAAAACAAGATTTTGAAGCGTTTTGAGCACCTTTTTTAATATTTAAATGTTACAAAAACGAGTTAATCTTTAGCTAATATTGTAGACTGACAATCAAACTATAGGAACATGAAAAAATTTACAACTAAAAACCTTCTTTACCCTGCAAAAAATCTCCCCAAAATACTCATAAAATGTCCCGAAATCATGATTTATCATTAAAAATCATACCCTAAACATCACCCCCAAACTCCAAAAACACCAAATCCTCTAATCCTAATTCCTCACTTAAACCCTACATAGAAATCTAAAACACTTTATTGGACTCCCAACCCTCAAACCCTTCCCCCTTTTCAAAAATGAATATCACTCAAAACAAGATTTCGAAGCATTTTGAGCACCCTTTTTTAAAATCTAAACGTTACAGAAACGAGTGAATCTTTACCAACAATTTTAGACTGACAATCAAACTATAGGATCACGAAAAAATTACAACTAAAAACCTTCTTTAGCCTGCCCAAAATCTCCCCAAAATACCTATAAAATGTCCCGAAACCATGATTTATTTTTAAAAATCATACCCTAAGCATCACCCCCAAACTCCAAAAAACACCAAATCTTCTAATCCTAAATCATCAATTAAACCCTAATGTAGATATCTGAAACACTAAATTGGACCCCCGACACTCAAACCCTTCACCCTTGTGAGAAATCAAATCACTCAAAACAAGATTTCGAAGTGTTTTGGGCACTTTTTTAATATTTGAATGTTACAAAAATAAGTGACACTTTACCTAATATTGTAGACTGACAATCAATCTATAGGATCACGAAAAAATTTACAACTAAAAACCTTCTTTAGCCTGCCAAAAATATCCCCAAGATACCCATAAAATATCTCGAAACCATAATTTATCACTAATTATCATACCCTAAACATCAACCCAATTCCAAAAGCACCAAATCTTCTAATCCTAAATCGTCAATTAAACCCTAATTAGATATCTGAAACACCAAATTGGAACCCTGACCCTCAAACCCTTTACCCTTTTGAGAAATCAAATCACTCAAAACAAGATTTCGAAGCGTTTTGAGTACATTTTTTTAATATATAATGTTACAAAAAAGAGTGAATCTTTACCTGATGTTGTAAACTGACAATCAAACTATAGGATCACGAAAAAATTTAATAGGAAAATCCTTCTTTAGCCTGCCAAAATTCTCCCCAAAATACCTATAAAATGTCCCGAAACCATGATTTATCATTAAAATCATACCCTAAGCATCACCCCCAAACTCCAAAAACACCAAATCTTCTAATCCTAAATCATCAATTAAACCCTAATTTAGATATCTGAAACACTAAATTGGACCCCGACCCTCAATCCCTTCACCCTTTTGAGAAATCAAATCACTCAAAACAAGATTTCGAAGCGTTTTGAGCACTTTTTTAATATATAAATGTTACAAAAACGAGTGAATCTTTAGCTAATATTGTAGACTGACAATCAAACTATAGGATCACGAAAAAATTTACAACTAAAAACCTTCTTTAACCTGCAAAAAATCTCACCAAAATATCCATAAAATGTCCCGAAACCATGATTTATCATAAAAAATCATACCCTAAACATCACCCCCAAACTCCAAAAAAACCAAATCCTCTAATCCTAAATCCTCAATTAAACCCTAAGCAGAAATCTGAAACACTTAATTGGACTCCCAACCATCAAACCCTTCCCCCTTTTCAGAAATGAATATCCGTCAAAACAAGATTTTGAAGCATTTTGAGCACCCTTTTTTAATATCTAAATGTTACAGAAACGAGTGAATCTTTACCAAATATTTTAGACTGACAACCACACTATAGTATCACGAAAAAATATACAACTAAAAAATTTTTTTGGCCAGCCAAAAACCTCCCCAGAATTCCCATAAAATGTCCCGAAACCGTGATTTATCGAATTCATACCCTAAACATCACCCCAAACTCCAAAAACACCAAATCCTCTAATCGTGAATCCTCAATTAAACCCTAAAAATAAATCTAAAACACTAAATTGGACCCAGACCCTTAAATCCTACACCCTTTTAAGAAATCAAAACACTCAAAACAAGATTTCGAAGTGTTTTGAGCACGTTTTTTTTAAAATTTAAATGTTACAAAAACGAGTGAATCATTACCTAATATTGTAGACTGACAATCAAACTATAGAATCACGATAAATTTACAGCTAAAAACTTTCTTTAGCCTGCCAAAAATCTCCCCAAAATACCCATAAAATGTCCCGAAACCATGATTTATCATTAAATATCATACCCTAAACATCACACCAATTCCAAAAACACCAAATCTTCTAATCCTAAATCGTCAATTAAACCATAATTAGATATCGGAAACACTAAATTGGACCCCTGACCCTCAAACCCTTCACCCTTTTGAGAAATCAAATCACTCAAAACAAGATTTCGAAGCGTTTTGAGCACCTTTTTTTAATATATAATGTTACAAAAAAAGAGTGAAACTTTACCTGATGTTGTAGACTGGCAATCAAACTAAAGGATCACGAAAAAATTTAAAAGGAAAATACTTCTTTAGCCTGCCAAAATTCTCCCCAAAATACCTATAAAATGTCCCGAAACCATGATTTATCATTAAAAATCATACCCTAAGCATCACCCCCAAACTCCAAAAACACCAATCTTCTAATCCTAAATCATCAATTAAACCCAAATTTAGATATCTGAAACACTAAATTGGACCCCCGACGCTCAAACCCTTCACCCTTATGAAAAATCAAATCACTCAAAACAAGATTTCGAAGTGTTTTGGTCACTTTTTTAATATTTAAATGTTACAAAAACAAGTGACACTTTACCTAATATTGTAGGCT
The DNA here is from genome assembly GCA_023055425.1 of Linanthus parryae. NCBI lineage: Eukaryota > Viridiplantae > Streptophyta > Magnoliopsida > Ericales > Polemoniaceae > Linanthus > Linanthus parryae. Next base: position 134,937 of record JALGPY010000002.1, read on the forward strand.
GACAATCAAACTATAGGATCACAAAAAATTTACAAATAAAAACCTTCTTTGGCCGGCCAAAAATGTCCCCAAGATACCCATAAAATGTCCCGAAAACATTATTTATCATTAAATATCATACCCTAAACATCAACCCAATTCCAAAAACACCAAATCTTCTAATCCTAAATCGTCAATTAAACCATAATTAATTATCTGAAACACTAAATTGGGCCCCTGACCCTCAAACCCTTCACCCTTTTGAGAAATCAAATTACTCAAAACAAAATTTCGAAGCGTTTTGAGCACATTTTTTTAATATATAATGTTACAAAAAAGCGTGAATCTTTACCTAATGTTGTAGACTGACAATCAAACTATAGGACCACGAAAATATTTACAACGAAAAACTTTGTTTAGCCTGCCAAAAATCTCCCCAAAATACCTATGAAATGTCCCGAAACCATGATTTATCATTAAAAATCATACCCTAAGCATCACCCCCAAACTCCAAAACTCCAAATCTTCTAATCCTAAATCATCAATTAAACCCTAATTTAGATATCTGAAACACTAAATTGGACCCCGACCCTCAAACCCTTCACCCTTTTGAGAAATCAAATCACTCAAAACAAGATTTTAAAGGGTTTTGAGCACCTTTTTTAATATTTAAATGTTACAAAAACGAGTGAATCTTTAACTAATATTGTAGGCTGACAATCAAACTATAGGATCATGAAAAAATTTACAACTAAAAACATTCTTTACCTTGCAAAAAACTCCCCAAAATACTCATAAAATGTCCTGAAACCATGATTAATCATTAAAAATCATACCCTAAACATCACCCCCAAACTCCAAAAACACCAAATCCTCTAATCCTAAATCCTCACTTAAACCCTACATAGAAATCTAAAACACTTTATTGGACTCCCAACCCTCAAACCCTTCCCCCTTTTCAAAAATGAATATCACTCAAAACAAGATTTCGAAGCATTTTGAGCACCCTTTTTTAATATCTAAATGTTACAGAAACGAGTGAATCTTTACCAACTATTTTAGACTGACAATCAAACTATAGGATCACGAAAAAATTACAACTAAAAACCTTCTTTAGCCTGCCAAAAATCTCCCCAAAATACCTATAAAATGTCCCGAAACCATGATTTATTTTTAAAAATCATACCCTAAGCAATACCCCAAAACTCCAAAATACACCAAACCTTCTAATCCTAAATCATCAATTAAACCCTAATTTAGATATCCGAAACACTAAATTGGACCCCGGACACTCAAACCCTTCACCCTTGTGAGAAATCAAATCACTCAAAACAAGATTTTGAAGTGTTTTGGGCACTTTTTTAAAATTTTAATGTTACAAAAACAAGTGACACTTTACCTAATATTGTAGACTGACAATCAAACTATAGGATCACGAAAAAATTTACAACTAAAAACCTTCTTTAGCCTGCCAAAAATATCCCCAAGATACCCATAAAATGTCCCGAAACCATAATTTATCACTAAATATCATACCCTAAACATCAACCCAATTCCAAAAACCCAAATCTTCTAATCCTAAATCGTCAATTAAACCATAATTAGATATCTGAAACACTAAATTGGAACCCTGACCCTCAAACCCTTTACCCTTTTGAGAAATCAAATCACTCAAAACAAGATTTCGAAGCGTTTTGAGTACCTTTTTTTAATATATAATGTTACAAAAAAGAGTGAATCTTTACCTGATGTTGTAAACTGACAATCAAACTATAGGATCACGAAAAAATTTAATAGGAAAATCCTTCTTTGGCCTGCCAAAATTCTCCCCAAAATACCTATAAAATGTCCCGAAACCATGATTTATCATTAAAAATCATACCCTAAGCATCACCCCCAAACTCCAAAAACACCAAATCTTCTAATCCTAAATCATCACTTAAACCCTAATTTAGATATCTGAAACACTAAATTGGACCCCCGACCCTCAATCCCTTCACCCTTTTGAGAAATCAAATCACTCAAAACAAGTTTTGAGCACTTTTTTAATATTTAAATGTTACAAAAACGAGTGAATCTTTAGCTAATATTGTAGACTGACAATCAAACTATAAGATCACGAAAAAATTTACAACTAAAAACCTTCTTTAACCTGAAAAAAATCTCCCCAAAATACCCATAAAATGTCCCGAAACCATGATTTATCATAAAAAATCATACCCTAAACATCACCCCCAAACTCCAAAAAAAACAAATCCTCTAATCCTAAATCCTCAATTAAACCCTAAGCAGAAATCTGAAACACTTAATTGGACTCCCAACCGTCAAACCCTTCCCCCTTTTCAGAAATGAATATCAGTCAAAACAAGATTTTGAAGCATTTTGAGCACCCTTTTTTAATATCTAAATGTTACAGAAACGAGTGAATCTTTACCAAATATTTTAGACTGACAACCACACTATAGTATCACGAAAAAATGTACAACTAAAAACTTTTTTTGGCCAGCCAAAAACCTCCCCAAAATTCCCATAAAATGTCCCGAAACCGTGATTTATCGAAATCATACCCTAAACATCACCCCAAACTCCAAAAACACCAAATCCTCTAATCGTGAATCCTCAATTAAACCCTAAAAATAAATCTAAAACACTAAATTGGACCAAGACCCTTAAATCCTACACCCTTTTAAGAAATCAAAACACTCAAAACAAGATTTCGAAGTGTTTTGAGCACTTTTTTTTAAAATTTAAATGTTACAAAAACGAGTGAATCTTTACCTAATATTGTAGACTGACAATCAAACTATAGGATCACGAAAAAATTTACAGCTAAAAACCTTCTTTAGCCTGCCAAAAATCTCCCCAAAATACCCATAAAATGTCCCGAAACCATGATTTATCATTAAATATCATACCCTAAACATCACACCAATTTCAAAAACACCAAATCTTCTAATCCTAAATCGTCAATTAAACCATAATTAGATATCGAAAACACTAAATTGGACCCCTGACCCTCAAACCCTTCACCCTTTTGAGAAATCAAATCACTCAAAACAAGATTTCGAAGCGTTTTGAGCACCTTTTTTTAATATATAATGTTACAAAAAAAGAGTGAATCTTTACCTGATGTTGTAGACTGGCAATCAAACTAAAGGATCACGAAAAAATTTAAAAGGAAAATACTTCTTTAGCCTGCCAAAATTCTACCCAAAATACCTATAAAATGTCCTGAAACCATGATTTATCATTAAAAATCATACCCTAAGCATCACCCCCAAACTCCAAAAACACCAATCTTCTAATCCTAAATCATCAATTAAACCCAAATTTAGATATCTGAAACACTAAATTGGACCCCCGACGCTCAAACCCTTCACCCTTATGAGAAATCAAATCACTCAAAACAAGATTTTGAAGTGTTTTGATCACTTTTTTAATATTTAAATGTTACAAAAACAAGTGACACTTTACCTAATATTGTAGACTGACAATCAAACTATAGGATCACAAAAAAATTACAAATAAAAACCTTCTTTGGCCGGCCAAAAATATCCCCAAGATACCCATAAAATGTCCCGAAACCATTATTTATCACTAAATATCATACCCTAAACATCAACCCAATTCAAAAAACACCAAATCTTCTAATCCTAAATCGTCAATTAAACCATAATTAATTATCTGAAACATTAAATTGGGCCCCAGACCCTCAAAGCCTTAACCCTTTTGAGAAATCAAATTACTCAAAACAAGATTTCGAAGCGTTTTGAGCACCTTTTTCTAATATATAAATGTTACAAAAAAGAGTAAATCTTTACCTAATGTTGTAGACTGACAATCAAACTATAGGACCACAAAAATATTTACAACGAAAAACTTTGTTTAGCCTGCCAAAAATCTCCCCAAAATACCTATGAAATGTCCCGAAACCATGATTTATCATTAAAAATCATACCCTAAGCATCACCCCCAAACTCCAAAAACTCCAAATCTTCTAATCCTAAATCATTAATTAAACCCTAATTTAGATATCTGAAACACTAAATTGGACCCCGACCCTCAAACCCTTCACCCTTTTGAGAAATCAAATCACTCAAATCAAGATTTTGAAGGGTTTTGAGCACCTTTTTTAATATTTAAATGTTAAAAAAACGAGTGAATCTTTAGCTAATATTGTAGACTGACAATCAAACTATAGGATCATGAAAAAATTTACAACTAAAAACCTTCTTTACCCTGCAAAATATCTCCCCAAAATACTCATAAAATGTCCCGAAACCATGATTAATCATTAAAAATCATACCCTAAACATCACCCCCAAACTCCAAAAACACCAAATCCTCTAATCCTAAATCCTCACTTAAACCCTACATAGAAATCTAAAACACTTTATTGGACTCCCAACCCTCAAACCCTTCCCCCTTTTCAAAAATGAATATCACTCAAAACAAGATTTCGAAGCATTTTGAGCACCCTTTTTTAATATCTAAATGTTACAGAAACGAGTGAATCTTTACCAACTATTTTAGACTGACAATCAAACTATAGGATCACGAAAAAATTACAACTAAAAACCTTCTTTAGCCTGCCAAAAATCTCCCCAAAATACCTATAAAATGTCCCGAAACCATGATTTATTTTTAAAAATCATACCCTAAGCAATACCCCCAAACTCCAAAAAACACCAAATCTTCTAATCCTAAATCATCAATTAAACCCTAATTTAGATATCTAAAACACTAAATTGGACCCCCGACACTCAAACCCTTCACCCTTGTGAGAAATCAAATCACTCAAAACACGATTTCGAAGTGTTTTGGGCACTTTTTTTAATATTTAAATGTTACAAAAACAAGTGACACTTTACCTAATATTATAGACTGACAATCAAACTATAGGATCACGAAAAAATTTACAACTAAAAACCTTCTTTAGCCTTCCAAAAATATCCCCAAGATACCCATAAAATGTCGCGAAACCATAATTTATCACTAATTATCATACCCTAAACATCAACCCAATTCCAAAAACACCAAATCTTCTAATCCTAAATCGTCAATTAAACCATAATTAGATATCTGAAACACTAAATTGGAACCCTGACCCTCAAACCCTTTACCCTTTTGAGAAATCAAATCACTTAAAACAAGATTTCGAAGCGTTTTGAGTACCTTTTTTTAATATATAATGTTACTAAAAAGAGTGAATATTTACCTGATGTAGTAGACTGTCAATCAAACTATAGGATCCCGAAAAAATTTAAAAGGAAAATCCTTCTTTAGCCTGCCAAAATTCTCCCCAAAATACCTATAAAATGTCCCGAAAACCATGATTTATCATTAAAAATCATACCCTAAGCATCACCCCCAAACTCCAAAAACACCAAATCTTCTAATCCTAAATCGTCAATTAAACCCTAATTTAGATATCTGAAACACTAAATTGGACCCCCGACCCTCAATCCTTTCACCCTTTTGACAAATCAAATCACTCAAAACAAGATTTCGAAGCGTTTTGAGCACTTTTTTAATATATAAATGTTACAAAAACGAGTGAATCTTTAGCTAATATTGTAGACTTACAATCAAACTATAGGATCACGAAAAAATTTACAACTAAAAACCTTCTTTAACCTGCAAAAAATCTTCCCAAAATACTCATAAAATGTCCCGAAACCATGATTTATCATAAAAAATCATACCCTAAACATCACCCCCAAACTCCAAAAAAAACAAATCCTCTAATCCTAAATCCTCAATTAAACCCTAAGCAGAAATCTGAAACACTTAATTGGACTCCCAACCGTCAAACCCTTCCCCCTTTTCAGAAATGAATATCACTCAAAACAAGATTTTGAAGCATTTTGAGCACCCTTTTTTAATATCTAAATGTTACAGAAACGAGTGAATCTTTACCAAAAATTTTAGATTGACAACCACACTATAGTATCACGAAAAAATGTACAACTAAAATCTTTTTTTTGCCAGCCAAAAACCTCCCCAAAATTCCCATAAAATGTCCCGAAATGATACCCTAAACATCACCCCAAACTCCAAAAACACCAAATCCTCTAATCGTGAATCCTCAATTAAACCCTAAATAAAACACTAAATTGGACCCAGACCCTTAAATCGTACACCCTTTTAAGAAATCAAAACACTCAAAACAAGATTTCGAAGTGTTTTGAGCATGTTTTTTTTTTTAAATTTAAATGTTACAAAAACGAGTGAATATTTACCTAATATTTTAGAATGACAATCAAACTATAGGATCACGAAAAAAATTACAGCTAAAAACCTTCTTTAGTCTGCCAAAAATCTCCCCAAAATACCCATAAAATGTCCCGAAACCATGATTTATCATTAAATATCATACCCTAAATATCACACCAATTCCAAAAATACCAAATCTTCTAATCCTAGATCGTCAAATAAACCATAATTAGATATCGGAAACACTAAATTGGACCCCTGACCCTCAAACCCTTCACCCTTTTGAGAAATCAAATCTCTCAAAACAAGATTTCGAAGCGTTTTGGGCACCTTTTTTTAATATATGATGTTACAAAAAAAGAGTGAATCTTTACCTGATGTAGACTGGCAATCAAACTAAAGGATCACGAAAAAGTTTAAAAGGAAAATCGTTCTTTAGCCTGCCAAAATTCTCCCCAAAATACCTATAAAATGTCCAGAAACCATGATTTATCATTAAAAATCATACCCTAATCATCACCCCCAAACTCCAAAAACACCAAATCTTCTAATCCTAAATCATCAATTAAACCCAAATTTAGATATATGAAACACTAAATTGGACCCCCGACCCTCAAACCGCTCACCCTTATGAGAAATCAAATCACTCAAAACAAGATTTCGAAGTGTTTTCGCACTTTTTTTAATATTTAAATGTTACAAAAACAAGTTACACTTTAACTTATATTGTAGACTGACAGTCAAACTACAGGATCACGAAAAAATTTACAAATAAAAACCTTCTTTGGTCGGCAAAAAGTACCCCCAAGATACCCATAAAATGTCCCGAAACCATTATTTATCATTAAATATCATACCCTAAACATCAACCCAATTCAAAAAACATCAAATCTTCTAATCCTAAATCGTCAATTAAACCATAATTAATTATCAGAAACACTAAATTGGACCCCCGACCCTCAAACCCTTCACCCTTTTGAGAAATCAAATCACTCAAAACAAGAATTTGAAGAGTTTTTTAAATATTTAAATGTTACAAAAACGAGTGAATCTTTAGCTAATATTGAAGACTGACAATCAAACTATAGGATCATGAAAAAAATTACAACTAAAAACCTTCTTTACCGTGCAAAAAATCTCCCCAAAATACTCATAAAATGTCCCGAAACCATGATTTATCATTAAAAGTCATACCCTAAACATCACCCCCAAACTCCAAAAACACCAAATCCTCTAATCCTAAATCCTCACTTAAACCCTACATAGAAATCTAAAACACTTAATTGGATTCCCAACCCTCAAACCCTTCCCCCTTTTCAAAAATGAATATCACTCAAAACAAGATTTCGAAGCATTTTGAGCACCCTTTTTTAATATCTAAATGTTACAGAAACGAGTGAATCTTTACCAACTATTTTAGACTGACAATCAAACTATAGGATCACGAAAAAATTACAACTAATACCCTTCTTTAGCCAGCCAAAAATCTCCCCAAAATACCTATAAAATGTCCCGAAGCATGATTTCTTTAGCCAGCCAAAAATCTCCCCAAAATACCTATACCATGATTTATTTTTAAAAATCATACCCTAAGCATCACCCCCAAACTCCAAAAAACACCAAATCTTCTAATCCTAAATCATCAATTAAACCCTAATTTAGATATCTGAAACACTAAATTGGACCCCCGACACTCAAACCCTTCACCCTTGTGAGAAATCAAATCACTCAAAACAAGATTTCGAAGTGTTTTGGGCACTTTTTTTAATATTTAAATGTTACAAAAACAAGTGACACTTTACCTAATATTATAGACTGACAATCAAACTATAGGATCACGAAAAAATTTACAACTAAAAACCTTCTTTAGCCTTCCAAAAATATCCCCAAGATACCCATAAAATGTCCCGAAACCATAATTTATCACTAAATATCATACCCTAAACATCAACCCAATTCCAAAAACACCAAATCTTCTAATCCTAAATCGTCAATTAAACCATAATTAGATATCTGAAACACTAAATTGGAACCCTGACCCTCAAACCCTTTACCCTTTTGAGAAATCAAATCACTCAAAACAAGATTTCGAAGCGTTTTGAGTACCTTTTTTTAATATATAATGTTACAAAAAAGAGTGAATATTTAACTGATGTTGTAGACTGTCAATCAAACTATAGGATCACGAAAAAATTTAAAAGGAAAATCCTTCTTTAGCCTGCCAAAATTCTCCCCAAAATACTCATAAAATGTCCCGAAAACCATGATTTATCATTAAAAATCATACCCTAAGCATCACCCCCAAACTCCAAAAACACCAAATCTTCTAATCCTAAATCATCAATTAAACCCTAATTTAGATACCTGAAACACTAAATTGGACCCCCGACCCTCAAACCCTTCACTCTTTTGAGAAACCTAATCACTCAAAACAAGATTTCGAAGCGTTTTGAGCACTTTTTTAATATTTAAATGTTACAAAAATGAGTGAATATTTAGCTAATATTGTAGACTGACAATCAAACTATAGGATCACGAAAAAATTTACAACTAAAAAACTTCTTTAACCTGCAAAAAAATCTCCCCAAAATACCCATAAAATGTCCCGAAACCATGATTTATCATAAAAAATCATACCCTAAACATAACCCCCAAACTCCAAAACAAACAAATCCTCTAATCCTAAATCCTCAATTAAACCCTAAGCAGAAATCTGAAACACTTAATTGGACTCCCAACCGTCAAACCCTTCCCCCTTTTCAAAATGAATATCACTCAAAACAAGATTTTGAAGCATTTTGAGAACCCTATTTTAATATCTAAATGTTACAGAAACGAGTGAATCTTTACCAAAAATTTTAGACTGACAACAACACTATAGTATCACGAAAAAATGTACAACTAAAATCTTTTTTTGGCCAGCCAAAAACCACCCCAAAATTCCCATAAAATGTCCCGAAACCGTGATTTATCGAAATCATACCCTAAACATCACCCCAAACTCCAAAAACACCAAATCCTCTAATCGTGAATCCTCAATTAAACCCTAAATATAAATCTAAAACACTAAATTGGACCCAGACCCTTAAATCCTACACCCTTTTAAGAAATCAAAACACTCAAAACAAGATTTCGAAGTGTTTTGAGCACGTTTTTTTTTAATTTAAATGTTACAAAAACGAGTGAATATTTACCTAATATTGTAGACTGACAATCAAACTATAGGATCACGAAAAAATTTACAGCTAAAAACCTTCTTTAGCCTGCCAAAAATCTCCCCAAAATACCCATAAAATTTTCCGAAACCATGATTTATCATTAAATATCATACCTTAAACATCACACCAATTCCAAAAACACCAAATCTTCTAATCCTAAATCGTCAATCAAACCATAATTAGATATCGGAAACACTAAATTAGACCCCTGACCCTCAAACCATTCACCCTTTTGAGAAATCAAATCACTCAGAACAAGATTTCGAAGCGTTTTGGGCACCTTTTTTTAATATATAATGTTACAAAAAAAGAGTGAATCTTTACCTGATGTAGACTGGCAATCAAACTAAAGGATCACGAAAAAATTTAAAAGGAAAATCCTTCTTTAGCCTGCCAAAATTCTCCCCAAAATACCTATAAAATGTCCCGAAACCATGATTTATCATTAAAAATCATACCCTAAGCATCACCCCCAAACTCCAAAAACACCAATCTTCTAATCCTAAATCATCAATTAAACCCAAATTTAGATATCTGAAACACTAAATTGGACCCCCGACGCTCAAACCCTTCACCCTTATGATAAATCAAATCACTCAAAACTACCTAATATTGTAGACTGACAATCAAACTATAGGATCACGAAAAAATTTACAAATAAAAACCATCTTTGGCCGGCCAAAAATATCCCCAAGATACCCATAAAATGTCCCGAAATCATTATTTATCATTAAATATCATACCCTAAACATCAACCCAATTCCAAAAACACCAAATCTTCTAATCCTAAATCGTCAATTAAACCATAATTAATTATCTGAAACACTAAATTGGGCCCCTGACCCTCAAACCCTTCACCCTTTTGAGAAATCAAATTACTCAAAACAAGATTTCGAAGCGTTTTGAGCACCTTTTTTAATATATAATGTTACAAAAAAGAGTGAATATTTACCTAATGTTGTAGACTGACAATCAAACTACAGGACCACGAAAATATTTATAACGAAAAACTTTGTTTAGCCTGCCAAAAATCTCCCCAAAATACCTATGAAATGTCCTGAAACCATGATTTATCATTAAAAATCATACCCTAAGCATCACCCCCAAACTCCAAAAACTCCAAACCTCTAATCCTAAATCATCAATTAAACCCTAATTTAGATATCTGAAACACTAAATTGGACCCCGACCCTCAAACCCTTCACCCTTTTGAGAAATCAAATCACTCAAAACAAGATTTTGAAACAATTTGAACACCTTTTTTAATATTTAAATGTTACAAAAACGAGTTAATCATTAGCTAATATTATAGACTGACAATCAAACTATAGGAACATGAAAAAATTTACAACTAAAAACCTTCTTTACCCTGCAAAAAATCTCCCCAAAATACTCATAAAATGTCCCGAAACCATGATTTATCATTAAAAATCATACCCTAAATATCACCCCCAAACTCCAAAAACACCAAATCCTCTAATCCTAAATCCTCACTTAAACCCTACATAGAAATCTAAAACACTTTATTGGTCTCCCAACCCTCAAACCCTTCCCCCTTTTCAAAAATGAATATCACTCAAAACAAGATTTCGAAGCATTTTGAGCACCCTTTTTTAAAATCTAAACGTTACATAAACGAGTGAATCTTTACCAACTATTTTAGACTGACAATCAAACCATAGGATCACGAAAAAATTACAACTAAAAACCTTCTTTAGCCTGCCAAAAATCTCCCCAAAATACCTATAAAATGTCCCGAAACCATGATTTATCATTAAAAATCATACCCTGAGTGTTGGAATTGTGCCCTAGAAGCAATCAATTAATTGTGACAAATATATGAATTTACGATTCATTATGTTATCGATATGGAGATATTCTAACATGAATGAAGTCCTTAGAATATGAGGTGTTATATTCTTAAATATCCCTAGTCAATTATAATGATTAATGGGACAATCATCTATAGACTAGTATGGGGTTGGATTGATATGGAGATATCACGATCCAACACATGGGTATGCATTAGGAGTAATGGCATACTGGATGACCCACCACGAAAAGGATACATTAGATTATGTGAAGTCACAATCGCTTTTCGTAGTGCTAATATTATTGCAATCCTTAGACTTGAAGTCACTAGATACTCTAGTTGTGAAATATTGCGCTTTGATGTTATCAAACGTTACACCGTAACTGGGTAATCATAAAGGTGGCTATCGGGCGTGATAGGAAGCAAGCTTAGAGATCGTAGTGATGTAGATAGGATTTGTCCCTCCCACATAATGGGGGTAAATATCCACGACCACTCGAGGGATGAGGCTTATTGAATGTCTGGCCAGACTCAGATAAATTAATATAGAGATATTAATGTTATCTGCAAGTATAAGCATATTTCCAGGATCGAGGAACTATGGATTGGATATACGAGTGTGACTATTTATGTCTCGTGTCCAATCCGGATATGGAGACAAAGGGATAATGCAATATGATATATTGGGCACAAAGGTTTGTCGGGATCACTGACTATTTCTATTGGTTGGGTGGCATGGATGTGTTGCTAGACACCGCTCCATGTTAGTAATAGTTACTACCAACTATATAGAAACCTATGGGGTCACACGTCAAATAGAGTAGAGCTAGATTTGGGATTAATTAATATGGATTAATTAATAGAAGGATCATTTTGCAACACCTTGCAAACTTAGTAGGACTAATTTGCAAGGAATGGAATAATTCTAGTTCATCTAGAATTAGGAAACTCTTTTATGGAAACAACAAGGAGTTGTTGGAGTATATAAAGGAGGCTCTAGCTTCCTTCCCACACATGAGTTATTATTAGTCATAACACAAAAATGGGAGAGAGCAAAAGAGAGAGCAAGACAAAGAGCTAGGGCCGAAACCCTAGCCCCCGTCCGCCCCTCTACCCGACGGCAAAGAGGAGGCCGCCCCCTCCCTTGTGCCTTGTTGCTTTGTTGCTTTGATCTTCATCCCTCTTCCTCCAAGGTTCAAGCTAGCACTTGATTGAAGGAAGAATCTAGATCTCACCTCTAGACGTGGATCAACCGTAGAGACGAGGACATCATTCTTCGTGTGATCTCACAAATCAAAAGGTACACATCTTCTATGTCCTTGATCATGTTATGATGTCTCTTCCTGTGATCCTTGGTGGGCTTTGAGTAGGATTAATTTTGTTATTCCGCTGCGTTACCTACGAGTGAATCTTTACCAACTATTTTAGAGTGACAATCAAACTATAGGATCACGAAAAAATTACAACTAAAAACCTTCTTTAGCCTGCCAAAAATCTCCCCAAAATACCTATAAAATGTCCCGAAACCATGATTTATTTTTAAAAATCACACCCTAAGAAATACCCCCAAACTCCAAAAAACACCAAATCTTCTAATCCTAAATCATCAATTAAACCCTAATTTAGATATCTGAAACACTAAATTGGACCCCCGACACTCAAACCCTTCACCCTTGTGAGAAATCAAATCACTCAAAACAAGATTTCGAAGTGTTTTGGGCACTTTTTTTAATATTTAAATGTAACAAAAACAAGTGACACTTTACCTAATATTATAGACTGACAATCAAACTATAGGATCACGAAAAATTTTACAACTAAAAACCTTCTTTAGCCTTCCAAAAATATCCCCAAGATACCCATAAAATGTCGCGAAACCATAATTTATCACTAATTATCATACCCTAAACATCAACCCAATTCCAAAAACACCAAATCTTCTAATCCTAAATCGTCAATTAAACCATAATTAGATATCTGAAACACTAAATTGGAACCCTGACCCTCAAACCCTTTACCCTTTTGAGAAATCAAATCACTTAAAACAAGATTTCGAAGCGTTTTGAGTACCTTTTTTTAATATATAATGTTACAAAAAAGAGTGAATATTTACCTGATGTAGTAGACTGTCAATCAAACTATAGGATCACGAAAAAATTTAAAAGGAAAATCCTTCTTTAGCCTGCCAAAATTCTCCCCAAAATACCTATAAAATGTCCCGAAAACCATGATTTATCATTAAAAATCATACCCTAAGCATCACCCCCAAACTCCAAAAACACCAAATCTTCTAATCCTAAATCATCAATTAAACCCTAATTTAGATATCTGAAACACTAAATTGGACCCCCGACCCTCAATCCTTTCACCCTTTTGAGAAATCAAATCACTCAAAACAAGATTTCGAAGCGTTTTGAGCACTTTTTTAATATATAAATGTTACAAAAACGAGTGAATCTTTAGCTAATATTGTAGACTGACAATCAAACTATAGTATCACGAAAAAATTTAAAACTAAAAACCTTCTTTAACCTGCAAAAAATCTCCCCAAAATACCCATAAAATGTCCCGAAACCATGATTTATCATAAAAAATCATACCCTAAACATCACCCCCAAACTCCAAAAAAAAACAAATCCTCTAATCCTAAATCCTCAATTAAACCCTAAGCAGAAATCTGAAACACTTAATTGGACTCCCAACCGTCAAACCCTTCCCCCTTTTCAGAAATGAATATCACTCAAAACAAGATTTTGAAGCATTTTGAGCACCCTTTTTTAATATCTAAATGTTACAGAAACGAGTGAATCTTTACCAAAAATTTTAGACTGACAACCACACTATAGTATCACAAAAAAAATGTACAACTAAAATCTTTTTTTTTGCCAGCCAAAAACCTCCCCAAAATTCCCATAAAATGTCCCGAAATGATACCCTAAACATCACCCCAAACTCCAAAAACACCAAATCCTCTAATCGTGAATCCTCAATTAAACCCTAAATATAAATCTAAAACACTAAATTGGACCCAGACCCTTAAATCGTACACCCTTTTAAGAAATCAAAACACTCAAAACAAGATTTCGAAGTGTTTTGAGCATGTTTTTTTTTTAATTTAAATGTTACAAAAACGAGTGAATATTTACCTAATATTGTAGACTTTACCTAATATTTTAGAATGACAATCAAACTATAGGATCACGAAAAAAATTACAGCTAAAAACCTTTTTTAGTCTGCCAAAAATCTCCCCAAAATACCCATAAAATGTCCCGAAACCATGATTTATCATTAAATATCATACCCTAAATATCACACCAATTCCAAAAATACCAAATCTTCTAATCCTAGATCGTCAAATAAACCATAATTAGATATCGGAAACACTAAATTGGACCCCTGACCCTCAAACCCTTCACCCTTTGGAGAAATCAAATCACTCAAAACAAGATTTCGAAGCGTTTTGGGCACCTTTTTTTAATATATGATGTTACAAAAAAAGAGTGAATCTTTACCTGATGTAGACTGGCAATCAAACTAAAGGATCACGAAAAAGTTTAAAAGGAAAATCGTTCTTTAGCCTGCCAAAATTCTCCCCAAAATACCTATAAAATGTCCAGAAACCATGATTTATCATTAAAAATCATACCCTAATCATCACCCCCAAACTCCAAAAACACCAAATCTTCTAATCCTAAATCATCAATTAAACCCAAATTTAGATATATGAAACACTAAATTGGACCCCCGACCCTCAAACCGCTCACCCTTACGAGAAATCAAATCACTCAAAACAAGATTTCGAAGTGTTTTCGCACTTTTTTTAATATTTAAATGTTACAAAAACAAATTAAACTTTACCTTATATTGTAGACTGACAGTCAAACTACAGGATCACGAAAAAATTTACAAATAAAAACCTTCTTTGGTCGGCAAAAAATACCCCCAAGATACCCATAAAATGTCCCGAAACCATTATTTATCATTCAATATCATACCCTAAACATCAACCCAATTCAAAAAACATCAAATCTTCTAATCCTAAATCGTCAATTAAACCATAATTAATTATCAGAAACACTAAATTGGACCCCCGACCCTCAAACCCTTCACCCTTTTGAGAAATCAAATCACTCAAAACAAGAATTTGAAGCGTTTTTAGCACCTTTTTTAAATATTTAAATGTTACAAAAACGAGTGAATCTTTAGCTAATATTGAAGACTGACAATCAAACTATAGGATCATGAAAAAAATTACAACTAAAAACCTTCTTTACCCTGCAAAAAATCTCCCCAAAATACTCATAAAATGTCCCGAAACCATGATTTATCATTAAAAGTCATACCCTAAACATCACCCCCAAACTCCAAAAACACCAAATCCTCTAATCCTAAATCCTCACTTAAACCCTACATAGAAATCTAAAACACTTAATTGGATTCCCAACCCTCAAACCCTTCCCCCTTTTCAAAAATGAATATCACTCAAACAAGATTTCGAAGCATTTTGAGCACCCTTTTTTAATATCTAAATGTTACAGAAACGAGTGAATCTTTACCAACTATTTTAGACTGACAATCAAACCATAGGATCACGAAAAAATTACAACTAAAAACCTTCTTTAGCCTGCCAAAAATCTCCCCAAAATACCTATAAAATGTCCCGAAACCATGATTTATTTTTAAAAATCATACCCTAAGCATCACCCCCAAACTCCAAAAAACACCAAATCTTCTAATCCTAAATCATCAATTAAACCCTAATTTAGATATCTGAAACACTAAATTGGACCCCCGACACTCAAACCCTTCACCCTTGTGAGAAATCAAATCACTCAAAACAAGATTTCGAAGTGTTTTGGGCACTTTTTTTAATATTTAAATGTTACAAAAACAAGTGACACTTTACCTAATATTATAGACTGACAATCAAACTATAGGATCACGAAAAAATTTACAACTAAAAACCTTCTTTAGCCTTCCAAAAATATCCCCAAGATACCCATAAAATGTCCCGAAACCATAATTTATCACTAAATATCATACCCTAAACATCAACCCAATTTCAAAAACACCAAATCTTCTAATCCTAAATCGTCAATTAAACCATAATTAGATATCTGAAACACTAAATTGGAACCCTGACCCTCAAACCCTTTACCCTTTTGAGAAATCAAATCACTTAAAACAAGATTTCGAAGCGTTTTGAGTACCTTTTTTTAATATATAATGTTACAAAAAAGAGTGAATATTTAACTGATGTTGTAGACTGTCAATCAAACTATAGGATCACGAAAAAATTTAAAAGGAAAATCCTTCTTTAGCCTGCCAAAATTCTCCCCAAAATACTCATAAAATGTCCCGAAAACCATGATTTATCATTAAAAATCATACCCTAAGCATCACCCCCAAACTCCAAAAACACCAAATCTTCTAATCCTAAATCATCAATTAAACCCTAATTTAGATACCTGAAACACTAAATTGGACCCCCGACCCTCAAACCCTTCACCCTTTTGAGAAACCTAATCACTCAAAACAAGATTTCGAAGCGTTTTGAGCACTTTTTTAATATTTAAATGTTACAAAAATGAGTGAATATTTAGCTAATATTGTAGACTGACAATCAAACTATAGGATCACGAAAAAATTTACAACTAAAAAACTTCTTTAACCTGCAAAAAATCTCCCCAAAATACCCATAAAATGTCCCGAAACCATGATTTATCATAAAAAATCATACCCTAAACATAACCCCCAAACTCCAAAACAAACAAATCCTCTAATCCTAAATCCTCAATTAAACCCTAAGCAGAAATCTGAAACACTTAATTGGACTCCCAACCGTCAAACCCTTCCCCCTTTTCAAAATGAATATCACTCAAAACAAGATTTTGAAGCATTTTGAGAACCCTTTTTTAATATCTAAATGTTACAGAAACGAGTGAATCTTTACCAAAAATTTTAGACTGACAACCACACTATAGTATCACGAAAAAATGTACAACTAAAATCTTTTTTTGGCCAGCCAAAAACCTCCCCAAAATTCCCATAAAATGTCCCGAAACCGTGATTTATCGAAATCATACCCTAAACATCACCCCAAACTCCAAAAACACCAAATCCTCTAATCGTGAATCCTCAATTAAACCCTAAATATAAATCTAAAACACTAAATTGGACCCAGACCCTTAATTCCTACACCCTTTTAAGAAATCAAAACACTCAAAACAAGATTTCGAAGTGTTTTGAGCACGTTTTTTTTTTAATTTAAATGTTACAAAAACGAGTGAATATTTACCTAATATTGTAGACTGACAATCAAACTATAGGATCACGAAAAAATTTACAGCTAAAAACCTTCTTTAGCCTGCCAAAAATCTCCCCAAAATACCCATAAAATGTTCCGAAACCATGATTTATCATTAAATATCATACCCTAAACATCACACCAATTCCAAAAACCCCAAATCTTCTAATCCTAAATCGTCAATCAAACCATAATTAGATATCGGAAACACTAAATTGGACCCCTGACCCTCAAACCATTCACCCTTTTGAGAAATCAAATCACTCAAAACAAGATTTCGAAGCGTTTTGGGCACCTTTTTTTAATATATAATGTTACAAAAAAAGAGTGAATCTTTACCTGATGTAGACTGGCAATCAAACTAAAGGATCACGAAAAAATTTAAAAGGAAAATCCTTCTTTAGCCTGCCAAAATTCTCCTCAAAATACCTATAAAATGTCCCGAAACCTTGATTTATCATTAAAAATCATACCCGAAGCATCACCCCCAAACTCCAAAAACACTAATCTTCTAATCCTAAATCATCAATTAAACCCAAATTTAGATATCTGAAACACTAAATTGGACCCCCGACGCTCAAACCCTTCACCCTTATGATAAATCAAATCACTCAAAACTACCTAATATTGTAGACTGACAATCAAACTATAGGATCACGAAAAAATTTACAAATAAAAACCATCTTTGGCCGGCCAAAAATATCCCCAAGATACCCATAAAATGTCCCGAAATCATTATTTATCATTAAATATCATACCCTAAACATCAACCCAATTCCAAAAACACCAAATCTTCTAATCCTAAATCGTCAATTAAACCATGATTAATTATCTGAAACACTAAATTGGGCCCCTGACCCTCAAACCCTTCACCCTTTTGAGAAATCAAATTACTCAAAACAAGATTTCGAAGCGTTTTGAGCACCTTTTTTTAATATATAATGTTACAAAAAAGAGTGAATATTTACCTAATGTTGTAGACTGACAATCAAACTACAGGACCACGAAAATATTTATAACGAAAAACTTTGTTTAGCCTGCCAAAAATCTCCCCAAAGTACCTATGAAATGTCCTGAAACCATGATTTATCATTAAAAATCATACCCTAAGCATCACCCCCAAACTCCAAAAACTCCAAACCTCTAATCCTAAATCATCAATTAAACCCTAATTTAGATATCTGAAACACTAAATTGGACCCCGACCCTCAAACCCTTCACCCTTTTGAGAAATCAAATCACTCAAAACAAGATTTTGAAACAATTTGAGCACCTTTTTTAATATTTAAATGTTACAAAAACGAGTTAATCATTAGCTAATATTGTAGACTGACAATCAAACTATAGGAACATGAAAAAATTTACAACTAAAAACCTTCTTTACCCTGCAAAAAATCTCCCCAAAATACTCATAAAATGTCCCGAAACCATGATTTATCATTAAAAATCATACCCTAAATATCACCCCCAAACTCCAAAAACACCAAATCCTCTAATCCTAAATCCTCACTTAAACCCTACATAGAAATCTAAAACACTTTATTGGCCTCCCAACCCTCAAACCCTTCCCCCTTTTCAAAAATGAATATCACTCAAAACAAGATTTCGAAGCATTTTGAGCACCCTTTTTTAAAATCTAAACGTTACAGAAACGAGTGAATCTTTACCAACTATTTTAGACTGACAATCAAACCATAGGATCACGAAAAAATTACAACTAAAAACCTTCTTTAGCCTGCCAAAAATCTCCCCAAAATACCTATAAAATGTCCCGAAACCATGATTTATTTTTAAAAATCATACCCTAAGCATCACCCCCAAACTCCAAAAAACACCAAATCTTCTAATCCTAAATCATCAATTAAACCCTAATTTAGATATCTGAAACACTAAATTGGACCCCCGACACTCAAACCCTTCACCCTTGTGAGAAATCAAATCACTCAAAACAAGATTTCGAAGTGTTTTGGGCACTTTTTTTAATATTTAAATGTTACAAAAACAAGTGACACTTTACCTAATATTATAGACTGACAATCAAACTATAGGATCACGAAAAAATTTACAACTAAAAACCTTCTTTAGCCTTCCAAAAATATCCCCAAGATACCCATAAAATGTCCCGAAACCATAATTTATCACTAAATATCATACCCTAAACATCAACCCAATTCCAAAAACACCAAATCTTCTAATCCTAAATCGTCAATTAAACCATAATTAGATATCTGAAACACTAAATTGGAACCCTGACCCTCAAACCCTTTACCCTTTTGAGAAATCAAATCACTCAAAACAAGATTTCGAAGCGTTTTGAGTACCTTTTTTTAATATATAATGTTACAAAAAAGAGTGAATATTTAACTGATGTTGTAGACTGTCAATCAAACTATAGGATCACGAAAAAATTTAAAAGGAAAATCCTTCTTTAGCCTGCCAAAATTCTCCCCAAAATACTCATAAAATGTCCCGAAAACCATGATTTATCATTAAAAATCATACCCTAAGCATCACCCCCAAACTCCAAAAACACCAAATCTTCTAATCCTAAATCATCAATTAAACCC
This sequence comes from Linanthus parryae, assembly GCA_023055425.1. NCBI lineage: Eukaryota > Viridiplantae > Streptophyta > Magnoliopsida > Ericales > Polemoniaceae > Linanthus > Linanthus parryae. The sequence continues at coordinate 155,038 of JALGPY010000002.1, forward strand.
TAATTTAGATACCTGAAACACTAAATTGGACCCCCGACCCTCAAACCCTTCACCCTTTTGAGAAACCTAATCACTCAAAACAAGATTTCGAAGCGTTTTGAGCACTTTTTTAATATTTAAATGTTACAAAAATGAGTGAATATTTAGCTAATATTGTAGACTGACAATCAAACTATAGGATCACGAAAAAATTTACAACTAAAAAACTTCTTTAACCTGCAAAAAATCTCCCCAAAATACCCATAAAATGTCCCGAAACCATGATTTATCATAAAAAATCATACCCTAAACATAACCCCCAAACTCCAAAACAAACAAATCCTCTAATCCTAAATCCTCAATTAAACCCTAAGCAGAAATCTGAAACACTTAATTGGACTCCCAACCGTCAAACCCTTCCCCCTTTTCAAAATGAATATCACTCAAAACAAGATTTTGAAGCATTTTGAGAACCCTTTTTTAATATCTAAATGTTACAGAAACGAGTGAATCTTTACCAAAAATTTTAGACTGACAACCACACTATAGTATCACGAAAAAATGTACAACTAAAATCTTTTTTTGGCCAGCCAAAAACCTCCCCAAAATTCCGATAAAATGTCCCGAAACCGTGATTTATCGAAATCATACCCTAAACATCACCCCAAACTCCAAAAACACCAAATCCTCTAATCGTGAATCCTCAATTAAACCCTAAATATAAATCTAAAACACTAAATTGGACCCAGACCCTTAAATCCTACACCCTTTTAAGAAATCAAAACACTCAAAACAAGATTTCGAAGTGTTTTGAGCACGTTTTTTTTTTAATTTAAATGTTACAAAAACGAGTGAATATTTACCTAATATTGTAGACTGACAATCAAACTATAGGATCACGAAAAAATTTACAGCTAAAAACCTTCTTTAGCCTGCCAAAAATCTCCCCAAAATACCCATAAAATGTTCCGAAACCATGATTTATCATTAAATATCATACCCTAAACATCACAACAATTCCAAAAACCCCAAATCTTCTAATCCTAAATCGTCAATCAAACCATAATTAGATATCGGAAACACTAAATTGGACCCCTGACCCTCAAACCATTCACCCTTTTGAGAAATCAAATCACTCAAAACAAGATTTCGAAGCGTTTTGGGCACCTTTTTTTAATATATAATGTTACAAAAAAAGAGTGAATCTTTACCTGATGTAGACTGGCAATCAAACTAAAGGATCACGAAAAAATTTAAAAGGAAAATCCTTCTTTAGCCTGCCAAAATTCTCCCCAAAATACCTATAAAATGTCCCGAAACCATGATTTATCATTAAAAATCATACCCGAAGCATCACCCCCAAACTCCAAAAACACCAATCTTCTAATCCTAAATCATCAATTAAACCCAAATTTAGATATCTGAAACACTAAATTGGACCCCCGACGCTCAAACCCTTCACCCTTATGATAAATCAAATCACTCAAAACTACCTAATATTGTAGACTGACAATCAAACTATAGGATCACGAAAAAATTTACAAATAAAAACCATCTTTGGCCGGCCAAAAATATCCCCAAGATACCCATAAAATGTCCCGAAATCATTATTTATCATTAAATATCATACCCTAAACATCAACCCAATTCCAAAAACACCAAATCTTCTAATCCTAAATCGTCAATTAAACCATGATTAATTATCTGAAACACTAAATTGGGCCCCTGACCCTCAAACCCTTCACCCTTTTGAGAAATCAAATTACTCAAAACAAGATTTCGAAGCGTTTTGAGCACCTTTTTTTAATATATAATGTTACAAAAAAGAGTGAATATTTACCTAATGTTGTAGACTGACAATCAAACTACAGGACCACGAAAATATTTATAACGAAAAACTTTGTTTAGCCTGCCAAAAATCTCCCCAAAGTACCTATGAAATGTCCTGAAACCATGATTTATCATTAAAAATCATACCCTAAGCATCACCCCCAAACTCCAAAAACTCCAAACCTCTAATCCTAAATCATCAATTAAACCCTAATTTAGATATCTGAAACACTAAATTGGACCCCGACCCTCAAACCCTTCACCCTTTTGAGAAATCAAATCACTCAAAACAAGATTTTGAAACAATTTGAGCACCTTTTTTAATATTTAAATGTTACAAAAACGAGTTAATCATTAGCTAATATTGTAGACTGACAATCAAACTATAGGAACATGAAAAAATTTACAACTAAAAACCTTCTTTACCCTGCAAAAAATCTCCCCAAAATACTCATAAAATGTCCCGAAACCATGATTTATCATTAAAAATCATACCCTAAATATCACCCCCAAACTCCAAAAACACCAAATCCTCTAATCCTAAATCCTCACTTAAACCCTACATAGAAATCTAAAACACTTTATTGGTCTCCCAACCCTCAAACCCTTCCCCCTTTTCAAAAATGAGTATCACTCAAAACAAGATTTCGAAGCATTTTGAGCACCCTTTTTTAAAATCTAAACGTTACAGAAACGAGTGAATCTTTACCAACTATTTTAGACTGACAATCAAACCATAGGATCACGAAAAAATTACAACTAAAAACCTTCTTTAGCCTGCCAAAAATCTCCCCAAAATACCTATAAAATGTCCCGAAACCATGATTTATTTTTAAAAATCATACCCTAAGCATCACCCCCAAACTCCAAAAAACACCAAATCTTCTAATCCTAAATCATCAATTAAACCCTAATTTAGATATCTGAAACACTAAATTGGACCCCCGACACTCAAACCCTTCACCCTTGTGAGAAATCAAATCACTCAAAACAAGATTTCGAAGTGTTTTGGGCACTTTTTTTAATATTTAAATGTTACAAAAACAAGTGACACTTTACCTAATATTATAGACTGACAATCAAACTATAGGATCACGAAAAAATTTACAACTAAAAACCTTCTTTAGCCTTCCAAAAATATCCCCAAGATACCCATAAAATGTCCCGAAACCATAATTTATCACTAAATATCATACCCTAAACATCAACCCAATTCCAAAAACACCAAATCTTCTAATCCTAAATCGTCAATTAAACCATAATTAGATATCTGAAACACTAAATTGGAACCCTGACCCTCAAACCCTTTACCCTTTTGAGAAATCAAATCACTCAAAACAAGATTTCGAAGCGTTTTGAGTACCTTTTTTTAATATATAATGTTACAAAAAAGAGTGAATATTTAACTGATGTTGTAGACTGTCAATCAAACTATAGGATCACGAAAAAATTTAAAAGGAAAATCCTTCTTTAGCCTGCCAAAATTCTCCCCAAAATACTCATAAAATGTCCCGAAAACCATGATTTATCATTAAAAATCATACCCTAAGCATCACCCCCAAACTCCAAAAACACCAAATCTTCTAATCCTAAATCATCAATTAAACCCTAATTTAGATACCTGAAACACTAAATTGGACCCCCGACCCTCAAACCCTTCACCCTTTTGAGAAACCTAATCACTCAAAACAAGATTTCGAAGCGTTTTGAGCACTTTTTTAATATTTAAATGTTAAAAAAATGAGTGAATATTTAGCTAATATTGTAGACTGACAATCAAACTATAGGATCACGAAAAAATTTACAACTAAAAAACTTCTTTAACCTGCAAAAAATCTCCCCAAAATACCCATAAAATGTCCCGAAACCATGATTTATCATAAAAAATCATACCCTAAACATAACCCCCAAACTCCAAAACAAACAAATCCTCTAATCCTAAATCCTCAATTAAACCCTAAGCAGAAATCTGAAACACTTAATTGGACTCCCAACCGTCAAACCCTTCCCCCTTTTCAAAATGAATATCACTCAAAACAAGATTTTGAAGCATTTTGAGAACCCTTTTTTAATATCTAAATGTTACAGAAACGAGTGAATCTTTACCAAAAATTTTAGACTGACAACCACACTATAGTATCACGAAAAAATGTACAACTAAAATCTTTTTTTGGCCAGCCAAAAACCTCCCCAAAATTCCCATAAAATGTCCCGAAACCGTGATTTATCGAAATCATACCCTAAACATCACCCCAAACTCCAAAAACACCAAATCCTCTAATCGTGAATCCTCAATTAAACCCTAAATATAAATCTAAAACACTAAATTGGACCCAGACCCTTAAATCCTACACCCTTTTAAGAAATCAAAACACTCAAAACAAGATTTCGAAGTGTTTTGAGCACGTTTTTTTTTTTTAATTTAAATGTTACAAAAACGAGTGAATATTTACCTAATATTGTAGACTGACAATCAAACTATAGGATCACGAAAAAATTTACTGCTAAAAACCTTCTTTAGCCTGCCAAAAATCTCCCCAAAATACCCATAAAATGTTCCGAAACCATGATTTATCATTAAATATCATACCCTAAACATCACAACAATTCCAAAAACCCCAAATCTTCTAATCCTAAATCGTCAATCAAACCATAATTAGATATCGGAAACACTAAATTGGACCCCTGACCCTCAAACCATTCACCCTTTTGAGAAATCAAATCACTCAAAACAAGATTTCGAAGCGTTTTGGGCACCTTTTTTTAATATATAATGTTACAAAAAAAGAGTGAATCTTTACCTGATGTAGACTGGCAATCAAACTAAAGGATCACGAAAAAATTTAAAAGGAAAATCCTTCTTTAGCCTGCCAAAATTCTCCCCAAAATACCTATAAAATGTCCCGAAACCTTGATTTATCATTAAAAATCATACCCGAAGCATCACCCCCAAACTCCAAAAACACTAATCTTCTAATCCTAAATCATCAATTAAACCCAAATTTAGATATCTGAAACACTAAATTGGACCCCCGACGCTCAAACCCTTCACCCTTATGATAAATCAAATCACTCAAAACTACCTAATATTGTAGACTGACAATCAAACTATAGGATCACGAAAAAATTTACAAATAAAAACCATCTTTGGCCGGCCAAAAATATCCCCAAGATACCCATAAAATGTCCCGAAATCATTATTTATCATTAAATATCATACCCTAAACATCAACCCAATTCCAAAAACACCAAATCTTCTAATCCTAAATCGTCAATTAAACCATGATTAATTATCTGAAACACTAAATTGGGCCCCTGACCCTCAAACCCTTCACCCTTTTGAGAAATCAAATTACTCAAAACAAGATTTCGAAGCGTTTTGAGCACCTTTTTTTAATATATAATGTTACAAAAAAGAGTGAATATTTACCTAATGTTGTAGACTGACAATCAAACTACAGGACCACGAAAATATTTATAACGAAAAACTTTGTTTAGCCTGCCAAAAATCTCCCCAAAGTACCTATGAAATGTCCTGAAACCATGATTTATCATTAAAAATCATACCCTAAGCATCACCCCCAAACTCCAAAAACTCCAAACCTCTAATCCTAAATCATCAATTAAACCCTAATTTAGATATCTGAAACACTAAATTGGACCCCGACCCTCAAACCCTTCACCCTTTTGAGAAATCAAATCACTCAAAACAAGATTTTGAAACAATTTGACCACCTTTTTTAATATTTAAATGTTACAAAAACGAGTTAATCATTAGCTAATATTGTAGACTGACAATCAAACTATAGGAACATGAAAAAATTTACAACTAAAAACCTTCTTTACCCTGCAAAAAATCTCCCCAAAATACTCATAAAATGTCCCGAAACCATGATTTATCATTAAAAATCATACCCTAAATATCACCCCCAAACTCCAAAAACACCAAATCCTCTAATCCTAAATCCTCACTTAAACCCTACATAGAAATCTAAAACACTTTATTGGTCTCCCAACCCTCAAACCCTTCCCCCTTTTCAAAAATGAGTATCACTCAAAACAAGATTTCGAAGCATTTTGAGCACCCTTTTTTAAAATCTAAACGTTACAGAAACGAGTGAATCTTTACCAACTATTTTAGACTGACAATCAAACCATAGGATCACGAAAAAATTACAACTAAAAACCTTCTTTAGCCTGCCAAAAATCTCCCCAAAATACCTATAAAATGTCCCGAAACCATGATTTATTTTTAAAAATCATACCCTAAGCATCACCCCCAAAATCCAAAAAACACCAAATCTTCTAATCCTAAATCATCAATTAAACCCTAATTTAGATATCTGAAACACTAAATTGGACCCCCGACACTCAAACCCTTCACCCTTGTGAGAAATCAAATCAGTCAAAACAAGATTTCGAAGTGTTTTGGGCACTTTTTTTAATATTTAAATGTTACAAAAACAAGTGACACTTTACCTAATATTATAGACTGACAATCAAACTATAGGATCACGAAAAAATTTACAACTAAAAACCTTCTTTAGCCTTCCAAAAATATCCCCAAGATACCCATAAAATGTCCCGAAACCATAATTTATCACTAAATATCATACCCTAAACATCAACCCAATTCCAAAAACACCAAATCTTCTAATCCTAAATCGTCAATTAAACCATAATTAGATATCTGAAACACTAAATTGGAACCCTGACCCTCAAACCCTTTACCCTTTTGAGAAATCAAATCACTCAAAACAAGATTTCGAAGCGTTTTGAGTACCTTTTTTTAATATATAATGTTACAAAAAAGAGTGAATATTTAACTGATGTTGTAGACTGTCAATCAAACTATAGGATCACGAAAAAATTTAAAAGGAAAATCCTTCTTTAGCCTGCCAAAATTCTCCCCAAAATACTCATAAAATGTCCCGAAAACCATGATTTATCATTAAAAATCATACCCTAAGCATCACCCCCAAACTCCAAAAACACCAAATCTTCTAATCCTAAATCATCAATTAAACCCTAATTTAGATACCTGAAACACTAAATTGGACCCCCGACCCTCAAACCCTTCACCCTTTTGAGAAACCTAATCACTCAAAACAAGATTTCGAAGCGTTTTGAGCACTTTTTTAATATTTAAATGTTACAAAAATGAGTGAATATTTAGCTAATATTGTAGACTGACAATCAAACTATAGGATCACGAAAAAATTTACAACTAAAAAACTTCTTTAACCTGCAAAAAATCTCCCCAAAATACCCATAAAATGTCCCGAAACCATGATTTATCATAAAAAATCATACCCTAAACATAACCCCCAAACTCCAAAACAAACAAATCCTCTAATCCTAAATCCTCAATTAAACCCTAAGCAGAAATCTGAAACACTTAATTGGACTCCCAACCGTCAAACCCTTCCCCCTTTTCAAAATGAATATCACTCAAAACAAGATTTTGAAGCATTTTGAGAACCCTTTTTTAATATCTAAATGTTACAGAAACGAGTGAATCTTTACCAAAAATTTTAGACTGACAACCACACTATAGTATCACAAAAAAATGTACAACTAAAATCTTTTTTTGGCCAGCCAAAAACCTCCCCAAAATTCCCATAAAATGTCCCGAAACCGTGATTTATCGAAATCATACCCTAAACATCACCCCAAACTCCAAAAACACCAAATCCTCTAATCGTGAATCCTCAATTAAACCCTAAATATAAATCTAAAACACTAAATTGGACCCAGACCCTTAAATCCTACACCCTTTTAAGAAATCAAAACACTCAAAACAAGATTTCGAAGTGTTTTGAGCACGTTTTTTTTTTAATTTAAATGTTACAAAAACGAGTGAATATTTACCTAATATTGTAGACTGACAATCAAACTATAGGATCACGAAAAAATTTACAGCTAAAAACCTTCTTTAGCCTGCCAAAAATCTCCCCAAAATACCCATAAAATGTTCCGAAACCATGATTTATCATTAAATATCATACCCTAAACATCACACCAATTCCAAAAACCCCAAATCTTCTAATCCTAAATCGTCAATCAAACCATAATTAGATATCGGAAACACTAAATTGGACCCCTGACCCTCAAACCATTCACCCTTTTGAGAAATCAAATCACTCAAAACAAGATTTCGAAGCGTTTTGGGCACCTTTTTTTAATATATAATGTTACAAAAAAAGAGTGAATCTTTACCTGATGTAGACTGGCAATCAAACTAAAGGATCACGAAAAAATTTAAAAGGAAAATCCTTCTTAAGCCTGCCAAAATTCTCCCCAAAATACCTATAAAATGTCCCGAAACCATGATTTATCATTAAAAATCATACCCGAAGCATCACCCCCAAACTCCAAAAACACCAATCTTCTAATCCTAAATCATCAATTAAACCCAAATTTAGATATCTGAAACACTAAATTGGACCCCCGACGCTCAAACCCTTCACCCTTATGATAAATCAAATCACTCAAAACTACCTAATATTGTAGACTGACAATCAAACTATAGGATCACGAAAAAATTTACAAATAAAAACCATCTTTGGCCGGCCAAAAATATCCCCAAGATACCCATAAAATGTCCCGAAATCATTATTTATCATTAAATATCATACCCTAAACATCAACCCAATTCCAAAAACACCAAATCTTCTAATCCTAAATCGTCAATTAAACCATGATTAATTATCTGAAACACTAAATTGGGCCCCTGACCCTCAAACCCTTCACCCTTTTGAGAAATCAAATTACTCAAAACAAGATTTCGAAGCGTTTTGAGCACCTTTTTTTAATATATAATGTTACAAAAAAGAGTGAATATTTACCTAATGTTGTAGACTGACAATCAAACTACAGGACCACGAAAATATTTATAACGAAAAACTTTGTTTAGCCTGCCAAAAATCTCCCCAAAATACCTATGAAATGTCCTGAAACCATGATTTATCATTAAAAATCATACCCTAAGCATCACCCCCAAACTCCAAAAACTCCAAACCTCTAATCCTAAATCATCAATTAAACCCTAATTTAGATATCTGAAACACTAAATTGGACCCCGACCCTCAAACCCTTCACCCTTTTGAGAAATCAAATCACTCAAAATAAGATTTTGAAACAATTTGAGCACCTTTTTTAATATTTAAATGTTACAAAAACGAGTTAATCATTAGCTAATATTGTAGAATGACAATCAAACTATAGGAACATGAAAAAATTTACAACTAAAAACCTTCTTTACCCTGCAAAAAATCTCCCCAAAATACTCATAAAATGTCCCGAAACCATGATTTATCATTAAAAATCATACCCTAAATATCACCCCCAAACTCCAAAAACACCAAATCCTCTAATCCTAAATCCTCACTTAAACCCTACATAGAAATCTAAAACACTTTATTGGTCTCCCAACCCTCAAACCCTTCCCCCTTTTCAAAAATGAATATCACTCAAAACAAGATTTCGAAGCATTTTGAGCACCCTTTTTTAAAATCTAAACGTTACAGAAACGAGTGAATCTTTACCAACTATTTTAGACTGACAATCAAACCATAGGATCACGAAAAAATTACAACTAAAAACCTTCTTTAGCCTGCCAAAAATCTCCCCAAAATACCTATAAAATGTCCCGAAACCATGATTTATCATTAAAAATCATACCCTAAGCATCACCCCCAAACTCCAAAAAACACCAAATCTTCTAATCCTAAATCATCAATTAAACCCTAATTTAGATATCTGAAACACTAAATTGGACCCCCGACACTCAAACCCTTCACCCTTGTGAGAAATCAAATCACTCAAAACAAGATTTCGAAGTGTTTTGGGCACTTTTTTTAATATTTAAATGTTACAAAAACAAGTGACACTTTACCTAATATTATAGACTGACAATCAAACTATAAGATCAAGAAAAAATTTACAACTAAAAACCTTCTTTAGCCTTCCAAAAATATCCCCAAGATACCCATAAAATGTCCCGAAACCATAATTTATCACTAAATATCATACCCTAAACATCAACCCAATTCCAAAAACACCAAATCTTCTAATCCTAAATCGTCAATTAAACCATAATTAGATATCTGAAACACTAAATTGGAACCCTGACCCTCAAACCCTTTACCCTTTTGAGAAATCAAATCACTCAAAACAAGATTTCGAAGCGTTTTGAGTACCTTTTTTTAATATATAATGTTACAAAAAAGAGTGAATATTTAACTGATGTTGTAGACTGTCAATCAAACTATAGGATCACGAAAAAATTTAAAAGGAAAATCCTTCTTTAGCCTGCCAAAATTCTCCCCAAAATACTCATAAAATGTCCCGAAAACCATGATTTATCATTAAAAATCATACCCTAAGCATCACCCCCAAACTCCAAAAACACCAAATCTTCTAATCCTAAATCATCAATTAAACCCTAATTTAGATACCTGAAACACTAAATTGGACCCCCGACCCTCAAACCCTTCACCCTTTTGAGAAACCTAATCACTCAAAACAAGATTTCGAAGCGTTTTGAGCACTTTTTTAATATTTAAATGTTACAAAAATGAGTGAATATTTAGCTAATATTGTAGACTGACAATCAAACTATAGGATCACGAAAAAATTTACAACTAAAAAACTTCTTTAACCTGCAAAAAATCTCCCCAAAATACCCATAAAATGTCCCGAAACCATGATTTAACCCCCAAACTCCAAAACAAACAAATCCTCTAATCCTAAATCCTCAATTAAACCCTAAGCAGAAATCTGAAACACTTAATTGGACTCCCAACCGTCAAACCCTTCCCCCTTTTCAAAATGAATATCACTCAAAACAAGATTTTGAAGCATTTTGAGAACCCTTTTTAATATCTAAATGTTACAAAAACGAGTGAATCTTTACCAAAAATTTTAGACTGACAACCACACTATAGTATCACGAAAAAATGTACAACTAAAATCTTTTTTTGGCCAGCCAAAAACCTCCCCAAAATTCCCATAAAATGTCCCGAAACCGTGATTTATCGAAATCATACCCTAAACATCACCCCAAACTCCAAAAACACCAAATCCTCTAATCGTGAATCCTCAATTAAACCCTAAATATAAATCTAAAACACTAAATTGGACCCAGACCCTTAAATCCTACACCCTTTTAAGAAATCAAAACACTCAAAACAAGATTTCGAAGTGTTTTGAACACGTTTTTTTTTTAATTTAAATGTTACAAAACGAGTAAATATTTACCTAATATTGTAGACTGACAATCAAACTATAGGATCACGAAAAAATTTACTGCTAAAAACCTTCTTTAGCCTGCCAAAAATCTCCCCAAAATACCCATAAAATGTTCCGAAACCATGATTTATCATTAAATATCATACCCTAAACATCACACCAATTCCAAAAACCCCAAATCTTCTAATCCTAAATCGTCAATCAAACCATAATTAGATATCGGAAACACTAAATTGGACCCCTGACCCTCAAACCATTCACCCTTTTGAGAAATCAAATCACTCAAAACAAGATTTCGAAGCGTTTTGGGCACCTTTTTTCAATATATAATGTTACAAAAAAAGAGTGAATCTTTACCTGATGTAGACTGGCAATCAAACTAAAGGATCACGAAAAAATTTAAAAGGAAAATCCTTCTTTAGCCTGCCAAAATTCTCCCCAAAATACCTATAAAATGTCCCGAAACCATGATTTATCATTAAAAATCATACCCGAAGCATCACCCCCAAACTCCAAAAACACCAATCTTCTAATCCTAAATCATCAATTAAACCCAAATTTAGATATCTGAAACACTAAATTGGACCCCCGACGCTCAAACCCTTCACCCTTATGATAAATCAAATCACTCAAAACTACCTAATATTGTAGACTGACAATCAAACTATAGGATCACGAAAAAATTTACAAATAAAAACCATCTTTGGCCGGCCAAAAATATCCCCAAGATACCCATAAAATGTCCCGAAATCATTATTTATCATTAAATATCATACCCTAAACATCAACCCAATTCCAAAAACACCAAATCTTCTAATCCTAAATCGTCAATTAAACCATGATTAATTATCTGAAACACTAAATTGGGCCCCTGACCCTCAAACCCTTCACCCTTTTGAGAAATCAAATTACTCAAAACAAGATTTCGAAGCGTTTTGAGCACCTTTTTTTAATATATAATGTTACAAAAAAGAGTGAATATTTACCTAATGTTGTAGACTGACAATCAAACTACAGGACCACGAAAATATTTATAACGAAAAACTTTGTTTAGCCTGCCAAAAATCTCCCCAAAGTACCTATGAAATGTCCTGAAACCATGATTTATCATTAAAAATCATACCCTAAGCATCACCCCCAAACTCCAAAAACTCCAAACCTCTAATCCTAAATCATCAATTAAACCCTAATTTAGATATCTGAAACACTAAATTGGACCCCGACCCTCAAACCCTTCACCCTTTTGAGAAATCAAATCACTCAAAACAAGATTTTGAAACAATTTGAGCACCTTTTTTAATATTTAAATGTTACAAAAACGAGTTAATCATTAGCTAATATTGTAGACTGACAATCAAACTATAGGAACATGAAAAAATTTACAACTAAAAACCTTCTTTACCCTGCAAAAAATCTCCCCAAAATACTCATAAAATGTCCCGAAACCATGATTTATCATTAAAAATCATACCCTAAATATCACCCCCAAACTCCAAAAACACCAAATCCTCTAATCCTAAATCCTCACTTAAACCCTACATAGAAATCTAAAACACTTTATTGGTCTCCCAACCCTCAAACCCTTCCCCCTTTTCAAAAATGAATATCACTCAAAACAAGATTTCGAAGCATTTTGAGCACCCTTTTTTAAAATCTAAACGTTACAGAAACGAGTGAATCTTTACCAACTATTTTAGACTGACAATCAAACCATAGGATCACGAAAAAATTACAACTAAAAACCTTCTTTAGCCTGCCAAAAATCTCCCCAAAATACCTATAAAATGTCCCGAAACCATGATTTATTTTTAAAAATCATACCCTAAGCATCACCCCCAAACTCCAAAAAACACCAAATCTTCTAATCCTAAATCATCAATTAAACCCTAATTTAGATATCTGAAACACTAAATTGGACCCCCGACACTCAAACCCTTCACCCTTGTGAGAAATCAAATCACTCAAAACAAGATTTCGAAGTGTTTTGGGCACTTTTTTTAATATTTAAATGTTACAAAAACAAGTGACACTTTACCTAATATTATAGACTGACAATCAAACTATAGGATCAAGAAAAAATTTACAACTAAAAACCTTCTTTAGCCTTCCAAAAATATCCCCAAGATACCCATAAAATGTCCCGAAACCATAATTTATCACTAAATATCATACCCTAAACATCAACCCAATTCCAAAAACACCAAATCTTCTAATCCTAAATCGTCAATTAAACCATAATTAGATATCTGAAACACTAAATTGGAACCCTGACCCTCAAACCCTTTACCCTTTTGAGAAATCAAATCACTCAAAACAAGATTTCGAAGCGTTTTGAGTACCTTTTTTTAATATATAATGTTACAAAAAAGAGTGAATATTTAACTGATGTTGTAGACTGTCAATCAAACTATAGGATCACGAAAAAATTTAAAAGGAAAATCCTTCTTTAGCCTGCCAAAATTCTCCCCAAAATACTCATAAAATGTCCCGAAAACCATGATTTATCATTAAAAATCATACCCTAAGCATCACCCCCAAACTCCAAAAACACCAAATCTTCTAATCCTAAATCATCAATTAAACCCTAATTTAGATACCTGAAACACTAAATTGGACCCCCGACCCTCAAACCCTTCACCCTTTTGAGAAACCTAATCACTCAAAACAAGATTTCGAAGCGTTTTGAGCACTTTTTAATATTTAAATGTTACAAAAATGAGTGAATATTTAGCTAATATTGTAGACTGACAATCAAACTATAGGATCACGAAAAAATTTACAACTAAAAAACTTCTTTAACCTGCAAAAAATCTCCCCAAAATACCCATAAAATGTCCCGAAACCATGATTTATCATAAAAAATCATACCCTAAACATAACCCCCAAACTCCAAAACAAACAAATCCTCTAATCCTAAATCCTCAATTAAACCCTAAGCAGAAATCTGAAACACTTAATTGGACTCCCAACCGTCAAACCCTTCCCCCTTTTCAAAATGAATATCACTCAAAACAAGATTTTGAAGCATTTTGAGAACCCTTTTTTAATATCTAAATGTTACAGAAACGAGTGAATCTTTACCAAAAATTTTAGACTGACAACCACACTATAGTATCACGAAAAAATGTACAACTAAAATCTTTTTTTGGCCAGCCAAAAACCTCCCCAAAATTCCCATAAAATGTCCCGAAACCGTGATTTATCGAAATCATACCCTAAACATCACCCCAAACTCCAAAAACACCAAATCCTCTAATCGTGAATCCTCAATTAAACCCTAAATATAAATCTAAAACACTAAATTGGACCCAGACCCTTAATTCCTACACCCTTTTAAGAAATCAAAACACTCAAAACAAGATTTCGAAGTGTTTTGAGCACGTTTTTTTTTTAATTTAAATGTTACAAAAACGAGTGAATATTTACCTAATATTGTAGACTGACAATCAAACTATAGGATCACGAAAAAATTTACAGCTAAAAACCTTCTTTAGCCTGCCAAAAATCTCCCCAAAATACCCATAAAATGTTCCGAAACCATGATTTATCATTAAATATCATACCCTAAACATCACACCAATTCCAAAAACCCCAAATCTTCTAATCCTAAATCGTCAATCAAACCATAATTAGATATCGGAAACACTAAATTGGACCCCTGACCCTCAAACCATTCACCCTTTTGAGAAATCAAATCACTCAAAACAAGATTTCGAAGCGTTTTGGGCACCTTTTTTTAATATATAATGTTACAAAAAAAGAGTGAATCTTTACCTGATGTAGACTGCAATCAAACTAAAGGATCACGAAAAAATTTAAAAGGAAAATCCTTCTTTAGCCTGCCAAAATTCTCCTCAAAATACCTATAAAATGTCCCGAAACCTTGATTTATCATTAAAAATCATACCCGAAGCATCACCCCCAAACTCCAAAAACACTAATCTTCTAATCCTAAATCATCAATTAAACCCAAATTTAGATATCTGAAACACTAAATTGGACCCCCGACGCTCAAACCCTTCACCCTTATGATAAATCAAATCACTCAAAACTACCTAATATTGTAGACTGACAATCAAACTATAGGATCACGAAAAAATTTACAAATAAAAACCATCTTTGGCCGGCCAAAAATATCCCCAAGATACCCATAAAATGTCCCGAAATCATTATTTATCATTAAATATCATACCCTAAACATCAACCCAATTCCAAAAACACCAAATCTTCTAATCCTAAATCGTCAATTAAACCATGATTAATTATCTGAAACACTAAATTGGGCCCCTGACCCTCAAACCCTTCACCCTTTTGAGAAATCAAATTACTCAAAACAAGATTTCGAAGCGTTTTGAGCACCTTTTTTTAATATATAATGTTACAAAAAAGAGTGAATATTTACCTAATGTTGTAGACTGACAATCAAACTACAGGACCACGAAAATATTTATAACGAAAAACTTTGTTTAGCCTGCCAAAAATCTCCCCAAAGTACCTATGAAATGTCCTGAAACCATGATTTATCATTAAAAATCATACCCTAAGCATCACCCCCAAACTCCAAAAACTCCAAACCTCTAATCCTAAATCATCAATTAAACCCTAATTTAGATATCTGAAACACTAAATTGGACCCCGACCCTCAAACCCTTCACCCTTTTGAGAAATCAAATCACTCAAAACAAGATTTTGAAACAATTTGACCACCTTTTTTAATATTTAAATGTTACAAAAACGAGTTAATCATTAGCTAATATTGTAGACTGACAATCAAACTATAGGAACATGAAAAAATTTACAACTAAAAACCTTCTTTACCCTGCAAAAAATCTCCCCAAAATACTCATAAAATGTCCCGAAACCATGATTTATCATTAAAAATCATACCCTAAATATCACCCCCAAACTCCAAAAACACCAAATCCTCTAATCCTAAATCCTCACTTAAACCCTACATAGAAATCTAAAACACTTTATTGGTCTCCCAACCCTCAAACCCTTCCCCCTTTTCAAAAATGAATATCACTCAAAACAAGATTTCGAAGCATTTTGAGCACCCTTTTTTAAAATCTAAACGTTACAGAAACGAGTGAATCTTTACCAACTATTTTAGACTGACAATCAAACCATAGGATCACGAAAAAATTACAACTAAAAACCTTCTTTAGCCTGCCAAAAATCTCCCCAAAATACCTATAAAATGTCCCGAACTAAGCATCACCCCCAAACTCCAAAAAACACCAAATCTTCTAATCCTAAATCATCAATTAAACCCTAATTTAGATATCTGAAACACTAAATTGGACCCCCGACACTCAAACCCTTCACCCTTGTGAGAAATCAAATCACTCAAAACAAGATTTCGAAGTGTTTTGGGCACTTTTTTTAATATGTAAATGTTACAAAAACAAGTGACACTTTACCTAATATTATAGACTGACAATCAAACTATAGGATCACGAAAAAATTTACAACTAAAAACCTTCTTTAGCCTTCCAAAAATATCCCGAAGATACCCATAAAATGTCCCGAAACCATAATTTATCACTAAATATCATACCCTAAACATCAACCCAATTCCAAAAACACCAAATCTTCTAATCCTAAATCGTCAATTAAACCATAATTAGATATCTGAAACACTAAATTGGAACCCTGACCCTCAAACCCTTTACCCTTTTGAGAAATCAAATCACTCAAAACAAGATTTCGAAGCGTTTTGAGTACCTTTTTTTAATATATAATGTTACAAAAAAGAGTGAATATTTACCTGATGTTGTAGACTGTCAATCAAACTATAGGATCACGAAAAAATTTAAAACGAAAATCCTTCTTTAGCCTGCCAAAATTCTCCCCAAAATACCTATAAAATGTCCCGAAAACCATGATTTATCATTAAAAATCATACCCTAAGCATCACCCCCAAACTCCAAAAACTCCAAACCTCTAATCCTAAATCATCAATTAAACCCTAATTTAGATATCTGAAACACTAAATTGGACCCCGACCCTCAAACCCTTCACCCTTTTGAGAAATCAAATCACTCAAAACAAGATTTTGAAACAATTTGAGCACCTTTTTTAATATTTAAATGTTACAAAAACGAGTTAATCATTAGCTAATATTGTAGACTGACAATCAAACTATAGGAACATGAAAAAATTTACAACTAAAAACCTTCTTTACCCTGCAAAAAATCTCCCCAAAATACTCATAAAATGTCCCGAAACCATGATTTATCATTAAAAATCATACCCTAAATATCACCCCCAAACTCCAAAAACACCAAATCCTCTAATCCTAAATCCTCACTTAAACCCTACATAGAAATCTAAAACACTTTATTGGTCTCCCAACCCTCAAAACCTTCCCCCTTTTCAAAAATGAATATCACTCAAAACAAGATTTCGAAGCATTTTGAGCACCCTTTTTTAAAATCTAAACGTTACAGAAACGAGTGAATCTTTACCAAATATTTTAGACTGACAATCAAACCATAGGATCACGAAAAAATTACAACTAAAAACCTTCTTTAGCCTGCCAAAAATCTCCCCAAAATACCTATAAAATGTCCCGAAACCATGATTTATCATTAAAAATCATACCCTGAGTGTTGGAATTGTGCCCTAGAAGCAATCAATTAATTGTGACAAATATATGAATTTACGATTCATTATGTTATCGATATGGAGATATGCTAACATGAATGAAGTCTTTAGAATATAAGGTGTTATATTCTTAAATATCCCTAGTCAATTATAATGATTAATGGGACAATCATCTATAGACTAGTATGGGGTTGGATTGATATGGAGATATCACGATCCAACACATGGGTATGCATTAGGAGTAATGGCATACTGGATGACCCACCACGAAAAGGATACATTAGATTATGTGAAGTCACAATCGCTTTTCGTAGTGCTAATATTATTGTAATCCTTAGACTTGAAGTCACTAGATACTCTAGTTGTGAAATATTGCGCTTTGATGTTATCAAACGTTACACCGTAACTGGGTAATCATAAAGGTGGCTATCGGGCGTGATAGGAAGCAAGCTTAGAGATCGTAGTGATGTAGATAGGATTTGTCCCTCCCACATAATGGGGGTAAATATCCACGACCACTCGAGGGATGAGGCTTATTGAATGTCTGGCCAGACTCAGATAAATTAATATAGAGATATTAATGTTATCTGCAAGTATAAGCATATTCCCAGGATCGAGGAACTATGGATTGGATATACGAGTGTGACTATTTATGTCTCGTGTCCAATCCGGATATGGAGACAAAGGGATAATGCAATATGATATATTGGGCACAAAGGTTTGTCGGGATCACTGACTATTTCTATTGGTTGGGTGGCATGGATGTGTTGCTAGACACCGCTCCATGTTAGTAATAGTTACTACCAACTATATAGAAACCTATGGGGTCACACGTCAAATAGAGTAGAGCTAGATTTGGGATTAATTAATATGGATTAATTAATAGAAGGATCATTTTGCAACACCTTGCAAACTTAGTAGGACTAATTTGCAAGGAAGGGAATAATTCTAGTTCATCTAGAATTAGGAAACTCTTTTATGGAAACAACAAGGAGTTGTTGGAGTATATAAAGGAGGCTCTAGCTTCCTTCCCACACATGAGTTATTATTAGTCATAACACAAAAATGGGAGAGAGCAAAAGAGAGAGCAAGACAAAGAGCTAGGGCCGAAACCCTAGCCCCCGTCCGCCCCTCTACCCGACGGCAAAGAGGAGGCCGCCCCCTCCCTTGTGCCTTGTTGCTTTATTGCTTTGATCTTCATCCCTCTTCCTCCAAGGTTCAAGCTAGCACTTGATTGAAGGAAGAATCTAGATCTCACCTCTAGACGTGGATCAACCGTAGAGACGAGGACATCATTCTTCGTGTGATCTCACAAATCAAAAGGTACACATCTTCTATGTCCTTGATCATGTTATGATGTCTCTTCCTGTGATCCTTGGTGGGCTTTGAGTAGGATTAATTTTGTTATTCCGCTGCGTTACCTACGTCAAAACCCAACAGTGGTATCAGAGCCACAGGTCGTAGAGCATAACATGATATTATGTGTTTACGATTTCAGTTCATACACCGTATTATTGTTTATTACGCGAAAACTGAAAAATTGGCATAGTAGATGCAATATTGAATTTGATTCAAACAAACAAGACCCAATTTAACATTGGATGTTAGAATTGGTGAGTTTAATCACATAGGATGTGAATAATTGGGTTCTTGAAAAATTAGGGTTCATGGACACATGCTTGGAAAAGGGGTTTTCCAAGTATGGAATTAATTAAAATTGGGCAACAAGGAAGAAGTTGTTTTGGAAACAACTAAACTTGGGAAACAAGTAAGAAGTTGTTTATGGAAACAACTAAACTTGGGAACCAAGGAAAGAATTATTTTGGAAACAATACCATAAGGGTGTTTTGGAAACAACCCAACAAGGAAGGAATTGTTTATGGAAACAATTCCATATACTGTTTATGGAAATAATTCCATGAATTGTTTATGGAAACAATTCCATGAGGAGGTGTGGCCCATGTAGGGACCGCCCCTCTCTCTCCTTGCCGCCCAAGTAACACACGGCACAAGAGGGGCCGGCACACCCTAGCACACGGCCTAGCCGTGTGGGCTAGGGGCCGGCCGGCCCGGGCCTAGTGTGGCGGTTCCTTGGTTGATTTCGGCCATTCTTTGGTAAATCCTTTGGACCGTTGTGAAACCCTAGTTACCCAATTTCATTAAAATTAAACAAGCGCGTTAAAAATTGGTTTTAACTGTATTATGTGCTTTATTGCATGGTGGATGGATATGGCCTAGGATTGTGGATGTTTATTGTTTTGTGGTTTGGTTTACGGCCTGCGAGCTGATCAATGTAATAATTAATTAGGTTTTACGGCCTGCGAGTCGTCTCTTTTCTCCTCGACATGTGAGGCTTTTTGTTATTTATTTATTCTAGATGTCAGGCTAGAATTAGAAATATTTAGTTGATACCAAGAACATGGAGAAGAAGACCGGAGAACCAAAGTAGCCAAAAGACATCCCTAGACGCGCAGCTATGGTGGAGCACATGGAGATGAGCTCGGCACTTTAGGGCAATTAGATATTATCATTGGCTTGATAATATCATTAGTCTAGGGGCCATATCCATGCCACGTTATTTTCTTTTGTGGATGTTTATTATTTATGTCTTGTTATTTATTTTTGTGTGTATGGCGATACTAGCAAAACGTTAACAAGATAATAATAAACAAGGTTGGTCTTTTATTGTGGATGGCCCAATTCAAATAAGTAGACCATGTTGATGAGATCAACCAAACAACTTAAAAGAAATCCCTCAAATAAATATTGCGTTTTGCCTTCTCTTGCCAAAACACCCTTCATGATCATGGTCTATTAAAATTCGGGCTTGCCAAAGCAAGGCGATTTTAATTTTCCATGGTGTGTTGCGGACGACGCAAGCTAGTAATGCGTGTATGTTGAAAACAAGAGGTTGGACGCAACTAGGCAAGAGTCAATTGGATTGATGAGCTTAGAGGCATGACAATTAGGTGTTATCTAAAGGATAAAGAATAAAAGGAATTTATTCGCCTAATTGGACCAAGAGTTGCATGGGATGCAATTGGAATGGTTCCTACCTAAATAACCAATTCTTGGGTGACTTGCCAAAGCAAGCTCAAGAAGAAGTGAAAAAGGGATCTTGGACCCACTAGAAAATATATAAAATATTTTCCGCATTAATGGCGAGGGCTATTAATCCGAGAAAAATAGTGGGAGCTATATTTAATAATTTAAATCCTTGTTGAATATAGTTATACGTCACAATGCTTTGCATAATCCTATAAGTGTTGGATACCCATCGCATTAAACAAACAAACGCGACTTTATGTCCATGAGATGGACAAGATGTCTGGAATCTATTTTCTAGATTGGTATAAAATCGAGAATTGTTCTCAAGTAAAGGAAATATGTTGTACATTGTAGAGCATAAATTTCTCTTCCCACCAACTACCAAAACACACTAAAGCCTTATGGAAGGAACATCAAAGAATGGTTCTTTCGATGTGACTTGTCTCATGTCAAGCTCCCATGGATTCTAAGCTTTGGAAGCAGGATGAGAAATTTGGAGGCATATGATATGATCATACGAGCTTGTCATGAAAGGCTTGAGGAGTTGCTCCACTTTGCAATCTCTTGCTTAGCACTCGTCATGGTCAAAATGGAATAAGTTCGGGCTTGCCAAAGTAACGCGACTTAGTTCATCGAGATATGACGCGACGACACAAATTAGTAATGTGTGGCTGCTGAAGCAAGAGGTGAAGCACAAACTGAACTATCTCAATAGGATTGAAAGCTTAGTTATTGGGAGTTATCTATAAGATAGATAAAGAATATTCTCCCAAGTGGACCAAGAATTGCATTGGATGCAATTACAGTTTTGTTTTAAAATTGATTTACTCAATATGATTGAAAAATCACTAAACAAAACACTCATAATGGGCATGGGCAAAAACTGTTAATAGTTAACAGCATGGGTAATGGCAAATGGTTTGCGCCGAACCCATGAGTATAAAGCAAGCCTGTTGCTAAAACCAAGTTGCCTCGAAGTCCCATAGGTGGTGTAGAGGAAGAGAGACTACCCAAAGTACATGGAAGTAAATAATAAAGGAATTATGAATTCCGACTTGGGTATTTTATTATAAAAATTCAATGTGTCTATCTCATCATCAAGAGTATATGATACTAGATGAGGATCTCACATTTATAGAAATGTGTAGGATCTCAAGAGACGAAGACAATTGGATAAGGAAGAAATAATCCTACACGTGGGGCTATGAAGCAAAGGGTTGCTGAAAAGCCGTAGGGAATTATTTCTACCTTTCAGAAATTGTTCATGAATTAGACAAAAGGGATAATGTCCCTGCTATGAGTAGGACCATTATCATAGTTTCTTATTTGGACAAGAAAGCTCCTTATCATAATAAAAGGACAAATGTTGTTCCATTTATTATGGTATGCATTATTGTAATGCAATTTTGTCTAAGTGGATTCTATATCCATGATCATGATAATTTCATCTATAACATTAATACCTAGAGGTTTGCATATAATGATATGAACTTCACTTATCTTTAGCATTATCGCTTAGTCCCCATAAATAAGAGATACATATCTAGAACTCCATTAGGATGGATTTCTGGGACTCATTTGATTATTGAATCATATGAGACATGTAAGACTTATTAGGCAAGGATATGATCTTTTGGGAATCATACATATTGATGTATGAAGGCCGCTAAGCACAAATACTAAAGATGGTTTTAGTACTTCATCATATTTACTGATAGGATCAGAGAAATATGAATTTGTGTATCTTATGAAGAAACAAATCAGAATCCCTTGAATTTTTCAAAGTATTCAGGAATGAAGTAGAGAACCAACTTGGCAAAAGTATTTAGACTCTATGATTGGATCATAGAAGAAAATACTTGAGCCAAGAGTTTGACAAGAATCTATGGGAGTATTGGATATGATCCAAAACTCGCTCCACCTAGCACGCCACATGGGTTTTGGCGTGTCTAAAAGGAGAGTTCGAACCTTGTAGGACACGGTTCGGACCATGATGAGTCAAACAGAACTTCCAGTTTACTTTTAGGGGCTATGTTCTAATTACAGCAAATTTCGCCCTTAACCTTATTCCATCAAAAACGGATTATGAAAAACACCATATGAGATAAGGACTAGGAAGTGTCCTAGTATGTCATTCATAAATATTTGGGGTTATGATGTTTATGTAAAAGAGTTTACAAATAAACTTGGACCCAAGTCGGATAAATGTTTTGTGGGATATCCTGAAAAGGATATTATTTCTACAACCTAATCGAGAACAAACTGTTTGTTTCTCGAACCACAGTGTTTCTAGGAAGAGATTGTCTCTAAAAGAAACAGTGGGAGGACAGTAGAACTTGAAAAGTTCAAGAACCACAATACAACATTAATCCGTTTGATGGAACATGAGCAGGATCACAAGGTGTTGTGGAGCAACCTACTCAGATAACACAAGAACCTCGTAGGACAGGTAGGATATGTCAAGGGACTAGAGAAATAAGGATTTCTCATAACCCGTGATATATTGCTCATCGAGATGAGCCTACAACCTATGAGAAGGCCACGTGTGGGCCATACTCTCAGAAATGGCTAGGAGCCATAGGATACGATATGGAATCCATGTATACCAACAAAGTATGGAATTTGGTGGAGCCACCTGAATGGGTAGGACCCATAGGGTGCAAGTAGGTTATGAGGAAACCAACATGGATGGTAATATGATTACTTTTAAGGGACAACTGGTTTGAAAGTGTTTCATGAGAATTCATAGTATAGACTATGACGAAATCTTTCCAAGTTGTGATGCTTAAATCCATTTGCATCTTGCTTGTAGCAATCTGTTTATAGATTGAGTCAAGCTTCTTCGAGATTGGATTCTTCGAATTTATGATGCAATCAAAGGAGTTTGGTTCCATCAAAAATTGAAGATGATACTTGTGTCTACAAGAAGGTTAGTTGGAGCATAGTTAAATTTCTGGTCTTGTATGTAGAGACATACTAAATATTGGGAATAATGTCTCTACTCTGCAATCTATTAAAGATTGGCTAGAGAAATTGATTTCCAATAATTGACTTAGGCGAGACAATCTATAAAATCTATGGAGATAGATCAAAGTAATTGTTCAGCCTGAGTCAAGGTACATATATTGACAAGGTGTTGAAATGGTTCAACGTGAAAAGAATATTGATTCTTACCCATGTCACATGGAATTAGTCTTTGGAAGGCTAATTGTCTTACCAATTAGATTGGGAATGGACCGTATGAATTAGATTCACGAGATACGCCATGAGATGTACTAGGCCAGACGTGTCATAAAGCATGACACAAAGATACCTATCAAATCCAAGTGAGGTGTCACTTGATAATTATCAAGATTATCCTTAAATACTTGAGAAGGAATAAAGGATGAACTCTTGATTAATGGAGGATAGGAAAGGTTTACTGTAAGGGGTTACAGTGATGAGAACTTCCATCTGACAAAGAAGATTTCAGATTATAGTCGAGTTTTATGTTTTGTGCAAGAGGGAGTGACTGTGAGCTGGAAAGGTTCAAGGCAAGATTCAGTCATTGATTCTAACATAGAGGACTGAGTAAGTTAATGCATAAGATGCATTTATTCAGATTATTCAATCTCAATCAAGTTGTTGATGGAGGAGATGTGAATATTTGCAAGGTGCCAGCATATGTCTCGCCCCTAAACAGTGTAAGCGTGGAGGGCCGCGCTGGATCAATAGGCATATAATGCAGGAGATTGACTCTAGTACAAGTGGGAGACTGTTGGAATTGTGCCCTAGAGGCAATCAATTAATTGTGACAAATATATGGATTTACGATTCATTATGTTATCGATATGGAGATATGCTAACATGAATGAAGTCCTTAGAATATAAGGTGTTATATTCTTAAATATCCCTAGTCAATTATAATGATTAATGGGACAATCATCTATAGACTAGTATGGGGTTGGATTGATATGGAGATATCACGATCCAACACATGGGTATGCATTAGGAGTAATGGCATACAGGATGACCCACCACGAAAAGGATACATTAGATTATGTGAAGTCACAATCGCTTTTCGTAGTGCTAATATTATTGCAATCCTTAGACTTGAAGTCACTAGATACTCTAGTTGTGAAATATTGCGCTTTGATGTTATCAAACGTTACGCCGTAACTGGGTAATCATAAAGGTGGCTATCGGGCGTGATAGGAAGCAAGCTTAGAGATCGTAGTGATGTAGATAGGATTTGTCCCTCCCACATAATGGGGGTAAATATCCACGGCCACTCGAGGGATGAGGCTTATTGAATGTCTGGCCAGACTCAGATAAATTAATATAGAGATATTAATGTTATCTGCAAGTATAAGTATATTCCCATGATCGAGGAACTATGGATTGGATATACGAGT
Organism: Linanthus parryae; assembly: GCA_023055425.1. Lineage (NCBI taxonomy): Eukaryota > Viridiplantae > Streptophyta > Magnoliopsida > Ericales > Polemoniaceae > Linanthus > Linanthus parryae. The sequence goes on from JALGPY010000002.1 coordinate 180,150, forward strand.
GTGACTATTTATGTCTCGTGTCCAATCCGGATATGGAGACAAAGGGATAATGCAATATGATATATTGGGCACAAAGGTTTGTCGGTATCACTGACTATTTCTATTGGTTGGTTGGCATGGATGTGTTGCTAGACACCGCTCCATGTTAGTAATAGTTACTACCAACTATATAGAAACCTATGGGGTCACACGTCAAATAGAGTAGAGCTAGATTTGGGATTAATTAATATGGATTAATTAATAGAATGATCATTGTGCAACACCTTGCAAACTTAGTAGGACTAATTTGCAAGGAAGGGAATAATTCTAGTTCATCTAGAATTAGGAAACTCTTTTATGGAAACAACAAGGAGTTGTTGGAGTATATAAAGGAGGCTCTAGCTTCCTTCCCACACATAATTTATTATTAGTCATAACACAAAAGTGGGAGAGAGCAAAAGAGAGAGCAAGACAAAGAGCTAGGGCCGAAACCCTAGCCCCCGTCCGCCCCTCTACCCGACGGCAAAGAGGAGGCCGCCCCCTCCCTTGTGCCTTGTTGCTTTGTTGCTTTGATCTTCATCCCTCTTCCTCCAAGGTTCAAGCTAGCACTTGATTGAAGGAAGAATCTAGATCTCACCTCTAGACGTGGATCAACCGTAGAGACGAGGACATCATTCTTCGTGTGATCTCACAAATCAAAAGGTACACATCTTCTATGTCCTTGATCATGTTATGATGTCTCTTCCTGTGATCCTTGGTGGGCTTTGAGTAGGATTAATTTTGTTATTCCGCTGCGTTACCTACGTCAAAACCCAACACTAAGCATCACCCCCAAACTCCAAAAACACCAAATCTTCTAATCCTAAATCAACAATTAAACCCAAATTTAGATATCTGAAACACTAAATTGGACCCCCGACCCTCAAACCGTTCACCCTTATGAGAAATCTAATAACTCAAAACAAGATTTCGAAGTGTTTTGGGCACTTTTTTAATATTTAAATGTTACAAAAAAGAGTTACACTTTACCTAATATTGTAGACTGACAGTCAAACTATAGGATCACGAAAAAATTTACAAATAAAAACCTTCTTTGGCCGGCCAAAAATATCCCCAAGATACCCATAAAATGTCCCGAAACCATTATTTATCATTAAATATCATACCCTAAACATCAACCCAATTCAAAAAACACCAAATCTTCTAATCCTAAATCGTCAATTAAACCATAATTAATTATTAGAAACAATAAATTGGACCCCCGACCCTCAAACCCTTCACCCTTTTGAGAAATCAAATCACTCAAAACAAGATTTTGAAGCGTTTTGAGCACCTTTTTTAGATATTTAAATGTTACAAGAACGAGTGAATCTTTAGCTAATATTGTAGACTGACAATCAAACCATAGGATCATGAAAAAATTTACAACTAAAAACCTTCTTTACCCTGCAAAAAATCTCCCCAAAATACTCATAAAATGTCCCGAAACCATTATTTATCATTAAAAGTCATACCCTAAACATCACCCCCAAACTCCAAAAACACCAAATCCTCTAATCCTAAATCCTCACTTAAACCCTACATAGAAATCTAAAATACTTAATTGGATTCCCAACCCTCAAACCCTTCCCCCTTTTCAAAAATGAATATCACTCGAAACAAGATTTCGAAGCATTTTGAGCACCCTTTTTTAATATCTAAATGTTACAGAAACGAGTGAATCTTTACCAACTATTTTAGACTGACAATCAAACTATAGGATCACGAAAAAATTACAACTAAAAACATTCTTTAGCCTGCCAAAAATCTCCCCAAAATACCTATAAAATGTCCCGAAACCATGATTTATTTTTAAAAATCATACCCTAAGCATCACCCCCAAACTCCAAAAAACACCAAATCTTCTAATCCTAAATCATCAATTAAACCCTAATTTAGATATCTGAAACACTAAATTGGACCCCCGACACTCAAACCCTTCACCCTTGTGAGAAATCAAATCACTCAAAACAAGATTTTCGAAGTGTTTTGGGCACTTTTTTAATATTTAAATGTTACAAAAATAAGTGACACTTTACCTAATATTGTAGACTGACAATCAAACTATAGGATCACGAAAAAATTTACAACTAAAAACCTTCTTTAGCCTGCCAAAAATATCCCCAAGATACCCATAAAATATCTCGAAACCATAATTTATCACTAATTATCATACCCTAAACATCAACCCAATTCCAAAAGCACCAAATCTTCTAATCCTAAATCTTCAATTAAACCCTAATTAGATATCTGAAACACTAAATTGGAACCCTGACCCTCAAACCCTTTACCCTTTTGAGAAATCAAATCACTCAAAACAAGATTTCGAAGTGTTTTGAGTACCTTTTTTTAATATATAATGTTACAAAAAAGAGTGAATCTTTACCTGATGTTGTAAACTGACAATCAAACTATAAGATCACGAAAAAATTTAATAGGAAAATCCTTCTTTAGCCTGCCAAAATTCTCCCCAAAATACTTATAAAATGTCCCGAAACCATGATTTATCATTAAAAACCATACCCTAAGCATGACCCCCAAACTCCAAAAACACGAAATCTTATAATCCTAAATCATCAATTAAACCCTAATTTAGATATCTGAAACACTAAATTGGACCCCCGACCCTCAATCCCTTCACCCTTTTGAGAAATCAAATCACTCAAAACAAGATTTCAAAGCGTTTTGAGCACTTTTTTAATATATAAATGTTACAAAAACGAGTGAATCTTTAGCTAATATTGTAGACCGACAATCAAACTATAGGATCACGAAAAAATTTACAACTAAAAACCTTCTTTAACCTGCAAAAAATCTCCCCAAAATACCCATAAAATGTCCCGAAACCATGATTTATCATAAAAAATCATACCCTAAACATCACCCCCAAACTCCAAAAAAACCAAATCCTCTAATCCTAAATCCTCAATTAAACCCTAAGCAGAAATCTGAAACACTTAATTGGACTCCCAACCGTCAAACCCTTCCCCCTTTTCAGAAATGAATATCAGTCAAAACAAGATTTTGAAGCATTTTGAGCACCCTTTTTTAATATCTAAATGTTACAGAAACGAGTGAATCTTTACCAAATATTTTAGACTGACAACCACACTATAGTATCACGAAAAAATGTACAACTAAAAACTTTTTTTGGCCAGCCAAAAACCTCCCCAAAATTCCCATAAAATGTCCCGAAACCGTGATTTATCGAAATCATACCCTAAACATCACCCCAAACTCCAAAAACACCAAATCCTCTAATCGTGAATCCTCAATTAAACCCAAAAAATAAATCTAAAACACTAAATTGGACCCAGACGCTTAAATCCTACACCCTTTTAAGAAATCAAAACACTCAAAACAAGATTTCGAAGTGTTTTGAGCACGTTTTTTTTTAATTTAAATGTTACAAAAACGAGTGAATCTTTACCTAATATTGTAGACTGACAATCAAACTATAGGATCACGAAAAAATTTACAGCTAAAAACCTTCTTTAGCCTGCCAAAAATCTCCCCAAAATACCCATAAAATGTCCCGAAACCATGATTTATCATTAAATATCATACCCTAAACATCACACCAATTCCAAAAACACCAAATCTTCTAATCCTAAATCTGAATTAAACCATAATTAGATATCGGAAACACTAAATTGGAAAACTGACCCTCAAACCCTTCACCCTTTTGAGAAATCAAATCACTCAAAACAAGATTTCGAAGCGTTTTGAGCACCTTTTTTTAATATATAATGTTACAAAAAAAGAGTGAAACTTTACCTGATGTTGTAGACTGGCAATCAAACTAAAGGATCACGAAAAAATTTAAAAGGAAAATACTTCTTTACCCTGCCAAAATTCTCCCCAAAATACCTATAAAATGTCCCGAAACCATGATTTATCATTAAAAATCATACCCTAAGCATCACCTCCAAACTCCAAAAACACCAATCTTCTAATCCTAAATCATCAATTAAACCCAAATTTAGATATCTGAAACACTAAATTGGACCCCCGACGCTCAAACCCTTCACCCTTATGAGAAATCAAATCACTCAAAACAAGATTTCGAAGTGTTTTGGTCACTTTTTTAATATTTAAATGTTACAAAAACAAGTGACACTTTACCTAATATTGTAGGCTGACAATTAAACTATAGGATCACAAAAAATTTACAAGTAAAAACCTTCTTTGGCCGGCCAAAAATATCCCCAAGATACCCATAAAATGTCCCGAAACCATTATTTATCATTAAATATCACACCCTAAACATCAACCCAATTCCAAAAATGTAACACCCCCAAAACCGCCAAGCCGGAAGCCCGGAAAGGCCGACCCGGTAGCCTAGGGATGCCACTCCGTACCCGAGATTAAACCCGGATACAAGGAGATTTTATAACAGAATATCCAAACCAAATCCATAAAATAATTAATTAAAACTTAAAACTTGTCTCGCCACAAACACGGGCACTATTCCAATCTAAAATTCAACTACTAAATAAAACAAGTCTAGATGTGAAATTTAAATTTACTAAGGTGATGTGTCTCGATTTCCCCCAAAAGCCATGCTTCCACCTAAACCTGTGGTGCAGAAACAAAAAGAAACACCACAGTTTCCAAAGTCAGCGGAAAATACTGAGTAAGCAACACCCAAGCATGTAAATAGATCATGAAGCAGTTTAAAAACGACACATGAGTTTGAAGAGTTAAGAATTTGAGTAAGAGTATAAGTATGAAATAAGAATTCACAAATCTTTTCCTTTATCACCTCACTTGTGGGGAAACATTCCCAAACTTCCTCATTTGTCCAATCGGGACTTCCAATTCTCAATCATAAAGGTCCATCATTCAGAAAACATATATTACCATGTTGACACGGGGAAGATCTACTAATAACTGGCTACCAGACCATAAGTGTCGACACCCCCCTAAGACTTCTTGCGGCCAGAGAGGTAAGTACTGGAGCGAACTCGGGGCGGTTGCGACCGAGCAAAATAAAATAAAGTGGGTCGAGAGACCGCAGTCCACATCGACCAAAGCTTAAAATATTGATCCCCGGTACAACTATTCCACTTTACGTCTTTACGTCTTATTAATCATGTGATAGTTGTGATAGAATCACCTTTGTAAAATCAGTAAACTTTCTCAAATAAACAGTTCAAGTAGATATTCAAATTTTGAGACAATAAATCACAAAAGCAATTTAGACACGAAAAAAGATATGGGCGCTAGGCCTGGCATGTTTACTTACCTCGAATCTCAAACAAAAGCAAATCGCTTCCTAGTAATACTCGACGTATCCTTCGTCAACGAATTTGTCGCCTACAAATTTAATAATATCCTAATCAACACATTGCACACGAAGTCCTATAGGTAAATGAAATAAATCCCTTACTAACTCTCCCAACCTTTGCTAACGTCAACAACCCTTTTTTTATAATAAAATACGCTTTATAAAGCTAACGTTTATTATTTGTAAAAACACACTAGGCTATAATTATATAAATATAACTTCTAAGATTAGATAAAATATCCCTTTTATTATTTAGGGTAGAGAAGCATATTATTTTACCTCAAAAACACTTTTAATTCAAATAGTAGTTTCTCCCAACCAAACAAGCCTTAATAGAGAATATAAGTTACAAACTAACTTTTATTTACAAGAAATAACAAATTTATTTGAAGAAAATAACTTATTCTAATTTGTTATAAACTTATAAAAATAAGTAAGAAAAATATACTTTTATTTTGGAGTGAAGATGAGTAAAAAAAAATGATTTTAAACTTGTATAAAAATAATTGTCTAATTTTTACTACTATAAAGCATAACCCAAGAGTATTATTTTTCAAAAGATTAACCTTTAAACAAGAAAATAAACTTCTTAAATAAATAATTCTCAAGTGTTTTAATAAGGCTTTCAAACTCCCAAAACTTCTCTTTCAAATTTTGAGTGTAGAGTAGTAAAAAAAATAGTTGTCAATGGGGAGATTCGAACCCCAGACCAACTCAATACTAACAGTGAGCTTTAACCACTGGGCCACTGCCCACACTCATTGTCTCCTTCCCAACTACTATTACTAAATAACTAACCAAATAAACTAATGAGAAAACAAAACGAAGACAAAAGAAGGAGAGAGAGAGAAAAACGGGTTTGTTACCCGATTGAGGAGAAGAGGACGCCGACGATGAGAGACGACGGAGGTGGCGGACGTCGCTGGGCACGGCGGCGACGCCGTCGGTGGGACGCGGCGTTGGCGACCGCGGGCAGTGGCGGAGGCGGCGGTGGGCTGCCCCTCCGGTGGGAGAGAGAGAGAGAGAGATTGAGAGGGAGAGTTTGAGAGAGAGCTCTAGGGTGAGGGAGATTGAGAGAGCTAATGTTGGTGTGAGAAATCTCTGAGATTGAGGGGGTTTTTATAAGCTTTGGGTGTAGAATTTGCCGGCAAGGAGGAGACCCACTTGTTGTTCATCGATTCCGAATTGGGACCAAAAATTGGCGAAATTGGGTTGCTTGATGCTAAATTATCGAGCATTGATGAGTTTAAATCGAATAGGGAGTGATTTGGGACAAACATCAACGAATTTGGTGAAGATTCGGAGTGGTAATGGTGGTGTTTGGGTTGGAGATGGTCTTCTTCCTCCATGGGAGAGTTTGAGGAAGAAGATGACTAAATTTTAAGGTAAAGACACTTTCACCCCCACTGGTTTAGTCATTATACAACTACTACCCCCAAGTTCACTTAAAAGGCACACTTTAAGTTAGGAAAAACTACATAAAACCCCCTAATGGTTTATAACATTAAAATTAACTTTCTAAATAATAATAACTAATACCCAAACTTATACTAATGTCATATTAACACCAAATAATATCATAAAATATAATAATAGCATATTAACACCTATATTATTATAAAATACCCATTTATACCTAATATTATTATAAAATATGCGTTTCTAAATAACGGGGTATTTCATCCTTCCCCCCCTTAAAGAAAACTTCGTCCTCGAAGTTGAAACCACATTCTAAACAACCCCCCATCTACGAGTCTCCATTCTAGGATATAACTAGCAAATGCAACCTAATATCACGCACGATGAGTAACATACTATAACGATGTACTAGAATGACGTACTTAAAATATGAAGGGTTACATCCTTCCCCTCCTTGAGAAGTGACGTCCTCGGAACTCAAAATATCTCGTCAAAAAGGTGAGGACGCTCCTTCCTCATACTATCCCTCACTTCACATGTTGCCTCTCAACGGTGTGGTCTATTAGCCATAATCCTACACTATAACCTATTGTATCATTCATACAATACCCTAAAGTATAAATAAATAAATAATTCAATACGTGGCATATAATAAGCAGCTAATCAAGTAATATAACACATTGATCATCAAATAATTAGTTTCACATAACAACCCTATCCAAGACTACCCAAATTCCCAACGGCTTGTCAAATTTTAAATTCTTTCCCTATGTCCATTTTAAATTTCCCTACAGGTTTTAGATTTCCCTTTTGGATAACCAGGCTCTGATACCAACTGTAACACCCCCAAAACCGCCAAGCCGGAAGCCCGGAAAGGCCGACCCGGTAGCCTAGGGATGCCACTCCGTACCCGAGATTAAACCCGGATACAAGGAGATTTTATAACAGAATATCCAAACCAAATCCATAAAATAATTAATTAAAACTTAAAACTTGTCTCGCCACAAACACGGGCACTATTCCAATCTAAAATTCAACTACTAAATAAAACAAGTCTAGATGTGAAATTTAAATTTACTAAGGTGATGTGTCTCGATTTCCCCCAAAAGCCATGCTTCCACCTAAACCTGTGGTGCAGAAACAAAAAGAAACACCACAGTTTCCAAAGTCAGCGGAAAATACTGAGTAAGCAACACCCAAGCATGTAAATAGATCATGAAGCAGTTTAAAAACGACACATGAGTTTGAAGAGTAAAGAATTTGAGTAAGAGTATAAGTATGAAATAAGAATTCACAAATCTTTTCCTTTATCACCTCACTTGTGGGGAAACATTCCCAAACTTCCTCATTTGTCCAATCGGGACTTCCAATTCTCAATCATAAAGGTCCATCATTCAGAAAACATATATTACCATGTTGACACGGGGAAGATCTACTAATAACTGGCTACCAGACCATAAGTGTCGACACCCCCCTAAGACTTCTTGCGGCCAGAGAGGTAAGTACTGGAGCGAACTCGGGGCGGTTGCGACCGAGCAAAATAAAATAAAGTGGGTCGAGAGACCGCAGTCCACATCGACCAAAGCTTAAAATATTGATCCCCGGTACAACTATTCCACTTTACGTCTTTACGTCTTATTAATCATGTGATAGTTGTGATAGAATCACCTTTGTAAAATCAGTAAACTTTCTCAAATAAACAGTTCAAGTAGATATTCAAATTTTGAGACAATAAATCACAAAAGCAATTTAGACACGAAAAAAGATATGGGCGCTAGGCCTGGCATGTTTACTTACCTCGAATCTCAAACAAAAGCAAATCGCTTCCTAGTAATACTCGACGTATCCTTCGTCAACGAATTTGTCGCCTACAAATTTAATAATATCCTAATCAACACATTGCACACGAAGTCCTATAGGTAAATGAAATAAATCCCTTACTAACTCTCCCAACCTTTGCTAACGTCAACAACCCTTTTTTTATAATAAAATACGCTTTATAAAGCTAACGTTTATTATTTGTAAAAACACACTAGGCTATAATTATATAAATATAACTTCTAAGATTAGATAAAATATCCGTTTTATTATTTAGGGTAGAGAAGCATATTATTTTACCTCAAAAACACTTTTAATTCAAATAGTAGTTTCTCCCAACCAAACAAGCCTTAATAGAGAATATAAGTTACAAACTAACTTTTATTTACAAGAAATAACAAATTTATTTGAAGAAAATAACTTATTCTAATTTGTTATAAACTTATAAAAATAAGTAAGAAAAATATACTTTTATTTTGGAGTGAAGATGAGTAAAAAAAAATGATTTTAAACTTGTATAAAAATAATTGTCTAATTTTTACTACTATAAAGCATAACCCAAGAGTATTATTTTTCAAAAGATTAACCTTTAAACAAGAAAATAAACTTCTTAAATAAATAATTCTCAAGTGTTTTAATAAGGCTTTCAAACTCCCAAAACTTCTCTTTCAAATTTTGAGTGTAGAGTAGTAAAAAAAATAGTTGTCAATGGGGAGATTCGAAACCCAGACCAACTCAATACTAACAGTGAGCTTTAACCACTGGGCCACTGCCCACACTCATTGTCTCCTTCCCAACTACTATTACTAAATAACTAACCAAATAAACTAATGAGAAAACAAAACGAAGACAAAAGAAGGAGAGAGAGAGAAAAACGGGTTTGTTACCCGATTGAGGAGAAGAGGACGCCGACGATGAGAGACGACGGAGGTGGCGGACGTCGCTGGGCACGGCGGCGACGCCGTCGGTGGGACGCGGCGTTGGCGACCGCGGGCAGTGGCGGAGGCGGCGGTGGGCTGCCCCTCCGGTGGGAGAGAGAGAGAGAGAGATTGATAGGGAGAGTTTGAGAGAGAGCTCTAGGGTGAGGGAGATTGAGAGAGCTAATGTTGGTGTGAGAAATCTCTGAGATTGAGGGGGTTTTTATAAGCTTTGGGTGTAGAATTTGCCGGCAAGGAGGAGACCCACTTGTTGTTCATCGATTCCGAATTGGGACCAAAAATTGGCGAAATTGGGTTGCTTGATGCTAAATTATCGAGCATTGATGAGTTTAAATCGAATAGGGAGTGATTTGGGACAAACATCAACGAATTTGGCGAAGATTCGGAGTGGTAATGGTGGTGTTTGGGTTGGAGATGGTCTTCTTCCTCCATGGGAGAGTTTGAGGAAGAAGATGACTAAATTTTAAGGTAAAGACACTTTCACCCCCACTGGTTTAGTCATTATACAACTACTACCCCCAAGTTCACTTAAAAGGCACACTTTAAGTTAGGAAAAACTACATAAAACCCCCTAATGGTTTATAACATTAAAATTAACTTTCTAAATAATAATAACTAATACCCAAACTTATACTAATGTCATATTAACACCAAATAATATCATAAAATATAATAATAGCATATTAACACCTATATTATTATAAAATACCCATTTATACCTAATATTATTATAAAATATGCGTTTCTAAATAACGGGGTATTTCATCCTTCCCCCCCTTAAAGAAAACTTCGTCCTCGAAGTTGAAACCACATTCTAAACAACCCCCCATCTACGAGTCTCCATTCTAGGATATAACTAGCAAATGCAACCTAATATCACGCACGATGAGTAACATACTATAACGATGTACTAGAATGACGTACTTAAAATATGAAGGGTTACATCCTGATACCAACTGTAACACCCCCAAAACCGCCAAGCCGGAAGTCCGAAAAGGCCGACCCGGTAGCCCAGGGATGTCACTCCGTACCCGAGATTAAACCCGGATACAAGGAGATTTTATAACAGAATATCCAAACCAAATCCATAAAAATATTTAATTGAAACTTTAAAGCTTGTCTCGCCACAAATACGGGCACTATTCCAATCTAAAATTCAACTACTAAATAAAACAAGTCTAGATGTGAAATTTAAATTTACTAAGGTGATGTGTCTCGATTTCCCCCAAAAGCCATGCTTCCACCTAAACCTGTGGTGCAGAAACAAAAAGAAACACCACAGTTTCCAAAGTCAGCGGAAAATACTGAGTAAGCAACACCCAAGCATGTAAATAGATCATGAAGCAGTTTAAAAACGACACATGAGTTTGAAGAGTAAAGAATTTGAGTAAGAGTATAAGTATGAAATAAGAATTCACAAATCTTTTCCTTTATCACCTCACTTGTGGGGAAACATTCCCAAACTTCCTCATTTGTCCAATCGGGACTTCCAATTCTCAATCATAAAGGTCCATCATTCAGAAAACATATATTACCATGTTGACACGGGGAAGATCTACTAATAACTGGCTACCAGACCATAAGTGTCGACACCCCCCTAAGACTTCTTGCGGCCAGAGAGGTAAGTACTGGAGCGAACTCGGGGCGGTTGCGACCGAGCAAAATAAAATAAAGTGGGTCGAGAGACCGCAGTCCACATCGACCAAAGCTTAAAATATTGATCCCCGGTACAACTATTCCACTTTACGTCTTTACGTCTTATTAATCATGTGATAGTTGTGATAGAATCACCTTTGTAAAATCAGTAAACTTTCTCAAATAAACAGTTCAAGTAGATATTCAAATTTTGAGACAATAAATCACAAAAGCAATTTAGACACGAAAAAAGATATGGGCGCTAGGCCTGGCATGTTTACTTACCTCGAATCTCAAACAAAAGCAAATCGCTTCCTAGTAATACTCGACGTATCCTTCGTCAACGAATTTGTCGCCTACAAATTTAATAATATCCTAATCAACACATTGCACACGAAGTCCTATAGGTAAATGAAATAAATCCCTTACTAACTCTCCCAACCTTTGCTAACGTCAACAACCCTTTTTTTATAATAAAATACGCTTTATAAAGCTAACGTTTATTATTTGTAAAAACACACTAGGCTATAATTATATAAATATAACTTCTAAGATTAGATAAAATATCCCTTTTATTATTTAGGGTAGAGAAGCATATTATTTTACCTCAAAAACACTTTTAATTCAAATAGTAGTTTCTCCCAACCAAACAAGCCTTAATAGAGAATATAAGTTACAAACTAACTTTTATTTACAAGAAATAACAAATTTATTTGAAGAAAATAACTTATTCTAATTTGTTATAAACTTATAAAAATAAGTAAGAAAAATATACTTTTATTTTGGAGTGAAGATGAGTAAAAAAAAATGATTTTAAACTTGTATAAAAATAATTGTCTAATTTTTACTACTATAAAGCATAACCCAAGAGTATTATTTTTCAAAAGATTAACCTTTAAACAAGAAAATAAACTTCTTAAATAAATAATTCTCAAGTGTTTTAATAAGGCTTTCAAACTCCCAAAACTTCTCTTTCAAATTTTGAGTGTAGAGTAGTAAAAAAAATAGTTGTCAATGGGGAGATTCAAACCCCAGACCAACTCAATACTAACAGTGAGCTTTAACCACTGGGCCACTGCCCACACTCATTGTCTCCTTCCCAACTACTATTACTAAATAACTAACCAAATAAACTAATGAGAAAACAAAACGAAGACAAAAGAAGGAGAGAGAGAGAAAAACGGGTTTGTTACCCGATTGAGGAGAAGAGGACGCCGACGATGAGAGACGACGGAGGTGGCGGACGTCGCTGGGCACGGCGGCGACGCCGTCGGTGGGACGCGGCGTTGGCGACCGCGGGCAGTGGCGGAGGCGGCGGTGGGCTGCCCCTCCGGTGGGAGAGAGAGAGAGAGAGAGATTGAGAGGGAGAGTTTGAGAGAGAGCTCTAGGGTGAGGGAGATTGAGAGAGCTAATGTTGGTGTGAGAAATCTCTGAGATTGAGGGGGTTTTTATAAGCTTTGGGTGTAGAATTTGCCGGCAAGGAGGAGACCCACTTGTTGTTCATCGATTCCGAATTGGGACCAAAAATTGGCGAAATTGGGTTGCTTGATGCTAAATTATCGAGCATTGATGAGTTTAAATCGAATAGGGAGTGATTTGGGACAAACATCAACGAATTTGGTGAAGATTCGGAGTGGTAATGGTGGTGTTTGGGTTGGAGATGGTCTTCTTCCTCCATGGGAGAGTTTGAGGAAGAAGATGACTAAATTTTAAGGTAAAGACACTTTCACCCCCACTGGTTTAGTCATTATACAACTACTACCCCCAAGTTCACTTAAAAGGCACACTTTAAGTTAGGAAAAACTACATAAAACCCCCTAATGGTTTATAACATTAAAATTAACTTTCTAAATAATAATAACTAATACCCAAACTTATACTAATGTCATATTAACACCAAATAATATCATAAAATATAATAATAGCATATTAACACCTATATTATTATAAAATACCCATTTATACCTAATATTATTATAAAATATGCGTTTCTAAATAACGGGGTATTTCAAAAAACACCAAATCTTCTAATCCTAAATCGTCAATTAAACCATAATTAATTATCTGAAACACTAAATTGGACCCCTGACCCTCAAACCCTTCACCCTTTTGAGAAATCAAATCACTCAAAACAAGATTTCGAAGCGTTTGAGCACCTTTTTTTAATATATAATGTTACAAAAAAAGAGTAAAACTTTACCTGATGTTGTAGACTGGCAATCAAACTAAAGGATCACGAAAAAATTTAAAAGGAAAATACTTCTTTAGCCTGCCAAAATTCTCCCCAAAATACCTATAAAATGTCCCGAAACCATGATTTATCATTACAAATCATACCCTAAGCATCACCCCCAAACTCCAAAAACACCAATCTTCTAATCCTAAATCATCAATTAAACCCAAATTTAGATATCTGAAACACTAAATTGGACCCCCGACGCTCAAACCCTTCGCCCTTATGAGAAATCAAATCACTCAAAACAAGATTTCGAAGTGTTTTGGTCACTTTTTTAATATTTAAATGTTACAAAAACAAGTGACACTTTACCTAATATTGTAGGCTGCCAATCAAACTATAGGATCACAAAAAATTTACAAATAAAAACCTTCTTTGGCCGGCCAAAAATATCCCCAAGATACCCATAAAATGTCCCGAAACCATTATTTATCATTAAATATCACACCCTAAACATCAACCCAATTCCAAAAACACCAAATCTTCTAATCCTAAATCGTCAATTAAACCATAATTAATTATCTGAAACACTAAATTGGGCCCCTGACCCTCAAACCCTTCACCCTTTTGAGAAATCAAATTACTCAAAACAAGATTTCGAAGCGTTTTGAGCACCTTTTTTTAATATATAATGTTACAAAGAAGCGTGAATCTTTACCTAATGTTGTAGACTGACAATCAAACTCTAGGACCACGAAAATATTTACAACGAAAAACTTTGTTTAGCCTGCCAAAAATCTCCCCAAAATACCTATGAAATGTCCCGAAACCATGATTTATCATTAAAAATCATACCCTAAGCATCACCCCCAAACTCCAAAACTCCAAATCTTCTAATCCTAAATCATCAATTAAACCCTAATTTAGATATCTGAAACACTAAATTGGACCCCGACCTTCAAACCCTTCACCCTTTTGAGAAATCAAATCACTCAAAACAAGATTTTGAAGGGTTTTGAGCACCTTTTTTAATATTTAAATGTTACAAAAACTGAGTGAATCTTTAGCTAATATTGTAGACTGACAATCAAACTATAGGATCATGAAAAAATTTACAACTAAAAACATTCTTTACCCTGCAAAAAATCTCCCCAAAATACTCATAAAATGTCCCGAAACCATGATTAATCATTAAAAATCATACCCTAAACATCACCCCCAAACTCCAAAAACACCAAATCCTCTAATCCTAAATCCTCACTTAAACCCTACATAGAAATCTAAAACACTTTATTGGACTCCCAACCCTCAAACCCTTCCCCCTTTTCAAAAATGAATATCACTCAAAACAAGATTTCGAAGCATTTTGAGCACCCTTTTTTAATATCTAAATGTTACAGAAACGAGTGAATCTTTACCAACTATTTTAGACTGACAATCAAACTATAGGATCACGAAAAAATTACAACTAAAAACCTTCTTTAGCCTGCCAAAAATCTCCCCAGAATACCCATAAAATGTCCCGAAACCATGATTTATCATTAAATATCATACCCTAAGCAATACCCCCAAACTCCAAAAAACACCAAATCTTCTAATCCTTAATCATCAATTAAACCCTAATTTAGATATCTGAAACACTAAATTGGACCCCCGACACTCAAACCCTTCACCCTTGTGAGAAATCAAATCACTCAAAACAAGATTTCGAAGTGTTTTGGGCACTTTTTTAATATTTAAATGTTACAAAAACAAGTGACACTTTACCTAATATTGTAGACTGACAATCAAACTATAGGATCACGAAAAAATTTACAACTAAAAACCTTCTTTAGCCTGCCAAAAATATCCCCAAGATACCCATAAAATGTCCCGAAACCATAATTTATCACTAAATATCATACCCTAAACATCAACCCAATTCCAAAAACACCAAATCTTCTAATCCTAAATCATCAATTAAACCATAATTAGATATCTGAAACACTAAATTGGAACCCTGACCCTCAAACCCTTTACCCTTTTGAGAAATCAAATCACTCAAAACAAGATTTCGAAGCGTTTTGAGTACCTTTTTTAATATATGATGTTACAAAAAAGAGTGAATCTTTATCTGATGTTGTAGACTGGCAATCAAACTATAGGATCACGAAAAAATTTAAAAGGAAAATCCTTCTTTAAAAGGACAATCAAACTTGAAGCGATTATGTACATGTTGGTTATCTGTACTTAGAATGTAAAAATTTATGTAATTATGTATACACGACCTTGTATGAGCCATTGTATGATACCTAGAAACATTCTCGACTTGTGCTCTTTTTACGTTATGAGTCGAGAGGGATAAATGTAAATAATTTCCAAGTTATAACTTTCTTTTCTTTCCAATGTTTTCATTTATGTTACACGTCTAATTGTTTATCAAGACGACCCCAAGTAAATTTTGTTTAAGTTACGCTTCAGCAATGTGTTTCGAATAAAATTTTAAACACAAATTTTATAAATTACTCGTTTAGTCTGTCGACGAGTCAAGGCCGCACCGGCATGTCGCGCCCTCCTCCCCTTCATGCAATTTTTATTAATCGCTAATCGGGGTCGGCGGGAGGGGGATGTGAGTATGTGACAGTATGAGAATCATATTCTTGATTTCCAGTATGGTTCGCATGGGTCCTAGCCTATTGTGAGAAGAATCGCAAGAGAAACACTGCTTCAAACCCATAACAGGGAGCACTGTCGCTTTTTGAAATTGTGACAATTTTTTAATGTTTTTGAGTTTCCCTGAAGAAATTAGTGTGCTTTCTTACGTAAGAGCATAATTTCTTTACTTCCGATCAGGTCAGATCACAATGGGTCCTAGCCTTTCATGAGAAAAACCAAAAGAGGAGCATGACCCCCTTCCCTTTCCTGGGAGAACTGTTGCTTTGTGGTGTTTAAGCAAAGTTAAGTGGGTAAAATTTATAGTTTTGCGTTGTACCTTAAAAATTAGTTCGTTTTCCTATGTAAGTGCATAATTTCTTGATTTTTGATATGATCCGTTCACGATGGCCCTAGCCTATCCTGATCATAATCACGGGAGGAAAACGGTTCCCAGCCCTTAGCGTGTAGCATTGCCGCTTTATGGAATGTCAACAATGTTTAGGGGGTAAAATTTATATTTTTGACTTTTTCCTTAAAAAATTAGTGCGTTTTTTCAACGTAAGAGCATAATTTCTTGATATTTGTGTGGTCTGTTCATGATGGGTCATGGCCTATCCTGAGTAGAATCGCGAGAGGATAACGGCTCCCAACCCTTGGCGGGGAGCATTGCACCTTTATGGCGTTTCGGAAAAGTTAATGGGTTTAAACCAATGTTTTTGAGGTTTTTCCTTACGAAAATAGTGTGTTTTCCTATGTAAGAGCATAATCTCTTGATTTTAATATGGTCCGTTCACGATGGGTCCTAGCCTTTCATGAACACAATCGCGAGAGAAACACGGCTCCTCTCCCTTGGAGGGAGGGCGCTGTCGCTTAATGGTGTTCCGACAATGTTGAAGGGGGTTAAATTAGTGTTATGGAGTTTTCCCTTCAGAAATTAATTCGTTTTTTTTACGTAAGAGCAAAATTTCTTAATTTTTCATACGGTCCGTTCACGATGAGTCCTAATCTTTCCGGAGCAAAATCGCGAGAGGAACACGGCTTCCTGCCCATGCTGAGGAGCACTGCCGTTCTTGTGCACATCTCTCCAGTCTCCTCCAGAAGATCTCTAACCTCTTTTATCACTGGACATGTTCGGCTAAAACTAATTGGCGTCACCACATTCGTGCTTCTTTTGTAGTATAAATATTATTAAAAAAAAAGTTGTTTTTTATACGTTCAAAAACATAAGAAGACCTTCCCTCAAAAAAAAAAACATATGAAGACCTATTTTTCCGTCAAAAAACAAATAATACTTCAGTTCAATCATTCATTCCTAAGTTTTGATTTCTTTTCTAACATAATACAAAGCTACCACGCGTAATAATAAATTTAAATAAAACATCAAAAGATTGAGTTAACAACCTGCAATATTCGATATTTTTTTTATAGATAAGTATTATAAAAATCAAGTAATTGAAGTACATAACTTGCTAATGACAGTTTCCATATCATGTGCTAGCGCAACATCCTGCCTTGGCACATAGCTAATACAACAAGAATGAAATTGTAGTAGAAGAACTTTTACATCCTTTAGAATGGAATATATCGCACATGGATATTGTTTTTTTGTGAGGCTGCTGAAAAAGATTTGGCTGTCAGTGCGTAAGTCAATGTTCTTGTAGCCATGAGAGAGTAGCCACTTGAGCGCATCACCAATACCACGCGATTCTGCATGTAGCGGCGGACTTGCACTGAAAACAATATATGAAGATATGCTAGTGTTCTGAACATTGATCCAAGCTGCCACAGATGGATATGAACTTTTCCAAGTTGCATCCACTACATAGATATGTTTGATAGATTGTTGGGTGTGATGCTGTCGGTTTCTAACTGAGATAGTTGGGCTTGTAGTCGGAGACCTCTGTTCATCTACACTCTGCCGTAAGACGAGAATTAAAATAATTAGGGATCTGAAGAAGCATATCCAAAATAGTTGCCGAAAAATTGAGAGGCAAGAGGCCTAAAACCAAGAGTAGAACCGAACCAAATAGCAGGCGCATGCGAACAGTAAAAGAAACAGTGATCCAGTGTCTCATCTTCGCAGTGGCATAAATCACAAGTAGGACTAAGATATTGCACTCCCCGTCTTTTGAGGGTAGTTTTAATTGGTAATATATTGTTGATACACTTCCAAAGTAGAATAATTTCGGTTGTAACTTGAGAGGCTGTAAAAGACGTAGAAGTTGACCTTGAATATTCGAAGGCTGCTGTTGAACTGTTGTTTGGGTTGGATTGGCGATGGAGTAAGCTAACTTGACGGTAAAGTTTCCAGAATAATGGCGCCCCCACAGTAGTACATCCGGTTGAGGGGTTGATGGTATATGTATTTGTGTTATCTTTGCTACCTGTTGAGGTGTGAAAAAGGATTGAAGCAACTGTCGTTTCCAAGCTTATGTCGTCTTGTCAATGAATTCCATTAACTTGAGAGTCGGATGCAATATTCGATATTGGTTAGTAAATATGCATTATTTGCATTCCGTATACCTACTATCTGTTTTGAAACTGGCACCTTGTCTTTCCCATATCTTCTTAAATGATCTAATATAGAACTTTTGACACAAATCTTCCTCATAGTTCGGCCTTGTTGACACAGCTACATGTGGTATTGGTTTTACCACTTATCATCTCTACAGTTTGTAAAATTGCGACACTTAGGTCAAAATAGACTAACTCAAATAAATATGACGAAAAGAAGAAAAAAGGAAAGAAGAAAAAAAGATAAATAAAAATCGAAGAGAGAAAAATAAAAAATAAAGAAGGAGAAAAGACCACATTCATTTTGAAGTATTAAAATACTAAAATATCACTCACTTATTTAACGGAAATTAACGGTGTTAGTCCATTTTAACCTAAGTGTCGCAGTTTAACAAACTGCCTAGACGATAATTAGTAAACCAATACTGCATGTACCTAAGTGTCAACGAGGAAAAACTGCGAGGGATTTTCTGTCAAAAGCTCTCTAATATATAGTCAACTTGACAACTTGTAATAACTATTCTTCATGAATCTCATGTGCAGTAACCATCCATGTAACTGTCAACTTAAGAGGGCATTAAACAAGTATTTTTTCCAAACAATATGTTATCCAACTCTTCCGTTATATATGGAAATGAACTAAAGCGTATTTCTTGAATGTGACAAACATTGCAAGTATGACACTATGTTTAGATTTCATGGAAAAACCTTGATATATAGATATAACTATGTCAATGTGAGAGCTTTAGCTCTACCGAAACATGTTCAATTTAACCAACAAATATTAACTGAATATCCATATTACATTAGGAATAACATAACATGAGTCCAAATGGTTTAAGCATGTAGTAGTATCAACAGTGATGCTGCCCTAAACATAAAAGGGACTCATCAATACCCAATAGCAGGCGAAACTTTGCTTTTGATACTCTCCAGGAAAGACATCCAGATGACGACGGGTGGGAAACTAGCCTTTGGCATACAGATCTATGCTACCCACTTGAAAGCGTGAGGTTGCCTTATTGTCTCGGACAGCGAGAAACCTGAATCTGCAATTCCATATTTTGATTAATTTAAGAGAATGGTGCAGAAAAGAAGGCGGAGGGAGGGCCTGAGATTTCAGAAGGAAATTAAGGACCTGAACGTATTTGCTGGGAAATGTGCTAGTTTAATTTCGAAAGTCTTCCGCTCAAAACGGTTTTCAAACAACTGAGAAACTTGCTCATCTATTAGGCACCAGCTAGAACCTCCATCATTGCTTCCCTCTATGACCCTGACAGCATAAAAGCAAACTGTGAATTTAAGATGACGTCTATATTAACAAAACCCTTTTGCTTTCTGAAATGTTTCTTACGTCATCCCCTCTTATATTAATATAACAATTTAGTAATTCCCTCTGATATTTCTCATCCTCTAGTATTTAATGAAACAAAATTGCTGAAATGGTATACAGACGTGCTGAGCTGACAGAAGGTTCATCTCACACGGATTTAACAAAATGGGTTACAATCTCATGTACATCAGCAGACCGGTCTATTTCAGTTCAAACTAAAATAGATGGATAATTTGACATATCTAGTCGCTTCACAACAGGACAGAAACGAGGATCGATAGCTTACGAACACAACAAGATCAAAATCATGAAAATTTAATAGGCTAGGGGTACTGAGGCAAGATGTTATTTCCCCTTTAAACATTATGAAGAAGCTTGCATGTTTTCTCAAAAAAAAAAAAAAAAAAAAAAAAAAAAAAAAAAAAACCTTGCATGTCTATCTTATGTGCGCTACAGAAGGCTTCAACAACAGTACTTCAATCACAGTCCATTAAGTTATGGGCTATATTCTTAAGTGTTTCATATGTTGAAATGATAGATGGTTCGATAAGGATATGAAGTGACAGTTGTTACAACACCTTTGCAACTGAAACCAAGTCCTGGGGAGGATGTTGTATAACCCGGATTAATCCGATATGGATTAATGCAAAGGTTAACCATGCTTACTGTTTTATTGGGCCACAACTGTTTTAAAAATTAAGAAATAGAATTCACCAAGGATAGACCATATTCTTATAAACTAAACAGCAAAAAGAAGTCAATAACCGGTCTTGGGATCCAAGTGGTAAGCTCCAAAAGCAGCTGTATAATGAGGCGTTATCAAAAGAAATGTATATAGAAAACACATAGAGCACTTCTACATGATCCATATAACAACCAAAAGAATTGGTTTCCGAACTTTCTGCCTCAAAATCCATCATACACCACCACAAACAAACTCGGAAACTGTAGCTAGGGAAACCCAACACATGCTAAAGTTGTTAGAATCAGACCCTAGAATGACAATGAAGCAAAATATGACTTGCACAAACTAATTCCCTGACCCTAAATAATCATTTTTGTAACATTATAGTAAAGTTATTTTCGAAAGATGATATCAAGTGAATTTGTTTACAACATTATCCAAAAAAAAATTGAATGCGATATGATTTATTTTTCTGAGTTATACTTTAATGTCTATGCATGTGTGTCAATAATAAGTACTTCGCTATCAAGTGAATTTGTTTACAGGACTTAACATCCAAAACTTTTGGATGCAATATGATTTATTTTTCTGAGTTATACTTTGATGTTTATGCATGTGTGTCAATAGTAAGTACCCCTCCGTCTCTAAGTGCCTTCCCTCCCTTCCTTCCCAAGATTCGAAGTCCCAAAATAAGTGCTATACTATCGAAGTACTATTTTTTACTTTAGTTCCCTCCATACCCCCATTTCAATTATCAAGTCAAACGCACATTTTAAACTGCGTGAAAATTTCAACCCAGCTCTTATTTTGGGATGGAGAGAGTAGTAAAAATCATTCATTCTTACAAAGTGATGCAGGACGAGAAGCAACAGATTCATTTTTGGAAGATGCAGAACTTAAAATGTTCCGTACTAAGACCTTGTTTCCTGTCTAAAATATAACATTTTATACCCTCCTCCCATCTTATGTGTCCACTTTTGCTAAAATGGGTATCCAATTTATGTGTCCTCTACTCCTCTTACACAAAAGTTATTTGTTTTTGTTTTTTTACTTTAATTCCCTCCACATCTTTTTATTAATTCTTACTTTCTCCACTTTCCAAGATAGCTGCCATAAAATACAAAGGACAGTTTTGTAATTTATCAAGTCAAAACTATCTTCTTAATCCTGTGAATAGTCAAACCGGACGCATAAATTGGATGGAGGGAGTTGGATTTTTGAAGCCTTAAAAATGTCGTACTTCTTTATCTAGAACAGGTTGTTTCATTTCTGAAGTTTTATTTTTCATGGTGATTGCAAAATGATATTTATGCCCTTGCATATTAAATTATATCCTCTCCCTTTTCCATCATCATGGTAAACGCCATCCCTTTCTGGTCTTCCTCTTCATCCAAAGCCTCCTTCCACCACTAGTGCTATCATCACCTCCATTTTTCTCCAAGATCCAATGTCGGTTCAAATATTTTACCTCATTCTCCATACTTTTCTCCAAGATCAATATTGATATAACCATTTTACATCATTCTCCATACGATTTTTCTCCAAGATCCAATACTGGTTCAAGCAATCTACCAGACTCCAGACTCCTTACACTCGATGAGATATGGGTTTGTTCCAATATAGGTCCTCTGGTCGATGGGAGTTGTGATTATGACCATCCTTCACAATCGACAAGATTGTCATCAGCTCCAGTAATGACGATTCTGCTTCGATCACAATCACAAATTTCTCAGTTTCTTTGCTCATGCTGTATTTGTGCATTAACAGAGCCTTGAGAAGGATGAGGATAAAGAGAAAGGTACAACGGTACTACGGGAATAGTGCATAAGTACTGCGGGCAAAGAGGTTCACGAAATTGACAGCAGGGTGGGTTCTACAAAAAACGAGGAAAAGGAGCAAAAAGATGGGATTTAGCAAACGTGTACTTTTCTCACTTTATTTTTGTCTATTTTTTATCCTTTAATTTGTTAATGACACGTGAAACAGACATTTATTTTGAATAGGTAATGAATTGTTTATAAAAATGAGGGAAAAAAACAAGGAGCGTTTCCAAAGACACTAAAATGTAGTAACATCATAACCTACACAGGCAAAGAGAATCTAGCAACTACATGGGAAACAAACTTAAAAAAGAATACTAAGAGGGGAAACAAGACCTAATTGTTGTTGCGTAGTAGAACTTTGGCTTCTAGGGACTTGAAGTTTAATAGCCCTGTGGCCACTGGAATCTTGATTTTTGGATAATTGTTTTACTGAAATGTGTAGTTCAGGTGAAGAGAAAGGATGAACGGTTATTCTCTATCTTCACCTCAACCACACTTTTCAATAAACCATTAATCCCTAATCCAAATATCCAAGGTCCCCAAACAAGGCTAATGTGGCTGTATAACAGGTAACATGTAAATATGTAATCAGGAGAGGCAAATTATTGATATTATTTTAATCTACTTTCATTCTTGTATGCACTCATATCAGCCCTTGGTGTTTCAGTTCTGCTATCAACTATCTTCAACTTTTTAGATGTCGCCTTGTTGGTTTATCTTTCTTGATCGCTGCAATCATGAAATTATCTCAATCTCACTGCTAATCCTTGTTTCTATGAAACTCATTATCGGAAAGCCTTGTTCAAGTTTATAGCCTTTTGGTCATTAGAGATATTTATTTCCGCATCTCCTACAGAGACGTACCATAAGACAAAACACCGCACATTAATGAAGAAAATCAGGAAATACATTTATTTCCATAGGGAGTCATGTAATCTTTCCTTTTTAGTTTCCTACAAACTCTATCCATTCTTCCTCACTTGGCTCCATTTGACTTCCAGTCCTATAATTAGAATTAATCATCAACAATAATTTTTATTTATACTATTCTTTAGTCAAGGGGAAGCAAAATGAACCCGTTCCTGAATAGAGGGAGACCTGTTCTAATTACCAGGGTATTCTCACTTCTGCGACACGCATTTTTGTTATATTTTTCATAATGCCACAACACATCGCCTCATACATCAAAGCGGGTCTTCCAGCGTTTCTACAAAACCTACCCTTCAAGCTATCCGGAATCCTACGGTCACAAAACACTCCATATACACTCCTTCACTTCATCGACCCAACTTTTATCTTTTGGGTAACATCATCATCCATCTCTCTGTAGCCAGGTAAAAACGACCCAACATACCAACAAAATTCTTCTTTGGCACCTCTTGCCCCAAGGGCGGATCCACACTTGATACAAGGTGGTCATAGGTCCACCCTGAGATGTTTTTCCCCACTACTATCTAACATTTCTTTTAAAAATTCTTCATGAAGGCCCCCTAAATATTTCGAAAAGGAGCTCAAAATCTGTAGAATGGAGTCAAAATAACCATGCACAAACATAAACAAAGATGATAAAAGATGCCTCAACCTTTATCAACTTGTTAGTGAACCCGGACTATTTACCTTCAGGCTCGGTTGAAAGTTTTCATTTTTACAAAGCTCCAAGTATTGCTCTTCCTCCTTCCTTTCGAATTTTATTTCAAGAACTGAATGGAGTGATCGAAATTCAAGATTTTCTTCATCAAATTGAAGTTAAATGTCTTCTTGTGTCAGATTTTGAATTTCTCTATTATATATTCACTTGTGGTGTCTAAGGAATACCCATTGAAACCTAGCCTAAACTGTTGGAATTCAGTGGTGTCAGCTGTTAATAGAGATAAAACTGTCTCCAAAATTTGGTCAATTGAGCTGTTATTGCTCCAATAGAGATACTAGAATAAAATAACTAACCATGGAATCTAAAGTAGGTCATCACAATTTGTGTGCCTTTGATCCCTGTGTATGCACCAAGGCCTCGTTTGGGTAAGGTATAAGGAGGCTGATAAAGATAACTTTGCACCTGTTGTCTCTTATCTCGTGTCGAGTGCAGTATAAGCAACAGGCATACGTTATACTCCCTTGCCCCACCCACTCAAATTTGACAAGGAATCGGTGTGGATAGAGTGGGAGTGCAAAAAGTCTAAAACACCCTCAAAATCACTTATTTTGCGTTATCCCAGTACAATCGATCCTACCTCATATCCCAGTATATCTCGTAGCCCCGTGATTTTTATACCTTACCCAAATGAGCCTACTGAATTTCTCAGTTAAAGTTACAAAATTTTCATGTTATGTCTGTCCACCCTAACAAAAATGCTGTGTCCGCCCTTGTCTTGCCCACCAATAGTTATAGCCTCCTTCCGTACCGTCAGATAGCCACTATTACACCCTGACTAATCATAATTCCTTCAGATTCCAACTGATCCCTCTGTAAGTCTAACTCACCATTACGCTCACCCATTGTTGCATAAATTATAATTTTATCGTCGGAAAATAAACATGCACCATGAGAAATCATCATCTTAGATGCTCCTTCTAACCTCATCGATTACCAAAGTGAAGATTTACGGAATTTACGCAGACTCTTTGGTGTAAACCATTGTTATGGGGAATTCTCTTGTTTCTCCTCCGTCCTCACTCTAGCAACTACTCCCTCGTACATATCCTTAATCATCTCCAATATTGAATAGGTACCCCTTCTTTTCAAGACTTTCCCCATTATGATTCTTTCCTAAAGCACTCCATCACATGCATTTTCTGAGTCTATGAATACTAAGTGTAAGTTCCTCTCATTTTCTCTGTCCCAGCTCCATTAAGTGCCTAAGAAATATAGCCTCGGTAGGAATAGAACCAAATTGATTTTGTTAATTTTTTGTGTTTGTTGTCTCACTTCTTTATTGTGTCTTTGATACCTTGATAATTAGAACAACTTTGAACCCTTGTTCTTAAAGGTACCAATGTACTCTTCCTACAATCTTCAGCAATTTCTCACACTTCAAGATCATATTAAACATACTAGTCAACCATAATACCCTGTCGCCATCCGCTACTCGCACTTTGATAAGAACCCCAGTAGATGCTACAGCTTTCCCCCACTTTCAACTTCAACACAAGATAATTTAGAAACGATCGCTACCTTGTTTCAATCGGAAGAAAAACATATTTTCCTAAACGACAACTTTACTACGGTCCAGAAAGCTATTGGAGAAACAAAGTGAAATGTATCCAATTTGTTAGTATTCAAAGGAAAATTGGAGCAGTCAAACACAGAAACCATACCAGTCCGATGGATCTCTCTCTGGAGCATCATTGGCTGACATAATTTCATACGCTGCAAGCTCGTGCTTCTGATTGTCAGGAGCTTTGTATATAATCCAACAACCTGCAATTACAAATTAATTAATTAATTAAAAAAAAAAAGAACCATGCTGTACAAAACTACAAATACAGTAAGAACAAGTTCTTTTCTTTTCTCAAAATTTTAGATTTATTGGGTGAAGCAGGATACAAGTACGGATCAATATTATCAATATTGAGGGCTAAAAGAACAATATGAATGATGACGATTTCTTTTGTAAATGTTCAACTAACGTGTCTGCAATTGGGATAACGGGAAAAGCTCTGAATTTAAAAATCCCCAAAATTAATGTGAAGGATAGTTTTTTCCTGCTTTAAGCAATCCTGCTAAACTTTATGGATTACTTATTAATCTCTATGGAAGCATTGTCATGGTTACAGTAGATTGTTATGCAAATAGTGTGCCGAAATTTTGGAAGGATCCAAGAATCAAATTTGGAGCGTACATGGTACCGTTTAACTGAAAACAGGGGTTGCCGGATCTGGAAAAGGAGGCTATGTGGAGGAGAAATCAAGCACAACCCCTACTTCTTATCTCACTATTTATTATGTTTCCTTCAGTTCCATTGTTTCCCATTATTTTCATGTGGGTAGCTTAGTTTTATATTCAGTAAATGTAATATTGATGTAAAGTTGAAGCCTCTTGGTTTGTATTAGTCTTAAAGTTTTGATATAGAAGAAGTGGAAGCTTGTACCAGGCTTCCTCCTCATCCTAGTGCCCGTTGCACCTCGGCAAGGGCGGCTGCCATTGCCAAATAAGGGAGAGTGAGAGAGTGTCGTGGGGGGGGGGGGTGTGCGGCAGTGAGAATGTGAAGTTGTGTACAATAGACAGTGAGAGAGGAGAAAAAAGACTAACTGATTGAGGGCAATAAAGTCTTTTCCAATAGCTTATAAGCTAGGCTTTTGGTGGTATGTTTCGAATTCATCTAGATGGGTACCCGATAAACTAGGGCGGTGATCCTATTTATTGTTTTAACTTTATTTGACTTATTGGATTATCCAATTAAGGCCCAATTATTAAATGAATATAGACATGTAATCCGGAATAAGTTAGACTAACCCAGTTAGTAAAACCCATTTTGCCACCTCAAAAACCAAGGCATATAATATATTAATATGGCATTTTGATGCTCATACTGATAGTATGTTCATGCGCAGTACTAGGTACATAGTATGCCACTTTAGAGTTGAAGTCTCTGGGGTAAGAGTCTAAACAAACCATCCATTGAAGGAATAGATAGAAAACATGCAAACAAAAGATTACAGTACTGGACCTCAGATTTGGTAGAAAGTACATCTTCAATGAGAACTTAACTGTTTTGAGCTATCCAACATTATATATGGGAACTCGAGATACCTTTTGCACCATTTGGTTCTTCCCACTTCGACATCCGAGTCCCGTCAAATGCAGATGTGACCTGAAATTAATATGAAGAAGAACATTTGAAGAGACTATTAATCAGTACGTGGATCATAGAATACTAACAAAACCACATAGTAAATATATCCTGAATATGAAGCATAGAAGACGAAAGACCCTGTAGTACTTACAATACCGAAAGGAAGCTCCTCTCCACTGGCGAGGACCAGACCGGAACATATCCTGTTAAGCTTCAGCAGTGGCCAAGAAAGACAATCTTCACTAGCATTCTTGGACCTAGTGTAATTATTAATCACATCATCCAGAGCATGGAACATAACAGGCAATGCTATGGAGGTTTTCACAGGTTCATCAGCCAAACAAATATTAAACCTCCCTTCGTTACTCAACTCTGTCTTCAGAGAAAGAGCATTAAACAACTGGTGAAATGAGGGCAACATTTCATGAAAAAGATTATAAGCAGCACCAGAACCAGAACTTATAGAAGTTATCCTTGTTTTATAGGGAGAGTTCTTGATATTGATCAAAATCTGCCTAAAAAACTGAAGTAGTTCAATGCCTTGGGATTTAGAACAATGTTTCTCTGCAAAGTAAGATATAACAGGGAGAAATGCATCATATATCCTCGTCACGTGCTCATCTATGCATCTGCGGACTGGGCAAGAAGAGGAACTTAGAGAATGATTTCCATCAGAACCAAATTCTGATCTTGATATACGCCATTCTCTATCGCCACTTTGTCTTCCAGGTAACGAAATCGAAGCATTTTCCTTCGAATATAAATCTGCCAGGAGTGCATCTGCTTCATTTCTGTCACGTTCCTCCACAGTAGCAAGTAGTTTTGATGTAAAATGCTTCCGGCATTCTCTTCTTATGTTGGAAAGAATAATAGAAAGATCAGCCTCAGTGGTAATGCGTCTCCGAGAAAGAACCTTTTAGACAAGAAGCTAAACTTTTGTCAGAAAAAACATGACACCAGTTTGCGCCATAAAAGTCAGAACAAAACAAGCCATTCACTTCAAAAGATCACAAATCTACCTCATGCCACTTCCTGGTGTAACGTTTAGTGACATCATAAACTCCATCGTTTGCAATAGCAAATATGTAACTCAACTTCTTTCCCCAGCTTCAAGAAAGATTTTGTAAACAGCAAATATGAGGTCGGAATTTAGTTTCATACTGAAGCAGCAGAAAAGGAAAGGCAATACCAACACAATAAACTCGTTGAAACCAGAGGAAGTTACCCGCTTTCGTAGAGCAATGGATTGTCATAGATTCCTTCACAAGGATCAAGGTGCATCCATCTGCGAAACTTAGCAAGACATAAGAACTTTTAGATGCATGCATAAAACAGTTTAAGAAACGAGAAATACCTTCCCAGATAAGGTGAGAAGCACTCTGTCCAAACATGATCCGTGAAATGGATGATCTGGACAACAACAAAAATCATACAATCATAAGAATTCATCTCCAAATCAAAGATTGACTGAATTCCACATGATATATTGTTTGTGATGCATTTATGGAAAGACTAGATAAGCATATACGAGCAAACATTGATAGGTAACAGACAGTATGGGACTGATTAACGTAGGACAGTAGCAACGTGAGGGTAAAGCCATCCCCAAGTTTTTTTGTGTACATTTGGCTGAAGTAGGCTTGTAGGGTGCATCGACGAGGAAGAAGAGCAGCTTGCAGTTGGAAGGTCAGAGTCTTTAGATCATTCATGAAGTTTAGGTGTCTGTAAGCAGGAGATGAGCTCTGGATATCAATTGTTCCCGTGTTTAGAAGTTCTCTTTATGGCCCCTTTAATGATGGATCAAAAGGAAACGGTCTGGCGAATTGAAATTGGCGGTTCTGGGGAATGAACAGTAGTCATGAACATGTAGAATAGGCTGTTCTAAAGTGCTTTTTTTATTTGACCGACCATTCTCCATTAATTAGACTTAAAATAGAGCATTTTAAAGTTTTTCTCGGTCTAAAAAGGGCAAGAACTATGTTTGAAATATGATTATTTTATGTTGTTTTCTTAGCGACAAGCAGACATCAAAAGGATTTCTTTTAGGTAATCAGAACTTTTATAAAACTGGAAAAGATAAGTTTACTTCCCTCAAAAAGAAGAAAAGATAAGTTTACAGAGGAACTGAGAGGCCACCCATAACGTAGACAGCGAAAGGAGAAACTAAACCTATAAAACAACCATGTCACAGAATCAAGCAAGTGATCAATTGAACCAAGCGGTACTGGGATCCGCAACTCAAAGAGCAACTGAATAACAAGGCCTCTGAAAAAAGCATCACTCAACTGTCTACAGTTACGCACCCTTTAAATGATCCACAAAACAGCTAAGAGAGCCAAACGCCAAGTTGTTTGTCTCTGTCTGTCCACTTGAACTCCACCTCATTCAATGAGAAACTCTGAAATCCTAGCAGGAGCAAGCTAACTACCCAAGCACTACGTAACGCTGCTAGAACCAAATCCCAAGAGCAATCCAAGTAAGGTCACAAAGAAAACATTAGGATAGAGTGCACAGTTTGGAGTTGGTTTATAATTAGCATAGTTGTGAGACTTTGGTCGCTAGCCCTTCGATTCATGATATCAAGACATGCGATGATATTATGATACTGTAGCAAGGGACCGAAGTGTCAGAATGACCAAAACCTCCTAACCCCTAAGGTAGAGGGTCTTGGTGTAATAATATCCAGACAGTTGAGAACTGTGATTTTCAACTTAATGGCACAGCCACCCCTAGGGAGACTCCCATATTGGTCCAGCCACCCAAAGGGGAAATTTCATCTATCCACATTTCCTTCTTGGCTAGAGTGTCTTGATTTCCAAGTAATTACCAAATTAGGTTTCCGATACTATTCCTTGTAGAATTACGATATGTTCCGATTAACATTTATATATGTTCTTTATGGTGTGTTTGATGAGGTATGAAAACGTGGAGTTTCAATAAACTAGGGTTTTAATATCCATGGTTTTAGATACCTGTTCGGATGCACTGAAGTTAAAATTTTAAAATTCCATGTCAAAATTGAAATTCTGATTCTACTAATTCCACTTTTTGATGACACCAAAACAGGTTTCTTAGATTTAGGTTGGTACTAGACAGAAATGCTAGGGTTCACCAAATCTTCTAATCCTAAATCATCAATTAAACCCTAATTTAGATATCCGAAACACTAAATTGGACCCCCGACACTCAAACCCTTCACCCTTGTGAGAAATCAAATCACTCAAAACAAGATTTCGAAGTGTTTTGGGCAGTTTTTTAATATTTAAATGTTACAAAAATAAGTGACACTTTACCTAATATTGTAGACTAACAATCAAACTATAGGATCACGAAAAATTTTACAGCTAAAAACCTTCTTTAGCCTGCCAAAAATATCCCCAAGATACCCATAAAATGTCTCGAAACCATAATTTATCACTAATTATCATACCCTAAACATCAACCCAATTCCAAAAGCACCAAATCTTCTAATCCTAAATCGTCAATTAAACCCTAATTAGATATCTGAAACACTAAATTGGAACCCTGACCCTCAAACCCTTTACCCTTTTGAGAAATCAAATCACTCAAAACAAGATTTCGAAGCGTTTTGAGTACCTTTTTTTAATATATAATGTTAAAAAAAAGAGTGAATCTTTACCTGATGTTGTAAACTGACAATCAAACTATAGGATCACGAAAAAATTTAATAGGAAAATCCTTCTTTGGTCTGCCAAAATTCGCCCCAAAATACCTATAAAATGTCCCGAAACCAAGATTTATCATTAAAAATTATACCCTAAGCATCACCCCCAAACTCCAAAAACACCAAATCTTCTAATCCTAAATCATCAATTAAACCCTAATTTAGATATCTGAAACACTAAATTGGACCCCCGACCCTCAATCCCTTCACCCTTTTGAGAAATCAAATCACTCAAAACAAGTTTTGAGCACTTTTTTAATATTTAAATGTTACAAAAACGAGTGAATCTTTAGCTAATATTGTAGACTGACAATCAAACTATAAGATCACGAAAAAATTTACAACTAAAAACCTTCTTTAACCTGCAAAAAATCTCCCCAAAATACCCATAAAATGTCCCGAAACCATGATTTATCATAAAAAATCATACCCTAAACATCACCCCCAAACTCCAAAAAAACCAAATCCTCTAATCCTAAATCCTCAATTAAACCCTAAGCAGAAATCTGAAACACTTAATTGGACTCCCAACCGTCAAACCCTTCCCCCTTTTCAGAAATGAATATCAGTCAAAACAAGATTTTGAAGCATTTTGAGCACCCTTTTTTAATATCTAAATGTTACAGAAACGAGTAAATCTTTACCAAATATTTTAGACTGACAACCACACTATAGTATCACGAAAAAATGTACAACTAAAAACTTTTTTTGGCCAGCCAAAAACCTCCAAAAAATTCCCATAAAATGTCCCGAAACCGTGATTTATCGAAATCATACCCTAAACATCACCCCAAACTCCAAAAACACCAAATCCTCTAATCGTGAATCCTCAATTAAACCCTAAAAATAAATCTAAAACACTAAATTGGTTCCAGACCCTTAAATCCTACACCCTTTTAAGAAATCAAAACACTCAAAACAAGATTTCGAAGTGTTTTGAGCACGTTTTTTTTAAAATTTAAATGTTACAAAAACGAGTGAATCTTTACCTAATATTGTAGACTGACAATCAAACTATAGGATCACGAAAAAATTTACAGCTAAAAACCTTCTTTAGCCTGCCAAAAATCTGCCCAAAATACCCATAAAATGTCCCGAAACCATGATTTATCATTAAATATCATACCCTAAACATCACACCAATTCCAAAAACATCAAATCTTCTAATCCTAAATCGTCAATTAAACCATAATTAGAAATCGGAAACACTAAATTGGACCCCTGACCCTTAAACACTTCACCCTTTTGAGAAATCAAATCACTCAAAACAAGATTTCGAAGCGTTTTGAGCACCTTTTTTTAATATATAATGTTACAAAAAAAGAGTGAATCTTTACCTGATGTTGTAGACTGGCAATCAAACTAAAGGATCACGAAAAAATTTAAAAGGAAAATACTTCTTTAGCCTGCCAAAATTCTCCCCAAAATACCTATAAAATGTCCCGAAACCATGATTTATCATTAAAAATCATACCCTAAGCATCACCCCCAAACTCCAAAAACACCAATCTTCTAATCCTAAATCATCAATTAAACCCAAATTTAAATATCTGAAACACTAAATTGGACCCCGGACGCTCAAACCCTTCTTCCTTATGAGAAATCAAATCACTCAAAACAAGATTTCGAAGTGTTTCGGTCACTTTTTTAATATTTAAATGTTACAAAAACAAGTGACACTTTACCTAATATTGTAGACTGACAATCAAACTATAGGATCACAAAAAATTTACAAATAAAAACCTTCTTTGGCCGGCCAAAAATATCCCCAAGATACCCATAAAATGTCCCGAAACCATTATTTATGATTAAATATCAAACCCTAAATATCAACCCAATTCCAAAAACACCAAATCCTCTAATCCTAAATCGTCAATTAAACCATAATTAATTATCTGAAACATTAAATTGGGCCCCTGACCCTCAAACCCTTCACCCTTTTGAGAAATCAAATTACTCAAAACAAGATTTCGAAGCGTTTTGAGCACCTTTTTCTAATATATAAATGTTACAAAAAAGAGTGAATCTTTACCTAATGTTGTAGACTGACAATCAAACTATAGGACCACGAAAATATTTACAACTAAAAACTTTGTTTAGCCTACCAAAAATCTCCCCAAAATACCTATGAAATGTCCCGAAACCATGATTTATCATTAAAAATCATACCCTAAGCATCACCCCCAAACTCCAAAAACTCCAAATCTTCTAATCCTAATTCATCAATTAAACCCTAATTTACATATCTGAAACACTAAATTGGACCCCGACCCTCAAACCCTTCACCCTTTTGAGAAATCAAATCACTCAAATCAAGATTTTGAAGGGTTTTGAGCACCTTTTTTAATATTTAAATGTTACAAAACCGAGTGAATCTTTAGCTAATATTGTAGACTGACAATCAAACTATAGGATCATGAAAAAATTTACAACTAAAAACCTTCTTTACCCTGCAAAATATCTCCCCAAAATACTCATAATATGTCCCGAAACCATGATTAATCATTAAAAATCATACCCTAAACATCACCCCCAAACTCCAAAAACACCAAATCCTCTAATCCTAAATCCTCACTTAAACCCTACATAGAAATCTAAAACACTTTGTTGGACTCCCAACCCTCAAACCCTTCCCCCTTTTCAAAAAATGAATATCACTCAAAACAAGATTTCGAAGCATTTTGAGCACCCTTTTTTAATATCTAAATGTTACAGAAACGAGTGAATCTTTACCAACTATTTTAGACTGACAATCAAACTATAGGATCACGAAAAAATTACAACTAAAAACCTTCTTTAGCCTGCCAAAAATCTCCCCAAAATACCTATAAAATGTCCCGAAACCATGATTTATTTTCAAAAATCATACCCTAAGCATCACCCCCAAACTCCAAAAAACACCAAATCTTCTAATCCTAAATCATCAATTAAACCCTAATTTAGATATCTGAAACACTAAATTGGACCCCCCGACACTCAAACCCTTCACCCTTGTGAGAAATCAAATCACTCAAAACAAGATTTCGACGTGTTTTGGGCACTTTTTTTAATATTTAAATGTTACAAAAACAAGTGACACTTTACCTAATATTGTAGACTGACAATCAAACTATAGGATCACGAAAAAAATTTACAACTAAAAACCTTCTTTAGCCTGCCAAAAATATCCCCAAGATACCCATAAAATGTCCCGAAACCATAATTTATCACTAATTGTCATACCCTAAACATCAACCCAATTCCAAAAACACCAAATCTTCAAATCCTAAATCGTCAATTAAACCATAATTAGATATCTGAAACACTAAATTGGAACCCTGACCCTCAAACCCTTTACCCTTTTGAGAAATCAAATCACTCAAAACAAGATTTCGAAGCGTTTTGAGTACCTTTTTTTAATATATAATGTTACAAAAAAGAGTGAATATTTACCTGATGTTGTAGACTGTCAATCAAACTATAGGATCACGAAAAAATTTAAAAGGAAAATCCTTCTTTAGCCTGCCAAAATTCTCCCCAAATTACCTATAAAATGTCCCGAAAACCATGATTTATCATTAAAAATCATACCCTAAGCATCACCCCCAAACTCCAAAAACACCAAATCTTCTAATCCTAAATCATCAATTAAACCCTAATTTAGATACCTGAAACACTAAGACCCCCGACCCTCAAACCCTTCACCCTTTTGAGAAACCAACTCACTCAAAACAAGAATTCGAAGCGTTTTGAGCACTTTTTTAATATTTAAATGTTACAAAAACGAGTGAATATTTAGCTAATATTGTAGACTGACAATCAAACTATAGGATCACGAAAAAATTTACAACTAAAAAACTTCTTTAACCTGCAAAAAATCTCCCCAAAATACCCATAAAATGTCCCGAAACCATGATTTATCATAAAAAATCATACCCTAAACATAACCCCCAAACTCCAAAAAAAACAAATCCTCTAATCCAAAATCCTCAATTAAACCCTAAGCAGAAATCTGAAACACTTAATTGGACTCCCTACCGTCAAACCCTTCCCCCTTTTCATAAATGAATATCACTCAAAACAAGATTTTGAAGCATTTTGAGAACCCTCTTTTAATATCTAAATGCTACAGAAACGAGTGAATCTTTACCAAAAATTTTAGACTGACAACCACACTATAGTATCACGAAAAAATGTACAACTAAAATCTTTTTTTGTCCAGCCAAAAACCTCCCCAATATTCCCATAAAATGTCCCGAAATCGTGATTTATCGAAATCATACCCTAAACATCACCCCAAACTCCAAAAACACCAAATCCTCTAATCGTGAATCCTCAATTAAACCCTAAATATAAATCTAAAACACTAAATTGGACCCAGACCCTTAAATCCTACACCCTTTTAAGAAATCAAAACACTCAAAACAAGATTTCGAAGTGTTTTGAGCACGTTTTTTTTATTATTTAAATGTTACAAAAACGAGTGAATATTTACCTAATATTGTAGACTGACAATCAAACTATAGGATCACGAAAAAATTTACAGCTAAAAACCTTCTTTAGCCTGCCAAAAATCTCCCCAAAATACCCATAAAATGTTCCGAAACCATGATTTATCATTAAATATCATACCCTTAACATCACACCAATTCCAAAAACACAAAATCTTCTAATCCTAAATCGTCAATCAAACCATAATTAGATATCGGAAACGCTAAATTGGACCCCTGACCCTCAAACCATTCACCCTTTTGATAAATCAAATCACTCAAAACAAGATTTCGAAGCGTTTTGGGCACCTTTTTTTAATATATAATGTTACAAAAAAAGAGTGAATCTTTCACTGATGTAGACTGGTAGTCAAACTAAAGGATCACGAAAAAATTTAAAAGGAAAATCCTTCTTTAGCCTGCCAAAACTCTCCCCAAAATACCTATAAAATGTCCCGAAACCATGATTTATCATTAAAAATCATACCCTAAGCATCACCCCCAAACTCCAAAAACACCAATCTTCTAATCCTAAATCATCAATTAAACCCAAATTTAGATATCTGAAACACTAAATTGGACCCCCGACGCTCAAACCCTTCACCCTTATGATAAATCAAATCACTCAAAACTACCTAATATTGTAGACTGACAATCAAACTATAGGATCACGAAAAAATTTACAAATAAAAACCATCTTTGGCCGGCCAAAAATATCCCCAAGATACCCATAAAATGTCCCGAAACCATTATTTATCATTAAATATCATACCCTAAACATCAACCCAATTCCAAAAACACCAAATCTTCTAATCCTAAATCATCAATTAAACCATAATTAATTATCTGAAACACTAAATTGGGCCCCTGACCCTCAAACCCTTCACCCTTTTGAGAAATCAAATTACTCAAGACAAGATTTCGAAGCGTTTTGAGCACCTTTTTTTAATATATAATGTTACAAAAAAGAGTGAATATTTACCTAATGTTGTAGACTGACAATCAAACTACAGGACCACGAAAATATTTATAACGAAAAACTTTGTTTAGCCTGCCAAAAATCTCTCCAAAATACCTATGAAATATCCTGAAACCATGATTTATCATTAAAAATCATACCCTAAGCATCACCCCCAAACTCCAAAAACTCCAAATCTTCTAATCCTAAATCATCAATTAAACCCTAATTTAGATATCTGAAACACTAAATTGGACCCCGACCCTCAAACCCTTCACCCTTTTGAGAAATCAAATCACTCAAAACAAGATTTTGAAGCGTTTTGAGCACCTTTTTTAATATTTAAATGTTACAAAAACGAGTTAATCTTTAGCTAATATTGTAGACTGACAAACAAACTATAGGAACATGAAAAAATTTACAACTAAAAACCTTCTTTACCCTGCAAAAAATCTCCCCAAAATAATCATAAAATGTCCCGAAACCATGATTTATCATTAAAAATCATACCCTAAACATCACCCCCAAACTCCAAAAACACCAAATCCTCTAATCCTAAATCCTCACTTAAACCCTACATAGAAATCTAAAACACTTTATTGGACTCCCAACCCTCAAACCCTTCCCCCTTTTCAAAAATGAATATCACTCAAAACAAGATTTCGAAGCATTTTGAGCACCCTTTTTTAAAATCTAAACGTTACAGAAACGAGTGAATCTTTACCAACTATTTTAGACTGACAATCAAACTATAGGATCACGAAAAAATTACAACTAAAAACCTTCTTTAGCCTGCCCAAAATCTCCCCAAAATACCTATAAAATGTCCCGAAACCATGATTTATTTTTAAAAATCATACCCTAAGCATCACCCCCAAACTCCAAAAAACACCAAATCTTCTAATCCTAAATCATCAATTAAACCCTAATTTATATATCTGAAACACTAAATTGGACCCCCGACACTCAAACCCTTCACCCTTGTGAGAAATCAAATCACTCAAAACAAGATTTCGAAGTGTTTTGGGCACTTTTTTAATATTTGAATGTTACAAAAATAAGTGACACTTTACCTAATATTGTAGACTGACAATAAAACTATAGGATCACGAAAAAATTTACAACTAAAAACCTTCTTTAGCCTGCCAAAAATATCCCCAAGATACCCATAAAATATCTCGAAACCATAATTTATCACTAATTATCATACCCTAAACATCAACCCAATTCCAAAAGCACCAAATCTTCTAATCCTAAATCGTCAATTAAACCCTAATTAGATATCTGAAACACTAAATTGGAACCCTGACCCTCAAACCCTTTACCCTTTTGAGAAATCAAATCACTAAAAACAAGATTTCGAAGCGTTTTGAGTACATTTTTTTAATATATAATGTTACAAAAAAGAGTGAATCTTTACCTGATGTTGTAAACTGACAATCAAACTATAGGATCACGAAAAAATTTAATAGGAAAATCCTTCTTTAGCCTGCCAAAATTCTCCCCAAAATACCTATAAAATGTCCCGAAACCATGATTTATCATTAAAATCATACCCTAAGCATCACCCCCAAACTCCAAAAACACCAAATCTTCTAATCCTAAATCATCAATTAAACCCTAATTTAGATATCTGAAACACTAAATTGGACCCCCGACCCTCAATCCCTTCACCCTTTTGAGAAATCAAATCACTCAAAACAAGATTTTGAAGCGTTTTGAGCACTTTTTTAATATATAAATGTTACAAAAACGAGTGAATCTTTAGCTAATATTGTAGACTGACAATCAAACTATAGGATCACGAAAAAATTTACAACTAAAAACCTTCTTTAACCTGCAAAAAATCTCCCCAAAATACCCATAAAATGTCCCGAAACCATGATTTATCATAAAAAATCATACCCTAAACATCACCCCCAAACTCCAAAAAAACCAAATCCTCTAATCCTAAATCCTCAATTAAACCCTAAGCAGAAATCTGAAACACTTAATTGGACTCCCAACCGTCAAACCCTTCCCCCTTTTCAGAAATGAATATCCGTCAAAACAAGATTTTGAAGCATTTTGAGCACCCTTTTTTAATATCTAAATGTTACAGAAACGAGTGAATCTTTACCAAATATTTTAGACTGACAACCACACTATAGTATCACGAAAAAATATACAACTCAAAAATTTTTTTGGCCAGCCAAAAACCTCCCCAGAATTCCCATAAAAATGTCCCGAAACCGTGATTTATCGAAATCATACCCTAAACATCACCCCAAACTCCAAAAACACCAAATCCTCTAATCGTGAATCCTCAATTAAACCCTAAAAATAAATCTAACACACTAAATTGGACCCAGACCCTTAAATCCTACACCCTTTTAAGAAATCAAAACACTCAAAACAAGATTTCGAAGTGTTTTGAGCACGTTTTTTTTAAAATTTAAATGTTACAAAAACGAGTGAATCATTACCTAATATTGTAGACTGACAATCAAACTATAGGATCACGAAAAAATTTACAACTAAAAACCTTCTTTAGCCTGCCAAAAATCTCCCCAAAATACCCATAAAATGTCCCGAAACCATGATTTATCATTAAATATCATACCCTAAACATCACACCAATTCCGTAAACACCAAATCTTCTAATCCTAAATCGTCAATTAAACCATAATTAGATATCGGAAACACTAAATTGGACCCCTGACCCTCAAACCCTTCACCGTTTTGAGAAATCAAATCACTCAAAACAAGATTTCGAAGCGTTTTGAGCACCTTTTTTTAATATATAATGTTACAAAAAAAGAGTGAAACTTTACCTGATGTTGTAGACTGGCAATCAAACTAAAGGATCACGAAAAAATTTAAAAGGAAAATACTTCTTTAGCCTGCCAAAATTCTCCCCAAAATACCTATAAAATGTCCCGAAACCATGATTTATCATTAAAAATCATACCCTAAGCATCACCCCCAAACTCCAAAAACACCAATCTTCTAATCCTAAATCATCAATTAAACCCAAATTTAGATATCTGAAACACTAAATTGGACCCCCGACGCTCAAACCCTTCACCCTTATGAGAAATCAAATCACTCAAAACAAGATTTCGAAGTGTTTTGGTCACTTTTTTAATATTTAAATGTTACAAAAACAAGTGACACTTTACCTAATATTGTAGGCTGACAATCAAACTATAGGATCACAAAAAATTTACAAATAAAAACCTTCTTTGGCCGGCCAAAAATATCCCCAAGATACCCATAAAATGTCCCGAAAACATTATTTATAATTAAATATCATACCCTAAACATCAACCCAATTCCAAAAACACCAAATCTTCTAATCCTAAATCTTCAATTAAACCATAATTAATTATCTGAAACACTAAATTGGGCCCCTGACCCTCAAACCCTTCACCCTTTTGAGAAATCAAATTACTCAAAACAAAATTTCGAAGCGTTTTGAGCACATTTTTTTAATATATAATGTTACAAAAAAGCGTGAATCTTTACCTAATGTTGTAGACTGAGAATCAAACTATAGGACCACGAAAATATTTACAACGAAAAACTTTGTTTAGCCTGCCAAAAATCTCCCCAAAATACCTATGAAATGTCCCGAAACCATGATTTATCATTAAAAATCATACCCTAAGCATCACCCCCAAACTCCAAAACTCCAAATCTTCTAATCCTAAATCATTAATTAAACCCTAATTTAGATATCTGAAACACTAAATTGGACCCCGACCCTCAAACCCTTCACCCTTTTGAGAAATCAAATCACTCAAAACAAGATTTTGAAGGGTTTTGAGCACCTTTTTTAATATTTAAATGTTACAAAAACGAGTGAATCTTTAACTAATATTGTAGGCTGACAATCAAACTATAGGATCATGAAAAAATTTACAACTAAAAACATTCTTTACCTTGCAAAAAACTCCCCAAAATACTCATAAAATGTCCCGAAACCATGATTAATCATTAAAAATCATACCCTAAACATCACCCCCAAACTCCAAAAACACAAAATCCTCTAATCCTAAATCATCAATTAAACCCAAATTTAGATATCTGAAACACTAAATTGGAACCCCGACCCTCAAACCGTTCACCCTTATGAGAAATCTAATAACTCAAAACAAGATTTCGAAGTGTTCTGGGCACTTTTTTAATATTTAAATGTTACAAAAACAAGTTACACTTTACCTAATATTGTAGACTGACAGTCAAACTATAGGATCACGAAAAAATTTACAAATAAAAACCTTCTTTGGCTGGCCAAAAATATCCCCAAGATACCCATAAAATGTCCCGAAACCATTATTTATCATTAAATATCATACCCTAAACATCAAACCAATTCAAAAAATACCAAATCTTCTAATCCTAAATCGTCAATTAAACCATAATTAATTATTAGAAACACTAAATTGGACCCCCGACCCTCAAACCCTTCACCCTTTTGAGAAATCAAATCACTCAAAACAAAATTTTGAAGCGCTTTGAGCACCTTTTTTAGATATTTAAATGTTACAAAAACGAGTGAATCTTTAGCTAATATTGTAGACTGACAATCAAACTATAGGATCATGAAAAAATTTACAACTAAAAACCTTCTTTACCCTGCAAAAAATCTCCCCAAAATACTCATAAAATGTCCCGAAACCATTATTTATCATTAAAAGTCATACCCTAAACATCACCCCCAAACTCCAAAAACACCAAATCCTCTAATCCTAAATACTCACTTAAACCCTACATAGAAATCTAAAACACTTAATCGGACTCCCAACCCTCAAACCCTTCCCCCTTTTCAAAAATGAATATCACTCAAAACAAGATTTCGAAGCATTTTGAGCACCCTTTTTTAATATATAAATGTTACAGAAACGAGTGAATCTTTACCAACTATTTTAGACTGACAATCAAACTATAGGATCACGAAAAAATTACAACTAAAAACCTTCTTTAGCCTGCCAAAAATCTCCCCAAATAACCTATAAAATGTCCCGAAACCATGATTTTTTTAAAAATCATACCCTAAGCATCACCCCCAAACTCCAAAAAACACCAAATCTTCTAATCCTAAATCATCAATTAAACCCTAATTTAGATATCTAAAACACTAAATTGGACACCCGACACTCAAACCCTTCACCCTTGTGAGAAATCAAATCACTCAAAACAAGATTTCGAAGTGTTTTGGGCACTTTTTTATAAGTGACACTTTACCTAATATTGTAGACTGTCAGTCAAACTATAGGATCACGAAAAAAATTTAAAAGGAAAATCCTTCTTTAGCCTGCCAAAATTCTCCACAAAATACCTATAAAATGTCCCCAAAACCATGATTTATCATTAAAAATCATACCCTAAGCATCACCCCCAAACTCCAAAAACACCAAATCTTCTAATCCTAAATCATCAATTAAACCCTAATTTAGATATCTGAAACACTAAATTGGACCCCCGACCCTCAAACCCTTCACCCTTTTGAGAAACCAAATCACTCAAAACAAGATTTCGAAGCGTTCTGAGCACTTTTTTAATATTTAAATGTTACAAAAACGAGTGAATCTTTAGCTAATATTGTAGACTGACAATCAAACTATAGGATCACGAAAAAATTTACAACTAAAAACCTTCTTTAACCTGCAAAAAATCTCCCAAAAATACCAATAAAATGTCCCGAAACCATGATTTATCATAAAAAATCATACCCTAAGCATCACCCCCAAACTCCAAAAAAACCAAATCCTCTAATCCTAAATCCTCAATTAAACCCTAAGCAGAAATCTGAAACACTTAATTGGACTCCCAACCGTCAAACCCTTCCCCCTTTTCAGAAATGAATATCCGTCAAAACAAGATTTTGAAGCATTTTGAGCACCCTTTTTTAATATCTAAATGTTACAGAAACGAGTGAATCTTTACCAAATATTTTAGACTGACAACCACGCTATAGTATCACGAAAAAATATACAACTCAAAAATTTTTTTGGCCAGCCAAAAACCTCCCCAGAATTCCCATAAAAATGTCCCGAAACCGTGATTTATCGAAATCATACCCTAAACA
Source organism: Linanthus parryae (assembly GCA_023055425.1). Lineage (NCBI taxonomy): Eukaryota > Viridiplantae > Streptophyta > Magnoliopsida > Ericales > Polemoniaceae > Linanthus > Linanthus parryae. Next base: position 222,408 of record JALGPY010000002.1, read on the forward strand.
TCACCCCAAACTCCAAAAACACCAAATCCTCTAATCGTGAATCCTCAATTAAACCCTAAAAATAAATCTAACACACTAAATTGGACCCAGACCCTTAAATCCTACACCCTTTTAAGAAATCAAAACACTCAAAACAAGATTTCGAAGTGTTTTGAGCACGTTTTTTTTAAAATTTAAATGTTACAAAAACGAGTGCATCATTACCTAATATTGTAGACTGACAATCAAACTATAGGATCACGAAAAAATTTACAACTAAAAACCTTCTTTAGCCTGCCAAAAATCTCCCCAAAATACCCATAAAATGTCCCGAAACCATGATTTATCATTAAATATCATACCCTAAACATCACACCAATTCCGTAAACACCAAATCTTCTAATCCTAAATCGTCAATTAAACCATAATTAGATATCGGAAACACTAAATTGGACCCCTGACCCTCAAACCCTTCACCGTTTTGAGAAATCAAATCACTCAAAACAAGATTTCGAAGCGTTTTGAGCACCTTTTTTTAATATATAATGTTACAAAAAAAGAGTGAAACTTTACCTGATGTTGTAGACTGGCAATCAAACTAAAGGATCACGAAAAAATTTAAAAGGAAAATACTTCTTTAGCCTGCCAAAATTCTCCCCAAAATACCTATAAAATGTCCCGAAACCATGATTTATCATTAAAAATCATACCCTAAGCATCACCCCCAAACTCCAAAAACACCAATCTTCTAATCCTAAATCATCAATTAAACCCAAATTTAGATATCTGAAACACTAAATTGGACCCCCGACGCTCAAACCCTTCACCCTTTTGAGAAATCAAATCACTCAAAACAAGATTTCGAAGTGTTTTGGTCACTTTTTTAATATTTAAATGTTACAAAAACAAGTGACACTTTACCTAATATTGTAGGCTGACAATCAAACTATAGGATCACAAAAAATTTACAAATAAAAACCTTCTTTGGCCGGCCAAAAATATCCCCAAGATACCCATAAAATGTCCCGAAAACATTATTTATAATTAAATATCATACACTAAACATCAACCCAATTCCAAAAACACCAAATCTTCTAATCCTAAATCTTCAATTAAACCATAATTAATTATCTGAAACACTAAATTGGGCCCCTGACCCTCAAACCCTTCACCCTTTTGAGAAATCAAATTACTCAAAACAAAATTTCGAAGCGTTTTGAGCACATTTTTTTAATATATAATGTTACAAAAAAGCGTGAATCTTTACCTAATGTTGTAGACTGAGAATCAAACTATAGGACCACGAAAATATTTACAACGAAAAACTTTGTTTAGCCTGCCAAAAATCTCCCCAAAATACCTATGAAATGTCCCGAAACCATGATTTATCATTAAAAATCATACCCTAAGCATCACCCCCAAACTCCAAAACTCCAAATCTTCTAATCCTAAATCATTAATTAAACCCTAATTTAGATATCTGAAACACTAAATTGGACCCCGACCCTCAAACCCTTCACCCTTTTGAGAAATCAAATCACTCAAAACAAGATTTTGAAGGGTTTTGAGCACCTTTTTTAATATTTAAATGTTACAAAAACGAGTGAATCTTTAACTAATATTGTAGGCTGACAATCAAACTATAGGATCATGAAAAAATTTACAACTAAAAACATTCTTTACCTTGCAAAAAACTCCCCAAAATACTCATAAAATGTCCCGAAACCATGATTAATCATTAAAAATCATACCCTAAACACCACCCCCAAACTCCAAAAACACAAAATCCTCTAATCCTAAATCATCAATTAAACCCAAATTTAGATATCTGAAACACTAAATTGGAACCCCGACCCTCAAACCGTTCACCCTTATGAGAAATCTAATAACTCAAAACAAGATTTCGAAGTGTTCTGGGCACTTTTTTAATATTTAAATGTTACAAAAACAAGTTACACTTTACCTAATATTGTAGACTGACAGTCAAACTATAGGATCACGAAAAAATTTACAAATAAAAACCTTCTTTGGCTGGCCAAAAATATCCCCAAGATACCCATAAAATGTCCCGAAACCATTATTTATCATTAAATATCATACCCTAAACATCAACCCAATTCAAAAAATACCAAATCTTCTAATCCTAAATCGTCAATTAAACCATAATTAATTATTAGAAACACTAAATTGGACCCCCGACCCTCAAACCCTTCACCCTTTTGAGAAATCAAATCACTCAAAACAAAATTTTGAAGCGTTTTGAGCACCTTTTTTAGATATTTAAATGTTACAAAAACGAGTGAATCTTTAGCTAATATTGTAGACTGACAATCAAACTATAGGATCATGAAAAAATTTACAACTAAAAACCTTCTTTACCCTGCAAAAAATCTCCCCAAAATACTCATAAAATGTCCCGAAACCATTATTTATCATTAAAAGTCATACCCTAAACCTCACCCCCAAACTCCAAAAACACCAAATCCTCTAATCCTAAATACTCACTTAAACCCTACATAGAAATCTAAAACACTTAATCGGACTCCCAACCCTCAAACCCTTCCCCCTTTTCAAAAATGAATATCACTCAAAACAAGATTTCGAAGCATTTTGAGCACCCTTTTTTAATATCTAAATGTTACAGAAACGAGTGAATCTTTACCAACTATTTTAGACTGACAATCAAACTATAGGATCACGAAAAAATTACAACTAAAAACCTTCTTTAGCCTGCCAAAAATCTCCCCAAAATACCTATAAAATGTCCCGAAACCATGATTTTTTTTAAAAATCATACCCTAAGCATCACCCCCAAACTCCAAAAAACACCAAATCTTCTAATCCTAAATCATCAATTAAACCCTAATTTAGATATCTGAAACACTAAATTGGACACCCGACACTCAAACCCTTCACCCTTGTGAGAAATCAAATCACTCAAAACAAGATTTCGAAGTGTTTTGGGCACTTTTTTATAAGTGACACTTTACCTAATATTGTAGACTGTCAGTCAAACTATAGGATCACGAAAAAAATTTAAAAGGAAAATCCTTCTTTAGCCTGCCAAAATTCTCCACAAAATACCTATAAAATGTCCCCAAAACCATGATTTATCATTAAAAATCATACCCTAAGCATCACCCCCAAACTCCAAAAACACCAAATCTTCTAATCCTAAATCATCAATTAAACCCTAATTTAGATATCTGAAACACTAAATTGGACCCCCGACCCTCAAACCCTTCACCCTTTTGAGAAACCAAATCACTCAAAACAAGATTTCGAAGCGTTCTGAGCACTTTTTTAATATTTAAATGTTACAAAAGCGAGTGAATTTTTAGCTAATATTGTAGACTGACAATCAAACTATAGGATCACGAAAAAATTTACAACTAAAAACCTTCTTTAACCTGCAAAAAATCTCCCCAAAATACCCATAAAATGTCCCGAAACCATGATTTATCATAAAAAATCATACCCTAAACATCACCCCCAAACTCCAAAAAAACCAAATCCTCTAATCCTAAATCCTCAATTAAACCCTAAGCAGAAATCTGAAACACTTAATTGGACTCCCAACCGTCAAACCCTTCCCCCTTTTCAGAAATGAATATCCGTCAAAACAAGATTTTGAAGCATTTTGAGCACCCTTTTTTAATATCTAAATGTTACAGAAACGAGTGAATCTTTACCAAATATTTTAGACTGACAACCACACTATAGTATCACGAAAAAATATACAACTCAAAAATTTTTTTGGCCAGCCAAAAACCTCCCCGGAATTCCCATAAAAATGTCCCGAAACCGTGATTTATCGAAATCATACCCTAAACATCACCCCAAACTCCAAAAACACCAAATCCTCTAATCGTGAATCCTCAATTAAACCCTAAAAATAAATCTAACACACTAAATTGGACCCAGACCCTTAAATCCTACACCCTTTTAAGAAATCAAAACACTCAAAACAAGATTTCGAAGTGTTTTGAGCACGTTTTTTTTAAAATTTAAATGTTACAAAAACGAGTGAATCATTACCTAATATTGTAGACTGACAATCAAACTATAGGATCACGAAAAAATTTACAACTAAAAACCTTCTTTAGCCTGCCAAAAATCTCCCCAAAATACCCATAAAATGTCCCGAAACCATGATTTATCATTAAATATCATACCCTAAACATCACACCAATTCCGTAAACACCAAATCTTCTAATCCTAAATCGTCAATTAAACCATAATTAGATATCGGAAACACTAAATTGGACCCCTGACCCTCAAACCCTTCACCGTTTTGAGAAATCAAATCACTCAAAACAAGATTTCGAAGCGTTTTGAGCACCTTTTTTTAATATATAATGTTACAAAAAAAGAGTGAAACTTTACCTGATGTTGTAGACTGGCAATCAAACTAAAGGATCACGAAAAAATTTAAAAGGAAAATACTTCTTTAGCCTGCCAAAATTCTCCCCAAAATACCTATAAAATGTCCCGAAACCATGATTTATCATTAAAAATCATACCCTAAGCATCACCCCCAAACTCCAAAAACACCAATCTTCTAATCCTAAATCATCAATTAAACCCAAATTTAGATATCTGAAACACTAAATTGGACCCCCGACGCTCAAACCCTTCACCCTTATGAGAAATCAAATCACTCAAAACAAGATTTCGAAGTGTTTTGGTCACTTTTTTAATATTTAAATGTTACAAAAACAAGTGACACTTTACCTAATATTGTAGGCTGACAATCAAACTATAGGATCACAAAAAATTTACAAATAAAAACCTTCTTTGGCTGGCCAAAAATATCCCCAAGATACCCATAAAATGTCCCGAAACCATTATTTATCATTAAATATCATACCCTAAACATCAACCCAATTCAAAAAATACCAAATCTTCTAATCCTAAATCGTCAATTAAACCATAATTAATTATTAGAAACACTAAATTGGACCCCCGACCCTCAAACCCTTCACCCTTTTGAGAAATCAAATCACTCAAAACAAAATTTTGAAGCGTTTTGAGCACCTTTTTTAGATATTTAAATGTTACAAAAACGAGTGAATCTTTAGCTAATATTGTAGACTGACAATCAAACTATAGGATCATGAAAAAATTTACAACTAAAAACCTTCTTTACCCTGCAAAAAATCTCCCCAAAATACTCATAAAATGTCCCGAAACCATTATTTATCATTAAAAGTCATACCCTAAACATCACCCCCAAACTCCAAAAACACCAAATCCTCTAATCCTAAATACTCACTTAAACCCTACATAGAAATCTAAAACACTTAATCGGACTCCCAACCCTCAAACCCTTCCCCCTTTTCAAAAATGAATATCACTCAAAACAAGATTTCGAAGCATTTTGAGCACCCTTTTTTTAATATCTAAATGTTACAGAAACGAGTGAATCTTTACCAACTATTTTAGACTGACAATCAAACTATAGGATCACGAAAAAATTACAACTAAAAACCTTCTTTAGCCTGCCAAAAATCTCCCCAAAATACCTATAAAATGTCCCGAAACCATGATTTTTTTTAAAAATCATACCCTAAGCATCACCCCCAAACTCCAAAAAACACCAAATCTTCTAATCCTAAATCATCAATTAAACCCTAATTTAGATATCTGAAACACTAAATTGGACACCCGACACTCAAACCCTTCACCCTTGTGAGAAATCAAATCACTCAAAACAAGATTTCGAAGTGTTTTGGGCACTTTTTTATAAGTGACACTTTACCTAATATTGTAGACTGTCAGTCAAACTATAGGATCACGAAAAAAATTTAAAAGGAAAATCCTTCTTTAGCCTGCCAAAATTCTCCACAAAATACCTATAAAATGTCCCCAAAACCATGATTTATCATTAAAAATCATACCCTAAGCATCACCCCCAAACTCCAAAAACACCAAATCTTCTAATCCTAAATCATCAATTAAACCCTAATTTAGATATCTGAAACACTAAATTGGACCCCCGACCCTCAAACCCTTCACCCTTTTGAGAAACCAAATCACTCAAAACAAGATTTCGAAGCGTTCTGAGCACTTTTTTAATATTTAAATGTTACAAAAGCGAGTGAATCTTTAGCTAATATTGTAGACTGACAATCAAACTATAGGATCACGAAAAAATTTACAACTAAAAACCTTCTTTAACCTGCAAAAAATCTCCCCAAAATACCCATAAAATGTCCCGAAACCATGATTTATCATAAAAAATCATACCCTAAACATCACCCCCAAACTCCAAAAAAACCAAATCCTCTAATCCTAAATCCTCAATTAAACCCTAAGCAGAAATCTGAAACACTTAATTGGACTCCCAACCGTCAAACCCTTCCCCCTTTTCAGAAATGAATATCCGTCAAAACAAGATTTTGAAGCATTTTGAGCACCCTTTTTTAATATCTAAATGTTACAGAAACGAGTGAATCTTTACCAAATATTTTAGACTGACAACCACACTATAGTATCACGAAAAAATATACAACTCAAAAATTTTTTTGGCCAGCCAAAAACCTCCCCGGAATTCCCATAAAAATGTCCCGAAACCGTGATTTATCGAAATCATACCCTAAACATCACCCCAAACTCCAAAAACACCAAATCCTCTAATCGTGAATCCTCAATTAAACCCTAAAAATAAATCTAACACACTAAATTGGACCCAGACCCTTAAATCCTACACCCTTTTAAGAAATCAAAACACTCAAAACAAGATTTCGAAGTGTTTTGAGAACGTTTTTTTTAAAATTTAAATGTTACAAAAACGAGTGAATCATTACCTAATATTGTAGACTGACAATCAAACTATAGGATCACGAAAAAATTTACAACTAAAAACCTTCTTTAGCCTGCCAAAAATCTCCCCAAAATACCCATAAAATGTCCCGAAACCATGATTTATCATTAAATATCATACCCTAAACATCACACCAATTCCGTAAACACCAAATCTTCTAATCCTAAATCGTCAATTAAACCATAATTAGATATCGGAAACACTAAATTGGACCCCTGACCCTCAAACCCTTCACCGTTTTGAGAAATCAAATCACTCAAAACAAGATTTCGAAGCGTTTTGAGCACCTTTTTTTAATATATAATGTTACAAAAAAAGAGTGAAACTTTACCTGATGTTGTAGACTGGCAATCAAACTAAAGGATCACGAAAAAATTTAAAAGGAAAATACTTCTTTAGCCTGCCAAAATTCTCCCCAAAATACCTATAAAATGTCCCGAAACCATGATTTATCATTAAAAATCATACCCTAAGCATCACCCCCAAACTCCAAAAACACCAATCTTCTAATCCTAAATCATCAATTAAACCCAAATTTAGATATCTGAAACACTAAATTGGACCCCCGACGCTCAAACCCTTCACCCTTATGAGAAATCAAATCACTCAAAACAAGATTTCGAAGTGTTTTGGTCACTTTTTTAATATTTAAATGTTACAAAAACAAGTGACACTTTACCTAATATTGTAGGCTGACAATCAAACTATAGGATCACAAAAAATTTACAAATAAAAACCTTCTTTGGCCGGCCAAAAATATCCCCAAGATACCCATAAAATGTCCCGAAAACATTATTTATAATTAAATATCATACCCTAAACATCAACCCAATTCCAAAAACACCAAATCTTCTAATCCTAAATCTTCATTTAAACCATAATTAATTATCTGAAACACTAAATTGGGCCCCTGACCCTCAAACCCTTCACCCTTTTGAGAAATCAAATTACTCAAAACAAAATGTCGAAGCGTTTTGAGCACATTTTTTTAATATATAATGTTACAAAAAAGCGTGAATCTTTACCTAATGTTGTAGACTGAGAATCAAACTATAGGACCACGAAAATATTTACAACGAAAAACTTTGTTTAGCCTGCCAAAAATCTCCCCAAAATACCTATGAAATGTCCCGAAACCATGATTTATCATTAAAAATCATACCCTAAGCATCACCCCCAAACTCCAAAACTCCAAATCTTCTAATCCTAAATCATTAATTAAACCCTAATTTAGATATCTGAAACACTAAATTGGACCCCGACCCTCAAACCCTTCACCCTTTTGAGAAATCAAATCACTCAAAACAAGATTTTGAAGGGTTTTGAGCACCTTTTTTAATATTTAAATGTTACAAAAACGAGTGAATCTTTAACTAATATTGTAGGCTGACAATCAAACTATAGGATCATGAAAAAATTTACAACTAAAAACATTCTTTACCTTGCAAAAAACTCCCCAAAATACTCATAAAATGTCCCGAAACCATGATTAATCATTAAAAATCATACCCTAAACATCACCCCCAAACTCCAAAAACACAAAATCCTCTAATCCTAAATCATCAATTAAACCCAAATTTAGATATCTGAAACACTAAATTGGAACCCCGACCCTCAAACCGTTCACCCTTATGAGAAATCTAATAACTCAAAACAAGATTTCGAAGTGTTCTGGGCACTTTTTTAATATTTAAATGTTACAAAAACAAGTTACACTTTACCTAATATTGTAGACTGACAGTCAAACTATAGGATCACGAAAAAATTTACAAATAAAAACCTTCTTTGGCTGGCCAAAAATATCCCCAAGATACCCATAAAATGTCCCGAAACCATTATTTATCATTAAATATCATACCCTAAACATCAACCCAATTCAAAAAATACCAAATCTTCTAATCCTAAATCGTCAATTAAACCATAATTAATTATTAGAAACACTAAATTGGACCCCCGACCCTCAAACCCTTCACCCTTTTGAGAAATCAAATCACTCAAAACAAGATTTTGAAGCGTTTTGAGCACCTTTTTTAGATATTTAAATGTTACAAAAACGAGTGAATCTTTAGCTAATATTGTAGACTGACAATCAAACTATAGGATCATGAAAAAATTTACAACTAAAAACCTTCTTTACCCTGCAAAAAATCTCCCCAAAATACTCATAAAATGTCCCGAAACCATTATTTATCATTAAAAGTCATACCCTAAACATCACCCCCAAACTCCAAAAACACCAAATCCTCTAATCCTAAATACTCACTTAAACCCTACATAGAAATCTAAAACACTTAATCGGACTCCCAACCCTCAAACCCTTCCCCCTTTTCAAAAATGAATATCACTCAAAACAAGATTTCGAAGCATTTTGAGCACCCTTTTTTTAATATCTAAATGTTACAGAAACGAGTGAATCTTTACCAACTATTTTAGACTGACAATCAAACTATAGGATCACGAAAAAATTACAACTAAAAACCTTCTTTAGCCTGCCAAAAATCTCCCCAAAATACCTATAAAATGTCCCGAAACCATGATTTTTTTTAAAAATCATACCCTAAGCATCACCCCCAAACTCCAAAAAACACCAAATCTTCTAATCCTAAATCATCAATTAAACCCTAATTTAGATATCTGAAACACTAAATTGGACACCCGACACTCAAACCCTTCACCCTTGTGAGAAATCAAATCACTCAAAACAAGATTTCGAAGTGTTTTGGGCACTTTTTTATAAGTGACACTTTACCTAATATTGTAGACTGTCAGTCAAACTATAGGATCACGAAAAAAATTTAAAAGGAAAATCCTTCTTTAGCCTGCCAAAATTCTCCACAAAATACCTATAAAATGTCCCCAAAACCATGATTTATCATTAAAAATCATACCCTAAGCATCACCCCCAAACTCCAAAAACACCAAATCTTCTTATCCTAAATCATCAATTAAACCCTAATTTAGATATGTGAAACACTAAATTGGACCCCCGACCCTCAAACCCTTCACCCTTTTGAGAAACCAAATCACTCAAAACAAGATTTCGAAGCGTTCTGAGCACTTTTTTAATATTTAAAAATGTTACAAAAACGAGTGAATCTTTAGCTAATATTGTAGACTGACAATCAAACTATAGGATCACGAAAAAATTTACAACTAAAAACCTTCTTTAACCTGCAAAAAATCTCCCCAAAATACCCATAAAATGTCCCGAAACCATGATTTATCATAAAAAATCATACCCTAAACATCACCCCCAAACTCCAAAAAAACCAAATCCTCTAATCCTAAATCCTCAATTAAACCCTAAGCAGAAATCTGAAACACTTAATTGGACTCCCAACCGTCAAACCCTTCCCCCTTTTCAGAAATGAATATCCGTCAAAACAAGATTTTGAAGCATTTTGAGCACCCTTTTTTAATATCTAAATGTTACAGAAACGAGTGAATCTTTACCAAATATTTTAGACTGACAACCACACTATAGTATCACGAAAAAATATACAACTCAAAAATTTTTTTGGCCAGCCAAAAACCTCCCCAGAATTCCCATAAAAATGTCCCGAAACCGTGATTTATCGAAATCATACCCTAAACATCACCCCAAACTCCAAAAACACCAAATCCTCTAATCGTGAATCCTCAATTAAACCCTAAATATAAATCTAAAACACTAAATTGGACCCAGACCCTTAAATCCTACACCCTTTTAAGAAATCAAAACACTCAAAACAAAATTTCGAAGTGTTTTGAGCACGTTTTTTTTTAAATTTAAATGTTACAAAAACGAGTGAATCTTTACCTAATATTGTAGACTGACAATCAAACTATAGGATCACGAAAAAATTTACAACTAAAAACCTTCTTTAGCCTGCCAAAAATCTCCCCAAAATACCCACAAAATGTCCCGAAACCATGATTTATCATTAAATATCATACCCTAAACATCACACCAATTCCGTAAACACCAAATCTTCTAATCCTAAATCGTCAATTAAACCATAATTAGATATCGGAAACACTAAATTGGACCCCTGACCCTCAAACCCTTCACCGTTTTGAGAAATCAAATCACTCAAAACAAGATTTCGAAGCGTTTTGAGCACCTTTTTTTAATATATAATGTTACAAAAAAAGAGTGAAACTTTACCTGATGTTGTAGACTGGCAATCAAACTAAAGGATCACGAAAAAATTTAAAAGGAAAATACTTCTTTAGCCTGCCAAAATTCGCCCCAAAATACCTATAAAATGTCCCGAAACCATGATTTATCATTAAAAATCATACCCTGAGCATCACCCCCAAACTCCAAAAACACCAATCTTCTAATCCTAAATCATCAATTAAACCCAAATTTAGATATCTGAAACACTAAATTGGACCCCCGACGCTCAAACCCTTCACCCTTATGAGAAATCAAATCACTCAAAACAAGATTTCGAAGTGTTTTGGTCACTTTTTTAATATTTAAATGTTACAAAAACAAGTGACACTTTACCTAATATTGTAGGCTGACAATCAAACTATAGGATCACAAAAAATTTACAAATAAAAACCTTCTTTGGCCGGCCAAAAATATCCCCAAGATACCCATAAAATGTCCCGAAAACATTATTTATAATTAAATATCATACCCTAAACATCAACCCAATTCCAAAAACACCAAATCTTCTAATCCTAAATCTTCAATTAAACCATAATTAATTATCTGAAACACTAAATTGGGCCCCTGACCCTCAAACCCTTCACCCTTTTGAGAAATCAAATTACTCAAAACAAAATTTCGAAGCGTTTTGAGCACATTTTTTTAATATATAATGTTACAAAAAAGCGTGAATCTTTACCTAATGTTGTAGACTGAGAATCAAACTATAGGACCACGAAAATATTTACAACGAAAAACTTTGTTTAGCCTGCCAAAAATCTCCCCAAAATACCTATGAAATGTCCCGAAACCATGATTTATCATTAAAAATCATACCCTAAGCATCACCCCCAAACTCCAAAACTCCAAATCTTCTAATCCTAAATCATTAATTAAACCCTAATTTAGATATCTGAAACACTAAATTGGACCCCGACCCTCAAACCCTTCACCCTTTTGAGAAATCAAATCACTCAAAACAAGATTTTGAAGGGTTTTGAGCACCTTTTTTAATATTTAAATGTTACAAAAACGAGTGAATCTTTAACTAATATTGTAGGCTGACAATCAAACTATAGGATCATGAAAAAATTTACAACTAAAAACATTCTTTACCTTGCAAAAAACTCCCCAAAATACTCATAAAATGTCCCGAAACCATGATTAATCATTAAAAATCATACCCTAAACATCACCCCCAAACTCCAAAAACACAAAATCCTCTAATCCTAAATCATCAATTAAACCCAAATTTAGATATCTGAAACACTAAATTGGAACCCCGACCCTCAAACCGTTCACCCTTATGAGAAACCTAATAACTCAAAAAAAGATTTCGAAGTGTTCTGGGCACTTTTTTAATATTTAAATGTTACAAAAACAAGTTACACTTTACCTAATATTGTAGACTGACAGTCAAACTATAGGATCACGAAAAAATTTACAAATAAAAACCTTCTTTGGCTGGCCAAAAATATCCCCAAGATACCCATAAAATGTCCCGAAACCATTATTTATCATTAAATATCATACCCTAAACATCAACCCAATTCAAAAAATACCAAATCTTCTAATCCTAAATCGTCAATTAAACCATAATTAATTATTAGAAACACTAAATTGGACCCCCGACCCTCAAACCCTTCACCCTTTTGAGAAATCAAATCACTCAAAACAAGATTTTGAAGCGTTTTGAGCACCTTTTTTAGATATTTAAATGTTACAAAAACGAGTGAATCTTTAGCTAATATTGTAGACTGACAATCAAACTATAGGATCATGAAAAAATTTACAACTAAAAACCTTCTTTACCCTGCAAAAAATCTCCCCAAAATACTCATAAAATGTCCCGAAACCATTATTTATCATTAAAAGTCATACCCTAAACATCACCCCCAAACTCCAAAAACACCAAATCCTCTAATCCTAAATACTCACTTAAACCCTACATAGAAATCTAAAACACTTAATCGGACTCCCAACCCTCAAACCCTTCCCCCTTTTCAAAAATGAATATCACTCAAAACAAGATTTCGAAGCATTTTGAGCACCCTTTTTTTAATATCTAAATGTTACAGAAACGAGTGAATCTTTACCAACTATTTTAGACTGACAATCAAACTATAGGATCACGAAAAAATTACAACTAAAAACCTTCTTTAGCCTGCCAAAAATCTCCCCAAAATACCTATAAAATGTCCCGAAACCATGATTTTTTTTAAAAATCATACCCTAAGCATCACCCCCAAACTCCAAAAAACACCAAATCTTCTAATCCTAAATCATCAATTAAACCCTAATTTAGATATCTGAAACACTAAATTGGACACCCGACACTCAAACCCTTCACCCTTGTGAGAAATCAAATCACTCAAAACAAGATTTCGAAGTGTTTTGGGCACTTTTTTATAAGTGACACTTTACCTAATATTGTAGACTGTCAGTCAAACTATAGGATCACGAAAAAAATTTAAAAGGAAAATCCTTCTTTAGCCTGCCAAAATTCTCCACAAAATACCTATAAAATGTCCCCAAAACCATGATTTATCATTAAAAATCATACCCTAAGCATCACCCCCAAACTCCAAAAACACCAAATCTTCTTATCCTAAATCATCAATTAAACCCTAATTTAGATATGTGAAACACTAAATTGGACCCCCGACCCTCAAACCCTTCACCCTTTTGAGAAACCAAATCACTCAAAACAAGATTTCGAAGCGTTCTGAGCACTTTTTTAATATTTAAAAATGTTACAAAAACGAGTGAATCTTTAGCTAATATTGTAGACTGACAATCAAACTATAGGATCACGAAAAAATTTACAACTAAAAACCTTCTTTAACCTGCAAAAAATCTCCCCAAAATACCCATAAAATGTCCCGAAACCATGATTTATCATAAAAAATCATACCCTAAACATCACCCCCAAACTCCAAAAAAACCAAATCCTCTAATCCTAAATCCTCAATTAAACCCTAAGCAGAAATCTGAAACACTTAATTGGACTCCCAACCGTCAAACCCTTCCCCCTTTTCAGAAATGAATATCCGTCAAAACAAGATTTTGAAGCATTTTGAGCACCCTTTTTTAATATCTAAATGTTACAGAAACGAGTGAATCTTTACCAAATATTTTAGACTGACAACCACACTATAGTATCACGAAAAAATATACAACTCAAAAATTTTTTTGGCCAGCCAAAAACCTCCCAGAATTCCCATAAAAATGTCCCGAAACCGTGATTTATCGAAATCATACCCTAAACATCACCCCAAACTCCAAAAACACCAAATCCTCTAATCGTGAATCCTCAATTAAACCCTAAATATAAATCTAAAACACTAAATTGGACCCAGACCCTTAAATCCTACACCCTTTTAAGAAATCAAAACACTCAAAACAAAATTTCGAAGTGTTTTGAGCACGTTTTTTTTAAAATTTAAATGTTACAAAAACGAGTGAATCTTTACCTAATATTGTAGACTGACAATCAAACTATAGGATCACGAAAAAATTTACAACTAAAAACCTTCTTTAGCCTGCCAAAAATCTCCCCAAAATACCCACAAAATGTCCCGAAACCATGATTTATCATTAAATATCATACCCTAAACATCACACCAATTCCGTAAACACCAAATCTTCTAATCCTAAATCGTCAATTAAACCATAATTAGATATCGGAAACACTAAATTGGACCCCTGACCCTCAAACCCTTCACCGTTTTGAGAAATCAAATCACTCAAAACAAGATTTCGAAGCGTTTTGAGCACCTTTTTTTAATATATAATGTTACAAAAAAAGAGTGAAACTTTACCTGATGTTGTAGACTGGCAATCAAACTAAAGGATCACGAAAAAATTTAAAAGGAAAATACTTCTTTAGCCTGCCAAAATTCGCCCCAAAATACCTATAAAATGTCCCGAAACCATGATTTATCATTAAAAATCATACCCTGAGCATCACCCCCAAACTCCAAAAACACCAATCTTCTAATCCTAAATCATCAATTAAACCCAAATTTAGATATCTGAAACACTAAATTGGACCCCCGACGCTCAAACCCTTCACCCTTATGAGAAATCAAATCACTCAAAACAAGATTTCGAAGTGTTTTGGTCACTTTTTTAATATTTAAATGTTACAAAAACAAGTGACACTTTACCTAATATTGTAGGCTGACAATCAAACTATAGGATCACAAAAAATTTACAAATAAAAACCTTCTTTGGCCGGCCAAAAATATCCCCAAGATACCCATAAAATGTCCCGAAAACATTATTTATAATTAAATATCATACCCTAAACATCAACCCAATTCCAAAAACACCAAATCTTCTAATCCTAAATCTTCAATTAAACCATAATTAATTATCTGAAACACTAAATTGGGCCCCTGACCCTCAAACCCTTCACCCTTTTGAGAAATCAAATTACTCAAAACAAAATTTCGAAGCGTTTTGAGCACATTTTTTTAATATATAATGTTACAAAAAAGCGTGAATCTTTACCTAATGTTGTAGACTGAGAATCAAACTATAGGACCACGAAAATATTTACAACGAAAAACTTTGTTTAGCCTGCCAAAAATCTCCCCAAAATACCTATGAAATGTCCCGAAACCATGATTTATCATTAAAAATCATACCCTAAGCATCACCCCCAAACTCCAAAACTCCAAATCTTCTAATCCTAAATCATTAATTAAACCCTAATTTAGATATCTGAAACACTAAATTGGACCCCGACCCTCAAACCCTTCACCCTTTTGAGAAATCAAATCACTCAAAACAAGATTTTGAAGGGTTTTGAGCACCTTTTTTAATATTTAAATGTTACAAAAACGAGTGAATCTTTAACTAATATTGTAGGCTGACAATCAAACTATAGGATCATGAAAAAATTTACAACTAAAAACATTCTTTACCTTGCAAAAAACTCCCCAAAATACTCATAAAATGTCCCGAAACCATTATTTATCATTAAAAGTCATACCCTAAACATCACCCCCAAACTCCAAAAACACCAAATCCTCTAATCCTAAATACTCACTTAAACCCTACATAGAAATCTAAAACACTTAATCGGACTCCCAACCCTCAAACCCTTCCCCCTTTTCAAAAATGAATATCACTCAAAACAAGATTTCGAAGCATTTTGAGCACCCTTTTTTAATATCTAAATGTTACAGAAACGAGTGAATCTTTACCAACTATTTTAGACTGACAATCAAATTAGAGGATCACGAAAAAATTACAAATAAAAACCTTCTTTAGCCTGCCAAAAATCTCCCCAAAATACCTATAAAATGTCCCGAAACCATGATTTATTTTTAAAAACCATACCCTAAGCATCACCCCCAAACTCCAAAAAACACCAAATCTTCTAATCCTAAATCATCAATTAAACCCTAATTTAGATATCTGAAACACTAAATTGGACCCCCGACACTCAAACCCTTCACCCTTGTGAGAAATCAAATCACTCAAAACAATATTTCGAAGTGTTTTGGGCAATTTTTTTAATATTTAAATGATACAAAAACAAGTGACACTTTACCTAATATTGTAGACTGACAATCAAACTATAGGATCACGAAAAAATTTACAACTAAAAACCTTCTTTAGCTTTCCAAAAATATCCCCAAGATACCCATAAAATGTCCCGAAACCATAATTTATCACCAATTATCATACCCAAAACATCAACCCATTTCCAAAAACACCAAATCTTCTAATCCTAAATCGTCAATTAAACCATAATTAGATATCTGAAACACTAAATTGGAACCCTGACCCTCAAACCCTTTACCCTTTTGAGAAATCAAATCACTCAAAACAAGATTTCGAAGCGTTTTGAGTACCTTTTTTTAATATATAATGTTACAAAAAAGAGTGAATATTTACCTGATGTTGTAGACTGTCAATCAAACTATAGGATCACGAAAAAATTTAAAAGAAAATCCTTCTTTAGCCTGCCAAAATTCTCCCCAAAATACCAATAAAATGTCCCGAAAACCATGATTTATCATTAAAAATCATACCCTAAGCATCACCCCAAAACTTCAAAAACACCAAATCTTCTAATCCTAAATCATCAATTAAACCCTAATTTAGATATCTGAAACACTAAATTGGACCCCCGACCCTCAAACCCTTCACCCTTTTGAGAAACCAAATCACTCAAAACAAGATTTCGAAGCGTTTTGAGCACTTTTTTAATATTTAAATGTTACAAAAACGAGTGAATCTTTAGCTTATATTGTAGACTAACAATCAAACTATAGGATCACGAAAAAATTTACAACTAAAAACCTTCTTTAACCTGCAAAAAATCTCCCCAAAATACCCATAAAATGTCCCGAAACCATGATTTATCATAAAAAATCATACCCTAAACATCACCCCCAAACTCCAAAAAAAACAAATCCTCTAATCCTAAATCCTCAATTAAACCCTAAGCAGAAATCTGAAACACTTAATTGGACTCCCAACCGTCAAACCCTTCCCCCTTTTCAGAAATGAATATCACTCAAAACAAGATTTTGAAGCATTTTGAGCACCCTTTTTTAATATCTAAATGTTACAGAAACGAGTGAATCTTTACCAAAAATTTTAGACTGACAACAACACTATAGTATCACGAAAAAATGTACAACTAAAATCTTTTTTTTGCCAGCCAAAAACCTCCCCAAAATTCCCATAAAATGTCCTGAAACCGCGATTTATCGAAATCATACCCTAAACATCACCCCAAACTCCAAAAACACCAAATCCTCTTAATCGTGAATCCTCAATTAAACCCTAAATATAAATCTAAAACACTAAATTGGACCCAGACCCTTAAATCGTACACCCTTTTAAGAAATCAAAACAATCAAAACAAGATTTCGAAGTGTTTTGAGCACGTTTTTTTTTAAATTTAAATGTTACAAAAACGAGTGAATATTTACCTAATATTTTAGAATGACAATCAAACTATAGGATCACGAAAACATTTACAGCTCAAAACCTTCTTTAGCCTGCCAAAAATCTCCCCAAAATACCCATAAAATGTCCCGAAACCGTGATTTATCATTAAATATCATACCCTAAATATCACACCAATTCCAAAAACACCAAATCTTCTAATCCTAGATCGTCAATTAAACCATAATTAGATATCGGAAACACTAAATTGGACCCCTGACCCTCAAACCCTTCACCCTTTTGAGAAAATCACTCAAAACAAGATTTCGAAGCGTTTTGGGCACCTTTTTTTAATATATGATGTTACAAAAAAAGAGTGAATCTTGACCTAATGTAGACTGGCAATCAAACTAAAGGATCACGAAAAAATTTAAAAGGAAAATCCTTCTTTAGCCTACCAAAATTCTCCCCAAAATACCTATAAAATGTCCCGAAACCATGATTTATCATTAAAAATCATACCCTAATCATCACCCCCAAACTCCAAAAACATCAAATCTTCTAATCCTAAATCATCAATTAAACCCAAATTCAGATATATGAAACACTAAATTGGACCCCCGACCCTCAAACCGCTCACCCTTATGAGAAATCAAATCACTCAAAACAAGATTTCGAAGTGTTTTGGGCACTTTTTTTAATATTTAAATGTTACAAAAACAAGTTACACTTTACCTTATATTGTAGACTGACAGTCAAAGTATAGGATCACGAAAAAATTTACAAATAAAAACCTTCTTTGGTCGGCAAAAAATACCCCCAAGATACCCATAAAATGTCCCGAAACCATTATTTATCATTAAATATCATACCCTAAACATCAACCCAATTCAAAAAACACCAAATCTTCTAATCCTAAATCGTCAATTAAATCATAATTAATTATCAGAAACACTAAATTGGACCCCCGACCCTCAAACCCTTCAACCTTTTGAGAAATCAAATCCCTCAAAACAAGATTTTGAAGCGTTTTTAGCACCTTTTTTAAATGTTTAAATGTTACAAAAACGAGTGAATCTTTAGCTAATATTGTAGACTGACAATCAAACTATAGGATCATGAAAAAAATTACAACAAAAAACCTTCTTTACCCTGCAAAAAATCTCCCAAAAATACTCATAAAATGTCCCGAAACCATGATTTATAATTAAAAGTCATACCCTAAACATCACCCCCAAACTCCAAAAACACCAAATCCTCTAATCCTAAATCCTCACTTAAACCCTACATCGAAATCTAAAACACTTTATTGGACTCTCAACCCTCAAACCCTTCCCCCTTTTCAAAAATGAATATCACTCAAAACAAGATTTCAAAGCATTTTGAGCACCCTTTTTTAATATCTAAACGTTATAGAAACGAGTGAATCTTTACCAACTATTTTAGACTGACAATCAAACTATAGGATCACGAAAAATTACAACTAAAAACCTTCTTTAGCCTTTAAAAAATCTCCCCAAAATACCTATAAAATGTCCCGAAACCATGATTTATCATTAAAAATCATACCCTAAGCATCACCCCCAAACTCCAAAAACACCAATCTTCTAATCCTAAATCATCAATTAAACCCAAATTTAGATATCTGAAACACTAAATTGGACCCCCGACCCTCAAACCGTTCACCCTTATGAGAAATCTAATAACTCAAAACAAGATCTCGAAGTGTTTTGGGCACTTTTTTTAATATTTAAATGTTACAAAAAAAGAGTTACACTTTACCTAATATTGTAGACTGACAGTCAAACTATAGGATCACGAAAAAATTTACAAATAAAAACCTTCTTTGGCCGGCCAAAAATATCCCCAAGATACCCATAAAATGTCCCGAAACCATTATTTATCATTAATTATCATACCCTAAACATCAACCCAATTCAAAAAACACCAAATCTTCTAATCCTAAATCGTCAATTAAACCATAATTAATTATTAGAAACACTAAATTGGACCCCCGACCCTCAAACCCTTCACCCTTTTGAGAAATCTAATCACTCAAAACAAGATTTTGAAGCGTTTTGGGCACCTTTTTAAGATATTTAAATGTTACAAAAACGAGTGAATCTTTAGCTAATATTGTAGACTGACAATTAAACTATAGGATCATGAAAAAATTTACAACTAAAAACCTTCTTTACCCTGCAAAAAATCTCCCCAAAATACTCATAAAATGTCCCGAAACCATTATTTATCATTAAAAGTCATACCCTAAACATCACCCCCAAACTCCATAAAACACCAAATCTTCTAATCCTAAATCATCAATTAAACCCTAATTTAGATATCTGAAACACTAAATTGGACCCCCGACACTCAAACCCTTCACCCTTGTGAGAATCAAATCACTCAAAACAAGATTTCGAAGTGTTTTGGGCAGTTTTTTAATATTTAAATGTTACAAAAATAAGTGACACTTTACCTAATATTGTAGACTAACAATCAAACTATAGGATCACGAAAAATTTTACAGCTAAAAACCTTCTTTAGCCTGCCAAAAATATCCCCAAGATACTCATAAAATGTCTCGAAACCATAATTTATCACTAATTATCATACCCTAAACATCAACCCAATTCCAAAAGCACCAAATCTTCTAATCCTAAATCGTCAATTAAACCCTAATTAGATATCTGAAACACTAAATTGGAACCCTAACCCTCAAACCCTTTACCCTTTTGAGAAATCAAATCACTCAAAACAAGATTTCGAAACGTTTTGAGTACCTTTTTTTAATATATAATGTTAAAAAAAAAGAGTGAATCTTTACCTGATGTTGTAAACTGACAATCAAACTATAGGATCACGAAAAAATTTAATAGGAAAATCCTTCTTTGGTCTGCCAAAATTCGCCCCAAAATACCTATAAAATGTCCCGAAACCATGATTTATCATTAAAAATTATACCCTAAGCATCACCCCCAAACTCCAAAAACACCAAATCTTCTAATCCTAAATCATCAATTAAACCCTAATTTAGATATCTGAAACACTAAATTGGACCCCCGACCCTCAATCCCTTCACCCTTTTGAGAAATCAAATCACTCAAAACAAGTTTTGAGCACTTTTTTAATATTTAAATGTTACAAAAACGAGTGAATCTTTAGCTAATATTGTAGACTGACAATCAAACTATAGGATCACGAAAAAATTACAACTAAAAACCTTCTTTAGCCTGCCCAAAATCTCCCCAAAATACCTATAAAATGTCCCGAAACCATGATTTATTTTTAAAAATCATACCCTAAGCATCACCCCCAAACTCCAAAAAACACCAAATCTTCTAATCCTAAATCATCAATTAAACCCTAATTTATATATCTGAAACACTAAATTGGACCCCCGACACTCAAACCCTTCACCCTTGTGAGAAATCAAATCACTCAAAACAAGATTTCGAAGTGTTTTGGGCACTTTTTTAATATTTGAATGTTACAAAAATAAGTGACACTTTACCTAATATTGTAGACTGACAATAAAACTATAGGATCACGAAAAAATTTACAACTAAAAACCTTCTTTAGCCTGCCAAAAATATCCCCAAGATACCCATAAAATATCTCGAAACCATAATTTATCACTAATTATCATACCCTAAACATCAACCCAATTCCAAAAGCACCAAATCTTCTAATCCTAAATCGTCAATTAAACCCTAATTAGATATCTGAAACACTAAATTGGAACCCTGACCCTCAAACCCTTTACCCTTTTGAGAAATCAAATCACTAAAAACAAGATTTCGAAGCGTTTTGAGTACATTTTTTTAATATATAATGTTACAAAAAAGAGTGAATCTTTACCTGATGTTGTAAACTGACAATCAAACTATAGGATCACGAAAAAATTTAATAGGAAAATCCTTCTTTAGCCTGCCAAAATTCTCCCCAAAATACCTATAAAATGTCCCGAAACCATGATTTATCATTAAAATCATACCCTAAGCATCACCCCCAAACTCCAAAAACACCAAATCTTCTAATCCTAAATCATCAATTAAACCCTAATTTAGATATCTGAAACACTAAATTGGACCCCCGACCCTCAATCCCTTCACCCTTTTGAGAAATCAAATCACTCAAAACAAGATTTTGAAGCGTTTTGAGCACTTTTTTAATATATAAATGTTACAAAAACGAGTGAATCTTTAGCTAATATTGTAGACTGACAATCAAACTATAGGATCACGAAAAAATTTACAACTAAAAACCTTCTTTAACCTGCAAAAAATCTCCCCAAAATACCCATAAAATGTCCCGAAACCATGATTTATCATAAAAAATCATACCCTAAACATCACCCCCAAACTCCAAAAAAACCAAATCCTCTAATCCTAAATCCTCAATTAAACCCTAAGCAGAAATCTGAAACACTTAATTGGACTCCCAACCGTCAAACCCTTCCCCCTTTTCAGAAATGAATATCCGTCAAAACAAGATTTTGAAGCATTTTGAGCACCCTTTTTTAATATCTAAATGTTACAGAAACGAGTGAATCTTTACCAAATATTTTAGACTGACAACCACACTATAGTATCACGAAAAAATATACAACTCAAAAATTTTTTTGGCCAGCCAAAAACCTCCCCAGAATTCCCATAAAAATGTCCCGAAACCGTGATTTATCGAAATCATACCCTAAACATCACCCCAAACTCCAAAAACACCAAATCCTCTAATCGTGAATCCTCAATTAAACCCTAAAAATAAATCTAACACACTAAATTGGACCCAGACCCTTAAATCCTACACCCTTTTAAGAAATCAAAACACTCAAAACAAGATTTCGAAGTGTTTTGAGCACGTTTTTTTTAAAATTTAAATGTTACAAAAACGAGTGAATCATTACCTAATATTGTAGACTGACAATCAAACTATAGGATCACGAAAAAATTTACAACTAAAAACCTTCTTTAGCCTGCCAAAAATCTCCCCAAAATACCCATAAAATGTCCCGAAACCATGATTTATCATTAAATATCATACCCTAAACATCACACCAATTCCGTAAACACCAAATCTTCTAATCCTAAATCGTCAATTAAACCATAATTAGATATCGGAAACACTAAATTGGACCCCTGACCCTCAAACCCTTCACCGTTTTGAGAAATCAAATCACTCAAAACAAGATTTCGAAGCGTTTTGAGCACCTTTTTTTAATATATAATGTTACAAAAAAAGAGTGAAACTTTACCTGATGTTGTAGACTGGCAATCAAACTAAAGGATCACGAAAAAATTTAAAAGGAAAATACTTCTTTAGCCTGCCAAAATTCTCCCCAAAATACCTATAAAATGTCCCGAAACCATGATTTATCATTAAAAATCATACCCTAAGCATCACCCCCAAACTCCAAAAACACCAATCTTCTAATCCTAAATCATCAATTAAACCCAAATTTAGATATCTGAAACACTAAATTGGACCCCCGACGCTCAAACCCTTCACCCTTATGAGAAATCAAATCACTCAAAACAAGATTTCGAAGTGTTTTGGTCACTTTTTTAATATTTAAATGTTACAAAAACAAGTGACACTTTACCTAATATTGTAGGCTGACAATCAAACTATAGGATCACAAAAAATTTACAAATAAAAACCTTCTTTGGCCGGCCAAAAATATCCCCAAGATACCCATAAAATGTCCCGAAAACATTATTTATAATTAAATATCATACCCTAAACATCAACCCAATTCCAAAAACACCAAATCTTCTAATCCTAAATCTTCAATTAAACCATAATTAATTATCTGAAACACTAAATTGGGCCCCTGACCCTCAAACCCTTCACCCTTTTGAGAAATCAAATTACTCAAAACAAAATTTCGAAGCGTTTTGAGCACATTTTTTTAATATATAATGTTACAAAAAAGCGTGAATCTTTACCTAATGTTGTAGACTGAGAATCAAACTATAGGACCACGAAAATATTTACAACGAAAAACTTTGTTTAGCCTGCCAAAAATCTCCCCAAAATACCTATGAAATGTCCCGAAACCATGATTTATCATTAAAAATCATACCCTAAGCATCACCCCCAAACTCCAAAACTCCAAATCTTCTAATCCTAAATCATTAATTAAACCCTAATTTAGATATCTGAAACACTAAATTGGACCCCGACCCTCAAACCCTTCACCCTTTTGAGAAATCAAATCACTCAAAACAAGATTTTGAAGGGTTTTGAGCACCTTTTTTAATATTTAAATGTTACAAAAACGAGTGAATCTTTAACTAATATTGTAGGCTGACAATCAAACTATAGGATCATGAAAAAATTTACAACTAAAAACATTCTTTACCTTGCAAAAAACTCCCCAAAATACTCATAAAATGTCCCGAAACCATGATTAATCATTAAAAATCATACCCTAAACATCACCCCCAAACTCCAAAAACACAAAATCCTCTAATCCTAAATCATCAATTAAACCCAAATTTAGATATCTGAAACACTAAATTGGAACCCCGACCCTCAAACCGTTCACCCTTATGAGAAATCTAATAACTCAAAACAAGATTTCGAAGTGTTCTGGGCACTTTTTTAATATTTAAATGTTACAAAAACAAGTTACACTTTACCTAATATTGTAGACTGACAGTCAAACTATAGGATCACGAAAAAATTTACAAATAAAAACCTTCTTTGGCTGGCCAAAAATATCCCCAAGATACCCATAAAATGTCCCGAAACCATTATTTATCATTAAATATCATACCCTAAACATCAAACCAATTCAAAAAATACCAAATCTTCTAATCCTAAATCGTCAATTAAACCATAATTAATTATTAGAAACACTAAATTGGACCCCCGACCCTCAAACCCTTCACCCTTTTGAGAAATCAAATCACTCAAAACAAAATTTTGAAGCGCTTTGAGCACCTTTTTTAGATATTTAAATGTTACAAAAACGAGTGAATCTTTAGCTAATATTGTAGACTGACAATCAAACTATAGGATCATGAAAAAATTTACAACTAAAAACCTTCTTTACCCTGCAAAAAATCTCCCCAAAATACTCATAAAATGTCCCGAAACCATTATTTATCATTAAAAGTCATACCCTAAACATCACCCCCAAACTCCAAAAACACCAAATCCTCTAATCCTAAATACTCACTTAAACCCTACATAGAAATCTAAAACACTTAATCGGACTCCCAACCCTCAAACCCTTCCCCCTTTTCAAAAATGAATATCACTCAAAACAAGATTTCGAAGCATTTTGAGCACCCTTTTTTAATATATAAATGTTACAGAAACGAGTGAATCTTTACCAACTATTTTAGACTGACAATCAAACTATAGGATCACGAAAAAATTACAACTAAAAACCTTCTTTAGCCTGCCAAAAATCTCCCCAAATAACCTATAAAATGTCCCGAAACCATGATTTTTTTAAAAATCATACCCTAAGCATCACCCCCAAACTCCAAAAAACACCAAATCTTCTAATCCTAAATCATCAATTAAACCCTAATTTAGATATCTAAAACACTAAATTGGACACCCGACACTCAAACCCTTCACCCTTGTGAGAAATCAAATCACTCAAAACAAGATTTCGAAGTGTTTTGGGCACTTTTTTATAAGTGACACTTTACCTAATATTGTAGACTGTCAGTCAAACTATAGGATCACGAAAAAAATTTAAAAGGAAAATCCTTCTTTAGCCTGCCAAAATTCTCCACAAAATACCTATAAAATGTCCCCAAAACCATGATTTATCATTAAAAATCATACCCTAAGCATCACCCCCAAACTCCAAAAACACCAAATCTTCTAATCCTAAATCATCAATTAAACCCTAATTTAGATATCTGAAACACTAAATTGGACCCCCGACCCTCAAACCCTTCACCCTTTTGAGAAACCAAATCACTCAAAACAAGATTTCGAAGCGTTCTGAGCACTTTTTTAATATTTAAATGTTACAAAAACGAGTGAATCTTTAGCTAATATTGTAGACTGACAATCAAACTATAGGATCACGAAAAAATTTACAACTAAAAACCTTCTTTAACCTGCAAAAAATCTCCCAAAAATACCAATAAAATGTCCCGAAACCATGATTTATCATAAAAAATCATACCCTAAGCATCACCCCCAAACTCCAAAAAAACCAAATCCTCTAATCCTAAATCCTCAATTAAACCCTAAGCAGAAATCTGAAACACTTAATTGGACTCCCAACCGTCAAACCCTTCCCCCTTTTCAGAAATGAATATCCGTCAAAACAAGATTTTGAAGCATTTTGAGCACCCTTTTTTAATATCTAAATGTTACAGAAACGAGTGAATCTTTACCAAATATTTTAGACTGACAACCACGCTATAGTATCACGAAAAAATATACAACTCAAAAATTTTTTTGGCCAGCCAAAAACCTCCCCAGAATTCCCATAAAAATGTCCCGAAACCGTGATTTATCGAAATCATACCCTAAACATCACCCCAAACTCCAAAAACACCAAATCCTCTAATCGTGAATCCTCAATTAAACCCTAAAAATAAATCTAACACACTAAATTGGACCCAGACCCTTAAATCCTACACCCTTTTAAGAAATCAAAACACTCAAAACAAGATTTCGAAGTGTTTTGAGCACGTTTTTTTTAAAATTTAAATGTTACAAAAACGAGTGAATCATTACCTAATATTGTAGACTGACAATCAAACTATAGGATCACGAAAAAATTTACAACTAAAAACCTTCTTTAGCCTGCCAAAAATCTCCCCAAAATACCCATAAAATGTCCCGAAACCATGATTTATCATTAAATATCATACCCTAAACATCACACCAATTCCGTAAACACCAAATCTTCTAATCCTAAATCGTCAATTAAACCATAATTAGATATCGGAAACACTAAATTGGACCCCTGACCCTCAAACCCTTCACCGTTTTGAGAAATCAAATCACTCAAAACAAGATTTCGAAGCGTTTTGAGCACCTTTTTTTAATATATAATGTTACAAAAAAAGAGTGAAACTTTACCTGATGTTGTAGACTGGCAATCAAACTAAAGGATCACGAAAAAATTTAAAAGGAAAATACTTCTTTAGCCTGCCAAAATTCTCCCCAAAATACCTATAAAATGTCCCGAAACCATGATTTATCATTAAAAATCATACCCTAAGCATCACCCCCAAACTCCAAAAACACCAATCTTCTAATCCTAAATCATCAATTAAACCCAAATTTAGATATCTGAAACACTAAATTGGACCCCCGACGCTCAAACCCTTCACCCTTTTGAGAAATCAAATCACTCAAAACAAGATTTCGAAGTGTTTTGGTCACTTTTTTAATATTTAAATGTTACAAAAACAAGTGACACTTTACCTAATATTGTAGGCTGACAATCAAACTATAGGGATCACAAAAAATTTACAAATAAAAACCTTCTTTGGCCGGCCAAAAATATCCCCAAGATACCCATAAAATGTCCCGAAAACATTATTTATAATTAAATATCATACACTAAACATCAACCCAATTCCAAAAACACCAAATCTTCTAATCCTAAATCTTCAATTAAACCATAATTAATTATCTGAAACACTAAATTGGGCCCCTGACCCTCAAACCCTTCACCCTTTTGAGAAATCAAATTACTCAAAACAAAATTTCGAAGCGTTTTGAGCACATTTTTTTAATATATAATGTTACAAAAAAGCGTGAATCTTTACCTAATGTTGTAGACTGAGAATCAAACTATAGGACCACGAAAATATTTACAACGAAAAACTTTGTTTAGCCTGCCAAAAATCTCCCCAAAATACCTATGAAATGTCCCGAAACCATGATTTATCATTAAAAATCATACCCTAAGCATCACCCCCAAACTCCAAAACTCCAAATCTTCTAATCCTAAATCATTAATTAAACCCTAATTTAGATATCTGAAACACTAAATTGGACCCCGACCCTCAAACCCTTCACCCTTTTGAGAAATCAAATCACTCAAAACAAGATTTTGAAGGGTTTTGAGCACCTTTTTTAATATTTAAATGTTACAAAAACGAGTGAATCTTTAACTAATATTGTAGGCTGACAATCAAACTATAGGATCATGAAAAAATTTACAACTAAAAACATTCTTTACCTTGCAAAAAACTCCCCAAAATACTCATAAAATGTCCCGAAACCATGATTAATCATTAAAAATCATACCCTAAACACCACCCCCAAACTCCAAAAACACAAAATCCTCTAATCCTAAATCATCAATTAAACCCAAATTTAGATATCTGAAACACTAAATTGGAACCCCGACCCTCAAACCGTTCACCCTTATGAGAAATCTAATAACTCAAAACAAGATTTCGAAGTGTTCTGGGCACTTTTTTAATATTTAAATGTTACAAAAACAAGTTACACTTTACCTAATATTGTAGACTGACAGTCAAACTATAGGATCACGAAAAAATTTACAAATAAAAACCTTCTTTGGCTGGCCAAAAATATCCCCAAGATACCCATAAAATGTCCCGAAACCATTATTTATCATTAAATATCATACCCTAAACATCAACCCAATTCAAAAAATACCAAATCTTCTAATCCTAAATCGTCAATTAAACCATAATTAATTATTAGAAACACTAAATTGGACCCCCGACCCTCAAACCCTTCACCCTTTTGAGAAATCAAATCACTCAAAACAAAATTTTGAAGCGTTTTGAGCACCTTTTTTAGATATTTAAATGTTACAAAAACGAGTGAATCTTTAGCTAATATTGTAGACTGACAATCAAACTATAGGATCATGAAAAAATTTACAACTAAAAACCTTCTTTACCCTGCAAAAAATCTCCCCAAAATACTCATAAAATGTCCCGAAACCATTATTTATCATTAAAAGTCATACCCTAAACCTCACCCCCAAACTCCAAAAACACCAAATCCTCTAATCCTAAATACTCACTTAAACCCTACATAGAAATCTAAAACACTTAATCGGACTCCCAACCCTCAAACCCTTCCCCCTTTTCAAAAATGAATATCACTCAAAACAAGATTTCGAAGCATTTTGAGCACCCTTTTTTAATATCTAAATGTTACAGAAACGAGTGAATCTTTACCAACTATTTTAGACTGACAATCAAACTATAGGATCACGAAAAAATTACAACTAAAAACCTTCTTTAGCCTGCCAAAAATCTCCCCAAAATACCTATAAAATGTCCCGAAACCATGATTTTTTTTAAAAATCATACCCTAAGCATCACCCCCAAACTCCAAAAAACACCAAATCTTCTAATCCTAAATCATCAATTAAACCCTAATTTAGATATCTGAAACACTAAATTGGACACCCGACACTCAAACCCTTCACCCTTGTGAGAAATCAAATCACTCAAAACAAGATTTCGAAGTGTTTTGGGCACTTTTTTATAAGTGACACTTTACCTAATATTGTAGACTGTCAGTCAAACTATAGGATCACGAAAAAAATTTAAAAGGAAAATCCTTCTTTAGCCTGCCAAAATTCTCCACAAAATACCTATAAAATGTCCCCAAAACCATGATTTATCATTAAAAATCATACCCTAAGCATCACCCCCAAACTCCAAAAACACCAAATCTTCTAATCCTAAATCATCAATTAAACCCTAATTTAGATATCTGAAACACTAAATTGGACCCCCGACCCTCAAACCCTTCACCCTTTTGAGAAACCAAATCACTCAAAACAAGATTTCGAAGCGTTCTGAGCACTTTTTTAATATTTAAATGTTACAAAAGCGAGTGAATCTTTAGCTAATATTGTAGACTGACAATCAAACTATAGGATCACGAAAAAATTTACAACTAAAAACCTTCTTTAACCTGCAAAAAATCTCCCCAAAATACCCATAAAATGTCCCGAAACCATGATTTATCATAAAAAATCATACCCTAAACATCACCCCCAAACTCCAAAAAAACCAAATCCTCTAATCCTAAATCCTCAATTAAACCCTAAGCAGAAATCTGAAACACTTAATTGGACTCCCAACCGTCAAACCCTTCCCCCTTTTCAGAAATGAATATCCGTCAAAACAAGATTTTGAAGCATTTTGAGCACCCTTTTTTAATATCTAAATGTTACAGAAACGAGTGAATCTTTACCAAATATTTTAGACTGACAACCACACTATAGTATCACGAAAAAATATACAACTCAAAAATTTTTTTGGCCAGCCAAAAACCTCCCCGGAATTCCCATAAAAATGTCCCGAAACCGTGATTTATCGAAATCATACCCTAAACATCACCCCAAACTCCAAAAACACCAAATCCTCTAATCGTGAATCCTCAATTAAACCCTAAAAATAAATCTAACACACTAAATTGGACCCAGACCCTTAAATCCTACACCCTTTTAAGAAATCAAAACACTCAAAACAAGATTTCGAAGTGTTTTGAGCACGTTTTTTTTAAAATTTAAATGTTACAAAAACGAGTGAATCATTACCTAATATTGTAGACTGACAATCAAACTATAGGATCACGAAAAAATTTACAACTAAAAACCTTCTTTAGCCTGCCAAAAATCTCCCCAAAATACCCATAAAATGTCCCGAAACCATGATTTATCATTAAATATCATACCCTAAACATCACACCAATTCCGTAAACACCAAATCTTCTAATCCTAAATCGTCAATTAAACCATAATTAGATATCGGAAACACTAAATTGGACCCCTGACCCTCAAACCCTTCACCGTTTTGAGAAATCAAATCACTCAAAACAAGATTTCGAAGCGTTTTGAGCACCTTTTTTTAATATATAATGTTACAAAAAAAGAGTGAAACTTTACCTGATGTTGTAGACTGGCAATCAAACTAAAGGATCACGAAAAAATTTAAAAGGAAAATACTTCTTTAGCCTGCCAAAATTCTCCCCAAAATACCTATAAAATGTCCCGAAACCATGATTTATCATTAAAAATCATACCCTAAGCATCACCCCCAAACTCCAAAAACACCAATCTTCTAATCCTAAATCATCAATTAAACCCAAATTTAGATATCTGAAACACTAAATTGGACCCCCGACGCTCAAACCCTTCACCCTTATGAGAAATCAAATCACTCAAAACAAGATTTCGAAGTGTTTTGGTCACTTTTTTAATATTTAAATGTTACAAAAACAAGTGACACTTTACCTAATATTGTAGGCTGACAATCAAACTATAGGATCACAAAAAATTTACAAATAAAAACCTTCTTTGGCTGGCCAAAAATATCCCCAAGATACCCATAAAATGTCCCGAAACCATTATTTATCATTAAATATCATACCCTAAACATCAACCCAATTCAAAAAATACCAAATCTTCTAATCCTAAATCGTCAATTAAACCATAATTAATTATTAGAAACACTAAATTGGACCCCCGACCCTCAAACCCTTCACCCTTTTGAGAAATCAAATCACTCAAAACAAAATTTTGAAGCGTTTTGAGCACCTTTTTTAGATATTTAAATGTTACAAAAACGAGTGAATCTTTAGCTAATATTGTAGACTGACAATCAAACTATAGGATCATGAAAAAATTTACAACTAAAAACCTTCTTTACCCTGCAAAAAATCTCCCCAAAATACTCATAAAATGTCCCGAAACCATTATTTATCATTAAAAGTCATACCCTAAACATCACCCCCAAACTCCAAAAACACCAAATCCTCTAATCCTAAATACTCACTTAAACCCTACATAGAAATCTAAAACACTTAATCGGACTCCCAACCCTCAAACCCTTCCCCCTTTTCAAAAATGAATATCACTCAAAACAAGATTTCGAAGCATTTTGAGCACCCTTTTTTTAATATCTAAATGTTACAGAAACGAGTGAATCTTTACCAACTATTTTAGACTGACAATCAAACTATAGGATCACGAAAAAATTACAACTAAAAACCTTCTTTAGCCTGCCAAAAATCTCCCCAAAATACCTATAAAATGTCCCGAAACCATGATTTTTTTTAAAAATCATACCCTAAGCATCACCCCCAAACTCCAAAAAACACCAAATCTTCTAATCCTAAATCATCAATTAAACCCTAATTTAGATATCTGAAACACTAAATTGGACACCCGACACTCAAACCCTTCACCCTTGTGAGAAATCAAATCACTCAAAACAAGATTTCGAAGTGTTTTGGGCACTTTTTTATAAGTGACACTTTACCTAATATTGTAGACTGTCAGTCAAACTATAGGATCACGAAAAAAATTTAAAAGGAAAATCCTTCTTTAGCCTGCCAAAATTCTCCACAAAATACCTATAAAATGTCCCCAAAACCATGATTTATCATTAAAAATCATACCCTAAGCATCACCCCCAAACTCCAAAAACACCAAATCTTCTAATCCTAAATCATCAATTAAACCCTAATTTAGATATCTGAAACACTAAATTGGACCCCCGACCCTCAAACCCTTCACCCTTTTGAGAAACCAAATCACTCAAAACAAGATTTCGAAGCGTTCTGAGCACTTTTTTAATATTTAAATGTTACAAAAGCGAGTGAATCTTTAGCTAATATTGTAGACTGACAATCAAACTATAGGATCACGAAAAAATTTACAACTAAAAACCTTCTTTAACCTGCAAAAAATCTCCCCAAAATACCCATAAAATGTCCCGAAACCATGATTTATCATAAAAAATCATACCCTAAACATCACCCCCAAACTCCAAAAAAACCAAATCCTCTAATCCTAAATCCTCAATTAAACCCTAAGCAGAAATCTGAAACACTTAATTGGACTCCCAACCGTCAAACCCTTCCCCCTTTTCAGAAATGAATATCCGTCAAAACAAGATTTTGAAGCATTTTGAGCACCCTTTTTTAATATCTAAATGTTACAGAAACGAGTGAATCTTTACCAAATATTTTAGACTGACAACCACACTATAGTATCACGAAAAAATATACAACTCAAAAATTTTTTTGGCCAGCCAAAAACCTCCCCGGAATTCCCATAAAAATGTCCCGAAACCGTGATTTATCGAAATCATACCCTAAACATCACCCCAAACTCCAAAAACACCGAATCCTCTAATCGTGAATCCTCAATTAAACCCTAAAAATAAATCTAACACACTAAATTGGACCCAGACCCTTAAATCCTACACCCTTTTAAGAAATCAAAACACTCAAAACAAGATTTCGAAGTGTTTTGAGAACGTTTTTTTTAAAATTTAAATGTTACAAAAACGAGTGAATCATTACCTAATATTGTAGACTGACAATCAAACTATAGGATCACGAAAAAATTTACAACTAAAAACCTTCTTTAGCCTGCCAAAAATCTCCCCAAAATACCCATAAAATGTCCCGAAACCATGATTTATCATTAAATATCATACCCTAAACATCACACCAATTCCGTAAACACCAAATCTTCTAATCCTAAATCGTCAATTAAACCATAATTAGATATCGGAAACACTAAATTGGACCCCTGACCCTCAAACCCTTCACCGTTTTGAGAAATCAAATCACTCAAAACAAGATTTCGAAGCGTTTTGAGCACCTTTTTTTAATATATAATGTTACAAAAAAAGAGTGAAACTTTACCTGATGTTGTAGACTGGCAATCAAACTAAAGGATCACGAAAAAATTTAAAAGGAAAATACTTCTTTAGCCTGCCAAAATTCTCCCCAAAATACCTATAAAATGTCCCGAAACCATGATTTATCATTAAAAATCATACCCTAAGCATCACCCCCAAACTCCAAAAACACCAATCTTCTAATCCTAAATCATCAATTAAACCCAAATTTAGATATCTGAAACACTAAATTGGACCCCCGACGCTCAAACCCTTCACCCTTATGAGAAATCAAATCACTCAAAACAAGATTTCGAAGTGTTTTGGTCACTTTTTTAATATTTAAATGTTACAAAAACAAGTGACACTTTACCTAATATTGTAGGCTGACAATCAAACTATAGGATCACAAAAAATTTACAAATAAAAACCTTCTTTGGCCGGCCAAAAATATCCCCAAGATACCCATAAAATGTCCCGAAAACATTATTTATAATTAAATATCATACCCTAAACATCAACCCAATTCCAAAAACACCAAATCTTCTAATCCTAAATCTTCATTTAAACCATAATTAATTATCTGAAACACTAAATTGGGCCCCTGACCCTCAAACCCTTCACCCTTTTGAGAAATCAAATTACTCAAAACAAAATGTCGAAGCGTTTTGAGCACATTTTTTTAATATATAATGTTACAAAAAAGCGTGAATCTTTACCTAATGTTGTAGACTGAGAATCAAACTATAGGACCACGAAAATATTTACAACGAAAAACTTTGTTTAGCCTGCCAAAAATCTCCCCAAAATACCTATGAAATGTCCCGAAACCATGATTTATCATTAAAAATCATACCCTAAGCATCACCCCCAAACTCCAAAACTCCAAATCTTCTAATCCTAAATCATTAATTAAACCCTAATTTAGATATCTGAAACACTAAATTGGACCCCGACCCTCAAACCCTTCACCCTTTTGAGAAATCAAATCACTCAAAACAAGATTTTGAAGGGTTTTGAGCACCTTTTTTAATATTTAAATGTTACAAAAACGAGTGAATCTTTAACTAATATTGTAGGCTGACAATCAAACTATAGGATCATGAAAAAATTTACAACTAAAAACATTCTTTACCTTGCAAAAAACTCCCCAAAATACTCATAAAATGTCCCGAAACCATGATTAATCATTAAAAATCATACCCTAAACATCACCCCCAAACTCCAAAAACACAAAATCCTCTAATCCTAAATCATCAATTAAACCCAAATTTAGATATCTGAAACACTAAATTGGAACCCCGACCCTCAAACCGTTCACCCTTATGAGAAATCTAATAACTCAAAACAAGATTTCGAAGTGTTCTGGGCACTTTTTTAATATTTAAATGTTACAAAAACAAGTTACACTTTACCTAATATTGTAGACTGACAGTCAAACTATAGGATCACGAAAAAATTTACAAATAAAAACCTTCTTTGGCTGGCCAAAAATATCCCCAAGATACCCATAAAATGTCCCGAAACCATTATTTATCATTAAATATCATACCCTAAACATCAACCCAATTCAAAAAATACCAAATCTTCTAATCCTAAATCGTCAATTAAACCATAATTAATTATTAGAAACACTAAATTGGACCCCCGACCCTCAAACCCTTCACCCTTTTGAGAAATCAAATCACTCAAAACAAGATTTTGAAGCGTTTTGAGCACCTTTTTTAGATATTTAAATGTTACAAAAACGAGTGAATCTTTAGCTAATATTGTAGACTGACAATCAAACTATAGGATCATGAAAAAATTTACAACTAAAAACCTTCTTTACCCTGCAAAAAATCTCCCCAAAATACTCATAAAATGTCCCGAAACCATTATTTATCATTAAAAGTCATACCCTAAACATCACCCCCAAACTCCAAAAACACCAAATCCTCTAATCCTAAATACTCACTTAAACCCTACATAGAAATCTAAAACACTTAATCGGACTCCCAACCCTCAAACCCTTCCCCCTTTTCAAAAATGAATATCACTCAAAACAAGATTTCGAAGCATTTTGAGCACCCTTTTTTAATATCTAAATGTTACAGAAACGAGTGAATCTTTACCAACTATTTTAGACTGACAATCAAACTATAGGATCACGAAAAAATTACAACTAAAAACCTTCTTTAGCCTGCCAAAAATCTCCCCAAAATACCTATAAAATGTCCCGAAACCATGATTTTTTTTAAAAATCATACCCTAAGCATCACCCCCAAACTCCAAAAAACACCAAATCTTCTAATCCTAAATCATCAATTAAACCCTAATTTAGATATCAGAAACACTAAATTGGACACCCGACACTCAAACCCTTCACCCTTGTGAGAAATCAAATCACTCAAAACAAGATTTCGAAGTGTTTTGGGCACTTTTTTATAAGTGACACTTTACCTAATATTGTAGACTGTCAGTCAAACTATAGGATCACGAAAAAAATTTAAAAGGAAAATCCTTCTTTAGCCTGCCAAAATTCTCCACAAAATACCTATAAAATGTCCCCAAAACCATGATTTATCATTAAAAATCATACCCTAAGCATCACCCCCAAACTCCAAAAACACCAAATCTTCTTATCCTAAATCATCAATTAAACCCTAATTTAGATATGTGAAACACTAAATTGGACCCCCGACCCTCAAACCCTTCACCCTTTTGAGAAACCAAATCACTCAAAACAAGATTTCGAAGCGTTCTGAGCACTTTTTTAATATTTAAAAATGTTACAAAAACGAGTGAATCTTTAGCTAATATTGTAGACTGACAATCAAACTATAGGATCACGAAAAAATTTACAACTAAAAACCTTCTTTAACCTGCAAAAAATCTCCCCAAAATACCCATAAAATGTCCCGAAACCATGATTTATCATAAAAAATCATACCCTAAACATCACCCCCAAACTCCAAAAAAACCAAATCCTCTAATCCTAAATCCTCAATTAAACCCTAAGCAGAAATCTGAAACACTTAATTGGACTCCCAACCGTCAAACCCTTCCCCCTTTTCAGAAATGAATATCCGTCAAAACAAGATTTTGAAGCATTTTGAGCACCCTTTTTTAATATCTAAATGTTACAGAAACGAGTGAATCTTTACCAAATATTTTAGACTGACAACCACACTATAGTATCACGAAAAAATATACAACTCAAAAATTTTTTTGGCCAGCCAAAAACCTCCCCAGAATTCCCATAAAAATGTCCCGAAACCGTGATTTATCGAAATCATACCCTAAACATCACCCCAAACTCCAAAAACACCAAATCCTCTAATCGTGAATCCTCAATTAAACCCTAAATATAAATCTAAAACACTAAATTGGACCCAGACCCTTAAATCCTACACCCTTTTAAGAAATCAAAACACTCAAAACAAAATTTCGAAGTGTTTTGAGCACGTTTTTTTTAAAATTTAAATGTTACAAAAACGAGTGAATCTTTACCTAATATTGTAGACTGACAATCAAACTATAGGATCACGAAAAAATTTACAACTAAAAACCTTCTTTAGCCTGCCAAAAATCTCCCCAAAATACCCATAAAATGTCCCGAAACCATGATTTATCATTAAATATCATACCCTAAACATCACACCAATTCCGTAAACACCAAATCTTCTAATCCTAAATCGTCAATTAAACCATAATTAGATATCGGAAACACTAAATTGGACCCCTGACCCTCAAACCCTTCACCGTTTTGAGAAATCAAATCACTCAAAACAAGATTTCGAAGCGTTTTGAGCACCTTTTTTTAATATATAATGTTACAAAAAAAGAGTGAAACTTTACCTGATGTTGTAGACTGGCAATCAAACTAAAGGATCACGAAAAAATTTAAAAGGAAAATACTTCTTTAGCCTGCCAAAATTCGCCCCAAAATACCTATAAAATGTCCCGAAACCATGATTTATCATTAAAAATCATACCCTGAGCATCACCCCCAAACTCCAAAAACACCAATCTTCTAATCCTAAATCATCAATTAAACCCAAATTTAGATATCTGAAACACTAAATTGGACCCCCGACGCTCAAACCCTTCACCCTTATGAGAAATCAAATCACTCAAAACAAGATTTCGAAGTGTTTTGGTCACTTTTTTAATATTTAAATGTTACAAAAACAAGTGACACTTTACCTAATATTGTAGGCTGACAATCAAACTATAGGATCACAAAAAATTTACAAATAAAAACCTTCTTTGGCCGGCCAAAAATATCCCCAAGATACCCATAAAATGTCCCGAAAACATTATTTATAATTAAATATCATACCCTAAACATCAACCCAATTCCAAAAACACCAAATCTTCTAATCCTAAATCTTCAATTAAACCATAATTAATTATCTGAAACACTAAATTGGGCCCCTGACCCTCAAACCCTTCACCCTTTTGAGAAATCAAATTACTCAAAACAAAATTTCGAAGCGTTTTGAGCACATTTTTTTAATATATAATGTTACAAAAAAGCGTGAATCTTTACCTAATGTTGTAGACTGAGAATCAAACTATAGGACCACGAAAATATTTACAACGAAAAACTTTGTTTAGCCTGCCAAAAATCTCCCCAAAATACCTATGAAATGTCCCGAAACCATGATTTATCATTAAAAATCATACCCTAAGCATCACCCCCAAACTCCAAAACTCCAAATCTTCTAATCCTAAATCATTAATTAAACCCTAATTTAGATATCTGAAACACTAAATTGGACCCCGACCCTCAAACCCTTCACCCTTTTGAGAAATCAAATCACTCAAAACAAGATTTTGAAGGGTTTTGAGCACCTTTTTTAATATTTAAATGTTACAAAAACGAGTGAATCTTTAACTAATATTGTAGGCTGACAATCAAACTATAGGATCATGAAAAAATTTACAACTAAAAACATTCTTTACCTTGCAAAAAACTCCCCAAAATACTCATAAAATGTCCCGAAACCATGATTAATCATTAAAAATCATACCCTAAACATCACCCCCAAACTCCAAAAACACAAAATCCTCTAATCCTAAATCATCAATTAAACCCAAATTTAGATATCTGAAACACTAAATTGGAACCCCGACCCTCAAACCGTTCACCCTTATGAGAAACCTAATAACTCAAAAAAAGATTTCGAAGTGTTCTGGGCACTTTTTTAATATTTAAATGTTACAAAAACAAGTTACACTTTACCTAATATTGTAGACTGACAGTCAAACTATAGGATCACGAAAAAATTTACAAATAAAAACCTTCTTTGGCTGGCCAAAAATATCCCCAAGATACCCATAAAATGTCCCGAAACCATTATTTATCATTAAATATCATACCCTAAACATCAACCCAATTCAAAAAATACCAAATCTTCTAATCCTAAATCGTCAATTAAACCATAATTAATTATTAGAAACACTAAATTGGACCCCCGACCCTCAAACCCTTCACCCTTTTGAGAAATCAAATCACTCAAAACAAGATTTTGAAGCGTTTTGAGCACCTTTTTTAGATATTTAAATGTTACAAAAACGAGTGAATCTTTAGCTAATATTGTAGACTGACAATCAAACTATAGGATCATGAAAAAATTTACAACTAAAAACCTTCTTTACCCTGCAAAAAATCTCCCCAAAATACTCATAAAATGTCCCGAAACCATTATTTATCATTAAAAGTCATACCCTAAACATCACCCCCAAACTCCAAAAACACCAAATCCTCTAATCCTAAATACTCACTTAAACCCTACATAGAAATCTAAAACACTTAATCGGACTCCCAACCCTCAAACCCTTCCCCCTTTTCAAAAATGAATATCACTCAAAACAAGATTTCGAAGCATTTTGAGCACCCTTTTTTAATATCTAAATGTTACAGAAACGAGTGAATCTTTACCAACTATTTTAGACTGACAATCAAATTAGAGGATCACGAAAAAATTACAAATAAAAACCTTCTTTAGCCTGCCAAAAATCTCCCCAAAATACCTATAAAATGTCCTGAAACCATGATTTATTTTTAAAAACCATACCCTAAGCATCACCCCCAAACTCCAAAAAACACCAAATCTTCTAATCCTAAATCATCAATTAAACCCTAATTTAGATATCTGAAACACTAAATTGGACCCCCGACACTCAAACCCTTCACCCTTGTGAGAAATCAAATCACTCAAAACAATATTTCGAAGTGTTTTGGGCAATTTTTTTAATATTTAAATGATACAAAAACAAGTGACACTTTACCTAATATTGTAGACTGACAATCAAACTATAGGATCACGAAAAAATTTACAACTAAAAACCTTCTTTAGCTTTCCAAAAATATCCCCAAGATACCCATAAAATGTCCCGAAACCATAATTTATCACCAATTATCATACCCAAAACATCAACCCATTTCCAAAAACACCAAATCTTCTAATCCTAAATCGTCAATTAAACCATAATTAGATATCTGAAACACTAAATTGGAACCCTGACCCTCAAACCCTTTACCCTTTTGAGAAATCAAATCACTCAAAACAAGATTTCGAAGCGTTTTGAGTACCTTTTTTTAATATATAATGTTACAAAAAAGAGTGAATATTTACCTGATGTTGTAGACTGTCAATCAAACTATAGGATCACGAAAAAATTTAAAAGAAAATCCTTCTTTAGCCTGCCAAAATTCTCCCCAAAATACCTATAAAATGTCCCGAAAACCATGATTTATCATTAAAAATCATACCCTAAGCATCACCCCAAAACTTCAAAAACACCAAATCTTCTAATCCTAAATCATCAATTAAACCCTAATTTAGATATCTGAAACACTAAATTGGACCCCCGACCCTCAAACCCTTCACCCTTTTGAGAAACCAAATCACTCAAAACAAGATTTCGAAGCGTTTTGAGCACTTTTTTAATATTTAAATGTTACAAAAACGAGTGAATCTTTAGCTTATATTGTAGACTAACAATCAAACTATAGGATCACGAAAAAATTTACAACTAAAAACCTTCTTTAACCTGCAAAAAATCTCCCCAAAATACCCATAAAATGTCCCGAAACCATGATTTATCATAAAAAATCATACCCTAAACATCACCCCCAAACTCCAAAAAAAACAAATCCTCTAATCCTAAATCCTCAATTAAACCCTAAGCAGAAATCTGAAACACTTAATTGGACTCCCAACCGTCAAACCCTTCCCCCTTTTCAGAAATGAATATCACTCAAAACAAGATTTTGAAGCATTTTGAGCACCCTTTTTTAATATCTAAATGTTACAGAAACGAGTGAATCTTTACCAAAAATTTTAGACTGACAACAACACTATAGTATCACGAAAAAATGTACAACTAAAATCTTTTTTTTGCCAGCCAAAAACCTCCCCAAAATTCCCATAAAATGTCCTGAAACCGCGATTTATCGAAATCATACCCTAAACATCACCCCAAACTCCAAAAACACCAAATCCTCTTAATCGTGAATCCTCAATTAAACCCTAAATATAAATCTAAAACACTAAATTGGACCCAGACCCTTAAATCGTACACCCTTTTAAGAAATCAAAACAATCAAAACAAGATTTCGAAGTGTTTTGAGCACGTTTTTTTTTAAATTTAAATGTTACAAAAACGAGTGAATATTTACCTAATATTTTAGAATGACAATCAAACTATAGGATCACGAAAACATTTACAGCTCAAAACCTTCTTTAGCCTGCCAAAAATCTCCCCAAAATACCCATAAAATGTCCCGAAACCGTGATTTATCATTAAATATCATACCCTAAATATCACACCAATTCCAAAAACACCAAATCTTCTAATCCTAGATCGTCAATTAAACCATAATTAGATATCGGAAACACTAAATTGGACCCCTGACCCTCAAACCCTTCACCCTTTTGAGAAAATCACTCAAAACAAGATTTCGAAGCGTTTTGGGCACCTTTTTTTAATATATGATGTTACAAAAAAAGAGTGAATCTTGACCTAATGTAGACTGGCAATCAAACTAAAGGATCACGAAAAAATTTAAAAGGAAATCCTTCTTTAGCCTACCAAAATTCTCCCCAAAATACCTATAAAATGTCCCGAAACCATGATTTATCATTAAAAATCATACCCTAATCATCACCCCCAAACTCCAAAAACATCAAATCTTCTAATCCTAAATCATCAATTAAACCCAAATTCAGATATATGAAACACTAAATTGGACCCCCGACCCTCAAACCGCTCACCCTTATGAGAAATCAAATCACTCAAAACAAGATTTCGAAGTGTTTTGGGCACTTTTTTTAATATTTAAATGTTACAAAAACAAGTTACACTTTACCTTATATTGTAGACTGACAGTCAAAGTATAGGATCACGAAAAAATTTACAAATAAAAACCTTCTTTGGTCGGCAAAAAATACCCCCAAGATACCCATAAAATGTCCCGAAACCATTATTTATCATTAAATATCATACCCTAAACATCAACCCAATTCAAAAAACACCAAATCTTCTAATCCTAAATCGTCAATTAAATCATAATTAATTATCAGAAACACTAAATTGGACCCCCGACCCTCAAACCCTTCAACCTTTTGAGAAATCAAATCCCTCAAAACAAGATTTTGAAGCGTTTTTAGCACCTTTTTTAAATGTTTAAATGTTACAAAAACGAGTGAATCTTTAGCTAATATTGTAGACTGACAATCAAACTATAGGATCATGAAAAAAATTACAACAAAAAACCTTCTTTACCCTGCAAAAAATCTCCCAAAAATACTCATAAAATGTCCCGAAACCATGATTTATAATTAAAAGTCATACCCTAAACATCACCCCCAAACTCCAAAAACACCAAATCCTCTAATCCTAAATCCTCACTTAAACCCTACATCGAAATCTAAAACACTTTATTGGACTCTCAACCCTCAAACCCTTCCCCCTTTTCAAAAATGAATATCACTCAAAACAAGATTTCAAAGCATTTTGAGCACCCTTTTTTAATATCTAAACGTTATAGAAACGAGTGAATCTTTACCAACTATTTTAGACTGACAATCAAACTATAGGATCACGAAAAATTACAACTAAAAACCTTCTTTAGCCTTTAAAAAATCTCCCCAAAATACCTATAAAATGTCCCGAAACCATGATTTATCATTAAAAATCATACCCTAAGCATCACCCCCAAACTCCAAAAACACCAATCTTCTAATCCTAAATCATCAATTAAACCCAAATTTAGATATCTGAAACACTAAATTGGACCCCCGACCCTCAAACCGTTCACCCTTATGAGAAATCTAATAACTCAAAACAAGATCTCGAAGTGTTTTGGGCACTTTTTTTAATATTTAAATGTTACAAAAAAAGAGTTACACTTTACCTAATATTGTAGACTGACAGTCAAACTATAGGATCACGAAAAAATTTACAAATAAAAACCTTCTTTGGCCGGCCAAAAATATCCCCAAGATACCCATAAAATGTCCCGAAACCATTATTTATCATTAATTATCATACCCTAAACATCAACCCAATTCAAAAAACACCAAATCTTCTAATCCTAAATCGTCAATTAAACCATAATTAATTATTAGAAACACTAAATTGGACCCCCGACCCTCAAACCCTTCACCCTTTTGAGAAATCTAATCACTCAAAACAAGATTTTGAAGCGTTTTGGGCACCTTTTTAAGATATTTAAATGTTACAAAAACGAGTGAATCTTTAGCTAATATTGTAGACTGACAATTAAACTATAGGATCATGAAAAAATTTACAACTAAAAACCTTCTTTACCCTGCAAAAAATCTCCCCAAAATACTCATAAAATGTCCCGAAACCATTATTTATCATTAAAAGTCATACCCTAAACATCACCCCCAAACTCCATAAAACACCAAATCTTCTAATCCTAAATCATCAATTAAACCCTAATTTAGATATCTGAAACACTAAATTGGACCCCCGACACTCAAACCCTTCACCCTTGTGAGAATCAAATCACTCAAAACAAGATTTCGAAGTGTTTTGGGCAGTTTTTTAATATTTAAATGTTACAAAAATAAGTGACACTTTACCTAATATTGTAGACTAACAATCAAACTATAGGATCACGAAAAATTTTACAGCTAAAAACCTTCTTTAGCCTGCCAAAAATATCCCCAAGATACTCATAAAATGTCTCGAAACCATAATTTATCACTAATTATCATACCCTAAACATCAACCCAATTCCAAAAGCACCAAATCTTCTAATCCTAAATCGTCAATTAAACCCTAATTAGATATCTGAAACACTAAATTGGAACCCTAACCCTCAAACCCTTTACCCTTTTGAGAAATCAAATCACTCAAAACAAGATTTCGAAACGTTTTGAGTACCTTTTTTTAATATATAATGTTAAAAAAAAAGAGTGAATCTTTACCTGATGTTGTAAACTGACAATCAAACTATAGGATCACGAAAAAATTTAATAGGAAAATCCTTCTTTGGTCTGCCAAAATTCGCCCCAAAATACCTATAAAATGTCCCGAAACCATGATTTATCATTAAAAATTATACCCTAAGCATCACCCCCAAACTCCAAAAACACCAAATCTTCTAATCCTAAATCATCAATTAAACCCTAATTTAGATATCTGAAACACTAAATTGGACCCCCGACCCTCAATCCCTTCACCCTTTTGAGAAATCAAATCACTCAAAACAAGTTTTGAGCACTTTTTTAATATTTAAATGTTACAAAAACGAGTGAATCTTTAGCTAATATTGTAGACTGACAATCAAACTATAAGATCACGAAAAAATTTACAACTAAAAACCTTCTTTAACCTGCAAAAAATCTCCCCAAAATACCCATAAAATGTCCCGAAACCATGATTTATCATAAAAAATCATACCCTAAACATCACCCCCAAACTCCAAAAAAACCAAATCCTCTAATCCTAAATCCTCAATTAAACCCTAAGCAGAAATCTGAAACACTTAATTGGACTCCCAACCGTCAAACCCTTCCCCCTTTTCAGAAATGAATATCAGTCAAAACAAGATTTTGAAGCATTTTGAGCACCCTTTTTTAATATCTAAATGTTACAGAAACGAGTAAATCTTTACCAAATATTTTAGACTGACAACCACACTATAGTATCATGAAAAAATGTACAACTAAAAACTTTTTTTGGCCAGCCAAAAACCTCCCCAGAATTCCCATAAAATGTCCCGAAACCGTGATTTATCGAAATCATACCCTAAACATCACCCCAAACTCCAAAAACACCAAATCCTCTAATCGTGAATCCTCAATTAAACCCTAAAAATAAATCTAAAACACTAAATTGGTTCCAGACCCTTAAATCCTACACCCTTTTAAGAAATCAAAACACTCAAAACAAGATTTCGAAGTGTTTTGAGCACGTTTTTTTTTTAAATTT
Organism: Linanthus parryae; assembly: GCA_023055425.1. NCBI lineage: Eukaryota > Viridiplantae > Streptophyta > Magnoliopsida > Ericales > Polemoniaceae > Linanthus > Linanthus parryae. The sequence continues at coordinate 267,352 of JALGPY010000002.1, forward strand.
AAATGTTACAAAAACGAGTGAATCTTTACCTAATATTGTAGACTGACAATCAAACTATAGGATCACGAAAAAATTTACAGCTAAAAACCTTCTTTAGCCTGCCAAAAATCTCCCCAAAATACCCATAAAATGTCCCGAAACCATGATTTATCATTAAATATCATACCCTAAACATCACACCAATTCCGTAAACACCAAATCTTCTAATCCTAAATCGTCAATTAAACCATAATTAGATATCGGAAACACTAAATTGGACCCCTGACCCTCAAACCCTTCACCGTTTTGAGAAATCAAATCACTCAAAACAAGATTTCGAAGCGTTTTGAGCACCTTTTTTTAATATATAATGTTACAAAAAAAGAGTGAAACTTTACCTGATGTTGTAGACTGGCAATCAAACTAAAGGATCACGAAAAAATTTAAAAGGAAAATACTTCTTTAGCCTGCCAAAATTCTCCCCAAAATACCTATAAAATGTCCTGAAACCATGATTTATCATTAAAAATCATACCCTAAGCATCACCCCCAAACTCCAAAAACACCAATCTTCTAATCCTAAATCATCAATTAAACCCAAATTTAGATATCTGAAACACTAAATTGGACCCCCGACGCTCAAACCCTTCACCCTTATGAGAAATCAAATCACTCAAAACAAGATTTCGAAGTGTTTTGGTCACTTTTTTAATATTTAAATGTTACAAAAACAAGTGACACTTTACCTAATATTGTAGGCTGACAATCAAACTATAGGATCACAAAAAATTTACAAATAAAAACCTTCTTTGGCCGGCCAAAAATATCCCCAAGATACCCATAAAATTGTCCCGAAACCATTATTTATGATTAAATATCATACCCTAAACATCAACCCAATTCCAAAAACACCAAATCTTCTAATCCTAAATCTTCAATTAAACCATAATTAATTATCTGAAACACTAAATTGGGCCCCTGACCCTCAAACCCTTCACCCTTTTGAGAAATCAAATTACTCAAAACAAAATTTCGAAGCGTTTTGAGCACATTTTTTTAATATATAATGTTACAAAAAAGCGTGAATCTTTACCTAATGTTGTAGACTGAGAATCAAACTATAGGACCACGAAAATATTTACAACGAAAAACTTTGTTTAGCCTGCCAAAAATCTCCCCAAAATACCTATGAAATGTCCCGAAACCATGATTTATCATTAAAAATCATACCCTAAGCATCACCCCCAAACTCCAAAACTCCAAATCTTCTAATCCTAAATCATTAATTAAACCCTAATTTAGATATCTGAAACACTAAATTGGACCCCGACCCTCAAACCCTTCACCCTTTTGAGAAATCAAATCACTCAAAACAAGATTTTGAAGGGTTTTGAGCACCTTTTTTAATATTTAAATGTTACAAAAACGAGTGAATCTTTAACTAATATTGTAGGCTGACAATCAAACTATAGGATCATGAAAAAATTTACAACTAAAAACATTCTTTACCTTGCAAAAAACTCCCCAAAATACTCATAAAATGTCCCGAAACCATGATTAATCATTAAAAATCATACCCTAAACATCACCCCCAAACTCCAAAAACACAAAATCCTCTAATCCTAAATCATCAATTAGACCCAAATTTAGATATCTGAAACACTAAATTGGAACCCCGACCCTCAAACCGTTCACCCTTATGAGAAATCTAATAACTCAAAACAAGATTTCGAAGTGTTCTGGGCACTTTTTTAATATTTAAATGTTACAAAAACAAGTTACACTTTACCTAATATTGTAGACTGACAGTCAAACTATAGGATCACGAAAAAATTTACAAATAAAAACCTTCTTTGGCTGGCCAAAAATATCCCCAAGATACCCATAAAATGTCCCGAAACCATTATTTATCATTAAATATCATACCCTAAACATCAACCCAATTCAAAAAATACCAAATCTTCTAATCCTAAATCGTCAATTAAATCATAATTAATTATTAGAAACACTAAATTGGACCCCCGACCCTCAAACCCTTCACCCTTTTGAGAAATCAAATCACTCAAAACAAGATTTTGAAGCGTTTTGAGCACCTTGTTTAGATATTTAAATGTTACAAAAACGAGTGAATCTTTAGCTAATATTGTAGACTGACAATCAAACTATAGGATCATGAAAAAATTTACAACTAAAAACCTTCTTTACCCTGCAAAAAATCTCCCCAAAATACTCATAAAATGTCCCGAAACCATTATTTATCATTAAAAGTCATACCCTAAACATCACCCCCAAACTCCAAAAACACCAAATCCTCTAATCCTAAATACTCACTTAAACCCTACATAGAAATCTAAAACACTTAATCGGACTCCCAACCCTCAAACCCTTCCCCCTTTTCAAAAATGAATATCACTCAAAACAAGATTTCGAAGCATTTTGAGCACCCTTTTTTAATATCTAAATGTTACAGAAACGAGTGAATCTTTACCAACTATTTTAGACTGACAATCAAACTATAGGATCACGAAAAAATTACAACTAAAAACCTTCTTTAGCCTGCCAAAAATCTCCCCAAAATACCTATAAAATGTCCCGAAACCATGATTTTTTTTGAAAATCATACCCTAAGCATCACCCCCAAACTCCAAAAAACACCAAATCTTCTAATCCTAAATCATCAATTAAACCCTAATTTAGATATCTGAAACACTAAATTGGACACCTGACACTCAAACCCTTCACCCTTGTGAGAAATCAAATCACTCAAAACAAGATTTCGAAGTGTTTTGGGCACTTTTTTATAAGTGACACTTTACCTAATATTGTAGACTGTCAGTCAAACTATAGGATCACGAAAAAAATTTAAAAGGAAAATCCTTCTTTAGCCTGCCAAAATTCTCCACAAAATACCTATAAAATGTCCCCAAAACCATGATTTATCATTAAAAATCATACCCTAAGCATCACCCCCAAACTCCAAAAACACCAAATCTTCTAATCCTAAATCATCAATTAAACCCTAATTTAGATATCTGAAACACTAAATTGGACCCCCGACCCTCAAACCCTTCACCCTTTTGAGAAACCAAATCACTCAAAACAAGATTTCGAAGCGTTCTGAGCACTTTTTTAATATTTAAAAATGTTACAAAAACGAGTGAATCTTTAGCTAATATTGTAGACTGACAATCAAACTATAGGATCACGAAAAAATTTACAACTAAAAACCTTCTTTAACCTGCAAAAAATCTCCCCAAAATACCCATAAAATGTCCCGAAACCATGATTTATCATAAAAAATCATACCCTAAACATCACCCCCAAACTCCAAAAAAACCAAATCCTCTAATCCTAAATCCTCAATTAAACCCTAAGCAGAAATCTGAAACACTTAATTGGACTCCCAACCGTCAAACCCTTCCCCCTTTTCAGAAATGAATATCCGTCAAAACAAGATTTTGAAGCATTTTGAGCACCCTTTTTTAATATCTAAATGTTACAGAAACGAGTGAATCTTTACCAAATATTTTAGACTGACAACCACACTATAGTATCACGAAAAAATATACAACTCAAAAATTTTTTTGGCCAGCCAAAAACCTCCCCAGAATTCCCATAAAAATGTCCCGAAACCGTGATTTATCGAAATCATACCCTAAACATCACCCCAAACTCCAAAAACACCAAATCCTCTAATCGTGAATCCTCAATTAAACCCTAAATATAAATCTAAAACACTAAATTGGACCCAGACCCTTAAATCCTACACCCTTTTAAGAAATCAAAACACTCAAAACAAAATTTCGAAGTGTTTTGAGCACGTTTTTTTTAAAATTTAAATGTTACAAAAACGAGTGAATCTTTACCTAATATTGTAGACTGACAATCAAACTATAGGATCACGAAAAAATTTACAACTAAAAACCTTCTTTAGCCTGCCAAAAATCTCCCCAAAATACCCATAAAATGTCCCGAAACCATGATTTATCATTAAATATCATACCCTAAACATCACACCAATTCCGTAAACACCAAATCTTCTAATCCTAAATCGTCAATTAAACCATAATTAGATATCGGAAACACTAAATTGGACCCCTGACCCTCAAACCCTTCACCGTTTTGAGAAATCAAATCACTCAAAACAAGATTTCGAAGCGTTTTGAGCACCTTTTTTTAATATATAATGTTACAAAAAAAGAGTGAAACTTTACCTGATGTTGTAGACTGGCAATCAAACTAAAGGATCACGAAAAAATTTAAAAGGAAAATACTTCTTTAGCCTGCCAAAATTCGCCCCAAAATACCTATAAAATGTCCCGAAACCATGATTTATCATTAAAAATCATACCCTGAGCATCACCCCCAAACTCCAAAAACACCAATCTTCTAATCCTAAATCATCAATTAAACCCAAATTTAGATATCTGAAACACTAAATTGGACCCCCGACGCTCAAACCCTTCACCCTTATGAGAAATCAAATCACTCAAAACAAGATTTCGAAGTGTTTTGGTCACTTTTTTAATATTTAAATGTTACAAAAACAAGTGACACTTTACCTAATATTGTAGGCTGACAATCAAACTATAGGATCACAAAAAATTTACAAATAAAAACCTTCTTTGGCCGGCCAAAAATATCCCCAAGATACCCATAAAATGTCCCGAAAACATTATTTATAATTAAATATCATACCCTAAACATCAACCCAATTCCAAAAACACCAAATCTTCTAATCCTAAATCTTCAATTAAACCATAATTAATTATCTGAAACACTAAATTGGGCCCCTGACCCTCAAACCCTTCACCCTTTTGAGAAATCAAATTACTCAAAACAAAATTTCGAAGCGTTTTGAGCACATTTTTTTAATATATAATGTTACAAAAAAGCGTGAATCTTTACCTAATGTTGTAGACTGAGAATCAAACTATAGGACCACGAAAATATTTACAACGAAAAACTTTGTTTAGCCTGCCAAAAATCTCCCCAAAATACCTATGAAATGTCCCGAAACCATGATTTATCATTAAAAATCATACCCTAAGCATCACCCCCAAACTCCAAAACTCCAAATCTTCTAATCCTAAATCATTAATTAAACCCTAATTTAGATATCTGAAACACTAAATTGGACCCCGACCCTCAAACCCTTCACCCTTTTGAGAAATCAAATCACTCAAAACAAGATTTTGAAGGGTTTTGAGCACCTTTTTTAATATTTAAATGTTACAAAAACGAGTGAATCTTTAACTAATATTGTAGGCTGACAATCAAACTATAGGATCATGAAAAAATTTACAACTAAAAACATTCTTTACCTTGCAAAAAACTCCCCAAAATACTCATAAAATGTCCCGAAACCATGATTAATCATTAAAAATCATACCCTAAACATCACCCCCAAACTCCAAAAACACAAAATCCTCTAATCCTAAATCATCAATTAAACCCAAATTTAGATATCTGAAACACTAAATTGGAACCCCGACCCTCAAACCGTTCACCCTTATGAGAAACCTAATAACTCAAAAAAAGATTTCGAAGTGTTCTGGGCACTTTTTTAATATTTAAATGTTACAAAAACAAGTTACACTTTACCTAATATTGTAGACTGACAGTCAAACTATAGGATCACGAAAAAATTTACAAATAAAAACCTTCTTTGGCTGGCCAAAAATATCCCCAAGATACCCATAAAATGTCCCGAAACCATTATTTATCATTAAATATCATACCCTAAACATCAACCCAATTCAAAAAATACCAAATCTTCTAATCCTAAATCGTCAATTAAACCATAATTAATTATTAGAAACACTAAATTGGACCCCCGACCCTCAAACCCTTCACCCTTTTGAGAAATCAAATCACTCAAAACAAGATTTTGAAGCGTTTTGAGCACCTTTTTTAGATATTTAAATGTTACAAAAACGAGTGAATCTTTAGCTAATATTGTAGACTGACAATCAAACTATAGGATCATGAAAAAATTTACAACTAAAAACCTTCTTTACCCTGCAAAAAATCTCCCCAAAATACTCATAAAATGTCCCGAAACCATTATTTATCATTAAAAGTCATACCCTAAACATCACCCCCAAACTCCAAAAACACCAAATCCTCTAATCCTAAATACTCACTTAAACCCTACATAGAAATCTAAAACACTTAATCGGACTCCCAACCCTCAAACCCTTCCCCCTTTTCAAAAATGAATATCACTCAAAACAAGATTTCGAAGCATTTTGAGCACCCTTTTTTAATATCTAAATGTTACAGAAACGAGTGAATCTTTACCAACTATTTTAGACTGACAATCAAATTAGAGGATCACGAAAAAATTACAAATAAAAACCTTCTTTAGCCTGCCAAAAATCTCCCCAAAATACCTATAAAATGTCCCGAAACCATGATTTATTTTTAAAAACCATACCCTAAGCATCACCCCCAAACTCCAAAAAACACCAAATCTTCTAATCCTAAATCATCAATTAAACCCTAATTTAGATATCTGAAACACTAAATTGGAACCCCGACACTCAAACCCTTCACCCTTGTGAGAAATCAAATCACTCAAAACAATATTTCGAAGTGTTTTGGGCAATTTTTTTAATATTTAAATGATACAAAAACAAGTGACACTTTACCTAATATTGTAGACTGACAATCAAACTATAGGATCACGAAAAAATTTACAACTAAAAACCTTCTTTAGCTTTCCAAAAATATCCCCAAGATACCCATAAAATGTCCCGAAACCATAATTTATCACCAATTATCATACCCAAAACATCAACCCATTTCCAAAAACACCAAATCTTCTAATCCTAAATCGTCAATTAAACCATAATTAGATATCTGAAACACTAAATTGGAACCCTGACCCTCAAACCCTTTACCCTTTTGAGAAATCAAATCACTCAAAACAAGATTTCGAAGCGTTTTGAGTACCTTTTTTTAATATATAATGTTACAAAAAAGAGTGAATATTTACCTGATGTTGTAGACTGTCAATCAAACTATAGGATCACGAAAAAATTTAAAAGAAAATCCTTCTTTAGCCTGCCAAAATTCTCCCCAAAATACCTATAAAATGTCCCGAAAACCATGATTTATCATTAAAAATCATACCCTAAGCATCACCCCAAAACTTCAAAAACACCAAATCTTCTAATCCTAAATCATCAATTAAACCCTAATTTAGATATCTGAAACACTAAATTGGACCCCCGACCCTCAAACCCTTCACCCTTTTGAGAAACCAAATCACTCAAAACAAGATTTCGAAGCGTTTTGAGCACTTTTTTAATATTTAAATGTTACAAAAACGAGTGAATCTTTAGCTTATATTGTAGACTAACAATCAAACTATAGGATCACGAAAAAATTTACAACTAAAAACCTTCTTTAACCTGCAAAAAATCTCCCCAAAATACCCATAAAATGTCCCGAAACCATGATTTATCATAAAAAATCATACCCTAAACATCACCCCCAAACTCCAAAAAAAACAAATCCTCTAATCCTAAATCCTCAATTAAACCCTAAGCAGAAATCTGAAACACTTAATTGGACTCCCAACCGTCAAACCCTTCCCCCTTTTCAGAAATGAATATCACTCAAAACAAGATTTTGAAGCATTTTGAGCACCCTTTTTTAATATCTAAATGTTACAGAAACGAGTGAATCTTTACCAAAAATTTTAGACTGACAACAACACTATAGTATCACGAAAAAATGTACAACTAAAATCTTTTTTTTGCCAGCCAAAAACCTCCCCAAAATTCCCATAAAATGTCCTGAAACCGCGATTTATCGAAATCATACCCTAAACATCACCCCAAACTCCAAAAACACCAAATCCTCTTAATCGTGAATCCTCAATTAAACCCTAAATATAAATCTAAAACACTAAATTGGACCCAGACCCTTAAATCGTACACCCTTTTAAGAAATCAAAACAATCAAAACAAGATTTCGAAGTGTTTTGAGCACGTTTTTTTTTAAATTTAAATGTTACAAAAACGAGTGAATATTTACCTAATATTTTAGAATGACAATCAAACTATAGGATCACGAAAACATTTACAGCTCAAAACCTTCTTTAGCCTGCCAAAAATCTCCCCAAAATACCCATAAAATGTCCCGAAACCGTGATTTATCATTAAATATCATACCCTAAATATCACACCAATTCCAAAAACACCAAATCTTCTAATCCTAGATCGTCAATTAAACCATAATTAGATATCGGAAACACTAAATTGGACCCCTGACCCTCAAACCCTTCACCCTTTTGAGAAAATCACTCAAAACAAGATTTCGAAGCGTTTTGGGCACCTTTTTTTAATATATGATGTTACAAAAAAAGAGTGAATCTTGACCTAATGTAGACTGGCAATCAAACTAAAGGATCACGAAAAAATTTAAAAGGAAAATCCTTCTTTAGCCTACCAAAATTCTCCCCAAAATACCTATAAAATGTCCCGAAACCATGATTTATCATTAAAAATCATACCCTAATCATCACCCCCAAACTCCAAAAACATCAAATCTTCTAATCCTAAATCATCAATTAAACCCAAATTCAGATATATGAAACACTAAATTGGACCCCCGACCCTCAAACCGCTCACCCTTATGAGAAATCAAATCACTCAAAACAAGATTTCGAAGTGTTTTGGGCACTTTTTTTAATATTTAAATGTTACAAAAACAAGTTACACTTTACCTTATATTGTAGACTGACAGTCAAAGTATAGGATCACGAAAAAATTTACAAATAAAAACCTTCTTTGGTCGGCAAAAAATACCCCCAAGATACCCATAAAATGTCCCGAAACCATTATTTATCATTAAATATCATACCCTAAACATCAACCCAATTCAAAAAACACCAAATCTTCTAATCCTAAATCGTCAATTAAATCATAATTAATTATCAGAAACACTAAATTGGACCCCCGACCCTCAAACCCTTCAACCTTTTGAGAAATCAAATCCCTCAAAACAAGATTTTGAAGCGTTTTTAGCACCTTTTTTAAATGTTTAAATGTTACAAAAACGAGTGAATCTTTAGCTAATATTGTAGACTGACAATCAAACTATAGGATCATGAAAAAAATTACAACAAAAAACCTTCTTTACCCTGCAAAAAATCTCCCAAAAATACTCATAAAATGTCCCGAAACCATGATTTATAATTAAAGGTCATACCCTAAACATCACCCCCAAACTCCAAAAACACCAAATCCTCTAATCCTAAATCCTCACTTAAACCCTACATAGAAATCTAAAACACTTTATTGGACTCTCAACCCTCAAACCCTTCCCCCTTTTCAAAAATGAATATCACTCAAAACAAGATTTCAAAGCATTTTGAGCACCCTTTTTTAATATCTAAACGTTATAGAAACGAGTGAATCTTTACCAACTATTTTAGACTGACAATCAAACTATAGGATCACGAAAAATTACAACTAAAAACCTTCTTTAGCCTTTAAAAAATCTCCCCAAAATACCTATAAAATGTCCCGAAACCATGATTTATCATTAAAAATCATACCCTAAGCATCACCCCCAAACTCCAAAAACACCAATCTTCTAATCCTAAATCATCAATTAAACCCAAATTTAGATATCTGAAACACTAAATTGGACCCCCGACCCTCAAACCGTTCACCCTTATGAGAAATCTAATAACTCAAAACAAGATCTCGAAGTGTTTTGGGCACTTTTTTTAATATTTAAATGTTACAAAAAAAGAGTTACACTTTACCTAATATTGTAGACTGACAGTCAAACTATAGGATCACGAAAAAATTTACAAATAAAAACCTTCTTTGGCCGGCCAAAAATATCCCCAAGATACCCATAAAATGTCCCGAAACCATTATTTATCATTAATTATCATACCCTAAACATCAACCCAATTCAAAAAACACCAAATCTTCTAATCCTAAATCGTCAATTAAACCATAATTAATTATTAGAAACACTAAATTGGACCCCCGACCCTCAAACCCTTCACCCTTTTGAGAAATCAAATCACTCAAAACAAGATTTTGAAGCGTTTTGGGCACCTTTTTAAGATATTTAAATGTTACAAAAACGAGTGAATCTTTAGCTAATATTGTAGACTGACAATTAAACTATAGGATCATGAAAAAATTTACAACTAAAAACCTTCTTTACCCTGCAAAAAATCTCCCCAAAATACTCATAAAATGTCCCGAAACCATTATTTATCATTAAAAGTCATACCCTAAACATCACCCCCAAACTCCATAAAACACCAAATCTTCTAATCCTAAATCATCAATTAAACCCTAATTTAGATATCTGAAACACTAAATTGGACCCCCGACACTCAAACCCTTCACCCTTGTGAGAATCAAATCACTCAAAACAAGATTTCGAAGTGTTTTGGGCAGTTTTTTAATATTTAAATGTTACAAAAATAAGTGACACTTTACCTAATATTGTAGACTAACAATCAAACTATAGGATCACGAAAAATTTTACAGCTAAAAACCTTCTTTAGCCTGCCAAAAATATCCCCAAGATACTCATAAAATGTCTCGAAACCATAATTTATCACTAATTATCATACCCTAAACATCAACCCAATTCCAAAAGCACCAAATCTTCTAATCCTAAATCGTCAATTAAACCCTAATTAGATATCTGAAACACTAAATTGGAACCCTAACCCTCAAACCCTTTACCCTTTTGAGAAATCAAATCACTCAAAACAAGATTTCGAAACGTTTTGAGTACCTTTTTTTAATATATAATGTTAAAAAAAAAGAGTGAATCTTTACCTGATGTTGTAAACTGACAATCAAACTATAAGATCACGAAAAAATTTACAACTAAAAACCTTCTTTAACCTGCAAAAAATCTCCCCAAAATACCCATAAAATGTCCCGAAACCATGATTTATCATAAAAAATCATACCCTAAACATCACCCCCAAACTCCAAAAAAACCAAATCCTCTAATCCTAAATCCTCAATTAAACCCTAAGCAGAAATCTGAAACACTTAATTGGACTCCCAACCGTCAAACCCTTCCCCCTTTTCAGAAATGAATATCAGTCAAAACAAGATTTTGAAGCATTTTGAGCACCCTTTTTTAATATCTAAATGTTACAGAAACGAGTAAATCTTTACCAAATATTTTAGACTGACAACCACACTATAGTATCACGAAAAAATGTACAACTAAAAACTTTTTTTGGCCAGCCAAAAACCTCCCCAAAATTCCCATAAAATGTCCCGAAACCGTGATTTATCGAAATCATACCCTAAACATCACCCCAAACTCCAAAAACACCAAATCCTCTAATCGTGAATCCTCAATTAAACCCTAAAAATAAATCTAAAACACTAAATTGGTTCCAGACCCTTAAATCCTACACCCTTTTAAGAAATCAAAACACTCAAAACAAGATTTCGAAGTGTTTTGAGCACGTTTTTTTTTTAAATTTAAATGTTACAAAAACGAGTGAATCTTTACCTAATATTGTAGACTGACAATCAAACTATAGGATCACGAAAAAATTTACAGCTAAAAACCTTCTTTAGCCTGCCAAAAATCTGCCCAAAATACCCATAAAATGTCCCGAAACCATGATTTATCATTAAATATCATACCCTAAACATCACACCAATTCCAAAAACACCAAATCTTCTAATCCTAAATCGTCAATTAAACCATAATTAGATATCGGAAACACTAAATTGGACCCCTGACCCTTAAACACTTCACCCTTTTGAGAAATCAAATCACTCAAAACAAGATTTCGAAGCGTTTTGAGCACCTTTTTTTAATATATAATGTTACAAAAAAAGAGTGAATCTTTACCTGATGTTGTAGACTGGCAATCAAACTAAAGGATCACGAAAAAATTTAAAAGGAAAATACTTCTTTAGCCTGCCAAAATTCTCCCCAAAATACCTATAAAATGTCCCGAAACCATGATTTATCATTAAAAATCATACCCTAAGCATCACCCCCAAACTCCAAAAACACCAATCTTCTAATCCTAAATCATCAATTAAACCCAAATTTAAATATCTGAAACACTAAATTGGACCCCCGACGCTCAAACCCTTCTTCCTTATGAGAAATCAAATCACTCAAAACAAGATTTCGAAGTGTTTTGGTCACTTTTTTAATATTTAAATGTTACAAAAACAAGTGACACTTTACCTAATATTGTAGACTGACAATCAAACTATAGGATCACAAAAAATTTACAAATAAAAACCTTCTTTGGCCGGCCAAAAATATCCCCAAGATACCCATAAAATGTCCCGAAACCATTATTTATGATTAAATATCAAACCCTAAATATCAACCCAATTCCAAAAACACCAAATCCTCTAATCCTAAATCGTCAATTAAACCATAATTAATTATCTGAAACATTAAATTGGGCCCCTGACCCTCAAACCCTTCACCCTTTTGAGAAATCAAATTACTCAAAACAAGATTTCGAAGCGTTTTGAGCACCTTTTTCTAATATATAAATGTTACAAAAAAGAGTGAATCTTTACCTAATGTTGTAGACTGACAATCAAACTATAGGACCACGAAAATATTTACAACGAAAAACTTTGTTTAGCCTACCAAAAATCTCCCCAAAATACCTATGAAATGTCCCGAAACCATGATTTATCATTAAAAATCATACCCTAAGCATCACCACCAAACTCCAAAAACTCCAAATCTTCTAATCCTAAATCATCAATTAAACCCTAATTTAGATATCTGAAACACTAAATTGGACCCCGACCCTCAAACCCTTCACCCTTTTGAGAAATCAAATCACTCAAATCAAGATTTTGAAGGGTTTTGAGCACCTTTTTTAATATTTAAATGTTACAAAAACGAGTGAATCTTTAGCTAATATTGTAGACTGACAATCAAACTATAGGATCATGAAAAAATTTAAAACTAAAAACCTTCTTTACCCTGCAAAATATCTCCCCAAAATACTCATAATATGTCCCGAAACCATGATTAATCATTAAAAATCATACCCTAAACATCACCCCCAAACTCCAAAAACACCAAATCCTCTAATCCTAAATCCTCACTTAAACCCTACATAGAAATCTAAAACACTTTGTTGGACTCCCAACCCTCAAACCCTTCCCCCTTTTCAAAAATGAATATCACTCAAAACAAGATTTCGAAGCATTTTGAGCACCCTTTTTTAATATCTAAATGTTACAGAAACGAGTGAATCTTTACCAACTATTTTAGACTGACAATCAAACTATAGGATCACGAAAAAATTACAACTAAAAACCTTCTTTAGCCTGCCAAAAAATTTCCCCAAAATACCTATAAAATGTCCCGAAACCATGATTTATTTTCAAAAATCATACCCTAAGCATCACCCCCAAACTCCAAAAAACACCAAATCTTCTAATCCTAAATCATCAATTAAACCCTAATTTAGATATCTGAAACACCAAATTGGACCCCCCGACACTCAAACCCTTCACCCTTGTGAGAAATCAAATCACTCAAAACAAGATTTCGACGTGTTTTGGGCACTTTTTTTAATATTTAAATGTTACAAAAACAAGTGACACTTTACCTAATATTGTAGACTGACAATCAAACTATAGGATCACGAAAAAAATTTACAACTAAAAACCTTCTTTAGCCTGCCAAAAATATCCCCAAGATACCCATAAAATGTCCCGAAACCATAATTTATCACTAATTGTCATACCCTAAACATCAACCCAATTCCAAAAACACCAAATCTTCTAATCCTAAATCGTCAATTAAACCATAATTAGATATCTGAAACACTAAATTGGAACCCTGACCCTCAAACCCTTTACCCTTTTGAGAAATCAAATCACTCAAAACAAGATTTCGAAGCGTTTTGAGTACCTTTTTTTAATATATAATGTTACAAAAAAGAGTGAATATTTACCTGATGTTGTAGACTGTCAATCAAACTATAGGATCACGAAAAAATTTAAAAGGAAAATCCTTCTTTAGCCTGCCAAAATTCTCCCCAAATTACCTATAAAATGTCCCGAAAACCATGATTTATCATTAAAAATCATACCCTAAGCATCACCCCCAAACTCCAAAAACACCAAATCTTCTAATCCTAAATCATCAATTAAACCCTAATTTAGATACCTGAAACACTAAGACCCCCGACCCTCAAACCCTTCACCCTTTTGAGAAACCAACTCACTCAAAACAAGATTTCGAAGCGTTTTGAGCACTTTTTTAATATTTAAATGTTACAAAAACGAGTGAATATTTAGCTAATATTGTAGACTGACAATCAAACTATAGGATCACGAAAAAATTTACAACTAAAAAACTTCTTTAACCTGCAAAAAATCTCCCCAAAATACCCATAAAATGTCCCGAAACCATGATTTATCATAAAAAATCATACCCTAAACATAACCCCAAAACTCCAAAAAAAACAAATCCTCTAATCCTAAATCCTCAATTAAACCCTAAGCAGAAATCTGAAACACTTAATTGGACTCCCTACCGTCAAACCCTTCCCCCTTTTCAGAGATGAATATCACTCAAAACAAGATTTTGAAGCATTTTGAGAACCCTCTTTTAATATCTAAATGTTACAGAAACGAGTGAATCTTTACCAAAAATTTTAGACTGACAACCACACTATAATATCACGAAAAAATGTACAACTAAAATCTTTTTTTGTCCAGCCAAAAACCTCCCCAATATTCCCATAAAATGTCCCGAAATCGTGATTTATCGAAATCATACCCTAAACATCACCCCAAACTCCAAAAACACCAAATCCTCTAATCGTGAATCCTCAATTAAACCCTAAATATAAATCTAAAACACTAAATTGGACCCAGACCCTTAAATCCTACACCCTTTTAGGAAATCAAAACACTCAAAACAAGATTTCGAAGTGTTTTGAGCACGTTTTTTTTATTATTTAAATGTTACAAAAACGAGTGAATATTTACCTAATATTGTAGACTGACAATCAAACTATAGGATCACGAAAAAATTTACAGCTAAAAACCTTCTTTAGCCTGCCAAAAATCTCCCCAAAATACCCATAAAATGTTCCGAAACCATGATTTATCATTAAATATCATACCCTTAACATCACACCAATTCCAAAAACACAAAATCTTCTAATCCTAAATCGTCAATCAAACCATAATTAGATATCGGAAACACTAAATTGGACCCCTGACCCTCAAACCATTCACCCTTTTGATAAATCAAATCACTCAAAACAAGATTTCGAAGCGTTTTGGGCACCTTTTTTTAATATATAATGTTACAAAAAAAGAGTGAATCTTTACCTGATGTAGACTGGTAGTCAAACTAAAGGATCACGAAAAAATTTAAAAGGAAAATCCTTCTTTAGCCTGCCAAAACTCTCCCCAAAATACCTATAAAATGTCCCGAAACCATGATTTATCATTAAAAATCATACCCTAAGCATCACCCCCAAACTCCAAAAACACCAATCTTCTAATCCTAAATCATCAATTAAACCCAAATTTAGATATCTGAAACACTAAATTGGACCCCCGACGCTCAAACCCTTCACCCTTATGATAAATCAAATCACTCAAAACTACCTAATATTGTTGACTGAAAATCAAACTATAGGATCACGAAAAAATTTACAAATAAAAACCATCTTTGGCCGGCCAAAAATATCCCCAAGATACCCATAAAATGTCCCGAAACCATTATTTATCATTAAATATCATACCCTAAACATCAACCCAATTCCAAAAACACCAAATCTTCTAATCCTAAATCATCAATTAAACCATAATTAATTATCTGAAACACTAAATTGGGCCCCTGACCCTCAAACCCTTCACCCTTTTGAGAAATCAAATTACTCAAAACAAGATTTCGAAGCGTTTTGAGCACCTTTTTTTAATATATAATGTTACAAAAAAGAGTGAATATTTACCTAATGTTGTAGACTGACAATCAAACTACAGGACCACGAAAATATTTATAACGAAAAACTTTGTTTAGCCTGCCAAAAATCTCTCCAAAATACCTATGAAATATCCTGAAACCATGATTTATCATTAAAAATCATACCCTAAGCATCACCCCCAAACTCCAAAAACTCCAAATCTTCTAATCCTAAATCATCAATTAAACCCTAATTTAGATATCTGAAACACTAAATTGGACCCCGACCCTCAAACCCTTCACCCTTTTGAGAAATCAAATCACTCAAAACAAGATTTTGAAGCGTTTTGAGCACCTTTTTTAATATTTAAATGTTACAAAAACGAGTTAATCTTTAGCTAATATTGTAGACTGACAATCAAACTATAGGAACATGAAAAAATTTACAACTAAAAACCTTCTTTACCCTGCAAAAAATCTCCCCAAAATACTCATAAAATGTCCCGAAATCATGATTTATCATTAAAAATCATACCCTAAACATCACCCCCAAACTCCAAAAACACCAAATCCTCTAATCCTAAATCCTCACTTAAACCCTACATAGAAATCTAAAACACTTTATTGGACTCCCAACCCTCAAACCCTTCCCCCTTTTCAAAAATGAATATCACTCAAAACAAGATTTCGAAGCATTTTGAGCACCCTTTTTTAAAATCTAAACGTTACAGAAACGAGTGAATCTTTACCAACTATTTTAGACTGACAATCAAACTATAGGATCACGAAAAAATTACAACTAAAAACCTTCTTTAGCCTGCCCAAAATCTCCCCAAAATACCTATAAAATGTCCCGAAACCATGATTTATTTTTAAAAATCATACCCTAAGCATCACCCCCAAACTCCAAAAAACACCAAATCTTCTAATCCTAAATCATCAATTAAACCCTAATTTAGATATCTGAAACACTAAATTGGACCCCCGACACTCAAACCCTTCACCCTTGTGAGAAATCAAATCACTCAAAACAAGATTTCGAAGTGTTTTGGGCACTTTTTTAATATTTGAATGTTACAAAAATAAGTGACACTTTACCTAATATTGTAGACTGACAATCAATCTATAGGATCACGAAAAAATTTACAACTAAAAACCTTCTTTAGCCTGCCAAAAATATCCCCAAGATACCCATAAAATATCTCGAAACCATAATTTATCACTAATTATCATACCCTAAACATCAACCCAATTCCAAAAGCACCAAATCTTCTAATCCTAAATCGTCAATTAAACCCTAATTAGATATCTGAAACACTAAATTGGAACCCTGACCCTCAAACCCTTTACCCTTTTGAGAAATCAAATCACTCAAAACAAGATTTCGAAGCGTTTTGAGTACATTTTTTTAATATATAATGTTACAAAAAAGAGTGAATCTTTACCTGATGTTGTAAACTGACAATCAAACTATAGGATCACGAAAAAATTTAATAGGAAAATCCTTCTTTAGCCTGCCAAAATTCTCCCCAAAATACCTATAAAATGTCCCGAAACCATGATTTATCATTAAAATCATACCCTAAGCATCACCCCCAAACTCCAAAAACACCAAATCTTCTAATCCTAAATCATCAATTAAAACCCTAATTTAGATATCTGAAACACTAAATTGGACCCCGACCCTCAATCCCTTCACCCTTTTGAGAAATCAAATCACTCAAAACAAGATTTCGAAGCGTTTTGAGCACTTTTTTAATATATAAATGTTACAAAAACGAGTGAATCTTTATCTAATATTGTAGAGTGACAATCAAACTATAGGATCACGAAAAAATTTACAACTAAAAACCTTCTTTAACCTGCAAAAAATCTCCCCAAAATATCCATAAAATGTCCCGAAACCATGATTTATCATAAAAAATCATACCCTAAACATCACCCCCAAACTCCAAAAAAACCAAATCCTCTAATCCTAAATCCTCAATTAAACCCTAAGCAGAAATCTGAAACACTTAATTGGACTCCCAACCGTCAAACCCTTCCCCCTTTTCAGAAATGAATATCCGTCAAAACAAGATTTTGAAGCATTTTGAGCACCCTTTTTTAATATCTAAATGTTACAGAAACGAGTGAATCTTTACCAGATATTTTAGACTGACAACCACACTATAGTATCACGAAAAAATATACAACTAAAAAATTTTTTTGGCCAGCCAAAAACCTCCCCAGAATTCCCATAAAATGTCCCGAAACCGTGATTTATCGAATTCATACCCTAAACATCACCCCAAACTCCAAAAACACCAAATCCTCTAATCGTGAATCCTCAATTAAACCCTAAAAATAAATCTAAAACACTAAATTGGACCCAGACCCTTAAATCCTACACCCTTTTAAGAAATTAAAACACTCAAAACAAGATTTCGAAGTGTTTTGAGCACGTTTTTTTAAAAATTTAAATGTTACAAAAACGAGTGAATCATTACCTAATATTGTAGACTGACAATCAAACTATAGAATCACGAAAAAATTTACAGCTAAAAACCTTCTTTAGCCTGCCAAAAATCTCCCCAAAATACCCATAAAATGTCCCGAAACCATGATTTATCATTAAATATCATACCCTAAACATCACACCAATTCCAAAAACACCAAATCTTCTAATCCTAAATCGTCAATTAAACCATAATTAGATATCGGAAACACTAAATTGGACCCCTGACCCTCAAACCCTTCACCCTTTTGAGAAATCAAATCACTCAAAACAAGATTTCGAAGCGTTTTGAGCACCTTTTTTTAATATATAATGTTACAAAAAAAGAGTGAAACTTTACCTGATGTTGTAGACTGGCAATCAAACTAAAGGATCACGAAAAAATTTAAAAGGAAAATACTTCTTTAGCCTGCCAAAATTCTCCCCAAAATACCTATAAAATGTCCCGAAACCATGATTTATCATTAAAAATCATACCCTAAGCATCACCCCCAAACTCCAAAAACACCAATCTTCTAATCCTAAATCATCAATTAAACCCAAATTTAAATATCTGAAACATTAAATTGGACCCCCGACGCTCAAACCCTTCACCCTTATGAGAAATCAAATCACTCAAAACAAGATTTCGAAGTGTTTTGGTCACTTTTTTAATATTTAAATGTTACAAAAACAAGTGACACTTTACCTAATATTGTAGGCTGACAATCAAACTATAGGATCACAAAAAATTTACAAATAAAAACCTTCTTTGGCCGGCCAAAAATATCCCCAAGATACCCATAAAATGTCCCGAAACCATTATTTATGATTAAATATCAAACCCTAAATATCAACCCAATTCCAAAAACACCAAATCCTCTAATCCTAAATCGTCAATTAAACCATAATTAATTATCTGAAACATTAAATTGGGCCCCTGACCCTCAAACCCTTCACCCTTTTGAGAAATCAAATTACTCAAAACAAGATTTCGAATCGTTTTGAGCACCTTTTTCTAATATATAAATGTTACAAAAAAGAGTGAATCTTTACCTAATGTTGTAGACTGACAATCAAACTATAGGACCACGAAAATATTTACAACGAAAAACTTTGTTTAGCCTACTAAAAATCTCCCCAAAATACCTATGAAATGTCCCGAAACCATGATTTATCATTAAAAATCATACCCTAAGCATCACCACCAAACTCCAAAAACTCCAAATCTTCTAATCCTAAATCATCAATTAAACCCTAATTTAGATATCTGAAACACTAAATTGGACCCCGACCCTCAAACCCTTCACCCTTTTGAGAAATCAAATCACTCAAATCAAGATTTTGAAGGGTTTTGAGCACCTTTTTTAATATTTAAATGTTACAAAAACGAGTGAATCTTTAGCTAATATTGTAGACTGACAATCAAACTATAGGATCATGAAAAAATTTAAAACTAAAAACCTTCTTTACCCTGCAAAATATCTCCCCAAAATACTCATAATATGTCCCGAAACCATGATTAATCATTAAAAATCATACCCTAAACATCACCCCCAAACTCCAAAAACACCAAATCCTCTAATCCTAAATCCTCACTTAAACCCTACATAGAAATCTAAAACACTTTGTTGGACTCCCAACCCTCAAACCCTTCCCCCTTTTCAAAAATGAATATCACTCAAAACAAGATTTCGAAGCATTTTGAGCACCCTTTTTTAATATCTAAATGTTACAGAAACGAGTGAATCTTTACCAACTATTTTAGACTGACAATCAAACTATAGGATCACGAAAAAATTACAACTAAAAACCTTCTTTAGCCTGCCAAAAATCTCCCCAAAATACCTATAAAATGTCCCGAAACCATGATTTATTTTCAAAAATCATACCCTAAGCATCACCCCCAAACTCCAAAAAACACCAAATCTTCTAATCCTAAATCATCAATTAAACCCTAATTTAGATATCTGAAACACCAAATTGGACCCCCCGACACTCAAACCCTTCACCCTTGTGAGAAATCAAATCACTCAAAACAAGATTTCGACGTGTTTTGGGCACTTTTTTTAATATTTAAATGTTACAAAAACAAGTGACACTTTACCTAATATTGTAGACTGACAATCAAACTATAGGATCACGAAAAAAATTTACAACTAAAAACCTTCTTTAGCCTGCCAAAAATATCCCCAAGATACCCATAAAATGTCCCGAAACCATAATTTATCACTAATTGTCATACCCTAAACATCAACCCAATTCCAAAAACACCAAATCTTCTAATCCTAAATCGTCAATTAAACCATAATTAGATATCTGAAACACTAAATTGGAACCCTGACCCTCAAACCCTTTACCCTTTTGAGAAATCAAATCACTCAAAACAAGATTTCGAAGCGTTTTGAGTACCTTTTTTTAATATATAATGTTACAAAAAAGAGTGAATATTTACCTGATGTTGTAGACTGTCAATCAAACTATAGGATCACGAAAAAATTTAAAAGGAAAATCCTTCTTTAGCCTGCCAAAATTCTCCCCAAATTACCTATAAAATGTCCCGAAAACCATGATTTATCATTAAAAATCATACCCTAAGCATCACCCCCAAACTCCAAAAACACCAAATCTTCTAATCCTAAATCATCAATTAAACCCTAATTTAGATACCTGAAACACTAAGACCCCCGACACTCAAACCCTTCACCCTTTTGAGAAACCAACTCACTCAAAACAAGATTTCGAAGCGTTTTGAGCACTTTTTTAATATTTAAATGTTACAAAAACGAGTGAATATTAGCTAATATCGTAGACTGACAATCAAACTATAGGATCACGAAAAAATTTACAACTAAAAAACTTCTTTAACCTGCAAAAAATCTCCCCAAAATACCCATAAAATGTCCCGAAACCATGATTTATCATAAAAAATCATACCCTAAACATAACCCCCAAACTCCAAAAAAAACAAATCCTCTAATCCTAAATCCTCAATTAAACCCTAAGCAGAAATCTGAAACACTTAATTGGACTCCCTACCGTCAAACCCTTCCCCCTTTTCAGAAATGAATATCACTCAAAACAAGATTTTGAAGCATTTTGAGAACCCTCTTTTAATATCTAAATGTTACAGAAACGAGTGAATCTTTACCAAAAATTTTAGACTGACAACCACACTATAGTATCACGAAAAAATGTACAACTAAAATCTTTTTTTGTCCAGCCAAAAACCTCCCCAATATTCCCATAAAATGTCCCGAAATCGTGATTTATCGAAATCATACCCTAAACATCACCCCAAACTCCAAAAACACCAAATCCTCTAATCGTGAATCCTCAATTAAACCCTAAATATAAATCTAAAACACTAAATTGGACCCAGACCCTTAAATCCTACACCCTTTTAGGAAATCAAAACACTCAAAACAAGATTTCGAAGTGTTTTGAGCACGTTTTTTTTATTATTTAAATGTTACAAAAACGAGTGAATATTTACCTAATATTGTAGACTGACAATCAAACTATAGGATCACGAAAAAATTTACAGCTAAAAACCTTCTTTAGCCTGCCAAAAATCTCCCCAAAATACCCATAAAATGTTCCGAAACCATGATTTATCATTAAATATCATACCCTTAACATCACACCAATTCCAAAAACACAAAATCTTCTAATCCTAAATCGTCAATCAAACCATAATTAGATATCGGAAACACTAAATTGGACCCCTGACCCTCAAACCATTCACCCTTTTGATAAATCAAATCACTCAAAACAAGATTTCGAAGCGTTTTGGGCACCTTTTTTTAATATATAATGTTACAAAAAAAGAGTGAATCTTTACCTGATGTAGACTGGTAGTCAAACTAAAGGATCACGAAAAAATTTAAAAGGAAAATCCTTCTTTAGCCTGCCAAAACTCTCCCCAAAATACCTATAAAATGTCCCGAAACCATGATTTATCATTAAAAATCATACCCTAAGCATCACCCCCAAACTCCAAAAACACCAATCTTCTAATCCTAAATCATCAATTAAACCCAAATTTAGATATCTGAAACACTAAATTGGACCCCCGACGCTCAAACCCTTCACCCTTATGATAAATCAAATCACTCAAAACTACCTAATATTGTAGACTGACAATCAAACTATAGGATCACGAAAAAATTTACAAATAAAAAACCATCTTTGGCCGGCCAAAAATATCCCCAAGATACCCATAAAATGTCCCGAAACCATTATTTATCATTAAATATCATACCCTAAACATCAACCCAATTCCAAAAACACCAAATCTTCTAATCCTAAATCATCAATTAAACCATAATTAATTATCTGAAACACTAAATTGGGCCCCTGACCTTCAAACCCTTCACCCTTTTGAGAAATCAAATTACTCAAAACAAGATTTCGAAGCGTTTTGAGCACCTTTTTTTAATATATAATGTTACAAAAAAGAGTGAATATTTACCTAATGTTGTAGACTGACAATCAAACTACAGGACCACGAAAATATTTATAACGAAAAACTTTGTTTAGCCTGCCAAAAATCTCTCCAAAATACCTATGAAATTGAAATACCCCGTTATTTAGAAACGGATATTTTTAATAAATATTTAATTTTATTTTATTAAAACGGGTATTTTATAACCCTATTAGGTGTTAAAATAATGTTAGTTTAAGTTAAAATAATGTTAGTTTAAGTTTTGGGTATTAGTTTAATTATTTAAAAGTTACTTTCTATTGTTTTAAGCTTTAGAGGCTTTAGTGTCTTTTTCGTAACTTAAATAGTGCAGTTAATATAATTCTGGTGGGTAAAAAGTGTCTTTTAACTAACTAAGGGGGGTTAAAGTGTCTTTAACCCAAAACAGTCATCTTCTTCCTCTCCTGGTTGCAACAGGAGAGTTTCTCACGCTTCCCTCTCCGACCCGAACACCACTAGCGGCAAATTCGCCGCCAAAACTTCACAATTTCCGTCCCAATTCGAATCCAAGTTGACATAGCTCGAGTATTTAGCTCCAAGAAACCAATTTTTCCCGAAATCGTGACCCAATTCGGAATCGAAGAATTCTCCGATGAACTCCTAATCCTTGCCGGATTTCTCACCTCTCACACTATTTAAACCCCCTCAAACCCAGAAACGAAACCCACATCAAAACCCACCTCCAAGCTCTCTCTCTCTCTCGCTCTCTCTCCCGTCCGAATCACCAACCAAACACCCAACCGCCGCCGGGTCCGGAGAGCCGAACCCGACCGCCCTGTCCGACGCCGCCGCCTCCGGCGTCCTCCCCCGTCGCCGTCGACGCCGCTGTTGCCGTCGGCCGCCTCTCCCTTCGCCACCACCGCGAGCCACCACCGCGAGCCACCTCCCCTTCACCATCGTCGTCGTCCTCGTCACTGTCGGGTAATAACCCGTCTGTTCTCTTTATTCTTTTGTTTCTTTTATTTTTTTTTATGACCATTAGTTAACTGTTATATACATATTATTATTATCTGGGTAGAGTTAACAAGTTGGGCAGTGGCCCAGTGGTAAGAGTTGGCTGTTAGTATTGTGTTGGTTTGGGGTTCGAGTCTCATAGCTAGCAACTATTTTTTTTACTACTCTACACTCAAAATTTGAAAGAGATGTTTGGAGGGTTTGAAAGTCTTATTAAAACACTTGGGAATTATTTATTTAGGAAGTTTATTTTCTTGTTTAAGAGTTAATATTTCAAAAAAAATAATATTTTTGGGTTATGTTTTATAGTAATAAAAGAAGAATTTAAATTAGATAATATTATAAGCTATGTTTTACGATAGTAAACAATAGACCTATAAATCACGTTTTAACAATAGATTATTATTATTAAAGTTTGGGGAAATAATAAGGGGGATTACACTTGCATTGCATATAGGACTTGTTTGTATTGTGTGTTAGCGATAATTGATTAGAATATTATCGAATTGTAGGAAACGAATTCTCCGACGAAGGATACGTCGAATACTACGATTGACTTGCTGTGATTGCTATTTGTTGAGGTAAGTAAACATGCCAGGCCTAGCGCCCATTCCTCTTTTCGTGTCAAACGTTTTCATTCCTATTTGTCTCAAAATGATTTTATGCAAAATACGTGTTGCTTGAATGCTTGTTTCGAATTGAAATGTTCTCTGAAAATATCACTTAAATCTAATAATCGATGATAACGTAAAGTGGAAGAGTTGTACGGGGATGATTGTTGTTGTATGGTTACTATTGGCATTGGGCGTGTTGACTTCGGTCTCTCGTTCAATTTATTTTATTTAATCCGGTTGCAAGTCCCCGGATAGCTCCTTGTACTCACTCTTCTGGCCGCAAGAAGTCTGTAAGGGGGTGTCGACACTTAAGGTCTTGGATGCTTGCGAAGTGGTTGGTTGGTTCTTTTTCCCCGTCACAACAAATTAACAATGCAGTTTTGGAATTAATGGAAAAGGATGGTTGAATATGAGATTTTGAAACTCTTAAATTCAAATAATGGACTTGGAATCTTCCTCGTTTTCTTATGAGTGTCAAAACTTTTGTTATCACTTGGTTTTGGAAAAACTACTACGAAATACTCTGATTTGTAAATTACTTCATAATCGTTTTACATGCTTGGGTGTTACTTACTCAGTATTTCCGCTGATTTTTGGAACTGTGGTGTTCTCTTTTTGTTTTCTGCACCACAGGTTAGATGGGAGCATGGTTCGAGGGGAAAACGCGACTCACGCTAGTATTATCATTTAAATTTAGTTTTATTTGAACATTTGTTAGTAGTTGGATTTTATTAGTTTTGGAATAATGCCCATATTTGTGGCAAGACAAGTTTTAAGTTTTAATTAAATATTTTTATGGATTTGGTTTGGAATTTCTGTTGTAAAACCTCCTTGTATTCGGGTTTAATCCCGGGTACGGAGTGACACCCCTGGGTTTCCGGCTTAGCCAATTTGGGGGTGTTACAGGTGGTATCAGAGCCAGGCAATCCAAAAGTAAAATCTTTTTATAAAAAGAAATTTTTAAAATGGACATAGGAAAAAGAATTAAAATTTGAATAAGCCGGGGTTGTGGGATAGTTTAGTATTTAGAATTTTGCTTGATTTGTTTTTGTGCTATATGCTTAGAACCCTATATTTAAGATTTATTGCTTAGTTCTTATGCCTAAGATTCTAAGAATATATGCGTGGTATAGAACAATGCTGAGACTCTTCCTCTTTCTTACTTCTTTCAGATGGCTGCTCAATCTGAATCAGTTTCATCTAGTATTGGAGCCTCACCCTACCACCTAAAATTCCTGGAAGGACGGGAAAGCATCGATAGCTATTGCACACGTGTCTTGGATCGATGCCACCAATGGAGCGATGCTAATAGAGCCCTACATTTCCGGAACCCAATAATGGTGTGTGACGTGATAGTCAATGGACTACCACACACATGCCCATGGAACGAAGTAAAGCAGGATTTCAACGACTTAGTCATCGCTAAAGAAGGACGATGGAGGCCCAACGAGGAAAAGTACAATAAGGATAGCGATTTAGTCGGACTCCTACGCAGGGAACTCAAGAAGTACGAAGAAATCGTCCAAAGGATGCAGGAAGGCCCGAAGTACAAGCCCGAAGAAGATCCAATAGAAGAAGATCCAGAAGAAGATCCGATAGAAGAAGATCCAATTGAAGAAGAAGAACCCGTTCCAACTCCAACTCCACATAAAGGATTTAGACCGCCCATACCTACTCCTGGCAATCTTACTGAAGCCGACCATCCACGTAACGTGATCTACCATCCAGGTTTAGAAACTCTAAAGGAATATTGCACCTACATCCAGAATTTGTGCATCGCTTGGAGCAAAAGGCGTCAAGGATCTTTCAAGGACCCGTTGACCATGTGTCACTACATACTCAATGGATTACCAAGGATGACACCTTGGAAGGGGATAAAAGACGAGTTCAGCGACCTATTAACCGATAATGTTTGGGGAAAAGAAGTGCCTAATTGCTCAAAATACGTACATCATGAGTATGGAGAATACCGATTAGACCCACCCACTCTTTTGGAACGCTTAGAGAATATAGCCACTATGGAGGCGGAGACTACGCATGAAGCAGGACAAATCCTAAGGAAGCTTGAGAGGATGGAAAAGGAAGAGATAGCTATGAAGGTGCGAAAAGCATGGGGAAAGATCGAGAAGGACGAAGATATGGATCCACCCGAATCACCACAATACACTCCTCATACTCCTACCCCACCATCATCACCAAAAACATTAGAATATCTTTGCCGCAAGTAGGAACGTTTAGGATTTATGACATTATTCCTTTAAGTTAGTTTGATTTGGTAGGATGATTTGATTCTAGGATGATGTTTGTGTTTCAAGAATTCGTTTTGGTATTTGAATAAATTGCATTTTTATTTAATTGGAGTATGAATTCAAATTTTTGTTGCATTGTGTTGCGACGTTCAAATCTGCGCAGCAGTTAGTATTCGTTGTAGCAGACGTGTTTAAACTTGGAGTTATTTTCTCCTGAATTTTTCCCAGAAAATAGACATGCTCAGGAACATGCCATAAAAATTTCAGACCCAAATGAGTTCTGGAGACTTAGATACGAATTTTCAAAGTACGTGGTTCAGTACCAGAATTTCCCAGTGACCGTCTGTGGTATCTTTGATTTCTACCTATCTTCCGTATCTTGGATGAACCTCAAATTTTTATGGTGATTAGTAGACACAAAAGTCTAAATCTGGGCGAAACCCTAGCCCATTTTGAGGAAGTTAAGGTCGGTATATGGCTTGGAGAAGTTGGAATCTCTATTCTGGTGATATGGGGCAGCAGCTATGCCATTCGTTGTGTAATTTAAATTATATGAATTATTTTGAGTTGAGTCTTCTTGGATATTAAAGTAGACTCAGAAAGGATGCTTCACACCAAAAATTTTAATTTTTGCTTGCCCGATAGATCACTTTTATAATTTTCTAAGAGATACGAGAAATAAGATGTGACTAGCCTATGTGCGAATACATGTGTAACTGTTTGTTTGATAATCAATGTGTGACATTACATGCCTAAATGCTATTTACATGTCATGTATTTTATCTCTATATGTACCTTAGGTTATTGTATGAATGATACAATAGGTTATAGTGTAGGATTATGGCTGATAGACCACTACGATACTATACCAGGAGAATCCGTCAAGAGCAAATGGCCGCCCAAAACAACAACAACAACAACATGGAGCAATTCTTTGCCCAATTCACTCAGATGGCTCAGAATATGAACAATGGAGATCATAATGCAGCCAACTGGGCAAAGAAGGTGTCTGACATGAAGCCTGGAAGTTTCACAGGCAATGAGGATCCAGTGGAACTTGAAGATTGGATCGATGAGATGGACAAAATCCTTGAACTGGTTGAATGCCCTGACAACCGCAAGGTAGTTTGCGCAGCGTTCTACCTGAAGAACGAGGCAAACATATGGTGGAGGAACTCACGCCAAGCTTTCTTGGCTCAACCCAACTTCAATTGGGAAGCTCTTCAGGCTGCTCTTCGCACTCGCTTCTATCCATCTCATATCCAGGATCATAAATACATAGAGTTTGTGAACCTGAAGCAGGGAAGTGATTCCGTGACGGAATACTTCAAGAAGTTTATGGAGTTATCCCGATTCTCAGGACACCTAATGCCTGATGAGGCAACTAAGGTTAGGAAGTTCATGGCAGGACTGCAACTCCATCTGCAGAAGGACTTAATGTGCAGAACCTATGATACTCTTCAAGAGGTGTATGATAGAGCTGCATCTGTTTGGCGTATCCAGGAGATGCAAGATGAGAATCGCGGAAAGCGCAAGATTGAGAATGCTGGAGGAAATGGTAACAACCAGAGTCGAAACAACAATGGTGGACAGGACAAGAAGTTCAAGACGAACCATGGAGGATCTAACCAAGGCCAGTACCGTGGCAACAAGCAGAACAATGGGGATGAGCCACCTCGTCGTTTTATCTGCAAAAAGTGCCAACAGAACCACCCAGGAACGGACTGCCAAGGGAACGTAATCACTTGCCATAACTGTGGCAAGAGGGGACATCGTGCTTTCGAGTGCCGTACAAGAACAAATGGGAACCAACAAGGAAATCAGGGAGGGAACTATCAAGGGAACCGACAGTTCAATGGCAACAACAGGAACGGAAACCAACAGATTGGCAACAGGAACTATGGGAATCGCAACAACTATAATGGGAACAACAACTATGGAGGACAGCAAAGGAACTACCAAGGAAATGGAGGTAATGGAGGTCAGAACAGGAATGCCAGCAATACCCCAGCTAATGCCAACAACAACAATGGAGCTGGTACAGCGGCAACCGCAGCGCAGAATGGGAATGTTGCACGGATTGCTGTGATGAGCAGGTCCGAGGCAGAAGCAGCAGGCGGAGTAGTCACTGGTACATTTCTTGTTCATGATCAACCAGCATTTACTCTATTTGATTCTGGAGCATCATATTCGTTTATTGCATCATCATTTGTGGATAAATTGAGTCTCAATAAGCCGTCTAGAATATCCATCCCTGTAGCTACCCCAACCGGACACGTAACAGTGTGTGACACCATTTTCGAAGGGGTAGAAGTTAAGATTTCGGCTAGCACCTTGCCAGCCAACCTCATACAATTTAACCTTGGAGGGATAGATGTTATCTTGGGAATGGATTGGATGAGCAAATATCGAGCAGTCATAGACTGTCACGATCAGAAAATCAGACTTAAAGGTCCAAAGGGAGAAAAGGTTTCTTACCGTGGAATCACTAGGGAACCAAATATCCGACTAGTGTCAGCTTTGACCATAGTCAACCAAGTGAAGAAGGGGAATAAGGCTTATTTGTGTTATGTCCAAGACGTGTCTAAGAAGGAGAATGTGCTAGAAGAAATACCGATAGTTAAGGAATTTCCAGATGTATTCCCAGATGAGATTCCAGGAATGCCACCCAGAAGGGAGGTTGAGTTCACTTTGGACTTAGCACCTGGGACAGCTCCAATTTCGAAGGCGCCGTACCGTATGGCACCGGCGGAATTGAAGGAACTAAAGGATCAGTTGCAAGAACTCCTCGAGAAAGGGTACATAAGACCAAGTGTATCGCCTTGGGGAGCACCAGTGTTATTCGTGAAGAAGAAGGATGGAAGTTTGAGGTTGTGCATTGACTATAGAGAGTTGAACAGCGCAACGATCAAGAATAAATACCCTTTACCCCGAATCGACGACTTGTTCGATCAGTTGCAAGGGGCGAGTGTCTTCTCAAAGATAGACTTGAGATCAGGGTATCACCAGCTTCGGGTAACCGAGAAGGACATCCCGAAGACAGCCTTTAGAACAAGGTATGGTCATTATGAGTTTACAGTTATGCCTTTTGGTCTAACTAACGCTCCTGCAGTATTTATGGATCTAATGAATCGTGTCATGAGAACGTTTCTAGATCGTTTTGTAGTCGTCTTTATTGATGACATCCTCGTTTACTCAAAGAGCGAGGAAGACCATCAAGAACACCTCAGGGAAGTACTAGAGACCTTGAGACATGAGAAGTTGTATGCTAAGCTCTCGAAGTGTGAGTTTTGGCTAAATCATGTACCATTTCTGGGTCACATAATCTCGAAGGAAGGGATATCAGTAGATCCGGGAAAGATTTCTGCAGTTAAGGATTGGCCTACTCCGAAGAATGTGTCAGAAATAAGAAGTTTTCTGGGATTAGCAGGTTATTACCGACGTTTTGTGAAGGACTTCTCAAAGATCGCTAGACCGCTGACTACGCTAACCAAGAAGGCGGTAAAGTATCAGTGGAGCGAAGATTGTGAAGAATCATTCCAGACATTGAAGGAAAAGTTGACTACAGCACCTGTGTTAGCTTTACCTAACGATTCTGGTGAATTTGATGTTTATAGTGACGCATCGAAGAAGGGACTAGGATGTGTGCTTATGCAAGAAAGAAGAGTTATTGCCTATGCCTCAAGACAACTGAAAGTTCATGAAGAGAACTACGCTACGCATGATTTAGAGCTTGCAGCAATAGTATTTGCTTTGAAGATATGGAGACATCATCTATATGGTGCAGTGTGTAGATTGTATACGGACCATAGTAGTCTCAAGTACATCTTCACGCAGAAAGAGCTAAACAATAGGCAAAGACGTTGGTTGGAGATCATAAAGGATTATGACTTGCGTATCCAGTATCACGAAGGGAAAGCAAATGTGGTAGCTGATGCGTTAAGCCGAAAATCGAGCCATACTTTAGACGCTATGCTAGTTTTGCCAGACTGGCTATGCAATGAGTTTCGAAAGCTCGAGATTGAAGTAGTAGAACAAGGGGATGTAAAGAATATTCTTGGGAATATGACAGTTGTGCCCGATGTTTTAGAAGAAATAAGGAGTAACCAGTCAGGAGATGTGAAGCTGGAAAGGATAAAGAAGAAGATTGAAGAAGGGCAAACAACGGATTTCAAGATCCATGAAGACGGAAGTATCCGCTAC
Organism: Linanthus parryae; assembly: GCA_023055425.1. NCBI lineage: Eukaryota > Viridiplantae > Streptophyta > Magnoliopsida > Ericales > Polemoniaceae > Linanthus > Linanthus parryae. The sequence goes on from JALGPY010000002.1 coordinate 298,252, forward strand.
AAAGGAAGATGGTGTGTACCACATAAGTGTGTAGAAACCAAGGAGAAGTTGATGCGTGAAGCGCACAACACACCCTATTCAGTACATCCAGGAGGAGACAAACTTTATAAGGATATGAAGAAGACATTTTGGTGGCCTAACATGAAGAAGGAAGTAGCAGAGTTTGTAGCAAGATGTTTAACCTGTCAGAAGGTGAAGTTCGAGCATAAGAGAATGGGAGGCTTAGTTCAACCATTGGATGTTCCACTTTGGAAATGGGATTCAATTTCGATGGATTTTGTGACTGCCTTACCAACATCAAAGAATGGATTGAATCAGATATGGGTCGTGGTTGACAGATTGACCAAGACAGCAAGGTTCATTCCAATGAAGGATACATGGAATATGGAGCAAAGGGCTGATGCGTATATGAAGAACATTGTGAGATACCATGGAGTCCCGAGCTCTATAGTTTCCGACAGGGATCCCAACTTTCTCTCTCACTTCTGGAAAGCACTCCAGGAGGCATTGGGAACCCAGCTGAAATTCAGTACAGCATTCCACCCTGCAACGGATGGGCAAACTGAGAGAACCATTCAGACATTGGAGGATATGTTAAGGTCATGTGTTATGGACTTTCAAGGTTCATGGGTTGACAGATTACCTCTGATAGAGTTTTCCTACAACAACAGTTATCACGCCAGCATTGGCATGGCACCACATGAAGCGTTGTATGGAAGAAAGTGTCGAACACCGTTGTGTTGGAGCGACATAAGCGAGGCAATAGTGATTGGTCCACAGTTAATCGAAGAAATGACAGATCAGGTTAGGCTTATCCAACAGCGAATGAAAGCAGCTCAGGATAGACAAAAGTCCTACGCTGATCAGAAAAGAAGACCACTGGAGTTTCAAATTGGAGAAAAGGCTTTCCTTAAAGTTTCTCCAACTAAGGGAGTAATGAGATTCAATCAGAAAGGGAAGTTGAGCCCGAAATTCATTGGACCGTACGAAGTCATAGAGAAGATTGGAGAAGTTGCCTATCGATTGGATCTACCGTCAAATTTGGGTCGTGTTCATAATGTATTCCACGTATCTCAATTGAAGAAGTACGTGCCTGACCCGTCTCATGTATTAGATCCGGAACCGGTAGAATTAGATCATTCGTTGAGTTATGAAGAACATCCTGTCAAAATTTTAGACACCAAGACAAGGGAAACCCGCAACAAGAGTGTCAAGCTAGTAAAGGTTTTGTGGACGAATCACCTCACGGAAGAGGCAACATGGGAAGCGGAGGATGACATGAAGAAGAAGTATCCCACCCTTTTTGACAAGGTATTTTGAGTTCCGAGGACGTCACTCCTCTAAGGGGGAGAGGATGTAATCCTTCGATTTTAGATACGTTATTTTAAGTTACCCGTATAGCATATTGCATATCGTACATGACATTAGTTTTGCATTTAGTAGTCATTAGTAGTTACACCCTAGAGTGGCGACTCATACCTTATGTTGTTTAGAATTTTGTTTAAACTTCGAGGACGAAGTTTTCTTTAAGGGGGGAAGGATGAAATACCCCGTTATTTAGAAACGGATATTTTTAATAAATATTTAATTTTATTTTATTAAAACGGGTATTTTATAACCCTATTAGGTGTTAAAATAATGTTAGTTTAAGTTAAAATAATGTTAGTTTAAGTTTTGGGTATTAGTTTAATTATTTAAAAGTTACTTTCTATTGTTTTAAGCTTTAGAGGCTTTAGTGTCTTTTTCGTAACTTAAATAGTGCAGTTAATATAATTCTGGTGGGTAAAAAGTGTCTTTTAACTAACTAAGGGGGGTGAAAGTGTCTTTAACCCAAAACAGTCATCTTCTTCCTCTCCTGGTTGCAACAGGAGAGTTTCTCACGCTTCCCTCTCCGACCCGAACACCACTAGCGGCAAATTCGCCGCCAAAACTTCACAATTTCCGTCCCAATTCGAATCCAAGTTGACATAGCTCGAGTATTTAGCTCCAAGAAACCAATTTTTCCCGAAATCGTGACCCAATTCGGAATCGAAGAATTCTCCGATGAACTCCTAATCCTTGCCGGATTTCTCACCTCTCACACTATTTAAACCCCCTCAAACCCAGAAACGAAACCCACATCAAAACCCACCTCCAAGCTCTCTCTCTCTCGCTCTCTCTCCCGTCCGAATCACCAACCAAACACCCAACCGCCGCCGGGTCCGGAGAGCCGAACCCGACCGCCCTGTCCGACGCCGCCGCCTCCGGCGTCCTCCCCCGTCGCCGTCGACGCCGCTGTTGCCGTCGGCCGCCTCTCCCTTCGCCACCACCGCGAGCCACCACCGCGAGCCACCTCCCCTTCACCATCGTCGTCGTCCTCGTCACTGTCGGGTAATAACCCGTCTGTTCTCTTTATTCTTTTGTTTCTTTTATTTTTTTTTATGACCATTAGTTAACTGTTATATACATATTATTATTATCTGGGTAGAGTTAACAAGTTGGGCAGTGGCCCAGTGGTAAGAGTTGGCTGTTAGTATTGTGTTGGTTTGGGGTTCGAGTCTCATAGCTAGCAACTATTTTTTTTACTACTCTACACTCAAAATTTGAAAGAGATGTTTGGAGGGTTTGAAAGTCTTATTAAAACACTTGGGAATTATTTATTTAGGAAGTTTATTTTCTTGTTTAAGAGTTAATATTTCAAAAAAAATAATATTTTTGGGTTATGTTTTATAGTAATAAAAGAAGAATTTAAATTAGATAATATTATAAGCTATGTTTTACGATAGTAAACAATAGACCTATAAATCACGTTTTAACAATAGATTATTATTATTAAAGTTTGGGGAAATAATAAGGGGGATTACACTTGCATTGCATATAGGACTTGTTTGTATTGTGTGTTAGCGATAATTGATTAGAATATTATCGAATTGTAGGAAACGAATTCTCCGACGAAGGATACGTCGAATACTACGATTGACTTGCTGTGATTGCTATTTGTTGAGGTAAGTAAACATGCCAGGCCTAGCGCCCATTCCTCTTTTCGTGTCAAACGTTTTCATTCCTATTTGTCTCAAAATGATTTTATGCAAAATACGTGTTGCTTGAATGCTTGTTTCGAATTGAAATGTTCTCTGAAAATATCACTTAAATCTAATAATCGATGATAACGTAAAGTGGAAGAGTTGTACGGGGATGATTGTTGTTGTATGGTTACTATTGGCATTGGGCGTGTTGACTTCGGTCTCTCGTTCAATTTATTTTATTTAATCCGGTTGCAAGTCCCCGGATAGCTCCTTGTACTCACTCTTCTGGCCGCAAGAAGTCTGTAAGGGGGTGTCGACACTTAAGGTCTTGGATGCTTGCGAAGTGGTTGGTTGGTTCTTTTTCCCCGTCACAACAAATTAACAATGCAGTTTTGGAATTAATGGAAAAGGATGGTTGAATATGAGATTTTGAAACTCTTAAATTCAAATAATGGACTTGGAATCTTCCTCGTTTTCTTATGAGTGTCAAAACTTTTGTTATCACTTGGTTTTGGAAAAACTACTACGAAATACTCTGATTTGTAAATTACTTCATAATCGTTTTACATGCTTGGGTGTTACTTACTCAGTATTTCCGCTGATTTTTGGAACTGTGGTGTTCTCTTTTTGTTTTCTGCACCACAGGTTAGATGGGAGCATGGTTCGAGGGGAAAACGCGACTCACGCTAGTATTATCATTTAAATTTAGTTTTATTTGAACATTTGTTAGTAGTTGGATTTTATTAGTTTTGGAATAATGCCCATATTTGTGGCAAGACAAGTTTTAAGTTTTAATTAAATATTTTTATGGATTTGGTTTGGAATTTCTGTTGTAAAACCTCCTTGTATTCGGGTTTAATCCCGGGTACGGAGTGACACCCCTGGGTTTCCGGCTTAGCCAATTTGGGGGTGTTACAGAAATATCCTGAAACCATGATTTATCATTAAAAATCATACCCTAAGCATCACCCCCAAACTCCAAAAACTCCAAATCTTCTAATCCTAAATCATCAATTAAACCCTAATTTAGATATCTGAAACACTAAATTGGACCCCGACCCTCAAACCCTTCACCCTTTTGAGAAATCAAATCACTCAAAACAAGATTTTGAAGCGTTTTGAGCACCTTTTTTAATATTTAAATGTTACAAAAACGAGTTAATCTTTAGCTAATATTGTAGACTGACAATCAAACTATAGGAACATGAAAAAATTTACAACTAAAAACCTTCTTTACCCTGCAAAAAATCTCCCCAAAATACTCATAAAATGTCCCGAAATCATGATTTATCATTAAAAATCATACCCTAAACATCACCCCCAAACTCCAAAAACACCAAATCCTCTAATCCTAAATCCTCACTTAAACCCTACATAGAAATCTAAAACACTTTATTGGACTCCCAACCCTCAAACACTTCCCCCTTTTCAAAAATGAATATCACTCAAAACAAGATTTCGAAGCATTTTGAGCACCCTTTTTTAAAATCTAAACGTTACAGAAACGAGTGAATCTTTACCAACTATTTTAGACTGACAATCAAACTATAGGATCACGAAAAAATTACAACTAAAAACCTTCTTTAGCCTGCCCAAAATCTCCCCAAAATACCTATAAAATGTCCCGAAACCATGATTTATTTTTAAAAATCATACCCTAAGCATCACCCCCAAACTCCAAAAAACACCAAATCTTCTAATCCTAAATCATCAATTAAACCCTAATTTAGATATCTGAAACACTAAATTGGACCCCCGACACTCAAACCCTTCACCCTTGTGAGAAATCAAATCACTCAAAACAAGATTTCGAAGTGTTTTGGGCACTTTTTTAATATTTGAATGTTACAAAAATAAGTGACACTTTACCTAATATTGTAGACTGACAATCAATCTATAGGATCACGAAAAAATTTACAACTAAAAACCTTCTTTAGCCTGCCAAAAATATCCCCAAGATACCCATAAAATATCTCGAAACCATAATTTATCACTAATTATCATACCCTAAACATCAACCCAATTCCAAAAGCACCAAATCTTCTAATCCTAAATCGTCAATTAAACCCTAATTAGATATCTGAAACACCAAATTGGAACCCTGACCCTCAAACCCTTTACCCTTTTGAGAAATCAAATCACTCAAAACAAGATTTCGAAGCGTTTTGAGTACATTTTTTTAATATATAATGTTACAAAAAAGAGTGAATCTTTACCTGATGTTGTAAACTGACAATCAAACTATAGGATCACGAAAAAATTTAATAGGAAAATCCTTCTTTAGCCTGCCAAAATTCTCCCCAAAATACCTATAAAATGTCCCGAAACCATGATTTATCATTAAAATCATACCCTAAGCATCACCCCCAAACTCCAAAAACACCAAATCTTCTAATCCTAAATCATCAATTAAACCCTAATTTAGATATCTGAAACACTAAATTGGACCCCGACCCTCAATCCCTTCACCCTTTTGAGAAATCAAATCACTCAAAACAAGATTTCGAAGCGTTTTGAGCACTTTTTTAATATATAAATGTTACAAAAACGAGTGAATCTTTAGCTAATATTGTAGACTGACAATCAAACTATAGGATCACGAAAAAATTTACAACTAAAAACCTTCTTTAACCTGCAAAAAATCTCCCCAAAATATCCATAAAATGTCCCGAAACCATGATTTATCATAAAAAATCATACCCTAAACATCACCCCCAAACTCCAAAAAAACCAAATCCTCTAATCCTAAATCCTCAATTAAACCCTAAGCAGAAATCTGAAACACTTAATTGGACTCCCAACCGTCAAACCCTTCCCCCTTTTCAGAAATGAATATCCGTCAAAACAAGATTTTGAAGCATTTTGAGCACCCTTTTTTAATATCTAAATGTTACAGAAACGAGTGAATCTTTACCAAATATTTTAGACTGACAACCACACTATAGTATCACGAAAAAATATACAACTAAAAAATTTTTTTGGCCAGCCAAAAACCTCCCCAGAATTCCCATAAAATGTCCCGAAACCGTGATTTATCGAATTCATACCCTAAACATCACCCCAAACTCCAAAAACACCAAATCCTCTAATCGTGAATCCTCAATTAAACCCTAAAAATAAATCTAAAACACTAAATTGGACCCAGACCCTTAAATCCTACACCCTTTTAAGAAATCAAAACACTCAAAACAAGATTTCGAAGTGTTTTGAGCACGTTTTTTTAAAAATTTAAATGTTACAAAAACGAGTGAATCATTACCTAATATTGTAGACTGACAATCAAACTATAGAATCACGAAAAAATTTACAGCTAAAAACTTTCTTTAGCCTGCCAAAAATCTCCCCAAAATACCCATAAAATGTCCCGAAACCATGATTTATCATTAAATATCATACCCTAAACATCACACCAATTCCAAAAACACCAAATCTTCTAATCCTAAATCGTCAATTAAACCATAATTAGATATCGGAAACACTAAATTGGACCCCTGACCCTCAAACCCTTCACCCTTTTGAGAAATCAAATCACTCAAAACAAGATTTCGAAGCGTTTTGAGCACCTTTTTTTAATATATAATGTTACAAAAAAAGAGTGAAACTTTACCTGATGTTGTAGACTGGCAATCAAACTAAAGGATCACGAAAAAATTTAAAAGGAAAATACTTCTTTAGCCTGCCAAAATTCTCCCCAAAATACCTATAAAATGTCCCGAAACCATGATTTATCATTAAAAATCATACCCTAAGCATCACCCCCAAACTCCAAAAACACCAATCTTCTAATCCTAAATCATCAATTAAACCCAAATTTAGATATCTGAAACACTAAATTGGACCCCCGACGCTCAAACCCTTCACCCTTATGAGAAATCAAATCACTCAAAACAAGATTTCGAAGTGTTTTGGTCACTTTTTTAATATTTAAATGTTACAAAAACAAGTGACACTTTACCTAATATTGTAGGCTGACAATCAAACTATAGGATCACAAAAAATTTACAAATAAAAACCTTCTTTGGCCGGCCAAAAATGTCCCCAAGATACCCATAAAATGTCCCGAAAACATTATTTATCATTAAATATCATACCCTAAACATCAACCCAATTCCAAAAACACCAAATCTTCTAATCCTAAATCGTCAATTAAACCATAATTAATTATCTGAAACACTAAATTGGGCCCCTGACCCTCAAACCCTTCACCCTTTTGAGAAATCAAATTACTCAAAACAAAATTTCGAAGCGTTTTGAGCACATTTTTTTAATATATAATGTTACAAAAAAGCGTGAATCTTTACCTAATGTTGTAGACTGACAATCAAACTATAGGACCACGAAAATATTTACAACGAAAAACTTTGTTTAGCCTGCCAAAAATCTCCCCAAAATACCTATGAAATGTCCCGAAACCATGATTTATCATTAAAAATCATACCCTAAGCATCACCCCCAAACTCCAAAACTCCAAATCTTCTAATCCTAAATCATCAATTAAACCCTAATTTAGATATCTGAAACACTAAATTGGACCCCGACCCTCAAACCCTTCACCCTTTTGAGAAATCAAATCACTCAAAACAAGATTTTAAAGGGTTTTGAGCACCTTTTTTAATATTTAAATGTTACAAAAACGAGTGAATCTTTAACTAATATTGTAGGCTGACAATCAAACTATAGGATCATGAAAAAATTTACAACTAAAAACATTCTTTACCTTGCAAAAAACTCCCCAAAATACTCATAAAATGTCCCGAAACCATGATTAATCATTAAAAATCATACCCTAAACATCACCCCCAAACTCCAAAAACACCAAATCCTCTAATCCTAAATCCTCACTTAAACCCTACATAGAAATCTAAAACACTTTATTGGACTCCCAACCCTCAAACCCTTCCCCCTTTTCAAAAATGAATATCACTCAAAACAAGATTTCGAAGCATTTTGAGCACCCTTTTTTAATATCTAAATGTTACAGAAACGAGTGAATCTTTACCAACTATTTTAGACTGACAATCAAACTATAGGATCACGAAAAAATTACAACTAAAAACCTTCTTTAGCCTGCCAAAAATCTCCCCAAAATACCTATAAAATGTCCCGAAACCATGATTTATTTTTAAAAATCATACCCTAAGCAATACCCCAAAACTCCAAAATACACCAAACCTTCTAATCCTAAATCATCAATTAAACCCTAATTTAGATATCCGAAATACTAAATTGGACCCCGGACACTCAAACCCTTCACCCTTGTGAGAAATCAAATCACTCAAAACAAGATTTTGAAGTGTTTTGGGCACTTTTTTAAAATGTTAATGTTACAAAAACAAGTGACACTTTACCTAATATTGTAGACTGACAATCAAACTATAGGATCACGAAAAAATTTACAACTAAAAACCTTCTTTAGCCTGCCAAAAATATCCCCAAGATACCCATAAAATGTCCCGAAACCATAATTTATCACTAAATATCATACCCTAAACATCAACCCAATTCCAAAAACCCAAATCTTCTAATCCTAAATCGTCAATTAAACCATAATTAGATATCTGAAACACTAAATTGGAACCCTGACCCTCAAACCCTTTACCCTTTTGAGAAATCAAATCACTCAAAACAAGATTTCGAAGCGTTTTGAGTACCTTTTTTTAATATATAATGTTACAAAAAAGAGTGAATCTTTACCTGATGTTGTAAACTGACAATCAAACTATAGGATCACGAAAAAATTTAATAGGAAAATCCTTCTTTGGCCTGCCAAAATTCTCCCCAAAATACCTATAAAATGTCCCGAAACCATGATTTATCATTAAAAATCATACCCTAAGCATCACCCCCAAACTCCAAAAACACCAAATCTTCTAATCCTAAATCGTCACTTAAACCCTAATTTAGATATCTGAAACACTAAATTGGACCCCCGACCCTCAATCCCTTCACCCTTTTGAGAAATCAAATCACTCAAAACAAGTTTTGAGCACTTTTTTAATATTTAAATGTTACAAAAACGAGTGAATCTTTAGCTAATATTGTAGACTGACAATCAAACTATAAGATCACGAAAAAATTTACAACTAAAAACCTTCTTTAACCTGAAAAAAATCTCCCCAAAATACCCATAAAATGTCCCGAAACCATGATTTATCATAAAAAATCATACCCTAAACATCACCCCCAAACTCCAAAAAAAACAAATCCTCTAATCCTAAATCCTCAATTAAACCCTAAGCAGAAATCTGAAACACTTAATTGGACTCCCAACCGTCAAACCCTTCCCCCTTTTCAGAAATGAATATCAGTCAAAACAAGATTTTGAAGCATTTTGAGCACCCTTTTTTAATATCTAAATGTTACAGAAACGAGTGAATCTTTACCAAATATTTTAGACTGACAACCACACTATAGTATCACGAAAAAATGTACAACTAAAAACTTTTTTTGGCCAGCCAAAAACCTCCCCAAAATTCCCATAAAATGTCCCGAAACCGTGATTTATCGAAATCATACCCTAAACATCACCCCAAACTCCAAAAACACCAAATCCTCTAATCGTGAATCCTCAATTAAACCCTAAAAATAAATCTAAAACACTAAATTGGACCAAGACCCTTAAATCCTACACCCTTTTAAGAAATCAAAACACTCAAAACAAGATTTCGAAGTGTTTTGAGCACTTTTTTTTAAAATTTAAATGTTACAAAAACGAGTGAATCTTTACCTAATATTGTAGACTGACAATCAAACTATAGGATCACGAAAAAATTTACAGCTAAAAACCTTCTTTAGCCTGCCAAAAATCTCCCCAAAATACCCATAAAATGTCCCGAAACCATGATTTATCATTAAATATCATACCCTAAACATCACACCAATTTCAAAAACACCAAATCTTCTAATCCTAAATCGTCAATTAAACCATAATTAGATATCGGAAACACTAAATTGGACCCCTGACCCTCAAACCCTTCACCCTTTTGAGAAATCAAATCACTCAAAACAAGATTTCGAAGCGTTTTGAGCACCTTTTTTTAATATATAATGTTACAAAAAAAGAGTGAATCTTTACCTGATGTTGTAGACTGGCAATCAAACTAAAGGATCACGAAAAAATTTAAAAGGAAAATACTTCTTTAGCCTGCCAAAATTCTACCCAAAATACCTATAAAATGTCCTGAAACCATGATTTATCATTAAAAATCATACCCTAAGCATCACCCCCAAACTCCAAAAACACCAATCTTCTAATCCTAAATCATCAATTAAACCCAAATTTAGATATCTGAAACACTAAATTGGTCCCCCGACGCTCAAACCCTTCACCCTTATGAGAAATCAAATCACTCAAAACAAGATTTTGAAGTGTTTTGATCACTTTTTTAATATTTAAATGTTACAAAAACAAGTGACACTTTACCTAATATTGTAGACTGACAATCAAACTATAGGATCACAAAAAAATTACAAATAAAAACCTTCTTTGGCCGGCCAAAAATATCCCCAAGATACCCATAAAATGTCCCGAAACCATTATTTATCACTAAATATCATACCCTAAACATCAACCCAATTCAAAAAACACCAAATCTTCTAATCCTAAATCGTTAATTAAACCATAATTAATTATCTGAAACATTAAATTGGGCCCCTGACCCTCAAAGCCTTAACCCTTTTGAGAAATCAAATTACTCAAAACAAGATTTCGAAGCGTTTTGAGCACCTTTTTCTAATATATAAATGTTACAAAAAAGAGTAAATCTTTACCTAATGTTGTAGACTGACAATCAAACTATAGGACCACAAAAATATTTACAACGAAAAACTTTGTTTAGCCTGCCAAAAATCTCCCCAAAATACCTATGAAATGTCTCGAAACCATGATTTATCATTAAAAATCATACCCTAAGCATCACCCCCAAACTCCAAAAACTCCAAATCTTCTAATCCTAAATCATTAATTAAACCCTAATTTAGATATCTGAAACACTAAATTGGACCCCGACCCTCAAACCCTTCACCCTTTTGAGAAATCAAATCACTCAAATCAAGATTTTGAAGGGTTTTGAGCACCTTTTTTAATATTTAAATGTTAAAAAAACGAGTGAATCTTTAGCTAATATTGTAGACTGACAATCAAACTATAGGATCATGAAAAAATTTACAACTAAAAACCTTCTTTACCCTGCAAAATATCTCCCCAAAATACTCATAAAATGTGCCGAAACCATGATTAATCATTAAAAATCATACCCTAAACATCACCCCCAAACTCCAAAAACACCAAATCCTCTAATCCTAAATCCTCACTTAAACCCTACATAGAAATCTAAAACACTTTATTGGACTCCCAACCCTCAAACCCTTCCCCCTTTTCAAAAATGAATATCACTCAAAACAAGATTTCGAAGCATTTTGAGCACCCTTTTTTAATATCTAAATGTTACAGAAACGAGTGAATCTTTACCAACTATTTTAGACTGACAATCAAACTATAGGATCACGAAAAAATTACGACTAAAAACCTTCTTTAGCCTGCCAAAAATCTCCCCAAAATACCTATAAAATGTCCCGAAACCATGATTTATTTTTAAAAATCATACCCTAAGCAATACCCCCAAACTCCAAAAAACACCAAATCTTCTAATCCTAAATCATCAATTAAACCCTAATTTAGATATCTAAAACACTAAATTGGACCCCCGACACTCAAACCCTTCACCCTTGTGAGAAATCAAATCACTCAAAACAAGATTTCGAAGTGTTTTGGGCACTTTTTTTAATATTTAAATGTTACAAAAACAAGTGACACTTTACCTAATATTATAGACTGACAATCAAACTATAGGATCACGAAAAAATTTACAACTAAAAACCTTCTTTAGCCTTCCAAAAATATCCCCAAGATACCCATAAAATGTCGCGAAACCATAATTTATCACTAATTATCATACCCTAAACATCAACCCAATTCCAAAAACACCAAATCTTCTAATCCTAAATCGTCAATTAAACCATAATTAGATATCTGAAACACTAAATTGGAACCCTGACCCTCAAACCCTTTACCCTTTTGAGAAATCAAATCACTTAAAACAAGATTTCGAAGCGTTTTGAGTACCTTTTTTTAATATATAATGTTACTAAAAAGAGTGAATATTTACCTGATGTAGTAGACTGTCAATCAAACTATAGGATCCCGAAAAAATTTAAAAGGAAAATCCTTCTTTAGCCTGCCAAAATTCTCCCCAAAATACCTATAAAATGTCCCGAAAACCATGATTTATCATTAAAAATCATACCCTAAGCATCACCCCCAAACTCCAAAAACACCAAATCTTCTAATCCTAAATCATCAATTAAACCCTAATTTAGATATCTGAAACACTAAATTGGACCCCCGACCCTCAATCCTTTCACCCTTTTGACAAATCAAATCACTCAAAACAAGATTTCGAAGCGTTTTGAGCACTTTTTTAATATATAAATGTTACAAAAACGAGTGAATCTTTAGCTAATATTGTAGACTTACAATCAAACTATAGGATCACGTAAAAATTTACAACTAAAAACCTTCTTTAACCTGCAAAAAATCTTCCCAAAATACTCATAAAATGTCCCGAAACCATGATTTATCATAAAAAATCATACCCTAAACATCACCCCCAAACTCCAAAAAAAACAAATCCTCTAATCCTAAATCCTCAATTAAACCCTAAGCAGAAATCTGAAACACTTAATTGGACTCCCAACCGTCAAACCCTTCCCCCTTTTCAGAAATGAATATCACTCAAAACAAGATTTTGAAGCATTTTGAGCACCCTTTTTTAATATCTAAATGTTACAGAAACGAGTGAATCTTTACCAAAAATTTTAGATTGACAACCACACTATAGTATCACGAAAAAATGTACAACTAAAATCTTTTTTTTGCCAGCCAAAAACCTCCCCAAAATTCCCATAAAATGTCCCGAAATGATACCCTAAACATCACCCCAAACTCCAAAAACACCAAATCCTCTAATCGTGAATCCTCAATTAAACCCTAAATAAAACACTAAATTGGACCCAGACCCTTAAATCGTACACCCTTTTAAGAAATCAAAACACTCAAAACAAGATTTCGAAGTGTTTTGAGCATGTTTTTTTTTTAAATTTAAATGTTACAAAAACGAGTGAATATTTACCTAATATTTTAGAATGACAATCAAACTATAGGATCACGAAAAAAATTACAGCTAAAAACCTTCTTTAGTCTGCCAAAAATCTCCCCAAAATACCCATAAAATGTCCCGAAACCATGATTTATCATTAAATATCATACCCTAAATATCACACCAATTCCAAAAATACCAAATCTTCTAATCCTAGATCGTCAAATAAACCATAATTAGATATCGGAAACACTAAATTGGACCCCTGACCCTCAAACCCTTCACCCTTTTGAGAAATCAAATCTCTCAAAACAAGATTTCGAAGCGTTTTGGGCACCTTTTTTTAATATATGATGTTACAAAAAAAGAGTGAATCTTTACCTGATGTAGACTGGCAATCAATCTAAAAGATCACGAAAAAGTTTAAAAGGAAAATCGTTCTTTAGCCTGCCAAAATTCTCCCCAAAATACCTATAAAATGTCCAGAAACCATGATTTATCATTAAAAATCATACCCTAATCATCACCCCCAAACTCCAAAAACACCAAATCTTCTAATCCTAAATCATCAATTAAACCCAAATTTAGATATATGAAACACTAAATTGGACCCCCGACCCTCAAACCGCTCACCCTTATGAGAAATCAAATCACTCAAAACAAGATTTCGAAGTGTTTTCGCACTTTTTTTAATATTTAAATGTTACAAAAACAAGTTACACTTTAACTTATATTGTAGACTGACAGTCAAACTACAGGATCACGAAAAAATTTACAAATAAAAACCTTCTTTGGTCGGCAAAAAGTACCCCCAAGATACCCATAAAATGTCCCGAAACCATTATTTATCATTAAATATCATACCCTAAACATCAACCCAATTCAAAAAACATCAAATCTTCTAATCCTAAATCGTCAATTAAACCATAATTAATTATCAGAAACAGTAAATTGGACCCCCGACCCTCAAACCCTTCACCCTTTTGAGAAATCAAATCACTCAAAACAAGAATTTGAAGAGTTTTTTAAATATTTAAATGTTACAAAAACGAGTGAATCTTTAGCTAATATTGAAGACTGACAATCAAACTATAGGATCATGAAAAAAATTACAACTAAAAACCTTCTTTACCCTGCAAAAAATCTCCCCAAAATACTCATAAAATGTCCCGAAACCATGATTTATCATTAAAAGTCATACCCTAAACATCACCCCCAAACTCCAAAAACACCAAATCCTCTAATCCTAAATCCTCACTTAAACCCTACATAGAAATCTAAAACACTTAATTGGATTCCCAACCCTCAAACCCTTCCCCCTTTTCAAAAATGAATATCACTCAAAACAAGATTTCGAAGCATTTTGAGCACCCTTTTTTAATATCTAAATGTTACAGAAACGAGTGAATCTTTACCAACTATTTTAGACTGACAATCAAACTATAGGATCACGAAAAAATTACAACTAATACCCTTCTTTAGCCAGCCAAAAATCTCCCCAAAATACCTATAAAATGTCCCGAAACCATGATTTATTTTTAAAAATCATACCCTAAGCATCACCCCCAAACTCCAAAAAACACCAAATCTTCTAATCCTAAATCATCAATAAAACCCTAATTTAGATATCTGAAACACTAAATTGGACCCCCGACACTCAAACCCTTCACCCTTGTGAGAAATCAAATCACTCAAAACAAGATTTCGAAGTGTTTTGGGCACTTTTTTTAATATTTAAATGTTACAAAAACAAGTGACACTTTACCTAATATTATAGACTGACAATCAAACTATAGGATCACGAAAAAATTTACAACTAAAAACCTTCTTTAGCCTTCCAAAAATATCCCCAAGATACCCATAAAATGTCCCGAAACCATAATTTATCACTAAATATCATACCCTAAACATCAACCCAATTCCAAAAACACCAAATCTTCTAATCCTAAATCGTCAATTAAACCATAATTAGATATCTGAAACACTAAATTGGAACCCTGACCCTCAAACCCTTTACCCTTTTGAGAAATCAAATCACTCAAAACAAGATTTCGAAGCGTTTTGAGTACCTTTTTTTAATATATAATGTTACAAAAAAGAGTGAATATTTAACTGATGTTGTAGACTGTCAATCAAACTATAGGATCACGAAAAAATTTAAAAGGAAAATCCTTCTTTAGCCTGCCAAAATTCTCCCCAAAATACTCATAAAATGTCCCGAAAACCATGATTTATCATTAAAAATCATACCCTAAGCATCACCCCCAAACTCCAAAAACACCAAATCTTCTAATCCTAAATCATCAATTAAACCCTAATTTAGATACCTGAAACACTAAATTGGACCCCCGACCCTCAAACCCTTCACCCTTTTGAGAAACCTAATCACTCAAAACAAGATTTCGAAGCGTTTTGAGCACTTTTTTAATATTTAAATGTTACAAAAATGAGTGAATATTTAGCTAATATTGTAGACTGACAATCAAACTATAGGATCACGAAAAAATTTACAACTAAAAAACTTCTTTAACCTGCAAAAAAATCTCCCCAAAATACCCATAAAATGTCCCGAAACCATGATTTATCATAAAAAATCATACCCTAAACATAACCCCCAAACTCCAAAACAAACAAATCCTCTAATCCTAAATCCTCAATTAAACCCTAAGCAGAAATCTGAAACACTTAATTGGACTCCCAACCGTCAAACCCTTCCCCCTTTTCAAAATGAATATCACTCAAAACAAGATTTTGAAGCATTTTGAGAACCCTTTTTTAATATCTAAATGTTACAGAAACGAGTGAATCTTTACCAAAAATTTTAGACTGACAACCACACTATAGTATCACGAAAAAATGTACAACTAAAATCTTTTTTTGGCCAGCCAAAAACCACCCCAAAATTCCCATAAAATGTCCCGAAACCGTGATTTATCGAAATCATACCCTAAACATCACCCCAAACTCCAAAAACACCAAATCCTCTAATCGTGAATCCTCAATTAAACCCTAAATATAAATCTAAAACACTAAATTGGACCCAGACCCTTAAATCCTACACCCTTTTAAGAAATCAAAACACTCAAAACAAGATTTCGAAGTGTTTTGAGCACGTTTTTTTTTTAATTTAAATGTTACAAAAACGAGTGAATATTTACCTAATATTGTAGACTGACAATCAAACTATAGGATCACGAAAAAATTTACAGCTAAAAACCTTCTTTAGCCTGCCAAAAATCTCCCCAAAATACCCATAAAATTTTCCGAAACCATGATTTATCATTAAATATCATACCTTAAACATCACACCAATTCCAAAAACACCAAATCTTCTAATCCTAAATCGTCAATCAAACCATAATTAGATATCGGAAACACTAAATTAGACCCCTGACCCTCAAACCATTCACCCTTTTGAGAAATCAAATCACTCAAAACAAGATTTCGAAGCGTTTTGAGCACCCTTTTTTAAAATCTAAACGTTACATAAACGAGTGAATCTTTACCAACTATTTTAGACTGACAATCAAACCATAGGATCACGAAAAAATTACAACTAAAAACCTTCTTTAGCCTGCCAAAAATCTCCCCAAAATACCTATAAAATGTCCCGAAACCATGATTTATCATTAAAAATCATACCCTGAGTGTTGGAATTGTGCCCTAGAAGCAATCAATTAATTGTGACAAATATATGAATTTACGATTCATTATGTTATCGATATGGAGATATTCTAACATGAATGAAGTCCTTAGAATATGAGGTGTTATATTCTTAAATATCCCTAGTCAATTATAATG
Organism: Linanthus parryae; assembly: GCA_023055425.1. Classification (NCBI taxonomy): domain Eukaryota; kingdom Viridiplantae; phylum Streptophyta; class Magnoliopsida; order Ericales; family Polemoniaceae; genus Linanthus; species Linanthus parryae. Next base: position 315,215 of record JALGPY010000002.1, read on the forward strand.
ATTAATGGGACAATCATCTATAGACTAGTATGGGGTTGGATTGATATGGAGATATCACGATCCAACACATGGGTATGCATTAGGAGTAATGGCATACTGGATGACCCACCACGAAAAGGATACATTAGATTATGTGAAGTCACAATCGCTTTTCGTAGTGCTAATATTATTGCAATCCTTAGACTTGAAGTCACTAGATACTCTAGTTGTGAAATATTGCGCTTTGATGTTATCAAACGTTACACCGTAACTGGGTAATCATAAAGGTGGCGATCGGGCGTGATAGGAAGCAAGCTTAGAGATCGTAGTGATGTAGATAGGATTTGTCCCTCCCACATAATGGGGGTAAATATCCACGACCACTCGAGGGATGAGGCTTATTGAATGTCTGGCCAGACTCAGATAAATTAATATAGAGATATTAATGTTATCTGCAAGTATAAGCATATTCCCAGGATCGAGGAACTATGGATTGGATATACGAGTGTGACTATTTATGTCTCGTGTCCAATCCGGATATGGAGACAAAGGGATAATGCAATATGATATATTGGGCACAAAGGTTTGTCGGGATCACTGACTATTTCTATTGGTTGGGTGGCATGGATGTGTTGCTAGACACCGCTCCATGTTAGTAATAGTTACTACCAACTATATAGAAACCTATGGGGTCACACGTCAAATAGAGTAGAGCTAGATTTGGGATTAATTAATATGGATTAATTAATAGAAGGATCATTTTGCAACACCTTGCAAACTTAGTAGGACTAATTTGCAAGGAAGGGAATAATTCTAGTTCATCTAGAATTAGGAAACTCTTTTATGGAAACAACAAGGAGTTGTTGGAGTATATAAAGGAGGCTCTAGCTTCCTTCCCACACATGAGTTATTATTAGTCATAACACAAAAATGGGAGAGAGCAAAAGAGAGAGCAAGACAAAGAGCTAGGGCCGAAACCCTAGCCCCCGTCCGCCCCTCTACCCGACGGCAAAGAGGAGGCCGCCCCCTCCCTTGTGCCTTGTTGCTTTGTTGCTTTGATCTTCATCCCTCTTCCTCCAAGGTTCAAGCTAGCACTTGATTGAAGGAAGAATCTAGATCTCACCTCTAGACGTGGATCAACCGTAGAGACGAGGACATCATTCTTCGTGTGATCTCACAAATCAAAAGGTACACATCTTCTATGTCCTTGATCATGTTATGATGTCTCTTCCTGTGATCCTTGGTGGGCTTTGAGTAGGATTAATTTTGTTATTCCGCTGCGTTACCTACGAGTGAATCTTTACTATTTTAGACTGACAATCAAACTATAGGATCACGAAAAAATTACAACTAAAAACCTTCTTTAGCCTGGCAAAAATCTCCCCAAAATACCTATAAAATGTCCCGAAACCATGATTTATTTTTAAAAATCACACCCTAAGAAATACCCCCAAACTCCAAAAAACACCAAATCTTCTAATCCTAAATCATCAATTAAACCCTAATTTAGATATCTGAAACACTAAATTGGACCCCCGACACTCAAACCCTTCACCCTTGTGAGAAATCAAATCACTCAAAACAAGATTTCGAAGTGTTTTGGGCACTTTTTTTAATATTTAAATGTAACAAAAACAAGTGACACTTTACCTAATATTATAGACTGACAATCAAACTATAGGATCACGAAAAAATTTACAACTAAAAACCTTCTTTAGCCTTCCAAAAATATCCCCAAGATACCCATAAAATGTCGCGAAACCATAATTTATCACTAATTATCATACCCTAAACATCAACCCAATTCCAAAAACACCAAATCTTCTAATCCTAAATCGTCAATTAAACCATAATTAGATATCTGAAACACTAAATTGGAACCCTGACCCTCAAACCCTTTACCCTTTTGAGAAATCAAATCACTTAAAACAAGATTTCGAAGCGTTTTGAGTACCTTTTTTTAATATATAATGTTACAAAAAAGAGTGAATATTTACCTGATGTAGTAGACTGTCAATCAAACTATAGGATCACGAAAAAATTTAAAAGGAAAATCCTTCTTTAGCCTGCCAAAATTCTCCCCAAAATACCTATAAAATGTCCCGAAAACCATGATTTATCATTAAAAATCATACCCTAAGCATCACCCCCAAACTCCAAAAACACCAAATCTTCTAATCCTAAATCATCAATTAAACCCTAATTTAGATATCTGAAACACTAAATTGGACCCCCGACCCTCAATCCTTTCACCCTTTTGAGAAATCAAATCACTCAAAACAAGATTTCGAAGCGTTTTGAGCACTTTTTTAATATATAAATGTTACAAAAACGAGTGAATCTTTAGCTAATATTGTAGACTGACAATCAAACTATAGATTCACGAAAAAATTTACAACTAAAAACCTTCTTTAACCTGCAAAAAATCTCCCCAAAATACCCATAAAATGTCCCGAAACCATGATTTATCATAAAAAATCATACCCTAAACATCACCCCCAAACTCCAAAAAAAAACAAATCCTCTAATCCTAAATCCTCAATTAAACCCTAAGCAGAAATCTGAAACACTTAATTGGACTCCCAACCGTCAAACCCTTCCCCCTTTTCAGAAATGAATATCACTCAAAACAAGATTTTGAAGCATTTTGAGCACCCTTTTTTAATATCTAAATGTTACAGAAACGAGTGAATCTTTACCAAAAATTTTAGACTGACAACCACACTATAGTATCACAAAAAAAATGTACAACTAAAATCTTTTTTTTGCCAGCAAAAAACCTCCCCAAAATTCCCATAAAATGTCCCGAAATGATACCCTAAACATCACCCCAAACTCCAAAAACACCAAATCCTCTAATCGTGAATCCTCAATTAAACCCTAAATATAAATCTAAAACACTAAATTGGACCCAGACCCTTAAATCGTACACCCTTTTAAGAAATCAAAACACTCAAAACAAGATTTCGAAGTGTTTTGAGCATGTTTTTTTTTTTAATTTAAATGTTACAAAAACGAGTGAATATTTACCTAATATTGTAGACTTTACCTAATATTTTAGAATGACAATCAAACTATAGGATCACGAAAAAAATTACAGCTAAAAACCTTTTTTAGTCTGCCAAAAATCTCCCCAAAATACCCATAAAATGTCCCGAAACCATGATTTATCATTAAATATCATACCCTAAATATCACACCAATTCCAAAAATACCAAATCTTCTAATCCTAGATCGTCAAATAAACCATAATTAGATATCGGAAATACTAAATTGGACCCCTGACCCTCAAACCCTTCACCCTTTGGAGAAATCAAATCACTCAAAACAAGATTTCGAAGCGTTTTGGGCACCTTGTTTTAATATATGATGTTACAAAAAAAGAGTGAATCTTTACCTGATGTAGACTGGCAATCAAACTAAAGGATCACGAAAAAGTTTAAAAGGAAAATCGTTCTTTAGCCTGCCAAAATTCTCCCCAAAATACCTATAAAATGTCCAGAAACCATGATTTATCATTAAAAATCATACCCTAATCATCACCCCCAAACTCCAAAAACACCAAATCTTCTAATCCTAAATCATCAATTAAACCCAAATTTAGATATATGAAACACTAAATTGGACCCCCGACCCTCAAACCGCTCACCCTTACGAGAAATCAAATCACTCAAAACAAGATTTCGAAGTGTTTTCGCACTTTTTTTAATATTTAAATGTTACAAAAACAAATTAAACTTTACCTTATATTGTAGACTGACAGTCAAACTACAGGATCACGAAAAAATTTACAAATAAAAACCTTCTTTGGTCGGCAAAAAATACCCCCAAGATACCCATAAAATGTCCCGAAACCATTATTTATCATTCAATATCATACCCTAAACATCAACCCAATTCAAAAAACATCAAATCTTCTAATCCTAAATCGTCAATTAAACCATAATTAATTATCAGAAACACTAAATTGGACCCCCGACCCTCAAACCCTTCACCCTTTTGAGAAATCAAATCACTCAAAACAAGAATTTGAAGCGTTTTTAGCACCTTTTTTAAATATTTAAATGTTACAAAAACGAGTGAATCTTTAGCTAATATTGAAGACTAACAATCAAACTATAGGATCATGAAAAAAATTACAACTAAAAACCTTCTTTACCCTGCAAAAAATCTCCCCAAAATACTCATAAAATGTCCCGAAACCATGATTTATCATTAAAAGTCATACCCTAAACATCACCCCCAAACTCCAAAAACACCAAATCCTCTAATCCTAAATCCTCACTTAAACCCTACATAGAAATCTAAAACACTTAATTGGATTCCCAACCCTCAAACCCTTCCCCCTTTTCAAAAATGAATATCACTCAAACAAGATTTCGAAGCATTTTGAGCACCTTTTTTTAAAATCTAAATGTTACAGAAACGAGTGAATCTTTACCAACTATTTTAGACTGACAATCAAACTATAGGATCACGAAAAAATTACAACTAAAAACCTTCTTTAGCCTGCCAAAAATCTCCCCAAAATACCTATAAAATGTCCCGAAACCATGATTTATTTTTAAAAATCATACCCTAAGCATCACCCCCAAACTCCAAAAAACACCAAATCTTCTAATCCTAAATCATCAATTAAACCCTAATTTAGATATCTGAAACACTAAATTGGACCCCCGACACTCAAACCCTTCACCCTTGTGAGAAATCAAATCACTCAAAACAAGATTTCGAAGTGTTTTGGGCACTTTTTTTAATATTTAAATGTTACAAAAACAAGTGACACTTTACCTAATATTATAGACTGACAATCAAACTATAGGATCACGAAAAAATTTACAACTAAAAACCTTCTTTAGCCTTCCAAAAATATCCCCAAGATACCCATAAAATGTCCCGAAACCATAATTTATCACTAAATATCATACCCTAAACATCAACCCAATTTCAAAAACACCAAATCTTCTAATCCTAAATCGTCAATTAAACCATAATTAGATATCTGAAACACTAAATTGGAACCCTGACCCTCAAACCCTTTACCCTTTTGAGAAATCAAATCACTCAAAACAAGATTTCGAAGCGTTTTGAGTACCTTTTTTTAATATATAATGTTACAAAAAAGAGTGAATATTTAACTGATGTTGTAGACTGTCAATCAAACTATAGGATCACGAAAAAATTTAAAAGGAAAATCCTTCTTTAGCCTGCCAAAATTCTCCCCAAAATACTCATAAAATGTCCCGAAAACCATGATTTATCATTAAAAATCATACCCTAAGCATCACCCCCAAACTCCAAAAACACCAAATCTTCTAATCCTAAATCATCAATTAAACCCTAATTTAGATACCTGAAACACTAAATTGGACCCCCGACCCTCAAACCCTTCACCCTTTTGAGAAACCTAATCACTCAAAACAAGATTTCGAAGCGTTTTGAGCACTTTTTTAATATTTAAATGTTACAAAAATGAGTGAATATTTAGCTAATATTGTAGACTGACAATCAAACTATAGGATCACGAAAAAATTTACAACTAAAAAACTTCTTTAACCTGCAAAAAATCTCCCCAAAATACCCATAAAATGTCCCGAAACCATGATTTATCATAAAAAATCATACCCTAAACATAACCCCCAAACTCCAAAACAAACAAATCCTCTAATCCTAAATCCTCAATTAAACCATAAGCAGAAATCTGAAACACTTAATTGGACTCCCAACCGTCAAACCCTTCCCCCTTTTCAAAATGAATATCACTCAAAACAAGATTTTGAAGCATTTTGAGAACCCTTTTTTAATATCTAAATGTTACAGAAACGAGTGAATCTTTACCAAAAATTTTAGACTGACAACCACACTATAGTATCACGAAAAAATGTACAACTAAAATCTTTTTTTGGCCAGCCAAAAACCTCCCCAAAATTCCCATAAAATGTCCCGAAACCGTGATTTATCGAAATCATACCCTAAACATCACCCCAAACTCCAAAAACACCAAATCCTCTAATCGTGAATCCTCAATTAAACCCTAAATATAAATCTAAAACACTAAATTGGACCCAGACCCTTAATTCCTACACCCTTTTAAGAAATCAAAACACTCAAAACAAGATTTCGAAGTGTTTTGAGCACGTTTTTTTTTTAATTTAAATGTTACAAAAACGAGTGAATATTTACCTAATATTGTAGACTGACAATCAAACTATAGGATCACGAAAAAATTTACAGCTAAAAACCTTCTTTAGCCTGCCAAAAATCTCCCCAAAATACCCATAAAATGTTCCGAAACCATGATTTATCATTAAATATCATACCCTAAACATCACACCAATTCCAAAAACCCCAAATCTTCTAATCCTAAATCGTCAATAAAACCATAATTAGATATCGGAAACACTAAATTGGACCCCTGACCCTCAAACCATTCACCCTTTTGAGAAATCAAATCACTCAAAACAAGATTTCGAAGCGTTTTGGGCACCTTTTTTTAATATATAATGTTACAAAAAAAGAGTGAATCTTTACCTGATGTAGACTGGCAATCAAACTAAAGGATCACGAAAAAATTTAAAAGGAAAATCCTTCTTTAGCCTGCCAAAATTCTCCTCAAAATACCTATAAAATGTCCCGAAACCTTGATTTATCATTAAAAATCATACCCGAAGCATCACCCCCAAACTCCAAAAACACTAATCTTCTAATCCTAAATCATCAATTAAACCCAAATTTAGATATCTGAAACACTAAATTGGACCCCCGACGCTCAAACCCTTCACCCTTATGATAAATCAAATCACTCAAAACTACCTAATATTGTAGACTGACAATCAAACTATAGGATCACGAAAAAATTTACAAATAAAAACCATCTTTGGCCGGCCAAAAATATCCCCAAGATACCCATAAAATGTCCCGAAATCATTATTTATCATTAAATATCATACCCTAAACATCAACCCAATTCCAAAAACACCAAATCTTCTAATCCTAAATCGTCAATTAAACCATGATTAATTATCTGAAACACTAAATTGGGCCCCTGACCCTCAAACCCTTCACCCTTTTGAGAAATCAAATTACTCAAAACAAGATTTCGAAGCGTTTTGAGCACCTTTTTTTAATATATAATGTTACAAAAAAGAGTGAATATTTACCTAATGTTGTAGACTGACAATCAAACTACAGGACCACGAAAATATTTATAACGAAAAACTTTGTTTAGCCTGCCAAAAATCTCCCCAAAGTACCTATGAAATGTCCTGAAACCATGATTTATCATTAAAAATCATACCCTAAGCATCACCCCCAAACTCCAAAAACTCCAAACCTCTAATCCTAAATCATCAATTAAACCCTAATTTAGATATCTGAAACACTAAATTGGACCCCGACCCTCAAACCCTTCACCCTTTTGAGAAATCAAATCACTCAAAACAAGATTTTGAAACAATTTGAGCACCTTTTTTAATATTTAAATGTTACAAAAACGAGTTAATCATTAGCTAATATTGTAGACTGACAATCAAACTATAGGAACATGAAAAAATTTACAACTAAAAACCTTCTTTACCCTGCAAAAAATCTCCCCAAAATACTCATAAAATGTCCCGAAACCATGATTTATCATTAAAAATCATACCCTAAATATCACCCCCAAACTCCAAAAACACCAAATCCTCTAATCCTAAATCCTCACTTAAACCCTACATAGAAATCTAAAACACTTTATTGGTCTCCCAACCCTCAAACCCTTCCCCCTTTTCAAAAATGAATATCACTCAAAACAAGATTTCGAAGCATTTTGAGCACCCTTTTTTAAAATCTAAACGTTACAGAAACGAGTGAATCTTTACCAACTATTTTAGACTGACAATCAAACCATAGGATCACGAAAAAATTACAACTAAAAACCTTCTTTAGCCTGCCAAAAATCTCCCCAAAATACCTATAAAATGTCCCGAAACCATGATTTATTTTTAAAAATCATACCCTAAGCATCACCCCCAAACTCCAAAAAAACACCAAATCTTCTAATCCTAAATCATCAATTAAACCCTAATTTAGATATCTGAAACACTAAATTGGACCCCCGACACTCAAACCCTTCACCCTTGTGAGAAATCAAATCACTCAAAACAAGATTTCGAAGTGTTTTGGGCACTTTTTTTAATATTTAAATGTTACAAAAACAAGTGACACTTTACCTAATATTATAGACTGACAATCAAACTATAGGATCACGAAAAAATTTACAACTAAAAACCTTCTTTAGCCTTCCAAAAATATCCCCAAGATACCCATAAAATGTCCCGAAACCATAATTTATCACTAAATATCATACCCTAAACATCAACCCAATTCCAAAAACACCAAATCTTCTAATCCTAAATCGTCAATTAAACCATAATTAGATATCTGAAACACTAAATTGGAACCCTGACCCTCAAACCCTTTACCCTTTTGAGAAATCAAATCACTCAAAACAAGATTTCGAAGCGTTTTGAGTACCTTTTTTTAATATATAATGTTACAAAAAAGAGTGAATATTTAACTGATGTTGTAGACTGTCAATCAAACTATAGGATCACGAAAAAATTTAAAAGGAAAATCCTTCTTTAGCCTGCCAAAATTCTCCCCAAAATACTCATAAAATGTCCCGAAAACCATGATTTATCATTAAAAATCATACCCTAAGCATCACCCCCAAACTCCAAAAACACCAAATCTTCTAATCCTAAATCATCAATTAAACCCTAATTTAGATACCTGAAACACTAAATTGGACCCCCGACCCTCAAACCCTTCACCCTTTTGAGAAACCTAATCACTCAAAACAAGATTTCGAAGCGTTTTGAGCACTTTTTTAATATTTAAATGTTACAAAAATGAGTGAATATTTAGCTAATATTGTAGACTGACAATCAAACTATAGGATCACGAAAAAATTTACAACTAAAAAACTTCTTTAACCTGCAAAAAATCTCCCCAAAATACCCATAAAATGTCCCGAAACCATGATTTATCATAAAAAATCATACCCTAAACATAACCCCCAAACTCCAAAACAAACAAATCCTCTAATCCTAAATCTTCAATTAAACCCTAAGCAGAAATCTGAAACACTTAATTGGACTCCCAACCGTCAAACCCTTCCCCCTTTTCAAAATGAATATCACTCAAAACAAGATTTTGAAGCATTTTGAGAACCCTTTTTTAATATCTAAATGTTACAGAAACGAGTGAATCTTTACCAAAAATTTTAGACTGACAACCACACTATAGTATCACGAAAAAATGTACAACTAAAATCTTTTTTTGGCCAGCCAAAAACCTCCCCAAAATTCCCATAAAATGTCCCGAAACCGTGATTTATCGAAATCATACCCTAAACATCACCCCAAACTCCAAAAACACCAAATCCTCTAATCGTGAATCCTCAATTAAACCCTAAATATAAATCTAAAACACTAAATTGGACCCAGACCCTTAAATCCTACACCCTTTTAAGAAATCAAAACACTCAAAACAAGATTTCGAAGTGTTTTGAGCACGTTTTTTTTTTAATTTAAATGTTACAAAAACGAGTGAATATTTACCTAATATTGTAGACTGACAATCAAACTATAGGATCACGAAAAAATTTACAGCTAAAAACCTTCTTTAGCCTGCCAAAAATCTCCCCAAAATACCCATAAAATGTTCCGAAACCATGATTTATCATTAAATATCATACCCTAAACATCACACCAATTCCAAAAACCCCAAATCTTCTAATCCTAAATCGTCAATCAAACCATAATTAGATATCGGAAACACTAAATTGGACCCCTGACCCTCAAACCATTCACCCTTTTGAGAAATCAAATCACTCAAAACAAGATTTCGAAGCGTTTTGGGCACCTTTTTTTAATATATAATGTTACAAAAAAGAGTGAATCTTTACCTGATGTAGACTGGCAATCAAACTAAAGGATCACGAAAAAATTTAAAAGGAAAATCCTTCTTTAGCCTGCCAAAATTCTCCCCAAAATACCTATAAAATGTCCCGAAACCTTGATTTATCATTAAAAATCATACCCGAAGCATCACCCCCAAACTCCAAAAACACTAATCTTCTAATCCTAAATCATCAATTAAACCCAAATTTAGATATCTGAAACACTAAATTGGACCCCCGACGCTCAAACCCTTCACCCTTATGATAAATCAAATCACTCAAAACTACCTAATATTGTAGACTGACAATCAAACTATAGGATCACGAAAAAATTTACAAATAAAAACCATCTTTGGCCGGCCAAAAATATCCCCAAGATACCCATAAAATGTCCCGAAATCATTATTTATCATTAAATATCATACCCTAAACATCAACCCAATTCCAAAAACACCAAATCTTCTAATCCTAAATCGTCAATTAAACCATGATTAATTATCTGAAGCACTAAATTGGGCCCCTGACCCTCAAACCCTTCACCCTTTTGAGAAATCAAATTACTCAAAACAAGATTTCGAAGCGTTTTGAGCACCTTTTTTTAATATATAATGTTACAAAAAAGAGTGAATATTTACCTAATGTTGTAGACTGACAATCAAACTACAGGACCACGAAAATATTTATAACGAAAAACTTTGTTTAGCCTGCCAAAAATCTCCCCAAAGTACCTATGAAATGTCCTGAAACCATGATTTATCATTAAAAATCATACCCTAAGCATCACCCCCAAACTCCAAAAACTCCAAACCTCTAATCCTAAATCATCAATTAAACCCTAATTTAGATATCTGAAACACTAAATTGGACCCCGACCCTCAAACCCTTCACCCTTGTGAGAAATCAAATCACTCAAAACAAGATTTTGAAACAATTTGAGCACCTTTTTTAATATTTAAATGTTACAAAAACGAGTTAATCATTAGCTAATATTGTAGACTGACAATCAAACTATAGGAACATGAAAAAATTTACAACTAAAAACCTTCTTTACCCTGCAAAAAATCTCCCCAAAATACTCATAAAATGTCCCGAAACCATGATTTATCATTAAAAATCATACCCTAAATATCACCCCCAAACTCCAAAAACACCAAATCCTCTAATCCTAAATCCTCACTTAAACCCTACATAGAAATCTAAAACACTTTATTGGTCTCCCAACCCTCAAACCCTTCCCCCTTTTCAAAAATGAATATCACTCAAAACAAGATTTCGAAGCATTTTGAGCACCCTTTTTTAAAATCTAAACGTTACAGAAACGAGTGAATCTTTACCAACTATTTTAGACTGACAATCAAACCATAGGATCACGAAAAAATTACAACTAAAAACCTTCTTTAGCCTGCCAAAAATCTCCCCAAAATACCTATAAAATGTCCCGAAACCATGATTTATTTTTAAAAATCATACCCTAAGCATCACCCCCAAACTCCAAAAAACACCAAATCTTCTAATCCTAAATCATCAATTAAACCCTAATTTAGATATCTGAAACACTAAATTGGACCCCCGACACTCAAACCCTTCACCCTTGTGAGAAATCAAATCACTCAAAACAAGATTTCGAAGTGTTTTGGGCACTTTTTTTAATATTTAAATGTTACAAAAACAAGTGACACTTTACCTAATATTATAGACTGACAATCAAACTATAGGATCACGAAAAAATTTACAACTAAAAACCTTCTTTAGCCTTCCAAAAATATCCCCAAGATACCCATAAAATGTCCCGAAACCATAATTTATCACTAAATATCATACCCTAAACATCAACCCAATTCCAAAAACACCAAATCTTCTAATCCTAAATCGACAATTAAACCATAATTAGATATCTGAAACACTAAATTGGAACCCTGACCCTCAAACCCTTTACCCTTTTGAGAAATCAAATCACTCAAAACAAGATTTCGAAGCGTTTTGAGTACCTTTTTTTAATATATAATGTTACAAAAAAGAGTGAATATTTAACTGATGTTGTAGACTGTCAATCAAACTATAGGATCACGAAAAAATTTAAAAGGAAAATCCTTCTTTAGCCTGCCAAAATTCTCCCCAAAATACTCATAAAATGTCCCGAAAACCATGATTTATCATTAAAAATCATACCCTAAGCATCACCCCCAAACTCCAAAAACACCAAATCTTCTAATCCTAAATCATCAATTAAACCCTAATTTAGATACCTGAAACACTAAATTGGACCCCCGACCCTCAAACCCTTCACCCTTTTGAGAAACCTAATCACTCAAAACAAGATTTCGAAGCGTTTTGAGCACTTTTTTAATATTTAAATGTTACAAAAATGAGTGAATATTTAGCTAATATTGTAGACTGACAATCAAACTATAGGATCACGAAAAAATTTACAACTAAAAAACTTCTTTAACCTGCAAAAAATCTCCCCAAAATACCCATAAAATGTCCCGAAACCATGATTTATCATAAAAAATCATACCCTAAACATAACCCCCAAACTCCAAAACAAACAAATCCTCTAATCCTAAATCCTCAATTAAACCCTAAGCAGAAATCTGAAACACTTAATTGGACTCCCAACCGTCAAACCCTTCCCCCTTTTCAAAATGAATATCACTCAAAACAAGATTTTGAAGCATTTTGAGAACCCTTTTTTAATATCTAAATGTTACAGAAACGAGTGAATCTTTACCAAAAATTTTAGACTGACAACCACACTATAGTATCACGAAAAAATGTACAACTAAAATCTTTTTTTGGCCAGCCAAAAACCTCCCCAAAATTCCCATAAAATGTCCCGAAACCGTGATTTATCGAAATCATACCCTAAACATCACCCCAAACTCCAAAAACACCAAATCCTCTAATCGTGAATCCTCAATTAAACCCTAAATATAAATCTAAAACACTAAATTGGACCCAGACCCTTAAATCCTACACCCTTTTAAGAAATCAAAACACTCAAAACAAGATTTCGAAGTGTTTTGAGCACGTTTTTTTTTTAATTTAAATGTTACAAAAACGAGTGAATATTTACCTAATATTGTAGACTGACAATCAAACTATAGGATCACGAAAAAATTTACAGCTAAAAACCTTCTTTAGCCTGCCAAAAATCTCCCCAAAATACCCATAAAATGTTCCGAAACCATGATTTATCATTAAATATCATACCCTAAACATCACACCAATTCCAAAAACCCCAAATCTTCTAATCCTAAATCGTCAATCAAACCATAATTAGATATCGGAAACACTAAATTGGACCCCTGACCCTCAAACCATTCACCCTTTTGAGAAATCAAATCACTCAAAACAAGATTTCGAAGCGTTTTGGGCACCTTTTTTTAATATATAATGTTACAAAAAAAGAGTGAATCTTTACCTGATGTAGACTGGCAATCAAACTAAAGGATCACGAAAAAATTTAAAAGGAAAATCCTTCTTTAGCCTGCCAAAATTCTCCCCAAAATACCTATAAAATGTCCCGAAACCATGATTTATCATTAAAAATCATACCCGAAGCATCACCCCCAAACTCCAAAAACACCAATCTTCTAATCCTAAATCATCAATTAAACCCAAATTTAGATATCTGAAACACTAAATTGGACCCCCGACGCTCAAACCCTTCACCCTTATGATAAATCAAATCACTCAAAACTACCTAATATTGTAGACTGACAATCAAACTATAGGATCACGAAAAAATTTACAAATAAAAACCATCTTTGGCCGGCCAAAAATATCCCCAAGATACCCATAAAATGTCCCGAAATCATTATTTATCATTAAATATCATACCCTAAACATCAACCCAATTCCAAAAACACCAAATCTTCTAATCCTAAATCGTCAATTAAACCATGATTAATTATCTGAAACACTAAATTGGGCCCCTGACCCTCAAACCCTTCACCCTTTTGAGAAATCAAATTACTCAAAACAAGATTTCGAAGCGTTTTGAGCACCTTTTTTTAATATATAATGTTACAAAAAAGAGTGAATATTTACCTAATGTTGTAGACTGACAATCAAACTACAGGACCACGAAAATATTTATAACGAAAAACTTTGTTTAGCCTGCCAAAAATCTCCCCAAAGTACCTATGAAATGTCCTGAAACCATGATTTATCATTAAAAATCATACCCTAAGCATCACCCCCAAACTCCAAAAACTCCAAACCTCTAATCCTAAATCACCAATTAAACCCTAATTTAGATATCTGAAACACTAAATTGGACCCCGACCCTCAAACCCTTCACCCTTTTGAGAAATCAAATCACTCAAAACAAGATTTTGAAACAATTTGAGCACCTTTTTTAATATTTAAATGTTACAAAAACGAGTTAATCATTAGCTAATATTGTAGACTGACAATCAAACTATAGGAACATGAAAAAATTTACAACTAAAAACCTTCTTTACCCTGCAAAAAATCTCCCCAAAATACTCATAAAATGTCCCGAAACCATGATTTATCATTAAAAATCATACCCTAAATATCACCCCCAAACTCCAAAAACACCAAATCCTCTAATCCTAAATCCTCACTTAAACCCTACATAGAAATCTAAAACACTTTATTGGTCTCCCAACCCTCAAACCCTTCCCCCTTTTCAAAAATGAATATCACTCAAAACAAGATTTCGAAGCATTTTGAGCACCCTTTTTTAAAATCTAAACGTTACAGAAACGAGTGAATCTTTACCAACTATTTTAGACTGACAATCAAACCATAGGATCACGAAAAAATTACAACTAAAAACCTTCTTTAGCCTGCCAAAAATCTCCCCAAAATACCTATAAAATGTCCCGAAACCATGATTTATTTTTAAAAATCATACCCTAAGCATCACCCCCAATCTCCAAAAAACACCAAATCTTCTAATCCTAAATCATCAATTAAACCCTAATTTAGATATCTGAAACACTAAATTGGACCCCCGACACTCAAACCCTTCACCCTTGTGAGAAATCAAATCACTCAAAACAAGATTTCGAAGTGTTTTGGGCACTTTTTTTAATATTTAAATGTTACAAAAACAAGTGACACTTTACCTAATATTATAGACTGACAATCAAACTATAGGATCACGAAAAAATTTACAACTAAAAACCTTCTTTAGCCTTCCAAAAATATCCCCAAGATACCCATAAAATGTCCCGAAACCATAATTTATCACTAAATATCATACCCTAAACATCAACCCAATTCCAAAAACACCAAATCTTCTAATCCTAAATCGTCAATTAAACCATAATTAGATATCTGAAACACTAAATTGGAACCCTGACCCTCAAACCCTTTACCCTTTTGAGAAATCAAATCACTCAAAACAAGATTTCGAAGCGTTTTGAGTACCTTTTTTTAATATATAATGTTACAAAAAAGAGTGAATATTTAACTGATGTTGTAGACTGTCAATCAAACTATAGGATCACGAAAAAATTTAAAAGGAAAATCCTTCTTTAGCCTGCCAAAATTCTCCCCAAAATACTCATAAAATGTCCCGAAAACCATGATTTATCATTAAAAATCATACCCTAAGCATCACCCCCAAACTCCAAAAACACCAAATCTTCTAATCCTAAATCATCAATTAAACCCTAATTTAGATACCTGAAACACTAAATTGGACCCCCGACCCTCAAACCCTTCACCCTTTTGAGAAACCTAATCACTCAAAACAAGATTTCGAAGCGTTTTGAGCACTTTTTTAATATTTAAATGTTACAAAAATGAGTGAATATTTAGCTAATATTGTAGACTGACAATCAAACTATAGGATCACGAAAAAATTTACAACTAAAAAACTTCTTTAACCTGCAAAAAATCTCCCCAAAATACCCATAAAATGTCCCGAAACCATGATTTATCATAAAAAATCATACCCTAAACATAACCCCCAAACTCCAAAACAAACAAATCCTCTAATCCTAAATCCTCAATTAAACCCTAAGCAGAAATCTGAAACACTTAATTGGACTCCCAACCGTCAAACCCTTCCCCCTTTTCAAAATGAATATCACTCAAAACAAGATTTTGAAGCATTTTGAGAACCCTTTTTTAATATCTAAATGTTACAGAAACGAGTGAATCTTTACCAAAAATTTTAGACTGACAACCACACTATAGTATCACGAAAAAATGTACAACTAAAATCTTTTTTTGGCCAGCCAAAAACCTCCCCAAAATTCCCATAAAATGTCCCGAAACCGTGATTTATCGAAATCATACCCTAAACATCACCCCAAACTCCAAAAACACCAAATCCTCTAATCGTGAATCCTCAATTAAACCCTAAATATAAATCTAAAACACTAAATTGGACCCAGACCCTTAAATCCTACACCCTTTTAAGAAATCAAAACACTCAAAACAAGATTTCGAAGTGTTTTGAGCACGTTTTTTTTTTAATTTAAATGTTACAAAAACGAGTGAATATTTACCTAATATTGTAGACTGACAATCAAACTATAGGATCACGAAAAAATTTACAGCTAAAAACCTTCTTTAGCCTGCCAAAAATCTCCCCAAAATACCCATAAAATGTTCCGAAACCATGATTTATCATTAAATATCATACCCTAAACATCACACCAATTCCAAAAACCCCAAATCTTCTAATCCTAAATCGTCAATCAAACCATAATTAGATATCGGAAACACTAAATTGGACCCCTGACCCTCAAACCATTCACCCTTTTGAGAAATCAAATCACTCAAAACAAGATTTCGAAGCGTTTTGGGCACCTTTTTTTAATATATAATGTTACAAAAAAAGAGTGAATCTTTACCTGATGTAGACTGGCAATCAAACTAAAGGATCACGAAAAAATTTAAAAGGAAAATCCTTCTTTAGCCTGCCAAAATTCTCCCCAAAATACCTATAAAATGTCCCGAAACCATGATTTATCATTAAAAATCATACCCGAAGCATCACCCCCAAACTCCAAAAACACCAATCTTCTAATCCTAAATCATCAATTAAACCCAAATTTAGATATCTGAAACACTAAATTGGACCCCCGACGCTCAAACCCTTCACCCTTATGATAAATCAAATCACTCAAAACTACCTAATATTGTAGACTGACAATCAAACTATAGGATCACGAAAAAATTTACAAATAAAAACCATCTTTGGCCGGCCAAAAATATCCCCAAGATACCCATAAAATGTCCCGAAATCATTATTTATCATTAAATATCATACCCTAAACATCAACCCAATTCCAAAAACACCAAATCTTCTAATCCTAAATCGTCAATTAAACCATGATTAATTATCTGAAACACTAAATTGGGCCCCTGACCCTCAAACCCTTCACCCTTTTGAGAAATCAAATTACTCAAAACAAGATTTCGAAGCGTTTTGAGCACCTTTTTTTAATATATAATGTTACAAAAAAGAGTGAATATTTACCTAATGTTGTAGACTGACAATCAAACTACAGGACCACGAAAATATTTATAACGAAAAACTTTGTTTAGCCTGCCAAAAATCTCCCCAAAGTACCTATGAAATGTCCTGAAACCATGATTTATCATTAAAAATCATACCCTAAGCATCACCCCCAAACTCCAAAAACTCCAAACCTCTAATCCTAAATCACCAATTAAACCCTAATTTAGATATCTGAAACACTAAATTGGACCCCGACCCTCAAACCCTTCACCCTTTTGAGAAATCAAATCACTCAAAACAAGATTTTGAAACAATTTGAGCACCTTTTTTAATATTTAAATGTTACAAAAACGAGTTAATCATTAGCTAATATTGTAGACTGACAATCAAACTATAGGAACATGAAAAAATTTACAACTAAAAACCTTCTTTACCCTGCAAAAAATCTCCCCAAAATACTCATAAAATGTCCCGAAACCATGATTTATCATTAAAAATCATACCCTAAATATCACCCCCAAACTCCAAAAACACCAAATCCTCTAATCCTAAATCCTCACTTAAACCCTACATAGAAATCTAAAACACTTTATTGGTCTCCCAACCCTCAAACCCTTCCCCCTTTTCAAAAATGAATATCACTCAAAACAAGATTTCGAAGCATTTTGAGCACCCTTTTTTAAAATCTAAACGTTACAGAAACGAGTGAATCTTTACCAACTATTTTAGACTGACAATCAAACCATAGGATCACGAAAAAATTACAACTAAAAACCTTCTTTAGCCTGCCAAAAATCTCCCCAAAATACCTATAAAATGTCCCGAAACCATGATTTATTTTTAAAAATCATACCCTAAGCATCACCCCCAAACTCCAAAAAACACCAAATCTTCTAATCCTAAATCATCAATTAAACCCTAATTTAGATATCTGAAACACTAAATTGGACCCCCGACACTCAAACCCTTCACCCTTGTGAGAAATCAAATCACTCAAAACAAGATTTCGAAGTGTTTTGGGCACTTTTTTTAATATTTAAATGTTACAAAAACAAGTGACACTTTACCTAATATTATAGACTGACAATCAAACTATAGGATCACGAAAAAATTTACAACTAAAAACCTTCTTTAGCCTTCCAAAAATATCCCCAAGATACCCATAAAATGTCCCGAAACCATAATTTATCACTAAATATCATACCCTAAACATCAACCCAATTCCAAAAACACCAAATCTTCTAATCCTAAATCGTCAATTAAACCATAATTAGATATCTGAAACACTAAATTGGAACCCTGACCCTCAAACCCTTTACCCTTTTGAGAAATCAAATCACTCAAAACAAGATTTCGAAGCGTTTTGAGTACCTTTTTTAATATATAATGTTACAAAAAAGAGTGAATATTTAACTGATGTTGTAGACTGTCAATCAAACTATAGGATCACGAAAAAATTTAAAAGGAAAATCCTTCTTTAGCCTGCCAAAATTCTCCCCAAAATACTCATAAAATGTCCCGAAAACCATGATTTATCATTAAAAATCATACCCTAAGCATCACCCCCAAACTCCAAAAACACCAAATCTTCTAATCCTAAATCATCAATTAAACCCTAATTTAGATACCTGAAACACTAAATTGGACCCCCGACCCTCAAACCCTTCACCCTTTTGAGAAACCTAATCACTCAAAACAAGATTTCGAAGCGTTTTGAGCACTTTTTTAATATTTAAATGTTACAAAAATGAGTGAATATTTAGCTAATATTGTAGACTGACAATCAAACTATAGGATCACGAAAAAATTTACAACTAAAAAACTTCTTTAACCTGCAAAAAATCTCCCCAAAATACCCATAAAATGTCCCGAAACCATGATTTATCATAAAAAATCATACCCTAAACATAACCCCCAAACTCCAAAACAAACAAATCCTCTAATCCTAAATCCTCAATTAAACCCTAAGCAGAAATCTGAAACACTTAATTGGACTCCCAACCGTCAAACCCTTCCCCCTTTTCAAAATGAATATCACTCAAAACAAGATTTTGAAGCATTTTGAGAACCCTTTTTTAATATCTAAATGTTACAGAAACGAGTGAATCTTTACCAAAAATTTTAGACTGACAACCACACTATAGTATCACGAAAAAATGTACAACTAAAATCTTTTTTTGGCCAGCCAAAAACCTCCCCAAAATTCCCATAAAATGTCCCGAAACCGTGATTTATCGAAATCATACCCTAAACATCACCCCAAACTCCAAAAACACCAAATCCTCTAATCGTGAATCCTCAATTAAACCCTAAATATAAATCTAAAACACTAAATTGGACCCAGACCCTTAAATCCTACACCCTTTTAAGAAATCAAAACACTCAAAACAAGATTTCGAAGTGTTTTGAGCACGTTTTTTTTTTAATTTAAATGTTACAAAAACGAGTGAATATTTACCTAATATTGTAGACTGACAATCAAACTATAGGATCACGAAAAAATTTACAGCTAAAAACCTTCTTTAGCCTGCCAAAAATCTCCCCAAAATACCCATAAAATGTTCCGAAACCATGATTTATCATTAAATATCATACCCTAAACATCACACCAATTCCAAAAACCCCAAATCTTCTAATCCTAAATCGTCAATCAAACCATAATTAGATATCGGAAACACTAAATTGGACCCCTGACCCTCAAACCATTCACCCTTTTGAGAAATCAAATCACTCAAAACAAGATTTCGAAGCGTTTTGGGCACCTTTTTTTAATATATAATGTTACAAAAAAAGAGTGAATCTTTACCTGATGTAGACTGGCAATCAAACTAAAGGATCACGAAAAAATTTAAAAGGAAAATCCTTCTTTAGCCTGCCAAAATTCTCCCCAAAATACCTATAAAATGTCCCGAAACCATGATTTATCATTAAAAATCATACCCGAAGCATCACCCCCAAACTCCAAAAACACCAATCTTCTAATCCTAAATCATCAATTAAACCCAAATTTAGATATCTGAAACACTAAATTGGACCCCCGACGCTCAAACCCTTCACCCTTATGATAAATCAAATCACTCAAAACTACCTAATATTGTAGACTGACAATCAAACTATAGGATCACGAAAAAATTTACAAATAAAAACCATCTTTGGCCGGCCAAAAATATCCCCAAGATACCCATAAAATGTCCCGAAATCATTATTTATCATTAAATATCATACCCTAAACATCAACCCAATTCCAAAAACACCAAATCTTCTAATCCTAAATCGTCAATTAAACCATGATTAATTATCTGAAACACTAAATTGGGCCCCTGACCCTCAAACCCTTCACCCTTTTGAGAAATCAAATTACTCAAAACAAGATTTCGAAGCGTTTTGAGCACCTTTTTTTAATATATAATGTTACAAAAAAGAGTGAATATTTACCTAATGTTGTAGACTGACAATCAAACTACAGGACCACGAAAATATTTATAACGAAAAACTTTGTTTAGCCTGCCAAAAATCTCCCCAAAGTACCTATGAAATGTCCTGAAACCATGATTTATCATTAAAAATCATACCCTAAGCATCACCCCCAAACTCCAAAAACTCCAAACCTCTAATCCTAAATCACCAATTAAACCCTAATTTAGATATCTGAAACACTAAATTGGACCCCGACCCTCAAACCCTTCACCCTTTTGAGAAATCAAATCACTCAAAACAAGATTTTGAAACAATTTGAGCACCTTTTTTAATATTTAAATGTTACAAAAACGAGTTAATCATTAGCTAATATTGTAGACTGACAATCAAACTATAGGAACATGAAAAAATTTACAACTAAAAACCTTCTTTACCCTGCAAAAAATCTCCCCAAAATACTCATAAAATGTCCCGAAACCATGATTTATCATTAAAAATCATACCCTAAATATCACCCCCAAACTCCAAAAACACCAAATCCTCTAATCCTAAATCCTCACTTAAACCCTACATAGAAATCTAAAACACTTTATTGGTCTCCCAACCCTCAAACCCTTCCCCCTTTTCAAAAATGAATATCACTCAAAACAAGATTTCGAAGCATTTTGAGCACCCTTTTTTAAAATCTAAACGTTACAGAAACGAGTGAATCTTTACCAACTATTTTAGACTGACAATCAAACCATAGGATCACGAAAAAATTACAACTAAAAACCTTCTTTAGCCTGCCAAAAATCTCCCCAAAATACCTATAAAATGTCCCGAAACCATGATTTATTTTTAAAAATCATACCCTAAGCATCACCCCCAAACTCCAAAAAACACCAAATCTTCTAATCCTAAATCATCAATTAAACCCTAATTTAGATATCTGAAACACTAAATTGGACCCCCGACACTCAAACCCTTCACCCTTGTGAGAAATCAAATCACTCAAAACAAGATTTCGAAGTGTTTTGGGCACTTTTTTTAATATTTAAATGTTACAAAAACAAGTGACACTTTACCTAATATTATAGACTGACAATCAAACTATAGGATCACGAAAAAATTTACAACTAAAAACCTTCTTTAGCCTTCCAAAAATATCCCCAAGATACCCATAAAATGTCCCGAAACCATAATTTATCACTAAATATCATACCCTAAACATCAACCCAATTCCAAAAACACCAAATCTTCTAATCCTAAATCGTCAATTAAACCATAATTAGATATCTGAAACACTAAATTGGAACCCTGACCCTCAAACCCTTTACCCTTTTGAGAAATCAAATCACTCAAAACAAGATTTCGAAGCGTTTTGAGTACCTTTTTTTAATATATAATGTTACAAAAAAGAGTGAATATTTAACTGATGTTGTAGACTGTCAATCAAACTATAGGATCACGAAAAAATTTAAAAGGAAAATCCTTCTTTAGCCTGCCAAAATTCTCCCCAAAATACTCATAAAATGTCCCGAAAACCATGATTTATCATTAAAAATCATACCCTAAGCATCACCCCCAAACTCCAAAAACACCAAATCTTCTAATCCTAAATCATCAATTAAACCCTAATTTAGATACCTGAAACACTAAATTGGACCCCCGACCCTCAAACCCTTCACCCTTTTGAGAAACCTAATCACTCAAAACAAGATTTCGAAGCGTTTTGAGCACTTTTTTAATATTTAAATGTTACAAAAATGAGTGAATATTTAGCTAATATTGTAGACTGACAATCAAACTATAGGATCACGAAAAAATTTACAACTAAAAAACTTCTTTAACCTGCAAAAAATCTCCCCAAAATACCCATAAAATGTCCCGAAACCATGATTTATCATAAAAAATCATACCCTAAACATAACCCCCAAACTCCAAAACAAACAAATCCTCTAATCCTAAATCCTCAATTAAACCCTAAGCAGAAATCTGAAACACTTAATTGGACTCCCAACCGTCAAACCCTTCCCCCTTTTCAAAATGAATATCACTCAAAACAAGATTTTGAAGCATTTTGAGAACCCTTTTTTAATATCTAAATGTTACAGAAACGAGTGAATCTTTACCAAAAATTTTAGACTGACAACCACACTATAGTATCACGAAAAAATGTACAACTAAAATCTTTTTTTGGCCAGCCAAAAACCTCCCCAAAATTCCCATAAAATGTCCCGAAACCGTGATTTATCGAAATCATACCCTAAACATCACCCCAAACTCCAAAAACACCAAATCCTCTAATCGTGAATCCTCAATTAAACCCTAAATATAAATCTAAAACACTAAATTGGACCCAGACCCTTAAATCCTACACCCTTTTAAGAAATCAAAACACTCAAAACAAGATTTCGAAGTGTTTTGAGCACGTTTTTTTTTTAATTTAAATGTTACAAAAACGAGTGAATATTTACCTAATATTGTAGACTGACAATCAAACTATAGGATCACGAAAAAATTTACAGCTAAAAACCTTCTTTAGCCTGCCAAAAATCTCCCCAAAATACCCATAAAATGTTCCGAAACCATGATTTATCATTAAATATCATACCCTAAACATCACACCAATTCCAAAAACCCCAAATCTTCTAATCCTAAATCGTCAATCAAACCATAATTAGATATCGGAAACACTAAATTGGACCCCTGACCCTCAAACCATTCACCCTTTTGAGAAATCAAATCACTCAAAACAAGATTTCGAAGCGTTTTGGGCACCTTTTTTTAATATATAATGTTACAAAAAAAGAGTGAATCTTTACCTGATGTAGACTGGCAATCAAACTAAAGGATCACGAAAAAATTTAAAAGGAAAATCCTTCTTTAGCCTGCCAAAATTCTCCCCAAAATACCTATAAAATGTCCCGAAACCATGATTTATCATTAAAAATCATACCCGAAGCATCACCCCCAAACTCCAAAAACACCAATCTTCTAATCCTAAATCATCAATTAAACCCAAATTTAGATATCTGAAACACTAAATTGGACCCCGACGCTCAAACCCTTCACCCTTATGATAAATCAAATCACTCAAAACTACCTAATATTGTAGACTGACAATCAAACTATAGGATCACGAAAAAATTTACAAATAAAAACCATCTTTGGCCGGCCAAAAATATCCCCAAGATACCCATAAAATGTCCCGAAATCATTATTTATCATTAAATATCATACCCTAAACATCAACCCAATTCCAAAAACACCAAATCTTCTAATCCTAAATCGTCAATTAAACCATGATTAATTATCTGAAACACTAAATTGGGCCCCTGACCCTCAAACCCTTCACCCTTTTGAGAAATCAAATTACTCAAAACAAGATTTCGAAGCGTTTTGAGCACCTTTTTTTAATATATAATGTTACAAAAAAGAGTGAATATTTACCTAATGTTGTAGACTGACAATCAAACTACAGGACCACGAAAATATTTATAACGAAAAACTTTGTTTAGCCTGCCAAAAATCTCCCCAAAATACCTATGAAATGTCCTGAAACCATGATTTATCATTAAAAATCATACCCTAAGCATCACCCCCAAACTCCAAAAACTCCAAACCTCTAATCCTAAATCATCAATTAAACCCTAATTTAGATATCTGAAACACTAAATTGAACCCCGACCCTCAAACCCTTCACCCTTTTGAGAAATCAAATCACTCAAAACAAGATTTTGAAACAATTTGAGCACCTTTTTTAATATTTAAATGTTACAAAAACGAGTTAATCATTAGCTAATATTGTAGACTGACAATCAAACTATAGGAACATGAAAAAATTTACAACTAAAAACCTTCTTTACCCTGCAAAAAATCTCCCCAAAATACTCATAAAATGTCCCGAAACCATGATTTATCATTAAAAATCATACCCTAAATATCACCCCCAAACTCCAAAAACACCAAATCCTCTAATCCTAAATCCTCACTTAAACCCTACATAGAAATCTAAAACACTTTATTGGTCTCCCAACCCTCAAACCCTTCCCCCTTTTCAAAAATGAATATCACTCAAAACAAGATTTCGAAGCATTTTGAGCACCCTTTTTTAAAATCTAAACGTTACAGAAACGAGTGAATCTTTACCAACTATTTTAGACTGACAATCAAACCATAGGATCACGAAAAAATTACAACTAAAAACCTTCTTTAGCCTGCCAAAAATCTCCCCAAAATACCTATAAAATGTCCCGAAACCATGATTTATCATTAAAAATCATACCCTGAGTGTTGGAATTGTGCCCTAGAAGCAATCAATTAATTGTGACAAATATATGAATTTACGATTCATTATGTTATCGATATGGAGATATGCTAACATGAATGAAGTCTTTAGAATATAAGGTGTTATATTCTTAAATATCCCTAGTCAATTATAATGATTAATGGGACAATCATCTATAGACTAGTATGGGGTTGGATTGATATGGAGATATCACGATCCAACACATGGGTATGCATTAGGAGTAATGGCATACTGGATGACCCACCACGAAAAGGATACATTAGATTATGTGAAGTCACAATCGCTTTTCGTAGTGCTAATATTATTGCAATCCTTAGACTTGAAGTCACTAGATACTCTAGTTGTGAAATATTGCGCTTTGATGTTATCAAACGTTACACCGTAACTGGGTAATCATAAAGGTGGCTATCGGGCGTGATAGGAAGCAAGCTTAGAGATCGTAGTGATGTAGATAGGATTTGTCCCTCCCACATAATGGGGGTAAATATCCACGACCACTCGAGGGATGAGGCTTATTGAATGTCTGGCCAGACTCAGATAAATTAATATAGAGATATTAATGTTATCTGCAAGTATAAGCATATTCCCAGGATCGAGGAACTATGGATTGGATATACGAGTGTGACTATTTATGTCTCGTGTCCAATCCGGATATGGAGACAAAGGGATAATGCAATATGATATATTGGGCACAAAGGTTTGTCGGGATCACTGACTATTTCTATTGGTTGGGTGGCATGGATGTGTTGCTAGACACCGCTCCATGTTAGTAATAGTTACTACCAACTATATAGAAACCTATGGGGTCACACGTCAAATAGAGTAGAGCTAGATTTGGGATTAATTAATATGGATTAATTAATAGAAGGATCATTTTGCAACACCTTGCAAACTTAGTAGGACTAATTTGCAAGGAAGGGAATAATTCTAGTTCATCTAGAATTAGGAAACTCTTTTATGGAAACAACAAGGAGTTGTTGGAGTATATAAAGGAGGCTCTAGCTTCCTTCCCACACATGAGTTATTATTAGTCATAACACAAAAATGGGAGAGAGCAAAAGAGAGAGCAAGACAAAGAGCTAGGGCCGAAACCCTAGCCCCCGTCCGCCCCTCTACCCGACGGCAAAGAGGAGGCCGCCCCCTCCCTTGTGCCTTGTTGCTTTGTTGCTTTGATCTTCATCCCTCTTCCTCCAAGGTTCAAGCTAGCACTTGATTGAAGGAAGAATCTAGATCTCACCTCTAGACGTGGATCAACCGTAGAGACGAGGACATCATTCTTCGTGTGATCTCACAAATCAAAAGGTACACATCTTCTATGTCCTTGATCATGTTATGATGTCTCTTCCTGTGATCCTTGGTGGGCTTTGAGTAGGATTAATTTTGTTATTCCGCTGCGTTACCTACGTCAAAACCCAACAGTGGTATCAGAGCCACAGTTCGTAGAGCATAACATGATATTATGTGTTTACGATTTCAGTTCATACACCGTATTATTGTTTATTACGCGAAAACTGAAAAATTGGCATAGTAGATGCAATATTGAATTTGATTCAAACAAACAAGACCCAATTTAACATTGGATGTTAGAATTGGTGAGTTTAATCACATAGGATGTGAATAATTGGGTTCTTGAAAAATTAGGGTTCATGGACACATGCTTGGAAAAGGGGTTTTCCAAGTATGGAATTAATTAAAATTGGGCAACAAGGAAGAAGTTGTTTTGGAAACAACTAAACTTGGGAAACAAGTAAGAAGTTGTTTATGGAAACAACTAAACTTGGGAACCAAGGAAAGAATTATTTTGGAAACAATACCATAAGGGTGTTTTGGAAACAACCCAACAAGGAAGGAATTGTTTATGGAAACAATTCCATATACTGTTTATGGAAATAATTCCATGAATTGTTTATGGAAACAATTCCATGAGGAGGTGTGGCCCATGTAGGGACCGCCCCTCTCTCTCCTTGCCGCCCAAGTAACACACGGCACAAGAGGGGCCGGCACACCCTAGCACACGGCCTAGCCGTGTGGGCTAGGGGCCGGCCAACCCGGGCCTAGTGTGGCGGTTCCTTGGTTGATTTCGGCCATTCTTTGGTAAATCCTTTGGACCGTTGTGAAACCCTAGTTACCCAATTTCATTAAAATTAAACAAGCGCGTTAAAAATTGGTTTTAACTGTATTATGTGCTTTATTGCATGGTGGATGGATATGGCCTAGGATTGTGGATGTTTATTGTTTTGTGGTTTGGTTTACGGCCTGCGAGCTGATCAATGTAATAATTAATTAGGTTTTACGGCCTGCGAGTCGTCTCTTTTCTCCTCGACATGTGAGGCTTTTTGTTATTTATTTATTCTAGATGTCAGGCTAGAATTAGAAATATTTAGTTGATACCAAGAACATGGAGAAGAAGACCGGAGAACCAAAGTAGCCAAAAGACATCCCTAGACGCGCAGCTATGGTGGAGCACATGGAGATGAGCTCGGCACTTTAGGGCAATTAGATATTATCATTGGCTTGATAATATCATTAGTCTAGGGGCCATATCCATGCCACGTTATTTTCTTTTGTGGATGTTTATTATTTATGTCTTGTTATTTATTTTTGTGTGTATGGCGATACTAGCAAAACGTTAACAAGATAATAATAAACAAGGTTGGTCTTTTATTGTGGATGGCCCAATTCAAATAAGTAGACCATGTTGATGAGATCAACCAAACAACTTAAAAGAAATCCCTCAAATAAATATTGCGTTTTGCCTTCTCTTGCCAAAACACCCTTCATGATCATGGTCTATTAAAATTCGGGCTTGCCAAAGCAAGGCGATTTTAATTTTCCATGGTGTGTTGCGGACGACGCAAGCTAGTAATGCGTGTATGTTGAAAACAAGAGGTTGGACGCAACTAGGCAAGAGTCAATTGGATTGATGAGCTTAGAGGCATGACAATTAGGTGTTATCTAAAGGATAAAGAATAAAAGGAATTTATTCGCCTAATTGGACCAAGAGTTGCATGGGATGCAATTGGAATGGTTCCTACCTAAATAACCAATTCTTGGGTGACTTGCCAAAGCAAGCTCAAGAAGAAGTGAAAAAGGGATCTTGGACCCACTAGAAAATATATAAAATATTTTCCGCATTAATGGTGAGGGCTATTAATCCGAGAAAAATAGTGGGAGCTATATTTAATAATTTAAATCCTTGTTGAATATAGTTATACGTCACAATGCTTTGCAAAATCCTATAAGTGTTGGATACCCATCGCATTAAACAAACAAACGCGACTTTATGTCCATGAGATGGACAAGATGTCTGGAATCTATTTTCTAGATTGGTATAAAATCGAGAATTGTTCTCAAGTAAAGGAAATATGTTGTACATTGTAGAGCATAAATTTCTCTTCCCACCAACTACCAAAACACACTAAAGCCTTATGGAAGGAACATCAAAGAATGGTTCTTTCGATGTGACTTGTCTCATGTCAAGCTCCCATGGATTCTAAGCTTTGGAAGCAGGATGAGAAATTTGGAGGCATATGATATGATCATACGAGCTTGTCATGAAAGGCTTGAGGAGTTGCTCCACTTTGCAATCTCTTGCTTAGCACTCGTCATGGTCAAAATGGAATAAGTTCGGGCTTGCCAAAGTAACGCGACTTAGTTCATCGAGATATGACGCGACGACACAAATTAGTAATGTGTGGCTGCTGAAGCAAGAGGTGAAGCACAAACTGAACTATCTCAATAGGATTGAAAGCTTAGTTATTGGGAGTTATCTATAAGATAGATAAAGAATATTCTCCCAAGTGGACCAAGAATTGCATTGGATGCAATTACAGTTTTGTTTTAAAGTTGATTTACTCAATATGATTGAAAAATCACTAAACAAAACACTCATAATGGGCATGGGCAAAAACTGTTAATAGTTAACAGCATGGGTAATGGCAAATGGTTTGCGCCGAACCCATGAGTATAAAGCAAGCCTGTTGCTAAAACCAAGTTGCCTCGAAGTCCCATAGGTGGTGTAGAGGAAGAGAGACTACCCAAAGTACATGGAAGTAAATAATAAAGGAATTATGAATTCCGACTTGGGTATTTTATTATAAAAATTCAATGTGTCTATCTCATCATCAAGAGTATATGATACTAGATGAGGATCTCACATTTATAGAAATGTGTAGGATCTCAAGAGACGAAGACAATTGGATAAGGAAGAAATAATCCTACACGTGGGGCTATGAAGCAAAGGGTTGCTGAAAAGCCGTAGGGAATTATTTCTACCTTTCAGAAATTGTTCATGAATTAGACAAAAGGGATAATGTCCCTGCTATGAGTAGGACCATTATCATAGTTTCTTATTTGGACAAGAAAGCTCCTTATCATAATAAAAGGACAAATGTTGTTCTATTTATTATGGTATGCATTATTGTAATGCAATTTTGTCTAAGTGGATTCTATATCCATGATCATGATAATTTCATCTATAACATTAATACCTAGAGGTTTGCATATAATGATATGAACTTCACTTATCTTTAGCATTATCGCTTAGTCCCCATAAATAAGAGATACATATCTAGAACTCCATTAGGATGGATTTCTGGGACTCATTTGATTATTGAATCATATGAGACATGTAAGACTTATTAGGCAAGGATATGATCTTTTTGGAATCATACATATTGATGTATGAAGGCCGCTAAGCACAAATACTAAAGATGGTTTTAGTACTTCATCATATTTACTGATAGGATCAGAGAAATATGAATTTGTGTATCTTATGAAGAAACAAATCAGAATCCCTTGAATTTTTCAAAGTATTCAGGAATGAAGTAGAGAACCAACTTGGCAAAAGTATTTAGACTCTATGATTGGATCATAGAAGAAAATACTTGAGCCAAGAGTTTGACAAGAATCTATGGGAGTATTGGATATGATCCAAAACTCGCTCCACCTAGCACGCCACATGGGTTTTGGCGTGTCTAAAAGGAGAGTTCGAACCTTGTAGGACACGGTTCGGACCATGATGAGTCAAACAGAACTTCCAGTTTACTTTTAGGGGCTATGTTCTAATTACAGCAAATTTCGCCCTTAACCTTATTCCATCAAAAACGGATTATGAAAAACACCATATGAGATAAGGACTAGGAAGTGTCCTAGTATGTCATTCATAAATATTTGGGGTTATGATGTTTATGTAAAAGAGTTTACAAATAAACTTGGACCCAAGTCGGATAAATGTTTTGTGGGATATCCTGAAAAGGATATTATTTCTACAACCTAATCGAGAACAAACTGTTTGTTTCTCGAACCACAGTGTTTCTAGGAAGAGATTGTCTCTAAAAGAAACAGTGGGAGGACAGTAGAACTTGAAAAGTTCAAGAACCACAATACAACATTAATCCGTTTGATGGA
This sequence comes from Linanthus parryae, assembly GCA_023055425.1. Taxonomy (NCBI): domain Eukaryota; kingdom Viridiplantae; phylum Streptophyta; class Magnoliopsida; order Ericales; family Polemoniaceae; genus Linanthus; species Linanthus parryae. The sequence continues at coordinate 345,710 of JALGPY010000002.1, forward strand.
ACATGAGCAGGATCACAAGGTGTTGTGGAGCAACCTACTCAGATAACACAAGAACCTCGTAGGACAGGTAGGATATGTCAAGGGACTAGAGAAATAAGGATTTCTCATAACCCGTGATATATTGCTCATCGAGATGAGCCTACAACCTATGAGAAGGCCACGTGTGGGCCATACTCTCAGAAATGGCTAGGAGCCATAGGATACGATATGGAATCCATGTATACCAACAAAGTATGGAATTTGGTGGAGCCACCTGAATGGGTAGGACTCATAGGGTGCAAGTAGGTTATGAGGAAACCAACATGGATGGTAATATGATTACTTTTAAGGGACAACTGGTTTGAAAGTGTTTCATGAGAATTCATAGTATAGACTATGACGAAATCTTTCCAAGTTGTGATGCTTAAATCCATTTGCATCTTGCTTGTAGCAATCTGTTTATAGATTGAGTCAAGCTTCTTCGAGATTGGATTCTTCGAATTTATGATGCAATCAAAGGAGTTTGGTTCCATCAAAAATTGAAGATGATACTTGTGTCTACAAGAAGGTTAGTTGGAGCATAGTTAAATTTCTGGTCTTGTATGTAGAGACATACTAAATATTGGGAATAATGTCTCTACTCTGCAATCTATTAAAGATTGGCTAGAGAAATTGATTTCCAATAATTGACTTAGGCGAGACAATCTATAAAATCTATGGAGATAGATCAAAGTAATTGTTCAGCCTGAGTCAAGGTACATATATTGACAAGGTGTTGAAATGGTTCAACGTGAAAAGAATATTGATTCTTACCCATGTCACATGGAATTAGTCTTTGGAAGGCTAATTGTCTTACCAATTAGATTGGGAATGGACCGTATGAATTAGATTCACGAGATACGCCATGAGATGTACTAGGCCAGACGTGTCATAAAGCATGACACAAAGATACCTATCAAATCCAAGTGAGGTGTCACTTGATAATTATCAAGATTATCCTTAAATACTTGAGAAGGAATAAAGGATGAACTCTTGATTAATGGAGGATAGGAAAGGTTTACTGTAAGGGGTTACAGTGATGAGAACTTCCATCTGACAAAGAAGATTTCAGATTATAGTCGAGTTTTATGTTTTGTGCTAGAGGGAGTGACTGTGAGCTGGAAAGGTTCAAGGCAAGATTCAGTCATTGATTCTAACATAGAGGACTGAGTAAGTTAATGCATAAGATGCATTTATTCAGATTATTCAATCTCAATCAAGTTGTTGATGGAGGAGATGTGAATATTTGCAAGGTGCCAGCATATGTCTCGCCCCTAAACAGTGTAAGCGTGGAGGGCCGCGCTGGATCAATAGGCATATAATGCAGGAGATTGACTCTAGTACAAGTGGGAGACTGTTGGAATTGTGCCCTAGAGGCAATCAATTAATTGTGACAAATATATGGATTTACGATTCATTATGTTATCGATATGGAGATATGCTAACATGAATGAAGTCCTTAGAATATAAGGTGTTATATTCTTAAATATCCCTAGTCAATTATAATGATTAATGGGACAATCATCTATAGACTAGTATGGGGTTGGATTGATATGGAGATATCACGATCCAACACATGGGTATGCATTAGGAGTAATGGCATACTGGATGACCCACCACGAAAAGGATACATTAGATTATGTGAAGTCACAATCGCTTTTCGTAGTGCTAATATTATTGCAATCCTTAGACTTGAAGTCACTAGATACTCTAGTTGTGAAATATTGCGCTTTGATGTTATCAAACGTTACGCCGTAACTGGGTAATCATAAAGGTGGCTATCGGGCGTGATAGGAAGCAAGCTTAGAGATCGTAGTGATGTAGATAGGATTTGTCCCTCCCACATAATGGGGGTAAATATCCACGGCCACTCGAGGGATGAGGCTTATTGAATGTCTGGCCAGACTCAGATAAATTAATATAGAGATATTAATGTTATCTGCAAGTATAAGTATATTCCCATGATCGAGGAACTATGGATTGGATATACGAGTGTGACTATTTATGTCTCGTGTCCAATCCGGATATGGAGACAAAGGGATAATGCAATATGATATATTGGGCACAAAGGTTTGTCGGTATCACTGACTATTTCTATTGGTTGGGTGGCATGGATGTGTTGCTAGACACCGCTCCATGTTAGTAATAGTTACTACCAACTATATAGAAACCTATGGGGTCACACGTCAAATAGAGTAGAGCTAGATTTGGGATTAATTAATATGGATTAATTAATAGAATGATCATTGTGCAACACCTTGCAAACTTAGTAGGACTAATTTGCAAGGAAGGGAATAATTCTAGTTCATCTAGAATTAGGAAACTCTTTTATGGAAACAACAAGGAGTTGTTGGAGTATATAAAGGAGGCTCTAGCTTCCTTCCCACACATAATTTATTATTAGTCATAACACAAAAGTGGGAGAGAGCAAAAGAGAGAGCAAGACAAAGAGCTAGGGCCGAAACCCTAGCCCCCGTCCGCCCCTCTACCCGACGGCAAAGAGGAGGCCGCCCCCTCCCTTGTGCCTTGTTGCTTTGTTGCTTTGATCTTCATCCCTCTTCCTCCAAGGTTCAAGCTAGCACTTGATTGAAGGAAGAATCTAGATCTCACCTCTAGACGTGGATCAACCGTAGAGACGAGGACATCATTCTTCGTGTGATCTCACAAATCAAAAGGTACACATCTTCTATGTCCTTGATCATGTTATGATGTCTCTTCCTGTGATCCTTGGTGGGCTTTGAGTAGGATTAATTTTGTTATTCCGCTGCGTTACCTACGTCAAAACCCAACACTAAGCATCACCCCCAAACTCCAAAAACACCAAATCTTCTAATCCTAAATCAACAATTAAACCCAAATTTAGATATCTGAAACACTAAATTGGACCCCCGACCCTCAAACCGTTCACCCTTATGAGAAATCTAATAACTCAAAACAAGATTTCGAAGTGTTTTGGGCACTTTTTTAATATTTAAATGTTACAAAAAAGAGTTACACTTTACCTAATATTGTAGACTGACAGTCAAACTATAGGATCACGAAAAAATTTACAAATAAAAACCTTCTTTGGCCGGCCAAAAATATCCCCAAGATACCCATAAAATGTCCCGAAACCATTATTTATCATTAAATATCATACCCTAAACATCAACCCAATTCAAAAAACACCAAATCTTCTAATCCTAAATCGTCAATCAAACCATAATTAATTATTAGAAACAATAAATTGGACCCCCGACCCTCAAACCCTTCACCCTTTTGAGAAATCAAATCACTCAAAACAAGATTTTGAAGCGTTTTGAGCACCTTTTTTAGATATTTAAATGTTACCAGAACGAGTGAATCTTTAGCTAATATTGTAGACTGACAATCAAACCATAGGATCATGAAAAAATTTACAACTAAAAACCTTCTTTACCCTGCAAAAAATCTCCCCAAAATACTCATAAAATGTCCCGAAACCATTATTTATCATTAAAAGTCATACCCTAAACATCACCCCCAAACTCCAAAAACACCAAATCCTCTAATCCTAAATCCTCACTTAAACCCTACATAGAAATCTAAAATACTTAATTGGATTCCCAACCCTCAAACCCTTCCCCCTTTTCAAAAATGAATATCACTCGAAACAAGATTTCGAAGCATTTTGAGCACCCTTTTTTAATATCTAAATGTTACAGAAACGAGTGAATCTTTACCAACTATTTTAGACTGACAATCAAACTATAGGATCACGAAAAAATTACAACTAAAAACATTCTTTAGCCTGCCAAAAATCTCCCCAAAATACCTATAAAATGTCCCGAAACCATGATTTATTTTTAAAAATCATACCCTAAGCATCACCCCCAAACTCCAAAAAACACCAAATCTTCTAATCCTAAATCATCAATTAAACCCTAATTTAGATATCTGAAACACTAAATTGGACCCCCGACACTCAAACCCTTCACCCTTGTGAGAAATCAAATCACTCAAAACAAGATTTTCGAAGTGTTTTGGGCACTTTTTTAATATTTAAATGTTACAAAAATAAGTGACACTTTACCTAATATTGTAGACTGACAATCAAACTATAGGATCACGAAAAAATTTACAACTAAAAACCTTCTTTAGCCTGCCAAAAATATCCCCAAGATACCCATAAAATATCTCGAAACCATAATTTATCACTAATTATCATACCCTAAACATCAACCCAATTCCAAAAGCACCAAATCTTCTAATCCTAAATCTTCAATTAAACCCTAATTAGATATCTGAAACACTAAATTGGAACCCTGACCCTCAAACCCTTTACCCTTTTGAGAAATCAAATCACTCAAAACAAGATTTCGAAGTGTTTTGAGTACCTTTTTTTAATATATAATGTTACAAAAAAGAGTGAATCTTTACCTGATGTTGTAAACTGACAATCAAACTATAGGATCACGAAAAAAATTAATAGGAAAATCCTTCTTTAGCCTGCCAAAATTCTCCCCAAAATACTTATAAAATGTCCCGAAACCATGATTTATCATTAAAAACCATACCCTAAGCATGACCCCCAAACTCCAAAAACACGAAATCTTATAATCCTAAATCATCAATTAAACCCTAATTTAGATATCTGAAACACTAAATTGGACCCCCGACCCTCAATCCCTTCACCCTTTTGAGAAATCAAATCACTCAAAACAAGATTTCAAAGCGTTTTGAGCACTTTTTTAATATATAAATGTTACAAAAACGAGTGAAACTTTAGCTAATATTGTAGACCGACAATCAAACTATAGGATCACGAAAAAATTTACAACTAAAAACCTTCTTTAACCTGCAAAAAATCTCCCCAAAATACCCATAAAATGTCCCGAAACCATGATTTATCATAAAAAATCATACCCTAAACATCACCCCCAAACTCCAAAAAAACCAAATCCTCTAATCCTAAATCCTCAATTAAACCCTAAGCAGAAATCTGAAACACTTAATTGGACTCCCAACCGTCAAACCCTTCCCCCTTTTCAGAAATGAATATCAGTCAAAACAAGATTTTGAAGCATTTTGAGCACCCTTTTTTAATATCTAAATGTTACAGAAACGAGTGAATCTTTACCAAATATTTTAGACTGACAACCACACTATAGTATCACGAAAAAATGTACAACTAAAAACTTTTTTTGGCCAGCCAAAAACCTCCCCAAAATTCCCATAAAATGTCCCGAAACCGTGATTTATCGAAATCATACCCTAAACATCACCCCAAACTCCAAAAACACCAAATCCTCTAATCGTGAATCCTCAATTAAACCCAAAAAAAAAATCTAAAACACTAAATTGGACCCAGACGCTTAAATCCTACACCCTTTTAAGAAATCAAAACACTCAAAACAAGATTTCGAAGTGTTTTGAGCACGTTTTTTTTTAATTTAAATGTTACAAAAACGAGTGAATCTTTACCTAATATTGTAGACTGACAATCAAACTATAAGATCACGAAAAAATTTACAGCTAAAAACCTTCTTTAGCCTGCCAAAAATCTCCCCAAAATACCCATAAAATGTCCCGAAACCATGATTTATCATTAAATATCATACCCTAAACATCACACCAATTCCAAAAACACCAAATCTTCTAATCCTAAATCTGAATTAAACCATAATTAGATATCGGAAACACTAAATTGGAAAACTGACCCTCAAACCCTTCACCCTTTTGAGAAATCAAATCACTCAAAACAAGATTTCGAAGCGTTTTGAGCACCTTTTTTTAATATATAATGTTACAAAAAAAGAGTGAAACTTTACCTGATGTTGTAGACTGGCAATCAAACTAAAGGATCACGAAAAAATTTAAAAGGAAAATACTTCTTTACCCTGCCAAAATTCTCCCCAAAATACCTATAAAATGTCCCGAAACCATGATTTATCATTAAAAATCATACCCTAAGCATCACCCCCAAACTCCAAAAACACCAATCTTCTAATCCTAAATCATCAATTAAACCCAAATTTAGATATCTGAAACACTAAATTGGACCCCCGACGCTCAAACCCTTCACCCTTATGAGAAATCAAATCACTCAAAACAAGATTTCGAAGTGTTTTGGTCACTTTTTTAATATTTAAATGTTACAAAAACAAGTGACACTTTACCTAATATTGTAGGCTGACAATTAAACTATAGGATCACAAAAAATTTACAAGTAAAAACCTTCTTTGGCCGGCCAAAAATATCCCCAAGATACCCATAAAATGTCCCCAAACCATTATTTATCATTAAATATCACACCCTAAACATCAACCCAATTCCAAAAACACCAAATCTTCTAATCCTAAATCGTCAATTAAACCATAATTAATTATCTGAAACACTAAATTGGGCCCCTGACCCTCAAACCCTTCACCCTTTTGAGAAATCAAATTACTCAAAACAAGATTTCGAAGCGTTTTGAGCACCTTTTTTTAATATATAATGTTACAAAAAAGCGTGAATCTTTACCTAATGTTGTAGACTGACAATCAAACTATAGGACCACGAAAATATTTACAACGAAAAACTTTGTTTAGCCTGCCAAAAATCTCCCCAAAATACCTATGAAATGTCCCGAAACCATGATTTATCATTAAAAATCATACCCTAAGCATCACCCCCAAACTCCAAAACTCCAAATCTTCTAATCCTAAATCATCAATTAAACCCTAATTTAGATATCTGAAACACTAAATTGGACCCCGACCCTTAAACCCTTCACCCTTTTGAGAAATCAAATCACTCAAAACAAGATTTTGAAGGGTTTTGAGCACCTTTTTTAATATTTAAATGTTACAAAAACGAGTGAATCTTTAGCTAATATTGTAGACTGACAATCAAACTATAGGATCATGAAAAAATTTACAACTAAAAACATTCTTTACCCTGCAAAAAATCTCCCCAAAATACTCATAAAATGTCCCGAAACCATGATTAATCATTAAAAATCATACCCTAAACATCACCCCCAAACTCCAAAAACACCAAATCCTCTAATCCTAAATCCTCACTTAAACCCTACACAGAAATCTAAAACACTTTATTGGACTCCCAACCCTCAAACCCTTCCCCCTTTTCAAAAATGAATATCACTCAAAACAAGATTTCGAAGCATTTTGAGCACCCTTTTTTAATATCTAAATGTTACAGAAACGAGTGAATCTTTACTAACTATTTTAGACTGACAATCAAACTATAGGATCACGAAAAAATTACAACTAAAAACCTTCTTTAGCCTGCCAAAAATCTCCCCAAAATACCCATAAAATGTCCCGAAACCATGATTTATCATTAAATATCATACCCTAAACATCACACCAATTCCAAAAATACCAAATCTTCTAATCCTAAATCGTCAATTAAACCATAATTAGACATCGGAAACACTAAATTGGACCCCTGACCCTCAAACCCTTCACCCTTTTGAGAAATCAAATCACTCAAAACAAGATTTCGAAGCGTTTTGAGCACCTTTTTTTAATATATAATGTTACAAAAAAAGAGTAAAACTTTACCTGATGTTGTAGACTGGCAATCAAACTAAAGGATCACGAAAAAATTTAAAAGGAAAATACTTCTTTAGCCTGCCAAAATTCTCCCCAAAATACCTATAAAATGTCCCGAAACCATGATTTATCATTACAAATCATACCCTAAGCATCACCCCCAAACTCCAAAAACACCAATCTTCTAATCCTAAATCATCAATTAAACCCAAATTTAGATATCTGAAACACTAAATTGGACCCCCGACGCTCAAACCCTTCGCCCTTATGAGAAATCAAATCACTCAAAACAAGATTTCGAAGTGTTTTGGTCACTTTTTTAATATTTAAATGTTACAAAAACAAGTGACACTTTACCTAATATTGTAGGCTGCCAATCAAACTATAGGATCACAAAAAATTTACAAATAAAAACCTTCTTTGGCCGGCCAAAAATATCCCCAAGATACCCATAAAATGTCCCGAAACCATTATTTATCATTAAATATCACACCCTAAACATCAACCCAATTCCAAAAACACCAAATCTTCTAATCCTAAATCGTCAATTAAACCATAATTAATTATCTGAAACACTAAATTGGGCCCCTGACCCTCAAACCCTTCACCCTTTTGAGAAATCAAATTACTCAAAACAAGATTTCGAAGCGTTTTGAGCACCTTTTTTTAATATATAATGTTACAAAGAAGCGTGAATCTTTACCTAATGTTGTAGACTGACAATCAAACTCTAGGACCACGAAAATATTTACAACGAAAAACTTTGTTTAGCCTGCCAAAAATCTCCCCAAAATACCTATGAAATGTCCCGAAACCATGATTTATCATTAAAAATCATACCCTAAGCATCACCCCCAAACTCCAAAACTCCAAATCTTCTAATCCTAAATCATCAATTAAACCCTAATTTAGATATCTGAAACACTAAATTGGACCCCGACCTTCAAACCCTTCACCCTTTTGAGAAATCAAATCACTCAAAACAAGATTTTGAAGGGTTTTGAGCACCTTTTTTAATATTTAAATGTTACAAAAACTGAGTGAATCTTTAGCTAATATTGTAGACTGACAATCAAACTATAGGATCATGAAAAAATTTACAACTAAAAACATTCTTTACCCTGCAAAAAATCTCCCCAAAATACTCATAAAATGTCCCGAAACCATGATTAATCATTAAAAATCATACCCTAAACATCACCCCCAAACTCCAAAAACACCAAATCCTCTAATCCTAAATCCTCACTTAAACCCTACATAGAAATCTAAAACACTTTATTGGACTCCCAACCCTCAAACCCTTCCCCCTTTTCAAAAATGAATATCACTCAAAACAAGATTTCGAAGCATTTTGAGCACCCTTTTTTAATATCTAAATGTTACAGAAACGAGTGAATCTTTACCAACTATTTTAGACTGACAATCAAACTATAGGATCACGAAAAAATTACAACTAAAAACCTTCTTTAGCCTGCCAAAAATCTCCCCAGAATACCCATAAAATGTCCCGAAACCATGATTTATCATTAAATATCATACCCTAAGCAATACCCCCAAACTCCAAAAAACACCAAATCTTCTAATCCTTAATCATCAATTAAACCCTAATTTAGATATCTGAAACACTAAATTGGACCCCCGACACTCAAACCCTTCACCCTTGTGAGAAATCAAATCACTCAAAACAAGATTTCGAAGTGTTTTGGGCACTTTTTTAATATTTAAATGTTACCAAAACAAGTGACACTTTACCTAATATTGTAGACTGACAATCAAACTATAGGATCACGAAAAAATTTACAACTAAAAACCTTCTTTAGCCTGCCAAAAATATCCCCAAGATACCCATAAAATGTCCCGAAACCATAATTTATCACTAAATATCATACCCTAAACATCAACCCAATTCCAAAAACACCAAATCTTCTAATCCTAAATCATCAATTAAACCATAATTAGATATCTGAAACACCAAATTGGAACCCTGACCCTCAAACCCTTTACCCTTTTGAGAAATCAAATCACTCAAAACAAGATTTCGAAGCGTTTTGAGTACCTTTTTTAATATATGATGTTACAAAAAAGAGTGAATCTTTATCTGATGTTGTAGACTGGCAATCAAACTATAGGATCACGAAAAAATTTAAAAGGAAAATCCTTCTTTAAAAGGACAATCAAACTTGAAGCGATTATGTACATGTTGGTTATCTGTACTTAGAATGTAAAAATTTATGTAATTATGTATACACGACCTTGTATGAGCCATTGTATGATACCTAGAAACATTCTCGACTTGTGCTCTTTTTACGTTATGAGTCGAGAGGGATAAATGTAAATAATTTCCAAGTTATAACTTTCTTTTCTTTCCAATGTTTTCATTTATGTTACACGTCTAATTGTTTATCAAGACGACCCCAAGTAAATTTTGTTTAAGTTACGCTTCAGCAATGTGTTTCGAATAAAATTTTAAACACAAATTTTATAAATTACTCGTTTAGTCTGTCGACGAGTCAAGGCCGCACCGGCATGTCGCGCCCTCCTCCCCTTCATGCAATTTTTATTAATCGCTAATCGGGGTCGGCGGGAGGGGGATGTGAGTATGTGACAGTATGAGAATCATATTCTTGATTTCCAGTATGGTTCGCATGGGTCCTAGCCTATTGTGAGAAGAATCGCAAGAGAAACACTGCTTCAAACCCATAACAGGGAGCACTGTCGCTTTTTGAAATTGTGACAATTTTTTAATGTTTTTGAGTTTCCCTGAAGAAATTAGTGTGCTTTCTTACGTAAGAGCATAATTTCTTTACTTCCGATCAGGTCAGATCACAATGGGTCCTAGCCTTTCATGAGAAAAACCAAAAGAGGAGCATGACCCCCTTCCCTTTCCTGGGAGAACTGTTGCTTTGTGGTGTTTAAGCAAAGTTAAGTGGGTAAAATTTATAGTTTTGCGTTGTACCTTAAAAATTAGTTCGTTTTCCTATGTAAGTGCATAATTTCTTGATTTTTGATATGATCCGTTCACGATGGCCCTAGCCTATCCTGATCATAATCACGGGAGGAAAACGGTTCCCAGCCCTTAGCGTGTAGCATTGCCGCTTTATGGAATGTCAACAATGTTTAGGGGGTAAAATTTATATTTTTGACTTTTTCCTTAAAAAATTAGTGCGTTTTTTCAACGTAAGAGCATAATTTCTTGATATTTGTGTGGTCTGTTCATGATGGGTCATGGCCTATCCTGAGTAGAATCGCGAGAGGATAACGGCTCCCAACCCTTGGCGGGGAGCATTGCACCTTTATGGCGTTTCGGAAAAGTTAATGGGTTTAAACCAATGTTTTTGAGGTTTTTCCTTACGAAAATAGTGTGTTTTCCTATGTAAGAGCATAATCTCTTGATTTTAATATGGTCCGTTCACGATGGGTCCTAGCCTTTTATGAACACAATCGCGAGAGAAACACGGCTCCTCTCCCTTGGAGGGAGGGCGCTGTCGCTTAATGGTGTTCCGGCAATGTTGAAGGGGGTTAAATTAGTGTTATGGAGTTTTCCCTTCAGAAATTAATTCGTTTTTTTTACGTAAGAGCAAAATTTCTTAATTTTTCATACGGTCCGTTCACGATGAGTCCTAATCTTTCCGGAGCAAAATCGCGAGAGGAACACGGCTTCCTGCCCATGCTGAGGAGCACTGCCGTTCTTGTGCACATCTCTCCAGTCTCCTCCAGAAGATCTCTAACCTCTTTTATCACTGGACATGTTCGGCTAAAACTAATTGGCGTCACCACATTCGTGCTTCTTTTGTAGTATAAATATTATTAAAAAAAAAGTTGTTTTTTATACGTTCAAAAACATAAGAAGACCTTCCCTCAAAAAAAAAAACATATGAAGACCTATTTTTCCGTCAAAAAACAAATAATACTTCAGTTCAATCATTCATTCCTAAGTTTTGATTTCTTTTCTAACATAATACAAAGCTACCACGCGTAATAATAAATTTAAATAAAACATCAAAAGATTGAGTTAACAACCTGCAATATTCGATATTTTTTTTATAGATAAGTATTATAAAAATCAAGTAATTGAAGTACATAACTTGCTAATGACAGTTTCCATATCATGTGCTAGCGCAACATCCTGCCTTGGCACATAGCTAATACAACAAGAATGAAATTGTAGTAGAAGAACTTTTACATCCTTTAGAATGGAATATATCGCACATGGATATTGTTTTTTTGTGAGGCTGCTGAAAAAGATTTGGCTGTCAGTGCGTAAGTCAATGTTCTTGTAGCCATGAGAGAGTAGCCACTTGAGCGCATCACCAATACCACGCGATTCTGCATGTAGCGGCGGACTTGCACTGAAAACAATATATGAAGATATGCTAGTGTTCTGAACATTGATCCAAGCTGCCACAGATGGATATGAACTTTTCCAAGTTGCATCCACTACATAGATATGTTTGATAGATTGTTGGGTGTGATGCTGTCGGTTTCTAACTGAGATAGTTGGGCTTGTAGTCGGAGACCTCTGTTCATCTACACTCTGCCGTAAGACGAGAATTAAAATAATTAGGGATCTGAAGAAGCATATCCAAAATAGTTGCCGAAAAATTGAGAGGCAAGAGGCCTAAAACCAAGAGTAGAACCGAACCAAATAGCAGGCGCATGCGAACAGTAAAAGAAACAGTGATCCAGTGTCTCATCTTCGCAGTGGCATAAATCACAAGTAGGACTAAGATATTGCACTCCCCGTCTTTTGAGGGTAGTTTTAATTGGTAATATATTGTTGATACACTTCCAAAGTAGAATAATTTCGGTTGTAACTTGAGAGGCTGTAAAAGACGTAGAAGTTGACCTTGAATATTCGAAGGCTGCTGTTGAACTGTTGTTTGGTTGGATTGGCGATGGAGTAAGCTAACTTGACGGTAAAGTTTCCAGAATAATGGCGCCCCCACAGTAGTACATCCGGTTGAGGGGTTGATGGTATATGTATTTGTGTTATCTTTGCTACCTGTTGAGGTGTGAAAAAGGATTGAAGCAACTGTCGTTTCCAAGCTTATGTCGTCTTGTCAATGAATTCCATTAACTTGAGAGTCGGATGCAATATTCGATATTGGTTAGTAAATATGCATTATTTGCATTCCGTATACCTACTATCTGTTTTGAAACTGGCACCTTGTCTTTCCCATATCTTCTTAAATGATCTAATATAGAACTTTTGACACAAATCTTCCTCATAGTTCGGCCTTGTTGACACAGCTACATGTGGTATTGGTTTTACCACTTATCATCTCTACAGTTTGTAAAATTGCGACACTTAGGTCAAAATAGACTAACTCAAATAAATATGACGAAAAGAAGAAAAAAGGAAAGAAGAAAAAAAGATAAATAAAAATCGAAGAGAGAAAAATAAAAAATAAAGAAGGAGAAAAGACCACATTCATTTTGAAGTATTAAAATACTAAAATATCACTCACTTATTTAACGGAAATTAACGGTGTTAGTCCATTTTAACCTAAGTGTCGCAGTTTAACAAACTGCCTAGACGATAATTAGTAAACCAATACTGCATGTACCTAAGTGTCAACGAGGAAAAACTGCGAGGGATTTTCTGTCAAAAGCTCTCTAATATATAGTCAACTTGACAACTTGTAATAACTATTCTTCATGAATCTCATGTGCAGTAACCATCCATGTAACTGTCAACTTAAGAGGGCATTAAACAAGTATTTTTTCCAAACAATATGTTATCCAACTCTTCCGTTATATATGGAAATGAACTAAAGCGTATTTCTTGAATGTGACAAACATTGCAAGTATGACACTATGTTTAGATTTCATGGAAAAACCTTGATATATAGATATAACTATGTCAATGTGAGAGCTTTAGCTCTACCGAAACATGTTCAATTTAACCAACAAATATTAACTGAATATCCATATTACATTAGGAATAACATAACATGAGTCCAAATGGTTTAAGCATGTAGTAGTATCAACAGTGATGCTGCCCTAAACATAAAAGGGACTCATCAATACCCAATAGCAGGCGAAACTTTGCTTTTGATACTCTCCAGGAAAGACATCCAGATGACGACGGGTGGGAAACTAGCCTTTGGCATACAGATCTATGCTACCCACTTGAAAGCGTGAGGTTGCCTTATTGTCTCGGACAGCGAGAAACCTGAATCTGCAATTCCATATTTTGATTAATTTAAGAGAATGGTGCAGAAAAGAAGGCGGAGGGAGGGCCTGAGATTTCAGAAGGAAATTAAGGACCTGAACGTATTTGCTGGGAAATGTGCTAGTTTAATTTCGAAAGTCTTCCGCTCAAAACGGTTTTCAAACAACTGAGAAACTTGCTCATCTATTAGGCACCAGCTAGAACCTCCATCATTGCTTCCCTCTATGACCCTGACAGCATAAAAGCAAACTGTGAATTTAAGATGACGTCTATATTAACAAAACCCTTTTGCTTTCTGAAATGTTTCTTACGTCATCCCCTCTTATATTAATATAACAATTTAGTAATTCCCTCTGATATTTCTCATCCTCTAGTATTTAATGAAACAAAATTGCTGAAATGGTATACAGACGTGCTGAGCTGACAGAAGGTTCATCTCACACGGATTTAACAAAATGGGTTACAATCTCATGTACATCAGCAGACCGGTCTATTTCAGTTCAAACTAAAATAGATGGATAATTTGACATATCTAGTCGCTTCACAACAGGACAGAAACGAGGATCGATAGCTTACGAACACAACAAGATCAAAATCATGAAAATTTAATAGGCTAGGGGTACTGAGGCAAGATGTTATTTCCCCTTTAAACATTATGAAGAAGCTTGCATGTTTTCTCAAAAAAAAAAAAAAAAAAAAAAAAAAAAAAAAAAAAAAAAAAAAACCTTGCATGTCTATCTTATGTGCGCTACAGAAGGCTTCAACAACAGTACTTCAATCACAGTCCATTAAGTTATGGGCTATATTCTTAAGTGTTTCATATGTTGAAATGATAGATGGTTCGATAAGGATATGAAGTGACAGTTGTTACAACACCTTTGCAACTGAAACCAAGTCCTGGGGAGGATGTTGTATAACCCGGATTAATCCGATATGGATTAATGCAAAGGTTAACCATGCTTACTGTTTTATTGGGCCACAACTGTTTTAAAAATTAAGAAATAGAATTCACCAAGGATAGACCATATTCTTATAAACTAAACAGCAAAAAGAAGTCAATAACCGGTCTTGGGATCCAAGTGGTAAGCTCCAAAAGCAGCTGTATAATGAGGCGTTATCAAAAGAAATGTATATAGAAAACACATAGAGCACTTCTACATGATCCATGTAACAACCAAAAGAATTGGTTTCCGAACTTTCTGCCTCAAAATCCATCATACACCACCACAAACAAACTCGGAAACTGTAGCTAGGGAAACCCAACACATGCTAAAGTTGTTAGAATCAGACCCTAGAATGACAATGAAGCAAAATATGACTTGCACAAACTAATTCCCTGACCCTAAATAATCATTTTTGTAACATTATAGTAAAGTTATTTTCGAAAGATGATATCAAGTGAATTTGTTTACAACATTATCCAAAAAAAAATTGAATGCGATATGATTTATTTTTCTGAGTTATACTTTAATGTCTATGCATGTGTGTCAATAATAAGTACTTCGCTATCAAGTGAATTTGTTTACAGGACTTAACATCCAAAACTTTTGGATGCAATATGATTTATTTTTCTGAGTTATACTTTGATGTTTATGCATGTGTGTCAATAGTAAGTACCCCTCCGTCTCTAAGTGCCTTCCCTCCCTTCCTTCCCAAGATTCGAAGTCCCAAAATAAGTGCTATACTATCGAAGTACTATTTTTTACTTTAGTTCCCTCCATACCCCCATTTCAATTATCAAGTCAAACGCACATTTTAAACTGCGTGAAAATTTCAACCCAGCTCTTATTTTGGGATGGAGAGAGTAGTAAAAATCATTCATTCTTACAAAGTGATGCAGGACGAGAAGCAACAGATTCATTTTTGGAAGATGCAGAACTTAAAATGTTCCGTACTAAGACCTTGTTTCCTGTCTAAAATATAACATTTTATACCCTCGTCCCATCTTATGTGTCCACTTTTGCTAAAATGGGTATCCAATTTATGTGTCCTCTACTCCTCTTACACAAAAGTTATTTGTTTTTGTTTTTTTACTTTAATTCCCTCCACATCTTTTTATTAATTCTTACTTTCTCCACTTTCCAAGATAGCTGCCATAAAATACAAAGGACAGTTTTGTAATTTATCAAGTCAAAACTATCTTCTTAATCCTGTGAATAGTCAAACCGGACGCATAAATTGGATGGAGGGAGTTGGATTTTTGAAGCCTTAAAAATGTCGTACTTCTTTATCTAGAACAGGTTGTTTCATTTCTGAAGTTTTATTTTTCATGGTGATTGCAAAATGATATTTATGCCCTTGCATATTAAATTATATCCTCTCCCTTTTCCATCATCATGGTAAACGCCATCCCTTTCTGGTCTTCCTCTTCATCCAAAGCCTCCTTCCACCACTAGTGCTATCATCACCTCCATTTTTCTCCAAGATCCAATGTCGGTTCAAATATTTTACCTCATTCTCCATACTTTTCTCCAAGATCAATATTGATATAACCATTTTACATCATTCTCCATACGATTTTTCTCCAAGATCCAATACTGGTTCAAGCAATCTACCAGACTCCAGACTCCTTACACTCGATGAGATATGGGTTTGTTCCAATATAGGTCCTCTGGTCGATGGGAGTTGTGATTATGACCATCCTTCACAATCGACAAGATTGTCATCAGCTCCAGTAATGACGATTCTGCTTCGATCACAATCACAAATTTCTCAGTTTCTTTGCTCATGCTGTATTTGTGCATTAACAGAGCCTTGAGAAGGATGAGGATAAAGAGAAAGGTACAACGGTACTACGGGAATAGTGCATAAGTACTGCGGGCAAAGAGGTTCACGAAATTGACAGCAGGGTGGGTTCTACAAAAAACGAGGAAAAGGAGCAAAAAGATGGGATTTAGCAAACGTGTACTTTTCTCACTTTATTTTTGTCTATTTTTTATCCTTTAATTTGTTAATGACACGTGAAACAGACATTTATTTTGAATAGGTAATGAATTGTTTATAAAAATGAGGGAAAAAAACAAGGAGCGTTTCCAAAGACACTAAAATGTAGTAACATCATAACCTACACAGGCAAAGAGAATCTAGCAACTACATGGGAAACAAACTTAAAAAAGAATACTAAGAGGGGAAACAAGACCTAATTGTTGTTGCGTAGTAGAACTTTGGCTTCTAGGGACTTGAAGTTTAATAGCCCTGTGGCCACTGGAATCTTGATTTTTGGATAATTGTTTTACTGAAATGTGTAGTTCAGGTGAAGAGAAAGGATGAACGGTTATTCTCTATCTTCACCTCAACCACACTTTTCAATAAACCATTAATCCCTAATCCAAATATCCAAGGTCCCCAAACAAGGCTAATGTGGCTGTATAACAGGTAACATGTAAATATGTAATCAGGAGAGGCAAATTATTGATATTATTTTAATCTACTTTCATTCTTGTATGCACTCATATCAGCCCTTGGTGTTTCAGTTCTGCTATCAACTATCTTCAACTTTTTAGATGTCGCCTTGTTGGTTTATCTTTCTTGATCGCTGCAATCATGAAATTATCTCAATCTCACTGCTAATCCTTGTTTCTATGAAACTCATTATCGGAAAGCCTTGTTCAAGTTTATAGCCTTTTGGTCATTAGAGATATTTATTTCCGCATCTCCTACAGAGACGTACCATAAGACAAAACACCGCACATTAATGAAGAAAATCAGGAAATACATTTATTTCCATAGGGAGTCATGTAATCTTTCCTTTTTAGTTTCCTACAAACTCTATCCATTCTTCCTCACTTGGCTCCATTTGACTTCCAGTCCTATAATTAGAATTAATCATCAACAATAATTTTTATTTATACTATTCTTTAGTCAAGGGGAAGCAAAATGAACCCGTTCCTGAATAGAGGGAGACCTGTTCTAATTACCAGGGTATTCTCACTTCTGCGACACGCATTTTTGTTATATTTTTCATAATGCCACAACACATCGCCTCATACATCAAAGCGGGTCTTCCAGCGTTTCTACAAAACCTACCCTTCAAGCTATCCGGAATCCTACGGTCACAAAACACTCCATATACACTCCTTCACTTCATCGACCCAACTTTTATCTTTTGGGTAACATCATCATCCATCTCTCTGTAGCCAGGTAAAAACGACCCAACATACCAACAAAATTCTTCTTTGGCACCTCTTGCCCCAAGGGCGGATCCACACTTGATACAAGGTGGTCATAGGTCCACCCTGAGATGTTTTTCCCCACTACTATCTAACATTTCTTTTAAAAATTCTTCATGAAGGCCCCCTAAATATTTCGAAAAGGAGCTCAAAATCTGTAGAATGGAGTCAAAATAACCATGCACAAACATAAACAAAGATGATAAAAGATGCCTCAACCTTTATCAACTTGTTAGTGAACCCGGACTATTTACCTTCAGGCTCGGTTGAAAGTTTTCATTTTTACAAAGCTCCAAGTATTGCTCTTCCTCCTTCCTTTCGAATTTTATTTCAAGAACTGAATGGAGTGATCGAAATTCAAGATTTTCTTCATCAAATTGAAGTTAAATGTCTTCTTGTGTCAGATTTTGAATTTCTCTATTATATATTCACTTGTGGTGTCTAAGGAATACCCATTGAAACCTAGCCTAAACTGTTGGAATTCAGTGGTGTCAGCTGTTAATAGAGATAAAACTGTCTCCAAAATTTGGTCAATTGAGCTGTTATTGCTCCAATAGAGATACTAGAATAAAATAACTAACCATGGAATCTAAAGTAGGTCATCACAATTTGTGTGCCTTTGATCCCTGTGTATGCACCAAGGCCTCGTTTGGGTAAGGTATAAGGAGGCTGATAAAGATAACTTTGCACCTGTTGTCTCTTATCTCGTGTCGAGTGCAGTATAAGCAACAGGCATACGTTATACTCCCTTGCCCCACCCACTCAAATTTGACAAGGAATCGGTGTGGATAGAGTGGGAGTGCAAAAAGTCTAAAACACCCTCAAAATCACTTATTTTGCGTTATCCCAGTACAATCGATCCTACCTCATATCCCAGTATATCTCGTAGCCCCGTGATTTTTATACCTTACCCAAATGAGCCTACTGAATTTCTCAGTTAAAGTTACAAAATTTTCATGTTATGTCTGTCCACCCTAACAAAAATGCTGTGTCCGCCCTTGTCTTGCCCACCAATAGTTATAGCCTCCTTCCGTACCGTCAGATAGCCACTATTACACCCTGACTAATCATAATTCCTTCAGATTCCAACTGATCCCTCTGTAAGTCTAACTCACCATTACGCTCACCCATTGTTGCATAAATTATAATTTTATCGTCGGAAAATAAACATGCACCATGAGAAATCATCATCTTAGATGCTCCTTCTAACCTCATCGATTACCAAAGTGAAGATTTACGGAATTTACGCAGACTCTTTGGTGTAAACCATTGTTATGGGGAATTCTCTTGTTTCTCCTCCGTCCTCACTCTAGCAACTACTCCCTCGTACATATCCTTAATCATCTCCAATATTGAATAGGTACCCCTTCTTTTCAAGACTTTCCCCATTATGATTCTTTCCTAAAGCACTCCATCACATGCATTTTCTGAGTCTATGAATACTAAGTGTAAGTTCCTCTCATTTTCTCTGTCCCAGCTCCATTAAGTGCCTAAGAAATATAGCCTCGGTAGGAATAGAACCAAATTGATTTTGTTAATTTTTTGTGTTTGTTGTCTCACTTCTTTATTGTGTCTTTGATACCTTGATAATTAGAACAACTTTGAACCCTTGTTCTTAAAGGTACCAATGTACTCTTCCTACAATCTTCAGCAATTTCTCACACTTCAAGATCATATTAAACATACTAGTCAACCATAATACCCTGTCGCCATCCGCTACTCGCACTTTGATAAGAACCCCAGTAGATGCTACAGCTTTCCCCCACTTTCAACTTCAACACAAGATAATTTAGAAACGATCGCTACCTTGTTTCAATCGGAAGAAAAACATATTTTCCTAAACGACAACTTTACTACGGTCCAGAAAGCTATTGGAGAAACAAAGTGAAATGTATCCAATTTGTTAGTATTCAAAGGAAAATTGGAGCAGTCAAACACAGAAACCATACCAGTCCGATGGATCTCTCTCTGGAGCATCATTGGCTGACATAATTTCATACGCTGCAAGCTCGTGCTTCTGATTGTCAGGAGCTTTGTATATAATCCAACAACCTGCAATTACAAATTAATTAATTAATTAAAAAAAAAAAAAGAACCATGCTGTACAAAACTACAAATACAGTAAGAACAAGTTCTTTTCTTTTCTCAAAATTTTAGATTTATTGGGTGAAGCAGGATACAAGTACGGATCAATATTATCAATATTGAGGGCTAAAAGAACAATATGAATGATGACGATTTCTTTTGTAAATGTTCAACTAACGTGTCTGCAATTGGGATAACGGGAAAAGCTCTGAATTTAAAAATCCCCAAAATTAATGTGAAGGATAGTTTTTTCCTGCTTTAAGCAATCCTGCTAAACTTTATGGATTACTTATTAATCTCTATGGAAGCATTGTCATGGTTACAGTAGATTGTTATGCAAATAGTGTGCCGAAATTTTGGAAGGATCCAAGAATCAAATTTGGAGCGTACATGGTACCGTTTAACTGAAAACAGGGGTTGCCGGATCTGGAAAAGGAGGCTATGTGGAGGAGAAATCAAGCACAACCCCTACTTCTTATCTCACTATTTATTATGTTTCCTTCAGTTCCATTGTTTCCCATTATTTTCATGTGGGTAGCTTAGTTTTATATTCAGTAAATGTAATATTGATGTAAAGTTGAAGCCTCTTGGTTTGTATTAGTCTTAAAGTTTTGATATAGAAGAAGTGGAAGCTTGTACCAGGCTTCCTCCTCATCCTAGTGCCCGTTGCACCTCGGCAAGGGCGGCTGCCATTGCCAAATAAGGGAGAGTGAGAGAGTGTCGTGGGGGGGGGGGGGTGTGCGGCAGTGAGAATGTGAAGTTGTGAACAATAGACAGTGAGAGAGGAGAAAAAAGACTGACTGATTGAGGGCAATAAAGTCTTTTCCAATAGCTTATAAGCTAGGCTTTTGGTGGTATGTTTCGAATTCATCTAGATGGGTACCCGATAAACTAGGGCGGTGATCCTATTTATTGTTTTAACTTTATTTGACTTATTGGATTATCCAATTAAGGCCCAATTATTAAATGAATATAGACATGTAATCCGGAATAAGTTAGACTAACCCAGTTAGTAAAACCCATTTTGCCACCTCAAAAACCAAGGCATATAATATATTAATATGGCATTTTGATGCTCATACTGATAGTATGTTCATGCGCAGTACTAGGTACATAGTATGCCACTTTAGAGTTGAAGTCTCTGGGGTAAGAGTCTAAACAAACCATCCATTGAAGGAATAGATAGAAAACATGCAAACAAAAGATTACAGTACTGGACCTCAGATTTGGTAGAAAGTACATCTTCAATGAGAACTTAACTGTTTTGAGCTATCCAACATTATATATGGGAACTCGAGATACCTTTTGCACCATTTGGTTCTTCCCACTTCGACATCCGAGTCCCGTCAAATGCAGATGTGACCTGAAATTAATATGAAGAAGAACATTTGAAGAGACTATTAATCAGTACGTGGATCATAGAATACTAACAAAACCACATAGTAAATATATCCTGAATATGAAGCATAGAAGACGAAAGACCCTGTAGTACTTACAATACCGAAAGGAAGCTCCTCTCCACTGGCGAGGACCAGACCGGAACATATCCTGTTAAGCTTCAGCAGTGGCCAAGAAAGACAATCTTCACTAGCATTCTTGGACCTAGTGTAATTATTAATCACATCATCCAGAGCATGGAACATAACAGGCAATGCTATGGAGGTTTTCACAGGTTCATCAGCCAAACAAATATTAAACCTCCCTTCGTTACTCAACTCTGTCTTCAGAGAAAGAGCATTAAACAACTGGTGAAATGAGGGCAACATTTCATGAAAAAGATTATAAGCAGCACCAGAACCAGAACTTATAGAAGTTATCCTTGTTTTATAGGGAGAGTTCTTGATATTGATCAAAATCTGCCTAAAAAACTGAAGTAGTTCAATGCCTTGGGATTTAGAACAATGTTTCTCTGCAAAGTAAGATATAACAGGGAGAAATGCATCATATATCCTCGTCACGTGCTCATCTATGCATCTGCGGACTGGGCAAGAAGAGGAACTTAGAGAATGATTTCCATCAGAACCAAATTCTGATCTTGATATACGCCATTCTCTATCGCCACTTTGTCTTCCAGGTAACGAAATCGAAGCATTTTCCTTCGAATATAAATCTGCCAGGAGTGCATCTGCTTCATTTCTGTCACGTTCCTCCACAGTAGCAAGTAGTTTTGATGTAAAATGCTTCCGGCATTCTCTTCTTATGTTGGAAAGAATAATAGAAAGATCAGCCTCAGTGGTAATGCGTCTCCGAGAAAGAACCTTTTAGACAAGAAGCTAAACTTTTGTCAGAAAAAACATGACACCAGTTTGCGCCATAAAAGTCAGAACAAAACAAGCCATTCACTTCAAAAGATCACAAATCTACCTCATGCCACTTCCTGGTGTAACGTTTAGTGACATCATAAACTCCATCGTTTGCAATAGCAAATATGTAACTCAACTTCTTTCCCCAGCTTCAAGAAAGATTTTGTAAACAGCAAATATGAGGTCGGAATTTAGTTTCATACTGAAGCAGCAGAAAAGGAAAGGCAATACCAACACAATAAACTCGTTGAAACCAGAGGAAGTTACCCGCTTTCGTAGAGCAATGGATTGTCATAGATTCCTTCACAAGGATCAAGGTGCATCCATCTGCGAAACTTAGCAAGACATAAGAACTTTTAGATGCATGCATAAAACAGTTTAAGAAACGAGAAATACCTTCCCAGATAAGGTGAGAAGCACTCTGTCCAAACATGATCCGTGAAATCGATGATCTGGACAACAACAAAAATCATACAATCATAAGAATTCATCTCCAAATCAAAGATTGACTGAATTCCACATGATATATTGTTTGTGATGCATTTATGGAAAGACTAGATAAGCATATACGAGCAAACATTGATAGGTAACAGACAGTATGGGACTGATTAACGTAGGACAGTAGCAACGTGAGGGTAAAGCCATCCCCAAGTTTTTTTGTGTACATTTGGCTGAAGTAGGCTTGTAGGGTGCATCGACGAGGAAGAAGAGCAGCTTGCAGTTGGAAGGTCAGAGTCTTTAGATCATTCATGAAGTTTAGGTGTCTGTAAGCAGGAGATGAGCTCTGGATATCAATTGTTCCCGTGTTTAGAAGTTCTCTTTATGGCCCCTTTAATGATGGATCAAAAGGAAACGGTCTGGCGAATTGAAATTGGCGGTTCTGGGGAATGAACAGTAGTCATGAACATGTAGAATAGGCTGTTCTAAAGTGCTTTTTTTATTTGACCGACCATTCTCCATTAATTAGACTTAAAATAGAGCATTTTAAAGTTTTTCTCGGTCTAAAAAGGGCAAGAACTATGTTTGAAATATGATTATTTTATGTTGTTTTCTTAGCGACAAGCAGACATCAAAAGGATTTCTTTTAGGTAATCAGAACTTTTATAAAACTGGAAAAGATAAGTTTACTTCCCTCAAAAAGAAGAAAAGATAAGTTTACAGAGGAACTGAGAGGCCACCCATAACGTAGACAGCGAAAGGAGAAACTAAACCTATAAAACAACCATGTCACAGAATCAAGCAAGTGATCAATTGAACCAAGCGGTACTGGGATCCGCAACTCAAAGAGCAACTGAATAACAAGGCCTCTGAAAAAAGCATCACTCAACTGTCTACAGTTACGCACCCTTTAAATGATCCACAAAACAGCTAAGAGAGCCAAACGCCAAGTTGTTTGTCTCTGTCTGTCCACTTGAACTCCACCTCATTCAATGAGAAACTCTGAAATCCTAGCAGGAGCAAGCTAACTACCCAAGCACTACGTAACGCTGCTAGAACCAAATCCCAAGAGCAATCCAAGTAAGGTCACAAAGAAAACATTAGGATAGAGTGCACAGTTTGGAGTTGGTTTATAATTAGCATAGTTGTGAGACTTTGGTCGCTAGCCCTTCGATTCATGATATCAAGACATGCGATGATATTATGATACTGTAGCAAGGGACCGAAGTGTCAGAATGACCAAAACCTCCTAACCCCTAAGGTAGAGGGTCTTGGTGTAATAATATCCAGACAGTTGAGAACTGTGATTTTCAACTTAATGGCACAGCCACCCCTAGGGAGACTCCCATATTGGTCCAGCCACCCAAAGGGGAAATTTCATCTATCCACATTTCCTTCTTGGCTAGAGTGTCTTGATTTCCAAGTAATTACCAAATTAGGTTTCCGATACTATTCCTTGTAGAATTACGATATGTTCCGATTAACATTTATATATGTTCTTTATGGTGTGTTTGATGAGGTATGAAAACGTGGAGTTTCAATAAACTAGGGTTTTAATATCCATGGTTTTAGATACCTGTTCGGATGCACTGAAGTTAAAATTTTAAAATTCCATGTCAAAATTGAAATTCTGATTCTACTAATTCCACTTTTTGATGACACCAAAACAGGTTTCTTAGATTTAGGTTGGTACTAGACAGAAATGCTAGGGTTCATCTAGGGTATGCAGTAATTACTGTCTTCAAACACAACCGTTATCTCAAGACACACTCGATTAAAGAATAATCTCTTAGGTTGAGTAAGGATGTAGCAGTGATTGAAGACGACGTCAGGCTATCGGCACACGACTGATACGCTCCAGACTGGACCTTGCAAGCCTTGTGGTAGGGTAAGAGAGTGGTGGGAGGACTCAAACAAGTAAGATGTAAACTACTTCAAAATTAACGAAATAAGGATATACGTGGTTCGGAAAATGCCTAAATCCACAGGAGGGCTGTAATTCATTTATAGTTCTTTCTGCCAAAGAGACGACGAAAAGATTTTGAATTTTAATAACCTCTCTAAACTCTCACAGAAAACGCTCTCAAACTCAAGAAGAAGGAACTACTAAACAACTGAAGAGAGAATGCTGGATTTTGGATGATTAACTAACTAGAGAGTCTGCCTATTTATACACTTCCAAGCTCCAAGTACCAGTTGCCACAAACGTTCACTAGTGCGGGCAAAAAATCAGCAAAATCTGCTCCTAAATATAGCTGCTGCACAAATTTGCAAATTCTACTTCCACCTCGAGGCAATAAATGCTTCCTCACCAGGGCCACCACCGTCCAAGAATTTCAACCATGGCTACTGCCTAATAATATATCTGTTCGCACCAGTTATATCCTGGAGTGCAAGACAATATCCTGACAGATGTATAGTGGTTGCCTTCCACAAGCTTTACCTCTGTGCAGAAACAATGTCTTTCATTGCTATACTTGTAATCTAGATTTGTTTGTCTCAATACCATCTGTCACTGATTATCCGGACAGAGGTTTTCAACCCGCCAGAAATCACCTCCAGAAGGTTTCCGTCTGTATAGCAAATAGGAAGGTCTTGGTGGTTTTACTTTACTGCACTTTTTTCTACCTGTTTATGTCTGCTTATAGTTAAAATTGTGGGAAATCTAGCTTAGAGATAATTAACTTCCAGGAATTAGATCGCTCTTGGCGTAATTACCGGTGAAGATATTGTGCCCACAACATCGCGCACTTTCTCACCGCAGGTTTTCTGGGGCGTTAGAAGACGTAGGTTGGGTCCGTAGGATTAGCAGCAGCAAACAGATTCAATACATCCACGAATTTCTTTTTCTGACTCACGACTTCTCTAATATGAAGCTATCCCTTATTGTTCCAACCAACATCTTCAGCCCACAAGGAGGAACTAAGTCTCGAGCGATTTGATTATTTACTAGAATGCAATAGCAGGAGTAAGATCTTGGACAGCAAAACCAAAACATAATTTCCAGTGAATTTCTTACCAGACGAGATTCATAGCCAAAAGCTCGGCAATAGAGTGTAAAGCAATTTGCCCATTCACCACAACGACCTTTCCGTGTTTCTAGAAGCTGCAATGAACATATCACAAAAAAATCCAACAAGTGAAACTTTTTAAATCGGATTGAGAGATTAGTTGATTACCTTCAATGGATCGTTGTATCTGGGAAAGCGAGTGATTATAGAGCAGACCTTGCACCTGGCATGTTAGCAAACTATATCAAGAAAAAAAAATTAAAAGACACTTTGACCCCCTGAGTTTCGGCATAAAGACACTTAACTTCCTCGTTTGCCAAAAGACACTGCCCCCCCCCCCCCTATTTTGTCAAAGGCGTGGATAGTTTATCCCCTCCTATTCATTCCGTCTGGGCTGGTAGTGGGGTCAGCCACTGACCACATCTTTTATGACCATTTTGCCCTAGAGCTTGTAAAACGTCGTTTATACTCATGACCACCACCTACCAACATCTCAAACACCAGCAGCAACCAAAAACGCAACAATTTTTTCATTGACAACACCATCCCTGTAACCCAATCTCCACCACCCCATTTTCCACTACCACCACCACCAACAGCCCCAACCCTGACCTCTCCCTACACCTAGTTACAGCCCATCACACCACCACCAATAACAGCACCACCAGCTTCAGTCACAACACCAACTCCAAATATGAGCTCTCTCACTCTACCTCCAATTACTGCCAGCAACCAACAACAACTCAAATTAAAGCAAGTACCTTCCAATATTCACTTAGAGAGACCTTGCTTCACAAATTTTATGAATTGGAGGTCAAGTGGGTAAACTGGGGTCTAAAGAACTGAATAATGGAGAAATTATAAAGCTATTAGAGCAAAATTAGAAGTGATAGAAGATGACATGAACTGGATTTTTGGTTCTCGATCCTGTGAGAGAGGACTAGATTTGGTTCAATTTAGAAAAAAGTGGAGTGTTGTCCCTATATTTGGTTCACTCATGTTTCTGATTTACTCACAAATCGAACTCGAAACCCATCTTCTCGTAAATCGACCCATAATCATATGACAACTGAAACACCCTAATCGATTGCAAAGAAAAAAATTGAGAATGTAGGTGACGTCATGGGAAGAAGTCCCCAAATGCAAGCCGCAACTGATTGACCAGATATCCTGTTTGGGTTTTCCCTCAAAAGTCAAGAAGTTGACTTCTAAGATGAAGAAATTGACAATTTGACTGATGAAAAGCCATACCGAATACCCAAATCATTTTTTAAACTATTCTCTTCCTTTGAGAACAGAGAAGCTTCATGGTTATCATTGGTAGTTAAATAGTCTGTTTTGAGTGAAACAATGGTCTACGAGGCAGAATATTGGCGATATGGTCGCCATGGTGTGGTGAAGATGGAGGCCGTGATAGCAGTGAATCGGTCTGGGTTTCACCATGAAGAACAAGATGAAACGCAGAGGATTTTAATTCATTCTTCCCATTATGTATTCCTTCAATTATAAGTGCCTTTAGTGTCAGTCAGTTACAAGGGGGACAGTGTCTTTTGCCAAACAATGAGGGGGGCACTTGTCTTTATGCAAAAAGTCAGGGGATCAAAGTATCTTTTACCCATAAATAATTGGGCTGTGTGGATAACCAACATAGAGAAATTACTTTTTTCAAGTTCAATAAAAATTATTATGTTGGGAGAATGTATAGAGGTGAAAGGTAGCTTGAATTTATACCACCACTCGGCACAAAGCAAAAATTCGCCAAAAACCCACTTCTCAAGGAAAAGAAATAAGAAAATAAAACTTAGAACAGCTGACATGCAAGAACCATAAGAATACGGGATAAGGATAGAACGGTTAAAGAGAGGGAATTAGATGAGCCATTTTGTTCACAAAAGCTCGTATTTGGCCTTTTGCGCGGTTTTTTAGCTCCATTCAAATGCACTCTCTACCCCGCATCTTCAGGAAGTTCCAACTTTAGGAACAGTGCAATCATTGCATTTGATCACTATTTACATTAGATTTTAAGAACTACCTCTGGTTTCTCATCTCCCAAGACGACTCTAATGACTACAAACCAACACTACTGCATTTTTAAATGATAAAAGTTTGGTGGATTATATTCTGGGAAGCAGCGATAACAAAGTTTTTGAGGTATACGCGGTTAAATTTTATGAGTTAGGTGCACATATAAATAATCTGAACCTAATGTGAACTTCATGACGCTTCCTCTCTGATCCAAAACAAAATCTGCAAAGAGAGAGAGAGAGAGAGAGAGAGAGGGAGAGAGAGAGAGAGAGAGAGAGAGAAGTTATTTTACTGTCACCAGGGTTCCAGACCATCTTCCAAGACAGCATAGCTCCCCAAACTCTGAAGCTTATCTTTGTTTCTAGCCTCAGATTAATTTTGTCATACTTTGATCAACAAGAGCTAGATCAAGGAAAAAATACACCAGACCTGCGTGAAGGTTTTTAAAATAACCTTGATCCTTCAGCAGAGAGAAGTTAGCACTGTTGCCCAGGTTCCAGGCCATCTTCCAAATAGCATAGCTCATCCAAGCTCTGAATTTTAACAGTTGTTTCTAACTTCAGATAAATCTTGTCACATTTTGATCAACAAGAGCCAGATCAAGGTTAAGAGTACACCCAGATCTGTGTAAAGGTTTCAGGTAACCTCGATCTTCAGACGAAGTGGATGCACAACTCAATAGAATTCTTTGGATGACTTACTTAGAACTCTAAATTTTTACTTTTAACTGGTAGTTCGTGATGATCTTTTTGTCTTACATAACTTATGTAGTTGTTTGAGTCTGTTAAGTTTTCTTCTTTTATTATGTTCTTCTGGTCTTCCGTGGAGTTTAAATCTATGTGTTGAAACCCTCCCTTTCTACAGCAACAGCAACAGCAACAACAAGCATTTTTTCACAGTTTAACAGGAGTCGGCTACATGGATCAAGCGTCTCAGTTGGGTCTTTCCATGCTCATTGCCTCCCTTAGCTTTAATTTGACTAGGTCGTGTATTATTGTCTCTATCCAGATTCGTTTTGGTCTCCCTCTCTCGTCTACCATCGTCGATCTGAACAGTATCTCTTCTCCAAACAGAGGCATCTAATGGCGTACAATACACATGAGTCCTCCCTTTATCTTTTAACTTATTGTATGGATGAAGTTTGTGATTGAATAGTTGAACCTATGCTGAATCGAAGATTGTGCTGGTGGTGTAGGTAGAATTGCTCTACTAATTTCATCACCGACATGTTCAGTGGATGTTCACATAAAATAACGGGTTGATAGAACCAAGAAAAGATTTAGCACTTTCAAGCTTGTTCATTCAGCTTTCAGCGAGTTCGAAGTATCAAGCTCAAAGCCTCAAACCTATCCATGAGCTTATAATCTTGAACACATTGTCCATAATACAAGCATGTATCTCTAAATCATTGCCGACCAATGTTGTTTTTCTTGGCCGGCACATTAAGCTTAGGGCTTGCTTTCACAGGGTAAAAATAGCATGCCAATATATTTGCATACTTAAACCTTACTCCTCCGTAATGCTTCTGGCAGTGGCTACCAAAGAAGTGAGCCAAGGCTTATTCCAGATGGCTATGCTCTATTGTGTCATCTCAATTATTCTCTGCTTTGGTCTATAATATATAAGGCCAAGTTCTTGAAATTGCAGTTTAGTTTCCTCATCTGCGGCTGGAACAGCTGTTTACAAATCTCAAACCTCAGGTTTCTGATCAAAGCTCCCAAGTAACTCCAAGCTGGGTTGGATTAGAAAATGCTACCCCATAAAGAAACCACTTCTCCATGGGTCTGGGAAGTTGGCCCGATTTGTACCAAATGTGTCACATAATTGATCAGAACTCCCTTAACAAACACAAAATTACTATACTTTGTGGACTTAACCGATCAAGAATGGAATGAACTTCAACACGGAGCTTAAATTAACCGCGGCTCCTCCTGTGGCCTTGAACGTCAGTTGTAACACTGTTGCGGCCCTTTGGTGAACATGAGCCCCTAACCAAGCCAATCAACTCTTGCTCCTATGACATTACTGAGATCTAGAAGAATCTGCATATCGAGGTTGATCTCAACAAAAGAAGATGGAACTACATCGACAGCTCCATACTACATAAATTCTTTATTCCGTCAGTTTAAAGAGACATTTCTTTTATTTCAGTAAAGATCAATATAATATTCTCATAACACAAGTTTTGGGGTCAGGTGAAGAGACACATAGAGTTCTTCTCTTGTTCTTTGTTTCGACACCTCAGCCACTCCTACTTTTCTACTTGTTCTATCTCTGTTTGTGAGTTTGCAATTAGGGCCACTTTGGAACTTTTGGTACGATGAAATATAGGAAGGGAAAATTATCTAATCGAGTATTTGTTTTATTATCTTTTTGGTGCAGCCCAAAACTGTGTTACCACATTTCTCTCATACCCTAGTGAATTATGAATTGGATCCTGTGTCCGGAAACATGTTATGCCAGCCACCCCGAAAATTGAATATGGCGATCCAACAAATGCGCACTAGTTGCAACTTGATATATCTATACTCGCCAAAAACCTAAAAATAAATATGCTTACCTGTGTGCCCTCGTAGACTCTTAAATTGAAAATAATGTAGAAAAGTCATGAAGAGTAGGAGGACAAGTTAGATTATAGTACAAAAAACATAGCTCTGGTCGTACCGATAAAGTTCAACACGCGAGGCACCAAACTGAGTTTCTGAAGGAAGTGCAACACCCATACCATTGCTCAGAGTTTCACTGCCACAGCCATCACAGGATGGTGCATGCACCCACCTATAATAACAAAAGATCATAAACAAACGCCAAAAATTGTTACATTTCAGAATTCAAACTCATTAACAAACAGAAAAAGCATAGCTCCCACATTATCAGCATTAACTACCATGAAGCATCGAAACACTTCGAGAAGGAAATGCATCAAGATAAGATAAATGAACCCGGCGTGGATAGCTGCAAAATTGACCCAGAGTCAGCATAGCCCATTATTGGACAACCTGGGACCTAGTGTGGTGATGTAGTCTGTTAAAATCCTTCGGATATTTTCGGTTTGTGGTTCAACTTTCAGGCAACTGAATAAGAAAGACGGGTGTGATTAAAGACCATTGGCAGAAACTTCCCTGGTTTATTCCCGTTGTGATTAATTAAACAGTCTGTTTTACATTATTTGTCTTCCATGCCCTGTCTCCCCATTCATTTAGAGACTTTCAACTTTGAGTGGCTATCAAATTGTAATGCAAGCTTCCTTCAAATTCTTACTAGTGACTCGTGATCTGTCTCCACTTGACTACATTCTGACTTAGTAGTGCAAAATACATGCTTTTCTTCGTTCAATCTCTACAAAGTATGTTTATGGCAGAAGCAACAAACATTCATTGCTGTTTACCACCCAACCCTACAACCAGTTCAAAAGAAAAAATTTGAAACTAGGTCAAATATTTTGCTCCGAAGTTCTCGGAGTAGAGACAAAGGTTCTCCAGTGAGTCTCTGTGCTGGCATGGCGGCGAACGACGGAACTACGGCTGAAGCTCGAGAGAAGAAAGCCTTTCTCTCGCCGGAAGAGGAAGAGTAGAAGAGTTTAACGAGGAGTACTGCCATGAAGCAATACAGAGTTATGGGCCGTGTTTGATTGGCACCTTCGTCTCTCCGATCTCCTTCAATATCTGGGCTATGAAGCTTCTTTGTAAGAAGATATGGGTCAAAGGAGATCAAACGAAGATCAGTGAGTTGAGCCCCAACAAGTTCATTTTCGAGTTTCCTTCAAAATTGTCCATGGACAAAGTTCTCCGAGGAGGAGCATGGAGTTTTGACAGAACTCTCCTCCTTCTTAAACTCTGGATCGCCACGACTAGGGTTGATAAGATCTCTTTCACTGATGTTGACGTATGGTACCAGGTACGAATCTTGCCCTATTTTTTAGGTTAAGAAGAAGATCTGCGAAAAGCTTTGAAGAAGGTGGGACCGATAAGAGACCGACAAGAGAATTCTAGCAAGCGATGAAGGTGAATATATGAGAGCAGGACTTCAGATTGACCCCCAAAAACCCTTGCGTAGGGGAGTTTACATAAAAGCTCTCGAAGACAAAATCTGGTTAGGTTTCAAATGCGAGGGGATACCCAGTGTTTGCGCTTGGTGTGGTCGTTTCAAAACAATGTAAGAAAAGGAGCGTGAACCCCCGGGGTTTGGGGATTGGCTGACCTTTAGGCCACCACCGAAGAAGAATTTTGAAGCTTTCAAAACTTGGGGACCACGGAGATCGAGTCCAGAACATACGGGGCAGACCGGAGAGGGGATTTACGATGATAAATCTGATGATATCTTCGAGGATGAACAGAGGGCTGATGCGCAGAATGGGTCCGACGGAGACGACATGGCTGTTTCTCCCACAGCCTTGACGGTCTATGAGAATCCGATGGGTTCAGAAACAATTCCCGAAGCCACGTTACTCTCTGCAGCAGACAAGGGCCATACTGTAATCGGTGTCTCTTTACCGGTGAGTCTTGGCCCCAGGAGAAAGGTTAGTGAAGCAAATTTAAGCCCCAACCCCAAAAAAAACTAAAACAGACAGAGATGAACAGACCAGGTGCTAGGCCGGGATAATGGTGGCAGAGGAAGGGGAAACAGTAACCAATCCAATGGAGGTCGCAGACAACAATAGGGCAGAGGCAATAGTACGGGTTCCAAAAGTAATTATCAGAATTTAGCCAGCGAGGGATGAAACCGGCAGTTTCAAAGACTGCTCTGATGACGGAGAAAGAATCACAGGTTTCCGGCTTGCGGATTCCGACACAGGATGGGACATCCTCAAACAACCCAAACTCCTCAAAGGAGCCGACTGTTGAACAGTCGCGCCTAACACAATGAGTCTACTCAGCTGGAACGTGCGAGGGCTTGGGAACCCTCGTAGTGTTGTTTCTCTTCGCGACTTAGTGAGGAGGCAGAAGCCCAAGTTAGTTTTCTTGATGGAAACTAAATTGTATGTAACCAAGATGAAGCGAATTAAGTTTCAACTCGGATTCAGTAACGGTATTTTTAGAGATTGTAAGGATAGAACAGGCGGTATAGCACTTCTCTGGGATGATGAAGTGGATTTTGCTCTATCTACCATGTCGCAGCATCATATTCATGTTTTTTTGTCCATCACAGGCGAGAACAAGCATGGTTTTTTGACAGGGTTTTACAGGGATCCGGATTCAACTCAAAAATACAATTCTTGGACTTTGCTTGATCGATTGTCTCCTAGAGGCCAAACTTGGTGCGTCGTCGGTGATTTCAATGCATTCTCGTCTATTGCGGAAAAGGAAGGGGGAAGACAAGTCTCCTTCAGTCAGATAGAGGGATTTCGCAGGGTCATAACCAACTCCAACTAAGGGATCTTGGCTTTGCAGGGCTCAGTTCACATGGACAAACATCAGGGAGACGACGCAGCGATTAGAGAATGACTGGACAGATGTTTGATTACGGACAGCTGGCTCCAAATCTTGGTAAGGGCCGTGTTCAGCACCTTGTTGCTGAAGTTTCTGATCATGCGCCCCTTCAAATTTCTTGGAACTTAAAGATTCGTAGGAGGTTCCAGTTTGAGACGATATGGTTTCAACATAGTACCTGTGAGGAGACGGTAAAAGAAAATTGGACTAGTTCATCCAAGGCTTTGGATGATAAATTGGTCGACGTTACGTCAGCTTTGAAAGGATGGAACCATCGAGTTTTTGGTAGCGTGAAGACTAATCTGAAGAGGCTGCGAAACAGACTCTCAGTGCTCATGGAAGGTGTCCAATCAGCTGTTGTGGCTGAAATTAAGACTACTCGGGAAACTATGCTTCAACTCCTTCGAGAAGAGGAGATGTGGAGACAGAGGTCGTGGGAGACTTGGTTACGAAAAGGGGATCAGAACACAAGTTAAAGCTTCAATTCGCCGCGCTAAGAATAGAATAGATGGCATTGTAAGATAGCTCAGGGGAATGAGTTGACGATTTAGCACAGGTAGTGTCCGTGCTAGAGGAATACTTCAGAGGCATTTTCACTACTACGGATCCCACTCGGCAACAAATGGAACCATTGCTCGGAGGTGGAAGAACTGCTTTCTCTAGAATACAGAGCCAGAATAGCGCAGCCTTTCACGGGGAAGAGGTACGGACGGCTCTAACGCAGTTGGCACCGGTCAAGGCCCCAGGACGGGATGGATACCCTGCAGCTTTAGATATTGGAGTTTTTTGTGACCAGAAGTGGAAACAGTTTGTCTTGAAGTGCTAAATAGCGATGGCAATGTTTCCAGGTTCAATCATACCCTAATTGCTCTCATTCCCAAAATAAAGCAAGTTCGTAATGCCACTGATCTTCGTCTTATTAGCTTGTGTTCCACGATTTACAAGATCATTACGAAACATTGGTGAACAGGTTGAAGCTTATTCTCCACTCTATGATCTCAGGGAATCAGAGAGCCTTTCTTCCAGGTAGAATGATCACTGACAATGTTATACCAACTTTTGAACTTTTTCATTCCATGAAGAACAGGAAAAAAAGGCAAAGAGGGCTACATTGCTTTGAAAGGGGACATGAGCAAAGCTTACGACAGAGTTGAATGGGATTTTGTACGTGCAGTAACGGAAGGTAGGGGTTTGGCGTAAAGTGGATTGAAAATGTCATGAAATGTATATTGACTGCTACCTACAGTCTCATTGTTAATGGAGAAACCCATGGATTCATTACCCCTGAAAGGGGTCTTCATGAGGGATGTCCCTTGTCGCCTTATTTGTTTCTACTGATCAGTGAAACTCTATCTTGAAACTTATCAGCACCAGTGGAAACTAAGAGATTAACAGGATTGACAGCTTCCAGAGGAGGGCCTATTGTCTCTCATCTAATTTTTGCAAATGATAGTCTTTTATTCACTAAAGCTACAACTGCACAAATAACGGTGTTCCGCTCTATTTTACAGGACCACGAGAAGGCTTCAGGGCAAAAGCTTAATTTGGAAAAATCTTAGGCTGTCTTTCCTGACAATGTAAAACAAGAAGATAAAGCAGCTCTAAGCCAGCAATGTGGTGTTGTGATCGCAGAACAACACGAAAGTTATCTTGGGCTTCCATGGCGATGGGTCGAAGTAAATCTGTCGTATGGTCCACTCGTTGAAAAGGTATGTAGAGGATTGAAAGGATTGAAAGGAAAGGATCTCTCAGCAGCCGGAAAGAGGTATTAATCAAATCAGTGGCGCAGGCCATTCCCAATTACACCATGAGTTGCTTCCTCTCCCTCGAAGATTTGCAAGGACATCGAGAAACTAGTTCGGCAATTTTGGTGGAGCGGAAGGCAAAAATCTGATTAATTGGGTGGCATGGGAGAAGCTCAAAAGGCATAAAGAAGAAGGGGTTTGGGCTTTCGAGACCTCCAAGACTTCAACATCGCCGTGCTTGCCAAGCACACGTGGAGGCTTCTGCGCAACCCCAACAGTTTGGTGAGCAGGTAATCCAAACAAAGTACTATAAAAACTCCTCTAGTCTTGACTATGAGTTTCGCCCAAAAGCTCAAGTCTCGTACCCCTTTAGAAGTCTCCTAGCGGGAAGAGAGCTAATTAAATCCGGGCTGGTTTGGAAGATCAAAGAAGGTAGCAAGGTCAAGGTTTTTCAAGACAAATGGGTGCCTAGATTGGAGACCTTTGAGGTTATAACCCGGTGCCCTCCTGGAATGGAAAACATCTATGGCCGGTTGATTCAAGCTTTATTTCATCTATGGCCGCGTGAGATTTGGCCCGAGATCAGGAACATCTATGGCCGGTTGATTCAAGCTTTATTTCATCAATTCCTATTGTGCCCGACAACGAGGAAGACTCTCCTTACTGGTTTCACTCTGACGACGGAATTTACACGGTTGCTTCGAGATATAAAGCTCAATTACGAAGGTCAAAGTCAGTCTCCGTCCTCCTCCGGGGACTTCTCGAACTCCAAATGGCTCGACCATCTTTGGCGTTTAAGGATTCCTAATAGAGTTATAATGACAATCTGGAGATTATGGATGCGATCTTTACCCACTTCTACAAATCTCATCACGAGAGGAATGCAAATCTCCCCTACATGTGGTAATCCGCAGTGGAAGTTTGGCGCGTGGCACTGGGCAGCGAATTTCTCAACACGGAGAAGGAAACAGTGAACTTGTGGATAACCGACATTTTCAGCAAGCACAGTATTGATATCATTGAAAAGTTCACAGTAACTTTATCGGCGATTTGGCGCCGGAGAAATGGAAGAAAATTCAGGGGACAAGAGAAAGGTTCGATGGAGACAGCGCGCATGGGGCTGGAACAGAGGAACTGATACAAAGAAGCATGGCTGCGTGGAATTTTCAAAGACAAACGGCAGACCAGGAGCTCAATCAGTTGGCTCTCTCCTCCGATCGGGGTCTACAAAATCAACTGTGATTCAACGTGGAGAGTTCATGCGCCGGCGACAGGGGTAGGTTATACGCGACTCACAAGGCCATTTCATCGCTGGTTGGCAGAGTCGTATACGAAACCAAAGATCTACTCTGATGGCGGAGATTGCAGCCATCGAGGAGGATCTGATCTTTGCAAAGGAGAAGTTCACCTCGGTGCAGCTGGAGTCAGATTCGGAGGTAGCAGTAGCTCTGCTACAAGAAGGCCAGTTCGGAAAAGTGAAATGTTTAGACGCCATCTCAGACATGAAGGAGTCCATACAGCTATGCAAAAACCTTGTTTGAAGCTTTATTTCGATTGAATTTCTACATGTCTATCGAGAAGGAAATAGATTAGCACACATCTTTGCTGAGAAAGGTAGTCACGAAGATGATATTAGCTATTTTAATGTTACCCCGAAGATGATATTAGCTATTTTAATGTTAACCCATCGTGGGCACTTGATGTAATTCAGAAGGAAAATTGGGGTTGACTTCCCAGAGTTAATATATTTTTCTAACAGTCGTTGCTCACTCCTTTAGAGGATGTTTCCCGCTAAGTGGATTACCCAGTTTGCCTATTAAATACAGTTCTCAAAATGCAGTTAAAAATATTTTGATAACCAATATCATTTCTTACAGAATTCTCAATCATTTTCTGTAGATTGTTATTAGTTTCTTTAAAGTGACCCTTATACCCTCTAGTGTAAATCAAAATATAATTTACTAACCCATAAAGTGACCAAATAACCAGTTGACAATTTTTTATTAAAAATGATTGGTCTAAATTTTAAAATATAAATTTTGAATTTTGTTTTTCTTTCGAACCTTTTTTTGGCAATACACATAAAGGCCCTGTTTGGGGACAGAGATATCTCCAACTTTCAGAACCTGATGATTCCAACATGTGGTTATGGTCAAAACAGAGCTTTCCCTCTCTTCATTTCAACCACATGTCAGATCCTAAAAATCAGAGATATCTCCGATCCCCAAATATACCCAATGCATATAGTAAACATATTTTCTAATTCTTTTTGTGAGTCATTTTTTATCATAAAGTTCATGCTATTTAATACAGATAAAGTTCATGCTATTTAATACAGATCATGCTTTCTAATGCGACAGCCAATATGGTAAGTTTGTATGAGATTCTAGGTATAAAATGTTACTGAGTTTTTATTCCTTGTACGGATACTATTTTCCTTCAACAGATCAGGATAAATGGATAGAAAGTTCGTTACTAGAAACCAAATTTGAACGTATCTAATCATTAACTTCCTAGAATTGTGTACACGATTTTAAGTTGATTCAATTTCTCATTTAATTTTGCATGAGATTATTACTGTTTCCCGATTTTCATTGAGTCAGTTCCTTCTAATCTTGTAGATAGAAACTGATCTATGAGCTAAAGTCAAGGGCAAATAGGGCAACAAAAAATTACTTAATAAAAAACTAATGGCGTTGACGTAGTTAAAAGACCAAGGAAGACGATGTTACACGAGTTTAAAGTTAGGAAGTGCAATTTCAAAGGGGCGAGGGTTGAAATTGTATTTTGACTAAACGTCAATGATGGTAGATGTAATATACCCTCAATCAAATTAGTTAACCTTCTACTATTTAACGCATCCTCCTTCCATTAGTCTTGTCCTGACATGTTCACATTATTTTCCAAGTATTGTAAAGTAGTCTTTCCTCTCTACTGCTAATTTCAGCGACAATCACTAACACATTATATTTGACCCACAGTTTATAATGACACGTAAACTGCGTACCAATTAAATTTAACCACAAATATTTAAATAGTGTCTTTAGGCACAAGCAATTCCTAGTTATAAGATAAAAAGGTATGGTTGCACGTATCTCAAAGATACATTTTGTATTCATGTTTTCTTATAACAAACACCACAAACTTCCTAAAAGATAAGGCCTCCAAAATTAAAAAGAACTGCGGTAAATCTATACTACTCTCTAAAAGTGTGAAGGTGTTCTGGTGTTTTAGTGTTTTAAGAGTTTTTTTGCCCTTGTAAAATAGAAAATTTACAATAATACCATTTCCGAAGAGTTGTGACTTTTCAATAGAAATGTAATTTAAATTTCAGTTTAAACATCAACAGTTGTGACTATTCAATTTGTGCCATTTCTCACATGTATCTTCATCACGCCCCAATAATTGTGACTATTCAATTTGTGCCTCTTTGAATGGGTACCTTCACCTTTAAAAAAGAAAGTCTTCAGTACCCAAATGTTTCGCCATATCTTGCCAACTCTATCTCTCTCCCTCATTTTCTTTCAATGTTGCCTTTTTTCTAGAATTTGGCGACCAGTTTTGAGACTGCAGCATACATTAGAGACTTGGCAAGGCCTAAGTGGACCGCACTATACGACTTAAGTGGAGAATGAAGCAGGTATCATCGGAGACGTTATTCCAAACCCATTTGCATGGTTGAGGGACATATAGGTCTTAAGAATTTTGTTAGTATGTCAAATTGTTTTACACACATTTCATTTCTCACTTATTTGCTGAATTTACTATATTACTCATCGACTTTAAAATATCACGGTGCTTCTTGTCTTGATTTTTTCTTCAGTTTAATTATACATTCTTCGTTAGTCTCATTTGTTGCAATTCGTTTATAATAACATCATTGACGTATAATTATTGTAATAAATAAAATTTCACGTGCAACACACGTCCTCATAACTAGTTAATACAACAATTACGAAATATCCCATAAACTTTATGGGAACAC
Organism: Linanthus parryae; assembly: GCA_023055425.1. Classification (NCBI taxonomy): domain Eukaryota; kingdom Viridiplantae; phylum Streptophyta; class Magnoliopsida; order Ericales; family Polemoniaceae; genus Linanthus; species Linanthus parryae. The sequence goes on from JALGPY010000002.1 coordinate 384,613, forward strand.
ACTAAACTTGATAGTGCTTAGGAGAAATTTTTTGGGTGCTCCAATCAAACTACACCATTTATACAAACTGTTAGTCGTTGGCACACATTGATTGGTTGTAGAGCGTGGTGCTCTGTTGAAGCACTAAAAAAATTCTCTTATATTAGGCCTGCAAACTGCATATGGAGTAAAATTTACAAACTAACACTAGGGTATACCGTATAAACTGAATAAAAATACAATATAACCCATAAACATTATACAATTTAGTTTATAATTTATAAAAGAGTAAATATCACTTACGCCCCCTCGGTTAAGGATGATTTTCACTTACATCCCTTGTAGTTTGAAAATCTTCACTTACACCCCTTACGACTACTAAACATGTTGTCACTTACACCCCCATCTCAGTATTCACACGATCAGTTTGCCTGGCTGACTGGCTCATTCTATTTCTTAGCTTATATACAAAAAAGTATATACACGATAAGTCCTCCTAACTAGGTTTATTACAACACTGTTACTTGTCACTTACACCCTCTCTATGTATTCTATGTGTTAGTTGGTAGGGAAACATCCCAAATTCAGTTTTTTCCGACAGATTTACCCTTACCCTTACAGAGGCTACAAGGCTACCACCCTAAATTTTGTAAACCCTACCTCGAGTTAGTCCCAACTTTCGCTTGTAGTAATTGTACCGTGTTCAGAAATACTTACGAAAGCTACTATAGAATACAAATATTTTGCACATGTTAAAAATACACATTAGGGTAAATTGGCCTTCTGCCTCCGCAAGCGTAAATATGTTAGAAAAATTGAATTTGGGAAGTTCCCTTATCAACTAACAGAGTGAAAACACAGATGGGTGCAAGTGACAACAGGTTTGGTAGTCAAAAGGGCGTAAGTGAAGTTTTTCAAACTAGGGAGGGGTGTAAGTAAAGCACAACCAGCTTAAGAGAACATCTGGGTTTATAAGCTTTCAGTTACCGTGCCCGCTAAATTGGTTTCTTTTAGAGGTATGAATCCTGGAAAATAGGAAAAATGCCAGTAAACTATCGACACAGTCTACACACCTAGCAATAGGCATCTACCATAGCCCTCCCTCGCTAGCCATTGTTAGAATTCTCATACACCATTCTTACTGTCACTTGCCTAATTGCCTTAGCTCACTAATTGCTTTAGCTCACTTCTCCCTCTTTCCACTACCCAGTACTCTTACATCAACACCAATAGACGATCATCTGTTTTATAGATGGACGCCCACGGTCTACCTATCCAAACACATAATAACCACTTTTTAGCTCAATTCCCCCCCCCCCCTTTCCACCACCCGATACTCTTCCATCAACACCAATAGGCGATTGTCTGTTCTATAGATGGACGCCTAGATTCTACCTATCCAAACACACAATAACCAATGGGCCAAAGGACGAGACTTCCACCTTCTCCTACCCGTCTGCTAGCCACCCCTAGCTCTTGGGAAGACGTACTGGCACAGGGGCCGCCAATAAATGTTTATTTCGAGACTTTCCAATGCATCTAGGATGTGATTCGCCCTATTAAACCTAAATAGTGAACGAAGAAAACCTATATACAAAGCCAACAGGAACTAAAACTTTTAGCACGGAAAATCAAGCAAATTGCGCCTGACCGCCACTCCACCAGTAAGTGCAACATCACAGGACGACGAACGCTGTGGGCGGCCAAATACCATCAAAGATCAGCCAACTGCGCTATAGCCACATCGTCCACCAAATAACCAACAAGGCAACAATTACCAAAGGCCAAGACTTCTGCCTTCCCTTACTCGTCTGCTCAATCATCACAGGAGCAACCCAGTAAATATAGAAGGTTGAACAAACCGAACTACGTACGAACCGATGGCGGGAAGAAAGATTGTGATGTCTGGTGAATCGTATAAACCAGTCAGAATCGCAACTGAATCTTGAGATTCTGTCTGTTGGATAGAGATTCAAATTACTTTCTCCAATTAAGATTCACCGAGGGATTCCCGTCGATTCATGGGCGAGTCAAATCGAATGGTAGGACATGAATAGTGAATCATAACATTCTGACAACTATGAATTGAACTTTTCAGTCAAAATAAGCAATATTTAATAAATCATGCTTTGCTCTTCATCACCTTCCAAATAGAACAAAGCACCATGGAACTTATCTTCCCCTCCTCAAAAGGCAAATGTAACCCCACGTACTTTTCTTCTCCCTCTATGAAGCTGAATCCATTTAACTTCAGCCAAATGACCTAACTCTATGGAGAGTCCCTGAAAAAGGTAAGATTGTTTGCCTACTGGACAACTGTATCTCCCAAAACTTATTAGAAATTTGATGAAAATTCGCCAAAACTCATTCTCTTCCATCAACAATGGGCTTTGAGCTTTGCAGCCAATTAATTGACATAAGAGTCACAACTCCCAGAGATGAGCCTTAAATTCAAACACTCCCTTCCACCTTACATGTGGGCTCCACAGCTTTCTTGTCATCCAACCAAGTAAAAATCAGCAAGAACTTTTGGCCTTTGGACCTAGAAGTGCCCAAACTCTTTCTTATTTCACAGCCTCACATTTTCTTACGGCAAATGTGACTTGTGAGCCAATACAAACTCCTACAACACTCAACTCCATTACTCTCCCACCAAAATTTAACTTACTTTCTAAATCCCATACTTCCGACAACATAATCTCAAATCGGAAAGAACAAGAACCCTGTGAATCCCTCACAGTGAATCTACACAAACATGAAAATCATATGCTAATTTCTTGAGTCAGAAAAGACAGAAGTATGTTGAATTAACTCAAAACCATAGAAAATTCAAAGAAAATACCTGAATGATCTTTTGAACCAAAAGAGAAGCTGCAAGAGGAAAGCATAATCTTGCTCATCTTTTGTCGGTTTAAAGTTACCCTCCTAAAACATACAAATAACAAATGTTAGTACAGCACCAACTACAACGAGAATGCCAAATTTGACACTGAAATGGCCAAAAAGAGCATGATTTTGGTATTAAACTGCAACATAGAAGTATTTCATTTAGTATTAGCGACAAATATATAATGCATAGATACACATCACAACAAGTTACAAACATACGTGTATAGATACACAAAAGCACAACACTCAATGCTTTGTTGTGATGCCGAAATTCAGCAAAACCAAAATTTGGTGCCAAATCTCACACCTATCTTTGCAAAATGGCAAATTTAACACCAAATTGCCACCCCATTAGACCACTAAAAGTTCTATAACATCGTATTGGCACAAAAAATTAGTTCTTGATTGGAGATGCTATTACAACCTATTTCATTAGACTTTCTAATATTATAAGTTTTAGTTCTGATATGTGTTTTGTCAAACACAAAGAGATTAGTAGTTTAATACAAAGTTACAAACTAAGGAAATAGAAACAATCATAGAAATAATTTAGTGGATTGTTAATACTCAACGAAATTTCCTAGTTGAACTGAGGTCAACCGCTCGAACTTTCCCTATTTCGTATGTATAGTAATAGGAACATTTGCTCGCTTAGGTTTAATTTTACTGCATCTTGTCCTATTGTGTTTACCCAGCTTTGTCTTGCTCTCTCTCCCTCATCTACCACAATTGATTTGGACCATATCAATTATAATTGGTTCGTCTAAGACTTTGACACATGACCAAACCACCACGAACGTTTCAATCATGTTGTATTCTATTTGGTGCAAATTCGAGGTTCTTTCTAATAATGTCATGGTATATCATACCTGGTGTAGAACCAGAAGAGCGAAAGAGGTATTTCTGAAAAAAAAATACTCAACTCAATATGTGAGGAGAAATCAATATATTATATCATCAAAAGTTAAGAAAAAATGACAATAGCTCCTACCTATTTATAAATAAAAGACTCCTACTTGTACTGAATACTAAAGATAAACATCAATAAAAATCCTATCTTTTCTAAAAATTATCTTCTTCGATGATCCCAATCTTTTTCCTTCTCACGTACTTATTTTTGTATTTGTTCCTGATATCACGGAACTTTGGTAGATCATCCCCATCAATACCTTACCTAGTTACATCACTTATTCACCTTAGCATTCCAATTTCACTTCGTCTTGCTCTCTCTCTCCCTTGTCTACCACAGTTGATTTGGACCAGACATATGACCAAACCACCACAAACATTTCAATCTTGTTGTATTATATTTGGTGGAAATTCGAGGTTCTTTCTAAGTTTGTCATGGTGTATCATACCTTACCTAGTTACCTTATTTGCCTTAGCATTCCAATTTTACTTCGTCTTGCTCTCTCTCTCTCTCCCTCATCTACCACAGTTGATTTGGACCATATCACTTATCATTGGTTTATCTAAGAATACGATACATCACCAAACCACCACACACGATTCAATCTTGTTGTATTCTATTTGGTGGAAATTTTTTCGAGTTTCTTTCTAAATTTGTCTTTGTGTATCATATCTTACCTAGTTACATCACTTATTCACCTTAGCATTCCAATTTCTGATACACGATATTTTTTATTAAATTTCCTATTACTCGCCCAACACATCAAAGTGGGTCATACTGAAGTTCTATGAAACACACCTTCCAATCTAGCTGAAACCATACATTCATACAACACTCAATATGCACTCTTCCACTCCATCCATCCTGCTCTTTTTAGCATATCTTGCTTAAAGGCATTAATATATTCGTCCTCCACCCCGGAAAATCTTTACATTTCAAAATTACATAAAACACATAAGGCAACGATACTACACCTTTGGGACCAAGCGACTTTCACATTTAGATAGAAATCCCATCAGCTCCAACAGTTTTACTCATGTTCATTTTCTTCAAAGCTTATTATTCCGCAATTTGATTACTATTACGACTTACGAGTGACTTCGTAATTTGAGCACACACAACAGCTTTAAGATCTCCTAAAGCTCAAATCACGAAAATGATTTCATTACAGAGCTTCTCAAAGTAACTTCTCCACCTTCCTTAATGCTACTTGACATTATTCAAATCCCTCCTTTTCCTTTCTCTTTCCATCCTGGTATTTACAGTTTCGTAAATATCCCTCTCCTCATCCTTACAATTGAGTTTTTTTTTCCAAAAAACATCATATGCTCTCGTTTTACCTTGTGTAACTGCTTTCTTAGTTTTGGCTTTCGTATTGTGTATAGTCTAAATTCTCACTATATCTACAAGTAACAAAGGTTTTTGCACTCTCTTTCCATTTAAACTGATCTTTGGACCTTGTCATACCACCACCACTTTATTTAGATGGTGGTCTACTTTCCATTGGCTCCCCCCCCCCCCCTTTCCAAATGTCTGTTGCTACCTTTGTAGTACACCAAGCAGTCTCCAGCGGCATAAACATAGATTCATCCTCCCACAATTAGATGCATTCATTCATTTTGTTTTCCCACCCAACATGCCCATTAAGACGCCCACCCATAACGACTCTCTATCTTGGCAACCACTGTACTGGCTAGTCCAAATCCTCCCAAAATTGTCTCTTACAAGCGTCTCTTAGTCCTCCTTGTTATGCATAGGCACAAACGACAAATAGTGTCTCTTCTCCAATAACTTCTGTTTTTATTCCATCAAAAATAATATTTTCTTTTGTTCCCTAAATATACATTTTTTATTAAAAAAAAAAAGAAAGAAAAAAAGAAAAAAGCATTGTTTTATCATTATCTTTTAGAACTACCTTTAAAAGAATTAACATATCACCTTTTATTTTTTATTTTTCTTTAACCACGACTGCTTCATCCTTGAAAAAACCTACTATGAGAACACCTACGCTCTTTTATCTCTCATACTGCTCCACAAACAAATTGCTTCCTAATTGCAAACTATATTGATCATATCCTACTTAACAATGAAGATTGCAATCTGTTGCAGCTGGGTGAAGGAAGTATGGTGTAAGCTGGTCCACAGAGATTTTAGAACCACGTTCTTCTCTCTTAGTTTGGTGGATTGGATTGATACCAATTAGGAGAAGAATTAGGGGGAGAATAATAGGGTGCCTTGGCCTATTATTTTCTCTACTGCTATTAATATGTCCTGGTATTGGCATAATGTGAAGCTGCATGACTCTGTTTGGCGCATCCCTTCCAATATGGCTGCTCATATCCTCCACCAAGCAAATTTTGTGGCTAAGAGTGTTGATCTCCCTGGGTTTAACCAATCTTGTCCTGTGGTTGTTAAAAGGGGAGAAGCCTCCCTCAGGGAGGATTAAATTAGATGTTGATTGTGTTGTCTGTGCTTAATCTGGTAAGATGGCTGTTGGGTTGGTGTGCAGAAATGATCTGGGTTCTTGGATGTGAGGTATGCATAGAAGAATAGATCAAGTGGATGTCCTGAGTGGAGAGATCTGGGCCATTCTTGAAGGTGTGAGTGTTCTTGTTGATATGCGGTTGATTAATGCCATTGTGGAGTCAGATTCTGCTAGTGCTATGGAAATGGTTAGAGACAATCAGCATTGTTCCTTTTGGACTCAGATCAGCAAAATCCAGGAGCTGCTTGAAGCCTCTGATAGCTCTGTGGTGTTTGGGTTCACAGAAGTCAATAGAGTAGCTGACTGTTTACCTCATGAGGGCCTCCTTGCTTCAAATTTTAATAAGTTTTTTATTCCTAACATTCCACTCTCTTGTCAAGAGTTGGTAGAGGCTGATATTAGTGGTGTAGGTTGTGTTAGGCTCCTGTTCTAGGGTGTTTTCCCTCCTTTTGTACCCAAAAAAAATAAGATTGCAATCTGTTACGCCCCTATTATAAAAGTATAATGCCATAATAATAATCCCCTGTTATAAAAGTATAATACCATAATAAACATACATGAGCTGGATTAGGATAAGCAAAAACATGAGAGGAAATATTGTTCCATGTACATATTTACAATAAGCAGTAAATGTCCAACCTTTGCCAATGCAACCAGCATTTTCTCCTCAAGCATCTCCCTGGGTACTGTCTTTCGAGCAGATTCTTGACGCTGTTCATCTTCGTACTACATGAACGAAATGCATAAACTATTACTGTTGTACACTGAAATATAAGGGATTATCAACAGCAGGGGGTTTCGACTTTCACAAAAAGAAAAGAAAAAAACATGTGATGGACTTAGCTGCCATCTGTCATTGATTGGGGGTGAAAACAGAATGATTTATGCAAAGACGTGAGCCTTTTTTTCTTGTTCTTCCTTTAAACCAAAGTGGTGAGCTCCATCTGTGAGATCAAAGCTCTGCTCCACATGAGTAAAGAGTTGACTACCAATTGATAGTCTTAAATCCGGTTTGCTTAATAAGCAGTACTAGTATCTTTTTGTTGCAGGCGACGGAAGATTCTTTCTACTTTGCTCATACTATATGTTACTTTCTGACTCCACATTATCTCACCAGACACACAGGGCGCCAGAAGAATTGTACTAGTAGTAATAGTAAAGAAATGTACAGAAGAATTACCATGAGAACCTGACTGATGTAAGGTCGTATCCTCCCCTCAATCTGTGAGTCATTGTCAGCGGCAGCAAACTGCTGAATCATCAGTGCCTCTTCTTCTGCCTAAAAAAAATAAATAAAAAACTAAATTGAGAGACAAGAAGAGAATTTCTACAGATATGCTGCTTGCCGTGTGTATTTAGAATAACCTGCAACATCAGTGCCAATTCTTCGTCAGATTTAGCACTTTGACTACCCGGCAAAGCTCCATCGGCGATAGATATCAGCCGAAGTCGATCGGAAACTGAAACGAGGTCCGAGTCGTCTTCCACGGTTCGATCGTCGTCATGTGCCACAATCTAATCAATCAAAAAATTCATTGAATCAATTACTTATCTATCCATCTATGTGCACACAAAAACAAGAAACACAATTCTGAGGTAGGTCTGAACTCTTTGCTCATCGGGAGGGATCGAGGTCAGGGAGAATAGCTGGAATTTAAGAACCTGATGATCAAAGAAAAAGAGATAATTCAGTCAGTCAAGTCAAGAGCCCTCCAACATCTGGTCTGGTATAAATTGGGGCTAGTAGTAGCAGCAAGAAAGACACAGACCTCGAAACCATCGTCGGTGTCGTAGTCGATATCAAACTCAGAGTCGTTGTGCCGAACAAGGAGCTTCCGAGCCACCATTTTTCCCCGTATACCGCAGAAGATGAAAGCAGAAAGAATTGGAGTCCTACCCGTCTGGTGAAGTCTTTGATGTTTATTTGTTGACCTGACTTAGGGTTAACCATTGTAACTAATTCAATTTTCTCTTGATTAACTTTCTTTTTAAAACTAAACTCTCTCTTCTCTCTTCTTAACAAATGGGACGTGAGACTTGTGTGCTCGTCCCAGTTGTTTCTCGTCCCAATTTTTTCTCGTCCCAGTTTGTATTGCTCGTCTCAGTGTGGCAATATACTGAGACGAGAGTTTTGCTCGTCTAAGTATATTGCCACACTGATACTGAGACGAGCAATACAAACTGGGACGAGAAACTGCTCGTCTAACACAGAAACTGTGTTTTTCCCAGAAAAAAGTACGAATACATGATCAAAACATGAATCAGTTCAGAAAAAAGTACGAATACATAATCAAAACATGAACCAGTTGAGAAACAGGGAAGTTCATTACATTAAAAACTTAAAAACATGACGAAAATTACATTTTTTTGGGTTTCTTGGGATTGCGAGGCCAGAGCTCCGGATCTTCTTCTTCACTGCTGTCGTCGTCTCTGTTTCTTTTCTTCGGCGTCCATGGCGGAGATGGCGGCCAATCCACGGAGTCGTCATCATCTTCTTCGTCTTCATCGTCACTGTACTGAGTAGTTTCAGAGCCCCTTTTTGCCCGGAAATAGGATTGTTCACGGTCAGTTTCACTGTCACTATCTTCCTCAGTGTCTTCATCCTCTTCCTCGTCCTCGTCCTCGGACCTTTCAGTATCCTCCTCCTTGTCCTCGTCCTCGGACCTTTCAGTATCCTCCTCCTCCTTGTCCTCGTCCCACTCCTTTGGTATCTTCTTCTTTGCCATTTCAGAATGTGGTGAGTTTTGGAGAGAAGAGTGGCTTTTGTAGTGCTTCCTGGGTAGATGAAGAGACGGAGAGAGATTTTGGTTCATGTGCCGGGTATAATTGCATTTTCTAGAAAACATGCATGTATGTTTTCTAGAAGGTTTGTAATAATAACATTGTTGAAATACGTAACAGTTTTTTGTAAGAAATGCATATTCATATTAAATAAATTTAAAAAAGAAATTGTTTATCTATGTATTAAAATGCAGATTCATATTAAAAAACACAAGAATTGATCGAAATAAAAGATATATTGTTTATTTATGTATTAAAATGCATATTCATACTAAAAAACACAAGAAAAAAATATATTGTTTATTTATGTAATAAAATGCATATTCAAATTAAAAAACACAATAATTGATCGAAACAACAGATATATTATTTGCGCAATCATCAAAAGAGGTTGCGAACTAATAATTACATTACAAAGAACGAAGAGCAACGACTTTTATCACAACATTAATTTTTCAATTGAGGGCAAATCTTTCTGGTGTGCCCTTTTACATGGCAATGGCTACATCCGTACGTTCCCGTTCCTCGCTTTTTTTCACGAACGGTTTCGACCATTGGCTTGTGTCTTTTCTCCTTGTCCCTCCCAACTGTTACAACTTTCTTCGGTGGAAGTGGGCGAATGTTTCTTATGTGTGCAGGTACTTCGCTTGTGACTTTGCTGGTCCACGTTGCTGGGTTGGGAGGAGTCTTAATTGTACCTGCATAAGCCAGATGGTAGTTTTCCAGTGAATAGAACCTGCTGGTGTGGTCGTACATGACCTTCATATCATGGTCGGCATTGTAACGGCCAAGTTTTCTGAGTTCTTTTGCACAAGCACACGCATGTACACACGGGAACCACATCTGTTGGTATTTGCCGCACGTGCAGGTTCCGAGGCAATGTCCAGGTTTGAATTCCACGATATGAGTTTTCAGATGATTACCGCGGACTTCATACAGAGACTCTGAAATTGGTCGCACGCGAAAATCTATACACTTTATAGAACGACTCAACATTCTTTTCTCCATTTTCGCAGTCAGGTAGGTGTTGCCCATGTCAAAGCCGAGGTTTCGTTTTTTAAGGTGCCACTCGCTCTGATGATCGCATATTTGGGAGAACATTGTAAGAGCTTTGTCAGACCTGGTCGGCAGCAGGCACGAGTTAATGGACTCAGCATAGTTGGATGTATGCATCTCAAACCGTGCTGTTTTACAATGGGACCTTGCCCATTTCTCTAGACCGGCATCCCGTAAGTAACGTTCGACGGTCTTGTCGTTAACGCTGTTTACTTTGTCGCACTCAATACCCATGTCTATCAGATGTGACTCACACGCGTCCTTATCAAATGTGTAGGCCGCACTGTGGTAATGAGACACCCACTTTTGTGTATTGTAATGCTTCAGAGCGTTCATTTTCAAATGGTAATAGCAGTGGACGTGGTTGGATAAGGGGTACACGGCCTTGACTGAATTGATAATAGCCCGGTGCCGATCTGAAACGAACGTCAACTCGTCATGATCCTGTACAATTAACCTCGGTCTGTTTAAGAACCAAGTCCATGCAGCGGTGTCTTCCTTGTCCACTAGTCCCCATGTAATGGGATAGCACTGTTTCTGGCTATCAACCATTGTGCATACGACCAATTGCAGGGGTTCCTTCTTCATGTGCGACATGTCGATGACAATTACTGGTCGCATATACGGTATCCCCTGAATTTGTGCCGCGAACGCAAGGAAACAGTACAAGAAAACACCAACTTCGTCCACTCCCATATCCCATTTAGTACCGGGGTTCAGAATTTCACATAATGCCATGAACACGGGAAGATCAGCGTAATTTTGAGCACGAGTACCCTGGATCATCTGTTTGGCCCTTTGACGTGCATACCATGCCGGCCAGTACGATATTCTACTTCCCATTTTTAAGGCGATGTTCTGTACTTCATTGATTGTGGGTGTCTTTTTTGATTGGCCCATCATTCCCAGCAATTCCTGCGCGATCACTTCGCTATTAATGTTACGGTGCTTCCCATCTACGCTGCATGCCGTACATGTATGAATGGGGTTATGTTTCTTCACCTGGTAGTGCACGGAATCTTTTTGCTTGTAAGCCCCAAGCATCCATTTGCATTCCCGATTCAAGCACCGCAGTATAATACGAGTCTGGTCTCGCTTACATACGTAAAAAGTCCATCTATTCGAACCTGCAACCGTTCTGATATGGTGGGACAACGGTATGTATAAGGTTTAGGCATTACATGATTAAGATATGATGATTGTAGGATTTTGAGTTTATAGTTTAGATTACATGATTATATGGTTTAGGACTTACAATTTAAATTTTTAATATTGAATACCATTTTTTCATGATAAGTGAGGATTTCAGGGTTTAGGGTTTAGGGTTTAGGGTATGCTCGTCTCTGTCGTCCCTGTCTTGTCATCTTTGGGTATCGTACTCGTACGAGTCTATCACACCCCAGACTGGGACGAGAGATTACTCGTCCCACGAGTCTATCAAATGCCAGACCGGGACGAGTCCTCGTCTGTGATTTGAATGCCAGACGAGAGATTTCTCGCCCCAGTTTGGCAGGTCTTGCTCTTCCCAGTTGTGCATGGGGAAGACTGGTACGAGCATAGTTCACGTCTCAGTCTCAGTCTTATGAGAAGACAGAGACGATGAATATACTCGTCCCAGTCTCTCCACATACAACAACACACATCAAACCAATAATAATGAAGAACAGAGCAGAAATATAACAAACGTAACCTACATTTTAGAGTAATGTGATGAACATATTGGAAGTATGAAAGTAAATAAATGATAATACCATACATTTCAGAGTACTGTGATCAACATATAATAAGGACAAACATACAGAGATGAGAGTTTAAGTTTTTACCGTAGCTGAAGAACAAAAGTGAGGAAAGAGAGAGACTTGTACAGACAAATGGGATACTTGTGACACCCCCATACTTCGTCGTGGGAGAAATACAGGAATGCCACTCCGCGCCCGAGATCGCTCCCGGTGCAAGGAACAATGGTAATCAAAACAAACATCGCCATGATTATATATTACAAGCTTTAATGTTTACCACAGTGAAATAATACATACTATCAACATGATGAAATATTATCTAGGTGTTCTATTTACTTAGCACTAGCTCAACTAGGTGAGTCCGCGTTTCCCCTTAAGCCGAGCTCCCTTCGCCTAGACCTGCGGGGGAAAGAAACAAAGACCGCAGTTTTTCTAAAGTCAGCACAAAATTGCTGAGTAAGTAAACACCCCAACGTGTAAATCGGAAAGAGGCATGTTTTTATTTTAATAAATCAGGATGATACGTAAGAAGTAAACAAATATTTTCTCATGTGAGAAAAGAAATATATTTTCCAAACTTTTAATTCTTTGTTTCCAGAAATGTATTCTCAAATCACCACAGTATAAATAGACATTTATCCAAACGAAACATTTTGATCCATAATATTTGTCCCAATTAGGGATTCCCAATATCCAATAATCAAAATCCATAATCTATCATCCACATCTCAAAAATTCACATTTTTATTTAGTTGTAGCGGGGAACGAACCAATAATATAGAACCAACCATCTCGCAAGCATCCAAGACCTTAAGTGTCGGCACCCCTCTAAGACTTCTTGCGGCCAGAGAGGTGAGTACATGGAGCAGCCCGGGGCAATTGCAACCGAGCAAAATATAATAACCACAATAAATAATAATCCGCATATGGTTCCACCGCACAACTGTTTCCACTTTACGTTGTTACGTATTATTAATTTTCATGTGATAGTTTCCAAGTGAACCGGCAAACAAGTAATTGAAATTCCAAGTCAAGCACGTATTTCAAAATTTACATTTGAGACGTATAAACCATCATAAAAAAAAATAGTTGGACGCGTAATTGAAATATCAAGTTAAACACGTAAATCACAAATCACATTTGAGACGTAAAAGTCATAAAAATATTTGGACACGAAGGAGGACGGGAACACTAGGTTAGGCATATTTACTCACCTTCAAGTAGCACGTCAATTATCACGATAAGCTTCTACGGATATAAGTCGCCCTCGCTTATGTACTCGTCACCTACAATTTATAATTCCTAAATTATTTACAAGCTCAATTGCGCAAGCATGCTATGCCAAATGCTTTAACTCCTAATTCTCATTTTTATTTATCCCCCTTAACCCCAATAATTAATAGCATAAAACAATTATTTAATTAACACTTATATTTTCCATAAAAATATTATAACTTATATAAATACAAGCTTGTAAAATTATTGAGTAATAAAACTAATATTAAGTTTATACACTCTTATTTTATAGAAAATAATAATCTAATAAACAAAGTATTTATTTATAAATGACCATAAAAGTTAAATCAAACCAATTCAATTATAACTATTTATTTATTAGAAAATATATATACTATATAATAATTGAATACTCAAGTAAAATTCACCAAAAATGCTTATTTCAATAAAACAAGTCATATATAATTATAAACTTATGTTAAATAAATAATTTCCACTTTCTAGAAAAATAATAATGTAATATAAAACAATAGTAATAGGGATTTTTACTTAAAAAGTCTACTTTATATTTATTTCACAAACTAACTTCCAACTTATTTGTTTTTATCCATATTAACTAAATAATATATTTTACTCAAAATAACAATTTACAAGAAATTAAACTATTTAGTTAAATAAACCAAAATTATATAATCAAACCAAATCGTACATTTTTATTTTGCTTGTAAAAACAACAATATTTCATACAAATCAAGTTCTATATAATTTTATCAACATATTTACTTTTATTTAGTCAAAATAATATATATAATTATTTGCTTATATCATAAATCCAAAAATAACACTTTAAAGTTTATGAAAAATAGGCAGTTTGATAATATACACACATCACCCCCAATCTTTGAGAAACTAAACATGCAGTTAACATCTTGCCCTCAACTTTTCAGAAATGACATAAACTACCCCCCTTCAAGAACATATGCATAAAATTTCAACCCAACATACCCGATTCGATTTAGAGCTAACAAGATGTGATTTTGATGATTGGAAATGAACTAGAGAGTGATTTAGGACTCACCTACGCGAAAAATCGCGAGAAACGATCAAGAATCGGAACGGGTCACGTCTCCGAAGGTGGCGGTCGGCGGTGATGAACAGTGGCGACGAATCGGACGTTATGGCCGCTGTTTGAGGTTGCTAAAGTGCTCCTCGGACCTCCAGGAGTATTTTGGTTCAAATGGGAGGGAGTGGGTCGCTCCGGTTAGCTCGGGTGAGCTTCTCGCCGGAAAATATGGTGGCGGCGGCGATGGTGGCGGTTCTGGGTTGCCTTGCAGCGACTTGCTGCGGCTTTTCCTCCTCCTTGGATCGAAACAGAGGGGGTGAGATGGTTCAGAGGCTCAAACAGCGAGAGAGTGAGAGAGGCAGTGGTGGTGGCGGCGTTTTGCCGTCGGGTTGGTTCGCCGGAATTGCTGGCGGCCTTCTCGGCGGCTGCTGCTGCTACTACTGGTAGGGTGTAGCAGAGAGGAAGAGAGAGAGAGATCTTAGGGTGTTTAAAACAGTGAGGGGAAGAGGGAGAGAGAGGTGGCTGTGTTCCCGTCGGGGTGGGCTTTCCGGCGTGGTGGTTGGCGGCAGCAGCTGCTGCTGCAGCTGGTGGTGTCGGTGGCGAGGCAGAGAGGGAGAAGAGAGGGAGAGAAGAGCAGCAAGAGAGGGAGAGGTGGCTGTGGTGGTGGTTCGGGTGGTGATGGGTGTGAGGGTGGTGGCGGCCGTGGGTGTGCAAAGAAGAGAGAGAGAGGGTTGTTGAGGTTTTGTTTCTGATGTGAAAAACAAATGCAACAAGTGGGTTTTAAATATTGGTTTTGGTTACTTGGAGGAGTGAATTTCCTCCACCGCCCCAACTCTTTTTTTTTTTTTTTTTTGTCAACTAGCTAGTTATGCTAGTATGCTTTGGGTGCACTAATTGGGTTGGTCAATCTAGTGGGTTGGGTACACACATGCTAGAATCACACAAATCACATAAAATGCTAAATAAATACTCAAATAAAATACCGTTTTCTATAAAACTATTATATGAAATTCCCGATTGTATTTTCAACCCAAAAATAATCTATCTCATCCCTTGTAATAAAATAAAATTTTATTTTTTCTCAATTACCCAATTTACCCTTCACAAATAGTCGGGGTATTACAATACTTCTATGGGAGAACTGGAGCCAATGAGAGTGACAAATGAGCCATATTCTTGAGGAGTTTAAGGTATACATTCATAAAGTTTACAGTTGGAGTAAATTCAACTGTACTTGGTAGGTTGAGGTAGATAGAAACAATTCAATGTTGGAGAGAGAGAGTACGCGTTTTTAGGGTTTGTTTTTAGAGTATTTAACTATTGTGTTTGGAATGGTTGGTTTAAGGCTTCTGTGGAAACTGATGCTCAAGTGATAGTAAATGCAATCAAAAACAATGTTGCTAGCCGTTGGAATTGGAGGACCAGCGCCTCTGCCTGTTCAGCCTTGTTAAAAAATTTCTCTAGTTCAATTAATTATGTACCCAGAGAGTTAAATGCCAGAGCACATAAACTAGTTGAGTGGGTCAAATGTAATAGGGTGTTAGGAGAGATTGATGTCTCTTTAGTGCAGTTTTGTAATGATCTTAGTAGTGGGAGTGATCAACCCAGTTTTGTTTTAATATAATGGTGGCCTTTTCTATAAAAAAAAAACTATTGTGTTTGAAGACGAGAGAGAGAGAGATGCAGACGAGAGAGAGTTGGAGACGAGAGAGAGTTGGAGACGAGAGACAGTTGGAGACGAGAGACAGTTGGAGACGAGAGAGAGAGATGGAGACGAGAGAGAGAGTTGGAGACGAGATTGGAGACGAAAGAGAGAGTTGGAGACGAGATACAGGTGGAGACGAGAGAGAGAGATGGAGACGAGAGAGAGAGAGTTGGAGACGAGAGACAGTTGGAGACGAGAGGCAGATGGAGACGAGAGAGAGAGAATGGAGACGAGAGAGACAGATGGCCCCACTACGCTGCTAACAACTAGTGTTTAAAAAGGAGGGTATTTTTCAAAGACCAATTCACCCGAATGCATTTTTCTAAGATCAATTCACAGACTGGTATATTTCCAATTGCCCCATGAAAGCAATGTTAATACTGTGCGGCAGACTTATTCAGCCGGGGCCCCTTGCAGCCTGCATTAGGAGAAAATACCAATTGCTAGTGTGGTACTTCTACCATTCCGTTCCCTATCTAGGAGAAAATACCCATGTTGACTTTTTTACTCAGCATGTGCGTTAATATGACCAGGTGATTTTTTATTTTTATTTTTTTCGGAAATTGTTTTTGTTGTCAACCGGGTTCAAACCCGGTACTTGATGCAGGGGCTTCCAACGCTCTACTACTTGAGCTACCACCCTAGTCGCTTGACCGGGTGATTTGGATCGTAATATTCATCATTAATATTGCATGTTATATTTTGGCATGGAAAGGAGTCAAAATATTGATGCCATCTCTTCCTCCCAACTTCTTTTTTGGTACGTCACACATTTTCCTCCTTATTTTCTTATTTGGTAACCTTAAATATTTGAAATGACGAATTGCCCTTTGTAGATACTGCTTTATGACATGGCAGATCTAGGCCACGTGGCAACCATCCAGCACACCATATTGTGCTCCATACACACTGGATCACCAGCCGCGCTGATCCATGTGGGGGCTGCGAGACAGAGCCCTCGCATACCACTGCACGGGACTTGTAGGGACTTTGTGGTCTGGAGGCTAGAGTAAGCCCTGTCGCGTGCGAGCCAAGCCCGCGCGCGACCTTTAGTAACTGTTTTGAGAGATCTATGGCACGAGCTCCCTAGACCCGGTCAATCCGGTCAAACCCGGTCAATCCGGTCAAACCCGGTCAACCTCGTAACGGTTCCGGTACTCGCGCACCACGTGCTCTAACGGTTCCTATATATTCGGACGAACGTGCCGTTATGGTTAAGCTAATTAAGCCGCCATCAATGGGCGCATTAACCACACTACAACGGTCACGTTCTCCAGTATATATACATCGTTAACCTTTCCATACAAAGGGGGACACACTGCCATACGCGGAAGCTCTGCCAAACCTCTGTCTCTCTCTCAGACATTGCTACTGACTTGCTCTCTCCCTACACACACCCCTATTCTTCCTGTGCGATCCTTGATCCACTACGTACGGTGTACACGGAGGTCTCCCCGCCGGAATCTCTTGTGCACATTTTGGTGAACCCGACGTGAAACTTACCAGCAAAAGCAACCATGTCTCAGGAGGATGATGTCAGCAACCGGTCGCCTTCCACCGAAACTCCCTCGGGAGACGAAGTCCGCCGTACTCCGACGACTCCCGGCGAGGCACCAACTTTGGAGTCTTTGGACGCCACTGTCCAAAGTCAGGCAAAAGCTCTCAAGTCTCAATCTGCGCAGTTGGAGCGGATCTTGGCCGTTCTGGGCACCCTTGCGCCAAATCCTCCACCAGGTACCGCCACCCCTCAGGGAGGAGGAACCCCTACTGCTCCAGGATTGGGAGTATCGGCCACGCCTCCCAACTCTCATCTGCAAACTCCACCGTCAGCCGCGCAGCTGCCTTCGATCCAAGGATCAACAGCGCAAATGCTACCCCCTGCCACTCACGCCTCTCAGCCCACGGCTTTGGCGTCTAACCCAACTTTGCAGTACACTTTGCCTCCACCAGCGACGATTTGGGGAAACGCGGGCAGTCAATACACTCTCAATCCTCCGGCGGCATATGTGTCGCCACCGCCTACGGCAACCCCTCCGGCAGCTACCGAGGGAAGCCTCCCAGAATGCATGACGTCCTTGCAGAAGCGCGTGGACTCCATCCTAGCTCATCAATCGCTCGCGGATACCATCATCCCGAAGCTAGACAACGATCCACCCATTCCACGAGAGATCTATCTCATGCCTAACCCGGCGGGGTACAAAGCTCCCAAATGGGATAAGTTCGAGGACGTCAACGGGAACGCTCATGAGCACGTCATGCGTTTCATTGACGTCATGGGTCCATACGGAGCTGACCCCAAACTGCTGATGCGAGAGTTCCCAAAGACTCTTGGGAATGTAGCATACAAATGGTACCGGACGTTGGAGCCCGGATCTGTGAAGACTTGGGACGACATGGTCCAGAAGTTGTACACCAAGTTCTTCCAGATGGAAGAGAAGGTGATGATGATCCACCTCTCGCGGATGTATCAGAAACGCGAGGAAGACGGAATCACTTTCATCAAGAAATTCAGAGCGAAATCCTTGGAGTGCAAGGATCCCATGCTCGAAAGCCGGCTCGTAGAGATATGCCTGCAGTGCATGCGAGATGAGTACAAGAGCATGCTAATCAATTTGCAAACACCCACGTTTTCAAAGCTCATCGAGTGCACGATGAACATCGAGCCCATCGTCGAGAGACAGAGAAAGAAGAGCGCTCCAGAACGACCTGCAAGCGGCACCACCTACAAGATCGGCAGATTCGGCTACAAGCGAGGACGCGAAGCTGAGGTCAATGCAGTTTCGCCCCAGAAGCAAGCAAAAGTTACAAACTTCGACGCACCGCCCCTGCCATGCTCGGTGGAGGAGGCAAGCGATCTCTGCAGACAGTGGCGTAAGGACGGCGTCCTCCCACCGCTCGAGAAAGCACCCTCCAAGGAGATGACAAGGGACCCTAAGTGGTGCGAATACCACGGCAAGGTCATGCACCCCACAGCCGAGTGCAAGAAGCTCAGATTCGCACTCGATCAGAAGATGAAGAGCGGCGAACTCATCGTCAGCGACCATCGGAAGGATGTGCGCAACAACCCGCTGCCTGCCCATACAGATTCGGGCTCAAAAGGCAAAGAGGTCGCCATGATCTCGATAGTTGACTTGGAAGAAGTCGCAGAGGATGGTCTACCCATCGTTGCTGAAGTCCATGAAGATGAAGACTACAGCATGGACACGGAAGATGAGCGTGCCGACCGCATGAAAGGGTCGCACGGCTTCGACAGATTCTTCAACGAGATGAACTTCTCCGAAAAATGTCGAGCGGACATGACAAAAGCAATCTTAAGGGTAGCAGAGGACTACGAGGAGGACCTCGTGGTCTCCAACGGGAAAGTCGTCAGGGCGTCCCGTTCCACAGAAAAGATTATGACCTTTTCTGCCAGCGATAAAAAGACAGATGCGAGCCACCAGAGGCCCCTGTACGTGACCGCCATCATCAACGGCGTCGAATTCAAGCGAGCATTCGTCGATGGAGGAGCAGCGGTCAATGTTATTCCACTCCACACACTGAAGCTAGCAGGGATCCCCGAGCACAAGGTAGTCAAGCGTCCATCCCCGCTGGTGGGATTCGGAAGCGATTCCAGAATGACGATCGGGTGGATCCGCCTGGGCGTTCAGATCGGCAAAATCAAGTGCTCGGCGAAGTTCTATGTCATAGACGCGAACACCACATACCACATGATCATAGCTCGGGCCTGGATTCATCGCTTTGACGCAATCCCTTCAACGGCTCACCAAGTGATGAAAGCTATCTGGAACGACAGGATTGTCGAGATACCGGCCTCAACTAACCCGTTCAACTTGGACGAAGCGCATCTCAGCGAGGCGGTGTGGTTCACCGAGATGGCGGACGAGCAAACACCCGGACCATTCAACCCTACTCCTTTACCTCTCTGGGAGGACATCAAGGACCAGTCACCTGCAGGCGTGATGGTGACAAGGGGAGACACCGAAGAAAAGCCGCCTACCCACGAAGAGGCGCCGCGCATCGCATATCATCGCAAGAGTGTCTACACTCTAAAGAGGATCGCAAAGCACGACCCCGAGGGCAAGGAGATAGAGAGCTTCTACGCCAACGGGAAGAAATGCTATCGCATATGAAGGTGCGCGGGGACGTCCTCACACGGGCATGGGGATGTCCCTGGGCAAATCAATCAAATCGAGCAAGTTGCGCTCACAGAAGAGCCAACACAGGGCACTCCAGAGGAGAAACTTAAAGAAGCCCCCGAATGCATGGAAGACAGGCCAAGACCACAAAAGCAAGAGCTTAAGGAAGTGTTCCTCAGCCCGAACGAGGAAAAGAAAAGACCAGTCTTCCTGAGTGCGGACCTCACAAGCGAAGAGGAACAAGGACTGATGCAGCTCCTAACTGAATACAAGGACGTGTTCGCATGGGAATACGACGAGATGCCGGGTCTGGACACGAGCATCACCATGCACCGTTTAGACATCATCCCAGGGTCTAAACCGGTCAAGCAAAGCACCAGAAGCTTTAGGCCAGAGCTCAACGTGAAGATCAAACAGGAGATTGTCAAACTCCTAGATGCCAAGTTCATAGAGCCAAATCACCATCCCACATGGTTGGCCAACATCGTGCCAGTGGTGAAGAAGAACGGACAGCTCCGCATCTGCGTGGACTTCCGAGACCTCAATCGCTTCTGTCCCAAGGACGATTTCCCACTGCCTAACATCGACTTGCTCATTGATTCAACGGCAGGCCATCGCATGTTCAGTTTCATGGACGGTTTCAGCGGGTACAATCAAATCAAGATGGATCCCGAAGATGCAAGGAAAACTGCATTCATCACTCCCGTGGGGGTATTCAACTATACGGTAATGCCATTCGGTCTTAAGAATGCAGGCGCAACCTATCAGCGGGCCATGATGGCCCTATTCCACGACATGATGCACAAAGAAGTGGAATTCTATGTGGATGACCTGGTAGTCAAATCCAGGCATGAAGCAGATCACCTTGCAGATCTGCGAAAGGTATTCAACAGATGCAGGAGCTTTCAACTGAAAATGAACCCCATGAAATGCGCATTCGGCGTGACTTCGGGAAAGTTTCTGGGATGCGTAGTCCATCGCCAAGGGATCGAGCCTGACCCTGCGAAAGTGTCAGCCATCACCAGCATGACGCCACCTCAAGACCAAAGTACCTTGAAAACATTCTTGGGAAAATTGTCATATCTGCGGAGATTCATCCCAGCAATCGCCGAAATCACATGCTGCTTCAGCACTCTCCTCAAGAAGGACGCCGTGTACAACTGGGCTCCTGATCACGAAGCCGCATTCGAAAAGCTAAAGGAGCTACTCACATCCCCAAAGATAATGATCGCGCCTCAACTGGGATCGCCGTTGCTGCTATATCTTACATCAACAAGGAGATATATAGGAGCGCTCTTGGCTCAGATCTATGAGGGACAAGAGAGGCCTATCTATTACATCTCTCGCATTGTGCAGCCTGCTGAATCAAGGTACACAGACATCGAACGTCATTGCCTTGCTTTATTCTTCGTAATAGAGAAGTTGAGACACTATTTTGCATCGCACAAAGTAGTGGTGGTCACCAAAAGCGACCCCATAAGATACCTGCTAACTCACACTACTCCGGGCGGGAGATTGGCGAAATGGTACATGACCATCTCTCAATACGATATCACATGCGTAAAACCAAGAGCGATCAAGTCGCAGGCGGTAGCAGATCTGCTGGCACAGTTTCCTGACAACAGTCACGAACCTGTGATCGAGGAGGAGCTCGAAGGCCCTGAAATCTACGCGATTGACGTGCCCTATTGGACCCTCCACTTCGACGGTTCGTCAACCAGAAAAGGTGGAGGCATTGGAATAGTCTTGACAAAGCCGGACGGGGAAGTCATACAGATGTCCGCAAAACTCAACTTCGCAGTCACGAACAACGAGGCGGAATACGAGGCTCTGATCGCGGGGCTCCGTGCGGCGAAAGCTTTGGAAGTGAGCAACTTAACAGTCATGGGAGATTCCAAGCTGATTGTTAAGCAGGCCTCGGGCGAATATGGTTTAAAGGAGATCAACCTCCTGCCATACCGCACCCTAGTGCAAAAGCTGATGCAGCAATTCTGCGACGTGAAATACGAGCACAAACCCCGAGCGGACAACAGGCATGCAGACGCCTTAGCAACTCTGGGATCTAAGGTCAGCATAGACAAATGCCCCGCAAGGATTTCCATCGAAGTGCGAACATCGTCGGCATTAACAGAAGATGCGTGCGACGATGAACACATGGATGACGCAGACTGGCGAAAAGCAATCTTGCAAGCTATTGCGAAAGGCACCAGTAGCGAAAGCTGGGTACTCACGAAAGGATACTGCATCCACGACAACACCCTTTACTACAAGGGTCCTGGAGGAATACTCATGCGTTGCGTCTCCGAGCAAGAGGGACAACAGCTGTTAGAAAAGATTCACCAACACGCTTGCGGAGAAAGCGAGGTGTCAATCTACAGGAAAGCTCAGAGATATGGCATCCATTGGCCAAGCATGTCTACAGCCGCAGCCCTGATACAAGGGAAGTGCGAAAGTTGCGCACTAATCAAAGATTCTCTACTTGTCGCTCTAATTGACGACGACGCAGACTGGAGAAAGCCATTGTTTGAATTCCTCACCAAGGGCACTGCACCCGAATCGAGAAAAGAGGCAGACAAATTGAAGAGGAAAGCTTCTCGATATGTGGTTCAAGAAAATCTGCTTTGGCGAAAAGGTCACGAAGGCAACTTGCTGCGATGCCTAGACGATAGGGAAGCACAAGAAGTCATGGACCTCTCCCATCAGGTGGAACACCAGGGAGGTGCGAAATTATGCAGACAACTCCTCTCAATCGGATACTTCTGGCCCACGATGGAAGTCGATTGCCGCACCAAGGTGCGACGCTGCCAAGAATGCCAATTCAAAGGGAACCTAGTGCACGCTCCTGCCGTGGATCTACATGCATTAGGGACGCCATGGCCATTTCATACATGGGCTCTGGACTTCATTGGCCCCATCCGACCAACGTCACATGGGAACCATTTCATTCTCACTGCAACCGAACTGTTCACCAAATGGGTGGAAGCAATACCACTGAAGACGGCAAACGCGCTGGCTGTGGTTAACTTCATCCAGGAAAACATCGTATGCAGGTTCGGAATCCCAAATACTATTCTTTCAGATAACGGTACTCCTTTTGTTAATCGTCAGGTAGCTACCAAACTCGCGGAGTATAATATCAGGCAAATATGCTCCACCCCCTATTATCCAAAGGGAAATGGACAAGCCGAAGCGACTAACAAAACGCTGTTGCGAATTCTGAGCAAGATGGTCGCAGATGACCACAAGAAGTGGGCCGACTCCCTTAACATAGCTCTGTGGGCCTACAGAACTTCTCCAAGGACACCTACAGGGGCCTCGCCATTTCTACTATGTTATGGGGCCGAAGCTGTGGTACCTGCGGAGGTCAGAGTCAATTCGGCAAGGCTGGCCTTCCACGCACTCTATGAAAATCAACGCGATCATGATTTAGTCTTGCTGGAAGAAAAGCGAGAACAAGCCAAAAGGACTAACAAGCGGTACCAAGAGAGAATCGCTCGCGCCTATAACAAGACAGTCCAGCGACGGGATTTCGCAGTTGGCGACCTGGTCCTGCGCGCATCTGATCACTGCATGCGAGAGGCAACCCACCCAAAGTTCGCAGCTAATTGGGAGGGACCCTTCGAAGTCACAGAAGTCTTCGATAGCGGCTACTGCAGCATACGAAGGTTGCACGGCACAACCTCAACTCCAAGCTCAGTCAACATGCGCTGGATCAAGAAGTACTATCCCTGACTTCTCTTATTTCATACGTTTTATGATAACGTTGCTTAATGTCTCATGTGGCTACGATATTCGCAATCTCCTCTCCCATATGAGAGGATTGTAATCCTATCTCTCCCATATGAGAATGTCATAATAAAAGAATTCTCCCAAATGAGAAGTTCACATTTATTAGCTGTTTATATCGCTTATCTAATTTGTTACAACTGTTAACAATGATTTATTCGCTTCAATAGTAACAAATGTAAACACGATCTTCAATGATCATCAAAGCCTATCCCTTACGATAGCGAACGCGATCTTAAATGATCATCAAAGCCTATCCCTTACGATAGCGAACGCGATCTTAACTGATCATCAAAGCCTATCCCTTATGATAGCGAACGCGATCTTAACTGATCATCAAAGCCTATCTCTTACGATAGCGAACGCGATCTTAATTGATCATCAAAGCCTATCTCATATGATAGCAAACGCGATCTCAATCGATCATCTAAAGCCTATCTTTTACGATAGCAGCCAAACACAAACGCGATCTTAAGTGATCATCTAAAGCCCATCTCCTACGATGGCAGCCAATACAAATGTGATCTTAATCGATCATCTAAAGCCTATCTCTTACGATAGCAGCTACACGCGAACGCGATCTTAAGTGATCATCTAAAGCCCATCTCCTACGATGGCAGCCACTACAAATGTGATCTTAATCGATCATTAAAGCCTATCTCTTACGATAGCAGTTACACGCGAATGCGATCTTAAGTGATCATTAAAGCCTATCTCTTACGATAGCAGCCAAATGCAAATGCGATCTTAAGTGATCATTAAAGCCTATCTCTTACGATAGCAGCCAAACGCAAATGCGATCTCAAGTGATCATCTAAAGCCTATCTCTCATGGTAGCAATCACATGCAAATGCGATCTTAAGTGATCATTAAAGCCTATCTCTTGCGATAGCAGCCAAATGCAAATGCGATCTTAAGTGATCATTAAAGCCTATCTCTTGCGATAGCAGCCAAACGCAAATGCGATCTTAAGTGATCATCTAAAGCCTATCTCTCATGGTAGCAATCAAATACAAATGCGATCTTAAGTGATCATTAAAGCCTATCTCTTGCGATAGCACCCGAACGAAAACACGATCTTACATGATCATCCAAAGTCTATCTTTTGCGATAGCAGCGGAATACAAAAACGATCTTAATAGATCATCTAACGCCTATCTCTTGAGATAGCGGGCTATACAGATGCGATCTTATAATGATCTTCTCAAAGCCTATCTTCTATGATAGCAATTCGCACAGCTCAACGATCTTGATTGATCTCTGGAAAATTATCTGGAACGATAACAACGTTGTGAACGTGATCTCATACGATTTACAACGACCAACTACAAGCCCATCCGTCAAGATGGCACAGCTGCGAAATAACGATCTCGAATGATCTAGCGAAATATCTGTAAATGGACATCGCATATGTGAAATCATTACATGGCATTATGCAAGGCAAAACAAGCCGAAACGCATGCGAAATTGTATTTTGTTGCAAAGAAAGCAAATAGTACAAAAGCTATATATCAGTATGAGTCAAATGACTTACAATTTATCTATCTAGATAGCAGCTTACAAGCGAAAAGCTCGCATCTAACTACACAGCCAACATGGCTTACAATACATTCGAAAAATGGCTGGTAAGCCAGAAATGCGCCAAGAGAACTCTCGACTAAGAAAAGAGAGAATCCACCGGTCTTGACACCGGCAGCACAGTACGCAGATCTGAGGCCAAAGATCTATAGCAAAAGGGATGCTGCCGCGAAGAGATCAACTCGTCATTCGCCACATCCCTAGCAGCAAGGTCAGGGATACGATATGCCCAAGACCCCAAAGAATGACTAAGGCCCCTGTCTGATCAAGATAGGCGCCGGAGGAGCTTCCTGTTCCGACAGATGCTACTCCGCAAGACAGGCGAAGCAGTCATTCCTCTGGTGATGGACTCCTTGTCATGTTGGACAAGGGCATTGACGAGCACCCCGACCTCACAAATGTGAAGGCGATGGATTCTCCTCCAGGGATGCTGGAGGAGAATCACGCCGTTCATTACGAGACGGTAGCACGGTCACTACGGCGCTGCACCTCGCCACGAGGCGGCCGGAAACATGACCTGCACACATAATACACGAAGAAATTTCTTCGAACACACATGAGGTATTATCTGCATCCTCTTTATGATGGTTATAAACAGCAATGAGCCTCATAAAGTGGATCTTGGAAACTATTTCTATAGCACAAAGCGCAAACTCAGGATTCAAAACTTGAAGTTGCCATGAATCAACGAAAAGCAAGCGTTGAAGCCAGCAGTCGCAATGACTCACGGCAAAGCACATGTTTGGGATAGAAGAACCCAAATGGCAAAGACAGGGTTTATATAGGCCCTGTGGAGACTCTTCGGTCGCCTAAGATGAGTCAGCAAAATTCAAAAAAGAGGGTAAGTTCAATCACTTACGCCTTGAAAAGCGGTAACAATCAATTACCCTACTAAAGGCTACGACGATTCGGTTGCGTATCCTAATAAATGACGGATAGTCATGATTCGGATGGACTTCCCAACGGAAGCGTGCTTATCTGCCGAGAAATTAGCGCGAAAATCAAGCAAAGAATCAATTGCTGATGTCATAATTGGATATGCACAGAAATGTCCAATCAAATCCCGAAAGGGGCAAAACGGGCAAACTCATTGTTTGTTGTTAAAAAAGAAGGGGGAGAAACCCTAGCAACATTACATTAATGTTTCAAAATATTACATTAATGTCTCAACCATTTTCCTGTTTTCTTTTCAAAATTCGAAAAGTCAAAACAAATTTTTGACTAAGGAGTCCTGGGGCTCGAACTGCTCGATCAGCCTCTCCACTTGTTGCACTTCTTGCTTTAGTTGCTCGCACTTGGCATTCATTTCATGATACAGCTTCAAAGCTTCATCGACCTTTTGCTTCTGCTGCTCCACCTTCTGCATCTCAGCTGCGAGATTCTGGTGCCCGAGATTCAGAGTTACAGCTGCGCGAATCAGTGTAACTCTGTCCTTGAGGAATTTGAAACCAAGTCTGCCTTGGACTTTGAGCACGAGATTTTGGCACATGCCACACAGCAATTCGGCACTCTGGGCCGAAATGGTCGCAGGTGTAGCCGCGCACAGCTGCTCTAGTATCCAGATGGCTTCAGTAAGGAATAGCCTCCTGTCAAAAGGACTAATCTCCAGACACCTCACAAACGATCGGGGGTATCTGAGGCGCATCCGAACCACCCAGTCTACATCGGTTTGTTTCAAACCTGAGACATCAAAAACAAGTCATGATGTCAAAACTCGCAAGCAAATAATGCGACGTGCGAATGGTAGAATCTCTGCTTACCAGTGCCTTCCAGAATTTCATGAATAGAGGGAATGCGAGCCACCGGGTTGTTCGAAGACTGCCCTCGCTCCATGGCTCTCCTATCAGCTGCGAGCTCCAAACTCTCATAGTTAGGAGGAAGAGTGTAGGCCGCACCAGCTGCGACTACATTCCCAACCTGCGAGCCCCAAATACTCCACGCAGGAATAGGTGCTTCCGGTTCAGTCATCGCCGGAGGCGAGGGGACAGCCGAAGTCGCTGGACGGACACTCCCAGATGCGAAAATATTAGCATCACTTGTCCTTTCTTCCTCACCGCCAGTACGGACACCTTCGTCCATCGGCACAGCATCAGCTTCGACATCATCGGAAAGTTCGATGACATCCTCGAGACGCTCACTCACGTGTCCAGTAGCTGCGACGGGCTTCTCGGTAGGGGAGCTCGAAATTGGAACATGGGATGCAGAAGGCTGACTTCTCTGCTCCAGCTCAGGTTCCTCGGCATGACCTGCGATACCGAATGCGATAATATGAGGTAACTTGTGTTATAAGTTATTTCACTATCTTTACTAAAGCTAAGAATAAGCACCTCCACGCGAAGGTGGGATTGAGGTATCCTCATCATACACTAGGGACGTGGAACCGTGCCCTATCAGTGTATCCTCACTAAGCAAATCTTTAAGAGAAGCGTGACCTGGGACGCGAGTAAACCAGTCATGATTTTACCTCAAGTGACTAAAGCCTAGTATGCGCATATCACTCAAAATAATTACCTGAGGGTTCTCCGCATTTGCTTACCAACCAACGGCGAATGTCAGGCTTTGACACACCGTGCTTTAACGCACCCACAATTACATCTCTATAAGTAACTGCGAGATTGAAGATCTCACCTTTATCGCCACCTGCGATCTCTGCGAAGTCCGCTTGGACTTGCTCTAGCTCTGCTGTGTCCTCTCCAGGGACCTCATCTTCCTCCTCCACATGAGGAGCCACTTCTTCGGGAAGCTCGTCTTCCTCGCCAGCTGGATGCACTAAGTCGTCAACATGCCGCTCCTCGAGGCTCCGCTGTTTCACAAGCTCGAGTTCCTCTTCCTCTCGCTGCCTTCTTCTTTCAGCAGCCTCCGCGGCTGTCCTCCGGGACTCAGCAAGAACATCCTCGCTTATGGGATCATCTGAAACGCCAGAGTGGGCATCTCTCTTTTGCCTCTTGGCCACGAGGCCACCAACGGCTTCATCATCATCTGCGAATACAAAATTGGTTCAAAGAAAAGAACTGCATGGAAGTCATGATAAAGGGCAAGGAGATGCGACGGAAGTACCTCCTGATTCTTCCTCGCACATCACAACTGTTGCTTCTTCATCACTTGCCTAGGGCTCCTGTCTCTCTTCCTCCTCTTGGTTGAATGGAACGAAAGTCTCAACTGCGAGATCTTTTCGCACTTTGCTGGGCATACGACCCTTGCCTTTGTCCTTGATGGAAAGGGACCTCACTGGGGGAGAAGCTGGAGCGCTCCTAGGGGAAGAAATCGTAATCCCCTTTTGCCTAGGTCTCTTCGCTCTCGGCGCTGCAGTCGCCGGAGGGGACGGGTCATCTCTAGGAGGAGACGGAGCCGGAGGGTTGTCTATCAGCGAGTCAGCAAAGGTGTTCATGACCCCGCGAACTTTTGTTTCGACCTCGGCATCCATCCTCCATGCTAGCCGATACGACTCCCCCCTCCTTCTGGTGGCAACAATGGTATCCACCAGCGATTTGGAACGGTCACCAGCTGCGAACCTCCGCACATGACACTAGACAATACAGAACAAAAAGCATCAGTGCAAGCAAATCAAAGAGCTCAAAGCACACAAGGAAACTGCTTACCTCAGCAAACGCCTTGCTATATTTGATGACCTGCGTGTCACCCTTCTTGATTGCATTGACCTGCTCCTTCAGAATGAAATCGGGGCACAAATGATTCTCGCGGTCCAACAACGAGTAGCAACCGTACTCAGACTCGCTCAAACTGCAATTGGGGCGAAACGGAAAAGAGTTTCTCTTGATCAAGGGGGCCCTTCCTGGCTGCGCCGCCGCCTCCGTCTCCATCCTCGTCTGCTGGGCAATCCAGTATGCGATCCAGTTCTGGGAACAACCACCCCTGCGAGTTCCCGCAGGCTGCTCGAAGGGAAGATTGCTCATGAGGACCGTCTTGCACTCCTTTGTCAGCAAGCGCTTGTAGCACCCTCTGACGATAGACTGGGGCCAGATTGATGGGGCCACCGCATCGAAACCAAACTGAGGCGAGACCCGAGTGGGGTCAACATCCACTGTAAGCCTTTCATACCGTGGCGCGAGCTCACGAATGTGCTCTGCAAGTGCAGGAAGAGAACCTCGCAGACACCAGCAAAAGAACTCACGATAGCGCTCGTGGAAATGCGGCCCCTTTTCAAAAAGAAGGTCTTCTGACAAGACCATGCCTTTGGAAGGGTATAGCTTTGGAAACCACCGCACATTCTCGACACGTGTGGCGTAGGGCCTGGCAGTGAACTCCCTTCGTTTGTCGCATATCAAGCTCCAAGTACACTTGGTGTTGCTTGCTCCAAACCATCTCGCAGCTCTCCCGCTGTTGAACGCTTCCGTCTCGCCTGGGGGACACCACTTCTCAAGTGGGAGGGGAGTTGGAGCATAAGACGGCCAGCGCTCGAAAACCCACATTGTCAAAAAGCTGATATTGACAAAGGTCAGAACATCGAGACGGCCGCGCGATTCCCTCATCGCCAGAACCAGCTGGTCCAGCCTATAATATAACGTGCCCAAGACCAAGGGTCCAAGTGCGACCCTCTGGCCAAGAGCGAGCCTCACCGCAAGTGGCAGCACATGGTAGAAGACCCCGTCATGGGGGTGACCATCAATCAGATACCTCGACAGCCAAGCGCAGAGAAAGGCGCAAAGGGTCAAATGATAACCCTTGCCCTCTACATAATTCTCGGCCTCCGGGTCCTCGCTCAAAAGCTTCTTAGTGATGCTGCTGTTTGCATAGTCTCGGAAGAAGTACTGCAACCACTTGTTCCAGGTATTCTTCGCAGACGTATCCACTAGCTGCCAGTTCGGAAGAGGTTTCGTACTGGTCCACCGAGTGGAGATTTTCTTTACCTCTGCTAGGCACTCCTCCATCTGCGCGTACAAGGCCAATTCCGCAGGTGTTCTCAAGTGACTCAAAGGGTCCACCTCGCCCATGGGGGAAAGCTCATACAGCATTTGAACGTCCTCGAGCGTGGGGGCAGCCTCGAACTCAGCAAAGTGAAACGTGTGAGTCGCAGGCGAATAGCGGGACAGAAGGTCTAGAAGCATGGACTGATCCAGCTTCACGGCAACACCCTTCATAGCACGGACAGCGAAGAAAATGCCGGCTTTATCGAGAGTTTCGGCGTAATTACCCAACACGTGGTCAGTCCACTCATCCATATAGTCCAACTTCTGGACAAACGCCTGAGTAGAAATTGCAGTGTATGGGAAGTGCCCATTCTCGATTCCCAATCGAACCACATCCTCGGAGCCAACTAACTCGAGCAAGGCTGAGTTAACTGGGCGAGTCAGCGTTAACAACTGCTCAACGGGAACAGGATCAGGCATCCTCTTCGCCTTCACCCTCGCGTGGTAAAAATCTTTCCCACCCAGAAAGGGGGCTTTTCGCCACAGAGCCTGCGGAAGCTCCGGCATCTCTTCATCTTCCTTGACGGGTCTGGTTACTCTTGTTTTGGCCATTCCTGCGAAAGGGCAAAAAAAGGGGGGGAGAAATACCACACTTCAGTTTGAATTTTGGAATTCGAGATCTATGCAAAGGAAAGCAGACAGTTCCGGTGCCGATTTTAGAAATTGGGGATTTGCAAGACCCAATATTGTTGAAAGATTAAAAACGAAGCAGGTTTAAAGATCAAAGCCTCTTCACAGATTTCATGGGTTTACAGATTCAACGCAGTTCAAGGCAAACACTGGTAGTTTAAATCAAAAGTAAACGAGGCCAACCTTGTTTCCTTGAAGCCTGCTTGGAGATGCACAATTGAAGAATACGATTTGCAGTCTTGAACTGATGATTGATTATTTGGATCTGCTCCCGAAGATCTCCGGGTACCATTCACTTTAAGAGAAAGAAGCAATGCCTTGCAATGATGGGATACAAGGTATTTATCCAGAAGAATGAAGGGTTGCGTCCCTTCAGTAGTCGAATCGCAACCGTCACCGTCGTGTCGCGCAATCACAGGACGGGCTGACGTCACGCCTAAAACCCTAAAGGTCAGACGGCACGACTCTAGGGGTTTTAGGTCATAATGACACGCACGGGGGCTGAACTTACCCGTATTTGAATTGGTGCGTGACGACGACGCGCATGTTGGTTTCCGCGCATGGAAGCCTATACAGCTACAAGCCTTCACGCGCAGAAAGGGGGCTAATGTAGATACTGCTTTATGACATGGCAGATCTAGGCCACGTGGCAACCATCCAGCACACCATATTGTGCTCCATACACACTGGATCACCAGCCGCGCTGATCCATGTGGGGGCTGCGAGACAGAGCCCTCGCATACCACTGCACGGGACTTGTAGGGACTTTGTGGTCTGGAGGCTAGAGTAAGCCCTGTCGCGTGCGAGCCAAGCCCGCGCGCGACCTTTAGTAACTGTTTTGAGAGATCTATGGCACGAGCTCCCTAGACCCGGTCAATCCGGTCAAACCCGGTCAATCCGGTCAAACCCGGTCAACCTCGTAACGGTTCCGGTACTCGCGCACCACGTGCTCTAACGGTTCCTATATATTCGGACGAACGTGCCGTTATGGTTAAGCTAATTAAGCCGCCATCAATGGGCGCATTAACCACACTACAACGGTCACGTTCTCCAGTATATATACATCGTTAACCTTTCCATACAAAGGGGGACACACTGCCATACGCGGAAGCTCTGCCAAACCTCTGTCTCTCTCTCAGACATTGCTACTGACTTGCTCTCTCCCTACACACACCCCTATTCTTCCTGTGCGATCCTTGATCCACTACGTACGGTGTACACGGAGGTCTCCCCGCCGGAATCTCTTGTGCACACCCTTCAAAAAATCTCACTTTTTTGCTATCAAAATTCAGTAACATTATTGTGCCGAGGAAATGGAGGAGAAAGTTGCATGATCTTATGGCTCTTAGTTCGGATTTATGTTGTTTAACATGTTGTTTCTCTAAGCAAAACTTCAAGAACAATGTGCAATCTTTTGTAGTATGAACGTTGCCTAGCTAGGTTTGTTTTGTGGGGCTCCTGTGTTTGCCCATTAGTTCTGGTTTTAGACTTTTGTTGATGTTTAATCCTTTTGGCTTGATATATTCTCTACTTCTTCCAAAAAAAAATATTAATCTAACTCATTACCTACGGCTAGTCCCACCACTGTGGCATACATGTGTGGTGAGGTGCGACATTCAACTTTTGACAGATATGCATTAGTCATATGAAACACACAGAATTTTACATGTGTTGTCAGAAGGTGAATAGCGCGCCCCACCACGCAGGCATGTTATTGTGGCGGGACTAGCCTCAATGAATACTTTCTCTACCTACTAATATAATTCTAACACACACACTATCCGCACTTGCACGAAAGTCCAAAGTTTGAGACTTGTAGTGCACGATTTTAATATTTTGGGTACCCATTTGCCTTTTTTTGCAAACTATGGATACCTACGGTGCAATTTAAGTCTTAGTTTTTAATGCGATGTTTTATTTTCCAAAAAAAAAAAAATCTAAGGCTAAATTGCACCGGAGGTACCCATATTTTGCTAAATCGAGTAAGTGGGTACCCAAATTTCAAAATCGAGCACCACGGGTCCCAAATAAGGGGTACAAAACTTTTTTAATTTTTCGTTAACTTTCCGTTAATATTGGACGAAAAATTAAAAAAGTTTTGTACCCCTTATTTTCATCTTCAACTTTTTTTTTAAATACAAGTTGTAGATAGTGCTTTCTAGACAGGCAGATCTTAGCCACGTGGCGATCATCCAGCACACCTAGCTGTGCTCCACACACACTGGATCACCACCCGCGCTGATCCACGTGGGGGCTGCGAGACAGGGCCCTCGCATACCACCACACGGGACCTGTAGGGACTTAGTGGTTTGGAGGCTAGAGTAAGTCCTGTCGCGTGCGAGCGACAACCAAGCCCGCGCGCGACCTTAGTAACTGCTTTGAGAGATTTATGGCACGAGCTCCAAAAACCCGGTCAACCTCATAACGGTTCCGGTATACGCGGACGAACGTGTCGTAACGGTCCCTATATACGCGGACGAACGTGCCGTTGTGGTTAAGCTAATTAAGCCGCCATTAATGGTCGCATTAACCCACTACAACGGTCGCATTCTCCGTTATATATAGGATCATTAACCCTTCCATACAAGGGCGAATCACCTGAGAAACGCGGAAGTTCTGCCAAAATCCTGTCTCTCTCTCATACAGTGCTATTGTCTTACTCTCTCCCTACACACAACCTTACTCTTTATGTGTTTTTTATATCCCCTACTTTTGGTGTATATTGAATTCTCTCTGCAGGATTCTCTCGTACACAACAGACGGGGTCAATGTCTGCAACTCTCCAGAGGAAACAGGAGTCGGCAGGTTCTTCACCTTAACCCTAGCATGATAAAAATCTTTTCCACCCAAATAGGGGGCTTTTCGCCACAAGGTTTGGGGAAGATCATGTATTTTTTCGGCCTCTTTAATGGGTTTGGTTCCTTTTGTCTTTTCCATTCGTGCGGAATAGCAAGAAAAAAGGGGGGAGAAATATACACACTTTTCAGTTTGAATTTCAAGAATCAGTTTGAATTTCAGTTTGAAGCAACTATGATTTGTTAAAAGAAGATGAACAGTCCGAGGGTCAATTCTGGGTTTGGAAGTTCAGAATTCGTTTATATTGCTTGGAGTTTCAGAAGTTCCACATTCAAAATTGTCACAATCGGGTGATTAGATCAGTTCTGGGTTTAAGAACAAGGTCTCTTTTGCAGTTCTCAACGAGTGACATGTTTCAAATAGCCATGGGTTTACATATCCAAGACAGTTCAAAGAGTATTCAAGTACACTAAAAGGAACTGAGCAAAGCCAACCTTGTTTTGGTAAAGCTTGTTTTGATGAAGCAAGTTGAAGGAGACGATTGACAAGGAAGAACTGATGATTGATCACTTGAATCTGCTCTTGAAGGCTTCCGAGTATCATTCACTTTAGAGAAAGAAGTGATGCTTTGAAACAATGGAGAGCACAGAGTATTTATCCAAAAACAATGAGGAGTCGCGTCCTTTCAGTAGTCGAATCGCAACCGTCACCGTCGAATCGCGCAATCACAGGACAAGCTGACGTCATGTCTAAAACCCTAAAAGACCAGACGTGTAATACCCCGTTTTTATTATAGGGTAAATTAATGACTTTCTCGTAAATTTAAGCGGTTATTTTCAAACTACAAGTCGTGTGGGGAGGTGTTTGTAATTTTAGATGACACTAATTGGTTATTAGTTGGGGTAATAGTGTATTTGACAAAAACAATAAAACCTAATGGGTAAAATGATAAATAATGATATAAAAAAAAAAATCACAAACCCCTAAGTTTCTACTGCAACACAACTCCCCAACTCTCCCCCTCTCTCTCTCTCCCCGTACATCCCTCTCCCACTCCCTATTTCTTCTCTTCTCCTACTTCTTCGGGAACAACCCCCACCACACCCAACAACGCAGCCACCACCCTCCCTCTCCTCCTCTCACCCTATCTCTGTGCCCCTCTCTTCCTCTGTGTTCTGTCCGGCGAACATCAACAGCAGCAGCAGCGGCGGCGGCGGCGAAGCCTCTGCCTTCCCGACGGATGAGACCAACGCCGCCACCACCAATTGCCTCTCTCTCCGCCTTCTTCTCTATCTCTCCCTCCCCTCTGTTCTCGACGGAGCCAGAGCCAGCAGCGCCAGCAGCGGCGACGGCAACAGTGGCCGAAGCCACTGCCGAAACCAGCGACCCGTGACCCGACCCGACCAGCTACGCTTCCTCCTTCGCTCTCCGCCACTTGCAGAAGCTCCCCCACCACCCTAGATGCTCGACCGGACTCCAGGTAGCCAGAAACAGCCACCCCAGTCGCCGGAGCACCATCGTTTCCGGCGATTTTCCGCAAAACTTCGACGATCGATTTCTTCCCCATTCGGTATCCGATTTTGATGATTTTTGTCATGAATCACATTATTTTAACTTGAATTTGAGTTTTATATTATTGAAATCGAATGGGTAACAAAGAATAATCGGATTGGTGATTTGGGTGTTGATTCATGAGGAAGATGATGAAGGAGGGTACTTTTTGTTATTTTCAGAAACTTTAGGGTAGGTTATGACTTATGCAGAAACTGTTAAGGGGGTAACAAATTGTAGTTTCAAGTAACCTTGGGATAGCTATATGAACAATACATAATCTAAATTTAATTATATAACCAAGTTTTGTCTAATTTTGTTTAATAATTAAAGTTAAACACTAAATAATTTCTTTTGTAATATAAACTAAAATATAACATCTTTACAAAAAAATACTAGTAGTTGATATTAAGTTACAATACAATATCTATAAGTTAGATTTCTTATAATATGATCGTGTGTGTGTGTATATATATATATATATATATATATATATATATATATATAAATATGGGTGTAATAAAAATAAGAAGCTAAATTAGAAATTAGTTATTATTAAATATTACAATCGATTTCTTGAAACATGAGAATTTCACTTTTGTTTGTAATCAATAAAGAATCATGTTTTCATTATTAACTAAATGTCACTTTGATTTTGTAGTAAATTTCAAATAATTATTAGAATTTAATTTATTTATTTTTTTTTGCCAACAAGTAAAATTGTTAGGGTGAAATATTGTTTTCTTAAAATAAAAGGAATTAGTTATAAATTGTAGACTATTTATTTAGCTAAAATACCACTTTAGAGTTTTTATTGATGAAGTTAATACTTAGTAATATTAAAACAGTGAATTAATCTTCAAGTATTATTTGCTTACGTTAATATTTGTGAATATTGTCTCACGTATTTAATCCTAAAATACTCCTTTATGTATATTTATAAGTATAAGACTTAAGACGGGTTTGATTGGGGGAATCGGGAGAATTTAATTTAGTAGTCCATCCTAGCCGAGAATTCATATTGAAGTAGTGCATTATTTGTTTAGATGTACTACCATTTTGACTAGATGATTGATAAATTGTAGGCGACGAATTTGTTGACGTAGGCTACGTTGACTTCCCGTGAGGACAACTTCGAGCTAATTGTGGTTTCAACTTGAGGTGAGTTATATGCTTAGCCTCGATTGCCTAGCTCACTTCGTGTCAAAATGTGATTTATATTTTCTGTCTCAAAAATACTTGTGAGTTTTACGAGCTTGGCCTTGCGTGCCAGCTTATTTCATGTCCACTACTCGTTTGATTGAAAATGGTTGTCGTGTTTCATCCCCTACTTGATAGATGCGTTTTTATTGTTTTCGAATCTTTGAAATATTATTTGAGCTTGGAATACTTGTCACACTTGATCAGAAAATCAGTAATAACATAATCAATACGAACCAGTGATGTGACTTATATTGGGTGATGATTCCCTGGGCTTAGTCCCTAAAGAGATAATCGGGTTCGATCCCCGAAGTAAAGTAAAATAATTCGCACGTACCGGAACCAGTTATGTTACTTTGATCGGCTCCGGCCGGGAACACCGATAC
Organism: Linanthus parryae; assembly: GCA_023055425.1. Classification (NCBI taxonomy): domain Eukaryota; kingdom Viridiplantae; phylum Streptophyta; class Magnoliopsida; order Ericales; family Polemoniaceae; genus Linanthus; species Linanthus parryae. The sequence goes on from JALGPY010000002.1 coordinate 421,447, forward strand.
CAGCGAGTTCCCCTAGTCTACTTGTTGTAGGCTTGGATCTTGATTTATTACAGTCGGCTCCGGCCGGGAACACCGATACCAGCTAGTTCCCCTTGGCTTGTACGCCTTGGACTTTGATCGGCTCCGGCCGGGAACACCGATACCAGCGAGTTCCCCTTGTCTACTTGTCGTAGGCTTGGATCTTGATTTATTATAGTTGGCTCCGGCCGGGAACACCGATACCAGCTAGTTCCCCTTGGCTTGTACGCCTTGGACTTTGATCGGCTCCGGCCGGGAACACCGATACCAGCGAGTTCCCCTTGTCTACTTGTCGTAGGCTTGGATCTTGATTTATTATAGTTGGCTCCGGCCGGGAACACCGATACCAGCTAGTTCCCCTTGGCTCATACGCCTTGGACTTATGATTGGCTCCGGCCGGGAACACCGATACCAGCTAGTTCCCCTTGACTTCTACGCCTTGGATCTTTTACTGCCTAGGATGGCTAAGGGACTCCGTGTGCCCTGACATCTAGATACCACTCCTTTGATTGACGTTCTTAGGAGGGTGTTGCAACGCTTAAGGTCTAGTATGTCTGATTGTGGTCACTGGTCTACCCGGGTACTGTGAGATCAATAATAATACGATTACTATATTTGGAAATAGTTATTTGTAAGAACAGTCATACCATACCTGAAAGAATTAATCGGGAAACTTTTGACGTATCATAAATGTTATTGAGACATCGTGGCAAACGGATTTGTTGTGGGAAAACCCATCGACACTTGTTAATTGATAACTCGACGTCTTTGTTGGCATTATTAGTTGGCAGGCCTTTGTCGGCATTATTATATACGACTACTGTGCTTAACGGTTGGATTATTGGATTCTATTTTGGTTTTGCTTCACCATTTAACATTGTTGTTTTTACTGTTGTGCACTCTGATAACGTTTTACTTATACTCCGTTACTCTTCTTTTTATTTAACAAGTGACCCTACAGCCTTTCGTAACCTTCCTGTTTTTACATGCTAAGGTGTAACTCACTCAGCGTTTTTGCTGACTTTCGAAAAACTGCGGTCTTTGTTTCATTCCCCCGCAGGTCTAGGAGCTGGGATTTTGGAGTAGCGGGATTCGAGACACACGTAGATTGTCGCACATCATCACTTTACGATGAGAACACTAGTTTAACATCAGTATATTAATGATGTAGCATGTATTGTAGCCTAAATACGATAATGTAATAACTTGTTATTTAACTTTTATGGGATGTAATGTTCTCGATTTCCGCTATTCGAGTAGCACTCTCCCGGTCTCTACCGAGCCGGACCAGCGGAGTGTTACAGGTGGTATCAGAGCAGTTCGTTCCAAAAAGGGAATTTAAAACTTGTAGGGTAACCTAAAATGAACATAGGGAAAGATAAAATACAGAAAGCCGGGTATTTGGGGAACTGTCATTGATTGACTCTTGCATAATGAATTTCTACCTGTTATCTGACATTACCCTGTTCCGTGGTGGGACCCTAGTGTTGTTTCCGACATATGGTTTTCTTCTCTACCTGAGGATTCTTCTTAGTATATCTCGACGAGATATATGCTATATGGTTGATTGCTGTTCTCTACTCCCAGCTTGTGAAGTGCTCTTTGTGTTAAGGACTTGAATATGTGGAGAGTACGTGTTGATACTTGCTTTGTGTGCAACTTAATGTCTGTTACTTGTTCAAATGTTTACTGCTAGAATTACGGTCGGACTGGGGTGACGATCCCATGTACCGTACCAGCCCAAGGAACCAAGGGCGGACTAGGGTGACGATACTATGTACCGTACCTCTGGACCCTCGTGGCATGACATGTATTTTATTTGTAGTGATAACTTGCTACGTGTTATAGTATTAGTGGTGACTCTAAGACCCGAGACCTTAGTTTCTCATGCAAGCTTCGAGGACGAAGCTCTCTTTAAGGGGGGAAGGATGTAATACCCCGTTTTTATTATAGGGTAAATTAATGACTTTCTCGTAAATTTAAGCGGTTATTTTCAAACTACAAGTCGTGTGGGGAGGTGTTTGTAATTTTAGATGACACTAATTGGTTATTAGTTGGGGTAATAGTGTATTTGACAAAAACAATAAAACCTAATGGGTAAAATGATAAATAATGATATAAAAAAAAAAAAAAAATCACAAACCCCTAAGTTTCTACTGCAACACAACTCCCCAACTCTCCCCCTCTCTCTCTCTCCCCGTACATCCCTCTCCCACTCCCTATTTCTTCTCTTCTCCTACTTCTTCGGGAACAACCCCCACCACACCCAACAACGCAGCCACCACCCTCCCTCTCCTCCTCTCACCCTATCTCTGTGCCCCTCTCTTCCTCTGTGTTCTGTCCGGCGAACATCAACAGCAGCAGCAGCGGCGGCGGCGGCGAAGCCTCTGCCTTCCCCGACGGATGAGACCAACGCCGCCACCACCAATTGCCTCTCTCTCCGCCTTCTTCTCTATCTCTCCCTCCCCTCTGTTCTCGACGGAGCCAGAGCCAGCAGCGCCAGCAGCGGCGACGGCAACAGTGGCCGAAGCCACTGCCGAAACCAGCGACCCGTGACCCGACCCGACCAGCTACGCTTCCTCCTTCGCTCTCCGCCACTTGCAGAAGCTCCCCCACTACCCTAGATGCTCGACCGGACTCCAGGTAGCCAGAAACAGCCACCCCAGTCGCCGGAGCACCATCGTTTCCGGCGATTTTCCGCAAAACTTCGACGATCGATTTCTTCCCCATTCGGTATCCGATTTTGATGATTTTTGTCATGAATCACATTATTTTAACTTGAATTTGAGTTTTATATTATTGAAATCGAATGGGTAACAAAGAATAATCGGATTGGTGATTTGGGTGTTGATTCATGAGGAAGATGATGAAGGAGGGTACTTTTTGTTATTTTCAGAAACTTTAGGGTAGGTTATGACTTATGCAGAAACTGTTAAGGGGGTAACAAATTGTAGTTTCAAGTAACCTTGGGATAGCTATATGAACAATACATAATCTAAATTTAATTATATAACCAAGTTTTGTCTAATTTTGTTTAATAATTAAAGTTAAACACTAAATAATTTCTTTTGTAATATAAACTAAAATATAACATCTTTACAAAAAAATATAGTAGTTGATATTAAGTTAAAATACAATATCTATAAGTTAGATTTCTTAAAATATGATCGTGTGTATATATATATATATATAAATATGGGTGTAATAAAAATAAGAAGCTAAATTAGAAATTAGTTATTATTAAATATTACAATCGATTTCTTGAAACATGAGAATTTCACTTTTGTTTGTAATCAATAAAGAATCATGTTTTCATTATTAACTAAATGTCACTTTGATTTTATAGTAAATTTCAAATAATTATTAGAATTTAATTTATTTATTTTTTTTTGCCAACAAGTAAAATTGTTAGAGTGAAATATTGTTTTCTTAAAATAAAAGGAATTAGTTATAAATTGTAGACTATTTATTTAGCTAAAATACCACTTTAGAGTTTTTATTGATGAAGTTAATGCTTAGTAATATTAAAACAGTGAATTAATCTTCAAGTATTATTTGCTTACGTTAATATTTGTGAATATTGTCTCACGTATTTAATCCTAAAATACTCCTTGATGTATATTTATAAGTATAAGACTTAAGACGGGTTTGATTGGGGGAATCGGGAGAATTTAATTTAGTAGTCCATCCTAGCCGAGAATTCATATTGAAGTAGTGCATTATTTGTTTAGATGTACTACCATTTTGACTAGATGATTGATAAATTGTAGGCGACGAATTTGTTGACGTAGGCTACGTTGACTTCCCGTGAGGACAACTTCGAGCTAATTGTGGTTTCAACTTGAGGTGAGTTATATGCTTAGCCTCGATTGCCTAGCTCACTTCGTGTCAAAATGTGATTTATATTTTCTGTCTCAAAAATACTTGTGAGTTTTACGAGCTTGGCCTTGCGTGCCAGCTTATTTCATGTCCACTACTCGTTTGATTGAAAATGGTTGTCGTGTTTCATCCCCTACTTGATAGATGCGTTTTTATTGTTTTCGAATCTTTGAAATATTATTTGAGCTTGGAATACTTGTCACACTTGATCAGAAAATCAGTAATAACATAATCAATACGAACCAGTGATGTGACTTATATTGGGTGATGATTCCCTGGGCTTAGTCCCTAAAGAGATAATCGGGTTCGATCCCCGAAGTAAAGTAAAATAATTCGCACGTACCGGAACCAGTTATGTTACTTTGATCGGCTCCGGCCGGGAACACCGATACCAGCGAGTTCCCCTAGTCTACTTGTTGTAGGCTTGGATCTTGATTTATTACAGTCGGCTCCGGCCGGGAACACCGATACCAGCTAGTTCCCCTTGGCTTGTACGCCTTGGACTTTGATCGGCTCCGGCCGGGAACACCGATACCAGCGAGTTCCCCTTGTCTACTTGTCGTAGGCTTGGATCTTGATTTATTATAGTTGGCTCCGGCCGGGAACACCGATACCAGCTAGTTCCCCTTGGCTTGTACGCTTTGGACTTTGATCGGCTCCGGCCGGGAACACCGATACCAGCGAGTTCCCCTTGTCTACTTGTCGTAGGCTTGGATCTTGATTTATTATAGTTGGCTCCGGCCGGGAACACCGATACCAGCTAGTTCCCCTTGGCTCATACGCCTTGGACTTATGATTGGCTCCGGCCGGGAACACCGATACCAGCTAGTTCCCCTTGGCTTCTACGCCTTGGATCTTTTACTGCCTAGGATGGCTAAGGGACTCCGTGTGCCCTGACATCTAGATACCACTCCTTTGATTGACGTTCTTAGGAGGGTGTTGCAACGCTTAAGGTCTAGTATGTCTGATTGTGGTCACTGGTCTACCCGGGTACTGTGAGATCAATAATAATACGATTACTATATTTGGAAATAGTTATTTGTAAGAACAGTCATACCATACCTGAAAGAATTAATCGGGAAACTTTTGACGTATCATAAATGTTATTGAGACATCGTGGCAAACGGATTTGTTGTGGGAAAACCCATCGACACTTGTTAATTGATAACTCGACGTCTTTGTTGGCATTATTAGTTGGCAGGCCTTTGTCGGCATTATTATATACGACTACTGTGCTTAACGGTTGGATTATTGGATTCTATTTTGGTTTTGCTTCACCATTTAACATTGTTGTTTTTACTGTTGTGCACTCTGATAACGTTTTACTTATACTCCGTTACTCTTCTTTTTATTTAACAAGTGACCCTACAGCCTTTCGTAACCTTCCTGTTTTTACATGCTAAGGTGTAACTCACTCAGCGTTTTTGCTGACTTTCGAAAAACTGCGGTCTTTGTTTCATTCCCCCGCAGGTCTAGGAGCTGGGATTTTGGAGTAGCGGGATTCGAGACACACGTAGATTGTCGCACATCATCACTTTACGATGAGAACACTAGTTTAACATCAGTATATTAATGATGTAGCATGTATTGTAGCCTAAATACGATAATGTAATAACTTGTTATTTAACTTTTATGGGATGTAATGTTCTCGATTTCCGCTATTCGAGTAGCACTCTCCCGGTCTCTACCGAGCCGGACCAGCGGAGTGTTACAAGACGGCACGACTCTAGGGATTTTAGGTCATAAAGACACGCACGACGGCTGCATTTGCGTGTATTTGAATTGGTGCGTGGCGGCGACACGTACATTGGTTCCTGCGCATCGAAGCCTATCCGGCTGTGCGTCTTCACGCGCAGAAAGGGGGCTAATGTAGATAGTGCTTTCTAGACAGGCAGATCTTAGCCACGTGGCGATCATCCAGCACACCTAGCTGTGCTCCACACACACTGGATCACCACCCGCGCTGATCCACGTGGGGGCTGCGAGACAGGGCCCTCGCATACCACCACACGGGACTTGTAGGGACTTAAGTGGTTTGGAGGCTAGAGTAAGTCCTGTCGCGCGCGAGCGACAACCAAGCCCGCGCGCGACCTTAGTAACTGCTTTGAGAGATTATGACACGAGCTCCATAAACCCGGTCAACCTCATAACGGTTCCGGTATACGCGGACGAACGTGCCGTAACGATCCCTATATACGCGGACGAACGTGCCATTGTAGTTAAGCTAATTAAGCCGCCATCAATGGGCGCATTAACCCACTACAACGGTCACATTCTCCGTTATATATAGGATCGTTAACCCTTCCATACAAGGGCGAATCACCTGAGATACGCGGAAGCTCTGCCAAAATCCTGTCTCTCTCTCATACAGTGCTATTGTCTTACTCTCTCCCTACACACAACCTTACTCTTCATGTGTTCTTTCTATCCCCTGCTTTTGGTGTATATTGAATTCTCTCTGCATGATTCTCTCGTACACACAAATTTTACTAAAAAATATAAAAGAAGTTAAATAAAATAAAATTTTAATTTAATAATTTGATATTGGTAAGATAATGCAATATATTTTATCAGAATTACATCATTTCAAGATATGAAATAAATTTTTATTAACATATATCCGTCAATCTTAATGTCTTTAACTTTTTGTAACAATTTAAAAATAAAAATCAAAACTTCATAATTTCACATGTATTTTTTGTTAATAAAATAATAACATACAAGTATCTTTGTGTATTTTAACAACTTACACAAGAGTTGACACGTGACATCCTTGAATAGTTTTTTATTGTAATAATTTGTATTTTTCATGCAAATGTAAAAAGAGACTATTGTATAAAAAAAAATTACAAAGATACTTGTATGTTATTATCTTCTTAAAAAATACACATGAAATTATGAAATTCGAGATTCTTTTTAAACACTATTGAAAAAAGGTAAAGACTTTACAATTGACGGATATGTGTTAATAAAAATATATTTCTTATCTTGAAATGATGTACAAATATGTAATTTTGATAAAATATATGGCATTATCTTGCATACCACTCCGTCCCAGCTCTTTCTTCCCAAACTTATTTTGGCCACTATTCACTTGGTTACTTTGACCCGTTAATTTGAATAACAAACCGATGCAATTTTTCGATAATTTTTTCATGGTATTGTAGAGTAAAAGTTTCTCTATAGGTGAAAAAAATATCAAAAATCACATTATTGCTATTTAAATCATCCGGTCAAAGTGACCCAGATACGAGTCAAAAATTAATTTGGGTAGAAAGAGCTGGGACGGAGTAGTATATCAAATTATTAAATAAAATAAAAAATATACTTTTTTAAATTTTTTTAGTAAAACTTGTATTTTAAAAAAGGTTGGAGGTGAAAATAAGGGGTACAAAATATTTTTATAATTTTTCGTCCAATATTAACATAAAGTTAACGGAAGGATACCTACTTGCTCGAAAATCCGAAATTTCAAACTTTTGGGGCTCGATTATGAAATTTGGGTACCCACTTGCTCGATTTTGTAAAATATGAGTACCTCCTGTGCAATTTACCCAAGAATATGGGTAACTCCTGTGCTATTTAGCAAAAAAAAAAAAAAAAAAAAGTGGACAAAAAATGATAGTATAATTAGTGGGGCACTGTTTGCTGAGATAATCTAAACAGCAGCACCACCACCACCACAACAGGCGCAAAATCATGATGGCGGCTGAAGGGCAGCAAAAGCGAAAGATGAAAATCATAGCCGGTGCAGACTCTTTTGGATGCGATCTCAAGGACTCCCTGGTGGCTCACCTGCGATCCCTCAACATCGAGGTTGAAGATCTGGGTACTGACAAGTACTACTCCGTGGGCGAGGAAGTAGGCCGCCGTGTCAGCAAGAACACCGACCCGTCTTCTTCGGTGGAGATTCGGGGGCTTGTTGCGTGTGGGACGGGCGTTGGGGTTTCCATCTTTGCGAACAAGTTCCCCGGCGTGTATGCGGCCACTTGCCTCACCCCGGGAGAGGCTCAGAACAGTCGATCCATCAACAATTGCAACGTTCTTGCTGTCTCCGGGATGTCAACGCCCCCGGAGACTGCTGTGGAGATAGTCAACACCTGGCTCAACACTCCTTTCAGATCTCCCTGCCCGGCCTCTGACTCCAAGCCCTGGCCTCCCGAGATCGATTCATTTCTCCAAGCTTCCACCCACGACATGCCCAAAATCGGAGGATCCAAGGAGGAAGAATCATCCGAGTGCGCGATCTGCTGCTTGGCAAAGAGTCGAGAGTTTATTCCGGTGGAGGTGATGCCAGGTGGAAGTATGAAGATAGTGAGGGAGACACCGACGTCGGCTATAGTGAGGTTCAAGGCCGGAAGCGTGGAACCGGCACACCACCACACGTTTGGTCACGACCTGGTGGTGCTCAAGGGCAAGAAGAAGGTCTGGAACTTGACAAAGGAACAAGAGTGGGATCTGGGTGTGGGTGATTACTTGTTCACTCCGGCAGGGGATGTGCACAGGGTCAAATACTTTGAAGACACTGAATTCTTCATCAAGTGGGATGGTCACTGGGATATCTTCTTGGATGAAGACCTTGCTGCTGCTCATGCTGCTATTCTGGCTGCTGGTGGTGTTGACGATGATCTTCACCACCAGACCAAGGCGGAGTAGGAGGAGGACCTGCGATAATTAATAAATGAATGCCGCCTTAGCTGCATTCTTGTTGGCATCTGCTGTTCGAGTTATGTTAATGTTTTTTATGCATTGTTTGTTGACATTTGCTGCTGCATCTGCCTCTCTCAATACCCTCTCACAATACTATGTATGAAATTCGACTATCATGCCGTTACCAAACCTGTTGCTAGAGAGCTGCTGATCTTTGAATTACTTGACAAAGTTCTTTTGCGTTAAATAATTCATCCACTAACAACAAAAGTGATGCATTACAAACTAAGTAGAAGTACAACCTTTGCCATAAGTATGAGCTCTGACATTGATGGCCTCTTAGTCAGTCCACTTGTAGTTGTAGTGGTGGTAGTAACACCTTACATTTACATTTCTGATATACTGGTGCTATAATGGTATAATGATGATGAATACTACAACAGCCAATCCGACATATACCGGATCTTATGATGTTGATGATGATCATGTGAAGAAGACATACACACAGTCAATACATAAATAACCCCCCATCATCTACAACAATGCTTCTTCTCTTTTCTTTTCTTTTCTTCATATACTAAGCCAGCAGCCCATTAACTGTGTAATCAATCAATCAATCAATCAAAAGACAGCTCCTGTTAACAGCTCTTTTGGTGTCTCCAGGGATAATTCATTGCGGATTGCAACCAATTCCTCTCCTGCATCACATATAAAAGCCGAGGCTTGTCTGCCTGATAGAGTAGCTCCTTCCATGCTGTCTATGTAATCCTACAGAAAATAAAATAATAACCCGTTGCATCTGATCAACTGGGGGAATCTACTTCAGATACTTGGAAAATAGCAGGACTTTTCCCTAATGGTTGTTTCACTTGACCAACCAACCTACTACCAGTAGTAGTAGGAGTAGTAGTAGACTAGTAGTAGACCTACAGTACTACTAAACCAGAACTTACTGTCATGTTAATTTGAAAAAAAAACATAGTTTTCCAGAAACTTACTCCCTCTAGAAACTCGCTCTAAACACTCTTAAAACAGGACACAACCATATGATATGAGCACATCATTTTCTAGCCAGTTCTCTTTTCTTTTTGACCAAGTATCCATGGAAGAAGGTGGTAGGTACATTTATATCTTTCCTAAAAAAAAAAGGTACATTTATATCAAATCCGACCAAACTCTTAATTCAAACCACGTGCTGGTGATGCCGATAACTGATTGTGGAAAACAGGTGTTGGTGATGAGGCATGATGTTGGAAATAAAAGATTGATTGATGTTGCTAGGTATAAGGTGATAATGCACGACTACATCGACTGAGTTTATACCTCCAGCTAGTGCATAATGCATACACTACAAATGACCATATCAACTTGCCATCTACCACAAGATTTAACTGCTTCAGCGCATGATGTGTACAACAATAAGCAATTACGAACGGAATTCTAGAGCACCTGCTAGCAGATGTGTACCAGCATATTTGAAGGTGAATTACAAAACTTACCTGCTTTGTATATGAGCCAGCGAGGAAGAAATTCTTTACAGGTGTCTTCTGATCGGGTCTAAAAGGATCTTTACCCGGCCCCTCGCGATATAAAGACTGTCCAATTTTGACCACGGACGACCATGTAACTTCCAGACCTTGGGAAGATGGAAACAAAGCCAACACCTGACAAGGAATGAGCACGTAAGATTGAGAGATTTGATTTTGAATCTTCTAAAATTACCCGAAGCTGGGATTAGTTTAAACTGTAAACTTCATCATTAACAACATACATAAAAGATATGTTACCAATGCATATATCATACGCGCGCTCATGAAAAATACCATATCTAACCTAGGCCTTGAGTTATCAAATAGACAATAACAGAAAAATTAACAATCTACACATTCTAGATTAGTTTCCAACACAACAAAAAGGAAAAGACTTTGTCAGATGTTCCATGGACACTACTGACCTGCTTTGTGACTCTCTTTATGATCTCATCATTTGGTAATGGCATGTAGGGGTCACCAGGCGTGAGTACACATCTGCCAGAAAAACAAATAAGCAAAATTCGGCTTCCAATGAAGGAACAAAGCAAGCAGAATTGAGAGGATGTCATTCGTAGTCCTTCGTTGCTAAATATGTCTGATACAGGGTTGTGATCTTTTGATAAGCTTGACTTTTGACCTCCAACACATTTGAATGAGTTAAATAACATAATAAGGATATATGTATACAATAAGATAGAGCGATGTGGGTCTTACACATTTTAGATGAGACAATTTTGTATTTATATTTTGTTATAATATGATCCGTAAACATTGTACGTTCTATATCACGACCCGCAATAAATTTTATAGAAATTATGAAAGTGAGTTTCCAAAAGATATAGAAATACACTATGACACATAAATTTTATATAATTTACATTATGACCAAAAATTTATGGCATATCCCTCAAAAATTTTATAAAAATACATAATGATTCATTAATTTGGTACAATCTATACAATGACCCACAAATCTTTTAGACATTCACTTTAGGCACGGGCATCATCTAGTAAACAAACCAGTTGAAAAAAATCCATAACTGGTCAAATATTGCTTGACACTTGTGGAATAACTTTAAAGATCCATAACTGGTCAAATATTGCTTGACACTTGTGGAATAACTTTAAAGAGAAGATCCTGCATTCATTAGTACTCTCAGAAGGGGAGACAGTTAGGTGGCGTAGGAGGCAGGGGATGTCAATGTTTAAGAGCATTCTCATGGTTAATCTGCATTCTAGAGTCCTACAGTAGTTTGAGAAGAGGAAATCAAATGAAAGACGATTTCCTTACTGGAGCAATGAGCCTTGTCCCTCGAGGTAGTAGTCTTCTGGGGACACGAGAGCAAGGTCTGCAAAGCAAGAGAAATCTGCATCTGGTGTGTAAAGGAGATTATCCAAACCAGCAGCTTGCCTTAGTTGCCTAATAATTGCAAATTTCGTTAGAAAGTACGAGCAAGAAAATAACAAGGAAGCAGATCTTGTCTTCCGAACTGAAAATGAATATTTATAATACATCTGTATCACCTCGACCGTTCTAAATCCTGCAATTCAGTAACCCAACCATTGTATCTAAGCTGCACCGTGACCACCGGCACTCCAACTAGCTTATAAATGTTGTCAAAGAACTCCCACTCTCTCCATTTTGGGGGAAGCAATCTTTTAATTCCAGGGACATCACATGCTGTCATGGAGAAGAGCAGCTAAACATACTTGAATAGTAAAGCAAAAGAGTGCACTACAGGAGGACCAAGTAAAACCTGCGACATAGGCATCCGCTTTGACGATTTTCTTTTGAGTAGCCTGAAGTTTTAAGAGAAAAGAAAGACTGAGCTAAAACAAAAGTATTAATTGCATATGCCTGAAGAAGAAATGACAAGTCCGTTTTACTACATCAATGTTTACTTCTGATATTAATGTCTCCTCGCTAACTCTGTGTCATGTTACTTACTTTTCTATCTTTCTTTTAGAAAAGTTACTTTTCCTAATTCAAGACGCTCAAATCAAGATTGCCAAGTTTTCATTACATGATCTTCATCAATTTAATTAGCCTAGGCATTATAGGCACAATTTTCTCAATCGAGTTGCACCTTCAAGAATCAAAATCTTCTCTCCACTTCAACTTAAGGATGCCAAAGTAGAATCATTAGTTACCATCTAAAGGCACAGCCTTCAAGAAAAATATATGCATACTAGTTTAAAAATATGAGCTCTTGAGATTTACAATGTTTTTAGTTGTAGTTACGCACATGAGGTAGTGATTACTCTCAATATCGATAAGCTTAATTCTTGAGAGCCAACTTACCTTCGACATGGCTATTCCTGTGACATATGTCTCTCCATCATTTGATCTTTCAGTAATTATCTCTCTGCATCCCCACCTGAGATGGAACCTGCACTTGAAAAATGTATTCTTCCACATCAGAGAGCAACAAACGTAGGCAGAGACTTGAAATGGTTAAAAAGTGCCCAACATCAGAGATTTATACCTTCCCCCTTTCTCTAGTATGTAGTCCCTTATGGGTCCGCTTAAGTAAACATCAGGAGAACCTTTAAGCATGCGCAACAAAGAAGCCTCTGTTTTAGTGGCAAATAATGAGAATATAGTGAGCATGCAACGAGCACTGATATTGTCGCAGTCAATGAACCCGAGAGCATAAGCAACAGGATCCCACATTCTTTGTATACTGGTACGAGTGCCACCTTTCGATAAGAACCAATCAGAGAAGCTTATCTGTATGATATTCAAACATGTAACAGTTGGTGGTATCATTAAATGAGTTTCTTCTGCACACCCAAACTGAAAATATTTTCCTCGAAATATAGGTGTAGGAACAGATCTTACACTATCAAGATTCCGTATATCCCTCATTGCTCCATCTGGATCAACAAGAGCGCGCACAACAGGACTCAAGGCAAGAGCCAAAGCATTCCTGGCTTTATCGTAAGTCTGCATGGCATAACATAGAGCAAGGGACAAAAAAATGGCTCATGATTTGCTTCAACTTTGTAAAGAGACCCATTACAAGTGTTTATCACTATTTCTGTTAATATATGATCACCAGAAGCATAGTTTGGTGCTTGCAAAAGAATCATTTAGAGTACTGCACTATCTATATACATAAGAAGTTCAACATCTGTGCTTCAAAAACGGAGAAACCATGAATCAGATGATTCAAGAATATTGATTATACAGTTTATGATGGTGCTTTGATATGGAATAGTGAAGGGATGTATGAGGGGAAAAGTTTATAGGCAACAAGGAATATGGAGGTCTTTGTTATTTTCTGATTTCTTCATTAAGCGCCTACATAGAAATATGGTCTCCATAGTCGATCTCTCCGGCAGAAAACTAAATAGATTTTCGCAGGTGCAGTTAATCAACATAAGAGGGTGAAATATTTTGAGGAAGGGAATATGGATCTAGTGCTTTTTGAAGAGATGATTCCCAAAGAAGTTTGGACCTTGCAAGGTGCTGAAGAAGATATGTTATAATGCTTACCAGGTGGAGTTACCGGGAATCAAAAAATGGCCCGAAGCGGTGCGGTGCGGAGCGGGCGATACGTAACGGAAGCAGAGGTGCCCGAGTCTGATTCACCCGATACATTGAACATGAATCGGACGTACATCTGTAACGGCCGACACGTAGCATTTTTGGCAAAAGAACGGCTTTTACGCAGCGTTTTCGGCCAAAAAATGGCCTATATGTTTCGGCCAAAAAACTGCCTTTAAGCACTGTTGTCGAAAAAGCGGTCTATACGCCTGTGGAAGATTCACACATTCGATTCTTGTCCCGTTACAGTCTCTCCGATACGGACCGGTTCCGTTACACGAGACCGCGTCTGACACGACCGCCGAAACCATTTTTAAAAATCATGGTTACCAATTACTATCTGAATTGCAGATCAGTGCAGGTTTTAACGCATCAGACTTGTATTCATTTGAAGGCTACAATGAAGAGACATGTGTACCTACTAAATCTCAAATCCAACAGGTTCCTAAGAAAGCGCAAGACATTGTTGAGGATCTTATAATGTTTCCATTCGACTCGCCAGAAGGGCTTGTTGCTACCCTTCTAATACTTCTAGCCAACTCCTCTCACATAAAATTAGGTTCTTCACTTGCACGTCATAGTCCTTCCTCAAACATCAGTGTAGAACGTACTGAAGTTAGGGTTTAGAGAATAGTTTCATCGTGGTATTCTTCGGCACAGCAGGGATATAAATAGAGTACATGAAGTATATAAGTTTGGAGATATTACAGATACACACCAAAATATTATGCTAATATTAACTAACTCCTATACGCCCCCGCAAGATGGAGGATCTGGAGGAAACTCCAATCTTGGACCACAAAGTAGAGAATGTGGAACGTAAGAGAGCCTTCGTCAAACAGTCAGCAAGCTGATCCGCCGAGGATACATGTGACACCCGAAGAGCACCAGACTGTATCTGCTCTCGGACCAAATGAAAATCAAGGGCCACATGGTTCATGCGCGAATGAAATACAAGATTAGAGCACAAATACGTAGCTCCAATATTATCACCATAGATAGCTGGAGGAGATGACAGGAAGATACCGAGCTCGGACAGAAGAGACGATAACCAGCGCAATTCAGCAGAAGCTGAGGCCACAGCGCGATACTCGGCTTCAGTGGAAGAACGGGCCAGGTGCGCTGCTTCTTCGAGCTCCAAGAGATCGGAGAACCACCTAGACCAAATATCCAGATGTAGAAGAATAGTCGTCCTTATTGCTACCCCAATCTGCATCAGAGAACGCATAAAGAGAGCACGGACCCCGGCGCATCAGAATACCAAGATCAGTTGTCCCCTTAAGATACCGCAAGAGTCGTTTAACAGCAGTGGATTGTAGTAGGTTGATGCATGAACTGAGACAACTTATTTACAGCAAACGCAACATCCGGACGAGTCAACGAAAAGTATTGGAGACTACCGACAACCATACGGTACTCACGGGCATCGGGCAAGGCAGAGCCACTGAGAAGAGTGAGCGTGACAGCCGGATCCATGGGTGTCAAAACCGGATTTGCGGCAGCCATGCCCGTCCGGTGGAGTAAATCATGAATATAGGACTGCTACGAGAGAAGGACGCCAGCGGGATGCGAAAGTACCTCAACGCCAAGAAAGTAGGAAAGATCACCCACGTCTTTCAAGGAGAACCTAGCAGATAGTGTGTCAATGAAGTGTTGCACATGAATTGCATCAGAACCAGAGACGATGATATCATCAACATAGACCACCAAATATATTGTCACCAGAGTAACAATACACAAAGAGAGAAGCATCTACCCGAGAATTGGAGAATCCTAATGAGGCAGAAACGTGCGTAGCTCAGAATACCAAGCTCAGGAGCCTGTTTGAGGCCATAGAGAGCTTTGCGAAGCTTACATACATGATGCGGACGATCCTAATCAACAAAGCCAGGTGGCTGGGCCATAAAGACATCCTCATGTAAAGTACCCTGCAGAAAGGCATTGTTAATGTCTAGCTGTTTCAAAGGCATACTGCAAGAGAGAGAATCAGCCGAATTGTGGAGGGCTTGACAACCAGGCTAAATGTGTCATGGTAGTCAATTTCAGGGCGCTGATGAAACCCTTTGGCAACCAATCGGGCCTTGTAGCGCGCAACGGACCCATCCGGTAACCTTTTGGTGCGAAAGACCTGCAACCAACCAGATTATGAGAACGCGAAGGAGGAACGAGTACCCAAGTGCCATTACGAAGCAGTGCTTCGAACTCTGCAGACATGGCAGACCGCCAATTAGGATCCTGAAAGGCCTGGGCAACAGTAGTGGGTTCGCTGTCGAAGGTAGTCGCTGCAAAGAGGGAGTACTTGGGACGAGTGGAAAGTGCCCCAGATTTAGAACGAGTAACCATCGGGTGAGTGGGGTGAGCACCGGATGGTAGGGAGGGGGTAGGAGGTGGGTTGGGTGCACGAGGACGGCGCACGGAAACGTCGGGAACTGAGGATGCGTGGACGGAGAAAGAGGAAGCATCGAAGATGAAAGTGCGATGGGAGTCGTAGTCGGAGCCTCGGGAACTGGTAGGGATGGTAGGGAGACTGTGTGAGCAGAAGGAGCAGGAAGCACTGCCGAAGAAACCCCAACCCAGACAGACACTGTGTAGGACGGCGAAGGTGGCTTTCCGGAGTGGTCCTGAAACGGAAAGGAAGTTTCGACAAACTTGACATGACGAGAGTCATAAACACGATGAGTGGAGATATCGAGACATAGATATGCATTCTGAGTGAGGGAATACCCAATGAAGACGCACGGGTGAGACCGGTCATCAAGTTTGTGAGTGGTATAGAGACGAAGCCAGGGGTAACAGAGGCACCCAAAGACGCGAAGTTTTGAGTAGTTTGGGGTCTGAAGAAAGATTGATTCAAAGGGTGAACGCATTTGAAGGGACTTGTTGCGCATACGATTGATGAGATAAACAGCAGTGGAGAATGCATAAGGCCAATGTTGAAGAGGAACGGATGCATGATGAAGTAAGGCAAGGCCGGTCTCAACGATGTGACGATGTCGACGCTCAGAGTAGCCATTGTGTTCGGGCGTGTGAGGAGGAGAGGTAAGATGAGAAATCCCATGAGAAGAAAGATAGGGACAAAGCCCGATGTATTCACGGCCATTATCCGAGTACATAGTTTTGACGGGAAGGGAGAAGTATTTTTCGACGATTGTGCAAAAACGAAAAAAATTATCATATAGTTGAGGTTTTCGTTGCATGCAGTATAGCCAAACGTACTTAGTAAAGTGGTCAACAAAAATGACATAATATTTTTTACCATCATCAAAAGTAATTGGAGATGTCCAAACATCAACATCAGAAACCACAATTTCTAAGGGTTGAGAAGAACGTAAAGTAGATTCATGGAAAGAGAGTTTAAGACTTTTCGTGCAATCACATGCATTGCACGATTCAAAACTACTAATATTGCTAACTGGAAGGGAAAAACGAGACACTAAACGATGGCATATGGGACGAGCGGGATGACCGAGGCGGTGATGCCAGGCTTCAATAGATGGATGAGACTCGGAGACAAGTGCTAGCGATGAGGGAGAGATAGAAGCTGGCCACTCATAGACGCCGTCTCTAAGCGGACCTCTCAGAAGGGGCGCCCCGTAGTGCGACTCTTCAGAACAAAACCAGTAGAAGAAAATTCAACTATAAGATTATTAGATGAACATAATTGAGAAACAGAAATGGGATTCTTTTTAATCGACGGAACACGAAGAACATTAGAAAGAATGAAGGAGGTGAGAGTGAAGAGACAGCGAACCAGAGTGCGTAATGGGAAGTCCCGTCCCATCACCAATCATGACATCATCGGATTGGGCATATGACTAGTGCAGGGATGATTTCTCAATATTTGTAGTTATATGGTGAGTAGCTCCAGTGTCAAGGAGCCAAGAGGGGGTGGGCTGCGACGAAGTTGGTGGACCAGTGGCAATATGAGCCCGCGGTGGCCACTGGGGGGCACCCGAATGGGCTGGCGGTTGTGGAGATGCCCGTGGGGAAGAAGAGTGATTATACTGAGAGCCAGGCGTGTAAGATGCTCCATACTGTTAAAGAAGCCAGCCAAACTGAGAGCAGTGTCGAATACGGTGGCCCAGAGCACCACCAACCCTGGCAAATACCCAAGAAAGGGCGGGGAGGTCTGTGAGAGGATCCCAAGAACTGCTGCCACGAGCGGGAACCAGGCTGAGTGGGTGGAGCCTCGAGCACTGACGGCTGTGCATACGGCTGTGCAAACGAGGCACCATGTGCGGGCTGTCTGAAACTGTCACGGTCGCGACCACGCCCGGGTCCAAGAGCGGCATGAGCTGAAACTGGTTTGGTCAGATCGCAGACCAGGTTCGATTTATTCAGAGAGAGCTCCTTATGCGTCAGTTTTTCAAATAATTCTTCAAAGCTGATGTCCGTAACAATTCGAGAATAAATCTTATTAAGGTCATCGAGTATTCTGTCAATGAAGTCAAAATCATGGGCTTTCCGAGAAGTTCGAGTTCATCCGATTTCTGTTCTACAGCATGCATGAATTCAGAGATAGAACGGTTTCCTTGAAGTGGTCGTTTCAGGTGTTCCTTAATTTGGTTGATGTGGCTGTGGGAGGGCTTCGCATAAATATTGTGGAGGGTCATCCAGATCTGAGCTGAAGTTTTTGCACGCGAGATGTGAGCCACAACAGAAGGAGAAAGTGTATTGACTAAAAAGGAGAATACCAATTGGTCCTGCTGGTACCATGACAGAAAGGCGAGATTCATCACTGTGGTAGGGGCGTCGGGGCTGTCGCAGGTCAAACCCGACCCGGCAGAGGACTGTGACAGTTCAGAAGATGCGGATCTGGACTCGGTCGCTGTTGGTGGATGTGAGCCAAATTCTGATGGCGACTACGAGGTGGGCAGCGGAGCAGGTGGCGGCGCAGGGGCCTGGATGATGCGAGGCGGACAGGGGTTGATGCCATCGACGAATCCCATCAGTCCCTATCCGCGGAGAGCGGACTGAACTTGAAGCTTCCATGCGAGGAAGTTGGTGGCCTGAAGCTTGTGGGTGCTGGGTTGGGCGGCTATGATAATCAGGGATTGAGAGGGGTTGTGAGGATTTGGGAGGAGTGGCGTCGGAGTTGCCATGAGAGACGAAGAAGAGGAGAGGAGAAGAGAAGCTTTTAGAGGAGGTATGGATCAGGCCAGGAATCTCGGCACCGATACCATGTAGAACGTACTGAAGTTAGGGTTGCAGAGCAGGGTATAAATAGAGTACATGAAGTATATAAGTTTGGAGATAGTACAGACACACCCCAAATTATTATGCTAATATTAACTAACTCCTATAAAACTTCCCAGTTTTCACCTCTTAAAGTCCACCAAATTATTATGCTAATATTAACTAACTCCTATAAAACTTCCCAGTTTTCACCTCTTAAAGTCCACCATCGAGCACATGAGTGCCTACTTCCGCGACTTCTAGTCTTTCATCTCCTCATCAAATGTCCAAAACTAAAAGAAGTCTATTTTCCTAGCATTTTTTACACTTCTATAAATTGCTAAGTGCTCACCCCTCTTCTTACAAGAATGTGTTTGTTACTACTAAATCGTGTCCTAAAGCGGACTCTGCGACATCTCGTCCCTTCTTCATTCTTCTATCTAACACCAAAACTTGTGTATTCTCTCAAAATGGTTATACCTTCCATCATTTTCATTAAGATCCTCACTTATAACCCGTGTACTCGCTCACCCAAATCCTCCAAAAATGTCTCTTAGTAGTGACTTCAATCCCACCTTGCGGTGTATTTGCACAACAACATTCAGTTATTTTTTGTCTACAGTACTACATACATCTTTCCTACGCTATCTTTTCCATAACACCAAAGATTAGATCGGTTCATTATATCGCCCTAGCTTTCTCCCCCACCCACTTGGTTTCGTGAAGGCAAACTATATTAACCACCATCCTTATCATAATGTCAACTGGCTCCTCCTTAACCATTAGAGTTCCTATGTTCTAAGATCCTACATGCCAATTATTTTCCTTGACTAGCTTTCTCAAGTGCACCCGTCTATGATAATGGGGTAGGTAGCCTTTGCTTATTTTTCCCATCACGATTTCGTTAATTTAATCTATGATAATGGGGTAGCCTTTACTGTAATACCCATCACGATTTCGTTAATTTAATCTAACCCTGTTAACAATTTGAGGCTAGTTGTCTCAAAATGAAAAGTGCGTGGGGTTTTCTATGAAATTGAAACTGCTTGAGGTTTAATGTCACAAGGGTCAAACTGCATATAGCTTTAGTGTCATTTGTCCTTTAGGATAAGAAGATCAATCTGTCTTAAAGTAGTCAAGGAAGCTTAGACTGTCGGCACCTTTGAGAAGGAAGCAGGGGGCGTAGACCAGCTCGAACCCTGCCATAGCCGCCCTTGAACTGGGAGGCCTTCACTTGAAGACAAAGAGCTAAAACTCTTCTTTTTCTGGCTTTGTCCTTCTGGCGCTCACCCTAAACCGCTGGCTCGCCAGAAGGAATGAGAAGTGTAGGCACCGAAGGCTTTCCAATAGTAATTACACTGCAGTCCCTAGTCTTAGATTATATAAGGAGACATTGTCTTAATGGTTTGATGTGCTCAGAATAACAAATACTTCGAATATTTCTATACCTTAAACTCCGAAACGGTTGCAAACTTGCAAATAATTGACACAGCAAAAAGAAAACTACAAGGCAAGACATATTTATCTATATTTCCTACACCCAATTGAATTCATAATCAGTTTCAACCTGTGGGAGTCCTCAATTTTTGGTCTGCCACTGTCCAATGATTGTTGCTGTCCTCCGTATCAACTCTTTTTGTGGTTCATCAAACAAGCTCTTTTTGCTGATTTCTATTTTTATGGAATACCTTCCAAGAAAATACATGAGAGAGAGAGAGAGAGACAGAGACAGAGACGAAAGGGCTGGTTGGTGTGACATGTCTTGCTCATGGCGTCTAATCCAGTTGTTAGAGTTCAAATCTTGTCCAATGAGGGGTCAATTTATGTCTTTAGTTTGATGGAGTTGTTGTATATCTTAGACTTCTGGAGCTGTTTGGATAAAGACAATGCTTAAATATAAAGTGTGAAGGCTGAATTCCTTTCAGAATCGAGAGTAGTTCTTATAATATACTCTCAAAAATCTTCATGATCTCTGTTTGGTCTAGGAACATGTGTATGAACACCATTGAACACTTCATCCACTCTGCTATCAACACAAACGAATACCTTCTTTTACTTTTTCACCACTAACAGCCAAATCAGTAAAGATCATTTAGTTGTGTTTTATAGGGTCTTCCACTCATGAACTGCATTTTAGCCAAAACACATAAGAATGGAACCCTGGACGGAATGGATAAATGTGTGAAACAGCAGAAACATAAACAAATCAACAACCACAGAGTTGAAGGTGGTAAAGCACACTTAAAATAACAAAGTGCACAACCTGAATGATATTTCTACTTTTATGATGGCTATATCCTAGCTTTTTTAAAATAGGGCTTAATGATTTTACCCTTCCCCCCAAAATAATCAAACTTCCCAAGTAAAAAAATGTTTCTTAAATGATACAAGTACCTAGTTGAATCGGCAGCTTATCAAATTTCAGAAAATAAGGAATCCAGATTCTATCCTCCTGTAATGCAAATGTCTTTTGGGAATCCCTCTTCGATTATTAATCATTAATATTCTTAAGAGCAACACCAAAAATATATACATACAAACAGAGTCTTATTCTGCTACAGATGGACCAACATATCAAATGGTACAACATTATATTACTATTTTAGTAGGCCTGGTATGATAGCACTGATTTACCTTGAGCTGATTTGTTGTTAGAAAAGCATTAATTCCATGTAAAGGTGCTCCAGCTGGAAATCTAAAATCAAGTTCTGCAGCGAGGAATGCAAGTCACATGAGAACTGGAAAGACTTTAATGAATGTAAAAGTTAATATAAGTATATATAGATACTCATATAAAAACATAATATACTTGGACAAATATGCACTACCTCCGTTTCTTCTCTAAGTCCACATTTTGACTTTTACCACTATTCATTGGGTCACTTTGACCGGGTGATTTAGATAGCAAAACGACGCACTTTTTTGATAATCTTTTCATGGTGTTGTAGATTAACTTTTACTCTACAACACCATGACAAAATTACATCGTTTTTCTATCCAAATCACCCGGTCAAAGTGACCCAATTACGAGTTAAAAAGTCAAACTTTGGACTAAGAGAAGAAACGAGGTAGTACTTAGTAACATAAAACAAGTTGAATCAAGTAAAATAATTAAAATAGCATATCATCATACCACCAATTTCACCCCCTTTATTCACGAAAGTGTGAGTGTGATCCTTCACAAGAAGATTTTTTTCAGCGCCAACCTAGCTCCAATTGAAAATTCAAGAAAGACAATCAGCGACTTTACCAAATGAAAATCAAACAGCTTAGTTTTAACTAATTTAGTGGTGTTGCAGAAAAATGATAATGACGTATCAATCAATTAGACAACCACTAAGCAGCCAAATTCTGAACATTATTCAGAACAATGAGAAAAACATGAAAATACAAACCAGCCGCCGGAATAGAATAACGGTCTTAAGGATCTTAAACTCCAGATTTCACAGGGTAGCCTGCTAACCCGCATCCTTTCTTCACAACTCAACCTTCTAGTTCTCTCAAGATTGCTCTGACCCTTCCTATGTCTAGTAGTCTAGCGGTGGCTTAATTTAAAGGCCTGTCACATTATTTTGTGTCTGGATCCTAACTGAATTGAGCTATGCATAAATGAGCGTGGTAAAGTTTGGGAGTACACCGTAGACGACCAGGCATGTTAAGAGAATGGCGCTGCACTGCAGCTGCTCGGGTGGAGGGGTGATCAGATGTGGGGAGACGACTTGAAGGTTGCAGGTTGAGCTAGAAGTTGTAAAAAATGCGCTGGTGTCAGGTGTGTTTTGGGTTCTTTACTTCTTTTATGAGACCAAGGTAGGCGGAATCTCAACAAAGGCTGGCAACAGAGAAATCGCAAGGGTGACACATCATCGATCAGGAGCCAGAAAGCAGAAGTTACAGTGGCAGTGACAGTGAGTGACGGTTGAGACCCAACAAACCGAGGGAGCTTTATGCCGAGTATCATGAATTGGTGATCTGGACAGGGAGAAATGAAGGAAGTGGTTTTGGGATTCTGATTATGGTTGACCAAGGCAGTAAATTTCGTCTCTAAGTCACTTTCCCCTTTAGCAACACAACAATTGCATAAAATCCAATGCCACGGAGTTTCATTTGGCATTATTAGTTGACAAGTTTAAGACATTTGGGATGTCACCATAAAACACATCATCCACATTTCCCGACACTGATGTGGTTCTTGTCAAGCAGATCACGAGCGTTATATTTTATGTCTTTGCCACTTAGAGCCACTTCGGTATGAACTTTATAAGACCATCGTGTAGCTAACAAAATCTCGTGTAAATAATCATAATTCAATACCAAAGCATCAATATAGAATATATTAGAAAATGTACGATATGTTTCCTTCACCTTTTTCAACAGTCGGAAAAGATTATTGTAGCAGCCGAAGAAAACATGAAGACCCATCTCAATGTGATTTCCGCGTTTATCGACAAAGGAGCCTACTTTTCCACCGATAAAAGTTCTTGACTCGTATATATCCACCTGAAAATCCAAACATACAGCTGTGTAAAAATTTACTAAAAAGAAACACTTATCTGCATAACTGGATTCAAGTGCACAATCTACAGACATGCAGGTACAAATGTATGACAACTCAGGACACCGAGACAGAACAAAGTATCAAAATATCAGGAGGCTCAGGACGCTGAACAAGGATATAGTGGAGGCACATAAAAAGATAAATGTATCTACTAGACATCCAGAAAAATGAACCAATCATTTGGCATCTAATTGATGATGCTAAGTTGGTCAAGGAAATTACAAGATCAGCTTCTAGCATGTCACAGAATAAGGGCAAGCATCAATATTTATGTAAGAACACAGTTGTCTTCTCTGATATGTCACAGCTTTTGGGGCAGACCAAATAAAAAGTTCAAGACGAAAGTAGGGTTTATTCAATCATTGTATAGCTGAAGAAACTTCCCGTCAATCCACCAAGCAAGAATCACAAGGTTATGTGTAATTAAGAATCGAGCATGCTTGTATCAAATGTACGGTTGATTCCTCCATCTAGCATATTGTTAAAGTTGTTATTGATGTTCCAAATTGAAAAACAAAAAATAAGATAATAAAAAAACAAGTGTAGTAATAATAAGCATTGAGCTGAGCAGAAGTAAGTTTGCAAGCAAGAAGAGAAAAAGGTGAACCTGGTGGCCTTGATCCAATAGCTCCACTGCAGTAGACATGCCAGCAAGTCCAGCCCCAATGATAGCTACTTTGAGTTTTGGTCCTCGATAATGTTCAGGTTCCGGTGGAAATAACCCTTTCGGGGCTGATAGATAAGAAGCGTTGTTAGTGATGATTACAAAGATAAAACTTACTACTACTACTACTAACTAACAACTATTAGTCTGAGTAGTAGTAGTAGTATAAAGGGTTGGAAAGAAGCGGCCTGGCCTTGCGTAAAATGAATTACTCCACAAACAACTGGGGGATGCAAAGTAATAATGAATCTACTTCCTAATCCCAGCATCAAATTGTCTGTGTCTCTCACACAGAGACAGGCACAATAATAATGAAGCCTAAACCCTAAAATTATTACCGATTTGCTAGGGCAGCAATATGATGATGAGAAATCAGAAATAAAATCTGGGAATGTAGTGATAGGTACCCTTTACGCTCATGTCGGAAACGTTGGTGTCCAGTGAAGACCGAACACGAAGCTTATGAGTCCGAAGACGAAGACGACCACCAGCACCAGCAGCACTGAGAAAGAATCCAATTGGGTCAGTTCGGAGACCAGCAGTGGCTCCGGCAGCCGAGGTAGTTGGGAAACAAAGAGAAGCCATTGGAATGATTTAACTCTATTCGAACTAACAAATTCACCCAGACATCAGTGGTTTATTGTTGTGTATACTATGAGGGAAAAGAGGGGAAGAGAGAAGAGAATTTGGGGAAGAAGAAGAAGAAGAGTATCTGTACAGGTGAAGATGCTTAGGTTGGGGATTTGTCGCTGACGGCTTCACACAAAATGGGTTGCTTACATTTAATTTTGTTTTTTTAAATGCAAACTACTGCCTACTCCTCCTTTCCTTGCCTGCTGTTAGGCCCTGTTTGTCTCCTTTCTTTAACAAGGGATTGGGTTAACACGGAAGTTCGTTAAGCCCAATACCTCCTTTGACGTATTTAAGTTCGGTCCCATCTGTTGAACTAACGATGGCTTATCGAATGAATGATAAACAACTTATACACGTCTAGTTAAAATAAACCGAGAGAAGGACCATGTGTAAATACTAATTACAACTAATTACGACTATGTCCTATATGACCCAACAAGATCGAGGATCTAATTGAGACTCCAAGCTTGGACCGCAGCGCAAGGAAAGGACCTCGAGAGAGAGGCTCCGTGAGACAATCAGCAAACTGGCTCGCAGATGAAACAAGAGACACTCGAACAAAGTGAAAGTAAGAACAACATGTTTCATGCGGGAGTGAAACACTAGATTGGAGCAAACATAGCTGGTGCCCATGTTATCACAATAAAAGACTAGCGCAAAGGTCAGGGGACCACCAAGCTCTGCTAGAAGAGAGCAGAGCCAACGAATCTCAGTAGACGATCTAGCGACTGTACGTTTTTTCCTGGAACTACAAGAGATGGGTGAGCCACCGAGGTAGATAGCTTGAGGTGGATCATCAAGTGTCTTTGTCGCCGACCCAGTCAGCATCCGAAAAGGCATAGAGAGTGTGGGGACCACGACGGAGTGCCAAGACAAGATCAGATGTGCCATGAAGATACCAAAACAGGCGTTTCACCACATTCCAGTGAGTGGTGGTAGGTCTGTGCATAAACTTGGACAAATGATTGACAGTAAAAGATATATCAAGACGAGTAAGTGAGAGGTAATGAAGACTACCAACTGTCATCCGATATTTTGTTGCGTCGGAGAGAGGTGAATCACTGTCAGCGGTAAGAGAAATTGAGGTATCAATCGTGTCTGAACAGGGTTGGCAGATGACTTGCCAAAACGGTGACGAAGATCAAGCATATACTGTTGCTATGAAAGTATCAGACCCGATGAGTGTTGTAAGACCTCAATCCCAAGGAAGTAAGATAGGTCGCCAAGATCTTTCAACGAGACATGACGAGATAAATCCAGGATACACTGCTGAACCGAGGAGGCATCAGATCCAGTAATGACGATATCATCGACATAAACGAGGAGATACAAAATGGTGCCTGAATGCCGATAGATGAACATTGACGTGTCTGCACGTGAGTTAACAAAACCCTGATGAAGAAGAAAGGAGAGAAGTTCCGCATAGCATGCTCTTGGGGGCCTGTTTCAGGCCATTAATTGTATTTCTTCTTCTTGAATGTCCGATGTGGAAATTCTCAACACGCCTCCTCATGTGTGGAATTCTTTGGCCTACACGTGGATCTTTTATCTACAGGAAATGGTGAGCACGTGGGTTGTTAGACCATTCACGTGTGTGAGCCGAGGCTCTGATACCATGTAAGAATCTATGAGATTCCACCTCAAAACCAATTGGCAATGAGGGGACTAGCCCAGGATACGTGTTAATTATATTTCTTTTTCTTCATTTTTCAATGTGGGACTTCTCAACACACCCCCTACCGTGTGGCATTCTTTGACGTACACGTGAATCTTTTTTGTCATTTTTTTTGCCTGGCCGACGGTGGAGGGAACGACGCGGTCGATCCTCTTGAACGACAATTATTTAGGGTTTTTGGGACGGGATCGTTAACCAGCTCTGATACCATGATGAACTTACGATGATTTATTAAATGATAAATAACTGATACACGTGTAGTTAAAATAAAATGAGAGAAGGACTATATGTGTAAAGACTAATTACAACTAATTACAATTATGCCCTATGATAGCAACATCGTGAAAAGATTATCAAAAAGTTGCATCATTTAGCTGTCTAAGGGCTACTTTGGGCAAATAGCGAGGTAGCTTAAGTGGTAGAGCGTTGGAAGTCCCTAAAGGAGGTCCCGGGTTCAAACTCATTTGACGACAAAACGACGCGACATGGAAATACACATTGATTCTCTGTTATTATCGAATTTATATTATGACCACAAGATTTACAAAACTTATAAAAGATGGTATATCCCATTAACTTTGTAAAAATTGTACTATGACACATCTACAAATTTTATGCAATGCATTTAAGTACGAGTTGTATTATAGAAAGTACTGCGAGAAAGTTGCTGTGAAAATCTACCCAGAAAATGTTTGGTAAATTCCGTATTAAAGCTGTTGCGGGAAAACTGTTATGACAAACCACCTCACGAACGAAGAACGAATAAAATAAGAACATGGGATTTTACGTGGTTCGCTAGCGAAGAAATTGGCTAACTACGTCCACAACGAAAAACCACCATTTATTCACTTAAGAGGTACAGTTACACTCTTATTTGCATATCTAGTAGAGAGCCTACTAGCTCCTTTATATAGCACTAGTGAGGATGTGAGAATCACATCACTTGACAATGTGGACAAATACACTCCACCGCCCCACTTTGTTTCCTTAGCTACCCTACTGCCTTTGACCACAATTCAAACCCTTGGTCCAATTTGTTTTCACCGCCTTTGACTTTCACAATTCAAGGCACCTCAACAAATCTCCACCTTGACTTGAATTCTCCATCAACACCAGCTGCTCCTCTTCTCGTAAATAAAGCTACGTCTACTCCGCACCCAATGTCTCTCGTCACAGAGACTCACTGGACCCCACCGGGTTCGACATGACCCTAAGGGCCTCACTGGCTCAAGATGTCGAGAAATTCTAGACAATGCTGGAACTTGCTCTTCGGAACCGGCTTGGTGAACATATCCGCGGGGTTTTCAACTGTCCCCACCTTCTTCACCTTGATCCTGCTCTCAATTCTCAGAAAATGATACCTCACGTCGATATGCTTGGTCCTTTCATGATGAACCTGGTCCTTAGTCAAGCAAATCGCACTCAAGCTATCACAGTTGACTATCGCTTGATTTTGAAGTAGGCCTAGATCATTGACCATACCTTTAAGCCATATTGCCTCCTTTGCTGCTTCCGTTAGAGCCATGTACTCCACCTCCGTCGTCGACAAAGTCACCGTCGGCTATAGCGTCGCCTTCCAACTCACAACAGATGCTCCCAAATCAAATACATAGCCTGTCATTGATCTTCTACTATCAACATCCCCTGCATAGTCCGCATCCGAGAAACCAGCTACCAAGATGTCTTCATTAGCCCCATAATATAGGCCAATGTCTGACGTACCCTTAAGGTACCTGAATATGCGCTTAACCACCTGCCAATGGTCCTTCCCTGGATGATCCATAAAACGACTAACCACACTAACGGCGAATGCTAAGTCCGGTCGAGTACAGACCATAGCATACATGAGGCTTCCAACTGCGCTAGCATATGGAACCTTGGACATGTACTCATTTTCCTCCTCAGTCTGAACGGTGTACATTCATAACTTGTTGTTAGTCGCCATAGGAGTATCTATATCTTTAGCTGATAACATCCCAAATCTGCTCAAGATCTTCTTAATGTATCCCTGCTGTGACAGGAAAAGCTTCTTCTTCTTCCTGTCTCTATAGATCTCAACTCCCAATATCATCCGAGCAGCTCCTAGATCCTTCATTTCAATTTCCGCACTGAGAGACCTCTTCAGTTCTCAAATGTCCTTGATATTCTGAGTTGCGATCAAAATATCATCCACATATAGAACTAGGTAGATACGTGATCCACTTCGCAACAACTTGTGATACACGCTAGGGGTGAGCAAAACTCACCCAAACCGGCCGCCCCAAATCGGCCCCATCAAACCGGTCTGAATTTAACACCCGTTCATGTTACTTGATTGGGTACGATTATTAAATTGCAAACCCGAACTAACTTTGATTGATCATGGTTTTAGATTTATCAAAACCGTTTAGGACCGGTCGGGTCCGATTAAATTTTTACATGAAAAAATTACATATTGTAGTTAGATAACATTGTCCGATAACTAAATTTATATGCCCGAATAATAGTTTTAGTTTATTTTCCCCAAAAAACTCATCTTTTCTAACAAACTAGGCTAAAATTTTCAATTCCAAACACGAAGCTTATGCATTTTTTATTTTTTTAAACCAAATTTATACAGTTTCCAAATAACTTATCTAGATTTAACAACCCGCTCAATCCGGTCCGAATCGGGCCGAATCAATAAGTTAAGTTTGGTTTGGGTATCGAGAACAATTGATTGGGTCTGGGTTGAACGTTCTTTAACCCCTACCTATTGGGTCGGGGCGAAATTTTCAACAATACCCGCCCAAACCGGTCCGCGCTCACCCCTAATACACGCAGCAATCATACTCGCACTTGTGGTAACTAATCTTCAACATGAAGCTGTCAAACCTCTTGTACCATTGCCTCAGTGACTTCTTAAGTCCATAGAGAGATCTTTTCATCTTTCACACGTGTTCCTCTTTTCCGGGAACTCGGAACCCCTCCGGTTGGATCATGTATATTTCCTCCTCAAACTCTCCGTGCAGGAAAGCTGTCTTGACATCCAATTGCTCAAGCTCTAGGTCGTGGTGTGCCACTAAAGTTAGTAACACCCGGATAGAAGTATGTCTGACCACCGGTGAGAAGATCTCGTTGTAGTCAACTCCCTCTTTCTGACCGAACCCTCATGCAACTAGCCTTGCCTTATACTTGATGCCCTCCCCAACTATAGTTCCTTCCTTTCTTCTGAAGACCCATTTGCAACTGACTATCTCCCTTCCCGCTGGGAATTTAACAAGCTCCCAAGTCGAGTTCTTGCTAAGAGACTCCATCTCTTCTCCCATCGCGGCAATCCATTGTGCTGAATCAGAACTACATATAGCAGACTTGTAGGAGGATGGCTCGTCCTCTACCTCTTCCGCTACCTGTAATGCATATCCCACCATACCGTCATCTCTGTATCTCGTCGGAGGCTTTATGACTCTCCTTGGTCTTCCTTCAGCAATATTTTGATGAACCGGTTCCTCTGGTGTAGACGCATCCTCACTATCAGACTCTTCTGCTTCTTCGTCTTCTGCTTCTGGATGCGGTGTAGGGATTTCGGAATCCTTAGGATCAGTAGGATCCGACTCTCCCTCCACCGTCTTCTTTGTACCTCCAATCTCCACATCCACGGAGTTCTTCATTATATGAGTCTCATCAAAGACTACACTTTTGCTAAGTATAATCTTGTTGTCTTCCCATATATTGTATCCCTTCACACCTGTTCCGAAACCCATGAATACTCCCTTCTTAGCTCTTGGTTCTAGTTTGCCATCATCAACGTGATAATAGGCAACACAACCAAAATCTCTCAAATTGGAGTAATCCACTGCATTACCGGACCAGACCACCACAGGAATCTTGCATCCTATACCTGTGTACGGGTTCTGATTTTTGAGATAGCATGCCATGGAAACTGCCTCTCCCCAAAAACCTTTAGAAAGACCTGCATTCGAAAGCATGCACCTTGCTATCGCTAAAAGTGTCTGATTCATTCTCTCGGCTACACCGTTCTGCTGCGGTGTGTGTCGAACGGTGCGACGGCGTGCTATTCCCTGATCATTGCATAATCCATCAAACTATGATGAACAGGACTCTAAGCCGTTTTCCGTGTGCAGCCTCTTTACCTTCTTTCCCACCTGATTCTCTTCTAGTGCCTTCCACTCCTTGAATCTTGCGAAGGCTTCACTCTTGTGATACATCACGAATATTGATGCGCAAACTAACGTGTTGTTCGCAAGTATACGAATCTTGTAATACCGGGTGTAATTAAACTTGGGTGATCGTTCCCACGAGGACTATTTTGGGTTTTTCGAGAAATCAGTTTAAATTCGCAGAGTGTAAAAGGAGGAGTAGTTTAGGATTGTGATTGACTATAAACTAAAAATAAACAAAATAAAACGTAAATCTTTTTTGTGACGTTTTTCTGAAATTCTTGAAAGTTTGTAAATCTAGGGTTTTGAATACTAGGTCGCAGGATCCCTAGGGTTTCTTCAGAGTTATGTTCTTTGATTTGATATGAAAACACTCAGCAGTTTTAATTACTTGTTCCACGTATCGATTGTGCAGTAACCTTTCAGATTCCACACGCTGTCACGATCCTGCAGACTTTCGGGTTCCTGTTAAGCTGCCTAAGTCTGCAGTCTCATTCTAAGTCTGCTAGGGTTTTTAACCTGTCCTGATGGCCCGGGTCAGATTCTCTAACAATTGGTCTATACGTTTTGGCTAGCCCTATCTCCCTTTCTCTATCAGGGTAAGGTACTAAATCCTGTCTTTTCTTCCTAACCCTAACCTGACGTTTTCACCTGCAGGCTTGGGTCTATAGCAATTCTGGTTCGCGACTCCGATCATGCATAAACAGATATAATCAAAGACAGAATAACTGATAATACTGCTGAATTAAGATAACGTAA
The DNA here is from genome assembly GCA_023055425.1 of Linanthus parryae. NCBI lineage: Eukaryota > Viridiplantae > Streptophyta > Magnoliopsida > Ericales > Polemoniaceae > Linanthus > Linanthus parryae. The sequence goes on from JALGPY010000002.1 coordinate 452,676, forward strand.
TCATGAATTCATACTCAAACTGCAGAACAATGTCTGAAAACAAAACCCTAGGTTCACCGAGAACCTAGGTAAAAGGTTTAGCTACTAAACGACATAATAAATTAACAAAGTTTCTGAAATTAAGAGAGAGAATAAGATCAAACTAAGTCTTCAGATCTGGATGAGTGCTTCCGTGCTCTCCGGGGATGCCCAGACTTGTCCTTGGATGAATTGTGTCTTCAAAACGAGTCTGGACGAGTCTTTATATAGTGCTGGAGAAGTTTCTGGAACTTTTATTTATTTACAAAACTGCCACTGCCCGAAACCGCCTCAATCTTTTGTGTTGTCTGCGTATTATACGCAGCCTGCTGCGTAAAATACGCAGACAGGGTCTTCTCCTGCTGCTTTTTTCTCCACTTGTTGCTGTTGTCTGCGTATAATACGCAGACCCTGCGTAAAATACACAGACAGGGACCCAATCTGTGCCTTCTTCTTCTTTTTGCGTATTTTCTCCCCCTGGCTGCGTATAATATGCAAGGGGCTACATAAAATACGCAGACATGGGATAAAACTGTCCAAAATCCCCTACCCAACCTTGCTGCCTGCGTATAATACGCAAACAGTTGCGTAAAATACGCAGACAGCAAGGCAGGGGGCTCTTTTTCTGCCTCTTTTGCCTCCTGCTGCATTCCCGATCAATTCATGCTGCATTCCCGGGCCCTATTCCTGCATAGACAACACGAACACACCCGCGATCATATCCAATAAAAGTACGGAAAATGCAGAAATTTATAAAGAGCAAATAACTGTCTCGTTCCTAAAACCGAGGCCTTCCAAGGGTGAAAATTAGCTAAAACATGATTTTTCTGGCACAAACGCACAAAAACCGAGCTATAAGATAACCCCGATTTGGGAGTTATCAAATATCCAAGTCATCTTGGAGTAGTCGTCTATGATGCTTAGAAAAAACTTGTACCCGCCAATCGCCTCAACTCGAGATGGAACCCAGCAATCCGAATGGATATAATCAAGAGTACCTTTTGTTCTATGAACCGCCTTAGGGAACTTGCTATGCTGTAGCTTCCCATACATGCAGTGCTCACAAAATTCGAGGCTCTTGGGCGCATGCCCGATGAGATAGCCTTTATTGTGAAGTTCCTGCATTCCACGTTCACTCATATGACCGAGCCTCATATGCCACAACTTAGTTAGATCAGCTTCCTTAATCTCGGCTGAGACAACTCTAGCAGAACCTGTGATCGTCGAACCTTGCAGCATGTACAAATTCCCACTCTTAACTCCCCTGAGAATCACCTTAGAACCCTTGCAGACTTGTAGATATCCACCTTCACCTTTGAAGTTGTATTCCTTGCTGTTGAGTAGACTCAAGGAGATCAGATTCTTCTTAATAAGTGGTACATGTCTGACCTGCTCCAAGGTACATAACTTCCCTTCATTCGTCTTCAATCTAACTGAGCCGCTCCCAATCACCTTACAGAAGACTCTGTTTGCCATGTAGACAAACCTTCCATCCGTTTGGTCGTACGTCGAGAATAGCTCCCTGTTAGATCAAATATGATAGGAAGCTCCGGAATCAAGCCCACGCATCTTGAGAATGCGTGACAACATCCGCCATTAGAACGTAATCATCATCGGACGAGTTACCTTGTTCTGCTACGGCTGCGGATCCATTCTGCCCCTGTTGACCTCGTTTGGGGCAATCTCTCTGCCAGTGCCCTTTTCCTTGCAAAAGGCACAGACATCCTTGGGCAACTTAGAACCTGAGAACTGCTTCTTCTTTTTCTTCTTACCCTTCTTGCTTCCTCCCCTTGTCATCAGTCCGGAAGCATGGTCCTCTGTACCTATGCATGCATACTTATGGCGCAGTTCCCTAGCATGAAGCGCCGACCTGACCTCCTCTATGGATAAGTCGTCCTTGTTCACTATGTACGACTGGACGAAGTTCTCGTATGATGGAGGTAACGAGATCAATAACAAGAGTGCGGCATCCTCATCGCCCACCTTCTCGCCAATATTACGCAAGTCTAAAAGAATTGTATTTAATTGATCAAGATGTTCCTTGAGAGCCGTACCTTCGAGCATCCGCAAAGTAAAGAGTTGCTTTAGAATCAACTTGCTAGGGAGACTCTTCGTCATATAGAGACTCTCCAACATGAGCAAAATACAAGCTGCTTCCTTCTGATCTGCGACCTCGATGATCTCGTCATCCGATAAGCACAACATAATTTTTGCGTGTGCCTTCTCATCCAATACCTTGAACTCTGATGATGCAACATTCATGCCTTCCTTGTCCGCGGTTAAAGGTGCCCACAAGCCATGCGATTTGAGCAAAGCCTCCCTCTTTATCTTCCACAAACTGAAGTTGTTCCCTCCTGTGAACCTGTCGATCTTCAACATCGATCCGGACTCGTTCTTGGTGGATCTTAAACCCTATTCGTGTGCTCTACCTAGATCGCAAAACCCTACCTTTGATTTCACCAAGTTGTGAAACCCTAGCTTTGCTCCGCCTTGATCTTGATCTTGATCTTGAAACACCGTCAAACCCGAGCTCTGATACCAGTTTGTTATGACAAACCACCTCAAGAACGAAGAACGAATAAAAGAAGAACACGGGATTTTACGTGGTTCACTAGCGAATAAATTCGCTAACTACGTCCACGGCGAAAAGGCACCCTTTATTCACTTAAGAGGAACAATTACACTCTTATTTGCATATCTAGTAGAGAGCCTACTAGCTCCTTTATATAGTACTAGTGAGGAGGTGAGAATCACCTCACTTGACAATGTGGGACAAATACACTCCACCGCCCTACTTTGTTTCCTTAGCTACCCTACTGCCTTTGACCATAATTCAAACCCTTGGTCCAATTTATTTTCACCTCCTTTGACTTTCACAATTCAAGGCACCTCAACAAAAACACTTTTGACATTTTGTGTTTGGTAATTGGTGTTTTAGAGATGCTGTTACCGTCGAAATGACAATATCAGACATGAAATAATTAATAGTGTTATTATAATAAATAATTATTGATATATATTAATGGATAAGAATCTCAAATAATAATTTATCGAAAAGATGGTCCTAGAAAGCAACCTCTCCCCTACTTTTCAAAAATTATTGTGGGAAAGTAACTGCTTTCCAGAAAACAGGAAAATTTAAATTTACTAAACACATGAAAACAGCTTTTAGATTTGAAAAATAATGTTCTAGAAAGCAGAAACATTTCCAAACGGACTCTAATTCATCCACAATGTTTTTATCAATAATTGCTGCCGGTACGTACTCATAATGCAATGCAATTATTTATTGATGTTTTAGAGCAAAAAGGTATAAAATGCAACAACATACTTTACTCCAAAAGTAATGCTCACACTCTTTATTTCCAACGAGAAAATTGCTCGTCACTCTTGAAGTTGTAACTAGAAGAAAAGAACCAAAAAAGTATGCGCTAAACTCATAGTGCTCAAATGTTTTGTTTTTTTCCCTCAAAAAAAAATGTTTTGTTTTTGTTTTGTATATATATATTTTTTATTTTTATTTTTTAGAATTAGGACTTTTATAAACGCACTAAGGCGGAAAGGGGGATAGTGCTCAAATGTTCTGATGATGTTACAAGTCGGAAACTTTTGAAGAATTAGTTAGTACATATTTTCAGTGTGTGCATATCTTTTACAATTTGGTACTTACAATTTTTTCAATACAAAATTAAATTGAAGACTATTGTTTAGAATTAATTGAAGTTTTTCTAAAAACAAAAGAATTAATTGAAGTCCTAGTACAAACTCTTATAGAGATGAAATGGGTTGAAGAATGAATTTTCAACAGTTGGCAATAATAATAATCTAAGGGTTAAAAGACAAAATCCACCTTCGTTAGATGGGTTATATACAAAAACAACCTCATTGTTCGGGGATATACAAAAACCACCCTTGTCAGACACAAAAAGCCCCTTGTCATGGATGGACGTTGGACAAATAGCACCCTCCTGTTACAATAAGTTCGTATGGGGGTGCAATTTGTCTTTTTATGACCATTTTGCCCCTACTTATATTTTTGTGTTTATTGTCTTGTTGTTTTTTGTGTTCTAAGTGTTCTTGACCACCATTCTTGGTGTTCTTGAACACCACCTCTACCACCACCAACTCCCACAAGCAATACCACCATCACAACCACAATAACAACAACAACAACAACAACAAATAACCACCACCACCATCGAATCACCACAACCAACATCGAATCACCACCACCACCATCACCAACACCTCCTCGCCGGCGCAACTACAGTTGTGTATCAGGTTTACAACCCAAATCGCGGAAACCCCCATTGACGAACACAACTATAGATCGGGGCAAAAGCAAGAGGGGCCATTAACAATCAACACCAAACAAGGCTCCGATGGAGCTGTGTAACAGATCAAGAAAATCAGGGCACTAGTCTCCAAAGGATCGAGACCCACCACGGATCAGAATCCAATAGTGAGAGAAAACAGTGACACAGAAGCCACTTCATAGCTTTATCGAACAATCTCACCGACAAAAGAAAAGAATTCCAATACTCTGAGTGGGAGAACCGAGAGATTTGTCTAAGAGTTCCAGAAACTATAACAGTTTAACAGATTTTATAACAAAAATGAAACAGAGAGGGTGGATTAAGATCTGGTGGATTACGAGAGACATCAAAGAGCAAAAACCTCAATATCAATCAGTAAGCATAGCACCTCCAAAAGGCACAAATCCTTCCCAAAGTAGGATGAATCCAAGATTTAATGGATGCCAAGAACCAATTACTAAAATGGAACCGAAACAGAGGAGAATTGGATTTACAGTTGAAATGCACAGTTTCATGAGGGCATCGAACTTGTCGTCGGTAACCCAGATGAGTAGACGTCGGAGTTCATTACACCGGTCTGAAGGTGGGTCTTAAAGTAGAAGCCGGAGAAGAACGATACGGAAAGAACAAGGCCGCATAATGCAGAGCGCCGGAGGTGAGGCTGAGATCGGCGTAGCGCCGGCGACGCACTCTGGAGAGAACCCATGTGGGATTTCGTTGGAGAGGAGCAAGAGAGAGAATCGTAAACAGCAATTTCCTGGAAAGAGAGAGAGAGAGAGAGAGAGAGAGAGAGCAAATGGAGGGTTAATGAAGAAAACTGGGGATTTGTGCCTTTTGGAGTGGAAAGATCTGGTGTACGTTGGTAACGGAGTGGAAGGGATAAGGTGTGGATGGTGAAGAGGAGTGGGAGGGAGAGAGAGAGAAAAGAGGGGCTGTTAGGGTTAGAAATGAGGGGTGAGGAGGAAGAAATCATTTTATAGTAGTATAATTTTTCTCGAAGGTGAGGGTAAATATGTCTTTTTAACTCTCCATTAGTTGCCGTTAGTCACCGTTAGCTGACAGGGGTGGTTTTTGTATGTCCCCGAACAATGAGGTTGTTTTTGTATATAACCCATCTAACGACGGTGGTTTTTGTCTTTTACCCTAAACTAAGGAGTTGGCCTGAGGTTTGAGATAGGGTCAAATCTTTTGAATTTCACAAACGTCGGTTATTCTTGAGGCCATCGGAAACCGACATGACTATCTAAATTATAGATATACCACAGGACTGCTTGAATCATAGTTGTCAAAATCGAACAATTGGCAATTCGATTCTTACAATTTGGTTCTCATATCCAACCGATTCAGAATCGTGCATAGAATCGAGGTATAGCTTAATTGTGCCTCTCAATTGTGAATCGCAATTTAATTCGCTAAATCATGGATTGAGCGATTCAAAATTGTAGTTTGTTTGGAGACAGGTCAGCGTTATAACCTGGGGGTATTCGAGCAACAACGACGAAAGGGAACCAAGAACGAGACATATATTTAACGTGGTTCACTAACGAATTCGCAACGAACCCGCTAGCTACTTCCACGGCCAGAACCTGATATTTTATTGATAAGAAAACCCAATTAAAATGCACACCGTGGCCACAACGGCCACGGCGGCCACCTGCCCAAACGCCCACGCACAGAAAAGAGAAGAACTCATAAATATCAAACCCGTGCGTGTCTTTGTATTGCAAGTACATCCCCCTTAAATAGCCATGTGTGTGTGTGTGTGACAGTGATTACCAAAACAAATGAAGGAAACAAAACCCTGATCTTGTCTCCTTTGACTTTTGCCCTGGACCAAAATTCTTGTAAAAAAAGATTCAAGTCAAACCTAACAAATCTCTACCTTGACTTGAATCATCTCAGCAACCCGAAATTGGAACCTGATGCTTCTCTCCTCAAACTTGAACCGGATGCGTCTCCCAGAACCAAATCATGCACGCCTCCCCAAATAAATGTTTCGTAGGTGTATGCGAAACCCGAATTGCCAAATCGTTGCTCCAACTACCACACGTTTCTGCAACGAATGCGCCTGATGAGGATGCACTTCCGGAAACATAAATAAGTGCTCCACCCAAAACCAGACTTGAATACATTCACTGAGAAAACAGGACCGAATGTATTACAGATGCGCCCAATTGCGCTAGACAGATGCACCATGAAAGAATGCCCATATGTCATCCATACCAGATGCACCGATGACGAGTTCCACAACTTGTCATGCCTGATGCGCACTGTATGCCTCAAATGCGCCAGATGCTCGCCAGAAACAGATCGCGCCAGATGCGACCTCAATGCGTGTCATGGTCAACGCTCCAAAACCATAACAGATGCACGCCAGAACCAGGATCATATGCGCGTGCCAAAAATCCCACGCGCCAATGCTCCATGTCGTTGCTCCAACTCCAACGAGTTCATGCAACGCATGAGCCAGAACCAGATTCAATTCACACGCTGGATGCTCCACACCGGGAGCCAGATTTCGCCTGAACGTCAATCGCCAGAACGCTAGCTTTAAGTTCCACCAAAACGTGAAACTCTAGCTCTAGATCTTGAAACCCCGGCTTTGATACCAATTTATTAAAACTGGTGATTCCTTTGACCTGGCTATGATACCGGTTTGTTATAACCTAGGGGTATTTCAGCAAGAACGACGAAAGCGAACCAATAACAAGACATATATTTAACGTGGTCCACTAAAGAATTAGCAACGAACCCGCTAGCTACCTCCATGGCCAGAACCCGATATTTTATTGAGAAGAGAACCCGATTACAATGCACGCCGTGGCCACGGCGGCCACCCGCCCAAACACCCACGCACACACAAGAGAAGAACTCTGAAATATCAAACCCGTGTGTGTCTTTGTATTGTAAGTACAGCCCCCTTAAATAGTTATGTGTGGGGGGGGGGGGGCGGTGATTACCAAAACAAATGAAGGAAACAAAGCCCTGATCTTGCCACCTTTGACTTTTGCCTTGGCACAAGAGAGAGAAGGCAGAGAGATAGATTGGCGGACGGGGGGTTGAGAAACTTGATTTGAGTGGAGCTATGGGGTATTTGAAGTGATGATAGGAGGAAAACGGCTAAGCTCTAACATCAAAGAGTCACATTGATGGATGGGTGTTTCCAGGTTCATGCTTCCAGTAAAGGCGAAGCAAGTTTCAAGGTGAGAAGTTGAAACGTTTGGGATGCCCGGGGGATTCTGGGAAGACGACAGTCCAGAAGGAGTAAATGTCCCTTGGTTCTGGGTCATTCCATGAATCAATGGTGGGGCATTGAATGTGGGTGCATGCATTGATTGTGAAGGAGGGGGTATAAAAGGAGACTTTGAAACAGGTTGTGAGGTGCTTGAGACATCAAAATTTTGAGCGGAAGCCATGGGAGTGAAATAATTTTCGTCAGGGGGGGATGAGAAGTCTTGCATGTTGATGGTAAGTCTTTGAGGAGGTCCCTGATTGATATCATTGAGGGTGGGGATCTTTTGAAAGGTGTAGATAGGGGTGATTCTTGAATCAAGGCTCAGCGTGCGAAAGGGGCCATGCTTGTCATGAGCCAAAAGATTTTTGGTGAACATAGGCCGTTGTGGGTTGATATGGAGTGGGAATGATGACACATAATGGGATTGAAGGTATTTTGCCTCTAAGTTGTTCAAAACTTCCACCAGACTGCTCTTACATTTTGTTGGAATGCCCATCTTGCCACATCGATATCAAATTTTCAAGACTCTCTCATAATAAAAATAGACCTATTTTTTCTCTTCTTCATTTGGAACCATAAGGTAAGTTCCTGGAACAAGTGAGTCTTCTAACCTAACTCTAGATTTGATTCTAAGAGCCTGCATATTTCTTACTCGTTCAAAAGACCAATCAACAACAATCAAGTCTCCTGCTAGGTTTCCCAAACCTTCAGCAGTTTCATAATCAAACCCTTCAAAATAAATGTTTGGGACTTGAAACCAAAGACCAGCCGTAGAAAAATCAACATCACAAAAAGCCTGATTTAGTTTTCTTTCTTTAAAACCAAGAGACAGACCATGCATCGAAATAACAGACTCATTGAGGAAGAAATCTTTGTCTTCTTTCTTCTGAAAGTGAAACAGGTAAAACGATCATTTTTTCTCAATCCAAATAAACCCATGAGGAGGAGCCTCCGCTTGCTCTCAGAGCCATCTCTTCGTTTTCTGCATTTTGATCTTGAAGATCGGGTCTTTGCATTTCTATCATGACTTGCACTATCTCCACTCCCTTACTCCTTTCTCATTTTTCATCATTTCTGCTCCATGCATTGGTCTAATACTTGATGCTTATTGTTCTTAGTTTTTTTATTAAGATCTTTCGTGATTTCTTGCAGATTCTCATTCACCCTATAGGTCTATGTGTAACATCTATGAAACCATCTAGCTTCCTTCCATCATTTTAAATTGCCTTCTGCTGAGTGTTTTGGAAATTGTTTTTGTTCCTCTTCTCATCCACCATGTCCAATCCCTACCAGTTTGACTCCCACAGTCCATCCTCAAATGATTCCATGGATGAGCGACTTGACGAGAGAGGGTTCGTCTTACCATTCAATCCAACCAGGGTGTTTGCATTCAGAGAAATCCTCAAAGACTCTCTAGTTTCAAAATTTTGGGAAATTTCACTCTTTCACTTTGTTTCATGCAAAAAGCCATTAGTAAAGCGTGGAAAACTTTTGGGTTTGTTTGGATTGAGAAAAAGGGTTCTTTGTACATTTTCCATTTTCAAAGGGTTGAAGATAAACAGTTTTTTCTCAATGAATCTGTGATTTCTTTGCATGGTCTTACCCTTGTTTTTAAAGAAAGAAAAAACAACCAGGCTTTTGTTGAAATCTATTTTACCATGCGAGATTTATGGTTTCAAGTTCCAAACATCTCCCTTGAAGGTTTTGAACATGATACTGCAGAAAATTTAGGAAACTTGGCGGGGGATCTGATTGTTGTTGACTGGACTTTTGACAAAGTTCGTAGCATGTAGGGTCTCCGCTTCAAATCTAGAGTACGCCTTGATCACTCTTTGGTGCCTGGCGCCTATGTTGTGGTGCCTGGTGAAGATGAGAAAAAAGGGGTGTATTTTAGTTACAAAATAATTTTTAAAGTTTGCTATAGATGTGGTATCATAGGGCATGACAATCGTCATTGCAAATATAACGTGGTTGAAGTCTTTGAAAGATTGGAAGCCAGATATCTGCATTCTCACCACCTCTCTCCCTATCAATTTCATGTTAACCCCCAAAGGAAACTCTTCACCCATATGTTGAAATTTCACTCTAAGCATGGCCCTTTTCGAACAATGAAAATTGACTCTAGAATCACTCAGGATTATTCTTTCCATGATGTCCCAGCCCACCTTGATCCTAACTAAGCCCCCCCCCCCATGAATTTGCGCTCACAATATATGGATCAATCATCTTCATCAAATAACACCGATGTTTTTCTCACACCCCCCTCTGGTCCGCATCCAGATCTTGGTTCCAAAGGTCTCAATGAAGAAGAGGGACCTTCTTTTATCCACCCACCATAATCAATGCCCTCTGACTTTCTCCCCCTATTAAATCCCTTTTTTCCCCAAATGGCTGCACATTTTTTGCAGCAGTTCCATGCATGTTTCAATGCTGAAATGATGAATGTTCAGGTTCCTCAAGAGTTGCAACCGTTCGCTTCATCTTCTGTCCCGAGCCTCGAAGCCCCGTTGAACTGCCCCATGACCCTCGGGAATTTAACAAACGACTTTTTAATGCAAGAGCTTTGTAAACTTCCCCCCATCGCCACTATAAACCGACATAACTCCTCTGAGAAAGAAGGTTTGCACATTTTGTCCCACCAATCAGCCCCTCCTTCTTTATTGCCACACTTCTGCACTCCACCACCCACCATGAGACTCCTACCAACCACATATAAACAGCTCTCTCATTCTGGTTTCTCCATCAAAGCACCATATTTCCCTGGTCCAGCTTCCACAGAGGCAGATCAAGAAGTGGCGCAGAGAAATCAAGACATGAAAAGTTTTGATCATGCTCTCCAAGAGGCTGGGCCATCTATTCCAAAGAGAACTAGAGGAAAGAGGGGAGAAGGTAAGAAAGGAAAGCAACCCAAGAAGTGAAACATGCAAAAGGAGGTGGTGAAATCCACCAAACCACAGACGAGGTTCAGGTCTCTTCAGATCCCAGCCCTTAGAAATTCTAACAAAAAGAGGGGAACCCCGAGTTCTTATTCAAAAGAGAAAAAGGAGAAGGGTAAGAAACAAAAAGCCAAAGGCATGACTAAACAAAACAAAGGTACAATTTTCAGTTTTAATGTTCTCTTTAACACCCATTTCAACTTCAATCCCTTTTCTGAATCATTTTTCAAATTTAAATTCAAAAAACGTATGAGACCTTTGCATGAATCTTATTCCTCTCCCCTGCATGCTAGTAAAAAATTATGTCATGGTTTTAGGGTGGTTGTCCCACAACAACCCCCAAGAGAGCCATGAACCTTCTTAGTTGGAATTGCAGAGGTTTGGGTCATGACTCTGCAATTCGTGAAGTTTTTTCTTTGACCTGAAAACTGAAACCCTCTCTTCTTTTCTTATCTGAAACTAAAATGTGCACCTCTTTTATTTCCAGAAAGTTTTGGAAGCTTGGTTTTAATAGTCATGCATTTGTTGAACCTAACGGTAGTGCGGGAGGACTTTGGTGTGCATGGCACTCTTCGACCTTCTCTTGTAGTGTTTTATCTTTGTCTGCTAATCTAATCGTGTTGGATATTAAAACTCCTTCGCATCTCTCTTGGGTCTTAGTTTAGTTTATGGTTCTCCCACGTTTGATCTTAGGATGGATGTTTGGAATTTTTTTGATTCAATTTTAGATCTACATAATCCCATCTGTCTTATCGGGGACTTTAATCAAGTGATCTTTGATAACGCCCAATTAGGGGTTATCTTTTAGCCTGATTTCACGCTTATTTGTGTCGGAAATAGCGGTTTTTGCCGGAAAATGCCTTAGAATGCCTCGGGAATCTAGAACGAGACGTTTATTTGTACTTCCTGGATTTCTGCTTATTTATTGCTATATTTGGATATGATCGCGGTTTTTCGTTCGTGTTGCCTTTTCAGGAACAGGTTCGGGAGGTGCATCGGGAAGCGTGCCGGGACCAAGCCGGGACCGTCTCGGGAAACGTGCACAAGACCGGGATAAGACGGGAACACAGAAAAGTAGGAGAACACCGTAGGAGGCAAACCGGGAGCATCAGGCAGCAGAGTGGGACCCAGGGGACCCAACCTGGCCCACCAAAGGACCAAGCAGGGCCCACATCTCCACCCCCTGCTTGCGTATATACGCAGGCAGGGAGGGAGATGGGGGGTGGTTGATAGGCCCTGGTTGCGTATATACGCAACCCTGCGTATATACGCAGGTAGTTTTGACTTTTTGGTCAGAGACGGTGGACCGATGGCAGATTCCGTAATTTCGGGCACAAGCGTTTAAAGACTCGTCCAGACTCGTTTTGAAGACACGGAGACACAACACAATTCTCAGCACAACCGAAGGGCAAGTCAGAGCATTCACGGATAGCACGAAAGCGCGATTCGAGATTCGAAGACTTAGTTTGATTTCGTTCTCTCTCTTTATATTCAGAAACTGCGTTTTGTATTATGTCTAGTCGTAGCTAAACTTCTCACCTAGGTTCTCGGTGAACCTAGGGTATCGTACTCAGATTTTATGACTACTTCGTTTATGGATTCATGATGATTATCTTAATTCAGCAAGTTATATCTGTTATTCTCGTTTTGAATGTTATCGTTTATGCATGATAGGATTGATCACCCAGAATTGCTATAGACCCGAGCTTGTAGGTGAAAACGTCAAGTTAGGGTTAGGAAGAAAAACCAGGATTTAGTACCTTGCCCCGATAGACCGACCAGAGAAAGGGAGATAGGGCTAGCATCGAAAAACGTGAGACCAACTGTGGCCATTCGGACAGGTTAGAAACCCTAACAAAATTAGACCGAGACTGCAGATTTTGGCAGCTTAACAAGAATCCGAAAGTCTGCAGGATCGGGATTATGTGTGGAATCTGAAAAGTCACTGCACAACTGGTACGTTGCACAGATATCGAAACTGCTGAGTGTTTTCATAATCGAACATAAAACTGAAATATGTAGAAACCCTAGGGGATCCTGGAACCTAGTTTTCATCTATTATCGTTACACCCGATTCAGCTTATTTCAGAAAACGTCACAAAAAATATTTGCGTTTACGTTTTTAATTTCTGTTTTTAGTTTAGTCACTACAATCACAACCTACTACTCCTTGTTACTACACTCGGTTAACCGAAACTGACAACGTAAGTAAACCCGAAACTGTCCTCGTGGGAACGATCACCCGAGTCTAATTGCACCCGGTATTACAAGATTCGTACACTTGCGACAGCACGTTAGTTTGCGCATCAAGGTTTTGGCGCCGTTGACGGGGACTTTTTAGGGTCTATTTAGTAGTCAGAATTAGTTTTCTGAGTTTTTGTTTATTTTCAGTTTTGTTATTTTTCTTTTTATCTCACTGCGTTATTGAATCTGCGTTTTCAGGACTGTTCAGTTGATGCTCAGATTGCCTCGCGATTTGGTGTCACCACTCGACAACTCGGAAAAACTGTATACCGAACAGAACCGCAGAAACCGAGAAAGCAGGATGGCAACCAACCAGAGAGATACGCCCGAGAACACCGAAGCCGGTGGTCAGGAACGAGAGACACGTACCCCAGCCCAAATGGCTCGGTACATTGAGGAGCTTGTCACAGCGGGACTTGCTGCCCGAAGCAACCAGAGAACATATAACCGATCTGGGAAGGCGTTGGTGGAAAATTTCGAAGTCCCCACCGGGGGGCATGAGCGAGCTATTGTGGTGCCCGAGATCACCGCCGAGCACTTTGACATCAAACCATCCACCATCCAGACGGTACAAACTCTCTGCCCGTTTCATGGCAGGGCCGACGAAGACCCGAACGACTTTATCGGGAAATTCGAAGATTACTGCAACAAGGTCAGATACAAGGGGGTAGAATCAGAGGCACTCATGCTAATCTTATTTCCATACTGTCTTTACGGAGTAGCCAAAGATTGGCTCGAATCCCGACCACCCCGATCCATCACCACATGGGAGGAGTGTGTCGCAGATTTTCTGGCAAAGTTCTATCCCGCTTCCCGAGTCATACAGTTACAGAGCGAGATCCTGTCATTCAGACAGAAGATGGGGGAGACGGTGGTGGACGCATGGGACAGGCTCATGAGATTGGTCAAACGGTGCCCGAACCACGGTTTCGGAGACGCGAAAATCCTGCAGGTTTTCTACCATGCCCTAGACCGGGAGAACGCCGACAGGATTGACAGAGAGGCCGGGGGAAACTTCCTGTATCACGTAGACAAATAAGGTGCGTATGACCTGATGAAGCAGTTGGCCAAGCAGGACACCCGACTGTTTGACGATCGCAGGATGGCGGCTAGAGCCGAACCTGCAGAGGATGACCGTATAGACAACCTGGCCAAGATCGTTCACGACTTGGTCAAGAAAGTCTACTCGGATAAGAAGACTATTGCAACAGTCGAAGAACCTGATCTGGACACAGCCATTGAGGAGCTAAGGACCGAAGACACCAATTACGTACAGCAGCAGTGGGACCCGAGCCGGTACCGACCGGGTACGAGAGACCATCCCGGGTTTCGGTACGGAAACCCGAACGCAGCAGTTTATGCACCAGGATTCCAGCTCAGCAGGCTGCCCCGGCCCCGCAGGCTCAGTCAGTCCCATCCGCACAGCAGTACGACGCTCAGATGAAAGAGATCAAGTCCATGTTTCAGACCATGGAGTCCCGGTTCAAGCACATGGATACCCTGACGACAGATATGCAGACAACCAAAACGTCACTGCGCGCTTTGGAAGTACAGGTGGGGCAGTTAGCACAGCAGCTAACAGAGAGACAGCCAGGAAACCTACCCACGAATACAGTAAACAATCCACAGGCTCAGATCAATGCTATCTCCACTCGGAGTGGATTGGCACTGCAGGATCCACCGTATCCCAGCCACGCACGTGCAGAAAATTCGAAAGAAGTAGAACGCAACTTGTCGGGCCAGGATAACAGCACAGTCGACCGCCCCCAGCCGAAGGGCTCGGTTGAGCAGGATGCAGTGTAGAACGAGACAGGTGCAGAAACTGTACCCGTCTCCAAGGAGGTCCCGTACCCCTTGCGAACACGAAAGAGGGATGACAGCAAGGACTACGCCAGGTTTCTCGAGATGTTCAAGCAGCTGCAGATTAACATACCTTTTGCTGAGGCGTTGGCTAAGATGCCCACTTACGCCAAATTTCTCAAGGACATCTTGTATGGGAGGAGGCGAATGAGCGACTTCGAGACTATAAACCTGACGGCAGAAGTGAGCAATTGTGTGAAGAATGGGCTACCGAGGAAGAGAAAGGATCCTGACAGTTTCGTTATACCGGTCACCCTAGGTAACGCTTACACATGAAAGGCTCTGTGTGACCTAGGGGCCAGCATCAACCTGATGCCGTTGACGATTTTCAAAAGTTTGAAAGTCGGTGAACCCCGACCCACCAGAATCATGCTGCAGATGGCAGTCAGGTCCGTAAAACAGGCTTATAGGGTTATCGAGGATATTCTGGTCAAGGTCGGCGAGTTGATTTTTCCGGCAGATTTCGTCATCCTGGACATGGAGGCAGGGGAGGTACCACTCATACTTGGCAGGCCGTTTTTGGCCACGGGCGAAGCAATGATAAACTGCAAGAGCGGGGAGCTGACCATGCAGATTAACGAGGCAAAGGTGAAATTCAACGTTTTCAAAAATCTGCAACTGCCAAATTACTACGACCACGAGGACATCTTTGCTATAGATGTGGTGGACGAAGGCTGGGAAAACGAGGAGATGGACCAATTGTGGGAAGAGATCGACAGCATGTACGAGGATGAAAAGGAGAAGACTCGGTGTGAGCACGCCATGAGAGCCGAGGACTGGACCACCTTGCACCGAGACGAAAACGGCGGGCAAAAGATGATTCTGGTCCCGTCACTCAAGGAGCCACCCGCACTGGAGCTGAAATCGCTCCCGAGCCATCTCAGGTATGCGTATATTGGTGAAAATAGTACTCTGTCCGTAATTGTTTCGTCTCGTTTATCTCAGGAACAGGAGCAGAAACTTCTGGAAGTATTGCGAGAGCATAAGGAAGCAATCGCCTGGACGATTGCAGATATCAAGGGGATCAGCCCCTCCTACTGCATGCACAAGATCCGAATTGAAGAAGGCAAGAAACCGGTGATTCAGCCCCAGCGGAGACTGAATCCGAACATGAAGGATGTTGTGCGAAAATAGGTCATGAAGTGGCTGGAAGCGGGAATCATATACCCCATATCGGACAGCACGTGGATCAGCCCGGTCCAGTGCGTGCCCAAAAAAGGGGGTATTACGGTGGTGCAGAATAACGACCAGGAGCAGATTGCGCAGCGTACCGTTACAGGCTGGCGGATCTGCATGGACTATCGGAGGTTAAACGACGCAACACTGAAGGACCACTTCCCGCTACCATTCATGGACCAGATGCTGGACCGGCTCGCCCACCACGCCTATTACTGTTTTCTGGACGGGTACTCCGGGTACAACCAGATTTGCATAGCCCCGGAGGATCAGGAAAAGACGACGTTTACCTGCCCGTATGGTACGTTCGCGTTTCGGCGCATGCCGTTCGGGTTGTGTAATGCTCCTGCCACGTTCCAGAGATGTATGATGGCGATTTTTTCCGACATGATCGAGAAAAATCTGGAGGTCTTCATGGACGACTTTTCACTATTCGGGGACAGTTTCGATGACTGCCTGTTCCATTTGGGCCAGGTTCTGATCCGATGCAAGAAGGCAAATTTGGTGCTCAATTGGGAAAAGTGTCACTTTATGGTCACCGAGGGGATCGTGCTGGGTCACAGAATTTCCAGCAAGGGACTCGAGGTGGACAGGGCTAAGATCGAGGTGATAAAGCAGCTTCCATACCCGAAAAACGTAAGGGCGATCAAGAGTTTTCTGGGACATGCAGGATTTTACCGAAGATTCATCAAAGAATTTTCAAAGATCACAAAGCCACTTTGCGCTTTACTCGGAAAAGACGTACCCTTTGATTTCGATGCAGCATGTCGGCAGGCTTTTGACCATTTGAAGGAGAAGCTGACCACAGCCCCGGTTATAACCACGCCAGATTGGTCACTCCCGTTTGATCTGATGTGCGACGCCAGCGACTATGCAGTCGGGGCAGTTTTGGGACAGCGAAAGGATAAGGTATGCCACGTCATTTATTATGCGAGCCGGGTACTCAATGATGCCCAGCTCAACTATGGCACGACAGAAAAGGAACTGCTGGCCGTGGTGTATGCCATGGACAAATTCAGGCCCTATCTGGTCGGGTCAAAAGTTATCGTTTTTACCGACCATAGTGCCCTGAAATACCTGCTGGACAAAAAGGACGCGAAACCGAGACTGTTGAGGTGCGTACTACTGATGCAGGAATTCGATGTGGAAATCCGGGACAAGAAGGGAGTCGAGAACGTGGTAGCGGATCACCTATCCAGACTGAAGAACGTGAAGGTAGACCCGGTGCCGATCAAGGAAAACTTCCCGGACGAGCACATCATGGCAGTAAAAATCGGGAGACCGTGGTACTATGCCATAGCCAATTACTTGGTAACTGGCACGCTTCCCGAGGATCTAACCCCATCGCAGCGGAAAAAGTTCATTGCCGAAAGTCGACAGTATTTCAGGGACGACCCGTACTTATTCAAACAGGGGGCCGATAACATCCTGAGAAGGTGTATCCCGACCCACGAGGCCTGGAACGTGATCCGACACTGCCACTCATCACAGTGTGGGGGTCATTTTGGGGGAACGCGAACAGCTCATAAAATACTGCAGTCCGGTTTTTTCTGGCCGACAATCTTCAAAGACTGTCACGAATATGTGCAGGGATGTGATAGGTGCCAGAGGACAGGAAACACGTCACACCGGGACGAGATGCCGATGACCGTGTGGCAGGAGGTAGAGCCATTTGATGTATGGGGGATCGACTTCATGGGTCCGTTCCCGTCTTCGATGGGAAATCTTTACATTCTGCTGGCAGTAGATTATGTGACAAAGTGGACCGAAGCGATCGCGTGTCAGAAAAACGATGCAGCTACCGTTGAGCGTTTTCTGAAACGTAACATTTTCACTCGTTTCGGGACTCCTAGGGCAATGATTAGCGATGAGGGATCTCACTTCATCAATCGGGTTTTTGCGAAAGTTCTGAAACAGTACGGCGTGTCAGTTCATAAAGTCTCGTTACCCTACCATCCGCAGACGAACGGGCAGGCCGAGGTGTCGAATCGAGAGATCAAGAGCATACTCGAGAAAACAGTGAATCTCGGCCGAAAGGATTGGTCCGTCAGACTGGACGATGCGCTTTGGGCCTACAGGACTGCTTTCAAAACACCGCTGGGAATGTCACCATACCAGCTCGTTTTTGGGAAAGCGTGCCACTTACCGTTGGAATTGGAGCACAAGGCGTATTGGGCCATCAAACTGCTTAACTTGGACCAGAATCTAGCAGGAGATAAGAGGAAGATGGCGCTGCTGGAATTAGAGGAATTCCGCAGAACGGCTATCGAGAGCGCCCAAATTTACAAAGAGAAGACAAAGAAGTGGCATGATAACCGTATCACGCCAAAGCTGTTTAACGAAGGCGACAAAGTGCTTCTCTACAATACCCGGATGCAGTTCTTTACGGGGAAGTTGAGGTCTCGTTGGTCGGGACCGTTCATCATCAAGCAGATTTTTGCCTGGGGGGCATTCGAGCTGGAAAATCCAAAAGACAAGTCCAGTTTCAGGGTGAACGGGAACCGGATCAAGCCGTATCTCGAGACCGCCGAAGTCGTCAAAATAGACCCGGTCTATTTTGATGATCCGTAAGAGGTAACAAGGTCGGGCCGTGAACCGTAAATCACAAGGCGCTGTTTGGGAGGCAACCCAAAATTAATCGTTTATTTATTTATTAGTTATTACGTTATTAGGTTCAGTTCTGAATTTTCGAGAGAGGCGAGATGAGCGGGTTTTTGACTTTGAATTTGAGAATGTGCAGACACAAAAATATCCAAAACAGGCAGAAACGGGAAAACAGAGGAAGAGAGATGATTTGAAAAAAAAAATAAAAAAAAATAAAAAAAAATTGCCTCGGGCTGCGTATATACGCAACCCGTGGGCAATATTTTTTATTTTTTTGTTTTTTCTTTTTGATTTTTGATTGGGTATATACGCAGTGTTGCGTATATACGCAAACAGAAAGAAAAAAAAATAATTTTTTTCAAAACCCCAGGGGCTTTTTGGTCATTTTGACCTTTTAGGGTTTATAATGGAGAGGGGGCCGGCCATTCACCATTGTTGGCACTTCTCTTTCTCTCTCTACCTCCATTTCCTCCCACTTGAAGAACAAGGATTTTGCATCGGACCTCAGAATCAAAATCCGGGCACATTTCTGGAATCCCCTCGTCGCAAGGAGCAAGTTTCACCCATCAAAATCCAGAAACAAGCGAAAATCGAGAGGGCAATTTCCATCAAAAAGTGAGGTGTTCTTGAGGAAAAGTGCAGATTCGAAGGTGTTAGAGCAAGAACTAGCAAAAACCGTACAAGGGAACGTGAACGAGGAGATCGAGGGCTTCGATTTGGTGGGTTCGAATTTCAATTCCGGGAAGTTTCGTTTTCCGGCAACTTTTCCGGGCAGAATCTCCGGTCTTCACCCCTGTTTAGGGAAGGTCGAAAATCTCATCCCTCGCTTTATTTTCCGTTTTGGCACGGCCCGTAGCCGGGCCCGTTATTTTCGGTATTTTTGTTTTTGGAGCGGCACTTGCCGTGTGGACCTCTGGTAGCTCTTAGGTGGACTATCTATTGAGACACACTATTTTTGTGCACGTTTCACGTTTTTGCTTAATTTTCCCGAGTCGGCGCGTTTACGAGGTTTTGTCTGTTATGGAGTTTAATGTACCGGTCCTGGACCCAGAGCGTGACGACCTTCCTACTGACTATGAGGTGGATGAGATTACCTCTAGGAGGTTTGACAGTTTTAGGTTCGTCAACCATAACGCTCAGTTTTACTTTATGACCGGAACCAAAATGGGTCATAGCCTTCCCGTGGACTACCAGTTTCAGGTTGACCATATGAACATGCCGCCAGAGATGGCAGAGTATGCGAGTCGACAGGAAATTTTCGGAACGTCCCTAGCGGGATTTTCGGAGGTTTCTAGTTCTGACTTGGTGCGTGAGTTTTACGCGAACCTCATGCACAAGGGGGAGGGTGAGGCCAACGGGGATGTCCGCTGGGTGTATTTGCGGCGTACGTTTCTGTTGATCACGGCGGATACCATCCGCCAGGCGTACCAGATTCCGATGCGCCATTTCTCGTGCGCATATGCTGAGTGTGCAGATTACCCGCCTAGCGATTCTGAGCTTTTGCGGGTTGTGACTGGGGGGTACCCGGGGGCCCATTTCGAGAGAGAGGGGCCAGGCGAGATAGGCAAGAAATTGCATTCTCGTTTTATTACCGGCCCGCCACGTTGGTGGGCCGAGTGGGTAGTGAACAGGGTAGTGGGTATTAAGCATTTTACCTACCTTGACTTTGAGTACGTACTCTTAGTCTATTGCCTTGTTCTTCGACGAGAGGTCGACATTCCTCGTCGCATTTGGGTGTACATGCAGGAGCGGAACTGCTCCGGTAGCCACAAGGGATTGGGGTACGCCAACCTCATTGCCAAATTGGCACGGGAGTTTGAGGTTCCGATGTATGATATAGAAGGTGATCTACAGCCTCCTAGGCCACGGCCTTATAGGAAGCTCATAGCCCGTCACCCGGGCCCACCACAGCCGGTCGTTGACCTCGATGAGGATGACGATATTATGGAGGAGGACCCGGCTCCTGCACCTGCACCTGCACCTGCCCCTGCCCCTGCCCCTAGGAGGCGTTCGACTCAGGAGCGACCAGTCAGTCGCCAGGCATCGGCCGGACTTCGGCGGTGCCGTACTAGTAGAGAGAGTGAGCGTCCCGAGTCGAGTCGACAGGGGACTGAGAGGAATGCCCAGCCACAGCCGGCCCGAAAGCGAGATGAGCCGACCCCACGGGCCAACCCGACCCCACGAGCTAGACCAGCCCCGCCACGTAGACTGCCCCGAGTGGACGAGAGATTTGAGGGGTGTTAGGGTGGACGCAAGTCCATAGGAGAGAAGGTGTATGAGAGCGTGGGCAAGCTTTGGAGAGCGTTGACGCATAACCGCCGGACTCAGCGGAAGGTCACGAAGGACACCCAGGCTGCCCTAGCTAGTATTCGAGAGGAGCAGCGGGATGCGGCTCGGCACGCAGGCCGAGAACCGCCACTTCCGCTGTATTTTCCACCCACCTACTCCAGCAGCTTTACCGAGGGTTGGTCGGATGACGGGGACTCTAGCGAGTGTATATCCGCTCCACCACCTCCGACCCAGCCACCTCCTCCGACTCAACCATCACCGCCACCTGCCCGACAGGAGAGACGGCAGCCTGGGACACGATCCCGGCAGCCTACGGGCCGTCAGACTGGGTCCCGTACCCAGCAGCCTTAGAGTGGCAGGACGACTTTGCGATCCCAGCCGCCTAGCAGTTGGACTGGATCCGAGTCGCAGTCCTCTGATTACCGGCCCCGTACATGTGCGCGTCAGCCGGTCGTCTTTAGGTCTGATTCGGGTAGCAGCTCGCCGGGTAGCATTTCCGGTACGTCCGAGACCGGGTCTGACCCGACATTTTTTCCGGACGAGTGAGTGCCATGAGGGCATGCCACCTCTTAGTGTGGGGGTGGTAGTCGTGTCTGCATTAACCCGGTCTGCACGTTTTTTCATATTTATTTGCAGTTTTTATTTTTATTTTTCTTGAGTCAGCATATTTTCTTTATTTGAGTCAACCCGCCACAAATATTCTGGCCGTGCATTGTATATAATTAAAAAAAAAATAAAATTAAAAATTAAATTTTTTTTATGCTGCTGGTTGGGTATATACGCAGATCTGCGTATATACGCAAACAGCACGTATAAATTATTTTTCAAAAAAAAAAGTTTAAAATCGGAAAATTTTGAGAAAGGGCAATCGAGATAACGAATACAGTGAAGAAATTGAGTTTGAATCCTTTGAAAGAGCAGAAAACTTGCGCGGAGGTATAGTAGATAGGTGAGAGCCAGCGACCTTTGGAATCCGCAAATAATTATCAACTGAGCGAAAAATCCGACTAGTTGCTACACCACCGTCACATAGGTAGTCGACAACCCGCCCACGGGCGCCGTCACGGTCATCGCATTTTTCGGTGGAGTGGCTGGCTATCAAGGGACCTCACGTCCTGTTTCTTACCCCTAGGTCCAATTAGTCAACCCGTTTGAAGCCATTTACCCTCTTTCTTCGTAACCACTTTAGCCTAGGCAGCCTTCTTTGAGACCTCATCAGTCGATAGTTGGCTATTCTACGTGTTATGACGGAGGGAGTGAGTAGGGACAGGTTCTAGATGGGAGAGCTTCATGAGTTACCAGTTTTGGACGGTTTCGATATTGACACGTTTTTCGAGGGAAGGACAGGGTGAGTTAGAGGAGACAGTGCATTAATTTGCGGAGGTGGATCACTTCACTACATAGTGACCACGGGAGGAGTTAGTCGCGTGCGAGCATCTTTTCGCACAAAACGGGGTTCCGGGGGGTTGTAGGGTCAATTGGTGGTTGTGCCGTTTTTCTACATCTTTGGTGATGAGGAGGTTCGGTGGGACCGCACAGTTTTATCTCGGACTACAGGATCAGCGCTTCAGGATTAGTGTGGGGGTACTTCACATGAGGACATTTTACGTACCCCACGACAGAGATTTATTTTCACTCACTCAGCTTTAGTCAGTTTAGTATTGTTGATATTTGTGTACGTTTGTATATATAGCTGTGTTATAAAAAAAAGAGAAATATTATTAGAAAAAGAAAAAATAGAAAAAGAAAAAGAAAAAAAAAGAAGAAAAATCATGATCTAGTTTTTATTTTGTTTTTGTTTTTTTAAATAAAAAGCTGAGTGAGTGGCACAATTTTCGAGACGTTTGCACCGCTTCACATTTGTGGCCGCGAGCACGGCGAAGACACACCGGGGGACAGGAGAATTGGGAAACAGGAACTTAGGTGTTTCGGGCAGTTTTTCGGGATCTCAGTGAGGGGTGTGAGTTTGGTAAACTGTGAGAATGTCATAACAAGTAGGATTATGCCGTACCTTGATACATACTTATCCTACCTGATTAGGCATAGATCCTTTCGGAAACAGCTCGGATGGTAAGTTAACTAGGGATTTGCTCAGTTTGATAACCAAGTAATAGTACTTCGGTCCAGTGCTTAATTCCACCATATAAATCTGTTCAGACTTACCGATCGCTTGCAGGGAAGTACGTTCTGAAAAGGATGAGATCACGAGGACACACTTTTTATGTTTTTGAGGTTGCCCAATCTCGCCAAAAATATTTTTGTAACTAGTCTGTTTTGAGTCGTTTGAGTCGGTGTATATTTTATCTGAGTCAGTTTTTCTATCGAGTCGTCCGGTTTAAAGGTTCGGGTCGAAAGCGTATGCAACGGTAGGGTATGTACAGAGTCAGGCACGAGGACAGAAATGCAGGCTAGAGTTGGCAGGATTGCTCGGGACGAGCAATGTTTAGTGCGGGGGTATTTGGTAACGCCCAATTAGGGGTTATATTTTAGCCTGATTTCACGCTTATTTGTGTCGGAAATAGCGGTTTTTGCCGGAAAATGCCTTAGAATGCCTCGGGAATCTAGAACGAGACGTTTATTTGTACTTCCTGGATTTCTGCTTATTTATTGCTATATTTGGATATGATCGCGGGTTTTTCGTTCGTGTTTCCTTTTCAGGAACAGGTTCGGGAGGTGCATCGGGAAGCGTGCCGGGACCAAGCCGGGACCGTCTCGGGAAACGTGCACAAGACCGGGACAAGACGGGAACACGGAAAAGTAGGAGAACACCGTAGGAGGCAAACCGGGAGCATCAGGCAGCAGAGTGGGACCCAGGGGACCCAACCTGGCCCACCAAAGGACCAAGCAGGGCCCACATCTCCACCCCCTGCTTGCGTATATACGCAGGCAGGGAGGGAGATGGGGGGTGGTTGATAGGCCCTGGTTGCGTATATACGCAACCCTGCGTATATACGCAGGTAGTTTTGACTTTTTGGTCAGAGACGGTGGACCGATGGCAGATTCCGTAATTTCGGGCACAAGCGTTTAAAGACTCGTCCAGACTCGTTTTGAAGACACGGAGACACAACACAATTCTCAGCACAACCGAAGGGCAAGTCAGAGCATTCACGGAGAGCACGAAAGCGCGATTCGAGATTCGAAGACTTAGTTGATTTCGTTCTCTCTCTTTATATTCTGAAACTGCGTTTTGTATTATGTCTAGTCGTAGCTAAACTTCTCACCTAGGTTCTCGGTGAACCTAGGGTATCGTACTCAGATTTTATGACTACTTCGTTTATGGATTCATGATGATTATCTTAATTCAGCAAGTTATATCTGTTATTCTCGTTTTGAATGTTATCGTTTATGCATGATAGGATTGATCACCCAGAATTGCTATAGACCCGAGCTTGTAGGTGAAAACGTCAAGTTAGGGTTAGGAAGAAAAACCAGGATTTAGTACCTTGCCCCGATAGACCGACCAGAGAAAGGGAGATAGGTCTAGCATCGAAAAACGTGAGACCAACTGTGGCCATTCGGACAGGTTAGAAACCCTAACAGGATTAGACCGAGACTGCAGATTTAGGCAGCTTAACAAGAATCCGAAAGTCTGCAGGATCGGGATTATGTGTGGAATCTGAAAAGTCACTGCACAACTGGTACGTTGCACAGATATCGAAACTGCTGAGTGTTTTCATAATCGAACATAAAACTGAAATATGTAGAAACCCTAGGGGATCCTGGAACCTAGTTTTCATCTATTATCGTTACACCCGATTCAGCTTATTTCAGAAAACGTCACAAAAAATATTTGCGTTTACGTTTTTAATTTCTGTTTTTAGTTTAGTCACTACAATCACAACCTACTACTCCTTGTTACTACACTCGGTTAACCGAAACTGACAACGTAAGTAAACCCGAAACATTCCTCGTGGGAACGATCACCCGAGTCTAATTGCACCCGGTATTACAAGATTCGTACACTTGCGACAGCACGTTAGTTTGCGCATCAATCTTCTCCTGTGATAAATCAGGACCTAATGCAGCCAACTTAAGAGGGTCTGAGACTCTAATTCACTTTCTAAATAAATGGAACTTACTTGAAATTAAGAATATTGGACCTTAGTTTACTTGGTCCAATGAGAGATTTGGGGTTATGCCTACTTTTGAAAGACTAGATAGAGCCTCGTGCAATGCTGATTTCCTGCAGCTGTTCCCTCCGTAAATATTAGAAATTTAGGACTAGGGGTGTCTGATCACTCTCCTATGCAAATTAATCTCATTGATAAATGTCCATCATGGGTCTTCCCCCGTAGAGATTTGAAACTTGGTGGCTTTCTAATTCTGAAACTATGAATCTGCTTGACTACATTTGGAGGTTGCCTATCTACGGATCTCCTTGCTTCAGAGTTGTTAAGCTTCTTCAAATCACTTTGAAAGCTTTTAGAGTTTGGGCCATGTCTAGACCTTCCTTAGAAAATCAAATTAGTAATGTCAAACAACTTTTAGTTCATGCCCAAACCCTCCTCCCAAACCCTGAAGCAGCTCTCACTTTTTCTAGACTGCATGGTGATCTTCAACGCCTTCTTTAGAAACCTTCTGGGCTCACTGAGCCAGATGTAATTGGTTGCGGGATGGAAATAAGAACACTAAGTTCTTTCACGCCTACACCAAGTTTAGGAAAAGCATGAATACTATTTGGTCTATTGGTCTTGATGATGGATCCTTTGTTACTGACCCAAAGAGGATTATGCAAGCTTTTATCTCACACTTCAAAGATATTTACTCAGAGCCACTTCCTAGTCAAGCCTCTCTTATGAATGAAAATAATAATTTGTTTGCCATCTCTCTTCTCTTTAGCATAACTAGCTTCCTCAACCAAGACCAGCAGAACATATTGTCCAAAACCTTCACTGCTCAAGAAGTGTCCCAAGCTGTCTTTGAAATGGCCCCTTTGAAGGCTCCAGGACCAGTTGGCTTCCAGCCAGCTTTCTTCCAAAAAGCTTGGCATATCGTTTCCACTCCAGTCATTTCTGCTGTTTTGTCCTTTCTTAACTCAGGTTTCATGCTTAAGGAGCTTAACAAAACACACATTTTGCTCATCCCTAAAAACAATAATCCCCAACGAGTTACTGACTTTAGGCCAATTAGTTTATGCAATGTTCTGTACAGAATCATAGCTAAAGTACTCGCTAACAGATTGAAACTTGTTCACCCGTCCCTTATTTCAGTCAATCAGAATGGTTTTGTTCCACACAGACTGATTCAAGACAACATTTTAATTGGTCAAGATCTTGTCCATACCATTCACAAGACTAATACTTCCAATAAACCGAAGCTAGGTGCACTTAAACTGGATATTTCTAAGGCATTTGACAGAATTAGGCGGGATTTCCTTGAGCAGATTTTAGTTCAAATGCACTTCCCCTCCCACTTTGTTAGACTTATTATGCAATGTGTAAACATTGTGTCCTATTCTATACTGATGAATGGTTCCCAATCCCCATACTTTGTGCCTAGGAGAGGTTTAAGACAAGGAGATCCTTTATCTCCTTTCTTATTTACTATTTATGCAGAAGCACTTTCTTGCTCCCTTCACATGGCTGAGAGAGATAAGTTTATCACTGGAATCCCCTACTCCAGGCACCATAGCATCACTCACCTGCAATTTGCAGATGATACGCTCCTTTTTTTTACTATTCAAGATCAGACTGCTATTCAGATTAGAAGAATCCTTAATGATTTTGCTAAGCAAACTGGCCAAGCTATTAATTTAGATAAGTCATCCCTAGTCTTTAGTCCTAACTGTAGTGAAAGACACAAACTCATGTTCTCTGCTGATCTAGGAGTGACCCCCTAGGAATGCATCGGGAAATATTTAGGAGTCATCTTAGATAATAGAGGTTCCAACAAGGAAATCATTAGGGCTACCAGCTCCAAGATTGCACAAAAGTGCTCTGGCTGGAAGGGACTTCTCCTAAACACTTTTGGTAGAGCTACCTTAATTAAAGCAGTATTAAATAGCTACCTTGTTTATCCAATGTCCATCTGTCTCTTCCCAAAGCTGATTGTGATCTCATCCAATCCATGCTCTCTAAATTTTTCTTGTTTGGCAACACAGCCAAGAAAGGTATTCACTGGCTCTCTTGGGACTTCCTTTGTAATAAACCTAGCAAGGGAGGATTGGGATTCAAAAATATTCAATGTTTCAATAAGGCCCTTGTGGCAAAAAATTCATGGAGAATCATACACAACAATTCAACTCTTTTTAGTACTTACTTTAATTCAAAATACTGTAAGAGAAAGCCTTTCTTAGGTATAAAGTGTAATCCTAGCTCTTTTTGTGCTTGGAAGAATATCTGCAAGGGGAAAACCACTCTTCAACTAGGATTATCTTGGAAGGTTGGTGATGGAAGCAAGATTTGGATTAGAGTAGGAGGATGGATTAAGAATGTGCTGAGTTCCTCTATTAATGAATGTCTGCAAAGTACGGATAGTCATGTTAACTTAAAATGGATTTCTCAGCTTAAGCATGATCACAACAACCAGTGGAATTATTCACTTTTAGAACAGTTATTTCCCAGATGGTTAAGTGAGCATATTAGACATGGTGTGGAACCAAGTGATAGTGGAATAGACACCCCTTTCTGGCAAGACACCTCAAATGGAATCTATTATGTCAAATCAGCTTATAATTTGCAAAACTTTAATAATTCTTCACCAAATCCGTCTTCTAAAAAGATTGCTTTTAATCCTATTTCTTCTTCTAAAAATTGGAGAAAATTTTGGTCTTCTGGTCTCCCAGCAAACATTCTGCATCTGTTTTGGAGAATTGCTACAAATTCATTACCTTGTCTTGCTAATCTTCATGCTAAAATTAGGCCAATCACCCCAATGTGTCCCTTTTGTTCTAATCAACCAGAAACTGAATTCCTTATCTTCGTGTCTTGTCAATTGGCTCTGAGAGTGTGGAATTTGGATCCTCTTTCTCCTAATCACAAGCCCTCACATAATTGACATTTACAATTTTGGATCCTTAATTGGGAAAAAAAAGTTGCATCATGTTCTACACTGGCATTGGATTCCTGCTATTTTCTGGATTATGTGGATCATCAGGAATAAGCGTTTGCTTGATGATTTTAATCCCAATGAAGCTCAAATGCTTTTTCAAGCTGAGGCTCTGGCGAATTGCATATTAGCTACCACTTTTGCTTGAATTCATTATTCTTTTGCTGGTTCTCTTTTCTCTCTTACAGCAGAAACTGAGAAGTGGGTTGAGGTTGCAGTCCTACCAGGTTCTTCCAATTGGATCCCAGGACGTGTTCAGTTCTCGCCTTCTGCTTTGGTCCCTGTTTCTCGAGCTACGCCATTAGCAGTCCTGCCACCGGTTGCTTGTCCATGCTCAGTTGGTTTGCCAGGTGTTGGTTCTCAAGTTGCTTCCCCAAGTGTTCTCCCTCCATCTATGGGAAGCTCTTCTGCTGCTGCCTCCTCTGAAGCTCTTGATGATCCTACTTCGGCTACTTCTTCAGGTGCCTTTGATGTTGCTTCCCTGCCTCTTATCCCTGGAGATGAGCTTATGTCGGCTATCATCCCTTTCATCGATGGTTAATGTCTCTGCTGCCTAGTTTATGATATGGAACTTTAATTCCTTCTATTTTGATGTATTTTGGTTTTTTTTGGATTGTGGTAGTCTGTTGGGCTCTTTTGCTTTTGCCTCCGATTTCTGCCTGAACTTATACAGGCAGTTGGAGGGTGGTTTGCATGTTTTCGGGTTTGGTCTAATGTTTGTTCTGTTTTGGAGTCCTCGTTTTGTAATGATCGTAGGATGTAATATTGTCAGTCCCATGTCCTAGTAGATAAACAGTATTGCTATGGTGTACCCTTTCTATCTACTAATGAAGTTCTCTTTTTTCCCGCAAGAAAAAAAATAAACCCATGAGTTTTCCAAGCATCACTAATTGCCTGTTGCATGACTGCAGGAGACAAGGATTTGGAGCCGATGAACTTAGCTATCAGAGAGTCTTTCAACAATTCCCTGAAGGTAAAAACCTTCACCGGATTGAGCGAAAAGATCGACCCCTTTCATCTATCCGTTCCTCCATGGAATCGTTAGAAGAAGGACTATTAGAATAGAAACAGTAAGGATTTGTTATGTGAGACAACAAAGAGAGCAAAACACAAAGAGAGAAACTAGCTAAAGGGAATATTGAACAAACAGAAACTTCACAGAAGCTAAATAGACCAACCTGCAGGAGATCACAAGAGATTCGATTAGCACGGGTGAGAAACAAAAAACAATAAAGAAAGCAAGAAAATGCAATAAACAATGCACACAATGATCATGCAAGAGGATATGGATTGGAGAATCCCAATCCCATGCAAACAGATTAGGGAAGGGTGATTAAAAAATTGAAAGCTCGTTGATACACACAGCAATGATGAGATGAGAAGAGGCTAATTGGGCGAGACAGATGGTGTTTGATGTGTGTACGAAATGGTGAAGGCAGGGTGCAGGAAGAAGGAGGCTCGAGGAGCATAGAGAGGTGGCTCATCTAGAGAGAGAGAGCAGCTCTATCTATAAGTTTCCATTAGTACACTCAACCAAAAAATATTGGCAAAATTGAATCGGTGGTACCCAAACTTTACTTTTTGTGTGGTTTTAATACCCATAGTTTAAAATCAAGCATTCATAGTACTCATAGTTTTATTTTGTTGCATCCGTAGTACCCATTTGTGACGGCCGTCTAGTTTTTGGACGGAATTAGTCACATGCCAAGCACATGACTTTTCTTGGAGGGCATTACAGTTACCGCCATGACCACCACCATCACCGCCACTCCACCCCAGATTCAACCCAAAATTGAACAAACCCAACTCAATCGCCGGTGTGATTCAACTCCTCCATCGAAACTAGAATTGATAACTTTTTAACATCAACTCAGCATTTACTACTTGATTCCAACTACAAATTGAATAACAAAACAACTAAAGAAGGAGAAACATAGCAGTTGTAGTAGCGGAAGAAACAAAGAACAATGCTTTGTTCCTCAACCTCCAGAATTCAACGGCTCCGTCGAATTTCATCAATCTCCGTTTAAATAGACTTCATGCTTGGTTTCGTACCCTCCAGCAATTCACCCTTGTCCTTGAATTGATTCCTTTCAACATCTTCCGTCGATTCCCTTTTAGTATTCAAGAACCCTAGCAATTGGGGCTTCTTCTATGTTGTGTTCTTGAGACGTATTGAGGAGATGGTAGGTAAATAGTGGTATGGGGAGCATTTTTCTATCACTTACGATCGATTTACTGAAGATTTGGGGTGGCTTTGGGGTTGACCGAGACTTGTGAAAGAGAGAGAGTGGGCTTGAGAGAGATTGCACAGAGGGAGCACAACCTTCACTGGCGAATTTGAAGGTGTATGGGTTCTTCGTGGCGACCCTCTTGTGTAGTGATTTCTGATTGAGGAATTGAGATTTGGGGGCTGCTAAGCTTCGAGAGAGAGAAGAACAAGATGAAGAAAAGAAGATGAAAAAAAAAAAAAAAAAAAAAAAAAAAAGAGAGGATAAAGAATATGCTGCCCTCCAAAGAAAGTCATGTGCCTGGCATGTGACTAATTCCGTCCAAAAATAGACGGCCGTCACTAATGGGTACTACGGATGCAACAAAATAAAACAATGGGTACTATGAATGCTTGATTTTGAACTATGGATACTAAAACCACACAAAAAGCAAAGTTTGGGTACCACCGATGCAATTTTGCCAAAAATATTCAATTCAAACCTAACAGTTCGGATTAGACAAGCAGGTAAAGAAGTAAAATGATATGGATCAAGACCAAAAGCTTGACACCACTACTTGAAATCCTTAGAGACATCGCCGGGGCGTTTATCGACAACTGAGACGTCGTCCTCCAGCAGTAGAGTCGCCGGAGTGCGCATGTCTTCCATTACAGTCTCAATACAGTCACACACTATGGGAAAATGGGAATAAAGAAGAAACGGAAAAGATGGCAAGAGGGAGAGACGCAGAATAAAGGACTCGTGGACTCATTCTGGAGGAACTTTTTTAGAGAGGGTTGGTTCAACAAGTTGTTTTCTCACAGAGGCTTACGTATCATGACTTTATCAAAGATGTTTTCTCACAATAGTCACTAGATTGGACATCTTTCTCAAAATGTTTTAAAAGGAGAGAGACATATCTTAGTCCACGCATGAAGACTGCACGTTCCAACCCAAATCCCTGGGGCATGTACTAGTATGTTGTTTAACCGAAACACATCAACAGCTTTAAAAGCTGACATGGAGTGATATGATCCGATACTAGTATCCCACTCCAAGCTATCTATATGATCCATTTCTGTTGTAGTAGTAAAAGAATAAACCCCTGACAAAATTTCAAGTTACAATTTGTTCTGGTGACTACAAAGATACAGAGGTAATCCAACTGCAGTCACCTATCCCTTCTCGTTGTTTGGGTGTACAACACATCAGCGCCTCATGAATCCCCCCCCCCCCCCCCCCCCCCCCTACATATATAATATTACTAATAATAATATACTTACAACATGTTTTCTCATCCCTTATCATCTCATCTCGTACAAGACTGCTCTATAAAGTTTCATCGTCCAACTCATCTGGTACATGCAACTTCTCGATAGCAGCCTGTTTCAAGGGAGAAACAAATAAATAAATTAAACTCCCATTAATGATTCACAAAATACATTATGAGCATCTGATCATGTTGACTATGCCAAGAAGTAATAATAGAAAATTAAAAATAAATAAAAAGAACTTCTTCATCATGTTGCCAGGCATAAGTAGCATTTTTTGTGATTTATTCATGATTCACATTATTCGGAAGTTCAAAGTATTTTTATGATTTAAAACAGGAGTAATGTCTAGAACATGCAAACTATTTTGTGTGTGTGTGTGGCAAAGTTCCATATATGCATCACAAGGCAAGGTTTTAGGAAGAAAATGACCCAGGACAAACTCCAACAATAACTGACACGTCTTCCCAAGACATCAAAATTTGGAAACTAAGCAGGCTTTATAGCATGTGGCTACCAACAGTTCAAGTAGCTTCTAGTTCTTCTACTCAAAAAGGGAGCTGCTGGGTATTTGAAAGAACATAATTATACTATGCTAACAACTTTTGTGTTCCATGACCAAAGATGAAAAAATGTACCTTAATAGTAGCGACATCTGTTGCAGGTGGTTTCAAGTCCAGGGCTAGTCCGAAATGAAGCATTGCCTTATCGTACATATTACTCCTTTTATAAATCTTACCCATCAACGCATACACGCTGCTTTCACGAGGAGCATACTCTTTAAGCTCCTGCAAGACTTCTAACGCTTCTTCAAATTTCCCGATGCTCACTAGTATACTAGCCTTCTGATACATGGGTAGAGGATTCTTCCTATCAGCTAAAATGGCTTTGTCCATAATTTCCAAAGCTTCATTGCTTCTCTGTTACAGAAATAATTAGAAAACTCTAAAGATAAGAGGCTATTTGCATTAAGACATGTTTCAGTTAACAAATATCAGTCTAACCTTTAATGCACTGAAAGCTATGCCCAGATAACACATTATCACAGAAGAACATGCGTTAATTTGCAAAGCCATTCTGAAGTGATGCTCTGAAAATTCAAACTTCTCTTGGCGCAGATAGATCATACCAAGACCATACCACGCATTATAATGACGTGCATCAATCTGCAGTGCACTCTGGTAACTCTTAACCCCATTTTGAAAATCTTCCAAGGCCACATATCTGTTGAATGAAGATGTTTTTCAAATATTGTGAACAACAACACAACATAAGCCACAAATTCAATGACATTTGAGAGAGAGATTCGCATGCCATACTCGTGACCACAAAGAGTGTGCGCATACGCAAATCTAGGATTTAGTTGTACAGCTCGTAGGAAATTCTTCAAAGCAGCTTCATGGTCTTTCTGTAAACTGTAACAATTTCCCATAGCACACCTGCCATTTCCATTTGACAAAGATGGTAAGAATTAAAACATGGAAGCTCTCACACAGCTGTATTGACATGTATTAGACGGTTATGAGAAATTCCAGACACGCTGAACAAATCACCCAGAGAGAAATGCTATACCACTTAATAAATTAAGAGATACTCCTTCCCTCCCTCTTTTCTGTTATCTGGACTCATTTCTCTATCTTCAACTTCAATCTCCATCTTGTTAATGAGTTAATCCATTGCAGGTTTGTTTTAACCCATTAAATTTCATGCGTGTTTGTGTTGATCCTTACATTGGGCCTTCATTAAATCACACTGTCTTTAATTTACTCTCTGGTAATTATTCATCTATTTTGATTAACACTCTTAAGCACGTTAGCCCCTTTTCATCTTTCAATTCTGCTAATCTAGCATTTTCTCAACATCACTGCATGGTGCACTTTGCATTAGCTTATCATGTGAGTTGTACTAGAGATATTTTTGTTTCAAACTTTTTCAGTTCGCTTCGTCCTTGTGCTTTTTATCTGTCTTCTCGGTTTACCCAGCTCTGCCCGCTGACCCTGATCCAAATTCCAAAGGTGGTACCACTTAAAAGGCCGCTTCTTGCAGCACCAACCTCGTTGGAACTTACTTAAAAAACCAAGTGTGTCCCGCCACCCCCTCTGTTGTCCTTGGTCTTGTGTAAAAGAGTCCACCCGTCGTTGTTTCTCCACCCCGCAATAAGAGGCAACACCCTTCCATCTTTTCTCTCCCCCCCCCCCCCCCCCTTCTCTTAACTTTTCAAAAGTAAAGTTCCACCCTCTGACCCCTTCAAGGCGAACAAAAAGCTCCGTCCCTCTTTCACCATGGTCAAACCCCCTACCACGCTTCTCGGAAAATATCCATCCCTCTTTCACAATGGTCAAACCCCCCTACCACGCTTCTCGAAAAAGAAAGGTATCACCTCTTTGAGGCCCCGGCCTTTGCCCTGCACTTTGAACAATGCACAAGTAAGCTTGGGGGGGGGGGGGGGGGGGGGGCACCCTTGCCAAAGGCCAGGACTTTGCTTCACAGATTCTACTTGTACCCGAGAATCGAAGAAGCTTCCTTTGTTCTACGCACCCAGCAACCAATTTCACTCTCTTCTACGATCATTGACCAACGACCGCCGGGATTCCCATCCAGCAGACATACCAGTAGAACGGGATGGGCTTTGTTATCAAGGATCAGAATCGGAAAATTATCCATCAGCACAATGGCCAGGTTTTGCATCTTTGTCTTCATAATCAGAGCTCTTTGCAGTTTTCTTTGCACTGTCTTGGTGTCATGCACTTAACATTATGCATTTATCAGTTCTAACAGATTGTATTGCTACCGTTTCACAGCTTACCAACAGAAGATTGGCAGCATTGAGGATTAGCCGGTCCACAAGACTATTCTTAGACTTCTCGATGATTGGATGTTTTGCCTAGCCATCAAGGTGTCGAGTCTGATGTACAGCTTGCTCACACCTTGGCTAGGGATGGCATCAGAAGATGTCTTGTCTCGCTTTGATGTGCCGTTTTTGTTTCCTCTAGAAGCATGCATAGCATCTCTGGTGGTTTTTTGATCCTCTTTTGTTCTTATTTCTCTCGTTGCCACCAAAAAAAATCCATTGCAGGACAAGCCAAAAAGTTCACCCCACGTCCATCTATATCTATTTCTACAATATTATTCTGATTTTTTAAGATGTGGCGCACAAACAGGATTGCATATAACCAAGGTTTCAGAATCGTGATCCTATGTAGGATCGTGGAGTGGCCCACAGGATCGATGATCGTAGGATCGGAATCATCGGATCGTAAGTTCCTACCAAAAGTGTATCTTTAATTTTGGTATTGATACTGTGACTAAAATAACTTATTTTCAGGTTCTTAATGTCATAAAAATGTTAATACACGAGCTCAAGACCTAATATACCATAGAGACATATCATTTGGGTGATTTAGGACATCAATCTCCTTGCTATTTTTCCCCACAATCTCTGCCCTTGCATATGATGTTGAATCTTTGAACTTTTAAAATCAGGCGTACAGAATTAGACTTCAATAAATATTTTTGCGGCATGATGAAGCCATGAGAAGTAAAAATAAAAAATAAAAAATAAGAAAAAATAAATAAATAAATAAACAAACAAACAAACAAACAAACAAACAAACAAACAAACAAATAAATAAATAAATAAATAAATAAATAAATAAATAAAGGTAGGATCGTAGGATCGAAGAATGGCAGGATCATTTACGATCATACGCGCGATCCCACGCGATCCTATCAGAAAACGATGTTCTAGCCGATCCTGCACGTCACTCGCTCTCAGGATCGTAGGAAAATTTATGGATAGGAAATGTTACGGCTCAAAAGGTAAGAAATCATAGTATGTGAAAGAGACATTGGAAACTTTGTCCAGAATACCAAAAAAAATCCGTCAATTTATGATAAGAATGACTAAAATATTCCCCCCTTTTGGATCAATGATATGTGAACTGGAAGCCTCTGCAATTTCTTTTCAACAGCAAACAAATTACTCATGGAGGGTTATTACTAATTAGAATTAACAAATTTTGTGGGATAGACTGTGGAGATGGGAAGTAGACGAAGGAGTAGAGTCTGGGTGGTAATGGTATACAGAGATGAGGGAGAGAGAGAGACGATGAAGAGAGATAAATTATCTCTTAATTTATTAATTAATATAGTCTGACTTGGCTAATTCAGCATCTCTCCTGGTGATATGTTGGGCGTGTCTAGCATTTTTCGAAGGTTATTTTCTCTAGAGCACTTCATAGGCTCAGATTTCTATGCCTGCTGAGTTGGCTTAGTAAGAGTATCTCCAATGCTACCACTTAAAATTTATGTACTATAATTTTAAAAAACTGTACAAATTTATTTGAACTACTGCTCTTGTCTAGCATATGCTCCAACATTAATAGTAAAATGATTAGTTAAATCACTCGCGGGGATCAACACTATATCTTAGAAGATAAGTGAAACAAATTCAAGAAATAACCACAAAAATATAAAGAGCTCTACTTTATATTTTGACTATAACCGTTGTTTAATAGGTTTACTGGAGAAGCTCTAAGGTGGCTTGAATCACAACAGAATATGTCCGAGCTTGGGTCCTACCCAAGACAATCTTCTACTAGCTGTTGGTTGTGTTATTATCATGTTGGTTTCCCCTTGTTCCTTCATGAGTAATATGTTGTTGTGTATTGTATTCAAGTTCTGAGATATTGCCTCTTGCCTGTTGTATATTTGTCAGGTCTACTACGAAGCGAATTCAGCAAAAAGAAGAATATTTACGATTTCGATAATGAACTAGACAAAGAAACAGGAAGTCAACGGTTCAAATCAATAACAAGCATTTTCACAGTTAGCAGTATATAACAGTTTGTTATGCCATAAAAAAGGAAACAAACAATCAGATAATGTCAAGCTGATGAATACCATGATTGCGGAGCCAAGCGGTCAGTTGACGCCAGTTCCTGAGCAAGGTAACTCAGCTTCATGTCCTCTTTCAAATGCTGTGATAAAGGATAACAATATTGTGAGACTAAAATAATATGCACTATAACAGATCACAAATTGTGTCTAATAACCATGGGGGAGGAGAATAATGATGCGCATATGCTACATTTAGGCGGCATTCCTACTGGTAAGGTAAAATGTTTACTCTATCAATCCTGCACCTAAATACAACTTTCTAATCTGTAGACAAACACACACGCAGAGAGTATGCATGCTGCTAGAGTACAAACAGCATTTGATGTACGGCTTAGCCGATGGTGATAATGTCGAACAGAATGGGAATCAACAGATAAACACGAAAGCTACTATATGTTAAATTGTACGTTAAGCTATATGTATCGTAGATATATCATAGACAAGATATTGACAAAAGAACTCACAAATAAAACGGTAGAATAAATATCCATTCCTTCCAAGCTGTAAGGTGATGCCAGACGGGCAAGACTAAATGCATGACTAGCTTCCAGATAATCCACAAGTTCAAAGTATGCTTTCCCTACCTAAAGTCAAAAGAAGCTTTCATCAGATATCATGAGACAATGTCAATAAAATTAAGCTTACTGATTAATATGAAGTAAAACATGAACAATCAGATTGACTCAAGCAACAAGAGACATGCAAGTGATTATGACTTGAGTTATGGGAACATGAAGCAATCTGGAAAGTACTCCCTCCGTCCCAAAATGAGTGTCCTGCTGTTTTTTGCAACAGTTTTTAGGTGATGATGTAACTAGTGAAACGATTCGGAAACTTTTTCTTTTCATAACATTGGAGTTAAGATTACTCTACAACAATGTGAAAATATCAACAGCATGAAACTCATTTTGGGATGGAGGTAGTACAGGATAGATATATTTCACAGAAAGAGGACCAAAATATACAAAGTACAGCAACAGTTGGAGTTCTTTGCATCTAGAGATTTGGATTGGTACACATAAACTATAACTCAAAACAATTTCCCCCAGTTGCTAGTAATCATCTACATGGGTCTGTTTTATCCGGCTGTGCACTTTGAGAATCATGTTTTACTGTCATGCGCGGTTATAATATTACACAAATCAGTTAAGAATAATCATGACAAAACTCTCGATAACAGAAGTCTTTGGATTTAATTTAAGTTTAGCATCCTCGGCAGCTAATAAGCACAGGTTGAGTCTACATAAGATTGCTATAATTAAGATAAAAATGCATGATACTCAAATCAATTGAATTTACCTGTGAAAGCACCCAGGCTGTATTGTAATGTTTGTCCGGAAGTTTCAGATATGCATCCAGCGCATCCTGCTTGCCAAGAAGCACAACTCAGGGAACAAAGCACAAGAAAACAACTAAAAGAATGTCTTTGTTCGTCAACAATCAATGCGTACTACCTGGCATCTATACATGCAGGACAGCCTATAGCCTTCCCCTAACTTTCTCAGAAGAGTCAATATTTCTGAAGTACCAGTTGTGACTCTTGAGCTATCCGTATCACCAGCAACAATAGGCACCGTTTTCTTTTCTTGTTCAACAGATCTAATATCACTGGAAGATGTGCTGGAGGCGGTAATATTTGATCTAACATCATCGTGAACCTCGTGACGCGTTCCTGTAAACAGCCAGCATTTTCTTATCGTGTTGGTCCAGCTGACCTTTAAACTAGCACAAATGATACTCGTGTTTTGCATCCAATATTTTGGTATTTACTCAATGACAGTCTCAACCAAACTACATACAAATATACTAGTTGTTTATGAATAATTCTGATCACAAGTCTCGTTGGGCATAAAGAGAAAAGGATGAAACAACAGTAAGATTTTTTCTCACTTATCTAAAAGAACGTGGTAAAGCAGTTAGAAGATATGAAGAAAGAATTAAACTAACTCGTGAAATCTAGTCACAAAGTAAACAGATAGGAAGACCTTCACATATATGCTGATTTAAAACCTCATTGCCCCATCCTCAAGCATAAAGTTTTACTAACTACAAATGTAACATATCCGCAGTTACCATCTTACGTTAACGGGAAGTAGAAAGAAAGAGTATAATTTGTAG
Organism: Linanthus parryae; assembly: GCA_023055425.1. Classification (NCBI taxonomy): domain Eukaryota; kingdom Viridiplantae; phylum Streptophyta; class Magnoliopsida; order Ericales; family Polemoniaceae; genus Linanthus; species Linanthus parryae. The sequence goes on from JALGPY010000002.1 coordinate 490,899, forward strand.
TATGAGAGAGCACAAGCTCTTGGATGACAAGGGACGCCAACTGCAAGGTCCCAGAAACCTATAAATGTATATGCCAATTTTAAGAAAGAAATATTACAATTCTGCGGAAATAACAAGCCAAGCCTGAATAAAAAGGCCTTGGGTCATGGTCGGACAGATGTTGTTGATTGATTGGGCGACGTATGATCCAAGCCTAGAAGGTTGCTCTTTTTCCTTTTTCTGTCAGGTCCAATCACAAGTGTGTAGTTACCAAACCACTACTGACTGAGAATACACATCACCTCAATGTACTGAATATCGGCAGAGACAGATGATGTTTTTCAGACAAGTCTCATGCAAAATGAACTAATCAAGTGTGTTCCTCAATCTCTAATCAACATTACGAACAGATGTCATGTTTAAAACACAGATGGTTAATTAACATCAATTACACCTTCATTATTCAGCATAAAGTCAATCTGAACTTTACAAGAAACATAGCTAAAGGATTAAGTACCTTCATCTAAATTTTCATTTCCCCAGGACTGTCCCTTGCGAACCGTCACTGACCGAAATGCAACAGAACTTAACTTTGAACTACCAAGGTATTTCGAAGAGTGACCAGTTCCATTCCCTGCTACACCAGTGGCACTTGAGTTTGTACTTGCAGCTGCATCTCCAGAAAGTCGTGTGCTCCGTCGAGGCCCAGAATCAGAGAATAATCTTCCAGAAATCTGTATAGTAAGGATTTCTTTACGTCCGGACCAGGAATTGGAAGGAACAAAAAATTTTGATACAACAAGATCATAATACCACAGGGATGGCCAGAATAGAAACGCCATTGGCCAAGTTAAAGTGCGTGATACTGGCGCGATGTGCCTATGCTATTCAATTGAAGGGAGAGCCTCATTTCAGCATCACCCGTTTCCCTAAGCCTGTACCCCGTTCTCTTATTCTTCGTTCAAATTTTCTTTAATCTAATTTTGTTCTTTCTCATTATTGAAGGTTTATGATTTTCCAAGGCCTCGCCAGCTTCATCCGCATCAAATTACTAACGTGACTATCTGTAGATGTGCTACATCACTAAATATGAATTAAAGACTACTAGACGAGCCTTTACCAGAAGCCCTGACATTTGCTAAGTGATGTATTGAGGACACGAGTTTGTGTTCCAATGAAAACAGAAATGTGAGTTTCGTCTTAACCGGAGAAACTGAATTAAGCATGGGTTCTTTTAATTGGACTAGCATTTGTTACAATGATGAGGAAGTGCAGTAAATGGTCGATTTAGGGTTTTAATGGGAGAGGGAAATGGGCAATTTCTATGTCTCATTTGATTCTGGTCAATCCTTCACATCCTTTTTTGGTTCAACTGTCTTAAGTTGGACTGTTGGAGTTCCTGTAAAACCATATTCTTAAGTGTGCAAATCTATATACAGGGCCGGCAAAAGACACTTGGGGGCCTAAGGTAAACTTGAGGCCCCAGATTAAAAAAAAAAATACACCTAAAAAAGTTTGTTTAAAAAAAGTTGTAAACTTCTAATAATTGTTTGTAATATATTAGATTCAGGTTAGTTTTAACTAATGTTCTTCAACCTTACAATTTTTTGATAAGTAAAAACTAAAATTTTCACATTTTTCATCAACGAGATTCGAACTTGGGTCAAACTTGTGGCAAAAATATTAATTACCACCAAACTAACATAGAGTTCTTTGAAATTTTACATTAAAGTTTGTATTTAACAAAACTATGACAATCTTTCAAAAAAAATACAGGTAGAACACGGGGGCCCTGCCGGCCCGGGGGCCTAAGGCGGCCGCCTCGGCTGCCTAGCTATAGGGTCGGCCCTGTCTATATAGTAAAATTTGTACGAATCACTTCATATTTCAATCTCAATGATCAACTGTCTCGGGACATTTTGAGGTCTTGATTATGAATTTTTAAAATGCACCCTAACAACTCAACTCAACAAGCCTTTAACCAGTTCAACAGGCGCCAGCTAGATGGATCAAACACCCCCAATTTCGTCTGTTCAAAGTCAACCACTTACTTCGATTGAATTTGATCAAGTCTTCTTCTCTCCAACTACGTCCGTCTTGGTCAGCCTCTCCCTTGTCTACCATCACTGATTTAGACCATGTCATTTGTCCTAATTTCTGTGTCCATGGCCTGACAAACCACCTCAAACAATTCTTTATCATTTAGTCTTTTATGGTGCAATGTACATATACTTTGTACTAATATCAGTGTGTGCTTGTTCTTTTCTAGTTAAACACCACATCCACATCAGCATTGTAATTGCCCAACTCCAGTCCCATAAGTTGAAGCGGCCCTGCCATCGGGTCTACAAAGTCCCAAGATATCAAAAATGATAATTCTTCAGAATCTTCAGACCACCAACTCCACTTGTTTCATCAATCAAAACTATATCATATGCAAATAACATGCACCATAGTATCTCATATCTCAAATACTCCTTATAACCACATTTATAACCACAGTAAACATGCAAGGACTGAACGTTGACCCTTGGTGTAAGCTAGTCATAGGAAACTCTCTTATTTCCCCTCCACTGTTCTGACTCTACCCTCGTACATCTCTTTAATCTTTGATGTGTAGAGAAGGTACCCTTAATTCTCCAAAACCTTCCACATAGCTCTTTAGAAAGTCTATCATGTGTCTTCTCTAAATTTACGAACACTCTATGGAAATCTCTCTTATTTCCCCAGGAGTTCTCTATTGAGCTTCCAAGTGAGGAAACAGCCTCCTTAGTTGATTTCCCTGACATAACCAATTTAAATTTCAATGCTTGTCTCATACCCCAATCTCCTTTCAATAACACGCTTCCAAAACTTCATCAAGACCATAAGTACAATACATCAACCAGTAGAGCAATTCAGAACGTCCTTTTAATTTTTATAGGGGTAATGTGTCACCAAAATTCACTCGTACCCCCGCGAATTGCGAATTGGATCACGCGTTCCGAAACGTGGAACACCAGCGATCCAGATCGCTTAATTTGGCGATCCCTATTTCTTCACTATTTTCACCTAAAGCATCTATGTAAAAGGGGGAATTTTGGTAAGTTACGTCTATTTTTCGAGTATTGAGTTTTAAATATTTCATATATTGAGCAGTTTTACACTTTATGATTTCTGATAAATGGTAAAACAGCTATAAAGGTATCCAAAGAAGCCTACCCCTGGCGTACCGAATTCCATAGGGTATGGCGTTCCGCAATCGCGTTCCCGTTCCACGAATCGGAACGATTCGCGTTCCAGGCAACTTAGGGTAAACTTCGAAAAAATACATGTGGTATATGGCTAGTGTTGAGAAGTCCCACATCAGGAATTCAAGAGGAAAACAAATAATTAATAAGTCTCCGCGCTACTCCCTTCATTGCCAATTGGTTTTGAGGTGGAACCCCATGGATTCTAACATGGTATCAGAGCGGGTAACCGATCCTGTGTCAAAAACCCTAAACAACTGCCATCCAAGAGGATCGACCGCGCCGATCCCTCCACCGTCGGCCAGCAAAAAAAAATATCCACCTGTGCCAAAAAGAGGCCACACGCGAGGGGGCGTGTTGAGAAGTCCCACATCAGGAATTCAAGAGGAAAACAAATAATTAATAAGTCTTCGGGCTACTCCCGTCATTTCCAATTGGTTTTGAGGTGGAACCCCATGGATTTTAACAGCTAGTCCAAAAGGCATACCCGCGGTTCATGTTAGTGCCAAAAGCATACCTGTGGTTGGGAGGTATAATTTATCCACTAAATTCTGTTGAATTAAACTCCAGATTTTTGTTTTTCTTACTACATAGGATTAAGTCATTTTTTTCTCCACTTAATTCTGAACCACATAATTATTTTTATAATTACAGACTAACCCATCATTTCCCACAAATCCTCCCAACCCCCCTCTCTTCTAAATGCCATAGCCTCTCAAACTCATCAAACCCAGAAGCTGCCACCTCATAGCCTCCCAAACTCACCTGAATCCACCACCAGAACCATTACAATTAACCCCTATTTTGGTCAGTAAAGAGATCCTCAAGTTTGGACTTCTATGCCCTGGTCTGTAGATCAATCCCCCCGATTTTTTTTACTCTGCGTTGTTTAAGGGAAAGATGACAGTGTCTACTCGATCTTGGTCATTGACAATGGCGGTCGCGGCTTAACAGTGGAGAAATTAACTTCAATTTACGAGTTTCGGTTGAACTGGGATTGTAAATACTCTGTTCTTTGTGTGTGCAACAAGAAGAGATCGTGGGTTGGTTGCGTTCAGCAGATAGACGGTCGAAACGGTGGTTAGTTGATTGGTGGGTTGGGTTCTGTGTTTATCCTGGTCAATTGTGTCTAATGGAGGAGGGAATGGAGTGGCTCTTTGGTTTGGCTGAGGATTATTTCACCTGACATATCGTGATGGAGTGTTTTGCCGGAATCCATGGTGGCTGAGTGATTATTCTCACCTGACCATGTGAAGAAGATGACGGTAAAGAATTGGGTTATGATATTTGGGGTAAATCAGAATAATTGATAATTTGGGGGTCGATTAAAGTTTGATTAGATTTTAATTGAGCATAATTTTATTATAATGATTTTTTTTATTATTTAAAGTTAATATTTATTGGATGGAAACATATGAATCGAGATTATTGGATGGAAACATATGAACTAGGTACTTTCAACTTTTATTTTCTTAAGCATAGTTGTCAAATCGGGATTCAGACGACGAATCGAAATTCTACTTCGCTGAATCGTGAATCGGATCGTGAATTGCAGAGATTCGCTTACAACCTCTTTAAACATATACAATAATAAACTATATCATATTCCTCCAGGGTTGAAATTTCATTAAACTGTATCACAGGAAAAACAAGGCAAGTATTGTTCTTGGAACTGTTACGAACTCAAAAAGAATCTCTAGCAGAATCAATGATGAATCGGTCTGAATCGCAACTGAATCATAAGATTCGGTCTAATGAAACGGGATTCAGATAACATTTGGGTCCATTTTAAATTCACCCTCTGATTCGCATCTTTTCATGTGTTTATCGAATCGTAGGATACGAATTGTGAATCGTAAGATTCAGACAACTATGCTTAAAAGCAAAGATAACTCAGTTACACTAACCATATAAGTGAATTTGTAGTTCAAAACATACTAGATCCGTCTTACAATTGATAAATGTATGACTAATATGAGACAAGTATCATCAGATTATTCATGATTAAGGGACAAGAATATTGTTACAGCCTAGTTGAATTTTACTAAGTTGGGAAATGAGTGTCCTCTTTTTTCAAGCATTTTGAGCGTGAATTGACCAGCAAAATGACACAAGAACCTGTCGGTCTTTACATCTTTATGAAAAGTCTTGTTTAGCTAGTCAAATCTACACCTCAAAATGCTTGAAGAAAACAGCAGGACGCTCATTTTGGGACGGAGGGAGTATTAAATAATAAATATTGCTTTCTCTAAAATACCATAAAACTGTATCTATATTATAAAATAGCACGGTTTAACTAACTTATGATTTTTCAACCGTTAGATGAAATCAACCCCACCCCCACCATTAGATCTCACCTACTTATTACATCTCTAACTACCCACTCTCCTTGGACATCCCTAACTACCCACTCTCCTTGGATATCCCTAAGTAATAGGAGATAGGTTGTGAGTGATTCCCACGTCCATTATAAATTCATCCCATACTTGGAAGTTGTTCTTTTTTTTCACCACATTTGTAAATATAATTTTTGGATAACACCTTTAAATTCATTAAAAAAAAACACCTCTAAATTCAAAAATTATCCAATTTAGGGATAGTGCCCTCGGGCACGGGCAATACTCTAGTAATACTATAAGTAGCAGTAAAATATGAAAACTATAGAATCTTTTAATGTATTTTGTAAGCAGTGCTCCAGTCACGGGTAATTTGCTAAATCACACTATAAAAGGAGGAAAGGAAACCAGTGATCATTTTCTATTTCATTGTCAACCAGGGAAGCTTGTAAAAGAAAGATGAAGCCACTCTAGTGATGAAACGGGAAGAATTAGAAGTGCAGAAAAGCACTAAATGCTTCGCTTATAAGATGTATTGAGCAGGAAAGGAGATTGAACTTCAGTAAAACCATGTGGGCACATGTTTGCGATACTGAGAGATCAAAGATTAAACAATGAACTAAATGCTTTGCTGATAAGATGTATTGACCAGCAAAGGAGATTGAACTTCAGTAAAACCATGTGGCCACATGTTTGCAATACTGAGAAATCAAAGATTAAACGATGAATACAGAGACTGAAACAGGGAGAATCAACACAGATAAAAAATTTAGTCAACACACCCTCTCTAGTAATGAACGAATTGCCAGGAAAAGAGTTCCAAACCTTTCTCAATTTCCCTTCATCCACAAACTTTCTTCGAGGGGCTTGTATTGTTGAATTCACGATTGACCTTGGTGAGCCGTCAGTGCTGACTGAATTTGGGTTTGCACAGTTAGGAGGCACATTTTTGCAGACAGGGGGTGGAGCGACACCTGAGAGCTGCAAAAAAAGAGAGCTGAAAGCGCTGATCTACTTCAAGTCAACAGTGATAGAGAAACAGCATTTGCCTTGTTAATACATTAAACATTGGTGTTAAGAAAATTGGGAAGTCTAACATAGTAGAGAGATTTACTCAGTAGGTTAGAGCATATGATGAACTGCAGGGATATTGACAAATTCTTACCTGCAAGGCCATTGGTGAAGGAGTACTATACAATGATACATGAGCAAGACCTCCATTTAATGGTTGGCCAGTGGCTCCAGAAGTGGCTACTGAGTGATTACCACCTGGAATATCTCTCGTTTTATTGCAATTCATAGCTCTCTCATCCCTCGGACTAACATCTTCATATCCTAAGCTTCTGCGGGAATTTAAAGTATGTTCATCACTAGAAGCATTTGGGTTGCGGTAAGTTGGTCCATGGCTTAGGTGCTGCTTCTGAATACAAGCGGCAGCAACTTCACCAAAAACTGAAGATGCTTCTTCTGCAGCACCTGGAATGTCGAGAGTAAACATACAATGTGTGTTCACATTAATTAAATGATGATAAGCAGATAAATGGTAAGCGCATGCAAATTTCACAAACACTGTTTTCTGATAAATCTTTTTTTTTTTTTTTTTGAGGAAGTTTTCTGATAAATCTGAATTGTGAATTTGTGATACTAAAAATTATAATGTCAAATGAAAAATAGATGAGCAGAAAGATTGTTCAAGAAACATTAAAGGAGATATTGCTGTAAGATTATTCAAGATGAACAGAAAAATTGTTCACGAAAATACTGAGATAATATTGAATTGTGATAATAAAAAAAAATGTCAATTTTGTTATTTTCTAGAAACCACCCCTAGAAGTCGGCACAATACAACCCCGTTACCCTGTGTTTTGTGAAATACCAAAACGCACCCATCCTAACTGAGGAGCTAACGGACAAGCAAATGTCTATTTTACCCCGTCCACTTACTAGAATTTACAATCCGTTAATTAATATAAAAAAAACTATTTCTTCTTCCTTCTTTACAGCCCAGTTATCACCTCTCTCTATATATCTATCTCTCCCTCCCGCCCGCATGATCGATCGACGAGCCTCTAAAGAAGATAATGGAATTTGATTGGATGGAAAAGACCACACAGGAGGGTTCAATTTGTTGAATGTTAGTGGTGAGAAATTGGGACGCTCCGATTTGGAAGGTTGTCAAACTTAATTTGGGCTTCGGTTGAGAAATCAGGTGCTTCGGCGCTTTGATTTGGCATTTGGGGGCTACGATTGGGGTGCTTGTGAAGTTCAGTTTGGGCTTCGATTCAGAGATCAGGTTCTTAGGTGCTTCGATTTGGGATCTCGAGGCTTCAATTTGGAATTTGTCTGCTTCAATTTGGAGTTCAAGCATCTGGTTTCTACTTGGAGTCTCTCAACTGCAACGGTGGTGTGATGGGTAAGTAGGTGGGTGGGGAGCTCTCGAGAGAGATTGGTGGTTGTGATGGTTGGTTGAACTGGTGGTGAGCTAGAACTAGAAAAACAGACGATAGAGATTCGTTGCATCTCTATCCTGTCATATTTTGCAGTCTCTCTCAGCAGTGGTGATGGTGGTGGCGGGACGCAGGTTGATCTTTCGAAGAAAGGGTTTACGATTTTGGGTTTCTCACAAATCTCTCCCTTATACCTCTGTTTCGTCCCCAGACACAGCCATCAATGGATTTGGCGAGGGTTTTGCTTAGGGATGTTGATCTGTAAGTGGTCAATTTTGGGGTTTGACTTGGGCGTGGATCTCATATGCTCGTCCGCTTCAATTTGAGGATTTCATATGGTGGTCAGCATATGAGTGTTGATATGTAAGAAGAGGAAGAAGGGAAGAGAAGTGAGGGAGAGAGATTTTCTTTCTCTGATTAATGGGTTGTATCTTTCAAAACAATTAATAATAATGGATTGTAAATTTTTGTATACGAAGGGGCTAAATTCCACTTTCTGAGTGTCTGATAATTTCCGTCAGTCTACGTAGCAAAAAAAACAGGGATGGGGACAAAATAGGAACGCTGGAACGGCACTTCTCAAAATTTGTTGAGACGAAACGCCGGGGAACAGCGGTTTTATAATATGTATTATCCGTTATATGTACACATTTAATACAAAATAATAACAGATTGCACACATAAATATATTATAATAAAATGTAAAATTGCAGAATATACGTAAATGAAGTGTAGAAAAAGCCGCAGCAGAAGAAGAAACGGAGTCTTTTTGGAAAATCTCAAGAATAAGGGGTGCTGCCTGTAATAAAACATGTTATACATTTGTACAATCCTATCAGCACCAGACTCATCCGTAGCCGTTTTTGTATCCAGAGACGAATTTGTGACTCTCAATTCCAGAGGTAAGAATCGTTATTCTGTGACATTCTCCAGAAGTTCCAGGGTCAGTTCTCTGAAGTTCCCGGGCCGTCTGCGAGAAGTTCTCGACGGCATATATTACGGAAATACAATGTGACATTCAGGGAGCGTTCCAGGGCGTTCGGGCATCCAGATGTTCCCGGTGCAATACATCTGCAAGTTATAAGGGTTGTTTGAGGCATTTTTCAAATCACGGGGTAAGGTTCTGGTAATGTGTCATACGTCAGGGGTTTTCTGTCATTTACCCTAAGAAAGGATGTACCAATTAGAAGAACCAATTAAGTCCAAGTAATGGTTGACGACGAAGAGGGATACAAAGGGAAACCGGGGAAGAGACAGTAGACAAGACTCGATCAAAATTAGAACTGAATGAGTGTCTTTAGAAAGACGGGGCTATAGAAGAGTGGTCCATGTGGTTGACCCTGGTGAAACGAGTAAAAGGCTTGTTGAGTTCAGTTGATTTTTTAAGTCAATTCACCCGAAATATGGAGAAACAAAGTTGAAAATTACATCGTTCTATCCACAACCCTAGCTAGATTATCGGCACTAATCCTTGTTTACTTCAAAGCTATTGAGGGATTGAAAGAAACCTATTCCTTCAAAACTGTACTGTGTCAAAACCGTAACCAGCAGTAGCAGATGCCAATAAACTTTGAAAGATAAATATATATTCACTGAAAAAAGACTCGTAGTAGAAGCTACCAAACAATAGAGTTATGTGTGATTTTATGCAACCTGGACAAAATGAAGAAACAGCACACTTAAACTGATAATTAACTGCTTCAACTAACCTAATATGCATAGCTCTTCATATGCAGACCACAACAATGGATCAAGTGATAATGCCTGCTTAAAATGATGAATGGCACTTTTCCGTCTATTTGTGTACCTGAAAACAAAGTGCCATTGAATAAAAACGAAATCATCAGATGTGCAACTGCAAAAATTAAATCCACATACATCAGGAGTCATTCCGTTGTAGAACACAATGATAAAGGTAATAGTTACATCAGGAGTCAGGACTTCTGGTAGAACACAATGATAAAGCGAAGAGAATGATACAGATTAAGGAATTCTAGAATAACAAATTCAACAATAAGTAAAATAAAAGTCAAGACAAGACAAAAAAAAATCAACGCTAAGGAAAAACTAAATAATGTTTGACGACCAAGTTAAATGACGTTTGTTAACTAAGGGTTACACATGATCTGATAGGTTATACCATAATAACAAATACATCAACGACAAAACCGAAAAGTGCAACAATTGAGTTCTACTAGAATAAACAACATAACGATGTAAGGAGCCAAATGTGCCTTCCTTTTACACCCCCCCCCCCCCCTCCCCCCCGTGAAGCAAACACCACAGAAGCAACCCAACTCACACCAGCAAAATGGACAAAACCAAACTCCAGAAGCACGAAAAAGCAGAACAATGGAACAAAAGATGATTAGTGGATTTCAAGAATGCTTTACACAAACAGCGCCAGTTAGGAAAAATCGCTGAATCAAGTTGTCGATAATGAGATCTTGTCGTGAGAACACAACATACAAATAAAGATGCACATTATGGAAAATCCACTTGCACACCAAAGGTGCTGAAAATTGAACTGTTCTTCATGATGGAGACTGGAACAATGAAAACAACCAGAAATACGGGTTTCATTCAAGCATATCATTCATGTCACAAGGATCACTGGTAAGATAAAGATCCCCTAACAAAGTTATACGAAAAAAACTGTTCTTTCCCATCCATGAAAGTAAACGGTGATACTGAGGTAGCTGCCAAAACTAGTTCAGCTTCTCGCGAGCGGACTAAGCATGTGAGATGCATTTGAGATAAATTCTCTGTTGTCCACGAGAAAGTAACAAAAGATGTGGTTGTCACAGCTAATATTCACCTAAAGATTGATTTCTTTTAGAAGTAGCCAAAACCCCGAAATTTTCTTAAAAAGAAAAACAACATTTGCGAAGGAACTGATAGGGGATACTCATAATCTACACAGAGAAAGAGGAAGTAAAGACGAAGAAAACAAACTATGTTGGTGTTGGCAGATTAATTCAGCATTAAGCCACCCAGAATTTGCTCCAACCAAATTATGATTGGAAATATTTCTCCAGTCGTAACTGCCATGATTTGATAAGATTTACATATAGGAAACTCATTCTTCTTTAATAGCTGCAGTTCCCTATTCCGCCAAATAGAGCGAAAGGAAGGTTCGGGGACTAATTATAGACAAAAAGTCAGACATAATTTCTTGTTTTAAAATTTTTTGTTAGTTATCAATTCCCTCAGGGTTAACAACAGTCCCCTTAATACATCACAATTTTACTACATTAAGAAATTATGTCTGCATGTATGTCTGAAATTATCTTCATGAAGCAGGGCTCCAGCACTATGTTACCAGAAACGTGGTACGCTGCGGTACGTGGGACGGGAACGGGAAATGCGATAGTTGCCGACACGGGGTACTCTAGGGGTAGGCTTATCCGGAACGTTGTCCAGGGTGAAATACAATTACTAGGAACGAGGAACACTATTTGGGAACAATTTTCCCTACAGTTGCCTAAAAAGTCCAACAACATCAATTTAAGTAGTTTCATACTTCCATTCTCAAATCCAGTTAACATGATAACATAACTTTCTGCAAATAAGTACCACTGAAAACTAGTAATTTAAACACGACAATTATGTACTCACTCTACGAAACGTTCGGGTCAATGCTTTCTGCATTTCGGATTGAAAATGTACCCCGTTTCGGTACGTACGACTCGGAACGAGAAACGCGGCCACTTCTACGTTTCTGGTAACATAGATCCAGCATATAATTAGCCTGAAACTTAGGAGTTATCAGGTTAGCTTTCAGTTGCCTTTCTTTCCTTTGCCTATATATACCATGTATCATGATCAGTTTAATGGTTACTAACAATGCTGGCTGTGAAAGATGCAATTTGCAGGAGGAGACCCCCTTGCACATTCTCAGAGATTGTAAGGAGGTTGATTAGGTTTAAAGGCACATGCTCAGTGAGGAGAATTATTGGAGGAAAAAGATGTGAGATAGAAAGACTTGGCTGAAAGAAAATGTCACCTCAAAGAACGAATGGAACAATATGTACTGGAGTGACATTTTCATGGCTTTAATTTGGTGGTTATGGAAGGGTAGAAATTAGCAGAACTTTAAAAACACCACCTCGGGTTATCAGGGGATCATTGGTTTGAGCTTAGACATGGCCAGGGATTTGTCTAACAACACTACAAGTCTAAGCTCACGACCCACGTTTTACAACAATCTTATTCAATGGTTTTGTCCACCTGCAGGGAAAATCAAACTGAATACAGATGGAAGTGCAACAAATGGTGATGGCAAAGGAGGCTTTGGAGGCATCTTCAGGAATGACAAAGGTGAATGGATGCTGGGCTACATAGGAGGCCTGGAGAATGCTACCCCTCTGGAGGCTGAACTGGACGAAATCCGCAAAGGAATGGAGATCATTCTGTGCAAAGGATGGAAGGATGTGCTAATTGAGACTGATGCCATGTATGCTGTGAGAGAGCTGAATGCAGAAAACAATGAAGAGCATCACTGCAACTTGCTGATTAATCACATCAAGGGAATGAAAGCCAGTGCTGATTGGCTGGCTAAGAAGGGGAACAGAGATGGCAATGGATGCAAAATCATCACAGAGATCCCACATGAGCTGGTGAAGAACGTGGAGGATGATGCTATGAGTGTCCAGAGAGCTTGGAAGGGGAAGCATACAGCCATTATGGCTGCTGCTGTTTTGGCATAGTTTGCTGCTGCCTCTGTTCCTTTTGTGTTTCATGTTCTGTTGTTTAATTTGGTGTGTTCTGTTGTATTCTGACCTTTGCTTTTTAATTCCATGAGCAGCAAAAAAAATGATCAGTTTAATGTAACAAAAAAAGAGAAATGCTATGTGTCACCAAAATCTTTTCACCGTTTATGTTTCAAATTACACTAACTCTGTAGTGTTCCTCAATTAGTGGGTAATTGATTAAGAAGACCATGTTACTAATTATAATTTGACACATAAATGGTGAAGTGAAACGCTGAAAAAGTCGATGATATATTGCATCCTTCAATATAAAAAATATAAGGAGTACTATTATTTCTATATCTTGAGAGTTGGAGAATCGAAACAAAATAAACAAATGATCTAATGATCCAAACGGAAAACTAAAATGATAACGGAAAAATCTGAGATATGCACCAGGTCAAAGTTTTCATGTCAGATCTGCGAATGACCGACATAAAAACCAAAGGAGCTAGCCGTCAAACTTTTCCCTCTCTGTCTACCCATACACCACTTCAAGCAATCAAAAATTTCAATAGTGTAGCATGAACAGCTCAACAAACTATGAAAGTTGAGGAAACCAGATCCCCAGAAAAACCACACAACGGGACACTAAAGCAGAAGGTAATTTACTGATTAAGTACTTGACTTCCACAAAGCCTTATGTTACTAACACCTGGCACCTAATGGTGGTGAACAAAGTTGTCAACTGCCAGGATCCTGTCATGAGCTGCACACCAGACAAAAGAAGAAGCCAGTAATGGAGCCCCCCGGCCTACTTCCGAGAAATGAATTGGAATCAAATAAGTGTGTTCCCCCACACAACGGACAAAAACAGGTGCCAGTCAGTTGTTGGAAGTGAAGAGGCCTTCTTTGTTTTGGTCTCCCTGTGCAGTTCATTGCCTTAATTTGATTCTTAGTGATATTGGTGAGTTGCCACTTTATAGTTTATATAAACACACTTGAGAAGGAAAAGAAAATCAATATTTCATATAAAGACAAGCTTGGTTGCTTGACTTTTTTAAGAAGAAAACAAAAAAAGAAGGAATTGACAAGGCCCGGGGGCATTTGTTACACCTTACATTGAAGAGTATGCAAGATAAGAAGATACAGCTTAGAGCCATGTTTGCAAGCGAGGAGTGGGCTAAAAGCATCCACCCAAAAAGGCAAAGAACTACGAGACATTGTGACAAGATACTAGATTTTTGGAAGCGGACAAATTTTGCTTGCATTATGCTTGGCCTCTGGTAAAAGTTCTAAGAATAGTGGATGGCGACTCTAAGCCTGTAATGGGCTACATAAATGAGGCAATGGATAGAGCAGAGGAAGAGATTACATCCAATTTTGAAAAATGAGACAGATAAGAGGAAATTTGGGGGATTATCGATAAGAAGTGGGATATGCAACTTCATAGCCCCTTACATGCAGTTGGGTTTTATCTTAATCCAAGGTAACGGAATTTATTCTATTATTTTATTACTTATATCAACATGAAACCCTATTATGTTCTTAACATTTGGACAATACTTTTTTTCCCTTCTTATAATTGTTGGAACTTTTATGCTACGTTACATGGACTCGGGTGCGGGTGTCATATCCGGTGTGTATCTGGAGGTCGGATTCGCACAATCCTCTAAAAGTAGGATCCGGGGACTCGGCATATATAAGTATCCAAAATTTAGATACGGGTACGGGGATATGGTATATAAGTTTTAAAATAATAATAATAATATTAGTATTCATAAATTAGCATATCAATTAGTACTTCTCATAAGAAAAATTGGTGCAAGAGAAAAATTAAAGCATGTACCTTTCTGAATTCTGAGTTATTTGGTTAAAACATCCACTCCTGCGAGTTTTAGGTAACTGGGGAGTTTCAAGGGTTCTAAGGTCTTTTCCAAAATTACATTCACAATACTCAAATTACAAAACTGGCCTCATTACAAGTGTAGTAGGTACTTTATAATCTAGGATATTTAGGTCTTTTCCCAAATTACAATCACATGTACAGGGGAGAACACAGCCACACACACGAAAGTCTTCATCTCTCTCTTATCCATCCAAAGCCGATCTGAAATCTTCTCTCTCTCTCTCTTCCGTCGAAGCCACAAACGGGTGGGAAAGGGTCTTCTTCTCCGGCGCCGGTGAAGGCTTTCTACTGGTCCACCGCCCCAGCCGCGTCGGGATGCCTCCTCCACGAATCCGCCACACATCCCATACCCGAACCCGAGTCGAATCGTATCGACCCGGGTACTTTGGCGAATGGCGATTATGCCGAGTCCAGGTAACGTAGCTTTTATGATCCAAACACGCACATAGTGTTGATAGAGAAGTCAAGTCCGGCATAAGGTTGTTGATACAATGGCCTCGTTTGGGAACGATTAATTATTAGATTAATTAATTTTGCATAATCTGGCACCAAAAATTGATTTTTGCAGGACCCGACCCGGATCCGGCCGGGGCAGACCCGGATCCGGGTGACAAAAGTTGGATTTTTTAGCTTACGTATCATTTTGTGGTTGGTTCCTTTGTTAAGGAACCGGATCTGGTCGGGACATATCCGGATCCGGTTAGCCGCTACCCGGGTCTGGTCAAGTAAGTAGGCAAAAAAATATATTTTAAAAGTAATCGGATCCGGTTTAAAAACTACCTGGGTCCGGATAATCTCAAAAATCCTAAAATCTATCAATTTTTGCCAAACGAGTCGATTAATTATCAAAATTTAATCCATTAAGCGAATAATTAAGCTTTCCCAAACCAGGCCAGTGTTTCTAGGTGTGGACTCAAGAGTGCTAATTTTAGAGCAAATGGAGATAATAAAGAATACGGAGGGCCTCGTTGAGGAAAACATTACCGTATTAAGAAGAGAAAAAGAAACCCGGTAAACTTACATATTTTGTTGCTACATTTTAGGAATTTTATTAATATTTTACTCACTACTAAATGTATCGCCGTTATAGTTCTAATATCCGGTAGGATACGGTGGGAGAGTAATGGGGATGATTGCAAGGAGTTGCAAAAACTAGCCGCGGGAGTATTGAGTCTAACATGTGGTGCCACGGGATGTGAGAGAAATTGGGAGTACTTTTGATCTTATCCATTTAAAGAGGAAGAATCGCTTTGAGCAACAAAGGTTGGATGCTCTCAATATTATCAAACACAATATCCACCTTGAATTAAAGCAATTAAAGAAGCAAGAGCGAGGCCACACTTATGATTGAATTTGTTTAGCGGACATGGACTCTGACGATGAATGGATCACAAAGGAGAATCCTCGTCTACCCGTTGATCATTCATAATGCATGTGCAAGAGTGCTTCAATCTTGATGAAGGAGGGACTAGTAAAAAGAGAAAAAGAGGTATCACAAACACTTTGACATACAATTATTTATAAACGTTGTAGACACCTTTTTCAATTCTAACATAAAAATGCATCTTATGTTTAGGACCAAGTAACTCAAACCCCATCGAAGAGCGGAAAGGAAAAGGCAAAGCTATATCAATTGATGAAGAAGTAGATGGTGAAGATAAGGAAGAAGAGGACTTTGATTAGGAATTTTTGGTTGATGATGAGGACGATGATGATTTCGATCTTGATACTTTTCAGACCTTTTGGATGGAGCTTCAACAGCGACTTCCTATCTTTTTTGTTTACATGGAACTTATGTTTTTAACTTACCTGTGTGCTATTTGACAATTTCATAGTTTTGGGATGAAACTTGTAGGATGGTGCTTGATGGCACTCTGCTCTCGTTTCTTCACATGAAACCTTATGTAGTCAGTTTATTTTCGTGACAATTGAGAATATTGTACTTTTAATACCTTTTGGATGACACTTTTATTCAACTTGTTAAGGATGCTTATGTTACTTTCCTCGCTGTATTAAGTTGTCACAAGTCTTAGTACCGCTTTATAACATATATCTGATCACTGATAATTATAGATTGGTTAAAACTTATTCGCCATGTTTAGGTAAGGTATAGGGAGGGAGGTACATGGATAAATTATACATGTTATCTCATATACCTTGTTTGGGTATGGTATAAACAACCAGTACAATTTGATTCGTGATTCAGCAACTGAGGTTCTTTATTCAACATACAAATCCCGATTTGACAACTATGCATACAACCATCTTTCTTCCCGAAACCAAACAAGGTCTCCTCATACCACTCTAAACCAGCCCCCCCCCCCCCCCCCCCCCCACCCCAAAAAAACTGACACCAACCTAACTCTGATACATTTCCCCAACCAACACCCAAAAGACAGGCACATTTAAGTACCAAACTGCCCTCCCTGTATGAAAACTAGCGACAGTCGGTTGGAACCAATAAGTAATCATATCTAATTCTCCAAAACTGGAAGTTCAGAAAAAGTCCCAAAAAGTAATCTGTTGGAACCGAAAATCAAACCTAATCTAGAGTGATGAAAGATTGGATATGACATCTGGAACATGGTTGACGAAGATATGGCCTTAAATTGTTAACATTGAAAATCTTCACAAGCAAGGTATCACAAAAACTTGAATTTTGCCTTGATAGATATTTGGATGAAATCCAACCTGAGCTGAATTTGTTACTGAAGGTTGAACTTAACAAAAATAAAGGGAAGTTTTATGCAGCGTGCATTATCTTAATATGTCGTCATTAACAGTATATCCCAGTAACATTGATCAACTGCTTACCTTCAATATTCTTACGGTCAATAAGAAATCACAATAAACTATACAACATCGGAGGAATAAGGTCGGTTTTGGTGCAGGGGTTTGAAAATGAGGGTACAGGGGGTTCTACGCTATTGTAGGGTGTATTGATATTAACGGAGTATTAATCATGTATGTAGAATTAGGTAACTTGTTCATTTTCATCATTATAGGTAGAGTATTAAGGTTTAGTCCCACCCCGGTGGTGGGATGAAATTTTAGGCATGGAGGGGGTATTAACAATAAGGGGTTGTTGACCTATTGGCTCCCCCCTGCATCAATACCTGCACCAAACACCAGTTATTTACCCCTACTGTATTATTTTTAGCGTACCCCCTCTTTATCCCTGCGCCAAACATGGTCTAAGGTATTGCATTACTCAAACCCCAAGACCATGGTCAGTCACAATGTCCCAGATACCTAACTAATTTTTTTACTATATAGATTCAGCTCAAATATCAAGATCTTAACAATCAGAACTAAAGACGAGTCATATTAGGGAGGTAATTCCGATCATAAAAAAGTGAATTCACATGCATGAGACTTACATAACTAAAATAAGCGGTAAAATAATATTCCAAGTTTGATAATTTACTATTTAATCATGTCAATACCTGTAAACAAGAGCAAGAAGGTAATGACCTGCTGCACCATTTGGAACCTGGAGGAGAAGGCAAAACAATTCACATAGTTAAATATAGCAGCCATTTCTACGACCAACCCTTCCAAAAACGATGATAGATAGGTTTTAATCAAAAATGAAGCAGGAGTGTAGAGTGTCGATCATTACTTCTGCACTAGGCTCATTAGCAGGGCATAATGCCACTTCAGCTTCCTTGAGAAGATCCATCTGGAAGCATGATAATGCAAACAAGTAGCGAGATTGGGGCATTTGTGTTCCTTCACGAGAAAATTAAAAGTAAAAAAAATGGGTTCGAGAAAAGCAGCTTTGAATCAATGATTGAACATACTGCAGTAGATAAGAAACAAACATCAACATATGCACTACGATCAATGATCTGACACTTTAAAACTACTAAAACGAGATGATACATACCCTTCAAGACATGATAAGCAGAGTAAGCTTGATTATTTCGCAAGTAACAATCTGCGAGTAACTGCAAGTGTGTCTGCATTTGATATACAGATTCATAAAGGAGTCATGTAAGAGACAAAGATAACAATTGGCAAGTGGCGCAGACAGGTACTACGTAGCATAAAGATTAAAGAATTCAGAATTCAAGAACGAGAACCTAAAACTGTAACTCACAAACACAGGTAACTGCCCCTCATGAGAGCCAAAATAATCCCCTTACATATGTACATGATAAAAATGTAGGTATATATACAAGTGCATACCTCCGAGGGAAACTCCGCGCATAACCGCTCGCACATGAAAATGGCATTGCGGTACATGAAGTGGCGCAGACTATTTTGTACACAATTGACCAGAATGGTATCCATGCTCCCGGACAGAATCACAATGTGTATGTAGAATTGTCTGTATATTCTACAGGTTTGGAGTGGCTGATACACAAGCCACTAAAACCCTGGCAACAAAGAAATAGTGCAAAGTTAGAACTCTTTAGTTCTCCATTTACTCCATTTCAATTGACAACCGATTCCAAAATATCATATTAATGTGATAGTATCGACATGGAGTTAAGCACTCACTTCAACCAATTCCCAACTTCAGCATATTGAAGGTCACATTAATCAATTATTTTTTGTGAGTGCGCATTTACAGATATAAACATACAATTCGCATTTTACTAGTGGCATATGTGTGTGTTACATAAGCTGATACACATAAACAAATTGTTCTGAACCACAAGAGATGTAAAATAACATTAAAATTTGATTTTTTAAATGAGATTGTAAATGTTTTGGCACAGTTAAAGCCTTGAAACTCTCCCATTTCCAATAGAAACAAGAGAAGACCACACTCGGTCGACAAAAGATACTTCAACTTGTTCTTTGAGTAGAGACCAGGAATTTGGTAACACCTCCAAGAGCGACTATTTATAAACCTTCCAATATTCTGTATTTAATTGTTCTGCCATGCATTGTAAGGTGCTTAGATAATATGGTTGGATGAAACATTAAACTCGTCATACTGCCATTCTAAACAAACAGCATTTGATCCTTTCAATGGTTTGATAGCTCCTGATTGATACGAACTTATAACTACTTTAACAACCTCACCCGTAGTATCTTGTTTTTCAAAAAGATAGAAATTTTATGTGAAAATACATTGTAGTACAAATACACCTAACGATCTGGTCATTTTGGAGTATTGAATGTCGTTGAGCTGAACCCGACGAGACGTTAGTGGGTTAGGGTCGACACTTAAGGTCTAGGTAGCTAGGATTTGTGGGGGGGTGGGGGGGGGGGTGCGCAGAACCAATGTCAGGTATCCAAATTCAGAAATATTTTATGTATGCATTGTGTGTACTTGGTTTGAGACGCAAAGAGAAATTTACCATTTTTACAACATAAAGGCTACATTGCAAATAAGAAAAAAGAACATTATTTTTACAACTTAATGTCTTAATTTCTTAGACGTAGCGAATGATAGAATCATTGTGAGGTCAAGAAACAAAATCTTGGTTTATCCAGACTAAAATTTTGTTATCTCGGTCCTGAGTCAATGGCATGCTTAAAAAGGTTAAAACTTAATATTGAACACGATTGAGAGCTTGCCTAGACTTGATTGTTCAAGACACTCGCAGATGAAGTGCAAATTAACTATTAAAAATCAAGATAGCAAAATTAGTGATATTCAACCCCTCGTTCATAGAAATTGAGCAATCAGTAGCCAAGTTTATTCCCTGTTTACTGATTGACGAAGCATTTTGTTCAATCGTGACAGTACATGTGTTAACCCTATTTAACAACTGGAGAATCAATTACAAAATTTGACAATCAATAATTAAACCCTAACACCTGTGGCAATGACAAAATTTCTATAAATCCCCAAATTTTAACTAGCCTAATTTTGCACAATGAAAATCACGAGGCAAGTAGCTTCAGAAGATGTCTAAATAACAACTCAATTGCACGGAGAAGTAGAAGTAAATCAAGCACAAATCGACTAGAATTACCTGCAACTGGAGTGCGCAGGCGAATGACGAACGTGTTACAGTCGGAATTCGATGAATAAGTGGCTGCAAATTCGGGGGGGTAAATAACTGCAGAAGCGAGTGGAAGAGAAGAATGGCGAAAGAGAAAATAGGACTGGTTATCGAACCTTGTGAGTTAAGAAGCTGCCATGGCCAGTCAGATCGAATGCCAGAAATAAAGACGCCCTTGGCACTGCGCTGCTGCGGCGGCTGGCAAACTCCGTCGTCGCTCGCAAATCGCAGCAGCTCTCCAAACTTCTTTCAAACAGACGACGTTTCTGTCGACAAGATACAAATCTTGAGCTGTTTTGTAATACTAAAATACTTATAGGCTGTAACGTAATATTCTTAAAGTTGAATTGAAGGCCCCGAGCCATACTACTGGGGCCTTTTCAAAGATTCATTCAACATTACCCCCCTTCAAGTGTCATTTCCTTAAAACTCTCTAACTCCACTCTGTCCTCACGCCTCACGGGATGTTCAACCAAAAGAAAAATCAAAATCAAAATAGCGCTACAAGTGAAATTTTGAAATTTTACAAAGCCACGTGCCGTCACACAATTTTAAGGATGCCCTCCCTTTTTTTTTTCCAACAAAACCATTTTATACAACTAAGAACAACCATTACAAGTTTACAAGTGTCTTTTGTCAAGATTTCAGCAAACTCATTACAAAGATAAAATTTCACTACCATCAGTATTTAAAACATGAACATTTTTAGCTATAAAAATTTCACTCTACGCTAATTTTTCTTTTTTTACAAGATTGCATTCGTGGTATTCATAGTTTTTACGTGTGAACTTTGTGCTCATAATTTTAATTCTAGAATATTTGTAATCAAAACACTCAAATTGAATGACAAATATACTCCCATCTTATCATCAAATTTTGTGCAAATATAAATTTCCCCTCAATTTTGAAATAATGATAAAATTATCATATGTTGTCAGACTAAATAGAAATAGAAACTCAAGTTCTTCAAAATTAAACACAACCCTAAACTAAATATTCAAATTATTTTAAATTGAGAGTTTTGATGGGTTCCTCCAACCATATCTAACTTCATTGTTGAAGCAATCATACCCAACTTCACTGATGAAGAACACATCATACTTCAGTCTCATTTCCTCTTGATTTTCCTAGTCAAACCCCCTAACAAGTCATTAATCACAAACTCGTGAATAGACACAACCCACTTCACAAGTTCATCAAATATTTTTAATCAAACTTAAGTTGAGAGAACTCAAAAACCAAATATGGATCTCGTTGTCTCCACCAAATTCAACATTTTCTCTCAATATGTGTTCGTCAACTTTTGGAGATTCGTTCTTCTCTTCGATGCATCTACCCACATACGGTGTTAATCGATCAGTCTATTTTACTAATAGAGTTGGGTATTTTTCTATTTACTATTGTGTTGTAGCTCAACCTTTTGCACCTTTAGATGGTTTCAAAGTAAATTGTCTATTCTCTACTCTTCACCATCACCATCAATATAAAATAATTAGTGGCCCTCGTCATTTAAAGAAATAATAATAATTATTATTATTACTATTTGTTTTAACAACTTGTAATACCCCTAAACTTTTTTTAGCTGAAAGATGAGAACTTCAGTTATAGGAAGAACAAGAACAGTAAAACGAGATACAACGAAAGCAACTGAGCAAATCCAAAGCATCCAACCGAGCACAAACCTACTGTGCTCCATGAACATCTGAATGATCAAGAGAGAATTGTTCTAAAACAGAAGAAACTAAACACAAACTAAACATAACTGAACATAGATTGGCCCGAGGTCTTCAAACAGATTTCCCCTTCTTTGAACCTGATTTTTCCTTGATAAAGTTGAATAGGGATTTTGCATTTGGATCGACCATCTTACCTCCACCGAGATGAAGCCTTGTTGTTTTGCCTTGTACATTGCTGCCAACTCTTCCGTTCTCCTATTTTCTTCTTCAAATCTTATCATCATTTGCTCTTCATCTCTGTCACTGGCTTCCAAGAAACGGTCAATAGCAGCCGCAAAACCCCTCTTCCTTCCTCCTCCTTTTTCTGACTGCATTGGAGCTTTCCCTTTGTCGAGACTTGATGCCCGAGGCTTCCACTGTTTTGAAGAACCAGAACCTGGAGACTTGGATTTCTTCTTTGTATCTGAGAGATTGCCTTTATGCTCCTTCTCCACTTCTTATGACGACGGGACAACATCAGTAAGTGTCCTCTTTTTGGGTGGCTGTTTCCTTGGAGCTTTCTTGGCCTTAGCAGACTTATCCTCCCCACAACTCAACTTAAGTGACAGCACCGGGTCTTCTTTATCCTCAGGTGGTGGGAGTGGTAATGGTTGAGTCTCCGAGGGCAAAGGCAGGGGCTCAATGTCTTCTTCCACAAAATCAGGGGCTGTAAGGATTAAAGCCAGCGGCTTAATAACTTGGATTGGTTGAGCTTCAATGTAATCCTTCAATTTTTTTTTAAACACAACATTTAGTACTTCTTATAGAATACTGCTCATTGTGCATGACAATTAGGTTGCATTTACTAGTTATTGGTAGTTATACCCTAGAGTGGAGACTCATACCTTAGTGTTGTTTAGAATGTGGTTTCAACTTCGAGGACGAAGTTTTCTT
Source organism: Linanthus parryae (assembly GCA_023055425.1). Lineage (NCBI taxonomy): Eukaryota > Viridiplantae > Streptophyta > Magnoliopsida > Ericales > Polemoniaceae > Linanthus > Linanthus parryae. Next base: position 514,066 of record JALGPY010000002.1, read on the forward strand.
TAAGTGTTGAAGGATGAAATACCCCGTTATTTAGAAACGGGTATTTTTAGATAATATTAAGTGTTAATATGTTGAAACGGGTATTTTATGAAATTATTGAGTTTTGATATAATATTATTATAAGTATTGGGTGATAATATGCTACTATTATATTTTAAGATATTATTTGGTGTCAATATGACATTAGGTAATGGCTGTTATTATTTAGAAAGTTAATTTTAATGTTATAAGCCATTAGGTGCTTTTATGTATTTATTCTTAACTTATATAGTGTCTTTTAAGTGAACTTGGGGGTAGTAGTTGTACTGAGCCTAAAACTAGTGGGGTTAAAGTGTCTTTACCCTAAAATTCTATCATCTTCTTCCTCAACAATTCCATGGACGGGAGAGAGCTCTCCATGTCCGAATCTAACACCACCTCCACCTCAAATCTTCACCAAAACTCTTAATTTTTGTCCCAATTCAATCCCAATTCGATTTAATCTCATCAAAGCTCGATACTTTAGCGAAAAGTAAACCAATTTTGCCAATTTTTGGTCCCAATTCGGAATCAAAGTTTTCAAAGTGGGTTTCCTCATGGAGTTTGAATTCTTCACCTCTCTACCTATATAAACCCATCAATTCTCAGATTTTAAACCCACAATCTCAATCCCTCAACCTCTCAATCTCTCATTCGATCTCTCTCTCTCAATCTCCCACACCCAATCTCTCTCTCACCCGACAGGCTGCCCACCACCGCCGCCGCAGCCCGTCGGCACCGCCGCAGCCCGCCGACGGCACCGCCGCCTCACCGCCGCCACCGTCGGCCTCACCATCATCAACCCGTCACTCTTCGTTCTCTGTTCGGGTAAGGAAACAAACCCGTCTGTTTTGTTTCTATTTTGTTTGTTTATTTTTTTTTATTAGCAATAGTGAACTGTTAATACATAACAATATTATATGGGCAGTGGCCCAGTGGTTAAAGTGACTATTAGTATTGAGTTGGTTTGGGGTTCGAGTCTCATAGCTAGCAACTATTTTTTTTTACTACTCTACACTCAAAATTTGAAAGAGAAGTTTTGAGGGTTTGAAAGCCTTATTAAAACACTTGAGAATTATTTATTTAGAAAGTTTATTTTCTTGTTTAAAGGTTAATCTTTTGAAAAATAGTACTATTGGGTTATGCTTTATAGTAGTAAAAATTAGATAATTATTTTTATACAAGTTTAAAATCATTTTTTTTACTCATCTTCACTCCAAAATAAAAGTATATTTTTTCTTACTTATTTTTATAAGTTTATAAAAAATTAGAATAAGTTATTTTCTTCAAATAGATTTGTTATTTCTTTTAAATAAAAGTTAGTTAGTTTATAACCTATATTCTCTACTAAGGCTTGTTTGGTTGGAAAAAACTACTATTTGAATTAAAAGTGTTTTTGAGAAAAAATAATATGCTTCTCTACCCTGAATAATAAAAGGGATATTTTATATAATCTTATAAGTTATATTTATATAATTATAGCCTTTTAACAAATAATAAACGTTAGTGTTACAAAGCGTATTTTATTACAAAAGGGTTGTTCACCTTAGCAAAGGTTGGGGAGAGTTAGTAAGGGGTTTATTTCTTTTACCTATAGGACTTTGTGTGCAATGTGTTGATTAGGATATTATTAAATTTGTAGGCGACATTTTCATTGACGAAGGATACGTCAAATACTACGATTGATTTGCTGTGATTGCTATTTGTTGAGGTAAGTAAACATGCCAGACCTAGCGCCCATATCTTCTTTCGTGTCTAAACTGCTTTTGTGATTTATTGTCTCAAAATTTGAATATCTACTTGAAATGTTATTTGAGAAAGTTTACTGATTTTACAAAATTGATTCTATCACAACTATCACATGAGATGATAATAAGACGTAAAGACGTAAAGTGGAATAGTTGTACCAGGGATCAATATTTGAGCTTTGGTCGATGTGGACTATGTCTCTCGATCTACTTTATTTTATTTTGCTCGGTCGCAACCGCCCCGAGTTCGCTCCAATACTTACCTCTCTGGACGCAAGAAGTCTTAGGGGGGTGTCGACACTTATGGTCTGGTAGCCAGTTATTAGTAGATCTTCCCCGTGTCAACATGGTAATATATGTTTTCTGAATGATGGACCTTTATGATTGAGAATTGGAAGTCCCGATTGGACAAGGAAGGAAGTTTGGGAATGTTTCCCTAATTGAGATGCTAAAGTGAAAAGAGTTTGGGAATGTTTCCCCACAAGTGAAGTGAGAAAGGAAAAGATTTGTGAATTCTTATTTTATACTTATACTCTTACTCAAATACTCTACTCTTCAAACTCATGTGTCGTTTTTAAACTGCTTCATAATCTGTTTACATGCTTGGGTGTTGCTTACTCAGTATTTTCCGCTGACTTTGGAAACTGTGGCGTTTCTTTTTGTTTCTGCACCACAGGTTTAGGTGGAAGCATGACTTTTGTGGGAAATCGAGACACATCACGTTAGTAAATTTAAATTTCACATCTAGACTTATTTTATTTATTAGTTGAAATTTTAGATTGGAATAATGCCCATATTTGTGGCGAGACAAGTTTACAAGTTTCAATTAATTATTTGTGGATTTTGGTTTGGATATTCTGTTATAAAATCTCCTTGTATTCGGGTTTAATCTCGGGTACGGAGTGACATCCCCAGGCTTCCGGCTTGGTCAATTTGGGGGTGTTACATTCAATGGGTTCAGCAGGAACCTGCAAGAGGATAAGACCAAATGGTGCAAAGACAGGCGAAATGAAGAAGAGGGATTGAGGTTTCCGTCGGCGGAGAGGATGTTTTGATAGGGGGTAGGTTGAGGATGAAACGAGAGAGATCATCGTCTTCCTTTGTAAACCCAGAATTTGGGACTGCCGAGAATGGAGATTGGTCGCCGGAGAGGGAACCCATCGTTTCGTTACAGGAGAGAGCAATGTCAGAAGGTGAAGAGTTAAAATTTTTGAGAAGAGATTGCTCACGTTGCTCATAAGCTACAAGGGATGGTGGAGTTATAACGGATGTTTCATGAATGGTGTTGTGAACCGAAGAGCTTAATTGGGAATTCGAGATGGGTCGGGTGCCTTTTGGGGAGGAGTAGGAACTTGAAAAGGCGCCAAAAGAAACGGGTGCAGAGGGTAGGAGAGATCCGAATAAGGTAAAGACTGCCTATTAGGTGGTGCCTGGTCGGGTCGTGGGAGAAGAATGGTATAAGAGTTGTAAGCCGGGTCATAGGCCTACAGAGAGATAGATAGGCCAGGGGGTAAATTGTTGCTTGGGCTATAAATCTGGCCCGATGGATATGGGCCTTCTCCCGGTCCAATCATTCGTCTCGGGTATGGGTTAAAAGGCCCGAGAGGCCAAACATCACATTCCCACCCATCCATCGACGACCCGGGAGTAAAGTAACCATCTGATGATGACCCGTCCGGAAAAGCAATAACAAGGTTTTCATTGTCCACTCGGGTCACGTCTTCTTCACCCGACTCATCCGGGTTGCGAAAGAGATCCACCACTGTATTCCGAGACCTTCCCACCGCCCAGAAAGCTTTTAGTTTTGCCGTAAACATGGGTTCACCGGCAGCAATATGGAAATGCAAGGAATCATGGAACGACGAGTTTCGATACGGTTTTCGAGAATTTGCATAACACCAACCAAGTTTCTTCTCCAACTTTGATTAGAGTGACCCACGAATCCACACTTGAAGCAAACATTGAAGATATTCTCGTATTTGAAAAAGATCCATTTAGGAGGATGACCTGGGTCAATAGGTTTGATGTGGGCTCCCTGCGTTAATGGCTCGTTGATGTTAACACGCACCTTAACCCGAAACTCCTCCATATTCGCAAATCTTTTAATGGTCTAATCCACATGCAGAACTTCCCCTGCCACCTTCCCAAGTTTCTTAGCAAGATCATGATAAAACCCATCCATCGGTATGCCTGGCATACGAATTCAGACGTCCATTGTTGGGAAGTCTAGCTCTGAGATGGCAAAATTAAGTGGCCTTTCTCTGAGCACCAGAGTCTTTTCATGCAGATTAATTGCACCATAGTCAAGCAACCGAGTCTTGTCTTCATTGTTGAAGCAGTGGAATAGGAAACACGAGCCCTTCTTCTCGACCCAAATCTTGTCTCTTTTCTTCCATACTTCATCAACCACTTGTTGGATAGTAACCGAGGAAGTTAATGATTCTTCAGAGTTAGAAATAAACTTTCTAATCAAGCAGTTTTTCCAAAATGCTCTATAAACATTCACCATATTAGGGTCAAGATCCAACATGACTCCTCGTTGATCAATCTGTTCAACAGCCGAGTTGTTTCAAAAACTAGGGGGAGAGAAGGAGTGAGAGTTCCAATAATAGGCCATACAGAAGAGTGAAAAATGGCACAATAAGTTAGGAAGAGCAGAGGGTGAAGGAGGCTAGAGAGGGGTGAGGAGGAAGGCGCCAAGTGTCAAAGGCGCCGTAAAGAGATAGATAAAATAAAAGAACAGATGGTAGAGTTTAGGTTGGTATGGGAGAGGGGGAAGGGATTGGTGGTGATTGATGGTGGATGGTGATAGAAATGATTAGGGCTGCTCGGGAAGGAAAGGAAATCAAAAGCTTAGTTTTGGAAGGAAGCAAAAACTGCTAGTGATGACGGCAAGCTCATGCATGAGCAAGGGACTTAGAGAGATTCTAGAGAGAAAAGTTTTTTACCCCTAACTTATAAAGCGCTATTATTAATTTATATTAGTAGTTCCTATATCTTGAGGGCTATTATAAATCTTTTTAAAAACTCCGTCAGTTTTTAGTGCTCCGAAAATCTCGGAGATAGTTTTCTCGAGGCGACGGCTAGGGTTCTGAAAGGGTGCTACCAAGACGAAGCTTTCTCAGGCAGGATTCGACGATCAATCTTCGGCTTCGTTTAACGCAGGCATGGCAAGCACTGAATACACCAAAAAGGAGCAGAGAAGAGTTGTCCTTGACGACGATTACTGCAATGAGGCGGAGCTAGGGTTCAGTCACGTTTTGATCGGCTACTTCATCTCCGACGAGAAGGTTGCAGGATCTATAATGAGACCGGTGTTTCGAAAGATGTGGAACAAAGGTAACGAAGTGAATATGATTGAAGTAGAACAAAACACCTTCTTTTTTGTTTTTCCAGATCAAGCAAGTATGGATCGGGTTGCATCCGGTGGACCATGGGCATTCAATGGCAACATCCTGTTGCTAAAACCATGGACCCTAGGAGACCCTACTACTGCAGTTGAAATCAAAGACTTTGAAGTATGGATTCAACTAAGTAACATACCAATCCACCTTATGAAAAAAGAGACGGGGAGGCTGATAGTGGATTCGGTGGCAGAGACTGTCTTTGTTGATGGGCGGATTGATAGCGAAGACGGCATTAACTTCATATGGGCCAGAGCTCGTTTACCCCTCAATGAACCAATCCCTAGAGGAGTGAACTTGGTTGTTAAAGGGGAAGAAGTTTGGATCGACTTCAAGTATGAACGTATTCCTAGCGTTTGTAGATGGTGTGGTTGTGTTACACACGCTAGTGAAGCTTGCGAAGTCTACCCGAAAGATGCACAAGAGGTCATGGAGGCAGGTTATGGAGACTTCTCCTATTCCATCCACAGAGTCTCACAAGAGCAGCGATGAGGAGCAACCGTAAAAGCAGCAAAGATCAGGAAAAGGAAGTAAGACAAGACTCAGTAGACCGGATGGACATGGGTGAAGAAGAGCTGGGTTCTCCAAAAGAAAACAGAGTGGGGAAGGGTGAAACAAACACAGAAAGCCATACGAGGACAAACAAGCTTTCAACTCTGCAAGGGACAAACCAACAGGCTAGTGCTACGGACCAGAACAAAGGAGAGGGTCAAGAATCATCTACGCCGACTATAACCAATGACATGGAAACGGATACAAGGGAGACCAACTTAGAAACAGAAGGAAGTGTCATGGACAGAGTCAAAAACTTCAATGCGACTGCTAGAAAAGCACAAGTCAATCTGCTGAAAAGTGAAGCGGGGAAGAGGAAGGGCCATCTAATGAATTTCAGTCCCCCTTCTCAACCAAACAAAACAGCGGTTATCGGAGAAGAAACACCGCCACATGGCCCGGTAATCAAGAATGTGAGGGAGAATACGCAGATGGAAAAGAGTGCTTCAAGATCACTTGACAAAGTCATGGCGGCGGCTGCTGGTCAGCCCCGCCCGTCCCAATGAGCCTTCTCAGTTGGAACGTACGGGGGTTGGGGAACCCCTCTACGTTCCTATCGCTTCGCGATATCGTGAAGCAAAAATCCCCAGACTTGGTCTTTTTAATGGAGACCAAGTTGTCGAGAAGTGATATGGAACAGAATATTGCGAGACTTGGACTCTACAATGGATTCGCGGTGGATTCAATAGGTAGAAGCGGTGGTCTGGCTTTGATGTGGAAGGATAGTATGCAAGTGAAGGTGACTTATAGTTATTTTTTCACAATTAATGCGATGGTGAAGGAAGATAGTGATGATCAGTGGTGGAAATTAACTGGTTTTTATGGAGACCCTAACAGAACCGAACGATCAAATTCGTGGGAGTTGATTCGTAGATTGCCCCCCCAACCAGACATTCCATGGTGCGTCGTAGGCGACTTTAATGCAGTCGCCTCATACGCTGAGAAGGATGGAGGATTGGGAATAAATTTCAGTCAGCTCGTACAATTCCGTGACGTTCTTAATGAAGTTGGTCTTATTGATCTCGGTTACAATGGTAATTCTTTTACGTGGAACAACAATCAAGGAAGTGAAAGGAATATTCGCGAACGACTCGATAGAGCGACCGCCAATATTAAGTGGATGGATTTATTTCAAGGAGCACAAGTTACTCATTAGTGGTGGCCCAACTCGGATCACGTTCCCATCTTAGTTGTGTGGAAACAACCGAGGGTTAGTTGGAGAGCAAAACGTCGCTTTCAATATGAGTTAATGTGGGAAACCCACCCTAACTTTGGGGACATGGTGAAGAACTCGTGGACTGAGCAAGGAAGCTGCTGGGAAAAACTGAAGTCACTGGCCGTGCGGTGTACGGACTGGAACAAGCAGGTCTTCGGATCGGTAACGAGACAATGCAACAAGCTGCGGGATATAGGGAAGTTTTTGGACAGCATAATTCAAAATGAATAAGTCATAGAAGAAAAAAGAAGAGTCGCAAAAGAGTACAACGATCTTCAAAGAAAAGAAGAGATAATGTGGAAGCAACGATCCCGCGTGGAGTGGCTGAAACAAGGTGATAAAAATACGAAGTTTTTTCATTTAAAATCTACTATTCGACTCTCTCGCAACAATTTTCAGGGTATTGAAGACACGAATGGTACTTGGGAAACGGACGACAGCCGTATTAGTCATGTTTTAACAAGTTATTTTGCCAACTTGTTCAAAATTACTAACCCTGACATGGATGATATAAGCCCTATGTTGGCTTATTCGGCTGCTATGATTAATGATGATGAAAAGCAGCGCCTCGAGGAACTATTCACGCGTGAAGAAATCCGAGCGGCTCTCTTTCAAATGGCGCCGGATAAGGCGCCGGGAATCGATGGGTACAATGCGGGTTTTTTCAGAAACATTGGAGCACAGTGGGGGAAGATGTTACCAAACAGTTGTTAAAAGTTTTGAACGAGGGGCAATCGGTTAGAGAATTCAACCATACCTTGATCGCGCTCATCCCAAAAACAAAACAACCGCGGAAACCCAGTGAGTACCGTCCTATAAGTTTATGCACTGTTCTTTACAAGATTGTTGCTAAATGCATTGCCAATCGTCTCAAGACTGTCCTTCCGTCGCTTATATCAGAAAATCAGAGCGCGTTTGTCCCCGGGCGCTTAATCTCTGACAATGTTTTAACAGCTTTCGAAGTCATTCACTATCTCAAAACCCGTAAGAAGGGGAAGAAAGGTTTTGTGACGATGAAAGTGGATATGAGTAAAGCTTATGACAGAATCGAACGGAAATTTTTGGAGGAATTTATGTTCCACTTAGGCTTTGGCATTCGGTTTAGAGGCTTGATACTCGATTGTGTCAAATCAGTATCCTTTTCAGTGCTACGAAACGGATCACTGTTGAGTCGCTTTGTGCCAGAAAGGGGACTCCGCCAAGGGTGCCCACTATCCCCCTATCTATTTTTACTGTGTTCTGAAATGTTGTCAAGATCAATCTCACAAGCGGTTGAAGAAGGAAGATTAATGGGTGTTACGGCATCCCAGGGAGGACCAGTGGTCTCCCACCTATTTTTTGCTGACGATTCCATGTTTTTTGTGCAGGCTGACACAGTAAATATTGGCACTCTCATGCAAATACTCACGGCTTATGAAAGTTCTTCGGGTCAATTGATAAACCTTGAGAAGTCTGCAGTAGCCTTTTCGCCAAACGTAGCCGAGGAAGCCAGAAACAGTGTCTTACAAGCGGCGGGCATTCCGGAAGTCTCAGATCACAATCAATATCTGGGGCTGCCAACGACAATGGGAAGGAACAAAAGCGTCACTTTCAACAAAATTGTCGAGCGGCTAATAAACAAGCTTAAAGGGTGGAAAGAACGGAATCTCTCAGCAGCAGGAAAGGAAGTAATGATAAAGGCAGTTGCACAAGCAATACCAACATACGCTATGTCTTGCTTTAAACTCCCAATTGGTGTGTGTGAAAAGATGGAGCAAGCGATTAGAAAATTCTGGTGGAGTAAGGGTTCTAAAGATAGAGGCATAAACTGGCTAGCTTGGGAAAAGCTCCAAAAACCGAAAGGTCTCAGGGGCCTCTATTTCAAAGATCTTCCAAGCTTTAACGACGCTATGCTAGCAAAACAAGGGTGGCGCTTGATCCACGAAACAGATTCTCTTTGCAGCAGGGTGATCAAAGCTAAGTACTACCCCAACTCAACTTTCATGAATGCAAAACTTGGACATGGGCCATCCTTTGCGTGGAGAAGCATCATTGCAGGAAGAAGAATTTTAGAGGAAGGACTAAGATGGAAAGTGGGAAACGGAGAGAGCATTGACATACGAGACAGGTGGATTCCTAGTACAGGTACGGGCAAGATTATCACTCGGATTCCTTCTGAAAGCGAGTTGAAGGTGGCGAACTTTATAGATATGGAGACAAGGCAATGAAATCTTCCACTGCTTCGACAACAGCTGTGGGAGGTGGATGTCCATTCCATCGAGAAGATTAGAATTCCAAGGCTGGGTACCAAGGACAAACTGATTTGGGAACACAATGAAAACGGAGTTTACACGGTTCGGAGTGGATACAAAGTGGCAAGATCAGATCAAGTCCCGCAAAATAGCTCTCTGCTTCCGCTGAAAATGTTCGAGATTTTGTGGAAGGTTAAAGTTCCAAAGAAGATAACCCATACAGTTTGGAGAGCTCTCTGCAATGCCCTCCCAACGTGCCATGCGCTACGCAGAAGGGGGATGGATGTTGAGAACAAATGTGCTTGGTGTGGAGATTGCAATGAAAATCTCACTCATGTCTTTCTTCACTGTGAAGGTGCTAGCAAGATTTGGAGTAATCTCTTCAATGAAAGTTTTGCCACCAAACCAAATGTACCTTTTGGTCCATGGCTGGAGCATAAAATTGGTGTGATCACCCAAGATGAGCTGAGGTTAGTATTCACAGCTATATATACGATCTGGTATGCACGCAACAATAAACGCTTCAATGGGGTAGGCTACAATTTTGATATGGGTCATGAAGAAGTTTTGATCAGGGTGAAGGAATTCTCGGATGTTCAAGCACAAGTACTGAAGCAGAGTCCTATGCTTCAAAACAGGGCAATTTGGAGACCACCAGAGGAAGGATGGCTTAAAGTGAACGTTGATGGAGGCTGGTCCGAAGACTCAAGAACTGGAACGGCAGGAGTGTTGATAAGAAATCCAGAAGGAAAATTTGTGTCAGGTTCATCAAAGCACTCTGGAAATTGCAACTCTGCTCGAGAATCAGAAGCAAGAGCATTACTAGCAGGCATTGACCTTGCCCTTTCCTTGGGAATTTCTAATGCATGCTTCGAAGGTGATGCCAAAGTACTTAATGAGGAGATAATCAACAGAAGTGAAGGAAAAGCTCCGATGGATATCACAGAGGTGGAAGAAGTCGCAGAGGAAATCTTGCTGAAAATGGGGAATTTCGCACTGGAAGCTACTATTTGTGAATAGAAATCTCAATGCTGCTGCCCATACAATAGCAAAGTATCGGAATCCACAGCAGTAGATCATCTCTGGAACTATCCCCCACCAGTTTGGATTAGCTCTATAATTCAGAATGATGTAATTGCAATTTCCCAGTTTTGAGTTAATATATACTGGTTCCTCAAAAAAAAAAAAAAAAAAAAAATTGTGCTGCAAGAAGACCATAACCTATTTCTTATCACGGTGCTCCCAACCCACGAAATTACTTTTCTTAACAACCCCTTCTCCATCTTCACCAATTCAGCGGAACAACCACCACCACTTCCCCGAGCAGAAAATCGACCGCCACCACCACTGTTCCGAACCCACCGCCGGCGTTGTCGTCTTTCCCCTGCTCCGCCCGACTCTCTCACTCTCACTCTCTCCGGCAAACCCATCAAGCCGTGGCAGTAGCAGTAGCAGCAGCGGCTCTCCAAACTCCAATCGGTAACCCAAAGCTCCCCTTCTGTTTGTTCATGATTCTTGTTTCCATAGGGTGTCTTAAGAATGTTTGAATGTCTGCGTGTGAGCGTTGGTGTGTTGGAGAAGAAGGTGTAAATGAAAAGCCTCAGTTGATTTCGGGGTGGTTTTTGTATCTTCTAAAACTATTGGGAGTGTATATGTCTTTTATGTATTCTGTGAACTTTTGACAGAAATAAATATAAGTTTATAGTTTAATTTTGAACTTTTGACAGAAAACCCATAGCAGTATTGTCTCGCTCACACTTAGCTTACCAGCAGTATTGATCTTGTTAGAAAACCCTCCTGTAGTATCACTTTTACCGACATCACGCACCATTTTTGAAACAGAAACCCCCTGCACTTTCATTTTTATCGACACTTAGCTACAAGCTGTTTTCGAAAAATGGTGCGCGATGTCGGTAAAAGCGAAACTGCAAGGTGGTTTTTTGACAAAACCAATACTGCTGGTAGCTAAGTGTCAGCGAGACGATACTGCAGGGCCTTTTTCTATCAAATGTTCTTAATTTTATTAGAAGAGTTTTATTAAAAATAATTATAAATAAAAGTAGTGTTCTTAAGAAATTAGATAGTTTTACATTATGGGTTTTATTTCAAGATTTTTCTTATGAAAATAAATGTGTTATTCATAAAAAATAATTGCTCTTTTAACAATTAAAGTTAACATTTCTTTAAGACTAATATCATTTCTGAATATTATACTAATATCATTCAAGACTAAGATTTCAAGTATATAATTAATTATTTCAAAACTTGTTTCTAACTGTTTTAGTTTTACTTATTTTCCTTATTACCATAACTTTCTAACTTAATATTTATTTCTAATATTACATTTGCGTAAATGGAATTGGGGTAAAATAAATTGGGAATTTGTTAGGAGAATAATTATTGCATTTGCATATAGGGCATTGTATTGACATTTCTCGTGTATTAGAATTATTTGACTATTGTAGATTCCGAACTGTAGACGATCAGTTCATTCAGGACCCGTGCTATTATTTTTATGATTATCTGTTTTAACTAAGAGTTTCTCTATTTATGTGTTCAGTGAAATATTGGTTAAACAATATTATTTAAATTGAAAATATATTCAACGTGTACGACTTGGGAAGATTGGATGAATTTAATAGTTCAAACGGGATGGATTTTACACTAGTCACAATAAAAGTAGAATTGCTTTTGTATACTTGTACAACTTGGCTGTTAAAGCTCACAGAAGTAAAATAGTGTTTTACCTTTTCCGTCACAGCTTGCCAAACTTAGCGGTGTCCCCTTACAATAAGCAAACAGTATAGATACTGATTGGCAATGTACCAAAACACCAGGGTAGTTAGTGTAAATCACCGAGTAATTTATTTCTAACCACCTTCTCTTTCAGAAACTGATCCTCCTTCTCCCCCCCTTTAGCAGAAATTGCTGGAAAAAGCAATGGCGGGAACTTGTTGTTCTTTAATAGTGCCACCAGCAAGCCCTCTGATCGGCATCGCAACAACAACGACGACGAGGGTGCATTTCTCTCATTCCTTTCCTCCTCATACAATCAATATGACACATCTGCCAACGCCAACGATGTGATACTGATACAGAGCGAATTTTGTATAACTAGTAGTAGTTGCAGAAGTATTATGTGATACTTGTGCTCTGGGCCACAGTAATGGATTATTATAATTATTATGTAGAGCATTCGTATTTGGAGACGGCGGCAGAGAAGAAGAATTCAGAAACTCGGATGCTGCTCTAACAATGAAGAAGAAGCACAAACCAACAACAACAACAACAACAACAAGGAGAGGAATTCAACTCCAAAGCTCCTCTCACTTGCGGTCACGGGCCTTACAGAAATACTCAGGCTCTTCTCCTCCAGCCAATATGACAACATCAGCAACATGTATATACATATAATCTGCTGCCATCTTTATTAGTAGTAATTTAATCTGTCAATTACTAGTACTAGTAAGTTCTTTCTTGGTGTTGCTATCTGAATTTATTAATTTTTAATTCGCAGAGGATCCACCGATGCAGTGAATACTACTACTACTAACAGTATTAAGCATCAGCAGCAGCAGCAGCAGCAGCAGCAGATAAACGAAGAAGTTCCAATCTCAAGCATTGACGATGTATTACTGTCACTCCGGCTAGATTACAACAGCTCCTACTTTGTTACAGGTAGGTAGCTAAGCTAAGCAAGGTTTTCCTTTCGTACACATGCCCATTACGGATAGTCCTACCTACACACACACATCCAAGTAAGTTTTGACAAGTGCATAAACAGGAGCTGTTTTGGCTGACGCATGACAATCCTTGCTCGGGTGCTATTTTAGGTTGAAACAATATTTATTGTTCTATACATGTCTGTCAGGCTAGCAAAGTGAAATTTTCTATGTCTTAATACATCACCACTTCTGTTTCCAGTTTTCCAACTGGCATGTAGGAGGGTCATAGAAAGAGGCATGTTTAACTGTTACCTCTCGCTAGAGATATCATCAACTCTTCTCTGGAGGCCTACTTGTAGGCTGGTTGAAAGGCGGTGTTGTTGGAAGACTGCTTCTCCACAGATATATAGATAGTTGAATAATAATGATCAGTCCTTTGGTAATCAATCTTGTTGATGTTATTTCCTTTATTTATGGGTTTTGGGACCAGACATTGGAGGACCAGTTCTACTGACACTGAAGGATTGGGAGGGGTCGAGTGATCCCCCTGAATTTTGCTTTGTTGGTATATCATTGCTGCTTAAAGCTTCCAAACTTGTCCATCACACTCAGGTTTGGACGAGCTCAACAGCCAATGATCACGACACATGTGGTCTATTGTAGGCTGGTTTTGCATACCAGAGTCATCCGGTCTGTTGTGTTACATGCCGAAGGCTGTTGCTAGGGCTTAGAGTGTCTAGCAGAAAAGAAGGACCTCTAAGTTTACCATAACTACTTGCTTTCCTCTTTTTCTCCACTTGAATGTGCAGTTTGAATATTGGAACTCCACTGTTCACTATTTTCTCTAGTACTGCCGTTCTTTTAGGTGCTTGAACAACATGACAATTTGAAAGGTGATTGTTCGACATTTGTTTGATCAATTACTGACCCGTCTGATTTACTAGAAGATTCTTATTTTCATGGAATTCTACGCAGTACATTATTTCGTAAAGCATACATTTAAATTTACTTTCATCTGATGCAGGAAATTTCACTACTGCTCTTTATTCAGAAGACTGTCTGTTTGAAGATCCCACTATTAAATTTCAAGGCAATAGACTTTTTTTTTTTCCTTGTGTTTCTCCTTTTATGCGTTATTAATTATTATTGTCAATTTGTTTTTAACAGTGGTTATGCATAAGGCTCTTATTAGTTATTTCACCTCCAAAGATATCTTATTCTGGCTTCATTACTTGTTTGATGCCAATCAGGTTGATCGACTTGTTATGTGCTTTAAATTTCCCAAAGTCATCATTTGTATTGTAGAGGAATAAGTTTTTTATATGTAGTGGGTAAAACTCAAAATGAAATGTTCACGGGTAAGGGAACCACGAACAACATAGATGTTGGAGTGTTGGGCTAGGGTTTACTTCAAGTGGAAAAATGGAAACAAGGATGGTTTGAGAATTCATAGTTTATTATAAAGGATCTTAAAATGCAGGCAGTGGGTTCACTCAGATATCAGCTTCACATAAACTTCAGTGATGGAACAATCTCTTGGAAGTGACTGTCTAGAATAAAGTCGTAGGTTTTCATGGCCCACCCTCTGCCTGTTCACCCTTAAACCCCAGTGGTCCCTCCAACAACAATATTCCCAAATTTATGCTTCTCAGCTTCTCTTTGACAGACCGCCAGTATTGAAACCCACCCAAGCATGGAAATTGATGAAGCGAAATCAGGGACATGAAACGGATACCAACGAACTTTAAGAAAATTCACATAAATCATTTCATGGAGAAACCTATTCACAATACAAGCATTTTATTGTAACTTACTCTGATGTTCTATTCGTAATAAAAATATTGTAACTTGCTCTTGTACTTGCTGTAGCATATGGACTCATTGTCTTTGTTAAGGTTGAGCTTGACATTGTATCACCTCGCGGTGTTTCTTTCTTTGAAGCAGATGCTGTGTGTTTTCTAATGTTCTCTTTTACCTAATTCATCTTATCATTTCTAGATTTACGTTTTAAGTATATCATCTATTGTAGAATGACTTTCTTACTGGTAACATTACTTTGTTACTTGAGCAACATCTGGTCACATGTAGCAATAATCTTCGTTCTTGATCAGACTCCCTTTTTATGCATAAGTTATATAGGTGTAGACTTGAAACATAAAAAATATATGATGTATGATACGTCTCTATTGCTGTCATTTCTCTTTTCTTGAATTTCAAGAACTTCCGCGGCTGTTAAAACAATTACCATATTTTTCAAAAAATTCTGTACTTGGAGGCGCAAAATGTGTTTGGACCTTATTACCAGCATTGACTACCAGCATTGACAGAAAATTAACGTGTTCCTCTTACCATGTTTGTTCAGGTACTCAATTATATTCACGCAACCTAAAGCTGCTGGTACCTTTCTTTGAAAATCCATCAATTATACTGAAGAAGATTGAGAAGGTACTGCTTCATTCAATAATATTCCAGTTTTACAAACAACCTATCAAGAACTTGATTAATATGTCTCATATGCATTCGGAAGATATGTATTACCAATGTTCTTAAACTTAACCACCTAATTAAACTATCAAAATCCTCTATAGATATATGTTTGAATACATTATAGTTTGTACAGCATATACTGGTTTCTCTGCTCATTTCTCACTTCTAAAAGTAAGTGATAAACTAATGAAACTAGAAATCTTTCATATACCAAAAAGTTAAGCTTTTTTGTCAATGAAATTATACAATGTAGGGGGACTTATCAAGCTTCTACTTTTCGGCTCTCTCATACTGTGGGGGTGGGGGGGGGGGGGGGTGGAAGGGGAAGGGGAAGGGGGAATGCATTTATCCTTCCGTACAACTACCTCTGGTCCTATAGAAGACAAAATGAGAGAGAATCCTTTGAGGTGAGTTGGTCAGGTTTATAGTAGGCCATTACATGCACTGGTTAAGAGAAGTGATACATTTCAGATCAACGGCGGTAGACGAGGGAGAGGGAGGAAAAAATGAAACTGGATAAGATAATAAGACAAGACCTAGAAGCTTGATCCATGTAGCCCATCCTGGTTAATATAGGAAAATGCTTGTTGTTGAGTTGTTGTTGTAGTAAGACCTCTGGTGTAGGTGCTGCATGACCTTTGTGAGGTTAGGAGTGTGTTTTTTTTTTCATATATGCAGTAGAGATTTACTGAATAAGCATTTTACTAAAACCAAAACATTTCATAAAGTGTTAGTGCTCTTGTTTGATATATATTTATATTGTATTACTGTCAGGCTATCAATTTCGTCTTCAAAGATGCCAAATAACTATTTTTAACGAAGTGAACAGTGGGAATACTATTAGCACTGGTCCAAACAAAAATGTTAGCATTTTTCTTTGAGAATATTTTTCCAGTGAAACTGATACCCCGTGTCATTGAGAAGAATCTTTAACATATTGCATTCTGTTTCTGTTGGGTTCAGCTTTGGACTAAAACTAAGACCTACATGCTAGTGTTTGTTCACTATAGAATTTACTTAGTCGTGAAAGTTAAGCGTGTTGTTGAATGTTGATGTCTTCCAGTGTTTCTTTATATGCAGGGTAACAAATCTGGAATATTTTTTGTATTGGCTACCTGGAAATTAAGGTGCTTGGACTTATCTAGTTTTGTTTGTACCATTTCAGCTTGAGCTTCAAGTTTGTATTTATTTCTATCCTCTTACATTCACTAGTGATGGCAAGGTCACAGCCACAGGGTCAGATGGCCTGGCTCTTGATTTATTTATTCAAGCATCTATTTGTGAGTGAATTTAGTTGATAAAGCAACATGTCCCTCAAAGTTCAAGCTATTCTTATCACAAACGGAAGTACCTAAAAACTGCTTGTGATGTTAATTGAAGTTTTGGAGATTTTCCAGGAATTTATGTATCTCCACCAGTACGTTCTCCCTGGCTTACAGGTGGTATAACACATGGTTGCATTTGGTTGGCACAAAAGATGTTACTCTTCTTTGGCTCAGAGTTCTTGTAAGTCGTAACTAAGTTTGCAGGAAAGAAAAAAGCATTTCACCAAAGAATCATAATCTTACCTGTGGTTTGCCCCGACTATCGCTTGTTTGACTGTTGCCCAAGAAAGATTTAGGTACTAGTACTATTCCAGCAACTAGCTCTGAACACATAGGGTCTCCACACTGTGTCCAGAGGTGGAGCCAAATTAGGAACAGCTGGGGCAAAATCCAATGTGAATTTAATAACGGGGACATTAGTGCAGGAGTTCGGAATCAGCCGGGGTAGTCGCATAGTTAATAAAAGCATACCACTATCAAAATATTCAAAATTAGGTGTATCAGTGGAGTGTTTTTAAAACTCAGTGGGGGCAAGTCCCACGCCTCGTCCTCAGGTGGCTCCCCCTCTGACTGTGTCCATCAATGTGAAGTTGAATCTGGTTAGATTCTATAGTCCTGTCCATTTAGTACGACTTTTATGCTCTGATGTCTCACGAATGTTACCAATGGAAACTATAACTTCGTTAAACGGGTGACAAATTTATATGTAAGATCTTTCCATATTGCCATGCTTATATTGGGATATGGGTAACTAGTTCTCATTCTGATTTGATTGTACTCGTCTCATTCTGGTTTTCTTGGTTAGTGTTTGTTTGCACCATTTATTTTCTCCTTATGTAGATTTAACTCTTTTTTGGCATTCTATTATTTATGGTATCTTCTTTTACCTTATTTTACTGATTGATCATTGATGTTTCGGAATGCGAAGACAATTACACATCTTACTTTAGCATTCATCAATCTGGTGCCTACTGTTCATTCTTTTATCTAGGAGCGAATCATGCCATCTAACTTGTTCATGTTAAGCATGCAGGACGTATCTCAGACTTCCTTGGAGGCCATTTATTTCAATTGATGGGAATACTGTTTACGAATTAGATGACCGATTTAAAGTAAGAAACATTGACGCTCTCTTTCTGTTCATCTCTCCAATGAAATGTGTGGTCCTAAGATATACACATTACTGTCATCCCAGTTGTTAATACTATCATCTGATTTGATAATTTGAATGCAACAGATCATTAAGCATACTGAAAGTTGGGATATTTCTGCCCTACAAGCTGTGGGCCAGCTATTCAGGCCGACGAAATAGTTGCTCAACCTTTCGGGGACGTTGAAAAGGTGATGTACTGTTAGTCTATTACTATCATGTTGCATATGGATTAATTCTTCTTTTAGGTATCACCAGACATTTATTCACCTGTATCTTTTATTGGTTCAGTAACGACCTTAACATACTTTTACATCAAACAGACGAGTATCTTACCTTTATGCCAATGATGTGCAAGTCTATGAACTTCCTCTTGGAGTTACTTGAAGTCTTGAACTGATCTGCAAATTCCCTGTTTTAAAGGCAATGATTGTTCTTCAGGATATCCCAACTAGTGATTCTGTTTACCTCTTCTTAGACAGTTGTTTGGATGAGCAAGTAAAGATCATATCAGGAGCTAGTTGTGATTTCGTTTTTGCTCTTTCTAGTTTGAACAATGGTTGTAAATAATTTTCTTTCCGGAATTGAGAATTTGTTGTTCTTTTTAGGAAAACCATTTTTTTATATTGAAAGAATAGTGTATTAGAATGAATGTCTTTGGGTGGCAAAAGTCGTATAGAAAGAAACATGATTTAAAATTGCGACGTTGCATATCAGGATTTGGGAATGTCGATTTGAATCGAAGTAATTTTTTTTGCACTGGTTCTCTGTAAGGAATGAGTTTATTCAGTCTTGTCCTGTATCTGGAGGATGTAGGGCTATTCAAAGAACTGTGGAAAGAAAATGAATTATAAATGTATGAAGCAACGATCTACATACAATATATATACCATATAAGTATAATAAAGGGCTGTGGGGATTAACATATCTCAAAAATGTGACACCTCCTACCAAACAACACTCGAGCATAGTATATCCCTCCAACACAACTTCCTTCCTTATCCCATCCCTTATTCATAAAATATAGAATAGAAGATAATGGTGTCTCCCTCTTGTGGACCCATCCACCTATCCTCTTTCTCCCATCCTCATACTCTTATGTTTGAACTTTGAATTTCAAAACTCTTTTACCAACATTTCTAATTTAATAATTATTTCAATTAATTTATTTTTAAAGAATGAATAAATTGCTCAAATATTTGCATTCGAAATGGATATTGTAATGCACAGGAGTTGCCCGAGGGTCGTGGTAGTGCCCTCGGGCACGGGGCATTCACTAGTACCATATAAGTAAAGAGCTGGAATTGTTAGATCACTGCATGCAACTCGTCAGTTCTGGGGATACATAACTTGTAAGTGCGGCGCCATTTGGCCCGAAATGTTTTTAAATGTTAATATTAATAACTTGTGGGTGTTTAAGTGCCTTCGTCATTAATTATAAGGCTGAATGATTTTTTTGTGGCAACAAATGCTTAAATAACACCAACCTGTTTCATATGATAATACAGTATTGTGAGATTCATGCTTAGAAATAACACTGACCTATTATATGTGTAAATATAGTATTGAGACTTTTGATTCATGAACTTGTCTTCTCATTGTTCAGTCTCGTCTTTGCTCGGGAGCTATCTTGACACTGTCTACTTTGTCTTCTGTTCAAACTCATCCAGGACGAGTTCTGAGTAATGTTTGTCGAGTTCAAAGTGGAAAGGCACCATGTCACTGTCTACGGATACTAATATTATTTTGCCTCAGAAAGTCCAAGCTCTGCTGTACTAAAAAAGTTGTACTTCCATGTTATGAGAATCCATATATAATTGTTCTTTCTAGAAGAATCCTAGGTGATCAGTGCAGGGGATTGGTCTTAGTCTATTGTTTGGGCCTTGGATTCTTTTTAGTACTTGGAGCTACTATTATTTAAATAAATTATACTAGCACTGGGTTTTAAGACGATTGAATTTTGTTCTTATTTTCTCTTTTGATGTCAGGTCAGGCTCCTTCTAAGGGATATGTAAATCATCTTGAAATGAACATGTCAAGATGCTTCCCACTGTGACAGGTAAGGTAACAAGGGAAAAAGCTTACTACCCGTGATTTTACTTTTGGTTTCCTGTAATTCATGGTTTAATGTTTAATAGTTCTAGCAAGCTAGCTACTTACTACTTGAAGAAGAAGAAGAAGAAGAAGATATGAGTAGTGCAGAGTACTAGTAGTAGTCGTCGTCGTATGATTGGCACGCTGTCACCTACATTAAATCAAGGTAGACATTGCCAAACCTCTGGGTGGAAGCTGTTGTGGGCAGGGCATGGGCAAAATATGTTGTTGTTGTTGTTGTTGTTGTAATATACCGTATTAGGATACGTTTTTTCTCTCTGACTTGGTTTCTGTGCCAAGATGAACAATCAAGCTCTTCCACCTTCTGTCGAAGAAACCGATCAACTCTCGCGAAGCGTGAGAAAGATGAAAGGTAAAGATCCGATGATTGGAACTGATATGCTCGATGAGACCATGGTTGAGATAGAAGGGAAAGAGAGATGCTTCGGCAAGGGATCTCTTCCTGAATCCCCAAACTCATCGAGTAGATCTGGCCAAGAGGGTATAACAGATTTAGATCTGGAAGGCGAATTCTCCTTCAAACAGATTCTTGTGGGAGATGCCACAAAGGAGAAACTGTTTGACTGGGATTTCGACAATCAATTGACTTCAGATAGTGAAGATATTGATCTCTCGGATCCTCTCAATCCCAAAATTCGTTTCTCGGAAGAGAAACTGAAAAGTCTTGCTGCACCTTTCAAAAATTGCCTCACAGTTAAGTTGCTGGGTAGATCGTTGAGTTTCAAATTTCTAGAAGAAAAAGCAAAAAAATTGTGGGTTTTGAGCGGAGAATGTCAGTTTAGGGACCTTGGGGAGGGTTTCTACAATGTCTTTTTTGAAATCAGAGAGGATTTAGTCAAAGTTCTTACAGGAGGGCCATGGATCCTTATGGATCACTATCTCACTGTTAGAAAATGGGAACGAGATTTTAAACCGGCTGCGGCAAAAAATCTCAAAACCGCTGTGTGGATTAGACTTCCCCAACTCCCTTCGGAGTATTATGAAGAAGATGCTTTGAGGAAGATTTCTAGGTGTTTTGGAATTCCCCTTAAAATTGATATGGTTACTGTTTTAGGAACAAGAACTAGATATGCTAGGATTTGTGTTTATGTGGATCTTGACAAACCTTTGGTTCCATTTTTTACAATTGGAAGTAATACTTTTTCGGTTACTTATGAACATATTTACAACATTTGTTTTGGTTGTGGCAAGGTTGGACACCGGAAAAATGATTGTCCGGCGACGAAAAGAGCAGCTCAAGATCACCGTGAATCACTGGTGGACATCCCAACGGATTGTACCGTTGGAAAATCTGGGAAAGGAGATAATCAACAGTTGCTGGATCAAGGGAAGAGAACGATGGATGATACTATTATTGAAAGAGAAGCCAGATGGGAAAGGCCCAAGAGAAAGCCCAAAAATGTTGGGCAGAAACATAATATGAAACAAACCCAGACTGAAGGGCCCAAAGGAGAAAGCTCCTCAAATTTGTTTGGGCCAACTAAAGAAGGATCGAGAAATATCACCAAGCCCAGTACTAACAGGTTTGATCCGCTTTCTGTGTCGGTTGATGTCATCACTGACCGAGTGAAGTCACAAAGTTTTTTTAAAGCCACAGGAAGGATGTTTGAGTTAAACCTGTCTCAGTTTGGGGGCATTATCGGGAATATTGATATGGACAGCTCGACTACGATTCCCAAGAGTCTCAGTAATGAAGGAGCCCCCAAAGTCCAAGAGAGCATTCATATCGCTGGGGGTCCCGAGAAAGAAGATCCAGAGATGATTATGGAAGAAGATAATGGCAAGATTTTAGATGGGACAACTCAAAGAAGAGATACTGGGGAGATGGAAGTGACTATCAATGGGGTTGAAGACTCTAGAAACGATGATTCGGTCAAAGAGAAAGTAAGAATTGCTGTTCCTAACCACCAGTCGGATTGTAACTGGGACACAACTAGGAGCACTCCCGAGAAAAGATTTGGAAAAGCTGGAAGTGTTAAAGCAAGCAGTAACAAAAAAGCGTACCAAAACCTTCAGCACCCTTATGCAAAACCTCTCCCTGAATCCCAATCTAATCAAACCCAAACACAGAGTGGAGATGGAGCTGCCAGAGATCGAGGAGGTATTGTTGGAGAACATCTCAGTAAGGAAGAAATTGGAAGGGGAGACAGAGTCGGCACTGATCATGGGAGTAGTTTGGTGGAGGA
This sequence comes from Linanthus parryae, assembly GCA_023055425.1. Lineage (NCBI taxonomy): Eukaryota > Viridiplantae > Streptophyta > Magnoliopsida > Ericales > Polemoniaceae > Linanthus > Linanthus parryae. The sequence goes on from JALGPY010000002.1 coordinate 536,163, forward strand.
GGGATGCAAGACTAAAGAGCTCGATGGATTGGAGGGAAGAAAAGGAGCAACGATGGCACTCGATCTCGCTCTCGGAGATGAGAGCAGTGGAACGGGATCAAAAGAGGATCTGTCTAATTGATCCTTTCCTCGAAGTTCACCCCCCAATGCCTGATCATTGTCTGATGTCAATTAAAATTCTCGCTTGGAATTGTCGTGGTGCCGGCAATAGCACTTTTGACAGTACGTTTGTGGAGCTGTTGAAGCTGCATAAGTTCCAGATCGTCATCCTGTTAGAGACAAAGGTCCCTCTGTCGTCAAAAGGCAAGTTTTTTAACGATTTGGGTTTCTTTGGCAGTACCTATGTTGACCCCATCGGCAGGAAAGGGGGAGTTTGGATGCTGTGGGATACCAGGGAGGTCTCTGTTAACACACAATCCATGTCGGATCAAGTGATTACTGCGACTGTGAACAGGGACAGATACGGTGATTGGGTAATTTCAGCTGTTTACGGTAGTCCAAACCCTAGACTCCGCCAAGAAATGTGGGACGAACTTGAAGCACAAATGGGGGACTCAGATCAGCCGTGGTTACTTGCGGGGGACTTTAATGATTTTGCTGATTCGTCGGAGAAAAGAAGCTTCTCTTCCAACTGCAATAACAAAAGAATGGAGAGGTTTCAGAAGAATTTAAACCGTTGCAACTTGATTGATTTGGGAAGCCAGGGGCCAAAAATGACTTGGACAAATAATCGTGAGGGATTCGCAAACACTGTGGAACGACTGGATAGAGCAGTTTGTAACCCAGCATGGAGAATGGAATTCCCGGAAGGTTTTGTTCGAACTCTTCCCAGAACTTATTCGGACCATGCACCTCTCCTTATTAATTTGGATGGTATGATCTCTAATCCCCCTGCCTGTCGTCCGTTTAAATTTGAGGTTGCTTGGCTTTCTCATCCGGATATCACTAGTATCGTTAAAAATTCCTGGTTTAACTGCTCTACGGATAATATTTGCTTGAAAACTGGGGTTTTAGCAAAAGATCTTACTAGTTGGAATAAAAATGTTTTCGGTAATATTTTTAGGAACAAAAGATGGATCCTGGGGCGCCTTGAGGGAATTCAAAAGAATCAAAGTATTAGATATTCTCATAGTTTGTTCTGTCTGGAAAAGGAACTTATAAAAAAGTACAATTCTATTCTAAATGAAGAAGAGATTTTTTGGTTCCAAAGAGCGAAGACTAACTGGTTTTGCAAAGGTGACCGAAACACGAAATTTTTTCATGTTTCGGCGATTATCAAAAAGAAGAAAAAAGATATCAACTGTCTAAAAAATGAGTTGGGTGAGTGGATTGAAAATGAAAAGGATTTAAATTACCATGTTTCAAACTATTTTAAAAAGCTTTTTAATCCGGAGCCTCATTATGCCGAGACCCACTCTCTCTATTTTGACTGGAACGAAAGCATTTGTGCCAAAATTTCGGATGATTTTAGTCAACTTTACAACAGACCCATTCTCCCTGATGAGGTTAAAAAAGCTGTGTGGACAATGAAATCTTTTAAATCTCCTGGAAGAGATGGTTTCCAACCAATTTTCTATAAAAAATTTTGGGGGGAGGTGGGTACGGATGTGTGTGAGTTTGTTAATAAGTGCTTTATTGATAAAAATATTCCTGAAGAAATTAATAAAACTTTAATCTGTCTTATTCCTAAAGAGAACAATCCTGAAAGCATTTTAAAGTTTAGACCGATAAGCCTTTGTAACACGTTGTATAAAATTGTTTCTAAAGTGGTGGTTGACAAAATCAGAACTTTCCTAAATGATATCGTGAGCCCTTTCCAAAGTAGTTTCATCCCGGGTAGATCAACTATTGATAATTCTATTATCACCCAAGAGATAATTCATTCTCTTAATAAAAGAAAGGGTAAAGCGGGAGGTATGATTCTGAAAATTGATTTGGAAAAAGCTTATGATAGGCTCTCCTGGGATTTTATCCGTGAAACTCTTAATTTTTTTAACTTTCCTGCTAATATGATTGATCTTACCATGAGCTGCATTACTAGTGTTAATTCGGCCGTTATTTGGAATGGTAATATCCTTGAGGAGTTTAAGACTGGGAGAGGTGTTCGTCAGGGGGATCCGTTATCCCCGTATATTTTTGTTCTTTGTATGGAACGCCTATCTCAAATGATTAGTTATCTGGTGGGGGAAAAACTTTGGAAAGGTATTCGGGTGACTCGAGGGGGTCCGTGTATTTCTCATCTTTTCTACGCCGACGATATCATGCTTTTTGGGCAGGCTACCATTGACAATAGCCATATCATGATGGAAGTTCTCGAAGATTTTGCTAATATTTCGGGTATGAAGATTAACATGAACAAGTCGTTACTTTTCTTCTCCAAGAATACCCCTAGAAATGTTCAGTCTGAGATTAAGAATATTGTGAAATTCCCGGTTAAAAAAGAGTTGGGAAAATACCTGGGTTTTAATTTAGTGCATAATAGATTTAATGAGGAGCATGTGAAAAATATCATGGTTAATCTAGAGAAAAAATTGGCTGGGTGGAAAGGTAGTATGCTTTCTATGGCAGGTAGGCTTACGCTTACTAAAAGTGCTCTTGCTTCTATGCCAAACTATATTATGCAAATTCTTCCGCTGCCTGCAACTACGTGTAAGAAAATTGATAAAATTTGTCGCAATTTTGTTTGGGGGGATACTGTGGATAAAAAAAGAATTCACCTGGTTAAGTGGGATAGAATTTGTACTCCTAAGGAAATGGGGGGGCTGGGCCTAAGACAAGCTAATTTTACTAACTTGGCTCTTTTATCAAAGTTGGTTTGGAAATTGGTTTTTGGTAATGACTGTTTATGGAAATCCGTGATGAAAGCTAAGTATCTAAAAAATCAGGATTTTTTTGATTATGATAGCAAAAAGACTTGCTCTCCTACTTGGAGGGGTATGTTAAGAACGAAAAAAATTGTGAAAGAAAACGTTAGATGGGCTTTTGGAAATGGTAGGAAAATTGATTTTTGGAAGGATTGGTGGGTGGGAACTGGACCTCTATATCTCTCTAATCCTAATCCTCCTTTGGGGTTTACTCCTGTTTCCAGTTTTTTGGACAGAAATGGTGGCTGGATTGGGGAAAAGCTTGATGATGTGGTTGATATTAATACTAAAGTCTCTATTGTTAATTTTAGGAGACCTTCTCAGGAGAACCCTTTAGAGGATTCCCCGTTTTGGAATGGCAACAATAAGGGTGATTTTACTGTTGCAGCTGCCTACAAAAGCATCAATCTTACTTTAAACCCTGAAAAGGGGAATTTTGATAGTGATTGGATCAGGATATGGAAATTAAAAATTCCAGCCAAATTGATCACCTTTCTCTGGACTATTCGGCATAGGAAGATTATGACAAATGCCAATAGAAAGAGAAGGGGTTTCACTAACTCGGATGTCTGCCCTATGTGTAATGGGGGAGTGGAAGATATTGTTCATATGTTTCGAAATTGTCTTAAAGTTAAGGGTATCTGGAAAGAAATTTTTGGTGCTAACTGGTTGCACACAAATGGCCAAAAAAATCTCAAAACCTGGCTCCATGATAATCTGGTTTCCAAATCAAAAGCAAACATTTTTGTTACTACACTTTGGTTTATTTGGTGTCGAAGAAACCTGAAAGTGTTTAAAGACGAGCTGGAAGAGGTTGAGGTCTGTGTCAAAAAGATCCAGAGGTTTGATAAAACCAATCAGGAAGCTTTCTCTAACCCTAGCACTATTTCCCTATCACCATATATTGTTAAATCTTATTCTCGATGGATTTCTCCGTGTGCAGATATTTTAAAGATAAATGTGGATGGGTGCGCAAGAGGGGATCCGGGAGCTGCTGGGTTTGGTGGTGTGATTAGAGACAAGAGGGGAAAATGGAAGCTGGGTTTCTATGGAAAGTTGGAGGACTGCACAAGTCTCGAAGCAGAAGTTTGGGCAATTTATAGAGCCATTTCGATTGCCTATCAAAACAACTGGCAGAATTATGTCATCGAAAGCGATTGTGTGGACGCAATGTACATCTTCCGAAAGTATACCTACGGACCGATGAACATGAGAACGCAGATTGATGATGGGATTCATCTTTTGGAATGCAATGGAGGGAAAATCGAACACATTACTAGAGACGCAAACGAGGTTGCGAACGCTCTTGCTAATCTGGGTACCGAACAACAGAAACAGCTCCACATCATGATGGAGGCTCCAGAAGGTGTCAAGGGTTTGCTTATTGCCGACATGCTGGGAATGGGCAATTTCTTTTAGGAAGGGGGTGCCCCTTTGTTTTGTTTGTTTTTTCTGTCCTTTTGTCTTTGTTTTTCTGTTCCCGTTTTCCTGTGTTTCCTGTAACTTGTACTTTATTTTCCGAAGCATCAAAAAAAAGTAATATACCAGTATTACTACTACTACTACTCTACTAGTAGTACAGTTCATCCATAAATCAATAATGACTAGAGAAAAGAGTGGCTAGTTGGCCAAGGAAAGGAATGATGACTTGGAAACTTAGCACTACTGTATTAGTAGTAGCAACCAACCCACCGTAGTGTGGAATATTCCCTCCCAAAATAACTAGTGGCATTTAGCTAGGTAGCTAGTTGGATCGTAGCTAAATTGTGTATGCATCCATCCATTATATGCTGCATGATCATCTCGAGGAAGGAAAGGTGTCCAAATTAACAAGAACCAAGATTAAAGAAAGAAAGAAAATGAGAGGAAACATGTTTCTACAAACGATAATGATGATAAAACAGTCCATGAATGGAGATTTATAATCCATCCATCCATCTATATATATAAAGATTACCACCAAATCTCACCCACCTCATCACTTGTATGTAAATGAAGATGAAGAAATAGTTACTAATGGTAGTATATACATCTACTTAATAGATATTCACCCCTTCATAATACTAGTAAATTAAGCCATATATTATTTGCTTATTATTGTTGTTATTTAAAGGAAATTACACGTTATTAAAAGTATTATTCCAGGTGAGCACCGTGAGAGATAGAGAGACAGAGAGGTGCTGGCCATGGCTGTCATTTTCTGAGGGGATTTTGTTGTTTTGATTTTCTTTCTATTCTAAACAGCTGATTGCAGCTTGTTCTTGATAGCTACGGCAAACCCACTACCATTATTGTTATCAGTAATTAATAAAGCTGCTGCTGCTTCTTCTTCTTCTTCCTTACAGATATGGTAGTCAGTTCTTCCACTGAAACTAATTTTCGTGCATGCAGGCACACACTTGCGAGGCTGTATATATGCCCGTATGTCCCATTGTTACAAAAAGAAAACCCGCTTGTCCATTGGTTACGGTTGTACATTTACAAAAGTTGTACGTACTACTAGTCATTATATTCACACATTCTGAATCATTCATTAGTACATCTAGTTGTGGCTGGCTATGGATGTAAGTATGAATCAAGAATATATATATATATATATATATATATATATATATATATATATATATATATATATATATATATTTCTTGTCTACATATCCGTGAGAATGGATGGATGGTTTAAGATGAATGTATATATATCGCAGTTAGTTAGCTTTGCTTAATTCCTGGTGGTGCTGCTTTTTGTGACAACAACACAACAACAGCAACAATAATAATAATAATTTGTACTCCGGTAACCAACTAATTAAAATAAGTGGGATCACCGTATCAGTGAGAGTCACTTGATTCTTCATTAACACATCTACATACTCAATTAAGTTGATTCTTCATTAACACATCTACATACTCAATTAAGTACGGACGTACGTAGACAGTTGTACGGTGGAGCTAAGTGTGTGTATGGCTTCTGATTATAAGTTACTACTACTAGTACCTTTGATTAAGTCACACTTAACTTCTTTTATACATGGAGTTAGTTATTATATAAAGAATACACATAGTAGGTTAAGCATAAGTTGTGTGATGAAGTAGGGCTGGTCACTTTTATTTTTTTCATTTAAAGTAAGCTTGAACTAACTATAGCTACTAAGCTAGAAACTAACCATAGCTATAGTAAAAACATGTTAATTACTGCCTACAACGTAATCATGCATCCTTCTAATTAAGAACGACTGAGTATATATGGAGCAAGCAGCTCACTCTGAATTGTCAACTTTCGGTTAAATTAAGATGCAGCTTTATGTTAAAATTGGTAAACATTTCTTCCATCCAAAAACAGTTGGTTCTTCAAGGTAAATTAAGCAAAGAATGAAAAAGTATTTATTGATGAGGCATAAAAAATGAAATATCGTTAAAAGACGGTTCTAAAGAAACGAAAAAAGAAGTCATAAATTAAAACATTTTTCTATTAAAAATGTTAGTAACAAAAAATGCAGTGCATGAGATCGTAAGTTCGAAACCCGGCCATGTAATGTAATTCTAAAAAAGAGTAAATCAAAGAAGAGGAATAAATATCCTCATCATCTCTCTCTCATGTGTGTGGCTGTCTTCAATTTCACTCAGTTACTCCACAACTTTCTACTACTTCTTCTTTGGTGGCCTTCGAGTCTCAAAAATTACCGTCTTTGGGATTTTGGTTTCGAGTGAATTGGTTCTTCGATTAGCGTTTCGACATACTACTATTTGATTTTGAAGATAATTACTACTACTACTAATAGAAGACGTATGTATGTATGTATATATTAGAGGTTGAATTTTTCTTTTTGATAAGAACAGGAGGCTAAAAAGCCTAAACCCTAAACCCTAATACAACCTACACCTGAATCATCAAATTTCAAAGCTCCTAAACAACAAAAAGGGGGGTAAAACAGAAAATGCTTCTCCATGTTAACAAAAAAGCATGATTTAGCTAAACAGTCTGCCACACCATACACTCTCTTCTAACATGCCATAGATCACTTTGAGTGTCAGCAAGGAGAGCTTTATTCCACCAACCATTATATCCAGAACTCCTCCCAAAGAATTGTTCAAAACCACATCAACAGCCTCCTTGCCGTCTGATTCAACAATGCCAAAAGCAAGATCCATCTCCTTCAAAGCAGTAAGCCCAGCTAGAATGGCCCATAACTCACCTTGTAGAACTGAAGTAGGATTCACACATTGTTGTAAACCCCACAACCACTGGCCTTCATGACTCCTACAAACAATGCCAAGACAAGTTCTTCCTTCAACATTCACAGAGCAGTCAACATGAACTTTAACTCTGCCTGGAAGGGGGGGGGGGGGGGGGGTCAACCATTTAATGACAATTGGAGCTTTTTTGAGAATCTGAGTATCAAGTGAAACTCCTTGAGCCACTCTAGCAACTTGAGCATAAAGATAATCCACCATCTTGAGAGGTTTCTGAAAACTAGTACCATGCATCTCTGAATTATAACACAGCCAAATCTGAGATGCAGTAACTAAGAAAATCAACTGCCAATCTAAATCCAACTTCTTACCCTAGTGAGACTCTAATTAGAGTCCACCCAATCCACCAAAGAGAGATGACAAAAATCATGACACATACCTTCATTCACTAGAAGTTTCCAAATATTCCTAGCAGCAGTACGATCCCTTATAGCTTGCAGTGAGGATTCACAGACATTTCCACACAACAAGCAATCTGCAGCAGAAATAATACCCCTCCTAGCCTTCAATTGTTGAGTTACAAGTCTATCATGTCTCATAAGTCAGAGAAAAGACTTCCATCTCTGATAACCACTGAGCTTCTGTACCTTCTTCTACCAAGAATTAATTCTAGGCCTGACTTCATGACTCGCAATCTCCTCATAAGCTGTGACCACAGAAAATTTGCCTCCATTATGAAGCCAAGTAACCTCATCCTTACCAGCAGCAGCATCTGAAGGATCATCAAGAGAAGTCAGTTGTAACAAATCCAACACAACAGGAGGCAGCTTAACAGACAGGCTCTGCAAATCCCAACCCAGATCATCAACCCCGTAACAGGAAGCAGAAGTTCATCAGCAGGAACTTCCATACGAGCCACATCAATCAATTTAAAATGGCCCAGCCAATTATCAATCCAAGACAAAGTATTCTCTCCAGTTTTGACATTAGCACCAAACCCTGAAGACACAACCACTAAACTCTTATGAATGTGCTTCCATACCCTAGAGTGATAGGGTTTGACAGATCTACCCTCCACTCTAGTAGGAGGTGGACCATAATTCAACACCAATTCTCTAGCCCACAGAGAAGTAGGTTATGACATAATTTTCCACCCAGAATTTGCCGTAAGAGCCTTATTGAAAGCCCTCAAATCTTAGCCCCAATCCCCCCTATCTTTTGGAAGAAGAACAGTGTCCCAACCAATCAGGGGTAATTTAGCTTTCACTAAGGAACCACCCCACAAGAATCTCTTACAGACTGTCAATCTCATCAATGATAGAGATAGGGAGAAGGACAGACTGCATAGTATAAGTTGGGAGGGCTTGCAAAAAAGATTGAATTAAAGTAGTTCTACCAGCAAGAGATAAGTTTGGAGCCAGCCAACAAGAAAGCCTTTTATGAACCTTATCCACCAAGAACCTGTATTTGGAAGCATTAAAAGAAGAGTGAATGAGGGGCACTCCAAGATGAATACCCAGGTCAGCAGTGAGCTGAATCATGACTAAGATCCTTAGCCAAAGCCTTAGCCACATTAGAACTCACAAAAATTTTAGATTTCTCTAAACTCACAGATTGACCTGCCACCTCACAAAACTCATTCAGCACTCTTTTCATTACCCTTATATGTTTCTTAGAGGCTTCACCAAAAAGAATTAAATCATCAGCAACGAAAATATGGGTAAGGGCCTCACCATTTCTAGACAGCTTCACACCCTTCCATTTACCAGCAACCACAGCTGCTTTAATTTTGTGACTCAGCACCTCCATAGTGAAGAGGAACAGATAAGGGGAAATAGGATCCCCTTGTCTTAACCCTCTTTGAGGAGAGAATTCTTCTAATTGTTCTCCATTCCAGATCACTCTCATGGAAGAGGAGGTAACAAAATCCATGATCAAAGACCTTATCACAGCAGGAACACCCACAGAAGACAACACAAATTCCAAAAATTCCCACTTGACCTTATCATATGCTTTAGCCAAGTCAATCTTGATAGTTAAACCCCCTTTCTTACCTTTCTTAGAATTTAAGCAATGAAAAGCTTCTTGGGCAAGAAGAATGTTCTCACTAGCCATTCTTCCAGGTAAGAAGCTGAATTGAAGAGGTTGCACAATCCTTTGCAAAATAGTCCTCAATCTTTGAGTAATAAGTTTTGTAATGATCTTCAAAGAGACATTACATAAACTAATTGGCCTGAACTGGATAAAAGTAGAAGGGACCTCCACTTTAGGAATAAGAGCTAAGGGCTCTTGAAAGCCCCCATAGAAAAAACTACCTTCTTGACTTCTTGAACAGTGACAGCACAACTCAAAGACTATTGTTCAGCAGCAGTTAAAACAAGACCAGACCAGGTGACTGGCATAACTAAGCCAGGAGCATCATCTTCATATAAAGACTTAAAATGACTAGTTACAACCACTTTCAAAACTTCCCAATCCTCACACCAATCACCACTATCTAACTTAATAAAAGAGACCTTATTCTTCCTCATTCTAGTAATTGTAGAGAGGTGAAAGAATTTGGAATTTTTATCACCCAAGAGCAATTTGCTTAATCTAGACTTCTGAAACCAGAAGAGTTCTTCTTGAAGAATGACAGTATTAAGCTGAGCCTGCAACTCCAACTCTAACCGAATAAAAAAACTATTTTATTTAGTAGCAAGAGATCTTTGAATACCTTCCAATATAGCTACCAACTTCCTTTTTTTATAAAAAAAATATTCCCAAAGACTTTACTGTTCCATTCTCTAACATCTCTGATAAACTGATCAATCACTTCAGGGATTAAGGAATCAAAATTCCAATGAAGAGCCACTAAATCCCTAAAACTGTCTTCCAGAAACCAACCAGCCTCCATTCTAAAAGGCTTCAAAGTAGAGGAAGGAAGAGGAATACCTTCTGAAATACCCCGTTTTGTGAATATGGGTATTTATGATATTACTATAATTATTGAGTGGTAATATAATATTATTATAAGTATTGGGGTGTTAATATGCTACTATTATATTTTAAGATATTATTTGGTGTCAATATGACATTAGTATAAGTGTTGGGAGCTAATCTTATTGATAGGAAGTTAATTTTTATTACTAGTAACTATTTGGGGTTATTATGTCTTTTCTCAACTTTATAAAGAGTCTTTTATTCAATTCAGGGGGGTGCTTGTGACTTTTATCCAAAACAGTGGGGGTGAAAGTGTCTTTAACCCTAAAAATAGTCATCTTCTTCCTCAAACTCTCCCATGGAGGAAGAACTCCATCTCCAACCCAAACACCACAATTACCACTCCGAATCTTCACCAAATTCGTTGATGTTTGTCCCAAATCACTCCCTATTCGATTTAAACACATCAAGGCTCGATAATTTAGCATCAAGCAACCCAATTTCGCCAATTTTTGGTCCCGATTCAAAATCGAAATTTTCGAAGTGGGTCTCCTAATCCTCGCCGGATTTCTCACCCTCTAGCCTATATAAACCCCCCAATCTCAGAGCAATTCTCATACTAATTCATAGCTCTCAATCTCTCCTTCAATTTCTCTCTCTCTCTCTCTATCTCTCTCTCTCTATCTCTCTCTCTCTCCCGCTGCCGCCGCCCGACCGTCGCCACCGCCGTCTCCGTCGCCGGCCGCCGCCGTCCTCGTCGTCAGCCACCGCCGGCGTCTCCGGCGGCGTCCTCGCCACCATCCCGTCCCTGTCTGTTCTCTCTCGGGTAACACAACCCGATTGGGTTTTCATCTCCTTTCTTTATTGGGTAAAAGACATTTTCCACCCTCCATCTATGGACAAAAGACATTTTGCCCCCTGATTTATGGAAAAAGACATTTTGCACCCTTGTTAACGGATGCAGGGTGGACAGATACCACCCTTCTGTTACAATCCGTTAGTGGAGGGGTGCAAACTGACATTTTATGACCATTTTACCCTTATTGATTGTGGACAAATACCCCCCCCCCTTTATTGTGTTCATCATTGTTCTTGATGTTCTTGAGCACCACCCCCACTACCACCAAATCTCCACCACCACCACCGACAGCGACGATAACAATTCGACAAAATTATCGAGAACCCACCAACCCACCGCACCATCACCTCTGCGAATGAAAGACCGAGGAAGACATGGTCGCAGAGGCGGCGCTCGCTGGGGAAGTGTTCATCATGTTCTTAATGTTATTGATGTTCTTGAGCACCACCTCACTACCACCAACACCACCACCGCTGAATCCCCACCTCCACCACCACCAACAACAACAATGTGTAAACATCTCGCTAACCACAACTAGATTAGAATACGAAAATTGGTTCTCGGTAATGTCAAACGTAGAAGGGTGCTGTTGTTTACACAAAATCTTCTACTGATTACACAATTTTAATCTGTAATAGACCGTTTTACCTTTCTAAAGCTCACTGTGACTGATGAACAGATGGGGCTACCACTACCCCTTTCAGCTACCCAATTTTCTCTTTGCAATTCTCTTCTATCCCGTAGACTCTTCCAAACTCAAGCACACCCAGTAACAGAGCATGACCATTTGCTCAATCGAATCATATTTTCTCAGTTATGAGATATTTCCATCTAAACGAATCTCATTCTATCATCTTCCTGTGATTCCCCAAGTCATTTGTTGTGTTGGTTTGTTTGTACCACTCCAATTGATTGTAATTCCCTTGTTCGAAAGTCGAAACTCTGAAATCGAAGACACTGCGAAGAGATCGACAGATGGTGTGAGAGTCGGACAAGATTAAGAGATGGGGGAAGCAATCAGTTGAAAGAACATCCTTGGTTCCAGCGGAGGAGGAGGCTCTTCCTTCTCAGATCCAACAGCCGCCACCATCTACGCCCACCACCATCATCCGAGTACCCTACAACACATCAGATCCAACAGTCCCATCTGATGAAGAACTTGAAGAATCGAGTGAAATCTTCAGAGAATTGTTTCAATTTCGGGAAGATTCATCATCATTACGAGGGTTTGGAGTTGACGATAGATGAATGACCGCCCGAGACATTCACGCTGCAACTCCGAAGAAATCGCCGAGATTTCCGATTCCGCCGTCGCTCTGATATCTCGACCGCCTAGGATTCCGAAGCCTCCGCCGAGGACGTCTTCTTCCTCCTCTTCGAACAAGTCGATGAGTATTGCAGCGGACATAGTCTTGACAGAGGAATCAAAGTCGATGCCTCCGCCGCCGCCTCCACCACCACCAATGTCGAAGTCCACTCCAGCGCCTCCACCACCGCCGCCTGCGAAGGGGATGAAGGCTCTGCTGGAGAAACCTCCATGGCTGCAGTAAACGTCGGCCGGAAAAACTTTTCTCGGTATTGTTGTTACCCCGCCTGCGAAGGGTGGTGGTGGTTGTCCGACGGGGAGAGAGATTGAGGGATGGAGGTGAGTGAGAGAGATGGAGGCTGCAGAAGAAGAGAGGTGGGAGAGAGAGAGAGGAGAACTGGCAAAGTTAGGGTTTGGAAATGAGAGGGAGTAGGAGGGAGAGAGAATTTATAGTGGGGTAATTTCTCAACATTTCAGGGATATTTTTGTCCTTTCACACATCCGTTATTCTACCGTTAGTTTTTAACTCTGACAGGGGTGCAAAATGTCTTTTTCCATAAATCAGGGGGCAAAATGTCTTTTATCCATAGATGGAGGGTGGAAAATGTCTTTTACCCTTCTTTATTTATTTGTTTTGTTTTGTCTTTACTCTTTTTGTTAGTTATTACAAATAGTTGGGTTGAAGGAGGTAACTAATGTGGGCATGGCCCAGTGGTTAGATGGTGACATTTAAGAGCTTTGGGTGTAGGTCATGGGTTCAAATCTCACAAGAGGCAAGTTTTTTTTATACAAGTTTAAAATAAAACTTTTTACTCATCTTTATCCCAAAAATAAAAGTGTAGGATATGAGTGATAAAAGTATTTTTCCTATTTATTTTTATAGACTTATAACAAATTAGAATAAGCTATTTTCTTCAAATAAATTTATTATTTCTTTTAAATAAAGTTAGTTAGTTTATAACTTATATTCTTTACTAAGGCTTGTTTGGTTGGGAGGAACTACTATTAGAATTATTATTGTTTTTGGGGAAAAATAATATGCTTCTCTGCCCTATAATAAGGGAAATAATTAGTTGATCTTATAAGTTATATTTTTATAACTATAGCTATGTTTTATAATATTAAACGTTGATTCTATAAAGTGTATTTTTCTATAAAAGAGGTTGTTCGCCTTAAGTAAAGGTTGGGGAGAGTTAGTAAGGGATTTATTTCATTTACCTATAGGACTTCGTGTGCAATGTGTTGATTAGGATACTATTTAATTTGTAGGCGACAATTTCATTTACGAAGGACACGTCGAGTATTACTATGAAGTGATTTTCTTTGCTTGAGATTAAAGGTAAGTAAATATGCCAAGCCTAGTGTGCTTATCTCTTTCGTGTCAAAACGAATTCTTGTATTTCTTTACGTCTCAAAATGTGTTTATGTGATGTGACATGCAATATGTGATTTCTACTTGATAAATGTTTTTCTTGGAAATATCACCATGATAATGATAATGCATTAATACGTAAAGTGGAATAGTTGTGCGGGGACATTTATGATTATTGTGGTATGGTTACCATTGGCATTGGACGGTTTGATCTCGGTCTTCCGTTTCAATTTATTTTTATTTTAATCCGGTTGCAAGTCCCCGGATAGCTCCTTGTACTCACTCTTCTGGCCGCAAGAAGTCTGTAAGGGGGTGTCGACACTTAAGGTCTTGGATGCTTGCGAAGTGGTTGGTTGGTTTCCCCCGTCACAACAAAGTAATAATTGATTTTTGGTTTTGTTAACGGAAAGAAGTTAACGATGGATTTTGGATTTTCCTAATGATTATGGAAATTGGTTGAAATATTATGGAATTGGAAACTCTTATGTTTTAATACAAGAGTCAACTTTATTACCGCCGTGTTTGCGAAAAACTCTTACTTACAAATGAGTCATTGTTTTATAACTACCTCATCATCGTTTTACATGTTTGGATGTTTATTTACCAGTATTTCATGCTGATTTTGTACTGTGGTGTTTCTTTTTCATTCCGCACCACAGGTTTAGAAGGTGGTTATCTGGCGTAGAAGGGGACGCGCATCACATGGAATAATAGAAGTAGTGTTTCATTTGAATTTGAATTCATTATTAGTTTAAACACTTTAGTTTGTTATGCCGGTTTGTGGCCAGGATGTTGGATTTTTAATAATGCAATATTTTCAATTGGATTTAATTATTATTGTGGATGTTTTGTGCTTGCGAACCATGTTATAAAATCTCCTTGTATCCGGGCTCCTCTCGGGTACGGAGTGACATCCCCGGGTCTCCGGCTTGGGCCATTTGGGGGTGTTACAGTTGGTATCAGAGCCTGGCAATCCAAAAAGAAAATTTAAAACATGTAGGGGAATTTAAAATGAACATAGGAAAAAAAAAATTTAAAATTTGACAAGCCGTTGGGACTTTGGGTAGTTTTGGATAGGACTATTATGTGTTTAAGTCTTTAGAAAATAGGCTTAGTAAGCAAGTATCTCCACCCACCCTCTCCTAGTTAAGAACTTTGGCCTACCCGATTAACTAAGCATTTGGATTTTAAGTTTTTCATTGGAGTTTGGGTTAGGTGTCTATTGTTTGGGTAATCAAAAGTTGTGAATTGTTTTCGAAAGTCTCGTGTGATCAAAAATTGAAGTTTTGGGAGTACGTACTTATTTCGTAAGGACAAACATTTTGGGTTATGATACAAATTGTGGAGTAAGAGAGTATATGGAGTCGTTTCTTTTTTTATAGATGGCTAGAACTAAGAAAACCGCAAGGAAGCGTGTTATGCCAGTATTGTGATGATAAGTTTAATGCGTTGGAGTTCACTCGATATCGGAATCCCGCTTTTCAACCTTATTGTATGGTGAAGGGTCTACTTATGGGGCCCATATTTAGGGAGATTATCACCAAGTATAGCAATATTATGGCTAGGTTCAATAGGTTGAAATATGAAGACTACTTCTACCAAGGTGAATGGATGGTGAATGCCGACTCTATGTGTAAATTGTTGATGGAGGCTTATGTGAAATGGAAAAGGAGCATGGTGATTGAAATATATTCTAGTGGAGATGATGAGATTGAGGAAGACCCTAACTAGAACATTGTGATTGATGAAGATCCTATTGAGAATGATGAGTTCGAGGATAACCCTAGGAAAGACATGGAATCGGAAGCAAGTTTGAATAATTGTGAAAAGTAGATATATTGGGCTTCTTTGATTTCTTAGACTTCTAATGCTTTTGGAGTTTTACTTTGGAATAAAACCATGAAGCCAAACAATGTTTTAAGGGTTCTTAGAATGTTTTTGCATAAGTCACTTTTGGGCTAGAGATAATCATTGGTGATTTGTGTAGATTAAATGTTGCTTTCATGACGAGGGATAATACTTATGTTTTGAGGAACCGTTTTGGAATATAATAAGTTTTTGTTTTATTGATTTGGAGTATGATTTGGAGATTAAGGGTGCTAGTTTTCAATTAGTGCATAGAAAACGTTCATAAAGTTAGAACGCGAGAACGTTGAATTTGTGGTGTTTGAATTTGTGGCACAGTTGGTATTTGGTGTAGCAGACATGTTTAAATGGTTTATTATTTTTCTCGGAATTTTTTTTTCCAAGTAGTAGACATGTTCAGGAACATGCCATAAGAATTTCAATCCCAAATAAATTCTGGAGACTTGGATACAAATTTCCAAGGTTTGTTGTTCAATAGCAGAATTTCATAATGGCCATCTGTAGTATTTTTGAGTTTATATCTTTACAGATCTTGGATGGATCTCAAAATCTTTATGGTGATGAATAGACACATATGGCTATATCTAGGTGAAATCCTTGACCATTCTGAGGAAGTAAAAGTCAGTATAAGACGTGGTGAAGTTGAAGTTTCTGTTCTGATGGCTTATAACAGCAATTATGCTATTCTCAGCGTAACTTAAAGTCTACACATTATTTTGAGGTGATTCTTCTTGATCATGAAATTAGATTCAGGGAGGTTGATCCATACAAAATTTGATAATTTTGCTTACCTGTTTGATCCCTTTTATAGTTTCCAAAGAAGCATGATAAATAAGATGTGATCAGCTTATGTGCAAAAACATGTGTAACTGTTTATTTGATGATTAATGTGTTATATTTCATGCATAATTGATATTATATGCCACGTATTTATGTTTACTTGAACTCCATGATACTCTATGAATGATACAATAGTCTATAGTGTAGGACATTAGACCACACATACAACACTAGAAATAGTTGTTACAAAGAGGGTTAACAATTTCTTACCTTTCCGAACCCGACGAATGAGTATTCAAAATAATTTTGGTAGTTAAGAAAATACCATTCAATCAAAGTTTGTATGAGCGGGGAAAGAAGGATAAATGAGCTCATATTGAGGAATTGTGAAGTACCTACGCATTGGGTCGGTTACGAGGTTTACAATAATGTTAGAACAAGGAAAAGCAAGGTATGCTTATATTATTTTCAAGACAAAGGTGTTTGAGATATGTTTGGAGACTTGATTTCAATTTGGTGGTTTTAGATATCCCTTAGCTAGTTTGTCGAAGTCTAGGCTTTTGGGTGTTTTTACGAAACCATATTGCGGTTGAGTTGGCTACTTTGGAGATTTCAGTATATTAAATTATTATAGAGATTGTTTGAGAGTTTTAATGTGTTGGGAAATACTAAAATGTTGACATTATACTCGGAGCTCTATTTATCGATAATGTACATGAGGAGTTTAATTTTCTTTCATTGAGGACGGTTTCTCACAACCATCTCATTAGAGTCTTGTTTTCCGGAGTATAGTTTTGAGCGTTTTTATCATTTATGATTGACGTAGACTTGGGATTCAGAGTTTCATTGTTGAACAAGTGTTGGAATCTTAATACATGGATTAAGAGTTTGATCTCCAATATTGTGCTATCCCTTATAAATGTTGAGAAGTTTCCTTGGACAAATCCTTAGTTTCCAACTGCTAAGTGTATAATTGTTTGGAAGTCGACCTTAGAATACCCCTATGGTAGCATAATGTTTATGTTTGATGTATAATAGGAGTATCCTTTAACTCTGGTCGATTGGCCGTCAACCTAGTGAATCCAACAACGGAGAAATTTTTTTTTTTAGGTAAGCCACCCGACAAGAACACCTTTCTTGGAGGGTATGTCAAATTGGGAATTTATCGGAGAAGTCTTGGATAAGTGTGAGCATCGAGTTTTCACTTTTGTTGGAAGATGGGTATACAAAAATGTCCTGGTTCAGAGGCATTGCATTGTGGAGTCGTTAATTGATGAGAATTCTTGGATTTCGAGCAAGAGACAGTGTAGTGACTTGGTTGATGAGGGAAGATGGTACCTTCCTAATTAAAAGTATTTACATCAAGGCCAATGAATGATAAATTCGCACTTCATAAAGTGTGTATTGTTGTTAGCTCACAAGACTTGGGAGGAACCTATTGAGGACTAATGAGAAATGATAGACTAAAGAGTTAGCGTGGGCTATAGAGGTTTCCCACCCACCCTCGCCTAGAAAGGGTTTTGAGAACCATGTCTTTGGGTTTCTCCAAATATTCAAATTTATTTTAGAGCCTACTTTAAAATGGTTAGGAAAAAGTAATCTTGGGATTTTAGTTGAAATGCCTATCAAAGAATATCGGAGTTTCCCTTTTGGTTGGAGTAATTTTACCTAGTCTTGATGGATCACATTGTTGTACTAGTGTTTGTGTCTCTTCTTATCTTGTCTCGTCTATAGTTAGTGGAGGATTATATTTATATTGTTTCTTTCAGTTCTTTTCTGTAGATGACCGTAAATGAATAAGGAAAAGAGGGAATCACTCATGTAAATTAGAGTTGAGGGTGAAAGGCTAAGATTTGTTTGTTATCTTTTAGACCATTGGAGTTACAAATTGCAGTATTATGGGTCACTAGAATGTTATCGTTTACATTGGGTATTTATGTTTGGAGCCTTGTTACTTAGCTATTATTCGAGAGAAACGTTTCTTTGTTCATGGGTTTCCCTTGGGTGTCATCATTCTTGTATAAGCGTAATATAGTTCATCCATTTGTTTATTTTCAATCTAACTGAGAGCTTCGATGTTCAACCTTGGCTGATTTGCGGACCTGTTTGTCGTGACAAATAGTTTATGATGTTGTAACGGTTATCATTGGAGTTATTGATTTAAATTTTGGGAGCTTTCTAATACCTTGGTGCTAGCAATGAGATAAATTTTTAGTGTAGTCTAACTTATTTTAGTATGGTCTCACGTTGGAGTAGTTGGCTTATAACGTTGTTTGGCGAATATGATTGGAGCATTGTCACTAAACTACTATTTGGGATAATGGAATGATTATTAACTTCTAAAATATTTGTCGAATTTTATGCTTATATTGAATTCCTTAGAGTTACATAAATCAATGGTGTACCGGGATAAAAGAGTCCGCCTAGCTGTGGTAATTTTCTCGGACGATGTACTTGGAGCTTTGTTAATAGAAATATGTTTTAAGGATTTATCACCAAAGGCGACTTCGAATACTAGCTTGCGAGTCTCGTTATTGTTGAACCCATTTGAATATGAATAAGTTGCTTGGAGTATGTGCCTCAGTTTCGTATTATTTTGGGTACACATGGTTTATTTTTATTTATTTCCTAAGCTCGAGGCGAATTTTCAAATGACGGTAGGAAAACAATGATAAAGGGAACCACCGGGTAACATCATATATCACAGGCTATGGTTAAGTGTCTACCGATAGGAGGAACCATGTCGCTTTGGAGTCTTGTGCACTATCTCTTCGATTCTCTGTTTTGTTAGATAAGCTGTTTTGTACCATTTGGATATAGTTCTGACCTTTGGAATCAGTTTTGGAGTTTTGTCACTTACCTATTGGTAAGGGAACGGGATATTTCCTTGTTTATGAATCGTCTTTAGAGCCATACAAATTCGTTTGGATGCGTTTTCATTATTTAGGGAATCGTAATCTACAATCTTTGATTTGGTTTATGCTTAAGTTCACTAAGAGTACGAATTTCAAACTTGGGAGATTCTAATGACCTTACTCTTTGTGAAGAGCAACTTATGAGACAATAGCAATGGTTACTGGGGTAAATGATTGAAGCAATAAGGCTATTTTCTTTGGCAGTGATTAAGTTGTGGACGTGATCTCACTAGCCATGTTATAATCTACATCTTGATGTAATTGAGGCACTTTTTCATAGGTTGTGTATTATTGGAGTCTTGTCACTCAAATCATTGTTCGATTCATGGGATGGATGTCCACGGAGGAGCTAATTTAAAAGTTGTATGTTTTATTGGGCCACTAGAGGATCTACCTCTTGTTGAGTGGTTGTAAGAGTGTGCTTGTAATCATTTGGAAGGAGAATTATAATAAAGACTTTTATATATGATACCAAAGACCGTGTTCAAAGGTTAGACCCAACACCTAAGAGACAAATCTGCACGTGAACTTTCTTTTGACATTGTTGTGATATACTTGGAATACTCGAACAAATAAATTTATGTAGTAATCTTGACTCTGGCTCAAATTATTGTGATTGTTTTACGATGTTACTCCTACGTGGAGAACACTAATATTGTTGTGAGACCTACTATGGGAATGTAAGCCCAGGAGCAATATTATCCTTGGAAGATTGGTTATAAATACCCAATGATGATCAAACTTGTTAAGTTGAATTGTGTGATATATGTGATATTATTGCATCTTTCTAGTGCTGCATGATAAGATAGAAAATGATCAATAGGCGATAGTCGTGATCCCTACCCCAAGCCTTATCACCTGATCAAATGATCACGTACGACAATGTCTTGAAGAGAAAGGTGAAAATTTTGAGGAATACCTTGTCCCATGTGTAGCAACTTAGGAAGTGTGTTCTATACCGTTTCATGTATTGGATCCCGAACCATGAGTTTCGACCATGTTAAGATTTCTAGATATCATGACAAGGGCCACGTGTACCAAGAGTGTTTGAATTTTAAAGATCTTATGGACAAATTACCTCACAAGGGAGGCAACATGTGAAGCACGAGATGCTATCAGGAAGAAGTATCCTCACCTTTTAGACGAGATAGTTTGAGTTCCGAGGACGTCACTCCTTTAAGGGGGGAAGGATGTAATCCTTCGGTTTTGAAGTCTTTGGTTTTGAAGAACGTCATTTTTGAAGCCTTAGGGTTGCGCTTAGTTATTATACCCTAAAGTGGAGACCCATACCTTAGTGGTTGTTGAGAGGTTGGTTTGAGCTTCGAGGACGAAGCTCTCTTTAAGGGGGGAAGGATGAAATACCCCGTTTTGTGAATATGGGTATTTATGATATTACTATAATTATTGAGTGGTAATATAATATTATTATAAGTATTGGGGTGTTAATATGCTACTATTATATTTTAAGATATTATTTGGTGTCAATATGACATTAGTATAAGTGTTGGGAGCTAATCTTATTGATAGGAAGTTAATTTTTATTACTAGTAACTATTTGGGGTTATTATGTCTTTTCTCAACTTTATAAAGAGTCTTTTATTCAATTCAGGGGGGTGCTTGTGACTTTTATCCAAAACAGTGGGGGTGAAAGTGTCTTTAACCCTAAAAATAGTCATCTTCTTCCTCAAACTCTCCCATGGAGGAAGAACTCCATCTCCAACCCAAACACCACAATTACCACTCCGAATCTTCACCAAATTCGTTGATGTTTGTCCCAAATCACTCCCTATTCGATTTAAACACATCAAGGCTCGATAATTTAGCATCAAGCAACCCAATTTCGCCAATTTTTGGTCCCGATTCAAAATCGAAATTTTCGAAGTGGGTCTCCTAATCCTCGCCGGATTTCTCACCCTCTAGCCTATATAAACCCCCCAATCTCAGAGCAATTCTCATACTAATTCATAGCTCTCAATCTCTCCTTCAATTTCTCTCTCTCTCTCTCTATCTCTCTCTCTCTATCTCTCTCTCTCTCCCGCTGCCGCCGCCCGACCGTCGCCACCGCCGTCTCCGTCGCCGGCCGCCGCCGTCCTCGTCGTCAGCCACCGCCGGCGTCTCCGGCGGCGTCCTCGCCACCATCCCGTCCCTGTCTGTTCTCTCTCGGGTAACACAACCCGATTGGGTTTTCATCTCCTTTCTTTATTTATTTGTTTTGTTTTGTCTTTACTCTTTTTGTTAGTTATTACAAATAGTTGGGTTGAAGGAGGTAACTAATGTGGGCATGGCCCAGTGGTTAGATGGTGACATTTAAGAGCTTTGGGTGTAGGTCATGGGTTCAAATCTCACAAGAGGCAAGTTTTTTTTATACAAGTTTAAAATAAAACTTTTTACTCATCTTTATCCCAAAAATAAAAGTGTAGGATATGAGTGATAAAAGTATTTTTCCTATTTATTTTTATAGACTTATAACAAATTAGAATAAGCTATTTTCTTCAAATAAATTTATTATTTCTTTTAAATAAAGTTAGTTAGTTTATAACTTATATTCTTTACTAAGGCTTGTTTGGTTGGGAGGAACTACTATTAGAATTATTATTGTTTTTGGGGAAAAATAATATGCTTCTCTGCCCTATAATAAGGGAAATAATTAGTTGATCTTATAAGTTATATTTTTATAACTATAGCTATGTTTTATAATATTAAACGTTGATTCTATAAAGTGTATTTTTCTATAAAAGAGGTTGTTCGCCTTAAGTAAAGGTTGGGGAGAGTTAGTAAGGGATTTATTTCATTTACCTATAGGACTTCGTGTGCAATGTGTTGATTAGGATACTATTTAATTTGTAGGCGACAATTTCATTTACGAAGGACACGTCGAGTATTACTATGAAGTGATTTGCTTTGCTTGAGATTAAAGGTAAGTAAATATGCCAAGCCTAGTGTGCTTATCTCTTTCGTGTCAAAACGAATTCTTGTATTTCTTTACGTCTCAAAATGTGTTTATGTGATGTGACATGCAATATGTGATTTCTACTTGATAAATGTTTTTCTTGGAAATATCACCATGATAATGATAATGCATTAATACGTAAAGTGGAATAGTTGTGCGGGGACATTTATGATTATTGTGGTATGGTTACCATTGGCATTGGACGGTTTGATCTCGGTCTTCCGTTTCAATTTATTTTTATTTTAATCCGGTTGCAAGTCCCCGGATAGCTCCTTGTACTCACTCTTCTGGCCGCAAGAAGTCTGTAAGGGGGTGTCGACACTTAAGGTCTTGGATGCTTGCGAAGTGGTTGGTTGGTTTCCCCCGTCACAACAAAGTAATAATTGATTTTTGGTTTTGTTAACGGAAAGAAGTTAACGATGGATTTTGGATTTTCCTAATGATTATGGAAATTGGTTGAAATATTATGGAATTGGAAACTCTTATGTTTTAATACAAGAGTCAACTTTATTACCGCCGTGTTTGCGAAAAACTCTTACTTACAAATGAGTCATTGTTTTATAACTACCTCATCATCGTTTTACATGTTTGGATGTTTATTTACCAGTATTTCATGCTGATTTTGTACTGTGGTGTTTCTTTTTCATTCCGCACCACAGGTTTAGAAGGTGGTTATCTGGCGTAGAAGGGGACGCGCATCACATGGAATAATAGAAGTAGTGTTTCATTTGAATTTGAATTCATTATTAGTTTAAACACTTTAGTTTGTTATGCCGGTTTGTGGCCAGGATGTTGGATTTTTAATAATGCAATATTTTCAATTGGATTTAATTATTATTGTGGATGTTTTGTGCTTGCGAACCATGTTATAAAATCTCCTTGTATCCGGGCTCCTCTCGGGTACGGAGTGACATCCCCGGGTCTCCGGCTTGGGCCATTTGGGGGTGTTACAGTAAGGTCAATAATAAGAGGATAATGATCTGAATTCATCCTTACTGCATGCTTCACAAATGCCTCAGGGAAAAGTAACCTCCACTCACCATTACAAAGAGCTCTATCAAGCCTTTGCCTAATAATGTTACCAGAGAATTGAGAATTTGACCAGGTGAATTGGGGGCCTTCAAACCCCAGATCCAGCAGCTGACAACTGCTAAAACAGTCAAGCATCTCATTGCAAGACTTGTTGTTAATAGAATTCGCACCCCTCTTCTCACTAGCAGCAGCTACTTGATTAAAATCCCTTGTAAACAACCAAGGGAGAGAGTGCATTTGAGCAAGATGGGATAGATAGCTCCACAACTCCTCCCTAAACAAAGGATTTGGGCTAGAATAAACCCCAGTAAATAACCAATCATGTTGATTCTTCCTATTCACAATGCCAAAAAGAGATTGAGCGTTTGAAGAAATAATATCAACATCAACAACATGACTATTCCAGGCCAACCATAAACCACCACTAAACCCCTAGGCTTCCACACAATGCACTATATCCAAGTGAGTACGTCTTCAAACCCTAGCCAGATGAGTACTAGAGACTCTGGGCTCAACCAACATCAACATATCAACAAAAGAAGAAGAAACCATATACCTAACCGTATCATTGTTCCCAACCCCTCGACAGTTCTAGGCCACTATCTTCATGGAATCAGCGCGGGTGGTTGAATGTATTAGCCGACTTAGCAGCTCCAGAGGGGAGAAACCCCTGTTCCTTACTAGCACCTGAAAAGGTTCGATTACCAGCCTCATTCTGAGCGAAATTGATAGCTGCATCTCGCATTCCAACTCCAGATCAACCAGAAGACAATCCAACCTCCGACAATCGAAATGGATGTGATCCAACCAAGGATCCCCTGAAACCAGAGTCGGTGGCAGCCAATCGGGACTTAACAGCACTTCCACGGCCTCGTACCGGAGAGGAACTCTATGGAGGAGTGCCATATCCGTCAGTACCAGAACCAGCATGAAAGTTAAATAACGCCAGAAATTGGTGAAGTCCAATTTCCCTAACGGCCGTCGTGGAGGAAGAGAATTAGGGTTTTTACCCCCTTCTTGTGATTTGGGAACGGCCCTGCCCCACCACGTCCATGTGGCGTGTTTTTATTTGCTCCAACAGGCCTGAGATGACTCACCCGGTTCATTAAGTGATCCGGGAAAGAAAAACTTCAAGTACTTCGCGGAGTACCACCCTTCTGGATCTCATCCGTTGAGAGCGCACCAAAGCGAGAACCCAGATTCAAAATTCCAGGGTTAAGATTTCCTGCACCCGGAGTACCAAACTGGCATCCACGCGTCTGATTCTGAACCTTCTTCTTCCCTTTCTTTGCAATCATCCAAGCGCCGAACTCAGAATCCGGCGACGGCACCGCCGTAGCCCCCATTTTTCCGACACTCCTTCAACAACCTTCTCCAAAGAAGCCGCCGGAAAGGAAGATGCCGGAGATTCTATACCCTCCTGAACAACAACTGCTATCAGAGCATTTTTGGGGAAATTCTCTTTACGGTGACCATAAACACCGCAATCAAAACATATCTGATGAAGACCTTCATACTCCACCAAGATCTTCATCCCATTAACCCAAAGAGCTGGTACCAAACTCTTCTGCAAGTATAATTCGACACAAACCCTCGCAAATTGACCTCTCTCAGCAGACAAGGTAGCTCTATCCACCTTAAGAGCATTACCGATGAGATGACCTATCCCCATTAACATCGCTTCAGCTTAGTATTCAACATAATTCCTCTCAAACGGAGCCAAATTGGAGTGACACTGGTTATAGCTATGAATGGATCAAAATGGGGAACCCAAGTTTGCACCGTAAACTTGGGTTCCCCATTTCTTCCCTTTCTTTGCAATCATCCAAGCGCCGAACTCAGAATCCGGCGACGGCACCGCCGTAGCCCCCATTTTTACCGACACTCCTTCAACAACCTTCTCCGAAGAAGCCGCCGGAAAGGAAGATGCCGGATATTCTATACCCTCCTGAACAACAACTGCTATCGGAGCATTTTTGGGGCAATTCTCTTTACGGTGACCATAAACACCGCAATCAAAACATATCTAATGAAGACCTTCATACTCCACCAAGATCTTCATCCCATTAACCCAAAGAGCTGGTACCAAACTCTTCTTCAAGTATAATTCGACAAAAACCCTCGCAAATTGACCTCTCTCAGCAGACAAGGTAGCTCTATCCACCTTAAGAGCATTACCGATGAGATGACCTATCCCCATTAACACCGCTTCATCTTAGTATTCAACATAATTCCTCTCAAACGGAGCCAAATTGGAGTGACACTGGTTTTAGCTATGAATGGATCAAAATGGGGAACCCAAGTTTGCACCGTAAGGTAGTTCCCCTGAACCATCCAGGGACCATTGAGAAGAACATGATCGTAATCTTCTTTCGCATAAAATCAGAGACAGTAAAATACATTAGCAATATCAGTGAGTTCGAAGCCATTACTTAGCTCCCATTGTGCAGTCATTCGGTCATGGAGAATCCTGTAGATCGGATCTCGCCCTAAAACTTTGATAATCAATGCACCGCTCCATGGTTTGTGAAGCTTCCTAAGGGTCGCTCCCTCAATATGAACATGGATCTTTCCATCATCCGTAATCTCGGACCTGATGTCGAGCACTTCCATGGAATCCGGATCTTCGTCGCCCTCCGCTATATACAGCTTCGGAGAAGGGTTAACCAGAGCCTCCTTGAACAATCTGTTGCCGGAGATCGATTCATCCTCATCCGATCCATCGAAGCCAGCCAAAAAGCGACGTTTGAAGTTCGCCTAATTCCGACGCAGTGAATCACCAGGATTCACCGGCTCGAGATTTGGCGAGAAGGACAAAGGTGGTTGGAGGAGAGAGGGCGGAGAGGTTTCTTCAACTTCAATTTTTTTATAAAATGAGGATGGGGTGTGCCTGGACCTTGCAGTAGTGCAACGCATGGGCAACACTTCAAGAGCCCCAGTAGCAAGCTACTGTAGTGAGCCCCTCCCCCAAAAAAATTAAATTTAATATCGTGTGAGCCGATGGCCCACATATCAGATATTAAACTCATAAGAACAGATACTACACTTGATCTTAGCCAACAGGCCGAGAAAGGTATGAGGTTTAAATTTATTTAGTTGTTGTATGATACTACTACTACTACTACTAATAAAAATAATAATAATAATAATAATAATAATAATAATAATAATAATAATAATAATAATAATAATAATAATAATAATAATACAGCATATAATAACAATAACAATAACAATAATAATAATAATATCGAGTTGCAGCTAGCATACCATAGCATGACGATGAGGGAGTCAATTATATGATGTAAAAGGAAGGTAAGTCGTCATATGGCATTTTTTGTTTTGTTTAGGGAAAATTTTCGTTAACAAAGAGAAATCTCAACTTTTATCTCTTCGGCATTAGAGAGGAGTTCGACCGCTTCAGCAATTATGTCCATTGCTTCAGCGATACCTGCAACAAACTCACCATTGATGGCTCTCTCTGTTTAGATACTCGATCAGCCATAAGGTGCCCCTTCGACACTTATCCTTCGGAATCCCCTATACACCGCCGTTAACTCCTTCAATCAGGGCTCTGGCCTCCGCATCTTTGGCATTAAAACAAGACTGTAAATTGAAAGCTCGAGCTTCCACACAAGCTCCAACTGAGTCTCTGATGATGAAGCCTCTGCCTGCTTAACCTCATTGGGGAAAGAGAGTCGTCGAAATTGATTTTCATCCACCCTTCCTTTGCAAAAATCGATCTCCGCACTTGTGGCTCATCACCCATGATGTGTGGTTGATTTAGTCCCATATTGGTGTTCTCTTCAACTCTGACCTCAATATCTGCAATATGCTGATTATCACTCTTCCCCATTCCTATGACAATAATGGAAATTTTCAAATTCCATATCTCCCCATAAGAAAATGCAGAAAGTTTTCCTTTGTTTCTCTGGAAAGTACAGATGCAGGTAGCAATTCAGTTTTTGAAGCTCGAGGTGATAGCTTTTTATTAGCTGTAAACCCCAGCTCCAACCAAAGTTTTGATGTTCTCTTGCAAGTGCTAAACAGGTGATATTCAGTTTCCCCAAAATCTCCACAGAGGCTGCAACAGTTGGACACTTTAACATTTATTCTGCAAAGATTACTACTTGTGCGAAGGATTTTATGAAAAACACAACATAAAAAAGTGTAGGATTTTCTTTTGGATACTGATCTGCCCATGTTTCAAAGTTGTGGCTACTATGCTTATCAATACTTCCCACTCTCCTGATGAAGTCATATCCTGATTTTACCGTAAATTGGTTGTCTGCAGTATCACTCCAAACAAGGCGACCAGGCCTCTGATTTGCAGGGATTGGAATAGCTGCTATGGCGTTAATATCCACATCCCAAACAAACTGATCTAGAAGCTGAATATCCCAAGTCTGATCCTGTTGAATAAAACTGCTGACTTGGGGGGGGGGCTGGATTTTACATTGGAGTTATGGTCTTGAACTTGTGAGAATTCGGGACAAATCTATCAAACATTGTGAAACTCAGACCATCCCCCAAACACCATCTGGAACCTTAATCAATCAATGTTTTGCCATGTAACAGACTTCTCCAAGCATAGCTTGGATTATTTCCAAGTTCAGCTCTAAGGATTGTACTATTCAAGAAATACTTACCACAACTAACCCGGCCCAGAAGCGAATTTGGATTGTAAATCAGCCTCCACACTTTCTTTCCTAGCATCCCTTGATTAAAATCCTTCAATTCCTTGAATCCAAGCACTCTCTTCTTTCTCAATCATTGAAGTTTTTTCCACGCAAACCGATTGATCCCTCTCTCCTTTTCGCCTTCAGACCACCATAAATGTCTTATTAAGGTCTTCATCTTCTCATAGATCCCATTCAGAAATCTTAAAACAACGCGTATCATAAGTTGGTAGGGCTTGAGCAACTGCCTTGATACAAACTTCCTTACCTGCAACCGAAAGTGAGTTCCCTTTCCACCCCTTCAACCTGCTAGCAAATTTGTCCGTTAAGGAGTTGAATGTGACTGATTTGTTTCTACCCATAATGGTATTAAGACCCAAATATTTGTCACATTGTTCAACTTCTTGAACACGTAGCACTAACCAAACTCGTTCATTTCGGCCGGTGATCCTGTGGAAAAAACAATAGGATACTTCTCAAGATTGACTTGCTGTCCTGTAGCAATACCATAGTCCTTTATAATCTCGAGTAAAGTATTCATATTCTCCATGTTTGCTCCTGTAAAAAACATACTATTGTCAGCGAGAAAAGGTGGTAGACCACTGGTCCTCCCCAAGAAGTTGTCACTCCATCCAACCTTCCATCTCTAACCGCCACTAAAATTGCATGTGATAAGAATTCATTGCAAATCAGAAACAAATATGGAGAAAGTGGACAACCCTGTTGAAGTCCCCTTTCAGGGACTACATTTCCCATAGCAGCACCATTACGGATAAAACCGCACGTAACAGAAGAGATACGTCTTCTAACGAGCGAATACAATTTTGGTCCAAAACCAATGTGAAACAAAGGCTTCACGGACAAACTCCCACTCCACTTATCATAAGCCTTGCTCATATCCACTTTTAATGCCAAATAGCATTTTTTTTTCTTTCTTCCGCATTTTTAGAGAGTGAATGACTTCAAACGCCATGAGGATATTATCCAAAATGAGCCAGCCTTGTACAAAGGCACTCAGATTCTCGGAGAATAAGTCCGGGAGAAGCTTCTTTAACCTGTTTGCATCTGCTTTTGCAACAATTTTATATAAAACCGTACAAAGGTTAATTGGTCGATAATGACTAGGGGTTTGGGGCTTTTTTTTCCTTTGGGATAAGTGCTATAAGAGTAGAGTTGTAATTTTCTAAACTTGTACCGTCATTCAAAATAATCAGCACTGTACTAGTGACATCGCTTCCAACTCTATCCAAATGTTTTTGAAAAAAACATGTGTTAAAGCCATCAAAACAAGGTGATTTACCCTGAGCCATACGGAAAAGAGTCGTGGACACTTCCTCGGTAGAATAGGCAGCTTCCATAGACTCTCTTTCATTTTGAGAAATACCTCCTTCAAAGTGTTGTAATGCTGGATCAATTTCGTTTATCGATGGGTGAGATGACGAAAATAATTCTCTAAAATGTTTCTCAAGAGCTTGCGTAATCAAAATTTCCTCAGTAACCCATTGTCCGCCACTATGCTAAATGTCGCGAAAATTATTTCTAGCTCTGCGAATAGTAGCTTTTTGATGGAAATACCTTGTATTTTGGTCACCGTATTTCAACCAAGCAGTTCGAGACCTTTGAGCCCACATAATTTCTTTTTGCGTACTAGAATCTCATTGTACTATGCTGTAACCTCCTTGGATTCAGCCATTACATCATCCGTTTGTTCCCTCTGTCTGAGACCCTCAAGCCTCTCTCTGAGTTTCTGTTTTTCTTTCTTGACGCTGCCAAATCAATTCAAGTCCCATAGCTTCAGCCCTTGGGCAAGCGAAGCAAGTTTCGGACCCAAATGAAAATGACTTGTATCCTCCCAAAGCTGTCGAACAACTCCTTTGAACTCCTTATGCTTGGCCCACATACACTCGTATTGAAATATTCTAGCGATAATCCTCGTACTATGCTTCCGCTCTAGCAAAATAGGCGAATGATCAGAGTTTGGTTCGCAAAGATGGGTTACCTTTTGCTCCTTGAAATCGATCCATCCACCTTGTATTCTCCACTACTCTATCCAATCTTTCTCGAATATTATCGTCGTCCGCTTGATTGTTACTCCAAGTGAATGAATTTCCTGAAAAACCTAGATCAACTAATTCAACATCATTAAGTACATAAATTGAGATAGTTAACTGTAACTTACCCATGCACCTTCTTCCTTCTCCAAAATAGTTGTCACCGTGTTGAAATCACCGGCAACACGCCACATATAAGGAGGTTGTGGAGCAAGTCTTCTCAGCAACTCCCATAAAAGATGACAATCTTCCTTTTTTAGGTTCACCTTAAAACCCCGTAAACCTCCATGTAAACTCCAGTTCGTTTTCAACAATAGTTGCATCAATGAAGTGATGCGACTTATTATTAATCTGAACTTGCATACCATCTCTCCAAAGTAGAGCTAGCCCACCACTTCGGCCTCTACTACTAACAATGGCATTGTCTGCATACCCAAGCTTAACTTGAATCTTCCCCATCTCCACCACGTTCAGCTTAGTTTCGATAAGGAACACCAAATTGGAACTTGACGCTTCACTAACTCGTGTAGTATTATGAACGTACACGGGTTCCCAAGCCCGCGTACGTTCCAAACGAGCAGATTCATTGCGTTTGGCGATGGGGATCGCCACACATCGCCATTGTTGCATTCAGAGTATTTAAGGAACTCACTTCCTTTGATAATGTCACTGCTCCGTGACTCGTGCCTTCTGAGCTTTCACTTAAGACTTCTTTCTGTCTAGACGACAACACATCCTCCCTTTCTCTTATGATGATTTCTTGCCGAGACTATCCTACAATAGTATAGATTTAGGGGCCACTGTACCTCTGCCACCCATGTCGCGACCCCTTCCTCTTCTGCTTCCTCTTGAACCCAGCCCTTTCCCATATTCTTTTTGGTTAGGGTTGAAATTTGTCTCACTGGTAGGTCCGAGAGAACTGATTTGAGCAAACTCAGCCACCCCTTTGCCTTTTTCCTCTACACTCAGGCTCATCTCAGTGCTTAATGGGTTATCAAAAACCATTATATTCTTCTCTTTCTCGCTGGATTCGTTTTCTACCTCCATGTATTCACTACCAGTGCCATGGAGAGCTTCAGTTTCAACCTGTGTTCTTTCTTCTCCTCTCACCCCTGATTTCGTATGATTTTTTCCATTTTTCATTGCGTGTGCCGTTGTATCCTCCACCAACCAGACCTTCCTCTTCAGGAGTGGTTTGAAAATGAGCCAATCGCCAAAATCATGCGGTTCATTATCTTTTTGAATAACTTCCCTTTGGTTACAACTCCAGGAGTGGTGCATCAGCTTCTCATACCACTTACAAACCTATAGCAAAATCTCGTACATAAAAGCCAACCACAATTTTTCAACGTCTCCCCTTATAAGAGGTTTATGTTTATCAATAACCCTAGCCTAACGTAATCTCCGCCATTGCTAGAGAGAATCCGTTGATCAACTTCAACAAACTCACCCATTTTACCAATGACTTTACAGATATCATCCCCCGTCCTGAGAAAAACTGACATATTTCTAATCTGTACCCACATTTCTATGTAGTCAAACGAGACATTATCAACCCTTATTGATACCTTCCATGGTTTTAACATCAATAAATTTCCCTCAAAAAGCCATGGGCCGCCTTGCAACACCGTCTCGAGAGATTTCACCGATGGGAATTCAATGACAAACCTGTTTGGAATATGCTCATTAATCCTTATGTCCTCTCCGTCTGACCAGATCTTCGTGAATAATTTCTTCATCGCCCATACGTTGAAGGTAATCGGGAGTAAGTAGGCACCCACAAGACAGAGACCTAGATTTTGTGCAGCTCCAACGCGGTGAGCCTATGAGAAGTCTACCACTTCTTCTTCTTCTTCTTCTTCTTCTTCTTCTTATTATTATTATTATTATTATTATTATTATTATTATTATTATTATTATTATTATTATTATTATTATTATTATTATTATTATTCTTCTTCTTGTGATAACTTAGCCGTCCGTCTGTTAACTTCTTCCATCGATTCCATGTCGTCAACGATCTCAGTTGAGAAAAGCTAAAAACCTCGCAAAACATCTGTCGCCCTCGTCACCTGCAAAAAACTCGGAAAAAACCCTAGTCATATGTCAATTGACACTGACTCAAGTTAATATAATTGGTTCATACGAATAAATAAAATATTTTTCTGAAAAAGAATAAAAAAAAGACTCGAACTAGAACTAGTATTTATTATATGATCCGTGGTTTCACCGCGACAAAGTCTCCTACTTAATTTGATTATAAGTTTTTTTTACAATTACAACATATTTTACGTCTAGTCGGGTTTGAACCCGAGTGTAATCCTTCAGTTTTTAATACAGTACTCCTTATAGTATGTTGCATATCATTCATGACCTTAGGTTTGCATTTAGTAGTTTTACCCTTGAGTGGAGGTTCATACCTTAGTGGTTTTGAGGATTTGGGTTAAGCTTCGAGGACGAAGCTCTTTTTAAGGGGGGAAGGATGAAATACGCATTTTTGGTGACTATGGGTTTTTTGTAATATTATTATATGTGTTGGGGGTTAAATTTCAATGTTGGGAGTTAATTATAAGTGTTTACTAGAATTTGGGGGTCTTTGTGACTTTTACCCAAACTTTTTATTGCCTTTTAATTAAACTAGGGGGTTGTTGTTGTCTTTTTGCCTAAATTAGTGGTGTGAAAGTGTCTTTTCTATCAGATTGATATCATTTTGTACACCCAAAATCACAACTGACGTGATTTCTCCTCATCAATCGGATGCAATCATCATCATCGATTTCTTTTTTCAAATTCATCGTCATCATCATCCGATCCTCTCAATCTCTCTCTCCCTCTCACGAACTCTTTGTGTTCTCTCTCCGCTGCTCCTGGACGACGGAAGTAGCAGCCGCACCAGGTTTGTTCTTCTTTTCTTCTTCTCTTCTTCTTCCACGTCTCCTTCTTCATCTAATTCGTTATTCTTGATTCTCTTTCTGACCGGGTTGATTCCGTCAGATTCTCCGCCGCCTCATCTCCGCTAGCAAGCTTCAATTCCCACCTCTTAATCGTTTCAAATCATCTCCTCCGATTGTAAGTCTTGATCGATTAGTAATTTCAGTTCTTTATCTCAAATTTTCAGATTTATTTTGTTAGTTTCATCATTCATGAAGTCGTAGGATTAATAATCAGGAGTTGGGATTAATCATGTTCTTAGTTTGTGGGAAAAACCCTAGTTATGGAGGGGACGTTTGATTAATCGATTTGGATGATTTGATGATCTTAGTATGTGGGTAGTAACTTGGTTTGAAGTGGGTATTAATTGTGCATTGAATTTTGTTTGAATACGGGATTAACTAGATGCTTTGGAGGATAGTTTATATGAAAATCAATAATTCCCGTCTGGGTAATGAGAGTGTGACTAGAATGTTAAAACAGGCGTATCTTTTGATCCGGGAATCGAAATCCGGATCCGTTTGATGCTAGACTTATTTTTCAGAGTGTTTTGGATCTAATGAGACTATTTTTGAGTCATGATTTATTTGGGAAGTTGGAGTGATACATTTATAAAGTTATGTTAGGTTATGTGCACATTAGATTATAGGATTTTGGGACAAGGTGTTGGGTTGTGTTTTGAAGTATGAATTAAGGGGTGAACTATAGACTTGAAAACTAAACCTTGTGGGATCATTATCTTGTTAGGTAGACATTGCCTATTTGTTTTAGCATTGTATTTTGATTATTGAATTATTAAATTTGTAGTCGACAATTTCATTGACGAAGGATACGTCGAGTATTACTAGGAAGTGATTTGCTTTTGCTTGAGATTCAATGTGAGTAAACATGCCAGGCCTAGTGTGCCTACCGCCTTTCGTGTGAAATGATTGTTTCACTTCTTGTCTCAAAATGAATTTACGTGTTATGTGTTATGTGCCATTTAAATATCTGATTTTACTTGTTAAATGCTTTACTTGAAAATATCACAAAAATATAATAATGAACGATAAAGTAAAGTGGGAGAGTTGTGCGGGGTTATTTACTTGGTTACTTTTGGCTTGGGCGTGTTGACTTCGTTCACGCGTCCAATTGTTTTTATTTAATCCGGTTGCAATGCCCCGGATAGCTCCTTGTACTCACCGTTCTGGCCGCAAGAGTCTTTAGGGGGTTGTGCACAAGAGATTCCGGCGGGGAGACCTCCGTGTGCACCGTGTGTAGTGGATCAAGGATCGCACAGGAAGAATAGGGGTGTGTGTAGGGAGAGAGCAAGTCAGTAGCAATGTTTGAGAGAGAGACAGAGGTTTGGCAGAGCTTCCGCGTATGACAAGTGTGTTCTCCTTTGTATGGAAAGGTTGACGATCTATATATACTGGAGAACAAGACCGTTGTAGTGTGGTTAATGCGCCCATTGATGGCGGCTTAATTAGCTTAACCATAACGGTACGTTCGTCCGAGTATATAGGGACCGTTACAGCACGTGGTGCGCGAATACCGGAACCGTTACGAGGTTGACCGGGTTTGACCGGATTGACCGGGTCTATGGAGCTCGTGCCATAAATCTCTCAAAAAAGTTACTAAAGGTCGCGCGCGGGCTTGGCTCGCACGCGACAGGGCTTACTCTAGCCTCCAAACCACTAAGTCCCTACAAGTCCCGTGCAGTGGTATGCGAGGGCTCTGTCTCGCAGCCCCCACATGGATCAGCTCGGCTGGTGATCCTGTGTGTATGGAGCACAATATGGTGTGCTGGATAGCTGCCACGTGGCCAAGATCTGTCATGTCAGAAAGCAGTATCTACATTAGCCCCCTTTCTGCGCGTGAAGACTCATAGCCGTATAGACTTCCATGCGCGGAAACCAACATACGCGTCGCCGCCACGCACCAATTCAAATACGGGCAAGTTCAGCCCCCGTGCGTGTCATTATGACCTAAAACCCCTAGAGTCGTGCCGTCTGACCTTTAGGGTTTTAGGCGTGACGTCAGCTTGTCCTGTGATTGCGCGATTCGACGGTGACGGTTGCGATTCGACTATCGAAAGGACGCAACCCTTCATTGTTTTGGATAAATACCTTGTATCCCCCATTATTGCAAAGCATCACTTCTTTCTCTTAAAGTGAATGGTACCCGGAGATCTTCGAGAGCAGATCCAGATAATCAATCACCAGTTCAGAACTGCAAATCGTATTCTTCAATTGTGCATATCCAAGCAGGCTTCAAGAAAACAAGGCTGGCCTCGTTTACTTTTGATTTCAAATACCAGTGTCTGCCTTGAACTGCGTTGAATCTGTAAACCCATGAGATCTGTGAAGAGGCTTTGATCTTTGAACCCGCTTCGTTTTAATCTTTCAACAATATTGGATCTTGCAATTCCCCAATATTTGAAATCGATACCGGAACTGCTCGTCTTCTTTTGCATAGATCTTGAATCCCAAAATTCAAACTGAAGTGTGGTATTTCTCCCCCCCCCCCTTTTTTTTTTTTTTTTTTTTTTTTGCAGGAATGGCCAAGACAAGAGTAACCAGACCCGTCAAGGAAGATGAAGAGATACCCGACCTCCCGCAGGCCTTGTGGCGAAAAGCCCCCTTTTTAGGCGGCAAAGACTATTACCATGCGAGGGTAAAGGCGAAGAGGATGCCTGATCCTGTTCCAGTTGAGCGATTGCTGACGTTGACTCGCCCAGTTAACTCAGCCCTGCTCGAGTGGGTTGGTTCCGAGGATGTAGTTCGATTGGGAATCGAAAACGGGCACTTCCCGTACACTGCGATTTCTACTCAGGCGTTCGTCCAGAAAGGCTTTTGCTGATGTAAGCAATTTCTTCGCACGTGTTAAGTTTTCTCAATTTCCTTGTGCTGACACTATTATTCTGTATTGTTGTAGTGTCATGTACGGAGATTCGCAGCTGGTGATCGCTCCAAGTCGCTGGTCAACACCATTGTTGCCACCAGAAGACGACAGCAACCGTTCCGGCTTTCATGGAGGATGGACGCTGAGGTTGAAACAAAGGTTCGCGCAGTCATGAATGTTTTTGCTGACTCGCTGATAGACAATCCTCCGGCTCCGTCTCCTCCCGGAGATGACCCGTCTCCTCCAGTGACTGCGGCGCCAAGAGTGAAGAGACCTAGGCAAAAGGGAATTACGATTTCTTCCCCTAGAAGCGCTCCAGCTTCTCCTCCAGTGAGGTCCCTTTCTATCAAGGACAAAGGCAAAGGTCGCATGCCCAGCAAGGTGCGGAAAGAGCTCGCAGTTGAGTCTTTCGTTCCCTTCGATCAAGAGGGAGAGGAAGAGAGGCAGGAGCCCCAGGCAAGTGATGAAGAAGAAGAAGCAACAGTTGTAATGCATGAGGAAGAATCAGGAGGTACCTCCGTCGCATTTCCTTTCCCATCATTGTAACTTCTTTGCACTTCTTTTCTTTAAACCATTCGTGCATTCGCAGATGATGATGAGACCGTTGGTGGCCTTGCGGCCAAAAGACAAAAGAGAGATGCCCCTTCTGGCATTTTAGATGAGCCCATAAGCGAGGACGTTCTTGCTGAATCCCGGAAGACAGCCGCGGAAGCTGCTGAGAGAAGAAGGCGGCGAGAGGAAGAGGAGCTCGAGCGTGTGAAACAGCGGAGCCTCGAAGAGCAGCATGTTGACGACTTAGTGCGTCCAGTTAGCGAGGAAGACGAACTTCCCGAAGAAGTGGCTCCTCATGTGGAAGAGGAAGATGAGGTTCCCGGAGAGGATGCAGCAGCACTAGAGCAAGTCCAAGCGAACTTCGAAGAGATCGCAGGCGGCGATAAAGGTGAGATCTTCAATCTCGCAGTAACTTATAGAGATGTTATTGTGGGTGCGTTAAAGCATGGTGTGTCAAAGGCTGACATTCGCCGTTGGTTAGTAGGCAAATGCGGAGAACCCTCAGGTAATTATTTGAGTGAAATGCGCGTACTAGGCTTTAGCCACTTGAGGCAGAATCATGACTGGTTTATTCGCACCTCAGGTCACGCTTCTCTTAAGGACCTGCTTAGTGAGGACACACTAATAGGGCATGGTTCCACATCCTTAGTGTATGACGAGGATACCTCAATCCCACCTTCGCGTGGAGGTGCTTATTCTTTAGCTTTAGTAAAGATAGCAAAATAACTTATAGCGCAAGTTACCTTACATCATCGCATTCGATGTCGCAGGTCATGCTGAGGGACCTGAGCTGGAACAGAGAAAGCCTTCTACGCCCTATGTTCCAATTCCGAGCTCCCATACCGAGAAGCCCGTCGCAGCTGCTGATCACGCGGGTGTGCCTCGTGAGGACATCATCGAGCTTTCCGACGATGCTGGAGCTGACACTGTGTTGATGGAAGAAGATGTCCATGCTAGTGCTGACGAGGTAAGGACAACTGCTGCTAATGCTTCCGCATCCGAGAGTGTCCTACGACAAGCGACTTCGACTGTCCCTTCGCCTCCGGTAATGACTGAGTCAGAGGCACCCATTCCTGCGTGGAGCTTTTGGGGCTCGCAGGTTGGGAATGTAGTCGCAGCTGGCGCGGCCTACATTCTTCCTCCCGACTACGAGAGATTAGAGCTCGCAGCTGATAGGAGAGTCATGGAACGAGAGCAGTCCTCGAACAACCCAGCAGCTCGCATTCCTTCTCTTCATGAGATTCTGGAAGGAACTGGTAAGTAGAGTTTTACTGTTCGCACGTCGCATTGTTCGCTTGCGAATTTTGACATCATAACTTATCTTTGACGTCTCCTCAGGTTTGAAGCAAACCGATGTAGACTGGGTGGTTCGAATGCGTCTCAGGTATCCTCGCTCGTTTGTGAGATCTCTGGAGATCGGGCCCTTTGACAGGAGGTTGTTCCTCACTGAAGCCATCTGGATACTGGAGCAGCTGTCTGCGGCTACGCCTGCGACCATTTCGGTCCAGAGTGCTGAATTGCTATGCGGCATGTGCCAAAACCTCGTGACCAAAGTCCAAGGCAGAATGGGCTTTAAGTTTCTTAAGGACAGAGTCACGCTGATTCGCGCGGCTGTAACTTTGAAACTCGGTCACCAGAACCTCGCGGCTGAGATGCAAAAGGTGGAGCAGCAGAAGCAAAGGGTTGATGAAGCTCTGAAGCTGTATCATGAGATGAATGCCAGGTGCGAGCAATTGAAGCAAGAAGTGGAACAGGTGGAGAAGCTGAGCGAGCAGTTCGCGCCCCAAGACTCCTTAATCAAGAATTTGCTTTGATTTTTTTTTTGAGTCTTGAAAAATAGCAAGGAAATAGCTGAATCATTAATGTAACGTTCTGAAACATTAATGTAATGTTGCTAGGGTTTCTCCCCCTTTTTTTAACAACGAACAATGAATTTGCCCGTTTTGCCCTTTTCCGGGATTTGATTGGACATTTCTGTGCATATCCAATTATGACATCAGCAATTGATTCTCTGCTTGATTTTCGCGCTAATTTCTCGGTAGATAAGCACGCTTCCGTTGGGAAGTCCATCCGAATCATGACTATCCGTCATTTATTAGGATACGCAACTGAATCGTCGTAGCCTTTAGTAGGGTAATTGATTGTTACCGCTTTTCAAGGCGTAAGTGATTGAACTTGCCCTCTTTTTTGAATTTTGCTGACTCATCTTAGGCAACCGAAGAGTCTGTGCAGGGTCTATATAAACCCTGTCTTTGCTATTTGGGTTCTTCATCCCAAACATGTGCCTTGCCGTGAGTCCCTACGACTGCTGGCTTCAACGCTTATTTTTCGTTGATTCATGGCAACTCCAAGTTTTGAATCCTGAGTTTGCGCTTTGTGCTATAGAAATAGTTTCCAAGATCCACTTTATGAGGCTTATTACTCTTTATAACCATCATAAAGAAGATGCAGATAACATCTCATGTGTGTTCGAAGAAATTTCTTCGTGTATTATGTGCGCAGGTCATGTTTCCGGCCGCCTCGTGGCGAGGTGCAGCGCCGAAGTGACCGTGCTACCGTCTCGTAATGAACGGCGGAATTCTCCTCCAGCATCCCTGGAGGAGGATTTCTTGCCTCTTCGTTCTTGAACTCAGGGTGCTCGTCAATGCCCTTGTCCAACATGACAAGGAATCCATCACCAGAGGAATGACTGCTTCGCCTGTTTTGCAGAGTAGCATGCGTCGAAACAGGAAGCTCCTCCGGCGCCTATCTTGATCAGACAGAGGCTTTTGTCACCCCTTAGGGTCCTGGGCTTATCGTTTCCCAGGTTTCGCGGCTAGGGATGCAGCGAATGACAAGCTGATCTCTTCGCGGCAGCATCCCTTTTGCTATGGATCTTTGGCCGCAGATCTGCGTATTGCATAGCCGGTGTTGAAACCGGTGAGTTCATCCTTTGCAGTCCGGGTTTCCGTACTGTGTCTCTGTTGGCTTACCAGCCACTTTTCGAATGTATTGTAAGCCATGTTGGCTGCGTAGTTAGATTCGAGCTTTTCGCTTGTAAGCTACTATCTAGACAGATAAATTATAAGTCATTTGACTCGTAATGATAAATAGCTTTCTGTATTATCTGCTATCTCTTTACAACAGAATACAATTTCGCACGCGTTTCGGCATATTTCGCCTTGCATAATGCTATGTAACTGTTTCGCATCTGCGATATATTGATTCGCGGGTGTTTCACTAGACCGTTCGAGATCGTATCTTCGCAGCTGTGCCATCTTGGCGGATGGGCTTGCAGTTGGCCGTTGCAAATCATTTAAGATCATGTTCACAACATTGCTATCATAACAGATAGTCCTTAGCAGATCGATTAAGATCATTAAGTGGTGCGAACTGCTATCATAAAAGATAGGCTTTATTAGCGAACTGCTTGAGATCGTTTCTCGCATAAATTGTTATCGCAACAGATAGACTTTTAGAAGATCCAGTAAGACCTTCTTGCGCATGCGTTGCCATCGTAATAGAGGCTTGGGTGATCAATTAAAATCACTTTGCATATGAGTTGCTATCGTAACAGATAGGCTTGAGAGAATCAGGTAAAATTGTTTTGTGCATGAGTTGCTATCGTAACAGATAGGCTTTGATGATAAATTGAGATCGCATTTGCGTTTAGCTGCTATCGTGAGAGATAGGCTTTACATGATCAACTAAGATCGTATTTTCGTTTGATTGTTATCGTATGAGATAGGCTTTGGATGATCAATCAAGATCGCATTTGCGTTGGCTGCTATCGTAGGAGATAGGCTTCAGATGATCAATTAAGATCGCATTTGCGCTTGGCTGCTATCGTAAGAGATAGGCTTTACATGATCAATTAAGATCGCTTTTGCATTAGCTGCTATCGTATGAGATAGGCTTAGACGATCACTTAAGATCGCATTTGCATTAGCTGCTATCGTTAGAGATAGGCTTTAGATGATCACTTAAGATCGCGTTTGCATTGGCTGCTATCGTTAGAGATAGGCTTTAGATGATCACTTAAGATCGCGTTTGCATTGGCTGCTATCGTTAGAGATAGGCTTTAGATGATCACTTAAGATCGCGTTTGCATTGGCTGCTATCGTTAGAGATAGGCTTTAGATGATCACTTAAGATCGCGTTTGCATTGGCTGCTATCGTTAGAGATAGGCTTTAGATGATCACTTAAGATCGCGTTTGCATTGGCTGCTATCGTTAGAGATAGGCTTTAGATGATCACTTAAGATCGCGTTTGCATTGGCTGCTATCGTTAGAGATAGGCTTTAGATGATCACTTAAGATCGCATTTTGTATGGATTGCTTTTGCAGCGAATAAATCATTGTTAACAGTAATAACAAATTAAGTAGAGCAACATAAACGGCTAGAAATATGAACTTCTCATTTGGGAGAATTCTTTTATTATAACGCTCTCATATGGGAGAGATGGGATTACAATCCTCTCATATGGGAGAGGAGATTGCGCAAATCATAGCCACATGAGACATTAAGCACGTTATCATAAAACGTATGAAATGAGAGAAGTCAGGGATAGTACTTCTTGATCCAGCGCATGTTGATTGAACTGGGAGTTGAGGTTGTACCGTGCAACCTTCGTATACTGCAGTAGCCACTATCGAAGACTTCTGTGACTTCGAAGGGTCCTTCCCAATTAGCTGCGAACTTTGGGTGAGCTGCTTCTCGCATGCAGTGATCAGATGCGCGCAAGACCAGGTCTCCGACTGCGAAATCCCTTCGCTGGACTGTCTTATTGTATGCGCGAGCGATTCTTTCCTGGTACCGCTTGTTAGTCCTTTTGGCTTGTTCTCGCTTCTCTTCCAGCAAGATTAAGTCATGATCGCGTTGATTTTCATAGAGTGCATGGAAGGCCAGCCTTGCCGAATTGACTCTAACCTCCGCAGGTACCACAGCTTCGGCCCCATAACACAATAGAAATGGCGAGGCCCCTGTGGGTGTCCTTGGAGAAGTTCTGTAAGCCCACAGAGCTACGTTTAGAGAGTCGGCCCACTTCTTGTGGTCATCTGCGACCATTTTGCTCAATATTCTTAACAGCGTCTTGTTAGTTGCTTCGGCTTGTCCGTTTCCCTTCGGGTAGTAAGGGGTAGAACATATTTGCCTGATATTGTACTCCGCTAATTTCGCAGCTACCTGGCGATTAACAAAAGGAGTACCGTTATCTGAAAGAATGGTGTTTGGGATTCCGAACCTGCATACGATGCTTTCTTGGATAAAGTTGACCACAGCCAACGCATTTGCCGTCTTCAGTGGTATTGCTTCCACCCACTTGGTAAACAGCTCGGTTGCGGTGAGAATGAAATGATTCCCATGCGACGTCGGTCGGATGGGCCCGATGAAGTCCAGAGCCCATGTGTGAAATGGCCATGGCGTCCCTAATGCATGTAAATCCACGACGGGAGCGTGCACTAGGTTCCCTTTGAATTGGCATTCTTGGCAGCGTCGCACTTTGGTGCGGCAATCGACTTCCATTGTGGGCCAGAAGTATCCGATTGAGAGGAGCTGTCTGCATAATTTAGCACCTCCTTGGTGTTCCACCTGATGAGAAAGGTCCATGACTTCTTGTGCTTCTCTGCCGTCTAGACATCGCAGCAAGTTGTCCTCGTGACCTCTTCGCCAAAGCAGGTTTTCCTGTACCACGTATCGAGACGCTTTCCTTTTTAATTTTTCTGCTTCTTTTCTCGATTCAGGCACTGTGCCCTGGGTGAGGAAATCGAACAGTGGCTTCCTCCAATCTGTGTCGTCGTCGATTAAAGCGACGAGTAGAGAGTCTTTGATTAGTGCGCAATTTTCGCACTTCCCTTGTATCAGGGCTGCAGCTGTTGACATGCCTGGCCAATGAATGCCATATCTCTGAGCCTTTCTGTAGATTGACACCTCGCTTTCTCCGCAAGCGTGTTGGTGAATCTTTTCTAACAGCTGTTGTCCCTCTTGCTCGGAGACACACCTCATGAGTATTCCTCCAGGACCCTTGTAGTAAAGGGTGTTGTCGTGGATGCAGTATCCTTTTGTGAGTGCCCAGCTTTCGCTGCTGGTGCCTTTTGTAATAGCTTGCAGGATTGCTTTCCGCCAGTCTGCGTCGTCCATGTGTTCGTCGTCGCACGCATCTTCTGTTAATGCCGACGATGTTCGCACTTCGATGGAAATCCTTGCGGGGCACTTGTCTATACTTACCTTAGATCCCAAGGTTGCTAAGGCGTCTGCGTGCCTATTGTCCGCTCGGGGCTTGTGTTCGTACTTCACATCGCAGAATTGCTGCATCAGTTTCTGTACTAGGGTGCGATACGGCAGGAGGTTGATTTCCTTCAGACCATATTCGCCCGAGGCTTGCTTAACAATCAGCTTGGAATCTCCCATGACTGTTAAATTGCTCACTTCCAAGGCTTTCGCCGCACGGAGCCCCACAATGAGAGCCTCGTATTCTGCTTCGTTGTTTGTGACAGCGAAGTTGAGCTTTGCGGACATCTGTATGACTTCCCCGTCTGGCCTTGTCAAGACTATCCCAATACCTCCGCCTTTCCTGGTTGACGAACCGTCGAAGTGGAGGGTCCAATAGGGCACGTCGATTGCGTAGATTTCAGGGCCCTCGAGCTCTTCCTCGATCACAGGTTCGTGGCTGTTGTCGGGAAACTGTGCCAACAGATCTGCTACCGCCTGCGACTTGATCGCTCTTG
Organism: Linanthus parryae; assembly: GCA_023055425.1. Classification (NCBI taxonomy): domain Eukaryota; kingdom Viridiplantae; phylum Streptophyta; class Magnoliopsida; order Ericales; family Polemoniaceae; genus Linanthus; species Linanthus parryae. The sequence continues at coordinate 579,021 of JALGPY010000002.1, forward strand.
GTTTCACGCATGTGATATCGTATTGAGAGATGGTCATGTACCATTTCGCCAGTCTCCCGCCCGGAGTAGTGTGAGTTAGCAAGTATCTTATGGGGTCGCTCTTGGTGACCACTACTACTTTGTGTGATGCAAAATAGTGTCTCAACTTTTCTATCACAAAGAATAAAGCAAGGCAATGACGTTCGATGTCTGTGTACCTTGATTCAGCCGGCTGCACAATGCGAGAGATATAGTAGATGGGCCTCTCTTGGCCTTCGTACTCCTGAGCCAAGAGTGCTCCTATAGATCTCCTTGTTGATGTGAGATATAGCAGAAGCGGTGATCCCAGTTGAGGTGCGATCATTATCTTTGAGGACGTGAGCAGTTCTTTCAGCTTTTCGAACGCGGCCTCATGGTCCGGAGCCCAGTTGTATGCGGCGTCCTTCTTGAGAAGAGTGCTGAAACAGCATGTGATTTCTGCAATTGCTGGAATGAATCTCCGCAAATATGACAGTTTTCCCAAGAATGTCTTCAAGGTACTTTGATTATGGGGAGGCGTCATGCTGGTGATGGCCGACACTTTCGCAGGGTCAGGCTCGATCCCCTGGCGATGGACTACACATCCCAAGAACTTCCCCGAGGTCACGCCGAACGCGCATTTCATGAGGTTCATTTTCAGCTGAAAGCTCCTGCATCTGTTGAACACCTTTCGCAGGTCTGCAAGGTGATCCGCTTCGTGCTTGGATTTGACCACCAGGTCATCCACATAAAATTCCACCTCTTTGTGCATCATGTCGTGGAATAGAGCCATCATGGCCCGCTGATAGGTTGCGCCCGCGTTCTTAAGACCGAACGGCATCACCGTGTAGTTGAATACCCCCACAGGAGTGATAAATGCAGTTTTCCGCGCATCATCGGGATCCATCTTGATTTGATTGTATCCGCTGAAACCGTCCATGAAACTGAACATGCGATGACCTGCTGTTGAGTCGATAAGCAAATCGATGTTGGGCAGTGGGAAATCGTCCTTAGGGCAGAAGCGATTGAGATCTCGGAAGTCCACGCAGATGCGAAGCTGTCCGTTCTTCTTCACCACCGGCACGATGTTGGCCAGCCATGTGAGATGATGATTTGGCTCTATGAACTTGGCATCTAGGAGTTTGACAATCTCCTGCTTGATCTTCACGTTGAGTTCTGGCCTGAAGCTTCTGGTGCTCTGCTTGACCGGTTTAGACCCTGGGATGATGTCCAAACGGTGCATGGTGATGCTTGTATCCAGACCTGGCATCTCATCATATTCCCATGCGAACACGTCCTTGTACTCAGTTAGGAGCTGCAGCAGTCCTTATTCCTCTTCGCTTGTGAGGTCCGCACTCAGGAAGACTGGCCTTTTCTTTTCCTCGTTCGGGCTGAGGAACACTTCCTTTAGTTCTTGCTTTTGTGGTCTTGGCCTGTCTTCCATGCATTCAGGCGCTTCTTTGAGTTTCTCGTCTGGAGTATCTTGCGTTGGCTCTTCCGTCAGCGCAACTTGCTCGATTTGATTGATTTGCTCAGGGACATCCCCATGCCCGTGTGAGGACATCCCCGCGCACCTTCATATGCGATAGCATTTCTTCCCGTTGGCGTAGAAGCTCTCTATCTCCTTGCCCTCGGGGTCATGCTTTGCGATCCTCTTTAAAGTGTACACATTCTTTCGATGATATGCGATACGTGGCGCCTCTTCGCGTGTAGGCGGCTTTTCCTTAGCATCTTCCCTTGTCACCATCACGCCCGCAGGTGACTGGTCCTTGATGTCCTCCCAGAGAGGAAAAGGAGTAGGGTTGAAAGGCCCGGGTGTTTGCTCGTCCGCCATCTCAGTGAACCACACCGCCTCGCTGAGGTGTGCTTCGTCCAAGTTGAACGGGTTAGTCGAAGCCGGTATCTCGACTATTCTGTCGTTCCATATAGCTTTCATAACCTGGTGAGCCGTCGAAGGGACTGCGTCGAAGCGATGAATCCAGGCTCGACCTATAATCATGTGGTATGTGGTGTTCGCGTCTATGACATAGAACTTCGCCGAGCACTTGATCTTGCCAATCTGGACGCCCAGGCGGATCCATCCGATCGTCATTCTAGAGTCGCTTCCGAATCCCACCAGCGGAGATGGACGTTTGACTACCTTGTGCTCGGGGATCCCTGCTAGCTTTAGTGTGTGGAGTGGAACAACGTTGACTGCTGCTCCTCCATCGACGAATGTTCGCTTGAATTCGACGCCATTGACGATGGCGGTCACGTACAGAGGCCTTTGGTGGCTCGTATCCGTCTTCTTGTCGCTGGCAGAAAAGGTCATGATCTTTTCCGTGGAACGAGACGCCCTGATGACCTTCCCGTTGGAGACCACGAGGTCTTCTTCGTAGTCCTCCGCTATCCTTAAGATTGCTTTCGTCATATCAGCCCGGCACCTCTCGGAGAAATTCATCTCGTCGAAGAATTTGTTGAAGCCATGCGACCCTTTCATGCGGTCGGCACGTTCATCCTCCGTGTCCATGCTATAGTCTTCATCTTGATGGACCTCAGCAATGATGGGTATACCATCCTCTGCGACTTCCTCCAAGTCTACGATCGAGATCATGGCGACCTCTTTGCCTTTCGAGCCTGACTCTGTATGGGCAGGAAGTGGGTTGTTGCGCACGTCCTTCCTGTTGTCGCTGACGATTAGCTCGCCGTTCTTCATCTTCTGATCGAATGCGAACCTGAGTTTCTTGCACTCGGCGGTGGGATGCATGATCTTGCCGTGGTACTCGCACCACTTAGGGTCCCTCACCATCTCCTTGGAGGGTGTTTTCTCGAGCGGTGGTAGGACGCCGTCCTTGCGCCACTGTTTGCAGAGGTCACTCGCTTCCTCTACCGAGCATGGCAAAGGCGGTACATCGAAGTTCACAACCTTCGCTTGTTTCTGGGGCGAAACTGTGTTGACTTCAGCTTCACGTCCCCGCTTGTAGCTGAACCTTCCGATCTTGTAAGTGGTGCCGCTCGCGGGTCGCTCTGGAGCGTTCTTCTTTTTCTGTCTCTCGACTATGGGCTCGATGTTCTTTGTGCATTCGATTAGTTTTGAAAACGTAGGTGTTTGCAAATTAATGAGCATACCTTTGTATTCATCTCGCATGCACTGCAGGCATATCTCCACGAGCCGGCTTTCGGGCATTGGGTCTTTGCACTCCAAGGATTTCGCCCGGAATTTCTTGATGAAGGTGATCCCATCCTCCTCGCGCTTCTGATACATCCGCGAGAGATGGATCATTGTCACCTTTTCCTCCATTTGAAAGAACTTGGTATAGAACTTTTGGACCATGTCGTCCCAGGTCTTCACGGATCCGGCCTCCAATGTCCGGTACCATTTGTATGCTACATTCCCAAGAGATTTTGGGAACTCTCGCATCAACAGTTTGGGATCAGCTCCGTACGGACCCATGACATCAATGAAACGCATGACATGCTCATGAGCGTTTCCATTGACGTCCTCGAACTTATCCCATTTGGGAGCCTTGTACCCCGCCGGGTTAGGCATGAGATAGATCTCTCGCGGAATAGGTGGATCATTGTCTAGCTTCGGGATAATGGTATCCGCGAATGACTGATGAGCCAGGATGGTGTCCACGCGCTTTTGCAAAGACGTCATGCATTCTGGAATGCTCCCCTCGGTAGTTGCTGGAGGGGTCGCCGTGGGTGGTGGCGACACATATGCCGTCGGAGGATTGGGAGCATACTGAGTACCCGTATTTCCCCAGATCATCGTTGGGGGAGGCAAAGGGTACTGCAAAGTTGGGTTGGACGCCAAAGCCGAGGGCTGAGGAGCGTGAGCAGCAGGAGGCAGCATTTGTGCCGTTGATCCTTGGACCGAAGGCAGTTGCGCAGCCGACGGTGGAGTCTGCAAATGAGGGTTGGGAGGTGTGGCTGGCACTCCCAATCCTGGAGCAGTAGGGGTTCCTCCTCCCTGAGGGATAGCGGTGGCTGGCGGAGGATTTGGTGCGAGGGTGCCCAGAACAGCCAAGATCTGTTCTAGTTGCGCGGATTGAGACTTAAGAGCTTTCGCCTGGCTTTGGACGGTGGCGTCCAAAGACTCTAGCGTCGGTGCTTCGCCGGGAGTCGTCGGAGTACGGCGGGTCTCGTCTCCCGAGGGAGTTTCGGTGGAAGGCGATCGGTTGCTGACATCATCCTCCTGAGACATGGTTGCTTTTGCCGGTAAGTTTCACGTCGGGTTCACCAAAATGTGCACAAGAGATTCCGGCGGGGAGACCTCCGTGTGCACCGTGTGTAGTGGATCAAGGATCGCACAGGAAGAATAGGGGTGTGTGTAGGGAGAGAGCAAGTCAGTAGCAATGTTTGAGAGAGAGAGACAGAGGTTTGGCAGAGCTTCCGCGTATGACAAGTGTGTTCTCCTTTGTATGGAAAGGTTGACGATCTATATATACTGGAGAACAAGACCGTTGTAGTGTGGTTAATGCGCCCATTGATGGCGGCTTAATTAGCTTAACCATAACGGCACGTTCGTCCGAGTATATAGGGACCGTTACAGCACGTGGTGCGCGAATACCGGAACCGTTACGAGGTTGACCGGGTTTGACCGGATTGACCGGGTCTATGGAGCTCGCGCCATAAATCTCTCAAAACAGTTACTAAAGGTCGCGCGCGGGCTTGGCTCGCACGCGACAGGGCTTACTCTAGCCTCCAAACCACTAAGTCCCTACAAGTCCCGTGCAGTGGTATGCGAGGGCTCTGTCTCGCAGCCCCCACATGGATCAGCTCGGCTGGTGATCCTGTGTGTATGGAGCACAATATGGTGTGCTGGATAGCTGCCACGTGGCCAAGATCTGTCATGTCAGAAAGCAGTATCTACAGGGGTGTCGACACTTAAGGTCCTGGATGCTTGCGAGATGGTTGGTTCCTTTCCCGTCACAACAAATGAACAATGTTTTTCTTGGATTTGATAATATTAATGGAAAATGAAATAATACGGGGTTTTGGATTCCCCCTCTTGGATAATAAACAGGTTCTGAAAAAATGCAATGGAATTGGAAACTCTCGTGCTTTTCTTACAAGTGTCAAACTTTATTTCCGCTGTGTTTTAAAATAACTTACTACGTGAAAAGTTGGTTACTTTTTTTATAAATGGTCTCATAATCATTTCACATGCTTGGGTGTTTGCTTGCCAGTATTTATTGCTGATTTTGTACTGTGGTGTTCTCTTTTTGTTTTATGCACCACAGGTCTAGATGATGTGACTTGGCTTAGCGGGGAACGCGAATCATCACCTAGATGTTTAGTCTTATCGTTTTAAATAATTAGAACTATTTTAATTATTTAATAATGCTCTAGTTTGTTAAACGCCCATGTTTAAAGCAACTTTTGAATTGTAATAAAGTATTAATTTAAGACTTCTTGGTTGTTTATGTTTGGATAAACTTTTAAATGTCCTTATATCCGGGTTTCGGCTCGGGTACGGAGTGACACCCCCCCGGGCTTCCGGCTTGGTCATTTTGGGGGTGTTACACTGAGACATTGTGCAGGGGCTTCAAATGCTCAACCACTGAGCTATCAATAATTTGCATTTTTATTATACGTTGTGTCACCACTTAATTAAGTTTATTTCTTCCTCTCTACCAAAAAAGGTTGAAGACACTTTGCACCCTTATGTTTAGGCAAAAAGACACTTTGCCCTTAGTGATGTTCTGTCCAAGAAGTCAACTTTGGAATTTTTTTACTAATTCACTTATAATCGTACGATATTCGATGCAATTAGTTGCCTACGTGTTTTTTCTTTGAGTACACACATCCTCTCACATGCACCTGGTCTTTTCGTTTAAAGTACTTATTTGTGCACAATGAATCCACCTTGGAATAGACGCGTAGATTCGCCCGAGAGTAGTAACCTCAACAAGTGAGTTAGACCGAATAATGATCCTGACTTAGTCCACGGGGTCAAGGTGGATGAAGAGATTGAGTCGGACGGGGATAACGAGGGCCCTACTCTTGTGGTTATGTTATCCCCGGACCTAAGAAAGCTGAGAGGGGAGGTATCGGGATATCTACCCGTGGTTGATAATAATTGACCTAAAAGAATGGTGGACATGAAGGGGAACCCGCCGAGCGCCACCGCGTGGTGAAACTATCGATTCATTATCTATAGGGCCCACTCTAATTATCATTATGACACTTGCCTTAATCAGAGAGTTATTGCGGAGAGAAATTTCATAATAGAGAGTGTGCGAGCTAGATTTACAGAGGTGGCAAACTAGAAAATTTTGAGGGCTGGGTTTATGGATGGTAAGGCTAGTTTAGACCTCACGCGCGGGACTTTTGCTAACCCGTGGAACTATGATTTGGTGAGACTTCATGTCTCCAAGACCCAACGCTGGTTTGTGAGAGGAGGAGGAGGTGGGTAGTCATCTCATCACAACCATTGATGAGGCTTTACAGTGGCCTGGTTTTTTGGAGCCGTGACAGTTTAAGTTCTATTTGAGAAAATACCTGCACCAGTTAGTTGAGGAAGTGACAAAATTTTGCTGCAAAAATGTTGAGGGTGCAGATTATGCGGAAAATCGTAGGCACTGGCGTATCAAGGTTAGTTTTCTGTTGTCTAGAGGTAGGTGGTTGATCGAGATATTAGAGTCGTGGGTGGTGGGGCTTTCGTCGTAGAACTTGTGTCGAATGGTGATTCAACAAAGTATGCAATTGTCTCACTCGATGTCGGTGCTTTGGTGGGGAGGTTGAGATTGGGAAATTGTGCTTGAATAGAGATTTTGCTCGAGAGGCGAAAAAGGTAATGTAGGAATATTTTTGATAACTCCAAATAGGAGTTATGTCTAGACTCGATTTCCCATAGTAGCGAAAATAGAGAATTTGGCTCCTTTTCGAGTGGTTTGTATTTAAATTGATTACATTTGTTCCATGTGTATGCAAGTTGAATCCTGGTACTTTACGCCTTGATTATATATTTAGAGTGGATATGATATCGGGTTTTGTTGTTTCGTGTTGTTTTGACAGGAAACCGGAGCTTGGAGATCAAGATGGAGCGTAAAAATGAACTTCAGAAGCTTGGGAAGCTCACAAAAGGTGGCGGAGACAAGAGAAGATGACGAAAATGAGATGCGCAACCCATTGTGGTCGTACGATTATCCTCGTAGGATTCGATACTCGGGGATAAAATACATGACCGTGCATTTGCGCACACACGTTAAATTTTATGTCATTGACTCTCCAACTTTCCAGGTCATTAGCAACAAAACTTGTCCATATAAAAATCATACTCCTCCATAGGCTATACAATCCATACATTGTTTGGGAATATGAATGTGGATGTATTGAAATTGAATTCATGAATGCTTACTTAGTTCCCTTATGACAATATACGCTCGAACAAGTCGTGGTTTAAATCGCAACTGACACGAGCCTCTTAGTAGTATTTTGTTGTAACAACTAGACATTCATTTTCATCTGTAATGGAAGTGTAGAGCCCGTGTTTGAGGCGTAGTAACTAGTGTAATAACTTGCTTGATTATATCTTATTGAATCGTGTTGACTTGGCTTTAACTTTTGAGCTCCAATTATTTGAGAGCGATCACGGGTACAGAGAAAATTGAGGGTGCCACACACTTTGGGCCTCCAATGTCCATATACGCTTGACAACTATTTCATACCCCAAACATTGATTTAATCCTCCATTTCTTGGCTTTAATGTTTTCCGCGACTGTCTTGTTCTATGGGAGGAGTTTCGCCTCTACAACATCCTTTACCATTTTCTTAATTTAGTTTGTACAATGGTGAAATAGGTACGCGGAGATAAAATATACCACTCCGTCCCAGCTCTTACTACCCATTGCGGCTGGGCACGGTTTTTAAGAGTTGGGGCGGAAAGTCTATTTTGCCCCTATCATAGATTGTGAATTACAAAACCACCACCACCACCACCATTCTCTACCAGCCACCATCAACACCACCACCAGCCACTATCAACACCACCATTATGCCACCAGAAACAATAACACAACCAAACACAACAAATTTAACCAATTATGTAAAAAAAATACAGATCTAGACTAAAACATTACAAATCTTAGAAAATTACAAGAGGATGTAGAAAAGAAGAAGAAGAAAAAGAGTTATGTGGGTGTCGACAGTTGCTCCGATCTCCCCAAGGGGATTGCTGTGGGTGTCGCCGGAGAGCACAAACAGATCAGGCATCCTTTCCGTCATCCTTGTCGTCGTCTTCAACCAGCAACGAGAGAGAGAGAGAGAGAGAGAGAGAGAGAGAGAGAGAGAGAGAGAGAGAGAGAGAGAGAGAGAGAGAGAGAGAGAGAGAGATAAGAAGAACAAGAAGAAGAAACAGAGGCAAATAGATCGATCGAGAGAGAGAGGGGGGAGAGAACAGATCTGTACTCACCAATGTCGCCACCGCCGTAAAGACCGGCGTCCTCACTGCCAGACACCGGCGTCCTCACCCCGTCCATGTCTACCAGTCTCTCTATCTCTCTCCTTCTCTTTCTCTCTATCTCTCTCCACTGTCACCGGCGTACTCACAGTCGTCCTTGCCGTCGTCTTCCACCAGCAACGAGCCCGCCGTCCTCTCCATCGTCTCTTCGCCCATCTTCTACCAGAACTGCCGCCACACCCTCTCTCCCTTTCTTTCTCTCTCTCTATCCGTGTGTGGTGTCTGGTGTGTAATGAGAGTAGTGGGCTGTGAGTTGGGTGAAGAAGATAAGGGTAGGTACGGTAGGGTTAGGGAGGGCAGTTTTGTCATTTCAAACACATTAAGGTTACCAGAAGAGGAAATGGGTAGAAAGAGTTGGGACAAACAAAAAAGGAAATGGGTAGAAAGAATTGGGACGGAGTGGTACTATCTATCGAGTAATGGAGGTGTACTGAATGTCTATACCTTTGAAAGAAGTGGATGTTTTCGGTCATTTATCAGACCACATGGGTGTTGATTGTCTCTTTACCTAAAGATAGGGGTATGTTCTGTCATTTTATTTATTTATTTATCACACAGCTTGAATCTTGGTAATTTTGATGAGTGAGAAACACCTCTCACAATCGGTTATGGTTGCCTTTTGTCACTTTCTTTTCTTTGTGGGTTGGGTGACCATGTGTGCTTTGCTGCCCTCTCTTCCCATTTGTGAAACTTTGTCTTTATTGACTGTCCCTCCTCCTTCTCCTTCTTCCAAATGAATGAATCAACTCAGGAGTCTCTCTATCTCTAATCTATCATATCTCTCCCCATAATTGAATGGGGGATGGGAAGGTCTTTTTATTTTCTTTAATAAAAAAAAAAAAAATTCATCAGTCCATGTGTGTCTCTCTCTCTGTCCAACTAAAAAGTTGAGGGAAAAAGAAGATTTCTACTAGTGGGTGGGTATAATGATATGATCTTCTTCTTGTTTTGTTTGTGAGATGCAAAAAGGGGCAGATCCTCTCTCTTTCTATTTTGTTTTCATTTCTTTCATTTCTTTCTGGGTGTCAGAAGGCATGATTGATGATGAAACTGTAAGAAACTAAATTCTAACTACTACTACAGCCAGCCAAGACAAAGGTTAGCATCCATCCTTCCTTTTCTTCTCATCTAGTCTGCTAGTACTAACTAGTACTACAAAGTACAAAATCCAATCCACCCACCAGAAGATTCCTGTTGTCATCATCATCATCAGCAGCAAGGATGATGATTTCGATGAATGGTCTCCCCCATCTGGAACCAGATTACTCTGAATTCGTGGAGGTTGATCCCACTGGCAGATATGGCAGAGTATGTATCTTGTTCTCTCTGAAAGTTGTCATCTTTAATTTGTATTTGTCTGATTCATCTTTTGCCTGCAGTACAATGAAATCCTTGGCAAAGGAGCTTCCAAGACCGTGTATGTAATTTCATCTCATCTCTCATCTTAGTAGATTCATCATAAAACTAGACTAGTAGTACTAGTTATCTTTCCAGATTTGGGTTTAGGGTTCTTGAGAAACCAGATCTCAGCATCCTTCCATTCATATTAGTACTAGTACATCTTTATTATTTATTATTTAGATGGTGGTTCTGATTTGAATGGAATGGGGGTGCAGTTACAGAGCATTCGATGAGTACGAGGGGATTGAAGTAGCTTGGAACCAGGTCAAGCTTTATGATTTCTTGCAAAGCCCTGAAGATCTTGAGAGACTCTACTGTGAGATTCATCTGCTCAAGACTTTGAAGCACCGAAACATCATGAAGTTCTACACTTCATGGGTTGATACTTCCAAAAGGAACATCAATTTCGTCACCGAAATGTTCACTTCTGGGACTCTCAAACAGTCAGTCATGAAGAATAATTTCTTTTACTCTCTCCTTTTACCATATTTCACCTACATCTTTCAAAGAAAGAAAGCTTACCTCCTCCTCATCCTCCTGCCCAGGTACAGGGAAAAACACAAAAGAGTAAACATAAGAGCAGTGAAGCATTGGTGTCGACAGATCTTAGGAGGACTTCTCTATCTCCACAGCCATGACCCCCCAGTCATCCACAGGGATCTCAAGTGTGACAACATATTCATCAATGGCAACCAAGGCCAAGTCAAAATCGGAGATCTTGGCCTTGCTGCTATTCTTCGCAAATCACACGCTGCACATTGTGTTGGTATGTATCTATGTATTACACATATATACTATTGCATTCGTAGTTATTCTCCCATTATTGACTTGCATTCAGTTGCACTCCACCGCATCCGCTGAACCCACAAGCTACGGGTGTGTGTCCCACTATTCTACTAGAGAATATAACTGAATCGTCATGTTCTGAAAGCTAGCTTTGAACCCTTTTGCTTAATTCGTAGTAATATAGAACCAAGACATTGAACTTTTGGTCTACTACCAGTACACTACATCTCCTATCATTCGAGGAAGAGAAAAAAGGTGGTTGTTTCATCTTCGGTCTCAAATCTCAACGATGATGGTGAAGTTTCATTTCTCCATCACTTCCTTGAGTTGGCCAGACAGACAGACATTGCTACTGCCGTTTCACCAATCAATAGTGGAAGGACATCATTTCCCAACCATTTGGATCAATCAGGAGTATGAAACTAACAAACCAGTGAATGGCACTTCAAACAGAAAACGACAATCTACTAGAGGCAGTCTATCACACCACCACCTTTATTGATGGTGGTGGTACATACCATGTACTCCACTTTACGTTGATACCTAGAGTGGTTGAAAAGAGGTGAGAACTTGGACTCTATAATCTATATAGCACTAGCTGCACTACCAAAGTTGAATTTTGAAAGATAAATACCTTCAAAGATACTACTAGTACGTGCCCACGGAACCTGTACGCCACTCCTGCAATCTTTAGAACCACGAGGCGTGCAGTTGTGCACATAAATTCAAATTTCAACATGCTATTTCGGACTTTTCCAAATATTAACTTTCATACATATTTTTTGTAAATGTTGGAAATTCGTTATACTTTGTTACTTTAAATATGGACTACCTTTGCGGGAGGGAGTATATATATGTTTTATATGTAGCCTCCGAGCAGACAACCTTGTGGGGTGGGTGCCGAAAGAAACAAACAAAAGATGTGGGGTTAGCGAGGCTCGAACTCTCTCTCGACCTCAGGGTTACTCAGATGAAGCTATGAGACCTACGCGCTAGCCAACTGCGCCACCCCACCCCGTTGGTGGCAAGGGCGAATTGGCGACAAAACCAAATTACTAACATTATTTAAATGTTTAATAGAACATGGAATGAAATTTCTACATAACTCTGTGAATTCCATCTACTTGTATTTTACATTACACCACATCGATCGGGAGAAAATTTGCAAGAATGTTTATATTAGTTAGTATATTCTTCGCCTTTGCAAGATCATGTCTTAAGAGAAGATTGATCCCTCTTATAGGAAGCTAGTCTCTCTACTCAGTACTCACTCAGCACTCAGCAGGGCGAGAGGCCTCCTACTGACAGAGGTGTTCATTTGAGATGGCTAGCCGCTGCTCCTAAAAAAGATTTACTAACAATCTTAGGAAGTGATTTTTGTTGGTTAAAATTGAATGTCTGCGTGTCTAACGTGCCTGAATAGTAATTGGGGGTAAAAGACCATAATAACCTGAACGCCTTTTTTTTTATATTACAATTTTCTCACATCTACTTCCATATTTGCAGAAAGTTCCTGTAAAATTTAAAAAATTGTCGCCTCTCTTTTTCCATAATAGCCGTGGAACCTCAAATATACTGTGATGAAATTACTTCGGCGAGGTTTTCAGCAATAACATTAATCAAGGGAAGGAAGCTCTATGATCCTAGCTAACTTAAACATTCCATCGCAAAATTGACGTAATACTGTATGAAATCTATTCGTTCGAAATCTAAACCTTCCCCAAAACTCACCAAATCTTTACAAGATTTCTTTTCAAATTCTTCCAATAAAAAAATGCAAGGATCCATTACAAAGGCTTCAAATATGCATCCATATCTCCAAAGAATCGTGTCATTGGCTCATTGCACCAAAAGTAGACATCATTGGGCTCTACCAAACTATACCAGAATATACCATATATCTCCAAATCTATATTCTTACAAAAGCTGGCAAACAGTAGTTTCGACTGAGGTTCCTCCATATCTATTGAGTGTTACCTTTGTATTCATGACTTCCTGACTGCAAAATAGAAAGTTATAGCTTGGTTAGTTAATCCAACTGCATTTAAACATCAATGTAGGACATAATGTCAATTAGTGAGTTATGCAGTCCTACAATCAATATTAACATTAATGCGATCATTTTGTTCAATCATTCCAGAAGCTCATTAACATAACCATGAATAAACTTATCGTAGAAATGAAGCTCTATGTTGCACTACCAAAGTTGAAAATTTGAATGATAAATACCTTCAAAGATGCTACTAGTATAAATTATATGCCCGCAGACTCTATTTTAGATTATGTGCCCACGGAACCTATATGACACTCCCTCTGTCCCGCAATCTTTGGAACCGCGAGACATGCAGTTGTGCACATAAATTCAAAATTTCAACATACTATATCATAACTATCCACTCCGTTTCCAAATATTAACTTTCATGCATATTTATGTCCATTATATTTTGTTGCTTTTAAAAAGAAATTGAGCAACCAATTTAGGACATCCTACAAAGGAGAAATTGACTACCTTTGCGGGAGGGAGCATATATGTTGTGTGCTATATGTAGCCTATGAACAGAAAACCTGGTGGGGTGGGTGCGAGAAAGAAACAAACAAAAAGTTGTGGGGTGAGACTCGAACTCTCAACAGGATTACTTAGATGAATTAAGAAACCTACGCGCTAGCCGATCGCGCCACCACCACACCTTTGGTGATGGCAATGACTACTAGCCAAATTATAACATTATTTATATGTTCAATAACATGGAATGAAATTTCTACCCAGTTCACTGTGAATTCCATCTACTTGTATTTTACACTACACCACCACATCAACCAAGAAAAATTTGCAAGAATGTTTGTGTTAGGCAGTATATTCTTATCTTGACTTAAAGTGAAGCTCGGTTGTATTGTACAAAGCTACTCACCTCACCAACAGCTAGAGCACCCAGTAGGGTGAGAGAGGCCTCCTACTGACAGAGGTGTTCATTTGAGAAGGGTAATAAAAGAAAGAAATGGCTGCTGCTGCTCTGACAAAAAAATGTACAAACAATCTTAGGAGGTGATTTTTCCCCTCCTCTAGGTTTCAGTTGAGAGAATATTTTAACACTAATTAATGAAGTAGCTAGTTGTCCTTAATGGGTCGATGTTTTGCACATACTCCATACAACGATGAAAATAAAATAACCTCAATTAAGGTTGTTTAGTATCCAAACTATATAAACTTTTATCAGCCTGAAATCATATTTCTGTTGCAGATATTCTCTAAAGGTTGGGAACTCTCATGGTCACTCCCAGAGAGGATTTTGTACGTTGGTTGCCCATCACGACCCTACCCCATTTTAGTTCAAAAAAAAAAAAGAAAAAGATTTCCCTGTGAGATAGTGGACTGGGTTACTGAGTAATAGCCACATTGGGAAACCTGTCAATTTGTGCAACGCGATTCTTTCCTTCTTCTGTATGTCTTCATTTGGTTAAATTAACCTGAATTCATATTACCGTAGCTGGAGCTCTGCTGATAATCAGTTGTGGGGTTTACTCAGGAACACCAGAATTCATGGCTCCAGAAGTTTATGCCGAGGAATACAATGAATTAGTTGATATATATTCTTTTGGAATGTGCATCTTAGAAATGGTCACCTTTGAATATCCATATAGCGAATGCACCCATCCTGCTCAGATCTACAAGAAAGTTATATCTGTAAGTCTCTCTCTCTCTCTCTCTCTCTCTCTCTATATATATATATATATATATATATGTATCTGCTGACGGGCCCAATAATGCCTTTTAGGGTAAAAAGCCCGACGCATTATATAAAGTGAGGGATCCTGAGGTGCGCCAATTTGTTGAGAAATGCTTGGCCACAGTGTCACTACGGCTCTCTGCCAAGGAGCTTCTTGATGACCCTTTTCTCCGAGTCGATGATTGTGAATCTGAGTTGAGGTTGAAAGAATGCAGAAGAGAGTTAGGTTACATGCAAAGGCAGCCTTATCTTGAACTAGAATATGAAGGGAATTCAGTCAATACTAACGGTTACTCGAATGGTGTCACCTTCAATGCCCCACAAAATCTATGGGACTACCATTCTACTGACATTGAACAGAGTGGAATTGAACTGTTTGATTACAATGATGAAGAACATGATGAGCATTCTGCTAATGTTGATATCACTATCAAGGGAAAGAAGAGAGAAGATGGAAGTATCTTTCTAAGACTACGGATATCAGACAGAGACGGTTAGAAGCCCTAACAAACCTCTTACTTACGTACCTTGTTTTTTTTCTTATTCTTCATCAAAGCATCGTATGCGTATTTATTTGAGATAGGTTTTTATTTTTCCGTTCGACCAATCTGTCTAAACTTGTTGCTTGAGGGCCCTCAGTTTTTTACTCTAACTAATGTAGAGCTCAAAAAATTCCAACTCTTGTTGCAGGACATATCCGAAACATATATTTCCCATTTGACATAGAATCAGATACAGCATTAAGCGTTGCAACAGAGATGGTTGGAGAGTTGGACATCACTGATCAGGATGTGACAAACATAGCTGATATGATAGATGGGGAGATTGCTTCGCTAGTGCCTGATTGGAAGTCAGGCCCAGGGATAGAAGAAACTCCCCGCTTTGCCAATTTAGGGTTCTGCTTCAATTGTGCGTCCAACCACACCTCCACTGGTTCCTTTATGAACTTCCTGTCAAATGACCCTGGCGCGAAGAACTTGCTAATCTCACAATGTGCAGGAAATGGATGTGCTGCTATGCATGGACGGTTCGAAGAGATCACATATCAGCAGCAGGTGGATGATGTTGAGCTTCCTGGGGGGGCGTGTGCTTCAGGAAGCCAGATCAATGGGTTCCACTATCCAGAAATATGGGATCATCTTGAAAGCCTCGAGTGCAGTTCCCAGGAGGGTGACGCGCATCATGATGATGAAGAATTGGACAGAGTGAAGAAGAATAAGCAAGAAGAAGAAGAAGAAGAAGAAGAAGAAGAAGAAGAAGAAGAAGAAGAAGAACCACCACCGGAGGAGGAGATTGATGATCAACACAAAGCTTTGGAGAAATCTTTGTCAGATTCTTCACTTAATTTGATGAAGACAAATCCTTCCTTGTCAAATGATGACCGCCGCCACCATGAATCAGATGATTATGAGCAAGAAATCCAGCAGGAACTGAGATGGCTGAGAGCAAAGTACCAAATGGAGCTGAGAAAACTGAGGGACCAACAGTTGGGGATTACTGCTGCTGCTGCTGTCCCAAAAGTAGGTTCCAGCAACCTTATTTTGGGTAGAAACAGTGATGAGGAGGAGAAAAGCAGCAGCAGCCGCCCTGATTCAGGTAACCAAAGGTGCGAGGAGGCGGCGGTAAGTAGCTGCTGCTGCTGCTGCAAACTCCCCAATGGTGGGGAGGAGGACATGGTGGTTGTTACTACTGCCAAGAGCTTCTACACAGGAGGAGTGGTTCCAAGAAGTAGTAGTCTTCACAGAACAACATCTTTACTAGTTGATGCTGTTGATTTATGATACTCCTTACACAGCACTAGTAGTAGTAGTAAGTATTCTTCAACAATTCTTCTGTTGGTTTGGTTGGTTGGCCAGTGGTGAGAATTATATAGAGGAGGAGGAGAAGTACTTGTGAAGGAGGGAGAGAGATGTAATTATTATTATTATTGTTATTGAGGTTAGAGCTAGCTAAAGCTAGAAGAATGTACTTACTACAGTATTAGTAAAATGCTGCACTCCCAGTTGTTGTTGTTGTTGTTGTTGTTGTTGTTGTTGTTGTTGTTGTTGTTGTTGTTGTTGATGTTACTGTAGTAAAAGTGGTAATTGTTGGATCATCATAATCATTCATCATACAGTACGATGAGCATGATAGAGAACTCCCCCACATGCATTGCACCTTCTCCCACCTTAAGCTTACCAAACACAAGTTGGTTGCTAGTGTTATCAACAAGACTGACTGACTGTAGTAGTAGTAGATGTAACTCCTTCCTTCATGAGTTGGGGGGTGCCATGCCACTGGGAGGAAGTAGAGCTTTGATTTGATCTCATCTCATGCATGTTGGAAGTGAATTATTACTAGGGTTTAGTTAGGCTACCCTCATCCTCCTCAGTCCTCACAGTATCTTGTCAGCTCTCTCAGTCTCTATATATAGGACTAAATAGTAATTAGTCTAAGTATTATGTGATTTTTGTTGATCATTTTTTCAAATATATTTGGCTTTATTCCCTACAACACAAATCCCAATTATATGATGTTTTCATTCGTTGGCGTGCTCTTGTCGAGAAATACTTCTCTGTCTCTCTCCAAACCCCGTACTCAACGGGGGCGAGTACATTGGCCTTCGCTCCTATCTCTCAGCCCATGGTATATCGCATCTCACCTCTCCACCCCATACTCCCCAACACAATGGGTACTCCGAACGTCGCCATAGACATATCATTGAGACAGGTCTTGCCCTCCTCCACCACGCATCCATGCCTACACACTACTGGCCGTATGCGTTTACCACAACTGTTTACCTTATTAACCACCTCCCCTCTCGATCCCTTCACTACCGATCTCCCTTTGAGGTTATCTTTCGCCAACAACCAATTTACAACAAACTAAGTGTCTTTGGTTGTCTCTGTTACCCCTATCTTCGCCCGTACACTACTCATAAACTGGAGGACAGGTCCACTCCCTGTGTCTTTGTTGGGTACTCCTTAACTCAGAGTGTCTACTTGTGTCTCGATGTCAGCTCTCATTGTATGTTTGTCTCACGTCACATCCAGTTTGATGAGTCATCCTTCCCCCTTGCCTCTCCGTCCACTCCTACTCCCATCTCTGATGACTCGTCCTCTCTCTGGTTCTCTCCTTCCACTACGCTTCTCACGTTAGCTTCTCCCACATCACCACCACCTGCCACCTCGCAATCCTCTCTACCAACACCCCCACAACCGACTGCTCTTGATGCCCCTCACAGATACTCTGGCAAGTATTTTGTTCGTCACACCGGTCCCTTGGCTCCCACCTCACATCAGTCTGCCGATCCCCCTACGGACTCTCAACCCTCCACTGTTGTCTCCGCCTCTGTTGTGCCTACTTCTTCCTCCCATCCTATGGTTACTCGATCTCGGGATGGGACTCTTCGCAGCACTCCTCCTTATACCTTCACAGCCGCATATTCTTCTCGTGACTCTGATAGCGAACCCGACACTGTCACCGAGGCTCTCAAACATCCTCAGTGGCGTGCTGCTATGGCCGCAGAACTTGATGCTCTGCTTCAAAATAATACATGAGATCTTGTGTACCGTCCAGGTCCACTAATGTGGTTGGTTGCAGGTGGGTGTTCCGTGTTAAGCGTAAGCCGGATGGTTATGTTGACATATATAAGGCTCGTTTGGTTGCCAAGGGCTTACACCAGCGCCCTGCATTGATTATCAAAACACCTTCAGTCATGTGGTCAAACCGTCCACCATTCGACTTGTTCTATCCCTGGCTGTCTCGTGACAGTGGCCCCTTCGCCAGCTGGATGTCAACAATGCCTTTCTTCAGGGTTCACTTTCTGAGACTGTTTATATGCAGCAGCCTCCGGGCTTCGTGGATTAGGATCGTCCTCACCACGTTTTCCGCCTGAACAAGGCAATTTATGGCCTCAAACAGGCCCCTCGAGCGTGGTATGCTGAGCTTCGTCATTTTGTACTTCAGCAGGGCTTCACTAATTCTCGTGCTGATACATCTTTGTTTATCTATCGTCGCTCGGGTGTTATTATCTATCTGCTTGTCTATGTGGATGATATTATTATCACTGGATCTGATGTTGATGCTGTCTAGCATTGTATTCTTGATCTTTCTTGCAGATTTTCCTTGAAAGACCTTGACGAGTTGTCTTTCTTTCTTGGAGTTGAGGTCTTACTTCATTCTCAGGGGCTTCTTTTATCACAGCAGAAGTACATTCACGACCTCCTTCACCGCCTTGGCATGTTGTAATACCCCGGTATTTTCGGGGGTATTTTTGGGAGTTTAAAGAATATTCCGGGCCACCATTTGATATTATAAAAGTAAGTTTTCTTTTATTAAATATTTTCTCTTCAATTTACACTATTACTTTTATCATTGTTGTTGTTATTATTATTAGTATTATTATTATTATTATTATTATTATTATTATTATTATTATTATTATTATTATTATTATTATTACTACTTTTATTTTTATCAAAAAGTATTTTTCCTTAAAATGACATTTTTTGTAGTTAGTTATGTGTATAGAAGTTGGTGAAGTGTAACGGGTCGTGTAATGTTTATAGCGTGACCAAAAGTGTGACTTTTATATTTTTATTGCATAGCGAACCACCGCAGCTAGTGATACACCCACCACACCATAATCTGTCTCTCATCTTCTTCCCCATTACCATTTTCTTCACAGTGATGTTTCATTCCTCATTCTCCGGCAAATCACCATCTATGGCAATATACCAATCTTAACTTCTCTTCTTGAAATTTTGTTCGCTAATCACACAAATCAAGCCGAATATCTCATCTTTGCATTAAATTTGCCGTTTTGACCTTCCAAATTGAACCCAAATTGAGTCTCGATGGATTATCAATTTCAATCTCACACTCTCGCTCTCTCTCTCCCTCTCGCACACTGTCTCTCTCGTCTCTCTCACACTCCCTCTCTCGCTCAGTCTCTCTCTCGCTCCCTCTCTCTCGCTCTCTGTTTTGGCCGAGAGAACCCAGCAGCCGCCAAGCCCAACTCCGGCGAACCGAGCGCCGACCCAGGACCGGCGCTGCCCAGCCGGCGAACCCAGCGCCGACGCCGTCGCCCCCCTCTGCTCCATCATCGTCGTCGTCCTCGGCTCCCCTGCGTCGCGCCGTCGCTGCCACCGCCTCTCTCCCGTCCCTCTTTCTTTCCGGCGAACCGAAGCAGCGGCAGACCCAAACCCCCATCGCCATCGCCGACTCCCCTTCATCTTCTCCGATCGGTAAACACAACATCCCTCTGCTTTAATTCCGATTCTTCCAATTATTTTTTTTTCCATTTCCCTCCATGGATTTGTTGTAAGGATAGTTAGCTAGGTGGGTTTTGTGGATTTGTGTTGCAACAGTGGGTTCTTGTAAATAGTTTAATTTTTTTTTTTTTTTTTTTTTTTTTTGACTTGTGAGTTTGGAGAAGATGAGGGATTGAAAGTTTTACAATTTTTGGGGTATATATTGTAAGATCTGAAATTAGAGTGTGAATGTTTGTACATCATTTAGTTTGTGGGCATGTTCTTCAATTTACACTTTTGTTTCATAACAATACTAGTGTTAGTATATTAACAAAGTATAGTTTTAGTTGGTTAAACATAATATAAACAAGTTTTATTGATACATATATTATTAAATATAAATAACCACTTTTCTTGAAAATAAATTTATATCCTTATAAAAGTTGAACTAGGACTTTTGCAAGTATAATATTTATATTATAATTTTCTTAAACAACTAAATAGTGTTTTATTATTACAAGCGTTTAGCAATTATATTATGTTTTACTAACAACTATTTAACAATGTTTGATATATATCATATATTGAATTCTCTTCACTCAAATATCACTTTTATGATAAAGATAGTCGTCTTTTAGCTTTATTACAATAGCTATATTTTATTTATAAATATTAACCACTATAAATATCCTAGTACCATTAAATAAAGTTTCTACACCATAATTATTATTTTATACTTCTACACCACTATTTTTCTTAATAAATATATATTCAAAATGTGCAACTCGTGATTAGTAAAATATATTTGTGTTTTGGTTGACTAGTGGGGTTAGCTTGCATTTCATATAGGACATTTAATTGTAAATTGTCGTGTGACGAATTCTTGTTAATATAGGATATGTGTTATTGTAGATTCGAAATTCGTAGGAGGCGAGTTCGTTGAAGATCCCTATTACTAGGACGTAGCCTGCTTGTGTGTGACGATCTCTTTTCATTATGAGGTAAGTTATAAACACAATACCTACTGAAACAAACCCGGATCCTACGGTTCCTGCTAGTTCGACTTAACGATAATCCAAATAATACTTTATTGAAATAAAAGGAGGAAACCTCCAACAAAGTTTTAAAGAAAACAGCGATGACAAAGTTTAAATTCTCAAAATACAAATAAAGCTAACAATTTAACTAGGTGATTCCTAGCTTGTTATTTGCCTTCCGCTACGTGTGCGCGTTTTCCCCAGCTAGCTTGACCTGCGGGTTTTGAAATAGCGATAGCCGACCGCAGAAAAATTTTGATTAGTAAAAACTAAGTAAGATATACCACAATATGTAAAACAGAGTTTTGGCTAAAAACGATAACACACGATTTGCTAAAATCTCATTTAAAATATGATGATGAAATTTGATAAACTCAGTGGTAGTAACCCGAAGATGGAGAGATTTCGAGCATTTATAACAGTAACCAAGATCCAGATCTTAATGTTCAGTTTGGTTGAGGCATAACACGAGCCCCAACGAGTACGATGTGGACAGAGAGGTCACGATGGAATAAATAATAATAATGGGGTATTGCCCCGGACGTTAGTAGATAGCCCTTCGCTAGCCCGCCCTAACCATTCTAATGAGACCTTAAGTGCCGGCACCCCTATACAGTCGTGACCTAAACATGCATAGGTAGTACTCATAGATTCCACCATAAATAAGAGGGTAAGATCTTGCTATCGCTATTTCAAAACCCGCAGGTCAAGCTAGCTGGGGAAAACGCGCACACGTAGCGGAAGGCAAATAACAAGCTAGGAATCACCTAGTTAAATTGTTAGCTTTATTTGTATTTTGAGAATTTAAACTTTGTCATCGCTGTTTTCTTTAAAACTTTGTTGGAGGTTTCCTCCTTTTATTTCAATAAAGTATTATTTGGATTATCGTTAAGTCGAACTAGCAGGAACCGTAGGATCCGGGTTGTTTCAGTTGGTATCAGAGCCGACGGTTCCAACGCTAGTGCGACTTTTCGATTTCCATTTAATAAAGATTAATTATAATTGGGAACTTTTTCAAAATTTAAAATGGACATAGGACAACTAAAACCGGAAATTAAAACTAAACAAGCCGGGGATGTGGGTTAGCTTAGCCGTTGTTTAATATTCCTAGTGTGTTGTATGATTATCTGAGAATCCTTGTTAGTTAAGATTGGATAAATTGTTATGTGGCATGCTACTTGTTAATTTGCTACATTATGTTATTGGTGTTAAATAATTGTTTTAATTTCCTTAAGTTTATTTCCGTCGAGTAATGAGTGCATACGTGGTTTTAGAACATTTCTGAGACTTCTCTTTTCTTCTTTCAGATGGCCAAACCACGCGCCCCTGCTCATCCTTCATACATCCTGTTAGGTTTTGACGTAGGTAACGCAGCGGAATAACAAAAATTAATCCTACTCAAAGCCCACCAAGGATCACAGGAAGAGACATCATAACATGATCAAGGACATAGAAGATGTGTACCTTTTGATTTGTGAGATCACACGAAGAATGATGTCCTCGTCTCTACGGTTGATCCACGTCTAGAGGTGAGATCTAGATTCTTCCTTCAATCAAGTGCTAGCTTGAACCTTGGAGGAAGAGGGATGAAGATCAAAGCAACAAATCACCAAAGCACAAAGGGAGGGGCGGTCCTCTCTTTGCCGTCGGGTAGGGGGCGGACGGGTGGCTAGGGTTTCGGCCCTAGCACCTTGTCTTTCTCTCTCTTTTGCTCTCTCCCACTCTTTATGTGTTATGACTAATAATAACTCATGTTGTGGGAAGGAAGCTAGAGCCTCCTTTATATACTCCAACAAGTCCTTGTTGTTTCCATAAAAGAGTTTCCTAATTCTAGATGAACTAGAATTATTCCCTTCCTTGCAAATTAGTCCTACTAAGTTTGCAAGGTGTTGCACAATGATCCTTCTATTAATTAATCTATATTAATTAATCCCAAATCTAGCTCTACTCTATTTGACGTGTGACCCCATAGGTTTCTATATAGTTGGTAGTAACTATTACTAACATGGAGCGGTGTCTAGCAACACATCCATGCAACCCATCCAATAGAAATAGTCAGTGATCCCGACAAACCTTTGTGCCCAATATGTCATATTGCATTATCCCTTCGTCTCCATATCCGGATTGGACACGAGACATAAATAGTCACACTCGTATATCCAATCCATAGTTCCTCGATCCTGGGAATATGCTTATACTTGCAGATAACATTAATATCTCTATATTAATTTATCTGAGTCTGGCCAGACATTCAATAAGCCTCATCCCTCGAGTGGCCGTGGATATTTACCCCCATTATGTGGGAGGGACAAATCCTATCTACATCACTACGATCTCTAAGCTTGCTTCTTATCACGCCCGATAGCCACCTTTATGATTACCCAGTTACGGTGTAACGTTTGATAACATCAAAGCGCAATATTTCACAACTAGAGTATCAAGTGACTTCAAGTCTAAGGATTGCAATAATATTAGCACTACGAAAAGCGATTGTGACTTCACATAATCTAATGTATCCTTTTCGTCGTGGGTCAATCCAGTATGCCATTACTCCTAATGCATACCCATGTGTTGGATCGTGATATCTCCATATCAATCCAACCCCATACTAGTCTATAGATGATTGTCCCATTAATCATTATAATTGACTAGGGATATTTAAGAATATAACACCTTATATTCTAAGGACTTCATTCATGTTAGCATATCTCCATATCGATAACATAATGAATCGTAAATCCATATATTTGTCACAATTAATTGATTGCCTCTAGGGCACAATTCCAACAGTCTCCCACTTGCACTAGAGTCAATCTCCTGCATCATATGCCAATTGATCTAGCGCGGTCCTCCACGCTTACACTGCGTAGGGGCGAGACATATGCTGACACCTTGCAAATATTCACATCTCCTCCATCAACAATTTGATTGAGATTGATGCAACAACCCCCTTATCCGGCTCGGGACAAGACCGGGAGGGCGATGCTTAATAGAAGCGGCGGAGATCAAAAGCAATACATTTCACAACACTTTATTCGTATTATTAAGCATCAAACTTAGAGTATTACACAAGGGGTGATACTATTACACAAGTCTATTTCACAAAACTTATCTAACATTTATTAGACAAACTACTGATGACGTCCATACGCTAGATGAGTCTCGCGCCCCTTCTATCTTACAGTCCAGCTCCTAGGCCTGCGGTGGGAAGATAAACAAGAACCGAAGTTTCCAAAATCAGCTTGAAATGCTGAGTAAGATACACCTTAGCGTGTAAAACAGGGAAGATGAAATAGTTGATGATTCACGAGTTAAGTAAAACAGTAACAGAGTACGAGTAAAACATTATCAGAGTTTGCAGCAGAAATAATCATTTAAGAACGTTTAAGAAGGAAATCCATTCGTTGAAATTCCAATCCATTGCACACTTCCAAAACACAGGAGCAAAGAGATCAATTTTTATCATTTCGCTGTAACCAGGGTAGCCCAGTGATCTTAGGGGCACACGGAGTCCCGCATTTTAGGGAATAAAGCCCAAGGGATCTAAACCTTAGGGGCACACGAAGTCCCGCATTTTAGGACATGAGTCCAAGGGATCGAAACCTTAGGGGCACACGAAGTCCCGCATTTTAGGGAATAAAACCCAAGGGATCTAAACCCATAAAAGTAACTTCGGGGATCTAACCCGATTATATCTTTAGGGACTAAGCCCAGGGAATCATCACCCAATATAAGTAACTCCGGGGATCGAACCCGAATATATCTTTAGGGACTAAGCCCAGGGAATCATCACCCAATATAACTGGTTCCGGTACAAGCGAATATTTCCACTTTGCATTATGAACAGATTATCTTTGTGTGACGATTTCAAGGAATCATTTTGAAATGTAGTCAAACTCAAATAAATCATGTGAAGTGCAAAACACATTTCGAGACAATTTATAAAATCAGATATTGACACGAAGGAAGCTAAGGCTCAAGGCTAAGCATGTGAACTCACCTTGATCCCGTAGCGTCAGATCGTCTTAGTCGTAGTCGTTGCTTACGGGTTCGCCACCTACAAATCGGAGCTTCTAGATCGTCACGATTGTGAATATAGCTCTATGAGTCTTATTGGGAATCATATTTAATAAATCTTAGATTAGCCTAAATCTTGCTTGTTGATTTTCCAACGTCATCGTTCTTTATTTACTTTCTCAATAATGAAAATATTTAAAGTGACGCGTCTATTTTTAGACAACTATTAATTTTATATTTTGAAAAGCGATTATTTACGTAGAGACGTTGTTGGCATTAAAAGAAACGAAATAATAGTAAAACGAGTACTAGTTATATTTATGAAAAATACTTATCGTAACTTTAACGATTTAAACGATATTTAAAATAGAGCGTCGTCAACAAGCTTCTTCCGAAAACGACGCTATAACGTTTATAAACTAGCTAATATCAATATTTACAAGTGTTAGAACAAAATCGATTTGAAGACCAAGTGATTAAAGCGAAGTTTATTTAAATTTTAATAAAACGTCCACTCTTTAATTTTTCACGAATGACTCGTACACTATTTTGATGCCCGAATCACTTTTTCGTAACCGAGACGAAAATTATTATTTTTAGAAAATATTTTTAATCCAAAAATAACATTTTTATTTTTCGCGTATAATATAACGTTTATATAAACAACAACTGAATCCCCGGGATTTACTTTAAAAGTCAGCAGTAACCCCCCTTACTCACATGGCAGTTCTATTAAGAGACAAGTACTACCCACCAAGTTCTCAAAAATACAAGCAGCTACCCCCCTTTATATGATCATCATACTATAACCAGTTTAGAGAAAAGACACTTTCACCCCCTTTTAACATGAACATCAAATTCGTCAAGCTAAACATGGATTCGAGCATTCAATACTTGGTTTTTATTGTTTAAATGAAATCACGACGAGATTTAGAGCATACCTAGGCCAAGAATGGCCGGAATTGGTCAAGAAACGAGTTGTTTCGGGTTGACCGTCGAAGTGACCGACGGTGACTTTTCAATTCCGGCGACAGAGGCCTTCCGGGTTCTGTTTGAGCCTTGTAGCGAGCTCCTTGGAGACATAGGAGTCGACTGGTAGCAACGATAGGCCTTGGGTGATGCGTGGTGGAGCTTGGCCAAAGCTTGGCCGGCGTTCATGGTGGGTTGGCGGCGGCGGCAGCTGGGTTTGCTGCTGCTGCTGCTTTGCCTCTGCTTTTCAGTCCGAACAGAGAGGGAGAGAGATATAGCGAGAGAGGGAGTGAAGAACAGAGTCTAAGGAGGTGAGAAGATGCGGTGGTGGTGGCGTCGTTGTTTCCCGACGGCGGCAGCGGCTTGGTGGTGGCCGTTGGTCACTGCTAGCTGCTGTTGCTACAGTCTCTGTTCTGCAGCAGAGAAACAGGGAGAGAAAGTCGGATGGACAAAGGGAGAGAAGAGAGTGAAAGGAGGGCAGTGGGGTGTTGAGGGTGGCGGTTACCGGTGGTGTTTGGTGGTGGAGTTGCCGGAGAGAAAGAAGAAGATGAAGATGAGGATGGTGGTGATGATTGTGATGATCTTGCTTATATAGGAGGAGAAGGAGGCGGTGAATGAAGCGGTGGCGGTGACAAAAATCAAGCCGATGAAGAAGAAGGAGAAGGATAAAAATCAACTCTGTGAAAACAATTCAATTGGGACAAGGAATTGGGGAAAGTTTTTAGGTGTGGTTGGGCACACCAACTTTTGGTTGATTGGGCGTGGCTCAACTACGAAGTATCGCGGTGGTCGTACACGCGACAATAACTAAAATAACGAAAATATTTACGTATTAACTTTCGATTCTTATCGTATCGTCCTCTATAATCTCATACAATTAAAACTCAATAGTTTTCTAAATTTTGTTGTTTGCTAATAATAATAATTTATATTTATTTTAAATGTAGCATAGTATTGTTTTTTCTAATGTAACATTAATATAGATAACGTATGCTTAAATCAAATTGTTGCTAAAATAATTTACTAATCGTCTACTTAAATATCAAAGCACAATATGTTATCGAATTTTATTTTATCACAAGTTAATTATTATTTAGCTTTAAAAATCCGCACGCGAGTTCTTTAACGACTGAAATGTGAATTCCGATAATTTCTCAAATCATTTCTCGGATCTTAAAACTGAATTATCTCGTCTCCAATTACCAAATTACCCCTGATAAATATACGGGGTATTACATCCTCCCCCCCTTAGAATGAGCTTCGTCCTCGAAGCTCGCGTCAGAACTAGGGTTTCAGGTCTTATTGTCTCAGCTAACGCTTTCATGCTTGGCAAGATACCAATATAAGGACATACTATGAGGTACGGTACAGGGGTTATTAATCCAGTCTGTTCTTGGTTCCTAGCAGGAAACTCTGGGACATGTAACACACATTATCAAGCATCAACATGAACCGTCCACATGCTCAAGTCCTTAAGGATCATGTCACAACCAGTGAATATGTAATAGCGACCGACGTATCTCAACAAGACACCCATGAATGAATCCATTATTAGAAAGGACAACCCTATGTCAGGAACAAAGCTAGGGCCTTAAAAATGAAATATGATAAATCAGCTAACAAGCAGTAATTTATCATGTAAGAGGAAGTAATCCATAACTTCCCAATTACCCGGCTTTTCCGTATTTTATTTTTCCCTAAGTTCATTTTAAGTTACCCTACAGGTTTTAATTCCCTTGTTGGAAAGAACTGCTCTGATACCACCTGCAACAACCCCCTTATCCGGCTCGGGACAAGACCGGGAGGGCGATGCTTAATAGAAGCGGCGGAGATCAAAAGCAATACATTTCACAACACTTTATTCGTATTATTAAGCATCAAACTTAGAGTATTACACAAGGGGTGATACTATTACACAAGTCTATTTCACAAAACTTATCTAACATTTATTAGACAAACTACTGATGACGTCCATACGCTAGATGAGTCTCGCGCCCCTTCTATCTTACAGTCCAGCTCCTAGGCCTGCGGTGGGAAGATAAACAAGAACCGAAGTTTCCAAAATCAGCTTGAAATGCTGAGTAAGATACACCTTAGCGTGTAAAACAGGGAAGATGAAATAGTTGATGATTCACGAGTTAAGTAAAACAGTAACAGAGTACGAGTAAAACATTATCAGAGTTTGCAGCAGAAATAATCATTTAAGAACGTTTAAGAAGGAAATCCATTCGTTGAAATTCCAATCCATTGCACACTTCCAAAACACAGGAGCAAAGAGATCAATTTTTATCATTTCGCTGTAACCAGGGTAGCCCAGTGATCTTAGGGGCACACGGAGTCCCGCATTTTAGGGAATAAAGCCCAAGGGATCTAAACCTTAGGGGCACACGAAGTCCCGCATTTTAGGACATGAGTCCAAGGGATCGAAACCTTAGGGGCACACGAAGTCCCGCATTTTAGGGAATAAAACCCAAGGGATCTAAACCCATAAAAGTAACTTCGGGGATCTAACCCGATTATATCTTTAGGGACTAAGCCCAGGGAATCATCACCCAATATAAGTAACTCCGGGGATCGAACCCGAATATATCTTTAGGGACTAAGCCCAGGGAATCATCACCCAATATAACTGGTTCCGGTACAAGCGAATATTTCCACTTTGCATTATGAACAGATTATCTTTGTGTGACGATTTCAAGGAATCATTTTGAAATGTAGTCAAACTCAAATAAATCATGTGAAGTGCAAAACACATTTCGAGACAATTTATAAAATCAGATATTGACACGAAGGAAGCTAAGGCTCAAGGCTAAGCATGTGAACTCACCTTGATCCCGTAGCGTCAGATCGTCTTAGTCGTAGTCGTTGCTTACGGGTTCGCCACCTACAAATCGGAGCTTCTAGATCGTCACGATTGTGAATATAGCTCTATGAGTCTTATTGGGAATCATATTTAATAAATCTTAGATTAGCCTAAATCTTGCTTGTTGATTTTCCAACGTCATCGTTCTTTATTTACTTTCTCAATAATGAAAATATTTAAAGTGACGCGTCTATTTTTAGACAACTATTAATTTTATATTTTGAAAAGCGATTATTTACGTAGAGACGTTGTTGGCATTAAAAGAAACGAAATAATAGTAAAACGAGTACTAGTTATATTTATGAAAAATACTTATCGTAACTTTAACGATTTAAACGATATTTAAAATAGAGCGTCGTCAACAAGCTTCTTCCGAAAACGACGCTATAACGTTTATAAACTAGCTAATATCAATATTTACAAGTGTTAGAACAAAATCGATTTGAAGACCAAGTGATTAAAGCGAAGTTTATTTAAATTTTAATAAAACGTCCACTCTTTAATTTTTCACGAATGACTCGTACACTATTTTGATGCCCGAATCACTTTTTCGTAACCGAGACGAAAATTATTATTTTTAGAAAATATTTTTAATCCAAAAATAACATTTTTATTTTTCGCGTATAATATAACGTTTATATAAACAACAACTGAATCCCCGGGATTTACTTTAAAAGTCAGCAGTAACCCCCCTTACTCACATGGCAGTTCTATTAAGAGACAAGTACTACCCACCAAGTTCTCAAAAATACAAGCAGCTACCCCCCTTTATATGATCATCATACTATAACCAGTTTAGAGAAAAGACACTTTCACCCCCTTTTAACATGAACATCAAATTCGTCAAGCTAAACATGGATTCGAGCATTCAATACTTGGTTTTTATTGTTTAAATGAAATCACGACGAGATTTAGAGCATACCTAGGCCAAGAATGGCCGGAATTGGTCAAGAAACGAGTTGTTTCGGGTTGACCGTCGAAGTGACCGACGGTGACTTTTCAATTCCGGCGACAGAGGCCTTCCGGGTTCTGTTTGAGCCTTGTAGCGAGCTCCTTGGAGACATAGGAGTCGACTGGTAGCAACGATAGGCCTTGGGTGATGCGTGGTGGAGCTTGGCCAAAGCTTGGCCGGCGTTCATGGTGGGTTGGCGGCGGCGGCAGCTGGGTTTGCTGCTGCTGCTGCTTTGCCTCTGCTTTTCAGTCCGAACAGAGAGGGAGAGAGATATAGCGAGAGAGGGAGTGAAGAACAGAGTCTAAGGAGGTGAGAAGATGCGGTGGTGGTGGCGTCGTTGTTTCCCGACGGCGGCAGCGGCTTGGTGGTGGCCGTTGGTCACTGCTAGCTGCTGTTGCTACAGTCTCTGTTCTGCAGCAGAGAAACAGGGAGAGAAAGTCGGATGGACAAAGGGAGAGAAGAGAGTGAAAGGAGGGCAGTGGGGTGTTGAGGGTGGCGGTTACCGGTGGTGTTTGGTGGTGGAGTTGCCGGAGAGAAAGAAGAAGATGAAGATGAGGATGGTGGTGATGATTGTGATGATCTTGCTTATATAGGAGGAGAAGGAGGCGGTGAATGAAGCGGTGGCGGTGACAAAAATCAAGCCGATGAAGAAGAAGGAGAAGGATAAAAATCAACTCTGTGAAAACAATTCAATTGGGACAAGGAATTGGGGAAAGTTTTTAGGTGTGGTTGGGCACACCAACTTTTGGTTGATTGGGCGTGGCTCAACTACGAAGTATCGCGGTGGTCGTACACGCGACAATAACTAAAATAACGAAAATATTTACGTATTAACTTTCGATTCTTATCGTATCGTCCTCTATAATCTCATACAATTAAAACTCAATAGTTTTCTAAATTTTGTTGTTTGCTAATAATAATAATTTATATTTATTTTAAATGTAGCATAGTATTGTTTTTTCTAATGTAACATTAATATAGATAACGTATGCTTAAATCAAATTGTTGCTAAAATAATTTACTAATCGTCTACTTAAATATCAAAGCACAATATGTTATCGAATTTTATTTTATCACAAGTTAATTATTATTTAGCTTTAAAAATCCGCACGCGAGTTCTTTAACGACTGAAATGTGAATTCCGATAATTTCTCAAATCATTTCTCGGATCTTAAAACTGAATTATCTCGTCTCCAATTACCAAATTACCCCTGATAAATATACGGGGTATTACAGAATATTCTGAATAAATGCATCTTAAGCATTAATTTACTCAGTCCTATATGTTAGAATCAGTGACTGAATCTTGCCTGGAACTTTTCCAGCTCACAGTCACTCCCTCTAGCATAAAACATAAAACTCGACTATAATCTGAAATCTTCTTTGTCAGACGGAAGTTCTCATCACTGTAACCCCTTACAGTTAACTTTTCCTATCCTCCATTAATCAAGAGTTCATCCTTTATTCCTTCTCAAGTACTTAAGGATAATCTTGATAATTATTAAGTGACACCTCACTTGGATTTGATTGGTATCTTTGTGTCATTCTTTATGACACGTCTGGCCTAGTACATCTCATGGCGTATCTCGTGAATCTAATTCATACGATCCATTCCCAATCTAATTGGTAAGACAATTAGCCTTCCAAAGACTATTTCCATGTGACATGGGTAAGAATCAATATTCTCTTCACGTTGAACCATTTCAACACCTTGTCAATATATGTCCCATGACTCAGGCTGAACAATTACTTTAATCTATCTCCATAGATTTTATAGATTGTCTCGCCTAAGTCAATTATTGGAAATCAATTTCTCTAGCCAATCTTTAATAGATTGCAGAGTAGAGACATTATTCCCAACGATTAGTATGTCTCTACATACAAGACCAGAAATTTAACTATGCTCCCACTAACCTTCTTGTAAACACAAGTATCATCTTCAATTTTTGATGGAACCAAACTCCTTTGATTGCATCATCCATTTGAAGAGTCCAACTCCAAGAAGCTTGATCCAATCTATAAATAGATTGCTATAAGCAAGATGCGAATGGAATTAAGCATCACAACTGGGGAAAGATTTTGTCATAGTATATACTATGAATTCTCATGAAACCCTTTCAAACCAGTTGTCCCTTAAAAGTAATCATATTACCATCCATGTTGGTTTCCTCATAACCTACTTGCACCCTATGGGTCCTACCCATTCAGGTGGTTCCACCAAAGTCCATACTTTGTTGGTATACATGGGTTCCATATCGTATCCTATGGCTCCAAGTCATTTCTGAGAGTATGGCCCACATGTGGCCATCTCATAGGTTGTAGGCTCATCTTGATGAGCAATATATCAGGGGTTATGAGAAATTCTTATTTCTCTAGTCCCTTGACATATCCTACCTGTTCTACGAGGTTCTTGTGTTATCTGAGTAGGTTGCTCCACAACACCTTGTGATCCTGCTCATGTTCCATCAAACGGATTAATGTTCTATTGTGGTTCTTGAACTTTTCAAGTTCTACTGTCCTCCCACTGTTTCTTTTAGAGACAATCTCTACCTAGAAACACTGTGGTTCGAGAAACAAACAGTTTGTTCTCGATTAGGTTGTAGAGATAATATCCTTTTCAGGATATCCCAAAAAACATTTATCCGACTTGGGTCCAAGTTTATTTGTAAACTCTTTTACATAAACCTCATAACCCCAAATATTTATGAATGACATACTAGGACACTTCCTAGTCCATATCTCATATGGTGTTTTTCATAATCCGTTTTTTGATGGAATAAGGTTAAGGGCGAAATTTGCTGTAATTAGAACATAGCCCCTAAAAGTAAACTGGATTTCTGTTTGACTCATCATGGTCCAAACCATGTCCTACAAGGTTCGAACTCTCCTTTTAGACACGCCAAACCCATGTGGCGTGCTAGGTGGAGCGAGTTTTGGATCATATCCAATACTCCCATAGATTCTTGTCAAACTCTTGGCTCAAGTATTTTTCTTCTATGATCCAATCATAGAGTCTAAATACTTTTGCCAAGTTGGTTCTCTACCTCATTCCTGAATACTTTGAACAATTCAAAGGATTCTGATTTGTTTCTTCATAAGATACACAAATCCATATTTCTCTGATCTTATCAGTAAATATGATGAAGTACTAAAACCATCTTTAGTATTTGTGCTTAGCGGCCTTCATACATCAATATGTTTGATTCCCAAAAGATCATATCTTTGCTTAATAAGTCTTACATGTCTCATATGATTCAATAATCAAATGAGTCCCAGGAATCCATCCTAATGGAGTTCTAGATATGTATCTCTTATTTATGGGCCTAAACGATAATGCTAAAGATAAGTGAAGTTCATATCATTATATGCAAACCTCTAGGTATTAATGTTATAGATGAAATTATCATGATCATGGATATAGAATCCATTTAGACAAAATTGCATTACAATAATGCATACCATAATAAATGGAACAACATTTGTCCTTTCATTATGATAAGGAGCTTTCTTGTCCAAACAAGAAACTATGATAATGGTCCTACTCATAGCAGGAACATTATCCCTTTTGTCTAATTCATGAACAATTTCTGAAAGGTAGAAATAATTCCCTATGGCTTTTCAGCAACCCTTTGCTTCATAGCCCCACGTGTAGGATTATTTCTTCCTTATCCAATTGTCTTCGTCTCTTGAGATCCTCCACATTTCTATAAATGTGAGATCCTCATCTAGTATCATATACTTCTTGATGATGAGATAGACACATTGAATTTTATAATAAAATACCCAAGTCGGAATTCATAATTCCTTTATTATTTACTTCCATGTACTTTGGGTAGTCTCTCTTCCTCTACACCACCTATGGGACTTCGAGGCAACTTGGTTTTAGCAACAGGCTTGCTTTATACTCATGGGTTCGGCGCAAACCATTTGCCCTTACCCATGCTGTTAACTATTAACAGTTTTGCCCATGCCCATTATGAGTGTTTTGTCTAGTGATTTTTCAATCATATTGAGTAAATCAACTTTAAAACAAAACTGTAATTGCATCCAATGCAATTCTTGGTCCACTTGGGAGAATAACTATATATTCTTTATCTATCTGATAGATAACTCCCAATATCTAAGCTTTCAATCCTATTGAGTTAGTTTAGTTTGCGCTTCACCTCTTGCTTCAGCAGCCACACATTACTGACTTGTGTCGTCGCGTCATATCTCGATGAACTAAGTCGCCTTGCTTTGGCAAACCCGAACTTATTCCATCTTGACCATGACGAGTGCTAAGCAAGAGATTGCAAAGTGGAGCAACACCTCAAGCCTTTCATGACAAGCTTGTATGATCATATCACATGCCTCCATATTTCTCATATTGCTTCCAAAGCTCAGAGTCTATGGGAGCTTGACATGAGACAAGTTACATCCAAAGAACCATTCTTCGATGTTCCTTCCATAAGGCTTTAGTGTGTTTTTGGTAGTTGGTGGGAAGAGAAATTTATGCTCTACAATGTACAACATATTTCCTTTATTTGAGAACAATTCTCAATTTTATACCAATGTAGAAAACGGATTCCAGACATCTTGTCCATCTCATGGACATAAAGTCGCGTTTGTTTGTTTAATGCGATGGGTATTCAACACTTATAGGATTATGCAAAGCATTGTGACATATAACTATATTCAACACGGATTTAAATTATTAAATATAGCTCCCACTATTTTTCTCGGATTAATAGCCCTCACCATTAATGCGGAAAATATTTTATATATTTTCTAGTGGGTCCAAGATCCCTTTTTCACTTCTTCTTGAGCTTGCTTTGGCAAGTCACCCAAGAATTGGTTATTTAGGTAGGAACCATTCCAATTGCATCCCATGCAACTCTTGGTCCAATTAGGTGAATAAATTCCTTTTATTCTTTATCCAATTGGATAACTCCTAATTGTCATGCCTCTAAGCTCATCAATCCAATTGACTCTTGCCTAGTTGCGTCCAACCTCTTGCTTTCAACATACACGCATTACTTGCTTGCGTCGTCCGCAACACACCATGGAAATTAAAATCGCCTTGCTTTGGCAAGCCCGAATTTTAATAGGCCATGATCATGAAGGGTGTTTTGGCAAGAGAAGGCAAAACGCAATATTTAATTGAGGGATTTCTTTTAAGTTGTTTGGTTGATCTTATCAACATGGTCTACTTATTTGGATTGGGCCATCCACAATAAAAGACCAACCTTGTTTATTATTATCTTGTTAACGTTTTGCTAGTATCGCCATACACACAAAATAAATAACAAGACATAAATAATAAACATCCACAAAAGAAAATAACGTGGCATGGATATGGCCCCTAGACTAAGATATTACCAAGCCAATGATAATATCTATATGCCCTAAAGTGACAAGCTCATCTCCATGTGCTCCACCATAGCTGCGCGCCTAGGGATGTCTTTTGGCTCCTTTGGTTCTCCGGTCT
The DNA here is from genome assembly GCA_023055425.1 of Linanthus parryae. Taxonomy (NCBI): domain Eukaryota; kingdom Viridiplantae; phylum Streptophyta; class Magnoliopsida; order Ericales; family Polemoniaceae; genus Linanthus; species Linanthus parryae. Next base: position 613,918 of record JALGPY010000002.1, read on the forward strand.
TCTTCTCCATGTTCTTGGCTATCATCTAAATATTTCTAATTCTAGCCTAACATCTAGAATAAATAAATAACAAAAGCCTCACATGTCGAGGAGAAAAAGAACGACTCGCAGGCCGTAAAACTTAATTAATTATTACATTAATTTGATCAGCTCGCAGGCCGTAAACCAAACCACAAAACAATAAACATCCACAATCCTAGGCCATATCCATCCACCATGCAACAAAGCACATAATACAGTTAAAACCAATTTTTAACGCGCTTGTTTAATTTTAATGAAATTGGGTAACTAGGGTTTCACAACGGTCCAAAGGATTTACCAAAGAATGGCCGAAATCAACCAAGGAACCGCCACACTAGGCCCGGGCCGGCCGGCTCCTAGCCCACACGGCTAGGCCGCGTGCTAGGGTGTGCCGGCCCCTCTTGTGCCGTGTGTTACTTGGGCGGCAAGGAGAGAGAGAGGGGCGGTCCCTACATGGGCCACACCTCCTCATGGAATTGTTTCCATAAACAATTCATGGAATTATTTCCATAAACAATATATGGAATTGTTTCCATAAACAATCTTCCTTGTTGGGTTGTTTCCAAAACACCCTTATGGTATTGTTTCCAAAATAATTCTTTCCTTGGTTCCCAAGTTTAGTTGTTTCCATAAACAACTTCTTACTTGTTTCCCAAGTTTAGTTGTTTCCAAAACAACTTCTTCCTTGTTGCCCAAGTTTAATTAATTCCATACTTGGAAAACCCCTTTTCCAAGCATGTGCCCATGAACCCTAATTTTTCAAGAACCCAATTATTCACATCCTATGTGATTAAACTCACCAATTCTAACATCCAATGTTAAATTGGGTCTTGTTTGATTGAATCAAATTCAATATTGCATCTACTATGCCAATTTTTCAGTTTTCGCGTAATAAACAATAATACGGTGTATGAACTGAAATCGTAAACACATAATATCATGTTATGCTCTACGACCTGTGGCTCTGATGCCACTGTTGGGTTTTGACGTAGGTAACGCAGCGGAATAACAAAAATTAATCCTACTCAAAGCCCACCAAGGATCACAGGAAGAGACATCATAACATGATCAAGGACATAGAAGATGTGTACCTTTTGATTTGTGAGATCACACGAAGAATGATGTCCTCGTCTCTACGGTTGATCCACGTCTAGAGGTGAGATCTAGATTCTTCCTTCAATCAAGTGCTAGCTTGAACCTTGGAGGAAGAGGGATGAAGATCAAAGCAACAAATCACCAAAGCACAAAGGGAGGGGCGGTCCTCTCTTTGCCGTCGGGTAGGGGGCGGACGGGTGGCTAGGGTTTCGGCCCTAGCACCTTGTCTTTCTCTCTCTTTTGCTCTCTCCCACTCTTTATGTGTTATGACTAATAATAACTCATGTTGTGGGAAGGAAGCTAGAGCCTCCTTTATATACTCCAACAAGTCCTTGTTGTTTCCATAAAAGAGTTTCCTAATTCTAGATGAACTAGAATTATTCCCTTCCTTGCAAATTAGTCCTACTAAGTTTGCAAGGTGTTGCACAATGATCCTTCTATTAATTAATCTATATTAATTAATCCCAAATCTAGCTCTACTCTATTTGACGTGTGACCCCATAGGTTTCTATATAGTTGGTAGTAACTATTACTAACATGGAGCGGTGTCTAGCAACACATCCATGCAACCCATCCAATAGAAATAGTCAGTGATCCCGACAAACCTTTGTGCCCAATATGTCATATTGCATTATCCCTTCGTCTCCATATCCGGATTGGACACGAGACATAAATAGTCACACTCGTATATCCAATCCATAGTTCCTCGATCCTGGGAATATGCTTATACTTGCAGATAACATTAATATCTCTATATTAATTTATCTGAGTCTGGCCAGACATTCAATAAGCCTCATCCCTCGAGTGGCCGTGGATATTTACCCCCATTATGTGGGAGGGACAAATCCTATCTACATCACTACGATCTCTAAGCTTGCTTCCTATCACGCCCGATAGCCACCTTTATGATTACCCAGTTACGGTGTAACGTTTGATAACATCAAAGCGCAATATTTCACAACTAGAGTATCTAGTGACTTCAAGTCTAAGGATTGCAATAATATTAGCACTACGAAAAGCGATTGTGACTTCACATAATCTAATGTATCCTTTTCGTCGTGGGTCAATCCAGTATGCCATTACTCCTAATGCATACCCATGTGTTGGATCGTGATATCTCCATATCAATCCAACCCCATACTAGTCTATAGATGATTGTCCCATTAATCATTGTAATTGACTAGGGATATTTAAGAATATAACACCTTATATTCTAAGGAATTCATTCATGTTAGCATATCTCCATATCGATAACATAATGAATCGTAAATCCATATATTTGTCACAATTAATTGATTGCCTCTAGGGCACAATTCCAACACATCCCGCCTGTATTTCAGCCGGAAGACTCACCCTTACTCATGACCTACCGGGAAGGCCAAGAGACCCTTACCGAGTACTATATCCGAGTAACGACCCGGTGTAATGACTGGAGCTTCTCGAACCTTGGGGATGACCGCTTCCAGCACCCTCTCATGATAGGTCATTGCCTTCTAAACGGACTCCCTAATACCCAACCATGGTTGTTGTGAAGGAGGATTATGAGGAGTTGGTACTTGAGAACGAAGATGGAGAGTTAGTTCCCAATGACGACGGATGGAAGGTAGAGGACCATTACGTATTTAGCACAAAAGTCCTACGCCAAGATTTCGAAGAAGCAGCGAAACGTCTAGACAAAGTGAAGGAGCCCGAAGAAGAACCAATAGAAAAGGACGGAGAAGAGTCGGACGATGAACCCGATTCCGATCCTGAAGAGGAAGAGTCCGACGAGGAGCCCGATTCCGATCAGGAAGAGGAGGAGCCGGAGGAAGAGGAACAAGCACAAGAGGAAGAGATTCCCGAAGAAGAGGAAGTACCCGAACAAATTCCCGAGATATATGGAGCAAATAGACAGCCTATCCCCGACCCTATGGACCTCGCTGCTATACACCGACCAGAGCTAGTGACGTACCAACCCGAGCAGGAGAACATAGCTCAGTACTGCGCATATGTGAGAGATATTTGCATTGCATGGGGCCATCTTGATGCCAGACATAGTCACCCGTTAACCTTTTGCCATTTCATACTCCGAGGATTGCCACATGTACACCCTTGGATAAACCTGAGGCACGAGTACCGTGATGTGCTAGTTTCAAATGCGTGGGGGGAAGTTGTACCTAATGAGTCTAGGTACAAGCACCGTGAGTATAACATCTTTGAGATTAACCCACTCGAAATTCGGGGACGTATGGAGGCATTAGCAGCTCAAGCCATACAACACGAGGCAGCGCAGCAGGCGCAGGACGCCGAGAACCAGGAAGGAGAAGGTGAAGATGGCGAGGGAATGGAAGATGACCAAGCAAATATGGACTTGGATGAATACCTAGGGGAGGAACAAGATCAAGGTGGAAACCAAAATGAGGATGGACAGGAAGATTGGGATGCTGACATGGACGAGATTGACAAAATCGACGATATTGAGCATGAAGAAATCAACGAAGCGGGAGAGATTGAGATTGACGCCACTGATATCGAGTTCATGTTCAACACTGACTATGAGGAGTAACTCCACGCCCATCCCACCCTTAGGGTTATCGTTTATTGCTTTTCCTTTACCACGAGAGCGAACGTTTCGTTTGTTTTAGGAGTTGCTATTTATTTTTGGTATTGTGTTGTTTCTTTTACTATTTAAATTTCATGTGGATTATTTGATGGGTGGATTAACAAATGTTTACTTGTTCAAAACTTATGTGGTGCATGTATGTGGACTGGAATAGACTCTTTCCTTCATATCATCTACCTTCCTAAGAAGACAGACTTACCAACTCCTACCCCAAATACCTATCTTCATCTCTGCGCTTGGTGGAGAAGTCATATCTTGTAATACCATGTACCTTGAAGTCAACCTAGAAGTCTTACGAGTCAAGCTACCTTTTTATCTGATTCTTTTCGATCTTGGTAACCCAAACATCATCTTAATTATGATTGGCTTAGCAACTACAAAGCAACCATAGAGTATGCCAACCAAAAGTTAGATTCCATTGACCCGAAAGGAGAACGTCTATCCTATAGGGGTATAACCAGTGAACCCAAAATCCAAATCGTGTCAACCTTAACCATCCTCTCATATGTGATGATTTATGCAATATCTCCTATACAATCCAACACTTCGTGTGGTCCGATAAATCTGGAACTCAGTCTTCCTTTCTGTTTAAAACACATAACCCTTTTGTAGGTGAAACCACCATGAACACTTTATCGCCAACTTTGAACTCAAATGGGCTTTTCTTCAAATCCGCATTAGACTTTTGACTGCCTTCATTCCTTGTTGAACCATCCGAATCTGGCTTGTCAAGTCCTCGATCGGTCTAAGAATAATCGTATCGCTGTTGTCGCTCCAACACAGTAGTGTCCTACACTTCCTATCGCGCATTTCTTCATAGAATGCCATCCCTAAGCTATCATGGTAGCTCTTGTTATAAGAAAATTCGATTAGTGGTAACTTGTCCATCCATGAACCTCCAAAGTCCCAAAATGCCAGCTCTTAGCATGTCTTCCAACGTCTGAATTGTCCTTTTAGTCTTTCAATTCGTATCTGGGTGAAATGTTCTGCTCAAACTTAGCTCGGTAACCATGTTCTTTTGTAAATCCTTCCTGAAATGTGATATGAAGTTTGAATCGCTATCTGAAATATTCGAGCTAAGTGCTCCGTGTAGTCTTACCACATCCTTGATGTATGCGTCTTCCATCTTTTTCATGTTTCACGTGTCCTCCACAGAAATGAATCTTGCGCCTTGTTCAGTCTATCGACTACCATCTAGATCTGGATCAACCCATTCGTCAAAACAGGTAAAGCTGTAACAAATTCCATTGAGATGGAGTCCCTTTTTCAATCTCCAATTATTGCAATATCCCGCCTGGTCTCTTGTGCTCGAGCCTGACCCTTTTGACAAATCAAACACCGAAAGATCCTTTTGACAAAATCAGCTATTTTCCTTCTTCATATCCATCCACCAGAAGTACTTTTTCAAATCCTTGTATAACTTGCCTTTTCCTGGATGTACCGATTATGGTGTGTTATGAGTTTCCTTCGTAATATTCTCTTTTACATCCGCACATTTCATTAGTACACACCATCTTTCCTTGAATTTCACCCTAAAATCTTTCTCCACTTTGAAATCGAGTTCTTCACCCATGTTGATTTTCTCCTCGATCTTTTGTTCGAAAGCACCCTGTTTCTGTCTTATTTGTTTTATCTACGTAGATTTCCATTACTATCGTCAAATTACACAGCATGTTACTCGTGGTTCTCTTCATGCAAACTCAAATCTCTAGCCTTCGAAACTATTCACAAAGCTTAATTGGCAAAACCCACATTGTATTTTACCGTATGATTCGTATTCCAACTCAGTGCATCCGCTACTACAGTTGCTTTTCTTTCGTGGTATTGGATATTAATGTCGTAGCCTTTCACTAACTCTAGCAAATTTCTTTGTCGCATATTCAACTCCTTTTGGGTTAATATGTACTTCGAGCTCTTGCGATATGTATATTTTTGTAATTCGTACCTTTGATATAATGTCTCGTGATCTTCAGTGCAAACACTTTGGCTGCCAACTTCAAATCATGAGCAGGGTAATTCTTGTCATAAGACTGTTGTTGCCTAGAAGCATAGCGATCACCTTGTCAGTTTTTCTTTGCATTAAAACACATCCTAGCCTATGCTTGAATGCATCGCTATGGACTTCAAATTCTCATCCTTCATTAGGTAACGTTAAAACATGTGCTGACGTCATCATATCCTTTAGCGTTTGTAGTAGGTAGAAATCCATAACGTCTTTCATGTCCCAACTGAAAGCTTATGTTCCTGACCCGAGTCATATCCTTGTTTGCGAGCCTGTCGAACTTGATCTCTCCCTTACCCACACCTCTTCGACCGGATTCGATTCGAGTGACGGGGACGCCACTCCTTTTAAGGCAGATGTGATTTAACAGCCCTGCATTTAAATACCTGCGTTGTCTTGTTTAATTACCTGCGTTGTCTTGTTATATGCGCACATTGGATTTATAATTGCATTGCGCGATTTGATTTATACTTGGGCGATTCGATTTATACTTGCATGGGAAGATTCGTTTTACTTTAAGCTTCGGGGACGAAGCTTTGTTTTAAGGGAGATGTGATGTAATACCCCGGTATTTTCGGGGGTATTTTTGGGAGTTTAAAGAATATTCCGGGCCACCATTTGATATTATAAAAGTAAGCTTTCTTTTATTAAATATTTTCTCTTCAATTTACACTATTACTTTTATCATTGTTGTTGTTATTATTATTAGTATTATTATTATTATTATTATTATTATTATTATTACTACTACTTTTATTTTTATCAAAAAGTATTTTTCCTTAAAATGACATTTTTTGTAGTTAGTTATGTGTATAGAAGTTGGTGAAGTGTAACGGGTCGTGTAATGTTTATAGCGTGACCAAAAGTGTGACTTTTATATTTTTATTGCATAGCGAACCACCGCAGCTAGTGATACACCCACCACACCATAATCTGTCTCTCATCTTCTTCCCCATTACCATTTTCTTCACAGTGATGTTTCATTCCTCATTCTCCGGCAAATCACCATCTATGGAAATATACCAATCTTAACTTCTCTTCTTGAAATTTTGTTCGCTAATCACACAAATCAAGCCGAATATCTCATCTTTGCATTAAATTTGCCGTTTTGACCTTCCAAATTGAACCCAAATTGAGTCTCGATGGATTATCAATTTCAATCTCACACTCTCGCTCTCTCTCTCTCCCTCTCGCACACTGTCTCTCTCGTCTCTCTCACACTCCCTCTCTCGCTCAGTCTCTCTCTCGCTCCCTCTCTCTCGCTCTCTGTTTTGGCCGAGAGAACCCAGCAGCCGCCAAGCCCAAGGCCGGCGAACCGAGCGCCGACCCAGGACCGGCGCTGCCCAGCCGGCGAACCCAGCGCCGACGCCGTCGCCCCCCTCTGCTCCATCATCGTCGTCGTCCTCGGCTCCCCTGCGTCGCGCCGTCGCTGCCACCGCCTCTCTCCCGTCCCTCTTTCTTTCCGGCGAACCGAAGCAGCGGCAGACCCAAACCCCCATCGCCATCGCCGACTCCCCTTCATCTTCTCCGATCGGTAAACACAACATCCCTCTGCTTTAATTCCGATTCTTCCAATTATTTTTTTTTTCCATTTCCCTCCATGGATTTGTTTTAAGGATAGTTAGCTAGGTGGGTTTTGTGGATTTGTGTTGCAACAGTGGGTTCTTGTAAATAGTTTAATTTTTTTTTTTTTTTGACTTGTGAGTTTTGGAGAAGATGAGGGATTGAAAGTTTTACAATTTTGGGGGTATATATTGTAAGATCTGAAATTAGAGGGTGAATGTTTGTACATCATTTAATTTGTGGGCATGTTCTTCAATTTACACTTTTGTTTCATAACAATACTAGTGTTAGTATATTAACAAAGTATAGTTTTAGTTGGTTAAACATAATATAAACAAGTTTTATTTATACATATATTATTAAATATAAATAACCACTTTTCTTGAAAATAAATTTATATCCTTATAAAAGTTGAACTAGGACTTTTGCAAGTATAATATTTATATTATAATTTTCTTAAACAACTAAATAGTGTTTTATTATTACAAGCGTTTAGCAATTATATTATGTTTTACTAACAACTATTTAACAATGTTTGATATATATCATATATTGAATTCTCTTCACTCAAATATCACTTTTATGATAAAGATAGTCGTCTTTTAGCTTTATTACAATAGCTATATTTTATTTATAAATATTAACCACTATAAATATCCTAGTACCATTAAATAAAGTTTCTACACCATAATTATTATTTTATACTTCTACACCACTATTTTTCTTAATAAATATATATTCAAAATGTGCAACTCGTGATTAGTAAAATATATTTGTGTTTTGGTTGACTAGTGGGGTTAGCTTGCATTTCATATAGGACATTTAATTGTAAATTGTCGTGTGACGAATTCTTGTTAATATAGGATATGTGTTATTGTAGATTCGAAATTCGTAGGAGGCGAGTTCGTTGAGGATCCCTATTACTAGGACGTAGCCTGCTTGTGTGTGACGATCTCTTTTCATTATCAGGTAAGTTATATGCACAATACCTTTAAATTATCAAAATGTCTGTTGGTGTGTGTTATCTTTCAAAATTTCTCATGAACTACTAGAATTGTGATACTAGAAAATTCGACAAGTCTTGAATCCCTTTTTGCAAATGCAACTTTGAAAATTGTGGTTACTTGTGGAAACTTGAAAGTCTTGTGAAACGATAATTGTACGATAATAGAATTGGGAACGATGTGCAGAGGATGCGCGTGAAGGCCAATGGCCGGGAACACCTATGTGTGATTTCCCTAGGTATCTTACCCTCTTATTTATCGTGGAATCTATGAGTACTACCTATGCATGTTTAGGTCACGACTGTATAGGGGTGCCGGCACTTAAGGTCTCATTAGAATGGTTAGGGCGGGATAGCGAAGGGCTATCTACTAACGTCCGGGGCAATACCCCATTATTATTATTTATTCCATCGTGACCTCTCTGTCCACATCGTACTCGTTGGGGCTCGTGTTATGCCTCAACCAAACTGAACATTAAGATCTGGATCTTGGTTACTGTTATAAATGCTCGAAATCTCTCCATCTTCGGGTTACTACCACTGAGTTTATCAAATTTCATCATCATATTTTAAATGAGATTTTAGCAAATCGTGTGTTATCGTTTTTAGCCAAAACTCTGTTTTACATATTGTGGTATATCTTACTTAGTTTTTACTAATCAAAATTTTTCTGCGGTCGGCTATCGCTATTTCAAAACCCGCAGGTCAAGCTAGCTGGGGAAAACGCGCACACGTAGCGGAAGGCAAATAACAAGCTAGGAATCACCTAGTTAAATTGTTAGCTTTATTTGTATTTTGAGAATTTAAACTTTGTCATCGCTGTTTTCTTTAAAACTTTGTTGGAGGTTTCCTCCTTTTATTTCAATAAAGTATTATTTGGATTATCGTTAAGTCGAACTAGCAGGAACCGTAGGATCCGGGTTGTTTCACATGTCCTCCTCCAATCCGGTTCAGACTCCTATGGATACTTCTGCTGACCTTACTGTCACCAGTGGTAGTCTTCAGTATCTCTCTCTCACTCGGCCAGACATATCCTTTGCTGTCAATCGGTTGTCTCAGTTCATGCACTGACCGACCACTGTTCACTGGAACGCAGTCAAGTGTTTGCTTCGCTACTTGCATGGGACATCTGATTTTGGGCTGGTTCTTCGTAGGGGTCCGACGAGTCTCTATGCCTTCTCTGATGCTGACTGGACAGGCAACAAGGATGATTACACGTATACTACAGGGTACATTGTTTATTTTGGAGGGTGTCCCATCTCATGGGGGTTCCAAGAAGCAGCGTACTGTAGCTCGTTCCTCCACTGAAGCTGAGTATCGTGCTGTTGTCGCTGCTTCTGCCAAGTTGCGCTGGATCTCTTCTCTTTTGTTTGAGCTTGGTTGTCCATTGCCTTCAGTTCCAGCTATTTGCTGTGATAATATGGGTGCTAACTATGTCTGCTCCAACCCGATTTTTCATTCTCGCATGAAGCACGTTGCTCTTGCCTTTCACTTTGTTCGTGAACAGATTCGCGATGGGCTCCTGCGTGTCTCTCATGTTTCCTTTGGTGACCTACTGGCTGATTGTCTCACTAAGCCTCTTTCCCGTGGTCATTTTCTTCAGTTTCGGTCCAAGATTGGCGTCTCCTCACGGTCCTCCATCTTGCGGGGGCGTATAGGACTAAATAGTAATTAGTATATGTATTTGTATTTTGTGATGTAGTCCCTAGCTGAGTAACACTTCTCAGTGTATTAGTTGTTACTTAATCAATTCAGTCAATTAGTTCTACACTAGATGGCCAATGGGAAGCTTAGCTGTGCTTTCTCATGACTGCCAATAATAATGCAGTAGTAGTAACTAGTATCACCAGCAGGTAGTAGTAGTATTAAACTTCTTTGGAGGTATATACTTTTTTCAATTATGTACTACCTTGTTTCACCTAAATTTTTTCCACTATTCACCGGACCTGGTGACTTGATTTGCAAAATGATGCAAGATTTTGGTAATCTTTTTATGGTGCTCTACAACACCATGAAAGTTATAAAAAATTGCATTGTTTTGCTATTCAAATCACCGGGTTAAAATGACACGGTTAAGGGTATAAAATGTCGACTACCCTTACTTTCTTTAACAGGGAAATTCTCGTAAATGGGTCCCCTGATAGTCGCCACTCAAGCTACAAATCATATTCGCAACTCAATCCCCCCCCCCCCCCTCTCCCCACTCTCTTCCCTCTCTTCCTATCGATGAAGCTTCTTACCTGTGAGGAATGCCTCCTCTTGCCTTACTAGACGTTCTTACCGGTGGGCTGGCTTGCTTGCAGTATGTTCCTGTCCCAAAGGATGTGATGCGAAACTATCTATTTGAAGAAACCGCTCAACTGCTAAAACAACGGGCGAAATGAAAATTCTAGTAGTTCTTATTTCAATTATTCGGTCCTCTATACCTGGCCGGCCACCGGTTTTTTAACCCTAAACTAAAAAATAAAAATGCCAAATCCAAAGGCTTCAACTTAGTTTAAGCAAAAAACCGAAAAAAAAAACATATAGCCAGACTCTATCTAGTAAAGGATATATGTGAGTATGAAGGAAAAAAGATGACCAGTTTTGTGATTCAGCATCCGAATAGAGAAAGTCCATAAAAAAGAAAAGAATTGTGGGGTGAGAGAGGCTCGAACTCTCGACCTCAGGATAACTCAGAATGCTATGAGACCTACGCGCTAGCCAACTGCGCCACCACCCCTTTCGTGATTTCAATGACTAACTAAAATATTTACTCAATTATCATTCTTATGTTACCAAGAACAGTGAGCAGCTGTCAAATTATTGCTGCACATGTAATGAAATTTCGCGAGGTGTTCCATTCCAGAACGGCAAACAAAATGAAGAAGGAAACACTATTAATTGCGTCCAGATAAAAAAAAGAGGGACAAACCATTGTTAGGGTACGAAGAGAGAGATCAGACCATGCCAGAACCAACAGATGAAGAGTTTTTAAGCTGTCTTATGCACACGTACATACACGAAGTACATTCCACACCAAAGGCGATGAACAATAATACTACAAAATTAGGACGTGTCACTTAGCCACTTAGGTCGGATCCGAAACATAAATACTACTGCTACTTGTACCATACAAAGCAGAAACTGTGCACCCAGAGGGAGGATGGCGTTACACAGTCATTTCTTTTCATTTTGGGTGCGTAAATAAATATAAATATATACATTTACAACCAGATACTATATATATACAGAGCTGAAAAGGCGTCATACGTACACATGTATAAGATTCATACAACCCATCAAACACTACTGTCTACACTTGACTTTCAAGTCTCGAAAAACAAAAAAGCTACCGATATCATTATCGTGTGCACAAACTCCCTCCCAGAAGCTCTCTACTCCACAGCCTGAAGCTGTAGCAGCATGATGTGTGAACTCAGATGTCTGTGTCAAACACTCAAAGAGGACGCAACAGCGGGTAATCTTCAACCAGTTCTCTCTCAGACAACGAGTCATCTTCATTCTGAGGAGTCCACAACACCTCTACAGCCTGCAATTGCCAAAGCGTACGTTGTCCCCAAATCAAATCAGCCGCAGCAGCATCGGATAGATAATTAATAAAATTAAAATCAATTTACTACTTACAAGGATTCTGCTTGCAGGAATTGAGCCAAGCTTTTGCAGACCTTCGTTCAAATCTCCACTGCCATTGATAGCAGGCAGTTTATCTACTCCTTGAGCTGCCACCAAGATTGTGATCTGAAGAAATTCTCTAAGTATTACTACATAACCATTTTATCATACACCGCAGACATTTCTCTGCTCATCATGGTTTTAAAAACTGAAAACACTTAAATATGGAAGAAGAAAGAGAACATGAACTACTAGCCTCGTGCCCCCTTCAGGATGACCTTTGGCAGCGTAATTCCGTCTCCTTTACTAAAAACAACTTAACTTCCAATAGTTCAAAGGGTGGTGACCATTTAACTTAAAGGTAGCATCCTTCGTTATTTCAAGTTCTAATTCTATTTATAGCACCCACAGACGCGGGATAATCGATCCGTCTTTGACCTCTCATCTGATCTGAAAGAACTGAAGACTTGAACATTCACGTATCAACAGGTAGCATATGAAAACCAACCAAATGGTGAATCTCAACAAGCCAACCAATACAAACATTCCTAGTCCCAATAAAATCAAGTACGAATTTTCCAACATACTCCAGATATGCATTTCCTATCCTATCCAGCAGATGCTATATCCGCTACGCAGTGCATTTGACAATACTGATTAAAACAAGGCTCATTTTGACCTGGTCACTACTGAGACCCATAGCTGAAAAGATAGTACATGAGTAAAGATATTGGTAACTACACTTAACTACGGTTAAATGGTCCCTTGACACTGGAACTATTGGAATACAGAACGCAAATCATTCGTATACGAATACATTGCCTGTGTGCTCAAAGGACGAGGAAATCAAGACAAACTACATTGCAACTAAACCGCGTCAAGAAGTTTCTCCCGGATGATGTCTACTCAGCTACTTACAGGAAAGAGTGCAGTGCATTGACTAAAATATGGCCCTCCAAGAGCATATACATGGAATGTATTTCAGTTAGGTTTGTGATCGAAGAACCCCTTTCTGATTGGATCCATAATAATAGTGTGGTCGTGGTGCCCCAGGAGCACCACATTTCTTTGCTTCATAGAGGATTGAATAATGAATCCAAATAACTTTCATTAAGTATTAACAGTTTTAAGCCAAACGTACAACTAATAGCGGGATATTTCCTGCGAACAGTACACCGGCAAACCTTAATGTTATATTAAGAGAAAATGAATATGCTTCTGGGGAGAGATGGTATATAAATTGCTCTTACCACTATGTACTCATTGTTGAATCCACTAGCTCTTTGTCCTGTTGTGCTTTGCCTTTTTATGTTGTTCACATTGACTAATGTCTCCTGATCAAATTTTCCACGTTCCTCAATGGAAAGCTGGTTGAATCGCTTCTCACCTTCCTCCATGCCCCGTTTTACATCCACCTGCAGCACATGTGATAAAAACAGAATACATACTTTTAGTAGTCTGAAACTACATTAGCCTTTAGTCCATAAATTGTGAATAACTCTATATTCCTGCGAATAGCCACGAAAAAAGAAGAAATCGCAGTTCAGATGCCATCGACAGAGAGACATTCAATTGATATCTGTTCCAGCTATGAAAATGTAGTATGACATCTTGGTCCATATATACAATTTATTTATTGCCTTTTTTCTGATGAAGATGCTAGGTGCCAGGGTTTCCAGTTGAGTTGGTCCCACAAACTGGGTAGTAGGAGCCAAAATAATTGGACAAGCAGTTCACTTAGCCCCATTCTTCCTAAAACACGAAATGAAGTTCCCCACCTATTCTAGAATATCATACAATGCTACTGTGAGCGGTAGTGCAATTGTTGCCTCTAAGGCCCCCTTCAACAGACAACAATGCAAGATGGCACATTTCGAAAAGCCTTTGGTGAGTGTCGGCACGAGCCACAGGGAATTTGCAAAAATTCATTCTGGAACCCCGATCGCAGCTGTACCGGAAGCAGTCATGCGCCGCCAAGGGCGGAGGCACTCGAGGATAAGGGGTGGCAATTGCCACCCCTGAACTTTTGGAAACTCCACTACCCCCTTTTAATTTCAGCTATTTTACAGTAAGACCTTTAAGAAAAATACATAAATGCCCCGGCTGGAATTAAAAATTTCCATCACAACTTCGGTATTATTTAATTCTTCCCCTGCTGGTTCGATTTCCTGGCTCCGCCACTGGCACTGGCAATGCTATATCACGGGCTATGGCTATACGGCATTCATGCTAGGCCAATTGGGTGTTTGAGACACCATTCTATGGTATCACGTGTTAATAATAGATCAACAAGTCATGGTTCCATGATCTTATTGTGAGCCAATGTGGTTTGAGGGCACATCATGTTGGCAAAGTTACCCAAAAGAGGCATTCGTCTTATTCCTATGCATTTAGCAGTGAGTAGATCAGTAGACAGACAGGATGCTTGGGTTGATGTCACATACAAAGCAAGTTTTACTTGCATATGCCTTGCCTGAGCGCACTCGTGCAAAACTCGGGTGCAAACTTACCTTAGGGGCATTTGGCACTCATCTAATTACAACTACAATATTGTGGGCGCCTAGGCGTGCCTCATTGCCTCGAACAAAATTGGAGTGAATAACATGTGCAATGTGAGTCCTTGTCAGTTAGGCATTGGCGTGCATCCAGAATGACACGCCGTTGATGGGGCAAGCCTCCTTCAATTAAGCATACTTTGGGCCAGGAAGCAATTGCTAGCGCAGTGAGCATCGCTTTGTGGGACACGGACTTGTTGCTTTGAGACAGTTGACTCTAAGCCGACTCTGGTAAAGTTGTTCATGCTTGACAATATTGGAGCTAAAGCAATGGGGCTTCAGCAAAAGCCTTGAGTTTGAGAAGTATGACTCAGACTTGTTTAGGCTAAAGACATATCAAGGCGGAACGTCCACAGCCTAAACTGCCGCCTCGTAATGTATGCACTTAGCTATGCCGATGACTGTGCTCCTAGCAAAGCAAAAGCCCCATGTCTATGTTGGCAAAAGGTAGTGGCTAGATAAAATTACTCTAGAATCAACACACGAGCACACAAAAATACAATTTTATAGATTTTTAGATTATACAAGAAACAAAGTTGTCAAATGCAATGATCTACAGAATCAACGAGTATCGGTCCAAAATAGCCCCACGGTGAACAAACTAGTGTGCACAAAATGTTCTAATCACAAGTCCACAGCAAAGAAGCTTTGAACCAGACCGTCTTTTCATGATTTGTAAGGTATCTTAAGGTACACGAGATGACGGTAACTACTTACAGATGAATAAGCGGAGATACAATAACTAGGATGGCGAAGCAAAGCAAGTGTCGTCTCTGCAAAAAAAGGCAGAGCTAATGAGAGCTTATTTAGGCAAGAAGAAAAACAATTAAAAAAACAGAAACAAAATTAATCGTAACATCATTAATCATTGTAAAATATATTTCCTGGAGACAGTTAGTAGACCGGTGACATCGCACAAATGACTAGCATGTCATAATGGAAGGATACAACATATGTTTGTCACTATTTCTTAATGTGCACAGCTTCATCCAACTCGTAATGTAGCCCCATCACAGCCATGTCAATTTGATCTAATCAAATGTATTGGGGCATCAAAGACACACAGACAGGGCCAAACATCAGACCTTTATACATTTCCACAATCATCACGGCTACTTCAGTGCAGTAGCCAGTAGCACTGACCTTTCAGCCCTAGGACTCAATGATCTTCCTAGCTAGGCTAAACGATCTTCCACTCAAGTGTAGCAACTTAACACATAAATAGAAAACATCACCAGGGCAAAGCAAACTTAACATTTCTACAACCCATCAAAAATCTTAAGGTCCTTAAGGTTTAGGCCCCTAGTAGTAGACAGCTCAGGCTTCATTTCTAGTACAGTCGTAATTACAAAATAAAAGTTGGCACTCTACGAAACATGTTGAGTTATAATGAAATGTAAACGACGACAAAGTGAAACTAATATGCCTATCTGGAGCAAGTAGTAGACATACAAGCATTAGTATTGGAACTTCTACAAACACCACACGTGTGAAGAAAAGTTTTGAGGGTATCAGCTGTCGAGAAACGCCTTCCCTTCTTATTAACTGAAGTCTGTCAACCGACATAGCAGTTAATGGAAGTTACGAGCCTAACAGTTTGTAGAGGTTAGCTGTTGGGCAGTTAATAGAAGTTAGGTGGTTCGGAGAAGTTATTTTGTTCCTTACTACAAATGTCTTTAGATTTGTTTGAGGGAGTATATCACCGCCTTTAACTTAAAGCAAAGAGACAAGTGATTTAAATACAAATATTTTATTAGTTCAAAAAGCTGATTGCTACTAACTATTTCTTGAGTAAAGGTTTCAGATAGGATTGATTTTGAAATAATCAAAATTACTCACTTTTGACAAAACATCACCAAACAACCACCGTGGTAAACTAGGGTCACCAGAATTTCCAAAGCACAATTACCAAACCAAATACATATCGATTCAACCCAAGATATAGCAACACAAGCAAATCTACACATATATGTATCACCAAATCACAATGATGAAGATGAGAGAGAACATCCAGGATCAAGATCTTTCATAATATAAAATGCTCTTCAATTAGAGATGATTAGAACTGGCGGTGCAAATAGCCCCGCTTAGAAAGGCTAGATAATTAAATGAAACAGCCCATCTGATAGTTCTTACTGTTGAAGAACACCTAGACCATATATAAAAATCCTCGTAGAGTTTACAAGTAGTTATCACTTGGATTGAAAATGTACTACTCATGTAGCTTACACAATGATAGCAAACACAAGCAGCAGGGTGGCACGAAGAACAACACAAATAACAAAAATGCCATGAGCCAGTTTGTCAACTTGCAGAAATAAAGATCTGAAAGAGGAAACTAGGATATGGTTAACGATGGAGCCACAAAATTGGGTTCTCTTCAGATTAAAGAGAGATAAGAGAGTAAGGATCAAGGAGGAGGGTTGGGTTTCTGAAAAAGAGCTCATAGGGTAGTTTTTAACTGAAATTGACGTCGGTTGACAGCTAGAGACAGTGTACACTGTACATAGGGTGTCGCAGTTGCATAGACAGGTTGACAACAAGAAACAGTAACCATAAGGCGTCGGAGTTACATAGATGAGATGAAAGACAGCCTGGGTACACTGGGTTGTAATATGTAAATTTTCCAACGCTGGAACATAGGATTCTCAAAACCTTGCTAAAAACTCACATTTTTATAATGGGAGAGAATTTTACAATTTCCTCCATCAAAATTTTGACATCCTTAATGAGCATTCAAGTCACTTACTCGACGCTCTACATGACGCATGTGGTACTGGTTTCTAAGAAAAATTTCGATCTACCTATACCCACCCAATTGCCATGCCTAGTCCCAACTCCACCATTGACAGCCAGGCTCTCAAGAGGACTGGATTGGCTCCGATATGGTGATGCCATTAGCAAGGAAATGGGATGTCCAAAAACTCATCATTTCTTGTGACAAAAACTTGCCACTTATTACTACAAAATTAATGAAATAACATTTATAGAGGCATCTAGAACAAGTTGATAACAGAATTGATTCGGGCTATATCGAAGAAACACATATCAAAAAGAAATATCCATCTCTTTAACTAATCATAACAGACTGCAAAATATCGCAGGTTGGCTCTTCGCGTTTTGTTTTTTTGATGACCCCGCATGATCTTACTAATAGTCCAAATGTCACTATAGCAAATGTAGGACGAAGATTGTAAGTATGTGTCTTGTACAGTTTACAGCAATGAGAACACAGTCCAGGCAACTACTTTCACACGTTTCCTTAAACTTACATGGTATCAGAGCTTTAACCTAGCTCTCTCTCCTTCATAATCTTCTTCTGCTTCTGCTTCCTCTCCACACAATCACGCCGATCACGTCGTCCTTCTGTGTGGCTGCCATCGCCAACAGCCCACCTCGGCATCTGCTGGGCACATCGCTCCAGGCGCACATCACAGTCGTCGTTCCTGGCAGTTTGTCCCTCCCTCTCTCTCTCTCTCTCTACAGTTTGTTCACGTCACCATGGACAGAAACCCCCAGACGCCGCCACCACCAATTACTTCCCTCTCTCTCGCGGTCACCTGCGAAGCCCCAGACGGTTTCAGCCGGCTACTGTTTAGCACTGATCAGTTTCTGTTTGCCCGCTCTGTGATCTGCTGCGCTCCTGTTCAGTCTGTGTTCGCCCGTTTCTTGATCTCTCTGCCCGACGAATCTGTTGAAAATCTGCTCCTGTGAAACTGACCCAAGTTTCTGCTGTGCCCCTTCGTGTTGTCATCAGTCATGTTGACAGACAAGCAGATTGCTGCCTCCTCCTCCGAAGACACCAAGGAAGCTCTCCAACCTGTTTTCTTGGTGACGAATATCGAGAAGAAGGTCAGGTTTATTCATGATAATAATAAATTTCAGTATGATCACTGGGTCGCGTTTTTCTGTCTGCAAACGGATTCGCAAAATGTTTCTGATCACCTGGATACGCCTACTGCTGCCACACCCACGGGCGTAGAAATCCATTGACACTGTTATACTGTCTTGGATTTATCAGACTCTGTCTGACGACCTCGATGCTGTTATAATGTCTTGGATTTATCAGATTGTCTGTGACGACCTGATTCTCGCAATTCTTGCACCAAATCAGTCCGCCCGCGAGGCATGGTATACTTGGAGACCCTCTTCCGTGGCAATAAGAGTTCCCAAGTTGCTGAATGAGTTTGTCTCTCTGCGTATGGACAGTGTTCCTCCCTTGACGAGTACTGTAACAAACTCAAATCCATGCGGATTGCATCAGTAATGTTGGCGCGCCGGTTGAAAATTTAGCGGTTGGTGATCCATCTCACGAACGGTGTGACTCCGACGTTTGGAAACGTCGCCATGCTGATACAGCAGACCTCCCCTCTGCCCACATTCTTTGCAGGCGTCTCCGTGCTGCGCTTGGAGGAGCGTCGCCAATCACGTCAGGAGGTTGCCGGTCATGGCCTCATCAGGTGATGATAGTTGCAGCCGAGGAATCTCGGCAAGTCCGTCAGGAGGCCACTGCTTCACATTTAGCACCGCCACCAACCCAGTAGTCACAGGGTCACCAAAGGAATGGTTGTGGTCGTTCGTCTGGTCGAAAAGGTCGCGGCCACACTTAGCAGCACCCTCAGCAGCACCAGCCACCGCCTGCCCATCGTTTCCGGCTGCAACACCGCGTCCATATCCCACGGCTCCAGGGTGGGTACCGTCTGGTCCCTCTCGGCACACCCGGGCAGTCTCGATGAGCATTCTTGGTTGGGGACCTGCTCAGCGTCCACATGCTTTTGCTGCCACTGTAGGTTCTTCTCCATCAGTTACTGCTTTGGGTATGGAGTTCTCAAGCATGACACTCAATGTCGGAATCAGACCTGGTATATGGACTCTGGGGCGTCCTCTCATCTCACGTCTCAGACACGTACTCTCTCATCTCTCTCATTCAGTTCTCCTATTTCTATTATGATGGTTGGGAATTGCATGAATATTCCGGCGTGTGGATCTAGTCAGCCGACTATCACTACCAAAGCCTGACCTCTCCAGCTAATAATTTACCTTCTTGATCCTAACATTATAAAATCTTGTATATTCACTGCTCATAATAATGTTTCCATCGAGTTTGAACCTAATGGTTTTTCTGCGAAGGATCTTCATTGGGTGAGTCTTTTGCTGAGGAGCAATATCTCAGGGGACCTCTATCCACTTGTCTCGCGTCCGTCACCATTCAAGCTTAGTCTCTTGCCGTTCTCCCCGCTCCGGAGTGGCACAACCATCTTGGACACCCTGGTAGCCACATATTAGATCATCTTAGCTCCCGTCATTTCCTTTCTTGTAATAAAACTGAGCAGGCCGGTTTGTCCAACTCGGCAAACATGTTAGGCTTCCTTTTGCCACATCATTCTCTTGTACTTCTGCTTCTTTTGATATCGTTCACAGTGCTTTCTGGACCTCGCCTGTTTTGAGTAAGTCCAACTATAAATGCTATTTTCTTTTACTTGATGACTTCTCTCATTTTCTCAGAGTGTTTACTCTCAAACACAAGTCTTACGCGTTCGTCGAATTTAAGCAATTCGGTGTCTTTATCCGCACCCAATTTGACAGGTCGGTTCAAAGTTTTCAGTGTGACCTTGGGGTGAGTTTGACAACAGAACATTCCATGAGTATGCGTCCAATCATATGTCCTCAGACCTCTCCTCAAAATGGGAAGGCTGAACGCATGATTTGTCGTATCAATGACATTTCTCGGACACTTTTATCTCGTGCTTCCTTTCCTCTATCCTTTTGAATTGAGTCTCTCCATGTGGCGGTCTACCTTCACAACATCCTGCCCACCAAAGCATTCAACATAATTTAGTCTCTCTCTCTCATTGAATTAGTGGTGGTGTTGGTTGTTATGGTGATATGGAATTTGATTTGAGATTTGTTTTGCTGATAGTGGCTGTTGTCTAGGTGCTTTTGGTGATGGTAGTGATTATAAGAAAGATATACTTTGCCCTTTAGTCCTTCTAAATTTGTTAAGAGCGTCCACACAACGGGGGTCATCGTCCCAACTGCTGAAAATGGAGGGGTTTACACGTCCAATTTGATACTGGGAGGGGTTATGTGTCCAGATTGATAATGAGAGGGTTATATGTCGAAAGAGGTAAAATGGAGGATAGTTTCCTGTACTTAACCCCTAATAAATAGACGTCATCTAGTTATACCAAGAACTTGGACATATCATCTTAATCAAGTCTGGATGAACATGCCATCAGTCAAATAATTCTTACGGTAATTAGAAATAGTTTTAGATACAATATTAGTCCTCACAAGTATTTCGCGAGGTGTAATGAGAATATGTGGAGTCTGTCTTCGGAAAAAGGGTAGAGCCCTATGGTGCACCATGGCTGTCAGCTAACGGGCAACTTCATACCTGCCCATGAACTTCCAGCGATACGCCCAATCAAGGGAAAAGTTATACTACAGTGCATACCCAATGAGATATCTGATGATTTGAGGTGGGCTATGATGGCAACCCACCTCACAGACTTGTGTGAGAATTTGAAGTCCTAATGTTATACTACAGTGCATACCCAATGAGTATATAAGGGCTCGAGCCCTAATGTTAGTTCTAACAACTTGTTAAAAACATTCTGATTCAGTGGTACGAATCAAGATGGACATATTGTTGGGCCAATAATCCACTCGGGTTGTTATATTTGATATTTATTTATTCCACAAATGTTAAATTCGGGTTGCCATTTGCCATTACCATGTAATTTTACATCAAAAAACAGCTTGGGCATCAATCTCGTCTTCACGTAATCCATACAACAAAGAGGCCTTCAGACGTGTGAGAATTTGAAGTCTGGTATATTATATAATAGCTAAAGGGAGAAATAACTGCAGGGTTGAATCAAATAGAACCAACTGCAGCCAGCTAAGGTTCCAAGCCTTATTTAACGGTTTCTGCAATAAAAGAACGTTCAGGAGTACTTAGTTCATTCCCACAAGTTATATACAAGAAGGATATGTACACCATGAACTATTGATGCACCGATGATAAATGTCCACCAACATATATATAGTTATAACCATGGATTGGGCCCTATGCTATCAGAACCGCAGAATGTGAGACGGAAACGGGGATCGCTGCGGAAAGGGGGACGGGAACGGGGAACGCGATAGGTCTCGGTACGAGATACGCTAGGGGTGGGCTTCTCTGGAACGTTGTCCGGGATGAATACGATTACAGGGAACGAGGAATACTAATTGGAACTAATGGATTAAAGGAATCATTGAAAATTGGGATTATGTTGTCTTTTTAATAAATTTGATTTATAATTATTGATTTACATTACCAATTAGCAGCAGTGTTATGGAGTAAGGGACGCATGTTTAATATATAAATAAAATAATATATAATTTAACGATACTCATACCCACTTTTCCTATTTAGAATAGATTTTTAAACCTAGCCTCCAGACCAGACAGAACGGCGAACGGAGGAAGCCTCCAAACTAGAGAGGAGGGCCACCGGGAAGACGAAGAGAAGATCGGTCTGATGGTCGAAACAACGATGATAAACAGGTCCATTCTGTCTCTCACTCCATGGAATGTTTGGGACACGGCTTTCTGTGGTGGGGTCGATAACGTACCGCATTTTAGGTGCGAACGTACCTGATCGAAAAACGCTGCTACTATTGCCTGGTAACATAGGTTGGGCCAACTTGGCCGCACTTCGACTAATCCTATTAGGCATGAAGTTATTACCCATGTAAAACTACATTGGGTGGATATAGTAGTGCATCTTCCAATCATCCGATGTCATTAAGAATAAATACATATTCACTTAACCATGTACAAATGTCATCGTGTATGTACTGCCCCAATGCATGACTCCTAAGGCCAAGCAAAGCTCAAAACAGAACTCTTTAATAGCTCTCCTGAACTACAAAGGGACTCCTCAAAGGCTGAAACCAGTTATAATTATATAAATATATATTTCAAAAACATAACAGAAGGCACTTGAAATGAATTTTACCAGTTAATACATAGTGCAAACCCTCTGAGGTGGATGTATCAGCTGTTTCAGCAATCCTATTAAGATCCCTTTGCAGTGACCGTCCCGTACCCAACAACCCAACCTACAAGAAAACAACGACTGGGTATCAGATTGCATAGTTGCCTCACTGAATTATTACAGTTCATAAGCAAAGTATATAAATCCTACATTCCTACATGGTTAACTGATAGCTAATAAGATTCTACGAAACATGAAGTCATGTGGCTATCCTGAAGAGGAGTAATTCAATAAGAAGAAAACAGCGATTGGAAATAATACAAATCCTACATTGTCAACTAATAAAATTCCATAACACATGAAGTCATGTGGCTCTCCTGAAGAGGAGTAATTCAATAATATGTGAATGAGTGTTAAGCCCAAGTGGTAGGATGTTTACAACACCTTGTCCACCCCTTAGGATTAAGATGCCTTTCTTGGAGGTAATTTTCTGTTTTAATCTGACCAACATCAATAAGAGAAATTATTGATGTTGAACAGAAGAGAAATTATTCACACTCCTTAAGAGAGATCTGAAATATTGCATGTCAATAAGCTTATCTCCCTCTTCTCAAAAATAAAATTTGCTAAACACGATGAACAGCTCCATGTTACAATCAATATTCCGGATGTAATGGTACCTAGACGCTGCACTTGGTCGACTCACCTAATGATCTGTGTGACACTGACCCTTTGAAGAACCACGTAGTAAATAGTAAGAGTAACAATGGTAAATCAAGTGATCAAGGACCACTCGCTGCAGCATGAGGGGATCAAACTGAATTGCAAACTTTAGCCCCTAAGAACTGTATCTCCCTTATATTTGAAGGAAATAGGCTTCTTTTTATCAAACATAGGTCATTAAAAAGGAACAGCTAAGGCTATTAGCCTGGGTTTAGAAAACCTGATATGAAAGACCAACGCTCAATAATCTGAAAGAAGTTGAAGTTGGGACTATTATTACTTGTTAATTAACAAATAGTACTTGGATGATTATTATTACTATACCTGCAGCTTGAGAAGGCTAGTCTTGTCCGCCGCATCAGTGATGACACTCTGATGGGACCGAGGAGATAAAAATCCAGAAACGACAACAAAGGCGGTGAAAGTCAAGAAAATGAGGAAGGAACCAGAGCCGGGACCAACACCAAAGGCTGGGCCAACATAGAACCCACCACCGCTGCTGGGAGCAAAGGGGGAAGGAGCATAGTACGGCACTGCTGATGAGTATGAGAACTCCGTGGGTCTGGTTGAGTAACTCCTGGAGGAGGAAGAAGAGGAAAAGGATCGTCCACCCATCCGACCACCAGAAGAAGCTGCCAGCGCTTGATTCGAATTGTAGACCAGCAGCAGCAAACCCATGAGCAGCAAAAGTGCTGCTGCTGCCTTCTTTAGGGTCCAGGCAAATGGCTTCGTCCAAGACTCATCCTCCTCCGTCATCTCCGAATTAGGGCTGGAGGAGACGAGACATGTGAGGCCGCCTGTGTTCGACATCCTGCTCCTCTCAAATTTGACGGAGGGCCGCCTTAGGAGTGCAGCGGGAGATAACGTCTTCAAGGGCAATGGCTGCCGGTGGTGCAATAGAGGCGCTTTCCATCTACCATAATAACATCCCACCATTAACTTCGCTGCCGCCATTGACAATTTCTATGTTTCCGTCTTTGTTCAAAATGGGACGTCGGAGAGAGACCTAGAGGGGTTTGGGACTCCCGACTGGGGGCGGTGGGCTAGAGCTCCTCCGGCCAATCAAGCATTCTTTTTCGTTTGGCTAACGGGATAATTGCTCGCTCTCTCTCTCTCTCTCTGCCACTAATCGAGTTTTGGTTGTTCCCTTCCCCCCACTAAACTAGTAACGACGAATATTGCCCCCTAAACACCAAATAATTCTATTCCGGCCTACCATTTCATTCTTCTGTGACATTTATACCACCAACTCAAGACCCCCTCTTTTGGCTGCTAGATTTCCGATCATGACTTTAAGGATATTGTTTCATACCGAAATTTTGTTACTTTACTGGTTCTATTATTTACAACTATAGACCACGTTTTGTACTGGAGCAGGAGGATAGCGGCCTAGGAAGGGGGATCCTTTTCGCCATTCCTCTTTGTTCTCACTGCTGAAGCTCTGTCATGGGCTATGGTTAGGGCCGAGGAAGAGGGTATCATTAGGGGAATCCAGCATTCCAGGAATGGGCCATCTATTACTCATCTACAATTTGCAGACGACTCTATTTTCTTTTTTTAAAGTGGATAAGGACCGTGGGCAACGCTTGAAACAAATCTTTGATGACTATTGCTCCCAATCTGGTCAGGAGATTAACCTCTCCAAGTCAACCTTGATAGTTAGCCCCGACTATTCATTCCACATGAAAATGACATTGGCCAATCACCTGCGCATAAACCTCCATGATCACCATGGAAAGTACCTTCGGCTCTCAGCTAATGAGATTACCAACCAAACTATTGAAAAGGTTAAGACCCGCTGTGCTGGTTGGATGGGGTGTTGTCTGAATAGAGCTGCTAGAACCATTTTAGTACAATCCACCCTTACGAGCCTTTTGATTTACCCCTTTTCCAGTTTCAAATTCCCACAATCTTGCATCAAGAGATTAGATCACATCTTTTCTTCCTTTATTTGGAGAAAATGCAAGGACCAAAAACCTATGCATTGGATCTCTTGGAGACAAATTTGCAGACCTAAGCCTCTGGGGGGGGCTCAACCTTAAGTCCCCTGCTTTGCTTAATCAGGCTTTATTAGCCAAGCAGGCTTGGAAGATTGCAACTGCTAAATCTAGTCTGATGTTAACCTACTTCTCTTCCAGATACTGTAAAAGGAGAAATTTCTTAAATAGGAAGTCGGATAAGAACCCCTCCCTTGTTTGGAAGAGTTCATGTTCGGTTAAAAATATTGTTGCTAGGGGGATTACCTAGAATGTGGGTACAGGTGATAGCATTTCTGCTTACACAGACAGGTGGATCCCTGATACTCCTGCTCTGTC
This sequence comes from Linanthus parryae, assembly GCA_023055425.1. Classification (NCBI taxonomy): domain Eukaryota; kingdom Viridiplantae; phylum Streptophyta; class Magnoliopsida; order Ericales; family Polemoniaceae; genus Linanthus; species Linanthus parryae. Next base: position 639,399 of record JALGPY010000002.1, read on the forward strand.
TAATGTTGTGGAAGCTGAGCACATAGATGTTAAAGTTAAGGATTGGATTAAAGTTGGGAGAAATGGTAGAAAGATTTGGGATAGAGATAAAATTAGGCATCTTCCTGCTTGGGTTCAGAGGCAAATAACCTCTATTCCTCGGCCATTTTTTTGAGCAAGAAGATGAATGCATTTGGGAGGGCTCATCCACTGGTCAGCTCACTACGGCTTCTGCTTACAAGTGGTTGATTAATGATGATTTGTGTACCTGTCTCATGCAACAGAGTGATACAGGTGGAGGGGAATCATCCAGGACTTCCCTTGGAAACACTTCTGGCACATTAGACTTCCTCATAAAATCCTTTTCTTCCTCTGGCAGGCTATCATTGGAAAGCTCCCAACTAGTGTTAAAATCCAGAAAGTTTTCAAAACCTCTAACAACCTCTGTAACCTCTGTAAAAGTTCTGCTGAAACCATTGATCATCTTTTCCTTGAATGTAAGTTTGCTAAAATCCTTTGGTCTGTTTCTCCAATTAAGTACCCTGCCTCTTGTTCTTTTTCTAATCTCATTAGCATCACCTTACAACAATCCCCAGTTAATGCCATTCCTGGAAACCCTAGTTGGATAGGTGCAGTCTCCTGGACCCTCTGGCTTAACAGAAATTATGTTGTGTTTGGAAAGAAGGATGATGATCAAGACAGCGAGATTCATTCTCCTATCTTCAAATGTAAAATTCTTGTCAACCAATTCCTGGAAGCCTGGAATCATCATGTTTTAGACTCAACTTTACAGCAGAAGAACCAATCAAGTAGTATTCAACTTATCTCTAATGATTGCCACCATCAGGACTCTCAAATCTTGGTCTAGACTAAGAAAAGAAAGGGGAAAATGATCATCTTCAGTGTGGCCATACAGGGTAGTTTGATCATTCACTTTCAGAAGAGGGAAATCAGGATGTCTATTTCAGCAGACACCATTGATTTGCTCATTGAGTTGATGAGGGTCATCCTTTCCAGAAATCTTGTTCATATTACTCTTATTATTGATAAAAATGTGTTTTTCACTTGATTCAACAGATGGAAAAAAGAAGGATGATGAAGTCTCAGGAGTGGGCGCTGAAGTGGAAGAGGATAGTGCAGGATCTGGGGAAAATTAGCCAATCTTTTTCACTGTGTTGCTGTTAGATTATTGTCTAGTGATGCTATCTACAAGGATGTTATGAATCAGTTTAGTAGTTAACGTTGTACTCTTTTGGTTTGGTTTTGTGACTATGCCTGCATTGGCTTTGCAGGTTAATGGTTGTATCTTTGGTCTTGTTCTAATGTTATTCTCCTCTTGTTGCAAAAAAAAAAAGTTGATTAATTAAACACATTTTTTTGAGGATTAAACACAAATTATTCCAAATGCATTTCGTTAGACAATGTACATACATCGAAACTTAAAAGTAATGTACGAACTTGACAGTAATATTGACGTATTGGTATATAATATTAGATTTGTAATTGGAAAACAAATCGAAAGGTGGTTCGATGGTAAAGACGCTAACCACACATTAGTGTGGTCACGCATTCAACGGTACATGATTGAAGTGTGATTTTTGAACCGACAGGTTATGTTCAAAAAAATATTTATACTCGCAACTACCTTTTACATGGGGGTAGTATAGTCTTTTTCCAACTACCAACATTATCTCTTTAATTATTCTGGAAGGTTGTAGGCAAGAAATGTGGACTGGGATGAGGAAATGGAAATTGTAGCCGTTTCTTATACCGTACTCAAATACGGAATACGGAGCCCTGTTATCTCTTTATCCATTTTTTCTTGAGTAAACCACTTTCTACAAACTTACGATAACATTTGAGACTTAAAAACACGATTATCTTAGAAGGAGAACAAACGAAGGCACTATACATAAAAGTGATACACAATTCTTCTGTATGGGACCGAACTTGTTTTGTCGAGGAAATTGAGCGTTGATCACCGTTCAGGATTGCCAAAATGGATGTTGAAGATTCAAAGAGGAGGACAAAAAGGGTGAGATAGCTAGCTTACTAAAGGTGCAAGATGATCAACTTCACGAAGCAGTGGACGGACCTGCCAAAGTTGGATGAATATTGAGAAGGTGCCTTACTCAAAGGAGGCCAATGTATATATTTGGTAGTAGTACTAGTCAGTTCCCTCTCTTCCTACTCATTATGACTTTTGTCACTATTCAGCGAATCACTTTGACCAGGTGATTTGGATAACAATATCATACAATTTTTTGATAATTTTTTCATGGCGTTGTAGAGTAAAAATTGCTCTATAATACGATGAAAAAATTATCAAAAATTAATTATTTTGCGATCCAAATCACCTGGTCAAAGTGACCCAGATACAAGTCAAAAAGTCACAATGAATAGGAAGAGAGAGAAGGATGTGGTAGTACATTGCACACAACCAATTGTGTGTAGGGTAGGGTAGGTCAACTTAGCAACTTTGCTGCATCAAAAAAGGAAAGGAGGAAAGAAATAAAATACTACTAGTAATTAAATGGGATGGATGACAAGGCGGATGGGTGATCCCCACGGTGTGATGGGGGGGATAAAAAAAGACAACGAGTGGACCAATTTTATTCTTCCGTCCTTGATCATCTCTATCTCTCTCTCCTGCCCGATCATCATCGTCATTTTCCCATTCTCTCCCCAATTCGTCCTTTGTAAACCCCCCACCCCACCACCATTCTCTGCCGCTGCTGTTGATTGGAGTAGTAGTTTGACGGGGTCATCTTTCTTTCACAATGGAAGAAGCTAAAGGTAAGACAACTCCCTCTCTCTCGTCGCTTTTCCGATGTGCTTACTTGTGCTGAATGATCTCGATCGCTCCTTCCTTCTTTCTTTGCTTTAGTTTAGTTATTCGTCGCATTACCCTTCCTTCGATTGTAGTATTTGATTTGCTTCATCCGATGAATCTGGATTTCTCACTTCAATTCAATTCGGTGCCCCCCGATTTCTTCGAGTCCTCCAAAGAAAAGAAAAAAGAGAGAGAGAGTGATCCCCCTTTTTAGTCTCTCTCTATTCTGTTCTGTATATATTCATCATTTTCATCATCAATCACCCTGCTTACAACTACTATGCTGCTGCTGCAAGTAATTTGGACTAATTCAATCTAAATCCAAATTATTAGTACCCTAAAACCCTCCTCAAAGTCAACCATTCAAGATTATTACTACTTCATTAAGCTCCATCATCATGATGTGCTCTTATAACAACAGCAGATTCATTCACTACTGCTGTCATCATCTCCACTGATTCATTCATTGATTGACTTGTTATATCTCAGATTATAGCATATCATGCTTCTCTCACTGCCTTGTTGATTTTATATATTGATTTTTTTACTAGTAATGAGAATTTAAAGATCATACCTCAACTGTTGGTTCTTCTCAACCATAACTTCCCATGTGTTTGTTCAATTTACAAGGAAAGAGGGTCTTCCCTCCTTCCCCTTTTTATCCTAGTTGATGATCACTAGTTAAGTAAATGAAACCACCTGCTTAATCAAAAATGCTGAGCATCATAACTATGCATTTCTACTCGCCCGTTCATCGTAGTTGCTATTCATTTTGTTATTGTTCTATCTTATGCATACCCACTAATCAAATCATGGTTTACACATTGATTGATTGTATGAGGGTCTCAATTCCTACATTTTTCCACCACAGTTTAATTACTAGAGGTTCTCGCTAAAAAATGTTGGCTGAGTATTTGCATTCCTTACCCATTTCATGCTACTCATCCCTTCTGTGTGTGTGTGTTACCGTGTTTTAAAAGATCCACGCGGAACCTATGCTGGTTCAGTTTTATTGTGCTCGACGTGTGGCAATTTCAAATCTCAGTGTATATACTATATACTGAAGCCATCAAGTGTTCTACCAGTACTTGAAAAAAAATAAAGAAATAAACTCTTTCTTTATGAGGTTGTGCTGCATAACATTATGTTTTCTTAAGGCCATCACCATTACTTTGTGAAGTATCTAATCATCATTCTTGCTTGATCTCCATCGTTTACAAGGACAACCTGCATTATGTAATGTTTAGTATCTCTGGGTAGCCAAACCTGATGTTCTGGACTCGTGGCATAATAATGCAACCCATATTAAGTTTGTAAGAGTTATTTGGGGATGGAAAAACATTGACACCTTTCTGAAATGAGCTTACATGCATCTTTCCTTTTAGATGTGATAAATTCGTGTATGCTAGTCTAATTGTCTTTCATCTTAACCCAGAAGTAAAATCATGTCACTCTTTTGTTTGATCATACTCAAATCTCTTCAGCAGTCTAAATTATCTACTTTTTTTCTTCAATTTTTATAGTGGTCGAAGCTAAGGATGGAACTATCTCTGTTGCAGCTGCCTTTGCTGGTCACCAGGACGGTAATCCTTATGGCACTACTAATCATCTGTCATTAATCCGTTTAAACGTTTCCCCTCTTTCACCATTGGCATATGATTGAAATTAAAATTTGATTATGCCCTTTAGTTTGGCAATGAGGACTACCTACCATGCACTATACTCAAGTCTTGTTCAACTATGAAATTTCCATTTATTTACACAAATTCCTGATCTAATCATAGGCATGTTTTTCATTGTTAACATTTTGTGTTCTTTGTCTGCCAGTTGTACAGGACAGAGATCACAAGTTCTTGACACAAGCTGTTGAAGAAGCTTATAAAGGGGTAGAATGTGGGGATGGAGGTCCTTTCGGTGCAGTTGTTGTTCGCAACGATGAAGTGATAGTAAGCTGCCACAACATGGTTCTGAAGCATACTGACCCAACCGCCCATGCTGAGGTTACAGCAGTTAGAGAGGTCAGGCTTAGATATTACTCGTAGCTAGTGTTCATTTGCCTCACATGCTGAGGTTACCGCTATACTAGCTCAACCTTTCAGACTTTATTGACCATTTTATCCTACACACACACAAACAATCATGGATGTTAGGTCTTAAAGAAGCTTACAGCACAACTTTTATTAGGCGTCTTCTTTGAGATTCATGTCTCGTGGTTTTGACTTTGAACCTTGCAAAAGACTACTGTGCTTGTGGTCAGGGACTTCAAGGCTACAATCACCTTGACCTCTATAAGGAACAAGGGTTTAGCTGCCCTTCTCCTTCTTTGATCAGAAGCTTTTCACAAGTTCTGTCAAAATTTTATAACCATCACGCTGCCAAGTAAACAAACCTGTGTGAATGTTTTTATTATTTAGTGGATGGATGGTTTTATTTGCAAGTAACACTGTGACTGTGAGATCATAACGCTTTGAATATCTATCATTGTTGCTCTTGGAGTCTATATCTGTAGTCTATCTCCTCTGTTAGAGTGTTATATAGTCCTCTTATCAGGTTACTGAATTATTTGGTCTCCTTCTTAGCTAAATCTTTCTATAATTGTGGGATTCATATTTGCATTTCAGTGCATCATCGAAGTTCAATTGTATACCCTTGGACTTGGAATATATGTTCATCCATGTTCATGCTAGTTAGTCCTCATCTGGAGATCCTGGTGTCAATCTGAGTCCTATCTCTAGAAACCAATCGGTTTATCACCATTTCTTGAGCTAGTTATGATTTCATAAGTTTGTCATTCAGTTCTGTGGTAGTAGTATTCTCGCATTTGAGATGTGTGATATAGGACCAACACACACACAGGCATGGCTCTCTCGAAAGAAATTAACTCGTCTTTCACCTCAGAAAGATGAAATTTATAGACTTGTCTAACGCAATAGGGTAACGATAGTATAGTTTTGATTGAAGCTTCATAACCACGGAAGGATGAAACATTCTGGTTGAATCTTGCATTGATGTTCACTAGCATTTTGCTAGTTAAGTTAAACTCTATCTGTACTTGAAGTTTTTTATTCTTCCGCATATTGATGGATGTAAAACGTATTTCAGGCATGCAAGAAGCTGAACCAGATTGAGCTCTCTGACTGTGAAATCTATGCTTCATGTGAGCCTTGTCCAATGTGCTTTGGTGCCATCCATCTCTCAAGAATAAAGGTTAATAATTCTCTCTTTGGCTCGCTGTAGTTTACTAGTGTTATTATTGAGCTTTTGTTGATTTGAGTTTTTGGGTGGTGGTGGAGCAGAGATTGGTGTATGGAGCGAAAGCTGAAGCAGCAATAGCAATTGGGTTTGATGATTTCATAGCAGATGCGTTGAGGGGGACTGGATTTTATCAGAAAGCCCACATGGAGATCAAAAGAGCTGATGGTAATGGGGCTATGATTGCAGAGCAAGTGTTTGAGAAAACAAAGGCCAAGTTCAACATGTACTGATGGATGATATCAAGCACTGGAATTTGAGCTGCTACTGCTAGTAGTAGTAGTAGTAGACACTTTATAATTGTGAACTTGTTCAACATGCACTGATTTCAATTGAACTCTTGTAATTTGGAATGTTATTCTGCATTGCATTCAATAGGGTTGACATGGCATGGCATGAAATGATTAGGGGAAGGCATCCTGTAATCTTCTTGATTCAGCTTCATTGCCAGCCAAACTGTACAGTTCCCTTACATTTCCATTCAGTGTTATTTCAAATAAAGACTATCATATCGACTGTATGTCTCTATGGTATCTGTATAATTATTCTTGGTGTGCAAGCTCGCTCAGCTCAAGCATTTGCAAGTCTTTCAGGTAAGAATGTAAGATGTTTCCTTCTACTGATATTCGTAGCATGTGTACTAGTAGTAGTTGGAAAGAAATGCTAATATGAAGTTGAAGAAGCTCTTGGCAGTAGGTGTATTTGTGGTGAAATGTATGGAAACCAATCAGATAAGCTGGGGGTTCTGTTAGATGTGCTACCACACTATCGTCAGGTTCAGAATCCTCCTCCTCATGCGTGACTGAACCGATTGCTGCTTTGTTTTGATGACAGTGCCTTGGGGAATCGGATATCATCATGAGTTGATGATGACGATGATAATACCTGTTATGTGTCTTCACTTTGTGAGTTGGTATGGTAACTTCAAACTCAGTTTGTTGGATAGATTCCCAAATTCAGTTGACAATCACCATAATTTGTGAGGGGCGTTTTTCTTCACCCTTCAACTTCATCTCTTATGTGTCAAGATATCACTGTTGGAAGTATTTATTTTAAGGTATTTCTATAATTACATCACCAACCAAAAACATCCACATAGGAGGTGAAATTAAGGGGTGAAGAAAAAATGGTGACATATAGCATTTCCCTTTTGTAATACGTAGTGGGGGTGGATTGACTATTGCAGCCTCTCAAAGGGTAAATATGTCGAAAAAACTGCATTCGAGAAATTCTCTTGCTAAACTTCAAGAACACACGGAGGGGGTGTATTTGACGGTAGGTTTTGATAGCTGTGTACTTGAAGTTTTTGAAACTAAGAGGGGTGTATGCGAATATCACCTTTAAATGAAGGGGTGTAAGTAGTGATTTTTTTTTTGAGCTCCCGAAGGTAGTAATAACTGTAACTTGTTGATGGGCCTATTTTTTCCCGTTCAGCAGTGCTACTGCTATGATGATGGAAGGGGGAAGCTTTGGACAAAAAAAAAAAAAAATGGAAGGGGGAAGCCCAGTGGTGTGAGGAGAAGCCCAACTAACTAACTTAATAGAGAGAAACCCTAAGCTGCTGCTGTCTTAAACCCTAAACCCTACCTAATACTAGTAGAAGGGTTCGGGTCGTCATCCTCTTTCATTCTTTCTTTCAGCGAAAACCTTCAGCCTCCCTCCCTCTTCCTCCGAGCAAGCTGCCTGCAAAGAAAGAATGGTACTGTAGCATCTTCTTGTTCGAATTCGAGATGTTGATGTTGTTGCTGTGTCTGCTGGTATTATTATTAATTATTGTTTAATGTGAGATGATGATATTTGATTGCAGCCAGAGGAAGCTGGAGTGAACCCGAAGGCGTACCCGTTGGCTGATGCGCAGCTGACAATCACCATAATGGACCTCGTCCAACAAGCTGCCAACTACAAGCAGCTCAAGAAGGGCGCCAATGAAGGTACTTATTATATGCTTTCTTCTTACTCCTCCTCCTTTACTCTATCAATCTATCTATCAATCGATCAAATTGATCTCATTTTCTTATCACAAACCCTTAAACAACAAACAGCAACGAAGACACTGAACAGGGGTATCTCTGAGTTCGTTGTCATGGCAGCTGATGCTGAGCCACTTGAGATCCTCCTCCATCTTCCCCTCCTTGCTGAAGATAAGGTACTACTTTCTATTCCTTCATTTATGCTCTCGCCTCCTCTATCAATCATTAATCATTTTACTACTTCCCTTTGTTGGTAGCATACTTCTACTATTAGTTATTCTCTGTAATAAATCATAATTTGCTGCTCCTCCACCATTCCTTCTTGGAGTAGCGCTTTGCAATTACTTCCAAACTACAGATTTAAACAATTATTGTTACTATCAAAGAAACAAGAATAATAATCACCACATGAATTGCGGTTTTGTTAGTTAGCGCCTCTAGCTAAGCGTAGCACCTAAACAGGGACGAGACGAAACCCTAATTTTCAGAAATTGGACCAACGAAAACGCCCAGGGGAACACCAACGAAGAAAGTCTTTGAGAGTCTACAAACCATTTTACCAGTCTCCGATTTCAACATGTCACCCTACATGGCGTTCCCGTTCACCACATATATCTACACTTATCCATTCATTTCATAGCAAATACAATCTAGGAAGCACCCGCGGCCTGTACTTCTAGGTCCTTTGGAAGTTTAGAGCTCTTCTAAAATATTACAATCAAAACGTATGATGCAATTTTTGATGATGACTTGTCAACATATAATGTCCATGTATTGTCTATTTTGTAGAATAGTTCATGTGTTTATATATAATTTGGACCATTCTGCCCATCAAAACTCTCTGATAATATGCGTTGCTGCTGCTGTGCTGCTTAGGGACAACTGTCTTCTAGTAGTATGGACAAAGATTCATGGATGTATGACATGACTGAGACTCTGATAATATGCGTTCGGTCTTTTATTGTCTGTCTTCCTGCACTCTTCTTCAAGGTTGCGCACTCTATTTTATTCACTGCTTGATATCAGGAGAGATGTACCACTAGTAATTGTTTTAATTTTGCTCATTCCGTGATGGTAATATTTGGGATTTGCTCCAGAAGAATAACCTTTTCGATACAGACATTAGTAATTTGTCTTCACTGTTGGTTGGATGTGTGCAGAATGTGCCGTATGTATTTGTCCCATCGAAGCAAGCACTTGGTAGAGCTTGTGGAGTCACAAGACCAGTCATTGCTTGCTCTGTCACCAGCAATGAAGGGAGTCAGTTGCAATCTCAAATCCGTCAGCTCAAGGTACTCCTACTTGCTTACTTGGGGCCATTTCCATATCCCACCCACCATCCCCCAGTTGAGTTCTGTTCCTCCTATTTACTCCCACATACTAATTTTTCCCTTTTGTTGTGTACTGTTGTGTAGGATGCCATTGAGAAGCTTTTGATTTGAAAGGCTGAAGAAGAATGGGTTTCGGTGTGATGGGCCTTGAAGGCTTGGACTGATGAAGTTTTGTTTTTATGGTTCTTAGACGATGAGAGTTTTTGTGTGTTTTCAGAGTAAAATGAGTTGTAGTACTTGTTAGTATCCCGCAATATTTACTAGTAGTAGTTGTTTGCAGACTTGAGAGATGAGAACTCTTAAAAGTGTTGACATGTTGAAGTGGAAACACGGGGTGGTGCTTTTGACGTGTTGTTTTCCATGAAATTTGTGCCAATATGTTTCTGGAGAAGTATTTCTCTATATCGAGTTGAGTTGCTCTACATAGTAGTACTGTAGTAGTAGCGTTTATGTAAGAATTGGGAGAACAGAGATTTGTGGGCAGGCAGGCATTTCACGAGCTCCCTTTGAGTAGAGCATTTACTTACCAGTCAAAAGATTTGTAGTAGCAGTAGAGTAGTACATATTGAGATGATTATGGAGTATGGCAAAAGTTTTAACTTGTTCCCCTCTATCATCGATGGATGAAGCTTCTCCAGTCGGGAGTAGACACCCGAATGATTTGTTCTTTTGTGGATAGGAAAGAGGAGTCCTCTTCCAGAGGTGTACCCTAATAAACCAAACAAGGGAGGGTTATTTCTTCTTCTTATCAGCAGCACATATCATTAACATTTGAATGAATGCTGCTGATTAGTGATTGATAACCACCCAAATTGACAAGAAATTATGTTAGAAGCTCTGCAGCGTCTGCTGCCCCATGAAGCAATCTTTATATAAGCAAAGCAAAAATGGGAAAAGAATAATCTTTGTCAGATAGATAGATAGATAGATAGACAAACAATGCCCCCCATTGATTGTTGATGCTGTTTGATCGTTCGTTTATTAGGGAGGGTTTTAGGTGGAACGACAAAAAACCATCATAATAATCACCAGCGCTTATATGATGCAACATGGAACGAATGATCCCAGTGCTTTCTCCCATCATCATGCATGTTTGTTTGGAGCAGGAGTATATTTTTGCTTTTACCAAAGCAGAGCTTGGTGCAGCAATGAAGACGGACTTTTTCAATGTGAACGTTTACGCACAGATTGATTTGGCAAAGCCTAACAACCAGTAGCCCCACAGGGGGGAAGAGGTGCCCCGGAGACAGAGTCTGGAAGTTGGATAAGCGCACAAGCAGAGAGGCATGGGGATGCAAATCAAGATTGGGTGGAGACTACGGATGATGGATCCGCCATAGCAACTTCGTAGTTGGTCGCAGCTGCTGCTATTGAGACCACCATTCAGTAAACAAATATGAATGAAGCTGTCCACAAAGTGCAACAGCAGAAGCCATCGAGGATTTTGTGTACTAATTCACTTTCTATAATACACCAGTATGTCTTCCATGTTATATTTATTTGACAACTAACTACTAGTACGTGATTACAGGCTCACATCAACTTGTCCAGATAACACTGTTCATCTATCACAGATACCCAATGATAACAACATACATACTCTGCAGCAACTCACAAAACTTCAGAATCATCATCGGTAGGATAAAGCCAGAAGCGACATCTTGCTCCACCAAAGGAAACTAAAATACACAATCGAATCTCTGGTACCAAAGAAGAATTCTTCCCTAATGTGCTACGACATTTAGTAATCAGGTATAAATATTGTGCTCATTATTCACTTTGTAATAACCAAGATATATGCTCTCTCAGTATTGGACCAATAAGGATTTTATGGGATGCTAATTTCCCAAACATACGAGGGAAGTGTCACGGGCTCAATTTCAGCGTTTGAATTTTCGCCGGAAAATCGTCCCTTGCGGCAACTAAGTCTCGACTTGGTTCAACATTTTGCAACACACAACAAGACTCTTGTGCAGAGAGATTGACTGAACAGAAACAATGCATACAGGAAAACCCCAACCTTTCATTGCCATCATCAATCAAAAGGAGTTTACAACGAGTTCCCCCAATTTCCCACTGTCCAAGCATAGCTCCAAGCGATGCTTGAAAGGCCTATATCTCTATCTCTATCCCTCTCATCCATCCCTCTCTTATTGCCCCAAAACTAACGTTTAAATAGTAGTACAATATTTGGTAATCAGATGACCCGTTGCAATACACTGAGTTTAACAAGGCAGCTACCTATGGGGCTAGCAGAAAGGAAGAGGGAAGGGAAGGTTAACAATTACTACTGAAAATTTTCCAATATTCATTATTCGGTCCTTCAAATGATGACTCAGGGTTGTATAACAAAATGGATCAGTGTTCTCAAGTTGTAAAACAGCAAAGTACGGGAGAATCCAGTAGATGATCAATGAGGGAGCAAGACAAACTTGAGTTGACATTCTGGTAATAGAGCTCTGAAAAAGATATTTAGCAGAAATGCTACCAATGACAGCGCCAACCCCATGATTAATCTCTTGCCAACATATAACAATAGAATACCATCACATATGTCAGCAAACAGGTTGGTAGTAAAATTATTACTGAACTCGAGCTGCTAGAAGGAGAAGCCAGACTTTCATCCTAGACAAGCACTAGCGGATTGTTCCGGTTCATGGAACAGGAGGAACAGGACCGGAGAATGATGTACCCTTTGGAACTTAGGTAAAAATAAGAGTAAGCTTTTCTGGGTTGTTAGCAGGACATGCCGGGAATGTAAGACCATCGACTTAGTTTCTATATATTTTTCAAGTCAAAACTCAACTAATGCCCCTGCCTTGGTTTATTCACCTTCAGCTTACCCCTACCGGACATCCATTCAAGGTTGTAGACATGTTCAAGAGTTGCCGCATCGCCAAATTCACCGTTTCACTGCGGTATAAGAGAACTGTGGCAACTCTTAGCAAGCATTATCCACCCTATAATGCAATAGAAAGAGACCAGGATTGCATACTAGAGGAAGGGATCCTCATACTAGAATGCAGAAAAAATGGATATAGAGATTCCCTTGTTTCAAGAGCAAAAGTCAACTATCTCCATCTCCTTCCTTCATTTTCAAACTCTCCTATACGAAACCACCCTAAAAGACAAGCACCAGACTGCCTTCACTCATCAAACTCTGTACTTCATCTAACCAGCCACTAGTCTTCTACTTGGCATCTTCTGGGACCCTAATCGTTTGTTTATATTCAGCAGCGGTGAACATCATTTCAAGAAAATAAAAACTTGAAATAAACATAAAAAGAAGAAAATGCATAGCATATAGAAAGTTGAAAATGCTGAATGCACAGATTCTATTCAGCAGAGAATGTGTACAATACTCCAACAGAAGAAGTCTCCTTCATGGGTGAAGGCCCCGAGCAAGTAATTCAGCTTAAATTATGCACGTGACGAGAAATTTGCAACCTAATACTGGTCAGATTATCAAAGTAACTCAACGGAAACAAGAATAGATACACGGTGACCAATCAAGAATAACAAAGCTGGCATTTTAGCATGGAAGAAATAACTTTGTAGAGACAATAAACTAGCACTTCAGCATCATTCCTCAATCTATAAGATAAATTAGTTTTCCAATATCCACAAGGTAAGGAGAAAATAAGAGTATCTAAGACCAACTGTAGACATAGATGATTATTTCAACACAGTTAAAGATAAAAAAGACCTGAACAGACTGCAATAACTCTCACTACATAATTCACCGTCGATCAAATGATCAACCAATTTTATGAAACCAAGAAAATAAAAAAGAGAGAAGCATTAAGAAAACCCCAAATGACTTACTATCTCACCGCCGCCACCAACCGATCAGGCACACTTATCTCAGCTCCCTGCAGACCTCAAATCCTGCAATGCTGACTTGATTTGATCTTGAACCAACTCTAACCGCTTCGAATAAACCTCCAACTCCAAAATCTGTTGCTTCCTCCACTTATCATCCATTGCATCACCACCACCACTGCCACCAGCACCAGGAGTGAAATTCAAAGGCGCCGGACCACTGAAATTGAGCGGGATGGGATTAAAGGCAGCCATCCCTCCAAAACCACCACGCGAGCCGCAAGGTCCGTTCATTGCATTGTGGAGCAGCTCTTTGAACAATGGAGAAAGACAGCTCCTTACAGTTTCTTCAATCAAATTGGGAATTGAGGTGGCTGTAGGAGTAGCAGTAGCAGCAGTTGGTTGAGATTGAGGCTGTTGATAAAATTGGGGTTGGACATGGCCTTGCGGTGGTAGCTGTTGATTGAATTGAGGTGGTTCTTCAGTTTTGACTGATCTCGATCGCTTACGGGGCCTAGCAGCAGCAGTAACTGATGATTTTCTCTCGTCGATGCCGTTATTGTTGTGATCAATTACTGAATTAGGAGGGTATGGGCTAGGGTTAGCTTCGTCGTCGTCCAAATCTCCACCACTAGCTACGGCCACCGCAACTCCGCCGCGGCCGGCGGCAGTGCCCCAGATTTTCTTCGAGATCTCATAAGTGGCCTGATCGTGAGGGGTCTTGAAGACGTAGTCCTTTCCAGATTCGGTCCTTGTGACGACGTTGCGGTACTTTTTCTTGAGCCTGCGGAGCTTCTCGACGAGCTGGTTCTTGTTGAAATCGAGCTGGAGCTTGGACTTGATCTGATCGTAGAACACGGTGGTGTCGTGGTGGTGGGAGGGATTGTTTCCTCCTCGCTGATTGGTGTAGTCGAGGAAGCCTTGCAAGAGCTCGATCTCGTCCTCGTCGGTCCAGAGGCGCTGGAAGAGGCGCCGAGATTCGTCCAAGGCGGCCAGAGGCTTCTTCTCGGGGGTGATCATCATCATCATCCTCGGGTCGTCCACGAGGGGGCGTTGACGGGTCGGATCGGGGGCGGCGAGGGCGAGAGTGGTGACGGCAGGGGCAGGAGGAGGAGGAGGGGCGGCGACGGCGACGGTGACCTGGGAAGCGGAGGAGGGAGGCCTGGGGGCGGAAGAGGAGGAATCGTCGTCGTCTTCGACATCGTCGTCCATGTCGTCGATTGGGGGATGAGTTGTAGCGGAGAGGACGAGATCTTCTTCGTCTTCACTCTCGTCGTCATCGTCGTCGTCGTCGATGTCTTGGGCATAGACATCATTAGTTGGCTGGTCTTCTTCGGAAGCAGCCATGAGAGAAGACAGAGGGGTTAGGGTTCGAGTTGCTGCTGATCTGTGTTCGTTCGTTCGAGTTTGGGGGGATGGGTGAGCCGATGGTGGTGGGGGGTTAGGTGGGTTCGTTCAACCCTAGAAAGAAAAAGGTGGGGGTATGGGGGGTTCACGTGTTATTGGTGCCTGCCTACGGTTGAACGAGTCAGCTAGTCTCATCGGTCCATCTATTACTGTTATTATTAAGTGTATCAACCTTCTGTTTCCACCAACCTTTCACTTACATCCTTCCCTTCTATGCGTTCCCTCTTAAACTGTGCATTTCTCCCCCACCACGCCTTTTCTTAATTACAGACATCCCCTTATAAATCTTCCACTCTTTCACTTTTAACCTGTACTATTATAGTGGCCACACAGTGGTGGTACTTACTACTTCACCCGTTTCTTCTAGAATGTCCTGGTTTGACTTTTGCTAATCAAATCACGGGTCCAAATGACCCCGGAAATAATGAAAAAAGTTAAATAGATTGTTCCTCAAGAAATATAGGTAGAACTACTTAGGGATGCAACTCCAAACAAGAAACAGTCAAACAAGCCGAACCCAACTAAAATCGAACCGAGACTTTACATTATTCATAAAATAAAGCACATTTACAATTATTATTATTATTATTATTATTATTATTATTATTATTATTATTATTATTATAAGTTCTTCCTTCAAATTAATGTTATACATATTTATTTCTTAAGAAATTTGATGACTTGTTTTTCGTGATCAGGAACATACTCATCGCTGTGCCCAAATCCAAGACGAACCTTTGAAGTCCACTAAACTCGTGCTCAGGGTCCAGACAAGTCGTCATGGTCTTAATTTAACCCAAACACTGGGAGGTAGTGCCTCAAATGAGGGCGGCAAGCAAACCCATCCGTTCCAGAGGCATCCCAATAAAAACTTGGCTCAAGGGCTCCAGAAGCTGGGTTGAGTTTACATTTGGATTATAAGTTAAATGACTCGAGCTTGAATAAGGAGAGACCATAGTTCTTCACATTGTGTTGCTTGTGGTAACAGTATGTGAACATAGTTGATATTTTGCTACTATTCACTGTTTTATCAGAATAAGTGGTATCATTTTATTACTATTATAAATTTCTTCATAAATAATGTATTCAGTACGGACAATTTCACCTGTTTGATTCTTCAGTTCAACTATATGCAAATTCTTTCACTACAAACGAACTCGGGAACGAGAGCCACTCGGTGAAAAACCTGACTTATTTTGCAGACTAGCCGAGCTTGAGCCTACTTCTTGGCTGGCTTTGGTTAAAGAGAAACCTATAGATTTTGCTCAGTTCAACTCCGTTGCACCCCTAATTGGAGCAGGACTCCTACATAAGTAGTACTATTCCATACTACCTCCGCTTCATGAGTTTCTTACTAGATTGACTTTGCTCACTATTCACCCGGTCACTTTAACTCGATGATTTGCTTAGTAAACGATGCAAGAATCTGGTAATACTTTTTATGGTGTGGTTGAGTAACCTTACTCTACAACATTATGAGGATAAACAAATTTAAAAATTGTATCGATTTGCTATCTAAATCATCTGGTCAAAGTGACATGATTACAGAGAAGAAAGTTAAACTAGAAAGAAACACTTGATAGGAAGAAACACGTGAAATAGAGGTAGAATGTGGTTGTTGGTAAAAAAAAAGAAAAAAAAAATAATAAATAGCACACTGGGGCTGTTAGTGTCTCTCCTATTAGTTCCCAATTTGACTTTTGTCACTATTCGCTGGGTCACTTTGACCCGGTGATTTGAATAACAAATCAATGTATTTTTTTGATAATTTTTTCAAGGTGTTGCACAGTAAAAGTTGCTTTACAGTGACGAAATTATCAAAAAACCGTATTATTTTGCTATCAAAATCATCTGGTGAAAGTGACCCAGATACGAGTCAAAAAAGTGAAATGGGAACAAAGAGCAGAGACTGGACTGGTAGTACTAAGTGAAGGAAGGGGTGGTTGTGTGTTTTGTGAGTGAAAAATAAAAAGAGGGAGTGGTAGTACTGAGGTAGAATGTGGTTGTGTGTTGGAAGTTCCAAGCACACAAAATCTTCCCCTCACCTTATCCTCTCCTCCAGTTGTTCCCTTTCACAAACACCCAGCAAGCACCAGCAGCATATGCTCTCTGAACCGATCCATCAGTTTAGATTTTTCCTCCCTCTACTAGTATTGGAGTAGGTGCTCCGCCGGAGTACAGGTGGAAGAGAGATCAACCACCACCATCTCCTCCTTTTCAGAGAAGCACCAGCAACAGCTGAGAGAAAGAGAGATGGCTTCTGCAACAACAAGAGCAACCTTCAGCTTCCACCACTCAAACTCAACCTCGAACTCCTCCTCTATTCACCCTCCTCAACTTCTACCATCATCTCCAAAGACAACCACCACCTGCTTCCTCCCAATTCCCACCACCACTAGAAGAAGTAGAAACCACCACCACCACCTGTCTATTCAAAAGAATCTCTTCCGCCGTGCAACCACCCTCATCAGTGTCATTCCACCCAAGTCCGTAGATGCTACACCAGCAGCAGCAGAAGAACAAATGGAAGAAGAGAAAAGCCCCATCATACCTCCTGTTGCCACTGATTATGGTTATGATGATGATTTTGATTCTTCTTCATTTGGATCGCCGACGAGTGGGCGGCCAGAGGAGAGGTTTGCAGTACTAAACACAGGAATACACGAATGCAGGTCGTGTGGATACCAGTACAACGAGGCGGCAGGGGACCCCTCTTACCCCGTACCCCCGGGCTTGCCTTTCACCAGCCTGCCCGAGGACTGGAGGTGCGCAACCTGCGGGGCGGCCAAGAGCTTCTTTGTGAGCAAGAGTGTGGAGATTGCTGGTTTTGCTGAGAACCAACAGTTTGGGCTTGGTGGCAACACTCTCACCTCCGGCCAAAAGGCTGTCCTCATCTACGGCAGCTTGCTCTTAGGCTTCATCTTCTTCTTGTCAGGTTACTTCCTCCAATAGTAGACCAACCACCAACCAATACTACTACTATGAATTTTGTTGTCCAAACATCACCACCACCACCAACAGATATGAGCCGGCTATGTACTGTATACAACATTTTTTACTTGCTGCTTTCTTCTATTATCAGTGAAATTTGGTACTTGTGTCTCATCTGATCTATCATCAGAATTATGCTTCCTTGCTTACTGCTGCTGCTATTGAATTGCAAACAAACAGCTAATTATCTTCGTGTGATTCAAAAATATATGCATGCCGCAGGGCTTCCAAAGCTTTTCAGCAACAAGTTAAACAAATAAGCAGAGAACTAGCTTCTGCTCTAACTATATCAGTGACTGAGAGATCTCTCTGGACTGTAGACATTGCACACACAAGATAAGTCTTAACTAAAAACATAGTGATTGTGCATAATATAAATTACTACATCCAAACAGGATCATCATGCGTCTCCAGTAAATATAAAAAATTGTCTTCTTAACTGATGACCTACCACTTGCTTCTGTATTTTCTGTCCGTCTCCAATAACTTTGAATCCCTATCAGCCCTTGGTTCCTTCTCCCACCAATAAGATATAAGTACTACTACTACTACTTAAAACAACATAACAATAATAGGTTTTTATATATATCTATCCTAAGCAGCAGCAGCAGCGGCAGCTACACCTTACAATCCCCCTTCTTCTATCGCCCCAACAACTCAAAAAGGGGATAGTTTGAAGACGAAGGGCGAGAGTCACTTCTGGATATGTATATATGATACAATACTACAACCTTTGCAATTAACCTCCAAATCCCCCATTCAATGGGGTGGTGGTTATCAAGCCCACTCACTGTTCCCCAGGATTTGAATCCGACTTGATGATCATCCTGCACTAGCACAAACAGGCAATCATCATTCGCCCTTCTTTTCCCCTGTCAAACGCCCATTTTTCTAAGGGCCAGAGGAGGATGTTTGGAATTTGGACAAACCTGATGGGGACTGGAGGATCACATGGAGGAGTAATGAACCCAAGTATTGAAACAAACATGATGATATTGTTAGAACCCAGCTGTGTGCTGCCTTGTATACTACTGCAGGGATCATACAGATTCTGGTGGTGCCTTTTTGACCTGATAAACTTTTTTCACTTGCTTCTCAATTGTTACAGATGCTGATGACGCCGCCGCCACCTCTTGTTGTCGATTATGATGATACATTCCAGCTGACGACGGCCTATTGATCCATTTCGAGGGTGGATTTGGAAGGGGACCAGGACTTTGAGCAAACAGGTTCCCGCTTTGTCTTGTGTTTCTCCCCTCTCCAATTGTCAAACCAGACATCCCAGCTCTTAGTAGTTTCTGCTGCTGCTGCTGCTCTTGGTAAAAATACCTATCCTGAGCCTTGTGGTTCTGTCGGCTGCCTTGCAATTCATAGGGAGAGAGCGCAGGTCTTGGGTTACCCCCTTGAAATTGCGGCTGATAGTAATTTCCATAGTAAGGAGTTGAATCCTCATAGTATCCCCTCCCATAGCCAGAGGGTCCAGCTGTAGCTGCCCTTGGCCTATTGACATGATTGTTTTGGTAAGGCCTATATGGAGCTTGTTCAAAAGAACCGTACTGATTGTAATTGTTTTTCATATTCAGTGTGTTCTTGAGCAGACGATGTGCAGCTTCTCCCAACTGAGGACCCCCAATTGCCCCACGTACCTGCGACCTGAAACCAGAACCAAAAGAGGAAACAATATTCAGAGCATTGAGATAAAAATGAGAATTTAAAGAATGAAAAGCAGCAGTCCTTGACATAAACGACAATTCACATTCATTCAACAATTAGAGGGACACTATTACATGCCACATTCATACCACTATGATTCTTCTCTTTCTCCCCATTTTTATTTTTACCAATATTCACTTGATTACTTTGACCCGGTGATTTAGATAGCAAATAATGCAATTTTTTATAATTTTTTCATGGTGTTGTAAAGTAAAAGTTGCTCTATAACACGGAGAAAAAAATGTAAAAAAATCGCATCGTTTTGCGATCCAAATCACCTGGTCAAAATGACCCAGATACGAGTCAAGAAAGTCAAATGGGGAGAAAGAGAAGAATCAGAGTGGTAGCATATAGAACAAGTTAAGGACTTATCACATGAAATCCAAACGGTTGAAAGACTTCTACTGCAATTCACAGTGATCATACATAGTGAGGAATGGTGATATGACACCAATTGCTCCATCCATGTGTTTTTGTCAAATTGGATACTTGTGGATTGATATTATCCTAATAGAATGCAACACCGTGTTCGTTAACTCAATAAACCTCAGGCTTGAAGTATGGATCCACAGACATGCAGACAAACACATCAACTCGGGACTCCGATGGTTAATGTTGAGATTTGTTAAAAGATGCTGCTAAAAGATGCATCAGAAAGAACTCGAGGTAGCACCAATGGAAGATAAGTTAAGCCTATATCTAGGGTTTGCGATCGGGATCCTACAAGTTCCACTTATTTTGTATTAGTGAAGCTGTCTATTTAATTACAAAAAATATTTAAGGCGGGCTGATGCTGAATGAAACTGCAAGGAAACTAAGGGGTCCAAAGTGGATGAAAGAAACCCGCTAAAACAGGGACAATATATGAATTAACCAGGCATGAAATTGGAAAGAAACAAATTGAAAGAAATCAACCTATGCAACCAGTCTAAGAAAATACCAAGAAAAAGGCTTATCAAGCTCAGGTACATCAAACATGATAATGTATGGAACCAGATCGTCTGAACTTATTCTTACCTTTCTCCTCTTTGCTGTCGCCCTCTGTTATCATCATGCCACAGCACAGGGGAGGATTTAATGTCCAAAGAGCTTAAGACCTGCAGAGGAAAACAGTGATGTCTAAAAACTCCCTACAACTGTGCTGGAACGCATACAACTGTGCTGGAAGGAATACTATATACCACGCAACAAGCCTCCATAATATGTGCCTACAATAACAATACTGAATGAGCCTCTTATGCTCACCAGCAACGAAAAAGCAGCCCAAGTTCACCGGATTTCGGTGCTGGTGTCTTATACACACTTGGATCTGTCCAGTTGAGAATTTTAGCCATAGGACTCGGCTGAAATGTATCCAGAGTTGGAAGCAGGCGTGCTGATATAGCATACCGTTTCAGTTTGGATAAGTTAGTTTAGCATTTGTATAGTTACCCAAAAATGCTCAGATATATAGCAAGGGACTGTAATGAAACCGTATCAGAACCTAAGGGGACAGCAGAAATTATGTAAATGATAGTTATGTAAACCATCACTCCAAGTTTTAGGTTATCTATGCATAAAGCACTCTATGTAGCATGGGTGCGGGTGCGGCGACTGTATTTTTATTTTATATTATTTGTGATACCATTATGCTAATAAAAACAACAATAAGCACCCAAGCACCCACGAAGCACCCGGTGCGGGTGCGCGACCTCCCAGAATCACCCATGCTGCAAAGAAAGCTTTACCCTATTCTGCTTCTTCTCTCATCAAGTTGGCCTGCCAGGTAGCCATATACAGCCCCTTATTTGCCACCACTTCTGACACAGATCCCACACCCACACCAGTGTTGTATCCTATCAACATGGTTACTACACCAAATTTTGAGTCCGTAACTCGGAAAGAAGCAAAACAGTGAACAAACTTCCCTTCAGCCAATTTGTGTAGGCTAATAAAATATCAAAGCATTAAATGTATAGTACTACATACCTTTTCTGGCATGTGTACACCTGCAGGAGGTTCTGGAATGTGCTTATGTGGTGGAGGATTAAGATATGTAATATTTCTGCAGCAAAAACGCATATAGAGAGGTATTCATTAGACTTCCCCAGACACTTAAAGTGATGATGGGAGCAAGTATAATAAAAGTAACCCCTGCCCATCCACGAATGCACAGAAAGGGAATAAAATCACAAACAAACAGACAAAAATGGAGGCTTACATAATTTGGTTATTCTCAATGTCATACAATCCCTTGACAGGGGAGGCAACCTTGTTGATCCATCCATTCCTCACGTATAACCACATATATCCATTCATCCCTTCACTGCAACACATTAAGAATATTGTTATGCCTACAAGGGAACAGTTAAGAGAAACTGAAAGATAAAAACCAACCTCAGATTGCAGTCAATAGGCCAAGGATATCTTTGATCGGGAGGTGACTGGAAAAAGAAATGGTAGTACGACACTATTTGAGCAGCCAAAGGATGGGAAGGATGTACATACAGCAAATCAAGCATCACACTATTGCGCATTTGTTCTTCCTCCTGCATTCGAAAACCCATTGAAAATAGGTTTAATTACTCAAACTGAACACCAGAAACATATACAACGTCTCACAATCACCAGTCTCCATAAGGATCTCCCACTCTCGAAAAACAGAAGCATAGAAGTAATTTTGACAACTAAGGTCCAATCTTTAACCACATTTTACTAATTATCTAGACAACATTTTAGTTAGATCATGTCTAACTGGCGTAGTAGATTAATCTTAATATATTGTATCCTCTTTTGCTTATGACTAATATGAAAAGTCGGTAAGATGCAGTATGTCAAATGGCTCTAGTGCTAACTGAAATTACTAGGTAGATATACCACTATCATTGAAACCCCATCCTTAATCACCTAAGTCGGCTTTCTGTAAGCAATAGCCACTCAAAAACTCAGTGAAACAACATCCTCATCCACTAAATACACTAATACTCACTAACAATAATACAGACTATGATACTTGAAAATTGTCGACCCAAAGTTCAATTCATTTTGTCAAAAGACATCTACCATCTCACTAAAGGAAAATATCACATCATGGTGATAAGGATCAGTCCCACAATCAAGCATGAACTTCCCCTAGTATAGAATTAAGATAAGCATAGTGGTTAATATAATCTTGCAATTAGCATAACTGTCACAAGGAGGAGCGGTGGGCATGAGAAAATATGATGTCGAACATCCTTTTGCTGTTATAAGGTAAGAAATTCTATTATATCCTACTGCTAGGGGGGAGGCTCGAACTCGAGACCTCAATGAACTGCCTCAGGACCCTAACCACTGGGCTAAACGGCTAGTTTTTACAGGCTTGCTTTTGGTTGTTCATTTCAAAGTTGCACGTTTAACGTAAGATACAGAACTTCCAGGAATATCTCTCTGGATAAAGAGGCGTTGGTTGCTCCAATCATTATCAGCTCTCGGACACCTGCAACCCAGCCTGGTAATTTTTTACATAGAAGTGGTTATTTTTATTATATATTTTGAGAGAAAGTAGTCGTTATGACGAAAAGATATGTTGAAAATCAAATACGCGTGAAAGTTTGGATATCTGGAATTGTACAACTGCAGGTTTTAGAAAAGGAATGACAGATTGGCCTTCAGAGTGGACAGACTTGTTCAACATTATCCGAGTGTTACTGTCGTAATTCATGTCAATTTATGTATAATCAACCGAAGAAAAATGGTAAAAAGATACAGTTCTTGGCTTCCATACCGTCAAAGTTTCCTCAACTTTCTTAGTCTCTGCAAGCAGTTTCTTCTCATTGATGAATGGCAACTTGGCAATGCCCTGATAATTACAAAATGAAATTGAAATCAATAAACGATATTACTGACAGTGCAACTGATACCAGTATTTGCATATCATGCACCTAGGTGCAGGAACACAAAATCATTTTCTTCATAACAGACAACTTTACCTGCCATGCAAATCGCTTGCCGTTCATATCAATCTCAAAATCTGTGCAATTAAGGACTCCAATTGTCAGGAAACAAGAAGAAAAGGTTACAAAGGATAAAGGGACCGGACCATCATAGGAAAGATGTAGTACCCGAAGGATAGAACTCATGGATTGGGGATGCTGGATCAGTCATTAATCTCCTATATTCTTCAGGCAGAGCGGTAGAACTACAACAACGATTTCATAAGCTCGTGCGATGTCGAGATAACTAAAATACACTGACTAGAGAAGAAAAGAAAGAGGATAGACTTGGATGGTTCTTCCAAGTTCAAAATCAGGAGGCAATAGCTGAAGTAAACTAACCTAGCAGCTGGTAAGGTTCCCATGAGTTGGTCAAAGGGCTTAAATGGCTCTCCCAAAAAAAATGTTATTTCTAAATCAGCTAGGTCTTTCAAGTCAGAAGCAAATGGAGCATAATGGTATGGGTAAAACCTGAAACCAACAACAAAACACTCAGCAAGCATTGCATAACATAAACACATCTCAGATCATGATGAATGAACCTTTCACCATTTAACGGGAACTAACCATTGCCATGAGCAAACACCTTGATAGTAATACCGGCAAACCCAGCATAAACCTTCAACATACCTAAAGACCTGCAAACAAGACTTGGAGTCAGCAACCAACATATGCGGAGTCACTGAAGCCTTGCTTAATTTTGAGATAGGATGTATTTTCTAGAATGTCAATTCATGCTGGCATTCCTTAACTTTGATTGAAAGGTTAGAAATGTAAAAACAACTAAAAATTGGGTTGGTTCACATTGAGATTCAATTATTCATACACGGTTAAGTTTGAACACGACAGTAGAAGGTTTATGAAACACCGTGTTCAGTATAATCTGAACATGAGACTGCGTAGAAGGCTCTTAAATAAGGCAGCTGATGGGAGCGCTCCTGAATTCTGGCACTCGGTCCCAAGTCTTTCTTCAATTCATCGTGACCATGTGGTCACACAACACTTCAATGTGCTCATCCACCCTACTGGCTACTATTATCCTATGGGCGACAACCTCGTCTATCCCCATCACTATGTATAACGGACACGTGATAGCTAAATCGATCCTTCTGCTCTTCAGCATATCTTGTCAATCAATAATTACTGCTGGTACTGACCATCTTGGATGCAACACCAGCAGTAAACGCCCACCTCTGTCCCCTCAACAGACAAGAAGAAGATAAACAGATGAACACACTGATTCAGAACCTGCTGCCCAGACTTGGCAATTGCTACATTCATAGTCGCCAACGCAGGCAGTTTGACTGTCTCCAACTCAGTAGTGTTATTGGGTTTTGTTCAAGTGTTTTTCTTCTTCCTTTCCATGTTGAACCATTTCTTCAGAATCTCTGATCTAGCAACTAGATCATCCATTCATGATTCATTCTCTTTCCTGCATACCGTTGAATCGTTGATGTTGCATAGTTAAAGTTAATGTGATTCATTACAGTTGGTAGTTTTTTGGTGATTCTTTGACTTCTTTGGCTGTGAAACTGGAAGTACATGGTGAATAAAAGATCAGTTCCATCATTTTGGTTTTCAGTTTCTTTTGTTTAGTTGATTCAGAGTTATCATGTCTACTTACAACCACACAAGAACCTCCACCATAGACTACATGTAAGAAGGATACTTCGATGGTAATAAATATTCAAAATAGTCCAAGAATTGCACCTATCCGGTCAAGGCACGCAAAATCACCAGATTGCTGCATCACCCACAGTTGATTCGAAGATATATAATTAAGCACCGAATGATGCTGCAATTATGGCGGATATCATCGATTATTTTGCAACAACCAAAGGATTGTCGAGGATCCTTCCATTGTTTTTACGATTACATGAGATTAGAAAAGATGCTATCTAAGTAAGCAGTGGTGAAGCTTTTATCGGGGATATATATGACTCTGTCAGGACCAAAACTCCCTTTACTTGCAGATGCTTTTGCTAGGGCAATGAGAGCTACAAACGCTTTGCACCAGCAGCTACTTAACGTACATCTTTAGTCGCATACATACTCCTTGTGACGGCAATACTCAAGACTCAGGAAGGCCATGGAGGTCATGGAACGGTGGAGGTGGAGATTTCCCTGAAGGTTGTGGCAGAGATTTTGCACTGCCACAATATACTCGGTTCCACAGTTCTGTGTCACAGCGACACACCAGCACTTCATCCTAATTCAAATCAGTATTATACACAGCCTTCCAGTACCCACACCAATCATGAGTGTGATCAATGTGGGAACTCTGGTCATACCTGTCAAGATTTTGTTGGTAATCCTAAGTATGCTAATATGATTACTTGTGAGCCCCTACACAATCATCAGCACACACCAGCTAAAGTAGTCCCCATATGAGAGGAATATGCTCGCCTACTTCAGTACAAGGCTCTCAGCAGACTTCTCATATAGCATCCGTCCCTCAATATGATACAATTCTTGCACCTTGTTTACTCTACATATAAACCTTGGGTCAAGGGATAAGGGGAAATATTTTCTTTACACCTGCTTTATCTTTTGGTGTAATGGAAAGTTTGTGAGGCAGGCTGTTGCAGATTAGATGTCGTGGAAAAACCATTTTGCGGTGAGGAAAACATAAAGTAGGATGCTGTGGAACATTAGAGATTCTATCAAAAAGGAACAGGCGCTTACCATATCTTTCCTAATTTCATCAATTTTTTCTGGGTCGGACACCTCAAATTTCTCAGCATAATACCTCTCCTTGTATCCAGGCTCTCCTAATTTTACCTGAGAAAAGAATTCCAATTTCTGAGTCATACGAACAAAGATAATAGTAATACTCGCTACCACATTTACGATGAATGAAGTATCCAACCTTTGCCTTTTCCTAGAGAAGTAAAGAAACTAACGATTACAAGAGAAGGCAAACATAACCACAAAGAAAGAGGAAATCAGCAATTATGAAGCAAACAACTCCAAAAGATATAGCAAACCATTCACTTAATGAAAGTACACTCCTATGAGATAATATGAAGTATTCAACCTTGATTTTTCCTAGAAAAGTAAATAACCTAACAATATCAAGAAAGGGCAAACATAAACACAAAGAAAGAGGAAATCAGCAGTTACAGAGCAAACAACTCCAAAAGATATAGCAAGCCATTCACTGAAATGAAAGTACACTCCGATGAGATAATTTGAAGGTAGGTAGTAGTCGAAATCCCAGAAAATTCACCTTTTCATCATAAAATAACACGAATTGTACGACTTACACAAGCCTAGAGGATTTTGGCAGTTTAAGGCGATAAAACCAGTCCAAAACCAATTACCATAAGAGCTTGAAAACCGCATATCTAGGGTCTCCACATTTCTTCTCTATCGTGCCATGATATACGTGTCCTATTACAGTATGAGACTAAAAGGTTCAAAAGCCATTTTTGTTTCATCTTATCTAATCAACTACATATTAGCTCTGACATTGATGCCCAAAATATCTTTAAATACTAAACCTAGCCTTTCTTTGCTTGGTTATAAAGCATGCTTCCTGATTCACTTCCCAAAATATATCTTTTAATACTAAACCTAGCCTTTCTGTCAGGTATGCATCCCAAAGTAACGTTAACTGATGCATAAAGAAGGGAGGTCATGGAAACACAGCCAAGAAGAATATGGTGATAAGTACAGATCTAAAAATCTAATGATTATGTTCTTTCATCACAACGGAAAGGACAAAAGAAAGGAAAATATGACGAATGAATGTTATTTATCACTGACAGCAAGCTCATTTCTCAATATTCAAAAGTTCGCTTGAACCTTGCTATGAACTCCCTGTGGTTTCCAGATATTAACTTTGTCAGAAGCCGATTTTTCTCAAGTAATGGCAAATAAATCAGGAGCAACTGTGCAAGGCAGACCTTGTCAATAACTTGGGTTTTCGGCTCTTCAGAAACCTCTCTTCTTGCTTTAAGTCTAAATTCTTCATTATGCTCCATTGCCTGAGAAAAGAAAACCAAAAGTTACAAATCTGAAAACCAAAAACGGAGGTTAAAGAAGCTTAGATGGAGGGCGGCTTGCCAACATCGAACACTTTAGAAGATACAACTTCACGATGTTATGCTATTCCGGGAACCGCATACACTTTTAAGAAGAAATTGTAATTCATGTCGTAAACTATATCTACAACGGGAGACAAGACAATACGATGACGCTGAATCTCATAAAAATTAAGAGAAAACACAGTGAGATGACAGTGAATTTACATATTTACATCGCACTAACTTTATTCAATTCGGTAAGGAAATACATCATTAGGTCTTGTAGTGTGTTGATGGGACACAATAGAACCTTCCAACTGCCTCCAGGGGCTGAGGGAGGATCTCAATAATGATAGAAAGCTAATACAGGCTATCCCAACAACTAACAAAATAACACTTCGCCCAATACAAGACTTAACGAGTAAAGTCAATTCCGTAATTATAAATCTATTCCATAGACTTTAGACAACTTAAGTATGCTTAAAACTGCTGATAAAATTCGGAAATCAAAATAAGATTACACATTTTCGAGTATTTTACTATTTTTTGTAGCCATTGCAAGTAGATTCATATTCTTCTGATTGAACAACTAAAGCTCTTGGGAGTTGCAACAAAATAACAAAAGAATACTATTTTTACTGATTTTACATGAGACCCACGCAGCCGAGAGCGAACACACAGAAATGAAGGCAAAGGGGATGGATAGTTATAACTTGAGAGAGAGAGAGAGAGAGAGAAATAGTACGTGCTTTTATAGGATAGTGATACAAGACATGAGATGGTCAAGCAGTAGTAAATTAGTTTATAGGTCTCTATAATTTGGTTGATGGATGTAGGCTGTAGGTTTTCTTGTGTAATACTCCTATTAATTCTATTAGGTCAGACTAAAAGCACTGTAAGAGTATTCAGGTTTCGATCGAGATTTTGATATTAAAAGTAGAGAGCTTTTAGCTATGGATTGTGTGATGCATTCCAAACCCAAGGTACATGCTTTTAGCTGAATTTACTCTAAGAGTTCTCTCCAAACCCTAAAACTACTGTTCATAGGTACTGCTCACACTACTGTTCATAGGTTTTGATCGCGACTGATTGCATTCCTGCTCTTACAGAAATAAAACTTTAACCGATATTATTCTGATTCAATCTCTTTCTTCACTTGGCTACTGCAGATCGAGTGTCAATTGAACACATCAACAGCAAGTGGCTTCACGCAATCCAAGAGATGTCTTGCAATGAATATATGGGAAGCACTTTGCACTTTCCAGCACCCACGGACTATCATTACCAAGGTCAACTTTAACAGGGTAATCCAACGAGTTCTGTCCTATAACCCGAAGCCGCCCCAGACATAATGACGAAGGCCTCCAAAAGACAGAAGAGCTTCAAGACTTCAATAACAGTGACTTGATGGAACTCTAGAATCGAGTTTACCAAGCTTCCTCAATTACCACAGTGTTTTACTTCTTGATTCATTGTTATTGGATGAGCAGAATTAGTTTCCTTATTAGTATCTATGTTAGTACCCCATGATAAATTGCATTACCTCTCTATTCTCTAATATTTCATTCTTTCCGACAACTGTAAGAACATGGACGGAGAATTGAAGCTACGAATTTAGTAAGAGCCAAATTACGAAGAGTTGACGAGGAAATGAAAGAAGCAACGGGTCTTGTCCGTCATCAACGACAAGTTTAGGCCCTAAAAGAAAATCAATAGGAAAAATGTATTCGCATGATGAAAATGGTTTAAATTTCAGGGGTCATTAACACTAAACCCACTTGTACACTTTGTGACAATAAATCCTCTACATATTCAATTTCCCACTACAACCCCCCACACTTATACATTCAGTGACAATTAGCCCCAATTCATTAACGGTGTTAGAAGAAAGCTAACGGATACCATGACTACAGGGGTTTTGTAGTAATTTTGTCGTCATAAATAAAGCTAATAATAATAAATTTAAAAATAGAAGGAAGAACAAGAAGAAAAACACGGGCGAAGAAGAAGAGGAGGAGTGGGAGAAGGAGAAGGAGAGGAGGACAGACCCAATCGAGTTTAAAATAGAGAGGGTCTCTGGACGGCAGTGAGTTCCGTTGACAGAGACGAGGATATTTGGGTTCAGGTTCAGCGGTTGATCGTTCCGACGAATTGGGATCATATGTAACGAATAGGAGGACTGAGAGACACTCCTCAATTTTTTTTATATTTGGTTTATTTATTGATGAGAATTACAAAAAAGGCCCTACTGTGATGGCTTCAGTGACAACTACTAATTGTCACCGGATGAGAGTGGGGGTGGTAGTGCGACATTGAAACGGTAGAGGGTTTGTTGTCACAAAGTGTATGTTGCAAGTAGGATTACTGTCAATGACAGCAGGACTTTCTATTTCCGATGCAGTTACAGCTATAATGAAATTCACACTCATTGTGGGTAATATACGTTCTCGCACAAACCATGGTGATAAATCACTAAGCATTCATGTGAAAACTGATAAGAGAGGGAAATGCAGTAGGAGAAAAAAACCAAGGAACAAAATCCGCAAAAATAAACCTATGGGATGCTACCTTGTTTTACATCTTCTAGTTGCATGCTATTGACAAAAAGATTGACAATTAAATCCATAACAAAGGCATATAGACGAGTCAAAACGGTGACTGCAAATTGGTAAAAGAACCAAGGCACACATGCTCAGAAGTCAGAACCATCTTATGGAGCTTTTTGGTTTGATAATATCTTTTCAAAATAACACGGCTTTCCCGTCCCAGGGTGCCTGATGATCCGGATACAGCATGATGTGAATAGCCAATATCAGGATTAAAAACAATAACGTATAATGTTGCAGTATAGAGAAGTAAATACACACTATCAGTTGATTCACATGTTTAATCACAGTCCAATAGTTTAGTAACAAAAACCTCACTTCCAATTTATTCAGATGTAACATGCACTCCATGGTACACAAACTGTAGGGAGAGAAGGAGTACCTTCTGTATACGAGTCCGCTTTTGAAAGATTTGCTCTTCAAAGACAGCAACTGACTGAATAAAGTGTTCAACTCTGTCCAGCAACACCTGAACAAGTAACTTTCGGGTTCAAGCCAAGCCAATAAGGTGGATGAAAGACACTTCAGTCTAGAATCAGATATAACATATTCAATATAATTTTTTTCCGTGTATCAAGATGGATTCTCTCACTTTATAGTCTCTACAGGTTAGTGCAACGTTTCCTTGACATGAACACTCCGTGGACTCTTTTTCATACAAGTCAGGTATGGCTCTAGCCTTGTCCTACTTCAAAAATATTTATTGAGTTAGACACCTGAGTAGGATTCTGTTTCGTATATGCTTTAGTGGTTGATTGTGAAATAGTCATGTCTTATTCGTTGTGGTTGATTAATTCATGTCTTGAATCATAGTATTTACACTTTTTACTTGAATCCTCAGAAGCAGATGGGCTCTTCAAACAGCCAAACTGATGCCTTAAAGATTACAAACTAAACAAGAATCCAGAAAGTAAATCTAACGTTCAAAGGTATATAAGGGAAATCAAGAAACAAATCAAATCCAGACCACTTAATCTTGGTTCCTTTTTTGTTTGGGCAGTACCTGTAATGGGTACCAATTAGAGTGTTGTTTGCATCACGGAGATGCCAATAACAACATACTATGGAGACACATGAGCGGAAAACTTTGCTACAGAAAAGTTGGGGATCTCCAATTAAATGATCTCCAATTAAAGCCAGGCCAAATCTTCACTCCAAAAAAATAGTTCTCTAATCCCCTAATAGAGAAATAGTGTACCACTGTCCAGCAACGCCTTAGTTTCGTTCAAACTAGTTTAACTAACATAGTCGAATAGATAAGCAATCACATAAATCTGTTACGACCATCAATCTGTGGCACATGAACTCAGGTACTCTTGTCCGACATGATACGAATCTAAGCATTCGATCTGTCTAATTCCAATATTACAGGACTTGGGAACACAGCAAAAAATACTACTTCAAAATCCAGTTGTCTTTGTACTACTCTATGTTTCTTCGTACCAGATTAAGAAACCTCAAACTATGTTCCTTAGTTTGAAACCTTTCCAGCTCTTGATAAACTATATGTCCATACCCATGTTACCTCTGACTCCAAACATATATTAGGAGTTTAGAGAGCCAGTGTCTACTTAAAACTTTTTCAAAATAGATGTCTACAAGGTAAATTCGAAAATCAATTCAACATTTAGCCAACATGCATGAAAACTCGAAAATGATATACAAACCCGGAGAAAGATAGAATCTTCTATGAAAGTTGCATTTTGACGGGTATAGAGCATTGCATGCATTACACAACATACTTTTGCCTCTTTATATGACATTTAAGTTTTGTGTGTGAATCTAATTTAAGTATTCAATCACCATGTTTAACTTAGTTCATGCTCTTATCCAAGAGTATGGCCCGTCTTAGGCCCTGGTGACAGTACTTGCTTATAGTTAGAAGAGTGCATGTAACAAAGGGCATCTGCACGATCAAATAAATCTGTGTGGGCCAATATTTCAAATAACAATCATTTGGTACAGAAAGAAAATCTTACCTCACCAGCTTCAGTAAGATAACCTCCCATTGCAGCAAACTCCTTTTTATAAACAGACATCAGAAGGTTAATGGCACCCTGTAAAAAATATATAAGAACGTTATTTCCTTCTTAAACCATTGCAATATTGAAAGATGGATTTCTTCTTATAAGACGAAAATCATGGAGTTCTGCCCGCACTCGCACATTTTTGTTCATCTAGAATACTGTAGTTGTCTCTAACAAATTGAATTAGGGGAAACCATCTCTATCAAGCAAAATCTTTTAAAGATATTAAATAATATTCAGCCAATTGTTTCAATCATAAACCGTTTGAGCTAAGTGTTCCGTCACATGCACTGATGACTAACCTCGCGGATTTCCAGCGTTGGCATATGCGGGAGAAAGTCGTTGCCGACAAAAAAACAGAGAAATACGAAGTCGTCCAATAATCGTTCAAAGTTTATCTGAAATGGAGGGTTCGGAATGTCGAGTTCATATTGCAAATATTCCCGCAACACCCAGATGTTCAAGAACTGCCAGATCACAAAGAAGATATTTAATTACATAAAACTGGCGCCGTCAAGGAACAAAAAATTCAAACTGAACCATCAAGGTAAAGTCGAATGATAGTTGATTAACCTGATATTTCTTTTTGTGAACTGGGGTAGTATCCACCAGCTTTCCATTCACATATTCATCTTTACCCCGACAGTCTGCTGCCAGATGACCAACTTCACCACAATTGAAACATTTTTCTTGCTGGCCAGGAAGAGCGATCACCTGTACACACACAAAAAAAAGGTGCAGTATGAATCATCATGGACCAACATCTAAGACAAGTATTTCAACTAAAAAGTGCCTAACCTCTCTTAATATTGAGAAATGAACCTCATGTGTCGCTAAGGCCAGCATAATCAGATCTGCATCCTGTATGTAAATAGCTACATGCATTAAGAACATAAGAGAGTGCAGTTTGATAGTGACCAAGTAAAAAAAAATCAATCCCCCATTTAGCTCACTTCTGTGAAAAGAACCAAAAAAAAAGAAACATAAGTTGAGTAAGATGTACTAGAGCGTACGAACCAGGCCATATAAACAATGTCGTGTGTCGGTACAGAAACCAGGGAGGTTACGTTGCAACCGGATATAGGACATTATCTTGTGTTCACCCTCTCCAGGAACATTCGAGTCAGAAAGAATAACCTTAAAATAACCACCCAATGCAGCTCCATAAATTAATTAAAGAGAAAGAATCCTGAAAATACAGGTATATCGAAAAGAGAACAGAAAGGATCACTCCACTAGGAAGGATTTATCTGATCTCGAAGGGGTAAAATATATAGTTGGTGAACAAACCTTAGTTCTTCGCCAACCAGGGTTCCTGTTCAACCTAGACTGTATATAATATTGAAGTGCTACAGAGAGCACCGACATAAATTGAGTGCCAGGAGTTATGACATTCGAGTCAGATGTTTCCGTCTTTTCTTTAAGAGTCAGACTCTGCCCCTCAGCTTCAAATTCCTTCCTCAACCTTTCTTCTTCAGCTTCCTACGAATAAGAAACAAAAGTTCCAAGTTCAGTAGGTTCTACATATCGTGAAAGTTATTAATTAAGTGTAAGAAACTCACAGCTGTAGCAGCATCTTTTGCTGCTCTGAATCGTCGCGAACGTTGCTGATTCATTTTAGCTCGTGGAGCAACCCCGTCTACCAAATCAAAAACAAATTACAATGTCTCAACTGCATATAGGAGATAAACCAAACCCTAGAGGAAACACATCATACCTATTGCCATATAAAGAATCTTTCGTGGGCGAACTAATGAAAACAGATGGTCAATGTAATCAAAAATTGACTTAAACACGTCATCATAAGTTGTAGGTGCCGGCTGCATATGCAAAACATTTTCTTGTTAGAGTCACAAGTGAGGAATAATCATGACAAAACAGAGAGTAGACAAAAGAGAGATCATTCTGTACTAAAATATTTTAAGACCTGAATACCATAAGAGGGAGGCAGAGACTTCGCATCAAATATACAATCAAGTCTTAGCATAGCTCATAAAAAGTTCAAAGTCAACTTGTAATATTTTAGAAGTGAGGAACATATAGTCATGATCATTTTATGTTTAGAAAGAAGTACTATAACCAATTTACAAGGGCTAATATACTATAACCAATTTAAAAGGGCTAATAGA
This sequence comes from Linanthus parryae, assembly GCA_023055425.1. Lineage (NCBI taxonomy): Eukaryota > Viridiplantae > Streptophyta > Magnoliopsida > Ericales > Polemoniaceae > Linanthus > Linanthus parryae. Next base: position 673,440 of record JALGPY010000002.1, read on the forward strand.
CAATTTGCACCTATGTGTTTTCGCACAAAGACACACCACACCCCTGTATTTTGACAAAACACAGGAAACGCCTCTACAAAGACTCAGCACAAACATGTTGTGAAAAAACTAAATATGCAGAAAGAAAGAACTAAACACACAGATTTACGTGGTTCGGCAAAACAGCCTACATCCACGGAGTTGCAGAGATTTCACTAAAACAGACGAAACGTCTCGGAGAGAATTACAAGCGAAATCAGAACGCTCAACATAACATGCTACGAACCATAAGAACTCTATAAATAGACGACCTATCAAACCGGGCCAGATCCAAGCCCAAACGGGTCAACCGGCCCAAGCCTTCGCTCCACGAATCATGTCTCCCTTTTCGGGTCGTAGGAAAACATGAACCGGGTCGATTCATAAAACGGGTCGCCCATGAACAAGGGCTCCAACCCAACAAAAGATACCTCATCAAACACTAAATTTTACATATAAAATAGGGCATTCTCTCCCTCTTTTCATCTTCGTTTTCCTGCGTCTTCTTCTACTGCTGTCATGTAAGCCAGATCTAACCCACCCACAATCGCCGGAGACAACGGTGAAGCCTCCAAAATTGAACTCCAATTGAACACTCGTAAGAGAACAAAATCTATTAAAGAAAAATATGCTGATGGGGTCATGCTGGTACCGGCTTTTAGCAGAGTCGGCGATTGGAGGATGAGACCGGTTTTGTAGTCGCGGTGGAAGGCATTGATGTTGGAGGTGGTACGCTGCATTGGATCTGGTAGAGATTAGAGAGTGAGTTTGATGAGGTTTGTATTGAGAAGACTAAGTCATGTGAGCGTGTGTGAGAGAGAGAGAAGCCAAACCACAATTGAACACTTGTACGACAAACCCGAGCCAATAATTTTTCAGATTTATAAGCTATGTTTTTTCCAACTCTGTACTGGGTTTTATTTGGGTGAGTAGAGAAGACAGTGGTGGTGGTGGTGGTGGTGGTGGTGGTGCGGATTTGATTTGTTCTTGTTGTTGGTGGTGCTGGTGGTCGTGTCAATGATTTGATGGTAGTGCGGGCTATTATGGTGGGCTTGATGTTTTGAATTTTTTGGTGGTTGTGGTTGTGCATAGTGGTAGGCTGTAAGGGTAAAGTAAAATTTTACTAAATAAATGGGTGAGATTTTCGTCCATCTCCGTTAGTTGGTAGGCTTGATCGTCAAAAAATATAAGTGTGTTCTGTCATTTGTCAAAACATGGGTGTGTGTTGTGTGTGTGTGCCAAAACACAGGGATGCAAGCTGTATTTTACCTGTTTAAAAAGCGACCCTCTATAGTTAAATTATGTCATCCTACACGTGCTGGAAAAACTCTAGAATGCATATGTATCAAGGAAGTAGGTATATTTCCTGATTTATCTTGCTGAAAAGAAGATACTCGCTGTTCTATTTTTGTTTCGTTTCTCATACTTGTTGGACAAGCTTTCAGGAATAATATAATTTGTTTCCACCATTCTTCCCCTGATGAATATGCCCAAGTGGTGAAAAGTATGGGTTAGTACTTAGTAGTTGAAATATAGTGTTTGGCTATTTGGAGTTCTTTTGATAGGGTGGATTGATTTCCTAGATTTTATGCATTCTCTGTAGCAGTTTCTTCATATGTGTGTTTTGGTAGGATTTCTTTCTCCATCTAGGTTATTAGGGTTTAACTTTGCAGTTCCCTTTGACAATCCTCTTTTTTTAAATCGTCAATTTCATATCACGAAATCAGATAACTTGCAACAAAGGTGAACATGATGTAGTGGTGTTTCACGATTACTGATGGGCATGATAGACAAGCAGTGGTGAACGAGCATAACTATGTCTTTATCAGTCCAGGCTGGCAAGAAGCCATTGAAACTGTAAGGCCCCACTTCATGCTAAATGCTCGGTCCCTCGGTACAGACAGAAGATTCTTAACACGTCAAAAGAATCAAGCTAAGGGTGGTTAAGCAATCCAAGAGAACCTAACTACCCGAATACAACATAGAGAAAAAAGCGAGCATTGTATGCCCAAACTTAGTTATGATCACCGCACAAGGAAGCGACAAGTGACTAACTAGTTCTACATACTACTTCCAGAAGCAACAGTTATGTTATTAGTCTCTGTTAATTCATCATTTGTCAAGATCGGTCACTACATGTTATCTAGAGATGCAAATATAATCCACATGGATCGTTATCACCTACACCACTGACAAGACAAAGCCTCGTGATATCAATCACACGTTCTCAAGCCAGATCCAATCCCCATATAAATTGAGTGAAAACCAAAACCAGAAGACTATAATGGATCATTTCTTTTGATGGGGTATATCTGCTTCCTCTTTATTTCAACTGCAGGGAGAGATATTGAATATGTGGCCTCCAACATGAAGTTGATAGTTCCAGTAACCCGATCAGCATCGATGGTTGGTACTTGTATGGATTATGGAATGACAAGAATAGATAAACAAAAACAAACAAAATTATTCGAGGTGGTTGCCGCATGTTAATAGTAGGCCCTTGAATGCGTCTGAAATAGCGATTTTAATGGTAAAAGAACTAGAACGAGACCAGGGGGGATACAATAAAGGGCCATTGATTTGAATGTATATGAGGCTATGAGCACATGGATTTGGAAATAAGCGGTGGAGGATGTAATCCACTTAGCCAATCCCGGAATAAGAAGGAAAATCTAGTAGTGATGGGAGTTGAGTGACAGCTTCATGTACTCTGGCAACATGATATCCATAATGAGTATATGAAGGATTTTACGCTGGAAAAAGGACTACCGCATTACCAAGACTTGCTCCATTTGGTTTCTTCCCATTTTTGACTAATCTGGTCCTATTACGTATAATAATGACATATCTTGGGATTGCCATCTAAGGTAACCAGCTAACCGCCATACAGAGTCCTGAAAGGTTGTAAATCGTCAATCTAAACTCTAGGCTTCAACCAAGAAACCCCGTGATTAGACTACCAACATAGATATGGAGTAAACCTAGTGTGCTTACTACCTATCAAGAACTACACCAATATGTATCTGCACCGCGTAGAGAACAGTTAAAGCCAGTGAAAAATGCCCCTCCTAAAACTTAACCTAAGGGTTTAAAAGCCCAAATATAAACATAAAGTAGAGAAACAGCTTCTGTAGAGCTGAGGGTGAAGATATTCAAATCTACTAAGTGAGAATTTTCATTCATATCTAGCTTGGAATGAAAACAAAAGGGGTAGAAACCCAAAGCCCTAAGTAAGCGAAATCAGCTTGCTATGAATAACAGGGACCATTCGCATTGGGGTGGGTGGGTGGTGCGTACCTTGCCTCGGGGATGAAAACATGGGTGGATGATACCGTTCATGTCTAGGTATAAGTTATCGTACTCCAAGCCATTAGGGTTAGGTTTAGACACGTCGACAGGGTTGACACCGCCGTTACCGCCGTCGGTGGGTTCTTCCTCGACGACGTCGGAGATGGAGCGAGAACAGCGATCTGCGATCCACCTGTAGAAGGCCGGAACTCCCATGGCCGCTGCTGCTGCTGCTGGGGAAGTTGAATTAGCAAAATCAGCGAGTGTTTGTTTCTTTTTCTGGGTTTAGGATAGGAGGCAGAGGAAGAAGATTAGGAGGAAAGCAATTCGGTGAGGGAGAGAATACAATTTTGCAATGCCGGTGCAAAGAGGAGAGAGTAGAGAAGGTCTCTCTCTGTACAAAACTCTCTATTTTGTTGATCTTCTTCTGGAGAGGAAAGAGCTCTCCAAGTCGTCGACTTTTCTCAAAGGGGGGAGGACTTGCCGAAAATATACAAGATCTAACAAATTTGCATAAAAACCCCTTGTATTTATGGTTAAGATACACAAAAGAGCACTAAGGACGTGACATTGGCAGTTTAAATCAGGAGAAATTTTTGTTTGACCTAAAGCAAGCGTGGCATTGCTCTAACCATACAGCAGCACAGAACTCGTGTGTATCTAGATGAGACCTGGACAAACCCTCGGGATTGACGATTCGAAGCGTTGATCCGGACTCGCCTAGGGTTTTGATTCGTTATTCTCTCATTACTTTCCTAACTATGAACTTATTTTCATCAGTGAATATGCTTTTAATGATGGATGATAACGTGTCTTTGTGTTATTGATTTTGATTGACGACTTGGTTATCTGTACCGTTGTGTTATTTTATATTTGTATGTTGTGACTAGGCACGCCTATCACTCACAAAACTAAACTAGTTGTCGAATACGTGAGAGTTAAAGACTTTAGCTAGTGAAAGAGTGGTGTGGATAGTGCTTCCTAAGCATAGTGACACCGTCCACGTGTCCATCATCGGTAAGTCCTTGTAGTACATTAATACCACCGAATACTTATCTTCATATGCGCACTTACTCATATAGGGGCTGTGAGACAGGGCCACCCTCGCATACTAACCGTACGGGAGTTGAAGGGCTTAAGTGGCTTGGAGGCTAGAGTAAGGTACGTCGCACGTGAGCAGCGGTTATGCTCGCGTGCGACCCTTGTCATTTATCTGGGAGACTCGCTGATCATGTGCCCTATGTATACGGCCGATCGTGCAACGTGCGACGCACTAATGTAACCGTCGCGTGCAGTTATATAACTTCTCGTAACTGCTACTCTAAGACCCTATATATAGGAGTATTGCCTTCTATCTTCGGTTCGGCTCTCTAGCAGTCATTACACACTGTCTCTCACTCAGATCATTGGCAAAGGCGTACTCTTACCCTTGCACGCTTAGTCTCTTACTCTCGCTGTTCTATTTTTGTTTCGTTTCTCATACTTGTTGGACAAGCTTTCAGGAATACTATAATTTGTTTCCGCCATTCTTCCCCTGATGAATGTGCCCAAGTGGTGAAATGTTTGGATTAGTAATTGGTAGTTGAAATATAGTATTCGGCAATTTGGAAATATTTTGATCAAATGGATTGATTTCCTAGATTTAATGCATTCTCAGTAGCAGTTTCTTCATATGTGTGTTTTGGTAGGATTTCTTTCTCCATCTAGGTTATTAGGGTCTAGCTTTGCAGTTCCCTTTGACAATCTTTTTTTTTTTTTTTAAATCGTTGATTTCATATCACAAAATCAGAGATTAATAACTTGCAACAAAGGTGAACACGATGTAGTGGTGTTTCACGATTACTGATGGGCAAGATAGACAAGCAATGGTGAATGAGCATAACTATGTATTTATCAGTCCAGGCTGGCCAGAAGCCATTGAAACTGTAAGGCTCCACTTCATGCTAAATGCTCGGTCCCTCGGTACAGACAGAAGATTCTTAACACGTCATAAGAATCAAGCTAAGGGTGATTAAGCAATCCAAGCGAACCTAATTACCCTAATACAACATGGAGAAAAAAGCGAGCATTTCATACCCAAACTTAGTTATGATCACCGCACAAGGAAGCGACAAGTGACTAACTAGTTCTATATACTACTTCCAGAGGCAACAGTTATGTTATTCTTCTCTGTTAATTCGTCATTTGTCTAGATCGGTCACTACATGTTATCTAGAGATGCAAATACAATCCACGTGGATCGTTAGCAACTACACCACTGACCAGACAAAGCCTCATGATATCAATCACACGTTCTCAAGCCAGATCCAATCCCCATATAAATTGAGTGAAAACCAAAACCAGAAGACTATAATGGATCATTTCTTTTGATGGGGTATATCTGCTTCCATTTTATTTCAACTGCAGGGAGAGACATTGAATATGTGGCCTCCAACATGAAGTCGGTAGTTCCAGTAACCCGACCTGCATCGATGGTCAGTACTTGTACGGATTATGGAATGACAAGAATAGATAGACAAAAACAGACAAAATTATTCGAGGTGGTTGCCGCATGTTAATAGTAGGCCCTTGGATGCGCCTGAAATAGCAATATTAATGGTGAAAGAACTGGAGCGAGACCAGGGGGGATACGATAAAGGGCCATTGATTTAAATGTATGAGGCTATGAGGTCATGGACTTGGAAATAAGCGGTGGAGGACGTAACCCACTCAGCCAATCCCGGAATAACAAGGAAACGCTAGTAGTGATGGGAGTTGAGTGACAGCTTCATGTACTCTGGGAACATGATATCCATAATGAGTATATGAAGGATTTTATGCTGGAAAAAGGACTACCGCAATACCTAGACTTGCTCTAGTTGGTTTCTTCCCATTTTTAACTAATCTGGCCCTATCACGCATAATAATGACATATCTCGGAATTGCCATCTAAGGTTACGAGCTAACCGCCACACAGAGTCCTGAAAAGTCGTAATATGTCAATCTAAACTCCAGGTTTCAACCAAGAAATACCAAAATAAAAATGGAGTAAACCTAGTGTGCTTACTACTACCTATCAAGAACTACACCAATATGGATCTGCACCGCATATAGAACAGTTAGAGCCACTGAAAAACCACCTGATGCAGCTTCAGTCGTAAAACTTTAGCTTAGGGTTGAAAAGCCCAAATAAATAAACAAACTGTAGAAAAACAGCTTTTGCACAGCTGAGGGTGAAGATATTGAAATCAAGTAAGTGAGAATTTTCATTCATATCTTAAGTAGCTTGGAATGAAAACAAAAAAGGGGTAGAGAAACCCAAAGCCCTAAGTAAGCGAAATCAGCTGGCTATGAATAGAGGGATCATCCGAGTTGCGTACCTTGCCTTCGGGATGGAAACATGGGTGGATGATACCGTTCATGTCAAGGTATAAGTTGTCGTACTCCAAGCCATTAGGGTTGGGTTTGGACACGTCGACGGGTATGCCGTCGTCGGAGGGTTGTTCCTCGACGACGTCGGAGATGGAGCGAGAATAGCGATCTGCCAGCCACCTGTAGAAGGCCGGAACTCCCATGGCTGCTGCTGCTGTTGGAGAAGTTGAATTAGCGAAATCAGCGAGTGTTTTTTTCTTTTTTTTCTGGGTTTAGGCAGAGGAAGAAGATGAGGAGGAAGCAATTCGGTGAGGGAGAGAGAGAGAAGACAATTTTGCAATGCCGGTGCGAAGAGGAGAGAGTAGGGGAGGGTCTCTCTCTGTACAAAACACTCTATTGTTGTTGGTTGGATCTTCTTCTGGAGAAGGAAGGAAGGAAGAGCTCTCCAAGTCGTCGACCTTTCTCAAAGGGACGAGGACTTGCCGAAAATATAACAAATTTGCATACGAACCCCTTTTATTTATGGTTCGATAAACAAAATAGCACTAAGGACGTGACATTGGCAGTTTGGATCAGGAGAAATTTTTGTTTGATCTGAAGCAAGTGATGTGGCATTGCTCTAACCATACACTGGGATTTGGGATTCGACCTGGACAAACACTAGGATTTGGGATTCGACCTGGACAAACACTAGGATTTGGCATTGCACCACAGAACTTCGACCTGGACAAACACTAGGATTTGGGATTCGAAGCGTTGATACGGACTCGCCTAGGGTTTTGACTCGTTATTCTATCATTACTTTCCTACTATGAATTTATTTTCATCCGTGAGTATGCTTTTAATCTCACTGAACATGTATGAATAGTTTGTATCTAGATTGCAAATGGAAATAATTATGGATGATAATGTGTCTTTGTGTTATTGAGTTTGAAAGACGACTTGGTTGTCTTTACCATTGTGTTATTTCATATTTGTATTGTTGTGACTAGGCACGCCTATCACTCACAACACTAAACTAGTTGTTGAATACATGAGAGTTAAAAGACTTCAGCTAGTGAAAGAGTGGTAACACATCATACATTCAAGACAAATGGACAATAGTTGATGGACGAACACGGATGGTCATAATAGGCAATGAATTATGTAATTATTGTTTGTACGGTGATATGTGAGAGCTTCCGAATCATCTGAGGGTAGTCAATAGACGAGAGCTACGACATACTATAGGAGCCCCACACAAATATGCAAAGTTTTAAAAACCGGACCGGCCATCGAACCGGTGAGGCACCGGTTCATGGTCGGACCGGTCGGACCGGTGGTCGGACCGGTTCAATTGCACGTTTATTAAATAATACATAAATATTATTTTTATATAAGTATCTATTAAACGTAATTAAAATATGATTTATAAACTTAAATATGACCAACTAATTAATCAAAGTACCCCAACATTGACATCACAATTTAGAAAACATGCTAAGTCTTATGATTTCAATTTACAATTTGACATAAAAATATATTTAAATTCACACGTTATTTAAAAATTAAAATTATTGAAAAACAAATAATGTTAAATACAATTTTATATGGACTTGAATTTTAAAAATACCATGTTTGGAACATCCGATACAGAATGAGTAAAATAAACATTATTTACTATTATTTTTTTGAGAAAAAAACATTATTTACTTGATATATATGTATAATTCTTTTTATCAAAATATCATGATTGTTATCTAAAAAAAGAAATCATTATTCTCATAAAAAAAGGAATCATGATTTGATTTTATTTTTTTGAAAGACACGTTTGATTTTTGAAAGAAATCATCTAACTTCAAAGTGAAAGACACGTTTGATTTATTTTTTTGAAATAGGACACGTTTGAATCGTTAAATGATGTAATTAATGTCATTAAACACCGAGAAATAAATACAGTAATCATAGTTTTTTGGTATATAATGTTAATTTTGTACTCGATCAACAACATTAAGGTTGGCCTGGTGGTAAGAAGCTGACCACACAAAGCTGTGGTTGTGTGTTCGAATCTTCCAGTGAGCAGACTAATACAAAACCGGTTGAACCAACGTGGACCGGTTCAGCGATTTCAGCGATTTGGCATTAAAACCGCGGTTTTTGACCGGCTTTTGACCGGTTTTTGCACAGGCGGTCTTATACTCGAACCGGACCGGTCAGGGGTCGGTTCACCGGTCCGACCGGTCGAACCGGCCGGTCCGGTCCGGTTTTTAAAACTATGCAAATATGTAAATTGAATATCATGAGATATACTATGAAAGGGGGGTCCCATCATATAGTAAGGATGTTAAGAATCAAGAGGAGTAATAGTTTGTCACCTACCTCACATGAGTAATGCAACCCCTTCCGGATTTACTGTTGTGCTTACTTGCCTCAATGTTGATGAGTATGGTCATTTGTGTCAAGATGAACTGGCAGGTTGTTACAACCCATTGTAAGAAATGAATTATAGCTGGCAATAATATATCATAAATTGGTTTTATCTTCGTCCAAACGACCTCATGGGCATTCTTTTTCATAAAAGTGTGAATATGAAAAAGTCCGTGTAACTATAAGTTTTTTATGTTACATTCCAATCACCTTTCTTAAGTAACTCCATCAAAAGATGTTTGGGAGTGAGCTATGGTACGGGTTTGGACTTTCCACGTTACTAGTCTCACATTTCACCAAAGCTTTTCTGGTGAGTCTTGATACTCCTCATGATAAAGCAACATGTAATTCATGACTAAACACATCTTTTTGAATTGATTTGACATTGAAATTTGTTAATGGTCATATCATAATTGAGACGAATAGAAAATTACCCTCGGATCGTATCGAATAGAAGTTGAATCTTGTAAAGAGACTTCAATAGAATATCTAGAATACAAAATGTGTGCCTTAAAATGACCACTTAAAATCTTCGTCATCAAAGAAGTTGACTTGTAAAGCAAAACACACTAATATAGTTCCATCACAAAATTATTTGCTCGAGTATTTGTCAGCAACATGATATGTGCAACCACTTTCAAATTAAAGACATAAGGTGGTAAGCCGAGAGGTGAAATATATTTAAGAACTATAGTTTGTACATATTTTATGCATCGTAATCAGCGGCATCGAAATGATAATAAATCATCACATCACCAGAGAATTTGTTACTGCCTTGTCATTGAGTATTTAAAATCATCATTTCACATAGTTATCGAACCTCGTGTCGTCCTATAGCCACTATTTCATGTATGCATCTCAATATAATGATATATTTATTAGATCAGTCTATCAATACATCATTCACGAGTCCACGATATTGCCACACATTATGAAATTGTGATCACATCATCTTCCTAAGTTGGATAGCTAACATCATCAACACAAGAAGAAAATCAACAAATACTTTATCAACATATAACACATTTTATTTCCGATGTTTCACTTGAACATTGTCCCATGATAAGATCTTGAAATTGAGGTTGAAATAGTGTATGCCTTGCTACCTATTGGAATAACATGTGGAACCCGTGCAAAAATCGACACCAAAGGCCATATTTATCCTGTGGCAAGTTTATGCCCATTATAACAACAAATGGTGCAGCACAAATCTTCAAATGCATTTCCATTGGCCATCGCGAGTTCATCCAAAATTATAACGTCTCTATATTTTTAATTGAGCCAAGTTACTATATTTATTAGCGAGTAATGATATAGATTAAGAGTGTGCAGTCCCTCCTCCCGACGCCAGAGTAATTGCAGTTCCAAATGTTGTTGCGAGAGTAATTTTACCATGACATCTAATAGATGCCAATATCGCACAGTATAAGAAGTCGTATCAGTTTCAGGACAATACAAAAATAGATCGTCTTCACCACGATCAATAGCTCTCATGATCTGTATGCATTCATGAATTTGTCTTTCTTTAATGTCTCAACAGAGACTATGTTACCTACGTGAATTTAAATTAAGAAACTCCTCATGTATCTACGAACGTTTGATATTTTAAATGTCGAAGAGTTAGACGATGAATTTGGCATCTTTGGGTTCGTAGAGACTGCAAAAAAAACATAGTGATGTCAATTTTACTAACTAACAACTGTTTGAGTAAATGGATGAAGTATACATGTAGAAACAAGAATAACTCTTGCCCAATTTCAACATATTCACGAACCTACTCTCCATTTCTCTTTGAATGATGATTCTTGGTATAATACAAATCTCCAACACTATTAGCTTGAAGAGAGAGGAATTTTTTATATAGATTCAAAGTTTATGCATGAAGAATGTTGAAGACACATAGAATTTTAGTAATCTATAATCTATATTTAGACGGAGTCACCTGTTTCAGTTGTTCAAGAGATTGACACCTCATTACTTGAGGTGTTACGTGATTAGATTACTACGAACACGATAATTACTGTCGCTAAATACATTATGTGGAGGTAAGTGTAATTTAGGTAAAGTTTAGGCTAGTTTTGAGAATTACGGGTTTAATAGGTTTGAGAAATTTAAAGCATGCCGCATCACTTTTAGAAATTCCACAATTACCCCAACTACAACCAATAATTAGTTGAATGCCGCCAAACACCGCTATATGCTCAAAAAATTATTTACATAATTGTCCATCCATTTTTTGAAATTACAACTGAGTCATGTTTGAAATCTATTTGTGTTATATTGTTGGCTTGTAGAGATAACGATGAAGTTTTCAACAAATAAGCGCAATAATTTTTTTTTTTAATTTTATAGCTAACCAGCAACATGTTTTAACTCATTAGTGAATTAATTATCATTCAACACTCTCAATTATCTCGAAAACCACTCATTTCTTCATAAAAATAGTCAAACCATAGTATGTTTTGAAGCTAAGTTTCTCTCATCCTCAAGTGACTTTCCCCGTTTCTCAACTTCTCAATAATCCTCTGCTTCTTATTCAACAATAACTAACGTTTTATTGATGTTTTATATTTCTCGCAATGTTTTTTTAATCTACAAGAATAAAATTTGTTATAATAGCTTGAACATGTTGATTAAATTTTCATTTTTGCTTCTAACATAGCAAGAAAAATAATTTTTGAGTGCGAGATATATAATTTAAACATGTGAAAAAAATATGCGAGAGTTTAAATTTAATGCTTAATGTATGCCGCTATGTGCTAAAGACGGCCACGTGGGTCATGGCAGAAAATAAAATCGTTGACTTTGTTTTGATTATTGATCATTACTATTCCATCTATACTATGAATGAGATCAATATTTTTTTTAAATAATAGATACCACTTTGTCTTTTCTCTTTCTCCGCATCTTGATTTTTTGACTTGTATATGAGTCACTTTGACCTGGTAACTTGGATCGCAAAACGGCTCAATTTTTCAATAATTTGTTTACCGTTTTGAAGAGCAACTTTTACTACAACACCATGAAAAATATCAAAAAATTACATCATATCGCTATCTAAATCACCGAATCAATATGACCCAGTGAATAGTGGTAAAAGTCAGGATGAGGAGACCGAAAAGAGACAGAGTGTTAGTAGTCTATCATATAGAAGGAAATTTGGTTAGTATGAGAAGTATAAATGCTTCACAAAAAACCGTATACTGTAAGAAAATATATTGTAACTCATGTTTAAAAGTCCGTGTCACAGTTCAATGTATATTACAAATACTAATATATGCGAACGAAGTATTTGAAAAAATTATTAGCACATATAGTTACATTTTCTTACGTAAGTTTATATTCCGCGTGGTAGGAATTACGAGTTATAAGTAAGCAATTACACACACATAACTCCTAACTTATAACTCGAATGTAACTCGGAGCCAAGCAACAAAGTGGACAGTCCCTAGAGAAGGCTGAGTAAAGATGAATAGTGATGGCTCGTGGTTGGCGGACGGAGACATGGGTGATTCGGGGGTGATCATCCGCGATCACCAGGCCCTTCCGATAGCGACAATGTCGACAAACTTGCCAGCAGGAACTTCGCCAAAACTCTTAGAGACTTTGGCGGCTCGAGGGCCTTCTTTTAGCATGGAGTGTTTGAATACTGAAAGTGAAACTTACTGCCGACCTGGAGGAAATTATGCACTCGCTGAGTGAACCAGACCAGACAAAAAAATGTGGATCGCTCATTTTACGGAACGGTGATGGCCGATTGCAGATTTATTGCCAGACGATTTGTTGAATTCAAGGTAGTCTGGCAATCACGCACTGCGAATAAATAGCCCGTGTCTTGGCATCGTTTGGATTGAGTTTAGAAGAAACAAAAGTTTGGATAGGGACTCTCTCTACGCTCGTCATTGTAATGAAAATGATATAGCCTATTTGCGCGGTTGATTAATGAAATTTCCCAATTTGAAAAAAAAAAAAAAGGAATGCAATTACATGTCATAAAAACATTTTTTAGTATTTATCAAGCATTAAGTTAATGAAAAGCAATGTAGCTAGGGCGATAGCTCGAGTGGCAGAGCGTTGGAAGCCCCTGCATGAGGTCTCGAGTTCAAATCGGTTAACGACAAAAAACAATTGTTAAAAAAGAAGAAGAAGTAATGATAAGCAATTATATCTAACAGGTTCATGACAACATGTCCAGTTGTGTTTATATAATATCTTCTTTTCTTGAAAATATATTTATTGCTCTTTAATGCTGGAAATGAACTAAGACATATTATTAGTCATGTTCATCAAAGAATAAGAATAACTCAGTCAATAAGTTATAAATTTCCACAAATAAACAATGACAAATTAAGACCCCATAAATTATTATATACAGTATCAACTAGGCATTTAAAAAATTACCGAGAGAATCAAGTAACGGATTGGCACAATGTAATTAGCCGGATTGACTTTGAATCCGGCTATTATTGTGTAATTTAAAAAAAACATCTCAATGATCAAAAGAGCATTTTCTTATGTAAAACTGTGTTTGTTAATTTGATTTTCACTATGTCATTGTTGTAAGAAATTTTAGCTCAACCATCTTACATTTTCGTTCCAATGATGTCAAAAAATCTATGGGTGATCCAACATGTCTTCAACATTTTCAATACTTCAATTTTTCTCCACAACCATTTTTCCTTTTGACTTTTAGGCCCTGTTTGGTTCTTGGAAAATGAAACGGAAACGGAAAAGAAAGGAAAGGAAAAGAAAAGGAAAGGAAAACTGTTTTCCTTTCTGTGTTTGGTGATTCTTGCAAAAGGAAAGGAAAATACAACAACTTTCATTTTCCTGTTTGGTTAATATACTTGAGAAAAGAAAATAAAAATGAAAATCCAATGTGTTGGAACAAACCATTGACACTACCATCCAAATCAATTGAATTCGCGGTCCATGGGCTAACAAAACTCAAATTTCGCGTTCAATACAACAACTTTTAACAAAAATTAATATATTACGTTCAAATTCTCAACGTCTAAGTTCACCAATACACGTCATAGTTCACCAATAAACCGCGTTCAATACAACGAGGTTTGAGCTCAAAAATCACACATAAACGTTATTGTCGCCTACAATGACAAACAAGAATAACAAGTTCGGAGCATACAATAGTGATGGTGGTTTATGACACATTGGAGTAGGAAAACATTACCATAAACAAGCTGGAAAAACAACCAAAATAGACAACGATTCAACAGAAACAACTGCAGCAGTAGCTACAAGCAGCAACCAGCAGCAGCTACAACCATCAATCAGCATCAACAGGAGCATTAGCATATTGCAGCATCATCAATCACTAGCAGCATCTACACAAACAATAATAGCAAAATTAGCTTTTATTCTTCTACATATTTTTTTTGGAGGCAGTAGCAACATTGTAAGCATCCAACAGAAACTACACTTATGTACATGTCAATCCTGGCTGGAACGGCCTGTTGTTGCTCCAGGCTGCTTCTATTAATCCATCAATTGCATGCACGACAACAATGCATGTATATATAGACTACTCACAACTAACTGATACTCCAGTACTTGCAAGACATCACATGACCATTACTGAAGAAAAGAAAACATCAGATCCACCAGTATTAAATTATTTAGCTGCTATGCCACACACTATATCCTCCTCCTCCTCAAATATGTGGAGGGGCGAACCCACATTACTGATTCATACACTCACTCAAAGAGAGTAACCAAGAGTAAAACCTCAAGGACGAAAAAAGATAGCAAACCAGACATTTAAGATATGTTAAAACGGTAATATCAAGAAAGTAAGCAAAACAACTAACTCTAGCCAAAATCATGGCAACTACCAGTCATAGGAGTACCGGGGCAGAACTTTCTTGGCTCTCTGCAATTCCAGTGAGGAAAAGCACGTCAAAGAAACCATTTCAGAATGGGACACTTCCATTTCATAAACCTTGAGAAAAGACTTTAACCTTGACAGATACTCCCATCAAACAAAAGTTACCACTAAGACTCCCATCAAACTGTTCAAGTTAACCTAACACATGGATTCTCGAAATCTCTCCAGGAATCATTGCATTCCAGAATTTCCATGTATCTATTCAAGTATAAAAATTCAGTTAATTGAATTTGGGCAACCACAAAAAATAAAGTGAAAAAGAAAGAAACAAAAAGAAAATGAGAAAAAAATTGTGAGGCAAAGAAGGCTCGCAATATTGAAACATATCTTCCTTATTTAATTGTCTCACTTGATCAAATGAAATGAAGTCTCCTATGGGCAAAAACCATGGTCTAGGAGATCTACTAAAGAAAACATTAGTTAAGCTAATGACTAACTACTATACAGTTAGTCAAGGAAAATAAAATATTCAACATGTGCCAAGTCAATGGCAACTACTACATATATTTGAAACATATTTCATTTTATTTCAACACAAACCGAACAAAGCTTTTGAAGCAGTAACGAATAGACTAGCCCACTGCTTTGTTCAATTCGGCTTAACAATTTCGGATACAAGAATTTGGATGGGGGTTATCCCTAATTGGGCATCTGATTATAATTTGCATGATATGATGTATCTGAATTAATGAAATCCTTATTCTCTTAAAAAAAGTACTTTTAAGTTCCAATGTACATGTCGTATTCATTGCAAGGTAAAATAGCTAGACTCTTTGTAGAGAGTATGTCATTACTGGCAGCACACCGTTGTGCTCAAGCAGAAAGATCTTTAGAAATAGAAAAATTTTGGATGTATTGTATTCCTCACTGGGTGCAACAACTTGTTGTAATTGATTTCGGCTCCATCCCGTCAGGACCGACCCTAGCACTAGACTATTTAGGTCTTTGCCTAGGGCCCCCACTTGTAAGGGGCCTCACATTATTCAACTTTAAGAGTACTTTTGTCTTTTTAAGAAGAAAATTCTCAATTTTTCTAATAAAACAGAGAGTAGTGGAGGTCTATAAAAGAAGATAAAACTCCTGAACATATTACCAAACATTGCTACTACCAGTAATAAGTCATTCACAAATGAATAGTTATAGCAGTTTCTTGTGGTTTCTAATGTAGTTGAGATTTCACTAGCATTCTTTTCTTTAATTTTATTACTTCTAAATAAAAAACATGGATATAAACAAGAGAGAGTATGTCATTGTAACTGTTGGAGCAACTACACATGCTCGATTTTTATTTATTAAAATACATTTAAACTCTCTCACTTCTCATCTTCTTCCTCTTAACCCCAAAACTACCTACTATTTGATCCCTAAATCTCATAACAATCACTCAATTCCCAGAGAAACCTATATGGAAGTGACGTGCTGGATATTCAAAATAGCTGAAGCTTAACAAAACAAAAACAAACTGGTAACTGCACTGATCAATCATCGCGCAACAAAAAAAAAGTTCACAGAATTGATCAATTACTACGATGTTGTATGATAATTGAACCAGAATAAAGTAATTGCACGATTTTGATTAACAAATACAGAAGAACAGTCACACGAGAAACAGTGATCAATACAAGTAGCAATGAAAAATAAAACAGAAAATCAAAGTGAGAATTTACCTAGGCTTGATCCTCATACAAGGACTCAAAATCTCACGCGCAACCAAAGATCGCGTCGCTCAGCTGGACAAGCAAGAAAAGCACGAGCTTCGTCAACAGCACGTCCAAGAACTTGATATATTTTCATCTTGGAGATGTCACTTAAACCCGTAGCTTTTTCAACCTCATCATACAACATCCTGTCATCGTAATTCCTTTCATTTCCATGCTCAAGTGCTGCAGCAACTGCGTCTAACCCTGCCCTGATTGAACCAAACTCACTTACAACATCGGTCAGTCTCGCCTTCTTCTTTTTTGGTTCCTTAGGAGGCTTAGTTGTGAAAGAAGGAATAGCTCCTATAGAAGATGATAATACATTTTGAGTTGGATAGCTAATCATACTTTTTTCTATATATAATATGACAGAGGCCACATATATAGTACTGTAGCTTACCAACAGCAACAGGGAATGACCATAGAGGAGCAGGTATCAAATATGACCTCTGCCATTCGCGGTTCGGTGGGAAACAAGCATTATTCCAATAATTAGCTGATCTTAAAGCTTCTGGGTTTTTCCTAGTTTTGAAGATATCTCACTAGAGCATGCTTCATAATGTGATGATCAATAAGAACTCTTATTAATTTCTTTGGGTAATAGATGCAAGACATAATCCAACTAATCCAGCACTTAGTAAACTCATCCACCGAAAGATTAACCAAATACTGCCAGTTTACATTATCATAGGCCTTTCAATGTCTAGCTTACAAATCACTTTGGCAGTCCGGACTCACCTCCCCTCTAACACATTATCCACGTGGTCATTTTTCACTAAAGTTGCGTCTAAAATATTTGTTCTAGGCACAACCGCTCTAAGACTCAGAAACGAGTGACCAAGAGGCAGGCTTAATCCACAACACAAGAACTTTAGCGAAGATCATGTAAGAGCTGTTCAACAAACTCATAGGTCTAAACTCGGGAATTGTAAGCCCCTACCATTTTCGGAAGTAAAACCACAAAATTAACATTTAAACACCTCTCAGACCTGCCAGGAAAATGGAACGAGTGCATTATTGACATAACATCTGCCCTCACAACGTCTCAATTCAGTTGGAAGAATGCATTAGCCGAACAAAAGCTACAAGGTTTATTGAATGAGTTATAAACTGATTGCATGCCTTAGTATTGCTAAGAAACTCAAAGTTTTAAGATTGTCTTATTGTTAATAGAGTGAGCAATCAGTCAGAGTTTAACGACAAATTAATCATACAGGTTCTGATTGTTTAGAACATAGAAAAACATCTATAGAACTCACCACGCAATCTACAGTTCCTTCTGTTAGTCCATTCTCTGAATTTCCCTCATATCTATTGCAATCAACACAATGAATCATAGTGTGCAACATAGAAGAAACATGAACAGGTGCCAACACAGTGCATATGATACATATTAGCTTAACTTTAATACCACAAATTCAGAACTATATACACTCGAGGTCTTGTACCTAATGTCACAAACCATTAAACTATCACTGACAATGACAAGAACAGTAGAATCGAGCAGTTTTTCCTCCTATCAAAACAATATTCAACTCCTCAAGAATCTGTAAACTTTATGAATACTAGGTGCCCGTGCCTAAAGGCACGACTGTAAAAGAAAAACAAGCAATGTAATAGTGGTTATTCGACAATCTCAATTACACACCAAAGTCAACGCAAAATTATCTCCAAAATTTTCAGATTAGTAAATCGATTCTTTAATTAAATAGTCATTTGTTCTGATTAAAAGATGAAAAGAGGAGGAAAAAAAAACTACTCTATTTCAGAGTTCTCTCCAAAAAAAACTTATCCAAACTTAGTAGATTTAATTCCCATACCATGTGCATCTAGAAGTCTATTGTCTTGCTTTGCAATACTTTCAAGATCACATGCAAACAATCTCCTTTGCAATACAGTACTATTGTCTTTGCAATACTTCATTAAAACATGCAAACAATAAACTTCTTCAGTAAAAAAATTGACCTGATATATTTTGTACGCATTTCCTTGCTGAAGTTATATTCCTACCTCCCACATTTCGGCATCAGGCTGAAGGCAAGTTATATAAACCGCTACAGCTGTTAAGAATCTCCTTCCTATTATTATTTTTTTCTCGTTCATTCCTTTTTCCCTCTCGAAGTTAAAAACACCCTAAATTTGCTCCCATACATCCTCTTTGCCTCGGCCAAATTAGGCTAGGCAAGTTCTAATTCTATCATATCATTTGGAAATTTATTTTGGAAATTGAAATCAAAATCTTCAAATGTTACACCCTATCACATTGATTGGTGTTTAAGATCTTCGGTACACAAATGAGAGTGATTTCGTATATTGTATTGTTTTTAAATGGGTGGTGATGCTTATGCAACAACAAAACCTTCTAACACAACAATTTTACCCTCGATAATGGAAACTGACACTGGACTTCTCATTCACTCTTGGTAATTCCAATTTATTACTCCAGTTCTCTTCCCATTCCCTCTTCTCTTTGCCTTGTCTACCACTTAACCACCCAAACCATTTACCTTGATTATCACGTGTATCTCTATGGCTGATCAACTAATCAAAATGACCACACTAGCACATTCTCATGTTATAAAACCTCTTAGCTGTTGGGTTTTGACGTAGGTAACGCAGCGGAATAACAAAAATTAATCCTACTCAAAGCCCACCAAGGATCACAGGAAGAGACATCATAACATGATTAAGGACATAGAAGATGTGTACCTTTTGATTTGTGAGATCACACGAAGAATGATGTCCTCGTCTCTACGGTTGATCCACGTCTAGAGGTGAGATCTAGATTCTTCCTTCACAACAAGTGCTAGCTTGAACCCGGAGGAAGAGGGAAGAAGATCAAAGCAACAATGCAACAAAGCACAAAGGAGGGGGCGGCCTCCTTTTGCCGTCGGGTAGAGGGGGCGGACGGGGCTAGGGTTTCGGCCCTAGCTCTTTGTCTTGCTCTCTCTTTTGCTCTCTCCCACTCTTTGTGTTATGTCTAATAATAACTCATGTGGTGGGAAGGAAGCTAGAGCCTCCTTTATATACTCCAACAACTCCTTGTTGTTTCCATAAAAGAGTTTTCTTGTTCTAGTAGGACTAGAACTATTCCCTTCCTTGCAAATTAGTCCTACTAAGTTTGCAAGGTGTTGCACAATGATCCTTCTATTAATTAATCCATATTAATTAATCCCAAATCTAGCTCTACTCTATTTGACGTGTGACCCCATAGGTTTCTATGTAGTTGGTAGTAACTATTACTAACATGGAGCGGTGTCTAGCAACACATCCATGCAACCCAACCAATAGAAATAGTCAGTGATCCCAACAAACCTTTGTGCCCAATATGTCATATTGCATTATCCCTTTGTCTCCATATCCGGATTGGACACGAGACATAAATAGTCACACTCGTATATCCAATCCATAGTTCCTCGATCCTTGGAATATGCTTATACTTGCAGATAACATTAATATCTCTATATTAATTTATCTGAGTCTGGCCAGACATTCAATAAGCCTCATCCCTCGAGTGGCCGTGGATATTTACCCCCATTATGTGGGAGGGACAAATCCTATCTACATCACTACGATCTCTAAGCTTGCTTCCTATCACGCCCGATAGCAACCTTTATGATTACCCAGTTACAGTGTAATGTTTGATAACATCAAAGCGCAATATTTCACAACTAGAGTATCTAGTGACTTCAAGTCCAAGTCCAAGGATTGCATACCCATGTGTTAGACTTGATATCTCCATATCAATCTACCCACATACTAGTCTATATTTGACTGTCCTATTAATCAATATCATTGACTTGGGATATTTAAGATAAATAACACAATTTATCTAAGGACTTCATTATATTAATTATCGCCATAAATAATAAATGAATATTCTAGCCAAAATATTGTTCATACTAAATCTATGATTGCCTCTAGGGCATCTATTCCAACATTAGCTTCATCATGAATCTAACAAAACCCAGAAAAACCCAACACAAATCAGTCAATAAATTAACCAAAAATGACCACATTAGCACATTCTCAAGTTTTAAAAACAATTGAACCATCATGAATCCAACAAAACCCAGAAAACCCAACACAAACCACTCAATAAACTAACCAAAAACACCACACTATCACATTTTCTCAAGCCAAATAAACAATTGAACCCTCATTTCCTCACCTGGCAAGACAGCTCCCTAGTCGGAGACAGAATCAAAGCAACCGGAAAACCCAAAAAAACACCCAACACAAATCAGTCAATTAACTAATCAAAAAGACCACACTAGCAACATTCTCAAGTTGTGAAAACAATTGAATCCTCGTATAGCTTCATCATGAATCTAACAAAAACCCAGAAAACCCAACACAAACCAGTCAATAAACTAATCAAAATAACCACACTAGCACATTCTCAAGTTATAAAAACATTGAATCAACACGGATTCAAACAAGTAAATCGATGCTTCAATCACAAAAATCGAAACCCAGAAGCTAAGAAACGGAGAAGAAGATCAGAAAACCAAAACAAGTTACTGATGCGCAATTTAGCGTACTATTCGCAAGTATACGAATCAAGTAATATAGAGAGTATTTTAGACTCGGTTTATCGATCCCACAGGGACTTTGCAGGTTTTCTAGTAATCAGTTTTAACGAACAGAGTGGAAAAAGGAGGAATATTTTGAGAGTTTGCTTGAGTACAGAAAGTAAATAACTGAAACGTAAATCTTTTTGTGAGAATTTTCTGAATAATCTTAAGGTTGTAAAACTAGGGTTTGAGATACTAGGTCCCGGGATCCCCTAGGGTTCTTCAGATTTTCGTTCTTCGTTTGACATGAAAACACACAATAGTCTCGTTATCCGTGCCACGTACCAATTGTGCAGTATCTTTTCTTTTTCTGCACGTTATCACAATCCTGCAGACTTTCGGATTCCTGTTAAGCTGCCTAAATCTGCAGTCTCGTTCTAAGGCTGCTAGGGTTTCTAACCTGTCCTGATGGCCCGGGTCAAATTCTCTAACAGTTGGTCTCAACGATTTCAGGCTAGTCCTAACTCCCCTTCGCTAGTCGGCCCATTGGGGTAAGGTGCTAAATTCTGTCTTCTCTTCCTAACCCTAACCGGACGTTTTCACCTACCGGATCGGGTCTGTAGCAATTCTGGTTAGCTACTCCGATCATGCATGAACAGTAATATTCAAAGACAGAATAACGAATAAAGCTCCTGATATTAAGATAGTACGATCATGAATTCATAGTCAAAACGTAGAACTAATCTCTGAAAACGAAACCCTAGGTTCACCGAGAACCTAGGTAAAAGTTTAGCTACTGAAATTCATAACGTAAAATAACACAGTTTTTGAATAAGAGAGAAGAAAAGCAAACAGGTCTTCGAATCTGGAATTGCGCTTTCGTGCTCTCCCGGGATGCTCAGACTCCTCCGGTTGTGCTGTCTTGTTGTGTGCTGTCCTGTGATGAGCACTGGACGAGTCTTTATATAGTGCTGGAGACGTTTTTTGGAAACTGCCGAAATTACAAAATTGCCACTGGGCCGAAACCGCCTCGGAAAACGGGCCGTTTGCCACCGCCTCGGGAAACGGGCCAACTGCGCAAGATAGCTGCGTAGCTACCTGCGTAGTTGCCTGCGTAGGTAGCTACGTAGCTACCTGCGTAGTTAGGAGCGTAGCTAACTGCGTAGGTAGCTGCATAGCTACCTGCGTAGTTAGCAGCGTAGCTAACTCCGTAGGTAGCTGCCTCCTCGGTTTGCGCGCCAAACTCCTCGGGATGCCTCAGGATGACTGCTGATCTTCTCGGAGTGTGTTTCGTCCGTCTCGGGATGCGTGACAAACTGCTCGGGATGCCTCGGGATGCGTGCCAGGCTCCTCGGGCTGCGTGCCAATCTTCCTCGGGAAACGTGCCAATCTTCTCGACTTGCATGCTCGGCTTCTCAGCCTCCTTGGATCCTTCACCCGCATGCCTGCTTCATTTCCGGCTCCGTGAATTCCCGTCTTGCGTTTTGACCCGAAACTTGTCAAAATTACCAAAATACCCCTGGGTCAAAACCGCTCCAACTTCTGTCCAATTCTGACTCTGGCCATAGGTAAACTGCTGACTGAATTTGGAAGACAAAATCTGAACTTGACTCCGGAAACCCGGGCCCGGTGCCAAAATGACCAAAATACCCCTAGGCCAAAACTGTCCCGGAAATCGTCACGAACATGAAATAGTTGCTCCTGACTCCGGACACCGGAAACCGAGACTCCTTACTCGGGCGTGGCCTGACTGGGACCCACACTTGACGGGAGTCGGTTTTTTGGCCGGACTCCGTTTCAGCATTATAACCTGTTTTCGGAAAGCCCTTGACTTCTCCGTTCTTTTGCCCCTGGTTTCACTTCAAAATTCTAAGTCAAGCTCAAGATATTGTCAACCGAGCGCATCCCGGTGATTCTCGGTTTTGGCGTTTTCAGCTTCCTCGGTCGGTTTTCTCTGCTCGTTTTTTCCTCCAGTCTTCCCGTTTTCCATTCCGCTCTCCCTTGTACCAGTCTCGGTCAAATCCTGCTCCGAGCGTTTTCTGCACGTTTCTCGAGGCGAACCCGGTTCTGTCTCGACACGCATCCCAATGCACTTTCCGAACCTGTTCCTGTAAAAACATGACAAAACCCGCGATCATATCCAATAAAAGTACGAAACATGCAGAAATTCACGAAGAGCAAATAACCGTCTCGTTCCTAAAACCGAGGCTTTCCGAGGGTGAATTCTGGCTAAAACGCGGTTTTCCATCACACATACACATCTTTTCAGGCTATAAAATAACCCCTATTTGGGCGTTATCAAATACCCCCACACTAAACTTTGCTCGTCCCGAGCAAACTCCAGCAATATACTACCAATGCATACTATCCCGAATCAATCCAGAGCGGTGTAACTGCACTTATTTTTTTTAAACAGTATTAATATTATAAAAACAGTTTATATATATATATATATATATATATATATATATATATATATATATTTTGGTGAGACTGGGCAATCTCTTCAACTCAAACTGAACATCATCAAGTTCTCATATTCCCCTAAATTTCAGAAACTGCGGTGATCGGAAGAACTCGCGGCCAGCCTAGGTTAGGAACAAGCACGAACACCACTTACTTCCGCTTTTGCACGCAAACCGAGCGTATCCCTAACGCACACCTTCCGTGCTTTTACTCCGGGTGTAATCTAAATCTGTCGGCTTTGGGACGGTAGGATAAGTCATTTAGAAGCGATGTCCTAAACGTCACAGCACACTCACACATACCCCAATCTCACACTCCCTCACCAAGATGACAGAAACTGACCCAAATCACCTAAGATTCTAGACACTCAATTTCCCCAGTCCCGGTGTAACTGCCGTTCTCGCGGCCACAACTGTGAACGAATGTGTAACTGTGATAAAAATAGCCGGCCTGGCGTTTTGAAATAAAATCAATCAAGCACCCTGAATTTTCTGCCTTTGATACTTTTTTTCTTCGTTTTTTTTTCGTTTTCGTTTTTTTTTGTTGTTTTTTTTTTTTTTTTTTTGCGGGGCTACACAATAAACAATATAAACCAGGCCAACTCTATGATAAACCAAAAAACGTGGGGTGGCTGAAAAATACTGAAATAATCTGTAATGACCACCCCCACACTAATTCCGAACCATGTAGTCAATTTGTAAAATATTCGCGCTTTTCCAACCGATCCTCCTCACTCCAAGGATGTCTAAATAGCACAGCGCGTCCTCCAGTAACCCTGTCAACCCAAAGTCCCCCATGTCGTGCGGAAAATTTACGCACTACGGCTCTCCTCCTGTGCTCACGGTGTAATGTCGTGAGTCACTGCCACACCGAAGTGTGCTGCCGTCACTATCTCACCCTTACACACCCTCAAATATAAAAATAAAGCTCATCCACTATCAAATATGACAATTCTGCTCTACCCCAGAAAATCCCCCTCAACTCAACTCCCTCGTGCCATGACGCATAGGAAAGGTAAAAATACTAACAATGATGCGAGTATCAAAAAACGGCTTCCTAGGTCAAACGGTTACCAAGAAAAGGATTAATGGATCAACGGGGCTCACTAGTGGACCTAAGGCGCGAGACAGGACGTGAGGTCCCCTATGGCCTATCACTCCACCAAATGATGTGGTGACCGTGATGGCGGGTTGACGACTACCTGGTGACGGTGGTCTGGCAGCTAGTCGGATACATTGCTCGGGAGACAGCTACTTGCGTTTTCTGAAGTGTATTGGCTCTATTAACTCCCCTAGACAGATTCTCGCAGCTCTTCCTCACCTAAGTTCGTCCACTTCGGGAAATTTTCTATCATTAAGCTCTCTCCAGTTTTAAGCTAAATCCTTCACCCAGTCTCAAAATTTTCAATTTTTTTTAATAATTTTTTTTCTTATTTTTTAATAAAACGTAATGCAGTTACAACGCCACCACCCCCACACTGGATGGTGCCATGCCCTCATGGTACTAATCATTAGGCATACAATCTGGATTGGATGAGCTGTCTTGACTTATCGAATGGGAACAACTGGTAGCATATGCAGAAAAATAAAGCGAGAGACAGAAATTGAACCTGTGCACCCGGAGTCAGTTCTTACAGGTGCGGAATTTCTCGCAGATTCCGGTGGAGCAGCACCGTTGACCGGTTGCCAGAAAATTTCTCGACGGAAGCTGTCAACCTTTCGGGCTCTATGTGCGCTCTTCAAACGTGCAATCCCCGAGCACCATTGTGTTTGACAATGTGCTCCCATATGGTCGAGTATACTTCCGTACACCGGGGTCGATTGCTCGGTTCTGCAGAAAAACTGTTCCTGAAAAATCCCCAACTCGTACGAGTCCCTGTGACGGTCGAGTGTGCCAGAACACACCGGGGTCGATTCTTCATGATTTTGAAAATCTGCCTTTCCTTCTACGAAATTTTCTGAATTCGCTTCAAACTCCACGGATCTGTGTATGGAGGTAGAGAGAGAAAAATGGGGCAAAAACGTGCTGCTGTCCGAAAAATATATTTTTTTTTTCTTCTTCTGCCTGCGTATATACGCAAACAGGGAGCAATTTGAAAAAGTTTTTTTTTTTTTTTTTTTTTTTTTTTTTTTTTTTTATTATTATTATTATTATTATTATTATTATTTTATTATTATTATTTTTTTTTGAAAAAAATTCCATATTTTCACTGCTGGCTGCGTATATACGCAAGGGTTGCGTATATACGCAGTCAGCAACAAAAATAATTTTTTTTTTCAATTTTTTTTTTTTTTTTCAAAATCCTGAAATTTTCGCTGCTGACTGCGTATATACGCAGGTCTGCGTATATACGCAAGCAGCAGGTAAAAAAAGAATATTTTTTTTTTCAAAATTCTGAAATTTTACTGCAGGCTGCGTATATACGCAGCAGCCTACGTATATACGCAGGCAGCAGGTAATTTTTTTTTCAAACATAATTTTTTTTTCTCTCTACTCCTTTTTGTTCTCGTTTTCTGCTCTGCTGTATCTGCACATGCTCAATTCAAAGTCAATAACCACTCATCTTACCTCTCTCAAAATTCAAAACTGAAAATAAAACTCGAAATAATTTAAACTAACTTACTACGTTGGGTTGCCTCCCAACCAGCGCTTGTAATTTACGGTCGACGGCCCGACCCAGTTACCTCATGTTTGCTCAAGAGACGTCAAAATCGCCAGGCCTGACGTCCGCTTCCGGGCCGAGATATGGCTTGACCCGGTTTCCGCTCACTCTGCAAGTTGTATTGTCATGCTGATTCTCCAATTCAACTGCCTCCCATGAAAGTACCTCTTTGATGATAAACGGTCCTGACCACTGAGATCTCAATTTTCCCGGGAAAAACTGCTTCCGAGAATCGCAGAGACGTATTTTCTGACCTACTTGAAACTGCTTTGGCTGTGCTGAAGTTTGATGGCTCGGGAGTGGTCTAACCTCTCGGGTCGGTGGCTCCTTGAGTGACGGGACCAGGGCCAATTTCTGTCCACCTTTCTCGTCCAGCTGCAAAGTGGTCCGGTTTTCGGCTTGCATGGCCTGCTCCTCCTGGAATCTCTCCTCGTTCTCTCTGTCCACTCTATCAATCTCTGCCCATAGCTCATCCATCTCTTCGTTTTCCCAGCCTTCTTCGACTACCTCCACTGCGAAGATGTCTTCATGCTCGTAATAATTCGGTAGTTGTAGATTTTTGAAAACGTTGAACTTCACCTTGTCTTCATTGATTTGCATGGTCAGTTCTCCGCTCTTGCAGTTTATCATGGCTTCTCCAGTGGCCAAAAACGGTCTGCCCAGAATGAGTGGCACGTCTCCTGCCTCCATGTCTAGAATTACAAAATCTGCCGGAAAAATCAATTCTCCGACTTTCACGAGAATATCTTCAATAACTCCGTAAGCCTGCTTCACGGATCTGTCCGCCATCTGCAGCTTGATTCTGGTGGGCCTGAGTTCACCGATTTTCAAAGTTTTGAAAATCGACAAAGGCATCAGATTGATACTGGCCCCTAGGTCACACAGAGCCTTTCCTGTGTAAGCATTACCTACGGTCACCGGGATGACAAAACTGCCAGGGTCCTTCCTCTTCCTCGGTAGCCCATTCTTCACACAGTTGCTCACTTCTGCCGTCAGATTTATTGTCTCGAAATCGCTCATACGTTTCCGTCCATACAAAATATCTTTGAGGAACTTGGCATAAGTGGGCATCTTTGCCAACGCCTCCGCAAAGGGTATGTTGATCTTCAGCTGTTTGAAAATCTCGAGAAATCTGGCGTAGTCCTTGCTATCATCCCTCTTTCGTGTCTTCAAAGGATACGGCACCTCCTTGGAGACAGGTACCGTTTCTGCTTCCTTCTCCTTTTGCACTACATCCTGCTCAACCGAGCCCTTCAGCTGGGGGCGGTCGGCTGAGTTGTTATCCTTGCCAAGTACTTCACGCTCGATTTCCTTTGATTTTTCTGCACGTGCATGGCTAGGATACGGCGGATCCTGTAGTGCTAATCCACTCCGAGTGGTGATGGCATTGACCTGAGCACGTGGATTATTCACTGTATTCGAGGGCAAGTTTCCTGGCTGTCTCTCCGTTAGCTGCTGTGCTAACTGTCCAACTTGTACCTCCAAAGCGCGCAGTGACGTTTTGGTCATCTGCACGTCGGCTGTCAGGGCGTCCATGTGCTCGAACCGGGACTCCATGGTCTGGAACATGGACTTGATCTCCTTCATCTGAGCGTCGTACTGCTGTGCAGATGGGCCCGACTGAGCCTGCTGCGTCGGTGCAGCCTGCTGGGCTGGTGGCCTGTGCTGGAACCCCGGTGCATAAACTGCTGCGTTCGGGTTTCCGTACCGGAACCCGGGATGGTCTCTCGTACCCGGTCTGTACCGGCTCGGATCCCCTGCTGCTGTACGTAATTGGAATCTTCATTTCCGAGCCCCTCGATGGCTGTGTCCAAATCTGTTTTTCCTACTGCATCAGTTGAGTAAACTTTCTTGACCAAATCTTGAACGATCTTGGCCAGATTGTCTATCCGGTCGTCTTCCACTGGCTCGGCTCGGGCCGTGATCCTGCGATCGTCAAACAGGCGAGTATCCTGTTTGGCTAATTGCTTCATCAGCTCATAGGCACCGTCCTTGTCCACATGGTACACCTCCGGCTTCTCGGTCAATCCTGTCAGCACTCTCCCTGTCTAGGGCATGGTAGAATACCTGCAGGATCTTCGGGTCTCCGAAACCGTGGTTCGGGCATCTTTTCACAAGTCTCATCAATCTGTCCCATGCGTCTACCACCGTCTCTCCCGTCTTCTGTTTGAACGACAAAATCTCGCTTTGTAATTGAATGACCCGGGAGGCGGGGTAAAATTTGGCCAGAAAATCGGTGACACACCCCTCCCATGTAGTGAACGATCTGGGTGGTCGGGATTCGAGCCAGTCGTTGGCCACTCCGTATAGGCAGTATGGGAAAAGAATTAGCATAAGTGCCTCTGCGCCAACTCCCTTATACCGGACCTTGTTGCAGTAATCCTCGAACTTCCCGATAAAGTCGTTCGGGTCTTCGTCAGCTTTGCCATGGAACGGGCAGAGGGTCTGCACAGTCTGGATGGTGGAGGGTTTGATGTCAAAGTGTTCTGCGGTGATCTCGCGCACCACAATAGCTCGCTCATGCCCCCCCGTGGGGACTTCGAAATTCTCCACCAACGCCTTCCCAGACCGGTTGTATGTCCTCTGGTTGCTCCGGGCAGCGAATCCTGCTGCGATCAGATCCTCGATGTACCAAGCCATCTCGGCTGGAGTACGTGTCTCGGGCAGTTCTGGCGTTCTCTCGGTATTGTCGCCCATCCTGCAAAAGTAGAGATCTCAAGAGCAATGAGATAACGAAAAATAAAAAATAAAATAAAAATAAAAACTCTGAAAATTAATTCGGACTACTAAATAAACCCTAAAAAGTCCCCGGCAACGGCGCCAAAAACTTGATGCGCAATTTAGCGTACTATTCGCAAGTATACGAATCAAGTAATATAGAGAGTATTTTAGACTCGGTTTATCGATCCCACAGGGACTTTGCAGGTTTTCTAGTAATCAGTTTTAACGAACAGAGTGGAAAAAGGAGGAATATTTTGAGAGCTTGCTTGAGTACAGAAAGTAAATAACTGAAACGTAAATCTTTTTGTGAGAATTTTCTGAATAATCTTAAGGTTGTAAAACTAGGGTTTGAGATACTAGGTCCCGGGATCCCCTAGGGTTCTTCAGATTTTCGTTCTTCGTTTGACATGAAAACACACAGCAGTCTCGTTATCTGTGCCACGTACCAATTGTGCAGTATCTTTTCTTTTCCTGCACGTTATCACAATCCTGCAGACTTTCGGATTCCTGTTAAGCTGCCTAAATCTGCAGTCTCGTTCTAAGGCTGCTAGGGTTTCTAACCTGTCCTGATGGCCCGGGTCAAATTCTCTAACAGTTGGTCTCAACGATTTCAGGCTAGTCCTAACTCCCCTTCGCTAGTCGGCCCATCGGGGTAAGGTGCTAAATTCTGTCTTCTCTTCCTAACCCTAACCGGACGTTTTCACCTACCGGCTCGGGTCTGTAGCAATTCTGGTTAGCAACTCCGATCATGCATGAACAGTAAAATTCAAAGACAGAATAACGAATAAAGCTCCTGATATTAAGATAGTACGATCATGAATTCATAGTCAAAACGTAGAACTAATCTCTGAAAACGAAACCCTAGGTTCACCGAGAACCTAGGTAAAAGTTTAGCTACTGAAATTCATAACATAAAATAACACAGTTTTTGAATAAGAGAGAAGAAAAGCAAACAGGTCTTCGAATCTGGAATTGCGCTTTCGTGCTCTCCCGGGATGCTCAGACTCCTCCGGTTGTGCTGTCTTGTTGTGTGCTGTCCTGTGATGAGCACTGGACGAGTCTTTATATAGTGCTGGAGACGTTTCTGGAAACTGCCGAAATTACAAAACTGCCACTGGGCCGAAACCGCCTCGGAAAACGGGCCGTCTGCCACCGCCTCGGGAAACAGGCCAACTGCGCAAGATAGCTGCGTAGCTACCTGCGTAGTTGGCTGCGTAGGTAGCTACGTAGCTACCTGCGTAGTTAGGAGCGTAGCTAACTGCGTAGTTGCTGCGTAGCTAGCTGCGCACGCAGCTAACTGCGTAGGTAGCTGCGTAGCTACCTGCGTAGTTAGCAGCGTAGCTAACTCCGTAGGTAGCTGCCTCCTCGGTTTGCGCGCCAAACTCCTCGGGATGCCTCGGGATGACTGCTGATCTTCTCGGAGTGTGTTTCGTCCGTCTCGGGATGCGTGACAAACTGCTCGGGATGCCTCGGGATGCGTGCCAGGCTCCTCGGGCTGCGTGCCAATCTTCCTCGGGAAACGTGCCAATCTTCTCGACTTGCATGCTCGGCTTCTCAGCCTCCTTGGATCCTTCACCCGCATGCCTGCTTCATTTCCGGCTCCGTGAATTCCCGTCTTGCGTTTTGACCCGAAACTTGTCAAAATTACCAAAATACCCCTGGGTCAAAACCGCTCCAACTTCTGTCCAATTCTGACTCTGGCCATAGGTAAACTGCTGACTGAATTTGGAAGACAAAATCTGAACTTGACTCCGGAAACCCGGGCCCGGTGCCAAAATGACCAAAATACCCCTAGGCCAAAACTGTCCCGGAAATCGTCACGAACATGAAATAGTTGCTCCTGACTCCGGACACCGGAAACCGAGACTCCTTACTCGGGCGTGGCCTGACTGGGACCCACACTTGACGGGAGTCGGTTTTTTGGCCGGACTCCGTTTCAGCATTATAACCTGTTTTCGGAAAGCCCTTGACTTCTCCGTTCTTTTGCCCCTGGTTTCACTTCAAAATTCCAAGTCAAGCTCAAGATATTGTCAACCGAGCGCATCCCGGTGATTCTCGGTTTTGGCGTTTTCAGCTTCCTCGGTCGGTTTTCTCTGCTCGTTTTTTCCTCCAGTCTTCCCGTTTTCCATTCCGCTCTCCCTTGTACCAGTCTCGGTCAAATCCTGCTCCGAGCGTTTTCTGCACGTTTCTCGAGGCGAACCCGGTTCTGTCTCGACACGCATCCCAATGCACTTTCCGAACCTGTTCCTGTAAAAACATGACAAAACCCGCGATCATATCCAATAAAAGTACGAAACATGCAGAAATTCACGAAGAGCAAATAACCGTCTCGTTCCTAAAACCGAGGCTTTCCGAGGGTGAATTCTGGCTAAAACGCGGTTTTCCATCACACATACACATCTTTTCAGGCTATAAAATAACCCCTATTTGGGCGTTATCAGTTACCTCATCAGTTTCACTCTCAGATCCAACTCTGCGAATCAACGTCATCCCTAGGATCATCGTCCAACGGTGGAATGCTTGAGCTGCTTCCAAAACCCCCCGATTGACTTGCGCTATCGTTCTGTGTAACCCCAATTTGAATCGTCCTCGGGTGGAGAAGAGTTCTCTGACGCTTGGAAGACATTGGCGAGAGAGAGAACAGAGGGAGAGATCGAGAGAGGCGATGGAGCGATGGAGAACAGAGGGAGAGAGAAGCCGGAGAGATCGAGAGAGAGCGAGCAAGAGAGGAACTAGAGAGAGTACCAGGAGAGAACGAGAGAAAGAAGATAGGGTTAGAGACGCGAAGAAATTTTCCTTTCCTTTCCTTCTAATTTTGGACGGAAAAAATATTTTCCGTTTTGTTAATGTAATTTTTCCTTTCTTTTTCTTGTCACTTTCTTTTCTGAGCACTGCTCCCCACCCGAACATGGTAGGGAAATTTTAGGAAGAAACTTTTTCTTTTCCGTTTCATTTTCCGAGAACCAAACAGAGTCTTATTGATTACCTTATTGCAATAATTTTGCACAACATAAAGGCAAGAAAACAATCATTTTACTTACTCCCTTTGTTATCATTATCATCATTTTCTTTTCTAGTTTAGGAAGTATATTTCTTGGGAGAGCATACTCTTTTTATTATTACCACTCTGTTCCAGCTCTTTCTTCCCAATTTGACTTTTGTCACTATTCACTGGGTTACTTTGACCCGCTGATTTGAATAGCAAACCGATGTACTTTTTTGATAATTTTTTCATGGTGTTGTAGAGTAAAAGGTACTACACTTTATATCAAAAAATCGTATTATTTTGCTATCCAAATCAGCCGGTCAAAGTGACCCGGATACGAGTCAAAAAAGTCAGATAAGAAGAAAGAGCTAGGACGGACTGGTATCTTTTAAGTAAATGATATAATGATTTTTTGTAAAGGAAAAAGATATACTGAATTAAATATTGCCATAAATAAATAAATAACAATTAAAAATGAAAATGGATAAGTTTTCCCTCTATAAATAAAACAATCTGAGTCCATCCGAATCAGACCTTGCAAAGAAGAGAAGAAGGAGGTTCGTTTTGTAGCGTTTTTTGTCTGGTTCATTGGCCCGAGAGAGAAGACTTCTTCTGCTCATCTGCTCGCAAAATCGAGTCTTGATTCAAACCAAAGGTCAGCAATCAATCCAACTTCGATTTCATCCCCTTCTTTCTCTTTTGTGCCATTCAATTGCTGTCCTCTTTTTATGATCTTCGCTTGATATATCTGTTCTTTTTTTATGAAACTTGTCTCCTATCAGATTGGTTTCTGAGGATTCGAAGTAGTGAAGAATAAAAATCCTTACTTTAAGCGAATAGCTATAGTGGGTGTTAGCTGGGTTTGGTAATTTCTGCTGAAAACAGGAGGAACATCTGAAGGTTTTCTTATTGATGATCTATTCGAGAATTTGCTGATCATTGATTTTCTTCTGACCAGTTGACTAGCTAGGGTTTATCATCACACATTAGCTTCTGTTTTGGGGTTTGGATTTTAAATCTCCTTTTGACTTGATTAGTCCCATAGGTCTGAGATCTATGTCCTAGGGTTCTAAATTGTTCAATCCCACAGAGAAAAATCATTTCTTTATGTCATCATATAAACCTAACACTGCTTTCTACAATGAAGGGTCTTTTGTTGTGTAAATTTCTTGAAAGTCCTGGATTTTGTGGTGTCATCTCCTGCTTGATGTGCTTTTGGGATATTTAATTTTATGAATAAACTCTGGTGGAAACTCAATTTAGGTATCTGAATTTTGAGCTTTTTTTAAGGATGCTCGGTTTCATGGAGTGTATAAAACACCTTTTACGGCTAAATTTTCGTAGTTATGTTCACAGATAATTCTAGGAAACTAGCATTTCCAATAATTGTTATGCTTCAAATTCCTATTTCTTTGAATCCTATCTCATAAACCGTTACTGTTAAACAGGTTGCTCATTAAGTATGGCAGGCGAGAAGGTGGGGATTGCCAAAGATGTTACAGAAGTGAGTTTGCACGACAATTTTCACTCTTTTTATCTTTTAGCCGAATGTTCAGGATAAACATAAAGCTTCTCATACTAGAGATATTGATGATTTTCTCTTTACTGTTTCAGTTGATAGGTAATACACCCTTGGTGTATCTTAACAACATAGTTGATGGCTGTGTTGCCCGTATTGCTGCCAAGCTAGAGATGATGGAACCGTGCTCTAGCGTCAAAGATAGGTATTGTTTAGTGTTCACTTCTTCAGTCCAAAATGTGAACTGAATCTGTCATTTACTCCAGTTATGTTCTAGGGGAGGTTTCTTACTTGATTGCGTCGTGCTGGTTATCTTGTGCAGGATTGGGTACAGTATGATCAAAGATGCAGAAGAGAAAGGCCTCATCAAGCCTGGCGAGGTTAGTCCAACTATACATGAAAGCATAGTGATCTTAAATCGTGATTTAGTTTGTGAATCGGAAACCTCAGTTGCTGAATCGTGAATTGCAAATATTCTGTCTGTTCTTTTCTAAACAATAAGTAGTTAAGTTCCCATTTGGATTACTACGATCGACTCACTATCTTTTGAATGAGTTGTCTTATCGAAGATGTCTCCTCACAGACACCGATCCACTATTCTTAACTGACGATTGTGTGGCGATCATTTCTCTAAATACAGTTCTTTATCCTTTAGTCACATTGTGAAAACTTTTGGGAAATAACAAATGTGAAAGAAAGTAATCCTCTTTCATGGTATTTTCTCCTCACTTCGTATTTGAATTCCTGAATCAAAGAAAAACCTGAATACAATTTGTGGTAATGGATTGGAGATGAACTTCATATTTTTGTTGCAGCATATCATGTATATTGTACACTTTGCTTGATTCTTCTTCTTCTTCTTATGGTGGTTTTTCACAGAGCACCCTTATCGAACCAACCAGTGGAAACACTGGTATTGGGTTGGCATTCATGGCAGCGGCTAAAGGTTACAAGCTAATCATTACCATGCCTGCTTCTATGAGTATGGAAAGGAGAATCATTCTGAGAGCTTTTGGAGCTGAGTTGGTTCTTACCGATCCAGCCCGAGGCATGAAAGGGGCTGTTCAGAAGGCTGAAGAGATACTTGCAAAGACCCCCAATGCTTACATTCTTCAGCAATTTGAGAATCCTGCCAACCCTAAGGTAGCAGAGGCTTAGCAGTACAGTACCTTCTGGTTCTTTGTATTAACATCATATTTTTAAACTGTTAAAATACACTGATATCAACATCTGTTCAGGTCCATTACGAGACCACTGGACCCGAGATTTGGAAAGGCACCGGTGGGAAAATTGATGCTCTGGTTTCTGGGATAGGCACAGGAGGTACAATCACAGGTGCAGGGAGGTATCTGAAAGAGCAAAACTCTGAGATTAAGGTAAGCTCATTTGTTGCTTTTGATTTGGTTAGAAAATCCTTAAACATTTTCTTAGCTTTTGTCGTGTTGACTTGCTGGGTGTCCTCTTCAGCTGTATGGTGTAGAACCAGTTGAAAGTGCAGTTTTGTCTGGAGGAAAGCCTGGTGAGTGATTCAGCCTATCACTTCTCCTTCATCGTATCCCTTTACACGCTCTTGATTTATATACGTATAGGGTTTATGATTTTTTTTGGGAGTCTGAGGGGGGTGGAGTGTCAGTTAAAATTGTGGTTGTGTGCCATAAGATGTGTGTTTTTTGTTGTGCATCTACTTCGTTGGCATATGTTTTTGCCTGTGCTAAATAATCCTTGCGTTGATTACATTGTGATACTTGTGTCCATTTTGTACTGTTATACGCAACACTCATATCTTTCATGTTTTCTATAAAAATATACAATCACTTGGCCTCTCAAAGATATTGAAATGTCGTGATGGAATCAATCACTTGCAACTAATAGATAAAACTTCAAGCCCCCAAACTCTGCATATTGTCTGAATCTGTTCTTAACGACACCAACTAATCTATCTGTGAAAACAGAAAACTGTTTTCTTCCAAGATTTTGTTATGTATAAATATCTATAAGAACTTCAAGAGTTTTTTAAGTATCCCTTATAATTTTCGTTTATTTACACCAGCTGTGTTTTTTGTTGTTTCGTTTCCTTTTCCAATGATGTATGACCTTAAAACAAGATTTTTTTTGATGTTTCAATGTTTGCTGTTGCTTTGTGATGTTTTAGGTCCTCACAAAATTCAAGGGATTGGTGCGGGTTTCATTCCCGGTGTGTTGGATGTCCCTTTGATTGATGAAGCAGTGCAGGTAAATGACAACGCTATCAAGAATTGATACGAATGTTTTTCATCTTAAGAAATTAACAAACTAGGAAGAGGTTGAGAAGAAATATGGATTATTTGTTGTTAATTTTGTGACAAGTAACTGCAGCATGTAACCATATGGCGTTCAACTTGATAAACTACTCCAATGTTCATGAATCACCATCTCCTTTTGTTCTAATCGTGAGGGTGTTCAAGTATTCTCAACTCTAAACAAACTATCATCATGTTTGCATTTGTTTCTAAAAATGTGTTGGGAAGCCTTGCCGCACCCATAATATATCATTAAGGTTAAGTCTTGTACACAGTGAGGTAGGCTACATTCTGCTCCTAGGATCCATGGAATTCCCCGTTCCTTTGACTGAGGAACTCCCTGTGTCTTTTTATGAATTCTTTCAGACAAGGTTATTAAAATTTTGGATGGAATGCAGGTATCGAGTGAGGAAGCTATTGAAACTGCCAAGCTTCTTGCTTTGAAAGAAGGTTTGCTGGTAAGTCACACTCTCGAACAGCAAACTTCTCCTACTTCATAGACATATATATTTTAAACAGACAAAGTGACACATTTCATTAAATAGCTATCCTAGCTCGAAACTACAGAGAGTTATCACTTGGGAATATTATCCTTTTTTCTATTTTCTGGTGTTAAACTTTCAAGTTGACATGCATGTACTGCAGGTTGGGATATCATCTGGTGCTGCAGCTGCTGCGGCAATCACTGTAGCCAAAAGGCCAGAAAATGCTGGAAAACTCATTGTCGTAAGTTTGTTTTTTTTTTTTGTTTCTCCAGATGTGAACTTACTCGAGTAAACTCTTCTCTTGTTGGAAATTCACCTTTGTTGTTTTTTCATTGTTGCTAAGCTAATAAGTAGTATTCTGGGCAATGTTTTTTCTTTGTATGTAAACAGGTGGTGTTTCCGAGCTTTGGAGAGCGTTATCTGTCATCGGTGTTGTTTGAGTCGTTGAAAAAGGAGGCAGAGAACATGATCTTCGAGCCCTAGATGAGCCAGCGGAGGAGGAAGGGTAGCAGTTGTTTCCAAATAGTAGTATGGGTCTTTCTTACTAGTTGACAGACAATAGAAGAGTTTGAGGTTGTTCTTCTTCTTCATGAGGGGGTGGAAACAAACATGTGAAAAACCATTTCGTGTTTCCCCATCTGTTGGTGGGTTTTTATTCTGATAGTAATAATAATAAATCACAAGTCAAAACAACAGGCTGGTATTCTATACTTCTACTACAGTATACAAGTTATAATATTATTTGCGTACCTGGGACTGTTTTGAGTGAAGCTTAACTCTCTACTTGTTCTTGTTGGTTGCATCCATCAGAGAGTTAGTTTCTCCTGTCTACCCACTTGGGCTGGGGTAGTTTGGTCTATAAATATAGATAGATAGCTGATTTCATGCTGGATGAGCAAGTTTTCATACGTACTGCTACTAGTTAGTACTTCCATATGTTAAACATTTCATTTTCCATAATTTCCTACGACGATGAATCGATGATGTTTAGATTTTAGAAACCACCTTAATTTGGCTGGCTGGTGGCTGGGAAGTAGTATCATACGTAATCAAATCATGCAATTTGATCTTTGCTTTGAAACTAACCAAGTTGATGGTGGTAATATACTAAGTGAACAGAACTAATTTGGACAGAAAATGTACAGAAAAAGATTATAAGGTGTAGCAAAAGTACTATCTAAAACTTAAACCTAAAGATGTAAACCACAGAATCTTAGACTCCAAGCCTTTGAGTTTAATCTCAAAACCTACAAATCTAAACACCAGTCATAAATTCAACCCTAAAAGTTACCATGTGCCAGTACTAACTAGTTACACACCACAGTAATAGAAAAGTGTGAGATGCACATAATAAAAACTTTGAATGTGCAGCCATGAAACTGACTGGACACCAGATGCACCCATGTTATGATACGATCCCACTACATGCTACTGTTGCTGCTGATGGTGGTTCGAGCCGAAGAATAAGCTGATGGTGGTGTATCGTCGTCTACATGCTGCTGCTGCTGCTGGGGCGGTGGCTCATCAGGAGGGGGAGGAGGATTACGATTAGGATTACCGTCCTCCTGACGACCACGTTGGCTATCTTCGTGGTCGTCGTCTTGCTCCTCAGGCTGAGCGCAACAATGTATACAGTAACAGTAACCAACAAGTAATATTAAAATAGACACGAATGTTGCTATTATCACCTTCACAAAAAACGGAACATAATCCTGTTGGTGGTAGGTAGGGTTTTCATCAAATGACCCCCCCATGGCGTTGTTTGGCAGCTCTCCTGCAGAATGGACCGAGAGGAACCGTTTCGTCCTTGTTTGTGGCGTAGAGGAACCGTTTCGTAATAGATAGGTGTGATTGATTGGGTATCGTTAAAGGCGAAAGATGAACAGTTGCAATGGCTGGCACGAGGGTATTTTCCTGGTATGGTGAATCGTTTCGGAGTTGGTCGGTGGATGGACGGTGATGAAAAGCTAGCTAGCGAATGGAACTAAATAATTAGTTGTTTCTTAGTTTGAACATTATATAGTACTAGTAAAAAATTATAGGCAAATTAAGAACTACAAAGTACAAACTACTCCTATTAGCTCGCTTGTACGCATCATCATCAACTGTTTATCATTAACATCATCATTAACAGCATTATATAGCTCGCTTGTACGCAATACAAAATCAACCTAAAAGAGCAAAAAGTACTTGTTAGCAGTAATTAATAATACAGAGATTTCATCTACTACTATTAGCGAGTAGCTAGTACTACTAAACTACTAATATCATCATCACCATATCGTTAACTGTTCTACTTCTTCTTCTTCTTCAAACATTATTGATTGATAGCTTTAACTGTTTGTTGTGTGAATCAGTGTTGTTATCGAAATTATACTAAGCTAGACAATATATGTATATATATACAAATGGATACTTTAGCGACAAGGAAACAATTAATCAACTTCAGAGTGAATTAAGGAAGGACGCTTCCACCAGGGGCGGAGTCAGGTATTCAAAACACCTGGGTCACTCTTGTAATGTAATCAAAATACTTAGGGCACAATTGTAATTTTAGCAGTGGCACAATTTGAACTTTCCATAAATTACATGGTGAAATTGCAAAAATATCAGTTTTTCAAAATTTTGGGTAGGGCACGTGCCTACCCCTGCCGCGGGTTGGCTCCGCCCGTGGCTTCCACCAGTCCACATCTTCTTCTTCTTTGTAATATTCTCCAACTAATCCTAGTTATTATCGTCTTCAACTCCTCATAAAAACACTTCAATCCCTTGTAGAGTTCCGCCACAGCGATGTAAAAACTCAAAACTCCTTTCCTAAAAAAAATCCAAATAAATTCACCCATCTTCAACAAGCATCCACCATTTTGCTTTCCCTCGTACTCCATCTCTATGCGTACCTGTAACAAAGAGGCCCTCTATTTTCTTTTTCTCTATTTAGAAAATAGAAATCAAAGAATTAACCCATTTTACCAACCACTGTTAATGGAGAATTTTCAGTTGCTCAATGAGCACCTATGAGTCTCTACTATTAATAACTAGTGGATAGGTGCCCGAGGGCACGGCCACAACAAAAGTATGATAATTCTCTAAGTTTTGATAGTTGAAATTATCTTATTATGAAGTATTTAGTTTTTAGAAACTAGAGGAGATAAACTATTCCATATTTCACATTTTGGGGCGAGGAAGGGTGCTGCGAAGGCTTTACTTGATGAGATTGGAGGGGGTCGAAGATTGGTGAATCTGGGTGTGAAATTGCAGCGTCACAACACAATGAAAACCTACCAAAATCGTCGACGTTGAGAGGTTTTGCAGACGGTCACGTAACCGTGAAATTGATGCTCTCTTTTCCAATTGGAGGTTAAGAAGCGTAACGTTTGGGAATGATATGGCAGAGTTGGTCTGCTGCTTAATTGGGAGTATGATGTTGATTGGGTCTGTGGTCATGGCTGATGGTAGTTGTTCGCTTGTGGGTTGATGAGAGAGTGCTGGGTTGTCGTGATAATTGAATAGGAGGGAGTTTGCCTCGTTATTGTTGTTGTTTGTCGTGGTGTTGTTGTTGTTGTTGGTGTTGCTGGTGGGATGGTGGCGGTATGGCTGGTAGCGTGCTGGTGGTGTTGAAGAACACCAAAAACATTGTATGGAGAATTTTCTTCACTGATGAACTATGTACTATCAGTGTGATTTTTTTTTTTTTTTTTTTTTTTTTTTTTTTCATTTGAGAATTCTTAATTGGGATGAATGTGTGTTATGTGTTAGTGTAACAAATATTAATTATAATAGAAAAAATTTGTTAACGGTTGTTATCTACTTTGTGAAAATTGTGTTGTATTTGATTGTGTTCTTGATTGAGTTTGATGGTTTGTGGTGATTTGGTGGTGGTGCTTGCGGGGATTTGGTGGTTGTAGAAGTAGAGTTTAAGAACACCCAGAATATCAACAAAATAAACACAAAAACAAAAAGAGGGGCAAAATAGTCATAAAAAGTCATATTGCACCTCCCTACTGACTGATATTAACAGAGGGGTGGTAATTGTCTAACTGTCGTCACTGTCAGGGGTGATTTTTTTTATTCCCGAACAATGAGGTTGTTTTTGTATATAACTCATCTAAGGAGGGTACATTTTGACTTTTACCCTAATTTTTTGAGGAACACATCGACTAACTCACAGACCATTGGCTTCTATCTTTAATTTAGTAGTTTAGATTAGATAGTCATGTCAATCTCCATTGACTCCAATAATAGCTGATGTTCGTGGAAATCAAACTTGAGACATAAGTTAAAGGGAGTAAGACTCTTAAATTCTACTTCTTTTGTTCTCTAACGATGCAAGAATTTGATAAATTTTGCATGATGTTGTAGAGTAAACTAGACTCTAGAACACCATGAAAAAATTATCAAAAAAATTCTCGTTTTACCATCCAAATCACCATGTCAAAGTGACTCCGTTACAGAAAAAAGTCGAACTAAGAAGACAAATAGAGAACGGAGGTAGTAAGTTTCACTCACTATGTCAATCATTTGGAGTTCTGACAATGTTAGTTTACAAACGGCAACAAGGAGGATTTGTTACCACTCCGTCCAACCTCTTTTGCGCCATTTGGACTTTTACCATTTTTTACTGGGCCACTTTAACCCGATAATTTGGATAGCATCTTATTCTAGACAGTCGTATTTAATGAATGCTAATGACAACCAATACCAGCAGATAAATTTCAAAGCGCTTTAAAATCATTTATCATATTACTGACTAGGTTTGTTTCTTCTGAAATGTCCTATTTTAACTTTTTAACCTGTAGCTGACTAACTTTGACTCGGTAATTTTGATAGCAAACAATATAATTTTTTGACAATTTTTATAGTATTTTAGAATAAAGTTTACTACTTCTCAAATTTGACACCCGTACATTTAGTTTGAAAGTACCACTAATTCATTTTAGAAACTTATGTAATACTACAACTACTGTATAGTATAGTATAACTTTTTATCTATTCAGTCTCGTGTTTGTTTCGTCTGGTTTTTAATCACTTACTGATCAAAAAAAAAAAAAAGTTATACTATTAAATTATTATCATTATTATATTATACTATAAAGGAAAAGAAAACAACAAAACAAAGGTCAACGTTAATTAATGAGGACTCATAACCATCTTGACCATGAATCACTATAAAAATCTAGTTTGTGTGACAACCCAAACAAATAATTGCAATTTTAGTTCTATCTAGACCTGAAATTGGACCTCATGAGTTTTTTAGACATTTTCATTTTTGTTTGTATTTTGAGCTACAATGGAGTGGCAGCCACAAAGAGTTTTAAGGTAATGAATTCTAGTACTATGTCACAAGAATTTTTGATGAACATCCTTGTAAACTTGTCAATAACCCTTGTTATT
Organism: Linanthus parryae; assembly: GCA_023055425.1. Lineage (NCBI taxonomy): Eukaryota > Viridiplantae > Streptophyta > Magnoliopsida > Ericales > Polemoniaceae > Linanthus > Linanthus parryae. Next base: position 715,134 of record JALGPY010000002.1, read on the forward strand.
ATTACCACTACTGTAGACCAAATACGGTGACACCTACGATTGTGTAGATTTCTACAAACAACCAGCATTTGACCTTCCTATGCTTAGGAATCACAGTTTTCACCCTCTGGTGTGTCTTCAATAATCTTCTTATTCTTTAATCTTCTTATTCTTTAATTGTTGATGTCGACATGCTACATAGTCTAAATTAAATGTAACTAAATAACTCGAGGTGCAGATGATGCCAAGTTTTTTTGCTAAGAGCATGCAAAAAAGTAAGCCTATGAAGATGATTGAAGTAAAAAGAGAAAGTTGTCCAGTTGGATTTGTTCCTATAAGGAGATGTACTGAAGGTGCCTCAAAATTAGAGTCTTCAGTTGTTGTCAACGAAGTATCGGGAACATATGTAAGTTATCATGCACATTTTTCTCATGTGTAAATCGTAGACAAATTAGATAAATGTGCTTTTGTTGGAATGAAAGGAAAAAAATGACGAATCTATTTAGGAGTGGCTTTACATAGTAAATTAATTCGAATGACTGATTGGGTAGACTGCTGGAGTTCGAACAACATCAGGATCAACCAGATTTAACGGAGGAGGAATGCGTTTAAGTGTATGGAACCCCCCATTTGTACGACATTCGGCATATAGTCAAGCTCGGATGAAGATTTCAAGTGGTCCCGATGTTATACAAGTTGGATGGAGAGTAAGTTTTGTTTGTAATATTTTTGAAGTTAGAAGATTATTTACGAGAATTTAAACCTTTTTGTTTTCATATGTTCAATAATTTTATGCTCAAAATAAAGTGTTTTAATATTCATTTTGTTGCATAGGTTGATCCATCTCTTCGAGGTGATAATCGTACTCGAGAATTCATACATACAGACGTAAGTATATAGTTACATAAATTAGGTAGCCTACAAAAATATTGTTTCATATGTAAATAATAATGGTCTCATCTATGATGAATGACAGACATATAAATCACATTGCTTTGATGCACAATGTGGGTTTATAATTGTCAACAGAAAATACCTTCTTGGGAAAGTTCTTGAACCTGTTTCACAACTTGGTGGACCTATAAAGTTGGAAGCGTACAACATTACTAGAGTAAGAACATGACACGATTTGATTATTCTATATGTTTTGACATGTAAATTGAAGTTCCGATTTTTTTTTACAGGACCATGCAAGTGGAAATTGGTGGCTATTGAATGGGCGCGACCAAGTGAAAGTCGGATTTTGGCCAAAGAACATATTCACCGGGTTAGGTGACTTGGCTTCAGATGTCGAATGGGCAGGAGAGGTGTATAGTCCTCCTGGTGTGGAAGAACCTATAATGGGATCTGGTTACAAGCCAGAAATTGGTGACAGCAGATATGTTGCTGACTTCTCATTTATGACAGTAATAAATGAAAATCATATTTCTATAGATGCAGATAATCTAGAAGAGTTTGCTACTGATAGATCTTTATATGATGTCAAAGATGAAGGGAACGCTGGTCCATATTTCAATCGTATCGCATTGTACGGAGGAGCCAGATATTAATCGTATGAAGTTTGAAATATAATTTTAAAGTTATAAATGAATGTCTTAAGCTATATTTTCTTATTGAAAACTAAAATTTCATTTGAAAAAAAAGATCAATTACACCGAAGACGATATCAAAACGAGTAAGCATATAATTAATTGTTGGGATTTTTTTCGTCAAAATCTCGCGTAACGGAAAATCAAAAACTCGATGTAGGAGAACGAGAAACATAAAGAACACACGAATTTAACGTACTTCGGCAAGTTGATCACGTGCGTGGGGCGAGAGAAAATTTCTCAATAGTAGGAAAAATCGTACACCCACAATTCTCTCTACAAGCTTTCAACTCTCCTACACACTAATATTGTGTGCCACCACCGAATTGAACTGACGAATAAAACAATAGCTAGCAACCCATATTATACTAAAATAAGTGGAAAAAACCCACCAACCAGTAGCTATCACCTCCTTAGAGATCACCTACTCAGAGAGTAATTAGACGCATATGACACACGAATGGGTCTTGCGAAATTCTATACAATCCAAACAAACTCCGCATTGGCTTCAATTCTGCAAGCGGCTGGAAAATTCCTCAGCCAACTTCGTGTTGATGTTAACTCCGCCGCATTCACCATGCTCATCATGCATGGTCCATCACAGCACCTCAACCAAGATGCTTCACGTCCCTTCCTGGGACGCCTCGTCGCACCCCCACCGAGTAATTATTGCTTGCTCCAAGAGTAAATTTGAAGTGGTACTCTAATCCATACAGTACATGACATGTCAGTACATGTATGAAATTCACTATCTTGTCTCCTACTCATTCTCTTTTTTCTTTTTTTTTTGATGACGTGGGAACCCACAATCACAACCCTTCGGGTGCGCACTGGGTGAACTCCTGCTCTAGTGCAATAGCCTGCAAACCACACTAGAGAGGCAAACCAGCCTGAAAAACCCGGGCTGACAGGCTCGCAGTTGAGAAGGCCAATAGGTGACGCGGATTACTAACGCTTATTACGCAAATGCGCGGTCAAGTAGTAAGAGTGGAGTATTTTTAGGACACCGGGTTGTCGAACCCTCGAGGACAATCTCGCAACAGGTTTATATTTAACAATTTAGAGTAGTTCACTAGGTAACCGGAGTAAAAAGTGATAATTTGTGGTGTTGCCACCCCCAAACAAGTGGCTGTAATAAAGTCAGAAATAAATAATAAACTGGAATTAAGAAGAATTATTAATCAATTAATGGAGAGGACTAGGCAATCTCGCTGATCACCTAGGGTTGTAAACGATTTCCGGATCATCTGAGCAACACGTTAACTATATTCTAATTAAGCCGGGTAACAGCGCTGACTATCTCCTATCGGTCTCAAGTCATTCTACTTCACGGTAGAATACAATCTCCTATCAGTCTCATGTGTCTACCGGTCCGTTCTAGTAGGCTAACGACATGCACGACAACGGGTCCTGTCGGTCCACCGTTGCACGAAACCGTCGAATCTCACCTACCGAATCTACCCACATTTGGCCAATCCTAACACGTCTCTTCTCAGTCTCAGTGATACGAGATTGATGTTCAAGTCTCATCCTAGTTAGTTAGAATCACTATCGTGCATTCGCTAACTAAGCAGTGTTTCCGGTTAGCTACTCCATTAACACTGAGTATTAAGCATAGTACAAGAACAATTGAATAACAATAAGCTAACTTTAAGCATGAATCAACTATTGAGTGAACCCCTAGTTCTTGAACCCTAGCTTATCTCCTAATCGTGTCACTCAATTAGGATTACTAACATAAACAAGAAACTAGAATTGATTCAAAAGAAGAAATCAAGAAATCATGAAGCAAAGATTAAATCCGGAAAATATTCATCGTTTACATGAACCCTAGGTTCTCAAATCGAGATGCCTAGCTATGGAGTTTTTAGCTACTCATAGTTGAATAAGCAAAAACAAAGAGTTTCTCCATAAAAATTGATTAAGAAAGGTAGGAAGAAGAAAAAGCAAACACTAGAGCTTCAATGGTGAAGCTTGTCTTCTTCCTCGTCGTCTCCTCCTTCTTCTCTTGTTGATGGCTCCTCTTCTGCCGTGTGTCTCTTTTCTCCTTTTTGTTTCATGTCTCTTTTTTTCTTAACTTAGGGTGTATTAATTAATAATCTCACAATATTAATTAATAACCCTAAATCCCCTCCTTCTTGCCATGCGTGCGCTGGGTCTGCTAGCAGATCGCGCGATCTGCTCTGGTCGTGCGATCTGCTACTCGATCGCCAATTCCAGTGAGTTCTCCCCTAGCAGATCATGCGATCACTATAAGTTGATCGTGCGATCTGCTTTGATCCTAGGATCAACTTTTGATCCTACACTTCAAACTTTCTAAAATGACACTGTGACCCCCTTTTCCATCTTTGTCCTCTTTTCTTCCAATTTCTTTCTCTCCCAAGCTTCCGCATATGTTCCGAAGTTCGTTTTCCTCCTCCTCTTGGTCCATGAGCTCCGTTTCCTGTCCAACACAACACGAAAACACCCCGTACGATCAAAAGTGACAAGATAAATGTAAATAATGTGAAAAACGCCCGGATTAATAATTTATCACTCAAAGCTAAACTTATCCAATTTCCTCAAGTTCATAGTGTATTTCTAATATATTCAACCCGGAAACTACACAAAACGGTACACAAACGCAGAAGAAATATAACTCTAATATAGAGTTATCAATAGGCTGCCCCAATGTTTGAATTAAGACCTCAAGGCAAATGCCCAAAGTCTTAATAATGCTCACCCAACCAACTCAACTACACTCCGAAGGGCCTCGTTCTCTTTCTTATCTTTGTGTCATGTGGTGTATGGATTAGAGTACCACGTCACATTTACTCTTAGAGCAAACAAAAATTTCTCCACCCCCCACCACGTGTGCGTCCAAAAGTCGTCTTATTTGATGTGATTTGATTTTAAAAGAAGAAGACCTTGGGGTTCATATGTTGTACCACTCTGTCTCTTCTCTTTAGCCCTATTTACTTTTGTCACTATTCACTGGGTCACTTTGACCCGGTGATTTGACTATCAAAAAGATGCAATTTTTTGATATTTTTTTCATTGTGCAAAAGTTGCTCTATTACACGGTGAAAAAATTATTAAAAAATCACATCATTTTATTGTCCAAATCACCCGATCAAAGTGACTCAGATACGAGTCAAAAAAGTCAAATGGGACTAACGAGAAGAGACGGAGTGGTAGTTTTGAAAGTAGTTGGGATAAAATTAAAACTATCTAAGTATTGTTGCCTTGTTCAATAAAAAGAAAAATCATTTATCGGCTTCTCAGAGCATCTCCAATAGGTTATTTATATGACAGTTATCTTCAAAATATAAATAAGATAGAAAAGATATCGTCTCCAATAGGCTCTCTACTACGCTCTTTATTTTAGCAGATAGTTATCCCGCTCACTACTTTTAACGAGCCGGATAAATAACTTCATATTTTGTTTACCCATGTTCTTAGCGGTTATGTCCTGAATTTCTTAAAATTATCATACAAGAAATATTGAGAATGTGGCACGTGTTATTTAGCTAATCATTTAACTAACACTATTGGAGCACTAACTAAATTTTTACAATATCTAAAATAGAAATGTTAAATTTTCATCAAATTATAAATAACTTTTTACTAGTACTACTCTAAGAAAAGCCTTTTTTGCTTTCTCGTCAGTCGTCATCAGGAGCACACCCCCAACCCAGAATTGAGTACCAATTTTCTTCTTCTCCGGCGGGCCTCCGACGCCGTAAGTCCGTAAAACTATTCCGGCCATTCAATTCTTATGGCGTTAGAGTTCAACGAATATAGGAAATTTGGGATTTATAGTTCGATATTTAGTTATATTTATCATGTAGTTCCTGATTCTCCTTTTTTGTACCAGGCTTTAGGGTTTTAGAGGTGGAGGAAGCATGGATGAACAGTTGATACTCAGAGAGAGTTACACCTTGTGTTGCGGAGAGGATACATCGCCTCCTCGATCAGTGAGATAATAATAAATCACTCCTTCTCTGGTAAGAAGAATTAATCACTCGCTCTTGTTTCCTGTCTACCATTTGTAATTGATATTATTGATTATTAGGGGGTTTAGAGTCTGATGTCTTCTAGAAAGAACAGAAAAACATAGAGTAAAAAAGAAAAAAATTATGGCAAGTTAACAAATCATTAGTGACTAAATTTCCTTCATCAACTGTTAAAAAAGACATACCACTCTGTCTCAGCTCTTCCTTCCCATCTGACTTTTTTGACTCGTATCTGGGTCACTTTGACCGAGTGATTTGGATAGCAAAATAACACGACTTTTTTATAATTTTTTCACCATATTATAGAGCAACTTTTACTCTACAACACCATGCAAAAAATATTAAAATATTACATCGGTTTGCTATTCAAATCAGCGAGTTAAAGTGACCCAGTGAATAGTGACAAAAGTCAAATTGGGAAGAAAGAGCTGGGACAGAGTGGTAGTGTGGAACCGGGTGCCGAAAGATTTTCTCATTTGGACTTCAACTAACCATAATCACATACTACTACCGTATTGTTTGGTTTAGGTGCTTTCATTAAGATCCAATTCGAGATAATATGGGGCTTCTGCTAGAGATTTTATGGATAGGATATATATTGTTGATGGGGTTGATAGTTAGAGGACTTTCAGGATCTGGGAAGTTATGCACTTGCCAAAACTTCCAAGTTATGAGGAGAAGACAGACATAACAAGTTCGAATTACAGGGAACTTCGTATTAAGGGTTATGCACTTGCCAAAAGACATTTTCCACCCTTCGATTATGGGGAAAAGACATTTTGCCCCCTGATTTATGGAAAAAGACCTTTTGCACCCTTAATAGTTTTTTTGTGACCATTTTACCCTTGTTAGGATGGAATGACTTAACTACCCTCACCCCCTTAAAGACCACTTTGCCCTTTACATTAATATTAAATAAATACTAATTAAATACATTTATGACATCACCTATTAAAAAAATTACATCACACCTGGTATTGTGAAATGCCCATTATACCCCTGGTACTGTTCACGTGGACAGTTACCACCCCTGGTACTGTTCACGTGGACAATTACCACCCCTGGTACTGTTCACGTGGACACTTTGCACCCCTATTTTCTGGACAGTTTGCACCCCTAATTTTGTAGACACTTTGCACCCCTAATTCTGTGGACATTTTGCACCCCTCTGTTGTTTTAAAATCAACTGTTTTTTTAGCTGTGAGTATGATCCTTACGCAATTACTACTTTTCCCGCAATAACTTCCCTCCAATAAACCTCCCTCCAAATAAGTCCTACATTAATCCCATATTCACAATGATCTCCACTCAAACTCTTACTCACTTGTAGCTCCAATCATACTTCCCTAACAATTAAGGCAATGTAATACTAGTAGTTTTTTTTTTAGAATGAAGCTCTTTATTTTAGCTAGTATGGTGTAATTTTAGTTTTTTTTTTTTTTTTTTTTTTTTTTTTGTAATAATATGTTTTTGTTTGTTTAGGTAGAATGTCTAACTCAAGCAGAACAACATGACGGGGAGAAGAGTTCCTAACGTACCAGAGGAAGTATTGCTTCTGTGAAGTTCCCCTTATGGCAGATATACGAGTGACGGAGTCTACCATATACGACAATCGGGGTAGACTCTACTATGTTTGTAGGAACGATTGTTGTAACTTATGGAGTTGGTGCGACCCTATTGGGCAGGGAGCTACGTCTTCTGATTCACGTGACCTTGAATGGATGTGTAAAGGGATTGAAAATGTCGTCGAAACGCAGTCTCATAAGTCAAACCAAGCACCAACAATTTTGACTCTCTGAATTGTCTTGTTGTTGGCACTAGCTCCTTCACTAGTGAAGTAGTAACTAGTAAGATGTAGAGATTAACTACGTCTAAAATGCACCTTTTTGGAGGGATTTTTTTTGGAGGAAAGTTATTGGAGGGAAGCTACAGGAGGGAAAATAGTAATTGAGTAAGGATCCTACTCGCAGCTAAAAAAACAGCTGATTTTAAACAGCAGAGGGGTGCAAAATGTCCACAAAATTAGGGGTACAAAGTGTTCACAAAATTGGAGGTGCAAAGTGTCCACAAAATTAGGGGTGCAAACTGTCCAAAAAATAGGGGTGCAAAGTGTCCACGTGAACAGTACCAGGGGTGGTAACTGTCCACGTGAACAGTACCAGGGGTGGTAACTGTCCACGTGAACAGTACCAGGGGTATAATGGTCATTTTAGAATGCCATGTGTGATGTAGTCTTGTTAATAGGTGATGTCATAAATGTATTTAATTAGTATTTATTTAAATATTTAAGTAAAGGGCAAAGTGGTCTTTAAGGGGGTGAGGGTATTTAAGCCATTCCATCCTTACAAGGGTAAAATGGTCACAAAAAAACTATTAGGGGTACAAAAGGTCTTTATCTATAAATCAGAGGGCAAAATGTCTTTTCCCCATAATTGAAGGGTGGAAAATGTCCTTTTACCCTTGATATTATTGATTATTAGGGGGTTTAGAGTCTGATGTCTTCTAGAAAGAACAGAAAAACATAGAGTAAAAAAGAAAAAAAAGTATGGCAAGTAAACAAATCATTTGTGACTAAATTTCCTTCATCAACTGTTAAAAAAGACATAATGTGGAACCGGGTGCCGAAAATTTTTCTCATTTGGACTTCAACTAACCATAATCACATACTACTACCGTATTGTTTGGTTTAGGTGCTTTCATTAAGATCCAATTCGAGATAATATGGGGCTTCTGCTAGAGATTTTATGGATAGGATATATATTATTGATGGGGTTGATAGTTAGAGGACTTTCAGGATCTGGGAAGTTATGCACTTGCCAAAACTTCCAAGTTATGAGGAGAAGACATACATAACAAGTTCGAATTACAGGGAACTTCGTATTAAGGGTTGCCAGGTGCTCAAGGTTCGATAGTGTGGGCACTAGCAAGTTGAGTTTAATCACTGTTCAAAAAGTTGGTCGTTACATTATATTTATCAGTCGATATCCATAATATATTGAGCTTGCAAGTAACGGTTCACCTGATTCCTACGGTGCGAATATAATCCCCCCGCATTCTAATAAATTTGCTCCTTCTTTGGCTCAACTTTTTTGAATCAAAGTTATAGAAAGTGGGGTGTGTTCTTATTAGTATGCTTTTATTCCGCAGATTTTATTCTGTGTGGTGTGTGTGAGGGATTATTCTATATCCGTGCCTCCTTCCTTGATTGGGTAGGTGCTCTGTTTCATGCTTTTCTGTCTGGCATGCCATTGCCAATCGTAGCAGCACCTTGAAAATTGGCAACTCGGGTTTTGGCGGAGATGATGACAAACATATATGTTAACTGGCTTTGTTTGTCCGCTGCAAAGCTGTTTTCAAAACTGTACGTTATGTGTTGTTCTATTGCTCTAGTGCGTTGGCTTAATGAGAGTTAACTGCGCCGGCTTTCAGAACTGGATGTAATTGGGTACTGTATCACAATCCTTAATTGCTTTCGGAGATGGGCAGCAGAGAAAAGCTTGGCAGGTGACTCGTGTGGGTCCTCTGGCATCACAGTATTAGGACCTTTCACGAAGTAGGGCGGTCTACTACATATACAAAAATAATTGTTGTTTCAGATGCTGTAGAATGGAGGTCAGGGTCCCTCTGAATCACATGTATCATTAAGAGTTTAGACTCCTTGCCTAAGGATACAGGCCAGTGGATGTTGTATAAAAAGCATGTGGATTTCTTTTTTTTTTGTTCCAACCATGTGGATTTCTTTTCAACCACAAAATTCACCTATTCAATTCTGTCAAACTCTCTCGAATCGAAAGGACACAGCAAACTCTCTGCAACCGAAGGGACACTGCAACAACTACGAACAAGTGCTCTCTTTTTCTCTCTTTCCTTCTACTGTATTGGGGTCTCTCTCTCCCCCTCTCTTTTCTCCACCCATCTTGTGAACTGGTGTATCTCTCGCCCCATCTCCTTCTCTAGTTGAGAGACATTCTTAACTTCTAAGTTCAGCCTTTTGTCAAATGAGAATTTATTCTTCTGATCTTGTTCTTAACAGATTATAGTGCGGCTATGACTTTGATGGATATTGATGAAAATGAAAGCAGTGTTTTTATTGTTATTCAATAATTAGGGTGTTTATATAATACACGCACACACACACACATATCCTTGCCGTGTTGTATCCTCAATTTTTTGGAAATTGACGTTTTCCGTGTCCGATCCCGTATCGTATCCGACGCCCGTATCCGTCTCGGTGCTTGAATGTTCAACTCACTTGTTCCCAATTAATCAGTCTCTCTCTCCACAGGGAGTCAGAGTCGATATTACCTAGAGAGTCAAGATTGAAGTTTGAACACATCTTGCAAGATTGTTGGGGAAAAAGATGGTCCTGCTGAAGTAATGCAGAAATAGGCGTACCCATTATCCTTGTTTAGAGGTTTTTCTTTAATATACAAACGTTTTTATGAGTTCAAAGCCTGTCAAATTTTAGATCACACTCGGTCTACAACTACTTAGGTCTTCAGATCTAGAAATCTGTAATTGTTCTTCATTAGCTGCAAGCTTCTTACCGAGAACATAAATCAGAGAAGAAGATAAAAACTTTTCAGGAGGAGTACGAAGTATTCTCAGTAATATGTGTAGGTGAAATGTTAAAGATGAATGATGTATAGTCGTTAGACGGTATGCTGGAAGTTGGAAACTGATTGATGGTAGTAGAGGCTCTGAAGAACCAAAGACTGTGAAACCAGTAGCCACTAATACTGACAAATTTACTGATGGCAGTTTCCACCCATGCAATGGTGTAGGCATGGCGCTTTGTAGGGTTTCTTTGATCTGAAGTTTATGATTGCACTAGTGGTGAGTCTCTTAAGAAGATAAGTTGTTGACGGTTGATGTACGGAAACTTTTAGTCCCTCTTTAGGACTGACATGCAAACGGAATGTCTGACGTGACATTATAGGCATGAATAACCACTCTGTGGTTAATGGTTTGCCTTTAGCGAACTTGAACGGATTTATCATTTGAAAACATTTTTTCATACACATATGATGATGGTTAAGAATGGTCATTCTCATATTCCAGAGGACGGTAGGAGTGGGGAATTTGTCCTGGGCGATGAACGTTTTCCTGCATCCCTCTTGGATCTTCCATGCATTATTGAATCATACAAAACTCATGATGATAGTGTCCTGATTAAATCTGCAGATATCGGCCAGGTAGACTATTAGATTGACTGTTTGAGTCAGTTGTCTTTTATTATGTGTAATGGCTGTCGTTTACTGTTGTTTTGATGATGATGCTTGAAAAACAGATGATTATGGTGAGAGAAGAGGCTGATCCAGCACCACCAGATGTGATTTGAGTATAGGCACGGGCTGAATCCTCCTACGAGAGATGCACGAAGGCGAAGGTTTCGCCGAGAGCCAGATCTTAATGTATTATTGTTTGCTTTAGTAGTTTTTTTTCTTTTTCATTTTTTTTTTTTTTTTTTTTTTCTATTTGGCATTTTTCTTTGGTTGCTGTAAGTGCTGCTAGAGATATAAAGAATGCCCTTCAACTCACACTTCATATGAAGAAGTCTTGGGGTATGGAAATGGATAAACGTTGAAGAAGTGCTCCATGTGATGATTGTGGTTTCTAGCAGTTGTTGATCATTGCTACTGACTGATTGTGGTTTTTTGTTGTGGCTCCATTTTACAGCGAGAGCTTGTGCAGCGCGTTGAGAAAGATGTTGTCAACATCATGGCTGGAGGAACAGCGGCTGAAAATGTTGATATCCCTTTTTTGTTTTACAACGATTCATTTTTATTTGACTTAAAATATTGCTTGCTTATATTTACTGATGATAGGGATTCCGTCTATAGTCTATACTTCAAGTTGAGATGAATACATACAATTTTACTGCCAGCAAAGTAGTCAGCACCGTTACCTTATCCTCACATTTTTTTTGTTAACTTGACATAAACATATGGTAGTAGTACTAAAGTTTGTTTGTTTCCCCCCTATTGGTGTGTGAATATGCATCATATGCATAATAGTTGTACAATTTGTTTCCCTTGACATAACATGGGGGGGGGGGGGGGGGGGGGGGGGGGCATGCTTGTAGTACATGTTGAAGTCACAGCAGGACAAGAGAATACTCCTGTCCGCGCTTCGGAAGAAAAAGCTGCTCCTCCTGCTATTAATGTTGCTCCTGCTCCTGCAAATAAAAGGGATATTGCAAGTGGTGCTGCTGGAGAAAATGCTGGGGAGCTTGAGAGAAGTGAGTCTGAGGAGGAGTCTGATTATTCAATATGAAACTCAGAGATCTGATTTTATTCTTTCATATGCACACATTTCTTCTAGTTATAGTTAGAGCCTCCTTAGTGGAGTATGTTTAGATCTCTGTGCACAATGTGAGATCTGGTATTAGTAGTATTGCGGTTGCTCTTCTTCTGATGATGATTTGGAATTGACGATGGGTGTAAGAACTACTAACCTGACAGATTTATACATCAGCTTTCTTCCTTTCTGAAACCTGCATACTGTTTTTTTTTTTGGAATGTCAAAACCTTATTACTGTTAGTGATGATGAAATCAGCCTCGTCCTAATTGCTGATAGGACTTTCCCGAGCTTGTCCTAATTGCTGATAGGACTTTCCCGAGCTTGTGAATAGTGTTAGTAACCTACTAGGCAGGATCATATTACGGCGGCATGTTGCTGCTACTTGATCTTCTTAGGCAACCCACCCAATGGAAACAAACATTTTACAAATTTAGTTTTCAACTCTGGAAAGCCCAATAAAAAGAAATTACTTGAAATTATTGTAAAAAAATTGCCCTCACGCAGGATCGAACTACGGACCTTCAGTTTACAAGACTGACGCTCTACCACTGAGCTATAAGGGCTTTGCTGCTGTAAGTTTCAATATTTTTTTTAATGATATCAATGAGAAAAAATGGAAGAATAAATGTAAATAAAAAAGTTATCAATCTTATAGACTATATTATGCATGTTCCCCATCGTCCTCAACTCCTCATCGTTTAATAAACTTATATTAGCTAGCTAAGTTGGCTTGGAAGTACAACTACTTGTAAAAGACCTATGGAAGATTGTATCCTTCTACTTTGTGGTTACTTCAACCCTAAACAAGACTAAATATCCACATAAAAATGACAATATTTTCTTTTCCTCATCCTTTTTAATGTTTGTTTTTATATATTGTGTGCAGTGAACTATTGCTAACGAATGTGCCCAAACACGTGGTCGATGTTGGTGTGTAACTTTGGACCAGGGTTCGTAGACAGTAGAAACAACGTATTCAAGACATGAACCTTCAAGAAATGGAAATCACTTGCAAAACATATGAGAGGAAGTCGTTAGTCAACACAATCTGGACAATACTATGACATAATAGAAACCTAATAGCTCATCAAAAAAGGAAGGAGAATTGTGAGTTGAGTTAAAGAGCTTGTCTCATAAATAGAAGAGCACATATAGAGTTTGAGGTCATCAAATTTTGCTCAGATAGGTCGGAGTCCGACTCATTGATTACAAAATCCGGCAGCAAAGTGGGTTAAGACTACCGGAAAGATGTCTTAAAGCCAATATCGACGCCACCTGGAACTAATTTAAGGAGAGAGAGTTATCGCCGGTCTCATCGTCATCAGGAAACTGTTTGAACTTTGAACAATCGACATAAGAGGCGGAAGTAGATCACATAGAGAAGTGGCACTCTTAGTTATTTTATTTTAACTTTATGATGTTTCTTCTCTTTCTTAGATTATCCGCTCACATAGAGAACTTGGTGTCAACAGCACTCACGGCAAGATCAGTCGATCCAGTAGAAGAAATTCTTCACCTTACAATGCTGCTAATCGACACAGAAACAAGGAGGGTGGGGAAGGAAAGAGTTCAATTCCTAATGGGAAGAAAGACGAAAGGAGCGGTAGTGGCGGAGTCACCTTGGCTGATGGAGAACACAGAAGTGAAGGTATACAAGCTTATGAGCGAGGAGGAGGATCCATTCATGACAGGAGTGGAGGTAATGAACTGGGTCTCAAGGGAGGGAACCAAGAAACGCTTGGTGGGCATTGCTAGAGTCGGTAGCTTTCGTTTTAACTCAACGTTTGATATGTTAGACACAACCAACTTTCTGTTTTGGAATTGCCGTGGGGCAAAAAACAAAGTTTTTAAGAGTACTTTTCGTGATTTGAAGATCAACCATAAGATTGAATTGGCTATTTTGTTGGAAACCAAAATTAAGCTTGATGACATGGGTAGCTTCTTTGCAGACCAAGGTCTTACAGAGAAGTTCTACTTGGATCCTATAGGGAGATCTGGGGGTATTTGGCTCTTGTGGAACCCTCTCCTTCTCACTGTTACTCATTTGGAGAGCCATCCTCAGGCAATTCATGTTAAAGTTACTAAAATTAACTTTGTTGATTGCATTATGTCTGCTGTTTATGCTAGCCCCCATGAGATTCTGAGAAAATCCCTTTGGGAGGATCTCAAAACTAAGTCTAGCTCTATAAGGGACCCTTGGATCCTTGTAGGAGATTTTAATGACTTTTACTGGTGACTCTGAAAGAAGAAGTTTCAAACATTCTAATTCCATTAGAAAGAACACTGCTTTTATCAACAATGTGAATGATTGCAACTTCATGGATCTGGGTAGTTGTGGTCCTGCTATGACTTGGACTAACAGCAGGGAGGGGTTAGCTAATACCCAAGAAAGATTGGACCGTGCTCTCTGCAACATGGAATGGAAAGTGGCATATCCGAATAGTCTGGTAACCTGTTTGCCAAGAACTTATTCTGATCACTCTCCAATGCTTATGGATGTCCAAGGTATGAGCTCTTCTCCTAAAGTGAAACCTTTTCGCTTTGAAAACTTTTGGTTGGATCATCCTAAGTTTAGATCTATTATCTGTGATAACTGGGATACCAATGTCACTCTTTCTGATAATCTTGATGCTATTAAAACAGCTCTTCTCAAATGGAACAGAGAAGAGTTTGGGAATATTTTTCGAAGGAAAAGACATTTACTTGCTCGTATTAGTGGCATCCAAAGAAGTCTTAGCAAGAAGTATAAAAATCAGCTTTTCCTTCTTGAGAAGCAACTTGTTAAAGAATTTAACTCTGTTCTTGCCCAAGAGGAAACCCTATGGCATCAAAAGTCCAGAATTAAATGGATCACTCTAGGTGAAAGGAACACTAAATTTTTTCATCTATCTACCATTACTAGAAGAAGAAAGAACAACATTTCTCTGCTTAAAAATGAGTCTGGATTGTGGATTGATAATCCTGATTTGCTTAAGGAACATGTTAATGATTACTTTCTTGAGCTTTACTCTGATGATGGCCTTTCTCATGTGGTTGATATTTTATATAACTTTAAAGTTAAAGCTCTTTCTGATTTGGATGCTCTAAGCATTTGTTCCTCTGTGGATAGTTCTCTGATCCTCAAGACCATGAAAACTATCAACAAAAATAGGGCCCCTGGCCCAGATGGTTTCAATTCTGGGTTTTTTATCAACTGTTGGGACACTGTGGGAGATAAGGTCTGTGATTCTGTGCTTCATGTTTTTCAGTCTCTTATTATGCCTAGCAATTTGAATCAAACCTTTATTTCCCTTATTCCTAAATGCTCTCATCCTGACACTATAAAGCAATTTAGACCTATTGGACTGTGTAATGTGTCCTATAAAGTTGTTGCTAAAGTTTTGGTTGACAAAATAAGACCCCTTATGGACACTATCATCTCTCCCAATCAGAGTAGCTTTATTCCTAGGAGAACTACTTGTGATAATATCATTTTGGTGCAAGAAATGATCCACACCATAAATAAAAGGAAAGGGAAAAAAGGGGCCATGATTATCAAGATTGACCTTGAGAAGGCCTATGATAGACTATCTTGGACCTTTATCCAGGATACTCTACATGCTTTTAATTTTGATCACAGTACCATTTCTCTCATTATGAGCTGCATCACTTCTGTGCAGTACAGTGTTCTTTGGAATGGGGAAGCTTTACCTTTCTTTACTCCTCAAAGAGGTCTAAGACAAGGAGATCCCCTCTCTCCTTATATCTTTGTCCTCTGCCTTGAAAGATTCTCTAGCATGATAAACCAAGTGGAAGCTCAGGGTTTATGGAAAGGCCTTAAAATTGCTAAGATTAGCACTCCCATTACTCATCTGTTATTTGCTGATGATATGCTTTTATTCTCTGAAGTTGACAGTGTCTCTTGTCACTTTATTAAACAAGTGTTGGAAGATTTTTGTGGCCTTTCTGGGCAAAAGATTAATCTGCAAAAGTCCATAATTTTGTTCTCCCCTAATGTTAGAAACTCTACTGCCTTGGTTACTTCTCACAATCTAGGTATCCCCATTACTTGTATTTTGGGTACCTATTTAGGGATTAATCTGAATCATGAAAGAATTGGCAAAGTTAAATATGGTCACATTTTGGAAAAGGCTCACATCAGGTTAGCTGGTTGGAAGTCAGCTATGCTCTCAGTTGGAGGTAGGTTGACCCTCATAAAGGCAGTCAATACAGCTATCCCAATTTATAGTATGCTCACTCAATCTCTGCCTGTTAGCATCTGTAAGAACCTTGATAAAATTAACAGGAGCTTTCTCTGGGGTGATACTAGTACTAAAAATAAAATCCATGCTGTGAATTGGGCTACTGTTTGTACCAAGAAAGACTATGGTGGCCTTGGCATTAGGGTCATGGAAACTCAAAACAAAGCTTTTATGGCTAAACTTGGATGGAAAGTTCTCACTCAGAAGCATAGTTTTCAGAACCGGACCGTCCATCGAACCGGTGAGACACTGGTTCACGGTCGGACCGGTCGGACCGGTGGTTGGATCGGTTTTTTGCATAAATATAATATTACTATATATATATAAAGATAATATTAGTTAAGAATATATTGGAAAAAATAGACATTTTTTTTATTTTTTGCAAAGATTGGAAAAAATAGACATGACCGATGAACATATAATTATTTTTTTGTATTAATATATAATATATTGCTAATAAATAAGAATTTAAAAAAACAAATTAACATTTGTTTTAATGAAACTTACCTGACAACTTTCAACACAAACAAGTTAGTAGTAGCAGCCTTTCAATTTTTTTGTTCTTATCCCTCACCTCACGTTCTCCCTTTTCAACCTTATCCCCTCCATTAATTTCAACCACAAAACCTATCCCTTCCTCTTGCTCTCTCTCAAAGCAGACCACCTCTTCTCAACTACACACACGGCACAAAATCTCTCTCTGCCTCTCCCTCTCCTCTCTCCAAGCAGACTACTTGTTCTCAACTTCACACACGGCACAAAATCACTCTCTCTCCCTCTCCCCCTCTCTCTTATGCGTATTGTGAATCGACCCAGTCTCGCAAAGAACAACCGACGATGACGACAGATGGTTGAGAAAGCGAGAGTGGGCTGAGAGATTTAGATTTCCATTTTTTTTGCAAAAACCAGTAAAACCGGTCAGAACCGGCCGGTTCACCGGTTACGTTAAAACCGGCGGTTCTTGACCGGTTTTGACCGGTTTCTTGCATATGCGGTCCACAAGCTCAACCGGACCGGTTACCCGCCGGTTCACCAGTCGAACCGGTCGAACCGGCCGGTCCGGTCCGGTTTTTAAAACTATGCTCAGAAGGATTGTCTATGGGTTAAATGCCTTAGAGAGAAATATCTCAATAATCATAATCTGTTCAATTGGCCAAGGAAAAAAAGTGGCACCAGAACCTGGAAAGCCATTGTGGATTCTGGTAAGTTTATTGCTAACAATATCCAATGGAAGTTGGGTAATGGTAAAGACATCTCTATTTGGAATGACAGATGGTTGGGAGATTTTTCCCTTCAAGAGAAATTTCCCAACATTATCTTTGATGCTAAGCTGACTGTTGATATGTTAATTGATGATAATAGAAATTGGGACACCTCCATTCTCAGTAACATTGTTTCTGTGGAGGTCCTGAATTCTGTACATGCAAAAACCATTTCACCTAACCCTAACACTAAGGATTTGATGTGTTGGGCTAAGAATGGTAATGGTATGTTCACTGCTGCCTCAGCTTATGAAGCTTTGTCTCCTCAAATACATCAAGAGGAGAACTGGAATTGGATTTGGAAAATCAAAATGCCTATGAAATTCTCTATTTTTGTTTGGAAAATTAAACATGGAAAACTTATTACTAATCATCAGAGGCTTCTTAGAGGCCTCACTAATGATGGTTCTTGTCCTCACTGCCCTGGGATTAGTGAGGATTTGAACCACATTTTTAGAAGTTGTCCTAAAGTTAAAGACTTTTGGACAATGATGTTTCCCCCTCAGTGGAATTCCCAACTTATGATCTCAGATTTTCAGAGATGGTTCAATGTCAATTTCAAGGATACTTCACACAATTATAAGCATAAATTACTCTTCATTAGTGGACTTTGGGCTATCTGGTTAAATCGAAATAATTTTTGCTTCAACCAGAAAAGCTCCCCACTGAATGTGAGAGTTTATAATGCTAATCTGCTGGCCTAAGAGATTGAAAAGGCTTTCTTGTCTAAAGGGGATGATACCACTGATAAGGGGAGTAACTTGACTACTAACTGGTGTCCTCCTTGTGCAGGGAAAATCAAGCTAAATACTGATGGTAGCAGGAAAGGCAAGAATGGCATAGCTGGCTATGGAGGTGCACTGAGGGATGAGACAGGTCAATGGATAAAAGGCTATATGGGAAGCATTGGCTACAGCTCTGTTCTGGAGGCTGAGCTCTGGGGTATCCACAGAGGACTTGTCCTCATTCATCAGATGAACTTGGTGGATGTGTCCATTGAGTCTGATTCCCAGGAAGCTATTGAGGCTATCCAAAAGAAGGAGGATGATCACTTATTCTCTAGCATTATCCAGGAAATCAACACACTCCTCCAAGGCTGTGGTTGCAAGATCAGCAAGGTGCCAAGAGAAAGGAATGTTGTGGCAGATGCACTTGCCAAGAAAGGAAGAGACCAAAATGAAATTCTTGTTGTAATGGAGAATGCACCAGATGACTTAGTTAGTCTTGTGGTTAGAGACATGGTTAGCCCCAGTGGGGGCATGTAATTCTGGTTCTTGTTTGTGTTTTATTTCCGACGAAGCAAAAAAAAAAAAACAAAATGAAGTGTGCTACTAATAACTGCTATTGTGATTAAATCTAACCTGGAGGGCAGGAGTTTAATTTTGGAAAGTAGTGAGTATAAAAAAGCTGAAACGGCAAATTTACAGAAACCTTTCTCTTGGGAGAGAGAATAATAGTTTGAACCCTCCTCCCCACGACAATTAGCCGCCGACGAAGCAGCAGTGAAGTGGCCTGCGCCGGAGCTTCCATCTTATACGTGCCGGAACTACAACAACAGGTACAGCTCTCTCGTTAGCTTTTCTCTCTCTCTCTCTCTGACGAATATACATTGAATCGGGCCTCATTTTGGTGGCTGCTGCCCCCAACCAAGTTGGGTTCTTTTTGGATTTAGGGTTTAGGGTTCTCTTGTTAATTACTCAAGTGTTGTTGATGAACATGTAAATATTCATGTATGTTTTGTTTCAAATCGTCCAAGAAACAACAACCCACCTCTTAATATTACATTGTGATACAACATCCCCCACCATTCTTTCTATCTAAGTATATATGCAAAACATACTAGTCCAGTATTTTATTTTAATTTCCATTCAGTCTTGATATGTTGACTCTTTAGGTGTTCTGATTTTACCTAGACTCCTCTCTACAGGGCGTTGAGGAGATAGACCACTAGACATGTGGGGCTTTGACAACTTTTTTCTTATCATCATCAATTCAGAACACCATTAGTATTATCAAATGTCTAATAGTGTGTATTTTCTTGAGATTGATGGTCTTCATCTTGATTATCTCAACTCATCTAAGATTTCTGATGACAACCAATAACCTCAGATGAGTTCATTCTCTTGAGGTCATTCCATTTTGTGCAAAAGCAATCTGAATTCCCTGAACAGAAAGCATTTTTTGGTGTTCAGTTTTCCTAATAGTCACTTCCCCTGGTAGCACTTAAGAGAACTTCAGCCTTTTATTATGTGGGACTCCTTGTGCAATTAAGTTTAAATAAAACCTTAAACCCAACTTTAAAACCAAAGGGAACTGCTACCTATATATGACACCTGAAAGATACCGACTACTTGGGCTATACATTCATGGGAAAATGCTCTAAAAGAATTCGGTCAAAAAACTAATAAGTGGAGGATGCTCACTTCTTTTGTCAAATCAGAAGGTTCTAAGCTGGGAGCTTGTCGACTACTTGCTTTTCCTAAGCTGGGAGCTCGTCGACCTGTCTACGTGGTTTGACAGAATGAATGTTTGTGTGGTATTAAGAAATTTGCCCATACACAACTCTTATGTTACAATTTGAAAAAAAAAGTTAGACCAATATCTTGAATGCGTGGTTTCACATGCTTCTAGGTATGCACTTCTAATTTTTTTGTATATATATAGGCTACTTGCTGACCCATGGTGGTACCGTATGTTCTCATGTAGCAGTAGTAGCAAATGGTGGTACTGTGTTCTGAATTAATTAACTTTGTTTCCATCTGTTTTCACAGAGTAATGAGTCAGATAAAAACCCCCAAGACTGGAAGAGCAAGGAGGGAAGTGCACAAGCGTGCTCCCAAACTTGTAAGTTCTTCACTCCTTAGTGATTGAGAAGCATCTGCTATATTTCATCTGTGTTCCTATTTTAGATGCAAGGGATTTTAAACAAAAATGTGTTTTGCAGGTTGAAAATGGGAAGAAAACCTTAATACTTCATGGTACGAAAACAAGCAATGTGTTGAATGCCATATTGACTGACATCTATCATCTTAAGAGGGATGATTCAGTTAAATATTCCAGAAAAAATGACGAAGTCAAGCCGTTTGAGAGTGGTGGTGAAGCATCTTTGGAGTTCTATTCTCTCAAAACTGATTGCAGTCTTTTTGTCGTAAGTCAAAGCCTCTCCTCTCTCTCACACACTCACTTTTTTGAGAAATGTATTCGTTCTCAGAAGCTACAATTGTTTTCTTTCTTGCTATACCCCTAAATGTCTATGTCCTCCTTCCTTGTTGGTATGAGTTATAATGTTAGTGTGCTGTTACATTGTCATTCTCTGTACTTTTGCAGTATATGGTATCCAGTTCAGGACCTGTCTTTCTTATGAATTCATGAATCCTACAAACACAATGTCTCACAGTGTAGCTTTAGGAATGGGAAATTTAGATTTTCAGAAATTGACTACTGTGAGCTAGTAAAAATGTGAGATATTACAGATGATCGAATATACTGAAGAACACATAGGGATTTTCACTTGCATTTATCTTTGATGAGTCAATATGGTGACTTGAATAATTTATTTCTGTAAATAAAGAAACTTACATAGGGCTTGTTCAGGTCGTGGTGAATCCGTGTCGGTTCATTGACGGGTTGATCCGAAAACGACCCAGATTCTCCCATGGACCTCAACCCGACCTGTATAATAAGCGGGTAACCCAACACGATTCTGTTCACCCGTGGCCATGTGAGGTCACCCACATACTGACACAACTCGCACCTATTAGATGGAGACAGAGGGTCTAGAAGAGAGATTCAAGAGAAGACAGATCAATCAATAAGAACCCAAAAATTCGGAATTGCATGTACATGCATACCTTCTTCAATTCCATACAAAATATAGAAGAAACAGAACAAGTTACAACATACAATCCTAACTCACAATTTTATGTAATTAAATTTGAATGAAATCTTGTACTAGAGATTCAAGAGAAGACAGATCAATCAATAAGAACCCAAAAATTCATGCATACCTTCTTCAATTCCATACAAAACATAGAAGAAACAGAACAAGTTACAACATACAATCCTAACTCACAATTTTATGTAATTAAATTTGAATGAAATCTTGTACTATAGATTGTGCTAGGAACAGATGGAGCTGTCAAACAATTTGAAAGAGACCAAATTGTATCTTCAATAGTTGCACCTGTCAAACAAATTCAATTTGGCAATGACTAATAAAGCCCGAGAGATTCGGCCAACGGAAAGAATGGTAGAGGGAGAGCCTGGGCTCTTCACTGGTCGGCTTCAGAGGTGGTGTAGCTTTGGGGAGACTAACCTTCAACCGTAGAGCAAGAGAGAGCCGAGAAAGCTCCTGGGTAGGAACAGCACAGACTGCTTGTTCGTTGTCGTCGGCGGTGAGAACAAAGATTCAACCTAACCATTCTGCAACTGGTGGTGATTTGGGGGTTCTACGCATGAGAGAGCGAAAGAGAGCAACAGAGAAGATTGGTGAAACCGAGAGCGAATTGGCGAGAACCTGTGAGCATTATCCAGAGTTCCAGAGAGAGGCGTTAAGTTTTTTGGTGTAAGAGATAGAGAGAAAAATGTAATATACCAACAGAACATTGGTCATACTAACTATAGACTATAGTTAGTTTTACGCCCAATTTAGTTGATTTGCAAAAGAATAAAATAAAATGGCTAAAACTAACCTATACTCAGTTCAGGCTAACTGTGGTCGGATATTTAGACCGGTTACTCGTGTTATTTTCGAGTTACATTGGTTGACCCTAACCTAATCCGTTTATTCTCGTGTCAACTTCATGTCGACCCGTTTTCACCCAAAGCAGGTTCGTGTCAACCCAATCCCGCTAAATTTGTGTTGTTGTCGCGTAGAATATTGCCAGCCCTAGTCATACCTTCTGCTTGTCTTATACATCCCTGACAATGAAAGATGAGAACTCCAATGCATAAGTTTTGGAGGGGGAAAGAAGAATCAAGAGTTCACTTAGATGTTGCTTGGTGCCATGCTGTATTTGCTCTGCTCTGCCTTGGTGTACGAAACATGACAAGTACTAGGAAGCGGCGATCTCACTGGCTAGCTGGTTGATGAAGAGTTGTGTTTCCGATTTCTATAAGAATCAGAATCATGAGATGGTATTACTTGTGAGCTTTAGCGAGTCCCATATAGATGCCTCGTGCTTGTACTTTCATTATAGGAAGTAAGCATGAGGCATATATGGGACTTGTTAAAATCTCGCTACTATCACTCATCTTTATTACAGTTTTTCAGAGTGATGAATATACTCACGTCCTTTCTACTTCTGTCTATCATTAGTTGAATGTTGGCCTTGTCGCCATTCTTGGCTGCTTGTTTGAAATTTGTGACATTTTTCCGTTCAATACAGGAAGCCAGAGTGAGAAAATGGTGGAATCCTGGGCAGTAGTGTTTTCAACTTTCTTTTGGCTGGAGTCTAGTGTTTGTTCCTCATAGTGACCAGTATTAAAGAGCTATTAAAATAGAGATGGGTGTGGAGATCTCTCATAAAAAAATTCAAATTAAAATCTATGGATAATTGAGGAGAAGAGGTGTTTAAGAAGTTTGGTATGTCTGTATGTACATTGTAGTAGTGGCGTTATCTCATGTGTGAAACCTATACTTGAGGAATTAGCCAGGGAAGTTATGGCATTGTTATATTTCAATTCTCAAATAATAAAACCATGGCTATTCTGCACCAGTTTCTCCTTTCTCGTCCAACTACATGAATCTAGTGAAGAATCTAGATTGTTTGTAATAAATTAGCAACAAGAAATACTTAAAAAGTAGTAAATATTAATGTTTTTCTTCTATTACTTCCTGCCACTGCGACCTGCTTTTTGAAGATGCTCAGTGCTTTTTTCTTCTTGTATTGGTGACTGACATTCACATGTCTGTTATGAATACTTGCAGTTTGGTTCGCACTCAAAGAAGCGACCCAATAATCTTGTTATGGGCCGCACGTATGATCACCACATATATGATCTTGTAGAGGTTGCAGTCGAGCATTATAAAAGCATGGAAGCGTTCTCATACGATAAGAAGTTTGCTCCTCATATTGGCACAAAACCTTTCTTTGCTTTCATGGGAGAAGGTTTCGAGAGTGTGGAGGAGCTAAAACACTTGAAGGAAGTCCTGCTTGATTTGTTCCGTGGACAGGTGTATATAAGTTTCTATCACTCCTACAATTAAATTTTGCAAAATTCATTAAAGTAGTATTCTTTCGTTCTGCCTTGCATTCAATAATATTTGTCTCTTTTCGTCTTCCTTCTCTTTACTTATGGAAAGTTATCTTGTGATACATACACACAGGTTGTATCAAATTTAAACCTTTCTGGTCTAGACCGTGTTTACGTGTGTACTGCTCTGTCTGCAAATAGAGTGCATTTTACTCACTGTGCGCTGAGACTCAAAAAATCTGGGACCATAGTGCCGAGGATGGAGCTGGTGGAAGTAGGTCCATCCATGGATTTGGTAGTACGAAGGCATCGTCTTCCTGGTGAAGGACTGAGGAAAGAAGCTTTGAAGATACCTTCTCAGTTGACTAAGAAGAAGGTCTATCTCTTTCTCCTTCCTTGCTTGTATGCGGTCAGAGTAGCCCATTTATAATTTTATATATATTCTTGAAATGTTGATATAAGACTTGTCTGTCTGGTCTTTGCAGGAGAAAAATGTTAGCAAGGATCCTATACAAGGAAAGATTGGAAAGATTTATATTCCAGACCAACAGGTTAGTAGCAGTCTGATGATTAGAATTTGCCCACCTTAACATGTTTGTGTACTTTGCATCCAATGGTGGGCTGCCTAATTTGTTCACAAGTGAAATTAGTCCGATGGACTACACTTACCATGACACCTTTAGTCGAAGGTGATAACTTGACTTGTCTGTTTGTTTCCACTTTTCTACCTACCGGTCAATTATTATTTTTTTCAAGAAACTTATTTACAAAATATTGGCGTGTGGTTGATGGATGTGGAGGTAGTGTAAAATAGGTGGAGGGTTTCAGGTTGTAGTGAATTGTATGGATTTATGACACCAGAGACAGACAAATTAGAGTTTCAGAAGATACCCCATTAATTCAAAAGTATATTTTGGGTCTGAAAAGGTCGTGAACTGCTGCTACTTATTAGGGGGTTGCTTACTTATCCGTTAAGTAGAACTGCTGCTACTTGGATGGTTCCTAACAATATATTTGTGTGTGTGTATGTACTATGTATTATTAGGTTGGAGAGACCCCTCTACCTTACACACCCAAGGGAGTAAAAAGGGAGCGACGGGAAGCTAAAGGCCTGAAAAGCAGCGGCGGGACCAAGAAGCAGAAAAAGCAGCAAGAGCAAGATTCTTCCCCCGCCTGATGACGACGACTCCCTCCAACAACTGACTGAGTGATCCAAAGTGTAGCTGCCAATCTTGTAGTTTCTTGTTTTTTCTAAATATTGGCATCAATAATGATGTGTCAAGAAGCTAAGTGTACCCACCATGTTTATGTTAATTTAGCTACAGGATGAATGCAACTCATGTTAGTAGTTGCTGGATTTAGGAACTTGCAAACTATCAGCAGCTATAAGAAATGAAGAAAGATTTTGCATATCCGATTTGGTGGGTTTTGTTATTCTTGGCTGGCTTTGGGATATGTTTTGCATTCCATCCATTGCATTCCAATTTGGTTTTCTCAAGCAACCAACCGGAGCTTCATCACTATGCATGGGTCGGATTGTCTAAAATGTTAGAGAAACACTGGGGGGAAGAGTAAATATAATTAAGTTACATCAATGCCCGCTGAACTGTAATTGTGAAATCTGTTCAGGACGTAGAGAATGCTCCGGTTTGGAGTTGAAGCTGAACACATCTTCATTGGTATTTATTTATTACCGTCGGCATAGTCGTTGAACAAAAATCCCACAAACAATCACCTTACCTCAGACAGAATATCTACAAAAAGTGTCACATCAAACAAATTACTACTCGAAAGAGAGCTTGAGCCAATGTCGACGATGTATTAAAAACATAGGAAGACAATTGCGCCATCAAACAAATCAATATACTACTGCCAAGACCGACTGACCGACCTCGGGCTCAACCAATGTTGACCAGGTTGCAGCCCTAACTTAGGGTTGAGACCTGCTAATATATACAAGGAAATGGAAATAAGACGGCCGAACTGTTCAACTATAATAATAATAATAATAATAATAATAATAATAATAATAATAATAATAATAATAATAATAATAATAATAATAATAATAATAATAATAATAAGAAGAAGAAGAAGAGTAGTGTCACTATAATTAAACATAATTGGAAAAAGAAAAACATCATGTAGCTATGTACATTATATGTCTGCTTAAAGTAAAAAGTCTTCAATGATGATAATTTTATTCAGCAATGAGGTGCGCTGCTGATTCTTGAATATTTATATTTGACCTCCTTCCATATACGGTAGTATTATTATATTTGCTGCGGCTTCTTTCCTCCTGCTTTTGCTTCAGTAATCAGCAAGACACATCAACTTTCAAACTAGTGCTGCTTTTAATTTTCATGTGATCAGAGTTGTCAGCAGTGCTTGAGCATTTACATCTTCATTTGTCTGTCACCTTTCGTAAAAAAGAAAATCCTGGTCGTCTCTCCAACAAATTTAACCGTAGAAAGCAAAAAACCATCGTTTCACATAAAAAAAAAAAACTTGGCTTCTAGGAGTAGTAGTAACTAATTTCCTTCTTTGGTGGAATTCAGCAGCCCCGTGATGAATGTGACAGGATCAAAAGCAGACTAAAATCATTCGAGGAGGATTTGTTCCCTAAGAAAGCTTTCTCCTCCATCAGCAATATCAATCAAGTAAAATTAACTAACCATTTCAACAGAGGAGTTCTACCAGACAGATCTCGGCAACTGAAGACTACAGGTTCATATCTTTTCAGATCCTGATACAAAATTCGTACATGGGCTCCCCAAATGCAAGTGGGTATTATTAAGAGCTGGGAGAGGAGAACAAAAAAATATAGATGATCGTATCAAACTGATATAGAAAGTGATTGAACTATTGATGATGATCACATGGAACTGACCTTAAGAGTAATATCACTATCACTATCAATTCCATCTATGAGAAATGCTTATCCAAAGAGGATTACATGACTTCTTTTTTCCTCTAAAAATTTAAGTATATAAGGATGCATGACCTATTAATTCAACAATAATGGCACACCCCATTATTGACCATATGATTTTCACAGTGAAATCATAACTAAGGACTCACACTTTAGCATATATACCCCCACTTCTTCAATCCAATCTTCACAACTCTCAGCCTAACTAACATCTTCTCTAACCAACTTACTCTTCTTAAGCTCTTTCCTTTCCCACCAAACAACCAACAATGGCCGTTGTAACAACAACTCAAGAGATCACCTCCTCAGTCTCTCCAGCAAGGTTGTTCAAGTCGATGGTCCTTGATGCTCACAACCTCCTGCCAAAGCTGGTGCCTTCCATTGAGAGCATCCAGACCATCCAAGGAGATGGAGGAGCTGGCAGCATCACAAAAACCAATTTCGTTGAAGGTTTGTTAATTCAAGAACTGTGTTGTTCTTTTTCTGGCGCCCTTCATTTTCATTTTTCTTTGGTTCTGTAATCTGTACTACAAGAAGAAGAGACGCTAAAATTATATTACTGTGGTTTATTTTCATGCAGGAAGTCCCATCAAATTTTTGAAACACAGAGTTGAGGTTATTGACTCAAGCAACTTCACAGTCAAATCAACCTTAATTGAGGGTGATGTTTTGGGCGATAAACTTGAATCCATCGTTACTGAGGTCAAGTTTGAGGCATCAGGAACCGGAAGTGTGTGCAAGAGCACGAGTCACTTCAACACTAAGGCGGGTGCTGAGCTAAAGGAGGAGGACACCATTCCTGGGAAAGACCAGTCTGCTGGGATAATCAAATTAGTGGAAGACTATCTTGTCGCTAACCCTGATGCGTATGCTTAATAACTACACAGTGTTTTGATTTGGTTCCAGTTTTCCAATATGGAAAAGTTTCTTCCATATACCAATAAAAGTCCTGAACTCCAGGCACTTGTCATTTTGAGAAGTTTGAAATATTTCATACCCGGTGTACTTTTTATATTTTTTACCTCCAATTTTGTATCATGTCTACGAAAAATGTCTCCTATAGTGTCTCCTCTGCAATTAAACTCCAGTATCAGAAACCACCTGATTCTCCCAATTTAGCAAGAAATTAATCTACATTTTCATGGAAATACCAGAAGCATGAGCATATTTTAAACTATATTATCCCTTCTATTTAGCTTATGGCCAAGTCAACGGCCGACACAAACCAACTTATGCTTAAAACCTGTGGAAAATCAATTTCAATGGAACACTAAAAAGAACAAACCTGCAACTCTCCAAGATGCCGTCAAACTTGATGTTTCCAACTTCTGAAACAGTCTGGAAAACAAAGCAGAAAGTCAGAAACTGGAAGTAATGGTGAATACACAGTAAGGCACTGCGGTGCAGTATGATAGAAAGATGGGTGTGAGACTGTGAGCTAATCCATAGGGGGAGACTGTTGGAGATGGTACTTTCTAAAATTATAACAAAATTGTGGAAAAATAAGTAGTTGATCCAAAAACTGTGGTCTTTGGAGTATTTTAAAAAATAAAACATCACCGGCTAACCAAACTTCACCCAAGATAGCCAAAACCATGGACGTGACAGGAGGATAATAGACTTTTGAGGAAACATCTGTCGTTTCTATAAATTCACATATTTGAGTATTTCCTAAAGAATATCCATCATGACAGAGACCATTCTAACAATTCAATGACCATGTCGAAAATATTTGTCCTCATTCTTAAAAAGTAGGGTCTCTTACAGCAATTTAGGCAAGTCAAAACTTATCAAAAAAAGAGAGGCAAGTCAAAAGGAGAAATTTAATTCATACAATTATTTTATTCAAAACTAATAACTGAAGAGAACACCAGAGTTCTAATATACGTGGTATATTTACTCCAGCCAAAGTTATAGTAAATATATAATCAACAAAATGTTTTGACTTCATCGTCTAGATCAAATTGGCAATTTTGGCGTCTATTAACACCAAACTTTGTGAAATTCTGCAGCCGCTTTGATTTGACAGGACATACATTCTCTTAATCCAAAATCAATGGAATATATCATTCTATGATACTTCAGGATGAGTAATCCTCGGCAAAATAAGAGCAACAACTCATGCTATTCTCAGGTTTTGGTGGAGTCAGAACTACATTGGCAACAACAAGCATTATTAACCATTTTATCAGACATTCCAACCAAGTCTTAGCGAGTGTTACAACATAAATCCAATTTCTCACATATAGGTTTATACGAAACTAATACAAGAAATAATGGATTTGCCATAAAGTAAGTGGATACTAAGGCAGAGCAAAACAAGATTGATATTGAAAATTCTAAAGAGGTCAATCATACAGTCAGCACCACACAAAAGAAGCCAGAAACGTACAGATGAATAGATGACCGATTAATTCAACAATGGAGTGCCTTTCTGAAGTGGAACATTTAGAATTAGAACAACCTTCTAGATATCAATCTAATGCTTCCATTTTGGACCATATATTTTCAAACATTGCAACAATACATGAAATCATACCTCAAGACTCACACTTTTTGCACTATATATACCCCACTTCTCCAATCCAATCTTCACAACTCTTCATCCAACATCTTCTTAACCAACTTACTCTTTAGCTCTTTCCTTCTCTCTTCAATCTACAATGGCCGTCGTAACTACAACCCATGAGATCACCTCCTCAGTCTCTCCAGCAAGGTTGTTCAAGGCCATGGTTCTCGATGCTCACAACCTCCTGCCAAAGCTGGTGCCTTCCATTGAGAGCATCCAGACCATCCAAGGAGACGGAGGAGCTGGCATCATCTCAAAAACCAACTTCGTCGAAGGTTGGTTAATATAAGAACTGTGTTGTTCTTTTTTCCGGCGCCCTTTAATTTTTTATTCTTTTTTTTTTCTGGTTCCATACAACAAGAAGTGACGATAAATTATTACTATGGTTTATTTTCATGCAGGAAGTCCCATCAAATTTTTGAAGCACAGAGTTGAGGTTATTAACACAAGCAACTACACGATCAAATCCACCTTAACTGAGGGTGATGTTTTGGGCGATAAACTTGAATCCATCGTTACTGAGGTCGAGTATGAGGCATCGGGAGCGGGATGTGTGTGCAAGACCACTAGTCACTTCCACACTAAGGACGGTGCTGAGTTAAAGGAGGAGGACACCGCTCCTGGAAAAGAACAGTCTGCCGCAATGCTCAAGCTTGTGGAAGACTATCTTGTCGCTAACCCAGATGCGTATGCTTAAAGCTATTAAGCATGTCATATGAATAACGTGATACTACTAGCGCTTTTCCATTTGGTTTCAGTTTTTTATATATATGGAGAAGTTTCTTCCATATGCCAATAAAAGTCCTGAACTCCAGGCACTTGTATGTTTGAGAAGTTTGAAATAGTTTATACCTGGTGTGTTTGTTCTTTATTGTAAATCTTCCGACTTTTTTCAACCTCCACTTCTGTACCATATGTATGAAAAAGTCTCCTATCCAAGGATTTGAGAGAATACAAAAGAACTAATAACGTCTAGTATCCCCTATGCAATTAAACTCATATACCAGAAACTACCTCATTCTCATCCCAATGAAGCATTAAATTTTTTTGAACTATATGATCCCTTCTATTAAGCTTATGGCCAAGTCCACGATGGGCACAGACCTAATTCTGCTTAAAACAAGTGGAAAATAAATTTCAATGGAACACTAAAGGGAGCAAACCTGCAACTGCCCAAGATGCCATCAAACTTGATGATTCCAACTTTTGAAACAATCGGGAAAACAAAACAGAAAGTCAGAAACTAGAAGTAAAGGTGAATTCATAGTAAAGCATTGTGGTACAGCAGTAGTTGACAGGATGTTGCGTGACAGAAAGATGGTCGTGACCAAATCGATACGGGGACCGATGGAGATGGTGGTGAGAGGATTAAAAGATAATTTCTAAAAAAATAACAAGATAATCGAAAAATAAGTAGTTGATTCAAGAACTGTGGTCTTTGGAGCAAAATTTAAAAATAAAACAGCACCGGCTTTTTACATTGAATATCTACCCAAACATTATCCAAGATAGCCGAAACCATGGATGCAAGAGGAAAATACATTTAGACATTTAAGGAAATATCTGTCAGTTTTGGATAAATTGACAGTTTTGAGTATTCCTATAGAACATCCATCATGACAGAGACCATTCTAACTACTCAATAATCATGTAAAAAACATTTTTCCTCATTTTTCAAAGTAGAGTCCTTTACAGCAATTTAGACAAATCAAAATGTATCACAAAAAAAGGACAAGTCAAAGTCAAAAGGAGAAATTTAATTCAGGCAATTATTTTATTCAAAACTGATAACTGAATCGAACACCAGTGTTTGAATATAAGTGGTACATTTAATCCACCAAAAGTCATAGTAAATATGTAATCAAAAATATATTTTGACTTAATCTTCTGGATTATATAGGCTATATTGGTCTAATAACATCAAACTTCGTGGAGTTCTGCAGCCGCGTTGATTTGACAGGACATACATTTTCATAATTTAAATC
This sequence comes from Linanthus parryae, assembly GCA_023055425.1. NCBI lineage: Eukaryota > Viridiplantae > Streptophyta > Magnoliopsida > Ericales > Polemoniaceae > Linanthus > Linanthus parryae. Next base: position 746,185 of record JALGPY010000002.1, read on the forward strand.
AGTAGATTGAATCATCAATGATACGTTCACAATGAGTAATCCTCCCTAAAATAAGAGGAATGACTCATACCACTCTTAGGTTTTGGTAGAGTAATGACTAAATGGGCAACAACAAGCATTATTGATCATTTCATCAGACATTTCAACCAAATCTTAGCGCCTGACAAGTGACAACATAAATCCAATTTCTTACATATAGGTTCATATGAAACTGGTACAAGAAATAATGGTTTCCCCATAAAGTAAGTGGATACTAAGGCAGAACAAAACAAGATTGATACTGAGATTTGAGAATACTACAAGGTCAACCATGCAATCATGGCCAAAAGAAAAAAGACAGAAAAGTACGGCTGAATAGATGGCCAGTTAATTCAACAATGGAGTGCCTTTCTGAAGTAAAACATTTAGAATTAGACCAACCTTCTCGATTTCAAAATGCTTCCATTTTTTACCATATAATTTCAAGCATTACAACAGTACATGAAATGATAGCTTAAGACTCACATATTTCCAATATATAAACCTCCACTTCTTCAATCCAATCTTCACAACTCTCCATACAGCATCTTTTTTAACCACTTTACTCCTCGGCTCTTTTCTTCCTAAATAACCTACAATGACCATCGTAACCACAACCCAGGAGATCACCTCCTCAGTCTCTCCAGCAAGGTTGTTCAAGGCGATGGTTCTTGATGCTCACAACCTCCTACCAAAGCTGGTGCCTTCCATTGAGAGCATCCAGACCATCGAAGGAGACGGAGGAGCTGGCAATATCTCAAAAACCAACTTCATCGAAGGTTTGTTATTCATTAACTGTGTTCTTCTTCTTTGGGCACCCCGAATTTATTTATATATATTTTTTTTGGTTCTGTACAACAAGAGCTGACCACTATTATTATGCTTCTTTTCATGCAGGAAGTCCCATCAAATTTTTGAAGTACAGAGTTGAGGCTGTTGACACCAGCAACTACACGATTAAGTCAACCTTAATTGAGGGTGATGTTTTGGGTGATAAACTTGAATCTATCGTTACTGAGGTCAAGTATGAGACATCCGGAAGCGGAAGTGTGTGCAAGACCACAAGTCACTTCCACACTAAGGCACGTGCTGAGCTAAAGGAGGAGGACACCGCTCCTGGAAAAGAACAGTCTGCTGCAATGCTCAAGCTTGTGGAAGACTATCTTGTTGCTAATCCAGATGCATATGCTTAAAGTTATCACGCATATCATATGAATAACTTGATACTACCTAGCGCTTTTCCATTTGGTTTCAGTTTTTTAATATGGAAAAATTTCTTCCATATGCCAATAAAGTCCTGAACTCCAGGCACTTGTATGTTTGAGAGGTTTGAAATAGTTTGTGTGCTTGTTCTCCAATATAAATTTTCTGATTATTATACCTCCAGTTTTGTACCACATGTATGAAAAAGATCCCAAATCCAAGGAATTGAGAGAACACAAAAGAACTAATACCGTCTAGTGTCTCCTCTACAATTAAACTCTAATATCAAAATCATCCCAATGTAGCAAGAAATAAAAGATTATCATGGATCATATATGGGAATACCAGAAGCATGAGAATTTTTTTTTAAACTATATTATCCCTTCTATTTAGCTTATGGCCAAGCCAACGATTGGCCAGACCTAATTCTGCTTAAAACCAGGGAAAAATCAATTTCAATGGAACACAAAAGAGAGCAAACCTGCAACTGCCCACGATGCCGTTAAACTTGACGTTTCCAACTTCTGAAACAAACGGGAAAACAAAGCAGGAAGTCAGAAACTGAAAGTAATGGTGATTTCATAGTGACACATTGTGGTGCAGCTGTAGTTGACAAGATGTTGCGTGAACTAATCCATAGAGGACTATTGGAGATGGTGGTAAGAGGATTACAAGGTGCTTTCTTAAAAATAACATAATAATGAAAAACAAATAGTTGATTCAAAAACTGTGGTATTGGAATAATTTAAAAATTAAAACATCATTGACTATGTTAAATCAAATATTTACCCAAAATTCACCCAAGATAGCCAAAATCATGGACGTGACAGGATAATACATTTCGGAAACATCTGTCATTTTTTGGATAAATTCAAAGATTTGATTATTTCCTATATGATATCCATCATAACAGAGAACATTCTATCAATTCAATAATCATGTAGACAATTTTTGAAAAGTAGGGTTCCTTAAAGCAATTTACGCAAGTCAGAGGCAAAAGGAGATATTTAATTCAGGCAATTATTTTATTCAAAACTGATAGCTGAAGAGAAAATAATCAGTATTCTCATTGCAATACGAAGAATTATATGAAACAATATCATTCCTTGCTTGTGTTTAGCATATGGACAACAGGGCAAGTCAAAGATGAGCACCGACGACCTAACTCTAGGGGGGAAATTGAATTTCAACAAAGCAGAAAGGGGAAGCAATGGTGGCTTTCATTAAAATTGGAAAACTGAGAGAGGCTGGGCAAAGCACAACATAGCAGTCGGGAATTGGGAGAAAGTTGAAGTAAAGCATACTATTCCTTCCTTATGTAGCTGGGAAAGAATCCGGATTAATCAATAGTGCCGTAGCTGCTTTTGGATGTATACCACCGGATCTTTCGTCGCCGGCTGCTTAGTAAGTAAAAGATGGCCGATGATTTACCATCCCTGGGCGACAACTGACCACGGAGGCGGAACAAACTCTTCCTCCTCCCTCGGTGGAAGATTGTGATTCGTCGAAGCGCTCTGGTCTGGTGGGCCGTCGTGGAAGTTGTGAGTGATGTGAGGTCCCTGACCTCACGGTTGCTGTCGCCGGTGAGAGACTCGGCGGAAAACACCGTTGTTCGGAGAATTACTCCGAAGAATTGAAGAAGAAGAAGCTAGGGTTAGGAATCAGAGAGAATTTGGGGAAGAATTGAAATTTCATAAAAACATAATGAATTTCAATACAGCCCCGGCTATTTATAGCAAAGGGGAGGCAGGTGTAGTTTACTAAACTAGCTAACGGCCAGGCCACGTCAGCGAAGCCAATTGAAATTGACCAACCACGAGACGGTAGCTCGCTGACGTGGATCCTCGCTGGCCTCCTGACCCAAAACGACGCCGCTAGACTTATATGTTTAAATCCAACGTTCTAAACTGGTTGGATGGCTGAGATTCAATCTCAAAGCCATCCAACGGCTACTGCTACTCCAAAATTATACAACCACAGTTTATACTAGTTTTCACTTTAGTCCTAATTAGACAACCACCGTTTAGGCAACCTTTCACTTTAGTCCCTGCACAGAATCATAACAAGTGCCGTCCCCTTGAAATTGAGCTTGCCCTCAAGCTTGGAAGTTAGGAAATTGCTTCTTCAACTGGTAGTAATCTTCCCATGTTGCCTCAGAAGGAGAGAGATTCAGCCATTGTACTAAAACTTTAACAGTAGAACTGTTACCTTGTTTGGTGAGCCTTCTATCCAATATAGCCACAGGTTCAACCAAGAATTGACCTTCAGCACCCACAGCTGGCAGAGTTGGTGAAGAAGTGTAAGCTCCAATGGCCTTCTTGAGCTGGGACACATGGAAGACAGGGTGAATCCTGGACTGTGTGGGAAGATCCAACTTATAAGCCACCTTGCCTACTTTTTGCAGTATTTTGAATGGCCCATAAAACCTAGCAGAGAGCTTGTAGTTGCTTCTGAGTTGCACAGAACTCTGCCTGTAAGGTTGTAACTTCAAGAATACCCAATCTCCCACCATAAACTCCCTTTCTGTCCTATGTTTATTAGCATAGTGAACCATCCTTTCTTGAGCCTTAACCAGATTGTCTTTGAGAAGCTGAAGCAGTCTAGATCTATCACTGATGAAAGCATCCACAGAGTCAATGCCAGTCTTGTTAAGCTGGTGAAAATTATAGTGTTGAGGCTTAAAGCCATACACAGCTTCAAAAGGAGTGACCTGCAGAGCTGTGTGGTAATTGGTGTTATACCACCATTCAGCTAAACTCAACCATTTCACCCACTTCTTTGGCCTATCCCCAGTAAGACATCTGAGGTACACCTCCAGACATTGGTTAAGTCTCTCACTTTGGCCATCTGTCTGGGGATGATAAGCAGTAGAGTACTTCAACTGAGTGCCCATGAGTTTAAATAGGGTGTTCCAAAATTGACTCAAGAAAATTGGATCCCTGTCTCTCACAATAGAACTAGGAAGGCCATGTAACTTGCAGATGTTTTGAAAGAAGATATCAGCTACCTCTTCAGCAGTATAAGGGTGGCTGATTGCTGTGAAATGACCATATTTGGTCAGTCTATCAATTACTACCAATATAGTAGTCTTGTTCTCTGATTTTGGCAAACCATCAACAAAATCCATAGCAATGTGGATCCATGGCTGATCTGGAATAGGCAAAGGTTGCAGTAACCCTGGATAAGGAAGATGTTCTGCCTTCATTCTCTGGCATATATCACAGCTTTGTACCCACTTCTTAACTTGTTTCTTCAATCCTGGCCATGTGAACAACATTTTAACTCTTTTATAAGTCCCCAAAATGCCAGAGTGACCTCCTACACCAGTGTTGTGAAGCTCTTGGATGATGTGCTGCCTCAGTTCAGTACCACTGCCAACATAAAGTAATCCTTTGTGTTTCAAAACTCCATCTTGGAGTTGAAACCCAGGTACTGCTGCAGGGTCAATAGAGAGCTTAGTCACTCTATCTTTGACTTCTAGGTCCTCTTTGTAACTTTCCTTCACCTCTTGTAACCATTTTGGAGTTACTGATGACACAGCTGCACAAACCCCTGCCAATGAGGTCTCTACTGTATTCCTTCTTGATAGAGCATCAGCCACTTTATTGTCCTGGCCTTTCTTATATTGGATTTCATAATGCAACCCTAGTAATTTAGAGATCCATTTCTGCTGAAGAACTGATGTCAATTTCTGCTCCAGCAAGTACTTGAGGCTGTGGTGATCAGTCTTGATGATGAACTTACTCCCTTCTAAATAGGATCTCCATTTGGAGATGGCATGGACAAGAGCTAGCAATTCCTTCTCATAAGTGGATAACCCCAGATGTCTAGGAGCTAGAGCCTTACTAAAATAAGCCAGTGGTCTGTTTTGCTGCATCAAGACTGCCCCAATTCCATCATAGCAGGCATCTGCCTCTACTATAAACATTTGAGTAAAGTCAGGTAGGGACAAAACAGGAGCTGTCACCATAGCTTCTTTGAGCTTGTTGAAGGCTGCAGTAGCTTCATCAGTCCAATTAAAATTTCCCTTCTTTAACAACAATGTTAGAGGTCTAGCTAGAGCTCCATAGTTCTTCACAAATCTTCTATAGTACCCAGTGAGACCCAGAAATCCTCTAAGTCCCTTGAGGTTAGTGGGTAAAGGCCACTCTCTCATAGCTGATAACTTCTTGGGATCAGTTTGCACCCCATCTTTGCTGATAATGTGACCCAGATACTCCACTGCATCTAAGCCAAAAGAACACTTACTGAGTTTGGCATACAATTTATGTCTTCTCATTGTCTCAAATACCCATCTCAAATGCTGTTTGTGTAACTCCATAGAGCCACTATAGACCAGAATATCATCAAAGAACACCAGTACAGTCTTCCTTAGCTGGGATCTGAAAATATCATTCATGAGGCATTGAAAGGTGGCTGGTGCATTAGTTAAGCCAAATGGCATCACTCTGAATTCATATAACCCCTCATGGGTTCTAAAAGCAGTCTTGAATACATCTGCCTCAGCCATTCTCACTTGGTGATATCCAGATCTCAAATCTAGCTTTGAAAACACTGCTGCTCCCTTTAACTCATCCATGAGCTCATCAATGACTGGTATGGGAAATTTGTTTTTTACAGTAATGTCATTAAGACCCCTGTAGTCCACACAAAACCTCCAAGTCCCATCCTTCTTCTTGACCAATAGCACAGGTGCAGAAAATGGGCTGGTACTGGGCTGTATTACCCCATTTTGAAGCATTTCTTGTACCATCTTTTCAATTTCATTCTTTTGTAGGTATGGATACCTATAAGGCCTCAAGCACACTGGTTTTGCTCCTTCTATGAGTGGTATTTTGTGATCTTGGCTCCTTGGAGGTGGCAGCTGGGTAGGTTCTGCAAATAGATCCCCATATTGTTGTACTAGGTTTACCAATTCTGCTGGAGTTTCCTGGCTCTCACATACAGCCCCAATTGAGTAAAGTTGAGCTGAAATGCAGTTCTCATTGTGATGGCAATACTCATGGAGTTCTTGTAACTGTGCCTCCTTGATCTTCTCCATGTCATTATTAGCGGATAACAACATTTCTTGTCCCCCCAACTGGAAGCCAAAAGTTCTTTTGTTGAAATCCAGTGATACTGGGCTCACCTTCTTAAGCCATTGAGCTCCTAAAACCACATCACAGCTTCCCAATGGCAAAACTCTCAAATCAACAGTCACTTGACATTTCTGCAACTTAAGTAACACTTCCTTACAGATTGCTGTACTGCTTATTCTACTGCCATCAGCAACAGCTACTTGCATTTCTCTTGTCCCTTGACTCTCACAATTTACTCTTCTAGCAGTGCTGCAGTCAATGAAGTTGTGAGTACTTCCAGTGTCAATCAACACATGCACTAGTTTGCCATTGATGTGCCCTGAGATTCTAATGGTTTCTGCATTGGAGCAACCAGACATGGCATGTAATGATATGCCTAATGGAGCTTCTTCTTCAGCTACCTCTGTGGGTAAGGTTTCCATGGTGACTTCCTCCTTCCCTGGGGCATTGTCTTCATAACAGTTCTCTTCCTCCTCATCTCCAATTAACAAATACAGTGATTTCTTTGTGCACTTATGTCCAGGTGTATAGCTCTCATCACAGTAGAAACATAGCTTCTTATCCCTCTTCTCCTTCATTTCAGCAGCACTTAATCTCTTAACAATGGTGTTGGGGGCTTTATGGCTCACTTCCTCCTTGGTTTGCCCCCCTGAACTGATTTTGTTTCTTTCCCAGATGCTAGAGTGCTGATGCATCTTACTAACTCCTTTCCTGGACATGTGTTTTTCCAAAGAGTCAACATGAGCTTCTTGTAATCTGGCTAGTGCTTTGGCCTGAGACAAAGTTTTTGGAAACTGCAGCTGCACAGCCTTCTGTAGATCCTCTCTCAATCCACTTAAGAAACACCTCACAAAATACATGTCATCAGCCCAGGGTTGTAGAGCTTTGATCCTAGGCCTCAAAGCTTCAAACCTAGACTGGTATTCAGCAACTGTGGTTTGCTGTACTAGCTTGTTGAAAACTCCCAGTACATTCTCATGTCCAGGCTCAGCAAATTCCACACACAATTTTTCACTAAATTGAGTCCACAAAACACCTTCTAACTCATCAAACTCAGACCTGAACCAGTAGTCAGCATCTCCTTCTAAGTGTAATGAAGCCATTACCAGCTTTTGGCAATCATTCATCCTATAAATCTGAAAATATCTATCCACTTTCTGCAGCCAACCTAGTGGATCTCTACCTCCAAATTTAGGAAATTCAATTTTTGGTAGAGGAATCCCTCCTTGTGCGTAATTTTTCATGCATACATTGTTCTCTTCTGCATTCATTTCTTTAAACAAACAGCTAGTAACTTCAGGTCTCTTTCCCTGAGAAACTGAAGCTCTGCTATCCTCATTTAGCACCTCAGAATGTCCTGCCATTTTCTCTTTATCTCTCTGGTTTGCTAATAAGTTATAGCAATTTGTAATTCGCTTGAATTGATCATCAAATTTTCTCTCCATAGCATATAATCCCTCTTTTAGGTCATTTTTAAGCTCAGATCTCATATTATGAATTTGAGTTTGCATACCTTCTTCCAGCTTGACAAACTGCACTCGCACACCATCAATTGTATCCTCATAGTCGTTGAGCCTCTCTTCCAACACCAGGACCTTCGCATCTGCATCCATGGCGACGAAATTTTGGCTTCTGGTTTTGGTCATTTCTGAGCTTGTAGGTTCAGTAACCAGGCTCTGATACCAACATGTGAGGTCCCTGACCTCACGGTTGCTGTCGCCGGTGAGAGACTCGGCGGAAAACACCGTTGTTCGGAGAATTACTCCGAAGAATTGAAGAAGAAGAAGCTAGGGTTAGGAATCAGAGAGAATTTGGGGAAGAATTGGAATTTCATAAAAACATAATGAATTTCAATACAGCCCCGGCTATTTATAGCAAAGGGGAGGCAGGTGTAGTTTACTAAACTAGCTAACGGCCAGGCCACGTCAGCGAAGCCAATTGAAATTGACCAACCACGAGACGGTAGCTCGCTGACGTGGATCCTCGCTGGCCTCCTGACCCAAAACGACGCCGCTAGACTTATATGTTTAAATCAAACGTTCTAAACTGGTTGGATGGCTGAGATTCAATCTCAAAGCCATCCAACGACTACTGCTACTCCAAAATTATACAACCACGGTTTATACTAGTTTTCACTTTAGTCCTAATTAGACAACCACCGTTTAGGCAACCTTTCACTTTAGTCCCTGCACAGAATCATAACAAGTGACAAGTCGGAAACCTGAGAGAAATGGTGAGTCAGGCCAGTTAGGGTTTCTTCACAGACAACGTTTGGCCAGGAGGGGTTCAAGTTAAACGCCCGCTACCCAATAATATATTTCCAAAACGTAGTACAATTCATTTTCCCTCCATTCTCCACGTTTTAATAAACCACTACTAGTAGTACTAGTTCAATTGTGCCATTTCCACAAGTGCCTCACTGTAAAGAGTTGATGGAGCATTGGTGGTCAAGTCTTGTGGCTGGCCAACTGTAATCCTAACTGATACCATTTTGTCCCAGGTGCTTTGCATCATTTTACTTTTTCGTCTATAATTGAGTTACTTTGACCCGGAGATTTAGATCGCAAAATAATATATATATTTTTTTGATAATTTTTGTATAATCTTGTAGAGTAAGTGTTTCTCTACAATACTACGAAAAAATTATATTAAAATGACAACGTTTTGCTATCTAAATTACCGGATCAAAGTAACCCAGTTATGGGTGAAAAAATCAAATGGTGCAAAGCACCTGGGACGGAGTGGTACTTATTTTTTTTTTTATATCCGAGGTCATAACTAAATTTTCCATTTCCTACTCAATTGGTTGAAGGTGAGAGCAGCCTAGAGGATTACATTTAATAAGAACCCACTACTGCTACAAAATGAGGAAGACTTCTTGGGCCAAGCTATCTATTATGCTGGTTGGGCTGATAGGGTCATAACTAAATTTCCCACTTGCCAAAAGACTATTGTTTTGATAGTCTTTTTTCTTTAGTTGGTACATCGAAATAAGGACAGTGCAGAGTATATATGGAGATTCACCTAATGTGATTAGACTACTGATCACCGACTTGTGTTTTTGGTTAGCTTATTGTGATATATATGGACCATGCATCTTCACAAGAAGTTTATTTCTTCCTTCCTTCTGATTACCATGACAAGTACTTTTCCTCAGCTAAAGAAGGTGTTGAATGCGGCAGCATATATGACATTCTAAATAATATATATATTCATTGGGATTCAGGTGTTTATGTGTTGTAAATCCTGACCTGAATGAGTTTAGTATGAACAAACTAGAAGTTAGTTTACTATTGCCGGCCATCAAACTTTCTTTCGTGGCATGCAAGAAGCTTACCAACAGTTTCAATAGCTAGCTAGCTTCCTCACTCATTACCTGCAATCATGCACGTCGAACGATCAACAAATATTATTATGAGAGGGGACGTGTATACTACTAGGATCGATGGGCGACATCCAAACACACCAGTATCAATTCCTTCCTTAAGCTGTACAAGGACCTAAAATTCTTTCAAGTTCTAGCTCTAGTTTTTGTCTGTGGCATTGAAAGGAGCATGCATGTGCTTCTAGTTTCTTCATCTGTGTAGGATGATAAAAACTTGCTCATTGATGAATTTACATATATCCACAGGCCCCATTTGATTTCGGACAAGAATCATTCCCATACAGAGAAAGAGATATTACTTCCTTAGTGGTAGTTGAAAGTATCTGGTGCAAGAAGAGAGTAAGAAAAGAGTGTTTTGTTTACATTCAAAAAGTCCCACACCGTCTTCATAGAGAAATAGATGTGAAGAGTAGGGGTATATAAAATAAGCAACCTGCTCTGGTTTAGGTACTTACCTGGACGGGGTCGATGGCCGATCAAGAAGGGCCATGGCCTAGGCTGGTGACCTCCATTGCACACAGGAGGGGTGCTAGCCTATGATCTTCCCAAGTGGTGGAGTCAACGTCATAATTTGTGGCAGCGGGGGCCTGCGTTCGCGCGGCCCCTACCCAATTACTCGTCAACTTTTCTGGTATCTGGAATAACCTAAATGAAAACCTAGTATCTCTCCCGTTTAAGTAGAAGAAGCTGTTACTTCATTCTTTCATTTAATCTTTTGATAATTTTTTCATGATGTTGTAAGAAGCTGTTATTTCATTCTTTCATTTAATCTTTTGATAATTTGTAGAGTAAAAGGTGCTCTATAATATGGTGAAAAAATTATCAAAAAATCATAGTATTTTGCTATCCATATACGAGTCAAAAAAGTCTGATGGGAAGAAAGAGCTGGGATGGACTGGTACACTACTACGTACAAGCTTAATCTTCTTCCTCTTCATCATCTGGACTGGTATACTACGTACAAGCTTAATCTTCTTCCTCTTCATCATCTGTTGTTTGGAGAAAAAAAAGGCTTGTATTATTGCATACTACATGTCAATTCTTGTGTGAGAAATTGCTTCTTTCATTGTCATTGCTTTATTATACACTACTGTAATTGTTACCTCTGCTGCTAAATGATTATGATAAGTTTTCTTGTGCTAGCTAGGGAGGCAGGAGGGCAAAATCCTCTATCTATTCAGTTCAGTTAGTTGAGACAGTTTGTTTGACCTTGAGATGCTGACCTTTGTTTAATTGACGAAGTAGTAAATTTGATTTGGCCTTGGAGACTTTGAGCCGATGTTGACATATTACAAACAAGTAAACATATGAATGACAGTAACAAACAATTGACCAAGACCTCGAGCTCAACCGAGGTTGATCGGGTTGCAGCCCTAACTTAGGGTTGAGAGACCAGAAAATAACAAAGAAATGAAAAAGACAACCGAATCATCCAACTATCATAATAAATAAGACTAATGTCTCTATACACAGAATTTGAAAAAAGAAAGATAGCTATATGCATGCATATATGTCTGGTTACAGTGAAAAGGTACAAAAGTGTGCAATTAATGATCATTTTTATTTATTCAGCAATGGAGTGCGCTGCTGAATCTTGAATATTGACAAATCATCCTCCTCCTTTCTAGTCTTCTAGTAGTATTTGCTGCTGCTGCTTTTTCCTTCATCTTTACCTTCAGGAATCATGACACATCATCACCATCATCATCATCAGTCTAGTGCTCTATTAGTATACAATTATCACTAATCTACTGCTAACATTTCATTTACACAGTTCTCAGCATCATACCAACCTCACTCGTTTACATCCATCTTCATTGGTCTGTCTGTCGTTTTCTCGTATAATTTAGTACACAACTGTACTAGTAACAAAGATAGCAATCCTGAGATAGACAGAGAGCATGTCTACAAATTTGATCAGAAACAAAAGTTTAAAAGAAAATAAAAGAAAAGTGATTAATTGTTTTACAGGTTATCTTCCATGGCATTTAGACAGTTATATACGTGTCAAATTCTGAGGGGTGGTAAGGAGGTGAAGCGGTGAATTAATGGCTACTACTACTTACTGATTGAGGGGGTACAGATGGGTTTTACCTAAAATAAACACGTGCCTCCGCCTAGAAGTTCGAGGAGCAGTTTGCACACATAAACCCACGGGTAGATTAGTACAAAAGTTCAGTTTAAGGTGGTCCATCATAATTTTATGGTGAATTAGATTTAACTTTAGCTTTTAAAATGAACCTGATCTCTTCATCAACTTTAACCACAAAAAGCAAAATCTACCTTTTGACATACTAAGAGTTTGGATCTACTTGGCTTCTATGAGCAGTGGGTTCTGTAGAACTCAGCAGCCCCATTGATTTGACAGGATAAATCAGCAGACTAAATCATCCTAGCATGTATGTGTTCCCTAAGAGAGCTTCATCCATAACAAAATTAGCAACATCAAGTAAAGATGTAAAATTAACCATTTCAACAAAAGTTTCCACAAGATCTTAGTGACTGAAACTGAACACCATTCATATCTTTTCAGATGATATGCTGCTAATGGGTTGGTTAGCCGAGTGGCAAGTGGGTATTAAGGGAGAGGAGAACAAGAATCTAGATGATCATATGGAACTGATCTTGAGAATGATACAAACATTGCAATCTAGATGATCACTATGAATTCCATCTTTGAGAAATGCTTCTCCAATCAGGATTTCAAGACGACATTTTTTTCTTCTAAAAAGTAAAAAATTTAAAGTATGGATAATTGGATGGATAGATGGCCTATTAATTCAACAATGGAATACCCCTTTGGAGCCTCAAGATGTCAATCTAATGCTTCCATTTTTGACCAAATAATTTTCACACATTAAAACAGTAAGTGAAATCATACCTAAAGACTCAAACTTTTGCACTATATATACCCCCAATTCTTCAATCCAATCTTCACAACTCTTCATCCAACATCTTCTTTAACCAACTTACTCTTCAGCTCTTTCCTTCTCCCATCAACCGACAATGGCCGTTGTAACCACAACCCAGGAGATCACCTCCTCGGTCTCTCCAGCAAGGTTGTTCAAGGCGATGGTTCTTGATGCTCACAACCTCCTACCAAAGCTGGTGCCTTCCATTGAGAGCATCCAGATCATAGAAGGAGACGGAGGAGCTGGCAGCATCTCAAAAACCAACTTTGTCGAAGGTTTGTTAGTCCAAGAACTGTGTTTTTTTCTATCTGGCACCCTTCATTTTTTTTATTTTTTATTTTTTTGTTCAGTACAACAAGAGGTGACCATAATATCATTAAGCTTATTTTCATGCAGGAAGTCCCATCAAATTTTTGAAGCACAGAGTTGAGGGTGTTGACACAAGCAACTACACGATCAAGTCAACCTTAATTGAGGGTGATGTTTTGGGCGATAAACTTGAATCTATAGTTACTGAGGTCAAGTATGAGGCATCCGGAAGCGGAACTGTGTGCAAGACAACAAGTCACTTCCACACTAAGGCAGGTGCTGAGCTAAAGGGGGAGGACACCGCTCCTGGAAAAGAACAGTCTGCTGCAGTGCTCAAGCTTGTGGAAGACTATCTTGTTGCTAACCCAGATGCGTATGCTTAAAGTTATTAAGCACGTCATATGAATAACGTGATACTACCTAGTGCTTTTCTTTTTGGTTTCACTTTTTCTATATGGAAAAGTTTCTTCCATATGTTAATAAAAGTCCTGAACTCCAGGCACTTGTATGTTTGAGAAGTTTGAAATAGTGTATACCTGGTGTGCTTGTTTTTATCATAGATCTTCTGACTTCTCACTTCTAATTTTCGTACCACTTGTATGAAAATGGTCTCCTATTCCAATGAATCAAGAGATTGATATAGATTTTCGTGGCGATACTAGAGGCATTTGAGTTTTTTGAAACTATATTATCCCTTTCTATTTAGCTTATGGACAAGTCAGCAATCGGCACATACCTACTTCTGCTTAAAACCAGTGGAAATAAGTTTCAATGTTACACTAATGACTAAAACTACTAAAGAGTGCAAACCTGCAACTGCCCAAGATGCCGTCAAACTTGATGATTCCAACTTCTGAAACAATCGGGAAAACAAAGCAGAAAGTCAGAAATTGGAACTACTACTGGTGAATTCATAATAAGGCATTGTGGTGCAGCAGTAGTTGAAAAGATGTTGCGTGACAGAAAGATGGTCGTGAGCTAATCGATAGAGGAGGACTGTTGGAGATGGCGGTAAGAGGATTACAAGGTGCTTTCTACAAAATAACAAAATAATTAAAAATAAGTAGATGATTCAAGAACTGTGGTCTTTCGAGTAATTTAAAAAAATAAAATGTCATTGGCCATATTAAATCAAATATCTACCCTAAACTTCACCCAAGATAGCCAAAATCAGGGATGTGACAGGATAATACATTTAGGAAACATCTGTCATTTTCTGAATAAATTCACAGATTTCAGTATTTTCCTGCAGAATTTCCATCACGACAGAGAACATTCTAACAATTCAATAATCATGAAGAAAAAACGTGTTCTCATTTTTTAATAGTAGATTTCCTTGCAACAATTTAGGCAAACCAGAGCAAAGGTAGAAATTTAATTCAAGCAAATTGTTTATTCAAAACTGCAAACTTAAAGTCATAGTCATATTAAATATATAATAAAACATATTTTGACTTCATCGCCTGGATTAAATTGGCAACTTTGGTGTCTAATAACATCAAACTTCGTGGAATTCCGCAACCGCATTGATTTGACAGGGCATACATTTTCTTAATCCAAAATCAGTGGATTAAATCATTCTATGATACGTTCACGATGAGTACTCCTCTCTAAAATAAGAGGAACGACTCGTGCCATGTTTGTGTAGAGTAACGACTACATTGGCAACAACAAGCATAATTAACCATTTTGCCAGACATATGTTGGTGAGCGTAACAAAAAAAAAAATCCAATTTCTTACAGATAGGTTTACAGGAAACTAGTACAAGAAATAATGGATTCATCATAAAGTAAGCGGGTACTAAGGTAGAGCAGAACAGGATTCTGGATGACCAAATGGAACTAGCTGATATTGAGAATACTACAAGGTCAATCAAATACAATCATGACCAAAAAAAGAAGACAGAAAAGAAGGGATGAATTGATGAACGATTAATTCAACCATGGAGTGCCCTTCTGCAGTAGAACTTTTAGACCAATCTTCTGGATATCAATATAATGCTTCCATTATGGACCATACTATTTTCAAATATTACAACAGTACATGAAAATGATGAAATCATATCTCAAGACTCAAACTTTCGCACTATATATACCCCCACTTTGTAACTCCCATATTCACAACTCACCATACAGCATCTTCTTTAACCAACTTTACTCTTCAGGTCTTTTCTCCCCAATAATCTACAATGGCCGTCGTAATCACAACCCACGAGATCACCTCGTCAGTCTCTCCAGCAAGGTTGTTCAAGGCCATGGTTCTCGATGCTCACAACCTCCTGCCAAAGCTGGTGCCTTCCATTGAGAGCATCCAGACCATCCAAGGAGATGGAGGAGCTGGCAGCATCTCAAAAACCAACTTCGTCGAAGGTTGGTAAATATAAGAACTGTGTTGATCTTTTTTTGGCGCCCTTACAAAAAATTGTTGTGTACAACAAGAAGTGACCATAATATTATTACGCTTATTTTCATGCAGCAAGTCCCATCAAATATTTGAAGCACAGAGTTGAGGATGTTGACACAAGCAACTACACGATCAAGTCAACCTTAATTGAGGGTGATGTGTTGGGCGATAAACTTGAATCCATAGTTACTGAGGTCAAGTATGAGGCATCCGGTACGGGAAGCGTGTGCAAGACCACAAGTCACTTCCACACTAAGGCAGGTGCTGAGCTAAAGGAGGAGGACACCTCCCCTGGAAAAGAGCAGTCTGCTGCAATGCTCAAGCTTGTGGAAGACTATCTTGTTGCTAACCCAGATGCATATGCTTAAAAGTTATTAAGCATATCGTATGAATAACGAGATACTACCTAGTGCTTTTCGATTTGGTTTCAGTGTTCCTATATGTAAAAGTTTCTTCCATATGCCAATAAAAGTCCTGAACTCCAGGCACTTGTATGTTTGAGAAGTTTGAAACAGTTTATACCTTTTGTGCCTAGTAAGTATTGTGGTTCATTATAAATCTTGTGGAATTCTTTTACTTGGCTATTTTTGTACCATAAGTATGAAAAATGTCTCCTATCCAAGGTCTTTAGAGAATGCAAAACAACTGATACCGTGTATTTTCTCCTCTCTATCATCCAATTGTGATGCATATGAAGCACGTAAATAAGAAATATTGTCATTGCAATACTAGAAGCATTAGAGTTATTTGGAAAAAAAGATGAGCACCGGCCTAACTCACTCTACTTAAAACAAGGGGAAATTCAATTTCTACGGAACAGTAGTACTAAAGAGAGTTAACCTACCTATCACTGCCAAATGCATTTAGGTTTCTGATGAAACCGCGTGGTCTAGAAGCTTCCCTTCTAGCCGTTCATATCCGTCCGTTGGATATCAATCCAACCGTTGCGATTATTCATGTATTTATTAACCTCGTTTGTATCGGCTCATTTATTCAATTAGGGGTTCATGTACCGTCCTTATCAATTCCAATGAATATAATTATTTTCCAGTTTGTTCTTTCATGTTCTTCATTTCTGCAACTCTAATTCTCTTTCATGGTATCAGAGCATTCAACCTCTGTTATGCTCTCTCAAATCGCTCCAATGGCGAATCCACCAAACCCCCTTGCTTTACTCTCAAATATCCACAATCTAATGCCTCACAAACTCGATGGCACAAATTTTATTTTGTGGAAACATCAGTTAACATCTATTCTAAAAACCCAATCACTGTTTGGGTATCTTGATGGGTCTTCTCCATGTCCGGCTCAGTTTCTGGTTGGTGATGATGGTTCCGTCACCGATGTTGTAGATCCGGCGTATCTTGCATGGCATATCCAAGATCAAGCACTCCTCACTTTGATTAACGCCACCCTTTCTCAAGAAGCTTTGTCTCAGGTGATAGGTATTACTGACTCTAGATCTGCTTGGTTGATTTTAGAATCTCGCTATGCCTCTCTCTCGCGTGCAAATATTTTACAACTAAAGTCTGATCTTCAAAATACAAAGAAACGCTCCGACTCTATAGATCTTTACATGCAAAAACTCAAATCTATTCGTGATAAACTCTCTGTTTGTTCTGTGAAAATCGATGAAGAAGACATGCTTTTATATGCTCTTAATGGTCTACCAGTCGAATATAATTCTTTTCGTTCGGCTTTAAGGCCTCATTCAACCCCTCTTTCTTTTCAAGAACTTCATGTTTTACTCAAAGCAGAAGAGCAAATGCTTGAATCTCAAAATCTTTCCCAAGACTCCAATCTTCCTACTGCTTTTTACACTACTCACTCTAACAACCAAGCAAGAGGTCAGGGTCAGTCCAGTTCTGGTCGTTTTACTGGGGGTAATCGTAACCATGGATCTAGCCGTGGTGGTCGTGGTCGTTTTGACTACCACAGAGGTCGATCCAGTGGCCAACAAGGAGGACAGAGGACTGGTTACAGTCAAAATTATGGAAGGGGTCGAGGATCCTATTATGGTCAATTTGGTGGTGAAAACTCTTCTGGGTCAAACAACTACACCAAACCCAAGACTCCTATCAACTGTCAAATCTGTGGGAACGACTATCACTCTGCTATAGACTGCTATCACAGAATGGATTTTGCATATCAAGGCAAAAATCCACCAGAACAGCTTGCTGCAATGGCTGCTAGCACTAACTCACAAGTGTCTCCCTCCAACTTCTGGCTCACTGATACTGGTGCCTCCACACACATGATTGCTGATCTAAAGAACCTCTCTCTCTCAGATCCTTACAATGGTAATGATACAGTCACCATTGGTAATGGCTCCTCTCTATCCATTCAGAACTCTGGTACTGCTATTCTCTCAACTTCAACTTGTTCATTTCATTTAGCTAATACTCTACATGTTCCTGCTTTATCTGCAAATTTACTGTCTGTTAACAAAATGTGTTGTGATAATAATGTGAGATTTATTTTTGATAAAACCTCATTCTGCATTCAGGACATGGCTACGGGCAAAATATTGTACCAGGGTCTGAGTAAAAATGGTCTTTACCCAATCCAGTCTCAGTCCATACCTGTCAAGTCCTCTCCTCAAGCCTTCTTGGGTCAACAAGTCAAGTCTCCTTTATGGCATGCTCGTTTAGGGCATCCTTCTAATTTTGTTTTGTCAAAATGTGTTAAGTGTTCTTCAATTAAGTCAAATCATAACAATACTGTTTGTGAATCTTGTCTTGCTGGGAAATTTACTAGACTGCCTTATGAAAAATCTCAAACTATTGTGAAAAGACCATTAGAAATTCTTCACTCTGATGTTTGGGGTCCTGCTGCTACAAGGTCCTATCATGGTTACAAGTTTTATGTCTTATTTATTGATGGCTATTCTAGATTTACCTGGTTGTTTCCTTTACATAACAAATCTGAAGTACCTTCTGTGTTTGAAAAACTTAAAGCCTTTGTTGAAAAATTGCTTAAATGTTCTATTACTGTGCTTAGATCTGATGGAGGAGGAGAATATATGTCATATCTGTTTCAAACCTTCCTTAGTTCACATGGCATTACACATCAAAGGTCTTGCCCACACACACCACAACAAAATGGAGTCTCTGAACGAAAACACAGACATATTGTAGAAACTGCTGTAACTTTGATGCATAATGCAAGTTTGCCAACTTATTTCTGGTATCATGCTATTGCTACTGCTACTTATCTCATAAACAGAATGCCTAGTGTGAATACTCAAAATAAATCACCATTTGAACTTTTGTTTAAAAAGAAACCTGACTACTCTAAATTAAAAATCTTTGGTTGTGCTTGTTATCCAAGGTTAACACCTTACATTACATCTAAGTTGTCTCCAAAAACAAAGAAATGTGTTTTTCTTGGTTATGCAGATGGTTTTAATGGATACTTATGCTTTGATCAAAGTGACAAAAAATTCTATGTTAGCAGGGATGTCTTGTTTGATGAATATTGTTTTCCTTTCTCTAAAACTGCTACTGCTTCTTCTGAATCATTTACTGACATTTCTTCTTTTGCAGGAACAGATACTACACAATCAGTCCCTCCCCCCTCCACTGTCCCTCCCCCCACCACTACTATGTCATCTCCCCATGATGACAACACCCCTGCTGAGGACAATGGAGGACTGCAGCCAACAGTTGAAAATTTTGGTTCCCCTGTAACCCCAGTTACAGGTCAGGCATCTTCTTCTTCTTCTAGTCTTGGCTTGGCATCTCCCTCCAGTCCAATGATGCCCACACATCCACCCACACCACCAGGTCATCACATGACCACACGCAGCAAATCTGGTATTGTCAAAAAGAAACTCTTATTTTCTGCACCTGCACATACTGGGTTTCATACTGTTACTTCTTCCTCTTCTTCTGACCCTACCACCTTTTCTGAGGCTTCCAAAAAACCAGAATGGTGTAAGGCAATGACTGATGAATATAACAGTCTTTTAAAACAAAACACTTGGTCATTAGTTGCTGCACCTCCTACAGCCAATATTATTGGCAACAAGTGGGTGTTTCGCACAAAATACCATCCTGATGGCACCATTTCTCGCTATAAAGCACGTCTGGTAGCTAAAGGGTTTCATCAAACACCAGGTTTGGATTATGATGAAACCTTCAGCCCAGTTGCCAAACATGCTACTGTTAGATGCATTCTTGTACTTGCTGCTACTTTCTCTTGGTCCTTGCAGCAGTTAGATGTTAAAAACGCATTTCTCCACGGACATCTTCGTGAAACTGTGTTTATGGCTCAGCCACCTGGGTTTACTCATCCTAAATTTCCTAATCATGTTTGCTTATTACACAAATCCATTTATGGGTTAAAACAGGCTCCTAGGACCTGGTTTGACAGATTTACAAAATTTTTACTATCTCTTGGATTCAAAGCCTCCTACGCTGATTCATCTTTGTTTATTAGACATCACTCAAACAAAATCACTATTTTACTACTCTATGTTGATGACATAATTTTGACTGGCAGTGACACATTATTTGTCACATCTCTTGTCACCAAACTCAACAAAGAGTTTGAAATGACAAATCTAGGCCCTCTCACATATTTTTTGGGTTTACAAATTCAAAGAACAAATTCTGGAATCTTTATTCACCAAGCAAAATATATTTCTGATCTATTACAAAAGTTCAACATGAGTTTTTGCAAACCCTGCTCTACTCCTTTAGCTCCTGGTATCAAGTTTCATCTTTTAGAAGGAAAACCACTTGCAAATCCAACTGTTTTTCGCCAACTTTTGGGGGCTTTGCAATATCTCACATTTAGTCGTCCTGACATTGCCTTTGCTGTCAACCATTTGTGTCAATTCATGCATCAACCCACAGAAATACATCTTGGGGGTGCAAAACGAATTCTGAGATATCTACAAGGCACGAAACAACATGGTTTAATGTACACTCCTGGTCATTTACCCTTACATGTTTTTACTGATGCAGATTGGGCCGGTAACCCAACCGACCGCCGCAGTACAAGTGGGCTTGTAGTATTTTTGGGCCCAAATCCTGTCCATTGGGCTTCAAAAAAACAGCCCACTGTTGCACGTTCTTCAGCTGAAGCTGAGTATCGGGCTTTAGCCACTGGTGCAGCTGATATCTCCTGGTTTCGCAAACTTTTTTGTGATTTACATCTCTTTATACCTTCTGCTCCTACATTGTTTAGTGATAGTAAATCTGCCTTAAGCATGACTGCTAATCCAATTTTTCACGCTAGAATGAAGCATGTAGAAATTGACTATCACTTTGTCCGTGAAAAAGTCATAAACAACGAATTAACTGTTGATTTTGTGTCTAGTACAGATCAAATTGCTGACCTGTTTACCAAGAGTCTTCCACCGGTTCAATTCCAAGATCTCAAGACTAAACTCATGGTGCAACTTCAGCCACCATGAGTTTACAGGAGGCTATTAGAAGACAATTATTCTTGGACTTCACCTTGGGCTTACAATTCTCATCTTGGGCTACTCTGGTGGGCCGCCTTCACAAATGATCAAGCCCAATTGTCTTAGCCCAATGCATTTAGGTTTCTGATGAAACCGCGTGGTCTAGAAGCTTCCCTTCTAGCCGTTCATATCCGTCCGTTGGATATCAATCCAACCGTTGCGATTATTCATGTATTTATTAACCTCGTTTGTATCGGCTCATTTATTCAATTAGGGGTTCATGTACCGTCCTTATCAATTCCAATGAATATAATTATTTTCCAGTTTGTTCTTTCATGTTCTTCATTTCTGCAACTCTAATTCTCTTTCAAAGATATCGTTCCAACTTCGGAAAACAAAGCAGGATTGGGAAGCATTTGTGGAATTCATAGTTAGGAATTGTGCTGCAGTGCAGTGCATTGCATGAAAACTGAAAACTGAGAGGGGCTTAGCAAAGCACAACATAACAGGGCACAAAGGTAGGTATAGCAATCAGAATTGGAGCCTAAGGGAAGGAAAATCGATTAGCAATTCAGAAAGTTGAAGCTAAGAGCTGGTTGAAATGGAAAGAGCAAAACAAAATGAAGAAGCATTCTTACAAAGTGGGAAGTGCAGCTTTTCGGCAACCCCGTCCCTGATGCTTCGACAACTCCATCCACCGCGACGGAGGATGCCAAAAACAAAAGCGTGTTTCTCTTTGGCAGTGGTAGGTAGGTTAACTCTCACCTCTGATCGTGGTCAGAAGCATTTTTTTTAGCAATTTTACTTTCTCACCTCTGATCTTTTTAATATTACCAACTTGCCCCACTATCACTTCTATTTTGCCGGCGACGAAAAGGCAGACCGCCAATTGATTGTCCTCTGCTCGTCTCTCCAGCAGAAGCCCTTTTGTGCATTTACTTGTTCAGCTGCTTGAATTATTTCCTTGTGTTCCTTTCCTAAGTTATTCTTGAAAAGATCAGGTGACATGCATCGTGATTTGCGCATCACCAGACATTCTCTCTATGGTCGGTCTCTACCAAGTTCTTTTGTCAATCCAAATCTGTTCTCTCTTTCCTACTTATACAAGTCAGCACAGCTTTGATGCAACGATTAGTAGAAAAGCAATATCAAACTAATGTCTCTTCATGACTCTGTAAGTTCAATTATGCTCTGTGGTGGTGGTGACCTTGTATTGCACATTTTGGGCGTTCGGTTTGTTGACTAATCCATTCATGAATTGTAAATTTGGAGTTGTTATAGCTATATCAATTCTGATTTCAAGATGGGGGGAGGTTTCTATATTTGAGGGTCTTGTTTTCATCTATCATGTGATCAGCAATTGCTCTAGTTCATGGACATCACTCAATAATAGTTGAATCTAACCTACATGTTATAGACTAGAGGAGAGGAACATTGAGCTACCCCCATCTACTCCGGCTGTGCTAAAGAATACTATGTTGCAATTTGCTGGTAGTTTGGAGGATACATACTTCCATCTCCAACACAGCATCTCATGACTTAGCATCTTGGGCTCAAAGATTCCAGTATGCTGGATGCTGACAGTTTTCATATTCATGGTCAAATGGAAGCTATTCTCAAAGAAAGTATGTGACTTTCAGTTATTTTGAACTGACTGAGCAAAATAAATGTCAGGTATGTTTAATGATTTAATGAGTCTTTAAGGACTAAGGTTAGATGGCGAGACTCATTGTTGTGGCAGGAGACAGGTAAATATATGTTACATATGTTTTACCTGTCTCCTTATGTAGGTACAAATGCACATCTGACTTAACAAAATGCATCTAAAATGTTAAGCTAGTCTGTGTTTTTTACTTGCTTTTGCACTAATATAGTAATCATCAAATTGTGAGTGATAATGGTGGTCTGTAGGTATAAACTACATCCGTGGTTAGGAGATAATCTGTTGTTTTTCTTTCATCATTTTATGTTATCGTCATATTCTTTTTAGCTGCCCTCTGTTGCGATTGACAAACTTTGATAATGCCTTCATAGTGCAGAATGATTTTCTTATTGAAGAAATACTCAAGTATAAATTAATATTGGACGAGGCCAACGAGAGGAACTTGAAAACAGCAGCTGCTTCATCTTTTGGGTTTCTAATCTTGTGTTTGATTGATTGCAGGTGGTAATTTATGAGAAACAGAAGCGTCAAATCATTTCAGGAGAAATATAATAAGTTCTGAAAGAAAGATTTTCCCATTAAAACTGGTACTGATGAGTACCACTTTGCGGGTTGAAGATATTGGATGAAGATTTCAATCTTTGGTTTGGTGCCTTGCAGCAGTAACTAAACACTGGATGAATGATGATGATGGATTGATGGTATGAGCTCATGATGATGATGGGGCCAGTTTTGAAAGTCGAGGAGTTCACATTCAGAAGATGAAGAACAACGCCATGCAGCACTATGAGGCCCTCCTCCTGACTGAGTAGTGATCTATTGACACAAACACTCACATCGGTGGTGTTATATATGCGGCGGACTCTGACTACCACAAGATACCAAAAGGGCCATCGAATGAAAGCTGATCTTTCAACATCATGAGGTAGACAGGCAGCAACAATTTTGTTGTATCAATCAATGCTTCTCTACAGTTAGTTAGTTACTCCCCCCCCCCCCCCCCCTTTTGCTATATTTGGGGGGAGGGGGGGTGATTGTATTGAGATTAGTTAGAGAATTACTGTATAGGTCTTATTTAGTTCTTTCTCATAAAATTCTCGCGCCAGCAAGAAGGTAGTTTTTGTTCATGCTTTGTTTAGTTTGGTAACTGAAAACGGATGAAGAACGGTGTCCCAAAAGCATTATTTCTAATTCCAATGTCAGGGCATCATCATCAATTGTTAGTATGTCACTTTGAGAAGATTTTATTTTTTCCTTTTATGCTGATCAAGAAAATAAGTTAATGAATGTTGCTCACTGACTAAGTTATTTTACACCTGCAGTTGATATGCATTGTTAAATATGTTGGTGGGCTTCGCCTGTACATGCAAGATACCATTTACAGGTATACTAATTGTTGTTGTTGTTGTTGTTGTTGTTGTTGTTGTTATGATTAGTGTTGTATTTTGATTGGGGCTCGTCATCCCCCCTACTGCAGCACCAGCTATGACAAAAGTGAATCAAATTTTCAACAGAAAAGACCAACAGGGATTTAATACTAGCATGCTTCCTGCATTGTTCCCATTCAGCAGCTTGTGGAGATCTAGCATAGAGTGCGTATCAGTACTTCATGTAGTTGTTGGTGTAGTGAGTAAAACATAAATAGAAAGCCTCCTTAACTGTTGCAACTTCGATGATAGTTCTCTAATCCAGACAACCACCTAGAGCATCCAGTTCGGTAGTTCCCTCCTTGACCGGATCGTATTATTATATACGACGACAAGCACATTGATGAAAAATTTATCTCATCCCGAAGTGATTTGCATACAAGAATCATGCTGCTGTATAGAGAGAAAACAGTAGATAGGCTAGTGGTAGGAGTTAGCAGTAGTAATTGATGCAAGAAGAAGACGAGGGTAGAGTTGTTGATAACTTGGAAACCCCACACCGGTGCTCTAGGAGAAAGAGGAAAATACTAGGAGTATATAACAGAAGCAACCTCTTCCTTGAAACATACTTACCTGGACGGGGTCGATGGTCGATCAAGAAGGGCCATGGCCTAGGCTGGTGACCTCCATTGCACTGAGGAGGGGTGCTAGCCTATGATCTACCCAAGTGGTGGAGTCAACGTCATAATTTGTGGCAGCGGGGGCCTGCGTTCGCGCGGTCCCTACCCAAATTTAGTCAACTTTGTTTATTGAAGTGATGGGCTATAACATATCGCACAAAGAAATAACGAAGAGTTATAGTCATGATGTAACCACAGTCGTACGTTTAACTAGCTCGTGGACCAAGTTCTTCAATTTGATCTGAATGTTCATCTAAACTCTCCCACATCCCTCACAGTTAATATTTGTGTTTATAAACTCGGTTGGACCACTTGATCAGCAACTTTTATTTCAATATGTAATTAGATAATGAGATGGAGAGAGACAAGGTGAGACTTTTCAATGTTTTTATGATTTTATCTTTCAACAGTGAAAAGGTATGGTGAAAGTACACATCAAGTAAAGAAAGGAAACAAACACTAGTACTTTTCAATGTTTTTATGATTTTATCTTTCAACAGTGAAAAGGTATGGTGAAAGTACACATCAAGCAAAGAAAGGAAACAAACACTAGTACTAGATAAAAATGTATAATTTTCATGAAAGTAAATATATAAATACGTAACAGAATACAGGAAAATCTGCCCCAAGGGTAATATATAATTTTCATGACAGCCCCCAACAAAGATTCATATATTACCATGTTTTGACCAACAATTCGATGTGGTATAGTATAGACTGAACTATACTTCTACCTCCGTTACTACTGTGTGGGATGATTCTATAGTCCAAATATGTTACGCCGAGTATAATGGATGGTGGAAGAAAACAGGACTTGAGGCACGATGAATGTTTTCTTTAAGGGATAAATCGCCCTCACTATGCTGCCGGGTTCTGGCGATTCCCCTCCAGGATACAACAAGTCGCGTCGGTTCTACAGCCAGCAATCTGCAAAAGTTCTCTGGAATTCTCTGTGAAACTGTGTTTGAAACTGATACAAATTTTGCTGGTGTTTGGCTTATTTATAGTTCACGAAAGTGCATGGATGAAAGGGTGTGTTTGTTCATAACAGTTGTGACTGTTTATAACAACACAACCCTTCACCAGCCGAAAATAACCGCCATAACTACCAGCAAAATATAAAACGGAAAAACAATTATTGGTTAAAATAATTTAATCCTCACGCGCACGTCCCACGTGACAACAAAATACTCTTAGCTTTTTACAAGCTATTTACAACAAAATACAATTGGGGTTTCTGATTACTCGACACGCTCGTTCAAGAATGCTCCTTCGTACTTGTCAATTATGCGACAAATTTCCTCTTTCATTCTCATTGCTTTATGCACTACTGTTATTAACCAACAAAAATGTTATATGACTTCTTCATTGGTCTATCTTGTACCTTTTTTTCTGGTTCCCGAAATGAAATGGTTGATCCCCGATTGCTTGACAATTATCTTACTCCACTAAAGAACAATACATTGATTGTTTATTCATACTAAACTCATTCAGGTCTACAAAAACAGATGTACAATAAAATGAAAAACAAATGAGGGATGAGCACAATTTTCCAGTGCTAGCTAGTGGATCATCCCATACCTACCTCTTGTAAATGATAATTGAGTATGATATTATTATTATTATATGCCTATCTCACCAAGTTCCCCATTTAGGGCATAATCTCTCCCTCTCTTCAGTTGAAAATTTGTTTCACCTTGGAGGTGGCTGGTGCAGCAATTTCAGATGCTGACTCTTTAAGCGAATTACCCCTGTCAGAAGCAACTTTTGGGATCTTCGAAACGGATGGAGAAGATGCTACCCCTTTAAGTGAACTAGTCGCGTCGGAGTACATTTGACCGGCCTTGGACTTGGCTGATTCAACAGCACCACCTGGAGAAGATGCTGCCTCTTCTACTGAACCCGCCATGTTGGAGTAAATTTGATTGGCCTTGGATAGGGCTGGTGCAGAAGCTGGAGAAGATGCTGACCCAACCACGTCGGAGGAAATTTTATTGACCTTGGAGATGGCTGGTCCAGCAGTTGGAGAAGATGCCGCCCCTTTAACTGAACTAGCCGCGTCTGAGTACATTTCCTTGGCCTTTGACATTGTTGGTGCAACAGCTGGAGAAGATGCTGCGCCTTTAACTGAACTAGCCGCCTTGGAGGCTCCTGATCAAATCAACCAAAAAGCAAAAGCCCCCCATATGAATTGAATACTTGTAGTGCGAGCTCATGTACTAATAATGTATTCAAAATGTAGATTAATTAATGAATACGTACCCTTAGAGCCAAGGCAATAACCTTTGCAATAGAGGGCACAGCCAGCTTTAAACACTTTCTTCTCGCATGAAGCTTTGCATTTATCTGCACAAGTTGGAGAAGAAGCAGCTTCTATAGAGGCTGGACTCACATAAGAAGTACATATTCCTCCACTCACCATCGCCAGAATCAACAGGCAGAAGATGAGACTCTTGCAACCCTTGGCCATCTTGATTTTTTGATTTTTTTTATTTTTATTTTTAAAAAATAAAAAATAAATTGTTTATTGTGATAACTGATATACAATGTGGATGATGGGTCGGAAGAGATTTATAGGTACAAAGAGAGAAAGAGAGAAAGCAAATGATGGGTTGGGAGAGGTTCTCTCGGGCAATTGGGTACCCTTTCCTTAAAAACCTGTTGTCCTCTCCTTCATTTTGTGTTTCTCCTTGATGATCTCTCTTGTTTCTGTTAAAGCGTCTAATCAACCGCAAACTATGTTTGTGGTACATACATCAACGGGAAAAATGCTATTTTAGTAACATCTCACATTCTATTTGATGAAATGGCATATAACATGGCAATTGGCAAGCACTAGTACGTTATGCAGGGGATTAAAGCTTTTCTGAAACAAACCATTCCAGAAATAGCCATATTTTTTTGAACTACTGGAAGAAAGAAACTTCAATCAACCATCCACCAATGACCACACAATTACTCCTTCCGTCCCAAAATGCCTGTCAGGTCGAGTTTTTCTACATGATTTGCCTGTAGACTTTTTCCACGTGGGTATTTTTCACAAGTAAAACCATACAAATCCGTCCCACCTCTTTTGCATCATTTGAACTTTTCCGTCCACAACTAGGTCTCGAATGTTACAATTTTTTATGATCTTGTAGAATAAGAGTTACACTACAACAGTACGAAAAACTTATCTGAAAATCCAAATCACTGTGTCAAAGTGACGGAGTGGTACAAGAACTTCGATACAAGAACTTTCTCAAAAAAAAAATTTGAAATACCGTATAATAAATTCAATTTTTATCGTTCAAGAAGGCCACTGTGTTGTTTTCTGGTGAAGGAAAGCAAATTCAACTAAGAATTGGGAGGGGCCGCGCGGACGCAGCCCCAGCTACCACAAATTATGACGTAGGATCCACCTCGTAGGGTTGGACCTTAGGCTAGCGCCCAACCCAGTGTGCAATGTTGGGCTACTCTCCTAGGCCATGGGCCTTCCTGATCACCCATTGACCACGTCCAGGTATGTAATTTAAACGTAAGGAACCACCTCTTTACTTATACTCTACTAGGTACCTTCCCTTTTGGTCACTTCTTCGATGTGGGAGAAATATTAAATAGTTGTTTGATCACCCCCAATCCACCTATATTCATTAAATCACCAGACTCTGGGTGGGTTAGGTAAAGACGTTCTTTAGTCTCGTAATCCAAAAGGTTTTTTTTTTCTTTTGGAATTTTTTACAATGGGTGGTTTGGTATGGACCTTTTTGAAAGGTGTTTTAGATTTTGACTTCTTAGCTCGTAGTGTAAAAGTGGTGGAAGGAGAAAGTTGAGTTACATGAGCTTCTTGTGACTTTTTTCCCCTAATCAAGAAAGTAGTGATAATTACCCTAAAAAAATGTAGTGATAATACACAGTCTATTCAACCAATAAAAATATAAAAAAGAATAGTATATTGGTAACTTCTACGAGACAAATAAACTGTCACATTGAGGCCCTGTTTTCTTTGCCTAATTTTAGGCGACTTTTTATCTTTTTTTAAGTCATAAAATAAGTTCTATTTTGCTCCTTTTTTGCATAACTTTTTTTAGATGTCTTTTTTACCTTTTTTTAAGACTAAAAAAAGTTACCTATTTAGATGAGTCTTCTAAAATATTTTAGGTGACTTTTCTGTAAAAGGAATATATAATACACATTTTCCGTAACAGTTGTTAAATTCCTTAATTACCCTTTTAACAAACTCTTTATTATTGTGGACATGTAATTTCGTTATAGACATATCATTTTTTCGTATCATTCAAATATAGAATGGTTGTCCATCAGTACCATGGCTGCTACAAGAATATATAATGAACCATTATCGTTTCCTAATGTAAGACCAAGTCCATAGTTGATTGGCTAACCCAATACTGAAAGGACGCCACCTGTGTTACAATGATATTCTAAGGGTTTCTTATTGTTATTGTTCGCTAATATATAGTTTCATAGTCGACCAAATGAGATTAAAGTAACTACTTCCCCCGTCGTCTTCGTGTCCGAGATGCAACAATCTTATCTTGGATGGAGTCTCTCAAAATGTTAATCTCCTCATGCTCTCCATACTGATCTTCTTGTCCTTGAAGAGGGTCAGAGTTGAGATCTGGTAAATCATTCATGACAAATTTTAGATTATCTTCCACTTCCAATAAGTCAGGATCATCTTTTGGTCGTACATGATTGCGACGTATGTAGTTATGTAGCCCCATTGAAACACCTATCAAACGGATTTGTGTATCCAAATCATACTCTCGCATATCACTGAGAATACCAAATCTTCTTTTCCAGACACCAAATGTTATCTCGATTATACTTCGCAAAGAGGAGTGAAATCTGTTAAAATGTTCATTGTCATTTGAGGGGCCCCCGTATTTCTCGAATTCTTCCTGGTGATACCTGGAACCCTTATATGGTGTTAGGTATCCACGCACATTTGGATATCCTGCATCTGCAAGTAAATATTTTCCTGTAACTAAAATTTATTAGTAGCCATTTGTAAGTTGATATCATATTCTACTCGTCCATTCAAGTAAAATTAAGTACCTGGTTGTGGATGTGGAAATTTAAAATCAGAATTATGAACTATACTCTTGAAAACTCGAGAATCATGCATGCTTCCTTCCCAACCAGGCGAAACAAATGTGAAACACATATCAAAATCACATGCCGCAAAAATGTTTACAGTATAACATCCTTTCCTACCAAAATATGGTAAAGCCTCTGCAGGGGGAGGCTTAATCTTGACGTGTGTACCGTCTATGGCTCCAATGCAATTCTTCAAGTAAATCAAAAAGAAAGTTGTAAAAATAAATTCAATTTAAGCAGTTCATGATCACAATGAAACAATGGAATAGAGAGCTTACTTGGAAGTGCTTGTATTTGGGGTTATCAAGTATGGGATGTTTGTAATTTTGTGAGTACTTTGGTCGACACATATCAACAGCCATGTGCGCCATTGCTTTCAAAACTCGGTGAAAATATGTTGATATTGTCTTTGAGGAGTGTTGGAAAAGTTCACATACATGTCGAGTATTGTTTCCTTGACATAGGACTGCGAGGAACATACAAACTCTCTCTTCCAGTGTAATCCTGCCACGTTCCGGGACATGTAGCCCGTACTTCGTAGTCAAATCTCCAATGAGTTTATGAAATATTTCAGTGTCCATTCTAAATTCTCTCTTAAATCGTACTCCATTCCCCTGCAAAAGTTCCATGACCCTTTTAATGTCCATTAAATTGAGAGGTATAACAAGGTTGCCTCTCTACAAAATCCTTGTAGTATGATTGTAAGATACTCTCCCCTATTGCGCGATATAAGGCACTAATATTGTGCCTATGCTCCCTCAAGGCAGCCAAGCAAATGAGTTGATATTGTGTTAAACCGTCACGGGAGCTATCAACTGATATATGATTCCATCTACCCGCCATTACATGTCCTACAATGAACGAGTTTGTAAGCGTTAGATAAAATACAAAAATTAGTATGTACACAAAGTTGAATTGTGAAAAAAAAAAGAAAAAACTAACACAAAATCTCATTACAAAATGGATCATGGAACTTCAAAGTACTAAAAATAATAATTATTCAACCCTGCTGATTACATGAAGGTAGTCAGCTTATGTAGCCTACTTAAATATTCTAACAATCCGTCTTACTGAGCCTTAAATAAATAGACCACCCCTAGTCTGATGCAAGTAATAGAAAGAAAATTAAAGTGCTAAGAAATTTGTGAAGTACTATAATCCATAAACTCCCACGAACCTAAAACATAACCGTATCATTTTTTAGCCCCCTTAGAATGTAAAACGGGCATTTCATGCCTTATCTTCTTCATATTCGATCCTTTCTTCATCGAGCCATTTGACTAACAACTCATCACTTGGAAGTCCCATGATAAGCTCTCGACTTATGACATCCTTTTTCATAAGTTTCAAAGAGAACATGTATCTTTCATCCCCTTCTATCATTCCCTTGACCGTGGAGAGCTTTTCTAAACAATCTTTGACGCCACAACCAGAAGGACCATTCTCGGTTTTCACAGTAAGAGAGTTTGATAGTGCAACTTTCTGATCTTCAACCAATTTTGTAAGTGCCACAGAAATGTTATCAACATCTGTAGCCCTACATTTCCTTTTACCACCAACCTCCATCTGATAAGTTCGACTTTCATTATTAATATGAGATGGCCCTCCAGTCAGTTTTTCTTTCACCTTCATAGGACTTGTAACAGCTGGCTCCGAGAACCCACTGCTTTTAACAGAAATTTGAGTTTCATTGAGTAATGCTAGTTTCCCATTGAATTCATCAAGTTGTTTATCACCTGATTCAAGGAGCGCCAGTTCGTCATCTTCATCAAGAAGTCTCATCTTATCAACCTCCATACGAGTTTTTGCCATATTCCATGTTCGGTGCCCGGTGTTAGTCACGGCCCCAAATACCTGATGCATCTTATCTTCGTGATCCAGTCCACGATCACGGAACTTGCTAACATTCTTGTTCAGCTACGTATGAGAAAAAAAATTATGTCATATTACAATTATAGATCTTGGAATGACCGCTAATATTAAATAACTTAATTGCTTTTATTATAAA
This sequence comes from Linanthus parryae, assembly GCA_023055425.1. Lineage (NCBI taxonomy): Eukaryota > Viridiplantae > Streptophyta > Magnoliopsida > Ericales > Polemoniaceae > Linanthus > Linanthus parryae. The sequence continues at coordinate 777,725 of JALGPY010000002.1, forward strand.
CAAACAATACTTACCAGTATCATCTTGTCCCACCAATAATGTGGTCCAGTAACCAAATTCTTCTTGGAATCATAACCGAGCCCAGTACAAACATTATTTGGAGACCTGAGCACCATCCATGCATCCCAATCTTTTTTCAAACCATCATTTTTTTTTAACTGTTTGATGTCATGCTTTTTTCCTGTAGCGTTCATGAAGCTACAAATTATCCCATTCCAACCACTTGTCGTAACATATTTGAAAGGCCTATTGCCTTTGTCTATCTCTGCAATCACACAATCCAAAAATATATCCGCGCTCCTGTAATCCCAATTGGCCTACGCAACATCATTCCCATCATTTGACTTTTGAGAATCCATAACCAAACACTGTCTAATAGAATAAATTAAATTATATGTAAGAAAAAAAGATCCAAGTGACATAGAATTAATGATATTAAACTAATGTGCATCATCTTCCATTCTACCACAACATAATTATGTAGCCTCAAGAAGGGAATCAGTAAGGAAAAAGGGAGAGACATGACCATATCAGGCAACCAAGTGTGAGTAGCTCATTCTGGTTCAGCAGGTTGTGGGATACGGGACAAAAAGATATTTATCTTTTTTCTTTCATCTGATTGTTTAAGTTGGGACCTTAGCAATAAACAATGTCTTCCACAGATTCATGTTTAATTAGTAATATTACAATTACTAGTTCCTTTCATACACTGGTACCTTTATTCAAATTTAGCTCTACACCAGACTCATTAGAATCGATCACGATGGTACGGGAATTAAAATTGATCATGCAATCACATATTTATTACTAAACTAAACATAAGTAAACAACATGATAAAAACATGACAGTATACTACTACGGCGATGACTGAACGAGGAAGAATGAACATGGATTACGAGGTAGAAGTACTTACCGATCTTATTTGATGACCCGTCAGAGCACCACAACAACCGCTAACGCCGGGGAGTTAGATCCACCAAGAAATAAATGTTGTATCGTGAAAACTGAGAATCATATATAAAAGTGAGGATGACAATTGATATATATGCTCCAGCTAATAGATAAGCTGATAAGAGATAAGTATGGGGCCAGAAGATAAAATATGGCGCCAGTTGATAGATGTAGAAGTGTTTGCATTATCTGTTGTAGAGTTTGTGTAGAGGTGTATGTCTACAAGGTAATATCATGCACTATTTTTAGATAATATTGATAATTATCAATTTTACTGTAGTTTTAGGAGAAAAAAGTAAGTTATTTTCAACTTACAATTTTCCTACTTTTTGCTCCTAAAAAGTCCTTTTTAGAAGATAAAATAGAAGAAAAGTAAACAACATTTTTTTCTAAAAAGATAACTTAAACTTTTTAGGAAACTTAATAGAAGAAAAGTAAACAACCTTTTTATCTTTTTTTAGAAAAGGATAAAAAGTCGCCTAAAATTAGGCAAAGAAAGCAGGGCCTGACTTTTTTTAGCAACACCAATGTTTTCACCAAACACCTGTATATATTTTTTCCTTTTACTTTTGTGTCAGGAACATCTTTCACATAATCTTTTAAGACAATTTAAAATTCAAAAAGTCCACACTAAACCCACCATATTCAGAAAGTCCCTTCAAAATTATGATGTGATTGTTGTCGCTTGCTCACTACATATAGAACTACAAATTTCATGTTGAACACTCATGAGAATCAACATCTAAATGGCCTGAAATGTATGTCAAACTTCCTGCAATAATATTGAGAATTGTGATCAACTTGTCACACTCATATCTTGATGACTATTTGATGACATTGAGATATGTTTGATGCGTTGTTCTTATATGGATGGTATTCAATTCATTGAACTGGGTATTCTAAATCACCCTTTTTTTTAGGAACATAAATCACCCTCTTAATATCTCTATGTTTGGCCTAAAAGTTGGCCAGGTAAATATCAAAGAATATATTGACTTGAAATTTTTCTAAGTTTAGAACTTGTCTGAAAGAGCCATTTCCATCTTAATAGATTCCTAATAAATTTTTCGAAAACCAAGCATAAAGTTACTAGAGTGAGGCAACGTGAGAGATATGGAGAGAGATAGAATCAGTGAGACAAAGAGAGCAATAGAGAGTGAGAGCAGAGATCAAGAGAGATGGATTGACCTTTCGACATCGTCGTCTTCAACAGTGGTGGCTGTGAATTCTTTTTTGGTTTCAATCGGTGGGCCAAATTGCCGCGATCCATGGTGGATTCGTCGATTTAGAAGAGGTACGGAGGCTCAGAGTTGTGGTTTGTTTTGGTCGACGGAAAATAGATAAGAGGAAGGAGGCTATCGAGAAAGGAGAAGATGGTGGTGGTTGGGTTTCTCTTCAGAAGCCATGGTGGAGGGAGCAATGTTGTGGTTGGTCGATATGGGAGGGGCGGTGGCTCAGTCGAGTTTATGCGTTCTTCAACTGATTCACAAGTCCCATAACTTCACCTGAAACACAGCCCCATATCTTCACCTGTAAATCCCCATCACGTCCTTCCCTCAGATCGGTAAACTAAATATTTATTTTGATATACTTTACGAATGTTGCTTGCTTGATTTTTCTTTTAGTTTGAGGTAACAGTGGGTTCTTTTACAAGTTTGTGTACTTCATTTAACTATACCAGTGGTGGTGTTTTTTTAATTACGATTTTTGAGTTAGAGAATGTATCGTTGGTTTTGGGGCTTATTGGTAGACGCGGTGGTGCTATGGCGGTGATGGTGGTTTTGAGGCGTTAGAAGTGGATGTGTTAGTCAGTGTCTATAATTTTTTGTATCAGACAAATTTACCCCTCAATAGTTGTTAACTAGGCGGGAAATGTTGGATGGAAAACTACCCAGTTGTTGATTGTTAACAATTACAAACTTGAGGTGGTAATAAGATGGTTTTCAACTGTAAGTGGTAGGTGGATCATTACCCCAAACTGGAAGTGGGTAATAAGTGATTGACCCTTTTACTTTTTCTATCACAAATTCTTATTTTCTGGTTAACTTTCTCTATTACTTTTTTTACTTTTAACGGCCAAATTTCGATTATGTAAAAGAATGTTTAGATAGAGAAGTTACTTATGTGTAATGGAGAGATGCTTACTTGTGTTAGTAAGGTGCATATTCTAGTGGCTTTTCATTCTTATTATATCCCTGTTATGCTCCATGCTTTTTCTGTAGATCCCAATATGGGTAGTGAGTGTTCCACTTCTTGGTTCACTGGCTTTGGCAAGAGCAATGTGAGGAATTGTACGATATCAAAAATTAACTATTAGTGTCCTAAAATTTAGAACAATGTTCATTACAGGATTGGCCACATGTAGAACAGTTGAAATAATGGGTGGAGGGGGTGGAGAGGAGCATCTATATAAGCAGCAAAATGGTTTCCTGCAAAAGCTTCATCAACAACTGACAATCCTTAAACAGGGGAACAAAATTGCACATATGTTAAAACTCAAAGACATAGAAAAGTAACTTTTTCCTATTTTAGCCGACGAGGAATTAGTTCGAAATTAAAAATTGAAGGAGAATTGATTTAAAGAAGGAAATCGTAACAAAAATGCTTTCATAAAAAGCTACAGAGGAAAATTTAGGAAATATCATTTTAGTATGCAAGTTGAAGGGGGTTGCTCATATATAGATTTTGCCACTGTAAGTGATTTATTTAGGACTTACCATGCACTCAGAGCCGCTTGATAAAATCCCAGCTGACAGCTACCCGACGAGGATCATACCCTGAGATCGCAGCTCCAACGGTACATACGCATCCTTCAAGGTGGCTCAACTTTAAAATCGGAGAAATGAAAAGTATGAGTTTTCAGATATCATTGCGAGCTAAGGACATTCATCATTACTGCATCCCCAGAGATCTTGTAGCCTTTGGTAGCCCAGACGAAATGGAAGATACCGGCAACATAAGCACCTCACAAGATTAGCAAATTAGCATAATGTGTCATGTTAACACAAGATTATGCATGAAATTTTCACTACTACTCAATTACACACATTTTATTAAGAAATGAACGCATATAATGACTAAGGGCTAGTTCGAAAATGTCGTGGCGGTGTTGAAAGTCGCTGTGTGAAAATTACTACGGGAAGCTGCTATCATTTTTGTTGTTGAGAAATGGTGCTTGTACTACTTCAACTACTAGAATTAATTACTACACTTAAATCACTTTAGAAACCTGCAACCTTTCGTTTAGGACCGGTTCGCGCGTAGTAACCAAATGAGATTATGACCACCTAAGGGACCAAACGTGACCCCGACTTTACTTGAATGAATTATTTTGTGGCATGGTGTGCATAAACCGCTGACTACTTGTCGTGTCAATCATTTTCTTGCTATGTGATCTTAGTTGCTCGTTGGCTGATTTTAACATCAGAATCATTTGACTGATTTTAGCTTCAAGGGAAAAGTTTTAGCATCAAGAGTATTTGGCTGATTGCAGCTTCGAGGACGAAGCTCTGTTTAAGTGGGAGAGAGTGTAATACCCCGTATAATTGTCAGGGGTAAATTAGTAATATGGAGAATTAAAAACGAGTCATAGTTATAAATATGTGATTATCTAGTTTTAATAGTTAATGATCTAGTGTGAGAATTAAAAAAAAATTGGTGAACCAGTATTCGCAGGAAAATATTAGGAATTTTATATATGGGAAGTGAAATACAAATCTAGCAATAAATAATAATTTGGATGAGTATTATTGGGTTTTCAAGTTAAATGAACATTAGTGTGACTATTTCTGAAAATATTTGAATTAGGATTAGTGTTCGTACTCGTGTGAATATTTTTTTAATTCTACACGCAAGTGCGTGAACGACCACCGCGAGACTTTATAGTTGCACTACACCCAATCATTCAACTTTTGGTGTGCCAAGCACACCTTAATACTTTCTCAATCATCATCTTCTCCAAAAACAAATTTGTCTTCTTCGGTGATATTTATCACCCCCACCGCCACCGCCACAACCATCATTATCACCTTCTCTAACTTTTGTCTCCCTATAAGATGAGTCACCAACCTCAATCATTCACATTCTCCTCATCACCTGCCCATCCTCCTCCTCATCTTCATCTTCTTCCCGCGGCCACACCAACGCCACCACCGTCACCGCCATCAAGAGACCCACCACCTTCATCATCCTCATTCTCTAGCCTCTGTTTTCTTTCACTTTCTGTCTCAATCTCTTCTCTGTACAAACACCCAGCAGCAGCAGTAGCATCCACCATCTCCATCGTCATCTTCTCCATCTCCGGCGAAATCGCCGGCGAAATCGCCGGCGACCACCAACACCCCACTGCCCCCTATCTCCCTCTTTAATCTCCCTCTGTTTCTCTCTCTCCCTGCGATTTGAAAACAGAGAGGAATAGAAGCAGCAGTAGAGGCAGCCGGAGCCACCACCGCCGCTGCCGTCGTCGGGAAACAGAGAACCACCGCCACCCCCACAACTCTCTGCCCTTTGCTCGCTTCTCTCTCTCTCTCTCTCTCTCTCTCTCTCTCTGTCTCACTCTCCCTACTCTGTTCAGAAACAGAGCAACAGCAGCAACAACCAGCAGCCGCAACGCTGCCACCACCGCCGTCGGTGCTGCCGTCGGGAAGAGACCCGAAGCTTCCACCATCACCCCTTATCCTCTGCTATCTTTCTCCCTCTCTTCGATCAACTGTTTCAGACCCAACAATAGTTGAAAGAAGCAACGACAACAACACCCAAAACAGAGCAGTGAGACAAGCCACCGTCGGCCACCATTTTTGCCGACGGGAAGCTTGGCCCAAGTAACCCAGTGACACCCACCTACCAAAATCACCACCAAACAACTCCTAGAGCTCCCAAGAGACGAACTCAGGTCCTAACCGAAGCTAGGAGGTCCTCCATCGTCCGCGACGAAGAGCACCGTCGAGACTCACCGTCGGCGAACCCGGAAAGCTTCGTTTCTTGACCGATTCCGGCCATTCTTGGCCTAGGTATGCTCTAAATCACGCCGTGATTCCATTTAAACAATCAAAATCGTATCTCGAATGCTTGATTCCATGTTTAGCTTGTTAAAGTTGAAGTTTATGTAAAAAGGGGTGAAAGTGTATTTTCGGAAAGTTATATTGACATAAGGGGGTAGCTAGTTGTACTCTCTGAAACTAAGAAGGTTGTAGGTGTCTCATATTAAAATTACTTTGTGAATAGGAGGGTTATATGTTGTCTTTTAAAACAAACTTGGGGAATTTACACTTCGTTTATCTAAACGTTATATTATACGCGAAAAATAAGATTGTTGTTTTGGATTAAAAATATTTTCTAAAAATAATAGTTTTCATGCCCGTTACGGAAAAGTGATTCGGGCGCCAAAATAGTATACGAGCCGCTCGTTACAAATTAAACAAGGAACGCTTTATTTAAAAACTAAATATATTTTCTTTAAACAAATAGTTTTCAAATCGGTTTATGTAATACTTGTAAAAATTTATATTGGCTAGTTTATAAACGTTGCAGTGTCGTGTTCGGGAAAAATATTCTTATAAATTTAATATTATAACCACCGTTTAAATTATTATAGTTGGATAAAGTATTTTTCATAAATATAACAAATAACCGTTTCACTATTATTTCTTGTCTTTATAAATCAACAACTACTCTAAGTAAATAATTACTTTTCAAAATATAAAATCTAATAGTTATCTAAAATAACCGCGTCTTATCAAATATTTAGAAGTGATCTTCGTAAAATTCAATATCGTTTATTCGCTAATTCTAATATATATATATATGTTATAAGAATATAAACTATTATTAGTTTTACTTGTATTTCATGGCGTTTGTGAAGAGGATTTCTATAAATAAATAAGACTTTTGAGAATATAAAATTTAATAATTTTTCGAATATAGACTTGTGCTTTATAATTTTTGGTTACTAGGAAAATATAGCTAAATCAAGAGACTTTAAGAAAGTAACACGTGAATCTCAATTTAGTGCAAGATTTATTAAATTGGAATCTTAATAAGACTCGCAGAGCTATACACAGAATTGTGACGATTTAGAAGCTCCAATTTGTAGGTAACGGACTCGTAGACAACTACTACGACTAGGACGATCCGACGCTACGGAATCGAGGTAAGTAAATATGCCTAGCCTAGCTTCCCTAGCTCCTTTCGTGTCGAAGTGTGATTTTGATACTTGTCTCAAAATGCGTTCGAGATTTACATGTTCTATGTGAGTTTTTCCTACAATTGAAAGATGTTGCTTTGCTTTGATATTGTCACACGAGCAATCTTAATCCGTAAATAATATAAAGTGGAAAGAGTTGTGTGGGGATCGTTATATATACTTTTCGATGAGATTGGTCGTGGTTGGCTGCGGTCACCCGACCCGTTTATTTTACCCGGTTGCAACCTGCCGGGTTTGCTCCATGTACTCACCTCTCTGGCCGCAAGAAGTCTTAGGGGGGTGCCGGCACTTAAGGTCTTGGAGTATGCGAGATGGATAGATCTTCCCCGTATCAACTAAGTTAAAATGTGGTTTCTCTGAGACAAGGATGTTTATGGAAAGGAAAGAGGAAATGGATTGGGATTAACACTCCCCGTTGAGATTCCAGAAAGAGAATTGAGAAGAAAAGGATTTTATTCAAGTTTCTACTCCATTCTTCAAGTTTACTCTGGTTTTCGTCTTTATCACTTTGGTGTGATTTGTTTACTCTTTTAAGATTTATTTCCTCTTATTATTGTTTTTAGAATAAGACATGCCTCATCATCTGTTTACGAGCTAGGGTATTTATTTACTCAGCATTTCACAGCTGACTTTAGAAACTGCGGTTCTGTTTTCCTTCCCACCGCAGGTTTAGAAGCTGAGGACTACGATGTAGCTGGGTACGGGACGCACTAAGAAGAATATCATCGCAAATAGTAAAGTAAAATAGTATGACTAGAGTTAGCGTAATGTTTTATTAGTGACGTGTGAAAAACTCAAAAGCGACATGTAATGTCCAATAAGATGTAATATATAAAGACTTGTGTAATGTGTAATAGTATTGTAATATATGGATGTTATGCTTATGACTTCCACCAACACTTTAGCATCGCCCTCCTGGGCTTTCCGGTCCGGAACGGAAGGCTTGGGGATCACGGGGTGTGTTGCAAAACCTCTCGAACCATTGTGGGGGAGTGTTGGTCCAGTCCTCCGATCCATTCATTTACACCACATGTTTAGCTAATTTGTGGGTTGTCTAGTTCGCTTCCCTTCACAATAATCTCCACATGACCCTTCGAAGCTTTTTAGCAATTCCTTCTCCGATGAGCCCCGCCACGTTCGATCTTCGTACTTTGTTGAGAATTTTGACATCTCCATTAATAATCAGATTGGAGTCATGCAGATCCATAGCCATATCAATGCCCAAGTCGAGAACCATGACTTCTTATTGTTTAGCTCGATTTTCTAAATCCATCTCATCGCTTTGGCTTGAATAATTGTACCGTGATGGTCCCGGAGCACAACACCGGCACCGACAACTTTCTGTTTGTAAGACCAGATGTCATTGCAATTAATGTTCGGTAAATTACTTTTGAATCTGTTGCAAGAGACCAAAATGAAAGAAAAATACATGATACATATTAGTGCCATAAAGATAAATCTCATTCTTTTCAAAAACTATAAAGTTAAAATTTATTGTAATAGAATTTATTAAATGCAGGTTGGAAAAAGCATCCCCCTTGCTTCATTAAAGTTGTTGTGTGAGAGTAGAAACTGTATAAAAGTTAAAAAAAACAAATAATTTTTAGTTGACAGATTAGAAACTCCTTAGAGAAGTGAGTAATTATTGTTGCTCCAAGAGCAAATATGACGTGGTGCTCTAATAAATACATCACAGGACACGTGAGGAACATGTAGGAAATTCAATTTCTTCTGTCTGCCACTCATTCTCTTTCTTCCTGATATGTCTGTGATGTATGGTTAGAGCAAATCGAGCAAGTGATGTCGATGTGATGTATGGTTAGAGCAAATCGACATCATCGACATCATTTGCTCTAAGAGAAACAAAAAATTTCTATAGAGAAGTAGCTATGCTGACAACAGAAACATTACCAAACAACCATTAAGTTATTTTTTTTAAACTTACTCATGAATCATTTTTCTCGCATATCTTTCATGACAAATGAGCATAGCGAGTGCGATTGGATTAGGGGAGATCATCGACTAACTAATATGCTCAAATCAGTATTGTACCTTCTCCTTATCTTGTACCCTAAAACAAGATAAGGAGCAGGTGGTATAATTGTATCCTTATCCCCCTCCTTATATCTTACCACACCGAGGCGCACACACACATAATTATTTCTATTGTTTTTTTTTTGTCGTGAATTTTTTTAACATGAGCTTATAAGTAAACTTAAATTAGGAATAAGTTATACCAATCTCACATTGTATTCTTTTATAATTGTATTTCTATTCTTTTATAATTGTATTCATGAGATTGGTAGCTTTTGATAGTTGCCCAAAAAGTAGCCTTGCAGAGAGCATACGTCTAAAATTTATGATATCATCGTTCATTATTTCTCGATCAGTAACATAATCCATTACTAAGCGAGCTCTGGTCAATCCAAACATCTACCACAAAAGTTCAGTCAAAAGCACATCATATCGCCGTTGAAACATGACTAGTCTTAGCTACTGCATAATAATAGTTGTAGTATACTTGCTTTTACCATAATCGGAAAGTGTACTCTTATACTTGGCAGTCATTTCTCGTTGAATTGTCATAAAGACTTTTGTAGTGTTCGATGAGTCATCTTATATAACATGTTTCACCGCTCATGCTACTTTAGCGTCAAATGTTATTCACATTCAATTTTATAAAGAGAATGTAACATATTCTTTTTCAGAATAGAGAATTTAACTTCATGATTTCTTTTCAAATCAAAAATTTCTTATGTAGGTAATGAACTGTGAGCACCCACGACCCAATTTGTGGAAGAGCCGTGTCACATCTAAATAAATCTTATGGATCTGCCGAGCTCATATTTTGTGAGCGCCGATGTTGTGCTCCAGAAACAACAAAATTCAATTATGCGAGCCAAATAGATGAGATGGATTTGGGAAAACCGAGCACAAGACTAAGAATTCATGGCTCTCAAATTGGGCATTGATATGGCTATGGATCAGCATAGCTCCAATCTTATTATTTAACGTGATCCCAAAACTTTCATTCGGCAAATTACAAAGGGTCTGGGTTCTCTGCCAGAGAATCGAACGTGGTGAGGCTCATCAGAGAACGAATTTGTAACACTCCCCTAATCCGGCACGGAAGAGACCGAGAAAGTACTAATAGTAGAAATCGAGAGCAAAATATTCCACATGCAAACTTAAACGAAAAAGTTATTACACGGTTGTCTTTAGGCCACAAACACATGCTACACATTAACATAGTAATATTATTAAAATAGCGTTATCCACATAATGTCCTTATAGTCTAGGTGAGTCTCGAATATCGCTATTCCATAATCCCAACCCCAGAACTGCGGGGGAAATTAAACAAAGGTCGCCGTTCCAAAGTCAGCAAGAAATGCTTGGTGAGAATACACCTTACCATATAAAGCAAGAAAGTTAAGAAAGCCTACGGGGTCACATCTTTTAAACAATTCAAGAGTAACATAGTAAAACATCAAATTTTAAAGTTTCAAGCAGCAACAATATTAACAAATATTGATTATTTCTCGAGTAAGTAGTCCGTTTACCAAGATGTTCCAATAAAATTCCAAAATATCAAAAGTTTGTAAATTTAAATATTTCTCATTGCGTGTCCATCCATAACACGACTTACGAATAATTGTTTTCAGACATAGCAATCATATTATCGTTTATTTCACAGTACTCGGATAGACCAGTGTAGCAATATAGTAATAGATAGTAACGGGGAACACAAAGTGTAATACCCCGTTATTTAGAAAACGGGTATTTTTAGATAATATTAAGTGTTAATATGTTGAAACGAGTATTTTATGAAATTATTGAGTGTTAATATAATAATATTATAAGTATTGGGTGTTAATATGCTACTATTATATTTTATGATATTATTTGGTGTTAATATAATATTAGTATAAGTTGGGATATTAGTTACTATTATTTAGAAAGTTAATTTTAATGTTATAAACTACCTAGGTGCTTTTATGTAGTTTTTCCTAACTTAAAGTGTGCCTTTTAAGTGAACTTGGGGGTAGTAGATGTATAAACCCCCCAATCTCAGAGAAATTCCCATACCAATTCATACCTCTCAATCTCTCCTTCAATCCCTCTCAATCTCTCTCTCTCTCCCGTTGGCTGCCTAAAGGACCCAACCGCCGCGCTGCCGCTCACCGCCGCCGCACCCGTCGCCGTGCGCCACCCAGCCGCCGCCGTCGACCGTCACCGGCGTCGTCCCCGCCGGCGGTCGCCACCATCGTCGTCGTCTTCTTCATGCTCTGTTCGGGTAAGAAGAGAGCAGACCCGTTTTTGTTATGTTTGTTTCTTTTATTTTTTTTATTAACATTAGTTAACTGTTAGAGTTATTAAAATATTATCTGGGTAGAAACACAAGATGATGGGCAGTGGCCTAGTGGTTAAAGCTGGCTATTAGTATTGAGTTAGTTTGGGGTCCGAGTCTCATAGCTAGCAACTATTTTTTTTACTACTCTACACTCAAAATATGAAAGAGAAGTTTTGAGGGTTTGAAAGCCTTATTAAAACACTTGAGAATTATTTATTTAGGAAGTTTATTTTCTTGTTTAAATGTTAATCTTTTGAAAAATAATATTATTGGGTTATACTTTATAGTAGTAAAAATTAGATAATTATTTTTATACAAGTTTAAAGTAATCTTTTTGTATTCATCTTTACCCAAAAATAAAATATATTTTTCTTATAAGTTTATTACAAATTAGAATAAGTTATTTTCTTCAAATAGATTTGTTATTTATTTTAAATAAAAGTTAGTTAGTTTATAACTTATATTCTCTACTAAAGCTTTTTTGGTTGGGAGAAATTACTATTTGAATTAAAAGTGTTTTTGAGATAAAATAATATGCTTCTCTACCCTAAATAATAAAAGGGATATTTTATCTAATCTTATAAGTTATATTTATATAACTATAGCTATGTTTTTACAAATAATAAACGTTATAAAGCGTATTTTATTATAAAATATGTTGTTCACGTTAACAAGGTTGGGGAGAGTTAGTACGGGATTTATTTCTTTTACCTATAGGACTTTGTGTGCAATGCGTTGATTAGGATATTATTAAATTTGTAGGCGACAATTTCATTGACGAAGGATACGTCGAATACTACGATTGATTTGCTGTGATTGCTATTTGTTGAGGTAAGTAAACATGCCAGGCCTAGCGCCCATATCTTCTTTCGTGTTTAAACTGCTTTTGTGATTTATTGTCTCAAAATTGGAATATCTACTTGAACTGTTTATTTGAGACAGTTTACTGATTTTACAAAGGTGATTCTATCACAACTATCACATGAAATGATAATAAGACGTAAAGACGTAAAGTGAAATAGTTGTATCGGGGATCAATATTTGAGCTTTGGTCGATGTGGACTACGTCTCTCGACCCACTTTATTTTATTTTGCTCGGTCGCAACCGCCCCGAGTTCGCTCCAGTACTTACCTCTCTGGCCGCAAGAAGTCTTAGGGGGGTGTCGACACTTATGGTCTGGTAGCCAGTTATTAGTAGATCTTCCTCGTGTCAACATTGTAATATATGTTTTCTGAATGATGGACCTTTATGATTGAGAATTGGAAGTCCCGATTGGACAAATGAGGAAGTTTGGGAATGTTTCCCCACAAGTGAAGTGATAAAGGAAAAGATTTGTGAATTCTTATTTCATACTTATTCTCTTACTCGAATTCTCTACTCTTCAAACTCATGTGTCGTTTTTAAACTGCTTCATAATCTATTTACATGCTTGGGTGTTGCTTACTCAGTATTTTCCGCTGACTTTGGAAACTGTGGTGTTTCTTTTTGTTTCTGCACCACAGGTTTAGGTGGAAGCATGACTTTTGGGGGAAATCGAGACACATCACTTTAGTAAATTTAAATTTCACATCTAGACTTGTTTTATTTAGTAGATGAATTTTAGATTGGAATAATGCCCATATTTGTGGCGAGACAAGTTTTAAACTTTTAATTAATATTTTTATGGATTTGGTTTGGATATTCTGTTATAAAATCTCCTTGTATTCGGGTTTAATCTCGGGTACGGAGTGACATCCCCGGGCTTCCGGCTTGGCGGTTTTGGGGGTGTTACACAAAGTCCCATAAAATTTCAAGGTCTCTAGAGCTCAGGGGATTAAACCCGATATCTCTTAGGGACCAAAGCAAGGGAGTCATAACCCAAAATAATTTTAGGGTCTATGGAGCCCAAGGGATTAAACCCCATATCTCTCCGATTTTATCTCGCAAAATAACCAATTGATCAATTACTCAAAATAACCAATTGATCAATTAATCAAAATAACCAATTGATCAATTAGATAAACCTAATCAAAGTTGGATTAACAAAAGCAGTTAGATTCTTAGAAAAAGTTCAAGAGTTCTCCCGTTATGCTTGTTTTTTGGGAAATCTATTAGGAATTGGGACATGAATTAGAATGAGTGATTTCTAGGTCATAACCAACCTTTTATAGGAGAAAGCAAAATTTTATTTTATCAAATATACATCATGTTATGTGTAACACCCCGTATTTTTCTGAATATTTAGACGTATTTTTCGCAAAATTTAAACAACTATTTTTGGAATTATATGACGAGTAGGGGAGGTAATTGTAATTTCGGATAATATTATATAGTTGTAGTTGGGAGTATACATTGTCTTTTACGAAACTTGTAGTATTTGATACTCGTATTTTATATTTATACTATACATATTTTATACTCTCTACCTATACGTATTACTACTGTATTTTATACCGTATACATACTACATATTTTATATTATATTTTATATTATAATACTTTACTATATAATAATAATAATAATAATAATAATAATAATAATAATAATAATAATAATAATAATAATAATAATAATAATAATAATAATAATAATAATAATAATAATAATAAAATAACAAAATTTGTGTTCCCCAACCTCCTGACTTTCTCCCCATTCTCCAACATCTCCCCAATCCCCAACAAAATCACAACTCCCCAACACCTCTCTCCCTCTCTCGCGTCTCTCCCTCCCCGTCTCTATCTCTCTTCTCCCTCTCCTTATTTATTCTCTTCACTTCTCTTCCCCTTCGGCAAACCCACCCGACACCACCTCCTCTCTCTCTCCACCCTCTGCCACCACCATCTCCATCTCTCTGTCTCACTCCCCCTCTCCCTCCTCTGGTTTTACCGAGAGGAACCACCACCATCGCCAACCCACCACCATCACCGGCGACACCACCATCGCCAACAACATCATCACCACCTCTCCACCATCACCCTCTATCTCTCCCCCTCTCTCTGATCTGACGACGAGGAAGCAGCGACAGCAGCAGCTGCAATAGCTGCTGCCAACTCCCGCAAGCCGCTGCCGAGAGACCCACCGTAACCACGTCACCACCACCACCCTCTCCATTCTCTGACCTCACCCCCGTCGCTCTCTCTCTCTCTCTTTCTGCTCTGCCAGACGAAGAAGAAGCAGCAGCAACAGCAGCGGCAATAGCCGCTGCCACCACCGGAGAGCCCGCCGGAATCCATGGTCGCCAAGACCACTGCCACCCATCCACCTCTCTCTCCGATACAATCTCTCTCTCTCCCATTCTCTGCGCGACCAGAAGAAGAGAAAGAAGGTGGAAACAGCAGCAGCAGCGCTGCAACAGCAGACCGCCGCCACCTCCATAAATTCCGGCGAGCTTCTCGCCGGAGTTCAACCAATGACACCCACCCCTCAAAATTAGTTCCATTCACCTCCTAGAGGTCCGACCAGGTCCGTGAAGGTCCAAGACGAAGCCAAGAACAGCCGGAGAAGCCCCGGCGAAAGCTCCACCTCCGGCGACCCGACGACGATCTTGACCCGTGCGAATTCTTGACCGTTTCTCGCGAAATTTGTTATGGGTATGCTTGAAATCTTCCCCTGAGTTGTTTTTAATAATCAAAACCAAGTTTTAAGGCCTCGAATCCACATTTTAATCGGTTAGTTTGAATGTTCATGTTTAGGGGGTTAAAGTGTCTTTTTTCAGAAACTTTTCAGGGGGGTTATAATGTCGTTTCAGAAACTTAGGGGGAGGCAGTTGTCATTTCAGAAACTTTTGGGTACTAAATATAATTTTTAATTTCAGTTTCATTTATAAAATTAGTTTTTATAGATTATTATTTATAAATTATTTTTGGGGGTTAAACAATATTAAAGAAAATATGTTTTGGGTTTATAAATAAGTTAAAATTAGTATTTGTCTTGAGAAAAATAAAAGGGAGCTAGAAATATATAGATTGTATATTTGTTGGGATTGTATTAAGTTAGAAGCTCCGATTTGTAGGTGACGATTCCGTAGACGAGAACGAATTATAGGACGTGCTTGGATTTTTGGTAAGTTAATATGCCTAGTCTTGCCAGCCTTTCATTTCTTTCGTGTTATCGCGTGAGTTATTTTTGAAATTACTGTCGTACTTGATTTATTTGAGTCGTTGTTTACTTTGTTTTGAAATACTCCTCTTTGTAGTCTCGTTTGAAATTGGTATCCAAATCTAAATAACAATCCGAAAGTGAAACATCTAAATGATATTGTGAAATACTTGTAAAAGTGATACCCCAAGACGGGCCACGTCATTGGGTTGGAAGTACGAAATTCGAAATCGTTGCCTCGGTTACCAAGAGTAGCACACCGCTCACTTTTTGGTCGAATCTGAATATCTCTCAATCATACATCGATTACTTTATTTTTTTGGCCACACCGGCCTTTTGTTTGGAGCTCCTTACACGATTCTACACCTTGAAAGAAAATTGGTAATTATGTAAAGTGGAAAGCCGTTGTGCGTGGGTTTGTGCCATATCCCTGATACGATACATTTCTGACATATTGTGTTGGTTACTGTTATGAGATTATGAGATTATGAGGCTCTGACCTCCTGTGATTGAGTTATGGTTATGAGGCGCTGTGATGCGAACCTCCTGTGATTGAGTTATGGTTGTGTGGGTGCTTTTGCACATATGAGAAAGAGGTTGTGGATTGGATATGGTCACGCCCCGTATCAACTTGTTACTAAAATGGATTTCGGGACTCGATTCCTTTGGTTATGAGATATCTTGAGATTAAAGTAATATTGTGAGTTGTTATCAGTGAGTTCCCGAGATGGACCACATCTTCGGGTTGGAACACGAAATTTGAGATCGTTGAGTTGGACACACCGAATCAGTTGTGAACGCTTTTCCCGCGAGTGTTTGATATTTATTTACTAGCGAATTGGTCATTCCTGTTACATGCTTCATCATCTGTTTACGTGCTATGGGTGTTAGCTTACTCAGCCGTTTGCTGACTATTTTCTGTAAAAACTGCGTCGGCTTTTGCTATTTTAAAAACCGCAGGTTGACTATCGAGGTGGGGGAACGCTAACGACACAAGGACAGGAAGACTTGTTGCTAGAATATCACATAGTAATATCATTTCAGTTGTACTCATGACTTTTCAAAAGTTGTCACTGTTATCGGAATTGTAATAAATTGTATTTTGAGTTATCGATGGTTGTACTAGCTGTGAACCGACGATCCTTATCCGTTCCCAATGAGGCTCATCACCTCGGGCGGAGACATCTCTTCCGAACGTGGGGCCCGGCCGGCCCTGCGGCTCGGTGGGGTGTTGCATTATGAACGGATGAAAATGGGTGTTTTAGACGTAGGTTATGTGCTTAAAAAAAATTCAAGTTATTACTGGATTTTCTAGCCAACTTTTAGGCCAAACATAGAGAGATTAAGAGGGTGATTTAGGATACCATGTTCAATGAATTGAATACCATCTACATAGAAACAACGTGTCAAACATATCTGAATTTCATCAAATATTCATCAAGATATGAGCTTGACAATTTGAACACAATTCTCAAGAATTGAGGTAAACCGAAAAAAACATTTTGCAGGAAGTTTGACATGAATTTCATGCCGTTTAGAGGTTGATTCTCATGAGCGTTCAACATGAAATTTTTAGTGTATATGTACTTATGTAGTGAGAAAGTGGCAACAATCGCATCATAATTTTTTCAAAGAGAGGAGTAAGATATGCATATTACCAATTGGGTTGAATTTCTTATGCTTGAGCTGCAGTTTCTGAAGAACACAAATACAACCACATCTAGATGATTTTTAGGAAGCTTAGAGAATGTTATAATATAAGATCAACACGAGCTTATAGCTAGATATGTCGCGAGTGTATAGCAACGAACAGTTCGTGAATTGGTTAAGTAACAAAGGAGTTCAACCGAGGTTACATGCTACGTAGCTCACCAGAAAATTCACGAGGTTCACAGATCAAACTCAGTGAATTCTTATTTATAATCATGACATGATGGTCCAATGTGTTCAAGGACTAACAAAAGGCCACAAAAAAAAGTAATTAACAACAACAAAAGACATGGATGAAGGTTTTACCGAAGCTCCGGCAGAGATGGAGTTTTTCGGTAAACTCCTACCAGGAATTGGACGGCTGTTTAGTTTTCTGACGCGTTAGAGCCTAGGGCTTTCTAGGTCCACTAGACCTATGGAACATGAACACGGTGGTTAATTTGCCGAGTTACAATGAACACATAGAAATCAATTGATTAACATGCTAGGGTTCGAGTTATTCTTACCCGATTTTTATATCTGACACAAGATGAATTGTGGACTTAAGTTGGGGGCTTTTGACCCTCATGTCAAGGAGATCCACCCATGATCAGACTATGATGAAGGGATGGGTGAGTTTGGTTTTTCCTCTAAGAGCTTCTTTGAATGTTATGGGAAATTTGACGAAGAAGATAATGACTTGGCTACTCATACTCGTTAGAGGGAGTGATTACTGATTAGGTATCTCCAACATTGCTAGGCCATGCACACCTCATTAGGTGAAGTGTCAAGAGTAGTTGCTTGGATTACATTCACATTGGGGAGATTTGTTTAGTTTTCCAAACTGTAGGTTTAGTTTTGAATTAGGAAGAAATGCAACTTTTCTGTAATTTCACTTTTACCCCACTATTTCGGTATTTATAGAATCCCCCCATAAGAATCTGAAAATCATGTCCCAACCCCAAAACTTAGCTAGGAAATTATATTTTTTTTACACTTTTGCCCTAAAGTTCTTCAAAATTGCAACATGCTTGAAAATTTAGGGGGGGGGGGCGGTACGACTTTGCCGTTAATTTGTGTACAAGACTAAAGGCCCATTACACCACCGTTCTCCACTTGATAGGTGCATTCCTTCAAGTTTTGAGACTCTATCCATATTCTACTTGCATAATTCCTTGCTTTATGAACGGATTTGTGCTCCGGGGGTGGGGGTAGAACTTTTTATGTGATTTCATGTCGTGGCGACAATAAAGTGGGGATTGAGAGGTTCCAGCTCTTATTATGTGTGCTAATCGATCTGATTATGCCTGTCCCCTCCATATCTTATCATAGCCAGTTCATCGACAAAATATGCTCAAAACCGGCTCACCCGATTGAAGATTTAAAAGTATAGTAAAACATCTATAAATTAATAATGTTGGGACCGGAATATTTTATTAATTTAGCGAGATATTATTATATTGATAAATTAATAATTTATTATTTTAAATTTTCAAGTCCAATGTACTAGTTACAATATATATTAGTTGAAAAAAAACCAGTTTTATCCTTATTGAATGGATGTGAATCACTTCCTAGATTATCCTGGTGAAAATAACGTATACTACGATGTCCAAAGCATTGAAGAAATTGTGGCGGATACCATTCAAAATTCGATCGATGACGAAGTAGAGGACGATTCAATAGCGTTGGAACTGGTCACTTGGAGAGAAGCATTGCAAGCGACAACAACTCTTCACAACTTTTTGTTGCAATACGAGAAGACAATGCCCTAACTCTTAACTGCAATGAGGAAATTTAAAGATGAACTTAACATAGAACGAAGTTCAAAAAAAACAAGTGACTATAATTTCATTTTTCATTAGGTAATATTAGCATTTGGAATCTTTTAGTAATTATTAATTTATAGTTTCTTTGGGACCAATATATACACTGGAATTACAAAAAAATATTATCTTATTATTTTATCCATTGGAGTCCAATTTTGTACTGATCCCAAATTAGGACGGTAAGTTATTAGTTTAGTGTAGATTGCACGCGGTTCACCAGTGGGCCGTGTGTGAATGGGCTCAATGTACAACATTTTGCTAGCCTCTCATGTAGCCCAATCCGTGTCTTTCCAAACTACCATCATCTCTGGACTCTGCTGCTGAAGAAGAAGAAGATCCAAAAACCAAAACCCAGACAGACAGACAGACGACGACGAACATAGCTCCTCTCCTCCGACACTCTCCGATCTCCGAATTGGCTCAAAACAAACAAACTCCAATTCGGGGCAATTGGAAAAATGCCATTCTCTGAATTGCAGTTTGAATTCTGCACTTGGCTGAATTGGTATTTGAAAAATGCCCTTCTTTTTAAACAGATGCTTACAAGATTCATTAACAAACAAGTGGGGCTACTGGGTGTGACATGGCTGATGACATGTACCCTAAAGTGGGTGAGAAACCATTGAATTTCTTGAATTACCCTGCTACCCTTGTCAGTGAGAGTGATATTCAAACTGAAAAACAAACCCTAACAAATGTGCAGCTCTCTCTCTCTAAAAACATTGAATGATTCCATCTACCCTAACCTACCAAAGTACAGTTGAATTAACTCCAACTGTAAACTTAATGAACCAGCTGCATTACAGCCTCAAAACTGGTTCATTTTGCACTCTCATTTGCTCTGGTTCTCCCACTCTGTGTATAGAAGTCTCTCTCTTTCGCCATTGTTGTTGAGCTACGGTAAACCCTAAACTGTGGTGCTTCTCTTGCTATGATTGTAATATTCTCGTCATAATATTGTAGAATGTGTGATAGTCGAGTGTTTTTATTAAATGTGATCTTCAGTTGTGTTTCTGATTAAATTTAGGTTCATTATATTTATGTGGTGTTCTTCATTCTGGGTTTGATGTGTGTTGTATATTGTGTGGAGACTGGAACGAGTAGATGCTCGTCCCTGTATTGTCTGAAAGGACTGGGACGTGCATCTTCCCGTCCCAGTCTACAAACCACACTCTCTCTCGCTTCCAATACCAACAACCTGAAGTAGTAATTGTGTGGAGACTGGAACGAGTAGATGCTCGTCCCTGTATTGTCTGAAAGGACTGGGACGTGCATCTGCCCGTCCCAGTCTATGAAGTGCACAACTAAGTCGTGCAACCAAAACTGAGACGAGCATTTCATAGACTGGGACGAGCAGATGCACGTCCCAGTCCTTTCAGACAATACAGGGACGAGCATCTACTCGTTCCAGTCTCCACACAATTACTACTTCAGGTTGTTGGTATTGGAAGCGAGAGAGAGTGTGGTTTGTAGACTGGGACGGGAAGATGCACGTCCCAGTCCTTTCAGACAATACAGGGACGAGCATCTACTCGTTCCAGTCTCCACACAATATACAACACACATACTGTGACGAGCATACCCTAAACCCTAAACCCTAAACCATAAAATCATTACAAAATGTTTTTAAACCTTGTAAAAAATGTTTAGTGTAATTTCTAAACCATAAAATCATGTGAGGTGAACTTTTAACCCAAAAATCATGTAATCTTGAACTATTAATCATGTAATCCTAACACTTGGATCATTACCCCTATATCATACAATGAAGTACTACCTTCAAACTAACTTAGGAACCATTACAATGATCACTACAAATGGAGTTCAAACCATGTAAAACACCTCTAATCAATAAACCATGATTTCCAAAGTCCTAATTCCAAAAATCCAAGTAATGTAATCCCTTAAACCATAGATCATCTATTGTAAACCCTATAATTGTAGTCAACAAACACTTAAACCAACTAAATACCATCAATATGGTTATTAAAAATGTAATTCAACCATGTAATACCCCTCTAATCAATAAACTATGAATTCATATTTCCTAAATCCATAAACCCCAAGTCTTGTAAGCCCTTAAACCATAGATCATCTATTCTAAACCCCATAATTGTATTCAATAAACAATTAAATCAACTAAATACCATCAATATGGTTACTAAAAATGTAATTGAACCATGTAATACCCCTCTAATCAATAAACCATGAAATCCTAAATCCATAAACCCCAACTCCTGTACCCCTAAACCCTATATCATGCAACCTAAATCCTCTTTGTAAGACCTCCAAGACTGAGACGATGGACAGCTCGTCTCGGTTTTGAGATCCATAAGAGGTTGTTGCTCGTCTCAGTATTAGAGGTCTTCCACGTCTTGGTTTTCACTTCATAAACTGAGACGTGCATGTTCACAATACAGGGACGAGTAACTGCTCGTCTTTAGGGACGAGTAACTGCTCGTCTTTATTTGTACTCATCCTCGTCCTTGTTTTTTAAGGTTCTTGCTTGCCTTATCTTGCAAGTCACCAGGTGTCACTGTTCCCACAATGAACAAATGTGACACCAGTAACCCTAATTGGGTAAACAGTAAACCCTACAATGTTACCTATGCCCTTAAATCCGTCATTTTTTTTCTGAAACCTTTAAAATCTTATTTTCATAAATAATTTTTTTTTTCATATAATTTAACTTTGATCTTTAAAACCCTAACATTGTGAAAAGTAAAACCATAAAGTAAAACCTAAATCACAGATTATCTAACGTAATATTGTAAAATGTCAGGAATGCCTCGCAGAGATTATTATTACGTCGTATTTGTGGGTCGTCAAACGGGCATATATACCTCTTGGCCAGCTTGTCAGGAGCAAACGACAGGATATAAGAACGCTTGCTATGTTAAGTATGCAACATACGAAGAGGCTGCAAATGCGTGGTTTGAGAACGAGCAACGCCTGCGTGAAACCGACCGTACCAGACAACGAACTCCGTACGACGGTCCATCCACTTCTCTAGACGTAGTTGCTCATGCGCCTCAAAAAGCTAACTTGTTCCTTGTTCTCGTGATTGGTTTTGTTGTTGGTTTCGTTAGTTGCTATATAATCCTGTCGTAGGTATGCGTTCGTGTGTTTGTAATTGTTGGTAGTTGTTGCTTGTTCGTCGTTTTCTTATGTAATCAATTAGTACTAATAAAACAAACTTCAAAAACTAAAATCTCATTCAACACCAACAAAAGTTTTATGTCATTACAAGTTTAGTACACGAAGTCCTCCTACTTACGCACCATTTTGTCTTTCCTCTTACCATCTCCATCGCAAACCGGAAAGTGAAAAGGAACCATCCAAATTAAAATACAATAATTTTCCTTCATCTTTTGTATCGCCCTCTGGTTCAGTTCAGTCCAACCCCGAATGGGATTACATTCCATAAGGTGTTCCATCATTCTGACGACATAGAAGCCCGATTCTTTCAGCATAGTTGTGGCATATCTCCATTTATCATGGGGCTTGAAGTAGTGCGTCATCGGTAACCCATTCCTTTTAATTAACAACCTGTTTGGCGCTCTGCATTGACCGGACGCTTTTAGCATCTTAGGGAATTCTTTGCGAAGAGCATCAAGGTCCCATTGCTTTTTTCCCATTCCTATCACTGGATCGAAGACTTGAACAACCATATCTTCCACTTCAATGTAAACGAGCAACCAATGTCCTGCCCCTCCCTTAACTGGCATTTTTGAGAACCATGGCATGAGCCACTTACGTGCTTTCGCGATCTCTGTCCCACGGTATGGCCTACTACCGTCAAAATAAATAGCCAACTCCTTCGCCCGCGCTTCCTCAGTCAAGTTCTTATTCACCCATGTGTGATACCACTTAGCGTCGGTAATGGCGATGTCGGTCCTCGCTTCGCGACATTCCTTGGAGTACAACCGTCTAAGCACATAAGTCATCTCATCCATTTGACCCCAGTATAAAGCACATTTATCCGAAAGTAAATAACGGAAGAATTCTCGTCCCAGTACCTTGCAACCGCAGTTCAGCCCCTGATAATCTTGGGTTGGATCGTCTAGCCAAGTATAGAATGCTTCACGGAATTCTGGGCCTGGCTTTGTCTTATTCCTCATAGCAAAATCTGGAACACGCACACTAGTGAGCAACTTCTTTGGAATACAACCCTTTTGTGCCAGTGCAACCCCATACGGAGTAGTCTCCCAATCAATTCTAGCACGATTACGGCTAAAGTAACGTTCCACACCATTCTCATAAATAATTGGCATCTCATCCCGGCTGTATATGTCGTGTAACTCATCACCTCTCTTGTAATCGTAAAGTGATTGGGGAGACCAGCCCTCATCTAATCTTTCCCTTTCAACCGCGTCATACCACCAATCCCACTCCTGAGGTCCAAACTGATCAATGGCAATCGATTCAGGCTCTGGATCTGATTCTTCAGGGAGTTCGGAGTAATTATATTTCATCCATTCCCGTAATTCGTCATCGGTGGCTGAATCCTCATCTTCCTCCAACCCACCTTCTTCTGCTGCCATGGACGGTCCTGCTTCGGTTTCTACGATTGGGGGTGCTTGGACTTGCCTGGACCCACTTGCTTCTGTTTGTGTTGTGGGGTTAGCCTCAACTGGATTGGAGCCATCGGTTCCTTCTGTTTCAGTGACCGGGGTTGACTCGATTGTCCCGGAACCCCCTCCCGCCGTTCCTCTAACTGTGGTTGGCTCAACGACAGCTTCTCTTTCTGTATCCTACCAATAGATGAATAGATTTATTAGGTCACAATTACCTTAAATTACATAAGTCAAACACCGTAAATAAGAACAATATGCGTACCTCGCTAAGGTACCGAATGCCGGTCGTTGGATCTACTCGCACTTCTTCCCAAGCGGTGTGCAGGTTTGTTACCATCTTGTGCGTTGCTTCTCCCCAAACACCGAGCTGGTTCAGTCGTTCGACCTCTTTCTCGTCGTGACGGCTGATCTTTTGACGTACACGAGTGAAATCGTTCTTAACTGCATCCTTTAAGGCAACCAAATCTTCCTCCATCTTACCGACCCTACTGCACATCTCAGTCATTTTCTCATTCAATTGGACCTGGTTTTCCTTGATAGGAACCAATGCCTCTTCAAAAACTATCCGCATTTCCCGCTTCAAGTCTTCTAAGTCAACACCCACAGTTCTCGAAGGTTCGGGTCGACCCATAGGTGGAGGTGTTGCAGACACCGAAGGTTGGGTTCTCGGTGGAGATGGAGGTGGGGTTGAGGAAATCATAACTGCACCCCTTCTTCGTCTCGGGACAAGACTAGCTTCCTCCTCTTCCTCTTCTTCTTCCTCATCAACAAGAGCAATTTCCTTGCGCCTCTCTGTCTTCTTCTTAGTCTTCTTCGACTGTGGGCCAGGCTCGTCCTCGTTAACTGTGTTTTTCTGCTTCTTCTTCTGCGGCCCGGCACCATCATCCTTTCCAACATCCTTCTTCCTCATCCTCTTCTGCGGCTTTTGTGAAGACACCACCTCTCCCTCAAAGTTGTAGCTGGGTGTGAATTTGCGATTACAACTCATGTCATCCTCAAGCACTGTCCTCTTCTCGAACAGAGCAGTCCACCTGGGGTGAAGTGGTTGGTCGGGGTGAGTCATCCTGTACTCCATGAAGCTAATCCAGTAGTGTTGTTTCTTTTCTTCCTCCGTTGGGACGAGAGTAGGATTAACAGACTTTATCTCACTCCAGCATTCCGCTGCTTCTTTCAAGCCCAATGCGCATCCTCTCCACGTCCAATTAGCCAAGCGCGGCAACTTCCTTTCCTCACCTGCCCTCGGTTTTCCCAGCTGATCACCAAGGTGGGGTATGGCCTCGCAAATCCATGCCAGAAATATGTGCGGAAAATACAACATGTTGTACTTCAGACGACCGAGGCCATCCGTACCTTTATTCCAAGCCTCCTGACCCACTTGCTCAGCGAAATATGGCCACAAGTACCTGGCCCATCCGAATTTGTTTGCCCATTCAAAATCCGAAAGCAGGCCAAACGGTGTCATGGATATTGTGTCTGCATTGGTTTTCACAAACGTCATTCGTCCAATCAGGCATACCATTAGCAGTCTCGCATAATCAAACTTCTCCTCCTCAGTCAATTCTTTGATTTTGGGCTTCAGGTCATTCAAAACACTTTCAATCGCAGATACGTTGATGTTGTTACCGAGCTTGTGATCAGGGAAATACTTTGCAGCCCACGAATATGCATGCTCTTTATCACCAAAACCAGTTGTTTCGTTGAAGCTCAACCCCGAAACTAAACAAAACTCCTGCAATCCAAACCGAACTGGCATGTTGTTTATGTAGAACCAAAACTCAGGATCTTTTTTGTCCGTGTTCATCAAAGCGTGCATGACAAGATTCACAACCATACTAGGAAAGGTAACGTTGCTCGCGCAATGGATGTCCAACAAAAACTTCAGCTGGGGGAGCCTTTCTTCAATCAATTCCCGGATCTCAGGGCAGACGTATTGCAAACTCTGCTTGTACCCTTTCAAGGCTACCCTCGTAGTGATGTTTCCTTTGTCGACTTTAACCCGGCACAATGGAAGTGGTACATCTCCCAACTTCTCGTCGAACTCCGAAACCTTGATTATTTGCTTCTACAATTCAAATTAAACTTTCATTAATAATGTCAGATAAATAATGAAATAATTCAAACTATTTATAATGGTCTGTTACTTAAAAGTTTATAAGTTTTTTCCTTATTATAAGTGTTACTGAAGTTTTTTTTGAGGGTACAAGTGTTACTGACAGTTGATGCAGTATAACTGTGTCACATTTTTTTTTCGTGAAGTGTTGATGTGAGATCAATTACTGTTCAAGTCTATACAGGTAAATAATTTTAAGTGTTCAAGTTGCAGGACTGTTCTAAGTCTGGAATGAAACAGTGGGTTTTTTTCATCTTCTAACTGCTGAGACGAGCATGTATAAGCTTGATATACCGAGACGAGCATGACTCTCGTCCTAGTATAATCTGGTCTTAACCGAGACGAGATAATTGCTCGTCCCAGTAAAACTGGTCTTATCCGAGACGAGAGTCATGCTCGTCTCAGTATAAGCTGGCTTATACAGAGAGGAGCGTGGAGTTCTCGTCTCAAGACGAGTAAACTGCTCCTCGGCAGGGTCTTGCTTTATTCTCGTCCCAGTTTTATAGGTTCTCGTCTCAGTATTCATCTAGTGATACTGAGACGAGAACTACTCGTACGAGTTCCAAGATCTAGAACAGGTCATCGTCCGAGTTCTAGATCTGGATCTCGTCCGAGTTCTTGATTTGGTGGAATTATGATCAGGTAAGTTACAGATTCAAACTATGAGTTCTTTTCTCTTTTCTTTGATTCAAACATCGATTACAAACAGAAACCCCTCACAAACATGTACATGAAATCAAGTAAGTTACAGAATTGAGAATGGGGGTATTTGAAAAGGCGAACCTCTTCGCCGACGGTGGGTGTGACGGGGTTGGGAAGGGGCAAGAGGGCGGCCGGAGCGGAGGAAGAAGAACCAGTGGAAGCCATGGGTGCAGTTGCAGCGAGCGCCGGTGAGTGAGTTGCAGAGAAGAGAGAGAGAGTGAGTTGCAGTTGCAGTTGGAGTGATAGTGAATTCGAGGGGGTGGATGATGATGTGTATAGGATTGTTTTAAAAATTTGCCTAATTAAGTGTTAATTTAGTTGATTAAATTGTGTAACCCACGCGTGGGTTACACACGCCGAACATAAGTGAGAGACGGGTATTTTTCAAAGACCAATTCACCAGACGGGTAGGACGCCAATTCTTTCCTCCAATTCCCCAACTTCTCTCACAAACCACCTGATTCTGTGATCAGATCGCACAACGCAAGTCACACACACCAGACGAGACGGATATACAACATATGTAGTGAGAGATAGAGATAGAGAGAGCTGAATCAGATGGCTT
Organism: Linanthus parryae; assembly: GCA_023055425.1. Lineage (NCBI taxonomy): Eukaryota > Viridiplantae > Streptophyta > Magnoliopsida > Ericales > Polemoniaceae > Linanthus > Linanthus parryae. The sequence continues at coordinate 804,781 of JALGPY010000002.1, forward strand.
TCATGGCGGTTTTGGAGTCAGATCTACGCGCTCTCTCCGCCGAGGCTCGCCGGAGGTACCCCACCATTAAGGACGGCGCTGAGCACGCCATACTCAAGGTTCTAATTTCCCCCTCTATTCCTGCCTTATAGTAGTACGAGTAGTTACCCTGCAAAGTTTAATTCAGACTACAGAAATTAGAATATTGGTTGTTTTTCTGGCTTATTGAGTGAAGTTTAAACTACTTGTGGAGTGGAATTATTCAAATTCTGCATCATGATGGTTCATACTACCCTTTTCTTTAGGCTGATATATATGTATACATTGATGTGGAATTGCAGCTACGCACATTGTCCAGCCCTAGTGAAATCGCACTCAATGAGGATATACTACGCATCTTTCTCATGGCTTGCGAGGTTAAAGTCGTCAAGTTGAGCGTCATCGGACTTTCTTGCCTGCAGAAGCTCATTTCTCATGATGCAGTTTCTCCTTCTGCTTTGATGGAGATACTCGATACACTCACAGAGGTACGTTCAAAATGAACTTCCCATAGATAGTTTGATTGCCGGATGCACAGTAATTCCTATTAGGCTTAGGTGCATTTGATTTGATCTGCCAATTTAAATGCTATTTTTGCTACATTCGTCGTGAATTTTTGTTTTGTTTTTTCCATTTAAAGTTTCTTCAATTGATATAGCTTTATATACTGTCTACAATACCGTTGATATAGAAGAGTCAACGGTTCTGGTTGCCATGTTTCTAGGTATTAATTTTATGCCTAGACCTACTCTCCTACAATATGATCATTTCGCACAGATATGATTGTCCTGTAATATGTATGAAATGGTAAGTGACATTAATTGTTCGAACCTGGATTTTAGATTTATAGCAACCATCCCGTAATGTATGATAAACCTAAAGTTATGGCCTATTTTTGTTATGGTTTTCTTGACATTATGGCCTACACATTCCACTCAAATTAAACTTAGCTGGGAAACATTTAATACGGCAATCACTATATTCATATTGATGAAACAGTGTCTTTCATCTAACTTATCCAAAAAAATAAATAAAAAATAACGGTGCCTTTCATCTATTAGCCTCATTCTTTCTAATTTCTGTAAATGTCATTAACTTACTCCCTCGGTCCTGCTTTATGGAAATATACCACTCCTTTTCTTTGGGCAGTTCCGAAATGGATATTGTGAACAAAAATCACAAATTTTCTGTTAACTGACACCATTATCACTTTTACAATTCAATTTTTTGATGCAATTTATTTTCCACTTAAATCCATCCAAGAAAGAAAGTTCTTGTGGCATTTTACAAGTCAAGCTAGATTTTTAAAATGCCTGAAAAGTCCAATATGGCATATAAATCAGGCCAGAGGGAGTTGAAAGTAACTTTATGCAGGTAACAAAATGATTTGATCTATTGCTTAAGCGAATTAGTTTGTGGAAATTCGGGAAGAGTGATTTGTAATAACCCGCGTACTCAATCCTTATGTCTTTGATGAGATTGTTATTCTTCGATCAGAGCTCATAGAATCCAGTAAACTTGGAAAATACATCAGGAAAAAAAGAAAGCAGGGCATGGAGAGTAATGAAAACGGCATTTTACCAATTGAATTTTTGAGGTCAACAAAAATCTCATAGTTGTCAATTTTTTCATGGATTAGCACCATTTGTTTATCTTGTTGAAATTTGCCAAATTCCGAGCCTTAATAGATTCAGTGTGTTCTAACAGACACCATAAAAGTATTACACCATATGTATACCCCAAATGCATGTCTACAATGAGGTAGTAAGCCATAGACGAAAAGTGCTGCAGCTTTTCCTGTTTATACGAAGTTACGAACACAATTAATTCAAATAAGCCATAAATCAACTAGTAAATCTAGCATGGTTTCCTGATTGAGTTTCCATTCCACGGGTACTTGGTAAACGTATCGACAATGAGTACATCAATTTACGGTACTTAGCTTTAGATGGAAATGATGCAGTCTTGAACGCCTTCTATTTAAGCCACCTGTACTTCCACAAACGAGCAGGGAGTTGAGCACTTAATCAGAGGTCAGAGCTAGGAATGTGTTTTTGAATATATGGTGCCAGGCTGCCAAGGATATGGGATCTGGGGCTGTTTTTGGCGAACTGTGATTTATACTACTGAATACTGATGTTGGTTTAATAGTTCGTTTTGGTTGTTAATTCAGCTATTTTTTGGGCCATTCCATCTAGTTATAAAATTATTTACTTCACTGGCTTGTCCTGTTTTATACTATTGTTTTCTTTTATTTTTTTTAGTGGGATGGATTCAAAATACCCTGTTAGTTGTCCATACAATATTGAAGGTGTTTCAAAATGGTTTTCGCATATGAAGAATTGGTTATGTATGATAACTATTGAGGATGCTCCTGCAGGAATTTTCATTGATCTTTTACTCTGTCTTTCGTGTGATTGTCAGCATGCAGAAATAACTGATGAGAGTGTTCAATTGAAGACCTTGCAGACAATATTGATTCTATTTCAATCACGCCTGCAACCTCAAAACGAGGTAATCTCTCACCATATATTTCCTATGATGTTTGAAGTTGATGCATTTATCTAGCAATCATAAATTATGATGGGTGAATTTGAGGTTAGAATCGGCTCATGAGGCCATTTCGTATTTCTGTATTTGTTGGATTAGCAAACTGCGAATGGTGGGGTTTGCTCTTCGAAAGACTGAGTTTGCTTTCTGCAAAAATAAAGGGGTTGTCGTCTAGTTTTGACTAATCGTCTAATATTGTCAGGAAAATATGGCTCAGGCTCTTGGCATTAGTCTCCGGCTTCTAGAAAACAATAGATCTTCTGACAGTGTAAGAAAGTAAGTTAATCTCTTAGCTACATAACGGGGCCAGAACCCTTTTGCACTTGACCTGTTTCACTGTATTGAGAGTGTCCATTTTTCATAATTTTATTCTCATGGGTCTATTTCAGTACTGCTGCAGCAACCTTCAGGCAAGCAGTGGCCTTGATATTTGATAATGTGGTTTCTGCCGAGTCCCTTCCTTCTGGCAAGTTTGGTTCCGGGGGATACATTTCTCGCAGTACTTCAGTTACCACTGACGTTAATCGCAGTATTAATCGTGCCGAGTACGTAATCTCTCGTTGAAAATTATTTAACTATTTCATTGTCTCCACCCAGGATTGTTGTAACATAGAACTGGTAGTTTTAGTTAAACTATATTAATATGTTGAATTGTTCATACGTTTTTTTCAGTAAATTTGATTTCTACATATCTCAAAAGTAATACTACCTCTGTTTCTTATGAAACAGCTGAGAGAAAATTGGCACAGGTTATAAGAAACCTGTGCCTTTTACATTTTTACCCTCACTTATTTTATCAAATTACCATCTCTCTCCCTCCCTCACTCTCCCTCACAGTCAACACAACACCAAACCAGCAGCACCATCACTACCAGAAAAAACACTGCCAGCAACACCACAACCACCAAGAGCTGCAATAACATATCAACATGAACCAATTGAAACAAAAAAAAAAATCACAAATTGAGTTGTGACCACCAGGAGTAGCAATAACATATCAAAAAATGAAGCAATCTAAACCAAAAAATCAAAAGCAGAGGATCGGAAGGAGAAGAAGAGGCGCAGAGTCCTAGGCTCCTAGCCACCAGATCTAGCCCTTTTGATTTCGATCTTCTCCGATCCACAACCCAGACGAAGAACACTAGCCACAAACAGAGATTTGTGACACAGAAAGAGACACGGACGGAGAGAAAGAGAAGGGATCAGATCTGAAATTGAGAGAGAGCGGAGGAAGAGAACGGCAGGATTAGTCGCCGTCGTCGTCTCATTGCTCCGTTGCCGTCTCGTTGCTGGAGAACGCCGTCGCCGTCTCTTTGCTGGAGAACGTCGTCGCCGTCGCACCTTCTTCTCCTCCTCCTTCCTCGCCTCCTTCTCCTTCTTCTTCAGTCTTCACCTGCTTCTGCATATCGATTGTCCTGATCTTACCGTAGAAAATTTGTAGATCCACTTTCTCTCTCTGCCGTGGGAAAGTTGTGGGAGAGGGAAATGGTAGTGGTGGGTTGTTAGGGTTAATAAGTGGGGAAGGGTACTTGGGTCATTTCAAGGAGAAAAGTTACTAAAAATGGAAAGTAGGCTGAAAGAGAAGAAACTTCCCGTTTAGGGAAGTAGGCTGAAAGAGAAGAAGCAGAGGTAGTATGTAAGGAGAACCGAGGTTTGGGCTTACCATTAAAGTTTTATTGTCTCAGTGTCTTAATCTAATCTCTTTATTTAGAAATTTGATTACCTCAACAACTGCGCGGTAATATTTTATCGCAGGCTTGCTAACTACCTTAACAATAAATATAATCGAAGTGTCAAACACTATATTATTCTTTACTGCCTCTCGTATGAAATGGTGTACACTACTGGCCTAATAGTGGATAATCTGCTTAGCCTTTCATGCTCATTCACGTCACATGTGTTAGAAAGTAACGAAGTACTGGCTTCAACAGGTCTCTGGAACATGACTTTGCTTCTGGGAGGCCATCATTGATGAGGGAGACCCTAACTAATGCTGGAAAGCTTGGTCTACGTTTGCTCGAAGACCTGACAGCTCTAGCTGCAGGTGGATCTGTATGTGCTAATTTGAAATCGTTTTATTCTTTTCAAGTTTAGGGCTTCCAGCATCATGTTGTGCTCACTAAACTATGGGTGTGTTTGGGACCACTAATTTATACCGTTCTTTTACCTAATTTGAATCTGTTGGTTAGGATGAAGTGAGAGAAGGTGGTACCCAAATACACCCTACGCTGGTTTCTCAGAAGTGTCTTATCTTCGTTGCAAATACTAATAGAAAATGGAGAAGTTTCCTGTCTGCTAACTTGTTACTCTACGCATCGACTTACTTACTAATTTATGTATGTTTATACATATCAGGCCCTCTGGTTACGCGTCAGTTCCATGCAGCAGACATTTGCACTCGATATACTCGAGTAAGGTTTTTTCTACTTCGTAGATTTGTCACCGTTAAGCTGTATCTTAAATATATTTCTGTTGTTCACATGTAGATCACACTGTATCTACTGTTTACTGAGCGGTGGGTACTCCTTGTTGGTTTTAGTGTATAAGCAACACTTGTTTATTGTCGTAGGCACTATATAGTTTCAAATACATGTTACATGCGAAAGTCGTCCCTTCAATTTCTGCCACAAGTTTATCCTTAGACTCTAGTCCAAAACTCTCGGATTCGGCTATTATTATTATTATTATTATTATTATTATTATTATTATTATTATTATTATTATTATTATTATTATTATTATACTGAATCACATTTTCACTTTTATTAACTGTTTCATGGAGTATGCTAATTCTACATACGCATGTTTCCATCCACCAATATGTACACTTTTTGCAATGGTGGTGCATTGTTAAGTGCTTTTATTCCAGATATTATACAACAAAACAAGAAATCAGTTAAATCGTATGTATACTCACACGCACATGTATATAGTACTATATATGTCTGTTAAATTTTTTTATCATTGGGATATATGTTACGTGTGTGAAGGTGTGGTCATGCTCTTCTATCTTATTACTTCTGTTAGTTAAGTATCTTACATTGTAGTATGTTGTTAGTCTTCAACTCTTCATCCATGCATTTTTCCAAGTGATGTGGCGACTTAGGCTTTAGCTGATCCGAAGTAATGTTTGAAAAGTCTTGTTGAGTTTCATATTGGCTGTAGTTTCATTTTAGTACTCTATGGTTTGGACATCGATTTTGATTAACCCAGTCGACATATGATGCTCAGTTTTCAATGTAAATATTAAAAATGTTTGATGTTGCTATGCAGGTTTATCCTATCTAATTACGTGACCGTATTCAGATTGCTGGTGCCATATGAGCAGGTGATTTAGAACGTAGACGGTTATCTCCTTGATAATTCTTGTGTGCTATAAGTAATCTTTTCTTACGTTGAGCGCCTAAATTATCTCAAGCTATACGAGGTGCCCAAAATTGATGATGGTGCAATATCCGCTATCTGTGCGTTGTTGATATCCGTTTGACATACATCCACACACAGACTTATATTGGAATATTGGATATATTGTTTCCTTTTGGGCATGCCACATCCATCACAGATTTCGTTTATTTAAGAGCTTATATGTGAGGGAGGTCAGGATATTGCTACTCATATCTTCTTTGATTTCTAAAAGCTATCATGATCATTTAACAGGTCCTACGCCACCAGATATGCTCACTCCTCATGACTTCACTTCGTACTAATGCTGAGGTGAATTCCTCCTTCGCAAACCACATTATTTATCTTTTCTCTGCTTGAGCATGGAAATATTATTCATGGCAGCTGATTCACACGATTCCATTTTCACGACCTTCTATTTATTAATTGTTTACTTCCAATCAGCTTGAAGGTGAAGAAGGAGAGCCTTATTTCCGTCGTTTGGTCTTGCGGTCCGTGGCGCATATAATACGGCTTTACAGTTCATCTCTTATCACTGAATGTGAGGTATATCGATTTATTTTTGTTTCCTTGGTTTCTCTTTCTGAAGGATTTAATTACTGAATGTATAAAGGATACCAGGGACCAAAGCCACATGCTACAGGCTGTGGTCAATCAATAATATATAGAAGCTTCAGACATCTTTTCTTAAGACCCTTATTTCTTAACCACAGAATAGTTTTGTAGGGATTATTTAGTATCTTTGGTTCAATAATATGTAACCATCACTCGCCATTCCGAAACATTTGTTTTTAGCATACTTTTATATATTAATTAATAGGATAATACTAATATTAGGTGAAATTAAACAATAATATATAATAATATAACCAATATACTATTATTATTGTTATAATAATAATATTAATAATAATAATAATAATAATAATAATAATAATAATAATAATAATAATAATAATAATAATAATAATAATAATAATAATTTGAACCTGCAAAGCAACAAGTTACCTGTTTGTAAATAGCATATAAATCAAAGTCAATTGGTCTTTTTCTGAAAATACCCCTATCTTTAGGCAAAAGGACAGACAACATCCTTGTGGTTTTGGAAAATACAGAAGTACCCTTATTGGTGCTTAAGTACGGGACAGTTATACCCCTTTGACTAATGGAGAGTTAGTCCACGGAAGGAAAATGATAATGTCATACAATTTGTGTTCAAAATACCCATTTTACCCTTTTTGCGAAGCCATTTAACCCTTCAAGTGTTTGCCCCCTGTTCATACACTTCCTCCACCACCACCAGCACCACCACCCTGCTGCCAATCTCAGCCACCACCATTCTTATCACGCAACACCACCAAAATCAATAGCCGCCACCACCACCTCCCTCTCTTCCTCTTCATATCACTTTGTTTACATCAGATCTGTTCCCATACCCACTCAAATAACCACCAAATTGAAATCAAGTCCAATCTTTTCACAAGACCTAAATGGAACGTGGATCCAATTTTTACCAAAATCAAAGAAGGAAGATATCTCAACCACACCACACCACACCACACCAAATCAGTGCTCTCCCAACCATCAAATCCAGTTCTCAACCGCCCCAAATCCAGCTCAACAACACTACTCCAAATTGGTGCAGTCATGAGTCACGACCATCAACACCATCACCGGAACTCCCACTGAATCGACTGCTAACCACAACCCTGATTTGAACCCACAGGACCTATCTTCAACTTAATCTGAACCCTAAAACCCCTAATCACCATAATTCGAACCAGCAGATCCTTCCCTACGTTGACTCATCTGAACCTAGAAGGCCATGACCCCAAAACATAGACCAACTGTTGACGGCAGGGCAATCCAAAGTCTAGAGGTCGTGGATTTGAAGGGGGTGGGTCGTGGTGCACGAAGACTGGCGTCGTTGCCGTGGTTATGGAGGACAGTTGATGGAGCTGCCTGTTGGTGATTTAGGATGGCGGGATGGGTGGTGACACCTGTAGCGCAGGCCGACGATGGTCTTCAACTTAATCTGAACCTAAAACCCCTAATCACCATAATTCCCAGCAGATCCTTCCCTACGTTGACCCATCTGAACCTAGAAGGCCATGACCCCAAGTCATAGACCAACTGTTGACGGCAGGGCAATCCAAGGTCTAGAGGTCGTGGATTTGAAGGGGGTGGGTCGTGGTGCACGAAGACTGGCGTCGCTGCCGTGGTTATGGAGGACAGTTGATGGAGCTGCCTGTTGGTGATTTAGGATGGCGGGATGGGTGGTGATACCTGTAGCGCAGGCCGACGATGGTCTTCAACTTAATCTGAACCCTAAATCCCCTAATCACCATATTTCGAACCCAGCAGATCCTTCCCTACGTTGACCCATCTGAACCTAGAAGGCCATGACCCCAAGTCATAGACCAACTGTTGACGGCAGGGCAATCCAAGGTCTAGAGGTCGTGGATTTAAAGGGGGTGGGTCGTGGTGCACGAAGACTGGCGTCGCTGCCGTGGTTATGGGGGACAGTTGATGGAGCTGCCTGTTGGTGATTTAGGATGGCGGGATGGGTGGTGACACCTGTAGCGCAGGCCGACGATGGTGGTTTTGTTGAGTGTTAGTTCTTGCTTGATTTCCTGTGATCTTGGGTAGCTTGCCGGCATCAATGAACGACAGTCGTTGGTTGGATGTCTCCTCGAAGCTGGTATGCGGACGACGATATACGTTGGAGCTAGCTTTAGTGTAGCTGGGCGGTTCCAGTGGAGTACAAGGGGATTGGGTTCTTCTATGACTTTTAATTTGGGTTTGAGGTTAACAGGATTGGGAGGAAGAAGAAAAACAGATACAGAAGAGGGAGACAAATGTTTGTTGGAGTATTAGTTCATGAGTGGATTCTCAATATCTTAGTGGATTATAATTTTCAAATCTGACTGGGATGAAATAATAATTCCACAATTCTGTTAGAAAAAATTATTCTGATAGCGTTTGTCTTTTTCCAAACAATCGGGATGCGTCTTTTTCCCGAAATGCAGAGGTTGCTTCTCTCCTTTACCTAATATTGCGGGTACTGGAAATATCTTATGAAACATGTGGTGGCTAAACTAGTAACTTCTACTGAACCAAAAGGCTAAATATGTACCAAGTTTCGCTATACAATTGAACTAACATTCCAAAAATGTTAGTCTAAATTATTGGTGAAGTGGCCTCGCCTTTCATGTATGAAGCAGCCCTATAACTACACCCGATCTACCTTGTTCCACTCTAGTTAGTGTGTACTTAGTCATGATAAATTTATTAAATTTTATTTTTAAGATGCCATAATTTCTCTAGAATCCTTTAAGCTATACTATATTTACATGTCAATGCCATGCTGTTATTTGGAATAATGATTTACTTCTAGAGGCATGCTCTGAAGTTAAACTTCAAAAAGTGATCAGCTTTTGTCACTGAGTTATTTGTGTACCTGAAACTTCAATTCAGGTTTCTGATAATATTATTTACATTTTCAAATCCAGGTATTCCTCAACATGTTAGTGAAGGTTATCTTTCTTGACTTGCCTCTATGGCACCGCATTCTTGTTCTTGAAGTCTTGCGGGTAAACCCTGGAACACTGAGCAGAATAATTAGATGAGCATGTATAGCATGTATCTAATGCTACTTTTCTAATCGGCAGGGTTTTTGTGTGGAAGCAAGGACTTTGCGAATTCTTTTCCAAAATTTTGACATGTAAGCTCAGAAGGCATGGTTTATACTCTGTTGTCTATGCCAGCCATCTGATCTTTTCTGCATGCTTCATGTCTTTTCTGCTGATATAGCATGTGGTTTGGTCTGCCGTTTGTGGCTAAATAAGACATTTGATAATATCGTAGAAACCTTAATAGTTTCTTATGAAATCTACTGCAGCTCACTGGCAGATCCAGGAACTGTCTATAATACGGTTAATACCTTGGGCTGTACTTACTAAAATAATCATAATAAAATTGGGAAGTATTTTTCTTTCATGAGTCAGTTTCAGATTAACTAAGTAACCAATTCTAATACCACAATCACTTAACAAAGCCAAATGATGAGATCACAATTAAGAGCACCCCCAATAGTGGTAGCTATATTTCATGTTTAATTTAACTAAAACTGCAATTCTTTATTTTAGCTATTCAAAAATTTCAGTTTGTACTCCAACAGTATCATGTAAACGCTAGCTGAAGTTTTCAAACTTTTTAAATTTACAACTACGAACAAACATAACAGATATATTTCCAAAAGATGATATATCAGAAATATCACAAACCTATATGTCTCACAAATCACAAACCCTGCTTTCTCGAGGAGCGTGGAATAGAAAAGCACTCAATTTTCTCCCATTGACTTTATGCTGTATGCACATGTCTAGGAACGTTTCGCTTCTCCTTTCTAGCGAACAAAAGCAATTACGACACCATATCACTCAACTACTTGAGCTATCAAGCTAATGGGATAGCTTTTGATCAAATTTCTTTTGCCCAACTATTGATTATAGAAACACATCACAAATCACCTCCTATTATCCGCTTCTGCAACCCAACACATAGCACTCTCATCTCCGAAAAGGCCACCATCAATGACCAAACAACTACTGAGCTCCACATGAAGTCTTGATGAGCTTACAATTGCGGGGATTTCTGTCTTTTACACTTTGGGGAAGTGGTTATGGATATGTCAAATAATTAGTGTTCTTTCTTTATGACCCCTAGGCTTCACTAGTAATCTGAAGTTTTTAATATATCAAGTGAAACAGTAAGAAAACAATCTATTCTTCATCTGTTTGGAAGAAATTAGGGGACTAAGAAAGATAGTGAACAATGATTTGAATCTCAAGAGTGAACCTAACATTTAATAATAATGAATTTAAATAGAACCTGGAGGATATTAACTAATATTGAATAAAGGAAGGTCGTCATCAAGAACATACCGTATTGTAGGTACACGCAATTGCAGTGGCGGGTACAAAAATCTGCTGAATACAACACCAAAGGCAATGCATATATCAGATGAATCAGAACACGGTCGAAGAAGACAAAATCAGAAGAGAACAACAAAAACCCTTACTGCAAAAGTTGAAGACGACGGAAGCACAACTCTGAGGCAATGCTGAACTTTAATAAAGCTTTAATCCCGTGATGATGGAGTCGTTGGATGATTTTCAGACTGAAGATCCGGGAATCGTTCGAATAGTGATAGTTATCAGCCTTGCTACATGAAGCAAGCAAGATAATGATCCATTAGACTCCTACTTTTCGTGAACTTCTCTATACTTAATTGAAATGTAAATCTAAATAACTAATTGGAGATGCTCTAACAAACTGCATATGGAGTACTAATAAATTTACAACAATAGCAATGGAGGATTTCAGCTGTAAAAGTTCAATGCAACCTCTTTACTGAGCTGTGAAAAACTCTAGCTGGAGATGGAAATGGAAGTAGTTCAATGGTTTGAGTAGTTGCCTGTTGGATATGGTTGAACCTCCTTACTGCGGAAATGAGACTACAAAATCCACAATAGGGTTAAACTATGTTGCCCATATGGTTGACTTGTTTACTATTAGCGGTTACGCATGTCATATCTAAACAGCCTGATTGGCCTGAACCCACCAGTCGTGTTTAAATAATGTCAACCCAGATCTAATCCAACCCATTTTGTTCCGAATTGTAGTGCAATTATTTTCACCATTGTGCTGTTACTAGTCATGAGACATCAGTAGTAATTTATTTGAAGGGGACTTAGTTGAGAGAAACAAGTTGAGTTTTATTATGTGAGTTCAAATTTGTTTTTGGTGCACTTATAATTTGAACCACTAATATGTTTCTGATATTTAGGAATCCGAAGAACACAGATGTTGTGGATAGCATGGTAAAAGCTCTTGCTCGGATTGTTTCAAGTGTACAGGTAAAGTATATTCTCCATAGTCATGGGTTGTTAATCCAGTGCTCCCTTGTTACTTGTAATAAATCCCGTGAGCACTGATACCCTTGAATCTAATTATACAGTTATCGCAGGAAGTTTTACTAGAAATCTTGTCTAAAAACCTTCTCGTCTCCTTCCTTCATTGGCTTTTTTCCTGTAGTACTGTAGCCTTAATGCATATTAGTGGCTGCGACTCTCTCTCACACACGCATACTCACATGCATAGACATAATGGGACACTCTTGCATGCACAGAGATCTTACACACACATAGACACTCGTGGCAGACCTAGTGAGGACTTATGCACACCGACAAGACTTTGTTGTGTACACAGAGATGTTACACACACATAGAGACACTTCTTACAGATGTAGTGAAGATAAACACACATGCAACAGTCAAACACACACTCGCACAGATACGTCACGAACATACAATCCACTTAATACAGGTGTTTGCTAGTTTCTATACACAGACCATTCATATATTTTACAAACCTAGATTCGTTCTGTAATCTACAAATGTTACATAACATTGCTTTTGATAGAGCGATTTTGTTTCAGATTCAAGAAACATGTGAAGAAAGTCTGGCAGCTGTTGCAGGAATGTTTAGTAGTAAAGCTAAAGGTAATCATCTGATTTGATAAGTGATTTGTACTTTAAAGAACATGTATGTGAACAGTTTTGCTGAGCAGCCTGAACTTTCATCTTTGTTTGCTTCCTTATTAATCATAAAAAACTTTACTCTTTAACCGAGCTTTTGAGTGGAACATTGTGATACTCAGCACCACATCTAAAATTGCAGATTTGAAGTCTAGTATACACGGAGCCTTATAGTTTTCTCAGTTACCACTTACAAGTTGGGCTTAAGCATTTTGGTTCTGTGGTTTTTTCATCTAGCTTTGCACCAATAGTCTACTGCGGAAGTTACAGTTACAATAAAGCACTTCATATAGAACAATCGCGTGATACTCCAAGAATCTAGTGGAAGTTACTGACATATTTATTATACACTGATGATAATGGAGACTGAGAGCTTCTTTGATGATGGGTGAGAAACATGTTGAATTTCTTAAGGCGAACTTTGCAGCCGTGCCAATGATCTTTAAGTATCTGAAAACTCTCACAGTCACAATCATGCACCCTTTGGTACAGGCTCATTGTTTATGGGGACACCCTTCATTCACATTTCCAAAACCAGAAGTTTGAATTCACGACGAGAATTTTCTCTGAAAGAACTCTCCTTGTTTACTATGGTCCTAAATATTCTTTTCCATACTGGCACACCAAAGCACTAAATAACATACACCCTTTTCTGAAGTGTAATCATAATACCATTGACGGAGGGGGTTTCTTGCCAGAGATCACAAAGTGATTTGAGTTTTGGAGAGGAAGAGTGGTAAGACGGTCCCGAAAGGTTGCCTATCAGTAAGAATCCTAATTCAGTTGCATCTACACTGTCTGTGATTCCAGTCTCTGTTAAGGATGCTGTTCTGGAGTCTGGAGGTTTGAGTGAGAAAGCCAGAAAGGTAAGGTTTGGAGAAAGGTTTAGAGCTTCTGACTGTGGTATGGGATGAGGTAATTCGTTTCCGAAGGAAGTGTCAGGTCTGTGTAGTTGTAGCTTGTTTAAAAGTTTAGAATGGGTGTGAGACGATTTTATATCCCTGCGTTAGTTATAAAGTGGAATTTGGAAATAATTTGGTAGCTTGTAAACATCACTGGTGTGTTAATGTGTCTTTGGCTAGGATGTTCCTTATATTTTCAGAATTGTGATTCGTCAGAAGCATAGGTGTTTGACTCTATATAGTTCTGGTAAACTTGCTCGTTATGGTACATAGCATTTAGAGGTGCTTCAATTAATATGCATGTTGAACAATTCATTGTTTCTTCTTTTTCATTTATGATTTAAAATTTCGTGGTAATGGATTCGATGTGATGCTTTGGATGGGAAGCTTTAGGGCCCTTTTCCAGTTAAGATTTAAACTCACCACACTTAGCGTATCATGTCATAACCAATTCCGTGCTCTTTGGCAGGGATTGAGTGGAGCTTAGATAATGATGCATCTAATTTGGCTGTGTTAGTAGCCAGTGAAGCCCACGCAATAACATTGGCTATTGAGGGTTTGCTGGGTGTTGTTTTCACAGTGGCTACCTTGACAGATGAGGCAGTGGACATTGGCGAGGTAAATTTTACAATTAGTTATGTTGCGTGTTTGTCAATGCATTCGTATATGAAGATGTGTAAAAAATTGGAAATAATGTACATGTTCAGGGTATTTGTTAACTTCTATTTGATTGCTTTTGTATTTTTTTTTTAATAGCTAAATGACATAAATAGTTAACTTGACTAACAGTGGAATTTTCTTGGATCGATCAGCTTGAGTCCCCAAGAGGTGATGCTGATCTATCGGCTAAGTGCACTGGAAAAACTGCAATTCTTTGCTTGTCTATGGTTGATTCCATGTGGATGACCATACTTGATGCTCTTTCGTTGATTCTCTCCAAGTAAGGTGATTCTCTAATGTGTATTTGGAATTTCTCCTTTCTCTGTCTGACTTATCCGATTTTGAAGGTCTCAAGGAGAGGCTATTGTATTGGAGATATTGAAGGGATATCAAGCATTTACCCAGGTAATTTATTTTTTTAGTCACTTTCTGAAAGTGTCATAGCTATTATTTCTTCCATTGTCGTTCTTCCCAAGTCCTCTTTTAAACCGTGTTTTTGTTTTAACAGCATGGAGAGGGCACATATAGTCCTTGCTCACATTTTTTTGAGGAGCTCCTTTTTTCTTTTGCTTATGAACGTGTAGTAAGTAAAAGTTGTTCTAATGGGTTACTATTGCACAGGCATGTGGAGTTCTGGGTGCTATACAGCCTTTAAACTCGTTTTTGGCTTCCCTGTGCAAATTTACAATCAGTATTCCACCTGAACCTGAAAGAAAGAGGTGCGTGTGCATAACGTCTGTACATAACCTCGGTTGATTTAATTAATTGTTATGGCTTGGCCAGACTGTAATACTGTCTACTGCATTTTGTTTCTGTAGCCATAAAGATCTCGGTCTCCTTTCTTTTCATTATTGCTATCAGTTTTCTAGTCTCCTTAATTATCTGCATATCCTTTGATGGCCATTTAGAAATAGTGAATTTTCTGCATATCCTTTCACTACTGCTTTGACTGATATTTATTAATCCAGGCACTTTCTAGTAGAATAGCACGGGAAATAACATAGTTGTTGATAGTTACCTCAAGTATTTTATGGTTACCTTATCTCGACAAGGAGAATAATTTTTGTAAGATACAAAGTTTTCTAGTTGATCCATTGGTTCTTCTTTCTATAGTCATGAAATAAGATAATGATAGTGTAATGATACTCGGATTTTGGTGAATATTATTATGTTTGGGAAATATATTAAAAGAGTCAGAAAAGATGAACTTTTTTGTAGCCAGCATGATCCTTTAAACGGAAACAGAATTGTCTATAACAACAAAAGGGTTCAACCTTTTGAATACAGGTAGCAAGTGCAAAGGTTAAGGAGCAAATATTAAAAGCATCCATCAATGAGTTCATATCTGTGAAATCATTGAAGCTAAGTATTATAGAAATTCCCTAAGTTGGAATACCAAGGATTTAACATACTCTAAATTGCAAATGGGTTTCCAGCTCAAATGGTATGGCACTAAAGTCTTGAGGTGGAGACAGGATGCCTCCCTTTGGTTGTAAAATGTTCCCATTGACAGAGGAAAGTTCTAGCTTATTTTTCTCTGCAATGAAGTCATCAAACCATGTGGAGAGCAGCAATTCATTTATTTTTTAGATTTTTCTATCTCTGAAGACCCTACAAACAAAATAAAACATTGGTTATAGCAAATAAGTAGAAATCCGTTGGACTTCAAAAAGATTGGAATTTAGAAATCAAATTCCGTAATGCACAAGTAACTTTGAAATGCAAAACATGATGGTCAATCCATTTTTCTTCTGTTTTCTGTTTTTCATGTTTTTACTTGAAACACCAGTCTATAATGCAATGCCAAATCCAAATAAGGTTATCATTCGTATACAACCTCCTCTAGGAAGCATATCAGAGCTAAATGTTAGGTACCATCTCCGAGTTGTTGTCTCACATTGAAATTGTGAAGAGGGTGCGAGTTCCAAATGGGTGGGTGCGAGTTCTAGCTTATCTTTATTCATCAAACTCATAAGGCTTATCACTTGGGGTAAGTGCCTAAAGTGGGTGTTCTAAATTATACTGTGGTGCTCCCTCCTTGCGGGGTTAATCTCCCAACACTGATTTGTTTCTTTATATTCCATAATGATTGTAGAAGTATAGAAAAAATACTGCTATACAGTGTAACATGGCTGTTTGATAAATACATATACACATCTCATTTGCCTCGAAAATTTATATTCCCTAGTTTCTGTTTTGGCAAGCATGCGCAACGTGTCCACAAAAAAATTGGAGGAAGTTGTTTCTTAATATTTCCATTTTATTAGTTTCTTTGTAGCTTTATAAAAACTGAAACTATGCACATAAGAAAGTTCAGTGGATTTGTTTGTGGTAACTATTGCTCTTTAGTTTTCAGGAACTGTCGATTTTGGGTCTTGGTTCTAATTTAAAAAATTGGATGCTCAAAAAGATATAAACTTTTGCCTTACTGCTTATATTTCCTCAGTGTTTTACAGTCACCAAGTTCAAAACGTCCTGAATTGTTGGTGGAACAAAGAGATAGCATTGTTCTTACTCCAAAGAATGTTCAGGTCTGTATCACAATTTATCGGTTTCACATTAGCTACATTAACATGATTTGCAATGCTGTTTACTAAATATTCTTTTCAACTGCTCTTGGAGGTCAGGCATTAAGGACTCTTTTCAATGTAGCTCATCGGTTATACAATGTCTTGGGACCTTCCTGGGTTTTGGTATGTGCGCATTTTCTCATTCGTTATTGATCAACAATGCGTATTTCTTATATTTAGTTGAAATATATATTTAGGTTTTGGAGACACTTGCAGCTTTGGACCGAGCGATCCATTCTCCGCATGCAACGACTCAGGTCTTTTTGACTCTCTTAGAATTGATTGCATAACAAATTGAACTATGCTCATGTTTTTGCTGAGAGTAATCGTCTGCTCTATCATTTGAATACTGCACAATTGATACTCGTTTTCTGATCCTCAACAATATTTATTTACCGAATAATACGACTGAAACAGATTGAGTCAACTCACATGTTCAGTACCATCAGAAAGTCAAGAAAACCAAAACTAGAGATCCTCTAGTTCCTACTGACCATCAAAATTAACAGTTTTTAGGTTAGCATTTTCCGTTCTATGTTCAGCAGAGGCCTCTTCCGAAAAATTGTACAATACCTCTACTCCCGATAAGGTCACAAATGCATTGAGGAGTTACATGCCAAATAAACATCTTCTCCCTTAAAACTCTCAGCTTGTAAAATGTAAACCTCCGAAACAGGGTGGGGGCCTGAATCCAGATTTCCTAGAACCTAAGTTACATACCAAATAAATATCTTATGGAACAAATGGTTCATTGGTTCTCCGTTGTTGCACGTCACAGTGATAAACACTCAGTAGACGGGATTTTTTTTTTCTGCAGATTATTTTTCATTGATACAGTGTGAGGCTGTGGAGCAAGTTAAGAAAACATGCCTTGTGCACCCCTCATTCCCATATAGCGTTTGAATCAGCCTTCCCTCTGTATGATGTATTAACTTATCCTGTTCTCTTATCTGATCTAGAGCATATAGTGAGTGGAACTTATTTTTCAAAGGATCGAATTGCAAACTATGAGCACTTCTATTGAAAATTGATTTCTGTGAGATCCCTTCTCAGTGCGAGGAAAAAACTCACAACTATGGAGTTGTACGAGGTAAGATTGTTGGCAGTTAAGAAAAAATACCACAAGAAAATAAGTGTCGCAGAAATGAGAAGTCTAAGATGCATGAGTGGTACAACTAGAAAATATTAAATGCAGAAGGAAACAATTCAAAATGACCTAAAAGTTGCACCAATAGAAGACAAAATGAGAGGAATCCGTTTGCATTGTTTTGGTTATGTTTAACCTCGGCTGTTGATATGTGATTCAATCCAAGTCGCAAGTGATCAACTAGGAAGAGGGACCAAGGCAAACTTGGTTAGAGACAATAATCACGACTTAGAAAAAATGAATTTACGGATGCTAATTGCTCTGGCAAGTTGAGCCCGAGGACATCAATCCATATAGCTTATCCCAATTAAGCTGGGAAAAGGATTGTTTAGTTCAGATGAGTTGTACAATATTAAGGCACTGAAACAGTGTACGCCTCAATATAATTCATAATCTTTGTACTTAAAACTTTCCTGACAGGATAGTATATCCGGATTGTCTTTATTAATAAAGTCATATTCCTTAATGTTAGTTACTAGTAAGAATAATCAACTTCTACTTCCATTTTTTCTTTTCTCCAGGAAATGTAAAACTTCTTCCAGTTTACTTTGTTGCTACGCTCTCAATCTAGTGTCTTGGTTCTCCACAGTAGTGATGAGATTGGAGAGTTAGTTTTTGTGTGTGTGGAGATGGTCTTAGTGGATTGGTGGGTCAGGGGAAAGGTAATGGTAGTTGGTCCATGCATGGCTATTTAAAAACAGCTGAAATTTATGTTGTTGAGTGGTGATGATTTTGGGTTCTATGTTAGTGATCATTATTGTTGTCTGGGGTGTTAGAGATATTATCATTATAGTAGATTATTGTTTGGTAATTTAGTTCTATGTTTCCTAGTATAAATTGATCTGATTGATTTCGTTTCTATTATCTATGGTTCTCTGAAGCCTATGTAAAGGCTTTATGATAGCTTAGGTTATTATGAATCATTAGTAAAATTCTCATTCTTCTCATATTCTATCATGGTATCAGAGTATTATCGCTCTTGGTGACCTAATTACCGCTTCCGCTCCTCTAGCGGGTGGTACCGCCACTTGCCGCAGCCGCCCGCTGGGCCTTACAGTTTTTATCCTTCTCGTATGCTTTGTTTCGACTGCTTGGGACTTCATGTCCCCGTTGACACACGTTGGCCTTTTTTTTTTCTTCTTCTTTGCCGCTGTCGTGATGGCCTCCGTCGTCGCGCTCTCAACTACTGTCGGATCCGCCATCACTACCATACCAACTATGCTCTCTGGATTCTCCCCTGGGCACTACTAAATCAACCTTTTCTGGAGCCTCTGCCCCAACTCTACGCCCCTGTCACGATCGCCCGTCACTGGTTCTCATCCTCCGGAGAACCACCCCAGCATTCAACATTGTTGACCTGACTTTGTTGAACCTAGTCTAGATTCCAAGTGTCTCTGCTTCCTGAATCGTTATCTCTATAGCTGTCCACTGTCTTCTACCGCCGTGCTCCGACGAGGGTACCTATCGCCACCAGACCCTGACTTGTACTTGCTACGTTGGTATCCACCAGAACAACCAGTTCAGAGCTTTTGCTTCTTGCCACCACTACTCGCATACTTAGGTGTCCCTGTTTCAGTTGTCAGATTGTTGTCGCCAATCTGCTTCTCCGCCGTTGAAGAGTCTGGAGCAGCTGCTACTTTACGGCGGCGCCGATCTCCACTGGAGTGGCTTATTATCTAAATAGATCGATATAGACCAGTTGAATCTGACCGAACCAGTCTTGTGTTCTCGACGCCGTTACTACTACCCTGTTCTTGCACCTGTCTTCATCATCGTGGGAAATGTGATGGGTATTATCTTACCTTTTAACCCTCAAAAGTTTCCATCACATCACAGTTCAGGCCCAAAACTTCTTTGTGGTTCCATCCATCTCCTTATAATTTCTAATAACCTCAATTGTGCCCCTCCTCAATCTACCATTGGGTCTTCACTTTCTTCAATGTTCAGTTTCACCCCTAAGTTCTTGAATATTATTATTCAGCCCACCAGAATCTTCCTTTGATCTCTAAAGGTCTTCTTTTCAACCCAACATGTCGTAAAACTGTTTTTTATTCTCGACACAACATGTCGCAAAACTGTCTTCTTCTTCTTCTTCTTCGCTCAAGGAGCTCCTCTACCTGGCCTTTTCAACCACTGTGGCTTTCTTAGCCCCAGCCTCCAAAACCTGCGGCTCTGGTGTCTGCTTTCAAACTCAATATTGGCACACTGAGTTTGAGGGGGGATGCTAGAGATATTATCATTGTAGACATATAGTAGATTATTGTTAGGTAATTTAGTTCTATTTTTCCTAGTATAAATTGATCTGATTGATTTCGTGTCTATTCTCTATGGTTCTCACGAGCCTATATAAAGGCTCTTGTAATAGCTTAGGTATTATGAATCATTAGTAAAATTCTCATTCTTCTCATATTCTAACAAGGGGTTCATTTTGGTTGCTTATATTTTACAAGAGAATCTCATGGTCTTTCACTTCCAGTAGATGTACTTGTTTTTTTCGTGATACTTTGGTTACACTTTTCCTCTTTAGCTTCTTTTCATTTGAATTTCTAATAGCACACTCACACAACCGTGAAATGCATAAATGCAGGAGGTTTCCACTGTCCCAAAGCTTTCAAGAGAATCTTCCGGTCAATACAGTGACTTTAGTATCCTTTCTTCCTTGAACTCTCAGGTAATTTCATTATTTATTTCGTCTTCTTTTTCCTTTTTTTTTTTACTTCCCTCTAACTACGTGTTCTAATTTTTCTTCTTCGTGTTTTTTGAAGTTGTTCGAAAGTTCAGCATTCATGCACATATCAGCTGTTAAATCGCTCCTTTCAGCGCTATGTCAGCTGTCTTATCAATGTATGACTGGTACTGCAAGTGGTTTTGGGCAAGCATCCAGTCAAAAAATGGGAAGCATCAGTTTTTCAGTGGAGAGAATGATATCCATCCTTGTCAATAACCTTCGCAGTAAGAATGCATTGAGTTTTTTCTGTGAAGAATTCATGAGTTCTTCTCTTCTTAGCCTTTTATAAACATCTATATTAGATGAAACCTTATCAGGCAGCCATGTGTGTTACAGTTATTATAAGGCGGCAGTATCAAAGCCTTTGTATTAGACAGCCTATAACCTTCTACTTTTCTTTTAATTCTTCCTTAATATACATGTGCATTCCTGTGAAATGAAATATCGAAAAGACACTGCCTTAGTTTCTAAGATTATTAATTAGTAGATGTAGGCTGTCTGAGTCCGTCAATTAGTAAATGTACCTTTGCAGTTGGTCTAATTTTATTTACATGTGAAGCCTTCTGATGTTACATCAAGGATTCTGCTAGCTCTAAGAAAGATAAATCTCAAATGTGAGGTAAGCTCCGAGGATTAGCAAGTCCGTGTTACCATGTTTACTTGCAACTCATAAAACCTATAATGGTCAAAATGTCACCTGTTAGATATAGGTAATCTCTACTCCTTTGTATTGAGGTAAAAACTTCATCTTCTATGTGGAAGAGAACTAGATATATGAAGAACGAAAGAACAATTGAGTTCCATGATAGTTTGGAAGAGAAACCATATAGATGAAGAAAGAAAGAACAATTAAGTTCCATGATAGTGAGCAAATTGATCTTCTAGCGGTTGAGTAGACTGAACTGTTGTGGTGGTCAAACACAGTGATGCAAACAGAACAAACATCCCAGATAAGAAGGAGATGAGCAAAATTTCAGACCCGGAAATGGAATTTTTTCTAATTATAAGCTATTACTGATTAAGGAACACGCAGTTGTGTGATGACTAGTTGCATGTGTTTGGAATTCCCTAAGAGTTTCTTTGTTCTGTGGCACAATGTTCTCACAGTTAAAATAGTGACCACTTGAAGTTCAATTGGTTATGAGGTGAACCATAAAGGAAGAAGACCAGATAAGTGGCAACTGAACACACTAAAAGAAATCATGCGTATGATAGGACCTAATAAGATAACACGCACAAGATAATCTAGAGGAAAAGGAAAGCACAAAAAAAATGAAATGAGAAATGACTGGAGAAACATTAGATCCTGTCAGTAGAAGGGCAAACAAGAAGTATAAGTAAAACCTGCATATGAGCGAATACTTTTGGCTGTTATGGCAATGGCACAGAATGTGGACCATTTTGGTTTATCTGAGTCGGCGACGCATTAGACATGCTGGAGAGTATTTGCAAATGAGGGAAGAGTTTTGGCTGCTATAACTCTGTGGTCTAGATAGAGCACGTGTCCTGGAAACATGCCTTGGATAGATATTCTGTTTTGGTGATTCAGTATAGTAATTCCTAATAGAGTTTCACTGGAGTAATTATTTACTCAACATGTCCAGCTAGTCTGCTTATGAGAGGTTTCACACTGTTATGCACTGCTGGACCTCTCAGTTGTATCGACTTACCTGTATGAATTAAGATTCTCAATCATGTGTCATTCTAAGTTACTACACTACTGAGTTCTTTTTTGCTGATTTATTATATATTGTGTCGCAGGGGTGGATCATCTATGGGATCAAGTTATTGGACATTTTCTTGAGGTAGGTTTGCATTTTATATCGCCTAACACCTGAATTTTAGTTCGTTGGCCCGTCGTATGGCTTTTCACAACATATCTATTTTGCAGCTTGCTGAACATTCTAATCCATCCGTAAAAAACATGGCACTTGACGCGCTGGACCAATCAATTTGTGCTGTTTTGGGTTCAGAAAAGTTTGTGGAAAATACTCCCCTCAGACAGCGTATCACCTCTTCCGAGGTGAGAATTTTATTCATTGCTGCTTTTGTCTTGTCATTGTTCCATCCTAAATTCACCGACAGTGCTTTCTCTGTCCTCATCTAGTTGGAAGCGCGGCACATGGACTTGAGATCACTTGAGTGCGCTGTTATATCTCCTTTAAGAGTTCTCTACTTCTCAACTCAAAGCCTCGAAGTTCGTGTTAGATCTTTGAAGATTCTTTTGCATGTTTTAGAGGTAATATTACACGTAAGAATAAATACTTAGCTAGTATCTTTTATGATCTCTAGAAGCTTACAGTTTCGACATTATGCTTTACTTGTGTGACTAATATTCAGAGATATGGAGAGAAGTTACACTACAGCTGGCCAAATATTCTTGAATTGTTGAGGTTCATCTCTCTCATTGCTGAGTCTTTTTCAGTTCCCGTTGTTTGTTCATAAAGTCTTTAGCTGGTGCTTTTTGTTACTTTATTTTCAAGGAATGTGGCTGATGCGTCGGAGAAGGATCTTGTTACACTGGGGTTTCAGGTCAGTGGAGAAAGTAGTTGGTTAATTCTTCTAAGGAATTATTTGTTTCTATTATATGTATTCTTTATCAGTGTCTTCTCCTAATCTTTCTCTTTCACTTTACTATGTCACTCTCAGTTGAACTTTTGGGATGTACCTAATTTCACTTTATCATTAACGTACTGTTAATAATACTACCCAGGGTACAAGGCTCCTCCAACCAAAGGACTGTAATTGCATTAAAGTCTATGTTTTATATGTTTACACCTCGGGTCATGGAAGGACATTCACAAACTATAGTAACTATATCAAGTACGTTTCAGCAAAATGCATACACAAAGAATCTATCCATTTTCACTGTATTTAATCTTTATAAAAGTGTGTTATCCAAGTAGTGGAACAGTAAGAGGCAGACATGGAGGCATGCCTGACTTGTGCTGGGACTTGAAAGTCACCCCTCAGATGAAACTACCTTTTTAGTGTCCGCTTGACTGTGTCATGTGGTTGCTGTTGTCATTTGAGGCGTTTATTCCATCCAGTATAACTATCTCTGAAATAGTATCATGCTTGCTTATTCAAGGTCTTCTTTTGTAGATTCTTCGTATTACTATGAATGATGGGCTCTCTACTATCCCTGCAGACTGCCTTCACGTGTAAGCTTCTACATTAGTATTTCAAATTACTTGCTCTTGCAGCTTTTCTTTGGTATCATTTTTTTTACACCTGTTTTGTTGTCGGAAACTTTGTTGACATAATGATGGTTCGAGTTGTGTTTAATTTTCATACTCGCCGCCTTTTCAAGCATGCATGTCAAATAGTTTCTGGAATTGTTTGAAGTCTTAAAACTTTGAAAGAACACAGTGCACACTGCGTTATTTGTCAGCCAGCTATTTTATTACGCTACTTTGTGAGCCGCTTCCATTTCTGAATAAAGCATATCATGCAAAAGTTGGAGTATCTTAAGAAAACTTGTTAACTTGAATCCTGTCCATGGCTTTCATACCCAACAGTCGAGGTTTGTTTGTTTGATTCCACTGTTCGTCAAATCTTTACAGATGTATAAATGTTACCGGCGCATATAGTGCTCAAAAGACCGAATTGAATATCAGCTTGACGGCTATAGGCCTTTTGTGGACTGCGACTGATTTTATTGCAAAGGGTCTTTTCCATGGGACCACAGAGTCTAAAGAAACAGGTTTGTACAGTCCTGTTGATTAAGTTACTAGTCATTTATGCTTGCTTCCAATGATTAATAAGAATTACATTTTCTTACACCAATGTGCACAAATGTTCAAACCTATCCTGTGACAACATGACAGGCATTTTGGATGCGCCATTGACACCGAGAAAAATTGATGACTTATATGGCGAAGTTCACTCTATAAACCCTGTTAACGGTGTCAGCGAACAAGCTCCATTGAATATAGTTGATGGTGACAAGTTACTGTTTTCTGTTTTTTCATTGCTTCAAGAGCTAGGAGCTGATGATAGACCAGAGGTACCCAAACTGATATTAACAGATATTTCTTATGATCATAACATGACCTCTGGATTGCATTGTGATGGGTATTCATTCCTTGTGTTGACACTTCTATTCGTATTGCCAGAAAATTACCCACTTCATAGTTTGTAGAGTGCTTGCATTCGATTGCAATTTGTAATAACCGCACATGACATTATTTTGGTCTTGTGCAAAACTTACTTTTATTCAAATGAACTTTTCTGATGAGCTCTTGTTGATTCCTATAAGAAATTATTTATTTATCTTAAACTATACCACAGTAGTAAAGAAGTGCAAGAAGAACATTTCACGATTCTTGAAATCTTTCTAAGTTTCTTTATTTATCGTTTATTTTCTTAGTTTTATGATCAAACAAGAAAGGGGCACAACCGTTGTTTTCGGGATAAAAGGTCGACCAATGAAGGTCCCTGCAGCTCCTGTGCAAGGGCATGCAACTGCAGAGAGACATGTATATATGATCTTATTTTTTATATCTGTACTTTTTGGATAAAAGATTTGGAGATAAACTCACAAAACATATGTATGTGTGTGTGTATTATAATCATAAATTTATCTAGTTTCTACTACTATATCCTAATGCAGAATGGACTTTTACTGTTTATCATACATTGTTGTCCCATATTTGACCACTAGATGTGGTAAATCTCCACCATCATATCGTCTCACCACTGTCTTCTTTTTCGAGGGAATCTCACTATTCTGTCTTAACTCCAATACATCAAGCATTGTTGTCCGATGGCAAGCTTAAAAAATTACCCTCTGTGGTGGCTTTAGCCAACTATTGTCCACTAGTCTTTTATTGTTAGACAATGCCTTACGTTTCCTACGTACCCTGTCAAATAACCACTTTTTTGTACTGTATGAGCTGTGGATACATTTATTCATTATTGGAGGTCTTAACAATACCTCGGTAATGTAAGGTCTGTTCTGAACGTTAACATTTTGCTCTTAATGTATATCAAACTTTTGCAGGTCAGAAACTCTGCTGTCAGGACTCTGTTCCAGTCTCTTGGAAGCCATGGACAGAAACTCTCGAGGACTATGTGGGAAGATTGTCTTTGGAATTATGTGTTTCCCATATTAGACCGTGCTTCACATATGGTATGTCAAGCAAGGGTTAAATTTTTTTACCTGGAATTATTTTGGGTATTCCAGAAGCATAATAAATGGTATTAAATGTGGTTGTCTTTGAGAATAAAACTCTGTGGGCACGTTTGATGTCGGGATTGAAAATTGGGGGTACAGGGGGCCCTACAGTATTATAGGGTGTATTGATATTAAGGGAGTATTAATTATATAGGGAGGATTATGTAACATGTTTGTTTGCACCAGTATAAATAGGGGGTATTAAGACTTTAGTATTCAATCCACCTACATCGAGGGATTCGATTTTAGGCATTTAGGGGGTAAAGATAATAAGGGGGGATTGAATCCCCCTTTAAATTATCCCTGCACCTATTATTATTACTGTACCCCTTCTTTATCCCTGCATCAAACATGCCCTATGCCTATGTAAAGGTTGTGATGAAATTCTACAGAAAACTATGCTTGATTAACCAGAAAATCGAAGTAAAGGAAGCAGACATATCCCTTGATGATCATATCTCAAAGTTGGCAAACCTCACATAATTTAGAGACTAGTCTCACCTAATTAGTCCTCAAAGATGGCAATAACTATCGCTCTAACCAGGAGTTGAGTTCGGTAATAATATGAGTATAATCAAGAATGTTCCACCCAGTTTTTCATACATCTGAACTATCCCACATATTGCTGACCTTTTCACGGAACCTTAAATGGAAAATCATAAAAGAAATTTAATTAGAAATCATTTTTTCTTCTCAATTACTTTCTTACATTCTTCTGCTCCTTTTCCCATGTTCTTGAAGGATTTGGTAGACTCTCTCTCTCTCTCTCTCTCTCTCTCTCTCTCTCTCTCTCTCTCTCCCCTTTTGTTGGTTTCAAGGGTACCACTAGCAATAAAAATAAAATAAGTGGTCCACAAAAGTATACCATTTTTTTTTTTCGGTTTGAAGGTCTCTGTTTCTTCTGATAACGAAAAATAAGTGCATCAAGTGCCCTTCTTCTATTTTAAAAGTTATGACCTCCTCAATGCAGGCTGCAACATCATCAAAGGCTGAATGGCAAGGTAAAGAGCTAGGAACACGAGGAGGAAAGGCAGTTCATATGCTCATACACCATAGGTATGTGAAGTTAGCCTTGAGCCCTACCTAGATATCTTACTTTGTTTTGCAGTAGAACTCAGCTGCCTTGATTCATTTGCAGCCGTAACACAGCTCAGAAACAGTGGGACGAGACACTTGTATTGATATTGGGTGGAATAGCACGCCTTCTGCGGTCTTTCTTTCCTTTTCTTAGAAGCTTAAGTAATTTTTGGTCTGGTAAGTCTACTGGTGTCTTATCTTGCATTAAGTTCTTATATTATATTCATGAAATCCGATGTCTAACACTGCAGTTAACTCTTTCTCAACCAGGATGGGAGTCATTACTTCTTTTTGTTAAGAATAGCATATTACATGGTAGTAAGGAGGTTTCTCTTGCAGCAATAAGTTGCTTACAATCCACAGTGGTCTCTCATTCTCCTAAGGTGAACTTTCTAATCCATGATTGCCACTTTGTTTTCGGAGAGGAGTTGTAATATACAATAATTTTTTTCTTCAAAATGTTTATAAAGAGCAATGCACTATGTGGTGCAAGTAGCGGTTGTAAATTGTTATCATTCTATTACTTCTCGTTAATATTTCCTTTCGAATCAGGGAAACTTGCCCATGGATTACCTTAAATCAATTCTTGATGTCTACGAGCTTGTTATCCAGAAGTCACCAGATAGCTGCAGTGATGCACCTAGTAAGGTGAAGCAAGAGATTTTGCATGGAATAGGTAATTTTTTGTCCCAACATAAAGCACTAATGTATCTTCTCTAGGACTTGGTGAAGATATCTATGAGGTTCCACCTCAAAACCAATTGGCAATGAGGGGAGTAGATACTTATTAATTCTCTCTTCTTCTTGAATGTCCGACGTGGACTTCTCAACACGCCCCCTCACGTGTGGCATCCGTTGGCCTACATTGACCTTGATCTTTTTGTTTGCTGGTGTGGCAAGCATGTTTGTTGTTAGACCATTCTCTCCTTCTTGAATGTCCAACATGGACTTCTCAACACGCCACCTCACTTGTGGCATCCTTCTTGATCTTTTATGTTTGCTGGTGGTGGCGAGCATGTTTGTTGTTGGACCATTCGCGTGTGTGAGCCGTGGCCCTGATACACCATGTAAGAATTCATGGGAATGGTATATGCGGGAAGAAAGCGATTGACACATCTTGGTTCTGCATTATTTAATTAATTGATTCATTCATTTGTTTGCTTGTTAATTTATTTATCTTTGCAAATATTTGTTAAGAACATCTGTTTATTTGTAGTTCACTCTACCTTCCGTGCTTTGACAGGAGAACTATACGTACAAGCAAAAGGGATGTTTGACTGTGGCATGTATACTAGATTGCTAGCAGCTGTACATATGACAATTCGACAAGCCAGGAATACCAATATAAACTTCGAAGCAGAATTTGTGAGTCAGTTTGTCCATTCCGTGCTTCTAGTTATGATCACCTCGCACGCTGTTCCTCCTTCGTATTTTATAATTGGTAGATGGAAATTTATAAGATATTGGTATCACGCAATGGCAATGGGTCGGGTTTGGTTCATATCACCCCGTACCCAAATCCAAGTTCATTAGGTTTGTCGTGGATCATGCTCGAATCTGTGTTAGATTCAGATCCATTATCCAGTGGAGCAAAGTGTGATATTTTCGGTTCATCCAAGATAAATTTAATTATGATTGAGATTGCAACTTGGATTATTACAATCATTCAATGCAGAATACATCAAATTAAGCAATGTTGTCATAATAGAAACATTAATCTATGAAGTATAAACATTGAACATTCTCTATAGTAAAAGTAAGGATTACACATTACCTCCCTGGGGTATACCCCAGGGAGGTAATGTTGTCATAATAGAAACATTAATCTATGAAGTATAAACATTGAACATTCTCTATAGTAAAAGTAAGGATTACACATTACCTCCCTGGGGTATACCCCATTGCCTACTTCACTTTTGAAAATGTACCTTTTACCTAAGCCAAGCATGCTAAAGGCCTACGAGTCAAACACAGTTAAATGATTGGCAAGAAGGCGGATGACCATCGTGTTCTCTCTGTAACTCAACCAAGACAACCAACCAAATCGACGGTCCTTGTAGGGCGCTCCATTGCGGGTCACAGAAATAGCTACCAACACATTAAGGATTCCACCTCGTCACTCACTGATTCCAACTTATCTAGAAAATATTTTCTTCCCTCATATCTCAAACACACCACCACA
Organism: Linanthus parryae; assembly: GCA_023055425.1. NCBI lineage: Eukaryota > Viridiplantae > Streptophyta > Magnoliopsida > Ericales > Polemoniaceae > Linanthus > Linanthus parryae. The sequence continues at coordinate 833,798 of JALGPY010000002.1, forward strand.
TTAGCGATGCTGCAAATCACATATCTTACAGATACTAGAAAATATTTTCTTCTGTATGACGAATAGAAATCTCATATCCCAGATGGCCAAACCTATTTTACCAAATTTGTTTCAATGGTTGATTCAAGGCTTTGGTCACATTATGGTTGGGGCGATTACGATAAAGAAAAAATCGGGCACGAATCCAGAGGTGATTGGTTCTTCGTCTTCCTCGATAGTGTTTGTTTCCACTTTGCAGGTTTAACTAGTATTTTCTTCCCTTTTCTTAAAGTTCAGGCTGAATGGGGGTTTGATGTGCAATGAGTGAAGCGAAAGGCAGAGAAGGGGGTTTCGGTTTATTGGATTACTTTTGGTTGCTCTGCCCTTATCACAGTGGTTGAGATTGGTGGAGAGATGAGATTACAGTGTAGTGTTGTGGTCTGATATGATGGCCTGAACAAAATGGTTTGTTTTTGGTCAGGTAGAGAGTATTGAGAGGAAGTTGAAGGGTAGAAAGGGTAGAAAAGGCTTTTTTTAAAATATAACTATCCACCTTAAGTAAGCCAGTCTTATTTTTGGTGTGTAACGCACACCGTTAAAGTTGAGTGAAACATTGGAACTTGACAGCAGGTCAGGCAAGTGAAAGTTAGATTTGAAAAGTGAAGTAGGGATTGTAATTTACCCTAAAATAATATATTGTCTAGTAATAACAATATAGATATACACGTTTATGGAATTTAATATGTTATACATTATAAGCGGATTGGACCAGATAGGATTTCTCAGATCATAAAAATAGCGATACATGTCACTCCAGTTATAAACGGATTGTTTCTAATCCATCAGGGTCAGGTCATGCGGGGTACCCTATTGGATCGAATTACCGTCCCTAGAACCTGCATGTCTCTGTTGTATTTGGAGCATGTTTATGTCTGTGTAATAGTATGTCAGTACGTGAATTTTTTTCAGAATAGTAAATGCTCGAAGGAAGAGGGGAGGGATACAAGTAGGGATGGAGGGTTTGGAACGGGGTGGTCTTTCCCTGTCCCATCCCGCTTAGGAACACTAATCCCATACCCATCCCATCCCCGCTTAGGTTCATCTCATACTCTTCCCATTCCATCCCATATTCCCACTGGTCCACATTTAATATTTTTTAACATATAAAATAAATCATCATGATAATATATACGAGCTCGAATGTTATTTTAACGAATGAATTCCAAAGTACTGGTTTGGTTAACATGCTTATTTACTATCTAGGGTTTCCAAGTACTTTTGAGTTAGCTTCTAATTCGAAGTTTAGAACTATCGTTGTGGTGGTTAAGTAATTTAGTATAAGCAAAATGACACATATAAGGACAAAAAATTAGCTATATAAAGAAATTAAAGGGGGTCGGGTATATAAACGGGAAATTTGGCAAATCCCATCCTCGTCCCATACCCAACAGGTTTTGGACAATTAACCCATATATGTCCCTCTTAAACATATCCGATACCCTTGCTATTATTAGGGGCGAGTCCCCGTCAAGTTCTGGAAAACTGCCATCCACAGATACAAGTCTGGAAATAACAAGTATAATCAAACATGTGAAGAAGTTAATATCGGAAAGCAATGTATATAGTTTGTGTATCGTTCTATCCACACCTTTATATGCTTCTATAAACCACTTGTAAAGGATATATATATTGAACAGGCTATTCATGTAATAAAATCCAAATGGATTGTGAAATTAACGCAAGGAACTGAGAAAGTAATAACTATTTCTAGAAACCATTTCCACGTTGCTTTATTTTATTCCTAGTTACATATTTGAAAGTATAAATTTGTTCATGTTTACGTAATCTGAAATTTACTGCTGCTCTTTGCCGTGGAAAGTCTAGTATCATGAAGAGATAATTGTCAGTTAATGATTTGCATTTTCTCCTTCTTCTTAAAAAAATGGAACATATATTTGTAAATCTAGTATCCCCTGTTTTGAAGATTCTAGCTGCTTTTACCCAGGGTCATATTCCGCCTGTGCTACGCACAGTTCTGGAAATTTTGCCTCAAATGCATCCTGCTGAGCATCTATCATCAATGTGGTCCCTTTTTCTCGGAGAACTTCTGCAGTATCTCCCAGTCTCGGAATCTTATCTACAGAGTCACGAGGGCACGCCGGAAAAAACTGGTAACTGGAGTCACATATATGGTATTGGAATGTCAAACAAACCATTATTTTGTTTGGAACGACATCAATCTAAAGTGAAGTTCCATTTTCCAGACAGTGCCGAGATAATTGTCAACGGGACTGCTTCAACTTCACCTACTAAAGACGGCAGCCCATCTCTTATCACCCGATCTAACTCTTCTACAAAGTCAAGCATCCCAAGCTATCTACTTGCTGAAAAGCTCATTCCTATTCTTGTGGATCTTTTCAAGCAAGCTCCACCTTTGGAGAAGTATAAGATCTTTCCAGAGATTATTCAAGGTCTTGGAAGGTAAGTAGTGCGTACTGCTTAATTTCTCCATTCAGGTGAATGCTGAGTGACTGCTGTTTTGTCCGGCATATTGTTCTTTTTTCACAGGAAAGGAAAGAATATATTCATGATAAAATGAGAGTACACATGGATACTAGATATAAAAGTGCATCACAACAGTTTAATAAAATAAGCAGACAAACTAAGACTAGCGGGGACTTAGGAGATCTAGTGTCCGGCATATTGTTGGTTATTTTTTCTTCAGATTTGTCATCTTTATTAGATACAGAAAGTGCGCTAAAGTTGTGTGTGAACTTGCATCCTTACTCGCATGGAGTGTCTGACAAATTTGTGAATCTGTTTTCCTCACCTTGAGGTTTTCCTTCCTTTGTACATATTGTATATCCAGATTTTCATTAATTTTTTTAAGGGAGTCTCTGTAGCCGCTGCCACTCTTTTCTTCGTTGCAAGTCGCTGGTTCCCCTATTTTGGTTGCCTTCTCTCCTCTTTTCTTTCCAATTGTTCCTTCTCAACACATCCGCAATTTAACTTCTGCCCTGCTTCTCATTTCTCTCTTATGCTCTAACAATTTCTCTTTCAATTGTTTTGCGTCCCCATTTAGGTTACTAAAGTTCATCCTGTTTATCATGTATAATAGTTGGGTTAGATTACTTACTGCCTTTTGGAAAATTGTGGATTGTCTTGCTCCACTATATGTGCACAGGAAGAGTTCCCTCAAGTTAATCATGTAAAACTCAATGATCGAGTCCAGGCCTACTTTTCTTAACCCTTTCTGTGTAATCCTGCTTATTAATTGCACAAAGTCATATTTTCACTGTTGTTACTCAGATTTTCTGATTTATAGGTGTATGACAACAAGAAGAGATAGCCCTGAAGGGGCACTTTGGAGATTAGCTGTTCAAAATTTTAACAGCATCCTTATTGATTTCGGACGGTCAACAGAGCTTGCGTCAAATCCTGGCATAAGTAAAACAGCAAGAACACATTTGTGGAAAGAAATTGCGGATGTTTATGAAATATTTCTTGTGGGTTATTGCGGCCGTGCCCTCTCTTCCATATCTACAGTGCTCAAAGCTGACGAATCCCTTGAGATGAATATCTTGGACATTTTGGGTGACGAGATTCTCAAGTCGCAGATTGATGCTCCTGCTGACGTAATTTTCTGCCTGTTTGACCTGTAGGAGTAGCATTGTGTTCATGTCTTGCACTATATACTATGTCGTTCTACTTGTACTTAAATGTACATTTCTTACTTTTCCCCCCTTCAATTGGCAGATTTTGCAACGGTTAGTATCCACTTTGGACCGATGTGCATCACGAACATGTACTCTACCTGTTGAGACTGTTGAGCTTATGCCCTCCCACTGCAGCAGATTCTCATTGCGTTGCTTGCATAAGTTATTTTCTCTCAGCAGGTAATGAACTTAAAAGAGGATGACATGTCTATTATTGGTCTAATTTCAGAGTCCTACAAGTTGTACTACACATGCCCTAGATATCCTATGTGTGGTAGGGTGATCAAGATTCCGTACGGGCCCTATGCTTGTGGTGCTTGCTCCTACTAAAATTTCTTGGTGAACTCTTTAGCTAACTTTCCAATTTGTGTATCGTTCATTCCGTTTTTTATGGAAAAGGTGACTCAGCTGCTATGCTAGACTACCCCATGATTGGGTTCAGTCCTCCTAACCTTCCAGCAGAGGAAAGTAACTTGATATCTCATCATTCATATTGTCCTATACCGCCTGGAAGACAAAGTAGTCATCCATTTATTGTAGTCGGTGATTTATCTCATGATTTATCATTTTTCAAAAGTTTATACAGTGGATCAAATATTCTGAAGATTCACTGCTGAGTTTGTACGTTGTCCTGTCAGCATGACATATTTGCTTTGACTGTCATTCACTTACTGTTTAGTGATCATTTTCTGCAAGTCCCTTAGAAATTTCATTTGACTGCGTCAAATATTTTCTTTTTCTTGTTCCAAAGGGATTGCATAATTGTATATCATTCCACCCGGCAATTATATAATGTTGATGCTCTTGTGATATGATCTCAGTTGCGACAATGGAGTCAATAGCTGGAACTCAGGTAGATCAAACGTTAGCAAAATTTCGATGAAGATACTCTTGTCCAGATGCGATTACATCTTGAGAAAATTTAAGACTGATGAGATTGATTTTGGTGAGTCCTTTCTTTAGAGTCAATTATATCGATATTGAGACTATGTAATGTCTTGTCAAATAGTCTTAATTGTTTATGTTATAGGTGATCGTCCCCTCCCGCTTGCAAGACTCGAAGAAATGATATTTGTCCTTGAAGAGTTGGCTCGACTTGTAATACCTCCAGATACAATATCGGATCTTCCTTTACATCCGCATCTGAAAGGTGGTCTGACAGAAGAAAATCAGCTTAAGCATCCATATCTATTTGTCCTTTTTCCTTCTTTGTGTGAGCTTGTTACGTCCAGGTATTTTTCATTTTAGTGGAGTTGTTTCTGCCAACTTTGGTTATTGTTATACAACGTGACTAATAGTTACGTGGTCAATTCTTTATATATTTCTCGAGTTTAAAGTTCCAACCTTCATATATACAACATGAATAGTGAAATCTGATATTAGGTCACGAACTATGCATCTGTTCAGTTATCTCTATTGAATTTAGATTGAATTTAGAATGTTATGCTAAGTCCAAGTTTAGTAACTACAGGCAGTAATTAAAAGGAAGAATTCTATCGAATTAACTTCGCTTGAACGTTATGTCGTGGTGAAGATGAGAATTTCAAAATGATTAATGACGTGCCTAGAATAAGTAAGATGGGTGTGGATGATTTTTTTGTTGGAAATCAGGCCTCGACCAAAACAGAAATTCGGGGTGTTGTGCTAATCATGCGAAAGTTGGCTACCAACTAGGGGGAAGTTTTTATATGTTGTTGGGTATTAAATTTTCTGGTGAATTATGAAATTATTTTATGTCAAAACATTTGGAGTAATTGCATGAGGGTCAAATGCGGCTTTGTGTGGCTGAGCAATGGTAGCTATAACCACGAGATTACTCAACAAATGTAAAACGGTTGCTGTTCAGTACGGACGGTGTAAATTAAAAGCCATGAGTATGTGTTATCTTTAGGCGTAAGTTAACATTCACTAACTGGTCTCGATCAGCTTTCTTTGGACTAAATTTAATAGAAATTATAGTTGTTAATTTTTCTGCACCGATTGGGGTAACTATATGATTGGTTGTCGATTTCTGACCTTATCTAAGCTATATCACGCGAATTAAAGATTTGTTACAGGATATAGCGTTATCTAGCTGCATACAGGAAATTATAGAAATAAGAACGTCACTGAATAAGTTAGTCTCAATGCAAGTTCCTTTTTTCTTTTCATAGTTTCGAAATTTGCTATTAATAGTGTCTTTTGGATTGTAATTGATAGGGAACGCAGGGTAAGAGAGCTAGTGCAGGCATTGCTGAGGCTCATCAGTGTGGAATTGGCACTGGATAAAATCAGTCTTTCCTAAAATGGGTTATCCGCTATCCCGGTTGAGTTATAGAAGTTGTGTGCCCCAGTAGGCTTAGGCGAGGAGTTTAAATCCGTCCTCGGACATGTTGTATAATGAGAAGATTGTACACAACATTTTTCATTTGGTTGATGTTGGATGAGTTAGGGAAGGGGGTGCAATTATTTTTGTATATTAAGAATGCAAATGTAAACAGTTTTGGTTATATATCAGTTTTTTTGTTGTTTGGTAGTTATATTCAGTTTATGGTGGTGTTGAGAAGTCCCACATCGGACAATCAAGAAGAAATAAATGAATTAATAAGTATCATGGGCTACTCTCCTCATTCTCAATTGGTTTTGAGGTGGAACCCCATTGGAAGCAATCTGGTGGTTGGACCTGTATTCTGTTTATGGTGGTGTGGAATGGTCCTGTATTATAAACAATAATACTGTTGAAAAATGAGTTGTGCAACTGGTTTTGTGCATTTTTGATGATTTCAATAAGCACATATATATATATATATGTATATATATATATATATATATATTCATGTATTCCGAGGATAGCAAAACTTCAGTTGAATGAGATGTAGTTGGCAATATTTCATTGTTTCTGGAGATTTAGTTATAGCAAGAGAATTACATTTTGCTCATAATGGTTATCTATATGTTGCTTGGCGTGGAATTGCCAAAAAGAAACCGGATTTGACTGAAACAATCCCCAGATTGAAATGCAGGAAGTCTCTCATTAGAGTAAATTCTAGGGTTTTATCTAGTTCTTGGAAAATCCCTACACATCTTCCTCCAGATTGTTAATTAATTTATACTTGTAAATGATTCATATCATTGAACATCGAAAACTAACGCCGTTCGTGACAATACAGCCATTGAAAAATGCAGGTATATCGATGCGCATAACGACTGATGCACCATCATGAAGAAGAAAAGTATCTAAACATTATAGGGCTTTTACACTTTTACAATCCCCAGTTGTTAACAGAAAATGATATGATAATTGTGAAAAAGATAAAAATCCTTATTAAATACACAACTACAATACACATAGAAGGTCTTTCTGTGGCTCCACCGTTGCACCAAGATCACTCGCACACACAGGAGAAGGGAGGGAGATAGATTGAGAAAGGCGCTATTGCCTGTTTCCAAATATATACAGCGACTCAATCTAACCAAGCTTTCGCAAATTCACAAATAGAGAGCAGCTGGAAAAACAAACTAGCGTATGATGGCATTGTTGCTGTTGACATTGGTGAAGTTGCCCTGATTAAGCCTGGCGGCTGCCGCCACGGAGGCGGCAACACCACCAGGACGTGTGGAGAGGTTAGGATCATTCCTCAGCTCCGCACTGATCACTCCCTCTGCATCTCGCCGCGTCACCGGCTTATCACTCGGCAACTTCTTACTCGCATCCTGCCACCCACCCACCACCACCACAATAACAACAAATATTTTATTTATTTAATTTATCAAAACTTGAGACCATTGATATATATGGATTGGACTTACGTGAAGAATGTCGCCGAGTTTGGTCTTCTCCTCGTCATTGGCGAGGCGTGCGTTGCGCGTGGCAGCAGACTGAGCTGCCGCAGCAACGCCGCCAGGTATTATGTTGGTACGGCCGGTGGCTCTGACCTCCGCCGCCTGGATTGCAGCGGCGTCGCAGTAGTCCACCGGCTTTTGACCTGATGTCAGAACCGTAGCCTCCAACGCTTTCCCGATCGTGATGCTTCCGGCTTCGATGGTTGGATAAGAAGGTTGCGGCGGTTGCTTGGCGGTGAGGGTGGCGGCATCGTATCTTGTGACGGCCGACGCCTCTCGGTGGGGCTGTTCCTGGCTCATTTTTTTGGGTGGAAATTTATTTATTTCAATAGGGGAAAGGTTTTCTTTATTGAAGTTGAAGAGAGATTTTTATTTTTTATTAGAGTTAAATATCAAATCTGCTCAATATATATAGTAGGTGTGTTTTGGTCGTGTCAGTTTTTGCAATTGATGGTTTAGAGTGTTTATAGTTTTTGTCGTCCATCTTGAAACAACTTTCAACTCCTCCACTAATTAATGTGGTTGAGAAACAAAAGCGCATGGGTTTGGGTTGGTCTCGTTTTTTGTTGTTGTCGAGAATAAAATGATATTTTTAAAAATATTTCAAACAAAAAATAATCGCAACAGTAACATACAACCAATTTGAGTACGGCAATTTCACATCAAATGCGTACATCTACCAATTTGCGAAATACACTGTAAGAAGTTCAAACTAAACCATTGCCATCACCAATTTCACGAATGTATTCATGTCATGATATTTCATGATGTATTAATTGAATTTGCACCGCATAGAGAAATAATTATTTATCGCCAGTGGACATTGAAACCCTTTGTGGTTGTACCAGTATTTATGTAAGCCTTTGCTTTTTGGTCTCTTGGTTATTGTCAGCATTGCTTTCCTACCACTCCGTCCCAGCTCTTTCTTCGTAATTTGACTTTTGTCACTATTCACTGGGTCAATTTGACCCGGTGATTTGAATAGCAAACTGATGTAATATTTTGATAATTTTTTCATGGTGTTGTAGAGTAAAAGGTGCTCTATTATATGGTAAAAAAATTATCAAAAAATCGTATGATTTTGCTATCCAAATCACCCGGTCAAAGTGACCCAGATACGAGTCAAAAAAGTCAGATGGGAAGAAAGAGCTGGGACGGAATGGTAGGATTTTTTGACTTCATCTAGCTAGCTACTTTCTTTTGGATGTTTCTTTTGGATGTTTTGACTCATCGAACTTTGGATTTGCAAACCCTTGTTCTATGCTTAGTGGGAGAAGTAAATTGCAAATGTTACTTGGCAGAATACCTAATTAGTGAATCTATAAACTCTCAACAAAATGTAAAACACGTGTGTGACATATACTGTCATCTAGTCATTTTCTTAATTATATTGTTAATAATTCACTCTATTAATAATCGAACCGGAACCCATCGTACCATTTCTTATCGAAATCCTAGAATTTATGGTTACTCCTGAAAATGAGTCTGGAGTTTTGAAATATAATAGTAGTACAATGTGTACATCAATGCCCTTAGCATGTGAGCTATAACACACATGTGCAGTTGTGTCATGTGAAGTTGGAACAACACTGGACTAGCACAAGCTGTTCAAGGACTAAACTAGTATGTGGAGCAAATTATAGGGGACTTATTAAAAATGTACTAGAAGAAATAAGAATGGGGGGAGTGTAGTGGTGGTAGCCTAGCAGTAACTATGTTTCTGGTCGGTCTTCTAGGGTTTATCTAGTCTGCGTATGGAATTGCTCGCTTCTTCCTTCTCTTGCTAATAAGCGGCAGCTCACAACCGTCGCCGTTCGATCGATCGACCGAACATGGCACAGAAGCTAACCGCTGAGGGCGCCATTCAGTTGCAGGAAGGCATCAACTTGGTTCTATCGCGATGGTCCGCCCTTCAAATTGCCGTCGACAACGAGTTCGGCGGTCGCAATTCTCGCCTCAAGTCTCAGCAGCTCGCCCTCGACCTTTTCTCATGGTTTACTCAAACCAAAGGTTGATTCTTCTTATCATTTTCGCTCTGGGCCTGAATTCAATGAAATGGGAGTAGAATAAAATTAGGTTCGTCAATTTGGTTAATCATCTTCATCTTTCTTGTTCCAGGACAACTCTTTATCGATGATTTGGAGAATTTGCTTTACGATTTCATGGTCTCCCTCTTCAATACCCAGCTTGATGATGGTAGCGACGAGGAGGTAACTACATCGATACACAACGATTCAATCCTTTATTAACATTCCTGCAATTATTTGCCTTAAGGATCCATCCGTCCTTTTTTCTTTTCCTTTATTGCCTTAATTTGTTATATGCGATGGTATTTATACTTTGCTCCACCATTTGCCTCACACACCCCTATAGTTCCACTCACCATATCTGTTTTTGCCTATGTCTGTTTAAGCTTTGATCCATTCTAGCTTTGACATGTGTGCTATGTTTGCTTACTAGCTTTGACCTGTCTTTGTGTGAGCCAACGAATGCTATGGTAGTAGTTTGAAAGTCTGTTTTAGGGTTCAATCGACGACACAACACATTTCATTAAGAGTAGTGAGCACGGGCGTTGCAACTTGCACGCAAATAACTTAATCGTTCAAAAATTAACAAATAATATTTTAACACATAGATTCTTGTCCGCGTAAGGGAAAAGAAACAATGTGAGAAAAAAAAACCCCCCGAGTACGTGTTTTTGTTGAACTGCAAATTCTGCATTGAAGGGAGAAGTATACAATAATACAAGGGTATACCGGAAAGCTGTAAATTGTTATACCTAACATTACACTACTACTGCTGCTACTAGTACTACTACAAACAATAAGAACTGTGAGTTCGCTTCCCAAATTCAAACTAACTCAGGTTTTATCCTTCCGTGAAAGCAGCCACATGATATTCACAATAAAAACTGCGCTGGTCCCTTCTATCAACCATCTCCCCAAGGCATTCCTTTGATTGTTATCTTTCTACTTCACGACAAGTATATCAATGATCAGTTGCTTCCAATGAACTTTTGGTACTCTCTGTCCCATAACCTGCCCAAAGCCTCAAACTCGTTCCATACCGGTCTGGAGTAGCTACAAGTAAACACCAAAATAACCCATGGATGGAACTAAAGAAGTACATGAAGAGATCATCGAGGGGAATATACTACTTGTATTAAGAGTTCCTAATTTTGATTCCATAACATCTGCACTTGAGTTTGGCATGTATCGAAACAAACAGTCTCGCCTAGGAATTCAGTAGTACATAGTTGTTCACTGATGAGCACTCAGAAGAATCAATTTATACATTGAACTCGTATTTGCCCTTTATCAGTTCACCCCTTATACAGTTCACCGAATCAACTTCTAGAGTACGAGTTAGTTGAGTTTTTACATTAATCAGTACCTCCTTCATGAATGTTTAGTAGACCAAAATTTACGAAAAGCAGCTAATAACAATTTGCCAAGGAAATAGGTAGATTCCATTCTCTTCAAACAGAATAGGGGCAGGTAGTATATCATCCTATAATAGATATAAAATCAGTATTTTTTAAGCTCTATTGTTCACCTATGATTGCACTCAAGTTTAGGGATCAACAGCCATTTAACATGGTCTACCTAGATAGTGATGTTGCATGGGTCGTGGAAGATGAGGTTTTAAATCAAAACCAGGCTTTTGATTTTGGTGTCACAATTGCATCCAATGACAAGTAAACATAGGATTCCAAGCGGAATACCAATCAGAAACTCTTTTCCCTCTTTGACTTCTGATTATCGGCCACTTTACACGCTTCAAAGCTATCCCTAGTTAGAAATAGAAATTTCCCCTTGCTCAATCTCTCTGTCCTCCTGGCTCAGAAAATTATTCGAACAGTAGGAAGACATGTAAAGCACAGTAGTTGGAAAAGAAAACAATATATATTTTATAGAAATGTATGATGAGCCAAAGAAGCACAATTAGAAACTTGAAATCAAAATATGAATGAAGCAATGAGAAATGACTGCTTCGATTTCTTCGAAGACTCTGTTGATGTTGCAGGAATTAAATCATCAGGTACTATCAACTATTACATGATCGATCGGCCACCACTCTTACTATCTCACACCTTTTTAAGACCAGGGTAGCGTAGGATTCATTACTCACTGCTCAAAATCCCACCCCACAAGCGCTCACACAACAGCATCAATATATATATATATATTTTATATCGAATGAGTATGCTATCATTGGGTCAATTATAATTAATTACGTTATGGAAATTTGTCTTCAGCTCCCCTCACTTGTTAATGGGATTCTGCTAATTGGATTTGAATCACACTACAGAGTATAAAAGCCTCATCTTGAACTAATAATCGATAGTTCCTAGATGGCAGCCACAATCACATTTGTGTGGGGTGGATGTTAAAAATCGTACTAATTCAAAAGTGGGTCCAGTGAGCAGAACCCAATGAACCGTTTGAGTGTTGATTGATGAGTGGAGGATTTGAGTCTGTGTTGACAATCGAAATGCAGATGATAGCAGACCATCGACATAGACCAATTGAAGAGGCATAACACATGAATATAGGGGACTGATGATTTTAGACTGAGCTCGAATGCAGTATTGACATAGACCAATGGGATAGACAGAATCAGAAGAGTCTGAAGAGACTTAAGGCTGATGAATAAACATAATTGATTAGTTTTCCATTAGAATTAAACCAATTGAAAAACTGGAGAGGAACAGATCACTGGAAAATATTTGCAAAAATATATGGACCAATTGGGTAGATAGATAAAGAATATCTTTTACTAATATATGAAATTGAATCAATTATTTTTTTTTTACAAAAAGCAGATACAGCACAAACAAATTTGGTAGAAGATGATATTTTAAACCTTGATCAAGCTGTAGTAGTTGCCGTGGCTTTTGCTAAGCGTTAACAAGATCTCAGGGGAAAATATGGATAAACTAATAGACATGTAAACAATAAACCTTATTGATATATGGATTTGAATCAGTGACAATTTTATAATAGTAGATACTGCACGATCAAATTTGGTCGAGTTTAATACTCACACCTTAATAAAAACTTGCCACATGAATAGTGCATACCTTACCAAATCAACTTGAATAAAGTGAGATGTTACGAAGAAAATGAATCGTTTGCTCCATCTTTGGTGGCGTTTGTCAACCGATGAAGAACTTGGGGGAATCGAATTTTACTTTCGAATACTCTGTTATTGACTGTTAGTGGAGAAGAGAACACACTCATAAGTCACTTATCAAATTCACTAGAAAATCCACATTTAGAATAAGAAAATAACACCCCACCCATACCTTATGAATAGGCTGAGTACCGAGATTTGAATCAGAACAAGCTTTAGCCCTCTTGAATAAGGGCGATGGACAGAGACAGAATGAAGACGACAAGGGGCGCTGATGAAGGAAAATTGATCGCTACTTTGACGGTGCAACTGGCGTATCGCTGATCGAGAAACACCAAGGAGTCGTTTGCTTACCTGGAATAATGTTCCGTGAATGAGAGGCGGAGCAGCGATGGACTCTAATTGGTTGATAAGAAGTATATAAACCAATTGGAGAGATGAAGCAACGTTAGAAGAAGAGAATGAAGGGTTATATGTTGCTGGAAGATGAAAGAGTACAAACAATAGAAAAGTCTTAATACCCGTAGTAAATAATTGTTTACTACTGCTATTGTTTAATCAGGGGTATTTTTTTGTCACCCAAAAAGAGGAGAAAACACTTGAAAATATTTAACTTTGAGAGGTGTAAAACAGTTACAGGTGTTAAGCACTAAGGACTCCTTCACTCTTTTATAGTAGTTGAGATTTATCCGTTTTACCTCTGTTCGTTCTTTGATCTATTTTAGTTTTTTGGCATGTTTCTTTTGTGCTTTCATTTGTTTGTAACTTGTCTGTGATGTGAGGCTGTTCTGCTAATGTTATACCTTCAATTCAGAAGACTTTTTCAGGATAAAAATGTATAGTTTTATGGACGCACAAACTTGAAATGTATAGCAGTGTGGCGAGTTTTCTACTTGAGATGTATTTTCCAGCAATCTTCATATGTTCTGCTAAGAAGTTGTATCCACTAACACATAACAACTTAATGCAGATAGCAGAGAAATTAATGGTTATGCATGAAGAGTGTCTGGAAGGCAACTATAATTCAATACAAGTGCTGAGGGAAACCAATGTTCCAAGGGCACCTGGTGCTCATATCAGACAGGTAAGAAGAATTCCTTCTACAAATGTTTTCTGCTCCATAAATAAGACGTGCTATTGTTTGGCACTTTGTGGGTATTCATATTCTGGTAGTTGTGTTTCTGCTGAGAAGTCCCACATGGGATATTTACAAGAATAAACTATAACTGATAAGTTTACAAGCCACTCGTACTCCCCTCACTGCCAAGCAGGGCCGGCCCTATGGTAAGGCAGCTGAGGCGACCGCTTTAGGCCCGTTTTTATTAAGTGTAACATTTTGAAAGAGAGCTCTAGTAACCTTAATTACATATTTTGATGCAACTTTAGGATAAATTCTATATTAGTTTGTAGGTAGCCTAAGTTTTTGCCACAAAGTTAACCCAAGTTCGAATCTTGTTGATATCATATGTGAACATTTTAGTTTTTACTTATCAAAAATTTGTACGGTCATTGAACATTAATTAAAATTTACGTAACATGTTCTTTAAAAAATCAATCTAAAATATTACAAACAAAGAAGAAGTCAAAATAATATGTTTTTTCTTCTAAAAATTAAACTTATTTACATATGTGTAATATTTTTCTCAAATGGGGCCCTCAAATTTATTACTTGCCTTAGGCCCCCCGAGTGTCTTGGGCAGGCCCTGCTGCCAAGTTGTTTTTGAGGTGGAATCCTATGGATTCGTGCAGTTTCAAGTTGGAAAAATCGGTATATTATAACTTATAGGATCACATGTTAGTGGGGTAGACAATCGTGTTTAGTGCATGAAAATTTGTCTGGAACGATAGGTCTGGTTGTGCAATACAGTACTGTGCTGCTGCATCACTTCCTGATCTCTGATCTTATATCAGACTACCGGAGGTTCTTTATTGAAAATTGTGGGACTACCGAGAAAGCAGGCAATTCATAGTATGAGCTCCTAAGCAGTTAAATGGCGTTTTTTTTCCTTGATTTTTTTAATGTAAGCCAGTGAGACTACTTGCCAGAGGTTGTTTATTGAAAATCGTGGAACTAAAGCTCAAGTAGGCAATTCATAAGATGAGCTCCGAAGCAGTTTAAGCCGGTGTAGGGTTCTCCTTGTGGTTGCCATCTTTACTTACTGGAAGTTATCTTCATGATTCGTGTCAGTTACCAGTTTAAAACTTCAAAGTTTGTTTGTCTGGGTTTATCCGAACTGAGTTACTTTTTTCCCTAATTGTCAACTTGCTGATCACTTCTCATTGAGCAAAGTTTCTGTGTAGTGTTTACCATAGCTAAGTTTTTCCAACCTGACAAATTAATGTAGTCTTCTAATGTTTAGTTAGAATAGGGTGTCATCGTAGTACTATTGTGAACTCTTAATGTGTTTTTTTCGTCGTGAACTCTGCTAGACCTCGAATCTGCTCTTGAAATATCATATGCCCTTTTTGTTTATCAGGCTGCCAATGATGATGAAGATGATAGCAGCGATGAAGAAGGCAACAGTGATGGTTCTACAGGAATGGAGGTTGATACTTCGGATTCCCAAAATTTAAACCATAGTAGTGACATGGCAGTTGAGGAGCCGAAGCCCACTGCAACTGCTGAAGCAGATGATGGGTGGACACAAGTTTCCCACCGAAGGAACAGGGGTGGTAGAAAAAACTAGTTTCCAAGCCTCAACATATTCAGCTCATCCTTTTTCTGGACCTGTAATATTTCACTTGAGTATCCGATCGTGATCGTGTTAGATATGTAAAAGGTTTTGAAGATTTTATATGCAATGCTGCAGTTATATTTGGCTTCCTTATAGTGGACGAATTACCAGCTTTGTGAAGCAAATGCTGCTGATTTTGAGTATGCACTTTTTTGTTCATGAGAAGATGGTATTCCATGATTTCAGCTATAATATTATTTCTGAGGAATGCAAAGAGAGTGAACACTGGAAATGCTGCTTGTGAGATGGATGGAGCATGCATTTCTTGAATGGAACCCATCAGTTGAGGCATGATCATCGCCTCCAACGAGGTCGTTATCTGGGTTGCTCAATTCCTTTGCACCCTTCACCTGTTGTTGAATGCGTTATGAAATCAGTTTTTTAGCCCCCCCTGACTCTGTTTATCCCAACCAGACAGTAAAAAAAAAACCATTTCCTCAAATACATACCTACCTAGGAGGATGTCGACCGTAGTTTCTATTTCTGTCCTGGTTATTTTGCTTCAACAGATGATGGTTTGTCTTTCTCCGGTGGCGGCGGAGAACCAAGAGGTGTTGCCGCAGCCTTTTCCGCCTCCTGGTCAGGGAGGGGTGGCGGCGGCGAACCAAGAGGTGTTGCCGCAGCCTTTCACGCCTCCTGGTCAGGGAGGGCAATGGCAATTTCTGAAGCTTAGCATCGGAATATCACCTATACACATGCAACTCCTTCACAGTGACAAGGTAGTCATGTTCGATCGCACCGATTTTGGCCCGTCCAACGTGTCTCTCCCAGACGGAAAGTGCCGGAACGACCGATACGACATCGCGCTCCAACATGACTGCACCGCTCACTCTGTCATGTATGACGTTCGCCGAAACACCTTCCGGCCGTTGATGGTCCAAACCGACGTCTGGTGTTCCTCCGGCGCCGTCCTCCCTAATGGAACCCTTGTCCAAACGGGCGGCTTCAACGACGGCGACCGAGTCATGCGTATGATCGACCCTTGTATTCACAACTGCGACTGGGCGGAGTTTCCCGGCTACTTAACGGATCGGAGATGGTACGCGAGCAATCAAATTCTTCCGGACGGGCGAGTTATCATTATTGGCGGCCGACAACAATATACCTACGAATTTTATCCGAGAATTGGCGGTAATGCGGCGGCGGCAGTGCTAAACTTTCTCAGAGACACGACCGACGCCGACGAGAACAATTTGTACCCATTTGTGCACCTATTGCCGGACGGAAACCTTTTTCTTTTCGCCAACACGAGGTCGGTAAGTCTAGACTACAGGAAAAATCGCGTGGTTCGAGAGTATCCGCCCATTCCCGGCGGCGATCCTCGTAATTACCCTAGCACAGGCTCGTCGGTGCTCCTCCCGATAGACGAAAACAAACACATGTTCGTCGAGATCATGATTTGCGGCGGAGCCCCATTCGGCGCGTTCGGTAGGGGTAACAGGGGAGAATTTGTTCCCGCACTGCAGACGTGCGGGCGGATAGAAATCACCGCCCCAAACCCTAGTTGGGAAATGGAGGAGATGCCGGTGCGGCGTGTGCTGGGCGACATGTTGCTTCTTCCGACAGGCGACATCATCCTCATCAACGGCGCAGGGAGGGGTGCCGCCGGTTGGGAAAATGCGAGAGAACCGGTTTTCCAACCAGTTATCTACAAGAGGGACGCGGGAAAGGGACGGCGGTTTTCGACCATGAATCCAACTACCATTCCAAGGTTGTACCATTCTTGTGCTGTTCTGTTGCGCGACGCTCGCGTCTTGATTGGTGGAAGCAACCCGCACGGAGGGTATTCCTTTTGGGGAGAACAGTACCCTACGGAGTTAAGTTTAGAGGCGTTCTCGCCGCCTTACTTGGCTCACGAAAACCAAAAACGGCGTCCGAGGATTGCCAACGTCACTGAAAAGAATATTTTGTCATACAGGAAGGCGTTCAACGTGGTTTTCGTGGTGCCGAGGTATGTGAGAAAGAGGAGCATGGTGACAGTGAGGTTGGTTGCGCCTTCGTTTGCGACGCACTCGTATTCGATGAATCAGAGAATGGTGATCCTGAAAATGACGGATTTGGCGTTGGAATCGTCAACTAGGATCAGGGTAACTGTTATAGCACCGCAGTCGAAGGAGGTAGCACCGCCAGGGTATTACATGTTGTTTGTGGTTCATGCTGGTATTCCAAGTCCTGGTGCCTGGGTGAAGCTTCAGTGACTGACTCATTCATTGCGCATTTCATGATGAGAATGTCATCATACTCCATCTTAACCAAGATCAGAGTATCTCCATGTCTGCTTGCGATACAAATCAATAAGATAGAGCGTCAACTTGTACTTTAATCCACGCCATCACATTATAGAATGAAATGAGCCCAAGTTTGTATATCGATCTGAAAGGAGCATCGACTTCTTGTTTCATGAATGTACGAGTGTAACATTAACATTTGAAAATGTGGTTATAGATGAATTTACGTATCCACAGACCACAAATGGTTTATAACAATAATAATTCAAGAGAGGAAACGGTAGTAACTTAGTTAGTTGTAAGAAACTGGTGCAAGAAAAAAGGAAGAAATAAAGTAGTGTCTAGCTTAGACTCAAAAGAGTCCCACATCAGTGTATAAGAAAATAGAGGCAAAGAACAAGAGTATATAATAGAAGCATCCTGCTTTTTGCCAATTACTTACCTGGACGGGGTCAATGGTCGATCAAGAAGGGCCATGGCCTAGGCTGGTGACCTCCACTGCACTTAGGAGGAGCACCACGTGGTGCTCTTCAACCAATGAATGTCTGCCACTCACTGTCAGTGTGTTTAAGTGTTGTACCAGTGATTGGTTGTAGAGCACCACGTGGTGCTCTAATGGAGCACTAAAAAATTACTCCTTAGGAGGGGTGTCAGCCTATGATCTACCCAAGTGGTGGAGTCAACGTCATAATTTGTGCCAGCGGGGGCCGGCGTTCGCGCGGCCCCTACCCAATATTTAGTCTTAATAATTAGTGATGTTTGCTGAGCCCATAAGTAAAGGAATTCCTGTCTATACAAGCAAAGGCCCTGCGCCTCCGGAGGACTCTATAGAATAGGTCTGTGGTATTACTTTAAGTAGCGATCTTTTGTTGATTTTTGAGTTTCGTAAGTGAATCTTTTGTTGATTTTTGAGTTTCGTAAGTGAATCCTCGAGCTATCGCTCGAGCAAGGGGCGGCTTATAATGCCGATGAGTCGGGCTCAATTCCTCTGTTGTTATCAGGCTAAAGGGCTGCTCCCGGCGCGCTAGTATGGATATACTACTGTTTGTGAGTCAGTGGTGGTAGATTCCAATTTGAGCCTGTGCTTCATTGCTTAGAATTTACACCCCAGTAGTAGTAACCTCTGGTATTTGTAATATCTCTGAAGTTTCTGTTATCAGATGGACACTTTCACGAGCTTCATCATAGGGACCAACATGTTATAGAGACCACATCATGTACTGGTGGAATGTAGAAACACTTGTCTGTATACATAGTAGAATCTTCAGTCTTCGTTTTAGTGGAGTATGTATTTGTCTCAGGCTTCATAATGCAGCAGTAAAGAAAAAAGAAAACATCATTCATCATAACACTATTACAGTTCTGTGGTATCAGTTTCTAATTAACGATACTGTAAACGACGATGTCTCTACTCTTTCCTTTAACAAAGAAATATTTCCTGAGAACCCCTTCCCTAACAAAACCAGCCTTCTCCAGCACCTTCTGCGATGCTTTATTCTCCTCATAAACAAGGCCTTCAACTCTGTCCAAGCACTTGAGCTCCTTGAACACCCTCGACATAACCATCTTCACAGCTTGTGTAGCTATCCCCTTTCCCCAGTAATCTGCACTCAAGGAGTAACCGATCTCTCCCCTTCTTCTATCCTTCCCATCACTCTCCCCAGGCAAAACATATATGGAACCAACTGGACGGTCGTCATCGACGCATATGGCCATGTACCAAGGGTGAGATGCTATGACTTGATCCAGGAATTTGATTGCATCTTCCTTGGTTGTGAAGGTGTCCCATCTGCAGTATCGCGTTACCTCTTCATCACCAGCCCATCTCATGAAAGCGTCCACATCCGAAAGCTTGAAAGGCCGCAAAGTGATCATGATGCTGCCCTCCTCCATAAAAGAAAAAAAAAATAAAAATAAAAATAAAGGAGAAGAAAGAAAGAGAGTACTTTGTATTTAGTACCAGTATCAGTGAAGAAGAAGAAGAAGATTGATGAGCATTGAGCCCATATATAAGCAACTACTACTAGCTAATGAATGTAGTTTTCAGCTTGGATTGGATTGCATAATTATTATTGAAGAAGAACACAAAAGATAGAGTGTTGTTCATAGAGAGTACAAATTTGAGTTGTCTGACTCATTCAGTCATTTGTACTAGTCCAACTTGGTGTGTGTGCAAGTTGTCAACCAACAAAAATGACCCACCAGTCTTGCTTTTGAATAATTACTCCATGTTAAATGAATGTGTTCATTTCATTTCGCTAACCACAGTCACAACTACACATATTACTTTCTACCAACTTCACCACTCAAACGAATAAACCACCAAAGAAGGAAACTTCAAATTCATTGATTGATAAAATGTCTGGCAAATTCTCCGAATGATAGTAAAGGTGGTTTCAAGTAGATACTCTCCAGCCACCACCAGCCCCTCTAACAAATCAAACAATCTTGTCCATCGTAGACGACGTAACCTTATGATATAAAGGATACTCGTCTTATATATTGAATCGAAAACTACTTCAAAAAACTACTCTTCTGTTTGTTTGTACAGCAAAATCATAGTTTTTCGGACTAAATCATCAACTGAAACTGTATTTCCTTATCACAAATGACTTCCATCTAGCCGTCATTACTTCCAAAGTGGAACTACTACTATCAGATGTCCTAAACAAACATTGGTGTCGGGAATCGATATGTGTCGCACATTAGTAGTGCGTTTCGTGTATTTATATTTTATACAAGTGGTTGAGATGAATTCAAACTGTCACTGAAGGTAGTGTCGTGTTCACTGTTGACAACGCGACAGTTTCTTGTATCTATATCATTTTCTTAAAAAGTACTACCTCTGAATGAAGGGTTGTGGTGATAGAATTTTGCGCGAGAGTGAGTGTTCCTTTTTTTATTTGACTTTTATTATCACTCCGTCCCAGCTCTTTCTCTCCAGTTTGACTCTTTGACTCGTACCTGTGTCACTTGACCGAGTGATTTGGTAAGCAAAACGATGCGATTTTTTGATATTTTTTACCGTGTTATAGACAAACTTTTACTAATAAACAAGGTGTATCATTTTGCTACCCAAATCACCGGGTCAAAGTGACGAATGAATAGTGGTAAAAGTCATATTGAGAAGAAAGAATTAGAACATAGTGCCACTGAGTTACTTTGACCCGGTGATTTTACATAAAACGATGCAAGAATTTAGTAATCTACTCATGGAGTTTAACAATCCCACATTAGTTGTACTCTTGACTTGGAAGACCAAAACGTCGTCGTTTGTCCGTAGACCAGGCCCAAATAAAACGAAAGACAAACCCTGTGTTAAACCCCGTCGCCGTCCTCGCCGTCGCCGTCCTCGTCCTCCGGAACCCATCCATCATCTGATTTCTGCAACCGAGATGAATGAATAAGTGAGTGATTTGATTCAATTCATGGGTCCTCCTCGTCAAAAGATGGTCTTTACCTCCTCCTCCTTGTCGTCATGTTACTGTCGCCTCTTGGCTCCGACACAGCGGCGGTGGATCTCCACCACGGCGCCGCTCGAAAGCTCGTCGTCATGGGTGAACAAGATCAAAGGTGTATTCACGGGCAACAACAAGGACGGATCTTCCGACTCTCAGGCCTTCACTCTCCTCAGTAATTACCCTCTCTGTCTGTCTGTCTGTGAATCAATCAATCAATATTTCAATGTCTAAGTTGATGATGATGTTTTTAAATTAGGGTTTGCTGAGGAAATGCAAACGGCGAGGAGGTTGGGCAAGTTGAAGAAGTATGTAGTTGGGCGGGGCAGCGAAACCACCTTCTCTGACGCATTCGAGAAGCATGAGGCCATTCTCAGAGTCCTTGGAGGTTTTGATCCCACTGGTGATGTTAGTAGTACTATTCCCATTCCCATTTCTTCTTTCTTCCCATCCTCTTTTTTATCTCTATTTGCTCATTCCATTGCATTTCCTTAGCTCAGTCCTTTAAAGTTCAACCAATCTTTAAAGTCCCACTTCTTGTAATTGGGGGGGGGAGGGGATGTGGTGGTATCGATGAACTAAGAAGGCTCTCGCAAGTATCCAGTTTACTGCATCCCTGTTAACATTCTTGTGTGTAAAGCTGCTTCCGTGATTTTAACATGTCTCCTTGTGGCTTTTTCTCATTGTAGAATATTCAAGTTAGTCAAAAGCAAGAAGCAGCAAAGAAGTGTAACTGCACCATTGCTGACGTTGAGAACACCTTGGCTAAGTTCACTTGGGCTAAAGAAGCACATAAGAAAGTCGAAAAATTAAAGCAAGAAGGGAAGCCAATGCCAACAAGCCTAGCTGAGGTATGTACTTTGAAGTTCTTCTAAGGCGTACCCTGTAGATTTACTTGTAGCTGTTGTGTATTTCTCTGAATCTTACAAATGAAATAAAAACGTGATGATCGGGTCCCTCCTCAGTTGGCATTTAACGCCTGCAAAGCTCATGCTTCAATACCCGAAAGCGAAAAGAAAGTACTTATATGTAGTTAACAGCTTCACTTACCTCCTCTTCTCTCCGAAGTCTGAACTACTATGCGGTCTCACAAATCAGAACTACAAGTATTTCATTTTGCCTCGTGCCCTTTCATTAACATGAAGTGAGATAGCTTGTAGTAATTAACTTATCTGTTTCCATCTACTATCATCATCAATCATGCAGGTACAGAAGTTGATGGGGTCAACACCATTGGATGTTGCCCGGTCAAATTTGGCTAAGAGTGGGCAGATAAGCAGGAATGCTCTTTGCCACTGTGGTTCCAAGAAAAGATATAAAAGGTACCCCTTATATCTTCTCATTAGCATATATAAATGACTTGGAATTTGTAGCACTTGGCAAGAGGGGACTGCTAGCTAGAAGTTAGCCCTGTGATTCTTGTCTCATCATATACCTGAAAAGAAGAGAGTCCAGATTGATTAGAGCTTCTGGCTACTTGCTGGTACCTGATCTAACAGTTGAAATCAGGCCACACAAAAAATTTAGTTTTTTATATTACAAGATTATTGTCTAAGCCTCTCTCTCAGTAGGCTGCACGTTATTTTCTACATGAAGAACCTATTTAGTTAGAACCTCATCTTATGTTTTCTTGCTCTGAGTTACTCATTTGTCTTCACTTTTGTTATTTTCAAGGTGTTGCGGGAAAGAGTGAGGAGATCCGAGTCGTTTGGAGTGTGCGATGTGTAATAAAGATTTGAAGAGAACCTAAAGAAAGCGGAGAACGCTGGATATTGCTAGCTCAAGAACACCATGATGTCTGTTGTGTTTTCACTATCTAGATGAGTTGATTATCCCTCCTGCATTTTTTTTTGTTAATCTGCTCGCTCATTGAGATGAGATAAGCTTCGACAGGTTCTAAGGCTTTTTGTAATCTTGTACTGATTTGATGTTGGAACCAGTGGAACTGCTTAACCAAATAATGAATTGGTTTTTTAGCCTTCCAGGCTTCCATTCACTTCATATTTTCCAGTCAACTTTTCAGTTTTTAATTTTCCTTGGGAAAAACAATCTTTGAAGCGTGACCCGTAGAGTTGTGGAATACTAACTAGTAGTAGGTCTTACTCTGTACAATCATTCATTAGTTTTCAGCAGTCTGCTATGTTACTCAACCACATCATGCCATCATAAACAGAGGCCTTCAGATGCATGTATGCATACCCAGATGTTAAAAGAGACTTTAGCACTAAGATGTATTCTGTTTGTCCCATACCCAGATGTTAAATATACAGCGCATGTCTCAAAGACTTGATCCATTGATGATTAATCATCTGTTTGTACTTACTACAAGCATCTGTGACACATTGCAGGGTGGTGATGGTGCAAGAGTATCCAAAGTCCAAAGGAATAAATTCATATGTGAAGTGCTTACTACAAGCTTCTGGAAACCAAGAATGTCCAAAACACCCATAAAACAAGATCATCTGAATTACTACATAATTCTCCATGACAAGAGTCTTCACAAATAAACAGACCCTGTCATGATGTTCCAAACCAGTAAACTACAACCTCTCCACACACACACAACACCGTTTCCAAATCAGACGAACAAAACTACTACTAGTGTACTATGTTAGATCACTTGGATCAAAAGAGGGTCATGCCAACATGTAATTGACACTTCCCAACCACCACTTCCCATGAACACATCATCATCCCAGAAATTACACAACAGTCGCACCCCAATGAAAAACTCTCGAATCAGAAATTGCAAAAACTCAAAATTGCATTCTACAGAATCAAACACGGACACGATATTCTCGGGCATATTGTCTTTTGAGACCTCAGATTAGATCAGACATCCTTCTCCTATGATGGGACAGTGTAGCTTTCAAATTTGGATCTGATGAACTGATAGTGCTGGGCCGCGGCATGGAATTGCATTTGGTGCTCTCACCAAGAGGACCATTTCTGTCTCCTCCATTACGGGTTTTCTTGTTTGAATTCCGAATGAGTGCTTTGAAATGAGGATCTGAACAGCTGAGAGACTGAGAGCCAGAAACATGTGTTACTACGCTTCTAGCCCTAGATCTTAACAATCTTGTCTTGGCATCAATATCTCTCTCTGCAGCACTGTGCCTTTGGAGGCTGGCCATGGTGGGGTTCATGAACCGAGGAGAGGGATTGGAGATTTTTCTTTTAATTACCTTGTCAGATGATGTCTTTGGGGCAAGAACAATGTCTCCCTTCTCTTCTTCTATGGCAGCACTAGTGGGAGTGGTGTTACCTTCCTCATCTTCAACAAGAGGCTGATGATCATACATGGACGACAAGAGCTTCTTGTATTCACTTTGCACAATCTCGGCATTTTCTATTTGATTGTTGAGCCTCCGGTACTCTTCTTCTGCGTTCCTCATCTCTTCCGAAAGCTCAGCAATTCTCTTTTCCTTCTGCTTCTTTAGCTCCTAAACAGAAGAGCACTGGGTACAGTAAAACATGTGTGGAACAGAAATGGAAATGGACACTGAAAGGAAATGCCATTATGTGTCTGCTGTACGTGGAAAAACAGTAGAAGAACTTGAACGGAAATCTTTGTTTCAAGTTAAGATTAATCTGGTTTGTGATGCATCATCATCAATCTGAAAAGTGACGCTACTAAATCGTTTCAGGTGTGTGTACACTTTGGATTTCCAAGTCAATGTTTCAACTTCCCTAACCATTCCTCCACATTTTCCATTCAGATTCCATCTTCCAAGTTGACAGCTTTTATTTCATGTTGTGGAACACTAACTTGTTTTTATGAGCTAAGATTTACCTCGGTGATTTCTCTAGTCGTTTCAACAGCTCTAACTCTCTGCGCAAAAGACAGCGAACAGGTTGTCTCACCAACATCCTCTTCATATTGGCTAATGTGCACCAGCATCATTACCTTTGATCCGTCACCTAAAGCAATCATGAAACAGTGATTATTAGTGTTATCGCATGCAAGTTCTAGCCCAACCACGCTGCATATTACTAACAGTAACTGAACAGATTAGGAGAATGGAAATGGCATTCATACTTAGGGAATCCTTCAGAATTTGAGTAAGCTTGCTATTTCTGCAGCCAAGATAACCAATTCCATTAGAAGGAGATACCAAGTATCTACTAGAAAGAATCAGACATTTCATGGGCTTTTTGGAGAATATCTGAGTTATCTGGCACATAGAAATACATTACCAGGCTAAAGGTCATAGCCCGAATAGGAAGGAACTCACCTAAAAGGAACATGGCCTCGCTTCCTTCTCAGGGCTGCAATAACATCGCCCAAAGCTGAAAGAGAGAGATTTATAGCCCTTCCCTCATCCAGTGTTTGACCTGTGGCTCCTGTTTTTAACAACCGCTCACTTCCTCCAAGATCAACCATCCACAACTTGCTTACTTCTGGTTTTCCTCCTGAAGCATGCTCACGTCTTATAATGTTGATCCTCGTTAAGCTAGACATATATAGAACTAAAGAGATAATGTAAGTCCAATTAATCTATCAAAAGGTTGCTACTTTTGAAATGACAAAGAACCCACCAATGCGATCGGCTAGATGCTTCATTGACATTAGTCCATGATGTGGATCTCACCCGCCTGCCCTTGGTGTACCACCAATTTGCTTTTGTGAAATCTGATATCTCCACTTCAGATAGACCTTCAATTTCTATGAATCCCTTCGAATCTGTTTGAATGTTGAGATTGCTGTAGTAGAATCAGTCAAGTCATATCAAAATTTGACCCAACAATTTTCTCTTGCTCTCACAATGCAACTATGCAAGTTTGGTACAAGGTAAAAATAACAAGTGTAGTATCTGAAACAGGTTTTTAATATGAACTGAAAAAATTCTAGTAGAAAACATGGGCCTTGATCACCATAATAAGCTACCTTAAAGGATGTGATCCAGTAAGCTAACTAGAAACACATGCCTAAAATGCATTCACTTTAAACATGTTTGTAAGCAGGAGTGAGCTTTCTTCCAAAAGATTGCTTACCATTTCGAGACTGTTCTATGTCTCCTTAGTGATGATGGTTTTGGAGCTAGAAGATCCCTCAGATTACCCAAGTAAACTTCCAACATGCTAATCGTGAAAGTAAAAGCAACAGAACTATCCAGCGAAGCTTGGTGGAATAGCTCCTTGATTGCTCGAAGAACAAGCCCGGGGGAACCATCCGTGCCATCCTAAATATATAGCAAAACCAACCACAATAAGCAACAGTGGACATTTTAATCACCATAGGTGCATTAAGGTAGATAGCTTCTCCTGGTACTGACCATAGTAAATGTTTTTCCTGTGCCTGTTTGTCCATAAGCTAACATACACACATTGTGCCCGTCCAAGGCAGATCTAAGGACCGGCTTAACCTCAATGAAAACATCTTCTGCATAATGTACAGCACAACAATGTTAATAGATGGCTCGTTTTGACTGTGTGGGTTTGGCAAAAAATGATAACACGTGGCTAGAATGACTTTTCTTTTAGATGTTTTGAGTAATTTATTAAAGAAAACGTGAAGGAAGTCGCCGAAGTAAAAGAAGTTAGATTATGAAACACCAGTGTACATTGTTTCCATTGATGATCTACCTAGAAGTAAAAAGTGAGATATCATAATTGCTTCTTAAAAGTTCTTTTATTACATTATCTAACTCGTAGAGGGTTGTGAATTTTAACAACAGATGGTTGAACAAGGCTACAGCATCTAAGAAACAGCAAAGCATGAGACAATAAAACACATTGAATGGATATCAACCTTGTGTAGCTTCTTGAGGAAACACTTTATCAAAAGTGAACTCTTTCCTACTTCCAGCAGATCCAACTACAACCTTTTCTGATTGAGCCACAATTGGGAGGTGAATTCTCTTGTTGGTTGACAATAGTGGCCGAACCCGACAGAAAACACGAATGCAGCCTACAAAATCGGGAGGGAGGAAACATAGTTTCTGTAAAACACAGTCCAGACAAACAACTATTGAATGCAGCCACCCACTCCACTAGGAGGATTGAATTTCTTATTACCTTTGGTGTCTAAGATCTTATTCAAGGCTTGTCTACGCTTCTCGTCTGAAGAGATCTGCATTGACCTCAGTCTAACAATCTCTTCTGCAAATCCAATCAGCAAGGCAAGGCATGATTTAAGTAATGAATGAATAACAAGTGTATCAAGAATGGATTTCAAGAAATGGCATATACCTTCCAAGTCTGATATTTTTCTTTGAACCTCATGCTCTGGGACCATATTGACATCAGTGGTAGTTGCTGAAATCGGAGGCATTTTTAAATAGGATTGAGATGCCAGAGACTCCATGGCATCCTCCTCTACAGGATTAGAGATCTGATCTTCTTTCTCAGTAGAAATGAGCATCTCTCAGCTTAAACCTGGTCATTTACACAGAGGAAAACAAGAATCTGATTCAATAAATGGATAAAATGCCTAAAGCAACACGAATCTATACTAGTTCTACTCAGAAAACAGACACACAATGGGGAGGTTCCTAAGAATGGAAGCAATACAGAGGCATAGATTGGATTTGATTTAATAGGCTTTTCAGTGGAGACCATGCTCTTTCTTTCTCATGATCATCACTTGTGGGCAAGCAAGCATGGGAGAATACACAGACAGAGACCCAGAAAACACCCTTTAAAATCTTGGGAGTAAAGATGAAGTCTTGGATTAAGAAAGGAGGAGGAGGATATAGTACGGAGACCCATTAACAGAAACCAAAATCGATGTTTTGTTTTCATGCAAGAAAGAAAAAGATTAAATATTTTTAGATCCCCGAAGACAAAACACCCTTTAAAATCACGCGATCAAACAACAGGATGGAGTGCAGATTGATTGATTGATTTCAAATAAAAACGAGACCTTTGATGATGGTGGTGGTGCAGAAGCAGAGAGAGAGTAATGTTGGCTAGCTCAATGATTTGCCACTCCAAGACCCTCCCTGAATGAGAGGAGAGGAGAGGAAAGGAGTTAAAAGTGTTTTTGGACAGTTAATGAAGGTGACCAACAGAAATACATACCCACTAGAAATTTGGGTTAAACAATCAAGGAATCCTTTGGATGCTTTGCTTGTTTGTAGATCTGCAATGAACTGGTTTTTTAAATAAAAAAATAAATAAATAAATTGATTTCTTTAGGGTGGGCCACCAGGAGCGGGGGTTGTAGAGCTGAAATTTCAATGGAAGTTTTGATTGATTTGGCCTTTCCAAGAAAAATTGAAAATTTTCACTTACACCCACTCAGTATTGGTTGATTTCACTCACCACCCCTCTTAGTTCTGAAAATTTCACTTACACCCCTTATGGGCCTGGCGATTCGGGTCAACCCGCCGTGTCGGGTCATAAACTGGTTGACCTGAAGGTGACCCGTTTATCCCCGTGTCACTTTCGGGTCAACCCATTTTGACCCGTCGGGTTTCCGGTTCGTGTCACGTTCATGTCGGGTCATCGTGTCGACCCATATATTGTTCGGATTTCGCCTATGTGGCTTCCTAAAATAATGCCAACGATGAAAAAGATGGTTACAGTTGTGTTAAGCGGGTCGAAACGGGTCATTTTTCGGTTGTCCAGGTTAACCCTAACCCGACCCATTTATTTTCGTGTCAATTTCGGGTCAACCCGTTAGTGACCCGCTGCGATTTCGTGTCGACCAAACCGCTAACTTCGAAACATTTTCGATTCGTGTTGTCATGTCGTGTCTAATATGACTATCAAACTTGGTACCACTTACACCTCCCTCTATGTCTCCACTCTGCTAGTTGGTAGGATAATTTTCCCAATTCAATTTTTTAAGACAGATTAATCCTTGTAGATGCTGCAAATGTCAATCCACTCCAATGTGTATTCTTAACATATTCAAAGATCGGAAGTTCCATATGCGTTTATAAATATAGTGTAACTACTACAAGCAAAAGTCGAGACTAATGTATATTCTTAACATGTGCAAAGATCGCAAGTTGTGCAACTACTACAAGCAAAAGTCGAGACTAATTTTCGGCAAGGTTTACAAAATTTGGGGCGGTGGAATTTGCAGCCTCCTTAAGGGAAAATCGGACCGAAAATTTGAATTATGGAAGTTTCCCTATCAACTGACAGAGTAAGTACGCGAGGGGAATAAGTGAAGTTTTTCAATCTAAAAAGGGTGTAAGTGAAAATCAAACAAAATTGAGGGGGTGTTAGTAAAATTACCCCTCTTCAAATAGTTCTTTGCAATATGGGTGCTAAATTTAGCGGTAGAGCAATGTGGGTTTCACAAAAAAAAAAAAATGACTTCCAAATAATGGGGTGCTGGTGGAGTTAGAAGTAGGCTAGTTTAGGCTTTATGTTTGATGTTCCATTTTTATAGCGGCGAAAAAAATTAACATCAGTTTCTACTTTATGCTCTATTTGGTGGATAACTTTATTGGAAATTCATTACATTATATGATTCTAATAATTACTTCCAAATAAAGGGGTGCTGGTGGAGTTTTTTTTAGATAAGACATAAAATTAAAAATATTTACTACTAAGGCAACAAAGAAAAAATATTTATTAAAAGAATAACTTCTAGAAAAGTATTTACTAATTTTAGTGATTAAAAGGCGCTCCTACAGTAGTAGCTCCTAATTTTAGAAAATTTTAATTAAACTAAATCTAATAATTCCCTTATCATAGAAATAATTAATAATTTATTATACCTTTTTCGTCGAACGAAATATGTATCGTGATAACTTGTTAATTTGTAGTAAAAAAAGCATAAAATATATGGTATTATATTAACATATACTTAAAAATTTAAATATTAAAAAAAATTTGTAATTTTTTAAAATTCGTAATTAAAATTTATAATTTTATAGAAATTTGGAGTGAAATGAAGGGCAAAGTAATCTTGTTACATATTTCCATCCAACATAGGGATGAAAGTTAACGGAGTGTACTACCGTTGCAACTAAATCCACACAAAATCAAAATTATGTGTACCGTCGATGCAAATTTAGCATTTTTTTTCATTTCTTGGCTTAGTGGTAAATAATTTTCAATTATATACCTTATTACAAGCCAGGAAAGCCCCCTCAATTTACTAATGCTCTAGGTTCTTACAAGCTTCTCCCCAAGAACATGAATCAACGGTTGTGTCATACAAGTAACCATTAATAGTATCCCATAAAATGGATGTACTAGTGCATGAACTCCCTTAGCAAATGGTAAAACATGACATATCATAGTCAAAGTTTACTTGCATCTATTATGAACAATTGAGATAGAATTCATGGAGAGTCTTACTTGCTTCCCCCAAATTGTAGGCTCATTAATTCTCCGTGTTAATTCACAATTGAGTAATCAACCACCAAAATTATTGTCTACATAATTATTCGTGAAGAAATCAAATTATAACTACCATTTGGGGGGGGGGGGGGGGGTTTGAGAGGGCGAACCTAGGAGACGGGTCGATGGCTAAGACCGATGGGGATGAAATATTGAAGGAGACACAAGTCATGATGGAGGCACGTTCTCGCAAGGTGGACGAGACCGTGGTCAATGAGGGTGATCGACTTAAGGATATGTCCTCGGTGGCAGCGGTCCACAAACCTTAGAGGATGATGTATCACTCCCACCCCTAAGAGCTGGGATATATGCCATAAGACCCCAGACTCGCGGGAGTGCCCTACGCTAAGGCACATAAATGCCCCAGCAATAAGTTAAATATTGTCGGTTCTGTTACGAGACAAAATTAAATAAACTAAAAACTTGAAAGACAAAGCTTAAAATTATACTTTTAAATATGTGATATTGTCAGCTATATGTTTGACCCTACTTTTTCATTCATGTGTGCTCTCCTACAAAGTTACATAAAGCGACAAACAATACAGATTATCGGAAATAGTTTACGTAGTGTATAACTCATGAGGAAAGTATGTCATATATAATCATTGAAAGTTTATTATAGGTATTACAAGCCCCAATCAGTATCATGATGTAATAGCACATATCAGATAGCTAGAGTTAATTGTTTCTTATAACTCAAGGAGTCCACAATTGACTCAACCATACCTGCCTTGTACAGAGGATTCCAAAACCTACAACCCACAGGGTTTTGAGGACCAGATTCATTTATGACAAGGAAGGCTCAATCAATCTACCAAGACAAACTAGGCATTAAGTGTGCACACCCCCTACTGAACCATCGTCTACTAGTTGCCTACATGTCCGAAGACAATCCCCATGTGTCTGAAGGCAATGTAATGTCCGCAAACGATAGTAACCAACAAAGTGTCTGAAGACGTCCGAAGACAATTATATCATAGCTCATACTAATTTACTCATACGAGTGATATTAGATTGGAGAAATACATCAAGGTCATAAGCATGCATATGTTTACCTGATATATAGCCTAATTTCCTGAACAGCGAAGCTGATTTCATATTCTAGAAACCACTAAATGTTTAAAATATATATGATATTAAAACTTGTCCTCTAAGTGAGGTAGAATGCACGATGCAGATGTGATGTTGACTACCCAACCAAATTATTGTTTTACCCTAACAACTCATTCTCTTCATTACAGTCCATGACTGTGCTTGAACCCTCCAATCTCATTTAGTCAAGTCTATAAATGTGAAAATATGATTCATCTCCCTTCCTAATATTTTCAATACTGAAATCCAAAATTTTTACTTAATTGTACCCAAGCCCATGCAGTTTAGTGAAACAGCAGAAAAATCCCTCTAGTTGACTTTTAGTCAATTTCAACCTAGACAAGTATAAACAACTCCATACATTAAGAAACGGATACACATGCAGTAGGTCATGCCCAGGGCTATGATTTGAATGTTCAATTCAATTTATTACAAAATTACCAATTTGCCCATCCTATACAGCTCAGTCCAACTAGGGTTTTTAGAAATTCAAACTTGGTAAAACTAGAATGTTCTAGATAGGAAGAGAGTGGAACAATGTAATAAATGAAAAAAGCTACTACAACTATCATTAATTAGATCATCTAGATCCTTCCAAGGAGGGAAAGGACATGTATAAATAGAGGGAAGCTCATTTGGAGCAAACCAATCTCCAAAATCTCTCAAGCCTCATACTTTCTCGTTGTAATAAAATTGTCACTTCCATTTAACTAATCATGCCATGATACAATTAGGAATATCTAAATAAACCTTGCAACAGTTTGTTGTCGAGGCACTATTTTAGTATCACCGAAACCTTCGGACAGGTAAAAGAGAAGTATCGCAGAGGCAAGATATGACTACTGACCACAAAGCTAGCTAGCTGCTACCATTTTTATCTCAAAACTAGCTACCATAATTACTTAGCTATTTTGTTTACTTCATATACTCCACAACTGCCAAATTGCACAACCCGCTGATGCGAACAGAGCCACAAGACACATCAATACATATACCCAACCATTTGCTATGAATGGCAAGGATAACTCACCAATCCGTTTAGGAGTATTTGCAACTGTAAGACCTTGCGACTCAACCTCATCCAGTACTTTCTTTAAAGGGTCAGTCATGTGCCTCATCGAAGCCCCACGAGCCAGTACGATCTTGTTCCAATTGTACCCAAATAAGAACATTCCTGCACACACACACCTATCACTGCCATGGCTCCGGTCCCGAATTCTGCCGTCTCCAAGTAAAATTTGTGGCTAGCTTTCTTCGCCAGCTGCTCCAGATTTGTGGTCACAGAGTAGAAGAGAAAACCTGCCAACGCCGGACCTGAGTAATTTAGAGTGGACTTCACACTGCCTTACATATTTTCCCATAGAATCGTGACTTCTCCTCTTGCAGCCACACAATCATCCATCAGAGTTTTCAGCTGCTGGGTTATCTCTGGCTCCTCCACATCTTTCCACACTGAACGAAAATCAATCAAATCGGTTTCATCAATCAATCAATCGGCAAGAAATTAATATAGTAATAATTGAAAATCAAATAAAAATAGGTATTGTTGTAACATAACTCCTGTTTCAGAACTCTGTTACCAGTTTGTTATAACATGGGGGTATTTGAGCAAGAACGATGAAAGCAAAACAAGAACGAGACAGATAATAATGTGGTTCACTAGCAAATTCGTAACGAACCCGCTAGCTACTCCACGACCAGAACCAGATATTTTATTGAGAAGAGAACCCGATTACAATGCACGTCGTGGCCGCAACGGCCACGTCGGCGACCCGAAACACCCACCCGACACACACGCACAAAAAAAGCTCTCAAAGGCACCAAAGCCTACTGTATGTAACCCGAGTGTTTATGTGTGTGTTTGAGTACTACAAACAAAACCATTAAATACTACCCCTATGGCGGACAAACACACAAGATAATGTTTCCTAACTAAATAGAGACTATACTTGCTGCCAAAGCAAAGTTAGTCTAAGTTTGACCACCGCCGCAAAATCATTAGCCGACTTTTGATTCAAGTCACCAAATTTAACAGGTATCAAACGAATATGTTGTCGAAGAAAATTGAATTTGGGGATGTTGATGGTCGGTATGTTGATCTGCGACAGAGTGAAATTGGGCAGAGTGATCTTGGGAACGCGGTTGCCAAACAGCCCGCCCTTTGGCAACGATGTAGGAGAGGTAGTGAGTCCCGGCATTGCTGTGTTCTTTTGGAATGGAATGGAATAGCTCTCACGTGTGCTTTCCGCAACAATTATATAGTGGAGAAATTTTTATTAGCTCCAAGAGCACCACGTCATCATGACATGTGGTGCTCTATACCATTCAACAACTGATACATATGCCCACTAGGGTTAACCACTTCCCTTGTAAGTTATATTAAAAAAAAAAAAAGTCCTACTTGGATATTTTCTCTCTCCCAATCAACCCACTTTCTTGTTAAATGTAAAACTATAAGTGGAATAGAGCACCGCGTGTGATTTTCTCTATGAGCACCTAAGAATTGCTTATGAGAGAAAAGATCGACGATGTAGACCAGTCACAACGAAGCGCGGATCACAAACCCACCAATCTGGGTGAAGTGATCTGTGGTATCACAAACCCACCAATCAGAGTGAAGCGACCCATTTTCCAAGAAATCAACCAATCACGAAGCACCTTTTAGAGGGAGGAGAGGTGAGAGGGACGACGCCGTTTTTGTTTGTTGCGTGGAGGCTGAAGCACATACAAAATGATGTACCAGTAAGTATATAAAAGTACACCATGACTTTTTGACTTTTTGATGTGGCACAAGTACACGTACAAAATGAATTTATAAGAGCTTGTTTGGTTTCCGTTTAAAAACAAGAAAAACACTGGAAGAAAAACGTGCTGAAAAAACACGTTTAAAAATAGAATAAAAAACTGTTTGGTATCCGTTTAAAAACAATATTTAAAAGCAAAATTACATTCGGCAACGTTACTAAATTTTGATGTTAATTTTCTTGAATATTATTTTTATGTACAATACCGACCTATATTTGATAATTTGTGCATCTAATCATTGTTGAAATGTAGTAACCCTCATATTTATTTTGCACGTTTATGTTTTCAGTGATATTAGTACTTTCTAAATATGTGTATGAAGGTTAAAATTCTATTAAGCATGCTAGGCTTGAAGAAAGTGTTTCAAGAATGTTATGTTTGTGCCAACTTGTTAGTTAGTATTAAATTGATACTTTGCCCAAAACTTTATGTAAGTTTGTAATGTTTTCCAAATTTTAAGTTTTTATGCATCAACCTCTCTATTAATTGTTTTTTACACCATTTACCCAACTAACAAGATTTCATCGTATGAATCTATTTCATCATACAAGTCAAGTTCATTATTGTAATCTCTCTATGCCAGCATGATATGTGATTATTTATATACATCACCAACCCCCACCATAATGCACATGTCTCTCCTACTATTTTCCTTTGCATCTTCCTCATCAAGAACACTCATGAATCTTCTCTTTTCTCTCTTCAAATACTAGTCCCGGATTTGGGGGTTGACCCTTGCAAAACACCCCCAAAAGTCCACTTTCTACCTCTCAATTAATGAGAAACTCAAGCCCAATGTTATACTATGCAATGAGGGAGTCTTTTCCTTCATCTTCTTCAAGAATTCAAGCTCCTCCAACCTCCAAGAACTCAAGATCAATTTCTAGTTCCTCTCAAGGCTTATATGTAAGCACTCTTTCTACTTTATGTGTTCACTTTGTTGATAACTCATGTTCTTGGCATGAAATTGCTTGATCTTGAGTTGCATGTGTTGTTTGATATTTGATTTGTGACTTTTAAACATTGTATCCTTCATCTCCAAGCACGATTCTTCATCTCCATGGATAAACCATATGATTGATACTTGAATGTTGCATATTTCAAAAAACACATTAGAACATACATGTATGTCATCAAAAACAAGTTTGTTGCTAGATTCATGGAAGAAAAAGTTGTCGGTAGTGATATGTATGTGATTTTGACCTTGTGTTAGTCTAACTTCAGATTTTTATGGAATGATTCTTGCATGCAACAAGTTTTTCAAGTAGAGAAAACATAAAGTTCATGTTTGAGACTATTCACGAAATTGGGAAAAATAGTTAAGCATTTCAGAAAATTATAAAAAAATCATGGATTTTGTATATTCATATGATATTTCTACAGTAAAAATTTCAGAGTTAGTAGACTAATATTTAGTTTTAACCGCCCAAAAACCTGGGCTAGTTTTACAATCTACCCAACACAGATCAGCGAAGTTTTTTATCGATTTTATGTACTTATTTTTCTCCAATGGTTACCAAATATGGATATGCTATTCTCAGTGGTCTAATCTAACTGCAGTTAAAATTTCCTAATTTTCAGAATTTGTATGAATATTTTACGAATTTAGTCCAAAGCTTACTTTCAGCCTCTGTTTTTACACCCAAACATATCAGAAAGTTGATGTTTAAAAATACTTAGAAGTTTTCATAATTTTTGATAGTTTTATATGTTATAGGTTAACTTTTTATATATGTTATGTCAAAATTTTGGGTTCAAAATAATCATTTTTAGCCACTTATGATTTTTTGTACTAACAATTGTTACACTTTTCATATGAACAGAATTTAGAAATTTGTCAAGTTTCTTAAAGCTAGTTTATGTAAGTTCATTATTAGTTCATTATATGTCATCTTGTACTTATGTGTTGCATTAGATATTTCATACGCATCTAATATGACGTTTAAGGCTCTAGAGGTATATGAATATGGGTAGAGTTAGTTCATGTTGCATTCACAAGACTAGTATCATTTAGCTAAGTGATTTAGGGATGCTCTATGTTTGGAATGATTTCATGCTAAGTGATTATGTGCTATGTTTGGAATTACTTCATGCTAAGTGTTTATGTGCTATGTTTGGAATGACTTTGTGCTAAGTGATTATATGTACGATTTGTAGCCTTCTTTGCTACTTGCGTGACAACGGAGTTGATTCACATATGCTTAAAGATTGTTGAATTGAACTAAGAGATGTTAATTAAATGGATTAAGCTCGCAAGGTGAGTTACCCTACCTCCCGAAGTTTGTACATACCCTCAAGTTTCTTACAAGCTTATGGATGTTCATTTTGTCCCTATCATGTATGTATGCATGCTTTTTACTCAAGTTAAATATTTATGCCCCATGGATGCTTACAAAGAAAAATGCACGTTTCATAAGATAAAACACGCTTTAAGAAAAGCCACTGTTACCGGAGTGAAAACCCATGTCGAGTATAGGCAGGGTTTGACCCTTTTGCCGGGGCAATATAAGCAGGCAACGCGTCGCCATGGACATGTCTCTTCATTATCTTAAGTCACGAAGGTTATCACGGGCCAATAAGATAAGAAACTAAGCAAGCATGTTCAAGTATTATAAGGTCTCTACGCGAGACAAAGTATCATCCAAGTATCCAACAGATTTCTGGCACGACAACTTAAGAATGCAAACATGTTTCTGGTACCCTCTTTTTCTTATCAAATTGTCATACCATAGCGTTGGAACTTTTGAATACCGTGATCTGTTAGTCTCTCCCTCCCTTTGTGAGGACTGGGGAATCAAACCATTGAACGGCGTTTTGGAGTTACTAGTCCTATTTCAAGAAGTACCAACTTATCGAACTTACCTCTGTAAGAATTCATGGGGTTCCACCTCAAAACCAATTGGCAATGAGGGGAGTAGCCCAGAACACTTGTTAATTCTTTTTGTTCTTCTTGAATATCCGATGTGGGACTTCTCAACAACCTCCTCACCGCTCTCTAAAATCCAACTTTTCTGCTTTCCAAGGGATTTCAAATATGACAGAAGATAATAGTCCCGTTAAGTCATCAAAGTCAAAGGGGCCTCCCGAAACATTGTTTTCTGTGAGAAGTCAAAAAAGACACATACCATGGGCTGGAGGGAGTGTTAATTATTTCTTAACATAAATTACCTACAAATTTTTGTTCGTTATTCTCTAGTGCTTCCCCTAAGCTACTAAACGGCTATTACACATTTTTGCTTGAAGCTCATGCTATGGATCTGCTATTCTCTATTCACTCTCCCCTTTGGAATCGGAGGATTAGCAACACTCGAGTGGATTTGGTTTGTGGTTCGGGTTGTTATAAAGGATGTTGTTACTTTGTTTTCTATGCTGGTCACTTCGAATTTAAATCTAAATTGTTGTTTACTTTTATTACTGTCTTCTTTGTCTGTTGGTTTTATGGTTTCAGTCCTTCAACTAGGATAAAGAGTTGATCAGTCAAGTATTTCTATTATGTTTCTTGTGGTGATATATTCTTGCTTGCCTTGGCAGGCAATACGAACTGGTTGGGTTCATCCAAACATCAATCTTGAGAATCCGGATAATGGCGTGGTATGTTTTTTCAGTGTTGCATGTCTTTCTGTTTCTGATCTAGTGATAGTACTTGAGTGAATGAATTCCCTTTTCCGGGCTTTGGTCCAAGGACAACTATCAACTTTTTTTCAAAGAATTGAGAAAGTTTTGTTTGTGTCCGGTCTTGTTGTTCTCTAAATGCGTCGTGACAATTCGTGAAGAGGACTTTGTATAGCTGTAAGTATCTTGAAAAATTGTGAGCATGGATGTCTAAACTCAAATTCTTATAATCCGGAGCACACATCTGTTACACTACTTTGCACTCCGTCGGTCGAGGTGGTATACACGAGTGGCATTAGTTGGGTTTTAAGTCTTGGAACATAATCTTTTACTACTTTGTCATTTGGCACATAGCAATACGGTAGTATAGAACTAAGCAAATACATCTGAAGTAAATTACTCCTCCACCTTTTCACCTTGCAAGTCGATAGGAGGATAAATTTAAGGTTTTCTGATTTGGAAAGCATAATGGTTTTCTGCATCCCTTGGTCTTTGAATATTTGAGTTCTAATTATGTGTATTTGCCAGGACATCAATGTGCTGGTTGGTCCAAAGAAAGAACGGCTGGACATTAAGGTTGCACTATCTAATTCCTTCGGATTCGGTGGCCACAACTCTTTAATCTTATTTGCTCCTTACAAATAGACCCGATGATGCAGCTTTTCTGTCCCGTTGCTTTTAAACAGTGCAGAAGATATCTTAGTAGCTGGAACTTTCATTTTCTAGAATTCCTAGGGAAGGTGGAAATACCAGTAAAAGGCCAGTCAATGGCATATTCAGTTGCTGTAACAAAAGCTCAGAACTCTCCATCCTATTGTCTCTTTTATCACTTCTGTTGCCTTATGATAGACAAAACTTAGCGCAGATGGTGATTCCCATTAGAATATCACAAAAGAAATGCAGAAATGTACTGATGTATCGATTTTAAACTGTATGAGTAGCAAAGAGACATGGTCTTTGTAAAGTCCTGGAATTGATGGTTGATCAATCTATAGTGTTAGAAGTGAACTTGTTTTCAACTCCCAAAATTCACCATTGTTGACTAGCACTGCAAATTTTCTGCCATAGCCCAAATTCGACGTAAACGATGAAATCCGAGTTCTGGAAATGAATGTTGCTCAATTAATAGTGCAAGAAATGAACTTGTTTCCCCCCAATTCATCATTGATGACTTGGCAGTTCAAATTTTTCTGCAATAGTTCGGATGTAAATGATTTACACGTACTTTATCTATACAGTGCTGAAATAAAAGAATGCTCTCGGACAAATTGTTCTCTAAGAGAACATTATAAGCAGCAAAATTTGACCTCTTTGTTAGCTGTATGACAATCTCAAAATAGTAATCTGTCTGCACTCTTGCAGTACAATGACTATCAATATTAAGCTCCAAATTCAAAGACATGACAAAACTGATTTTTGACTACAAAGATGACATGTATAAAAAGGAAGACACGTATACAATTCTAGAGTTCTTCACTTAAAATTTGACCCTAGCCATCACAGTGTGTATATCCCAACTTAGCGTTTCTTCTGACCGGCTTTCCTCTTTGTCTTCTTGAACTTCAAATCCTCTTTCAGTGAGAGGGCACTAGTAACACTTTTACCTTCCATTTTCTTCGTCAGTTTCACCACATTTGCCATACCTTTTCTAGCAGCTGCACGGTGCTCAGGTCTACGACTCATCATCTTGCGATCAAGAGGCCAATATGCATAAGGCTCCAGTTTTCCCTTCCTCTTCACGTCCCCGCTAGCCTTCTTGCTAGCATATTCACTGCCTGTGTAAGCCCATCCGCTCTCTGATGTTTTACGCTTCTTTTGACCTCCTCTCTCTGAGTTCATCCTGGACAGGTGACTACCAGCTTGACTCCTTCGATCACCATCCCCATCCCCATCACCATTGGGCAATCTCTCTCTATTGGGTTTCTTCCCTTCCTCATGAATTATCAGCCGTCCTTCAGAGTCTATCTCTAGCTCGTCATCATCTACACCTTGCTTTCTTTTGAGATTATGACTTGACCGAAGAACTGATCTAGTCTTTCCACGGTCAAGCAAATTGAGTGGCTCGTCGTTGAATTGGTCCACCAAGTCTTCAGGCAAGCTCTTGCTAGCTTTACGGGTCTTCTTGGACCTGATCAAAAATATGCAAAACTTGAATTAAAAAAAAATAGAGTCTAACAAACGCCCAGGACGCAGCACACCGTGGGGCAGATGCTTTCGAAACCAACCTTGCTGAGACCTTGCTCCGGATACCATGAAATGTCTTTGTATCCATACCATCCATGTCGCTATCGCCTTCCTCTTCACCATAATCAGAAAAGATTTTTGTATGATTCCACCTGCTTAGCCTGAAGAAAAATTTGAAGGATTTATGTGAAGATATGGCAGCATCAAGTAAATTGGCAGATCAAACCAGCAATTTTGATCCAGTAAGCTACCATAAAAATCCTGCTCCGAAATTAATGAATCAGATTATACTTTGAAGCAAAAAAGGTGCTGTTGGAAAGATTATTCCGTACAAGACGATGAGAAACACAACATCCCAATCTTTTTAATTTGCTTCACAGAAGCGATATACCAACCAAGAGAACGTGTAGTATCACCACATCCTGCTCAAGCTAACACTTGATATTAAAACATAATCAGCAGGACAAATGGAGCTTAGACCATTTATGCATTTAACCATAAAACCTAGACAGATGGGAATCTTGTGTACCAGAAACCTCTGAAACTTAGGACCAGGGCCTGTTTGTTTTTTGGCTTGCGAATCTGGGATGAGATTGACAAGCCCAAGCAGTTTCAAGGTTGGTGTTGGGTGACGAAAAATGGGCATGGTTATAATATTACCGAGCCCACTTACAAGACCCCAAACCTGAGATTCTGGCTTCGGTACAAAATGAGTAACAGGCCAATGCCTTCCATACAAATCTCTCTCCATTGCTTCGCCAGATTTCAGCAA
This sequence comes from Linanthus parryae, assembly GCA_023055425.1. Taxonomy (NCBI): domain Eukaryota; kingdom Viridiplantae; phylum Streptophyta; class Magnoliopsida; order Ericales; family Polemoniaceae; genus Linanthus; species Linanthus parryae. The sequence goes on from JALGPY010000002.1 coordinate 874,643, forward strand.
AGCTTTTCGTTCTCATCAAGTCCGACTACAGTGAAACCGAAACGTATCTGCAGGTTCAATAATCACTGATCTAGCGTGTCTTCTTCACATTTTAGATTACGACTCGAATACTTGTAGATTTTAAGAAGCAAATGGATTTGCAGTTATTGGTCTAAAATTAATGGGGCAAGAGTTGTAACAGCTATTGCCGGGGATGGACGCGGTCTTTTGGTAGTAGCTAGCTGTATTAGTTTTTTTCTATTTTGGTGATGGTGAGTAGGCGGTGGTGGAGGTGGTGGGACTGTTATCTAAGGTTGTCTACTTCGTTTGGTTTATTGTAAACTGGAGTATTTATTGGTGAAGATAATAAGGGTGTGTTAGTCATTTGAGCACCTAATCCAACTATAGTCCTATCACCATCCAAACACCCTCTCATACTCTATCAAGCACTACTAATCCCAGTACAATGAATCATCACTCCTGACCCTGTGCTAGTCCAAAAGACAAAAAAGGCCCAGAAAGACTGACATAAACGCTATTCTTACTGTTACAAATTCAGCTCACAGAGAGACCAGTAAACCAACTCTCGGTTCGGAACCGACCAAATTTCACTGTTAAGAATCAGATTCTGAAATACAAAGTGCAGACCATAAAGAATTCATACATTTAGAGGTCAGAATCATTACTTTAAAACTTCAAGTAGAAAACATAATCTGATCTAGATTCATTAGTGGCTGGAAACAGTCTTCGCTTTTTATTTTATCAACAAATTTGTTTAGGATTGGTCAAAGCTTTTCGGCCCTTAAATACTTGATCATCATGAACAAAGATGTTTCCACTAGTTTCACATACAACAATAATGAGCTTGATCATTTGACACAAACCTGGATGTAGTTGCTTTTGACTTTTGACTTCTACTTTCCTCAGAGTTTGTGGAAGTTCTTCTTTCTTTCCGCTCGTTGACCTTCGTTTTCCCACACCAAATATGTTTAGCATATAAACCACACTAAAACACCATGAATCTGGTAGCAGTTTCACTAACCTTTCTTATATTAGTCAGAAGTTTCAGGTGTTCTTCCGGCATGATTGCCTTAACAGCTTCCAAGCCACATTTCTTGACAAGCATTTCAAGGAGAACCCTAATCTGCATCAGACAAACTAAGCTGAGGTACTACACTAATAGACACTACTGTTTTGGAACAAATCACATGAACAATAAACCAAGGAGGCGTGTCCACTAATGTTAGGATCTGCAGAATGCAATCTAAAACATTCATATTTGTAGCAATACCAAATTACCAAGTAGAAACGAAGTTAAAGGTTGGTGATTTCTAAACAAGACCGTGACTAAATTTTGCCTCAAGTGCCTGGGAAACTTATGAAACACAAATTCTCTAGTTGCCAATACTTGCTGCCACATCACAATGAGCATGTTTGTAGTACACTCATATAAATAGCCATTTACAAAGATAGACAAACTTCATAAATGAACAATCTGATAAAACAAATGATCAAATCGAGGAAGAACTACCTTAGATTTAAAATGATTTTTTGTGCTGTCTTGCCACATTAGCAGAGCTTCTACCATGCTTTTAAGGTGCATCTGCAAAGTCACGGCTTGAGATTTGGCGACTAGAACCTTCAGAAGACCTAAATCGGCCTGCAGAAGAAAATCATGAGACCAAATTCATCAACAAAATATTCAACAGAATGTTAAGGAAAAATCAGCTATCCGTGGTAATAGTGAAGGCGAGTACAAACTTTGACTATTTCTCGGTTCTTCCTCCTGAGGAGAAGAAAAGCAGATGGGAGAACATTATACACAGCAGAAACAAGATCAGAAAATTCATAAGCCAAGCGAGCCAAGCCTTTCAATGCTGCACTGATCATTTGAGGGGAATCACCAGCAAGACCGCCAGCAACCTGTGACCGTGAAAAGTAGGCAAGATAAAATAACTTCAGTATCGAAATTCATTGCAAGACAAAGATTTTACCATGTTAAAGAACAGTTGCAAGTTCAGCTTTTCTCCATCTCTCTCATTCCCACATGCATGGCCAATTTGGACAATGATATCATAAGCTTTGTTTCTTGTCTTTTTGTTAGTCTGCGAAAATAAAAGAGAGATGCGTCAGTGTCATGACTTTGTGAAAATTATCCTGCTCTCATGACGAGCCGGACACCCTTTTCCATATCAACAGTTCCTAGTTGACTAGATTCTCATCAAATGACAATTCCACAAAGACAAAATCATCAACATCCACTTTACAAAATTAGACTATCAATAAAACAAATCAACACCCAACAAAGATTCGGCGAATCTTGTTCCAAACTTCACGTGATTAAAAAAAATTACCTCTTTCAGTGAAAGTACAATTTCAGTTAAGAAAGAGCTGACAATGTGACGCCACCTCTGCTCTGTTTCGTCCTGTAGCCAAGTATAATAGACATTTCTAAGGACCAGAATTAAATCAAACGAATTTGATATGATGATAAGAATGCAGTTTATTGTAGTAAAATCCTGAATGTAACCTTGGAGGCCTTTATAGTTAGAAGTTGCAAACAATCGAGTCGGTGACGCTTGGCAGCAAAATGACATGAAGGCAGTACATCAATCATCAGCTTAAGTAGTTCCTCTAGTTTTCTTGAAAGAAACACATCAGAGTTCTGACAGGCAAATCAGTACACATATCAATAACAGAACGCAGATCTAAGCAGAACATATTCAATCAGACCAATATTCTATGCAATGGAAGCTGAGTATCATAAGCTATGTACTTCAAAGATTTAAAAGAACTGAAAAATACCTTGAGAATAACTGACAAGACCTTGTACGCCTTCTTTTGCATCACTCCCTCGTCATCCTGTAATTCAGCATAATTTAGACCGCTCAAGAAGAGATGCGACAAGAAAGTCGACTAAGGTATATGATAAAGCATCCCTACTGAACAAAACAACTAAATACCTCCAGCGTAGGCTTTATGCTTTCAAACAAAAAATCGACTTCCTCTGAACCTAAACCAGGAAGGAATGCAACTGCCAAGTCAAGCAACCGTGCCCTACATTTGCAAGAAAAGAAGAAAACTGCTTAAAAGTTTTGAAACAAATTTTATATTTGACATATAGGCCCAGTACCTGGAACTACTTGTTCAATACATGTCAGATCTTTGATTTCGTGTGTGTGTGTGTGTGTGTGTGAGAGAGAGAGAGAGAGAGAGAGAGAGTAAGTGTGATACATGAAAGGATAGAAGGTAACTGTTCCAAAAAGGGAAGGATGTAAGGACAGGCTAATCAAGCAAGCCAGTGACGATAACCCAAGTGATACTCTCATATCTACAAAAAAACATACTTCAGCGGACAACAGAGGGATGGAAAAGTACCTTTGTGCTACATTTGATGAGGTGCCAATATCCATTGCGTCAGAATCATTGGAGGTACCCCCCTCACCAGCTTTCAGTGTCTCCAATTGCAGCTTTTTGATATATTGGATGAACAATTTTCTAGCTTCTTTATTAGATATTGAGGCAAACTCGGCAATTGTTGACTGCGAACCCCAAAGAATAGGTACGAAACAAAATCAGAACAAATAAAGCTCCAACAAATAACCTTTGTAAGACGCTCAGTTAGTGCCTTTTCGAATATCTTCACCATCATAAAAGGAAGTCTTGAGTACCCAAAAATTTTACTCAATATTGCCAACTCTCGCTCCCCCTCATTTTATTCCAATATATGTTGCCTTCTTTGGACAATTTGGCAACCCTTTTCGAGTATACACCATACCTTGGCGGCTTCGCAAGGCCTAAGCAGACTGTACTATCTGACTTATGTAAGGAACAAAGCAGTTATCGTCAGATACGTTTTCCAGATCCATACATACGCATCATTGGGGGCATATAAGCCTTAAGATAAGCATTTGTATGTCAAATATTGCTTTTACATTTTTGACTTATTTGCCAAATTAAGTATTAAATGTGAAATAAAAGATTACTCCTCGACTTTGACATATCATAGTAATACTACTGTCTTCTCTCTCTTCCCAAATTCAAAAATTATGTTGGAGTAAAACTTCTCATTAGTCTTATTTTGTTGGGTTTTTTTTAGACAATCTCGCTTGAGCTTATATTACAACAAATAAAATGTCACGTGGAGCAACTCACGTGCTCATAACTAGTTCTAAGAAAACTACAGAAATAACCTCATATGCATAGATAAGTAGACACAAGGCATGAAATGTATCCCAAATATGAATACCAGGATATGTGTTATACAAAATAAATAGAAGTAAGATACTTGCAAAGAAAAAAGGCATTCATCTGTAGACTGTAGCATTAAGATACTCCCCATATTCTCGAAGTCAGACGAAACAGGGTACAACGGGGTATAAAAGTAGGAGGGGAGGAGAGATACAGGGTAGAACCACCTTAGAAGAAAACAAAATAGACCCTGGCAAGTCATCTGTATAGTCATTAACTTTACCAGGGATCTTCATTTGCGGAAAATAATATCTCCCTGACACGACAATACACCAACATAGGTGGGACAAGTCCTTTTGGAATGAGAACGACAACGGCTGGTTCCATGCTAGAATTTTAGACTTAAATAGGTTTATGCAATAACAATTAAGGTGTTCATTTTTCTATTAATTTATTCACGGGGCGCGGGGGAGGATTTATACTTTTTGTGTTTTCTGACAATATACTCAATATCGCCTTGTAAGGTTAGACAAAAGTTCAATCTGGCTGTCAACCTATTGCAATATCCTCCTTCATTATCTTGTCACAGCAACGACAGCACACTGAATTACATACCAGGATTAGACTAATAAACATATATAAACATTTTTAAAAGTATAGTTATAAATATAGCTCAAACCAATGCACACGCAGAATACATATATCTAGTAACTAAGTTATACACTTATACTGCTTCCTCGGGTACATACCCAAACTTTGACACTTCTTATAAAGAAAACCAGTACCTCAAATTAAGGCAATGAATCCTCATGTGCTCCCTATTGCAGGAAATTTGATAATCACAAATAAACTTATGATTTACAGTTAAACAGCTCTTGACGTAAACTCATCCATACCTATGTCTTAATAAGTAATGAAACTCATTCAGATCTTCTCAAATTTATATGTTTATTCAATAGCGTGTGCCATTGAGTAAGTGAACCAACACGAACATCTATGACGGCACTTTAACAATCTCTCTAAACATCAGAGGCCGGAACTAAAAAAGAACATGCGACCAATTATGGATGCTATTTGCTTACACACAGCAATTCTTATACAATGATACAAAAATACAAGAGTGACGCGAAGTTTTGTATGCATCAGGAAAGACCAGCGCAATGCTGTATACAAGAGTGACACAAAGTTTTGTTTGCATCAGGAAAGGCCAGCACAAAGCTGTAGGTTCAAAACCTATGGACTATGGAGCATGAGATACCTGGGCTGGTTGGCGGTTCTTGGTTGGAAGGAATTTTGTGACAGAGAAAGAAGAAAAGAGGCAGCATATAGACTTAAATGGATCAGGTACAGCAGAACAATAGATTGGAGATTGCCAAAAATCTCTGGAGGAGAGTGGCAAACTATTTCGAATCCCCATTCTCTAGCAAAAGTTTTTACAGTTAACGCGATTACGCTTAGTTTCTTTAGAACACAGTTCATCTAAATGAATATCTATATGTGTGTGTGTGTGTGGTAACAGAATTAAAGATCTCATGTTTTGAGCAAAAAATGAAAGATGATGTCCGGATAACATCTAGTACTTCTAAGATTTCTGGCATCTTAGTTAATACCACGGCAAGATTAAATTAATCTACTTCAGATCTTTAGTCAGTTAAGCCAGAAAGCCATATCCAGACTAAAGTCACAGATGAACTGCCTTTGCTTATGTGTATGTGTGTGTGTTATCTACGGAAGGTGTGGGTTGTTTGACAGAAATTGATTGATTGAACTAGTACCTGCAAACATCCACCGGCATCCACTGATGATTCCATAAAGATCTCTGATAGCTCAGAAAGAAGCACACCAGAATATAGCTTCAACACATTCAAATTACCAGCTGCTGTCTGAGAGCTGTAGCGAGCAATAGCTTGCTGCTGGGAATTTTTCCCTTCAATTGAAGATAGATCAATATTTCCCTCTACAATATTCTTGTTTTGTTGAATGAGTAACTGCAAACCAGAGCATATTACTCCGCGTAAATCAACTTCGGTTCGAAGAGTGTGACTTAAAGTTTTCCCTAAACTTTGAAAGCTTTCAGCAACATCTGTTGGGTAGTTACAGAAGGAAGGAAACAAGGACCACAAAGAGTATACAAGCCCGTCAACACTTCTGGAGGAATGAATCTTTCCTTCTCGCTCAAGCTGTAAAAAGCAAGGCATTAGTCCATGACATATAAAGCTGAAACATACTCCAATATACCATTGATCATACCATTTGAGACTTCTTCTTTACGACTCTGACCATAGCTAAAACCGACCGTGTGAAGAAGTCTAAAGAAGCTCCAATAATATGTTGTTTCAAAATGGGAAGCATCCAAACATTAGCTTCAGAAAGATCTACACTCTCCAGCTTGAGAGGAAGGATAGTCAAAAAACTTTCAGGGCCCATTGCACTAACAGCTGATCCAATGCTTTCATGGAGCTGCCAAGTGAATCACCATGTCAAAAACGAGAAAACTTTAGGAGATAAAAAGCAGGATAGAGCTGTCTACGACGTATAAAGTTAAAGTAATGCAGTACATAGGGGTGTATGGTATAAATTTTCACCGCTATTAGCTCGCTTGGCCTTTTAGTCCAGCTGGAGCTAAATGTCATTTTGGTGCACGGCTTTTTTGTGGTTTTTAGCTCCATGAGATAAAAGTCTCGAGTGTAAAACGAGGGAGGGAAAAAGTGGGGGTAGAGAAACTTTTTGCACATTTAGTCCACCAGCTATCTGGAAGGAGCGTACTACCCTCAACTTTAACAGCACTCCCTTTCGGCTGCACATACTTTTTAGTAATTAACACTAAACAGCATACTATGACATCACATACTTTTTTGAGCATAAACATTTAACTAAGCACTTCAAAGGCCTTCAAATTTTTCTCAAACTATTTTGGCTAGCTAAAAGCTCATGGACTACACTCAAAACAGTAGCAACAAACTTGCCAATAGTTAGAGTTAAACAGCATTAAACTCAAAAGTTCACTCTCAAAGCTGCATCGGCAACATAGATTGTATAATCTTAGAGATGTCCGTGAACCAAGATACTGACAACAAAGCTGATAACATGGGATATCCACAGAATCAATCAACTCGATCTTAACAACGCAGAAGTAAACCATTAATAGTCAGTTTGATAGAAAGCCTCCTCTCAGAACCTATTCCGTAAAATAGGAAGAAATTTGAAGAGACTCCAGAATTAGCCACATGTCCCTGATTTCTTGTTGAGTTACAGCGTACGAGCAGGAAGTAACTGCTCACCTTTCCATCATCTGCATTTTCCCACTAGTAGCCTAAGATTTAGGAATTAGTTATTTACTGCTGTTGTGTTATGGAATGTTGCTGTATATATGTTTTATATGTTTCGTTTATGGGATGCATTTTTTACTTTGATTATCCAGTGTGTAATCTCCATACGGACAACCATATTAGGTTCTAAGCATTGAGATTTTCTTGCTTAGATTCTTCAATAGTATTCCCTTCTGTATTTCTGATATTTTAGTATTTGTGTGAGTTCTCTGCTTCTATCATTTTGGCATCAGAGCAGGTTTTTCACCGTGGTTAATACCAGAACCTCATCTTCTCAGCGTGATCCAGAAAATTCATCTCTGAACCCCTCCACCGATTACATTGCCCAACAGTTAAGTTTCATTGCATCCAAATTACAGACCATTGATTCTCTGGCGGCAGAAGATGCAGCGCTCAAGTCGCAGTAGAGTAACCAGCAACAGGGGGGACCAACAGCAGAAATCGACACAAAAGAAAGTTGTATTTTCAGACGATGATGATGTTGAATGGCCTTGGTTCGCTAGGGCTCCTGCACGACGACCACATACAAAAATGGATTTCCCTAAATTTGAAGGGGGTGATCCCCGAGGGTGGATTTTAGAGGCAAAAAAATGGTTCTAGTATTACCGATGAATTGAAAGTGGAAATTGTCGCGATGTACTTAGAGGGTGATGCGCTCTGACTTATTTGCTAGGATGAACAATGATCGAACCATCCTGCACTGAGAGGAGCTTGTGAAAGCACTTCAGGAGCATTATGGCTCGGCACAATTTCAGAACCCTGACGAGCATCTCTGCAATATGCGGCAGACAGGGACTGTTCAGGAGTACCGCCAAGAGTTTGCCAAGCACTCTTCTCAGAGTGCAAAATTGGCCTGAGCATTGTCTTCTAGGTGTATTTCTCAATGGTTTGAAGGAACAACTCAAGGCAGATGTACGAATACACAAGCCCAGATCTGTGTACACTGCCTGGAGCAAGGCAAATGCAACCTCCAACTGGTATTCTCGAGACTCTCCTTCACGCACTACTGAATCCAACAATTATCAGCCAGCGACTTGAACTCAGCAAAACCGACTATGGGTTTCTTAATCCCAAGCCCGTCTGTCCAAAGGACATTGTTTCTACTGCAATGAAAAATTTGCACCTGGTCATCGCTGCAAGACCTCAAACTTGTCCCTCATGGAGCTGGCCGAGAATGATGAACTAAGTGGGGAGAGTCCTATAATGGAGAGTGTTGAGGATGAGACGGGGAAGGACTCAGTGACAATTTCCCTACATGTCATCTTAGGGAAAGACTGAAGGGAACTCTCAACAACAAGATCAGTTGTATAATTGGTCGATAGCAGTTCCACGCACACTATTCAAGCAAATTGGAATAAGATGTTCATGATCTTCCATTTGGATGGGCTTCAGGGCATCCAAACAGCAACTCAGGCATCCTTCTAGGCAATCTCAAAGTTGGCATATCCTAAAGGTAACTCTCCTCCACCAGTCTTATCCACCTTATTGCATGACTATGTTGATATCTTTGCTGAACCTACTGGTTTACCACCTTTCCGCTCTCACATTCATACCATCCCTTTACTTCCCGACTCTAAGTCACCGAATATTTGCCCATAAAAGTATCCATCCTACCAGAAAACTGAAATTGAAAACAAGTTGAAGAGCTCCTTCATGCTGGTTTCATTAGGCCAAGTTCTAGCCGGTTTGCTAGCCCTGTTATGTTACTTGGCGATTTTGTACTCACTACAGAGTATTAAACCAGTTGACCATACCAGACATATACCCTATTCCTAATATCGATGAACCCATCGATGAACTTCATGGAGCTTCTATTTTCTCCAAAATAGATCACCCATCAGGATATCACCAAATCCGGAGTCAAACCTCCTGACATTCACAGGACAGCCTTTCGGACCATTCAGGGCATTATGAGTTAATTGTTATGCCCTTTGGCCTATCCAATGCTCCATCTATGTTTCAATATGCCATGAATGATCTTTTTCGCCCTTACCTCGGAAATTTTGTACTTGTCTTTTTCGACGACATCCTTATACTGCCCTACCATAGAGCAACATGTCACCTACCTCCAAACAGTCTTAAGCCTCTTAAAAACCTATTCCTATTTTGCCAAGGAAAAGAAATGCCTTTTTGGACAGCTTCAGATCCAATTCCTCACTCATGTTGTATGCAGAAAAGGAGTTGGGTTAGATCCAGAAAAGATCCAAGCTATTATAGACTAGCCAACGCCGAAGAATGTGAAGGAATTTGAGGGGATTTTTGGGTCTGACGGATATTATCGTCGCTTTGTTCAGAATTATGGGTTGATTGCAAGAACTCACTGATTTGACAAAGAAAAATGCCTTCAAGCGGTGTCCGGTATTGACATCTGTCCCGGTTCTGAAACTCCCTGATTTCGCCTAGCCCTTTAATTGTGGAATGTGATGCTTCATCAAGCGGAGTAGGTGTTGTTCTCTTGCATTCAGAACACCTTATTTCGTATTTCAGTGGGTTTTTCTCTTAGCAACAATACAAGTCTCCTTATGATAGAAAATTATTGGCATTGGTTTTGGCTTTGCAGAAGTGGAAGCATTTTATATTGGGCCAACACATTTGTGTGAGAACCGATCATTGCAGTCTTAAGTATCTCTTGAATTAGCGTGTCAGAACGAACAGTGACTACTCATGAAGTTATTTCCTTTTGATTTTACCATCATTATAAATCTGGGAAAGCAAATGAAGCGGCAGATGCTTTATTGAGAAGACCCCAACATGCTGATTTCCTTGCCTTGGCTTTGCCAATCCAAATGGATTTTAGGCAGCTAATAAGATAACTAAGAAAAGTCACCCAGATGCTTTAGGTAAAGACACATATACGAGGAGGAACATCATTGAAGCTCTTAAATGTGAGTCACCTTCTTATCCCAGCTTCCACTTAGCATATAATAAACTCTTCCATGAGAATCAATTGGTCATTCCAGAGGATCCTACTCTGCGCTCAAAATTATTAGCCGAAGCACATGATTCATTAGTTGGTGGACATGGGTTTAACTCAAGACACTCTAGCGCCTCACTGCTTGTTTTTTCTGGCCTCAAATGAAACATGATGCGAAATGTATTGTCCAGAGAGAGTATGGGAAGATATCTCCCTTGAATTCATGGGTAGTCTCCGAAAATCCGGTGGATTTTACACTTAGTGGTCGTTGACAAATTCAGTAAATACAGCCATTTCCTTCCCCTTGCCCGTCTTTTTACTGCCAAAACAATGGTTGACCTGTTTTGTAGGGAGATTATAAGGTTGAATGGCATGCCTCGCTCTATTTTATCTGACAGGATTGTTGTCTCAGCACTTTTTGGCAAGAATTGATCTGTGTGAGCCAAACTCGACTTTGCATGGGAACTTCTTATCATCCAAGGGCAAACTGAGGTCGCGAACCGCTGTTTAGAAGCCTATTTGCAATGTTTTGCGCACGAGCAACCATATGCATGGAGCAAATTTGTTTCCCGGGCAGAGTTCTTCAATACAGGGTTCCATACTTCATCAGGGACCACTCCTTTCAAAGTTCTCTATGGAAGGGATCCACCAAGCTTACTTCCCTATGTTCCTGGGGAAACATATGTTGCTGAGTAGAAATCGCAATTGCTAGAAAGAGATGCAATACTAAAGCTTTTGCGTGAGAACCTTCTCAAGGTTCAGTCTCGAATGAAAGCTTATGCTGACTCCCAGCGTCAAGAAGTATCGCAGTAGATGGTGCGGTTTCCTGCGCATCTAACCCTTTCGGCAGCAATCTCTATCCAAGCATAAATATGGTAAACTCTCAACTCGTTATTTTGGGCCTTATACAATCATATGTCCAGTTGGAAATGTAGCTTATGAAGTATATTTGCATGCGGAATCAAACATCCATCCTACTTTTCATGTGTCTGTGTTGCGCCTGCTCCTGGTCAGCTTCCATCCAACCCACGAACATTGCCTGTTTCAGAATATTGGAAGATCGTGCTAACTCCAGCCAGGAATTTGGATTATCGTTGGGTCAAACACTCGGGAACTCCAACTCTTGAGATGTTGGTAGTATGGGTGGGTCGACCTATTGAGGAAGCTTCGTGGAAAAAATATTATCTTTTGGCTCGTCAATTTCCTGGCTTCAACCTTGAGGAGAAGGTGCATTTTCATGGGGTAGTAACGATAGAAAGCCTCCTCTCAGAACCTCTTTCCGTAAAAATACGAAGAAATTTGGAGAGACTCCAGAATTAGCCGCATGTCCGTGATTTCTTGTTGAGTTACAGCCCATGATCAGGAAGTAACTGCTCCACCTTTTCATTATCTACAACTCCCCACCAGTTGCCTAAGATTTCATCTTGGGGATGGCTTTCCCAATCCCGTATTCAACAAACTCAACTGTTATTTACTGCTTTTGTGTTCTGAAATGTTGTTGTATATATGTTTCATGTTCCGTTTATGGGATGTATTTTTCACTTCGACTGTCCACTGTGCTCCCCACTAGTTGCCTAAGATTTAGGAAGTAGTTATTTACTGCTTTTGTGTTCTGGAATGTTGTAGATATGTTTTATGTTTTCTGTTTATGGGATGTATTTTTGACTTTGATTATCCAATGTGCAATGGAGCCTTGTCCTCTCCTTGCGGACAACATTATTGAGTTCTAAGTATTGAGATTCTCTTGCATAGATTCTTCAATAATATTCCCTTCTTTATTTATGATATTTTAGAACTTGTGTGAGTTCTCTGCTTCTACAAGAGTTCTACATAACGGCAACTTGAGAAGTGAAGCCCAAACCAACACAAAGTAGATGACACTATGAAGAAAGAATCCAAGAAAGTAAGCCCCCAGATGAAGGTACCTGCTTCCGGTAAGGAAAATCTTCGTCGGACAGTATCTGCATATCTGCCAAGTTCTTCAGCGTTCCTTTTAGTAAGTAAAAGGAATGTGTGCCTGAAAGATCAGCAATTTAACAGTTATAATGGCATCACATATCGCTTGATCTACTAAAAGAATCTGCTATAGCATGAGGAGGATTCAAAGAACTAGAAGTGGGAGTACTAAAAATAGATCTGAACGAAATTAGGACAAGCAAATTGATCTTATGTTCACTAGTTTTTCCTCCCTGGCAGCGATATCAGAAATTGAGGAACTTAAGTTGACATAAATGATACTTAACGCTCTATAGCAAAGAGCTGCATACATAGTTTGACCTTTGATCTAAGCAAGGCTATCTACAGAAATGAATTACCTAATTTATCAAACATGGTTGAAACAATTTGAAATGAAAGGTCCCAAACTGCGGCATAGCAATAATCAAGCAAGCTCTCAATGGTAGCACAAACTTTCTCAATAATAGTTGGCACTGACTTTGCCGTATCCACATCTCCACCAGCGGAAATCTGATCTATTCCCTGTTCAATCAAGCTTTCATCGATGCACGAATGAATAAGATTCTTCAATGCTTCAGTGGCCGCAAATAAGGCCTCCTCATATTCATTCCCCAAAATATCTGGATAAAACAAATGATGAGAACTGATTCGAATTCATGCATATATATCAGTTTAGGGAAGGGAAACATGTATGTATGTATATATAGATATATAGAGAGAGAGAGAAGTATCAACCAACCTCTAAGTGTATTGAACACAAGAGGGAGTTTGGGTATGCAAATTTGTCTGTTAGAAGAATAAATCTTCTTCATTCCAACATCAAGCAGCCTAGCAGTAAATGTCATGTCATCTGCAGTCATTTCATTAGCAGAGACAGAAGCACATAGCGAGCAAAACAGATCAAGAAGCTCTTCAGGAGACACCTCCGAAGTTGGGTGGAGACAAAGCGCATTCAAACAATTGGTTATCCGCCTGGTAACAATGGGTTGCCGCAATTCCAGCAGAAACTTGAAGTGCTTCAGGATATTAGTAGAGGAGATGGAAGACAAAAGAGGGAGGCAATCTCTAAGAGCGTCTAGGAAGTATAGGATTTCCTGAGCTCCTCTGTGCCCTTCTGCATTTGATCCGTCCGCCAACAGAAGCAACTTCTGAAAGGTTTCTGTAATCTCTTTGCTGGCACGCCCTAGCACGGGCGTCCTTTGGAAACTGAGCAGTACATCACGAAGCAAAATGTGTGCCTGCTTTCTGACCTGAAAATGAAACCATTTGTTTGTTTATTACCAAAAGCAAATTGATTATCAGCATAGTATACACATCATTGTTAACAAAAAGTATATTGACATATGAGGACAGTATAACAATAAGAAAGCATGCTAAATAAGATTGCCTATAGGATATCATAGTACAACAATAAGAAAGCATGCTAAATAAGATTGCCTCTAGGACATCATAGTACAACAATAAGAAAGCATGTTAAATAAGATTGCCTCCAGGACATCATATAACAGGAACGCACCTTTTGACGGTAGTCAGTTGCAAAAGAAAGCAGGTGCCTATAGAGCTGGGGCAATTCGGAGCCCTTATCTCCGATGATCAACAAATGGGCAATACATTTAAGGCCGGAGACAGGGGTGGAATTCAAGACGCGAAGCAGGAGATTAGACATGTATTGGGTCCTCTTCCTGAGCGTGGAAGGTGGGATGCGAGGGAGGATGAGGGAGAGAATGGTGACGAGTGCGTGGACGTTGTGGGACTGTGGCTGAGCTTCGGCGGAGATGCTGTCGAGGGAGGAGCAAGTGGCGCCCAAGTAAGAAACGGGGGAGAGCGCTTGTTTCTGGTCCTTGAGGCCTTGAGACATGGCGCCGACCACGGTGCACAGGTGTTGGTGGTGCTCTTTGGTGGAGCTGCTGAATCGAGTGAGAATTGAATTGCCGACGTCATCTGATAACAGAGCTGCTTCATCCATCATCTCCATGCCCTCCATGGCAGTCAGTACCAGCAGCAGCAGGCGAACGGGAGGGAAGATGAGCAAAGAGTGTTGGCTTTCTTCTATTAGGGTTTAAGGAGGGGTAATTAAGGCAAATAGGCAAAATATACCCTCATTGTTCATGAATTGACACAAGAGACCCCTATTTTGTGTGTCTAAATGTTTACACAATGTACCCTTCTGTCAGCCGCCGTTAAATGGCTGTGGAGTTCACATGTGTGTGTATTTTTATCTCCATTTTGCCCTCCAATAATCTGTGTTGTCATTTTTAACCTTCAGAATGTCATCTATTATTAATTGTACCACTATGCACAACACTATTTGACTCTGTGATGAATGAACTATTTTACTAATTTACTGTTTTGGAAGTCCATAAAATCTCAACCTGATTCAGTCTCATATTTAGCAAGACTAAATCTTGCTTTCAAGCAATTTCATATTTAGTAACAAGTCTCCAAAATCCATCCAACACCTTATTGAATAAAAGGTGATTTAGAAGAGAATTCAATATTCACATTTGCAGTATTTAAAAGATACTGAACGCTTATAAACAATGGAGATGAAGATGAACAAACCCACTGAATTTTAAGTGGGTCTTTCCAAGAACTACCAAGAAGAACATAAATTGCTCTTTCACTACCATATGTCTCTTTCTCAAATCAGTAAAAATACAACAGTAGTGAAATCTCTCTCTCTCTCTCTCTCTCTCTCTCTCTCTCTCTCTCTCTCTCTCTCTCTCTCTCTCTCTCTCTCTCTCTCTCTCTCTCTCTCTCTCTCTCTCTGTGTGTGTGTTTTTGGAAAGAAACTGAAGCTCCTCATGACTCCAAAAACAAGACCAACACATCGTCCCATATCAGATTCACTATCATTTCGATCCTCCGTCAGAAACCCACAACATCTTCGTCGACCAAATGCTCTCGTATGTACCTTCGAGGAGACGACAAAGGCGGTGCAAGACCCGTTTGGCAATGGGCTTCCATCGCCGAATGGTGGGTCCGGCGATTGTTGTCTTATGTCGATCCTGCGGCAGTGGCGAAATTGATGATTCCTCCTCGGAATATCCCAACCCAATAAGTGAATTTGCGAAATCTGTAGATCTAAGTTGCTTTTGAGCATTATTTTGATTGTAAACACAGAGAGAGAGCTTTGGTGATGCTGGTGGATGGTAGGGAATGAGAGGTAGAGAAGAGGAAAGTGGGGATGAATGATTGATGAACATGTTGGGAGATAGAAGTAGTAGTTTGACTTAGGGTTTGATAAATGGACAGAGGACAGAGGAAGATTGATAGGGGTGAAGTTTTTATTTATTTATTTTTTGTTTAGTCTTTTTGCAGTTTGGGGATGAAGTGATCGGCGTGGGGACAGGGAAGTTAATTTTTTTTTTTGAGCAAGTGGGGTGGTAAATGATAAATATGTTGGATGGGTGTTAACGACTTAAATTTCCATGTTTTAGTATGTTAATGAATTCTTCTTAACTTGCAAATATGTGTAATTCATCTATTTTATCTCTCTTTCTAGACTTATGCTTGTTTTCGTAGTTTTGGTTGTTTATATCTTATTTTGTAGGTGAAAATGTGGTAGGGAAAGCTTGAATAAGGAATCGAGAGGCTTTGGAGGGGCCAAGAGAAGTGAAGAATGATTTAGAAGGGCTTATATTGAAGAAATCAAGTGAAAAAGATGCCAAAATTGAAGAAAATGCAAGTTAAAGACTAAATTGCAAGTCAAAAGTGAAGGACAAGGCCAAGAAGATAAGAAATTAACGGATTGGGGGACCTAAGTGGAGTTTTCTGAAGTTATAAAGGCATGTACTAAAGTGTTTCTAACGAAAGGGGGACCATTTAAAGCACTTAGAGAACTCACGGGGGCCGAATTGCCTTTTATCCAAAGTTTATAAACAGAAGCTGTCGCGTCTTCTTCCTTGCGACGCAGAGCTCCATGGGAGCCTCACGAAAGCTTCGTCGAAGCTCACCCCAACCTCAAATCAGCACCAAATGGCTCAATACCGGTCCCAAATCACTCCCCAACTCGATCCTTATCTCCTAATCCCCAAAATCCGGCCTAAGAACGAATGGACGAAAAAGCCCCAAATCAGTTAGGGTTCGTGAAGGTTCTGCAAATCAACGATTCAGAGCGTTTAGGATCAATTCAACGGAGGAGATAATCCTTGGAGGATACGAAACCCTCCCTCATCGCCTATATAAACCGAAGATGAAGAAAAAAAGGAAGGCTCCCTCACGATTTTTTTTCTGAAGCAGTATTCTGTCTCTCTCTCTTCTCTCTCAGTTCATCATCGTTCTGGGTTCGTTCTGGTGAATCCGAGCTCGTCCTGAGCTATTGCGGAGCTAGTAACAACCAAGGGAGAGAGAGAGAGCTCAAATTGGGGGCTGTTTGTAGAGTATTTGCCTCTGTTTTTTTCACCTGTTCTTCACTGTTTTGTTGCAGCAGCAGTACCCTTGTGTTTCTGCTGCTGTTAGCTTCAATTTCTGAGTTAGTTAGGTGCTTTTAGATTGATTAAGTGTAGTTTGAATCGAATTCTAGTATTTTGTTCATCATTTGGTAGCAAGCTTGTGTTCTTTGTTTGAATTGAAGAGTATTTGAACTTGAATATAATGAATATCTTCATGAATGCTCTTGATAATTCTTGTGTCTTGCTCTTGAATATGAACAATTAAGCTACTCGTTGGGTTCATTGATGAAGATAGATGACTTGTGTGTGAGAAATTCAGTTGTTCTTCTAGTTTTATAAGTTTGGATGTCGAATTCGTAGTATCCATGTGTTGAACTACAAATCTGAATTGTGGCTTGATCTTTCATATGGAAACACTCTCGTTTACATATGTTTGATGCTTGACATAACTCGATTTTGCATTTCACTCTTGAATACAAGAGCTAGACAAATCCTCTTACTACATAATCCATGTTTTCCTTTGACATAAACTTTGGGTGTTGAAGCTCACACACAAGGCTTCTATTGAAATCGATTGATCCAACTTACTCTCTTATCGACAAACTCATTTGAATCGTACTAGTAATAGTATTAGTAGTTGTTTCTTTTCTTTCTTAGTCATTTACTCTAGCAATATCAACAACTCTTGCTCCATCACTTGTGTGGTGGATTCCAAAGCTTGGCTAGCTCTAAAGCCTTTGAGAAACTCGTTTTTTTTTTTTTTTTTTTTTTTTTTTTTTTTTTTTTTAATTTAGTTAGTTGCTTAGTAGTTGTGTTAGCTTAGAGTGTCTCCTCTTGCTCAATCCTTGTGGATTCGACTCCGGTATTACCGGATTACTACTTGTAGCGATATCCTATACTTGGGATTATCTTTGTCGAACAATGGGCAAAAAGGCCATTTTAATGTATCTGTCAAATTCCGTTACAATCCATCCAAAATAAGGGTGTCTTTTGTCATTTCGTGAATAGTGAGGGTAGAGTTTGCATATTTACCATAATACAGGGGTGTAAACTGTAAATTTCCCTTTAAGGAGGGGTTCAAACTTGAACTCACTCACTGCTCGTTTGAAGAAAGAATTGGTAACCTCCTCCTATCTTTTTTATTTAATGTCCCGAACATCCCCCGATAACTCTGGATACAACACTTTCACCCACCCTATGTGGCCAAACTATCTACAATGGTCCCGCCTTAAAATTTGCAAAATTACATTAAAACCTAAATACCGACCTCTCTACTTTTTAATATTACGAAAAGCCCACTTTATATATACACACATCTTTCTTCTCCCTCCATCAATGCATCGCTATGTTATGCAGTTCTAGTACTTGATGGTAGAGAATTGTCAGTTTGCTGGTTGTCAGTTACAAATGATTATGTGGGTATGATTTGAGTTGCGACTAGTTGAGATTCATTATTAGGCAAATTCAATACACACACACATACATGAATATATATATATATATATATATATATATTTGCAATTCACATATACATGAATATTAGTTGATGATTTTGTGATGTGTATGTATGTATATATATATATATATATATAGAGAGAGAGAGAGAGAGATTATATGTTGGGTGTTAGAATTTTCTGCTTACTAAGTGTGATTGTAGTAATCCTAAGTTTAAACTGGGGTTTATGAACTGGTAATTGGGTATTTCTATTAGCGATACCGTTCATGGTCCAAATATTGGGGATTCATTTTTATGTGAAATTGTGCCCCGTGTTTGTATTTTCTGGCGGAGCACTGGGGGTTGTAGTGTCGAAGTCTCAAACCTCAGGGGTTGTACAATGTAATTTACCCACAAATATTTTCAGATGCTATTTAGTTAAGGTCAAGTCAATCTTATACTGGGGTAAAACCAAAGAAGTTGTTGAGAAAAGACATAATTGCCCATTTTCTTTTATTCAGTGGTTAATTTAAGCAATCAGCCCTCTTTTCTCTCCCGCATTTCCAGAAGGACTCTGGCACAAACTCATGTTTCCGTACTTGAGCGTTCATTTTGAGTAAATTTGTCATATATGTGGTTCTTTGGGTGATAGCCGTTTATGTTGGGAGACATAGCTGTGAAGATGCTAATAGTGAGGCACTTGTCTTTGTTATTGCAGACAAGCAGCAACATTATGGATGTACTCAAAGGTCGCTGCAGTTTCTTTCATTGCCGGTGTAGTAGTTGGGTTTGCCCTGAACCGGCGCATACGTAGGTGGGCCGGAAGACTCCTCAAGAAAATTAGGGATGATTAGTGATGCATCATCAATTGCATTGCAGAAGTTCCACCGCCATTCTGATAATTCAAATTCTCAGAAGTTAGTAGCAACAGTTGTTCAAATCATGGGTTTGAGTTGTGATAATAACAAACACCCTTTAGGTGATTTACCCGAATCCGTATGTAAGTAAGTGACAAGGGGCAGCTGTGATTTACTACATGGGGTTGCTCCCATGGAATTGAGCTTCTTGTATTAGGGCTGGTCAAGTTTTGTTGATGAATTACTGAATTGTTTTTGTTGTTAAATTTCCTTCTTATGCACATTTTCTAAGGTGCTTTTGAGTTATGGCTTAGGCTTTCTTGTCTGTTCCTAATTAAGTTATCTAGATCAAGAAAGGAGTGTGAGGTTTGACTGAAAGATTGATCATTCAATAAAACAAATTCCCCACAACGGCCTTGAGAAAATAGCGGCTACTACTGCTGATTTTCTTCTGGTCACTCTGGTTGCGTAAGGGGTATAAGTACTGGTTAGTGCAGCACATCATCATGATGTGCCCACCCTGTTGATTGGCATATTGCCCCCTAAACCATCCATCAATCATGTAAGAAGATCGCGATACTGTTGCCTGGAATCTCTACAAAGGATCGGGGGTTATATTTGTTAGTTAGTCAGGCATGAGGAGGAATCTGGAATTCACAGAGTCAAAATTTTGTTGCTCTATTTCCTACCACCAGTTTGGCCATAGCGAACTGGTTAGCACTCAAATGTTGTTGCACCAGTTATTGATTCTTGAAGATGTTTGTTTGTTGGTCTAGTCGTTGCCATGTGATGAAAGTACACCATCACTCTTATGATTGTTACCCAACACAGACAGTATCACGGACAAAAAGATGATGACGATGATTATTATTATTATTATTGTTATTATAGATGGAGCTCAGTAGCTAGCATGTGGAGCTAAATATATTGAATCTTACATTTCCATGTGAGGCTAATACTGCAAATTTTAGAACCAAGACTCGCAATAGTTTAAGTTTGATATTATTAGTAATAGTATTATATCTCATTCCAGATCTTACTCAAATAAATTTTGTTAGTCCCTTTGCTTTACTCCAATATAAAGAAATGAGATGAAAAAGGTGAAGATTCACAACAACAAATAAGGATAAGTAGTTGTTCATCTATGGACTTGTGAAACAAGGGGAAATTTCATTTTTATTCCCGAAAAAGGTGGTGGTAGAGGCAGGGAGAAAGAGAGAAAAACAATGCGAGAAATATAAATGGGAAGGTTGAGCTGTTTCCATTCTCTCTCTTCTATCTATGGTGTGTGGCCGAGTATCATATGCTGGTCCGATTTTGAATTGTCTTCTTAAAAAAAGGAAAAGACACTAATTTTTATTATAATAATAATAATAATATTATTATTATTATTATTCTGAATCTCTTTCTCTCTTCTATATTGGGGATCAAGAGGGAGACGGAGGGAGAGAGTTCTGGCAAGCAAATTGCTCTGCTTTCTCTCTCGTCATGCTCTGATATTAGCTCTCTCTTTCTCTCTTCCTCTATCTCATGAGTTATGGTGTTCCTCTCCTCCTAACATTTTCAAGCTCCAAAACATTTTCTTCCTTGAGCCCTCCCGCCATCATCATCACTTTTCAGGTACTTATATAAATATGTATACCCTTCACTACATTATTATTATCATTATTATCATTATTATCATCATACATATCTGCTGCATGTTGTTTATGATCATTCATGGTTGCAATAATATTGTTTGCTGATTTCTGCATTTGATTGCTGACATTGTTGATATGAAAAATTTCTTCTTTCCTTCCCAAATGTTGTCATTTGAAAGCAAGCCTCATGATCTAAGAACATAACAAACACGCTTCTATTCATCTCCGTTGTTGCTTAAGAAGCCAGCCTTTTACCAGATGAAAGGAAACCAGGCAGCAAATTAGAAATGAAGACAAAATGAGCAGAAACCAAATTGCTCGTCTCTTCTGCATTAACTTTTTTGTGTGGGATAATTTTCATTCTCCTTCCACCTTCATTCATTCTCCAATTGCTAAACAGAGAGAGAGGATAGGATATTACATGTCGGCACTCTTGCGAAATAAAATCATGAATTGGTGTCATCATCGATCCTGTTAATTGTACCCGGATAGATTTCTCTCTTATTTTCTGCTTAATTCCTGCCGGGCAGTCAGGTATGAATATTGGAAAAGAAAGTAGTAGCAACTAATTCATTCATATCACATGGGTGTCAACCTTATTATATATTAAACTTAATTTTATCCAAGTTTTTTCTGGTTCATGTCTTTGCAACCATCTTTTTTGTATTTGTTAATTTCCCATTATTTAATCAACTTTTGATGATATACCTATCTGTAATTCACTCTTCTGTTCATGCCTGCCGATGAATTCTTCTTCTGTTCATTCTTCTTGTCTGTCAGGCATCAAGAAGAAGTTTGTTTGGGTTGATCTTATCGCTGTTGTTGTGGTCAAGTAGTAAATACTACTACTACTACTACATAACAAGAATAATAGCAACAATAATGGAGGACAATGGAGGGATCAAGTTAACTGGAATTAAGCAGATTGTTAGATTAAAGGAACTTCTCCACAAGTGGCAAACCGCCACACTTAGCCCAAAAGGGGATAGCCACCACCACCACCACCACCATGAGAGCCACCACTTCCGTTGCTCCTCTGACCCCCTGCAAACAATGCAACAACAACATGGGGGGATTTCACCTGCAATAAGCAGGAGGTTGATGGGTGGGAGCTTGTATTGTGATTCAGACGAGGATACTTGCCAAAGCCCTGAACCACCCCACGATGTTCCAAAAGGCTATTTGGCGGTGTATGTTGGTCCGGAGCTGAGAAGGTTCATAATTCCCACTAGTTATCTTACAGAGCCAGTATTTAAGGTGTTGCTGGAAAAGGTTGAGGAGGAATTTGGGTTTGATCATAGTGGGGGCCTCACAATCCCATGCGAGATTGAGACCTTCAAGTATCTCCTCAACTACTTGGAAACCCATCAGAATGCTGCTGCTGATGATGATGATCAGCCGGCTTCTGCTGATCATCATCATCATCAACAACACAACAACAACTCAGGTATGTGCTTCTTACATTACTTTTGGTTTAATTCCCATGCTTTAACACCCGTAACATTGTTGTTTTCAACCTTTTCAACTTTAGTAACCCGGCCAATTTTACTTCTTGTTGTTGTTGTTGTTGTTGTTGTTGTTGTTGTTGTTGTTGTTGTTTCTACGAGTTTTTATATCTATTTATATATGTGTGTGTGTGTGTGTCGTGGGTGATTTAATGAATTTGTTGTATGTATATGTTGGCGCAGGGACATCTTCAGTAGCCGTGGAAGAGTGAGCAGCTGAGTACTGTTGTTTGCTGACCGTGTACAGGCGTGCTCTCTCACTTCAATTCAATGAAAGATTTGATTTCATTTGATTTGTCCATCATCGTCTCTATTATTTTTATCTCCTTTTTTTAATTAAATGAGAAAAAGAATAGAGTTTTTTAGTTAGAGGGTTTGTATGTATTTGGTTGCGGGATCTGGGCATGTCGATTTCTTTCTTTGATGAATTGAATGTATAAATTGGTTTGTTTGTTTGTGGGGGAGCGTAATAATAAGTAGTAGTTGGCGACCACATTGCCTTGCATATTCCTAGTTTGCTTTTGTGCGTCTGTTTGATCGATTAATCTTGCAAGATTAACCAAATTGTCCATAATAAATACTAGAGAGTGACAGTATATACATAAAACATTTTTCTTTTGTTTGATGGATGGATGAATGACAATAATAATGAACGAATTCTCATGATAAGTGTAATATATGTAATGTTACAATTGCATCTCCCGGGAAAAAGGAAGAGACTAATGAATGAGAGCAGCAGCAGCGCAGTATCTCTATGGTGGAGGGATGGATCTGGAAAAATATATACGCACTGCAGTATATTGTAGGTAGTTAAGGAATGAAGCAGAATAATAATCTGTTCAAACTAATTTAAACTAGTATGGTAGTAGATCATGACTGTTGGTGAATGGGAACTATAGAAAACGCGTTGCAGGTTGGGTATAAAGGTAGTATCTACCTAGCTTGGTAGTTAGTAACAGATCAAGGAGTTGTTTTGTTTCTATTCTTGGGATGGATACATGGAAACAGATCAAGAAGTAATAAGTTTAAGATGAATGCATGAACAACTTAACTACTCCAGCAGTGTTAATTTTGTACTCACTCTTTGTAGTATATATATACTGACTGATAGACAATATATACACGCAGTACGACAATCAATATTCATAAGAAGAAGAAGAAACAAAATGATAGTAGTTATTAAGCTAGCTAGTGATATACCAGTAAAATCATATTTATAAGTAGAACGATTTACTGAATGCGGAGGGAGGGAGGGAGGGAGGGAGGGGCAGCAGCAGCAGCATGCATACTTGACAAATTACAGATCATAGATATACATTCAAGCAAGGATATGTATATTGGCTTACAACAACTAGCTAGGCATGGAAGAAGAAGAAGAGTTGTATATAGGGAATTGATTAAAATTGCAGAGACATATGTAGTAGTAGGGATTCATGATGATGAGATGAGATCCATATCAGGAGGGTTAGCTAGCTGCAGGAGTAATATCGGACCATATCCTCCTCGTCGTCCTGATGATGATATAGAGATGATGGATCATCATCAGTTTGATGGTTCTCCTCCTGCTGTAGCATCCATAGCAAGTGTTGAAATAGAACTACTTCGCAACCAACTATGCTGATGCTGCTACTACTGGACTCCTCTGCTGCTATGTAGTCCTCCTCCTCCCCATAATTATCATAATGATGATGATCATCATTATTATTACTACTGGAGGAAGAAGAAGAAGAAGACCTCTCCATGAGCTCCCTGAACACTGGATGGTCAATCACTTGTGATGATACAAGGTAACGCCTCCTCGACTTCCCCACATACACCACCACCCTACTCTGATCATCATCATCATCATCATCATCAACTTCTTCTTCTTCTTCGTGCCTCGACTTCATTGATGATGACTTGCTGCTGCTGAATGAGTTGAACTTCTTCAAGACGGCTGACTTCAGCTTCGTCAATTTTCCCACTCCACCTCTAGCCATCCTCCCACCCTGCGTTGAATTAATTATAAAGTGGACTGCTCGATGTTGTGGATAATTATTAGCTGCTCCCAACTCTACTTTTATACTACGATTAGGGTTATGACAATGATGAGGGGAGTGGTTGAAGACGTTATTAAATTGATTCCCACCGCAAACAGTTAAAACTAATTTAACCGCCAACACCACTGGTGAGCAAAATATGAAGTTTTGTGGTTGGCAGAGATGGAACTTGATCAATCAATTTCACTAACTCCCTCCTTCCCTCGCTTATACCTAATTAATTAATTTTGGATTAGACAAACACTGCTACTCTCTACTGAATGCCTTCTGCTACAAATTGTAAACTGATAATAATTAGTATTAATTGATTAATTATTTGATTTATAATACTAGTAGTACTAGTTGTTGCTAAAATTTCGGTGCTATTATGGGGACCCCCATGGTTAGGTTACTTTCGATTCATTGAACTTGCCAAAATAGACAACAATAAGAATATAACGACTCCAATTCAATCATAGACCCACCTACCTTTAAACTGCATGCTAGCTAGAAGCATGAGTAAAATTTACTTTAGTACTACTAGTAATAGTAATTAAAACACGCACTTGGTTTTCAGCTTTCACTACAGTTAGAGTACTCCATTTTGAATTTAACTGCATTTTGAAATTGATTTGGCTAATTGTAATTGTGATTAGAGAAACAAAAACTAGCGGTGGTTTGTTTTGTCCCCATTACCCAACAAATTAAAGAACGAAAAAAAAAAAGACAGTACTGATCGAGTTAATCATGCATGCATGCTGCAGTTCATGCAATTAATCATGACGGCATGATCAGTTTCTTATAGTATAATGCAATGGAAACAAAATCCCGATCGAGATGTAGTATAAGAAATGTGTAGCTTTCTCTCGTTCAATTATTGCAAATGTTTTGGGAATCAACTAATCAATCAGTCTAGGCAGAAGTGCGAGGTAGTAGGCAATATAGAGGCATCAAACTTGGACTATTCTTATGGAGGCAGGATTAATTTGTAGCTTCAGAGCAAGTCAATCAGTGTGTCTGAGAGCAAGAAAGAAACAAAGAAAGATTATGAGAGAGAGAGCTAGGCAGCTTGCTGATCATGTTCATGTGCAATTAGTGGATTTGATTTGACGATGATTAAATTAGTGGATCATATATATCAAATGTCAGCCTTGTCGGATGATCGATCAATACAAGACAAGCATTGATAAGTTCACTAGCTAGATAGATGCATGCATGAAGGTTGTGATTTGATTATCCTGTTGTTTTGCTCAAGGACATAATACATTACTTGTACTCTGTTGTGGTAAAGTTACTAGTACTCCCATGTACTATTCTGTCCCACCTCTTCCTCCCCAATTTGACTTTTACCACTATTCACTGGATCACTTTGACTCGGTGATTTGGATAGCAACATGATGCAATTTTTGAATGATTTTTTATTGTGTTGTAGAGTAAAACTTGCTCTATAGCACGGTGAAAAAATTAGAAAAAAAATCGCATCATTTTGCTATCAAAATCATCCGGTAAAAGTGACTCAGATACGAGTGAAAAAGTCAGGATGGGGAGGAAGAGATGGGACGGAGTGGTAGTATATAGTATCGATTTTCTAAAGTAGCTAGACATAGATAAGGGATACTATATTGATCGACCACTGTATGTATATATGTTAGCATTTGGTGCGCCCATGTGGGGTGCTCAATGCAATTATCTTAATCTTATGGGGTTAGTTGCAACAATGCTTAAACCTGTGGGGTTAATAGCAAATGCACAAACTCTAGGGGGTTATGTGCAAACTAGGTATAAGTCTGTCTATATAAGGAGACAGCCTCCTACACATTATCAGATGAGATATGCTAGATGCATAATAATGCACTACTGTGTAGAGATAATGTGCTGATGAAAATACAGTTCTAGGAACCCTAGCCTCTCTCTCTAAATAGCCTCCATTGGTGGAACTTGGTGTGGATCAGAGCTTTCGTCCTAGTGATTCGAGCCAGACTGTGGGAGCAAGGTGGGCACGTGAAAGCAAGCATCCTACGATCATCCGTTGTGCTTAGGAGCTAAGGAAGATGTTTTGGGAATCAACTAATCAATCAGAGCCCTAGGCTTGTTTTTCGTGCCTCGTTATGCGAACCCGAATATGCTTAGAAAATTGAGTTTCTAAAAGTTCATAATCTGTAGACGAAACCTATATGGTTAGGTAGGGTTTTTCTTGAGGATTCCAGAAATATAAATTTTATAATTTTTGGATAAATGATGAATTAGTTATGAATATTTTAAGATTCGGAACTGTATCAATCTGGACTGTTTTGATCTGATCTGTAATTCGATTTTTTTAAAAGTTGTTAGAATTGATTTTTGAATACATAATCGAAATCAGGGTGAAGAGACGAGCATAGTTAGTAAAATACGGAACAGAAATAAAACGTGCTACGGTACGTACGTGTATTATACGATTTTAGGTTAAAAATACGTTAGTAAAAATTCGGCTTAAAATACGCTATTTGATTAATTCGAGTTTTTTGTACGTACGTGTATAGTTGGTATACTAGTTATTCATTCGGAATTAAAAATACGGGTGCTTTCCTTAGTATTTTAGCATATATAATGAGTTCTTTGTGTCACACATTGCCATCTTTTCATATTTTTATCAAATATTTAAAAATAATTTGTAAATCATGTACTCAATTGTTTATCATTTCTGATATTTACACTATTTACCCTTATTAATTACCTATGTAAAATAATATCATACTATTCAAACTACTTCTGTAAAAAAAGTTACTACGCATTCCCTAATCTTAAACATGTATTTATTTTTAACATAATAATATAACACATAAGACTCAAGATGCATGTATACACAGACCCACCCACATATATATATAATTATAGTTATGTTAACTCAATATTTTCAAATTTTTATAGCAATACTTGTAATATTTATAACAATTAATATTTAAAATATATAAATAGGGAGAAAATATTTAATAATAACTAATTACTATAAGTTACACTATTTTGGATGATACTTTATCCATCGCAATATTGTTTTCAGGAAGTTTTATTCGGGAGTATTGTACGTTAAAACGTGAAATACGAGTATTAAAATTTTTTGCTCAAAAATTCGAGTATTTTTCATTAGGTCCAGCAATAGTGCGAAATACGGAAGTATTTTTCATTTATACGTACGGACGGGTATTAAACGAAAACATGCGGAGTATTTACTAACTAGGGAGACGAGTCCAATGATATAAGTTTCATCGGAAACGGAGGCCGGGAAGGCGGCGCTAGGCTTCACGCGCCACCGACGCCGCCGCCACGCGCCGCACGCGCCAAAGGGCTGCGTCGGACTGCTGACGTGGCAGGTGACGTGGTGATGCCACATCAGCACTAGGGACGACGTGGCAGTCACGTGTTTGATGACGTGGCATCCATGTGTTTGATGACGTGGCAACTGACGTGGCATCTGAAGTCAGCACATGGTTGATCTGGCTTGCCACGTGGCAGCTGACGTGGCACAAGGCCCGACGGTAGCGCGTGACGGAGGCGGACGCGCCTACGTGCGGCGGCGCGTGCGGCCTCCTCCCGCCGTCAAATTTTGCCAATATTTTTTTGCCGACTCAGATTAAAATTTCCTATTTTCAAGGATTTTTTTTCATAATTTTTGGAAAAACAGAAAATTTTGTTTTTTTTTTCAGATTAAATAATTAGTGTTTAGCACACTTCCCCAGGCAATTAGACGACGTTAAACACACTGTTTTGAGCCCAAATTTTTTCTGCAGACTTAGGTCATTTTCCCCTACTGTCTACCATAG
The DNA here is from genome assembly GCA_023055425.1 of Linanthus parryae. Taxonomy (NCBI): domain Eukaryota; kingdom Viridiplantae; phylum Streptophyta; class Magnoliopsida; order Ericales; family Polemoniaceae; genus Linanthus; species Linanthus parryae. The sequence continues at coordinate 902,661 of JALGPY010000002.1, forward strand.
GGGGTGAGACCTTAGGAGGTGTAGAGCAATTTTCGATCTTTTTAGTTGATTATATTATTGCTTATTAATTTCCAGTAATTTGTGTTTAATTCTGGAAATTTCCAGAAAATTACAATATATTTATTTTATCATTATACATGTTGTTGTGGGTTGAATAGATGTGTTTGATGCATGTATGTGGCTTAGATCGTTTTATATTTGGTTTTGGTTTTGTTTTGCAGACTTAGGTCATTTTCCCCTACTGTCTACCATAGGTGGTGAGACCGTAGGAGGTTTAGAGCAATTTTCGATCTTTTTAGTTGATAATATTATTGCTTATTAATTTCCAATAATTTGTGTTTAATTCTGGAAATTTCCAGAAAATTACAGTATGTTTATTTTATCATTATACATGCTGTTGTGGGTTGAATAGATGTGTTTGATGCATGTATGTGGCTTAGATCGTTTTATATTTGGTTTTGGCTTTGTTTTGGATATGTAATCAAAATACGGCCTGCGTTTCGTGCCTCTCTACATACTCTATTGTCTTCTCTTCTCATCCGATCGCCTCTATGAGGTTACTTTTTATTACACTACAACAAATATGACCTTTGTTGACAGTTTTTTTTTGTCGACAGACGGTTTTATGTAGCTAGTTGCGCAATTAATCGACAATATTTGTGTTTGTCGATGCATATGATTTTTTTTTTGTCGACCTTTTGGTTTTTATATTATTCTACCCAAAAAATTAGTCAATGATTGTGACTATTTATTAAAGTTTGACAACTACTTATATAGTGACATACCTAATGGTCAACTCCTGCAAAAAAAAAAATTGGAGAGTAAATTAGTGTTTCCCACACTCCCAAATTGTGAGGAGGGAATAATTACCCTTCTACACTATTAACCCTACCTAACCCACCACTACTCCATTCTCCTCCCCCACACATTCAACACCGGTTCTAACTCCTAACAGAGAGAGAAGGAGAGATAGAGTGAGAGACAGAGGAAGAGGAGTACGGTGATGTTCCTATGGGTTCGATGGTGGTGTTCTGAGGACGGCGACGCCGGCGGAACTGGGTTTGCCATCTCTCTCTCTCTCTCCCTCTACGTCCTTCTCTCTCTCTGTCCTTAGCTTCTCTTTCTTTCTCTGTCTCAGATCTGAGGGTGAAGGACGGCGATGCGCCAGGCTTCGAACAGCCGCCGCCGGAGGAGTCCAGAGGATGAAGGAAAATAGATCTCGGCTCTGGTCCTCGTGGCTGTAGTAATGGTTGTAGTAACCATACGACCCCTTTCCTCCTTCCCTGATTATGGAGTTCTCCTGAAATGATTTACGGTAAGTTTTTCAAATTCATTTCAATATTTTCATCGCCTTCATCTCTTTGCTACCATGGCTTAATGTATTCAGGTGGATGTTCTGTTCCAGATCCAAACGACACTCGACCCCAACGCGGCATAGATGAACTTGATTTGGAAAGTTCCCTGAGCGTGAGATCGAAGACCTGAAAATGCACGCAAACATGTCAGTTTTGTTCTCAATTTTGGGGTTTTTTTTTTATTATTGTCTACTCTGTAAATTTTTGCTTTTCAATTCTAATTTGTGTCAGTCCTTGGATTTGCATATGCTTTGAGATGGATCTCAATATTTATTTTTCTTTAACTTCGCTTTGAAAATTGAATTTCCAGAGTGCGTTTTATGATGATCAACCCAGAACAGCTGAGAGCACTTCCGAAGACGAGGAATAGGAGAATGTAAGTTGGCTGCTTGCAATCAAACACACACATATACTTGCATGGCTGTAAGTTAGCTACTGAACTTGCACCCGTTTGAATAGGAATGAAACTAATATAGCATCACAACCACTAGAGGTGAGTCCTACTATTATGTTAATTTAAAATGTCTCTATTGACATGAATTCAAATACCTTTTAATGCAAAATAGTGATTATTACGGCTATAAACATAATTCACTAGCTATTAGGGGTTTCTTAAGCCGAATTAATGCCCAACATTGCCACCATAACCACCAACAAACTTGTTAAGACTATAAAACATAACTCTCTTCTTCGTTTTCTTCATCTTCCAAAAATAGAGGTTGGAATTGGTGTTTATTGTTTCCGCAATCTCATCAATCCCGCTCGAAATCACTATTTTCGCCGTCGGGGTTTACTTCAGGTTGTTTTGCTCGATCGGATCGGAATCACTGTTTCGGATTGGGGTTTACTTCAGGTTGTTTCGCTCAATCAGATCGGAATCACTGTTTTCAAAGTAGGGATTTGTCTAGCAATCTGGACTACTGGTATTGTCTTTTGTGTTGCCAAGCTAATGAAGGATACAGTAGTACTCTTCAAGTAATAGTAAGTAATAGTGGCTTGCCAGTTTCATTTTTATTCAAATCAATAGGGTTCTTCACCTTCGGTTATCTCTACTCAAGCTTTTCTTCTACTTCTCCATTAGTACTTAATTCGTTAATCTATTTTGTTTATGCTAAATAGGTTTGCGTAGGTTTTTTTGTACTTCTCCATGCGTACCTAATAGGTATAATCTATTTTGTGTTACTCATTTTCCACATTTTGCTAAACAGGTTTTTTCTCAGTTTTCTATTGTTTTTTACTGCTTTGACATCAACCATTTGATGAGCTGATGCGCCAGTTTAAATTGGTAGAGAAGACTGCAACCATATTGATGTTGAGCCCCGTGAGGACATAACAGTTTCATTGATGTGTAGCTAAGGAATTATTCACTTAGTTTCTGAAATTTCTTGACTTAATTGGTTTGGCTTCTTCAGGGATTAAGCACATGAGTTTTGGGCTGAAAGGTGAATAATCTATGACCTTGAATACTTGATTGTGCTTTGTATATCACTCTGATTGTGGAATTGTGGCTGCTTATTTACTTTAATAGTGCAGGTAAGACTATCAATTAGGGCATGAATTCAGCACAGTGGTACTCCTTGATTAATAGACTTAGTGGACTGAACCAATCGACTAAGTGATTAACTTAGCTTTACCCCTTCAGGTAGTCTCTCTTCCTGTCCCTGCTCGGATCTTCAATCCCTGTACAATCTATGAATTTTCCTCATATGTGTTTCATGCTTTTAATTAACTCTGACTTGGTCAATTTGCTGTTGAAGCTTGACAATTTCATGAAAGTGTAGATTATTTGACACCCAAAGCTTTGAGATTCAGGTTATTCATTCCAAAATCTGTTTGCGTTTCACATAAGCATCTTGCTCCCTGAAGTAATACGACATTGTTTATGATCCGTAATGTTAATATGAGTTTCAAGGTTTCTTTTTTTGGGTTTAATAATGGAGTATTAGCTTTTCACTTTACTTACGGTATCAGCTTTGACTAATTTTTCTATATTTCTTTGCAGCTATGGCTACCACTGGACAAAAAATACCGATTTAGGAAGGTAAGGTAAAATATTCCCTGTTAGTTCACACCTTTTAGAACAGATTTCAGAATCGTCACACAGAGAAGGTTGGTGAGGTTGATGAAGCACATTTCAGTGCAATCAATAACGTATTTGATTATTTTTCTTTTTCCGGTCGTGCCTTTAGGCACGGGCAATACCTAGTCCTATATATTATACCATTTGATAGTACTCATGTTTATCACTCCAATGTGTAAAAATATATATTCAACGACAACATGAATAGTTAGCGAGGCTATTGATGTATATCGTAGGCGATATTCATTGTTGTTAAACCATACAACCACTATCTTATGATTTTTTTTCAATGTTTGCAGGTTTTAGCGTCGCTGATATAGGTTCGGGGCATCGAAGGACCCACTGGCCGGTGATTCTGGACAGTTGATGATATAACACTTTGTAGCTGTTTTCTGGGCACTTCATACCTCTAGATGTAATAGTTTTTGAACTTTGAAACACAAGCTACTTGTTTTGTTAACTTAATATTGTTTTGATTTGTACGACTCTTGAATTAGAGTGACCTACTGGACAGTCAATAACACGGCTAAGGATTTAAACTTGTTTTTATGCAGTATTATTTAGGTTTGTCTGATGTAAAAAATCCCACTGTTGAAGGTTTGATCTTGGATTTCAGCACAGTTGTGCATATATGTTTGAGTAGTGTTTAGATTTTGGGTGCTAGGGTTGATTTTGGATTTCAGCACAGATCTGCATATATGTAAAAATCTATTATTTTTTTATTTGGTCGTGATACAGGAGACAAACATGTGTGTCGCCAGGAAGTTGTAATAGTGAGAAACATATCTACTGGTGACAAATATTTTTGTCACTTATCTACATAAACTACTAAATTTACTTGTCGTTAGTTGTACTAGCAACAGGAAAGGTTTGTTGTCAGATTTAAACTGTCGACAAAAATTGATGTCTCCTTTTTTTTCTGCCGACATACTTGAGGTTTGTCGGCTTTAATACTAACGACCGAGTTGTAGTGACCATTTTGCGTCAAAAAATAATTTGTTGATAGAATTTCTACCGACATATTTGTCCTTTCTAGAGACAATTTTTTTGTCAACGGAGGCAGAATTTGTTGTAGTGTTAGAAATAAGATAGTTAGTGAATATTGAAGAAAAGAAGCTTCAAGAGAGGTGGCCAAACCAAAAGCTATGGCGCAAGGTGCATGGAGCAAATAGAAGAACCAAGGAGCTTCAAGAGGAGTACTCGAGATAGGCGTGATCCATGAGGCGAGAAGTTCAAGACTTGCTCAAGACGTACTCTCAATAGTGGGAGTGCACCTTAGGGGCCACATCCATTGCATATTTATTTATGCTTGTGCTTGTTTTATGTTATAACTGCGTGTGATTGGATTAACTGTATAACCTCGCATGCTAAGGAACTAAAAAAAAAGAGCTCACATGATTATACATGATTAAAACTAATATGAAATCATAAGTGAAGATATTTAATTCCTAGAATTGCTACTAGGTTTTGGTGGAGTCCTTATGAGGAACTATTAAATTTTAATCTATGTATCATGTTATTTCGGAGCTAAGTAAATGCTAGTATTAATTTCCTATGCAATGTCTCAAGATCAATAGAGTCTAAATTGAAACTGTAAAGGCTAAAATGATGACAACAAACGATATGACCAGTCATCATACTATGTAACCAATTGTTGAACATAGGTTGTCGAAATACCTACAAGTATGGTCGAACCTGTGATGAATAGTTGTCACAGAAGCACATGAACATTATCTTTAGGCTAACCAATAGTGGGAGGCAGTCAAGATAATGTCATAGAGCATGCTATGCTAAGGTGGGGAAATGACCTCATCAGCAAGTTCAAGACCACTTTGAGATTCAAAGATTGTAGGAATGAGCCAAAGAAGATTGTATCATCATCTGCGAAGGAAAATTAGTTAATAACTACTGCAAAAGCCATGTTTAAAAGAAGATAAGTTCATTCGAGGTACCTTCTAAGATTTCTTATCTTATCTCTTCTCTTTCTTCTTCCTCTCTTTCGTCTTCCTCTCTTTCCTCTTCTTCACTTTCTTCTTCTCTTTCTTCTCTTTCTTCGGACTCCTCTTCTTCTTCCTCCTCCTGAACAAAAGGGATGAACGTCTCATTGCCGAGATATTTCTTGCCTGGCATACGACCTTTGCCTTTGCCTTTGGAAGTGAGAGGCTTTGCAGGCGATGAAGTGGGAGCATCCCTGGGAGGCGAAGAAATCACAATTCCCTTCTGTTTTTGCTTTTTAGCCTTCGGGGCGATCTCTGCATCCACATCAACATCGTTGTCTATCAGGGAGCGAGAAAATACGTCCATCTCCTCGCGTATCCGAGCCTCCACCTTGGAAGCCAGTTTCATTTCCACAGGAATTTCCTTCTTTTGCCTTTTTGCCTTAACAATGGAATTGACCAAGGACGTGGAGCGCTCTCCGGATGCGTACCTCCTCAAGTAGCACTGAAAAATAAAATTTGGTTTGAGTTCCAACGTGTTAAAGAGAGAAGCCCTTCAAGCATAAGGGAGAATTGTTTACCTTGGAAAAATCTTCACTGTACTGGATTACGCGTGCAACTCCACCCCTAACAGCAGCCATTTTCTCCTCAAGAATAGTGGCTGGGCACAAGTGGTTGTCAGTATCAAGCAAGGAATAAAAACCATACTTGGAATCGTCCAAACTGCAATTCTGTTGGAATGGAAAAGTATTCATTTTAATCGCAGGAGCTTTGATGGGACGAGGAGTTGAGGATACATCAAATCTGGCCTGTTGAACATTCCAGTAAGCGATCCAATTCTTGTTAAGGCGACCTACACGACTCCCCAAAGGTTGGATGAAAGGCAAGTAATTGCTAAGAAGGATCGATTTACACTTATTTGTCAGCAGTCGCTTGTAGCAATTTCTTTTGATTGACTTAGGCCAAATGGAAGGAGCCACTGCATCAAAGCCAAATTGAGGTAAGACGCGAGTTGGGTCAACATCGACTGTGATCTGCTTGTACTTGGGAGTTATCTCAGAAACATTTTCGGCAAGGGCAGGTAGTGAACCTCTCGAGCAGCAGAAGAATTCGCGGTAGCGATCAGGTCCCTTGAGAAGGGTGTCTTCTGAATAAGAGCCATCTCTACTAGGGTACAGCCTTGGGAAAATCGCACATTGTCGATGCGAGTAGTGTAAGGCCTGGCTGTAAATTTCCTCCGATCGTCGCACACCAAACTCCATAAACACTTAGGAGGATTGGTCCTATACCATCGGGCAGCTCTGTCGCTTGGAAGTGCATTCTGCGCACCTGGAACGTTCCACATGTTGGGTTTCGAAGGAACAGGAGCATAAGAGGGACACCTTTCAAAGACCCACATGGTAAGAAATGAAATATTGACAAAAGTCAATACATCAAGACGTCCACGCGACTCCTCAATTGCAACCACCAGCGGGTCTAACCGATGATACAAGGTGCCTAGCACCAGAGGCCCAAGCGCAACCTTCTGGCCAAGGGTCAACTTGACAGCAAGGGGCAGGACATGATAAAAGACCCCGTCATGAGGATGACCGTCGATCAAATACCTTGACAGCCAGGCACAGAGGAAGCCGCATAAGGTCAGATGATACCCATTTCCCTCTATATAATTCTTCGCTTCTGGATCATTTTCCAGTATTTCTTTGGTGATTTTACTATTCGCATAGTCGCGAAAGAAGTATTGCACCATTTTCCCCAAGAGTTCTTCGCGGAGGTCTAAACCAGCTGCCATGTGGGAAGTACTTCTGCAGATTTCCAACGGGTAGACATTTTCTTTACCTCGGTCAAACACTCCTCCATCTGCGCATAGAGAGTGAGCTCTGGACTAGGTTTCAAAGCAGTCAAAGGATCGACTTCGCCCATGGGTGAAAGCTCATACAGAATTTGAACATCTTCCAAGGTGGGGGCGACTTCAAATTCAGCAAAATGAAAAGTATGAGTCGCAGGTGAGTAGCGAGAAAGAAGGTTTAGAAGCATGGTCTGATCCAGCTTCACGGCAACACCCTTCGTAGCCCTAACAGCAAACTAGAGCCCAGCCTTGTCTAGCGTGATGGCATGGTGAGTTAGCACATGGTCATTCCACTCATCCATTAAATCCATCTTTTGCACGAAGGCCAGGGTAGAAATTTCAGTATGGGGGAAGAACCCATTTTCAACACCTAGTCTTACCACGTCCTTGGAGTCAATTAACTCCAACCTGGCTGGAGTAGTAAGAGGGCTCAACAGTAGCAGATCTTCAGTGGCGGGAGCTGGTAGATTCTTTACTTTAACCCTATCATGATAAAAGTCTTTCCCACCTAGATATGGAGCTTTCTTCCACAAGGTCTTGGGAAGATCAGGAATTTCTTCAGGTTCTTTCACAAATTTGGAGGCTTTTGTCTTGGCCATTTCTACAGAAAAGCAAGAAAAAAGGGGGGAGAAATATATCCACCTTTAGTTCAGATTCAAGAAGCAGTTCTAGGTTTTGAAATTGTCAAAAGGGGAAGATGAACAGTTCTGGGTCGATTATAGATTCAGAAATTCAAAATTGCAGCAGATCTTCGTTTTAAGTCGTTTCAATCCTTAGGGTTTAAAGAAACCCTCTCAACAGTTTAAAGCATGGCGTGTTCCAAACGATTTTGGGTTTCTCAAATTCAAAACAGTTCAAAAGATATGGAGTACATTAATGAAAATTGAGCAAAGCCGACCTTGTGATGATGAAGCAAGTTAAAGAAGACGGTTGGCAAGAAAAGACTGATGATTGATTATCTGTATTTGCTCTCGGAGACTCTCAGGAAACATCCACTTGAGAGAGAGAAGTAATACTCAGCAACAATGGAGGGCATGAAGTATTTATTCAAAAGCACTGAAGAGTCGCGTCCTTTCAGTGGTCGAATCGCAACCGTCACCGCCGAATCGCGCAATCACAGGTCGATGCTGACGTCACGCCTAAAACCCTAAAAGAACAGAAGGCACGACTCTAGGGATCCTAGGTCATAATGGCACGCACGGGGGCTGATTTTGCGTGTATTTGAATTGGTGCGTGGTAACGACGCGTGCACTGGTTTTTGCGCATTGAAGTCTATCCGATTGGGTGTCTTCACGCGCAAAAGGGGGGCTAATGTAGATAGTGCTTTCCAGATAGACAGATCACAGCCACGTGGAAATCATCCAGCACACCTAGTTGTGCTCCACACACACTGGAACACCACCCGCGCTGATCCACGTGGGGGCTGCGAGATAGGGCCCTCGCATACGACCACACGGGACTTGTAGGGACTTAGTGGTTTGGAGGCTAGAGTAAGTTCCGTCGCGCGCGAGCGACAACCAAGCCCGCGCGCGACCTTTAGTAACTGCTTTGAGAGATTTATGGCACGAGCTCCATAAACTCGGTCAACCTCATAACAGTTCCGGTATACGCGGACGAATTGCGTAGCGATCCCTATATATGCGGACAAACGTGCCGTTGTGGTTAAGGTAATTAAGTCGCCATTAATGGGCACATTAACCCACTACAACGATCATATTCTACACTATATATAGGATCGTTAACCCTTCCTTACATAACACTAATCACCTGAACTACGCGGAAGCTCTGCCAAAACTCTGTCTCTCTCTCTCATACAGCTACTATCGTCTTACTCTCTCCTACTCACAACCCTACCTTTCCTGTGTTCCCCTTATTCCCTGTACTTGGTGTACATTGAATCTTCCTCAAAGGATTCTCCCGTACACACCTATATAAAGGATGATCCTTCCTTCCTTCCCACACTTATGAGCCTATTGTTCATAACTTGAGTGGGAGAGAACAGAAGGAGAGAGAGAGCAAGCAAGCAAGCAAGAGTGCCGCCCGACCCCCTTGCCGCCGCCCCTACCCCGTCGGCCAACAAAGGAGGCCGCCACCTCCTTGTTGCCTCGTGTTGCGTGATTTATTCTTCCTCTTCCTCCGTTCCTAGCTAGCGCAAAGGAGAAGGAAGATCTAGATCTCAAATCTAGGCGTGGATCAACCGTAGAGACGTGACACAATTCGCGTTACAAGTCATCACAGGAGAAACCCTAAGGTGTGTAACATGATTCTTCCTTTACCATCTTTATGCTTCTTGTCCTGTGATCCTTGGAGGGTATTGAATGGATAAACTATTTTTCCGCAGTGTATCCATGATCAAAACCGTACACTAGATGCATAATAATGCACAGATCATGTGTTGATCAAAATACAGTTCTAGGAACCCTAGCCTCTCTCTCTAACTAGCCTCCATTGGTGGAACTTGGTGTGGATCAGAGCTTTCGTCCTAGTGATTCGAGCCAGACTGTGGGAGCAAGGTGGTCACGTGAAGACAAGCATCCTACGATCATCCGCTGTGCTAAGGAGCTAAGGAAGACAAGGTAAACACATGAATCTTCCGCTATAATTCATGTTGTAGATCTGTATGTGATAGATCATGTTATTCCTTCAATATATGTAAGTGTAGCTTCCAAGTGATCAGGGTGAGAAAGCTCCCTCAGTGTGTAGACCTTTCCCTAGTCGTATCTGAGTTCTCAGATTGGAAACGATAGGCTAACTACAACAAAGAGATTTTAACAACCAGTTGCTTGGATCGTAATTATGTTGTTAATCTTCTTGACCATATTAAGGTTTAGGATTCAGGAGTAAGTAGGGTTTGAGGGGCTATCTTTATAGTTCACATCATTTCTTTCTCTACAAGTCAACAAGAAAAACACCTATGTCACCACTAGATATGCTGCCCTCCTAATTCCAAAAGAAATGCGATTTCTTGAGTTTTATGTTCAAACTATTCGTTTACTTTTTCTAGGGTATCGAAAACAACAACGATAAAACGAAACAAACGTGTTCAGACACAAAAAAATTTACGTGATTCACTAGCGAATTCGTTAACTACCTCCACGGACAGAAAGCTAAATTTTTATTCAGAGAGAGAGGAAAAAACTAGGCAAGACAACCACACAAGTATATAGCACGGACAATACATCTATTTATATGCATAAGAAACCCAAAAGCTTCAACTTAAGCTACCTGAACCGCCCAGACCTGCAACCTGGCTTAGGAATCACAATGCTGTGATCGCACGATCTGAGCTCCAGACTTATTTTCTTCGAACGATTCATGTCACATTCTAACAAATCTCCACATTGACTTCAATCCTCCCAGCAACCCCAACCAGAAACATATGTTCCTTTGGAACTAGATATGAATGCGTCTACAGAAAGATAAAAGAGCATGCCTCCCAGAACCAGAAGCAAATGCATTCCCTGAGGCAGGAACAAATGCAATCTCATATCCATGCCAACAGTGCCAGAACCGGATGCACCATGACAAGTGCCGGGAGTCATGCCACACCAGATGCACCATGACTAGTGCCTAAAAAGATGTCATGCCAGATGCGCCAGACCCGGATGCGAGCCAGAATCAGATCGCACCAGAACTAGATGCTCCCAATGCGACAGATTGCTCCAACTCCTACGTGTTCCTGTAACGGATGCGCCATAACCAGATTCTCCCCGGATACACGTGAATGCTGGATGCACGTAAGATGTGTACTAGATGCGCTCCGAATACGTGCCATATGCTTCTTGACAATAGCCCAGATAGCCCCTATGGACTCAGATGGTAGATGTATGTGCGCCCCATTTTTCAGAGGCCAAAGTGAAATTGTTTCTCCCAGTTAACATGTTCAAATTGATCGTTGAACCAAACATCGTTCTCTGTAGAAGCTCGAAACCATGGGTCCGAAAACTTGTTGTGATTGCTCCACCTGTATCATGAAACACCGGCTCTGATACCAGTTTGTTATAGTGAGGGTAACGAAAACAAGGACGATTAAACAAAATGAACAAGATTGAGACACATGAATTTCACGTGGTTCACTAGAGAATTCGTTAGCTACTTCCACGAAAAAAAATACTTTTATTCAGAGGGAGAAACCAGCCAAGACGACTATAGAAGTCTAGAGCACAGACTACATTTTTGTATAGGCATAAGAAACTTGAAGTTTCAGCCCAAGCTAGTTGAGCCGCCTCATACCCGTATTTTGGCGAGGCGATCGCACGATCACAATGCTCTGGTCGCACTATCAGAGCTCCAGACTCTCGTTTTCTTTGACATTTTCAAGTCACATTCTAACACTAGTATTTTCGGAATAGGAAAACGAGAAATACCTTGAAATTTGAAAAAGATGAACGACGCATTGTTTGACCACCTCCATCCATTGGCTTACCCCATGTGCAATAAAGTGAGAAGATACGGGAGTAATAATATCTGAATATTGGGGGGTTGTTTGGGAACTATCAGTTTTTTTGCAGTGATGCAAAATCAGAAAGATAAACATAGGAAATCCCATTAACAAGAATTGGATGTAGTCCGTCCGTCCATTCGCTGGCTGGCTGGCTGATGGGTAAGCAACAGAAGCTATGATCGACTAAGGAGCGGCGTTTGTGAAAACCGGTGGTGGGACCTTGAGATCCGTGCTCATACTCACCGGGCCACCCACATGTCTGTCCACCTACCCACCCCAAAACAAATTCTTGCCTCTCTCTCTCTCTTTCTCAGTGCTAGTGTTGTTGGCCACCGCACTGAATTTCAATTCATCACCACCGCAATGAGCCTCCTCCTGCGTTCCAGTCTTACTACTTGTCAACTAAATTCACCATTCACGCCTCGTCACTCAGTTTTACAACACCCAACAACCAGGGGCGGAGCCATGTAGGGGCATGGGGGGCACGTGCCCCCCCTAAATTTTCCGAAAAAACTAGGATACCCCTATATTTTCAGTTTTTTTAGTTGTGCTGGTATAAGATATATTGCTGTGCCCCCCCTTTCTGGACACAATCAGTGTTCTGGTTCAGTGGTTAAGAAGATGGTTTCAGCAAAAAAACACCCAGGTTCGATTCTAGGCAGCGGCATTATTTTTGGACAAAACAACAGGCAGCAGCATATTTTTTGGACAAAACAACACCACATTTTTTTAGGAGAACTACTTTTTTTATATACACAATTACCCCTTTAACTTTTCATAAATACACAAAAAAAATAGTATTTATTACACTTGCATATTTTTTATTAATTAAAATTATAAAATCTATACCTTCTCCTTAAAAAAAAATTGTGCCCCCCCTTCGCCAAAATCCTGGCTCCGCCACTGCCAACAACAAGAGGAGGATCCCAATTCCGGGTATGGAATAGGAGGAGGAGGAGGAGGCGTCGGAGACTGAGATCCCCCCGTGCCCAATCATCATGGCCATTTGATGCACAGCTTGGATTTGATAGCTCCTCCCTCCGTGCCCAATCATCAACGCCGTTTATTATAGAGAAACACTACGAATACAACTCACACTATGGCCGAAGACAACCCACACCAGTAAGTCACGACCCTAGGTCCTTATATACGCCTAGGATACCGACTTAGTGCCCAAGAAACAAAGAAATTACCAAAACGAACAAGGAAACAATATTCAGCCGCCCCGTCGAACTATTCGGACCCGTCATTATCGAACTGTTCCCACACCTGTCGAACTGCTGCTTCTTCTTTGACTTCCTTTCCTTCGCCTTGTTTCTTGGCCTCTCTTCGTCGCCAACTCCTTGCCAAGCCCAAGTACATTCAAGACACCTTGGATTCCCAACATGCTATAATACTCTGACACCTCTCGTGTGTGTGTCCTTAGTCATCTTTTAACTGTTTAAGTTACATGTTATTTATTGAAGACCCATTTTAATAGAATCCGGCACCAACTCACCAAGGCATCATGCGCAGTTTCCGCAAGAAGAAAGAGTTGATATACATTTCCCGCTGACTTAAACTTCTGGATCCTGTAACCATGTCTTTCTTAGGGTATTGAAGTAAAGATTAACCTTGAGTTCGGTTGCCACCCTTGTGGATCCGATCCTTGAATGTCATTCTCGTGGCCCATGTGCAGGTCGTGGTGGCCTTGTCCTCCATAGAAATGCAATACCAAATTGGCGGGGATTAATCTCAAGTAAATTATACCTTGATCGGAGTATTCTCCTAGTCCTGGCCCCTTATGTTTTCTCAAAACTGATAATGAGGCAACACAATACATTATTGGTGTAGGTTATTTTCAGCTGCTGATAGTGATGATATATGCACAGCTATCAACTTCATAAACAGAGAAAGGCCATGGGCAACTTTGATGGCCGTCGGCTGGGGCTATGGCGCAAATATATTAACCAAGTACCTTGGAGAAGTGGGAGACAGAACACCTCTTAATGCTGCTACATGCATTGATAATCCTTTTGATCTACAGGAGGCCACAAGGTCCTCCCATCACTATATTGATCTTGATCAGAAGCTAACAAGCGGCCTCGGTGATATTTTGCAGTCTAACAAGGTTTGTGGTCTCTTCAGAGATGGACTGCCCTTTTAGTGTTAATAATTTGTTTCTTGTCATAAGATGGACATTAACCCTAAAATAGTAGATCCAGTTCTTGCCTTCCCAATTCATTGTAGTGAATGCATTGCAATTTCTTTCAGGAACTATTTCAAGGTCGAGCAAAAGGGTTTAATGTGGAAAAGGCCCTACTCTCGAAGTCTATCCGAGATTTCGATGAAGCAATATCTATGATATCTAATGGATATGATGCATTAGGGGATTTCTATGCAGCATGTAGCACAAGGGATGTGGTTATGAATGTGAAGATACCTGTTCTCTTCATACAGGCTTAACATCATATTTCACACTCTTTCACTTTTGGTTTCAGCGGATTATCAGGGGCTATTGCGAGTATATCATGAAAGGTTCGATTTTTATGTTGGCTACCAAATTGTACTAATTCTATTCTTTGTTTGACCAGTACTGATTATTAAGAATTATGACGTTGATACCTCTAACGGAGATATATTCAAAAATGGAAGGTCACCCGTTAGTTTCATGAATTAAGTTTAATAGCCTTTGCATGGTTGTATGAGGAAGTAAAGAAAGATTACCAAATTCTTAGTATGAGAATAGGGTCCATCACTAAAACTAGTTTTAGACAAATTTGACTATCATATCATTCAGAAACTCTAATATTCTATTGAGTAATCCCTATAATTTTTATAACATGAGGGCAAATTGGACCTAATTATTTTGTAACTGACATATTGTAATTCCAGACTAACAGTGTAAAAAAATGGGGTGCAAGTTTCCTGACGTTCGGCACACTAAAGGGGTGAAAATGTCCTTTGTCAAACTAGAAGGGGTGAAAGTGTTCTTTAGTGAAACTAGAGGGGTGAAAATGTCTAAATATGTGAGTAGTAAAGCAAAGCAACTGAAGAAGGAAGAAGGACTATTATTCGAGCGTCGCAACCAACCAACCGAAATGTATATCTTGACTGACTGAGTCTCTGCTTTCTTTGTTTAAAATTAGGTGACTTTTAACCTTTTTTAAGGTCATAAAAAAATTATAATTTACTCATTTCGTTACAATTTATGTTAGGTAATTTTTTTACTTTTTTATAAGACTAAAAAAAATTAGTTTTTTCTGACTTAAACTTTTCTTACTGTTTACATCTTAAATCTACTTTTTAGGAGCTAAAATAGAACATAAGTAAACAATCTTTTTTTAACAAAAGTTACCTACAACTTTTTAGAAAATTTAACAGTATCAAAGTAACCAAGTTTTTGATCTTTTTCTAAAAATAACTAAAAAGTCCCTAAATTAGATTAAGAAAGCAGGGTCTGACTATAGAACAAGAAGACGACTCGATCTGAACCCACTTTCCGGTGACAGACCAGTGTCTGAATAAGTAAAGGTGTGACGTGTTCTACCAAGAAAATAATCTCGATAATCCCTCCTCTTTTTATCAAGTTTCTTCACCGTTTGCTTCTTCCAATCGTACATGAACAAACCTCTGTAGCAGCAGTGGAAGTAGATCACTTCGTCTTCAATCTTTATGAATCTGAACCATTCAAGTCCATAAGTATTGGAAGGGAAGAATATGGACGATATCTTCTTCAAAACAGAATCAAGTTTGATGGTATACCTCTTCGACCACAACCACCGGTCCTCCTCCTCCAGTGACCACAATTCGAGCTTTCCTGTAAAATAATTACGAACGTAGTATAACCGCCCTTTGTCTTCAAACAAATACATATGCTTGTGAGTCCTACCATGACCACATCTTCCTTCATTTGGATGAGGCATGTAACGAAACTCTTCAACATCCATGTTAAACATCACCACAGATTCCCTACATGGGAGTGGCTTGTCAACCAAACCTTTTACATCGTAGTACGCTGCCATCCATAACACCCAGCGTTTGTAGATTGTCGGGTTCACAACCGCGTGGACAATTGGCCACCACAGAGGTGGATACGACGACGACGAGCAAGTCGCTACTTTCCTCCACATCTTCCTCCTCCTAGATGAGCATGATGGTTCATATATCAAGAATTCATACTGGCTGCTGCTTCTTATCTTACGAGAAAAAAGCAGCTTGTATCCTCCTCCTTGGGGATCATTGTAAAGGAATATTATTGCAGATAGCCTTAAATCATCATCAATATCATGAGATTGAGATGGTAATGATGCTTCTGCTGCAGGTGCATCTATGTAGGCATATTCTCTGGTAACAAGATCCCAAACAAGAAACCTCGATCCAAGAAACATCTTAAACACCAGCAACCCATCACATGACCCAACCAGCATTGGGGAGATATCACAGGCAACCACCTTCACAAAACCGTTGGACATTATCTTCACCATATTGTATCTTTTAGCTTCCCCGTCGAAAAAAAACAAATCTAACTCTTTGTCTTCTGAGATTTGAGAATATGCCCCACTTTTAAAATGGGTGTCAGCAAAATGCGAAGACGAAGTTAAGGCCAACCATTGTTTGCTTACTGTTTGCAACTCCAGAATACAGCGGACTGGGAGTCTGCTAAGAATATTTATGGCAATATCTTCAGGGAGATCCATCAGACCAATTCCATTCTTGTTGTTGTTGTTGTTGTTGTTGTTGTTGTTGTTTCTTAGGAGATGTTTCTGCAGCCACTGAATCATAGTAAGTGCGCCTGAAAAAGAAAGAAGAAGAAACTTCAAAATCAAGTATTATATCATCAAATAAAAGTCCAAAACACTTGCTCACTACTAGAAGGTTGTAGGGCTGCAAGTTAAACCGCCCAAACCGCAAACGAGACTGAACCGTGCTAATTGATTCGGTTTAGGTTCATAAAATTTCAAACCGAAATTAAACGGTTCGGTTTTGGTTCGCAAAATTTCAAACCGAGATTAAATGGTTCGCTTTAGGTTTCAGTTTTTTACAAACCGACTAAACCGTTTATATTAATAAATAATCTTTCTAAGAAGATGTTTCTGCAGCCACTGAATCATCGTAAGTGCGTCTGAAAAAGAAAGAAGAAAAACTTCAAAGTTAGGTATGACTACTATATCATCAAATAAAAGTACGAAACACTTGCTTACTATAGTAGGAGATGCGATTAGGCTAAACCCTACAAATTGACCTGCCCGAGCTAATGTGACTAGGCTAAAACCTACTAATTGTTCAATGACTGACCTGCCAAAGCTACAATGATTAAGCTAAAACCTACAAATTGTTCGTGAAGTTAACACAGAAATCGGCAATTGTTAGAAATCAATAAATCCAAGTGCACTACTACTGTCTAGTACTACTAAGCAGAGAGAGAGAGTTGGACGTCTATAGAAGAAACAGACGAGGATAGATAGAAAACATAAGCTGCTGAGCTAGAAGATTGACTTGAGAAAAACAAAAAACAGATAGAACTTGGTGTTTGAGAAGAAACTTACAGACAGAAGATAAAACTGAGAAATTGTTGTTTCACATACCTTTTGTTGGAGATCTTATTATCAGGGGTTCGTTTCGTTTTGAGCTTCCCAGAAGAAGAAGGAGATTAGATTGGTCCGGAATAGACAGACACTCTATCTATACAGATAGATAATATCTACCCGAATGGAGAGTTGGAGGTCATGTACAAGATCACCGGCTCACTTCAAACTACCGCTGGACATGGGCGGGGTCAGGTGCACCGGTCCAGAGATTTGGAAACATGAACCCAAGCCCGACTCATTTGAAAAACTCTAAAATCAAACCCAACTTGCGGGCCCAAATTACATCATTCAATAATAATATGAAAAATATAAAAATATTTAATATTAGGTCAAGTACAAATAAGATTGATATTAGTCATGTAATTAGCATTACAAGTTAAATACTTATATTGAACATTTTAAAAATTATAAGGTTAAATTCGATTGTAGATAAATTAAACAAAAGCATGTTTTGAAAAAGCATATCCCCCTTATATCTTGAAAACGGTTGTGCGATAGTAGAAGTTGTCCGAAAAATTTAAAAAACTATTTTTACCAAACGTACTAAGGGCTAGTTTGGTAATGCTGTGGCGGTTTAGAAAGTTGCTGTGTAGGAAGCACTGTGAGAAAGCTGCTGTGAGAATCCGCGCAAAAAGTGTTTGGTAAACTCCACATATAACCTGTTGTGGAAAAACACTTTTGACATTTTGTGTTTGGTAATTAGTGTTTTACACTTGTTATAGATGTCGAAACGACCATTTCAGACATGATATAATAAATACTACTATTACAATAATATATTATTATTTTTTATTAATGGATAATGATGTCAAATAATAAATTAATCTAAAAGCAGGTCGAAGAAACTTCAAAGTTAGGTATGATACTATATCATCAAATAAAAGTACGAGGATAGATAGAAAGCGGAAAGATAAAAATTTACCAAATACATAAATACTGTTTTTGGATTTGAAAAGCAGTGTTCTAGAAAGCAAAAGCAACCCAGTTAGCACAACTACGAAAAGTCAAAAAATATAAATTTTACCAAACGTAGTAAAAGCTATTTCAGCAGAAAGCTGTTGTGCTAGCAATGGAAATATTCCCCGACAGGCCTAAAATGCTTACATAATTTAGGAAAATTTCAGTCGAAATTTTATTTTGTTTTATTCACTACTTTTTTTAAGGACGATTTGGTTCACTATTTGTGGTCATGATTATTGCTGCATTGCAGACTGTCATAATTTTTTTTTTTAATTGAGGAAATTATATGATAAAGAAAATAACCATTCAGGTACAAGCATATTTATTCAGGAACTGACTAGAACATTGCAAAGACTGTAATTAATATCCTTCTCCAGAATCTGATTTAAAGCATTTGGACATATAACCTTCATATTTGGCATTAGAGCACCTTTTCTAGCAGCATTTGCAACCCAGTTAGCACAACTACTGACTTCTCCTTTAATCCAAATTAATTGGATCTTTGTAGCCTCCAATAATTTCAATATATCCCAGCAAATCATCATGGAGTCTTTATTATTATAGCGCTTCTTCTTCTTCTTCTTCGTACACATGAAGACAACCTCTTACTTTTGAATTAGCCTTAATAATCTGGATACACCATCTAATAGCTATAAGTTTTGCATTTTAGCAGAGTTAGCCACGGTTCTAGAGGTGTACCCCTTGATCACTTTGCCATCTTCATTTCTCACCATGATGCCAGGCACTGCACATCTAGATTGTTTGTGCCATGAAGCATCAACATTGACCTGTGTGAACCAGCTTTTGGACTAATCCAAGACTGAATTATAGGGATATTACCATTTTCTGTCAGAGGATCTGCTACTCCTTGATTTAGAAAACTTGATCTCCATACATGAGCTTCAAAAGCAACCACTTTAGGTTTCAACTCTTATCCTCGAAAGGTATGAAAGTTCCTAGGTTTCCAGATACTCTAACGGTGAAAATGAACCTTTCAAGATAGTCCTCAAGGATCTCCTTAGCTTTATGTTTTTTCATCATCTCCCAAAACCAACCTCTAGTGGATTGAATGTTGGGTAAAAGACAAAATGCACCCTCCTTAGATGGGTAATATACTAAAACAACCTCATTGTTCGGGGATATACAAAAAACCCCCTGCCGTTAGACAAATACCACCCTTCTGTTAGTATCAACTAGTAAATGGTACAGTTTAAATTTTTTATGACCATTTTGTCCTTATGTGTATTTTTGTATTCACATTGTTCATGTTCTTGTGTTCTTATTGTTCTTGAAGACCACCACCACCACCACCACTGCCACTACCACAATCACTACTGAAACTCAAAACACAGGATAACCATCACCACCATCTCCAGCCCCTGCAACAAGCACCAAATAACAATCCCACCAGTCCACCATCGCCACCTGCTCTCATTTTTCGAATCTGATATTCTCTGGTTCGCTTCGGAGATTCCCATCCCCCCAATAAGAGCCACATAAATCCCCTCCAACCACACTCCTCATCTTCATCACCCATCAATCAAACCCCATCTTTCTCTTTCTCTGTGTCCTTCAACAACCACAGATCCACCAAGGGGGGCCGAAGAAATCATCAACAACACCACCACCAACAACAAAACGTCCTTCAACAAAGGGACCAGAAATAGATCAAGAGAGTAAGACAGAGAGAGGGGCGATGGGTGTTGCGAAGTCGATCTGAACCCAGATCCGAGCTTCAAAACCCTCAATTTGAACCCAGATCCGGAGGCAGAGAAGGCCGGCGGGTTTGAAATCGCGACGGTGGAAACGCCGGACCAAGCTCGCGACCCTCTCAAGGGCTTGCTCCTCTGACTTGATTTGCAGAAGAGTTTGAAATCGCGAGCCTCCTCTGACTTGATTCGCGACCCTCTCAAGGGCTTGCTCCACGGACATGATTGAGTCGGACCAAGCTCGCGACCGAGCAGAGAAGGAGGCGAGGAAGATGATAGAAAAATGAGGAAGAAAAAGAGTGGTGGAGGAGCGAAGGCAGGGGGAATGGAGAGAGGGAGAGAGAGGTGGGGAAGGAGGTAGGCGCAGGATTAGGAAGTGAGCCAGAAGAAAAAAAATTATTTATAGTGTGGTATTTTTTCTTAAAATGAGGGTAAAGATGTCTTTTTACCCGTCCGTTAGAGTTCTGTTACCTTCCGTCCACTGTCAGGGGTGGTTTTTGTATATCCCCGAACAATGAGGTTGTTTTTTCATATTACCCATCTAAGGAGGGTGTATTTTGTCTTTCACCCTTGAATATTATATGTTGTATAACTTGAAAGTAGACATGTAGCTAACCACACAGGAGCAGTCCAAGAACAATGAAAAATGGAGTATTCTCCAGTTTTCACACTCTTTAAACACAGTTGGCATATAGAATCTTTGTAGCTTCCCTTTTGGCTATGTTACCTCTTGTAGGAAGAGTTTTAAGAGCACCCCCACAAAAAGTGTTTTTTTTTTTTTTTTTTTTTTTTTTTTTTTATGGAATAACCAACTTCCAAATCCATTTCAGGTCCTCACTGTGAAACCTCCTTTTAACTCTTCTTATTTTGTTGTTGCAA
Source organism: Linanthus parryae (assembly GCA_023055425.1). Lineage (NCBI taxonomy): Eukaryota > Viridiplantae > Streptophyta > Magnoliopsida > Ericales > Polemoniaceae > Linanthus > Linanthus parryae. Next base: position 923,441 of record JALGPY010000002.1, read on the forward strand.
CTTGATAGCAGTCTTGTATCAAGATCTCACAGTATAATCTCCTGAAGATGTCCATTTCCATATTCTCATATAACTTCTGCTATAAAGAAGTACATTAGTAGTTAAATTCTCCTTTGCTGCTTTTAAATCGAACATATTCATAATCATCATTGTTCTCCAACTCCTCATATGCTACTTAAAAAAAATCATTAATCAACTCCAGCTTACAGTGATTTATGAGACTAATAGCTAACCCAGCTATCCTCCAGGCTTGCTTGGCAAGAAGGGCAGTGTTGAAGCACCAAACATCCTTAAAGCTCAAATTTCCCCCCAAATCTTTTCACTCTAGACTGTCGAAGCACTTGTACAAGTTGAAAATTCTCTACGCCGCGAAAAGGATAATTGAAAAAGTTGAAATTTAAATTAACAACTTAGGATAAGGCAAAAACAATTTTTCTGATTAAACATCAACCTTCAATACCATGAAGGATACACAAAGAAAGCCAAAGGATCTACGGGAAACAAACGAACCAACCAGAAACACTAACACACACGTACAAGCAAGACATGGTAGGACTACAAAGAGTGATAGTCAAACATAGCATTCTTTGCAGTTCCACAAGAGACATATGATATAATAGCACAATCAATATTAGCATTAACACGTGCAACATTTTGATTCAGTTTGAAAATTAAGGTCATGCTCAATAGCTAGATGCTTGACGAGGGTTGGAAGCATATGCATGTCTCCCGATAACCCAATGGGCTTTGTTTGCAGGTTGGGTTTATAGGCCTATGCTTCCTCTGAAGTGGTAATCATCCCATGCTTCATTAAAAAACCATAGTTGGAAGCTTGTCATGGACATACAACCAAAATAATATTTACCACTTCTGTAATTTCCAACCCCCAAATTTCAGCCCAAAGATTTTCCTCCACACTAAGGTAGCCATTTAGCTTCCCAATAACTAAATCGGAACCTCAATACCAAGATAGTCTAAAAAAAATCTAGGAACATAACTTTTTAAGATTACAATGACAAACATCATGTCAGGAACCCTAACCAACAATGCAACTAAAAGAAACACAAAACAGTGCATCAAACATAGTTTTAAAATATAAATATGGGTAAAAGAATCTTTCACCCCCTCTAGTTAAAAAAGGACACTTTCCCCCCTTCAGTGTACCGAATTACAAGTGATTTACACTCTCAGAATGTGACGCACTTAGTCTGAGAGTAGGGTCCGTCACTGAAATTAATTTTAGACAAATTTGACTATCATATCATGCAAAAAGTCTAATATTCCATTGAGTAATCCCTATAATTTTTATAACATGAGGGCAAATTAGACCTAATTATTTTGTAACTGACATATTCCAATTCCAGACTAACCGTGTAACAAAATGGGGTGCAAGTTTCCTGACGTTCCGCACACTACAGGGGTGAAAGTGTCCTTTAATGAAACTAGAGGGGTGAAAGTGTCTAAATATGTGAATAGTAAAGCAAAGCAACTGATGAAGGAAGAAGGTCTATTATTCGAGCCTCCCAACCAATCAACCAACCGAAATGTATATCTTGACTGACTGACTATGGAACAACGACTTGGTGATGAATTCTTGGTCCCTGACGACGACTCGATCTGAACCCACTTTCCGGTGACAGACCAGTGTCCGAATAAGTAAAGGTGTGACGTGTTCTACCAAGAAAATAATCTCGATAATCCCTCCTCTTTTTATCAAGTTTCTTCACCGTTTGCTTCTTCCAATCGTACATGAACAAACCTCTGTAGCAGCAGTGGAAGTAGATCACTTCGTCTTCAATCTTTATGAATCTGAACCATTCAAGTCCATAAGTATTGGAAGGGAAGAATATGGACGATATCTTCTTCACAACATAATCGAGTTTGATGGTGTACATCATGAGAAGATTGACTTACAAAAGAACAACAGATGGAACTTGGTGTTTGAGAAGAAACTTACAGACAGAAGATAAAACTGAGAACTTGTTGTTTCACATACCTTTTGTTGGAGATCTTATTATCAGTGTTCGGTTTCGTTTTGAGCTTCCCAGAAGAAGAAGAATAGATTGGTCCGGAATAGACTCTCTATCTATACAGATAGAACTACCCGAAAGGAGAGTTCGAGGTCATGTACAAGATTCGTTCATCACCGGGTCTGGACATGGGCGCGGTTGGGTTGGGTTGCGTCGGATCGGGATGAACAGGTCCAGAGATTTGGAAACATGAACCCAAGCCCGACCCATTTGAAAAACTCTAAACTCAAACCCAACTTGCAGGCCCAAATTACATCATTAAATAATAATTTTAAAAAAATATAGATATTTAATATTATGTCAAGTACAAATAAGATTGATATTAATCATGTAATTAGCATTACAAGTTAAATACTTATTTTGAACATCTTATAAGTTATATAAGGTTAAATTCGGTTGTAGATAAATTAAACAAAAGCATGTTTTGAAAAAGCATATCCCCCTTATATCTTGAAAACGGTTGTGCGATAGTAGAAGTTGTCCGAAAAATTTAAAAAACTATTTTTACCAAACGTACTAAAACTATTTTCGTTTTCGAAAAGCAATCTTGATGGCAACGTAAGCATTCTCAAACTAGCCCTAAAGGACAATCAGAATTAAAAAAAAAAAAAAAAAAATCTCATTATTATATATTTTGATAATATTATTGACATTCTAAAGTTACTTCAACATTAATACACCCACATATTCTGGTAATATTTTTAATGATGTTATTTGATGCTGTAACTAAACTCGTAAGTTAACCCGCCTAAACCGAGCTCAACAGGGCCGAGTCTTTGGTTAGGTTGGGTTTGTTAGACACTTGGTCAGGTTTTGGTTGGAATTTCCTCAACCCGGCGTAGTTGGATAGGGTAGAAAATAATAGTTTCGGCGGTCCAAACCGATCCGCGGACCTGCTCGTGAGGAAGACGACAAAGCTACCGTTTTGACTTCCATATCATTTTTGTTATAGATGTGTGTGTGTGTCGGTGGTTAGGTGGTTGTGGAGGGTGCTTGATACAGGCCAATGTATCATTGCGGTTAATTAGTCGTTAGATACAATATTTATTTAATTAGTTGAATATATATTTATTTATTTATTTAGATAAAGTTGTCATTTATTAATTAACTAGGGGATTGCCCGCACTATCCAAAAAATATTAAATATTTACAATGTCCTGAAGTCAATCAAAATAATTGACACAATCTATTTTTGGTAAGTCCAATTCGTTACCAAACCAGCATGTTTTGTTTTACCTGCCAATACATATGTTTTCATCTACAAAGGAAAAGGTAAAGCCTTAGTGTAATAAAAAAAGAGAAAAGAAAGAAGTAAGGAGGCTCTAACTATTGGCGTTGAACAGTGGGAAGTACCATTAGACAGTGGGCTAACATTCCAAAGAACACCACATCTAAGCAATTTCGTACATCAGGTGATTACAGAACTAAACATACAAAAACCTCTTCATAATTTCAAATTGGTTAACATATTTATCGTCAGATTGTTAACGAAGAACACCACCACCACCACCACCACCACCAACCCACCAAAAAAATACAGATTCAAAAAAAATAGATCCATAGGAAGAAGATAAGAGGAAAAGAAGAGGAGAGTAAAAGACGAAGATGAAGAAGTAAACGGAAGGCCACAACCGCCTCGCCACCCCCGTCGTCTTCGTCGTCCTCGTCCACCGCCACCGTCCTCTTCGTCCTCCTGCCACCACCGTCGTCCATCGCCATCGTCATCCTCCTCTTCAAAACCTAGGCAAGAGCGGTCTTAAAATGAGTTGAATAGTGATCTGTGAAAAAAATCGAAACAAAAACTACACCCAAATCATACCACAGAAGTAAATCTGTGATTGAAGAACATCTCTTGCCTCTCCCTCTTTCTTTCTAAATTTTTGTTTTCTCACTCTTTATCTGCCGTCCATATCTATTCGGATGGGCTTCCATACGGTTTTGATTAAAAATCAAATATCAATAAACTACTAACCCACTAAAGTAGGCAAGCCACTAACTGTTTTATAGAATAGAAGACAGGTAGTTTTTTCTCCCCCAAAGTTGGTAAGATCTAATGACTAGGGGATAAAATGATTTAATCTAAGGGTTGAAAATCAAAAGTTAGTTAAATTATGCTATTTTATAATATAGACTAGGGGATTGCCCGTGCCCGAGGGCACTACCCGAAAAAAGACGTTTCACCTATTACAATGTCATAAATAAAATGAGCACTTTTATCAACAACTACGGACAGAAAACAAATACAACGTACATATTGGTAACGAATTGGACTTACCAAAAATAGATTGTGTTAACCATTTTGATTGACTTCAGGACATTGTAAATATTTGATATTTTTTGGATAGTGCCCTAAGGGCACGGGCAATCCCCTAGTTTTTTTATAATTAGGATAAAAGGAGTGGGTAGTTTAGTAGGTAGTTAAGTAGTGGGTAGTTAAGTGGGTGGTAGGTGGGATCTAAGGGTTGGGGTTGATTCAATCTAACGTTTGAAAAAAAAGTCAACCGTTCTATTTTATAGAGTAGATTAGTGAACTATTGTAATACTGTAAGATTGGTGGCTACAAGTGTTCAAGTTAAGATTTTACTCTACGAGAAGACTTCTCAGATCGTGTACTTTTGGGGTTTTTTTGCCGGTTATTTCCGACTTTCATTGAGTTTCACCACTTGCAACTAGTGAAAGTCATGGCGAACAGGAAGATGACGGAAGAAGACTTGAGCGACCAAAGCAAACAATTGCAGCAACTTGTGACAAACTAGACCAATCAAATGCGACTTACAAGCCAGAAAAATCGATCGGCGCAGCAGACCACGGCCAAAACCCCGACGAATTGCCTTGGCTCTTCACCGCCACAACCACAAGGTCCAACAACATCGACTGCCAAACAGGATGAACAAGAACAGCTGTGAACATGCTCTAAGAGAGCAAAATGACGAAAATATATGATGTGTCTTTTAGTGAAGATAATTATTGAAAATTTAAAAAAATTGTAAGAATAAAATCAAATATATATAAAGAATCAAAACTTCACAGCTGGTCTTAAAAAGCATCTCCTCGTTTGCTTCTGGAAAGCTGTTGTGGGACAACAAAAACTGTATGAAAAGTCAAAAATATAAATTTTAACAAACGTACTAAAAGCTATTTCTGCAGAAAGCACGAAAATATTCCCAGACTGGCCTAAAATGCTTGCATAATTTAGGGAAATCTCAGCCTAATATTTTTTTATTCACTACCCTTTTGAAGGAAAGTTGGGTTCCCTATTTTTAGTCATGATTAATGCTGTATTGCAGACTGTCATAATTTTTTTTTTTAAATGGAGGAAATTTTATGATAAAGAAAATAACCATTCGGATACAAGTATATTTATTCAGGACTGACTAGAACATTACAAAGGCTGTAAGTAATATCCTTCTCCAGAATCTGATTTTAAAGCATTTGGACATGTAACCTTCCAATTTGGCATTAGAGCACCTTTTCGAGCAGCATTTGCAACCCAGTTAGCACAACTACTGGCTTCTCTTTTAATCCAAATTAATTGGATCTTTTTAGCCTCCAATAATTTCAATATATCCCAGCAAATCATCATGGAGTCTTTATTATAGCGCTTCTTCTTCGTCTTCGTACACATGAAGACAACCTCTTACTTTTGAATTAGCCTTAATAATCTGGATTCACCGTCTAATAGCTATAAGTTTTGCATTTTAGCAGAGTTAGCCGCGGTTCTAGAGGTGTACCCCTCGATCAGTTTGCCATCTTCATTTCACACCATGATGTCAGGCACTGCACATCTAGATTGTTTGTGCCATGAAGCATCCACATTGACGTGTGTGAACCAGCAATCCAAGACTGAATTATAGGGATATTACCATTTTCTGTCTGAGGATCTGCTTCTCCTTGATTTAGAAAACTTGATCTCCATACATGAGCTTCAGAAGCAACCACTTTGGGTTTCAACTCTTATCCTCGAAAGGTATGAAAGTTCCTAGGTTTCCAGATACTCTAACGGGTGAAAATAAACCTTTCAAGATAGTCCTCAAGGATCTCCTTAGCTTTATGTTTTTTCATCATCTCCCAAAACCAACCTCTAGTGGATTGAATATTATATGTTGTATAACTTGAAAGTAGACATGTAGCTAACCACACAGGAGCAGTCCAAGAACAATGAAAAATGGAGTATTCTCTTCCCTTTTGGCTATGTTACCTCTTGTAGGAAGAGTTTTAAGGGCACCCCCACAAAAAGTGTTTTTTTTTTTTTTTTTTTTTTTTTTTTTTTTTTTTTTTATGGAATAACCAAACCTCCAAATCCAGTTCAGGTCCTCATTGTGAAACCTCCTTTTAACTCTTCTTCTTTTGTTGTTGCAACTTGATAGCAGTCTTGTATCAAGATCTCACAGTATAATCTCCTGAAGATGTCCATTTCCATATTCTCATATCACTTCTGCTATAAAATCTCCTTTGCTGCTTTTAAATAAAACTAATCATCATTGTTCTCCAACTCCTCATATGCTACTTAAAAAAAATCATTAATCAACTCCAGCTTAGAGCATCTCCAAGAGATGGAGGAAAAAAAATTATCCTTCAACCAAATTTGGTCCTGGAGCAAAATTTGCTCCTCCACTTTGTTGCTTGAGCTCAGTGAGGAGCAAAATTTGTCCTTGGACAAAAATAGTTGTATTTTATTACTTTTGTTATTATTAGTAATTAATTAGTCTAAATTAGCTAAATAATGTTTATTTAAACAAATAGTATGTGATTAATAGTAATATAATATTGTAATCATTTACTTAAAAAACATGATTTATTCTAAAAAAATATTTTGTTTTTTTATCACTATTTCCATCGGCTATTTTCCAACGGTAATATTTCAATACATATATTAGATTTTACAGTACATGACTTGTTTGAAATGAGTGGGAGGGACCAAATTTTTGATTAAAAATCAGTTTTATATTTTTTGCTCCTCTGAACAGTTTGTCCCAGATGTGGAGTATATTTTGGTCCAAAAGGGGGTTTCCTCCCTCTATTGGAGTTGCTCTTACAGTGATTTATGAGACTAATAGCTACCCAGCTATCCTCCAGGCTTGCTTGGCAAGAAGGGCAGTGTTGAAGCACCAAACATCCTTAAAGCTCAAATTTCCCCCGCAAATCTTTTCACTCTAGACTGTCGAAGCACTTGTACAAGTTGAAAATTCTCACAAAATCTACGCCGCAAAAAGGGTAATTGAAAAAGTTGAAATTTAAATTAACTACTTAGGATAAGGCAAAAACAATTTTTCTGATGAAACATCAACCTTCAATACCATGAAGGATACACAAAGAAAGCCAAAGGATCTACGGGAAACCAACCAGAAACACTAACACACACGTACAAGCAAGACATGGTAGGACTACAAAGAGTGATAGTCAAACATAGCATTCTTTGCAGTTCCACAAGAGACATACGATATACTTTAGTAATACTCCAGAAAGCAAAACAAAGAGTTTGCTTCCTTACCAAAGAAATAGGCGCATCTTGAAAAGTCGCTCTGCTCCTACTCTGAAACAAAGTTAAGACAGTAGCACAATCAATATTAGCATTAACACGCGCAACATTTTGATTCAGTTTGAAAATTAAGGTCATGCTCAATAAGCTAGATGCTTGACGAGGGTTGGAAGCATATGCATGTCTCCCGATAACCCAATGGGCTTTGTTTGCAGGTTGGGTTTATAGGCCTATGCTTCCTCTGAAGTGGTAATCATCCCATGCTTCATTAAAAAACCATAGTTGGAAGCTTGTCATGGACATACAACCAAAATAATATTTACCACTTCTGTAATTTCCAACCCCCAAATTTCAGCCCAAAGATTTTCCTCCACACTAAGGTAGCCATTTAGCTTCCCAATAACTAAATCGGAACCTCAATACCAAGATAGTCTAAAAAAAATCTAGGAACATAACTTTTTAAGATTACAATGACAAACATCATGTCAGGAACCCTAACCAACAATGCAACTAAAAGAAACACAAAACAGTGCATCAAACATAGTTTTAAAATATAAATATGGGTAAAAGAATCTTTCACCCCCTCTAGTTAAAAAAGGACACTTTCCCCCCTTCAGTGTACCGAATTACAAGTGATTTACACTCTCAGAATGTGACGCACTTAGTCTGAGAGTAGGGTCCGTCACTGAAATTAATTTTAGACAAATTTGACTATCATACATGCAAAAAGTCTAATATTCCATTGAGTAATCCCTATAATTTTTATAACATGAGGGCAAATTAGACCTAATTATTTTGTAACTGACATATTCCAATTCCAGACTAACCGTGTAACAAAATGGGGTGCAAGTTTCCTGACGTTCGGCACACTAAAGGGGTGAAAGTGTCCTTTAATGAAACTAGAGGGGTGAAAGTGTCTAAATATGTGAGTAGTAAAGCAAAGCAACTGATGGAGGAAGAAGGTCTATTATTCGAGCCTCCCAACCAATCAACCAACCGAAATGTATATCTTGACTGACTGACTATGGAACAACTACTTGGTGATGAATTCTTGGTCCCTGACGACGACTCGATCTGAACCCACTTTCCGGTGACAGACGAGTGTCTGAATAAGTAAAGGTGTGCTGCGTTCTACCAAGAAAATAATCTCGATAATCCCACCTCTTTTTATCAAGTTTCTTCACCGTTTTCTTCTTCCAATCGTACATGAACAAACCTCTGTTGCAGCAGTGGAAGTAGATCACGTCGTCTTCAATCTTCAGGAATCTCACCCATTCAAGTCCATAAGTATAGGAACGGAAGAATATGGACGATATCTTCTTCACAACATAATCGAGTTTGATGGTGTACATCATGGACCACAACCACCGGTCCTCCTCCTCAAGTGACCATATTTCGAGCTCTGCTGTGAAATAACTACGCGCAAAGTATAACCGCCCTTTGTCTTCAAACAAATACATATGCTTGTGAACCCTACCATGACCACATGTTCCTTCATTTGGATGAGGCATGTAACGAAACTCTTCAAGATCCATGTTAAACATCACCACAGATTCCCTACATGGGAGTGGCTTGTCAACCAAACCTTCTGCATCGTAGTACGCTGCCATCCATAACACCCAGCGTTTGTAGATTGTCGGGTTCACAACCGCGTGGACAATTGACCACCACAGAGGTGGATACAACGACGACCAAGTCGCTAGTTTCCTCCACATCTTCCTCCTCCTAGATGACGATGATGATTCATATATCAAGAATTCATACTGGCTGCTTCTTATCTTACGAGAAAAAAGCAGCTTGTATCCTCCTCCTCGGGGATCATCATCATCATCAAGGAATATTATTGCAGATAGCCTTAAATCATCATCAATATCATCAGATTGAGATGGTAATGATGCTTCTGCTGCAGGTGCATCTATGTAGGCGTATTCTCTGGTTACAAGATCCCAAACAAGGAACCTCGATCCTAGAAACATCTTAAACACCAGCAACCCATTACATGACCCAACCAGCATTGGGGAGATATCACAGGCAACCACCTTCACAAAACCGTTGGACATTATCTTGACCATATTGTATCTTTTAGCTTCCCCGTCGAAAAAAAATAAATCTAACTCTTTGTCTTCTGAGATTTGAGAATATGCCCCACTTTTGAAATGGGTTTCAGCAAAATGCAAAGACGAAGTTAAGGCCAACAACTTTTTGCTTACTGTTTGCAAATCCAGAATACACCGGACTGGGAGTCTGCTAAGAATGTTTATGGCAATATCTTCAGGGAGATCCATCAGACCAATTCCATTGTTGTTGTTTTTGTTGTTGCTGTTGTTGTTGCTTCTTAGAAGATGTTTCTGCACCCACTGAATCATAGTAAGTGCGCCTGAAAAAGAAAGAAGAAGAAACTTCAAAATTAAGTATTATATCATCAAATAAAAGTTCAAAACACTTGCTCACTACTAGAAGGTTGTAGGGCTGCAAGTTAAACCGCCCAAACCGCAAACGAGACTGAACCGTGCTAATTGATTCGGTTTAGGTTCATAAAATTTCAAACCGAAAGTAAACGGTTCGGTTTTGGTTCGCAAAATTTCAAACCGAGATTAAATGGTTCGCTTTAGGTTTCAGTTTTTTACAAACCGACTAAACCGTTTATATTAATAAATAATTTTTCTAAGAAGATGTTTCTGCAGCCACTGAATCATAGTAAGTGCGTCTGAAAAAGAAAGAAGAAAAACTTCAAAGTTAGGTATGACTACTATATCATCAAATAAAAGTACGAAACACTTGCTTACTATAGTAGGAGATGCGATTAGGCTAAACCCTACAAATTGACCTGCCCGAGCTAATGTGACTAGGCTAAAACCTACTAATTGTTCAATGACTGACCTGCCAAAGCTACAATGATTAAGCTAAAACCTACAAATTGTTCGTGAAGTTGACACAGAAATCGGCAATTGTTAGAAATCAATAAATCCAAGTGCACTACTACTGTCTAGTACTACTAAGGAGAGAGAGAGAGTTGGACGTCTATAGAAGAAACAGACGAGGATAGATAGAAAACATAAGCTGCTGAGCTAGAAGATTGACTTGAGAAAAACAAAAAACAGATGGAACTTGGTGTTTGAGAAGAAACTTACAGACAGAAGATAAAACTGAGAACTTGTTGTTTCACATACCTTTTGTTGGAGATCTTATTATCAGTGGTTCGGTTTCGTTTTGAGCTTCCCAGAAGAAGAAGAATAGATTGGTCCGGAATAGACTCTCTATCTATACATATAGATGATCTACCCGAAAGGAGAGTTCGAGGTCATGTACAAGAGTCGTTCATCACCGGGTCTAGACGTTGGGTCGGATCGGGGTGCACCGGTCCAGAGATTAACCCAAGTCCGACCCATTTGGAAAACTCTCAACTCAAATCCAACTTGCGGGCCCAAATTACATCATTAAATAATAATATTAAAAATATACAAATATTTAATATTAGGTCAAGTACAAATAAGATTGATATTAATCATGTAATTAGCATTAAAGTTAAATACTTATTTTGAACATTTTAAAAATTATAAGGTTAAATTGGATCGTAGATCATGTTCTGAAAAAGCATATCCCCCTATATCTTGAAAATTTTTGTGCGACAGTAGAAACTGTCCAAGAAATTTAAAAAATTATTTTTACCAAACGCACTGAAACTACTTTCGTTGTCGAAAAGCAGTCGGCAGCATAAGCATTCCCAAATTAGCCCTAAAGGACAATCAAAATTATAAAAAAAAAAAAAAAAATCTAATTATTACATATTTTGATAATATTTTTGACGGGCGTGATAAGAAGCAAGCTGAGAGATGGTAGTGGTGTAGAGAGGATTTGTCCCTCCTACATAATGGGAGTAAATATCCACGGTCACTCGACGGGTAGTGTTTATGGATGTCTGGCCAGACTCAAATAAATCAATATGGGATCGAGAAAAGTTGGATATACGACTGTGAAAATTATGTTTCTAGTCCAATCCGGATATGGAGACAAAGGGATATATACAACATGATAACATTGAGCACAAGGTTTGTCGGATCACTGACTTTTCTATTAGTTGGATGGCATAGATGTGTTGCTAGACACCGCTCTATGTTTGTAATTGTTACTATCAACTAAGTAGAAACATATGGGGTCACACACCTTATGGATTAAACTGGATTTAGATATTAATTAGTTGGACTAATTAATTGAAAAGATCAAAACGCAACCACAAACAAAGTTAGTATGATTAATTTTCAAGGTGGACTAATCCGTGTATGGACAAGATTAGTATTGGGGCAAATATGTAGTTGATAAGGAGTTTTTAACTATATAAGGGGAACCCTAGGTTATTATTTCACACAAGAGTCATCATTGAGTAAAATAACAAAGCAAGGAGAGAGAGAGAGAGAGAGAGAGAAAGAGAGAGAGAGAGAGAGAGCAAGAGTTGGCCGCCCCTACCCGCCGGCTCCAACCCCCCCCCCCCCCCTGGTGGTTCGGTTATCCATTTACTCTGTTTTGCGTGATCATTCTGCCTCCTTCTTCGCGTAGCTAGCACTAAGACGTGAAGAGGATTCCAGCTTGCAATCCTAGGCGTGGATACCAAAAGAGACATGGCCATCATTCTAGGTTGTGATCTCACGAACAAACAAGGTACACAATTGTTTATCCCTTATCACGTTATGAATGCTACCCTGTGATCCGTGGAGGGATTTGATCAGGAATTTTATTGTTATTCCGCTGCGTTACCTGCACCAAAACCTACAGTGGTATCAGAGCCACAGATCGTAGCGCATAACGTAATTTATGTGTTATCGTTTTATCAGTTCTTACACTGTATCGTTACTTTTTGCGAAAAACTGATATTGACATATTGATGCAAATTGATTATGATTCAATAGAAAATGAGCCAATTTTACATATCGTGTAAAGTTTGGCAAATTTCGTTCACATATGATGTGAATTTTGGGCACAATTGAGGGAAAATGTGCTTTTGCCTACAATTGGAAATCAACCCACTAGAAAATGAACAAAATTTGGAGATTTGCCCTATGGGGTTCGGCCCCTAGCCGTCAGCCCCCTCCTTGCGCGCTGACCTTGCCGGCGGCCTAGCCGGGTTCGGCCAGCCGACTGGTCTGACCGGTCGGGCTGGTCTGATCGGCTAGGGCTAGCCCGGCGGGTATGGAAGTGAGATGAATTCACCACATGTTTGGCATTTCTTGCTTGAATAATCAAATTCTGCACCTTCTTCAATCAAGATGAAATCCATCTCTCTCTATATGTTGTTGTGTGATTCTGAATCTTGAAAATATTTCAAACTCCTCCTCCCCCTTGTAGAAATCAGGATGGCCTAGTGAATATCCCAAGAGCTGAGGTCAACTCTTGCAAGTTCCAATACTACAGTTGTTGGCATTTAAAAAAAAAATCCAAAATGTGCCCCCCTCAAAGATAAAAATAACAAATCCAAGATCTGCACTCTAAGACTTGCTTACAATATTACAACTGTAGGGAGTAAAATATTTCAAAGATAATACAACAATATACGAATCCCAGCTTAGAGAGACCAGGTAGGCTCGAACCCTGACTCGTAACATGTATCTATGGCAATGAAACATGAACTGAGATCCTGAAGTAAAATGCTTCAACTATATAAATGATATTATTAAAAGTTACGAGAAGCATGTCTTCAATAATTATGTAAAAGACTAGCATATCCATCTTGATATTATTGTTCTGGTGATAATAGGTTGTTAAATGATTAAATTCAAGTTCTGAATCTTTTCTGATTTCTTGCAGCTACTTTGTTCGAGCGAAGTGATATGTAAGTGTTTGAGCCGCCGCAACACTGCTCAAAAGCAATGAAGTTCCTGAACATGCACTCCGTCTCCTCCAGAATCATCAAAGCTGGGATTTCCATAACAGCACTGGGATGAAACTCAATATCCGGTAGCCTTCCTGAGTTACCCTTCTTGAACTTCAACTGAAGCTAAATTCTGAATGGTCATGGACTCATGGGTTCCAAGCTTCAGCACTCTTGGGAAAATCACCACGGAGCTGTGGCTCAATGGGAGTGAGTGGCGAATAGCTGTTTCCTAGCAAATCCAGCAAGTGCTCGATTTCACGTGCATCTTTTCCATTAAGTTATACCCCGTCATTACATCACTGAAGAAATGAGGGGCTAATTCTACTAAAGATACGGATCCGTTCAAGGCAGTGGCCATGTTGAACAAGCATACAAATGCATAGCTTTTGAAGAACGCAGGTCATGAATTATCTAGTATCAGGTCATGAATCATCTACTGTGCATAGCTCATTTGAAGTTGACCAAGGATGACCACTTCTGCTGACAGAACTCTCAGCATTTGGAAAACACTGTAGCAACCACAGAGGGAACATAGAAATTGCTATGAGTTTCATGGAGTGTGTTATGTACCCGGAAGATGCACCGGGGATTTGGAGATGAAAAGCTCAGAATACTCATGAATTTTATCTTCCAATGAGCTGACGTTACCATATTCCATTATTCAACTACTCCGATAACAGAGCCTATAGGTTTCAGCTTTTTGTTGGATCAGTTTCATGTTTAGAGAGTCCTCGAATTAAGTACAAGCGAGAAATCAAAAGATTCAGAACTTCAAAGCATCAAACCATCTATTTATCATCCCAAAGGACCAAATATGAGTACTATAAGAGCATCGTGAAGTTCCGAATCTTCTGATTTGGTATGACTTATAAGCAGCTTATAAGTCAATTTTGGATTATAGTTGAAGCCAGCATATAAGTAGTGTTTGATATGGACTTATAAGTTGTTGGATTTCGACTTATAAGTCGCTGCAACAACACATTATAGTAGATGTACTACCAAAACCAAAACCATTACCACATGTACTTTTCTTATTTGAAACACCAGCATGTTTACATGATATCCTCTTCACTCCCTTATAGTATTCGGGGGATCGCAGATGCTAGACAGTTTCTATAAGTTCTAACCAAAATGTGTCCTTACAAACCGATTCATTTACTAGCTAGCTGCCAAGAAGATATCCAAGATAAGCACAGATGAGTGCCACCATACAAACAAATAGGCAAGGGAACCCCACCTGAGCTTGAGCTTGAGCTTTTGCAACACCTGTATTACTTCTCAAGTGAACCTGCAAAGCCGCCCAGTCAAGAAAGCAAAAAAGTATGCTCAAGTCAGTTGTGGAGCCAGGATTGGGTTGGAGGGGTGGCACACTGTCACAAAAACTTCAAGGGCATAGACGAAATATTTTAGAGGGTGCACAAGTGCTATTTACTGAAGGGTACAACTAAAAAATTTACATAGTTTTAGGGGTATACTAATAGTTAATCAAAACTAGTGGGCTGCACTTGCCTCCCCTGCCTCTACATGGCTCTGCTAACTCAGTCACAACTGGTGGTACCAAACTGGCGCACACTGAAGTGGCAAGGCAAAGAAGGGTGTCCAAATACTTCAAAAAAGAAGAAGGGTGTCCGAGAATAGGCACAAGTATGAAGGTCTATTACGTTTTTGAAAGGAATCGAACGATTCCAGTAATGAAAAATCAAACAGAACAAGAAAAAGGAAACAATTTCATTAAGTTTTCTGAAGAGATTTTGACTGAGCTTCGCTAAATGATTTCTGGAAGAGGAAGAAGAAGAAAATGAAGAACCCTAGCTGGAGAAAGGGGATAAATACCCAGTACACCAACGGTTTTATTTTAGACCGTTGGATCACACAATCTGATCTCAGCCGTTCACAGCTTAAGGCTATTTCTACGAAGGCCCAGAAAGATTGGCAAGCCTATTAAACAACTCTAACAAATGCTAAAAGCAGCACAAAAGATTTGAAAAAGGCAAAAGAAGACCAGGGCTGAGAACTGGCTAAGAGAGATCTGTGAGAAAAGACATAAAATGCCCTTTTTGACTTAGACTTGCAAGAATTTCTTCTTTGACTTGTCTTGACTTGTCTTGATCTGCTAATAGTTTTCCCAAAAGGTACAAATTAGAACACGTCAACAAACTCAGGTCGTTTGACGGATCTCCTACCGAGTACACCCACCAAACAATGAAAGATCATCAATACTTGAATTCCTCGAAACAAAAACTAGGACATGAGGTTATCCAATGCTAAAACCATAGTTTTAAAAACCGGACCGGACCGGGCCGGTTCGACTAAAAGACCGCCTGTGCAAAAACCGGTCAAAAACCGCAGTTTTTATGCTAAACCACTGAACCGGTTCGGCTGTGGCTGTGGTTCAACCGGTTTAGAAATATTATGCACGCTGGAGGATTCGAACACGCAACCACATGTTTGTGTGGTCAGTATCTTACCACCAGGCCAGCCATGATGTTGTTATGCAAGGAGAAAATTAAATTAATATATCAAGAAACTATGATTATTGAAAACTTCACATTTATTTCCTAGTTTTCTGTGACATTACATCATCTATTTATTCAAGGGCCCTTTATTCAAACGGCTAGCAAAAAAAACTATTCAAACATTTTTCATCAATCATGATTTTCTCAAAAAAAAAAAAAATCATGATTTTTTTTGGAATAATGATTTATTTTTATAGATAACAATCGTGATAAAAAAAAAGAATTATATAAAAATATATATTTCAAGTAAATAATGTTTGTTTGACTCATTTAGTATCGAATGTTCAAAATGTGGTATTTTTAAAATTCAAGTCCATATAAAATTGTAAATTAACATTATTTGTTCTTTCAATAATTTTAATTTCTAAATAACATGAATGTAAATATATTTTTATATCAAATTGTAAATTGAAATCATAAGACTTGCATGTTTTCTAAATAGTGATGCTAATATTGGGGTAATTTGATCAACTAGTTGGTCATATTTCGATTTACAAATTATATTTTAATTACGTTTAATAGATATTTATATTAAAATAAGTACTTATATATTATTTAATAAACGTGAAATTGAACCGGTCCGACCACCGGTCCGACCATGAACCGGTGCCTCACCGGTTCGATGACCGGTCCGGTTTTTAAAACTTTGGCTAAAACCCAACGAGTGCTATGTGGATTTTTTTTATTAAAAAAAGGACCATAACAAAGAATCTGAACAAATTTTGCAAACTTCTACATCTTCCTTTACCTGAATCTTCAACAAACAAATCTTGACATGCATTTAGCCACACAAAAGTGCATCTATCCTTCCACGTAGATGAGCAATCAGACATACAATATATGTGGGAGCAATAGGCTGGTTAGGTGGATTTAGAACTTTAGTACAGATTCCCGACTCTATCTTACATTTAAACACCTCTGCAAAGTAACATATACATGTTTTGAACAAAATGTATGTCAATATTTCTCTAATTGCTGAGCTCGAGCCTAATAGCACAGTGGGGGGTGGGTGGGGGGGGGGGGGGGGGAAACAAAAAGAAGCTTGGCAGGGCACTTACTACTCTATGCCAAATGTAATGAACTCAACATTACTCATCGTAGAAAACAAGAAACAGGTGGACATGTTATCGAGATTATTTATTAAAACTACCGCCAAATTGTTTGTGATTGAAATATTTCAGCTGTTTTATGCTAAATGTTACTGATTGTACCCTTTAAGCCCAAACCAGAAACACCATAGTCAATTACGGCAAAATGATAACGTACCACTTCTTTCTGTAAACTATGCGTCTCTTGAGCAGTCCATCTCCTCTCCTCTGTCAGTTTTGAGATGGTGACCTCAGCCTGCATAGGTAAAGAAAAATATATCAGAAGTACGTCTGAAACGGCTAACAATGCAAAGTCAACCCTTCAACAAAATTTACGACTCTTGTGAAGACTGGGTCGGTCACTTTTATACTTCAGTGATGGAGATAGATTTCCATTCTGCTAAAAATTGTTTATCACTCACATTATAAATAAACATGTGTAAGCAAAATATTTGCAAACTCATAATTCGATTAGATCTCTACATGATAAATCAAATAGGGCCTCAGAGCCTAATACTATATTTTTATTTTGAGTATGCGTGAGTATGATAAACACGGAGGAGACAACTAACTTATGTTTTTGGGCAGATAGGTAGAAACCTAAAGGTCACATCTTGACAAATAGTTCTGAATGTAAAGGAGAAAGTAAAGAATACAACAGATACTTCCAAACTTCTCTGATTTCCCACCTGGCTTCTGCCCATAAAAAATGAGAGAGAAGGTAAGCAAAGCAGCAAATGGACCTGCAAGCCAGGGGGAACCATATCCCCAATGGCCTGAAAAAAAATGAATGTATGTACACTTTCCTGATCTATCACCTACCATGTATCTCTGCCTTATATAGCAGAGAAGAAGGATATATCAAGTGTAATAAAACAAGCAATGAAATAGCTACTCCTGTCAAGACATTACGTTGAGAGGAAAAAAACCGTGATTTAACTGACCTTACTTAGCTTTGCTTCAAGTTCATTGACTTTTGACTTCATCTCCTCAATATCTTTAATTAACCTCAGCTCCTCCAGGCCCCTATTAGCATTAAGTTCCACACCTTCTACTGGATCTTCAACTGGCTTCATCGTTTTATACTCTACATCTTTAGCTGGTTCCTTCACTTCTTTTATGTTATACTCTATATCATTTGCTGGTTCTTTCACTTCCCTGGATGGGTTATATGCTACATACTTTTCTGGTTCCTCAACTTCCTTCGTTGCATTATATTCTACAGTCTTTGCTGGTTCCTCAGTTTCCTTCGCTGTATAGAATTCTACTTTCTTTTCAGGTTCCTTCACCTCTGTGCAGCCTGCCTAAGTGAACTTTTTTGGTTCCTCCACTAGCTTCACCGGGCTATACACTAAATGCTTTTCTGGCTTTGCATATGAACTGAGCTCAATTTCAGCCTCCACGGTTTCAGTTGCCTGACAAAAGAACAAGCATATTAACTATGATATAATTGTAGAAAAAGTCACACACTGCATGCTGAAGTTAAATCCATCTTCCAACTGAACTTTAAGAAATGACAGTACAATACGACCATGTCATCCGGATATCTAGTTTACACTCTCGGTCATTTTAACAGTTTTACTGGTTCCCTTCAAGAATAGCAGGACAACTCATTCAGAAGAGAAAGCTAGTTTTAAAGCCAGAGAGAGAGACGTACTTTCGGATATGGGAAAAAGCTTTCCATTTTCCTCTGTACTGGATCTTCAAGCACTGATACTTCATAAACAGGCACTGGTTTAAACGCTCCATTGACTGGTGATAGTACAGGAGAATTCGGGGGGCTAATAAGAACCACTCTTAGCTTGTTCTCTTCAACATATCTACCATCTTCTTTGGAGAACTACAAAGTGAAAACTCAACTGAACTTACCAAAAAGGGTTTAATGTCCTCATCTTCTGTCCCTTCAGGAACAACTGTGGCCTGAAGTAAAAACTTGTCTTTGCATATCATGTCAGGAGGAGCTATCCTTTGTGCTTGCATTGTAACTACATTGCAACAAATATATAAACAATACAGAACTGGTAGATAATGACAGCAGCAATCAAATATACTGCACAACGTACAAACAATTGTAGAAATGACAGTAAGAATTTCATAGATTGAAGAACCAGAATATGATTAAATATCAGGAAAGTGTCAACTTAGTCTTAGACACAAGACACACACACACACACACACACACACACACCTCCTATTACTGTCATCTACTCCAACTCTCCAGTAGGAAATCCTGTTTCATCAAGTGGCACTGGGGATCCATTTATATGAAGGTTTTCCTGTTTAACAAGCAGTATCATGAATTAAGTCATCAAACCCATTATCTCAAGAACCTACAACAAAGAGGATCATTATTGTTCCCACCTTATCTTCTAAATAAGCTATGTCTATGCTTTTTTTAAGTACCAGATTGAAGCATTTTTTAATCTATTCTAGTTACACCACTCAATTATGATCTTAGTTTCACTCATATTTTTTGTATGTTCAAGTTTCGACACCCACCAGGCCACCAGATGCCATACTACTGCCGTTTTGTAGTTTGAAATCGACCATATAATATAAATACTTTCAAAGTAATTCGTAACTGTCGAATGCACCACTCTTATGAACAACCAACTGACCAAGCTATCAAGATGGTCTATCACAGGTGTCCAGAGTACGTCAAATCGTTATCCCTTTTGAATAAAACAAGAAAACTTTATGTCGATTCTACAAGTGACTTCTCATTCCAAAATATCTAGCCATAACAGGTAACCGAAAAAATCGCAGCTCCTTCACCAAGGTAAACCTGAATATTCTTTTCCAATTCTTCTAAAGCAAGAACACCACATATGCATTACCACATATTACAGGACATACCAGTGAAATTGCAAGATGAATTTGGTTCGATGATTCCAGTGTTTGGCCGCACAGAATATTTCTTTGGAGATGTAGTTTTAACCTGCGAAACATACAAACATATATTGGTGTTCAGGATTGAATATAATATGTGAATGGTTCATGATTCACGCATAATATTTTGCCAACACGGATAAAATGTGCCCGCACCTTAAAAGCAACATGACTGTTGGACTTGTTGATTAGATGAACAGAGCAAGTAGCTTGTTTCTTCAGCTCGACTGCAAACAAGCCATTTGAACGATTAGCACACTACTTCATCGATGTAAAACAAGAAATGTAGATAAAAGCAGTAGAACTCTATAACAAACTGCAATATTAGGAACTTAAATCAATTGTGCTTATGGTTTTTAAGCCAAAAAAAAGGCACAACAATATCAATAATAGAGAAGTTGAATTCAGATTTGTAAGCTTATATATAGTCAAAATGTAATTGAACGGAAACCAATTCGCATTTATAACGGTGTCTTCAGTCAACCAAATGGATCCACAGGCTTCAACTTCTTAATTGAGAAAATATCATGAGAGCTGAGCAATGAAATGGGGAAAACAAAGCTCAAACTCTGTCATGAGGTAAAAATGAGTCTCCTCTACCACAAACAACAACTACCGGAAAATTCGGAGTACCAAAATTTCTACCGTATCACGTAAAAAAGAAGCTGAAATTCAAAGAGACGACAGTTTCAAAGCAAACAAAAAGTGAGGAGATTCAGAAACTTACAGACGAACTTGAGTTCTCGAGGTTGAATTTCCAACAAGGCGGTAGTCATCGTTCTCATTCACATAACTGCAACAGAAAGAACAAAATCAGCGTTGGCGTATCAGAACCAGAAATTAACAGGCATCAACACGACTCCGATCACTCAAACAACTGGAAAATTCACACAAAGAGCAAAAATCACTCGCGGATTGATTTCTGAAAGTAACGGTTCCGAATCAATCACACAATCGACTTAAGAACATAGGTTGTTGAATCTATATGATGAAGCAAATCGTAGTAGAAGTTGAAATTAAGCGGAAGCGACCTAAGTCACTACAGATCCACAACTGCTCCGGCTAAAAAGGCCGGTCAACAAATCAAACTGAGTGACGAAAGCAAAAAAAAAAAAAAACAGATATAGAAAACGGAAGCTTACGGAGGAGAGGAGATGATTTGCTGCGTAGGAATTGCAGAAACAGAAGCACCGACGAATTTGAAGGATGATGATGATGATGATCTCGAGAGAGAGAGAGAGAGAGGAGTATCTTGTAGAATTGAATGAGGAGGAGTTGCGTGAATCTTCCGTTTCGGTTGTTGATGGGCTAAATCATGAAGTTATTAGCCAAGAGGTGGTTGTTGCCTTGATAGAATCGGCAGAGTGAGAAACCCTAGGTAGGTGAGAGAGAAGCAAAGTAGTATTTGGTGATCAGGAGGAGTGTGGAATTTGGTGATCAGAAACGGTGGTGGTGGTGAACTGGTGATGGTGGTGGTGAGGTGTTAGTTTACTCTACTGAGAAAAAGTGCGTGTTGTTGGTGTGGGGTGGGGTCTTTTTAGCAGCAGTTGTTGTACCAGCCTTTTCCTGGTTGTTGACTCGGCTCCCTACCACTCCTGGCTCGGCTGACCCGACTTGACTCAGCTTGACTCATCTTCTTTGTTCTCAGTCACCAGTCACCACCACACTAGAACAGTCTCCATCTAGAGATCTTATACCATGTTTGGCTACGTACCGTCTCCACACTCTTTTTTCTTAATCAGATTTTTTAATAGTTGGTCTATTTGATTTTTTTTTTTTTTTTTTTGAGAAATGGTCTATATAATATGATAAGAGCGAAAATGTACTTTTATTTCAACAAAGAATGAAGGGTAAAAGGAACTTACCACCTCTGAATCTATGCTTAATTTCATCCCGCTATCCTATATTTTGGAAAAAGACAATATACACCCATTTAACGGAATATTTCGTTGACACTTAGGCCTAATTTAAAAATGTTGCGGCGGTGCTAGAAAGATGTTATGTGAAAAGATTGCGGAAAAGCTGTTGTGCATTATTGATAAAATGTTATTTGGTAAATATTACGTAAAAGCTACGAGGAAATATAGATATAGTAATTTTGAGTTTGATAAAATCCACTGTGAAGTTGCTGTGAGAGCGTAAAATGACAAAAATATATGACACGTGTCATTTTACGAAAAGATAACTATTGATATTTTAAAAAATTGTACGGTTAAAACCGGTAGTAGATAAATTAATCAAAAACACGTTCTGGAAAAGCATCTCCCCCCTCGCTTCCGGAAAATTTTTGTGGGACAGCAGAAACTGTCCGGAAAAGCAGAAATTTTATTTTCACCAAACACACTAAACAGCTTCTGCTGTCGGAAAGGAGTTGTGTTGGCAGCAGAAGCATTGCCTAACTAACCCTTAGCACCTTTCTGTCCGATTCTGTTAAAAAAAATAGGAGATGGACTTTTTCGGACCATATTGCCCCTCTCTGTTTTTTGGGCTTTGTTACCCTTATTCTTCAAGAGCATCAAAAACATCATGAACAAACCCATGAAATTCCCAAAAAAAAACTACAACGAGTTGTCAGTTATAAATAACAAGAACAAACATTTTCAAGCTCCACAAGAAAGATCCCATCTTTAACCTTCCAATTCTTCTTTTGTACCTCTTCTGTAGAGCTCCATTTGTACTCCTTCTCCAGCCAAAAACTCTCGAACCATGCCATCAATTTCAATCATGCTACAAGCAGGCTCTTTCCTTACACCTTGTGCCTTCATCTTTCTTCTAGCGTTTGCAGCATCATCCCGTCTTCCCTTAGAACTAACATAACCAGAACTATCCCCGGGTTCCATCTCCAAGATCTCTCAGGCAATGGAGTCAGCCATTTCGACGTTTCCATGACTTCTGCAAGCACTAAAAGGAGTTTCCCAGCATCAATCTCACAAGCTCTTCGGCAGAAAGAGGAGACTGAAAGAAAAATAATATAGGATCCAAGAAGGGGGTGAGTTTCAGTTTCCGTAGAGACGGAAAGAGAGAAATGCAGTAGAAAATCATCAAACACACATCAATTGAGCATGAGATGAAACACAACGACCCATCAACGAGTGATTCAAGAACCCTAGAAATAGGACAAACCAAGGGGTTTTAGGAATGCGATCTCGTCCAGAAAAGAGGATAGATCGATCGATCAAATTGAATTTGGAGGGCGAGGGAGGAGGGAGATTTTCATCAGTTGAATTGAGATTAGATTCGTTGTGGTGATGCATTCTCTTCCATGGAAAAAGGCCATCAAACAACACCTCTTCGGCGAGTTATCGCCGGTGGATAATTCCTTCAAACACCTCAACGACACTTCTTCTTCTTCGCGAACTCAAACTGAATCATCTCAACTTTCTAATAACGGATCTTAGACTTGGGCTAAATTATCAAGCCCATACCAGAAGCCCATAGTCATCAGAGTACAAGCCCGAGCATCACTTTGTAATTACCCCCATACCAGAAGCCCATAGTCATCAGAGTACAAGCCCGAGCATCACTTTGTAATTACCCAATCATTATAAGGGTAAAATAGTACTTTCCCTGTATTTTGCAAACCCTAAATGGTTCCTACCGTTAGACCCTATCCGTACAGATCTGACCGTTGGATCAAGGCTATATAAAGCCTTTTGTTGCTGTATTTGTGATTCATTGAATACAACGCTTCATTCTCTCTTCATCTTCTCCGCCTTCTTTCTCAGAAACCCTAACGGGTTCTTTCATGGTATCAGAGCCTCCATGGCTCTTGCCTCTCATACTCCGGCTTCACAGCCGTTGTATCTTCTCTCAAATATCCACAATTTATTACCCTTCAAACCAGATTCTACCAATTTTGTTTTATGGAAGCATCAAATCGCTTCAATTTTTCGCACACATACTTTATACGGTTACTTAGATGGTTCGATACCTTGTCCTCCATCGATTCTTACCACCGATGGTGCACCGGTGACAAATCCGGCGTATACAGCCTGGCATCTTCAAGATCAGGCAGTTTTGACTATACTAAATGCAACTCTCTCTCAAGAATCTCTTACACTTGTTATTGGATCTCAGACTTCTCGAGATGCCTGGCTTGAGCGTCGCTATGCCTCTCTCACCAGATCTAACATCTTGTCTCTCAAATCGGAGTTCCACAACCTCCGGAAAGGCTCCGATTCAATAGATCTGTACATGCAACGCCTCAAATCCATCAGAGACAAGTTGGCGGTGGCCGGAGCTCAAACCGCCGATGAAGATCTACTCCTCTACGCCCTCAACGGGCTCCCGCCTGAGTACAACTCCTTCCGCTCCTCTCTGCGCATCCACTCAGAGCCTATTCCCTTCGAGGAACTTCATGTCCTTCTCAAGGCTGAAGAACAGATGCATGCATCCCAGATTCCGTTCGCTGATCTTTCTTCCCCCACAGCTTTCTTTCATAAACGCGGTGGTGGCGGAGGTGGCGGCCGAAACCCTAACCATCAGAGGGGCGGAGGTGGCGGAGGTCGTTTCGGTCATCGAGGTGGCGACGGTGGTCGATCCGACTTCAGAGGAGGCCGTTCCTATTCTGGATCTGGGTCTAACCCTAATTATGGATCCGGGTATGGCGGCGGATCCGGGTATGGTGGCGGACCCGGGTACGGATCCAATTCAAATCGCGGTTCGGGTCGATCCAGTTACCGAGGCAGAGGAGGTTCGGGTCGCAGTTCAAACCCGATCAATTGCCAGATCTACGACTATGATTATCATTCTGCAATTGATTGCTATCACAGAATGGATTATGCTTACCAAGGCAAGCACCCTCCTGAACAGCTCTCTGCAATGGCTGCTTCAACCTCCTCTTCTCATTACGATCAACCACCAACCTCTGATCTTTGGCTGACTGATACGGGAGCTTCAAATCATTTAACAGCTGATTTTCGCAATCTCTCTCTTGCTGAACCATATACTGGAAATGATTCAGTCACTGTCGGTAACGGATCCTCTCTCCCTATTCAGAACTCCGGTACTGCCTACCTCTCTACATCCAATAACTCTTATATGCTTTCAAATACACTACATGTTCCTGGATTATCTGTTAATTTGTTGTCAGCTCATAAATTTTGCTGTGATCACAATACACGGTTTGTTTTTGATAAAAATTCATTTTATGTTCAGGACATATCCACGAATCAAATCCTTTTTCGAGGACCTAGTAAAAATGGGCTTTATCCTCTGTCCTCTCTGTCTGCACCATCAAAACCCCAAGCCTTTTTGGGGTTTTGATGGTGCAGACACTTGACATAGTCTCAAAATTTGTCTCCTCTGTTTTTTTATCTCCCCTCTTCAAAAATTTACTTGTACTAGTTATGTACATTATTTCAACCACAGGGCTTGTCACCCTGCAAATTCACAATTCCTAAACTTACTTTTTCAACTTATTGTTGTTTTACTTATGTGATAGGTGAATTAATCTTGAACCCTCTCAGTTGCTCCCGCTATTGGAGGTAAAAAGACTCTTTGGTATTATAGTGGTATGCTGGAGTGTACAAGTATTTGGGAGAGCCTTGATGCAATAACAGGAGATTTCTTCTTTTTAAAAATTTAAATTGTGCAGTCAAGATTCCAATGACATATGTTAATACGTAGTATTATGTTTCATGCTCCCAACAATTGTAATTCTAATGGAGTAATGGTTCGTGGCTAATGAAAATAGTTAAATTCTTTTTTTTTTAACGGCACTACGAAGAATTTGTTAAGTTATTTGACAGAATGAGAAAACGGTATCTGGAAAATAAGACTTTTTTTTTTTTTAAGAAATTGTATTTGTCGTCAACCTTGAACTCAGGACCTCATGCACAAACTAAAATGGATGTTTAACATTTTTAGTTGTATTTGGTTTTACTATCATTCTCTCAAGCAAAAACCCACTTGAGAGAATGAATTTGCCAAGAGTCCACGAATTAGCGAACTCACCTGATTTGTTGAGCAGTAAACCAAGAGGGCAAAAAACATATTTCCATGATCACGTCTCCTATCTTACAGGTTTACCAGTTTACCTCCTACTATTGTAACTCAAAGGTTTACGGTTTACCTACTATTGCGATTCAATTCATTTTCATTTCGAGCACTTTCATGTAAAATATTCACCACAACACAAAGTTCATCTGATTATTACGAGCCGAGACCTATTGTTTCTTAAACTAAACTGGATCTACGAATCCAAAAAGGATGGACTGACATTTGAATCCTGAATACAACCCACTAAGGGACGCCAGAGATCTCAAAACGGTGATAAGTCAGGTATTGATTTCTTCCTACACTCAAAACAAACTCAGTCATGGTTGAATGCATTATAGCACTTTATTAGTACTTCTCATATTGCATTAGAGCACTTTATGAGCACTTTAACAAACCCAGTCATGGTTGATTGCTAAACTTTTGATACAACATCACATCCCTATTTCTAAGGGTTTCTTTGGCCTTGAATGCATTATAGCACTTTATTAGTACTTCTCATATTTCATTAGAGCACTTTATTCACACATCTGAGCACTTTATATATACTGTGAAGTAACTTCTGCATAGCAATACTCAACAAATTTCTATGTATTCTCTTGAAATTCGGTTAAAAGTGTAATTATTTTGTTATTATTTTTTGGAATAAAAAAAATTGTGATTGGTTTTTTTTGTTTACATTTTATCCGGTAATTTTCTTACCCACTATATTATCTTTTTCTCCCAGTCATGCACGAAAATGAGGAGCGGAGAGAACAATGTAGGTTAGCTCGCTTGGCGCGCAAGAGAAAATTAGATGAGCAAAGACAAACCCGCATATCCGGTGAGTTTTTCCTTCATACTTTACAGTAGTATGCTTTGTTTACGTGCATTATTCATGAATAAAATCGATGCTTTGTATATTTGAAGTTCTCATGGCCGCTGCCGAAGGCATTCACTTGCGCGAAAGAGTCACTCGCCCTCCCTGTATAGGTAATACTAAGAAGATCGATTGGTCTGTTATGTTATTTTTCTTTTTCTGGGTTGTTTAGTTTTTGCTGACATCGTTTCTTTGGTGGCGGAGGTGAAGATGTACATCAGGCGGAACCTTCTGTTTTGAGGGACAAAATTCAACACAACGGTATATACCTTTCCCATAGATAATATATAAAAAAAGGTTGTAGATTTCTTCTGTATTATTTATTTATTTTAAGCCACATTTTAGATACGTTCCCAAGAAAAAATTCAAAATATCAACGGTTGTCCTGTATGAAGGGGAAAGCTTCTAACTGTAATTGTGGAAGAGAAGAGAAAAAGAAAATAAAAGGTTTGGAAGGCCACGTTTATTTTTTTAAATGGGGTGGGATAGTGTCGAAGTTTCAAATACTGGGAGGGTTTTTAGGATATGTGTCTTAAATTTTGACTGATTTAATTTCAGTAGCTAAAATCATGCTTAGTTAGTTGGAGAGACGATTTGTTTTCCAAAACGTGATTGGTCAGTGACGAAAAATTGGCATGTAAATTTACATGGCGTAATAAATGAATAAAAATAGGGGATTCTTCTAATATTTTCTTCTCCAATTAAAATAATTCATTTGGTATTTCTAACAAAAGTTATTCTCTCAACAAAATAATAGGCCTGAAGTAAATATGGTAACAACTCCCGTTGGTAACGAATATTCCGACTTCATATCTAATCTAATGTTTCATCGTCAACTAAATTATAAATTTTAGAAATATTAAGGGTAGTGATTCTTACACCAGCTAATTTGATGGTTACACCAGAATTATGTTGTCATGACTTAATTACCCCCATCAATTACATTTAATATTAGAATTAATCTCTTTGCGATCATTAATTTATTGCATGTTTGATATTTCCAAAAATAATGTACAAATCATCTCCATAGATTTTGCTATTCTTTCCTACACATTCACCCTTTCTGTAAACCAAGAAAGAAAAGAAAAAATGTTAGGTACTTCTCTCTTTCATTGTGTAGTTATTTCTAAACTCCTGTAAAAAAAGATGAATTAAAAAAAATTGCACCGAAATGCCACCACACCACCACCCACTTTTCATAGTCTTCAACTCTGTTTTGTTTCCTTCCGTCTTTGTAATCCATTGCTTCCAAATAATACGTTGTCAAACTTGGTCTTCTACTTTTTTACCTCTATAGAGTATCCCATTTGTTTCTATGTCCTTCATTTTTGGTAAACTTCTTAAACGTACTTTAGAGGGTCAATTCTTTTTCAGAAGAATGAGATTTAAAGCATTCATAATAAGATGGTAGCACAAAAATGGAGGGCTATTGATGTTTGAAAAGGAATGGCAAAATTTATGAAAATACTACGATGGTAGAAATTTCAAACTTGCAATATATAGATAATTGTAAAAGGAGTAATTACTATGTCACAAGTGATTAATGAGGGGGTAATTCAGTCATGCAAACGAAAATCTGGTGTAACCATCAAATTAGCTGGTGTAAGAATCACCACCCAATATTAATTATATTTTTCCGTATTTGGTAGTTTCTTTGTAGGAGATTGCTATAACATTTAATACATTAAAATGTTTTCCTTTAATCATTATAATTTACGATTTATAAAGTATTGATTACCTTAATTATTATAAATAATTTTTAACTCATATTCCGTTTCACTCTACCCCTCTTCTTCTTTATGAACTCAGTAAATCAGAATCAAAATTCAAAAATGTCATGTATTTTTTTTTTTTGAGAATTATCTATAAGATGCTCGGGTGGAATAATTTTATTTATTCCACCCGAACATTAAAGGTATATATGCAGTTTTTTTAAACTATATGGCCATTATTTTATCAAAAAGTTATTTTGTATTTTTTTGGTAACCACGAAATAAATTGATAACCACGATTATTTTTTTTGGTTTAATTCAATTATCTACGTTTTCAAAACGAAATTGCATCGTTTTGTTAACTAAATTACTGGTCAAATTGATCCGATTACAAATGAAAGAGAAAATGAAAATTAGTATTTGAAAACTTTATGGCTATGGTAAAATTGTTAGGGATTTCACTGGGATGAAGAGACTACAGATCTTCGATAGAAAAGCTCGGATAATTCTGAGGAAGAGTGCAAAGAATATGCGAGATTTACTTATACGGGTAATTTATATAATTACTTATGGTATAGATGTCTTGCACTGAAATTATCTTAGTGGAAATCTCATTCACTATTTATAACAGGATCTTTCGGGAAAGTCCATTGAAGATCATATTCGAAGTTGCCTTAACCAATCTTACACTTTCATCATTGAAGCACCTACTGAGGTGGTGGAACAAAATTGTCTTAACTGTGTTTCAGTGCTTCCTGTTGATTGGGCTGATGAGTGGATGCATTTGTATGAAGCAATTAAGCAAACAGAATGTAAGATATCTGAGATTACTCTGTTCTAAAATATTAAGCTTCGTAAAATATTGTACATTTACTAATACATTACGTCATTTGTGATGCAGGACTAACTACAATGTGATTGGTCTCTGTTAAGCAGTCTTGATTTCTCTTTCAGTTTCACTGATTATGTTATTCAGTACTTTTGATTATTTTTTCGGATGTAACATTTGAAATGCATAAGACATGAACTGTTTAAGTGACATCAACTTTGTTTTCGAATTGAAATTTCGCCGTGCATCGCACGGGTCAAAAGCTAGTTATTAGCTAAATTAGTAGATCAAAGTGATTCCAATAGTCAAATAACAAGAGCCAGAGTTTAATTTTTGTTAAATGCATCTATTTTTTTTACAGCTATAGAGACCAAGATAGTATGCAATATAAAAGGGTAAAAGACACTTTCACACCATTTAGTTTCATTGAATGACAATTCCACCGTCTCTAGTTTTCAAAAGGACACTTTCACACCTTCAGTGTGCCGAACATTAAGTATTTACACTCTCTTACTGTAACGCCCTTAGTCTTGGAATGGAATCTGTCACTGGAAATAAATTTAGAGACCAATTTGAACCCCATATCATGCAAAAAGTCTAATATACCATTTGGTGATGCCTACAATTTTCATAACACGAGGGCAAATCTGTCCCAAAAATTATTTTTACCGACGGTTCCTAATCACAAAGTAACTGTGTAACACCGTGGGGTATAATTTTTGTTGAAGTTCGGCTCAATGAAGGTGTGATAGTGTCCTTTTTAAAACTAGAGGGGTGAAAGTGTACTTTAATGTAACTAAAGGGGTGAAAGTGTCTTTTACCCTATGTAAAATGCTCAAAGTAACTAAGATACCACATTTATTCTTCTCTTTCTCTCAATTTTGACTTTTACCACTATCTATTGGGTCACATTGACCGGGTGATTTCAATAGCAAAATGGTGTAATTTTTTGATAATCTTTTCACGGTATTGTAGATTTAAAAAGTTGCTCCATAGCATTGCGAAAGAATTATCGAAATCACCCGATTAAAATGACCTAGATAGGAGTCAAAAAGTCGAACATATAAAAAAATAAAAGAATTTGAGTGGTATAAAGTAGAGAGTGTATTGTACTCTATCATACCGGTAAGTGGTAGTAGTACTTTTATCTCCCTCAAAAATAAATAAAATAAGTAGTAGTAGTTGATGAAGTTGCACTTCTAAATAAAATTCACCATCCGAAGACTTTATCTGTAGTTTGTAGTGACTAGTTAGGGGCACTGTGGTACTTACTCACACGGTGGTGGTAGGAAGAAATTTTAACCAAGAAACGGCGTCGTCTGGGAAACAAAATGCTGCTCGCTGATTGGCTCGTTTTGGTGGACGCGGATTGCAAGATGGTGATTGGTCGATTGAATTTGACCCGGATCGTGGATCGTCCCCCACCCACTATATATAATTGCAGGAAAAGGGGGAGAAAAATCGGAGAGCACGATGGCGACGAATCAACCCCTCCCGCTGCAGAACCCTCAGCCGAAGGTCAACCGGTTCTTCAAGCTTCCGACTCTCCCTCCGATGCCGGCGTTCACTCTCCCGGCGTTCACTCTCCCTCCGGTGCCGGCGTTTGCTCTCCCGGATTTCAAGGGCTTCTTCGTCAAACGTTGATACCTACAATTAATTACTCTTTCTTGTGTTCATAAATTGTTGATCGATTGATTTCTAACTTGATGGATTT
This sequence comes from Linanthus parryae, assembly GCA_023055425.1. Lineage (NCBI taxonomy): Eukaryota > Viridiplantae > Streptophyta > Magnoliopsida > Ericales > Polemoniaceae > Linanthus > Linanthus parryae. The sequence goes on from JALGPY010000002.1 coordinate 954,420, forward strand.
TTGGTTTCAGTGTTTCCGGAAGACGTGGAGGAGCCCACCGTCTCCGAGGACATGCAACGGCTGATGAACAATTGTTCGGCGGCTCGAGCACCTGTGATGAAGCAATGGGGCGAGGCTTACGGAAATGCAAAGAGTGTATTCTACTCCTCGGGGCCAGCACTAGCGGCGTTCCTCTACTTCTCTGTGACGGTGGATCAAACTCAGCAGCTCAAAAAATCGGATCTCGACTTTCACCTCCGGACGGTTTGGTTCGGGACCGGTGGCATGGCGGTGATCGGATTGACTGCAGCGTTTTACCTCTTCATTCATAACTGGGACACCGTTTCCCTTGCTTGTGGGGCCTCCAGCCGATACCGGACTGTTCAGTTGAAGGAATTGGATGCTGAAATCAAGAGTAAGAATCTCCTAATCAATCAAATTCCAAAGCAGGTCTCTGAGTTCTATCTTCCATTCATTGCAAAGGGCTGGGTGTACGTGATTGTCTGTTTGATTGGTCTCTTGGGCTCGGTTGGGTGTGCCATTTGGCAATTGTGGGTTCTCTCTGAGCTTTCATACACAGTGAACAAACCCCATGGAGGAGTATTGGTGTTTGGAGTTTGAATAGTGGTACAAGTTGTAGTAGGATTGGATTGAATATCATATGGTAATACTAGTAGTAGTAATGGTGATTGTGATGTTTGGAGTTTGAATAGTAGTAGTAGTAGTACAAGTTGTAGTAGGGTTGGATTGAATATAATACTAGCTAGTTGTAGTAATGGTGCTTGCTTGCTTGTATCTCCTCAAGTGAAGTTGAGTTTAATAATATACTACCAGTTTAGCAATCTCTTCAAATTTTCCACAACCAGTTTAGTGTTTGAAATTGTAATGCTACTGAAGTTTGAGCATCACAAAAGGAAATCAGTGGAAATTAAGATTTAACAATCCATATCTAAACAAAATGCATTAAGAGATAAAGTTATATGTATCAGGTCTCTTGTTCGGTACCCCTTCGCTTTAGTTTACAATCCCTCACGTGGCAAAGGAAAATATCACATCGTTATGAAATCCAGATTTTGAGTTCGGTATATGTTGCTTTCTTGGGCTCGATGGTTCTGGGATACATGTTAAGACTTGTATGATATGACTCTGAGATTGACAATTTCTGTATGGTATCTGGGAAATTGAAGATGAATTCCTTAACTAATGTTACGAAGTTGACATATTGCTTGTGAATTTGCTGTCAACATACATATTAACTGTGATCGTGTGTTTTCTGTATCCGTTAAGGAAACTAGTTTTGATCAAGGAAATAACAAATCTCCTTAGTTAAGTCCTAACATTACTGTTGCCTAAAATAAGCTGCAACACCACTGTACTTTTCAGTTGTATCCTAACATTAGGTTTATTTACTTCGACTCAGATACGTGTCAGTGTCTCGCATTAGTACTACTTTCTTTCTTTATGCTGGGCTTGCCTCCTTATAGTCTACTAGTAGTTAGTTTTTCGCTCCTTTATTATTATGATTATCCATGGGGAGCTGTAGCCTTTGACTATGTATTTTGACTTTTTAGGAAATGATGCGAGTGCGCAAAATGATTGGAATGGTGCATGGTGGCATGATAGTTTCAACAAGCATTCAGGTAACTGATTCTTCCTCAAATCAAAGGACACGTCGTATTATGGGATCTATGCCTGAATTGGTGGCTGACTTGTGGTCACTACTTCAGATATCTGCTATAGATATTTCAACAATTCTTAATGACAAGATCTCTCTCTCTCTCTCTCTCTCTCTCTTAGGTGTTGAGGATTCTTTTCGTCTTGAAGTCATGTCTATATTTTTTCCATTATTGATGATTTTTGAGAAAGGCAAAACAATGATCTGAATCAGGTAAGAATAAGCATAAAATACGATTGCCGCCCACAAAGATATCCGGTTTCACCATTTTAGGACACTCAAAATTCTCTCATTACTAACTTTTAGAGATACTTGCATAACCATAACGAGATACTGAAGTTATCTTGAAACATGAGAAAGGGAAGATAGTTGTAGCCTTGTAGGTCTAACATCAGAATTATGAATTTGGGTGGAATAAACTCACGTCCCCTTGAATTGATACTTTTAGAAACATCTGTGTTCTTTGATTGGAGGGACTATAAACCATTGCAGACAGCTAATAATAGTCAGACATAGATGATCTCAGATGCAACTTTGTGTGGATATTTGCATTTTGTATTCTTGCCTTCTTCCTTTTCTCATGATCGTAGTGGGATTTCTGTCGTAATTTGCTCGATAACTTTGATTGTTTTTGCATCTCTTGGTCAGGTTTTGTAGAAGAAGACAGTCCTTATGCATCATCTGAACAGAAGCGTACATATTTTTATGAATTCAGGAGGCCTTTGAGAACAATGGACCGTCTTCAACAGGTTTAGCATTTCGCGAATACTTTTTCATATTTATGCGTTTTTATTCCCAATTGACATTGGACATCCTCTTAATATCTCAAATCCTAGTTCAGTGGGATCCGGATGAAACACGATACTAATGGATATATCCTGTCTGAAAGCTATGATTGTCGAAATAAATTCAAGCTAAATGTTCTAGTTATACCATGTCTCTAAATATCTGTGATGCACTTGTCAAGCTTTGGCACCACTTACAAAAACCAGCTTTGGTATGATTTCTGTTTGTGCAAACTGTGCTCTTACTTCTTTAAGCTTTCCACGAAGAGAAAAAAATGAAAAATCTGCAATGTAAAAAGACATTTGAACTGCAGTGAAACTTTTTCTATGACTGACTGGTTATCCTGTACTATGTTATGATCTCTGAAATTAGACTTGATCACCTTTAGGGCTACTCGTGTCGTGTATGCCTTTTGCCCTTTTCACTGAAGTGTTCGGCTTGGCATGGAAATTGTTGCCGTTTGGTAAACCCAATTCCACAAAATAGCAGTCCCCACCAACTGCACTGCAACCCAAATCCAGAACTAAGAAGCAAACTCAAGAATTACAAAAAGAATCAGCTGATTCAGCTTAAATCTGAACTGGCTGAGAGCTAAATTTCGTTGCGAACAATTGATAATCAGACTGGATGTTATTCAATTTATACTATCCGCTCTGAGAACAAAAAAACAGACTACGCATTCTCACTATGTTCATCTGTGAATGGTTTGCTAATTTTCGATAATTTGAATCCCCAGAACAAAAGGTTTTAAAAATATGGATCTCCATGGAACCAACAGAACCTTGGAGAACTGAGTGATAATGCCATGGACACGGTGTCATGGTTGCAGAGTATCCACTAATACATTAGAATACAACAAGAAAGGAAGAACAGAAAACTACTTGCCTCCTCAAAATGTTAGGCTTCATATGAACACTCATTCCCATCGGTTCCCATTGATCCCGGGATTAGAGAAACATGAGTTTTGAGCTTTGTTGACAGCAGTGAACATGAATTTTGAGCTAACAGTATATTAGAGAAACGCAATATCTTTACGTGAATCCAAAACGTAAAAGGGTAAACTACAAAAAGCATACTTATAGTTCGTTTTGATCAAAAATCATACCTGTTGCTTACACCAGGTAAAATCTGCGATATTTAATCTTTCAACTTTTTCATAATAAAAATATATTAAATAAAAATAGAATTTCTTTTGATTCACGCTTCAAATATCTTAACTACATTCGGTACAGCCTTCTTCTTCACCACTATCAGTACACAAGATCTATCATCTTCACCACCACTACCACCACCTCTGCACTGGATCGACATGCTCAAGGGAGAGAAGAGAGACAGAGCAACACACAAAGAGAGAATCTCACAATTTCCCACCCTGAATCACGCCAACTACATCCAATATCTTTGCTGCAGCTGCCGTCTTCCCCATCACTGGGTGCCGTCACTCTGAGAACCCAACCCCCAAGTCAAACTCCAAATCGTCTACAGACCATCACCGAGCCTCACCACAAACCCAAAACACTCATTGAAGCCCTACCATCTCAGAACCAAACCCTCATCACCATAAATTTGAAGAATCAAGCTCTAAACACCGCAAACTGCCGCCGCCAGCGGCCAGCCCCTTCCTAATCTTCAGCATGACAGCCGAAATTATCAAGTTTTGCTGGAATCGAAGGAAGTTGGAGAAGAGTGTGGTCTGGGTTTGTTCACTGGAGTTTTGGCAAGTTTCTGATTATCTGGGTAGTCCTGGCATTACTCAAAGGACTGTTTCTTCGATCACCTAAGTGAAGGATCAACATTTCTTTTGTTAATCGCAAATTAACGGTCTGTTTGGATAACGTTTGATTTGGGGGTGGATTTGGATTTGGGGTGATTTGAGGTGAAATCCAATGTTTGGATACATTATAGGGGCTTGTATTTGATTTGGAACAAATCCAAACCCCCAAGTTGTGAATAATTTGAAATTCCAAGTGAAGACATGTGATTTGAAATTCTGTGCAGAGGCGCGCCTGAGACATGGAAAAGCCGAGGAATAATCCCGCATCTTCAGGACACAAAACCGATTTTACAATTATTGGTTTTAAGGGATTTAATCAAAAAATTCTTATCCGAAGAGTCGAACCTCCACCTCCACCTCCCAGGCGGGCCAAATACTTATGGTCTAGCTTCCTACCACTGGGCCAGTTCTCACATTAGATATTCAACCCACAAAATCAAATGCAAACTCAAAGTTTCAAATTCTACACTTTTAATAACATCCAAACGGAGGAATTTAAATTCGTCTGTATTTTAAATCTTAGAATTTGAATTTTTTTATTTGAAATCCAAATCCAAATTCAAATCATGATTACCAAACGCAACCTAAATGTAATGGTGGAAAAGATGGTGAGACATGCTGAACACACTACAAAGACAAAGGTAAAAAACTATGTAGTGGCCTTGATCTGATAGCCATGAACAAACGCAGCTAGAGCATCTGCAACCATATTTCCTTTTTGATATGTGTGAGCAATCACTGCCCGGAAAGAAAGGAGGTCCCTCTCCACCAGAACACTAGGCCAAATCCTCTACAGGGAAGCTGTAGTATCCAACACGGCCTGGATAACCATAATCCACTGAAATACCGTGAGAATAAGCAAATATCAGCCCAATCTGTAAAACATGCACCTCTGCATCAATTGATGTAACATGATCCCGGAAGATCAACATATATCCTGCGCCTGCAGCTAAGAATAATGAGGGTATTCCACATAATTTTGTAAGGCCGCCGGGCCTGCAACTCTGGATTCTGGCAGCGTCATAAAGGAGTTCAAACTCGTGGTGTCAATATGGCCGGCTCACGGTTAAAACCGTCCCGAAATACACCTATCCTGGCTCAGCCCTCCCACCCCTAGCCCATCGAAGCCCCTCCCTCCCTAGCCTGGCCCCAAACCGCCCCGGCGCAGTTATTTGCTCAGCTAGCCCGCCCCCTCATGCACGGAGTCCGGTACGGGTTAGCCTGGACCATCCGGGCCGGTCCGGTATATATCCTCGTTCCCTACCTTTTGTCCGTTTTGCCCTACTTTTAAAAAAAATGCTCTTTGGGGGGGGGGGGGGTAATATAATCAATCCATACACAAAAAGTATTAATATATATATAAATTAATGTTAAAAAAATTTATTTATTAATATACTATTTAAATATATCAGACCGCCTCCCCTAACTCCTAAACCCGTGGGGTTTAGACTTGGGACCGGTCCGGGCGACGTTTACTCCCCACCAACCAGCCCCGTACCCCCCAACCCCCTACCCAGCCCGGCCCAGCCCTTTGACACCAGGAGTTCAAACCTGTGATGGAAGATAGCTGAGATATTAGAGATTTGGGTCAGGGCAAGGTGAAGGCACTCCCAAAGATGGGAACCAATTGTGGTTGTAGTCATGCCAATGGTGACTGTGACTACACCATAGCAACCTTAGCTGTGACAATGTCGTTTCCGTAAATCTTTCTCTCCGGCTGTCATGGTGTGCATGGTTGGGGATGAAGAAGGTCATGGCAGTGCTACGGATGAAGAAGAGCAGGTTTAGGAGAACATAGTTGAAATAGTGTAAGGGTTACTCATCATGAGAGATAGTTTAGGTGTTAAGTTGTATTATAGAAGAAAAAAACTTTAATTGAATGTATAGTTTCATTATAATGAAACAAAAATCTAATGGATTTTAATGAATGGAAACATACCTGTAAACCATGAGTATGCTTTCTCGACTATTGTCAAAGTCACAGTTTTTTTGGGTACAAGTCAAAGGCACAGTTATGCTTATTGAAATTTACCCAAACTAGAAATGCATTTCATACCCGTTCTTAGGGGTCACTGGAGAACTACCATACAGTTCATAACCAATTGGCAATTTTCTGTATGGAACCCAACAACTATATATATATATATATATATATATATATATATATATATATATATATATATATATATATTCCTTGTATGTTGCTGAAAGAACAAAGTTGAGAGAAATTTGATCTCTCTGTTGCTGATTGTATAGGATCAATTTTCCATCGGCCAGTCAAGCAAGTTTTCAGTTGCCTTTTGGCATCCAGTTGATGGGAATCCGTGGCACGGGTCAGGGCACTACACCGTAAGCTGTGATTGGGTGCCAATAGATATCTCCCTGGGTGGTTCTGCACTTTCAAAAGGGACGCTGCTGGTGCATTTGCTCTGCTATTATCTTTGGTGTCTTTATGTGTATCTGTACTTGTTGGGTACTGGGTTTTTAAATCCAAATCTGTACCTTTAACACCTAACCTGTAACAAGTTCAGATATATAGCAGATTTTAGCTTACCTTTTCTTTCATTTTTTGGGGGGAAATGATATGGTATCCTTATTTCAGTTTGTAATAGGTAGTGTATTGTTCTTGAGACTGTCATTCTGTGTTGCCATACATTCGCAAAGGTACATTTTAACACTCATACGACTTCTTCAGATATTTGCGTTGTCAGATTTGTCCCAACTTATCTCATATCTGACAAAGAAAAAGGAGCGCAGTCCCATTTTGCATCCATGACAGTCGAATCTCGCAATGGTCGGTAGTTTCCTCTGTCTTTGTTTCCATTAATATTCCTGAGTAATGAAAACATTTGCTTTCTAAGAAACGTCCTTTTTCCCTTGCAGGATCAGATAAGCACGTGACCAAGACTTAAAACTATAGGAAATAAATATGCAGTCAAGTTAGAGTTGGCCGCTGAGGAAGGTAAGAAAAGAAAATCTATGCTAAAAGCCAAGTACCGATCTTACATTCAGTGTGAATAGCACAAGTTTTTTAGTGTGAACAGCAAAAGTTTGATGTTCTTTTGTTTGTTTTCTCCCACAGCATTTCGCATTTAAAATCAATCCTGCTGGCCGGGTTCATGTAATCTGAATATGGTATTTCGCTGCAGCATGAGAACTGTAAATATAAATCCAGTTAAACCTCAGATTTCCATGTTAGACCAGAAACAATATGCAGCAGAAAGCTAAAAACAAGTTAATGTTACATTGTGTCATTGACTGATTCAGTAAAACTTCTGTAGCTCAACCAGTGGCAACAAATCCTACATCAACATTGTGTTCTATATCTGTGAAATGACATCCAAAATACCATCATAATAAATATGTTCTCAGACACACTGCATCTAGATTTCACATTCGTTGCCGCCTTCTGTGGGTGAACCTGGGACAAAAGGAACAAAATCCCGTCCCCCAAACATGGGACGCATGAACGTGTCGTCAAACTTGCGCCACAGGCGATGGACCGTGTGCGTGGGAGTCGTCAAAAGCAAGCGAAGGCTGCTTGGTTTCGGCACATGATGGTTAGTCGCCAGATCACCTTCAGAGTTGTCTCCACTTCCTCCAAGCAGGGGCATCGTTACTGACTTTGGAGTTGTTGGATCGGACGAGGCTACACTATCTGCTGCGTGTTTTGATGGAGGCTACACTATCTGCTGCGTGTTTTGATGGTAGCAGATGCCTTACTAGCGGCTTTGTCAGTAAACCAAACACCTGATCAATCCAAGGCAATCATACATCGTCATAGTTCCTTCAAAACTATAAAAGCCTATTCAGTTGTAACTCCCTCTTCTTCAACCCAAGAAGATGCCAAGAAGAAGCTTACCATTGTGCTAAAAAGAACATAAAACCTCCTACTCACTTGTAACATCCTCTTCCTCAACTCATGGTGTCAAACGGCCTGGTCGGGCTGGCATGGGGCCCGGGCTCGGAGGAGGCCGGGCTTTTGAGGGAGGAAAGTGATCCGGGCCGGTTAGGGCTAGAAGCCCTTGGGTTCGGGGCCGGGAGGGGGCCAGTCCGAATTAAAATGGTGTATTGGAGGGTATTTGTTGAGTATCATGTGTGAGCGGATTGTCCCACATCGGGACGGTGGACAAGATGTCAATGGTTAATAGTATGATTTGGGCCCTAACTCATAAGGTTGACCCTTTAGGTAAGTTGGTGTCCCATATCATATTATGTTGCTCCTCTCTCGCGGTACTACATCTCCCAACAACAGTATTTGGGGGGGCCGGCCTCGACCGGAGAGGGCCGACGAGAGGAGGGGGCGGGGCCGGGCTTTTGGGGGAGGAACGCGACCCGGACCGGTTTCGGGCCGGACTGGAGGCTAAGGTTAGGGGGGGGTGTGGTTCTTGGTTTGGGGGCCGGACTTGGCCGGCCCTCTTGACACCATGATCCTCAACCCACTGATTGATTCAGAAAATAAAAAGACAATGATTTGAACAAAGCGCTAGAAAGAAGATGCGAAGAAGAAGCTTACCATTGTGCTAAAAAGAACAACTGAAATTGTACTGGTGATCATAAATGCATTCCCTTTCAAGTGCGCATGTCCTGAATTGGTGAACTGCATATATATTGTTGCAAAAGGCACATAGTAGTAAATTAGCATATGGTGAAACTAATGTTTTTAGATCATTAATATTTACCTTGTTGTAAGCCAGGGCCATTGATACAGCGCCTCTCTCTCATAAGCCCAGCCCACCATATTGTAACCTGAAAAAAGAGAAGTAAGATGCACAAGCATCAAACGAATTCAATATGACCAGAGAAGCGGATTTGATGGATGTGCTTACTTGCTGCTTGAAATCAATCTTTTCATTGAGAGTTTTCTTGGATAAGTTAGATAAGAAGGATAACGGGAAAACAAAAGCTGCTCTTCCGATCATATTTAGCCCTAGAAGTATCAGTGCAGTGGCGGAGGCAGGAATTTTTCGAAGGGGGGCACAAAGTATTTGTACTATTGTTTAGTTAAATTGATACTAAATGTCCAGATAGATGTTATACGTCTTATAGCTCAGTTGGTAAAGCACCTTCTTAGGCCGCTCTCCACTGGGTTTCGAGTCCCTGTCGGTACATTTTAATTTTCTTCTTTTTTTTATTATTTGAGGAAAAAATTAAAAACAGTGCAAAGTGGGAGTCGAACTCGCGTCACCTTGAATTTAAGGCAACTGGTTTACCAACTGCGCTAGGATAGCCTTTGTGAACAGGGGGGGGCACTTTTATTATTTTACATTAACAGCGTTCATTTTTTTTTACGCTACCTAGTGTTTTCGGAAAATTTTGGGGGGGCACGTGCCCCTACATGGCTCCGCCCCTGAGAAGTATTGAACTCAATGCAACAGATGTTCCTGGACTGCAACCAACCCATAAATAAAAATCTATGGTTACCATTTGCCAAATCACAATAAACTAGCCTCAAATGGAGGAAGATACTCAAAACTTTTGTTAACCAAAGGGTTCCAGACCGGCATACCTATCACTCACAAACTTCCACTTCTCAATGTCCAAAGCGTCCATTCCCACATACAGAAATATGAAGGTCTCAGCGACGAAAGACAGAGTTGCAAAAGCATGCCTGCAATTAGAGATATTAGTAAAGATTAAAGAAAAAAAAACTAAATTATCTACCAACCAGCAGTGTTATTATGAGATGCAACTGCGGAGAAAGTTAACGTACTTGGTTGTGATCCTTGAACTCTCCGTCACATTGTGCCATGTGTAGTGAGACATCACAATCCCACAGAAAAACACAGTTAGAATGCCGCTAAGATAGAATAGCTGCATAAGTGAGACATCACCGCAAACACCACAGTGTTAGATATGGAATGGTGAACTGAGCACGAGAAGGTTAAAGTGACCAAGGCCTTAAAGGAAAATATTATTGGAAAATTAGAGGGATCATATCTTACTTCGGCCATCATATTGGAGAGGTAAGCCATCAGCATCATAAGAGCAACCTCACGATCTGTTGAGTGCCTGAGATTCACCAGATCCACATTCAATGTCATATTAGAGCAATGAAAGATCTATTCACAGCAAAAACTAATTTTGGCTGAGTCAAAGAAATCAAAATTTGAAACTTAGACGTGCTCAATGGCCACAATGTTATGCAATGCAGGTTTCTGTTTCAACATATAGTACAATAATAGACTATACAAGATCTTCAATGTAATGACAAGGACACTACAGACACTCGTTCTGTGATTTATGTATCAGTATTAACTAGCAAGGAACAAAGTACCTGGCAAAATATAGTTTCTTGATGATATATGCACCGAGCAGCCTAGTCTGCAACAGAAATGAAAAGTTGCCGTCACAACATGGGACATTCTACCTGTGGACTAGATAATGACATCAAACAACCCTCCCAACAACCCAAAAGAAAACAAAGTTGCGCACGTATGTGTGCGCGCGTGCATGAGAGAGAGAGAGAGAGAGAGAGAGAGAGAGAGACTTACAAACACTCCGAGCAAAGTGCTAGTGAAAAACAAGTGAAGGAAACTGTCAATGAAGTGAAGGGCAATGGTGTGATCAAGATTAGTAAGATCAAAGCTCTGGATTGCATTGAAAAGCACCACCGACGTTGCGTCCTTCACAACACCCTCCCCAAATACCAGACTGTAGAGAAGAGGCGTCTCGTCCTGATTAAGCACCTGCATCATCAACAACCCATTAGTTTTTGTTGTAAGCACTTGTTGCAGTTAGTCATAGTTTAGCTTCGGGATTTTACTAACCTGTAATGTGCACACCGAGTCGTCGCAGAAAATATCGCGCCGATTGCTGAAATTTAGTAAAACAGTAAGAGTTCCTCCTAGCTAGCAAGAGGGTAACCACGATGACTATGAACAAATCGTTGGAAGAGAACACAGTAGTATTATACCTAGATAATCCCCAAGATCCAGTGATCCAATTTTCATTCTTTTGAATATCTGCGTGACACCTGAGCAACCCACAAAGCAAATTCTACCGTGATCAGGATTAAGGAACATGTTGAAATTCCGAGCCACGCAAAATTTTACGGAGGAGAAACCTATTAGTAAATGAATTTACAAATGGGTAAAATTTTCCATCTTCAGGTTTAGCATCTGTAAGGTCTGTAATTTTACCTAGTGAAATTGTGACCCGGGAAATCATTGTCCCACATGCACCAAACAAAATAATTGTGATGAAGTTACGGAAGAATTGCTTCTTTTTCACCTGAAACCTGACATAACCAAATCCTTCAAGGGTTAATGACCAGATCCATATATGACTACATAAAGATTTTTGGTCTTGTCATTTTAAATAGAACATGGTTTTCGTGGTACTTAACCTATAAAATGAATTTGATATGTAAAACAACTACACTACTAAATCCAGCAGTCAGCAAAGTTTGTAAGGTTACCCGGCATTGAATATAGGCTTAATTACTTAATGCATACCCCCAGTTTTCTGAAACTATCATATTGCAACCCCCAGTTCTAGAACTAGCTGATTGCATACTTCCATTTGTATAAAATGCGTCAATGTCAAATTGGGAACGAAATGCAACCATCAAATTCAAACACAACGAAGGTATTTTCATAAAATTCACATCGTCTATGATACAATCACATCACATTGTTTCAGATAATGCCCTTCCAGTACGTTAATTTTGCGATGAAATTTTGTTCTCAGTTGCACATTGAAGTATTTTTTTGTAAATGGGAGATGCAATCAGCTAGTTCTAGAACTGGGGGTTGCAATGTGATAGTTTCGGTAAACTGGGAGTATGCATTAAGTAATTAAGCTTTGAATATAATAGGCGGAAGAAGATAAATGAAGAAAAGATCTTCACTGACCCCTGCACACAAACCCTGTGCCCAACCCCTGCACACAGTAAATGACTCTTTGAAGAGCAAAGAAATGCATAGAAATTGATAAAATTGGTAATTAATGCTTTTGCACCACGAAGAAACAAACTATAATGACGAAGGAATTGAAGGAGACGTTTGAATACAAGTGCAGAGAAGGGCCACGAATAGGTTCATGGACACGACTGAAGCATGGTTTGAAGTCGATAATGTCCCCAATAAGAGTGAGTGTAAGTCAAAAGCAGCCATTGTTGTTGTATGAATCGATTTCCTCTTGATAATAGCACTTGGCTTAGGGATTTCTTTATTATTGAGTACTATTATTAACTAGTACTACTACATTACATACTAATAGATTGGTGAATTTATAATCATCAGTGGCAGGCAGGCAGGCAGCACCCAGAGTGTAGAATTTGTAAAATTCCCCCGTCCTTCCTCTAGAGATCACACATTTACCAGAAGAAGCAACCCCCACCTGCATCATCATGGTTATAAAATTATTCAAGAGTTGTGATTCCGCCAAATTTAGTATCCAGAACATATTCAATTAAACAAGGGAAAAAAAAAAGCTCATACTAATATATACACCCTCCGTCCCACCAGATTGGTGAATAAGTTAATCGGGTATTATCTGGGCCTAGCGATTTGGTTAGTATAATTTTTGCATGGTCTTGTAGAGTAAATTAGCCTCTACAAGACCATGCAAAAATTATCAAATTCTTGTTTTGTTTGACTAACCAAATCGATAAACCCAAATAATACCCAATTAACTTATTCACCAATTTGGTGGGACGGAGGGAGTACATCATAACCCATAGATTTGTTTTCTCTCTGGTTTTATATCATCTAGTAAATGGAGCTACAGATTGCTTTTTTTTTTGGCAAGAAAATGAAAGAAAGAAAGAACAAACAAGAAACAAAAAAAAGGCAGAAACGAAAATAATGAATCTAAAGCGAATGGGGGGACAGAAACGAAACTCACAGATGCATTGCTAGATAAAGATAGAGAAAATGGAACAATTGTTCTTTCTATTATTTCTGGGAGAAATCAATCAAGAAAGAAAGAATCTTACGGGTACAAAATTATACCGCTGTGACATGGCGGATGTATGTGGACTGTGGAGGCAAGTGGAAAATGATGCCCATCTCAAGTCATGTCCGTTGTTTGGGTAGTGGATATGGGAGGGTATTGTGAGGAATATAACAAATAACAATGAAGCAAATAGCTTAAATTTAACGACGGTATGTCAAAAATTATACCACATCCATAACAATATGTCAATATATAAATACATTACACAAACCACAACACTAACACATAGTATGAGCTAACACATCTTTCATGTAACAGGCTATGCACGACATAATTGGCTAGCAAACAGGTAAAAACCTTCACACTTGAATGTTTCGTTGTTTTCAACGAATTTAGAGAACATACAAGAAGACTCGGCATTCAAGTACGTGAGGCATAGTAGATAAGTTGGAGCTAACATACATAGCTAAAGTAAACACATAATCCATACAAAAGGGTAATAGTACTCACAATCGCCTCAAGGATGGGGAAGAAATTCATGCTAAGCAATCCCCAGGCCATGAGGTCAATGAGTTCTCGCAGACTGGGTTCGAGTGCCCTCATCCTGCTGAAATATGTGCATGAAGAATCCCCAACTCGCAAATGTGAGTCCCAATGAAGGTCGCGTCTGTCATGGCACTCTGGGGTAGATTCTCCCATAATCTGCATATGTATGTCACTAGATAGAACGTTAGACCCTCTCTCTCATATCTCAACATAAACAAAGATAACAACTCGACACAACTATATTAAAACGCACTCCCTAAGCTTACACGTAAATACTGAAGGGAGGCGAATCAAAAGACCAAATTGACTGCATGTCTGCTGTACCGATTGAAATTCATTTATCAAAATAACATTATGAACCCTACTAGGCATAATTAAGGTTTATACATGTGTCTAGCCAGCTGATGTAGGTCTTAATCACTCCGGATCTTCTCATGTATTCATCGAGTTCCTCATGGCTGCAAGTGTGGGTTTCCTTCTTCCAGAATCATTTTTGGCCTCCATACGTACTACTCTCACTCTCTAAATTATATTTTTCGGTGCGTGTCTCAAGCATACAAAATTCTAAAACGAAGACAATTTTATAGGACACGGGAGGGTCCTGCAGGAGAAAATACGAATTAGGCACCCAACTTTATTAGGACTTCTGGTCACATCCGATCCTAGCCCAAATAAAGTTAATAACTGTTAATATCGCTAGATAATTGTTACTGCAATCATGTCCGTATTCTCAAAACTAATAATCTGAGCTTCTGTTATTAAATATTATTATCTCCCCATGTTATAATGACAGATATCCGTCGATTAATAAATGATTGATTAATTCGTTTAATTGAACTCTTTCCAAATCCTTGATCCTTACCACTTAAACTCATTTGACATGTCCAGGTTACCAAGTATACCTGCAAAGTTTGTTATAATCAAAACTTATAAGCTTCATCAAGGGGATATCATCCAACTCATCGAGGTTATTGGCTCTATAGGAATCTCACTCACTTGAATCATCAAAGAAATAACTACTAAATACATGTGCACATTGACTATCTAAAAATTAAGAGCATAAGTAATCACAATAACCATAAGACACATCTTGTCTTGTTATGTCAATATACACAAAGTATACTAGCACATCGAGTTAAAACTATACTAGTGCGTTACATAAATTACGGTTGGAAGAAAACCAAATATACATATACATGAGACTAAAACATACGAAAAAATGTGGCAAGATTTTGACGCACATGAAAATTGAAAAAACCATCACGGAAAAGATAATAATACTGAGAGCGAAAGACGCAATAGAAGAAACAACAATACAATCTTTAATGAATGGCGCTACCATGTTTTAGAGAGAAAAAAGCATACCTTGCACAGTAACAAAATAGATTGGGGTAATAACATCTGCAATATCAAAAATGAAAACTAACCAAGGGTCCATAAATGAAGAGGTGTGTGTCGTGGTAGAGCCGTAGAGGCTTTATTGAATTGGTAACTGGAACATGGGATAGTTTCTTTTTATGGATTTGGTAATTTCAGTGAGGTGTTAGGGCTTTTTTCTGTTCATTTTCTTTCAGTCATGGGAAGTGGATTGTACTTGCCGGAGATAATGGCATAGTGGGGAGTTAATTCCTATTTTGACAAATTAAACCATCTGATGTCTATAAAATAACTGCTTTGAAAGTTATAAATAAATATTTTCTTGAGGGTATTTTTAGAAATGCAAAAATGTGAGGGGCTTCACCATTTCTAGAAAATTGGTGCACGCAATGTGTACACACAAAAATAGAGTGTTATTAATCAATGAAGTTCCTTGACAAAAAAATCAGATTTAGTTATTTTTTGGAAGGAGAAACCACACAAGCATGGAGTGGGAGTTATGGGAGGTGGGGGGTTAGTATGAGTGTTTACACAGATTTAACCCCGAATAACTTACTACCTTTAATAGTCGTAAGGGAATATTTGGCATTACAAAAGTATGACAGGCTTCAAAATATGATTTCACCACAATGGGTGTTGGCTTTATATATTAGTACAGATTATGCACTATATTGTTTCATGTAGCCAAGACAAACCTACTAAAACAATGTACTACAGTCGTTCCGGTGATATGTCTAATTCAATATAATTCTATATAAAATGTGAACTCATAACTCTAATTTGATTTTATTAATTGATTTCATTACTCGATTGTGATCTTGATTTTTGATTCGCAGTTACTCGACCTGATGTAGAGGAGCCAGTCGTATCCCCTCGTCTCCAATAACTGATTACCAGTTGTGTCAACGGTCGTGTCGGGGTCATGAAGTTATGGGGCGACGCTTACGGCGGCGCCAAGGCGATTTTGTACTCCTCTAGTCCTACCCTCGCCGGCTTCATGTATTTCTCCATCACGGCGAATTAGAATCAGCAGACCTAGAAGGCGGACCGCACTTTCTATCGGCAGACGGCCTCCTTTGGTATTGGCGTCATGGTGGCTATTGGACTCAAAGCAGGGTTTTGCCTCTTCTTTCAAAACTGGAATAGCGTCAGGGTGGCTATTGGACTCACAGCAGGGTGAGAGCCATTTCATTCTAAAAGAACAAAGCAATGGCGTGACTCACTACCTCTCCTACATCGTCGCCAAAGGCGGGCTATTTGGCAACCGCGTTCCCATGATCACTCTGCCGAAGTTCACTCTGCCACAGATCAACATACCGACCATCAACATTCCCAAATTCGATTTTCTTCTTCAACGTAACTATTTGATACCTATTTTGACTTGATTTCAATTACTACTAACTTGATTTTCGATTTTCGATTTGATTTTCGATTTTCAATTACTACTAAATTCGATTTACTCTGTCACTACCAACCTTGAGTAGCAAATTAAGAAGGCTAGCGAGAACTTTACTTCAAGACTACAGAATTTGGGACTGGAGCCATGTGTCATGCGTCGGGATTTCAATCCCGCCACAACTTTTAGGGCACTCGGTCGTCGTTACGTCCTCAACATTATAATGGAGATGATTAGTTAAATGGAAGTGACAATTTTATTACAACGATTTGGGAGATTGGTTTGCTCCAAATGAGCTTCCCTCTGTTTATACATGTTCTTCCCCTCCATGGAAGGATCTAGATAATCGAATTAATGATCGATCTAGTAGCTTTCTCACTTATTACAATGTTCCACTCTTTTCCTATCTAGAATATTCTAGTTTGACCAAGTTTATATTTCTGAAAACCTTAGTTTGACAGAGCTGTATAGGAGGGGTAAATTGGTAATTTTGTAATAACTTTAATTGAATAGTCAAATCATAGCCCTAGGCATGACCTCTTGCATGTTTATCCGTTTCTTAATGTATGGAGTTGTATATACTTGTCTAGGTTGAAATCGACTAAAAGTCAACCAGAGAGGTTTTTCTGCAATTTCACTAAATTTCATGGGCTTGGGTGCAATTATGTAAAAGTTTTGGATTTCAGTATTGAGTATCTACAGAATTTGGGACTGGAGCCATGTGTCACGCGTCGGGATCTCAATCCCGCCACAACTTGTAGGGCACTCGGTCGTCGTTACGTCCTCAAAATTATAATGGAGATGATTAGTTAAATGGAAGTGGCAACTTTATTACAACGATTTGGGAGATTGGTTTGCTCCAAATGAGCTTCCCTCTATTTATACATGTTCTTCCCCTCCATGGAAGGATCTAGATAATCAAATTAATGATCAATCTAGTAGCTTTCTCACTTATTACAATGTTCCACTCTTTTCCTATCTAAAATATTATAGTTTGACCAAGTTTATATTTCTGAAAACCTTAGTTGGACAGAGCTGTATAGGAGGGGTAAATTTTATAATTTTGCAATAACTTGAATTGAACAGTCAAATCATAGCCCTGGGCATGACCTCTTGCATGTGTATTAGTTTCTTAATGTATGGAGCTGTATATACTTGTCTAGGTTGAAATTGACTAAAAGTCAACTACAGGGGTTTTTCTGCAGTTTCACTAAACTGCATGGGCTTGGGTGCATGTAACACCCCTTGGTTCCCAGTCTTTCCGTTCCGGACCGGAGAGCCCGGGTGGGTGCTACTTAATATGAAACGGTGGAAATCGAGAACAAACACTGCCATAGATATATATTACATATGATAAAAAGTTTCACACATCGTCTTAAAATATTATTACACAAAGTGAAGAGTCTAAGAGTTCGATTTACTAGACATGCTGATAAAACTAGATGAGTCTGCGTTTTCCCCGTCCTAAGCCAAGCCTTCTCCATCTAGACCTGCGGTGGGAATTAAAACATGAATCGTAGTTTCTAAAGTCAGCAATAAAATACTGAGTGAGTAACACCCAAGCACGTAAATCGGGAACGAGATATTTTAACTCAAGTAACAAAAATAAATGGACGAAGAGTAAATATTTCACAAGTATTTAACTTCAAATGGGAATACAGCGGAAGTAAAAGACAGTGCAATAGTAAGTCATTCCCGAGTTCTCGTAAGTTTTCAGAAAACCTCCAATAATCACAATTAAATCCATATCCAATATCCAAACCATTTAATCTCAATATTTTCATTTCCATTAATATCCAATATCCATACCATTTAATCTCAATATTTCCATTTCCATTAATATCCAATATTCAAACCATAAAATCCATTAGTTGATACGGGGAAGAATAATCCATCACAAGCATCCAAGACCTTAAGTGCCGGCACCCCCCTAAGACTTCTTGCGGCCAGAGAGGTGAGTACATGGAGCGACCCGGCAGGTTGCGACCGGGTTAAAATACACAGGCCGAGTGGACAAAAGCCAACACGACAATAATAATCACAGGCCGAGTGGACGAAGCCATCACGACAATAATAATCACTGGCCGAGTGGCTAAAGCCAACACGACAATAATAATAAGTTTTCCCAGCACAACTCTTTCCACTTTGCGTTATTACGCGTTATTATTTTCACGTGTGAATTTCAAAGAAATTATCTCAACACAATCCAAATCTCAAGTAAAGCATGTATGTCATAAAACACATTTTGAGACAAATTATAAAATCATATTTCGACACGAAATAAGCTGGGCGCGCTAGACTTGGCATGTTTACTCACCTTGATAATACGGCAAATATCACGTCGTCTTTCACAGGTAGACGTAACCTTCGTCTATAAACTCGTCACCTACAGTTATAATTTCTAAATCAATCACAAGTCCAAGTATGATTTGTGAAATGCTAAATTCCTAACAAGTCTCATTTTCCCATAACCCCATTAATTAGTAGTATACAATATTTATAATAAACCGGCGACGTAAGCAACAACTATATATATATATATTATTTATTTATTTATTTATTTATTTATTTTCCTCATAGAAATATCACTACTTATATAAATACTAGCTCTTTAAAATTATTAAGTAAGAAATCACATATTAAATTTATACACTCTCATAATTAGAAAATATTAATTTATTATACAACACATTTATTTGTAAGTGACTACAAAATTTAATCACAACTAATTTAATTATAGATAATTATTTATTGGAAAATGTACATTCTATAAAAGAATTAGATTCATAAATTTAATTCGCAAAAATATTTATTCTAAGAAAATAAGTGTTTAGTCATACATAATTGTAGGTTTATTTTGGAGAAATAATTTTTAATATCCACAAATAAAATTTTGTTCTATTTGTAAATAGGGGAGTTTACTCTTAAATATATTGTAAATTAACTCCCTAAATTCTTTTATTTTATAAATATTAAACAAATGACATATTTTACTCAAAACACAAATTTTTAAGTACTTGAAATATTTATTCAACAAGTTATATTTTATCTTGCATATTTGTAGGAGGAACAACAATATCACATACTAAATAACTCCTACATAATTTTTAAATAGCCAAATTCAATATTATAGAATTAAAATATTATTTAGAAATGTCAGGAAATAATTTTAATCTTAAAATAGCATGTTTGATTTTATAATTTATATGCAGTTTATATAAACAATAACTGTAACCCCCAAGTTCTGATAAAAGACACACAATGACCCCCCTACTAGCAAATAACAGTTTGGTATGTGACAGATTCTATCCTTAAAGTTTCTGAAACTACACTTTAACCCCTATTTCAAGAACACATAACACCCAATCAATCCAAGTTCGGATTTAGCCATTAAAATTGCAATTTGATTATCAAAAACGAATCAGAGGAGGATTTAGAAGTTACCCACACCAAAAATCGCGAAAAACGGTTGAGAATTGGGTCCGATTAAGGCTGCCGTCGAGGTGGCCGGCGGTGATGAACAATTTCGGCGGCTGGGGCGTTCTTGGCTTCGATTGGCAGCGATTACAGCTTCATCGAACCTCTAGGAGTCGATTAGGATCGATTCGAGGGAATGGGTATCGTCGGATAGCTCGGGTCGAGCTTCTCGCCGGCGTTAATGGAGGTCGCCGAAGTTGTGGTGGCTCTGGGTTGTTTCTGCAGTGGTTCACAGCCGTCTTTATTTCCCCTTGGCTCGAAACAGAGAGGGGAGGAAAGAGAGAGTCGAAATAGAGAGAGAAGGGAGGTGCATGTGGTGGGTCGTGCGGCGTTGCTTCGCCGGAGAAGGCAGCGGCCTTGTGCCGGTGCTGTTTCTGCTGGGGTTTTCGCCGGCTAATCCAGAGAGAAAAGGGGGAGAATGAGAGAGAGATCAGGGGGATTGTGAGGGAGAGATTGAGGTGGCTGGTGGTGGTGGCGTCACCGACGAAGGAGGCAGCGGCTTTGCCGCTGCTGCTGCTTCCTCTGTTTTCGTCGCGCAGAACAGGGGAGAGGGAGAGGGAGACAGAGGGAGGCAGAGAGGTGGGGGATGAAGTGGTGGTGGCAGTGGGGGTGTTGTCGGTGGAGGTGGCGATGGTGTTGGTGGTGGTGACGGGTGAGAAGATGGAGGCTGGGTATGTTTTTGAAGGAGGAGTTGAAGAAGAAGACAAGGTCTTCTTGTTGTTTGGGAAATTCATCAGCAGGTTGTGTAAGCTGGTGGAGAAAGTTTCTTCAAAATATTTTATTATTTAATTTATTTATTCAGTTTTATTTTGGTTTATTAATTAATTCACTTTTATTTATTCACCCTTTAGGTATATAACTCTCTTCAAACTACAACCACCACCCCCTAAATTAACTAGTATATCTTTTCTTAAACTACAAATACCTCCCCAGTTCATATTTAAGCTTCCCGAATTGCTATTAATTTTCCCGTATAAAAGCGGGGTATTACAGGGCAATTATGTAAAAGTTTGGGATTTCAGTATTGAGTATATTAGGAAGTGAGATGAATCATATTTTTGTATATATAGACTTAACTAAGTGAGATTGGAGGGTTCAGACACAATCAAGGACTGTAATGAAGAGACTGGGTTGTTAGGGGTAAAACAATAATTTGGTTGGGTAGTCAGCATCACATATGCATGGTGCATTCTACCTCACGTAGAGGACAAGTGCTAATAGCATATATATTTTAAATGTTTAGTGGTTGCTGGAATATGGAATCAACTTCGCTGTTCAGGAAATTAGGCTATATATAAGGTAAGCATATGCATGCTTATGACATTGATGTATTTTTCCAATCTAATGCACTCGTATGAGCTATGATATAATTTTATTCGGACGTCATCGGACACTTGGTTGGTTACTATCGTATGCGGACACTACATTGCCGTCGGACACCTAGGGATTATCTTCGTACATGTAGGCAACTAGTACTACTTTCCGAACGATGATCCATTAGGGGGTGTGAACATTTAAGACCTAGTTTGTCTTGACGGATTGGTTGAGCCTTCCTTGTCAGAAATGAATTTGTCCTCACAACCCTGTGGGTTGTGGGTTTTGGAGGCCTCTGTATAAGGCAGGTATGGTTGAGTCAGTTGTGGACTCCTTGAGTTATAAGTAACAATTAACTCTATCCATCTGATATATGTTATTACATCAGGATACTGATTGGGGCTTGTAATACCTATAATAAACTTTCCAAGATTGTATATTACGTACTTTCCTCATGAGTTATACACTACGTAAACTATTTCATACAATTGGTATTGTCTGTCTCTTTATATAACTTTGCAGGAGAGCACACGAGAATTGGAAAGTATATTCCAACATATAGCTGACACTATCACATATTTAAAAGTATAATTGTAAAATTTGTCTTTCAAATTTTCAGTGTCTTTGATTCTGTTTCGTAACAGAACCGACAATATTTAACTTCTTGCCGGGGCATTTATGTGCCTTGTCGGAGGGCACTCCCAAGAGTCTGGGGGTCTTCTGGTAGATTTCCCAGCTCTGAGGGGTGGGGGCCGGTGTTACATCATCCTCTAGAGGTTTGTGGACTGCTACCACCGAGGACCTATCCTTGAGTCGATCACCCTCATCGACCATGGTCTCGTCCACCTTGCAAGAACGTGCCTCCATCATGACTTGCGTCTCCTTCGATCTTGCATCCCCATCGGTTTTAGCCATCGACCGGTCTCCTAGGTTCTATTGGGTTTTGACGTAGGTAACGCAGCGGAATAACAAAATTAAGCCTACTCAAAGCCTACCACGGATCGTCAAGAGGAGACATCATAACATGATAAAAAACATAGCATTGTGTACCTTGTGATTTGGGAGATCACACGAAGAATAGTGTCCTCGTCTCTACGGTTGATCCACGTCTAGAGGTGAGATCTAGATTCTTCCTTCAACAAGTGCTAGCTTGAACCGGAGGAAGAGGGAAGAAGAATCAATGCAACGGGAACAACCCATGGCCGTGCCTACAAGAGGCCGACGGCATGGGAGGGGGCGGACAACACCTAGGGCTTCGGCCTTCGTGTTTTGTCTTGCTATCTCTTTTTGCTCTATCCCACTCTCTTTGTTATGTCTAATAACATTAACATCAAGTGGGAAGGAAGCTAGAGCCTCCTTTATATACTCCGACAACTCTTTGTTGTTTCCATAAAGGTGTTTCCTAATTCTACATGAAGTAGAATTATTCCCTTCCTTGCAAATTAGTCCTACTAAGTTTGCAAGGTGTTGCACAATGATCCTTCTATTAACTAATTAATATTAATTAATCCCAAATCTAGCTCTACTCTATTTGACGTGTGACCCCATAGGTTTCTATCTAGTTGGTAGTAACTTTTACCAACATGGAGCGGTGTCTAGCAACACATCCATGCCACCCAACAAATAGAAATAGTCAGTGATCCCGACAAACCTTTTGTGCCCAATATCTCATATTGCACTTATTCCTTTTTCTCCATATCCGGATTGGACACGAGACATAAATTGTCACACTCGTATATCCAATCCATAGTTCCTCGATCCTGGGAATATGCTTATGCTAGCAGATAACATCAATATCTCCATATTGATTTATCTGAGTCTGGCCAGACATTCAATAAGCCTCATCCCTCGAGTGGCCGTGGATATTTGCTCCCATTATGTGGGAGGGACAAATCCTCTCTACATCACTACGATCTCTAAGCTTGATTCCTATCATGCCCGATAGCTATCTTTATAATTACCCAGTTACGGTGTAACGTTTGATAACATCAAAGCACAATATTTCACAACTAGAGTATCTAGTGACTTCAAGTCTAAGGATTGCAATATTATTAGCACTACGAGAAGCGATTGTGACTTCAACATAATCTAATATATCCTTCTCGTCGTGGGTCATCCAGTATGCCATTACTCCTAATGCATACCCATGTGTTGGATCGTGATATCTCCATATCAATCCAACCCCAAACTAGTCTATAGATGATTGTCCCATTAATCATTATAATTGACTAGGGATATTTAAGAATATAACACTTATATTCTAAGGACTTCATTCATGTTAACATATCTCCATATCGATAACATAATGAATCGTAAATCCACATATTCGTCACAATTAATTGATTGCCTCTAGGGCACAATTCCAACAGCCTCCCACTTGCACTAGAGTCAATCTCCTGCATCATATGCCTATTGATCTAGCGAAGCCCTCCATGCTTACACTGCATAGGGGCGTGGTAGGCGAGACTTGTGCTGGTCCTTTGCAAATATTCACATCTCCTCTATCAACAATTTGATTGAGATTGAATATTCTGAGTAAGTGCATCTTATGCATAAATATACTCAGTCCTCTGTGATAGAATCAGTGACTGAATCTTGTCTGGAACCTTTCCAGCTCACAGTCGCTCTCACTAGTGCAAAACATAAAACTTGACTATAATCTGAAATATTCATTTAAGTTTGCATCACTGTAACTCTTTACAGTAAACTCTTCTTATCCTCTATTTATCAAGAATTCATCCCAAGTTCTTCTCAAGTACTTAAGGATAATTTTTGATAATCATCCAGTGACTATCACCCGAATTCGATTGGTATCTATGTGTCATACCATATGACACATCTGGCCTAGTACATAACATGGCGTATCTCATGAATCTTATTCATTCGGTCCTTTCCAATCTAATTGGAAGGACAATTAGTCTTCCAAAGACTAATTCCATGTGACATAGGTAGAATCCATATTCTATACATGTTGAACCATTTCAACACCTTTGTCAATGTATGTACCATGACTCAGGCTGAACAATTACTTTGATCTATCTCCATAAATTTTATAGATTGTCTCGCCTAAGTCTATTATTGGAATTCGATTTCTCTAGCTAATCTTTAACAGATTGCAGAGTAGAGACATTATTTCCAATGATTAGTATGTCTCTACATACAAGACCATGAATTTAACTATTCTCCCACTAACCCTCTTGTAAACACAAGTCTCATCTTCAATTTTTTTATGGAACCAAACTCCTTTGATTGCATCATAAATTCGAAGAATCCAACTCCAAGAAGCTTGACTCAATCTGTTAACAGATTGCTACAAGCAAGATGCGAATGGATTTAAGCATCACAACTGGGGAAAGATTTCATCATAGTCTATACTATGAACTCACATGAAACACTTTTTCAAACCAGTTGTCCCTTAAATGTAATCATATTACCGTCCATGTTGGTTTCCACATAACCCACTTGCACCTTATGGGTCCTACCCTTTCAGGTGGTTCCACCAAAGTCCATTCTTTGTTGGTATACATGGATTCCATATCGTATCTTATGGATCCAAGCCATTTCTGAGAGTATGGCCCACACGTGGACATCTCATAGGTTGTAGGCTCATCTCGATGAGTAATAAATCACGGGTTATGAGAAATTCTTATTTCCCTAGTCCCTTGACATATCCTACCTAACATACAAGGTTCTTGTGTTTTCTGAGTAGGTTGCTCCACAACACCTTGTGATCCTGCTCATGTTCCATCAAACGGATCAATGTTCTGTTGTGGTTCTTGAACTCCTTCAAGTTCTACAGTGCTCCCACTGTTTCTTTTAGAGACAATCTCTATCTAGAAACACAGCGATTCGAGCAACAAAAAATTTGTTCTCGATTGGAGTGTAGAGATAATATCCTTTGTTTCCTCAGGATATCCCACAAAACATTTATCCTATTTGAGTCCAAGTTTATCTGTAAACGCCTTTACATAAACTACATAACCCAAATCATTATGAATGATCTACTAGGACACTTCCTAGTCCATATCTCATATAGTGGTTTTCATAATTTTTTTTGGATGAAACAAGGTTAAGGGCGAAATTTGATGTAATTAGAACATAGCCCCTTAAAGTAAACTGGAAGTTCTGTTTGACTCATCATGGACCGAACCGTGTCCAACAAGGTCCGAAATCTCCTTTTAGACACGCCAAACCCATGTGGCGTGCTAGGTGGAGCGAGTTTGGATCATGTCCAACACTCCCATAGATGCTTGTCAAACTCTTGGCTTAAGTATTCTCCTCTACGATCCAATCGTAGAGCCTTAATACTTTTTCCAAGCTATCTATCTACTTCATTCTTGAATTCCTTGAAATCTTCAAAGGATTCTGATTTGTTTCTTCATAAGATATACAAATCCATATTTCTCTGATCCCATCAGTAAATATGATGAACTATTGAAAACTATCTTCAGTATCTGCGCTTAGTGGCCTACATACATCAATATATATGATTCCCAAAAGATCATATCTTTGCCTAGTAAACAAGTCTTACATATCTCATATGATTCAATAATCAAATGAGTTCTATAATTCCATCTACATGGAGTTCTAGATACGTATATCTTATTCATGTGGCCTAAACGATAATGCTAAGGATAGTGAAGTTCATATCATTATACGCAAACTTCTTGGTATTAATGTTATAGATGAAATTATCATGATTAAGGATATACAATTCATTAGACAAAATTGCATTACAATAATGCATATCAGAATAAATGGAACAACATTTGTCCTTTTATTATGATAGAGAGCTTTCTAGTCCAAACAAGAAACTGTGATAATGATCCTACTCATAGGAGGGTCATAATCATTTTTTTTTTGTCTAGTTCATGAACAATTTCATAAAGGTAGAAATAATTTCCTACGGCTAACTCAGCAACCCTTTGCTTCGTTGCCACACGTGTAGGATTACTTCTTCCTTATCAAATTTTCTTCATCTCTTGAGATCCTCCACACTTCTATAAATGTGAGATCCTCATCTAGTATCATATACTAATGATGATGAGATAGACACATTGACTTTTATAACAAAATTACCTTTGTTGGAATTCATAATTCCTTTATTATTTCCTTCCAGATACCTTGGGTAGTCTCTCTTCCTTTACACCACCTATGGGACTTTAAGGCAACTTGGTTTTAGCAACAAGCTTGCTTTATACCCATGGAGTCCACGCAAACTCTTTTTGCTTTTACCCATGCTGTTAACCATTAACATGTTTTGCCTTTAGCCCTTTATGAGTGCTTTGTACAGCGATTCTCAATCATATTGAGTAAATCACCTTTAAACAAAACTATAATTGCATCCAATGGAATTCTTGGTCCATTTGGGAGAATAACCATTTATTCATTATCTATCTTATAGATAACTCCCAGTCTCTAAGCTTTCAATCCTATTGAGATAGCTTAGTTTGCGCTTCACATCTTGCTTCAGCAGTCACACATTACTAGCTTGTGTCGTCGCGTCATGTCTCGATGAACTAAGTCGCCTTACTTTGGCAAGACCGAACTTATTCCATCTTGACCATGACGAGTGCTAAGCAAGAGAGTGCAAAGTGGAGCAACACTTCAAGCCTTTCATGACAAGCTCGTATGATCATATCATACGCCTCCATATTTCTCATCTTGCTTCCAAAGCTCAGAGTCCATATTTCCCCAGTTGTGATGCTTAAATCCATTCACATTGGGGAAATATGGAACCAAACTCCTTTGATCATATCATCTTTTAGCATCAAGTGGCTATCGGCCCAACAACCAACCATGCACAAATATTCTTAATTGAGTAGTTACACCAGAATCTACTCATCATATATGATTAGGTACAATAACTCAAAATTTTATCCATAGCGAGAAGTAAAGTTTTCCTTATCCAGCATGTAGCATTAAATTCATATTCACACGTCCACTTATGTATGTGTAAAAAATATCAATTATTACCGAATGATATTATATTTACATATTTTGGACCGTGATTCAACTGCAACTTACATTACTGTATCCTCTTTATATATCCTTAGGGTAAATACTACACGAGTACATTTAGTTTAATCTCATACAACTATTTTCTCTTTTAACACACATGAGTGAAAAGTTCACACATAAATTATTTATCCATATGAGCGTTACAGCTCTCCGTATACTCACTTAAGTGCTTGAGAGAAAATATATATACACCTTATGAGCATGTCCTTATACAACTCTAACTTTAGTACTTAAGTTCTTAATTGAGATTAAAGTTTTTTCAGATGTACTCCCTTACGTTCCTCTTTTAACAAGACAATGTTGACTAAAAGTCATCTTAATGTTTTCTTTAGAAAACTCTGACACATAATCTTGAGGAACTCAATATCATTAGCATTACTTCACTTAAAAACTTCTAGAATTAACTTTATTTTTAAGAATGTATACATGCCATAAAGCACTAAATGTGAGTCTTTGTCAGCAACAATAAATAACAAATAAGCTGACTTAAATAGAGAACAAGTTAAAGACATGAGCTCAAAATACAAATATATTGTACAAGCATGAAATAAAATATAACCACAAAGTATTCATGCAAGATATAATCAACAATATAATTAACGGGTTCTTTACAAGATACCTAGCACAACATTGTTGTTTAGTCTTTGGACGGAAACAACAACTTGTAAGTGGTACTCTTCACGCAGTAATCAAATATTGACAGTAAGTCCGGTCAAACAATAAGTCTTCCTTTGGGCCGACGTATTGTTCACATGGAATAACTTGATAACCGTCACATATTTACTACCACAAGTGTGTTTATTATTAGGCCAACTAACAACCTTCCTTTTGGCCGATTAGCTAGTTGCATAAATAATAAACACACACATCTTTATATCCCAAATTAAAAAAAATTTACACAATAGAGGTCACTTTGGCGACATATTGTTTCAACCGATTTACTCTGTGATACAAGACCATTTTATTTTAGTGATACCAAAATCACACTAATGTCTTAAATGTATATTTTAGTGTAAAATGCCAAAGTCACACTAATGTATTAAATGTAGAACCCGAGATATTAATCATTTAGTGTAATACAAAAGATTAGACCCAAAATATTCCTAATGGTGTTAGATATCATATATGCACCAAATATACTTGATGGTGTAAGAATACAAAATATACATCAAATTTCATATGGTGTATGATACCAAATATACACCAAAAATACTTAATGGTGTAAGAATACCAAAGATACACCAAAGACATTTACTGGTGTGAAAACCAAATATCAATTATGGTGTAAGATACCAAATATACACCAATGATTTATAATGGTGCACATACTAAATATACACCCAGAAAAAACTAACAACAATAATAATCTTGCATATATTATCCATGAATAAAGTCATAAACATGATATAAGTACTGTAGTATCATGAGATAATCGTTACTTTAGTCGAAACATGAAAATAATGAGATTACATGTCCAAAAAACATGCTAAATCACGAAATTATTCATTCTGCCCAGAAAAATATTCCGAATCTAAAAAATCTGACCGTACGGATGGATTCAGAAGGCCAAAAAACGTAGGGTTTGACTATTGAATCGCCCAAATCAGACATTTAGATCTCCCAAAATAGCTAAAACAATACAAGCCATTAGATCTAAGAACGCAACCCAGCGATGGTACATCAGCCACACAAAAAAAAAAGAAAAGGAAAAAGAAAAAGCAAAAAAAAAAAAAGTCTCCCTTAAAGCACTACCCACCCATGTGCCGCAATGAGAGAAAGGAATTTTGAAAGTTCCTCTTTTACATTTATTTTATTTGGAATAATCACTCCTCACAATTAAATATGGGAAGCAACTTCAAAAATTGAATCAACATTTAATAACTGTAATTATTCCAATAACGGAAGAGGAGAGTAACGGACTGATCCAAAAATAAGGCTGTGTTTGGCTGTATCAACATCAAGGCCCGAAAGATTAAACTATCATAACTTATAAACCGTTAATCAGAATTAAGATTATAATATATCGTTGGAAAGTTTATTTCGCGATCTTCGAAACCATATGAAGAAAACTCAGATCCGACTTAAACCCATAAAACGAGGCAGCAAACCCTAATTTGGGATTAACACATAATCACTCGTTCTTAACAATCCTAGCATGATAGTGGCTCTGATACCACTTGTTAGATCACACATAAACTCGTGTAGATTATCAAAGACGGGATTCTTAATCTACAATACAAGAAGTATCATCTAGAATCATCAAGAATGTATGAACATAAACTTTAAGGAACTAACCTTTATCCATAGCTAGTAGTGACTAGTCTTCTTGAAGATCTTGATGGGCAGGATCTTCCAACCACAACTCGATCAGCTTTTATCTCAATGGGAAGAGTGAGACTACTGTTTCGATTGTGTTGGGGATCACAGCCCTGGTTGTCTTTATATACTAATTTGATTAGGCTACCATAACCCTAATCATTTAGTAATGGGCTACTACACATTACAAAGCCCACACCACTTTATGTTCCTACGAGCCCAATTATTAATTAGATCACTTTAGTGGCTCGTTTATTTGATAGTCCAATAATATAATTACTAATATTTTCATATTGGCCCACAAGGAAATAAAATTTCCCAACAGTCCCTACCTATCTGCTTGAGCATAATGACAAAATGCTGAGCATTTGCAGAGGCAGCTATACCTAACTTGTGGCTGCAAAACGGGAGCGGAAACGGGAGCGGGAGCGCCAAAGTGACAAATTCTAAAAATGTTGTATTTTGAGAGCGTCGTGAGAGCGTGTATATAAATTATATATTTGTATATAATTTTAGATATAAACATATTATATCTTAAATTTCTCTGTAAGCTAGATTTGGTTACAATAATTACAAATCTTATATATGAAACTCGGACATCCCACATTGAAGAATGCAATGGAAGTTCAACTTGACTTAGTTCTAGCACTGAAAACTTGATATACGATGAGGCAACACGGGCTAGGTTATTTTAGTTGAAATTGTCGTCTGACTTAGTTTGAAATAGGCTTGATAACTAAATATTGAGGCTAATTGCTAAGAAAGTACAGAGTGTTGGTAAAAGCGTGCTCTAGAATTTTGGGAGCGAGGATTACAGGTGAATTCGAGATGCAAGCGCTGGAGCGAGGATTGGGAGCGGGAGCGTAGCCCCTCGTAGGAGTTTTAGGTGATCTAGGGCTATACACACGATTTTGAAATGATTTTGGCGATTAATACCAAAATGAACAGTAAATGTCCAGTATGTAGATGGAACCATGTCATTGTATACTCCGTACTTGTGCTGTAGTTAAATAGTGGAAGAAAGTTGCTCCTAGACAATAATACATCCTGTAGAAGGAGAGAAATGCCAAAAACCTAACTCTCGATCTGATGAACATTGAATTAAAAGGGAAGCGGAGGAAGAACAGTCATTTCCGATGCACATAGACTTAAATAATATAGAGTAAATCTTTGGACACGTGTTTTTGCACAATCTATTATGGAAGAAGATACAATGGGGAAAATAAATTCTGATTTTACATCTTTCCTGTTCACTAGTGTCACTTTGGGTGAGTTTGGCAGAATTATTTTTGGTGAAATGTTTTTTTTGGAAGTATTTTTGGTGAAATATTGACTTCTAGATTATTGGTCGTAAAAATGTAGTTTTTAGTTATAGCCTTGAACTAGATGCAACTAATGAAATTACGTGCTTTCAAAAAAATAAAAAAATAAATAATGAAATAACCTTTACCTTTTTTACTTTGTAAAAATGATGCTAATCAGTTCATAATTTTTTTTTGAAAGACACGTCCAGAAATACTATTAATCATAGCATAATATTTTTGATGCAACGTTGAGCAATCGATAGATAAATATAATCAACTAACACAAAAAATACAAAAAACGGTTTATTCATTTTTCTTTTGACAAAAAAAGAGGTTGATTCTAAATCATACTTTCTCCGTCCCACCAGGTATGTGAAAAAAAGGATGGACTTACTTTATTAGAAAAGCCACGAAAAATCTAAAATAGCCCCTACTTACTATGGGAAACTGTTAAATGGAAGGTGAAGTCACCAATTTTTAAAGAGGGGCAAGATGATATTTTCCAAGTAAAAATGGGACGTCCAAACAAGGAAAGATGACCCTATTCTGGTGGGACAGATGGAGTAAGAATCATGACAAAATTACAATTTTCTTTAACGACCTCTAAGTAAGACTCACAAAAAACAAATATAGAAAAGAAAGACCCATTTCTTCCTTTTTTGACCAAAAGGATATATTTTATAAAGAAAAAAAGCACCCCCAACAAATTACAGAAAAGACATTATCTACCCCCATCATCACTTATAGAGGTACTGACACTGTTTTTGAATTCTACCATATCTCTTACACCAATCAAATCCAATTCTAACATAAAACTGGACTCTGAAATCTTTGAAATTGGTTGATTTCCCAAAGTATCTTGCCATCCAATCTGCACATTGGTTGGCTGATCTAGGAATCCAGGTAAGTTGGAATTGCTTGCTTTCTTGGATGTCCCAAATGTCTTGAACTATGACCTGCTCAAATTTGTCAGGAGGTTTCTTCCTTCTAGCCAACTCCACATCTCTTTGATTGTCACATTCCACCATATACTTTTGACTATTTGTTGGGTGATTGCTGCAGAACCATCTCATGGATAACAATTCAGCATTAAGAGGGGAATTAGCCATACCTATAGAAACCAATTTCTCCATAATGCACCCTTCTGAGTCTCTGACAATTCCTGTCATAGTAGCACAGTTTGTATGTTTGTTCCTGGCCACATCTATATTTGCTTTGAGAAAGCCCTCTTTTGGAGGCTGCCAGACCTAGGTGGGCTTTTGTTTGGTGACTGTGTTGCTTGTGCTTTTCTCCTCTTCCTTTCTGATGCTCTTTAGGAATTGTACTCTCCAGGTGTTTGCTTCCTCAATGGTCTCTTCTGGGTTTAGAGGTTCACCATTGAAAATATACTTGTTCCTAGCAGTCTAGATGCCCCAGCAAAGAAATATAGTTCTCTCCAGATAGTCAGGTGGAATGTCACCTTTCTTATGTAGCTGGAAGATTACATGGTACCACTTTCCACAGAGTTAATCCCTTTCAGCTTTTATTTGTCTAAAACTCCTGGAGCAAACCATATGACCTGAGTCCATTTACATTGAAACAAAACATGTTCTGTACTTTCCATCTCCTTCAAGCAGATAGGACACTCACTTGTAATACTACACCTTCTCTTAGCCCTGTTCATATTTGTAGGCAGGGTCTAGATATTACCCTCCACCAAAAGTGTTTTAATTTGGGAGGAAGCTTTAAGTACCATAAACCTTTTATTTCTGGATTGTGTTCATCATTCTTTGTGCTTGGTTCTTCTCTCTTTTTCCTTTTTGAGGAAGCTTCATCCTGAATTCTCAGAGCAGTTTTGTAACCTGACTTTACTTTGTACTCTCCTGAATCTCCCTGCTTCTTCCAAGAGATAGGGGTAGCTAGTATAATCTGTGAGGCTTCTTTGTCAAAGAGGTTACATATCAGTTGGACATTCCAGCTTTTTAAGTGATGGTTAATCAGATCAATGACTATAATCTCTTGGGGAATACAGCTAGCTTTGCAATGATCTTTGAGATTGATGTCTTCCTTCAACCATCTGTCTTGAAACACCATAACTTTCTCACCATCACCAATCAGCCACATATAATCCTTTTCTAGAACAATTTTAGTTTTCATAAGGCCTAAGAAAGACCCATTTCTAATCATAGTATTCTCTTTGTTGTGTGGGCTAAAGTTGGGCTCCTTTACTTTTAGAAATGAAAACTTGAAGAAATGGAAATTTGGGCCCGGCTAGGAGTAATGAAATGAAATTTTACTTGGAGAATGAAAACTTGAAAATATCGTGTGGGTTAAAGTTGGGCCCCTTTAGGAGGAAAAGCGAGTTGGCCCAAGTTTTATTCAACTACTAAGTAAATAAATAAAAATAAAATAATATTGAGCTTCGTCTCTTTTCTCTTCATCAGGCAGGGTACAACCACCACACCGTCGAAGTGGCACCTTCCGGCGACTCAGAACTATCCCTCTTCGCCTCCTCTCTGACCCCATTTCACCTTCAGGTTCAAACCAAGGCCTCTTCAAATCCCCCACCAGAGACGCCAAACCCTATTCCAACTTTTCAGCTTCGTATTCGATCAAATCGATTCCATTCAGCTAAATCGCACCCTGGAGATTGAAGCTCTCTCTACAAAGGTACATGTTTGGTATCGATTACTGCTTAGTTGATTGATTTCTACAAGGCAAATTCATTAACTAGTCCTAATATCTCAAATTCTTCTGCGGGAAGGGCTTTTGTGGGGAGACCATGTAGGGAGGGATCCTTTATCAAAGGTGTTATACTGGGAAAGTTTAACTGCACAAGTATTTGTTTACATTCGCCTTGACCTTAATAAAAATTGAAGACTATGAACTGTTGGAGATTTCTGCAGCGGTACATGGGTAGGAAGAAAGAATGGGCGCTTAAAGCTCCATATGTAAATCTGTCTCCCTTTTCGTTACTAGTCGATTTCGTGATTGGAACATGTGAATCTTGAATGGTATGCTAGTCCCCCAAATCTATAAACCGTTAAGAGTAGCATAATAATGAAGAGGTTGAATGTTGCTGGAAGCTCCTCTGATTTGATAGTTGTTTCATTTGGGGGTTGCAGGTTTGGATTGTGTTTCATGGAAAAATAGAAACAGAATTAGGTCATAATTAATCGAATTCTCTTTTGCCTTATCTGAGGTTTCCAAGACTCTTTGTTTGTTGTTTAAGGTTATTTGGGTGGTGGTTTTACCAACTGATTCAGTATTACATGCCACAAATGTCACAACACACGCTACAATGTTACATTGATTCAATCATTCAAGAGTGCTTAAACTGATCCTTTATTTCAGGTAATTGTCAAGACACGATATTAAGATTTTGTTGCTACGGATGTCCAAGCTCAGACAAGATGGAGTTTTTATTCCGGGGAAAGTTTCTGAGGAAATACTTCCTCAACGAAGGAGATGTAAGTAGGACTGTTGTCTTGTTATTTGTCATCGCGCCAGTATTTCTTTTTAATTGACATTTAAAAGAGTTATTTTCCTTGAAAATTCTCTTAATGCACTTTTGCAGTATATCCCATGTCTTGTATATTTTGGTTTACAAACGCATTGGAAATAGAATTCCGTGGAACAACCTTGTTGTTGGGCAATTTGAAACTATTGAATCTTTTGAATTCAGTTGCATTCTCTTTAGTCAAATCTAAGAATTGGATTCTAGTTGTACTAAATGGGTGGCTTTTAGATTCACCAGTATTTAAACCTGGCATGAAAAAAAGTTTAGCTCTTCTTCGACATTAATCCTACTTTAGGAGCGTACCGAACGGAATCAAACTCAGTCTTACCTTTCTCTAGCTTCATTAATTAATACATCTCAATCGCTATCTATCAAGTTATGTAAAATGCACATAATAATCATTTATAAACTTGGTATTCTAGTGTCCCATTTAGATACACGCTCTAGTAAGAAGTGTGCTTGTCCATCCTTTAGTCACCAGTTGCAAGACAATTTGAGGATAGAATAGGAAATAAATTAAAATCCTAAAACTTTAATCTTTGTGCACAGTCGAAAGGGAGTAATAAATGCGGACGGAGGAAGTACGCACTAAATTATCGTTCCTCTCAGTAAGATTTCTCCCTAAAAGAAGACTCTTGACTAGGGTTTGTCGCTGACTTCTTGTTGTGCTTGTTGGATTGAACGATGACCTCCAAAATCAAAACGTCGATGACGGCCGCCGAACAAGTCGCCGGAAACAGATACCTCTTGGAAGAGATTCTGATACGCCTTGCGGCAAAGCCAGTGACGCGATCTAAGCTGGTCTCGAAGCAGTGACTCTCTCAAATCTCCGACCCCCCAATTTGTTCAGCGCCACTCTCAGCACACTAGTCCTAACAAGTTTATACTGGTATGTTCGTGATCGATTGTACATTTGTTTCAAGGGAGGCCGACTTTGATTTCGTGTCTTTCAATGCCTTGGACCGAACATATCAAACAATTCCATTATCAGGGTTCCTCTATGACATAATTGGTGATGGAGTTTCTGAGATTGAGATCATCGATTCTTGTATTGGGCTTTTCTGTGCACCTTGAAATATCCTCTTGTTTATTGCCTCTGCAATGCAACCACAAAGATCTTGAGATTGTTGCCCAATGGACCAGCCCACTATTGGCCTGGGCGGACATGCATTGGCTATCTAGCTTTCAACCCTTTTGTCTCCCCCCACTATAAGGTCATTAGTATTAGGAAGAAGTTAAATTTGTTTTGGAAACTTGACAAATATTCCTCTGGAAGACGTTTTATCCTCGTATTCACCCATCATGTTTTTTATTGAAAGGCTCAATGTACCGGCTCTCTGATTGAAGGTCTTTCTGTTTTGATGTATACAATGAGGTGATGAAAACATTAGAACTTGTTGCTTCCCGTCTTGCCCAAGCCTTGTTTCTGGACAAATTTGTACGTAGTTGGCAGTCATTTATATTACATAGAGAGGAAGGGTGACTACGAAGAAACACCATATCTTTGTGTAGTTAAGATGAGCAGTGATTCCTGAGAGTGGGAGTGGGTTACCAAGTATGATGCAAGTGTTTGTCCCGTGTTGTCTGCATACCT
This sequence comes from Linanthus parryae, assembly GCA_023055425.1. Taxonomy (NCBI): domain Eukaryota; kingdom Viridiplantae; phylum Streptophyta; class Magnoliopsida; order Ericales; family Polemoniaceae; genus Linanthus; species Linanthus parryae. The sequence goes on from JALGPY010000002.1 coordinate 990,379, forward strand.
TCAAATAGCCATTCTAGACGAAGGGCCAGAATATGATCAAATTTGCTGCTATAGTTTTTCAGCCATATGTGTGGTTGAAGGTTTAAAAGAAGATGAGTTACAACTACTGACTGTTAGGAATTCCAAGCAAGCTCCTTTAGTACAATGTCGAGGAGAAGACGGCAAAAGAACTCTGTAATTTGCAAGGTGGACTGGGCGATGAGGACGAAGGCTGTTCCGTTCTGGTCTTTCAGTTCATTGAAACATAATCGGTTGTTTGAGGTTTCTGTGCCTACATGGTGTTCTGTACTCTCATATACCATTTAGGCAAATAAACCTCAAACAACGGATAATGTGCCAATGAACTGAAAGGCCCAAACGGAATTGTCTTCGTCCTCATCGCTCAGTTCACCTTGCAAATTACAGAGTTCTTTCGCCGTCTTCTCCTCGAGATTGTACATAAGGAGCTTGCCTGGAATTCCTAACACGAGTTGTAACTCATCTTCTTTTACACCTTCAACCACATACGGCTGAAAAACAGAAGTTGCAAATTTGCGCAAATTCTGTCCATTCGTCTTCATCTGTAACGGTGATTTGAGGGGATGCAGACAACAGGGGACAAACACATGCATCATACTTGGTAACCTACTCCGAAAGGTCACTGCTCATCTCAACTACAAAATAATCTGATGTTTCGTCGTCATCAACATTCCTCTCTATGTAATACAAATGACTGCCAACTGCGTATAAATTTGTCCAGAAACAAGGATTAGGCAAGTCGTGAAGCAAGTCTAATGGTTTCATCTCCTCATTGTATACATCAAAACAGAAAGACCTTCCATTAGAGAGTCAGAACATTGAGCCATTCAAGAAAAAACCTTCTCCAGATGAATAGGAGGATCAAACGTCTTCCCCAGTTTATCCTCAGAGGAATATATGTCAAGTTTCAAGCACAAATCTAACCTCTTCCTAATGCTAATGACCTTATAATGGGGGGAGACAGAAGGGTTGAAAGCTATCAGTGCATGTTCTGCCATTCCCATAGTGGACTGGTCGTGCGGGTAGCAATCTGAAGGCCTTTGTGGCTGGATTGCAGACACAATAAACATGAGTATATTTCAAGCTGCACAGGATAAGCCCATTACAAGAATCCATGATCTCAATCTCAGAAACTTCATCTTCAACAAATTGTCTAGCAAGAGCATCATAGAGGAACCCTAATGATGGAATTGTTTGATATGTTGGGTCCAAAATTGAAAGAAACGAAATCAAAGTCGGTGTTTCTTGAAATAAATGCACGATCGGTCATGAACATACTGTTGTTAGGACTACTGTGCTGAGAGTGACGCTGAACAAGTTGGGAATTGGAGATATGAGACAGCCACCGTTTCGATAAAAGCTTCGACCACGTCACTGGTTTTGGTGGGAGGCGTATCAGTATCTCTTCCAAGATCTGTTGCCGGCGACTTGTTCGGCGGCCGTCACCGTCTTTTTTATTTTGGAGGTCATCGTTCAATCCGCCAAGCACAACAAGAAGTTGTCAAAAACCCTAGTCGGGACTTTATTTTTTTGGTGAAAGCGATTTGTTGCTTATTGAGAGAAGGATAATTCAGTGCATACGCCCTCCATTCTTGTTTATTTCTCCCATTTGACTCTGCACAAAGATTAAAAAAAATAGCATTTTAATTTATTTCCTATTCTCCCTGCAAAAGACTTTATTCCACCAGACGGACCATCTGTTGTATTAAATGAAACTGGACCTGAGAGTTCCCCTCCGGCGAAATGGCACTGTCCACCATGTTCTCTCTGATCATCCTCCGACGGATCTCTTTCCTCAGAACCATCCTCGCCCTTTGCTCTCCCCTATCACTCAGAGAGAGAGAGAGAGAGAGAGAGAGAGACCGGGAAAATGGAAGTGTTGAAGATCTCTTCAATGCGTACAATGTGGAAAAATTTGCTTGGAATTCATAAATTTTTGTTCAGTGTGTGGTATTGTTTACTGCTTAGTTGATTGATTTCATAAGGCAAATTAAGCTCTAATATCTGAAATTTGGTGTAGACTTGGTCAGTGGATTAACAGGATTAACATACAGAGACCCCAAAAGAGAATTAACATACAGAGAGCCAAAAGAAGACCCCAAACCCTTCAATTTGGTGTAGACTGGTCAGTGGAAGAAGATACCAATTCCGAGCCGGCTTTGAAATCTTTCGTCTTCGTGGATTGATGAGTGATTTGCTATATACCTATACCTTGACTTTGATATTTTTATTTCTGTGTCACGTTTTTGGACCTTAATCGAGGCGGGTTTTTGTTTTTTTGATAATCATTCTTATTGGATTCTTCGTCACTCTCTGAATTTCTAGGATTTGAAGCTGATTTTGGGCTATGTTGAAACCAGATATTGAATTTCTGCATCATATTTGGTTAATTATGATATTGTGAAATCAATGATACTTCTACTCCTTACTAGGATATTTGCAAAAATAAAATAAAATTCAACCTTACTAGGCTTCTCGAAATGATGGATTTTAAGCTTACTTCTTTCAGAAATTTTTGAATATTATTGGTTATGATTTACCTTTTCTTGTTTAGAATTGCTTTCTTAACTGCAACATTTCTCAGAGCATTAATCATGCCCTCATTGCTCTTATTCCAAAATTGAAAACCCTTCCATTAGTAGTCAGTTTAGACGCAATGGGCTGTGCAATGTCGATTGTTGGTAGACTTAGACATGATTTGAATACTATTATAGTCACATGCGGAGCAGTTTTATCCCTGAGAGAAATACCACTGATAATGTTAATTCTTGCTCAAGAGGCTATCCATTTTAACATGAATGTAAAAGGGAAAAAAGGTGATATATTTATTAAAACTGGTTTGGAGGAAGCTTATGATAAACTTTTAAGGGCTTTTCTGCACGGTACTTCGATTATCCATATATGATGAAGACATTCAATTTCTAGTTTCAACTTTCAACACAGCCTAACATCGGCCTCAAAACATAAAAGTTCATAGATGAGGAACCCAGTAAGAACGATCATTTAAAAACAAAAACGCACCTCGATTAAGTTCCAAAACATGACACAAAAGTAAAAATATCAAAATCAAGATATGGGTATCTCGCAAACCGATCAAGGAAGACGAAAGATTTCAAAATCTGCTCGAAATCGGTATCTTGTGAGTTGTGAAGTTGAAGGGTTTGGGGAATTTGCGAGACAGTGGTGGAGAGAGAACGAGGGCAAGAGAACTCAGACTGGTTGCTCTGAGAATTGTGACGGAGCGATGGAAAGAAAACCTGTTTGTAAATCGATTATATTTTCAGATCATGTTTAGACGGGTTTTATTGGGTCACTGGATAAAGTCCAATGAGTCGATCTATCCTAAATCGGCGTGCCGTTAATACCTTTTTAATCAATAGATAGAACCCAACCTGTTTATAAACTGGGTAAGAATAAGCTACATATGTATTCCAGGAGACACACATGTGGCCGTCATCCAGTCTATCCAGCCGTTTAGATAAGTTATTTGCTATGAAGCACCGGAACGCCATATAGGCTGTCGTCCCCGTTTCGTACCCGTCCGGAACGCCCCGGAACGTTCCCGGAGCGACAGGTGGCGTCCCCGGAAAAACTGAAGGTCAGAACTTGAGGGGAACGGCGTCGGGACGCGTTTCATCTTTCCGGAACGCCTGGAGAATCTCCGTAGCCGACTTTCAACGGACCTCTCGGCGGCCTTCACGACATCCGGTGAGTTCGATCTCCACGAGATCGACGGCGTCAGGCGACTTCCATCTCCACCAGATCGTCAGAAAGGACGGCTGATGCGGCTGTTCGGCGACGGGATCATCGGATTTTGCCGCATCAGTATGTCGTCTTGTTGTCCACTATTTGAAGCACTGCGGCGGCCATGGCTGTAACAAACAGCTCCTAAACGATGTTGGAGAAGAAAACAAAACCCACTTCACTTGCCTATTTTCACTATATTACCCATGTTTTTTTTACAAAAATGACATTCTTCATAAAAGCCCTAATGGGCTTCTGTCAACTTCTTTTATTGGGCTTCTCTGTTACATAACTAAAGCCCAAAGAGTTGGACTTATTTAATAAGACATATTTATGTGTTATATACATTATATTATACAAAATGTTATTTAAAGATATATTTATATATATTTAAAAATTGCCGTTCCCCCGGCGTTTCGTCTCCTAATTTTTTGAAAATCGCCGTTCCGGCGTTCCCGTCCCCGTTTCGTCTCGTTCCCGTCCCCGTTTCGGTGCTACATAGGTTATTTGGCAGTAGGTAGTTATCTAGCGGTTACCTAGCATTTATATAGCAGTTATCTAGTTATCTAGCAGTTATTTTCTGTGTTTTCTTTAAATATCCTCCCAAGATTATCCAAGGGTATGTACTGAATTTTTTTTTTGAGATAAAAAAAAGTTATGTACTGAATTTTCGTCCGAATAATTGGGAGACTTGTCCACTACGGACACTTATTTCCCTGTTTCTAATATATAACCCAATATGATATAACCTGTGCGAAAATGGCAGCAAAGGAAGTACTCAGATGTCATTACTGTTGCTTCAGTATTGCGATTTGCGAGTACAAGAGCTAGAAAGATTATGAAGGAACACTATTGATGTCATCATTTGATAAGTTGGGTCCAAGGCATTGAAAGCAACAAAATCAAAATAGGCCTTTCTGCTATCTGATTTAGAATTGGTCACGAACATACCAGTGAGCAACTTCTTGTTAGGCATGCGCCGAGACCATCTTAGATCGCGTCGCTGATTTGGTTAATGAGTACTACTTCCTTTGAGAGAGCCTGTATCTAGATGTCTGCATTTTACATAAAATTATACATAAAACTTGCAGATGCTGTATAAATTAATGAAGCTCGATAAAGGTAAAACTAAGTTTGGATCTTCTCAGTACGATCCTAAAATAGGACTAATGTCGAAGAAGATCTAAACCTTTTCTAATTCTGTGACGAAAAGAAATAGGAAAGATTATATAGGTTGTTCCACGACATTCTATTTGCAAATAACAAGACAGCATAGTACTACTTACATCTCCTTTGTTGAGAAGGACATGTTTCCTCAGCAACTTTGCCGAATCAAACCCACATTTTTGTCTCAGTGAAAACTCGAGTTCTGCGTAGCAGATATTGCAAACAAAACATACTGGAACTTTTCGTTTTCGAATGCTAACTGAACACTAAAGTGCATGAGACTTCTTGGCCCTGTTTGGGTAATGAGATTATTGGATAATGGAATGAGTGGCTCTTCTTCTTCACCCATATCTCTGAGGCTTTAAGCACCTGCTGTAGGTGAAAGCTTTGAAATTGAGCATAATTTAATGTGTAGTGAGTTTTTAACAGTTGAAATTTTCAGTCGCTTTGGAAAGTACAATAATACTCTCCTTTCCACTGTTTCAAAAACTGATACATTTTCTTTCTAACAAAGAAAACAATATGTTGTGCTGAAGGGAGTCGGCGTTTGTGGAACCGGATGGAATTTAGCAGTAATTAATAACGTTTTAAGTCACAGTCGCGGGCTAGTTTGGCACATTACATTTCTACCGAGTATGCCAATGTTTTTAAGTCCAGCTAATAATATAGATCTAGCCCAAATCTGCCGAGTCTGTCCATTTTGCCAGGTCTAGTTTTAACTGAACAGTCCAAACATTTTTCTCAACTATTTCTTCACTGGCAGTGTGACATCAAAAGATATGTATTTAGATGTGCAACTAGTAATCTTGGTCTCCATTCTGTTGATGAACACTTTTCAGTCAGAGTGCGTCAACTTGGTGGTAATGAGAGGCGCCCGTAAGGTACCTGACTTGAAGAGCACCTATAGGGAAACCAAAAATATGTTGTCAATCTGTCTCAAGGTGATCAGGGACCCAGAGAAATATATGTCACTCTTCAGGATATTTGGCGTTAAACCCAAGAGATTAGAGAAACAATCAATAGCATTTATAGCAAGAGGAGCTCATGACCTCACATTAGTTTTACAGAAAATCTATACAAGGACATTCAATAGGAAGTGCCATCGAAATGAAGCCTTCATGAGGTCAACCTAACAGCACACCTAGGCTGACCAATATCCTTATGTTAACCTCTAAGCAGCTACTACTGTGGGAGGAAAATGTAGTCTACAATGTTCCTGCTTTTGAAGAAAACTGACTGGGAGTTCTGTATAATATATATTTCCTTTTGGGTAAACTGCACTTTACCCCCTTCTGGTTTATGTTGAAACATATGGCTGTGACGATGAATTTCTCGAGCAGATGATTCAAGCAAGGAGATCAGATCCGCGTGTTGGCGGGGCAACTTAAAGACTTTTTGGCCACTGTAGTTGCAGCCACGGCGGAGCCGTTCTCAGCTGATCACTCTAAATAGATTTGAGCCTCTCCCTAACCTTTGATCTGAAGATATCTTAGGTCCGATGGTGGTGGTGGTTGTGATTGTGTGTGGTGAGATGGTCAAAGTTCCTGTTTGGCATCCCTGTCTTTTGCGGGATAAACATTTGGTTTGGATGTTTGTAAGGCTTTGTTTCTTTAAGCTGATACCAAACAGGCTCTTAATATCCAGTGCTATTGGAGTTGATTACACGATGCAGGCTCAAGAATAAGGCTCACTCTGCAGAGAGATGGATGTTTTTCAGATGGTGGTTGACCCTCTCTGCAATTGCTCTGGAGCCGGTGATTTCTGAACTTTTCAATCAACCGCCCTCATCCCTAAGTTGAGCCAGACCTAGTGGCAATGCAACTTGAGTAGCGTCAAATTGGGATCAGGTCAGAGACCGAGTTTGAGCATTACTCTCATGCACTGATTCTAGGCACGGTTTGATTGATTTACTAGTCGTTACAAGTGTGATGAGAAGAGTCGGGTTCATTCCTCTTGTTGAAAGGTGCTGTTTTAAAGGGTGGTTGCCCCTATCTTCATTTTCGTTGTAGTCCGTTATTTCTGAACTATATGCAACAACTGTTATCTCTTAGTACATGTTTGGTATCCCTGTTTTCAAACAAAATTGATTAAAAACACTATGTTTTCAGTATACTCATCTGGCAGCGCTGTTTTTTTGCCAGTTTAAAAATAAAAACATACTGAAAGTCAGCTGTTTGTAGAAACAGCGTTGGTGTTTTTTGGTGTTTTTTTCATACTATTGGTGGTTAAAGACATTTCAACACTAATTGGATGCATAAAGTAACAAATATATATGCCAAATGTGTTTTTTATTTTAAACACCGTTTTTTAGTACATACCAAACAATTTTTTGATTCTGTTTTTAAACGTGTTTTTTCAGCATGTTTTTGTCCCTGTTTTTCTTGTTTTTAAACGAATACCAAAGAGGCTCTTAGTTTCAAACATACGTGCACTGCAAATGAGCATTCATTCTCTAAAGTGTTCGTGTCGCAGTTCTGTTGGTATTGCAATTGGCTCGATGCCCATAGGCCTCTTGTTAGTGAACAATTCAATTGTGTGCATCCTATATATGCTGGTTCGACTCCCTTGTGTGATTTGCAGCATTGGCTTACCTAGATGATTATTGCACGCGTGAGGGTTCACCCTGCACACACTAGAAGGATAGCTACAGCAGGTTCAATCATTGTCATTTGAATAGAAAAACACTTATTTGCAGTCCACCGCTTTACCTCCATGTACATTGGAGTTTTAGAAACTCGCCCTCTAGTTTGTGATGCTTTGATGCAAGCTTTATGGAGCAGGTGCTTACTGGTTAGGCTAGACAAGGATTGGCTCGTATCTTGTTGTTGCTATTGGTGTCATCGCACTAATCCGATTCCATTAAGATTTCAGAGAACTGAGCCTTTCTGAGAACATATAAATGACATTCTCATTTCTTCATGTTGGACTTACAATTTTTTGTTTACCGGTAATGTGATTAATCTCTCTTATTTCACTTTGTGTTCCAGAATGATAGGTCTTTAACCTGAATTTGCTGATTGTCCCTGGAAGAGTTATGGGAATACGAGGCCAAGTTTTTGATAAGAGATGTGTGAAGAATGTTATTGTCAGGTTGATGATTTGGACTTGTTATTGGAATTTACTGATGTTGCTTCTCCTAGATGATGAATGTTGTGTACATGGGTAACTATGAAAGAACAACTTATATGGGTCAGTTAAATTCTGAGAATGAATTTGTTCAATCAATTGGAGGGACAGTGGATTAGGAAGGCAAAATGTTTGCAGGCGGAAGAAACACCAACAGTTGATAACGGTGATGACTTGCCTTGAAACAAATCTCTCTCTCCCAACTTCTATTTCTCTTCTCTCAGAATTCGAATGTATTCACTTTCAAACAAATTGACTTGTACCAGTTTGTTGTCATAGGGTATGTTCAAGGGTCAATTTAACCACTGTGCGCCTGTGCGGTACCAATGTTAGAACCTACAGTACTTCAGCTGTTATCGTTTATGTTATCTTCTTCTTCTTCTTCTTCTTTTGGTAAACATTTATGTTATCTCAATTTGTAGCAAAACGTTATCGAATGGACTATGCAACAAGCAAAATATTTTATTCAATGAGTGGGCCGGACTGGGTTTAGGCCGGGTTGAATGAGAGGGGGCCGAGTACGGGCGTGGGGAATTTGAACCCACACGGGCCCGGGCCAATATTAAATAAAAATAATATATATAGGCTATTTTTGAGCGGGCCAAACCAGCCCGGGGGCGGGCAGGGCCGTGCTGGAGGGTGTGGCAGGCTAGGGGTTGGGGGCCGGGTCATTTTAACCCGCGGGTCGGCCCACTTTGCCACATTGAGCCCCAACTGCGCGTTTTTATCAATCTGAAGTTCCAACACAAACAACAAACAGTACAAACGCCTAGCAAAACATCATTGAGAAGGATCACAAAGAGTTTCACTTTGATTGCTTCCCATTTGGCAAGTGCATCAATATGGCTGTTAGAGTTGCTGGGGATGTTAGATGGTGCAACAACTTCCTTGGAGAAGGATTTTGATCTCCTTTTGTCTTGTAAGGAAAACTGGGGTGGTAGCTTTCCTGGACACATTTGATCACACCTTTGGAGTCAGTTTCAATGATAAGGTTCATCACATGCAGTTAGTGAATAAAAAACCAGACCTCTATGAAGTTGAACCGGGTCAAAATGACGCAGTGACAAAAATCAAATTGGGAACAAAGAGCTGGGAGAGACTGTTATAATACTACGATGAGGGCCGAAGATTCTAAAAGAAGAATAATATCATAATGGGGGGATGTAGAGAGTAAGAAAAGTAGTCATAAATTCTGGGCTTCAAACGAGCCGATTTCAGACGAGAAGAGAAGCGGTTTACGAAGCCCAAGTGTTATCCAACCTAATAATAGGGAAGGACATATAAGTAAATAAATATACACTGAACATCGCCTCTTTCCTCTTCCTTCGTGTTTTAAGCTTCTTCATCTGTTTCCATGGAAGCTCCCACTCCAACCACACCGTAGCTCTCCTTGGGCGAAATGTCGCCGTCGACCATCTTCTCTCTCATCATCCGCCGACGCATCTCCTTCCTCAGAACCATTTTCACTTCCACACTCCTCTTCCCCTCACACTGTTCAAGCCAACGCCTCCCCAAATCCACCAGACGCGAAACCCACTTCGCTATCAGCTCGTTTCAGCTTCGTATTCGATTAGAGAGAGAATCATCGCACAAGGACGCGAATTCGCCCCTGGCGTGAATCCAAGGCCGGAATGGATTGAATTGATGGAGAGGATGGTGGAGGAGAAGATGTTTAAAGCTCACCCAACCCCGGTATGTTCGATTCCAACTCAGAAACAACTTTTGTTGATTTCTACAATGGTATTCGAAGATAGTATGGACCATACTCAACATGTAAATTTGAATGGTATGCTAAGCTCCCAAAATCTCTAAATATTCTGAATCTTGAATGGTATGCTAGCTCCCCAAATCTTTTAATTCATCAAGGCTAGCCCACTAGTGAAGGTGTTTCATCTTTCAAGCTCCGCCGGCTTGATTATTGTGGCATTTTTGGTGGTGGGGATGTTACCTACAGGGTTGTGCTGTGGTGAGTGGCCACTGGCCTTCTTTATCAACTACTAAAACAGAACAAGGTTTTCAAAATGTTCATCAGAATTTGGGATATTGTTAGACTTGAGTCATGATGCATGAGTTTCATCAGTCGGGAAGGTTTGAAAAGAGTTTTAACGCTACTTTTGTGTTTTGTTGCCTAAAAGTCGGGGGTGGTAGATATTCGTGATTTCCGGCCTATTAGCTGTTGAACAGCTCTTCCAAAATTCTGGCTGAGGTACTTGCTTTGAGGTTAAATGTGGGTTCTACCGTAGCTCATTTCTGGCCCTCAGAATGTTTGAGCAATCTTACTATGTTAGATGTGGTCTTGGTGGCTGATTAGTGCGTTGATCATATTCATAGGGTCAGGGGGGCAGGTTTGGGACCTTTGTGTAAGCTGGATGTCAAGAAGGCTTATGACCATGTTACTTGAAAATTTCGTCTCTGTGGGATGGGCGGGTTGGACTAAGGGTTGTATCTCCACTGTCAGTCCTGTCATTTTCAGACTATAACCCTTGGAAAATGGCGGCCAACTACATATCAATTCAAAAATCATAAAAACATTTCAATTAAAAAAGAAGCATTTCTTTCTTTCTTATGAAAAGCCTTTTATTATGTAGCGGAAATCATAAGGGACACAAGCCGAACCTACGAAAATAACAAACGGCTATAGTACACATGAGGACAACTGGACAAGTTTGATTAAAACTTGAAAGTCCTGAATATGTAGAAGAGACATGTCAATGTTTACTTTTTTTTGGCGATCGAACTAAGCTTGTTCCCAGCAGTGGACTACTCCTTCAAAGGCGTAGTCTTTTTTCATATGCAAGCATTTGTGTGTTCAACAAGGGATCCTCTATCTTCTTTATTGTTTATCATTGTTATGGCGGTATTCAGTAGGATGATGGATAGAGCTTTTCAGGGAGGTTTGTTGAGGGGTTTCTGTTTTTGGTGGGTGGGTGACCCACAGGTCCAGATTTCTCATTTGTTATCTCTACAGATGATACCTTAGTCTTCTCATAGGCGAAGGCCAGTTGCATTGGTATTTATTGGGAGCGTTGGAGTTGGAGTTTTGACTGGTTTGAGGTGGTGTCGGGTTTGAGCGTTAATCTGGGTAAACCTGATTAACGCTCTCAGATGCTTTATTAGGAAGTGGTTATGTAGGTTTGGTGTAGATTGGGAAAGTCTGTGGAGGAAAGTGATTTTGGTGCTTGGAGAGAAGGTAGGTGCTCCAACATGGTTGGGGGACCTGATGAGTATGGGTTGTGGAAAGGCATTAGAGCAGGGTATGATCCTTTCAGGGAGAGAGTTACATTCACGGTCAGTTCTGATGACCGGGTCCAGTTTTGGGAGAATCGCTGGCTAGGAGAGGAGCCATTGGCTTGTCAGTTCCCTTCTTTGTTTCGTATAGTGCAGCATCTGAGAGCTTTAGTTAGCCAGTGTTTATGGATACGAGGGGGCGAGGGAGAGGGGTGTGAGTCTGGTGTGGGGTTTTAGGTTTAGGCGAGATTTGAACAATTGGAATTCGGAAGTGCAGGAGTTGCTCACTTTTTTTGGATACTCTCTACCGAATCAGACATCTATCTGAGGGTTCCGACTCATTGCAGCGGCACCTTTCTTCGAATGGTTTGTTTTTCCTTCAATCTTATTATTCCTCTCTGTGTGGGCACATGTTTCCTTGGTTCCAGCGCCTTTGATCTGGCAAGTAGGGGATCCTCTACGGTTCTCTTTTTTTTGGTGTGGTTTGCAGCTCATGACAGGATCTTGAGGATTGACAACTTGGTTTGGTGCCGTCAGGGTTTAGTTAATTGGCGTTGTTCGTGAAAATCTAGTTCAGAATCACTTTTTTAGTCAAACAGGACTCTTGTTTCTTTGACGGCCCAACCATAATATACCACGTATTCAACAACCAACTAATACAACATAGTTATATGTTGCATTTATATCCCTCGTTGATGTACACTGTTTGGAGACCGTTTAGTTGAGTTCCTGTATATGGAATTAGATACGGTTGCTGATCCAACATCCAGACAAGTAGTGAGTACTTGTAGCTCAGTCAAAACACTGTAGACTGTACCTTCAAATCGTAGTCTGGTCATTGGAAAACTTAGTTTCTTCTCGTGCTTGTAAGAGTCCTTGTCAGCTATAGATAGTACTTGTGAAAAACTGAAATCGGGCTTTGCATCTTTTCCCTATTCAAGTTCTTTTCATTCACATCTTTGAAATCTCAGCTCTCATGTTCGGCCTCATGTTAGTGCTCGAGTATATGTAACTTTTATCATCAAATGTTTCATAATTTTATTCGGTAATTTATTGAGCACATGAAAGAAAAATTGCTGTTTCGTGCAAACTGAACTGTCCTTTTGCAGATTGCATTCTATTCTTTCTTTCAATGTTAATGCTATGTTTGTCCTGACTTTGGTGCTATTGTTTGCAGGTGTAACTACTTAAATTATAGGAGAAACACGGTATGCTTTCACTGTGAGCACAAGCGCCCACCCGATGAATTCACGGAAAATCAACAAAACAGGCACCGTGATCCGAACTCAAGGCCTGGGAAGATTCCAAACCGGAGCGAATTTTCCAATGCATGGAATGATAATGAATCTGATGGGGCAGACGTTGCTGCTTTCGAGTATGGAGATTCAAGGAAGCCAGATGGTGACTCTCCCTTGCGTAATGATTCTGAAGGAGAAAACTTAAGGAAGCCTAGATATGATTTGTTTATGTCCAAAAGAACTCCAAGTGCACACGAAGAAGAGAACTATGACCATGGACACAGGAAACCCGCGACAGGATTCGATGATTTTGACGACGAAGATGACGACGATGTTGACAGTTACGAGGTGGACCCCCAGAATGATGATCAGTTACAGAAGCGATCTTCAATTGATTTTTCTGATGTTGAAGGCCCGTCCGAGTCCGAAGATGCCGAAGGCTCTGATGATGGCAGAGTTACTAACCAAAGAAAGTCTTCCAAGACAACTTTCAGAAAGTCAGCCAAGTCCATACCAGCTGGAAATCAAGCCATGTTGCTGATTTTAAAGAGAAAACAAGAGGTAGTAGAGTACGAAGTTTTGTCTCAGACGATGATTTAGGTTCCACCTCCGACTCAGATGATTCAGCAGAATCAAATTTTTCATCAAGGAAAAATAGAGCTGATAGAAGGGATTCTAGTGATTTGGGATCCAGGATGAGAAGGATTCTTGACAGTGAAGATGATATCTCTGGATTGGAACTCTGATGATGATGATCATGATGATAGATCCTCATTCAGGAATAGATCAAGCAGAGGAGGCAGTTCCGGAGGTCGTGGCAATAATGAATTTTCTGGGGGCTCGCGATTTGGATCAAAAGGTAAAAGATCTATGAGCAATGATTTTAACAGGTCGCTGCAAAGATCCCGTGGAAATGGCTCTGGATTGGAAACTGATGATGAAGATAGATCCTTGTCCTTGAATAGATCAAGCAGAGGAGGCAACTCAAGAGGTCGTGGAAGTAACGAATTTTCTGGACGCTCGCGGTTTGGATCCAATGGCAAGGGATTCGAGAGGAATGATGATGGCAACTTTGGAAGACCTAACAGAGATAGGTTTCAAAATAGACGCGGCGGTAAGAAGCCAAGTGGTAACCATAGAGACCTGTTTGGCAATGGACGTCGTGGAAGCTCAAATAGTTCTTATAATAACCGGTTAGGTAATGACAGGGATCATTACGAAGATGATAGACCTAGACTTGAGCGCATAAATGTGCGATGAGGAAGGTGATTGTTATCGCAATTGAAGCTTCTGCTGCGCGATTGAAATGATGTGTTAGGAGCTGCAGAAGTCTTTACTTGTCATAATGAAGCTGCCACAAGGAGTGAAAAATGGTTTTGTAGCTGCAAACAGAGCCCTAATGTGCATACTGATACTAAACACCATAACTGGGAATGGAACTTCTTTCATCTCTTCCCCAGCCGGCGTCTCAGCATTAATGGCAACGGTTAATGAAGATTGGAGAACCTTGGCAGCCTCCATATCTTGTTCTTTTGTTTTCGTAGTTTATTGATTTTGTAATGGCTTGGCGCATAATGGTGCCCCAGTCTAGCTTTGTAGTTTGTGGTGGACTGTGATAGTTGTTTTTCTTGATTAATGAAGAACTTCAATTTCTAGGTCAGGATCTGACTGGACCTCTACTAGAGTTTCTCTCTCTAGAATGCTCTCAACCGTTTTCACGTAATGGATTTTGAATTTTCTTCGACAAAATTTCCTCCTCCTCCTTCTTCCGCAGCTCCGCCGTCCACAGCGGCGCCTGTAAGCCCACTTCCCCCGAGTTCTAAGCGGAGATTCGCTCCGGCTAGTCCCTTTTCTGGATCTGAGAAGGGCGCAGAGGATCGTAGTTTCTCCGCTACTCTGGTGAAGCCGCCGGTTGGGATCTATGTTGACGATTCTTACCGGAATCTCTTTGAAACCTCGGGTGAGACCTCTGGTTTCTCATCTGAAATTGACTCGGAAGGACGGATCCAAGTACGTATTGAAGGATCTCGGCTTCAGAAACTCCATCTCCCATGGAGCCGTGCACTCATTGTGAGGGTGCTTGGTAAGGATCCAGAAATTGGTTTCGTTCATGACCGCCTGGAGGCACAGTGGAAGCTGCTTCGTGGCTTTGAATTGACGGACATTGAAAATGGCTACTACTGTGTCCGATTCTACTGCAAAGAAGACTATGATCATGTGTTATTGGGAGGTCCTTGGATGATCAGAGGTAACTACCTTACAGTCCAGCGATGGAGCCCTAATTTTGATCCGTTTGGTGAGAATCGTGTGATTACTCCGGGTTGGATCCGTTTCAGAGGTATGTCTGTGGAGTATTTTGATGAAGAAACGTTGCTAGGTCTGGGAGGTTTGATTGGGAGATCTATTAAAGTTGATCGTTATACGCTTGCGGCGGCGCGTGGAAAATACGCTCGCCTCTGTGTTGAGTTGGATCTGGGGAAGAGTCTCACACCGGCGATCTGGGTTAATGGAAAGCGTTTCAATGTGGAATATGAAGGATTAGGGCTAATTTGCTTTGATTGTGGTACGTTTGGACACCGTAAGGAGATGTGCCCGGGGATTCTCTCGGGGAATAGATCTATGGATCAGGACGTCGATGCTTCGAAGGTGTCAAGTATGGCGAAGGAGAGCTCTGGAGAAGAAGGGACGGAGGCAGTGGTTGAGCCTCAATTTGGGAAATGGATGATTGCGCAACGTCGTCGCCGGAAACCGTCTGGGAAGCAGAAGAAATTGCCGGAAGAGGCGGTGAATCCGCCGGAGGTTTCAGGGGAGAAGACTGTGCCAGCTGGTGAGCGTTTAACGGGTGGATCTCGCTATTCGGCTCTGCAGGATGATAAGAATGATACTTCGGGTAGTACGAGATCATTCCCGGCTGAGCTGGCCGTTACTCCAAAGACGAATCAGGCTATGCCACGTGGCAATAATCTGAATCGTTCAAAGAATAGACAAGCGAAGGGGAAGAATTTGTCTCTGTCTTCTGGAATTGGGAACGGAAACCCTAATTTTTCAAAAGCTCGTTCCCCTTTCAATCAGATTGATTTCAATCGAGAGGGTTGTTCTGCTAATCTCTTTGGAAGCTATGGAGGATTTGCGAGTGCAGACACGGCAGTTGGAACTCGGAGAGGTGGAGATTATTCTTCCACAGGAAGGCATGAGACCTGTGAAAACGATGGTCGGCCACAGGATCGATCTAGTGGAGTTTTCCCTACGAAGATTCTTCTCAACCCTAACCGATCGGGAGGGAGTGGCAGAGATGAGGTATGAGCTTCCTCTGCGAAGCAGGGTGTTGATTCGGTCCATTTGGGACATGGCAAGAATGGGACATCTGTCTCCATCTCAGGTGAGCCTGCTTAGAGACCCTTTTCACTCTCAATTTCCAATGCGTATTATTACTTGGAATTGTAGGGGTATTGGTAATAGAGATACCTTTAACTCTCTAGTTGAGTTGTGTCATATTCACAATCCTTCTGTGATGGTGTTAGTTGAGCCTAGGGTGGCTAGTAATCACACTGCTGTGATTTGTAGAAGAACTTCTTTTGATAAGGTGGAGGTGGTAGAAGCTCAGGGTTTCTCTGGGGGTATCTGGCTTTTTTGGAAAAGTAATGAGGTTGAAGTTCAGGTCCTGTCCTCAACTAGTCAAGCTCTTACTGGTTTAATCAAGAGAGTTAATCAGCCTTTGTGGCTGTTTTCTGCAATTTATGCAAGCCCTGTTCCTTGTACCAGGGATGAATTATGGAATTATCTTGTGCATTTGGCTGGCAGTCTGTCTCTTCCTTGGCTTTTGGCAGGTGATTTTAACCAGGTGGCTTACTCTAATGAAAAGAAAGGTGGAAGGCCTGTGGATGCTAGGAGTTGCAGTAGAATGGTGAATTGCTTTGATGAATGTGGTTTGTTGGATATGGGAGCTCAGGGTCCTAGATTCACATGGTCCAACTCTCATGGAATTCACTCTAGAATTTGGCAGAGAATTGATAGGGTTCTGTGTAATTATCAGTGGAGGACTCTCTTCCCTGAAGCTGTGGTTATTCATGGCACTAAAATCAGCTCAGATCACCATCCTTTGATTATTGACTTGGATTATAAGGGGTTGGTGGAGAAAGCTAGAAGACCTTTTAGAGTGGAAGCTGCTTGGTTCACTGATGATAGGTTTGGTTCTCTTGTGAGGGATAAGTGGAGGAATGATGTATCTCTTGTCCAAGCTATTGGGGATATTACAGGTGATATTCAGAAATGGAATAAGGAAGTATTTGGTAATATCTTTGTGAGAAAGAGGAAGATTATTGCCAGATTAAATGGTGTGCAGAGAGCTATGGAGAGGGCTCCTCACCCCTTTTTGTTCAAATTAGAAGTTGACCTTCAAAATATGTTGAGTTTGGTATTAGCTCAAGAGGAGATTTTTTGGTTTCAAAAGTCAAGAGTTAATAAGTTACTCTTGGGAGACAGGAACACTAAATACTTTCATGTGTCAACAATAGTTAGAAGGAGGAAGAATAAGATTGTCAAGATTAAGTTAGCTGATGGGAATTGGTGTGATGATCCTGCTCAATTAAAATTGGAAGTCACTAACCATTTCAAGAAGCTGTATTCTGATGATTCCCAGGGTGGTGGAGACATTTCTTGGCTGGGTGGAGTCCTTACTCAAGATGAGAGGGATTTGCTTACTGCTGGGGTTACTGCTACTGAAGTGAAGAATGTCATATTCTCTATGGGATCTTGGAAGAGTCCAGGTGTGGATGGCTTTCCTCCAGCTTTTTACCAGAAGTATTGGGACATCATTGGCAACTCTTTAGTAGCTTTGGTGAAGGAGGCTGTTGAAACTGGTAAGCTTCCTGGTAGTGTGAATCATACATTGCTGGCTTTAATCCCTAAAGTGGAGTGCCCTACTTCTTTTGGAGAGTTAAGACCTATAAGTCTTTGTAATGTGTCTCTTAAGGCAATTACTAAGCTTCTTACTCTTAGGATGAGACCTCTTATGCAGAGGCTTATTCATCCTAATCAATTTAGTTTCTTGCAAGGCAGGCTTGCTAGTGATAATCTTATTATAGCTCAGGAGGTGTTTCATTCTCTTAAACACATGAAGAGTAAGAAGGGAGGCTTGGCTATCAAAATTGATCTTGCCAAGGCCTATGATAAGGTGAGATGGAGTATGCTTCATTCTGTTCTCATTCAAGTTGGTTTTCCTCCTAATTGGGTTTCTCTTATTATGGATTCAGTCACTACTTCTAAAATTCAGGTTCTTTGGAATGGGGATAGGTTGGATATGTTTACCCCTGAGAGGGGGTTGAGGCAAGGAGACCCTATATCTCCTTACCTTTTTCTTTTAACTATGGAAGTTTTAGCTCAGAAAATTCAGAAAGTTGTGAATGATAAGAGATGGAAGGGGGTTAAATGTGCTAGAGGTGGTTTGGCCATTACTCACCTGTTTTTTGCTGATGACCTAATTTTGTTTGGAGAAGCAACAAGACAGCAAGTGGAGGTTATGCACGAAGTTCTGGATGAATTCTGCTTGGATACAGGTCAGTCAATTAATTTTGATAAGTCAAAAATGTTTGTGGCTGATTGTGTGAATGGTGCTATAGCTAGAGAGTTGAGTAATATTACTGGTATTAGTATTACAAATGATTTGGGAAAGCATTTGGGGGTTCCTCTGCTGCTGCATTCTTGTAGAAACTCTGATTTTCAATTTGTGGTTGATAATGTTAAAAGAAAGCTTTCTGGTTGGGTGGCCTCTCAATTATCTTTAGCTGGGAGAACTATCAAAGTTAAGACTGTTCTTCAAGCTATCCCTTGTTATGTGATGCAATCTACTATGCTTCCAGCTGCAATTTTGGAAGAAATTGATAAAATTTGTAAGCACTTTATTTGGGGTGGTTCTGTTGAGAAGTCAAAGTTGCATTTAATTGGTTGGGAGAGACTTCTGCAAGATAAATCTCTTGGTGGTCTGGGTTTAAGAAACCTGAAATGGTTTAATTCTGCTATGTTAGCTAAAGTTGGGTGGAGAGTATGTGATAAGTCTTCCTTGCTGTCTTCTGTACTCTCTCATAAGTATGGGGATGAGCAACCAAAGACCTATCACTCTAGAAGTTGGAAGAAAATTTACAAAGCTATGGAGGCTGTGAAATCTGGTGCTGGTAAATCAGTTATGAATGGTAAGTCTACCTTATTCTGGATAGATCAGTGGCTAGGGAAGTTTAATCTTCTGCAAATGTCAAATGACACTGTGTGTGATGATGATTTATTGTTAACTGTGCATGATTACTGGATTTCTGGTGTGGGCTGGAACATGCAGCTTCTAGATCAAGTGTTACCAGATCATGTGTTAGAGTTGCTGAATCTGGTTTCTATTGATCCTGATGACACAAATAATGATTCAGATATTTGGATTGGAGAGAGTTCTGGTAGCTATTCAGTCAGTTCAGCTTATAATGAGATTGCCAGTTCTACACATATGCCTGCAAACTATTCTTTATGGAAAGATATTTGGAAATTGAAGGGATATCAAAGATGGAGAAGCTTTCTTTGGCTACTTCTTCATGATAGACTTTGCACTCAGCAGCTGAAAGCTCATAGAGGTATCATTTCTGATGCCTCTTGTCCATTTTGTCATCATGTACAAGAGTCTTCTATTCATGCAGTAAGAGATTGTCCCTGGGTTGCTGTAATATGGAAGAAGTTGATTAAGGTTCAATTTTGGGATGAATTTTTCTCTTGTTCTTTAGCTGACTGGGTGGCTTTGAACATTAAAAGAACTGATCTGGGTGTGGTTCAGAAGTTTGAGTGGTCTCTGATCTTCAATGCAGCAGTTAATCTTCTCTGGTTTTGGCACAACAAATTTATTCATGATCCTGCTTTTGTGCTGCCTCATGATCCTGGCTTTGTAATTCTGCATCAGGTTAGTTTTGTTGAAAAGTCTCTTCAGTTCCAGCCAATTTCTATGTTTGCTAGACCTGTGTTAGTCTGTTGGGAGAAGCCTCCTTTGAATCAGGTGAAGATTAATGTTGACTGTGCCTATAATCAGTCTTCTGGTCAGTGCACAATTGGTATAGTTGCAAGAAATCATTTTGGAAAATGGTTATGGGGTTATAAGTGTCTGATTGGGGCTACCTCTGTTTTTACTGGAGAATTATGGGCTATTTTGGAAGGTTTAAAACTGGTGAATTCTCAGCAGCTTAGAGGTGTGGTTATGGAGTCTGACTCTTCAACTGCTGTGGCTGCAGTCAAGAATGGAAATCCAGAGAAAGCTTGCTGGTCCATGGTGAGATCTATTCAAGATTTGCTTGCTAGTTCTGATAGCTCTTTAGTGCACATTTGGAGGGAAGCTAATTTAGTAGCTGATTGTTTAGCTAGTCACTTGTCTCATGATGTTTTAAATTCTTGTATTTTGTTTAGCCCTCCTGCTAGTTGTATGCAGTTGTTGCTGCATGACACTGCTGGAGTAGGCAGTGTTAGACTCTTGTTTTAAGCTTTAAGCTCCCTTGTTTTACCAAAAAAAAAAGAACTTCAATTTCTGGGAAGAAAAGTTCCTGATTTTGTTAAAGCCTCCTGGGCAGCTGTAAAGTGGTAGTACAAAGAATAAACTATTTTAAAAACATCTTCAATCCATGTCATTTTCTTCCTGTCCTCTCTTCCTCCTCCCCTCACGAGCCCAATTTTCCCTTTCCCTCCCCATCCCAATACCCCACTACCCTATAAAATAACAAATTTTTATTTGAGGTATTATTTTCTTAATTGTACAAGGACAATAAAGTTGATGTTCTTCTTTTGCCGATAAAGGACAATAAAGACATTTTAACACCTCAGTAATATTCAAATCACTCTTATCATTGCTTACACCACCTTGGAGGTGGCACCTAGGAGGTCGTTTAAGAGTTTAGGCAAAAATTGTGATAGGGGTAAAGGGTGATGAGTTATACACGTCCAACATCCCCAAACCAAACATGAAATATGAAATAATCTATCCCTACTCCCCTCTTCTAATACCTTACCCAGACAAGGCCTACGGTCTAAACTCTTTGTATTTGTGTCTTGTGTATATAATGTTTATTTACCTTGACATTTTCTCATTCACTATATACTTTCATCGGCTATTACTCAAATAATACATCAAGCACAATATATCATAAGGTCACATAGGGCTCGTTTGGGTAGTGGGGTTTGGGTAACCCAAACTAACCCCCGCAATATTCCGGTGAACGGTATTAACATCCAGTGTCCCGTAAAAGGGTTTGCCGGTGGACTGGTTACGTGTAATGGTGCCCGGTTCTCGCATTTTTGTTGTGGACGGTTGTGAGGTGGAGATGAAAAAAGCAGGGGACGAGAATAAAATCCGATGTCCGGTAAAAAAATTGCCGGTGGATGATTGCACCAAACGGTGCCCGGTAGTGGAAGGAGGTGAGGTGGAGAAAAAAAGCAGTGGACTGGAACTGGGACTTGTGAATTTTTGTCCGTGTCCAATTTTGCTTGTCTTTGCCATTTTTGTTTTGTTTGTATGCCAATTGTTTGCATGCCAAGTCACATGCATTGTTCAAGTTTTTGGCTTTGTTTTTTTCATTTGCATTTACAAAGCAACACCCGTGAAGTCAATTTTTTACTAGATTCCCTGCATTACTTCAGTAGTAAACTCACGGGTGTGTTGCACTATTGCATTTAAATGCTTTCATTCATCTATAAAAGAGGACATATTCTCATTTGATGCATTACGTTTCAATTTTTCCATCTCCCACTTTCAAGCTTTAAGTTGTCTAATTTCAACTCTTCTTTTCTTTCCCTCGACACCGCTAAAAATGTCCGACGAAAGGACTATGTACAGGGACCTGGCTACCGATTCTAGGGAGCGACCCTCAATGAACATGCTGTATTACTTGTTTGTTGGGGGTAGATCTCCATTTCCCGAGCCAAAAGACGGTCCCATGTATGACGAGCTGACGTTGCGAAAAATTGCCACGGGTAAATCCATCAATTTTGGAGACGAATACCATGAGTATCTGCAAGCTCATCTGGACTGGGCACAATGGTGTTCTTTGTGCAAGCTGGAGTGCACAGTTTAGCCCATTTTAGTTTGGCTTTTCTACGCTACCTTGAAGTGGAGGCTGTTTCGCGATGTACAAGTTCCCGCGGGTGTGGTGAAGGGACTTCATATCATAGCAAGTCTTGAACTCATTTAAAGGCATTGTCCGTTCCAAATGAGGGGGAGCAAATCTGGTTCACTAAACGAAAAGAAATTAAGAATCATATCGGCGATGCATCCCTCGACGACTACTACATCACCTTCTCCTGTACATGGAATACGAAGAAGTCATTGAAGTCCACTGATATTAAGCCGGTATATCGGCTTCTGAAGCACTATATAGCACAGAACATTCTGCCGTGAACCGGACACGACAACGAGGTTGAGGCTTTTTTGGGCTTCATGATACATTGCTTCGCCACGAAGCGTCAACTAAACCTCACATTCATCAATATTCATGTTATGCTCCGCGCTAGGGATTGCAACAACTTGTCTTGGTCCATAACGTATGGGGCGATACTTACACGGTTGTTTAAGTTCTATAATGTCCCCTTGAGTGACCAGATTGATGTCGTCGTTCCCACCGACAGAGCGATGGACAAGGTTGCTGTATTAAAAATTAGTGGGTTCCCTCCCCAACTCGCGTATCACGAAAATGAAGCGGGCCCGTCTGTGGGCCACAGACACAGTGCCTCAGGACCACCATGTCCTCTTTCTTATTCAGAGGAAGCCGCACAAACTCAGGTTGGCGACGACGAGAATGCTGCTTTTCAGGAGGAGTGACGGGCTTTTCATCGTCGGGTTCGTGCTCAGCTTAACCGACTTCAAGATACGGTGGGAGAACTTGCTAATCAGGTGGGAGGACTTCAAGTACGTATGGTTAAATTCAGAGGGGAGTTACTAACTGAGGTGCGCAAATTGCTTGGTTTGTTCCGGAAGGTGACGAGAATGTTCCGGGCACATGTGTCATCTAGTCAGCCAGCAACTGTTCACGAATCCTTCATTTCCTCAACCGGTGGCAGTCAACGTCCTTCGACCTCTGGTCGGCAATAAACACGAGATTATAATTTATTACGTTGTGCGCTCATTTATTTCTTAAACCACATGTAATGTTGTGTGTTGTAAGTTATAATAACTATGATGTGTGCTTGTTTCCCCCTTTCCATATTGTAATACATAAGTTTGTTGTCGTTACTCATACTAACATCTTATTAGTTTTATTATAATTACTATACTTAGAACTAATATTGTTATTTAATTTACATTAATAAGTAGTGGAATTATTTAAAATATTATTTAATATTAATATTATTCCTTGGCGAATTGAAAAGAATTCATCCATTATTGAAACCGTTGAGGTTTCTCAACGTGCAAGTCTACTACTTTTTGTAAATTATTTTAATAATGATTAAAGGAATTGAAATGTACCAACTTGTATTACTATTTGTTGCTTCCATTTTCAAAGGACATGCTGTTACTAGTGAAATGATTAATTGAAGATTCTGAAAAAATGATTAATCGAACAATTATGCAACGAATAACTAAAATTACGTCATACAAGTAGGGGTTATAATTCATTGTTGCAACGCTACTACTGGTTGGTGCTCATCATTACATTTGTTATGTGTGTTCATGGCTGTCCCATTGTGTAGTCATATGTCATGTCTGCTACAGTTCCATCACCACCTGAAGTTGACGCTCCATTGGAAGTACCTGCAGCACGACTTCTTGCTTGATGCCTTGCTCGTATCTTTCTGCAAACATGAACCAGGCGTCGCCCCTGTCACATAACCTTACGAAATTGTGGAGATCCATGGTCACTCCAACAATTGCAACTTGGTCGTTTTAGCAAAACTGCGACATTCCATCTAGGATTTGCCACCTCTTATTCCATACCCCAAAGTCCTCTCAATCACGCTATGTAAAGATGCATGATGTCAATTGAATACTTCTTTGGCGTTTCGCGGTGGGTCACCTTGTCTGAACTGGGAGAGGTGGTACCTAGGTTCTCCGGTGTACGGTGCTAGAAAACCTTGCATGTTGGGGTATCCGGCGTCTACCATATAATATTTTCCTACAGACGGCCATGGAAAGCGCATCTCAGGGTTTTGCATCAAATTCTGTAGTATTATGCTGTCATGAGTACAGCCTTCCCACCCAGCGGAGACAAACGTGAAGCACATGTCAAAATCACAAATTGCCAACACGTTCTGGGTTGCGTAACCCTTCCTTCCAATGTAATTGGTGTTACAATTCGCAGGAACTCGCGCGTTTACGTGTGTCCCATCCATTGCGTCGATGCAATCGTGTGTATAAATATGACAAATTATATCAAGACGAAACAGTATTTGCTACTCGCATATTAAAAACTTAATTTGAAAGCCGGCCAATACTTTGTATTGTTCCTTATGTGTTGGTGCACAGTGTCGGCGTACGTTGATGTCGTCCAATCTGCAGTCATACGAGTCGCAGCGCTTAAAACACGGTGAAATTGTATGCTTATTGTTTCGCCAGAGTGTTGGAACCATTCTTGCAATTCTCGGTTCGATGCTCGATGACCTGGCGTGTAAAAAAATATGGCAACAGATTCTTCGGATGACATCCGCTGGGTCGGCCTAAGGCCATAGGTTCCTTGTAGTAGATCGCACAACTGGTGGAATACTGAAGCTGCCATCCGAAACGATTCAACTGATCTCTTCCAATGTCCATTCAAGACCTCGATCACCCATTTGTGTCCAGTTAACGAGGAAGCGAAAAGGCTCCGGCCTCGTCGACAGTCACATCTGGATTGCAAGTAACATCACTTGTCCAGCATCACCGTTAGGGGTTGCCTTGATGGCTGACACGAGTATTGGTTCCAACATATCTTCAATCAACTCTTCATCATCGGAATCTGAAACGCAGACACATATTTAAAATTGAAGATATTCCCAAACAAACACACAACCTAAATTAAAACAACACAGTCCCCCAAACGAAGAAGTACATCGACGGTTAACTAGGCAACAACAAACTGTAATCAAGAACTACGAAGCAATCAGCTACGTTAAGACATTAATCGATTTTCAGGATGGAGGGACCCATCCATTTCTTGCCCGACCAAGCGCTTTGTTTAGCCACCTCTCACGAGCAAAAGGATTCTTCACCGCCATGAAAACCTCGCGGTTCGCCCGGTACTGAAATAAGTTGACACAGTCGTCGTATCCATCATCATCAGGGGTGTAGACCTTGGAAGGTAGCAGCTATGTCAAGACACTCATCGATTGTCCTCCCTTGGTGGTCGCGTGTGACCCGAACCTCATGGTGTATGTGTGTGACGCGTTGGTCACGAAATGCCTCTGTTAAGTTCTCCATGATCGAGTTCATGCTACCTCTTGTGAAGTCTCTACATCTCCTCTTCCGACCACCCAACAGAGCTGCCGCCTCAGCCTTGTTCCCAAACACTCGGCGACGCACTTGGTGAGCTCATTGTTTCATCGAGATCCTCTTCGTTTTTCGCTCTCGTCTTGTAGGGGTCCGAAACCCAGTCCCATCGTCGCGCTCAAATCTAGGGGGAGGCGATCCTCTCAGGGGGGTACGGATTCCGGTCCCATAATCTCGTTCGAATCTTGGTGGTGGCTATGACTTTGGTGGAGTGCGATAACCCGATCCCTTGCCCCGCTCCCAAGTGTTAGGTTGCGACGACGAACTCGGAGGAGCGTTGGACTGACGAGACGATCACGCTAAGGGGGGCCGGCAGTTGGAGTCCATGCGTGCTCACCGGTCTTAGTAATGTCGCCAACACCTGAAACTATAGGTCACGGTGTTGCAATCCGTTGAACTGAAATTTCTTCGCCAACTGTATTTTCTGATTTCACAACAATATTACAAATGTCAGCCAAAAATCATAGGGATAAACAAACGGACAAAAGTTAAACGTTCATAAAATATACATACCCCTATGAGTTTGGTCCAGCCAGCATATGACAACGCCCAAGTATTTTTACGAGGGTCCCACCCCAAGCCAGTCTCAATTTTGTTGATCCGAACCCATATTTTAAACAGCTTTCACATACTATCGTACTTGTATTTTAATTGCAGATGCGTGTATAACAAATATGTTCGATCATAAAATGCAGCAATTACATTGTTATAGCCAGTCGTGTTCATTTATTTACCCTTAAAGTTTCCCATTAATTTTTCAGCATTAACTAGTTCGAGAAACATTTCAGTTCTGTCAGTATTCCATTCAATCGTAGATTGCGGTACCGCGCCATGAGGCCAGTAGAATTTGTGTAGGTCAGCTAGAATACCTGATGGGTAAGATGGATTTTTCTTCGCTATCAGGGTTCTGGTTCCAAGACATGTTTCTGCAAAATATATGTACAATGTTAGCACATGAAAATCTTAAAAATCAATGAATCAAACAATCTGATAAATAGGACACTTGTAGAAGAAATTACCAGGACATTGGTGAATTGTAGTTGAGTTTTCTCTGCTTGAGGCCATAGGCAGAAATGAATATTAGGGTAGGTTTTTATACTGCAGTGTGTGATGGTGTTGAGCAGTGTTAAGCAACGCGTGCTGTCATTTCATATCAACTGTGCAATTCGTCAGCAACCTACTCTATACTAATGAATTAAAGAAGTTAGAGATTCTCTGGTTAAATTATCACTCCACACCTACACAATTCACTCCTGATGAATTGTCATTTCATGTAGCTAGAAAAAGTAAAAGTAATATATAGAAATTGAATAAAGTAAGTTTTAATATTCGCCTACTGTATTACTTCACGCGTGAGCTTAGCATCAACAGAAGAGGAAAAAAGTGATGTGATGTGTCGCTGGAAAAACAATTTTTTTGATCAGTGTGTTAATATTCGCACGCATGAGATTGGCTGCAACAGAAGAGGAAAAAAAGTGATGTGATGAGTCGCTGGGGAAACAATTTTTACTCAGTTTATGATATATTTTTTCATCAATGTGATGGGAAGGCGTATGATTCAGTGAAAAATAATGAACATGGACAACTTTTTAATCAGTTTATGATAGATTTTTTGTCAGAAAATATTTTTTGTCATAGTTTTTGATATTTATTCACACGGTGAATAGGTGAACAATAATATGTACCTGAATAATACATATGACCACACTTTTTAAAAACTTTTTGAGAGATTATTTGTGTCATGTTTTGTATTTTACGGGCTGTCATTGGTTAACACAATCTCCTTATTCTGTAAGTTTTGCTGTTAGGATGTCACAGTTAACTTCAATTTCCGAATATCATAACAAACCGGGGAAAGTATAGAAGTAAGATAAATTGCTCGATTTTCATTGCACACCTTCAACAAAGTACAAACAGTACGCTGCTATAACGGCCAACACGTACGATAAACAACACGAAGTCGACATAATGACAGTTTATCAACTACTACACATTAAAGTTACTAATGATTCTCGTTGTCGTTAGGATTGTTGGCTTCAATCTCGTCTAGAACAACACCGTTATCCACGCCCGGATGAAGAGAGTGGCCACCGTGGTACGGCAGGTCGAACAGATAGCAAAGAATATCTTCGTTTTCCTTGATGAACAACTACTGCTGAGCTAGAACAACATGACTGTTATCTTCTTCAGTAGCCAATTCAGGGGCTCCATTGGAACGAACCCAGGCTTTGAAGTCACGACGAAGAAGCTCGTAGCGGTTGACATATACCAGCTGGGTCAGATAATCTCCAGTGTGACTGAACCACGATTCACCTACACGCTGGTAAGCAATGTTTGAAGATAGGAGGCCACAACGGTTCAGTCGCGCTTTTTCGCCAATCAGAAGTTCAATGAACAAGCACCAGTCATTACATCCCCATCGCTCACGAACAGCGTGGACTCTCATTCTTGCGTTCCCGGATAGCCGGGGAGGCTCCCCATGATTGTCCATAAGCCTGAAAAGATAAACAAAATAAATATTGGATGAAGAAAAATGAACAACAAACAGAGTCTGTAATGTAAAATAAAGAAACACAAACCCTCAACAAGGATGCAGTACGTGAAAAAAAAATTAATATGCGTGAGGGTGAGTATGTGAAGTGTGTTGAGGAGAGACGGATTTAAACACAGTGAATTGCGGATTTAAACAAACAAGCAGGCGTATAAGAAAAAAAGCAAATTACCATGCACCGGCCAAATAAGCCGGCCATGGTAATGAAATTCTCAAACTACCTACAGGCCACCGGTAATAAAAGCAGGGCAACGATACTTAAACGTCGGGCATCGCAATTATTGCCGGTGGATGGCTACACTCAATTTCTGATAAAACAATACCGGTGACCGGCTTTAAATTTGCCGGCCACCGAACCTGCTCCAACCTTAACCCGCCTATCCAAACGCCACCCAGATTTTGAAACCCAGCCCCCTCAACCCTCCTATCCAAACAAGCCCATAATTCCACATCTATCTGTCAATCTATTAAAGACTAATATGGTCATGTGTTTTAATATGTACACACACTTGATTTATATATAAATATATATATATATATATTCTATAAAACAACATGGTTTAACTAACATATGTCTTTTCAGCATTTAGATTAAATAAATCAGCCCCATCCCTTAGATCTCACCTACCTTCACTTAACTACACCACTACTTAACTACCCACTACTTGAAAATTTACCCTCATAACTTACGTAATTATCAAAAATGTATAAGAACATGATTTGATGGATATCATATAAAATTACGGGGGACGCCATTTTCATCTTCTCCTCCAGCAAAATCGATTATGAAATGTGTTTTCCAGGTAGTGCCCTTGCGCACGAGCAATTTCCTAGTATTATAAAATAGGAAGGTTGAATTTAAAATGTCTTTTGGGCCATTGAGACACATCAATCACAACTCTTAGATCTCACTTACCACCCACTTAACTACCCATTCCTTTTATCCTAATAATAAAAAAGGGGCTTCCTTTTTTCCTGATTATTTGTTACAATTATGTATGTTGTCTTTGTTTTTTGTCCGTATTTATGGATAAAAGTACTAAATCCTAGCAACATGTGAAACGTAAAATGTCATTTAGACCATTAGATCAAATCAACCCTAGCCCTTAGATCTCACCAACTTATAGTTGAAATTCCTAAAGATTTGGGGATGGTCTCCACACTTCACTCCCACTCCCTCTGCCCATTAACCCCCACCACATTGCTCTCTCTTTCTCTTCTTTCTCTCTCTCCCTCTCTCTCTCAATCAGTACAAAACAATGGAACATTTGATTTATTCATCCCTACTTCTTCTTATTTTTTGTCTTTATATTATTATTGACAATTTTTCTAACTCCGTTTGTGTCGTAAAAAAAAAATTAATTTTAGGGATAGTGCCCCCGGGCACGGGCAATACCCTAGTATATATATAACAGACCCCGGAAAGTTTTCTAGGGCCAAGCTTAATAAATATATCAATGTTTTCTTTGCTTTTAGCCCTCAGTAGCAGTGTCTTCTAGTGACTGGAGTAACTTTTTAAGCTTCTAAAGAGTTTTGATATCGGGTGGGTTTGGTATGACTTATTTCCAGCTTTTAATTCACTTTAGACTTTTAATCTGTTTTGAACTTTTCTGAAAGAGTCGGTATAACTTTTTCTGTGCCAGCTTTTGGATTTTAGCTTTTGGCTTGTAGTGTAAAACTAAAATTTGAAAAAAATTGGGTTTCATGAGCTTTTGGACTTTTTTCTTCTTAAACAATAAAAATGATCAATTTACCACTACTTTTTTGTATCAACATACTTTGACATCTAATTAGACATACTATAATTTTATTAGTAAGTATAAAAAATGTAAAGTGATAATTTTCACTAACAAACATAAGTGTTTCATCACTAACTTTTTAACCCCATAACTTTTTTCACCAAACTCAGACATCTTTTCATCAACTTCTTGTCACGAACTTTTTTCAAAACAACTAAAAAGTCGACTTAAAAGTCCAAAAATTCATACCAAAACCACCCATCATTGCACATTGGTGACATTAAAAAATATGGTTAATTTCATTTTACCCCCTGTAGTTAGGGGTATGTGTGAAATACCTCCCTGGGGTCTCAAATGTAGCAAAACACCTCCATGTGGTTTGGTTTTTGTGCAGCTCCATTAGTTTTAATGGAAACCGTCAACCTTGCACTCTTTATACCTATTATACCCTCAATATTAACACACACAAAAAAAAGAATACCCAAACAAAACAAAATGATCTGAGAACAGGTCTAAGTTGAAGGAGGAGGATGGGAAGGGGGAAGAGGAAGGAGACAGAGATATCTGAAGGAGGAAGGAGAAGGAGGAGGGAGGCGGAGCTTGAGAAGCTTGCCAGTGCCGCTTTCGAAGGAGGAGAACGGTGTCGACGAAGCCGCCGGAGGATGACGGGACGATGATGATGATGATGACGACGGCGCTGCACTGCTCTTTCACCGCTTCTGCTCTTCTCTTTTCTCTCTCTCTCTCTTCAGGGAATGAAATTACAAGAAAAAAATTCAAGGGTTTCGTGTCTGATTCCTGAAAATTTTGTTTGTATCCATGGGATTGATGTGTTAAAAAGGATTTTGTGGATTTTATGGTTTGTGGGTTTCATCAAGATCTAATTTTGATGGTATTGACTATGATGAAACCTTTTTCCCAGTCGCAGTGACCAAATCCATTCGAATCCTACTTGCCATTGCAGCTTATTGCGACTATGAGATTTGGATTATGGATGTCAAAATAGCGTTTCTGTATGGGAACCTCCTCGAGGATGTGTACATGACACAACCTAAGGGTTTTGAAGATCCAGAGCATGCAAATAAAGTCTGTAAATTACAATGATCCATTTATGGATTGAAGCAAGCTTAGGAGTTGGAATCGAAGTTTTGATGACGCAACCAAAGAGTTTGGCTTCATCAAGAACTAAGACGAGGCTTGTGATTACATGAAGGTTAGTGGGAGTTCTGTTGTGTTTCTGGTCTTGTATGTGGATGACATACTACTAGTTGGAAATGACATCCCCATGATGCAAGCCGTCAAAGGTTGGCTAGGGAAGTGTTTCGCAATGAAGGACATAGGGGATGCAGCTTATATACTGGGTATCGATATCTATAGGGATAGATCGAGGAAGCTGCTCGGCCTATGCCAAAGTAAATATATAGACAAGATGTTGAAACGGTTCAACATGCATGATTCCAAGAAGGGACACTTGCCCATGTCGCATGGAATCACTCTTTCAATGAGTGATTGTCCTTCCAATCAGATTGAGAAGGACTGCATGAGTAAGATACCATATGCGTCGGCCATAGGATCTATCATGTATGCCATGTTGTGTACTAGGTCAGATATGTCATACACTTTTAAGTATGGAAAGCAGATATCAGTCCAATCCAGGTGAGAGTCACTAGATTGTTGTCAAGAACATCCTTAAGTACTTGAGAAAGACTAAGGATGCGTTCTTGATATTTGGCGGAGAGGAAGAGCTAAGTGTAATAGGTTACACTAATGCAAGCTTCCAGACCGAAAAAGACGACTATAGATCGCAGTGGGGTTATGTGTTTTGTCTGAACGGAGGAGCTGTGAGCTGGAAGAGTTCCAAGCAAGAGACAGTTGCTGATTCTACAACCGAAGCTGAGTACATTGCTGCTTCAGGCGCAGTAAAGGAGGTTGTTTGGATAAAGAAGTTTATCACTGAGCTTGGTGTGGTTCCTAGCATTGTGGATCCCATTATGTTATATTGTGACAACACTGGGGCAATCGCACAAGCCAAGGAACCCCGGTCACACCAGAGAACAAAGCATGTACTTAGGAGATTCCATCTAGTTCGAGAGATAGTCGATCGAGGAGATGTGAAGATATGCAAGATTCCAACAGATGACAATTTGTCAGATCCTTTCACAAAGCCGTTGGTTCAGCAAAAGTATGAAGGGCACACTAGGGCTATTGGCATACGGGATGCACCATATTGGCTCTGGTTCAAGTGGGAGACTGTTGGTTTAGGATTCCCTAGAGGCAATCTGTTTAGTATGAACATTAGTTGCTAGAATAATTCATTGCATTATTCATTGAGATATTTAATATAATAACGTCCTTAGATTACAAATGTGTTGTTTATCTTAAATATCTCTAGTCCATTATATTGATTACCGGGACAATCAACTCTAGACTAGTATGGGGTTGAATTGATATAGAGATATCAAGATCCAACACATAGGTATGCATTATGGGTAATGGCATACTGGATAGACCCACCACGAGAAGGCTACATTAAATTATGTCAACGTCACAAGCACTTCTCGTAGTACTAATGGTGTTGTAATCCTTAGACTTGATGAAATACCCGAAATTATCTAATGGGGGTGATTGTGCAACTTCTTTAAAACGTTTATTACAAATACGGGGGCTGAACCATGCATTTTGGAAACTTAGGGGGAGAGCAGTTGTCTTTTACATAAACAAATATAAATAATAGTGTATTATACTGTATAATAATATCGTATTCCTATACCCGTATAATACGAGACTTATATACGTATAATACTATAATAAAATAATTGTAAAACAATAATAATAATTAAAATAAAATATATAATAATAACAATACTAACAACACCAATACTAAATAATACTCCTCCAACATTTTTTCTCCTTCCCCCTACATCACCATCCACTTTCCATATTTTTCTCCTCCCACAAAACAACTCATCTATTTCTCTCTTTCTCTCTCTCTCCCCGTCACCACATTCTTCTCTCTCTCTCTCTTTTGTTTCTTTTCTCCTTCTCGGCTGACACACACACACACACTCAATTTCTTTTCATCCAACACAAAACATACACACACCCCCCTCTATCTCTCTCTCTCCCCGTAACAACACACCCCACCTTTCTCTCACTCTTGTTTTTCTCTTCTCTCTCACGGCAAAACATACACACACACACCTCAATTCCCTACTCCTCTTCTCTATAAAACCACTACCTCCTCTTCCCCCTCATCACAAAACAAAACAACAAGACACCATCATCACCCTCTCTTCTTCTTCCCTAACCCGAAACAACCACCACCACCATCAAACAACTCCACAATCACCATCACCAACAACAACACCAATGCCATCTCTCATCTCCCTCCACCACCAAGCACCTCCTCCATCTCATATCCTCCCTCCTCTGCCAAAACAGAGCAGCCCCATCCACAAGATAGCAGCAGCTACAACAACACCAACATCACCACTGCGGACACCACCACAACCACAACCACCACTTTCATCATCACCACCTCCACCTTGGACACCACCATGAACGCCACTGTCACCACCAAGTCTTCCCTCCCTCTTAATCTCTTATCTCCTATGTCTTTCCCCCTCTCTGTTCAGCAGCAGCAACAACAATCTCACCGTCACCATCACCATCGACGCAACCACCTCCAGACCCACCTCTCTCTCGGATTCCCCCTCTGCCCTGATTCTCTCTCTCTCTCTCTCTCTCTCTCTCTCTCTCCCTATCTGGTCGCGAATAACAGAGGAAGCAGCAGTAGCAGTGGCCGGAGCCACCACCACCGCCAGACCCGAGGCCAGCGACGCCAGACCCGACCCGACGGGGGAAATCCGACGCCACTCCTCCGCCTTCTCCTTCATCTCCGGCGACTCATCCACGACCCTATGGGTCCGACCGAACCTAGGAGGCTCCAATTCCGGCCACCCAACGGCCGGAGCTCCATACTTTCCGGCGAGAAAGTCGACCCGAAACCCGGATCCGATTCTCTATCAATCGGTAACCACTTTCAGAAATTTTTAGCATAAATCATGACATTTCAACATGAATTTGAGTTTTAGATAATCAAAATTGAACGGGTATTGATGTAGGTGAAGATTGTTGGTTGAATTTTGAGGATGAAGAAGATGAAGTGGACGTGGGTGTAAGGGGGTGATATTTGTCATTTTCAGAAAATTGGGAGGGGAACAAACTGTCTTTTAAAGAAATCTTCAGGGGGCTGAATATACTATTGGGAAGCCTATTAGGGGGTCTAGTTGTAACTTACATAAACTGAATTTTTATATACCTATATATTTAGTTTTTATTATTACATATTTGTAACCAAATTATATATAAGTAATTATTTTAAGAAAATAATATTTATCAAAAGTTGGATATGTTATCATCATAATTTATAATAAACTACGATATATGTAATTTATGAGATTTTGGAACGATAACGACTTAATAAATTAAAAGAGTTTATTATAAATTGGATGGGTCATGATTAAATAATCATATTTTCAAAATAATTAAAAGAAGTATGTTTAGGAATTTATGAGTAAGTGAGATAATAACTAATTTTTAAATGATTGTTTAAAAAGGGTTAGTAATATAATATTTTTATAATGGGAGGGGGGCGCTAAATCATAATAGAATTGACATTTATTTTCTACAAAAAAATAAATAAATAAATAAATAAATAAATAAATAAAAATAGATGCTTAAATATTAAAGAAAAAGAAATCGGTTGGACGTATATTGATTAGGAAGTATAAACTTGTAGGCAAAGAGTTCATAAACAAAGGCTACATCCACGAGGACCGTTTCAAGCTATTCGACTTTTCGATTAGAGGTAAGTTAATATGCCTAGGCTCGTGTGCCTTTCATTCTTTCGCGTATCCCGTGTGTTATTTGTGAACTACTATTTTACATGCTTTATTTGATTTAATTGCTTTTGAAATATTCTGCTTTGAAGTATCGTATAAAATGATAATCCAAATCTAAAATAAGAATCCGAAAGAGGACATCTAAATTCAATTGCGAAATGAGGACTACCATATTAGGCCGTTCACGGGCCACGATTATCAAAAGGAGCACACCGCTCACACATTGCTCAATTTCAAATATTTCTCATATATCAAATGTTATGAATGTGCCACACCGGTTTTACTTGGAGCTCCCGATTCACATATTGTTACATCTTGAAAGAAAATTCGTAATTATGTAAAGTGAAAGCTGTTGTGCGTGGGTTTGTGCCATATCCCTGATACGATACATTTCTGACATATTGTGATTGGTTACTGTTATGAAATTATGAGGCGATGACCTCCTTATGATTAGTTATGGTTATGAGGCGATGTGATGCGGACCTCCTGTGATTGAGTTATGGTTATGTGAGTGCGTTTGCACATTATGAGAAAGAGGTTGTGGATTGGATATGGTCACTCCTCGTATCAACTAGTTACTAAAATGAATTTCTGGACTCGATTCATATCGATGAGAATGTTATTGCTATTTACAGTGATTTCCCGAGATGCACCACATCATTGGGTTGGAATACGAAATTTGAGATCGTTACGAAAGATTGACACATCAAATCAACGTGAACGCTTTTCCCGCGAATATTTGATATCTATTTATCAGCGAATACGTTATTCCTGTCATATGTCTCATAATCTGTTTACGTGCTATGGGTGTTAGCTTACTCAGCCGTTTGCTGATCATTTTCTGTAAAACTGCGTCGGCTTTTGCTATTTTAAAACCGCAGGTTACGAGTAAGGTGGGAGAACGTTCACGACGCCGCTGGCTAGGATATTAAGCTACTGAGTAATTCACCTAGCATTTTTCATTTTGTAAATTAATGTAATTATTTCTTTCAGACAATGTCACTGGTTTTATGAACGTATAATAAGTTATATTTGGATTATCGATGGTTGTACTAACTGTGAACCGACGATCCTTATCAGTTCCCAATGAGGCTCATCACCTCGGGCGGAGACATCTCTACCACACATGCGGTTCGGCCGGCCGTGTGGTTTGGTGGGGTGTTGCACTTGAAGTCACTGAATACTCTAGTTGTGAAATATCATTCTTTGATATTATCAAACGTTACTCCGTAGTTGGGTAATCATAAAGATAGTCATCGGCGTGATAGGAAGCAAGTTGAGAGGTGACAGTGATGTAGATAGGAGTTGTCCCTCCTATATAATACGAGCAAATATCCACGACCACTCGAGGGGTAGCGCTTATGGAATTTTTGGCCCGAATCAGATAAATCAATATGGAGATATTGATGTTATCTGATGGATAAGCCTATTCCTAGGATCAAGAAACTATGGATTGGATATAAGAGTGTGACAAATATGTCTCGTATCTAATCCGGATATAGAGACAAAGGGATGACACAACACGATAACATTGGGTACAAGGTTGTCGGAATACTGACTATTTCTATTAGTCGGGTGACATGGATGTCTTACTAGAGACCGCTCAATGTTTGTAATAGTTACTACCAACTAAGTGAAAACATATGGGGTCACACACCGCATGGATCTAATTGGATATGGGTATTAATAGTTGGACTAATTTATAAAATGATCATAACGCAACCACGAGCAAAGTTAGTAGGACTAATTTGTAAGTGGACTAATCCATGTAAGGACATGATTAGTATTGGGGCTTTTATGTAAGTAATAAGGAGTTACTATATAAAGAATCTCTAGCTTGTTAATTCTCAAGAGAAGTCATTATCGAGAGAACATAACAAGCAAGAGAGAGAGACAAGGAAGGAGTCGAGCCCTACTCGTCCCCTACCCGAAGTCGTCGGCCACCTCGTGTGGCGCGCGGCCTTGTTCTGTTTGCGTGATCTTATTCCTCCTTTCTCCGTTGCTAGCGCTACACGGTGGGAAGGAATCTAATCAAGGTCCAAGGTGTGGATATCCATAGAGACGTGAATACAATTTCACGTGACAAGTCTTCCACAACCATACTCAAGGTACATGAGCTCTCTAACCCTAATCATGTTATGATCACTTGCCTGTGATCCTTGGATGAGTTTGAGCAGGAATTAAAATTTTGTTATTCCGCTGCGTAACCTGCATCAAAACCCTACATATATTACATCCCCCAACTATATATACATCTAATCCACGATATCAATCAACAATATCTCGATGTGGGATAGTACAACCCTCTCACCTTATATGCTCGACATTCTCGTCGAGTGTGCCCAGTCACGTATTCCCTTGACTGGCGGCGAACTGCCACAAAGCCCTTTAGGGACAAGGGTTGACTATGATAACATCAACCCGAGCGGATGCCTGAGTGGATTACTGTCCCATAAGCTTCTTTACCCGTACCACCGGATAAAAATACTTAAGCCTTGAAGGTGCTAGTAGTAATCCACAAGGTTTACCATATACCAGATTTCAACTCACAAATCTGATGTGGGATAGATATTACATCCCCCAATCATGTATACATCTAATCAACAATATCAATCCACCATATCTTGATGTGGGATATTAACGATCTCCCGACCCTGTTTCTGCAAAGAAAACACGAGCAAACTTGCGATCATATCCAAATATACATGAATAAACCCCAAACTTCTTGAAATCCACAGTTAAGTTCATGCGCACAATATGTGAATTAACAGTTCTTTAACGGCTAAAAGAGGCTCACAATTATGTAAACTCGTGTCATTTCAGTATAAAACTAGGTCAGAGATAAATCAAATTCAAGAGTTGTCAAACGCAAATTTCATTTTCGTAATCCTAATAGCGCAGCATAAAACTAGCTCAGAGATAAATCAAATTCAGGAGTTTTCAGATACAAATTTCATTTTCGTTATCATAATAGCGACACCTAAATGTAGTTGTATGACTGTGTGTGCCTGATTGGGCCGCGTGATGCCTTCTGACTTCACACAAACATTAACAAACCAATTATGCATGTCAATATTCTTTTACCCTTGTGCAATGACACCGCGAAGTTCATTACCGTGTGTAACCTTGTGAAGCTAAGCAACTAAGAAAATAATAGTGTATCCATATCTTGTTTCAAGAAGATACGAGCAAGAATCAATGCATATTGTCACGTGTCGAGCATTTAGGAGAACCCATAAGCGAAGTCCATGGAACTTAGCCACCGACCATGGTCTGATCCATTGAAGAGTTATAGATCTACATGGTGAAGTCACAAGGGTAGATTTTAGAAGGGTTATTATTGTACGTTGTAAATAACATCCTAGAACATTGTAGAAGGAGTATGATGGTAACTGTATGAGAAAAGATGCCAAGGCCCAAGCTCATGGCTCTTGAGGGCGGGCATGACCTCTATATATTCACCATTTGTTATCGATCTCTTGCTTTCTTGTAGATTTTAACTTCCACTATAATGTTCTCCATATTCATATTGTTTACTTAATCATTCTTTGTGTTTAAAGTTTGAAAGCCTGAATTCAAAGGTCGAGATGGAGAATTGACAAAGAGCTGCAGGGGTTTGACTCGCAAAACACTAGCAAAACACTAGACCTGTGACAATAAGCTATCATAATTTTCTTTCTTTTCAGAATAAATAAACTCGCGAGGGTGATTTCCATATCGAATAGATGAGACAAAATTAAAGATTGTAAAATAGTCACCATCATTGATTCCTGCCAGGAAAATCATTCTCATTACACAAGCAGTCTCAAAATCGAGTTAATAAATCAAATGAAATTCAAATTTATATATCAAATCAAATCATACTATTTGAAATGCCCACAAGGGAATTCTTACCGTCCTGAAATGAGATTGCATACTAATACTACTACTACTATTAGTACTAGAAAGTTTCTGCCCAAAGAAAATCACAAGTTGACACGGATATAAATCTCGAATATGTCAGTGAAACAATGCTATAAAGAGGGGACTAGCCGCTAACGCAGACATGATAACAGCTGTGGCGGCACCAAGGCATAGCTCGATCTGGTCAGGCGAGAGAAGCGAGGAAGAAGAAACTCAAGTGTCTCCAGCTGATCTAGCGCCACCACGTTGCCACCAGCGTAGTAGTCTTTGAAGATCTACAGTTGGCGACGAAATTCAGCCTCCATGATGAGTCCGTCTCTGACAGCGAGGCTCCGTTCAAGGTCGCGCAAGCTCGAGAGAGAAGAGTAGATGTTGAACACTAACGACGACACCGTACATAGCACAAGAATCAGAAGCTCATGGAACAAAAGATAGACTCCAATGGCGACTTTGACCATCCAATGGAAGGATTGCTGAACGCGGTCGGAGGCGGAAGTCGCCTGTTCTTTCAAACCATCGTAATGCACGGTGATTTTCGCCAATCTCTTCTTCATCCCGAGGAAGAAATCTCCGACGGTCTCTGCACCAAAGTAAAAGAGGAAAAAAGCGATTAGGTGACGATCGGGGTCTAATTAAGCGGAAATAGCTAACAGATCGGTTTCAACCTCCGGCGGTGATCATTCCGACGTTCCTCTGTAGCATGGAGCTTCATCTTCCTCAAAATCCTAACCGTACATAGAGACTCTAGTTCTGGAGTTTGTTCTCTGGTCATATATATATATCCAAAACCCAATATTCTGAGTGAAATAGCAAGTGAATTTCCCGCTCTCTGAAGAAAATATCTTATTTTTTTGTTTAATTTCACTATTTCCCAACTACTTGCCTTCTTTTGTGATAAACTCCCTTGAATGCTTTTTATTTTATTAAAATTCAATGTGTAAGGAGAAAATTAATAGTATTATCGTTATACGTATATTACTATTCTTGCTATGTTAGTTAAACGTGTAAGTTGTCGATCGTGAAATGAATCATACAATGGACAAACAGCTTCACTTATGTTTTTCCGTGATGATAAGTTGAATAGAATAGAACTGCATAATTCATTACAAATTTTGGTATTAGTTAAAGATATATACCAAACAAAAATTTGATGCATAAGTGTTGGAAATATGCCCTAGAGGCAATCTATTTCTTGCGACATTTACATGGACTTACGATTCATTATGTTAACGATATGGAGATATGCTAACATTAATGAAGTCCTTATAATATAATGTTATATTCTCAAATATCCCCAGGACGATCAACTATAGACTAGTATGGGGTTGGATTGATATGGAGATATCACGATCCAACACGTGAGTATGCACTAGGGGTAATGGCATACTGAATTGACCCACTCCGAGAAGGCTACTACTAGTTATGTAAAGTCACAAGCGCTTCTCACGCTGAAATCGGTATTGTCTTCCTTAGACATGAAGTCACTAGATCCTCTAGTTGTGGAGTATTGTGTTTTGATAGCGTCAAACGCTACACCGTAACTGGGTAGCAATAAAGGCGCATATCGGACACAATATGAAGCAAGCTTAGAGATCGTAGTTGATGTAGATAGAATTTTTCCCTCCCACATAACGGGAGCAAATTTCCATGGCCTCTCGAGGGACACAGATAATCAATATGGGATATTGATGTTATCTGCACGGATAAGGCTATTCCCAGGATCGAGAAACAATGGATTAAATATACGAGTGTGACTTGTATGTCTCGTGTCCAATCCGGATATAGAGACAAATGGATGAGACAATACTTGCACAAGCTTTGTCGAATGACTATTTCTATTAGTTGGCTAGACTGGATGTCTTGCTAGAGGCCGCTCCATATTAGTAAATAGTTACTACCAACTAAGTAGAAACCTATGGGGTCACACGCTATAGGGATTGAACTAGACTTGGGAATTAATTAATATGATTAATTAATTAGAATGATCAATGTGCAATAAATTGCAAACTTAGTAGGACTAATTTGCAAGAGGGACTAATTCGAACTTGAGTAGGATTAGAAGAGGGCCTTTATGTAATTAACAAGAAGTTGTTGGACTATATAAAGGATGCTCCTACCTTCCTTCCTATGCTAATTCTTATAACATAAGTTGAGTAGGAGAGAAGCAAGGAGGGATCAAGACAGACAAAGGAGGCCGAAGCCCCCTTTGCCGAGCGCCCCTACCTGTCGGCCAAGAGAGGAGGCCGAACCCTCCTCTTGGTCTCCGTTGTGTGATTTCTTCTTCCTCTTCCATCATTCCTAGCTAGCACAAGGAGTTGGAGGATCTAAATCTCAATCCTTGTATTATTGTATTAGTGGTAATGACATATTGGAGATATTTAATATAATGAAGTCCTTGATTAACAAATGTGTTTGTTTATCTTAAATATCTTAGTCATTTATACTGATTAACAGGACGCTCATCTATAGACTAGTATGGGGTTGGATTGATATGGAGATATCACGATTCAACACATGAGTATGCATTAGGGGTAATGACATACTGGATTAACCCACACCGAGAAGGCCACGTACAAGTTATGTGAATTCACATGCGCTTCTCGGGTGGCAACGGTAGTTTCATCCTTAGACTTGAAGTCACTAGATCCTCTAGTTGTGGAATATTGTGCATTGAGAGCGTCAAACACTACACCGTAACAGGGTAGTCATAAAGTTGCTATTTGGTCACAATATGAAGCAAGCTTAGAGATCTTAGTGATGTTGATATAATTTGTCCCTCCCACATAACAAGAGTAAATATCCGAGGCAACTCGAGGGATAGGGCTTATAGAATGTCTGGCCAGACTCGTATGAATCAATATGGGATATTTATGTCATATGCATGGATAAGACTATTCCCAGGTTTGAGAAACTATGGATTGCATACACGAGTGTGACTTGTATGTCTCGTGTCCAATCTGGATATAGAGACAAAGGGATGCGACACATACTTGCACAATGTTTTTCGGGTGACTATTTCTATTAGTTGGGTGGAATGGATGCCTTGCTAGAGACCGCTCCATGTTAGTAAATAGTTACTACCAACTAAGTAGAGACCTATGGGGTCACACACCCTATGGAAGTGAACTAGACTTGGGAATAATTCAGTAATTGGATTAATTAATTAGGAATTATCAAAACGCAACAACTTGCAAAGTTAGTAGGAGTTATTTGCAAGTAGGACTAATACGTGTATGTAGAGGATTAGTA
The DNA here is from genome assembly GCA_023055425.1 of Linanthus parryae. Classification (NCBI taxonomy): domain Eukaryota; kingdom Viridiplantae; phylum Streptophyta; class Magnoliopsida; order Ericales; family Polemoniaceae; genus Linanthus; species Linanthus parryae. Next base: position 1,031,715 of record JALGPY010000002.1, read on the forward strand.
TAGGGGCCATTATGCAAGTCAACAATGAGTTGTTGGACTATATAAATGACACTCCTAGCTTATTTTCTCAAGTGAATACTCATAACATACTTTGAGTTGGAGTGAGCAAGCAAGGAGAGAGAGACAAATAGGCTGAAGCCCTCATTGTCGTCCGTCCCTCTACCCGTCGGCCACAAGGAGCCCGAGCCTCCTTTCGGCGTTTGTTGCATGATTTCTTCATCCTCTTCCTCCGTTCCTAGTTAACACAAGGACTTTAGAGATCTATATTCAATCCTAGGCGTGGATCAACCGTAGAGACACGACACAATTCGTGTTTTGAAGTCATCACAGGCGACCCCAAAGGTACATGTTTCGAATCTATTATTATCGTTATGCATTCTCTTCCTGTGATCCTTGGAGGGTCTTGTACGGATCAATTTATTATTTTCCGCTGCGTAATCTGTTACAAACCCTACAGTGGTATCAGAGCCACAGGTCGTAGACAATAACGTAGTTTATGTGTTACAATTCATGTCTTTTTACACTTTTTACTCGTTTAAATCGCGTAAAACGACAAATTATAGCATGTTGGATGCTGAATGAATATGATTCAACCAAAATAAGATTCATTCTTACACGAGGATGTAGAGATTGATGAATTTTGGCTCACATAAATATGTGAGAAAATTTAGGATCTTAGATCTGGGCTTTTGGGCACATGCTTGGAAGTTTTTTCAAACATGGAAACAACCTAGATTGGGCAACAAGGCAAGGAGTCGTTTTGGAAACAACTTCCTAGAGAGGTTCGGCCAACCCTAGGGCCACCCCTCATGCCTTGCCGCCCAAGCTAGTGTTCGGCCAAGGCTTCGGGCCACGACTTGGTCCTCCTAGGGTGGTTCGATCATGTTAATGGTAACCCCCCTTGGACCGTTTTGACCCTAGTGCATCCTAAATCAATTAAAATTGACCAAGCACGTTACAATTGGATTTTAATCGTTTATATGCTATTATGCATGGTGATTGGATATGGCTTTAGGTGTGGTTTGTTGTGGATGTTTATTTTATGCTTTGTTTTTACGGTCTGTGAGCCGGTAAAATTAATGTAATAGTTTAATTAGGTTTTACGGCCTGCGATCCGGTCTTCTTCTAAACTTGTGAGATCTCTCTATTTACTTTAGATGCTAGCTAGAATTAGATAGAGTAGATGATAGTCAAGACATGGAGAATAAGCCCAAAGAATAAACAACAAAGGCGGCATTCCACAAGACTATGGCGCATGGACAAAAAGAATGGTGGCACATGGAGACGCGCTTGCTATTTTTAGGGTTCATAGATATTCTCATTGACTTTGGAATATCTTAGCTTAGAAGTCATATCCATATCAAGTTAGTTTTTGTTTGTGGTTTTTTACTTTATTGTCTTGTTATTTAAGTTTGATGTATGTTTGATGCATGCTTAATCAGTAACAAGATAAAAACAGCCCGGATCTTTTATTTGTGATCTTGCCCAACTCAAAATAAGTAGATCAGTTGATATGGATCAACAAAATAATTTAAAATTGAATGAAAATCTCTCTAATTAAAATATCGCGTTTTATCTTCTCGTTACTTAAACACTCGTCATGATCATGATCAATCGAACTCGGGCCTGTCAAAGCAGGGCGACTTGATTTATCACGATGTGATGCGATGGCACAATTAATGTGCAATTGTTTAAATAAGAGGTTGGACGCAACTAGGTGTTTAATATGATTAAAACATAGAGACAATCAATTGGGATTATCTATTATGATAGATAAATAAGGAGTTATTTGCCCAATTGAACCAAGAGTTGCATAGGGATGAAATTGGAATTGTTCCTACCTAAATAACGAACTTTTGGATGACTTGCCAAAGCAAGCTCAAAAGGAAGTGAAATATCGATCTTGGCACCCACTAAAAAATATAATGATATTTCCGCATTAATATGGAGGGTTATTAATCCGAGAAAAATAGTTTGAGAAATGTTTAATAATCTTGCCATTATTAAATATAGTCATTTCTTCACAAATACTAAAACTTGTATATTTCTCATTTTGTAGAATTCATATGGCAAACAACTCATCGAGTTCATCACATTCCCTAAGGGATGTCCTTGAGAAGGACAAGCTATCTTGAACAAACTTTCTTGACTGGTACAGAAATTTGAGAATTGTTCTCAAGCAAGAAAATAAACTGTACACTCTAGAGGAAGAAGTTCATGCAGCTCCTGAAAATAATACACATGCAGCCCTGAAGGCGCATCAGAAGATCATTGACGATGCTAATGATGCGGAATGCCTTATGCTTTGCACCATGAGCTCTGAGCTTCACAAGCAACATGAGAACATGGGTGCGTACGATATGATCGCACATTTGAAGTTGCTCTTCCAAGAGCAGGAAAGGGTAGCAGTATGAAGTCTCCAAGGCATTGTTCAAGTGTCATCTAGCAGAGGGAAACCCTGTAGGACCACATGTACTCCATATGATCGGGTACTTGGAGAATCTCGAGTGACTTGGGTTTCCGGTGGGCCAAGAGTTGGCCACTGATCTCGTCTTGCAGTCTTTTCCGGACATTTATGGACAGTTCATCATGACCTATAACATGAACGAGAACGTGAAACCTCTGCCAGAGTTACTCAATATGTTGAGGACAGCTGAACAAACCATCAACAAAGGTAAAGGCAAGGCCATAATTATGGTGCAGAAAGGTAAGGGCAAATTTTTTGCCTCGACCTCTAAGGGCAAAAGCAAGGTAGTTGCCAAACCCAAGGAAGCTGCCCTTAAGCCTGCTGGTGGCATGGCCAAAGGTGTGACTAAAGGTGAGTGTCACTACTGCAGTCAGCCTGGACACTGGAGGAGGAACTGCCCAAAATATCTGGAGGACAAAAGGCTTGGAATAGTGATTCCACCACCACCAAGTATTTTTGTTATAGATGTCAATCTAACTATCTCTTCATCTTGGGTATTAGATACTGGATGTGGATCTCACATTTTTTGAAATGTGCAGGATCTAAAGAGATGTAGAAGATTGGATAAAGGAGAGATAGACCTGCGCGTTGGGAATTTAGCAAACGTTGCTGATTTTGGCCGTGGGCGTGTATGAGTTGTCTCTGCATTTATGATTAATTTTAGAATTAAATAATTGCTATTATGTGCCTGCTATGAGCAGAAACATTATTTATATTTCTTGTTTTGACAAGGATGGTTTTTCTATTTCAATAAAGGGCAATTGTTGCTCCATTGATTTAAATAGTATCCATTATTGTAGTGGGCACATATTTAATGGATTGTATATCCTCGATCTAACTAATCCTGTCTATAACATAAATACCAAGAGGATTAAAATGAATGATTTGAATCATGCTTATCTATGACACTGTCGTCTAGGCCATATAAACGAGAAACGTGTATCTAGACTCCATAAGGATGGATTTCTAGAGACATGCGAGGCTTGTTTATTGGGAAAGATTACAAAGTCCCCTTTCAACAAGAAAGGTGAGAGGACTAGTGATCTATTGACACTAATACATACTGATGTATGTGGACCATTTGTCACGCCTGCCAGGGGTGGTTATGTCTACTTCATTACATTCACTGATGATTTCAGTAGATATGGATTTGTATACCTTATGAAGGCCAAATCCAAATCTTTTGAAAAGTTCAAAGAACTCAAGAATAAGGTAGAGAAGCAACTTGGAAAAAATATCAAGGCTTTATGATTGGATCGTAGAGGAGAATAATTGACCCACGAGTTTGACAACTATCATAGAGAGTGTGGGATCTTGTCCCAACTCACTCCACCGGAACGCCACAGTGGAATGGCGTGTCCGCGAGGAGGAATCGAACGATGTTAGACATGGTTCGATCTATGATGTGTTAAACTGATTTTCAATTATTATTTTAGGGTTTTGCTCTATTGAGTGCAACTTTCACCATTAACCATGTTCCCATCCAAATCAGTCATGAAGAATCCATATGAGATGTGGAGTGAGAGGCGTCCCACACTGTCGTTCATGAAGATTTGGGGTTGCGATGTCTATGTAAAGCGTTTACAATCAGACAATATAGGGACTAAGTCGTATAAGTGTAAGTTTGTGGGATAACCTAAGGAAACTAAGGGCTATTATTTCTACAATCCATCCTAGAACAAAGTTTTGTTGCCCGGACCAGCATGTTTCTAGAAAGAGAATTTGTCTGTAAAGAAGCAAGTGGGAGGAATGTAGAACTTGTAGAAGTTCAAGAACCACAAACTACTTATCCCACTATGGAACATGAGCAGGAACCACTAGATGTTGTTGAGCAACCTGTTCAGGTAACACAATAACCTCGAAGGTCGAGTAGAGTGCGCCATGAACCAGAGAGGCCATGAAAGGGCCAGACTCTCAGAAGTGGCTCCAAGCCATGAGATCCGAGATGGAATAAATGTATGCCAACAAAGTATGGGCTTTGGTGGAACCACCCCAAGGGGCTCGTCCCATAAGGTGCAAGTGGGTCTTGAAGAAGAAGACCGACATGGATGGTAATGTGATTACCTATAAGGTCCGACTGGTTGTTAAATGATTCAGACAGATTCATGGTATTGACTATAAAGAAACCTTTTCACCAGTCGCAATGACCAAATCCATTCGAATCTTACTTCCTGTTGCAGCATACTATGACTATGAGATTTGGCAGATGGATGTCAAAACAGCGTTCATGTATTGAAACCTCCTCGAGGATGTGTACATGACACAACCTGAGGGTTTTGAAGATCCATATCATGATAATAAAGTATGTAAGCTACAGATTCATTTATGGATTAAAACAAGCTTCTAGGAGTTGGAATCGACGTTTTGATGAAGCGGTCAAAGAGTTTGACTTCATCAAGAACGAAGATGAGTCTTGTGTCTACAAGAAGGTTAGTGGGAGCTCTGTTGCTTTTCTAGTCTTGTATGTGGATGACATACTACTCATTGGAAATGACATTCCTATGCTGCAATCCATCAAAGATTGGCTAGGAAAGTGTTTCTCAATGAAAGACTTAGGGGAATCAGCTTATATACTAAGTATCAAGATATATAGGGATAGATCTAGGAAGCTTCTAGGCCAAAGTCAAAGTACATATATTGACAAGGTGTTGAATAGGTTCAACATGCAAGATTCCAAGAAGGGATTTTTGTCCGTGTCACATGGAATCACCCTTTCGAAGGCTGATTGTCTTTCCATTGAGATTGAGAAGGAACGTATGAGTAGGATTCCCTATGCCTCGACCATATGATCCATCATGTATGTCATGTTGTGTACTAGACCAGGTGTGTCATATGCCTTGAGTATGACAATCAGATATCAGTCTAATCCAGGTGAAAGTCACTGGATTGCTGTCAAGAACATCCTCAAGCACTTGAGAAGAGCTAAGGATGCTTTCTTGATATATGGAGGTGAGGAGGAGTTGCGTGTAAGGGGTTACACAGATGAAAGCTTGTAAACCGACATAGATGATTTCAGATCGCAGTAGGGATTTGTGTTTTGCCTGAATGGAGCTGCAGTGAGCTGGAAGAGTTCCAAGCAAGAGACGGTTGCTAATTCTACAACTGAGGCTGAGTACATTGTTGCGTGTGGCGCAGCAAAGGAAGCTGTTTCGATCACAAAGCTTGGTGTGGTTCCTAGTATTGTGGGCCCAGTTGAGTTGCATTGTGACACAACTGGGGCGATCGCACAATCCAAGTAACCCAGGTCACACCAGAAATCCAAGCACGTACTCAGAAAATTTCATCTTATTCGAGATATCGTCGATAGAGGAGATGTGAAGATATGCAAGATTCCTACAGATGAAAATCTGTCAGATCCACTCACAAAGCCGCTTGTTCATCGCAAGCATGAAGGGCACACTATATCGATTGGCATACGGGATGCTCCAGATTGGCTCTAGTGCAAGTGGAAGACTGTTGGGAATAGATTCCCTAGAGGCAATCTAGTTTAGTATGAACAATAAATTGGCTAGAATAATCATTTTATTGTTTATATAGATATTTAATATAATGAAGTCATTGACTTATAAATGTGTTTGTTTAACTTAAATATCCCTTGTCATTTATACTGATTAACATGACGATCATCTATAAACTAGTATGAGGTTGGATTGATATGGAGATATCACGATTCAACACATGGATATACATAAGGGTAATGGCATACTGGATTGACCCACACCGAGAAGGCCACATACAAGTTATGTGAACTCAACGTATGCATTATGCATGTGATTACTTGAGATATTAGCCAAAGAAGTCCTGGACCAGCTTCAACCACTTCCTGTAACTGTGAGAACAATTTTCTGGACAATTGTGGAGAACCGAGATTATCTGAAGAAGGAGTGCTTGATTTTTTTTTCAGCGGCTCGCATGATTCCTCTCCTTGAAAGGTATTATATACTATTAGAATTTTGGGTTTCATCATGAATTGAAGAACAGAACTGAGAAGGAAGAAGAGAACAATTGAATGAAGAAAATTTTCATTAACCAGAAGGGCAAAAGGGGCCACACCCTTATACAACGGCCTGATCTATCTTGGCCAATAGAATAGTAACACGTGTACAAGAGGTGACCACCTAACATAACAAATTTTGTCCTCTAGTATTAGGAAGACAGCAGTATCAATACGGTGTCGTAAGACTAAGTAGGAGGACTTATTTGTAAATTAAGCATAACAAATTTATTACATAAAATACTCTTGCTTTTCTCCAGATTTCTAATAGTCCCCCTCAAGTTGGAGGGTGCTGATCTGCCACCCCCAACTTGCCACTGAGAAATCGAAAGGAGTGTGGAGGCAAAGCTTTGGTGTGGATGTCAGCTAACTGTTGATCTGCAGGAACATGTTGAAGCTGAATGACACCATCTTTAACAAGATCTCTCACAAGGTGGCAATCCATCTCAATGTGTTTAGTGTTGGAATAGATGCCCTAGAGGCAATCTTATATTTAGTATGAACATTATTTTTGGCTAGAATATTCATTTATTATATATTGAGATATTTAATATAATGAAGTCCATAGATACAATGTGTTGTTTATCTTAAATATCCCTGGTCCACTATATTGATTAATAGGACGATCAAATATAGACTAGTATGTGTGTAGATTGATATGGAGATATCAAGTCTAACACATGGGTATGCATTAGGAGTAATGGCATACTGGATTGACCCACAACGATAAGGATACATTAGATTATGTTAAGTCACAATCGCTTCTCGTTGTGCTAATATAATTGCAATCCTTAGACTTGAAGTCACTAGATTCTCTAGTTGTGGAATATTATGTTTTGATGTTATCAAACGTTACACCGTAACTGGGTAATCATAAAGGTAGATATCGGGCATGATATGAAGCAAGCTTAGAGATCGTAGTGATGTAGAGAGGATTTGTCCCTCCCACATAATGGGAGAAAATATCCACGGCCACTCGAGGGATGAGGCTTATTGAATGTCTGGCCAGACTCAGATAAATCAATATGGAGATATTGATGTTATTTGCTTGCATAAGCATATTCCCAGGATCGAGGAACTATGGATTGGATATACGAGTGGGACTATTTATGTCTCATGTCGAATCCGGATATGGAGACAAAGAGATAGTGCAATATGAGATATTGGGCACAAGAGGTTTGTCGGGATCACTGACTATTTCTATTAGTTGGGTGGCATGGATGTGTTGCTAGACACCGCTCCATGTTAGTAATAAGTTACTACCAACTAAGTAGAAACCTATGGGGTCACACGTCAAATAGAGTAGAACTAGATTTGGGATTAATTAATGTGATTAATTAATAATAAGGATCATTGTGCAACACCTTGAAAATTTAGTAGGACTAATTTTCAAAGGAAGGGACTAATCCAAGTTCATGTAGAACTAGAAAGGACTTTTATGGAAACAACAAGGAGTTGTTGGAGTATATAAAGGAGGCTCTAGCTTCCTTCCCACTAAGTGTGAATGTTATTAGACATAACACAAGAGAGTGGGAGAGACTAAAAGAGAGAGAGCAAGACAAACCTAGAGGCCGACCGACCCTAGGTCGTCCGCCCTTCCCGTCGACGCCAAGAGGAGGGCTGAACCCCTCCTTGTCCCTTATTGATTTGATTCCTTCTTCCCTCTTCTTCCGGTTCAAGATAGCACTTGTTGAAGGAAGAATCTAGATCTCATCCCTAGACGTGGATCAACCATAGATACGAGGACATCATTCTTCGTGTGATCTCTCAAATTAAAAGGTACACAATTACTATGTCCCTTATCATGTTATGATGTCTCTTCCTGACGATCCGTGGTGGGCTTTGAGTAGGATTAAATTTTTGTTATTTTGTTGAGTTACCTACGTCAAAACCCAACAGTGGTATCAGAGCCACATGTCGTAGAGCATAACATGATTTTATGTGTTACGATTTCAGTTTATACACCGTATTATTGTTACTTCGCGAAAACTGAAAATAATTGGCATAGTAGATGCAAACTGAATTTGATTCAATATAAACAAGATCTAATTTAACATTGGATGTTAGAATTGGTGAGTTTAATCACATAGGATGTGAATTATTGGGTTCTTGAAAAATTAGGGTTCATGGACACATAGTTGAGAAGGAGTTTCAATAATGGAAATAAAGTTATGGAAACATCCATAAGGAAACAACCATGCTTGGGCAACAAGGAAGAAGGGAAGGTGGCTAGGGCCGAAACCCTAGCCGTCCGCCTCCTTCCTTGCGCGCCAAGCAAGGGCCGCGGGTCACATGGGCGGTCGGACTTGGGCCGGGCCTAGTGGCGGGCGGCGGTCTTTGGGGTTCGGCCTAGGCTTAGGTTGGACCCATTGGACCGTTGTAACCCTAATTATCCAATTTAATTAAAATTGAACAAGCGCGTTAAAAATTGGTTTTAACTGTATTATGTGCTTTGTTTCATGGTGGATGGATATGGTCTAGGATTGTGGATGTTTATTGCTTTGTGGTTTGGTTTACGACCTGCGAGATGATCAAATTAATGTAATAATTAATTAGGTTTTACGGCCTACGAGTAGTCATTTGTCCTCGACATGTGAGGCTTTTATTATTTATTTATTCTAGATGTTAGGCTAGAATTAGAAATATTTAGATGATATCCAAGAGCATGGAGAAGAAGACCGGAGGACCAAAGGAGCCAAAAGACAAAGAAGACAACCCCCTAGGCGTGCGGCTATGGTGGAGCACATGGAGATGGCCTTGTCACTTTAGGACAATTGGATATTATCATTGTCTTTATAATATCTTAGTCTAGGGGCCATATCCATGTCACGTTTTTTATTTTTTTGGATGTTTTATTATTTATGTCTTGTTATTTATTTTTGTGTGTATGGCGATACTAGCAAAACGTTAACAAGATGATAATAAACAAGGTTGGTATTTTATTGTGGATTGCCAATACAAATAAGTAGACCATGTTGATTGGATCAAACAAACAAATTAAGAAAAATTAAATCCCTCAATTAAATATTGCGTTTTGCCTTCTCTTGCCAAAACACCCTTCATAATCAGGGTTCATTAAAATCCGGGCTTGCCAAAGCAAGACGATTTTAATTTACCATGGTGTGTTGCGGACGGCACAAGCTAGTAATGTGTGTATGTTGAAGCAGGAGGTTGGACGCAACTGTGTAAGACTCAATTGGATTGATGAGCCTAGATGCATGACAATTAGGCGTTATCAATGGGATAAAGAATAAAGAGTTATTCACCTAATGGGACCAAGAGTTGCAAGGGATGCAATTGGAATGGTTCCTACCTAAATAACCTATTATTGGGTGACTTGCCAAAGCAAGCTCAAGAAGAAGTGAAAAAGGGATCTTGGACCTACTAGAAAATATTATGATATTTTTCACATTAATGGTGATGGCTATTAATCCGAGAAAAATAGTGGGAGCTATATTTGATGATCTAGCCATTGTTGAATATAGTTAAATTGTTCAAAATACTAAAATTGCACATTTCTCATTTTGTAGAATTCCAAATGGCAAACAACAACGCATCGACATCATCCCTACGATCTGTCCTTGAGAAGGATAAACTGTCTGGAAAAAATTTCCTTGACTGGTACAGAAACTTAAGGATTTTCCTTAAGCAAGAAAAGAAGTTGTACGTCCTGGACACTCCAATTCCATAACCACCACAAGATGAGTCTGTTCTAGCGGAAGTGAGGGCACGTCAGAAATATATTGACGGTTCTAATGACGTGACTTGCCTCATGCTTTGTACCATGACTTCTAAGCTTCAGAAGCAGCATGAGAACATGGAGGACTATGATATGATCATACACTTGAAACAATTGTTTCAGGAACAGGCAAGGCATGAGAGCTATGAGGTGTCTAAAGAATTATTCAAGAGTAGTCTTGCAGTGGGGAATCCAGTAGGACCTCATGTCTTCAAGAGGTTTCCTAAAGTCTTGTTAAATGCTTCGGCGAGTCCGTTTGCGGGTGCGTTGTACATCGAAGACTTCCTTTGCTTGAATTGAAATTTCTCACAAAGCTTTGCCATTAAAGAGTTATCAAATGGCGTTCCATTGTCAGTTATCACGTATCGAGGCACACCATACCGAAATATTATGTTGGATTTGATGAAGTTCACAACATTTTCCTTCTTCACTGCTTTCAAAGGAATGGCTTCAGCCCACTTCGAGAAATAGTTTGTTGCCGCCAAGATATACAAGTGACCAGCCGACGACTTAGGGAGCGGCCCAATTGCATCAAGCTCCCAAGAATCAAAGGGCCATGAAGCAACCGTAGGATGAAGCGGTTCGGGCGGCTGGTGGATGAAGTTTCCGTGGAATTGGCATGCTTGGCACCTCTTCGCATATTCCATACAATCCTTGACCATAGTAGGCCAATAATAACCCATTCGTTTAATGCGAAAATGAAGCTTAGGTCCTGATTGATGCGCTCCGCATATACCGGAATGAGCTTCCTCCATGGCTTGTCGTGCTTCTTCTCCACCTAGGCGACGTAGGAGGACTTCTTCGAACGACAGCCGAAAAAGAGTATCCTTGTGATAGATAAATCGAGGAGACCTTCTTCTTATCTTCGTTTTATGACGTGAGTCGTCAGGTAACTGATAACTCCATATTTAGAGTTATATTCGTATATGTTTCCTTACCATTTTGTGTGTATTCCGATGCATTTTGAGGGATTTTGGACCATTTCTTGCTAAATTTGAGCATGTTGAGTCTTTGCATATAAATGTTGAGTCCGGGCACTTTTTGCATTAATTTTGACTATATTTTATCACGTTTGATCTTCCGGTATGTTTCTCGTGTTGTGGTTTTCAGGAACCGGGAGCTCGGGACGTGGCATTGGAGCAAAAGTGAACTTCGGAAAAGTTGGAGGCTCAAAGGAATGCTCGGGAAGTGAAGACGACGGGAAAAGGAGCAAGAAGATGGAGTTTTGATGGTGGCTGCCCAGAAGTAATCGTACGATTACATGGAGGTAATCGTACGATTACCCCTTAGCCAAAATTTCATGCAACAAGTAAACGCACGAAGTAAACGCAGAGGTAAACGCAGCAAGTAATCGTACGATTACATCAAGGTAATCGTACGATTACCTCTGCTGCCAGGATCAGATTTTTGGGGCAATTTCGCTATTTTGGCATAGTTTTGAGATGTTTGAGCCACGGAAGACTTAGGAAACATTGGGGAACGTGTTTGGCATCAGAAAACACCTTAGGAGACGTGCTTGGAGAGCTTGGAGCTAGGTTGAAGAGCTTGGATCATCCGTATGGCTTCTAATCTTCGTTTCTTCTCTAGTTTTTCATATTGGATCATGATACTTTGTATTTTGAACATGATTATGCGTAGCTAAACGCTTATTTTGGGATATCTCGTAGGAAACTAGGGTTTGATCACTACACTTGTGATTTATGGATTTGCTTGCATGCTTTTTAGCTTAATTGATGATTTCTTCTCTAGTTATGTGTATTTTATGCTTTTGATTTATCTTTTCTATTGGTAGACGTATTAATAGAATTGTGCTAGGTTATGAACGATAGAGGAATCTACGTTTGTTGCCCGGAAAATTGAAATACACACTAGCCGTATCTAGGGTTGAGGAATCTTGCTAGTTAGCTAAGAACAAGAGTAGAATTATTATCGTAATGCGTGTTTGAACTTGAGTAAGCTAGAGGAGTCAGTTACGATAGTTTAGGCATAGCTATTGGTTGAGACATCTTCAATATAAAATTGCTCGTTTAACTAGAATAAGAACTCATCGTGTTAGTAGAACATAAATCCAACGTAGTGTGACATACCTAGTGATCCGTAGAGATATCCTGAACTTGATCAATCTTGATAAACATCAAAATCAACTCGTGCTTATTAATCTTGAAATAATTCTTTGAATTATTTGAGACAATTGTTATTTTTAATTATTAGTAGAAATAGAACAAAACAACTGCGCTTTGCCCACATAAAGAATAAATTTAGTAGTTAATTTACACGAAGTCCCTTGGGTTCGACAAACCGGACTTTTCCGATTATTACTACACCGACAACTGTGCACTTGCAGTTGGAGCGTGTCAGTAACTTTCCATGTTGTAGGTAGTCAATGATAGGCTGCCGCCAATCTTCGGCATCGACGATATCTACCGAAATTTGATTGACCTCTTCATGGCTTTCCGAGGCCGGCGGAACCACCCACCTTACATACAGGTACTTTCAGGGCCTCGTCATCCGAGGTACCTAAAGTAGTAGCTAGGTTTGCTAAGGCATCAACCATTCGATTATCATTCCTAGGTACGCATTCCAACACAAACATGTTGAAGTTTTCCAGCAATTGCGTCGCCAGGCGGAATTAAGGAATCAAACTATTTTCCTTAACCTCGTAAGAACCCGAGAGTTGGCTTATCATCAGTAGGGAGGCCCCATAAATTTCAAGGTTATCAATCTTAAGTTCGGTTGCCATTTGAAGACCCATTATCAAAGCTTGATATTCAGCAACATTATTCGAGCAATTTTCTGTGAGTGCGAAGGAGTATGGCAAGACGAGTCTTTCTGGCAAAACGAGGACAACAACAGCCCCTGCTCCATCCTTCCTTGCCGCCCCATCAAAAAACATGGTCCATGGAGGTAGGATCTCAACAACCATCACGTCTTCGTCAGGTAAGTCTTCCGAGAGTTCCCAATCGGCTGGGATTGGATGATCCGCTAAGAAGTTGGCTAGTGCTTGTCCTTTCACCGCCTTTTGAGGAACGTATACAATTTCAAATTCATTGAAAAGAATAGACCACTTAGCTAAGATTCCGGAAAGAATTGGCCAAGACACGATGTACTTGAGCGGGTCGGCCTTCGAAATTAGATGGATAGTGTAGACTTGAAAGTAGTGCCTTAATCTTTGCGAGGAAAACGCAAGAGCAAGGCACATCTTTTCACTAGGCGAGTATTTGAGTTCATTTTCGGTCAGACTACGAATCAGATAATAGAGAGCTTGCTCTTTCCCTTCCTTGTTATTTTGTGCAAGCATTGCTCCCACGGATTCCTCTTGCGCCGCCAGGTAAAGAACCGACGGCTTTCCCGGTGTTGGAGCATCTAGTACGGGTGGGTTGAGGAGATACGCCTTAATGCAGTCAAAAGTTTTTTGACAAGCTTCATCCCAAGTAAATGGTGTATCCTTCTTCATCAAACGGCTAAAATGCTGACATCGCCCCGCAATGTTTGAGATAAACCTTCTTATGTATTCCAGGTGTCCTTGAAAACTTCTCAGCTCCCTCAAGCTCCTTGGCGGTGGCATCTTTTATATTGCGTCCACCTTGTATTGGTCAATTTCAATACCCCGATGCCTAACAACAAAGCCAAGAAATTTGTCGGACGTAACCCCAAAGGCCCACTTGTTGGGATTCATCTTCAGGTCGTATTTTCTCAACCGATCAAATGTTGCTCGGAGGTCTAGAAGATGATCTTCCCTTATCTTTGTTTTGACGACGAGGTCGGCAACATAACATTCCACAGTTTTATGCAACATATCGTCAAAAATCTTTTGCATTGCACGCTGATAAGTCGCCCCAGCATTTTTCAAGCCGAAAGGCATAACTTTATAACAATGTATCCCTTTTGTTGTGTGAAAGTTCGTAAGCTCTTCGTCTTCAGGAGCCATTCTTATTTGGTTGTATCCCGAGCATCCATCCATGAATGAAAGTGCTTCGTGCCCTGTAGTAGCATCTATCATGAGATCCGTGATAGGGAGTGGGAAGTCATCCTTCGGGTACGCGTTGTTGAGCTCGCGGAAGTCTACGCACACACGGATTTGCCCGTTTTTCTTCATCACCGGCACCATGCTAGAGATCCATGTGGGGTATTTAACTTCTCGAACGAAACCAGCCTCGATAAGCTTGTTTACTTCCGCCTCAATTTGGGGGATGCGATCAGGACGGATTCGTCAAGATGCTTGCTTTACTGGTCTAGCGCCATGTTTAACACCACGGTGATGCACCGCAATCTTCGGACTCAACCCTGACATCTCTTTATACGTCCAAGCAAAGACATCTTTGTATTCTGTCAATAAATCGAAATATTCTTTGTCTAATTCGGCGGATAAAGATGCACTTACGAATATTGGCCTTGGTTCGTCGCTAGTACCCAAGTTTATTTCGAGGAGGTCGTCGACAGTTGCTTGTCCTCCATCTTCAAGTTGTGGTGGAGCCTCCTTCAATCCGTCACCTTCTAGATCGAGATCTCCTTCTTCCACAATCGTAATGTGGAAGGAGTCAACATATTCTTCTTGCTCTTTGGTGCAATCAAGGCTACCTTTCGTCACGACCATTGTTCGCTTCTTCAGCTTAAGCCCTCCTTTCGTGTTTACGACCCAGGAAGTCAAACGCTTCATTCTAGAGGAGATAATACTTCGAATTTATATGTCATACAGTAAGTTGGCCACCTCATTTTCTTCTTTTTGGGACAAATCTTGAGAATGGGTAATCCTCTTATCTTTGATTCGAGAAAAAACAGATTTTCACTGTACAAGCACTCGTCGTGATGCTTTTGCATGGCTGCCCAACCGAGAAAATGAAAAAACTCGTCGAGGTGTGGAAATCCGGTCGAAGACGGATGTACGAGTAGCCTCCTCTTGAGGGGTTTCTTCTTTCGTCTCCTCAACTGTTATGTGTTGGGCGTCTTCTTTAGCTACCCTTTGTTTTGCAGAAATTCGTACGGGTCCGGCGGTGTATATCCCAAACCCGCCTTTGTGGGAGCAACTTTATGTCCTTGTTTCCTGAGTTTCATTTGTGCTTCAGTGAGACCATGAATTTTCTCTCCGATGGCATAAGGACTTAAATCGTCCGCTGTTGGGAATTTTGAGAACTTGTAACCCGATCGAGAAAGCAACTTGTAAGAATTTGGGTCAAACCCTCCGGAGCGCGTATTCGGTAATTCTCCATGCTCGATGAAGTCGTGAATTGGTGTAACAAAGTCTTTGAGCGGCTGTTCAGTTAGCCCAACCTCTTCTAGCTTAGTCAAAGGCATCACCAATCCTTCTTCCATTGCAGCTGAGTGCTCTCGCTTCGTGAATCTTGGGGAATTCTTCTCATGATTGATCGCGATGATGACTTCTTCAAAAGGGGATTAACCCACCTTTCTTCGAGATTGTGGAACGTACTTCAGGATCCTCGTCGTATTTTGGGGTTTGGTCGCATGACCGAGCAATTCTAAAGTAGCCACCTTTCGACTCGTGTCTAACATTGATTTGTTGACGGCAACATCTTCTCCCTTCGACTCGTCCATTCCTAAGGCAGGGACTTCCGATGGCATGAATTCGGGTACAACTTCATGTCCCTCATAAAACTTTGCATCCGCAAAATGTGCCTCGGCTTCCAGGAAAGGTTTCTCGTCCGCAAAAACCGTCTTGACGCGATTTTTGTAAACTTAAAGCATTGGTGCAAGGTGGAGGGGACGACACCATTTTCGTGAACCCAGGTCATCCCAATAACAAACTATAAGAAGTTTTTGAATCAATAACATGGAATAGAGTATTTGCGTCGAGTTCTCCAATCGTTAATTGTATGCGTATTATGCCGATTGCTTTTTGTCCGCCTTGATTGAACCCTTGAATGATCACTCGGCTGCGTGATAACTCGTCCACTAATATGCCCAGCTTTTTCATTACGGATTTAGGCATGATGTTTACAGCCGATCCTCCATCGATGAAGATACGATTCATTCGTTGCTCGCGAATGTATCCGGCTACGAACAAAGGACGGTTGTGTGGTTTGGATCCTAATTGCAGATCTTTGTCAGAGAAGGTGATCGCGGTGAAGAATGACGACCAAACTGCTGAGGCCGCTTCTGTACTATTCCCTTCACATGTACAAAGTTGTTTTTGGGGTTTCTCATCGGATTTCTTTCTGCGAGGGGCTCATTTTCTTCCTCTTTCTCATCCCTCTCATCCGCCGAGGCCATGTAGACAGGCACAACATGATTTGACTCTTCTACTTCGTTAATGTCAAGTATTATTTTGTTCTTCCTCGCAAGATCAACCAGCAATTCTTTTAGTACGAAGCATTTCCCGGTAGGGTGGCCCACAATACGATGATAATTACAGTACTTTGGGTCACCGGTTCTCCCCATTTCTTCTGGGCATTTGCACTCGGGAAGCTCGATAACCTTCTTCTCGAGTAGGTCTTCTAACATCCCTGACACATCAGCATCGGGAAAAGGGTACTTCTTTTCTTGCAGCTCTTTCAAGGTTAGACACGCTTCTTTTTGTGGACGACAACCTTCCCTATTTCCACCCTTCTTTTCCTTGTCAGATATCCTCACAGGGGCAGTAGTTGCGACCATGGATTCTTTGGCCTTAGGTTGAATAACTTCTCGTCCTTATTCTTGTCCTTCTTTTCATGATGTGGTTCCGTGATATGGGGATTTTTTCCTCCATGGTGCGCTATGCTTATTTCCATGTCGTGGGCACGATTGGCTAGTTCCTCAAATGTGTCCGGCCTAATTCCTTGGAGAATATAAAGGAGCCCCCAATCCATTCCCTGCATTCACATTTCCACTGCGGATACTTCAGATAGTCGATCTCGACAATCGAGGCTCAAAGCACGCCACCTGTTAATGTAATCTATCACCGGTTCGTCTTTCCACTGTTTCGCGTTTGTTAGCTCAATCTTGCTCACCGTACTACGAGTGCTATAGAAACGACTAAGGAATTCACTCTCCATTTGATCCCAACTGTCAATAGATTCGTGATCTAAACCGATGTACCATTCAAATGCATTATCCTTGAGAGTACGAACAAATTGCTTCACTAGCCAATCTCCTTCGGTCCCTGCATTGTTGCAAGTCTCGACGAAATGTGCAATGTGCTGGTTACCTTTTCCGTCAAACAGCTGGAATGTAAGAGGGATGTAGCCTCTAGGCACAGGCAACTTATCAATCCATTGAGTGTAAGGCTTGGTGTATCTAAGTGACGTGTGCGAAGTACCGCCATATTGCGCCCTCACAGCATTCTGGATCAAATCGTCCAACTGTTGCATGGAAAACGGAGGGACAAGCGTCGAGCTTCTTTGCGGAGCCGCCTCATGCTGAAATGAACTTGATTGTTGCACTTCATTGGCATTGGGAGGTTTTAGAATGTCGTTAGAATTTCCTATAGCTGCAACACTATCCTTTGCATTTGGATTCGGCGGACGCAACTCATCTTGGCTCATCTCAACCACATTCAAACTCTCTATCTTGTTCATGAGCGAGGCAATTTGGAGGTCCTTCTCCCCAACGGTCCTTTGGAGTTTTTCAATGCCCTCCAACATAGCTCCCAATTTTTCTTCAACGCTAGACGCCCCTGTTGTCATTGCTTGCACAGCTAAGGTACGAGATGACTACTCTTGATTCGATGGATCCCAATGTTTAGGGCTAGGCGAAGATGAACCCGATTCTGACCCTGCACTTAAAGTCACATTTACTTTTGCTAAGTTTCGACACTGCAACGAAGCCCCGAGGGAGAGATCGGAGGGAAACGATGAACGTCCCTTTTTAGCATCCGCTTCTTTTGCCGTAAGAGCATTATCGTGATTCTCTTGAATCTCCTCAATTTCTTCCATCTTCCTTTGTATCTCAATTGTAGAGACGGAAGAGGTCCTGACTCCACCGAGGCCCTTGATCGCAATTAACACAACTAGTTGCTTCATGAAGGCCGCCTCTACTTTCGCTCAGTGGCGGAGCCAGGATTTCAGCTGAGGGGGGCACAATTCGGCTTGTGAAATAGTCAATATTTGTACTCTTATTTTAAGATAAATTAAAGTTAAATATAACCAAACTTATTATAAGTCATCTGGCTCAGGTGGTAAAGCATTACCCTATTGACATCGTCCACGAGGGTTCGAGTCCCCTTGTGCACGTTGAAATATTATTGTTTTAACTTTTTTGGAAAACAATTTAAATTCGCAGCTAAGGAGAGTCGAACCTCCAACAACTCCGACAATTCAATTTCAGTAGAGTACTTTACCGCTGCGCTGGACGCACTTCTGCGGTTGGGGGGCACTTTCTTATTTTTAAAGAGACACAGTTCAATTCTTTTTACAAAGTAAGGGTTACCTAGTGTTTTCGGAAATTTTTTGCCCCCCCCCCTACATGGCTCCGCCTCTGCTTTCGCTTTGCTCCGGGTAAAGTGCCCTGAAGATGTACTGCTGCTGCTTTGCGTTTTCCTTCAAGCCATTGGAATACGGTGTTTCAGATGTAGGAGAAAAAGATGAGAGGAAGAGAGGTCTCACTGGGCGTGCCAAAATTTGTACACACAAATTTTGCAAACTCGCCGAAAAGGACGCAAAAAGTAAGTGCACAAATTTAATTTATTTTTTATTTGATTTAAAGTTGGTACAATCCTCTTGGTTTGACACCGGATCGAAAACCTCTGATTAAATATCATACTTCTTGACTTCGTTGACTTGAAGTGTAGTGATGACAAGATTTCCTCAAAGAGATGAGGTTGACGATGTAATGGGAGTTTGACCTTAGAACGGAAGGATTTGACGAAGAACGGTCCGTGGCTTCAAACTCCAATCTTGATGAACTTAAAGTGGAATGGCTTGCGTCTTCGATTTTCCGAGCAATGGTTGTGTGGTGGTGAAGCTTGATGAGGGTTGGAGAGCTTGATCTCGATCGCGCTTCGTGTACTTTTGCCTTCTTGGATCTTCGGCGGGATGCTTGTGGATATTCGAGGAAGTCTTCAAGTGATGCGTGAATGAAGCTTGGACGAGGGCTTGATAGCTTGATCTCTAACAATCTCCGTGTGCGGCCGCGTTCTTGAATCTCCGGCGGAAGGCTTGTGGATCTTCAAGAAAGTCTTCGTGTGCGTTCGCGTTCTCGAATCTCCGGCAAGATGCTTGTGGATCTTCAAGAGAGTCTTCAAAGTATTGGAGAGCTCTGGTGTCTGCTAGCACGATGTCTTTTGTGTGTGAATGAGAGTCTGTATTTATATACTCACATGTAGGGACTAGTTTGTAATAATCCCTTGATTTTTTTTTTTATTTATTGCGTAAAACCCCCTCGACTTTATGTGTTTTTCTTCTTCTTGTGCAGTCTCCACAACCTACTGATGCGGTGCTGCTGTTGCATATCTTATCTTGAGAGCTGGTCTGATGTCATCACGGTCAAGCTGATGATGTGTAGCTGGGTGTCGTACTTATTATTATTATGTGCCCGGGATAGATAGAGAGATAGATAGATAGATAGATAGATAGATCTATCTTTTTTCCTTAATTATTTTTCTCTTTTTAGTGTAATGGGAATGAATGTTAACAACGAGGGAATGGAATTTTGTATGCTCATTGCCAACCAGATGCATGCATGTATCTCTCTATACTGAAAAAAGAGCCTGTTTGTGCCTCAAGTTGTGTCCATCATTGGATCAAAACAAGTGAGTTTATACCTTCTCATGTAGTATAGATTGACTAAAATCCTTGTTAAAATAGACTGTTTGTGCGTCAAGTAAGTAATTCCAGGGTTTTTTGCAGGGGCAAACTTGGTGTATTGATTGATTCGTCTGCTTCCGCCGTGGTTTCATTTCTTCTTTAACTGTGCATGCCCATCAGCAGCAGCAAATTCAGATAGTAAGTAATGCCCAGAAATGCAACAACAAGATCAAACAAACCAAAACATACTATGATGGATTGAAGATGACAAAACTAAAAGTTGTTCACAGATAGTATCTGAAATACCCCGTTATTTAGAAACGGGTATTATGTGTATTTTACATAGTATTAGGTGCATTTTATGTAATATTAAGTGTTAGTATGTTAAAACGAGTATTTTATAATAATATTTGGTGTTAATATAATATTATTATAAGTATTGGGTGTTAATACGCTACTATTATATTTTATGATATTATTTGGTGTCAATATGACATTAGTATAAGTGTTGGGAGCTAATCTTATTGGTAGGAAGTTCATTTTTATTACTAATAACTATTTAGGGTTATTATGTATTTTCTCAACTTTATAAAGAGCCTTTTATTTAACTCAGGGGGGTGCTAGTGACTTTTATCCAAAACAGTAGGGGTGAAAGTGTCTTTAACCCTAAACATAGTCATCTTCTTCCTCAAACTCTCCCATGGAGGAAGAACACCATCTCCAACCCAAACACCACCATTACCACTCCGAATCTTCACCAAATTCGTTGATGTTTGTCCCAAATCACTCCCTATTCGATTTAAACTCATCAAGGCTCGATAATTTAGCATCAAGCAACCCAATTTCGCCAATTTTTGGTCCCGATTCAAAACCAAAATTTTCAATGTGGGTTTCCTCATGGAGGTTGAATTCTTCGCCTCTCTACCTATATAAACCCATCAATCTCAGAAATTTCTCACACCCATTCAAGCTACCAAACTCAATCTCTCTCACCAATCCCTCTAAGCTCTCAATCTCTCCTTCAATCTCTCTCTCTCTCTCTCTCTCTCTCTCTCGGCCGCCGCCGTCGCCGCCGGCGCTGCCGTTTCCGCCGCCGTCGGCCGTCGCCCTCGGCCCTCTGTCCGCCACCACCACCAATCGTCGCCACCGTCGGCGTCATCCCGTCGTCTCTCTCTCTTCGGGTTGAAACCCGTATGTGTTCTCTTCTCTTTACTTTCTTTCTTTTGTTTTATTTTTTTTATTATTAGTATTATTCAAAAAGTAGGTTAACTGTTATTAAATGGGAAGAAGACATCAATGTGGGCTTGGCCCAGTGGTAAGAGGAAAACACTTAAGAGCTTTGGGTGTGTGGGAGGTAGGTTTCAAGTTCAAATCTCACAAGAGACAATTCTTTTTATGCAAAGTTTAAAGAAATATTTTTACACTCACTTTTACTCCAAAATAAATATGTAGAATAAGGATGATAAAAATATATTTTTCTTATTCTGTTTTATAAGTTTATAACAAATTAGAATAAGCTATTTTCTTCAAATAAATTTATTATTTCTTTTAAATAAAGTTAGTTAGTTTATAACTTATATTCTTTACTAAGGCTTGTTTGGTTGGGATGAACTACTATTAGAATTATTATTGTTTTTGGGGAAAAATAATATGCTTCTCTGCCCTATAATAAGGGAAATAATTAGTTGATCTTATAAGTTATATTTTTATAACTATAGCTATGTTTTATAATATTAAACGTTAATTCTATAAAGTGTATTTTTCTATAAAAGAGGTTGTTCGCCTTAAGTAAAGGTTGGGGAGAGTTAGTAAGGGATTTATTTCATTTACATATAGGACTTCGTGTGCAATGTGTTGATTAGGATACTATTTAATTTGTAGGCGACAATTTCATTTACGAAGGACACGTCGAGTATTACTATGAAGTGATTTGCTTTGCTTGAGATTAAAGGTAAGTAAATATGCCAAGCCTAGTGTGCTTATCTCTTTCGTGTCGAAACGAATTCTTGTATTTCTTTACGTCTCAAAATGTGTTTATGTGATGTGACATGCAATATGTGATTTCTACTTGATAAATGTTTTTCTTGGAAATATCACCATGATAATGATAATGCATTAATACGTAAAGTGGAATAGTTGTGCGGGGACATTTATGATTATTGTGGTATGGTTACCATTGGCATTGGACGGTTTGATCTCGGTCTTCCGTTTCAATTTATTTTTATTTTAATCCGGTTGCAAGTCCCCGGATAGCTCCTTGTACTCACTCTTCTGGCCGCAAGAAGTCTGTAAGGGGGTGTCGACACTTAAGGTCTTGGATGCTTGCGAAGTGGTTGGTTGGTTTCCCCCGTCACAACGAATTAATAATGGATTTTTGGTTTTTGTTAACGGAAAGAAGTTAACGATGGATTTTGGATTTTCCTAATGATTATGAAAATTGGTTGGAAATATTATGGAATTGGGAACTCTTATGTTTTAATACAAGAGTCAACTTTATTACCGTTGTGTTTGCGAAAAACTCTTACTTACAAATGAGTCATTGTTTTATAACTACCTCATCATCGTTTTACATGTTTGGATGTTTATTTACCAGTATTTCATGCTGATTTTGTACTGTGGTGTTTCTTTTTCATTCCGCACCACAGGTTTAGAAGATGGTTATCTGGCGTAGAAGGGGACGCGCATCACATGGGATAATAGAAGTAGTATTTCATTTGAATTTGAATTCCTTATTAGTTTAAACACTTTAGTTTGTTATGCCGGTTTGTGGCTAGGATGTTGTATTTTTAATAATGCAATATTTTCAATTGGATTTAATTGTTATTGTGGATGTTTTGTGCTTGCGAACCATGTTATAAAATCTCCTTGTATCCGGGCTCCTCTCGGGTACGGAGTGACATCCCCGGGTCTCCGGCTTGGGCCATTTGGGGGTGTTACAGTTGGTATCAGAGCCTGGCAATCCAAAAAGAAAATTTAAAACCTGTAGGGGAATCTAAAATGGACATAGGAAAAGAATTTAAAATTTGACAAGCCGTTGGGAATTTGGGTAGTCTTGAATAGGTCTATTATGTGTTTAAGTCTTTAGAAAATAGGCTTAGTAAGCAAGTATCCCTACCCACCCTCTCCTAGCTAAGAATTTTGGCCTACCTGATTAACTAAGTATTTGGGTTTAAAGTTTTTCATTGGAGTTTGGGTTAGGTGTTGGGTAATCGAAAGTTGTGAATTGTTTTCGGAAGTCTCGTGTGATCAAAAAATTAAAGTTTTGGGAGTATGTACTTATTTCATAAGGGCAAATATTTTGGTTTATGATACAAGTTGTGGATTAAGAGAGTATATGGAGTCATTTCGTTTTTATAGATGGCTAAGACTAAGAGAACCGCAAGGAAGCGTGTTATGCTAGTATTGTGAGGATAAGTTTAATGCGCTGGAGTTTACTCGATATCGGAATCCCGCTTCCCAAGCTTGTTGTATTTGGAATGCTCTACCTATGGGGGCCCACATTTAGAGATATTATGGCTAACTATGAAGATTATTTCTATCAAATGAGTGGATGGTGAATGCCGACTTTATGTGTAAATGTTGATGAAGGCTCATGGTCAATGGCAAGGGATCATAATAGATTCTAGTGAAGATGAGGATATTGTGGAAGGTCCTAGTTAGAATGATGAGTTCGAGGATAACCCTAGGAAAGACATGGAATCGGAAGCAAGTGTGAACAACAATGAGAAGTAGA
This sequence comes from Linanthus parryae, assembly GCA_023055425.1. Classification (NCBI taxonomy): domain Eukaryota; kingdom Viridiplantae; phylum Streptophyta; class Magnoliopsida; order Ericales; family Polemoniaceae; genus Linanthus; species Linanthus parryae. Next base: position 1,055,322 of record JALGPY010000002.1, read on the forward strand.
TATATTTGGCTTCTTTGATTTCTTAGACCTCTAATGCTTTTGGAGTTTTACTTTGAAATAATACCATGAAGCCAAACAATGTTTTAAGGTTTCTTAGAATGTTTTTACATAAGCCACTTTTGAGCTAGAGATAATCATTGGTGATTTGCATAGATTAAATATTGCTTTCATGAGGAGGGATAATACTTATGTTTTGAGGATCCATTTTGGAATATTATAAGTTTTTGTATTATTGATTTGGAGTATGAGTTGGAGATTAAGGGTGGCTAGTTTTCGATTAGTGCATAGAAAGCGTTCATAGAGTTAGAACGCGAAAATGTTAAATTTGTGGCGTTTGAATTTGTGACACAGTTGGTATTTGGTGTAGTAGACGTGTTTAAATGTTTCTTATTTTTCTCGGAATTTTTCCCAAGTATGAGATATGTTCACAAACATGTCATAAAAATTTCAATCCCAAATAAATTCTGGAGACTTAGATACGAATTTCCAAAGTCCGTTATGGAGGAGCAGAATTGCAAAGTGACCATCTGTAGTATTTTTGCCTTTAACCTATCTTAAAGATTTTGGACGAGTCTCAAACTTTTATAGTGATTGGTAGACACATAGGGCTATATCAGGGTTAAAGCCTAGCCCATTTGAGAAAGTAAAAGTCAGTTTAAGACTTGGTGAAGTTGAAGTTTCTGTTCTGGTGGCTTATAATAGCAGCTATGCTATTCTCTGTGTAACTTGAACTTTATAAATTATTTTGAGATGATTCTTCTTGATTATGAAATTAGACTCAGAGAGGTCGACCCATGCAGAATTTGATAATTTTTCTTACCCGTTTGATCACTTTTATAGTTTTTAAAGAAGCATGATAAATAAGATGTGTACAGTCTATGTGCAAATTGCATGTGTAGTCGACGGTATGATCAATGTGTTATATTATTGCTTAGTTGCTCATTACGTGACATGTATTTTATTTCAGTTGTACTCCATGATACTTAAGAATGATACAATAGGTTATAATATAGGGATTTTTACCAATAGACCACATTCATACAACACTAGAAATAGTTGTTACAAAGAGGGTTAAAACTTTCGTACCTACTCGAACCTGACGAATGAGGATTCAAAATAATTTTGGTAGTTAATCAAATACCATTCAAGCAAAGTTTGTATGAGCGGCAAAAGAGGATAAATGAGCTCGTATCGAGGAATTTTGAAGTACCTATGCATTGGGTTGCTTACGAGTTTTAAAATAATGTAGGAGGAACAAGATGTATTTATATTATGTTCAAGACGAAAGTGTTTGAGATATGTTTGGGGACGTGATTTCAATTTGGTGGTTTTAGATACTTCTTAGCTATTATTTGAGGAACGACATATTTATTTGTTCATGGTTTGGCCTTGGAGTTACGCTAGTCGTTGGGTTGTGTCATCATTTTGTGTAAGCGTAATATATTTGTTATTTTAATCTGACTGGGAGTACCGATATTCAGCCTTGGACAATCTGAAGACCTTGTTTCTCGAGACAAATAGTTTATGATGTTGTAACGATTATCATTGGAGTTATTGATTTAAATTTTGGAAGCTTTCTACTACCTTGGTGCTAGCAATGAGACAAAAATTTGGTATATTCAAACTTATTAGGGTATAATCTCACGTTGGAGTAGTTGGCTTATAACGTTGTTTGGCGTATGTGATTGGAGCATTTTCACTAAACCAATGTTTGAACAATTGAATGGTTATTAACCTCTAAAAGATTTGTCGAGTTTCATGCTTATATTGAATTCCTTGAAGTTACATAAATCAATGGTGTACCGGGATAAATGAGTCTGCATAGTTGTTGTAATCTTCTCGGACGATGTACTTGGAGCTTTGTTAACAGAAATATGTTTTTAAGGATTTATCACCAAAGGCGACTTCAGATACTAGCTTGCGAGTCTCGTTATTGTTGAACCTATTTGAATATGAATAAGTTACTTGGAGTATGTGCCTCAGTATCGTATTATTTTGGATACACATGGTTTATTTTTATTTATTTCCTTCGCTCGAGGCGAATTTTCAGATGACGGTAGGAAAACAACGATAAAGGAAACCACCGGGTAACATCATATATCATAGGCTATGGTTAAGTGTCTAAGGATAGGAGGAACCATGTCGCTTTGGAGTCTTGTGCACTATCTCCTCGATTCTCTATTTTGTTAGATAAGATGTTTTGTACCGTTCGGATATAGTTTTGACCTTGGGAATCAGTTTTGGAGTTCACTTAAATATTGTTAAGGGAACGTGATATTTCCTTGTTTATGAATCGCCTTTAGAGCCATACAAATTCGTTTGGATGCGTTTTCATTGTTAGGGAATCGTAATCTAGAATCTTTGATTTGGTTTATACTTAGGTTCACTAAGAGTACGAATTTCAAACTTGGGAGATTCTATGGACCTTACTCTCTGTGAAGAACAACTTATGAGACAATAGCAATGGTTACTTGGGTAAACGATTGAAGCAATGAAAATATTTTCTTTGGCACCGATTATGTTGTGGAGGTGATCTCACTAGTCACGTTACAATCTAAATCTTGATGTAATTGAGGCACTTTGTCATAGGTTGTGTATTATTGGAGCCTTGTCACTCAAATCATTGTTCGATTCATGGGATGGATGTCCACGGAGGAGCTTATCTAAAATTTGTATGTTTTTATTGGGCTACTAGAGGTTCTACCCCTTGTTGAGTGGTTGTAAGAGTGTGCTTGTAATCATTTGGGAGGGGGGATTCTAATAAAGACTATTATATATGATACCAAAGACCGTGTTCAAAGGTTAGACCCAACAACTAAGTGAAAAATCCGCATGTGAACTTTCTTTTGACATTGTTGTTATATACTTGGAACACTCGAAAAAAATGAATTTTTGTAATAATCTTGACTCTGGCTCAGATTTTGTGATTGTTATTTTGAATTACGATGTTACTCCTATATGGAGAACACTAGTATCTTTGTGAGACCTACTATGGGAATGTAAGCCCAAGAGCAACATTGTCCTTGGAAGATTGGTTATAAATGACCAATGATGATCGAACTTGTCAAGTTGAATTGTATGATACATGTGATATTATTGCATCTTTGTAGTGCTGCATGATAAGATAGAAAATGATCAATAGGCGATAGTTGTGATCCCTACCCCATAGCCTTACCACCTGATCAGATGATCACGTACGACTATGTCTTGAAGAGAAATGTCAAAATTTCGGGGAATACCTTGTCCCATGTATAGCAACTTGGGAAGTGTGTTCTATACCATTTCATGCATTGGATCTCGAACCAGAAGTTTTGAACATGTTAAGATTCTAGATACCATGACAAGGGGCACGTGTACCAAGAGTGTTAGGATTGTAAAGGTATTATGGACAATTAAAGCAGGGGTTGGTATGAGGAAGAAGTATCCTCACCTTTTTGACGAGGTATTTTGAGTTCCGAGGACGTCACTCCTCTAAGGGGGAGAGGATGTAATCCTTCGATTTTAGATACGTTAGTTTAAGTTACCCGTATAGCATATTGCATATCGTACATGACATTAGTTTTGCATTTAGTAGTCATTAGTAGTTATACCCTAGAGTGGAGACTCATACCTTAATGTTGTTTAGAATTTGGTTTAAACTTCGAGGACGAAGTTTTCTTTAAGGGGGGAAGGATGAAATACCCCGTTATTTAGAAACGGGTATTATGTGTATTTTACATAGTATTAGGTGCATTTTATGTAATATTAAGTGTTAGTATGTTAAAACGAGTATTTTATAATAATATTTGGTGTTAATATAATATTATTATAAGTATTGGGTGTTAATACGCTACTATTATATTTTATGATATTATTTGGTGTCAATATGACATTAGTATAAGTGTTGGGAGCTAATCTTATTGGTAGGAAGTTCATTTTTATTACTAATAACTATTTAGGGTTATTATGTATTTTCTCAACTTTATAAAGAGCCTTTTATTTAACTCAGGGGGGTGCTAGTGACTTTTATCCAAAACAGTAGGGGTGAAAGTGTCTTTAACCCTAAACATAGTCATCTTCTTCCTCAAACTCTCCCATGGAGGAAGAACACCATCTCCAACCCAAACACCACCATTACCACTCCGAATCTTCACCAAATTCGTTGATGTTTGTCCCAAATCACTCCCTATTCGATTTAAACTCATCAAGGCTCGATAATTTAGCATCAAGCAACCCAATTTCGCCAATTTTTGGTCCCGATTCAAAACCAAAATTTTCAATGTGGGTTTCCTCATGGAGGTTGAATTCTTCGCCTCTCTACCTATATAAACCCATCAATCTCAGAAATTTCTCACACCCATTCAAGCTACCAAACTCAATCTCTCTCACCAATCCCTCTAAGCTCTCAATCTCTCCTTCAATCTCTCTCTCTCTCTCTCTCTCTCTCTCTCGGCCGCCGCCGTCGCCGCCGGCGCTGCCGTTTCCGCCGCCGTCGGCCGTCGCCCTCGGCCCTCTGTCCGCCACCACCACCAATCGTCGCCACCGTCGGCGTCATCCCGTCGTCTCTCTCTCTTCGGGTTGAAACCCGTATGTGTTCTCTTCTCTTTACTTTCTTTCTTTTGTTTTATTTTTTTTATTATTAGTATTATTCAAAAAGTAGGTTAACTGTTATTAAATGGGAAGAAGACATCAATGTGGGCTTGGCCCAGTGGTAAGAGGAAAACACTTAAGAGCTTTGGGTGTGTGGGAGGTAGGTTTCAAGTTCAAATCTCACAAGAGACAATTCTTTTTATGCAAAGTTTAAAGAAATATTTTTACACTCACTTTTACTCCAAAATAAATATGTAGAATAAGGATGATAAAAATATATTTTTCTTATTCTGTTTTATAAGTTTATAACAAATTAGAATAAGCTATTTTCTTCAAATAAATTTATTATTTCTTTTAAATAAAGTTAGTTAGTTTATAACTTATATTCTTTACTAAGGCTTGTTTGGTTGGGATGAACTACTATTAGAATTATTATTGTTTTTGGGGAAAAATAATATGCTTCTCTGCCCTATAATAAGGGAAATAATTAGTTGATCTTATAAGTTATATTTTTATAACTATAGCTATGTTTTATAATATTAAACGTTAATTCTATAAAGTGTATTTTTCTATAAAAGAGGTTGTTCGCCTTAAGTAAAGGTTGGGGAGAGTTAGTAAGGGATTTATTTCATTTACATATAGGACTTCGTGTGCAATGTGTTGATTAGGATACTATTTAATTTGTAGGCGACAATTTCATTTACGAAGGACACGTCGAGTATTACTATGAAGTGATTTGCTTTGCTTGAGATTAAAGGTAAGTAAATATGCCAAGCCTAGTGTGCTTATCTCTTTCGTGTCGAAACGAATTCTTGTATTTCTTTACGTCTCAAAATGTGTTTATGTGATGTGACATGCAATATGTGATTTCTACTTGATAAATGTTTTTCTTGGAAATATCACCATGATAATGATAATGCATTAATACGTAAAGTGGAATAGTTGTGCGGGGACATTTATGATTATTGTGGTATGGTTACCATTGGCATTGGACGGTTTGATCTCGGTCTTCCGTTTCAATTTATTTTTATTTTAATCCGGTTGCAAGTCCCCGGATAGCTCCTTGTACTCACTCTTCTGGCCGCAAGAAGTCTGTAAGGGGGTGTCGACACTTAAGGTCTTGGATGCTTGCGAAGTGGTTGGTTGGTTTCCCCCGTCACAACGAATTAATAATGGATTTTTGGTTTTTGTTAACGGAAAGAAGTTAACGATGGATTTTGGATTTTCCTAATGATTATGAAAATTGGTTGGAAATATTATGGAATTGGGAACTCTTATGTTTTAATACAAGAGTCAACTTTATTACCGTTGTGTTTGCGAAAAACTCTTACTTACAAATGAGTCATTGTTTTATAACTACCTCATCATCGTTTTACATGTTTGGATGTTTATTTACCAGTATTTCATGCTGATTTTGTACTGTGGTGTTTCTTTTTCATTCCGCACCACAGGTTTAGAAGATGGTTATCTGGCGTAGAAGGGGACGCGCATCACATGGGATAATAGAAGTAGTATTTCATTTGAATTTGAATTCCTTATTAGTTTAAACACTTTAGTTTGTTATGCCGGTTTGTGGCTAGGATGTTGTATTTTTAATAATGCAATATTTTCAATTGGATTTAATTGTTATTGTGGATGTTTTGTGCTTGCGAACCATGTTATAAAATCTCCTTGTATCCGGGCTCCTCTCGGGTACGGAGTGACATCCCCGGGTCTCCGGCTTGGGCCATTTGGGGGTGTTACAGTATCCTTTCCCTATAGTTGCTCGCCAGCAGGCGCTATTCACGTAAAAGAGGTAGCGATGATTGGTCTTCAGTCAAGTCAGTTGGCGGCGGGCGAGCGGACTTGGGAAAGTATAGCTTTTGGCACGCGGTGGCTCACTCCAGGTGGTTTGGTCTTATAGACACACATAAAAATTAGCGAGATACCCGTGACATTATATATGATGATGATGATGACGACTATCTACCTGCCTTCCTACCTTTAATCGTTGACAACGACGGCGACAGATCTAGAAATTTGGCATATTGGGGACTAGAAAAAATTTCAAGTTTAATGACGGTTCTTTAGAAAATTTTGAAGTATTTAAGGGTCAAAGTGATGGTCCTAATAGATCGCGGAGACTAATATGTAATATGAGTGAAGACATGTAATATGAGTGAAGACTAATGTAGTTGAATTAATAAACTGTTGGATAAATATTATAAATATTATAAAGTATTATAATATTATTATAATATTATAATATTAATATTATAAATATTTATAATATTATAAATATTTATAATATGATGATGGCTTGCTCCATGTATTTTGTCTTAGACACACACATGAAAATTAACGAGATGTCCGTGACATTATATATGATGATGATGATGATCAACCTGCCTTCCTACCTTTTAATTGTTGACGACGACGGCAGGAGGTGCGGAGCTAGAAATTTTGCACAGTGGAGATTCGAAAAAAATTCAAGTTTAACGACGAACCTTTTGAACATTTTAAAGTATTTAAGGGTTAAAATGATGGTCCCAATTTATCGCAAAGACGAATATCTAATATGAGTAAGGACTAATGTGGTTAAATTAACAAACAGTTGGATAAATATTACCACTCTGTCCCACCTCTAATGCACCATTGGAGGTGGGACTAAAGACAAAAAATGATGGTATTTTACTGATTTGTCCTCACAAGGAGGAAAAAATTACACATCATTATCAAAAGATCACATCACATGTGGGGTATTAATGAAGGTATTGCTACCATTTAATCAGTTTAATATTATCAAAAAAAAAGAAACTTTTAAAGATGAGTGGAGGTCCAAATAAGAAAATGGTGCATTAGAGGTGGGACGGAGTGGTACCACAAAATATTACCACTATGCTTCTTCTCTTTCACCCCCATTGAACTTATTTGACTCGTGTTTGAGTCACTATGGGTAACTTTAACCGAGTGATTTCGGTCGCAAAACGGTGTGACTTTTTGATAATTTTTCACCATGTTACGGAGTAACTTTTACTTTACAACATATGAAAATGGAGTATCAAAACATCGCATCATTTTGCTATCCAAATTACCGGGTCAAAGTGACCTCGTGAATAGTAAGAAAAAGTCAAATAAAGTGAAAGAGAAGAAACATGGTGGTATGGGAGAAAACTGTAAATTTCAAAACTTGAGTGAGGGTGATGATGTAATTCACATTGTGTGGCACTGATGCAATTTATTTTGCCTTTTTTTAATTTATGTCTATCTCGTTGTGGAAGGAAGAGAAGTTATTGAATGCCTCTGAAACAACAACAACGGGCCTCAACAGAAGAAGAAGAACAAGGGCGATTGAGAGAAACCGAGTCAAAGCCTTCTCTTTCTCAGCAGCAACAAACACTTCGACGATATCATCCTCCTCTCCTCTGAAACTCTCTCGCTCTCATTCGATGTAAAAATCCCCCTCTTTCTGAATATAATCATCTCAACGTCTTCAAAGTCTTCTCTCTTCAGCATCTCGATAATCTGCTTGCGAAGAGGAATTGCTGCTGCTCTCGTCGCTCTCCAATCTCAGATCAGGTAATCAATCCCCCAACTCCTCTCCTATTCTGATTGTATAAGAAGATGAACCCTAGGTTAGGTTGATTGATTGATTGATTGATCGTATAGGGGACTTTCGCATACCCCTTTTTCAATTGCCCCTTGCTCTCTCTCTCTATCTCTATCTCTCATTCAGTAGTTTTCTCTACTATTACCGTGATTGGTGTTCACTGGGCACTCAAAAACCCTAGTTTGCTGGTGCTGTAAAACCTGTTATGTAATGGTGAAACAGAATTTTTGATCTCTACTCCTTTGCATCAATGTGCCATCAATCTTGACAAAACAAGCTGGTACTACTTTACAGAAACAAATTTTAATTTATTTTTTAAAGTGCTGAAGATGTTAATTTAGAGAACTCTATAACCTTCATCTTCTCACAAGTGCTTTTGAAACTCAATTTATCATCCATCCTTTTGGACTTTGATTTGCGGAATTGGAGGCTGCTCTATTATAGTTAGGGCTGAGCTTTTCTGCTTGGAAAGAATACTTTGGTTTGATCAATTCCATGGCAACTGACACAGCTAACATGGAAACTGTCAGCTTACTTCGTATTAAATTCAACCTTCGGTGAAGAGATAATGTACATAACATTTTTTCCATGAACTTGTATACATACTGCGGTTCAACTCCTTTATAAAATGCTTATATCGAAGAGTTAGCAAGACCTGTGATGAATTTAGGGTTTGGAAAGCAAGGGCTGACACTATTTTTTGCTTGAAGAGAAACAAAATGTTGTATCTGTTCCTAGTTCATCCTTGAAACGTCTCTCGTAGCCTATTTGTTCTGCAAAACTTATGTTCGCTTGTAACATATATATGTTTTCTGCCATTTAGAGCATCAAAAGTAGCTTAGGTAAAAAGCAATCTTAGATACAATATAATGTAGCTGGGAAAAAGACGCACTCTAACAGGCTAGTCAACAAAAGGTATGTCTACCTCTCTCCTCTCGTAGTAGTATACACAAGTAACATAAGCAATTTAATTATTCTACACCTATCAGACTAGGTAAACACTTAACCTTATTGACTCAGTTCCTCAAAACTTGTTGTTGGGTCACATGAAATTACGATGTGGGGGTGAATTTACCTAATATCGATCTATACTTAAGCGTCTAAGAAAGATGTTATTTCAACAATATTTGTATGCACTATCATACTCGGTTCTTGCAAAAGTCGTTTGCAAGATACTGAAAAGGCGGATATGATCACTTATTTTGGGTTATATGAGAAAGAAGGGATTCTCTAATAAATGTACCGGAACAAATAGCAAAATGTTTTCGGTTCAAATACATTTGTAGATGAGAGGCTTGTGTTATTTGTCTTTTTCCTCTCTTCCCCGACCATCGAGTTTATCATGATTTACCCGACTCAGCTTTTGCGGAGTTTTAATAACTTCTATATTTGTTATTTACCTAAGTTTTTCTACAATTTATTACCACTCCCTGTCCCCGCCGAACGATTATGGAGGTAACAGATTTTCTTGAAAGAACAAAGCTTTATAATCACGAAGATGAATTTTCTCTTTTCTTCGGTACTTCAATTGTTTCTGATATACATATGGACTGGAAGACTGATGAATATGTAAGTCAAATTGTCCAAGTGTGTTGGAGGAAATGAGGAGACTATTAAGAGTGTGGCGTGGTTATAGCGTTCTCTAATCGAATATATAAGTTTGTATTGCATATTAAGGATAACTGCAAGATCTATATGATTCTAGGATGGAATTGGAGAAAATGACGACCTGTAAATGAGTGAAAGAAAAATTAAAACTAAATTTTGATTTGTTCAGCAAGAATAATATACGTGGATATTTACTATGTAAGAGCTGGGAATTGCGCCTCAAGTATTAGGGAAAACAGTTGTGAGGTGATATAGTCATTTGTCTCCAACAAAGTCATCTGGTGCCTATCTGATTCTTGTCAGACCTTATCTTGAACGGTTAAGGTAAAATAGAACCAAGAGAAGATCAAGAAGAAATTAGGTGGTCAGTACAAGATGTGATTTCAATTGGTCATCCTTGAGGAGCCTACTTGCGGGTAGATGACTATATATAAGTGTTAGATACCTGATGGTACACTTTAGCCTTCCTCTTTGAAGGTTTTAGATTGTTAGAAGATGTGGTAATTGAAGATGATATATAGTCTTGGTTCAAGCAATGTCAGGGTTGCAGTCTTGTGAATTTGCAAGATAACGTAACACAGAGTATGTTGCTTCTGTTGATTACACTTGTTATCAGGTAGTTGGTGCACCATGTTTTGTTTAACTTGTTTGCCTCCGACATACGAGCCAGGATGACATGTCAGGAATCAGAAGTAGTAGTAGTAGTATCAGCAGCAGCAAAGGTTACAAAAAAGTAGTTCAGAAGCAAGGCTGAAAGTTCCCCTCTTTCAACGAACTCTTTTGCCCCCTCGATTTCTTCATCGCTTGACACTACGAAAGTGTCTTCCTTTACCTGGTTTAGCATTCATGGTTGATCTTTTGAAAATTTAGTTTTATTCGGGGGAGGGGGTCATTTATTGCAAATTGTTTCGGCCATGGAAAAAAGATGCATCATTTATATTACATGGTGATTTCTCTTTCAACCATGTGATTGATTCTTTACCTTAATCAGTATATTGTTATATACGTTCCTTACATTTTGGGGATTTTGGGAAAACAAAATTCAAAGAAGTTAAAATGCACTCCTTATGACATAATGTGGCACTTATAGAGAGAAGGAATTGAGGGATTTTGAAGAAAACATATGACTTATGTGTCGCATCAAAAGTCTCTTGCTACATCACAGGAAACAGTGATTGTTCCTTTTAAAGTGTACCAACTTCCAAGGTTAGTCATGACCAAGGCAGTCGAGTTCTGTGATGACTGAATCCTTCTGTTTTTCTTACTCTCTGATTTAGCCGCTTCTCTCTAGTTGTTATGTTTCTCTCAAATTGTATTTTGTTTCCTTGATGTCAAAAAATCTCACTCTTCATGTGTGTTCTTAATTCAAGATTTACTCCTCCGAATTAATTGGCAAATAAAGCAAATTTCCTTCTCAGACTCTTCTTAACTTATGAATGATGACAGCATTCAACCTGTAAAACTTTCCTCAGTGTAAAGACATTTTTGATGTCTAATTTACCTTTAAGGGGTCCCTTTATGCATCATGTCAGTAGGATTCTTTTGAAATGGTAATTTTAAAGAATCGCAATATCACATTCATCAAAAGAAACCCGCGAAATTGACATGAACTACTGTACAGAGTTCATTGTCTGCTACTAAGCTATGGTTATTTCTGAATGAGATTGTTCATATTTCGTTCCAACCTTTAGCTATATAACTAGATTTTGGAACAGGAGAAAATATTACGTGCTTGCTGTTATTCTTGCAGTACAATTGTGAAGCATTTAGTAAAACTTGATTAGCAGAATCATTCATTTTTGAACTCACATCCGGTTGCTTTATTCTCGTATTTTTCTCCAGGGCATTCTGCAATGCACCGTGTGGGCAGCGCGGGCAACACCAATTCGGTTCGTCCCCGTAAGGAGAAGAGGTTAACTTATGTATTGAATGATGCTGATGACACAAAGGTGACCCTCCTTTTAGAGTAGTAATCGGTTATTGGTTCTTGAATCATATTAATCAGGTGCTTCTAATGCCAACAATTAATTCGTGTGTTTCTGATAATGAAAAGATGATTCCATGTAGACTTTCCAATTTTGTCCCTGATCTAGGCATTAAGGCATACATCTGAATGGTATTTGACAACAGGATCAATAGGGCACATAGCACAAGTTGCTTCCCAGGGGTCTGAGTCAGACAAACACATAACGTTACGAAGATTGCTACACGTAAGAGTCACTGGAGGAGGATGAAAGAAACAATGCTTCACTTTTTAGGCATGTGAAATGATACTTGCTGAAAGACTTAATGACTTTGTATTGTGACAACCTAAAATTTCTTTGACTCTAATCTGATATCTGACCCTTAGATATCATCAATATCTGATGCGTAGAATTTCATTTCTTCGAGCATACATCTAATTTCTAAGACACAACTTTTCCCTCTGTCTAGAAACCCTTTCATAATGTGTTAACTTTGATGTGAAGATTTGATGTTGCAGTTGGAAGAGAGATAGCTACAGAATTGTCACTGTTCTCTATATGACAATTGGCCGTTTCCTATTATACCAATACAAATTTGTCATGAATCTTAACCTCTACAAAATAAATCTTAATGCTGACCGGGGATGCCAATCTTACAATCAATTGCTGACTCAGACAATTCATAAAATCTGATACTGTGCGTTCTTTCAATTGAATCATTTGGTTAAGCTATTTTACCTTTTCTCGTATCTTCTTGTGGTTGGGGAATCCTCAAGATGAGTAACAATTTTTGATCTTGAATCTTGATAGACTAGGTGTCAGTTCGTAAATGAGTATGTAAAACAAATTTACCATTTTATAAGTATTGGTTTAACTAATCATAGTCTCACACTTGAAAACATGGGTCATAAAGTGTGTGTTGTAGTAGTCTTTATCGTATTATTCTTTGATATATTTCGAAAGAATCAAGCAAATCTTCACAATTCAATATTAGTATGAAATAGGATGTAGTAGGATGGTATAAATTCTCGATAACTGTCTCGCCTAACTATATCAACAGCTGATACACATCTTTTATTATCCTTACATTCGGCATTTTACAGCATTGTGCAGGTGTAAATTGTTTGACTGTGTCGAAGTCATCAGAGACAGGTGGTTGTGATAACCTCTTTACTGGGAGCCGTGACGGAACATTAAAGAGATGGGCATTGGCTGAAAGTGGAGCTACCTGCTCTGCTACATTTGAGTCGCATGTAGACTGGGTAATTTCGGTCGCTCCCTTTAGTTTTTACTGCACTTCATGGTTCAGTTCCTCAATGCGAATTCAGTTAATATTTCAACTTCTTAATTGCCGATTCTCTATGCTCATCTATCTCTCTACCAACGCTTTTGCATAGCCTACCAGTTCTGTAGTGGATCTAGTCTTTTCTTCACTCGACCAATTCACAAGTTTTTCAAATGATGAACGGGTAGTGTTGTCCAAGTAATAGACTAGCCAAGATTTGAATTGTTATTTATGTGATCGGTGGAACTTGTAGAAAGGTATAGTTGTCTACACTAGGAGTGTAGAGCATAGTTTTACGGACATCACTTCGGTTTTCTAGTTCGAGCAAAACGTTTTGGTACTGCTGTGTTTTGGTGTTTCATATCGGAATAAGTTAACTTATTATTACAAAATGCAGTTGTTCATAATCATACGCTCCACTAGAATCTGGAAAATTCAAGAAAAAAGAGAAACCAAGAACCACTTAAAATTGATAAGCAGACAAAGAAAGAATTAGAACTTCCGTCGGCATAGGAGGAATGAAAGAAATCGCTGATCTGATGAACTCTTATGTATGGGCATTTTTTCTTTCTTTCTTCAGTCAGTTGACCTAACCCAATGGAGAAAGCCACCACAACTATACAGAGGAAAAATAATGTTCTAGGAGGAAACTCAGATGAATACTACTTCAATAACAAAATAAGCAACAATGCTGAACAATATGCCTAGATAAAGCTTTGGTTCAATCAGTATGCCATGTGATTTGACCAGATGTATGAGCGGCCTGAACCTTTATCACCGCTCCATAGACCGAAGTCCTCTTAGCCGCCGGATGCAAGATCAAGAGAAGAAAACTCAAGTTATCTTGATAAGATGAAGCAATGTTTTGATTGATCATACAGAAGAAACACCGTTCGTTTCTGAAGTTCACTCGATCACATTTTCAGAGAGAGATAAGGCAGCGGCGAGAGCGAAGGTACTCAAATGAGCAAGTTTGGTATGTTTTAGGGTTTTTTGTTATACATAATAAGAAAGAACCCCTATTTTAGATAGTTATAGAAAGACCCACCAGAGCAGGCGGAAACTAATGAAAAATGGCTGGAATAACCCAAAATTCCGGAAACACAACGAAATTCATAGAAACATATTAAAATTTTCACCAAAGCGAAACAAGCTCACATATCTTACAGTACAATATTATAACTATGGTGTCGAGCTTTGTGCTGTCTACTGTGTAAACAGCTTTTTAACTCTCTTTCCCCTACAGTCATATAGCTTTTGTCAACACAACCACAAGCTCACTTCTCTTTCTGATAATTCTTTCTGTTAAATGGTTGCAGTCTCACAAAAAGGAAATGAACAGTCTTAAGGCTTTTTAGCTGGACATTTTTTACGGTCCAGCTAGCTCTGATAGCAACGGGTAGCTCAGCTATTTTACCAAACATTACAGAACATGAAAGTATGAATGAGTCAAAGAGCCAATAGCTGAGCTTCTATATACAAAGCTTGTCCATTCGTCAAAATTATTTCTGTCATCTGCTCTACATTTGCATAATGGAACTGTCTTTAATGCTTTTCCCCCAGTCCTAGCTTGGACTATGCTCCTACGGAGGAAACCATCAAAACTGGCATCAAGATGTCTTTTGCATTAACCACATGAGTTGGAGCTATCTATTACTATGTGTTTGTGTTAGAATTATCTGGTTAACAGCTAACTCAACTTAATATTCCAGTTTGTCAAAAAAGAACTGATCTTCTGCTGATGGAGCATTAACTGCTTACATCAATCCAGAATACTTATTGAAAATTGGGAAGGATCTTGTTACTATTTTTGCATAACTGCTTAAAATACATAAGTGTTGATTGTAATTGTTCACATTGAATTGTGCAGGTGAACGATGCTGTCATTGCAGGTGATAATACACTCGTTTCTTGTTCCTCAGATACGACGCTCAAGGTCTTATTTCACTGTTATTCATTTTAGTTCCTTTGTTCATTGATATTTTCCATTTATTTAACCCCTCTTTCTTGATCTTTGAGATGCAACAGGTATGGAACAGCTTGTCTGATGGATCTTGTATAAAGACTCTCCGCCAGCACTCAGACTATGTGACTTGTCTTGCAGCAGCTCGAACAAATGTAATTGTTTTAATGATCTATATCCTGTGTTCTGTCTGATTTTTTAATTGAAGATTTGTGTTTAATTTGAGAACAAGTGATTGTTCCTGCCATGCTCATCCGATTCTCGTATATACTCTTCTTATTCTCGGCTTGTTGGTTTATAGAGCAATGTTGTTGCCTCCGGTGGCCTTGGTGGGGAGGTTTTTATATGGGATATTGAAGCTGCCATTGCTCCAACCTCTAAAGCTAGTGATGGGGCAGATGATGATTGTTCAAATGGTATCAATGGTCCTGGAAATTCTCTACCCATTTCTAGCCTTCGAACTATAGGCTCAAGCAACAACATATCTTTGCATAACGCTCAGCCTCAGTCATATGTTCCCGTTGCGGCAAAAGGTCATAAGGAGTCTGTCTATGCTTTGGGAATGAATGATAGTGGGACCATTCTTGTTTCTGGTGGAACGGAAAAGGTATTTTCTGGTATTAGATGATACTTATTTCATATGTTTGTGTAACTTTGCGCAGCCGTTGAAACCCTTTAGAGAATGTTCCTCACACAGTTCCATTCCCTTCCAATGCTTGGTTTCCTGTAGGTTGTTCGTGTTTGGGATCCAAGGTCTGGTTCTAAAACCATGAAGCTAAGAGGGCATACAGATAATATAAGGGCTCTGATCTTGGATTCTACTGGCAGGTTTGTTCGTCTCAGCTGCATTTTTATTTAGCTAACTGGTGCTTACTTGAAATTGATAAGTTTCGTTGTTGCTATTATCGATTAATTACACCTTTCTGATCTTACCAAAATTTTGGCAAGAAGAGACTCTACTACCTTGACGTTCGCTTTCAGGTGTCTTTTGGCTCCTGAGACATATTAGTCTGTACCGTATTCAATCCAGTAGTTATGTAAGACCTTATGAACTCACCATGTGGTACTTCCCACTATCACCTTTATCCCATTAAGCACACGAGCCCTTTTCGTCCTGCAAAATATGTAGATCTGATTTTGTACCAAATAAGCTCAGAGAAGAAAAGGGAGAAAAACAATCATAGGATTGAGAAGAGGACGCTCTGGTGAGAATCCTTTGTTGGCACAAGAATTACATGTGCTTACTCACCTACTATGAGGGGACATTAGGTTGATCAGTTTTAATGAAGTCAATGGAAAAAAATATAATTCCAATTTTTATTTAAAGCCTTGATTGTTGGGCAAAACTTGGTATTTTAAGGTGTATTAAAGATTGAAGTAATGAAGACGGAGATTTATGGATATATAGAGTGAAACAAAAATAATGATGAGTAGTAGGGAAAGATAGAATGATGGGTAGAGACAGAAAGAGAAGAAATAGCTTCCAACAAACATAAATAAATCTATGATTAAAAATAGAATTTATCTTATGGTTGGTGGTCCGAAATTGATTACCCCCTACGAAATGGGGTAGATCCAATTGTGGAAATTTATCTCCATCTAATGGTCAAGAAGACATTTTTGTCAGGCTTATTAAATTAAACATGGGTAAAAGACATTTTCCACCCTCCAATTATGAACAAAAAACATTTTACCCCCTGATTTATGGAAAATACATTTTGCACCCCTGTCTGTGGATGGAGACTGACGGAAGACTAACGGAGCGGTGAAAAGACAAAAATACCCCTAAAATTGAGAAATTACCCCACTATAAATTCCTTTCCTCCTCATTTCCTAGCCCCAGCAACCTTATCTCTACCTCTCTCTCTTCTTCCTCCCTTCCCTCCCGATCGATCTGCTATCTCTCCCTCTCCCCCTCCCACCACACGTCCATTGAAGCACTCAAGCAAGCAACGAAAAATAGAAGAACCCTCCAGACCTCTGCTCTCTCTTTTCTCCTCTACCTTCTGTTCTCTCTCTCTATCTCTCACTCCTGCGGTGCCGATCTCCACCAACAACCAAACCACCGCCGTCCGTCACCGCCCACCAAATTGTTCACCCAAATCTAGATCCGAATGGTGGGGGCATTTATCGTCGAAGGCAGCCCACTGGGAGGAGGATCGGTCGAACCAGAGTACAAGGTCTCGGTTCAGAAGCTGAAATGGCGTCGGGATACTTGGGTCTAGGTCTTGAACGAGAGAGACGGGGTACCAGTTGTCCCTCCACGAGAACTTGGAGGCCGGGCTTTCTTCTTCGTCTTGGATCTCTATAACCGGCGACTCCTCTTCCTCTGCGGCTGTTGATGGTGCCGTTGGCGGAGCAGCTACGGACATAGGAGAGAGAAATCTTCTTCTAGAAAGTGATCAGGGGTTCAAATTGTGGGTGTTGATGGTTCCATTGCTTGATTGAGTATCAATTTAGAACCAGATTCGAACGGAAAGGTGATGAATGGTTAGGGTTCCTGATGATATTTTGGTATAAAATTAATAACAAGGGTAAATTTTTCAGTTCTTTAGAACAATTTTGGGATTGGAACTTTAGTTAGGTAAGTTCCATTCTCTGTTGGGGGTTGTGTCTTTTGAGAAAATTTCAGATTTTTGTACTGAAGATGGGTAATCTTGGAAGAAAGTTGCAGTTCGATTTGTAAAGTTCGGTTCTTTATTGTTCAATCCCGAATCCCAGGCCCAACAATGTACTTACCTGTTTATCAATACATCTCAATTCGATGTTAGAGCTCTGGTGCTGGTGTTGGTGTTGGTGTTGGTGCCTGTTGGTGGTGGTAGTGGTGGTGTGGGCATTTGGTGGTGGTGTGGGCTATGGCTGCTGAGTTTTGGCCGATTGGTAGCTGTGGTGAATTAATTGAGGTTGCAGGTTATGAGGTGTTGAGGTTCGGTAGTTTAACAGGTGGTGATGGTTATGGTGCAGGTGGTCTGATGGTGGGTTATGGTAATGTAGGAATTGGTTGAAGGTTATATGATAATGGTGGTGGTTGTTTAGGTGGAAGATAGGCAGGTTATGAGTTCAGTGGAGGTTAGGAGGTAATTGAGATTTTGGTTACTGGGAAGGAAGTAGAGAACAAGGCTGTGGAGTGGTTTTGTGTCGGTAGGTGCTAGGCTGTTAGTTGTACTGGTGATGTAGTTTAGCCATGGTGGTTTGTTATGTTGGACTGTAGGTTTCAGTTAAATTGATTGAAGGTACTGGTTGATTTAGAGTTTGGCTATGGATGTACTGGTGATGGAGCATGGTTACAGTTATGGGTGTTAGGAAATTGGGTTCAATGCATTGAGGTGGATTTGGTGACAGTGAGTTGGATAGGTAGTTTGTTGTGAAATGGTGAAATGGTTGGTGGTTGAGATTGAAGGATGAAGGTGAGCAGGTCTGTGTTATGGGATGAGGTCTCATGGTGGTGGTGGTGGTGGTGGTGGAGATATGGTGGTAGTGGAGGTGGTGCTCAAGAACACCAAGAACATCAATAACATGATTAATACTATAATAAACAAAAAAAGGTGGTATTTTGATCCAAAAGACTTAAGTTATTTTTCAATTTGGCTTTTACTCTCCGAAAAATCAAATTTTAAGGCAGCCTAAAGATGGCATTTCATTTATTCAACGAAAATTATGAAATGGTGAGAACATGAAAGAGAATAGAGACGGTCAAGGAATTGGGAGTAAATAGTCTTAATACGTAGCAAATGATGGAATACTGAAGCAACTGATTTGGATCAACTATCGTTAATTCTCTTGCAATATTTAAAAGCATTTGTGAACGATGTGATGGTTTCACTTTCTTTCAGAATGGACT
Source organism: Linanthus parryae (assembly GCA_023055425.1). Classification (NCBI taxonomy): domain Eukaryota; kingdom Viridiplantae; phylum Streptophyta; class Magnoliopsida; order Ericales; family Polemoniaceae; genus Linanthus; species Linanthus parryae. Next base: position 1,074,141 of record JALGPY010000002.1, read on the forward strand.
GCCTCCATGTTGGGTTTTTTTAATGCTAACTATTCTTTAGTCTTCACTGGTAAACATTATTTCGAAAAAAGGAATACTATATCATATCCTTACTAGTAGTAATAGAAGTAGTTTTTTCCCCCATCACAAAGGAGAAAGGAGGAAGAGAACAGAAGTTGCTTACTTAGTTTTAGATGTAAGATTCTGTAATGCCTCTATAGTCTGCCAGCAGGATGTCTCTAACATAATATGTCTTTATAGTCTATGCTTACATAAGTTGATAATAACGCATTTATGATTGATTATTGCAGGCTATGCTTATCTGGGTCATCGGATTCAATGATCAGGTTGATCCCTTACTTCTTTACTATGTATCATGTACTTGCAAACTTACATACCCGTCCACAACTTAGAGTCCATCTTCCCTATTTGGGATGTCACAAAAAAATGTACAATTTCCTTTTAGTTGTTACATTCTTTAATTTACCCTAAAAAAGTACTACTAGCTATTATTTTATAGGAATGTGAAAAAATAGGGACTAGGCAGTATCAGCTCGGAAAGTAAGTTGTGCAGTGCAATCATTACGTGTTCCATTAAATAGTTAGAAGTTTAAAGCAGAACTCTAATTCGTGGACGGAGGGATTATTTTTGCTGTGCATGTTGTGGTCCTCTCAGATTTCGTTAAGGATTTAATCCAGTGCAAAGGATGACTCATGTCATTCTAGGTTCTAACTTGTTACTGTCAATTACATATTTTTTCTGGTATGACCAGTTTTAGTCCGTCACTTGGGCTATGTTTAGAACATGGCAATTCGGTAGGAAAAGAAAAAGAAATGAAATAGAAAAAGAATCATTACATTTTTCGGTTGTTTGGAAGCTTACTGAGAAACTAAGGAAAATTGAATTATTCATTTTTGGAATATTACATAATTGCCTACATAGTTACGATAATTATGGTACTTCTGAAATATCTTATAGAATTGCAACATTAGCCCTTCATTTCATTAAAATTTCTGATGATTAGTCCTTTTTGTCACAGACCCACCTTCACTGTTCCGACTAGGGATGCAAACGGTTCGGTTCGGTCCGGTGTGACGAGAAAAAATCCAAACCTCGACGGTTCGGTTTAGTCTTGGTTCGGTTTCGCCTCGGTTTCGGTTTTAGGCGGTTCAGTTCGGTTAAAACCGGCGGTTTGCATATTAGTACACAATGAAACTTAAAATTAGATATTTAAACTAATAACTGTAAAAAATTTAACTTTTTTTTTTTTTTTCAAATATTAGGGAGTAAAGTATACTCAATCAGATCTACAACCGTTTTCTTAGTATTCTAAGAATTTTTGACAAAAAAAACTCAAGCAAGAACAACATAATGAAACTTCAATATTTTACATGAAAAAATAATATTACTATGTTTTGGGTACATGAATTCTATGCAATACGGTTTATTGCGGTTTAACCAGTTCGGTTTGTCTTTTCAACGGTTTGTGCTTGTTTCGGTTTATTTCGGTCCGGTTTCGCTCGGTTTGCGGTTTTCCCGGTTTGAACTTGCACCCCTAGTTCCGACACATTGCCGCCACAAAGTTTATTAGATTTATTACAATCCACCGTCGCACCATCAGAAGCGACGCCACCTTGATAAATACTATCTCACAACTAACCTAACGAATTAACACACATGGCCTTAGCCATGACCTCTCAGAAGCCTGGCAAGACACAACACATCAGAAGAAAAATGCCGACATGAGAGAGAGACGCCACCCTTAATCCGCCGATTTCAACGAATAAACGTCAGAATCCCCCGTTAATGGCGGCAGCGAATGATAGAGCAAGTGAGAGAGGTGGGAGGATCAAGACTCAGACCCAAGGAGGAGTCTTGCTCCGATAAAATTCTTGTCGAAATTTTCTTTCCTTTTTCTGTCCGATTTGGGCGGAATATCTGTTTCTCGTCGTTGAGTTTTCCTTTTCCTTTCTTTTACCTTTCTTTTCTTTTCTTTTCTTTTTTTTTTCTTTTCCAAACAAAAAATAAATTTCCCTGGTTTTATTTTCATTTCCTTTTCATTTTCCTTACATTTCCAAATTCCAAACATAGCCTTAATATATTGTGTGTGATCATTGTTGTCATAGTTCGCAAGACCTAAGTTACCAGGATCGCGTATCGTTGGGGTACGTGGAACAGGAACGGGGACGCGAAACGTGATATGTCATGGTACGGGCTACGGGGTACGCTGGGGGTAGGCTTCTTCCAAATGGTCTCCGGAATGAGGGATGGTTTAACCTATAATACCTTTGCATAACTACACACATAATTTACTTCAATGATAAATACACAAAAAAAAAGTAATAGCACATTGTTAAAAATACTCAAATACATATCTTATGTAGTACAATTGTGATTGATTAACCAAAATCATTGTTCCCTAGAGGGAGAAACCCTCAACAAAAAGTCATGAAGCAGGCGGGTGAACTATCAAATAGTCTTGCACTCATCGGAGACAAACTATCTTCTTCTCAGTTATGTTAAAAGAATTTAGATCGCCCTATTTGCGTTCCAGATCGCGAACGTGCTGGTTTCGGGTCGTGTGACCCCGGAACGGGAAACACGGTCAATTCAGTGTTTCCGATAACATAGCGCAAGACAACTAGTTCCGGGAGGATTGTTTGAATTTATATTCTGGTGAGATATGATATGATAGAGAGAGGATTCTCTGGATATTTGGATACCACTGAACATCCAAATTTCCGGTCTTTTGAATCTGAAACTCCTGTAATGCACATATTATAGATTGACTTTGATTTCGCCTCATAGCAAGTGATAAAATGTTTCTCTCATCATGTTCTTCCCGCTAATTTATGTTTGATCTCTATGATGACATAGGTTATGTTTTTTAATGTATAAAGCTATCTTACACTAACGCTCTTGTGCTATTCCATATAACAAATAATCCTCCTCGTGCTATACAGATTATGGGATCTTGGACAGCAAAGATGTGTCCATTCATATGCGGTGCATACAGACTCTGTTTGGGCGCTTGCCAGCACCTCAACCTTCACTCATGTTTATAGTGGCGGTCGAGATCGTTCTGTGAGTCTTGTTTCTTCAACACAAATGAATTTATTCCTTTCTAATGCTAATGGATATCTTCTTTTCACATTCTCTGTTATTTGCATCCAGTCTCATTTTATGACGACCCATATTTTTTGTGTACTCAGTTATACCTAACAGACTTGGTAACAAGAGAGAGTATAATGCTTTGCACGGAGGAGCATCCTATCTTGCAGTTGGGATTGCATGGTGATGGTATATGGGCCTCAACAACAGATTCCACTGTGCATAAGTGGCCAGTTGAAGGTCTTGAGCCCGAGAAGGTTTTCCAAAGAGGCAATTCCTTCTTAGCCGGAAATTTGTCATTTTCAAGGGCAAGGGCTTCCATAGAAGGACCAATCAACGTGAGTTGTCACTATTACTTGCTGTCCTCATTTTGATGTACCAGATTGTGCTCATATGTAAAATTTAGATAGAAATAGACAAATAGTCATGCTTTGGAATCTTCATGTACAAATTTTTCAGCTTTTGACTCGCATAAAAACATTCTTATGTGCCAACTGCTCCCAAACATGTGGATGTTTGCTTCTTTATTTTTATAATTTTAGCTAATGAAGCTTCGCTATTTTGAAATTTTATGTGTTATTAGTATTGTGGGATAGTCATTCATGTACAAATATCAAAGTGTGTATATTTCTGCTGATGTTGTGTTGAATTCCTGGTTTTGTTTTTATAAATATCTGCTCGTCTGATCATTGTTATTGCTCTGTATGACCATGTCATAGTGTGTGCATATGAGGACCTTAAGGTTCAGTGAAAAGTAGTGGAGAAATTCTGTGTACATTGAATTTTGTAAAGTTCTCTTGGGTTCGTGGAGTACATTTGCTTTGTTATTATAAATTGCTGTTTTCTCTATATTTATGGAAGCCTTTTCGTCGGTAATGTTAGACTTTTCTACTCTAGAGTAGTGCTGTCACCTGTTTCTGTAAGTAGATATCATCCCCTTCGGATGCTAGTACGTAACATACAGCTCTGGAAAACTTGTTACTCGCGGCCAAGATAAATAGTAGACTCAGTTTGGTTTTTTTCTTTGCCTTGTTGGTTAACTCCCCATGATGTACAATCTTTTCAATGTTGTAGGTTCCTGTTTATAAAGAACCATCCACCACAATCCCAGGTACCCCAGGACTAGTGCAGCATGAGATATTGAACAATAGAAGGCATGTCCTAACGAAGGTATGATAATGTTTTGTGCAATTCCCTAGTACACGAGGACACCTTGCCACCAATATTGGTTATGGTTTTGGAATAATGATCTGATGATCCTGTAATTTTCTATTTGGTAGGATACTGCTGGATCAGTTAAGCTGTGGGAAATCACTAGGGGAGCTGTCATCAAAAACTACGGAGAGGTTGAATTATGTTTGTTTTCTTCTAGATTCGTGCTAACTGATTTTGCTAGATTCTGATAACCTCACCTAGAGCTGCACTCGGTTCCGGTTAACCGGCGGTTTCCGGTTAAAATCAAACCGAGTTAACCGAATATACGGAACCGAGAACCGAACGGAATCTGTGAGAACGGAACCGGTCACCGAACCGTATATGGTCGGTCTCGGTTCGGTCATGGGTAAACTGTAACCGGAACCGGCCGGTTTAACCGAGAACCGACCAGAAAAAAACAAAAGAAAAAAAACTGTCCAGAACCGACAAGAACCGAGAACCAAACCAAACCGATGAACGGGTTCCGGTCCCACGGTTCCGGTTCGGTTATAGATATGGGAAATATTTCGGTTTCGGTTAACCTAACCGAATAGCTGTACCTACCGGGTAACCGAACCGAGAACCGACCAGTTAGGATAACCCCGGTTCGGTTCCGGTTCCGGTTAACCGAATATGCAGCACTAACCTCACCTGGGGGATGGGGCGAGGTTGTCATGGTGAATTCTCTCACACGGATGGTTTCAATTAAACTTATGGATTGATTGTCCATTTTCCTCTCAGGTCTCATTTGAGGAAAAGAAGGAGGAATTGTTTGAGATGGTATGCATTTCTGTCCTCCATGATGTATATGCATCTGATCATTCAAGTATTTGATCGATATATCTTTATCTCGACTCCTCTTCTCAGGTTAGCATTCCTTCATGGTTCACTGTGGATACTAGGCTTGGAAGCTTATCAATCCATCTGGATACACCGCAATGCTTTTCTGCAGAAATGTATTCAGCTGACCTTAACATTATTGGGAAACCGGAAGACGACAAGGTATGCTAGAGGGACCTATGTACTCTATTAAATGACTTTATCGAAGAGTAATATTTACTGCTGATAGGCCTTGGTCAGAGTCCCAACCACCAGTACACACAGACACAGACAGCACCTATTTCTATCTCGTACCCACACACTGCCTCTCTTTCAGACCTGTCGGAGACATTTTGCTGAAGTATAATGTTTGCTTATTAGGTTTGGAATCAGTAGGTTGTAGTGAGGTTGATTATCATTTCTCTGCTTCTAGAATATAACACCCTAGGAGTATTTCTCTTAACTAGATACGAAGTTCCAATACTTTTAGATGGTGCAAGTTCTTAATGTGTTGGGTTAGTGATTGACTTCCAGATAACATTTTAAAGGAGGAAGAATTTGAGTCAGGGACTAGGTTGAGCACATATTTCATACTTCCTCTGTTTCTTCTCTATGTGCCCACAAGGGTTTGGCACAGCTATTAAGAAAGCTGTGCCATTTACCCTTTTACCCCTCATCTATCACAGAACACCAAACTCTGTCCCCCTCTCTTGGCAATCTCTTTCCATCCCTCCCTCTGGTTTCTAAATCATCAACAACCATAACAACAAAACAGATTATCATCACAAGAAATAACAGATTTCAACACAGAAAATACATATCTGAATAAAAGTTTACAAGAGGAATAAAAATAAGAACAGATATGAAGAGAAGAACTGAAGAGGAGGAGGAAAGAAGAATAAGCAGAGGAGAAGGTGAAGAAGACGCCGCGGCCGCCGCCACCGCTGCTGCAGCCTTCCTCTCTGACAGCAAATCTGCAGATCTGAGATGGGAGAAGAGAGGAAGAGAAGTCATGCTCCTGCAATAGAAGAAGAATTACAACGAGATCTGATGAGAGAGAGAGAGAGAGAGAGAGAGAGAGAGAGAGAGACCGCAGATTAGACCCAGCCACCGTCATCGTTGTCTTCCGCAACCGTCGACCTCATCTCCACTGGCAACGCTGCCGGCCAGATCTGGCCTGCTCGGGAAGATGACAGCACCGGGGCGACCAACCGACTGGGACAACGACGATTGATACGGCGATATACTCCTCCGCGATCACCTTCTTCTTCGTCTCTCTCTATCTCTCTATCTTCTTCTTCATCTCTCTCTCTCTCTCTCTCTCTCTCTTCTTTGTCTGTCTGTCATCGGTAGTGGGGTGGGTAGAGGGTAAGGGTCTGTCATCGGTAGTGGGGTGGGTAAAGGGTAAGGTTTAATAATGGGTAGCGAGAGGGTTGTGGTGATGGAGAAGAAACAGCCCAGAAAGGAAAGTGAGCACATAGAGAAGAAACGGAGGAAGTATCAAGACTTCTATTTCACAATGTTGTCTCGGTGCATGTCCTACACACTTTTTCCTAATCAGATAAGGCTCTTCAGTTGCTAGTGCAAAGATAAATATTAAAATCATAAGGTGTTTGCAACTTTTCAAGCATGGCTCAATAGGTTCGAATTGCATTGGACTTGGTTTTAGGTTACATAGGAGGGACGGGATTCTGGTGAGGAATTATACCCGTGACTCGGCTTCTGGATCTATAGCTGGTGTTAAAGTTTGGAGGTCGGAGTTTCCCTGCGCCCATGATGATTATTGAAGATGGTACATATGGGCTGTGGGTAGTCAGACTGACTTTCAAGATACGTGGCAATAATATCACTGTCTTTAGTTGGAGTTGGGGTTGGTGCTCATCTGTTTGAAACATGTATGAAGTCTATGTCCTGGTTTTAGGAAACTATAATCCGTAATGGAGTGGTGAAGAGGTGTTTCGAGCCTTGCGGGTAAGGTCAGAACAAATTAACATACGATTAGTGACCATGAAGCTTAACCAATGGTGGATGATGAGGATATAGGCCTCCATATTAGCTAAGAGCTCTGAGGGAGAGATGAGTTGTTGTCGGTGATGGATAATGAAGCCGGGAGGGGGGGGGGGAGGGGGGGGGGGGTTATTATGACGGTGTTTGGTGCTTTGGAGATAATTCGTCTGCATTGAGTTGCAGGAATGAGCTATCGTGTTAAACTATATTCTCAAGAAGCAGGAAATTATTATAACTTCTTCAAAAAATAAAGATTTCCATGGAGTTAGAAGAGTAAAGTATTGTGGTATTTGATCATTCGCCATAAAACATATTGCACGCCAGTTGAGTTTGAGACACACACACGCATATATTATACACACACACACACACATATACGTGTGTGTGTGTGTGTGTGTGTGTGTGTTATATGCATTGCTACCACTCACGTCCCTTATAATGAAGCTGCAAGAAAAAGATTTCTACAGAGGGTCCTGCATTCTCTCAACCCTTTACACTGAAAAGGCTTTGTTGTCTGTAACCACAGGCCTAATAGTGGGAGGGACGTTAGGAACAATACCATCCCCATTGTGGCTTAATGAACCTGGACAAGTTTATTTATTTATTTAACTAAGTAGAGTAGAATGTCTATTTAATAAGGCAGGAACATAACTCATAAGATGATTTATCTATTACATGGTTGCTAGCACATGAAGTTTTACTTATTGCTCCATGTATAATGTTTTAGTCTATTATAGCTAGTTCTCTCAACTCAACTTTAAACCTTTTGTTATGACTATTTTGTTATAATCATTAGTTAAAACTATTAGATATCTATAGTCATTAGCTAAAACTTCTACACCTTTTCTTATGACTGTTTGTTATAATCATTATTCATAACTATTAGCACATATACCTATATCACAATCCGATTCATTGGGAGTGTGAAAGACATTTCAGTCTTAGGCGCGATTCAACAACTACGCACTAAGAACAATCACGAAAATAATGAAAAGAGATAAAATGATAGAGCCAGCATGAGAATTGTTTTGAGAAATTAGTTGCACAAGTTTTGGTAACGTTGAGGAGTTATTCTGTCAACAGCTCCAAAATTATACACTTTTAGTTTAATATTAATGTTTTGGTAACAAACTGTAACCTTTGTTGTTTAATTCTGCATTCAACACCTTTTAACAAGAATGTCTACCTCTGTTGTTGCACAATCATGTGGATGATAATTGTGCCTTAAATGAGTATATATATTTGGCTTCCAGTTTATGATGGAACTCTGTTGGGGTTGGGGAGTTACTGAGATGGAGTAGAGTCTATTTAATGAATGCTTCTCATCAATTCGATGAGCTGTTGTGAATCAGGTTCTCATTACAGACAGAATAATAGGAATATTATCTAGAAAGTGTATATTCACGAGGCTCTCTGTTGGTTTATTGCTGAAAGAATAATTATCCACTTTGATGTATCTTGGCAGGTTAATTTGGCTCGGGAAACTTTGAAGGGTCTGCTGGCTCCTTGGTTATCTAATAAAAGACAGCGATTTGGTTCCCATGCTTCAAGCAATGGGGAAGTGCCATCTGGGAAGGATATCTCTACTAGAAGCCTAACTCTATCAAGAATCGAGGCAGATGGAAACACCGAAAATGATTCACATGTTTATCCTCCCTTTGAATTTTCAACAGTTTTTCCTCCTTCGATCATTACTGAGGGATCCCAAGGTGGTCCATGGAGAAAGAAGATTACTGAATTAGATGGAACTGAAGACGAGAAGGATTTTCCTTGGTGGTGTCTGGATTGCGTCCTGAATAATCGCCTGCCTCCTCGAGAGCATACCAAGTAATCATGCGGTGTTATTGTGATTATATGAAGATTTCCTTATTACCCCAAAAATTGCATTCTGAATAGACTGATGCATAAATACCACATATCTTGCTAAAACTTTCTTCTCTCAAATCCTTCACTTGCATTCTTATGATGGAAAAGCATTCTCATATGTTTATTCAACCATTGTCGATCCCTGTTAGGCGAAGATATAAAAGACAAGTTACATGAGAGAAGCCTCATCAATTCTTCTGTTTGTTGTTGCTGTTTTGATCCTCTCCTTTTTGCTTGCTTCTCACTTTCCCTTTATTTATTAGCTTGCAGCAGAATTTATTGGTCGTGGCCTTTTTTATTATCTTATTTTATAGAAATGACTATTTTAGTATACCAGTTTGTATCTGAACTTGTGCGGACTTCCACAGGTGCAGCTTTTACCTGCATGCGTGTGAGGGTTCTTCTGTTCATATTCTCACGCAAGGGAAACTTAGTGCGCCCCGGATATTGAGAATACAAAAAGTAAGATTTGCTTGCTTTTCTAGTAGCTTAATATTCCAAGTTCATTTAGAAAGTTAATTGTATGTTTTCTAGTATAACTCACTGCCTGCGTGTATCAAATGCATGCAGCATAGGAAGTTAAGGGTTCTTCAATCGTTTGAGAAAGGATGTGGCAATATTTGAGTGGAAATAATTTTTTTTTTGCTTTGTTCTGGCAGGTTGTGAATTATGTTTTAGAAAAAATGGTTGACAAAACATTGGATGCTTTGAATACTGACGCTACTTTCTCTCCTGGACTGCCTGGAGGCCCTTTGGCTAGCCTAGGCGAAGGAGGTTCTTTCAAGGCTGGATTGAAGCCTTGGCAAAAACCCAAACAGTCAATTGAGATCTTGTGCAATAATCAGGTAAGCTGCAGAGCTTTACTGGTATGGAATTCTTAAAATATGTTTCTTGTATGAAAGAAAGCCTGTAAAACTGGCACTATGTTTTATGATGTCTTGTTTTGGTAGAAGTGAGCAAAAAGGGCATGTCTTGTGCTGAAGTAGGCAGTATGTATGTATAGTTGGATACACAACTTAAGCAAATTTTATCTGTGCATAAATGTCTTGGTTGTGGAGATACTATTGGATCGATCCATCCTTATATGCCTAATAACTGCTATTGAGTCGGAAAAGCAAATTTTATCTGCTAATAACTGCTATGTATAGTTGGATACACAACTTAAGCAAACTTTAAGTATTATGTTTTAGGCAAGTCAGAAACAGTTTGTTCGCTTGCATTATTGTGCGCGCATTAGGGTAACTACCTCACAAAAGAGGGGTAGATACACTTCAGAATCACCCTCTGCATTCTCTCTCTCTCTCTCTCTCTCTCTCTCTCTCTCTCTCTCTCTCTCTCTCTCTCTCTCTTTTATGTGTAATCTTCATTGATAGATTCTCCTACAGTGTAAAAGCTTCTTGATTTGTTTGTTTATCTGCGTGCCTTTATTTTACAAGGACCAGATAATTTTACACTTGTACAATCTTCATTGTCTTGGAAGAACGCTGTTGGTGTGCATCTCTGTTTTTTTAGGTTACTTGTCATGTGCAGTTAGTCAATTTTTTCTGGGTTTTTCTGCAGGTTCTATCCCCTGAAATGAGTCTTGCTACAGTGCGGGCTTATATATGGAAGAAGCCAGAAGATCTTGTCCTCAATTACCGAGTTGTGCAGGGAAGGTGACATCATAGACTCGGAGGTGAATACTTGTCTCTTCAATGAAGTTCTAGTATATTATGCATGGTTTATATTTTTGGCTTTCCGCCTTTCTCTTAACCTTTGTTTTTCCAAATCTTTTTGTTCCCTGTGGGTTTTAGGGTTCTGAACCAAGAGGTCTATGGAGATGAAGTTGTGTGTCTGTGTAAATAACTTGGAAATGGATGGGTTCTTTTATCGATGGTTGTGCTCACCAGATTTTATTTGTTGCGTCCTTCCAAAGTCAGTTTTCGAGTCGAACAGTTGGTACAGGAATTTTGAGCTGTCTATCCAACTTTTAAGTATGTTGCTGAGTTTTTGCGCGTGGACGTTTTTGACCCTGAAGGTGAAAGAGAATTGAGGAGGGATGAGGCAAGAAAAAAAAAGCTTTGTGAAGGGTGGAGGTCTTTAGTATAGTTATGATGTCGAAAGCTGAGTAAACAAAACTTGTAATTGTGGGAAAACAATAACCTCACAAACATCTGAGATGAAACCATTTTTTTTTCTTCTTCCTTGGAAATAATACAACTGCCAATTTGTGTAAAACTGTTTGAGCAGTACTTAGTTGTTTGGTAGATACTCATCTCCTATGTTTAGTAGTACTCCCTTTAATTCGATTCTCGCTTGGAACTCCTTTGTAGCTAACAATTTAATTACAGTAATTTAGTTTTTGTACATTTCTCCTACTTCTGCTGTGTTCGTGATACTCTAAGTTGCGACGCGTGCGTTGTTTTTATGTAATTTGCTTTAGTGTCAGATTGAGTTGATGTTGCATTTATAAGAAAAGATGATGTGTTTGTGATACAACACAACCAAAAAGTGAAGCACAACCTAAAAATCTCAGTGCTATATCAATCTGTGCTATTGTGTCAAACACCAGCTGCAAGAGAGAGTGCGTCTGCTACATCATGTCTAGAAACTTTAGAAACATTTACATCAGAACATACGAATTTATGCTATTTCATGTCTAGAAACTTCAGAAAAAAAAAATAAAAAAAAAATGAATTTCATTGTTTCCTGTTGAATAGCCTCCACAATTGGTGTGTATTCGCACCAAGCCTGCAGTCAAGACACCAGAGAGTCCGAAAGTATTATAATATGAGAAAAAAATTAAGATACGAGTATATGAAATCTTGTGCAAGGGTTTACAAGCAAAATAACCCTTTTTTGCCGTGACTTTAAATGCTCTTTGGGCTTTCATTGAGATATCCATGCTTTTCCAACAACACCCTAGTTTGGATGAGATAGACAATTGAACGAGTAGTTGTGATGATGTGTATTTGTCTCTCTCTCCTTATTCACACATTCAATAATCTATTTCATCTAGGACTGCAACTCGGGCGGGTTGGGCGGGTTGACGCCCTTGTCCAAGCCCGAACCCGAGTTCAGTTGGGGTTGCCCAAGCCCAGCCCAGCCCGGGTTAGGAGCATCGTCAACCCGTCCAAGCCCAAATTCGAACAATCCAATTCGGGTTCGGGTTGAATTCGGGCTAGCCCATTCAACTAATAAATTAACATAATTATCACATTCAACACAATTAAAATGGTCTCCTTAGAGTTAAGTTAATAACTTACATATAACAATAGATACCGAATGTAGACAATTCAGTTTTTTGTTATTTAAAGGCTAAAAAGTGATGATTATATTGTTAGAGTGAATTGAAAAATTATCCATATATACAAGAGAATACTAGATATTTTATTTAAAAAATCTATTTAATTGTAAACATAAACACAATTAAAAATATGATCAATAATTAATAGAAAAGAATAGATTCTTGATAAATATGCTATATAATACTCTCCAACAATAACATTTATAGGTAAAATGAATATACAAATCGGGCAATTCGGGCTTGCCCATCGCTTAATATCCGTACCCAAGCCCGACCCTAATTGTAATTCGGGTTGAGAATTTCTGCCCGAACCCGTCCAAATTACTCAAAACATGTGTCCAAGCCCGACTTTAGTCCGGGCTGGGTTCGGGTTGGTCGGGTTCAGCCCGTCCAAGTTGCACCCCTAATTTCATCCAAACAATGCCAATACTAGGCTTGCCACGAACTATCTACTTTAACTTGGCATCTCATGTGTCTGTTGCTAGCCAGCTCTGCATTCCTAATAGTATGTCCTATCAGGGTGGCCCTGTGGCACCTCATTATCCCGGGAACTTCACTGAATGTCTTTGCCGGACCAGCTTTATAATATAAGTAAAAAAAGAGCCAAGCTTCCATAACCCATGTATGCTTTTTGCGAGGGACAAAAGAGAACTGATTGCTACAACAATGCCCTCCCCATCAGTTTGACAACAATGATTCATCGTGCTGAGCAATGTAAGTTCCAACTCTGTTTAGAGAGAAAAAAAAAGTGCGGAGTTGCAGACATATGGTTACTTCATTACAATAACGACAGATAACTTGGATATGGTGTTTCATTATAACAGGAGAATATATAGATCGAAACAAAAAAGAGTAACTCAATTGTGGAGTATGATACTCTACTACTAGTATGTGATACTTCTATGAATTATGTTAAAACGTCTAGGTAGGATGCCTGTTATATAGGAGTAACTAACTAGTCTCTGTCAAGCTTGTGTTGGTAGTTTGATGATGATTCCAATGAGTCGGTGGCAGCAGCCATGTCTTTAATTCTTCCTCCTCGGCTTTGCCCCCAAGTCACGGTGTAAAATCCAATAGCTATTATCACTGCTCCAATTATACTGCACACACACAAGTAGAAAATCATTAACTCACTGCTCCAATAGCGCTAGTAATAGTACAATATGCCAATCAAATTTTTACTCGTACACTTGGAAGAATTCTAGAATAAGCTTCCTGTATTCACTCTACTTTCCTCCATCACCTCATTTTGGGAGTTTGATTTTGTCCCAGAACAAGGAAAAGAAGGTAAGACTGATTCCTTAATCATGTATACACAGTTAACATGGAGAAAGAAAACCATAGTGATATTAAGGTGATACTTTCAAACACTCATCAGGCCTCGTTTGGGTAGCGGATAAAGATATTCCAGATATGGCTTATGCTGGGATATGAGGTTGGGACATGTATGCTGTGGGATAAGGCAGGATATGAGGTTGGGATATGATACAGCATACGAATCACCATGTTTAGGTAGTTTATGAGAAATAGAAAGACGTGTGTCAAAATGACTATAATACCCCTGATGTGACTTTGTATGATAGTTCTTGTATTATAACTTGTTGATGATGAAATGTACGAATAGCTTGTTGATTAAAAATGTGAACTGAACGAAAAAAAATAAAGTTATATGAACTGAAGCAACTAATGAGCCTTTTCCAAACTACTTGGAGCTGGCTACATGTATCAATCATTTAGCAAAAGTTAGTTAAAGGAATCTTGCATATCATATATGACCAACTTCACTCCAATTCTTTTATCACACTCTAAAATGACACCCAGACTTGCAAAACCTAAGTTAGAGACATCTAAACTTATGGAAGAGGCAACAAATCAACTCTACCAGCTGAAACAAACTTTAGGAAGAGGCAGCAACAAGATATATTACATAAGAAAAATACATAATCACATACTCTGATACAAGACAAAACCAAATTATGTTGATACTTAAACAGGTTGAGAACCAAAAACACACATCAGGTGTAACATATTACATAATATGATAATATCGCGTGTTATTAATCAACAACAGTGAGAACAATGTAAAAACGAAGGGTGTTAAATATGCGTATATCAAAATGCTTAATTGGAAGTCTATCTACGAGGATTTAAGTATAATGATTTTATAGGGACACTTTAAAATTTTGAGATTGGTTGAGGATATTATGCTCATTAATCGGACCCACTCATATCCTTCAACCCCTTATTTGATGTATGCACCTAGGGGGTGGTATAAAGTTGAAGACAAAAAAAAAATGGGGGAAGGATAAGGGGAGAATATGATTTCCCCTCCTTATACCGTCTCCTTATCCGCTACCCAAACAAGGACTCAAGTTACAAATTTTGATGATTGTTCTAAAATCTAGCATGCTTCTGGTGGGGAAAAAAAAAGTTTCAATTGCATTTTTCTGGCATCATCTTTACTTGCACGAATCAGTTTCCACTACATTTTACACTGGCTCCTCTTATATTTGAGGGAGATTAAGATCCCAACTAATATGAAGCATAATAAGCTAGGATATAAACCTTTACCTGCCAAGATAAAGTGTATCACCAAGAAACACTATTGCTGCAACTATGGCAATCACCATCCCCAGTGGCTTGAACATTGCTACATACAGAGGGCCCTTCTCATGCAAGCACCAGGTTACAACATTGTAGCGGACCACGATCCCAAACGAACCCTAAATGAAACTAAATTAGTATACACATAACTAGCAAGAGTCACCAGCTGAACAAACGCAGCATACAGACAGACAGATATATGCATCTAAAGGAAATTGAAGTAGTAAACACATTTAGAGAGCCTCATTGAAACTAACCGCAAATGAAAAAATGTAAACCAAATGATAGCAGCAACATGAAAACGAATAACCAGCACCACTTTTTATGAAGATAGATGACCAAATGCAATGTCGCAAACTGATAAATACCAGTATGTCTAAAGAACCCCAAAACTCATAGAGGTCTAATGGGAACAGATAACTCAAACATTTGATGTAGATGGTAGCTACATTGACGAAAGTGATATGAATGATGTAACCACGCAAAGCACCTTAGATACCTCCCAAGGAACAGATTCATAGATCTCACAATTCATTTGGCACTTCAAACCAGCTTCGCGCCTCTAAACAAAGAAGTCAATTACGTTGATAGTAGGCACTACATGACTACATATAGTGGAGGACAAGGAATCATTTTCATCTCTGAGTTCATATTTCCCTAAACCATATGCCTAATAGAGCTTTGTCAAAGAGGTAAGCAGTATGGGTTCCTTATTTGAGCCACATAAATTTTGTTCAAAACCAGACCATAACCTCGGAATAACCCATCAACGGTAACATGGCCAAGTAAAAGAATGGGAAAACATATAGTAATCAAAGAACAGATCAAACAAGAGCTGTATTTTTCGAAGTTTACTTACAGAATACAGAACAGAGATCATTGCAATGCCAGAGGGCAGAGACCATGCAGTTATATTTCTCTCCATGTAGGAAGACACAGTAGCACATTGCATTGTCCCAAACAGCATGAAGAAGAAGATTATAGTCACTTTATTGGGATATTGCTTCACAGTCGCTGCCTGGGAAACAGATGTCAATATAAGCAATCTGGAATTTCATAACAGTGACCACCTTTTCCTTTACAGCTCCTGACAAGGCAAATGATGATCATAAAATACAGAAACATAACACAAGAAGGGCATGAGAATGAGAGCAGTGTCTGCATTAATACATCGTAATATAGTACGATTCTCTTTGATACTTCTCATGACAGTTAAACCACGCAATCAACCAACAGGGCTAGCTGTTATACTAACTTCGTTCACGTGTATGGATCCCTTATACGCCAATGCTCCATCAATATATAGGAAAGAGATGTGCACAAAATATGGATCTTCATGGAGAACAACGGTAAAAAGGAAAATACCTAAGATCAATGAGAAGTTTCTTCCTTTGAAGATTACAGAAGTTGTAACTAAAATGCCTGGAAGTTTTAAATGTTTATAGGAGCATCAATTGATAGGTGTAATAAGATAATTGTCGAATTCAAGGTAAGTTTCTGAGAACTCTGTGCATTACATTGATCCTACTGAAACTAGCAAGGAGTGAAAAGCTAACAGATTTAACATGCGGCAAACACCTGCTGCTGTATTGAAAACTTCAAACTATTTGCGCAATGGCTCTAGATAAAAAGTTCATTAAGCAGGTGCCTTCACTATTGAAACTTGACAAGAATTTCCTGATAAATCTTTTTTGGAGGAAAACCTCAACTCCATATAACTTTCAAAGAATCATTCACATTGCTTTTTCTTTCCTTATTCTTTCGTTTTTGGCCTAAGAATACATGATCCTACTAATATATCGGTATACAAGATAATTAGCTTTATTATGTGCATTAATCGATCAAAAACTATTTACAAGTTAGAAGCTCTTTTGTTTTATCATTAGTGGATCAAAAAGATTGTGCTGGCTTTTCAGTGGAATACTAGGATTTGGAGTCTTCAATGCAATAGTCTTTAGTCGACAACACCTGTCGGTGGCTTTTATAGTACCACTTCTCTTACCCTATAAACCAATAGAATCCTTTTGAGAACTTGGCAGGTGTCTGGCACAAGATGGTCACCTCAATTGTTTTGATGACACGTAAAAACCAAACGCACAAGCACATCAAAAGATACCAGATTGCATAAAAGATTACATTCATGTAAGGTATAATGAGAATCGTTCACTTCACTTAAAAAGACTCCTCAGAATTTGTTTACCTGCAAAATATAGAATGCAGCCATAGAGCAGAAACTAATAGCAAGCAAAAGGCCTCCAAGAGCCCAGTGCGGCGATCTTTGGGGCACAAGAGCTTGAGAATGTAAGCTAGAAGAACTTGATGAACCATACAAGATTGCTGGACCTTTGTAAAGAGTCACAATGAGCGCTCCGGATACAGCCACTAGAGTCCCCAGAGATTTAGCAATACTGCTTGAGCTCCTCATATCTATCTTCTCCGTCCTACCAATAGGATGATTCCAATGAACAATTATCAAACACTGCACACTAACATTGACAAATATGATCATAATTAATTTTTTTTTTTTACCTGAAGATGATGGTGAGCAAATATAATTATAACCAGCATCATCAAAAATAATAATAATAATAATAATAATAATAATAATAAAAATAATAATAATAATAATTGTAAATAATAAAAAAAAAAAAAATTGTACCTGAAGATGATGGTGAGCAAGAAAGTGAAAGCAGGAACAAGGTTAGACAAGGAGGCAGCCAAGGCAGGGGAACTGTACTTGAGGCCTAAATACCCAACAGTTAAAAACCCTCTCCTGTATAACAATTTCAATCATCATAAAAAAAAAAAAAAAAAAAAAAAAAAAAAAAAAATCAATCAAATGGGTATGTTTAAGCATTGAAATTCAAGAAGAAATAAAAAAGTGCATACCCAAAAAGGCCAAGGAGGAAGAATCTGAAGAGGAGTTTGAGAGTGAGAGGTTGGTGCTTGTTAGTGTAGAAGAATTGGTAGATGAAGAGAGGGAAGAGGAGGATGAGGCCGAGAGAGTTGTAGTAGACAATGTAGACAAAGGAGCTCATGCCCGTGTTGAGGGCTGCTTTGGCCAGAGTCACCATTCCAACCTCGCCCCACTCCACCATCACCATCGCTGCAAAAGCCCACGCCGATCCCCCCTCCTTCACACCCATCTCCAAGGATGGATGGATCATACACCACCCACAGAGAAATAGAAAGAAAGATTGATTCTTTGAGGCTTCGCTGATGAAGCCAAGAACACGAGAGAGCAGAAGAGCGAAGACTTTTGACGAATCGACTTTGACCGATTTGGAAGATATGTCATGCGCCATCCGCGTGAGAGCTTTCAACCCATCTTTCTTTATTTCTTTCTCAATTTTTTCTTTTTTTTTTTTGCTAGTTTATTACTACTATCTTCTAGGTAGAAGACCATTTCAGTTTCACCACCTCGACTGAAAAAAAAAAAAAAAGTTTCACCACCTCAAGTTTTGATGCAAAGAAACAAATGAGTGCTAGTTCATTGGTACCACTCTGTCTCTTTCTTTCTCCTCACTAGTATATGACCCCGTGGACAATGTCCACAACAAACTACTTTCAGAACAAATCCCAACCGTTGATTTTAAAAGAAATCCACTATCATGAACAGTAAAAATTGGTCTTTGCTTTGTATATAGATCTTGACTTTTTGACTCGTATTTTGAGTCATTTTGACCAGGTGATTTAGATCGGAAAACAGTGCGTTTTTTTATAACTTTTTCACTTTGTTATAGAGCATCGTTTACTTTACAATGCCGTAAAAAGATTATTAAAAAACTGTATCATTTTATTATCTAAATCACGAGGTCAATGTGACCCGGTGAATAGTGATTAAAATCAAGATAGGGAGATGGACTAGAGACATAGTGGCAGAGCATTTGAAACCCCTGCAAGAGTTCCGGGTACGAACTAGATGATGTAATTCTAAAAAAAATTGATAACGACAACTGCACTATTTTCAGTTTGGGAACGCTTGGGAAATAACACTAAGGATAAAAGACATTTTCCACCATCCTATTATGGGAAAATACATTTTGCACCCTGATTTATGAAAAAATACTTTTTGCATCAGAGTTAAAAACTAAAAGAGTACTAAAGGAAAAAAGACGCAAATACCCTCAATATCAAAGAAACCTGCACATGTTTAAATACCCATTCTCCCCCCTCTTCACTGATTTCTAAAACTCTCTCTCTTTCTCTCTTTGTTACTAAAATCTCACAGACAACCCATTGTTCTTCCTCTCCCGTTGTCGAGCTCTAACAATGAAATGGCGAAAATGGCATAAGCTTAGTAGTCGAGGTCTCAAATGGCGGAACATGTGGGTGGTACTCCCATCATCTCTCTCATTCTTCCTCTCTCTCTATTTCTCAATCCCAGATCGGGGAAATTAAAGAGAGGGAAGATAGAAAGAGAGAATTTCCCCATCTCTCCCCTCCCTCTCTCTGTTTTCAGATCGCGAAGATCCATTAAGGGTGGCGGTGATTTCGGCGGTGGCGGTGGAAGATCGAGGGATGGTGATGGCTTCGTGGGAGACAGTGCATGTCTCGGATGGTTGTGGGCGCGGCGGAGACCCTCGAGAAGGTGCCAAATCCATCGATGTCTTCCATTGTTCTTCTTCTTCTTTTCGGTCTGCTTATGATTCTTTCTCTCATGTCCCTCTTTCTTCTTCTTTCTCTTATAAATTTTCCCACAGATCTGTTCATTTTAGAGAGATCAGTTTCTTATGTTCTGCTTTTGTTTTAGATCTGCACTTTATGTTGTTCTTGTTGTTGGGGGGGGGGGTGTAAAAAACTCATTATGCACCTTTTTGTGCATACTAACCATGAGTTCAAAAAGTTGGTGACAAGTACCCACCAATTAATAATCATAAGTTACTTGTTGATTTGTTATAGCTAGTGGGTCATATTTGATTTTTTAAGGTTTTCTCAATGAGTGGGTCTCACTTTGTTTTTTTAAGGTTTTTCATGTGGCAAGAGGGGGGTGCTACCAAGACATTTTTTGGCTGAATTTTTTCTCCAAATTTGCATGCATGCACGGGTCTCTCTCTCTCTTCATTCAACAACAACAACATTTTTCTCACTCTAGAAAATTAAATGCACTCAACAACCTTGTTTGATAAATACATTCAACTACCTAAGATGTCAAACCTTCAAAAGAACCTCAGTTCATTCATTTTCACACCCAAAGTTATTGTTTCTCTCTCTAGACTCTTCCAAAACCTCCATTATTGAGTTTCAAAACAAAAATAATGTTTCTTTGTTTGAAGACTTCGAATCCGTCCAAAACAAGAGTAAGTTTATCAACCTTAGTATGATTTCGTTGTATCTTTACATTTCAAAAGTCATACTTTCAAAAAAACGTATATTCATGTCAACGTTTTCGGAGAAAATGTTCTGCAAATACTACGAGGTTCACTTTGAAGAGATTGCAAAGGTTTTTGGAAGACCCTACTACAAGCCCCAATACGATATAAGTTCCATTTTGAGCTATGGGTGCATAAGATAATTCTTGAGAGTATACATTAGTCAAGTTTTTGATCCTGACACGATGAGGGCGCCTACTGTGCAGTAGGCGCCCATAGGCGCCCTCATCGTTTTCATAATCAAAATTGACTGATGTATACTCCCAATAACTATCTTATGCACTCATAGGCGCCCAAAGGGCGCCACAAAGTACATAGTAGGCGCCCTCAGCTTCTTCAGAGCCAAAAACTTTATTGCTTAATGTTGTAGCCACCCAACACCCCTCCTGGGCGTTTAAAACCCATAAAGGGCTCCCTGGTGTATGCCCATAGCTCAAAAATGAGACATTCAGCGTTGAGCATCCATGGGCGCCCTAACCTAGGATGGGCGCCCTAACCTAGGATGGGCGCCCTAACCTAGGGCACCAATGGATGCCCATTGCTGAATGTCTCACTCTGAGCTTTGGGCATACACATAGGCGCCCATGAGGGTTATATACGCCCGCGAGGGATTTCGGACGCCCTCTGTATGCCCAAGCTCAAAATGGATGAACTCTTGAATCCAATCTTTTAGTTTACTGTTGTCTTTTGAGTTACCCGTTGACTTTAAAGTTACAAGACGTTGTGGAAACCGTGGACTTTATAGTTGACTTTTAGAGTTGACCTTGGACTTTTATAGTTGACTTTCAAGTTGATCGTTTACTTTTCTAACTATGAAAGTTGAAGTTTGACTTCCGAGTTATGTTTTGTGTTCCCGTTGAAATTTGAGTTGACCGCTGACTTCATTTGACATAGTTGGAGACGTTTAGTGTCGACATTTAACTTCTTAGTTGACCGTTGACTTTTTTTTTACTTTTCAGTTATTTTCAGGAATGGGGAAAAACCACTGTGCAGCTCATGTGGAATGGAGTGTAGGACTTTGCCAATGGACAATTTGTCTACGCCCGCGAAGTGAACTACAAATCGAAGACGATGGTGCTGAAACAGGAGGAGATTCCCACACTCCATAGTCTGAAGGAACGAGTAGCTTCGAGAATTGGATTGGACAAGAACCTACCTCCATTCATAGAGTTAAGTCATATGCGACAAGGGTTGGAGCAGTATGAGCCTTCAGATATCCGACGAAGATGAGGTTTTGTAACTATTTGAGACATATGAACCCAAGCAGATCGTTCATATGTTTGCCAAGTACGACAATGACGGCTCGGAGGCAGCTGGGGGGCAGTATTTGCAGAAGATGAATCCTCGCAGGGGAAATTTGGAGCTTCATGCGCTACTTACTGATGATAGTCAGAAAATGAAGGCCCAACCTGGGAGGCCGATTTTAACGAAATCGTTGTCATGGTGGGGAACAACACATTTCAGGATGCAGCAGCGTTGAACGAACCGTTTGACACGAACTTCGGTGGCTATGGAGGAAATGGTCTGAGCGGCATGGGTCAAGGAGTTATATTTGAATCTGATTAGGCTGGACCCAACGGAAATAGTTACGGGGGTCCTAGTTACGATGGTGGAAGCATTCCGGAGGATAGCGATATGAACGAAGATCCGAACGCAGACCCGCATGGGCCATCAAGTAGAGATGACACAACGGACGACGATGAACCGGATAACAATGTACCGGCTAACTAGGGCCATTGGGCCAAAGGTTTACAGCATCATCCAACGCTTGCGATTGAAGCAGGCGCATTTTCCAGTAACAGCAGGCCTGATGGATATACGTTAAAGATAAATGATTTGTTTGAATCAGCCAAGGAGATGAAGAATATCCTACGGGGTCCTGCAACTCAACAAGGGTGGCAATGGGCAAGTGTAAAGACAGATAGCACAAGGGTCGTTCTCAAATGTCGCGATCCCCATTGTGATTGGTACATGGTTGCTTATAAAGCGAAACATGAGAGATTTTTCATGGTTAAGCGATACAGAAACATCCACACTTGTTCCTCGATCACCACAAATTTCAAGCATTAAAACGTGACGGTCGATGACATCGCCCATGGAATGATTGATCGATATCAAAACGGGCAGCCTCGCCCTAGAACTCACGACATCTGGGCGTACGTGAAACTTGCCTTCAAGTCTTCGGTCACTAGATGGACATTCTACCAGTCTAGGCACAGGGCGTTCCAGATCATTCACGGTAGCCGAGAAGAACAGTACCACCATCTCCCTGCATTCTTCTACATGTTGGAGTCTCTGAACCTTGGGTCCTACACGAAGATAGAGCGGGACGAATAAATCAGATTCAATTACTGTTTCATGGGTATAAAAGCTCAGCTGGATGGAATCGCATTCATGCGACCACTTGTGTTCATCGACGCCGGTCACATGAAGAACGAGCCATTGCATGTGGTAGTTGCAAAAATGGTCGATGGAAAGAGACAGTGTTATCCAGTTGCATGGGGCATAATTGACGTCGAGAACAATGACGCCTGACGGTGGTTCCTTCAGCAGATGAGGAAATTCGTCCCGGACCACAAGTTTATCACATTTATTTCCGACGGGCATCATGCCATTAAGCACGCAGTCGCGACAGAGTACCCCAATGCACAACATTTGCACTGTTGGTGGCACATCAAGGCGAACATGTTAAAGCTGTATGGCCCGGAAAGTGGGTGAATCTCTTCTGGAAGGATGCGGAGGCCGACACTGTAGATGAATACCGCAATATTCTTCACACATTGGCAGTGGAGCACCCTTCGAAACGTGGTCCGCAAAATGAGCGATTGTCAATCGCAAAATACCTTATGGAAAAATGTCCCCCGGAGAAATGGAGTCGAGCGTTCGTGGTCAACACTAGATTTATTCTCTTCCAATCACGCAGAATCTATGAACTTCATGTTAAAGGATGCCAAATATCATTGCGTGCTCTCGTACTGTTCGTTTGCGCTTTCACAAATGTCTGGCTGGTTTTACGATAAGCGAACTGAATCTGGCCCTTGGAACACAAAACTGACCCCTAAGCGCGAGAAAATCATGCAGAAGAATATTAACAGCGCAAAAATGCTACAAATTACACAGCTGGCCGCACTTAAATTCCGTGTAACGACGAGGAACCATGGCACTGCCAAAGTGTACTTCTTGGAGGGGTTCTGGGTTTGTGACTGGGCAAGTTCAGTTGGACTGGCAACCGTGTGTCCACGCTTGTGCGTGCGCTCCAATACTTAGAGAACAACATCCTCATTTGGGGATGGAAGAAGGGTTGCATCCTTCATACGGGCTTGTCATGTACAATTTCACAAGCAAAACCTATAATGTGGACTCCTACATGAGAGCTTACGTTGGGATCATTGAGGTTTTGCCTGATCGTTTAGACTGGGATACACGTCGGACCCCACCAGAGATAAGCAACCTTGTCACTCTTCCACCAGTGAAGGAAGAAAAACGAGGAGCACCACAGACAACCAGGATACCGTCCGAAGGAGAAAGGCGCATGTATGGTACTAAGAAGCACAGGTGCTCTCGATGTGGAAGGAAGGCCATAACGTGAATACATGCCCCACGAGGGATGATGACCGACTAATTACACATGATTGAAAATTGTTGCTTGCTTATGGATTAATATTGTTTTACTAGTTTTGGATGTAATATCTGTCTTTTGTAGTTGGTTTGGGTGGTTGTAATATTATCTAGTCTTATGAAGTCCCATCAAAAAAGCCTTATGTCAACCAAAAAGTCAACGGTCAATGTTGTGGTCAAAATATGGTCAACTATTCAAGGCATACCAAGTCATTCCACTTTTTTCGACAATTTATAGCCAAAATAGAACCAAAAAGTCAACCAAAACGAATAACTAGCACTGGGGGTGCATAGTGTGAGTGGGCGCCCAAACTAGGGTACGGGGGCGCCCAAAATGGGGTATGGGGGCGCCCAGTCCTGTCAGTCAAAACCAGAAAGGCGTGGGCGCCTATATTTAGGGCGCCCAGACATAATGTGGGCGCCCAAGGGTATGCGCCCCTTCGGTACAGACTGAATTTTTGCACCTACAAGTTCATGGGCGCCCATGACCATAACCTGGGCTCCCATGAACATTACCTAGGTGCCCAAAGGTATGCGCCCCTCTTTTCCCTCCATTTTTTGTCAATATCGTCCCAATTTTCCCTCCAAAAAAACCCTTAACACCCCCCACTTCCCTCCCCTTTCATTACAGACATTATTTTCAGCCCACATCTCTCTCTAGTTCATACATCAAGTTCAACTACATAAATCAAATAAACAAGGTAGAAACACTTACTCCCGATTATTTTATTTTGTTGTTGTTGATTATTGCGAGTTTCTGAATTTTTTTCTGAAGTAGCGATGTCAAGTTCAAGCAAATCAGTTAAACATGATTGCGAGTTCCCTCGATACGAGAGTACTTTCTGTTCTTGCGCGGGTCGTATTTCAGCTGAAATACGAATTACCAAAAACGATAAATACGGCAACAAAGGGAGGGAGGCTTCACTTGGCTTGTAGGAACAATCAATGTGGTTTGTGGAATTGGAGCGACCCAATCGGGTACGGCGTATCAGGTGGGGTTCATAGCGATACGAAGTGGCTTACTAAGCAGCTGAACTTGGCCATGACAAAGATTGACGCCCAAGACGACATAATCAAACAATTGGAGGTAATGAAGGATGGTCGTGGCACCGCCAACACAAAAGAAATCACAATTGTAGTAATGGCCGTCACAATTGTTTTGGCATTAGTGATTGTGTTACTAAAGTAAACTTGTATTTTGAAAATTTATGCAGTGCTTTTAATATAAATATTTATTTTAAGAAATCACTAGTAAATACATTCGACAACAAGATCATCTACAAAAAAGTAAATCAACTAAAATTACAAAATCATTTCATTGACAATATCGATTACAAACTCATACAAACTCAGGGTAGTAAATGGATTCTCCTGGCTTGGAAACTCTATTGCCATATGTGTCAACAGTGAAAAATTCAAAAGCAGTCTTCCATATTGCCACTGCATATTGTTTTCTATGAATCAACTGGTCA
Organism: Linanthus parryae; assembly: GCA_023055425.1. NCBI lineage: Eukaryota > Viridiplantae > Streptophyta > Magnoliopsida > Ericales > Polemoniaceae > Linanthus > Linanthus parryae. The sequence goes on from JALGPY010000002.1 coordinate 1,099,470, forward strand.
CCTTCGTAATGGTTGAAATTTCCTCTCAATGTAGGGTCCTCGATGATCTTCTCGATCATGTGCAACATAGACAACACAGAGCATGATGGAAACATACAGTGGTATCTAAGAAGTTTTGGCTTTGGTAAGCTGAGTACATCAAGGACTGTCTTGGAACGCTGGGCATGCCCAGCAACACGTTGGTCTCCCCACTCCTTCAGCAATTTCGAAAAATCTGTGCATAGTCGGGTCAAGTACCAGGCTTTCTTCCCAGAACGCTTCATTGGATCGTACACCTTCACGCATATGCCTAAGGGATCGAACACATGTATATAAATGAGAATCCAATGAGCTCCTCCATTCAGTGGTTGCTTAGTCCTCCAAGGCATGAACCAGTTCTCCGCATGCAATCCATCGGAACCCCTCATAGGCCTGTTACCTCTAAAGTATTCAGCAGCCTTACGCCTTAGGGTGTCAAAATCATATTTTTCTTGAAAAGCTTTGTAGTAAGCATGCTAATAATAAGATTCATCCCATCTACCATGTGATGTGTGTCCTGTGAATTTGGATCTCGCGATTGGGTTTCCGCAGTCCGAGTTCCCTTTCTTGGTTGTGCCTCCCCAGCTTCCTCGAACACTTCATCGGTCTCCCTTTCGCGCTCTTGACGCTTCTTTGACCTTTGCTCGGCAACAACCTCCCTACTGGGTGAGGACAGGGGTGCGTCAATGATTCGATCCCAAAGGTCCATAATTGTCAACCGACACGGGCTCTTCAGACTCCACATCATGTGGAGCTGCAACTGGTGCGTTACTCGTTATTTCCGGCCTTGGCTGTGGCGGTTCACTTGGTTGCTTACACTTTTTCGGAGTTTGCTTTTTGCCCTTGGTTGTTGCCGGCCTTGGAAAATCGGACTCCTCATCCTGTTTTTTAGTCTGCTTCTTTCGGGTAACTTTCGTCTTCTTAAATCCTGATATCTGAAATGGTTGCATTTGAACCTCTGTACCGCGGTAGACAACGCATCGACGATCCAAAAAACGCGTTAGGTCCTCATACAAGGGAACATATGGATTAGCTTCCATATGAGCCAATTATTGCTGCCAGTACCAACCCTGTTCCTCTAAAGGAATGGGGTGAAGTGTTGGGCGAACATAAGTGATTTCCTTAACCCATTCGATAATTGTTTCATCCTTAACCCTATCCTATAGAGGATAATAAGCCACCACTCTGGGAAGTAACCCCTCGTACCTGTGAGCTAAGCCGGTTACCATCTGTGGTATTGATTAGTAGGCTCAAGTCTGTAACACCCCGTCTTTTTCTAAATTTAATTGACGTTTTTTTCTTGAAGTTTAAATGTTAATTTTCGAAAATTAATGGCTAGTGGGGAGATAGTTGTATTTTTAGATAATATTAAATATTCATGTTGGGGTTGTTTAAAAGGTTATTTACACTAGGGGGGACGTTTTTGTCTTCACCTAGAAAGTTTCCTCAGGAAACTCAATTTTTTTCCCCAACAATCTTTACTCTCTCTCTCTCTCTCTCTCCCTCCTTCTCTCCCTCTCTCTCTCACTCTCTCTCGCTCCCTATATGTTCTCCTTCTTCTTCTCTTCGGGCACAACCACCACCACCCCCGAGACCAACACCACCCCCAACGCCATCACCAGCTCCTCCATCTCTCTCCCTCTATCTCTCTTTCCATCTGCCAGCAGCAACAGCAGAAGGCAGCGACCAAGCCACCACCGTCGCAGCCACCGGCAAGAAGACCCACGGAGACACCACGCCATCACCACTTCACCCCCATCCCTCTGTCTCTCTCTCATTCTCTCCCCTGTAGTGACCAGAAGGCTAAGAAGAAGTTGAAACAGAGGACGCCGCAGCTACCATGACCTGAGAAGCAAGAAACTCCAGCGACCCACCATGGATTCCCGCGAGAAATTCGCCGGAGCATAACCAACGACACCCACCCATTCTTTTCTATCCCAGACGACTCCTGGAGGTCTGACCAAGCTAGAGGAGGCCTCAACGGAGGCCAAGAACAGCCGGAGAAAGCCCCGTCGAGCTCCACCTCCGGCGACGTCGACGGCGACCTTGACCCACTCCGTTTCTCCACTATTTCTCACGATTTTAGGACGGGGTATGCTCAAAATCTTCCCCTAAGTTGTTTTATGTAATCAAAATCATGTTTTAGGACCTTGAATCCATGTTTAGATCCGTTATTTTTAATGTTCTTGGTTGGGGAGTTAAAATACAATTTTCAGAAAGTATGTTGGGGGTTATTTTGCCGTTTCAAAAACTTAGGGGGAGGCAGTTGTCTTTTCAGAAACTTTTGGGGTAATGAGTGTAGTTTTTTATTTCAGTTTCATTAGTAAATTTAGTTTTTTCTTTAATTTGCTCTAATTATCATTTATAACTAACAACTATATTTTTGGGGGTAAATATTATAGAAAAAAACATTTTTTGGTTCGTAAATAAGTCAAAATTGATATTTTATTGAGAAAAATAAAAAGAGATGGAATATATTAGAATAGTTTATTTTCATTATTAGAGAAAATAAATTTTCATAAACTAATAACTTGTTTGGTTGATTTTATGAAAATAAACTCTTGATAAATAATTTTAGTATGTTTAACTAGTAACCTATTTGTGAATCTTGTTTTCTTTTTATAAATAGATATGTTAAATGCTGAACATTACATTTTACTCTAAAATTGGAATTAAAAGAGTTTATTCAATAATAGCATGCTTTCCTATAAATAAACCTAGTTGAGTAGTATTGTACATATATGAAAGAGCCTTAGTTAGTAATAATCATAATACAATTAATCTTTGAGATGAAAATAAACAAGTTTCATATTTGATAAATAATTTAATAATTATAATAAGAATGTTTTTTAAATTATTAATTTATTATATAACATATTTAGATTTTCCTCTATTAAAAATGTGATACTTATAATAGCAATTATCTATTAGTGCTTCTTAATTAACTTGCGGTTTTTCTTTATAATTGATGATAAGTGATAACAAATTTCTCCTTCAAAGTAATTGTCACATTAAACTTTTAAATATCTTAAAGCTCATTTATTATATTCATAAAATTATACCCCTAAACGACTATGGCTTAAAATTAATATTTAGGTTCTTGTAAATTATAGTAGCAAATATTGGAGGGAAATTGATAACGAGATTCGCATTGCATATTGAGCGTTGTTGCATTTGTCATATGAATGAGCTATCTATTAATTAGGATTAATTGTGTATTTTTAGACACGCAATTCGTATGCGACGAGTTATCAAGTACGACTACTAGCACTTCTCTTGTCGCGCGTGCACCACTCTACTCGTTTCAGTAAGTTCATATGTACAACACCTTAACTGTCAAAATGAGAATTCGGCGTGTGTTGCTTCCGAAGTGTAATCTTTCTACAATTCATGAAACTTGAAATACTTTATGGACTGATCACACGTTTGAAATTCATGATTTTGAGAACTCATTGAATATCCCTTTTGGAAAATATGCGGTTATGATACGATCCTTGAATCAAATGTTACAGCTCTGTAATAAGGTTGAATAATGCACTATAATATAAATGGGGCGATGTACAGAGGATGTGCGTGGAGGCTACGGCCGGAGGAACTTTCACGAGAAGCTCCTGGGTGCTAATCCTACGAGATTACATACCCGGCCCCCGTGTTTGACCGTCATACACCGAGGTGATGCGGTCAAGGGGTTATACAAGGCGTGAAAACTATGGAGTACTACTTATGCCTGTGTGGGTCACTATGATATAGGGGTGTCTACACTTAAGGTCTCATAGTCACGTAGGGGCTCCCACAACGCTCGGGTGAATTGGGACTTGTGATATCCCAAGAGGATCCCAATTGTGATTTATTTCATCGTGACCTCTTTGTGGACATTCGTTACCCGCTGGTCTCTTATACATCCAGCTAAACTAATGGTGGAAATGTGGAATCAGTTATTATTTACAGTTCATGTGGGTTTACTACATGTTGATTGAAATACTCCATTATTTAGAAACGAATATTTTATGAAATTATTGAGGGTTAATATAATATTATTATAAGTATTGGGTGTTAATATGCTACTATTTTATTTTAAGATATTATTTGGTGTGAATATGACATTAGTATAAGTTTGGGTAGTAGTTGTTATTATTTAGAAAGTTAATTTTAATTTTATAAGCCATTAGGTGTTTTTATGTATTTATTCATAACTTATATAATGTTTTTTATTTAAACTAAGGGGGTGGTAGTTGTTCTAAACCTAAACCAATGGGGGTGAAAGTGTCTTTACCCTATAATTTAGTCATCTTCTTCACCCAACGATGGAGGATTTTTTTCTCCCTCTCCATGTCCGAATCCAACACCACCACCACCACCTCAAATCTTCACTAAAACTCTTGATTTTTGTCCCAATTCAATTCCAATTCGATTTAATCTCATCAAAGCTCGATACTGTAACGAAAAGAAACCAATTTCGTCCAAAATCAAGACCCAATTAGGAATCGAAATTGTCGCCGGTGGGTTTCATAATACTCGCCGGATTCGTCACCCAAAGGCTATAAATACCCACTCAAACTCAGAAAAATTCACACCCAAATCAATCTCCAAAGCTCTTCCTCTCAATTTCTCTCTCTCTCATTATCTCTCTCTCTCTCCCGTCGGTTTCCTAGAGGACCCAACCACCGCCGCCTCTGCTGCCCGCCGCCAGTGCCGCCGCGTGCGCCGCCAAGCCGCCGTCCGCCGTCGTCGGTGTCTCTCCGGCGCCACCGTCGGCCTCTCACCTCCATCCCGTCATTTTTATCTCTCTGTTCGGGTATGAAACCCGTCTGTTTTATTTCCTCTCATTTTCTTCTTTGTTTTGTCTTTAATTTATTATTATTATTAATAGTAAACTGTTAGTTCAAGTTAATAGTATGTGAAAGATGATAACAAAAGGGTTGTTGGCCTAGTGGTAAATTGTTATAAATTAAAGCTAGGTGAGTGTGTGGGAGGTAGGTTCTAGGTTCAAATCTCACAAGAGACATTCTTTCTGTACCAGTTTAAAGTGATCCTTTTGTACTCACCTTTACCCAAAAATAAGTATATTCTTCCTATTTATTTTTATAAGTTTGTTACAAATTGGAATAAGTTATTTTCTTAAAATAAATTTGTTATTTCTTCTAAATAAAGTTAGTTAGTTTATAATTTATATTCTCTACTAAGGCTTGTTTGGATTGGGAGAAACTACTAATAGAATTATAGTCGTTTTTGGGGAAAATAATATGCTTCTATACCCTAAATAATAAAAGCAATAGTTTAGTTAATCTTATAAGTTATATTTATATAAGCATAGTGATGTTTTACAATAATAAACGATAGTCCGTATAAATCATGTTTTATTAATAGAAATATTATCATTAAGGTTGGGGAAATAATAAGGGGGTTACACTTGCATTGCATATAGGACTTTGTTTGTATTTGTGTGTTGGCGATAATTGATCAGAATATTATCGAATTGAAGGCAACGAGTTCTCCGACGAAGGATACGTTGAGTACTACGACTAGCTTGCTGTGATTGCTATTTGTTGAGGTAAGTAAACATGCCAGGCCTAGCGCCCATATCTTCTTTCGTGTCTAAACTGCTTTTGTGCTTTATTGTCTCAAAATTAGACTATCTACTTTAACTGTTTATTTGAGAAAGTTTAATGATTTTATAAAGGTGATTCTATCACAACTATCACATGATTAATAAGACGTAATAACGTAAAGTGAAAGAGTTGTACCGGAGAACACTTAATTATTTTGGGATCGGTTGTTGCTGACTACGGTCACTCAACCCACTTTTATTTGGTTGCTCGGCCGCCACAAGCCTCGGGTTGCTCCTCGTACTTACTCCTCTGACCGCACGAAGTCTTAGGGGGGTGTCGACACTTATGGTCTTGTGAGTGTGGTATTGGTTTCGCACCGCGTTGTGTGACTTGGTTTCTCCCAGTGTCAACATGGTAATATATGTTTTTTAAGAGGATGGACCTTTATGATTGAGAATTGGAAGTCCCGATTGGACAAATGAGGAAGAGTTTGGGAATGTTTCCCTACGTGAAATGTAAAAAGGAAAAAAAAAAACTCTTATCTTATACTTATACTTATACTCTTACTCGAATTCTTTACTCTTCAAACTCATATGTCATTTTTAAACTGCTTCATAATCTGTTTATATGCTTGGGTGTTGATTACTCAGTATTTTCCGCTGACTTTGGAAACTGTGGTGTTTCTTTTTGTTTCTGCACCACAAGTTTAGGTGGAAGCATGACTTTTGGGGGAAAGCGAGACGCTTGACTTTAGTAAATTTAAATTTCATATTTAGACTTGTTTTATTTAGTATTTGAATTTTAGATTGGAATAATGCCCATATTTGTGGCAATACAAGTTTTTAAGTTTTAATTAATTATTTTATGGATTTTGGGCTGGATATTCTGTTATAAAATCTCCTTGTATTCGAGTTTAATCTCGAGTACGGAGTGACATCCCCGGGCTTCCGGCTTGGTCATTTTGGGGGTGTTACATTGATTATATATTTATGTGCCAAACTTGTCTTACATGTTGTAGTATGATTCTTACTCAGTTTTTACTGACTTAACATTTTTCTGCGGTCGGCTTTCGCTATTTCAAAACCCGCAGGTTACCAATGAGGTGGGGGCGTTCACGACACTACTCGATAGAAATGCTTGCCGGTTAGAATATCACCTAGCATTTCCATTTCACCCAAACAAATGTAATATCATTTTGTAAACATTGTCACTGCGTTATCTTAAATTTGTAAAAGACTATGTTTTGGACTGTCGATGGTTGTACTAACTGTGAACCCACAATCCTTATCCGTCCCCAATGGGGCTCATCACCGCGGGCGGAAGCATCTTTCCAAACGTACGGTTCGGCCCGCCATGCGATTTGGGGGTTTGGCAAAGTCTGCATGGAGAGACGAAGAGCAATCAGCATTTAATATATACAAATATAAACAAAATAAAAATGCTTAACTAACACAATTACTGTAATACCCCGTTTAATTAGTAGGGGTAAAATGGTCATTAAAGAAGCATAATAATAATTTTTATTGGCAAAATAATATCTGGATAGATTTTTAAAATTTGTTTGTAGAAAATGTTAGAATAATATTAGATTAACAATCGTGAATTAATACGTTAACGTATCGTAAATTTTAGTTTTAGCGCGTGTTCGATCACCGCGAGACTTGATAGGTTTGTCACACCTAATCATCTAAGTGGCTGGTGCGTGAGTCACACCCAATAATTTTCATAAAAATCATTTTCTATTTGAAATTTTCACCAGATTATTCTCGACCCTCTTCTTCCTTTGCCTTCACGGCAAGGAAACAACCACCGCCACCAACATCATCACCGCCCCACTCTCCACCGACCTCAACCCGGCTATAAAAGCCCTCACCCCCTTCCCTCGCACCACACAGCAGCAGCCTCCAACTCCATAACCACAACCACCATCTCCACCATCGTCACCTTTACCTTCACCACCACCGAGCTCCATCTATCTCTCGGAAAGAGAATCAAACCCAGTTGCATCTCTCTCTCTCCCTCTCTGTCTCTCTGTGTCCTCAGAATCACAGCAGAAGAAGGTGGCAACAGCAACCACCCACCACCGCAGCCACCACTGCCGCCTTTGCTGCCGTCGAGAACCACCGATGTAATACCCCGTATTTTAGTTGGGGGTTATTTAGTAATTTCGAGAAATATTTGAGAATTTTAAGAAATTTATATTTCAAACTTATTCTTGACTTCTTCTTACCCTTCAAGTATAAGGGTGTCATTGGGCATCTATGATTATATAGAATTTCGTTTTGATTAGTTTTAGAACCTTGGATAATACTATACAAAACTTATTTTGTATATTTGAGAGATACTTGTAGTTTTCTAAAAGTGAATTTTGACATTTATATACAAAGTGGTTTATTTGAAATTATTTGGGAATTTTCTAATTTATGAAATTTAACTTTTTTTGTATTACCTATTAATTGGAAATTATATTTTCACCATCTTTACTCTTGGATTTTATACTTCAACACCATCCATCAACTCATGTAATTGATACTTTCACCCAAGTACTCTCACCAATATTTTGGTCAATACAATTAAAATAATGTCTCTTCATGACTACTCATATACACACACACACACACACATCCCTCAATAATTCACTACTATCTACCATCTTGTATGTGAATCTTCTTGTGGAATTCTTCACCACCAACCCCCACCATCAACCTCATTTCAATCACCCTCATTTCATTTCACTTTCTCTCTTCAAGAACACTCAAAAATTCCATTCTCTCTCCAAAAAACTCCATTCCCGGATTGGAGTGTTGACCTCACAAAAACACCTCCAAAACATCATTTTCACCTTCAAATTCGTGAAAAACTCAAGTCCAAGGTCATACTATGCATGGGGGGAGCTATTTTCTTCATCTTCTTCATGATTTTAAGCTCCTCAAGGTCTTGTAAGCATATCTTTTTTTATTTTCATTTGTGTGATGTTAGTTTCATCATCATCTTCTTCATCATCACATTCCCCTTACATCAAAATTCCCTCCATTGAAGGAGTTTTCAAGCTCTCATGGACTTCAAGCTTCTCCAAGCACCATCATTTTCCCAAATGTCTCTCTTAAGGCTCATTTGTAAGCTTTCATTCCTCTTTAAATTTGTGTATTTTGATGTTACTTTCATCATAATGATAGAAAACTTCTTGATCTTTGCTTGCATGTGTGTCTAGAACATGAATTGGAGACTTTAAACTTGTTTTTTTTTTCAAATTCTTCACATGATTCCCCAAATTTCTTGTTTGATCTCTTTTTGTATGTCTAACTTGTTGTATTTGAGTATAAAAACATATTTCTCAAGTTGCATGTATGATGGAAGTGGATTGATCATGTTTTGAGTGTTCTTGGTGAAAATTGCATGTCTTTACAATCTGACCAGTTTGTGAAAAACGTATATTATCTCTAAATTTTGTCTCCGTAGAATTTTTAACTCTTTCATATTCTGAATCTAGACTCAGAGAGGGTCATTTTGAAAGAAAATTCAACTCCATAGCCTTTTTGGTTAGGGAGATATGCTCATTCTAATTTGCATGTTTTCTGAAACTCTGTTTTTGGACAAGCTTTACCATTTTTGTTAAAACTCTCATTTACAGAAACTTATGGCACCCAATCTTTCTTGTAATGAAACTAGACACATAAGAGATTCATTCTGGAGAATATAGGCATTTTTCCTATTCTCCAAGTAGTAGTAATTGGTCTTCAAAGTTGAAACTTTCTTCCAAACATGTCACTGCATAGCAGTGTTTGTTATTTTTGTAACTTGAGTTTTATAATAGCTATGCATGATTTTCTTGATGTTTCTGAAAGTAGACACATATAGGTTTATCATACATTAATTTCAAAATTTTAGTAGATGATTTGAAATGGTAAATATGGCTCCAAATTCAGAGCTATAATTATGTCCAGAATTGTAGTTTCACATTTTTTTAGAAAACTTGAATTTTTGACCTTCTAGGTGTTTTGTTGGACTTGTTTTGATATTTAAACATCATTATATGTGCATTAGTGAAATTTATGACTATGTACATGTAGGTTTGCATTTTTATTATGCATGTGTGATTGGTTGTAACGAGTACGTTATACGTGTGATTGTAGACATCGACCTCGTAGGAGAGAGCGATTGTCGTCGGAGTGCTAGGCTTAGTTTCTTGCTTTTAATTGTGCTTCATCTCAGTGGTAAGTACATATGTACGGCCTTTTCATATCAAAATCTGCGTATGTGCTTGATGTTTCAAATGAATGTTTGTTATATGAAATAGTATGAGAATGCATGTTTTCCACTCAAAAGTTGTTAAACTATTTTATTCATCTCCTTTGAGAACTCTCGGAAATTACTTGTGAAATTTTGATATTCCGATTCTGGTTATGTGGAAGAGAAGAAAGAAAATACCTCTAATAGACTTAGGACGATGTACAGAGTACTGTTATTATTGGGAGGCGTCAAGCGATCCTCCATTTTCTTATGGCAAAGACCATTGAAGCAATGCTTCTTATTATTGGATAGAACGTCAATGTTCAAAAATCCGCCCCCGATGAGCCAAAATATATCAAGATATTGAGGCCAAGGTTTTTATAGAGCTGTAGAGTGCTACTTATACTTGTAAGGGTCACTACGGTATAGGGGTGTCGACACTTAAGGCCTTTTAGCTAATGTTGTGAGCGGGGTTGACGAATGGGCTCCCTTAACGCTCTGGTGAAATAGGGTTTGATAGACCCTAGAAGGAACCCTTAGTGATTATTTCGTGATCCCTCTGTTTACATCGATCCTGCTGGTGGCTCTTGACACGCCTCAGCTAAATTAAACTGTTGATTGAAGTCGAAATTAAAAATTGACTACTTATTAATGTTGTTTGTGGCTCTTGATATGCCCTAATCGATTGAAATGAATTGTAAATATTGGCTACTCATGAACTACTATCGTTATCAGTTCAAATGAACTTGTTTACTCTGGATATTTTACCAACTACTCGTGGTTTCTCAATGTTATTAAATTGAGAGGTTTTTGTTACTCGGTTATTTCAAGTTGATCCAAATTCTCCAATATGATAGTTTTACTGTTTAAATCTTCTGATTTGTTTCAAATCATGCTTCCGTGCCACTCGTTTCTTTATATGTCGTAGTATGTATTTACTCAGTTTTTACTGATCATTTTCTTCAAAACTGCGTCGGCTTTTGCCATTTTAAAACCGCTGGTTGTCAATCAAGTTTGTGGAATGGGAACGTGGATCGATACGAAGAAGTGTAGCTCAAATTAGATCACTTAGTAGATCACAAATGTTATGTTTTAAATTGTACTTATTATCGAAATTTTGTTATGTACGTTAAGCGAAATATAATCTTAATAGTATATTTCTACTTTTGGTTGTCAATTGTCTCTTTAACCCTGAACCGAGATCCCGGGTGTGTTTCAACCGGGAAGAAAACCCACCATCACCACTTTCAGCTCTCTCTCTCTCCTTCTCACTCCCTACCTCACTCTGTTCTCAGAACCCAGCAGCACAGCAGAGAAGAGCGACAACAGCCACCCCCTCCACCGCTGCCGCCATTGTTTCCGGCGGCAAGAACCCGACGGCAAAATTTGTGAGCAACTAACTGCTCAGTCTTTCTCTCTATTTCCCAGTCTTTCTCAGCTCTCTGTCTCATCTACCTCCTCTGCTCAGAACAGAGGACATCCAGCAGTAGAACCAGCGGCGAAACAGAGAGCACCCCGCCGCCGTCGAAACTCCATTGTTGCCGGCCAAGCTCCGGCGAACCTCCACCAACGCCACCCACCCACTCAATTGCTTCCAGTAGACTCCTGGGAGGCCGACAAGATCAGTAGCAGGCTTAGAACCGTCCAAAGAAGCCATTAAAGCCGGCGGGTGAGCTTCAACTCCGGCGACTCCGACTTGAGAATTCGACCCGACTCATATCTTCACGATTTCCGGCCATTTTCGGCCTAGGTACGTGCTATACCCTCTGTTTAGTTGTTATATATAATCAAAATCAAAACTTGATAGCTAGATTCATGATTAGAAGAGCTAAATCGAGTTTGTTCTTGAAAAGGGGTTAAAGTGTAATTTTCATGAACTTGTTAACATGACGGGGGGGGGGGGTGTTTGGTATTTTCAGGAACTAGGAGGTGACTAGTGTCTTTTAACACAACTGTTTTGAAATAAATTAGGTATTTGTTGATTTTTAATATAAATTAGGGTTTATATAATTAAACTACACTTTCAGGTAAAATAATAATAATAATAATAATAATAATAATAATAATAACAATAATAATAATAATAATTTTTTGATTACCAATAATTTCTAAAAATAGTAGTTTTTGTTCTCGTCTCGAAAATTTGATTCGGGTGAAGAAAATAGTAAACGGGTAGTTTGTTAAAAATTATAATAGAAACATTTTTGTTAAAAACTTGCAATAAACAATGTTTAATCACTTAGTTTATTAAATTAGTTGTTAACTTGTAAAATTAGACTTTTCACTAGTTCTAAATATTATAGTATCGTGTAAAGTTTTCTTAAAAACATAATAGTCGAAAAATCATTTGTCATTATAAATAGTTCTTAAGTATAATTTCTTTAGCTCATATTAATAATAATCTAATTAGTCACTTTTAATAATAATAATAATAATAATAGTCGTTTAAAAATAGATGAGTTGTTTCGTTTATAGAAAATTATAACTAGGTAATAAAACGATAGAAATTTAAATAACGGGGTTAGGGTTGATTTAAAGAAAATACTCTTTAGGACTTATAGCATTTTATTTGAATATTTATTGACGTAGAAGACACGATTTGTAGGTGACGTCTTTGTAGGCCCGAGCCACTGCTAGGACGTGCTTTTGCTACGGAAAGTAAGGTAAGTGAACATGCCAAGCCTTGCGTGCCAAGCTCCTTTCGTGTCACAAGTTGATTTCAATAGTTGTCTCGAAAAGTATTTGTTATTTATTTACATGTTTATTTCAGATTTTCTTGAATTTTAAAGAAGTTGTTTTGTTTGATATTGTCACACGAAAAATAATAATGCGTAACTAACGTAAAGTGGAAAGAGTTGTACGGGAGAAGCGTATTATTGCCGTGTTGACTTTGTTCACTCGGCCTGTGATTAGATTGGTCGTGTTGGCTTCGTCCTCTCGACCCGTTTTTATTTTAACCCGGTCGCAACCTGCCGGGTCGCTCCATGTACTCACCTCTCTGGCCGCAAGAAGTCTTAGGGGGGTGCCGGCACTTAAGGTCTTGGATGCGTAGAGTTAGTAGATTCTTCCTCGTGTCAACAAAGTTAATAATACGGATTCTCTGAGATATGGATATTTAAGAAAGAGAAGAAGAAAGAGATTGGGACTAATCATCCCCGTTTGAAAGATGAGAAAGGAAGATCAAAAGAAAGAAAATCTTATAAGTGTTTTTACTGGATGCATCAGGTTCACTTCTTACAGTTTTACAGTTTATATTTGAGTTCCTGATTTACTCTGCAAGTTTTACAATTTTTATGATTTATTTTCTCTTTATATTTATTGTGAAAAGAAAGTTATGCCTCATCTTCCGTTTTACGAGCTTGGGTGTCACTTACTCAGTATTTCCATGCTGACTTTGAAAATTGCGGTTCCTGTTTCCTTCCCACCGCAGGTTTAGGGGCTGAAGACTAAGGTGTAGCTGGGAACGAGACTCACGTAGTTGGATTTCACCTTGAGTAGAATCTGGTTTTGGCTAGTTAAGAATAATGTAGTAGCTTCAGAAACGCTTGTGTAATATCTATAAACTTTTGTGTTGTTTAATATTATGTAATAAATAAATATTTTGGGATGTTATGCTTTTGATTTCCGTCGTTACTTATAGCATCGCCCTCCCGGTCTTGTCCGAGCCGGATAAGGGGGTTGTTGCAATTTGCCGTAGCAACGAAGGGGAAGGCGGTGATCGAGTATGAACTCTTGGCAGGGCCGTATTTATTCCATCTCATCCCATCTACTAGAGATTGGTAGCAGTGTGTACCCCAATTTTAGGCGTTACATAACTCAAAGTTGTTGCACCTCGCAATCACTTCCGCAGGCATCATATCGTGGCTCGAGGTGTTGTACCATAACCTACCAATCATTACAGCAACTAATAGCTTTACAAATCTTTCCAATTTTGCCGGGTCCATTTGCTGATCATGATTGTTAGAGTAGGGGTGATCTTTATTAATCTGTTCCAGATGCTGCTCCAAATCGAGGGCATTCACCATCTTTTTGTACGCAGTCCTCACTTCATCACCGAAGACACTTTGAATGAGATTTAAATATGAAATTTGCTCGTCGAGCTCGTCATCTCTATATGTCTTGTGGACGTTCAATCCACTGCAGAGAACAAACTCTTTGAGAGAGAACCGAATCGGCATGCCCCCAAAATTGAACCATAGTTCTTTGTCGTGATTGTTGGTCTTAATCCGGCGTTGAATCTACAAGTCAAGGAGTGTCTTTGTGACGACTTGTTCAAGGAGATAGGTGCAGAGCCATGCCAGGTTAGGTAGCCTTTCTTCAATTAATTTCTTAACGTCTGAGCATCTTGTAAGCTTTGTGAACAATTCCCGTGAGGACAGGCGCGAGCGAAATGTCAATTTGTACCTCTTGAACTCCGCCGTATTGCTAGAACGTGGGACACGGCCTACGGACGCCAAGGGGATGAAAACCTGTCAAATAAAGCAATAGCTTGGTCAATCATGAGTGGAAAAGCATCAGCCTTTTCGTGGATATATTTTGGTTTTGAAAAGGCTGAGGGCGCCTACTATACACTGTAGGCGCCCTCAGCGTTTTCAGAACCAAGTTTTTGGTTCTGAAAAGGCTGAGGGCGCCTACTATATACTGTAGGCACCCCTAGGCGCCATTAGCCTTTTGAGAACCAAAAACTTGGTTATGAAAACGCTGAGGGCCCTTATGAGCGCCTACAGTATATAGTAGGCGCGCGTAGGCGCCCTCAGCGTTTCAGAACCAAGTTTGACTGATGTATACTCCCAAGAACTATCATATGCACCCATAGGCGCCCTAGATTATTTTTCAGTCCAAAGTGATGTTCAATCATGTGCCATGTGGTTCATCAACTTGATTTTTACATGATTTTGTACGTGAATTTTACAGAACAACTTGATTTCATCAACGAGTTTTGCACAAAAAAATCAACACAACATCAATTTTTCTAAACCCTAAAACATGTGTTTGATGAAAAAACTTGAAGAGGTGAAACAAACTCACCTCTTAGAACACATTGGCCGGTGCAGAGGGAGGAGTCGGTGCCGGAGCAGAGGGAGGAGTCGGTGCCGGAGAAGCCGCGACCGCAGTCATTAAACCCGTCGGCGCCGGAGAAGAGGACGGGGAGAGGGTTACTTGGTTCCCGACATCTCCAATAACTTCGCTCAAAACTTCGGTAGATGAGGGTGGGGAAGCCATGAGAGCGAGAGAGTGAGAGAGTCGAGTGAGAGAGCGCCGGAAAAATGAGGAGGATCTTGCCGTTTGGTCTCAGTGGTGTGAGGAAAGTGAAGAGAAAAGAAGAAGAGAGGAACTGTTGGGTTCTCTCGGGTATAATCCCGATGGAGGAAGGAGAGAGAAAAAGTGCTTTTTGGATTTTATTGTTTTTTAATTTGATTTGTTTTATTCGTTTAATTAGGTTATTATGTTTTAATTAGTTCCTCAAATAAAGGTCAAACTAATAGCCCAAAAGTCTATGGTTAGTTTGCACCAAGAAAGTGAGATATGGTTTTTTCCCTAATTTGTTCTCTTGTTGTGTTATTATTGGTTGTGGTGTTTTGATTATTATGGCAAATCATATTTTTTTTCATCAAATCAGTAATTTCTTCATCATATTTGTTATTGTTGCTGTTACATTTATGATGATGATGATGTTGTTCTTGTTGTTGTCGTGGTAATTAGAGTGAACTAAGGTTGAGGATTTTGAAGGTTCAGTTGTTGGTGTTTGAGGGAAGGCTGATTGTGGATGGGTTTGAGTTGTTATGAGGGAAGATTGATTGTGGATGTTATTTGTGGGAAGGCTGATTTTTGGAGGTTCGGTTGTTGTGTTGGTGGTGGTGTGGGCATTTGGTGGTGTTGATGATGGTGATTTGGTGGCAGTGGAGGTGACGCTCAAGAACACCAAGAACATCAAGATAATGATGAACTCAATAATAATAAACAAAAAAATAGTGTTATTTGTCCACAATTTGTAAGAGTAAAATGGCACAAAAAGTCAGTTTGCACCCTTCCACTGACGGATTGTAGCAGAAGGGTGGTATTTGTCCACCCTCCATCCACTGACAGGGGTGCAAAAAGTATTTTTTATAAATCAGGGGGCAAATGTATCTTCCCCATAATCGGAGGGTGAAAAATGTCTTTTACCCTCTATTTAAAGTTTTCATTCAATATATACAAAGAAATTTAAAAAAAGACATGCTACTAAATTAAAAGTTGAACATCTACAAAAAAAAATTAAAAGTTGAAGCTCGGTCTGAATTGAATTTGGTTTTGATTTTGTACCCCGCTACTGTACCCTAATTATGTGGTGAACCTTTTCAATAGAAGTTGATGTCTGATTGCTGATTTCGTTTCATGTTTTCTCTATATCAGCGAGACATGCATTCTACAAGTACATTGCCATCATGTTACCTTCAATGCCATAGCACTTTTTGTTTCCGAGCTTACCGATCATGTGGGTGGATTTGGGTACCGATATGCCTCTTAACTAATTCTCCATATATTTGAAATTAATACAAAATGGATCAGCTTCCATTTAATCACGTGTTGTTTATTCTTTGAAAGAGCAAAAAATAAGAGACAGAAATAAAGAAATTAGAATTTTTGCAGTGTTTAGGACTGCGTTGGCCAGTGTCACCATTCCAACCTCACCTCACCCCACTTCACCATCACCATCACTGCAAACGGCGACGCCGATACCATGTCTTCGGAGGAGGATGAGAATCATACACGCACAGTGCCACAGAGAAAGAAAATGAAAGATCGATTCTTTGGCCTTTGCTGATGCCAAGAACACGAGAGATAGAAAAAGAGATACGACTTTGGATGAATCGATGTTAGCAATTGGTGCGCCCATGTGGGGTGCCCAATGCAATTATCATAACCTTATGGGGTTAGTTGCACTAATTCACAACCTAGAGGGGTTAGTAGCTAAGGCTCAAACCCTAGGGGTTTATGTGCAAACCTAGGAGAAGTTTTGCCTATATAAGGAGGCAGCCTCCTACACATTATGGTGTGCTATTATGCTAAGGCTAGTAGCTAATTCCAGAGAATAAAGTTACTCTGTCTAGATTCATACTAGTTGTAGAGAACCCTAGTCTCTCTCCAACTTCATCCAAGGAGGTGGAACGTGGTGTGGAAATCAGTGTTCGTCCTCGAGATTCACACTAGACTGGTGGGAGCAAGATCAAGGAGGAGGCGCGTGAAAGCAAGCAACAACCGATCATCCGCTGCATTAAGGAGCTTAGGAAGACAAGGTAAACACATGAATCTTCCGCTATAATTCATGTTGTAGATCTGTATGTGATAGATCCTTCCTGCCCTTCATTGGTATCAGAGCCTTAGGCTTGTTTTTCGTGCCTCGTTATGCGTTCCCGAATCTGTTTAGAAAATCGAGTTTCTGAAATATCATAACCAGTAGACGAAAACTATATGGTTAGGTAGGGTTTTTCACGAGGATTCCAGATATATAAATTTTATATTTTTTGGATTTACGATGAATTAGTTATGATTTTTTAAAAATTCGGAACTGTATTAATCTGGACTGCTAGATCCAATCAGTAGAACACGTTTTTCAAAACTTGTTAAAATTGGATTTTGACCACATAATCGGGATCAGGACAAAAAGACGATCCCGGAAAAATTATTTTCGTCGGGAACGGAGCACGGGAAGGCGGCGCATGGGCTTCACGCGCCACCGACGCCGCCTCCACGCGCGGCCACGCGCCGCACGCGCCAAAGGGCTGGCGGCGGCGGCTGACGTGGCCCTAGGGCTGACGTGGCAGATGACGTGGCGGGGACAGGTCAGCAAAAGGCTGGCGTGGCGATGACGTGGCAGCCACGTGTCGGCTGACGTGACAGCTGACGTGGATGGGTGACGTGGTAGCTGACGTCATGCCATGTGGCATGCTTACGTGGCACATGGCCGACGTCGGCGCGTGGCGGAGGCGGACGCGCCCACGCGCGGCAGCGCGTGACGGCGCGTGCGGCGGCCTCCTCCCGCCGTCATTTTTCGTCCGGTTTTTTCCTAGGGACTCCAAATTAAATTTCCTATTTTGTGGATATTTTTTCATAATTTTTTGAGCGACGGAAAATTTTAGTAATTTCCAGATTAATTAATTAGTGTTTGGCACACTTCCCGAGGCAGTTTGACGACCTTAAACACACTGTTTTGAGCCCAAATTTTTTCTAGAGACTTAGGTCATTTTTTCCTACGTTTTGCCATAGGTGGTGAGACCCTAAGTGGTAGGGAGCAATTTTCGATCTTTTTAGTTGATTAGATTATTGCTTATTAATTTCCAGTAATTATTGCTTAATTATGGAAATTTCCAGAAAATTCCAGTATGTTTATTATATTATTATACATGCTGTTGTGGAATGAATGGATGTGTTTGGTGCATGAATGTGGCATAGATGTTTTATATTTTTGTTTTGGTTTTGGTTTTTGAATATGTAATCAAAATACGGCCTGCGTGTCGTGCCTCTCTATACTCTAGTGTCTTCTCTTCTCATCCAATCGCCTCTATGAGGTTACTTCTTATTAGAAATAAGATAGTAAGTAGAGATTGAAGATTGAAGCTTCAAGAGAGGTGGCCAAACCAAAAGCTATGGCGCAAGGTGCATGGAGCAATTAGATGGTCTAAAGGAGCCTCAAGCTTGGAGTCCTCAAGTAGGCGAGATGGCATGAGATGGAGTTCAAGACTTGCTCAAGAAGTGCTCTCAATAGTGGGAGTGCACTTTAGGGGCCACATCCATTGCATATTTATTTATGCTTATGCTTGTTTTATGTTATAACTGCGTGTGATTGGATATATATGTTTAACCTCGCATGCTAAAGAACTAAAAAAAAGAGCTCACATGATGGGATGATTAAAATTGATAGGAAATCACAAGTGATGAGATTTGATTCCTAGGATATACGCTAGGTTTTGGTGGAGTCCTTGTGAGGAACTATTAAGTTTTAATCGATGTCACATGTTATTTTGGAGCTAAGTAAATGCTAGTGATTAACTTCCACAATGTCTCTATCAATCGTGTCTATATCGAAACTGTAAAGGCTAAATGGTGACAACAACGACATGATAAGCCGTCGTACTATGTAACCATCCGTTGGACATAGGTTGTCGAACCACCTACAAACATGGTCGAACCTGTGATGAATAAGTTGTCACGGCAGCACATAGACATTTTCTCAACTCACCAATAATGGGAGGAGCAGTCAAGATAAATGTCATAGAGCATGCTATGAAAAGGTGGGGAAGTAACCTCATCAGCATGTTCGAGACCACTTTTAAAATTGTAGGAAGCCAAAGAGGAATCTTGGATCCATCTTAGCCATTTGCGTACATAAATTGTGAGTAATGACTCATAATAATCCTACCTTAACTATGAGTTATGGCTCATGCCATAATATTGAGCACTCGACTTTAACGTCTGAGATTGATGCCATGTATGATAAGAGAGTTAAGGGTTGTCAGGTACAAGCTATCCGATTTGCAATTTGCTGCAGTCTCTGCCACGTTTCATGGAACGTAATATGACACACTTTGCAAGTGTCAAGATGTTTGGATAAGACCAAAACATCACTCTGTTCTAGGATCTAAGCAAAATAAGTTTGCTAAGAATACTAGTCCAGCATACTTCAGATGCCTAAGCAATATATGATTGCTAAAGGCTGTTAGTGAAGTATTATCATACTTAGTGAAGTATGATAGGCAGATATAGTCCCTAGCCTGGTATTAGGACCAAGGCAATAGGTGGGGCAAGGATAAGGAAATTTAGGGGAAATATTGGCATAAGGCCAGTATTACCCAAGACTGACAAACGCAAAAGGAGCAAAGGAGTTTTTTCCTAAGACAAGAGAAAAGGCCTGACCTGGCACTAACTTCTCGTCTAAGGATCCAAAGGATTATCTTTGAGGGAATAGCCACCAAAATTTGTTTTGGTCACAATTTTAACTTTGGATACGGTTATATCATGGTGTTTGCGTTCTTAAAATTCTAGCATGAGTAAAGCCTCAGAATTCTTGGATGTCAACTTAAGAGTATGACTTAAGATTCTGACATGTGGCGCGCTAGCTTAAGACACACAATAACAGGAAAGGATGTTCAGGCTAGCTAGGGCAGGCCTGCTTGGATTTTGCCCAAGGTACCCTTACCTGTGTGTGATTCTTGCCGGACATGAAAGGCAAAAACGCAAATTATCTGGTAGAGCATTAAGGACTACTGAGTCTTTTATACATTATTCATTCTGTTGTTGTGTTCCATTAAATTGTTAAATCTAAGACATGGTGCTTACTGTTCCATCACATTCGTAGATGATTGTCCGCGTCTCAACTATGTGTGCTTGGACCACATAAGTCTGAGGCACAAGGGTGCTTCAGACAGGTCTCTACAAAAGGTAGAAAACCGTCTGGATAAAAGGATATGTCCTTGGCCAGAATGAGACTGGAAGTATCTATCTTAGCAAGAGCTATGTGATGGAAAGAAATAGTAAGGCAGTTGGCTATTCCCACGCCTCAGCGGGGTGCTGTAGAGAATAAGAGGAATAGGTTACTGTAAGAGATGGTCTGATGTATGATAGAGCGTGCAAAGTACAAGTTTCCTATTCGGAGGAGACACTTTGCTAAACGACTATCAACATACGCAACCATAAGTCCACCAAGTCTGTAGCCACTACACCCTACGAGATGTGGACCAAAAGGCAACCTGAATGAGGTCACCTTAGGCCATGGGGATCGGCAACTTATGTACTAACTAATTTCAAGTCAGGAAGAGGTTCGTTGAGAAGTAAGTCTCTACGAAACAAAAGTTTCGCTGGATGACACCCCATCCCTGAATGATCAAACAGGAAATAGTTCCTACGGATCTTCAGGACAGTGGGAGTAACTTGCCTAGTAAACAGCCCATCATAGATTTTGACTATGTGGAGGAACCCTCTTTGCGTAGGAACGTTCTTTGAAACGTACCCGTCGATGAATTGACATCGAAAGGAAGACCATAAGGGTCACCACGCAAGATAATGATGAACCTAGGATATTGTCCCAGGATCTTTCATCACCTGACAGGAAGAAATTTGAAGTTAGACCCTAGATAGAAGAAACGTATCTTCATGGAGTAACGTATCTTCTTATGCTATTTGGAGCACTATAGGGGTTGCGTATTTGAAACGCAACAGCCGATAAGTAGCATAACAAAATGGATTCACGAGATGTATGATTTCTCATGTGAAATGTCCATAATTAAGGGATATGTTCGTAGAGATGATGATCTCCACGAGCATGGAGGATACCGCTAGAAGATACCCGTTCATTAAATCGATTATGAGGAATTAGTCCCTCAAGGATCCTTTGAACAGTGGGAGTGACTTTCCAAGCTGGGTACCCATCCATAAGGGATGAAAGCAAATTATAATCCTCCTATGCAAAGGAATTGCTCATTAGGAGCATACCCTATCGAATATTTGAGATCGAAGGGATGATCTTAAGGATCACCTTGCATAAAACGATAGGATAGAATCCTAGTCCTTATCGTACCCTAATTATGAAGAATGAATAGTAAGCTTTACAGGATATATTAGAGTCTATAAGGGACCAACCGAGTTTGAGGCTAGGTTGACTATCCGACTGGATGAAAGACTATTGGAGATTAATGGATTTCCAAGGTCAATTAGAGACCCAGACGGAAGCGTGGTAAGGCATATGACTTGCGTAGAAGCGAAGAAGGCTACACTCATTCTGAGAGTAGACACCGACGATTTTGAGTCGATCCGACGAATTTGCGTTGGTTCAACAAGGTATCCTTCCCAAGGCTTTGGGTGGTAAGGATTACGTTGATTCGCTTGGTAGCATCAATAGTTGTGGCTCCATTCTCGATAAACGTGATGAATGAATTTCTCAATGGAGAAATACTAGAGGTGACTAATGTCAAATGCACAGAACGTGTGCATGCTATTTAAGTCCATATGGGATCTTACGTAGTCCTCTGGAAAGCAGTATTTTATCAGGGATCGTTTACTATATGTTTACGATAACAAATGGAAACCGCTGTGTATCATTTTTACTAGTAGAGAGTAGAAGATCACGTTACTTAATATCGATGACACACTATTGGCTAGTGGAGCTTAGGGATTGTTCGAGTCCCCTAAGGAGTAATTGTACTCCTGTAGCTCAGCGCAAGACTTTACGAGCCTATGCATGTGCCCTAAGAGACACCATATAGGAATGACCAGATGACCAGAGTTCCCGATGCATTAGGAGTCTTCTATACACTATGGCGTATACTTAGACCTAGCGAATGCTCGGAAGAATTGGATTCAGGATATTCCAATTTAAGACACAAGATTGTAACCAGGATACTCTATATGATGGATCACTTGCTATGACTATCGAAGATGATGCTTCGACTAGTTAGCCATATATGCTAACTAGGGTGGGGACCTAGATGCACATGGATCCAACTCAGGCTATTGTCCATGCTTGATGATAGACTCGCGTGGAATAAATGCAATATAAGTGTTGCATGATCGTATTGGACCGCTCCATCTAACATGGAAGCGAAGCACGATTGCCTGTTCTGCCATAGGGCAGAAATGTGTTTGACCGAAAAGGGTTTCTTGTAAGTTTATGAGCTATGAACAAACCTATTACCATGAGTAGTGTTAGCATACAGCTATAACATTGCGGTAAAGACAAACACATAGTCGAGGGTACTATTTCACAAAAGGTGAAATAACTACCTAGAGAGTAATTCTGGAGTGGATCGACTATGGGCCAGGATGTTGGCTCATCCCATTCCTAAACCACATGAGAATCGTCCTTGTGGATCTCTTTAGAGAATTGGGACTTGGTAGTCGATAACTAGCAATATGATTGATGAGCACACGAGACATTGATTGACTGGATTTTGATTGGATTAGTTTTAAGCAGCATGTTGTTTGATACATGTATGATATGTTACATTTCCGGTACTAGCATAGAGCATGTCACGCAGACACTAGGTCGGCTCACTCACACGAGCGACCGCCTTCGCAATATCCTGGATATGTCTGGGTGTGGCGGAAGATGAGACAGAATCCCGATAAGCGCTGAAAGCCTGCGATATGATATGAGATGCCTATCATACGAGCATATGGCCTATGATAAGAGCTAGATGTCTATCAGTAGAGCTAGGAGCCTGTCAGACGGATTCAACTGTCGCATTGGAAATAAGTTCCAAGGTGAGGTTGGTTATGGCCAATCGAACATGGTTATTACCCCGAATCATGTATAGTCTGTGTAGAAGAAGCCAGATGCGAGAGCTGATAATTGTTCACAATAGTGTGACATCGCAGCACTCAAGCTGGTGGCCATAAGGGCTACCGGATTGTCATCTGCATAGTGGTCCTTTGCAAGGATAAGACATGCGCTCTGATCAGAGTCTAAACACTATGGCGCATGTTCCCCTTGAATAACGCGCGCTTATGAGTGACCATGAGGTGATGAGTAGAATTAGTCCCTGGGATTCCTCATCGTGTGAGCCTCGTCGATCATATAGAGATGATTGACACTGTATACCCTTTGTACTTACGTCTGTTTCATGAGGAGACGGGTCGGTGGTGCTACTTTGGCGTGACACCTTACGGCTATGGATGATTCGGCCTTCCGGACACTGCTGGGAAAGCAGCTGAGCCGAATCTGAGTGACACATGTATGTAAGGAAAGATTCTCGTTGCGTCGCTCTTTATTATCTTCATTGGGCCCACCTGCAAGATCTTATGGGATCATGTAGGATATGAAAATATAAAGGAGATGTGGACTCATTGGAGCATGGCCTTCGGGAGAAGGCAGGTGCTCATGATCCACGAGATGACAATCGGAGGAATCTGGGGAATACGAGAGTTACGGAGAGCATTATTACTGTTATATGTTTTAAGGGTGCCTTCCTGCGCTGGCTATACGAGTTTGGTATGTGGATCTCCCGAGAGGGTGCCTTCCCATGCTGGCTATACGAGTTTGGTGTACGGATCTCCCGAAATGTAGGTACTCTCACCGGTCACACGCCACGGCCACACAATACTCTTTTGTAGATGGTAGAAAGTTGGAGATTCATAGAGACTAGATGGATTGTGCAACCCCACTGTGCGAGTGGGAGATGTTAGCAATTGGTGCACCCATGTGGGGTGCCCAATGCAATTATCATAACCTTATGGGGTTAGTTGCACTAATGCACAACCTAGAGGGGTTAGTAGCTAAGGCTCAAACCCTAGGTGTTTATGTGCAAACCTAGGAGAAGTTTTGCCTATATAAGGAGGCAGCCTCCTACACATTATGGTGTGCTATTATGCTAAGGCTAATAGCTAATTCCAGAGAATAAAGTTACTCTGTCTAGATTCATACTAGTTGTAGACAACCCTAGTCTCTCTCCAACTTCATCCAAGGAGGTGGAACGTGGTGTGGAAATCAGTGTTCGTCCTCGAGATTCACACTAGACTGGTGAGAGCAAGATCAAGGAGGAGGCGCGTGAAAGCAAGCAACAACCGATCATCCGCTGCATTAAGGAGCTTAGGAAGACAAGGTAAACACATGAATCTTCCGCTATAATTCATGTTGTAGATCTGTATGTGATAGATC
This sequence comes from Linanthus parryae, assembly GCA_023055425.1. Classification (NCBI taxonomy): domain Eukaryota; kingdom Viridiplantae; phylum Streptophyta; class Magnoliopsida; order Ericales; family Polemoniaceae; genus Linanthus; species Linanthus parryae. Next base: position 1,123,896 of record JALGPY010000002.1, read on the forward strand.
CTTCCTGCCCTTCAATCGACTTTGGCTGATTTGGAAGATGTCAAGCGCGATCCGCGTGAGCTTTCAACTCACCACCTCAAGTTTTGATGTCTGGAAGTTTTCAAAATAAAAAAATAAAAAAAGCTTTGATGCAAAGAAGAAAATAAGTGCTAGTTCATTGGTACCATTCTGTCTTTTTTTCTAATCTTGTCTTTTTGATTAGTATTTGAGTAATTTTGACCAGGTGATTTGGATCGGAAAACGATGCGACTTTTTCACTTTGTTATAGATCGACGTTTACTTTACAATGTCATAAGAAGTATAAAAAAATTGCATCATTTTATTATTTAAATCACGAGGTCAAACTGACCCTGTGAATATTGATTAAAGTTACGACGCGGAGATGGACTAGAGACAGGGTGGTAGAGCATTTGAAACCCCTGCAAGAGTTTTTGGGTTCGAACTAGATGATGTAATTCTCAAAAATAAAAAATGATAACGACAACTGCACCCTTTTCAGTTTGGGGACGCTTGGGAAATAACATTCAGAGTGATGGGTAAACTATAGTTTATTTAAGTTTCCATTCAATATATACAGGAAAGTTAACAAAGATATAATACTAAATTAAAAGTTGAACATCCGCCTGAATTAAATTTGGTTTTGTACCCTGCTACCGGACCCTAATTCTACGGCGAACCTTTTGACTAGAAGTTGATGATGTAATTATAATTTTGTGACATGTTTTCTTTATATCAGCGAGATCTGCATTCTAAAAGTACATTGTCATCATGTTACCTTCACTGCCATATCACTTTTTTATTTCTATGCTTACCGATCATGTGGGTGGATTTGGGTACGGTATGTCTCTTAACTACTTCCCTTTGAGATCTGGGTACTGTACTAGAGGTGGCCACCCTTCTCTCTCTCATACAAAATTAACAATCTCCGTGTTCTTTTATTTTTGTGTTTTATAGATTATATGTGGTTATCGGCTACCATGCTTTCTACCTCCCCCCTACATTCCTAGTAGACTTCTTACAGGTCTCCTCCCATGTGTTTGATCGATGCTTTAAACTTTATCATTGAATATTTCGTTGAACGTGGTAGTTGTGATTGATGGTGTTCATGCTATGATGATAATTTATGATGATTTCAGGAGGAAGATATGCAATTGCCGAACGTGTACTACTCGGAAATGAAGGACGCTGGTTTCTTTTTATGCAAGCAGCCTACTACTCTCCACTTAATTTGGTTTATGTCAAATGTGCAGATGAAGATAAGAGAAATCAGTGTCTTTAGAGGCAGTTGTTATGGTTCCCCTGACCAAAGTTGCGGATGAAGTGTAGATGAAGATATGCAATTGCCGAACGTGTACTACTCGCAACTTGGAGATGACATCGGGAGGGCAAAGAGGGAATATCGAAGCGTGGAGATTTTTGTCAACTCGCAAAGATTACTCGTTTGATTATTTTCTCTCTTATTCTCTTGGACATAGAAAATGAAATGTATTGCTAAACTAGAATATTACACCACCACATTCATACTACTAATAGTAATACCAGTAAAGCTGAAAATAAAAAAAGCACAAAACAAATACTGCCTTGTGTCTCTTGGAAAGCTATCAATCAATCAAATATTCATTTACTACTACTACTATATTCAACTCAACTTGTGGGTAAGGAGAAGTACATGAGATACACTTCTACCTAACCAAGATTCCTAGCAACTAGCAAACTCCATTTCATTTACTAGTATTATGTTCAACTCAACTTGTGGGTAAGGAAAAGTACTACTCCCTCCGTTTCACTAGATACTTCAAAAACTTTATGGGCACGGAAATTAAGAAACACACTCAAATGACTATTTTACCCCTTCTTTTTTTTATTAATTCCACTCTCACTCTCCCACTAATTACAACAACCACATAACAATATCATCAACAACAACAATATTAGCAACAGCAAGAACAATATGAACAGAAGATGAAGAACAATATCAACAAAAGCAACATGTCGATTTCCACCATTCTCTGCAACAAACATCAAACCAAGCCCTGAAGAAGAAGAAGAAGAGAACAAAATTTATGTCGCCGCCTCACCACAACCGCCGTCCCTGAAGAAAAACGCCGGAGCCTCACCACCTCACCGCTGCCACCATCGGATCTGGGTCGATTTCCACCCTTCTATGCAACAAACATCAAACCAAGCCGATTTCCGTTCAGATCTGAGTTAGGGATTGGAGAGAGTGAAGAGAATCGAGACGGTGACGACGGATTTGAGGAGATCCGGTCAAACCAAGCCGAAAATCAACGGCGGCGACAGTACTTCTTCATCGAGAGACAGAGATGGAGATGGAGATCGAGAGACAGAGCGATGGAGATGGGGATGGAGGAGATTGATCTTCTCTCTCCATCACCCTCTCTCTCTCTCTCTCTCTCTCTCTTTCTCTTCATCTCTATGCTCTGGAATTGTTGCGATAAAAGGGAAGGAGTTGGACGGGGAAGGAGCAGATCGATGGGTTTGGGTTTGGTAGGAGTGGAGAAGAGTGAGGATGAGGGAGATGGAGAAGAGTGGGAATGGAGGAGAGGAGGATGAGTGACGAGGGAGAAGGATAAGAGTGAGGATGGAGGAAAGGGAGATGAGTGAGGAGGGAGGCTTCTGGAGGAAATGTTGGGTAGTGCTAGAATTAGGTTAAACTCATAAGATGGGGTGGGATATATTGGGTTGGGTGATTATGTTTAGGGTAATGGGCTGATGATGTTAAAAAATTATCATTTAGCTTAATTAATTTGGTAATTAACATTAGTTAAGCCCAATTATTATGTGGGTTTGGATTTTTTAGTGAGGGTATAGTGGTATTTTGCCAGTATCAAAGTTTCCTTTTTTGGAAAATTTGAAGAATCTGGCGAAACACACAAAGAGGAAATTTTGAAGAATCTGGCGAAACGGAGGGAGTACAAGAGATGCTACAACTTCTACTCCAAATCAAGGTTCGTGGCTAACAAGCTTCGTCACTCCTCCCTAAACTTTCATTAGGTTCACTGTGTAGGAAAGCTCACAAAGTATCAACAGTTGCCAGATGACACATCCCATGGACCCCAACTGAGCAATATGGCAAACAACCACATACACCCATCATTTTAGCGATGAAGGGCAATGTGAACTCAATGATATGATCCTAAATGTCTTTATCTTCAAGGTTCTTATCCTTGATCCCATCCTTCAACTTGTTTAAGTGGTATGTCATGTACCTCATAGACGCACCAGTAGCGAGAGCCACGTTGTCCCATTTACTAGTATTATATTCAACTCAACTTGTGGGTAAGGAAAAGTACTACAAGAGATGATACAAGTTCTATTCCAAATCAAGGTTCGTAGCTAGAAAGCTCCATCACCCTCCTAAACTTTCACTAGGTTCACTATGTAGGAAAGTTCACAAAGTATCCAGAGTTGCCTGATGACACGTCCTACACCAGCATTTTAGCGATGAAGGGCAATGAGAACTCAATGATATGCTCCTGAATGTTCTTGATCTCATCCTTCAACTTGTTTAAGTGGTATGTCATGTACCTCATAGACGCACCAGTAGCGAGAGCCATGTTGTCCCAATTGTGAACGAACAAGAAAAAGGCTGCGGAGACGCCGATCACCGCCATTGCACCAGTATCGAATGCAGCCATATGAAGATAGAAGCTCTGGTCTGTCTTTTTGGTTTGCTGCTCTTGGTTGACAGTGACAGAGAAGTAGAGGAAACCAGCCATGTGTCATGGGCTGCATCGTTTGTAGCCAAAACGACCCAATATTATGGCCCATGACACTATCTTAGCCCACCTAAATTATCTTATCCCTTATAATTTTCCTGTACTTATGGAATTCTCTAAAATTTATTCATTAGTTGTAGGAAGAATTATCAACACACTTGTAAGTGGAAGGTATGTAGAATCTTCCACACAAATATCTAGTTTTAAGGAGGAGAGAACCTTCTAGGCTCTCAATCTCCACCGTTAGATTGTAGATTATGTATTAGCTTCAAAGGGGGTGGCTCGAGTATATATATGAGTTGCCTCATTTGCCACATCCATCAACAAAGTGTTGTAATCACTCTCCAAGTAATACAAATCTCTCTTCCTCAAAGCTCTTTTTGTGATCTTTCGTATGTTATTTAGGCTTACTTGATAAGGTTCAAGTGTCGCACGGGTTAACAAAGAAGTCATCTCGTGACACAAGGCACGCCCGGAGAAATAAATGATCATTTTCGCACCTCCGTACGCCTTTCCCCAAACCTTCATAACTGCTTTACGACCCACAACGCAATTGTTCATCAGCAATTTCATTTCATCGGTGACGGCGGGCTCCTCGACATCTTGCCGAGCACTGGACACGAATGAAACAAGGAGAAATCAAATAAAAATAGATCGATATATGGTTGCGAATGAAAGCAAATAAATCGAATAAAAAAGTTGACGTTCGGGAGGGTGATTTTCGGAATGGTGAATTTGGGAAGCCCCAATTTGGGAAGGCAAAACAAGCCCTTTGGCGGCGAAACAAGCCCTTTGGCGACGGAGGTGAAAGAACAGTGAGATTCTTCAACATGCCTTTCTGCTGTAATTTTTCTGAGGTGTCTCTCACCTGCTTTCTTGCAACTATATGTATATATATAGAGTGAGTTGGGACGATCCTCGATCCGGGGGAAATGATTTTGACCAATCACAATGTAGCAATCCGCGTCCCCACAAACCGACCAATCAAAATGTAGCAATTCGCGTCCCCAAAACAAAAACCAATCAATGAGCAGAATTTTGTTGCTCATTTTGACGACGCCGTTTCTTGTGTGCCAGACCGATAACTTTTTCCTTATTTTTTAATAAAAATACACCGTTCAGTTTTTGACTTTTACCTGCTTCATAAGTACAGTACAAAGTGTTGTCTCAACAAATAATAGTACAATACATAGTGAATTTATATACTACGACTTGATAAAGTACTGGCATGTTGAATTTAGGAGTATACTACAACTTGATAAGATACTATTCACTGGTATGGTAAAGTACTATTCACTGGTACCATTGTACTTTATACTCTGGGTGACAGATGCACTTTGAGCATTTTACATTGTGTACTACGGCTCAGATTCTTCTATCTTTTTTATATTGACTTTTTGACTCGTATCTGAGTCATTTTGATCAGGTGATTTCGATATCACAAAGCGCTGTTATAGAGCAACTGCATCATTTTGCTATGTAGATCCCCGGGTCAAAGTGAATTTAATAAAAATAAAAAGGGTAATAAAATTTGTTGCCTAACTACTACGATTAAAAGTATTGAGTGAACAAAAAATGGTCTTTTTTTTTAAGTTCCATCCATACAATGGATTAGGGCAGAGCAAAGACCGGGTGGGGTGGGGTGTTTCCTACCCAACCTAGTGATCGCATGTTAGTCATATCGATACCCAAACTCAATCAAGTATTCGACAAATCCAAACCCAATCAAGCCTTCCGACTCGGACCGGTTAGGCCGGATTCAGACGGGTTTAAAAGGTTTCAAATCGTTTGAAAACTTAAGTCTATATACATGACATATTCAGCGCTTGGGGTGAGAACGAACCGATTTGGTCGGGTTTTGCCGAAAAATTTGTCGGGGCAAAATTTTCGGCAAAACCCGGCCAAATCGGTATCATTTTGATACCCAAACCAAACGTAACTTATAAACTTGATTCGTGGACGGTGTATCTAACTAAAATATATAATTTTTTCATGTGATATTTAAATCGGACCGGATCCGACTGGAGCAGATTTCAACGGTTTTACTCAGTCCATAATTATGATCAATCAAAGTTAGTTCGGAGTTGTAATTCTATAATCGTAATCAATCAATTAGCATGAACGGGTGATAATTTCGGATCGGTTTGAGATTGATCGGTTTGAGGCGGCCGGTTTGGATGAATTTTGCTCACCCTTACCTTTTCTTTTAGAATTTGTTTTTGTTATCAACCCGGTTTGAACCCGGGACCTCATGCAGGGGTTTCCAACGCTCTACCACTTGAGCAACAACCCTACTTGCACTCACCCCTACATTGGATGGTATTGAAAAGTTAATAGATGGTGTTACAAATTAATACTATTGGATATTTCATGAAAGTATAGATACTAAATCAACACGAAGTTGAAACTATAGGTACCATTGATGTACTAGTATTTTCTGTAGCATACTCTCTTGTTGGTGACAAAAAAGGAGAGGCATGTCATGTGGCTGTGTGGACACCACCAGAGAGAGGACATGGAGTGTGCAGGAGAGTGGGCAAAATTGTTACTACTACTACTACTGTTGTGTGTGGCCGACGAGAACCCAAGAATGTCATCGGAGAGCCAATCAAGAAAGAAAGAGTTTACACGATGCCCACCCACCATTTGCTGTTGCTGCTCGCTATCAAACAAACAAACAAAAGTACCAATCAAGATTCAAGATTTTCTTTTTTTCTCCAAACCCATCAAGACCATTAACTCCAAACCTTCCCCTTTCCCTTTTCTGGACAACAAAAATATCATCTTCCGTTGTGAAAAGGCCACGCTTTCTTTTACCATTTATGCCTACCCATCTGGATCGATCTCACGACCCAATTTCACTGTTTCCTATTCAATGCTCATTCTTGGGCTATAAATGCAACTCTTTATTCTTCAACCTCTATACAATTCATTCAAATTCAAGGTTGAAGAAGAAGAAGAAGAAGAAGAAGAAGAAGAAGAAGAAGAAGAAGAAGTGAGCAGTCATGGTGGTGGTACCTGCTTTTCTGAGTAGCTCCTGGGCATCACCGTGTTTATCAGCTTTCAATTCATCATCATCATCACTGTCCAAAAAGGCTCCTTTAAGAGGAGGAGTTCGTGTTGGTGGTCAGGACTCGGCAGTCTTATCTACTGATTCAGTTGGTGTAAATGGGTTTCCTTCAGTTGCTAGCAATAAGGAACAAGATAGAAGAATTGGTTCCTTGAAAGATGTGGGATTTGTGAAGAAAGAGGAGGTTTCTTCTTATTCTTCTGATGATGATTCTGATGAATTGGAGGTCTTGTGGGATGATGGGTATGGGAAGAATACAGTGAAAGATTATCTTGACATCTCCAAGGACATGATTAAGCCTGATGGTGGACCGCCACGCTGGTTTTGCCCCGTCGAATGTGGCCGCCCTCTAGGCGGCTCTCCGGTTCTTCTTTTCTTGCCTGGTAATGCCCCTTGATCACTACTAGTACTAGTTAATTTGAATTTTAAATAGACAATGACATGGTTTTTTCAATAAGGATTGGTTATTGGTTGGTGTAGCTATCTTAATTTAATAAAATAGCATTTCATTTGACTGGTTTTGATGTGCTGCAGGAATGGATGGTATTGGAATGGGCCTTGTTTTGCACCATAAAGCCCTTGGGAGGTTAGTTGGTTGTTATGTCTACTAAGTTTCAGTTTGTTATTACAACTTTTTTCAGCTCGTTCAAGTGCTGCCATCGTTATGGAATTGTTATTTTTTACGGCAATATTTGACTATTCCAACTGCAACCATCATTTGAGATTGTTCTGATTGCAGAGCTTTTGAAGTTCGTTGCCTGCACATTCCCGTTTATGATCGTACTCCATTTGAAGGTCCTTAAACTTCTTTAGCCCACATTTGTATCTATTCATCGATTACCTTGTTACTACTCGCGATTGTTAATTCTTGCTGCTTAAAATTGAAATAGTCCTGGAACTTGTCTTGGTTGCTTAAATTTTGGTCTCTTCAACGTTTGTGTGTAGAGACCGTGTAATTTCATTGACACTATTCCTCAACAAAAAAAAAAAAAAAAATGCATTGACACTGGGACTGTCAAATTTTGAATCCTCTTTAGTTAGCAGAGGAACTGCAAGACAATGTTGGTAGTGCAATGTAAAACCGAGTTCAAAGAAGGCAGGTTTCTTCCGACTATGGCCTAGAAGTTGGAACCACAATCTTATATTCAATGAGATTTGTTCCACATCATGATGTTTGAAGCCGTTTGTGCAGTTAATTAGGTCATGGGCTACTCACCTCGTTTCTATTTGGTTTTGAGTTTTGACTTTTGACATGGAATCCCATGGTCCTAAGTTGAGACCATGTGCTCGCCACCACCCATATATGTTGTCCATCTGTTTGGCTTGTATGATGCCACAAGTGAGGGGGTCTGTTGCGATTTTTCCCACACTGGGTTGTTTTTAGCCTTGTGTGTTGTGTTAATGAGGTCCTGGGTTACTCCCTCATTACCAATTGGTTTTGAGGTGGAACCCCATGGATTCTAACAGCAATCCCTACACTCTGTTAACATAAATTGTTTAGGAAATTTGTTTTCAAGAAGGCAGCAATACCAGTGGAGGGGCTTAGTTTTGTAGTAGTAAAGCTTAACTTTGAATAAAAAGTCTAACTGGAATGATTTCTGGTAAGCAAGGAACTAACCGTGTAGAAAGATCCTATGGAAAGGTTGGATCTCTATATTTACTGAATGCAGTCTAAAAAATAGCACAGCTGATAAACTTATCAGCTTATCACAAATCAGTTAATTTTCTTCCAGAAAAAAGTTGGTACTCAATCAGTTTACCCGTTTCTGAAGTATATTGGCCACCTCATATTCTCGCCAGTTCTATTGTTTAGAGGATTCACTGATTCACATAACAGAATGTATTTTCTTAGCAGAAACATGAATCAAATGCATTTCTTGTTCTTATAGTTACTTTTCACGTCACATTCAAATTGTCACAGATGTTTCCACCTCTACTTGTTTGCTTTTATCCTAATTGGTATGATTTGTAACTATTAATTTAGAGATTAACTTGTGCAGTTCATGTTCAATATGTTTGTGCTTGGTGAAAAGGACATAATTTACTTCCTTAGACAATTTATCTTATTGCTCTCTCTCTCTCTCTCTCTCTCTCTCTCTCTTGTTTCCTTGTATTGTCTGAGGGGAAGAGTTAAGATGATATATCTTATTGCTTGCAGGTTTGGTGAAATTTGTTGAGGAGGCTGTGAGAACTGAACATGCTTTATCTCCAAAGAAGCCAATCTATCTGGTTGGAGATTCTTTTGGGGGAGGTCTAGCACTTGCTGTAGCCGCTCGCAATCCATCAATTGACCTTGTACTGATATTAGCCAATCCAGGTTAGTTTTCGAGATAGAAACTGGAGCATTTTTGTGGTTATCATTATTGGAAAGCCTTACTGATGCTAACTGCTAATGATTATAACCTTGCATTTCAGCAACTTCATTTGGCAGGTCACAGCTACAACCCATATTACCTCTTCTGGAGGCTTTACCTGATGGTCTTCACTCTACTCTTCCTTACTTTCTCGGCCTTATTATGGGTAAATGATCTGCTTCTCTTGTGGTAGCTACAATTTTTTAACATGTAAAAATTATCCCTATTCATTTAGTCATGCATGTTATGTTAGCAACTATTTTGTTGGTTACTTCCCGACTTTTGGTGGTTTCCTCATGGAAGTCTAAGGTTGTATGGAAATGGAATGCTGGATGGTTATTTATTACTCAGCAATAGTTTCATTGGATGCAATCCTTAACTCGCGTGTTAATGATTTTTAGTGGAGTGCAACCCTGACTGTTTCTTTTTATTCTTACACCATCAGGTGAACCAGTGAAAATGGCAGCAGTCAATGTTGAAAATCGTCTTTCTCCTCCTGCAGTCCTCGAACAGTTATCTGCCAATCTTACTGCTTTGCTTCCGCTTCTTTCTGTAAGAAATACTTGTCTCTGTACTGCTGATTCCATCGTTTGCTTATTAGATTTGTGCACTGCAAATATTCACATGTACTCTATCTTGTATGCATTCTATATCCTCCCCGCCCACCTTCTTCCACATTAATTCTGGTTCGATGTCATTTATTTTGCTTATCCATGTCTTATTAGGTATCGATTCTCTTACTACCCTCAAGTTAATTTTCCCCACAGCCACTTCAAACTCGTTTTGCTCCTCATGTGTTCTGTGGGTGCATAATAGCACTACTTCAAGAAACTATAAAGACAGAAATTATATTTTTTTTGTAATCAAATTTTGTATGCCAAAATATCGTAGATATCTAAGTATAAGGTAAATGTGAGAGGTCAGAGAAGGCTAGAGTCAGATATGGAGTTGAGCAAGAGTGTCGTCGAAGATGGAGTGGGTTAAAAAGACAGTTTGAGATACCAATCTCTATTACTTTAACGAAAAGTAACTGGGCCAAGGCGTTGCTTGCGGACAGCTTAGCAGAGAAAAAGTTATTGGATTACTTGCTATTGTTGCTTCCTCTTTCTTCGTATGGGAAAGGGGTTTCAGTCCTCATGTTGATTAAGTTCAACTTATCTTCATGTTCGTCGGCAATAACAAATTTACTTCTGTTTATATATGTAACAAATTTTTTTCAGATATTCCACACTTTATCTGCTATTTGCGTCTAACATTACTCATCTGGTCACAGGGCTTGGCTGACATAATTCCTAAAGAGACTCTTCGTTGGAAGCTGAAGCTGCTTAAATCGGCTTGTTCGTATACTAATTCCCGCCTCCATGCAGTTACTGCTGAAGTACTAGTGCTTGCTAGGTTAGAATCTCGTCAAGCTTCTTTTTGTGCATCTTTGAACATGCAAAAATATTCCACTTGGCTTGCGACTGAGTAGTTGAAAGTGATGCTGTTTTGTAGAGATTAAAGAATGAATAAAACTCTCCAGGAATCATGAGAGAATGGAGAATATTGTATAAGAAAAGGCTAAAAATATATGCATGGAAACACTCGCGATTACATATGGCTTCACATTAGGTCCCTGCTTGTGCTCAGATTTTTTCTAATATAGGGAAAATATATAGTTTCACTATTTCAATCTGAACATGAGTTTCTTACAAAGATGTTTTAAAGAAAACCCGAGTCAAGGTCTTAAATTGATTTAGCCTATTTCAAACTTCAAAGAACTAAGTGTGGCAATCTTCAAGGACGCTAAATCCAGCCGGGAAAGTCCTTAATCAAACATTATCTTGATGTCTTTTGTATTGTGCTATGGTTAATACCTGATTACCCTCGTATTATAGAATCAACCCTTTTTTCGTGTTACTTTGTGCAACTTCTTATGCATCAAAGTGAAATTGTGGGCTACCCTTTTGGTGAACATATTATTTAAGACCATTAAGTTTATTATAGTACTTTCTGAAGTCTTGTTATGAAGCCTATAACTTTAGCTTCTCTTTAATGTGAACTTCTCCAACACATAAAATGTTCCACTGCCTGAATACATTCACAATAAGTATAATTAATTCAAGAAAAGCAGATGTCGTGCATCACAATAAAAGCACCACGAGCAAAATATTACGTGAATTTGGGCTCACACTCTTGCTATTTTCTCATAGTGCAGTGAAATTTATTAAAAATAAATTAAAATTAAATAATATGCAGTTTCTTTCCTAAATAAATGACTTTCACTTTTATTATACAAGCGTCACTGGCAGTGCACTTCTGACTTCTAGGACATGCTAGCTGTACATCTTTTCCTCTTGCAGTAGTTGATTGTTGGTTTGCATTTTAGTGGCAAGGATAACATGCTTCCTAGCATGGATGAAGCTAAAAGGCTGTCAAGATCATTGCGAAATTGCAAAGTTCGAGTCTTCAAGGACAATGGACATACAATTCTATTGGTAGGTAAGCCGTTTAGTATGATTAGTCTTTCTCTGTTACTAAATTGTTGAGTATATTTCTCCTCTGTGCTTGTTCCGCAAGATAATCTATCTTCCCGATTTCAGATGCCTAATTATATCTCCATTTTCCAATGACCATTAGATGCTTTTTCTTTTATCAATAGCTTTATTGAGATAGAAGTGGAAAATACATTAATAGAGGTTACCTGTCAAGAAAAAGCAACAAGTTATGAAAGAAACAACTAAGACAAATCCAAAAGTAACTCCGCCCATGAAAAGCTATCTCCTATCCAAGAAACAAATATATACAGTAATGACACCCTAGTACGGGCTAAAGAAGACTCGTTACAATCTACATAATAATGGGAGGAAGTGGTTTTCTCCATCTTCTGCTTATTGTCCAAACAAACACCTGTGCAACACCACTTAGTGCTGGCAAGTTGGTAGCAGATGCATGAGAGCCAAACTCCACATGTGGATACAAAAGGGACACAATCTTATGAATTTGAAGATGAAATGCGAACCAACAGAGATCCAATACCTTAGCGCTAAGAATCTTATACTGAGTTGCTCACCAAACAAAAAATAAAAACTGTGAAGAGGCTCCCGATTTCTGAATCAGATTAGCCAGGCAGTGTAGAAATATACACATCACAGAACTGAAAGCATAAAAAATTATGGTCTGTTAGACCATAATCTTGGCTCTCTTGCACGCAAGAGGGATCTGACATACATTGCTGCTAACAAATCCAGGAAGTCCAATAATTTGTTTGGCAGGTAGGCGAAGGCAACTTTCTCACCTGTGTGCCCATAGGCCCTAAGGATCATGGAAAACCCTCCTGATCATTTAAGTAACCTGCTCAACACCGAATCTCTAACATCCCAACCTTTTATTCAGCAAAAGCAAAACAATATGCCATAGATGCATTTTACGCTCTATACGAACAAAACAAATGGAGAAGAAGGTAAACTAGAGAACTTGTGCATACTGTACATTGAGGAAGAACCTTATTCTCTCCCTACTCCTGCTTTATACCTCAAATGACACCTCAAGGCCTCCCTTCCTCTCTTCCTCAACGGCTCCCTTCCTCTCTTCCTTCCTCTCATTGCTCTGCTTGAGTTGTTATAGTCCCCTTGGGCCTTGGGCACATGTGTTGCACTAATGTGTGTGATTGTAAATATTACATTCTTGAAACTTTTTGTTTAACTGGGTAATTAGGTTTGTTTGTTTTTTTGTCAGAACATCTTTACTTTTCATCTTCTTTAATAGTCGCGATGTCTGGTACAAGTAGCCGTGTGTTGTTTTTGTTTCCCTTTGCCCTATTCTGCCTGCCGGTTTTATTACACTTATCTTTTTGATCGTATTGTCATCTGAACTCTTTAACAGGTCATAACATACGTAATAGAATATTTGTTTACCCCTTTAATGTGTTTTTTCTGTATTCATCCTTCATATGGAAAATAGAACATTACGGCACTCCTGAATCACTACCTTTTGGGACGTTGTTGGTCTTGTGTGCAATGTCATATACATCATTTCATCACTGCATTACAGAAGGCTGAGTAGCTCGATATTTTTCTGGTGCAGGAAGATGGCGTCAATCTGTTAAAGGTTATTAAAGGTACCTTCAAATACCGTCGGTCAAAGAGTCATGATTTTGTCAGGGACTTTTTACCTCCGAGTGCGTCAGATTTCGAAGAAGCTCTTAGAGACAATCTGTAAGTCAATTGATGTGTGTAGTTCCCTGGTCCTGTCCAGACATGCCAATTTCCTTATTTTATTAACATAAATTAAGAGATATTCACATCCTGAATATCTGGGTTTGTTTTATGTCTTTTTTCTTTGTCTTCTATTTTGGAGCTCGTAGTGATGTTATATTCAATGGCTTGCTGCAGATTGTTTCGCCGTGTTACCAGTCCGGTAATGTTATCAACTTTAGAAGATGGAACGATAGTGAGAGGTCTATCTGGGGTACCAAAGGAAGGCCCTGTTCTATTGGTTGGTTATCACATGTTTATGGGACTTGAACTAGTTCCACTCGTGGTAGAATTCTTGAGGGAGAAGAACATTATGGTCCGTGGTTTGGCACATCCAACATTGTTTACAGAGAAGGCAGAATCAGGATCCAATGAATTTTCTTTTGTAGATTCGCTCAAAGTATTTGGTGCAACACCTGTCACGGCCAATAATCTTTACAAACTGTTATCAACGAAATCTCATGTACTGCTTTATCCAGGGGGTGCTCGTGAAGCTCTCCATCGTAAGGTGCAATCTTGTTTTATTACACACCTGTTCTTATTTAGTAGGGGCATCATCAGTATTTTTTGTTTCTCTTTTTCACGTGTATGCAGCCTTATTTACTATGGCCAGATGGCGAGACATTATGGCCATAAGGTTATAATTTTTTCATTTACATAGAAGTCTTAATGAGTCAATGGAAAGATGACATTAAGCGCTTCTGTTTTACGCAATAGGTAGTTTTTTCATGTTTTTTCGTTTTTTTCTTCTTCATATTTCGCTCTTAGCAAAAAATTAATTTGCTGCTTATTTGATCGAAGTTTGTTGAGAATCTTGCTATCGGCCTTAAATAGGCCTATTTAAGTCAAATTATGCCGTGACTGTTTGTTCTTTCATGTCCGTAGCATTCTTGCATCTACCATATACCTGCAGGTTCTAGTGCGATGCAATGCTTCCCCGGGCTTTCATTTTGTTTAGTTTGCTGATGTTTAATACTTCTCTCCATCTATCTCTCCTTGTGTTATGTTTCGCTTAGGTCCTTTGGTAACATGATAGTTGTTGATCTAAGCTGTTGCTTCATTGACATGAGGGTTTTACAGTTAACCTCAGGGCTCTTAATAATTCTATAGAGATCTGGCAATGTGATCAAATAGGGGTTGGAGTGGTGATCTAAGAGTGCTTCAAGATATACGAACAATTTTTGAATTAAAAGAGAGGCTATAGATTACTACAGACAGTGGTGCAACTTTTCTCAGATATGGAAGTTAGACTTTTCCTCCCGAAAATCCTTGAATCGTATGTTTAGGAAAATGGTGATTCCTCATTTGCTCTTCACTGAAAAGTTTGAAAGGGTACAATGAGTTATTTCATGGCTTATCCCAGTGAATTTCTATGATGTACTCTGCTTTATAAAGAAACAAAATTAAGATTTCTTAGAACATGATGCGAGCTTCTTCTTCTTTCAGGGTGAAACTTACAAGTTATTTTGGCCTCAACAAGCTGAATTTGTGAGGATGGCAGCAAAGTTTGGGGCTACGATTGTACCGTTTGGAGTTGTTGGTGAAGATGACCTGTTTGAAGTAAGCATGTCGTTGTAGTTTGAAATTAGCATTTTTGAAAACCTTTTTATTGCTTGATTCATTGTGGCATGTGCATCGACCTTCAATTTTCATTGGCTGTGCTTGGTTATCTTTCTTATACCTATTTCGGTGCCTTGGCACCCAAGCAGAACTTGAAACTGTTAGTCAGCTTTGGTTTACAACCCTCCTACATGAGTTTGCCTGAATTGCTTATCTTTGTCCAGAACAAAGCAGCTACACATTCTCAGTGTTTCGCCTTCTAGGTTCGTCCCAAAGGATGCCCTGGAATGTAGGAAAGCAACATTCTCTTTATTGCATGATATCATTGAGAAAACAATGGTGCTATAGTCCATTCAGGTTTCTGTTAAATAGGGTTATGTTAGAGATGCACCTTGTTAGGCCTGCATTCAAGTATATCAAGCTTTGTATATGCAGTTTAGACGGATATTAACTATGGAGCTGGTAACTGTGTTGAGCATAACTGATGTGGATATTATGGGTGTGTTGCTGAAGTATTGAGACAATCACTATCTCAAGCTACATAGTTGGGCACTCATTGTGACATAACCAGAGCAAGTGTTGATCTCCTAGCACACCTACCCTAAGATTTGAAACATTTGCCATACGCAGATTTGATACCCTTGGAGATGGTATAGATGGAGAGATTCAACTCAAAAAATGTTGACTGTGGGAAATCACAAATTGTCTGGTGCAGAACTCATCAATGCAGATCTCTAACTTGTGCCACCAAATTTTTGTATGATGCAGTTAATTGTTGATTACAATGACTGGATGAAAGTCCCTGTGGTGAACGACTATATCAGGAGAACTAATCAGGATCCAGATAATATAAGGTTAAGGTAATTATTCATCACATAGTATTGCTCTTTGTTTACTTGTATTGATTACATTTCTCATTATATGAGTAAGGATGCACATTACCATGCCCTAATTCAGATAAAAAATCATTTGATCATAATAGGACCAACATGGAAGGTGAAATTGCCAACCAAGATTTCTATCCTCCTGGAGTTTTACCCAAGATACCTGGCCGGTTTTACTATCTATTTGGGAAGCCGATACAGATGAAAGGAAAAGAGGCGTTGATAAAAGACAAAGAGAGTGCAAATGAATTGTACCTGCAAGTGAAATCTGAAATTGAAAACAACATTTCCTTTCTGATCAAGAAGCGAGAGGAAGATCCCTACAGGAGCATCATTGACCGCACTGTGTATCAGGCCACTTCAGCTTCTACTCCTATACATGAAATTCCTTCATTTGACCCATGAAGATGATTTTTGCGACTTCTTTTAGTAAAATATGCCCGATGGATGGCTATGATTTTTTCTAGAAGCTGATTTAAGGTTGCCTTCTCAAACAAGGAGAATGAAAAGAAAGAAATGTATGTAGCATAACATTTTTCTGTAAATTTGTGTTGATATACTCGATTATTTGTGTAATATAATAGGACTAATCTCTTAGCCTAGACTGCAATTTCAAGAACCATTAAGCGTTATATGAGTAGATTTTTGAAGGGTGTGCCTGCAATATGAGAATCCAAATTGAATTCCTTAGCCCTATGACTGTGCACTGAGCCCCTAATGATTGAAGATGCTCGTAAGTCTCAGTCATACCGCTGAGCAACGATTACTCTTCTGAATGAACTTAGGTCAAAGAGCTAACGGCCTAACATCTAGAATTTCCACTAGATATAAGAAATTAATGCCCTTCGGTCTCAGGATTAAGGTTCATAACAAAACCTGAATGAAGACACTTAAAGCCCAGGGAAATTAAATTTAGTCAAAATGCACACGGATCTATTTCAACAGTACCCTAAGTTTTTCAAAATAATAATTCAGAATCTATAATTTAGGGGACTAATTGGATGTTCTACACAGGAAACCCATTTGTTTTGTCATGAAATAGCCATGTGCAACAAGAAAAGCAAGTCCACCCATATTTTCACCTGAACCATCACAATCTCTCTGCAGGTAACTAACTAAGTAACCCTCTAATTACATTCTATTTTCCATCACAGAAAGGTGCCTCTTTTTTTTCTGCTGATCTTCCTGGGTATTGTTCATAAAAAAATGACAGCTTTTCAACTAATAACTTGAATCATTCTAGAAACACGAAATTACAGGTTACACGGACCTGCAGTTCCACTTATTTTCTTTTCTGGTTTTTCCGCCTAGATACCGTCTCTGCATTTTCGCATGTTTTTATTTTTATATTAAGCACAACAAGTGTGAATGTGTTTCTGTTAGGAATGTATTGTACTTGGTTTAGAGTTTCTCTTCTTGGCCTATTCCTGGAAATCTTCAATCTTGTGAGGCATTAGGTATGGTTGCAATCAGAAGAGGTCTGGGGATGTGGCCTTGTTATGCAATGACCTCCAAGCATAAGCCCCAAATTCCACATCAAGTTCAACTTTTAACTAACATGGGTCCTACTAGTGGGTTGTCTCCGGATCATTTTTTACTGGTAAGGGACAGTAAAAAATCAGGATCTTCTACTGTTGTTCAGAATGCTGGATCAAACTTAAGTAGCACCGTGAGCAAGAGAAAGGATGTTGTAATTCCTGAAAAGCTGGAACCCCTGTGGGATGATGGATATGGAACTAAAAGTTTGAAGGATTATCTTGATGGTGCTAGAGACATCATGGTAAGGCCTGATGGTGGGCCGCCCCGGTGGTTTTGCCCAGTTGAATGTGGCCGTCCTCTCAAGGAATCGCCCCTTCTTTTGTTTTTGCCTGGTGAATTCTTGCTTGACCAGCTTCAACACACAAGGCTTCATTCGTTTTCTTTAGATATTTCAGTTGGATTCATTTGTCTTCCATTCACTTACGCGTAATCTACTAAATGCAGGTATTGATGATCTTGGCATGGGCCTTATCATGCACCATAAAGCTCTTGGGAAGTGAGTGTTTAGTTCCTTGTGCATTCAGTTACCCATCATTTTCTAATAATAGTGTTTAACTTGTAGTATGAACTGAAATCTAAGGAGGAGTATTGTGAGATATTTGGTTGTATTTAAACAGCTTTTTGGCTGCTGTTGATTGTTGATGAATACAGGATTTTGTCAGGTTAAGATGAAGTAAAATATCACGGCTGTTCCTGTTGTTATGTCTCTTTCCTATCGAAGTTTTTCTCATGACGAATCCTTTTTATTAAAGATTTTATCCAGTGTATCACATCCTGAAACACTAGTTTCTCCATTTTGTTCGCTCGTCAACATTTGATGCTCATCCTGGCATTCCTGTCCATGATAATAAGTAACTTTTTTCTTTTCACTGAATTCTGTAAATATGAAGTGGCCTCGGATCAGAGTAACTATAAAGCGACTTCTCTGAACTAAAATAGAAAGTTCTTTGCCTGATTTATATGTCCGCCTCTTGCAATAAGTCTATAGTTATTATCGATGAAAAAAAAATCCTCATACTGTGTTGCTATGCATGCAGGGTTTTTGAAGTTCGCTGTCTGCATATTCCTCTTCGTGACCAGACACCATTTGAAGGTTCCAGTCCATAAACTTTTATTGTAAATCAATTAAATTCACGGCCCATATTTCCCTGTCCAAGATAACTTTAGGAACATTTTCATGAATTTTTTTACCTACGAAATGTAGACGAATGATCTATGTGCCTCTTACTATGATGCAGGGCTGGTAAAACTTGTCGAAGAAACTCTAAGGCTTGAGCATGCTTCATCACCGAAAAAGCCTATTTATTTGGTGGGAGATTCATTTGGAGGATGCCTAGCTCTTTCTGTCGCTGCTCGCAACCCCAAAATTGACCTTGTGTTAATTTTAGCTAATCCAGGTTAGTTTTACTTTGACTGTCTCCTGAAGTTAAGATAACTCTTCTCATATGTGGTTGACTTATGCTCTCGTCATCTTAGCCACATTCATTGGCAGGGAAAATGTACTCTCATTTTTTGGTACTTCATCAGATGAAGTCTACGCTGCAATCCTTCGTCTTTGTAGTTTAGCATCAGGTTTACTGATTTCTGCTTCAAATATGTCATGCTGTTTTTTAAGTCTGAAACACAATCAAATCTATTATTTTACTCTTTGCTAATGATGGTCAGGTTACTTAATGATGGAAATGTTCAGTCCCAGTGTTATCATCAACCCAACCCAGAAACTGGAGC
The DNA here is from genome assembly GCA_023055425.1 of Linanthus parryae. NCBI lineage: Eukaryota > Viridiplantae > Streptophyta > Magnoliopsida > Ericales > Polemoniaceae > Linanthus > Linanthus parryae. The sequence goes on from JALGPY010000002.1 coordinate 1,143,006, forward strand.
AGTTGTTCCACAACCTTACCAGTGTGGTCTCACGCCTTCCTGTAAGATATCTGAAACTGTCTGTGCTTTTCCAATTCAACGTGCTCTTGGTGACATGAATTTTTTCTTACATTTTACTTGTGATAAGGTTTTGGGTGATATTGTTCCCATGGAAATTTTTCCTTGGAAGCTCAATCTGCTTAAATCCGCCGCTTCTAATGCTAATAGCAGTCTCCGTGCTGTTAAAGCTGAAGTCCTTGTTTTGTTTAGGTATCTTCTTTATGCATTGTTCAGATGTATACTACAGTATCTACTTTTACTCCCTTCAATCCCAGTTTCTGAGATGTTCTTCTCTATATATATTTCTGTGATGTTGTTTATTGTATACTGGGGATATAGTGGAATTGATAATATTTTCCAAAGCAAAGATGAAGCTCTCCGACTTTCAAACTCAATACAAAATTGTGAAGTGCGCAGCTTTGAGGACAAAGGGCCTTGTCTATTATTGGTACGTATCGATCTGTAGCCATAGTAGCTCCTAATGAACAAATATATTGAATCCTTTTTTTTTTTTTTTTTTGCTTGTTCAGGAAGATGGTTTTAATCTTCTGTCTGAAATCAAAGGAACTTGGAAATACCGCCGTTGCTCAGGGAGGCGCGACTTTGTCTCAGATTATCTCCCTCCTAGCTCGTCAGAAACTGAATTCTTCTTTGATAGAATATTTGGGTAATAGTAGCATTTTATCTTACTAGAGTAAATGACTTCAAATCTTTACTACCTTTGTTTCTTCTGTATAGTCTTGGTTTGACTTTTCAACCCATAACTGGGTCACTTTGACTTGGTGACTTAGATAGCAAAACGAGGTAACTTTTAGGCAATTTTTCCATGGTGTTGTAGAGAAAAGTTTACAAGACCATGCAAAGATTACCAAAGTATTGTATCGTTTTGCTAATCAAATCACCGGGTCAAAGTGACACAGTGAATATTGAGAAAAAGTGAAGTAGGCTGATACAGAAGAAACAAAGTTAGGATCTTTCTTTCGAATCTGATTCCATTTCATGTTTGGTTTCAACATTGTGAATGTTAGATACGTGCGGATGGCTACCAGTCCAGTGATGCTATCAACAATGGAGGATGGGAAGATAGTGAAGGGTCTTAGGGGAGTTCCAGATAAAGGTCCTGTAATACTAGTCGGTAATCACATGTTGCTTGGTTTGGAACTCAGTTCACTTGTTGAAGCCTTCTTGAGGGAGAAGAGAGTAATGATCCGTGGTTTAACACATCCGGAACACTTCACTCCAACCCCAGAGAATCGCGAAAACATTATTTACCATCACTCGAAAATCTTCGGTGCACTACCTGTTTCAGCAAGAAACCTTTCTAGGCTATTATCCACCAACTCACACGTGCTTCTTTATCCTGGTGGTACGCGTGAGGGCCTTCATTGTAAGGTCTGGATATCTCCTCTTTTCTTAGATGAAAAAATATGTTTTCGGCCTTCATTGTAAGGATTTGATATCTGAAATGTGCTTGTGCTTACTTTTATGGGATGATTCATCATCCAGGGTGAAGAATATAGGTTATTCTGGCCTGAAGAGCCCGAATTTGTGAGAATGGCAGCAAGATATGGAGCCACAATTATACCGTTTGGCGTTGTTGGAGAAGATGACTTAGTGCACGTACGTACAATTTTCTGGCGCTGTTTTCTTCATTTTCACAGTTGTGTGTAGAGCTGTAATTTCGGTTAAACAAAACCGAAACCGGCCCGAGAATCCTTGAACCGATCGGGCTCAGTTCGGGCTCAGTTACCGGTTATTTGGTTACAGTCAACCGGCCCAGAAAATTTTCCGTATCCTCTAACCAGCCAGCCCCGTGTAACCGTAACTGCGTATACCGGTCCGGTTAACCGTTCAGTTTTGGGCTGGCTCGATCAACGTTTCCAATAGGTTGTTACTGGGCCGGTTTCGGGCCGGTTCACAGTTTGACAAAACAGATAACTGGGCCCAGCCCCAAAAAATTGGTTTCGGACCAGGTTCGGTCCTTTCGGGCTCAGTTACTCAAGAAACGGTTAAAATCGGGCAGGTTTTCAAGCCTGCTTGACAGCTCTAGTTGTATGGGTAATAATTTGGTAGTTCTTGTTTACGGTGATTTGAACAGTTACTTGTCGACTACAACGAAATGATGAACATTCCTCCGCTTAGTGACCGCATAAAGAAGGTAATAACTGATACTGGAAGATTGAGGTAACTACTCATATCTAACCCTTCCTTCAATTGAAATTTATTTGTCAACATACAAGTTACAGGTTCAATTCTATAACCAACCTGGGTTGCTGCAGTGAAGTTACAAACCAAGGGTTTGTATGCCCAGTATTCGCCCCAAAATTTCCTCCAGGCCGCTTCTATTATATGTTCGGGAAACCCATGAGGACGAAAGGAAAGGAGAAAATGTTGAAGGAGGACAAAGAGTACGCTAAGGAATTTTATGTGGGGGTGAAATCAGAAGTGGAGCGCCTCGTTGCGTATTTGATCAACAAGCGAGAGGAGGACCCTTACCGGAACTATCTAAAACGAGCAATTTACATGGCAACTTTAGATCCTACACATCATGTCCCCACATTTGAGCCGTGAAGAAGAGTGAGAGTTGATTTTAGACTTCCTTCTTTCCAGAAGAAGTTGTTATAATTTGTTCGATCCGCAATAATAAGATGATGAACTGAGCATCTGATTATACGGTTGTAATGCATTTCCCAGGAGATCGAACAGAAACATGTCTACTGTTGACAACCCTGTTGAATGACAACACGAGTCAAGTTTGTTTGTTCCAGAACCAGAGTGATTAAAAGTTATTACTATTGAAGAAAACAAGAATCATTCCTTGCTTACTAGTTACTTCATTCCAGTATAACTGACATATTCTTACTTATCTGCTGCACCAGATAATAACGCTCTACACTGTAATTACTAATTTGACTTGCAACCACCCACTGTTCTTTTATGCAGATTCTGTAAACATGCAGGGACGGTAGCATTGGACGATCAGTCACTATCCAGACATGATTCGAATTGATCCTCCTCATCAGAATTTTTTACTTTCATGGCCTGTACCAGCATATATGTATGTATTCTCTTGGAACACCACCAATTCTGCATCCCCAGTTGTTGAGTTGACAGTTTATACCTACGCCAGTAACTATCAAAAAGGAATATGCCATTAGTGTTTTATCAGGTCGTGTCTCAGTTTTATTTGCCCAGAATGAAACTCATTATCTGAGCATACAATTTCTACGTCTATTTCCTGGTTTTGTTTTTTCTTATAGAGGTTAACACATGCCACTTTTCAATGAGAACTCGGATCAATTTCAGACACGAGATGGCAAAACCATTGCTGCTAAAGACAAAAATAAAATAAATGAACGGAGAGTAGATTACAAAAATAATCTGCTTAAATCTGGTGTGCTAATAGCAGTCCCCCCATTTTATTGAAGCTGAAATCCATTTTTCTTCTTGTTATCTCTCCATTCAAGATTGATCCTATATGTCTTCTGTTGCAATAAGGAAATGAACTGGGTTATGAATGATGATGTTTCATGCCATTCCTTTTGATGATTGGCATGCGATTAGAACAATGATGCCCACTCCACCACTTCAGGAACATTTCATTAAACATCTAAAATGCATTTATTACTGCTGAGTACCTACCCCTATTATACTCAACTACTCAAACAGAGGGAAACCGATCAATCATAACACACACACACACACACACACACACACACACACACACACACACACACGGTTAGTTCTCAGATCTTCACTTGAAAATTAAACACATCATTCCTTCCTCAGTCACGCTCGCAGAAGAGATCACAGTGAAGCTAGGCATCTCTTACCAAAGCCACACTTGTCATGATGAAATTGTTTGTAAGCTTTGCTAGGAAGATATATTCCCAAAGTGGTTCCATCACTAGCGCAGGTGGATTGCGAGTAATCATGAATCTGGAAACAAGAGTATTAAACTTGAGAGCGCTGCTTCAACGCACATTTCAATTGCAGTCTCAATCTGGTCCCACCCAGTAAAGACCTTCCCAAATGCATTATTGATTGAGGTTTTATGTTACACCATCCTAACATGCACGACTGAGGACGCAATGTAAGTAATGCATAGATGAGCTTTCTGGAAACAGAGTTGAAGTAGTAACACAGAGTAGTGAAGAGACTTCTGTGGACAAAGTTGAAGTAGTAGTAGTATCACAGAATGATGGAGATCTCTTACTTACAGCCAGCAAAGCTGAAGTGTCCCAGAATGATGAGGAGCTGCTCTCCCCCAATACTCGGGTCAACCACATGCATTTATCAGGTGTTTTAGCCATTTTAGAAACATATATATTCCCCTTTGTGGCCATTGTCCATCATGCTACTCTGCGTTTGGGTTGATATAAAAAAACTAATGCAATCTCTGGTTAATTCAGGTTGAAGACTTGAAGGTGGTCACATTACTACTCCAGTGAGAAAGCAGTTGCCTTTTAAGCTACTACTACTAGTACTTGTCAAGTTATGCATTTTACTAGCTGCTATCTTCTTAATTAGCAACTGAAGGCAAATGTGCATATATGAAGAAGTCGAGTGGCTTATGAGTTAACTCTTGTTTGCTTATTATTTTATCAAGCATAGTTGTCTCTGCCATTTTTACGAGTTCTCCATTTCTACAGTTTGCTTGTTTGATGAGTTACTTCTTGGATCAATGAAGGGACGCTGCCTATAAGGGAATGGTGATGGCATCACCCCAGCCCAGAATTACCACATAAGCCACTACGACGGAGGGAGGCATGTTAGGAATTACTACATAAACGAGCAACAGCAACTTGGAACAAACAAAAGAGACAGTCCTTTTTCGTTCTTCTTAATCCAACCAACTTCAACACAGCTGAAAAAAATCATCAGCATATCAACCAAGAATAGACCGCCTCCAATTCCAGACATAGACACCACCTCTCTCGACCATTCCCACATCCACCACAATAGTTGCCGTGAGAATCAAAAACTTCAAAACACACTGTACCACTAAAATGGTAAAGAGTACCATATAAACCACCCCACAACACTCGTGATCCTGTAAGTATCATATCCGAAGAAACAAAATAACCCCATTCTTTGGACTTGACTTCTTGTGATCTTTTAGTCTACTATAATACTACTACTACTGCTACATACATTTAGAGAATTTCTACAGCTACACTTACGCCATGCCGGTTCCAAACCGGGACTGCTAGTACTAGGTAGACACAGGGACCTCGGAGTTCGATTGTCCACTACTTAGGATCCCCAAGCACACCCCAGATGAAAAAATTATAAAATAAAAATAAAGAAGCTGGACAGAAGAAACATCTCTCCTGCTGAATGACAACACCAGTCAAGCATGGGTGTTACACAATCAAAGTGGTTAAAGTTTTTTTTAAAGAGAATTTATTACTATGCCAGATGCTATTCATCAAGTAAACACATAGTAGTAGTAGTAGTAGATTGAAGAAAACAGGACTTATTCTTGCGTGCGTTTTTAGCATGATGCAGCATTGATGTCATATGCCTAGTGCCTGTTGCTTTAGTTACTTCCGAATTCGACAACACTGGTGGAAATCAATCCCCATATCGAGCAAGCAAACTTATCGCTCGTATGATTCGACTACTGTCGACTAGATAGATAGATAGATGAAGCAACCGGCCAAGAACTGATCCAAAAGGGTGGTTGATAAATATATTCCCTCGTCCAAATCAAATATGCCCCCTTTTAGCACTGGTATAATAAGATGCATGGGATATATCTTCACAATTCGGAAAGAACATTAACAAGATTTCTAAGGAAAAAATTTGAAAAGATGGCAGATGCGGAAGGAGAGATAGATTCTGGAGTTCCAAGGAAAATGCTAATTCTTGCCTTGTCCAGCCAGTTACTTCATTTTCCAGTAAAAAATATTCTTACTTATCTGCTGCACCAGATAAGAAAAGTTGCACACTGTAAATAATTTGACTTGCAACCCAGTTGTTCTATTATGCAGATTCTATAAACATGTAGACCGTATTGGAGGGACACTCACTATCCAGACATGATCAGAATTGATCCTCCTCATCAGATTTTTTACTTTCATGGCCTGTGTACCAACATATATATTCTTCTCGAGCACCACACTTCTGCATCCCTATTTGTTGAGTTGACGGATTGTACCTTCACATCAACTATCAAAAATGAAAATGCCATTAGTGTTTCATCAAGTCGTGTCTCAGTATATTTCATACCACTCTAATTATTCTCTTTCCCATCATCTTGACTTTTGCCACTATTCACTGGGTCACTTTGACCCGGTGATTTGGATAGCTAAATGATGCAACTTTTTGATAACTTTTGCATAGTGTTGTGGAGTAAAGTTGTTCTATAACACGGTGAAAAAATTATCAAAAAAATCGTATTTTTTCCTCCAAACACCCGGTCAAAATGACCCAGATACGAGTCAAAAAAGTCAAATGATGGGGAAGAGAAGAATCAGAGTGGTAAGGATTTTGGATAGCAACCTATAGAATTTCCACGGTTCCTTCTGGTTTGGTTTTTTATTTATAGAGCATGGCCGGACACATGCCACTTCCTCAATGAGAACTCGGATTGATTCCGTGACATGTAAATGGCAAAACCATTGCCGCGAAAGTAGGTACCTCGGCATGAAGAAAGAAAAAATGAAATGGGAAGTAGATTACAAAATAAATCCGGGACTTCTTATTACAGGGTCTGCTCAGTCTGAGAAAATCCTTTATGATAAAAGAAAATGAAATGGGTCAGTTATCTTGCAGAGATTCTATTCCTCATTTAGAGTAGACTCAGATAATAATAATCTCAAAAGTGAAATTCCAAAGTATCGGGTCCTCTGTTGACTTGCTGAGGCAGTAAGTAGAATAATTTTTCTTTCCTATATATAGAGGTGAAGTTAGGAGTCTCTTAAACACAAAAGAAATTTCTGATCACAGTATGGCAATAAAAAACTACAAGAGTTTAAGTTATACTGAAGTTCAGAGCAGAGGAACCTCCAGAGACTCTGGTGGTGAGGGCAAGCAAAAGCCAACCACTTCACAGAGCTCAAACCACTCACAAAGCTATATCCCAAATAATACACCAAAAGTTGTTGAGCCGGTGAGAACCCAAGAAAAAGCCGAGCCCCACAAGGGAAAGGGTGTGGCTGGTGACAAATGGACTCAACCCTTGAATCCAATGGGTAGTCCAATGGGTGGCCCGCGAGTTGGTCCACCAAGGGCTGCGTTCCCAAGTTCTACTCAAGATAACCCACGTGTTGTTGCCAATAGCTCACCACCAAAAGCAGGTCCAACTCAAGAAAACCCGCGAGTTGTGGTAGCTGAACATGTAAGTGGTTCCCCAAAAAGAGTCGAGCCCAATAAGGATCATGGAGTACCCAAGGATAGCTGGAGGACGCCTCTGAGTCCCTCCAGTGATCACCCAAAAAATGCTAGAGTTGAATATAGCTCTCCCATGAAGGTCCAGCAAATGAAGGATCCTGGAGTTACCAGCAAGAAGTTGCCCAGTCCCCTAGGTCCTGTTGCTGAAAACCCACAAACTGCAGAGTACGGGAACAATAGTCCAAGAAAAGTAGAGCCTAGAAAGGACACTGGAGTTACCAATGACAAATGGCGCAAACCTCTCAGTACTGTTGCTGATCAGTCGCAAGCTGCTAAATACAGTTATGGCTCTCCAACAAAAGCCCAGCCAACGAAGGATCCTGCTACTGATCCCCCACAAGTTGCCAAATACGGGTACGACAGCCCAAGAGTCGATTCCATGAATGGTTCTGGAGTGACCAACAACAAGTGGCGAAAACCTGTAAGTTCACTTATTGACCCCCCACAATTTGCTAAATATGATCATAGCTCTCCTAAAAGTGTCGAGCCTATGAAGGATCATGAAGTCCCAAATGACAAGTTACAGGGGACTGTATGTCCAGCTACAGATTCGCCACGATTTGCTACATCTGGTTACGACAGCCCAACCAAATTTGAGCCCATGAAAGATACTGGTATTAACAATGAAAAATGGGACAAGCCTGCAAGCCCTAGGATTGATCACCCACAAGCTACTAACTACAGATACAGTAGCTCTTCTACACAAGTTGAGCCCATGAAGGACTCTGGAGTTGGCAATGAAAAATGGCGCAAACACGTGGGTCCTGCTGCAGAACACCCACAAGCTACTACCTATGGATACAGCCCTCCCACAAATGTTCAACCTGCGAAGGATTCTGGATTCATCAATGCCAAGCAGTACAGGCCTCAAAGCCCTGTTCGCGATCCCCCTCAGGTTGCTAAATATGGGTATAGCACTCCAGCAAAAGTTGAGCCGGCAATGGATAAAGCTTTCATCAATGAAAAATGGCCCAAGCCTCTCAGCCCTGTTCGTCCACAATTTACAAACTATGGGCATAGCTCTCCAATGAAAGATTCTAGAGTCATGAATGACAGATGGAGCAGACCTCTTAGTCCTGAACGGCTTCCACAAGTTGCTGCGTATGACTACAACTCCACGACAAAATTTGAGCCGGTGAAGGATAATGGTTTTGCCAATGAAAGAAGGCCTATGCCGGACAGCTCTCTTCAAGAACACCCACAAGTTACTGTTACTAAACAAGGGTATATTGTCCACACAAGAGTGGAACTTAGGAGGGAACCAGAAGTCACAGCTGAGAAGTGGCACACTTATACTATAATGCAAGATAGGCAGCCAGAGGTTAAGGAGCTAATCAGGTTTGGACCCAATGAAAATGGGTCACGACCTTTGGGTGCTGCAAATTGGCGCAAGGTACGTAATTCTATAGGCCATGATCGCATCACAGCCCAAGAAGATGACTGGAGAAGTTCTGGCCATAAGAGTTGGTCTGTGCCACCTAGTAGCCGCACCCCAATAACAAGTGCAACAAATGATATTCACAAAGTCACGGAGATCCTGAGGGAAGCTGCTAGGTCTGCAGTAGGGTCCCGAGTGGCAGTCCCAGCCTCAAAGTATACTTACACGGATACTATTGACAGCAATGAGGCTCAAAGGAGGTTTGGAAACTTAAGTGTGTCACCTGGCCCATACAAAACAGAGGAGGAATATATAGGAACTATAGACAGTAAAGAGGCTGCAAGGAGGTATAATGGCGCAATAGTGTGAATCTTATTTATGAACTTTAGGTCATGCACCATTAGACTATCTTCAAGGTAATTTAATAGTTTCGAGCTAGTTTATGGTCTGTTCCATAAAATAAGTTAAATCACCTACTATACTGGTGTATTTGTGTTTCCTTGTCGAGTTTGTGTGTAATGGAAACTAAAGTTAGCTACTTCATTTTTCTGCTTCTCCAATTATTTGTCTATGGTTGGAACCATGGATTCGAAACACAGTATTTTGTACTGCATTTTTGTTGACTCTTCCTGTCGGGAAGTGGCAGGAAAAGTTATAGACGAGAACTTGAAGTTGGATAATTAGTGAAGCAATACCTCATTACTTAACTAACCATACCACTTAGAGGATCACTGGCAGCATTCAACCTCTCCTATCTAATTTTATTCCCATCTAAATAAGACATCCACTTCCAGACAGCGGTGTCTGAACTTCTTCCTGGTGAACCCTCTTTCTTCTCCTATACATAGGACAACAAGTAAATCAGCATGAGTGATCATTTTGATTACATTAGGCCATAGGCATTTTCATATTTGCTTCATCTCAGATGGTTCTCAAGTTGTTTTCGCCTTATTCTCTCAATAAGAAGAGTGAATGTGACTAAAGTTAGTATTTTCCTTCTCTTCAGAAGAATCAGATAAAATTATGAAAACCGCATGCTCTGAATTCTATAAAATTCATCAAAATGGAAGACAATCAAAACTTCAGTTCAGATGATATATGAAACCTACTCCATAATACAGAAGTCGCAAAACTCAAGTTCCCGTAAAAGGCTACTACTTTTACCATGGCATTCTACTTCACAATTGGTCCATCGTGTAGGATAGGAAAAACAGCTACATAAGCTATAAAATTTTACGTAGGATAGGTAACAACCATCTAAAGATTACAGAAACCAACTGGAGAACACTTACATTATGTTGCTTTTAGGAAGATACTTTATCATCACGGCTTTGCTCCGCGCTCCACCTAGTTATTGTTTGCTCTTCAACACTGAAACTCTCCAAACACGACGGAGAAAGAGAACTTGCTCCATTTTCGTTAATGTGGAGAAGTAACAGTGTCTTTGCCACACCTCCACAAAGTCGAAGTGTGCACAGAAAATCGGACCATACCCTCAACCGGCCATTTGAGCTACTATCTTCTTCTGACAAAGCAAGCACGGCATATTCAGAGTGCACCAGAGCTGGATGATGACGATAAGCAATGAAATCAACCCCATATTGAGATCCTGATCTAACCACCCAATTTTTCTTCCGCAGATGTGAATAAGACTTGAAAAGAAGAGGGAATGTTCCTCTCTTGGATTTCATGTACTTCCACACTTCTTCGTCAGTCTTGGTGTCTTCAGCTTCGTCTTTAATCTTGAGACACTTCAGATAGTAGGACATGTAAAAAGCTTCTTCCATGCCCAGCTGAAACCATTGTTTATCCTTGTCAGTTGAAATGATGGGCTTACCGAAACAAGCGCGATTGAGAAGTTCAGTTTGTTCTGGCTCCTCCACTTTCAGAAGTACACTACATCCTGAGAGTAGTCCATGAGAATTTGATTGATTTAGAGAGGATTGAAGTTGAGATACTATCTTTGACATGGGATCAGATAGTGCCCTAGCTTCAGATCCTTTACTCTTCCACCTGGGACCCCCCATTAATCTATCTTTATGAATCTGGACTCTGCAGAGAAACACAAAACGAGAATGAATTTCGTATGTACATTTTCCCTTTCCTTAAACTAACATTGAATGTTCCAAGTGTTTTTCTCCAATGGATCAATCAACAGTCATTCAGACTAAATATTTGCAGATAATACAAAATCAGTTAAACTAGGAGGAGGACAGACATACACACAATTCCACGAAGAAACTTTAGATATACACTATCAAATCACTAGGTTGAAGATGAATAGCATGAACCAATCATGGCATGATGATGACCGTTCGATTCCACAAGAAAGCATCGAGGGGGGTTAAATCAACCAAAAGATGTGGTTTTGTTCATAGTATGAACCAACAATTGAGTAGTTAGTTTCTGAACATCACAGACGAATTCGGTTACCAGACCGTGAGAGCGAGCAATCTACGAGATACAGCACCTTCAAACGCGGGGCGGCGGCGCAGAGTAGGATGCTCGGCCGAGAGCAAGTGAGAGCATGTTAGTAAAAACCCTATCTTAAATTATTTAACGACTTACTCTAACTACCCAAAACTTTGGGTGCAGCTATTGCAATAACCCTATCACCCAAGAAAACAGTACAACTCTGCACACACGGTGGCGTCGCCGGAGAGTGGCAGTCTCCTCTTCATCTTCTCTCTCTCTCCGTCCATCCATGGCTTCTTCACACATCTTCACTCAGTCTCCATCCCTCCACAAACACCTCAAACTCTCCTCAAATCAAAACCCAAACCCATTTGCTTTAAACCTGAAACTCTCCTCCAGACCCACAGAAAGGGTCTTCAATTTAGGCGCAGTACTAACCACCGAGAGGTAAACCCAAAGGTTCCAGCTCTGTATTTCCAAATCCGATGATGGGTATTTGTACTGTGAGGGTCTTAGGGTGAAGGATGTTATGGAGAATGTGGAAAGAAGACCCTTTAACTTGTACTATAAACCCCAAATCACCAGTAGCTGCCAGGCTTACAAGGACGCTTTGGAGGGTTGTGAATTTGATTATTGGTTATGCTATTAAGACCAACAAAAATCTGAAGATTCTCGAGCATGAGGAAGTTGGGATGTGGGGCTGTTTTAGTGAGTAGATATGAGCTTAGGTTGGCCCTTGCTGCCGAGTTTGATCCCACAAGGTAAAAAACAACAACTCCAAGTTAGTTCAGTATCACAATAGTACTGTTTTTGTTTGTTAACACAACCCTTGGAATGAAATGAATGCTACCTGGTTGATCCCACAAGGAAGGTAAATAATGCCAATTTAATTTGGTAACGTGTTTTGGAGAGTAACATATCCTTTGTATGCTGCTGTTGTTGAGTACCATCCCTGCGGTTTGACATGTATGCATCGTGGTTTGCTTATTAACTTAGTATGTTGATATCATCACCGAGGCATAGATTTTACAGATTTCACAGGTACCATGTATCAATAGTAATGTCAGTTGTTTCATAAATACTTTACATGCCTCTGTGTGGCTTATAGTGTGTTTCATACTTGACTCTATACCATTTTGCTGGATGATATGGTGCTTTCTGCTCAAGAAGGGTGTTTTTGTCAATATAGACAGGGAATTTGACCTGGACAACATTTGTTTTGGCTGCAGGGAAAGCAGGTCAACGACTGAACCACAGTTGATTAGTGTGGATGCATCAGTAGTTGGTCTCTTAAGCCTTGCTCTTATACTCATTTAGTGGCAAGAAGCGTCTACATGGGTATGCAATGTGAATGAATTATTGAGCTATTTCGTAACCTTAAACCGCTTATCCTTAGCAAAGTTCCCATAGCTCTCAAACTATTTCGATATTGTGCTAATTTTCTGACCTTGAAATTCATGGAAGTTGTTGACCATCATATTGGATGGAAACTTTTATAACATTTTCTCATAAGGCCTTACTTATATCATCTGAGTAAAATTGAATTGACCCTGTAGTTGTTTCAAGCAGAAAGTTTCAATTCAGTTTCTAATTCAATCCTCAATACCCAGAATAAAAGAAAGCCCTAACCAGTCAACAAAATGAGCTAAGAAGAAGTAAAACTGAAAGCAAATACAACCAGATTCAATCAGATTCACAATACCTGAAATTGGGACAGAGGAAACCCAAAAAAGCCTTCCTGCTGTATTCAGAGATTCAGTCCACTCTCCTGATCGAAGTTGGACTCAACGGCGTGATCTCTTTGGCGTCCACAAACTGTCATGCCCTGGGGGGTCGAATAGCATTTTAGTGAAATGAAGGGGTAGACATGATATAATAATAAGGGGGGGTCATTATGTGGTTTAGTAATATTAGGGGTGCTATTTTGAATTTCAGAAGACTTTATACCTAACCCAGATTTGGGAACAAACGGCATGACTCGTTTTCATGGGTGTGAGCTGCGAAACCCTATCTCCGCCGGAGTAGGAGGATTCAGCCGCCGTGAATAAGATGTCTGCGATTAAATCCCAACCAAAATGAAAAACTGCGGCGCAGTATAACACACACAGATGACAGAACTAAACTCAGATTTAACAGAGAGCTAACCGTCGCCGTTACGGTATTCTTCTTCCTGGATCTGGAAATACTATGCGGCTTGGTTCGATTATGAGAGGAGGTTTGAGCGTGTGGTGGTCCACAAATTTCAATCTGGGCCTAGTGGATAGGTTATCTTTTGGGATAACTCTATTAAGAGGGTTGGTTATTTTCTCTCAATCGCCCGTTTGGATGGTTATTAATATGCTTGTTTTCTTAATGGCATGTTTGGATGGCTATCCTTCGTTTGGTAGGGTTTCTATAGATTTGGGATATGCAATTCCTCAAGCTCATTTGTTATAACTTATAAACTAGTGCATGATTTGTGCCCTCCTGTCACTACCACTCTACCATCTCTCGAGGGCGCGACAATGTCGGTAGACGGACACTTTTGATAAACCCACTAATATCTGGTGTAGAATAACGACGTAATGAGTTCAAAGTGTCAACATAGCAGTTGGACAGCAACATAACAATGAACAAACTTGTTAATACAAACACGCAAATTTATGCAGTGTAGTGTATTTTTTTAAATAATTAATTATACTTAAACTTTATTGACAACCAGTTATTTAAAAAAGATTATAATATTTAAAAAAATATACTAATTTTACAGAAAGTTAATTTAATTACAAAGAGAGTAAATATCTAATTATAAAAAATATTTTTATAAGGAAGAATCTTGAAATAAAACATAAATGTAAAGCTATCTTATATCTTAAGAAATCACTTTTATTTATTAAAAGTTTATTTCATCAATAAAACTTTTCTTCTACAGTAAACTATAAATGTAAAGTTTTTTGTTCTTTTTTTTTGAAATTGAAATGTAAAGTTATTTTCATGTTAAGGAAAAACTAATAAATTATAATTATTGAAAAATTAAATTATAATTAACATCTATAAACAAAACACTAATTTTTTATGGATATAGCCTACTTAAAAAACATAGTTTATAGTTAACAAACAAAACCTCCCCAAAAGTTTCAGATGATACAAAACTACCCTCAAATTCAATTAAAGCATTTCAATTCACCTTCTTCTCCAACGAACCCACTGTTCTCATACATTCAAACCCATGACTACAAACATATACACACACGCAAACATGATCCTAGAAATTGATTTATTTCTGAAAGAATATAAAACAGTGAAGGGAAGGTCTGAATTTACCGATTGAGATCGTGACGGTGGCGATTGGGGACGTCGCCGGGCAAGGAGGAGACGACTGGGGTGACGAGAAGAGAGGCGAGGTCGCCGGAGCAGAGGGAACTGGAAGTTGGGCATTCGCCGGGCTGGGTAATGGTGTTCGGGAAAGAGTTGTGGCTCGTTGAGGAAGAAGTGGGGTTCGTTCACCGGGTTTGTTCCGATCAGTACGATGGAGTACACCTAGGTTTAGGAAATTGCACTTTAAACCCCACAGTTTATGAAAGAATAACATTAACCTCAAAAATTCAAGAATAAATATAGAAATACTCTATTAAAAATAGGGGTATTATACCACTGGTGTTCTAGGGTGCTCTACTTTGGGGACGAGTAATTAGCGTATGATTAAGTTGTGTGAGGAGGTGGCCGGACTTTCGGAAAGAGAGAACCACAGAGACAACTGACTGATCAATTAAAGGCAAAGCATTTTAGAAGAAGTGAAAATAAATAAACTATTTATAACATTATAACTTTTATTTCGCGGCTGTCAAAGAAGTGAACCGTTTTAGTCGAAGAACATATTAAGTTGTTAACACGGTCATATGGTTATCCAATATTCTTTTTTTTGCTACTTCGGAAATGAAGTTATCCAATATTCATGTATTACATAGTGAGAACATCTCTATTGAGATGCCAATGCTAATGCTAAATTTGGGGAAAAAAACTTGTTTGCTCTAGAGCAAAAATGATTTGGCCTTGCTCTAGCCATACAGCACATAACACATATTGAAGAAAAAGAATGAGTGGAATACAAAAGAAAGTAAATTCTTACATGTTCTGACGTATTCAGTAATGTATTGATTAGAGTACCATGTCAAATTTAATCTTGGAGCTAACAATAATTACTCATCTATATAATTTATAAAACGGTTAATTAAGAATATGCCAAGCATAATTTATTATAATCTCTGAAAAAAAAATTTGTTATGTATTATTTAACAGTAGTAATCATACCTCATCTGATATTCCAACAAGTAAACTTCATACTATGTTGTTTTATATTACCTCGGTTTCGGCAGTGTTTTCTTACTTAGATTTTTTCACCCATAATTGTCACTTTGTCACGGTAATTTAGATAGTAAAACGGTGCATTTATTTGGTAATATTTTCATAGTGCTGTACACTAATTATCAAATTTTTGTATCGTTTTGCTTATCAAATCACTCAATTAAATTGACTTGATGAATATTGATAAAAGTTAAAGTACGAAGAAGCTGAAGAAACAAAAGTGCCTTCACCCATCCACCCAACCACCCACCCAACCACCTTCAATGCCACAACCACCATTTGCTCCGTAGTACAAAAGCGGGTGAAACATTACTCCGTAGCTGTTGAGAGAATTAACCGCCTTCACCTACCCACCCAACCACCTTAAATGCCACAACCACCATTTGCTCCGTAGTATTCTCCCTTCAACTATTTTTACATTTCCTTCAATTCATTCTCTGCACCTCAGGACAATTCCTCTTCATTTGTAACTCCTCTTCATTCATCCCTAGTATGCTTCTCTACTAGTATGTGTGATTATTGTAGTGCACATCATGGTATAGAATAACCTAGTTTACATTTCTTTTGTATTGTTTGCTTATTTCTAGGGTCTGAACTTTATGTAGCCACCAACCTTCGATTCTCTTGAAAGGGCGAATAATGCCTCCTCAATCATCTGGTAAGAAATGGAGTACGTTTTGCTTCATTCATTCCTGCTAGAAAACCGTTTTCACTCACCACTTCCTTCAATCTGTCATTTGTAGGTCTGATTGGTAGCATCTTTGTTCAATGGCATGAATGGATTCGAAGATATGGCACAGGTACATACACTAATTTCACTCGCGTTGTTTTCTCCTAATTTGTCTCTCATACTTGCTTGCATCCAAAATTTATGTGACTTCATCATATCTTTTGTTTCATCATAGTATACATTGAAGTAGGAGTATGATACCACAATCGCTATCGCTCGGACACACACACAAAACACATACTAAAAAAATAAGACACTGACAATTTAATTTTTCTTCTTGATTGATAAAACTGAAGTGAGTACACTGTTTAAATAGAAAAATACGCAGCCCTAATCCTAGACGGTTCGTCCTAAGGGGCCCGAAAAAGAACCGACGAGAAAATCTGGTCTAATCATATAATTATCGTTAATTAGAGTTATTTATTTAATTAATTATATTAGTTCTTTAATTACAATCTGTTATTAGACCAGGTTTTCTTGTCGATTCTTTTCCAGCCCGTTATCGAACTGTCTAGGTTAGGTTTGCGTATTTTTTCTATTTAAACAATTACAGTCAGTATTTTTATTCAAGCAATCAAAGAAATTAAATCGTGTCACGTTCTGTTTTCGTGTTTTCCATATTTGTCAGTGTCATGTGGAGATCGGATGATCTCAAATTCCTCCGGTCATCGATATTGTATCACCCCATCAGCACAACATGATGAATTTACACAATCATGTAACAAAATTCCACTATCATTTTGTCCACATGTGAATTTGTAGCTTTTTATTGCTTTGTGTGTCTATTGAGGGGAGTAAATGCCTTAAATATTATTTGTACTTTGGTAGCTCATTTTGTAATATAGTGATATGGGTGGTGATTTGAAGAGAAATAAATGCTCTGTACTTTTGACACCAAGAGAGACTAAATATGGTACCATATGTAATGTCATAAATAAAATGAATATTTTTATCTCTAAACATGAGCAGAAAAGACAACATAAATAACTGCATTAAATAATGGAACAAAGGATGTCTTTTTTTATAATTATGATAAAATAAGTGGGTAGTTAAGTGAATAGTTTAGTGGGTGGTAGGTGAGATTTAAAGGCTTGGGTTAATTCAATCTAACGGTCTAAAAGACATTTTAAATTGAACCGTCATAATTTATAATAAAGATATGTAGCTACTTGACCTAGCTAGTTAGCAATAACTAGAGTAATACTAGTAGAATAAGATTCAAGCGATCATCACATTAGGAGCATGTGTAGACTCTAAATAATTAAAACCCATAAGCACAAAACGTTTAGCCTACACAAAATTTCAGAACTAATAATCCATGAGTAATCCATGAGAGAGGAGAGACCACCATCCATGAAAGAGAGATAAGAGAGAGAACAAGTGAGGACCATAATCATGCTTCCTAAATGGGCTTCCAAATCGCGCAACGGCAATTGAAGTATCCCTGTACGACGATTACACTTAATTTATTGTAGTGAAATGTAGCTACTATGATCAAACAAACAAGAAAGAGTATCAAAACTCCATGAAATACAATACTAGTAGCTAATATGATCGTCACCTCCATCTGTCTGTCGGTTTTTTGCTACCCAAACTCCACTGGCTGAAGCGCTTCTGCTCGCGCCGGAAGGGGTTTCCCCCCTCGGGCAGGCCGTCCTCGGTTTCCCTAGGCAATTCCAACTCCTGGGCCTTCTTTGTAAAAAATATATATGTGTGTGTGCGCGCGCGCGTAACAGAATCACATACTCCGTATTGCAAAGACATGCCATACTTCCATTTTGATTTGTCCCAGAATAGTTGTTCACTTATATTTTCATCGTCAAAAATGTAAGTATTGGGGACACGGGTGTCAAATATAATTGGGAGCAACCATCCAAGTGAATTATTTTGCGAAAACATTAACTACCCCTGTTATGAAAGAAGTACGAATATCCCATATTACAACCACTAGACCAAAACTTACGTGATGAATAAAAATAGTCATGGATTTTATATTCTGCCAGGGTTATTACTTGTTCCCGGTAATCTGTGACTCCTTTTGTGGGTGTGTTCATACTTCCCTAAGCTTTTTAATCTGCTGTTATTGTGATTTTTTTTGTACTTTGTTCCAGTCATGTTTCGTATTCATACACTTTTATTGAAACCATGTGTTTTATCTTACAAACTGTAATATGAACTATGAATTGCTCAAGTTTCCATCAATGTTCCAAGTCCAGCTCTTCGACCCTTCTTGTCATTCACTGGCGCAAAAGCATCCTACTTTCTACGGTAAATTAAACTGATGTTGACGCACCTTCTGCATGTAGTAGTTCAAATTATCTTAAAGACTAAAAGGAATTGTAAAATGGTTTTCTCTTTAATTTTTCACTGAAAGCTGGGCCGGGTTCAATTTTATAGTCAATCAAGACAGTGACACACCAGCGGAAGGGTTTGCCTACTGGTTCAGGAGTGTCCCTGGCAAAAGTCTCTCTATCTCTCTATGCCTGCAAATTATCTTACTTGGTTACTACTGTTATCCAATCTAATCCTACTATCTACTCACTAACAGATTCGTTCTGGGTGAATGCGGAAGTGGGTGAATGAGGTCGCGGAGCTACAATTCTGACATTTTAGATGTACAGGCTGTTTTATTGGTGTATGGCATTATTCAGTGTTTTATCTCTACTATATAAAAGTTTGAAGAGTTCCTAACCCAAAATGGCTCCTAACCCGAAATACCGAATATACCCTTACCAAACCGCTCAATTACCGAAAATACCCCTCAGCAAGTCATATCCTTCCGTGACTCCAAACCCTGCAATACTTTACCAAACGGTGCCTTTGTATTTCATCCTCCAATCGACACAACCCTACGAGATGCATTTCTTCCTCCTCCGACCCTGCAGCGAAGATTAAGAATCTCCCCAAACCCTTGATATTTGAACCGTTGCTAAGCCCTGCTGGTTCCATTGCCGACTAAATCAATCACATGGATATGTTTCCAGTTGACACCTCTAGGACCTGTATGCAAATTCTAGGCTCCGATCCAATCAAACTGTCGGCCTACAACAAGCTTTGGGCGTACGGAAGGCACACTCAGTCTACTTCTCGGTCTATGAGATATGTATTGGTTTGGAGTCACAGAAGGACGTGACTTGCTGAGGGTTCCTTCGATGGTGGCAAGGGCTGCTTTGTTGAGCGTCTGTGATGCAGAGGCTGCAAGTGAAGAACAACTACGAACCCCTGCCAATAGTTGGTCAAGGACAAAGACATATGGCCCGTCGCATTCGCATTTGACTGACTCTCTCTGTATTTCCGTCGCTCTCTTCTCTTTTCTCTGCTATGTTCTCCTTCACTCAGCCTCTGTCACTCTCGGTCTGTGTATGTATGTTTTCTCTTTCACTTTACCTCTCTGAATTGTCAGTCTATAACATATATTGCGGCTCCTCTGTTTTGTCATCCATCTCATGCAGAGCTTGTTTGAGTTTGTATTGGCATCAATCTATTCTATAATTTCAGTATCATAATATCATATATGCAGACGTAAAATCGGATTTCTGGATTACCTCTGTGAAGTTGTAAGTATGAACCAATTATTGTTTGAACTTCTCATATATTCTTCATATCTAATATATGTATGTTTTATAGTAAATATATGTGCTAATTTATTTCGTTGGTCCATTCTTCACACTAACAACTGGTATGCTGTTTTATATGCATTAGATATTGCAACCTAAAAATGTACTAATTATTGATTAATTCATGATTGATTCCTTAATATTTGATGCAAAATGGTAGGTATTGTCCTATGAAAGCCTTCAAATAGCAAACACAACATTTGAGAATTATACCCTGGTGCCCTGCTCATTGGCATGAACCCGAACTATCAAAATAGACTACTATTTTAAATGTTTAGAATCAAAAGCCCATAAAGATTGCCTCTTTTTTCACACACTACACTATTTACATGTTCCAACTTTCTGCGTTTATGCTGTATGTATAACCCTCAATTGCCTCTTACAGCCTCCAAAAGATTAATGTTAATATAGTAGTCACATCAGAAAAGATGAAAAACTTAGTTGGATATGTCCACTACGGAGGTGTTTTCTTAGAGATAGGAGGATGTCACTGAATTTGCAATGTAGTTTGTAGAAATTAAGAAAGGACACACTTGATTACGAAGAATCAATGATTTGTAGGTTTACTACCAGATGGTACTGATGAAGTGTAGTACAGTGTTGATTTGTGTTTGCGGCATGTAATATGAGTATTATATAAATGTTAAAGAAATCGTGCACTCTGGTATTAAGAAAAAGTTCATGAACAAGGAAGACCAGTCCAGTCCAGTCTGCCTTACTAATCTTTCTTGGAAAGATAGATAGGTGAAGCAAGGGTTCAGGACTTTGCTTTCTTCCAAAACACCTCACAAACAATTGTTATGAAATTAATTGAATTAATATATTTTTGAAGTGAGATCAACAACTATGAGAAAGGAATGCGGGTTTATGGAGAATTTACCAAGAGACTATTCAATGACTGGGAGATTAAATTTATTTATTAGATGGATTACTAACCCGGTTAGCGGTAGAAAAAAATGAAATGTTAAAAGGTGAACATAGATCGTAATATCACTGGATATTTATATGTACGAGCAATTAAACAACTGGTAGCTATTCTAGCTATTGGAATAATTTCTTCAAGAGTCCTGAAGAATCTTTGTCGTGTGGAGGATGGTGAAACAAAAGGAAATCTACTTGACCAATAAAGACGTGACATTGGAATATCTTGGCATGTAGGCCTAATTAGCCTCACTGATGCATTAGGGGTTCTTAGGATTTCAAATTGGTATATTATCCGCAGTCTAAAGCACCTTGTTTTCTTAAGAAAAGGGGGGATTCTGAAAGTTGCCTCACTCTCTCTTCTGATCTTCTTTCTTTGTTGTCTGAATAACTATTTGGAGCATATGTAGCTGGACTGTGTTCAACAATCTCAAGAAAAGGTTTGGTTATTCCCCATTGTCTAGAAATTAAAACTACGAGGAAGAAAACTTCGAATGGAAGGAGAGTGAATGCACAACTCTACTAGCATAGGAATTGACTTATTTTGACATCCGTCTTTTGGTGCAGTGAATTCATTCACTAAGATGGTGATTTATGTTTCATTTTACATGTGGCTTACAGAAACATCATTCAATACATGCAGTAGTTTCAGAAGTTTTTGGTAGCTACCAATACAGGAGGCATATCTTCTTGGCATTCTAGGGTAAGGAACCCTCGTAAGAGTAGACTGATGTAGAAGGGAATTTATGTCAGGAATACCTTCGTGAAGTGTGTAAGGTAGTGAGGGCACTCTTTTAATACTTTGGGTAGGAGCATCTTCTTCAAGAAAATGGTAGTTCTGACTTCTTAGCATTAGTATCATTTTGGTGTTGGTTCTTAATGTTGTGGCAGTGGTCTTTGTTCACAAATTGTTTTTTGTGACTGCTGGCTGGTTGATAGATAAGATTATTTGTAAAGTTCTAATCCTTGCAAATTTAGTATTGACACATAAACATTTCATTTATGGTTATGTACTTGATGTATTGTACAATGACCTTACACCACGTGCAACGCACGTGCCCCCTACTAGTATTTATTATATGCAGCAAAATGTTGAGCTGTACGAGGTTGATGATTCAGTGTATGGCATTATTCAGTGTTTTCTGGCATAGTGTAGGATAACAGTTGCACATTAAGCCCGGTAAATAGGGTTCATGGACAATCCGTATTACAACCTCATTTTTTATTTTCTCTCGTTTGGTTGCCAATTGGGTTTTGCTCAAATTTTGTTAAAGCTCATCAGATTGGTTCACAGATCTGCATAACATCTAGTGAGGGCAAGAGATCAGCAAGTGTGAAGCAGATCCATCACTTGAATTTAATCTCTCTTGTAAACTGAAGCTGTCTCCCACTCCCTACTTAGATACCTTTCTCTCTCCCGCCCCTCTCTCTCCGAACTTTCGTTGCCCCCCTCTCGGTTTTTCTCTTTTGCATCAACTCGTCGTCTTTTAATCACCTCCACTCTACTTCTGACAGGTTCGAATTGCTTAATAATCTCCTCCAGTTTAATAACAATTTCTGCATTTTCAATAAAAATATTACCAGATATTTATCCATTTATATTTTGTACCTGAGTCTTCATTTCCTTTAATCTCTAATGCGGACATTGCCATCTTATTAGATGGTAACTCCCAAGTACTAAAATACTAAATAGTGCAAAACCTATGGAGGGACTTGTCAGGAGATGTGAATCATTGTTTTATAAGAATGCACGAAACAACTAGACTCTTTTATACAATCGAATTGCAGATAGGCACCAGAAAATAGGTAGGAACAGAAAACATTTGCATCATATGCCTACGAATAAATCTGGTACAGGTGATCATTCCGTGCCGCATGAGAAACCCAAGTAAACCAATCTCCACAATTAACAAAACAATAGCTGCACCAATATCCATCCGGAGGATTTGTGAATATGTACGTAACCATTGACCAGTGCTTAATTGATGTGAGAAATCCAGTCTACCTCCGACCTGACAATTTTACAATGGCATTTCTTGTGTAACAGTGCTTTAGAAAACCCGGTCTACCTCGGGAAGATATCCGACCTGACAACTTTACAATGATATTAAAGTGTTGTCGAAAGCAGAAAGTTGATAAAAGCATAGTCGGTTGTAAAAAGATTCACGAGCAAGGTTGATCTGGCAATTGACCTCATAAATGGAATATGTAAGCTCGATAATGTCAAAACTTCGCCACACAACCTCAAATTCTTCAAAGCTTTGGCAAGGCAGATATACTCTGTAGTGAGAAGGTTGGTCCCAGAAACATGATTAAAATGTAGAAGAAAGACCACTAAATGTGTGCTCGATGTGAGAAACTCCAACATGAATGGGAATTCACAGAATAAGTCAAATTTTACATGAATATCATAGGTTTTAAAACATTAGGGATGTTCTTACTTATTAAGCAGTGACAGTGTATGGACACATTTTAATAACCAAATTCTCCTTATAATTATGTCTTTCACAAACTTAAATTGTCATGTATTCTCCATCGTAAAACTCGAATCAATCCCAGAAAATTCCAATTAATAAGGTTTCCTTTTTGCTCCAAACCATCTTTTGAAGTTTATATCTTCTCTACTATAAAAAGCTGAAGAGCTTTTAGTGTTTAACACATTTAGGTGTTTTACACTTTTAAGAGTTTAACACTTGTATGTGTTTTCTCTCATTTTGAGTTTTCTACATTTTTTAATATACCAAAAACATCCCTGCTTAAAATCAAGATTTACTTCTTTTCTATCATAATATGCCAATGCCCTGCATTAATTTAGACCCGTTTATGGACATTGCCCATTCAGGAATTTAACTCTCGTAATTCAATGTCCTTAATTGTGAATTAGCTTTTCATGGACTTTTTCTCAAAACCCACTTTCTCAAGAAGAGAAACGTATGTCTGCTAATAACTGAAAAAAAAAAAAAAAAACACACACACACAAGAAAGAAGACGAAGAAACGTATGCTTTCGTTTGGCGCATACCTTCCTCTCTCCCTGCTCTCTGTAATCTCGAATTCTCCATATTTCGCCTCTCCCGTCCCATGGGATACTACGCATCAAGTGTCTCAAGATGGGTTTTGCGTGATTCAATTATTGCGCTGTTGATTTCTGAAGCTTGTTCTGGTTCGCTGTGTGAAGGTGTCCTGCCTGCGCTATCATTCAATGTAATCGGCGGTTCACGTCACTCAATCAGTGCATTCAGTAAGCCTTCCTCTCCAGCTCTCTCCAAGTCTCTCAATTTCAGTTAAGAATGAAAATTCTAATGCGATACCTTACAGTTTGATCCAGATTCTTCACTTCTCTGCTCGAATCTCCACGATTTCTCATCTGGGTGTTCCGGAATTCAAAGCAAATTAGTCGTTTTAATGCAATTATATCGGCTTTGACCTATGAGGTCAGTTTATTTGTGGGTTTATACCGACCAAATTTGATTGTACAGTATCTATTTTTATGAAACTGTCACTTGATTTAATTTCATGTATCAATAATGTTTATTGATTTTTTCCATGAGATTTTATTGTCATCCTTTAAAAAAAAGTCACTCCAACATCAGTTTGTGGAAGTGTAATTCATCCAATTCATATACCAGTAAATAATTTTACTTGTCTGTCTATCCAATTGGTCTAAAATTTAACCATTATTTTTCCAGTGATCTATTCCTCTCCAGTTTTATAAGGGTGTAATCCTATTGGCAATAATCAATTATGTTTATTTGTTGCCCTTAATTCTCTTCGGACTCTTATGATTTTGTCTCACATCGGTCTCTGTCAATGCTCCATTTGACCTCTGTTTAAAGTCATTAGTTTGCCATGTTCAGATCCTTTTCTCTCTCTAATCGGTCTAAGTCGATGAAACTGCATACAGTCTCCCCAATTGGTCTATGCCCATGGTCCGCAACAATCTCTGTTTTGATGGTCTAAACAGACTAAAATCATTCACTCTTTAAAAAAAACTCAAACGGTTAGTTGTAGTTTTGCACAGTTGACCAGTTTTTAATTTCTTTGCCTTTTAGCATCGACACCTGCCAAATCTGATTGTTCTTGCCATCTTGAAAATTTGAATTATTAGTTTAAGATGAGGACTTTATACTCAGTGAAATTTGAACAGCTTATAGACCTACTGCCTAGGGAGAGTATAATACAGATATATGTCTTTCTATGTATGGCCCTAGATGAAAGTATGTACCATATGTTATATGCTGGGACTAGAATTTATTCGTGCACCTCTATTGTTTCTTTGTTATTTCAGTTTGAAGGAACCAAAATGAAATAATATAATATGTACTTTCTTATGTTTGATATGGGCAGGATTTTGAACACAATACAAATAGCAAAGAAATATGTTCTTCAACTTTCTGAAACTGGAACTATATATGGATTGGTACGTATGAGGTTATTTATTTGTATTTCTTATTCCATTTGCAAGGGGGCTTGTCCATCTTTACGATCGCTCGAGTTTCAAAAACTTCTGTTTACTTAGATACAAATGCGAGCAAGACGTTTAAATTGATTTTTTATGATGCGTAACCTTCTTCGTTTCAACGCACCAGGCAAAGATTGAATTGTAGGAATTGTTGGTAATTGCAGTAATTACCTAATTGATGGTCTAAGTACGTTTTGGTAATTGTTGGTAGCTAAAGTAATTGTAGGAATTAACTCAGCCAAAACACTAATGTTGGAATTACTTATTGGCCACACAAGTAAGTTTAAAATGTTTCACTATTTTCAACATCAGTTTTTATCTCCTTAATAGACACACGTCAGGTTCTATCTATTAATTGTTGGATATCAGAAACGTTTATTCTCTAATGATTCATTTTTTACACGTGTTCAACGATTCTTATTTGCCCATTTAAAGCTGCACATCTTGCTCTCACGCTGATTCTTAATTGCCCATTTTGGTAGATATATTTGATCAGATGCAACCTCTAAGAAGTTCTTATGAGCAGCCACTTCCTGATGTTGTTGCTCATGTAGCATAGGGTAAGCATCTCTCAGTTTGTGCCTTTCAAGGATCCTTCAAAATATTCGTGCTCAATAGTTTGTTCCTTTTTCCTTGTTCGTTTACACCAATATTGACAATTGTTTGATACTTAGGTTTCAGTGTTCCGTTCTTCTAATAGTTGTTCTATAAAGCATGAGTTTTAATTAGAATTCATTGTTGGGTAGGAATCTTTATCATCTTTTCTTTCTGGTGATTTTCTTACTAGGTATCATGGCTCAGATAGTCAGGTGGCATGTATTGGAAGAATTGAGGGCTGATTTGAATCGCTCCACATATCTTTACAAGTGTCCCCCTTCATTGTCTATACTCATTATTATCTCTTTAACAAATCCTTTAGGCTGACTCTTCATTTTCATATTATTTGTAAATGGGTATGCAGATTTTTATATATGTTGGGAATGATTTTATTCATTCTTAATATAAAAAATGCATTGCCATCTACTCCAGTTAAGTCACTTCTTTTGTTTTATATTTCTGTCAGTTTCAAATGCATTTACAGATGAGTGGAAAGGTGTAAGAAACCAAAAAACCTAATGGAGAGAGTAGTTTTAATTAGATTGCAGTCTGGAAGGTATTTAAGAATATAGTAGCTAACTTGATGAAAAAATTACAAACATGGTATGCGGACGTAACATGTCTATGTAGGTGCTTTCATTCTCATTATTGATTTGCCCTTTTGTCTACGACTAGAAGCAATATTTTGGAACTTGTAGGTTCAATAAACTTTTCAAGCAAATCAGTTGTTCGGTGCATGATTCTTCAATACTTTATCATAACTTATTCTTATAAAATTGGTGTTTGAAAATATTATTGACTTTATAACAATCATTCAGTCTGTCACTATAAACTCTCCTCTTCTAGCTATATGAAAGAACGATTTACGAGTAGTTTGAATTTGACGGGGATGATTCTGAAGCAATAGTAATTTGATACCCCAATATAACAAACAATTCTAACAAGAAAAAAAATAAAAAAATAAAATTGGTAGTTGTTTGATTAGGTTTCTGGGAGGCCATGCTCCCTCAAAATACAATTGTTAGTATAATTGTCATGAAGCTCGCATTATTCATACTCGATAAGCATGGTTACACTACAGGCCAACATCAGTTATATAAAATTCACCCACTCCTTTGCTTTATCTTATCTCTTCCTAATACTTATGTTCCAACTTTTGTGAATTGTTTGCAGGTCATGGCATGCTTCCTCCGCTTTTTCTTTTCATCCTCTTTGTGCTTACAAATATACTTATTTTTGTGTCTTTTACAAGCGTAACTAATTGTTCCTTGGTTTCTTACCCTCTTCGTCTTCTTGAAGTGACTATGTCTAATAAATGTTCTTTTCAGGTTCAAAATGCATAGTAGATGCCTTACGTTCATAGATCAAAAATATCCTTCTCAGTTCCAAGTCATGCCATCTTTCCTTTATGAGCATCTTTTGCTGAATGCGTTAACGGGCGACTTCTAGACGTAGGCGATGTGAAGGTCCCTTAAATTCCCTAGCAATTAATCCAACCCTCATATCTTCTATTCTAATTGATCATGTCCACTCTGTTTTTGGAAAGCAGTTCCAATATGTTAGATCTTGACACTTCTACTGCCTTTTGGGATTATGGAATCGCCTTCTGGATATGACCATTATTTGTGTTACGTGTATAAATATAATTTTAGCTATGAGAAATGTTATTTGATCTTGCCAGTAGTGTTGTCCATGTTGTAATAGTACATCCATGGGAAAAACCTTTTGCTGTATTTGCACATCTTCGTGTATATGTAACATACACTTCTTCAAGTTCAGTCTAGAGTCTGTACAAGTTAAAATAAGTCAGAAAAACCAGATGGTGATCAATGTCATTGATTTTAATTAGAGACAAAATACGATCAATGTCTTTGATTTCAAGCAACCAAATTGTTGTTGGAGAAATGCATTTAAAATATTTCAAACTTCTCAAGCAACTGCAAGTCTTAGAATTTTGTTCCCTTCCATTATATATTCCTATTGTACCTGACCAGTACTGGGGGAGGTGGCAGAATGTTAACTCACTATATCAGTTTCAGCCGAGGAAAAAATATCCCCTTATGAAGTGAATAAGAGACTTACAGCGAAGTTCAGATTAAGAACATTGCGTTTATCTAATAGCAATATTGTTAAACGAAAAGAAGAGTTAAGTGGTGAAAAAGATGTTGAGAAGCATATATGTTATCAACATACATAATTTGTTTATCTTTTCAGAAGAGGTACATGATTTATATAGCCACGTGCAACGCACGCGCAAAATCTAGTCCCTAAAAACTAACAAAGAGCATAATTATAAGGAGAATTTTGAAGATCTCCATCCGCGTTCTTCAAGACATCCCTAAATCTTCCAGTCGTTCTTCGTGTTCTTCAAGGCGTTCATCCGCGTTCTTCAAGACATTCGAAGATCTTCAAGCCGTTCTTCATGTTATTGAAAAGGTCCTTAAGAAATGATACGGGTGAAGCTTATTGGAATTTGGATCTGATTGCTAGTACTTTTCCACACTGGATCACGTCTGATTTTATAACGGTATAATCTCTCCTCCCCCCGTCTGGTTTTACTTCTAATACTCATAGTTTTAATCCCCTCACACTCAAATTCCCTTGTAAACCCTTTTGGAAATTAAAAGTTCCCTCAAAACTAAATTCTTTCTTTGACAGCTAACTCATAAAGTCATTCCTACTAAAGCCTTCCTAGCAGCTCGGAGCATTACTTTAAACACCTCGCGTTGTTTTTGCCACGATTATGAAGAAACCCCAAGTGAAGGACGAACATGATCTATCACATACATATCTACAACATAAATTATAGCGGAAGATTCATGTGTTTACCTTGTCTTCCTTAGCTCCTATGCACAGCGGATGATCGTAGGATGCTTGCTTTCACGTGCTCTTCTTGCTCCCACAGTCTGGCTCGAATCACTAGGACGAAAGCTATAATCCACACCAAGTTCCACCAATGGAGGCTAGTTAGAGAGAGAGTCTAGGGTTTACTGTATTATGATAAGCACATGATCTCTACAGTAGTGTGTATAAAATAATAGGAGGTTGTCTGCTTATATAGACATACTTATACCCAATTGCAACATCACCCATAAGGGTTTGTCCTTGCTACTAACCCCATAAGGTTTGAGCTTATCTCACCTAAACCCATAAGTTTAGGTTAATTGCATTGGGAACCCCACGTGGGCGCACCAAATGCTAACACCAATCGAAGAAGCAGCGCCAAGCGATTCCTTCCAAATTGTTTTTCAACTAACAACATTCTAACTTCTAACCAATGAAACAGTAAAAGCATGTATATGATTTAAGAACCTATCCCGAGTTGCTCATTTCCCATTAAACACATTTTACTTCCACATTAAACCCATTAGACCCGTGCACTATGTCAGCAAAATTTCTCGTTGTTTCACACCAAACATTGTCTTGAAGTCAAACCTCAACTATGCTACTTGAATAAGATATCAAAGAATTGCTCCTCCAACCTCAACAGACATGATATACCGCGGCAGCTCCATATGACTTGCCCTTTATTTCATACTTCCAATTATAATGTGTCTTAACCACCAAAAATTTGCTCCTCCAAAAGACTATCTATTGAATTCGCACCTATAAATTTCGTCTACATCCTTTATTTCTTTCTACACTTGGCTACTAAGTTGCTAGTAATTACTGAATGATAACACTCGCTTACTATTTAATGTTACACCCTACAATCTATTTTCTTTCTTCATAACATCTTATATCTTACATATATATATATATTTATGTATATATATAATATATAAAAGCAGAAAAGTTCCGAGGTGAAACCATGATTTGACATTAGTCATTCTATAATCATTATGAGTATGACATTTGTAATCCTACGTGTCCATTTAAACAAAACCAACCAATGACTTTTGGACATGTACTCATGTGTTGCTTTGTCATTAAATTTTGAAGTTACTCATTTTGTTTGTAATTCATGAGCAATTACTATCAATTTAGAATTAGTAATGAATGTTCATTTTTGATTTATCACCTGAAATAAATATATTCTACATATAAGTAATTTTTCTTAATATTTAAGAAGTTATTATTTCATGAATTCTTGATTGATACATAATTCATATAACATGAATTATGATCACATATTTAAATCTAACATTTACATTAAATAATTTTATGTAAATATATTTTTTGTGGAAAAGAAATAATATTCATAAAGACATGTTGTAGCCATTTAATAATAAAATATTTAAATCATTGCATCGACAATTCTACATGTATACAAAAGACATAAGTGACTTTCTGAGAAAAAGTGTCACACTCTTTTTCCAGCAGTATGTCACACTAATTGGTCAATGTTAGTTTTCTCAACTTCATCACAGTAACTTTAATCTCAGTTGATTATTTTAAGATTGACATGTTTAATTATATGAGTATAAATGTATTTTTTATATTATTATGTGTTAATTCCTAAACCTTTTTCTCAGCTAATTGTATCTTAATATCATAATAAATTCAATAAAAAATATTTTTTTGAAAGTAAATTCAACAAATAATATAGGTACATGAAGTTCAGAAGTAATTTTTCTTATTGTTTACAAATAAAATACTTCTACGAATTATTAGTTATGCATATTATCGCATAGTTATAACATTTGATAACGTGAACCATGATCTCATATTCAAATTAGAAAATATATGTAAATAAATTTGTAAATAAATTTTTAGGGAAAGAAATTTCACTCTTAAGACATTTGTAGAATGCATTTTGTAGTGTAACACACTGAAGTAAGTTCATCTTCATGTGTGTAAATGACGTTGGTGGTTTTATGATAAATTTGTTTCAATATTCCATACAAATTTTCTTTCAATTTTCATCTAGTTAGTCTTATGTTAGACAAGTTTCTAAAAGCTTCTTATCGATCAATAATGTTTTCACAAAGAACATGACAATACAGCAATTAGTTGGTACTTTAACATGTAAGAATATTGTACACTTTCAGTTACGAACAATTATAAAAATAATATTCTCAAAACAAATTAAAAAGGAGAATTTTAAATATTATATATTAAAAAATTAAAAGTCACTCATTGATAATAAAAAACATAAAGAGAAAGAAACGTGATTTGATTGCAGTAATTGTTGAAAAGAATTGTTTCAATGATATTGAGCAACTTTTTCGAAATCATAAACCCAGTGTCTTTTGCATATTTCACATTCATATAAGTGACTTAACCCCATTATTTATCGACTTGCCCCGTACCTTGGCACGGGGTCATGCCTAGTAATAATATATAAAAGCAGAAAAGTCTCAAGGTGAAACTACGGTCTAACATTTGTCATTGTATAATCATTAGGAATATGACATTTGTAATCTTACGTGTTCATTCTCATATAATCAACCAATGACTTTTCGACATGTATTTATGTACTGCTTTGTCATTACACTACTAGAAAAATAACCAAAAAGGGCGCTTTCAAACAGCCCTTAAGGGGCTCAAAACCGCCGTTCTTAGCCATTACGGCGGTTTTTACAGCGGTTATTACTGTGCCGTTAAACTAAGTGTCGTAAATAGGTTAACGGCGGTTCCGAGCGCCGTTTCATTTAACGCCGGCTGTAATGAAGATGGCAGTGGACATTAAAACCACCTTTTATACCATTTTTTTTTAAATTGATTCATTTACTTTCAAATATAATAAAATTTGTTGATTAATTTATAACCATCTCATGAATTTCTTAATCGGGAATTTCTACAAGTCAATTCTGAATATCTTCAAACATTTCAGATCTACAAAATCTTCAACGATTTGAATCTTCACACAAAAAAATTCTTCGCTCATTCCAAGTTGTTCAAATATTTCAGATCTGATGAATTTCAGCGAGTGATTTCCGCAGAGAGCGCGAGAGAAGCGGTGGAGACAAAGGGAGCGAGGGGACGGAGGAAGAGAGAATCGAGACAGAAATAGCCGGAGAAACAGAGGAAACAGAGAAAGGCGCGGAGAAGGAGAGAGGAAGGCGGAGACAGAGAAACTGAGAGTGCGAAAGAAGACGGAGAGAGAGGGAGAGAGGCGATGGAGAAACGGGTCGAGGAGATGAAGGGAAGAGCCTCATCACGGAGGACCGTAAGACGGAAACAACGCACCATCACCGTCGGAGGGCTGGGAGACGGAAACAACGAGAAGATGAGAGGAGATACAGAGAAAGGAAGGGGTGAAGAGAAAAAATAGATGAAGGAGACGGAGAAACACAGAGGGAGAAAGGAGAGAGCAAACGGAGAGAGAGACAAGAAGAAATAACCAGATTTGAGAATGAGAGGGCCGCAGGGGTGAGGTTGGTTTATATATTAGGTTTTCCAAATGAACGGTTGTGATTTAATCTGGTAAAAGTTGGGGTAAACGGTGGTTTATTGACAGGTGCCGGTTAAAAGTAACGACGCTTCAATTAAATCCGCCCTATCCTATCCTACAAACGGCAGTTTGATGGTAACCGCCGTAATAAGATCATAATTTCGAGGAACCACCGTTAATTATGGCGGTTTATGACAAAGCGCCGTTTATGTGTTTCAAAAAAACGGCGGACCCTATAGGCAACCGCTGTTTAAGGCACTTTTTCTATTAGTGTTAAATTTTAAAGTTACTCCTTTTGTTTGTAACTCGTGAGCAATTAATATAACTTAAATTAGTAATTAATGTTCATTTTTGATTTTATGACATGAAAATAACTATATTCTATATAAAATAGTTTTTCAATATTTAAGAAAAGTAATTTTTCATGAGTGCTTAGTTTATGCATACATTTATAACATGAATTATGATCTAATATTCAAATTAAATATTTACGTAAACAAAGTTGTATGTAGTAAAATTATTTTGATTATGAAAAAAGTACATTATGTAAGATATATGTTGTAGTTATTTAATACTAAAAATATTTAAAGCATTGCATCTACATGTATACAAAAAATATTAATGACATTTCGAGAAAAATGTCGCACTATTTCTTTTCCAGCAATATGTCACACTAATTGGTCAATGCTGATTTTCTCAACTTTCATCACAGTAACTTCAATGTTAGATGATTCTTTTACGATTGATGGATTTAATTATATGAGTATAAATACATTTTTTAGATTAGTCCATGCTAATTTCTTCAAATTTCGTTCCAACTAATTATATGCTAATATCATAATAATTAGTTCAAAAAATAATATAGGTAAATGAAGTATTGAAATAATTCTTCTTACATTTTATAAAGAAAATAATTATGTGGATTCTTAGTTATGCATATCTGCATAGTTATAACATTTGATGACACGAGCCATGATCTCATATTCAAATTAGAAATTCATGTAAATAAATTTGTAAGAATTTTGTAGGAAAATAAATTTCATTCTTAAGACATGTAGAATACATTCGGTAATGTAACAAACTGGAGTAAGTTCATCTTCATGTGTGTAAATGATATTGGTGATTTTATGATATATGTGTTTCACTAATTTTTCTATGTTAATTTTCTTTAAATTTTCATCCGAGTTAGTTTTGTGTTGGGTTTATTAATATTTATTATGAATCATAATGTTTTCACAAGAAAGATGACAATACAGTAATTAGTCGGTACATTAATAGTAAGAATAGTGTACACTTTCCTTTACAAACAATTCTAAAAGGAATACTCAAAAACTTAAAAGGGAGAATTTGAAATATTATATATTAAAAAAATTAAGAATAGCTCGTTGATAAGAAAAAAAATAAAGATAAAGAAATGTTATTTGATTGCAGTAATTTTTGTAAAGAACTGTTTCAATTATATTGAACAATTTTTTTGGAATTTTAAGCCAAGTTTTTCTTTACATATTTCGCATACATATAAGTGACTTAACTCCATTTCATGAAAGCTATTCACTCGCCCCACGCCTTGGTGCGGGGTCACGCCTAGTATAACTAATAGACCCAAACACTCAGCCATAAAAACCTTCTTGTCACTGGCTCCCTGTCCTTTCCAAGCCTGATTTCCTTAGTCCAAAATTAATTTCTTTTGCCTTACATTATTTCTTAGCCAATAACAACAAAATTAAGGAACAAACAAATTCTCACATATATTCCTGAAATAAAGTTTATGATACCAATGCTTCGCTCAATGTCCCATCACTTCTATGTCTGAGGCCTCTCCAAAACCTAGCTTTACCTTGTAAGAATCTTCCTAGAGGTCATCACCCATCAAACAACAGATCTATTTATCTCACATCTCAAACCTTTATTAAAAAAATTACAACACAAGCGAACTACAGTACTAGGACAACCTCTTTCTGTAACCTCCCCTTCACATCCCGAAACTAGGACAACCTCTTTCTGTAACCTCCCCTTCACATCCCGAAAGCTCTCAGGATGCCACTAAATAGAGTGAACAACCTTCTCTTCTTCCATGCCATACCCAAGTGGGTTTGAAAACTTTCAAAGACACAATTTAATTAAACTATAATTGTTTGATGGATGAAGATATTAGGAAGGGTGTTTGGTTGAAGAGGGAAATATGGACATTTAGGAGAATTGGACAATGTACGAAGAAGGACATCAATTGGATTTTGCTTGATACACAATGGCGAGAGAGGACAACAACTAGATATTGTCTAGTACATTACATAGAAGTCTTAATAGAAGACTTCATAGGAGAGACAAACTAGGACACTTCATAGAAAACTTGGAGACTTACTAAATGCTAGAGCACAAGTCCCTATGTATAGGGAGTGTAGGAGGATTCTAGATTACATCATCTAGATATATTTCCAACTAGAAGCATCCTAGATATTTTGTGGGACAACTCTAGTAACACACACTACACTACTATTCTAAACACTTTCACTAATTTACTAGCTAGTTGGACTTGACCCACTAACTAAACTAATAAAATAATTATAGGGCTTTAAAGATTTATCAAATGGATGTTAAATCCGCTTTCTTAAATGGGCTCCTTGAAGAAGAAGTTTATATTGAACAACCATTGGGTTATGTTGTAAAGAGGCATGAAAATAAAGTTCTAAATTTGAGGAAAACTCTTTATGGCTTAAAACAAGCTCCAAGAGCTTGGTATAGCCGCATTGATAAATATTTCCAAGATAACAATTTTAGAAAATGTCCACAAGAGCATGCCCTCTATTGTAAGAATGTGAATGGTTATATGTTGATTGTGTGCTTATATACTGATGATTTGATATTCACCGGAAACAATTTGAGTTTGATTGAAGATTTCAAAAGGTCCATGATGAAGAAATTTGAGATGACCGATATTGGACGTATGTCCTACTCACTTGGAATTGAGGTTAAACAAATGGAAGATGGCATCTTCATTTCTGAACAGGGCTATGCTAGATAACTTCTTAAGAAGTTCAAGATGGAGAATTCTAAGCCTAGTGCCACCCCCAGTGAATGTGGATTCAAGCTATCGAAGTTTGATGAAAGAAAAAGAGTTGATGCTACATATTTCAAGAGCTTGGTTGGAATCTGAGGTATTTGACTTGTACAAAACCGGATATTCTCTTTGGCGTTGGACTCATTAGCCGCTATATGGAGACTCCTACAATCACTTACTTGAAGACCACCAAGAGAATCCTTCGCTATCTTAAAGGTATGCTTGACTATGATCTTATGTATTCTCATTGTGATATTGTATACTTGTTGGCTATAGTAATAGCGATTGGGGTGGAGATATTGATGATCGGAAAAGCACAAGTGGCTATGTTTTCTTCATGGGCATGACGGCTTTCACTTGGGTGTCAAAGAAGCAACAAATTGTCGCACTTTCAACATGTGAAGCCGAATATATCGCCGCTACTTCTTGTGTGTGCCATGCCCTTTGGTTGAAGAGCTTGATGAATGAGCTAAACTTGCCACAAGAGAAACCCGTGGAGACATTTGTTGACAACAAGTCTGCTCTTGCTTTGTCAAAGAATCCCATATTTCATGAGAGGAGCAAGCACATCGACACTCGCTTCCACTTCATAAGGGAATGTGTTGAAAGAATGTACATGGAGATGAACTATGCGAGATCCCA
This sequence comes from Linanthus parryae, assembly GCA_023055425.1. Taxonomy (NCBI): domain Eukaryota; kingdom Viridiplantae; phylum Streptophyta; class Magnoliopsida; order Ericales; family Polemoniaceae; genus Linanthus; species Linanthus parryae. Next base: position 1,178,943 of record JALGPY010000002.1, read on the forward strand.
AGATCAAGTTGCGGATATATTCACGAAGCCCCTCAAGTACGACATATTCTTCAAGTTAAGAGTTTTGCTTGGAGTTACTAAACCAAGTTTAAGAAGGGGTGTTGGAGATTATACTTGGTTTAGGCCAAATAAATAAAAGACCCAAGTATTCCATTATGATGTTGTTAGTAGCCCAATTGTATTAGTAAGCCCAAACTTGTAATTTGTCTACGTTCATTGTATCTCGAAGGAGATTTCTAGAGAAGAAGTTTACGTAGACTATTGTAGAGAATTTGTAGATATTTTGGTGGAAGAAGTTTGTGGAAGGAATGATGCTAAGAATATTCCTTCATCGTCCACCTATAAATAGCTTGTACCTCAACCATTTTTCATCAAGCAAAATCTAGTGAAGCTCTTCTTCCATACATTGTAATATTCTCTCTAAGTGTTCAACTATTTCCCTCTTCCACAAAATAGCCTACCAATTACTTCCTACATCCAACAAAAATTCCAAAGACACAGTTTAATTAAATTAAAATTGTTGTTAGTACCTGTTCTGATTTTTTCGTGAAGATCATTCTCACATTGTAGCCTCTCGAGAAGATCTGTATGTTCCCTGGGAAATTTTGAACAACTAGGAAAAAGTTCCAGAAAAAAGGAAATTAGTTCATGTAATACATTTTTGATCGATATGGAAAGAGTTGAGATGTACTACCTGCCATCATCTGCTCTATGTATGACATGAAGAGGTAAAATTATTGTCCACTTCGGCGATAGACTTCGTTAGCTCCACGAGCAATCCATGCAATCTCCCCGACCCCTCCTTCGAGTCGTGAAATGCCTCTGAAAAGAAAGGCGGGGTACGTCTACACAAGAAACAAAAAAAATGTTAACATATTAAAAAGTCGTTTTTTCAAGGCTAAATATTTAACACTGTGAGGGTAATATAGTTCACGATGTGAGGCTAAATATTAAACCAGCGTCCACACTTCTCAAATATGCAGTGATCCTACAGACGCTATCAGGCCCTTTCTGCATAAGGATATGCTACTTAGTATGGTCCATGTCGAGACTAATACTTACAAACATCGGGTTTCCAGATTAGTAGCTCCTGTTGGTAGGATACGAGAGGCTGAGGATGAAATAACAGGTTTTAAGAAAGTACAACTCTATGTTATCGCATACAAATATGAACTGAAGGAGCGTAAGCACGAGAAACTGGCAGATTCTTTCCCAAAATCTTATCACAGTACTTTGGAAGGCATTATTATTAGACACCTAAGAGCTCTGCAAAGCCTTAACCATAACTACTTGTTGCTGATCTTCTGTGCCAACAAATTAGCATATCTGTGCCAACAAATTAGCATATCTAGCCGGAGTTGAACGCATGAAACCATGATTCTAGTGTTTCACAAGACGGATAGTCATATTAGTTTATGTTATATGATTTTGTATCAAGACGCATAGTCATATTAGTTTGTCTGGGGTTTTATATTTAGGCTAAAACCATGGTTCTCAGTCTTGTATCGTATTTGGAGATATCAAAGCAACAAGAACGGGTGGGGTGACAGCATGTGGACACATATTTTTCCAAGATACATATCTGATTGTGCTTGTTTGATTTGTGTCAAAAGCATAGTTGTGACTTCCCTTCAAACTGTCGTTCCGATTTGCTCTAGTGGGACGGACAACTCGGACGGATGCAATCCGTTACGGATTTATCACATTTGTTATTATAATATATATAAAAATATTATAAAATATTACAATCTTGACCACAAACAATCCCAAATCCAACACAAATAAATTCAAGTCCAAGAACAAACATTGGTCACATAAAATGATCTTTGGATCGCCTCTGTCCGAATTGTCCGTCCCACTAGAGCAAATATTTGGTCACATATGAAATCATAGGTGTTGCGGCGTCTTGAAATCCTAATTGTCATGGTTCTGCTTACATATATACGTGTGTGTGTATACACACACATATTTATATATACACATACATATTTATCTATACGTATATATACAAATACATACACACATATATGTATTTTACATATTTATGTCTTTAGTATATAGATATATATTATATGTATATAATATACATATATTTATATGTGTATATATATACCTTTATTTATATGTGTATATATACATATACATATATATATATATACATAAATATACATATATGTATACACACATAAATACATACATACATTTTTTTAATGAACATATAATTAGTGAAGATTATGATTGATCTTTTTAGGGGAAGATTATGATTGATGAGATAACTTGAAAATATAAATAATATCTTATGTTTGATTAAATAGATAAGATTCGGTTTTTGAAAAATATTAACATCTTTTTTAAATGAAAATATTAACATCTTGATTTACTTTAACTAAAGTGAATTTTAAACACTTAATTGAATTTTAAACTTGTGTAGAAAAAAAATTATTCAAATCAACACACCAAAATGTCTCGAGACATTTTTAGGGATTAGATGGCTAGGATCTTCTCGTTTGGATTTTTTAGAGGGAAACACCTAGCTGATTTATTATATAGATATATGTATATATATAAATATATTATATGTATATATATTACATATATATACACATATAATATATATACATATTATGTATATATGTATGTACATAAATATACATATACATATACATATATGTATATACATCTATATATATGTTACATATTTATGTACACATATATCATATGTATATATATTTTTATATAATATATATGTATATATACATATAATATATATATGTGTATACATACATATACATATACATATATATATATATAAGTATATTACATATATATACACATGATATATATACATATTATGTATATACATAATATATATGTATATATGTGGGGGCAATTTTGTCCTTTCAGAATACAATTCTTATATTCTCACCCCTTATCCTACCTTATACCACCCCCTAGGTGGTACAAGATTGTAGGCAAAAATATTGAGAATTGTACCTAAGGGATAAAAAAAATCAGATCTGTACCTGCTCCTTATCCTGCACCAAACACAGGATAAGGAGCCGGAGGTACACTTTTATCCTTATCCCCCCTGCTTTTACCCTACCCAAACGAAGCCCTAAAGAACAAACATTGGATACATGAAGCGTATACTAAATAGCACCCTTGGGTTTTGGTAAATAGGCAGAGGATGCTCCTTACTGTTTGTGAATTGACAAAAAACACCCTTATTTCTTGTCAAAGTAATTTCATAAAATACCCCTCCATCCAGAGCCGTCAGTAAGAGGCGACGTGGCATTGGGGACAAGACTTTGCTTATCATGACCATTTTAACCCTCACACATAGATAATGTCATTTCTACCCTTACACAACCTATTAGAAAAAAAACTATGTGAACAGAAATTTCAACAGAAACATAAACATAAACATAAAATGACGCCACATCATTAATGAAAAAGAGATTATCAAGATAAAGATAGTAATAATCAATAAAAAAGAGGCTATTCAGAAAAAACGATATGAATGGTTATTTGCAAAGAGAAAACGATATGAAGGGTTTTAGTTCGAGGAAAATACCTCTGAGTTACGTACAGCCAACGAAGCTTACCTCCATAACATGTTCTCGCCGTGTTCGCCGTGTTCTACTTCCCTCAGGTATCGCACCTCTCTGTCTATGTGGGTGTGCCATGGCACTGATCTTTGTTATTTGTTCTACTTATATTTCTTTGGCTCTGGAAAATTTTAACTCCGTACTCATCTACTATAGTACCAAGAGCTCAAGCACTTTGAAGATTGAGTAGTTTGGTGGTTCACCTCCATAACAGATTCTCGCCGTGTTCGTTGTGTCCTACTTCCCTCAGGTACCACACCTCTCTCTGGAACCAATCTCTCTTTTTTGTTCTCTTAAAAACCATAGTATTTGTTCATCCTTAAAACCCTAGTATTTGTTTGAGGACAATTTTAACTTCAATGATCTAACTGCAGTAACAAGAGCTCAAGCACTTTGAAGATGGAGTCGTTCAGTTATTCACCTCCTTCTAGTAGATATGGTAATCTTTTGTCTAGTGTATGAAGTTATGATATCTGGTACAATAGTGTGTTTCTTGTTATTAATAATCGAATAACATGTAAAAAAAGCAAACATACTTGATTCGTATAAAGTGTCAATTGTAGTTGTTTCTTTGACATTACTAATTTAATTTATAAATAATATCGTTGTTCATAGACATTGAAGTTCTATCTGTTATGCAGTTAGTGACAACACAAATGATTATGAGAATGACTTCAATGACGTCGGCAGTTTGGAAGAGCCTGTTGTTGGAAAAAAAAAATTGATAACTTTGCTAGTATGGCTTCTTACATAAAGAATTATGCTAGAAGAAAGGGACTCCCAGTGAAGTGCAGAATGTCCAAGAAGGGAAACGATGGGGTCCTGAAATACATCACATTTGTTTGCGCTCGATCAGGAAACTTCAACTCCAAATCAAGCAATCAGTTAAACCCCCAACCTAGCATGAAGATCAATTGCAAGACCAAGATAGGTGGATACTTAGACGCGTATGGAAAATGGAAAATTAGTCGTTTATTTCTTGAGCATAAGCATACTTTGAGTCCGAGCAAGGCAAGATTTTTCCGATGCTTTCGAAAGTTAAACACTTCAATAAAGAGACAACTAGCAAATAATGACGAGGCTGGAATTCCACTCCATAAGAGCTTCACTTCTTTTGTACTTGAAGCAGGTGGCCATGAAAATGTATCATTCTTAGAAAAAGATTGTCGAAACTACGTTGAAAAAGTGAGACGATTGCAACTTGTGGAAGGAGATGCATCTGCCCTTCAGAGTTATTTCATCAGGATGCAAGAAAATAACTCGGATTTCTTTTATAGTATTGACTTGGATGACGAAGGTAGGTTGAAGATTTTTTTGGGCAGATGCGAGGAGCCGAGCAGCTTGCAGGGAATTCGGTAGGGTAATAACGTTTGATACTACATATTTGACTAATAAATAGGATATGTCATTTGCTCCATCCGTAGGTGTGAATCATCATGGACAATCAGTGCTGTTAGGGTGTGGATTTGTCAAAGCCCGGATCTCCAAGACCCGAGATCGTAACCATATTCACAAACAACACGCTGAAATGGAGAATTTCGATAGTCCGGTTTAGAAATTTGATATCTCCTAAACGACAAGGTGAAAAATTACGAAACTTGGTCGGAGGCATCATAGATATGTCTAGTTACACCACCAAAAACAGTTTCTAAAAGTGTATAGGGTTTCGGGAGATACATGCCCAAACATGCGGCTGGTCGGCAGAAAATTCAAAACTATAACCTGAACTTTCAAAATTCAGTTACTCTTAAACTATAAGCCCAAAGAACATGAATTTTGCAGAGATGTTCCCAAACATGTATAATATTTCCATGTAATTTTTTTTTTTTAATTTTTGGTTACCTATATTTAATTATAATTTTTTTCGTGAGATGAGTGTGTGAGCAAAAGAAATTCGGAACTGAATGACCAACTTATAAAATGTTTCTGGGCAATCTAACCGTTAACTATCTACCAAAATTAGCTCGAAAGAACTCATGTGTGTCTAGTTTAAAAATATTTTTGAATCATATCGATTCCGTTTGATGAATCTCCAGTTAGGAAAAAGTGTGTAACAGCGCGTAAAATCTGTCCAGTTTTAGGAAAAATTATTTAGCAAATGTCCATATAATAATCCAGTACTTGTGTCCTAACCAAAGGGTGAAACTAATTCAGAATGTTTTTCGCGTTACAAAATCGTAAAATACAATTGCCCAGTAAATACAAAATGTACTTTGCTCAAAATTTGAGTATTCACAACCTTACTCCAACATGTATAAAAGAAAGGAGCATGAATTTCTGGCATTACAAAATTCACAAAGACTCTATGTCCTTTCAAATAAACCAAAAACAGTCAATTCAACATCAAACATGACAATTTTACTATCAAATAACTCTCAGAAACACCAATCCTACAAAATTCCCACTTCACGTACTATGCATGGTAAATTACGAACTACTGGTAACGATCTAAAAAATGACTTCTTTGACCATTAATTTATTATATACCTGAAAAATTATAGGGTGAGCAACCACAGCCCAGTAGAGAAAATAACAAGCAAAAATATTACTACAGTCCTACTTGCGACATACTAAACGACTACGTAAGTATTATTATAAGTACTCAATTAAAATGAATCAATATAATGCTTTCTCGTACTCAAGCCATTTACAAGTACATATTAACCGGAATTCAACGTATCATTTAATGGAAGCGTACCAAACACACAGCCGTTTACGGACTTACACCGAGGGAAAGGGCAACCCAAATGCACAGCCGTTTACGGCATCAAACCGAGGGAACAAGCAACCCAAATGCACGGACGTTTACGGTCTCAAACCGAGGGAACAGGCAACCCAAATGCACGGCCGTTTACGTTCTCAAACTGAGGGAACATGCAACCAAAATGCACGGGTGTTTACGGTATCAAACAGAGGGAACAAGCAACCCAAACACACGACACAGCTTTACGGGTTACTAACCCGAAGGACAGTCAGACACCTTGTGCGCGGGTTTACGATTTTTCACCGATGGGCACCGAGCCCCACTTGCTCAACGAGTACACTTCCTAACAACGTCGCTCATTAAGGCTCACACATATCTCATAAGTTTACACATATACGATACTAAAATCATGCGATGACGTAAAATAAATATACCAACAAACACTACAAGATCTCATCCATCAATCAATCGATCGTCGGCACGTCGAGAGAATTAAAGTTCCACAATATGTATTTTATACCTAACAAATAGTAGAACACGATTCAATTTGATTATATAACGTTTACATGTGATTTCACAATTAGCGGCACATATAAATATACATACCAACAAGTAATGAAATCGCAATATTTAAGATTGTTAATTCCCCTACCTCGACTTGCCGACGGGATCACAAAAGCTCTATCTTCCTCGAAGGCTGAAGATTATTGAACTAAGTAATGCGCGACTCCAGTTCAAGTAAGCTCCATTGCGACGTTGAATAATAATGAGGGTAAGATATTCCACCGAGTTTGTGAACGAAGAACAACAATCATCAAAAGGCAAGAAGATATTGTGATCACAGTTTGAGAGTGGAAGAGGTTTGGGGCCGCTCGCATGGGTGGGTTCCTCTAGGTTTTCATTCTGTTGTCTCCTATTAAATTTGAGGGCAATTTTAAAATACACCCCTAGCACTAGTAAAGTAAGAAACACCTACTTCATAGTTCTGCGCTAGGCTCACTTCAGTCCTTCAAAACTACAACTAACCCACACTAAAATTGTAGCGTCTACGCATACAAGATTTCACTGCAAGAATGACACTTTCTACCACCGATTTAATTTTCAACAATGTCTGACTATATACAGTAACTATGCAATTGAGGGTTGCGAAGTAAAATGAATTACCTATTGAATTGGTATATCTCAAAGGAAATAACATTACAGGATTAGTTTCTTTTGAAGATACTGAAACTGTCACCTGGTTATTTCAAATGTAGCTGGTTTGCATGGATGGTAAGGTGCCTAATGGTAAAAATTGTGAATTCGCGGGTGGCAAGCCATATGATTGAACGGACGTACGACTCAAATAATCATTCGAAGAGTGGAGAGATAAAAAGCATAAGAGACGAAGAATTTTGATAGCAGCTTGTCCCTTTGACTCTCAAAACATAGTTTATGTTTATGGACCGATATTTTTATTCTTCTTTGAAATAAAAATACATTTTCGCTCTTATCATATAGACCAACAATTTCAAAAAAATTGATTAAGAAAAAAGAGTGTAGATACGGTACGTAGACAAACATGGATGGAGACTGCTCTAGTATGATGAGTGAGATAGAGACGATGAGTCTAGCCGAGTCAAGCCAGGTCAGCCAAGCCAGAAGTGGTAGGGAGTCGAGTCAACAACCAGGAAAAGGATGGTACAACAACAGCTAAATAGACCCACCACACCAACACACACTTTTCTCAGTAGAGTAAACTAACACCTCACCACCACCACCACCGTTCTGATCACCAAATTCCACACTCTTGAACATGGTGGGATACGCATTGCAGGTAGCCGAAGATGTGGAGAATGAGCCGTACACCTTTAGGGCTGCGATTTTTAGTTCTGAGTCAGCACAATGGATTGTCGCGATGGGAGAAGAAATAGAATCTCTTAGAAAGAGCTAGACTTGGGAGCTTGTATAATTGCGAGCGGGAAGGAAGATAGTCACTTGCAAGTGGGTTTTCAGAAGAAAGGAAGGAGCTTCAACTGGAGAGGCGTCAAGTATAAAGCAAGGTTGGTTGAAAGAGGGTTCAGTCAGAAAGAAGGAGTTGACTACAACGAGATCTTCTCACCGGTGGCCAGACATACTTCGATCAGGGTGCTACTAGCGCTGGTTGCACACCACAACTTAAATCTTGAGCAGCTAGACGAGGAGATATACATGAGCCAACAAGAAAGATTCCAAGTTCCTGTAAAATAAGGCTATGTGTGCAAGTTGAAAAGATATCTCTATGGACTTAAGCAGTCTTCGAGGCAATGCTACAAGAGGTTTGACATCTTATGTTGAAGATTGTTTACCAGAAGTGCGAGTATGATTGTTGCGTGTATCGCAAGCTTTTGCGAGGTGAGACATGGATCTTTCTAGTTCTATATGTAGAGGATATTTTGATTGCAATGCAGGATATGAAGGACATACAAGAATTGAAGATGTCTCTTAGCGCGAACTTTGAGATGAAGGATCTGGGGTTGCTCGGAAAATTCTAGGAGTTGAGATATGTAGAGATAGGAAAAAGAATAAGCTTTTCCTATCACATCGGGGATTCATCAAGAAGATCTTGGCAAGATTCGGGTGTTATCAGATAAAGCTATAGATACTCTTGTGGCAACTAACAGCAAGTTAGGAATGACACCGTTCAGACCGAGGAGGAGAAGGAGTACGTGTCCAAGGTTCCATATGCTAGCGCAGACGGAAGTCTCATCTATGCTATGGTCTATACTCGATCGGACATAGCATTCGCCGTTAGTGTGGTCAGTCGTTTTATGGCTCAACCGAGTAAGGATCAGTGGCATGCGGTGAAGCGCATATTCAGGTACCTTAAGGGTACGTCTGACATTGGCCTATGTTATGGGAATAATGAAAACATCTTGATAGTTGGGTTCTCGAATTCGGATTATGCAGTTGATATTGATAGCAGGAGATCAATTCAATGACTGACTATATATTTACTCGGGGATGGAGGTTCTGTTGTGAGTTGGAAGGCTACGCTACAGCCGACCGACAGTGACTTTGTCGACCATAGAGGCAGACTATATATTTGAACGGAAACAACAAAGGAGACAATAGAATTCCTCCTATAATCTACCTCAGTACTAGTAGTCACCCCCTTGATTGACAAGGGAGGGTTAGATATTGGATCCACTCAGTTGTTGAGAAGAAGAGTCGTCCGTCCGATAGAATTCCTCCGCCACCATGAGCTCTCGTTTCTCATCCCTCGTGCGATATCCCAAAGTCAAATCCATCAACAACCCCTCTTTTCTACCCCACACCCTTTTCAAATTCCATGTTCCCTAAACAATGCATCGGACAGAACAAATTATGTCTACATACGTAATCACCTCTCTTTCTCTGTCACGAAATTACCTCCGACGTTGGGCGATTCTCTCTCGCCCCCTCTAGTCCTTCTTCTCTGGCTTCATTCGCTCAGCCCACGTCCCACCACCACCTCCAAAACCCCCAATCGCTCAACCGACTTCCTCTCCGTTTGTGTTGTCCGAGACTGCTCTACGACAAGGTAAACAAACCCTTTACCTCACGGTCTCAGTCCTTTCACTTGATCCAAATTAATCAAATAAGTGAGGGTTTTAGAGATAAAACTGGGTGGGGTAAAAAAAGACCTGGCAGAGCCAACTTCAGGAATATGTACCTATCATTCGAATCACTCAAAGGGGTAGAAATCTGAATGGAATCTTCGGTTTTCAACGATGAACTGCAGAATAGCATTGACCTGGCAGAGCCAACTTCAGGAATATGTACCTATCATTCACATCGCCATCATCAATTAAACAAATTCAGCAACGCAAATCACAGTAAATAAGCACTCGCATAGCTAGTAAATCGAAGCTGATGAACCATGAGATTTTGGTCTGTTCTTCACTTTTGAATCTTCAAAATCGAAAACATAAGACAGAAGAGATTGATGAATATAATACCTGATATTCCTGGATGTTGAGGCTGCGGAGCTGCTGTTGTAGCCATCTAGTGGCGGCGAAGCTGCTGCCTCTCACCATTGTTTCAGATCATCAAAGAAGGATCATCGAGTGGAGAAGACGAGAGGGACAGTTTTCGGTGGGAGCGGCAGAGGGATACGAAGACTGTAAGAGGGAGAAAAAGAGGCTCAGTCTCGACCTGGACCATACTAAGTAGCATATACTTCTGCAGGAAGGCCTGATAGCGTCTGTAGGATCACTGCAGATTTGAAAAATGTGGACGCTCGTTTCATGATCACTAAATAACTAACCAGCGTCTACACTTTTCAAATCTGCAGTGATCCTACAGACGCTATCAGGCCCTTCCTGCATAAGGATATGCTACTTAGTATGGCAGGGCCGGCCCATCCACTAGCCGGATTAGGTGTTCGCCTAGGGCCCCCAATTTCAAGGGGCCCCGTAGTATTTTTTCAAGAGTAGTGGGAAATGTTTTATGTCCCCCAATTTTTTTTTACGGGTTAAAAAAAACCCGAACTACTAGTAAAATGCGGGGTATATGCCGCCCTACAACCGAGTAGGTTTTTCTTAATTCACAATTATACTTATGTAAAAGGGGCCTCACTTTCAAGTACCGCCTAGGGCCCATAAAAGTCTAGGGCCGGCCCTGTAGTATGGTCCAGGTCGAGACTGATACTTACAAACATCGGGTTGCCAGATTAACAGCTCTTATTGGTAGGATATGAGAGGCTGAGGATGGGATAATAGGTTTTAAGAAAGTACAGCTCTATATTATGACATACAAGTATGAACTGAAGGAGCGTAAGCACAAGAAGCTGGCAGATTCTTTCCCGAAATCTTATCACTCTACTTTGGAAGGCATTGTTAGACACCTGAGAGCTCTGCAAAGCCTTAGCCATAAGTACTTGTTGCTTATCTTCTGTGCCAACAAATTAGCATATCTGGTCGGAGTTGAACGCATGGAACCATAGATTCTAGTGTTTCAGAAGACGCATAGTCATATTAGTTTATGTTATATGATTTTGTATCAAGACGCGTAGTCATTTTAGTTTGTCTGGGGTTTTATATTTAGGCTACAACCATGGTTCTCAGCCTTGTATCGTATTTGGAGATATCAAAGCAACAAGAACGGGTGGGGTGACAGAGGTGGACACTTATTCTGAATTTTCAAGATACATATCTGATTGTTGCTTGTTTGATTTGTGTCAAAAGCATAGTTGTGACTTCCCTTCAAACCGCCGTTCCGGTTTGCTCTAGTGGGACGGGCAATTCGGCCGGAGGCGATCCGTTCCGGATTTACCACATTTTTTATTATAATATTATACAAAATGTACTTAATATACAAATATTAGAAAATATTACAATCTTGACCACAAGCAATCCCAAATCCAACACAAATAAATTCAAGTCCAAGAACAAACATTGGTCACATAAAATGATCTTCAAACTAGTAAAAAATGATCTTTGGATCGCCTCCGTCCGAATTGTCCGTCCCACTAGAGCAAACATTTGGTCACATATGAAATCATAGGTGTTGCGGCGTCATGAAATCCTAATTGTCATGGTTCTGCTTACATATATACGTGTGTGTGTATATACACATACATATTTATATATACATATACACATACATATTTATCTATACATATATATACAAATACACACATAAATACATACATATATGTATTTAACATATTTATGTCTTTATTATATAGATATATATTACATGTATGTAATATACATATATTTATATGTATATATATACATTTATTTATATGTGTATATATACATATACATATATATTACATATAAATATATATATATATATACATATACATATATGTATACACACATAAATACATACATACATTTTTTTAATGAACATATAATTAGTGAAGATTATGATTGATTTTTTTTAGGGGAAGATTATGATTGATGAGATAACTTGAAATATAAACAATATCTTATGTTTGATTAAATAGATAAGATTCGGTGTTTGAAAATATTAACATCTTTTTTTAAATAAAAATATTAACATCTTGATTTACTTAACTGAAGTGAATTTTAAACACTGAATTGAATTTTAAACTTGTGTAGAAGAAAATTATTCAAATCAACACACCAAAATGTCTCAGGACATTTTTAGAAATTAGATGGCTAGGATCTTCTCATTTGGATTTTTTAGAGGGAAACACCTAGCTGATTTATTGTATAGATATATGTATATATATAAATATATTACATATATATACACATATAATATATATACATATTATGTATATATGTATATACATAAATATACATATACAAATATGTATATACATCTATATATATGTTACATATTTATGTATACATATATCATATGTATATATATTTATATATTATATATATGTATATATACATATAATATATATAAATGTGTATACATACATACATATGCATATATATATATAAATATTACATTTATATACACATATGCTATATATACATATTATGTATATATGTTTATACATAATATATATGTATATATGTGGGGGCAACTTTGTCATTCCAGAATAGCATTCTTATATCCTCACCCCGTATCCTACTTTATATCACCCCTAGGTGGTACAAGACTGTAGGCAAAAATATTGAGAATTGTACCTAAGGGATAAGAAAATCAGATCTGTACCTGCTCCTTATCCTGCACCCGAACACATGATAAGGAGCCGGAGGTACACTTATATCCTTATCCTCCCTGCTTGTACCTTACCCAAACGAGGCCCTAAAGAACAAACATTGGATACATGAATCGAATACTAAATAGCACGCTTGGGTTTTGGTAAATAGGCAGAGGATGTCCTTGCTGTTTGTGAATTGACAAAAAACACCCTTATTTCTTGCCAAAGTAATTACATAAAATACCCCTCCATCCAGAGCAGTCAGTAAGAGGCGACGTGGCAGTTTGGAAGAGCCTGTTGTTGGAAAAACACTTGCTAACTTTGCTAGTATGGCTTCTTACATAAAGAATTATGCTAGAAGAAAGGGATTCCCAGTGAAGTGCAGAACGTCCAAGAAGGGATACGATGGGGTCGTGAAATACATCACATTTGTTTGCGCTCGATTAGGTACTTCAACTCCAAATCAAGCAATCAGTTAAACCCCCAACCTAGCATGAAGATCAATTGCAAGACCAAGATAGGTGGATACTTAGACGCGTATGGAAAATGGAAAATTAGTCGTTTATTTCTTGAGCATAATCATACTTTGAGTCCGACCAAGGCAAGATTTTTCCGATGCTTTCGAAATTTAAACACTTCAGCAAAGAGACAACAAGCAATTAATGACGAGGCTGGAATTCCACTCCATAAGAGATTCACTTCTTTTGTAGTTGAAGCAGGTGGGCATGAAATTGTATCATTCTTAGAAAAAGATTGTAGAAACTACGTTGAAAAAGTGAGACAATTGCAACTTGTGGAAGGAGATGCATCTGCCCTTCAGAGTTATTTCATCACGATGCAAGAAAGTAACTTAGATTTCTTTTATAGTATTGACTTGGATGACGAAGGTAGGTTGAAGAATGTTTTTTGGGCAGATGCGAGGAGCCGAGCAGTTTGCAGGGAATTCGGTGGGGGCGGGGGGGGGGGGGGGGGGGTAATAACGTTTGATACTACATATTTGACTAATAAATATGATATGCCATTTGCTCTATTCGTAGGTGTGAATCATCATGGACAATCAGTGTTGTTAGGGTGTGGATTAGTGTCTTTTGAAGGTACTGAAACTTTCACCTGGTTATTTCAAATGTAGCTGGTTTGCATGGATGGTAAGGTGCCTAATGGAATCATCACTGATCAAGATAAAGCAATGAAAAGAGCAGTTGGGATAGTGTTTCCCAATTCTAGACATAGATGGTGCCTCTGGCATATAATGAAAAAGAGTCATGAGAAGTTAAGAGGATACAAGCAATATGATTCCATCAATTTTATGTTCATAATATAGTATATGATTCTCAATATCCCAATGAATTTGAGAAAAATTGAGAAATTATGATCGCTAAGTATGAGTTGGGTGAAAATGAGTGGTTGGCTGGCCTATATGTTGAGAGATCGCATTGGGTCCCTTGCTTTGTAAAATACAGTTTCTGGGCTGGTATGTCAACAACTCAACGAAGTGAGAGTATAAATGCTTTCTTTGATGGTTTCGTTCATGCAAAGACAACTCTGAAATAATTTGTTGGGCAATATGATAATGCGTTGGCAAAAAAAGTTGAAAAGGAATTTGAAGAAGACAGTAAATCCGCCAACAAGCAGATACCTTGTATTACAAAATATACTGGTATTGAAATGCGAGCTCAAGAACTATACACAATATCAGAATTCCAAGAGTTCCAAAGAGAATTACCGAGAAAGATGTACTGTGACTTGCTTTCGGAAAAAGAAAATGACATGATTTTGGAGTATGATGTGCAGGATGATATAGAGGTTGGTGAAGGAATGAAAAGAGTTGTCTTTAATGTTTCATTTGATAGAAATGGTTGCGATGTGAAATGCAGTTGTAGAAGATTTGAGTTCAGAGGTATATTGTGCAGACATGCTCTTGTGATGATGATTCGGAATAATATGTTGGAACTTCCTGATAAATACATTTTAAGGCAATGGAGAAGAGACGTGAGCAGAAGTCATACACGAGTCAAAATTACTTACGATCGGAGAAGTATGAGTATTGAACAATCACGATTTTGACTTGATGTGTAAAGCCTTCGCCGCACTTGCTGATGATGAAGCTGGTGAAGAAGAAAGTTATGCATATGTCATGAATTGGGTCACTTGTACTGCACCCAAAAACCTGCCAAAGAAGAAAATTAATGCATCAACCAAGGTCTGTGACACTACCAAGACGATGGGCAAAATATTCTTGATCCCGTTGTCAAGCGCACAAAAGGTCGTCCTCCATCGAAACGAAAGGAGTCACAGTCTTGTAGGAAACGAAGTAGCAGAATTAAGAAGAAGCAGGCACACGAAAATGTGGAGCTTGGAAATGTTGATTTGGCTCAAGATGTTCATAGAAATCCACGACAACAGTACCGCCCAATTGAGGTAAAATGAAATTGCTATGTTCTATCCATTGTTCTTTTATAGGATAACATACTGAATAAGTTACGCATACTGAATATCTAATAGGTTGATCGTGGCTATCATTCCGTCTTTGCAATGAGTGATTCTCGTCTCCCATTTCATACCCAGGTAGGTAAACTGATGTTTTTAGTACACAATTCTGAATTTTCATTATGCTTATAAATAGCTTTTTAGGGCAATGACAGAAGTTATGTCAGATCGTCAACTAGTTATACCCCTTTTCATTACTCTCAGGATAGCTTTTTTCAGGTATGAAATTTAGTCACAATTATCACTAAAGTATGTCGATTCTTCAGCTTCGTGTGATTATAATTATGCATACATTCTCAGAACACACCATATTCGATGCCATCATCGTCGAGCATACTGCCAGTTCATCCTAATGCCGCTACATGGAATCACGAGTTTGTTATGAACCATGCTTTGCCATACAATTATAGTTTTTCAATCTCACACTCTCAACAAACAGAAAACTTTTCAGGCTATGAGGTAATAAACAAGTTCATTACTCGAATAAAATTTTATTGCTTCATGTATTTTTTAGTTTATGTTCCATACGTAAAATTTGTGGTTTTTTTTCTCTCAGGCATTTAGCCAAAATAAAATTCAATTTGATGATCTTCCTGGCCTCTAAAGTCCGTACTCAATGAAGCAACAATTGAGGAATGAACGTAGGCATACGGGAATTCGTTGGTGGTTGATAGAAGCCTAGAAGAGTAGAATTTTCAGATTTTAGGAGCAGGAGCTTGTTGGATGCTCTATGAATTTTATTTTACATCTGAATTTTGATCAGGATTGTTTATGATACATGCATTGTTGCAATAGACAATGTGACACCGCAAAATTACATTGAATTTATGTTTATGTTACAGCTTTTGTAGCTGTTTTGATTATGTTAAGAGGGTATTGGAGATAAAGAAACACAAAGTACTTTATATACAACATTGATGACTGTCTGGTAGTTATTTCATACTGAAATTGTAGAGTCAAGGATCATCTGAGGAGAAATTTCCTTCAGTTCAGGGACATCTATTCAGCCATTCCTGACCAACCAAGAGCAACTGAGCAAGCGTTCACCTCTTCAGCTATTTTGCAATGCAAGTTGTGCGTCTGTATAGCGGTGGTTATATGCCAAATAATTTTCAGGATATCGTAATTTCAATGGACAAATAATTTCGTGTAAATACAACCGCCTATTGATCCCTTTACGAAACTATATACTAAGCTAAGTTAACAAATAATTTGGAGGCAGTCATATCCAACTTCGAATATCCATTCCCATTCATGTGTAGAATGAACTGTATGGAGATTTGTTTAACCATACAACTTCGAATCTCTCATTACTCAATTGATATACGATGGAACATTTTATAATAGAGCATGATCATAAAGCATGACTCAGATACTTGTCATTACATAAAAGTTCAATAACTCGGCAAACAATCCAGAGTTCATGATTATAGTTCACAAGGATAAATATTGCTAATTAACTCGGGAAACAATTCAGGAACTAACGTTCACTACACTACACGTGTCGATGTATTCTAGTTTCTTCATTTCCGTTTGCTCCAGAACCCTTCACCATGACAGAGGCTCCCCCTTCTGAAATTCTTGTCCTCGGGAATCAGTATGCAGAAATTGTAACTTCAGAGAGTGATATATTCCAAAGTACCTTCGGATGGAGGAGTATTAGGTCATTGGACTAGCACTAACGCTTGGGAGGAGTTTCGAATCTGATTAACTTCTCCTCATCCATTATAATCAAACTTGTCTCGAATAATTTGCTCTAAGGGTTAACTACTCCTATATGGTGAAAAATCTTAATCTCATCTTCAGCAGATTCATAGTTCACATCGTCTTGACCTACTTTATTGGAGTAACCCTCATCCCAGTGAAGCCTCTCCCTATTCTCCCGAAACTCTTCGTACAACTCCACATACCTCTTGCACATCCTGGTACCACTCCATATAGAAAACAACAGTATGACAATTTCGAGGAAGCATTGAGCTACGCGTTTTGCTTTTTTTCTTTCTAAATTCCACAATTCTTCTTCTTCTTGGGCAGCGGTGACTTGCGATAGTTGATACTCCTTCCTTACAGACTGAAATTCCTCGACTCTTCTACTTCTTCGGCAGCGATGACTTGCGATAGTACTCCTTCCTTCCTAGATGCCACAGACTGAAATTCCTAGATTATCGAGCTTGAAAAACGCTGAGTCGCCGGCGATTGATTCAGCAGTCTAGTCCGCTATTTCCGAGAGTTTGTCTAGAAACCCTCCCGTCCTTTTCACTTTAATTATTTCTTTTATTTTCTAATAATCAGTTTTTCTAATAATTGGTTCAAGTTTTGATGATGTGGCTAATGCCACATCATTTCTGTTGAAAATTCTGTCTAGCTTTTTGTCTCCGTAGATACTCTTAGATATTCTTTGACGATAGTGCCCCTATGGATATCTTTCATCCATTGTCTTCAATTGGTTTGTATTATCGCATTTCTCTCTCTATTTTCTCCCTAGCTCAAATATTTTGCTTGATCAACAAAGAAAAATGCATGTAAAATATGTAAAATTACTATATATTTTTTTCATAAAACCAACTGAACTAATTTACAACCATAAGCAATCTAAGAAAATGCTCGACGATGAATACATTTACGAAAAACTCAAGTCGCGCTAATTCTTTTAGAATAAATTTATCTATTCACCAAAATGGCAATCTAACAAAATGCTCGATTACGAATACATTTACGAAAAACTCAGAGTCGTGCCAATTCTCTTAATTGTTGTTGGGTCGGGTGATCTCTCGCCTCGTCCTCAGAAGCAAGAAATCAGGAGACACGGGAGAATTAGTTGTTGGGTCGGGTGTTCCAGAGCGAGAGAGCAAGATGTACATCAGTGGTTGAGTTCTACCCCAACTTGAAGAAGAGACAATATAGTTTGATTTTTATTTGAACTTTTGAGTTTCAAAAACACATCCAAAGCCAATTGATTTGACTTGTCACGTGTATGAAATAGTGGTTGGGTCCACATGCAGCAGATATACTGAGCATGTTTGGATAGGAGGAAGTAGAGAGGTGGAGAATAGTCAACAATCTCAAAATTGTGGTCAAAACTCCGTCAAAATCCGGAATTCCGGATTTACCGGCGGAAGTCCGGAACTGAAGGCATTTGGCCGGATTAATCATTTTGAAACGGAATTCCGTTGTTATGCCACCAAACTCACAAAATTTTTACACCCCCACCTCCACGTGCTTCTCTTTAATTGGACCACAATGTCATCTTTTTTTTTTAAAGAAATGATATCTAAATGGTCTGCTCCACCTAATTGTGAGTAACCACGCCTAATTGAATTAATAAAAAATAAAGATCTCCTATTCAACTATTATTCTCAGAGTCAGATTTCCGGATCTCAGTTAGGGAATTCCTGATTGACCATCTTTTTCGAGAATCTTCATTTTTATTAATATTAAATTAATATTTTTTCACAAAAAATACATTAATTTATTTTAATTTATCTCATCCAAACACTCCAGATAAAAGAGGTTTTTTAGCTAAACCGCTCATTTACTTCAGCTCATCCAAACAGATCCACTATCCCAATGCCCATGAAAGGATATAGTGTTCTCATCTATATTTTCAGGATAAGGTTGGGGATAACCAAAAGAAAAAGTTGTTTAAACGGACGTACGACTCAAGTAATTATTGAAAAGGTAAGTTAAGAATTGTGAATTCGCGGGTGGCAAGCCATATGATTGAACGGACGTACGACTCTAAGTAATTATTCGAAGAGTGGAGAGATAAAAAGCATAGGAGACGAAGAATTTTGATAGCAGCTTGTCCCTTTGGCTCTCAAAACATAGTTTATGTTAATGGACCGATTTTTTTTCTTCTTTGAAATAAAAATACATTTTCGCTCTTATCATATAGACCAACTATTTAAAAAAAATGATTAAGAAAAAAGAGTGTAGATACGGTACGTAGCCAAACATGGATGGAGACTGCTCTAGTATGATGAGTGAGAGAGACGACGAGTCTAGCCGAGTCAAGCCAAGTCAGCCAAGCCAGGAGTGGTAAGGAGTCGAGTTAACAACCAGGAAAAGGTACAACAACAGCTAAATAGACCCACCACACCAACACACACTTTTCTCAGTAGAGTAAACTAAACCTCACCACCACCACCACCGTTCTGATCACGAAATTCCACACTCCTGAACATGGTGGGATACGCATTGCAGGTATCCGAAGATGTGGAGGATGAGCCGTCCACCTATAGGGCTGCGATTTCTAATTCTGAGTCAGCACAATGGATTGTCGCGATGGGAGAAGAAATCGGATCTCTTAGAAAAAGCTAGACTTGTGAGCTTGTAAAATTGCGAGCGGGAAGGAAGATAGTCAGTTGCAAGTCGGTTTTCAGAAGAAAGGAAGGAGCTTCAACTGGAGAAGCGTCAAGTATAAAGCAAGGTTGGTTGAAAGAGGGTTCAGTCAGAAAGAAGGAGTTGACTACATCGAGATCTTCTCACCGGTGGCCAGACATACTTCGATCGAGGAGGAGAAGGAGTACGTGTCCAAGGTTCCATATGCTAGCGCAGACGGAAGCCTCATGTATGCTATGGTCTATACTCGATCGGACATATCATTTGCT
The DNA here is from genome assembly GCA_023055425.1 of Linanthus parryae. Taxonomy (NCBI): domain Eukaryota; kingdom Viridiplantae; phylum Streptophyta; class Magnoliopsida; order Ericales; family Polemoniaceae; genus Linanthus; species Linanthus parryae. The sequence continues at coordinate 1,198,986 of JALGPY010000002.1, forward strand.
GTTAGTGTGGTTAGTCGTTTTATGGCTCAACCGAGCAAGGATCAGTGGCAGGCAGTGAAGCGCATATTCAGGTACCTTTAGGGTACGTCTGACATTGACCTATTGCAACAACCCCCTTATCCGGCTCGGACAAGACCGGGAGGGTGATGCTAAAAGTAACGGCGGAAGTCAAAAGCATAACATCCCAACTCATTTATTTATTACATAATATTAAACTTTACATAAGTCTTTAGATACTTCAGAAGTGTTTCCAAAACTACTACAATATTCTTGCAAATTATACTAGATTCTACTTGTGATAAAATCCGTCTACGCGAGTCTCGTACCCGGCTACCCCTTAGTCTTCAGCTCCTAAACCTGCGGTGGGAAGGAAAACAGGAACCGCAGTTTTGAAAGTCAGCATGGAAATACTGAGTAAGTGACACCCAAGCTCGTAAAACAGAAGACGAAGCATAACTTTCTTTTCACAATAAATATAAAGAGGAAATAAAATATAAACTTGCAGAATAAATCAGGTACTCAAATATAAACTGTAAAACTGTAAGAAGTGAACCTGGTGCATCCAGTAAAATTCTCATTCTTTTGATCTTCCTTTCTCAACTCTCAAACGGGGAGAATTAGTCCCAATCTCTTTCTTCTTCTCTTTCTTAAATATCCAAATCTCATAGAAACTGTATTATTGACTGTGTTGATACGGGGAAGAATCTACTATACTATCACTAGCAGCCATGACCTTAAGTGCCGGCACCCCCCTAAGACTCCTCGCGGCCAGAGAGGTGAGTACATGGAGCGACCCGGCAGGTTGCGACCGGGTTAAAATAAAAACGGGTCGAGTTGACGAAGCCAACACGACCAATCTAATCACAGGCCGAGTGAACAAAGTCAACACGACAATAATACGCTTCTCCCGTACAACTCTTTCCACTTTACGTTAATTACGCATTATTAATATTTTTCGTGTGACAATATCAAGCAAAACAACTTCTTTAAAATGCAAGAAAATCTGAAATAAACTTGTAAATAAATAACAAACACTTTTCGAGACAATTATTAAATCAACTAGCGACACGAAAAGAGCTTGGCACGCAAGGCTTGGCATGTTCACTTACTTTACTTCCGTAGCAACTAGCACGTAAGAGCTCCTGCAAATGCACTCTGTCGCCGTCTACAAACCTGTCACTTATGAATTATATTTTCTTATTCAATCACGAGTTCAAATATAACGCTACAAATCCTACCAGGAACACTTATTTACTCTTTTAGATAAACCCAACCCCACTAGTTAATTTCCTATCATTTTATTATTTAGAAACAACGTGTCTGTTTTTAAACCACTGTTATTATTATTAATATTATTATTTATTAAAAGTGGTTAACTAATTAAAAGACTTCATATAATAGTAAAAGCGAAAACTAGTTTATTTTTATGAAAATAAATATTATTATTACTACTTTAGCGTATCGTCGAAGTTAAACAACACATCTATTTTTAAACAACTATTAATTGACACTATTAATATTATTACTATCTAAAGGTGGTTAATTGACTAGAAAATTATTTTAAGAATAAATGATAACTAATAAGTATTTGTATTTAAGAACTAAATCGAAACTTAACGGTAAAAATGATATTTTCGACTACTATGTTTTAGAAAAATCTCTATACGACACCATAATGTTTATAACTAGTGAAAAGTCGATTTTACAAGTTTTAAACAACCAATTTATAAGCTACGTGATTAAACTATGTTTATTAAAAAAATTTGACAAAAACGTTTCTATTTTAGTTTTAAGCAATCCGTTTACTATTTCTTTACCCGAATCAATTTTCCGAGGCGAGAACAAAAGCTACTATTTATAGAAATCATCTTTAAACCCAAAATTATTATTATTATTATTATTATTATTATTATTATTATTATTATTATTATTACTATTATTATTATTATCATTATTTACTAAAAGTGTAGTTTAAACTCTAATTTTATATTAAAAATCAACAAAAACCTTATTTATATTAAAACAGTTAGGTTAAAAGTCACTAGTCACCCCCTTGTTTCTGAAAATACAAAACAGCCCCCTATATCATGTTCTAGTAATTTTTTGAAAAATACACTTTGACCCCCTTTTCAATAATAATTTGATTTAGCTTCTCTAGTCATGATTTTTGCTACCAATTCTTGATTTTGATTGCGTATAACAACTAAACAGAGAGGGTAGGACGTACCTAGGCCAAAAACGGCCGGAATCGGTCAAGAAATGAGGCGGGTCGGAGTCTCACGTCGGAGCCGCCAGAGGTGACTTTCGTGGCTGCCTTTAATGGCTTCCTCAGCCCTGTCTGAACCTTGTAATGACTTAGTCGGTCCTCTAGGATCCTACTGGAAGCAGACGGAGGTCGCGGGTGGTGCTGCATCACTCCGGTGGAGCTTGCCGGAGTTTGGCCGGAGGTGGAGATGGTGGCGACTACCTGGAGGTCCTAGCTTGCTTCTGAGCCTCCTACTGCACTCCTTGGACTCCTAGGAGTTGATTGGAAGCGACGAGAGGGAGTGGGTGCTGCTTGGTGAAGCTCGGCCAAAAACTTGGCCGGCAACAATGGTGGTCGACGGCGGCTGCAATGGCTCTGATCACCACCAGTTCTGCTGCTCTGTTTCCTCTGTTCTGGGCAGAGGAGGTCAAGGGGAAAAGCAGAGAGAGATGGGGAAAGAATTAGAGTTCTGGGTTGCCTCTCGGTTGGCTTCTTGGTGGTGTTTCCCGTCGGGGTAAATGGCGGCTGTTGGTGGTGGCCTTTGGCCGCTGCCACCGCCTACTGTTCCTGCTCCTGCTGAGTCTCCGGGACAGGGAGAGGAGAGAATAGAAGGTCTGAGAGGTAGAGTGAGAGACATGGTGGTGGGTTCGTCTTTCTCGGATTCTTTGCCGCCGGCGAAGTTGGTGGCTGTGGTGGTGGTAGTGGCCAGTCCTATCAGAGAGGGTGAATGAGGGAGAGAAAACAGGGGAATGAAGGTGATGGTGGAGGGTTCTCCTTCTTTGCCGAGAGAGATGCACGGTGGTGGTGATGACGGAGATGACGGTGGTTGTGGTGATGGATGGTGGCTGGTGCTGCTTGCGAGGGGAGGAGAAGGGAGCCTTATATGGGAGAGTTGAGGCGGTGATGTGGAGGCGGCAGTGGGTTGTTTTGCCGTGAAGGCAAAGGTAGACGAGGGCGGTGAAGAAAGCTTCCCGAAGATTACACTTGTTTGGTGAAGATGAAGAAATGAGAAATTCTAAGGTGTGCTTGTTACACCATTTTGCTAGAAAACAAAGAAAAGGTTTTTGTCTTTATTGGGTAATTGTGATTTGTTTGGGTGTGGTTAGCCTATCGATTTTCGCGGTGGTCGGTCACCCGTTATTAATCAAAATAAACTAAAATTTACGAAACGTTACGCATTTATTCTGGAATAATATCTTAATAGTTTTCCTAAAATTTTACACAAATATAACTCGATAAACTTCCCGAATATTATTTCGCAACCAAAATTTCATTTTAGCCTTCTAAAATTAACCACTATTACTAATATTATGTTTTCTAAAATCTCACCATAGTTTCTTAGCTATAAAATTTAAAATAATTTATCCAACCTTATCTTTTCCTCAATTAGTTTCGTATTTAAATTCTAAAATTACTATTTTACCCTTGCTATTTAGACGGGCTATTACATCCTTCCCCCCTTAAACGGAGCTTCGTCCTCGAAGCTAATATCACACAACTAATCAAGATGCTCAGACAATCTATCAAGCAATTATCTTATCAGAATCAAGTTCACGCAACAGGCAAGTAATTTCACATAGCAATTAGCAAATATCCATTTTCCCTATCACACATATCATCAAATAAGGTCGTAGTCACGTCTATCTACTAAAGTGGTCATAGTCTCATTTAGTTACTAAGGGTCACCGTCTAGAACGCATATTTCTTTTCTGTCGATCCCCGAGAAGCTAATTTCCATACCGTTGATAATTCCTGTGATTGCTATGCTGAAGTGGCTCCTCCTCGGTTTATTTGTCGATCACCCAAATCTTACAGCATTTGAAATACTCTGCCTTCGAGCTTCTACTTTGCTTTGAGTTCATGAACTATTGATACTTCCTTGCTCTCACCTGGCCATGGTAAAAGCAAGATCTGAGAGCAACCTGAAGTGCTTCCCAGTTAAAGTTGGACCTTGCCAACAGGGTTTCTTGTGAGTTCCTCCCTCAGAGGTTCACTTTACTTTCTCATATAAGATACTGCGCAGTTTGACTCTTCGGTCTTTAGGACATTCTGGTGTCCCTTTGAATCATGTCCATTCCCATGATCCAGTCTATCAGTTCATCGGGATTTTCCTTTCCCGTGAAGTCCACTGGGCTCATGTCTGCCAATTCTTTGGCCCACTTGTTTGAGTAGTCCAAACGAAGAACCATACTGTAGTTATCCTGAGCCATCCATTCTTGTCGACTCGTCCTCACGTAGCAACGCAATGGTTTACCAGTCGTATTCTTAGGCTTCTACTTATCATTTATCACTCTTCCATAGTCTAAAGGGTTTATATCTTCTTAATAATGCACAACTATCAATCCACCAAATATCACATAGAAATCTTAATTCAAGCTTAGCAATCAAAGCAACACATCATTCACATTTCACATTTCACATTCTAACTTCTATAATTCACACTCAATTATCTATCCCACAATCAATCAGGAATGAACACACAAACTAATCCATATCAGAATACGCAGCATATATCTATCCTCAGTCATACACATATAACTTATCTTCTCAAACACAGTTCAGAATTCAATTTTCACATCTATTTTCCTCATTACAGGAGTATCATTCCTTGCTAGTAACTTGTCTCATCAAATAACACAATACTTCTTCCATAATCTGGATTCTAATCAACACTTTTAAATTTTCTATCACAGTGATAACATTCGACAATCAAGTAAGACAATACTAAAGGATGAGGATGCTGATAATCAGGACCTAAGCTACCCATAACCCCAGCGGCTTTTCCAGTTTTAATTATCTTGCCCTATATTCATTTTAAGTTACCCTACAGGTTTTATACTGGAACGAACGCTCTGATACCACCTGCAACAACCCCCTTATCCGGCTCGGACAAGACCGGGAGGGTGATGCTAAAAGTAACGGCGGAAGTCAAAAGCATAACATCCCAACTCATTTATTTATTACATAATATTAAACTTTACATAAGTCTTTAGATACTTCAGAAGTGTTTCCAAAACTACTACAATATTCTTGCAAACTATACTAGATTCTACTTGTGATAAAAATCCGTCTACGTGAGTCTCGTACCCGGCTACCCCTTAGTCTTCAGCTCCTAAACCTGCGGTGGGAAGGAAAACAGAAACCGCAGTTTTGAAAGTCAGCATGGAAATACTGAGTAAGTGACACCCAAGCTCGTAAAACATAAGACGAAGCATAACTTTCTATTCACAATAAATATAAAGAGGAAATAAAATATAAACTTGCAGAGTAAATCAGGTACTCAAATATAAACTGTAAAACTGTAAGAAGTGAACCTGGTGCATCCAGTAAAATTCTCATTCTTTTGATCTTCCTTTCTCAACTCTCAAACGGGGAGAATTAGTCCCAATCTCTTTCTTCTTCTCTTTCTTAAATATCCAAATCTCATAGAAACTGTATTATTTACTGTGTTGATACGGGGAAGAATCTACTATACTATCACTAGCAGCCATGACCTTAAGTGCCGGCACCCCCCTAAGACTCCTCGCGGCCAGAGAGGTGAGTACATGGAGCGACCCGGCAGGTTGCGACCGGGTTAAAATAAAAACGGGTCGAGTTGACGAAGCCAACACGACCAATCTAATCACAGGCCGAGTGAACAAAGTCAACACGACAATAATACGCTTCTCCCGTACAACTCTTTCCACTTTACGTTAATTACGCATTATTAATATTTTTTGTGTGACAATATCAAGCAAAACAACTTCTTTAAAATGCAAGAAAATCTGAAATAAACTTGTAAATAAATAACAAACACTTTTCGAGACAATTATTAAATCAACTAGCGACACGAAAAGAGCTTGGCACGCAAGGCTTGGCATGTTCACTTACTTTACTTCCGTAGCAACTAGCACGTAAGAGCTCCTGCAAATGCACTCTGTCGTCGTCTACAAACCTGTCACTTATGAATTATATTTTCTTATTCAATCACGAGTTCAAATATAACGCTACAAATCCTACCAGGAACACTTATTTAGTCTTTTAGATAAACCCAACCCCACTAGTTAATTTCCTATCATTTTATTATTTAGAAACAACGTGTCTGTTTTTAAACCACTGTTATTATTATTAATATTATTATTGATTAAAAGTGGTTAAGTAATTAAAAGACTTCATATAATAGTAAAAGAGAAAACTAGTTTATTTTTATGAAAATAAATATTATTATTACTACTTTAGCGTATCGTCGAAGTTAAACAACACATCTATTTTTAAACAACTATTAATTGACACTATTAATATTATTACTATCTAAAGGTGGTTAATTGACTAGAAAATTATTTTAAGAATAAATGATAACTAATAAGTATTTGTATTTAAGAACTAAATCGAAACTTAACGGTAAAAATGATATTTTCGACTACTATGTTTTAGAAAAATCTCTATACGACACCATAATGTTTATAACTAGTGAAAAGTCGATTTTACAAGTTTTAAACAACCAATTTATAAGCTACGTGATTAAACTATGTTTATTAAAAGTTTTTAACAAAAACGTTTCTATTTTAGTTTTAAGCAATCCGTTTACTATTTCTTTACCCGAATCAATTTTCCGAGGCGAGAACAAAAGCTACTATTTTTAGAAATCATCTTTGAACCCAAAATTATTATTATTATTATTATTATTATTATTATTATTATTATTTACTAAAAGTGTAGTTTAAACTCTAATTTTATATTAAAAATCAACAAAAACCTTATTTATATTAAAACAGTTAGGTTAAAAGTCACTAGTCACCCCCTTGTTTCTGAAAATACAAAACAGCCCCCTATATCATGTTCTAGTAATTTTTGAAAAATACACTTTGACCCCCTTTTCAATAATAATTTGATTTAGCTTCTCTAGTCATGATTTTTGCTACCAAATCTTGATTTTGATTGCGTATAACAACTAAACAGAGAGGGTAGGACGTACCTAGGCCAAAAACGACCGGAATCGGTCAAGAAATGAGGCGGGTCGGAGTCTCACGTTGGAGCCGCCGGAGGTGACTTTCGTGGCTGCCTTTAATGGCTTCCTCAGCCCTGTCTGAACCTTGTAATGACTTAGTCGGTCCTCTAGGATCCTACTGGAAGCAGACGGAGGTCGCGGGTGGCGCTGCATCACTCCGGTGGAGCTTGCCGGAGTTTGGCCGGAGGTGGAGATGGTGGCGACTACCTGGAGGTCCTAGCTTGCTTCTGAGCCTCCTACTGCACTCCTTGGACTCCTAGGAGTTGATTGGAAGCGACGAGAGGGAGTGGGTGCTGCTTGGTGAAGCTCGGCCAAAAACTTGGCCGGCAACAATGGTGGTCGACGGTGGCTGCAGTGGCTCTGATCACCACCAGTTCTGCTGCTCTGTTTCCTCTGTTCTGGGCAGAGGAGGTCAAGGGGAAAAGCAGAGAGAGATGGGGAAAGAATTAGAGTTCTGGGTTGCCTCTCGGTTGGCTTCTTGGTGGTGTTTCCCGTCGGGGTAAATGGCGGCTGTTGGTGGTGGCCTTTGGCCGCTGCCACCGCCTACTGTTCCTGCTCCTGCTGAGTCTCCGGGACAGGGAGAGGAGAGAATAGAAGGTCTGAGAGGTAGAGTGAGAGACATGGTGGTGGGTTCGTCTTTCTCGGATTCTTTGCCGCCGGCGAAGTTGGTGGTTGTGGTGGTGGTAGTGGCCAGTCCTACTCTGCTTTTGTTGCTGTGGTTTCTTCGAAATCAGAGAGGGTGAATGAGGGAGAGAAAACAGGGGAATGAAGGTGATGGTGGTGGGTTCTCCTTCTTTGCCGAGAGAGATGCACGGTGGTGGTGATGACGGAGATGACGGTGGTTGTGGTGATGGATGGTGGCTGGTGTTGCTTGCGAGGGGAGGAGAAGGGAGCCTTATATGGGAGAGTTGAGGCGGTGATGTGGAGGCGGCAGTGGGTTGTTTTGCCGTGAAGGCAAAGGTAGACGAGGGCGGTGAAGAAAGCTTCCCGAAGATTACACTTGTTTGGTGAAGATGAAGAAATGAGAAATTCTAAGGTGTGCTTGTTACACCATTTTGCTAGAAAACAAAGAAAAGGTTTTTGTCTTTATTGGGTAATTGTGATTTGTTTGGGTGTGGTTAGCCTATCGATTTTCGCGGTGGTCGGTCACCCGTTATTAATCAAAATAAACTAAAATTTACGAAACGTTACGCATTTTTCTGGAATAATATCTTAATAGTTTTCCTAAAATTTTACACAAATATAACTCGATAAACTTCCCGAATATTATTTCGCAACCAAAATTTCATTTTAGCCTTCTAAAATTAACCACTATTACTAATATTATGTTTTCTAAAATCTCACCATAGTTTCTTAGCTATAAAATTTGAAATAATTTATCCAACCTTATCTTTTCCTCAATTAGTTTCGTATTTAAATTCTAAAATTACTATTTTACCCTTGCTATTTAGACGGGGTATTACACCTATGTTATGGGAATAATGAAAACATCTTAATAGTTGGGTTCTCGGAATCGGATTATACAGGTGATATTGATAGCAGGAGATCAATGTACTTACTCAGGGAGGTTCTGTTGTGAGTTGGAAGGCTACGCTATAGCCGACAGTGACTTTGTCGACCATGGAGGCAAACTATATGTTTGAACGGAAGCAACCGAGGAGATAATAGAATTCCTCCTATAATCTACCAGTCTGTCCTAGCTCTTTCTTCTCATCTGACTTTTTTAACTCGTATCTGGGTCACTTTGACCGGGTGTGCACAAGAGATTCCGGCGGGGAGACCTCCGTGTACACCGTATGTAGTGGATCAAGGATCGCACAGGAAGAGTGGGGTTGTGTGTAGGGAGAGAGTAAGGCAGTAGCAATGTCTGAGAGAGAGACAGAGGTTTGGCAGAGCTTCCGCGTATGGCAGTGTGTCCTCCTTGTATGGAAAGGTTGACGATCTATATATACTGGAGAACATGACCGTTGTAGTGTGGTTAATGCGCCCATTGATGGCGGCTTAATTAGCTTAACCATAACGGCACGTTCGTCCGAGTATATAGGGACCGTTACAGCACGTGGTGCGCGAATACCGGAACCGTTACGAGGTTGACCGGGTTTGACCGGATTGACCGGGTTTATGGAGCTCGTGCCATAAATCTCTCAGAACAGTTACTAAAGGTCGCGTGCGGGCTTGGCTCGCACGCGACAGGGCTTACTCTAGCCTCCAAACCACAAAGTCCCTACAAGTCCCGTGCAGTGGTATGCGAGGGCTCTGTCTCGCAGCCCCCACATGGATCAGCTCGGCTGGTGATCCAGTGTGTGTGGAGCACAATATGGTGTGCTGGATGGCCGCCACGTGGCCAAGATCTGTCAGCTCCGAAAGCAGTATCTACACCGGGTGATTTGGATAGCAAAATAATACGACTTTTTGATAATTTTTTCACCATACTATAGAGTCACTTTTACTCTACAACACCATGAAAAAATTATCAAAAAAGTACATCGGTTTGGTATTCAAATCATCGGGTCAAAGTGACCCAGTGACAAAAATGAAATTAGGAAGAAAGAACCGGGACAGAGTGGTAACTCAGAAGGAGTCATCCCCTTCTTCGAGAGCAGATCCAGATAATCAATCACCAGTTCAGAACTGCAATCCGTGTTCTTCAATTGTGCACATCCAAGCAGGCTTCAAGAAAACAAGGTTGGCCTCGTTTACTTTTGATTTAAGATACCAGCGTTTGCCTTGAACTGCGTTGAATCTGTAAACCCATGAAATTTGTGAAGAGGCTTTGATCTTTGAACCCGCTTTGCTTTAATCCTTCAACAATATGAGATCTTGCAACTCTCCGATTTCTGAAATTGATACCAGAACTGTTCGTCTTCCTTTGCATAGATCTTGATTTTCAAAATTCAAACTGAAGTGTGGTATTTCTCCCCCCTTTTTTTCTTGCTCTTCCACAGGAATGGCCAAGACAAGAGTAACCAGACCCGTCAAGGAAGATGAAGAGATACCCGACCTTCCGCAGGCCTTGTGGCGAAAAGCCCCCTTTTTAGGCGGCAAAGATTTCTACCATGCGAGGGTAAAGGCGAAGAGGATGCCTGATCCTGTCCCAGTTGAGCGATTGCTGACGCTAACTCGCCCAGTTAACTCAGCCTTGCTCGAGTTGATTGGTTCCGAGGATGTGGTTCGATTGGGAATCGAGAACGGGCACTTCCCATATACTGCGATTTCTACCTAGGCGTTCGTCCAGAAATTGGACTATATGGACGAGTGGATCGACCACGTGTTGGATCATCACGCCGCGATTCTTGATGAAGCCGGCGTATACTTTGCTATCCGTGCTATGAAGGGTGATGCCGTGAAGCTGGATCAATCCATGCTTCTAGACCTTCTGTCCCGTTACTCGCCTGCGACTCACACGTTCCATTTTGCTGAGTTCGAGGCTGCCCCCACACTCGAGGACGTTCAAATGTTGTACGAGCTTTCCCCTATGGGCGAGGTGGACCCTTTGAGTCCCTTGAGGACATCTGCGGAAATTGCTTTATACACGCAGATGGAGGAATGCTTAGCAGAGGTAAAGAAAATCTCCACTCGGTGGACCATTACAAAGCCTCTTCCGAACTGGCAGCTGGTTGATACGTCTGCGAAGAATACCTGGAACAAATGGTTGCAGTACTTCTTCCGAGACTATGCGAACAGTAGCATCACTAAGAAACTTCTGAGTGAGGACCCGGAGGCTGAGAATTACGTGGAGGGTAAAGGCTATCATTTGACCCTTTGTGCTTTTCTCTGTGCTTGGCTGTCGAGGTATCTGATTGATGGTCACCCCCATGACGGAGTCTTCTACCATGTGTTGCCACTTGCTGTGAGGCTCGCCCTTGGCCAGAGAGTCGCACTCGGCCCCTTGGTCTTGGGCACGCTGTACTATAGGCTCGATCAGTTGGTTCTAGCCATGAAGGAGTCGCGTGGCCGCCTTGATGTACTGACCTTTGTCAATATTTCTTTTCTGACAATGTGGGTTTTCGAGCGGTGGCCGTCTTATGCTCCAACTGCTCTCAAACTTGACAAGTGGTGTCCCCCAGGCGAGACGGAAGCGCGCAACAGCGGAAGAGCTGCGAGATGGTTTGGAGCAAGCAACACCAAGTGCGTTTGGAGCTTGATATGCGACAAGCGGAAGGAGTTTACTGCCAGGCCCTATGCCACGCGCATTGAGAACGTGCGATGGTTTCCAAAGCTGTACCCCTCTAAAGGCATGGTCTTTTCAGAAGAGCTGCTCTTTGAAGGGAGACCTCATTTCCATGAGCGCTACCGCGAGTTCTTTTGCTGGTGTCTGCGAGGTTCCCTTCCGGCTCTCGCAGAGCATATTCGTGAGCTCGCGCCGAGGTATGAAAAGCTTACCGTGGATGTTGACCCCACTCGAGTTTCTCCTCAGTTTGGTTTTGATGCGGTGGCCCCATCAATCTGGCCCCAGTCCATTATCAGAGGATGTTACAAGCGCTTGCTAACAAAGGAGTGCAAGACGGTCTTCATGAACAATCTGCCCTTTGAGCAGCCTGCGGGAACCCGCGAGGGTGGTTGTTCTTAAAACTGGCTCGCATACTGGATTGCCTAGCAAACGAGGATCGAGACGGAGTCGGCCGCGCAGCCAGGTAGAGCTCCCTTGATCAAAAGAAACTCTTTTCCGTTTCGCCCCACTTGCAGTCTGAGCGAGTCTGAGTATGGTTGCTACTCACTGTTGGATCGTGAGAACCCTCTGTGTCCTGGCGTCATTCTGAAGGAGCAAGTCGCCGCAGTCAAGAAGAGCGACACGCAAGTCGTCAGATATAGCAAGGCTTTTGCTGAGGTAAGCAATTTCTTCGCATGCGTTAAGTTTCTTGGTTTCCTTATGCTGACACTTTTATTCTGTACTGTTGTAGTGTCATGTGCGGAGATTCGCAGCTGGTGATCGCTCCAAGTCGCTGGTTAACACCATTGTTGCCACCAGAAGACAAAAGCAGCCGTTCCGGCTTTCATGGAGGATGGACGCTGAGGTTGAAACAAAGGTTCGCGCAGTCATGAATGCTTTTGCTGACTCGCTGATAGACAATCCTCCGGCTCCGTCTCCTCCTGGAGATGACCCGTCCCCACCAGCGACTGCGGCGCCGAGAGTGAAGAGACCTAGGCAAAAGGGAATTACGATTTCTTCCCCTAGAAGTGCTCCCGCTTCTCCTCCAGTGAGGTCCCTTTCTATCAAGGACAAAGGCAAAGGTCGCATGCCCAGCAAAGTGCGGAAAGAGCTCGCAGTTGAGTCTTTCGTTCCATTCGATCAAGAGGAAGAGGAAGAGAGGCAGGAGCCCCAAGCAAGTGATGAAGAAGAAGAAGCAACAGTTGTGATGCATGAGGAAGAATCAGGAGGTACCTCCGTCGCATTTCCTTTCCCGTTATCGTAACTTCTTTGCACTTCTTTTCTTAAACCAATCGTTTATTCGCAGATGATGATGATGAAACTATTGGTGGCCTCATGGCCAAGAGACAAAAGAGAGATGCCCATTCTGGCATTCCAGATGATCCCATAAGCGAGGACGTTCTTGCTGAGTCCCGGAAGACAGCCGCGGAGGCTGCTGAGAGAAGAAGGCGGCGGGAAGAAGAGGAGCTCGAGCGTGTGAAACAGCGGAGCCTCGAAGAGCGGCATGTTGACGACTTAGCGCGTCCAGTTGACGAGGAAGACGAGCTTCCCGAAGAAGTGGCTCCTCATGCGGAGGAGGAAGATGAGGTTCCCGGAGAGGATGCAGCAGCCTTGGAGCAAGTCCAAGCGGACTTTGAGGAGATCGCAGGCGGCGATAAAGGTGAGATCTTCAATCTCGCAGTAACTTATAGAGATGTTATTGTGGGTGCGTTAAAGCATGGTGTGTCAAAGGCTGACATTCGCCGTTGGTTAGTAGACAAATGCGGAGAACCCTCAGGTAATTATTTGAGTGATACGCATGTACTAGGCTTTAGCAACTTGAGGCAGAATCATGACTGGTTTATTCGCATCCCAGGTCACGCTCCTCTTACAGACTTGCTTAATGAGGACACACTGATAGGGCATGGTTCCACGTCCTTAGTGTATAATGAGGATACCTCAATCCCACCTTCGCGTGGAGGTGCTTACCCTTAGCTTTAGTAAAGATAGCAAAATAACTTATAGCACAAGTTACCTCATATCATCGCATTTAATGTCGCAGGTCATTCTGAGGAACCTGTGCTGGAGCAGAGAGGTCAGCCTTCTGCGTCCTATGTTCCGGTTCCGAGCTCCCATACCGAGAAGCCTGTCCCGGCCGCTGAACATGTGAGTGAGCCTCTCGAGGGCATCATCGAACTTTCTGATGATGCTGAAGCAGATGCTGTGCTGATGGATGAAGATGTCCATACTGGTGCTGAGGAAGTAAGGACAAGTGCTGCTAATGCTTTCGCATCTGAGAGCGTTCTTCGCCAAGCGACTTCGGCTGTCCCTTCGCCTCCGGCGATGACTGAGCCAGAGGCACCCATTCCTGCGTGGAGCTTTTGGGGCTCGCAGGTTGGGAATGCAGTCGCAGCTGGTGCGGCCTACATTCTTCCTCCCGACTACGAGAGATTAGAGCTCGCAGCTGATAGGAGAGCTATGGAGCGAGGACAGTCTTCGACCACCCCGGCAGCGCGCATTCCTTCTCTTCATGAGATTCTGGAAGGAACCGGTAAGCAAAGCTTTACTGTTCGCGTTTTGCATTATTTACTTGCGAGTTTGACATCGTAACTTGGTTTCGCCGTCTCTTCAGGTTTGAAGCAAACCGATGTGGACTGGGTGGTTCGAATGCGCCTCACCTACCCGCAATCGTTTGTGAGATCTCTGGAGATAGGGCCCTTTGACAGGAGGTTGTTCCTTACTGAGGCCATTTGGATATTGGAGCAGCTGTCTGCGGCTACGCCTGCGACTATTTCTGTCCAGAGTGCCGAACTGCTATGTGGCATGTGCCAGAACCTCGTGACCAAAGTCCAAGGCAGACTGGGCTTCAAGTTTCTAATGAATAGAGTCACGCCGATTCGCGCAGCCGTAACTTTGAAGCTCGGCCACCAGAATCTCGCAGCTGAGAAGCAGAAGGTGGAGCAGCAAAAGCTAAAAGTTGATGAAGCTCTGAAGCTCTATCATGAGATGAATGCCAGGTGCGAGCAATTGAAGCAAGAAGTGGAACAAGTAGAGAAGCTGAGCCATCAGTTCGAGCCCCAAGACTCCTTGATCAAGAATTTGCTTTGATTTTCGAATTTGAAAAAATAACAAGAAAATAGCTGAAACATTAATGTAATGTTTGGAACATTAATGTAATGTTGCTAGGGTTTCTCCCCCCTTTTTTAACAACAAACAATGAATTTGCCCGTTTTGCCCTTTCCCGGGATTTGATAGGATATCTCTGTGCATATCCAATTATGACATCAGCAATTGATTCTTTGCTTGATTTTCGCGCTAATTTCTCGGCAGATAAGCACGCTTTTGTTGGGAAGTCCATCCGAATCATGACTATCCGTCATTTATTAGGATACGCAACTGAATCGTCGTAGCCTTTAGTAGGGTAATTGATTGTTACCGCTTTTCAAGGCGTAAGTGATTGAACTTACCCTCTTTTTGAGTTCTGCTGACTCATCTTTGGCAACCGAAGAGTCTGTACAGGGTCTATATAAACCCTGTCTTTGCTATTTGGGTTCTTCATCCCAAAAATGTTCTTTGCCGTGAGTCCTTACGACTGCTGGCTTCAACGCTTATTTTTCGTTGATTCATGGCAACTCCAAGTTGTGAATCCTGAGTTTGCGCTTTGTGCTGTAGAAATAGTTTCCAAGATCCACTTTATGAGGCTTATTGCTCTTTATAACCATCATAAAGAAGATGCAGATAATACTTCATGTGTGTTCGAAGAAATTTCTTCGTGTATTATGTGTGCAGGTCATGTTTCCGGCCGCCTCGTGGCGAGGTGCAGCGCCGAAGTGACCGTGCTACCGTCTCGTAATGAACGGCGGAATTCTCCTCCAGCATCCCTGAAGGAGAATTTCTTGCCTCTTCGTTCTTGAACTCAGGGGGCTTGCCAATGCCCTTGTCTATCATGACAAGGAATCCATCACCAGAGGAATGACTGCTTCCCCTGTTTCGCTGGGTAGCATATGTCGGAACAGGAAGCTCCTCCGGTGCTTACCTTGATCAGACAGAGGTTTTTGTCACCCCTTGGGGTCTTGGACGTACCGTTTCGCAGGTCTTGCTGCTAGGGACGTGGCGAATGACAAGCTGATCTCTTCGCGGCAGCATCCCTTTTGCTACAGATCTTTGGCCGTAGATCTGCGTATCGCATAACCGTTGTTAGGACCGTTAGGTTCATCCTTTCGTAGTCAGGATTCCCGCGGTGTGTTACTTCAAGCTTTTCGAATGTATTGCAAGCCATGTTGGCTGCGTAGTTAAATGCGAGCTTTTCGCTTGTAAGCTGCTATCTAGACAGATAAATTGTAAGTCATTTGACTCATAATGATAAATAGCCTTTTGTATTATCTGCTGTCTCTTTACAACAAAATACAATTTCGCATGCGTTTCGGCATATTTCGCCTTGCATAATGCTATGTAATGGTTTCGCATTTTGCAATCTGCTACATGAATTCGCAGATGTTTTGCTAGATCATTTAAGATCGTATTTTCGCAGCTGCGCCATCCTGGCAGATGGGCTTATGATTAACCTTTGTAAATCTTCACAATATTGCGAGTTGCTATCATGGCAGATAGTCTTTAATAGATCAATTAAGATCGTTAAATCGTGCGAGTTGCTATCGTGACAGATAGACTTGAAAGATCAATTAAGATTGCATTTGTAGGTGTTGCTATTGTGACAGATAGGCTTTAGAAGATCAATCACGATCATTTTTACGCAGGCTGCTATCGCAAGAGATAGGCTTAAATGATCACTTAAGATCGCATTTGCATGTGTTGCTATCGTAGGAGATAGGCTTGGATGATCACTTAAGATCGTATTTCGCATTTGTTGCTATCGTGAGAGATAGGCTCAGATGATCACTGAAGATCGTATTTGTATGTGTTGCTACCGTAAGAGATAGGCTTAGCTGATCACTTAAGATCGCGTTTGCATAGGCTGCTATCGTAAGAGATAGACTTAGATGATCAATTAAGATCGCGTTTGCATAGGCTGCTATCGTAAGAGATAGGCTTAGATGATCAATTAAGATCGCATTTGCATAGGCTGCTATCGTGAGAGATAGGCTTAGACGATCAATTAAGATCGCATTTGCATAGACTGCTATCGTGAGAGATAGGCTTAGACGATCAATTAAGATCGCATTTGCATAGGCTGCTATCGTGAGAGATAGGCTTAGACGATCAATTAAGATCGCATTTGCATAGGCTGCTATCGTGAGAGATAGGCTTAGACGATCAATTAAGATCGCATTTGCATAGGCTGCTATCGTGAGAGATAGGCTTAGACGATCAATTAAGATCGCGTTTGCATAGGCTGCTATCGTAAGAGATAGGCTTAGATGATCAATTAAGATCGCATTTGCATAGGCTGCTATCGTGAGAGATAGGCTTAGACGATCAATTAACATCCTCCTGCCTCCGTGTACACCGTATGTAGTGGATCAAGGATCGCACAGGAAGAGTGGGGTTGTGTGTAGGGAGAGAGTAAGGCAGTAGCAATGTCTGAGAGAGAGACAGAGGTTTGGCAGAGCTTCCGCGTATGGCAGTGTGTCCTCCTTGTATGGAAAGGTTGACGATCTATATATACTGGAGAACATGACCGTTGTAGTGTGGTTAATGCGCCCATTGATGGCGGCTTAATTAGCTTAACCATAACGGCACGTTCGTCCGAGTATATAGGGACCGTTACAGCACGTGGTGCGCGAATACCGGAACCGTTACGAGGTTGACCGGGTTTGACCGGATTGACCGGGTTTATGGAGCTCGTGCCATAAATCTCTCAGAACAGTTACTAAAGGTCGCGTGCGGGCTTGGCTCGCACGCGACAGGGCTTACTCTAGCCTCCAAACCACAAAGTCCCTACAAGTCCCGTGCAGTGGTATGCGAGGGCTCTGTCTCGCAGCCCCCACATGGATCAGCTCGGCTGGTGATCCAGTGTGTGTGGAGCACAATATGGTGTGCTGGATGGCCGCCACATGGCCAAGATCTGTCAGCTCAGAAAGCAGTATCTACACCGGGTGATTTGGATAGCAAAATAATACGACTTTTTGATAATTTTTTCACCATACTATAGAGTCACTTTTACTCTACAACATCATTAAAAAATTATCAAAAAAGTACATCGGTTTGGTATTCAAATCATCGGGTCAAAGTGACCCAGTGACAAAAATGAAATTAGGAAGAAAGAACCGGGACAGAGTGGTAACTCAGTAGGAGTCATCCCCTTCTTTGACAAGGGAGGGTTAGATATTGGGCCCACTGAGTTGTTGAGAAGAAGAGCCGTCCGTCCGATAGAATTCCTCTTTAGCCACCATGAGCTCTCGTTTGTCATCCCTGGTTCGATCTCTGAAAGTCAAATCCATCAACAACCCATCTCGCTGTTTCTCCACTCAGTACCCACAGGCGGCAAGTATAACCGCATCAAGAACAAGTTGAAGGAATTGAATCTGCTCACCGTCTGCCAAGAGGCTAAGTGCCCTAATCTGGCCGAATGCTGGTCTGGTGGTCAAACTGGCACGGCCACAGCCACCATTATGATTCTCGGAGATACTTGCACCAGAGGCTGCAGGTGAGTCAGTGAGTGACTGAAATTATTTATTTATTTATTTGTTTATTGAATGGTTAACTAAGGCTTTTTCACTCACTCACCTGCACACCACACCTGCACCAGGTGAGTGAGTGAAAATATTTACTTATTTCCACCCACTCACCTGCACACCTACTCACTCACCTGCACCAGAGGCTGCAGGTGAGTGAGTGAAAATATTTACTCACCCACCTGCACCAGAATTTATTTATTGAATGGGTTAAGTAAGGTTCTTCATCTAACTATTTTGTTGTTGCAGATTCTGCAATGTCAAGACATCACGTAGTCCCCCTCCTCCAGATCCTAATGAGCCCGCTAATGTAGCCAAGGCAATTGCATCATGGGGTTTGGATTATGTTGTCATAACTAGTGTTGACCGTGATGATTTACCTGATCAAGGAAGTGCTCATTTTGCTCAAACAGTGCACACACTCAAACATTTTAACCCAACTTTGCTCATTGAAGCCTTGGGTATGTATGTATGTAAACAGACCATATTATTATTATTATTATTATTATTATTATTATTATTATTATTATTATTATTATTATTATTATTATTATTATTATTATTATTATTATTATTATTATTATTATTATTATTATTATTATTATTATTATTATTATTATTATTATTATATACTGCTGGAGTAATGAGAAATTCGTTTTGTTTATTTTGTTTGTGTGATTCTTGATGTGCAGTTCCTGATTTCCGGGGAGACCCTGGGCTCGTAGAGAAAGTCGCAACATCAGGGTTAGACGTTTTTGCTCACAACATTGAAACAGTTGAAGAGCGTCAAAGTGCTGTTAGAGATCACCGTGCTAATTTTAAGCAATCCCTGGATGTCTTGATGATGGCTAAGGACTATGCTCCTGCCGGAACACTCACCAAAACGTCACTGATGTTGGGGTTGGGGGAAACACCTCAACAGGTGGTGAGAACCATGGAGAAAGTGAGAGCAGCAGGTGTTGATGTGATCACTTTTGGTCAATATATGAAACCATCGATGCATCACATGATTGTGCCTGAGTTCGTAACCCCTGAAGCTTTCGAGATGTATCAGACTCTCGGCATGGAAATGGTCTGTTCCCACCCTTTACTTGCTGAATTTATAGTGTTGTAACATGTTGCATAGAGGTCCTTTGTTGTCTTTAACTTAGGTAGTTTGACATGATTTTCATCCACGGCAGCGTGGTCGTCATATCTTGTGTTATTAGACTTCTTTATGGTTAAACCTATCCAGTCTAACAACTTCCATGCCTGCTCTTACTTTCTCTTGTTCCGGTTTCCTTAACATTTAAATTGATATCTTTGTTTGTGACTATCTTGTTCTATAATTCTTTGAAATGTGTGCCAACATAAAAGTTATATGATACTACACTTGTTACTTGATTCTAAGCTTTTCTAGTAAAATTCTACTTCGAATTTCTCGACCAACTAGCAAGCAATGGAAGATTGAGGTTGTAACCATTCTACTTTAATTTTTCGACATTCTATAAGAGTACCGCTTTATTGCATTTTTTTTTTCATGTATACAACTTTCCGTACATCCTAAATATTCCCCTGCACATGTTAAGGGTTAATTGTCACAAGGTACTAATCAGTATGCACTCGTAAAGAGCAAAGGCTAGTCCTTAAAGGTGTGTTGAATGACGTTGTGAGAGTATATATAAAACTCTCATGTGCTTATTAAATATGCCCCTGCAACACATGTTGTGGGTTAATGGTCACAAGCTAGTGATCAGTATGCACTCGTCAGGCTAGTCCTTAAGGTGTATTGGATGGTTGTGGAGGGTTTCATTCTCTTATAACAATAATAGACAATATAGGATGGTTGCAAGCACGTTGAGTGAAGGTTGATTGTAAAATTTCTTAAGATGGTTTGGCCCATGCGAGTCTGAGCTTTCATGATTAGAATTGTAAATGTGTTATTCTGGAATCACAGATAAGAAATTCCATTTCTGACATCTGGTCGTAAAATTGGAGATGTGTATGGTTGCTTAGGAGGTTACAAGTTCAATTCTGACTCCCTTCTAAACCAAAAGAGAGAGACGTGCGTATGAAGACAGCGGAAGGACCTTTTTCCTTTCCCTTGTGCTAATATGCTAATTCATGAACTAAGAAGATCGAATAAAGCTACTCCACTCTGCTGTTTGTTAAATGGATTGGTTTTGGAGGACAGAGTGCAAGGTTAAAGGCTGAGGAAATGAGTTGATTTATTTTCTTCCTAGCAAGATCCTCATTTTTTTAGTTGAATCTTGATGAAGTGGTTTGCATAAATGCATGGACTTGTGACTAGCTTGCTATTAGAAATTTTGACAATTTAGAACAATCCACATTTGTCGAAAGGGTAAGAAAGCATT
Organism: Linanthus parryae; assembly: GCA_023055425.1. Taxonomy (NCBI): domain Eukaryota; kingdom Viridiplantae; phylum Streptophyta; class Magnoliopsida; order Ericales; family Polemoniaceae; genus Linanthus; species Linanthus parryae. The sequence continues at coordinate 1,219,336 of JALGPY010000002.1, forward strand.
AACTTTATTAATGAGCCGAAGATCTATAGTTACAACAGGACTGCAGGTAAAGGATATAGAAAGTAGAAATATGGACAAACTGTAATAGTTGTCTGACTTTTAGTTCACGGATTCTAAACTACCAAGTAATTGTATAACTAAAAACTTGCTAGACGTCGTTTTAAGTAGACCCAACAAATGAAAAATGGACCTTCTATAACCTGTGTTTGTGTGATCTTGAGTTGCATCTGTAGTTACCTTGTGGTAGTACCTCAGAGGAGGATGCAAGATGGAGACCCCAGATTGCATATTTTGTGACTGAACATGATCCTTACCGATGCTTCCTTCAGAGCTATCACGATACGTTCACTTCTTTCCTGGAGGAGAACGGAATCTTTTGAAAAAATGATGAAAACCATTAAGGTGCATTTGGATGGAGGATTTGAATTTGAGTTCAAAGCAAGGATTGTATAGTGAAAGATCAATTAGATTTATGCAAAGAGTAATAGCTCAAATAATTAAGATTTGAAATGACATGTGTATATTAGTCATTTGATATCCACTATGTTGTGAAGGATTTGTTGGGGCTAAAACTCTCAAATCAAATTTTGACCTTAGTTTTGTAGTGAAAAATGGATTGATCCTAGAGCCAATCAAATCCAAATCCATACTCAAATTCCTGTATTTCAGTGAAAAGCAACTGATTGTGAAAGACAATTGTACTTAAGTTCCTGCATGTCAGTGTCAGCCTCCCTCGGAAGGCTAAATCCACTCCATATTAGACACTAAGTTTGATTCTGTCTACTCTCCATTTCTGAGTCTAACCGTGTTGGAGTATTCATGGTTTTGAAACCCAGTTTCATGTTCATATGTTATCTCCTTGGCGGTTCTCATGTAAGAGCTGCTGCTAATGAATTTGTTTGTTTTTTCTAGGGATTCCTGTATGTTGCATCTGGTCCAATGGTGAGGTCTTCATACAAGGCAGGCAAATTCTACATCAAATCAATGATAGAAAGGGACCGTGCTGCATCAGCTTCATAAAGGTGCACGACCACAGCTACTCGCAACACCTGCTACAACATTGAGTTATGGAAAATGCTAAACATCACCCTTTTTCTTCATCCCTTGATTTCACCTCCTATGTGTATGTTTCTGATTGGTGATATATTTATAGAAATATCTTAAAATAATAGATAAAATTAATCATATCTCGGCCGTGCACATTGCATCTTTGATAATCTTATTCATTGGATTCGGAATACGTTTTCCTAGCCTCGTGGCAAGTTTGTGTTCACCTGTTGGCCAGTATTTTGCACTAATTATTGTCTGAGGTATTAGTAATTAGTGTCTGGTAATTTTGTACTATTTTTAATAACCATAGCGAATAGTGAAAATGTCTGTTTAATATCTTAAATTAGGGTGAGTTTGGTAAGCAGTTTATAAGTCAGTTTTAGATTATAAGTTGAAGTAAAGTTAAGAAGTATTTGGTATGGACTTGTAAGCTGAAATTTTGGACTTGGACTTGGACTTATAATTCCATGGCGTAAAAAACTGAGTGTAGAAAAAGTTGGGGTTCTGAAGCTTCGCTTAGACTTTTTGAGTGGATAAACTTTTTCACTGAACACACATCTTTTTCTCTTAGGTTTTCTTTTTGTCATAAATTTTCTAAACATAAATTTATAAGTCAATTTAAATACATACAAGTCAACTTAAATTACAGATAGAGTATACCAATTTCACAAGTTTTTTTAGGGGAAGAAATTTCATTTAGAGCTGGGCGTCACACCCGCTAAATCTTCATAGAATACAGTTATAGCCCAAGGACTTGCGAGCAGAAGGACATATCCTCGTCAACTATACCTTTCCGGGCAAAACAGTGAGCTAGACTATTACTACATCTAGCTATATGTCTGACTGAAAAAGTGGTGAAATCATGTAATCTGCTTCTACAATCATTCACTAAAATTTTGACTTCACCTAGCGAAGCTTCCGTGCGCATCTTGCCAAACTCCCCTTGACAAAGAAGGTGTACTGCTATCAATGAATCAGACTCCAATTCGATAGAGCTGAAGTGAAGCTCCTTTGCCATCGCTAAACCCGAAAGGATAGCGGCCAATTCAGCAAGCAAAGGGGTTCTAACCTGCGGAGACGACAGAACCGACCAGCAAGGAATTGGCCTGAGGAATCATGAAGAACATAGCTAGTTCCTGCCGGGGAATCGTATTGCTGCCACGCCGCGTCGTTGGAGTTGACCTTCACTGAGCCATTTGCCCTAGGAGTCCAGTGTAAACTGATGGGGAGGAGACAAGCTGCGCCATCTTCAAACTGGCCCAGAAGATGAGCCTCCTTGTGCCACTGTATCAACCCAAAGCTGCGTTAACAGTAGCAGCAGCACTTTGGGACTGATTCTCGAAAATTTTCACGTTTCTCCTTAGATAGTCCAAACTAGAGACACAAAGATCTCACAAAGCTCAACCGATTTATTAGTGAAGATCTCAACTGTCAACTCACGAACATGGCCTCTCCATTGAAGAATAAAATCCATTTTGTCAGATTCCACCCCGACCTGTCTAGATTTACTCCATGTCGATTCGTTTAAGGATGTGGAGACCCTGAAGGGCAGGGATGCACCTGTGCTTGTTCCAACCCCCCCCCCCCCCCCCCCCCCCAACGATTATATAATATAATGTTGGCCACGCTAACATTATATAATATTTATATAGTTATATGTTAACGGCCACGCTATGTTGTTCAAATAACATAGTGAACCCTATTTTTTTATTTTAGAATTTAGCACGGGCCCCCTTATAAAAAATATGGGTCTGTCCCTGCTGAAGGGTGAGTATATGTCTCGCGTGATTGGGAGGCTTTCAGGGGAAGGGAGGAAGGCGAAGTTTGCGATTGAAAATACGACCAAGACGAGGATTTTGATCGCGGACACCAAATGGCTCGCTTATTTTTTGGTATGGGTATGGGATTAAGAGAGTTGGGAATAATAGTGATGAGATTGGTAGTATTGGGATAAATAGTGATGAACAAAATATAAGATGGTGTTTGTTGGGAGGTAGTATTTGTGTAGGATTAAACATTTGAAAGTTTATTTTGGCCTTTTTGAATTTCAAAATGTAGTGAGACGCACACGAAATTGCGGGTTCAGGTATCTTTTATCTCTACTGATAGTGATTAGGGTTTTTGGGTGTATCAAACTGATAAGGAAATGAAGTAATGAACAGAGAACAAAGCAATAAACATTGTATTCAATTGATCGAAGAACCAATATTAATCATATACTAAAGTAACCCCTAATTATTACTTAATTGAAAATTAACCCCCAACTATTTCTAAATTGTTAGGATACCCAACTTGCTAAATTTGTAGTAAATCCTCCCCACAAATCCCTATTTGTTTATAACCTTGTCACAATTCAAAATTGGGCATCTAACCTCCAATTGTGAGAGGGAAAATTTGTTTGTCTTTTTCTTTGGAGGTTAGCTTTCTAATTTCGAATTCGGGTGAGGTTAGATGACCAATTGTCCCCTGTAACTTTGAATCTAAGAAAAACATTTTTGAGTTTTCTTCATCTCTTTTCTCTCTTGTTTCTCTCTTTTGATTCTTCTTCCAGTTTCTTAATAGTCTCAAATCAACAATTTCTTTATGATGACGATGTTACAGGACTCTCTCCGGCGAGTTTTGGCTGTTTACCGTTACTTCAGATCTAGATTCCACCGCCGCCGCCGCATAATCCTCCAATCTTAACAAACGCCTCCGGTAAGACTGAAAAACTTCGCCGATTCTCTCTCTCTGGTTTGGCGAGAACTATGTTAATTGTTAAGTACGAAGCTGTAGTTGTTGGAGCCATGGTCACGATTCTTAAGAATGTTCCACTTGCACCTACATGTGGCAAAACTTTCATTCTTGTTTTTATTTTATTTTTTTACTGATGTGATTCAGAAATTTTTGACATCGTGGTTCGTTTAGAGCTTATTTCGCTTTGCTTTATTCTTGTCCTGAAGAAACAGTTAAATAATTTTTGGCACAGTTGGTGAAGGAGGCTGGTTTACCAGATGGGGTTTTGAATATTGTCCAGACACCAAAATTAAGCTAAAGAATGAAAAGAGTTGAGAAGAATTGAAGAAAGTTGTTGTTTTTGCTATTTCCACAAAGTGTTGTTGCTGTCTTGGAGTTTTCTGAAGCTTTGTGGTGTTTATATATTACTCTAACCTGTTAAAATGTGCAATGATAAGGATAACCGACTGAGTATGGAGAAAGGGAACATGCATTGCTATTAGAGAGCTTACGTTGTCTTGGATTCTTGGATGGTTTGAAGAAAATGAGTCACTCCCTTTTTATACAAGGTCTTCCTCCATGGAAGGATCTAGAGATATATTAATCCAACAATTGAGATCTAGTGGCTAGAACCTTCCTCTCCTAATGGCCTAAGATATTTACAAGAGAGTTTTATAGAGCTTCCTACACGCTTATTCATCTTTACAGTATGAGAAACTTCTAGATAGGAAAAATATGATCGACTAAGTGGGCTAGGACACTTTGTAGGCCCAAAGTACGCTAATTCCAAGTGGGAAAAGGTAGGGGCAGAGCCTAGAAGCCCCCCCCCCCCCCCCCCCCCCCAACTTTTCAAGAGAGACTAGGATATCTCTTTAGCTCCTTTTTAGTTGTGACGTTATTGAAGATATATGTGCGCCCCCATATTTGACACAAACTGTGTTATGGTCCAGCTTTAAGAATTTCCACTACGAAACATGTTTCTTGAGTTCAAATAATGGCAAAGCCACCTTTTATTTTGGACAAAAAAGTGCCACATAGTATCAATATAAACGATTGCCCCCCAGTTTTTCATATATACACAAAAAGACATTAGTATTTGTAATTAATTACGCTAACTTAATTTTTTATTCATTAAAAATCTATACCTATCCTCAAAAAAAGAATGTGCCCCCCCTTCACCCAAATTATGGCTCCGCCGCTGGACTCTGGTTCTCCACCACCAAATCTCCATTTTTGATCGCCGATTTGATGATCCCATATGGGTCGAATTCCTCCTATGCCACCCATACGCAATCTTATCGCATGAAAGGTTGGTGGAGGACCAGACCAAATCCGCGACAGAGACGAGCGGGCGGAGGCCGCGACGGAGGCTTTGAAAATTGCGACGGCGCTTCGGAGGCTACAGAAGCGGGCGAGGCCTCCTCCATCTTCCCGTGCCTTCTTCAGTTTGGATTGACTCAGAGAGATAGAGAGAGAGAGAGGGAGAGATTGCATAGGTTCTCTGAAGTGGCCTCGATTGCGTAGGAACAAGGGGGAGTGTGAGGCGTTGGTGGTTCCACTAGAGAGGAGAGTCTTAACCAACTTTTAATCCAATCCATGGGGTGATTGGCTGAGAGTCTTAACCAACTATTAATTCAATCCATGAAAGAGAAATGATAATGGATAAAAAGTTGCTCAATAGATTCTTCATAATCTGGGGCAAAAACAACGTGAGGTGTTTAAAGTAATGTTCCGAGATGCTAGGAAGGCTTTAGTAGGAATGGCTTTATGAGTTAGCTATCAAATACATAATTTAGTTTTGAGGGAACTTTTAATTTCCAAAAGGGTTTACAATGTGAGTGAGAGGGGATTAAAAATATGATTATTAGAAGTAAAACCACACGAGGGGGAGGAGAGAATAGACCGTTATAAAAGTAGAATTGACTTAAAGGAACCGGATCTTTCCCCTAACCAAAAATGCTCATCACGATCATTGTTGATTTCAACTAAAGTAATTTGCCTGGTGATCCAGTGTGGAAAAGTACTAGCAATTGACGCGGATTACTAGCGCGTGTTACGCAAGCGTACGGTTAAGTAGTAAAGTGTGAGTATTTTTAGTACTCGGGTTGTCGATCTCACGGAGACAATCACGTTACAAGTTTGTAATTAACAATATAATGTAGTTCACTAGGTATCGGAGGAAAGTTGTGTGATTTGTGGTGTTGCCACCCCCAAACAAGTGGTTGTAGTAAAGACAGAAATAATCGTAAACTGAAATTAAGAAGAGGTTCTTAATCAACAAATGGAGAAAACTAGGCAATCTCGTTGATCACCTGGGGTTGTAAACGATGTCCGGATTATCTGAGCAACACGTTAACAATATTATAACTAAGCCGGGTAACAACGCTGACTATCTCCTGTCCGTCTCAAGTAATTCTACTTCACGGTGGATTACAATCTCTTATCTGTCTCTTGTGTCTACCGGTCCGTTCTAGTAGGCTAACGACATGCATGACAACGGGTCATGTCGGTCCACCGTTGCACGAAACAGTCGAATCTCACGTACCGAATCCACCCACACTTGGTCAATCCTCACACGTCTCTTTTCAGTCTAGTGATACGGGATTGATGTTCATGTCTCATCCTAGTTAGTTATAATCACTGTCGTGCATTCGCCAACTATGCAGTGTTTCCGGTTAATTACTCCATTAACACTGAGAATTACGCTTAGTACATGAACAATTGATTAGAATAAAGCTAACTTTAAGCATGGACCAACTATTGAATAAACCCTAGTTCTTGAATCGTAGTTTATCTCGAGTAAGATTACTAACATAAACAAGAAACTAGAATTGACTCAAAAGATGAAATCAATAAATCATGCAGCAAAGATCAAATCCGAAAACGTAACATCGTTTATATGAACCCTAGGCTCTCAAATCGAGATGCCTAGCAAGAGTTGCTTAGCTACTCATAACAAAATATGAAATAGACAAGAGTTTCTCCATTAAAATTGAATAAGAAGAGTAGAAGAAATCAAACGCAAAAAAGCTTCAATGGTGTTCAAGAAATAGCTAATACAAAACTACGTCGTATTGAACAAAACAAAGCAGACATCTTCCTTAACAAATGCGCCTCTTCCTCCCCCTTCTTCAGCGTGATTTTTTTAGCTTCAGGAGATCGCGCGGTCAGATTCTCTGATCGTGCGATCAGACTTCTCCTTGCCCTCTGATCGATCAACCACTCCAAACAGTGAGTTTTCAATTTTGCTTGCTTTCTTGCTTCTGATCGCACGACCAGAGAGTATGATCGTGCAATCTGCTGGGTTTGTTTTTCTTCCCCTTTTTCTTCTCTGTTCTACCTTCTCTGTCTTGCCCCTTTTCTGGGTTTTGATCAGCCATGTTGGCTCTTTCTCCTCCTCTGTTTCTTCTTGCTTCTAAGTTGTTGCAGAATGCAGCGGTCTTCTAGCTGGTCTTGGGTTGCGGTTTTTGGTTGGGCCGTGGGTGGTGATGGTTTTAATGGTGATACATAGGTTCTTGCTGGGTTTATTTGGTCGGTGTAGTGGGTAGTTGGCTGGTGATTGACTCGAGGTTGCAGTGTTTGATGGTCGTGGCTATGGTGGGTGGTTTGGATCGGAATTGGAGCAGAGTTGGATTGTGTTAGGTTTGTGTATGGCTGCTGTTGGGACTTGAGTTGTTCTTGATTTGCAAGTCAAGTTGGTTTTTGGTTAATTAGTGGTTTGAAGTCAAAGTTGGAGGAACGTCCATGGTGGGTTGTTGGAGGTTATCTGCAGCAGGTTCATGAATTGGCAATTAATGAATTGAGTGTAGGATTTTGGGGTGTTGCGTACGGGAACAAAAGACTTGGATAATCTCCGAGTCGTGAATCACTATCAGATTATAGTATTTCGGCGGTGTGCACGAAATTTGTAATCGGATAAAACAGAGACTGTATCAAGAACGAATATGGTGTTTGCTATGGAATCTGAACTCACAGGTTCTCTTTGTGTTTCTGAATTCGACCAAACTGACAAATAGAGAGGGAGAAGGCGGTTAATCTGGCGGTTAAAACCGCCAGATTTCAGTCCGTTTTTCAACGGAAAAATAATTCCGAGACGTTTTTTTTTTTTGTGAAGAAATAAAACGTCCGAAATCCAATTTTTCCATGCTGACCGGCCCCGCCAGGGGCATTGCCCCTTGGACCCCACCGGGAGCACTGCCCCCGGACCCCCGTCGGGGGATGCGCCCCCGAACCCCCACAGTCGTCCGGGAGTTCGTTGTCCAAGATATTAGCATAGTTGTGTGCACGCGGGTACTCCACACCTCCTAACGTGTACAACGTAATGCCAATCTTTACTTTGGTCGTAATTAAATCTGATTACACAAATGGCCGATGACACTAAAATCATCAACATTGAGTCTGGTGTTTTATGGGAACGGTTTGGTTTTGTGGTCCAGGTGAGTGGCAGGGGCTTATTGTGGTGGTTTAGATGATGGTAACTGGTTGGTGTTAGGTTTGTTGTTGTAGTTGTTTATGGGTAACAAGTAGTAAGTTTGTCCATGGTGATTGCAGTAGAGTTATCTATTCTATAAAATAGCATGGTTTAACAAACTTTTGAATTTTCAGCCGTTAGATTAAATCAATCCCATCCCCACCATTAGATCTCACCTACTTATTACATCTCTAATTACCCACTCTCTTTGGACATCCTTAACTACCCACTCTCATTGGACATCCATAACTAATAGGAGAGAGATTTTCTCAATTACACCCCTAACTTGGAAGTTGTCCTTTTTTTTATTTCTTTTTTCACCACATTTGTAAATATGATTTTTGAATAACACCTCTAAATTCATTTAAAAAAACACATCTAAATTAAAAAACTATTCAATTTATGGATACTGCCCTCGGGCACGGGTAATACTCTAGTCTATATTATAAAAGATAGCATTGTTTAACTAACTTATGATTTTTTAACCGTTAGATTAAATCAACTCCTTTCCCACCATTAGATCTCATCTACTTATTACATCTCTAACTACCCACTTTCTTTGGACATCTCTAACTACACATTCTCTTTGGACATTCCTAACTAATAGGAGAAAGGTTTTTCTCAAATATATTCCTAACTAATAGGACATAAGTTGTTTTGTTTTCACTATTAGATCTCACCTACTTATTACATCTCTAACTACCCACTCTCCTTGGATATCCTTAACTATCCATTCTCTTTGGACATCCCTAGCTAATAGGAGAAATGTTTTTCTCAACTACATCTCTAACTAATAGGAGATACGTTGTGAGTGATTCCCACATAATGCTCATCCCATACTTGGAAGTTGTGTTTTTTTTTTCACCACATTTGTAAATATAATTTTTGGATAAGACCTCTTAATTCATTTAAAAAAACACCTCTAAATTCAAAAACTATCCAATTTAGGGATTGTGCCCTCGGGCACGGGCAATACTCTAGTTTGTTAATAATGGAAAGGAGAAATGGTGATGGTGAGTGTGCAGGTTGTAGGTTGCATCTACAGTGAGGTAGTTTGGGCAATTTAGGAGCAGGTTATGGTTGGGTATTATGGTGAAGGTGGAGAACAGTTGGTGTTTTTGTGGAGGATGAAGATAAGTTCGGTGGTTTATTGGCAAAGTTGCTTGATATTCCACCATCCAATGCCATAGCCGCTGCTTGTTGTCAAGCTTTTCTCTCTTCTATGTTCATTTTCTTGAGCTTTAGTCGCTTCTGAAGTTCGTTTCCGTCTCTCGCTTAATCTCCAAGCATATCCTGTCACAACAACACAAAACACACAAATGCAATTAAACGTGACAAAATACACAAAATAATACGCGAAACGTCCGGATTTACAATTTAACGCCAAAGCTACACTTCTATAAGTTTCTCAATATTCATAATATAAAACTAAGATTACAAACTCGAAAAGCACGCAAAACGATATAAATCGCGCTAGAAATATAACTGTAATATGGTGTTATCAGCAATCAGATCCAAATTCCAGTAAGCTTCACCCGAATCATTTGTCAAGGTTAAATCTTTCACCCATTTGATTCTCCTACATAAGTGGACTGGATGAGGCAACGATTAATTGTGCTGCTGGTGATGTCCTTGAGCCACAAATGCTAGTCACGGGAACACAAGCACCAGTAGCCAGTTCCCAAGAGATTCCTTTCAAAAGAAACTTTTAAATACGATGTTAGAGGCTTTTGATATCCAATTGAGATGAGCCGGCGAAAAATCCCCATATCAAAGTTAATTTCAAACCGCAAATATATTCCCAAATTAAAAAAAAAAATTGAAGCCATGATCCTGGGAGTGTGAGACCAAATTATATTCAAATTGGTTCTTGACAATCTATAATTTAAGGCCGCCATTAAAGTGGATAATTGAGTCAAAAGTTGATTTTTTAAAAATTATAGAAGAAGTAATTTATATGTACAGTCGAAATGAAACTATTATACAGAGTAATGGTGTTACGGTAGAATATGAAGCAGGTTTTAGACATTTTTAGGAGAACTTTTTGCAAAGAGAGAGATAAACGATCACGATATGGACAAGTTTGAACGGTATAAAAGTTATTTAATACTCAGTAATTGAATCTTCTATTAATATAAAAAATTGACAGTTTTCCTCAAAAAATAAATAAATAAATTATTAGTTAATATTAATAATCGTGAAATGATCAAGATACCCATGTATATCCAAAAGAATGGTGCCCCAAGCAGCCACTTAAATGGCCTAGCACTAAGGCCGCCTCTGGCAGTAACTCCTGTAAACTCCGGGGATATCATTCGAATTATTTTGCCGATTCAAATTCCAAACTTGTTGGTCTCACGTCGATAGTGAATAGAATGAAACTCTTACCTTACGAAATTGGGGGCTGTCGACAATGATAAATGCTTTCGTGTAGGCACTTGATGAAGTCCTTGTAAGAAGACGAAGAAGAAGTTTAACTCTTCCACTCGAAGAAGAGACACATGATATATAGCACATTTTGCATAACTTTGAGATGCTCTGAGATGTTGTACAAATATATATTCGGATGTCTTTTTACATATCCTGATGACGGGAGACATTCCGCCCCCCTATTATGTGTATGTATGTATGTATGTATGTATGTATGTATGTATGTATGTATGTATGTATGTATGTATGTGTTTGTCAGTCCATGAGACACATTAGTTGCCCTGCTTTTATAAGTAAATCAGTGCTCAAATTGTTGTCAAAATCATAATTTACGTTCTTCTGCACCACAACACTTTGATTGCCAACAAGTTTGACTGGGGTTCAAATATATTTATCTGGGGAAGGGTTTGGAATTGAAAATAAGTGTCATGTGAGTGTTTGGAGAGTGTTTGCAGATAGTCGTAAGGGGAAGTTTATCGGAACGACGATGTGTTACTAATGAAGTAATTAGTGTAATAATTACAAAACAATAAATTACAACACAACATTCCATCATTATATTTTGCTCGCATGAGAAAACTGAGTGGAAGAAGTCAAGAAGATAGGGGCCAACATATTTGATCTCGGACAGAGATCTAAAGCAGCAACAAAAGGTCTACGTATGTAGTAACGGAGCGTGAGTGGTCGTTGGAAATGTGGGTTGTGGAAGGGTTAGATTAGAAACGAAAGTCAGAAGAAGACATTGGACGAGAAACATTGGAGTGACGTTATGCGTCCTAGAATTAGTTGATAAGTGGACTTCTCTCTCCTGATTCTTGAAAGAAAATAGGGCTTAGTGTAAAAAAGGGTTAAAAAGTAACAAGATTTATTAGGTAAAAGGAAGTGGAACGTTTCCATGATCTCTTAAATCTAGGATAGATAGTAATTAACACTTGAAAAAAGAAAATACAACGAGAGCAAAATAATTTGACTCAAACTTTTTATTACTTTTTTACGTCTAAAATCATGTTTTTAAGAGATTAAATAAAAGAAATTTAAGAAATCATTTTTTCAAAAAAAAAAAAGTAATTAAAACATTTTAAGAAATTGCAGTAAGTAATATTTTTATCTTTTTTTAAAAAGAGTTAAAAAGTGGCATGAATCCTACCACCTTCATTAAAAAGAAATGATGGGCTGTTACTGTTCACGCCGGAAATTACCTATCTGCCCTTCGCTAGCTTGGCTGTGTATTGATTTTGGAGGGCATTTTGGTCATTGCCGCGAGAGTTGTTGCCGTAAATGACGTTTTTGACCCTCGCTTGTTGGGCTGTGTGTTGAAGTTGGAGGGCATTTTGGTCATTGGCGCGAGTGTATTGTTTTCATGAAATGACTTTTATGTCCCTCGCTAGCTTCTGGCTGTCTTAAGATGTGAGGGTATTGTGGCACTTTTCCCGCATGGCGTACTGTTCATTTGTGAGAAAACCGAATGACGTGTTTGCCCCTCGCTAGCTTCTGCTTGTGTTGAGATGTGAGGGTATTTTGGTGTCTGTCCCTATTACCGGTGATGGATGTTTATATCTACCAGCCCACTCTTCCTGATATGGATTCAATTATCTTTCCAGTTATTAGGATCTACAACAATCTTTGACCTTTCTGCTCACATAATATCTCATGACCTTGACTAGGAGTAACAAAGGTGTTGAGGCAAGTGACAAGTATAATAGTCGAAATGATCGGTTAGGTTTGGGTTCATCGGTTACTTGGTTAGGTTTGGATAGAGATTTTTCCAACCCGAGGTAGTTGGGTTGGGGGAGAAATATGGGTTTCACCCGCCCAAACCGCCCCGCGAACACCCCTAGTTATAGTAATAAGAGTCGCAATGTGTTAGTTACGGCAAAATGGGCTATGCTGCATAACGTATGGATTAAGTAATTAAGCCTATATTTATATCTATCAACTATGAATGCATCGTGTTCCGGCCATGCCTCCAAATCAAGTTTTCCGCTGCTTTTGGAGTTATATTTCGGAAGTTTCCTATATGTGTTGATAGTTGTGTTGTGAATCACTCACCATTCTCACTTTGCCACTTCTTTCCATTTCTCTCTCTCCTGAAGGTGTGCCCGTGTCATAGTACTTGCTGGTCATAAAAACTAGCCTGAGGCCCTGCCAAAAAATTGGCCCTAATATTTTTAGGTCGGGTTTCCCCTCCCCGTATAAGCACCGATCCGAACCAAAATGGGCCCGACCCCTATTATTTCTCATCTACTTTCTTTGTTTGGGGAATCTCTTAATCATACTACCACATGGCTTTGTGGTGGACTCTCGATTTTTTCCGGTGTTTTTGTGAATGATGCATAGGAAGTTAGGTGGATACCGAATTGTTATCTGTTACTGCGAATGAATTTTGTGTCGTTTGCCTCCGTGACTACAGTTTGTTGATTCCTTCTGTAGACCAGTTTTCGGGACTTATAGGGAGGGATTTCTTAACTTTGGTCGACTGAAGACTGCCTTCAAGGATTTGATACATCGGTGGTTGGGTTCACGCATTGGAAAGTGCGTGTCTTTCATTGGAACATGAGCATTTCCTTTGATGTGATCTCCTGTGTATCCGAAGGTATGTTTGTAATTTGTGTGGCAAACAAAGTGGGAGATAATAGGTGCCCCCACGAGGAGAAACGCTTCTTCAATTTTCAATATGAGGATTTCAAAAACTTGGGGCCATCGAAATTGGGCTTCGTTCCAAACTAGATGGTTGTGGCATGTTCCCTAGTGGTGTTGTCAAAAAATTGAGTAGGCTCATTTGGGTACGTTTGTTGACTCGATTCATGTGTTTGTGCCGATGGTAATGGCCCTCCAAAGCCTCCTGTTGTTGTGATTAGAAACAACAACTATGGACAGCCCGGCCTTTGCATGGGAAGTAATGGTGACGTCCGTTGTTTTGGGGACCCCATTGGGGACGAGCTGCTGGCTGCCTCCCTTGAGGATCAACCCACACAAATTGAGGCGTGGTTGATTTATACAGATACGTATCTGATACGGTATCCGTATCAATATTATTCCGTTATTTATTAGTTAGTCAATTATTAGTATTTTAATTAGGTTATTTGGTTAATTAGTGATTCGGGCTGGGCCCGTAGGTCTAGGGTTAGGTTATTACTTATTAGTCTATTTAAGAGATAGAATCCCCAAGTATTCTTCAATCAATGAAATAATTAGTCTCTCCTTATATCTCTTTTACTGTTCATGTGTGTGTGTGTGTGTTGGGGTTAAAACCCTCGTGTGTGTGCCCGATCATTACCGGACGGTAACAATTGGCGCTTTCATTGAGAGTGTCGGTCAGACTTTCGTTCGCGGCGCTCATTATCGGACTCTATAGATCTTCCGTGGGCTATTGTCGATCTCACCCACAAAGGAGTCCAACTAGTGCTTATCGATGACATCGATGAGCTCTACCAGCAAGCTTGTGAAACGATTAACTATCTCACCATGGAAGACCTGGAATACATTCAAACAAGTGGGTACATCACCCAGTCAGATCAGGAATGCCTCATAACAAGTCAGAATCAATTCCGATTGATTTCAACTGACGAATTCTGTCGCCTCCAGCATATTATCAGAGCCGGAGATTTGCCGCTGTTAGGTGAAGAACAGCAGCATTCGGTACCTAGCCGCTGCCGCAAGATTCAGATGACAAGCAACGAACATCAGCCGTAATAATGTGCGCCACAAACACCTCAAGATCTGCATCAAACACCACAACAACCACCGCAGCGATCGAAATCCTAGCCGCTAATGAAGTAGAAGCACAAGCACCGCCGACGATTAAAGTCCTGGCAGCAGCAGAAAGCGTCGACGACACACTGCAACCAGCAGCGTGCCCGTTCGTTGGTCAGATTGCGAATCCAATTGCCAAACCCGTAGTGGGATATGCCACGGATATGGGTCCAGCCTTGTCTTCATCACATGGTCCGCCTGGTGAATATATACAGGGAATGAAGACAATGGTTGATGATATGCACATGACATCTTATTGGGTGGAGGCAGCTACTTACTTTGAAGGTTATCAAAATTTAGGCGTTGTTAGCCCCTTTGGGTTGCATGTCTATCCACTGCAGGATAGGGATGAAATAAAAATATGATGACCACCGACTTGAAGCAACAATATGCCCCATATCTTATATTTTTATTAACTTGTTTTCTTTGTCACACATAAGGGTCAGTGTTGCGCGCCGACAATTTGATCCAAGCAAAACATATGCAAGCGGTCCAAGCATTTTCACTTGGGTTCTCAAGTTCATTCAACGTCCACTTGATCCGGGCAAAATAATTCGGGAATTGTCGACGATTTTTCGACATCCACCTTGAGGGCAAGGTAGTTTTCAAGCTTGGGGGAGTTGATACGGTATCCGTATCAATATTGTTCAGTTATTTATTAGTTAGTCAATTATTAGTATTTTAATTAAGTTATTTGGTTAATTACTCATTCGGGCTTGGCCCGTAGGTCTAGGGTTAGGTTATTAGTCTATTTAAGAGATGTAATCCCCCAGTATTATTCAATCAATGAAATAATCAGTCTCTCATTTTATCTCTTTTACTGTCCGTGTGTGTGTTGGGGTTAAATCCCTCGTGTGTGTGCCCGATCGTTACCGGATGGTAACAATTGGTGCTTTCATTGAGAGTGTCGGTCGGACTTTCGTTCGCGACGCTCATTCTCGGACTCTATGGATCTCTCGTGCGCAATTCTCGATCTCAGTCACAAAGGAGTCCAACTAGTGCCTATCGATGACATCGATGAGCTCTACCAACAAGCAGGTGAAACGATAAATTACATCACCATGGCAGAAATCGAATACTTCCAAGCAAGAGGGTATCTCACCGAGGCAGATCTGAAAACATCACAGCAAGTCGAAAAGAATTCCGAATGATTTCAACTGATGAGTTCTGCCGCCTACAACACATTATTAGAGACGGCGAATTGCCGCCGCAAGATGAAGAACAACAACAGCAACTTCACCAAGAACAACCACCGATCCAGCCACAGCCGCTGCAATTGCACCAGCTGCCAGCCATTTCAAAGACCAAGCAAGAACAGCCCCTGCCACCACCCAATTGGTTACAACCACAGCCCGTCGAAGACTGCCTGAAAAACGACCCCCAACCATTGCGGCCTTCAATCGGCGATTCCCCAAGCTCTGACCACCAACAGGTCGCGGCTCTGCCAACGCAGATCTGCCGCCGAAGCCACACTCGTCGGCTCTGGTTTCTCCGACTGGGCTCGCAGCACAGAAGCCTTTCCAAGTGACTGGGCTCCCCTTGGCGCTGCCCGAACCACCTGAACCCGTCGACCTCGCTCCGAAAATCATACAGGTGCCTCCAATTCCGGCTGCGCCGCCGGACAAGGCCGCCTCCAATGGCGAATTCCCATCGCCTTCTCCCAATCGCCCGCCACTTTGAGAGCCTACCGCCAGATCCGAACCCCCAGGTTGTTACTCCGGCAATTGCACCAGCTCCGACGTCGCCTCTGCAGCAAACGGTGGCCTCCATGCCACCAAACCCACCGTCACCTGCAACCCATAAAGGTTCTTGGGTTTGTTGGGCTCCAAACCTTAAATGGGCCCATTGCTTATTGTGGGCTGACCCATCTTCTGCAACTGGGTTTAGTTTTCCAGATGAGTTTAATTATCCAATTGGGCTGATATCAAAGGGCTTTAATAAACTTGGGCCTATTTCCTTTGGGCTCGTTGTTGGGCAGAAAAAGTATGGCCTTAGTGCTCATTTGGGACTACAATGTGAGTTTATCAAGCTTGTTCGACGCCAATTTGATCCGGGCAAGAAGATTGGGGACTTTTCAACCTCCGCCTTGAGGGCAAGGCGGTTTTCAAACGTGGGGGAGTTGATACGGTATCCGTATCAATTTTATTCCGTTATTTATTAGTTAGTCAATTATTAGTATTTTAATTAGGTTATTTGGTTAATTAGTGATTCGAGCTTGGCCCGTAGTTCTAGAGCTGGTTTATTAGAGCATCTCCAATGGTTAGGTTAAAAAGTTAGTTTAGTTATAATTTACATAATTAGAAGAAATAACAAGCTCCAATGGTCTAGTTAAATGACTCAATACTTTACATATTATGTATCCCGCTCTCTACTAGTAGCTAGCTAGAAAATAGGAAGTTAAACTTTTTGTGTCTATCTCTCTCCTAGTTTAATTTAATAAATAAATATTTTTATAATTTCATACCTACAAGTTATGTAAAATACATGATACCATTGGAGCAAACACTAAATAGTTCACTTAGTTAAAATTCATACTAGTTATAATTTAGCTAATTTTTGGATTTACCATTGGAGATGCTCAGTCTATTAAGAGATGTAATCCCCCAGTATTATTCAATCAATGAAATAATCGGTCTCTCCTTTTATCTCTTTTACTGTTTGTGTGTGTGTTGGGGTTAAAACTCTTGTGTGTGTGCCCGATCGTCACCGGACGGTAACAGTATCAATATTATTTAATTATTTAGTTCTTTATCAGCTTATTAGTTATTTGAGTTATTCAATTATGTTATTTGGTTATTTAGTGATCCGGGCTTGGCCCGTAGGAGTCTAGGGTTAGGTTTAGGTTTACTAGTTAGTCTATTTAAGCAATGTCGTCTTTTACTATCAATGAATCAAAAAGAAGCCGAAAAACTAATAGTGTGTAGGTAAAAAACAGTATCCTCTAGGATTGAGCGAGGTAGTGTCTGATGAGATGGATCGCAACAATGCCATGCAAGCACGTCTTTCACTTACACTGTTTGAGGGGTGGTTACCGAGGGGCGGGGACTGCCCACTTTGTCGTGCTCTTTGTGTTATCGTGGTTTGAAATTGCAGCGGTTCTTCTCTCACAAACGAGGATGTTGTTGTATGTTGTCTAATCTCTTTTATTGCTTGTTCTTGATTTTATTGCATATGCGTTTTTATTTTACGCCGATGGTTATTACTTCGTCTTGATGTGGGATAATTTCAGGGACATGAATCATACTAGCATTATGATTGTTTGTTCATTCGATATAGGATGAAGACAGTGCAACAAAGCAGTTCAATTGTGTTTGATAAACTTTGCTAAAAGACTTGGGACTATTGTTTTACTTTCTTGGGATTGTACGTGGTCAATTCACATGGTGATCATGGTCTGCATTTGAATCAAGCTAAATATGCAGTTGATTTGGTCAAGAAAACATGTCTAAGTGATTGTAAGTCTTGTGATTTCCCTGCAGCCACCAGGAATTCCACTTCAAACACCACCCTTTACAATAATCCATCTTGGTTAAGAAGTTTGGTACGGGAATTACGACATCTTACCATCACCAAATTTGATCTCCAATTTGCAGTTAACTCAATATGTCAGAAAATGCATTGGCCTATAGTCCGTGATTTTGCACTAAAGAGGATTATCATATATGTCAAAGGCAATGTGCACTGTGGAATCAATTTCTTCGTGCCCATTTTGATGCTGATTGGGTTTACTCTTCATCTGACAGTAGATCTACATCTGGATTTTGTGTGTTTTCTCGGTGACAACTTAGTGTCCTGAAACTCAAAGAAGCAATATTCAGTTTCCTGAAGCTCTACAGAAGCTGAGTATAGAAGCATGGCTACAACTGCAGCTGAAGTAAAATGGTTGACTTAATTGCTGAAAGATCTCTGCATTCCCCTTCTTGCACCTCCCACATTGTTCTTTGATAATATTTCAGCCTTGTCTATTGCTAGAAATCCCGTGTTTCACTCCAAACAAAACACATTGAAATAGATTTTCATTTTGCCTGAAAGAAGATATTAGAAATCAAAAGGGCCGAGATCATGCACGGCTATTCGCGACTGGGTACAATAACGCTAACAATGTACTGATTAAGTTTCCTGTGTAATGAAGATGATGATTTATTCTCCCTTGTTCACTTATCTAATCTCCATTTCTGTACAAGAATTGGGTTCCTACATCCAACTTTTGGTATTGGAAATCAAAAGGGCCAAGATCATGCATAGCTATTCGCGACCGGGTACAATAATGAAGAGTGATCTACTACCTACTACAGTAAAACCTCTATAAATTAATAATCTCGGGACCGGAATATTTTATTAATTTAGCGATATATTATTATATCGATAAATTAATAATTTATTAATTTAAAGAAGTTTTTTGTATGACCTTTAAATTTCCAAGTCCAATGTACTACTTACACTGTATATTAGTTAGAGATGTAGACAAAATTTCAAAACAAGTCCCGATGCACATTTTATGAATATACATTTACAAATGTATTGAATTTGTCAAATTCACTATTTTTTAATAAGTAAAAAAATTAGTTCATGATACCAAAAAGTTGGTCCATGGTACCAACTCAATACATTAAACATTGTTACAAATTAATCAATATAAAAATGTTCATTGAAAAACTTTAAAATCACATCAACTATCAAGTATCAACTATGGCTCCTAAACTACAAGGTGTTCAAAAATCAACCATGACCAATCAACAAAGAAAATTGTTATGCGAGTATAAGAGAGATCACCAATGATGCACTCAACAAGATTTGGTGAAGTGAGTTGACAAAACTTTCAATTTGAAAGTTAATCAGGGAACAATATCAAACACTCTCAAGCGATCATAAGAGTTGCTACAGCTGACTTTCACAAAGGTGGATCTTCCAAGCGTCATAAACCAGCCAAGTACCCGGACATGGAGAAAGTGAAATGAGGATATTTAAAGATAAAATCGGCATTGATTTGAAGTTCAAGAAAAAACAAGTGACTATAGATTCATTTGTTACTAGACAATCTTAGAATTTGAAACTTTTGTAGTAATTATTAATTTATAGCTTGGTTGGGACCAATATATGTACATTGGGATTTAAAAAAATTATTATCGTATTATCTTATCGATTGCGGTCCAATTTTGCACCGGTCCCAAGTTGGGACCGGACAAATTATTAATTTTATCGAAGTTATTAATTTATCAAATATTAATTTATAGAGGTTTTACTGTACTTGGTCTGTTTCTCCTCTTTATTCCAGCTTTGACATTTTCATGAGTAATTATGTCATTTTGACCCGATGATTGGAATGACAAAACGGTGCAATCTCTTGATAAATTTTTATGGTATGGTAGAGTAAAGTTTATAACACCATCAAAAATTGTTAAAAATTTGCATCGTATTGCTAATCAAATCGACCCGTTGAATAGACGTAAAAGTCAAATTACGAAGAAAGAGAACTAACAAATGGAGTACTAAGTACTCTGCAATGTTTTGTTTTACACATTTTGTACTACCGCAACACACAACAGTGACAACACAGCGGTGGTACTATAGTGACATTGAAGGCACACTTTGGACGAGTGCAGCTTTTCTTTCCACTGATTAGGGTGAGTTTTTGTGAATTTTAATTTAAAATTAACTTTTTGGTGTTTTGGACATTTTCAAGAGTTTGGTGTGAGATTTTTTAAGTAAATTTTTGAATTTTGGATTTGTAGAGTAGAGTGGATGGAAGAAAAAAGTTACGGTGGAGGACATTTTTATGTCTTTTTTGCTGAAATTATTAAAATAACAAATTTATCCTCTATCATCAATTATAATTACACCCTCGTTTTAGTTAATTTCACCATTCTGTACCTTAATTAACACTACCCACCATGCTCCCTCCATCTTAGCTAGTAGCTACCACCACATGTACTTGTATTTCTTACACTACCCACCACATTCTAATATTTCTCCACCATGACCCCAAACGACAGATCTCATTTATTTGCTTTAACAACCCAACAACTCTATTAATATCCTCACCAACAAAATTTATTGCCAACCTACACAATTACACGTCCCATCTCTTCTTTTCATACACACAGCATAGAAACACAATTTCTCAACAAACAAAAACAAAGAAGCCCTTTCGCTTCGACTGTCGACCACCACCACCACCAACCAAAAGCAGTTTCTTGCAATTCCACTTGGTTGGTTCTTTTCATTCCTTCTCTTTCTCTCTGTAGATCTTCAGCTCTTTCTTATAGGTTTTGGAGCACATGGTCTGTGAGGATTTGAGCTCATGAATGTTATGTCTTGAGTATTGAAGTTCCCCCATTTTGTATACAGGTTTGGGGGTGTTCAAGGTGTTTCTGTATGCTGCTAGAGTCCTGCACTTGGAGAAAAAAACATGTATTTTTTTACTTGCTTGTTTGCTGTTATTGCAGAAATCTGTTGGTTATATTGTCGTGTTTTGAGCCCAAATTATATTTGACTATTTACACACATGCTCTTGTTTCTGTTCTCCACCAGATCTAATTCGAGACCTCAAACTAGGTGCAACCACTGCCATCTGCTCTAGGTATAATCCAGCTTCCACCTCCTCCCTTTTCTGTTTTTTATTTTTTTTCCTTTCCCTCCTTCACTTGAAATTCTTCGTTCCAACAGCTACCGGAGGCTCTTAGATAGAGAGGACCGAGAGATTAATTGAGGCATCCTTTGCTAACTTGGAAGTCTTTTTGTGCTAGTTATGCCTCCTCAATCCTCTGGTAATGCTCCATGAGTTACTATATTCTATTTTATAAGATTTTTATTTTCATTACTTTTATCTACTCTTTAAACTGGTCATTTCGTAGGTTTGATCGGTACAATCTTAAATCTCAATGGCATGGATGGATTCGAAGATTTAATTACGACGGTATGTTCCTGATTTTAAAGTTATTTCTATTACTATAATTTGATCCGACGAGCATCTCAGTTCATCATTTGGGTTGCGATGCCATTTGTACGACATTTCGTGCTAATTAGTTTTTCTATCTGTTAAGTGATATTTTGATAAATTCGTTCAAAGTGGAGTAAAAAGGGTTTATCAATTTTTGTCCCTCTAGCATGACCCACTTTTCGATACGAGTTATGAAAATAAAATAATTTAAATTAGTCTATACTAAATGGTTACAGATTACTTTAACTTACATATACTCTTCTTTTTTGGAGAAGTGCTTATAGGCCCTAAATATGAAATTTTATTTGTTATAATACATAAATTTAAATGGTAGTAGATATAAGAAATGAAAGAATGAGAAATATAATTTAAATAGAAGAAAAAAAAAGAGAAATGAAATGCATAAATCAATATTTGACAAAAAAAAAAATATTTGACATCAAAAGATTTTTGTAAGGACTTACCAGTATATGGCATCAACAATGAAAATGGTGTTGGAGAATGTCTCCGACAATCCGCTTAGACCTTGCTAATCCTCTAATGTATGGCACATCATCAAAAAAATGTTGCTAAGTTCATCAAAGAAAACAACTTATATTGATAGAAAATGGAGGAGAAATAGTTCGAAAGTTATAATGGTAATTTTGGGTACTCGGGATTTCCTTTTATGATATTGAAGGTAGCTATTCGAAGAAGCACAAACCGAATAGTTACAACCATTCGCGCATGATCAAGATACACGCCCAAAAAGGGACGAACTCAATAATCACAACTGTTTAGGTTTGATCTCAGTTACATAAATTTTATATTTTAAATATTAATATGGATATTCACAACTCTTTAAATATGTAAATATGTTAATTTTTCAAGAATAATTTAAGAAATAAGTAAATAATTAAAACATTAAAACACTAAAACAACTTCACACTTTAGAGTAGAGTGTGTGTGGGTGTGTATAATATCGATATATACAGAGCTCTCCGTTGTCTCTCTTCAGTACCAACTACCAACACTTCATCTTCTTGAGACCAAGCCAAGCCTAACTTCAGTTCATCTTCTCCAACAAGCCTAACTCCAAAAAAGGTCAACATTTCTTGCAACATAGTCCCCTTGCTCTCGCCACTGTCTCTCCACCTCCTCTCTATGTCCATCTTCTCCGGTGAACTGCTCCGCCCCCTGGCTGCCGCCGCCGTATATCCCCGTCTCACTTTCTCCATCTTTTCATGTGAACCTCTCTGGTCCCGTGTCTGTCGCCACCGTCTCTCCGCCTCCTCCTCCGGCGAAAACTAAGTAAACATTCCTAGCTTTAGTCATTTTCTTGTTTTTACATGAGAATTTTAAACATTTCTTGGGTAAAACATTCTTAGCTCAACATCGTAAACATATTTTCTGTTTGCAAGATTGTGATTTCATCTTTGTTTCAACAGGTACTTTCTCTCAACTTTTAACATTTCATTGGTTGATCAATAATGACACTCTTCTCAAAAAAAATTATAAGGACACAATAAGAATATTCTATTATACTCTTTCAATTTAGGTTGCTTAACAGAAGACGCAAATAGTCTCATAATGTTTAATCTTTGTCAGAAAACTTTCAGTGTCATGGCAAACCGGCTTTTAATATGTGAACTCTCTGGAGACATTTAAAGCTAACAATGATTAAACATTTCTTGTGTAGATGTTTTCTGTTCCGCTTCTCTTTTCGGAGGCACTTCGCGATTCACCGGGATGCACCGGAGGAGTTGCAGACGAAGCTCGTTGAGCTTACCGAGTTAGTTGCCGAAGCGGACCGTTTCATGGCTTACATAGAGCAAATGAAGACAGGTAGTACAAATCTCAATCCTTTCTCTATCGATCATTTTTTTTTAAAATTAACTAATTTCGTTGTTTTGAAACTTTTTCCTAGTTGTTCAAAATTGCCATGGGAACACAGCAACCTTGTGGTGAAGCTGGGATGTGAGAAGGTTCTTCTAGAAGAAATCCAAGCAGGTACTAACAGCAATTTTAGTTTAATTAAACCGTGTTTTTGAAATTTTAGTTTAATTAAACTATCTCTGTAAAACTTTTCAGAGCTAGCTGGCTATGGAATGGAAGAAGAGAAGGTTGTTCTCTCTATTTGGTGGCATCCTGAGATCTTTCGGGATGTGAAGGAGAGGTTACAGACAGAGGTTGTCCTAGTACTGTAGTTCGCTTGTGATAAGGAATTGGCTATAGTGGAAATGTTTTTCACTGCCCAGAAGCACCAACAAAAAGGAGGACGTAGACGAAATTTATAGGTGCGAGTTCAATAGATAGTCTTTATGGGGAGCAATGTTTGGTGGTTAAGCCACATTATAATTGGAAGTATGAAATAAAGGGCAAATCATATGGAGCCGCCGCTGTCTATCATGCCTGTTGAGGTTGGAGGAGCAATTCTTTGATATCTTATTCAAGTAACATAGGTGAGGTTTGACTTTCAAGGCAATGTTTGGTGTGAAACAAAGAGAAATTTAACTGACATAGTGCATGGGTCTAATGGGTTTAATGTGGAAATACTGTGTTTATAGGGAAATGAGCAACTCAGGAGAGGTTCATGAATCATGTACATGTTTTTACTGTTTCATTGCTTAGAAGTTAGAATGTTGTTAGTTAAACAATTTAGAAGGTCGAATCTTGGGAGATGTGAAAAATGTTTAGCACCTTCATGGATGAGATTGATTTTATGTATTTCTTTGATTGCTTGTCTCTTGGAGCCTTGGAGGAGCCTCTCTGAAGATGAAGCTCTCTAGTCTCTTGCATTTAAAAGAACCGTTTACTTCTGAAGTGAGGTTCAAGTCATGTGTAACTGCCGCAATATATTAAGCATGTCACAAAAAAAGAAGATAAATTTAACAAATATTATTAGGTTCTCAACATTGTTTACTTTTATTAGGTTGTCTTGTGGTGTGACTAATAATATGTTTTTCTACTTCATAAGGTCTTATTTTCATTAATGTGTTTTTCTTGGGGAGAAAGTTTTCACATTTAGTGGGCAAGCATTGTAGTCGGTGTTTTCAACTATGATTTTATTTTTGACAAAAAAAAAAAAAAAAAAAAAAAAAAAAAAACTATGATATCATTGGATACGAGTTACTACCATCTTCATTTGGTGCATACCTTCGGAGTTTATGTAAAGGACTTTTGATCTTACTAATACTGGTGGTGCTGAACGTTTCTTCTGGAAGTTGATTATTAGAGCAAGAGTTAGTCATACTAGACGGGGAATATAAGCAAATGGAGAAGATGCTGGAATTTTTAATTGTTTGGATTTATGTTCATCGCGATGTTTTGTGTGCATTATTGTTGCAATAATACTTCTGGAGTTCAAATTAGGTCATTGTTTACTTCTGTTTGGGTGTTATCTTGTAAAGGTACTTGAGGTGAGTAGAGGGTTTATGTGACTTTGTGTTGCATGTTCGTTTCTTAATTGTTTATTCAAATAAAGGTTTTGAGATTTTTTTATATATTTTTTTTGAGAATCGGCTTTGAGAAATGTGATAGAATTTATTTGACTCTGATGGATACTGATACGTAGATGAATTTCACTAGCTTTTATCTAGGTTACTGAGTGTATGTATTAATTATGTATAACCTCTATTTCTTCTCTTTCAGCATACTTTACTTTTGTCACTAACTAAATAAAATTCAAGTTTTTGTCACTAATGAATACATACACCTAGTTATGTGCTAACCCAAAGGCATTAATCGAGAAAGTAAATAAATGAGGCCCATGACATTCTTCCCCACCTAATAGAGGGTGCCTGATGGGGATAGTAAGTGACATTTTAAGAAAATATGGGGGATTACTTTGTAGTTTTCAGATGACTCATAGAAAAGAATAAGAAGGTGATGACTCATACAAAAGAATAAAAAGGTGCTGGTACAGAAGTTTGAACCAGGCACCTTCCTATCTCATGCATAAGACTGCCACCACTTCACCAACTGTGACAACACACATTTCTTTTTATCATTAAGAAATTAAAGACAACAGAGTTCGGAAAACATAAAAACAAGATAATATATCCCACAGCGGGCAATTACTGAGCACAATCGCTCCTAATCATGTCCCTCATGCATAAGACTGCCACCACTTCACCAACTGTGACAACACACATTTTTTTTTATCATTAAGAAATTAAAGACAACAGAGTTCGGAAAACATAAAAACAAGATAATATATCCCACAGTGGGCAATTACTGAGCACAATCGCTCCTAATCATGTCCCTCATGCATAAGACTGCCACCACTGTGACAACACACAATTTATCATTGAGAAATTAAAGACAACAGAGTTTTTTTTTCCCAAAAATTGTAGCTTCAATTAAACGAAACGGCTATCAAGATCAGAAAAATCTGATAAACATAAACAGAGTGGTACAACCCACCAACTCTGAAAAGAAAACCACGCTCTAGAAAAGAGCAAAAGATAAAAAGAAGAAAAAAAAATACAGCCCACAAAGGGCATTAGACAATAGAGTTCGGAAAACATAAAAACAAGATAGTACAGCCCACAGCGGGCAATTACTGAGCACAATCGCTCCTAATCATGTCCCTCATGCATAAGACTGCCACCACTTCACCAACTGTGACAACACACAATTTATCATTGAGAAATTAAAGACAACAGAGTTTTTTTTTCCCAAAAATTGTAGCTTCAATTAAACGAAAAGGCTATCAAGATCAGAAAAATCTGATAAACATAAACAGAGTGGTACAACCCACCAACTCTGAAAAGAAAACCACGCTCTAGAAAAGAGCAAAAGATAAAAAGAAGAAAAAAAATACAGCCCACAAAGGGCAATAGACAATAGAGTTCGGAAAACATAACAACAAGATAGTACAGCCCACAAAGGGCAATTACTGAGCACAGTCGCTCCTAATCATGTCCCTTATGACAAGTTGTTCAAGAGCTTGATGGGGCATTGTTCATGATCACCACAGTTACATTTTGTAGTCTCCCTCTCTTGGCAATGGCGTCGGCGAGCCTATTCAAATCTCTGGAAATATGGCTGAGGGTGCAGTTATTCCCATGGAGGAGCACTCTAATGTCCTCAACAATGGCTTGAAGGGAAAGCTCTCAGGAAATCCAGCAGTGATGTTATCGATGGCCTCCTGGCAGTTAGTTTCAATGCTAACATCCTTCAAGTGATCATTGTGGATGATGACTAAGCCTCTGTGAATTGCCCAAAGTTCGGCTTCAAGAACAGTAGCATGGCCAATTTGCCCCATGTAGCCCATTGTCCCATATCATCCCTGATGACTCCACCGTAGCCTGCAACACCTTCAGCTCCTTCTTTGCTTCCGTCCGTGTTAAGCTTCAACTTACCTGCATAAGGAGGCTACCAATTAGAATGGTTACTATTGGAACCAGTGGGTCTATCACCGCGAAAAGCCCATTCAATATCATCAACATACCTTCTAATATTACTAATCATGACATTCGTAGGAATCGTTCTATAGTTGAACACAACATTATTCCGATTCTTCCAAATGAACCAACATCCACAAATGAATGTCAGAGAGTGCCATTGAGTAGTACTATTAGTGGGTTTGAGGTTGATATCAAACCAAGAAGAGAAGGGGCTGTTAGTCAGATGATGGATCCACCGGTTCCCAAAAATTGCTTCCTAAATTGGTCTAGCTTTGGGGCAGCATTTGAATAAGTGATTCAGGTCCTCACTGATACCTGGGCAGTGAGGGCATGAATCATCCTCAGTAAGGGATCTGAAACATCTTTGAACATTAGTAATTTACCATGTCTGATTTTCCAAACAAAAAGAATGAGTTTCGTAGGAAGTTTTAGCTTCCAAATCCACTCCCAAGAGCAAAGAGGATTTAAATTACTAGCACAAAGAAAATCATAAGCTGTCGAAACTGAGAAAGAGCATTCGAAACTTTTCCCCCAAGAGATGGAATCCTGAGTTGTAGTGTCAGGGAGGATGATAATGGCATAAATGCTATTCAAGTGGTCAATGCCTGACACATCTTTGAGGATGGCAATATACCAGTCCCTATTGTTATCAATAAGGATAGCGACAGTCAGAGTTTCATCAAAATTACGATTGGGGTAGCAACTTTTAAAGGTGAAGTTACCAGCCCATTTATCGTTCCAAACAGAGATGTTGTGACCATATCCTACATTCCATTTCATCCCTTGCTTTAAACAATCTTTGCTATCCACAATCCCTCTCCAAGTCTTAGTACTAGCTTTTTTCTTGTTCCAGTTAAACAAATCGCAATTTTTGAGATATTTCTCTTTAAGACATTTGCTCCACAGCCCCTCATCATTGTTAATTAACCTCCATCCCAATTTAGCAAGCAGGGCTTTATTGTGACATTTCATTTTCCTAATTCCAAGACCCCCCCCCCCCCCCCAAATTCTTTTAGTTACAAACGGTCTCCCAATTGACAGCATGAATTTTCCTCTTATCCTCTTTGTCCCCCAAAAGGAAACCCCTATTGATTTTATCAGTATCTTTACAAACCCCTATAGGTATAGCTTGGGTTTGCATTTGGTAAGTGGGCATAGCCGTCGTGACAGCTTTGATGAGAGTAAGTCTACCTCCCATGGACAAAAAATCAGTTTTCCAACCGGCTAATCAACTACTATTTGGGAACAGGTTGTGTACAACACCGCCATGATAAATAGAAGCAAGGGAAACCATAATTACCTACTCGAGTTTTCTTCTTCTCCATTTATTTCGATTTATTTTGAGTATGTTTGGAACCATGGATTTGATAGGAAAACGAAACAAAAACCTAACATAATTTCTTTCAGCTACTTTGAACTTAGAGAACGACTACTTTTGTTCACAACTAAGCAAATGAAGGTTTTTTTTCATTCCTTTCCATTCTCTTTTTGCTACAAAAAATTTTAGGTTCAAAGTTGAGCGAGTGTTCTCTGGTTATATTCAGGCTTGGAGATATTACCCGCGCTGATACGAATAGACAAGAACATTGAAGTTGGAATTTAGGATTAACAAAAAAAATTGACTAGAGATGTTATTGCAAATCTACATAATAAGCTGGTATGGGGAATAAACTATCCCCTAAAATGTGACATGTGGAATAACTTATCCCCATCTACATAATAAGATGTTATGAGGAATAAGTCATCCCAAAATGTGAAATATGGAATATCTTATCCCCATCATATCCTAAGAACCTAATAGTTTGTAATAAGACCATCTCAGTCATTCAAATTTAATGAGCAATCATACTTTTTTTTGTCGTGCCATCGGGAAGGTGGAATATAGATTATAGTTATCCAGTAATATGCAGTATCTGTACTGCCATGTGAGTTGACTGTTGACTAATCATCCGCTTCAGAAGATAATGAAAAACCACACTCTATGTTCTGTAATATTCATCAAAATGGAAGGAAAACAAAACTTCAGTTCAGATAATATATGAAACCTACTCTGTAATCCGAAGTCACAAAATCCAAGTTAGTCTTTTACTTTTACCATGGCATTCTATATACTTCACTATTTGTGGATGATAACCATCTACAATGTAAACAGCGAGCACATATCTACATAAGCTATAGAGTTCATAAAAAAGGATAGCATAAAAATATCTAAAGATTACAGAAACCCTCCGGATAACACTTACATTGTTTAGCTTTTAGGTAGATGCTTTAGGCTTTATCTTCACGGCTTTGCTCCGCACTCCACCTAGTTATTGTTCGCTCTTCAACGCTAAAACTCTCCAAACACGATGGGGAAAGAGAACTTGCTCCATTTTCATTGATGTGAAGAACTAACAATGTCTTTGCCACGCTTCCACAAAGTCGAAGTGTGCCCTGAAAATCGGACCATACCCTCAACCGATCGTTTGAACTACCATCTTCTTCTGATAAAGCAAGCACGGCATATTCAGAGTGCACCAGACGTGGATGATGACGGTAAGCAATGAAATCAACCCCGTATTGAGATCCTGACCTAACCACCCAGTTTTTCTTCCGGAGATGGGAATAAGCCTTGAAAAGAAGAGGGAATGTTTCTTTCTTTGATTTCATGTACTTCCACACTTCCTCGTCAGTCTTGGTGTTTTCAGCTTGGTCTTTGATCTTGAGACACTTGAGATAGTAGGACATGTAAAAAGCTTCTTCCATGCCCAGTTCAAACCATTTCTTGGGCGTACCGAAACAGGCGTCATAGAGAAGTTTAATTTGTTCTGGCTCCTCGACATTTAGGAGTACTCTGTATCCAGAGAGTAATCCATGAGGAGAATTTGATTGGTTTAGAGAGGATTGAAGGTGAGATATGATCTTGGACATGGGCTCAGCAAGTGCCTTAGCTTCACATCCTTTACCCTTCCACCTTGGACCCTCCATTAATCTTCTTTATGAATTTGGTTTTTGCAGCAGAGCACATGAACCTAGAATGTTAAAGTGGTTTAACCCATTGATAAAATACATATCATAAGAGCTACGGTTTTCACAGAAACAAAAGACAATAACAAAGACTACGATTAGCAACTATCATATTCGTGTAATATGTATGACCCTGACGGATACTCATTATTTTGAAGGCGCTCCACAATTTTTTTCATCAAATTGAAATCATGATTTCCTAATTCACAAAGTCACAGATTGAACAAGTCACCACCACCAAAATACAGAATGAAAACTAAATATTGGTATTTTATTTTTACCACAATTCATAGTCAGCTTCAGAACACATACATGCTGTGTGTGGTGGTGGTTGTTCCAATTAGGATGATGATACTTGTACTATTACTGATTCGTGTCACAACTTGTTCTGAATTTAAAATTACTTGTAAAACTGCAGAATTAGGAATATGATGAAATTGGTTATTATTAATGAGTTCAGACAAATTAGATAGAACAATTTAGGGCAAAATAGAAGAGACCGAATCAGACTTGAGAAATTGACAGAACAAACAGATTGAGACTATAGGGTTTCTAACCTCTGAGTATTTTAGGGGAAATTGAGGGTTTGATATTTCGCCAGCGTCGACGAAAACCACCACAACACTGCCGTTGAGTTTGCCGGCTGCTCCGCTCACTTCCGACGGTAGCCTAGCTTCCGGCGGCGGCAAGTCCCTCTCTCTGTCTCTCTCTTCCCTCTGTCTCCCACATAGGCGGGGTTTGTGTGTAAAATTAGGAAACTTGGGGTTAAAGTTGTACACATCCAGTGGCTTAAATGAAACTAATTTGTCTACTTTGAGGTTTTAATAGTAACTCAGTGGGGCTAAAGTGTATTAAACTAAAAAATAGAGGTGGAAGTTTAGAAGAATGAAAATTTTGAGTGGGGACTATAACCCCGACCTGTCCCATGTTGCATCCGCGTTTGGACACACACACCTAATACGACTATGTCCGAGTTCTTTCTTTTAATTTGAATTTTACCACTATTCACAAAGTCACTTTAAT
Organism: Linanthus parryae; assembly: GCA_023055425.1. Lineage (NCBI taxonomy): Eukaryota > Viridiplantae > Streptophyta > Magnoliopsida > Ericales > Polemoniaceae > Linanthus > Linanthus parryae. Next base: position 1,250,114 of record JALGPY010000002.1, read on the forward strand.
CACGTAATTTGAAAAATGATTTTTGTACGTGGTGTAGAATTAAAGTTGTTATATAAGACGGTGAATAAATTATTAAAATTTCTAATTGTTTTGCTATTCAAATCATCCGGTCAAAAGAGAGTTGGGATAGAGTCGTAAGACAAAATTGGTTACCAGATACAGATAGATGGACAAAACTATGAACATAGGAAATAGTCAACATGGAGTGCGGCGGAGTCTTTTTTCTTTAGGTAATGAGACAGAGTTTTTTTTGTGCCACGTGGTGCTCTACAACCAATGAGCATGTGTTAATCACTGATAATTTTTTAAGTGCAGTACTGTGATTGGGAGTAGAGCACTATGTGGTGCTCCACTAAAAAAATTCTCTCTTGGTATTGCTACTTGGTGGTACTGTGTTAAAAATCCTGTCTTTTTAGTACTAATATTTTGCCCTTGGACTCTCGGAAAATTACAAATGGTACCGATGTTTTTTATAGAAACAATCCGCCCACATGGTTTTACAAATTACAGAACGTACCCTTGAGAATGGTACATCACACACCCCCTTAGACTAACGCTGTTTGTTTCTTTTTTTTGGAGTATAGACACACAGTCACACACACGGCAAGTTTCTGATACTTTGGTATGTATCGCTACAAAATTCCAACTTCACTACTAACACTTTTGTATCACATCGTTACTTAAATTAGTCTATTAAAGTGAACTAATAAATGGTGTTGTGGTATAAAATAAATTTCTAGCAAAATAGAGGTAGTACTAATTCCGTTTCTTCTCTATCACACCAGTTTGACTTTTGTAACTATTCACTGGGTCAGATGATTTGTGTAGCAAAATAATGCAATTTTTTGACGATTTTTTCATGCCGTTGTAGAGTAAAAGTTGCTCAGTAACACGGTGAAAAAATTATCAAAAAATCGAATCATTCTGCTATCCAAGTCAAACCGGTGTAATAAAGAAGAAACGAAGGTAGTATTAGAAATCCCTATTGCAGCATCTCCGACCATTTTTTCCGACTCTATCCTCTATTTTTCTTTTTGGTGAAGAAAATGGAGCGCCATCGAGCCATTCAACCTGAATTTCTCCATTTTTTCTCTTCGAACGAAAAAATATAGATTATAGTCTCCAACCAATTAAACTAAAATTTACACTAAATCTTAAAATAATATATCTTCATTTATAGAGAATGAATATTTTGATATCAGATGGTACAAAATATGTCATTCCCCATCACTAGGGCAAAACTAACTGTATACACATCCTTTTACACACTTAGGACTTAGTATGAAATAGAAATATTGCAACTAGCAGTCTCCTACAGATGGTCTCCTAGCACTAAAAAGAAGTGGTCTCCTAAGTCCTAAGATCTTCACCCCATGGTTTCATTATTGAAAACCACAACAAAATAGTCTGCAATGTGCTACAACAAAACAGTTGCCAGAAGCTGGTTCTGGTGAAAAATACTGGAAACAAGAAGAGAAAAAAGTTACTTTTATCTTCAAGCGTTAAAAATCTCTCCCACCCGCTTGGCGCTAAGCCGGTTTTCCACTATTTTCCTAGTATGTCGGTGACCAAGTAGCACACCTAGAAGCAGGGATCGTCGTAACTTCTGGGCTTGGAGGAGTTAAAGACCCGCAAAGTATCTCATGTGGTCTTCAAATGTCTCCGCGTGCCGGATCTTACTTACTGACCCGTCTTCTTCAACCTAGAGACAAACAAACAATCAGTTCCAGATATCAGTCACAACTTATTTTCTACCAGTGCCATCAGTTATCATCCAAGGCCATCATTCACACTAATTATTATTTGATGGGCATCAATATCAACCTTTCCGTGCTGGGTGGAGAGTGGAGACTCTCCAAACACGATTTTTCTTCGTCCTTCTTCTCTTTTCTATTCATCGCATTTTTTCCTTCATAAATATCTTTCTTGTTTTTCTCTCATTGCATTTTCCGTCAAAAGTATCCAAAGGCTCTTCCTCTAAGTTCCAGTCTTAATCCAATCTTGTGGTAAATTGTGCAAGTATTCAAGAGCAATGCAACGCACACCAACATGGAGGTTGCATGACTTTCATGTTGCTACTTCAAATTCAGGATTGGGTAACAACAAAATCTTCTGATTTCGGCCATTCTACTACGTGTTAGTATTTCCAAATATGTAACTGATAATATTTTGAACTTCCACACAAAAAATGCCCTTTAAAATATATTTGGCAAAGATAATAGGTAATAGCAATGCAAAATAAAACATACCCAGTACTCAGCTGGACGCATCTTGAGATTATAAGTTGATGACATGCTCATGCAATATGCACCAGCATCGTGAACAACTAGTCCCTCTCCCTGAAAAAATAATGGAACTCCTTCCTTGATCAGTAAGTACATACAAACACTCATTTTGCTTATAAAGAATTTCAAGAAGACTGTGTGAAATTACCCTAGCTGGAGTTGGAAGCTTCCTATCCTTTCCTAAGAAATCTGATGACTCACAGACCGGGCCCACCACATCAAAAGTAGAAACTTCGGCATCAGCAGATGCAGGAGAAACCAGCTCTATGTGCTGCATACATGTTGATGACAATAAAGAATCAGATAACCGCTCGCAGCAGGTAAGAATCACCATTACTGGATGATATAACTCTAAACCTCCACCTTCAGCGTATCCTTAACAGAAGAGTGATTCAAGCATCATAATAGGTTACTCCTCTTAGACCAATAAATGAAAGCCGTTGAAGAAGAAGAAGAAGAAATAGTGTTATGTCCGTGTTTTCTTACTCCGTTTGTTATAACTTCATATTACAGTTACCAAATCAAAGCTTACAAGAATAGGCATTATTATGTCACCACAATAAAGTAAGATCTGGTAACCCAAGATTGTGTGGTGATAGCAACTTACTTGATAAGCACCGTACAGACTGGGTCGGATAAGTTCTGCCATGCTGCCATCAATCACAATGAAATTTTTTGCTCCATTTGTTTTCACCCCTGTGACACGATTAACCAGGCAGCAAGTATTGGCAATCAGTGACCTCCCTGGTTCAATAATGAGATTGAGACCTCGTGACAAAACTAGCTCGCGCACCTGAAACAACAACAACAACCCATGAAGTAATAAATCTTAGCTGAATCATCATCATGTAACCAAAATTAGGGGCGTGCATGGGTGGGTTGGTTTTGGCAGTTTTCAGGATACACCGCAACCAAACCAACATAGTCGGTTTGGCGGAATTCAAAACCAAAATCAACCAAATTTTAAAGCATGGTTGGGTTCGGCCGGCCGGCCGGGTTCAACAGTTCACCTCCAATGTCCAAAATATTATATATTTTATCCAAGCAAATATTTAATTGATTGCATTAATTAAAATAATAGAACACCCAAAATATTAATAACATACATAACGCATCTTCGTAAACGACACTTCTCTTCAATGTGGTATATACTTAAAAAATGCAATAAAACATCAGAAGATATTGGAGAACTCACAATTTCACGAGAAATTGGTAGATGTGTGTGTGTATCACAATATAAATATATATTCAATATTAATGAGCTATGGATATTCCGTTTAAGGTTAGTTGAATTTGAGGGTAAAACCATCAACCAAACCACCTCATCAATTCTGTAACAATTCCAAACCGTGATCTAACCAAACTCATGACAAACCACTAAAAACTGCCATCTAAAATTTGTACTTCAAAGTCTTAGATATCAATACATGACCTCTTTTTACTTTGAGGTTGTGAGTGTAATAGACCTTTCACTAACTTCTTCATCGTGATTGAACAAAAATGTTCTTAGTCTGTGTGGGCTCTGGAAACCAGGTGATATTTAGGGTGTAACGCAAATTAATCCGGAAAAGAAAGGAACCTGACTTGCAACACAACAACTAAATATAGAAAGACAAACAGTCGTTCTTACAGTGTCAATCAGATCCCTGGGGGTGGGAAGGACAGCACCAGTGTGGTGATAGTCAATGCCTAGTCCACCTCCAATGTTCAAGTAGTCAATCTGGAAGCCTTGAGCACGGATTTCATCAATATAGTTCACCATAAGGACTGCAGCATCCCTGAAAATGTCGACCTGAGAAAATGGGAAGCCAATTAGATGCCAAGAAAAAAACTAAAATCCCACATCGTGACGACGACTACAAGATGGGCTAAATATGCAAACAACACAATTTTGCAAATGAAACACGAGACATTCATATCGGAAGGGGGAGTAGATAGAGGACAACAACACTACAGAAAGGTGAACAAAGTAGGAAAAAAAATGAAGCAACAAGAGTAAAACACCAGTTAGGCAGTCATATATGTGGTCTGTTTGATCCGTGAAGGAACACATCAATTGTGACGTACTAGATTCTGGATGAGCAGTATATGTAACACAGTGCATGAACATTCACAGATGAAACTCAGACCAAGCTAAGCTCAAAAAGTCTGTGCCACTTCTATTAGCTTGAATGTTAAATCAGATTTAGTGATAAAAACATTATTCGGCTATTGATACCTGAAGCATGGCAGAGGGACGATGATGGTGTGATTCTACTCTAGTTACTCGTATCAATGGCGGACCTAGGTAGGAACTGATGGGGGCTACAAACCTACAACCCCATACTTTTTCATATTATTATTATGCCCTGATATTTTCCCCTTTATATCATTTTAGCCCCCACAGAAATTACATAACAGCCCGCATTACCTAGTTTAGTCCATGAATTACACAAATGTTATTCATTTCAATTTTATTTTTATTTCTATCTTTGTTTTTATTCATTTATTTATTTTGTGTGTGTGTGTGGGGAGGGGGGTGTTCTTTGTCATCAGATGGCGTAAGTGTAGTTTTTTATTGGCGCAAAACTCTAATCCTTTTTCTTTACTCCATATGTATTGGTGAACCAAACCATTCATCTATTGAAATAAGTACTGATTATGTCTCTCCAGTTTTAGACTTGCTATAATAGTTCATCCCCCAACTACGACAAACTACTGGATCTGCCTCAGACTCCTGTCCTAATCAAGAATATTTACATCACAAGTGGAGAACTTTCTGGGATCAACCGAATAAATTAATAGACATGCCTGCATTGTCAAGCCTGCAGGTTACTTATCTAGAGGTGTGAGAAAAAACCTTAGTGATGGTAGAACCAAGATGGCAATGGGCTCCCACTAGCTTCAGCTCATTAGGATGTGCTTTGACAGCATCTAAAAACCATTGCAGCTTCTCATTTCTAATGCCAAATTTTGAGCTCTTATTACCAGTGGCAACATAGGGATGGACCTGTAACAAAAAAATAGAAATATCAAACTGAAGGCCAAAAGTGACTCTGACAGTACAGCTGCAACCGGCCATAGAATAGTTAAATAACGCATACAAGATCACAGGAAAAGTAATGTCCAGCTGCAAAGAGCAGTTGAACGTCCTATCTTAAAGTCAAAGATACTTATTCAGCAGCACCTAGGACGTTAATCGATAACTTGAAACTTTGCAACAAAGATTTAGAGCCTTCAGATCATCGGGTAGGTCATGCTTTGCAAACTGATAAGAGACACTGTGCATCAGAATATAGAGCAACAGAATACTTCAAGAGGAACCCAATTGCATTACAACTTCGAACCAGTGATGTTAGTCATATAAGTAATCCCTTATGAGGAAAATATTATAAAAGTTTCTATCCACACGATCAACAACTTTCAGGAATTTCAGGGTCGGAAAATTAACACAGTATCGAAATAGTGTAGTAATGTTGAGAGCTATGGGAACTTTGCTAAGGACAATCCGTGTAAGGTTACAAACTAACTCAACAATTCATTCACATTGCATACCCATGTAGACGCTTATTACCACTGAATGAGTATAAGAGCAGGGTTTAAGGAACAACTGATGCATCCACAGTCCACACTAATCACTGTGTACTAGTTCGAGGCTTTAAGCACTTTGGAGTACATCCAGGCCATTTGTGTAAGTGGTGCAGTCTAAATTAGGTGTGATTAGCTTGAGCTCACTAAACAACATTTAAGAAAATTGTAATGACCAAGAGTGAAGCCTTAGTTTGAAGGGATCAATCTTTTCAGAGAACAAAAGTGAAAGCATAGTCTAGTGCAAGAGAAAGATGGACTTGGAAAATACAAAAGAATCTACAAAGTTCATAAAACATTAGCGTCTTACCTGGGGATCGACATCTGGATTGATCCGAAGCAGGACTTTGACCTGCTTTCCAGCAATCCTTGCAGCCGAAACAATGTTGTCCAGGTCAAATTCACTGTCTATATTGACAAAAACACCTTCTTGAGCAGCAAGCACCAGATCATCCAGCAGTTTTCCATTCCCATTAAAGATACACCTAACGTCAGCAAAATGGTCTAGTATCAAGTATGAACCACACTATAAACCCAGGCATGATTTCAAGTATTCATAAAACAACTGAATTACCAAGAAATTACTATTGATACACACTGGTCAGGTTTTGCTAATCTTGCTCAAGTGCTAAATCCAAATTCTTAGACAGGAGACGCAAGGGAACCTGGGATTGAGCTTCAATATATGGATATCTAGGTTACAACACTTAATACTTAGAAGTCCCCACATTTATAGTTGCAAAATCTATACTTCAACTGTGCATCTAAGACCTTTCCAAAAAGTAGAACATATGAGACAGTGGAAATGATTACACATCACAATGCATTGGCAAAATGATATAAGATTTCGTTAAACTTTACGCAGTATTGTAGAGTTGTCTCGACTCTACGACAATATGAAACGATTAATGAAATCTTGTATTGTTCTGTTAATCAAATCATCTAGTCAAAGAAGTGTCAAAAGTTCAAACAGGTCTAAGAACTCGGACAGAGTGAGTAACAAGAATAGCAGCTAGCTGGTAGCGCTCTTGTGGATTTTGAGCTGTATTGCCTTGTAAGACGTTTTCCCATTAATAAACTTTTACTTATAAAAAAATTATGGGCAGTAATTGAGTCGAGCGATTGCAAAAGCTCCCAGCTAACCGTGGTTCCCGAAACGGTGGCGCAGCAGTGGATGCTGTAGTAGTTTAGGCCTCGTGTACACCCTGTCAATCTGCCATAGTTCTGTCTGATTTTCGTCTGCTGATGGGCTGCTACCCTACCAAGTAAGGAGAAAAAGGAGGGTATTAATTGTCGAGTCTCTTGAGATACTTTTTGCATGAACTTATGTAACCGAACCAGCTCATAGACAGGTCAAATTGCGTTTCTCATAGATAATGATTTTCGGGCTATATGTTGGAACTCCTCAATAATTCTGTACTATTCATCATGTACTTATGGTCGCTTGGGCTCTCTTAAATGGGTTTGAAATCTTGATTAGATAATTTTGACTTAGTACGGTGGAGTAGTTTGTAGTCATGCTCTAGTATTTGACCATATCCAAATAAACTATGAAAATTTATGTCCTCGTGTTGTTTCTTCACAGATGCTTGGCTACTTCCAAGTTCCAACATAAGAAGCTTGAGATTCACTTTCACTCTGTACCCTTCTGGCTGGTAAATAGTTATTTTTTTCTTCTGAAAGTTACTTGTCTTTTAGTGCTGTGAAAACTCTGAGGCCCTTGTATCTTCTGGATACCTGTATATGATGTTCTATCTAAATGTAAGTGGCATGAAGCTGAGAAAATGTATTACGTGGAGGTTAAGAAACACCGACATTCTCTGATTCATTAGTTTCTTTATTTACTGGTGTATTCTCTGTGTGTGCTCGTAAATACATTCCCTTGAAAAAACATATCGTGTATATAATTATAGTATTTAGTGACCCCATTATTCTTATTTTCTAGTATTTCTTCCTTCAAATATTATTTCCTGTCTAAATTCTCCCAGAGATTTATCTTTTGTACTTGGGTAGCATCCCCTAGTGTGACACCATAGTTTTAGAACCGTACCAGAAGCCATTCCGTTTTTATTGTTAAAGCGTACCGGCAACGGTGCAATGACATGTTCCGTTTTGGGACACGTCAATTAAGAGTAACTGACATTTTGACCCTTCTGATAATTTGGTAACTGACATCCCCTTATGATAATATGGTGAACATTATATTTTGAAAAGTTCCACGAAGAAGAAATTAAACCCCGCTTAAGCAATTTATGTACCAGCCATTTAGTTCCAAGGAAATGAAACATTCAATTACATAGAGTTACAACTTGGTAAGTCGGTAAAAGTTCGGAATAAAACAAAAGAAGTGTGCACAAAGATCAACAATTCATATCCAACAGCACCGATAGTACTCAGCAACAACAGCATACAAAGTATATGTTACTCACCAAAACACAGTACCAAAAACTAACTCGGCATAATTTACCTTGTGGGATCAAACCAAGTAGAGTATTCATTCCAAGGGTTGTATTAATAAACAAAAACAGTACTAATTCTTATAAAAAAAAACTTGAATACTGAACTAACTTGGGAGTAGTTTTTTTTTTTTTTTTTTTTTTTTTTTTTTTTTTTTTTTTTTTTTTTACCTTGTGGGATCAAAGCCAGCAGCAAGGGCCAACCTAAGCTCATTCCCACTGACCAAAACAGCCCCACATCCCAACTTCCTCAAATGCTCAATAACCTTAAGATTGTTGTTGGCCTTGATAGCATAACCAATAATTGAATTCAAACCCTCCAAAGCCTCCTTGTAAGCCTCACAGTTTCTTGTGATTTGGGGTTTACTGTAAAGGTAAAAGGGTCTCCTCTCCACATTCTCCATAACATCCTTGACCTTGAGACCCTCACAGTACAAATACCCATCTTCGGATTTGGAAAAACAGTGCTGGAACTTGTGGGTTTGTTGTGTCTCTGTGGTGGTTAGTACTGCGCGTAAGTTGAAGACCCTTTTGGTGGGTCTGAAGGAGAGCTTGAGGTTTGAAGCAAATGGGTTTGGGGTTTGGTTTGAGGAGAGTTTGTGGAGGGATGAAGACTGAGTGAAGAGGTGTGAAGAAGCCATTGATGTATTGAAAGAGAGGAGACTCTGACACTCTTCGTACGACGGCGCCAATAGCGTTAGGTCTGAATAAATTCCGAAAAGGTTTTTTTTGGATGGTGGGGTTATTGCAATAGCTGCCCCCAAAAGTTTGGATAATTATAGCAAGTCCCCATCATAGCATCACTTTAGACACTGTCCTCCCGCCTTTGATCACCTAAAACTCTTACGAGGGGCTTCGCTACAGCTCCCAAACCTCGCTCCGGCGCTTTCTGCTCGAATTCGCCTATAATCATGGCTTCCGAAATTCTAGAGCGCCCTTTTGTCAACGCTCTCTACTTTCTTAAAAATTTGCCTAAATACTTAGTTAACAAACTTACTTCAAACTAAGTCAGACAAAATTTTAAACTAAAATGACATAACTAACCCCTTGTCCCACTGTCTTACTGTACATATTGTTCTCATTGTTAGCGCTCTAGCACTATTTCAAGTTAACTTTCATTACATTCTTCAATATGGAAGGATCTAGTATCATATATAAGCTTTGTAACTATTGTCCTCAAATCTAGATTACACATAAATATAAAATATAATACATTTAATATAATTATATACGCGTTCTTATGAGACTCTCAAATACAATATTTTTAGAATTTTTTGCTTTGGCACTCCCGCTCTAGGTGACTTAGGTCCAGCCTTTAGATTTTCTTTTAATCGTGTCAGGTGGCAACAATTAAAGGAGAGATAGTTGTTGTGGTGAATGATGACACAATGACATAAAGATATTGGAGTTGTCGGATTTGCTAAGATTAAGTCGGCGTTTTTACTAATATGTTCATTAGATTAATTGTAGATTAATGTATACTAATTTTGTTAGGTAAATTATAATTAAATTTTTGAAAATTGGACTCCAATAGCACATGTATTTTGATAAGCAAAACACAAAATATGTATGCAATTCGCCAAATTTGGCGATGATTTTAGTTATATAAAATCATCTTCTTCCCCTATTTACGTGGGTTTTAACAGTTTCCTAAATGTTCTCACTAACTTTCACTATTTTCTCTTCATGTGTCCAAATTTCTAGCATTAAATAAATTAAAGATGCTATTACATATTTTTCGCATAATCACTACTGGAGAAGACTCTTAAAATATTCATTATCTGTCATGCAAAAGAATAGTTTTATCAATAATTTATCTAATTTTTGACCATTTTTTTTTTAAAGTTCTGTTTCTGAGGAGTTGATGCCAAACTACGGTTTTTCTCGGACTTTTCAATTGCTAGCTTTGACTCGGTATGTAAAAGTAAAACTAATATGTTCTGAGATAACTTTTCTTGTTTTATATTATTATTGTCAATATCGTATTTAAAACTTTGATTTACTTAGGAGTTCTGAGCTTTACCAATGAGCTACTGATATTGAGTTCGAAAAAAATATCCGAAATTTTATTTTTTTGATTTCTCAACCGGTTCTGAGGTTTTGCCTCGTAACTCAGTCCTACCACGGTGGCATATCACTTGGACCAAATTCTGTTGGTTATTTGAGATTTCATAAAATTAGTATGAGTTAAGTGGTGGGGGATGAATTGACAACCTATGTTTTCTCAAAAAAAAAAAAAAAAAACAAAAAAAAAAAAAAAAAAAGACAATACCTAAGAAAGGTACGGCTGGCCACATACCATACCATTTGGGTCACACCTGGCCAGAGATTTGAAAAGGAGAAGCCAACACAACCCAATCCAACCCATCGATTGGATCAACACTCAAAATTAGACCAACAATCAAACTTTAGCCCACCACATGGTAAAAGTTCTAAACCCAAACCCAACGTGGCAGTCTTTTTCACTTGGAAGCTATTATATTGAGAACTAAAAAGAATTATTTTAAGACAAATAATATTACGACAAGTACAAAGATTATATAAATTAACCACAAATTGAGTGCACTAAACTTTTTTTTAATAATATTTCCTGCTCCAACTCATAAACGTAACTTATAAAACATGTCATTCACTTAGTTAGATATGTACTCTCCTGTCCCGTTGTTATTGTCACACTTTCCTAAAACGAAAATTCCAAAAATATGGTCACACTTTTAAAAATAAACCTACCTATATAATAAACCTACAAGAGAGAAGAGGTGGGAAGGGGTTGAATATTACATCTACCAGTAGTCTACTACAGACAGATACATCAGTGGTTCTAGCTGAAAATTTGCATCTTCGTCTTCTTCTTCTTCAAGAGTTTCATATTTTGCTCCAAAAGTTGTCTGAACTGTACAAAGGAGGAGTTGCCGTCAACCCTATCTATGATGGCGTCCTCTCCAAAGAAATCTTGCATATTGTCTAGTAATAATGCTCACATGATTGCTGCCAAACCTATGGCCTCCCCTTCCACCGTCTTGGATTCCGGAACAGATGCCAAACTGCGAGATCTGGCTGCTAAATGCACAACATTTAAGAAGAGATGGGTAAGTATGTGATGACTGGATAGATTCGTAGAAGTTTTTATAGCATTGTACAATAAAATGGACAAAGCTCGAAATGGAAAACTCAAAAACTATGTTGATGGACAAGACAACAAATTATCTATATTTATGGACTCGAGCACTTATGCTATATATCCTTTAATCATCAACCAATTAAAACATAACTCTCTGTCAAAAGGACTTGGTACTGAGATATGAAAATAACAGTGCGAGGACTTGTATATTACAACTATTATCCGCCTTACATGGAGACAACATCTCTGAACATATCCTCGTAAATATAGAAGTTAACTAAAAGCAACACAAGGTAACAAAGCAAAACACATTATATTTCGTATGAGAACTCTTAACATAGTAGGTAGGTAGGCAGGCAGGCAGGCGCGTCTTTAGCACCTTTTCCCACATTTCATAGTTTCTTTTAGCAACCCATCTAGATAGAGTTTTGAGATACAAAGCCATAATCCACTAAGCCATGTTACTCTTTCACTTTCCTAGACCATGTTGCGAACAGTCATTTTCATCTGGACTGCATGTACACACACGGCACACGAACCACTATGTGCTTGGCAGTTCAGTACTAAATTCAACTCAGTTCAAAAAGCCTCTTTCCCAGTTTAAACGCAGTCTGCTACAGGAATCACACAAACCATTCGCTCGCTATGGTTTATTATTTGGTTAAATCTCGTCTAATTGTCTCTCTCTCTCTCTCTCGTCCACATTTGATCTGGACCCTACCACTTCTCCTAATAGGTGCATCCAAGGGCCTACAATAGACACAACTAAACCACCTCAAATGATCCTATCTTGTTTTATCTTACGATGATGCAACACTAGATTCTTTCTAACTGTGTCATTGTGTATCGTATGTTCTATACTCAACCATTTAGTACCTAACTTCCGCTCAATTTAACCTATGGAAAGGGGAAGGACCACATCAAATGAGGACTGACTTACCGGTCATGCTGCATATTCTCAATACGATGAGGACGCAAGGAAAGGAAAGGTTTATTTATGTTGAGTTGGATAGCTTACTTGAAACATTCGTAATAACATTAACACTTTTCTGAGCCGTCAGTGCCTTCAACTTATTTCCAGTTGCTAAGATTAGCAAGCTCTTCATATGCTGCTTTTGTTCCTTGGGACTACTCGTCTTTGTCAAAGCTTCTTCGAAAGCAAGTAGGTCTTGTGGGCTAATGCAAGGAAGCGAAAGCAAAACCTGAAAGAGACAGAAAAAGCACTCTAATAAGAAATTGGCACCACTCAGCCATTCAAAATGTGTCTTGTCAGAAGCCAACAAAAATTTAAGGAAAGAAGTCATCTTCCTAACCTGCCTGGGGGTTGAATCTCTATCAGAGAGATATATGTAAATCTCGCGACAGAGACCAACGAGATCAGCGCTGAGAAAAACATTTGACTCCAGAGCCAAACCTTGTATGATTGCATAGAATAAGTCTTTACAAACAAACTGTTGGAGTTCCACATTCCTGGAATGAATAGCCAGACTAACTACAGCTCCACAGAAAGAAGAAACTTTAGACATGGCTTCCGCATCAGTCCATTTAAAAGCATCTAAAGTTATCTGCAAAGCAGGAACGGCAAGGCCTTTGTGCTTCAAAATATACCTGCATTCAAAGTCATTTAATGATCAGAACTTGAAAAAAAAAAGAAAAAAAAAAAGAAAAAATCTTTGAAACAGCGAGAGAAATGTACTTCAGGCATACCCGACCATCGAAGTTGAGGCAAAACTCTCCAAGTCTTTCAGAGAAGATTTGTCGACACGGATGGCATGCCCCGATTGTTCCAAAGAAGGAAGCCCTGTATTTAGTCCCGGTGAAGCTATCATAGAGAGAAGTGAACAGACCTCACGAGTCAAATCTCTGAGTAGCTTTTCCTCCATTACTTCCACCTTTAAATCGGCACCAACAACTATGTTCTGTAAATCTGGAACCTTAGCTCTACCTTCCTGTAACAGACTGGACCATGAGAAGCTAAGAGCCTGCTGAGAATGAAGGAGCAATGGGTGAAGGAGCTTCTCCAACCACCCCTCCCAAAAATCTGGAGGACAGGACTTTACTAATGGAATCAAAACTGAATGAAGAAGCTGCCTCATGTGCCTGAACTCCATTGACTGTATATTCTCCACAAGAGCAAGGGAAACTGCATGGACATCCAAGCATTTGAAAAATGCATCTCCGGTGGTAGCTGATAAGCCCAGTACATTATACCTAGAGTTAAGCGACATGCATTAGCATTAAATCATCAACAGTGACTGGAAAGTAAAAGAAGAGGAGCATTAAGAAAGAATAAAAGACATGTGATTTTGTGAGTTTCACGGTGGTGGTGATGGTCGCCGTTTCTGATTTTTGTGGCGGCGGTGATAGTGGTGCTACGGCGGTGGAGGACACAATGTTCTTGGTGTTCATATTTCTGTGAGTGGACCACTTTGTCCCTCACTATCCGTTGACTAACAGAAAATTTTGGACGGAATATAACCCAGTTGTAGATTTCTAGCAATCAACAACTGGAGGTGGCAATGAGAAGGTTCGAAATTGGGATCATTATCACAAACTGGGGTGGTTAATAATAAGTAATTGACCCTTTTTTGGAAGGATGATAATGAGCAACAGTTACTGACCATGCATCACGACCTATTAAAGCATAAGCGAAAATAAGACTATCGCATTGTAAAATCCTACAAAAGTGGTATTTTTATATATGATAATAAACATTTTGCTCTTCCCTAAAAAATATAATAATAATAATAATAATAATAATAATAATAATAATAATAATAATAATAAAACATTTTGCTCAGAAATTCCAGAATACTCGTGGTTCCTTCTACTAGATTTTAACAAGTTCAAAATCTGACTAAATATAGAATTCCAGATATAACAGTTAGCAAAGATTAAAGACCCACGTTACAGCTCCTCTACTATGCATTACTACTAGTTTTTAAGGAATTAACACATACCCACTATCTCTGATACCTTTCAACCAATTCCTTATGTCATTCTCGTTTAACTCTGTGTTGCCTTCCTTGTTCATGTCAAGATGACCATCAGCAAATGTTAAAGCCCCTTTAGAAACTTTAGAGCTAACTTCTCCAAGAAGTGGAAGTCTCTCAGCATCGCTCATGGCCATAGCAGCTTTTATTTCTCCAGGTAATGCTTGTGTCACCGGAGGAGCCCAGAGAGAATGCACAGCTCGAAGCAGCTGCAAATTGAGGAGAAACTAATGTTCAACTATCATGGTAAAGGCAAATACTTTCAGGTAGCAAACAGAGTACCTCCTACAGCTAGATAACTTACTTTTAAGAGAGGTGGAAGCATCCATGACAGGTGGGAAGCCATTGGGTGAGAAGGAATAAGACTTCCTGGAGAATTGTTCTGTATGTTAATATTGCCTCTTCTGAAACCGCTCCCACTCCTCTTAAGTGCCTTTTCGAAGAATGTTACAGTGTGGAAAAGCGACCACATAAATTGGGTTTGAGAGGACAAGTTAACCAAGCCTGTCGGGTCAGACAAGTAAATATTTTGCCACTCTATTTGTATCCACTGTTTGCTCAAAGGTTCAAGCAACCATGCCAATACTTCTTGCTGCTGTTGAACCCTGCACATATTTTGATTATGAAAGATCGCCTACTAAGAGAAATATCACAAAATCCACATAAAATATGGGTGATAAATTCTACTTTGAGTTTCAAAGTTGTTACATTTTGAAAGAAAAGAAATAGGAGAGAGTGAACATGGATCATTTTGTGGGGAGTTCGCTAAAATATAGAAAGAGGGGTGAGGGGTGGAGAGAGAGAGAGGGAGAGGGAGAATTGTGGGAGAGGGCATTTTTGGGATAACAAAAACCGGCCAGGGCCTCAAATTCGGTAATACTAAATGAGGTGTTTGCATATTATAATAGTAAAGATAGTATAGATGCACAAACATTTTCTCAAATAATAATAATAATAATAATAATAATAATACTTAAATAATAATAATAAAGATGTACAAACATAAAAAATTGTAGCAAACAACATACCCAGCTGAGGATGCCATGATAAGAAATGCTTCACCTAGAAGATTATGCTCCGCTCTAAGTAAACGCCCTTCATTTTGCAAATACCCCATGGTGTCTGCAATTCCCTGTACAAAACCAGAATGAAAAGTAAACAAACTAAAGTCCTTGTATATCCACAACTCTCATGGGCTTAGGTACTAACACGTGCATATAAATGATGACTGACAAACTCCATACACAATCTAGATTATGTTATGAAGTTTCTTCTGCAATGAAGTCAGTTTGGAAATGAAGTACCACTGCAAGCCTGAGATCCAAGGATAAGGTAAGAACAGATTTGAGCCAAGGGTAATATTTACTGTGCGTGTGGGATTTTTCGTAGCTACTAAAATAGCTTGCTTTGGAGTTTCTGAGTTATTATAGATACTTCGTGCTTATTTTCCCTTCCGTTTCCCCGTAGCCACTTGTGTGCTTCCATATAAATCTCTTTCGTATTAGTCTTAGAAAGCATTGTCTAAGATATTGATATACAAGTACTCACACTTGGATTTCAACCGTAAGACTTTATGGGCAAGGTGCTAATTCAATTCTTCTCTTGGTTCTCTATATCAAATTATACACTCTATTTTGTTTTCATACAAGAAAACTAAAGTCCATATCTCCAATTCTCACCAGTCTTCTGGACCTCAGTTTGGCAAACTGCGGGAAATCTTCTTTAGCTTCAAGACAAATTGTATAAGATCCTAAAACTTTTTTATTTTCATATTCATAACTTCCTCATCTTTTCTGTTATATTCAAACAAAAGAGCTCCACAATTTTCGTTTTCTTATCACGGATTGATACATGTTCTGGCTATTTCTCTGGCGCACACTTTTTTGTGCTGATTGTTATACGCTCTCAGTCCCGAATCAGTAACCTTGAACATAGCAATCAAGTTACAATTGCATTTCACTGATTAGGGAAAAAAATCGGCAAGCACAGCCGACGCCTCCAAGAAGACAAAAACTATAATCCTTGTACTAGAATCAATAGACATTCAATCAAGGGTGTTAATCTTGTACCAACCAAATTGTCTCGGGAATGCATTACCTTCATGTGAGGCAGAAGGCTTTTGTCAGCAGTTTTGGCTATTCGAATAAATGCTGTACAGATCTGCAACCTTGCATGTCGTGCCATACTTGTTGAAGGGTCCTGCAAAACAATCACTCTTTGAGTTTCCACTTTGACTTCTTTACTTGCATGGCCAAATAATCGCATATAAGAAATGATACCTTCACCACAAAAGGTAGGGACGAAAGTAGCTCAAATAGTTTGTTGATGACACTGCCAACTGCATCTGGGGAATACTTTAAAAAGGAACCTAATGCCTCCAGGTAGTGCCCAAGTGCTTCGACAAGTGCAGGTTCAGTCCATTTCAAAGAGAGAAGTTGCTGAAGCAAGCCTATATTTGATAGAAAACAAGTTTCAGCGAACTTTGAGCAGAAGCCTAAAAGACCTAATGAAGTCAAAGAGGTGGAGCAAAACCTTCAAATATTCTACACGAAGTAAGATGAGATTCAGATGAACTCGCATCAAACTCATTTGATCCATCGAAAACCGAAGTAACAGTATTCTCTAGAGCTAGCTGCATGCTTTCCATTACAGCCACTTCCTGCAGTTGTGGAACAATAATTTATACGTCAAATTGCAAAAGAAAACCAGAATTGGGAAAAGTCAAACTACAAACAAACCAAAGAGCATGATCTACAGCTAGTGAAGAGCGTTGTAAGATCAACTACAAAGAAAACAAACCTGTGCAGGAACTGGAGCAGCCAAGACGCTCTTGATAATTGCAATTATTCTGTCAGTGACCTTAGAAGCAGTAATAGTGCGCTTCAAAGAGGCGATACAACGAACCAGCTCCAACTGCATCAACATTTCAAGAAACCATGTATAAGAAATAGTACAATAGGAAACCAAGATAGAGGGAAGAGCTACAGCGTATAGGACCAGACTAGTTCAGTAAGGAGCAGGGTATATACACGATTCACATGAACAACAAATTAACGTTGAAGAAAATGGATGTTACATTAGCTCCGTTCTCAAAATTCTTGAAAATAATTTTAGGAAATGACTATATATATAGACAAAGAGTGGCCTCTCTTCTCTTATTAAGGCCTGCTTCTGCAGATTTGCAAGCACGTGAAACTTCCCATGGTTTGGATGTTCAGCTTGATGCTCTTTTTACGTCGAACTTCTTTAGATTAATACTTAAATGTTTCCTTCAGAAATGTGTGGGCTACTGTGAAACCTTCTAGTATTAGTCTCAGTAATTAAACTTCACTCCTTTTTAATGCAAATCTATATGAAACTATCAATTCACTAGGGAAACGAAAACCTAAAAATCCATAAACGAAATTCCCCTATATGAATGCCCATAAATAAAATCCAATAGATATCCTTCCCCCATATGGTGACAAAGTAAATCATTCACCGCAGGTTCCTTTGAGCACATAAAGTATCGACTGAATATAAGTCCCCGCTTCCTCCTGATCTGTATTAAGGAGGAAACCTCTTGCATCCTTCAAAGGAAAATAATATATAAATTAATTAGAATAATGCTTTCAAATTAATTAGAATAAAAGACAAGAATTCTAGAGGAGCTTAAATCTTTCAAACAGCTTCGCGAAAAACGAACGGGTGACCAGGTGCACTTAGAACTTAGTTAATGACCATACAATGAGAATAACAACCGTAAACTCACAAATTTCCAGGTTAAGTTATCTGTCTCACCCTAACAACATTTTACAGCCCCAGGAAGTAAGGTCTGCTAACATGTCCCAACACTTCAAAAACATGCCCCCACAGCATTCGTTTGTCCTACAAACCCTCCACTATTATGTATCCAAACTTCATAATCTATCTCTTCCAGAGTTCAAACATTAAATATAAAAGCACCAAATATCGCATCTGCATCATCCTAAACTACCAACCCCTGATTTCTACCACCAAACGTATTGTGATCAAACACTCGTAAAATTCAAGAAATAAGTCCCACTTTTCTTCATACAATACCTTGTTGACAATATTCCACGAGTCAAAAAATTTAATCAATAAAACAGTCATCACTGATAGCTAACGGGGGGCATTAACCTGTACCTTAAAGGCACTATTCAATTCCAATATGAGTATAGGTAACAACACAGTAACACACAGCGTATCTGTTCACTTCGCCTACTGCTATCTTTCCTCCTGCCGCCGCCGCCTTTTATCTCACTCTCACTCTCTACAAGACCGGCAGACTAGAGCAATTTCATGAATAAAAGATTCTCTCTTATGTAAGATCAATCTATGTGTGCTACCTCATCTCAAGATCACAGGATTATTCACCTTTTTTTTTGCACCGGACGACGGAGAGAAGGTTGGACCTGCAAAGCAGTGAACCAAATGTGCATTTGGTAGATCTGGTCAGACTAGACTCTGCGGATTCTTCAAAATGAGAATTTCATCTCTTCCATATATTGTTCATCTTGGTTGCTGAATTTGTTCATTATGTGATAATCATCTGGCTTCCAATTGAAGCCGGTTTCTTTCTTTCAGTATAATTTCTGTGATTTTCATACCGAAATAGAGATATTTTTTTTATCCAAAGCTACGCTCTAACAATAAAAACAGAATGGCTTCCGGCACGGTTTCAAAAATATGGTGTCACACGAGGGGATGCTACCCAAGTACAAAAGATAAATTTCTGGGAGAATCTAGACAGGAAATAATATTTAAAGGAAGAAATATTAGAAAGTACGAAAAATGTGGTCACTAGGCTATAATCATATACATGATATTTTATTTCCAGGGAATATACACACACACACTGTAATAACACAGAGCTTTGGGGTTCTTTTAGTAATTAATTAAGTTTAGTTTGCAAAAAAAAAAAACTGTTGCACGTACAGAGTCTACAGACACGTATCTTACCCACCTTTAGCCGTAAATCTCTTATCTTTTCATCTATTTTCCTCAACTTCCCGTCTCTCTCTCATTTCTCGTTATCTCTATCTTCCATTTCTGCTCAAGAAAACCCACCAGCAACATCAACCCGACGAAAGTACACCACAGCCACCACTGTTGTCATATCATCTCTCGTCGGTCCGACTACTCTCTCCTCTCCTCTCGGCTCAGTCCGAACTGAGGAACAGCCGCATCATCGAGCAGCAGCAGCGACGAGCAGCCACTGCCGCCACCCGGACATCACCGACACCGAGCTCTTTTCTCAGTCTCCCTCACCTGCCACCGTCAACGGATCCTAACACTGTCTCCTTCGACGTTCCATTCTATCACATTGTTCGGTAACTCTCAAAGCCACTCGTTATTACTGACTCAATTTCAGTATATAGATGCAATGTGTATACTTATATATCCAAATGTATATAGATTACATGTTTTTTGAACCTGTGTGACGTGTGTGGGGGGATTTGCATGTGGTCTGTAGGTGTGGGTGAATTCATGAGTGTGTGCCAGTATGGTAAGAAACTTAGAGAAGAACGAAAGTAGGCTTGGAAGTGGTGGTAATAGATATTAGTGGAACCCTTGCAAAATATGGTATAGTATGCTATAGTAGTAGTTGTATCCTGTGGTGGTAATAATAATAATAATAATAATAATAATAATAATAATAATAATAACAACAACAACAATAATAATAGTTGTATTAGTTAGAAGTAATGGAAGTAGTAGTGTTAATATGTAGTAGTATTAATAATTGTTAGTACTTAGTAGCAGTAGTATTTTTGACAATAGTAACAATAGTACAATACAGTATCTTCATTGTACAAAAATTATGTTTTGATAAAATGGTAATCGACGCTTGTTTTGATAAAGCTTTTCAAGAACTAGTTGATTGAGATTGTTTGAACTTTACACGTTAGTCTTATTATTATTATTATTATTATTATTATTATTATTATTATTATTATTATTATTATTATTATTATTGTAATTTATTTTGTCAATTGACTGAAATTAGAGTTTATTAAAAAATATTAGCGGGTACTAGTGGGTATACATTGGCCTAGCATCATCTCATCTGCTTTCATGTAGTGCATGTGTAACGTATATGTGATTGTATAGATGTTAGTATTGATTGGAGTTTCACGTTATTTGTCCGCGAATTCATGGACGAGGGGTCCGTGCACTACGACTGATTTCTTGTTCGAGTGTTCTTGGATTGGATTTGCTTGCTAAGTAAGTTATCGACTCTTCTACTATCAAAATGAGTTTGCTAGATGCATTTGTGCTGGATTGTTGTATTGTTTTGACTATCGTACTATCCACCTGCTAAAACTCTGAAAACCATGTTTACTTTGGAAAAAATCGGTTGAACTGGAACTTCTCTTTTGAAAGCATAAACTATGTTTAATTGCAAATTTGGAACTTATCATGACTGAAATTCATATTTCCATGTTGGAATTTGTATCACTGGTTTGAACTGAGAACCACGACTTTTTCAAGAAATACTTATAAAACACTAAGTAACATAGGTGAAAGGTATCTTGTACGAGCTATTATTTTGAATCACTAAGTGATTATTTTGTTTAAGACCATATGTGATGGTCAAGAGATTTTGGGGGCTAAACTCTGGCTTATCTTGGTACTCATTGTCCTGCACTACCATGAGGACTTGGGGGTTGCTAAATGTACTACTCTAACGGAGATGCTAACCCCTAGGGGGTATCGCCACTTTTGGTCTTGGAGGCTCAGTATTGAGGCTGGAAGGTCGTAACTAGTGGGGCTTTTTCAACCGCCGGGTTGGAGTAGGATTTGATAAACCCGCGATATAACCATGAGATATATATTTCTGAGGCAGGCGGGAACTCATGATTAATTATGGGGCTCATGGGGCAGTAGAGCAAGCTGCTCTCATAACGCCTGGAAAGGTATTCACCAGAAATATTTCAAAGGAGGAATCTCAAAGCCAAGTTTGTGTCATTGATTAAAGCTTTACTCTCCATTTCTTTTACTTGTTTTGATTACATCTGCTCAATCATCTCTTTACATGTTGAGGTATTTCTTACTCATAGCTGACAGTTCGCAAACTGTGGTTCGCCTTTTGCTATTTTAAAACACCACACGTTAGTACAGTTGTGGACTCTGGGGAACGACTCACTAGCTTGGATCGAGAAGTAGTCACAATAGCTCACAAGGAATAATCGGTAGTTTTATCATTTGCAAACAATTTAGTTTTGTTTCAAGTAATTACTTTAATGACCGTGCTTGGTCATTTCTTTTGTAAGCAAAGTTGTTTTTGATCTTTATGCTTTTGCACGAGGCCGACGATCTACTCCATTCACAACGAGGTAAAAAACTCCTCGTGCGGGGGACATCTAAGCGGTTTGGGCTTAGGCTTAAATCGCGGGGTGTTATACACACACACACACACAGAATACACCAGTAAATAAAGAAACAAATGAATCAGAGAATGTCGGTGCTTCTTAACCTCCACGCAATACATTTGTCAGCTACACGCCACTTACAATTAGATAGACAATCTTATACATAATAAAGCCTTGTTTGCCACTTTAATGGGCCTTATATCCCAGGATCTCCAGCATCCCATTTTACATTAAGGAGGTTACTAAGTGGTATATTTCGTTTTCTTCTACACGGGATATCATGTTATAAGTATAACAGACCAAACATGATTAGTTGATATAGAAACCAAGTTTAAAACACAAAAAGGTGATGCAAGAATAACTTGTATGACGAGAACCAACTAGTTAGAAGAGCTTAATCAGAACAGTCAAAACAAAAGGAGCTAAAGTCAATATTAAACAAGCAATCATAACTCCAGAACCTAATAAGCGCCACCCCAGATAAGTTGAAACTTGAAAGCATGAGTCATAGAACTTACAAGCTTGGAACGATACATGCTGAAATCTCCTTTGCCCTCAAAATCGTCACTCCAAAGTTCTAGTGACCCAACAGCAAATGCAGATCCAGGAACAACTTTTTCTTTCTTGAGCATTCGCTGGAATGATACATCCAAGATAATACTGCAGATATCATCACTGACAAGATCTGAAACCTTTTTCTTCTCATTATCACTTTGTCCTGAGTCAGACATCAGATTGTTTGAAGAACCATCAGCAGAGGCCTGTGCAGCACTCTTCGTTTTTGCTGCAATATCTCTAAGAAGCATCTGAAATAGCAAGCAACAAACAGGTATCCAGAAGATACAAGAGCCTCAGAGTTTGCACAACACTAAAGGACAAGTAACTTTCAGAAAAAACTATTTACCAGCCAGAAGGGTACAGATTGAAAGTGGATCTCAAGCTTCTTATGTTGGAAGTAGCCAAGCATCTGTGAAGGAACAACACGAGGACATAAATTTTCATAGTTTATTTGGATATGGTCAAATACTAGAGCATGACTACAAACTACTCCACCGTATTAAGTCAAAATTATCTAATCAAGATTTAAAACCCATTTAAGAGAGCCCAAGCCATCATAAGTACATGATGAGTAGCACAGAATTAATCAGGAGTTCCAACACAAATAGCCCAAAAATCGGTTACATAAGTTTATGCAAGAAGCATCTCAAGAGACTCGACAATTAATAGCCTTCTTTTTCTCCTTACTTGGTAGGGTAGCAGCCCATCAGCAGACAAAAATCAGACAGAACTATGGCACATATACAGGGTGTACACGAAGCCTAAACTACTACACCATCCACTGCAGCGGCACCATTTCGGAACCACGGTTAGCTTGATGAAATTTTGCAATCGCTCAACTCAATTACCGTCCATAACTTTTCACAAGTAAAAATTTATGAAAGGAGAAACATCTTACAAGGCAATACAACTCAAAATCCACAACGGCGCTACCAGCTAGCTGCTATTCTTGTTACACCCTCTGTCCGATTTCTTAGACCTGTTTCAACTTTAGACACTACTTAGACTAATTGATTTGATTAGCAGAACAATACATGATTTCGTTCGTTAATCTTTCATATTGTCGTAGAGTCAAGACAAGTCACAGTAGTGTCTACCTATGTAGCACAGGTGCGGGTGCGGTGCGGGTGCGGGTACGGGAACTGGGTGCGGGTTCGACAAATTCCCAAAAATTGAGGGTGCGGGTGCAGCGGGAGTGCGGTGACTTTATCTATATTTTTATTATATTATTTGTGATACCATTATTATCATTATACAAATAAGGAATTATAGCAATCCCAATTACAATCAAACAGGAATTAATACACAAATTCGAAGATAAACAGGTTTTGTATTAATAATGTAATATTTTCGTGTCATTGTTTGTCTTTGTGAAGAGACGAGTAATCTTAGAGTTAGAAATGTCCACACAGATACACGTTTTTTTGTCAAATTGTAGTTGTATTTTAGAGGACCACTCAACTAAAACTTTCAAAATTACCCTGAATTCTCTCCAAAGCACCCGCCAAGCACCCACGAAGCACCCAAGCACCCACGAAGCACCCTAAAGCACCCGGTGCGGGTGCGTCACCTCTCAGAAGCACCCGTGCTACATAGGTGTCTACAATACTACGTAAAGATTAACGAAATCTTGCATCATTTTGCTAGTCAAGTCACAGTAGTGTCGAAAAGTGTAACAGGAACAATAATTCCAGTTGGAGGGAGTATCATAATCCACAGAAAATTTAACATGACTCCCCTATCAAACGTCAAATAGAACCTTCACCAAAGTTTTTTGGTCTCTATGGCCCTTTGAACATCTTTCCCTGAAAAGACTGAAATAGGTTACCAGTTTCACCTTCCATACCATTACAAGACAGCCCCACCAATATGTTGATACAGACCTGAGACCATTGAACAATATGGAAACATATTATACACATAGTATTTTACATCTGTTTCCACGCAACTCACAATCTCGAGCTCGTAGATTTAGCTATAGAGTATTGACTATCTTCTTACAAGATTGTCTAAAGCTTTGCTCTCTCAGTTTGAGTTATTCTGGCCTTTATTCCCTCAGTTGCTTGTTAAGGTTTTTCACTGTGTGCACTGATGCTGCATAGCTGTGGGTGGTGGTTCTAAGCAAGTACGCTTCAACAGTCGGCCGTTACTGAATCAGGCCAACAACGACCTTGTGGGGATTAGTGCCACAGATCAAGGAAGACAAGTCTCTGCTAGACGTTTTCTGACACAGGAAAAAGATCTATACCAATGCAATGTGATTGATGTGTAATCATTTCCACTATCTCATACGTTTACTTTTTGAAAAGGTCTTTGATGCACAGTTGAAGTATGGATTTTGCAACTATAAATGTGGGGACTTCTAAGTGTTAGTTGTAACCTAGACATCCACATATTGAAGCTCAACCCCAGGTTCCCTTCTGTCTCCTGTCTAGGAATTTGTATTTAGCACTTGAGCAAGATTTAGCAAAACCTGACCAGTGTGTATGTGCCAAGAAGATCTGTAGATGACTCTTTTGTGCACATACTCAGTTTCCACGAAATATGCAGAATAATTGCAAAATGTAATTTTGGCACAATATCTGCCCGCAGATAAAATTCATTCTTCTCTTTAATCAATAAAATACAGTGAGATTCTACAAACAAAACAAAGACGCAACCAGCCCACTAACCTATGCAGGAAGAGCTATCATGGAACTACCACAAGATGTAACAGAACCAAAATATATTGCATCTTCGACACTTCAATAGCGTGCCCCAAGTATAAATTATATTCAAATAAGAATGTGTGTAAAACAAAATTTGCGACATTACCTGCTGAAGATAGAAGGACAGTATTGAGCTGTCCTGGGAGATACAGTGCAAGTTTGAGGAACCAAGAGAGACCATGCTCTCACATATCAATTCTGCGAACTCAAGTTCACTGTCATCAGTAGTACCCTCACTTGAACTAGATCGAATCAAGAAATCCCTGGAGGCACTCATCATAATCTGGAAGACATTACTCATAGCAGAATCAAATTCGGGAGCAGAGTCATCCACAGGTCTTTTCCTACAACCAAAATATGAAATTCAAGATAAACTATGAGGCTAAGTTTACTTCAAATCAGGTCATGATATAAGAACTCCGGAAGATAAGACATTACGTACCTAGGTGAGACAAGTTTGAAAAACTCGCATGCATGAAGACGAAAATCAGGAGATGAAAGTAAGAAACCACACCTGTTGAAAGAGAAAAAAGAGTAAACCAACAATCTTTGCAAAAATGTTTATGTCAAGCGTAACAGGAAAGCAAATTAAATCAAATTATACCCATGAATTATGCCATATTTTGAAAGATCGGGCACAGGAGCCCACTCTGCATAAGCATTGACAGCATTTAAAGTAGCAGTTACTGTGGCTGCATGTTGTTTTGCAATATCTAACTGCTGCCTGCCGGCTTCACTCACCGCCGCTCCAAAGTGCTTTTCTAGTAACTGTGTCATGTCAAGAGGCATTAGAAACGTTTTAGACATGTGACATATGAAGTTAGCCACGAGTCCAATGAGAGACATACAGTGTATAACAATGGAAAAATTTCAGGCAAAGATTCAGTGAGTCCACGTAACAGTAATCTCCGCCGATCACCTGAAACCAATACATTCGGAACCAAGCAAATGAGACAAGCAGGTAAATAAAATACATCATAGCAAACAATATGAAACAAAGACGTGAAAAGGCAAAGGGAAAAGAGACTTCAAAAAACCCGTTATAAACCCATTCAGAATTACTGTTCTTTGTGGGTAGTGTAAAGCCAGCTATAACAAAACAAGCTTCAGGTGAAACTTAAGTAATAAAGTTGGTGCTTGCTCCCCACTATTAAGTCATTTAACTTGTGAAGGCTCAACTTCAGTTAAATAAACAAAAAAACAAGATTTGCTTAACGACGCAGGGCCCTATTCACTCTCCCGATTTCTCATCAAAACGGCCAACCCTGTTTGAAGAGGCGGCACCATGGCATGCACGCAAACATGATATTTTTGAATTAAGGGTGCATTGTGTACAGTTTGAACAACAGAAGCTGCTATGTAGAAGTCAGAAAGACGGAAGCTTTGAGTATGATGACGGAGCTTCGGCTAAGTTGAACCTCGATATTTTCCACGTAGTATAGCTTTTGAGAGAGAGAGATGAGGGGAGAAAAGGTGAAGATAATGACTTATGAGTCCAAATTAACTCTATGTTGACTTATGAGTCCAAATTGAACAGGATTAACTTTGTTAGACAACTTCAAAAGTTGCAATGTTGGACATTCACTCAATGGTAGAGCACACACTCCCCCTCTCACAACATCAAGATAACTGAGACATGGATTTTGATGGTCATTAGATTATGCTCTAAAACCCATTAACCGGGAAAAGTCCAAACTCCACTGTTCATGATTATTGATATTTGGATATACAGAAAGATCAAAGGTTCGCTGATGAAAGATAGTTTTACACCTTCTAAGTCTTCATTGTGAACAGTAATGTCTTCAGGCAGCCACCTTAACATCATCGCAACCAACTCAGCCTAAAGTAGAAAAGAAACAAGAATTAATTTACTTGTCAAAATTTCAAGTGATGAGTTATGCAACAAAAGGTAGCAGGTAGCTAGCTATACTTGTACGGGGCCACTGTTTGACAGAGAAACCAGAGATGGAAGAAGCTCCTTCCAGAGGCTTATGCCTTCTCTCCTCACTATCTGTATTCAAGGTAAAACATACGAGTTACGCATCAGTGAGAGATTTATCAGCCAATTGAACAAAATGAAGAGCCAAGTAAAAACCTCAGCCAAGAGAGCAGCCATTTGACTCTTCAAAGCCCACTCCTCAGAAGGGGATGCAATTTCAGACATCAAACCAACAGCAACATTTGCGAAGTTTCTTCGTTCTGTAGGATCCAATTCATCCCACCGAAGCCGCACCAAATGCTATAAGAAAATAGTCCATATGTCTAATCACAAATCTAAAGAAACATTGATAGGGAAACATCCAGTTCAAATAACTAAAAAACACAATAGAGGAATGATTTGGTTAGAGGAAGAGCCCGATTGGGCATAGCAGTCTTTACAGACTGATGTAAATGGGTTTTCAGGCCTAGAAGTGATTACATAATAAAACTCTCTATAAATTCTCAAAACACACACACACACACACACACACACAATAGAAGTGTGATTACAATTATGGTTTGTTCGGATGGAGAATTTATAAATATTGTAGGATTTTAAAACGACGGGATCTGAATGACAGGTTTATAAAAGAATATCAAAATTCGTATTTGGATAGAAATCTGGGCTCAGGGGAAAAAATAAATTAGGCTAAAACTTAATAATGTTTGGCCCATATCATTCTTTTTCAGTTACCCTAATGTCCATTAGCAGCTATCACGAGTTCAAGACCAGGACTTGCGGCTATGCACCAGGAGGCAGCGACGAACTAGGAGGCGGAGACACGGTGGTGGTGGTTCTTGTGCCAATGAGTTAATCAGACGGAGGGGGTTCTCCAGGCAGCGGTGGTTAGCAACTTAGAGGTGGATAATGCTTCATGCAACCATGGTGAACAGATTCGGAGCCGCAGTGGTGCTTCACATGGAAGTGGTGGGGAAACGCTTCCGTGGCGGTGTTTTTTAGTGGTATGGTGACAAACGTGGCTGGAATGTGGCGGTGGCATGGTCAATGTGGTGGTGATTGGCGGTGATTGAAGTGGAGGAGGCAGCTACGGAAGAAGTGGTTGCGGAGGCGCGGCAGAATTAGTGGAATGGTGGCAGTGGTGGTGGTGAACTGGTGACCTTAGTGGTGCGAGCGGTCGTGGGAATTCTAATTTCTGCCAACGGTTAAAAATAGTTAAAGACAGGTCAAATTTGGAATTTTGAAAATGACACCTACTTTGGTGTCATTTACATTTGGGATTAAGAGACTCCAAATTCCAATTTCAAATGACAGAGTCTTCAAAATTCCTTCTATACTTTATCCAAACAAAGAATTTTATATTGACGGAATTTCAAAGTCTGAGTTTAGTAAGATTCCGAGTTGTAATGACGCATCCAAACACCCCATTAGAAATTCTTCAATTACAGAAAAATATTACGAGCAGTTCAGGGCTATATTCTGTTTCTGGCATATCTCATCTCAGTTTATTTTTCCTAGCTCAAAACAGTTTCTGGCTATATCCTTCTTATCACGTAGTGCTATTATTATTAGGACTTAAAAGGCTGTTACCATCCATAACGGTTCGACAAACTTCGCAAAATGCAAACTTCGTTAGTTGACAGAGCAGATTTCAATGCTACGATGCCATTACTGAACACTGAACAGTTCGATGGCCTTAAAGCCCATGACGATTAATATGGGAAACTCTCTAAGCTATCACCAAGATTGTGCTAAGTTCCATCAACAAACTAAAAACAAGAGACAACGACAAGCCACCTTGAACCCAGTGCAAGATGAAGGCTAGAAAGTCGCTCCTGAGGACCTTTGCTAGTATACAACCCTGCTTGCCCTTGTTAACAAAGTACAAGCCAAGTAAAATATAAAGAAAATAAACGAAATCCTAGACTGAGAAATCCATCAGCCTCGTAGAAACAGCACATTTGTTATATGAATTAAGTATGTCCAGAACTCCAGATCAATGTTTTTCTACTTTGATACGATAATACTAGCAATTAAGAATCATGTGTTTCCCAATGTATGGTTCATACGACCAGTCAAAGCTAGAACCCTCTCGCTTGACATGGGATCTCAAATATCCTTACTAGTATTAGATAGAACATCACAAAGCTTTAGATCGAAGAAATGCCTATTGGGATAAGGAATATGATGATTCCAGCTGAAACCAACATTTTGACTTAATGAAAAAGAACCTGAGACGTAATGATTCCCATTAGATATTGATTACGACTAAAAGCCCAGGGGCGATTGCTACAGTCACAAAACTTTAAATTTATGAGACTCAATCTAAAACTTTAAGTGCAACCAAATGAAGCATGTTTGAAAAATCTTACTGCAAACAGATGTCATTAGAAGTGTCAACTCTCACGCGAGCACCATATAACACAATTAAATTCGCATCTTCTTGTTGACCTCACGGAATGAACACTAACCTGCAGCATCTTGAAAGCATGCAACCGAATTTCAGAAGACCAATCCTTCTTGACTAAAACAAATGATGTGGTTGCCAAGACACGCACATCCCCTGCTTTGATCTACAGTTTATTGGAAGAAATAAATATGCATCAGCCTAAGAGAGGTTTAACTTACAATTTTGCATTCATCATAAAAAATATATAATGGAGTACTTTTGATGTAATTTCACAATGACGCTAATTTTCCAGCTAAAAGTAATCAAACAAATACAAGTAACAAAAAATGGTCCCCAAGAGAAAA
Source organism: Linanthus parryae (assembly GCA_023055425.1). Classification (NCBI taxonomy): domain Eukaryota; kingdom Viridiplantae; phylum Streptophyta; class Magnoliopsida; order Ericales; family Polemoniaceae; genus Linanthus; species Linanthus parryae. The sequence continues at coordinate 1,279,871 of JALGPY010000002.1, forward strand.
GAGGAGAAACTAGAAAATGAGGATATCAAAATTAAATGTAAAGATGGTCCTGGAGAAGTAGTATACAGCTGGAAACAAGCTGAATACAGGAAGCTGAAACAGATCTCATTTTCAGTCGCACTACATGAATTAAAGTGACAGACTATCTTCAACAACCTGACCTATAAACTTTGTGGCATGGAAACTTCATAAGTAACTATTTCGAAAACAATTTCAAAAAACTAGGTTGACAAAGAAAGAATCCTAAAATTTCCACATATTGAAGCCGTATTTTCTTGAATTCATCTCAGACTATAATCAACCTCAAAAACTTACAAGAAAAATAAGATCATTCTAGTTCAGAGCCATCCAATTCACATTTCACACAAAATCAAAAAATAATACTTAAAACCTCTGTTCGCAAACCTATATAATTTTAAAACAACCAAGGATGCATACTAAACTAATAAACTCATCCAGGTGTGACGATTTTATGGTTTGACATGAAAAAACAGCAGAGAAATCCTCTTTACGTCTTGCAACCAAGTACAAAGGCAAGCAGCATTACAAAATACAATACAGCAATTCAGATTTATAATTTTTGATGATCCCTGAAACTGAGTATCATAGAACCGGGCACTAACTCTATCAAATAGCAAACAACTAAACTACAATTCCTACACCAATCCCTCAACTTGCAGTGACAGGTTGCCATATTCATAAAATTTTGAACTACCATTCATCAAATTCTCACCCCAGAAGTCACAAATAAGTCAAAAGGCCATGAAACCCTAGATTATAAACCCTAACTTGCCCAAATTTCGACAATATAAGAAATTAGGGGGAAATTAAAGCCTTAGAGAGAAGGGGTCGGAGGATGCATACAGATTCAAGGTACTCGACGGCGGCTTTTCTGGCATCGGGAGAGGAGCTCCAATCTAAGGCAGCGACTATGGCTCTGGCCACATTGCTTGATAACCCACCACCACTCTCTTCCATTACTAGTACTAGTGGAGGTTTTGAGAGAAAAACAAATTAGAGTGATGATCAGACAAGTCGTAAACCTAGTAATATCGCTCGCTAGGGCAAAGTTCACAGACAAAAACTTAACTCTCTTTCGGAGAGAGAATCGGTGAATTTGGGAATGAAGAGAGCAAAAGAAGTGAAGAGCTCTCTCTTTCGGAGAATGAGAATGAGGCCTGTTTGGCGGAGTAGCAGCACTTTCTATGCTGTGTGTTGTGTGAATTTGGGGTCCCGGAAAACAATAAAAAGGGAGTAGAAGTTTGCGTTAATTGTACGCAACCCTCCCCCTTACATCGGAAATTTTCAATTATACCTAGTTTCTTTTGTCTAATTACTGACCCGCCACATAGTTGCTATACTGAGGTAGTTTGGATTGGGTTGGTTTTTTTGGTTTTTTATAGTATAAAAATCTGCATTTTAATGTTACAAAAACCAATACAAACATTTGTTCCGGTGTATCAAATATCATACCCAGGCACCGGATTGATCATTCATCTTTGTAATGAAGTGACATGTGTCACAATGTCATTGGCCACTCATAAAAGTTTCTCACAAAACCAACTCTCCCACCGGTTGAAAATGACCAGGGCACCGGATGGGAATATAGAGTTCTATTAAAAAATTATCCGGTGCTCCGGTTGCATAACCCTGGGCCGGATCTTGTAAAAAAAAAAAAAAAAAAAAAAAAAACTTCACCCAGCCAAACATCTCTGTTTTTATTTTAATAAAAACCAAAAAACTCCCCATCCAAACTAACCCACTATAGTACCAGTACTAGATAAAAGTCTAAGACATGAGTTGGTCTTTGGAAGAAAACATTAGAGAAGGAAGCTTGGGGACAAAGTATTGTCAAGTCAATGGGCTAGTCTTTGCCCCCACACTAGATTTTAGTAGGCAAAATTGCACCGGAGGTACCCATATTTTACAAAAACTAGTAAGTGAGTACCCAAATTTCAAAATCGTGCACCGAAGGTACCCAACGTTAACTTTCCGTTAACTTGGACGGAAAAGTATAAAAAAGACTATTGTACCATTTATTTTCACCTTCAACTTTTTTTTAAATACAAGTGTTATTAACAAATCTAAAAAAATTAAAATAATAAACTTTTAATTTAATAATTTCATATATGTAAGATAATGCAATATATTTCATCAAAATTACAGATTCTTAAATCGTTTCAAGAGATGAAATATGGTTTCATTAACATATATTCGTTAATCTTAAACTCTTTAACTTTTTTAAAACAAAGATATCAAAATTACATAATCTCAAAAATGAAAAATTAACGGAATGGTACATGTGAAATTATCAAAGATACTTGTATGTTATTGTTTTATTTAAAAAAAAAATATGTGAAATTATGAATATTTTTGATTTTTTTATAAATTGTTAAAAAAATTAAAATAATTTAAGATTGACGAATATAGGTTAATAAAAACAATCTCAAAATTTCATAATTTCACATATATTTTTTTTTAATAAAACACTAATATATAAATATCTTTGATAATTTCACACGTACCCTCCCGTTAATTTTCCATTTTGAGTTTATGAAATTTTGATATTTTTGTTAAAAAAAAAGTTAAAGAATTTAAAATTGACGGATGAATGTTAATAAAAACATATTTTATATCTTCAGATGATGTAAAAAAATGAAATTTTGATGAATTATATTGCATTAGCTTACTTATTATTATTTTTTTAGATTCGTTAGTAGCAGTTGTGAAAATAATGGGTATAACAGTCTTTTTACTTTTCCGTCCAATTTGGATGGAAAGTTAACTGGAAGTTAACGGCACTTAGCGTTAGGTATCTCTAGCGCACGATTTTGAAACTTTGGGTACCCGCACGATTTAAAAATTTGGGTAACCACTTGCCGGTTTTTGCAAAATATGAATACCTGTGGTGCAATTTTTCCATTTAGTATGGGACTAATGTTCAGAAGAGAAGGAAAATTATTAAGGCTAAATTGCACCGGAGATACCAATAATTTGTAAGAACAGGCAAGTGGGTACCCAAATTTTAAAATTTTGCACCACGGGTCCTAAATTTTGGATTTCCGTGCAAGTGGGTATCCTTTCTGGATGGAAAAAATAAAGACAATATTGTACCCCTTCTTTTTCCCTCCAACTTTTTTAAAATACATGTTTTATTAACAAATCTAAGAATAAAATAAAACTAAAAAACTTTTAAGTTAATAATTTTATATGTCCACCTGAATCTAGATGACAAGTGGTAAAACCTTGAACTTCTTCAAATGTTTCTTTTCGATATCAAATAACAAATTTTCCTGAAACTTCTTGATGTTGATTCGCCAGTAAGCATGTCCTCTACCATAGCACTAAAAATAGGGTATTCAGTCTCCATGTTTGAGAAAAGTAGCGGCAGAAAGTACTTGAAAACAACGGTGCAATGGTCTGCCTGGTTCGACCTCTTTACGTAATATTCCTCCTCCTCCTACTCCATCATTCTCCTCCTCCTCCTCCTTCTTCTTCTTTCCCTTCTCTTCCTCCTTCCTCTTTTTTAGTAGTTGTCGGACAGCGGCAAGCAGTTTCTTGGCGCTGACCTCTTTCCCACATATCAAATCTTGGAAGGCTAATATCCCATGTTCATTAGATGAATAATCTTTGATGACGTTTTTCAGTGACGATATTGATATTATTGCTTGAATAGCGACATTAATGTAGCAAGTTTCTCCCAGGTTCATGGCCTACATAGAGCAGATGATGACATGTAGTACAAATCTCAACCATTTCTATATCGATCAAAAAAGTATTAAATTAACTAGTTTCGTTTTTTAAAAACTTTTTCCTAGCGGTTCAAATTTTCCAGGGAGAACACACCGATCTTGTGGTGAAGCTAGGATGTGATTCGAAGAAAGCCGAAAAGGTACTAACATCAATTTTGTTAGGCAAAATCATCGAATCGTAGGCCGATCAATAAAGTTTTTAGTTTAATTAATTTGTATTTTTGAAACTTCTCGTATCTAGTGTGGTTAAACATGGAAGAGACGACTGCACTGTCTAAGACCAAGCAATTGACCGAGTTAAGCATTGTTGTTAAAATGTTGGTTTGCCCTTACTCAGGGTATAAGTAGAAGAAGAAATCACCAAACATTAAATATTTTTTGAATCAATTCCCTCTATAAGCACTAAGTCATTCTTCTCACAACTGTTAGAATGCGCAATGATAAGAACAACAGAAATAGTATGTAGAAAGGGAACTTGTATTGCTATACGAGAGCTCGCAATTTCTTAGATTCTTGGATGGTTTGGAACAAATGAGCCATTTCGTATTTATACAAGGCATTCTTTCATGGAAGGATCTTGAGATCTAATAATCCAATGACTGAGATATAGTGGCCTAGAATCTTCCTACACCTAATGGCCTAAGAAATTTACAAGAGAGTATTCTAGAGCTTCCTACAGACTTATTCATTCTTACAATATGAGAAGCTTCTTGAATAGGGGCAATATGCTGGGCTAAGTGGGCTAGGACACTTCCTAGGCTAAAATTAAGCTAACTCCAAGTGGGAGAAGGTGTCATGGGCTAGCCCAAAGTCATCAACCAAGAAAAATATTACGTAAATAAATGTGGCCCATGACATTCTCCCCCACCTCGTCGCGTTGTCGGCTCGGAATCACTCGAACTCGTCCTTGAACTGTCAAAACGACTCATCGCTTTCCCACGTTCCTTTCTCCATAGGTGTGCCTTCCCCTTGACGAAGTACTCCTTCTGCTTCGACACTCCCTTGTGACTGAAGATAGTTCCTTCAAGATCTCCTCCACTTCCTTGTCGAAATAGGTATTTATCATTGGTGGTGCTCACCTCGACTCCCCGCGCTCCGTGTCTTCCTTGTCCTTATGATACGACTTAAGATGGCTCACATGGAAGACCGCATGAATCTTGAACTCTATAGGCAACTCCACCCGGTAGGAAGCCCTTCTGACTTTTGTCGTTACCCAAAACGGTCCCTTGTACTTCCTTAGAGAACCTTGTGCAATGGTCGGGTATGCTTGAATTGTTGCGGCAAGAACTTCACAAAGAACATGTTGTCCACCTGGAACTCCACTCGTCGCCTCTTCTTTCACGCTCATTTCTTCATCCTTTTAGCGGCCTTCTAGAGATAAGCGTGAGCCAAGTCCCGCTGCTCATGCCAATCTGTAGCCATCATGTACGACCCTGGACTAGACTCTGCATAATAAGCCACAAGTGTGCTCAGTGTCAAAGGATGTTGTCCCATAGCTAGGTCGACCGAACTCTACTCCATAGCCCCTGACCGCTGCAAGTTATATGAGAATTCGGATATGTCAACCAGCTTCGCCCAATCCTTCTGGCTGACACTCACGTAATTCCCAAGTAAAACTCTAACAAAGCATTCACCTATTCCGTCTGGCCATCCATCTATGGGTGAAAGCTTGTAGAGAAGTTCAACTCCGTGTCATGTAACTTGAAGAGCTCTGTCCAAAACTTTCCGGTGAAGCAAACGTCCCGGTCACTTACGATAATTTGTGGAACTCCCCAAAACTTAACCACATTCTTGAAGATGAGAGTACCGCCTCCGTTGATGTGCATCCTGTTGTGCCTGGTGCGAAGGTAACATACTTGGTGAAACAGTCCACCACCACCATAATGGTGCCATACCATGCGGACTTAGGTAGGCACGTGATACCATAGTTTTCAAAACTGGACGGACCGGATCAGCGGTCTGATTGGTCAAACGGGTGAAATTGGACATGGCCGATCCGGTCTAGCTATCCGACCGCCTGTGCATATAAACCGGTCAAAATCGACCCTTTTGAACCGAACGAGTCAACCAGCAGGTTTTTTCCAGTTTTACTGGTTCATGAGTTTTGGCCTCTTTATGGACCAATGTGGCGAATCCGACGTAACTCGGACGAATGAAAGATGCTGAAAGGAAATCCGACGAATGAAAGCTGATGGAAATCCAGCAAATCCGGTAAAAGTTTGGTTTTTTGTTCGTGTGTGATATGAGGGTAGTGAAGGGGAGTGATACAGGGGAGAAGGAGGATGAAGAATATGAAGCAGAGGGGGAAAGAGACAGACGAGGAGAAAGAGGAAGAGATAGAAAGTAAAGACAGAGAGACGGGGAGGAAGTGAAAGAAGTAACGGGTTAGAGATTTTGTTGGAGAAACTGTATAATGAGATAATGAAGATAAATACGGGGTAGTTATAATGCTTTGAATTGTTTGACTTCCTAATATATTTCACAACTTTCTAGATAATGGAGGATAATGAATGATTTTTCATATACTTTCACAGTTAATTTTAATATTTTATAAATAAATTTATTTTATATTCTGAAAACAATAATTTATATTATTATGTAGCATGCGGTCTAACCGGTTGAACCAACGGTCTGGCAGGTTGAAGCACAAATCGGGGTCTAGCCGGTTCGATGACCGGTCCGGTTTTGAAAACTATGTGTGATACAGTCGAGGGAGGCACTCTCCCATGGTCTCTCCGGCATAGGCAACGACTCTAGCAATCCTCCCGGTTGCTTCTGCTCGATCTCGTCTTGTTGGCACACAAGACAAATATTCGCATAACCTTCGATGTCGCTGCGGAGTTGAGGCCAATAATACTTCTCCCCAACCAATGCCAACGTACAGTGCATCCCTTGATGTCCGACCCACTGAGATTGGTGACACTCTTGAAGGATATCCCTCTGCAAGCCGTCCCACTTAGGCACGTAGATCTGTCCTCCCTTATAGTATAGAAGACCTTGCTTCACCGAAAACCTCTTGGTCTTTCCTTCCTCATCCATTTCTACGAGGATTCTCGCGGCTGGGTCTTGGAACAAGCCTTCCTTTAATCGATCCATCAACGGCTAGTGGCTCGATTGATGCTAACCAACTCCGCCTTTTGATTCAATGCAGCTTGTAGTCTAGTTTATAGTCGAATTCTGCCAAGAAATCCTCCCATCGAGCTTGTTCAACTTTGGCTGCATTTGAAAATAAATCATGGCAACGTTATCCGTCTTCACCACAAACCTAAAGCTAAGCAAATAGTGTTTCCATGTCCGCAAGAATTGGACCAAGACTGTCATCTCCTTATCATGGATTCATGTACATCCTCTCCGCGTCGTTCAGCTTGCTTGGTCTTAGACAATTCGTCTTCGGCTGATTCCCTCCGCTATGCGAACTTGGTAGTAGCACGAACGGAGATCCAGCTTGGAAAAGTACCATGTACCTCATAGTTGATCAAATAAGTCAGCTAACAATGGGATGACGTAGTTGTTTTTTCACCGTCAACTTGTTGAGCTCCAGGTAATCGATGCATAGCCGTAATTAGCCGTCCTTCTTCTTTTGAAATTGCACCTGTGCTCCATACGGTGCTTTCGATGGTTGGATGTAGCCCGCATCCAACAACTCCTTCAATTGCATCTTGAGCTCCTCGAGCTCCGGTGTGGACATTCGATACGGCGCCTTAGCCGGCGGCTTTCTTGCCGTCTCCAACCCTATGGCATGATCCACCTCCCTCCTTGGTGGTAGCCGCTTCGATAGCTCTTTTGACATCACATCAGCATACGCCTCTAGTACGTTCTCAGTAAGACATGATACGTTTCAGACGGTTTCACCAAACCCCGAGCCATGATCAACTCACCCTGGCTCGTAAAACTCTATAATCGTAACAAATCGTCAATCGTTTTTGCTCACCTAGCGGTTAAGATCACGGCTGAGGAGGGGGTGTTGGAACCATTTTTGCACTACACCATGACCTTTTTCAATAAACCAAATCTGTAGGGGTATGTTGTTGTAATTTAAAAACTTTTCATCCATTAGACAAAAACCTCAAAACCCCTATTATCTGTTTAGACAAACGCGTCTCTGTTCTATCTTCCTCCCTCACTCCACTGTGCCTGAATCAATCCGGCGATTTCAGTCAATTCTCCGTACGCTGTTATGCACTCCGGCGTTATTCTGAAATACCCAATTTTCTTATCGCCCTTCCCTTTTTGCCCTTCTGTTTTTCCCAAATTCACTGATTTCCACCTCCACCTCTGACAATCAGTGAGGAAGAGGAAAAAGAATTCAGCGGTGAATCCTCCGGAGACGGCGTCTTTATTCCGGCCTGGTACGTCTCTCTGTCTCATTCCTCTGGGAGTCCCAAAGTTGGGATTTTTTTTTTTTTTTTTTTTTTTTTTTTTTTTTTTTTGGTGAAAAAAGTTGGGAGCTTTCACTCCAGCTGTAAAATGTTCAATTTAGATGTGCACAAGGACAAAAGTTTAGTTTTTACGGTTTCTCATATAATTTTGTATCTATTTCTTGATGAGTTTGGGTCTAGGTTCCAATGCTGAATACTTAGAAAATGTGTGGTAACTGGTCTGCTGAAAAAGCTATGATTCTTATCTTCCACTATCATTTACTGTTTCCACTTGCAATACTACTTTAAGTTTAGGTGTTACCAGCAGTTTCTGGCAGTTAGGGTTTCCATTTCAATTACTGCCATGACTTTGAAACTTTAAGCTATAAAACACATGATCTTGTTTTGTTGCCTAATCCTTGAAACAGCTTCTAGATTTCTTGTTAACATTTTGGTTAGGACTGCAACTCGGGCGGGTTGGCACCCCTGTCCTAGCCCGACCCCGAGTTAAAGAGCATCGTCAACCCGTCCGAGCCCGATTTCGGACAAATCAATTCGGGCTGAATTCGGGCTAGTACATTAAACTTACTACACTTTATTAAACATGAGAATAATAAATTGTTGGTGAAAAATAAACTAACTAGTTCAAGAACAACAAAAAAAAAGATGAAAAACATCACTTATAACCAAAAAAAAAGGTAAAGGATTCATGTTAGATATGCTACATAATTCTTTCAAAATATAATATTTATAGGCCGTGTTCATGCAAATCGGGCAATTCGGGTTAGCCCGTCGTTTAATATGTGTGCCCAAGCCCGACCCTAATTCCAATTCGGGCTGAGAATTTTTGTCCAGGCCCGTTCAAACTACTTAAACTATGTGCCCGGGCCCTGATTTTTGTTCGGGATGGGCTCGGGTTTGTCGGGTTCAACCCCGCCAAGTTGCACCCCTAATTTTGGTGGAACTCTTCAGGCAATATCAGACATGTAAACAAGTTATTTGGCATTCCTTAGTAGTAAAACATTAAACTTTGATGATATGATGGTACTAGAGTTGAGGAACAAATCGAGTTAGGACTTCCACATTAGCCCAAAACTTATGCTTATCATTTCAGCAGATAGATGGGTTCTTGTTTATAGAGAATTCATCTTGGAAATCATTGTTTAGAATTTTCACCTTGTCTTTGCTCTCTGTAAATAATGCAGGCTTATCAATCATACTAGCACGTGAGAGTATGAAGATCACAAGCTGTACAGGCATTATAAAACCTAGCCATTTCCTGATTCGATACGAGTCTCCTGCTCTTGCATTTTGTCAACCCCAGTTAACCACCAAACCAGCTCTATGGATTTCACGCAACCACGAGAAGAGAACTGGATTCTTGACTAGATTTCACTGCTCTGCTTCCAGTGGGAGACTTGCATCTCGTTCTGTTGGATCTTCTTCACAGAAAGAAAACACTTATTTAGGTAATCGGAAACCACAAAGATCCTCGTCCTTATACAGTCGCCCAAGTCTATTAGATATGAAGAATGAAAAGATGGAAAATCGAGCCCGTGTCTACGAGTTCTTGAAGGGAATTGGAATTATACCTGATGAACTTGATGGCTTGGAACTTCCCGTGACAGTTGAGGTAATGAGGGAACGTGTAGAGTTCCTCCACACGCTGGGGCTTACAGTTGAAGACATTAATAACTATCCTCTGGTTCTTGGATGCAGCGTGAAGAAAAATATGATCCCCGTGCTTGATTACCTTGGGAAATTGGGTGTTAGGAAAGCTACATTAACAGATTTCTTAAGAAGATATCCGCAAGTTCTCCACGCGAGTGTTGTAGTAGACCTTGAGCCTGTTGTTAAATATCTTCAGGGGATGGATATCAAGCCATTTGATATCCCTCGGGTTCTTGAGAGCTATCCAGAGGTATTGGGGTTCAAGCTTGAAGGGACCATGAGCACATCAGTGGCTTACTTGGTTGGAATTGGGGTGGGAAGAAGAGAGATCGGCGGAGTTTTGACACGGTACCCGGAGATTTTGGGAATGCGTGTTGCACGGGTGATCAAACCTTTTGTGGAATATCTAGAAACTCTGGGCATCCCAACATTAGCCGTGGCTAGACTGATCGAGAAGCGTCCGCATATTCTTGGATTCGATCTGCAAGAAAGGGTGAAACCAAATGTTGAAACCCTACTCAATTACAATGTTAGACGGAATTCACTTGCTTCTGTAGTTGCACAATACCCAGAAATATTAGGACTTGACCTGGAAACCAAGCTTCCAAGTCAATCTAGCTTTCTCAATTCTATCATCGAGTTGGAAACAGAAGATTTCGGGAAAGTCATTGAGAAGATGCCTCAGGTTGTTAGCGTTACGAATAAACCTATTGTGAAGCACGTCAATTTCTTTAAAGATCGCCAATTCTCATTGGAACAAGTGAGACAGATGGTACTAGGGTGTCCCCAGATTCTTGCTTTAAACCTCGATATAATGAAGCTCAATTTTGATTATTTCAAGAATGAAATGGGGAGGAGTTTGGACGATTTGGTTAGTTTCCCAGCTTTCTTTACTTTCAGTCTCGAGACTACCATAAAACCTAGACACAAAATGGTAGCCAAAAAGGGGTTAAAATGTTCGCTTGCGTGGCTTCTTAACTGCTCTGATGAGAAGTTTTCTGAGCGTATGGACTACGATTTTATTGATATGGAGGAGGTGGAAACAGATTCATCTTTTGACATGCATACCCTGATGGCGCCTAGGAATGATGATTCAGGTTCTGACTTTGAAGACAGTGAAACTGAAGATGATTACGTATAGATCATGAGTATGTCTGAAGGCGGCTATTGCAGAGATCTTGCTTTCTTCATGCGTTCTCATGTGGACCATAGAAGCTTAATCAAAAAGGTAAATGTCTAATATTGGAATACTTAAGAGCCGAAATTGTCATTTAGTTTATGTTTAAGTTTCTGAAATTATCGTTCTCAGAAGTTACCCTATATGCACAACCAAATTGTTATTAAAGGATATTTGCTGCAAATACGTTGATGGTAATTTTGTATCAATGTAGTTGATAGTGTTTCACAGTCCTGACATGCAAACACTTGGTTTCGGTAGAAACTCTACTTATTGGTTGAACTGGCCACAGGATGTTTATTGGCAAGGTTCATTTGGAAAACATATATCAGTCAGAATTTCAAATTGATTAGTATTCAAATTCTATTTTGTGATTATTCCTTTTCATATTATTGCCCTTCAGGCAAAGCTTAGAACCTACGTTGCACGGAAACGGGTACGGGTACGGCAAGACACGGATACGCCGACACACCATTTTTTGAAAAATCAAGAAACGCCGACACGGGACACACACACCCACGCACGCACGCACATATAAACACACACGCACGCACACACACAATTTTTGTTTCCTCAGTTACGTACGTACGTACGTACGTATAAACACACACACACACACATACATACATACATACATACAAACACACACACACACAATTTTTGTTTCCTCAGTTTTACGGCAGGCAGACACCTCAAGGTGAAGTCATAATGCAGTTCACTACAATAAAGACATTAATGCAATAACAAGTTTAGTCACTGCCAAGTACAAATATTTCAAAGCATAAATAAGTTCAGACACAGGTAGGTCTTCGATTCTTTGCCATCTTCACGTCTTCGCCTCTTCGCGTTTTTCTCTTTGTTCCTCAAACCCAATTTAAGTCTTTGAGAATGTGCGGCTAGGGTTAAGGGTTTATGTATTGAGAATATGATACTTGATAATTTCAGAACAATTCCTCGAATTTTTAGAATATAACAAAACGACCCCCGAGAAATTTTAAGACACGTGTGTCTCCGTTTTAAGACACGCGTGTCGGACGGCGTGTCTGGCCAATTTTTTCTGTTTCTCTAACTGAAACGCCACCTGGCGTGTCGGAGACGTTTCCGTGTGTCGGAGTGTCTGAAACGCGATCCCGGACAATATTTGGAGTGTCGGTGCAACATAGCTTAGAACAGTGTTACAAAATATCTTATTATTTATTGGTGTATTTCCGGATTTCCTTCTCAGTTCAATGAAACCTAGTTTTTTATTTTTTATTTTGTTTTATTTATTTACTTTTGTCAAAATGAAACCTAGTTAAGATAGAAGCTGATTTGAATGTGAGTCTGCTGCTTTCAGTATGGAGCTCTTTAGATTACCATAACTCCTAAAAGATGTCATTATTTCCCGACAAGAGTTGGTTCTATTTTCCAAGGGAGGTTAAACAGGGAGGTTAGCAACCACTTAGTTAGAGATAGTAGGATAAAATATGTGTGCATGCATCAAAGTTTTGGGAAAATAACATCAAACCAGTTAGGCAATATCAGAAATTCAGAATATTGTATTTTGCTGTATTACCCACAGCCCACAGGTCACAAGAGATGAAATCATTGAGATTCTTGATGATATATAAATTTTAAATATATATATCTTCAACTGAAGACATTGGGGGTTTGGAGACTTGTTCGGTTTTTTGTTGTTGCTTTAAGGTCCAGATTAAAAGATATTGGCTGACCTCGCCTGGTCCTCTCAATTCTTTCTCTCAGATAGTTGATTAATTTCTTAAAGTTGTTTCTCGTCATCAAATCTAATAATGATATTCTTTTTTCTGTCTAGCAACTTCTTTTTTCAACTCCCGTTAGTTCACTCATTCTTGGGGGCTCAAGAAGCGGCTTATAAAGCCCCGAGTTTTGATACGTTTGTGTTGCAGGGCTTCACACACACAGACACACACACACACACACACACACACACATACACTTCTTATGCTTAGCTTTGGGCATAAGAGTCTTCCTGGATTTCTACTTCACATGTATATATATTTCTCTGAATCTTTTTGAACATTTACATTATACTAGTACATCACCAAGGATATCCAAGTGCACTCCACCACCTTATGTCAGGGACTGCCTCATTCTTGTTTGCATTCTTATGATGGGAGTTGTTGCCCTTGTTATCTTTTGCTCGAAGTTTATTTTCTGCTCCTTTTGGTTGCTATCGTAAGAATACACACACATGGGAATATGATTTTTTAAAATTCTCAATACTGTTGTTGGGACATGTATGTAGGGCTAACATTAGGGATGTGTTTTTCTTCTTGTGCAGTCTCGACCTCCTACTGCGGTCTTAAGAGCTGGTCCGATGTCATCATGGTCAAGCTGATGATGTGTAGCTGGGTGTCATGCTTATAATTATTATGTGCCCGGGACAAAAGGGATTAGATAGATTTTTTTCTATTATTCTCTTTCTATTTAGTTTAGTGTACTGGGAATGGAACTTGGTGTGCTCATTGCCGACCAGATAATGATGTATCTATAGTACTGAAAAGAGCCTCCTGTTTGTGCCTCAAGTTTGGATCAAAAGAGTTTACTATACCTTGTAAAAAGATCCTCCTGTTTGTGCGTCGTCATGTAATTCCAGGGTTTTTTTTTCTGGGTTTGCTCTAGTTATTATCTCCGGGGGAGAAACCTGTATTGATTGATTCTTCTGCTAACGCCGTGGTTCCATTTTTTCTAAAACTGTGCATGCCCATCAGCAAAATCCAGATAGTAAGTAAAAGCCCAGAAATGCAAGATCAAACAACGTAATCACATGTATGAATTATGATGGATGAAGGTGAGATTGAAGATGACTAAAGTGTGGTTCACGGATTGTGTCCTTTCTCTCTATAGTTTCCTCGCCAGCAGGCGCTATTCAGCTCTAGCGACGGTCTTCAGTCAAGTCAGCTGGTGGCGGAGGACTTGGGAAAAGTAAAGCTTTTTGGCGCGCGGCGGTGTCTCGCTCCAGGTGTTTGTCTTAGACACAACACAGTTACACATGAAGATTAGCAAGATACCCGTGACATTATATATATGATGATGACGATGACGATGACTATCTACCTGCCTGCCTGCCTTACCTTTAATTGTTGACGACGATGGCAGCAGCATAATTTTGTATCTGTATCTCAAGAGGGCTGGCCCGGGCTTCAAACCGGCCCGGTGAGTCAGGCCCGGCCCTGGATAGCCCCCCTCCAACACCTGAACCGGCCCAGCCTCCTAATTCATAGCCCGGGTTCGGGCCCCTAAAATGGTAGAGTTTATTAATTTTTATTAATATATATATATATATATTGATACTAAAAATATATTATTTAATATATTAATGATATATATTAACCAGGCCCACCCAGTCCCTCAACGCCTACCTCATGGGTTTTTGGCCCGGGCACTGTGGGACTCAACTTTCCTTGATTTCAACCCGGCCGGCCGGCCCGCCCGGCCCCTTCACACCATGATCTGTATCTGATATTGAGTACCAAGAAATTAAGAAGAAAAGAGATCTGGGAATAAATAAACCAGGAGGCAATTGTCCTCCCAACCCAAGGGTTGAGTGCTTGTTTGCCATTATTTAATAAAACATAAACAAGGAAAAAAAGTTTCTCTAGGAAACACGAAATTTTGTACTTTTTAGGTGATTTTCATGTTGGCAATGAAAAGTCAACGGTGTTGTCAAACGCGTTCTTAATTTTAATCAAATTATTTCCAACATAAATTTTCATTATATTTTTCCAATGTTTTCTTTTAAACGGATACTAAAGATGCTGTGAAGCAAAGCTCTCGTGTATAAAATGTCGGCACCAGTGGGTTTTGTAACCCGACTGGACCGTCAAAACTGTGCCAATATGGGTTGATACGCCGGTCATTTCTGTTAAGGTACTCTCTCCATGGTTGTTGAAAACCAACCGAACCGTATTGCGAACACTCTCTAGAAAAAGAACAAAAAAATATAACTGATACTTTATCATTAATTAACGGAAATGGATTTAATTGAAATCAGTAATAAATTATATAACCTATGACGTGTCCTGACAACATTAGAGACTCTCCGGTCTCTGGGACTCTATTTTGCATTTCCTTGTCTCGCTCGCATGCATTTTGCTCCATGATATATATCTCATTCACCGTCATCATCATCCTCATCCCCTTTCTTTCTTTCTTTCTTTCAAGATTGATTGATGATTGATTATTCCTGAGAAATTCGAACCCCAGAGGGATTATTCGTTTCGATTTCTCCCAGAAAATAATAATAGAGAAACATTCTATCTTTTATCTCGCAACGCATCTGTGAGTTTCGGTTCTGTCCCCCCCATTCGCTGCTTTAGATTCATTATCATCCATATTTACTCATCATGGGTTGTGTGCTTAACGTTCTATAAAAATTGAAACAACAGATACATGAATTTTTTCTGCCTTTTTGTTTGTTTGTTGTTCTCTCTTTATTTGATTTTCGTGAAAAAATAAATGCAATCTTTAGTTCCAATTACTAGATAAAAAAAATCAGAGAGAAAAATATGGGTCATGATCATGTATAAATATAGTATGAGCTTATATATTTTGCCCTTGTTTAATTGATTTTCTTCTTGTTTGGGAGTCACAACTCTTCAATAATTTTATTACCATGTTGATTATGCAGGTGGGGTTGCTTGCTTCTTCTGGTAAATATGTGATCTCTAGAGGGAGGGACTTATTCTACACTCTTCTGGGTGCTGCCTACCAGCCACCGATGATTATAAATTTACCAAGTTATGTAGTAGTATGTAGTAGTACTAGTTAATAATAATACTCAATAATACAGAAATCCCTAAGCCAAGTGCTATTATCAGGAAAGAAATCGATTCATACAACAATGGCTTTTGACTTACACTCACTCTTATTGGGGACATTATCGACTTCAAATCATGGTTCAGTTGTGTCCATGAACCTATTCGTGGCCCTTCTCTGCACTTGTATTGTGCTTGGTCATCTGCTGGAGGAGAGCCGCTGGATCAACGAATCCATCACCGCCCTCATCATTGTGAGTAGTACACTAGTTTGCTCTTTCCTAGTCTTTAAATGCCTCCTTTATATCTTTGCTTAATCGAGCAAAAGCATTATCTACCAATACGTCACTTTCTATGCATTTCTTTACTCTTCAACGAGTCATGGACTGTGTGCAGGGATTGGGCACAGGGTTTGTGATTTTGCTAACCACTCGAGGGAAAAGTTCGCACATCCTGGTGTTCAGTGAAGATCTTTTCTTCATTTATCTTCTTCCACCTATTATATTCAATGCCGGGTAACCTTACAAACTTTGCTGACTGCTGAACTTAGTACTAGTAGACTAGTAGTTGTTTACATAGCTGATTCATTTTATAGGTTAAGTACCATGAACACCATGTTCTGTTTAGAAGAAGAAGAAAATATAAAATCTTTATGTAGTCGTATGGATGTGCTCATTAACCCCTTGAATGCATTTCTTACGTCAGGTTTCAGGTGAAAAAGAAGCAATTCTTCCGTAACTTCATCACAATTATGCTGTTTGGTGCATGTGGGACAATGATTTCCTGGGTCACAATTTCACTAGGTAAAATTACAGACCTTACGGATGCTAAACCTGAAGATGGAAAATTTTACCCATTTGTAAATTCATTTACTAATAAGTTTCTCCTCCGTAAAATTTTGCGCGACTCAAAATTTCTACATGTTTCTTAATCCTGATCAAGGTGGAATTTCCTTTCTGGTTGCTCAGGTGTCACGCAGATCTTTAAAAGAATGAAAATTGGATCATTGGATCTTGGGGATTATCTAGGTAATACTACTAGTGTTTTCTCTTCCAACTTGTTCATAGTCATCGTGGTTATCCTCTTCCAAATTAGGAGGAATTCTTACAGTTTTACTAAATTCCAGCAATCGGTGCAATATTTTCTGCGACGGACTCGGTGTGCACATTACAGGTTAGTAAAATCTCGAAGCTAAAAGCTATGACTAACTGCAACAAGTGCTTACAACAACAACTATTGGTTGTTAATAATGCAGGTGCTTAATCAGGACGAGACGCCTCTTCTCTACAGTCTGGTATTCGGGGAGGGTGTTGTAAATGACGCCACGTCGGTGGTTCTTTTCAATGCAATCCAGAGCTTTGATCTTTCTAATCTTGATCACACAATTGGCCTTCACTTCATTGGCAGTTTCCTTCACTTATTTTTCACTAGCACTTTGCTTGGAGTGTTTGTAAGTCTCTCTCTCTCTCATGCACGCACACATACGGGCGTATCTTCGTTTTCTTTTGGGTTGTTGGGAGGGTTGTTGATGTCATTAGCAAGTCCACAGGTAGAATGTCCCATGTTGTGACGACAAATTTTCATTTCTATTGCAGACGGGGCTGCTCAGTGCATATATCATCAAGAAACTATATTTTGCCAGGTATTTGTTCCTTACTAGTAGTAAATACTTGTACATAAATCACATGATGAAACCTGCCTAGTATTTGTTCCTTACTAGTAGTAAATACTTGTACATAACGTCTAGGTTTTTCAAATTTTTGATTTCTTTGAATCAACCAACTTAGTTTTTGTTGTCGATAGATCTTTTATTGCTGTAATATGACATTGAATGGATATGGTGAATCTCAGGCACTCAACAGATCGTGAGGTTGCTCTTATGATGCTAATGGCTTACCTCTCCTATATGATGGCCGAAGTAAGATAATCTCTCTAATATTTGCAAGACCTCTTACTTGAAGGCCTTGGCCATTCAAGCCTTCTCGTGCTCAGTTCACTATTCCATATCTAACACAATCGTGTTTGCGGTGATTTCTCACTTATGCAGCTATTCTATTTGAGCGGCATCCTAACTGTGTTTTTCTGTGGGATTGTGATGTCTCACTACACATGGCACAATGTGACTGAGAGTTCAAGGATCACAACCAAGTACGTTAACTTTCTCCGCAGTTGCATCTTATAATAACACATAATACTGCTGGTTGGTGGATAATTTAGTTTTTATCTTTACTGATATCATCATTGCAGGCATGCTTTTGCAACTTTGTCTTTCGTCGCTGAGACCTTCATATTTCTGTATGTGGGAATGGACGCTTTGGACATTGAGAAGTGGAAATTTGTGAGTGATAGGTATACCGGCAGATAACTTGATCTGGAACCCTTAGTTTAGCAAAAAGAATTGAGTATCTTCTTCAATTTGAGACTAGTTTTTTGTGATTTGGCAAATGGTAACCATAGATTTTTATTTATGGTTTGTTTGTTGCAGTCCAGGAACATCTGTTGCATTGAGTTCAATACTTCTAGGGCTGATTATGATTGGAAGAGCAGCTTTTGTTTTCCCGTTATCCTTCTTATCTAACTTATCCAAGAAAACTCCCAATGAAAAGATTGATTTCAAGCAGCAAGTAAGCAAGCACATCCATCCGTAAACTCCGCTTCTCTTGTCGTATTGAAATCGTTGTATGCTGTGGATCTTACTCTCTGTGTTTACAGGTCACAATATGGTGGGCTGGTCTTATGAGAGGCGCTGTATCAATGGCCCTGGCTTACAACAAGGTAAATATATTCATGTAGAAAATGATCTAAAAACATTAGTTTTCAGTTTTCACCATGCTAATTTACTATGTGCCTTTGAAACAATATGCAGTTCACCAGTTCGGGACATACACACTTGAAAGGGAATGCATTTATGATCACCAGTACAATTACGGTTGTTCTTTTTAGCACAATGGTAAGCTTCTTCTTGGCATCTTCTTGGGTTGAAGAAGAGGGAGTTACAAGTGGCACAGTGGGGGTTAGAAAAAAATTCAAGTTTACTGATGTATCTTCGGTAATTTTTGAAGTATTTAAGGGTTAAACTGATTATCTTAATTGATTGCTGAGGCGATAGGTAATATTAGTGGGGGCTACTGTAATTAAATTTACAAAATGGAGGGTAAGCATTGTAAATATCAAAACTTGAGTGGGGGCTAATATAATTAAATTAACAAAATATAGGGTGAAACTGCAAAATTTTGAAACTCTGCCCGTCATGGGCTTGGGCTTGAAATTCAAGCCCGGCCAACATACGGGTTGGGCTTGGGTTATGGACTTTCGGATTAAACCTAGTCCGGCCCGGCCCGGCCCGAGCTCACTATTTAGTTTATTATTTATATGTTTTATATGCAAGTATACTTAAGTATGCATATTGTTGAAAAATGTAAATTTGCCCAATATTGTGATTGATATTTGCTCGTAAATTAATACTAAAGATCTTATAATTATTTTTTCAATCATTAATTTTCTTTTTTACTAAAAAAAAATATTTTTTTGGTCGTCGTTTGGGTTATTGGTATTCTTAGAATGTTACGGGCTTGGGCTTGAGCCTTGGCCCGATCGACGGGTTGGGCTGGGCTTGAGTTCGCCCTTTCAAATACTCGGCCCTGTTTGGCCCAGCCCACAGCCAGCCCTAGCTACAAATTAACACACTTATAGTTTTGAAGGAACTATGACAATGTATGATTGCCTTGGATTGATCAGGTGTTTGGTTTGCTGACAAAGCCGCTAGTAAGGCATCTGCTACCATCAAAACACGCAGATAGTGTAGCCTCATCCGATCCTACAACTCCAAAGTCAGTAACAATGCCCCTGCTTGGAGGAGGAGGGAGTGGAGACAACTCTGAAGGCGATATGGCAGCTAACCCTCATGTGCCGAAACCAAGCAGCCTTCGCTTGCTTTTGACCACTCCCACGCACACGGTCCATCGCCTGTGGCGCAAGTTTGACGACACGTTCATGCGTCCCATGTTTGGCGGACGGGGTTTTGTTCCTTTTGTCCCAGGTTCACCCACAGAAGGCAACGAATGCGAAATCTAGAGGCAACTGAAGACGGTTGTGTATAGGGTGCAGTTTATGAACATATTTATTATGATGGTATTTGGCTGTATATTTCACAAATATGGAACACAACGCTTATTGATCGATGATGTTTATATAGGATTTGTTACCGCTGATTGAGCTACAAAAGTTTTTCCTGAATCAGTAAATGACACTGTAACATTATCTTGTTTTTAGCTTTTTGCTGCATATTCTTTCTGGTCTAACATGAAAATCTGAGGTTTCATCACAGGATTGTTCTCATGCTGCAGCGACAGGCATATTTAGATCACATTAACCCAGTCATCAGGATTGATTGTAAGGTGATAAAAGTCAAATGGGAAAAGCTGTGGGAGAAAACAATCAAAAGAACATAAAACTTATGCTATTCACACTAATCATGTACTGCCTATTTAACCAAAACCATTACCACATTTACTTTGCTTATTTCAAACATACGCAGCATGTTTACATAATATCCTCCTCTTCACTCCCTGATAGTCTTCGGGGGATCGCAGTTGCTAGACAGTTTCTACAAGTTCTAACCAAAATGTGTCCTTACAAACCGATTCATTTACTAGCTGCCAAGAAGATGTCCAAGATAAGCACAGACGAGTGCCACCATACAGACGAATAGGAAAGGGAATCCGACCTGAGCTTGAGCTGTTGCAACACCTTTATTGCTTCTCAAGTGAACCTGCAAAGAAACGGAAAGCCCAGTCAAGAAAGCAAATAAAGTATACTCAGTCACAACTGGTGGTACCAATCTGGCGCACACTGAAGAATTAATTACTGGCGAGGTAAATCAGGGTGTCCAAGAATAGGCAAAAGTGCGGAGGTCTATTACTTTTTCCTAAAAGGGGCTATTTCATATCCCTTCAGCAAAGTCAGGTGGTTTGACGTATCTCGTATGCAGTACACCCACCAAACAATGAAATTTCATCATCATTTGAATTCCTCCAAACAAAAACCCGGACATGAGGTTATCCAATGATAAAACCCCACTGAGTGCTCTGTGGAATTTTAAAAAACAGGGCCATAACAAAGAACCTGAACACATTTCGCATACTTCTGCATCTTCCTTTACCTAAATCTTCAACAATGACATGCTTTTAACTACACAAAAGTGCGTCTATCCTTCCAACGTAAGCAAATCAGACATACAGTATATGTGGGAGCAAGAGGCTGGATTTAGAACTTAAATAAGGACTCCCGACTCTCCCTCACATTTAATCATCTCTGCAAAGTAACACAGACGTGTTTTGAACAAAATGCATGCCAATATTTTCTCCAATTGCTACAGCTCGAAACTAAGAGCACTGGAGAGAACAACAAGCTTGGCAGGATACTTACTAGTTACTACTCTATACTCAATGTAATGTGCATAACATAATTAGAGTTATCATAGAAAACAAGAAACAGGTGGACGGGTTGTCAACATTATTTATTAAAAGCCCACAACATTCTATTAGTACCAGGGAATTGCTGTTTTAATACCACCATGTTGTTTTAGTGATTGAACTATTACAGCTGTTCTATTGCCGACTGTACCCTTTAAGCCCAAACCAGAAACACCATAGTCAATAAAGGCAATGATAACGTACCAATTCTTTCTGTAAACTATGCGTCTCTTGAGCAGTCCATCTCCTCTCCTCTGTTAGTTTTGAGATGGTGACCTCAGCCTGCATAGGTAAATACAAATATATCAGAAGTACGTCTGAAACAGCTAACAATGCAAAGACAACCCTTAAACAAAATTCTCTACTCTTGCGAAGACTGGGTCTGGACAGTTTTATATTTCAAGAGATCTCCATTCTGCTAGAAATTTGTTATCACTCGCATTATAAATAAACATATGTAGGCTAAATATTTGCAAACTCATATTTCGATTAGATCTCTACATGATAAATCAATTAGTGCCTCAGAGACTAATATAGATTTTTTATTTTGATATGCATGAGTATGCTGAACACAGAGGAGACAACTAACTTATGGTTTTGAGCAGATAGGCAGAAACCGAAAGGTCATATCTTGACAAATAGTTCTGAATATAAAGGAGAAAGTAAAGAATACAACAGATACTTCCAAACTTCTCTGATTCCACGCGTGACTTCTGTTCATAAAAAATGGGAGAGAAGGTATGCAAAGCAGCAAATGGACCAGCAAGCCAGGGGGAGCAATTACCCTTATGGCCTGAAAAAAAATGAATATATGTACACTTTCCTGACCTATCACCTACCGTGTATCTCTGCCTTATATAGCAGTGAAGAAGGGACATATCAAGAGTAATAAAACAAGCAATGAAATAGCTACTCATATTACGACATAACGTTAAGAGGGAAAAAACCGTGATTTAACTGACCTTGGTTAGCTTTGCTTCAAGTTCATTGACTTTTGACTTCATCTCCTCAATATCTTTAACTAACTTCAGCTCCTCCAGGCCCCTAGATGCATTAAGTTTCACACCTTCTACTGGTTCTTCTACTTGCTTCATCGTTTCATACTCTACATCTTTTGCTGGTTCCTCCACTTCTCTTATGTTATGCTCTATATCATTTGCTGGTTCTTTCACTTCCCTGAATGGGTTATATGCTACTTTCTTTTCTGGTTCCTCAACTTCCTTTGTTGCATTATATTCTACAGTCTTTGCTGGTTCCTCAATTTCCTTCGCTGTATTGGAATCTAACTTCTTTTCAGGTTCCTTCACCTCTGTGCAGCCTGCCTCTGTGAACATTTTTGGTTCCTCCACTAACTTCACCGGGCTATACAATAAATGCTTTTCTGGCTTTGCATGTGAACTGAACTTCATTTCAGCCTCCACAGTTTCAGCTGCCTGACAAAAGGACAAGCATATTAACTATGATATAATTGTAGAACAAGTCACACACTGCATGCTGAAGTTAAATCCATCTTCCAACTGAACTTTAAGAAATGACGGTACGATACGACCATGTCATCCGGATATCTAGTTTACTCTATCGTTATGTTAACAGTGATATCTAATTTACACTCTCGGTCATATTAACAGTTTTACTGGTTCCTTTCAAGAATAGCAGGACAACTCATTCAGAAGAGAAAGCTAGTTTTAAAGCCAGAGAGAGTTACGTACTTTTGTAAATGGGAAAAAGCTTTCCATTTTCCTCTTTACTGGATCTTCAAGTACTGATACTTCATAAACGGGCACTGGTTTAAACGTTCCATTGACTGGTGATAGTACAGGAGAATTCGGGGGGCTAATAAGAACCACTCTTAGCTTGTTCTCTTCAACATATCTACCATCTTCTTTGGAGAACTGCAAAGTGAAAACTCAACCATTAGCCAAACTGTAGATGGGATGAGTATATTACTAATTGACTTCCATGAACTGAACTTACCAAAAAGGGTTTAATGTCCTCATCTTCTGTCCCTTCAGGAACAACTGTGGCCTGAAGTAAAAACTTGTCTTTGCATATCATGTCAGGAGGAGCTATCTTTTGTGCTTGCATCGTAACTACATTGCAACAAATATATAAACAATCAAATATACTGCACAACTTACAAACAATTGTAGAAATGACAGTAAGAATTTGATAGATTGAAGAACCAGAATATGATTAAACCTCAGGAACGTGTCTACTTAGTCTTAGACATCAGATTATCTTTTTGTACTTGTATGACTCACAAAGAACATATGTATACCCTATTACTGTCATCTACTCCAACTCTCGAGTAGGAAATCATGTTTCATCAAGTGGCACTGGGGATCAATTTATACGAAGGTTTTCCTGTCTAACAAGCATTATCATGAATTAAGTCATCAAACCCATTATCTCAAGAAACCTACAACAAGGAGGATCATTATTGTTCTCACCTTATCTTCTAAATAAGCTAAGTCTATGCTTTTTCGAAGTACCAGATTGAAGCATATCTTTTAACCTATACAAGTTACACCACTCAATTATGATCTTAGTTTCACTCATATTTTGAGTATGTTTTAAGTTCCGACACCCACCAGGCCACCATTACATGCCATAATACTGGCGTTTTGTAGTTTGAAATCGACCATAGAATATAACTACTTTCAAAGTAATTCGTAACTGTAGAATGCACCACTCTTATGAACAACCAAGATATCATGATGGTCTATTACTGGTGTCCAGAGTACGTCAAATCGTTATCCCTTGAAAAATAAAACTAGTATACTTTCTGCCCATCCTACAAGTAACTTGTCATTCCAAAATATCTAGCCATAACAGGTAACCGAAAAAATCGCAGCTCCATCACCAAGGTAAACCTGAATATATTTTTCCAATTCTTCTAAAGCAAGAACACCACATATGCATTACTACATATTACAGGACATACCAGTGAAATTGCAATATGAATTTGGTTCGATGATTCCAGTGTTTGGCCGCACAGAATATTTCTTTGGAGATGTAGTTTTAACCTGCATAACATACAAATATATATTGGTGTTCAGGATTCAATATAATATGCGAATGGTTAACGATTCACGCAAGATAATTTGCTAATATGGATAAAATGTGTCCGCACCTTAAAAGCAACATGGCTGTTGGACATGTTGACTAGATGAACAGAGCAAGTGGCTTGTTTCTTCAGCTCGACTGCAAACAAGCCATTTGAACGATTACCACACTGCTTCAGCGATGTAAAACATGAAATGTAGATAAAAGCAGCAGAAGTATACGACAAACTGCGATGTGTAGGAACTTAAATCAATTGTGCTTATGGTTTTTAAGCCAAAAAAAGGCACAACAATATCAATAATAGAGAAGTTGAATTCAGATTTGTAAGTTTATATACAGTCCAAATGGATCCACAGGCTTCAACTTCTTAATTGAGAAATATCATGAGAACTGAGCAATGAAATGGGGAAAACAAAGCTCAAACTCTGGCATGAGGTGAAAATGAGTCTCCTCTACCACAAACAACAACTACAGGCTGATTATATTCAAACACCATCAGATTACCAAAATTTCTACTGCAATCATGTAAAAAAGTGCTGAAATTCAAAGAGACAGCAGTTTTAAAGCAAACAAAAAGTGAGATTCAGCAACTTACAGACGAACTTGAGTTCTCGAGGTTGAATTTCCAACAAGGCGGTAGTCATCGTTCTCATTCACAGAACTGCAAACAAAAGAACAAAATCAGCGTCGGCGTATCAGAACCAGAAATTAACAGGCATCAACACGACTCCGATCACTCAAAACAACCGGAAAATTCACACAAACTAGCACCGACGGAGCAAAAATCACTCGTGGATTGATTTCTGAAAGTAACGGTTCCGAATCAATCACACAATCGACTAAAAAAACACAGGTTGCGAATCTATACATGATGAAGCAAATCGTAGTGGAAGCAGAAGTAGTAGTTGAAATTAAGCGAAAGCGAACTAACTCACTACAGATCCACAACTGCTCCGGCTTAAATGGCCGGTCAACAAATCAAACTGAGTGACGAAAGCAAAAAAAACAGATATAGAAAACGAAAGCTTACAGAGGAGAGAAGATGATTTGCTGCAGAGTAGGAATTGCAGAAACAGAAGCACCGACGAATTTGAAGGACGACGATGATGATCTCGAGAGAGAGAGAGAGGAGTATCTTGTAGAATTGAATGAGGAGGAGTTGCGTGAATCTGCCGTTACGGTTGTTGATTGGCTAAATCATGATGAATATTGTTTGTTGCCAAGAGGAGGAGGTTGTTGCCTTGATAGAATCGGCAGAGTGAGAAACCCTAGGTAGAGAGGTGAGAGAGAAGCAAAGTAGTATTTGGTGATCAGGAGGAGTGTGGAATTTGGTGATCAGAAACGGTGGTGGTGATGGTGGTGGTGAGGTGTTAGTTTACTCTACTGAGAAAAGTGCGTGTTGTTGTTGGTGTGGGGTGGGTGGGGTCTTTTTAGCAGCAGTTGTTGTACCAGCCTTTTCCTGGTTGTTGACTCGGCTCCTGGCTCGGCTGACCCGGCTTGACTCAGCTTGACTCATCGTCTTTTATCTCACTCACCACAGTGGAACAGTCTCCATCTAGAGATCTTGAAATACATACGTACCATGTTTGGCTACGTACCGTATCAACACTCTTTTTTCTTAATCAGATTTTTTGAATAGTTGGTTTACAAGTATATGATAGCGAAAATGTATTTTATTTCAACGAAGAATAAAAATATTGGTCCATAAACATAAAACTATGTTTTGAGAGTCAAAGTGACCCGCTGCTAACATAGTCTCTAAATTCTTCGTCTCCTCTGATTTGCATCTCCTCTCTTTTCAAAAAATTACTCATACTACATTCGTTTCTTCTGGTTTGTCTTACTTTGACTTTTTTACCCAGTTATGTCACATTTACTCGGTGATTTAAATAATAAAACGATATAATTTTTTAAATTTTTTTTCGTTGTATTATAAAGTAAAGTTTACTCTACAAGACCATGCAAAGATTACCAAATTCTTGTATCATTTTGCTAGTGACAAAAAGTGAAGTAGACTGAAAGAGAAGAAATAGAGGTAGTACTAGTTATGTACGTTCTTTCAATCATAGGGCTTGCCACCCACAAATTCACAATTCCTAAACTTATTCTTTCAACTTATCGTTGTTTTACTCATGTCTTTTTTTGTAGTGTATAAGAGCGATTATTTTTCAACTACGGCTTTTCGTAGTAGGCGCATCATTATCTTCAACCCCACCCAATATTGGAGGTAAAAAGATTATTTGGTATCATAGTGCTAAGTTGGAGTGCACAAGTATTTGGAAGGCCCTTGATGCGATAGCTGGAGATTTCTTCTTTTTAAAATTTACAATTTATTCAGCCAAAATTCCAATGACATATGTTACAACGTAGTATTATGTTTCATGCTCCCAACAATTGTAGTAATTCTAATGGTTCCTGGCCAATGAAAATAGTTGAATTTGTATTTCAAAAAGAAATGATTAGTTGTAAATTTTGTTGAGAGTGCAACGGCACTACGAAAAATTTGTTAAGTTATTTGACAAAAGGAGGAAACGGTATCTGGAAACCAAAATGGATGTTTAACATTTTTAGTTGTGTTTGGCTTAAATATTAGAAAACTATATCTGCATTTAATCTAAATTTTGTAGATGTAGCATTACTCTTTCTCGTTTGGTATTACAATTTACAAACATCATCACGCTGTGTTTAGTTTTAGTTGTTTCTTTTCTCATAATTCCACCAAACAATTCTAAGAATTAGTGATTGTTAAAAACTCTTAAACGTCGGTTTCACACTTTCACTTTAGACAAGTTGCGGCTTCAAATGGTAATAATTCATTCACCTTGTAAAAGCGAAACAACCGAAAGAATTTGCCACATACTTCTTGACTTCTTGTTACGTAGTAGTAGTACTTTATTTCTTTGGATGGGGGACCATGATTTGGAATCAAATCAATAATTTCGCAAAAAGAAGAAAGTGAGTTAACTTACTAATATTATTATGGTTTCATTGCTTTCCATCACGTTATTCAGAAAGAAATACTACTCCAATGGTAGTGAGATATATTATTATTATTTGATTTGATTGTGCTCATAACTAGTTGGTCTAAAGAAGAATGTAACCGATGTTATCTTATGTCAAGTGTTGTTAGTAATCCTAATACAGTACTACTTCTTCAGAATAAGAATAAATGAGTATGATGATAAAGTTTTGGATCCGATCCCCTTTGTTTAAGGTGATGAACTGTGAAAAGTATGATGGCTGGAAAGTGGAGAAAAGTGTGTATAAAAGTTTAAACTCTTGATTTGGAATCCATTAGTAGTATTTAGAAAAGGTTGGATTTATGTGTACCCTTTACACCTGTGAGTTTTGTCACACTTTAACTAAATTCCTTCTCTACAAAGCAAAATTATTAAGATGAATAAAAAAGATGGTCTTGTTTCTCACATCCCACACTCCCATTAACAGTGGCAGAGGTAGAAATTATAAACAGTCTTGACAAAATTCTATGTAAAATTAATAACCGAGACGCGAATGTAAGAGAATCAGCCGGAACAACATTCATGTAGTTGACACCAGTATTTAAAGTTAAGGCCATCTGTATACTGTATAGTAATTTTTGAAAACTCGTGAAGTTATGTCCAGAATTTTTGAGAACTCGAGAGAGGTGTCTCCCATTGCCCTTGGACCCTTGGTTGCTCCGCCACTTACACTAAACACAATGTTCTGAGATGCCATACGAACAATATAATTCAGTCGCTCATAGAGGATTGATCTTCTGAGTGTTGTCTGCGAGATTTCACTAGAGCAAACTATAAAGAAAACAGTATTAATGTGATGGTATGATGGTATCCCCATTTTTGTTTGCAGCAAGAAAACAAAATGGTGATGCTATTGCTACCTTCTGGTCTCCAAAACTAGCAGCTCGATTTCAAATACTACTAACTGAACATCAGTGAGCCACGCCACGCCGCAAACACTAAATTTTGGATTTTTTTTTTTTTTTTTTTTTTTTTTTTTTTTTTTGGAGAAAGGCAAATTTTGGATATTATTAGACCGTACATGGTTGCATTTAAATATTTGCTCAGGAGTCCATTGGAGTAGTTGGCAATTATGGAATGCGACACGCTCATCAGTTACATCGTCCCCACTACAACTACTAGAGCAATTGCGTAATTATGGTTCATAATACACGTGAATGTTGGTGAGAATACTGCATCACTACCAGTATTAGTCTCAAATCAATCACTATTTCTTCACCAAGAAAGAAACAAATACCACCAACATAGAATACACAACTGCATAATCAAATCAATCATGAAAAAACTGAACCAAAAACCCACTTGAGAGAATGAATTTTCCATGAGTCCTCGAATTAGCGAACTCACTTGATTGGTTGAGCAGTAAACCAAGAGGGCAAAAAACATATTTCCATGATCACGTCTCCTATCTTTAAGGTTTACCAGTCTACCTCCTACTATTGTAACTCAAAGGTTTACGGTTTACCTACTATTGCGATTCAATTCATTTCATTTCGAGCACTTTCATGTAAAATATTCGCCACAACACAAAGTTCATCTGATTATTACGAGCCGGACCCTATTGTTTCTTAAACTAAACTGGATCTACGAATCCAAAAAGGATGGACTGACATTTGAATCCTGAGACATGTCATATTATCATATACACCAGACTAAGCAGCAAATCCTTCTCCCAATCTACAAGATCAACTTCTTTCAACAAGCCATCTCTGCATGTACATTTTTCTGACCAGCAACTAGTAACAAGTACACGTGTGAAGCTACACTACACTTCATCCGCGACTTTGGTAAAGGAACACGATACCTGATGATTCTTCTCTTCATCTGCATATTTGACCTAAACCAAATCCAGTGAAGGGAATATAATTATAGTTTCTTTTTTACCTATTTCACTGTCTTCCCCTGGAGAAGTAGGCTTTAAGATCATCATCATTCCCAGTCAGCATCAAAGAAGCCAGCATCCTTCATTTCTGAGTAGTACACATTCTCCAAGTGCATGTCTTCCTCCTGAAATCAAAGTCATCAGTCACAATTGCCAGGTCTTACGGAATAAATTAATAACGCGGAGCATGGATCAAACAGATGGGAGACCTGGAAGAAGTCAGCTAGGAACGTTACGTATATGAGGGGGAGGTAGAAAGCGTGGTAGCAGATAACAGTAACACCATACAGCCTGTGAAACACAAAAAAATAACCCACGTGTCGTTAATTTCGTATGAGAGAGAGAGTGAGAAATGACCAGTTCCAGTACAGAACCCAGACTTCAGAGGGAAATCCAGAATAAAAACAACTTTTACCCAACAATTTATGCCAAGTACAGAAGGTAAAGTATTTTTTCCTAAATCTCATTTGACCTTGTGAGAAATTATAATTTCTCACTTCCAAAACATACGTCTCCTGTTTTTTGGTCTTTCAAAGAATAAACAACACATGGTTAAATGGAAAACATTCCATTTTGTATTCTTTTCAAATCTATGAAGACAGTATAATAGTTGAGAGGCATACCAGTGCCCAAATCCTCCCACATGACCTGTAAGTGCGGAAGCAAACAGTGCTATGGCATTGAAGGAGAACATGATGACTATGTACTTGTAGAATGCAGGTCTAGCTGATATAAAGAAAATAAAACATAACAATCAGACATCACCGTTTATTTAAAAGGATCGCCATAGTATTAGGTGAAACTGCAGGGTATCTAAACAATGCTTATAATTGGCAAACTCACCAGGTAACCTCTCTCTCCATCTTGAATGGTAGGTGAATAGAATGAAGCCATAAACAGCAGTAAGTAATAGTTTGTGGATGCCCCATAAGCCCCATTTCACCCTATGTGTATCTTCGTAGTTATCAATAAACAGAGGCACTGCAAATCCAAAGATGTATACTGCCTGAAATGAAGGGAACTCGTTACATAATGTACCAACTCTTGACCAAGATTTAAGTCCCAAGAACAGTTATACCACATGAAATTCAATTTATATAACCATTCAAAAACATTTGTTTAAATTTAAAGCCCACAAGGCAATATTCAACAAAGCATTAGCAGGTTTTGTTACTTTCTCATCTAAGGCATTGGAGCAAATGGACTAAACATAAATGGAATTCTATAAACTTCAATCTCGTCTTTATTGATGAGTAGTTCTGTGATTCTATCTTCTTCTTTTCACCTTTTTTGCGGAGAGGAAGAAACCAACTAGTTCCCCACAGAGTGGGTGGTTGTCTTTTACTTCCATCCTCAAAGCTTGATAAGTTTGTCAAATACCAATATCCCTTATTTTGATCTTTGAAACAACCAGCCCCTCATGGTTACCCTCCTTACAAGGTTATTCTAAAAGTCATGCTGCAGCTCTCAAGGTTTGTTCGGGCAAATGGAAGTCAAGTTAACAAAAATTAGAACAACAAGGGGATTACCTGACTGAAAGATTCGCTTGACATGTGTTTTGACAATTAAATATCATGTTTCCTGGCTAAATACCTCAGGTAGTTGGATTGAATATGGCTTTATTACAAATACCACACCCGCAGTTTACTCAAATTCGCATGTTGCCTCTGGTTCAAAAATCCAACTCTTGTCTCTTTCAAAAGCCAACTGTTTGAAATTAGCTTTGGGTTTTGAAATCTCACCTAAAGACCAAGGTAAAAGTTGACAAAATGCAGCACTACCACACCCATGATGAAGTACCACAACGATCACACTCAAAACCTACTACAGAGTAGACAAGAATGCCCCAAATTGCGCTTATTTTCGGACAAATTTTTTTCCTTAAACAGGTTTCTACCATGCATGTAACTTCTGAAGGAGGTAATAAGGTAATTAGTGTATTTTGACTGGAGGGAAACATGCAAATTGGAGTGAACTGGGTGTGGTATTCATAATCAAATCTTTAACATCAGTGTCAATAACCTATATTCTCTTCCAAAAAATGTTTCAATAGCCTATTTTCTCTTTTAAAAAGAAGTGTCAATAACCTATTTTATAAAGGAGAACATTAAAAAAAAAAAGGTGTCCAATAATGTCAAATGGACTGTTGGTGATGGTAGTGAGAAACACTTGTGGAAAGATTGGTGGTGAGGAGACAAGCCATTAGGTTTATCTAACCCTCGTCTCATTAGTGATGATTTGGATGAGACTATCTTGAGCATTAATGGGAGCTGGTGTATGAATTCCCTGTGTAAACCTCTATCTGCTTTGGATTTGGACAACATTAATAAAGTGGTTGTCCCTAATTATGTTGCCTGTGGTGATAAACCTTCTTGGCAGGCCTCCAGTAGTGGAGCCTTCACTGTGGCTACTGCCTTCAAAAGTATTGACACTCATTTTGACTCCATTCTGGGAAGTTCTCTCTTGAGGTTGGATTAAATTATGGAAGATGAAAATCCCATAAAAGCTCAAAACTTTTATGTGGATCATTCCATGTTAAGATCCCAGCAATGAGCAGAGAAAAATCAGAGGCATGACCAGTGTTGATACTTGTGCCCTCTGTAACATTGACAGTGAGATATGTCTCGCCTTTTCAGAAACTGGGGAAAAGTGAAACATGTGTGGTGTCTGGACATGGGGGAAAGGTGGTGGAACAACAGTAATTCTATGAATTTCCCCTCGTGGATCAGAACCAATAACAAGAAAAAAACAATGGTTAATGGCTATGAACAGAATATTATGTTCATAGTTACTTTATGGATGATTTGGTTGAGAAGAAACAAGGTTTTCAACAATGTCATGGACCCTGAAATCTCTGCAGAGATAAAATTTGCATACAATGAGATACATTAAGGGAGCTGTCTCTACATCTATCACAGTTTTTACAATGTTCTTGATAACCCAAATTCTGACTGGTGTTTTCCCTTGACAGGTACACTTAAGATCAACGTGGATGGATGTGTTAGATTTAGCTCCAAAGTTGCTGGAATTGGAGGAGTGGTGAGCGATGAGAGAGGTAGATGGTGCATTGGCTTCTTTGGGAAACTACCTTACTGCAAAAGCACCGAAGCTGAGATTTGGAGTGTCTACACTGCAAGCACAATTGCATTTCAGAAGAATTGGAAATATTATGAAATGGGGTGTGATAATGGTGATGTAGTTTTGACATTTCAAGGAACAAGACAGAGACCAAGATCTATGCAAACCCAGATCAATGATGAAAAATTCCTGCTTCAAAGAAGTGAAGGTTGCATAAAACATATCAATAGGAGTGCAAAGGAAGTGGCGGATACACTGGCTAACATGGCAGCGGAGTAAGACAAGGATCTGATCATTTTGGAGAGAAAGTATTCATTAGGGCTAACGCCACCACTATGGCATGCCTGCGTGGTTGGGCCTGCCCATCAGTTTTTAACAAATATGCATGATTCAGATGGAACCCACCAAATTTTGAATGTTCGTCAAAATGATTGGCGCTAGGGCTGCAAACGAGCCAAGCCGCCTCGGTCAAAGCCCGGTTCGTGAACTAATTGAGCCGAGCTAGAGCTTAGATTTGAGCCTGTTGAGTTAAACGAGCCGAACTACAACCGGGGTCTCGTTAAAGAATTATGTGTATATATTTTTATTTTTATGTATAGCTATTTATATTATACGAAGTAATTTATTATTGAAAGTAGGTCTTTGTACAGTCACTTAAGGCTAGATAGTTATTGACTTATGGAGAATATGAAAAGGATTTGCTTGGGTACTTAATTTAGTATTTTACTTATCTTTAATAAAGATTATGTATTATGGTTATGGACAAGAAAATTATTACTTTCTATTTAAAGAGCCAGAGCCAGGCTCGAACCGAGCTTGAGCCCGACATGTCAAGCTCGAAGAGAGCTCGAGCCGAGCCGGAGCCTAGCATTTTCTACAAGGAGCCGAGCTCGAACCTGGTCGTATTCGCCTCCGCTTGTCTGCAGCCCTGATTGCCGCATGCCACAGCGGCAGGGTTAACCCCAATGAATAGTTTCTCCATTTTCGATGAAGCTCCTAAAGCTGTCAAGAGCCTCCTTACTGCCGACATGCTAGGAATTGGAATGTTCCTGTAGTTTGTTGTTGCTTTTCCGATTTCACCAAAAATAAATAAAGGAGAACTTTGTTCCCACATAATTTGTTCAATAGAAATCCAAATGTGCCTGGTCCAATGTACTGAGTAAATCATGATACTGATACCTGGGTTTCATTTCTTCTTCATAAACCTAAACAGATATCCTGCTAACGTTTATATGAAAGGGTGGAAACACTACTAAAAGGATGCAAGGCTATAAAATAATACCTCGTAACTTAAGAAGATCTGCCTGCACAACAGATTTCTTGAGTGTTCGAATTTACTTAAGGTATGAAACTACTCAAACGGAACGAACAGAGATAGAATCAAACCGATTCCTGAAATGCCTTTCTGGAAAAGCAAATGAGGAAACCGCAGCACGAAACTATGATAAGCATAAATTTTTTTGGGATTGACATGTTAAATTAGTGAGACAAGCAAGGCTTAATTTTACAGGGGTTGAACATAACCACGAACATTATTGTTCCTAAAGTTTTGAGTCTTTGACATTAACTTTTACTTCTATTTTATTTTCTGCTTTATCCTTGATTTTTTTTCCAACAGGAAACTGACGGACAGTAAATTGTGAACCGTATAACCTAATACATGAACACATGATTCACATAGTTAAGTACTAGGAAAATAACCTTCCTCACGACAGAACTTACATAGAAGATACAAAAATGCACCGAAGAGAAATTGTCAATGTATCAAAAGCATACCTTAAGAATTACGTCTAAACCCACAATGAGTCCTGAGACTAGAAACGTCCGTTTTAAGGCTTCCAGCCCACTTGCATGATTTCCTTGCAGCAAGAAAGCCATCAAACTTACTTCAAGAAATAGCATTCCAGATGTCGTACATAGAGACAATACATTCCAAGCCGTTTCTCTGCCTTGAGTGCACTCCCATGCCTGTCAAAAGAAGACAGAATTCCGCCATTTTAAATACAAGGCTTGTGGCTGATAGAAAGCTACTTGGTAGGGGAATGTTGTATTTAAATGTCATTATCATTGCTTACAACATTAATAGTGTACTAAACTATCATTAGAGTCAACACATTGTAGGTAATAGAGGAATCCAATAGCAAATAATTTGTGACAATTGGCAACATTTACAGTATGATAAGCAGTGGTCGTAATGATAGTATTAGTCACTCCAATTGTTACTTAAGGCAATAGGTGGTCCTATAGCATAGAAAATATTTGACAATGAGTACTAGAGAAATACGCACCAAGAAATAACATTCTAATCAAATTGGCAAGGAGTCTTGGAAGATTACTCTCCCAAAATAATATTATGGTCAATTGTTCTCTGAAATAAATAAAAAAAATGATTTTCTGCGTACCAGGGCAATAAACTCGAACACTTTCCGCTTCTCTTTTTTACATGTATAATAATATAGTTGATCTGTAAAGGAACTCGAGCACTTTGACAAATAGAAGATATCAACTTAATTATCTTTTTTCTCATTTGAATTATCCTCCGTATATGAATCAATATCTTCTGATATTTTGCTAACTCATTCACGATCAGGCTTAGGTTAACGTGTCTGGCTATCTATAGCATCTTATCTAAGTCTTCTTTACAAGAAAACCAAGAGGGCACAATCATATCACCTCCACAGTAGACACAACTTTAGGGGGGTATGAATCAATTATATTTAGCCCGAAATTTATATCATTCCGCTTCAATATAAGCAACACCAAATCTGGATTATATATTTGTTAACCTCTCAACACTTGCTCCCTTCCCCTGATAGCACTCCATACAGAAACTTTTACAGGAATTCACATTTAGCTAAGCCAATATCATACTATCACCAACAATTATAAAATCCCTTCATCGTGTTACTAACAGCTCATAATATAATTCATTTTCAATAGATACTCATCAGGTAGTTGCATCTTCTTCATCCTCCAGCGTTGAGGATACCACCTGACTCCAAGATACCTCATCGTTCAACCTTCCTTGTACAACAGACTTCACTTTATTTTCCCTATCATTTCTGTTACTGTTAAATATTAACTCCAAGTACCTTCATATTTGTTTGACTCAGAGTAAACGTTTAACCTTGCCAGAGTTCTAAATAAGCAGTTAGCTAGTCTTCTATAGATACTCTTATTTCATCACAAGATATGCGCTGAAAGAAAGGCGTCTAGCAAAATCATCTGTGCCTATGAACACAAGGTTTCAGTTTTCATCCTTAGCAAGTTAGCATGAATCTATAGCTTCTGATATATAAACGCGCTGTATTAACCTCCCTATTTCTCTTAGTTTTTTCATCAGCCTAGAGAAATTATTGGATGCACTAACAGAATCCACACACATACAAGTTTGAAGCGGAGAATACACATGCAATACAGAATCCATAGCTACCACATCAAGTAGAAACAGAAAGACGGATGACGGAGTTGCGTTTAACATCAAACTCAGGCGAACCGAAACAGAATCCTTCATTACAGTGGATTCCTTATTATTAACCTGACACTTCTAATCCAAATCATCAATAACATAACTAAAGAATTGAGCTCTGCATCTTCTATATCCTCTTTCCTGCATATCAGAGTATGAGACTATCAAAATCACCCCCAAGATGAATTCAAAACACCCTGAAGCACTGGAACTATCAATAAGATCTCGGATCGGTAGAGGAGCAATATGCACAGAGAATAACCATAGCTATAAAACTAGCAAGATTGATTTGCATTAGTGAGAATAATACTTGATAACTCTACAAATTGTTCATTATTTTCCTATAGGTTGCCATTGTGCTTGCTGCCACCAGCACAGATACTCTCCTCTATGATTGCACATTCAGTACAATCTCCTACAATCCACTCCTTGGACACAAAACTAACACACAGTCTCAACTAGAGTCATCTTTTACTGAAATAATTATAGAAAAACAAACCGAAAAGTGGACACAGTATATCACCCAATCTTGCCTGCTAGCCCGCAGAGTATAGGGAAGGTAGCATCCAACACAACCAAACCTTACGTTAGCAATGTCCCAAGGGTAAATGACATACAACCCCGTGTTTTGGCCCATTACCAAGTAACTAACCTGGTTTGGAAAATACTTAAAACCACTCTTGTAACTGACAGAATGTAAAGGAAACTCAAAAAGCCTCATTTACCCTTGTTACTTGGCAGCAATCAAACCCATCAATCAATTGAAAAAGTAATTAAAAAAACGATCTCTCTTTCTCTCTCTAATGAAATGATCGTCGCAGAGAGGCCCGTCAGTGGTCGCCGGACAACACCGATCTCTCTCTCTTCTTCTTCGTCTGTTTTGTTCTTCGTAGGTTTTCTCAAAACCCAGATCTGATTTGGACAAAAAAGAATGGGATTTCCGTTGTTGCCTTGTTGGTAGGTTTTAGACCTCAGATGGAGATTGAGCTAGCAGAAATGGTTTTGGAGGTGAAGACGATTAGCGGTTGTGGATAATCCGGTGTTGGTGGCTCGATTTGAGTGAGGTAGGTCTCAAGTCACTGGCCATGACCAGCTCCAACCACCAGTCAATGCACATCCAGATTACCCTAGACCCATATCCAAACCCACGACTATGTATGGTCTCTGAGGCTTTTGAAGTGATAACCTTATATCAGATCTGGGTTAATGGGTTGGGTTATGTCTTTCGATTGTTGATGTAAAAATGTAAATATGCTATATTTTTATTATGTTTCTGGGAGAGGCATATAAATAATAAGATAATCACTATTTAATGGTGGCTATTACGGGAACAGTTTTTTTGATTGATAATCCACATCCTCCTCGAAGATGTTAATGAATTGATGATGTAACATATTTTCTTAATATGATCTCTGTTTGTTGCAATTTATATCAATTATCTGCGGTTGGTCATGGCAAGGTATGCAGTAATGTTGTTGATTTGGGGCTGAAATTGAGGAGAAAAACAAGAGGGAGAGATGTTGGTGAAGAGAGTGAGAGAGGTTACATTACTTATCGAACCACTGCTTGCTTGATTCCTTGGTTGCTTTTACTCAGAGTTCAGGGGCATTTAAGACTTTTCAATATCCTGAGGGCAAATTGGTCCAAAAAAACGAGAGTACACTATGGTCCCCACATAAGTTTTGACAGAACTTCACAGAAGGGTTGTTGTTGTCGACATCTTTGGCTAAAAGGAGGGTAGTTCTTGCCTTCTTGGTATTGTCCAAATCACAGGGTAGTGACTTGGTAAAGTGCCAAAACACGGGTGTTCCCTGTCATTTATCCATGCCCCAACCCCCTTTTATCTTCCTCTAATCTAATAGTTACTTGAGATAATATAGTTTAAGCTGCAAGTCTATACGAATATTATACAAAAATTGCTATGCACGACTTAAATAATGTATAATCAATCAACAGATTTGATAGACAATAATGAGTATCTGAAATATGTAATATTGAGGAGCTCCACCGTAACAGCACCTTGTGGTTATCATAGGTCAGCAAATCTGTTCAGCACACATTCCTTAGCTGAGCTTAGGACAACAAGTGAAGATGATGATGGAGGAGGTAGTACAACCAACGATAGATAAGACGGGGTATTCAGAGAGGAGGAAGTGTGGTCACTTGTAATTTCTTTTATAACCATGGACGTACATGCCAGCTTGCGCTCACAACTGTGTTCTACTGGAGTAATTATTGCTTGCTCCATGGTGCTCTAATCAATACATCACAGGACACGTCAGGAACATGTAGGAAATCCACTTTCTTTTGTCTGCCACTCATTCTCTTTCTTCCTGACGTGTCCTGTGCTGTATGGTTAGAGCAAACAAAAATTTCTCGTTCTACTAGCCCCAACGATTTTTGGCTGTCGGGGGGTTTGAATCAGTGTTACCACAATTCCCTCATACCCCAGCAAATTGCAAACTGGATCACGTGTTCCGAAACGTGGAACACCAGTGATCCAGATCGCTTAATTTGGTGATCCCAATTTTTTTCACTAGTTTCACCTAAACTATTTATGCAGAGGGGGAAATTAAATTCAGATTTGCTAAGTTACGTCCATTTTTAGAGTATTGACTTTACATACTGCACAAATTGAGTGGTTTTATACCTCCTGATTTGCGAAATATGGTGAAACTCCTATAAAGATGTCCAAATAAGCCTACCCTTGGCGTACTGAATTCCATAGGGTATGGCGTTCCCGTTCCACGAACCGGCTTAGGTTTGAACCTTGGACCTCAGTGGGAGAACACACCTACACCAAGGCCCATTACCGCAAGACAAACCCTGGGAGTTTCAGGTAGGTTTAGGACATAGAAGGGTATACGCTACCAATGAGTTGTTCTGTGTCCATGTCAAACATCAGGACTTTGTGGATGCTGGGTAAAATTATAGTAGTTTCCTACTACCATTCGGCTGATGGTGGCGCACAAGTCCCTTCTTCGTCATTTTTAATACATCGTACAGTTGGGTAATATTTGGTGTGTTTTTTATGAATTGTGAGCACATTACTACTACTGCGATTATGAATTATCTCCGTCGCGTACAATAGACTCATGTCTTATGTTTCTGGAAACTCCTCCATTGCATAGTCAGTTATCCTGTGCCACACGCTAAGTTTCTCCAGTACTAGTACTTCTTAGACCTAAGGTAAATTGTGAGATTAGGAGTTTTAGTCTTCCGCATGCCATATCACCCGTCCTGACCTGCCGACATTCTTTATATCTTCAAATGTTTCATATGTGCCAACATCTGTTTCCAATTTCTAGAAAAAAACATTACAAATAGCTACTGCATAAAAACAACTTTACCGACAAGTAATTGTGACACAACATAGACAGCCAAGAGTTTCTTTGATTAACTGCTGCATAACAAAAGGAAGGCTCCTTCCAGTTGGTAGCCACTTCTCCATATTCATTCATAATCTCATACTTGTGAGGGATAAACAGGAATTCATCAGAGCTAAGGTGTTTCTATTGGAAGCAAAAAAAATGCCCCATTTTCACAAAATCAGTAGTTCATACACATGAGAAAACAGCTAATATAGTAAATTCTATGTCCATGTCAAACATCGAAACTCTGTGGATGCTGGATAAAATTCTAGTAGTTTCCTACTACCATTTGGAGGTGGAGGTGCACAAGTCCTTTCTTCATCAATTTTAGTACATGGTATAGCTGGATAACATTTGGTGCATGCTATATAGTAAATAGGTTTGAACTGGTCCATTTGCATTATTCATAAACTTTTAGCAAATTAGTACTAATATTATTAAATAGCTCTGTCGCATTATAATAGAATCGTGTCTCATGTTTCTGGGTTTCTGGAGACTCCCTCATTGCATAGTTAGTAGTCCTGTGCCGCGTGATATTGCAACACTAACAGCAAACAAATTCATTCATAATTTCATGCTTGAGAGGGATAGACAGGAATTCATCGGTATCAATGTGTTTCCATTGAAAGTAAATAATGTCCCCATTTTCACAAAATCAGTAGTTCATCCTAATTTCAATAATTCATTCCGTAATTCACATGAGAAAACAGCTAATCAACCCAAATCTGTCGCGAATTCGAACTAATTAACTTCACTATGAATCAGAACTCAAAAGCAACACAGCTGAACTCATAAACCAAATACTAGCAATCTCTGATTCAAATCAACCACACTTCAATCTTATTCATGTAGTTTAACAGTTAAGCTGTACACAAACTTAAAAAAAAAAAAAAAAAAAAAAAAAAAAAAAAAAATAATAATAATAATTTGCCTACCTGAACCGAGCACCAGACGAGGTTGAGGAGGCTAACGAGCCAGAGAAAGCCATAGTATGAGATCATAATATAGGACCGGCCATTGGAGAGCTTGGTGTAGCTTTTCTTAGCGTGAGAAGCCAAGTAAACGACGAACATAGCCGAACAGACCATCAAAACGGCGTTGTGCCAGAAGCCATGGCATTGGTGGACCCAACTAAACGGCGTCGGAGTTGAGAAATCAACCGGAGGAGAGATTTCGATCCCGATGTGAGGCTGAGGGTATCGGAAACCCCCCAAAATGGAAGAAGGCATAGCTGCGAAGCGATTGTAGGTAGGTTTTTTGAGCCCTAACCCTAGG
The DNA here is from genome assembly GCA_023055425.1 of Linanthus parryae. Lineage (NCBI taxonomy): Eukaryota > Viridiplantae > Streptophyta > Magnoliopsida > Ericales > Polemoniaceae > Linanthus > Linanthus parryae. The sequence continues at coordinate 1,320,242 of JALGPY010000002.1, forward strand.
AATTGAGAGAAGTGCTAGAACTTGAGATTGATGATTACTGAGTTGGAAGCGATTTGTTGATCGGTGACTGTCAGGGGATGGTGGATTGAGGTGTTGATTGAAGAATCAAATGAGTGAAGAAGATGACAATCTGTGGTGACTTGTTTGTTTGATCGAGAAAGCTTAATCGTTAGTGGTTTAGTTTACCAACCTTCGTTGAGTCATCCCTATCTTTTTCGTGAGAAAGTATTCATTGGGTCTAGCCCCACCACTGTGGCATGCCTGCGTGGTGGGGCGCGCCATTCAGTTTTTGACAAATATGCAATAGTCAGATGGAACCCACCAAAATTTGATTGTTTGTCAAAAGCAGAATGGTGCGCCCCACCACGCAGGCATGCCACAGTGGTGGGGCTACCCCCAATCAATACTTTCTCCTTTTTCGTCCTCTTAGTTTTAGTAGTTTTGTAAATTTCGCTTAAATTACAGCTTCATAGCTTAATTATATGTTTTTTCATTTAGCTTAGTTTCAGGGCCGGCCCATCCACTAGACAGATTAGGTGTTCGCCTAGGGCCCCCAATATCAAGGGGCCCCATAGTATTTTTTCAGGAGTAGTGGGTAATGTTTTATGTCCCCCACATTTTGTTTACAGGTTAAAAAACTCGAACTAGTAGTAAAACGCGGGATATATAGCACTTTACAGTTGAGTATTATTTTTTATTCACAGTTATACGTATGGTAAAAGGGGCCTCACTTTCAACTATCGCCTAGGGTCCATGAAAGTCTAGGGCCGGCCCTGCTTAGTTTGGCAAAGATATATTATTAAATAGTAGATTATTGAATGAGTGTTTGAGATGAAGTGTTTTTGTCTCTCCCCTCATCTCAACTACACACTCAATAATCTATTCAATAATCTATCTTTGCCAAACTAGATGAGGGAATAAATGAATAAGAATTTAACAAGTGGGGTTCAATTCTAATGGACAATAACAGAACATGTTATCTATTCATTTGAAATACAGTGTAATAGTGAAAAGAAAATTTGTTGCTAAGTCTATATGCAATGTTCATCAAGCATTTCTAGATAGTCGGCTCTTTTGTGTTCATATGGACACGTCTTGCTCTGATACAAGCTTCCACTCTAACAAGAGCCTGCATATGCATAAGCATACAGCAGCTTGCTTCCTCATTTGGTGACGACCTACTAGTCTCGAATTTCCACAACTCCCGCAATGCATGTTCTTCGGATTAGACTGAAAAACAGAAAATAAGTCCAGTCAACTTCGTATTGATTTTGTCACACCATACCCACTGAATGGATACAAACTCAATAAACCAGCAATCAAAAATAGTACTGAGAAAAGAAAAGAAAACAGGATCCGACCATTGAATCTAGAACATCTGTCGCCTTCAATACCGATAAAGCTATGTACAAGTGACTAAATATACGCAAGACCGCAACTTATAGCTGAATAAAAAATAGACTCATTTCAGAACATGGTACGTTGGAGACAATCAATGGTATATATGTCTCTTGGGGGATTAACTACACAATTCGTGTACCCTTTATAAGTGGGAGGGTGTTCGCATGTCACTTTATCAAAAGATAATGTTTGTCCGGCCATGTGCATAAGTCTTGGACAAGTATGCACATACCTAACATAGTGAACCGATTTCATTCCCACCTCAGCTATTCAAGAAGTTAAATCGAACCTTAAATTTATAATATAAACCTTCACGCAACAAACCCAGGATGAAACAATAACAAAATGTAAAACATAACTTTTCAGGATTTTGTGAGAAATATAGAAAAGTAACAATTAATAGCATTATATATGAAATGAGACATACTGGTATGTGCCTTTTGAACTATTCTTATTTTGCATAACCGCAACAAACATCTTTTTACATTTTCAATACTTCCAGGTAAGTAACACTGCCAAACATTATATTCAAAGGATCACTAAGTCCAATTTTGCACCAAAATAGGCCTCTTTGACCATCAAAATATGAGAATGAGCTTAATTTTGGTGCAATCACCACGATTATTTGTTTTGAAACCAAGCCTGAGAGATTAATTTATGGGGTCTAAAGCCAGAACTTGGAAGGTTGATTTCAATGATTAATGGGAGCTCGTTTGAAACCAATTTATGTTGGCTCATTCAGCATCTCTTTTCTGAATTAATATTTCAATGTTTGACCCTCAAATTTCCACTAGGAAGATTCAGAAAAAACAAAGCAAGTATATTCTCTTTTGTTTTTTCACAAGAAAATTAGAATAAATATCCTTGTAACCATAACCTAGCAAGGCCACTAGTATAAAAGTGTTAAGTTAATCGTATGAGTATGGTTAAACCACAAATTTGTCTCTGAATTTCGGTGCACATCGTGGTTATGTGTTGGTTTCAAGACAGAAACAAGCCTTCATGTTATAGGTTCATGACATAATTATTTCAGTGTTTTTTTATATGGAGCTCATTTTGTATATATGAAGCTAAATATACGTATTTTGCAGGGTGAGGAAAGTCTCATTTAGTCAATATCGCAGTGGATCATACATCACGAGTCAACAACATACAATATATTTTGTTATGCTAAGCTATGATTTTTAGCGATTTCTTTCTGAGAAGTTTTATCATATTATGTTACTGTTTACAAATGAGGGAATTTTTTCGTACTCCATCAATAGAAAACGCTCGCTAAGTTCTCTCGGTTGTTGAACCAAACGCATACCACAATGACGACATCAGTATTTTCTTTCAAATAACCCCTTATGTAGGTAATGTCATTCTAAAGGTTTTAGATAAGTTTGCTAAGCAATCTGGTCAACTTCTTAATTTCCCTAAATCGATTGTCACTTTCTCCCCAAAATTGTAATTCCGGTATTATTAATAATTTAATTTCAACTCTTAATGTTAAATGTACCCCTAACGTTGGTAACTATTTAGGTTGTTTTTTTTTTTTACTCGTCCTTTACTTTATCTAAGCATAAAAATGAAAGTCTTCTCATTGATAAAGTAAGGGAGAAGTGTTCCTCTTGGAAAGGTTACTTTTAAATAAATTTGGACGGGCCACCTTAATTAAGGCAATCCTTACCAGTTTTTTAGTTTATCCATTTTCCAGTTTTAAATATTTTTGCTAAGACTGCTACTACTTTATCTTCTATTTTTAGTAATTTCTTCTGGACTGGTAATACTACGCAAAAAATCTCTTCATTGTATTTCATGGAATAATCTAAGTCTTCTTGTAAATAAGGGCGGCTTAGGATTCAAAAATATTAAAGCTATTAATAATGCTCTATTTTGCAAAAATACTTGGAGCATACTGACTAATAAACAGTCTCTGGCTTCTAAATTCTTTTTATCCAAATATTGTAAAAGAAACTCTTGTTGACTTCATAATGCTCCTTCCAATGAATCCCCCATTTGGAAAGCAATCATTACATGTAAGAATCTTTTGGGGAAGGGACTTCACTGGAAGCTTGCAGATGGACATGGTATCTCCATTTTTAAACATCCATGGCTCAAAGAGGTCCCTGGAGAGTCTATCAAACAAAATTTGATTGGCAATGCAAATCTAAAGTGGGTAAAGGATTTAACTATGCCAAGTGAGGATGGGGGGAGGGGGGGGGGGGGGTTGTATGGAATGAGCCCTAGGTAAGCAACTAATTTCCTTCATGGTTAGTTAACCTAATTCTTAACATTCCCCTATCCAAACTTTAATCAAACCACTAATAGTTCTCTAAAGTTTTCGTTGAACCATCTTTGGAAACTCAAGCTGTATTTTAAACTAAATTTTTTTGTCTGGCAATTAGCACACCAAGCTATTCTTACGAGAAATCTCCTATCTTCTAGATGAATTAAATGTAACAATGTTTGTGCTCTTTGCCACTTCCACACAAAAAAGATTTGCCACATTTTACTCAATTGTCAGTTCTCAAAATATATTCAACAAAATAAACTTAAACACTAATTATTATTACTCAAAATTTGTGGAGTGGATCAAAAGATCCTCAAAATTTGCTTATTTGGGTCTGTGTTGGATTGTTACCTGCTAGATCATTTGGAAGACTAGGAATAATGTTATCTTCAACAAAGCCACTCCCTTGATTGATTCCTGTTAACATGAGATTTTGGGACTCACTACACAGATCGACAATGCTTTCAAGTTTCATAACAATACTCACGACATGCAGCAGTAGACTCTCTCACAGAAATGAAGAAGGCAAAAGCCAAATCGACATCCTTGGACATTGCCTCAGATTCCCATAAACCACCAAGGAAACAGATAAATGCAAGAGCATCTAGTGCTGATAAAGGTAAAGCCCCAATCACGAACTCGGGAGAGCTGAAAAAGAAGAGAAACTCTTTTGAAGCGGCCCTGGATCGATTCCTTGAAGGAAAAGCAAAGAATGAGGAAAAGATGAAAAAGATCTTTGAGGAAGAAAAAAATGAAAATTGAAGCCATTGAAGAGGCATACCGAGCTAAGTCTTCAGGTTTCATCATAGTTTATGGCAAGAAGATTGATCCAAATGAAGAGGCCCTCTTCAAATTCCTTGAAGAGAAATCAGGTCCAACGAAATTCAGTTCGGATTCAATTTCAGAGGAGTTTCAGAGGAGTTCTATTGGAGTTTGTTCTTCCTTCCTTTCATGTCATGTTGTTTGATTATCTTGTTTATTCTCTTGTTTTAATCTCCTGTTGCAAGCTTTTCAAAATAATGTTGGAGTGTTATGTATGAACTTGTATTCCTAAAACTCTTAGGAGCTCTTGTTGGTTTAAGGCTTAGCATGTATGGCCTGGCCTGATGTGGATGATCTTGCTGGTCGGTACTTCCATCTTATTAATCTGATGTTCACAAATTTAGCTAAAAAGAACCTAGCAGATGACCAACACACAAATGGAGATCAAATGCCATTAAATTAAAATTCTAAACATTTGGTAGAAGCACAATAGTTTAGTTTATGTTATAACTGAAAGGAACAAAGTATGAACACAGTGACTACTACCACAAACACCATTGCCCTCTCTTAATCTTTGTCTCGAAAGATCTCCACCACCGACAGAGGTAAGAGCGAGAACAATAGTGGAATGTAAAATCATAATTTTTATTCGTACTAGTATTCTTCATATGAGCGTATACCCACCAGCACTCTAACTAACACAAAGTCTAGTAAAGAGCCTTTATTTGTTATTCTGTTACATTCAACAAGATCGCATCTTCGAAACCAATAGTCTAACTAAGTGGGTGCACTTACCCACTCTTATTCTTGCTCTTACCCTCCAACACTCAAGCTAACACAAAGTCTGTATATGAAGTAGTTTTATGATTTGATATCAATGATAATTTAACGCCATGTCCACCAAGCATCATTGATAATCAATGATGCTTGGTGAACATGGCGTTAAATTATCATTGATCAATGATGCTTGGTGGACATGGCGTTAAATTATCATTGATATCAAATCATAAAACTACTTCATACCTAGACTTTGTGTTAATTTGAGTGTTGGAGGGTAAGAGTAAGAATAAGAGTGGGTAAGTGCACCAAATTAGTTAGACTATTGCTTTAAAAGATGTGACCATGTTGAATGTAACAGAATAACACAAAGAAATGTGTTTACGAATTCCATACATTGAAAAGTGTTTAGGGAGAATGTTCTGGGTGGGATATGTGCTGATTTATATCATTGTGGGGTGCGTAATTTTAGAAAGGGTAAAAGCATGTTGCCCGACAACTAAAAAAAAATCATAGAGACAACAACAGGAGTAACTCTCAACATCAGCCACCAACCGCCACTACCGCTTTCACCATCGGGAAAGCACCACCCAAAGCCACCATCTCCTCCGACTTCTCTTCCCCCCCCCCCTCCGTCCTACTGTCTCTCCGTCCTTCTCCTGATTCCGACGAGAACCCAGGAGAAAGAATCATACTTTAGGGCGACCTCCATACTTTAGGGCGAGACCTTGGCCCAACAAAACAAAAGACACCCACCTCATTCTCTCTGTCCTCATATCCTCCATAGGACTCAAACGAGCTCCAGGAGTGCTCAGCCGTAGCCAAGAACCACCGAAAACGGTCTTTTCAAGCTCCACCTCCAACGTCGTCGACTTCAACCTTGACCCGCTTTATTTCTTGATCATCACTTGCTTTTCTTGATGTGGTTAAGTCCTAAATCACATCCTCAGTCAATTCTAGTAATCAAAGTCATATTTCTATTGTTTGAATTCATGTTTAGATCAAAGAGTTTAAGTGTGTTCTTGGTTGGATCATATTTCTATTTTCGAAACTGCGGGAGTGGGGGGCTGTCTTTTACTTAAGTTATTGTTAGGGGATGAACCTACATTAAAGATACTCTAGAGGGGCGGTAGTTGTAGTATGTGCATTCTGAATTTATTATTAGATAGAATTTTTATTATTTTGAGTTTCAAATAAAAACATTAAAGTAGGCACCTTGAAATAAAAACATGTCTATAGTAATTACGAATTGTTTTCATAAAAATAAGCTAATAACAACATTTGTGTGGGTGTATAGATATGTATATATGTTTGAAAAATAATGTTGTTTATAATTCGATAAATGTCAGGTTGTATATTTAAATAAATGACTTACAAATAGGTTACCAATCTTTTACTATCAAAGACATTAGTTTAAAAATAAATTATTTAAAATTTGGCTAAAATAACACTTTTTGAACAAGGATTATATTTTAGTTTCGCTAGTGACTGTAAATATAATATTACTTATTAACTATGATAATATTTCTCCAACTAGTTGATATCAAAATTGACCTAAAAACACTTCTTAAATATATAATCATAAATATATTTGTCGAGACGGGTTACATTGGGACCGTTCGACTGGTCCTAGTCCTACGACCCAGATAAACCGTCGTGCTTTTATTTATTCAGAAATAACACCATTGTGACTAGACATTTGTAAATTGTAGGCGACGGGTTCGTGGACATAGGCTTTGTCGACTTCCCTTCGTACTAGCTGCCGAGTCGACTTCAGGTGAGTATACATGCTTAGTCTTGTGTGCCTAGCTCCTTTCGTGTTAACATGTTATTCCTATTTCTTGTCTCGAAATATACTTGTGAGTGTACATGATTGATCTTGTGCGCTTAGCTTCTTCTGTATCATAATTTGAATTCAAAAAAAAAGTGCACGGGTAGAGAAAAATGTCGAATCTCAATCATCCGTCCCCAAAGGCCGGGTTGTTTGGCCTTCCCAAAATCGGGGTTCCCAAAATCACCCTGCCGAATGTCACTATCCATTTGGCAACCATGCCGAAGATCAACGTTCTCAAATTCAAAAATCTGAGGGGTTTTCTTCTTCAACGTACTATTGAATTATAATTTTGTTTTATTTGATTTTAAACTTACTTTCGTCGATTGATATTTCATTGAAAGAGCAAAACTGATGACTAGTTGTGAACAGTGTGGACCAGGAAAGAAGTCGGGGAGCCAGATGTGTCACAGGATCTGAAAATTCCGATGGATAATTGTATCATTGAAAGAGCAAAACTGATGACTCTATGTGGTGATCTATATGGCAGCGATAAATCTATTCTCAACTACTCAAATCATGCGTGGGCCGGATTTTTATTCAACTCCATTACTACCAAACTCGAGCAGTTGACTAAGAAGGCTAACGAGAAGTTTTATATCGAGACTGTAGAATTTGGGAGATTGGTTTGCTCAAATGAGCTCCCCTCTATTTATCATGTCATTCAACTCCATGGAAGGATCTAGATAATCTAATTAAGGATAACTTTAGAAGCTTTTAGAGGAGATGGTGGATGATATCGAAGTTTAGGAAGAGTTGCTGCTGAGAAGGATAACGCATTGGCTCGGGTTCTCTATCTCTGAACAGAGCCAATAATATAAATTGTAATAGTGCCTCTCAAACTTACGCTATTCACTCATGGTCCATATTTTCATGAAAAAAATGATTGTTGCTCAATGGACTCTTCAACAATGCTTCCTTAAAACAAACGCAACACTTGGCATAATTGGAGGTTTCTCAGACTCATTTTTTTGCCAATATCATGTTCAAGTTTGTCTTTGATCAATGCCAAATACGTAATGTCCATCGCTATGCATTCGAAAGTAGCTACTAGAAGACGTCATCATCTCTGTCGCCATCGACGGAAACTGAGGTGACCTCTTTATGAAAACTCAAAATGATCATTTTACAACACATTTTACAACGTTATGAGAGCGCATGTACACCGTGGTCATTTGAGATATACACTCGTTGTGGTTATTGTCCTCTTCAATTCAATAATAACGGTATGCATCTAAATCATCTTTTCTTTGCAGATGACATTCTTCTTTTTGGCAAGGCTACTAAAAAAACATAACTTATCTTTAACACTTATTCACTGATTTTTGCTATTAATATGGCCAACAAATTAACATGTCCAAATTGAATATTGTGGTCTCCCCAGAAATCACCCACTCATATATGAGATTTCGATACTATTTGTAACATTTATTTTACAAATGATCTCGAGACTTATCTTGGGGTCTCCATTCTTCATATAACTAGAACAAAAGCTGACTGTCTTTATTTGATGGACAAATTCTCAATTTTTTTTTGTCAACCAACAAATTCTCAACTAAGTTATCCACTTGGAATACGACCAACCCGAGATCATTGTGCAGGAAACTCACCCCTCACCCAGCCAACCCGGTCCATGCTATGTCCAAACTTTAACTATGTTCTTTAGTCTAGATTATTCAATATTCAGAAAAATAGATGAATATCTTGGCGCTTCCATCAACAGGTTTGGACTAGAGCAGACTTGCTGCAATATTAGATCTCACGGTGTGCTTCAAGGTAGGATGCATGGAGGGGGTGGAATTTTTTATGACTATGTAAAGGAAATAAATTGACTGTGGAAACATCTGTCGCCTAATTTCTTCTAGTCTAACTTCTCTTACACGTTCCGTGGTTAAGTTAATTAGTGCTCGAAATGATTTAAGGAGCGATTATTTCAAAAACTCCAATAATATTTGTAAATTGGAATTGGTTGAAGAAAAAAATCAAGATCAACATACACCATGATATAGATAGAGCGAGTGGGCGCCCACGTGCAAAGAATGTGTTCCTTTAAGTTGAACATAAGATTAGACACTACTAGTCATTGAGTGATAGATTGACATGTGATAATCACACCTTTAATTAGTTTTAAATCTTAATTCGTCAGATGTGTTTTAACTCTCCAAAAAATACGTCAACAAGTAGTAAGTTAAAAGTTAACAATCAAGTATAATCCAAAATATCTAATAAATTATATTTGAAATCAATCAACATCTACTTTCTGTAAGGTTTCTTTTGTCAAGTACATATAACACAATTCATACCACTCCGTTCATTCTCTTTCCCCCTTTCTATTTAAGTACGTTCCTTTTCTTTCTTTCCTTTCTTTATTTGGCAAGTTTTAGGTTGTGAAAAACCCATTTTACCCTAAAAAATACCCCACATCATTATTACTTTTTAGTTGATTGTTAGACACTTTGGCTGATTTAACCACCCCACCGAAGGGTAAAAAAAGAGAATTAACCTTGAATTGATGTGAATCCTGAATCCGAGAGCTTTCTCTAAGGAGGAGAAAGACAAGGAACAGAGTGATATGGTATTATAACCAATCACCGCACTATTTTTTTTTATGAAACAATCACTACACTATTAGTTGAGAGTAAAGCACAAACTCGAGACCTCAATGAAAATTGACTTTGAGCCCTAACAACTAAACTAAATTCGAGGTGAATAATGTGAACTCAGGATTTGTTTTTCGTTTCTCCTAACAATTGTGGACCCCCCCCCATATTCTTCCTCTCCGCTTTCTCTCCGGCCCATCTCCCTCTGTGATAATCAAACATTTGCTCTTAGTTTGTGCGTTTCGTCAATCATAGCGGCGAGGCCCTTGATCTTCTTCTTCTTATCGAAATTTGTTGTTTTATTTATGTATTTTCAGTTTCCACCGCGTAAGAGCGGTTTTCTTCCGTCAAATGACGACCAACTACCGCTTGGGAGCGGTTCTCTTCCGTCAAGGGGCGGCCAACTACCGCATAGGAGCGGTTCTCTTCCGCCAAGGAGCGGCCAACTACCGCCTATGAGCGGTTCTCTTCCGCCATAGGGCGACCAACTACCGCCTAAGTGCTGTTTTTATCTACAATAAGGTAATCTACCACATAATTGTGGCGTTATGTGTCACTTGGTCTTGCTGCTTTGCTGTGAATTTTCTATGGAGGTCAAATTCTGCTATCGTGATGGACGGATTGTTGTTTTCACCCCTCTTGTTGCTCCCGATGATGGAGGGAAAAAAGTACTTGAGCCAATTGGTGGTGATGTTGGAACGTACAAGTGTTCAAGAGTCGTTTTGAAGCGATAATTGTTGATTTGTTCTCTTTAGAAATTTCTAAATTATGTAGGCAAGATTATTATTAAATTGTATTTCATTCTCGTTTCATCCACTGTAACTCTGATCGTTTAGGCTTTAAAAAAAAACAAACAATTGTGGGTCTTGTGGGTGGCTGGACCTTACCGCACTCAATTAAAGCCCAATCAAAACTAATGTGAACTTAATGACCCGACAAGTAGGAAACCCAATAAAGCCCAAACCGAGCATAAGCCTGATTCAAGAGGCCAACCAATCAGAGCACGCCGTGTGTTCCACTTGCTGCAGTCGAGCGTGAAAACAATCCGTTATTCGAAAAGGTATTATTCACTGCGCTTGGACCTGATAAGGACGCACTATTGACAGCTTCACAACCACAAGATTCGCGTGATCAAATCCAATTCGTCGTTTTGAACTTTTGATGCGTTTTGGGAGCCCCCGTGTCAGAAGCTCCAGGAGCAATCAATAACTTCCCATAATTAAAACCAGGGTAGGTGGTGAGGGAGTCATCGCTCGTTATCTTCTCTACCGGTTCAGTAATGCTAGAGCAGTAATAGTTGCGAGCTCGTAGAAGAAAATCGAGAACCTTCTCTATCTCTCTCTCTCTCTATATAAATCCTTCTCGGCCTTCTCTGCAGTCTCCGATCTTCATCTCTTTACTTCGTCTGTGGTGACCTGAGGTACGGTTGACCTATCTCTCTCTATTTCTGCCTTCGATCGTATTTAGTTTCGTATCTGAGCAATCGCAACGATTCATGAAGTCACCGTGATGCTATTAAGCTTGAATCTGTGTTCCGATCTCTGTTATTGACTTGATTGATGAGATCTATGAAGCTATCGGTGTTTAGTTTTACTGATTTTGCGGTTTGAGATTCGGCGTTGTCTTTAGGCTTCGAAATATTCGATTATTTAAAAAAAAAAATGTTTTCCTGCGTTGAAATATGATTTTATGCGGATCGTTTGCTTCTTAGTGAAGATCTGAGGTTTTGAAGTTTCAGACTGCTTTGATCTATGTGATTTTGCTGTAACCTTTAATTGAAATGATTTTTAAGTAGTACCTGATTATATTTAGGTCAGTGGATGAAGTGTTTATGGAATGTATCTGTTTAGTTGACTCTTGAGTATGAAGTTATATGAACTTGCTTGTTTTTTTTTACTGCATATCTCAGCCTGGCTTCTCATTGTATCATGTGTTATTGAAGCTCATTTTCAGTATTTTGTTAGCAAGTTAATGCGCTGCTACGATAATTTGGCTGAATTTTATCTCTCTGAGTGTTGGCTAGATTAGATGATAGCTCATCCTCCTTTCTGGTTGATTTGTCACTCGTCAGTTACGTATCGGTCTTCAATTAGTATGAAGGATTGTGTCCTTGCTTTATGTTTGAAGCTCATTTTCAGTATTTTGTTATTAACTTATTGCGCTGCTATGATGATTTGGCTTAATTTCATCTCTCCGTCATCAGTGTTGGCTAGATTAGATGATAGATCAACATCCTTTCTGATTGATTTGTTACTCATCAGTTATGTATCAGTCTTCAATTTGAAGGATTGTGTCCCTGCTTTATGTTTGAAGCTCATTTTCCGTATTTTGTTATTAACTTATCGCGCTGCTACGATGATTTGGCTGAATTTTATCTCTTCGTCATCGAGTGTTGGCTAGATTAGATGATAGATCAACATCCTTTTTGATTGATTTGTCACTCATCAGTTATGTATCAGTCTTCAATTAGTATGAAGGATTGTGTCCTTGCTTTATGTTTGAATCTCATTTCCAGTATTTTGTTAGTAACTTATTGCGCTGCTACGGTGATTTGGCTGAATTTGATCTCTCCATCATCGAGTGTTCGCTAGATTAGATGATAGCTCAACCTCCTTTCTGGTTGATTTTGTCACTCATTAGTTATGTATCAGTCTTCAATTAATTTGAACGATTGTGTGATGCTTCGAATACTTGCCCATTGGTTTTCTAATTCAGACCTTGCATTGTGTGTTTAGATCACATTAACAATGGTGAAGGCTGTGGTTGTTCTCGGAAGCAATGATGGTGTGAGTGGAACCGTCCACTTCGAACAAGAAGGAGATGGTACGAGAAGTTTATAGTCCCGATTCATCAGAGCAATCTTATTTAACTTATGTTTGCTGCTTGACCTTACACAGTTACACTTATGAGCTCTGTATGTTAATTGCAGGTCCCACTACTGTTACTGGAAGTCTGACTGGCCTTAAGCCCGGACTTCATGGCTTTCATGTCCATGCCCTTGGGGACACAACAAATGGTTGCATGTCAACTGGTATTGCTCAAAATTCTAACCCTTTCCTCCCTTCTGTACATGGGGGGAAGTTTAAATATTAGGATACAATTGTTACTTCTGCTTAGCAGCTGTTTAATGTTTGAATTTGGAAATTTCAGGGCCTCATTTTAATCCTGTTGGCAAAGAACATGGTGCTCCAGAAGATGAGAATCGCCATGCTGGTGATCTCGGAAACATTACAGTTGGAGATGATGGTAGGGCTTGATCTATTCTATAATGTGAAATTAAAATTGTCTGTGACTCCTCCCTTAGCAGGCTCTCTATAATGACATGGATTGCCTTTTAGCGATTAACTATTGCAAGACTAACACTTCTACTGCAAGTAAATTCAGAATTTTACCATCTTTGTAACAAATTTGAATTTATTTTTCTTGGTCCAGGAACTGCAAGCTTCACGATAGTGGATAGTCAGGTAAATTGGTTGATACAATATTTCCTACTATTCAGCTCATTGCTACATTTGAAGCAGGGAATTTCACGTATTCTTCTGGAAGTTTTCTGTTTCCCTCTTAATCATTGACTTTGTCCCGCAGATTCCTCTAACTGGCCCAAATTCAATTATTGGAAGGGCTGTCGTCGTCCATGCTGACCCAGATGATCTTGGCAAGGGTAAGGATACTTTTCCTAAGTTTTGTTCTAAAATGCCTTGAGGGTAGTTATTGTATGTTCCATGCTATTGATCATTTCATCTTGTCGAAGGTCTTTTATGCTGGAGAATGCATGTTGTAAACTTGTAATGTGGATGCACAAGTATAATTTGACTATGGAAATTAGCGACCATGTTAGTTAGTCTGGTTCATTATCGTGTCAATATTGAGTACTAGAAAATGTTGAGATGGACGAGATTTGTGAATTATGAAAGTTAACATGAGTATCAGAGGAGACGTTGTATAGGGAATGTCGGCCATGATTTGCCTCTGATTTTGAGCGATTTGATCCCATAGAAATAATTAACAAGAGAAAATATGGAAAGAGGTCCTAACATATGATGTAATTAGTTTGAAATTTTGAATTAAATTTGGTTCAAGCAGTACTTCTAGAGCATAAAATTACCTAGTAATCTCAGAGATATAAAATAAGATAAGAGACTGGAAGAGGTGTGGACTTGTTGTCAGACTTTTGATGCTCCTGTGATACATGGGAGCCAAGGAGGACCACGTGCCAAGTCTAGAGAAAAACAAGAATCAATCTAAACCTGGATTTGAATATTGTTCAGAAAAGAAACTAGTGAATGAGGTTGATCCTCATAACTCAACTTTCCGCTGGGGCAGTGCCTCGAGGTAGTGAATGATGTCACAGTCTTACTTTTTGTGGATTGAATGCAAATTTTGAGTACGAGGGGATTTAGTCAGTATGCCCTGGGTGTTCGATATCTGCAGATAAGCAGCAAATCGATTCATCCGTCGTGGTCCAAAAGGAATGAAATAGTGAGAATCGATGTGCGACTTGATTACAGTCCCTAACTGTAGTATTTGTGTACTGTCATTCTCTACATATTTTGAAGTAGTACATTGAAATCTGCTCTTTTTCTTGATTGACAAGTTGTAGCTCTGTTAGATACTTCCAGTTATCCATGAAATTCATCAACCCCCTCACATCCAATAAAATCTACTCGACGTTCTTGCAAGTATAATTCAATGTGTCTGTCACGTTCACTTGGTTGGAAATAGTGCAAGCTAGTTCTGAAATTTCTTTTCAGGTTGTGCCAATGTTGTTTAGTTCCAGTAGCTTTTTCCTGTGGTCCTCCATTGTCAAGTGCAAGTAGTACACGTGTAGTTATGGCTCACAATTGCTTTTCGCATCTTTAGGTGGACATGAGCTGAGCAAAAGCACCGGAAATGCCGGTGGCAGGATTGCATGTGGTAAGCAAATTTGTTCGATCTTTTGATATCCTTGGTGGTTTGCTCAGGGGGTCATATTATATCTTCTTGATCGTACGTCCTCAAATGTTCTTATAAATCATTTTTACATGCACGCAGGCATCATCGGACTGAAAGCATAAGTTGCTCCTTATTGTACCATACCAGTGCAGTTGGCATGCGAGCTCTTTGTTGGAGGATAAGTTAGTTTATGATAGCGAACATGAAAAAGCTATTTTGAATAAATCAACGAGCTACCTTGTTCTTGGTTAGCTCGATTTAAAGATATCTGATGTAATGGACCCGTCTTTCGTGTTTGACTGCACATTTGTTGCTGTGGTTCCTTTATGGTTTGTATTACTATGTCATCATTTTTAGCGACATCTCATCCTTGTGATGCTATCCACTGTGTGTTATCACGGTTCAGCGGTTCTGCAATTTGTTTTCACCCTACATGGATTGAACTGGGCTGGTTTTTGCAGAACATGAAAAGGGGACATTGAATAAGATGAAATTGAAAGTAAAGAATGAAACCTGGAGTATGGGAATTTTTGCAAATTGCCCATATTTGAAGTGTCAGGCTTCCAACCCCAAGCTTCTACTTGTAACTTAACTTACCCGAATTTCCTGTATATAAAAGGGCGAGACAACCGTAACATTTCATTCAACAATAACATTTTTAAGAGTAACAGCCGTAACATTTTTTTAGAGAAGAAACTTTCATTCCAATGAACCAACAGATCAAGGGCTCTGTAAAAGCCAAGAAGGAAAACTATGCAGCCATTGTTCTGAAAATAAACTTCCTCTAGCTCGAGAAGCTAGCTAGTAGGCTGTGTTGTTCATCATCCTTGGAGTCCAAACAAAATCCGAATAGACAAAGCTTTGCAGCAGGAGTTTGATCTCAGCTAGTATATCACCAGTACCAGAATGATACTCCACCATTTGCCCTTCCAAACTTCTCTGCAAGTCTTCAATCAAATCTTTAGTATCACCTTCAAAAACTACATTTTGTATCCCACATGAAATTGCCAGCTTCACAGAGGCTAACAAAGCCAACGCTTCTGCTTCTCTCGGTCCACCTGCGTTGTGGCTAGAGATTGCCCGAGCTGCTAAAAGAGTACCCCGATGGTCTCTCGCCACTGTTCCGAGGCCAGTGCCTCTGGTTTGGTAACATTTTTACGAGGAAATAGGAAATTGAAGTTAATCACGAAAAAGCAAAAAATATTAGAAATGGGGCTGCAAGTTAAGCAGCTCAAACTACATACCGGATCGAACAGTGCTAATTGTTTCGGTTCAGATGGATTTCCGGTTCAATTTATATTCGTAAAATTCAAACCGAAATTAAAAGGTTTTGTTTAGGTTGACTTTGTCGTTTAAATTGGTCACATTAATTATTATATAAATTAAATTCTTTTTTTCTCTGACACTATATGTTCTCTTGAATTTGATGAGTTTATATTACGCAATCTAAAATTCATCTACTGTGATGTTGCGTGCTGAAGTTCTAGAATTTAAACATCTGCAATTAGAGAGTAGTTTTAAAACGTTTGTCTTAAACTTATATTTATTGTCATATATTTGGTCACTGGAAATCCAACTTTTAAGTTGCAAATAAAAAATATAAGTTTTTTCTTTTTATTTTATGCAAGCAACTACAATTAGTGTTCATAACTCATACTTGAATGTATAACCAATTGACTCAATGGAATATTGAATTGAAGTAGTTGCAGTCAATTTCACTTGTTTAGCGACCTTAACTAGACTTCTTTAGTCCTTAACCATCTACAGTTTGCTAATATTGCTGTCTGTGCTAATAATTTAACGAGTTTTTTGGTTTTGTTGCTTTGAGGGTTTATGCAGTGGCGGAGATATGTAAGGACTAGGGGTGACAATTGTCACTCTTGACTTCTTGAAAATTCTACTATCACCCTTCTATTTATAGCTATTTTTACACTAAGACCTTCTAGAAATTTAATACATAAATACTTGAGCTGGAATTAAAATTTTCGTCACATCCTAATCTTGCCCTGACTAGTTTGATTACCTACCTCCGCCACTGAGTTTATGAGTGTTTGAAATTTTCAGGACTAAAATTCAATTATAGAAAATATTAGCAGGTTGATCGCGGTTTCTAACCAATACTGAACTGTATGAAGGCAAATTGAACCGAACCAATACTGAACTGAGCGTTAATCGCGGTTCTGAAACAATACCGAACGGTATAAAGGCGAATTCAATCGAACCAAACCGTTTATAAACGGTTCGGGTAGTGCAAACCGAACTGAATCGACTGAGTCGTGACTCAGCTGTCCCGTCTCTGTGTTCTTTCTCTCAATCTCCAGAAAACTGAAGAAAAACATAAACGAACGTTCTCTTCTAACTCACCGGAGAGAGAAAGCGGAGAGAGAGGGAGAGAATGGTGGGGAAGGAAGTATCGGAGAGTTGCGTGGAGAGCCTCCTGACGGAGCTAGTGTCGACCTACTGCAACAACAGCGGCTTCTACGCCAACAAGCCCGAGTTAGCTGCTCGCAGAATCGAAGCCATCGGCTACCAAGTCGGCCACCAGCTCTCCGAAAGGTACCTAGATCCATCACATTCAGATTCAAAACTTCATTTGGATCTGATGCTTCAAGTCTTTGACCTATTTTTATGCATTTCGTTCTCTAATTCTGAATCTCAATTTCAGATCAGTTTTCCAGTTCTGATATAATCATGTTTTTAGTAAAAGAGATCAGATGATGAGAAAATGGAACTTCTATCGATGTCGTAAATGAATTATAGATTAGGGCTAAAATTGAGAAGTCATTGTGTGGAAAAAAGATTTAACTAACCTCAATGAAGATTAGGGCTCAGAGAACAGATTCACACACTACTACAGACTTAAGTTACCTGGAACGCTCATCGTTCCGGTTCGTGGAACGGGGACAGGCACGCGGAACACCATACCTATGAAATTCGATACGCCTAGCGCAGGAGAAAATATTCAGTATCACGGGGATTTTGGTGACGTGGTATGACGGAGCACTCTAATCGGTTGATTATGTGATTATTTCCATACATTGATACAGTAAATATGATAGAATTAACATGACCAACCAATTAGAGTGTTCCGTGATACCACGTCACCAAAATCCCCGTGATACTGAATATTTTCTCCGGACATAGGCTTCTTTGGATACCTTTATAGGAGTTTTACCATTTCCATAAGTCATAAAGTATGAAACTCTATTTAGAAGTCATATCAAAATATGGATGTAACTTAACACATCTAAATTTGATTTTCCCTTCTACATAGATACTTTTAAGTGAAAATAGTGAAAAAACATTGGGACCACCAAATTGAACGATTTGGATCGCCAGTGTTCCACGTTTTGGGAATGCGCGATCCAGTTTGCAATTCACGGGGGTATGAGTGAATTGTGGTAACACTCGGAGTGCAGTAAGGCTTCAAACTAATCAATTCTACTTCTTCGTCGCAGGTACACAATGGAGCGGCCGCGGTTCAGTGATCATCTAGAGGCGATCAAATTCATTTGCAAGGACTTCTGGTCCGAGCTCTTCAAGAAGCAGATTGACAACTTGAAAACAAATCACAGGGTAACATATGGCCAACCAAGTCTTATTGAAACAGTTCATATTTTGATAGTCATCAATAGAAGCTCACAAAGTACTTCTTTTTTGGGTTTCAGGGTACCTTCGTATTACAAGACAACCGGTTCCGTTGGCTGTCGCGCATGTCAGCTGAACTTCCAACTGCAGATGCTGGTTCGGTTCAAGATCCTTCTACCATGGCTGAAAGTAAAGCAGCACAAGCAACCGGCATGTATCTCTATTTCCCGTGTGGAATCATTCGTGGAGCCCTTTCAAATTTGGGGATCTCTTGTGCTGTTTCTGCTGATATATCTGAGCCTCCTGCATGTAAGTTGTGTTGCTCTATAGTTTAGGCTGCTTGTCATTTGAGGTTCTTTCCTGTTTTACATGCATGCTATTATGCTGAGAATCGTTGTTTGTCCCACATCTGTCTCGCCTGTGCCTAATAAGATACTTGGGCTACTCCCCTCATTACCAATTGGTTTTGAGGTGGAACGCCATGATTCTTAACACGTTACATGTTTCGTTATGTGTTAGTTTGGAAAGCTGGTAAATAATAGTAATAATAATCACACCTTGTCCCGCGAATACCCTCAAGTTATGTGTTTCTTCCACAGATATCTAAGTTTTAGGCCAGAACCAACCAGCCTCGATATCTAAGTTTTAGACCAGAACCAACCAGCCCCAGCCCCAGCCCCGTAGATTCTCCAGGAAGGAGTTTACATCTAGGTCTGAGACTCCCAGTTGATTGACAGCCTTCATTATTCCGTGACTCAATTTAGAGAAGGCTGTCAAGTGTCCAGACCTGTACGTGTATTTACAAGTGATTAGTATAGGGAACTGCTCCTTTCAATTTTAGAAAGGTAATTGAAGTTTAATTGAGTCGTGAATCTTATCTTTCTATATTTCTAATCGCTTTGCAAATGGACTAAAGTTCATCAGTTTTGAATCTTCAAAATGACGAAATATTATGTACCATCGTGAGACAATGACGTGGTGCAACGGGTATATTTCATTGGTTGATTAGACTTAATCAATGTCTGAGATTATCAATCTTACAATGTTTTGTACAGACCATAGGGAAGTATATGTAGTCAATGGACAATGATTGTTATCATACCATGTTTATCATGTTTAACACATAGATATAGTCTTGAAATAAGTCACCCTTTGTACCACTTCAGCAAAACAATATACTTACAGTACCACATTTCTAGAGTTGAGGTTAATATCCCTAACAGTTTCACGGTGCACAAATAAAGAAACTCTTAGTGAGCATCACTCTTAAATTCTTGACGTTGTGGTGTGCTAGTGCGGTCTCAAGAAGATGAAAAACCAAATTCTAGTCTTGAATTGAATATAGCGTGGCCGAAGAAAGAAATATAATGGGTAAAATAGATCTCTTTGTGGAAATATGTTTAGAGTTACTGGTCGATTTGATATGCAGGCCAAGAGTTCCAATCATTCCTCCACAGCATGTCGAATATTGTTCATGAAAACAACTATTTTGAATTTTGACATAAGATACTGATCAATATATTTAACATATGTGGAAGTAGAACACATCGGAACAGAAAAAAGTAGTACATTTCAATAATCTTTATTTTAGATCCGTAAAAATCTTACTTCAAATGATGTGCCAGTTAGGAAACGCTACAATGTGGAAGCAAACTCCTTGACCCTTTTGCTTTGATTTGGAACAGCATACTGTAGCTCTTACTGGCTTCATAAATACCCCGAATAAATTTGGCAGGATGGACTAACTTGCTCCCTTCTAGCACTATCACACAACTGAAACTAAAAATTTACGCCAAAATCAGGTTAAGAGCATCTTCCACAGTGCACCAAATCCTATATTTGATGGTAAAATTTGGTGTTTTCGGCCTCCCACAACAAATCACCAAATCATCAAATCACCCAAAAAATGGTGATTTTTTTGTAGGCCTCCCACAGTCGTTGACCAAAAAAACACCAAATCACCAAATCCTATATTTGATGTAGCTTTTGAGAAATGGTGAAGTGCATCTCCCACAGTGTAGAAACAGAACTATCGTGTATTGAAAACATCAAAGCATTACATAGTAGTTAAATAAACTAGCTTAGGGACTAGTAATGTAAATATTAATTCTAGCTAATTACAGTTGTGTCCTATACGCCCCCGTAAGATGGAGGATCTAGGAGAGACTCCAAGCTTGGACCGCAAAAGAAGAAAAGGCCCTCTTGAGAGGGGCTTCGTGAGACAATCAGCTAGCTGGTCGGCAGACGAAACATGAGACACACGTAGAATGCCAGCTTGAATTTGTTCATGAACAAAATGAAAATCAAGGGCAACGTGCTTCATCCGAGAGTGAAACACCGGATTTGAACAAACATAGTTGGTGACCATGTTGTCACAGTAAATGACTGGTGCGTTGGGCAAAGGACCACCAAGCTCAGCAAGAAGCGAGCAAAGCCAACGAATCTGACGCACCAGCAACAACCTGATACTCAGCCTCAGTAGATGAGCGAGCAACCGTGCGTTGTTTCTTTGAGCTCCACAAGATGGGAGAGCCACCAAGATACACCAAGTAACCGGAGGTGGAGGTATAGTCATCCTTGTCTCCTGCCAAGTCAGCATCAGAGAACGCATAGAGTGTATGAGGACCACGACGAAGCACCAAACCATGATCAGCTGTCCCACAGAGGTACCGTAGCAGACGTTTGACTGCATTCCAATGAGCTGTAGTAGGCCTGTGCATGAACTGAGAAAGGCGATTAACAACAAAGGAAATATCAGGACGAGTGAGAGAGAGATACCGAAGACTTCCAACAGCCATCCGATATTCCTTTGCATCTGACAGAGCTGTACCAGTGTTAACCGTAAGAGAGCAGAAGTATTCATAGGCGTCTGAACCGGGTTGGCCGAAGACATGCCAAGGCGGCGAAGAAGGTCAAGGATGTACTTCTGCTATGACAGGAGCAAACCCTCCGGATGTTGTAAAACCTCAACTCCAAGAAAGTAAGATAAATCACCAAGATCTTTAAGTGGAAACCTGCG
Source organism: Linanthus parryae (assembly GCA_023055425.1). Classification (NCBI taxonomy): domain Eukaryota; kingdom Viridiplantae; phylum Streptophyta; class Magnoliopsida; order Ericales; family Polemoniaceae; genus Linanthus; species Linanthus parryae. The sequence continues at coordinate 1,341,427 of JALGPY010000002.1, forward strand.
AGAGAGATCCTGGATACACTGCTGAACAGATGATGCATCAGATCCGGTAATAACAATATCATCCACATACACAAGCAAATACAGGATGATGCCCGAGTGACGATAAATAAACAATGATGTGTCAGCACGAGAGTTAACAAATCCCTGTTGAAGTAGAGACGAGCGAAGTTCGGTGTACCATGCTCTGGGAGCCTGTTTGAGGCCATAGATCGCCTTGTTGAGGCGACATACATGATGGGAACGATCTTGATCCACAAAACCAGGGGGTTGCTGCATGTAAACCTGCTCATGGAGAGAACCCTGAAGAAAAGCATTGTAAACATCCAACTGCTTGATGGGCCATCGCTGCGAGATGGCAATAGAGAGGACCAGACGAATGGTAGAAGGCTTGACCACTGGACTGAAAGTGTTATGATAGTCAATACCAGGCCGCTGATGAAATCCTTTGGCAACCAGGCGTGCCTTGTAGCGGTCTATAGAACCATCAGGCTTTCGCTTAACGCGAAACACCCACCTGCAGCCAACCACATTAGTAGAACGAACTGGTACAACGAGATCCCATGTATTATTCTGAACCAGGGCATCTAACTCTGCTGCCATAGCGGCTCTCCACTGTGGGTGCCGAAGAGCCTCAGTGACTCTGAAGTGGGTTCGCTATCTTTATCAGTGCTGGGAAGAATAGCATGGAAGGTATATTTAATGAAACAACCCTGGAACCTACGGTTCCCTGCTAGTACAACCAAACGATAATCCAAAAGTGCATTTATTAATGAAAACCGGAGAAATCCTCCAACAATAGTTTGAAATAAAACAAATGACATTGTTCAAATCTAAATTCTGAAATAAAAGCTTCCTAAGACAAATGAAATACTTCCTAGCTGCTTGACCCTAATCTTCAATTCATGTGTGCGCGTTCCCCCACTTTATTCATAACCTGCGGGTTTTGAAATAGCAACAGCCGACCGTAGAAAACGTTTATCAGTAAAAACTGAGTAAGCATATACCACAACATGTAAAACAGAGTTTTGGCTTAAAGACTGGATCACAATATAACTGAAGTAACTTCACATTTAATCATTAGTTGAGCTGAGGCATATTAGAGCCCAGCGGGTAACGAATGCCCACAGAGAGGTCACGATGCAATAAATAATAATTAGAGTACCTCTCGGGATATCACATTCCATCCCAATTCACCCCTGAACTAACTATGAGACCTTAAGTGTCGACACCCCTATACAGTTGTGACCCACACATGCATAGGTAGTACTCTATAGCTTTCACAACAAACATAGGGAATCGCCGACATGCTTCCCTGGCCTTAGCCATAATACAAATGAGACTCGCCGACATGCATCTCCGACCGTAGCCATACATAAATACAAAGGAGACTCGCCGACATGCGTCTCCGGCCGTAGCCTTCACACACATCCTCTGTACATCGCCCCATATCATTTATCGTTCATTAATATATCACATGACCGCATACTTTCGAAAGAGATATTTGCAAGAGAGATTTCAAAATTCAAAGTTTAAAACAGTTGCACGATACACAAGTAACACACGCCAAACACATTTTGATAGTTGAAGGTGTTGTGCAGATAAACTTACTTGGAAAGGGAGAGCTTGTCACACAGAAGCTAGCAACTCCTAGTATTCGTAGTAGGGATCCTCCACAAATTCACCGTCTACGAACTCGGCGTCTACAATAACATTATTCCTAATTAACATACAACTATACAACAATAGTGCACACAAGTCCTATATGAAATTGTATATAATTCTCCCTTATCTAACTCCCCAAAACAACTACATAAATTACAAGCTAAGAATTAATATTTAAAATATTTAATTTAATAAGAAAAGAATTAACGTTTGAAAAAATATTTATATATTAGTTGATGTCATAAGAATACTATTTAACTTGAGAAGCTACATTTATTACATAATAAAATTAATTATTTAGTTTAAACGATTAAAAATTAGACCTCATTTATATTCTATTATAGAGGTCATATAAACGATTTTCGATATACACAAGATATCAATAATTAATTGGTAAGAAAAACATAATATAATAGTATACCTACTTTTATTATTAAAACACTATTTGAATGTAATCAAAGCTTGTATTTTCATTTTTTTGAAAAACAGTAACCCATGAACTCTATATATAAAAAAAGTGTATATAAGAAAAATACTAGATACCCTTGTTTGTCTGAAAAGGAAAACTACTGGACTTATTATCAACTTGGTCTCCAACTTAATACCACACACATACACATATGCATCACATATACATGCATACTCACACACTGACCAACACACCTTTCCCACTCTGCCTCTCAAACCCACACCGACACACACACATATGTTAACCCACATGTCAATACTTACACATACCCTCATCCCAACAAAACTTTTACGAATTCTTACTTCACCCAAACCCACTGTAAGTTTGTAACATTACTACACCCTCTACCAAGTAGAATTGAAAACATACCAACTCAATTAGATTTAAAAACAGGGAGTTGGGTGTTTTACCGAAGAAGAAACGGCGGAGGCGAAACAACGGGCGACGGCGACGACGGTGGTTCGGCTCGGTGGCTACTGCTGCTGCTGCAGCTTCGTCGGAGGCAAAGGACGCCGGAGAGAGTGCGAAACAGGTGCACAAAGGAAACCGGAGCTGGACTTTGGCTTCGTCCGGACCTGGCTCCGGCGGTTTCGTCGGCTGGGTTTGCTCGACGACAGGAACGGGAGAGAGAGAGAGAGCTCGAGGGTGATTGAGAGCTGGGTGTTGGTGGAAAATCTGAGATCGTGAGGTGGGTTTATATAACCGGAGAGGGAGGAGTTCGTGAGGGAAACGGAGACTTTCCGGGTTGATTTTCCATTACGAATCGAACCACAAATTGGGCGAAATCGATTGCTTGATGAGAAAGAATCGGGCTTTAGCGGGTTAGGATCGAATTGGGACCGATTTTAGGTGAATAGGGGGTCTTGGTGGTGGTGTTTGTGTCGGAGACGGCGTCGGGAGCGTGGAGAGTAACTCTCCTGTTCATTGAAGGTGAGGTAGGGGATGACTAAAGCTTTGTTACGGTGTGGCGGGTACACCGTGCTACGCGGTGGCATGATACGTAAAAAAAAATCTATTAAAACGTGACGTTTTAGACACGTTAAAAATATTATACGACCCACAACTTTTAATAACTGAAAACTTATCTAACTTTTATAACTTTTACTAAAAACAAAATATAAAAATAAATAGTTCAAAATATTATTTTTCTTAACTTATAATTATATATATATATATAAAATAATCTATATAACACCTAAAAATTAAGAAAACTACTTTTTATAAATCCTATTAACAACACAAAATATTCAATAATCTCCCAAAAATACTCCCAAAATTACGGGGTATTACATTTAAGGTTGGCCTTAAGAGTGCCATCGCGTGACCTTGTGACCATAGGATGCGAGGCAACAGGCGGAGGAGCAGCAGGCTGAGGGGCAGGTTGTTGGATGGAGGAGGCTCAGCTACAGGATGCAATTCAGTGGGGACATTGGAACGACGAACATAGTGTTGTCCCGAGTATCGATGAGGAGCAGAGATGTCAATCGGTGGTGGTGGTGGTGGAGGGGGTGGAGATGGAGAAGGTGGGGTGACCTGTGATGGTATTGTAAGGATGCTAGTGTTGGGGGAGAACCACAAGGAGATGGAATCATCAGGTTGTTGAGAGGATCGAGAAGCTGAAGAGGCAAAGGGAAAAGACGACTCGTCAAATTGCACATGACGAGAGACATACAGACGATGAGAGGTGACATCGAGACACGTATAGGCACTCTGAGTGAGAATACCCAACAAAGACACATGGGGTGGACCGATCTTCCAATTTATGTGAAGTGTAAGGACGGAGGTAAGGATAACATAAGCAACCGAAGACTCGAAGTTTGGTGTAGTTAGGGTGCTGGTTAAAGATAACCTCAAAGGGTGAGCGAAACTTGAGGTTTCGCGTGGGAAGGCGGTTAATGAGATAGACCGCAGTGGTGAACGCATAAGGCCAGTACTGAAGAGGAGCAGAGGCCTGATGAAGTAAGGCTAATCCAGTCTCGACGATGTGCCGATGACGACGTTCCGAATACCCATTGTGTTCTCGGGTATGGGGCGGAGAAGTAAGATGGGAAATTCCATGAATCCCTAGATACCCCCGACGACCAATGTATTCCGCCCCATTGTCTGAATAAAGGGTTTTGAGTGGAAGCGAGAAAATTTCTCCACTAAGGCATGAAAGCGAACGAAGATATCATGCAATTGCGATTTTCGTTGCATTGTGTAGAGCCACACATATTTAGAAAAATGGTCAACGAAACGACAGAGTACTTGAAACCATCGTGTGATGTAACGGGCGAAGTCTAAACATCAGAGAAAACGACCTCAAGGGGTTGGGAAGATTTTATACTAGAATTATGAAAGGGGAGTTTGTGACTCTTGGTGCATTGACATGCACTACAGGACTCAGACGCTTCGCTGCTACTAAACGGAAGGGAAAATTTTGAGACTACTTGCCGACATACAGGCCCAGCCGGGTGGCCAAGACGACGATGCCAAGAGTGATAAGACGGACGAGACTCGGTGACGAGGGCCAGCGATGGAGTTGAAGCTGGCCACTCATGGACTCCATCTTTAAGCGGACCGGTCAGAATAGACGTTCCGTGGTTCGATCCTTCAAGACAAAACCAAGAGATGAGAATTCAGCTATAATATTGTTAGAAGAGCAAAGCTGAGAGACGAAAATAAGATTTTTCCTAATGGCTGGGACGCATAAGACATTGTCTAAGTTTAAATGTATGAGAGGGAGAAGATAAAGATAGCGAACCAGTGTGAGTGATAGGCAGACTCGTGCCATCACCGATCATGACATCATCTCCACGCATGTAGGGTTGATGCAGCGAGAGATTGGCGTGGCACCACTGTCAAGCAGCCAAGGAGGTGTGGGTTGCACTCCTGAGTGTGCAATAGCCACATGTGGACGCAGAGTCCATGGAGTGCTGGACGCAGAATAGGCTGGACTAACGGAGCCTGGGCGATAGCTTGTTGAGCGAGGAGTCCCGGAGTCATGATACTGCTTAAGCATCCAGCCAAAGTGTTACTGTGAACACTGACGGATCCTATGACCTTGATGACCGCAACCCTGACAGAAACCCTGAAATGGACGAGCTTGCCTCGGATTGGCGTGCGAGGACTGAGGCTGCCAACCTGAGGTGTGTGTAGGAGAGGGCCACAATGACGAAAATTGGGGCTGCTGATACCGATGTGCCTGGTGTGGGGGCTGAGGATACGGTCGAGTGTTGTGGCCACGACCATGACCGCGACCCTTATGAGGAGAACCGAATGTAGGGTAAGCCGATGTCGGAACAGTATTATTGGATGCCATAGCAGTGGAGACGGAGAGAAAAAAAAATGACGAATCTGAACCTGACAGCGCAACTGACGACGCAACGATACGACCTGGGCGATGTTGGAACAACTGATCGATGACAAGGCCCAACACAAAGGACCACTGTTGCCTCTGAGCAAATCAAGCCCGAAACTCCACTAGTAAGGCAATCAAAGTACTAACTAATTAAACACTTGGAAGAAACTGATTGGTGCCTTTGTTGATGCAACCAACCTGCAAGCAGTACTGTTGTTTTCTTTGACCTTCCAGTGTGAATGCGCCGCTTCGTCGAACACACAAGAAGAAATCAAGTTTCTTTTTCTTTTCTTTTCTTTTTTTTTTCCTTTCGATTCACTGCACAATTTCTTTTATGCCTCTTCGCTTAATCAACCTGGCCAATGTTGAGACAACTGAGAATCAAAGCAAGAGTTGGCGCGTAGAGGGACGATCGATCTGCACAGCGACGACGTACGGGCGACGAAGAGGGAACGATTATGGTCGATCCTCGTGGACAGAAAAAAAATCAAAAACTAGGGTTCGTAACCCTCTCTGATACCATATAGAAACAGAACTATCGTGTGTTGAAAACATCAAAGCATTACATAGTAGTTAAATAAACTAGTAGGGACTAGTAATGTAAATATTAATTCTAGCTAATTACAGTTGTGTCCTATGCACAGTACCCCCAAATCCTATCATATATCACCAAATCCTATTTTTACCATCAAATTTGATAGCAAAAATAGGATTTGATGTAATCTACACCAAATTCATCAGTACTTCCTCCACGCCAGGGATCAACTTCTTTGTTGGCTATATCACTCATTCCACTTCTACAAAATGTATTTCTAGTGTGCATTTTCAGGAAACTTTCATCAGTGTCCCTCATGTTTAAGATGTACAAGAATTAAATGCTTCACTTTAAGGAATAGACAAGAGGATTGAATAATAAACCCTTCAAAATGATTCCAGTGGTGAAAAGAGTCCTATCTCAAGACAATGTGCACTACGGGAAAGACTTAGATTAGGCTGGTCAATTAGATTTTTTAAGTGTTATTTAATTATTTTGCAATTTCGTGTAATATTGTTTGGTAATAAAATATATTTTTTTATTTCAATAGTTATGGAATTCATGATTTGGTGATAAAATTGATGATTTGTTGTGGGAGGCCAAAAATACCGTTCTCTAAATTTGATGAAATGGTGAAATGACTATCTGATGTAAAAATTGGTGAAAATTGTGGGAGACCAAAAGTGCTATTTTTCCACCAAAAATTGTGAAATGGTGTTTTTGAGGGTTAACTGTGGGAGACCAAACCTTTTTTCTCCACCAAATATAGGATTTGATGTAAAATTTGATGCCAACTGTGGAAGATGCTCTAAGGGTTTTCAAGTTATTGTCCCTCGATGTTGGGGTGGAGCCCTGGTTCATGGGCGACCCGTTTTATGAATCGACCCTGTTCATGTTTTGCTACGACCCGAAAAGGGAGACATGATTCGTGGAGCGAAGGCTTGGGCCGGTAGGCCCAAGCCGCTTGTATGGTCTGAAACAAGCTCTCAAAGCTGAAGTCTGTTGATCTGGGTATTTGTGAGAGCTGTATTATGGGAAAGCAGAAGAGAGTCAGTTTCTTGAAAGGCGGCCGTGCCTTGAGATCAAGCAAGCTGGATCTCGTGCACACTGATGTGTGGGGTCCTTCACCAGTAGCGTCGCTAGGAGGATCTCAATACTATGTCACTTTCATTGATGATTTCAGTAGGAAAGTATGGGTTTATTTTATGAAAAATAAATCGGATTTATTTGAAACTTTTAAAAAGTGGAAAGCCATGGTTGAAACTGAAACAGGTTTGAAATTGAAGTGTTTGAGATCTGATAATGGTGGAAAATACATTGATGGTGGACTTAAGGATTATTGTGCTACGCATGGAGTTAGACTCGAAAATACTCTTCCCGGGACACCACAACAGAATGGTGTGGCTGAGCGCATGAATAGGACCATCAATGAGAGAGCTAGAAGCATGAGGCTTTGTTCTGGATTACCGAAGACTTTTTGGGCAGATGCAGTTAGCACAGCGGTTTATTGCATAAACCGTGGACCTTCAGTTCCATTGGAATTCAGATTGCCTGAAGAAGTATGGAGCGGAAAAGAGGTTAGTTTTGATCATTTGAAAGTTTTTCGGTTGTGTTTCTTATGTTCATATTGATGCTGCCAGACGTAGTAAGCTAGATGCAAAGTCCAAGATTTGTTTCTTTATTGGCTATGGAGATGCACAATTTGGTTACAGATTCTGGGATGCTGAGAACAGGAAAATTATAAGAAGCAGAGATGTGATCTTCAATGAGAAGATGATGTATAAGGATAGGGCGAGTGTTGCTATTGATACAAAGGATAAAGTCCCAGCTACTCCTTCGTATGTTTGTCCTGATATTCTTGAGGATGTCACTCCCAGTGATGATGTTCCACAGGATCAGTCTAGTGTGCCTGACACTACTGAGTCACAGCCAGTTGCAAAGGACAAGAACACTCCTCTGAAGACCTATGTTAGAACTCGGGTGGGGACTAGGAACAGAAAGGTCCCAGAGCATTACTCCCCTAGTCTTAATTATATATTGTTGACTGATGCTGGTGAGCCTGAGACTTATGCAGAGACTTTGCAGGATGTTCACTCTAGCAAGTGGGAGTCAGCAATGAATGATGAGATGGATTCTTTACTTCGGAAGACGTGGGAGTTAACTGAACTTCCAACAGGGAAGAGGGCACTTCATAACATGTGGGTATATCGTGTGAAGAATGAATCTGATGGAAGTAAACGGTATAAGGCAAGACTTGTTGTGAAGGGGTACCAGCAGAAGCAGGGAATTGATTATTCTGAGATATTTTCACCTGTGGTGAAGCTTACAACTATCAGGTTGGTGCTGAGTATGGTTGCTCAAGAAGACTTACATCTTGAGCAATTAGATGTAAAGACTGCATTCCTTCATGGTGACTTGGAGGAAGAATTGTATATGCATCAGCCAGAGGGTTTCGAGGTACAGGGAAATGAGAATCTTGTGTGCAGGTTGAAGAAGAGCTTGTATGGTCTGAAACAAGCTCCTCGGCAGTGGAACAAGAAATTTGATAGTTTTATGTGCAGCTTAAAGTACACGAGATGTCATGCAGACCATTGTTGCTATGTTAGACAGTTTGATGGCTCCTACATTATCTTGTTGTTATACGTTGATGATATGCTGATCGCAGGATCTAGTTTGGATGAGATTAACAACTTGAAGAAGAAATTGTCTACACAGTTTGCCATGAAGGACTTGGGCTCTGCAAGTCAGATTCTTGGTATGAGGATAGTCAGAGATAGAGCCAGAGGTACTCTGTATTTGTTCCAGACAGAGTATGTGAAGAAGGTACTAAGCAGATTCAGTATGGATCAGGCTAAGCCTGTGAACACTCCGTTGGGGGGTCATTTTAGATTGAGTGAAGATGATTCACTAAAGACAGTTGAAGAACGGGAACACATGGGTAAGACTCCATATGCCTCAGCTATTGGTTCGTTGATGTATGCTATGGTTTGTACTAGGCCAGATATTTCCCATGCAGTGGGAGTTGTGAGCAGGTACATGAGTAATCCAGGAAAGCAACATTGGGAGGCAGTTAAATGGATCTTAAGATACTTGAGAAGTTCTTCAGACACGTGCTTATGTTTCGGTGGAGGTGCTTTGAAACTTAAGGGTTTTGTTGATGCTGATCTTGCTGGTGATCTGGACAAGAGGAAGAGTAGTACAGGGTATGTGTTCACCTTGGGTGGTACGGCAGTGTCGTGGAGTTCTAACTTACAGAAGGTTATTGCTCTTTCAACAACGGAAGCTGAGTATATTGCTATCACGGAAGCTGCAAAGGAGATGGTATGGTTGCAGAGGTTCTTAGGAGAGTTGGGGAAGATACAGGAGAATGGCACGCTTCACAGTGACAGTCAGAGTGCTATTTTTCTTGCTAAAAATCCAGCGTTCCATTCTAAGACCAAGCATATTGAGACAAAGTATCATTTCATCCGTGAGTTACTTGATGATGGTCAGGTTCAGCTTGAGAAGATTTGTGGAAGTGAGAATCCAGCAGACATGTTCACAAAGGTTGTTACTGTTGAGAAACTGAAGCTGTGCGCAGCTTCAGTGGGTCTTCTTTCTTGAAGAAGATGAGTTGAGTTGCAGGGATGGAGCTTGATTATGTTAGGGGATGTGGTTCTGGTACATGATGTTGAACCAGTCTCCAAGTGGGAGAATTGTTGGGGTGGAGCCCTGGTTCATGGGCGACCCGTTTTATGAATCGACCCGGTTCATGTTTTGCTACGACCCGAAAAGGGAGACATGATTCGTGGAGCGAAGGCTTTGACCCGTTTGGGCTTGGATCCAGCCCGGTTTGATAGGTTGTCTATTTATAGAGTTCTTAGGGTTCGTAGCATGTTATGTTGAGCGTTCTGATTTCGCTTGTAATTCTCTCTGAGACGATTCGTCTGTTTTAGTGAAATCTCTGCAACTCCGTGGAGTAGGCTGTTTTGCCGAACCACGTAAATCTGTGTGTTTTGATTCTTTCTTTCTGCATATTTTTCGTTTTTTTTCACAACACTCGACACTGGAAAACAGAGATAAAAGTCCACATTCTATGCAATTGGAGATTGCTGTTACCACTTACCACACGAGCTGTGGGATTATGTCTTTAAACAGAATGAGCTACAACACTTTCTGTCCCTACCCCTGCAGCCATGGTTTTGCCTTTATCTTCAAAATTAAAAAAGGGTTTCAAGCACTAGTTATGATAGATACTTCTCGGGCCAGTAGTGCAGCTATGGTACTGGCTTAATCAAATAGTGCAGTAATACCAATTTCAAGCCTCCGCTAAATCCAGGATAATAGTTTGGAACCAATGTAGTGGATCTTAGCATAGCTTGTGCTCTGGCCAACTGTCCTAAGGTCCAATGTTCTGTAGGATCTCCTGGAATTGGTGCAGGAGCTGATCTCTTTCTAGTCTCGTCTGGATTTATGGGTTACATGGGGTATGTACAGGCCACGGCCTGTCAAGCTAAGTATGGGCATCTTTCTTTACACTTATATTTCATTATTGAGTTGATGTAGACCAAGTGCTTAATATCCATCCTGAATGCGCTTTACACAGAATCTCTTTTATGTTCCTTCCTTTGGCCTAGGCCACCCTGGTCCCTGAATGACCAAAAACAATGGTTGATCGTTCATACTTATGTTTCGGCTATGATGAATACTCACATATTGTCCAGTCAGACATGTCCTTATGGAATTTTCAAGCTAGCCTTTACCAATACTGACTCAATACACCGTAGGACTCTACACAGCTTCCAAGAATGCAAAGTAACATGGACCCCTGATTGTTGTTCATTTAGATATTAATCTCGAATTCCTCCTTGGTTTACTTGATTGTACTTATAACTACAGAGATGATTGTAGGATCTGCTAGTAAAATGGTAAGATCAACCACTTTCAAGTTAAAGAAAATGGATAATTCAATAAATATTACTTCAAAATAAGTTCTTTTGTCTTCTAAGCAGCGGCCATTACAAGCTTGAAAGTAGATCTTGAAGCCATGTAAGTTGAAGAAAGAAATAATCGGATGTAGTCACAAATACAAAGCATAGTTCGATATACACTTCATTTTGTGTACAATCCGGTTTTCCTCAATCAATAGTTATGCCCTCACATACTCAGAACTTTGGAGGAAGAGAATGAGATGGATTTTGCATCTTTGACCTTAATGTAACAAATTACCAAAACTATGAAAGTGTCACTTCAAAGGTAGCCGTTACCAACGTGGTTGTCATCAACTAAGGTCGATTTTGTGGAATTGTTGTATACGGCAAGGCACTTGATGATGAGAATGAAGTTTTCTGGTGGGAGCAAATTGCAAGTAGTTATTCGTGTGAGACAATATAACAATGACAATAGAGACACGAGAATAGCATTTAGGTCTTAAGTGGCACAATACAAATGGGCTTTACTTGTTGACATCTTCTGAAAAATTCTATTCTAGTGGATTGCAACTATCAAATACCGGAAGAGACATTTTCTCAAACATCTCAAATGCAGTATTAACGATTGAAATGGGGAAATATTTTCCAAAGTATTTCATTACTGCAAAGACAAAGACACACGTGGCATTATCATCAAGGAGAAAGTAGGAACAATGAAGTAACCTGTGATTCTTGTGGTGACGATGACCGATATTTTGCCATCTGCACTGGCTGGGCCTCTGTGTTCTGAGAAAGAACCATGAAGAAATGGTGCTCACAAGTTATTCCTTGGCCTCTTCCTGGTCTCTGTCTGCATAGGTTTGCTATGGTTGCAATTACAGTTACACTTCACTAAAGATGATTGATCGTGATGTTGGATCGGTAGCCAAAATGTCTACAAGTTAGAAGGGAAGTTTTGCACAGAGATATCTGTTGATGTAACAATACAAAACTTCTGCAAGTTTCCATCTACGAGTTAAACAGAAACTGATGATGTTTTCTTCTCTCTAGTTTTGAGACATTTGATCTAGTCGAGGGGAATAGATGTCCCGACTTGCTGATGCTGGCCTTGAGCATGTCATTTGTTATATAATACCCGTTAATTTCTGAGTAATCTAATCTCTTGGAATCACAAAATTACCCCTTTGGTCATATCTTATAGGATGTGACCCAATGTTACATTAGACCAGTGATTGATAAGTTTGAAATCCGTACACCATGTGTTCAAAGAAATGGTAGGTGAGTTATAAATGTGTAGACTGTAGAGTACTAAATAATGTATGGCTTTCCGAAATGAATGGTTTGAGACTGTTTGACCTATACTAGCACGTTGAATAATGGCAAATTATTTCAGATAACATGAAAAACACATATGACTTACAGTGTCTATTCATTATTCTTGCATGACTTTGTAACCTCATTTTATTCTCACATATTGGCTCTTTGATTCTACTCCTCCCAAGAACGCCTATATGATTGGAGAAACTACGAGGGATCTTAAAACTAAACAAATTCGTCATTTTGGAATGGAAATATACTGCAAGATGGAATAAAAGATCATCGGAGCACCGATTGTTTGATCGTTCTTCCTATAGACAACCTATCTTCATGAATCAATCAATGCATGGAAACTAAAAAGTGCAAAGAAGAAGCTGCATTTTTGGGGCTTGGTGACAGCTTTGAAGATTAGATCCTTCTCTTGTATGGAAAGTGACCTTAAAAAAAATCCTGAAACACCAGTGTTGTACAGATAGCAGTTCACATAGATTTGTTTCCTAGAATTAGATGCTTCTAATCTCTGATCTGTGATACTACCTCAATCTTAACAAATTGTGTTTATTATGATTGAATGTTCTTTTGATTATATGCACATACTGCTGATATTCCTTTCCCTCTCTATCTGTGGATTGATATAAGCTTCTGATTTTGCATCAATGAACAGGTTCATTTGTGATTCGGATCAAAGTCTGATGAGTTACCATCAAACAGATTGGTATGCAAGTGATGTTTCAGGGATCCTCTTCAACGCTAAGGCCTTGTTTATGGGAGGTGATTCTCTGATACACCACCTAAGGCATGAACTCCATGTCATGATAACTAACCAGTGCTATGAACTTTTGTTGGCCATACTCATGTACGGATCTAGAGTTGAGGTTCATTTTGTTTATTTTCTTTGTTATTGAACCGATTGTACTATTTTGGAACCCGTAATGATGCAATGCTGGATCACTCATTTCACTGAGGATTCAAATTTTAATGTTTATGGATGACCTAAACTGTAGACAATGAAGGCAAATAAAAGTAATCTTTATGAGGGTGTTGTGTTCTTATGTTCAGGGTTTGGAATTAGTTTCTTGAACATATTTGCTAGCTATGGTTCCAGGTAGAAGTACATGTCTACACAGCCCTTTCGCTTCAATTCACATTGTCACCCAACCGTCGCAGACATATTCGTTTTTAATTTGTATCTCTCAAGCGACATTTATAGATATATGTATTTTTACGAAGAATGGTAATGTATTTTCTGAAGTTGCTATTTCAAAATATCCAGAGCACTAGTACGGTGTTAGGGGGCATCTCCAACCATTCTGGGGAAGGGGAAGGAAAAAGGAAAAAATATTCTGTTGGAGATATTCAGTAGTTCAAGTTTGGTACGAGATAATTGGGCAAACCAAAGCCCATGCTAAAGTTAGATCACACAAGCCCAACTGCGCAGACAACTTTTTTGTCGCTTATAACACATTTGACAACAGTTTTAGAAATCATTCGAAACCATCCTTGAACGATCCGCCGAGAGTCTTTCTCTAGAAATCATCGAAGCCATCGCCGATAGTCTTTATTTTCCTGAAAATGAAAACCATGTGAAAAGAACGGCGATAGTCTTTATTTTCATGAAAATGAAAACCATGTGAAAAAAATTGGTTTTGCAGTCCACATCCAAAGTGATGATGAAACTTAAGTTTCATGGATAACGAAATCGCATTTTTCAATGCTTATGCCTCTGCCCAAGGTAAGGCATAGTATATGGAAAGGAATCTGAAACCAAAATGCTCGGACAAAATCTCCGGTGTGGTTTCCGATCACTGCTCCTTCCATCGCACCCAGCTGGATCTCATAAATCTACGCATCAATGCTCATCTTCAAGAATTCACTCAATGGCGGATCACAGTTCCATCTTCCATCAAAAAAAAAAAAAAAAAGAACACGAATTATACAATCAAGGTAATTCATCCCAAAAAATTTAGTATATAGAGCTAAATTTAGTATTATGGTATCTTCAATCTTTTCATCTTTCGAATAATTTTTTGTTCCAGGACTTCCAAATACCCCAAGGAAGTTGACCAAACCGATCTCTATGAATCCCGAGAAGGCCTAGAAAACATTTTTCTACGAGAATATGTAGAGGAATATCAGACACGAGGATTCAAAAATCCCAGAGAGGTAATGTTTAGATCTGCTTAAGCCACGAGTAGTTAGCAAGTTTGCAATTTTTTTAGATCTGATAAATATGTTTTCAAATGTAGATTGACAGAAAGAGCAATTAGCAAGTAATCTCACATATATCTTACAAAATTCTACTTTGTAGGGGTAGTGCTGCGAAATCGGTTCGGTTCACCCGAGAACCGAACCGAAACCGGTACTAAACGAACCGGACGACGAGACCCGAAACCGAACCGAAGACCCGACGAACCGGACCGAACCGGACCCGGGGGATCTCCGGTTACGGTTCGGTTTAACATATTTTCGGAACCGGGACCGGAACCGGTGGAACCGGAACCGGAACCGGCCCGGAACCGACCCGAGAACCGAAGACAAACGGTTGGATTTTTGAAAAAAAGAGCCGTTTGGGTTTGTGACCGTTGTCTCAACGGTCCAGCGACCGTTTGGGCAACTTTTTTTTTTTTTTTTTTTTTTTTTTTTTTTTTTTAACTTCCCTCCCCTTCCTTCAACACCTATAAATACCCCAACCCATACTACAAAATTTTTCACACTTCCTCATCAAACTCTCTCAACATTTCTCACAATTCTTCACTCAAAAATTATCCTACACTCTCCAAAATTCATTCTCCAATCTCCATATTCCTCAATCCTCAATTCCAATTTCCACATACACTCTCAAAAATCAAAATCACTCAAAAATTCTCATACACTCTCGTCTTCAATATTCGACAAGCAAGAGCAACGCATCTTCAATCTTCGAAGTTTCGCTTCACCTCCAAGAATTATTCTTGGAGTTTGTAAGTTTTATTTTTTGTTGTTTGCTATTTGATTGTGTTATTATTTGTGCTTTATTTGTAAAAATTTATTTTTTTTCATCAAATTTCTATAAGAAAAAAATGGCTTCTTCTTCTCATATAAATTTTGATGACCAAAACAACCAATGCGTACCCGTAGTCGAGGACATGACTATTGATGATCAAATGGACCTTTTATTTGGCCAAGGTGCCGCTAACGCTTTGTGACGGTATAGAGGAAAATGATCCGAATTTAGGTAGTAATAAAAGAACACGTAAGGTGGAAAAAACTAACAAAAGCCCCGTTTGGGAACATATGGATAAAATACCCGATGGCTTAGACGACAAAGGTAGACAAAAATTTAGGGCTAAATGCAAACATTGTCAAAAAGGTTTTGTATTGGATATAACCGGTGGATTAGGATCACTGAGAAAACATTTATAAAATGTACACGGACTTTTGAAAGATACACCCGCCGTAGGCGACGCGATGCTCCAAACCCAACTAGGATTCGACGCACACGGCAACGTAGTTACTTTTGTCTACGATGAAAATAGGGCAATAAAAGCATTATCTCATTATATCACCGCCACCGAAAAACCTCTAAATATGACCGACGACGGAGAGTGGGACACATTAGTACAAACCGCTTTTTGCCCGGGTTATAAGCATATTAGTAGACACACTATTAGGAAAATATAATGGAAATTTATAGTGAGAGGAAAGCGAAAATTATGCAAACATTTTTAAATTCTAATTTCATAGTTGGTTGCACTTCGGATATGTGGTCGGGTAGAAATAACAAAGGATATATTTGCGTCACCGCACACTACATTGACACTAATTGGACTTTACAAAAACGTGTTATTGCATTTCAAGAAGTTCCATATCCTCACAACGGTGTAAACATAGGAGAAGCCATAATCGATGTTTTTTAAGAGTGGGGTATTGATCAACGAATTACATCAATTACTTTTGACAATGCATCGTCATGTGATAGTGCGATAGATCATATTCAAACTTTGATACAAACACCATTTCGCGAAGAAATTGAACATGTTCGTTGTGTATGTCACATTATCAATTTAATTGTACAAGATGGTTTGAAAAAACTAGATGAGTATATTTCTCCTATTCGTGATGCTATTCTCTTTATTGCGTCTTCAAACAAAAGAACCAAACTTTTTGCGGAATATTGTGCTAAAATAGGCAAGAAAAAAAGAAGGTTTGAGGGAGATTGTAGGACTAGATGGAACTCGACTTATTTGATGTTGAAAAGTGTTAAAGGTTATGAGACCACAATCACACGTTTTTTGAATGAAAATGGCAATCCCGGATCCGTTTCACAAAATGATTGGAACGCCGCAAGGGTCTTAAGAGAGTTTCTTGAACCATTTTATGACGCAACTAATATTCTTTCGGGTGTTTATTATCCTACTACTAACAACGTTGTTCCACAACTATTGTTTTTAACTATGACTTTTAAAGAGTATAGGGAGAATGAAATTTTATACGAGACAATTAACGACATGGAAGACAAATTTCTCAAATATTTTGAAACGATCCCTATGATTTTTGTTTGTCAAGTATTTTGGACCCAAGACAAAAGGATGCTTCCCTAGGTTTTATGCTAAACTAAATTGCGGAAAACATGACTACCGAATATAGAGATGTAGTGATATCACCAACTATTGAACAAGTTAAACAAGAACTTAATGTTATGTACGATAAATATCTTGCTAAATTTGGTGTTGGTGGTGCTCAAACATCATCGAGCGATCCGAATGGTAAGGATAAGGGTAAGGGTAAGGGTAAGAGTAAGTTTGCTATTGGTTCTTTATTTAAGATTACACAAGCCACACCCACCGGGACGAGTTGCGTCTCGGAATTATTGTTGTTTCTCAACCAACATTATTTCATAAATGTATCGGAACAAGACATAGAAAATGTAGATATACTTGATTGGTGGAAAGATTATGAAAGAATTTATCCAATTGTTTCTAAAATGACACGTGATTTACTAACCCCTCCAGCTTCTACAGTCCCTTCCGAATGTACTTTTAGTGCAGGTAAACGAGTTTTGTCGGAGAAAAGATCGTGCCTAACCTCGGAGATATTGGAGGTACTCATATGCTCGAAGGATTGGAGCGACGCCAACAAACGCACACAAGACCAACACCCTTTGGACGTTTTGGTCACCGAACTTTACCAAGATTTGGGAATAAACCCGGACACTCCCCTAGATGTAGACGAATTGCCAAAGACAACGCGTTGAAAAATGAAGACTATTATTGGGTATTTTTGTTAATTTCAATAAGTTTGTATGTAAGTTAGAAAAAATGCAAATGATTGTTAGTTAAGTGGGTGCCAACCTAGTTGGGATGTACTTAAACTATAGTGATGCAATTTTTTCTAACATTTGATGTTTTAATCAATAATACAAGTTTAGTTGGTTTTTTTCAATATTTGTCAAGTTTTGATATTTTTTTTCAATATTTGTCAATATTTGTCAAGTTTAAGTACATTAAAAACAAAAAATCAATTATTAATTAAGAACATTAATGTAACCCTACCCTAACCCTAGTTTTATTAATGAACCCTAACTCTAATTTTATTATTTAATACTACAACAATTACTATCACCACCAACAAATCAAAAAAATAAATAAACCGACTGGTTCATAACCGGAACCGAACCGAAACCGAACCAGTGAACCGACCGGGTCCGGTTCACGGTTCGGGTTCGGTTCTAGCCGAAGAAAAATCCTCGGTTCCGGTTCACCCGAACCGAAATAGCGTCTCACCCGTG
Organism: Linanthus parryae; assembly: GCA_023055425.1. Classification (NCBI taxonomy): domain Eukaryota; kingdom Viridiplantae; phylum Streptophyta; class Magnoliopsida; order Ericales; family Polemoniaceae; genus Linanthus; species Linanthus parryae. Next base: position 1,359,427 of record JALGPY010000002.1, read on the forward strand.
TAACCGAACCGGAACCGACCGGTTTTGGCCACAACCGGTTCGGTTCCGGTTCGGTTGAACCGTAATCGCACCCCTATGTAGGGGTATACAGAGTCATGAATTGTTGTTGTTGTTGTTGTTTTTTTTTTTTTTTTTTTTTTTTTTTTTTCTTCCATGAAATAGAGAGAGATTCCTGTAAACATTAGGTGCATAACGGCCAGTAGTACCAAGTTCTGACCAGAATCTACAAATGTAAAATGAATTAGTATTATATAACAATCTCCACACTTGTTTAGCAATAAGAGCTAAATTAATAGAGTATAATTTCTTTAAACCTCACTCCTCTCCTAGTTTGGAATTTTACAGAAAATCCCAGCTTCTATAATGTAGTATATTCCTCAAAATAATATCACTAGACCACCGGAAACTTAAATATCCTCAAAATAGCCTAGGAAGTAAATAAACATTCATAAAGGAAGTTAGCATATAGATTAAACAACAACACCGAATACAAATCTTCTTTCGTCCAGGGAAAAGTAATTTCTCCTTCCATCCATTTAATTTATTCAGAATTCTTACCTAATTCCTATAAAATTTATTTTCTTATTTCTACCCACAATTGCATGAAAACCCTAATATTTGTCATGTTGAACATGGATAGACACTTGTAAAATTTGAGTTCTAAAATCATGCTCAACATTTAGAGCTCCTAACAATATCAAATTTATTTTTACTAACATATCGATTCAAATCCATACAATATGGATTAAGAATTGAACAAATCACAATTACATTTTCCTCGGTAGTTTTGGAAAAAAAATACGTAATGGTCACCAAAAGGAAGATGGGTTTTCAATTTCAGCTATGACCCATAGAAACTTCTTAAGATAAGAGATTAGTGAGATCCTCTGTGCAGAGAAAAAGGTAGAGGTTTAGTGGATCACCTTGACTAATACCTAGTACGCTGGGAAAATTGATTTTTGACAATTCATCATGTTTTTTTTTTAAAAAAAAACTGAGCACACACAATTCACAATTCTATCTATGAACATTTTGACATGATAGCCTTGAAATAGTGCAACTCAATTTCGCCGCGAGCCGTAGTCATGTCAAGTTTGAGAGAAAATTACAGGTACTTTACTGATTGTGAATAACTGAATATATAGTGTATGAAGTTTCAATTGCAATTGTAGAACTGTCATAAATTAGATTTCCATCTCAAATGCTACTAGCAATAAGTTACGTCTATTATAACCAGAATTACAATTATATATTTAAACTGCAATGATTTTAATGTTCGCTCCACCAATAATTACGTAAAAGTTCGCTAAATTATATTTGAAGTAGATGGATAGTAAATAAAATTTTAAAATTAAAATCAAATGATGAGAGAGATAGACACATAAAGTTACTTATCTATTTTCCGACTCTTTAATTATAAAGAGCGGAATAACTAGTTGCTAAAATAAAGAGTGGAGTAGAAAACCTATTAAAGACAATTTTTTTCTATTTTTATTCAGATTTTTAAAAACACCGCCATCTCGATGTTCTACTGGAATCACATTGAGAATGATAATTTTATTGAAGGAAGAACTAATTCTAACCTATAAGTCAAAGTTTTAGCAAAAATATATTACACAAACATTTCGTTCTACATCCAGAAACCTTTATCTAAAAAAATGTCGAAAGAATCCTGCCTATAATTTGGTATGTTTGGATGAGCTAAAATCTGATGAGAGTTTATGAGATTATTAAAATGAGTGGTAAACATCAGCCACTCATTCCAGTAATCTCATAACCTCTCCTCTCTTTTAAGCTCATCCTAACATTATCTTGGAATTAAGGCAATAAATGTTCTATTAATAGTAGAATGTTCACAAACATTATTCTATTTGCAACAACTGCTACATAAACCAATATTTTGAAAACTAATTTAAATAGTGTTGAGTCCTCTAGGTAACGTGTGTAAATTGGAATGTTATTGGGATGTTTATGTTGGTATACATATTGTTGCTCAACGACTTAAAGTGATCTCAAGGTTCCATTAATGCTCCAGACACATTTGAAAAATATAAGAAACAGTGCATTTGATCCATTGTCTTTAATGGATGCATATCTGTAATGCATCATAAATCTAATTAGTTTTAAACGGTTGTTGTCTAAAAATATAAAGATTTTCATTGGAGAACTTCATTGAAATGTCATTAATTAAACTAGAACTTTTGACAGAAATCCCCCTACAGTGTCATCTCGCTGACTTAACTACCAGCAGTATTTATTTTGTTAGAAAACCACCCTGCAGTTTCATGTTATCGACATCGCGCACCATTTTTCAAACAGAAATCCCCCTCTGCAGTTTTACTTTTACCGACACTTTGCTATCAGCAGTTTTAGTAAAATGGTGCACGTGTCGGTAAAAGTGAAACTGCAGGGTGGTTTTCTGACAAAATAATACTACTGGTAGCTAAATGTCAGCGAGACGATACTGAGGGGGGGGGGGTATTATGTCGAAAAAACTATGTATTGTAACACAAATGTCATTCTTATTATTGCTGGTAGTGTTACCATTTGAGTATCAAAATAATAAAGTTGGAAAAATATAAGTTTACTCTTTGTTTGTTTTTATGAGTATTATTTCGTTTGTATTTTGTCAAACATGTAATCTTATCTTGGAAATATTGTAAGTCATAACTAGTACATGGGGTAGTTTGTACGGTGGGTAGTGAAGGCGACAGTTTTACGTGTTGTAATTGTAGCGCTGCTCCATTTACTGTGTATGAATGCCCCGTGCATTCTTCTGCCTGTAAACATATTATTCTTTCAACTATGTACATGTTCTCTCTGCAATTGGTTCATATCACCTTCCATTGCTGCTCTTCATGACCAATATTTATTCAATCGATATGCACATCATTGATTCCATTTTACTGGTGAGTGAGCTAAATCAAAGGTGTGCTCTACCTTAATATAATTCAAGTGCTACCCCATGTACTAGTTATGAGTTACAATTTTTGTAAAATAAGATTACATGTTGACAAAATTATAGACGAAATAATACTCATGAAAACAAGCAAAGAGTAAACTTATATTTTTCCAACTTTATTATTTCGAAACTCAAATGGTAACACTACCCGCAAGAAAAAAGAATGACATTTTTTTTTACAATAAATAGTTTAATTAATCACACTTCAATGAAGTTATCCCATGAAAATCTTGATATTCTTAGACAACAACCATTTAAAATTATATTTTATTTATGATGCATTAAGAGATGTTCATCTATTAAAGACCCTGGATCAAATAGGCTGCTTCATATATTTTTTAAATGTGTCTGTAGCATTAATTGAACCTTGAGATCACTTTAAGTCGTTGAGAAAAATATAAGTTTACTCTTTGTTTTCATGTGGGTAAGTTGGGATGTTAATGAGATGTTTATGTCAGTATGCATATTATTGCTCAAAATGCAACCCGAATCGGTTTTCGGCCCGATCTACTTCGTAGGGGGCCGGTCCGGGACCGAGCCGGTGGTCTAGGGGCCGGGCTAAACCGGTTTTTGCCCACGGGCCGGCCATATTGCCACTATGAGGTTCCACCTCAATATCAATGATCATTGAGACAGTTAGCAAATGAGAGAAAAGTGACACTTGAAAATGACAGAAAGTAGGACTTATGCCTCTGACATGAAACATTCTTTAACAAGTAGTATCTCTTATGTAGCACTATAAATGTTCTGGGCTTTTGGAGGAAAATTTTGAAGAGACTAATTAACACTATTACAACAAATCTCATTATTAATTTTGTATAGAATTTAAAACTTGAATAGGTTTCATAAATCAATACTCAAGTAATAGGAAAGTAATCTATAGTGTATGCCTTCAATGAACTAAAGAAACTAAATGAGATAGGAGACTCGCTCCCCAAAAAATGTTAGTTATTGCAGAATAAAATGATTACGAAAAGTCTCTAACAAGAGAAGCATATTTGTTTATTATTCAATCACGGATCTGATAATTAACATGCAAGTTCTGGGAATCAATAGTTTTAAACTTAAAATAAGAGTAAAAGAACACACATAAATTTAAAGAGCCAATTTATCGTTACAAGGGTAGAATAGAGAATCATAACCGTTCTCTCTCAAGTTGGGATTATCCTTAATAATATGGCTCACCAAATTTCTATGTGTCTTAAACGCACATGCTTTTAGCCTCATTTAGATTAAACTATTTATTTCATGAACTTGCATGTCAATTGTGTGCATTCTAAATTGTATAAGGCACATTCTTCTGAAGACTTTTTGCAATTCATGTCAACTACAATAGTGATTTCTTCTTGAAGAGCAAGTTTCGACTCTCATTTAGTTTATTAAATGCATTAAATGCATACACTCTATTTCTATGGAAATTGATTTATGGGAGCTATTTAAGTTCGATTGTACATTCTTTCCTTGTTGTAATAGTGTTGATTAGCCTCTTCAGAATTTTCCCCCAAAGTCCAAAACCTTTTAAGACTAGATAAATATACACATAGAAAATTATAATAGGCATTAAATTAACTTTTAAACTTCTCATAACGATTTCCTTCCAGATAATTCTATGGTAAGATACATTTTCACTCCCTAAATTTGACGATAATAAACTTTCACCCCTTCCATTTAGGAAAATTACACTTCAAATCTTAGTGTGCCAAATAAGAACACCCACACTCCTTAATTGGTTTCCTTGTCATAAATGCAGTAAGAGCTGCACGTAGTTATGAATTCTCAACTATTGCAAACCTACCAACATATTATAGCAGAAGCATGAATTAGGTAGCCATTGATGTGCACAAAAAAGACAACACATGAAAATATGCAACTCTCACATTCTAATCAATCCCTCATTGAGTTTTATTGTTATAAATGTAGTAGGAGCTGCAAGTATGCATTACTCAGCTATTGCAAACATACCAACACATTTTAGTAGGAGAATGAATTAGGTTGTCATTAATGTGCACAAAACACATGAAAGCATGCAACTCTCATATTCTAATCAATCCATCATTGAGTTTTATTGTCATAAATTAATGCAGTAGGATCTGCAAGTAGTTATGCATTACTCAACTATTGCAAACCTACCAACACATTTAGCAGGAGCATGAATAAGGTAGCCATTAATGCACACAAAAAAGACAACACATGAAAACATGCAACTCTCAGATTCTAATCTATCCATCATGGTGTAATGCATAAATACTTGCAGCTCCTACTACATTTATGACAACAAAACTCAATGATGGATTGATAAGAATCTGAGAGTTGCATGCTTTCATGTGTTTTCTTTTTGTGCACACTAATGGCAACCTAATTCACGATCCTGCTACACTGTGTTGGTATGTTTGCAATAGTTGAGTAATGCATAACTACTTGCAGATCCTACTACATTTTGACAACAAAGCTCAATGATGGATAGATAAGAATATGAGAGTTGCATGTTTTCATGTGTTGTATTTTTTTGCTCATCATATAACAAGTTTGCATAATCTAAGATGATCAAGTGCAGTAGAATTGTTCACTATACACACACATGAATCTCATAATGTAAAACATTCATCACAAATCACAAAGAAGACCAAGTGTAGAATCGTATCACAGTTGCAGACGATAGAATTGGACATATCACATTTAATAATCAGTATGAAATCAGAACATGTTTTCACCAGCTCATATCATTAACATTAGGTGTCCATCACATTTCATACAGAATAAAATTAGATCAAGATCAGGGGTGCATAAATTCATATAAGCATAAAATCAGATCAAGATTCCGGGTGCATCAGTTCATATCAGCATAAAATCATATCAAGATCAGGTGTGTCTCACCGTTCGTATCAGTATGAAATCAGAATAAGATCAAGGGTGCATGCTGATCATATCAGGAAATATCATATTTTTTTTTCAAAAATATGGTTTCAAGAGAGGAACCTCCCTTCATCGACATGCACCACCAGCTCGCAAACTATAGTACTCGTTCCTCTCCTGATGAGATCTTAACCCATCACTTGAATAGGACTAGGTCTCATCAGAATCGATACCGTCAGAATCATCAGGGGGGTAGGGTCTCATGAGAATCCCGTCGTCAGAATCATTAGGGGGTAGGGTCTCATAAGAACCGCTACCGACAGAATCATTAGGGGATAGGATCTCACCGAAATTAATAGCATCATCTTTTGGCTGAGCCTCAAACCCATCATCGGTCGAATCGACGAAGAGATAACAAGATCTTCGAATCGGAGACAACAAGGTCTTTTGATTAAGGGATTACAGGAGGTCCTACATGCTGATCCTCCTCGACAAATTGATTTGCCAGAGAACAAATTAGAGGAACGATGGAGGCGCCGTTAGGGTTTCTGGTGGAGAGGAATTGGGGAAGAACAGGAAAGATATGGGATTAGAGAGAGATGGTCATACGCAAATGACCATCGGGAAGAGTAAAGAGTTTGAATTAGGTTATTTGGTTAGTAGAATTAATGGGCTAATTAGGTAAAACATTAGACTAAGTAGCCCATTATTGTTAACTTTGGGCTTAAATTGGGCTGCCAAATTAGTTGGCTATTTGAAGGTGGGTATTTTTACAAGGGGTTGTATGGTAATTCACCATGTAAAAAATGGCCCAAAATGAAAAAGGAATATAGAAAGAGAATAGACTGAAAAGGAAAGTAGGAAGATAGAGAGAGAACAGAGGAAGTACATTATGATTCTTTATTGTAATAATGTTGATTACACTCTTTAGAATTTTCCACAAAAGTCCGAAAAGTCCAAAACCTTTTAAAGCTACATAAATATACACAAAGGAAATAATAATATACATTAAATTAACTTTTTAAACTTCTCCTAAGTACTTCCGTCCAGATGAATCTAAGGGTTAGAGACATTTTCACTCCCTCAAGTTTGATGAAAACACATTTTCACGCCATCTATTTAGAAAAATTATACTTCAACTCTTTTATTGTGCCAAATAACGACAACTACACTCCTTAATTGTTCACTAGATGACTTGTTTGGGGTGAGAAATTTGTCCCTGATAGTAGCTTCTGTGATAAAGTCGCCCCATTAGAGCGTGGAATGACACAATCAGGAGCACAATTGTATTGGAGTTTTTACACTGGAGGGGGTGAAACTCAATCCATCATTGAGTTTTGTTGTCATAAGTGCAGTAGGAGCTGCAAGTAGTTATGCATTACTCAACTATTGCAAACATACCAACACATTTTAGCAGGAGCATGAATTAGGTTGCCATTAATGTGCACAAAAAAGACAAATACATGAAAGCATGCAACTCTCAGATTCTAATCAATCAACAATTGAGTTTTATTTTCATAAATTAATGCAGTAGGAGCTGCAAGTAGTTGTGCATTACTCAACTATTGCAAACCTACCAACACATTTAGCAGGAGCATGAATAAGGTAGCCATTAATGTGGACCAAAAAGACAACACATGAAAACATGCAACTCTCAGATTCTAATCTATCCATCATTGAGTAATGCATAAATACTTGCAGCTCCTACTGCATTATGACAACAAAACTCAATGATGGACTGATAAGAATATGAGAGTTGCATGCTTTCATGTGTTGTCTTTTTGTGCACATTAATGGCAACCTATTTCACGATTCTGCTACACTGTTGGTATGTTTGCAATAGTTGAGTGATGGAAAACTGCTTGCAGCTCCTACTACATTTTTTACAACAAAACTCAATGATGAATATATTAGAATTTGAAAGTTACATGTTTTCATGTGTTGTCTTTTTTGTGCACATCATATAACAAGTTTGCATAATATAAGATGATCAGGTGCAACATCATTTTTCACTATGCACACACATGAATCTCAGAATGTAAAACATCAATCACAAATCACAAAGAAGACCAAGTGTAGAATCAGATCACAGTTGCAGACGATAGAATTGGACAGATCACATTTTATAATCAGTATGAAGTCAGAACAATAACATGATTGCATCAGATCATATCATTAACATAGGTGTCCATCACAGTTCATACAAAATAAAATCAGATCAAGATCAGGGGTGCATAAGTTCATATCAGCATAAAATCATATCAAGATCCGGGGTGCATCGGTTCATATAAGCATAAAATCATATCAAGATCAGGTGTGTCTCACCGTTCATATCAGTACGAAATAAGAACAAGATCAAGGGTGCATGCAGATCATATCAGGAAACATCAGATTTTTTTTTTTAAAAAAAATAGGGTTCAAGAGAGGAACCTTCCTTCATCGACATGCACCACCAACTCACAAACTGTAGTACTCGTTCCTCTCCTGAGCAGATCTGAACCCATCACTTGAAGGGGTCTGGGTCTCATCATAATCGCTACAGTTGGAATCATCAGGGGGTAGGGTCACATTAGAATCACTACCGTCAGAATCATCAGGGGAATAGGGTCTCATTAGAATCGCTACCGTCAGAATCATCAGGGGGTAGGATATCATCAAATTAATAGCATCATCTTTTGGATGAGCCTCAAACCCATCACCGGTCGAATCGACGCAGTGATCTTCCGAATCGGGGACAACACAATCTTCCGAATCGGAGACAACAAGATCTTCTGATTCAGGGATGACAGGAGGTCCTATGCTGATCCTCCTCGATGAATTGATTCGTCAAAACACAAACTAGAGGATCGAGAGAGGCGCCGTTAGGGTTTCTGATGGAGAGGAATTCGGGAAGCACGGGAAGGAGATGAGGTTAGAGAGAGATGGTCATACGCAAATGACCATCGGGGAGAGTGAAGGGTTTGGATTAGGTTATTTGGTTAATAGAATTAATGGGCTAATTAGGGCAAATATTAGACTATGTAGCCCATTATTGATAAATTTGGGATGCCAAATTTGTTGGCTATTTGAAGGTGGGTATTTTTACAAGGGGTTGTACGGTAAATCACCGTGTAAAAGATGGCCTAAAACGGAAAGAGGAAGATAGAAAGAGAACAAACTGAAAAGGAAAGTTGGACGATAGAGAGAGAAAATAGGAAGTACATTCATATTCCTTAATGTAATAGTGTTGATTAGCCTCTTCAAAATTTTCCTCAAAAGTCCGAAAAATTCCAAAACCTTTTAAGACTACATAAACACACAGGATTCTCTCTCTCAAAAAAAAAAAAAAAATACATACAGAGGAAATAATGTAAATCCATTAAATTAACTTTTAAACTTCTCCTCAGGACTTCTTTCCAGAGAATTCTACGGGTAAGAGACATTTTCACTCCCTTAAGTTTGATGAAAATACACTTTCACCACTTCCATTTAGGAAAATTTTACTTCCAACTCTTTTAGTGTGCCAAATAAAGACACCTATACTCCTTAATTGTTCACGTTAGTCTGGGTGAGAAATTTGTCCCTGATTCTGGAATAAATTTGCCCATTAGAGCATGTAATGACACAATCAGGAGCGCAAGTGTCTTGGAGTTTGGTACACTAGAGGGGTAAAAGTGTCATTTCCCCAACTAGAAGGTGTGAAAGTATCTTTTCAAACTTGAAGGTAGTGTAAGTGTCTGTCTTTCACCATAATTCTATCTGTAAGAAGTTAATAGAAAAATAAAAATTAGTACACATGTCATACCCTCTGTCTTGCCTTCAAAAAGAAATTAACTTGTCTTTAAAACAGAACACTTTTTTTGATAAACTTTAAAACAGAACAGTTGTAATTAATTATGGAGGTTCCTTAATTTTTATGACACGAATTGATGATAAATCAGTGGTCGTTTGCCTTTAAATTAATGGGCATTCAATGCATTAACTTCCCTTTAAAGATTTTTCCTACACAAGAGTCTTAAGAGTCTTAAATGTTCTTACCTATACATAACTCCATCCCCAGAAAGAGTAATTAGTTAATTAAATAAACAAAAAATCAAAAATAGAAATAACGCGGGACGAAGAAGTTCAGTGGGCCCCACATGAAAACCGTACCATCTTCTTCTTCCTCTCCTCCTATTGGTTCCTTTGTTTTATGTTATTCTCTGCAACAACAACACTCGTTAAACGTTTCTCTCTCTCTCTCTCTCTCTCTCTCTATCTCTCTCAGTCTCCCTCTCTCTCTCTCTCCAGCAAAACCCACCACTGCGATCGTCGTGTTGTGCCGTAGGGTTTTCTACAAAACCCATCTTCGAAAATCTCAAATCAAGCAATCGGAGAGAGACAGAGAGAGAAAAAACCCCAAACGCGAAATGGGTTTAATGGAAAACCCGAAACGCGAAATGGGTTCAATGGAGACGATTGAGGCGAAACTGAACCGAATCGAATCGGAGAAGAAGGCTCTCCAAATCTCCATTGAACAAGCCTTCGATTCCGTCGGCAAACACGTCGGCGAACTCCTCACTGAACTGGATTCCAAAGAGAACCGCCTAATCGAGACTGAGAGAGACCTCGACTCGGTTCGCGAATCGCTGAGTCGGAGAGAGACCGAGTTCGATTCGCTCCGTGACTCGCTCCACATGAGAGAAACCGAGCTCCGGGAATCGCTGGACAGGAGAGAGGCCGAGTCCAACTCGCTCCGGGAATCGCTGGAGAGGAGAGAGTCCGAGTTCAACTCGCTCCGTGAATCGCTGGAGAGAAAAGAGTCCGAGCTCGACTCGCTCCGTGAATCGCTGGAGAGAAAAGAGTCCGAGCTCAACTCGGTCCGGGAATCGCTGGAGAGACGAGAGTCCGAGCTCAACTCGCTGGAGAGGCGAGAGGCCGAGTTCAACTCGCTCCGGGACTCGCTGGAGAGGCGAGAAAACGAGCTGAACTCGGTCCGGGAATCGCTGGACAGGAGAGAGGCCGAGTTCAACTCGCTCCAGGAACTCAAGGCCGAAGAGATGAAACGGAATGAGAAATTATCAGATGGTTTCAGGCTACGGCACGAAGAACTGTGTCAAAAAGAGAGAGTGGCTCAAGAACTAATGGCTGAGCTCGAAACCCTAATGGACGAAATTGACTCAGATAAGAAATCTTTAAAAACCCAACTCCAAGTGTTAGCATTTAGAGAAGACTGTTTCGATCAACGCTCTACAGAGCTCGAATTGAGAGAAAAAAACCTCAATTCTCGCGAAATGGGGCTGAATTCAGCCCAAGCATTCGTCAATCGTCGCTGGAAATCATACATTTTGAATAAGAATCACCTTAAGATGAACAAAACCCTAGATCATATTAATAATCATCATCAACAAGATGATGCAGATGATGCAGATGAGCAAAACCCATCTCCAGATATAGTGTTTAAGATGGATGGCAAGGCATTGCAAATGTTTCTAAACGAGCGATCAAATAGCCTCGAATCGATGCGTAGCGATGTTATCGCGGCGCTTGGGTTGTCATCAGACCCTGCCAAGCTGGTTTTGGATGCAATGGAAGGGTTTTACCCTCCTCATTTGATGAACAAAGATGTGGAGTTTGAGAAAGTTGTTGTAAGAAAGACATGTATAGTGTTACTTGAGGAACTGCTTAAAATGTCCCCATTGATTCGACCGGGCGTGAGAGCTGACGCGTTTAGGCTTGCGTGTGAGTGGAGGTTTAAGATGGGAGAAGGAGATGGAAGGTCTCTGGAGATGTTGGCATTTTTGAAGCTATTGGCTTCGTATAAGTTGGTTAATGGTTGGGATGGTATGGAGCTTCCTAGCCTTTTCGAGTTCGTGGCCGAGGGGAAAGCAGCACCGGAATCACGTGGTTCTGAAAGGGGTCCTGGTAAATTTTTGAAAGTTGAACTAGAAATGATAAGTATGATTGCATCTTTTCTGGTTGTAAAATTCAATCTAAGGCATTCATGTGAACTGCATTGTGTTTATTTCTCCTTAGGAAAGGCTAGTTTAATAGTTCTGATATGCACCCAACAATGCTCAGATTTATACTCTAGCTTTGTTTATATACTGTGATAATGTTATATTACTGCACATTGTTGGTTCTTGGTGTGCTATGCAACTATGTTTCTGTAGTAGCTATAGTTTGATACGTGCTCTCCAAATTTGGATATCAGTTGTCCTCTCCTGTTATCACTGGATTAGTTATTCTGTTGTATAAACTAGTGTCGCTGTCCATATATATCAAACATATAGGAGTACATCTTTAGAACTTCTCATCAGATGCAGCTGTATGAGGAGCTTAATTCTATTGCTGCTGTCTTTGAAAGTTTCTTGTAGATGCTCGAAATGGTAAAAAATCTGTTGGCTATCACGGGGTTACAACTTACATGTTACTGCTTGAAAATGCTAGAGGAGCAGCACATGATTCATCACTAAGAGTAGTTTTATTGATTCTAATCGTGTTCATCAATTTCTTTAAATAAATTATAGAGGTGTTAAAGGCATCTGACAATATTCTAAACATCATAAACTTCTTATGTGTCTATTTTAGAAGGATAGGAGACAGCCTCTGGGTGCGTGTGGGACATTTTCTTGATATACTATTTAACTACTCTGGTACTTCACTCATCAGAAAATGTGACTCGGCTTGTCATACCATACAAAGGTTTTAGCTTCCAAGTGTAGCATAGATGTCTCTTCTAGAAGATAACAGTCTTATGAAAATATACTTTGTATAGAAGTGATAGGTTTCTTTGGCTGGCTAGGAGAACGAGAATGCTTACAGTCTAATAAGAGCTTACAGAATGAAGTGGCAGTAATCCCTCATTATAACCTGGTGGCAAGGAGCACCGCTATACCGATAGCAATAAGGAAACTGCTAAACTTGTCTTTTATGAGTTGTTCTCAACGTACGGTCGCATGCTGAAGTAGGATATAGCCAATCATCACTGTATAGAGAACCAATGCTGCACAAATAACAAGAAGGAAAATGATTAGCTGATAATCTGTCGATTATTAGTTGTTCCAACGTGCGGTCCCATGCTGAACTAGGATATGGCCAATAACAAGAAGGAAACTGCATAGCTGATAATTTGTCGATTATGAGTTGTTTAAAAGGCAATGTACCTTTTGTGCAGTTAGTGATATTGCAATTAGCTAATGATGAATAGATGACAGAACATGGTGATACATGGCTGGCTAGTTGGTGCATGCCAAAAATTTCCTTTTGGGATGTCCAGCAACTCGCTTTCACATGCTGGTTAGGCGGCATGAAGAACCTGTTTCCTAAAAAAGTACTCTAGGAATATTGTTATCCTAGTCAATTAAAGTCCGACTTTTGTCCTAATTGTTCTTAATTTTTCTTTTGTAGATATAAGAAAGAGAATCTCCTAGAAAGGAAAAGTGGATTTGCAAAATGTTCAGTGCGCTTGACCATTCCATACTGCTTGCAAAAATCCAGAGAAAAAGGAAACAATTGTTCTTAGACATCTCGAGTATTTGTGTATGTCTTTCAAGTTGTTCTAGAGGTCCACTTTAGAGGGAAAGGTAGAAATAGACTTGAGGATATGTTTCCTATGAAATCATGATATTTGCTGGTATATGTGAGTGTCCCTGACAGTCTGATCACTTGTAGAATATCTATATTCTTCTTTCCACCTTCACAATGCCTTGTAGCTTTCATGTCACATTATTACATAAAGGATGTATATGATTGTCTGATCTTTCAAACCTCGAGAATTCTGTATGTGAATTTTAAAGGACCGGCTTTACTTTTTGGTATCCTAATGACCAGTGAACTCTTTCTTTTGATATTCACCTTGACTCAATGTAAATGCCTTAGCAAATTGAACTATAATTAAGCTTTTCATTCTTTAGATACATTTCTCCTGTCGTTTGAGATGCTTGCATGCGTTCCTTGGACTTGTATCATCATTCTTTTTATATGCGTGTATGTAAGCATAAAGTACTGTTTTATATTTTTCGGTTTCCTTGACATGTTCTTCGTCCACCTCTTCAGGCCTTAATATCCAGGTACAAACAAATTCACCAGTGGATCCTGATAGTTCACTGTGGACAGAACTCCCCGAAAGTGTTCGATTTGCATTGAAGCCGGCAAAGCTTGTATTTGATTCAATGCAATGCTGTTATCATTCAGTACTGGAGGGGAATTTGAAGTTGAAAGTCATGAGGAGTTTCAAGACATCGCTTATGAAGTTATTAGATGTCTCGTCAGAAATTGAAACTCATGTCAAAGTTGAAGCGATTAACTTTGCGACAGACTGGAAAGCACAAGTGCTTGAGAACAAGTCTGATCCTGAAGATATCTGGTGCTTCTTGTTGTTCGTGATCACCTACAAGTCTGTCTCTTGTTGTGGTACCAATGAACTTGTTGGTCTTTTGAAGATTGTAAAAAAGCACACCGAGGCTATTAATTTATTTCGCCGGCTTGGCCTGACAGACAATTTTCCTGGTATGCCATCTATCTCTGTCGTTACACCTCTAATCTGTGCGTCTTCCATTATCTGTTTTTCTTTTACATTAGCTTATGTAGTATGTACTCATCCTTTCTTTCCCTTTTCAGCATATATGACTTTTCAGACCATGAACACGTCTCATTGCCACTAACTATTATGCTGATGCAGCTTATAATCATAACTAATGCTGTTTATGGTCCTTAATGTTTATACACAGAAGCTATTTTATTCCTTTGGTCGTCCGCATTTTTCCCCCGTCATATATATCATTAGAATTGTATGCTCATACTGTGATATGCTTGGCCATAAACTTCAGAGCCTATCAGAACCCTTCAGCAAGCTTTGATTCCATAGTGAAGCAAGTTTTATCTGAAAATACAACTACTGGAATTTTTTCCAGCTTTTCCCCCCCTAAGATAGGTTGTTAACAGCCTTGCAATAGATTTCTCATTCAAAGGGACCTGGTCAAATATTTTTGGGTACTGGAGAGTACGTATCAGCCTTGCAATAGATTACTCTCCGTGGAAGTTGAACATTTCGTAGCAGCTCATGTCGTCTGAGTATTGTTGTTGGAGCAGTTATGACAAGAAGGTTTATTATTCATAATAGAAGATTATCTATTGTAATATATATATATATATATATATATATATATATATATATATATATTTTATCGCATAGAAACACTGCAGGTTGAGGTCCTACTGAAAGTTGATACAAAGTTATTTTGAAGGCTTCCTAAAATGAGAATTGGAGGAATGAATAAATCGAATGATGACAGAAAGGTTTCTACCTTGGCTATAGACTCGGATGTTAGGGAATATTAAATGACATAAAATGAGAGGACTTCAGTAATAAACAAAGAGAAATAGGTTCCGGAAGAAAGAGTGAAAATAACCTGCTCGCAGTCATAGGAAAGACACGAGTAGGGAAGAACAAAGGTATTGGAAATAATCCATTAGTTTGTAGACTCTTTTCTTCCATTCGTGACTAGAGTATGTGGAAATAACTCATAGGTTTCTAGAAAAGAGGTACTGGAAACAGTCAATAGGTCTCTGAAGAGAAGGGAGGATTGCAGTGGTTGCATGTAAGACCTATGTTGCACAAGTGCGGGTGCTTTACAGGTGCGGGTGCGAAAAATTTCCAGTGCAGCGGGGGTGAGGCAGCGACTTTTTTTTTTTTTTTTTTTTTTTTAATATATTTCTATTTTATATTATTTGTGATATCTTATATGAACATACAAAAACAATATTAGTAATCCAAATTATAATCACCCAGAAATTCAATACATTGATTCAAGGAAACATAGTTACTATATCGGCAACATAACCTCTTGTCGTTGTTCTTAGGCGAGTAATTAATGGTGAGAAGTGTTCACACAGATACACGTTTTTTGGTTAAACTGTAGTTGTATTTTAGAGGACCTCTCAAGTGTCAACTTAAACTTTCAAAATGACCCTACAATATGCACGAAGCACCCGCAAAGCACCCATGAAGCACCCAAGCACCGAGAAGCACCCGGTGCGGGTGCGTGACCTTTTAAAAGAACTTGTGCAACATAGTGTAAGACCAATACAATGCCATCTCCACCTCCCACCTTGAGTTACAAAGGGTTGCCAAAGTACTGGCAATCCTGACAGCATGATACTAGTCGTGGGCTTGCCCGCATCCTCTTTTTTTGGATCCACTCATTAATTCACACACACAAAGGTTCTAATGGTGCACACCAGAAACTTTATGGTGACCATGTCAGAATTCAGATGTTGAGCCAAAACTCTCATTGTTGCTGATGTGCCTTCTCATCATTGTATGGCCATGTCCACCTCTGTAGTATAATAACCATTTTATGATGTAGTAGTTAGTTTCTCCCCCCTACATGGCTACATTTCCATATAAGTTTCTACTCTTACCACATATCAGTCAAAGATACACTTACACACACACATGACAT
Source organism: Linanthus parryae (assembly GCA_023055425.1). Classification (NCBI taxonomy): domain Eukaryota; kingdom Viridiplantae; phylum Streptophyta; class Magnoliopsida; order Ericales; family Polemoniaceae; genus Linanthus; species Linanthus parryae. The sequence continues at coordinate 1,375,666 of JALGPY010000002.1, forward strand.
TAGTACGACACAAACCTACTGGGATCACATGAATGCTTAAAGAAACCTGGTAGGTGTGTAACTGCTATTTTATGATCCTTAGCACCTATTAGTCGAAGATACTTGTAAACACATAGGACATAAGCACAACACAGACCTACTCGTATAAATTTTATTTACAAGAACCTACCAGGTGGTTGGGCGGCATAACCCCACATTCCATTAAAAAAATAAAATCGCGCTCCCAACGTGTAAAGGCAATTGATAATATCCAAAAGATGTCTTTTAAGAGGAACATTACTTGGCATTTTCGTAGAATGCTATCCGGAAAAATGTTCAAGCTGTAGGGAAGGTTAAAGGAAAGACCACTATGTTTCATGGTGTCTAAACCACAAAAAGGAGACGCCTAAAGTGAAGACATGTCTTTCAAGTGTCACATGAGTTCTCTCAGTTAAAATTAGCAATAAAAAGTTACTTTTGGAAGTTTTGTATGTGGACTATAAAGAATGGTTTCTATGCAGATTACTGTTACCCAACACTTTCCTTGCGCAACCAGGTTACTTTGTTAGAAGTTATAGTGTCTTGGTAAATGGTATCTACCTTAGGGAGTTGTATGATTCCTTTGACTGAAAAAAATACTTCGAAGTATAGTCGTTTGGCCAGTGTCTGTAGGTTTTTGACAGGTAGATCTTGGCACAGTGGTGGCTGTGTTGGATCAAGTAGATATTGGCACGACAATGAAGACCCTAACGAAATGAAGCAAGAAGTTGGACTACAGAAAATTAGAGACTCACATAGATCAGGGGCAGAAGGAGAAGAACATATCTCCATCACAAGATGAGACCCATGTTACCACAATTACTCTATGGTGTTTCTCCAGGAGGAGATCATCATATTTGCATGCTCTAAACATGAGTATGATGTAAAAAACAAAATATAGTAAACAAGTTCGGTGATATATAAATTTACGCAAACAAATCTTTTCCAACCAATTTATCTGATGAAGTTTACCTGCATTACCGTAAATCTGCCGAACCCGTTTTGCTTCCTCTTCCGTTCCACACACTCGATCAATCTGCATCAAGAGATGACATTGCATTTCCGGTTGCTCCAACCAGTTACTAATAGAAAGACTCAAGAACCAGAAATCAGAGACAAGTGTAGAATGCTTTGAGCTAAAATAAAGCCTCAAGGGAGATATGCATTGGGAGAAGATGAGGTTAGTCTGATTTCTTTCTGGGGGAAGGGGTGAGGGTGGTGAAGGAGTCTAAATGAGGAGGCGGCGGCATCTCTTGGCATTTCTACAAACCTTAGGCAAAGCGAAGATTATATACCTAGATTCCGGATTCTTAATGGGCCTAGCCGGGTGGAAACGGGTGAGGGCATCATTCCAAACCATGGGTGAATATTAAAAAAACTGCCTTTTCTGGTCAGCGATTGGGTTACATCCTGGAAGGTTTAGCGGATATTTGTTAACAGATCTATTTTAAACACTGCAATGCTTTAGAAAGAGCAGATTCCATTTTGGAAAATTGCAACCACATCTCCATTTAGATTGCATATCCACAATGCACTCCTGTTTCCATAATTTGATCTGCAGATTCTGTTAAGGTTATGCGGAGGCAGTATATTTTACAATGACTCCAAAAAATTAAATGCATCTAGAGACTGACGTCGTTGGGTGCCTTCCCTTTTTAAGCATTTATATGCATTTCCTTACAATTCTGATTGCTACTTGGTGCTTTCCCTTGCTAAGCACTTATAAACAGATCCTTACGTTAAGTGGCAATTTGCTTCTTTTCCATTACATATGCATACATCTGATTCATGTTTTATCTAATCGTAATTACTTAGGTTGACTGCATAGACATACATTTGATTGAGGTTCTAGCATACAACACAAAGATTTGCGTAACATAAACAATTGGTTAGACTTGGAGAAAGGGAAAAAGAAAAAGCCTGCGGGCTTGGCTTAGGAAAGAAACCCTAGGGAAGTTAAACATTTTTGTAAATTGGCTTGGCTTAGGTGGTTAACAACTGGGTCGTGGAATTTAGTATCTTTTCAACCAAAATATCATTTTAAGGTTAACTATCTTATCTAGAATTTCGCTTATGTTATGGCAAACCTTTTTTTAGGAAATTTAACAAATAATAATTTTCTTTTTTCGAGAAAACCATTTTCCCCAAGAAGGTAAAAAATGATTTGCTCATTATCTAGATAAATGCTGCATTCAGACTGCTTCAAGTATGTAGTAACCTGGATCATATTGTTCAAAGTTATCAAACAAGAAAGGTTCTGTCAGAAACCAAACGAGTTGAGTCCCGAATCTTTCCATCAATAGAATCTTTTGAAAATTTTGTTGACAGAGGTAGATTGATTGCTTTAGTTGCCGGATTACAAAGACACCCCTTGTTAACTATTTCCGAACCAGACAATTTTTTTTTTCTCTTTTCTGTTTGCATCTACCAACTGATTTGTGTGATGGAATGCAGTTGTAATATTCTGTCATATTTATGGTGTCATTGTCTGCTCTCCCTTAATGTTGTTTTTCTACTCTTCTGATTCAAACTGCATTTGTGTTTCAGGTTATATTCGCACTCTTGTTGAAAGAGGTAAACAGCTTGAGGCTATTCCTGATTCTTACGAGTACAAGCTCCTTGAAATGTTCCCGGCGATCTATCCCCTGGAAGGCCACTTGAAGAGTCCTGATCAGGATGGGAAGCAAATATGCGAGACCAGAAACAACTCTCCTCAACCACAGGTATATATATACATTTTATCGTCTTTCTGTTCTCCAGTCTTAGATTAAGGCTCTGTTTGGTTTGTGGTAAAATATGTTCCTGTAAAATGTTTTCCTTTGTGTTGGTGTTTGGTTCGCAATTTGTCTCGTAAAATATTTCACCAAGTAAAATGTTTCACTCAAATGATGTAAGATGACTTTATGTTTAAATCCTAAGCCATTTTCCGGAGAGTGAAGGAGCATGACAACAACAAATACTTACCCCTCCGCCATTAAGAACCATCACTGTCGCCAGTGGCGGAGCCACATAGAGGCACGGGGGTGCAAGTGCACCCCTGAACTTTTGAAAAACTACTACTATACCCCTATAATGCTTTAATAATTTCAGTTGGGCCCTTATTAAATAGTAGTAGTGCACCCCAAAATATTTACATTCTGCAGTTGTGTCCCTCCTCTTACGGATTTGTGCCTCCCCTCTTACAGATTTCTGGCTCCGCCACTGACTGTCGCCACCCACCTCTATCCCACTGCCACCGCCCTCACTGCCCCCACTGCTCCACCACCACCTCTGCTGCCACCAACCACAAAAAATATAATGCACAAGCAAAATATTTTTCAAGTGTCAACCAAATACAAGAAAATAATTGCAGAGAAAACTTTTTCACAAAAAATATTTTACGTGTAGAAAATTTTCCCTCGTAAAACATTTACTCTCGACCAAACAGAGCCATAATGCTTTATTTTCCTTCTAACAGGTCTGCAAACCTGTTCTGGAGGCTGAAAAGCAGGAGAGAGGAGTAGAGAAATCCCTTGCCTCAAGAGGAAAATCGCAGGAAGTAGTAGACCATGAAGCTTCTACTTCATCAGACTTTGCTCAAAACCAAGAACAAACGACGAATGCTATGGAGACCAAAGCCTCACAACCTCAGCAACACATAGTTATACCACCACCATCATCATCGACATCACCAAAAGATCAAAGACGAATGCACCTTGAGTATGCTATGGTGCCCCTAAAAAAGCGGCGGGATAGGAATGCTCATGAGTCACCTACTGGGAATTACTCGAAAGCTGGATTAATGCAAGAGGAAACATGCCAGGAAGCAGTTGCAATGCCATCTTCTGGTGTTTGTTGCCCAAATCCTCTGCCTGCCAAGAGGATTCGCCATTTAGTTGCATAGCATTTAGTTACATTTAAAGTTGCTGCGCAACCAGAAAACCGTTAGCCTCTCTGTGAACCATAGAAGATCAGAAGTAGCTAGTTTCAGGATAATTAGTTTATGCAGTTAAATCAGCAGAGATTAGTTTTTATTGTGTTTTCCCCCCATAGAAAGTTGAAGATCAAAGGCTTGTTTATTTTACCTTGTATGTAGATATCCATATCTAGATTTTTCTATACAAATGTTGCCTAGTCAATGTCTGGTGGTGAGCAACTAGTACTTTAGTTGCAGTAGTCATCATCAAAGTACTGAAATGTTTTATGCTCACCAGAAGCAGAGAAAGAAAGAGACTGAGCAACTTGCAAAGTCATGTGTGACTGACCAGGTAGGTTCCTTCCTAAGCTGTGGTATTCTTCTTCAACAACCCCCACCACCAACCCCCCCTCCACCCACCAAACCTTATCCAGGGGCCAAGGTCCAACCTAACATAACCCCCCATCACCAATTTACAACCACTTTACATTTTTTCTTAAGTAGTAGTACCACTATGTTCCCTCTCTTTGTCCCCAAGTTGACGTTTTGACTTGTATCTCAGTCACTTTGACCGGGTGATTCGGATTGCAAAACAATGCAATTTTTTTATATTTTTTTACCTTATAGAGTAACTTCTATTTTACAACACCTTGAAAATTCTATCAAAATATTGCATCATATTGCTATCCAAATCACCAGGTCAAAGTTACCCATGATGGTAAAAGTCAAATTGGAGACAGAGAGAAGTGGTATCCTAATGTCCTGGTCAAATTTGCACGCACATAAAGTAAATGGGTAAAAGACACTGACCACCCCTGGGTTTAGGGAAAATTCCACTGACCACCCCTGGGCTTTGGATAAAGACACTCCGCACCCAATTAACGGAATATTCCGTGGACACTTAGCACCCTTCTGTTATGTTCCGTTATAAAAGTAGTTATTAAACATTTTCGAACTATATTACCCTTGTGTTTTTCTAGTTTTTTTTTGCCCATGTTTATCATCAAGAACTCCTAAAACATCAACCCAAGAACACCACTAAGCTAAGAACATCAAGAACACCAAGCCAAGAACACAAAAAAATCTCAATAAAGCAAAAAATTATCAACACCAATTTTTTGCTCTTTCAATCCAAAAACATGAACACCAAGTCCACTCTTTGAATCCAAAACATCAACCCCAATAACAAACCACATAATTGAATCAGCTTCTTTTTTGCCACCAAACAACCACACCACCACTACCGCAGCAATAACAACCACCAAGAGTTAAAACCCAGAAAATGAATTTGCCGAAGCCCATACCACCGTCGCATTCACCAGAACCGGCAACCCAAACCAAGCCGGACCAGACCCAGAACCTTCACCAGATTCGACGATACCTTGTCAACCCACAGCCACCTCCCCCATCGTCGCCGCCGCCTTCGCCGGATCTGGTAAAACCCAGATCTGGGTTCATGAGGAGAGAACGAGAGACAGAGAGACAGAGAGAGAGAGAGAGAGAGAGAGAGAGAGAGAGAGAGAGAGAGAGAGAGAGAACCCAGTTCCCAACTCCACAACAACAGACCACCCAATTTCAGCAGCTCCTTCTCTAACACCAACCTCACATCCATTGTCCTTACCACCAAAACCCAGCCATATATAATCCATCACCACTGACAACATAACCAACTCCAAACACTCTCCCTACACCACCTGCACAGACAACCTCCATAACCTCCCTATCTCAACCAACACAATCACCAACGTTAGCCTCTGCCAATTGAATTAACCACCCTTATCCATAATTTGAACTACCATTACAACCTCTAAATACCCAGTTCCAAACTCAGTACACACACCTGAAACCAAAATCACCAACCTGCAGACCCACATACAGAAGCAAACCAGACCCACCTGCAATCACCATAGCCATTACCCAAGACCTTCAAACACCTACAAACAATACCCAATACCATCAATTGACACCCCGGCCAAATCACCTAGCAGCGCAACAGACCCCGATCAAACCCAGATTCAGTTGCGCTGAAAGATACCACCAGCAGACCAGATTCGACGATGCCTTGTCAACCCACAGCCACCTCCCCCATCGTTGCCGCCGCCTTCGCCGGATCTGGTAAAACCCAGATCTGGGTTCATGAGGAGAGCGAGAAACAGAGAGAGAGAGAGAGAAGAGAAAGGAGAGAGAAGATGAAAAGTCCGACGCCTGAGTGAAGGGCGAAGCTGAAGGAGAAGAATGAGAAGGAGAAGATGGAAGAGAAGGCTGCTGTGTTTCACAGCAAGATTGGGAGAGAGGAAGAGATGGAAGAGAGAGAAGGATTAGGTTAGAAGTGAAGAAGTGAGTGGTTAGGATAATATATATGGGGTAATTTTATAAGATTTTAGGGGTATAATTGTCTTCTCATTCGTGCTGTTAGGCAACTGTTAGCTTCCATCCAAAAAATGGTGCAAAGTGTCTTTATCCAAAACCCAGGGGTGGTCAGTGGAATTTTCCCTAAACCTAGGGGTGGTCAGTGTCTTTTACCCAAAGTAAATTCATCAGCTTTGGAGACAGCTTGTGAAAACCTCGAAAATTGACTTTCGTGGTGGGAATAGAACTTGAGACCTAACGGAGAGGAACTTGCACCATAGCCTCCATTCTTCGGTCTTCACCACTAAGCCAATATTTTGGGTTCATCTCATGGTGGCAACGGGCCGGGCCTGGCCTAAACCCGGCCGTGCCTTGGCGCGGTGGGCTGTGCTCGGGCCGTGTGGAGGGGTAGGCCGGGCCAGGCCAGGCCGTGCTAGATTATTTTTGAATCTCGGCACGTGCCGGGTCGTAGGCACGCATGTCGTGCACGGGTTGTGTCGGAGGGGGGTCGGAAAGGGAGTTGTTTGTGCGGGTCGTGCACGGCCCGGGGGCGGGCCGTGCCGGGTTGGCTAGGGAAAGAACACGACCTGCGCGTGCCACGGGCTAGGCACACCTTTGAGCGGGTCGTGCCGTGCCGGGAGGGGGAGGGGGCTGTGCTTGGGGCGTGTCGAGGGCGGGTCGTGCCGGGCCGTGCCAAAGTGGCACGCGGGTCGGGCCGAATTGACACCATGAGGTTCAGCACATAGCAGTTACACAATCACCTGTACAAAAATAGAATTAAGCACTCCAGTTTTCTTTTATGTTGCTCAGATTTGCATAATCAATAACACGTTCTTTATATCCCCAATCAGGCATCCGTTTGCAAGTACGGTGATTGAAGTCCGGGTTTGATCTTAAACTAATTTGAGTCGTCAGATTAAATTATGTCTTGGGCACCTGTTCATAATAGAGACTGAGAAGACAATTTATCAACTAGCATGCTTTTGTTGAAAGAGACTAAACTGAGTTGGGTGATGTTCACTCGGCACCCGAACAAAGAGTTTGCACGTCATTAAAAAGTGTTGGGCGATGTTCACACTTGGACAAAATTACGTTTCGCAATGTTTTTCTTTCCAAAAAATGGTAAAAGACACTTTCACCCCCTCTAGTTTGACTGAAGGACGCTTCACCCCTTCTAGTTTGGAAATTGACACTTTCGCTTCTTCAATGTGCCGAGTTTTAAGTAACTTACATCCCTGATTCTGAGACTGTTAGTCTAGGTTAGAGTCTATAGTAAAAAGAGTTTCGCAGATTAATTTACCCCCATGTCAGACATGTAGTCTATCATAAATTTGTGCCAAAAACAATTTTTGGTGATGAAACCCAACTCCAAACTAACATAGGGAAATTTACTGAAATTCGGGGAAAAAGAGGTGAAAGTGTCCTTTTCTAGACTGGAAGGCGTGATATTAATGTTATTCGCGTGGATCAGCGGATGTTACTTTTAGGACTCTGTTGACACCTTATGAGAAATCAAAGTTTTTGTATTTCGGAAGAAGTATGTTTGCAAGACTGAAACTTAAAGGAATTGACGGAAGGGCACCACCAGAAGTGGAGTCTGCGGCTTAATTTGACTCAACACAGAGAAACTTAACAGATCCAGACATAATAAGAATTCACAGACTGAGAACTCTTTCATGATTCTGTGGGTGAATCTGTCCTTCTAATGAAAGTTTCACTCAAATAGGTTAGCAGGGCAACCTTTTTAAAGGTGGATCGCCGTCACTTTATCCGTAAGGAATGAGTCCGATCTGGTGAGAGTAGGTATAACGGATAAAAGGATGATGTTTTAGTACTACATTTTCCATATCTACCTACACCAAATCTCTCTCCCACATCCTAATCTCTCTCTCATTACCTACCTACTACTGGTTAGTAGTACTAACTTAGTACTACCTCCATTTTTTCTTGGGGTTGACTTTTTGACTTGTATCTGAGTCATTTTGACTGGATGATTTGAATAACAAACGATGCGATTTTTTGAGATTTTTTTTCACCGTATTATAAAGCAACTTTAACTCTATAAAACTATGAAAAGATTATCAAAAAGTTGCGCCGTTTTGCTACTCAATCACCCGGTCAAATTAACCCAGTGAATAATGATAAAAGTCAAACCGGGACACGGATGTGGTACTAATTTTGAGAAAGAAAACAAAGGGGGGTTTAGTTTGATATCTCTGACTAGATTCCACCTACTCTCTTCCTCTTCCTCTTCAGCTTCAGTTTCTCTCCTGTTTGGCCGTTTCTCACGTTTTTTGTACACCTACCACCCCTTTCCTTTCTCTGCCTGCAACTTCTTGTTTTTTCAGACTCTCTGAGACATAGATAGAGATAGAACTCTCTTTCCTTTTTTCTGTTACTCTTCTTTCATAATACCCTTGATTCATTCTCCAATCTTTATCCCAAAAATGGGCAGTCTCGAAGGTATGATGAAGAACTCAACCTTGATTTGTGCACCATTGATGGGTCATTCTATCGAACAGATGGTGAGCCAAATGTACGACGCCAAAACACAGGGTGCCGATTTGGTCGAAATCAGACTCGACTGTGTTCAAGACTTGAAACCACAACAAGACCTCAAGTTCATCCTCAATAACAAGCCATTGCCAGCTATCATTGTATATCGGTATACATTTTCATATACCCAACTCTCTTCTCTGCATTTTATAATTTTAAGTTATGTTCTTGGCAATGTTCTTATTTTGTTTTGACTTTGTCAAGTGAATGCAATTGATGATAAATGTGGGATAGGAGGATATGTGTTTGGGATGTCTAGTGGTACACACAATTTTTTGGGATTTTCTTTATGTACTTCCTCTGTTCTCTATCTATCTTCACAATTTTCATTTTATCACTATTTACTGGATCACTTTGATTCGGTGATTTGATTAGTAAATCGATGAAAGAATTTGTTGATCTTTAAATGATGGTGTAGAGTAAACTATACTCTACAACACCATGAAAAATTACCACAAAAAATAATCGTTTTGCTATCCAAATCACCGGGTCAAAGTGACCCGGTTACAGAAGAAAAAGTCAAACTGTGAATATAAATTGAGAACGGAGGTAATACATGCTACAGTACAAAGAAAAAAGGATGCATGTGGCGAAAAGAAGATTATGTTTGATATTCTATTCTTGGCTAAAAGACAGTTATACTGATATGTTAAAGATGTGATTTGATTGATTGGGGATAATGGGTATGTTTGGATGAGCTGAATTATTGGGGATAGATAGATTAAACCCCCAATTAATCCTGCCCGTTCGGATGAGCTAGATTAATTTTTGGATTTTTTTGAGGAAGCCGGGCCCGAAACTCCATATACTATTCAGTCGAATCCGGGTACTTTTTTTATACTAAACAAGTGTGTGGAGAAGAGGGAATTAAGGAGGATCCGGGTGGAATTAAGCCGAATCCAATTCAGCTTCCCCTGGTTCCGGCCCATCCACCAATAGAAATTCGACACGTGTCCTTCGAAGACGAAATTTCACGCTTCTTCACTATTGGGAGGATACAGATACATTTTCCTTTAAGCCGGTTCCGGTTTATTTTATACGGGATCCGGGTTGCATATACCTGGATCCGGCTCATTTCGCCCAAAATCTACAAATTGAAAGCAGATTATTCAAAATCTATCTATCAGCTCATCCAAACCAAGCCAAAGTAAGATATGGAATTTTGTTTTCCTACATTTGGTTTGGGAAGAGCCGGGATAGAATATATATTCATATCTAAAAATGAAACATGTGTGTTAGGGTAGTCCTTTTATTTTAACACACACCCATAGCCCTCAAGCTCATATCTTTGCTTATAACACCTGAGAGGCGGCATAAGATTTTGTGCAAAAAATGGCGGTTGGGGGGGATCCGGGTGGAGAACCTGAACGCAGAAGTTAAAGTAATCCTTATCCCTCCCTTCTAATACCTTACCAAAACATGGCCTTACTCTCTCTATGCAATGCGTGTATCGATAAAATGTATCTAGAATCAATGAATTCTGTTGTGTGCACTTGTAAATTTCACATTTTAATTTGTTTCCTTTTACTCAAGACTGCGTGATGTTTTTAATTGTTTACAGGAGCTGGTAACTCGCGTGTCCCAATCTAAAATGAATAATGTAAAACTTCAACTTACTCATAAATTTGATTCACTGTTTGTTGATGTTCTGCCAGGCCGAAACAGGAAGGTGGTTACTATGATGGTGATGAGGACGTTCGGCTCAATACTTTACGTCTAGCTCTAGATTTGGGAGCAGATTACGTCGACTTGGAGCTTAAGGTACATGTCATTATCTGATGCTTATTTGCCGTTTTCATGATGAGTCATGCTAATATGTAAGCAGTGGTGGAGCCAGAAAACTGAAACAGCCGTGGCATTTGTGTATTAAAGGGTATTTTTGGTTAAAAGCCATAATAATAGGGGTCAAAGTGCAAATTCGGAAAAGTGAGGGGTTGGTAGCTCCACCACTGAATGTCAGTAGCTTTTTCTAGTACATCGTTTCATTTCGAGAACAGAAGTGCACCCATCTATAATGAATATAAATCTGACCAAAAATTGTAGTATGTTCCTCTGCTAAAATGAGACTTCCAACTCATGATGTAACTATGTGGCTTTGCTTACGAGAGATTTTAAAGGCTTTCATAGCTTCCTTTGAACAGCCAAAAGTTTATGAGAACCTAACAGTATTCAAGCTTTTCAGGACACTGATTTTCAAATGCGCTCAGTTAAGTAGACAAGCTTTATGTGCCATATGCATTGTTTTTCTTAAGTTCTAAGTTTTTTGTAGGAATGCCGGGATGGGTTTGATGCAAGTATATTACTGATGTTAGTTCAGTACACGGGTCAGTTCTTTTTGTCATTTTATGACCATGTTTGTGGCCATCCAGGTAGCGTCTGATCTGATTAAAGCAAGCAGAGCGAATCAGCCTCAAAGCAGTAAAATAATTGTATCTTCTTATATTGATGGTGCAACTACATCAAAAGAAGATCTGAGCCAACTTGTTGCAAACATGCAATCAACTGGAGCCGATATTATCAAAATCGTCTCTAATTCGTCTAGCATTACCGAGCTATCAAGATTATTTCATTTGCTTCCACATTGTCAGGTCTGTTGTGTGACTACAGCATTGTTATATTAGTTCTTGCCTTTTATGACCATGTTTTTGACCAGCTTCGGCTAATTGGATTGATTGAAAGCATGCAATTTACAGATCATATGGTTTCCTGAATGTGATTTGGTTATTATGTATAATTGTTTCTTACAATTTTTTCTTCTTCTGACGCTGCAGATACCATTGATTGCTTACTCTGTGGGGGAAAGAGGACTCATAAGCCAACTGTTGGGGGCAAAATTTGGTAGTATCTTAGTTTACGGAAGTCTTGAAGGAAATGAAGTGCCTGGTCTTCCTACATTGTACAGCCTTCAACATGTGTACGGAGTTGACCATATAAACGCTGATACTAAAGTTTTTGGGCTGATCTCAAAGCCAGTGGGCCACAGCAAAGGTCCTCTTCTGCACAATCCCACCTTTAGACATGTGGGTTACAATGGGATTTATGTTCCGATGCTCGTAGATGATCTCAAGGAGTTTTTGAGTGTCTATTCCAGCCCTGACTTTGCAGGTTTCAGGTAAGACTTCTTAAGTCAACAAGACTAAAATTGGCGAATAAATGCATTACTATTGGTATCTGGGCCTGGTGCCTGAGTTTGTTAACATTTTCATCACAGGCTCCTAGTTTGTTTTTTTCATGTTTGTAATTTAGTTATGTTCTAGAACATGCCATCACTAGGGAAAGAGAATGATGGCTCATCAGTCATCTAATCTATGATACAAGCATCTCTGGAAATGCATGTTACTAATAGGAACGAAAGCATGGCTGTATAATCCTAAATTAGAAGACGTAAAAGCATGTCTGGATATTCACCTTGAAGCCATAATTTTCCTGGAGAACATAGCAAGAGAACTTTTTCAGTATAAAATACCAAAAGGGTTTGGTTTAGTAGTAGGCATACGATGAACTATGAAAACTGATATGGCATGACTACTCCTTCCCATCATAGCTTAGTTTCATTGATTTAGCTTTCTTCTGAATTTCCTTTATGGGGGGTTTCATGAGTCTTTCTATTCATCTTTTAGGGTTATGTTTTTTTCTTTTCGTAGTGAGTGGTGTGCATTGCAGTGTAGGGATTCCATACAAGGAAGCTATAACTGAACTATGCGACGAAGTTCATCCCCTTGCCCAGGTATGCTCAGCGTTTCATTAAAGATCGTTATTGTTGTCAAAACTAAACAACCCCAAATTTATGCAACAACTAAAATAGTTGCGATGTTGTGAACCATTTTCATCGTCTCCACATGCATGTTTTTTAATATGACGGCAATCCATTAATCACCAGTTACATACTTCTTAATCAGTCTATAGGTGCAGTAAATACGATGAGAAGGCGGGACAGTGATGGGAAGCTGATCGGTTACAATACAGATTGCGAAGCTTCAATAACCGCAATCGAGGATGCTTTAAAAGGTGACGTCAAAGTTACTCATATCTAGAGCTGTCACTTCGGTTAACCGTAACCGGGCCCGGACCGAAAAACTGTGAACTCCCGGTTACAGTTTCGGTTCGATTACGGTTAATCGGCAACTAGTTCCGGTTAACCGGCCCGTTTTATTTCTCAGAACCCCTAACCGGCCGGGCCCGTGTAACCGTAACCGCCTAAACCGGTTCGGTTCAGGCCGGTTAAAAACCGCTGTATATATTTTTTATTTTTTTTTAATTATCCGTTTTATTATATTTACACACACATACACATATATATTGTTTGAATTAGCCGTTACCGGGCTGGTTAACAGAGCGGTTAACCGTGGTTAACCTGTACGGGCCGGTTAACTTCCGGTTATCGGTTCGGTCGGGGTTTCAGTTTCGGGCCGGTTGCGGTTAATTTTGGGCAGGTTACGGTTAATTTTGGGCCAGTTTCGGTTCAGATAGGCAGTTAGGGATATCTATAACCTGCCCGGACCACTAATAATTCGGTCCCGAGCGGTTTGGGACCGTACGGTCCCGATTGACAGCTCTACTCATATCACATGTTCAAAAGAATTTCACCACAGTTCTTTCCAGTAGAGCCAGCTGAGGAGGTTGATCTGCATTTAGTTTCTTGATTATCAACATACAATATTGCTTTGGTCATTCACCATATATCTGAAGAAGCTTACGCTTTAATGGACCTAATCATGGTAGAATCTTGTTCAAATTAACTCGTAGAAGTAGCATAGGATTCTTATGCAACTCTGGGTAGCATCTCATTGACTTAAATTTTCTACAGAAAGAGGATCTACGAATGGAGATTCACGGTTTCCATCTCCACTTTCTCAGAAGATGTTTGTGTTGGTTGGCGCTGGAGGTGCTGGAAGAGCACTGGCATTTGGTGCTAAAAGCAGAGGAGCACGGGTCATAATTTTCGACATTGATTTAAGTACGAAATAGTATCTGAAACTGAATTCTTATCTTTTGACACATACTAGGACCGAAGTCTTCTGTCTAATTTATTTTTATGTTTTTGGGCTGAAAAGACAGGGCGAAATCTCTTGCCATGGCTGTGGAGGGGGAAGCTCTGCCTTATGAACAACTGAACAATTTTCAGCCTGAGAAAGGGGCCATCCTTGCCAATGCAACACCTATTGGAATGCACCCCAACACAGATAGGATTCCTGTGGCAGAGGTCCCTCCTTATGTCACTTATTCTCTTTACGTTTGATTTTTTAGTATTAGCAGTATTAATTGGGATTAATTGGGATTGGAACCAAATGTGCCCTTACATAATTATAATCCTCAGAATATGGAGTTAGGAGTCTAATGAGGTTGTCTCTGCAAATTTACCAATTTCAGGCGACCTTGGGTGATTACGCGCTTGTGTTTGATGCTGTTTACACTCCTAGAAGAACCACCCTGTTGAAAGCAGCGGAGGCTGCTGGAGCCATCACTGTCAGCGGTGTAGAAATGTTCCTCCGTCAGGCTGTTGGCCAGTTCAATCTTTTTACCGGTGGAGAAGGTATCTCTCATTCTTTCTCTATGTTTTATTCTCTTTTTATACCCCTATATATAACTTGGATCTGATATATTCAGAAGAATTATTAATGTTTTGGGAACTCAGCATGCATAGGAAGAACTAAGAAAAACGATAGAGTTTCAACTCCAAGAAATGGATATTTTCTCGGTGATTCGAGTGTTGTATGAGTAACATAAGTTTTTTTTTTTCCTTTGTTGGGTTTGCAGCACCTTACGAATTCATGCGGGATACAATTTTAGCAAAGTTCTGATGGGATGATGACTGATGATAAATGTATAGAGAAATGGAGCATTGATAGAACTGAAAGGAGGGAATACTAGTAGTAGTACACTACAATTTATTTCTCATCTCAAAACTGTTTGATGAGACCCATTTGATTTTGTGTTCTATTGTTACTATTGATTACAGATGATTTGCACATTTGCTTTTATGATCCCACCTAAATGGTTCCTTGCAATAATAGCTCCAGCGCAGGCTGCACTTGCAGAGAAATATTTTGGTGCTCCATTAGAGCACCAAGTGGTACTCTACATCAATGAGTGTATGTCAATTACTGACAGTTTAAATAAGTGTTTTACTTTAATTGGTTGTAGAGCACTAAAAAAAATTCTCGCACTTGCATCACAATTGACTTTGACAGAATATGCCATTGAATACCTTGCTGTTTGGACACTAGTTCATGCCTTATAACAATGTTACTTGAATGTTCCTGCCACTATCTCCCATCTCCCAATATCACCCAGTAACCCGAGAATGTTAACTTTTTCACCTTTAAACAAGTTATTGTTCCTAACTTGCCAAATTCTTTCAAATAAAGTACCACTCAGGATCAGGTACTTGACATTATTATTGCAGAATTCCAACCAATTATTCCCCCATGTCTTTAGATACATTCCCCAGCAGGCACCAGTTTCAGTTTTGGTCAGTGAGGCACATACAAACATTTTTGGTCACTATCATCTGCAATCGGGATTTAAGGCTTTATTGGCAGAAGAATATTGCTCATAACCCTCTAAATCTTTAATTTCAAGTCTAGGATGCAATTTTGAGTAGCCATGTGAGAATCAAATGCAGTAGGGAATAAACCTCTTCTGTAGTAGCAGCAACACCTTTGTGTGAGCAGATTTGATTTTTACAAAAACCTTAAAAAAAACATTACTACTCGGAGAAGGTAGTTTGGAATTCTTTAGAATGCAATAAAATGAAATTTCAACACACTTAAAGAAATAAAAAGTACTTAAAAAAATTCTTTAACAACCTATGCTTGCATAATATCGATTCCTATCTGCTTGAGAGAGCCGTCTTCCATGTTGAAGATACCAACACACGTCTTGCGCTTGCGGTCTGCAAAGTAAAGCCTGAAGTATACAGAGTTCCTCTGGTACTGCGGAAAATCTTTAGCCGAAAGGGAAAAATTTTGGAATTCCATTATGCACAACACGCGGTCCCCCAACGAGTCCAAGCGCACCCATTCCTTTTCCTTGAAATCCATCTTGAAAACCATGCAAATGGGATTAACTCTATTGTCGACTTTGCTCGTGACGTCGGGTCTCCATATTGCAACCACCAAGAGCTCACCTAGTGACTCCACCAGATGTAGAGTAGTGCGCATAGTAAGGCCTTTCGAATAGCTGAATGTGGGTTGAAATCCAAGAATCTTTCTTGGGGGCTGATCAGCATCACTGCAATCCCAAGCCTCCAAGCGATGACTATGGACAAGATAATTAATGGCATATATACGACTGTTGATGCATATCATCTCATTGCAAGGGTAATCCTGCTCATGATCTTGACCTTCGAGCTCAGTAAATTGAGTAGCACCACCAAATTTAGCAAACACTAGTTGATTGCAGACGTGATGGAGAGCCACCACGCCGCCGCCGCTGGTGGGATGGGACCATAAAACAGCTTTACGAAGGCCATGACCATGTGCCTTTGTTGTAGGCATGATATGGGGAAGAGAAAAGTTTGTGAAGTGGAGAGTATCAAACAAAGATAACCTTGGATTGACCTCGTAGCCGACGTGGTAGAGTAGAAGATAGCCGAGTGAAGATCCAACACAGGTACGGACTTTGCCAGGTATTGTCTGGTTGTTGGGCAGGTACAGGTAATATCCCCCGCCAGACTCCTCCTTCATGCCTAGAAACCAATAATCGCGGCCTTCACGCCATAGAAACCAATAATCGCGGCCTTCACGCCAAAGAATCATCGGCGGCGGATGCGGCAGAGCTGCTGCTAGTGAGTGGTGGAGGAGTTCCAGCAGCTGGAGCCCCCAATACTGATCATCGGCGCGGTCTCTTTTAATGCCGCCTTTTCGTTGGATGACTACAGTGGTACTAGAGCTGCTGAGGGTAGCAGCTGAACAAGAATCTCGTTTCTTCTTCAAACGAGTCATCATCGTCATTTTCTTCTTCTACAATACAAGAAGAAGAAAATGATCAGTACAAGTAGTATAAAGTGAAAGAAGAATCCTTGATTACCACTTATCTCTGACCCTGAACTCTAAACTAAACAAGTTAATTTTAGGGGATAAATAGAAATAAAGCAAGCTATGTGTTGACAATTAGGTCTTGACCACCATCATCCACCGAGCCAGCTACGACGGTGATCTAGATCTACTACTAGTAATCACGAAATACATAGCAGCCACAATTCCACACACACATAGAGAGACAGAGAGAGGGAGTTGACCTGAAACTAACTAGGGTTTACGAGAGAAGAAAAAAACAGCCGGATGTTGACGATAGGAAGCGACCTCTTCCTTTTTCTTTTGGTAATAAAAAGTTTTGGGGGAGGGGATGCTGCCCCATTCTAGGGTCGGGACAGACTTTAGGCCTCTTTGAAAGCTTATAAAGGGAATTACAGATCACTCACCAAGAGAGACCGCCAACAGCGGGACTCGAATCCAAGCCTCGGTCTAACGAGGATGATGATAGGAAGCGACCTCTTCCAATTTTTCGTAATCGAGAAATTTTCGAAAAATTGTTTAATTTGATTGTAAAGACCCCGAACTCCTTCGGGGAGATTGCGCTAGGTGTTGCAGAAACTTGATTGGAATACTTTCTACTTGGTTCCATTTATGTACACCCGTCTTGCTTACATGCACATAGTTTTTTTATTCATATTCAATCTCTAGATTTGTTGAATTGTGTGTCGTGATCACACGATAACGTCAGGAACTGGTGATTGGAGTGAGATGCGGTCGTCTTTGAGGTCGAGGAAGCGACGTGCTTTAGACGAGAGAGAGGGAACCGTAATGACCCGACCTTTGTCAAGAACTTCAAGGGGAGAAACTTGATGGATGAGGATGAGGAAGGCTTGGAGATAAAGCTTGAGACCTCCCCACGCCACCTGTTAGAGATTTGAAGAGAGTTCCTAATCCGTTAGCCCCAATTATGCAAGTAAGAAGAAGTCGGCTAAGGTTGAGTTCTAGTGCCCAAAGTCAGCTGGCTCCGGTCGATGGTAATGTGGAGTCGACACTTCTGGAGATGACACAGTACAGTTGATTTTGGATGGTCAGACGCGTTCTGACCGTCAGTATGCTCATCTCTGGAGCAACCATCGGCAGCTCGGTCATCACCCTAGACCGTTCGAGTTAGTGGCAGAAACAGGCTACCGACCATCATAAGTATGAGTTGTACGCCGCGACTTTCGATGACTACGAGTCAAGTGCATATATCACCTCGAAGAAGGATGAGGATGCGGGGGGATCCGAGGGGTCTCGTCAGTCGGAGTAGATTGAACGACCCCCTTAACTGATAGTTACTGTCATCCGACGTACTTGACGCGATTTCTTAACGCGTATGCGCAAGTGCAGAGTCAAGTAATATGGGGGCGGTATTTCAACCCTGAGTTATCGATCCCACGAAGACAGACTTGAGATTATTTAATTAGTCAATTAATTTAAAAAATTGTACAAGGAGGAAAATTGAGTGATTGAAAGAGTTGTCGCCCCCAAACAAGCGACTGAATTAAAATAACAACTAGACTAATATGTTTGTATTTTTTTCTTAATTAAAGAACAAATATAGAGAAACTAGACAATCTGTAGATCATCTAGGATTGTAGACGAATTTCGGTTCAGCTATGTAACACGTCAATCTTATTCTAGTTCAGCCGGGTAATAGGCTATGACAATATCATGTCGGTCTCATGTCATTTTACGTCTCAGTTAACTACAATCTCCTCTCGGTCTCATGTTGTCTACCGGTCCGTTCTAGTAGGTCATCTACTGGTACGATAACGGGTCATGTCGGTCCACAGTTTCACGAAACAGCTGAATAATTCTACCGAATCTACCCACACTAAGGCCAATTCTATCACTTTTCCTTTTTGGTCCCAGTGATTCGGGATTGTGTTTAAGTTCTCATCCCAATTAGGCCAAGTCACTGTCGTGCACTCATCTAATTAACTAGCGTGTCCAGTTGATCACTCCTTTCACACTAAGGATTAAGCTCGGAACAAGAACACATAACACACTAAGGATTAAGCTCGGAACAAGAACACATAACAAAAATAAATATCAACATTAAGCGATTTACACATTTATGCTCAAACTCTCGAGAATGCTATATTTCTCTCAATACATAGCATGAATCTAAGATAATCAACCCGGAAAATACGCAAAACGGTATAAAATGTGCAAGAAATATAACTCTAATAGAGAGTTATCAGTACTCTCTAAATTCATTGAGGACAATGAATGTCTTAAGTGTGTGTGTGTGGGGGAGGGGGGGGGGGGTAGACTTCGACTAGCCAGCCTATCTTTGCATAGCCGGTTACAAGTAGTGTAGCGTGTTGGTCGTTCCTATAGGTGTCGGTTAGGACGTCGGTCGTGTCGGTCGATTGTCAGTTACATTGTCATTAGGTTGCATTTTCATGTTTCAATATGTTTCATTGTTTACACGTTTAATAAGTTGAGTTGACCATCCAAAAATTTGAGTCGTTAGTCGAGTTGGCCAATTGCATATAGAATAAAATAAATAAATAAATGATTAGAATGTCCCTAAAAATTGAAAATTTTGAGAAAGGGCAATTAAGGAATTTGAAACCGAAGAGAACTTTATGATTGAGTGCCTCGTGAGTAAGAAAATTTTATCCGTAGCATTATGTGTGGAGGTTTCGCGAAGGAAATGTACCGGGTGTTGAGAGCGACCTTACGCGCATTTATGGATTATCTATGTTTCCTCTAGTATGCTAGTTGGAAATTCCAACTTGGAATAGGTCCCTCCATGGCTAAATGTCATGTTTTGCGTGGAAATTTGTGGATTCTTGAGATATGGGGTTGAACTTCATGTTGAACCGGCATTAATGTGGTATGATTTCTGCGGCCTCGAAGTCGTGGGGCGTACACCACTATCCATCAGGTTGTCTTCATAGAAAACCCTAACAAGTTCACACATTTTATGCTCTACGGCACAGTTGAAAAATAAACGAGAAGAAAAAAATAATATTGCAAAGAAAATGTTGACAACCGAGGTGTCTCTATTCACATGGAGAATTCGGATTCAATCCAACATAGTGCTAAGAAGGAAAATTAGAGTCAAGCCTTACTTCACAGGAATTTTGTCGCCCTTAACATGGATAATTTGTATCCAAAAGCAATAAAAGCTAAGAGGGTCTCAAAGCCTCAAATGAATTGGTGAAGAAAGAGTACCACGGTTGCGACTTGATCAAATTGGACCATTTGAAGAAAAGAACGTATCCTGTGTCTTAATGTTAGGTTTTGTGGAATGCGGGCAACTGAGTGAACCTTTTGTGCAGAATCACTTTGATTCTACTTCTGGGAACGTGTAATATTAAAATTGAATAAATTAAAAAACTTCGATTAATTTCTTTTTAATCAACTACAATTATCAAACTAACTCATACAAAATTATGAAATTGTAACCCTCTCAAATTTTAGGAGTATTACATCACCCCCTCTTTAAAATCGAGGTTCGTCCTTGAAACTTAAAACAATCCCTACAAACAAGAACCATACGAGATAATGTAAGGTGTAATTCTATTGCACATGTAATGAATCCTAATGCACATGATTAAATGTATAGTTCTCTTGTAGGGTTAGAAAGGAAAACAAAGTGAGGGATGTCTTAGAAAATGTTCTAGGTCCGACATCTCATTTGTCAAAACGGAAGTAACAGACACGATCACGTAATACGAATAATATCAGGAAAGTGGGCAAAACCACATATTGACCAATACTAAAATAAATAGGTAAATATCAACCAGCATAACTTCCAACCAGGTAACATTTAGTCGTGGAGCCGTGCCGTTAGGTAGATGCGCATCCGTATCGCCGACCCAGTTCCATTTGTCAGCGAACACGAATTTTAAGCCAGCGACTGTATATAACAAACAAATCCCCTGGATAGAAATTAGAATTTAACAGAAAGAGAGATAATCTGAGAGTTGTATTCCTTGAGAATGGAAGAAGATAGAGAGGTGTTGGATTTCTCTAACTGACTAAGAACTAACAAACTATCTAACTAACCTACCTCTAACGTGCCTAACTTTAAGCTGAATTTCCTATACTTGCACTGTCAGTTCTTGGACAAATACATAACATTCAAGGTCAACCTTCTTCATATTCGTACTATACATCACATGCGTGGAGACATTTTGTCGAACAATTCAAAACACGTACACATTAATTTTGAGGAACATCGACGTTTTGTGTAACACACTGGTATATCAATAGCTGAGGTTGTCAAACTCCCATCACTTGGTTTTTCTCGACTTTAATCACTACTTAATCATTGGTAAGAAACCATTGGTCAACTCCGTTATCCATAATCTTGTTACTGTAACCAATGTAGTGTCCGTCTTGCAAGTATGGTCCCTGATGTTCAATCATAGAAAGGAACTCATAGTGGACGTCCTCTTCTCTGCAAAAACAAAGTGGCGGGACTATATGATTTTCCGTACAGTAACTTGCGAAGAGCCACAATGCCAGATGAATATGGGGATTCGTCAAACAATTGTTTTACTGATAGCAAACAAGCCAATGTCTGTAGTGCGACACTCATGTAGCCAATATGGCCCAAGTTTCTGAAGCCTTGGATAACATTGTTCTCGTCTACAACGATTATTTTAATTTTTTAGCTCCCTTAGAGCGCTTTCTTCCGGTTCCACCAAAACAAAGCATATCTTCCCACCCACAATTTAGAAAAGTAATAGTAAGGAAGGAGGGAGTGAGTCATTATTAGTTATAATGGATGAATGAGGAGAGGATTGAGAACAACAAACGGCGTGACATGCAGAAGCTTTGTTCCCAAGTATTAAAATCCAATGAAGAGAGTGAGGACGATGTAAGATGATGAACTAGGAAACAACTGTCACTGGCTGCTTTTCTCGACCTTTATGTGCGACACGTAGTGTCTTCAATTTCCTCTGTAATTACTAGTCAGCCTTCCAAAACCGAACGTTAGCTGAAGAATAAGAACAAGCGAAAGAGTTATGAAGGAAAGAAAACTTGTATTGCTATGAGAAGCTTACAATTTGTAGGATTCGATGGGTTGGAGAAAATGAGCTCCCCCCTCTGTATACAAGGTTTTCCCCTTGGAAGGATCTAGAGATGATCTGATCTAACTGCTAGGATCAAGGGGATTTAGAACTTTCCCCATCATCTAGCCTAAGATATTTACAAGAGTACATTCTAGAGGCTCTTACACACCATGTAGCCTACTAAGTACACGAACACTCTAAAAAATGGGCAACTAAGTTGGCTAAGTGGACTATGACATATTTTAGTCCCAATGTAGTCTAACTCAATGTAGGCTAAGGTGTCATGGACTAGCCAAAAGTCATTTACCAAGAAAAAAATTAAGTAAATTATGTGACCCATGACACAACGTAGTGATGGTCCTTAAGTAATACCGGTAATGAGTTAGCACCAAAAGTCAAACATATTTTGAACTCCAAACCAAGACCCTAATGAAAAATTGACATGTCAATAATTAATGTCTACAAACATTCCAAAAAATAAAATAATATATAATGTTTTCATAATACTAATAGGGAAGTGAATATTTCCAACATAGCGCAGTGAGTATTTTATTAGTATATCTTAGGGGTGCAACTTGGACGGGTTGAATCCGACCAACCCGAGCCCAGCCCGAACTAAAATAGCGCCCGATTAAATATTTTTAGTAATTTGGACGGGCTTGGACATAAATTCTCAGCCCGAATTACAATTACGGTCGGGCTTGAGCACAAATATTAAATGACGGGCTAACCCGAATTCCCCGATTTGCATGACCACCACCTATGAATATTATACTTTGAGAGAATTATGTAACATATCTAACATGAATCATCTACTTTTCTTTTGATCATTAGCGATTTTTTAATCATTGTTTTTTTCTTGAACTAGTTGATTTGCGAGGAATAGAGCAATAGTAAAGAAGATCCTCCCGAGGCGTGTTTTTCACCAACTATTTATTATCTTCTTGTTTTAAAAAAATATTAAGTTTAATGCACTGACCCGAATTCAGCCCGAACCCGAATTAATTTGAAAGAGTTTGGGCTCGGACGGGCTGATGATTCGCTTAACTCGGGCTGGGCTTGGGCATATCGACAGAACTCGGGCTCGTGTTAGGAAAAGGGTGCCAACCCGTCCAACCCGCCCGAGTTGCAGTCCTAGATTATCTTTTAGAAAAGGACAAAATTCATACTTACCAAGTCCTACACCCTTGAATTTTTTAGGGAAAATAACCTTTTTGATATATAAAAATGTAACACCGTTTACATCTTTGATCAAGCAACTTTCTAACCAATTTGAAAAATGGACAATTTGAATTCCACAAATTCAAGATCTAACTGTGGACTGAGATGAGGATGTGATTTTAAATCTAATATTGGGACGAGAGTTTTCAATTTGGTGAGACTAGGAAAAACATTTGCTCGTCTCGGTATTTGGAGAGAAGACCGAGACGAGCACCAGTCTCACCAAATTGAAAACTAGGACGAGGAAGTGTACGATCTGCCAAACTCGTCTGACAATATACTGAGGACGAGCAAGTCTTGTAGTGTTTCGTGTAGACTTGCTCGTCTTAGTATATTGCCAGCGACTGTTTTCTCGTCACAGGCTCAACTCCCATACTTAGAAAAAAATTATTTATTCTCCAGACTTAGAAAAAATTTCAGCAACTTTCAGTAACACTTGAACACTTAGACTTGACAAAGTTTCAGCAACACTCAAATTTGAATGAAATTTAGTCAAATGTGAACATACACTGAAAGTTGGAACACTTAAAAATTTCAGTAATATTTGAACTCTTAGAAATTTAGTAACACTTGAACATTTAGAAATTAAGCCAAATGTGAATAAAAAGTACTAAACACTTAATAATTTAGGGAAATACTTCAACACTTGAAAATTTAGCCAAGTATCTGGAAATAATCCTAAACCCTTAGAGAAATTCATCAACTTTTAGTAACTATTATAGACTTAGACAATTAAACATTTACAATACTCACCGTATATTCGATGTGCTGGGTACATTTATAATCTTCTTCTTGTCTTTTGGATGGTTGGTGTTTGATTCTTGTGGATGTGTGCTTGTGATTCTTGGTTGATACACATGTTTCTTGATACGGGAGCGTATCAATAGTATTTAGTTATTTATTTAATTATTAGTTATTGAGTTAATTTTTATTTAATTATTAGTAGTGTTTATTTAGTTAGTCCGTAGAGCCGTTAGGTTTAGGGTTATGTCAGTTTATTTGTCTATTTAAACATTGTACTATTATATTATAATTCAGTTAATGAAGAATTATCAATTCTCTAGTTCTCGTTCTTATTCTTGTTAATCTCTTGCTCTTCACTTTTCGTCTATTCTCTCCCAATCTCTTCACGTCGCCTATCAATTTCTCTACTTTCGATACGTTCTCGGTATCATCGGTTCTTTCATTGTTAACGACGGTCAGCTCTTCTCTGCGCCGTTTGTGTTCTCAAGCTTCATCACAATGGACCGTACCTCTGAACCTACCATGGCGGATCTCGTTGCTGCCCTGAACGACTGCATCAACAAGATGCGTCGCATAAACAAAGCTATCGATCCGGACTACGCGAAGATGAAGACCAGCACATCCAGGTTTGGCCGAATTTTCAGCCACAACCCACCCAATCCCCGGAGAAGAATCCTTAGCCGCCCATCAAACCGCGACAGAAGCAAGAACAACCACCTGAGACAGGATCAACATCCGCAACAACAGTCGGAGAAGTCAGAGAAGCCGGCGATTCGGATCAAATCAGCACCAGGCGCGCACCTCCTAGCAACGCCGCCACACGGAGCCGCCTCCTCCGGCGACTTCCCGTCGCGTCCCCCAATGTGCGCAAATCTTGGAATTAAGACGAGAGTAGGAATTTGTCTATTTAAGCGATGCACTCTTTTATTATTATTCAGTCAATGAAGAAGTTATTCTCTGAAAAAAAAAATGCGGATTTTTTAACACCCACCTTGAGGACAAGGTGATTTTTAAGGGTGGGATAGTGATACGGGAGCATATCAATAGTATTTAATTATTTAGTTAATTATTAGTTATTCAGTTAATTGTTATTTAATTATTAGTATTTAGTGTTTATTTATTTAGTCCGTAGAGTAGGCTCGTTAAGTTTAGGGTTATGTCAGTTTATTTGTCTATTTAAGCATTGTACTATCTATATTATAAAATAGCATGGTTTAACAAACTTTTGAATTTTTAGCCGTTAGATTAAATCAACCACATCCCCACCATTAGATCTCACCTAATTATTACAACTCTAACTACCCACTCTCTTTGGACATCCTTAGCTACCCACTCTCCTTGGACATCCATAACTAATAGGAAAGAGGTTTTTCTCAATTACATCGCTAACTTAAAAGTTGTTCTTTTTTTATTTCTTTTTTACCACATTTGTAAATATTATTTTTGGATAACACCTTTAAATTCATTTAAAAAAACACCTCTAAATTAAAAAACTATCCAATTTAGGGATAGTGCCCTCGGGCACGGGTAATACTCTAGTTATATTATAATTCAGTTAATGAAGAATTATCAATTCTCTAGTTCTCGTTCTTATTCTTGTTAATATATTTCTCTTCTCTTTTCGTCTATTGTCTCCCAATCTCTTCACCTCGTCTATCAATTTCTCTACTTTCGATACGTTCTCCGTATCATTTCTCTTGTGAATTCATCCCTTATCACATATCTTAGACTGGGTTGATAGCTAACCATGTTTTACCAATCAAATTTGCGTTAGAGTTGGTGTGCACAGTTTTGGTGTTGCTCAATCTTGGTAGCTTAGGTTGAGTGCTACCTCATACTTATCCGATAGCTGTGTTCTTGGGGACTTTTGTGAGCCGGAGCACTGGTGGCCTTGCTTTTTTCTGGGTCGGCCATTACTTCCGGTGTCTTTGCTTCGCACTTTGCTTCGCACTTTGCTTCGCATTTTCAGTTATGTGTTTGACTTCTTTTAGAACAACAGGCTCTAGTTTATTTTTTTCTGGGTCAGCCATTACTTCCGGCATCTTTGCTTTGCACTTTGCTTCGCATTTCCAGTTATGTGTTTGACTTCTTTTAGAACAACAGACTCTAGTTTATTTCCAGATCATGTGGAACAGATAACAACAAGAAGAATCGAAACCATGCGAGTCTTTTGTGGTTGCGGTGCTCTTAACAGTCACAGTGCCATGGGTGTTGCTTTACTAACTGGTGCGTCAGCAGTAAATGCCCTCTCTTCCATATGACTGAGAAGAGGCTCCAGTTAAATCTAATTCAGACAAAGTGTTAGTGGTGGTGTTGGTTGGTTGTGTGCTGCATTGGTAATGTTGTTGGTGGTGGTGCATTAGTGGTTGTGGTTGTTTTTGATGATTATGTGTGATTGAGGGCAAACATGTCCGTAAAAATTATTTCAGGATGGAACCCACTAATAACTAACGGTATTAGACAGAAGGGGTAGAAAGGACATCAAGTTTGAACTGTAGGAGTGTAAGTGAAGATTTGCCAACAAGAGGGGGTTTAAGTGAAAGATGTTTCAAATTGGAGGGGTGACAGTGAAAGTTACCCGATTTTTAACTGGGAACCAAAGAAAAAAAATGAGCAATTAATGTCTACAAACATTGCAAAAAGAAAATAATATCCATTATTTTTCCATAATACGACAATGGATATTTTCATAATAGCCCATGAGAATATTTTATTTGTGTATATCTTTTGGAGAAGAAAAAAAGGTTAAACTGAACAAGTCCTACAACTTTTGCATTACGACTTCATTTTTCTATCTCTATCATTTGACTTTATGATTCGTATTTGGGTTATTTTTTGACCGGTGATTTCGATCGCAAAAAAATATTTTTTTTTGAGGAATAAAATTTCATTAAGACTGGAAAGTCAACTCCAAAGAATCAAAGTTGTGTACGTTAATCGCTCAAACTGGCGTTTGCGTAAAATAAGTTATAGCAAAACGATAATTTTTGAAAATTGTTTTTTTTTGAAAGGAAATCCATTGAATTAAATATCAAATATGGCACATTACAACTGTTTGAAGCGAAATAAAAGTCCAATCTAGTGGGCTTGAGTTCCATTTTTGCTCGTTATTCAGGCCCAATCCCCTTGTTGAAAATTGTTCGGTATGTTTGTAATAATTTTTACTCCATATAACACCATAAAACGATGCCTAAAAATTGCATCATTTAACTATCCAGATCACCTGGTCGAACGAATAGTAGTATGACGGGGAAGAGAAAATTAGACTGGTATACACTTTCGATATGCTATGAAAATCTGCTTGTATTGGGCGGAACTTGAGTCGGCTGTCTAGCCCTGAAGCAATCAGAGGCCATCCCTCGCTTCTCGTCGTCATCCTCCTCCGGCTGCATCTTTTTTTTCCCCTCTCGTAAAGCCGAGTTAGTTTCAGGTAAACTCTCTCCCTCTCTGTCGAATTGTGGCTGCTATGTATTTCGTGATGACTAGTAGTTGTTGGCTCGGTGGATGATCAAGACCTAATTGTTGATACACTTAATTAGACAACCTCCAGTCACAATAACCCCTCACCTTCCTTCGAAATCAGGCGTTTTACCTCTTCTCACCGTAGATTTATTGATGTATCTGCAAATAGAGCATAGGCTGAGGTGTGAATTGCCGTCCAATGAATAGTAGTATAAAACTTGGTTCGAACGAGAGACATTAGAGCTCCGTTTGGTTGGTGGTACCGTTGTTTTGGTGTTTTTGGTGCTATTTTGATTAGAGGTAAAATATTTTTCTGTAAAAATGTTTTCCCTCAAACGAAGTAAAAATGATTTACACATTTCAGATCCCTAAGTCATTTTCCGGAAGTGAAGGAGCACGACAACAACTCATACTAACCTCCACCACGACCCATCACTGCCACCCACCTTCCCCGCTACCCATCACTGCCACCGCCATCACGGATTCACGGCCCACTGTTTTTGCAAGTGTCAACCAAACACGAAAAAATAATTGCAGAGAAAACTTTTTCACACAAACTATTTTATGCGTAGAATATTTTCCCTTGTAAAACAATTTACTGCGAACCAAACAGAGCCTAGATGATGATAGATGTAGTATTGTGTTGTTCTGTTAAGTGAATTTGCCTTGAACTCTTCTCTAAATTCCTGTATCCACTTATTAAATAGTCATCAGTTCAGTCTTGAGTCCGCGAGCGATATCTATCAGGGCTGATATTTTGATTTTTGCCATGATCATTATCAACTTCTTGCCCATACATTGGAGGAGTGAATATCTGTTTTTCTTCCTCCTCGCAACACATACATGATGAGTGACATGTAGCATCGTTGATGCCTAGTATTTGTTTTTAATAGTTGCTTACTTTGAAATTGTTAAATTATCTGAAAAGTTGATTTTAAGAGGAAAATATTGCTTGCTTTACATGTGTTTTATCCCCTAAAATTAACTTCTTATTCCCTAAAAAGTTTAGTTTAGAGTTCAGGGCCAGAGAATAGTGGTAATAAACGATTCTTCTTCACTTTTATAGTAACTTGTACTGATTTCTTCTTGTATTGCAGAGTCGTCTTCCAGAGGATCCATCCCCGCAACAATGACGATGATGACTCGTTTGAAGAGGAAACGAAATTGCTCTTCCGCTCCCCTCAGCAGCTCTAGTACTACTGTAGTCATCCAACGAAAAGGCGGCAGTAGTAAAAGACACCGCCCCGATGATCAGTATTCGGCGGTCCAACTGCTGGAACTCCTCCACAACTCACTAGCAGCAGCAACAGCTCCACCTCCGCTGCCGATGATTCTTTGGCGTGAAGGCCACGATTATTGGTTTCTGGGCATGAAGGAGGAGTCTGGCGGGGGATATTATCTGTACCTGCCCAACAACAAGGCAATACCTGGCAAAATCCGTACCTGTGTCGGATCCTCACTCGGCTATCTTTTATTCTACCACATCGACGACGAGGTCAATCCAAGTTTGTCTTTGTTTTATCCTCTCCACTCCACAAACTTTCCACTTCACCCTATCTTGCCGACAACAAAGGCACATGGTCGTGGCCTCCGTAAAGCTGTCTTATGGGCTCATCCCACAGGCGGCGGCGGCGTGGTGGCTCTCCATCACGACTGCAAACAACTCATGTTTGCTAAATTTGGCGGTGCTACTCAGTTTGCTGAGCTCGAAGGTCAAGATCATAAGCAGGTTTACCCTTGCAATGAGATGATATGCATCGACAGTCGTATATATGCCATTAATTATCTTGTCCATCGTCATCGCTTGGAGGCTTGGGATTGCAGTGATGATGATCACTCCCCAAAAAAGATTTTTGATTTTCAACCAACTTTCAGCTGTACGAAAGGCCTTACAATGCGCACTACCTTACATCTGGTGGACTCAATGGGTGAGCTCTTGGTGGTTGCAATATGGAGACCCGACGTCACTAGCAAAATCGAAAGTTCCAGAGCTAACCCCATTTGTATGGTTTACAAGATGGATTTCAAGGAAAAGGAATGGGTGCGCTTGGACTCGTTGGGGGACCGCGTGTTGTGCATAATGGAATTCCAAACTTTTTCCCTCCCTGCTAAAGATTTTCCGCAGTACCAGAGCAACTCAGTATACTTCAGGCTTTACTTTGCAGACCGCAAGCGCAAGACATGTGTCGGTATCTTCAACATGGAAGACAGCTCTCTCAAGCAGATAGGAATCGATATTATGCAAGCATAGGACCTTCCTTCTCTTGTTTATCTGGTTAAAGAAAGTGCTTGAATTATTATTGTTACCTTAACAAGTCTTGAAACCTCCATCTCTTCACTTTGATGAACAAGTGTGTTTTGTTAAGTGGCTGCAAAGGTGGTTTTCCCAATCAAGTAATTTTATATGTTCAATCAAGAGTGTTAAGTTATATCAAGTGTCTTTTTTTTTGCGTTATGTCACATGTCCTTTTTCTCTCTAGGGGTGAGCTCGTCTACGTGCCTTACTCACATCGCTATTCTCTTCTCCGCCCCGGTGGGGGGGGGGGGAGTTACTTCTTAAATTTATACATTTAAGATTTAAAGAAGTAAACTCACCAGATATTTCCTTCTTAGTTTGTAAACTTGCAAGATACACCGTACCATGCATTGGCAAGCTGTTGGAAAAATCCTTGGATATCTCAGGTTTGCAAGTATGATAAGATACGTAAGCAGTCTTTTTGTAGGAATGCTGGGATGGGTTTGATACAAGTATATAACTGATGTTGGTTAAGTATCATTCTTTTTTTTCATTGAGGCACTAGTTATCCTAGTACCATGCATTGGCAAGCTGTTGGAAGAATCCTTAGATATCTCAGGTTTGCAAGTATGATAAGATACGTTAGCAGTCTTTTTGTAGGAATGCTGGGATTGGGTTGATACAAGTATATAACTGATGTTGGTTAAGTATCATTCTTCTTTTTCACTGAGGCTGCTGCATGTTATGCATTTTTATGACCATTTATTGTGACCATTCAGGTAGCGTCTGATTTGAAACAGCCTGGTAGCAGTAAAACAATTGTATCTTCTTATATGGATGGTGCAACTACTTCAAAAGAAGATCTGAGCCAACTTGTTGCAAACATGCAATCAACTGGTGCCGATAACATCAAAATTGTCTCTAATTCGTCCAGCATTACCGAGCTATCAAGATTATTTCATTTGCTTCCACAATGTTAGGTCTGTTGTTTGACTACAGCATTGTTATATTAGTCCTTGCCTTTTATGACCATGGTTTTTGACCAGCTTCGGCTAATTGGATTGATTGAAAGCATGCAATTTACAGATCATATAGGTGACTGAATGTGACTTTTTTAAATGATGCAGATATCATTGATTGCTTACTCCTTGGGGAAAAAGGGCTCGTAAGCCAATTGTTGTGTGCGATATTGGTAGTATCTTAGTTTACGGAAGTCGTGAAGGAAACGAAGTGCCATTGTACAGCCTTCAACATGTGTATGGAGTTGACCATATAAACGCTGATACTAAAGTTTTTGGGTTCATCTCAAAGCCAGTGGGCCACAGCAAAGATCCTCTTCTGCACAATCCCACCTTTAGACATGTGGGTTACATTGGAATTTATGTTCCGATGCTCGTAGATGATCTCAAGGAATTTTTGAGTGTCTATTCCAGCCCCGATGCAGGTTTCAGGTAAGAAAATACCGTATTAAGTCACTAGCGATTAAAAGGCTATACTGTTGGTACCCGAGTCATACGCAGAAGATTGGCAGAACTAGTTGTGAATGGTAGCTTATTACATCGCTTAAGAAACAGTGAAAAATGGTCTCCTACTTAGTCTGATGTCTAAATTTAATCAATTTCAAGGTGATGCTGTTGTGGTGTATTCTGGCTACTTAGTCTGATGTGCTCTATTCTATAAATTTAAAGTGACAGTGTGGTGTATCCTGGGTATCCCAGTGCTGCCACTCACTGTAACTCTATACCAGCACTTAACTACCAAAAGATACCTCTCTTCCTCAACACTGTGGGGGGGTTAGTGAAGGGATGTGGAATTGGTGTATAATTTTTTTTTTTTTTTTTTTTTTTTTTTTTTTTTTTTTTTTTTAATATCTGGGTGTGGCGCCTGAGTTTGTCAGCATTTCATTACAGGCCCTGAGTTTTTTTTTTTTTTTTTTTTTCATGTTTGTATATTAGTTGTGTTCAAGAACATGACATTACTAGGGGAAGAAGATAACAGTTCATCTAATCTAAGATACAAGCATCATTGGGAATACACGTTGGTAGTGACCAAGCATGGGTTTTGAATAATCCTAGATTAGAGGACATAAAAGGCCAAAAGCATGGCTGGCTATTCACCTTGAAGCAATAATTTTTCTTGAGAACATAGCAAGGGAACTATTTATTTTAAAGATAACAAAAGGGCTTGGTTAAGTGGTGGGCATATGATAAAGTATGAAAACTGACATGGCATGACATACTGCTTTTCATCATAGCCTAGTTTCAGTGATTTAGATTTCTTCTAAACTTCTTCTATGGGAGTTTCGTAATTTTTTCTCTTCATCTTTTGATGGTTGTATGTTAATGAGTGGTGTGCATTGCAGTGTAGGAATTCCATACAAGGAAGCTATAACTGAACTCTGTGCTGAAATTCATCCCCTTGCTCAGGTATGCTCAGCATTTCATTAAACATCTTTATCCTTGCCTTAAGTAAGCTCAGCATTTCATTAAACATCTTTATTGTTGTCAAAACTTAACAACTCCAAAATGTATGCAACGCATTTGTTGCAAGTGTCTTTTTTTAACAACTGAAATAGTTGCAATGTTTTGAACCATTGTTACCGTCTTCACATGCTTGTTTTTAATATGACGACAATCCATTAATCAGGGGCCACATACTTCACGATCAGTCTATAGGTGCGGTAAATACGATGAGAAGGCGAGACAGTGATGGAAAGCTGATTGGTTACAATACAGATTGTGAGGCTTCAATAACCGCAATTGAGGATCCTTTTAAAGGTGACATCAAAGTTACTCATATCGCATGTTCATAAAATGTTCACCACAGTAAATTTTCAGTTTCCCGGTAGAGCCAGCTGAGGAGGTTTTTCTGCATTTTGCTCCTTGATTATGAAAATACAGATATTGATTTCGTCATTCGCCATACATCCAAAAAGGCTTAGTCTTCATGCCAAATTCTATGAAGTTGACTTACACAATGTTCAAATTAACCTGTAAAAGTAGCATAGGATTCTTATCTTGTGCAACTCTGGGTCGCAACTCATGGCTTGAATTCTTACAGAAAGAGGATCTAGGAATGGAGATTCATGGCTTCCATCTCCACTTTCTCAGAAGATGTTTGTGTTGGTCGGCGTTGGAGGTGCTGGAAGAGCCCTGGCATTTGGTGCTGAAAGCAGGGGAGCACGGGTTGTAATGTTCGACATTGATTTAAGTAAGATATAGTATGTGAAACTGAATTCTTATTCACACATACTAGGACCGAAGTCCTCTTGTCTATTTTTTTTATTTTTTTTTTATTTTTTTGGGTCTGAAAAGACAGGGCGAAATCTCTTGCCATGGCTGTGGAGGGGGAAGCTCTGCCTTATGAACAACTGAACGATTTTCAGCCTGAGAAAGGTGCCATCCTTGCCAATGCAACACCTATTGGAATGCACCCCAACACGGATAGGATTCCTGTGGCAGAGGTCCCTTCCTATGTCCCTTATTCTCTTCAGGATTATAATCATCAGAATATGGAGTTGAGTCTAATGAGGTTGTCTCTGTAAATTTACCAATTTCAGGTGACCTTGGGTGATTACGCGCTTGTGTTTGATGCTGTTTACACTCCTAGAAGAACCACCCTGTTGAAAGCAGCCGAGGCTGCAGGAGCCATCACTGTCAGCGGTGTAGAAATGTTCCTCCGTCAGGCTGTTGGCCAGTTCAAACTTTTTACCGGTGGAGGTCTCTCTCTCTCTCTATATATATATATGTATATGTGTGTGTGTGTGTGTGTGTGTGTGTGTGTGCGCGCGCGCGTGTGTTTTCTTCTCTTTTTACCCCTTATATAACTTGGGATCTGAAATGTTTAGAAGAACTATTAATGTTTTGGGAACTCAACATGCCTAGGATGATAAAGTTTCAACTCCAAGAAATGGATATTTTCTCGATGATGAGAAATACAAGTTTTTTTCCTTTGTTGGGTTTGCAGCACCTTACGAATTCATGCGGGATACAGTTTTAGCAAAGTTCTGATGGGATGATGACCGATGATAAATGTATAGAGGATGATGGAGCATTGATAGAACTGAAAGGAGAGAATACTAGTAGTAGTACAACCATTTATTTCTCATCTTAAAAATTGTTTGATGAGACCATTTGAATTCAATTTCTTTTGTTACTATTTATTACAGATGATTTGCACATTTGCTTTTATGATCTCACCTAAATGGTTCCTTGCAATAATAGCTCCACCGCTAACTCCTTAGGCCACACTTGCATCACAATTGACTTTGACAGAATCCAAAGGAGGAGGCTGCCATTGAACACCTTGCTGTTTGGACACTAGTTCATTTTTTTTGTAACAATATTACTTATATGATCCCGCCACTATCTCCCAAAATCACCCAGTAACCTGCGAATTAACTTTTTAACCTTTAAACAAGTTATTGTTCCTACCTTGTCAAATTATTGTAAAGTAAAATACCACTCAGGATCAAGTACGTGACATTATCACCTTTGTCGATTTCCAACAAATAATTCCACCATGTCTTTAGATCCGTTCCCAAGCAGGCACCAGTTTTGGTTCCAGCAACTGGAAACCACATATACTTAACCAGATCACAATGAAAAGAACAGATGCTTGAGTGTTTCTTGCTCAGTGAGGCACATACAACATTTTTGGTCACTATCATATGCAATTGGGATTTAAGGTTTATGTTTAGCATTTTCAAGATTGGGCACCCATGAATCTTGAAAATTCTTCTGATCTGTCTGACACATCTTCGGAGGTATTCTGGCTTAGAAAAATAGCTGAATTGGATTTTGATCTTCTGTCCTGAGCACTCATAAAGTTGCAAGAAATACATCCAATCCTCAGCAAACATTAGATGGTTCAATAGCTTGACAGCCACGAGCCAACTTAATACCATGAATCAGATCTTTTGCAGCAAATTCAAGGATTACAGAGAGAACATCATCACATAAAATGAATAAGGTTGGGTATATTGGATCTCCCTGCCTAATACCACAAGAAGTTTTAAAAAATATTCCACATAAAATGAATAAGGTTGGGTAACATGGAAAAGTCATATGACATGCTACAGTGGCCTTCCATTGCGAAGGTTTTGACTTGGCTAGGTCTGCCTAGATGCATGGGGAATAGTATTCTAGAATGTGTCATGTGGAATATTTTTTAAATCTTCTTGTGGTATTAGGCAGGGGTATCCAATAAACCTCCTGTTTGGCTTGAGCACCAAGGAAAATTTGTGAGCTTCTTCGATGGGCGGAAAAGATGCTGGAATTGCAACTTGGTGAGACACTAGTTAAGCACTGAATAAGCAGAAGCAATTTTCAAGATAAGAATCCCATTGGCAGAAAAGGTACTACTACAGAAAAGGCTTATTCCCCCTACTGCATCTGATTTTCGCATGGCTACTCGAAATTGCATCCTAGTCTTGAAATTATGATTTAGAGGGTTATTAGAGCAATATTCTTCTGCCAATAAAGCCTGAAGTCCCAATTGCGGATGATAGTGACCAAAAAAGTTGTATGTGCCTCACTGAGCAAGAAACACTCGAGCAGCATATGTTCTTTTCATTGTGATCTGGTTAAGTGTGTGGTTTCAAGTTGCTGGAACCAAACTGGTGCCTGGTGGGAAATGGATCTGAAGACATGGTGGAATTATTGGTTGGAATTATGCAAAGGTGATAATGTCAAGTACCTGATCCTGAGGCATGAACTAGTATCCAAAGTAGCAAAGTGTTCAATGGCGGCCTCCTCCTTTTGGATTCCATCAAAGGCAAGTGTAGCCTAAGGAGTTAGTGCTGGAGCTATTATTGCAAGGAACCATTTATGTGAGATCACAAAAGCAAATGTGCAAATCATCTGTAATCAATAATAACAGTAGAAATCAAATGGGTCTCATCAAACAATTTTTAAGATGAGAAATAAATGGTAGTGTACTACTTCTTTTTAATGGTCACAAGATTTTGCTTACTTAAAATGATTTTTGGGTTTGTGTGCGCAGATTTGATTTTTACAAAACCTTAAAAAAAAAAAAAAAAAAAAAAAAAAAAAAAAAAAAAAAAAAACACACACACAATCCAGAAAACCTATGTATATGATCTTAACATACTACTCGGATCCTCTCAAATAAAAAAACATTACTACTCGGAGAAGGTAGTTTAGAAAATGCAATCAAATGAAATTTCAACACACTCAAACAAATAAAAGTACTTAAAAGACTTCTTTAACAACCTATGCTTGCATAATATCGATTCCTATCTGCTTGAGAGAGCCGTCTTCCATGTTGAAGATACCAACACACGTCTTGCGCTTGCGGTCTGCAAAGTAAAGCCTGAAGTATACAGAGTTCCTGTGGTACTGCGGAAAATCTTTGGCACAGAGCGAAAAAGTTTGGAATTCCATTATAAACAGCACATGGTCCCCCAACGAGTCCAAGCGCACCCATTCCTTTTCCTTGAAATCCATCTTGTAAACCATACAAATGGGGTTAGATGAGGAACTGTCGATTATGCTCGTGATGTCTGGTCTCCATATTGCAACCACCAAGAGCTCACCTAGTAACTCCACCAGATGTAGAGTAGTGCGCATTGTAAGGCCTTTCGAATAGCTGAATGTGGGTTGAAATCCAAGAACCTTTTTTGGGGGGTGATCAGCATCACTGCAATCCCAAGCCTCCAAGCGATGACGATGGACAAGATAATTAATGGCATATATACGACTGTCGATGCATATCATCTCATTGCAAGGGTAAACCTGCTCATGATCTTGACCTTCTAGCTCAGCAAACTGAGTAGCACCACCAAATTTAGCAAACACGAGTTGTTTGTCGACGTGATGGAGAGCCATTACGCCGCCGCCGCCGCCATGTTCCCATAAAACAGCTCTACGAATGCCATGACCATGTGACTTTGTTGTCGGCATGATAGGAGGAAGACAAAAGTTTGTAAAATTAAGAGGATCAAACAAAGATAAATATGGATTGAGCTCGCGGCCGACGTGGTAAAGTAAAAGATAGCCGAGTGAGGATCCGACACAGGTACGGATTTTGCCAGGTATTGGCTTGTTGTTGGGCAGGTACAGATAATATCCCCCGCCGGACGCCTCCTTCATGCCCAGAAACCAATAATCACGGCCTTCATGCCAAAGAATCATCGGCGACGACGGTGGTTGTGGTGGTGGTGCTGCTAGCGAGTGGTGGATATGTTCCAGCAGTTGGAATCCCCAATACTGATCATCGGGGCAGTGTCTTTTGCTGCCGCCTTTTTGTTGCATGACGACATCACTAGTAGAACAACAATGTCGTTTCCACTTTAGACGAGTCATCATCGTCATTGTTGTGGAAAACTGACAATACAAGAAGAAAATTCTCGATGTATTTGTGGCTGAATTGTTCCGTTTCTAGGTCTAAAAATCGTCCTACCTTGTCTAGGCACGAAGAAGTTCCATGTCTTTAGACCTGAAATTGCACTCAGGTCCCCCAAATTTGTACTTATGGATATATTAGGCAACTTTTTTCAGTGGGCCATAACTTTCTTACCTGGACTTCAAATTGGGCCTACTTTATATCTCTCACGGTGCGATGGCCTTACTAAAACAATCCTTCTAAATTTTTTTGAGCATAAAAAAGAGTGCAGTATGGTCATTGCAATTTTTTTTCATCTTTTCTTCAATTTCGCATCATTGCTTCACTCTTCATCCAACTCCATTCCAAACATCTTGGTCTCTCGTAAGTTCCATTGCACATACTTAACCTATATGTAATTCACAACACAAAATTATCCATACAATTATCAGGACCAAAAAATATGCATGAAACTACATTGTTTTGGGTAACTCACCCGGTGGTAGGGCGGCATAACTCCGCGTCTTATTTAATAAGTGAGAATCAGACTCCCAACCCGTAATCTACAAGGGGGGGGGGGGGGGGGGGGGGGGGCCTTAGATCTGGACCACCTCAACAACTTAGACTACATATTGTTGAGGAAAGCTCCACTTTATAAAGAAATTTTTTGAAAGATCAGCAAATATGTCCATGAGCCGCCGGAGCATTGGCAACCATATTACCCTGTCGGTACGTGTGGTGGATTGAAGTCCCAAATGAAAGAGCATGTAAATCTATAATAGCAAGGCATGAAGAAACGAAGGAAGGTGTTTATTGCAAATGGGCGCTAAGTGTAGAGCATTAGAAGTAACTGCATGAGGTGCCGAGTTCCAACCAAACTATTATGATGTAATTCTAAACAAAAGAAGAGAAAAGATCGCCAAAGTAAGGGCGTTGGTGCAACCTACAAGTTGGTGAAGTGACCGGTAGTGATGGACTCATTTTGTCCCACTTTTTCCATCATGTTTAAACTTTTAAGGCTAGTTTAAACAATACAAAATCATGTTAACTTGTTCGTAATGTTGTCACAAGCTCAAAGCCCTAATGTTTGGGGCATCTATCAATTTGGTCCTTATTTTTCATTTTTTTATTTTTATTTCCCATCCAGTCAATACATTCTTTGGAGTATGACCTATTATTTTATTTTTTTCCTAAAAAAATATATATTTAATTTTTTTCTATATATTTCATCATTAGTTCAGTATATTCTTTTGAGGATGACCTAAAATTCTGGGTATTAGACTAGTGACAAGCACCTGATTTTTGTTATCAGAGCAAATGAGTGCTAGTTCAGTTGTCGAGTGTTTGAAGCCCCTGCATAATCCGTGTGCACATGCTTGTACCTTTTGAGGATGACCTAAAATTTGATACATTTATCAAAGAACCACCAAAGAATACAAAGGGCCGGGGTATAACTCTTGGTGTAAAATATATCGAGTAACACAATAGTGAAACCACATCCTCTCTGCCAGAATTACAAATTTACAATCTCGTGATTGTCGAAGATGCCAAGCTAAAATTGTTAAAACCTAAGCTGCGCAAGAACGATGAACATAACAAATTTTGTTTATTTGAAAAGAAAATAAACTTGTATTGTTTATTCGGAAACAGAAAAGTACAATTATCTCTATGACTCAAGCCCTCCTCACTAGCTTTACTCTTCGACAATTGTCTTCAACTTCTTCAGAGAATTATGTTCCATGTTGAAAACTACGAGATGGTATTTGGGAATCGGGCCAGGATGGTAATAATTATGGCACTTGAAACCCCTGATATGGTAGTGTCTAAAGTATATGGAGTTCCTCTCGTACTGTGAAAACTCTTTAGCTGAGAGATACATAGTTTTGAACTGCGTTATAATCAACACATGATCACTTAATGAGTCCACGCGTACCCACTTCTTGTCCTTGAAATCCATCCGGTAAACTGAACAAACGGGCACATCTGGAAACCATTCGAGAATTGGGCTTCCAAAAATGGGCCTTCTTATTGCAACAAGCCAGAGCTCACCTTGGGATTCCACTGAATGTAAAGTCGCTCTATGGGAAGGGGCATGACTGCAGAATGTAGGTTCAAAACCCAAGACCTTTTTCGGGCCATCATCATCAGAGTCACCAGAAATACTATTACTACAATCCCAGGCTTCTATGTGATGATTCAGAGCAGAACCCGTAACTGTATATATACAATTGTTGATGTATATCATCTGTGTGAGTTGGGTACGCCGCCTATGATCTTGACATTCAAGTTCAGCAAATTGGCTATTAGCAGCTCCACCGCATTTAGCAAACATGAGTCTCCGGTCAGAATTGAGAGCAACAAAGCCGTGAGACAACACGAGAGCTTTCCTAATGCCGTTGATTGGAGGGAAACTCACAGCAGAGACCGACAAGAGCGTAGGATGAAGTAAAGACAACTGATTCTTCTTTGCTTTGTCTTTAAACAAGATACACCCGTTTGAGGAGTATCCAACACAAGCAATACTCCCCCGAAACAATTCTTCGGTTTTGTGGTTGGCTGGTAGGTACAACTTTCCCAAATCAGCCTTGGCGGCTATTTCCAACAACCAAAAACCACCGTGATGATACCAAAGAATTGGTGGCGGCCTTGAGGGGGAAGGAGGACGACGTGTTGATTTTAGGGAAGATTCAGCCCCCATGCTTGAACAATCACGATGACAGTGTCTTTTGGCTTTGACGAGTGAAGAGGAACAATGCCGTTTTCTCTTTGGAGAAGAAGTCATTGTTAGGGCTTCTGTACTGCGCGGGTGGAAGGCAAAAATTGGTCATGAAGTAAAGTTTTACTCGGTAGGAGCAGTAGCATAATTAAAGTAAAGAAATGTACCAACTAATAGCACGAGTCAAATTTGCACCTCAAAACTAAATATGTGATCTAACTACAAGGATGGCAATGTTTCTATAATCGCGATCAGTTAAACAAGGAATGCGCAGAGCACAGCAAAAAGTGAGGACATATGACCAATAAATTTTTAACTCCAAATTTTAGAAGGTTTTACACATAAGAAAAGACTTTTTAGAAGAAAAAGATACTCCCTCCGTCCCAGCCAATTCTTGAAAACAGTAATTGGGTATTATACGGGCCTAGCGATTTGATTAGACTAGGCCCGTATAATACCCAATTCCAGTTTTCAAGAACTGGGTGGGACGGAGTAGTATACCATACCCTTTGTCTGTTTTAACAAAGTTTAGTGAAGCAGAATTAAAATAGAACTGTAATACTCTGTTACAGATTAGGATTAGTAATGGTTAGCCATCAAGTTTTTACTAAGTAAAAGCTAAGACCCACGTCGGTCATCAGGTCAAGTTTGTGGAAAAAATATGAACTAGCACCACCAAACTAACATTGAGTTTTTTATAATTGTATGTTAATATACGTAATCAAAACACGGGGGTTTGCCAGCCTGGGGCCTAAAGCAGCCGCTTTCACCCCCCCCCCCCCCCCCCCCCCCGCCCTCTTATGGCCCGGCCTTAAATGGATGAATTGGGTCTCCATTGCCATCCCCCAACCTAGAGTTGAGAGCAAGAGTGATGTACGGAAGAATTCACAGAAGCATCGTCAAAAAAATATAGTCAAAAAATCGAACAAAACAATTTTGGGCAAAAACCCAATATTAGAAGTTGAATTGAAGGAATACGGATCAAGTCAAAATGATTTTAGCTGCTGAAGGGTTAAGCAAGTGTTGGGGGACAATAAGAGGTGGGCAGCAAAAATAAAAACCCAATCGAACCAATGTTGTCTCCTCGGATTTACTGAAGTTTGGGAACCATCCTACCTGAGGGGCATAGGCGATCCACCCTAACGGAGGTGCCTAAACGACCGCCTTTGACAACTATGTTCGCAACACATATAAATGGACACATGACCTCCACAAGATATATGGGGCCTAAAACAAAGTAATAAATTTGAAGCCTTAAATTAAGAAGGTTTTACACATAAGAAAATATCTTTTAGAAGAAAAATATACTAGAAAGAAATGGGGTGATGGACACTAAATCTACATGCAAAATGTATTTTGGGACACAAACCCCCTGCAACCCCCCCCCCCCCCCCCCTCCCGCATTTTCAATTTTCCACTACAACCCCCTGCAATATACATCCGTTGGACATTTAACGCCCTGCAGTTTCAGTTTCCCACTAAACCCTCTGCAACTTACATTTGTGGGACACTTAACCCCAAATTTATAACGGATGTCAAATTTCTAACTGAAATTCATTGCGTGCTATTCACGTGATAGCTCTATAGATGAAGAAAAAACAACTTCAAAGACCATCACGCCACACACACGTGATGAATTTTCGTTAGAACTTTGACCCTCGTTATCAATTTGAGGTTAATCGTCCCCCACATATGCATGTTGCAGGGGGTTTAGTGGAAAATTGAAACTGCAGGGGGTTATGTGCCCCACTTATATATAATGCAGGGGTTGTAGTGAAAAATGTAGGGGGTTTTGTGCCCCAAACTACATTTTGCATGTAGGTTTAGTGTCAATTACCCAAAGAAATATTTGAGACCCCTTCTTTGTCTATTTTAACAAATTTTAGTAAAGTAGAATTGTGTGAGATATTAGGATAGCAATGAATAGCCATCAAATTTTTACGAAGGAACAACTAAGACACCTACGTCGGTCGTCAGGTCAAGTTTGTGGCAAAAATATGAATCTTCACCAAACTAACATTGAGTTAACGTTAACATATGTATAAAAAAAGGGGGGGTTGCCGGCCCAAGGGCCTAAAGCTGCCGCAAAATACATCCTAGAGTCGAGAGCAAGAGTGATGTAGAGAAGAATTCACATGAATATCGCAAAATAAAACACAGCTTTTGGGCAAACCCAATAATAGAAATTGAATTTAAGCATGTCTTGGGGGACAAGAAGAGGTGAGGAGTAAAACTTAAAAAACCCAATCGAATCAATGCCATCTCTTCAGATTTACTAAAGTTTGCAAAAAACAAGAAGCCGTAGAACCTGGGAATCATCATGGATGATGATGATGATTGCACAGACATCATCAACCTTTCATTGACCACGGACGACAAATCTCTCTGCTTCTACTACTTCGTCGAAACCCTAGCAAAGCAAACGCAACAAAACCAACAAAGAAGCTAATAAAAAAAATACAAAACCATGTTAACGTCTTCTAAGGTTGTCACAAGCTTACAGCCCTAATGTTTCGGGTATCTATCAATTTGGCCCTTAAATTTTTATAATGTACACATTTCCCATCCAGTCAATACATACATTCTTTTGAGAATGATATAAAATTTATGTTATTAGACAAACGACAAGAACCTAATTTCTGTTATTTATCAAATATTGGCGTCGACGGAAACACGATCTCTTTTGTTGTCGTAGACAAGGTAGAGCGGGTGCAAGTAAAATAGTAAAACGAAAAACCCTGGTCAATATAATGCATACACCATTAGAAACTAGCACTCTCTACTATACCTTGTGTGTCTCTATTTTCTTCAGAGAACCATATGCCCATGTCGAAGAAACTGGTGTTGTAGGTATATATAGTTCCTCCCATAATGTGAACTTTTTTTAGCCGAGAGAGTTATCACTTGCATTACATTACATACAACATACAATCCCCAACCGCGCGCTCGTACAGCCAATTATTTGTGATAGATGCATGAAGGAAAAATATCAAATATGTCAAAGAACCACCAAAAAAACTAAATAAACAAAGGGGTATGACTTTTGGTGTAAAATATATCAAGTAACAAAATAGTGAAACCACTTCCAATTCCTCTCAGCCAGAATCACAAATTCAGAATCTCATGATTGTCAAAGAAGCTAAACTAAAATGTTACTTCATAAATAAATAAAAAAACAATTGTTCCACAATAGTCAAAGCTAACGCTTCAAACTATATCCTGCAACACTGGTCTTCAACTCATTCAAAGAACCATCTTCCATGTTGAAAACTACGAGGTGGGACTTGGGGGTCGGGTCCGGAGTCCAAGAAATACGAACACGGGGACCCCTGATTTTGTAGTGTTCAAAGTATATGGAGTTTCTCTTGTACTGTGGAAACTCTTTAGCTGAGAGAGACATAGTTTGAAGCTTCGTTATAATCAAAACATGATCACCTAACGAGTCCACGCGTACCCACTTCTTTTCCTTGAAATCCATCCAATAAACACTGCAAGTGGGCTTAACTGGAAGCCTGTGGAGGATCGGGCTTTCAAAGAATGGCCTTCTTATCGCAACAAGCCAGAGCTCACCTTGGGATTCCACCAAATGTAAAGTCGACCGATGGGGAGGTGTATCATCTTTGCCGTTGAATGTAGGTTGAAAATCCATTACCTTTTTCGGAACATCATCATCGTCTGAGCCGCCACAAATATTACTACAGTCCCATGCTTCCATGTGATGACGCAGGA
This sequence comes from Linanthus parryae, assembly GCA_023055425.1. Taxonomy (NCBI): domain Eukaryota; kingdom Viridiplantae; phylum Streptophyta; class Magnoliopsida; order Ericales; family Polemoniaceae; genus Linanthus; species Linanthus parryae. The sequence goes on from JALGPY010000002.1 coordinate 1,418,993, forward strand.
CAGAACCCCTAATTGAATAAATACAATTTTTGATGCATATAATATCTGTGAAACGAGTACGGCGCTTATGGTCTTGACATTCAAGTTCAGCAAATTGACTATTAGCTCCACATCTAGCGAACATGAGTCTGAAGTCGTAATCGAGAGCTGCAAAGCCGTAGCAGCTACTCGTAGTCATATCAGTGATAATTGGGTCCGACAGCACAAGAGCTTTCACAATGCCGCGGCTATTGATAGGTGGGAAACGCACAGCGAAGGCGGACAACAACAGAGGATGAAGTAAATATAATTGATTCTTCTTTTTAACGTTTTTGAATAAGAGATAGCGATGTGAGGATCCAATGCAAAAAAAAACCACCCCTCTGAAATACCAGCAATTGTTTAGTTTCGTGGTTGGGTATGTACAAATTTCCCACACCAGCCTTGGCGTCAACGTCCAAAAACCACAAACCACCTTCACGCCAAAGAATTGGTGGTCGTGAGGGGGGAGAAGATGAGTTTAGAGAAGATAGAAGGTGGTTTTCAGAAACTGAGCGCCACAGGCTGCATATGGATCGACTTATGAGAGTATCGGCCAAGGTGAGCTTTTTGTGGACGTCTTCCAAAATATCAGCCCTCATATTTGACCAATCACGACGACAATACTGGTGGTTGCTGTTGGTGGGTAGGTGGCGGCGGCGGTGTCTTTTGGGTTTGACGAGGGAAGAGGAACAATGTCGCTGCTTTTTCTTTCTAGAAGAAGAACAAGAAGAAGTCATTGTCGGCGATCGTTTCCTGCACGGGTGGAAGATAAAAAGGCGGTCACTATGCAATAAGTAGAATGTACTCGATCGTACTAGTATAAATAAAGTGAAGAAAGGTACGACTAATAGTACATGTCAAATTTGTTAGGATTCCAATACGCGAGAGACAAGAGAAAGCAAAAAAAACAAAAAACAAAAGCAAGATCAAGAACACAAGAATTTACGTGGTTCACTAGTTTTGAGACTAGCTACATCCACGGCCAAACCAACCAATTTATTGATGAGAAGTTAATACCAATTACAAGCACACACCAAGTCATGACCCTAGCATCTACATATATACTAGTACAATACTTGGAGCCCAAGTAATGTCCAAAACTAATCCCAATAAGGACACTACCAAATATATTAGTCAAAGTAGACCCCTACAAGGAATCTTTGCCAAAGTAATGTAATTACTTCCAAAAACTACCCTTTGACCATTCCATGCTAGGATTTTGAATCAACCAAAAATCCCAACAAAATTGGCTTGGCAAAGTCTCAAAACCAAATGTGTGATATAATTGGAAGGATGGCAATGTTTCCATAGTTGTGACGTAAAATAAGAATTGAGCGATTGTTTGCATATAGCTACACTACAGTACTGTTGCGGTCTCAGAACGAAGCAAAAAGTAAAGCACATATACAAGTTGAACTTCACCCTTCCAAAGTACATATTAAATGAAGAACTAGTGCAGCCAATAGAACATACACAATGTTATTGTCAGTCCAAAATCAGTGTGAGATATTGATAATTATGACTTTTAATCACTAGTACGGTGTAAAGCACGGAGGGGGGGGGGGGGGGGGGGGAGGGGGGGGGGGCGAAATGTTTACCAAAACTGTGATATTCAATTTGTTCATAAGGTGTTTTGTCCAGAAGTTGTGATTGATAAATTAGACTGGAAATTGTAGCTATCCATTAAAAGAGGCCTATCAACTCAAAAGAATTGTCGTCGCATCAGCAGCAAGAGGATCAGACAACACGAGAGCTCTCCAAACGCCGCCGTTGATAGGAGGGAGGAGGACAGCAAAGAAGGACAAGAGCAAAGGATGAAGCAAGTATAACTGATTCTCCTTTGTTGTTTTTCGAAACAAGAGATACCCCTGTGAGGAGAATCCAGCGAAACTCTTGTTTTTAAATAATTTTTTGGTTTCGTGGTTGGCGGCGGGTAGGTATAGTTTTGCCCTACCCTTGGCGGATTCGATGTCCAACAACCAAAAACTACCGTCATGATACCAAAGAATTGTTGGTAATGAAGGGGAAGATGGAAGAATGTGGTTTTTAGAAACAGAGCGCCAGCGACTGCATACGGCTCGGCTTATCAGAGTATCAGCTAAGGGCAACTTTTGGTGGATGTCTTCCAAAATGTCGACCCCCATATTTGACCAATCACGAAGATGTTGATAGTGGTGGATGCTACGGCTGCTGCTGCGGAGGTGGCGACGGTGGCCGCGACGGCCATAGTTTTTGGGTTTGATGAGGCGATATGAACAATCTCGTTTTCTCTTATTTGAAGAAGAGTAAGTCATTATTGTGGATCGGTGGTTCTCGTAGTACTACTACTTAGACAGTAGATTTGTGGAAAGGACACGAATGCAGCCCTAATTTTGACTTTACTTGACTTGACTTTTTAACCCTAATTTATCAATTAAACTCTTGGCTCAGTCTCTGGAGCAGGAAAAAAAAAGTAGTACATCATACATAAGGAATATCTAGGGCAGATTGGGAATGGTTGTACAATTGTTCTTTTTCCTGATTCACTTTGGATATTCCTTCAAAGTTTTGCTTGGCTGTGAGATGCACGCATAGATTGGGAATGGTTGTAGAATCATGTCCGTAATGGCCTTTTTTTTTTTTTTTTTTGCAAGCTGGCCTAATTTAATTGCCAGGTAGTAGTACTTCCTAAAAAAATAAAATTGCAAGGTACAATAATCTAAATATTGCTCAAACTGTTGCACGTCTCTATCTCCTTCAAAGAGTACCTATCTTCAATGTTGAAAATTACGAAGGGGGACTTAGGAATTGTGTCTAGAAGGCGAGACGTACGACATGTCATTCCTTGCCAAGTGAATGTGGAAATATATGGATCTCCTCTCGTATAAAGAGTTCCCACAATACGAGAGGAGCTCCATAAGACAATATTACTACTAATAATTGTATTCTAGAAATAATCAAAATGCTCCCCCACCAGAACTGACAACAGACAAGGTGTTTTTTTTTTTTTTAAGAAAGCCCATTTTATTAAACTACTCGGCCCGAAAAACGGCCCAAAACATCATCTTCCAAATAACATAAAGCCCACTGTGGAGCTGTGTGGGTTAAAACATAACTATCTGCTAATTGGAGGGCCTTGTGTGCAAAAGCGTGTGCACATTTATTCCATCTTCTAGATACGTGTACCGTTCGGTGGCTTCGTGTCTTCTCGAGGAGACCAGTGGCTTCTTCAAGAACCATCTGGACCTCCGTTACATCTTCTGGGTCTTGCTTCTCTCTCATCCTGTTCATCTCTCTCACAATAGAGAGAGCATCAGTCTCTAACCAGACACTTGCATGTCCCTCCTTCACTGCAAATTCGATCCCTTCTTTGAGGTGTTTTTTAATAATCATCATTCATGCATTATTACGGAAATTTATTTAATGCACTAGATTTATTAAATGTATATGAGAATTGTGTATGGGATACTGAGTTACAAACAAGAAGCTTTATTCTGCAAATTTAGAGACAGAACTTGAGATCAACGCGCACATTGTTGATAACGCCTGCCATCGACTCATCATACTTTTTACTGACTTGATCAGATGAAAAGAGATTCGTTGATCTTATTGCTTCTTGGCGTGCCTTAGAGAGAAAGCTTTTATCCTCTCAAAGCCTTCTGCTAGAGATGATGGATCCATACCAAATGTTATACGGAGCCAATCCTTTAATCCGACCACAAACCCTAACAAAAATGTCGAAAGAGTGTTAGTGTACGAGTGATTATGTCAAATCTAACCAAATTCACAGCTCATAGCTGAATATGCCCTATGTGAGGATCAGTATTCAGAACACTCTCGATTTGCAGAATTCAGAATACCCTAGCAAAAAAATGTTGAAAGAGTGTTAGTGTTCTGAGTTGAATTCAGAAAACCCAAAAACACTAACATTGCTGTTTTTCTAAACAGCTGGTTTTCAGCCTGTTTTTGTTTTTAAATAGACATGAAAATTGCACTGCCAAACATGCACTACTCAGTGTGTTTCATCGTCTCCATACCGTGGTGTTCATGAAACAAAAATTCAATCATTTTTTACCTGGTATAACAACCACGGACTCTTCTTTGGCTAGCTTGACACAGAAGTCCATATCATCTTTAACGTCTTCCAGCAATGATAGATTTAGTTTCACCTACAATCAAATAACTCATAAAAATGATATTTGACCTGCCTACTATGGGAGCTAACAAGAATAACACAGAAGTCCTTCCTTACCATTACAAACATAGATCCTTCAGGTTTGCTTGGGCAAGTAATGCAAGGGATCTCTTTGATTTTAGTGTAGCAAATATCTGCGGCTTCTTTCAGGATTTCAACGATTTTGGAAAAGAAGTCGTCTTTTGTATTCTCAATCATTTGAGGAATCGCCCCCTATTTGTATATATAAGCCAAATATCAAATGTCTGTAAAAGTATGATGGTATTAATAGTTTGCATAGGAAAATTTTGGAGACTAACCGCGCTCTATGAATCCTAGAGCATGAAGTTTCAAAACTAAACAGAGTCTTAGTGAACCAATATGAGGAACCGCTGGTGTGGGACTCTTTTACTTCTCATTTTGATGAACTTTAAGAGCAGCCATGTAGCCGGGGTTGTCCTACTCTATGTGGGATTGATTCTTCACAGCATCAACTTGTTATTTTCTTCTTTCCATCAACAACGTAACACAATAAACCAACTATATTAAAGAGTCATAGACAGCCAATGCCGCTACATAGTTCTTCATCAATTCATGTTAATGGAGAGGGTCACCAAGACTCTGCTTATTCTTTCTATCATCTCCACGATTTTAACACGATTAAGACAATGTATTGATAGGCGTCGAATAATTACATTTTTTTTAGGCAAAATAAACAAATTTCTCCCTCATTTAGGAATTGAGAGCTAGTAGGCCTGTCAATGGGCCGGTTCTCACCCAGAACCGACCCGACCCAACTAAGAAAAAAGCAGAACCGGTCTACCCAGAACTACAAGAAAACCCAATTAACCCAGACCCACCAGAACCAGATTACACCAGTCCGGTTCTGGGTTTGAACCATATGCCCGGCGGGTAGAACCAAACCCATCAGTATCTTTGTGTTAACTCAGCTTTACTTTCTCATCTGCATGTTTCGCTCTGCTCCAAGACGAAGACCCTCCGCGAACTCCTACTCTAACGCTGCTGATGACTTACTCACCGGAACCCACCATCAACACCACCTTGTCGCCTCCGTCCTTTTCCTCCACAGCACCCTTCAAGCCAAACACCGCCTTCGATTCTTCCATGGCTCTCACCGCCCTTGTCCTCCTCACTGCCTTATTCCTTCATGGGCTTCTTCTCCCTCTACCTCCGCCGCTTCGCCGACGACATGAACGACCTCTCCCGCCGTCGTCGCCTCCCTGGTCTCCGCAATCAACCGCCGGATTCGTCATCGTGGCTCTACCCCTGGAACTGCAACGCCAACAAAGGGCTCGATCCAGTCCACCATCGAATCGCTTAGTTTCGGTGGGGACGCAAAGGCACCCAAACGAATGCGCAATCTACTTGAGCGAGTACGAATTTCTCAGTCGCGGGTCCATATGTGGCCTATTAAGTCCATGGTTCAGACCCACAGGATCTGGGTCTGTGATGGTTCTGGAACCGTGGGTCTGGCCATATGACGGTCCGGTTCTGGGTCGGTTCTAATCAGCTCGGTTCTGGGTCGGGTCCGATGCGGGTCTACCCGAACCCAACCCATTGACAGCCCTAAGAGCTGGTTAAAACAAAGAGAATTACCTAATGAGTGCACATGCCTTTCTATTTTAACTGAAAACTAAAATATTAATATAAAAATTATTTGTACAGGCGCTTTCCTGGCGCTCCCAAATGAAACTTTTCTACACTTAACGATTTCCCGCACACGCTCCGCTCCAGGTGACTTAGCTCAAGCCCAAGTATTAAATTTGGTTTTTACTATAATTTTCCTCTGAAGGGGAGGAAGGTTGAGTTATTAGTGTGGACAATTTTAAAATATAATCGGGGAACATGTATGATACTATGATTAGGTTCCATTTGCATACCTGGTGGAATCTGGCATATCTTAACCAAACCCTTTGTATGGGCTCAATGTGCCTTGGCGTGTTTTTAAAGAGACCTACTTTCCTTTAAGCTTATGTGTTTTCCATTCCCACATTTGAGGTTTAATTGCTTGTAAAATACATAATTAGCTTTCCTTGACAGTTGACATGATCGTAAAAATTTGTATGAAGCTGCTAACCTGCATGAAGGTTGCTGGGTCAGAGGTTATATTTTGAAATCCCTGAAGGCAATCAACAATCTGAAAAGATGAAACACGGGCACAAGTTGCAATTAGACAGAGGACATGAAGAGTAGTATATAACTATAGATACATGATGGTGAAATAATTCAAACAAGACGAACGCAGCCAGAAGCATCAAGATGCTTAGAGAGAGAGAGACCCCGTGTTGCTTGAGAATACCATTGGTATCGTTTATGACAAGCCAACCAAGTCGCCAACCAGGAACAACCCACCTCTTTGATATGGATCCTAATGTAACAATAGGCGTAATTGATCCGAAAACTCCCATAGGCACAAACGGGTTACTTCCAAATGTAAGATGGCCATAAACTTCATCCGCAATCACCAAAATCCCAAGATTTTTAGCTGTCTCGGCAATCTAAGGTAAATGAAGCAACATTTAACCATCAACACTATAATGTATAACCACAAATCTGAATTACACTAATATCCACTTCTACTGACACCAAAACAAAAGACTAACCTTCTTTAGGTGTTGGTATGTGTATACATTCCCGCAAGGATTTCCAGGGTTGATGATAACAATAGCAACAGTATTTTCGTCTGCCAAAGCTTCCACGGCATCAAGATCCACCTCCCAACCTTTCTCTGGAAGCAGGTCAAAGAAGCGGATTTCAAGACGGCTATATGCAGCGCGAGCTTCGTATAGGGGAAAGCCTGGTCTGGGGAGTAAAATGTTCGCACCAGGATTGGCAAGAACTGTCAACATATTTTCAATTGCTTGTGCACATCCAATGGTCAGAAAGATATCATCTGGGGATAACTTGTTGGGAAGATCTTTAGAAAGGTAATCAGCAATAGCCCTATCACATTGTGCAAGAACGATAATCAATTGGATGAACCTTCTTCTGCTCTACAAATGTAAAGAGCCCGAACTTAATCTGCTGTAAAACAAGATTTGAAGATGTAACCATTATTTTCATTTCTCAGTACACCTTTTCCTGGTGGGTTCTAGAGAGTCCAGACCGACATCTTAGAGTCACTAAGTTGGGTCTCATTTTAAGATCTCCTCCCTTGCTTCCTGAAAGCTGACGTGGGATAGCGGAAACTGTCCGATAGTCGATTTTATTTTTACCAAACGCACTAAAAACTGTTTATGCTGTCGGAGGGCAGTTGTGCTGACAGCAAAAGCATTCCCAAACTGCCCCTAAGTTGGGTCTCATGCCATAAACCTAGAGCCTCCTAAATCCCAATAAATCTACCCCTTTACCTATGTTTCCTGCACTTCAGTGTTCCCATAAGAACTCATCAGTCAGGCACTCTCCATCTTCATGGTTTTTTACATGTACCTTGTACTACATAAGAACTCACCAACCCTGTTTTCCATCTCCCCCAATTTATTGTTTTTCCTACATCTCCGAAGCCACTAACGATTTTCCTATTGCAGTACAGTTTCCACAAATTCTCTTCACTGGTTATGCACCTTGGTATGTTGAATATGAAACCCATCGCCAATTTTCCAATTTCCTCAAAACCCACAATTTTTTTTCACAAATTAACATTCAATATGTACGTCAAAGCGGTCGAATTTCGCAAAAAAATACAGAATTTCACGAGATAATATGCAATTTTTTTTTTTTTTCCAAATAGGATGAAACTCATCACCAATTTTCCGATTTCTCAAACCCATTGCCAATTTTGTACAAATTTGGCATTAACAGTCAATATTCACTGCATAAGCCTCTAATTACACTATACCAGTGCAAAATTTCCCTAGGGTTTCGAAACCAAAATCGACTCTAAAGAGCCCAAGTCAAACCCTAGGGAAAATAATAATAATCGTACCTCCTCGCAGGAAGGAGACCGACGGTGGGTGAATAACCGTTGAACTGATCGGACCGGAGAGCGTCGACGACGGCGTCTTTAGCTTCGTCGGCGGTGCGGAAACAGGGGAAAGCAGAGGGGTCGCCGTTGCCGAAGGAGATGATGGGTCTGGTGGGATCATCAATGATGTTGTGAGTGATGTGGTTGATAACGCCTCTGATGGAGATCGGCGACGCCTTCTTCACCACCTCGTTCGGCCTGAAATTCCATCTCGCCGCCGACCCCTTTTCCATCTTCTTCTCAATTTCTAGAGAGAGAGGAGGAAAAGATTGAAGAAGTACTAGTATGTTTCAGTGGAGTCTCTCAGTGAGTGCGTTTATTCATTCCATTGGCGGGCAAATACGTGTAAGTTTCTTCTCTCCTACCCCAATGCTATGCCTCCACCTAGCAGAACGGTCTCGAAACTTGCTACCCCTCTTTCTTTTCTTTTTTTTTCCTTTTTTTTTTTATTTTTTTAGTCGTATTTGAATCACTTTGACCATATTATTTGAACGAAAAATGATGTATTTTTTATAATATTTTGACCATATTCTAAAACTTTTACTCTACGGTTCATGCAAAAAATTTATCATTTTACTATACAAATCATCGGGTCACTTATAGTGAAAAAAGTTCGGGGGCTTGGGTGCTTTGATTCGGGACGAGGGCAGATTCGTTGCGGCCATGGCAGCGCCTATGCATGGTGCAATCTCGGCTAAAGTGGTTGAAGCTATCGCGATGAGACAAGGCTTGGTACTGATAAGACGCTTGGGTATTCGAAACATCGAGATTGAAGCTAACTTATTAACCCTCATTAAAGACCTGAAGGATGATTCACAGGTAGATTCGAGCCCGTACGGACTTGTTATAGAGGATTGCACGTGGCTAATCAAGACTTTCCGACAAATCAAAATCAATTGGTGCTCACGGAAGCCAATAGAGATGCACATTAGAGTGCTAAAATAGGACGTATTGTAGAAGTTCCGAAAGTGTGGATTGCTTGTAACCCAAACTGGGATGATAATATCGATGCACTGGGTTTGGGTTCTTCACCCACTTCTTAATCAATTCCAGTTTTTTTTAAAATAAATAAAATAAAGTTAAATAGTGTCAAAGGAAAGAAACAGAGTGGTACGTTGGTCATGTTTCACCATCCGTGGAAAAAAAAAATAGCAGGACACTCTATCAAATATTTTTCTCATCATTAATTTTCTTTTCTTTTGGGTAAAACAAGGGGCCCAAGCCCAAAGGAAAACTACAGCCTCATACAGCCTAAACAACTCTTATCCAAAGCTAACAGTTTTAAAACATTGACTGAAGGAAGAAATAAGAGGTTTCTATCCATGCAGATCTCCTGCTTTAACCCAGCCAAGCAATCTGCAACAAAATTTGCTTCCCTGTCAATTTTAACCAAAGAGCTTCCAGTTGATCACTATAGTGGATTTTCTTTTTTTTTTTTCACAAAATACCAAAATGGAAGAGAGGGGTCCTTCTTGCTAACCAAGTTCCCAGCTTCTTGAGAGTCACTCCACAACTAAGCAGCAACCAACCCTTCTAAGAATGTCCAGATTTCTCCATTCAAAACATCAACACCCATGACACCATTAAGCCCCAAACCCAGCCACCCATGATTACCAAGTTCCCTGCAGACTATACCAACAACTGAACTATGATTAGTAAGAGCCAAATCCACTTTGAGTTTCAAATTATCAACACAATGTTTACTCCAAATTACCAGCCCAGGTAATTCGAGCACTTCATTTGGGTGCATAATTAAGCCCACTGCAACTCTTCTAGGTTGGCCAATTGAGAAGCTAAGAGTATCTGGAGGCACATTCACATTTTTACCATGATCTATGGTTATGCCATGACTGAATTTGGCTAATAGTAACCATAAACTGTACCTGCCAATCAACTGAGCTATTAACTCCCAAATTTGAAGACAAGTTCCAATCTAGCCAATCTACCAAACCAAAATTCCAGAATTTTTTGTCAATGCTCCTCATGAACTACTTCCTCCCAAACCATATTGCTCAATTGAGAGTTTCTCACTTCATGGATAGAATCCTCACACCAAACACACTCATCATCAAATATTCAAATATACAAAATTGAGGAAAATATAGAGTTTAGCATGGAAGAGACTCTTATGAGTACGTTCTTGAGACTCATGAGAAGATGTACTTTTATTTCATTGATTTGATTGTAACATATACTCCCTCTGTTTCATGTGGTTCTTCAAAAAATGAAAATTACTTTATTAAAAAAAGTGGTGAAAACTCATAATTGTCCTAGTAAGTGACTTAAAGGCTGATTGCAATCCTACTCAGCCACTCAAAAAGATGGGTAATATGATATTTTTCATGTAAAATATTTCCTTATTGGGATATTTTGAAGAATCTGGTAGGACGTCTAAAGAAAAAAGGAAATCCTAAAGAACCTGGTGAAACAGAGGAAGTAAGAGTTAGATAAGTTTAAAAAACTGAGATCGTGTAAAAGGGAAAACTAAAAACGTTAGAATTTGAGAATTACTCCCTCTGTCTCACCAAATATTTCAAAAGAGCAAATTGTTGTTTTATTAAAAAAGGCTTGAAAAGTCAATAATAACCCAGTAACATTGGGAATTTCACTTTCCGAGAAGCTTATAACCCGAGGCCTCACCCTAGATCTTACCCTCCACAGTAACCAATATTCTGTGTTCTATTCTATAGATGAAACACAAGGTTTACTCCACATTAAACATTATCAAACCCCAAGACAACTTATCAAGTAACTTCCATTGGTCATTGTAGAGTGCATAAACTTTTGAATCTCTATGCCAATATACAAACAAGCAAACAAACAAAACACTCATGAAGACACGCACAAAAAAATGGGAATGAGAAAGCACGATCCATTTATGGATGAGTAAACACTTTTTACTAGAGCGACGTGAATTGCCAAAGACTCTCTCTGCGGATTTCCTCTTCTTGCTCCGGTGTGAAATCTGGCTTAATCCCAAAGGTCCTCTGAATCTGCTCTGCCGTTTTCCCCTTAATCAGCTCCGCCACTCTGTCCGTCAAAAGATCCATCAACCCATCAATCTCGAGATAATTCGTCGCAACAAGGAGGTCATAGAGAGTGTTCCTGTTCAAGCTCTTGACGAATTCCTGGTCGAACCTCTTCCTCCTCTTCACGTAATGATTCTCGTAGAATTTCCTATCTGCGTCTTCGTCGGCGACTGCTTCCTCTCTGGCCCTCTTGTGATCTTCGTCATCTGCGTGTTTCTTGCAGTACACGAGGACTAATTCGAGTGTCTCACTGTCGACGTTTGAAACTGGGATGGTGCCGCTGGCGCAGCCGTCTTCGACCATGTTTCGGATTGTTGTGGATTGGATCGCGACCTTCTCTTCTACTGTGTATTTCTCGTTGTCAGAGCTTTTCAGGGTTATCATCTTCTGAACCGTGGATGTTGATGACGATGAAGAGGAAGACATTGTTTGATGGCAGGGATTGAGCAGCCAATGGGGAGGAAGATCGAGCACTTGGAAAACCTAATTTGAACGAGCAATTGTGTGGGTCACGGGGCGAAAATTGACGGACTTGAATGCCCAAACTACACCAACGCGAACAAGTGGGAAAAGTAGAAGAAGTATGACACAATAATTTAACGTAGAAAACCGCTCTAATCAAGGAGGGGAAAAAAATCTACCAAACTTCCACTATGACCCGTTCCTTCTCACAATGATCAACAAATTTGTCTCACAATAGGCCTGTGTGTGTGTATTTTTGAACCAAAGCATGAGCCTTTAAATAGGCTATGATGGTGGCGGTGGTAATAATCCAAGGAGGAAACAAAATCAACATTACCAAGAGTCTTTCACCACCCCCACCAACTAAGGCTTTTGCTATCCCATGCATGAGAATGGGCTGGTCACGCCAATTACTTGGGACACTTCACATGGGCTTCGACCCAACAACAATTCCACGCCAATTACTTGATATGGCCCTTTTTCACCGGACTTCCGTTTCTTTTTAGACAAGTATTTTTTCTCGTGAAACTGTTTGGACAAACTTTCAGTTTTGGACAAACTTTCAATTTCGCCGCAAAGTCGGGCTGAATTCAAGCCCAAAGGTCACGACCCAAGTTCAAGGTTGGATTTTTAATCCAAACTAATTTAATAATATAAAAGGAAATCAACCAAAATCTCTTAAAAGAATTTATGTGCAGCTCAACAGGAGGGGTTATGCACCCAAATTCCGGTGTAATCTATCACTAATCTCTTTTTGGGTAAAAGACAATAACCACCCCTATATTTGATGAAAATACACTTTAGTCACCTGATATTTGAATATTTTCACTTTACACCCCTGAAACTAATTGACCCTAACGGTTGTGTTGAAAAAACAAATTTACTCCTGACTTGTAACAAAATTACCTCACTAAATATTCCTCATAACTGAAACACCCCATTTGTCGTTCGTTTGGTTGGTATGATCTTTTTGTTTTCTTGTGCAATAGAAATTTGCATCATTGCATCGTGCATGTAGGTATAATGTTTTCGCTGGGAGTTGCTGTTTTACGCTTCGAGGACGAAGCGTTGTTTTAAGGGGAAGGTGATGTAATACCCCTATATTTAGTGAGGTATTTTTGTGTGTATTATTCTTAAATTGGGGTAATGGTTATTGTTTATAAACTGGGGGTATGTAAGTGTAGTATCATAGAACTAGATAAAAGGGGTTAAAGTGTCTTTTCTCAAACTTTTACACCACCGGTGCCACCTCTCCTTCTCTCTCAGAGAAAACCAGTAAAGCCTCTCACGCTCCTCCCCGCTTCTCCCGCAACTCCCTCCACAACGCCGCCACGAAATCACCCACGATCTCCCTCAATTCAACATAAATCATCCCCAAGCTCTTCTCTTCCTCTTCGTCACTCTCATCTCCAACCTCAAATCCTGTTTCAGAAACTAAAAACCCACTGCTCTGTTTTGTTTTGCCGAAGAACACATCACCGCCAATCACCGCCACCACTGTTCCCCGCTCTAGTTCCGGCGAAATTAAACACCACCACCAGGTCGCCTCTTCCCCCTCTGACTTCCGACGAACCAGCAGGCGGAACAGAGCCCCATTCGTGCTCTGTTTTCGTGTTGACCCGAGCTCCGACCCGATCGGAAACCCAGTTCCGACGGGAGTCCAAACCCAGCGGCCCCGGCCTTCGTCCCTCTGTTTCGCGAGCTCAGCCAATCCCTCCGACGTCTCTCTGTTCCGACGAAGCTGCTGCAACAGCGGGTAACCACCGAGCCGAACCACCGTCGTCGTCGTCGTCTCCAATCACCGCCGTCATCCCCATCGTCGCAGTCTTCTCTCCGATTCATTCTTCAATCGGTAAACTCATGAACCCACTCTTGTTTGTTTCATTCGTTCATGATTTCATGAACTCTCTGTCAACCATGTTTGTGTGGGCAATCAGTTGAAACTGGGTGTTGAAGTACTGCAATGTGAAAAAGATGAAGAAGGTGGACTAAATTGAAATGGGTCAAGGTGATTTGGGGTTGTGGTTGTACATTCCAGAAACTTTGGGGTGGCCTTAATTATTAACTACAAACTGTTTTAGTTTTATTATTCTTTTAATTATATTTAGTGTTTTATTATATATTAATTCTAATTAAGTAGTTCTTTTAATTATGAAAATAAATATAAGTTCGTATAGTATGATTTTATAAGGAGAGTGTTGCTCATAAAAATAATATTTTTATGTTAAATAAAAGTGGTATTCCTTAAGTATTATATAGTTTTATATTATGTGTTATTATAGTTTTCTTATATAAATAAATATTTATTAATCAATAAATATGTTGTTTCTTAGGATATTAATTAGCTTTACATTTATGTTTTATTCCAAGATTTTCCTTTATAAAATGTATATCGTTTATAATTAGATAATTACTCTTTATTAGTAATTAAATTAACCTTCTTGAAAGCTAGTATATTTTCTAAATATTATACTCTTTCTAGATAACTAGTTGTAAATAGATTTTAAGAATATAGTTAATTAGTTTAAAGTTTATTTCTATTATTATTATTATTATTATTATTATTGTTATTGTTATTATTATTATTATTCTTTAATATCATAACTTTGTAAACTATTATTCTTTTTTTTAATATTGAACAAGTGTGTGTATCTGGTGGATCCTTCTCTCAGTGACTGTGAGTGCGTTAATTCCATTGGCGGGCAAATACTGCCAGTCCTCTTTATTCCATTTGACTTTTTTGACTTGGGTTACTTTGACCGAATGATTTAAATAGCAAAATGAAACAATTTTTTTATAATGTTTTTAATATGTCATAGATCAACTTTTACTTTACAGCACCATGAAAATGGCTTACGAATTTGTAATATGTAAATCATTTTACATCATTTGAGAGAAAACACTTTACAGGTAAATATTTTACCTCCAACCAAAACAAGAAAACATTTTAAAGACCACCGACCAAACGGAGCCTTAGCTTCAAAGCTAATCATAACACGATTACTCGAGCCATGCCCAAATATGATATACGTCATTGGTTAGCTAGTAAATTTGGCGAACCATCGTATATACTCCAAATATCATTTAATGTATCAGTCTGTCCCAGCTCTTTCTTTCCAATTCGACTTTTGTCACTATTCGCAGGATCACTTTGACCCGGTGATTAGAATAGCAAATCGATGTAATTTTTTCAAATTTTTTTCATGGTGTTGTAGAATAAAAGTTGCTCTATAATATGGTGAAAAAATTATTAAAAAATCGTATTATTTTGTTATCCAAATCACCCGGTCAAAGTGACCCAGATACGAGTCAAAAAAGACAGATGGAAAGAAAGAGCTGGGACGGACTGGTATGAGATGACAACATACCATTCTGTCTCTCCTCTTTAGCCTCATTTTTACTTTTGTCACTATTCACTGGGTCACTTTGACCAGGTGATTTGGCTATCAAAATGATACATTTTTTTGATATTTTTTATGGTATTGTAGAGTAAAAGGTGCTCTATTACAAAGTGAAAAAAATTTTAAAAAATTACATCGTTTTGCTGTCCAAATTATCTAGTCAAAGCGACTCAAATACGAGTCAAAAAAGTCAAATGATAAAGAGGAAAGACAGAGTAACATTGTTAAATCCAGAGTGTGCGCATGATAAAGGTGTTTATGATGTAACATCACAGTATGTTTTGCATAGTAAATAGTAATTGATCATAGAGGTGTTAGTCATCTTGTATTTATAATAAGTTGTGGTTGCACCACTTGTTATAAAAAGTGAATCTGACTATGCCATGTCACTCATTTGAACATTACGGCAAATGTCTATTTTTCTCATTGAGAGAACATGATTAAGTAGTTATTCCCTCCGTCCTAGCAGATTCTTCAAAAAGTATTATTTATCGATCGCTTTGATATGATGAATTAGTCAGTAAGACGATACAAGAATTTTGTAATTTTTTTATGGTATTGTAGAATAAACTTGACTCTACATCACCACAAAAATTATCAAATTCTAGCACCGTTTTGATAATCAAATCACCGAATCAAAATGATTTAAAAATCAATTTTAATTAACCTGCTGGGACGGAGGGAGTACTTTTAACATGGTATGGTGTACCCAAAAATTCAAAACAAAGTGAAACACGGAACAATTGTACCCATCCTAAATCATAACATATTCCGCTATATATCTTATAGATGCCGTCACTCTAAAATTAAGAACGTTGTGATATTTTTTGGGAGTGGGGTGTCCCCTTTCTTCAAGAAAAAATAATTTATCTATCTAATCTCTCTTCTTATATCTTGCTAACAATTGTACCCATACTAAATCATAACATATTCCGCTATATATCTTATAGATGCCATCACTCTAAAATTAAGAACGTTATGATTTTTTTTGGGGGGAGTGGGGTGTCCCATTTCTTTAAGAAAAAATAATTTATCTATCTAACCTCTCTTCTTATATCTTGCTCATACGGTGTCCATGTCACGTAACTTCCATTTCCGTAAATGAAGACTACACCTGAGAAAACGGAGCTAAATTGTTCCTTAAATAAATAACAAGTAATGAGTCAAACTTAACATGCAACTAGGGTGGTAGCTCAAGTGGTAGAGCATTGGAAGTCCCTTCATAAGGTCCCGGGTACAAATCTGGTTGACGACATAAACAATTTCTT
The DNA here is from genome assembly GCA_023055425.1 of Linanthus parryae. Lineage (NCBI taxonomy): Eukaryota > Viridiplantae > Streptophyta > Magnoliopsida > Ericales > Polemoniaceae > Linanthus > Linanthus parryae. The sequence continues at coordinate 1,435,312 of JALGPY010000002.1, forward strand.
AAAAAAAAAAATCAAACTTAACGAACAATAAGAGAAAGAGTAGTCATATGTATTTCAGTATGTCTCCTCAACAGATGTCCAGCAAAGGTGGTTCAGAATAAGACTCCAATTGAAGCATGGAGCGGTCGTAAGCCGTCAACACAACATCTATAAGTATTCGGAAGTATATGTCATGTGCACATTCTGAAGGAAAGGAAGAGGAGAAGATGGAGAAGGTATATTTCTTAGCTATAGCTCTCAATCAAAAGGCTACAGAGTCTACAGTCTCAAGACCAAGAAGCTAATAATTAGTCAATTTGAAGAATTCAACGAGGACGCTGCTTGAAATTGGAAAAACGAGAAGGTTGAAAAACAAACCGCCATGGTTTATAGACTAAGAGCGACAACCCAAGAAGAAGAAGAAGAAGAAGAAGAAGAAGAAGAAGAAGAAGAAGAAGAAGAAGAAGAAGAAGAAGAAGAAGAAGAAGAAGAAGAAGAAGAAGAAGAAGAAGAAGAAGAAGAAGAAGAAGAAGAAGAAGAAGAAGAAGAAGAAGAAGAAGAAGAAGAAGAAGAAGAAGAAGAAGAAGAAGAAGAAGAAGAACTCCTCAAGAAACTATCCCACAGTTAAGTCCAAGAATAACTCCCTCATCTTCCTGCACACAAGAATCTTCTGCAATGAAGAACGGTAAGAATCACCAGTACGAAGAGTATAAACACTTGTCGACCTATACGAGATATGCACATTTACGACCATGGATTCAAAAAGATGTGAGGCAATAAGAAAGAAGGAAGAACGGTTCAAAGCCAAGGAGGTAAAAATCAAGAAGATCATGAAAGCAAAACCAAAGAACTTCTTCTGCAATGAAGAGCGGTAAGAATCACCCGTACGAAGAGTACGAACACTTGTTGACCTATAGGAGATATGCACATTTGCGACCATGGATTCAAAAAGCTGTGAGGCAATAAGAAAGAATGAAGAACGGGTCAAAGCCAAGGAGGTAAAAATCAAGAAGATCATGAAAGCAAAACCAAAGAACTTGATAGTGAGAAAAGATGTCATCAAAGAAACTCTACAAGACAAAGCATATAGCGCTCAATTAATGCAAGATTTAAAGGCTACTCACAACAATCAAGACAATATGGTGAATCTCAAATACGAGACATATTCACGAAGGCCATTCCAAGACAGAAGCACGACACCCTACGAGAAATGCTCGGAGTTACCAGAAAGTTCGGTAAGAAGGAGTGTTAAATTAATGAACTTTCTAGGTAGTTTAGATATTTTTACCAATTGTAATATATATTAGTGTTGGACTATTTTAGAATAGCCTAAAAATATATATGTACTAATTGGAAAGTTAGGGGACTTATTGTAGAATAGTCCATAACTAAGGACTAAGGAGAAACTAGTAGAAAATTTTAGAGACATTTGGTGGATGACTCCGCCGTCCCATCTAGTCCTACAATTAGCACATGATGTTCTTGTTTCCTAAAAAACTAATGAAGATGTTCTCTCTTTCACCACAAGACTACTTTTCACTATTCTAAAACTTCTCTACCACTTACTCTAGCTTATACTTAAACTCACATTAGCCCCTCTCTATCAAACACTTACATACACACTTCCGCTTCACTACCTCTTCTACAACTTACCAAGATTAACATCACTCACTCTTTAAAACTAACAACGCTAGACAAAAAGAGGAGCATCACCTAAAAACAAAAATCGACTTAGATTCAACTACTACTACAAGTACTACATCTAGAACTGCATTATGAAAAACGGTTACAAATCGGAAGAACACATAATCTTAAACTAATGGTGAAATCAAGACTAACAGTGGAAATTGTTAATCCGTTCGCATATAATCGTCTCAGGTCGTCGAAGTTCCATCACTTTCTCTTTTGAGATTTGAACGATCTCTTCGTTATCGTCCGTAAGGAACCAATGTTCCTTGCCATCCACATATCTCTTGACGTACGCGACGCAGTGTGCATCCTTCAATCCCCCACGTGTTCTATCACAGCGACCAACCCATAGAGGCAGTCTCGCTCACTGCCTTCGATGAGATCTTTTTGAATTGTACGGTGGCCTTCAAAAGTCACATATAGGGCGTTATCTTTCTGCGTAATTGTTCTCATCTTTTGTCCCCCCGATCATGCGTTTTGCCTTTATTAATTTTGACAAGTCAACTTGAAGGCAAACAACAATCGGGACATCTTCAATTTTTGGCACATCTCCATCTCTTATGTGAAATTCCAAATCAGTGATAAACTTTTTAGCTGCGGATTGACCAGATACGGGGATTACCAGATTATATATCTTGTCCGCAGGTTTGCAAATATCAGCGGAAGAAATCGCAGAAAGAAATCTGATGAGTTTCCCAAAGCATTCACATTAATTTTCATTTTTAGTCTGAAGAAGAGCGGAAAGCAAAACAGAGACGTCACGTTCTTCCACCGTAAAGCAAAGAACTTAGTGCTGCGATGCACGGGTCGTCAACACCATCAATATCAAAAAGCTTCCGTATAGACGACAAAAACACGCTATTGTTTGAATAGCAACGTTGATGTAACATGTCCAGTCTAGGTTAGGGAAGCCCTGAGGGATGTCATCCTCATCAACACTGTTGAAGTGTACAATGAAAACTGTGGAGAATATTGTTTCTCTTCTACTCCCCCACGGAGATCGAAAGCTATCAAGAACTCAAACCAGGAAAAACTCTAGATAGTGAGTAGATAATGATGAACAACGAATGAAGGTGAGTGTTGTAAGAAATCCTTTAAACAATTGGCCGATATCAGCATTTTAGGAAAGTTTCCGTTCATCTTGGTTGCCATCATTTTTTCTAAAAGCAAATATAGACGTAAACAACAGTTAACTCAAAGCAATCCTCACTAGACCTGTTAAAGTGAACTCGGACCCGTGAACCCAGCCGTTTTCACATAGTTCATAAGGTGTGGGTTAGACAAATTATGTACACGGGTTGAGTTGGGAGCACCCATTTCACGGGTTTGTGAATCAACCCATTTCGATTGTAGTCTTGGTGTCAGGAAATAGGGATGCAGTGAATTGCGTGATTGGTTTTGGGCCTGGATCGAATGTCCGGGATTGGTATCGACGAATCTGACTGCAATTTAGGTCAGACATGGTCTGGTTATGGGGTTTGGTGGTTGAATCACCGAAATTTATGACAATGGGCGGTGAAACAAGGGTTGGGCCTATGTTCTTCTTGGTTTGGGTTGTCGACGGAGGTTGTAGTGAGCAACATCAGTGGAAGGAATTGCTCTTGACTGGTTTGATTACAGAAGAGACGATGTTGTTTGTGAGAACTAATATGGAGGTGCTGATAGGCACCCCTGTTCTTCGTCGAATGAATGGAGGCAGAGCGAGGGACGGTGGTGAGGAGGCATGGGGTTCTCGTCCGGTAGAAAACTTCCTTTGTTGACAGAATACTTTTTGTTTCTTTTTAGGGAGTAGAAATTTTCTTTTGGCAAAAGACATTTTTATATGTTAATCTTTTATTTGGAAGCCAATTTTCCTAAAACAAATGGAAAGGCATTTTTTATATTTTTCTCTAAATAAATATGAATGTATCTTCTGAGATAAATTAAATTTAAGGGATAAGAAAAAGTAAGGTTGTATTATACAGTATCTCACACTATCCTCATTAATGGTTCAGGATAAATATTAACTATTATACGTAATTCTAATGATGAAGTAAATTTAAGGGATAATAATGCATTGTCAACTAATTATAATTTAATTTTAACAGTAAACATTTGGGAAATGGGATGTTAACGGGTTAACAGGTCACATTGACCCGTTTAGGATCCACCAAAGAACACCTAGATGTCAGTGGGTTTGACCCATTTATTAGTAAATCCATTAATAAATGGTTCGAAACCACTAAACCCGCCAGTTTGACAACTCGAAAAAAACTGTCAAACCGACCGAACCGAACCGAAATCCTTGATTTGGACGGTCTTTTTGGATGTTTGGTTTATGGATAAATAGTTTTCACAAACCGGTCTAATCGGTTCGATATTCGGTTTGTAAATATATCACACCGCACCAAACCGAACCGAGCCAATGGGGCTGCTTGAATTTAACGGTTTTGGGGTTAGGTTGAATCGTAACCTGTTTTCGTTTGGATTTAATGGTTGGGGTTTTAAGTTTAGTGGGTGGGGTAAAAAATTTCGGTGACCGGTTTAGTTGGAGCCGGTCACCGATTATTTTTTTATTAGTATTTTTGTCGCTAAAAGTACAATTTTCGTCACCACATCATCCCACACCCGGTCACCGGCCTACTTACCCGGTCACTGGTTAAAATTACCCGACCACCGGTTATCATGTCCGGTGTCCGGGTATTTGTCATGCTTGGGGTTAAGTTGGGTTCAACCTAACCCCGAAATCCAAACAACCCCAATATGTGTCTAATGTACTGTTATTAAAATATATAGTGCGTAAAGTATATCAAATAATCTAAAAAATAGAACACAAGTAGATAGATTGAATTAAAATCATCGTATTAATCTTAATCTTATCTATTTCTCTCACATTCCATCGTAAACGATAGTCCTGCATGTTTTGTTTACGTCTATGTAATCTCTTTTTCTCTTAAATTTGAAATTAGTTGACAATGCATTATTATAACATCCATTCAATAATGTTTATGCAAACCAACCGAACCGAATCAAGTCAAACCGATACTTTTTCTGTTTTGTTCGGTTCAGTTCATCCTTTCAAATGGTTTAGTTATGTTACAAGATTAATAAATTGATTTATTCGTTTTAGTTTATGTTTTTCTTACAAATCGCACCAAGCCAAACCGCTTACACCCCTACTTCTACCCAACTCAAAGGTTTGTGCTTTGTTCAAATCAATAACGAAGCGTGACAACCATTTCTCTCAACCCTACTTCATCAGTTGCAAATTAACTCTCTTAGAACACTGCAAAAATTCAAATTCAAATTCAAATGCATAGCACACAACCACTATTTCCTTCAATCATTGGCGCGAGTGAGAAGACCACTCCAAACTCAGACCTCGCCGAACAAAGAAACAAAAGAAATCCAATACCTTCAATTAGGGCCGGCAAAATGGGTATTGACACGACAACTCGACACAAAGTTATAGGGTTTGGTTTAGTCATATGGGTCCGGGTCATAAACGGGTCGACACGATTAGACACGACACTTAATAGGTCGGGTGTGGGTTGACTCGCAAAACCCATTTACAACCCGCGTAACCCAAACTTTTTAAGCAAGTCACCCGTTTAACATTTGAACCCAACACGACACATTTTAAGTCGTATTTAAAATCCAGTATATTTTATTTTATATAACTAATATACTAAATATTTGAGCCCAACCCACTAAAAGTTACCATAAATTTTTCTCAAAAATTTACCCAAATTTGTTCATATAAAAAGTCTACCGCTAGTCTACAGATCTTCATCCTCACACGATCCTTTCTGTCTTCCTTTACTCACCTCCACTCTCCGTGCTCAGGCTCGTTGCAAATTGCGAATTTAGCTTCATCCTTGCCTTCATGGAAGCCTGACTAAGGGTAACGTTGTAGTTTATGCATTTTAATGACCTCGCAGCATGCTGATTCGATATGCTTTATGATGATCAAGGAATCATAGTTGTTGCCGACACAACTTATTTGGATTAATTGTTTATGTAATTCTTTATTACACAGTATTATTTTGTGAATATGTGAAATAAACGAGTTACACGATGGGTAACCCGTTTATTATTTAGGTCGGGTTAGAGTCCATAGAACCGGACACGTTTAATATACGGGTTGGGTCCGGGTTTAGCCCATATGCGTCTCGACACGAATATGACCCGACACGAACACGACCCGTGACACGAATTGCCGCCCCTACCTTCAATCATTGAAGACAACATAGTTGTGATTTTTGAAAAAAGTTGGGGTATTACGAGTGTTTAGCCAAAACTCTAGCGTAGTTAATGACTTAATATAGTTCACACATAACCTTTACTTATCAAAAGATAAAAGTACCCTCGCTGCTAAAGATTTACTTCCTCTGTTTCTTCTCTTTTTCTATGCTTTGACTTTTTGACTCGTATCTTGGTAACTTTGATTGGGTGATTTGGATCGCAAAACGATACAATTTTTTGATAATTTTTTCGCCATGTTATAGAACAACTTTTACTCTACAACACCATGAAAAAATAGTTAAAATATTAGATCATTTTGCTATCCAAATCACCGGGTCAAAGTGACCCTGTAAATAGTGACAAAAGTCAGAACGTAGAGAAAGAGAAGAAACGGAGGAAGTACTTCATTTGTTTCTTCTCTGACTCGAATTAGTCCCGAATTTTGCTTGTAGTAGTTGCACAATGTTCAGAAACGCTTGCGAAACGTGCGATCGTTGCACATGTTAAGAATACACATTTGGGTAAATTGGCCTTAGCATCCGAAAAACTGAATTTGGGAAGTTACCCTACCAACTAGCAGAGTTGATACACAGAGGGGGTGTGAGTGAGAACAAGTTTGGTAGTCATAAGGGGTGTAAGTAAATTTTTGCAAACTAGGAGGGATGTAAGTGAAAATCAACCAAAACTGAGGGGATGTAATTGAATATTACCCCGAAAAAATTATCAAATTCTTACATTATTTTGTCTAATCAAATCGCTAGGCTCGTATAATACCAATTAAAGTTTTAAAGAATTGGCGAAAACGGAGGGAGTATAAGTTAAAATGATGTATTTTTTATAATATTTTGATCATATTATAGAATAATTTTTTCTCTACAAAAATTGTACGACAACTATATTATTTTACTGTCCAAATCATCGCGTCATGAATTAGTGAAAAAAAGTTAAATGGTTGAAAGGAAGAAATAAAGTGGTATGTTTTTTTTATAAACCCAATTTTATTCAAACAAACTGGGCTGAACAACGGCCCACACATCTTGGTCCAGAAACGAAACAGCCCAATCGGGAGCTGAATGGACTCAAACAAAGTGGTACGTTGGTCATGTTTCAGCAGGACACTCTATCAAATATGTTTCTCATCATTAATTTTCTTTTATTTTGGGTAAACACGGGGCCCAAGCCCAAAGGAAAACTTCAGCCTAATACAACTCAAACCATTCGGACCTGTACCCTTCAACCCAACACTAGCTGTCAATCCTGACCCGTATCCGTCAACCCAGCCGAACTATTCTCATTATACGGGTATAAACCCACCCGGTTATATATGGGTTACACTAGGTCCATACGGGTGTATACGGGTTAGATAACAAGTCCCACCAACCCGTATAATTATTTCCTTTTAACTACAAACCACGCAGTTGGAACGCTGAAGATACTTTTATTAGCATTTGAGTTTGAGTTTGAGTTTGCGTTTTCTGGGTGAAAGAAAGCTTGATGATGATGATGATGAGGAGGAGTCCATCATCGATGATTCCCAGGTTACTTCGATATCTTGCTGTTCTACTACCAGAGTAATTGTAAGTAAATTAAAATTTAGTGAGGAGATGGATGTTGCGATTGATTTTGATTCTTAATTACTGCACCGTGGTGGCTTGCTTATTATACATTGCACTTTGTACGTACCAATTATACAAAACCCCGGACAATTGCTCAGCAAAATTCCCTCGCTGAAAATACTCTTGCCCTAGGCATTCGTATCCCGTTTCTTGCTTTGCACAATCACTCAATTCCTAGGTAAGTCACTCTAACATACTACTAAACTCATCTACGTGGTTAACTTGACTTTTTGATCCGTAACGGATTTTCAGTGTAGTTTTTTTTGGTAATCTTTTCATAATGTCATAGATTAAAGTGTACTCTAAAACACCGCGAAAACATCACCAACTTTTATAATTGTTTCGGTAATCAAATCACCGTGTCAAAGTACATAATTGTAAAAACATAACTTAAATGAAAGAAAGAAAATAGAGAAAGTAGTAATTTTTTTAATCATGTCAACAACCTTCCTTTAAAAAATAGTTGACCTAATCCTGTAAGTACAAGCGGTTGGCCTGACGCCCTGACCATGGTAGGCCATATATTTATATATTGCCTTCACTCCTTCACCTCTTCTGTTTGTTGTTTTTTTGTGAGAGAGCATCTACCATCAATCAATTTTCTTTGTTTGCACGCAGGACCAGAGGAGTTCCGACAATGGGGACTTCTTCTCCAAAGAGAAAGCGACGCTGTTCTTCTTCTGCCCTCACCAAAGCCAAAAAGTACTGCCGCAACCGCCGAAGCAGCAGCCACAAGTACTCTCAACGTCGTAATTGGTCGAATATGGGGGTCGACATTTTGGAAGACATCCACAAAAAGTTGTGCTTGGTTGATACTCTAATAAGCCGAGCCGTTTGCAGTCTCTGGCGCTCGGTTTCTAAAAACCACATTATTCCATCTTCCCCCCTAAACTCTCCTCCTCCTCGCCGTTCACTACCCCCACTTCTTTGGTATTATAAACACCCCTACAGTGAGTATTGGTTGTTGGACGTCGCCCACGATGGAGGAAAATTGTACCTACCAGCCAACCACGAAACCAAAAGATTGCTTCGCAGGAATACTTGTGTTGGATCCTCCTCATCCTCACATGGTGGTTATCTCTTGTTTCACGACGATACAAAGAATGTCAATAAGTTAGTATTCCTTCATCCCTTTCTCTTGTCCATCTTCTCTGTCCATATCCCTCCAATCAACGACATCTGGAAAGCTCTTGTGTTGGCTGACCCAATTATTACTGACACGACTAATACTAGTAGTAGTTGCCACAGCCTTGTGGTCCTTGATTGTGACGACTCAAAACTTAAATTTGCTAAATGTGGAACTACTAGTCAATTTTCTGAACTTGAAGGTCAAGATCATAAGTGGCGTATCGAAGACACGGAGATGATATTCATCAACGATTGTATATATGCAATTAGGGGTTCTGCTCTTGATCATTACATGGAAGTCTGGGACTGTAGTCATATCCATGCCTCAGACGATGATGATGATGGCCCGAGAAAGGTATTGAGTTTTCAACCTACATTCACCAGCTTTGATGATGCTCCTACACGTCGATCTACTCTACATTTGGTGGAATCCCAAGGTGAGCTCTTGCTTGTTGCGATAGTGAGACCAACCTTTGGAAGCCCAATCCTCCGCAGGCTTCCAGTTAAGCCCACGTGCAGTGTTTACAGGATGGATTTCAAGGAAAAGAGGTGGGTACGCGTGGACTCATTAGGTGATCGCGTGTTGTTTATAATGGAACTTCAAACAGTGTCTCTCTCTTCAATAGACTTCCCACAGTATGAGAAGAACTCCATATATTTTCGGCATCACTTGCTAAACGATGACTCGGTGCGTCCGCTCTGGATTCAAGACCCAATTCCTAAGTCTCACCTCGTAGTTTTCAATATGGAAGATAGTTCTTTGAAGGAACTAGGGACCACTGTTACAGGCATATGTTAGTTTGAAGCGTTAGTTTCTCTTTGTAATATTATGGTCTTTTTGTAGTATTCATGATTAATCTCTCATTATAATTTCATTGACGGAGTTTTGAATTTATAATATTTGTGCTAAGCTTTTTGACAATTAGGAGATTCTGATCACGAGGAGCAGAGCTAGGAATGGGCAATCCTATATTGTAAACAAATATCGGGCACATTTTTCAACTTTCATGTCACACTTTTTTTTACAAACAACAAAATAGTCGATTAAAAGCAAATTTTTGTAATGATTTAAAAACTATTGTGCATCACTAAATTTTAACATCACACACATTTTATCACCTAATATGTGCATATTTTTTTATTTCTTTCCACAAATTTTCACTACTAAATAGTTGGTTTAAAAGTGTAAACCTCATTCCAAACTCACCCATAACTTTTCATTATAAAAAGGCTCGCCCTTTTTTTTTCCAGAACTATAATTTAGGATGTCGAGCAGTATTTGATGTGTTTGGTAAAGGGAATTGATTCTTACACCACCCATTGTTTATGGTTATACCGGATTTTAGTTGTCACGACTTTATTGTCCTTATTTATTAATTATTATTTTTAACCATGTATCTTAGGTATGTCCATATTTTCAATTTGTACTTTAATTATTCCAATTAACTTTCACATTCCTTTCGGAAAAAAATCAAGATTCCTTATCAAACTTCATCCCAAAAAAAATAAAAACTTGATCTTCTACTACGTCAAATCGCCAATCTCCACTAACGATTATGTAGAACACTCCCTGACATACAAGTTACGATGATATTTCTTTATTTTCTACTTCAACCTCACCCCAAAAGCATGCTATTTTCAGTGCGTACAGACTTGAGTTTCATTGAGTTTTACTTTTACCTAGCACTCAGAAAAGACAAATTTGCGAAAGGAACTCATGGACGATAAATTGGTCGTTCTCATTACTGTGAATTTCATGCTCTTCTTTTTTAGGAATACCCATGAACTATTTTTTTTGTTAAGTCATGTTCTTGACGACTTGACGAAAATTCTAATTTAGAGTTATCCTAAAAAAAATCTAATTTAGAGTAATACTAACTTTAATGGCTAAATTAGTTGAACTGACAAATAAACGCGAGTCAAAGTTGAAGGCAAAAAAGTTCGAAAGGATTGAAACATTTTGAGAAGGAAAAGTTTAGCCGAACAAAAAATTATACAAAAAATTAAACATAAAATGACGTGGATGGAAACTTGATATAAATAAGATCTCGGTGTAAGGATTATGAATAAATTATAAACAATAAATTAGTGTGATTTTTGGACATCTATTAATGTTGTATATGCCACATCACTTTTTGTTCAAATTTGTTTTAGTTTTTTGTCCCTTTAGCACGGCTCGTTCGAGGATAATGTGAAAATATATTAAATTGTAAAATTGCTTAAAATAAAATGCACACAGATTAAATGAGGCTAATTAGTAAACTAGTCACAACCACTAAAATCTGGTGTAACCATAAAAAGAAAGCGGTGTAAGAATCGATTCTCAAAGTACATCAAATTTAATTTTTCAGAGATTTTCAGCTACATAATCCCCAATTTTAGAGATTCTACAATTGCAGGGTGATTATTTTAATCTGCAGATTATCAGATTAAAATTTGCATGCATAACAATTTTTGAAAATAGACCGATTATTAAAATCGACGATATCAAATATGCACTAAAAGATAAAACTTTTTTTTTTAATTTAACCCATACTCAAGAGGTGGTCTTTGTAAGTAACCCTATAAACTTACATACTACCAATTTTACAGAACCAATTGCTTACTCAGCTTTAAGCTCCATCACCGAAAATATTCTTGCCCTGGAAATTTGGAATTGGATCCAGTCCCCCCATTTTCCCTCCCCCCATGTCCCCCCATTTTCACCAAAGTGATGTTTGTAAATTACGTCTACTAAAGAGGGTAAAAATGTCATAATAAAATGCTCATAAAATACTCGTTCATTTTTTTTATTGACATGGATAATTATTAGCCTTTTAGATGCCTTTTTGATGATGTGTCACTTTGTGGTGAAAATTGGGGGAAGATGGGTGGAGGGAAAAATGGGGGGACCGGATCCAATCCGAAATTTATGTATACTTTTTCTATTTCTTTTTTTTTTATTGGTTCGGGTTTTTTTATCAATAGGTGAGTTACATTGACACAATGATTTGAATAACAATATTTTGTAATTTTTTATTAAGCTTTTCATGATGTTGTAAACTTCAGTGTAGTCAACACCATAAAAAAATTATCAAAAAGATTGCCAAATTCTAGCATAATTTTGGTAATCAAATCACCAAGTCAAAGTGATCTAATGAATAATAGTAAAAGTATGACAAAGAATAAGGAAAGGACAAAAAGGAAGTAGTAATTTCTTGATCATGTCAACAACCTTCCCAAAAAGAATAGTTGACCAAATCCTGCAAGCATTAGGATGGCCTGACCATGGTAGTCTATATATTTCGCCTTCACCTCTACCTGCTACGTACGTGCGTTTGATAACATGTGTTGTTAAACATTCCCTTGCGAATTTGGCTTGTGCTGCTGCTACTATTACTACTTAATGAGTTTTGATTTCCACTCACGCAGGACCGGAGGAGTTCCAACAATGGGGACTTCTTCCCCAAAGAGAAAGCGACGATGCCGTTCTACTTCTTCTGTCCACCCCAAACCCAAAAAGTACTGCTCCAACCGCTGCATCAGCCACAGGTATTCTCAACTTCGTGATTGGTCGAATATGGGGATCGACATTTTGGAACACATCCACAAAAGGTTGCCCTTGACTGATACTCTAGTCAACCGAGCCGTATGCAGTCGCTGGCGCTCGGTTTCTAAAAGCCACATTCTGCCATCTTCTCTAAACTCTCCTCCTCCTCGTTCACTATCACCACTTCTTTGGTATTATGAACACCCCTACAGTGAGTATTGGTTGTTGGACATCGCCCAAGATGGAGGAGCAACTTTATACCTGCCCCCTAACCTCGAAACCAAAAGGTTGCTTCGCAGAAGTAGTACAATTTGTGTTGGATCATCCTCATTCTCACATGGTGGCTATCTCTTGTTTCACGACGATACAAAGAATGCCAATAAATTATCTTTCCTTCACCCGTTTCTGTTGTCCGTCTTCTCTGTCCATATCCCTCCTATCAACAACATAGTGAAAGCTCTTGTGTTGGCTGACCCCATTATTACTGATACGACTAGTACTAGTAGTTGCCACGGCTTTGTAGTCCTTGATGGTGACGAATCGAAACTCAAATTTGCTAAATGTGGAGCTATTAAGTATGCTGAACTTGAAGGTCAAGATCACAAGGGGCGTAATGAAGACGCGGAGATGATATTCATTAACGATTGTATATATACAATTAGGGGTTCTGCTCCTGATCATTACATGGAAGCCTGGGATTGTAGTGATATCCGTGCCTCCAACGATGATGATGATCGCCGCCCCAAAAAGGTATTGGGTTTTCAGCCTACATTCACCAGCTTTGATGATGCTCCTACACGTCGATCTACTGTACATTTGGTGGAATCTCAAGGTGAGCTCTTGCTTGTTGCGATAAGAAGGCCATTCTTTGGAAGCCCAATCCTCCACAAGTTTCCAGGTAAGCCCACTTGCAGTGTTTACAGGATGGATTTCATGGAAAAGAAGTGGTTAAGTGTGGACTCCTTAGGTGATCGGGTGTTGTTTGTAATGGAGTTTCAAACATTGTCTCTCTCCTCTGTAGAGTTTCCACAGTACGAGAGGAACTCCATATATTTCCGACATCACTTGCAAAATGATGACTCAAGGCGTCCGCTCTGGACTATGCCCCCAATTCCTAAGTCCCACCTCGTAGTTTTCAATATGAAAGATAATTCTTTGCAGGAGATAAAGACCACTGTTACAGGGATATGTTAGTTTGAAGCCTAAGTTTCTCTTTGTAATATCATGGTCTTTTGTAGTATTCATGATTAATCTCTCACTGTAATTTCACCGATGGAGTTTTAATTTATAATATTTGTGCTAAGCTTCTTTGACAATTTGGTTATTGTGATCCGGGGGAGTAGAGCTAGGAATTCTAAAGTACTGGGACACATCCTTCATTGTAAATAAATGTAGGGTATGTTCATAGTTGAAATTTAAAAATAATAGTGGAAGTGTCGTTGTTTTGCAAATTAGGGTATGAGACCGACTTTCTCTGCCCCTTGTTTTTCTTCGGCAACGAAAAAGTGTTATACCACCCAAAGTTCCTACAAGAAAAAATATGAGCATACCCCAGAGGAGACTTATCAAAACAACACACATGCATCGAGCAAAGCTTCCTAACAAAAATAGAGTAAAAATATGAAGGGATAAAAAGCTCAAAGGCACCCAAAACTATCCAAAAGCAGAGAAAATGACCCGGCGTGACCCTAGAACCTCCTATATCCTCTAAAAAAAAGTCCAACTCACATTAGGCCTGACAACACAACATCAGCCCAAGAACGAAACCCAAAAAAGAAGAGGACCCTAAACAAGGCCTGTGGCCACTCAAGAACCTTAACATGAGGATGATGGTTGCTGTGTCCAAACTCTCCTGTCGGGGGTTGTGTTTCGACCGATAAAGGGCATTGTGAAAGCTCTTATATTGTCTGATCCAATAACTACTTATATGACCACGAGTAGTAGTAGTAGCTGCTACGGCTTTGTGGCTCTCGATTACGATAGAAGACTTCTGTTTGCTAAATGTGAACTTGAACGTCAAGATCCAAAGCGGCATACCCGTCTCACAGAATATGCTCAACAAATGTATCTATACTATATACTATTTCAGAATGTCTCTTCAGCTTTGCCTGATGAATTACACGTGGAGTTTTAAATTAATTAATTAATATATAATCCATAAAATGTGAACATTCATATATGAAAATTGTGATGAAATGTTAATCTAGTTGATTTATTTGTCTATTCCATTTGTCATAAATAAAAATAAAACATATGGTTTGACTCAAAAAGGAAATATTTTGGGGGGCGGTGTTGATCAAGTGTTTTGCGAAATTGCCCTCCAATAGACAGCCGTGTCCTCCACGGTGGTAAATCTAATATTTTTCCCCTGTTTTCTATCGAATAAGTAGAGGGTTAAGGCATCTTCTCCAAATCTTTTCCCCCGATCATATCTTTCCCAAATCACAATGGCGGTGTACGTCCCTAATTTTATGGCCTTGAATCTGAGGGGTTAAATTGATATTTTTATTAAAGTTGTGGCATCATTGTGAAAATGGCCTTGAATCTGAGGGTTTAAATTGATATTTTTTATTATTTATTTCTGCCTCCCATCAGCAAAGTTATAAAAAGGACCATAACAAGGTTTTCCGTCCATGAAATCTTATAGCGATAATTAATAGTTCCTCCTTTCGTTCGTTCGTATGCCACCTTCTTGGCTATGTTAACTGTTCTTAGCGTTTGAGTTCGCTTTTCCAATTGGGGGTTTCGAAGAAGAAGCAGGAGGTTTAATTAGGGTTGGTCAAAGAAAGCTTGATGACGATGAGGAGTCCATCATCCATTATTCCCAGGTTCGTTCGATATCTCGCTATGTTACTAGCAGAGTAATCAATAATTAGTTCATAAAATCTGAGAAGGTGATGGGATGCTGCGATTGTTTTTTATTCTATATTACTGCATTGTGGCTGGTTTATTGTGATATACAAGGTAGGTGCACGAGCGTTGCACGTGACAAGATAATTGTATGACATATAATGCGGTATAATGGGTAGTTGCAACATACCACTCTGTTTCTTCTATTTCTCCTCAATTTGAATTTCTAACCGTATACGGGTCAAAGTGACCCGGTGATTTTGATAGAAAAATTATGTAATTTTTTTGTAATATTGAAAACTATCAAAAAATTGCATCAGTTTTCTATCGAAATCACCTCGTCAGAGTCACCCAGTTAATAGTGATAAAAGTTAAAATTAGGGAGAAAGAGAAGAAACACAGTGGTATAAGTAATTCTTTTCGGACAGAGACAATTAGTAAATTTCACTCATTGTTGTTTTGCGCTGAAGTAGAGCATCCACAGTAGTATTTACAAATTAGCTAAATTTTAGTGCAAATTCAACTTATTCATTTTAGTATGGTAGATTTGCTCCAGTAGTGTTGTACCAATACTATCTAAAAATAAAACAAAAAATAAAAAATAAAAGTAGTTAAGATGTGTTGACTTGCCACATCTAGCTAGCATGAAATTAGGAAATAAAAATAGTACATGGTTTAGCTAGTTTGCAGATTGTACTTATTCAAATTGACTTGCTATTTTAGTAATAACTTCCATTTGAATAGTTTACTGTAGATGCTTACCTTCTCATTAGTACTCTTACGACCTACAACGAGGTTTTATTAATTTTTTAGCAACTTTTTAGAAATTTGTCATATACTAATTTTAAATTTTCAAAAAAAAAAGAAAATTTCCAATTAATTGAAAGTTCAAAAAAATCGAGAAATCGTCTATAGGCTAAAATTAATAATGCAAAGAAAGGTTTCTTACCCTAAAACCATCGAAAATATCGGGGCACTCTAATATGAAGCCAATATTTGTCATGTTTTCCCCTTTTGAAACCTAGACATCAATTAAGGGTCTCAAAATGAAAAGATTTTGTGTTATGACGCGAGAGAGGCTCATTCATGTATTTAGGCGGTGAAAATTCCTACTTTGGTGAAAAACTCTAGAATACAGAACCACTTATTCAAAAACCAAAGTACCTCAAAGTCAGCATCTGTTCCTATGGTTCAATGTGAATGTGTGTTTGTGGGTATTCAATGTGTGCGTGTGTGTATGGTGTCTATCTTTAAATTTAACATCCAAACATTCATGTAAGAATATACGAACTAAGAAATCAAAACGAAGTCATCAAACTTTAACACCAGACTTGTAAAATGGCACAAAGGAGATCTAGGACAGTGTTATCACAATTCACTCATACCCCCCTGAATTGCGAATTGGATCGCGCGTTCCGAAACGATGAACGCCAATGACCCATATCACTTAATTTGGCAATTCCAGATTTTTTCACTATTTTCACCTAAAATATTTAACTAGGAGGAAAAATTACATATAGATACATAAAGTTACATCTTTTTTTAAGTATTACTTCTAAATATTGTATAAATTAAGCAGTTTCATGCTTCATGATTTCTTGAACATTGTAAAACTCCTGTAAAGGTATCCAAAGCAGCCTACCTTTGGCGTACCGAATTCCATAGGGTATGGCGTTTCGCGATCCCGTTTCTGTTCCAGTTCCACTAACCGGAATGACCTATGTTCCAAGTAACTTAGATGTACGACTTGGCTTCTGAACGTGTCACCTAGTGAACCCCTCTCAAATGCCCTGCTTTTTTTTTCTTTTCCAGAAGATTATGAACACCTAATGAATTCCTCAAATGCATATTCATTGAAGTTTAGAATAGTATTCAAGTTTCCTAAAGAAGATGTTTTCGTAGCATAAGAGAGTCAAGGGAGGAAGATTAAAAAAGATCAATGATTAAAGAATAACCCATGTAGATGAATTTGAAATAGCAAAGAGAAATGAGATAGATACAATAGCGTAAGAGGTGGATCATATTTTCCCCTAATACTATGATTGTATCTGTCATAAGACGATTAAGACAATAACTAATCCGTTACCATATAGTTCTTGCTGTAGCAACTAAATCTATACCATCCTCTGAATAACTACAATCTAGTCCTTGAGAATGAATGATAAATGATACTTCGCACAGCCCAACAAAGAATAATTTGAAAGAAAAGTTTAAACACTTGTGGACCTCATAATGCAAGATAGGCTCTTCTTAGCAAAGTGTTCACGTGCTGCCTACATCAGCCCTGTGCACCATTGCAATTGCAATTAGACCATAAAAATAGCATTCAACAATGACATGAATAAAAAAGCGACAAATACTTACATTTACATCTTCACTTGAAGGAGATGAAATGTCTTAACCTACCTTCTCGATATATACCAATGACGTGATACAAACTAAATGCAAAGGACCAAACGGAAGATAAATCAAAGTATTAATTACCTCATTTATCTTTCAATACGCCTAAACATCACCAACAATTTGATCATTGAAGGACGAATCTGATCTATCACATACAGATCTACAACATGAATTATAGCGGAAGATTCATGTGTTTACCTTGTCTTCCTTAGCTCCTATGCACAACGGATGATCGTAAGATGCTCGCTTTCACGTGCTCTTCTTGCTCCCACAATCTGGCTCGAATCACTAGGACGAGAGCTCTGATCCACACCAAGTTCCACCCAATGGAGGCTAGTTGAAGAGAGAGTCTAGGGTTTACTGTATTATGATCAGCACATGATCTCTACAGTATTGTGTATTATTATATGTCTCTAGCACATATAATAATCTAGGAGGCTGTCTCCTTATATAGACAGACTTATACATAATTGCAACGTTACCCCCTAGGGTTGATGTCCTTGCTACTAACCCCATAAGGTTTGAGCTTGTCTCTCCTAAGCCCATAAGTTTAGGATAATTGCATTGTGCACCCCGCATGGGCGCACATAATGCTAACATCTCCCACTCGCACAGTGGGGTTGCACAAATACAGTAGTTCTAGTCTCCCTCAATCCCCAACTATTATCATCTGCCAAAGTGTTATGTGGCCTTGGTGTGTGACTGTGAGAGAACCTGCATTTCGGGAGATCCATACTCTAAACTCATACGAGACGAGCTAGCAGCAGGCGCACTCAACCCTCAAGAAATAATGCAATACATATATATATATATCTCTCGTATCCCCCAGATTCTGTCTATTGTCATCTCATAGACCATGAGCACCTACCTTGTCCCGAAGGTCGTGCATCAATGAGTCTATATCTCCCTTATTATATTCATATCCTGCATGATCCCATAAGATCTTGTAGGTGGGCCCAATGAATATGATAAAGAGCAATGCAATTAGAATCTTCCTTTCCATCCATTCTCGCTTTGATTCGGAGTCAGCTGCTTTCCTAGCAATGTCCTGGTAGGCCGAATCATTCATAGCCGTGAGGTGTCACGCTAAAGTAGCACCACCGAACCGTCTCTCCCCGACATGGATGAAAGTACTAAGGGTATACAGTGTCAATCATTCTTATATGATCGACGAGGCTCACACGGAGAGGAAACTCAGGGACTAGTTCTACTCGCCACCTCATGTCTCTCATCAGCACGCGTTATCTCATAAGATGTGCGCCATAGTGTTTGGACTCTATCAGAGCACATGTCCTATCCCATAGGGACCACTATACAGATGTAAGTCCAACAACCCATATGACTATTAACCCGAGTACTGAGTGTTGCACATATGCAATCGAAATCAGTTCTCTCATCTGGCTTTCTCTACGCAGACTATACATGGTTCGGGGTAGTAACCATGCTCGAATGGACATAATCCAATCTCACCTTGGAACTTATTCCAATGCGACAAATGAATCCGTCTGACAGGGTCTTGCACTATTGATTGATGTCTAGCTCTTGTCATAGGCCATGCGCCTCATATGACAGGAGTCATCATATCATAGGCTTCTAGCGCTTATCGGGATTCTGTCTCATCTTCTACTCACCTAGACTATCCAGGATGTTGTAAAGGCGGTTGCTCGTGTGAGAGAGTCAACCTAGTGTCCGCGCGACATGTTCAATGCTAGTACATGATATGTAAACGTATCATGCACGTATCATAACAACATGCAGCATAACAAATCCAATTAAAATCCAGTTATCAATGTCTCATATGCTCATCAATCATATCTCTAGTGATCGACTACCGAGTCCCAATTTTCTAAAACAATCCACAAAGACGACTCTTATGTGGTTTAGGAATGGGAGGTGCCTACATTATTGGCCCGTAGTCTATCTACTCCAAGATTACTCTTTAGGTAGTTATTTCACCTTTTGTGAAAACAGTACCCTTTTCTATATGTTTGGCCTTGTCAAAAGTACTGTAGCCGTATGCTAGCACTACAGGTTGGTTGACAGCTCATAAGCTTATCAGAAACCTTCTTATCCAAACATATTTCTGTCCAGTGACAGAACAGGCAATCGTGCTTCGCTTCCATGATCAATGGAGCGGTCTAATACGATTTTGCAACACTTATGTTGCAGTTCCATGCGATGTCATCTAGCATGGACCATAGCCTGAGGTGGATCCACGTGCATCTAGGTCCCCACCCTAGTCAGCATACATAGCTGGCTAGTCGAAGCATCATCTCCGATAGTCATAGCACGTGATCCTTCGTATAGAGTATCCTTTTGGTTGCAATCTAGTGTCTTAAGTTAGATTTCCTGAAATCCACTCTTCCGATTGCACAGGGTTTGTGGGGTCTCAGTATATACCATGGTATATAGCAGACTCACACTGCATCGGGCACTTTGGTCATTTGGTCAACCTAGTATGGTGTCTTCTAGGGTACATATTCAGGCTCATAAAGTCTTGCAGCAAGCTACAGGAGTATCACATGGCCTCGGGTCCATAACATGGAATCGTTCAAAGTATCTTCTTGTTGTCCGCCTTATGCGTCAATATAAGAAGTCCTTTTGAACGAACGATAATGCATCTCGCCCTACTAATATCCTTCGTCACAAATCGAAAGGATAACCACCCTATAGTGGATGTGAAATAGTCCTTAGACTCTCCTGGAAAATAGTGTGTCATCGATAATAAGTGATGTGATCATTTACTCTCTTCTACTGAGAATGATATGCAGCGGTTTTCATCCATTGATAAAATACTGCTGACTTAGAGGACTAATTAAGATCATGCATGGACTTAATTAGCCTGCACCTATTTGCGCATTTGATCATACGTCTCGAAACCATGTGGTCGAGTCGTACATATCACCTCTCTGATTTCTCTATCGAGAAATTCAGTCGTCACGTTTATCGAGAATGGAGCCTTATTTCCATCATCACAACTATCACCGATATCTCTGCAAGTCGTATGCCTTAGTATGCTTCCGTCTGTGTCACTCTGAATGACCTTGGAAATATATCCATTTCCAGTAGTCTAATATCCAGTCGGAAAAGTCAACCTAGCCTTAAGCTTGGTTGGTCCCTTATAGACTCTAACTTTTCCTGTAAAGGCTACTTTTCATTCTTCATAATTAGGGAACGATAAGGCATAGTATTCTATCCTATCGTTTATGCAAGGTGATCCTTAAGATCATCCCTTCGATCTCAAACAGTCGATGGGATATGCTCCTATGAGCAATTCCTTTGCATTGGAGGATCATAATTTGCTCTCACCCCTATGGATGGGCACCTCGCTTAGAAAGTCACTCCCACTGTCCGAAGGATCCTTGAGGGACTAATTCCTCATAATGGACTAAGGAACAGGGTATTTTCTAGCGGTTCCTCCATGCTCGCCGAGATCATCATCTCTACGAACATTCCCTTAATTATGGACATCTCCTCATGAGAAAAACATATATCTTGTGAATCCATTTGCGTTACACTACTAATCGGCTGTTGCGTTTCGAATACGCAACCCCCTAGAGTACTCCGAATAGTATGGGAAGATATGTTACTCCATGAAGATACATTTCTTTCATCCAGGGTCTAAATTCCTTCTTGTCAGGTGATGAAATATCCTGGGGCAATATCCTAGGTTCATCATCATCTTGCGTGGTGACTATCATGTCTTCCCCTTCGATGTCGAATCGTCGACGGGGTATGCTCCAACGAGCGCTCCAACGCAAAAAAAGGGTTCTTCTTCAGCATTATCGTCATATACGATAGGCTGCTCACTAGGTAAGGCACTCCCACTGTTCTCAATATCCATAGGAACAAATTCCTCTTGAGTAGTGGTGAATTGAGTGTCATCTAGTGGTTCCTCTTACTTGGAGAGAATGCCATCTCCACAAGCTTCTTCCTGACTAGGAAAATTTAGTTAGCTCATAAGCTGCCGATCCCTATGGCCTAAGGTGACCTCATATAGGTTGCCTTTTGGTCCACATCTCGTAGGGCGTAGTGGCTACAGACTCGGTGGGTATTTGGTTGAGTACTTCGACGGCCGTTTTACAAAGCGTCTCCTCTAGATAGGGAACTTGAACTTTGAACGTGCTGTCATACATCAAACCGTCTTCAGGCTGTATCCTATTCCTTTTATTCGCCACAGCAATCTGCTGCGGGGCATGGGAATAGTCAACTGCCTAAATACTCTCCATCACATAGCTCTTGCTAAGATAGATACTCGCAGTCTCATTCTGGTCAAGGACATATCCTTTTATCCAGACGGTTTTCTACCTTTTGTAGATACTTGTCTGAAGCACCCTTGTGCCTCAAAATTATGTTGCCCAAGAACACATAGTTGAGATGCGTACAATAATCTACGAATGTGATGGAACAGTAAGCACCATGTCTTTAGCTATTAACATTTAATGGATCACAAATACAACAGAATGAATAATATGTAAAGACTCAATAATCCTTACTGCTTTACTGGATAGTTTGCCTTTCGCCTTTCGTGTAAGGCAAGAGTCACACACAGGTAAGGGTACCTTGGGCATATTCCAAGCAGGCCTACCTTAGCTAGCCTGAACATCCTTTCCTGACATAGGGTGTCTCAATCTAGCGCGCCACATATCAGAATCATAAGGCACAACCCTAGAGGTGATATCCAAAGATCCTGAGGCGTTATTCATGCTAGAAATCAAGAGTGCATAACCATACATAACATGACCAATTCCAAAAGTAAAACTGTGACCAAAACAAATTTTGGTGGCTACTCCATCAAAGATAATCTCATGGATCCTTAGACGAGAAGTTAGTACCAGGTCTGGCCTTCTAGTCTTAGAGAAACATCATTTTCCTCCTTAGCATTTGCCTGTCTTGGGCTATTGGTCATGTACCAATATTTTGCCCTCATTCCCTTATCCTTGCCCCCACCTGTTCCTCACGGTCCTAATGCCGGGGTAGGGACTAAATCTGCCGATCATACTTCATTCACAACTTTTAGCAATCATATATTGCTTAGACTTCAAAAGTATGCTGAACTAGTATACTTAGCAATCATATATTCCTTAGATCCTAGAACGGAGTGATGTTTGGTCTCATCCAAACATCCTGACACTCTCAAAGTGTGTCATATAACGTTTTCATGGCACTTTCATGAAACGTGGCAGAGATAGCAACAAATTGCTAATTGGATAACTTAAACATGATAGTTTTAAGGTGGGATTTATGAGTCATTACTCACAATTTCTAATAATGAGGCCAATGGCTAAGGTGGATCCGAGATTCTTCTTTGGCTTATTCCTACAATCTTTGAATCTCAAAGTGGTCTTGAACTTGCTGATGAGGTCATTTCCCCACCTTGGCATAGCACGCTCTATGAAATTTATCTTGACTGCCTCCCACTTATTGGTTAGCCTAAAGATAATGTTCATGTGCTGCTGTGACAACTATTCATCACAGGTTCGACCATACTTGTAGGTGTTTTGACAAACTATGTCCAACTATTTGATTACATAGTACGATGACTTGTCATATCGTTTATTGTCACTATTTTAGCCTTTACAATTTCAATTTAGACACGATTGATCTTGAGACATTGCATAGGAAATTAAAACTAGCATTTACTTAGCTCCGAAATAACATGATACATGATTAAAATTTCATAGTTCATCATAAGGACTCCACCAAAACCTAGCAGCAATTCTAAGAATCAAATATCGTCACTTATGATTCCCTATTAGTTTCAATCATGTATAACCATGTGAGCTCTTTTGTTTTAGTTCCTTAGCATGCGAGGTTATACAGTTATATCCAATCACACGCAGTTATAACGTAAAACAAGCATAAGCATAAGTAAATATGCAATGGATGTGGCCCCTAAGGTGCACTCCCACTATTGAGAGTACGTCTTGAGCAAGTCTTGAACTTCTCGCCTCATGGATCTCGCCTCATCTCGAGTGCTCCTTGAAGCTTCCCTGTTCGTCTCTTTGCTCCATGCACCTCGCGCCATAGCTTTTGGTTTGGCCACCTCTCTTGAAGCTTCTATTCTTCAATCTTCACTAAATATCTTATTTCTAATAAGAAGTAACCTCTAATAGGCGATTTAGATGAGAAGAGAAGACAATAGAGTATGTAGAGAGGCACGACACGCAGGCCGTATTTTAATTGATTACATATTCAAAACCAAAACCAAATATAAAACCATCTAAGCCACATCCATGCATCAAACACATCCATTCAACCCACAACAGCATGTATAATAATAAAATAAACATACTGGAATTTTCTGGAAATTTCCAGAATTAAAGAATAATTACTGGAAATTAATAAGCAATAAATCAATCAACTAATAAGATCGAAAATTGCTCCGAACTACCTAGGATCTCACCTCCTATCTCATATGGTAGGGAAAAAAGTCCTAAGTCTTCAGAAAAAATTTGGGCTCAAAACAGTGTGTTTAAGGACGTCTAACTGCCTCGGGAAGTGTGCAAAACACTAATTAATTAATCTGGAAAAATAATAAAATTTTCTGTTTTTCCAAAAATTATGAAAAAAATCCCAGAAAATAGGAAATTTAATTCTGAGCATATAGAAAAAATTTGGCGAAAAATAGTGGCCGGAGGAGGGCTCACGCACCCACACGCGCCGCCGCGCGTGGGCGAGTCCGCCTCCGTCACGCGCTGACGTCGGCCGAGTGCCACGTCAGCTGCCACGTGGCATGCCACGTCAGCCACGTGCTGACGTCAGCTGCCACGTCACCCTCCACGTCACCATGCCACGTCATCAGCCCACGTGACTGCCACGTTATCTGCCACGTCAGCAATTGCTGACGTGCACCGCCACGTCATCTGCAACGTCAGCCCTAGGACCACGTCAGCAGCAGCCGCCAGCCCTTTGGCGCGTGCGGCGCGTGGCCGCGTGTGGAGGCGGCATCGGTGGCGCGTGCGACCCACGCGCCGCCTTTCCGGCCTCCGTTTCCGGCGATCTTTACATCGATGGAATCGTCTTTTCACGTAGATCAAGATTATGTATTCAAAACCCAATTTTAACATGTTTTGAAAAAAAATCTTTTTACTGCTCAGATCAATCAGTCCAGATTTATACTGTTTCGAATCTTAGAAAAATCATAACTAATTCTCTGTTCGTCCAAAAATTATAAAATTTATATTTCTGGAATCCTTGTGAAAAACCCTATCTAACCATATAGGTTTTACTAACAGATTATGAAAATTCAAAAACTCGAATTTTTTATCTGATTCGGGAACGCATAACGAGGCACGAAAAACAAGCCTAAGGCTCTGATACCAATGAAGGACGAATCTGATCTATCACATACAGATCTACAACATGAATTATAGCGGAAGATTCATGTGTTTACCTTGTCTTCCTTAGCTCCTATGCACAACGGATGATCGTAAGATGCTCGCTTTCACGTGCTCTTCTTGCTCCCACAATCTGGCTCGAATCACTAGGACGAGAGCTCTGATCCGCACCAAGTTCCACCCAATGGAGGCTAGTTGAAGAGAGAGTCTAGGGTTTACTGTATTATGATCAGCACATGATCTCTACAGTATTGTGTATTATTATATGTCTCTAGCACATATAATAATCTAGGAGGCTGTCTCCTTATATAGACAGACTTATACCTAATTGCAACGTTACCCCCTAGGGTTGATGTCCTTGCTACTAACCCCATAAGGTTTGAGCTTGTCTCTCCTGAGCCCATAAGTTTAAGATAATTGCATTGTGCACCCCACATGGGCGCACATAATGCTAACAATCATCACCAACAATTCTACATATAGCACCATTTCGTAATGAAGATAGGCTCATAGGCGGTATAAAATTGAATGACGGTAAAATGGCAACTTAGAAGGAGCATTAGGAAGTCATAAGAAAGACACAAAAAA
Source organism: Linanthus parryae (assembly GCA_023055425.1). Classification (NCBI taxonomy): domain Eukaryota; kingdom Viridiplantae; phylum Streptophyta; class Magnoliopsida; order Ericales; family Polemoniaceae; genus Linanthus; species Linanthus parryae. The sequence goes on from JALGPY010000002.1 coordinate 1,460,658, forward strand.
TAAAGCAGGATCACAATGAGATAAACCACCATATTTATAGAAAATTTAAGATCAAATATATGAGTTGCTTCACTAAAGTCACGTAGGCATGGATGTCGGTGGACATGCTTCTGTTAGGCAAGTTTACAGGTCATTCTAGGCAGAGAGTCATTAAATAATAATGCATTAGAAAGAACTAAACGTCTAGTGAATAAATGATAAAATGATGCATATTCTTCTGAAAGAAAAACCAACAAAATAAGTGAAATTTGGGTCACCATGGGGTATCTTTAGGGAGCAAACTCACATGCACAAAAGTATTAGACAGTAATACTTATGCGTACGTATAAGTTTAGTTTCGAAATGTATGTTACAATTTTGCAATAAGGTTCTGGACTTGTCTGGGTACGAGGTCCTAGCCCCCTCTTACAAATTTGAGAGGACACTTTTTTTTTATTGAGATGACCTGGGGTTTAGCTGGCTGATCCGCTTCACTGGTTCAGCCCGAACCCGAAACCTAGTGGTTCAACATTTGACACTGCATTTCGCTGAAATCTGGTCCATATAACGAACTAGACCAACCAGGACCCTATTGCCAGTTGAACATGTCGCATGAGTTCGCGTAGTTTAAAAAGAACATATTGTTGGTAAATAGCCCGTAAAGCTTGACAAGAGTATGGAGTTTAAGTAGCAAAACCAACCCAGGGGAAACTTCGTACTAATAGTAGGAGAGAGAGAGAGAGAGGAAAATGGCAGTTTTGTTGTCCGATAGGGCACATATCTTATGAGTTTATCAGCCGTACACACCTTTTTAACAGGGAGTCCGATTTAATTATGGGAGACTTCAGGGTAGTATATTCCATCAAACGACTACATAAGGTATGCAAATGCGTAATATATTACTGAAAATATAGTAATAGATGGTCAGAACACACACTTCACAATGTATGCGTAACTGTTGTAAGCTTTGTAACTGCCTAACATAGTTGTCAAAATCTTATGATTCACGATTCGTATCCTATGATCCGATTCGATTCACCCATGAAACGATGCGAATCCCTTAGTGAATCTTTAATGGAAAAAAAATTAGTTGAATCCCGATTCAAGAGTCCGAAACTTACGATTCAGTTGCGATTCAGACCGATTCTACGATTCACCTTCGATTCATCTGAAGGTCTAATTGAGTTGCAGTATCAGTCTAAGAAATAGTACTTCCTACGTTACCTCCTACATTTATGTTTGTTTCGCAACATGCATTTGTTTTAAATTACTAGTGCATTTTTCTCAAGTCCAAGGCTAATAATTTTTTATGATTTTCAATCTCCTTGGCATCTTGTAGTTTCTTGCTCCACACGCCTATCTTTATCTAGATTATTCTTTATCTTTTAGATGTGTGAAACTCCTAATCACTAGTTATGGATGGGAGTTTCCAATAATTTGAGCTTTCTTTTTGTAAAAATATGAATATTTTGTTCAATAAAGTTATAGTTTTATGAAATATTTTTTGTTATATCTACATAAAAAAATTGCAAGCTGAATCTTTACGATTCACGATTCGATTCGATTTACGATTCAGTGAAGGTGAATTTCGTTTAACTATCTGAATACGGATTTGACAACTATGCTGCCTAAACATCATTCACCAAAAAATGTATCAGAACTCGGAAGTTCAATACACTTTTCACGATGAATTCTAAAGTGTATGCTTTGTAACTACTTGGACGTAATTCACCAAAACAGTGTATCTAAAGGTATATATTTTAGCTTATTAAGGTTTGCCTTCGGAACTGGTTGTTGACTGCAAATAATAAGGATTTAAAGGAGGAATAAGATGGTTGTTGCCTTAAGCTAGACAATGCAGCAAGCCTGTATTAGTTAAAATCCCAAACCTCAATTTTTTTCTAGAATCAGTTAGAGTATAGTGAGTCAAGAGTTCCATTACAGTACTATATGGGCAACAAAATCGTTTTGATTGAGTCATAGAGTCTCATAAAGTATATAGGGAACAAAATCATAATTTTTAATGCTCAACAGAAAGCAGTTGGAGTAATTCTTGCAACGACCTAAAGTAATGGGAGTTCCATCATCAACGATCATTCATGGTTATTGAAGTCACCAACTTACAGGATGCGAAAGAATAGTACCTTATGAAAGGAGCTTTCGGGTTGAATGAGAAAGAAGACGAAGAAAATAGAAACGGCAGAGAGAACTCTCTGCCTTCTGCTCTATTCATTTGATGAGAACCCTAAAGACAGTTTGTGTTTTATACAACAAACAAATACACACACTGCTAAAAGAAACCCTAATATAAGTGGGCTTTAAACCTCAGAAATGAACATGAGGACATTGGGCTTAAATAAGACAAAGGCCCAGTGAATAATACTATCTATAATTGTCCATACATTTTGTGTGAAGCCCATATTGGTTGTTGAAGCCTTCTGCTGCTAATACCTCCTCGTAAAGTAATGGTGGTGGAGCGACCATTACTTTAGACTTGAGCGTATGAAATTGTGGCGCTGGAAGAGCCTTTGTAAAGAAGTCCGCAAGTTGACCTGCACTGGATACAAAGGAGACAATAAGTTCTTTGTTGAGAGCTTTTTCACGCACGTAGTGATAGTCGAGTTCAATATGTTTCGTACGTGCGTGAAAAAGTGGATTAGCAGTTAACGCAAGTGCAGATTTACTGTCAGTCCAAAGAGTAGGAATAGGAGTAATAGAAAAACGTAAATCATAAAACAAACGTTTAAACCAAGATAAATCTGCTGCAGCAGTCGCAAGAGCCCGATATTCGGCTTCGGTTGAAGAACGAGCAACAGTGGCCTGTTTCTTAGAGGCCCAATGTACTGGATTACGCCCAATATAAACTAAGAGCCCAGTTGTGCTTCGCCGATCCGTTGGGTTACCAGCCCAATCAGCATCGGAATGAATATGAATAGGGAGATAACCAGAACTGTAAAACAATCCATGGGATTTTGTGCCGTTTAAATAACGAAGAATCCATTTAGCACCGGTGAGATGAATATCAGTGGGTTGATGCATAAATTGACAGAGGTGATTCACGGCAAAAGCAATACCAGGCCGTGTAAATGTTAAATACTGAAGTGCACCTAATAACTGGCGATAAATAGTAGGTTCAGTCAATGGAACCCCTTGAGTAAGATGATATTTAGTACCAGATGCAAGTGGTGTAGAGCAAGGCTTAGAGGTGCTCATATTGAAACGAGCTAGAAGGTCAGTAGTATATTTTTCTTCGGTGATTTTTATACCAGAATTGGTACGAAAAATCTGGAGGCCTAAAAAATAAGACAAAGGCCCTAAGTTAGTCATCTGAAATTCCTTGTTGAGAAGACTAACAAGCTGTGAAATATAGGCAGTGTCATTACCAGTGACGATAATATCGTTAACGTAAAGTAACAAAATTGTGAGACGATTGTTATGATGACGAATAAATAGAGAAGGGTCTAAATATGCAGAATTAAAGCCAAGAGAAAGTAAGTAAGTGGTGAATCGTTCAAACCAAGCACGGGGTGCTTGTTTCAAACCATATATCGACTTGTGTAACAAACAAGCGTGTTTAGGTAAATTTGGATCTATAAAACCAGTTGGTTGACGCATATAAACTGTTTCTCGAAGGAAGCCATGTAAAAAAGCATTTTTAACATCTAATTGCAATAATGGCCAAGAAAAATTGGCAGCCAAGGCTAATATAGAGCGTACGGTAGTATGTTTGACGACGGGACTAAAAGTCTCGTCGTAATCAAGCCCATGGGTTTGATGAAAACCCTTTGCTACAAGGCGTGCTTTGTGACGAGAAACAGTGCCGTTAGGATGAAATTTGGTTTTAAAAACCTATTTGTTTCCAATAACGTTTGTGTGTGGTGGCAAAGGCACCAAAGACCAAGTCTTTTGCTGTGTGAGGCTCAAAAATTCATTAGCCATTGCTTTACGCCACTGTGAATGTTTTGAGGCCTCAGAATAAGATAAAGGATCAGACTGTAATTTGTGTTCAGTGACAGTAAATCCAGCATGTAAAGGAGCAGAAAAAGAAGTAGAAGAAGAGACAATAGTGTTATATAGCAGTTTCTTCTTAGTAATCCCAGACTTACTACGTGTCCTCATGGGATGAGGTGTGTGGGTGGGGGGTTAATCATCATAGGACTCGAAGTATTTGCGGTGCCACTACCAGAACTAGGAGACTGCTGGGAAGGAACTGCTGGGAGCGCAGCAGCACTAGAACCAGCAGGGTCCTGAGTTGCTGGGGGCTGGAAAAGGTGGTCATCGTCCTCAGAATGGCCTTGGTGTTGCACATATATGGGAGGTGCAATGCTGGCAAGATCAAGAGACGTATCTGTTCTAGAGGGACCATGAGGTTGCACATACAGTGGAGGTGCAACTGAAAAATCAGGTGTAGTATCAGTTCTGGGAAATGATCCTGGAAAAACAGAAGAGGCAGAATCAGTAGTAGCTGAAACAGAGGATGTTGCATAAGGAAAAGAAAATTCGTCGAAAATAACATCACGACTTATAAAGAATTTGTTTGCAGTTTTATCAAAGCATAAGTAACCCTTATATCCATCAGCATAACCTAAAAACACACATCTTTTAGTTTTAGGATCTAATTTAGAGGACACATATGGTTTAAGATACGGATAACAAGAGCAGCCAAAAACCTTTAAATGAGTGTAATCAGGCTTAGCATGAAACAACAACTCATAGGGTGATTTATGAGATGTTGTAGAACTTGGTAAACGATTGATCAAATATGTGGCAGTAGCTATAGCATGGTACCAAAAAATTTTTGGTAAAGAAGCATTATGCAACAAGGAGACAGCAGTTTCAACTATATGACGATGTTTACGTTCAGCAACCCCATTCTGTTGGGGTGTATAAGGACAGAACTTCTGATGTAATATACCACTATCATATAGAACTTTTTGAAAGGTAAAAGAAGTGTATTCACCGCCACCATCAGTTCGAATAATTTTAATGAAAGAGTTTAACAGTTTTTCAATGAATAACTTGAATTTGATAAACACCAAAGTAACGTCAGATTTATGTTTAAGAGGAAAGAGCCAAGTAAACCGAGATAAATCATCAATAAACAAGATGTAATACTTGTAGCCATTAAAAGATAATGTAGAGGCAGGGCCCCAAACATCGCTGTGTAACATGTGTAAGGGATCAGAAACTGTAGAAGAAGACAGTTTATATGGTAGACGGTGCATTTTACCAGCCATACAAGCATCACAAAGTGAACCAGAACCAGAAACAGCAAGTAAATCAGAACATGTAATTCATTTAGAGAGAACAGAGTTTGTGGGATGGCCTAAACGAGAATGCCACAAAGGAGATTTAATTCGTTGACCCAAATAGCTTGAGGACAAGTCTTGAGAGACATGGAGGACAAGGGGTAGACACCATTTTTACTTTGACCTGATAAAGAAGTTTGCCCGTATCCATAGCCTGAATATAAAACGAGTTTTTATCAAATATGAAGCGAACATTATTATCATTGCACATTTGATTAACGGAAAAAAGATTAACAGATAAGTTAGGCACATGGAGAGTTTTAGGTAAAAGAAACGAATGTAAAGCAGTAGTTAACAAAGCAGTACCAGAATTGTGGATTGGCAACGAGTAACCGTTGCCAACAGTGACATGTTCAGTCCCAGAATAGGGTTCAGAGAGGGAGAGGTTGGCCAAGTCAACAGTCATATGATTAGATGCACCAGTATCCGTAAGCCATACCTCAGAAGGAGAAGCTTGATGAGGAGAAGATGTCGCAGCAAGAGCAGCAAGATGCTCAGGGGGATGACGGCCTTGGTAGGCATAATCCATACGGTGCCAACAATCAAGCGCCGAGTGGTAATCAAGGCCACATATCTGACACGTAACCGGAGCTGTACGACCCGACCCGACAGAGCGCCCCCTCTGGGAGCCGGATCGACCACGTCCGTTGCCTCGACCCGATCCAGAACCGCCACCAGGTCCGGACCCGTAACCAGCTCCATACCCGAACCCGGATCCGGAGTTTGACCCATATCCGGAAGAGCCCGAACCGCCTGACCCGCCAGATGGACCGCCTCGGTGGTAGTCAAAACGCGAACCACCACGTTGACCGGACCGTCCACCACCACGGTTACCGGAAGAATAACGACCACCACGGCCGCCACCACCGCTGTTGGAGAAGAAGGCGGTGGGAGAAGGAAGATCTGGGGGCGGGGATTGAGACTGTAGCATCTGTTCTTCAGCGCGTAGAAGCACGTGGAGCTCTTCAAAAGATATCGGCGTGGAGTGGATCCGTAGGGAGGATCTGAAGGAGTTGTACTCCACGGGGAGGCCATTAAGTGTGAACAGGAGCATATCCTCGTCGTCGATAGTGACAGAAGAGACGGCGAGCCTATTCCGAAGGGTGGAAAGCTTTTGCATGTATAGATCGATCGAATCGGAACCCTTCTGAAGAGTTTGAAGCTCCGATTTGAGTTGGAGAACATTCGATCGAGTCAACGACGCATAGTTTCGTTCCAGCGCTTCCCAAGCGGATCTGGCGACGGTGGTACCAAGAACAAGTGTAAGAGCCTCGATAGATAAAGTGGCGTTCAAGATCGTGAGAACAGCCTGATCTTGAAGGAGCCAGTCCGTGAACGCCGGATTCGGAAGAGACGAGAGAGATCCATCGGAAACAGGAAGAAACTCCGACGGACAAGAGGAAGATCCGTCAAGATGGCCAAATAGACCATGGGTTCTGAAGATGGAGGCGATCTGATGTCGCCAAAGTATAAAATTAGTGCCGTCAAGTTTGAAGGGCAAGAGGTTATGGATATTGGATAAGAGGTAAAGAGGCGGGGCCGGTGAAGATCCGCCGCCGGTGGTGGGAGATTGCATCCTTCAGGGCTCTGATACCATGAAATGAGCTTTAGGGTTGAATGAGAAAGAAGACGAAGAAAATAGAAACGGCAGAGAGAACTCTCTGCCTTCTGCTCTATTCATTTGATGAGAACCCTAAAGACTGTTTGTGTTTTATACAACAAACAAATACACACACTGCTAAAAGAAACCCCAATACAAGTGGGCTTTAAACCTCAGAAATGAACATGAGGACATTGGGCTTAAATAAGACAAAGGCCCAGTGAATAATACTATCTATAATTGTCCATACATTTTGTGTGAAGCCCATATTGGTTGTTGAAGCCTTCTGCTGCTAATACCTTATCGGTGCCATCAGAAGAACTCTCGGTCTTGGAATAACCTTTAGAAACTTTCTGATTCTAACAAACAAACAAGTTACTTTACCGAAGAGGGTGTTTAAATGAGAATCAATACAGTAATTGATGTGTATAATGTACGTCTCTTCATAACGAAGTACATGCAAGATATCTCTGAAGAACCATAAGATAATTAAGTCCTAGAGCACTAGTCTTGTTATTTTCAGAATAAAAGCTTGCTTAAGATATCGGAACAGCCACACAGATTTCTTCAAAGTAATTATGTGAATTGATACCTGCGTAAAGTCAATCAAGGCTGCCTCAAAACATACAACAAACTCATCAAACGCCAGTGAATACCAGAGATTCACATATTTTAGTAGCAGGCGCAACATCCATGGCAAAATATCAAACATTGAGGAAATCTCAGCAGATGCCATAGCGGTCTCATGAATCCGTCGATGATGTCAGAACCCCGAAAGATCGCATATACAGTGGCGCAGCGGTCTAACAATAGTTGTCGGGAGCTATTTCGGGAGAGAGAGAGAGAGAGATATATAAGAGGACTTTGACGAATCAGTCGATGTTGACAGAACTCTGAACTTTGCAAACGGTTGGATACGACCAGTGGAATAAACAACCGCGGGAGCTTTCGTTAATGTTGAAACGATATGACTTCATCCATTGCTAAGGTTATTTCAGTAATTACATATCTTTAATTAGGGATAACTTTGCAAGTTCAAAAGTATTAGAAACACTATTTGGTTAGGGAACTCTTGAAACTTTTATATAGTAGAGATACTTACATCCCAATTATACATAACCTCACTTTGACACCATGATTTGGATAGCAACATTTTACAATTCTTTATCTAATGTTTTTATGATGTTGTATACTCGAGTGTACTCCACAACACCATGAGAAGATTACTAAGAAGATTATTAAATTCTGGCATTGTTTTAGTAATCAAATCACCGGGTCAAAATGATTCAGTGAATAATAGTAAAGTTTGACCAAGAAGTAAGAAAGGAAACAAAAAGAAAGTAGTAATTTCTTGATCATGTCAACAACCTTCCTAAAAAGAATAGTTGACCTAATCCTGCAAGCATAAGGATGGCCTGACCATGGTAGTCTATATATTTCGCCTTCACCTCTACCTGCTACGTACGTGCGTTTGATAACATGTGTTGTTAAACATTCCCTTGCGAATTTGGCTTGTGCTGCTGCTACTATTACTACTTATTGAGTTTTGATTTCCACTCACGCAGGACCAGAGGAGTTCCAACAATGGGGACTTCTTCTCCAAAGAGAAAGCGACGACGCTGTTCTACTTCTTCTGTCCTCACCAAAGACAGAAAGTACTGTTGTAACCGCCGCATCAGCCACAGGTATTCTCAACTTCGTGATTGGTCGAATATGGGCGTCGACATTTTGGAAGACATCCACAAAAGGTTGCCCTTGGCTGATACTCTAGTCAACCAAGCCGTATGCAGTCGATGGCGCTCGGTTTCTAAAAACCACATCCTGCCATCTTCTCTAAACTCTCCTCCTCCTCCTCGTTCACTACCACCACTTCTTTGGTATCATGAACACCCCTACAGTGAGTATTGGTTGTTGGACATCGCCCAAGATGGAGGAGCAACTTTATACCTGCCCCCTAACCTCGAAACCAAAAGGTTGCTTCGCAGAAGTAGTACAATTTGTGTTGGATCATCCTCATTCTCACATGGTGGCTATCTCTTGTTTCACGACGATACAAAGAATGCCAATAAATTATATTTCCTTCATCCGTTTCTGTTGTCCGTCTTCTCTGTCCATATCCCTCCTATCAACAACATAGCGAAAGCTATTGTGTTGGCTGACCCAATTATTACTGATACGACTAGTACTAGTAGTTGCCACGGCTTTGTAGTCCTTGATAGTGACGAATCGAAACTCAAATTTGCTAAATGTGGAGCTATTAAGTATGCTGAACTTGAAGGTCAAGATCACAAGGGGCGTAATGAAGACGCGGAGATGATATTCATTAACGATTGTATATATACAATTAGGGGTTCTGCTCCTGATCATTACATGGAAGCCTGGGATTGTAGTGATATCCGTGCCTCCAACGATGATGATGATCGCCGCCCCAAAAAGGTATTGGGTTTTCAGCCTACATTCACCAGCTTTGATGATGCTCCTACACGTCGATCTACTGTACATTTGGTGGAATCTCAAGGTGAGCTCTTGCTTGTTGCGATAAGAAGGCCATTCTTTGGAAGCCCAATCCTCCACAAGTTTCCAGGTAAGCCCACTTGCAGTGTTTACAGGATGGATTTCATGGAAAAGAAGTGGTTACGTGTGGACTCCTTAGGTGATCGGGTGTTGTTTGTAATGGAGTTTCAAACATTGTCTCTCTCCTCTGTAGAGTTTCCACAGTACGAGAGGAACTCAGTATATTTCCGACATCACTTGCAAAATGATAACTCAAGGCGTCCGCTCTGGACTATGCCCCCAATTCCTAAGTCCCACCCCAATTCCTAAGTCCCACCTCGTAGTTTTCAATATGAAAGATAGTTCTTTGCAGGAGATAAAGACCACTGTTACAGGCATATGTTAGTTTGAAGCGTTAGTTTCTCTTTGTAATATTGTGATCTTTTGTAGTATTCTTGATTAATCTCTCATTGTAATTTCATTGACGGAGTTTTAATGTATAATATTTTTGCTAAGCTTCTTTCCATGCTAAGCTTCTTTCACAATTAGGTGATTATGTTCCGGGGGAGCAAGAGCTAAGAATTCTAAAGTAGTGGGACTGGGAAACAATTTTTTTCATTGTAAATAAATGTAGGGCATGTTCATTAAAAGTGTTTGTTTTTCAAACTTAGCGCTCTGCCCTTGTTTTTCTTCCGCCGGCAACGAAAAAGTGTTCACCCAAAGTTCGTACAAGAAAAAATAATGAGCATACCCCTAAGAAAAGAAGAGACTTATCAAAAACAACACACCGAGCAAAGCTTCCTTACAAAAATACAGTAAAAAATCTGAAGGGATAAAAAGCTCAAAGGCACCCAAAACTATCCAGAGAAAAGGCCCGGCGTGACCCTAAAGCCTCCTATATCCTCTAAAAAAAGTTCAACTCACATTCGGCGCAACAACACAACATCAGCCCAAGAACGAAACCCAAAAAAGAAAAGGACCCAAAACAAGGCCCGTGGCCACTCCAGAACCTTAACATGAGGATGATGGTTGCTGTGTGCAAACTCCGGTGGCTGGAAGGCATAGATGCTGTATAGTCTAGCCCACCATTCCTACTACTGTTGGCTACTCCGGGTACAATCAGATCTACATTGACCGGAAAGATCAGGAAAAGACGACGTTCACTTGCCCATACGGTACATTTGCCTTTCGACGTATGTTGTTGGGCCTGTGCAACGCTCCAACAACATTCCAGCGATGCATGATGGCCATATTCTCAGATATGATCGAGAAAAATTTGGAAGTTTTCATGGACGAATTTTTACTATTCGTGAACAGCTTTGAGGACTGTTTGAACCACCTGGCCAGAGTCCTGATCCGGTGCAGGAAAATTAATCTGGTGCTGGATTGGCAAAAATGTCACGTCATGGTTACTGAAGGCATTGTGCTGGGACACAGGATCTCAAGAAAATGCTTTGAAGTGGACAGAGCAAAGATCGAGGTAATAAAATAACTTCCTTACCCAACCACAGTGAGGGCAATCAAGAGTTTTTTGGGGCCACACAGGATTTTTCAAAAGATTTATTAAAGAATTTTTCAATATTACAAAACATCATGTAATCTGTTGGGAAAAGATGTGCCATTCGTATTTGATCAGTCCTGCAAACAAGCCTTTGATCTACTAAAGATCGACTGACTACTGCCCCAATAATCACGACTCCAGATTGTTCACTCCCATTTGAGTTGATGTGTGACATAAGTGACTATGCAGTTGGAGCGTACTGGGACAGAGGAAAGATAAAGTCTACCATGTCATTTACTACGCCAGTAGAGTTTTTTTTTTTTTTTTGAGAGGATGGCCAGCAGACTTTTGAACGAGGCACAGATTAACTATTGGTACTACAGAAAAAGAGCTGCTGGCGGTAGTATTTGCCCTGGATAAGTACAGACCATATCTGTTGGGGTCGAAAGTTATCATCTTCACAGATCACAGCGCCCTGAAGTACTTGTTGGACAAGAAAGATGCAAAACCAAGGCTGTTGTGCTGATGCAGGAATTTGACGTAAAAATCAGGGATAAGAAAGGAGTCGAGAATGTGGTTGCTGATCATCTATCTCGCTTGGAAAACCCAACTAAATAATCAGTCTCGATTTAAGAAAACTTTCCTGATGAGCATATCATGAAGGTCAAAGCCAACAGACAACCCTGGTATTATGCCATAGCCAATTATCTGGTCAATGGAGCGCTCCATGAAGGTATCACCCCTTGCAGAAGAAGTTCATCTCGGAGTGCAGACAATATTTATGGGACGACCCGTTCCTGTTCAAACAGGGAGCTGACAATATCTTGCGCGTTGTATTCCATGTCACGAGATCCTGTAGGTAATTCGGCACTGTCACTCAGCTCATTGTGGAGGTCATTTCAGCGGACCTAGAACAGCACACAAAGTACCGTAGTCAGGGTTTTTCTGGCGAACAGTTTTTAAGGACTGCCATGAGTATGCCTAGATTTGTGACCGCTGCCAGTGCACAGGAAATATTTCCCAACGAAATGAGATGTCAAGGACACATTGGCAAGAGGTCGAGCCTTTCGATGTTTGGGGTATTGATTTCATGGGACCATTCCCATCATCCTTGGGTAGTATGTATATCCTTCTGGCAGTTGATTATGTGTCCAAGTGGGTAGACTATGGCCTGTCAGAAAAACGACGAAGCAACAATAGAGCAATTTCTAAGGTGCAATATTTTCACCAGATTTGGAACACCAAGAGCCATGGTCAGTGATGAAGTCTCTTATTTTACCAATAAAGTATTTTCCAAAATTTTAAAGCAGTATGGGGTGTCTATGCATAAGGTATCATTGTCTTACTGACACGAACCAACCGCAAGTGTACGGCTGTCAGTGCAGTAATAATAATTCCGGTAAATCCAGGTTTGTCGAACCCAAAGGACTTCTTGTAACCTAGTTAAGACTTCTTAACCTTATGTGGGCAAAGCGCGTTGAGTTTGTTGAAATAATATAAGAAAGTAAATAACAAGATAACTATTAAAATTGATTTAATTTATATGATGAAAATTTCAGGATATCCCTACGGGTCACTAAGGATTTTACGCCAATTCAGATTTATGTTCAAGCGACACGAATGTCTTCTACTTAGCCAAACGAGCACCAATGCTTTGAAGATTTCTCAACCACAGCCTAAATTCAAACTCTTGTACCTGATTTCTCTAGCCTACTCAAGTTCTAATAAGCATTATGTTCTTATGGTCTACTCTTAGTTCTAGCTAACTAGCAAGATTTCTCAATCCTAGATACGGCTAGTGCTTAATTCAAGTTTCCGGGTAGCGAATATTGATTTATCTAACATCCCATACCTATAATCATCCTATTGCGAGCTCAAACAATAGAAACGGCAGAATTACGTACATAAATCAAGCATAGCTAAGGAAAACACATTCAATTAAGCTAAAAGCATTAAATAAGATTCATAAATCACCAACATGGTGTTCAAACCCTACCTCCCTATTGGATATCCCGAATTAAGGGTTTAGCTACGATTACACATGATCAAATCAACAATTTCAATTATCATAAGCAAAAACTAGAGAAAAAAGGGAAGAGAAAAGATTCAAACGAAAATCCCAAGCTCCCACGATAGCTCCTTAGCTCCAAGCACCCCCAACATAATGTCTACTGGCCAAGCCCTAACCAAGTCTAAGTACGCTCCCCAAGTGTTTAGAACACGTTAGGAGTAATTACAAAACAACCCCAAAACGTTTCCAAAAAATTCTGCACCCGACTAGGTCGTGCGACCTACTTGACTAGGTCGTGCGACCTAGTTGTAACACTTAGAAAAATTTCTGCCAGCCATTAGGTCGTGCGACCTCAGGTACTAGGTCGTGCGACCTAGTTCAAAAATTCCTGCTCACGGCCTCCCTGGCACTACGTCGTGCGACCTGTTGACATAGGTCGTGCGACCTGGTGCTACTTAGCCAAATTCTGATTTTTTCTGTGCCTTAACTTTCTCGTCCGACTTCTGTTTTAGCTCCGTGAGCCGCCGTTGGAAAGCTCTTCGAGTGTACTTTCAATTTCCACAATTCGCACTCCCATCTTCGTTGTAGAAATCAAAATATCTTTAAAAAATCCTAATTTACTTTAAAGCATCCTGGAAAAGCAACTAAGCTTTTTGAAATGAAAATAAGGACCCGGATTTTGATCCCGACTCCGATGAATGTGATTTTTGCACCTTTGGATTCCTTTTGCGACTTAGACTTCATATATGTAGAGAAATTCCCGTTTCCAAACCGTTTGCTTGTTTTTCTCAATTATTGTCTAATTTGGTGAGAACGTCCAAAACGCGCCAAATTTGCCTTTTTCTTCTATTCCGAAGCTCGTTTCTTCTCTTCACTTGATTCCCGCATGTGTAACTCCTGTCAAGCAACAAAACGAACACTACCACGAAGATTCAATGTGATAAATTATTAAAATAATACTCTAAACCATTAATAAACGCCCAGATTGCACTTTAAAGCTCAAAAACATCCAAAAGTGCATTTTTCTTCATATGTTAACTCGAATATCGTCACTTTGCACCGAAACACACACAAATAACAATGTAAAGTGTACGTAGGATAACTCTTATTAAGGAGTTATATAATACCCCCACACTTGCCATTTGCGCGAGCAAAGTCTCTCATCTTCTGCATCTAACTGTTGGATAGCCAAACAGACTCAAATGACTCTAACATGACTCTAGACACCACTAATGCAGCAAGATGATGTAAATGCAAATCTAGACTCGATCTTACACATAAAACACAAATTACTTTCTTTTGGGAGATCAGGCAATTTCAATCCACATAAATCAGTGCTTCTGGAGTAACGAAAAAGTTAGACAAGAGGTGTGAATCGCAACTAAACGCGACAACAAGTAATTTCCCATAGTTAGTATAGAAATTTTAACTTTACTATAAAGACCAACTTACCTCTTCATGTGCTGATAAAAATAAGAGGCTAACCAAGGCTAAGCCACATTCACTGTCCAAGCTCATATTCCGCTAATGGTCAAATATGATTAGGCTAAGGGAAAAAAATGATATAACTTTTATGAAACATAAAATCCTAAAGCGTCACATAAACTCACCAAATCCCATATCTCACACACCCTCACCTTGATGATAGGAATCCACAACCCGAATCTCACAGACTCCAGACCTCAATCCCCTCAAACCCCAGTACCATGTCAATCCCGTGGCCATGAAAGAAAATAATGTGCCAAACTCAATCTTTATCTTCAATATGGAATTAGGAACTTCCACCACTCGTTTTCCATTAAACACACTTGTATTTATTTAATCCTCTCCTTTTTTCTCTCTTTTTTTATTATTTTTCTTTTTTTTCTTTCTTTCTCTCAATCAAATATCAATACAATCAAATAAATATGAGCGGTCCTCCTTCAAGAATCAAGCAGTAGTAATAATGTCAGGGAAAGGAAATAAACAAAGTAATGAATAAGTATCACAATAATAATTCATCTCCCCATAACTCCGTTAAGCGCATGATGCAACAAACCGTCAAAGTCAAAGCATGTATGGGGGTCGAGTCGTCAATCACAATCTCTATGTCAGTAGTCAAATGTCGACACCCCCACACTAGACTGTACTCATGTCCCCCTCTCAAGTAGTCAAAATAACATGTATGTAACGTGCCTAATCCAAACGAACCTCCTACACCAAGATGATAGAAATCCGATACCTAACATGTTCCACCAATGAAGCTCAACGAACCCCATTTTTTGTGGATTAGACGTCACGCACTCAGGCTCTCCACTACCGTGTCCATGGTTTAATGACATGGAACACCGCCACACCTTAGTGTGCAAGACAACTCACTCACCTCGCATCTCCTTGAAGATATCAAATGAAACATATGCGATCTTCAGAAATCACAAAAATATGTAATGAAGCACTCCCTCAACTAACCCCCTCAACTACTGCTCCCTCGTGACGCTCTAGAAAGGTAATTATAACGATATATGATGAAGGCTAAGAATCGTCTTCCTAGGTCAAAGAGGCTTACAATAAATCCAAGGTTCAATTAGGCTTTACTAGTGGTCCTACAAGGTAAGATCTAAAAGCAGTGAGTGCTCTAATACACATCCTCGCACAGCTGTTCCGTGTGCCACTATGAGGCGGGCTGGCGACTATCTAAGACGGACAACATGAACGTTCGTCTTGTTTAGCAAACACCACGCTCAACTCTTTTAGAATAAAAATAACACGCACTTTAGCTTTTAAAATTCAGTTTAGTTTTAAAAATAGGTAGGCATTCCCGTAATGATATTCTCTCTACATTTACTAGGGTGAACTAAAAATTTCACTCTCGTTCAAAATTCACGCCTTATGCCTAAAGTTTTCACATCTCACTAAATCAACCGAGTCTATGCTTCTCTCAATTTCCATTTCTCAAAATTTTCAATTTTCTCATATTTTTCTCATTCTTCATAATATCCTAACTCTATATGCAAGGCTTGACACGAAAAAGTTCCACAAAAACTCAATTCTTTTTTTTTGTGTGGGTATACTCAATTATATAAAAGTCCAAACAGTATTTAAATCTTTTCTACACAATATGAAAACATAAATAAAAACATAACATAAATCACAATAATGACTCTACACACAATACAATCTAAACACATCCTACATGTAACTGGCTATGCAAGACACATGGCTAGTAAACAGTAAAACCACCCCTACACTGAACGCTTCGTTGTCCTCAACAAATTTAGAGACTAAATATAGGACTCAGCAATCAAATGCGTAGTCCAGTAGATGAAATGAAGCATGACATATACTTAATAAAAGAAACACGAAACTCAGGAAAAGAAAAAGATACTCACAACCACCTCAAGGGTGGGGACGAAATCGCGCCAAACAGTCCCCAAGCAGTAGTGGCGCCACTATGCTCCCATCAAGTCAGTGTGTACTCGCACACCGGTGTCGACTGCCTCCTCTGCTAAAATCCGTTTCAGAAGAATCTCCAACTCGCCAATGCAAGTCCCTGTAACGGTCATGTGCGCCATAGCACACCTGGGTAGATTCTACCACAACCTGCTCAAGTATGTCACTTAGAAACCATCATTAGTCCCTCTCTCTCTCTCTCATCTCTCCAAAATAAATAAATAAAAACATCAAACACAACTGTATTAAAAATACACTCCCTAATCTAAAGCATAAAATACGTTGGGTTGTCTCCCAACAAGCGCCTTGTAATTTAAGGTCGGCGAACCGACCCATTTACCTCGGATATGTTAAGGAGGTCTAGCACGACGTGCCTCCTCCTTCAATTTCTTGCTCTTGATCTTCTGCACCACATCATGTGCACTCATCACATTTGGCTTCTTTTCTGATTCGGGTGCATTGGGCTGCAAAACTGTAGGCAACCCAAGAGAAGGATCCACACAATCTTCTCTAAACTTGATCATGGCCAATTTATTCTTACCCTTTTTCGGCACAAATGGTTTGAATACAAGTGATGAGTCTAGAGCTTTAATAGTAAGCTCCTCAGTCTCTAGATCTACATTAGCACGCTGTCTTCAAAAGCGATCTTCCAAAGATGAGTGGAACATCGTGATCCTCCTTGATGTGTGGAACAAAGTCAGCTGGAAAAAAATGCGCCCACTTTGACAAATAAGTTCTCAATCACCCCATTAGCACTCACAATAGAATTGTCTTCTAATTGGAGACCCATCTTTACTGGGGTTGGCGCACCAATGCCCAATCTCTGAAATAGGGACAATAGCATGACATTAATACTTGCGCCCAAATCATAAAGACCATGTGTATGATATTCGCCCCCAAGAGTGCAGCCTGGAATGACAATGCCTGGATCTCTCATCTTGGGAATGTCTCTCTGAATCACTGTACTACACATCTCTGTCAGCTTCACCATGGCATAAGGGTATATGCTCTTCTTTCCCCATAAGATCTCTTTCAAGAACTTCTTGTACTTGGGCATCTAAGCAAGTGCTTCCATAAGAAGAATGTTTATATGCAGTTGCTTGAATATATCCATAAATCTCCCAAAGTGATCTTCAGCATTCCTCTTTATGGCCGCCGGATATGGAACATCTGGCACATACTTAGCCGGATTTAGAGTGTTCTTGGGCTCTTCTTTCTTTTCAACTGTGTCCCTTGATTGGGGAATCATGGCCTTGGGCACTTCATCACCCAATTCCTTCTCGGTGGCCTTTGTAGCTTCAACTATCGCATGGCTAGGATATGGAGATCCAGAGCAGTCACACCACTACGAGTAGTAATTTCCTTGAGCTGCTCAGGTGGAGTATGGTATTGGAAGGAAGCATACATGGTGGAAGTGTAGCATTTTAATTGGCAATTTGCCCAATATGCGTCTCATGGCTTTTCACAGTAGCCTCAATAGATACCAGCTTCTCATTCATCTTTGATAAAAAGCTGTACAAGTTTAGCTATTGTTGTTGTTGTGCCTGCTGCTTCGCATTTCTAGCCGCGAAAATGGCGAATCAGCACCAGGATTTCAGGAAATTGAGACGCAGGGACTTAGTTGTTCTGGACAGTTTTCAGGGACTTGGTGAGGGGTGTGAGTTGGGAGCAGTGAGATGTCATAACAAGTAGGATTGGCCTGACCCAACATATATCAAAATCCTACCTGTCTAGACTAAGGATCCCTTGATCAGTAAATAGCTCGGATGGTAGGATAGATAGGGATTTGCTCAGGATACGTACGAAAGTAACAGTAGGGGGTGCCAGTGCTTATTTTCCACCCTTAAAACTCAACATGCTCACCGATCTCTTGTCGACCGGTACTTTCTGGAGGATCAGTGAGGACTCAATGACACACCGGTTTCAGTTTTGGAGATTGCCCAATCTCAACCAAAAATCTTTGTTTTGTCATATTTTAGTTTTTCTACATTCGTTATCTGAGTCAGTCGAATAGTTGAGTCTTATGGACTATGTTCGGAATTTGATGGAGACTGGGAAGTATGCAAAACAGGATATGCAAAGAAGGAAGTATGCAAGGGTCTGCTCGGGACGAGCAGAGTTTACTGTGAGGGTATTTTGATAACTCTCAGATAGAGTTATTCTGTGACGTCTTTTACCATTGTTTTCTGACCCTGTGAATTTTGATTTTGCCTGTTTTTAGTCAGTTTTTGCCTTGGTACAGGAGAGAGAACGCTTAGCTTACACTTTCTATATTTGAGTATTTCATGCATAATTTTCTTTATTTGGATATGGCCGTGGGTACTTGTTGTTGTGTGTTGGAAACAAGTACCGAAAATGCATGGAAGAAGCTCGGGAAATGGAGGCATAGTAACAAGAAATCAAAGCGGAACAAGTGCAGAAAATCTGGCTTCGTTCAAACGCAGCATCTCTGCGTTCAAACGCAAGTTTCAGAAGCAGCGGAAAGAATAAAAGGAAAACTGGCGAGAAGAATAAATAAGCTGCGTTCAGACGCAGCCACCCTGCGTTCAGACGCAGGAAGTTTAACACGATAAAAAAAGTCAACTCAGGAAGAAGTCAACCAGAAGACCCAGGAGAGTTGTGTACAGACGCAAGCAGGTCTGCGTTCATACGCAGCCTACGTTCAGACGCAGGGAAGAAAAAGTCAATGGAGGTCAAAAAGTCAAAGTCAAAGTTCAACGAAGGTGTGTTCAAACGCAAGAAGCTCTGGGTTGAGACGCAGCCAAGCCTGCGTTCAGACGCATGACGTGATCTCCAGAACCTTCCTTAGGTGGTCTAAACAGGGGCATAACAGGAATTTCAGGCATCAGTTTTGAAAACTGTGGCAGTATAAATAAGAGGCGTCCCAGGCAAAGAAAAAGATCATAAATTAATTCATCAAGACAGAACCGGAGTGTTGGAGCAGAGCAAGAGCACAGAGCAGTCCACGTTTTTCAGCATAAACTCGTTTGATCGATATTTTCTCTATTTTATGAAATTATGTTTTTCAATAATGTACGCTAGCTACACTCTTTACCTAGGTTCTCACTGAATCTAGGGTTTATGAATTAAGCGACGTAGTTTGTTTTGATTAAAAGATTCATGACTGGCTTGTCTTAATACAGTATTGAATAGTTTATTATTTTATCTTCGGTTTTTACTTTATGCATGAATGGCTTGATCACCCAGGAGTGCTACAGACATGATCTGGTGCCCGAGAGTGGCCAGTGAGAGTTAGGAAGAGAAGACAGAGTTTAGTACCCTGCATTGATGGACCGAGAGGTGACAAGAATCAGAGGGCCAGCCAAAAAGCATTAGACCAACTGCTCGACGTTTAGGGGGAGACCAAGAGGAAAAAACCTGTAACCCTAGCAGAATCAGAACAAACTTGCAGATCTATGTGGACCCAAAGGACCCGAAAATATGCAGGGGAGTGATAGGTGCATGAGACCGAGGGGAGATTGCATAACTAGTATGCTGGCATTAACAAAACCACTGTGTGTTTCTAAAATCAAGATAAACTTTTAAAGCGGAATAATAACCTTAGGGAATCTTGGAGCCTAGATCTTTAACCCCTCAGTTTTAGACTTAGAAAATATTTCAGAAAATTTACACAAAAAATAAGTATGTTATTCACTGCTTTTTATTTACTGCGCTTTAGCTTAGAGCATCTTGCACAATTGATATCAAAGTTTACACTAAATCCTATATTTGGTGGAAAAAATGATTTAGCCTCCCACAGTTGACCCTCATAAACACCAGTTCACCATTTTGGTGGAAAAAATAGTTTTTTTTGGTCTCCCACAGATTTCACCATTTTTTACATCAAATAGTTATCTCCAATTTCATCAAATTTGGAGAATGCTGTTTTTGGCCTCCCACAACAAATCATCAAATTTATCATCAAATCATGAATTTCATAACTATCGACATAAAACATTATTTTATTACCGAATAATATTACATGACAATACAAAATGATTACATTGCAAAATATTGTTCATACAATCTGAAAAAATTCTTCAAAACTAAAATAATACACAAATTTATTGGAATAAACAAAAACTTAAATAACAATTCAAAAAATATATTTATAATTATATTAGTCACCTAAATTATTTTTAAAACTAATTATTTATAAAATGTGATTATTATATATATAATTATATAAAAGTAAACTAAAAACATTCCCTAAACACTAATTAAAAATTTGGTGTAGATTATACCAGATCCTACTTTTGCCATCAAATTTGATGGTAAAAATAGGATTTGGTTGTAACACCCCCAAATGGCCCAAGCCGGAGACCCGGGGATGTCACTCCTTACCCGAGAGGAGCCCGGATACAAGGAGATTTTATAACATGGTTCGCAAGCACAAAACATCCACAATAATAATTAAATCCAATTGAAACATTGCATTATTAAAATCCAACATCCTAGCCACAAACCGGCATAACAAACTAAAGTCTTTAAACTAATAAGGAATTCAAATGAAATACTACTACTATTATTCCATGTGATGCGCGTCCCCTTCTACGCCAGATAACCATCTTCTAAACCTGTGGTGCGGAATAAAAAAGAAACACCACAGTACAAAATCAACATGAAATACTGGTAAATAAACATCCAAACATGTAAAACGATGATGGGATATTTATAAAACAATGACTCATTTGTAAGTAAGAGTTTTTCACAAACACAACGGTAATAAAGTTGACTCTTGTATTAAAACATAAGAGTTCCCAATTCCATAATAGTTCCAAATCCATTTCCATAATCATTAGGAAAAGTCCAAAATCCATCGTTAACTCCTTTCCGTTAACAAAACCAAAAATCCATTATTAATTCGTTGTGACGGGGGAAACCAAACCATGTCGCAAGCATCCAAGACCTTAAGTGTCGACACCCCCCAAAGAATCTAACATACAGAGGAGTGAGTACAGGGAGCTATCCGGGGACTTGCAACCGGATTAAATAAAAATAAATTGAAACGGAAGACCGAGATCAAACCGTCCAATGCCAATGGTAACCATACCACAATAATCATAAATGTCCCCGCACAACTATTCCACTTTACGTATTAGTGCATTATCATTATCATGGTGACATTTTCAAGAAAAGTATTTATCAAGTAGAAATCACATATTGCATGTCACATCACATAAACACATTTTGAGACGTATAGAAATACAAGAATTCGTTTTGACACGAAAGAGATAAGCACACTAGGCTTGACATATTAAATTACCTCAAAGAAAAAATCCAACTATAGCAACTCAATCAACGTACTCTACGTACTCGTCGTCGACGAACTCGTTACCTACACGTAGCAATATTCTAATCAAACAAATATTCTAGCAATATACTAGCTATACTAATTACATGCATATGATAGTAAATGGTTTAGGGTTCTAACACCAACCTAACATCTCACTCAATTCATACTTCAAAACAAAACCCAAAACTTTGCTTCAAAATCCCCTAACCTAAAGCATACATAATCTATCATAACTCCACCAATCTATTACTCAAGTTTCCCAAACAGATCATGGTCTAAAAATAGTTCCATTGGATTCAAAACATTCGAAATAATAAGTTTAGCCTCAAACGGATCTTAATTTCGATTCCTGAATCAAAAGTTACACTAGTTTCAAGTTTCCAACTTCATTCAAAATATCAATACGGGAATTGTCAATCTTCATGAAACTTTTCCCCCAAGCATCTAGTTCATCATATATTCATACTAAACCTAATATAACATGATTCCCACATTCAAATCAGATTGTTATCCACCTACTATGATCATTCAAACACCCAAATTATTCAATCAAACTTCTCTTCCAAACTAGGGTTTCTTCCCAACACCCAAGAACATGATAAACCCTAAAACTTGATTATCAATCCTACGGAGAGAGAGAAAAGAACAAGTGAATCATGAACAAGAGACAAACTGAAATTTACAGATTACATGCAACATACATGAATCATGAACAAGTGATCACAAGAATAAGAGATCAACAAGAGAAAAGAAAAAAAAGAAACAAAACTACCTCAAACCCGCCGCCCATGGAGGCGGACGGAGAGAGAGAAAAAGAAAGAGAGAAAGGAAAAGAGAAAGAAAGAAAAGAGAGAGAGAGAGAGAGAGAGAGAGAGATTACCTTGACAGAAAAGAGAGAGAGACGGCGGCGGCGGTGGGGGGGCTGCCGTCGATCACAAGAGAGAGACGAGAGAGAGAGGGACGGGTAGAGAGTGAGGGAGACGTGAGAGAATTAGAGAAAAATAGGGAGAGTGAGGGTTTTATGAGAGTTGGAAATAAAATCAACTTCATAAGTAGGAAACTCTCTTGGATTAGGAAACTTTTACGTAGGAAGAAAAGTTAGGTCAAAAGACACTTATTCCCCCTTAATTTTGTCAAAAGACAAATACCTCCCCCAAACTCAAGTAAAAGACACTAAACATTTGATTAAAATCACAAAGTTCCCCCCAAACTCTCAAAACTATAATAATTAACTATCTACAATTAAATTAACTTCCCAACACTTATAATAATATCACAAAATACCCGTAGTCACAAAATGGGGTATTTCATTGGTGATATAAGATAGGATTTGAGGGTACTGTGGGAGATGCACTTCACAATTTCACAAAAGCTACACCAAATATAGGATTTGGTGATTTGGTGTTTTTTTGGTCAACGACTATGGGAGGCCTACAAAAACACCATTTTTTTGACGATTTGGTGATTTGTTGTCGGACGCCAAAAACACCAAATTTTACCATCAAATCCCAACTATTCCTCAATTTTTACAGCTTTGCTATTAATTACGATTCTCAAAAGTAAAATCTACACTGTTCTCGTTGGTTCGATATCTGAGTTGCAAACATACTACTCTATATTACTTGATCGTATATTTGCTAAAAAAGCACGCCTAGATTTACGTGTCAAAGCTCTTCAATCTTCTCCTTATTCTCACCCATGGATACATCGACTACAAAACAAATGACTGGATCATATTCAAAGACCTTTCCACTGGTAACATCTTCCTCTAACTTACTTAGATACTCTTCAGTCACAGATTCGCCCTGGCCAAGCAAGTCTAAATGATGGAAAAAATAGTGCATTTGAAGACGCCCTTTTTCACATTATATCTTCAAAGAGTACTAGTGCACTGTCCGCCTTTTCTTACTCCCTACGGCGCCGGCTCCCAAGAGCTTAAAAGAGAGTCGACGGCTTATTCGCTTTGCCATACAACAACTCTTTCAAGAAACACCACTTTCCAATTAAATTGGTACATGCCAAAGATCTCTTAGCATGCAGCGTCGTCGGTTTATTACTCTTTCCAATAAACTGTAGCTTCACAGATTTTGGGTTCTTTTAGCAAGATTTTGGATTTCATGCAACTCGAGTTTAGACAGTCTTTTTAGGGTATTCTTTGAAAAGTCCACTTGAAGTCATAATATTTATTTGAAAAGTTCACTCGACTTCCTTTTTCTATATCAATCCTTAAATCATTCATGTATTTTTTGGTTGCGGATTGACCCGTCGGTGTTTCGACAACACAACGATCATAAATAAAATATTTGTTGTGCAAGTTGTCAAATAGCAATGGATGAAATATTTGGAAGACATCTATTGCACTGCCCGAAACAGTCACGTCAACTCTCTGGTCCTTTTCTTGATGAAGAGTTGCAAGCAAATTTGAGCTATCATGCTCTTCTTCCACATAAAGCAACGCTCGTAGTGCGGTGATGCGAGGTTCCTCCACATAACTGTTGAGAAGCTCCCCGAACGACGAAAAACTTGCTAGTGTTCGAACCAAGTTTCTGAGATGCTTTGGAATGTTTTGATGACACTTCAATTGCCTCACTCTCTGCATTGTTCCCAACAATCCGTCATCAGCATCATCAATGGCTTCGATTTCAGCCCTTTTCGACGACGATTAGGACACCCTCCCACTAAAAGAACCACCCTACAGAAGTTTGTCGTGATGACTAGAGAGAATTTTGTTTCTTTTCTCCAACCCATTGCGAACCAAAAGCCATGATCAAGAACCAGACTAGCAGCTAGGAAGATTATGAACGAAGGTTTCACAGCAGAAAGATTATTAAATAGCTACGAAGGAAAGGAACTTGTACTGCTATGAGAAAGCTTAGAACTTGTAGGGTCAATCGGTGGGTTAGAGCAAATGGACCCCTCCCTATTTATACAAGACCTTCCCCCATGGAAGGATCTAGAGATTATCTAATCTAACGGAGAGGATCGAAAGCCTAGAACCTTCCCCATGATCTATCCTAAGATATATACAAGAAAGTAATCTAGAGCCCACTACACACTATACATTCTTATGATAACTCCATTTTCGGAGCTATTTTAGTACTTTCTTTTGTACATTTTGTATGCTCAACATGGAGAATTCATCGTCTTTATGAGTAAAATGTGCTTAAATTGAATATATTGTGTTCATGATCGTTAAACGTTGAATCCGGGTGTTTCGCTTATATTTTGATGCTTTAATTGTGATACGATTGCGGGTTTCTTGTTTCATGTTGTGATTGGCAGGAAATAAGGCTCGAGGATCAAGGGGAAGGTGAAAACGAGCTTCAGAATCGAGGAACTCAAAGAAGAAAAGCCAAAGAAGTGCAGAACACAGTGTCTTCGCACGAAGGGAACTGGCCTTCGCACGAAGACTGTGGGCAAAATTCAGGCGCTATACAAAGGTCTTCGCAGAATAAGCCTCAGTCTCAAAACATGAAGGTCTTCGTGCGAAGAGAAGAGGGTGTTCGCACGAAGACATGCCTTAGCCAAATTTCAGAGATGTTCCAGAAGTGGTCGGGGAATATGTCTCAGTCTTAATGTGGGAAGACCTTCGCACGAAGTCTCTTCGCACGAAGAGTCGATGCCTTCGCATGAAGAGATGTATAGACGCAGCAGAAATTAAGTAATAGCCCCAACTACTTAGGTTTATATATCAAAATATTCTACAAAAACATTCACCGACAACCTTCTTGCAGTATCCTGTGGTCATTTCTACTCTCGTATCAGCCTTTCTCCGGGTTTTTTTGTCACAAGGAGATGATTTTCGACAGATTTACAACAGCAATCTGATTGCAGAGATGAAGACGAAGCGTTATGGAAGGAGATGATAGTGAAACCGAGTTTTCGTAATTGAATGATATCGGAATTAAAATACTATTTGGATCATGATGATGTAATATTATCTTGATCACGGTGATGTTATAATTACACGGGATTGATTATATGTTTTGCCCCATTCAATTGTATACCTACATGTTTCTGTAATGGTCTTCTTTCTTGGGCCAAGTAGCCCATGAGTATAGTGAAACGATCTGTAATGGACTGCTTTCTTTTCTTTTCTTTCATTTTTCCGGGAACAACTTTCTCGGACAATTTTTTTGTCAAATGAACACAACATAGGAAAGTTTTTCCTTTTGTTCTGTTTTTATGGAAACGTTTTGGAAAATTTTCGTTGATCATTTGGAAGATGGGTGTGGTGCGATGAGGTGGCAGGGTCGATGTAGTGTTTTACCAAATTACCCTCGCTCTGATTCCGATGTCCACCCGTGTCCCTTTTCTCTGTAAATCTCATCTTTTCCTCAGATCTTCATCGAAGAGGCGTTTTAGGTGTTTTAGCGTTCAATAGTTTGCTTAGCGTTTTGTTTGCAGAAAGTTCCTCAGGTTCCTTTCTCAATTCGATCTCTCTTATTTCCTGTTTGTTGATTATGCAATTATGTACTTTTTTTGTATTGGCTTATAATATTTGTACTCGTTGTTGTGTCAATCACCAACACGAGACACAAAAAGTAGCCTTTGGATCCTGGTAAATCACCAGGTTTTGCTGATCACAACAGTTTATAATTTTCTCTTACAAACAAGACAAACACAGTGTTGTAGATGGTTCTGCTTGAGGAATCAACAATCTAACAAGTTTTGAGATCATTCTGAATAAGAGACCACTTCAGAGATTTTTAGATTATCTTTTTAGGACATGAGCAGACCCACAGTGCACCTAAAATTTGTAAGATTCCGGCTTGATTTTTGGTGGCTGCCAAATCAACAAAACCTTTTTGATAAGCCTAACTTGAGCTAAACCACGAGATCGCCATTCACAATGTTTAGTTCCCTTAGGATCTACCCTGCATTTAGAGTCCTTAAATACAAGAGATTCAATTAATCAAACGCAAGTAGTTATGATAAGTAATGTGGTGAGCTTAAATTGTTTCAAGAGTGTGTTATTAGCAACATTGACTCTACTAATATGTCAAACAACAGGGTGGGCATACATGTTACCACCAACATGGAGCTTCCCTTGCATGAAATGGTTTCCATACCCGACATCCTTGAAGAAAAAGACCAGGGCACTACAGCAATTATACTGGGACACTTTGCATGTTAACACCAGGGCACTATTGCAATTATACTGGGGCACTTTGCGATTATGGCCGGCGCACTTTGGCATAAATCTTTGCAACATAAGGGCAAAATTGCATTTTTTCCTAAATCGGGTAGGGCACTTGCCTATCCGTGCCCAAGGCTGGCTCTGGCGCTGGTCGCAGTATTTAGCTCACAAGTAGTTTCCTGTGTGCTTTATGTTAATGTCAATGTGACTAGACCTGGGGATGTTGTGAGCTTCCTAGCTGGGCAAACTAAGAGAATTGTGCACAATCTCTCTGTTTCTCCTGCTATTTTGAGTGCAAGACCTATAATGCTGAAGTGGCTGTGTCCTTCCTCAGGGAAAGTGAAACTCAATGTTGATTGTGCTTCTTCACTTGATGGACTTTATGTGTGCATTTGGTGCTGTGTGTAGGGATTCTAAGGATGGTTGGTTGCGGGGCATTCAAAGAAGTGCGGGAACCACTTCTGTCACTCATGGTGAACTTTGTGCATTGTTTGTGTTAGAGTACGCACGCGGAAGCACGATGCCAATTGTTGGGGACCAAGAAGAGTGATTTTGACGAAGAACAAGATGAAGAACAGCACAACGATATAACGTGGTTCACTAGTTTTTAGGCTAGCTACATCCACAGCCAAAACGAACCAATTTATTGATGAGAGAGCCAATTACAATTCAAGACACACCACACATGTCAATAGAAGAGTCCTACACCCATATATAGGCCTAAACTAGTGACTTGTGCCCAAAGCAACGTCCAAACGTTGCCAAAACGAACAAGGAAACAATTCCAATACGAACAAGGAAACAATTCAAAAACGAACAAGGAAACAATCCTTAGCCGCCTTGGACCAAGTCAATTTTCTATGCTAGGTTTGAATCACCAAAATCTAACAAATCTTCACCTTGATTCAAACACCCTAGCAACCAATCCAATGCTCCTCATCAATCCAATGGTGGATGCGCCTCCCAATCAAGAACGCCTCCACCCAATTCACCAAATCGTTTCTCCAATTGCCATCCGTCTTTTTCAACGAACACGCCAATTGTAGATGCAACTCCAACAATCAAATTTGAAGTGCTCCACCCTAATCGAAACGATCAACCGATAGAACATATTCCCAAATTTGCGGTATTGGAATACATTCACTATGCGCCACAACAAGCGCGTCTTTGCGTCTCAACAAACGCGTAGACTTGTGTGTCTCAACCAACACACTCTAATGCACCATGACACAATGCATCTCCCCAATATAATCACAATGACACTTGGTGATGAAAGTGCCTATCAATCAATGTCATGCCAATTGCGCCGCCAATATACCGCACCAAGACGCCAAACGAGTCACGCCCAATAACGTGCCACCAATCAATGCGTGCACAATAACACGCCCCCAATCAACACATGCCCAATAACATGCATCCAATCAATGCGCGCCCAACAACGCGCTACCAATCAATTGCGTGCCAGCAAGACACATCAATTGCTCCATGCCACGAGCCAAATCTGCCGGTTGATCCGAGCCGTCTCCACCTTGACTTGAATCCTCCTAGCGGCCCAAACAATATCGCTCCATGCCGATGCTCAACCTCTTACGAGTTCTTGCAAGGGAAGAGCCCAATTTAGATCCACACGCCCACTGCTCCATGTTGGAAGCCCGATTGCGCCGGAACGCCAATTGCACGTGAACCTCCAAATTCGCGCTAGAATGCGCGCCCGATGCTCCGTGGCAAAGAACCCGATAACTCCCCCGATAAAGAACCCGATTGTTCCCCCAACAAGGAACCCGATTGTTCCCCAATAAGGAACCCGATTGTTCCCCCGATAAGGAACCCGATAGCTCCCACAACAAGTAACTCAGTAGTTCCCACAATAAGGAACTTGGTGGTGGGTGTGTCAACAAAATTCTCATCAACACGATAGATCTTCATCCCAAACGATTTCGCCATCACTCATCACCAACAAACCCTAACCCAACAACCTGGCTCGGATACCACTTGTTAGAGTACGCACGCGGAAGCA
Source organism: Linanthus parryae (assembly GCA_023055425.1). Taxonomy (NCBI): domain Eukaryota; kingdom Viridiplantae; phylum Streptophyta; class Magnoliopsida; order Ericales; family Polemoniaceae; genus Linanthus; species Linanthus parryae. Next base: position 1,489,433 of record JALGPY010000002.1, read on the forward strand.
CGATGCCAATTGTTGGGTACCAAGAAGAGTGATTTAGACGAAGAACAAGATGAAGAACAACACAACGATATAACGTGGTTCTCTAGTTTTTAGGCTAGCTACATCCATGGCCAAAACGGACAAATTTATTGATGAGAGAGCCAATTACAATTCAAGACACACCACACATGTCAATAGAAGAGTTCTACACCCATATATAGGCCTAAACTAGTGACTTGTGCCCAAAGCAACGTCCAAACGTTGCCAAAACGAACAAGGAAACAATTCCAAAACGAACAAGGAAACAAACCTTAGCCGCCTTGGACCAAGTCAATTTCCTATGCTAGGTTTGAATCACCAAATCTAACAGTTTGAAGGTTTGATGGGTTTTGAAAGAATGGATTTTTCACCAGGCTATTGTTGAAACAGATTCCAAAGATGATTTGCAGTTGATTATGAGTCTCCATTTAGTCACTTGGTGAATTTAATCAAGGAGCTGTTGGAACTTGGAAGACACTCAAAGCTTAGTGGATCATGTTTGGAGGGAAGGGAATAAGGTGGCTGATGTGCTAGCTAGGCACTGTCCACCGGCTAGCTTTGATAGAGCTTTTTTGTTTAATCCTAGCTGCTGCTCTAAGGAGATGGAGTTTGATAATTCTGGTTTAGGGTGTATTCGGGTGTTTTAGGGTTTCAGTCTCCAATGTACCCAAAAAAAAGTATAGAGCAGTTAGGCTACTTGTTGTTTAAATCTAAGCACTGAGAACTGCACGCATTGAGCATTGATTAATTCAGATCCAGTAGACATTGGCAATGACCACGTTGTTCGTTCTAGCATCATTAAATACATGTTTTCCTATTTATAAGATAATCGTGCAAAGTATAGTCAGACCATGTGATCGTCGTTCCAATTAAATGAAATGGTGGTCCGGATTCCGGAACATTAAGTTGTCATCTTCTTAGGATTTTCTTATTGGAGTGCGCACAGAGGTTGGAGTTGTATTTGCATATAGTCTAGGACGTTTACTTGTTTCTTTCTGTTAGACATTGTGGCTTCTTCACATCATCATTCTATTGGTACATCAAATTTTGATGCTATTCTAAATTTCTAATATACTAATTATTTACGTGGCTTCAAGTGAAAAGGTATCCAATCAAGGGGTTTTGTGTTTCCTCTGGCTATTAAACATTTTGAGATTGGTTTCTCATCCTCAATAAATTTCTCTGTCCTGTGTCCATTTTTCTGATCTCCTCTAGCTTTGCTACTAATTGTAAATACAATATTAAAAAGTTTTAGAATGCCACTTTGTTAATTAAATAGGTATTTAAAAATTTCATCAGTTATCTAATACCAACTTGTTTCTAAAATACTTCTTCATATAAGCATATGACTTAAAGGCGAGTTTTATTTGAGGTATCGTGAGAGATGTAACTAGTATTCGACTTAGCCGAGTATCTTTATAGGGCTAGTATTAGTTTATTCAAAGACAACACCATGGTGAATAGAGATTTGTAAATTGTAGGCGACGGATTTGTGGACACAGGCTTCATTGACCATCCTTTGTACTAACTACTGAATCGACTTCAGGTGAGTTATATGCTCAGTCTTGCTTGCCTAGCTTCATTTGTGTCGTGACGTGATTTTATAAATTGTCTCACAATACGTATTGCGATATACCTACTTTACGTGAGTTTGATTACGTTTCGAAATGATTGATTTGAAACTGAGCTTACAAGTGCTGGAACCAATGGTTTGGATTTGCCCTATGTTGGCTTTATTTACCCTTATTGGGTTGGTTTGACCCTTAGTTGGCACGGCCCTTTGCCTTATTGGCTACAGTCCCATCTAGTACTACTCTTATGGACTTATGATCCATAAGGGGGTGTCGAAACTTAAGGTCTAATATGGTATATAAGTGGGGGCGGGAGAGGTTCTCCACAACGGCAGGCACGGAGGAAAGGTTTTCTCTCTCGTTGTCGTCCTACGCGGGAAGGTTTCTCAGGGAATAGTTTTCCCAACCCTCGATCGGGATATCCGATCCGAGGACTGTTCTCATTCACTCTGGTTACTGTGAGCAGTACCTTATTTTGAAACTTGATTTATATCGGGATGAACATTACAAGTACTACTATTTGTTCAGCTGCAAACTCTGATAAATGTTTTACTCGTATCATGTGATTTGTTTTAACTCGTGACTACGCAATATATCTCATCTTCCTTGTTTTACATACTAAGGTGTATCTCACTAAACATTTCTTGCTGAATTTCGAAAACTGCAGCTCTTGTTTTCGTCTCACTGTAGGTCTAGGAGCTAGAGTTGTAAAATAGAAGGGGCGCGAGACTCATCTAGACTATGGACGTCACCAGTAGTTTATCTAGTACTGTGAGATAAGTATTGTGTAATAGTAATCACCGTGTGTAAGATACAATATGAAGTTGTTTAATAATATAAAAATGAGTTTCGGATTGTATTGCTTTTGATCTCCGCCGCTTCTATTAAGCATCGCCCTCCCGGTCTTGTCTCGAGCCAAATAAGGGGGTTATTGCAACATGTGGAAGATGAATCTGACGAACAAATCGATTGAGGGAGGAACAAGATGGCTTCGGTGAGGGTGGCGGTGGAAGAAAATCAAATATGTGATTCGATATGTTTTCTTCTTCTCTTTTTGTATATTATTCTCTTCTTCTTTTTAGGTTTGTTTCTTTCTACTTTAGATTTTCTCATCAGAAATGTAATTGATGTTGTTGCATCGTTGCTCGTGATGTTGCTGCCGTTGTTGTTGTTGTGTAAACATAGAACGAGAGAGCCCGTCAGAGAGAGGAATCAATGCAACAACCCCGATATCTGGCTCGAACAAGACCGGGAGGGCACTGCTAAAAGTAACGACGAAAATCAAAAGCAAACATTTCATATATATATATATATATATATATATATATATATATTACATAATCACTTAAACATTACACAAAGTCCATACGTCTTACATGCGTTGCTCGTTACTATTACATTCTGGTAGTACTATTCTTACGAGACACTACTTGTGACGTCATTCTAGGTGAGTCTCGTACCCAGTCAGTCCATTGTCTTCAGCTCCTAAACTTGCGGTGAGAAGGAAAACAATAACCGTAGTTTTCGAAAGTCGGAAATGAAATACTGAGTAAGTATACACCCGAACTCAAAACAGATGACGAAGCATGATTTCATTTCACAACAATTATAAACAGGAATAAACCATAAGAAAGTAAACTTGAAGAATAAAGTATGAAAACACATATAAACTTCTCGTCCTTTTAATTTTCCTTCTCAACTTTCAAACGAGGATTAGTATTCCCAAACCATTTATTCTTTCCTTTCATAAACATTATTTTTTCAGAGAAAACTGTATTATTAATTTTTCATACAGGGAATATATATCCATCTCGCATACTCCAAGACCTTAAGTGCGGGCACCCCCTAAGACTTATTGTGGCCAGAGAGGTGAGTACATGGAGCAACACATGCTGAGTTATCGTAGTCAACATCGACAATAATAATCACAAGTCGAGTGACCGAGTCAACATCGACAATAATAATCACACGCCGAGTGATCGAAGTCAACATCGATAATAATAATCACAGACCGAGTGGCCGAAGCCAACATCGACAATAATAATCACAGGTCGGGTGACCGATGTCAATTACCGACAATAATAAGGTTCCCGCGCACAACTTTTTCGACTTTACGTATTACACATTTTTATTTTCGTGCGACAGTTTTAAAACAAAAACTTCAAACATTACCAAATCTCAAGTAAAACATGTAAATCATAAAACACATTTTGAGACAAATTATAAAAATCAAGTTATGACGCGAAAGAAGCTAAGCACGCAAGACTTGCCATGTATACTCACCTTAGCCCACATCAACTAGCACGTAAAAGCTCATACGGATGAACTTAGCCATCGTTTACAAACATGTCACCTACAAACATGTCACCTACAAATTATACTTTCTTATTCAATCGCAAGTCCAACTATACAAGTATAACGCTATAAATTCTATCAAGAATGCCAGTTAGTCTTTAGATAGACTCAATACCCTCTTGTTAATTCCCAAACACTCCTCTTTTTAGTATATTCTCTTGTTATCCAATTTTTTTAAAATAAAGTGTCTCTTTCTAAGCAACTATTAAATTTAATATTTCTAGAAGCGGCTATTTATTTATACAAGTTGTTAAAAGACATGAAATAATAGTGAAAACGAATGCTAATTTAGATTCTTGAAAATAAATTATTACAATTATAATGATTAAACGATATTCAATAATATTAAGTTTTAAGAAAACTTCTTCCTATAAATACTTAACACGACGCAACGATGTTTACAAACTGGCAAATATATTTTTTACAAGTATTTAAACAACCCAAATGGAAAGTTAAGTGATGAAACACAAAGTTTGCTTAGTTTTTAATAAAAAATTTATAGTTTAATTTTTAATGAACAACTCGTATACAATTTCAACACCCGGGTCACTTTTTCGTAACAGGATCGACAATTAGTATTTCAAGAAAATACTTTTATCCAAAATTTACATTGTATTTCGTGTAAAATGTAATGTTTAGCTAAAAGACAAGTGAATCACCACAAGTTATATTAAAAGACAAAAATGACCCCCACCTACTCACAAGACTACTAAAAGACAACAATAACCCACCAGCTTCTCTTAAATACAAACGGTTACCCCACTAATTGCACTAGAAACAATTTTTATAAAATATATTTCACCCCCTTATCATGAACTTCAAGTCTATTCAAACTAAATATGGATTCAACCTTCAAGACTTAATTTTGATTATCTAAAACTAACTAAGGAGTGATTTAGAGCGTACCTAGGCCAACAATCGTAAGAAACGGTCAAGAAACCAGTTGGGTCCCGTCTCACGTTGGAGTGGCCAGAGGTAACCTTCGTTGCCGGTTTTAATGGCTTCCTTAGCCCTATATGACCATGATACCAACTTAGTCGGTCCCCTAGGAGTCGACTTGAAGCTACAAGAGAGTGCGGGTGATGCCTGGTGAAGCTTGGCCAAAGCTTGGCCGACTTTAATGGTAGAACGGTGGTGGCAATAGTGACCTCTGTGGTTGTTGCTGCTGCCTTTGCCTCTGATTTCAGACAGAGAATGAGCTTGGATAGAGAGTGGAGAAGTGGGGAAAGAAAGAGAGAAAGATAGAGCAGTGGAGGTGGTGATGCTTTCCCGAGCTACAATGGTGATTGTGTAGATGACGATGGTGGTGATGATGTCGTAGATGTGGTTGTTGTGTACTGTGGTGTGCGACGGAGGAGGATGAGGGGTTAAATAGGCCAAGTTTACTTGGAGAAGTGAGTCTCCAACAATGGCAATGGAAAAAAAGTAGAGGCGGTGATGGTGAAGTCGATGGAAAAGATCCCGAAGAAAAATGTTTGCTTGGATAAGATGAACTTTGAGAAAATGTTAGGTTGTGGTCGGGCACACTAAATGGTAGGGTGATTAGGTGAAGCACATGCACTAAAACATGTGGTGATTGCACACGCATTAACGATCAAAATAAAGAAAACCCTCGCGTACTAATTTACGAATATTAATTTAGCATTTTCTAAATTTCACAAAATAATAACACGATAGATTACCTAACCTTATTTTTCGTAACTAAATTTTTATTTAACTTTCGAAATTACTGTTTTACCCCTAGTAATCAGACGCGCATTACATTCTTCCCCCTTAAAAAAGCTTCGTCCTCGAAGCTAAAACTAAACAAATAATCGCAATGCTAAAAGCCTCCAACAAGTAACTAATTATTAAAATCACATAATAAACAAGTAATTTCACACACTGAGTAATCGCAAATAACCACTATTTGATGCACGCAATACAACACGCATGGTATCATGTAAAGTAAAGTCGTAGTCACGTATATTTACTTAAGCGGTGACAGTCTCATTTAGTTACTAAGGGTCCGGGTTATGCACGTCGTAACGGAACTAAGCAGAAAACGTTACTAAACGAAGGGTTGCAATTAAGGTGTAATTAGGAGATGAACCAGGGCTAAAATGGACTTTTGGACACGTTTCTTAATAAGTGTGCAAAAAGCAACTAGGAAGAAACTCATGAAACAGAGGTAGTATATACTCCCTCCGTCCCATAATAACTGACCATTTTTGAAACTCCAACTTATTAAGGAGACATGCAATTTCCTTGAATTTTATAATGACATTGACATAATTGTCTTTACTTTAGTATATTGCTTGATTTACATGCAACCCAAAATAGAATAGTGGACAGTTATTATGGGACGGAGGGAGTAATTATTATGCTTGATTTACATACATGTCTCTATCTGAAAGGTATAAGAAATATAATAATAATGGAATGAAAGCAATATATTGGTGGATGACGCGGATTACGAGCGCGTATTACGCAAGCGTACGGTCAAGTAGTAAGAGTGGAGTATTGTTAGGACTCCGGGTTGTCGAACCCTCGAGGACAATCTCGCAACAAGTTTATACTTAACAATTTAGAATAGTTCACTAGGTAACTAGAGTAAAAAGTGATGATTTGTGGTGTTGCCACCCCCAAACAAGTGGCTGTAATAAAGTCAGAAATAAATAATAAACTGGAATTAAGAAGAATTCTTAATCAATTAATGGAGAGGACTTGGCAATCTCACTGATCACCTAGGGTTGTAAACGATTTCTGGATTATCTGAGCAACACGTTAACTATATTCTAACTAAACCGGGTAACAGCGCTGACTATCTCCTATCGGTCTCAAGTCATTCTACTTAACGGTAGACTACAATCTCCTATCGGTCTCATGTGTCTACCGGTCCGTTCTAGTAGGCTAACGACATGCACGACAACGGGTCCTGTCGGTCCAGCGTTGCACGAAACCGTCGAATCTCACCTACCGAATCTACCCACATTTGGCCAATCCTAACACGTCTCTTCTCAGTCTCAGTGATACGGGATTGATGTTCAAGTCTCATCCTAGTTAGTTAGAATCACTATCGTGCATTCACTAACCAAGCAGTGTTTTCGGTTAGCTACTCCATTAACACTGAGTATTAAGCACAGTACATGAACAATTGAATTAAAATAAGCTAACTTTAAGCATGAATCAACTTTTGAGTGAAACCCTAGTTCTTGAACCCTAGTTTATCTCCTAATCGTGTCACTCAATTAGGATTACTAACATAAACAAGAAACTAGAATTGATTCAAAAGAAGAAATCACGAAATCATGAAGCAAAGATCAAATCCGGAAAATATTCATTGTTTACATGAACCCTAGGCTCTCAAATCGAGATGCCTAGCAAAAGTATTTAGCTACTCATAGTTGAATAAGCAAAAACAAAGAGTTTCTCCATAAAAATTGATTAAGAAAGGTAGGAAGAAGAAAAAGCAAACACTAGAGCTTCAATGGTGAAGCTTGTCTTCTTCCTCGTCGTCTCCTCTTGCTTCTCCTTTTCTTCTCACGTTGATGGCTTCTTTTCTTCCTCACGTGTCTCTTTCTCTTAACCTTAGGGTGTATTAATTAATCATCTCACAATATTAATTAATAACCCTAATGCCCCCTCCTACTTGTCGTGAGTACGCTGGTCCTGCCTTCAGATCGCACGATCACCTTATCCTGATCGTGCGATCTGCTGTTAATCGAGCTTCTATTCTTCTGTCTGATCGTGGGATCACCAAATCTGATCCTGCGATCTGCTGTTGATCGTAGGATCAGATTGTAATCCTACAAGTCAGTGAGTTTTCTTTTTTTTCTCTACCAGCTTCGCCCAACTGATCGTGCGATCACATATTGTGATCCTGCGATCTACTTCAGATCCTAGGATCAACTTTTGATCCTATGCTTCAGTGAGTTGTCTCTTTTTTCTTCCGCTCAATTTTTCTAAGTCTTCTCTTCTACTCTTCATTGGGGGTGTTAAGTGTCATTATCCAAACTTTCTAGAATGACACTTTGACCCCCTTTTTCCATCTTTGTCCTCTTTTCTTCCAATTTCTTCCTCTCCCAAGCTTCCGCATATGTTCCGAAGTTCGTTTTCCTCCTCCTCTTGATCCATGAGCACTGTTTTCTATCCAACACAACACGAAAACACCCCGTGCGATCAAAAGTGACAAAATATATGTAAATAATGTGAAAAACGCCCGGATTAACAATTTATCACTCAAAGCTAAACTTATCCAATTTCCTCAAGTTCATAGTGTATTTCTAATATATTCAATCCGGAAACTACACAAATCGGTACACAAACGTAGAAGAAATATAACTCTAATATAGAGTTATCAGTGGACGGTGGTTCAATTGCGATATTTGGTTGTGAAGGTGGCGACAGTTACGGTGGTGTAGGGAGGCGGCAGCGGTGATTTGACGTGGATACATTAGTATGGAAATGTTGTCACAATGCTTCACTTTCGAAAAATGACTTGGAGATTTGAAATGTGCAAGTCATTTTTTACTTCATCTGAGAATTTTTTGTTTTACTTGGTAAAAAATATTTTACTAGATAAATTTCCAAGGCAAACACCAAAACAAAGGGGAAATAAATCTATATATACTATTTGAGAATGTCTCCTTCAACTTTGCATGAGGAATTGCCACGTGGCACTGTGAATATATTATTATAATTTTCAAGTTTTCAATGTAAAATTTAAGGTAATAAAATGATATACTTAAAACGAAAGCTATTTACGGTAATCGTGGGCTGAATTACATATTTAAAACGAATGCTATTTACAGTAATCATGGGTTGAATCCGTTCATGATTGTATATAAGCGGCTATTTTTACTTCTATATACTTAAAAGAAAACATATTGACGGTAATCATGGGTTGAACCCATTTATCATAAAACTACTTACTTAAAATAAGTGATATTTACGGTAATCATAGACTTTCGATGATTGCCTTCGAAAAAAATGGTATAAAAGTATTCTAGATACTTAAAGTAAATATCAATGAAAATGGACGAAATAAAAAAATGGTATTAATGCATAAATTGCAGGAAAGTTGTCTTTCAAAATTGACATGGTATATAACGGCAATTATGGGCTGCATCCGCCCATGATTGTGTAAAAATACGTATTAAAAATAAAATGTATTGCCGAAAAAATCATGATTGTGTAAAAATACATACTCAAAATAAAATACATTGATGCAAAAGATAAGCAAATCCATTGCATCTCAGACATTAACACAAATTTCATCTTATATATTGAGCAAGTATGAGATGAGGCCAGAAATTGACACCAGTAGGAGACGACGAGACTACGACCCAACACCTGAGCTCTAACAACAGTGAGATAGCATATATTTAGGTTTTGGGATGAGTTAGGGCATTCTATGAATACTCCTTACATTTTGTTTAGCAATCCTCCATAATCGAATGCATTACGACTTTTCTTTCAGATAGCATATATTTGTCTTTCTTACATGTCAACTTCTTCAATTTTTAAATAAAATAACTTTTAAATTTTAAAATATTTAATGATTAATAATGTTATTTGTGATGCAGGAAAGCCAACATGGGGAGCGGGTCTCATAGAGCCAGATTCAGGTTTTTATCATTTAGTAGAATATGATGCTACACGTTTTCTTTTTCGATGTAGTATTTTGACATCATATGACATTAATATTTTAATTATTTTAATTGTTTTATTTGAAATTACATCGTGCATCGCACGGGTTAAAAGCTTGTATTCTACTATGATAAAAGAGATCCACGAGACAAATTTAGCACACCGAAGAGGTGGAAGTGTTATTTGTCAAACTTAGAGGGGTGAAAGTGTCCTTTACCCATCTTTTCGCAACGGGCGGGAGTAGCAGTAGTAGGACAACGCGTTATATTGCCGCAGTCTAAGTGTTAAGCGGTGCTTTCTTAGCGCTTACTAATTACGCAATTAACCTGTGCCTATATATCTTATTACGGCCATCGTTTCGCCTCACCGCCTTAACCTAGGTCTCAAACCCATCTTTCCAAAATTCCCAATTGTGATTGCAGAGAGAGAGAGACACAGAGAGAGAAAGAGAGAGAGACGACGGAGATGGCTCCATATCATCGCCGGCGACGGACGGAGACCTTGATTTCTCACCGGCGATGCATCTGCGGAGGAGAGGTCCAAGTCAAAGTTCGGTCAACGAAGGTCTCTGGGCTATCAGCGGCGGTGATTTGTTCACCGATTAGGGCATGCGAAACCGTTGATTAGGGCATCCAAAGGCAACGTAAGTCTTCGCTCTCCTCTGTGCATTGATTAGTGTTTGGAGTTGTGTGGTTGAGTTGTTGTATGTTGATTTGGTTACAGTATGAGCTGATTTGTTTTCAAGCTTCAACTCTGGTGACTTGAAGAAGAGGAGTGACGGAGATCTGCTTTTCAAGGTAATCCTGTTTGGCTATTCTATTATATCCATGTTATTTGCTAGGCATATTTTAATTAATATTTAATCTACTAACTGTGTGAATTCCTGGTAAGGTTTACTGGTTTAGCTACCCTAATTAGCTTTCCTTGTAATTTAAGCCCAAATAACATTTTTTTTTGGCCTGACAATTTAATGCTAGCTGCCAGCATTAAGAGCTGTTGTCAACCATCTTATTAGGTGCCTCATTGAGCTTTATTCTTTGGCGACTTGCTTAGACATCTTTGTAGAGAGAGTTACAACACATATGTATCCAGTCCAGTCACATTTAATATAAGCAGGGAGGTACAGTAAATTAACACTTGTGTTATCGTTTCTTTCATGGGCTGGGGCTGGGGTTGGGGTGGGATTTGGTGGCCGGGGGGGGGGGGAAGGTGTATGATGTAAAAGAAATTCGGATTCAGTTCGATATTATATGTATCATGAGGTAATGTAGGTAAAGCGTTACATGTTTAATTTTGTGAAATTCTTTCAAAGATGCAAGAATGTGCGCCGCAGTAAGTGGTATACGAAAATTGAACAGAGAATAATATGAAAGAAACGAAGAAGTCTTTGTTGTCAACGGTTTTGTTTGTGGGCCATGAGTGTTGTTCGGACGCCTAGATTTTGGTTAAGCAGTATTGGATGTTTGAGACAAATGGCAATGAAGGGGATGAAATTTGGGCTGTTTTTGTTTATTTTCTCTGTCCATCTCGAACTTGAAGCAGCTTATCATTTTAGTTAATTGCTATATGATTTTGACATCTGAGATCAGTAAATGTGATTGCATGTTTTAGGTGAAGCGATAAGGCTTGCAAGTGCACCCAATTGAGAGTTAACTTAAAACACGATTATAAACTGGGTCCTTCAATGTCATGTAGAGTTGTGAGTTGTTGTAGTGACTGAATGTTTGGAGAAAACTATTACGTGGCAGTCATGTCATACAAACAGTGGATACAGACACACAAGCTAAATATTTGGAGTTCTTCACTGAAATTTTAGGCCAGGGACTATATTGAATTGAGCATGTTGAGAATTCGATGGTATGCGTTTGGAGGAAATGAGATGTTTGATGTGCGTTGCTGGAGATGGGTATTTTTGTCGAGCAAAACAGAGATGGAAGAAAGGTGACATGGATGAAGGCTGGAGAAAAACACCGTTTGGTGGAGACTATTTAAAGAACTTATTTACAAGTGTTTAGTCATGAATAACATATCTTATGTGGTCCAGCGGCCACTTGTAACATGATTGTGTAGGATGTTGGAAGTTCTTATGTGTAGAATTTTATTCTCTGAATGTACATTAAAGGAACTTTTTGATAATTGTGAGTGTTTGGGGGGGGGGGAGGAAATAACCAGAATATAGCGAAGTAGATTTAGGGTGTAAGCGATGGTTTTGTGTTAGTTGAAAATGATATGTGGCCTGGATGATTGTCTCCTAGTAGAGGAGGACAAGGAAGAAAGAGAGATGACCGAAGCTAAGAAACGGAGGAGGAAGATAGTGGATCTGCTTGTTTTGTGTAGTTCTAAAAATTCTATTTGGAAGAGGAGATCCTCTTGTAGTAGAAATGAATCTGAAGTGTGCAACGAGCTTTGATATTGAATTTTGTGTTCTTGTGGTGAGTTCATGTTATGGAAATGGAAGAAGCAGGAGATGGAGGTAAGTAGAGAAGAAGTGGATAAAAGAATAAGATAAAGACATATAGTTTGATGTTTGGGCCCCATAAGCGTAGAAATTTTGAGGGATATGCTTGATTTATGAGCCTAGTTAGGGACCTGCCACATTTTGTTGTTGCTTCACACTATTAGGTAAGATTGATTTGGACATCAAGATGTGTGGATTTCGACTTTAGTTGAAGTTGGGGGTGAACTTGGTGAAGTGATTTTACATAGTTATATATCAAAATTGGGATTCATTAGAAGCGTATGGATAGAAAAGTTAGTTGAATTATGGTTTTAGTTTAGGCGGTCTAATTTACCCTAGGCCAGGTAAATGGTTGCTAATTTAGCTGTGTGGATGTTTAGTTGGATTGGGCGGTGTAATAGAAATATTCTTGACTATAGTTGGTGAAGTGATTTGAGCAACAAGATTTACGAGCCGAGAAGGAAATGGAAAAGAATTGATTGAGTTGCTGGATATTCAGGGCTTGTCTTCGGAACTAGATTACATGTAATGTTGAAAACTCTGTAGGAAATGGAAAGGAATTGATTGAGTTGCTGGATATTCAGGGCTTGTCTTCGAAACTAGATTCATGTAATGTTGAAAACTCTGTAGTGATGTTGAGGTTATGTTTGTATTTGGGTTTGAAGTAATGTTCTCGAAAAATCTGTGATCTATTAGCTAGAGTTAAAAAAGAACAAGAATCTAGAAATAAAGTGTAGAGCTGTATTCAGATTAGTAGAGGGATCGAAAGCCAAGGCCTGGTTAGCCCGGGAAATTACCTGGAAGGATTAATATCCCACCATTTTGATTAAGCGCGTGGTTGAGAGTGGAAGTAAGATCAGGTGACTAAATTCATCTAACCCTGTGTTGAGTTCTGTGATATAGGGTCTTGTTTTGGTGTTGAGTTGAAGTCATGAAAAATGAAAAAACACGGAGATGGAGGTAAAGAGAAGTGAAGTAGAAGAGGGATAAAGTAATGACATGCAATTATATATTTGGTTTTCTTTGTCTCTCAAAATATCGTAGGTGGGTTTGCTGGAATTGTGAATCAGATTTCCTTAGCCTATTCGAACAGTCCCATCATTATCTTAATCATTCCCGATTCCAAAATGCCCAAAATGTTCAGTGTCAAATGGCTACCACACGCGAGTGCAACATCTTGACGGAACGTTGTCTTAACCCAATTAAAGTAAACCATTGAAATGACAACCTATATAATTTCCAGTTGCAGAAATCACAGATTTTTCGAATCCAGATAACCGAGAATCTACCTAAACTTCATGAATTTACTATTTCTTACTTCTTAGCCAATTTGAATTATTCCATTGGACCGATTTGGACATCAAGATGTGTGGATTTCCACTTCAGTTGAAGTTGGGGGTGGAGTTGGTGAAGTGATTTTATATAGTTTCGTATCGGAATTGGGATTAGTTATAAGCGTATTGATAGAAAAGTTAGTTGAATTATGGTTTTAATTTAGGCGGTCTAACTTACCCTAGGCGAGGTAAATTGTTGCAAATTTGTATTGAACTATTGTGGCTGTGTATAGAAATATTCTTTACTATAGTCTGTTTGACTATGAGTGATTAGAGAAAAAAGATTTACGAGCCCCGAGAAGGAAATGGAAAGAATTTGATTGAGTTGCTGGATATTTAGAGCTTGTCTTCAGAACTAGATTACATGTAATGCTGAAAAGTAATGCTGAGGTTAAGTTTGTATTTGGGGTTCAAGTAATGTTCTCGACAAATATGTGTTTCCTTGTTGATTAGCTAGAGTTAAAGGAACAAGAAACTGGATATAAGGCGTAGAGCTGTATTCAGATTAGAAGAGTTATCGAAAGCCAAGACTTGATTAGCCTGGGATACCTGGAGGGATTAATATCCCACCATTTTGATTAAGCGTGTGGTTGAAAGTGGAAGTATGAAGTAAGAACTATGAGACTAAATTCATCGAACAATCCTGTCAGTTGAGTTCTGTGATATAGAGTCTTGTGTTGGTGTTTAGTTGAAGTCATGAAAAAGGAAAACACACGGAGATGGAGGCTAGGCCTAGTAAAGAGAAGTCAAGTAGAAGAGGGATAAAGTAATGACATGCAATTAGATATTTGGTGGTCTGTCTTTCGAAAGTCCTAGGTGGGTTTGCAGGAATTGTGAATTAGATTTCCTTAGCCAATTAGAACAGTTCCCTCATAATCTTAATCATTCCTGATTACAACAAGTCATTGTGTATTCTTTTAATATACTCAAAACCACCATTGTGTTATATATTCAATTTTCCTTCCCTACATACAAATGACTAGGAATGACAACTTACAAATTTACTTTTCTTGAGGCTATTATTTTTATAAATAAACCACAACAACTTGTGCCCGACATTCACTAAACCAAATTACTTTGCCCCGTTCAAGTAATCCGGTGAAACATCCAATATCACAAACCCTTCATATTTTGAACCTAATAATCCCTACCTTTACCATACCTAGATAGAATCCTCTCGGGAATATGGACTTGACCATTTCCAATTTCTATAGCCCCAAAATTGTGGAAATGTAACATATCATCTCCATTCTGGAAACCTGTTTTTACCTTACACAATGAGAAGCGTACAACATGATTGGAATGATGAGCTCATCATTTATGATTCCGCTGAACCAACCATCAACGTGTTTATGAAATCATCATCTATTCCATTTGCTTTCATTGGCAAGAATCCTCTCGAGGAATATGGACTTGAACATTTCCAATTTCTATAGCCCCAAATTTGTATGACCCGACATTATCATATATACCAGCATTCTGGTGATCAATAACTCGTCGGACTAAGAGAGCCCCATGTAAATGCAACTTATATCATCTACATTCTCGGAACTTGTTTTTACCTTAATGAAAGTATCCGATTGAAATGATGACCTCATCATTTACAATTATGAAAACCTCAAATTTTCTGAACTGAGCAACAACATCGACATGTTTACTAAATCATCATCTGTAACTTATATCATCTACATTCTCGGAACTTGTTTTTACCTTAATGAAAGTATCCGATTGAAATGATGACCTCATCATTTACAATTATGAAAACCTCAAATTTTCTGAACTGAGCAACAACATCGACATGTTTACTAAATCATCATCTGTTCTTTTTGCCAACACTAGCTATAATCCTCTTGTGAATTATGGACTTGAACATTTCCAACTTCTATAGCCCCAAACTTTTATGACCCAACACTATCATATGTACCCGACATTCCCGAAATCAGTAATCCGTCCAACTTTGAGAGCCCAAGAGCCCTGTGGAGATGTAAGTTGTACCATTTCCATTCTCCAAGTTTGTTTATACCTTACCTAATGAAAAGTATCCGATGGAAATGATGACCTCATCATTTACTATTCCGAAAACTTCACATTATTTTAACTATCTGAACTCAAATAACCATCAAAAATGTTAACCAAATAATAATCTATTCTATTTGCCTTCCTTGGCTAGAATCTCTTGTGGATTATGGACTAAACATTTCCAATTTCTATGGCCCCAAAGTGTTTAGACCCACAACATTCATATGTACTCAACATTCCCAGAAGCAATAAATCGTCAACTAAGAGAGCGTCCCGTGGAAATGTAACTTATATCATCGCAATTTTTGGAACTTGTTTTTACCTTACCCAATGAAAAGTATATGATAAGTATATGATGGAAATGATGACCTTATCATTATTTACGGTTCGGAAAACACCAAATTTATGGAACTAAAATAACCAT
Organism: Linanthus parryae; assembly: GCA_023055425.1. Taxonomy (NCBI): domain Eukaryota; kingdom Viridiplantae; phylum Streptophyta; class Magnoliopsida; order Ericales; family Polemoniaceae; genus Linanthus; species Linanthus parryae. Next base: position 1,505,243 of record JALGPY010000002.1, read on the forward strand.
GAACGTGTTTACCAAATTATTACCTATTCTATATACCTTCCTTAGATAGAATCCTCTTGTGAAATATGGACTCGAACATATTCAGTTTCTATAGCGCCACATTTTTTTACCCAACAATATCATATGTACCCAACATTCCAGAAATCAATGACTTGTTCAACTATGAGAGATTTGGAAATGTAACTTGTTATCTCCATTCTCAAAACCTGTTTTTACATAACCCATTGAAAAGTATCCGATGAAAATGATGACCTCATTATTCCTCATTATTTACGACTCCGAATACCCCTAATTATCTGAACCGAATTAACGATCAACACATTTACCAAATCATCATCTATTCTATCTTCCTTAACTAGAATCCTCTCGTAGAATATGGACTGAACATTTCCAATTTCAATAGCCCACAAGTTTTTAGACCCACCACCATCATATGTACCCAACAGTCCTGAAATTCATAACTTGTCCAACTATGAGATTTCCGTGGAAGTGTAACTTATATCATCTCTATTCTCGAAGCGTGTATTTACCTTACCCAACGTACATTATTCGAATGAAATGATAACCTTATCATTTTTGATTCGGAAAACCCCAAACTTCTTCTGAACTAAAGTGACTATCAAAGTTTTAAATATCATCATCTATTCTATTGCCTTCCTTACCTAGCTAGAATCCTCTTGTGAAATATGGACTTTGAACGTTTCCAATTTACATAGCCCCAAACACTATCTTATGCTCCTAACACTCAGTCCAACTAAGAAAGCCTCGTGGAAATGTAAGTTATATCATCTCCATTCTTGAAACATGTTATTACGTTACTCAATGAAAAGTATACTATTGAATTGATGACCTCATCATTTACAATTCCGAAAACCCCAAAGTTTCTAAACTGAAGTAACAACTATTGTGTTCACCAAATCATCATCTATTCTATTTGCCTTCCCTAGCTAGAATCCTCTCCTGAAATATGGACTTGAACATTTCCAAATTCTATAGCCCAAACCTTTATGACCCAACATTATCATCTGTACCCAACATTCCGGAAATTAATAACTCGTCCAACTAAGAGAGTCTCGTGGAAATGTAACTTATATGATCTGCATTCTCGAAACCTGTGTTTACATTACCCAATGAGAACTATCCGATGGAAATGATGACCTCATCATTTACGATTCTAACCATCAACGTGTTGACTAAATCGTCATCATCATCTATTCTATGTTCATTCCTTAGCTAGAATCCCCTAGTGAATGTAGACTTGAATCTTTTCCATTTCTATAGCGCGTAGCTAGAATCCTCTAGTGAATGTGGACTTGAATCATTTCCATTTCTATAGCACCATTCTATAGCCCCGAAATTTTCGACCCAACATCATATGTACTCAACATTCCCGACATTAATAAATTGTCAAACTAAGAGTGACCCCCTGTGGGATTGTAACTTATATAATTTCCATTTGAGAAACTTGTTTTTACCATACCCAATGAAAAGTGCCCAATGATTACCGCATCACATATTTGAACTGAAGAAACCATCAACGTGTTTATCAAATCATCATCTATTCTATTTGCCTTCCTCTACTAGAATTCTCTCGTGAAATGTGGACTTGAACATTTCCTATTTCTATAGCGCCAAATTTTTATGACCCAACACTAATATGCATTCAACATTCCCGAAATCAATAACTCATCTAACTTAGAGAGACAGGTGGAAATATAGTTTATATCATCTCCATTCTTGAAACCTGTTTACCTTACCCGATGGGAAGTTCCCTATTGAAATGATGAACTCATCATTTACGATTCCGAATACCCCAATTCTGAACTGAAGTAACTATCAACGTGTTTACCAATTCACCATTTATTCTCTATGACTTTCTTAGCTAGAATCCTCTTGTGAAATTTAGACTTAAAAGTTTTCAATTTCTATAGCCCCAAATTTTTATGACAAACACTGTCATGTGTGCCCTATTCCCAAAATCTATAACTCGTCAGAGTATGAGTGCCATGTGGAAATGTAACTTATATCATCTCCATTTTCGAATCTTGTTTTGACCTTACCTAATAAAAAGTATGCGATGGAAATGATGAACTGATCATTTAGAATTCCGGAAACCCCAAATTATCTGAACTGGAGTAACCATCAACACGTTTATCAAATCATCTATTCTATTTGCCTTCCCTAACTAGAATCCTCTCGTGGAATATTGACTAAACATTTCCAAATTCCATATCCCCTAAGTGTTCATTCCCACCACAATCATATGTAGTCTGCATTCCCGAAATCAATAACTTGCCCAACTTAGAGGACCCAATGTTACTTATGTAATTCTAACCCAATGAAGAGTATCGTATGCAATTGATGACCTCATCATTACGATTCCGAAAACCCCAAATTTTCCAAACTAAATTTACCATCAAAGTGCTTAGTAAATCATTTGCTATTCTATTTGCTTCCTTAACTAGAATTCTCTATAGCCCCAAGTTCTATAGCCCGAAATCAATAATTTGCTTCCAAACTGAAATATGGACTTCGACATTTCCAATTTCTATAGCCCCAAGTTTTGATGACCAGACACTTGTTTTTACCTTACTCATCATTTACGATATTGAAAACCCCAAATTTTCTGAACTGAACATGTTTACCAAATCATCATGTATTCTATTTGGCTTCCCTAGAATTAATAAATCGTCCAACTAAGAGAGCCCTATGTGGAAATGTAACTTATATCATCTCAATTCTCGAAACTTGTTATTACCTTACCTAATGAAACGTATCCGATGGAAATGATGACCTCATCATTTACCTTTCAGAAAACCCCAAATTTTCTTAACGGAAGTAACTATCAACGTGGATACAAAATTATCATCAACTCTGTTTGCTTTCCATAGCTAGAACCCTCTTGTGAAACATGGACTCAAACATTTTTAATTTTTGTAGCCCCAAATTTTATAACCCAACACTTTCATATTTACCCAACATCCCCGATAAATCGTCCAACTAAGATAGCCCCCTGTGAATGTACCTTATACCATCTCCATTCTCGAAACTGGTATTTAACTTACCCAAGGAAAAGTATCTGTCGGAAATGATGACCTCATTATTTCAAATTCGGAAACCCGAAGTACCCATCAACATGTTCACGAAATCATCATCAATTATGTTTGCCTGCCTTAGTTAGAATCCTCTCGTGAGATATGGATGAATATTTCCAATTTCTATGGCCCCAAATTTTTATGACACAACACTATTATAGGTACCGAACATTCCCGAAATCAAGAACTCGTCCAACTAGGGGAGCCCTCTAGAAATGGTACTTATATCATCCCCATTCTCGAAACTTGTTTTTACCATACCCAATGAGAAGTATTCGATTGAAATGATGACCTCGTCATTTACGATTCTGAAAATCCCAAATTTTCTGAATTGGGGTAACCATTGTGTTCGCCAAATCATCATCTATTTACCTTCCCTAGCTAGAATCTTCTCGTGAAATATGGACTTGAACATTTACAATTTCTACAGCTCGATTTGTTTTTTGATCCAACATCTTATGTACCCAACATTATCGAAATCAATAACTCGTCCAACTAAGATAGCCCCGTGGAAATGTAAACTGTCATCTCCCTTCTCGAAACCTAGTTTTACCTTGCTTAAAAGAAGAATATCCGATTGAATTGATGACCTCATCGTTACTACTCTGATAACCCAAAATTTTCTAACCGTCAACGTGTTCACCAAATCATTTATTCTATTTGCCTTCCTTACGTAGATTCCCCTCGTGAAATATGGAATTGGACATTTCCAATTTTTGTATCCCCAAATTTTTTTGATCCAACACTATCACATGGACCCAACATTCCAAAATCAACAACTCGTCCAACTAAGAGAGCCCGGTTGAAATGTAACTTATATCATCTTCATTCTCGAAACCTGTTTTTACCTTAATCAATGAAAAGTATCATGCTGAAATGATGACCTCATTATTTATGATTCCATTGTACCCTAGTAACCCACATTCCCACATTTTCTGAACTAAAATAACTATCAACGTGTTTAACAATTCATCATTCTATTTGACTTACCTAGTTAGAATCCTCTCGTGAAATATGGACTTGAACATTTCCAATTCCTATATCCCCAAATTTTTATGACCAACACTATCAAATGTACCCAACATCCAACATTGCCGAAATCAACAACTCGTCCAAATAAGAGAGCCTCGTGGAAATGCAACTTTTGTCATCAGCATTCTCAAATCCTCTTATTACCTTGTCCAATGCGAAGTATCCGATGGAAATGATGACTTCATCATTTACGAACCCCAAAATTATCTGAATTGAAGTAGTTATCTGACACGTTTACCAAATCATCTATTCTATTTGCCTTCCATAACTAGAATCCTTTGGTGGAATATGGGCTGAACATTCCTATTTTATGGTGCCAAAGATTTCAGACCCACCACACTCATATGTATCCAACATTCCCGAAATTTAATAACTTGTCCACATAAGAGAGCCCCTGTGGAAATGTAATTTACGTCAACTCACTTCTCCAAACCTGTTTTCACCATACCCAATGAAAAGTATCCGATTGAAATCATCATCTATTGTATTTGCCTCCCCTAGCTAGAATCCTTTCGTGAAATGTAGACTTGAATATTTCCAATTTCTACTACCCCAAATTTTGTTGACCCAACACTATCATATGTACCCAACATTCCCGATATCAATAGCTCGTTCAACTATGAGAGCCCTGTGGAAATGTAACTTATATCATCTCCGTTTCCGAAGCCTTTTTACCTTAACTAATGGAAAGCATCCAATGGATACGATGTTCACATCATTAACAATTACTAAAACCACAATTTATATAAACTGAAGTAATCATCAACATGTCTACCAAATCATCTATTCTATTTCCTCCCTAAGTAGAATCCCCTCGTGAAATGTGGACTAAACATTTCAAATTTCTGTAGCCCCAAAGTTTGCATACCCACTACAATCATATGTACTCTACATTCTCGTAATCAATAACTTGTCCAACTAAGAGGGCCCCGTGGAAATGTAACTTATATTATTCTAACCCCTTGAAGATTATCCTATGTAAATGATGACCTCATCTGGTATGATTCCGAAAACCCCAAATTATTTGAGTTGAAGTAACCATCAACACATTTACCTAATCATCATCTCCTAATTAGAATCCTCTCGTGGAACATGGATTTGAAAACCCCAAATTATTTGAGCTGGAGTAACCATCAACAGATTTACCAAATCATCATCTCATAACTAGAATCCTCTTGTGGTTTATGGACTAGATATTTCCAATTTTTATAGCCCCAAAGTTTTTTAGATCCACCACCGGAATATATAACTAAGCCCAATTTTTTTGTACATAATCACCACCGAGTACCCAGCACAATTATATGAGTTTTTAATGTTTTAATTTAGCTTGCCCAACTAGGAAAATCTCATGGAAGATGGAGGCCTATCTCATTCACCTAACCAGTTTATCTTAATCCAAGTAGTATATTCACTCAATATGAGAATACAGTGGCAAACCTTGAAATTTGTGATTGGAGAATATGGGCTTCAAGGCTATATCACATTATAGTTATGTTGGTGGTATTCTCTTAAAATTTGAAATTTTGGAACAGAAGGATTCGAGGAAGCTAATACAGGGAAAAATTATAATTACTATCGGGAAAGACAATGAAGTAATTTGGTGGAAGCGTGTACGTTGTACTCTCATCTAAGTATAATAAAGAGTGTTGTCTTGAAGTAAGAAGAAGTTTTGAGGTGGCCTTGTTCTTTTGGGTTTTGAGTTTATTTGTTGGTGGACTTGGGAACACGACATATTTTGTCCGTAAGGATCTGTATATAGAAGAATATTAAAAATTTGAAGTGAGATGACTGGCTTTGTAGACGCTAAATGGACACTGAGATTTTAGGCCAGGAACATGGAAGGGGGTTTTACAATATTGAATTGAGCATGTTAAGAATCCAATGGTATGCGTTTGGAGGAAATAAGAGGTCTAATGTGTGTTGCTTGTGATGAGTATTTTTGTCTAGCGAAACAGAGATGGAGGAAAGGTGACATGGATTTTCGGCTGGATAAAAATACTGTTCGGTGGAGACTATTTTAAGAACTTATTTACAACTGTTTAGTCATGAATAATATGGCTTATGTGGTCCGACGGCCACTTGTCACATGATTGTGTAGGAAGTTGGAAAGTTCTAATGTGTGGGATCCTACTCTCTCAATGAAAATTCTGAGTGTTTGGGGGGGGGGGAGGATCAAATTAAGTAGGATGTAGTGAAGTGAGGGTTTAGGTGCGGTTTTTGTGCTAGTTGAAAATAATATGTGGCCTGTATGATTGTCTCATAGTAGAGGAGGCCAAGGAAGAAATAGAGATGACTGATGCTAAGAAACGGAGGAGGAAGATAGTGTGGATCTGCTTGTTTTGTGTTAGTTCTTGAAATTCTATTTGGAAGAAGAGACCCTCTTGTAGTAGAAATGAATTTGAAGTGTGGAACGATCTTGATATTGAATGCTGTGTTTTTGTGGCGAGTTCATGTTATGGAATAGGAAGAAGCATGAGATGGAGGTGAGCAAACAAGAGGTGGATAAAAGGATAAGGTAAAGACATGTAGTTTGATGTTTGGGCCCCATAAGTGTTGAAATTTTGAGGGATAAGCTTGATTTTTGAGTTTGGTTAGGGACCTGCCACATTTTTGGTTGCTTCACACTATTAGATAAGATTGATTTGGTCATCAAGATGTGTGGATTTCCACTTTAGTTGAAGTTGGTGAAGTGATTTTATATAGTTTCATATCAGAATTGGGATGAGTTAAGAGCGTATGGATAGAAAAGCTAGTTTAACTATGGTTTTTGTTTAGGCGGTCTAATTTACCCTAAGCTAGATTAATGGTTGCTATGTTGTATTTGATGTTCAGATGGATTGTGGTGGCGTAATAGAAATATTCTTGACTTAAGTCTGTTCGCTATGAAGTGATTAGAGCAAAATGATTTACGGGCCCGAGAAGGAAATGGAAAGGATTTGATTGAGTTGCTGGATATTTAGGGCTTGTCTTTAGAACTTGATTACATATAATGGTGAGGGTAAGTTTGTATTTGTGGTTCAAGTAATATCCTCGTCAAATCTGTATCGATTAGCTTGAGTCAAGAAACTAGAAATAAACTGTAGAGCTCTATTCAGATTAGAAGAGGAATCGAAAGCAAGGCATGATTATCCTGGGAAATTACCTGTTGGGAAATTACAGTCAGTTAGATATTTGGTGGTCTTTGTTTTTCGAAATTCCTAGGTGGGTTTGCAGGAAGTGTGAATTAGATTTCCTTAGCCAATTAGAACAGTCCCATCATTATCTTAATCATTCCTGGTTCCTGAATGCCCAAAATGTTCAGTGCCAAATGGCCACCGCATGCAAGTGCAACATCTTGACGGACCCAAGCTATCTACACCCAATGAATGAAAACCATTGAAATGATCACCTATATAATTTCCATTTTCAGAAGTCACTGATTTTTCGAACCCAGATGACCAGAATCTACCAAAACTTTATGAACTACTCCATTGGACTGATGACCTCTAAATAAAAAATTTAAGTACCACCATTAGCGCTTACCCAAAATTAATGAAACCTCACCCAGTGAAAATAATTTCATCAAATGATGACCTATATCATTCTAATTGCAGGAACTTCGCATTTTACACCCTCCATATCCACCACAACCATATCTACCGAGCCTTGTGTACTTACTTTTCCTTACTCAATTAGAATCTCCCATGGATTGATGATTTATAGCATCTCAAATTACTTACTCTCTACCCCAATTTATTTGAACCCGGCTTAGCAATGTGCCCGGTATTCACATAACCAATTTACCTTGCCCTATTAAGTAATCCCATGAAAATTATTGAGTTATGTTATTTCCAAACTCACAAAGCCTCACATATTTTGAACCTAATAACAACTACCAACACCATCACCAAAAAATCATGATTTAATTTTTTCTAACGAAGTTAGAACACTGTCATCCAATGATAATCTATGTGATCTCCATTCACGAAACTTGTTTTACACTTCCCTTGAAGAGTATCCGATGGAAATTTTAACCTCATCATTTACGATTCCGAAAATTCAAAATTTCCGAACTATCACGTCAACAAATCATCATGTATTCTATTTAATATATTTACCAATATTTTATATGTTCTATTTTACTTTCCTACATACAAATGCCTATATTTTTCATTTTCTCGAGGCGCTTAATTTTATAAATCCGCCTCAACAATATTTGCCGACTAATTACCTTGCCCCATTCAACTAATCTGGCGAAACCCCTTATATTTTTGAACCTAATAATCACTACCCTTACCATCCCTAGCTAAAATCCTCTTGTGAAATATGGACTTTAACATTTCCAATTTCTATTGCTCCAACTTTATATGAAAATGTAACTTATCATCTCCATTATCAAAACCTGTTTTTACCTTATCCGACGAGAAGCATCTGATTGAAATGATGACCTCATCATTCATGATTCCGAAAACCGTAAAATTTCTGAAGTGAAGTGACCATCGTGTTTTACTAAATCATCATCCATTATATTTGCCTTCCTTAGCAAGAATCTTCTAGAGAAATATGGACCCGAACATTTTCAATTTCTATAGCCCCAAATTTTTATGACCCGACACTGTCATATGTACCCAACATTCCAGAGATCAATAACTCGTCCGACTAAGAGAGCTCCGTGGAAATTTAACTTATATCATCTCCATTCTAGGAACCTGTTTTTACATTAATGAAAAGTATCCGATTGAAATGATGACCTCATCATTCATGATTTTGAAAACCTCAAATTTTCTGAACTGAAGCAACAACATCAACGTCTTTACCAAAGCATCATCTGATATATTTTCCTTCCCTATCTAGAATCATCTCCTGAAATATGGAATTGAACATGTCCTATTTCTATTGCCCCAAACTTTTATGACCCCAACACAATCATATGTACCCACCATTCCCGAAATCAATAAGTGTATGATGAAAAATAATTTCGTATTCCGTTTGATATTATATGCATCACGGGGTAATTTAGTTAGAGCTTTACTTGCTTAATTTTGTGAAATCCTTTCAAAGATGCAAGAATGTGCCCCATAGTAAGTGGTATAGGAAAATTTAATAGAGAATAATAAGAAAGAAACAAAAAAGTCTTTGTTGGCAAACCTAGGTCAACGTTTTTGCTTCGGGCCATAAATGTTGTTCGGACTCCTAGATTTTGGCTAAGCAGTATTGGATATTTTTGAGACAAATGGAGAATAAGGGGATGAAATTTGGGCTGTTTTTGATTATTTTCTCTGTCCATCTTGAACTTGAATCAGTTTATGTTATTGCTATGTATGAATTTAACTTTTTGAGACCAGTAAATGTGATTACATGTTCTTGGAGATATAACCTTTGCAGAATTGGAGTTTGTTGAGGCTGGAGGGATTTTAGATTTTACTATAGATGTCTTAGTACATTTTGATTTATAAAAGTTGTGTCTTGGTTTTCAACTGGAGGAGAGTTTCTTTGGTTACTTAGAAATGATACTAGTGGATGAAGATTGCTGAAGTTTCTTGTAGACTCTTGAACTTCGGATTAGGTGAAGCGATAAGGCATGCAAGTCAACCCAGTTGAGAGTTCACTTAAAACACGATTATAAAATGGGTCCTTCAATGTCATGTAGAGTTGTGAGATGTAGTGATCTGAACATGTGGAGAAAACTATTACGTGGAAGTCATGTTTCACAAACAGTGGATACTGAAATTTTTGGCCAGGAACATGGAAGGGGTAGTTAAAATATTGAATTGAGCATGTTTAGAATCCTGAATTTGGACTTTGAAGGAAATGAGATGTTTGATGTCTATTGCAGGAGATGGGTATTTTTGTCGAGCAAACAGAGGTTGAGGAAAGATGACTAGGATTAAGGCTGGAGAAAAACACTGTTTGGTGGAGACTATTTAACGAACTTATTTACATCTGTTTAGTCATAAATAACTTATCTTATGTGGTCCAACAGCAACTTGTCACCTGATTATGTAAGAAGTCGGAAAGTTCTTAGGTGTGGAATCCTATTCACTAAATGTACGTTAAAGAGGGGCGGGGGTTAAATAACTAGTACATAGTGAAATAGATTGATGCTTTAAGCGACTGTTTTTTGCTTGTTGAAAATGACATGTGGCATGTGTGATTGTCTCATAGCAGAGGAGGGCAACAAAGAAAGAGAGATGACTGATGCACAAAAAAAAAAAAGAGAGGAGGAAAATAGCGGATCTGCTTGTTATGTTAGTTCTCGAAATTTTACATGGAAGAGGAGATCATCTTGTAAAGGAAGTGAATTTGAAGTGTGCGACGAGCTTTTATATTGAATGCTGTATTCTTTTGGTGAGTTCATGTTATGGAAAAGGAAGAAGCAGGAGATTGAGGTGAGCAAAGAAGAGGTGGATAAACGGATAAGGTGATACATAGTTTGATGTTTGGGCCCCCTAAGAGTTGAGATTTCGAGGGATATGCTTGATTTATGAACCTAGTTAGGGACATGCCACATTTTGTGGTTGCTTTTAGATAATATTGATTTGGACATCAAGATCTGTGGATTTCCACTTTAGTTGAAGTTGGTGAAGTTATTTTACATAGTTTCATATCAGAATTGGGATTAGTTAGAAGCGTATGGATATAGAAGTTAGTTGAATTATGGTTTTAGAATAGGCGGTCTAATTTACACTAGGTCAGGTAAATGGTTGCTAAGTTGCATTGATGCTGAGTTGGATTGTGGTGGTGTACTAGAAATATTCTTGACTATAGCTGTTTGGCTATGAAGTGATTTGAGCAAAAAGACGATCCCGAGAAGGAAATCTAAATGATTTGATTGAGTTGCTGGATATTTAGGGCTTGTCTTCAGAACTAGATTACATGTAATTTTGAAAATTTTGTAGTAGAAGTTAAGTTTGTATTTAGGGTTCGAGTAATGTTCTTGACAAATCTGTGTTTGATTATCGATAAGCTAGTGTTAATGACCAGGAAACTAGAAATAAACCGTAGAGTTGTATTCTGATTAGACGAGGGATGAAAAGTCAAGGCATGGTTAGCCTGGGAAATTACCTGGTGGGATGCCCTAATGACTTCAAAATCGAAAATTTAATGTACCACCACCAACAATTACCCAGAATTAATCAAATTAATATACTTCTCCCAGTGAAAATAATTTGATGGAATGATGACCTATATCATTCTATTTGTAGGAACGCCGCATTTTAGACCCTACATATCCACCACAACCATATCTACCCATACTTAATGTAATTACTTTTCCCCACTCAGTTAGAATCTCCCATGGATTGATGAGTTATAGCATCTTCAACTGCTTACTCTCTCCACACTTGTATGAGCTCTTCTTGATTAGGAAATTTCAAATTATTGGAACCCAATGACCATACCCACACAAAACCAGTTTACCTTGCCCATTTGAAATACTCTGATGGAACCGATGACTTATATTTAGTGTTTGGAGATAATTTGTGAAAAATTCTAGAATGGCCGATATTCAAGGTCGTTATTGTATTGTCATAGGTGTTTGGGAGTGTTGATGTAATGTAGATAGTGATTTTAGTTTGAATAGGTATGGGTGTCGAGGTAATGCAGACATCTGTTTACTTTGTTGCTTTATGGTAAATGTTTGGATGATGCAATATGATGTGCTAAATGATGACGTGAAGGTTGGATACAAATAAAGTATAATATCTGGAAGAAATGGAACAGTAGTTGTAGGCCTAGTTAACATATTTGTTTGGGAGCAGCAATTGGATGCCTTTGGTTGTATTCAATTTTGTTAGAGGGAAGTGAAATGGTCATTTTCTTGTGTTGCTTTTAAAGTCAGAATCAGTTTATCTTCATGTTTGGTACAAGATCAGCTCCTGCATTTACTTCTTTTTGGATTTAGCCAAGGTTACACGGGTTTTTTTGGTGGTCGTTGGCGGTTGATGTAGTAAGAGCTTGGATGTTTGAAAGGATATGAATGCCAAGGTGTAATGGGGTGAATAAGAAAATGAAAAAGGAACATTAAGAAGTAAGAAAGGAGAAGTCAAGTGGACACAAAATGTTTGGGTAATGATAAAAAGGACAAGGGAGGTGTACTGAATATTTGGCAGGATGGCATGTTTAGATTTTGGTGATTGTTTATTTGTGGGCAGGTTATGGAGATGGTGTTGGTGAGGGAGGGACAGACATGGTGGTTGTTGTCCTGAACTTAAAAAGGTGAGTCTGGATAGAGATTTATGCTGGACTGATACCCTATGAGACTTCCTGCTTAATTTTGGCTGGACTCGGCCGACACACCATGGTTGCCTAGAGTAGCTCCAGGATTAGAAAACTCAGCCCTGAAAGAACGAAAGCTGAACCGAATTTTGAAACAATCTGACTGGTAAGATTTGACTCAGAACTAGAGAATAGCAGGCTCTGATACCATACCATATAAGCGTATGGATAAGTATTTGTATTTATAGGCAAATGAAAGAAAGGTAACTAAAGGCTAATGAGTTTAACATCTAAAATCAAGGCTAACTATGTGAAAATCTATTCAATTCATGTGAACTATAATAGAAAAATCTTTCCAAACCAAACCACTTTGACTTCATCACAGCGGGGCTAAGTTTATCTTGATGTGATCTGCCGATAAGATGAATTGATTAAGTTATGTTTATGTTTGATTCTGTGATCTCGTAATGTGGTCATTTGTGTTTGGAGATCATTTTGTGCAAAATTGTAGAAGTGGTCGATGTTCAAGGTTGTTGTTGTGTCTTCATAGGTGTTTGGGTTTGTTGATGTAAGGTAAATAGTGATTTAGTTTGATATGATATGGATGGAAAGGTAATACAGTCATCGGTTTACTTGGTTATGGTAAACGTTCGAATGATGCAATATGATGTGCCAAATAATGACGGGAAGATTGTAAACAAATAAAGTATAATACGCGGAAGAAATGGAACAATAGTTGGCAGTTCTAGTAAATGTTTTTGTTTGTGAGCAACAATTGGATGCCTTTGGTTGTATTCCATTTTGTGGGAGAACGTGGAGATAGAGGGAAGTGAAATGGTCATTTACTTGTGTTGCTTAATGTTTGGTACAAGATCAGCTCATGCATTTACTTCTTTTTGGATTTAGCCAAGGTAACACGGTTTTTTTTGGTGGTCGTGGGCGGTTGATGTAATAAGACCTTGGATGTTTGATAGGATATGAATTTCAAGGTAATGGGGTAGATAAGAATATGAAAAAGGAACATTAATAAGGAAGAAATGAGGAGTCAATTGGACACAAACGGTTCGGTTATTGTAAAAGACATGTGAGGTGTACTGAATATTTTGCAGGATGGTATTTTTACATTTTGATGATTCTTTATTTGTGGGCAGGTTATGGAGATGTTGGTTAGGAAGGGATAGACATGGACGAACTCGAGCTCGTTTTTTTGGTTGTTGTCCTGAACTTAAAAGCTGAGTCTGGGCTCTGGATAGTGTTTTATGCTGGACTGATACCATATGAGAAACTTTTTGAAAATGATGAGATTGGTTCTGGGATAATGTCGACTGATAGGAGTTTGACATGGGGAAAGACAGATACACTATTGTAAGTCATATTTTGCAAAATTGATGCATGTGTTTTGAAGTTTTCAATGTCTGCATTGGGGATTTTGTAATTCGATTATTGTTTAGTGGTATTTATCTTGGGATTGAGGATGTTGGGTTCCTTCAGGTTTATAATTACTGTAATATTGGATTTGTCTTCTGGGGCCAGAATTAGAAATGTGGAATCTGCGCATATATTTTCAACTGATACAGTGGCAAACCTTGAAATTTGTAATTGGAGGATATGGGTTTCAAGGCTATATCACAATATGGTTATGTTGGTGGTAGTTCCTTAAAATTTGAAATTTTGGAACAGAAGGATTCGAGGAAGCTACGACAGGGAAAAATTATAACTACCATCGAGAAAGACAGTTAAGTAATTTGGTGGAAGTGTGTATGATGTACTCTCATCTGTGTATAATAAGGAGTGTTGTCTTGAAGTAAGGAGAAGCTTACGAGTTCTGAGGTTAGCCAAGTTGGCCTTGTTCTTTTGTGTTTGGCGTTTATTTGTTGGTGACTTGGGAACACGACATATTTTGTCCATACGGAATTACTTGTGTTATATTTCAAGAGAAAAGCAAAGGATCTGTATATAGAATATTAAAAATTTGAAGTGAGATGACTGGCTTTCTAGACGCTAAATCTATGGAGTGGTTCACTGAGAGTTTAGGCCAGGAACATGGAGGGGGGTTTTACAATATTGAATTGAGCATGTTAAGAATCCAATGGTATGCGTTTGGGGGAAATAAGATGTTTGATGTGTGTTGCTTGTGATGAGTATTTTGTCAAGCAAAACAGAGATGGAAGAAAGGTGACATGGATATTTGGCTGGACAAAAACACTGTTCGGTGGAGACTATTTGAGGAACTTATTTACAACTGTTTAGTCATGAATATTATGGCTTATGTGGTCCGACAGCCACTTGTTACATGATTGTGTAGGAAGTTGGAATGTTCTTATGTGTGGGATCCTACTCTCTGAATGTACAATAAAGGAACTTTTTGACAATTCTGAGTGTTTGGGGGGGGGGGAGGATTAAATTAACTAGGATGCAGTGAAGTAGATTGAGGGTTTAGGTGCGGTTTTGTGCTAGTTGAAAATAATATGTGGCCTGTATGATTGTCTCATAGTAGAGGAGGCCAAGGAAGAAAGAGAGATGACTGATGCTAAGAAACGGAGGAGGAAGATAGTGTGGATCTGCTTGTTTTGTGTTAGTTCTTGAAATTCTATTTGGAAGAAGAGACCCTCTTGTAGTAGAAATGAATTTGAAGTGTGGAACGATCTTGATATTGAATGCTGTGTTTTTGTGGCGAGTTCATGTTATGGAATAGGAAGAAGCATGAGATGGAGGTGAGCAAACAAGAGGTGGATAAAAGGATAAGGTAAAGACATGTAGTTTGATGTTTGGGCCCCATAAGTGTTGAAATTTTGAGGGATAAGCTTGATTTTTGAGTTTGGTTAGGGACCTGCCACATTTTTGGTTGCTTCACACTATTAGATAAGATTGATTTGGTCATCAAGATGTGTGGATTTCCACTTTAGTTGAAGTTGGTGAAGTGATTTTATATAGTTTCATATCAGAATTGGGATGAGTTAAGAGCGTATGGATAGAAAAGCTAGTTTAACTATGGTTTTTGTTTAGGCGGTCTATTTTACCCTAAGCTAGGTAAATGGTTGCTATGTTGTATTTGATGTTTAGTTGGATTGTGGTGGCGTTGTAGAAATATTCTTTGACTATAGTCTATTTGCTATTAAGTGATTAGAGCAAAATGATTTACGGGCCCGAGAAGGAAATGGAAAGGTTTGTATTTGTGGTTCAAGTAATGTTGCTGGATATTTAGGGCTCGTCTTTAGAACTTGATTACATATAATGTCGAGGGTAAGTTTTTTATTTGTGGTTCAAGTAATGTTGTCGTCAAATCTGCGTTTGCTTATCAATTAGCTAGAGTCAAAAGAACAAGAAACTAGAAATAAACTGTAGAACTGTATTCAGATTAGAAGAGGGATCGAAAGCAAGACATGGTTAGCCTGGGAAATTACCTGTAGGGAAATTACGGTCAATTAGATATTTGGTGTTCTTTGTCTTTCGAAATTCCTAGGGGGGTTTGCAGGAATTGTGAATTAGATTTCCTTAGCCAATTAGAACAGTCCCATTATTATCTTAATCATTCCTGATTCCTGAATGCCCAAAATGTTCAGTGCCAAATGGCCACCACACGCAAGTGCAACATCTTGACGGAAATAAGCTATCTTCACCCAATGAAAGTAACCACTGATATGATCACCTATATAATTTCCAGTTCCAGAAGTCACTGATTTTTCGAACCCAGATGACCAGAATCTACCTAAACATTATGAATTTATTATGTCTTAGCCAATTTGAACTATTCCATTGGACTGATGACCTCTAAATAAAAAATTGAAGTACCACCATTAGCACTTACCCAAAATTAATGAAATTAATATACCTCACCCAGTGAAAATTATTTAATCAAATGATGACCTATATCATTCTTATTGCAGTAACTCCGCATTTTACACCCTCCATATCCACCACTACCATATCTCCCGAGCCTCGTGTACTTACTTTTCCTTACTCAATTAGAATCTCCCATGGATTGATGATTTATAGCATCTCAAATTACTTACTCTTTACCCCAATTCTTTTGAACCCGCCTTAGCAATGTGCCCGGTATTCACATAACCAATTTACCTTGCCCTACTAAAGTAATCCCATGAAAATTATTGAGTTATGTTATTTCCAATTCCACAAAGCCTCACATATTTTGAACCTAATAACAACTACCAACACCATCACCAAAAAATCATGATTTAATTTTTCGGACGAAGTTAGAGCACTGTCATCCAATGATAATCGATGGAAACGATAACCTCGTCATTTACGATTCCGAAAGGTAAAAATTTCCGAACTATCATGCTAAAAAATCATCATGTATTCTATTTAATATATTCAAAACAACCATTATCAACATTTGCCAATATTTTTATATGTTCTATTTTACTTTCCTACATACAAATGCCTATATGTTTCATTTTCTCGAGGCGCTTAATTTTATAAATCCGCCTCAACAATATGTGCCGACTAATTACCTTGCCCCATTCAAATAATCCGGCGATACCCCTTATATTTTGAACCTAATAATCACTACCCTTACCATCTCTAGCTAGAATCCTCTTGTGAAATAGTGACTTGAACATTTCCAGTTTCTATTGACCCAACTTTTTATGAAAATGTAACTTATCATCTCCATTATCAAAACCTGTTTTGACCTTATAGGATGGGAAGTATCTGATTGAAATGATGGCCTCATCATTCATTATTCCGAAAACCCAAATTTTCTGAAGTGAAGTTACCATCGTGTTTTACTAAATCATCATCTGTTATATTTGCCTTCCTTAGCAAGAATCTTCTCTGAGAAATATGGACCCGAACATTTCCGATTTCTATAGCTCCAATTTTTTATGACCCGACACCGTCATATGTACTCAATATTCCAGAGATCAATAACTCGTCGACTAAGAGAGCTCCGTGGAAATGTAACTTATATCATCATCTCCATTCTCGGAACCTGTTTTAATATTAACGAAAAGTATCCGATTGAAATGATGATCTCATCATTTATGATTTTGAAAACCTTAAGTTTTCTGAACTGAAGCAACAACATCAAAGTGTTTACCAAATCATCATCTGTTCTATTTGCCTTCCCTATCTAGAATTGTCTCCTGAAATATGGAATTGAACATTTCCAATATCTATGGCCCCGAACTTTTATGACCCCTAAATTTTATGACGCCAACACTATCATATGTACTCAGCATTCCCGAAATCATTATGTGTATGATGAAAAAGAACTTCGGATTCAGTTTGATATTATATGTATCATGAAGCAATGTAGTTAGATCTTAACATGCTTAATTTTGTAAAATTCTTTCAAAGATGCTAGAATGTGCTCCATAGTAGTAAGTGGTATAGGAAAATTTAATAGAGAATAATAAGAAAGAAACAAAAAGTCTTTGTTGGCAAACCTTGGTCAACGTTTTTGTTTTTGGCCATAAATGTTGTTCGAACTCCTAGATTTTGGTGTCTGACAAATGGAGATGAAGGGGATGAAAATTGGGCTGTTTTTGATTATTTTCTCTCTCCATCTTGAACTTGATTCAGTTTATTTTGTTGCTATGTATGATTTTAACTTTTGAGGTCAGTAAATGTGATTACATGTTTTTGAAGATATAACCTTTGCAGAATTTTGGAGTTTGTTGACGCTGGGAGGATTTTAGATTTTACTGAAGATGTCTTAGCACAGTTTGATTTAGTAACGAAGTAATAATAGTTATTTCGCAGAAACCTTCACTTGGTTAGTTGTGTCCTTGTTTTCAACTGGAGGAAAGTTTCTTTGGTTACTTAGAAATGATACTAGTGGATGAAGATTGCTGAAGTTTCTTGTAGACTCTTGAAACTTTTGATTAGGTGAAGCGATAAGGCTTGCAAGTCAACCCAGTTAAGAGTTCACTTAAAACACGATTATAAAATGGGTCCCTCAATGTCATGTAGAGTTGTGAGATGTAGTGATCTGAACGTGTGGAGAAAACTATTACGTGGCAGTCATGTTTCACAAACAGTGGATACTGAAATTTTAGGCCAGGAACATGGAGGGGGTAGTTAAAATATTGAGGTGAGCATGTTCAGAATCCTGAGTTTGGACTTTGGAGGAAATGAGATGTTTGATGTGTGTTGCTGGAGATGGGTATTTTTGTCGAGCGAGACAGAGATGGAGGAAAGGTGAGTAGGATTAAGGCTGGAGAAAAACATTGTTTGGTGGAGACTATTTAAAGAACATATTTACAACTGTTTAGTCATGAATAACTTGTCTTATGTGGTCCAACGACAACTTGTCACCTGATTATGTAAGAAGTTGGAAAGGTCTTATGTGTGGAATCCAATTCTCTAAATGTACGTTAAGGTGGGGGGGGGGGTTAAATTACTAGAATACAGTGAAATAGATTAATGCTTTAAGCGATTGTTTTGTGTTTGTTGAAAATAATATGTGGCATGTATGATTGTCTTATGGCAGAGGAGGACAAGAAAGAGAGATGACTGATGCAAAGAAACAGAGGAGGAATATAGCTGATCTGCTTGTTGTGTTAGTTCCCGAAATTTTATTTTGAAGAGGAGATCCTCTTGTAGTAGATATGAATTTGAAGTGTGCGGCGAGCTTTGATATTGAATGTTGTATTCTTGTGGCGAGTTCATGTTATGGAATAGGAAGAAGCAGGAGATTGAGGTGAGCAAAGAAGAGGTGGATAAATGGATAAGGTAATACACAGTTTGATGTTTGGGCCCCATAAGAGTTGAGATTTCGAGGGATATGCTTGATTTATGAACCGAGTTTGGGACCTACCATATCAAGATGTGTGGATTTCTACTTTAGTTGAAGTTGGTGAAGTGATTCTACATAGTTTCGTTTCAGAATTGGGATTAGTTAGAAGCGTATGGATAGAAAAGTTAGTCGAATTATGGTTTTAGTTTAGGCGATCTAATTTACACTAGGTCAGGTAAATGGTTGCTAAGTTGCATTGATGCTGAGTTGGATTGTGGTGGTGTAATAGAAATAATCTTGACTATAGCTGTTTGGCTATAATGTGATTAGAGCAAAAAGATTGACGATCCCGAGAAGGAAATGGAAATGATTTGATTGAGTTGCTGGATATTTAGGGCTTGTCTTCAGAACTAGATTACATTTAATTTTGAAAACTCTGTAGTAATGTTGAGGTTAAGATTGTATTTGGGGTTCGAGTAATGTTATTGACAAATCTGTATTTGTTTATCGATAAGCTAGAGTTAAAAGAACAAGATACTAGAAATAAACCGTAGAGTTGTATTCTGATTAGAAGAGGGATGGAAAGTCAAGGCATGGTTGGCCTGGGAAATTACCTGGTGGGATGGCCTATATGACCTCCAAATCGAAAATTTAAAGTACGACCACCAACAATTACCCAGAATTAATTAAATTAATATACCTCACCCAGTGAAAATAATTTCATGGAATGACGGCCTATATCATTCTATTTGTTGGAACGCCGCATTTTAGACCCTACATATTCACCACAACCATATCTACCCATACTTAATGTACTTACTTTTCCCCACTCAGTTAGAATCTCCCATGGATTGATGAGTTATAGCATCTTCAACTGCTTACTCTCTCCACACTTGTGTGAGCTCTTCTTGATTAGGAAATTTCAAATTATTGGAACCCAATGACCATACCCACACAAAACCAGTTTACCTTGCCCATTTGAAATACTCTGATGGAACCGATGACTTATATTTAGTGTTTGGAGATAATTTGTGAAAAATTCTAGAATGGCCGATATTCAAGGTCGTTATTGTATTGTCATAGGTGTTTGGGAGTGTTGATGTAATGTAGATAGTGATTTTAGTTTGAATAGGTATGGGTGTCGAGGTAATGCAGACATCTGTTTACTTTGTTGCTTTATGGTAAATGTTTGGATGATGCAATATGATGTGCTAAATGATGACGGGAAGGTTGGATACAAATAAAGTATAATATCTGGAAGAAATGGAACAGTAGTTGTAGGCCTAGTTAACATATTTGTTTGGGAGCAGCAATTAGAGGGAAGTGAAATGGTTGTTTTCTTGTGTTGCTTTTAAATTCAGAATTCGTTTATCTACATGTTTGGTACAAGATTATCTCATGCATTTACTTCTTTTCGGATTCAGCCAAGGTTACACGGGCTTTTTTGGTTGTCGTGCGCGGTTGATTTAATAAGACC
The DNA here is from genome assembly GCA_023055425.1 of Linanthus parryae. Taxonomy (NCBI): domain Eukaryota; kingdom Viridiplantae; phylum Streptophyta; class Magnoliopsida; order Ericales; family Polemoniaceae; genus Linanthus; species Linanthus parryae. The sequence continues at coordinate 1,525,746 of JALGPY010000002.1, forward strand.
GTGAATGTTTGATAGGATATGAATGCCAAGGTAATGGGGTGGATAAGAAAATGAAAAAGGAACATTAAGAAGGAAGAAAGGAGAAGTCAAGTGGACACGAAAGGTTTAGGTAATCATGAAAAGGACAAGTGAGGTGTACTGAATATTTGGCAGGATGACATGTTTAGATTTTGGTGATTCTTTATTTGTGCACAGCTTATGGAGATGGTGTTGGTGAGGGAGGGACAGACACGGTGGTTGTGTCCTGAACTTAAAAGGTGAGTCTGGATAGTGATTTCTGCTGGACTGATACCCTATGAGACTTTTGAACATGATGAGATTGGTTTTGGGATAATGTCTGAACAGGGGTTTGACACGGGAAAACAGACATTTGTATGGTATAGGTTGCAAAATTGATGCATGGATTTACGATTTTTCAATGTCGGCATTGATGTTATGTAATACAATTATTGTTTAGTGGTATTTATCTTGGGATTAAGGATGTTGGATTCCTCGAGGTTTATTATGGCTGTAATATTGGATTTGTCCTCTGGGCCCAGAATATGAAATATGGAATCTGCGCATATATTTTCCACCGATACAGTGGTAAACCTTGAAATTTGTAATTTCAGTATATGGATTTCAAGGCTATATCACATTATGGTTATGTTGGTTGTAGTTCCTTTAAATTTGATATCTTGGAACAGAAGGATTCGAGGAAGCTAATACAGAGGAAAATTATAATTACTATCGAGAAAGACAATGAAGTAATTGGTGGAAGCGTGTACGGCACGATATACTCTCTTTAGAGTATAATAAAGAGTGTTGTCTTAGAAGTAAGAAGAAGCTTAGTTAGCTATGTTGGCCTTGTTCTTTGGGTTTGGAGTTTATTCGTAGGTGACGTGGGCACACGACATATTTTGTCCATAAGGAATTACTTGTGTTATATTTGAAGAGACAAGCAAAGGATTTGTCCATAAGGATTTGCTATGTAGATGCGGCATAACTTTAGTATGTCTCTGCCTTGTTTGCTTTGTTCGTATTGTATGTTCCCTTATGAAACACAAAAGCTAACGGCTATCTATTAGCACGAAGCCTCTAGCCCTCTTCATAGCCTTTACTCCACTGTGCACACCACAGACCATGTGGTCTCTGATACCATTTGTAATTATTAAGCAGATTACTGGTTGATCCTAATTCATAATTACTGGAGGAAAACGCTTAAGCCTAATTCCCTAGCTATTATTCACAAGGTACATTATATAACCAATATTTCGTTTCTCAAGTTTCTGATGTGAGACAGGATATGACAACAACAATGAAGAAGTGTATGAGAAAAGCAGTTGGAAAAGATATGTGCGCAAGACTTCAATTCTGGATATAGTAAGTGATGATGGGATCACTATGTGACTAGCTCGTATTGGGTTTCTTTCATCTGCATTTTTCTTCATATTGTGTACCTATTGGCATTGGTTGGATAAATATGATCTTAGAAGTTGAACTTGTTGCAGCTCCTGATAGTTTGCAAGTTGTGCGTTTGTGTTCAGATACACAAGGATATTGTTCCAGTGTCCACCGACAGCAATTTTGTTATACTGGGTGTTTGATTTGAGGATTATTTTATTAGTAGAAAGATAAGAAGAATTGGGTGAAAGTTTAAGTAGGAGCTGTTTTTTGGGAAAAAGTGTGACTCGCTTACGGTCTTTCGTTCTTTGGTCAGTTCTATTCGGGGAGGAAAAGGGAAATTAGGAAAATTGAGTAGAAAACTGAAGAAACAGAAATGGGAGTATATATGTACTTGCATGCATATATTGCAATTGTTACTTCTACATTTTTTTGAAGCGGTTGATTTGGATGGTTTGGAACTGTAGACCTATAGAATACTGAACATTGAAAATCTAATTTGTTGCGGTATAAAGATAGGGATATCAAGGTAAAATGGTTATCACTTTTGCTACTTTTTCTTCTGGAGGTTGAGCAAGGATACACGTATAGGAAGGCATAAGAATAATAAGAAGAAACAGATGAAAGGCGATAGAGAATACATGTCTCAGTGGGAGCGAACGTGAAAGAGAACAACTTTGGATTTTTGATAAGATTGGTTTCATGGGGATTTCTGATACATCAATAGTCTGTTGCAGACTGATTTTGAATTGTTAATTTCCCTCTTAATCTTGAAATTGAGTTTTAGGGGTAACCAACATATCTTTTGTTGGCCTTTCTGATTCTTTATGTGGAGTTCTAGACTATTGGGTCGCAGAGGATGTGAAAAGGTGGAATAAGGAATAATTTTGTTTTATGTTTTGACTGACATAGATGTGATGGATAGGGGTCACGTAAACTTGGTGGGAGGAGTGATGGGGGCGTGTTGATGATGAGGACGAGAGAAGTGCCTTTTTTATGGGTGTGTTTGCTCTTATAGTGAATTTGGCACAATCAATGTAGAGGGCTTTGTGGTTTGGTGATAGGTAAAGTTAGCTTTTGCTGGGGAGGAGGCCGGGCATGCGTATCAATCTGCTGAATCGCTCGTATAATATTTTCGTCATGGTGATTATTTTCAAGTTAGAACACATTTCACCTTTTCTTATTACTGAATTTGATAATGTTATTTTAGTAGATAGACAGATTTTGGACGCGGTTCTAACAGCGAATGATTGTGAGATCATAGGTTGTTACTAGGTGAGTCAGAATTTTATATAAATGGGACTTTGAGAAGGTGTAAGATCATGGGAACTAACAGTTTCTGCTTTATCTCCAAGGATGAAGAGTTTTAGTCATAGGTGGATAGGTTGTATTTATGCTTGTATTTCTTTGGTTAGGCTTCCATTCTTGCAAATGAACTCCTTATGGGGTTTTTCACCCTAATTATATATCATGGTGATGAGGGCTCTTAGTAAGCTGCTAGAGAGAACATTTGAGATATCTTGGTGATGAGGGCTCTTAGTAAGATGATAGAGAGAACATTTGAGGGAGGGGTTTTCAGGTCGGTCAGTACGGGGCACTAATGCTGATTTCTCATCCATTTTAATTGGTCCTTATTGGTGAAGTGGTTTGGACTGGAGCGGGAAAGCTTGTGGTAGAAAGTTATTGATGCTAGGTTTTTCTCAGGGAGAGAAGGTTGGTGCTTTAGCACTGTTGAACTTTCTGGATGTGGCTGTGGAAGGGCAGCTGGTTGGGATCTTTTTGCGAGGAGAGGTTTCAGGGAACTGTATCCGTTTTGTTCACCGATGGTGTTTCAAAATCGTTTGTGCAATCCCAATCCTCTGCCTTGATTATGATTTCAAATTGTTGTATGGTTGAATTATTCTATGTTTTAATTTTTTGCACGATTTGGCTATCAGTGTGCTGAAGAAAATGAGGTGGCAAGAAGAGGAGTGGAGGAGATCTGCTTTTCAAGGTAATCTATTTGGATATTATATTATGTTTCAGAAGCACTTAAGGCACTTTGCACTTTCTGTCTATCTATGTTCTTTGCTAGGCATATTTTAATTTATATTTAAGCAACTAACTGTGAAGTCCTGGTTGGTTGAACATAATAAGAAGGTTTAGTTACCCTATTTTGCTTTCCTAGTAATTTAAATCAAAATAACAACTTTTTTTTTTTAATTGGGCTGAACCCTTTCGCTGCAATCTAATGGCAGCTACAGACCTTGGTCAACGTTTTTGTTTGTGGGCCATGACTGTTGTTCGGACGCCTAAATTTTGGTTAAGCAGTATTGAATATTGTTGAGACAAATGGAGATGAAAATTGGACTGATTTTTATTATCTTCTATGACCATCTCGAACTTGAAGCAGCTTATCAGTTTAGTTTATTGCTATGTATGATTTTGACTTTTGAGATCAGTAAAAGTGATATAACCTTTGCAGAAGTTTGGACTTTGTTGATGCTGGAGGGATTTTAGATTTTACTATACATGTCTTAGCACAGTTTGATTTATAAATTAATAGTGGTGATTTAGCATGAACCTACACCTGGTTAGTTGTGTCTTGGTGTTCAACTGGGGGGAGAGTTTCTTTGCTTACTTAGAAATGATACTAGTGGGTGAATAATGTTGAAGTTTCTTGTAGACTCTTTAAACTTATGGATTAGGTGAAGCGATAAGGCTTCCAAGTCAACCAAGTTGAGAGTTCACTTAAAACACGATTATAAACTGGGTCCTTCAGTGTCATGTAGGGTTGTGAGTTGTAGTGATCTTAATGTTCGGAGAAAAGTATTAGGTGGAAGTCATGTTTCACAAACACTGGTTACAGACACACGCGTTAAATTTTTGGAGTGGTTCACTAAAATTACAGGCCAGGAACATGGGGGGGGGGGTAGTTAAAATATTGAGTTGAGCTTGTTGAGAATTCAATGGTATGCGTTTGGTGGAAATGAGATGTTTGATGTGCTTTGCTGGAGATACGTATTTTTGTCGAGCAAAACAGAGATGGAGGAAATGTGACATGGATTAAGGCTGGAGAAAAATACTGTTTGGTGGAGACCTTTTTTAAAGAACTTATTTACAACTGTTTAGAACATATCTTATGTGGTCCAACGGCCACCTGTCACATGTTTGTGTAGGAATTTGGAAAAGTTCTTATGTGTGGAATCCTATTCTTTGAATGTACATTAAGGGAACTTTTTGATAATTCTGAGTGTTGGGGGGTAGTTGAAATATTGAATTGAGCTTGTTGAGAATTCGATGGTATGCGTTTGGTGGAAATGAGATGTTTGATGTGCTTTGCTGGAGATACGTATTTTTGTCGAGCAAAACAGAGATGGAGGAAATGTGACATGGATTAAGGCTGGAGAAAAATACTGTTTGGTGGAGACCTTTTTTAAAGAACTTATTTACAACTGTTTAGTCATGAATAACATATCTTATGTGGTCCAACGGCCACCTGTCACATGTTTGTGTAGGAATTTGGAAAAGTTCTTATGTGTGGAATCCTATTCTTTGAATGTACATTAAGGGAACTTTTTGATAATTCTGAGTGTTGGGGGGGGGGATTAAATAACTAGAATATAGTGAAGTAGATTGAGAGTTTAAGCGGCGGATTTGTGTTAGTTGAAAAGGATATGCGGCCTGTATGATTGTCTCATAGTAAAGGACAAGGAAGAGACGATAATGGATTTGCTTGTTCTGTGTTAGTTCTCAAAATTCTATTTGGAAGAGGAGATCCTCTTGTAGTAGAAATGAATTTGAAGTGTGCGACGATCTTCGATATTGAATGTTGTGTCCTTGTGTTGAGTTCATGTTATGGAAAGGGAAGAAGCAGGAGATGGAGGTGAGCAAAGACAAGGTGGATAGAAGGATAAGGTAAAGACATATAGTTTGATGTTTGGGCCCCACAAGCGTGAAGATTTTGAGGGATATGCTTGATTTATGAGCCTTGTTAGGGACCTACCACATTTTGTGGTTGCTTCACACTATTAGGTAAGATTGATTTGGACATCAAGATGTGTAGTTGAAGTTGGGGGTGAAGTTGGTGAAGTGATTTTATATAGTTTCGTATCAGAATTGGGATTGGTTTGAACTAGAAGCGTATGGATGGAAACTTTAGTTGAATTGTGGTTTTAGTTTAGGCAGTCTAATTTACCCTAGGCCAGGTAAATGGTTGCTAAGTTGTATTGATGTTTAGTTGGATTGTGGTGGTGTAATAGAAATATAATTGACTATAGTCTGTTTGGGTATGATCTGATTTAGAGTAAAAAGATGTACGAGTCCCGAGAAGGAGATGGCAAGGATTTGATTGAGTTGCTGGATATATAGAGCCTGTCTTCAGAAGTAGATTACATGTAATGTTGGAACTCTGTAGTAATGTTGAGGTTCGAGTAATGTTCTCGACAAATCTGTGTTTGCTTATCGATTAGGTAGAGTTAAAAGAACAAGAAACTAGAAGTAAAGTTAAGAGCTGTATTCTGATTAGAAGAGGTATCGAAAGCCAAGGCATGGTTAGCCTGGGAAATTTCCTGGAGGGATGACCTATATGATCGAAAATTTTAAGTACCACCACCAACATTTACCCACAATTAATGAAATTTGTATACCTCACCCTACAATTAATGAAATTTGTATACCTCACCCAGTGAAGATAATTTCATGGAATGAAGACTTATATTATTCTAGTTGTAGGAACTCCACATTTGGGACCCTACATATCCACCGCAGCCATATCTACCCAGACTTTATGTACTTAATTTTCCATACTCAATTTGAATCTCTAATGGTTTGATGATTTATAGCCTCTCCAATTACTCTCTCTCCACACTTACATGAGCTCTTCTTGATTAGGAAATTCCAAATTATTGGAACCCACACGAAACCAGTTTACCTTGCCCAACTGAAATAATATCATGGAACTGATGACATATTATTTCGAATTTTGCAAAAAACTTAAACCAAAATAGCCATTGTCGACTTATTTATCAAAGGTGCATCTATTCAATTTCCAATACTAACTAGAACTATCCCGTCATCATGTATTATGTTTAATATATTTAAAACAACCATTACGATCGTTTACCAACATTTTACATATTTAATTTTACTTCTCTACATACAAATGCCTAGGAATGGCGATTTATATATTTCCTTTTCTTGAGGTGCTTAACTTTATAAATCCACCAGAACAATATGTGCCCGACATACATGAAACTAAATTACCTTGCCATATTCAAATAGTCCGGCGAAGCATCCAATATATCCCTTATATTTTGAACCTAATAATCACTACCCTTACCATCTCTAGCTAGAATCCTCTCGTGAAATATGGACTTGAACATTTCCAATTTCTATAGCCCCAAATGTTTATGGAAATGTAACTTATCATCTCCGTTCTCGAAAGCTGTTTTTACATTACCCAATGATTAGTATCTGAATGAAATGATGACCTCATCATTCATGATTCCAAAAACCCGAAATTTTCTAAACTGAAGTAACTATTTACGTGATTACTAAATCATCATCTATTCTATTTGCCTTCCCTCGAGAAATATGGAGTTAACATTTCCAATTCTAAAGTCCCAAATCTTTATGACCCGACACTATCATATGTACCCAACATTCCAGAGATCAATGACTCGTCCGACCAAGAGAGCTCCGTGGAAATGTAACTTATATCATCTTATTTTCGGAACCGTTTTTGTAAACCTCAAATATTTAGAATTGAAGCAACAACATCGTATTTACAAAATCATCATGGGTTCTATTTGCCTCCCCTATCTAGAATCCTCTCGTGAAATATGGACTTGAACAGTTCCAATTTCTATAGCCCCAATTTTTTATGACCCAACACTATCTTATGTTCCAACAATATTCCTGAAATCAATAATGCGTCCAACTAAGTGAGCCCGAGAATCCTGTGGAGATGTAACTTATATTATTTCCGTTCTCAAAACCTGTTTTTCCCTTACCTGATGAAAAATATCCAATGTAACTGATGACCTACATTATCTTAACTGTCTGACATGAAGTAACCATCAAGACGTGTACCAAATCATCATCTATTCAACGTGTCTTCCTTGGCTAGAATCTCTCGTGGAATCCTCTCGTATAATATGGACTAAACATTTCCAATTTCTATAGCCCCAAAGGCTTTAGACCCACAACAATCATATGCACTCAACATTCCCAGAATCAATAAATCGTCTAAATAAGGGAGAGTCTTGTGGAAATATAACTAGTATCATCTCAATTCTCGGAACTTGTTTTTACCTTACCCAATGGAAAGCATCTGATGGAAATGATGATCTCATCATTTACGGTTCAGAAAACCCCAAATTTTCTGAATTGAATAACCATCAACGTGTTTACCAAATCATCACCTATTATTTACCTTCATATCTAGACTCCTCTCGCGACATATGGACTGGAACGTTTTCAATTTCTATAGCCCCAAATTTATTTGACCCAACACTATCATATGTACCTGACATTTCCGAAATCAATAACTCATCCAACTACGAGAGCCTGTGGAAATGTAACTTGTATCATCTCCATTCTCAAAACCTGTTTTTACCTTACACAATGAAAAGTATCTGATTGAATTGATGACCTCATATTTTACAATTCAAAAAACCCCAAATTTTCTAAACTGACCGTGTTCACCAAATGATCATCTATTCTATTTGTCTTCCGTAGCTAGAACCCTCTCCTGAAATATGGACTTCTACATTTCCACATTCTATAGTCCCAAACCTTTATGACCTATACTATCACATGTACCCGACATTCTCGAAATCAATAATTTGTCCAACTAAGAAAGACCAGCAGAAATGTAACTTATATGATTGCCATTCTTGAAACCTGTGTTTACATTACCCAATGAAAAGTATCCGATGGGGTAATGATGACCTCATCATTTACGATTTTAGAAAACCCAATTATGTGACTGAAGTAACAATAACCCTGTTTGCCAAATCGTCATCATCAAAAATTATATTCGCCTTTCTTAGCTAGAATCCTTTCGTGAAATGTGGACTTGAATTTTTCCCATTTTTATAGCCCCAAACTTTTTGACTCAACACCATCATATGTACCCAACATTCCTGATATTAATAAATCGTCCAACTAAGAAAGCCCCCTCTGGGCATGTAATGTATATCTCTTCCATTCCCGAAACTTGTTTTTACCATATCCAATGAAAAGTATCCGATGGAAATGATGACCTTATCGTTTACCTTTCAGAGATATGAACTGAAGAAACCATCAATGTGTTTACAAAATCATCATCTATTCTCTTTGCCTTCCTTAGCTAGAATCCTCTCGTGAAATATGGACTTCAACTTTTCCAAATTCTATAGCCCCACATTTTTATGAGCCAACACTAATATAGGCATTAAACATTCACGAAATCAATAACTCGTCCTACTTGGAATGATGACCTCATCATTTATGATTCTGAATACCCCAAATTTTCTGAACCGAAAAACTATCAACGTGTTTACAAATTCATCATTTGTTCTATTTGACTTCCCTTGCTAGAATCCTCTCGTGAAATATGGACTTGAACGTTTTCAATTTCTATAGACCCAAATTTTTATGACCAACACTATCATGTGTACCTAACATTCCCAAATCAATCAACATTCCCAAAATCAATACCCAGCATAGCCCTGTGGAGATGTATTTTATATCCTCTCTATTCTCGGATCCTGTTTTGACCTTACCTAATAAAAAATATGCGTTGGAAATGATTACCTGATCATTTACAATGCCAAAAATCCCAAATTATCTGCACTGAAGTAACCATCAACACGTTTACCAGATCATCTACTCTATTTTCCTTCCCTAACTGGAATTCCTCTTGTGGAATATGGACTGAACATTTCCAATTTCTATAGCCCGAAAGTTTTCATACCCACAACAATCATATGTAGTCTACATTCCGGAAATCAATAACTTTCCCAAATAAGAGGGCTCCTTTGAAATGTTACTTATGTAATTCTAACCTAATAAAGAGTATCCTCAATTGATGACCTCATCATTTACGATTCTGAAAACCCCAAATTTTCTGAACTGAAGTTACCATCGATGTGTACACTGAATCAACATATATTCTATTTGCTTTCCTTAACAAGAATTCGCCCTAGAAATATGGACTTGAACTTTTCCAATTCATATTGCCCCAAATTTTTGTGACCCGACACTATCACATGTTTGCAACATTCCATAAATCAATAACTCGTCCAACTAAGAGAGCCCAGTGGAAATGGAAATTATATCATCTCCATTATCTGTACCTGTTTTTACCTTACTCAGTGTAAAGTATCCGATTGAAATTCTGTCCTCATAATTACGATTTGGAAACCCCAAATTTTCTGAACTGAAGTAACACCATCAACGTGTTCATCAAATCATAATCTATTCTATTTGCCTTCCCTAGCTAGAATCCTCTCGTGAAATATGGAGTTGAACATTTCCAGTTTCTATAGCCAAAACTTTTATGACCCAAATACTAACATATGTACCCAGCATTCCCGAAATCTATAATTCGTCGAACTAAGAGATCCCTGTGGAGATTTAACTTATACCATTTATATCCTCGAAATCTGGTTTACCTTCCCCATCGAAAACTATCTGATGGAAATGATGACCTGAAGTAACCTATTTACTTCAACACGTTTACCAAATCATCATTTATTCTATTCGCTTTCCTTGGGTAGAATCTTCTCGTGGAATATGGACTGAACATTTCCAATTTCTGTAGACTCAAAGTTTTCAGACCCACAACAATCATATATACCCAAATTTCTCAGAATCAATAAATCGTCCAACTAAGTGAGCTCTCCCTGGAAATGTAGCTCATATCATCTCAATTCTCGAAACTTGATTTTACCTTGCCCAATAAAAAGTATCCGATATAATGATGACCTCATCATATACGGTTCGGAAAACCCCAAATTTTCTGAAGTGAAGTAACACCATCACTCGAATACCAAATTATCTACTCTATTCGTCTTCTTTAGCTAGACTCCTCTTGCCTTGTTAGCATGTTTGACTTCCCATCATTCAGATGTGGTTTAAAGGTTTCGTGTACATCGAGGGTGAGTACATCTTTTGACTTACAAGTTTTATGCTTGTAAGCTCTTGCGGATTTATATGATTGATTTGGGTGGGGCTTAATTCCGACATAGATGGCTGTAACTAGCCCTAGGTTCATTTGAAATGCCTGTGGTTGGAAGTTGTTTGGGGGAATATGGGAATTGTTTAGGGTTCTCAATTCCTCATCATATACGGTTCGGAAAACCCCAAATTTTCTGAAGTGAAGTAACACCATCACTCGAATACCAAATTATCTACTCTATTCGTCTTCTTTAGCTAGACTCCTCTTGCCTTGTTAGCATGTTTGACTTCCCATCATTCAGATGTGAGGCAGTCAAATAAAGAACGTTTATGATTGGTTTAAAGGTTTCGTGTACATCGAGGGTGAGTACATCTTTTGACTTACAAGTTTTATGCTTGTAAGCTCTTGCGGATTTATATGATTGATTTGGGTGGGGCTTAATTCCGACATAGATGGCTGTAACTAGCCCTAGGTTCATTTGAAATGCCTGTGGTTGGAAGTTGTTTGGGGGAATATGGGAATTGTTTAGGGTTTTCAATTCCCCAGCCGTTGGTGTGGTTGTAGGGATGCCAACTTGGACGGGCTGAATTTGAGCAACCCAGATCCAGCTCGAACTAAAATTGGGCTTGGGACGGGCCCGGACAAAATTTGCTGGCAGAAATGTAATTAGGGTTGAGTTTTGGTACTAATTTTATTTGGTGGCTAATTGAATCGCCCGATTTGTATAAGCTAGTTAATGTACTAATCTCTTTTAATTAGTAGTGATGTTTTCTACATTGTTTGTGTTCTTGGAATCATTGATTTGTTTTCTTCACTCAATACTTTTTATTCTCTTGTATTATAATTTAAAAAAAAAATTGTGCTCTGAAATGGGTAAATTTCACTTAGACCCCCTCAGTTTAAGATTATCTTTATTTACACCCCTTCCTTCTAGTTTGAAAAGCTTCACCAACACCCCTTATGACTACCGAGCCTGTTGTCACTTACACCCCTTCTGTGTATTCACTCTTTTAGTGTGCAAATCAATGGAATTTCAACCAGATTACTACATTTATGTGAAATGTACATTTGGTCAAACCACATGTTAGTGTTTCTGGAAAAAAACCTTCGGCCGACAATTTATCGAAGCCAAGGGCTTCTGATTTGTAAACAATTGTGGATATTGATTCTTGGTGGGCTTTTGAATTTGGGAACAAGTTCTCTTTCTTTCTGGCGTAGATGTTGTCCAGTTTTGAATTAGACCGAATTTCCTCATCATTTCTCAATGGAATACATGGTTTTGGCCTAATATATCTAGTGCGAATTGGTTTTAGGGATTGGTATCATTATTGTTGGCTGTCAAACAACAAGGCTGAGGGTAAATAATATATCTAATGCGAATTGGTTTTAGGGATTGGTATCCCACATTCTTCTGTTGTCTTTTGTTGTTGGCCAACTCTACTGTTTATGGGAGGGTAAGCGACACAACCACCCTTGAGGTATGGCCAGTAGCTTACTACGCTATAGTTTGGATAATACACCAAACCACCCTCGTAACTGGCGTTGACTATAAGAACATGTAAAAGGGCTGTTTTACCCCCCCCCCCCCCCCCCCCCCCCTTACTCTGTCGTCTCAATCCCCTCTCTACTGCAGCTACACATATCACGAATCAGAGAACACTCAAATTGAATCAATGATCTAGCAGAAATTAAGAGGCCATCGACCTAGGAAGGGGAAGAGTAGTCGTTGGTTCCTCTCCGATGGCAGGGTTAACTGATGTTGGCATTTGATAGTGGGCGCAATAGAGGTTGTTATTGTGGCGTTGTAGATTGTAAAGAGCAAGGAGGGTGGTTGTGGTGATGTTGGCATTTGATGGTTGGGTGGCATCTCTAGTGAGTCTGATTTGTACCAAACTCAACCAAGCAAAACTTGGTGGTTGAAATCTACGTTACCTGGACTCGGGTGCGGGTGTCATGTCGGGTGCTTATCCGGGAGTCCGATCTGCCAATTCTATAATTTTTGTGATACGGGGACTCCGCTGAAAAGTATCCAAAATATGGACACGGGTACGGGGATATTGCATGATTATATTTTTTAAATTAATTACATGTAAAATGATTTATAAGAAACTGAACTAAGGATTCACACATTATAACTGAATGGGTAAATTCAATATTATGAAGGACTTTGGGTCCTTAGAAAGTGAATATCTTGATAGTACACCAGAAAGGACCTAACTGGACTACTGGGAAGACTTGGAGGGTGAATGTGTAGATCAGTTTAACACAGCCAGCTATTTGGGCTGTCTGAAGACTTAAAATGTAAAAAGAGCCCATAAGAAAATGTCCAGAAAGCCCATTAGTCGAGATAAAGCAAGATATCTTCGTAGATCCAATATGGAATTGCGGATGACAATGTTGAATCTACACACGGCGAAAGGGAAGACGCAAGAGATAATACTAGTCGTCGCCGAGAGCAGAGGTCGCCGAAGGCAACGAATCCGCCACACCCGCCACACATCCCATACCCGGACCCGTGTCGTATCGACCGGTTTTTGACGAGTCCGGGTAATATAGGTTGAATTTGTCAATTTGCGGGAGTGAATTTGATTGCTAGTGAAGGGGAGGTTGGGTCTCGGGTTGGTGTTGATATAGGATGGATTTGGCTGCGAGAGCAAGCGGTTTTGGTGGGGATTTGGTGGTGGATGTTGTTACAAACTTAAACAAAAAAAATGCCTGAGGACCACATTTGGCTGCTGAACCTTCCTTATCCACTAAACTAGGCTTTGAGCCATTGTCTCATGGCCGAAAATGCCTGCAGCAGACTCCTTTACCTGACCTTGACATGAAGCCCCTCTCTCAGGAAATCCTAAATATGCTTCATACTTAATATCTACAAGAATGTTGGTATTATAGCCTTCGTGGATTTTCTACGCTTAGTCATACTACTATCAACATAGTCGTCTCTGGAGCTCCTGTATGCCGACTATGTCATTCACAATTTATCTATAGTCGGCTTGCTCATGAAAACCATGAACACTTTCAGGCGCCTATTAGAGCTGGTTCGCCAAGCTAAAGATTAACCAGCGACCTTTAATCGAATAGTCCATGATCACCCTTAAGAAGGAAATGAGAGGCATAGGTGAAGTTCTTCTCAAGCTAAATGGGTGCTTATATGCACTGTAAAATGGAAACTCCTGTTTCGATTTGCCATCCATCCCAAAATCTGAATCGCTTATAATTTCTGAGCCAGTGCCTAATCTGGGGATCGAACTTGTACCTAATACTTCGTTACAACGACTTTGAGATTCTTAAACCCGGTCATAAAATTTCTGAAAATTTAAACTCCACAATTGAAAACGTGAAGTCTGGCAATGTATACTCAAGGAAAAAGACAATTATCCAAGATTCTGTGATACCCTTAGAATCCAACAGATATCTCGAGAATGAAGTAATGGTCCCTAATTTCCCATTACAAATAAAAATTGAATTTCGATCTCTTGATGCCAATGATGACCAATATCTTGCTATTGCTGTTGGGAAAAAACTAGAGAATGCACAAAACAACCACTATATCCTATTGCAAATACTTGTCCTTCAAATGGTTTTTTTTTCCTTCACAAAGAGCATTTCTAGTGACTATAAACACCATTGCTATCTTGCCATCCTTGTTTGCCAATGGAAAATGGAAACATGATAGATGGTGAAGTTACCGGTTCGAAAGATGTGTGGGGTGTAAGTGGGTTTATATAGTGAAATATACAGCGTATGGGTTAATAAAGAGGTAAAACGTAAGGCTAGTGAAGAGCTATAATCAAACTTATGGAATTGGTTACACCAAGAGGCGTTTGCTGCAGTTGCGAAAATGAGTTCGATTAGAATCGTACTTTCATAAGCAGCTGATTAAGATTTGTAGTTGCAGCAATTTGATGTCAATAGAACACATTTTTTATGTCAAGAATGCTTAGTTGGAAAATTGATTAATCTATCTCCGACACGACCGGGCATAACTCATGTAGATGCTGATTATGCTTGATCAAATATTGATGGGACAGTCAACTACATGATATCACACATTTCTTGGAGGTAACCTCGTTACATAGCAGAGTAGGAAACAAAATGTGATATCACCCTCCAATGTGCAAGCATATTCCGAGCAATGGCTCCAGGTGTGACTGAACTGCTTTGGTTAAGATTATCCTTGAAGACCTGAGATCAAATTGGATATCCATTGACACTTTATTGTGATGATAAGTCTGCAATTCTCACAGCATGGTCGAACAAAGCATATCGAAATAGGCAGACACTTCAGAGTGGATCAATTTGTACGGCTTATGTGTCTACGCACCGTTAACTTGCAATATACTTACTAAAGGGTTATGCATCTCAGTGATCCAAATATTCTATCCAAGCAGTGAATGAAAGATATCTGTTGACCAGCTTGAGGGGTGTGGAATTTATGATCAATAACAATAAGATGTTTTTGGATAGTCAACAACTGCTAGTATCCCTTGAGTTATGTTGGTTTTAGTTACCTTCCCTGTTATGATATTCCATTAATTATGCTAATTGGCATTTAGTATTGTTTCCTTTTATACTGAAAGGGATAATATAAATCATAGCAACTGTGTACATGTTTAGTAGTAATAAATAAAATGGAGCATATAAATTTTTTCACTGATTATTTTTGTCAATTTACCAATAGGCCACCAGGACATTGATAATGGGTTCAGTTAATTGACACGCAGATAAAGAAAACACCAGCATGGGTGGTTTGTTCTCAATTAGACGAAACTGGACATTCTGTTTCTTGATGCTCTGTTTCTTTCCCATTTTCACCTAAAAGAGAAACATAAACATCTGGGTGGAAATCAGACAAATTTACTATGACTGTGTACTCGTGATTACTATGTACTGCTTATCTTGTTCCCCGAGTGTATGTATATACAAGTGTTAGTTTCTAACGTTTGCGTAAACTTTGCCTTCCCTGCTATTTGTTCTTATATGAACCAGGCTGCGACAGTGAGGTGGACTTTTACAAAAACACCAGAACTATTGATCGATACACAGAGGATGAGCTGTGATTTCCTAGCAGGTATCAATATAAACTTAATGCAGCTTGAACAAGTATTTCGAATGTTTGAGACCATGCTACTACGTTGTATATTACTACGTTTATGCTTACTGATACCATTTTTTACTAGAGAAAATGTTGGCTCTTTAATTCCCTTCTCTCATTAGTTCCGACATGTCCAAAACACAATCCGAACTTCGATTTATCAATTTATCTGGTACGTTGTCGACACTAATACACTTGTTAGAGCTCAAACAAAATGTTTGACATGTCCTGAAATTTATTTGGTTGTTTGAGGCTAGGTGGCAATTGGATCCGATCCGATAGGGCATCCGGCATGATCCGACTCTAATGGAGCAGATTCAGTCCGATCCGTTTACGAATGGATCAGAAATACATTATTTATAGTCTTTACTTTACATTACATCATAAGTTTTACATAAGTATGCTTTTGTTACATAAAATTGATGAGGTCTTACGTGTAAAGTGAAAACTAAACTAATTTTGATTGTGATACAGTATTATCTTAGTTTAGACGAACTAAAAATATCATCTACCAATTCGAATCCGGCAAAATTCGGATCCGAATCTGATCCAATCCGAACCTCTATATAACGGATTTGGATATAAGTTGATTTAATCCAACCTAATCCGTTACCATCCATGCTTGTGGCTAGAAACCTGAACAGACATGCATAAACTTCCATGAAGAAAAATGCACAAGTGGCCTTAGGAAAGCATCTTCCCCAAATTATGCAAAAATTTGAAGGGCCAATCCTCAAGCTGTAAAGGCCTATTCATTATCCTTAAACATGGTGGGGGATAGGCTAATCAACCCGTCATCCGCTCCTATTAATAAATCCATGGACCACAAGATAAGCTGTCCACTAGTTATCAGTACTTTTTCATATACCTCTTTTACCATACACAAACGTTTCAAGTGGAGTATATTTTAACTAAGCTTAATTGTTTTCATTGATTAGAGCATATAGGTTGTAGGTGTTTTGACTGCACAAACCTGCCCAATCCCTAGAAATCTCTTTGCCAATGGTTGGGCAAGTTAATTATAATCAAAAGATCGAGGTGATAATCTTAACTATTAGTACTTTAACTTTGCTAATATGCTTTGAAATTCGGCACACTGAACGGTGTTGGAAAGGGTGAAAACGTCTTTGTGTCAAACCTGATGAGGTGAAACCGTGAAATTGTCTTTTACCTCTAAGTTTGCCCTGTTAAAGCATGGAATGTCACAAATGAGGAGTACAAGTATCATGAAGTTTGACTCATAAAATGGGTGAAGATATCGTTTCCCGAATTAGAAGTGGTGGAAGTGTCTTTGCTTCAAACACGAGGGGATAAAGTGTCTTTTACCTATATATATATATATATATATATATATATATATATATATAGAGAGAGAGAGAGAGAGAGAGAGAGAGAGAGAGAGAGAGAGAGAGCAGTGTGGGTTCCCCATATTTTAAGTACACATTATATATTTATATTTTGTTATGATATGGCCCGTAAATTTTATGATTTTTGTACTATAGCCCGCAATCTTTATAACGTAATCCAGCAATTAACAAATATTGAATATAACCTTTATATATGGACCCGATCCCATGTGTGTAGTGGTCCGAGGCGGGCCGGTCCTAGCCAGTTTGTCGTTCCTGGGCCGGTCCGGCGATCCCCGAAATTAAGCCCTGGCGCTATGGCCAGTTCAAGACCACCCTTCAGAAGGAGAAATTTTTGTTTGCTCTAAGAGCAAATACACGTGGTGCTCTAATCAATACAGCACATGACACGTCAGGAAGAAAGAGAATGAGTGGCAGACAAAAGAATGTGGATTCCTACATGTTCCTGACGTGTCTTGTGATGTATTGATTAGAGCACCACGTCATATTTGCTCTTGGAGCAAGCAATAATTACTTCTTCAGAAGGGCCGGTTCGAGCCAGTTCGGCGGTCCTCCAGCCATTTGACAGCTCTACAGCAGAGTAAGCCGTGCCTCATCCAACAAAACTAGTTGATTGCCTCGTCATTAGCAGGATGGGTAAAAAAATTAATTACTATATCTAGTAGTATATCATTGGTAACAGAGTATAAATCATGAAGAATGTTGCTTTCGTTTTCAGCCTAGTGTTCTGATGAGTCTTTTGGTACTTTACTGAAAGAATGGTGATATAAAAAAGAGAGCCGGATATATAATAGTTGATCCAGTATTATGCTAGTAGAACTCTCTTTTTGCTTGAATCTGAATAGAGTGAGTCTATTGGTATGTCATGCTAACATTATCTGACCTTCTCGAGGCGTGCCCTTGGCCTATACTATACCAGCCAGTTTCTTTTCCCGGGTTGAAGAGTTTGTTGTTGCGTGATAAGACAGCATTTGCTAGAATTGACGGAAACTGAATACCCAAAGGCTACTAAATATTTACTACAGAAAAAAGGTAAACAAAGTAGTTTTGGTGTTCTAGCTACTTGCTAGGGCCATGCTGTTGAAACGGATCTTACATAGGTAACTGTATAATGAAGATTGTATGTCTACATACGTACTAGAACCGAGGAAGAAGTCCTTATGGGGAAGTCCAAATATATTCCTCTTTTCCAAGTCAGAATTTAAAACTTCCTCCGGAAAAATTAAAGGAAACCTCCTATTGCAAGGAAAGGTTAGTTTTCTTTTCTTGATAGTGGCTTACAACTACTGATGTGGCAGTGCATTCATAATCGGATTAGGTGAAAATGATGCATTATGGGGAAGGCTTTCAACCCGTTTCCTGGAGCGTACTGGACGAACTAAGCCTACGATAGCTTGAGCATGGTGAATGAGTTTCACGCTAGTCTTTAAGCATTGTGTTGTTAAAACTGAATATTTGAAATACTGAAATGGCAGGCAATATAAAGTTGAAAATCTCAACTATGAAAAGAATCCTTTTAATTGGGCGGCAGAAGAATGCACCGTTGTGGTCATCTAAGAAATTTGTTGTGGAAGCAAGACCCCAGAAAAATGCTAGTACCATGTTTTTTCTTAGTTCTTAAATGTGAACATAGCCGATTTCTTTTATCTGTTCTTTCAGGAGAACAAGGATTGCAGCATAAGCGCTTTGGCTCTCAGCTCTATTGCCACAAGCAAATATACGTGTGTCCCTCCTGAGTGATGATGATGATACTCAAGTGGTAGTTGAACTAACAAAATAATCGGTGAAGTTTCAAATTCTGGTAGCAGACTTCTCATATATAGAACTTGGAAGAGACTGAAATTTGTGTTCAAACTGAACGTGTTCTAACAGTGAGTGCAAAATATCACTTTTCATGTGTCAAGTGGGATCCGGACACAGCATCATCAACCCCATGTCTGTCTATGAAGCTGAAGCAGTAGCTGCATGCTGTAGATAAAAAAAATCTTTCAAATTATTTACCACCTTTTGAAACTAGCGTAATTGCCCAGCCGCTTGTTGCATGGATAGCAGCAAATATTGTTGTGTTCAAAGGTGAACTGAGCACTAACAATGCACAAGATAACTTCTCATCTAGTAACTAGATTATGACACTTACGACCCAAAACTATCTCTGCAGTTGAAGTGGATGTTACAGTGAGTGCACTGTATCATTGACAATCCATGCAGTGTTTATTTCTGTTTGAAGCTGTCGTGGGAGAACAGTCTTTGTCTTGTCTAAAGGGATCCTTAGTGACTAAATGTCTATTCTTTGGTCTTCATAAATTGGAAGATGTCAAATTTGCATGAGAATTTTCATCACGGTGTAGTGAATTTTGGATGTGATGTCTGAACTGATTGCACCTGTATCCGTTGGTTATAAAATTGCTTAAACACGTTTTTGTTGCATTCTTTGACAATTTGGATACAGTCAATACTAACTGGTGCTCTGATTGAAGTGGTTGAGCTGTGTAGTTCTACCTTGATTGGATCTCTCTTATTTTGGCGAACTTTGTAGATGCACATTTGTGACAGTTAACTAGATGTCACTGACATAAAATGTTAGACCATCTATTGCCAAATTGGGACACAAACTGGTAATGGGGCCGCTCCGCTGCTCTCTGGATGCGTTGTTTTGAGGTTTTGGTATTCTGAGTGTTTATTTGTAGCAATTTCTTCATTTTGCCTATCCAAATAAGCACTTTCCTTTGGTGTCAAAGACAGGTTATGTGATCTTTCTAGTTCTCGTTTCAACTGTTTTTCTGTAGTAGTTGAATCTTGCACTTTTGATTTGTCATCCCAGTTCAGGCTCTTTGAATATCTAACTGGTGCTTTGGTTGAATTAGTAGTGCTGCATAGTATCAGCTAGATTGGACCTCTCTCTCTCATTTTGGTAATTCTTTTAGATTCACATTTGGTGATAGCTAACTAGATTTCTTGGTTCTGGACATCATCACTAACCCGCGTGGTTTCTGTAAGCACAAATTTAAGGATTTGCTGTTTAAGTCTTTTATTCATTGTAATATCTTCATTTTGCTTATCTAGAAATGAACTATCCCTTCGTGTCAAAGATTAGGCTATATATGATATTTCTAGTTATTGTTTCAACTGTTTCGCTGCTCTCAGTTGAATCTTTTTGTTTGCTTCGTCTATGACTGCAGCTGTTACCTGTTCAATCAGTGATTCGCATTGAAGAAACCTCGAAGGTGTATGAAGAACATAGCACTATGATTTTTGAGCTCTGTTACATAAAATCTTCATAGAAGATTGGATCGTGACATTTTCTTGGGCAAATAAGTGTGGCATGGTCACTAGAAGTTTTTTTTACTCCCACTTATCTCTACCCTACAAGAAACTGGTATTGTTTCACACTTTTGTTTAATATTGCACCTTGGGGGAAGAACAATTGTTGGCGTGAACTGTGTTGATGTGCAGCTCAGTGCATATGCTTGGTGCTCTGTCAGTGTATCATTTCTTTATGAGTGGTTGAATATTTGCTTCTTACTAGTGCATTGACCTTTGCCTTATGTTTATTGTGTATGTCCCCTACCTGTGATGACTTGCATCTGCATGATGCCCCCTACTTTTAATTGAACCCATTGTTACTTCTTTTATCCAACTCACGTTAGTAACTGCAATTAGTCAAAGAATGTTTTAGTTTTTTCCTTTGCAGTTCACTCTTCAGAATTTCTTCGGCTCTTTCTTGTTTTGTAAGAATGTGTTCTGGTAGGAAAAGACAAAGTGGGAGTTTAGGTAGTAGATCTGACAAGATACGAATAGGATTCTAGTAGATCTGACAAGATACGAATAGGCTTCTCTCATCCAAAGTACTTTGTGAGGTTTAGTACCAGGTAAATTGTCATTTGCGATAGTTAACTACAATTCACTGCCAAATTCGGATACGAACCGGTAAGGGTGTAGCTCTGATGTCCTCTGAATGCACTATTTTGAGGTTTTCGTGTTGAGTCATTGCAATTTCTTTGGTTACAACACCAAAATAGACAACGGGACACAGTAACACAAAACATCAAACTAAAATTGTGAAGTCCATAGCTGGCAAACCAATCTGCAAGAGAATTTCTCTCCCTGCAAACGTGATAGATGCTACTTTCTGACATCTTCAAGAGCTCATGGATGTCAGGCGCCAATGATATCAGGGTTCTTCACAACTTTTGCCTCAGGATAAACGAATAGCCCTGCCAACCGAATAACATTCTCCGGTCCAAACTTGGGCAAAGGGGTTTTATTGTGATATGTATATTTATGAGAGATTCGTAGGTGCTCATTGAGCAAAGCACACGTGGTGCTCTACACTACTTATGTTTGACATATATAATGGAAATGGAGTGAGTGAGAGAGAATATCCAAATAGAATTCAATTATTTTTACTATAACCTACATAGACCGTTGTGAACCCGAGTAAGCATAGATTGTTAGTTAAGGAATGGTGTTGAGCATCACGTGCCGTGTTGATGTAACCCAGTAAATAGTGACCAAAGTCAAGATGATAGGATAGAGAAGAATCAGAGTGGTATGCCTTGGCAATTTGGCGGGCCGTAAGTTAATAACCTTTCCCAAGAATTGTTGACCCGAACCCTTAAAAAAGGAAATAGTTGACCGGATCATGACCTAACCATATTAGTCCCTCTCTATATAAAGACTTCACCTCGGTTGGTTGTTTCTTGTGTGTTTTCTTTGTTGCCAAAGAGAGACGGCATCGCTTCACTGCATCCTTCTCTTTTTAACAGATCTACTACGTATTATATCAATTGGTGGCATGGTGACTAAACTTTTGTCTTCCACCTATTACGGAGGACAATGACTTCTTCTCCAACTAAGAGAAAACGAGATTGTAGTTCTGCCCTCATCAAAGCCAAAAAATACTGCCACCGCCTCCGCGACAGCCACCAGTATTGCCGTCGTCGTGATTGGTCGAATATGGGCGTTGATATATTGGAAGACATCCACAAAAGGTTGCCCTTGGCTGATACTCTTATTAGTAGAGGCATATGATCTATGTGGTGCTCTGTTTCCAAACACCGCGTCCATCCTGCCCTGAACTCTCCTTCGTCCTTATCACTACCATCAATTCTCTGGTATGAAGACCACGCCGACAGTGACTATTGGTTGTTGGACATCGCTAAGGTTGGAGGAACTTTATACCTCCTCCTCACAAGCATCTTTCATTTCACAACTAAAGAAAGGCCAATCAGTTATCTTTGCTTCATCCGTTGCTGTTGGCCGTCTTTTCTGTCCGCATCCCTTCTATCAACGGCATTTAGAAAGTTCTCGTGTTGTCTGACCCCCTTACTACAGATAGTAGTCGTAGTAGTCGCTGCTACGGCTTTGTGGCTCTTAATGATGACAAGAAGCTCGAATTTGCTAAATGTGGAGCTAACAGTCAATTTGCTGAACTTGAAGGTCAAGATCCTATGTGGCGTACGGATAACACAGAGATGATATACACCAACAATTGCATATACACCATTAGAGATTATGGTTCGGTTTATTATATGGAAGCATGGGATTGTAGTAACATTTGTGGTGGTACTAGACTACTAGTGGCGGATGACGATGGCCCTAGAAAAGTACTGGATTTTCAGCCAACATTCAGTAGCCTAGACCACGTCCCTTCACATCGATCTACGTTACATTTGGTGGAATCACAGGGTGAACTCTTGCTTATTGCAATAATAATAAGGCCAGACTTTGGAAGCTTAATCCTCCACCGACCTCCAGTTAGACGCATGTGTACCGTTTACAAGATGGATTCCAGGGAAAAGAAATGGGTGCACATGGACTCGACAGGGGATCGCGTGTTGTTTATAATGGAGTTCCAAACTATGTCTCTGTCGGCTACAAAGTTTTCACAGTTTGAGAGGAACTCCATATACTTCCGCCATTACTTTAGCAAGGAATACCATATGCCGTACATCCCTCCTTCTAGACCCGATTCCTAAGTCCCACCTCGTAATTTTCAGTGTGGAAGATGGTTCTTTAAAGGAGATGGAGACCAAAGTTACAGGATTTAGTTTGAGGCGTTAGTTCCTCCGAGTAACATTTAAAATCATTGGAGGTCTCTCTTTGTATTCTGGGTTTTGGTTGACGAATTTATACAAAGTGCTTCCCTTTCATTGTAATTTAACTGTGTGGACGTCCATTGATAATGTTTTAGTGTAGCTTCTTTGACGATCATGAGATTGAGCTGTTCATATTCTTATTTTTCTTTTCGGCGAAAAAAGAGATCACCATTTCCATTAACAGGCAAAGCATGATTACAGCCAAACAAACACGCCAGAGAAGAAGAAGCCAGGTCTGAATATCACCGAAAAGCCTAACCAAAACACACAAAAAAAAACGTGTTTGATGATACCTAAAGAGGGAGCTTAACTCCAACAGAAGAGAAACCTAAAAGAGAATTACATCGTATCTTTAGAGTCCGCACTCAAAAGACGGGAACGGGTTCCCACAAACTTAATAGTCGTAGGACGTTTTTATACGTACCTCACTTAGTTGAGGACCATGTTTGTAATTAGTGTGTAGTGTTTGTAATTAGTCTATCTAAACATTATGATTATTGAAATAAAGGACGGAAGATTTCTCCAACTATCATGGTATCTGAGCTCACCTAGCTGCCGCCACCGCCGCCGTCGCACTTCTCCTACTAGTGCACTGCCGCCGTCGCCGCCTAGAGGTCTGATTCATACCTCCACTGCTTCCGCCACCTCTGTCCCTCTCTCTCTCTCTCTCTCTCTCTCTCTCTCTCTCTCTCTCTCTCTCTCTCTCTCTCTCTCTCTCTCTCTCTCTCCGTCGCTCTTGCGACAAACCCTGACCTCAAATCGCTGCTCTGTACAACGGCGACCCACGACGACGAAACCCCTCTGCGAACGTCGATCAGACGCTCTCCCACGCGCGGTCAGTAGTCAGCGTTCTTCTTATCGGCTTCTGATCCACGCGCTGCCCTCCCGCTCGGCTCAATCGGCTCATCTTCTCGGCTTCCGAAGCCGCGTCCAGCTCCGCGTCGTCCTCCTTCCCGGCTCAGATCCGCACGAATCTCAGGGCCTCATATAGATAAGGTGTGGAAGATTGGAAGATTGATAACGTGGTTTGAATTGAACGTCCTCTTCTTCGCTGGGACTCCGGCGACCTCTGGTTCGACTTCCGCCATGGCTGAAGTAGAGACGACCTCTGCTCTGGTAAAACAGCAGCTCTAAAGTTCACCAGTTCCTCTTTAAGCAATCTGGTTTGCTCACTTTTCTTCCACGTGTGTCTGCTTCTCACTTGGTGGGGGATCACTCGTGTGTGTCTGCTTCACACTTTGCTTCAGTGATTAATTGCCTCCCCAAGTTCACCAGTGTATTATCTATTTAATTGTTATTGAAGTACTTTGGTCAATACACCCAAGTGTATTAGTATTCAAACCAAGTGTATTAGTGTTCAAATGGCTCCTTCAACATTACCACCAACCAAGCAAACAAAGGGTGGTCAGGAAAATGGTTGGCGTCGTCCTCAGTTTAGCTGCAAAGGATACAATCAGACTCAGCAATACTCCCAACAGTGTCTTGCACTGCCTGCCTCTCCTCACGGCAACTGGGTGTGGTGTCCTGCCCCATTGTCCCCGCCTGTTCAGTCGGGCCCATATCCCCCGACACTGGGTTGGACACAGTCAGGATCCTCTCAGCCTACAGTTACGTCAGGTATTCTTGGTCCAGGACCTTCTCAGCAGGGCCTCACAGTCGCTTCTGCCTACCCGTCTGCTACTGATTTGGGATCTCAGTTCTCTGACATGACACTCAATGTTCCGGATCAGACATGGTATCTTGATTCCGGCGCATCTGCTCATCTCACTCCGCAGTCAGGTATACTCTCCTCTCTCTCGTCATCTTGTCATTTTCCTAACATACTTGTGGGAAACAGCTCTAGCATTCCAGTGAAAGGATCTGGCAATCACACCCTTACCACCAACTCCCCGTGCTTGGTTTCAGCGATTTGCCACCGTCCTCACGCAGACTATCGGTTTCTCTGGTTGCTCGTGTGATGAGTCTCTCTTCGTCTACAGTCGTGGCTCGGACATCGTCTACCTCCTGCTGTATGTGGATGATATCGTCATCACTGGGTCGTCTCCGGTTGTCTTGGATCAGATTGTCTCCCAGCTCTCTGGAGAGTTTGCTATGACTGACCTGGGCCATCTGCATCATTTTCTGGGCATCGCCGTCACTCGTGATTCGTCTGGCCTGTTCCTGTCTCAGCATCAGTATGCGACCGACATTCTTCGCCGTGCCTCTATGTCGACCTGTAAGTCTACTGCCACCCCTGTTGAGGTAGGGAGTAAACTCACAGCTACATCTGGCCCACCGGTTGCTGATCCTACCCTATACCGCAGCCTTGCTGGGGCCTTGCAGTACCTCACGTTCACTCGCCCCGACATCCAGTTTGCCGTTCAGCAGGTCTGTCTCTTCATGCATGATCCCCGTGAGCCGCACTTTCATGCCCTGAAGCGTATCTTGCGCTACATCAGTGGGACACTAGAGTATGGTCTTCGTCTCTCTGCCTCCGCTACTGATTCCCTTACCGCCTACACTGACGCAGATTGGGCTGGTTGTCTGGACACGCGTCGCTCCACTTCTGGTTACTGTGTCTTCTATGGAGACAATCTTCTGAGTTGGTCGTCCAAGCGACAGGCCACCGTATCTCGTTCTAGTGTTGAGGCTGAGTATCGCGGTGTTGCAATCGCCGTCTCCGAACTCTGCTGGATTCGGAATTTGCTTCTTCAGCTTCGCATCACCCCGCCTCGGGCCACCGTCGTGTATTGCGACAATGTGAGTGCTGTCTATCTCTCTGGTAATCCTGTTCAGCATCAGCGCACTAAGCATGTTGAGATTGATCTACACTTCGTTCGTGAGAAGGTTCGTTTGGGTCAACTTTGCGTGTTACACATTCCAGCAGATTATCAGTACGCCGACATCTTTACCAAGGGTCTTCCTCGGCCCTTGTTCCAGCGCTTTCGTTCCAGTCTCAGTGTTGGTCTGCCTACAGTTTCGACTGCGGGGGAGTAATAGTCGTAGGACGTTTTTATACGTACCTCACTTAGTTGAGGACCATGTTTGTAATTAGTGTGTAGTGTTTGTAATTAGTCTATTTAAACATTATGATTATTGAAATAAAGGACGGAAGATTTCTCCAACTATCAAAACTTTCATCAACTAAAAGCTACAGAGTTTACAAGATGATTCAAATACCCTAACGAGTCCGCGTGCACCAATTTCTTCTCTTTGAAATCCATCTTGTATACCATGCAAGTTGGGATAATGAAACTAGCACCATCGGCGATAACCCTGTGCTGCTGCAATATGTTTCCTCGAAGTAATCTTTGTATTGAAACAAGTAAGAGGTCGCCTTGTGATTCCACCAAATGTAAAGTGGAACCATACAAAGGTTTGTGACCAGAGCTTAATTGTAGGTTGAAAATCCAATACCTTTCGGGGCCTATCTTTGCCTCGGCTAGTACAATCCCAAGCTTCCATGCAATGATCCCTAGGAAGAGTGGAGATTGCATATCATCTCTGTGCAATCACGACTCCACTGAGGATCTTGGCATTCGAGTTCAGCAAACTGGCCATCTTCGCCGCAGTTTGCAAACATGAGTTGTTTGTAGAGATGGCTTTGCAACCAAGGTATTTTGACTTTTGGTACTCTCTGCCTGTCCCAGACGAACACAATGTGAAGGAAAATAAATTGATTGCTATACAGTATGAAATCTTATATAATATATAAAAGCAGAAAAATCCTGAGGTTACACATCGTTATGCCATGTGTCAATTAGTTTATGTGTAGGTGAAGACATGTCGAGCTCTTATTTAAGTTAATAACCAATGAATATCATTTGAAGTGCCAACATGTCTAATTCAATGTACAACATGGAAATGAGTCATCATGTAACTTCCAAATTTGCATTTATTACCTTATTCTTATAGAATTAATGGATATAATTAAATAATTTGATGATATAAGTTACAAAATGTTAACTAATTTTTTTAGCAACTAATATAGCACTTTATAATGTATTTTATGAATCCTTCTTATATTACTATAGCTATTACATCAGAAATTCTAAAAAAAAAAAACACTTTATTTGTTATGAGACATGTAGGTGAGATACTATCGAACCAAATTAATAAAATTAATGTTCGTCACTCTGAGACGAGTGCACCAAAAATCTACTACTATTTTCTGTAGAATTTTTTGTAAACCAAATAATTCCATTGCAAAATCACATCACCAACATCTGTTATAAAAATGAGTTATTTAGTTCTTAGTGCACATCCTACAAAATAATCTTGCGTAAATTAATAAAAAAATAATTATCATATGTTAATTCATAGCTCAAATGTTATTTGTTAAATACAAGTGTCTAGACATATTAATATACAGTAATTACACTTTGAAGATTATTTTACTCTTCCACATATCTACACAAATGAGGCATTACGTACGTTACGATCTTATTTATTTTATACCTTACAAAGGCAATTTTATTTTATCCATTATTTATTTAGCCAAGATGGAAGGTGTGAAATGACATTGTATGTCCTTTTTTTTAACTTTGATGATATGTTTATAGTCGTAAAACATCGTCTTAAAATTTAGCTTACCCCTTCCATTAAAGTTTTTTGGGCATAGAAATTGTAGGAAAATAATTGTATGTTGGTATTCTCAAAGTGACATGTTTATTGGCCCCGTTCTAATGCAAATTTAAGAAAACACTCTTTAGCTTATGAATCTACTTAAATAACATAATTATATATCACTTGAGCCTATGACCAAGGTGATCACTTGCATCTGACAAGGAATTAAGTTAGACATATTAGTCTTTTAGTGTAGTTAGACAATCATTGTTTACTCTAAGTTTTTATTAAAACCTCATTATATAGAGATCCTATTATTTATTATTGGTATGAAATTGGACATTATATTCTTGAGTGAAATCTATGTCTTTGATTCATAGAATTTGATGTTATATGAAAAATCATTCAAAAAGCATTTTGTGGAGTTCTTAAAGTTATTTGGTTCATTTTATCGAATGTTCTCCTTCAAAATGCAACCTTTATTAATTCTCAAAATTGAAAAGCAGCATGTGTCTATATGCTTTTATCTGCCAAAGAATTATTTAGTCACTTCGATAATTTAACTGGATTTTTTTTGGCATGCTCAATCATCAAGTCAATTAATTTCTAACAGAGAAATCTGGATGAATTGTAGTTGGTAATGTGCCCAAACATTCTTCGAGTATAATTCAATGTCTTACAAAAAAATATGTTAGGCACTCTTTAACTCGCGCGTACGCGCGGGGTAACGCCTAGTTTAAAATTGTAGGCCAAAAATTTGAACCTTCGAATTTGGACCGATGTATGGGCCTGGTCCAGAACGCACACAATGCTTGAGCAAGTCCGAGAGTGACAGTAAAAGAACCGGCTGTCAACAAATTAAAGTTAAAAACTAGCGAAATCAATTGTTCAGAAATTCCCTCTAACAACTTCCTCTTTACCAGTCCAGAATCACAATTTCGTGATTGTAACAACGAAAAGCTAAACAAAAATTTACTAACTACTTAAAAATATAAAAAGCACATGGCATTAACATATGATGATCCCGCAAGTATCCAAACATCACACGGAAGAGAAAAAACAGAAAACGCTTTGAACTAGCTAGCTTTACTCTTCAACAGTGGTCTTCAACTCCTTCAGAGAACAATCTTCCGTGTTGAAAACTACGAGGTGGTACGTGGGAACCGGGTCTCGATGCTGGAAATAATTACGGCACCTTTCACTCCGGATATGATAGTGTCTAAAGTATATGGAATTTCTCTGGTACTGTGGAAACTCTTTAGCTGAAAGGCGCATAGTTTGGAATTGCGTTATAATCAACACATGATCACCTAGCGAGTCCACGCGCACCCAATTCTTTCCCTTAAAATCCATTCTGTAAACGAAACAAACAGGCCTATCTGGAGAACATTCGAGAATTGAGCTTTCAAACACGGGCCTTCTTATTGCAACAAGCCAGAGCTCACCTTGGGATTCCACCAAATGTGAAGTCGATCGACGATAAGGGTAATGACCACTAGTGAATGTGGGTTTAAAATCATATACCTTTCTTGGGCCATCATCATCTGAACCCCCACAAATAATATTTTGACTACAATCCCAGGCTTCCAAGTAATGATCCATAGCAGAACCCGTGATTGTGTATATACAATTGTTGATGCATATCATCTCGTGTTGGGTAGGCAGCCTATCAATTTGACCTTCAAGTTCAGAAATTTTACTCTTAGCTCCTCCACATTTAGCAAACACGAGTCTCCGCTTGGAATTGAGAGCCACCAAGGCGTAGCTACTACTAGTAATTGGGTCGGGCAACACAAGAACTTTCCAAATGCCTTTGATAGGAGGGATACGGACAGCAAAGACGGACAAGAGCAAAGGATGAAGCAAAGACAACTGATTCTTCTTCTTTGTTGTTTTGTCCACAAACACGATACACCCATGTGAGGAGGAGAATCCAATACAAGCAGTGGTACTACCGCAAAATAGTTTTTTGGTTTCGTCGTTGGCCGGGAGGTACAATTTCCCCCCAGCAGTCTTGCCAACGATTTCCAGCAACCAAAATACATCGTTCTCGTCGCCACACCAAATAATCGGTGGTGCCTTTGAGGGGGAAAGAAGAGGTGGTGTTGCTTTTAGGGGAGGCGGAGATTGCGTGTGGTTTTTATTCATGCCTTCCAATATTTCAGCCCCCCAATCACAACTAGAATACTTGTGGCTGCAATGTCTTTTGGCTTTGACGAGGGAAGAGGAACGACATTGCCGCTTTCTCTTTGAATAAGAAGAAGAAGAAGTCATTGTTGGGGCTCCTCTCCTGCGTGGGTGGAAGAGAAAAAAAGTACGTCAATATACAATGACAACGGAAGTAGTAGTAGTAGTAGTAGTAGCAGTATAAATAAAGTAAATAAAATACAACTACTAGCACAAGACAGTAAAGTCAAACAACGAAATATGTGATCTAAATTGAAGGAGGTCAATGTTTCCATAGTTGTGGAGTGACACAAGTACTGAGTGGTAAGATTTGAGCTCCGTTTCTTCTCTAACACACCAGTTTTGCAGATCACTTCGACCAGCATGCGATTTTTCGATAATTTTTTCACCGTGTTATAGAGAAATTTTTACTCTACAACACCATGAAAAGAATATAAAAAAATTTCATTGTTTTGTTACCCATGAAAAGCTTTACGTGTAATACGGTTCAGTCTTCCAGTTAGGCGATTTATTAGTAAATTGGTAATTAATACTATGATGTGTATTTCCCACTAAAAAGTATTTATTGTGATTTCAATACGTCGTCCGTGTGTGTTGCAGGATTTTCTTCCGAGAAGACAACTGCAGCAGTGGCACGCAACACCAACACCAACGGGGGCATTCGCGTAAAAATGTGAAATTCTTTCTTTGATTCAACAAGGGGAATTAGGTCCGATAGTTTCGGACGACTAGGGTTGCGGCGATTTTCTCAGGGTTTGCTGGAACTTTCGTCGACGATCTACAATGGCGAGTTCTTCTAAACGTACTCCGGCGCTCAAATCGAAAGAAGAAGAGGAAGTTGTCGTCCTTAATCCGGAACGATGCTGGAAAGCAATTGAAGACTTCGGTCCGTGTTTGATTGGTATGTTTCTACTCCCTACTAGGGTTAACGTCTGGGGGATGAAAAATATCTTCAAAAGTATTTGGTTTCAAGGCAAAGGAATCCGTATCTATGAAGCATCCCCAAATAGGTACGTGTTCAATTTTCCGTCAAAGGCAGCCATGGACAAGGTCCTCCTCGGTGGTCGTTGGTTGTTTGATGGGAATATACTTGTTCTCAAACCTTGGATTGTGGGTACAAACACAGAGTTTTCAGTGTTCAACCACATTGATGTGTGGGTTCAAGTAATATTCCAGACTGGTTACGTACAGAGAAAAAATTGAAAGATTCGATTGCAGGGCTGGGGGAAGTTCTTAGTACAGACAACAGAATTTTCAATAGCAATGAAACAGAGTACATGCGAGCCCGAGTTCGCTTGGATCTTTCTAAACCGTTGAGACGGGGAGGATATATCCAAGTGATCGACGAGAAGATTTGGCTTGACTTTGTTTACGAGAGAATTCCATGTGTATGTGCGTGGTGCGGACGGATTACTCATAGAACTGAAGTCTGCGATTATAAAACAGAGGAAGAAAAAGAGAAGGAGCTAGAGGGTTTCGGCGATTGGCTTTTGTTCAAACCTAAACCCAGACCCCCGACGAAAAGAAGTGACAATAAAGCTGCCAAAACAAATTTCTGCCTCAAGAGCCACCCTCAAGTGACTCTGGTAAAGACCTCCCAAACGACAGAGATAAAGGAGAGACTCATACAAAATGGAAAAGGGATGGAACAGTGAACGAAAAGGGTTCTGCCATGGACTCAGAGACACGACGGCGTAAAGGCAAAAACAAAGTGGGTTCTCCCTCTTCACGGTCCAGAAAAGGCAAAGTAGGTTCTCCTTCCTCCCATTCCTCGTCAAGTATGGACGTGGAGTCGGAACCGAAACAGCACCAGCAGCAGAAAGGTACTGAGAAAGAGACGGTCTTTTTCAACAATCTGTTGGCAACGTCACCGAAGAATTCAACTGACAACTCCCCAATGGCGAACTCTCCGACTCAGACGGTTTCTTCTCCTGATAGTGGTAAATCGGGACATAACCGTGCGGTATCTAAACTCATGACCGCAAATGCAAAAATGAAGACAGGCCAAATCATCTTGAGTCCCAACCCGAAGGAGAAGCTTACAGATAGACGCCTTAGCTCAGTTCTCTTCCAAAATAATACAGGTGGTCTTAGTATTGCAATGGCAGCGGTCGAGGACGTAACAAGGGAGAGGAGTTCCCCTAATACTCCAAATGACATAATGGCGGCGACTGCAACGCAGTCCCGCCAATCATCATTATTGCTATCAGCTGGAACATACGGGGGCTCGGGAACCTCCGTAAAGTTCTAGAGCTTCATAACCTCATACGAGGAAAGTCACCCAAAATTGTCTTCTTGATGGAGACACGCCTGTTAGAGGAAGAATTTGATCAAGTTCGGATTCGACTTGGTTTCAACAATTGCATTTGTGTTGATTCGGACGGCAGAAGTGGAGTTCTGGCACTTCTATGGCACGACTGTTTGGAGGTAACTCTAATCAATCGGTCAATTTTTTTATTAATTTCTTGATTCACGATCACAATTTACAGCTTCAGTGGCAGTTTACTGGCTTCTATGGTGATCCGGATAGAGCTCAACGTATTCATTCTTGGGAACTTTTGGGACGTTTGCGAAACCCTAATATAGTTCCTTGGTGTGTTATGGGGGATTTTAACGCCTACATTTCAGCTGATGAGAAACAAGGAGGCAGGCCCCAGACAGACAACTTATGGAGGATTTCAGTAGTGCTCTGGCTTTGAACGAATTATTGGACCTAGGTTTCAGTAGCAACAAGTTCACCTGGATCAGCAATCCCCACAACGGGTCCCGTATCCGGGAACGTATTGATAGGGTGGTGGCTAACCCGCAGTGGATTGACTTATTCGGGAATGCTCACGTTACTCACCTGGTGGCAGCAGTTTCTGAGCACTCTCCTATCAAATTATGTTGGATGCCGATGAGAAGAAGGTCTCCCTGCTTCCGCTTCGAACCAATGTGGCTCACACACGATGAATGTAAGCCATTTATTCAGAACAGTTGGGAGGAGTTTCAAGGTTTAGATCTGAACCATAAACTCGAAGGAACTGCAAAGCGTCTGAAACAATGGGATCGTAATGTGTTCGGGAATGTGAGGAAAAAGATTGCTCGGCTCAGGGATAGAATCCAGGAGTTGCATAGTTATAATGATATTGATCGAGTTTCCGATGATATTGGCTCCTCAAGAAAGAGCTTAATTCCCTCCTTGCTAACGAGGAAATCTTGTGGCTCCAGCGTTCTCGGGTGCTCTGGCTCAAAGAAGGAGATCGCAATACAGGGTCTTTTCACAGGAAGGCCTCCCTTAGGAAAGCCCGTAACCACATTGGAGGATTATTTGATTCGACAGGGACTTTGGAGGACATCGTCAAATGACATTGTTTCTATTTTGGACACCCATTTTCCAGACATCTTCACGTCTCAACGTCTTACTGCGAAGACATGGAGCCACTGCTCCACCACATTAGCCCACGGGTCACAGCAGCGCAACGGGTGACTCTAGACCGTCCTTTTTCCCACGATGAGATCTTAGCGACACTCGGCCAATTAGGATCGACAAAGTGTCCTGGACCAGATAGATTCCCACCTCTCTTTTTGCAGGAGAACTGGGATTTAATAGGCGCGGAGGTTATAAACACATGTATCCAGATTCTGAACAATCATGCAAGCTTGTCAGGATTTAACAGTACAATTTTGGCTCTCATCCCGAAGGTCAAACAGGTACGATATCCGAGCGATCTACGTCCAATTAGTCTGTGTTCTGTTATTTATAAATTGATCACAAAGACTTTAGCTAACCGCTTGAAATAAGTACTGGATGGCTGTATATCAGATTATCATAGTGCTTTTGTTCCAGGGCGCTTGATCACTGATAATATTTTGGTGGCTTTCGAACTACTTCATTCCATGAGAACCCGGGAAAAAGGTAAAGTGGGTTATATGGCGGTTAAACTTGATATGGCTAAAGCATATGATAGAGTGGAATGGTGCTTCTTGGAAGCTACTCTTGCCAGGATGGGTTTTGAACAAAGATGGATTCAGCTAATTCATGAATGTATCTCGACCTCCTCTTTTGTATTTTCTGTGCATGGCGAGACTAGGGGTGAGCTCAAACCCCGACGAGGCTTGCGTCAAGGGTGCCCACTTTCACCCTATCTGTTTCTCTTTGTTTGAGAAGCACTTTCTGGTGCTCTTTCTAACGCCGTCAGCAATAGAAGTCTTTCTGGTGTAACGGCCTCAAGAGGTGGGCCGATTATTTCACACTTATTCTTTGCAGACGATAGTATGATCTTCCTTAAGGCAGTTCCAGAGGAAATTGATTTCTTTTGCAACATTCTCCAACAGTATGAAAGGGCTTCGGGTCAGAAGGTTGATTTGGAGAAATCTTCCGTCGTATTCTCCTCAAACGTCCCTACTCAGGATCGGGCTACTTTTGGTAACTTATTGGGAATTGTAGAATCTGCCATTCACGAGAGATATATGGGGAATCCTACCTCCACTGGAAAAAGCAAGATTACTAGTTTCAGTAAACTTCCTGAAAAGGTTACGAGTAAACTCAAATGATGGAAGCAAAATCTTTCATATGCTGGGAGAGAAGTTCTGATTAAAGCAGTTACTCAGTCCATGCCAGTATACACGATGAGCTGCTTTATGCTTCCTTCTACTCTTTGTAGTAAAATTGAGAGAATTTCTTGTCAATTCTTTTGGGGTAAACAAATTGATCAGCGAGGTGGTCACTGGATTGCTTGGGAATCGCTGAAAAGAACTAAAGAAGAAGGAGGGATCGGTTTCAAAGACCTTGAGGATTTTAACAAAGAATTGCTCGCAAAGAAATTATGGAGAATTCTCACGACAGATACACTGGTTAGTAGAGTTTTTAAACACAAATATTCTATTAGTGTTAATTCTCTTTCGAACCCTGTGCAGAAAAATTGCTCATACGCTTGGAGATCAATTTTCTCGGCTTCAATTATCATTAAGAAAGGCATGAGATGGAAATTGGGGGACGGTCGAAGCATTTTAGTTAGCCGAGACCCTTGGCTCAAACATGAACCATCCTTCTGCACGATCACACAACCGGACGGAGCCGAGAACAAATTAGTTGCTGACTTCATTCTTCAAGATAGAAGCTGGAACTTTTTGGCACTACGAGAGGCTGGCCTTACAGCAGACATCGGAGAAATAAAAAAATTCAGATCCCGGATCTACCCACGACAGATTCATTATTATGGCACTATTCCGAGAACGGAGAATACTCAGTAGCCACGGGTTATACATTGCTTCGTAAGCTCAAGAAAGCCACCGAGAGTTCAGCTTCCTCTTCCAACATGTCTAACCCTTGGCTCAAGGTTTTATGGAAGACAAGAGTACAACCCAAAGTTATCTATACGGTGTGGAGGGCATCTCAAGATTCTCTCTCTACGAAGACTAAAGTTGCTAAGTTCAAGAGCGACATCTCAGTGGACTGCCCTATGTGTCACAAGTGTCCTGAGACAGGTACTCAGCTTTTCATGGAGTGTGCAATCGCGAAAGCGTTATGGCAACGTCTCGGACCTGGTTTTAGCGAAAGAATGGTGTGGGACATTAAGTTTTGGATCCCATGCATGATATTAGATCTCTCCCCAAAAGATCGAGTAACTTTTTGTACAGCTTTATGGCGTATTTGGAACAGCCGTAACACCTGCATTTTTAATAATGAAGTCTTTCGGGAGAAGGAGCTGGGAAAGTCCACGATGGAAGCAATAGCGCAGCAGCAGGTGTTTGATATCAGGCCTCACGGCAAAGGCTCAGCTGATGTTACTCCAGCAGCTTATTGGCGTCCGCCGGACAATAGCTTTGTCAAGATTAACTCGGATGGGTCGTTTTTGCCAGAAGAAGGAAGAGCAGCAGGGGGTGTGATCATTCGGGATCATTTGGGAAGGATTTTATCTGCTTTTCGTCTCCATACCCGACAACTACCTCAGCTTATGATGCGGAAGCTTACGCCCTTCGAGATGGACTTCTACTAGCCCTGGATGGGAATCACTCTAAAGTGCAGGTAGAAATTGATGCTATAAGACTTGTCAGCGCAATCAATGACGAAGAAGTGGTGAGAAGGGACAAATCCGAGGCAGGAGATATATTACGTCATATTTATGTTCTAGCTAGAAGATTTGAGACTATTTTTTTTTCCTCGTAGTACAAACTCAATAGCTCATGAATTTGCCAGGTTCGGTCTGTCGATACCAAACAAATTCATCTGGCTAGATAGCTACCCTTTATAGGCCCAACAACTTCTTCAGAAGGATGTAATGGGGATCTCCACCCCCACGAGTTTACATTAATAGAAGTTGGTCTTTCCCTAAAAAAAAGTATTTATTGTAAACGTGTCCGTGCTATCTAATAATGTATTTTTGCTTACAAGCAAAAGAAGTTTGACACAGGGCTTTGCATCACTTGGTGCATATAACAATGGAAATCAACAACACACAGTGTCCTCAAGGTTCAAGTTTGTTGACTGGGAGTAAAGGTTTAGAATTAAATTTTTTTGAAGTCCGTCTTCACGGAAAGAGCTGCGAGACTGTCAAAATCATGCTGATGGGTCAAAATCATGCTGATGGGTCAAAATTTGTTACTTTCCCATGGGTTCGGAGAGAAGGTATTCTGAGATGAATTTTTTTGGGGCATGTTATTCGGAGAAGGATCTGTAGGAATATCATTTTTTCATTTGGGTCGAAATTTTTAATAGACTATGCTAGAAGAGTTCATATTTGCTCCTCAATTGGTTTGGTAAGGGAGTTGAAACGGTGGTATTAGCGAACTGTTGCATATTATTCATCGACGTGCAACCAGCCTCAAGAAAGTAATCCATGCAACCAGCCTCAAGAAAGCAATCCATGAGTACAAACGATGAAGCAATATACAAGATATAGGTGGTGCAGGACCTGCAAACATATTGAAAACACTGGGAGGACTGAGAGAAATATCACATCACATATGGAGAGGGATACTTTCACATTTTATTCATCAGTCAAAACTGATTTTTAATTCCTAATTATAGACTAATAGGGAGACAGTCCTAATCCGACTACAACTCATAGATAACGACTAAGTGTCAAGGAATAAGCCAAGCTCTTGAGAATTAAAAAAAAAATACTGATAAAACTGAAAACTTATTAAAGGGTCTAATCCATATGTAATTTTCATGAAGGCTCTCCTTACAATTGGTATCGTAAAGGGTTTAATCCGTGTGTATGAAATTATGGAGCCGTATACAATCTCTAAGGTACCACATTGATTTTTACAATTGACGACAAGTGAATGATCCAAAAGATTATGAAATATATAGAAAAAATATAATTAACAACGGTCGCAAAATGTGGACTTCTCAGGTACTGTGCTTCTGTTGATAACTATGAATACTTGCTAATCTCTTGATTGCAGGTGATTCTGTTAAAAATAAGCCCAATGTGACTTCCTGTACCATCAACAACTAAAAACATTGGGGATTAGGAAGATTTGCATTGGTTTCTTATGGGACTACATTTTAAATTCTCCTACAACCGGCAATATTTTAATTGGTTTAGTTCACTTCTATGGTACTCACCCTGTAGAAAACATGGTCTAGTCATCACTAATTGAAAATATATATAGGCCTAAAGAGCCTAAGAGATAAATCAATACATATAGTATAAGAGTTCTAGAGAGCTCAAAAAAGTAGTAAGAGACGATAAAATCATTGTATAGCCTAATCTTGTTTTATATCCTAATCGAGTATGATAATCATTGAAATGCCTTGAAATTGGTTGCTGCATGGTATTCATTTCCATTATAGCATTTTCATCAAATTGCTTGTCCAATTAAACACATGCACATTAGAATTGGCTGTTTAAAAGTTGTGCACAAATACAAATCGTAAATCTCTACACAAAAGGTAAATATATGTAATAGCTTCTGCACAAACAACCATTATTTTATTTGTTCAAAATTCTAGAGCTTACTAATGGCAGTACATATCAACTCGCAACCACAACATACAAATTATATGTCTTTCTATAATCTGGACCATATTTTGTGATGAAAGTAATAAAGGTGGGGGTTGTACCAAAGACTTGCTATGTATGATGCAACTGTAAAATGTGACAGATCTTACATTAGAACATAGATAAAAAAACAGCATAAAACCAAAGGAAAGAGTAAGCTATCTTTACCTCAACGTGTGATAGTTTTGTCTAAAACAAGTCCAGGCCATTCCCCAAAATATTGAATTGATACTTTGATCATCCAAGAGCGTTATTCTTCATCTTTAATATGAACAACGACGTGCAATGACAACCTTTTTAGATAAAATAATATGAGGCTTATGAAACAAAATGTACTTTCCAAGGACAAATGCAAGATTATAAAGTCAAAATACTGATTTGGAAAACCAAAACACTTAATCTCTAACTTTTTCAATGTTTCTATAACGTTATTTTATTTCAGGTTTGTGTTATAAGAGACGTTCATTCTAGGTATGACTGGGTATCCTTAAGAAATATACTTCATGTTGTAACTAATATGACATAGTCAATCGTTACAAGAGATAACTTCATACCTCAATGTATGTCAAGTTTTCATGACTAACACTCATTCAAGCTGAATATCCATTACATTTTTCAGTACATGAAGTTCTTGTTATATATATAAGTTTTCTAGTTGTTGCCACAAAATCTAACTTGTACAAAAATTCAATACATAATATGTTTATATCTAAAATTATATAAAATATATAATTTGTATAAGCGCTCTCATTACCTCTCAAATATACATATTTTTGGAATTTGTCAATTCTCACTCCCGCTTTCGCTCCCGCTCCAGCTCCCACTCTAGGTGACTTGGGGTATGACTGGGTACCCTTAAAATATACTTCATGTTGTAAATAAATTCAAAATTATGTTGCGCATCTGACTGAGTTCCCTCAAGAGTATAGTTTAATACAAAAAGCAACTCAAATCAAATATTATCAATATGATACTCAAGAACAGAGAGGAAGGAACTCGATCGAACCATATAGATAAGTAATGCACGATGATTTGGGTAAAAGTCACTTCCACCCCCCCCCCCCCCCCCCCCCCCCCCCCCCAGTTTGATACAAAGATAGTATTTACAACAAACATAACAACGGAGGTAGAGCAAACAAGATCAAACATCAAAATACATACCAAATACACGTCGGGCGATGTTGGAGAATGTTTTCTCCGCCGGAGAGAGAAGATAAAGAGTCCGTCGGTTCAGGTGTGAGGGAAGAGATATACAAAACGGCAAGTTAGGGTTCTGGGGATTTTTTATCATGGGTTCGGGACTTTTCTATTAGGACTTTTAGCAATTTTTAGTGATGATTAAATTAAGACAGGAGGTAAAATAGGCATAACAAGTTCTTTTTTTTTGGGAATTTAAGAATCATATGAACCCCTACAAACTTTTAAATATATATATATATATATATATATTTAAAAGTTTGTAGGGGTTCATATGATTATATATATATATATATAGGAAATTGATTCTTACACCGTTATTTTTTGTTGGTTACACCGGATTTTACTTGTCATGACATTAATACCCTTTTCTAATCAATTAGTATTATTTCTTCATTTATTGCATAATCATCTATTATTGGCAAGTTTACAATTCAAATAAACTCTAATCTTTTGGCCATTAATGTTTGAAATTCTTGGGGATTGTTTAATTTTTCTTTGCACTACTGGGGCATGCATGATTGTAGTAGGTAGTATTGTAACAAAAGAAATGGACTTCTCCTTTCAGGATTTCCACCAAAATGGATGCTAACTAGCCGCATCAAACAAATGAAGATGAGAAGTCAGATCAATATTGTGCTCAAAGTTGTCATGCTTGGACTACCACGGTGAAATACAAGTGAATAAGTTGCATACAATTCATTGTCTCCACCTAAATGCATGCAATTTTTCAAACCATTATGTATTTTTGTTACTCATAAAAGGTAAATTTGTACTTAAAAAATGAATATGATACTTCCTAAAAGAAATGAATATGATAAAGCGGAATTTTCATAACAAAATGTCAACATTAATGGCCAAAGGATTAGAGTTTATTTGATTTGTAAACTTGCCTATAATAGATATTATGCAATAAATGAAGAGATACTACTAATTAATTAGAAAATGATATTAATGTCATGACAAGTAAAACCGGTGTAACCAACAAAAAACACCGGGGTAAGAATCAATTCCCTATATATATATATATAAAGATAAAAATACGATATAACCATAATGAACGAGAGAATTAAAAAGTCAGGATATCAATTTATTTTCGTTCCATCTTTGTGTTGGTCTAGGACAGAAAGAACCAAAAGTCAAATTACTGATTTGGCATGTTATGATTTCTCATGTACCATCGAGATTATGCTTTTCTTTTAGGAAAGATTATTATTATTATTATTATTATTCAAACAAGTTAAGATTTTAGCAAAACTTTTTTTACTTCAATATTTTCCAATAAATCTAAACTCATATAACTCCATGTTTTTCTATATATCTTAACTCATCTAATTTCTCCTCCCAAAGAAATACAAAATAAATGCTTCTATTCTATAAAATAGAACGGTTGACTTTATTTCAACTTTTAAATTGAATCAACCCCAACTTTTAGTTCTCACCTATTTTAGGACATGAATTTTGAAGAAAAAAAAGTTAAACACACAACCCCAACACACGATCGGGTAAGGAGAGAGAGAATGTGATATGGAAAAGATTGTTCGTCAATTTTGGTGGGGTGGAAGTGAAGAAAAGAAGGCTATGCATTGAATCTCTTGGGATAAGTTGAAGCGGTATAAGCAAGAAGGGGGACTGGATTTTTGAGATTTTCGGGATTTTAATGTGGCCTTACTTGCAAAGCAAACTTGGAGATTCTTGCGCTTCCCAAACAGTCTGGTATGTCGTGTTTTTCAAGCAAAATATTTTAAGCAGTCCAATATTATTGATTATAATACATCATCGTCATCCCAAATCTCCTATGCAACGAGGAGTATGTTGGTGGGTAGAGATCTTATCAAAACAGGACTTATGTGGAAGGTTGCAAACGGCAATAATATGAAAGTCTTTGGGGATTGCTGGATTCCTCGCCCTAGCACAAACAAAGTAATTACTCCATGCCCACCCGGCTGTGAGAACTTGAGGGTTAGTCACCTAATCGATGAGCTTTCAAACGAGCGGAATCCGGACCGGATCCGTGAAGTCCAGCGGCCGATTGATGAAGAAGTTGTGCGTGCAGTGCCTATCCACCACACTGAGGCTTATGATACATTCTATTGGAAGCACTCCGAGGACAGATTATACTCAGTGTCTAGCGGATATGAGGCACAACGAAGAAGAACGGTCTCGGCTCAATCCACTTCAACTGGCTCTTCAAATCGTTTGTGGTTAAAAAAGCTCTGGTCACTAAAGATCCCAAAGAAGTTGTGTTTCACGATTTGGAGACTCTTCCATAACTCTCTTCTGGAACTGACAAGGTTATCACAGAGGGGTATTGTTACTAACACTCTTTGTCAAGATTGCAAGAAATACCATGAAGACGAGGAGCATTTATTTGCTGGTTGCGCAAAAACGAAACAAATCTGGGCAAACATCATGGGAACTGATTTCTTGAAGAAGAAGAAGAAGAAGAAGAAGAAGCTTCCCCTTTCTGAATGGTTGGTAGAGATTTTCGAAACTTTCTCTATTTCGCTATGCAAAAAATTCGTTGCCGGTATTTGGGCGATTTGGCGTGTTCGCAACACCAGCGATTCGAAGGTATCGAATAATCTCCGGAGCAAGCAGCGAACTTAGGCCTAAATATGCTCAATTGGTTCAAAGAGAGTCTTCCCAAGGGTCTGCTTGAAGAGAACTACCATCATTCCACTGTTTCGTCACATTCATGGGTGCCACCGTCGGAGAGTTGGGAAAAAATAAACACCGAGGTCGCTTGGTCTGAGCTTGGTCCTGCAACCGGGTTGGGGGCTGTTCTACGGGACAAAAACGAGTTCATCGGTGGGCGAATGTGCCGAGTCCCTCGCTGTAGAACACCACTAATTGCTGAAGTCTCGGCTTTAGTCGTGGGTTTGGAGTTCGCAGAAGAGATGAGAATTCGCAATGTGCAGCTAGAATCTGACTCCCTGGGCGGTGTCCAACTCCTCAAATCTGGTTGCAGTGATCGTATTCAAGGCTTGAACGTTTTATCCGAACTCAGAGACATTCTGCAAAAGGATTGGAACCTCATAGCCAATTTTGACACGGTGGAATTGAAGCACGTTTGTCGCCAAGGCAATATCTCAGCACATACTTTTGCAAACAGAGGACTTGTAGAAGCAGATTCTAGTTTTTATTCTATAACGCCCTCATGGGCTATCGATGTAATTCGAAATGATTTTTCGGGTGTGACTACCTGTTGGGTTTTTTGGTTGATTCAAAATTCTAGCATGGGATGGTCAAAGGAGGCTGGTAATTTTGGAAGTAATTACATTACTTTGGCAGCAAGGAATCTCTTTTATTCCTTGTAGGGATCTACTTTGACTAATATATTTGGTAGTGTCTTTATTGGGTTAGGAAACAATTTAGAATGAATTATTTCCTAATTTGTCTCGGATTAGTTTTGGACATTACTTGGGCTCCAAGTCTTGTACTAGTATATAAGTAGATGCTAGGATCATGACTTGGTGTGTGCTTGTAATTGGTTTCGGCTTCTCATCAATAAATTAGTTTGGTTTGACCGTGGATTAGCTAGTCTCAAAACTAGTGAACCACGTAATTCTTGTGTTCTTGATCTTACTCTTGATTTTTCTCTTGTTTTCTCACGTATTGGAAACACTACCCCTTAATGAAAGTTAACTTTTCCCTCAAAAAGGAGAGAGAGAGTTGTTATGAAATTTCTTTTGGGTGCATTGGGTGCACCATAAGATAAGAAAATCTGACTATGATGTTTTTGGAGTATGAATAAGTTATGAAAATTATATTACAGAAACCTCAAGTTTAGAAAATGATAATAAATGTTAGAAAACATAAACTAATAAGTCCTATAAAGTTAGGGATATTACACAATATCCGAGTATGATAACCATACAATACGGTTTCTTTTAGGTAGTGGTGTCACGGGTCGTCCCCTAGTATTTAATAAAATTCAAGATCCTTCTCAAAGCAAATTCGGGTGAGCAAACAAGACTTGACGAGGAATCAAGTTAAGGTGGATATTTGTTAAGAATAACTCAATGGTGTAGCATTCAGGTGAAGCAACAAAGACAAGACAATCAATGTGAGTGTTTTTTTTAATATTATTTTTTGTTATTTGAGAAAAAAATATTGTATTAACTCAAGAATTGGGAATTACAGAGTCAATAACACTATTTCAGTATTTTACTCGGGAAATCCACTAATAGCACAAGACAGCAAAGTCAAAAAATGAAAATTGGAAGGGGGCAATGTTTTCATAGTTGTGGAATGACAGAAGTACTGATTGATAATGAGTTAATGACCTCTGTTTCTCCTTTGAGGCACCAATTTGACTTTTTGACTCGTATCCGTACCACTTTGACCGGGTGATTTGGATAGGAAAACGAAGTGATTTTTTGATAATTTTACTGTGTTACAGAAAAACTTTTACCTAGCACACCATGAAAAGATTATTAAAAAGTTTCATCGTTTTGCTACCCAAATCACCGGGTCAGAAAGACCCAGCCAATAGTGGTAAAAGTCAAAACAGGTGAGTTAGGGAAGAAACATACCACTCTGATTCTTCTCTTCTCCATCATCTTGACTTTTACCACTATTCACTCGGTCACCTTGACCCGGTGATTTGGATAGTTAAATGATAACTTTTTTGATAACTTTTTTGGCTTAATTACTTAATGCGTATCCACAGTTTGTCGAAACTATCACATTGCAACCCCCAGTTCTAGAACTACTTGATTGCATTCCTCATTTGTAAAAAATACGTCAATGTCAAACTGGAA
Source organism: Linanthus parryae (assembly GCA_023055425.1). Classification (NCBI taxonomy): domain Eukaryota; kingdom Viridiplantae; phylum Streptophyta; class Magnoliopsida; order Ericales; family Polemoniaceae; genus Linanthus; species Linanthus parryae. Next base: position 1,569,526 of record JALGPY010000002.1, read on the forward strand.
ACTAAATTCAACCATCAAATTCAAACACGACGAAGGTATTTTCATAAAGTTTACATCGTCTGTGATACAAGCACATCACATTGTTTCATATGATGCCCTTCGTGTACGTTAATTTTGCGTCCAGTTGCACATTGACGTATTTTCAGCAAATGGGAGATGCAATCAGCTAGTTCTAGAACTGAGGGTTACAATGCGATAGTTTCGGTAAACTGGAGGTATGTATTAAGTAATTAAGCCTAATTTTTTTTATGGTGTTGTAGAGTAAAACTAATTCTTTAACGCATTGAAAAAATTAGCAAAAAATCGTATTAATTTGCAATCCAAATAACCCGATCAAAGTGACTCAGATACAAGCAAAAAAGTCAAATAATGAAGAAGAGAGGAATGGAGTGGTAAGTACTCCCCCAGAAGTCATTTTTGAGGTGGATTGGCTATCTTAATGGTTTGATGGAAATCATAATAAGATCTCCAATGATGTTAGCCATACTCATTGGTGGTGTTCATTCTTTAAATTGGTGCATATAAAGTGAGAAGGCTGTATTGCCAATAAAAAGAGCTGGTGATTGTTGGTACTTCAGTTTGGTGGCTCACAGCCACGGAGGTGGGTCGACAGCCGTGGTTTCACAAGTGAACTGTGAAGGTTTTGTTCTATCTAAACAAAATGGGTCGAGAGAGATGATGGTTTGTGTTGAAGTTGGTACATGTAAGGGTAAGTCAGCTGACGGAGAAACCTCCATCCTAATTTTAAGTTATGTTAGACTCCCTCTCTATCTAACTTTCATGTTTGACGTCCTAATCCTCATTTTTTTTGTTTTGCTATTATATGGGGCTTAATTACTTAATGCATACCTCCAGTTTGTCGAAGTTCTCACATTTCAATCCCCATCTAGAACTCCGTGATTGCATCCCCCATTTGCAATATAAATGTCAATGTAAAACTGGGATAAGATTTCTGTCCACCACTCAACGGATTAAACCGTTCGTTGACTATTGAATCATTTTATTTGAGGACAAAATGGTCTATCCCATAAAATATGCAGCAACTACCAATTATGCCGCCACATCTACCACCATCGCCACCATCCTATACCCAGAATCCGGTGAACACCGCGATCACCACCACCTGACCACTGCAATTCCAGAATTCGACCACCTGACCACTGCAATTCCAGAATTCGACCAATTTTATCACTTAGAAATCAAACATATATCCTCTATCCTCGCTAATTCAGCCCACAATTAACTCCAAAAAAAAAAACCCCTTACCTGAAATGTCAGCCCAGGAGTCTCCGTCCATCGAAGCTCCATGCGAGACGCGACAGTCAGACACCTCTGCCCTCCCTCAGTACCCAGAGGTAAACCTTCTTCAATTTGCATCTAAGATTTGGTTGATTTTAAGTTTGATCAATCGAAACCCAACTCGATCTCAGAGAACAAAGAAAATCGGTCTTCCGGTAGATGGGCGTACCTTCGGTCGATCCATGGAGTTTGGGGACATCAAGAGAGGGGAGAAAGCAGAGAGAGAGGTTCTCAGAAAATAAGAGAAGATAACCCGTACAGAGGCATAGAGAGACCAAAGATCGAAAGAAAGAAATAAGGGACAAAGGCAAAGCAACTGAGAGATAGGGAGAGGGCTGGAACATAGAGAGTTGCGGGGATTGTGAAATCTCAGAGTATCTTCCACAGTTGATATCAAATTTTACAACAAATCCTATATTTGGTGAAAAAAATGGTTTGACCTCCCACAGTTAACCCTCTATGCCCGTTACAAGGAACAATATCCAACTTGTTAAAACATGAAATTAATATCAGGAGCACACAAAATCGTGCTCCAAAACTTCCATTTTCTAACAGATCTTGCATACAGCTGAAACTTACAAAATAAGCACAAAGTTACGTCAAGTAAAAGCTACAAAGTGTACAAGATGATTCAAATACTTAACCCTCTCCTCCCAAAAAATTATTTTCCCCTAATATATATATATATATATATTGTCTTTGTGCGGACCACCTTCACGGAACCATCTTTCATGTTGAAAACGCCGAGATGATACTTGAAGATAGTTCCTGCAAAGCGATGCATGAAATAAATAGAATTCTACTCATACGGTGGAAATTCTCGAACCGACAGAGACATTGTTTGGTATTTAAACACGAACAAAACACGATCCCCTTAACGAGTCCACGTGCACCCATTTCTTCTCTTTGAAATCCATCTAGTAAACCATGCAAGTTGGGATGACGAAACTAGCACCATCAGCGATAACCCTGCATGTGCTGCTGCAATATGTTCCCTCGATGTAATCTTTGTATTGCAACAAGTAAGAAGTCGCCTTGTGATTCCACCAAATGTAAAGTGGAACCATACAAAGGTTTGTGACCAGAGCTTAATTGTAGGTTGAAAATCCAATAACTTTCGGGCCCCATCTTTGCCTCGGCTAGTACAATCCCAAGCTTCCATGCGATGGTCCCTAAGAAGAGTGGAGATTGCATATCATCTCTGTGTAATCACGACTCCACTGAGGATCTTGGCATTAAAGTTCAGTAAACTGACCATCTCCGCCGCACTTTGCGAACATGAGTTGTTTGTACAGATGGCTTGCAACAAAGGTATTTTGACTTTTGTTTCTCTCGGCCTGTCCCAGACGAACACAAATATGGAAGGAAAATAAATTGCTATCTGTTAATGACTTAGAATTGCATGTTATAGTATGTTAATGAACTCTTCATAATTTGTTAATATGTGTATTTAGCTGTTTTATCTCTCTTTCTAGGCTTATGTGTGTTTTCGTAGTTTTGGTTGTTTTTTTCTAATTAGGTAAAGGCGTACTTTGGAATGCTAGAGGCTAGCTTGGGAGATCTTAAATGATGGAGTAAAAGAGAGTTGGAGGGAGAAGAGACATGAAGAAGGAATTAGAAGCGCCTAATTTGAAGACTTAAGGGTCGAAAGTGAGAAGAAAATGGAAGTTAGAGGCCAATATTGAAGACAAACCAACTTAGGAGGCCAAAGTTACATCAAGGGGCTTGCTTGAAGTCATTTTCACGGAATTGGGGGCGTAATTGGAGTTTTTCAAAGTTATAAAGAGCTATATTGAAGGATTCCTAGCAGTTGGGGGTCATTTTGGCCTTTATTTCAAACGTTGGGGGCATTTTAAAGGCCCAGCAAACATAGGGGGATATTTTGCAATTCGACCTAAACTTCACACCAGATGTGAAATACCCCGTTTTGTGACTACGGGTATTTTGTGATATTATTATAAGTGTTGGGAAGTTAATGTAATTATAGAGAACTAATTATAGTGCTTTGAGAGTTTGGGGGGAACTTTGTGACTTTAATCAAAGGTTTTAGTGTCTTTTACTTGAGTTTGGGGGAGGTGTTTGTCTTTTGGCAAAACTAAGGGGAAATAAGTGTCTTTTGACCTAAATTTCTTCCTACAATAAAAGTTTCCTAATCCAAGAGGGTTTCCTACTTATGAAGTTAATTTTAACTCTAACTCTCATAAAAACCCTCACTCTCCTATTTTTCCTAATCTCTCTCACGTCTCCCTACTCTACCCGTCCCTCTCTCACTCTCTCTCTCCCTTGTGACCGACGGCAGCCACCCCACCGCCGCCGCTCTCTCTCTCTTTTCCGGCAAGGTAACTCTCTCTCTCTCTCTCTCTTTTTCTCTCTTTTCTTTCTTTCTTTTCTTATTTCTCTCTTTCTTTCTCCCTATCCCCGTCCGCCTCTCTCTCCGTCCGCCTCCATGGGCGGCGGGTTGAGCGGGTTGGGTTGTTTCGTTTCTTCTTCTATTTTCTCTTGTTGATCTCTTGATCTTGTGATCACTTGTTCATGATTCATGTACGTTGCATGTAATCTTTAAATTTCAGTTTGTTATGGTTAGGATCATTGTTCATGGATTCGTAGGATTTATTATCAAGTTTTAGGGTTTATCTTGTTCTTGGGTGTTGGGAAGAAACCCTAGTTTGAAAGAGAAGTTTGATTGAATGATTTGGGAGTTTGAATGATCATAACAGGTGGATAACAATCTGATTTGAATGTGGGAATCATGATATATTAGGTTTAGTATGATTATAGGATGAACTAGATGCTTGGGGGAAAAGTTTCATGAAGATTGACAATTCCCGTATGGATATTTTGAATGAAGTTGGAAACTTGAAACTAGTGTAACTTTTGATTCAGGAATCGAAATTAAGATCCGTTTGAGGCTAAAATTATTATTTCGAACGTTTTGAATCCAATGGAACTGTTTCTAGACCATGATCTGTTTGGGAAACTGGAGTAATAGATTTGGTGGAGTTATGATGGATTATGCATACTTTAGGTTAAGGGATTTTGAGGCAAAGCTTTAAGCTTATTTTGGAGCATGAATTTAATGAGATGTTTGGGAAGTGTTAGAACCCTGAACCATGGACTATCATATGCATGTAATTAGTATAGCAAGTATATATTGCTAGAATATTGGTTTGATTAGCATATTGTTATGTGTAGGTAACGAGTTCGTCGACGACGAGTACGTAGAGTACGTTGATTGATTGCTATTGTTGGAATTTGCTTTGAGGTAAGTAAATGTGCCAAGCCTAGTGTGCTTATCTCCTTCGTGTCAAACGAATATTTGATTTATTACGTCTCAAAATGTGTTTACATGATACATGACTTGGAATATGTGATTTCTACTTGTTAAATGTTTTGATGAAAACATCACCATGATAATGAATGAACTATAACGTAAAGTGGAAGATGTTGTGCGGGACTTTATTATTCTTTGGGCGGTGTTGGCTGCGGTCCCGTCTCTTTTAATCCGGTTGCAAGTCCCCGGACAATAACATGTACTCACTCCTCTGACCGGCGTAGTCTTTGGGGGGTGTCGACACTTAAGGTCATGCACGCTGTAGTATTTGGTTTTCCCCGTCACAACAAAGTAATAATGGATTTGTTTGGTTTTGTTAACGGAACGAAGTTAACACTGGATTTGGATTTTTCTAATAATATGGAAATTGATTTGGAAATATATTATGGAATTGGGAACTCTTATGTTTTGAAACAAGAGTCAACTTTATTACCGCTGTGTTTGCGAAAAACTCTTACTTACAAATGAGTCTTGTTTTATAACTATCCATCATCGTTTTACATGTTTGGATGTTTGCTTACCAGTATTTCAATGCTGATTTTGTACTGTGGTGTTTCTTTTTCATTCCGCACCACAGGTTTAGAGGAAGGTTATCGGGCGTAGAAGGGGACGCGCATCACATGGAACGTCATTAGTAGTATTGTTTTATTTGAAATTGAACTCTCTAGTAGTTTAAACGCTTTAGTTGTTTTTGCCGGTTTGTGGCTACGACGAAGGTTTATGATAATACATTATTTTAATTGGATTTAATTTATTATTGTGGATGTGTGTGCTTGTGAACCATGTTATAAAATCTCCTTGTATCCGGGCTCCTCTCGGGTACGGAGTGACATCCCCGGGTCTCCGGCTTGGGCCATTTGGGGGTGTTACAGGTGGTATCAGAGCCGGCATTCTAAAAAGTAATTTGAAACTTGTTAGGGAAATTAAAATGAATATAGGAGAAATAACTTAAAATTCGACAAGCCGTGGGAATTTGGGTAGTATGGATAGGATTGCTATGTGTAAGTGTTTAGAAAATAGGATAGAAAGCAAGTGCCCCATCCACCCAATCGAATTTTTGAAGTATTCCAATTTGGATTCTAAGTTAGGCCTACTTTAAGAGACTTCGTTGGGAGATTTCTTCAAGAGTCTTGTAACCATCGATTTGGAGTCTTGGGAATAATTATTGGTCTGCGAAGAGTAGTTATTTGGATTACGGTTTATACCATTTAAATTAGAGATTTATTAAGTTGTTTCCTCTTGTAGATGGCTAGAACTAAGCATACAGCAAGGAAGCGTGTGTTGCCAGTAGAGAAGCATCCTGTTGTGACACGTTGGGTCGAAGGTGAAGATTTTCCAGATTTTCGTGACCGCGTGGTTCAATATTGTGAAGATAGATTCCGAGCCTTAGAATTCCCTCGATATAGAAATCCAGCTTTTCAGGCTTACTGTATGGTGAAAGCATTACCTATGAAACCGATGTTTGGGGATATTATTACAAAATATAGTAACATCATGGGCAGGATGAATCGTTTGAATGATAGGGATTATCGTTGCCAAGGTGAATGGACGGTAAGTGCAGATTTTATATGCAAGTTGTTGATGGAAACTTACCTTAAGTGGCAAAGTTATACAGTTATTGAGATAAAGTCCAGTGATGAAGAAGACGTGATCTACATAAGCTCTAGTGATGAAAAAGAGGTGATTATTATAGACTCTAGTGACGATGAGGAAGTTGAAGAAGATCCAATGGAAGATGTCGATGAATACCCCGAGATTGAAGAAGATCCCATGGAATATGAAGAAAGTGAAGGAGACCCTAGTGAAGATGAAGAGCACGAGTATGATTCCGATGAGGAGGAAGAGATGGACGAAAGCGATGAGGACGACGATTAAGCTTATTAGAGTTCTTTAGATTTCTTAGACTAGATGCTTTATGTTTTATTTATTGGTTTGAATAAGGCTCCATAGCCAAGCAACATTTGAAGTATTAGAACAATTCTTGAATAGTCACTTTTGGAACTAGAGTTAAATTCTTAGCGTTTTGCTTTGGGATGAAGAATGTTTAGGTTTTGAAGACCCGATTTGGGGAAGTTTTATAAATTTAGCTTTCTGAATTTTGGAGTGTGATTGGATGAATTAAGGTTGTGTTATACTTGTTATCATTGATGGAGGGCTTAGAAATTGTTCATGGAGTTAGAACGCGAAAGCTTTGATTTTCGGTGCTGTTGAATCTGCGCAGCAGTGAGTTTTTGTTGTAGCAGACGTATTTAATTCTGGAGTTATTTTTCCCTGAATTTTTCCCAGAAAGTAGACATACCCAGGTATCTCCCATAAAAATTTCAACCCCATATGAGCTCTGGAGAATTAGCTACGAATTTCCAAAGTTGACGGTTCAGTAGCAGAATTGCAAAGTGACTAGCTGTAGCATTTTTGATTGTTACCTATCTTCCAGAACTTGTTTTGACCTCAAAATTTTATGGCGACTATTAGACACGTTTTGCTAACTCCCAGAGGAAGCCTAGCTCATTTTGAGAATTTTAAAGTCAGTTTAAAGCTTTCCAAAGTCGATGTTTCTGTTCTGGTGGGCTGTGACAGCAGCTGTAGAGTTTCCTTTATATCTTGAGTTCTACAATTGATATTGAATTGATTCTTCTTGATTATGAAATTAGACTCAGAGAGGGTGTTGTACACCAAAATTTTCAATTTTCGCCTGATCGATTGATCCTTTTTCCAATTTTGGAAGTAGATGAAAAGTCGAGACGTGATCAGTCTATGTGGAAATACATGAGTAATTGAGTTAAATGATGGTCAATGTGTGACATTGCTTGCTTAATTGTGTACTACATGCCGTATATGCGTGATTGTTTGTACTTCTTGGTACTTTATAAGTAATACAATAGGCTATAGTGTAGGGATTATGACTGATAGACCACATCAATACCACACCAGTAGGAATAGTCAAGTCCCTATGGCAAACAACAACAACAACAACAACGACATAGACCAATTCTTGGCCCAATTAGCGCAGATGGCTCAGAATATGAACAATGGAGAGCAGAATAACGCCAACTATGCCAAGAAAGTGGCAGATATGAAGCCAGGGAACTTCATAGGCAATGAGGACCCTGTTGAGCTCGAGAATTGGATCGATGAGATGGATAAGATCCTTGAGCTAGTTGAGTGTCCCGAAGACCGCAAGGTGGTTTGGGCGGCATTTTACTTGAAAAGCGAAGCTAATACATGGTGGAGGAGTACGCGCCAGAACTTTTTGGCGCAACCCAATTTCAATTGAGAGGCTCTTCAAACCGCACTTCGCACTCGCTTTTACCCGGACCATGTCCAGGATCAAAAGTACTTAGACTTCGTGAATCTGACACAAGGGAACGGTTCCGTGACCGAGTACTTCAAGAAATTCATGGAATTATCCCGATTCGCAGGTCAGCTGATGCCTGATGAAGCGACTAAAGTCAGGAAGTTCATGTCTGGTCTCGAACTTCATCTGCAGAAAGACTTGATGTGCAGGACGTACGATACTCTACAGGAAGCTTATGATAGGGCTGCAGCCGTTTGGCGTATTCAAGAGGCACAAGATGAGAAGCGTGGGAAACGCAAGGTTGAAAACGCTGTGGGCTATGGAAACAATCAGGGTAGGACTAACCAAGGTAGTCAGGATAAGAAGTTTAAGCCTAACCACGGAGGAAGTAACCAAGGACAGTATCGTGGTAACAAGCAGAATAATGGAGATGAGCAATCTCGCCGTTATATCTGCAAGAAGTGCCAACAGAATCATCCAGGAAAGGACTGTCAAGGAAACCTTGTCACTTGCTACCACTGTGGCAAGAAGGGTCATCGTTCGTTTGAGTGTCGAGCAAAACCAAATGGAAACCAACTAGGGAACCAAGGAGGCTCTAAGGAAGAGGCATTATCTTTTAAGGTTTAGTATTTATTCGGTGCGCCCCAAGGCCAAAGAAGGAGTTAACTGGTGCCGACACCATCTTAGAATGAGACTCTAGGTTTAGATTACCTTTAGAGCACCGGTGTTGTTTGTGAAGAAGAAAGACGGAAGCTTGAGATTGTGCATTGACTATAGGGAGTTGAATAGCGCAACAATCAAGAACAAATACCCTTTACCCCGAATTGACGATTTGTTTGATCAATTACAAGGGGCGAGTGTTTTCTCAAAGATAGACTTGAGATCAGGTTATCACCAGCTTCGAGTAGCCGAGAAGGACATACCGAAGACAGCCTTTAGAACGAGGTATGGACACTACGAGTTTACCGTTATGCCTTTTGGTCTAACCAATGCTCCAGCAGTATTTATGGATCTAATGAATCGTGTTATGAGAACGTTTCTAGATCGTTTCGTGGTCGTCTTTATTGATGACATCCTTGTTTATTCAAAGAGCGAGGAAGAACACGAAGAACACCTCAAAGAAGTGTTAGAAACTTTGAGACATGAGAAGTTATATGCTAAACTCTCGAAGTGTGAGTTTTGGCTAAAACACGTTCCATTTTTGGGTCACATAATTTCCAAGGAAGGAATATCCGTGGATCCAGGAAAGATATCAGCAGTTAAGGACTGGCCTACCCCGAAGAATGTGTCCGAAGTAAGAAGTTTTCTCGGATTAGCAGGATATTACAGGCGTTTCATGAAAGATTTCTCGAAGATCGCTAGACCGCTTACTACACTAACCAAGAAGACGGTAAGGTATAAGTGGAGCGAAGATTGTGAAGAAGCATTCCAGACATTGAAGGAAAAGTTAACGACCGCACCTGTCTTAGCTTTACCCAATGATTCTGGCGAGTTTGATGTTTACAGTGATGCATCGAAGAAGGGTTTAGGATGCGTGCTTATGCAAGAAAGAAGAGTTATTGCTTATGCTTCAAGACAACTGAAAACTCATGAAGAGAACTATGCTACGCATGACTTAGAGCTTGCAGCAATAGTATTCGCATTGAAGATATGGAGACATCACTTGTATGGATCTGTGTGTAGATTGTATACGGATCATAGCAGTCTCAAATACATTTTCACGCAGAAAGAGCTAAACAACAGGCAAAGACGTTGGCTAGAAGTCATAAAGGATTATGATTTGCGTATCCAATACCATGAAGGGAAGGCAAACGTAGTAGCTGATGCGTTAAGCCGAAAGTCGAGCCATACTTTGGATACTATGCTAGTTTTGCCAGATCGGCTATGCCGAGAGTTCCGAAAACTTGGAATTGAAGTAGTGAAACAAGGAGGAGTAAAGAATATCCGTGGGAATATGACAGTTGTGCCAGATATTTTGGAAGAAATAAGGAGTAACCAGCCAGGAGATGTGAAGCTGGAAAGGATAAAGAAGAAGATTGCAGAAGGCCAAGCAAAAGATTTCAAAATCTATGAAGATGGAAGTATCCGTTACAAAGGAAGATGGTGTGTACCACATAAGTGTACGGAAACTAAGGAAAAGTTGCTGCGTGAAGCGCACAACACACCTTACTCAGTACATCCAGGAGGTGACAAACTTTATAAGGACATGAAGAAGATGTTTTGGTGGCCTAACATGAAGAAAGAAGTGGCAGAATTTGTGGCAAAGTGTCTGACTTGTCAAAAGGTGAAGTTTGAACATAAAAGAATGGGAGGCTTAGTACAACCATTAGATGTCCCAGTTTGGAAGTGGGATTCTATTTCGATGGATTTCGTGACTGCGTTACCGACATCGAAAAACGTTTGAATTGTTCTCTCAGCAACAGGCCAACGAAATTCAAACGTTGGAAGATATGCTAAGATCGTGTGTTATGGATTTTAAAGGTTCATGGGTTGATAGATTACCTTTGATAGAATTCTCCTACAACAACAGTTATCATGCCAGTATTGGAATGGCACCACATGAAGCGTTGTATGGAAGGAAGTGTAGGACACCATTGTGTTGGAACGACATAAGTGAGACGATAGTAATTGGTCCACAACTTATCGAAGAGATGACAGATCAAGTGAGACTTATACAGCAGCGAATGAAGGCAGCGCAGGATAGACAGAAATCTTACGCGGATCAGAAGAGAAGACCGTTGGAATTTCAAGTTGGAGAAAAAGCATTTCTTAAATTTTCGCCGACTAAGGGAGTCATGAGGTTCAATCAGAAAGGGAAGTTGAGCCCGAAATTCATAGGACCATATGATGTTATAGAAAAGATTGGAGAAGTGGCTTATCGATTGGATTTACCGTCGAATTTAGGTCGTGTTCATAACGTATTCCACGTATCGCAACTGAAGAAGTATATGCCTGATGCATCTCACGTATTAGATCCCGAACCAGTAGAACTGGACCCGTCTTTGAGTTATGAAGAACAACCTGTCAAGATTTTAGACACCAAGACAAGGAACACCCGTAACAAGAGTGTCAAGATTGTAAAAGTCTTATGGACTAACCACCTCACTGAAGAGGCAACTTGGGAAGCGGAAGATGATATGAGGAAGAAGTACCCTCACTTGTTTGACGAGGTACCTTGAGTTACGAGGACGTCACTCCTCTAAGGGGGAGAGGATGTAATCCTTCGTTTTTTCTCTAATACAATACTACTTATAGTATATTGCATATCATTCATGACCTTAGGTTGCATTTAGTAGTCGTACTAGTGAGGGAAGGTGTATACCTTTGTGTGGTTAAAGTTTAGTTTAAACTTCAAGGACAGTTTCTCTTTTAGGAAGGAGGTTTTTGTTTAAACTTCGAGGACGAAGTTCTCTTTAAGGAGGGAAGGATGAAATACCCCGTTTTGTGACTACGGGTATTTTGTGATATTATTATAAGTGTTGGGAAGTTAATGTAATTATAGAGAACTAATTATAGTGCTTTGAGAGTTTGGGGGGAACTTTGTGACTTTAATCAAAGGTTTTAGTGTCTTTTACTTGAGTTTGGGGGAGGTGTTTGTCTTTTGGCAAAACTAAGGGGAAATAAGTGTCTTTTGACCTAAATTTCTTCCTACAATAAAAGTTTCCTAATCCAAGAGGGTTTCCTACTTATGAAGTTAATTTTAACTCTAACTCTCATAAAAACCCTCACTCTCCTATTTTTCCTAATCTCTCTCACGTCTCCCTACTCTACCCGTCACTCTCTCACTCTCTCTCTCCCTTGCGACCGACGGCAGCCACCCCACCGCCGCCGCTCTCTCTCTCTTTTCCGGCAAGGTAACTCTCTCTCTCTCTCTCTTTTTCTCTCTTTTCTTTCTTTCTTTTCTTCTTTCTCTCTTTCTTTCTCCCTATCCCCGTCCGCCTCTCTCTCCGTCCGCCTCCATGGGCGGCGGGTTGAGCGGGTTGGGTTGTTTCGTTTCTTCTTCTATTTTCTCTTGTTGATCTCTTGATCTTGTGATCACTTGTTCATGATTCATGTACGTTGCATGTAATCTTTAAATTTCAGTTTGTTATGGTTAGGATCATTGTTCATGGATTCGTAGGATTTATTATCAAGTTTTAGGGTTTATCATGTTCTTGGGTGTTGGGAAGAAACCCTAGTTTGAAAGAGAAGTTTGATTGAATGATTTGGGAGTTTGAATGATCATAATAGGTGGATAACAATCTGATTTGAATGTGGGAATCATGATATATTAGGTTTAGTATGATTATAGGATGAACTAGATGCTTGGGGGAAAAGTTTCATGAAGATTGACAATTCCCGTATGGATATTTTGAATGAAGTTGGAAACTTGAAACTAGTGTAACTTTTGATTCAGGAATCGAAATTAAGATCCGTTTGAGGCTAAACTTATTATTTCGAACGTTTTGAATCCAATGGAACTGTTTCTAGACCATGATCTGTTTGGGAAACTGGAGTAATAGATTTGGTGGAGTTATGATGGATTATGCATACTTTAGGTTAAGGGATTTTGAGGCAAAGCTTTAAGCTTATTTTGGAGCATGAATTTAATGAGATGTTTGGGAAGTGTTAGAACCCTAAACCATGGACTATCATATGCATGTAATTAGTATAGCAAGTATATATTGCTAGAATATTGGTTTGATTAGCATATTGTTATGTGTAGGTAACGAGTTCGTCGACGACGAGTACGTAGAGTACGTTGATTGATTGCTATTGTTGGAATTTGCTTTGAGGTAAGTAAATGTGCCAAGCCTAGTGTGCTTATCTCCTTCGTGTCAAACGAATATTTGATTTATTACGTCTCAAAATGTGTTTACATGATACATGACTTGGAATATGTGATTTCTACTTGTTAAATGTTTTGATGAAAACATCACCATGATAATGAATGAACTATAACGTAAAGTGGAAGATGTTGTGCGGGACTTTATTATTCTTTGGGCGGTGTTGGCTGCGGTCCCGTCTCTTTTAATTCGGTTGCAAGTCCCCGGACAATAACATGTACTCACTCCTCTGACCGGCGTAGTCTTTGGGGGGTGTCGACACTTAAGGTCATGCACGCTGTAGTATTTGGTTTTCCCCGTCACAACAAAGTAATAATGGATTTGTTTGGTTTTGTTAACGGAACGAAGTTAACACTGGATTTGGATTTTCCTAATAATATGGAAATTGATTTGGAAATATATTATGGAATTGGGAACTCTTATGTTTTGAAACAAGAGTCAACTTTATTACCGCTGTGTTTGCGAAAAACTCTTACTTACAAATGAGTCTTGTTTTATAACTATCCATCATCGTTTTACATGTTTGGATGTTTGCTTACCAGTATTTCAATGCTGATTTTGTACTGTGGTGTTTCTTTTTCATTCCGCACCACAGGTTTAAAGGAAGGTTATCGGGCGTAGAAGGGGACGCGCATCACATGGAACGTCATTAGTAGTATTGTTTTATTTGAAATTGAACTCTCTAGTAGTTTAAACGCTTTAGTTGTTTTTGCCGGTTTGTGGCTAGGACGAAGGTTTATGATAATACATTATTTTAATTGGATTTAATTTATTATTGTGGATGTGTGTGCTTGTGAACCATGTTATAAAATCTCCTTGTATCCGGGCTCCTCTCGGGTACGGAGTGACATCCCCGGGTCTCCGGCTTGGGCCATTTGGGGGTGTTACAAGATGCATCCCCCTCTCTCTCCCAGACGCACCACAGCAGAGAAACCCACGAAACCTCCAGTAGAGCTCGACCCAAGCTCTTCAAAAGCTCCTCCCCGGCCTCAATTCTCCACCAAATTCACTAAACTTTTGTCCCTAAACACTCCCTATCCGATCCTCTACATAACCAACCTTTCAATTCGGCCCAAGACACAACAAATCAAAAAGGCCCAATTTGACCTAGGGTTCATGAAGGTTTCAAAAATCAATGATAGAGATGGATTGGGATGAATTGGAGGGTGGGGATTCATCCTTGGACGCCAAAAAACCCTCCCCCCACAGTCTATAAAAGCCAAGTTGAAGATTGAATAAAACCCTCTCTCACCTCACAAAAATTCTAAGACGAACCCTTGTCTCCCTCTCTCTTCTCTCTTGGCCTTGGCCGATTTCTGGTTGTTCTTGGTGATTCCGTGCTCATTTTGAGCAAATTCGGAGCCAAGAACACCTAAGGGAAGAGTTGGGTCAGATTCAAGGTCGTTCTTCATTGTTCTTAGCTTGTTCTTCATTTTTTGGGTTACTTGGCTACTTTTAGTTGATGATTTTGGATTACATGGCTACTTTTAGTTGAAACGGAAGAATAGCTTGTGTATTCTTGAGTTTAAGCTTGAGTGAAAATATTCATGCCTTGCTCTTGAACATGAGTAGCTAAACTAATTGTTGGCTTAGGTTTATGAACCTAGATGTTGTTGGGTGTGGATTCGATTGTTGAATCATTGAGTTGGGAAGTTCTTCATGTGATTCATCTCGAACAAGTGTTGGAATACAAATATAGATTGTAGCTTCATGTTGTATGTGGATTCATGAATGAATACATATCCTTGATAGTTGATACAACTTAGTTTTGAACTTCACAAGAGTTCTCCATGAATCACACTTGATTTCGACATTAAAATCCACATTCTTCATTGAAAAAATTGTTTGGGTGTTGGATTCATGCACAACACATCTAGGGGATTCAATTATGGCCAACATCTCCTCTCAATCTTGGAGACTTTATTTCAATAGTTAGTTCATCTCTACTTGTTTAGTTTCTTGATTTCTTTCACTTAGTATCTTTGAAATTTCTCACAAACCCTTGCTCTACCAAGTTCTACTTGGTAGATTTGAAGCTTGGCTAGCTCAAAAGCTATTTAGAAGTTACTTTAGCCATTTTAGTTAGTTGCTTAGTAATTTGTTAGCCTAGAGTATTCTCTCTTGCTCAATCCTTGTGGATTCGACTTCGGTCTTAACGGATTACTACTTGTACCTATACTTGGGATTCGAACGAACACTATCCTGACCTTTTTTACTACTATAGTTAAAATTTAAAATTGTAGGCCCAAAATTCAGACTCGGGGTAATCACGATTGAATGGTCCTGGGCCTTCAAATTTGGACCGATGTATGGACTTGGCCGGGCTTGATAAAATTTACGTTAAGCATAATGCACACCATGCTTGATTGCAAGTCTAAGAGTGACAGTAAAAGAACCGGTTGCCAATAAATTAAAGTTAAAAACTGTTGGAGAACAATCGAAACTGGACCGAAAAGAAGAAGATGGAGAAGAAGCTGAAACAGAATTGTATGATAGAAAGTAACTAAATAAAGACGAATTAAAATACTTACAAAAGTCGTTGAATATGAATAGTAATTAGAAACGATCTCGAGCATTGGCTCGATGTCCTTAAGGCTTTATTTGCTCCATTTGGTACTGCTTGATCCGGAACAAACCGCCTCCCAGGATAATCGTCTCTCACTGTGCAAGAAGTCAGTACACCGCTTACACCCTACGAACCGCAATGGCATGACATCTCTCTTGAAGGAATTGAATTGGAATATAGGAATTTGAAATTATGAAAGTTGTAGGTTCTACAAAGTGTAGGAAGATTTTGTAGGAATTAGGAGAGTAGAAGGAAATGTTGGAATACCCAAATGGGTGGAGAAGCCCTCTATTTATAATAGAGTAGGTGACCCTTCAAAGGGGTACAAATGAATAGATGTGTCTATTCATGATAATAACTAACTCTGGACGTTATTAACTAACAATAACTAACTTTGGTCGATAACTAATAAACTTATTAGCAATTCCAACAATTATTAATTAGCGACTTTAATTAATAACGCACCCAAAATTAAATTGCGTCCATCGAAGGACCTATTTGTACACCCATAATTTACAATAATTTTCATTCACCCGTAACTTATTTTGGACAGCTCTCAACTGCAGATTTAACATCTCAGAGTGAGAATTAAAGTCTACATATTTTATTATCCAATATTCAAAGTTTTCCAACAATCCCCCACATGAATGACAAATTGGCATAAGAGCCGGAATAATCAAAGAGGAGATTTAGAGAGATAACAAACGAATGATAATCGCATCGAGAAGGTGGCCAAGGACCTTGAACCTCTCTTAGTGGAATACTATCGGATATAATGGATTGTCAGTGGTGAAACACCTTGAACTGCTTTCCGTGGTGTATACCTAGACAATAGTACCCACACGGTTATCATTCTTCCATATTAAGTTCTCATTGTCGTGTCCGTTTTGGCCTTGGAGCACTTAATCCTGGTTTCGTGAGTGGTCTTAGAGAATTTAGCCTCGTCATTATCCTAGAACCGGCCGCCAGTTCCCACTCATATAGGTGAGTCTCATAAAGAGTATCTTGCCATACCCCACTTGGTCTTATCCACCAATGTATGAGCTCATTAAAAGCTAATCGCTTATCCTTACCAATGCAAGCGTCACTCGGTGTCGTCCTAAGAATGGGTTTGGAAATAAAATTTCCTACAGTGACTATATTTTGCACAGTAATTAGGTTGTCCCTTTTGAACCTAGATCTTGGGATCTCCAATCATCTAGGTTGGGTTTTCCGTTACGTGCAACTCAGAGAGATAGGCTTTTGTCCCATTCCTCTTGACGACGTAAACAATTGCTCTCTTGTTAACCCTATGGGCAGCGGATCCGCTAATGTTTACTTTTCACACGATCGATCGATATAATTATGTTCGAGAGCAATTGTTTAATGGTATTATGTCTACGACGTATATGTCTAGACTTACCATTGTAAATGGTGCTTCGGGCTCTTCCAATTGCCGATTGATTATCGTAATGAATGCAGATAGCTGGCACCGGTTTTGGCCACATAGGAAGTTCTTCTAAAAATTGACGAAGCCACTAGGCTTCCTCTCCAGTCTTATCCAACGCAATGAATTCTGATTACATTGTGGACCTTGCAATGCAAGTTTGTTTAGAAGATTTCCAAGACACGGCTGCTCCTCCAAGGGTAAAAACATACCCGCTTGTGGACTTAGAGTCCAATGTGTCCGATATCCAGTTGGCATCACTATACCCTTCCAGTACCGCAGGATACGTAGTATAGTGTAGTCCATATGCTAAAGTATATCTTAAATATTTTAGCACTCGAGTCAATCTTTTCCAATGTTTATCACTTGGATTACTAGTGAATTGACTTAACTTTCCAACTGCTTGAGAAATATCGGGCCTTGTACAATTCATGAGGTACATTAAACAGCCAATTACTCGAGCATATTCGACTTGTCTTACACTTGCACCATGGTTCTTGGCTAGATGTAAATTAAGATCCATGGGAGTCTTAACTATCTTTACATCGTTCTTGTCGAATTTCTCAAGAATCTTCCCAACATAGTGCGATTGAGATAATGAGTATCAATTCGTCGTTCTAGTGATTTTAATCCCTAAAATAACGTCAGCAATACCCATATCCTTCATATCGAACTTTGTTGTCAAAATTTTCTTAGTTGTTTTAATGATAGTTGAATTACTTCCCATAATTAAAACATCATCAACGTACAAGCACACGATGACATATCCATCACGAGTGGTTTTACTATAAACACACTTGTCACATTCATTAATATGAAATCCATTTGATAACATGGTATTATAAAATTTGATATGCCATTGTTTCGGAGTTTGTTTGAGACCATAAAGAGATTTTACCAAACGACATACCTTATTTTTTTTTTTGCCCATGAGAAATAAAACCCTCAGGTTGTTCCATGTAAATCTCTTCGTCTCATTCACCATTTAAGAATGCAGTCTTAACGTCCATTTGGTGAATTTAAAGATTATTTATAGCTGCAATAGCTATAAGCATGCGAATGGACGTTATCCTTGTAACTGGTGAGTAGGTATCGAAATAATCAATACTTTCCTTTTGTTTATAACCTTTTGCGACAAGTCTAGCCTTATACTTGTCAATTGAACCGTCAGGCTTAAGCCCGCTTAAAAACCCACTTACAGCCTAACGCTTTACTTCCTGGTGGAAGAATCACCAATTCCCAAGTATGATTTTGAAGTATAGATTCAATTTCCACATTCACTGCTTCTTTCAAATACGACGCCTCGGTACTAGACATAGCTTCCTTGTAGGTTTGAGGCTCATTTTCTACTAAATAGGTTAGAAAATTGGGGCCAAATGTTGTAGCAACTTTTGCCCGCTTGCTACGTCTAGGTTCGTTTTCCGTTTCACACTCTTGGGATGTTGATTCCCGTGTTCTTTTATTAGACCTTTTTTCATTCTTCTCTTTGTATGGAAATACATCTTTGAAGAATGATGCGTTGCATGACTCAAAAATAGTTTTTTCGTGTATGTCTTCGATTTCTGATTTGATAACCAAAAATCGATATGCACTACTATTATGAGCATACCCGATAAAGAACCAATCTACTGCCTACGGTCCAAGTTTCACCTTTTTAGGTAATGGTATTTCCACCTTTGCGAGACACCCCCACACTTTGAGATATTTGTAAGATGGCGACTTTCCTTTCCATAATTCATATGGGGTTTTGCCAACACTTTCCCGAGGTATCCTATTAAGGATATGGTTGGCCGTTAATAGGGCTTCCCCCCACAAGTTCTGTGGTAATCCGGAACTTAGGAGTAATGCATTTAGCATCTCTTTTAAAGTCCTATTCTTCCTCTCAGCTACGCCATTTTGTTCAGGCGAATAGGGTGCCGTAGTTTGGTGGATAATTCCACTTTCCAGACATATGTCCTTAAGTGGTGCCTCGTATTTTCCACCACGATCGCTACACACCATTTTGATTTTCTTTCCCAATTGATTTTCCACTTCATTTTTATAATGTTTGAACATGTCAATTGTTTCATCTTAACTTCGTAGAGGATAGACATAGCAATATCGTGTACAATCATCTATAAACGTAATGAAGTACTTCTTTCCACCTCTTGTTTGAAGAAACTTCAAATCCCAAATATCCGTGTGGATTAATTCAAGAGGCGTAGTAGTTTTTGTTCTCAATTGGTCGAAAGGATGTCGAAATATAAGTGGTTCCATTTGTATGCCTAATTCAAGTACATATACACATTGATTAAATAAATCATAAATGCTGTGAAGCACTTGATTTATTTACCAATGTCCATGAGTACTTTGAAACTCTTGATATATGTACTCTACCGAATGACGTCGTGATTAAGTTTAATAACAAACCATAAGTACTATAAAAACTCTTGATTTGCAAGAAACTAAATCGACAACCCATGAGTACTTTGAAACTCTTGGATTTCCATGAGTGCTTGAAACTCTTGGTACGTTCAATAATTGATCTATTGATAAAGAGACCCCCACAAGGCATACAAGTTGTTTCCGTTTTACAACGAAAATATTGGAATACGTAAATATTCAAGATCAACATGCTTTAAACTAACGGGTGACAACACCGTACTTATGTTAGTTTAAAATAATCTCCTACGAAACTTTTATTCCGACATATCCCAAAACATTGAATAATCACATTCAATGAATTTGCGAATCAAAATCAACATGACGCAACCTACTCTATTATAGAGTATCACGTTCATTTTCTTAATTTTGAACGTTCCATTGCCCACACACATGTCGTGCGTAACAACTACTAAAACTTTTTTTTTTTTCGGATTCAAGATTAAGTTTGGATCCTTTTTAAGATGTCACATATGAAGAAACCAAATTCTTACGTTTCTAAATATGGCTTACACTTTTAGACGTGACAACTTTCCGAAATCTAATTGCATAGACTATTTTGCTTGATACAATATCATTTTTCAGAAATTTTGACCATGATTCTGCAAACTTGATTTTGTGAATCTGACATCAAGACCATATCCATTAGATTCGTCTCGTCGAGATACACAATTTTCATATAAGACTCGCCTTGATCCGAGGTCTATAGCTCCAGATATCCTTCGAAAACCGAAGTCAGAATTTCTACAAAATTCTGTTACGAACCAGCAGCTTTGAACAACGATATCTTGAGTTTTACAACTCCGATTGATGCACCATTTTCACCCAGTGCTTCATATTTTCGTTATCTACAACTTTCATGTTTTACGAAAATTGATCCGAGATCCTTATCAATGTCTAAACGACAAAATACAATTCTGCCCCCAACTTATGCATGCTGAATTTTTGCGTAGCAAAATTCACTCTCCAATGATACAAATCGGTAAACCATAATTTTCATGCAATGAGTACTATAAAAACTCTTTGCAATCCGTTGTATGAATGAGTTCTATAAAAACTCTTTGATACAACAATCTGTGAGTACTATGAAACTCTCAGATTTACAAGAAAATTAATTAAACCCGACTTGAAAACCAAAGAGGCGGGAAAAACCAGTTTCGAGAATAAAGCCTTAAGATTGTTGGAGAACAATCGAAACTGGACCGAAAAGAAGAAGATGGAGAAGAAGCTGAAACAGAATTGTATGATAGAAAGTAACTAAATAAAGACGAATTAAAATACTTACAAAAGTCGTCGAATATGAATAGTAATTAGAAACGATCTCGAGCATTGGCTCGATGTCCTTAAGGCTTTATTTGCTCCCTTTGGTACTGCTTGAGAACAAACCGCCTCCCAGGATAATCGTCTCTCACCGTGCAAGAAGTCAGTACACCGCTTACACCCTACGAACCGCAATGGCATGACATCTCTCTTGAAGGAATTGAATTGGAATATAGGAATTTGAAATTATGAAAGTTGTAGGTTCTACAAAGTGTAGGAAGATTTTGTAGGAATTAGGAGAGTAGAAGGAAATGTTGGAATACCCAAATGGGTGGAGAAGCCCTCTATATATAATAGAGTAGGCGACCCTTCAAAGGGGTACAAATGAATAGATGTGTCTATTCATGATAATAACTAACTCTGGACGTTATTAACTAACAATAACTAACTTTGGTCGATAACTAATAAACTTATTAGCAATTCCAACAATTATTAATTTGCGACTTTAATTAATAACGCACCCAAAATTAAATTGCGTCCATCGAAGGACCTATTTGTACACCCATAATTTACAATAATTTTCATTCACCCGTAACTTATTTTTGACAGCTCTCAACTGCAGATTTAACATCTCAGAGTGAGAATTAAAGTCTACATATTTTGTTATCCAAAATTCATAGTTTTCCAACAAAAACTAGCGAAATCAATTGTTCAGAAATTCACTCTAACTTCCTCTTTGCCCGTCCAGAATTACAATTTCATGATTGTAACAAAGAAAACAAGCTAAACTAAAATATTAATAAGTGCTACTTAAATATATAAAAAGCACATGGCATTAACATATGATGATCCCGCAAGTATCCAAACATCACAGGGGAGAGAAAAAACAGAAAACGCTTTGAACTAGCTAGCTTTACTCTTCAACTGTGGTCTTCAACTCCTTGAGAGAACAATCTTCCATGTTGAAAACTACGAGGTGGTACGTGGGAACCGGGTCTCGATGCTGGAAATAATTACGGCATCTTTCACTTCTAATATGATAGTGTGTAAAGTATATGGAGTTTCTCTGGTACTGTGGAAACTCTTTAGCAGAAAGGCACATAGTTTGGAATTCCGTTATAATCAACACATGATCACCTAGTGAGTCCACGCGCACCCAATTCTTTCCCTTGAAATCCATCCTGTAAACGAAACAAACGGGCCAATCTGGAGAACATTTGAGAATTGAGTCTCCAAACACGGGCCTTGTTATTGCAACAAGCCAGAGCTCACCTTGGGATTCCACCAAATGTAAAGTGGATCGACGATAAGGGTAATGACTAGTAGCGAATGTGGGTTTAAAATCATATACCTTTCTCGGGCCATCATCACCATCATCTGAAGAACCCCGACAACTAATATTTTGACTGCAATCCCAGGCTTCCAAGTAATGATCCAGAGCAGAACCCGTGATTGTGTATATACAATTGTTGATGCATATCATCTCTGTGTGTTGGGTAGGCAGCCTATCATTTTGACCTTCGAGTTCAGAAAATTTACTCTTAAATCCTCCTCCACATTTAGCAAACATGAGTCTCTGTTTGGAAGTGAGAGCCACCAAGGCGTAGCTACTACTAGTAATTGGGTCAGGCAACACAAGAACTCCCCAAATGCTTTTGATAGGAGGGATACGGACAACAAAGATGGACAAGAGCAAAGGATGAAGCAAAGACAACTGATGATTCTTCTTTGTTGTTTTGTCTTCAAACAAGATACACCCATGCGAGGAGGAGAATCCAATACAAGCAGTGGTACTACCGCGAAACAGTTTTTTTGTTTCGTCGTCGTCTGGGAGGTACAGTTTCCCCCCAGCAGTCTTGCCAACGATTTCTAACAACCAAAAAACAGCGCCGTCGCCACACCAAATAATTGGTGGTGGCGGCCGAACAAGAGGCCGTGTTGCTTTTTGGGGAGGAGATGGCATGTGGTTTTTATTCATGTCTTGCAATATTTCAGCCCCCCAATCACAACTACAATACTTGTGGCTGCAATGTCTTTTGGCTTTGACGAGGGAAGAGGAACAACTTTGCCGCTTTCTCTTTGAATAAGAAGAAGAAGAAGTCATTGTTGGGGCTTCTCTCCTGCGTGGGTGGAAGAGAAAAAAAGTATGTCAATATACAATGACAACGGAAGTAGTAGTAGCAGTAATATAAATAAGGCAAAAGTTTAATTTACTCCCTAAACTTTCACTTAGAAGTCAAAGTTAACCCTGGACTAATATTTTTGTCAAATAGAACCCTAAACTATGAAAGTGTGAGCAAATTATAATTATTGTTCCATCCTATTCAGCTGTTAATTTTTTAGATAAAATATTTTAAAATATTACATTTCCAAATATACCCTTATTACTAATTGGCAATTAAGTCCCTGAATATTGTCCTATCATCGCATTCCCAGCCAGTTCAGCCCAACCCAACGCTGTCACTCATTCACACCCTTGATTCACACTTCCTCCGTTTCACTAGGTTCTTCAAACATTTATTTGGGTATAGCAATTTGGTTAGCAAAACGATGCAAGAATTTGGTAATTTTTTCATGGTTTTGTAGCGTAAACTTTGCTCTACGATACCACAAAAATTATCAAATTCTTGCTTTGTTTTGCCAACCAAATTGCTTGGCCTAGATAATACCCGAATAACTCTTTGAAGAACTGGTGAAACAGAGGGAGTACTCGCTGGTTTGAGTTTGGACTATACAATAGGTATAATTGATTTCTGATGAAGTTGTCGACCTAGGACGATTGATATACTTTTTATCATAGGTTTTAACGCTGATCTTCTTGATCTCCTATGTACAAATAACAGCCCTAGATGTCGCCGGAAACATTGCCGTCGTACCCCCTACTTCTGAATTATGTACAGGGCGATGACTCTGACGAAGAGGACAACCGCCAGCGTAATAAGAAAACGTCGACCTTCTTGTACGTTTTCCGAATTCTAATCTCTCTTTCAAAAAACTAAATTTCGTCAGCCACTTCGAACATTTGTTTCCTTCTATACTCTCTTGAAATGGAAAACGATGAACCTCAAAATCAAACAGTAGAAACCAATAATTTTTCAACTCATAGTGCAAAATTTTGTGGGATTGTTCAAAAGTTCTGCATTTTTTTGGGTTTGGTCTCCAATTAGACTTTTTTTTTTCTTTTACTCTTTTGAGATCATGCGTTTATTTTGGGAGCTGGGTACGTGGTGGGTTATGGTTTCTCGGCTGAGAATATAGGATTTGGTCGTGGGGATGGTTTGAAAGAAATGGTCGAGTTTTAGAGATGTGCAGTGTGCCCGTGGTGGTTTTTAATGATGTTTGCCCGTGGTGGTCGCATACATTGATAAATGATAACTAGTATAGTGTGTTCATGAAGATGACAACGACAATGGGATATTAAATATTTTCATAAATACAAAAAGAATGGGTGATAAACTTGAGAATAAAAAAGATGGTAATAGTTATAGGACTCTTATGTAAATAATTAGAGGACTAGTTGTATAATTTAGCATTGTATTTTACCTATTTAAGGGTGTAAATAATCAATGAAAAGTACGGAAGATTTCTCTTACTTTCATGGTATCAGAGCCCTACCTTTGCCTCTGATTTTTCTTCCCTTCGTCGTCGTTCATCGCCGTCCACGCCGTCCTCGTCCTCTGCTGGGTCGTCGTCCTCGTCCTCTGCTTCCGCCTCCCCAATCGTTCCCAATACAGAACGATCGCAGTCCTCTGTGCCCTAATCGGCGACCTCCACGCCACTGGAATCGCCGGAGTCCTTCTCAAAATCTGGTCGCCTGTGTTGTGCCATCGACATCGCACCATCTCCCTTTCCCCCTCTCAAACGAGCTCTGCCCAAGCTCTCTCTTCCCTGCTCTGTCTTTGCCGAAGAGAAGCCACACCACCGCCGCTGAAATCACCGGCCACCACCACTCCTCTCCCTCCATTATTTCCGGCGAATCCACCACAATCACGGTCGCCTCCTCCCTTTCTCAGTCTCCCTCACCCAGATTGCCTCCGAGCTCGTTCGTGGGTTTGTGTTCGTGGGTCTCACTTTGATTGATACCATCTCACTTTGATTGGTACCAAGTTCTGAGTTGGTAGTACAAGTTCAGAGTACAAGTTGGTAGTACTAGTTCACTTCTCAAACAGTTTGTTTGGGAACAGTGCTTCGGTGTTGAAGCAATAATATAGTACTTAGTTTATTTTGTGTTCACACTTGCTACTTGACCATCTGCAATCTGTTGTTGAAATGGCTCCTTCAACATTACCACCAACCAAGCAATCAAAGGGTGGTCAGGGAAATGGTTTTCGTCATCGTCAGTCTAGCTGCAAAGGATACAATCATACTCAGCAATACTCCAAAGAGTATCTTGCACCGCCTGCCTCTCCTCACGGCAACTGGGAGTGGTGTCATGCCCCATCGTCCTCGACTGTTCAATCGGGGACATATCTCCCGACACCGGGTTGGACACAGTCATGACCCTCTCAGCCTACAGTTACGTAAGATATTCTTGGTCCAGGACATTCTCAGCAGGGCCTCACAGTCGCTTCTGCCTACCCGCCTGTTACTGATTTGGGATCTGAGTTCTCTGGCATGAAACTCAACGTTCCGGATTAGACTTGGTATCTTGATTCCGGCGCATCTGCTAATCTCACTCCGCAGTCAAATATACTCTCCTCTCTCTCTCGTCATCTTGTCCTTTTCCTAACATACTTGTGGGAAACGACTCTAGCATTCCAGTGAAAGGATCTGGCAATCACACCCTTACCACCAACTCCCGTTCCCTTCACCTTAGAAATGTCTTACTCACCCCAAACATTATCAAAAACCTAGTTTCTGTTCGTCAATTCACTACTAACAACAATGTTTCCGTTGAGTTTGACCCTTTTGGTTTTTTTGTAAAGGACCTACAATCGGAAGCTCTTTTACAGAGGAGCAACAGTTCGGGTGATCTCTATCCGTTCCAGTCTGTCTCACCACCGTCGTCTGCTGTCTCTTTTGCTGCCTTTCCTGCTTCCGTTTGGCACAACCGCCTTGGTCATCCCGGGCGTCTAGTTTTAGATTCGCTTCGTAGTAGTCATTTCATTTCTTGTAGTAGGTGTAATTCAGAAGCTCTTTGTCATGCTTGTCAAATTAGTAAACACGTGCGTTTGTCTTTTTCACCATCTACTTCCTCTACTTCTAGTCCATTTGACATTGTTCACAGTGATCTATGGACATCTCCGGTCTTAAGCAAATCGCACTACAAATACTACCTACTACTATTAGATGACTATACCCATTTTCTCTGGGTTTCCCACTTAAACAGAAAAGCGAAGCGATATCAAAATTTAAACAATTCACTACTTTCGTACAAACTCAATTTGAGCGACCCATCAAAACTTTTCAATGTGACCTTGGTGGAGAATTCGATAATGGCTCTTTTCACTCTCATGCCATTAATCATGGACTTGTCTTCCGGTTTGCGTGTCCTTATACGTCATCTCAAAATGGCAAAGCTGAACGCATGATTCGTCGAATCAATGACATCAGTCGTGCCCTCCTAGCTCAGGCCTCCCTTCCAGCCTCTTTCTGGGTTGAGTCTCTTCTAACTGCTGTCTACCTTCATAACATTCTTCCCACCAAAGTCCTTGGCAACAATATTCCTACTGTTGCCCTCTACCATTGCTCCCCATCCTATGAGAATCTCCGCACGTTCGGATGCTTGTGTTACCCGAACCTCTCTGCCACCTCACCTCACAAGCTTGCACCACGCTCTGTTCGATGTGTCTTTCTGGGATACCCTCTTAATCATCGTGGGTACAGGTGTCTAGACTTGAGTACTAGTCGGGTTCACACTTCCCGTCATGTCACCTTTGATGAGACAGTGTTTCCTTTATCCACTCATGGGTCTGTGTCTCCCTCTGTTCACAGGACTTCTGATCCCGATGACAGTCTTCCGTCTCCCCTTTTCACTCATCGTGCTCATAACCCTGTGTCACACACACCCTCACCCACCCTTACTAGGGCACCCACACAACTTTCCCCGTCTAGGACCCTTGTGGAACCTTTTCCTCAGCACTACGTCCGTTGATCTGTGTCCACTCGCCCTCCTCCTGTACCCTTTGTGTCTGTGTTACCTGACCCCCCTGAGTCACCCACACCGAGCCCAGTGGCCACTACTCCTCCCCCCTCTCTCTCCTCAGATGACTACCAGATCCATGCATGGCATAGTCAAACCAGTCACGCGTCTCACGCTAGCGGCCCAGCTACCAGACCCCATCTCGCCCCTTCCCAAATCCCCAATCCTCGCCTTGGATCCTCACTGGAAAGCGGCCATGGATGATGAGTTTGTAGCTATGGTTACGAACCACACTTGGGATCTGGTTCCTCGCCCGACAGGGGCTAATGTTCTCCGATCTATGTGGCTCTTTCGCCATAAGTTTCGCGCTGATGGTAGTCTGCAGCGCTATAAGGCGCGATTGGTAGCTAATAGGAAGTCCCAGATGGTTGGGATTGCTTGTGAGGAGACTTTCAGCTCGGTTGTCAAACCGACCACCATCCGTACAGTTCTCAGCATTGCCGTCACGCGCTCTTGGCCTATCCGTCAGCTGGATGTCAAGAACGCTTTTCTTCATGGTGATCTCTCTGAGACGGTATACATGCATCAGCCCCCTGGCTACCGTGACACGCGTCATCCTGACTTTGTTTGCCGGCTACGCAAATCCTTATATGGTCTGAAGCAGGCTCCACGTGCTTGGTTTCAGCGATTTGCCACCGTCCTCACACAGACCATCGGTTTCTCTGGTTGCTCCTGCGATGAGTCTCTCTTCGTCTACAGTCGTGGCTCGGACATCGTCTACCTGCTGCCCTATGTGGATGATATCGTCATCACTGGGTCGTCTCCTGTTATCTTGGATCAGATTATCTCCCTGCTCTCTGGAGAGTTTGCTATGACTGACCTGGGCCATCTGCATCATTTTCTGGGCATCGCTGTCACCCGTGATTCGTCTGGCCTGTTCCTGTCTCAGCATCAATATGCGACCGAGATTCTTCGCCGTGCCTCTATGTCGACCTGTAAGTCTACTGCCACCCCTGTTGAGGTCGGGAGTATACTCACAGCCACATCTGGCCCACCGGTTGCTGATCCTACACTATACCGCAGCCTTGATGGGGCCTTGCAGTACCTCACGTTCACTCAGACATCCAGTTTGCCGTTCAGCAGGTCTGTCTCTTCATGCACGATCCCCGTGAGCCGCACTTTCATGCCCTGAAGCGTATCGTGCGCTACATCAGTGGGACACTAGAGTATGGTCTTCGACTCTCTGCCTCCGCTGCTGATTCCCTCACCGCCTACACCGACGCAGATTGGGCTGGTTGTCCAGACACGCGCCGCTCCACTTCTGGTTACTGTGTCTTCTATGGAGACAATCTTCTGAGTTGGTCGTCCAAGCGTCAGGACACGGTATCTCGTTCTAGTGCTGAGGCTGAATATCGCGGTGTTGCTAACGCCGTCTCCGACTCTGCTGGGTTCGGAATTTGCTTCTTCAGCTTCGTGTTGCCCCGCCTCGGGCCACCGTCGTGTATTGCGACAATGTGAGTGCTGTCTATCTCTCTGGTAATTCTATTCAGCATCAGCGCACTAAGCATGTTGAGATTGATCTCCACTTCGTTCGTGAGAAGGTTCGTTTGGGTCAGCTTCGCGTGTTGCACATTCCAGCAGATTATCAGTACGCCGACATCTTCACCAAGGGTCTTCCTCGGCCATTGTTCCAGCGCTTCCGTTCCAGTCTCAGTGTTGGCACGCCTACAGTTTCGACTGCAGGGGAGTAATATTTATAGGACTCTTATGTAAATAATTAGAGGACTAGTTGTATAATTTAGCATTGTATTTTTTCTATTTAAGGGTGTAAATAATCAATGAAAAGTACGAAAGATTTCTCTTACTTTCCGATGGATGCTGAAGTTGAACATTTTTTTAGAGTGAAAGGGTAAAATAGTCTGTATATTTTTTAATTTCACTTTAACTACATTCACTCTGAAAACTAACGTCTAAAGTGGATGTAGAACACGATTTGCAAACAGTTTGATAGTTTAGGGTTCTATTTGACCGAAATAGTAGTCCAGTGTTAATTTTGACTTCCAAGTGAAAATTTAAAGGAGTAAATCAAACTTTTCCCATTAAATAAAGTAAAGAAAGATTCAACTACTAGCACAAGGCAGTAAAGTCAAAAAACGAAATATGTGACCTAATTGGAAGGTGGGCACTGTTTCCATAGTTGTGGAATGACACAAGTACTGAGCGGTAATGATTTGAACTACATTCGTTTCTTCTCTAAGACACCAGTTTTGACTCGTATCCGGATCACTTTGACCGGGTGATTTGAATAGTAAAACGATGCGATTTTTCGATAATTTTTTCACCGTGTTATAGAGAAACTTTTACTCTACAACACCATGAAAAGATTATCAAAAAATTGCATCGTTTTGTTACCCAAATCACACGGTCAGAATCACCAGGTGAATAATGGTAAAACTCTAGCACCACTGTCTTAGAGAATATCTATGTTTAATTGAATTCTTTAACATTTTAGATATATTTATATCTAAAATTATATTATATAAAATATATACTCATTACGCTCTCAAATATGTATATTTTTAGAATTTGTCAATTTCGCGCTCCCACTCTAGGTAACTTAGGGTACGACTGGGTACCCTTAAAATATACTTCATGTTGTAAAATAAATTCAAACTCAAGAACAGAGAGGATGGAACTCGATCGAACCATATAGATAAGTAATGCACGATGATTTGGGTAATTCCAACCCCCCCCCCCCCCCACCCCAAGTTTGATAAAAAAATAGTATTTACAACAAACATAAGAACAGAGGTAGAGCAAAAACATACAAGATCATACATCAAAATACATACCAGATACACGTCGGGCGATGTTGGAGAATGTTTTATCCGCCGGAGGGAGAGAGAAGATATAGAGTCCGTCGGTTCAGGTGATGTTTGAAGCCGTCGGCAAGGAAGAAGACAGAGTTTCGTCCGTCAGGTTCTTGAGGCGATGTTGGAGAGTTAGGATTCACGTCGGTTGTTTCACCTTCGGTGTGAGGGAAGAGATAACAAAACGGCGAGTTAGGCTTCTGGGGATATTCTACAAATATGTCATAAATAAGATCTCAGTGTGAAGATTATGAAGAAATTAGAAACAATAAATCAGGGTGTTTTTTTGGACATCTACTGATGTGGCATATGCCACGTCACTTTTTGTTTAAATTTCTGTTTGTTTTTTTCAACAACTTTCAGTGATTAAATTAAGACAGGACGTAGAATAGATATAACAATAATAAAGATAAAGATACATTACACCATAATGAACGAGAGAATTAAAAAGTCAGGATAGCAATTTATTTTCGTTCCATATTTGTGTTGGTCTAGGACAGAAAGAACCAAAAGTCAAAATACTGATTTGGCATGTTATGACTTCTCGTGTACCATCGAGTTTATGCTTTTTTTTTGGAAAGATTTATTATTATTATTATTATTATTATTATTATTATTATTATTATTATTATTATTCGAACAAGTTAAGATTTTGGCCAAACTTTTTTACTTCAAAATTTTCCAGTAAGTCTAAACTCATATAACTCCATGTTTTTCTAAATATCTAAGCTCATCTAATTTCTCCTCAACAGAAATAAAAAATAAATGCATATTTACTAAAATTCCAGATCCTTCTCAAAGCAAATTCGGGCGAGCAACCAAGACTTGACAAGGGTTCAAGTTAATGTGGAATTTGTTAGAAATAACTCAATCGTGTAGCATTCAGGTGAATAACTCAAGTAAAAGGGTACATGCCGCTATATGCGGTATCAAATCAGCAGTACATTACAGTTGGAATTCAATTCAATTTAGCACGTACCGTTTAAGTATAATGCCAGAAAATAAATTGAGCTGGCAAAAATGTGTCAAGATTTCTTGCACCAAGGTAGGCTGTGAAGTTAAAACCCCAATTTAAGCTGTCAAATTGGCAAATTTCTGTTGTTGTGTGTTGCAGTGTTGCTAATTGTTTGATTTCCCTCTGCTTAAGTCCACTACTACTTCTGCTGACTATTAATAGTTCGTGTGACACCATTTGTCAGGTCAATATTCGCCACAAACGATGGTTTGAAATGCGTTTGGGAATTGGGACTATGTGTTGGAAATTGAATGTGAAATCCATAGAGAAATGGTGGTGTTCTTGGTAGCTTGAAGAATCTTGAAACCAAGAGAAAGTTATTTGTCCCGCATTGTTGCTCAAAGTGGTGGTAGGTGGGTATATTTGGTTTCACACACAAGGGTAGTGTATAACTACTAAGGTGTGTGGAGAGCCATGGGTGTTATTGTGTGCCTCGCGCACACACACGCGCGCCGCCGCCTCGTCTCGAATCGGGTCCGGACCGGGTCGGGTCGAAGGGCGATTTGGGCGAAATGTCTCGGCGTGACGGATGAATCTCATTGATATAGTCAATCGTTTTTTTCTCTCTGGTTCATCTCTCAACACAGAATTCTCTGCTTTCTCTGGCGAACTGAGGTGCGAGTCGAAGTGATTTTCATCGCTGCTGTAACGAAGAGGATCAGAGCTGTTTTATCCTGGAAGGATCATCGCCGGATCCCAATACAGCGTAAGTGGGGGCGATTATTTCTTCAAGAGCAGTCAGGCCTTCTTCGCAAGACCTGGCGACTCAGCTGCGTTCCTATATTACCTGTTCCATTGTGAACAGAGGTATGAACTGTTCCCTCTTTTCTTTCGTACAGTATCTAATTTCTTTATTATTTGCTTTCTAGATTTGTTTTCTCCATGTTCTTGGTCATGCTCTGTTAATCAAATTTTCCCTACTAAAATTGTTAATTTTAGTGTGTTTCACCATCACTATGCAGACATGCCATGACATTGAGAAGATATCTTGCCTAAATTGCCAGTGAAATGCGTTGTGCATTTGGTTAGCTGGTTGCTCTGATCCTTTTTCCGGCGAATTACGTCTCGATGAGAAAGCGAGAGATATGTTGATGTTCCTGCGAGTGGTTGCCAGGAAATTAATTCCTGTTAATTTCTGAAGCTCAGCATGTAACTTAACTTCTGTTAGTGATACTTTGTTGCTGGATTCCAATGATGGAGCATCTGGCTGCAGTGTATGTGACAGGCTGTGATGAGAGCTTTCTCGAGCCTGCAATTCAGGCTATGGTACGACTCGTATTTTGGCGTGGCAACACGGGGAGTCTCATCTCTCCCTGTTGCAGCCATAGCGCTATAACTGTAGTCTGATTGCATTCACAGATCTGAGCCTCCCGAAAAAGGATACCACCTCCCCAATTCTTTTATAGCTACTGTATAGTTTCATTGATTACAGCAGCAGCAGCAGTGATGATAGAATGGTGGTCTGAGTTTAGGTTACAATTAAGACAAAGCGCACATTGTCATTGATTATTGCCATAGCAGAGTTGTTTTTTCACGGAGATTCAAAAGGTTACTAATGTCTCTTTTACCTGTCTTGACAATTGCAGACGTATCTGCACAATGTTTCACGAAATTTCTTTCCGTTTTGGTTTCATGCGCTTCTAGATGCTAATGGAAAGAAGTTACTGATTTTGGATTCAGTGCTCTCTCCCAGCAAGTCATGATAGTTTTAGAAAGTTGAAAGTATTTAACTCAGCCAAGGTATATTCATTTTTCTGCATCTTTTCCTATGGTAACGAGTCTGATTTTGTGGAAATATTCTGCAATTTCTGTTCCATGTAGACAACCATAAGTTTTTGTTGGTACTCGCTATTACCAGAACTGGAAAGATGAGTAAGTGGTAACATCAAAATCACAATAAACTATACTAATATCTGCTGAAATTGAACAATAAGTTCAAATACATTCAACTTATTCTTTTTTTACATAGACATTTTGGGATAACTGGTTTTAGATAGGGAGGGAAACTGAGGTTAGAAAAGCTCTGACTCCAAATAAGACATTATCCCAACTCATGTCCTTGCTTCGCTCAGTCTTAACTGCTCAAAAGTATCTGATAAAAAAAAGTTCAAACTGAAATATGCGTATTGTTAGGTAGTAATGAACAAGTTAAGTAAGGTCAGGATCAATCAGTATATGTAGTCAAACTAAGCAATCATACCTTTCTCAGTTCTGTCAAGTAAAACATACGCTTCCATTGTTTAAAGAAAGAGTAATGCTACATGAACGGAATTTTAGACATAAACATAGACATAATTTCTAATTGTAGTAAAATCAATCCCTGCTATGGAAATATGAAAAATTCTAAAGGGACATAATTTTGGACAGAATTTTAGACATAATTAATACTTATAGTGATTTTGATTATGTGTCAATATTTCCTAAAGATTTAATATTTCCATAGCAGGGATTGATTTTACTACAATTAGAAATTATGTCTATGTTTATGTCTAAAATTCTGTTCATGTAGCATTACTCTTTCTTTAAGAAAAATTCTAAAGGGACATAATTTTGGACAGAATTTTAGACATAATTACTACTTATAGTGATTTTGATTATGTGTCAATATTTCCTAAAGATTTAATATTTCCAGAGTAATGCTACATGAACAGAATTTTAGACATAAACATAGACATAATTTCTAATCAAAATATTAGAATATTAAGTGCTGCTGAAGTTTTAAACAGACAGTCATTGGAAAGAGGTGGTCACACCTATCGAAACCAAACAAGCGCTTGAGATTGTCTCCACACAAAAACTCCAATGAGTTACAAATATACTGAGACAATAATCTGGGAAACAAGCACTGATATTATTGAGATTGTATGGTGCTATTTTAGACGGTTACGGTGTATTCCTTTCAGCTTTTTGTTGAATTTGATAGCTTTTGCCTGATCTCTCTGTTGATTTTATGTAAATGAAGTATTATTTTCTGGAATCTAAACTTGGAATTTTATCTCCAGTGTAGATTCTGTTGTAATTTATGTTAATTAATCAAGGAGCTATTCTTGTGATGCTCACAGTTGCCTCGTGCTGTGTCCGGAATGCCCATATGTGAAGTATTTGCTGAAATTGGGAAATATAGGCCAGGACGCGCAATGACAAGTCGTACCTCTCAGCGTGATTGCTCCAGAAGGAGCCAAACACATGTTGTAGAGGGAATGTTTGTGTGTGCTTTTGTGCATTTACTTACAAGTTACAATATTATAGTTGATCTCTGCATTTGTTTAATCAACATTTATGTCAAGATACCATGCCAATTTGTTTCTTCAGGTAATTACTACAGAATACGTAAGCAACCACAACCACTAATTAAGCCCCTATGCTAATTTTCCGTTTGAGTTGAGGGTTAACCTTAGCAGGTCTCGGGTTGTTCTGATTGGGGACGTCCCTAGGACTGGTGTCTCAAGTTGTGGCTTGAGTATTCGTCGCTTGGTCTTCTTCAGTCAGTACTTATTAGGGAAGTAGTTGTGGAGGTATGGCTTAGAGCAAGAGTACCTTTTTCAGAAAGGTGATTGATGGTAGGTTTGTCTCGGAGAGGCTAATGTGGTTGTCGGCGCTTTTGGATTGATCTGTGGAAGGGAAATCTGGGGAAGTGGGATCAGTTTGCTGAGAAGGTGAATTTTAGGAGATTATGTCGGTTTTGGGAGAATTGGTGGGTTGGTAATGAACCTTTATCGCGCCAGTTTCCGGTGCTGTACTGTCTACTATCTAGCTAAGATCCTTCTGTTTAGTAGTCATTCACTGTGTTGGAGGCGATCTTGATAATAGCAAGTACCAACAGAAACTTATGGTTGTCTATTCGGTGATTTTCATATCAAAATGATGTAATTTTTTGATAATTTTTTCATAGTGTTGTAGAATAAAAGTTGTTCTATAACACGGTGAAAAAATTATTAATTCGCATCGTTTTGTTGTCCAAATCACCCGGTCAAAGTGACCCACATACCAGTCAAAAAGTCAAGATGTGACTAAAGAGCAAAGACGGAGTGGTACAAAGCAAAGAGCTGCTTTAAGGGCAATCCCTTCACGGGTAATAGTAGTGGTCCTACTCTAGCTCTGTGCACACATCCAGGCACACTGATGGCATAAAGGAACCCAACCAAGTAACGTACTACTCTGTCCCAGCTCTTGCCCATCATTGGGAATATTTGACTCGTACATGGGTCACTTTGACCGGATGATTTCGATAGCAAAATAATGCGATTTTTCGATAATTTTTTCACGGTGTTATAGAGCAACTTATACTCTACAACACCATGAAAAAATTATCAAAAAATTAAATTATTTTGCTATCCGAATCACCGAGTCAAAGTGACCCAGTGAATAGTGGTAAAAGTCAAAATGATGGAGAAGAGCTGGGACAGAGGTAGTACCATTCGACAAGTTACTCAATAATAGACCCCCAAAAAAGCCTAAAGTTGCAGGCCTACTAAATATGTCCAAGGGTAAAGGTAAGGGTGGCCTGGGAGCTAATCTTCTTAATATATCCTTTATTGCTAAATTGGGTTGGAAACTTTAACGGATGAAACGACCCTTTGGGTTAAAGTGCTAAAAGCAAAATACCTCTCCAAAGTTAATGTTAGTGCTTGGAAACTAATAGAGTCTTCATGAAGAGAAATGTTAAATGGAATGTTGGAAATGATGGAAAAAAACTTTGGTACTATCGGTGGTGTGGAGACGGTTCCCTTGCTGACAAAGCAATAAACAAAGAGTGCATTAACAATGCCAAGCTGAAAGACTTCATGAACAATGATGGGAGGTGGGATCTTTCTACTGTGGCTGACAATTTGGTTAGCAATGATTTTGATAAGGAGGTCCTTCTTTCCTATCTACAGTACCCAATCTGACTCGTTGAGTTAAAGAAATTCAACTAATGGCCAGTTTACCATTTCTGATGCATATAAAGCTCTTGACAGAGAAAATGTGGGGACTGATTCGTGGAGTTGGTTTGGAAGATTAAAACCTCTCAAAATCTCAAAAGTTTTCTCTGGAAGGTTTTATAGCATAGACTCCCTACAAATGCCTTAGGATCTGTTTGGGGTATGGAGAGTGATGGCGTTTGCCCCAGATGCAAGTTAACTCTTGAGAACCAAAATCACCTTTTCAGAGAATGTACTTTCTCTAGAAGGATATGGACTGCTTTAAGAAGCAGTAACTGGATTGACAATGATAGCCACCTGGAGCTTAATTCTTGGATTCAAAAGAATCTCAAGGATAGAAGCCACTGTTTTCAAAATATGAATTGGAGCAATGTTTTCATATCAATCCTTTGGGCGATATGGAAGCAAAGAAATAGAACAATTTTTGACAACAAAGAAATAAGCACTTTATCGTGCTGTTTTGAGAGTATGAAACTTGCCACTGTGATTCATCATGCTTTCTTGGCTGAAGATGAAGTGGCAGGTAAATTGGATGTTTCCGTGTGCAGGTAAATTGAAGCTCAACGTTGATGCTTGTCTCTACCCGGATGCTGGAGGAGCGGGGTTTGGTGATAATTTGAGAGACGAGACAGGAACTCACATCCTCAGCTTCTCCGGCAACTCAGCTGATACTTTTGTTAACCAGGCAGAGATCTTTGCAATCTATAAAGGCCTGACTATTGCTTATGCCAGCAGCTTTTGCAATATTATTGTGGTTGAATCTGACTCTCTTCACGCTGTCAACATTTCAACAATGTCAACCATGAGGCTGCTTGTAGATTCTCGCTTATCCCTGATGCACGGAACATTCTCACTCTCACAAATAGCACCCTCCATCACATTCCAAGAGAGAAGAACAAGTGTGCGGAACTTCTGGCTCGGATTGGCTCCTTCCAGCCCCAAGACTTGCTGGTGTACAACACCCGTCACAACTCTATCAAAAATTGCATTATGGAGGATAGGATGGCTGCTACTGCTATTAACCTGGATGAGGACTAGGTTCTGCCAGAACCCCTGTTTTGTTTCATGGGGTTTATGTTAGAACAATTTGTTTGTTGTAATTGTAGGTTTATGTAGCTTTTCCCTTGCTGGACTATTTTCTTTCTTTGGTTGCTTGTTGTGATGACTTTATTTACCGATTAATCGAAGAAAAAAATATGTCCAAGTGGCTTTCTAGATGTCAATTAATTTCCATATTCATGATTATAACTAAAAATAAATAATTTTCAAGAAAAAATAAGTAAAGGGAAGAGTAAGGTGTGACAGGAAAGACAATAGATCTGAGTACAACTCGGTTACCTCTTTCTATTCAATATTGTGAAAGTTTTATTTTTAGCTACTTTCATGGTACACACAAGAATGGTTTTCATTTGAAAATGCAATATTCATTACAACCAATGAAATTTCATGGAAATTACTAAATGGATCCGGGAATCTTAATATCATGCTTGCAATTACCTATTAAAAGTAACCAGCTGAGTAGCAGCCAGCAGGGTAGGTTAATCATATTATTTATTAGGAGATGCATAATCTTCATATAAACATATACTGGTACATGGCTAACTTAAGCCACTCATTATCCCATAACTCAAATCAAAATAAGTGCCAGAGTGCCACTGCAGAAGACTTACAGAAATGTCCGAGGGGACGATTTTTGTGATACCCCATACGTAGTCCTGTTGACCATTTAAATCAGAGCTTATTCTATGATCTAGTCCATGTTCTTCCATCTCTAAGCCACTGCTTCGGCACTTATCTATTTGCCTGGAATGTCATTGGAACCCAAACTTGAATCAACAAGAAAGCCCAGTGATGGCTCAACGCCGTCAAACTCCAAATCAAATTGGCTTTCAAAAACAAATTGGCACAATGATCAAGAAAGGCACATGTTTTAGATGGAAGTTATGAATACTTGTATACATGGGCACAAGAAAGTAGGAATAAGCATATTACCTAACAAGGTAGACATCTATAGGACCCATTGTGCTTTGTAACACAATTCTATATCTCCTCTGCTGATAATCAACATCTTGCTGCAAACCATCAATGTTCTTATGCAGTAGAAACATTGTTATTGGAACGTGACATGGTAGCTCATCACGTTCACCTCGTCGGGAACAGGAACTTCTAGGGTTGTTCCATGTGGAGCTTCGATAGCTATTAGTGTTTCATTCTGGTAGTAATAAAACGTATACAAGTTGAAAATAGTTAATGATCTTAAAGAAGTACTAGATGTAAAGTGCGAAGGATCGGAACCACCTTTCAGAGAGAGCAAACGAAAAGATAGGT
The DNA here is from genome assembly GCA_023055425.1 of Linanthus parryae. Taxonomy (NCBI): domain Eukaryota; kingdom Viridiplantae; phylum Streptophyta; class Magnoliopsida; order Ericales; family Polemoniaceae; genus Linanthus; species Linanthus parryae. Next base: position 1,607,167 of record JALGPY010000002.1, read on the forward strand.
ACTGTTGTAAAAGATTGTCCAGAGAGCAAGGCAGGCTCTTGGTATCCTCTTCAGTCACAAAAAGCAATCTGATTGTGTAAAAAAATAAACAGTGTTCTTTCTAAGGAATAAAAAAGCCAAACTCGGTTACTAAAACTACATAAACCATAAAAGAGAGCAACTCGCTTTTGAATGTTCTCTTCCTCGATCAGATCCCTTATCCTATCTTGTATTTCCCTGCAACATTCATAAATTTAAGTGGAATCCCTTACCCACCGATTCCTTCAAAGACAATTGTTATGTCATATACCCGCCTTTTCTGGTGACCTACATCGTCAAAGTTTTTAGCAGGGATAAATTTGTACATATAACACCAATGAAGAAAGAGCAAAGAAATTTTCACCTTCAAGGTGTCAGCAGATTGTTTAAATCAAGAATATCATCTTATGCATGCTTAATCAAATTGATGAACCTTCTTGTTAAGAGTCCTGATAAAACAATTGAAACAGTTGATCTCTCATATGTCAATTCTCGACTAAGCTTGAAGCGTCATGGGCAACATTATGTAGTCATACAAGCAGCCTAGATTCTGTTTTTGTGCAACTTACAAAGGGAATTATCACGACGACCGTTACTAGGAGTAAATGGACATGGACAGCCTGCACATTCAAGAAGAGCAATCAATTTATTTCCCATCTTTTCTGCATTTGGGAAGGTGAACATCAAGGATAGAATGACCGATAAGGTGAACCAGCAAACCCAATGTATTTCAAAAACTAAATCCATATAAGTCACTTTAAGAGAATTTATCTAACCGGCACTTGACAAGGGAGTCTGGGCAGTGAGGTTTCAGTCTTTGATGCTTTTGACCGGCTGTTTACCCTTACTTTTGCAGGTATAGGTGTTCTCAAGGGACTATTAGCTACACCAAAACATTTGATGATTTTCATATAATATGTTGAGTCATTTATAGAACTGGAAATTTAGTTCTCTATTCTTTGCGAAAAGTCCGGTTCCTTATTATCAATAAGCTTACACTAAGTTAATATTCACTTCATATGACATTTGAACATCTTGAAAACATAAAATTACACATCTCTTGCGCATCTAGAGAGGGCTTCCCCTGATCACTCCCAAGAACTACTGCAAATTTATCAGGCCCACCTATGGAATCGAATTGGAGTAAAATAAATCAAATAGAAAGTAGAAGACACCTCTAGTTCAGTCCTAATACCCGTGGTATCTTGAAATAAGAATGACAATCTATATATATAGCATGCAAAGCATACATCTTACATTTTCTTGATAACACATAAGATAAATTAGGAAGAAAGATCATAAGAAAACACCATGCAAATTAGGGAAAGGTAACCCATTAATATTCTGACCATTAAACGACCACACAGGAAAAATCTCTGAAATCAGCTTGTAGAGGAATAGAAGGAAAAAGTGTTAATCTAAGATAGGTGATGAAAAGCTTTACTAAGACTTGAAACACCAAACAATGTCAGAATATTAGTCCAGGGAGAATGACATAAACCTGCTACCATGTGTTTCCGGCATGCATCAGTAGAAAGCAAAGCAAAACCAATCCACAGAAGGGAAACAATATGAAATGTCAACGAATAATGCCTTTATAAATAGAAAGCTAAAGGTAACTGATTAGGAAATATGAGGCAGGCAAGTTCCAGAGTTGTCAATAGCTTTCAGGAAAACTTATACTTCATCCGGAAAATATATACTTCCTAGTATAGCCTGCATACTTCCTAATAACTGATTGGTTATTAGGCCACTGAATAACCAATCTGTTGACTGTCCCTTGAAATATCTCTTGAAAAGAAGACCAACTATTTTCACTTCTTCCCCTGCAGCCACACCAGTCTTGTCAATTGAGAACCTATTCCTGAATTTCATGTTCTCCAGTTTTCTCAGTATTTCGTTTGCCATCAGTAGTTCAATTCACACCACAAAGAGCCACTAAACAATTCGTGTGATTAACCATGTATTTTAAGTTGTTCTATCCTCAATTACTAGATCTTACACGTCTAACCTGAATTAAACAAACACTCAGTCATATCTTCCTTCAATCAACCAACACGCATCCCTAATCTTCACCTTCAAAGTCTAATTTCATACCCAGAACCAACACTCAAAAGTTCTGCTAAACTTCAAACAAAGGCTCGAAGAAACAAATGAGAAAAATCATTTAGATTAACACAAGCCCCTACCATACAAAATATACATTTACACTTACCGTTTCACAAAGGTTAACATGTCGAAGATAAGCACGCTGAAGGTTGGCACCTTTCAAATTAGCATTACACAACTTTGCACCGTGAAATGAAATCACCATACCAAATATGTACATCGATATATTATATACTTCTCTTGTGGCTCACATTCCTAAGTATAAAGTTTATTTTGAATTGGCATTATATTATATCTTGCATCTAACCTCAATTACACAATCACCCAATCACATCTTCCTTCAATTAACCAACACCCATCCCTAATATTCTCCTTCAAAGTCTAACTTCATACCCAGAACCAACCGGTCAAAGCACTAATAAGATAAAGATTTGGATAATACTGCAGAAACTCACCAAATCGGGTCAATCGATAGATGGGTTCATCAAATTAATCGCCCGAAACCACATAATACTCAAATCGATTGACTTGAGAAGCCCTAGTTCAAGAACGAATACAACAATACTCACCTCCGCGACGGTGGCGTAACCCCACTCCAAAGCCGTTTGTTCTCCGATTTGGAAACCCTAGGTGGGTTATGTGAGATTCAACGAGGGTTGTTCGACGGTGGAGTCATGATGATCGATTGAGGCTTTGGTGCAGTTCGTGAGAGAAATGCAGCGACTGTTCGACGGAGGAGGGTGAACTGAAAACTTTGTATTATTTGTGTTTGGCCCCAACTGTTTGTTAAATTTTAATTCCGCCCCCCTGAGAAAGTTTGTTTCCAAATTTGTACCCAAATTTTTTATGAAACTTTTTTTCCCGCCAAAAATGGGGGATTTATTAAGACAATATATTTTTCAAATGTAACCTTTGATATGCAACTTGAGAAGCAGAGGATCCTCCACATTTAACACGAAAATACAAAAAAACTGAACAATGACACAAGTTTAATTTTATTGATTGTTTAATTAAAAAATATTGACGAAACAAGGAAATGAACAACTAATGAAGTAAATAAATGACAGAAGTGGGATCTTTGATGAAGAAGCTACACATTTGAGTTCTGATCTTGACTTGTGCTTGGGTTATGTAAAGTATCTAGTTCATAGACTAGCAATTCTGGTTTGTTGAATCTCATAACTTCTTCTTTGGTGACTTCTTGGGGTGCTTCTTCATCGTCGGTTAGAAACCAACGCTCGACATTTTCGGCATCCACTCGTCTGACATAGGAAACATAATGTGCATGTTTATGTAGATGCATTCCCCGGTGCTCAATTACGGAGACTAGAACATAACGCAAGTCCTCGTCGTTGTTCACTATTGCATTCTTTTCAAATGTCAATTCCTCTTCAAATGTCACCCAGCGATCAATGTTCTTTTTGCCAGTAGGGCGTTTTGTACGTCGTCCGTTCTTGTCGTTCTTCACAACAAACAATTCGATGTCAACTTGAATATAGATGACACGTGGCGCAACATCAAACTTGTTAAAATTTTTGTCTCTTATATCAAGTAACAAGTCTTTCTTGAATTTTTCCGATGCTGATTCCCCGGTTACCATATGCTCTTTCATTGCATCAAACATTGGATATTCAGTCCGGATGTTGGGAAAAAGTAGGGGGAGAAAGTACTTCAACACCGCCGTGCTATGATCCGCAACCTTGGCGCTCTTAACGCGGAATTTATTCTTTTCACCCTTCTTCTTCTTCTCCTCCTCCTTCTTCTTCTCTTTATCCAAGCGTAGGAGGGCGTCATGCAGGTTTTTGGTGTTGGTCTCTTGCCCACAAACCAATTTTTTGAGGGCTACGACGCCGGGTTCACCGGAGGTGTAACTTCTGATAAATTGTGTGAGTGAAGAGATAGATATAATAGCTTGAATGCCAACGTTCATGTAGCAGGTTGCGCCTAGGTTTGGCAAAGGCTTAACGAGGACGGCGACCAACTGGTCGGAGTTTGGTTCTTCTGCTGAAGTGAGTTTTAGCCGTTTAGTACTACTACGGGTAGTGGCTCCACCACCGACACGGAAGCATGCAAACGCTCGGCCATGGTGGCGGAAGATGCAGAAGAATCTGCTAGTCCTCGTCATGATCAGATGAAGCAAGCAATTCTGGGATCGATACACAGAGAGAAGATTGTTTGTGGTGTTAGCTTTGGTGGTGGTGGGGCAGGGGGTTATAAAGGGGTCGTCGTCAGCTTCTTTGCTGGAGGGAAACTTGAGTTGAGCACAACGGTCAACTCTCTTTCTCTCTCCCCCTCTTTCCATAAATCCCATTCCCAAATTTTGGATCCGGATTGGCTAAATTGGTAAGCGAGTTTGAGTATGGAATTCTTTGTTGTTTGTTGTAATACGAGGGAGTTTGAGTCCACGCGCTTCGTTCTCTCTCCCCCCTCTTTCGCACATTACCATAAATACCATTCCTAAAATTTCCTAATTCAGATTTGCTAAATCATGTTGTACACTGAGGGAGTTTGAGTCCACGCGCCCCCTTTACACCGCCCAAATCGCAGAGGGCAAACAATTGAGAGATAAGATTTATCTCTGCATCGATGGCAAAAAAATCATGTTTCAATGGCATTTGAACTTGGAGAGGTCTTTTGGCCAGAATCCTCAAACCTGAACAATCCTGAAGAGGCGGTGGCGGTGCAGTCCGTTCTTCTCTCTCGTGAATGGCTTCGGATGCAGAGAGCCAAGTGAGCCCTAGAGGCTTTACTCAAATCCCCTTCGGACTGCGATGTGGGAATGCTTCAGGGGTGCAGACAGTTTCAAGGAGTTCAAAGCTAACAACATCCATATGGGTGTTGTTTTGATGTTCAAATGCCCCTGTGATCAAGGTAATTAGCAATTCCATTTAATTTCCCCCTATTTTAATCATTCAATCCCCAGTTGTGAATAGAAGATATTTTCTTTCTAGTGTTTATTTTTATCAATTATATATTGGTGGGTATTGGACATTGTTGGCTTTCGAGAATTGTGGGGTGAATAGACCTTTTAGGTTGTCCCAGGAAACACTAATAATCTTTTAGCTTATTAAGGGTACACGAGATAACAAATTTCTGAAATGAAATCGCTAGGTTTTATTATGGTGTAATTATGTATGATGTCAAATGGCAACTAAACATGCAGCTTTCCGAGTTAGTTTGAAGTCCGGCAACCTAGAGCAATTAATGGGTTGTTTGCTTTATATCTTTGTCACAATCCTGGGGTATAATCATTCTCTCATAGGCATGTCTCCCGCGAGTCTGCTTCTGAAAAGGGACTGAGTTTAATGAGCATTCAGAAAACTTCTCTTGGATTAGGATCATGACTAAGTATCTCCCGTGAAACAGGCGTTCAAAGACTCATAACGCCCTTGCCCCTTCATCTTGGAGTTACGAGACTTTTTACGTCTTTTCCCTCAATAATATTTTATTACTGCTTCTATTCTTCGCTTGATCTTGTGCTCACACATTATGCTTTTTTTAAATGAAAAATGCAATTTGTATATGTATGTTTGTATATGATGTTCTTTTTCGTGCTTTTACTGCCAGGAAAGAAGAATCCACACTCTTCTGCGTCAAGGGCTTCTTCAAGGCCAACGGAGGGTTATGGTGTGCAGAATCAATTTTCTTCCTCAATATCTTCAGTACATATGCCAACAGATGGTCATGTCCCAAAGTATGTCAATATCATATATATTGATGAATCAAATGACCTGAAGTGGAGCAATCGAGACTTCCAGTTGATTGATAGGTACTCATATCAGTAGAATTTTAAGTTTTCCTGTGTATTACTCTATGATTTACGTGTTTGATTCATATGACATGTTCTTTATGTCTAAAATTTATCATGTTTAAGTTATAAGATGATAGTTAGTACTGCTATGTATGCAATCTCCTTTTTTATTGACCTCGTGCACTATTTTAAGGAACTTTTTGATCTCTTTACATTTTGGTTAACATAAATTAGCTTGAATTTCCCAAGGGGTATAGGTTCAAAAACTAAAGTTTGGCCTTTTGGTTAGTGGCAATTTAACAGAGCTTAGTTTGGATATGTGATCCATGATCGGTGTTTGGACCTTATTTATTTGTTGTTTTTTGTTTTTCCGATCGTGTTTTAGGTCAACAATGAATTTGGAAATCACTCATTCGCACCAAAGAGAGGGAGTTGTTTAATGCCACGATGAGTGGGCATGACGTCTGGTGGAGGGTAAAACTTTACATATCATGGAGGTTCGTTTAACCTCTTTTCTGATAGGATCAAAGTAGCAACATATTCTTTTATTCATGAAATGTATAAACTTGAACTAATTGTCATGGTTTCAGTATGATCATGGAAGTTGGGCTTGTGTTTGTTGGCTTCTGTTGTGCTAGCTTCATGGGGGAAAGAATAACGGAAGGGGTTTACTAAGTTTTGGACCCTCTTGTTACAGGAACAGATGGTATTAAAGTGGGTTGAAGCATATTTTTCCTTAAAAAATGATTAAAAGGAAACAGATTGTAAACCTGTTGACTGGACACCCCACCTTATATGTTTTAGCAAATGAGATATTTGCCAAAGGGTTTATATCCAATGATTTAATGAAGAGGGTAGTGCTTTAGGACATTCAAAGTGGCTTTCTAGGCTATGGAATGAAAAAGTAAGTTTGATTATTTATTGCAGCTGTCCTTGTAAGGGCTGGTCTATTTAAATGCAGAAAGTGCCGGTCCTAGAAGGGTGAACTGCTCTCCAAGTCTGGGTGCCTGACTTGGGAGGCACCTCTCCTCATTCCCGCAACTCATGACAGAAACCAAAGGAACACACTAAGTTTCGAATGAGACCCTACTCCGGCGAGCGTCCGTCTGATCCCAGTGAGCCTCCAAATGACCTCGTCTCTCCGTACTCTCTATTGATCTTTTAAATCTTCCATTTTCAACCTCTCTTATCGGACATTCTTCATGAGAATTGACCTCCCTCGACCTAATTGTGTGTTTTGATGGCTTTTGTGAACAGTCGTATTGAAGGGATTTATTTCATTTGCAGTCTGAGAAGCTTTTGAACACGCGATGTCTGTGCATGAAGGGGGATTTGCTGAGGAAGACTAGAAAACTCGCGATGTCGTTCATGGGTTTGGCTATATCCGAGCACCTTGGGCTCAAAGGCATGGAAAAGTAAGCCTTTGTGCATCTGTTATCTCTGTGATGGGTGAATCCCCATAAAAGGGACAAATTTCGTGTAGTTTGTAAGAACGCCGTAAAAGCGAAGCAATACATTCTAATGTTAGGTGTTTTTGTCGAACAGAGTTTGCCGATGGACCTGGGAGGAGTTCAGGAAGCATAGGCTAGGAGCTGCACAAAACTGTTCTGCCTCCATGGTACTCTGCAGCAGGTATCTATTCGGTTATCGTCGGTGTTGCTGCAACAATTTCATGTCCCCCCCTTCTCCTATATACTTAAATTTTCTTCTGGGTAAACTTTTGAACTTGTGGCTGAAAGCTCATTGCTTTCGTAACGCATGGAGAACTGTCTGAGATTTTACCACTCAAAGACACGGAGTCCTTAAATTAGAATCACAAGCCCCGTACTTATTCGACCTTCGTGAGGAAGCATTTTTATTGAATTTCTTACTGGTATTGGGAGTTCTAATGTTTTTATTAAAAGAAAATTTGATCTGAGGAGTTCATCTTTCTAATTATCTTTGTCTACAATAACTATTTGTTCAGATAGAGTATCTTATTATGTTCTCTTCTATCGTTACAGAAAGACTGGAGAGTTGCAGGGGTAGTGAGCCCAGTGAAGGACCAAGGTCATTGCGGATCGTGCTGGACTTTCAGGTTCAAATATGACAGAACTATTTTAAGGTTTCCGTGCACGAGCTGGGTGTTACAAAAGTTAATGTTGATGATACAGTTGGTGCTGCTCAGGTAATGCATATTGTTTAACCATATCTATTACGTGCTCGTGCTGATTGCAATGATTCCACTTTCCTGACCGAGCTTGTGATAGACTGTAGCATCTGATGGCCTCAGAGATACTGGAGCAGTTGCAAGCGCTTGACATTCTCAGTTAAAGCATCCGGGTAAGGCTTTTTTGCCTGATCTTGTCACAGAACCCTCTTTACTTTAGTTCTATTTCTGGTTGACAGCCAGTAGATGTGTGTCAACTATGTCTATCAAGAGTCAACATTGTGAGATACCTTCTCGCATTCCACCTACGACCCTCTGCCTTGGTGTAATGTTAAACTAACATTATTCTGAAACTTTATGCTATAAGCAAGCCAGCAGTGAGCCTCACGGTTTTCTTTAAATGTTACAGCCTATGATGCACAAGAACTCCATGTAGGGTGACGTTCCTGTTCCCGAACTGTGGAACTCCGCCGGAACTCCCCGAAGCGCTCCTGGAACGCCACATGGCGTTCCGGTGAAAGTAATGAGTTCAAACTTATGCGGAACTCCCGGAGACGCGTTGCCCTTTTTGAAACGTTTCTGGAAACGTCCCTGGGTTTGAAATTACACTTGTGTGTGTGTGTGTGTGTGTGTGTGTGTGTGTGTGTGTGTGTGTGTGTGTGTGTGTGTGTGTTTCTGTGTGTGTGTGTGTGTGCCGTTCCCCCGGCGTTTTGCCTCCCCAATTTCTAAAAATTTCGTTCGGGCGTCATCGTCCCCGTTTCATCTCGGCCACGTTCCCGTTTCAGTGCTACATAGGTTACAGCCTTGGCTTTCTTAAAGCTGAGCCGATTTATCTGCCTTGAAACCCCATTGAAATTTAGGGTTTGTATGAAGGGAAATATATAAATAAATGCATATTTACAGATTATGAAAGCATCAAAGTCTAAATTCTAGGATAAAAAAGGCTGTTTTCTCATGTCAAAGTTCAAATTGAAGAGTGTATCATGTGTGCCTTCATAATATTTATTGGAGTATCCGATAACAGATACATAAAAAATACAAGTAATGTTTTGTCAATTTAAAAAATTACAAGTATTTTCTCATGTCGGGATTGGAATTGTTGAACGTATCATGTATCCCCCCCCCCCCCCCCCCCCCCCCCCCCCCCCGGCTTTCTGTGAAGTCTTAAGCAGAGTTCAGGAGGTGCACAAATTAAATGTCGTAGTGTTGAATGAAGAGAATTACTAAAGAATGAGTAAATGTGAGCAGAATTATGCCTTAGCAGAAGTACTATGCTGACACATATTTTTTCTCTTCAGTCGAATCTGCTATTATGTGTAAGAACCAGTAATAGTGTGTTATTAGTGGAATGTTTGAATTAGTGTCACCTGTGACACGAAGGCAAATGTTGTTGGTCAGAGAGAAAATTAAGGGAGAAACATGGTATAGGACAACATTCAATTGAGCGAAAGTGGTAAACAAGGGTGAATTTACCGCGGAGAATTCACTCCTTTAGTAATTTTTTTTTTGAGAAATTATTTTTTGGTCGTCATGCAGGGGCTTCCTTTAGTAATTTATTGTGATTATTTTATTAACATTATTTTTCTGTGAGGTAATTAGAGTTTGAGGGAACCTCTTCATTTCTAATATTCACCTAATAAGGTAGTCATTTATGTTGATTATTTCTGTTGAGCTCGAAGATCAAGTGTTTTAAAAGTTCTAATGATACTGGTACTTTATAGGGCCTGTGCTGAAGTTATAGTGAACCTCTTAATTGTGGATATTCACCTAATGTGGAAGTCTGTTTAATTATTTTTTTTTCATGGTTCGTGTTATAAGTGGTACTGATTCTTTATATGGGATATGGGTGATGGTACATACCGTTTGTTTACTGTTTCTTTCTCATTATGTGGTCAGGGCGGAGCTAGAAAACTGAACATATCAAGGCACTATGTTATGAAACCGAAATTGTATGGACACTGATGCAGAATTCAAAATTTACGTGGGACACTTTTACAATTATGGCTAAGGCACCTGTGAATAATTATATGCAAAATATCGGTAAAATTGTATATTTTTTTAAAATTAGTTAGGCCACGTGCCCTCTCATGCCCAGGACTGGCTCCGCCCCTGATGTGAATTAATGGTGGTTGGCATGTCGGTCATGAGGGAGGAGGCAAGAAGGTCATCATTTCTGTTCCCAGCAAGGATGCTCCCATGTTTGTTGTTGGAGTCAATGAGAATGAATTACCCATTGTATCCCATGTCAGTTGCACAACCTACTGTCTTGCTCCCCTTGTAATAGTCGGTTCAAGCCTTCTCAGTGCTTGTTATTTTCTTTGTTCTTTGTAGTTAAATGAACTATGGAATTTCGATGCCAATTTGATGCCAACATATTGGTATGACTCTTGAGGTTATTAATGACAGATTTGTCATTGTTGAGGGTATCATGACACCCGTTAACTCCATCACTGGTAATTATTTAAATTTACACTTGATACCCTTGCTTTTTGGTCAATAGGCAATATACACCCCCACTGTTTGTCAATCGGCAGAAAACACCCCTATTTTGTGTCAAACTATTTACACAACACCCTTCCGTCAACAACCGTTAAGTGGTTGTGAGCTGGCAGTGCAACACACCTTTGGGGTTTGTTTCTTGCCCATTATGCCCTCCAATACTTTGTAATGTCTGTATTACCCTTAACAAACTTAAATATTACAACTTCTACATCTAATTGTATGACACTTTTACCCCTCCATGCACAAATGTAGCTAAAGGATTCTAAAAGAATAAATGGCCTAAAACATATATACAAACTCAGATCCTGAACCATATTTATAACAGCAAAGCATCTTACTTTTCGTAATTAACATCTTAAATTCAGAACTATGTAAATTGCAACATTGCAAATTACACACTACAAAGTCAGTTTTGATAGCTAATACTTCAATACATGGTATCCATATTGAAGGCTTTTGACTGTAGAAAAGAAATTCTAAGATCTCTGCACATCAAGCCAAGAAGTTGCATCCAACATCTATAATTAGGGGCGATTTCGGTTCAACCGAACCGGTTGTAGCCGAAACCGGTCAGTTTTGGTTCGGTTACACGGGTAGACATGGAGGTTCGGTTGGTTGAACCGGAAGCGGGGAAAGTGGTCCAGCTGGAACCGAACCGGAACCGTGAACCGGAACCGGTTGGGTCACCGGTTCGGTTTCGGTTCGGTTCTTGTTATGAACCGGTCGGTATTTTTTTTTTTTTTGATTTGTTGTGGTGATAGTAATTGTTGTAGTATTAATTAATAAATTTAGGGTTAGGGTTCATTAATAAAACTAGGGTTAGGGTTAGGGTTCCATTAATGTTCTTAATTAATATTTGATTTTTTTTAATGTACAAATTTAATGTACTTAAACATTAAATTTTTACATTAAAAAATATCAAATATTTTTGGTAGTATTAGTAAGTACTAAGTAGTATCTATAATACATTAAATTTGACAAATATTGAAAAAAAACAACTAAACTTGTATTATTGATTAAAACATCAAATGTTAGAAAAAATTGCATCACTTTAGTTTAAGTACATCCCAAGCATTAGCGGCACATTCGCCAAATAAAATGTCCATTTGATCATCAATAGTCATGTCGTCGATTATGGGTACGTATTGGTTGTTTTGGTCATCAACATTTACCTGAGAAGAAGAAGCCATTTTTTTCTTATAGAAATTTGATGAAAAAAATAAAGTTTTACAAATAAAGCACAAATAAATGAATAATAACACAATCAAATAGCAAACAACAAAAAATAAAACTTACAAACTCCAAGAATAATTCTTGGAGGTGAAGCGAAACGTCGAAGATTGAATATGCGTTGTTTGTCGAAGATTGAAGAACGTTGCTTGTCGAATGTTGAAGATGAGAACTTAGCCGTCGAGAACGAGAACTAAAGGAAGTTGGAGGATTTTTGTAACTTTGAGGGTGTATAATGATTTTGAGAGAGTAAAGATGATGAAATTTGAGAGAGTATGATGAATTGGGAGTGAAGAATTGTGAGAAATATTATGAGAGTTTGAAAAAAGTGATGGTGATGGTTCAAAACGGTCGAATTTTTCAAAAAGGTGACCGTTGCCTTCGGTTCCGGACCGGTTCCGGTTCCGGTTAACACCGGGTCCGGTTCCGGTAGATGCACAAACCAAACCGTACCCGGTATACTACCGGGTCCGGGTCGGTTGGGTTCCCATGCTCGCCTGTTCGGTTCTCGGTCTCACCGGGCCGGTTCAAATCCACCGGTTTCGGTTTGGTTCTCGGTTGAACCGAACCGAAATCGCAGCTCTATCTATAATAGAGCATCATACCTGCAACAAATATAGAGTGTTACTGGATTTCAATTCGGTAACAACTAAACATAACTTGGAAGTTATGTACGAATGTCGAATATACTGAAGTGCAATGGCATCGAAGTTATGTACCAATAAGCATTTCTTAATATCTTATTTGTGCGAGATGAGCTCACAACAGCCAAGGACAGTAAAAATATTGTTAATTAAGCTCGTAAATTAAACCCAACTTACAGTAGATGTACATAGAGCAATTTGATCAAGAGTGAAAAAAATGTGGAGATAATAATGGAACATGTAAACGGCGGTTATCTTTATGATATAAAAGAGAAGGTGAAAAATGTGTCTCCAATGGGCTCTCTATTCTGTTATTTATTATATCCCGCTCTCCATGTTTAAAGAGCAGGAAAATAGATAACTAAATGTGTTTTGTCTATCTCTCTCCTCTTTTTATATTTCAATTTTTTTTTTATTTAATTTCTACCTACAACAACTACTTTTAGCTAACTTTTACATAGTAGCATTGGAGATTGTATCAATTTCTTTGTATAGTTAAAATAAATAATGACAATTTTATTTAAAATATAAATAACTTATAACTAGTAGCATCGGAGATGGGGATTTTTGGTGTTTGCTCCAATAGTGTTATGTATATTACATAAGTTTATGGGTATTGAATTATAATAAAAATATTTAATAAATTAAAATAGGAGAGAGATAGACACAAAAGTTTTAATATGTAAAGTATTGAGTCATTTAACTAGTCCATTGAAGCTCGTTATTTCCTCTAATTATGTAAATAATAACTAAATTAACTTTTTTACATAACCATTGGAGATGCTCAGAGTTGTTAAGATAAACCAAAGCCAGTAAAGCAAACTAGACCTTCAGGAAGATCACCCAGATACATCAAACACCTCCACATTAGAGAGGGACTTAAGGAAAATACTTCTCTGACTCTATAATGGAAAGAGAGCATACTTCCACAGAGAAGTAACTGTCTGAACACATTTCTCGAAGAAAAGAGGGAAATTGTAACAACTTCAGCATTTACTCGAATGAGAGGCTAAATAAATCCTACAATCGGACGGAAATATAGAATCAAGGAGAGGCAGAGTACAAAGAGGGGTTACCATAGCCGTGGTAAAAAAAAAAAAAAAAAAAAAAAAACGTGAAAATAAAGAGAGGCCATAGAGTTTACCTGACACCATAGCCGTCCCTTGCACTAGGCCAAGTTTGCCTTTGCCTATGCCTAGGGCCCCACATGAGGGAGTGCCTCATATATTTGTGAATTAATGGATTTATTTTGTAATTTCAGTTTATTTAGAAAATTAATAATTTACCATGTTTTCTAAGGATAAATTATTGTTAATACTTAATACTTCTTCCGTTACACCTCTCTCTTTCTGCTGCACTATTCATCGTGCAATTTGACCCGGTAATTTAGTTAGCAAAATGGTGTAAGAATTTTGTAATTTTTTATATGTTGTAGAGCAAACTTAGTACTACAATAACATTAAAATTACCAAATTCGTGCATCGTTTACTAACCAAATCACATGGTTAAATTCACCTTCAAAAATGAAATAGAAGACAGAGGTGGAACTATGGAAGTAGTTGTCTACAAAAGAAAAAAGTCACCCATTGTTTGACATCACAACATCTTCTCTCAAACTGTTAGTAGTGTGAATATTAACCGAAAATACTGACTTGAGGAAAGAAATAAATTAAAGGCAGGAAATGTTATCATCAAATGCTATGTATCCATCACAACTAAAACACCATAATAGTTTTGGAGCGGATAAAACATATTGATATTCAGCAACATTACACGGTAACAAGACTACGATAATACTGTATGTTTGGTTAAGAGGGCCTCCAATTTTATATACGCTTTAAGCCCTTTAGTAGGTAGAGACGGGCCTGCCTGACACCGCCTTAAGTGGATAGAGACACCAAGGAACATAGATTGCTATCCCAAATAAAACCTACAAGAGATTTAACTGAATTAACTTGAGAAGAATTAATCTTCATAAGGAGTTCAATATCAGAGATAGTTTAAGGAAGCTTCATTCACTGTCAAGACCTCATGTTTCGAATCAGTTCACTTCACACCACTATTTCAAAACACCAAGAGAAATCCCATAGCTTCAACGAAATTCATCACAAGTCAACAAACGCTAAGCAAGACTATTGACTTGCATATGGAAAGAAATTGAATCTTAACTCGCAGTGTTCGATTTAAAGCTGAAATATCAAAACCAAAATTTTAATCACAAACCCGAGCCCAGAATGATGAAGTACATAGTACCAAACAATACTCACAAAAAGCACCGAATGAACCGGCGGAGTGTTCATTTCAATCTTACACCAACAAGCTCAATTCTGGCTTCTCGTTCGATCTCCACGACTGGTACAATAAAAACCGGTCGATTGTGTGTTCGATTAGATAGATTCTCTATTGACTCGCACCCTTTTGCTCCCAATTTTGTGTTCCCTTAGATCTCTCTCAACGAAACGGTTTGACTGATTTTGGGATTCCACAAACAACGATCCCTTCAGTGCCTCAATAGCATACGTTGTTCCAAACAGGTGTAAACATGTCTTTGCGCATTTTTGCAACTTTGCAAGTTAAATATTGCATGAAGTACCAATGGCCTGAATGTATTTTGATATGCTCTGTTAGTCTCCGTCCAAAATAGGGGTCTCCCCTGCCTATTGGCAAACAGTAAAGATAGTGAGTGTATATTTACCCAAACTCGAGGGTAATTTATGTAAATCACCCTGTCGTCATTGATGAAACGGATAATCATCTAACAATTGTATGATATAGCAACCCAGAAAACTGCTGATGGACCCTCTGCCAAGGACTGGAGAGGTGGAAGGCTGGTTCATTCAACATTATATTTATTCCTAGCAGCACTGGGGCCACCCTAGATCACCTAAAACTCCTGGGATGGGCTTCGCTCCAGCTCTCAATCCTCGCTCCGGCGCTTTCAGTTCGAATTCGCCTATAATCCTCGCTCCGAAAATTCTAGAGCGCGTTTTTACCAACGCTCCGTGCTTTCTTAGCTGATGATCTCGGTATTTAGTTACCAGGCCTACTTCAAACTAAGTCAGACAAAAATGGTAACTAAAATGACCTAACCAACACCTTATTGAGGTACCCCGCTGTCTTATTAAGTCATTATACATCAAGTTCTCATTACTAGCACTCAGTCAAGTGGAACTCCCAGTGCATTCTTCAATATGGGATGTTTTAGTCTCATATATAAGCTTTGTAATTATGGTCTCCAAATCTATGTTACACATAAATTTAAAATATAATATGTTTATATATAAAATTATATTAAATATATAATTTATATGCGCGCTCTCATGGCGCTCTCAAATACAACTTTTTTAGAATTTGTTGCATTGGCGCTCCCGCTCCCGTTCCCGCTCCCGCTCTAGGTGACTTAGGTGCCACCAACATTATTATTCATGTAAAATTATTAGTCTGGGTAATCTTATTGCGTCGAGTATCATCTTTTGGTAGGTGAATAGTCGAAATTGGATCGATAATAAAAAGATAGAGAAGAAACAAAAACATAATTGTGTGATGGTAAGTAAATAAATAAAGATGAACTAAAATACTTACAGCCGTCGTCGAATATGGATCATAATTAGAAATGATTTTGAGCATTTACTCGATTTCAAGCATTTAACTTTTGTATACATTCTAATTATCGTATCTTCCTTTAAAATGGGATTATTACATTATATACGACGTTATTTAAATAGCAAATAAAGTCGATTAATCAATAATGTAATACCTAAAATTAAAACAGAAACTGTTTTTTTCATGATAAAACACACTAGATAGGACTGAAAAAACTAAAACAAAAACTGCTTTTATCCAGAAAAAACACACTAGATAAAGCTGGTTTTCTCCTGAAAAGAGAAAAGTAAAACTGTTTATTTTAAAATAAAACAGTTTAGGATGCACTGTATACACGAAACTGATGCTACGAAGTCGACAAGGAGTGCACGATGGAACAAACCCCCGGAACTGTGGGTAAAAATCAACTGTGATGCGACAAAGATCCAAGAACAAAGACTTGCAGGCTTGGGATGCGTCTTTCGTGACTCAGGGGATTTTTCGTCGCGGGAAAGCATAGTGGAACTCAGTATCACCATTCGGTGTTGTTATTGGAGCTCAAAGTAGTGGTTATGGGATAAGCGATGGCTCGGGATAGAAGTGGAGTCTGGCTGTCTCAGTGCTATAGAATTGCTTCAAAGACAACAACATGGCAAGGCAGGATTGAGGATGAAGTCTGCGAGGATATTTTGGAAGAGCTTGATAGATGCAAATTTCTGTCACACGATTTCACGGAAATTATTTTTTCACATGTAGGTCGTACGGGCAACGAGGCTGCACACATATTTGTATATAGGTCCCTTCAGTCCCGTTCCCCTCTACTCTACACAGAGAAATCCGATTGAGTTAGTCATGTACTTGTTTCTGATCTGGAGCCGTTGGGCGTCTAATGAAATCTTTTTACCTCAAAAGAAAAGTTTAGGATGCAGTAACATAAAACTTCTTTTTGAATGCAATGACTCCAAACACTTTATCATTGAGCTAGCATCCGTTTGTGCAATAACGTAAAATTGATATAACTACTTATTTTTTTTATAATTAAACTACTAAAACAATTTAAGTATTTTTTTAGACAAAAATTATTTTAAGTAAAATATTTTTTAAGCAAAGCTCTTAGTACAATTTAGGCCCCGCTTTCTTTACCTAAATTTAGGCAATTTTTTTTATCTTTTTTAAGTCATAAAAAGTTCTAATCAAGTCACTTTTGTTTAAATTTATGTCTGATAATTTTTTTACCTTTTTATAAGACTAAAAAAAGTTAGGTTTTTCTAACTTCAACTTTTTTATCTTTTTACTCATTAAAACTACTTTTAAGAAGATAAAATAGAAGTTAAGTAAACAACATTTTCTACTAAAAAGGTAAATAAAACTTTTTAGAAAACTTATTAGGCACAAAGTAAATGAACTTATTGAGCACAAAAAATCGTCTAAATTTAGGTAAAGAAAACAGGACCTTACTCAATAGTGGGCCTGTTCTCAGTAGAGTTATACTAGATTCAAGGCCAAGAACTAGCCCAATAAGAAAATAACATTACAACTAGGGCCCAATTGTGCTTAGGTTATTGCTTGATTCATAAAAAGAAAGAAACTTCTCCCTCAAAAAAACAAGAAAGAAACTTCGAGGGCAAACATTGGGCAGGCCGGTTCTGTACAGGCGAAGAAGCTAAGGAGGGCAAAATTGTAAATCAAGCCTGTCACGCAGTCCAATAAATAAAAGGTGCTGGTGTCCCTTCCGAAAGAAAGGCCGACCGTAATCCTCTCCTCATCGTGAAGAGCAGAAGGTATTCTTGTTGGTTTAGGGTTTGGACGAAGCAGCAGCTGATATTCGTTGGTCAAAGAAAAGTTGGTTGATTAAGATGGCGAGTCCATCCGTGCAATCATCACCATCATCGACGATGATGATTCCAAGGTTCGTTCGGTTCCTCTTTTTATAAATCAAGTATCTGTCAGTTTTCCAATTTTCTAAGTCTTTGGTTCTTAGATATCCCCTCTTTCTGTTTATGTGCAAAGTTAATCTTTTGAGTTGCTGGTTCATGGGTTTTTTTGTGTGGAGGAGGCGGGGCTAGTCCATATCTCGGATTGCTCCGGATCAGAAACACGTAATGGGGTCGCGGAATTCCATACTTATGGAATTAGGGTAGTTAGGGGTAGGCTTCCTCGGATGTACGGAACGAAATTCCCTCCTCTCGTGGAATGCAATCTAGGATCGATATTACACACTTTAAAGTTATAGAGAATATAAACTTTAAATATGAATTCTGATCCTTTTCCTAAATTAAAATTAAATTTAAATTAAATTTGTAAACCGTAAACAATTAGCTGTACACCCCCATTAAAAAAAAATTTTTATACAGAAAAGAACTGTTCGTGACACTCACGCACCCCCTCCAAAGTCAAAAAATTAAATATTCAAAGGGACCCACTAGTATTCTACTTTAAAGGAATTTTGACCACACTCAAACTGGGATCTCGAGTATATCTTCCCCACTCCAAAAAGCAAGCTTCTGGTACTCCTCTTCCGAAACGGCGACTCTCTGACGAGAATATAAATGATAGCGTTGGTGTACTTCAGTTTGTGATTGTACGAATATTATACAATCCAAAGGTATGTCATCTGTTCCTATGTACTTCTACTGTTTTTTCTCTCTTCTATTTCGTCGCCGGAACGCAGCATGCTTCGATCCAGCATCAAACGATCCAGATCGGAGGTTACTACCCCTCCTGCCAATTATGGTATCTCTAGTCCATATAATAGCAAAACGAAGGAGGAGGATTAGGACGTTAGACATGGAAGTTAGATATAGAGAAGGGAGCCTAAATTTTGCTCTTCAACTTTTTGAGTTGTTGATCCAGCAGTAGACCTAAATATAAGCTATCATTGTTATTTTTATTACTTTTTAGTTATCATCATCAAACAATCAGTGACTCCGGATTAAATTTGATTTTTTTATGTTTTCCACCACAAATAGTAGTCTTTAGCATTGTCCTGAAAGTATGTCTAGTGCAAATTTAGATCAGCTTTTACACCAATTGTTGGAACTAATTTTTGGACATTACACCAATTGTTGGAACTAGTTTTTTGACAAAACTGACTTAAATATAGTCCAAAAAATGTTTTTCTCCATTCTGTTAGAGATGCTATAATGTGACTTAAAATTAGGGTGGAGATTTCTCCGTCATGGCTTACCCTTACATGTACCAACTTTTCCATTTCAACACAAAACCATCATCTCTCTCGACCCCCATTTTGTTTAGATAGAACAAAACCTTCACAGTTCACTTGTGAAACCACCGCTGTCGACCCACCTCAGTGCCAGTGAGCCACCAAACTAAAGTACCAACAATCACCAGCTCTCTTTATTGGCAATACGGCCTTCTCACTTTACATGCACCAAACTAAAGAATGAACACCACCAATGAGTATGACTAACATCATTGGAGATCTTATTATGATTTCCACCAAACCATTAAGATAGCCAATCCACCTCAAAAATGACTTCCAAGGGGGCAATAGCTTTTAAACAAAAAATATACTTACCACACTGATTCTTCTCTTCTACAATTTTTTTGACTCATATCTAAGTCACTTTGATCCGTTGATTTGAATTCCAAAACAATGCGATTTTGTGATAATTTTTTCACCGTGTTAAAGAATTATTTTTACTCTACAGCATCACAAAAAATTATCAAAAAGATTACCATTTAACTATTCAAATCACCGGGTAAAAGTGACCAATTGAATAACGGTAAAAGTGAAGACGATGGGACAGAGAAGAATCAGAGTGGAACGTTTCTTCTCTAAGTCACCTGTTTGACTCTTACCACTATTGACAGGGTCATTCTAACCCGGTGATTTGGGTAGCAAAACGATGCAATTTTTTGATAATTTTTTTCATGGTGTTGTAAGTAAAAATTTCTCTATAACACTGGTGAAAAAATTATCGAAAAATTGCATCTTTTTACTATCCAAATCACCCGGTCAAAGTAATCGGAATACGACTCAAAGAGTCAAATTGATGTCTCAAAGAAAAAACAGAGGTAGTAGTTCAAATCATTACCACAACTATGGAAACATTGCCCTCCTTCAAATTTTCGTTTTTTTACTTTGCTGTCTTGTGCTATCAGTTGTTTTCCCGAGTTGGTTGAAGTCCCAAAGTAGTGCTACTGACTCTCAGACTCTGTAATTCCCAATTCTTGAGTTAATACAATGTTTATTCTCAAAAAAAAAAAAAAAAAAAAAAAAAAAAAAAACTCACATCGATTGCCTTGTCTTTGTTGCTTCGCCTGAATGCTACACGATTGAGTTATTTCTAACAAATACCACCTTAACTTGAATCCTTGTCAAGTCTTGGTTGCTCGTGCAATTTGGAATTTTATTAAATATGCATTTATTTTTTATTTCTTTTGAGGAGAAATTAGATGAGTTTAGATATATAGAAAACATGGAGTAATATGAGTTTAGATTTATTGAAAAAATTTGAAGTGAAAAAAGTTTGGCTAAAATCTTAACTTGTTATAATCATCATCATCATCATCATCATGTTGGATTGCAGGAATAATCAAGGCATAATATCTTTCCTAAAAAAAAGCATAATCTCGATGGTACATGAGAAATCATAACATGCCAAATCAGTATTTTGACTTTTCGTTCTCTCTGTCCTAGACCAACACAAATATGGTTGGTCTAAGATAGAAAGAACCAAAAGTCAAAATACTAGTATCTTTCTTTACTTTATTTATATTACTGCTACTACTACTACTTCCGTTGTCATTGTATGTTCACATACTTTTTCTCTTCCACCCACGCAGGAGAGGAGCCCCAACAATGACTTCTTCTTCTTCAAAGAGAAAGCGGCAATGTTGTTCCTCTTCCCTCGTCAAAGCCAAAAGACATTGCAGCCACAAGTATTGTGGTTGTGATTGGGGGGCTGAAATATTGGAAGACATGAATAAAAACCACATGCCATCTCCTCCCCTAAAAGCATTACCGCCTCTTGTTCGGCCGCCACCACCAATTATTTGGTGTGGCAACGGCGATGTATTTTGGTTGTTGGAAATCGTTGGCAAGACTGCTGGGGGGAAATTGTACCTCCCAGCCAACGACGAAACCAAAAAACTGTTTCGCGGTAGTACCACTGCTTGTATTGGATTCTCCTCCTCGCATGGGTGTATCTTGTTTGAAGACAAAACAACAAAGAAGAATCATCAGTTGTCTTTGCTCCATCCTTTACTCTTGTCCATCTTTGCTGTCCGTATCCCTCCTATCAAAAGCATTTTGGGAGTTCTTGTGTTGCCTGACCCAATTACTAGTAGTAGCTACGCCTTGGTGGCTCTCAATTCCAAACAGAGACTCATGTTTGCTAAATGTGGAGGAGGAGTTAAGAGTAAATTTTCTGAACTCCAAGGTCAAAATGATAGGCTGCCTACCCAACACACAGAGATGATATGCATCAACAATTGTATATACACAATAACGGGTTCTGCTCTGGATCATTACTTGGAAGCCTGGGATTGCAGTCAAAATATTAGTTGTCGGGGTTCTTCAGATGATGGCCCGAGAAAGGTATATGATTTTAAACCCACATTCGCTACTAATCATTACCCTTATCGTCGATCCACTTTACATTTGGTGGAATCCCAAGGTGAGCTCTGGCTTGTTGCAATAACAAGGCCTGTGTTTGGAGACTCAATTCTCAAATGTTCTCCAGATTGGCCTGTTTGTTTCGTTTATAGGATGGATTTCAAGGGAAAGAATTGGGTGCGCGTGGACTCGCTAGATGATCATGTGTTGATTGTAACAGAATTTCAAACTATGCGCCTTTCTGCTAAAGAGTTTCCACAGTACCAGAGAAACTCCATATACTTTACACAGTATCATATCAGGAGTGAAAGGTGCCGTAATTATTTTCAACATCGAGACCCAGTTCCCACGTATCACCTCGTAGTTTTCAACATGGAAGATTGTTCTCTGAAGGAGTTGAAGACCACTGTTGAAGAGTAAAGCTAGCTAGTTCAATGCGTTTTCTGTTTTTTTTCTCTTCCGTGTGATGTTTGGATACTTGCAGGATCATCATATGTTAATGTCATATGCTTTTTATATATTTAAGTAGTAGTACTTGGTAGTAATATTTTAATTTAGCTTGTTTTCTTTGTTACAATCATGAAATAGTGATTCTGGACTGGCAAAGAAAAAATTTCCGAACAATTGATTTCACTAGCTTTTAACTTTAGCTTGCAATCAAGCATTGTGTGCGTGTTCTTGGCTGAAGGCGGTTCTACCTTTAAGAGTTGTACTACTTCAGTTCCGTCGGAGTTGTCTTATTTTGCTTTCTACCCACTACGCACCGAGCCTTTTTAACCCAATAATTTGTATATCAAAACGATACAATTTTTGGTTAAAGATTTCATGGTGGCCGATAGCCAGAATTTTGGTTTGTGGTAGTTGTATCTGCTCTTTGTTCTCATCCTGAATTTTTGACTAGTATATGCGTCACTTTGACCGGGTGATTGAGATATCAAAACGATGCGATTTTTTGATATTTTTTCACACCTTTTACTCTACAACAACACCATGAATATTATAAAAAATTGCATTATTTTACTATCCAAATTACCAGGTCAAAGTGACACAGTAAATACTAAATAGTGACAAAGTCGGATGAGAACAAAGAACAAAGAGCAGAGACAGAGTGGTAATCATTTTGCCCTCACATTTTGGGTAACATAAATTAGCTTGAATTTCTCAAGGGGTATAGGTTCAAAAACTAAAGTTTGGCCTTTTGGTTAGTGGTAATTTAAAAGAGCTTAGTTTGGAGATGTGATCCATGGTCGGTGTTTGGACCTTATTTATTTGTTGTTTTTTGTTTTTCCAATTGTGTTTTAGGTCAACAATGAATTTGGAAATCACTCATTTCGCACCAAAGAGAGGGAGGTGTTTAATGCCACGATGAGTGGGCATGACGTCTGGTGGAGGGTAAAACTTTACATATCATGGAGGTTTGTTTAATCTCTTTTCTGATAGGATAAAAGTAGCCACATATTCTTTTATTCATGAAATGTATAAACTTGAACTAATTGTCATGGTTTCAGTATGATCATGGAAGTTGGGCTTGTGCTTGTTGGCTTCTGTTGTGCTAGCTTGATGGGAGAAAGAATAATGGAAGGGGGTTGAAGGGGTTTACTAAGTTTTGGACCCTCTTGTTACAGGAACAGAGGGTATTAAAGTGGGTTGAAACATAGTTTTCCTTAAAAAAATATTAGAAGGAAACAGATTGTAAACCTGTTGACTGGACACCCGACCTTATATGGTTTAGCAAATGAGATATTTACCAAAGGGTTTATATCCAATGATTTAATGAAGAGGGTAGTGCTTTAGGACATTCAAAGTGGCTTTCTAGGCTATGGAATGAAAAAGTAAGTTTGATTATTTATTGCAGCTGTCCTTGTAAGGGGCTGGTCTATTTAAATGCAGAAAGTGCCGGTCGTAGAAGGGCGAAATCCTCTCCAAGTCTGGGTCTCTGACTTGGGAGGCACCTCTCCTCATTCCCGCAACTCATGACAGAAACCAAAGGAACACACTCGAGTTTCGAATGAGACCCTACTCCGACGAGCGTCCGTCTGATCCCAGTGAGCCTCCAAATGACCTCATCTCTCCGTACTCTCTATTGAAATCTTTTAAATCTTCCATTTTCAACCTCTCTTATCGGACATTTCATGAGATTTGACCTCCCTCGACCTAATTGTGTGTTTTGATGGCTTTTCTGAACAGTCATATTGAAGGGATTTATTTCAATTGCAGTCTGAGAAACTTTTGAACACGCAATGTCTGTGCATGAAGGGGGATTTGCTGACGAAGACTAGAAATTTCGCGATGTCGTTCGTGGGTTTGGCTATATCCGAGCACCTTTGGCTCAAAGGCATGGAAAAGTATGCCTTTTTGCATCTGTTATCTCCAGTGGCGGAGCCAGAATTCCGCCGAAGGGAGGGCACAAAGCCAATATTTGAATATCAAAAGTTCTGTTATAAAACCTTCTGTCGAAGTTGGTAAAGCATTCCCATATTGACATCGGCTACCAGGGTTCGAGTCTCCACAGGCGCGTTTGAATTTTGTTGTTTTTCTGATTTTTTGTGTAAAAAAATAAAAAACGCACGAAGGAAGACCCGAACCTGCGGCGTTTTGGATCTTAACAAAGAATTTTACCAACAGCGCTGGGCACGCGCCTGTGTTGAGGGGGGGCACTTTTATATTTATACATAATACTGGTTAATTTTATTTTACAAATTAAGGGTACTCTAGTGTTTTCGGAAAATTTTGGGGGGCACGTGCCCCCCGTGCCCCTACATGGCTCCGCCTCTGGTTATCTCTGTGATGGTCAAATCCCCATAAAAGGGACAATTTTCGTGTAGTTTGTAATTGGACACCGTAAAGCGAAGCAATACAGTCTAATGTTAGGTGTTTTTGTCGAACAGAGTTTGCCGATGGACCTGGGAGGAGTTCAGGAAGCATAGGCTAGGAGCTGCATAAAACTGTTCTGCCACCATGGTACTCTGCAGCAGGTATCTATTCGGTTCTCTTCGGTGTTGCTGCAACCATTACATGTCCCCCTCATCTACTATATACTTGAATTTTCTTCTGGGTTAACTTTTGAACTTGTGGCTGAAAGCTCATTGCTCAAGTAACACATCCGTGTGGAGAGTTGTCTGAGATTTTACCACTCAAAGACACGGAATGCTAAAATTAGAATCACAAGCCCCTACTTATTCCTCCTTCGGGGGGGGGGGGGGGGGGGGGGGGGGGGTAAGCATTTTTATTGAATTTCTTAATGGTATTGCGAGTTCTAATGTTTTTATTAAAAGAAAATTTGATCTGAGGAGTTCATCTTTCTGATTATCTTTTATTATGTTCTCTTCTATCGTTACAGAAAGACTGGAGAGTAACAGGGGTGGTGATCCCAGTGAAGGACCAAGGTCATTGTGGATCGTGCTGGACTTTCAGGTTCAAATAAGACAGAACTATTTTAAGGTTTCCGTGCACGAGCTGGGTGTTATAAAGTTAATGTTGATGATACAGTTGGTGCTGCTCAGGTAATGCATATTGTTTAACCATATCTATTACGTGCTCGTGCTGATTGCAATGATTCCACTTTACTGACCGAGCTTGTGATAGATTGTAGCATCTGATGGCCTCAGAGATACTGGAGCAGTTGCAAGCGCTTGACATTCTCAGTTAAAGCATCCGGGTAAGGCTTTTGCCTGATCTTGTCACAGAACCCTCTTTACTTTAGTTCTATTTCTGGTTGACAGCCAGTAGATGTGTGTCAACTATGTCTATCAAGAGTCAACATTGTGAGATACCTTCTCGCATTCCACCTACGACCCTCTGCCTTGGTGTAATGTTAAACTAACATTATTCTGAAACTTTATGCTATAAGCAAGCCAGCAGTGAACCTCACGGTTTTCTTTAAATGTTACAGCCTATGATGCACAAGAACTCCATGTAGGGTGGCGTACCTGTTCCCGAACTGTGGAACTCCGCCGGAACTCCCCAAAGCGCTCCCGGAACGCCATGTGGCGTTCCGGTGAAAGTAATGAGTTCAAACTTATGCGGAACTCCTGGAGACGCGTTGCCCTTTTTGAAACGTTTCTGGAAACGTCATGGGTTTGAAATTACACTCGTGTGTCTTCTAATAAATTAAAATCAAAAGGGATGTTACTGGTAAAATATGATGTATATTACTAATCCTATCAAGATCCCCGACCCCCAATCTAAAACCTAGCTATTTATATCAACATAAAAAATTTGGATACTTTTAAGACTTCTAGACAACCTCAAAGACTTCGAGGACCTCCAATTTCTCAAGTACTTCCACATATTTATTGAGTAAATGTGTTCTCTTTGTATTGATCTTGATTTTATATTAATTTTAATTATTGTCTTTCAATTTCGTCTAATAATTTGTAAGTGTGCATTTAGGTATCATTTACATTAACAAATATATATATATATATATATATATATATATATATATACACACACACACACACATTAATATATATACATATACATGTATGTATGTATGTATGTATGTATGTATGTATGTATGTATGTATGTATGTATGTATGTATGTATGTATGTATGTATGTATGTATGTATGTGCCGTTCCCCCGGCGTTTTGCCTCCCCAATTTCTAAACATTTCCGTTCGGGCGTCATCGTCCCCGTTTCATCTCGTCCACGTTCCCGTTTCAGTGCTACATAGGTTACAGCCTTGGCTTTCTTAAAGCCGAGCCGATTTATCTGCCTTGAAACCCCATTGAAATTTAGGATTTGTATGAAGGGAAAGATATAAATAAATGCATATTTACAGAGTAAGAAAGCATCAAAGTCTAAATTCTAGGATAAAAAAGGCTGTTTTCTCATGTCAAAGTTCAAATTGAAGAGTGTATCATGTGTCCCTTCATGGTATTTATTGGAGTATGAGTATCCGATAACAGATACATAAAAAATACAAGTAATGTTTTGTCAATTTAAAAAAATACAAGTAGATTCTCATGTCTGGATTGGAATTGTTGAGCGTATCATGTATCTCCCCCCCCCCCCCCCCCCCAGCTTTCTGTGAAGTCTTAAGCAGAGTTCAGGAGGTGCACGAATTAAATGTCGTAGTGTTGAATGAAGAGAATTACTAAAGAATTAGTAAATGTGAGCAGAATTGTGCCTTAGCAGAAGTACTATGCTGACACATATTTTTTCTCTTCAGTCTGCTATTATGTGTAAGAACCAGTAATAGTGTGTTATTAGTGGAATGTTTTGAATTAATGTCAACTGTGACACAAAGGCAAATGTTGTTGGTCAGAGAGAAAATTAAGGGAGAAACATGGTATAGGACAACATTTAATTAAGCGAAAGTGGTAAACAAGGGTGAATTTACCTGGGAGAATTCATTCCTTTAGTAATTTTTTTTTTGAGAAATTATTTTTTGTCGTCAACCGGGTTTGAACCCGGAACCTCATGCAGGGGCTTCCTTTAGTAATTTATTGTGATTACTTTATTAACATTATTTTTCTGTGAGGTAATTAGAGTTTGAGGGAACCTCTTAATTTCTAATATTCTGAGGGAACCTCTTCATTTCAAATATTCACCTAATGTGGTAGTCATTTATGTTGATTATTTATGTTGAGCTCGAAGATCAAGTGTTTTAAATGTTCTAAATGATACTGGTACGTTATAGGGCCTATGCTGAAGTTATAGTGAACCTCTTAATTGTGGATATTCACCTAATGTGGAAGTCTGTTTAATTTTTTTTTTTCATGTTTCGTGTTATAAGTGGTACTGATTCTTTATATGGGCTATGGGTGATGGTACATACCGTGTGTTTACTGTTTCTTTCTCATTTTGTGATCAGGGCGGAGCTAGAAAACTGAACATATAAAGACACTATGTTATGAAACCGAAATTGTATGGACACTAATGCAGAATTCAAAATTTACGTGGGACACTTCTACAATTATGGCTAAGGCACCTGTGAATAATTATATGCAAAATATCGGTAAAATTGTATATTTTTTAAAAATTAGTTAGGCCACGTGCCCTCTCATGCCCAGGACTGGCTCCGCCCCTGATGTGAATTAATGGTGTTTGGCATGTCGATCATGAGGGAGGAGGCAAGAAGGTCATCATTTCTGCTCCCAGCAAGGATGCTCCCATGTTTGTTGTTGGAGTCAATGAGAATGAATTACCCATTGTATCCCATGTCAGTTGCACAACCTACTGTCTTGCTCCCCTTGTAATAGTCAGTTCAAGCCTTCTCAGTGCTTGTTATTTTCTTTGTTCTTTGTAGTTAAATGAACTATGGAATTTCGATGCCAATTTGATGCCAACATATTGGTATGACTCTTGAGGTTATTAATGACAGATTTGTCATTGTCGAGGGTATCATGACACCCGTTAACTCCATCACTGGTAATTATTTAAATATACACTTGATACCCTTGCTTTTTGGTCAATAGGCAATATACACCCCCACTGCTTGTCAATCGGCATAAAACACCCCTATTTTGTGTCAAACTATTTACACAACACCCTTCCGTCAACAACCGTTAAGTGGTTGTGAGCTGGCAGTGCAACACACCTTTGGGGTTTGTTTCTTGCCCATTATGCCCTCCAATCCTTTGTAATGTCTGTATTACCCTTAACAAACTTAAATATTACAACTTCTACATCTAACTGTATGACACTTTTACCCCTCCATGCACAAATGTAGCTAAAGGATTCTAAAAGAATCAATGGCCTAAAACATATATACAAACTCAGCCCCTGAACCATATTTATAACAGCAAAGCATCTTACTTTTCGTAATTAACATCTTAAATTCAGAACTATGTAAATTACAACATTACAAATTACACACTACAAAGTCAGTTTTGATAGCTAATACTTCAATACATGTTATCCATATTGAAGGCTTTGACTGTAGAAAAGAAATTCAAGATCTCTGCACATCAAGCCAAGAAGTTGCATCCAACATCTATAATAGAGCATCATACCTGCAACAAATATAGAGTGTTACTGGATTTCAATTCGGTAACAACTAAACATAACTTGGAAGTTATGTACGAATGCCGAATATACTGAAGTGTTGCGGCATCAAAGTTATGTACCAATAAGCATTTCTTAATATCTTATTTGTGAGAGATCAGCTCACAACAGCCAAGGACAGTAAAAATATAGTTAATTAAGCTCGTAAATTAAACCCAACTTACAATAGATGTACATAGAGCAATTTGATCAAGAGTGAAAAAAATGTGGAGATAAAAATAGGACATGTAAACGGCGGTTATCTTTATAATATAAAAGAGAAAGTGAAAACTGTGTCTCCAATGGGCTCTCTATTCTGTTATTTATTATAACGGATAGTTATCCCGCTCTCCATGTTTAAATAGTAGGAAAATGGATAGCTAAATGTTTTTTTGTCTATCTCTCTCCTCTTTTTATATTTCAATTATTTTTTTTATTTAATTCCTACCTACAACAACTACTTTTAGCTGACTTTTACATAGTAGCATTGGAGATTGTATCAATTTCTTTGTATAGTTAAAATAAATAATGACAATTTTATTTAAAATATAAATAACTTATAACTAGTAGCATTGGAGATGGTGATTTTTGTGTTTGCTCCAATAGTGTTATGTATATTACATAAGTTTATGGGTATTGAATTATAATAAAAATATTTAATAAATTAAAATAGGAGAGAGATAGACACAAAAGTTTTAACTACCTACATTCTATCTAGCTACTTGTAGAGAGCATGATACATAATATGTAAATTATTGAGTCATTTAACTAGTCCATTGGAGCTCCTTATTTCCTCTAGTTATGTAAATAATAACTAAATTAACTTTTTTACATAACCATTGGAGATGCTCAGAGTTATAAGATAAACCAAAGCCAGTAAAGCAAACTAGACCTTCAGGAAGATCACCCAGATACATCAAACACCTCCCATTAGAGAGGGACTTAAGGAAGATACTTCTCTGACTCTATAATGGAAAGAGAGCATACTTCCACAGAGAAGTAACTATCTGAACACATTTCTCGAAGAAAAGAGGGAAATTGTAACAACTTCAGCATTTACTCGAATGAGAGGCTAAATAAATCCTACAATCGGAAGGAAAAATAGAATCAAGGAGAGGCAGAGTACAAAGAGGGGTTACCATAGCCGTGGTAAAAAAAAAAAAAAAAAAAAAAAAAAAAAAACACACACGTGAAAATAAAGAGAGAGGCCAACTATTGAGTATGATATGGTAGTAATTTTTAACAATGAGAGTCACTGACACAAGTAAAGAATTATGGAAAGGAGGCCATAGAGTTTACCTAACACTGTAATGACTGCATTTCTTAAAGCTTATATTACTTCACTTTATTTCATGTTTAAGAATTTAGCTTTCTGATAGATGTATTCATAACTGCTAAACTATAAATGTTAAGCTCGTCTAGAAAGACACCGAAAGTCACAATTTCTTATTCTATTTCTAAATTAAAGATAAAAATAATTAGGGAATGATTAGTGCTAATCTCTAGTTTAAGTGTTATTTTGTGCTAATCACTAGTTTAAGTGTTAATTAGTGCTAATTACTAGTTTAAGTGTTAGTTAGTGATAATCACTAGTTTAAGTGTTAATTAAGTATTGTTTATGCATCTTGTGATATGTGGTTTTTAATATGCTTGACGTGACTAAATTACATGTTTATTTTGACGCGGTGGTTGAGGATGAGCATTTAGATTTTGCCAAATAAATGTTTGACACGTAGAGGGACACGTGTCACCACATCTGCGACTTTTCCTGCATGCGCGACACGTAGGGGGGGTTATGTGTCATGCTCTGAGGCCATCCTTATCCATGTGTGACACACAGGCGACACGTGTCGTCGTGTGGCACAGCTTTCAGTGCATGCACGACATGTGTCCCTGTGACTCGTCGCGATCTGATTGGTCGTTGACTTCTATAAATAGAGGCTAGTGCTTTAGTTATTTGTCATTTCTGAATCGATTCAACTACTGATAAGTGAGATAGAGAGATACTGAGGATATTCCGAGATAAAAGATTTGGCGATATTCCCATCATTTCAAAGTTGTTATCGTGAAGCTACTATGAGGTAGGGGAAATATAGTTTTCTTTTAAACTGTGATTACGGTCTATACATGATTATCTGCTTATATGTTGATTGTTAAGTTATTGTTTGTTATTCGCATGAAGTATAAAGCATGATAATTATGTGATTCGTGATCGATGTTACACTTTAATTGATTGTTATATTTCTACGCCAGTGGTTAGGCGGTACCTACTGGGCTTTTTGCTCACCCTAAAATATCTACAGGTACCGAAACGGGTCGATCGAAGACAATAGACGGGCTAGAATTATAGCTTTTTGAATAATTGTAATATCTGTTAAAACTGTATATTTTGAGATTTGTAAATCATTATTTGTGAAATGAATAGGAAAATGACGTTTTTGTTGAAACTGAAAAGAGTTGTATATTTCAAAGCTTCCGCTATTTTTTTATCGAAAAGCGAAAAGGTTCGTATTTACGTCGCGGCCGAAAATGAAGCGTTTACTCTGATGAATTCGTAATCAACGTAAAGTGGAAAAAAAAGGAACGGGTCGTGACAATTGGTATCAGAGCGGTTGTCAGTCGAGTGTGTTAAATCCACCTTACCCGACATTTGCGCCCGGGACTCGGTCTTGGCTAACTTGATCCAAGCGAGGTATGCCGGATACGTTTTGGGGTAGAGTGTGGTACCTGCATCGCTCGTCACCTACGCACGGGACTCGGTCTTGGCTAACTTGATCCAAGCGAGGTATGCCGGGGCGCAAGGGGAGTGTTGTAGGCATGCTGTCTGGCTATGCAAAAGTGATGAGATTGTTTATGTCATTATAAGAATGATTTTTGAAATAGAAACCCACTATAATTAAAATTCAAATTTCGAGGACGAAATTTTATTAAGGAGGGAAGAATGTAATGACTGCATTTCTTAAAGCTTATATTACTTCACTTTATTTCATGTTTAAGAATTTAGCTTTCTGATAGATGTATTCATAACTGCTAAACTATAAATGTTAAGCTCGTCTAGAAAGACACCGAAAGTCACAATTTCTTATTCTATTTCTAAATTAAAGATAAAAATAATTAGGGAATGATTAGTGCTAATCTCTAGTTTAAGTGTTAGTTTGTGCTAATCACTAGTTTAAGTGTTAATTAGTGCTAATTACTAGTTTAAGTGTTAGTTAGTGATAATCACTAGTTTAAGTGTTAATTAAGTATTGTTTATGCATCTTGTGATATGTGGTTTTTAATATGCTTGACGTGACTAAATTACATGTTTATTTTGACGCGGTGGTTGAGGATGAGCATTTAGATTTTGCCAAATAAATGTTTGACACGTAGAGGGACACGTGTCACCACATCTGCGACTTTTCCTGCATGCGCGACACGTAGGGGGGGTTATGTGTCATGCTCTGAGGCCATCCTTATCCATGTGTGACACACAGGCGACACATGTCGTCGTGTGGCACAGCTTTCAGTGCATGCACGACATGTGTCCCTGTGACTCGTCGCGATCTGATTGGTCGTTGACTTCTATAAATAGAGGCTAGTGCTTTAGTTATTTGTCATTTCTGAATCGATTCAACTACTGATAAGTGAGATAGAGAGATACTGAGGATATTCCGAGATAAAAGATTTGGCGATATTCCCATCATTTCAAAGTTGTTATCGTGAAGCTACTATGAGGTAGGGGAAATATAGTTTTCTTTTAAACTGTGATTACGGTCTATACATGATTATCTGCTTATATGTTGATTGTTAAGTTATTGTTTGTTATTCGCATGAAGTATAAAGCATGATAATTATGTGATTCGTGATCGATGTTACACTTTAATTGATTGTTATATTTCTACGCCAGTGGTTAGGCGGTACCTACTGGGCTTTTTGCTCACCCTAAAATATCTACAGGTACCGAAACGGGTCGATCGAAGACAATAGACGGGCTAGAATTATAGCTTTTTGAATAATTGTAATATCTGTTAAAACTGTATATTTTGAGATTTGTAAATCATTATTTGTGAAATGAATAGGAAAATGACGTTTTTGTTGAAATTGAAAAGAGTTGTATATTTCAAAGCTTCCGCTATTTTTTTTATCGAAAAGCGAAAAGGTTCGTATTTACGTCGCGGCCGAAAATGAAGCGTTTACTCTGATGAATTCGTAATCAACGTAAAGTGGAAAAAAAAAAGGAACGGGTCGTGACAGACACCATGGCCGACTGGCCGTCCCTTGCATTAGGCCAACTTTGTCTTTGCCTATGCCTAGGACCCCACATGAGAGAGGGCCTCATATATTTGTGAATTAATGGATTTATTTTGTAATTTCAGTTTATTTAGAAAATTAATAATTTACCATATTTTCTAAGGATAAATTATTGTTAATACTTGATAATTCTTCCGTTACACCTTTCTCTTTCTGCTGCGCTATTCATCATGCAATTTGACCCGGTAATTTTGTTAGCAAAATGGTGTAAGAATTTTATAAATTTTATATGTTTTAGAGCAAACTTAGTACTACAATAACATTAAAATTACCAAATTCGTGCATCGTTTACTAACCAAATCACATGGTCGTATTCACCTTCAAAAGGAAAATAGAAGACAGAGGTGGAACTATGGAAGTAGTTGATAAGATGTCTACAAAAGAAAAAAGTCACCCATTATTTGATGTCGCACGACTACATTCGTATACAAAATCAAAGACAACATCTTCTCTCAAACTGTTAGTAGTGTGAATATTAACCGAAAATACTGACTTGAGGAAAGAAATAAAGAAAGGCAGGAAATGTTATCATCAAATGCTATGTATCCATCACAACTAAAACACCATAATAGTTTTGGAGCGGATAAAACATATTGATATTCAGCAACATTACACGGTAACAAGACTATGATAATATTGTATGTTTAGTTAAGACTTAAGAGGGCCTCCAATTTTATATACGTCTTAAGCCCCTTAGTAGGTAGAGACGGACCTGCCTGACACCGCCTTAAGTGGATAGAGACACCAAGGAACATAGATTGCTATCCCAAATAAAACCTACAAGAGATTTAACTGAATTGACTTGAGAAGAATTAATCTTCATAAGGAGTTCAATATCAGAGATAGTTTAAGGAAGCTTCAATAACTGTCAAGACCTCATGTTTCGAATCAGTTCACTTCACACCACTATTTCAAAACACCAAGAGAAATCCCATAGCTTCAACGAAATTCATCACAAGTCAACAAACGCTAAGCATGACTATTGACTTGCATATGGAAAGAAATTGAATCTTAACTCGTAGTGTTCGATTTAAAGCTGAAATATCAAAACCAAAATTTTAATCACAAACCCGAGCCCAGAATGATGAAGTACATAGTACCAAACAATACTCACAAAAAGCACCGAATGAACCGGCGGAGTGTTCATTTCAATCTTACACCAACAAGCTCAATTCTGGCTTCTCGTTCGATCTCCACGACTGGTACAATAAAAACCGGTCGATTGTGTGTTCGATTAGATAGATTCTCTATTGACTCGCACCCTTTTGCTCCCAATTTTGTGTTCCCTTAGATCTCTCTCAACGAAACGGTTTGACTGATTTTGGGATTCCACAAACAACGATCCCTTCAGTGCCTCAATAGCATACGTTGTTCCAAACAGGTGTAAACATGTCTTTGCGCATTTTTGCAACTTTGCAAGTTAAATATTGCATGAAGTACCAATGGCCTGAATGTATTTTGATATGCTCTGTTAGTCTCCGTCCAAAATAGGGGTCTCCCCTGCCTATTGGCAAACAGTAAAGATAGTGAGTGTATATTTACCCAAACTCGAGGGTAATTTATGTAAATCACCCTGTCGTCATTGATGAAACGGATAATCATCTAACAATTGTATGATATAGCAACCCAGAAAACTGTTGATGGACCCTCTGCCAAGGACTGGAGAGGTGGAAGGCTGCTTCATTCAACATTATTCCTAGCAGCACTGGTGCCACCAACATTATTATTCCTGTAAAATTATTAGTCTGCGTAATCTTATTGCGTCGAGTATCATCTTTTGGTAGGTGAATAGTCGAAATTGGATCGATAATAAAAAGATGGAGAAGAAACAAAAGCATAAATGTGTGATGGTAAGTAAATAAATAAAGTTGAACTTGTACACACAAATTTTGCAAACTCATGGAAAAGGATGCAAAAATAAATGCACAAATTTAATTTGTAATTAATTTGATTTAAAACGGGTACAATCCTCTTGGTTTTACACCGGATCGGAAATCTCTGATTAAATCTCCTACTTCTTGACCTCGTTGGATTTGAGTGTGGCGATGACCTGATTTCCTTGAAGAGAGGAAGTTGACGAATTAGTGGACTTTTGACCTTTGAATGGAAGGATTTGATGAAGAATGGTCCGCGGCTTCAAACTCCGATCTTGAGGAACTTGAAGCGAAAGGACTTGTGTCTTCGAGCTTCCGAGCAATGGTCGCGTGATGGTGAAGCTTGAACGAGGGCTTGAGAGCTTGATCTCAGTCACGCTTCGCGTACTTTTGCTTCTTGAATCACCGGCGGGACGCTTGTGGATATTCAAGAAAGTCTTCAAGTGATGCGCAAATGAAGCTTCGACGAGGGCTTGAAGGCTTGATCTCGAGCAATCTTCTTGTGCGGTCACGTTCTTGAATCTCGGCGGAAGGCTTGCGGATCTTCAAGAAAGTCTTCAAGTGATGCGTGAATGAAGCTTGGACGAGGGCTTGATAGCTTGATCTCGGGCAGGCTTCGTGTGTTCACGTTCTTGAATCTCCGGCGGGACGCTTATGGATCTTCAAGAGAGTCTTCGAGCTGCGTGAGAATGAAGATCGGACGAGGGCTTGAAGGCTTGATATCGAGCAATCTTCGTGTGCGGTCGCGTTCTTGAATCTCCGGCAAAAGGATTGTGGATCTTCAAGAAAGTCTTCGTGTGCGTTCGCGTTCTTGAACCTCCGGCAAGATGCTTGGAGATCTTCAAGAGAGTCTTCAAAGTGTTTGAGAGCTCCGGCGTCTGCTAGCACGATGTGTATTTGGTGTGAATGAGAGTCTCTATTTATAGACTCACACGTAGGGACTACTTTGTAATAATCCCTTAATTTCTTTTGATTTATTGTGTGTAACCCCCTCGGCTTTATGAGGAAATCCTTTTTAAGGACCTTTCAGGGCTTTAGATGCAATTTAATTTAACTCAACAACAAGTGGGCTTGTCTCCACTATTGGACTTGGCACGAGACCGTAATGAGAGGCTCGTTACATTTGTAAGGCTCACTGTGGCCCAGTTACACCGAACTAATTAAAATTAATTAATTAATTCGTGAAAATATTGTTAGACATTTTTAATGTCTACAGAACTAAAATACTTACAGCCGTCGTCGAATATGGATCATAATTAGAAATGATTTTGAGCATTTACTCGATTTGAAGCATTTAACTTTTTGTATACATTCTAATTAGCGTATCTTCCTTTAAAATGGGATTATTACATTATATACGACGTTATTTAAATAGCAAATAAAGTCGATTAATCAATAATGTAATACCTAAAATTAAAACAGAAACTGTTTTTTTCATGATAAAACACACTAGATAGGACTGAAAAAACTAAAACAAAACTGCTTTTATCCATAAAAAACACACTAGATAAAGCTTGTTTTCTCCTGAAAAGAGAAAAGCAAAATTGTTTATTTTAAAATAAAACAGTTTAGGAGGCACTGTATACACGAAACTGATGCTACGAAGTCGACAAGGAGTGCACGATGGAACAAACCCCCAGAACTGTGGGTAAAAATCAACTGTGATGCGACAAAGATCCAAGAACAAAGACTTGCAGGCTTGGGATGCGTCCTTCGGGACTCAGGGGTTTTTTTCGTCGCTGGAAAGCATAGTGGAACTCAGTATCACCATTCGGTGTTGTTATTGGAGCTCATAGCAGTGGCTATGAGGTAAGCGATGGCTCGTGATGTGGGATGTGCGAGGATAGAAGTGGAGTCTGGCTGTCTCAGTGCTATAGAATTGCTTCAAAGACAACAACATGGCAAGGCAGGATTGAGGATGAAGTCTGCGAGGATATTTTGGAAGAGCTTGATAGATGCAAATTTCTGTCACACGATTTCACGGAAATTATTTTTTCACATGTAGGTCGTACGGGCAACGAGGCTGCACACATATTTGTATATAGGTCCCTTCAGTCCCGTTCCCCTCTACTCTACACAGAGAAATCCGATTGAGTTAGTCATGTACTTGTTTCTGATCTGGAGCCGTTGGGCGTCTAATGAAATCTTTTTACCTCAAAAGAAAAGTTTAGGATGCAGTAACATAAAACTTCTTTTTGAATGCAATGACTCCAAACACTTTATCATTGAGCTAGCATCCGTTTGTGCAATAACGTAAAATTGATATAACTACTTATTTTTTTTATAATTAAACTACTAAAACAATTTAAGTATTTTTTTAGACAAAAATTATTTTAAGTAAAATATTTTTTAAGCAAAGCTCTTAGTACAATTTAGGCCCCGCTTTCTTTACCTAAATTTAGGCAATTTTTTTTATCTTTTTTAAGTCATAAAAAGTTCTAATCAAGTCACTTTTGTTTAAATTTATGTCTGATAATTTTTTTACCTTTTTATAAGACTAAAAAAAGTTAGGTTTTTCTAACTTCAACTTTTTTATCTTTTTACTCATTAAAACTACTTTTAAGAAGATAAAATAGAAGTTAAGTAAACAACATTTTCTACTAAAAAGGTAAATAAAACTTTTTAGAAAACTTATTAGGCACAAAGTAAATGAACTTATTGAGCACAAAAAATCGTCTAAATTTAGGTAAAGAAAACAGGACCTTACTCAATAGTGGGCCTGTTCTCAGTAGAGTTATACTAGATTCAAGGCCAAGAACTAGCCCAATAAGAAAATAACATTACAACTAGGGCCCAATTGTGCTTAGGTTATTGCTTGATTCATAAAAAGAAAGAAACTTCTCCCTCAAAAAAACAAGAAAGAAACTTCGAGGGCAAACATTGGGCAGGCCGGTTCTGTACAGGCGAAGAAGCTAAGGAGGGCAAAATTGTAAATCAAGCCTGTCACGCAGTCCAATAAATAAAAGGTGCTGGTGTCCCTTCCGAAAGAAAGGCCGACCGTAATCCTCTCCTCATCGTGAAGAGCAGAAGGTATTCTTGTTGGTTTAGGGTTTGGACGAAGCAGCAGCTGATATTCGTTGGTCAAAGAAAAGTTGGTTGATTAAGATGGCGAGTCCATCCGTGCAATCATCACCATCATCGACGATGATGATTCCAAGGTTCGTTCGGTTCCTCTTTTTATAAATCAAGTATCTGTCAGTTTTCCAATTTTCTAAGTCTTTGGTTCTTAGATATCCCCTCTTTCTGTTTATGTGCAAAGTTAATCTTTTGAGTTGCTGGTTCATGGGTTTTTTTGTGTGGAGGAGGCGGGGCTAGTCCATATCTCGGATTGCTCCGGATCAGAAACACGTAATGGGGTCGCGGAATTCCATACTTATGGAATTAGGGTAGTTAGGGGTAGGCTTCCTCGGATGTACGGAACGAAATTCCCTCCTCTCGTGGAATGCAATCTAGGATCGATATTACACACTTTAAAGTTATAGAGAATATAAACTTTAAATATGAATTCTGATCCTTTTCCTAAATTAAAATTAAATTTAAATTAAATTTGTAAACCGTAAACAATTAGCTGTACACCCCCATTAAAAAAAAATTTTTATACAGAAAAGAACTGTTCGTGACACTCACGCACCCCCTCCAAAGTCAAAAAATTAAATATTCAAAGGGACCCACTAGTATTCTACTTTAAAGGAATTTTGACCACACTCAAACTGGGATCTCGAGTATATCTTCCCCACTCCAAAAAGCAAGCTTCTGGTACTCCTCTTCCGAAACGGCGACTCTCTGACGAGAATATAAATGATAGCGTTGGTGTACTTCAGTTTGTGATTGTACGAATATTATACAATCCAAAGGTATGTCATCTGTTCCTATGTACTTCTACTGTTTTTTCTCTCTTCTATTTCGTCGCCGGAACGCAGCATGCTTCGATCCAGCATCAAACGATCCAGATCGGAGGTTACTACCCCTCCTGCCAATTATGGTATCTCTAGTCCATATAATAGCAAAACGAAGGAGGAGGATTAGGACGTTAGACATGGAAGTTAGATATAGAGAAGGGAGCCTAAATTTTGCTCTTCAACTTTTTGAGTTGTTGATCCAGCAGTAGACCTAAATATAAGCTATCATTGTTATTTTTATTACTTTTTAGTTATCATCATCAAACAATCAGTGACTCCGGATTAAATTTGATTTTTTTATGTTTTCCACCACAAATAGTAGTCTTTAGCATTGTCCTGAAAGTATGTCTAGTGCAAATTTAGATCAGCTTTTACACCAATTGTTGGAACTAATTTTTGGACATTACACCAATTGTTGGAACTAGTTTTTTGACAAAACTGACTTAAATATAGTCCAAAAAATGTTTTTCTCCATTCTGTTAGAGATGCTATAATGTGACTTAAAATTAGGGTGGAGATTTCTCCGTCATGGCTTACCCTTACATGTACCAACTTTTCCATTTCAACACAAAACCATCATCTCTCTCGACCCCCATTTTGTTTAGATAGAACAAAACCTTCACAGTTCACTTGTGAAACCACCGCTGTCGACCCACCTCAGTGCCAGTGAGCCACCAAACTAAAGTACCAACAATCACCAGCTCTCTTTATTGGCAATACGGCCTTCTCACTTTACATGCACCAAACTAAAGAATGAACACCACCAATGAGTATGACTAACATCATTGGAGATCTTATTATGATTTCCACCAAACCATTAAGATAGCCAATCCACCTCAAAAATGACTTCCAAGGGGGCAATAGCTTTTAAACAAAAAATATACTTACCACACTGATTCTTCTCTTCTACAATTTTTTTGACTCATATCTAAGTCACTTTGATCCGTTGATTTGAATTCCAAAACAATGCGATTTTGTGATAATTTTTTCACCGTGTTAAAGAATTATTTTTACTCTACAGCATCACAAAAAATTATCAAAAAGATTACCATTTAACTATTCAAATCACCGGGTAAAAGTGACCAATTGAATAACGGTAAAAGTGAAGACGATGGGACAGAGAAGAATCAGAGTGGAACGTTTCTTCTCTAAGTCACCTGTTTGACTCTTACCACTATTGACAGGGTCATTCTAACCCGGTGATTTGGGTAGCAAAACGATGCAATTTTTTGATAATTTTTTTCATGGTGTTGTAAGTAAAAATTTCTCTATAACACTGGTGAAAAAATTATCGAAAAATTGCATCTTTTTACTATCCAAATCACCCGGTCAAAGTAATCGGAATACGACTCAAAGAGTCAAATTGATGTCTCAAAGAAAAAACAGAGGTAGTAGTTCAAATCATTACCACAACTATGGAAACATTGCCCTCCTTCAAATTTTCGTTTTTTTACTTTGCTGTCTTGTGCTATCAGTTGTTTTCCCGAGTTGGTTGAAGTCCCAAAGTAGTGCTACTGACTCTCAGACTCTGTAATTCCCAATTCTTGAGTTAATACAATGTTTATTCTCAAAAAAAAAAAAAAAAAAAAAAAAAAAAAAACTCACATCGATTGCCTTGTCTTTGTTGCTTCGCCTGAATGCTACACGATTGAGTTATTTCTAACAAATACCACCTTAACTTGAATCCTTGTCAAGTCTTGGTTGCTCGTGCAATTTGGAATTTTATTAAATATGCATTTATTTTTTATTTCTTTTGAGGAGAAATTAGATGAGTTTAGATATATAGAAAACATGGAGTAATATGAGTTTAGATTTATTGAAAAAATTTGAAGTGAAAAAAGTTTGGCTAAAATCTTAACTTGTTATAATCATCATCATCATCATCATCATGTTGGATTGCAGGAATAATCAAGGCATAATATCTTTCCTAAAAAAAAGCATAATCTCGATGGTACATGAGAAATCATAACATGCCAAATCAGTATTTTGACTTTTCGTTCTCTCTGTCCTAGACCAACACAAATATGGTTGGTCTAAGATAGAAAGAACCAAAAGTCAAAATACTAGTATCTTTCTTTACTTTATTTATATTACTGCTACTACTACTACTTCCGTTGTCATTGTATGTTCACATACTTTTTCTCTTCCACCCACGCAGGAGAGGAGCCCCAACAATGACTTCTTCTTCTTCAAAGAGAAAGCGGCAATGTTGTTCCTCTTCCCTCGTCAAAGCCAAAAGACATTGCAGCCACAAGTATTGTGGTTGTGATTGGGGGGCTGAAATATTGGAAGACATGAATAAAAACCACATGCCATCTCCTCCCCTAAAAGCATTACCGCCTCTTGTTCGGCCGCCACCACCAATTATTTGGTGTGGCAACGGCGATGTATTTTGGTTGTTGGAAATCGTTGGCAAGACTGCTGGGGGGAAATTGTACCTCCCAGACGACGACGAAACCAAAAAGCTGTTTCGCGGTAGTACCACTGCTTGCATTGGATTCTCCTCCTCGCATGGGTGCATCTTGTTTGAAGACAAAACAACAAAGAAGAATCATCAGTTGTCTTTGCTTCATCCTTTACTCTTGTCCATCTTTGCTGTCCGTATCCCTCCTATCAAAAGCATTTTGGGAGTTCTTGTGTTGCCTGACCCAATTACTAGTAGTAGCTACGCCTTGGTGGCTCTCAATTCCAAACAGAGACTCATGTTTGCTAAATGTGGAGGAGGAGTTAAGAGTAAATTTTCTGAACTCGAAGGTCAAAATGATAGGCTGCCTACCCAACACACAGAGATGATATGCATCAACA
Organism: Linanthus parryae; assembly: GCA_023055425.1. NCBI lineage: Eukaryota > Viridiplantae > Streptophyta > Magnoliopsida > Ericales > Polemoniaceae > Linanthus > Linanthus parryae. The sequence continues at coordinate 1,648,597 of JALGPY010000002.1, forward strand.
ATTGTATATACACAATCACGGGTTCTGCTCTGGATCATTACTTGGAAGCCTGGGATTGCAGTCAAAATATTAGTTGTCGGGGTTCTTCAGATGATGGTGATGATGGCCCGAGAAAGGTATATGATTTTAAACCCACATTCGCTACTAATCATTACCCTTATCGTCGATCCACTTTACATTTGGTGGAATCCCAAGGTGAGCTCTGGCTTGTTGCAATAACAAGGCCCGTGTTTGGAGACTCAATTCTCAAATGTTCTCCAGATTGGCCCGTTTGTTTCGTTTACAGGATGGATTTCAAGGGAAAGAATTGGGTGCGCGTGGACTCGCTAGGTGATCATGTGTTGATTATAACGGAATTCCAAACTATATGCCTTTCTGCTAAAGAGTTTCCACAGTACCAGAGAAACTCCATATACTTTACACACTATCATATCAGAAGTGAAAGATGCCGTAATTATTTCCAGCATCGAGACCCGGTTCCCACGTACCACCTCGTAGTTTTCAACATGGAAGATTGTTCTCTGAAGGAGTTGAAGACCACTGTTGAAGAGTAAAGCTAGCTAGTTCAATGCGTTTTCTGTTTTTTTTCTCTTCCGTGTGATGTTTGGATACTTGCAGGATCATCATATGTTAATGTCATATGCTTTTTATATATTTAAGTAGTAGTACTTGGTAGTAATATTTTAATTTAGCTTGTTTTCTTTGTTACAATCATGAAATAGTGATTCTGGACTGGCAAAGAAAAAATTTCCGAACGATTGATTTCACTAGCTTTTAACTTTAGCTTGCAATCAAGCATTGTGTGCGTGTTCTTGGCTGAAGGCGGTTCTACCTTTAAGAGTTGTACTACTTCAGTTCCGTCGGAGTTGTCTTATTTTGCTTTCTACCCACTACGCACCGAGCCTTTTTAACTCAATAATTTGTATATCACAACAATACAATTTTTGGTTAAAGATTTCATGGTGGCCGATAGCCAGAATTTTGGTTTGTGGTAGTTGTATCTGCTCTTTGTTCTCATCCTGAATTTTTGACTAGTATATGCGTCACTTTGACCGGGTGATTGAGATATCAAAACGATGCGATTTTTTGATATTTTTTCACACCTTTTACTCTACAACAACACCATGAATATTATAAAAAATTGCATTATTTTACTATCCAAATTACCAGGTCAAAGTGACACAGTAAATAGTGACAAAGTCGGATGAGAACGAAGAACAAAGAGCAGAGACAGAGTGGTAATCATTTTGCCCTCACATTTTGGGTAACATAAATTAGCTTGAATTTCTCAAGGGGTATAGGTTCAAAAACTAAAGTTTGGCCTTTTGGTTAGTGGTAATTTAAAAGAGCTTAGTTTGGAGATGTGATCCATGGTCGGTGTTTGGACCTTATTTATTTGTTGTTTTTTGTTTTTCCAATTGTGTTTTAGGTCAACAATGAATTTGGAAATCACTCATTTCGCACCAAAGAGAGGGAGGTGTTTAATGCCACGATGAGTGGGCATGACGTCTGGTGGAGGGTAAAACTTTACATATCATGGAGGTTTGTTTAATCTCTTTTCTGATAGGATAAAAGTAGCGACATATTCTTTTATTCATGAAATGTATAAACTTGAACTAATTGTCATGGTTTCAGTATGATCATGGAAGTTGGGCTTGTGCTTGTTGGCTTCTGTTGTGCTAGCTTGATGGGAGAAAGAATAATGGAAGGGGGTTGAAGGGGTTTACTAAGTTTTGGACCCTCTTGTTACAGGAACAGAGGGTATTAAAGTGGGTTGAAACATAGTTTTCCTTAAAAAAATATTAGAAGGAAACAGATTGTAAACCTGTTGACTGGACACCCGACCTTATATGGTTTAGCAAATGAGATATTTACCAAAGGGTTTATATCCAATGATTTAATGAAGAGGGTAGTGCTTTAGGACATTCAAAGTGGCTTTCTAGGCTATGGAATGAAAAAGTAAGTTTGATTATTTATTGCAGCTGTCCTTGTAAGGGGCTGGTCTATTTAAATGCAGAAAGTGCCGGTCGTAGAAGGGCGAAATCCTCTCCAAGTCTGGGTCTCTGACTTGGGAGGCACCTCTCCTCATTCCCGCAACTCATGACAGAAACCAAAGGAACACACTCGAGTTTCGAATGAGACCCTACTCCGACGAGCGTCCGTCTGATCCCAGTGAGCCTCCAAATGACCTCATCTCTCCGTACTCTCTATTGAAATCTTTTAAATCTTCCATTTTCAACCTCTCTTATCGGACATTCTTCATGAGATTTGACCTCCCTCGACCTAATTGTGTGTTTTGATGGCTTTTCTGAACAGTCGTATTGAAGGGATTTATTTCAATTGCAGTCTGAGAAACTTTTGAACACGCAATGTCTGTGCATGAAGGGGGATTTGCTGACGAAGACTAGAAATTTCGCGATGTCGTTCGTGGGTTTGGCTATATCCGAGCACCTTTGGCTCAAAGGCATGGAAAAGTATGCCTTTTTGCATCTGTTATCTCCAGTGGCGGATATTTGAATATTTGAATATCAAATATTCAAATATTTGAATATTTGAATATCAAATTTTTGAATATTAAAAGTCAATATTTGAATATCAAAAGTTCTGTTATAAATCCTTCTGTCGAAGTTGGTAAAGCATTCCCATATTGACATCGGCTACCAGGGTTCGAGTCTCTACAGGCGCGTTTGAATTTTGTTGTTTTTCTGATTTTTTGTGTAAAAAAATAAAAAACGCACGAAGGAAGACTCGAACCTGCGGCGTTTTGGGTCTTAACAAAGAATTTTACCAACAGCGCTGGGCACGCGCCTGTGTTTAGGGGGGGCACTTTTATATTTATACATAATACTGGTTAATTTTATTTTACAAATTAAGGGTACTCTAGTGTTTTCGGAAAATTTTGGGGGGCACGTGCCCCCCGTGCCCCTACATGGCTCCACCTCTGGTTATCTCTGTGATGGGCAAATCCCCATAAAAGGGACAATTTTCGTGTAGTTTGTAATTGGACACCATAAAGCGAAGCAATACAGTCTAATGTTAGGTGTTTTTGTCGAACAGAGTTTGCCGATGGACCTGGGAGGAGTTCAGGAAGCATAGGCTAGGAGCTGCATAAAACTGTTCTGCCACCATGGTACTCTGCAGCAGGTATCTATTCGGTTCTCTTCGGTGTTGCTGCAACCATTACATGTCCCCCTCATCTACTATATACTTGAATTTTCTTCTGGGTTAACTTTTGAACTTGTGGCTGAAAGCTCATTGCTCAAGTAACACATCCGTGTGGAGAGTTGTCTGAGATTTTACCACTCAAAGACACGGAATACTTAAATTAGAATCACAAGCCCCTACTTATTCCTCCTTGGGGGGGGGGGGGGTGTAAGCATTTTTATTGAATTTCTTAATGGTATTGCGAGTTCTAATGTTTTTATTAAAAGAAAATTTGATCTGAGGAGTTCATCTTTCTGATTATCTTTTATTATGTTCTCTTCTATCGTTACAGAGAGACTGGAGAGTAACAGGGGTGGTGATCCCAGTGAAGGACCAAGGTCATTGTGGATCGTGCTGGACTTTCAGGTTCAAATAAGACAGAACTATTTTAAGGTTTCCGTGCACGAGCTGGGTGTTATAAAGTTAATGTTGATGATACAGTTGGTGCTGCTCAGGTAATGCATATTGTTTAACCATATCTATTACGTGCTCGTGCTGATTGCAATGATTCCACTTTCCTGACCGAGCTTGTGATAGATTGTAGCATCTGATGGCCTCAGAGATACTGGAGCAGTTGCAAGCGCTTGACATTCTCAGTTAAAGCATCCGGGTAAGGCTTTTGCCTGATCTTGTCACAGAACCCTCTTTACTTTAGTTCTATTTCTGGTTGACAGCCAATAGATGTGTGTCAACTTTGTCTATTAAAAGTCAACATTGTGAGATACCTTCTCGCATTCCACCTACGACCCTCTGCTTTGGTGTAATGTTAAACTAACATTATTCTGAAACTTTACGCTATAAGCAAGCCAGCAGTGAGCCTCACGGATTTCTTTTAATGTTACAACCTATGATGCACCGGAACTCCATGTAGGGTGACGTACCCGTACCCCAACTCCGAAACTCTACCGGAACTCCCCAAAACGCTCCCGAAACGCCACATGACGTTACGGTAAAAGTAATGAGTTCGGAACTTATGCGGAACTTCCCGGAGACACGTTGCCCTTTTCGAAACGTTTCTGGAAACGTCCCTGGGTTAGAAATTACACTCGGGTGTCTTCTAATAAATTAAAATCAAAAAGGATGTTACTGATAACGTATGATGTATATTACTAATCCTATCAAGATGCCTGACTCCCAATCTAAAACCTAGCTATTTATACTTCAACAGATGTAATATATATATATATATATATATATATATATATATATATATATATATATATATATATATATATACTTCAACAGATTTAAAAAAATGTTGGATACTTTCAAGGCTTCTAGACAACCTCAAAGACTTCGAGGACCTCCAATTTCTCAAGTACTTCCACATATTTATTGAGTAAATGTGTTCTCTTTGTATTGTCTTTAAATTTCGTCTAATAATCTATAAGTGTGTATTTAGGTATCATTTACATTAATGTATGTATGTATGTATGTATGTATGTATATGCCGTTTTGCCTCCCCATTTTCTAAAAAAATTCGTTTGGCCATCCCCGTCCCCGTTTCATCTCGTCCACACCACTGTTTCAGTGCTGCATAGGTTACAACCTTGGCTTTCTTAAAGCCGAGCCGATTTATCTACCTTGAAAACCCATTGAAATTTAGGGTTTGTATCAAGGGAAATATATAAATAAATGCATATTTACAGATTATGAAAGCATCAAAGTCTAAATTCTAGAATAAAAAAAAGTTGTTTTCTCATGTCAAAATTCAAATTGAAGAGTGTATCATGTGTCCCTTCAAGGTATTTATTGGAGTATCCGATAAAACATACATAAAAAATAACAGTAATGTTTCGTCAATTTAAAAAAATACAAGGTGTCAATTTAAAAAAATACAAGGTTTGTCACCCCCCACCCCCCAGCTTTAAGGTGCACGAATTAAATGTCGTTGTTGAATTAAGAGAATTACTAAAGGATTAGTAAATGTGAGGAGAATTGTGCCTTGGCAGAAGTACTATGCTGACACATTTTTTCTCTTCAATCTACTATTATGTGTAAGAACCAGTAATAGTGTGTGATTAGTTGAATGTTTTGAATTAATATCACATGTGACACAAAGGCAAATATTTTATTTTAAATTGAAGAAATGTTGTTGGTCAGAGAGAAAATGAAGGGAGAAACATGGTATAGGACAACATTCAATTGAGCGAAAGTGGTAAACAAGGGTGAATTTACCTTGGAGAACGCATTCATTTAGTAATTTATTGTGATTATTAACATTAGTAATTTATTGTGATTATTAACATTATTGTTCTGTGAGGTAATTAGAGTTTGAGGGAACCTCTTAATTTCTAATATTCACCTAATGTGGTAGTCAGTTATGTTGATTATTTCTGTTGAGCTCGAAGATCAAGTGTTAAAATGTTCTAAATGATACTGGTACTTATATGGACTATGCTGAAGTTATAGTGAACCTCTTATGTGGATATTCACCTAATGTGGAAGTCTGTTCAATTGATTATTTTCCTGTTTGAGATTGAAGATCACGTGTTATAAGTGGTACTAATTCTTTATATGGACTATGGTGAAATGATACATGCCGTGTGTTTACTGTTAATTCTCATTATGTGATCAGGGGCGGAGCCAAAAACTAAACAGATAAGGGTATTATGTTATGAATCCGAAATTGCAAGGACACTAATGCAGAATTCAGAATTTACGTGGGGCACTTTTACAGTTATGGCTGGGGCACCGGTGAATTATATGCAAAATATCGGTGAAATGTATACATTTTTTAAAAATAGGTAGGCCACGTGCCCTCTCATGCCCAGGCCTAGCTCCGCCCTTGATGTGACTTAATGGTGGTTGGCATGTCGATCATGAGGGACGAGGCAAGAAGGTCATCATTTCTGCTCCCAGCAAGGATGCTCCCATGTTTGTTGTTGGAGTCGAACTATGGAATTTTGATGCCAATATATTCGTATGACTCTGCAGGTTATCAAAGACGGATTTGTCATTGTCGAGGGTATCATGAAAACCGTTCACTCCATCACTGATAATTATTTAAAGTTCTACACAGTTTTTGGATTATCATCATTGATGAAACGAATAATTATTTAACACTTGTACCACTCTGTTCCCTTACTTTTGGAGAAAGCTCGGGAATTAAGAAAAATTGTCAATTTCCCTTTTTTCCCCTTCCAAGTTCTGATATTCCTCTCTCTACTTACCTATTACTACCATACCTCCTCCACCACCATACCTCTACAACCACAACTAACAACAAAATCTAACAGATCTAACAAAATATTTACATAATCAAGAGTATAATTACATAATCAAAGAATAAATTACAAATCGAAGAAAAAAACCAGAGGGAGAAGAAGAGAAGTGGAACAGAGAAGAGGAAGAAGAAGATCACACAGCCGGAGAGCACAGACCTCGGTCGCCGCCACCACCGCCGCCTTGCAATGCATCCTCACCGTAGAGCACAGATTCGCCTCCTCCACCGGCTTCCTTCTCCTACCGAACTCGCCACCATAGCCGCCTCTAACAGAATAACAAATCCTGAATCAAAACAGATGGATCTGCCGAGGAGATGCCAGAAAAAGAAGAAGAATGGGAGAAAAGAACATATGCATACCTGGTCACCGAGATCCTTGTCGATGGTGATGTTAACGCCGGCGAGATCGCCTTCATGGCCTGAATCTCGAACTGCGTCTCTTTCCCCTTCTTCGTCTCCGTCATCTCCCGTCGACTTTCACCTTCTTCGTCCCCTTCTTCCTCTCTCTCTCCGCCTCCCTCTTTCTCTCTCTCTATCATCTCTAAAGGTGTGGTGAGAAAAATGAAACAGCTGAGCATAGTTATGAAATCCGTTCCGGCCGGAACAGAGCGGATCGTTCCGGTTTAACACCAAAACGGAATGGAACGCTCTTTGTACCGTACCGGGTCGAAATCCGGTCTGATCCGGTTAGATCCGCCGAAATCCGGCCGAAATCCGGGCTGATCCGGATCACCTCTGCAAAAATAAAAATATATGTCACTGCCAAGTTTCGAACCGCAAACCTCCGTTTGAGAAGCACCTACACTTTCCGTTGGGACAAGGGGCTATTTATTAATCCAGTTGGCTTTAATTATTATTATTACGTAGTTTGGTTTTAATTCTTGTTTGACTTCCAATAATTGAAACAAAGCCCATTTTATTGAGTCAAATTTATCATATATGAGATTAAATATATAAACACAAATAATTAAGTGTTTGTGAGTTGTATTATAGGATTTAAAAGTTAACATGATCAAATTGCATGTTTTTTAAGAACTTTCAAGTCACACATTTACATAAATAATATTATTTTCAATATAACTCTATTAAGTGAATGAAGATTACAATGTTAATAAATATATTGTAGTATTTTGAAAAAAATTGTATTTTGATGTTGCTAGTGGGCATCACTAATGTTTAGTACATTATTTTGCATATCGTATATATAATATAGTAAAAAGTGCGGTAAATCCGGAACGGATCGGCGTTCCATCCGGATCCGGGACCGTTCCGTTCCCAAGAGCAAAACGGAACGGGGACCGGAACGGTATTCGCAACTATGCAGCTGAGAGCAAATGGGTAGGGTTTTATTTTTTAGAGTAGAAAGTGGGTGGGGTTGGGGTGGTTGAAGTGAAAGGTGGGGGTATTACTTGTGAGGTTAAAATGACCTTTTTACATCAAAAAGCTTACCGAATGGGGAAAGTGGGAGCAAGAGAGGGAACAGACAGAAACAGAAAAGGGGGGAAAGAAAGGGAACGGAGTGGTATGATATAGCAACCCAGAAAACTATTGATGGACCCCTCTGTCAAGGACTGGAGAGGTGAAAGTGAAAGGGCTGCTTCATTCAAAAATATTCCTAGCAGCACTCGTGCTGCCAACATTATTATTCCTGTAATTTTTTTTTGCAAATTATTCATGTAAAATTATTTGTCTGCGTAATCTTATTGCGTCGAGTATCATCTTTTGGTAGGTTAATAGTCGAAATTTGATCGATAATAAAATGATGGAGAAGAAACATAAACATAATTTTATGCTATAAGTAAATAAACAAAAACGAACTGAAGTATTTACAGCTGTTGTCAAATATGGAACATAATTAGAACTGATTTCTAGCATTTACTCGATTTCAAGCCTGAGCTGCCTGACTCACTTAGTCAATTAGTTGGATTTAACTTTTTGTATACTTTCTAACTATCTTATCTTCCTTTCAAATGGGATTATTACATTATATACGACGTTATTTAAATAGCAAATAAAGTCTATTAATAAATAATGTAATACCTAAAACTAAAACGAAACTGTTTTTTTCATGAAAAAACACACTAAATGAGACTGTGAAAAAACTGAAACATGAACCGATTAAGTAAAATTAATAATACTTCATTTTTAAATTAAACTACTAAAACAATTGAAGTATTTTTCTTTTTTGGACAATACTATTTAAGTAAAATATTTTTAAAGCAAAGGTCATAGTACTTCCTCAGTTTCTTCTCTTTCTCTACGTTCTGACTTTCGTCACTATTCACGGGTCAATTTGACCCGGTGATTTGGAACACAAAATGATCTAATATTTTGACAATTTTTTCATGGTGTTGTAGAGTAAAAGTTGTTCTATAACATGATCAAAAAATTATCAAAAAATTATATAATTTTACCATTCAAATCACCCGGTCAAAGTGACCCGATTACGAGTCAAAATGTCAAAGCATAGAGAAAGAGAAGAAATAGAGAAAGTACAATACAATTTACTCAATAGTGGGCCTGTTCTCAGTAGAGTTATACTAGATTCAAGGGCAAGAACTAGCCCAATAAGAAAATAACATTACAACTAGGGCCCAATTGTGCTTAGGTTATTGATTTATTCATAAAAAGAAAGAACCTAGGAGGGCAAAAACACTGGGGGGTTCTGTACTACAGGGCACAGGCGAAGAAGGTAAGGAGGGCAAAGTTGTAAATCGAGCCTGTCACGCACTCCAATAAATAAAAGCTGCTGGAGTCCCTTCCGAAAGAAAGACCCACCGTAATCGTGAAGAGCAGAAGATATTCATGCGTTGATAAGAAGTTTAGGGTTTGGACGAAGCAGCAGCTGAGATTCGTTGGTCAAAGACAAGTTGGTTGATTACGATGACGAGTCCATCTGTTCAATCATCACCATCATCGACGATGATGATTCCAAGGTTCGTTCGGTTCCTCTTTTTATAAATCAAGTATCTGTCAGTTTTCCAAGTATTTTCTATACAACTAGGAGATCACCCGAGCACTATCTCATGAAAATTCAAGGATCTCCGACAACAATACCAAAACACGAACAAAATCAATTCTTCCGAACAACCATGTACGAAAATATGAAACAAAGTTTAGGGGCAGATACAATAAGAAGTGGTATTGAATCCCTAAATATTGTCAAGGCAAATACAATTTGGAAGTGCTATACAGTTACCCAAAAAATTGATTTACGATAAATTAAGGTGATCATGTTTTATGTACATATTGAGATAGTAGGATGCGAAAAACATCTGTTTATGTGCAAAGTTAATTTTTTTAGTTGCTGGTTCATGGGTTTTTTTTTGTGTGGAGGACGCGGGACTAGTTCATATCAAGGTTATCTAGATTTCGGATCGCTCCGGATCAGAAAGAGGATTGCGGAATTCTATACTTATGGAATTAGGGTCAGTAGGGGTAGGCTTCTCCCGTTCGCTTGTACGGAACGAAATTCCCTCGTCTCGTGGAATGCTATCTAGGATCGATTTTACATACTTTAATTTAACATACTAACGAGTAACGAACAAAAACTGGAGAGTTTGAACTTTTTTTTGTGCGTGTGTTATAGAGAATATAAACTTTAAATATGAATTCTGATCCCTTCCCTAAACTTAAATCAAATTTAAATTAATTTTGTAAACAGTAAAGAGTTAGCTGTACACCCCATTATAATCATTTTTACGGTAAAAGACACTTTTCACCCCTATTTGTTGGTAAAAATACACTTTGCTCCCCTGATATTTGATTAATTCCATTTTGCACCCTTCTAACGAAATATTCTGTAAACAATTAGCACCCTTACCCTTCTGTCATTCGTCCGTAAAGCTTCCTTGTAGAATTTTTTTTACCACTTTGTCATCAAATTGAATAAAAGTCTATCATACCCATAACCAATTAACAAAATTACACACTCACCAACAACACATCATTCTCATCCTCTTCGGATCCAATAGATCAAAAACATCATTTTCTTCAAAAAATCATGAAGAAAATGAAAGTAAATAACAGCAAGAACACATATTTTTTTGGAGTAACATCAAGAATGCATTTTATTTTTGGCAAAATTCAAACGGTTCTTTCCCATATATTGAAGAATCAAGATGTTCATAGTACACTTGTACACAAATCAACATGCATACAAAACAAACTGAGAATTAAATATTGCAAAATTAATATTCAAAGGTCACGTTTGAAGTCCACGAACCATTTGTCACTCTGCTGCCAACTAATAATATAGACCTAAATGCACACCCTTATAATCAAACCCAGGTTTTAGTGTGCCCCAGATTTTAATCTTCATCACCTAATAAAACTACATCACCCACCGCCTCTGCCGCCACATTGCCAACACCACCACCGCCAAGCCCAACACCATCATCAATCTACTTTACCCCTCTTCCCCTAAATCTTTCAATACAATTCAACATCTCACCAGATATGTTTTTTATTTTCTCAATCACATTATCTTGCAACATTAGAAGGTAGAATGGATATGCGTCAAAGTTCATGGAGACATATCAATAACTATCAAGAAATAAGCTTACAAAGTGCATAGCAACCGAATTTTTCAGTTGAAACAATGAACTTATATGTTCTCAATCGAAATTTAAACGCGGCAATTTAAAACCAAATCAAAAGAATTGAACCTCGGGTGCTTCATGGTAACGACCTAGCGGTGAGAAAGTAGAGACCAGAGGGAGGAGACGAAGGTGGGGAGGGGTAGGCTAGGGTATGAAAAGAAGATTATTTGGGGGCAGGAGATGAAAGCAGAATACGGAGAAGGAGAAAGAAAGGATACAAGAGGAAAAAGATATTTGTATGTGGGCAAAAATGTCTTTGTGACGTTGCCGTTATTGTCTGTCAGTTACAGGGGTGTGATGTGGAATTTTTTCAAGTGTCAGGGGTGAAAAGTGTATTTTCTTCTAAAGATAAGGGTGGTTATAGTCTTTTACCCTCTTTTATAGAGAAAAGAACTGTTCGTGACACTCACGCACTCCCCTCCAAAGTCAGATTAAATATTCAAATGGGACCCACCAGTATTCTAATTTAAAGGAATTTTGACCAAACTCAAACTGGGATCTCGAGTATATCTTCCCAACTCCAAAAAGCAAGCTTCTGGTACTCCTCTTCCAAAACGGCGACTCTCTGACGAGAGCGGAATTGATAGCGTTGGTGTATTTCAGTTTGTGATTGTACAAATATTATTCAATCCAAAGGTATGTCATTTGTTTCTCTGTACTTCTGCTGTTTTTTCTCTCTTCTACTTCGTCGCGGGGACGCAACAAAGTTCGATCCAGATCGGAGTTCACTACCCTCCTGTCAATTATGGTATCTCTGGTCCATATAATAGCAAAACAAACAAGGATGATTAGGACGTCAGACATGGACTACTCAAAACCATTAAGTTAGCCAACCCACCTCAAAAATGACTTCCAGGGAGCAATACAAATTTTTGACTCGTATCTGAGTCACTTTGACCATGTGATTTGGATTGTAAAATAATACGATTTTTTGATAATTTTTTCCACCGTGTTAAAGAATTACTTTTACTCTGCAACACGATGAAAAAATTATCAAAAAAGTTACTATTTAACTATCCAAATCACCGGGTCAAAGTAATCTAGTAAATAATAGTAAAAGTCAATAAGGTGGGAAAGAGAAGAATCAGAGTCTTATGTTTCTTCTCTAAGTCACCTGTTTAACTTTTACCACTATTGACTGGGTCATTTTGACTCTGTGATTTGGATAGCAAAACGATACATTTTTTTCATAATATTTGCATGGTGCTGTAGGTAAAAGTTTTTCTACTACACGTGGAAAAAATTATCAAAAAATCGCATTGTTTTTGCTATCCAAATTACCCGGTCAAAGTGAACGGGATACAAGTCAAAGTGGTGTCTCAAAGAAGACACCAAAGAAGAAACGGAGGTAGTAGATCAAATCATTACCAATCAGTACTTCTGTCATGCCACAACTATGGATACATTGCCCTCCCTCAAATTTTTGTTTTTTGACTTTGCTGGCTTGTGCTATTAGTGCATGTTTGGCATCCCTGTTTTTAATCAATTTTGATTAAAAACAGGGTTGTTTTTTTAAACACATTTGGTATGCATGTTTTTCTTCCTGTTTAAAAACAAAAACATGCTGAAAAACAGTTGTTTAAAAAAACAGCAAATGTGGTGTTTTTTTGATGTTTTTTTCATACTAATAGTGTTTAAAGACATTTCAACTATGATTAGATGCAACAACTATCAAATATATGTCGGTATTGTACGTAAAAATGATTTTCAAGCAAATTAACATTGAAATTTAGTAATGTTGCCAAACGTGTTTTTGATTTTAAACACTGTTTTTAAACGGATATCAAACAGTTTTTTGATTCTGTTTTTAAACGTGTTTTTTCGGTACGTTTTTTTTCCACTGTTTTTCTTGTTTTTAAACGGATACCAAACAAGCTCTTAGTTGTTTTTCCTGAGTTCGTTGAAGTCCCAAAGTAGTGCTATTGACTCTCTAGTTCCAACATTCAAGACTCTTTAGCAGTAATTCCCAATTCTTGAGTTAATACGATGTTCATTCCTAAATTACAAAAAAAGTCACATCGATTGCCTTGTCTTTTTTGCTTCGCCTGAATGCTACACTATTGGTTATGCCTAACAAATATCCACCTTAACTTGAATCCTTGTTAAGTCTTGGTTGCTTGTCCGAATTTATTTTGAGAAGGATTTGGAATTTTACTAAATATGCATTTATTTTTTTATTTCTTTTGAGGAGAAATTAGATGAGTTTAGATATTTAAAAAAAACATGGAGTTATATGAATTTAGATTTATTGGAAAATTTTGAAAGTGAAAAAACTTTGGCTAAAAGCTTAACTTGTTTGAATAATAATAATAATAATAATAATAATAATAATAATAATAATAATAATAATAATAATAATAATAATAATAATAATAATAATAATAATAATAATAATAGTAGTAGTAGTAAGACTGCAGGAAATAATCAAAGCATAATTTATTTCCTAAAAAAAACCATAATCTCGTTGGTACATGAGCAATCATAACATGCCAAATTAGTATTTTGACTTTTGGTTCTTTCTGTCCTAGACCAACACAAATATGGAACGAAAATAAATTGCTATCCTGACTTTTTAATTCTCTCGTTCACTATCGTACCATGTATATATACAAGTTTGCGCTAACGGCATCTAGCTCCTCCTACAGTCATTCTCCCTCTCAGCCTTGAGGTAAGCTCTTTCTCTCATCTGGTCCATGACTAGGTTGGTTGAGTCTCTCCTGGTGTTGTTAGGCCATATGATATTGGTCTGGTAACTCACTTTCCTATTGAATTATTATATCTCGAGATGTCTTTCTGTGTGTTTCACTCTCTCCTTTGTCATCAGATTTAAGAGTTAATTTTGACTTTTAAGTGCAAGTTTAAGGGAGTAAATTAAACTTTTGCCTTTTATATTACTGCTACTACTACTACTTCGGTTGTCATTGTATATTGACATACTTTTTTTCTATTCCACCCACGCAGGAGAGGAGCCCCAACAATGACTTCTTCTTCTTCTTCTTCTTATTCAAAGAGAAAGCGGCAATGTTGTTCCTCTTCCCTCGTCAAAGCCAAAAGACATTGCAGCCACAAGTATTGTAGTTGTGATTGGGGGGCTGATATATTGGAAGGCATGAATAAAAACCACACGACATCTCCGCCTCCCCTAAAAGCAACACCACCTCTTCTTTCCCCCTCAAAGGCACCACCGATTATTTGGTGTGGCGACGAGAACGATGTTTTTTGGTTGCTGGAAATCGTTGGCAAGACTGCTGGGGGGAAATTGTACCTCCCGGCCAACGACGAAACCAAAAAACTATTTTGCGGTAGTACCACTGCTTGTATTGGATTCTCCTCCTCACATGGGTGTATCGTGTTTGTGGACAAAACAACAAAGAAGAAGAATCAGTTGTCTTTGCTTCATCCTTTGCTCTTGTCCGTCTTTGCTGTCCGTATCCCTCCTATCAAAGGCATTTGGAAAGTTCTTGTGTTGCCCGACCCAATTACTAGTAGTAGCTACGCCTTGGTGGCTCTCAATTCCAAGCGGAGACTCGTGTTTGCTAAATGTGGAGGAGCTAAGAGTAAAATTTCTGAACTTGAAGGTCAAATTGATAGGCTGCCTACCCAACACGAGATGATATGCATCAACAATTGTATATACACAATCACGGGTTCTGCTATGGATCATTACTTGGAAGCCTGGGATTGTAGTCAAAATATTATTTGTGGGGGTTCAGATGATGATGGCCCAAGAAAGGCATATGATTTTAAACCCACATTCACTAGTGGTCATTACCCTTATCGTCGATCGACTTCACATTTGGTGGAATCCCAAGGTGAGCTCTGGCTTGTTGCAATAAGAAGGCCCGTGTTTGAAAGCTCAATTCTCGAATGTTCTCCAGATAGGCCTGTTTGTTCCGTTTACAGAATGGATTTTAAGGGAAAGAATTGGGTGCGCGTGGACTCGCTAGGTGATCATGTGTTGATTATAACGCAATTCCAAACTATGCGCCTTTCAGCTAAAGAGTTTCCACAGTACCAGAGAAATTCCATATACTTTAGACACTATCATATCCGGAGTGAAAGGTGTCGTAATTATTTTCAACATCGAGACCCGGTTCCCACGTACCACCTCGTAGTTTTCAACTTGGAAGATTGTTCTCTGAAGGAGTTGAAGACCACTGTTGAAGAGCAAAGCTAGCTAGTTCAGAGCGTTTTGTTTTTTTCCTCTTCCGTGTGATGTCTTGATACTTGCAGGATCATCATATGTTTATGTCATGTGTTTTTATATATTTAAGTAATAGTACTTGGTAGTAAGATTTTAGTTTAGCTTGCTTTCTATTTTACAATCATTAAATAGTGATTCTGGACTGGCTAAGAGGAAATTTCTGAACTGATTGATTTCACTAGTTTTTAACTAATTGTGTGCGGGTTCTTGGCTGAAGCCGGTTCTACATTTAAGAGTTATACGGTGTTTTCTTATTTTGCTTTCTACCCACTACGCACCGAGCCTTTTTGACCTAATAATTTGGATATCAAAACGATACAATCTTTGGCTAAACATTTCATGGTGGCCGATAGCCAGAATTTTGGTTTGTGGTAGGGGTGAGGTCACAGCTCTGATGGTGATGTTGGTAGTTGGTGGTGGTAATGATGTTGAAATTCACGATGTTTTTATTTGTACGAAGTTATCACTTTGTCTCTGCTCTTTGTTCCCATCCTGACTTTTTGACTCGCATCTGCGTCATTTTGACCGGGTGATTTAGATATCAAAACAATGCGATTTTTTGATTTTTCACACCCTATGGAGAACCTTTTACTCTACAGCAACTAAATTACCAAGTCAAAGTGACACAGAGACGGAGTGATAATCATTTTGCCCTAACAAAATAGGAATGAATAGTGTTTGGTGAAATGGGATAGTATTCAGCACTATGAAGACCTGAAACAGAATCATGAACGATGAAATCAAAGTCCATGAGATCTGTCTCTATTTGGAGAAATCTATGGACGTCGACATCAGCATCAGAAGGAAAAACATCTTGAGTGGTACACTGCGAAATGGGACAAGCTTTTTGGAAAACAAAATTACGATCCAAAGCATCCCCATTAATCTCATCAATGTAGCTTGATTCTAAAGGAAGGTGATAAAAAGCTTCACACTCCATTGAAGTGAATGAAGTGGAGTAAGAAGGAAAGTGTCTTAAAGGTAAGATTAGATATGAACATTTGGAAGAAGAACACGTTGTTTAAATAGTAAAGGCTACAAGCAAACATCAGGAAAGCAGCTTAAGCCTGCCCTAGTGACAAAAGTCAGATGAGAACAAAGAGCAGAGGCAGAGTGGTAATCATTTTGCCCTCACAAAATAGGACGTACAGATGTCTAGCTGATGGACAATTCCCTACAGTGAAATGGAAAATCTTAAGTTCAACACTAGGGTTGTACCCCTTGCGGCAACCTTCGATGTTTTATAGTTCTATTTTTTCCAGAAATCCGTTGTAAACGCAAGATCATAAAACATTATGAAATAGCAATATTCAAATGGATTTTTGAGATGAAAAGACTACTACTTTAGCCAAGCTCCAGGAGTACAAGAGCCAAATCGAGTAAGAAAAGCAAATACAAGCTATGCCGCATTCTAACGTTGCTCAATCTCTTGGGAGCATAAAGCAATATACTTGATACTTCACATTCATATATTAGCCAGCACAAAAACAATGAATTTAATCTAATACATGAAATTTAAATTTACAGTTCCTGTTGTGATGGCCGATTTATATGAATGTGAAATATCTCCATAGATAATCCATTCAGCGAGCCCAGGCAAGACTTGAAAAGACACCTATGGTTCATGACATCGTATGAATTCTGATAGTTAGCATCTAGAACATAAGAAATTAGAAATTACTATGTAATGCAGATTATCTACATAGACACAGAGCTACAAGTGAGACAGACACAGAGCTACGTCGCGTCCGCAATCGGGCCGTGCAGTTCCCTCGGGACCCACTGCCATACAAACACAGTTTTTAACAAATGCCTTAACTAAGGAAGCAATTATTACGGTTTATTTGAAAGGTGAAAAACGCGGAACTAACCTGCTTAGAAAGTTCTAGCCTTGCCATCTCGTATATGGCTAACTGGTTTTCATTGATAAACAGCAAATGAACCTGGTCCTGCTGAAACTGGACACGGGTTTGTGAAACTGGAGCTAACGTTCGCCCAGAAGGTATCTGCAGTTCCACCCTACCCTGCATCTCCCATCCATCTATGCTCCAAACATAGAGCTGTCAAACATAAATAAGCTCACAATGAGATAAATTTTAATATCAACTTCGCAGTTCCTATTTCCTGAGCCAGATCTCTCCAAACTAACCACACAATACCTGAGCATCAGCTCCAGATGATACAAGAACATTCAGAACATTGGAAAAGGCCAGACCAGTCACTTTCTTCTGATGCCCTTTCAGTATGGATTTTACCTGTACCACATAAATTGCCGCAGATTCGTATTAGACATGAATACCCGTATAGAATGCATCAGAATATCTACCAAAAGCAACAAGAGTCATTTCAAGTTCAACCTCATCAACTTCTTCGTTAATTCTTCCAGGTTGTGCCTTTTCTTAAACAGATGATCTTACCATGACATATCATTATGTAGAAGAACAAATGTCAACTGTGTAGCTGAAACTTGAACGAATTGACAAATTAAACCAAACCTCTCTCAGGAAAACAGCAACATTGCAGAAGCAACACTCGTAGAATCGAAAGAGAAAGAGAAACGAACTCACCGAACAGAACCAAATGGCTCTCACGTAGGCATACGTGAGACGTGGGAGCCTCCGCTTAGTGACAAAGAGGAAGCCAACTAATACTCCAAAAACAGAGACTAAGTCACACGCTGCCAATCAAGGACACAAGGACAAATTCGAAGCAATAGAGCCCTTCAACACTGTAAGGGCGCAAACTCTCTTTTCCCCCTAATTAACTCTATAGAAGGTCACCAACAAACAATTGAAATGCATACGAACACCATCAGTTGAGTTACCTCAAATCCAAAATCAGAGTTTTTTCAAGAAATCAATAATAATGTAGTACAAAACAAACAATCAAATTGAACTAATTCCACCATTAATTAAACTACCGTTACAGACGAAGTCCTAATTTAGGGGCTTTTCTTCAGGAAATCTAAGAAATTACACCATAAAAACAGTTGAATTGTACAAGATCACCATTGGTTGAAGTGTCAAACAACCCAAAATAATAGTCCAAGGTCAGGGGTGTTCTAGAAATGGATAAAAATATACCAAGCAGGCAATTGATTTGTACTAATACTACCAACATTTAAACAAACCAAAATCCAAGATAAGGGTTTCGCAAGAAATTAAGAAACTATACCCCGCAGTCAATTGAATTGTACTAACATCACCATCATTTCGACAGACGAAAATCCAAAATCAGTTTTTTGGGCTCGAGTATTATCAGATGTCCACATTCTGCGGCACAGTGTTCGAGCGGTATACATGTGGTAGCAGTGTACATTTCATATACTCAAATTCCTCGACAATTTTATAAAATGTGTTTCTAATTTGGAGCAGATGTGGGTAACAAATAATACCTGCTTGAATTTGTCGGTCTTCTACACTCCTACGGCGGGCAATGATTCCGGGCGTCGGTTGCTGTGCACTGTTGGAAGTTCTATTAAGCTCATCTGTGAAAAAGCCATTTGAACAATTAGCACGCTCCTCCATTGATGTAAAATGTGAAATTTACATAAAAGCAGCAAAAGTCAATTAAACGCCACCTGCGAAATCTGTTAACTCAATACATTAACTCAAGATACAGTTAATCAATTTAAAAACCCATCTGTTGGTTACAGGATGTGGCCGCGTAGTCCTATCCCAAACATGGAAATGACAGCTAACATGACATTCAAGATTTTGAACAATTTACAGAGATTAACCGCCGAGTTTTCTCTTTCATGTGCTTGTGACTTTGTGTAATTGTGTCCATGTTTAATAATTGAACACTCAACCTGTGTATGACTATGGACTCAAACACAGGTTCCTTAAGATCGTTTTTTAAAGAGTGAACCATTACATACAGTGACTATCCTATCGACTTCCATACGCAGTATGAATCAAGTAGCTGACTGTCCTAAAGCACATTGAGTTAAAATTCAAATGATTTGCTAGGATGATCATGATATACAAACGCTGGGGTGTGACATTTGGCTAACTTGAGAACACAGTTGAAACCCCTATGTTCGACAACAAACTCTTAAGTATGAGTATGAGTCATATATTCATAGAAGAAGGGATCATCGGTGAGCAATCCGACCAGATATGATTGAACGTGGATATTGGTACTGTGACTGTACAACAAGCAAAGGATTGGGGATTCAGTGGTGTAATGCTAAAAGCACAGGTGGATGTTCATCCACCTCATGTTGGTGATTTTAGTGTCATCGGTCATTTTGTATAAGCGGATTTACTTACGACCAAAGTAGACATTGGCATATACTTTGTACACGTTAGGAGGTGTGGAGTACACGCGTGCACACGACTACGCTAATGTCATGGACGATGAACTCCCGGACAACTGCGGGGGTCTGGGGGCAGCGCCCCCGGTGGGGTCCAAGGGGCGTTGCCCCTGGTGGCGGTTATAACCGCCAGATTAACTGCCTGGTCTCACTCTATATTTGTCGGTTTTTGGTCGAATGAAGAACACAGAGAGATAACCTCTGAGTTTGGAAATCCATAGCAAAACCCTATTCGTTCTTGATACAGTCTCTATTTTATCTGATTAGTGAATTCGTGTATACCACCGAAATACTCTAATCTGAAAGTGATCCCACGACTCAGAGATTATCCAAGTTCTATTGATTCCTACACACCCGGTAATCCTACACCTCAACCCATTAACGTAATTGAAAAAACCTGTACGCATCCAAATTATCTGGAAACGGGTGGGTTAGCGGGTTGGGTATATTTACCACTTCTCCAACGAAGCACGCGGAGCAAGCATATCACAAATTCGCAGCCGATGGCGTTATGGCGACAGTGATACCGTCTTTGAAAATAAAAAAACATAAATCAGTGGCAACACTGGAAAATTATCAGTGCAGTTGAACGACTAACGTATTCGTACCAAAAACTAAATGGAGGGATTGCAAATTTGTTCAGATCTATGTTACCAGAAACGGGAACGCTACGGTACGTGCAATGGGAACGGGAAACGCGGTAGGTCTCGGTACGGGGTACGTTGGGGGTAGGCTTCTCTGGAACGCTGTCCGGGACGAGAAACGATTAAACGGAACGCTAATTGGGACGATTTGTCCTACTTTATCTAAAAAGTCGCATAATAATAATAATAATAATAATAATAATAATAATAATAATAACAATAATTATAATAATAATAATAATAATAATAATAATAATTTATGTGCATTAATACTTGAATTCTCAAAACCAATAAACATAACATAGATTAAGACCCCCAAAGTTCAATTTTTTTGGAACTCTGGAATTATCAGTGTAATTTCTTTATATATATGTTGATAAGTAATTTGTGGCATTAATCACCTACCTCTCTTTGGCGCGAAATGAGTGATTTCCAAATTCATTGTTGACCTAAAACACAATCGGAAAAACAAAAAAACAACAAATAAATAAGGTCCAAACACCGATCATGGATCACAAATCCAAACTAAGCTCTTTTAAATTGCCACTAAGCAAAAGGCCAAACTTTAGTTTTTGAACCTATACCCCTTGGGAAATTCAAGCTAATTTATGTTAACCAAAATGTAAGGAGATTAAAAGGTCTCTTAAAATAGTGCACGAGGTCAATAAAAAAGGAGATTGCATACATAGCAGTACTAACTATCATCTTATATTTTAAATTCTGTTTGCCCAACCAAAAGCATAACTTAAACATGATAAATTTTAGCTATAAAGAACATGTCATATGAATCAAACACGTAAATCATAGAGTAATACACAGGAAAACTTAAAATTCTACTGATAGGAGTACCTATCAATCAACTGGAAGTCTCGACTGATCCACTTCAGGTCATTTGATTCATCAATATAGATCATAATAACATACTTTGGGACATAACCATCTGTTGGCATATGTACTGAAGATATTGAGGAAGAAAATTGATTCTGCACACCATAACCCTCCGTTGGCCTTGAAGAAGCCGTTGACGCAGAAGAGTGTGGATTCTTCTTTCCTGGCAGTAAAAGCATGAAAAAGAACATCATATACTCACATACATTTACAAATTGCATTTTTCATTTAAAAAAAGCATAATGTGTGAGCACAAGATCAAGTGAAGAATACAGGCAGTTATAAAATATTATTGAGGGAGAAGACGTAAAAAGTCTCGCAACTCCAAGATGAAGGGGCAAGGGCGTTATGAGTCTTCGAACGCCTATTTCACGGGAGATACTTAGTCATGATCCTAATCCAAGAGAAGTTCTGAATGCTCATTAAGCTCAGTCCCTTTTCAGAAGCAGACTCGCTGGGGCATGTCTATCCAAAATCATTGACGCACTAATGTGCTAATAAGAGAGAATGATTATACCTAAGGATTGTGACGGAGATATAAAGCAAACAACCTATTAATTACTCTAGGTTTCCGGACTCCGAACTAACTCGGAAAGCTGATTGTTTAGTTGCCATTTGACATCATACATAATTACATCATTATGAAACCTAGCGATTTCATTTCAGAAATTTGTTATTTCGTGTACCCTTAATAAGCTAAAAGATTATTACGTTTCCTGGGACAACCTGATCATTAGAGCTCAAGCTTTTAGAGTCCTTACCACCAGTCATTGGAGCTCAAGCTTTTCCACCTTCCTGTTAGAAATTTATTAATTATACTATTTTACATATCTAACGTATGGTTTGACTTCCATCAGACTCCAGAACTCAGTACTACATATAATCAATTGAACATGAACTATCATTATTCTTCATCATTTGAAAACATATCAGTTGAAGGATGCCATCTGAACTGGCTCCGCAATCAGAAATTCACGCTAGAATAACAGAGAAAAGCATGAAAAAATAGGTGACGGAACTGTTTCCATACTCAGAGTGGCTACGAGAAAGTATAGAGCTATTAGCATACCTCTAAGAAAGTAATCCTTCCTTGACATAGGCACAGTAGCCTGAAACCTTTGAGGCCAAAACCACACAGTACCCTTCGATAGAACAGCCTGCACAGTGAAGTGAACTGTCTTCAGCAATAAGGGAGCAGGGAATTTCCCGCAATCATCTCCTAACAAAGATTTGTTGTACCTGGGAAAAGAGAACCATATTATGCATAGCACATATAAGAAAGAGATTGAAACCTTAAAAACTTCAGTTTGAACTTACAGGGTTAGGAATGTACTGAAGGGAAATGTCTTTAAAACATCAACATGAGAAACATAACTTTTGCTAATTGTTGCGGGTGCTCCAAAGTTATCCCCATAACTGGATCCATTCTCTCTATGGTCCAACATTGTGACTAAACCAGATTTCTACTTACAAAACCAATCGAATTGATGTTCACTAATCTATAATCCATAAGACAATTGTAAAATACTCACACAGGGCACAGTATTAATATAGAATTCTAGGGTGTTAAATTGTTAATCATATGAATTCAAGTCGGAGGAAATGAAATATCTGAGTTACCTCCTGACGGTGAAACCACCAAGCAGCTTGTACAGCAGAGACTCGACCTCAGTAATAGCACAGAGACCGCCGTTCTTCACCTTCTTTGCAGACACCTCAAGGAACAACTATAAACCGACTTCATCGGCAAACGTCACATATTGCACTTATAAACGTTTATAAGATTGACCGGGAAAGAACAAGGTCTCTATTCTGTTGAACAACCATATCATTATATCGTGGTTATATAAGTTAGGTCCCTTGAGTGTATTCAACATGTTCCGATGGAGATCGTCGTTTCTTTTAATGTCTTCACCAAATAATGAATTAGCTATTACTTACCAATACTCCAATCCTAGTCAAACACTACTTCTACCTATATGATATCAGGGCACACTCTATGCTATCAAATTTTGAGCCTACTGAAAGTATGCTCATTGTAGTCCCCTGTGAAGCAGATATGCAAGTGCATCTGGGATTGTCCCTCTAACACTATCCAGGCTATGTAACCGTCCCCGTTCCTAACCACAGGTCGTGCTGCCAAACCAGCAACCTGCTCACTGCTCGTGGGCCCGACGTCAAAGTCAAAATGTTCCTTAGTTCGTTATTCGATTGCATTATTAATCACTGCATAGTGCATACTCACATTCAGCTTCCTCTAAGTATATAGCCAGCGCTTCTCGCTACGGTTAAGTATATAGCCAGCGCGCATAATTTCATCACAACCTGTTTGTCATCGTCAAGAGCAACTTCATCTGAAAGCTACAACTGCTTATACACTGTACAGAATTTGGCCTCTTTGTTCGAATTTTAATTTTGATCTTTTTGCTTGTACTCTATAAGCAATAGCTGTCTTGATCTTTCCTAAAAGAAGAGACTATTATATATTCCCCATGATCTATCCACGAACCGTGAATTGCACCCAAATTCAACGCATTTGGGGTCGATTTAGTATATACATTACCATTATGATGTTCTTAGATGGGAATCATCAATTTCAGGCCGGCACTTCTCGCTACAGTAAGCATATAGGCTACTCACTTTACACGGCCTAGTAACAGTTTTCGAAAATCAAATTACAAACTGGTGAAACAAGTTTTCGAAAGCCAACAATGTCCAAATTGATAAAAATAAACAATGGAAAGAAAACATCGTCTTCTATTCACAACTGGGGAGGGATTGAATGATTAAAATAGGGGGAAATGAAATTGAATCGCTAATTACCTTGATCACAGGGGCATTTGTTAGCTCTATTGAACGCCTTGAAACTCTATGCACAATCGCTACCCTGAAGAAAGCATTCCCCATCGTAGTCATCTGTGCCCTTTCTCAAGAAGCTGCAAGTCCCTTCGCTTCCTCCTCATCCGAAGCCATTGATGAGAGTTAATCAGAGCTGCGATGGCGGTGCAGTCCGTTTTTC
The DNA here is from genome assembly GCA_023055425.1 of Linanthus parryae. Classification (NCBI taxonomy): domain Eukaryota; kingdom Viridiplantae; phylum Streptophyta; class Magnoliopsida; order Ericales; family Polemoniaceae; genus Linanthus; species Linanthus parryae. The sequence continues at coordinate 1,672,701 of JALGPY010000002.1, forward strand.
TCTCTCATCAATGGCTCTGATTCGATGTGTGCAGCAGGGTTCAGGATTCCAAAACAAGTTCAAATGCCTTCCTTCCGCCACCAGTAACATTAACTCAATTGTTTTCTGCAATTGGGAGATGGGAGAGAAAGAAAGGGGGCGCGTGGACTCAAACTCCTCCACCGACTTAGGGGATGAGAGTGAGACGAAGCGCGTGGACTCAAACTCCCACATATTACAACTGTACAACAACAAAGAATTCCATACTCAAATGTTTTTTAAAAAAAAAAAAAAGAATTCCATACTAAAACTCGCGCGTGGATTCAAACTCCCTCATATTACAACTGTACAACAAACAACAAATAATTCCATACTCAAACTCACTTACCAATTTAGCCAATCCGGAACCAAAATTTGGGAATGGGATTTATGGAAAGAGGGGGAGAGAGACAGAGAGTTGACCGTTGTGCTCAACTCAAGTTTCCCTCCAACAAAGAAGCTGACGACGACCCCTTTATAACCCCCTACCCCACCACCAGTACCAACGCAAATAGTAGGTACCCCACCACAGGCAATCTTCTCTCTGTGTATCCCAGAATTGCTTGCTTCATCTGATCATGACGGCGATCACCAGATTCTTCTTCATCTTCGGCGCTTTTGCATGCTTCGGTGTCGGTGGTGGAGCCACTACCCGTAGTCATACTAAAAGACTCAAATTGACTTCTGAAGAGGAAACAAACTCCGGTACTACTGCCGCCCATGAGTTAGTACCCGCGCTGGTTAAACCTCTCACAAACCTAGGAGCAACTTGTTACATGAACGTGGGTCTACAAGCTACTATATCTATCTCTTCACTCACACAGTTTATCCGAGATTACACCTCTGATGAACCCGGCGTCGTAGCCCTCAAAAAGTTGGTTTGTGGGCAAGAGACCAACACCAAAAATTTGCACGACGCCCTCCTACGCTTGGATAAACAAAAGAAGAAGGAGGAGAAGAAGAAGGGTGAAAAGAAGAAATTCCGCGTTAAGACCGCGAAGGTTGGGGATCATTGCACGGTGGTATCGAAGTACTTTCTCCCCCTACTGTTCCCCAACATCAAGACTGAATATCCTATGTTTGACGCTATGATGGAGCATATGGTAACCGGGGAATCAGCATCGGAAAAGTTCAAGAAAGATTTGTTACTTGATATCGAAGACGGATGTTTGAAGAAGTTTGATGCTGTGCCACTTGTCATCTATATTCAAGTTGACATAGAATTGTTTGTGGACAAGCAAAACAAAAAGGGAGAAACTATAAAACGCGCTACAGGTAAAAAGAACATTGATCGTTGGGTGACATTTGAAGAGGAATTGACATTCGAAAAGAATGCAATAGTGAACAACGACGAGGACTTGCGTTATGTTCTAGTCTCCGTAATCGAGCACCGGGGAATGCATCTACATGAACATGCACATTATGTTTCTTATGCCAGACGAGTGGATGCCGAAAATGTTGAGCGTTGGTTTCTAACCAACGATGAAGAAGCACCCCAAGAAGTCACCAAAGAAGAAGTTATGAGATTCAATAAGCCAGAATTGCTAGTCTATGAACTAGATACTTTACATAACCCAAGCACAAGTCAAGATCAGAACTCAAATGTGTAGCTTTTTCATCAAAGATTTTACTTTTGTCATTTATTTACTTAATTAGTTGTTCATTTCCTTGTTCAGTTAATATTTTTAATTAAACATTCAATAAAATTAAAGTTGTGTCGTGTTTAGTTTTTTGTATTTTTGTGTTCATGTGGATGATCCTCTGCTTCTCAAGTTGCATATAAAAGGTTACATTTGAAAAATATGTAGTCTTACTAATCCCCATTTTTGGCGGGAAAAAAGTTTCATAAAAAATTTGGGTACAAATTTGGAAACAAACTTTCTCAGGGGGCTGAATTACAATTAACAAAAAGTTGGGGCCAAACACAAATCATACAAAGTTTTCAATTCACCCTCCTCCGTCGAACAGTCACTGCATCTCTCTCACGAACTGCACCAAAGCCTCAATGGATCATCATGACTCCACCGTCGAACAACCCACAAAGCCCTCGTTGAATCTCACATAACCCACCTAGGGTTTCCAAATCGGAGAACAAACGGCTTTGGAGTGGGCAGTCTTGGGTTACGCCACCGTCGCGGAGGTGAGTATTGTCATATATGTTCCGTATTCGTTCTTGAACTAGGGCTTCTCAAATCAATCAATTTGAGTATTATGTGGTTTCAAGTGATTAATTTGATGAACCCCTCTATCGATTGACCCGATTTCGAATTTGAACCTCCGAGACTGTAATATGGACATCCGAGTCGGATTTTATATTGGTGAGTTTCTGCAGTATTATTATCCAAATCGTTCTGTTATTAGTGCTTTGACCGGTTGGTTCTGGGCATGAAGGAGAATATTAGGGATGGGTGTTGGTTAATTGAAGGAAGATGTGATTGGGTGTGTGTGTAATTGTGGTTAGGGGTGCAAGATATAATATAATATAAACTTGAAGGTGATATTCTTGATTTTAACAATCTGCTGATACCTTGAAGGTGAAAATCTCTTTGCTCTTTCTTCATTGGTGTTATATGTAAAAATTTATCCCTGCTAAATACTTTGACGATGCAGGTCCAGAAAAGGCGAGTATATGACATAATAATTGTCCTTGAAGGAATCGTGGATAAGGGATTCCACTTAAATTTATGAATGTTGCAGGGAAATGCAAGATAGGATAAGGGATCTGATCGAGGACGAGTACATTCAAAAGAGAGTTGCTCTCTTTATGGTTGAGGCAGTTTTAGTAACCAAGTTTAGCTTCTTTATTCCTTAGAAAGAACATTCTTTATTTTTTCACACAATCAGATGGCTCTTTGTGACTGAAGAGGATATCAAGAGCCTGCCTTGCTCTCTGTACAATCTTTTACAAGAGTACCTATCTTTTCGTTTGCTCTCTCTGAAAGGTGGTTCCGATCCTTCACACTTTACATCTGGTACTTCTTTAAGATCATTAACACCAATAGCTATCAAAGCTCCACATGGAGCAACCCTAGAAGTTCCTGATCCCGACGAGGTGAATGTGATGAGCTACCATGTCACGTTCCAATAACAATGTTTCTACTGCATAAAAACATGGATGGTGTGCAGCATTATGTTGATTATCCGCAGAGGAGATATAAAGTTCTGTTACGGAGCACAATGGGTCCTATAGATGTCTACCTTGTTAGGTAATCTGCTCTTTCCTACTTGCTTGTGCCCGTGTATACAAGTATTCATAACTTGCATCTAAAACATGTGCCTTTGTTGATCATTGTGCCAATTTGTTTTTGAAAGCCAATTTGATGAGAAGTTTGACGGCGTTGATCCATCACTGGGCTTTCTTGTTGCTTCAAGTTTGGGTTCCAATGACATTCCTGGCACATAAATAAGTGCTATCAGAAGCAGTGGCGTAGAGATGGAAGAACATGGACTAGATCTTAGAATGACCTCTGATTCAAATGCTCAACAGGACTACGTATGAGGTATCACAAAAATCGTCCCCTCGGACGTTTCTGTAAGTTCTTCTGCAGTAGCAGTTATTTTGATTGAGTTATGGGGTAATGGGTTGCTTAAGTTAGCCAGGTATATGTTTATATGAAGATTATGCATCTCGTTATAAATAATATGATTAACCTACCCTGCTGGCTGCTACTCAGCTGGTTACTTTTTTTAGGTGATTGTAAGCATGATATTAAGATTTCCGGGTCCATATAGTAATTTCCATGAAATTTCATTGGTTGTAATGAATGTTGCATTTTCAAATGAAAACCATGCTTGTGTGTGTTCCATGAAAGTAGCTAAAAATAGAACTTTCAGAATATTAAATAGAAAGAGGTACTGAGTTGTCCTCAGATCTATTGTCTTTCCTGTCACACATCTTACACTTCTACTCTTCCCTGTACTTATTTTTTCTTGAAAATTATTTATTTTTAATTATAATCATGAATAGGGAAATAAATTGACATCTAGAAAGCCACTTGGACATATTTAGAAGGCTTTTGTGGGGGTCTATTCTAGGGTACTTGGGTCCTTTAGTATTGAATACGGTAACTTGTCGAATATGAGTACGAGCAGTTGAAAGTTGAATGGATAATCTGCATTTACAATTTTGCTTGGTTGGGTTCTTTATGTCATCTGTGTGCTTGGATGTGTGCATAGATAGAGCTAGAGTAGGACCACTACTATTACCCATGAAGGGATTGCCCTTAAAGCAGCTCTTTGCTTTATAGGTGCTCTTTCATGCCACTGCTGATCTTTGCGACTCACAGGGCTTAAAGTTTAACCACATATACGAGTGTGAAGTGACACCTCTCAATGTTTCCTTCACTAGTACCAACATCTTTAATTCAACGCATATAAATAGACCCGTCTTTTCTTTCAGTATACTTGAGTCATTTCTGTATAGGCTTTGGATAATTGGACATAATTATGCAGGTATGTAGTTCAAAGAGGATGGCTTCCTCCATGATTTCAGAGAGCATGCAGGTATGCAAGCTCTCACATTAACCTGTTTCCCACCTATTTCCATTCTGGTCGCCTGTTAACCATTGAACTTTTCAAATATGCAATAATTCTCGGGAAGTATATACTATCAAACGGAGTCCAACTGGACCAGGTTCAAGCAACCCTAACCTGCCTCCGCTACTGGCAAGGTGTGCAGTTAGTAGCTACACCAACAATACTCTGGGAGTTACAGTTGTTGCTTAAGTTGATTGTCCAGACAAGAAATTTGTTGATTACTTGCTCTTGAACATGTCTTGTGGAATAGGGATCGGTAATTTAAATGGTCTGAATTTGCAAATTGGTTGTGTCCTTTCCTTGACTAATTAAACAAAGAAAGGAATAGGGCTACTTTATGTATAGTGTCCTAAAATTCTGTAATCCTGAGTTGACTATGCATCGAGTTTTTCATAAACTATGTAGTGTCCTTCATTAATGGTTATCTCCTACATAATTATTCTCCACCCACTTGCTATATTTTTCGGTATTGGAAGTAGAGCTGCGATTCGGTTCGGTTCAACCGGCGGTTCCGGTTGAAACCGAACCGAATTAACCGAAGAAGAAGAACCGCGAACCGAACCGGGAACCGATGGACCGAAACCGGACCCAGACCTGGTAACATACTGTCCCGGTTCGGTTTCCCATATTTCCCGAACCGGAACCGAGCCGTAACCGGAACCGGTTTGGAACCGGAACCGGCCCGAACCGAACCGAGAACCGGTGAGTAACGGACGAAAATTTGAACATTAGGTGTTGTCACCATCACACTCAGTGACCGTTTGGCAACGGTTCGGAACCGATTTTTGGGTTTTTTTGACTTTTTTTTTACAAAGACCCCCCCCCCCCTCCCTCCCTTCAATTTTATGTTTTACATTTATTAAAACTAAAAAAAAAAAAAAAAAAACTGTCCGGACCGGTTGGGAACCGGAACCGAACCGGTTAACCCAACCGGTTTCGGTCCACGGTTACGGTCCGGTTACGGATATACCCAAAAACCGGTTCCGAGTTAACCGAACCGAAAAATTGACTTAAAGCGGTCAGCCGAACCGAAACCGACCGGTTTTGCTTAAATCGGTTCGGTTCCGGTTCGGTTCGAACCGAAATCGCAGCACTAATTGGAAGTACGTCCCATACATTTCTGAGATAGTATACAAACTGGCGTGTTATTAAGTTGAATTAATATCGAGTGATAAATCTCTACAATATAGGGTTTCAAGTTCTTTCTTTAAGAAAGCGTTCTACAGTGCCTTGTCAATATTTTTCATGTTGGTCTCTCTGATAGTGCCTCATTTGACTCGACGGTGAAGCTATAAGATATCGAAAGGGCAATGTCTTTACAGCCTAAATTGCTATGGGTAAGCAATATATATTGTTGTTTCATGTATTATAGTCAGGATGTGCTCATACATAAGTTCCAAATATTATTTGTTATCAATATACTGATCTAAATTAGCACACCGACTTCATAATATTGGCAAGTGAAGTGATGGTATGTGGAAGGTAATGGAATTAATACTATTATGTTCATTTATCGTTTGTCCGTGGTAGTGATCGCTGATATTACGGTTTGGGTGTGGCATGTTATGTCGAATGGGGATGCTGTAAATTGTATAAGAGACATGGATGATGTGGAAGAACCGTCCAGGGAGTTGATATAAGACAGGAAGAGTTAGCCATGATGATATTTCTTGCATTGTTGTTATGTTCCACTGACAGGATATATGGTTTTCCGACGCCATGACCATTGTTTCTGTATGGTCTACACCATCCAACTTTACCGTTATCAGTTGTGTTTCACACCACGCACCATCGAGCTTGAGATGGGAATGAGTATTGGACTTGTTGGAGACCGTACTTTATAAAATCTATTTTTCTTATTTTGCCAGTGTGTTTGTTTTGGATGGTAGTTTGTTAGGATTTGATGTTTTGGTTGATGTACTAGTCATGGCTTTCTTGTACTATGGATTTTGATGATTAAAATAAAAATTCTTATTTTAAAGATGGCAAAATAAAAGAAAACAATGCAAAAATTAGTGAGCAAAAGTTACTAAAGACGAGCAAAATTGTTATATTAAATGAATAGAAAAAATGGGCAAATAGCTAAAAAAAAATATTTACTAAAATGACCAAGCAATTGAAGGACGGCGACCAAATCTGTCGATGAAACCAAAGAAAAGATGTCGAGCTGTTTTCGTCCTTTGTGAACTAACGACAGACTTATTCCGACTACGAACAAGCAAATATCGTTGTCTTTTCATTATAACTTGCTAGTGACTCTTTTGCTGTCGTACCAAGTCGTTTTGTACCAGTTTGGAAGAGCTCTCAGTAGATGAGATTACCCTGGCTGCGTCTCGAGGGGAGTATGCTCGAGTTTGTGTGGTTAATACCGTGATAAGACTCGCTGATTTTTCCTGTGAAGCGATACATGAAATAAATATAATTCTTCTCATATTGCGAAAATTCTCGGGAGACATTGTTTGGTATTCAAACACTAACAAAACACAATCCCCTAGTGAGTCCATGTGCAGCCATTTCTTCTCTTTGAAATCCATGTTGTAAACCGTGCAAGTTGGGATGATGAAACTAGCACCATCAGCGGTGACCCTGTACTGCTGCTGCAATATGTCTCCTCCAAGAAATCTTTGTATTGCAACAAGCAAGAGGTATAGGCCATCTTTGTGGTTCTACCAAATGTAAAGTAGAACCATACATAGGGGAGTAGTGACTAGAGCTTAATATAGGTTGAAAATCAAATACCTTTCTGGGGCCATCTTTGCCATAGCAACTAATACAGTGACTACAGTCCCTGCTTCCATGAGATGATCCTTAAGACGAGTGGAGATTGTGCATATACTGTTATTCAAAGATGATCCGATTTGTTCTGTTTGAAGAAAACAGTAATTAATTTAAAGAACGAACTTACGGATCGATAATCTGTTGAATGCAACCACAAGATGTTGAAGAACAGCCTCGTACATAGACGATCTCCGTAACACAATATTCGCCGCCCACTGTATGTGCCATCGGGTTTTTGCAGTGGCGAACTGTCCCGCAGGATAGTAGTTCTTCCTGTGTTGCAAAGTAGCAGGGTACTGCAACACACGACGAACGAGACTTGCTGGCGAGAAAGGATAATTTGTGGAGGGAGAGTTTGAATGCTAAAGTTTTTCAGAATTCGGAATAACAAAGTGGGAAGGGGAGACTGCCTTTTATGGGCACTGAAGGAGGAACAAGAACGGTCACAACCGTTATGAACGGTTGCAAATGTTCATAAAACGGTTACTAGAATATAAACATTTGTTGACAGTTTTAATTAACATACACATTTGTACTCTTAATTAACATAGTTAATAAAGAGTTATGATACATCCATTGTTGACAGTTTTAGAATATACACATTTGTCACATTCGTTTGTTCTAAAATCATTGGTTGTCATAACCCTGTCGAACCTTTCATGCCAATGTTTGGGAGCCTGCTTTAATCTATATAGGGATTTCTTTAATCGACAATATTTGTCTTCATTTCCTGGAACTCGGCATCCTTCAGGTTGTTCCATATATATATTTCTTTGTCTAATTCTCCGTCAAGAATTGTTGTCTTGACATTCACTTGATGGATTTCAAGATTTAAAGATTGCTGCAATAGCAATTTAAATTTGGATGGATGTTATCCTTGTTACCGGAGAATAGGTATCGAAGAAATCTATTCCTTCATTTTGCTTATAACCCTTGGCGACTAGCCTTGCATTATATTTGTCGATGGATCCGTCGGGTTTTAATTTTCACTTGAAAACCCACGTATTATTGTGTAATGTTGATTCTATCTCACTTTTAACGGCTTAGTTCCAATAAGGAGCGTCCATAGTTAGTAAAATACGGGACGGAAGTTAAACGTGGCACGGTACGTACATGTATTATACCATTTTATAATAAAAATACGTTAGTAAAAGTTCGGCATAAAAGTACGCGATTGATTAATTCGAGTTTTCTATACGTACGTGTATAATTCGTAAACTAGTTATTCATTCGGAATTAAAAATACGGGTGGATTTCTTAATATTTTAGGATGCATAATGATTTATTTGTGTCCCACATAGCCATAATTTTCTCAAATATTTAAAAATAATTTTAAAAGAATGTACTCATTTTTTTTATCATTACTGATAATTACACTATTTACTCATAACTAATAACTTACGTAAAATATTATCAAACTATTATGTTGCAAACTTTAGTAAAAAAAACCTTACTACGCATTCTTTAATCTTAAGAATGATTATTTTAAAAATACTTATAAATATTTATAGAAATAAATAATACTTGTAAATATTTTCAAATTTTTATAATAATACTTGTAAATATTTACAGCAATAAATATTTATAACAATAAATATTTAAATAGAGAAAAAGTAAGAAAATATTTAATAATAACTAATTATCACAAGTTATAACATTTTGGATGATAATTTGTTCACTGCAATATTGTATGCAAAAATTTTATTCAGGAGTATTGTACGTTAAAACGTTAAATACAAGTATTAAACTTTTTTGCTCAAAAGTTCGAGTATTTTTCATTAGGTCAGCAATAGTACGAAATACGGAAGTATTTTTCATTTATACGTACGGACGAGTATTAAACGGAAAAAATCGAAGTATTTACTAACTATGTCGTCCACACATGCCATTGTTTCCTTTTCGGAAGTATGATAATTTTCGAGCATGTAAGAAATGATATCAGGTCCGAAAGACTTTTCGGCCATTTGTCTCTTACTCCTCATTGGCTCTTCATCTTGGTCGTCTCCGACTGCAGAGTCATCCTTTTTTCACTTTCAGGCGTCTTATTTTCTTTGTAAGAAAATATATCCTCAAAGAAAGATGCATTTGTTGATTCAGTTAATCGTATTTTCGTGAATATCTGGTATTTTGGATTTATGTACCAGAAAGCGATATGTTCTACTATTCAACATATCCAATGAAGATGCAATCGACTGTTCTGGAACCAAGTTTCACTTTCTTAGGCAGGGGTGTTGCCACTTTAGCAAGACACTCCAAACTGATAGATGTTTGTAAGAGGACGTTCTTTCTTGCCATAGTTCATATGGAGTTTTGTCAGCCTTTTTCATGGGTATTCTATTGAGAATATAATTGGCAAAGTAACGCTTCCCTCCACAAATTCTGGGACAATCCAGAACTTGAAGTAATGCATTTAGCATTTCTTTCAAAGTTCAATTCTTTCTTTCAGCCACACTGTTTTTGTTGGGGTGTGTATGGCGCTGAAAATTGGTGACTTATTCCACTTTGAACACAAATTTATGCGAAGGGAGACTCGTATTCTCCTCCCCGGTCACTACGCATGATTTTAATCATTGTGGTTTATATTGCTTAAAAGCTTCTAAAGCTTCATCTCGACTATGTAATAAGTAAACATAGCAATACTCTGTGTAGTCGTGAATAAACGTAATGAAATATTTCTTTGCACTTCTTGTTGAAACAAACTTTAAATCACATATCCGTATGAATTAATTCAAGCAGACTAATCGTTTTTAAACCAATAGGTTTAAAAGATTGCCTTGTCAATTTTTCCTCAACGCAAATTTCAAATTTGTAATTTAAGTTAGTTGCGCTTTTTGGAAAATGGTCCAAGTTCATTAATTTCAAAATCGATTCGTAGTTAACGTGACCAAGTCTTCCATGCTATAAACAAGAAAAAAAATGAATTAGATGACTTAAGCAAGTAGTTACTAGGTGCTTTCTTATTAATAGTTGTGATAACCAGTACATTGAGTTTGAACACCCATTGCTTCAAGTATACCCTAACCACGTACATGTAGGGTTTTGATGTAGGTAGCGCAGCGGAATAACAAAATTAATCCTGCTCAAAGCCCTCCACGGATCACAGGCAAGCATTCATAATATGTTGAAAGTAGAAAACTCGTGTATCTTGTTTGTGTGATCACTACGAAGAATTACGTCTTCGTCTCTACGAGTATCCACACCTAGGATTGTAGATGGAATCCTCCTCCACGTCAAGTGCTAGCAACAGAAAGAAGGAGGCAAAAAAGATCACGCAAAACGGAGCACGATGGCCGTGCACCACCTAGTGGCCGACGACAATGGAGGGGCGGACGGGGTAAGGGTCGAACCTTTCCTTGTCTCTCTAATTTTTTTGTTATTTTTCACAATAATCACTTGTGTTGAGAAATAATAAGGTAGAGTGCCCTTATATAGTTAATAACTCCTTATTAACTACATATTTGCCCCAATACTAATCATGCCCATACACGGATTAGTCCACCTTGCAAATTATTCCTACTAACTTTGCTTGTGGTTGCGTTATGATCCTTTTAATTACTTAGTCCAACTAATTAATTTCCAAATCCATTTTAATCCATAAGGTGCATGACCCCATAGGTTTCTACGTAGTTGATAGTAACAATTAAAAACATAGAGCGGTGTCTAGGAACACATCTATGCCACCCAACTAATAGAAAATTCAGTGATCCGATAAACCATGTGGCCAATGTTACCGCGTTGTATCTATCCCTTTGTATATATAATCGGATTGGACACGAGACATAAATAGTCACACTCGTATATCCAATCCATAGTTTCTCGATCCTGGGAATAGGCCTATCTATACAGATAACATCAATATCTCCATTTTGATTTCTCTGAGTTTGGCCAGACATTCCATAAGCACTACCCCTCGAGTGGCCATGGATATTTGCTCCCATTATGTAGGAGGGGAAAATCCTCTCTACATCACTACCATTTCTAAGCTTGCTTCCTATCATGCCCGATTAATATCTTTATAGTTACCCATTTAAGGTGTAACATTTGATAATATCAAAATATGATATTTCACAACTAGGGTATCTAGTGACTTCAAGTCTAAAGATTACAACACCATTAGCACTACGAGAAGCACTTGTGACATTGACATAATCTAATGTAGCCTTCTCGTGGTGGGTCAATTCAGTATGCCATTACTCCTAATGCATACCCATGTGTTAGACTTGATATCTCCATATCAATCTACCCACATACTAGTCTGTAGTGATCGTCCTATTAATCAATATAATGGACTAGGGATTTTTAAGTACATAACATTTATATTCTAAGTACTTCATTCTTGTTAACATATCTCTACATCGGTAACACAATGAATAGTACGTTCATATAAATGTCACGAGAAATTGATTGCCTCTAGGGAACAATTCCAACAATACTCTCCTCTCTTGGTCACTACACATTTATCGGATTCAAAAACAAGTTTGAACCCTTTCTTGCTAAGAACCGAACCACAGACTAAGTGATTCCTATTATCCGGACATGGAGAACTTCATTTAATACGAGCTTCTTGCCAGAGGTCATCATGAGGATTACCACGCCTTTTCCTTTCACGGTGGATGTCGATGAGTTTCCCATGTAAATTTTCTCCTCGGTGTCAACATCCTCATATGAAGAGAACATGCTCTTGTCCGAAAAAATGTGACGGGTGGCACCAGTATCGACCCAACATTCTTTAGAGTTTCCATCGGCAAGGTTCACTTCCAAAACTAACTTCCGCAAAGTTGCCTCCTTCATCATGGGTTTTTCTTCTACCAAGTGAGCTTCAGACTTCTTTCCGTTAGAATTCTTGCGCTTCTTCATGCAGTCTTTGATCATGTTACCCGTCTTGCTACAATTATGGCACTTTCCCTTGAACCTCTTCTTCTTTTCGATTAAGCATTAAACTTTCGCTTGATTCTGGTCTGAATTAAGGTTATGTGCTCCTCGATTGGGAGGGAGAGATTGGGTTGGGTTTTGTTTGGACTGGTATGGTTGAGGGTTCCTGTTGGAGTTTCGGGCCTGGGTTTGGCAGAGAAAGAGAGCTGTGAATTGGTGGGTGATTCTGCGCTGAGCGGTGGGAGAGTGTGGTCGGGTTCCGGGTCCATGGATTCGGATGGTTGGTGCAAAAATTGGGGGATTACAATTATTATTATTATTATTATTATTATTATTATTATTATTATTATTATTATTATTATTATTATTATTATTATTATTATTCCACTTGCATCCACCCCTGATTATTATTATTATCATTATCATACAATAATAATAGTAATAATAATAGTAATTATTATTATTATTATTTAGAATGGGAGTTAATTTTGAGTTTTCGATTGAGAGGGCATATATGGAGTTCTTGGTTGTGGATTGAGGGCATGCAATCATGTATGGATGGCAACGGGTCGGATCCGGATCGGATGAGGACCTTCCCGATCCAGATATGACAAGGAGTAATGAGATCCAGATCCGGTCCAGACCCGTTTGGATCGAGTTTCATTCAGCTGATCCAGATCCGATACGTAGATCCATATAGTATGTGGTCGGATCGGATTCGGCTCGGTTAGCAATAAAAGCAAAAAAATAACATAAAAAATAAACACTATTTCACACTCTAAGGCATTGTCGTAGGTTATGGAGCATAAAACACAAAATAAATAGCTTTGTAGCTTAGTGTTACTATTTTATTCTTCTTGGAAGTGTAAGTGGAGAGGTAACATGAGTATATTTGTAAAGCACACATATACGTCGGATCGGATCGAAACCATGTAGGTCTACCATCATATCCAAATCCATATTCAAATACAATCAGGTATGGTTTTTTGGATCCAAATCCGATCCATTTTCAATTGGATCGGATTCAGATCCGATCCACTCGGTTCGGATTGCTCAGATTTCAGACCGGATTAGACCATATTGCCATCCGTAAAATCAGGGTTATATTCTGACAGGTGTAGTGGATGATAGCCAGGATTTTGGTTTGTGGTAAGGGTGAGGTGACAGCTGTGGTGGAAATGGTGTTGAAATTCATGATGTTTTTATTAGTCTCGCAAAATAGGAAATACTATCTAACGAATGGACATTTTCGAAAAGTAAAACAGAAAATCTTAATGTCAACATGATTTACTTTCTACAAACGGGCAATTTTACCTGTGAGAATTGGAATGCGAAGGTTTTAACAAAATAACGGTATGTAATAATAATAATAATAATAATAATAATAATAATAATGTGCCATTTAATTTTTGGAGCGACCCAAATAGGAAAAAAAATCATACTCCCTCCGTCCCGCAAAGATAGTCCATATTTTTATTTTTGTATGTCCCAACATGATTTTTCACTTACATTTTCAAGTTACAAAAATATAATGAAGTTAGAATACTACCCATTCATATTCAATGCACATAGTCTTGGAGAAAACAAAATCAATGATAGTAGTGGAAATAGCATGTCAAAATTTTGTAGTGGGATGCATTAATTGCATGTCTCCAAAAAAAAGTTGTTGTTTCAAAAAATGACTATCTTTTGCGGGACGGAGGGTGTAATAGGATACCTACAGTATTGCCAAATTGTGACGCTGTGTGTCTGGAGTGGGTGGGGTCCATCCTGATAGTAGTTTACCACTATGTTCACTCTCTCTTTTTCTGTCCATTTGACCATTTTTACTCGTATTCGGGCCACTTTGACCGGGTGATTTGGATCACAAATGATGCGATTTTTTGATAATATTTTTTACCGTGTGATAGAGCAACTTTTACTCTACAATACCATGAAAAGATTATCAAAAAATTGCATCATTTTGCATTTTAAATCGCCGAATCAAAGTGACTCGGTGAATATTGGTAAAAGTCAATTTAGATAGAAAGAGAGCGCACATAGTGGTATGGGACAAGTGCTTCTGGAGTGGGGTGGGTTCCATCTCGATAGTAGTTTATGGGACAAATTCGCACTGTTAGTGTTAGGGCTGCAAGTTAAACTGCTCAAACCACAAACCAGACTGAATTGTGCTCATCGTTTTGGTTTAGGTTAATAAAATTCCAAACCGAAATTAAATGGTCAGGTGGCTAACCGACTAAACTGTTTCAACCGTTTACATGTTTATGATAAATCATGTAGGTGTTTCCCTCCAAAATATAGTCAACGAGAACACCCTAGCCATTCAATCTTAAGAAATGTCTCAAGATATTTTGATCTGTTGATCTTCAATTCTTTTTTATTAGAGACATTATTAAAAAGTCAAATTATTTAAAATGTATAAATGATAAGATATTGTTATATCTTAAAATCTATCTTTCATCTGACTAAATGATAAGTAGCACACTCCCGTAGCCTGAACGGTAGCCAGGATGTTATGTGTTATTTACTAGTTAATAAGTTATTATTATACACTTAGTTACTTTTTCCGGACACTATATGTTCTCTTTAATTTGATAAGTTTTCATACTTAGCAATCTAAAATTTAACAATTTAAATGCATGGACTCTGGAAAATAGTTATTGCGTAGATTTCTGTTTGTTTCTATTCATTTAGTTGGAATGAGATTCCTCGTTGTGATGTTTGTTGGTGATTTTAGTGTCATCAATCATTTTCTGTAATTGGATTTACTTACGACCAAAATAGACATTGGTGTATACGTTGTACATGTTAGGAGGTGTGGAGTACACGCGTGTACAAACTACACTAAAGTCTTGGACAACGAACTCCTGGACGGCTGCGGGGGTTCGGGGGAAGCAACCGCGGTGGGGTCCAAGGGGCAACGCCCCTGGTGGCGGTCGCGCTGCGTTTGAACGTTTGTTGCTTCACAAAAACGTCTCTGATTTTATTTCGTTGGAAAATAACGGACTGAAATCTGGCGGTTATAACCGTCACGATTAACCGCCTTGTCCCCTTCCTTTAATTCAGTTTTGGTTGAATGAAGAAACACAGAGAGAAAACTGTGTTCGGAAATTCCATAGCAAACCATAATTCATTCTTGAATCTATGTTTTATCCGATTTTTTTGAAGGAACCTATGTTTTATCCGATTATTGATTTCGTGTATACCACCGAAATAATTCAATCTGAAACAGATCCACACGACTCAGAGATTATTCAGGTTATTGATTCCGATATACACCCAATTTCCTACAATGTTTTACCGTCATAATATTAGTAGGGACAACATGCCAAATCAGGACTTTGAATTTTTTTTCTCTCTCAGTCTAGGACACCGGCACACAATTATTGAAGGAAAGAAGGAGTATATATTTTAACCTCTGTGGCTCTCTCTCTTTGTCTCATCGTCAACCCTAATCTTCCTTCACGCATCTTGCTAGATCCTACAGGCTACATCCTCCCTCCCTCTCGCTGTTTAAAACTATAGTTGTAGTAGTAGTAATCTAGACAAAGTTGTCACGACATGCAATTGCTTTAACATTTTGTTAGTTCACAGTTTTGCATGTAATAATTATTTGATTCAACTAGTCAGTACAAGCAAGCAAGCTTGTTGACCATTGTCTCATTATTGGGTTTTGTCTCCCCCGACCACAGGATGGCTTGCACCCGCTCCCTTTCCGCGGTCGAGGTAATAAGAAAAGACAATATTGTTGTATTACTACCCTCAGCAGTAGCAACAACAGTTTACCCAAAGCTAAAAGACAATGCAACCGCGTTTATGCACGACAGCCGCCTGTGTCCTCCTCCTCCTCCTTCCTAGAGGGCAGCCAACAACATCACTATTGTGGTCGCTCTGCAGGTATGTCGTCAAATGTTAATTTGTTGGAGCATGCCAGGGACGACCAGACTCATTCTGATTGGTCCAATATTGCGTCTAATGTACTGGAGCACATCAATACAATAATTATTTGTTCTTGGACGTTGCTAAGGATGCTGCAGGACAGTTGTACTCACCCAACCACGAATCTAAACAATTCATTGACTAGATGAGGAGGTGTGTAGGCTACTCAGTTGCGTATTTCTTACTACTCGACATATATTACCTCAACAAGTTGTGTTTGCTTCGTCCACTTTCCTCTCCGACTTCCACTCTTCATTTTCCTCGTATAACCGTTCGTGGGAAGAAATCAAAGAATGGTATTTGGCGCGCTGTTTTTTGGGCTGATGCTGTTTTGGATGCTGGTAGATGTGGAGTTGTGGTGCTGCAGCATGACCCCCAAGAACTTCTGTTTTCCAAGTGTGGAGATACTCGATTATCTCAACTCGAGTGTCAAGAACCTGACCGGAAACCTTGCAGCCATATCATATGCATCAACAATTGCGTTTATGGAATTTCTGGTAACGTCCGTGATCACTACATACAAGCTTGGGATTGTTCTAGTTGCGGAAAAGATGGCCCGAGAAAGGTGTTGGATTTTCAACCTGCATTCATCCCAGGGCATACCCCTTCACGCCGTTTTACTCTTCATTTGGTGGAGTCCCAAGGTGATCTCTTTCTTGTTGCAATCAATAGGCTCACGAGCTTCTTCACAGTAGTACGGGCCAATGTCGGGTACCCTTCTTGTATAGTCTACAAGATGGATTTTAATGAAAAGGAATGGGAGCTCATGAACGAGTTAGGGGACATAGCGCAGTTTGTATTTCAATTCCATACAATGTCTCTGTCAACGAGCAAATTTCAATTCTCCGGGAAATCACCCTAAGACGCAGCGTTTAGGTGTTTTCAACATGGAAGATGTTGATTCTCTGAATGAGATTTACATCAAGAGCTAGCGTCACATTATTAATTATTTATTTTATAAAGAGATTAAGTCCTACTTTTATTTATTTTGTAAGGAACTACGGCTTTGTAAGCATCAACTCTTGCTTTGTAAGAATCAGCTCCTTAAAAAAATACTAAACATTTTATCCAATTATCCAATTGAGTACAATATTTTATGGTGAAAATTGACCCTGTCATATAGAATACACAAGAGAAGAAGAGAGAACAAATTTATTAAGGGTAACTGATCTACATGATAGGGAGAGAAGCATTCCTTTATAAGTGGCACACTTAGAGTTGATAATATATGTCGTTCTTTAAATATTTGAATTGGAGGTGAAGATATCCATATCAACTCCTAGATAGAGACCAAATTTCGAGGAGCATATTAGATCCGTATGATTTTGGATAGTGTGATTATCCTGGATTTCAGATATCGAAGGCCAAGAACAATTAAAGTAAACCAAGAAAGTAACATGAAGGACCAAATAAACATAAAACGTTCCACTATAAGTAAACAAAATGACAAACATAATTGCAACAATGGTAATGTTTGTTGCAAGTTGGCATGTTCATGATGAATTCCAGGACACACCACAACGAGTCTCAAATGGAAGTTATAATAAGAAATTGAAAGTGTGAATTTACCTATGAGCACGATAAAGTTTCCGTTGGCCGCAAAAAAAATGCAAAATGGGGGGTTTTCTGTTTCCCAAACGATTTGGCTTTCAACCTTAGCTGTATCTAAACCTACATGACTTCGGGATAATGGTGACATGCTGAGAATTGAGGGAAATGCAGATAGTCCAAGATGACACACCTCCGTATAATAACGTATCACCTTACTTCACATGGTCATTCGTTCACACTCCATATACACTTGATTATCACATATCTCAGCACTTGGATCATGAGGCGGGATTCATTTACGACCAGTATACTTTTTAAATATTTTTCTGTGGAATTATTTCTGCACTTTGCGGTGACCTGAGAGTGTTCCCATCTGCAACATAATCTACCTAATAACAATGATGTAGTTGTGAGTTAGTGCTGCTTTGCAACTTTACAGTTCAGATATATACCAATCATTGATTGACTAACAGTTGGCTATTATCGGTCTGAAGTTTGTTTTATATCTCATTATCAATATATTTATCTGTATATTGGAGTGCAGTTATGGGAGTACAATCTTGCTATTGTAGATATTTGCATTGCTATTTCATAATAAATATGACATTTTTACACACTTGAATTTGTAGGATAAACTGGTTAAGATTGTACGCTAGTTGTACAAACAGTGTTAACATGGTGGATGCGTTGAGAACTACCCTATCCTCATTAACAGAATGGGTGTAGAAATGGAAGCTTCCAAAACAGTGGATTTGCAATAGCAATGTGGTATCAAGGGGAGCTTGAGAGTTGAATACTTTAATGATAAACTTTTGATTCAAACGAATTTTGGACATAACTTACCAGGCCTGCTCCAAAAGCATGTGCAAAGCAAATTTGAACTATAAACCTGTTGGTGTGGGTCCACCTCATTTGGTGAGACGCGCCACACGGGATAACTGCTCATGTAGAGTACTTAATAAAATGAAAAGAAAAAATGATATAGGGTGGATTTGGTATGAGATTTTTTGTGGATTAGAATCCAGAATCCACTTTTTGGATTTGGAGGGGTTTAGTGTGAGCTTTTTTGAACATATTTTGGATTTTGAATTTTGAATTTGTAGGGTAGAGTGAGTGGAAGAAAAAAGTTGGGGTTGAGGAGATTTTTGTGTGTTTTTTTTGCTGAAATCATTCAAATGACAATTTCGTCCTCCATCATCAATTATAATTACACCCTCTTATTAGTTATTCTTCACCATGCTATACCTTAATTAACACTACCCACTCACACCCACCATGACTCCCTCCATCTTAACAACGTAACTTTCTTACACTACCCACCACAACTATAATTTTTTTGATTCTCAAAAACAAAAAAGAAAACAAAAACAAAACAAAAAACAAAAAGAAAAACAAACAAAACTCTAATTTTTCTCCAGCATTACACCCAACGGCAAATCTGTAATGACATGCGTTGTTTAATATTTATCATCTAATTTGTAATGACATGTGTTGGTAATTATTCTTAATGTAATACGATACTTTTATGTAATGAAAGTTGTAATTTTTTTAACTATATGAATTTGTGTACGCCTATTATTATGACATTCATATAATTACTTGTTTGTATTTTCACCTTACTATATAAGATATTATAGAATAGAACACGTTTTAAAAAAAAAACACTACTCAATTATAATTTAGTAAAATTATTTAGTAGTGTGTTATGTTTGTAAAAGCTGTTAATTAAGTCATAAATATACACAAAGGGGTATAATAGTAACTTTCACTAGACAACAAAACTGTCACATCACTGACTTTTAAACAGCACCAACTTTTTTTACCAAATTCATACATCTTTTTTCTTGAACTTCTCTGTCACAGACTTTTTTCACACTATCTTAAAAGACAGCTTAAAATTCAAAAAGTCCAAACCAAACCCACCAATAATTCATGGGCTGATTTTTAACCATCAGTAACACCCATTAGTATACGGTGGTGTGTTTGAATTTGTGGTGTGAATGAATCCAAGTGGACCAATAATGTTGGTGAGTTCTCACAATTTGTGAGTGGCTGTGAGCTTGTGATACATACAGTGAGAAACAGTAGCGAGTGAGTATTTACAGAGGCTACGGGATAGAGCTACATTCAGGGTTTTGAAGGTCCGACCAGCGACCTTGTCCGACGATTTCAATGGTGATATCCTGTTCGTTTCAGCTCAGATTTGGAGGGTTCACTGCTTGGTAGGTAAGCCTCATATCTACTGGTTGGATTGTTGTTTCGTGCCGTCTAAGTACCTCCTATTGTTTAGCCTAAATTCATTATCTAGATGTATTTGACAGCAAATAATGGATTTTTCTTGTTGCTTGATTGATCCTCTAGCTTGCTAGAGATGTATGAGGGTTGATCCTAATATTGATTTGAGATAGTGGAAGTATTTGAGTCGGAAGTCGGCTTCGTGGTTTATCCCGGTTTCGGTATGGGTGATGTTTTCTTGGAGACTAACACTGGAAGCAAGCTTGTTCTCAGGGATGTCAGACATGTTCAAGATATTCGGTTGAATTTGATTTCTGCAGGGAAGCTTGATGAGGACGGGTATTGCAATCGTTTTGGTGACGAGAAATGGAGACTTACTCGAGGCTCGCTGGTTGTTACTGGAGGAATGAAGGAGTGTTCACTGTATGTGATGCATGCAAAGCTTACCATTCCATTGGTAAATGCGGTTGATAATTCCTCTATAGAGTTGTGGTACAAGAGGCTGTCTCAGATGAGTCAGAAAGGACTTGATTTCCTAACCAAGCAAGAGCAGCTTCCGGGCATTAAAGGTAATCCTTTGAAGCATTGTACTCATTGTTTGGCTTGAAAGCAACAAATATTAAGTTTTCAGCATTCTTATGGTTCTAGAAAGTCTGCTATTCTAGAACTGGTACATTCTGATGTTTGTGGTCCCATGAAGACGACAAAACTTGGTGGTGCAAGATACTTTGTCACTTTCATTCTTGATCATTCGAGGAAAGTGTGGGCATACACTCTTCGGAGTAAGGACCAAGTGGCTGATGTGTTTAAGGAGTTTCACGCTAGTGTTGAGAGGGAAACTAGAAAGCCATTGAAGTGTATCAGGAATGAAAATGGCGGTGAGTACAAGGGTTCCTTCCACTGGTATTGCAGGAACCATGGGATTAAGCATTACATGAAATCTCCCAAGACCCCACAACATAATGGTGTAGCAGAAAGGATGAACATGACCATCATTGAGAAGATCAGATGTATGTTGTCACAGGCAAAGCTGCCAAGAACCTATTGGGGTGAGGCGATGAGAACATCTGTGGATTTGATCAATCTCTCTCCTTCAGTTCCTTTGGAGACAAATATACCTGACAGAGTATGGACTTTTAGAGATGTGTCTTTCGATCACTTGAGAGTGTTCAGGTGTCGGGCATTTGTACATGTCCTGAGAGATGAAAGATCAAAGTTTGATGATAAGTCCAAATAGTGTATATTTCTGGTTTATGGCCATGAAGAGTTTGATTACCGGTTATGGGATCCAGTTGACATGAAGATTTTCAGGAGCCGAGATGTGGTATTTCTCGAATCAAACTATTGAGGACATTGAAAGATGTGAGAGGCCTCAAGCTGATGGTGGTGATTTGGTGGACATGAGTCCAGTTCCTACTCCAGCAGAGCATGGTGATGGTGATGAGATAGTTCATGATGATCAAGGTGATGCAGGTGATGTTGATCCACCTCCAGTTGATGATCAGACATATGCACAGGATGAGGTGTTACCTCCAGAGCCACCAACTCCACATGTTAGAGAGTTGAGGAGATCTAGCAGAGATCGGCAACCCTATCAGAAGTATTCTTCGTCTGAGTATGTGACACTCATGGAAGGGGGAGCCAGAGAGCTATGTGGAGGCCATGACAATTGACAAGAAAGAGTAATGGCAAAAAGCCATAGAATCTAAGATGCTGTCCTTACATGAGAACAACACCTATGATTTGGTGGAGTTGCCCATGGGTAAGAGAGCACTCAAGAATAAATGGGTCTACATGTTGAAGTTTGAGAACTCAGAACCAAGGTATAAAGCAAGACTGGTTGTGAAAGGGTTCGGGCAGAGGAATTGAGTAGACTACAAGGAGATATTCTCACAATTGGTGAATACGTCGTCTATTCGGGTTGTTCTAGGCATAGCTGCTAGCAGAGACTGGGAGATTGCAGCTAGATGTCAAGACTGTGTTCCTTCATGGTGATTTGGACGAGGAGATATACATGGAACAACCAGAGGGTTTCAGAGTTCAGTGAAAGAAGAATCTGGTGTGCAAGCTCAAGAAGAGTATGTATGGCTTGAAGCAGACACCGCGACAATGGTACAAGAAGTTTGACTCGTTTATGGAGGAGCATGGATATAAGAAGACAATTTCAGATCATTGTGTGTTTTTGAAAAATTCCCTGACGTTGATTCGATCATTCTTCTTCTATATGTCGATGATATGTTGATCGTTCGTCGTGATGCCAGCAAGATTTCCATGTTGAAGAAGGAGTCGGGAAAATCCTTTGCTATGAAGGATTTGGGGTCCGCGGAGAAAATTCTCGGTTTGAGAATTTCGCGAGACCAGAAAGCCAAGAGGCTTTGGTTATCTCTGGAGTCCTACATTGAGAAGGTCTTTAAGAGGTTCAACATGGACCAGGCAAAGCCAGTTAGTACACCTCTTGCTGGTCACTTCAAGTTGAGCTCAAAGCATAGTCTACATAGGCAGAGAAGGAAGACATGATGTCGGTTCCATATGCTTCAGTAATGGGTAGTTTGATGTATGCCATGGTGTGTGAAAGGTCGGACATAGCTCATGCGGTTAGCGTTTTCAGCCGGTTTCTCCCCAATCCTGGTACAGAGCATTGGTATGCGGTTGAGTGGATATTCAGGTATCTCAGGGGTACTTCTTAGTTGTGCATTTGCTTTGGAAACGGTGATCTCAATATTGTTAGTTTCACGGATGCTGACATGGCTGGGGATATTGATTCGAGGAAGTCTACGTCTGGGTATCTGAACACTTGAATATTGAGTCACGGTTGAGTGGATATTGCCATTGCTTATGTCTCATAATTGTTCTACTATGTAGTCCTCCTTTTCGTGTCTCTTTTGTAGGAGTTCTTATGCTCCCTCTTTATGTATCTTAGCTGTTTAGGCATCATCAAACTCAAACATGTTCTTTGGTGTCTTGGTTAGCCTTTTTGGTGATATTCAGGTCAGGCTTTTGTTTTGGTCAGGTGTTGTCTGTAATCGTGCTTTGCCTGTTAATGGAAATGATCTCTTTAAAAAAGACGAGAATCTAAACAGCTCAATCTCATGATCGTCAAAGAAGCTACACTAAAACATTTATCAATGGACGTCCGCACGGTTAAATTAACAATGAGAGATAAGCAGTTTTTATAAGTTCGTCAACCAAGATCCCCTTAATACGAAGAGAGACCCTACAATAATTTTAAATATTATTGGAAGAAACTAACGCCCCGAACTAAACTCTGTGACATTTGTCTCTATCTCCTTAATTATGGAAGTATATGGAGTTCCTCTCATATTGTGGAAACTCTGTAGCTGACAGAGGCATAGATTGGAACGTAATGGCGGAAGTATATGGAGTTCCTCTCATATTGTAGAAACTATGTAGCTGACAGAGGCATAGATTGGAACTCCATTATAAACAACACACGATCCCCTAACGTGTCCATGTGCACCCATTTCTTTTCCCTGAAATCCATCTTGTAAACGGTACAAATGCGTCTAACTGGAGGCCGGTGGAGGATTAAGCTTCCAAAGTCTGGCCTTATTATTGCAACAAGCAAGAGTTCACCCTGCGATTCCACCAAATGTAACGTAGATAGATGTGAAGGGACGCGGTCTAGGCTACTAAATGTAGGCTGAAAACCCAATACTTTTCTAGGGCCATCGTCATCTACGCCACTAGTACCACCACACATGTCGCTACAATCCCATGCTTCCATATAATGAACCGAACCATAATCTCTAACGGTGTATATGCAATTGTTGATGTATATCATCTCTGTGTTATCGGTACGCCACATAGGATTTTAACCTTCAAGTTTAGCAAATTGACTGTTAGCTCCACATTTAGCAAATAAGAGCTTCTTGTCATCATTGAGAGCCACAAAGCCGTAGCAGCGACTACTACTACTACTACTACTACTACTACTACTACTACTACTACTACTACTACTACTATCTCTAGTAATTGGGTCAGACAACACAAGAGCTTTCTGAATACCGTTGACAGAAGGGATGCGGACAGAAAAGACGGACAACGGCAACGAATGAAGCAAAGATAACTGATTGGCCTTTCTTTCGAAGAAGAATGATCGTTGTTTCGGGAAGGCTGTTTTGTGGGCTGATCCTATTTCGGATACTAGTAGATGTGGAGTTGTCATGGTGCCTTACAACAACCAACAACTCATGTTTGCCAAGTGTGGAGATACTCAGTTTTCTAAGCTCGAATGCCAAGAATCCAACCGGGAACCTTGCACGGAGGTAATACGCATCAACAATCGTGTGTATGGTATTTCTTGTGACATTAACGCTCATCACATGGAAGCTTGGGATTGTACTGATGGTGTATATGGCGGCCCCAAAAAGATACTGGATTTTCAACCTGCATTCAGCTCAGGGAGTGCCCCTCCACTCTACTCTAGTTTCCGTTTGGTGGAGTCGCGGGGTGAGCTCTTACTTGTTGCAGTAAAAAGACCTATGAGAAACTATTTTCTCAAGTACCCTACTTGTATGGTATATAAGATGGATTTCAAAGGAAAGAGATGGGAGCAGATGGGGACCATGCATTGTTTATACTCGAATATCAGACAATGTGTCTCTCAATTCAAGAGTTTCCACGGTACCAGAAGAACACAATATACTTAAGGAACTGCAACTCAGGAAGATATACCAACCCCCGCCTTGCTATTTTCAACATGGAAGATGGTTCTCTGAACGAGATCTACGCCAAATGTTAGTGAGTGGTGACTATTAATGCAACAACTCATGTCTGATTTGTCTTTCTATGAAAGTATCAAGCATTGTGTATTGCCTTCCTTACATTCATTTACCTCTCACGTGCTATGTTGCGTGTTATGAGTTATGCGTGCTAAGTAAATAATTGTTCGGAAATTAATTTCTTTGTCACGATGAGATCCTCGTCCGTTCGTTCTTGTTTGCGCAGTCTTGTTGCATTGTTGATTCATCTGTTCGCGGACAGGGCATGGATTTTAGCAATTTTACATTGAATATTGCAATGTAAAATTTTTAACAAATAAATGCACGAAATATATAATTAATTTGCCCAATAATAATAATATTGATGATAATATGCCACCTCAATTTTGATATGAAGAAACTTTCGAACCTTTCAGTTTGGGAAATTACATCTTCACCCCTTTGTTGTGCCAAATTTCACACTCTTTTAAGTGTGACGTGATTTGTCTTAATGACACAATAATTTGTCCAGAAGTTTGGAACACTTAAATTGCGATCATGATGAAGTTTGGCACACTTAATGGGTGAAAGTGTCATTTTCATAACTAGAAGGGGTGTAAGTGTCTTTGAGTCAAATCTGAAGGGATCATGATGAAGTTTGGCACACTTAATGGGTAAAGTGTCTTTAACCGAAATCAGGATTTTGACTTCTAATTAAATCAATCCCTCTCAGGGCAAGTTTGGGAATGCTGTGGCGGTGATAGAAAGCTGCTGTGTGAAAACACAGTAGAAAGTTGCTGTGAGTTCTTGATAAAATGTTGTTTGGTAAATATTACGTAAAAGCTGTTGTGAAATATTGATATAGTAATTTTGTGTTTGGTAAAATCAACTGTGAAGTTGCTGTGAGAGGATAAAATGACAAAAATATATGACACGTGTCATTTTCGTAAAGATAACTATTGATATTTTAAAAAATTGTAAGGTCAAAATCGGTTATAGATAAATTAATCAAAAGCACTTTCTGGAAAAGCATCTCCTCCCTTGCTTCCTGAAAACTGTTTCTGCTGTCGGAAAGCAAGTGTACTGGCAGCAGAAGCATTCCCAAACTCACCCTCAGTCTTGGACACCGCCACCCACAATTATGGTAAGGAAATTGCTCTTATGTTTTTGACTTTTCCCCTCTCTCACTATATATACGTACAGACACGCAAATGCCATGTATCACCTATTCAGACCTAATCTAGTGATCCTATAGCCTCCCTCCCTCTCAACGTTGAGTTGAGCTCTCTCTCTTCCTGTGTCTCTTTTAAGTAAGACTCAAAGCAATCTTTGTTGATTCGAGCTAGTACAAGCAGTTAATGACTGTCTGATTATTTTGCCGTCCCAGCAGGAAGGTCGCATATAATAATGGGAGCATGCACTCGCTCGACTTGCCGCGGAGGTAAGAAAAGACAATATTGTTGTTGTACTCGTAGCAGCAGCATAGCCATAGCTAAAAGACAGTATGCACCACGGCCTCATGCACAAACTACTACTAGTATTGTTGCTACTGCATTTCGTGATGAATTTGATGAGGTAAAGAAAACAACCATGGACGACCAGACCCCTCCTCATCCTGATTGGTCCGATATTTCATCCGATGTACTGGAGCACACCTGCAGATGGTTATCATTGGCTGACATTCTCCGGTGTCGAGCCGTCTGCAGTTGGTGGCGGCGTTGTATTATTATTTCTCAAACCCCTCATATGATGATCTCATCTTCCCTCACCAGCAGTGCCACCACTCCACCGCCCCCTAGTAATATTCTTTGGTGCCAACCCCACCCTAATTATCAACATTGGTTCTTGGACCTAGCTAAGGATGCTCCAAGACAGTTCTACTTGCCCAACAGTACTGAGTTGAAACAATATCTTAACCAAATAACTTGTGTTGGCTACTCATTTGGTTTCTTTTTATCAGTCAACAAAAACAACAGGCTGTGTTTGCTTCGTCCACCTCTCTTTTCCACTCTTTGTTTTCCTCCTATCTCGCTTCCTGGGAAGAAGAATTATGGTTTCGGGAAGGCTGTTTTGTGGGCTGATCCTATTTCGGATACCAGTAGATGTGGAGTTGTCATCGTGCCTTATAACAACCAGCAACTCAGGTTTGCCAAGTGTGGAGATACTCGGTTTTCTAAACTCGAATGTCAAGAACCCAAGAGGAGACCTTGCAAGGAGATCATCTGCATCAACAACCGTGTGTATGGTATTTCTTCTGGCGGCAAAATTGATGATCATCACATGGAAGCTTGGGATTGTACTGATTGTGTATATGGCGGCCCAAAAAAGATATTGGATTTTCAACCTGCATTCAGCTCAGGGAGTGCCCCTCCACTCTACTCTAGTTTCTATTTGGTGGAGTCGCGGGGTGAGCTCTTACTTGTTGCAGTAAAAAGACCTATGAGAAACTTTTTTCTCAAGTACCCTACTTGTATGGTATATAAGATGGATTTCAAAGAAAAAAAATGGGTGCAGATGAACTCTTTAGGGGACCATGCATTGTTTATATTTGAATATCAGACAATGTGTCTCTCAACTCAAGAGTTTCCACAGTACCAAAAGAACACAATATACTTCAGGAACTGCAACTTAGGAATATATACCAACCCCCGCCTTGGTATTTTCAACATGGAAGATGGTTCTCTAAAGGAGATCTACCCAAAGTGTTAGTGAGTGGTGACTGTTAATGCAAAAACTCGTGTCTGATTTGTCTTTCTATGAAAGTATGAAGCATTGTGTATTGTCTGCATAATTTTACCTCTTATATGCTACATTGTGCGTTCCTTTTCTAAGTGCGAAAATTAGCTCGCGATAAATTGTTGACTATTCTTAGGAAGTGGTTCCAAGATTCAGAGACGAAGCATTGTGATACGGTTAACCGTATCATTATCATTTAATATTATTTATTTATTTACGTAATTGTTATTTTAGTTTATTTAGTCGTTTATTTTAATTAGCTAGTAGAGCCGGGTCGAGCCCGTTAGGTCAACCGTCTAGTTAGGGTTTTGTTTCTTTTCTATTTAAACGTTGTAGTTTCATTTTATTATCAATCAATCAAAGAAGAAATTAAAGGTGTTTTAGTGTGTGCGGGTTAAAAACCCGTGTGTGGAGACTTGATAGTGTCTCGAACAACTATCACGTTAGGTAAACCCTAACACATTGTCTTAAGGGGGATCGGATGAAACACCAGAGTGTTTGGGGTTGTTTTGTTATTTTGCAAAAGTATGGATGTTTGTTTAACTAGTTTAACTCCACGCGCGTTGCGCATGGGGTGATTTTGTTACATGCTTATAGAATTGTCATTCTTTTCATCCAATAGTTGCGACTAACAATTCACAAAACTGTAAGTCCATAGAGTTTTCTGTAGGTATTTAGGATGTAACGGCTCGTTTCCATCGCTTCTGCTGTCGGAAAGCAGTTGTCCTGGCAGCAAAAGTATTCCCAAACTAACCCTTAGTCTCTTTCATACGAGGAAAATAGATATATGAATAGCCATCCCCGGATAGCAAGAATCTGAAGTGAAACTTCAAAGTGGTTCAACGAAGGACAGAGCAGGAGGGAAGCCACATCGGTGACCATCCGAGCGTGATAGCCGAAAACATGATTTCTTGTACAGATCAACTTGCCTTAAGTGGATCGCTTCTGTAAGGGAATTCAAAGCAACCCAACAATAAGGAATCATCTGCAGATGACAACGTGGACGATTAAGCTGAGTTCAAAGCCGAATATGGCCCGCATTCCTAAATAACTCTAAACAAAGAAGAACAACACATGGCAACCTACATGTACTGTTATGACATGGGTATCGACAGGGCGGGGGCAGGATTTTCTTTCAGGGGGACACAATTTAAATTTACAATGTAAAATAAAAAATGACGACACGACACACAAAATTACGACAAAATATTTAAGTTTTTACATTACCAAAAAATGCCGTACTTCGATTACAGATTAGAGCTCAAACCAGCAAACAAAACATGGTTAAGAAGCCCATCAGACCAAAGTCAATTACCAACAAGTAATCATAAATCATATGTCAAAAACAAATATTATAAGCAGATATTAATATATTGTAGAATTTCAATTTGGGGTTCCTGTAGAATGCCCAATTTATATGCCCAGATGAGTTTGATTCATAAATTCAAGTATTAAAGAGACACTCAAAATTGGAGGAAGCCAATGGAGGAGATTGAAAGAAAACAACTTTTTTTTTTCCTGTGGTTTGCTTAGTTGAATGAAACGTCGGCAAAGAGGAGAAGTGGAGTAAAATCCATGGAAACGCAGAAGTTCACAAACAATACCTTCGCCGTTGTTTGTCCGAGGCTTTAGCCGTTCTCTGTTCTCGAACTCGTTTCGTCCCCTCTCTGTTGTGTTTTCAGTAAACAAAATATTATGATTAAGCCCTTGCCCCCAATTTATATATAGTTTGGGTTGTGTAGTGAATATGAAACGTATGGGAATTCAATTATAAAAGCTATTTATGTTTATGCAAGGTCAGTTTAAAATGTTTCTACAAATACTAGGGTCTTTAATGTTATTTTGAGGAGGGGCATAAATGAAGAAATCTCTAAAAAATTGGAAATTAGTAGTGGAAAGAAAAAAATTCAGGGTGGCCAAAGGCCCACCCAGGTCACGTTCGTCCGCCCTTGTTATTGCGAGCTAAGACTATATAAACGATAAAACAAGATATTGCGGTTCGCTAGTGATTAGCTATCTACCTACACGACCCAAATTCCGATTTTACTAAGAGAAACTTACTCGAATTACAACCACTCGACACACACTAAAAAAGCTCTCGACTCGCAAAACTACGCTGCTCGAACAAGCTCTTTCTACCCCTGTGTGTGTAATTGTCAAAGGTATCACTCCTTTTATACACATGCAGTGGGCGGTGGAATTGCAAACACAACCCGTCTCAAGCATGTTTTCAAATCAACCTTTGACTTTTCTTTGATTTGTTTCTTAGTCAGCCCCTTAGAATTCAAGACACCAACATGTACAATGATGATAAGATTGTCTTAATTTGGGGACACGTTTTTTTGCTTTTCATGGTTTTTTCCTGCAAAAAATGTGCCAATAATATCTCCACTTCCGATTCAAATATAAGGAGGGGATACAATTCAATCCAGGCCAGTACCTCTAAACTGTCATAAACTGCCTGAAATTGAGCATGCTGCATGCATTGGAGCATCTAATTATGAAATGCTAAAATAACACTCAAGACGCATGATGAAACTTCAAAATTTGACTAAATTTTTGTATTTGCGAAACTGAGCCCGCAAAACCATACGAAATAACTAGTATGTGATGCAAACTCTTAGAGAATACTTGCCAGAACACTTAACTGAAGGGTACTTCTTCTCAACAAAAAAAAAGGGCTTACTTGCTTTACAAAGTAAATAATAAATAAATAAAATGTCCGACTAGCCCTTGGTGTAAATCTCCTTTAGAGAATCACCATCTTCCAAGTTGAAAACACCAAGACGGTGCTTTGGTCGAGGTCCTAGAGAATACTGTATACTGTATTTTTCTGAAATTGTGGAAACTCGCTCGTTGGCAGAGACATTGTCTGGTATTTAAATACAAACAACGCTCTGTCCCCTAACGAGTTCAAGTGCGCCCATTTCTTTTCTTTAAAGTCCATCTTGTAGACCATACAAGCGGGGTATCCGACATTAGCTCGAACAACTGTGAACGAGCTGGTGAGTCTTTTTATTGCAACAAGAGATCACCTTGCGACTCCACCAAATGGAGAGTAAAGCGACGCGAAGGGGCATGGCCTGGGACGAATGCAGGTTGAAAATCCAACAGCTTTCTTGGGCCATCTTCTCCAGTACTAGAACAATCCCAAGCTTGTATGTAATGATCACGAACTTTGTCACCTGATATTCCATATACGTAATTGCTGATGCATAGGATCTGGGTGCAAGGTTGCCGGTTGGGTTCTTGACACTCGAGCGGAGAAAATTGAGTATCTCCATGCTTAGCAAACAGAAGTGTTGCGTGGAGATAGTGGCGGTCAGCAGAAACAACCACAACTCCACAGCTAGTAGATGCCGAAATTGGATCAGCCCACAAAACAGCCTGCGAAATACCATATCTTCCACGAACGGAGATAGGAGGTAAACAAACAGTGGAGGTGGGAGAGGAAAGAGGACGAAGCAGACACAACTTGTTGAGCTGGTTTTTGTCGAGAAGTATGAAATAACCAAGTGAGTAGCCTACACACCTCTTCATCTTGTCAAGAAACTGTCTAGATTCATGGTTGGGTGAGTACAATTGCCCTGCGGCATCCTTAGCAACGTCCAAGAACAAATACTGGTACTGGTGGTTAGGCAAGGGTTGACCCAAAGAATAGGCGGTGGACCGGTGGTGGTGGGAGAGTTTAGGGAATTAGAGGATGAGATGTGGGTTTTAGAAATACAACGCCACCAACTGCAAACGGCTCGACACCTGTGAAAATCAACCAATGGTAACCATTTGTAGGTGTGCTCCAGTACATCGGATGCGATATTGGACCAATCAGGATGAATCTGGTCGTCCTCAGAGCGCTCCAACAAATTAATATGGGATGCAATACTGGAACAAACACGATGAGTCTGGGCAGAGGCGTGCTCCAACAAATCAACATATGACGTACACGAGGGGCCGCAATTGTTAATTATTGCTTCAGAAACTGCTAGATTATTTCTAATATTTGACCAGATATTTTCAATAACTACTCTGTCCTATTCTTCTGGAGGAGGTTAGTTTGTTATGATTTTCTGAATAGTCATTATCATGTGTAGTATTGAGGCTTTATTTTAGGGATTTTCAGTTATGTTCCAGTCTATTTAAAGTTATGCTTCTAGTCAAATAAAATTATTCACTTTTCAGCATCTCTCCTGTACATTTTTCTTCCTTTAACTCAATTCCCTTCTATCTTCTTCCCTCTAATATTCCAACATCTGGTATCAGAGCTCTCTTCTTGAGGGACCACTGAAATGGAAGCTGAAGGTAGTTTCTCTCATCTAGCTCTCCCTATTTTTGATGGAGAGAACTACCAGCTTTGGGCTGTGAAAATGGAGACATACCTGGAGGCCTTAGATCTTTGGGAAGCCGTGGAAGAGGATTACGAAATACAGCCGCTGCCTAACAATCCTACCATGGCCCAGATCAAAGTTCACAAGGAAAGGCGAACCAGGAAATCAAAGGCAAAAGCAACTTTGTTTGCTGCTGTTTCCCCAACCATTTTCACGAGAATCATGTCTCTTAAAACAGCAAAGCAGACTTGGGATTATCTTAAGGAAGAATACGAAGGAGATGAGAGGATTAAAGGCATGAAAGTGCTCAATTTGATGAGGGAGTTCGAGCTGCAAAAGATGAAGGAGTCTGAGTCAATCAAAGAATACTCAGATAGGCTGCTAGGCATCGCCAACAAAGTCAGGTTACTCGGCACAGAATTCACTGATTCTAGAATTGTGGAGAAAATTCTAGTAACTGTGCCTGAAGTATATGAACCATCTATTGCCGCTTTGGAGAATGGAACGGATCCTTGCAAGATCACCTTGGCGGAGTTGTTAAACGCCTTGCAAGCTCAAGAGCAACGGAGGCTTATGAGACAAGACCGTGCCATTGAAGGAGCTCTGCCAGCTAAGCACCATGAAGCCGGGCAAAACAAGAAGAAATTTTTCAAGAAGAATCAGATGAGCAGCGAGAGTGCTGCAAACAGTCAGATCCAAAACAAGGGTAAAAACTCCAAGAAAGAATATTCGCCTTGCCAGCACTGCAACAAAATAGGTCATCCACCATTCAAATGTTGGAAGAGACCGGATGCGAGGTGTAGCAAATGAAATAAACTAGGACATGAAGCTAGAATATGCAAAAGCAAAACTCAAGAGCAAGAAGCACATGCCCAAGTTGCACATCAAGATGAAGATGATCAAATCTTTGTGGCAACATGTTTCTCGGCCAATTACTCTTCTGAAAGTTGGTTGATTGATAGTGGTTGCACAAACCACATGACATATGACAAGACTCTTTTCAAGGATCTCAAACAAAGTGGAATGACGAAGGTTCGGATCGGAAACGGCGGTTACATTCCAGCAAAAGGAAAAGGGACCATTGCAATCACAACGAATTCAGGTACAAAAACTATTTCAGATGTTCTTTATGTACCTGATATTCACCAAAATCTGTTGAGTGTCGGTCAACTTATAGAGAAGGGATATAAAGTATCATTTGAAGGTCAATGTTGCCACATTTATGATGTCGCTGACAAGGAAATTTTAAGAGTTAAGATGAGAGGTAAAAGCTTCTCATTTGACCCTACAGAGGAGAACATAGCTTACTCTACTGAAACCAGCAACACAGAGATTTGGCATAAGAGGCTCGGCCATTGTCAGCTTCAGCGTATGTTGAAAATGAAGAAGAATGACATGGCAAGAGGCTTACCCGATCTGGCTGTTCATATACCGAATTGTTCTGCATGTCAATTTGGTAAATTCAATAGGAAGCCATTTCCTAAATCAAGTTGGAGGGCGTCGCAAAAGCTCCAACTTATTCACACGGATGTAGGAGGACCTCAACGAACACCATCCTTACAAGAATTTAACCTATTTTGCGAGGAGGCTGGCATTGAACATCAGCTCACTGCTACATATACTCCAAAACAAAACGGGGTTAGCGAAAGGAGGAACCGGACCGTAATGGATATGGCCAGATGCATGCTTCACGAGAAGGGGTTGCCGAAAGAGTTTTGGGCTGAGGCCGCAAATACGGCGGTCTTCTTGCAAAATCGGCTTCCAACCAAGGCGTTGGAAGATAAAACTCCATTTGAAGTTTGGTATGGGTTTAAACCTTCTCTAAGTTTTCTTAAAGTGTTCGGTTGTGTGTGTTTTGCCTATATTCCACAGGTTAAGCGCGATAAGCTTGACAAGAAGGCCCAACCTGGCATCTTTGTGGGTTACAGTTCAGTTTCTAAAGCCTACAAAGTGTACCATCCACAAACTGAGAAACTAACTATTTCCAGGGACGTACACTTCAATGAAGATGAGCAATGGGACTGGAATAGTTCACAAGGATTGGACGGGTCGTCACAAGATCCAACAGACAAATCTCTCCAAGAAAAAGAAAAAGAGCGATGG
Organism: Linanthus parryae; assembly: GCA_023055425.1. Classification (NCBI taxonomy): domain Eukaryota; kingdom Viridiplantae; phylum Streptophyta; class Magnoliopsida; order Ericales; family Polemoniaceae; genus Linanthus; species Linanthus parryae. The sequence goes on from JALGPY010000002.1 coordinate 1,706,515, forward strand.
ATGGAAGAGATAGAAGATGACCCTCCAGTTAGAGGCAGAAGGTCACTTTCAGACATCTATCAAAGATGTAACGTGGCGATATATGAACCTGCCCGACATGAAGATGCTCTCCAAGATCCCAAATGGAAAAAGGCTATGGAAGAGGAGATGTCGATGATTCAGAAGAACAAAACTTGGGAACTAGTTGATAGACCAGAAGGGAGAAAAGTCATTGGAGTGAAGTGGGTGTACAGAACAAAGCTCAATGCAGACAGCTCCATCAACAAACACAAGGCCAGGCTTGTCGTGAAAGGGTATGCTCAAATTTATGGTGTTGATTACTCTGACACTTTTGCTCCAGTTGCTAGACTAGACACAATCAGATTGTTGTTGGCCATAGCAGCACAAAGGGACTGGAAAGTATTCCAGTTAGACGTCAAGTCAGCTTTTCTAAATGGTGTTCTACGGGAAGAAATATATGTGGAGCAGCCGTATGGATTTGTGGTCGAAGGTAAAGAAGATAAAGTGTACCTGCTTAAGAAGGCGCTTTATGGGCTAAAAAAAGCTCCTAGAGCTTGGTATAGCAAGATTGATGATCACTTGCTAAGCTTAGGCTTTCAAAAAAGTTTATCGGAGGCCACTCTTTACATTAAAGAGAAGGACAAGGATATTCTCGTCATATCTCTTTATGTTGATGATCTTCTGGTAACTGGAAATAATGCACACCTTGTTGAAGAATTCAAACAAGAAATGATGCATGTTTTTGAGATGACAGATCTCGGTCTTATGACTTATTTTCTCGGAATGGAGATCCGGCAAAGCAAGGATGAAGTATTCATCTGCCAGAAGAAGTACGCGAAAGAAATCTTAAAGAAGTTTCAGATGGAAGAGTGCAAAGCAACGAGCACGCCAATGAATCAAAAGGAGAAGCTGAGTAAAGAAGATGGCACTGAGAAGGTTGACGAAGGGAATTTCAGAAGTCTGGTTGGTTGTTTGATGTATCTTACCGCAACAAGACCCGACATTCTATTTGCTGTAAATGTTTTATCTCGGTTTATGCATTGCGCAAGTGAAGTGCATTTAACTGCAGGAAAAAGAGTATTAAGGTATATCAAAGGCACCATTAACTATGGTGTCACGTTTGGGAAGTGTCAAAACTTCAAGTTATGTGGATTCTCAGATAGTGATTGGGCCGGATCTGTTGATGACATGAAGAGTACTTCCGGGTATTGTTTCTCTCTCGGCTCAGGAGTTTTCTCTTGGTGCTCACAGAAGCAGGAGAGGGTAGCACAGTCCACTGCAGAAGCTGAATTTGTTGCAGCTACAGAAGCAGCTAACCAGGTCCTTTGGTTAAAAAAAATTCTATGTGATTTACATATGGAGCAGGAGAATACGAAGATTTTCGTTGATAATCAGGCAGCAATTGCTATCTCTCACAATCCAGTGTTTCACAAGAAGACAAAGCATTTCAACGTCAAGCTTTATCTTTTAAGGGAGGTGCAGAAAAAAGATGGAGTAACACTCATTTACTGCAAATCTGAAGATCAACTTGCAGACTTGTTCACGAAACCACTTCCAGGTTTGAGGTTTGAATCTTTGAGGCGCAAGATTGGAGTTGCCAGTTCCTAAAGCAAGGAGGAGTGTTAATTATTGCTTCAGAAACTGCTAGATTATTTCTAATATTTGACCAGATATTTTCAATAACTACTCTGTCCTATTCTTCTGGAGGAGGTTAGTTTGTTATGATTTTCTGAATAGTCATTATCATGTGTAGTATTGAGGCTTTATTTTAGGGATTTTCAGTTATGTTCCAGTCTATTTAAAGTTATGCTTCTAGTCGAATAAAATTATTCACTTTTCAGCATCTCTCCTGTACATTTTTCTTCCTTTAACTCAATTCCCTTCTATCTTCTTCCCTCTAATATTCCAACAGCAATAATGTGGTTGTGTTCCTTCTAGGAAGGAGGACACAGGCCGTGGTGCATGGCTGGCACCGCGGTTGCACTGTCTTTTAGCTTTGGGTATAATGTTGTCCCATGTTCGGGTACAACAATAATGTTGTCTTTCCTTACCTCGGCGGCAAGTGGAGCGGGTGCAAGCCATTACTGGCGAGGTTGCCTGCGGACGGGGAAGACAAGATAAATCAAACAATGGTTAACAGCTTGCTTGTAATAGAACGGATCAACAACAGACCTCATACAAGACAGCACCCAACAAAAGGTTAAAGGAATTGCCTTGACACCTTTGGAAACATTGTCCCTACAAGTGTATTCAACAGAGAGAGAGAGATTACCCCAACGTTGAGAGGTAGGGAGAGGCGCTGCAGGATCTAGATGCGAGGTGATAATAAAAAGTGTGTATATGTATGTATGCAGATAGGAGTAGTTTACTTCCATAATTATGGGCGGTGTCCAAGATTGAGAAGGACCAAAGTCAAAATCAGTTATGAGAGTAAAAGACACTTTCACCCCATAAGGTTTGGCACAAAGACACTTATACCTTATCAGCTATGAAAATGACAATGTCACCCCTTAAGTATGCAAAACCTCAGGATCACCCCTTAAGTGTGCTAAACTTCAAGACACATGCATTACATGTTTGTGTCATTCTACTAGTTTATCCCCACACGCATGGGGTGGTTTTATTATTGGTCAAATTCCCTTTCACTAGCATTTGGGGCAAACTCTAAAGCTCCCCTTGATACCACATTGCTACTGCGAATCCACTGTTTTGGAAGCTTCCATTTCTTCGCCCACTCTGTTAATGAGGATAGGGTAGTTGTCAACGCATCCACCACGTTAACACTGTTTGTACTTTGTACAGCTAGCGTACAATCTTGACCAGTTTATCTTACAAATTCAAGAGTGTAAAAATGTCAGATTTAATATGAAATAGCAATGCCAATATCTACATTATCAAGATTGTACTCCCATAACTGCACTCAATATACAGACAAGTAGTTTGATAATAAGATACAAAACAAACTTCAGACCGATAATAGGAAACTGTTAGTCAATCAATGAGTGGTATATATCTACACTGTAAACTTGCAAAGCAGCACCAACTCACAGCTACATCGTTGTTAATAGGTAGAATATGTTGCACATGGGAACACTCTCAGGTCACCGCAAAGTGCAGAAATAATTCCACAGAAAAATCTTTGGAAAGCATACACAATAGATAAAAGTAATCTGACAGTGCACTTGCAACGATTAGTCACTACAACTATTTATAATCCAAAGAAGCACTCAAATTAGAGCTTTTAGCTATCTAATGTTAGGGTCTCGTCAACTGGAAAGATAAATTGCAGTTGATGGTGGCTTGCTTCACAAGCCCCAAATTAGTTCTAGATGCGGTCACCCATTCATCGTAATTTTTTTCATTCTAGAAAAGTAGATTAGATATCAATATTCTATGATAATGTATTGCGATGCAATTCTCTGTGTTTAAACGCACTTACTCTTCTTATTGGCAGAAGAAAATCATTAATTTACATGGATTTTCTTCAAGAACATCCAATGATATGCCTAATTCAAAACTACGACAGCCATAGAAGAGTCCATTCACCAATTTGCGTGCAAATACACACACAAAATATCAAATTCAACCAATAGTCAGCCATGACAGAGGGTTTACCCATCGGCAAAAAGTCAGAGAACCAAACATTATTGCCAGATGTGTCAAAGATCAACATTCTATGGATAACATCTCTTCTATCGCTCCATTAATACAACAATTTGATCAAGACACCTAAAACTTTTACAAAAATTGTAACTTTTATCCATTCTTTTTATTTTTGCCTCTTCAAATGAACATCAGTCTTATCCTACTAATCCTAAAGGACATGAACTCCTCTTTGACAATTCTACCCTTTCATTTAACCCTAGATTACTTGCAAATCCAATTCACAAATCAGTTCCAACCCTTATTATCCTGGTATCATATCTAACAACATGTGAACATTATCGGATAACAATGTTGCTCATAACATCAATGGATAACACCCTCTTCTATCTCTCCATTAATGCCACAATTTGATCAAGGCGTTCTTAACTTTAAAAAAAATTGCAACTTTTATCCATTCTTTTTCTTTTTCGCCTCTTCGACACTCGTATGACATATCACCGCTTAGGTGCTAAAATTACATTCCATGAACATCATCTTTGTCCTACTAATCCTAAAGGACATGAACCCCTCTTTGACAATTCTAACCTTTCATGTAACCCTAGATTACTAACAAATCCAATTCAGAAATCTGTTCCTACCCTTATTATCCTGGTATCATATCTAACAACATGTGAACATTATCGGATAACCAGTGGTGTGACTGGAAAGGGGTATGGCTGCTAGGGTATTGGCTGGTGTGGATGCAAGTTCGATTGGGTCTGTTGGAGGTCGTAGTTGATGAAGATGGTGATGCGTGGGTTCTGGGTAGTCTTAATTGGTGGTAAGAAAGGTTAACTCACCTGATTTTGTAATGGTTGTGGCTGTGGTGAGAGATGCATTAATAGATTGGAGAGGTCGTAGTGGTTGGTGCTTGAGGGGTATATGGTATATGATTTGATTACAACAATTTAACTATAGTTGTTTGATTGGTGTTAGTGGTGGCAGTAGTGGTGGTGTTAGAGGTGGCATTACCGGTTGTGTTATTGGTTGTGAGGAGGAAGGAGGACAAAGAGGGGGAGGGGATATTTGGTAATTTATGATGTTTATGGGCAAGAAATAAGTTTGGTCTTAAGAGGGCAAAATGGTCTACATGAAATATTATTTGGCAGAAACTAACGGAAGTCAACGGAAGGGTGGCTGCTGTCATTAACTTGGGTTAACGGAAGGGTGGTTTTGGGTATTTGCCATAGTTCAGGGTAATGATTTGGTATTATACCATACGTCAAGGGTGGTTTCTGTCATTTACCCATTTTTAAACCATGTAGTCCAGCTCTTTTATGAGTACAAATATATAATAATTTTGCCTTTTCTATTTTACTATAACCGGTTCCGATTTTTTGTTTTTCTTTATGGGAAATAGTTTAACCAGGTATGGCAAGAAACCAACCTACCAAGTTCTGAAGTTACCAGGAATAGGGAACATCTTCTTGGTACCAAATTCAGCACAATCTGACAGATATATTTTCAGCATTTTAATGCCGACACTGATCCCGACACGAAGCTTTGTTCTTCTAAATTGAAGCACTTGGGTGACTGAAATGGTGCCTTAAATTTCAAAGAAGGTGCATACATTCATCTTCGTTACATAGATGACCACATTTCTTTTATATCTATCCTGCTCAAAGTTAACAATTCTTTTCATTAGTTACTAATGTTTGAGTGTACTTTTTGACCTTTCATTACGGGAATCAATTGATCTGAATTATTGTTTGATATCTTCTTCAACCAACATGATAAACAAAAAGCTTTTACCAGTTGTCTCAGATAATTAAGAGTGCCAGATTCACATATTGCACCAATTACCATTACTGTTTTTCTCTCTCAAGTCATTTATCTTCTTAAAATGTACTAAACTTACAAGTTATCTGAACTGCTTAGAGTGACGCAGGGTAACACATGAATTAGGCTAAAAAATCAACAGTAAAAAGATATCACATATATAACCAAATAGTCAAAACATACAGTACAGTTAAACAACAAAATTTCTGATCTAGTCAAACATAAAAGTCGTGTCTCCTGAGTTTATTGCATATTTAATCCAGAACCACCAACATTCTGGTCCAGAATTACTGAATGTCTGCATTGCCTATATTGCTTCAATAATTCCTAGAAGAAAAGTAACGCTTACCTCTCTTCCACGAACTGTCAACCGATACATGTATTCCTTAATCAGGTCATCGCAAGCAAACCTGCAGCTTCCCTCTGGAAACAGAAACATAGGTTAGATGACAGTTACAATTCGTTTCAGATCACATCATCATCATCATTCCATTTCGGTGAAATTCCAGAAAAGCTCATCACGATGGAGATATGTCTTCCCCAAATTCAAGATGAGACTTGACGAACATACATTGAAATCGAGAGAAAACCCCCTCTTTCTGTAATTCAATTACATAATCAGAAAGCATGAAGACCAACAGACCCAATACATAAAACCTAGAGTCTTGACAGCCCAATACATAAAACCTAGACGTAATTGACGAAATTGATATTCCCCTAAAGAGTCCGAGGACTCGGTAATCTCAGCATACCAGCATCAAACACTGGGATAGAATGAGTAAATAGAACTCCATTCATCTAGTTTGTTTCAATTACCAAATAACTAATAAGAATTTACCACCAATACGCCTCTAAAGCTAGATGTTAGATTGAAACAAACCACCTTATGTAAAAGTCGTTTCACGTAATTGCAGCTAAATTATGTTGTCTAGAGGCAGCCAACTCAATGAGTATTTTCCAGGTCTGTCATACGTATTAAGTACCTCGAAATGATCTAAGATCAAAGCTTGCATAAAGCTTAAGTAACCGGGTACTTGCCCTTACAAAAAAAAAAAAAAAAAAAAGACAATACGTCAATGGAAGCAAAGCCAACTGCAGCCAAATTTCTTGTATTACATGATTAAGCAAAGCCAACTGCAGCCAACTGCAGCCAAATTTCTTGCATAAAGCTTAAGTAACGGTTCCTTGCCCTGCTAGCACTCTCATTGGTTTCTCTACTTACCTCCGTCCATGTTCATCAACTGAATGTCAATTTCATATCACGTTGCTAATGTATTACATGATTAAGTAACTCAAAAGACAATACGTCAATTTTTGCCAACCTATACATCTTCAAGATTTTCACTCTTGTTAGCATGTTGCCTCGCACTGCAACATAACTCATCCATCACTGAATGTTCTCTCGCCCAAACTTCTGAACAATCAAATCAAATATGTAAAATCAACATACAGTAACTCTATTAAACTTTAAAACAATATCTCTCTCTGTATGAAAATAGATTCTGACGCATGAATTCATTTTGGCATCATGCAGACATGATGAATATAGTGACAAGTTGATACGCAAGTAAAAGCAGTTCTAAGTTCTAACAGTGCAGTCTTTATGAGATACACAGTACTATAATGTCATCTTTGCTATTACATACGAAGCAAAGCCAACTGCAGCCAAATTTCTTGGCACATATCAAAGATGAATGAACATGTCTAGTCGACAAAGCATTTAAAAATTTGCCAGCAAAAGGAACAATTCTACATCACTGTAAAATGGAAAATCAATGGAGGGAAAGTAACTCACTGGAGAGTTAAGGAAATTCCAGATGGGTGCTTGAAAAGATCCAGCGGCTGGCTCCCTTCCAAAACCAGGTCAGCCATCAGCCATCCAGCTCCTCGACCCCAGTATTGAGAATATTGAATAGCCGGCATAAAATGGAAACAAATTAAAAACACTTGCCAGATTTTTTTTTTTTGTTTTGAGACTTACATCATAGATCATATAGCCGGGCTCAAACCCGGGACCTCATGCAGGGGCTTCGAACCCAGATTTCAGTGTACCTAGTTCTAGAACCAAAAAGAAGAAACTAAATCATGATTATGAACACAACTAATTGACCCACCTCACCCATGTAAATCCATTAGTTAGTTCACTAAACTTCTATGATGGATTGGGTCAGTAAGTTATTTGATTAAATGACAAATATGTTTTAATCAAACTACCCTAAAACCTTCTGCTCTTCGCAAACAAAACTCATCCAGGTACCACTAACCTTCTGTGATGGAACCAACATCCTACATACATTGTCTCCAGGTTATGTTTTCAGGAAAATCGCCTGCGTCACTACCATCAAAATTCTCCTCGGCCATTTGCTGTAGAAATAACCAGAAAAAAACTAATTATATGAGACATAAGTATAGAGTTCTATACAAAATGTTCAGAGTAAACACGGTAAATAAATGACAATATAAGTACACTCAATGCAAAATGTGATCGGCAACAGCAACAACAAGAAGTAAAGAGTTATTTTAGGTTGGGCAGAGGTAGGACCAAATAATTCATTAATCCATCTACAGAAGTGTTTTTTTTTTTCTTCTGTTGATAAGGATTACCGTAATTCACAGTAGATGTAACTTAAACATAAGGCTACATACCTGTATATACAATCAATTTACTAAAAGCCACATCTACACAAAGTCAGAAGCTGATACGGGTACGAACCATATCATAACACGGCGCAGGACACGTTGTTGCAGTGAAGTAGTAGATTTATTTAAAGTATTATTAGTTAATTAAATAGTTATTGAAGGTGTTATTAGTTCAGGGGTGTTAGTAGTATTAATTAATTGTTAAGGGGTCTTGGGATAATTAGCAGTTAGTTGAATTAGTATTTATATTCGTGTAAGCCTAGTATTTTAATTATCAATGAATGAGAATTAAGTTTATTTAGTAGAAACCCTAGTTTTGGAGATCTCAGCTTCTAGAATTGCTAAATTGGAGACCGAAGCTTCTCGAACTGCTTCTCTATCGATAGCTTCTGCTATCAACTGGTGCTTTCATTGAGAACGAATTCAGGTGAGCTTTCTGACAATTTCGAAGCGCAATTACTAGCCATAGTCAAGGACATCCAGACCCACCTGGGTAATCTGGAGACGGACGTCGCAGAATTGAAGGTGCCAACCCCAACACCGTCTGCATCGCCGCGGCTAGTCAATCCACAGCCGGCGCCGCAGCCACCACAACAGCTCCAGCCGTCAGCCCTCCAGCTGAAGCCGGCTGTCCTACCGACGCAGCTGGCGCTGCAAAAGCAGCAGGTCCGCAAAGCCGTTCAAGATTGTGTCGCACCCCTTCCGACGGTACAGGCGGCGAACCACCACCAGCTAGCGAGCAAGCAACCAACGCCAGAAGCTTCTACGCCTCCTACCCAGCAAGAACCACCGCCCCAGATCCAACTACAGTCGCAGCAACACCTGCTGCCTCTGCCGCACCCCTACCAGACCACGCCACCGCCTCAACTAGGGTTCCAGCCGCCGCCTCTGCTAGGGTTCCAACTGCTGCAGATCCAGGCCATCGCCGTGGCCGACCAGAGCCCAGCGCCACAGCCACAACATGACCAGCAACCGCTGTTGAAACAGTCCCAGTTTGGACTGGCAAAACTGGGTCCCACAAGAGAGAATCTTCATGTTTCCACCAGAATCATGGGTACCTATGGTTATTGTGCTCCTGAATTTGCAATGATTGGACAAGTGACTCTAAAGTCAGTTGTTCACAGCTTCATGGTAATTTTCTTGGAGATTATTACTGGACGTAAAGCCATTGACGATACCCGACCTCAAGACGAGCATCACTTGGTTAGTACCGCAGCAACTCGTAAAAGCGATTTCCCGTATGATCCTGGCAAAACAAAACGGCAATTTCACCTTGAGGTCAAGGTGAATGTCAACGGGAGGGAGGTTGATACGGGTACGAACCATATCATAACACGGCGCAGGACACGGTGTTGCAGTGAAGTAGTAGATTTATTTAAAGTATTGGGGTAATTAGTAGTTAGTTGAATTAGCATTTATATTCCTGTCAGCCCAGTATTTTAATTATCAATGAATGAGAATTGCTGAATTGGAGACCGAAGCTTCTCGAACTGCTTCTCTATCGATAGCTTCTGCTATTAGAAGCCCAATTAGACTGGGAGCGGAATCAAACAACATAAAGTGCCAGGACACGTCAACAAGAATAGGAGCAACAGCCTCAACTTCCTAATTGCATTTGTATTCCAACTTGTCATCCCCATTCATTTTTTAACCGAAACATAGCCAGGTGTGAGATCCAAGACCATAGTTCTTCAGCTAAAATCCAGTTAAAGTAGTCAAAAACAGAGTAATTGAGACATTTGGCAACTCTTACAAATTCAACATTTACTTAGAAGAGAGGCTAGATGAATGCTAAAATCGAAAAGAGAAACAAAATCAAGGAAAGACAAAAGTACGTTGAGGGGTTACCATAGCTAGGGCACAAAAAATTTAAATAAACAATGATGCTAGTAGCTATTGTGTATGACAGAGAAGACTTAAGAATGAGGGTCACTGATCATAGAAGACCCAGGCAACCATCAATAGTTCTCTGCCTTCTCTCTAGTGAGAGAAAGCTAGAGAGAGAAAGTATACTACTAGAAATATTAGCAAAAGCGTCATTAGATTAATGCGGTATTTGGTAAAATTAATGCTGTTTTTGGCAAAAACAGCATTAATTGCAGCATTAATACTAATGCTGCATTTGCCAGTGCTGTTTTTTGAATTGCAGCATTAAGCTAATGCTGCTAGCAAAAACAGCATTACTTGCAGCATTAACTAATACTGCATACATGTACTCACACCCTGCAGCATAAACACAATAATGCTGCATTTGAGAATGAAATTGCAGCATTATTGGCTTTAATGCTGCAATTTTACACTTATTTTTGCAGCATTATAGGCTTTAATGCTGCAATTTCACATTTATTTTTGCAGCATTATTTCAACTTAATGCTGCATTTCACAGCTTATGTTGCAGCATTACAGCGATTAATGCTGCAATTTTGAGGCATTATTTGCAGCATTATGAGGAGTAATGCTGTTTTTTTTATACTATTTTGCAACATTTGACTAATGCTGCAAAGTATATGTAATCACACCACATTTATTCCTATTATCAATATAAACCCTGCTAAATACAAAAATTCATATACAACCTGCTAAATACAAAACACACAACACAATTAAATTGCTAAATACAAAACTTTCATTACAAATTAATAAATAATTGTGCTTACATTACAGTCAATGTACACGTACAAAAACTGTGAAGTCAAATTCACATTACAAACTCTGGACATATAACTTTACAAACTACTTCACTTTCTAATTTAACCGAGCTATCAAAATACCAAGTGCGCACGATCAGTGTATCGACATGCCAAAATGCTCTAGCTTGCTATCTTGTCTCCGCCAACTGCACCTTGCTTACTCGAGCGATCAACGTACCCAGCTAGTTCTTCTTACGCACCACCTATAAGAACACAAACCATCGACACTAAGACGCTGGAACGATCAACAGCAGTGAATAACAAAACACTGGGATACGAAAAACTACCACCATAAACACCAAACAGTTGGACAACTCTCAATTTCCACCACAAACCATATTCCCAGTATTTTAGAACAATTTCATTCCAACTTCAGCTCAAACATAAGCCAATGCTACTTGCAGTTTTCTTACCAGTTTTGTACGTTATTCCTCCTATTTTATGTGATGTTCTGGGTGGTTGTGAATCGTTAGCTGCTGAACATATCAAACTTCAGCATCTAACCATTCAAACCCACCCAGAACAGCACTGAAAATAAGAAGACGAATAACAGAACTTAAGAAAACTGCAACCATGTCAGGCCCAGAACTGTATTGTGGATGCAAACATATCGAACTCGCTCAAATGGAAGCATATTCAAATTGCAAATCAAAACAAAGGACCAGTAGCGCGACAATGGTTCATTTCGTCTACGGTTACATCACATCATATCCAAATTCAGATGGATTTCAAGTATATAAGAGCAATCAAAAGCATAAAAACAATGATATACACTAACAGCCTACAGCCACTACCACAGCCATTGGCATCGCCACCCAGATTCCGGAAATTAAGTAAGCCCAGAATACAGTGACCAAAAACACCTCACCGAGCAGAGATGTACTTCACACCTACACTCCAACCGTCACCTCCATCATAACAGAAACTTCCCAGTACAACAATTAAGCCGCCACCACTCCCAGTTGACAAGTCACTTTACAAAATGTCCCTAGCCCACTAAACAAGCTTGATAAATTTTAAGAGAGTTTCGATAACTGTGGAGTCGAAACTGAGAAAGCTAGCTGAGGCATGTTATTGCTAGGGTTTAAACTTGAAACTTAAAATTCAGTTTATTGAATAATCACCCCAACTGTGGAATCGATCTCCTAAAATCCTACTTCGCTTCACATTAAACTGCTATCTGTCCAAAAAGCAACATGACATATCAACAAAGCTGTCATTGAATAATTGGAACCAAATTGAGAAAGCACCTAACCCTATGGTAATGATAATCGTGCAACCATGTTTGAATATTTACCAACAATTTCAAGGTGATTCAATTGACAGTGTCATATGATGAGAGCAGTAGTCAACCAATTGGTTCAACTCACCAATCGACTCAAAATTCAGTTTCCTAACCGTTTCTTAAGTTAACTGGATATCATTCTTACGCAAATATACTCATGATTACACACTTTCCACAAGAATAACATAACAAGTTGACAAAAATTATGCTATAATGAATTAACAACAAAATGCATCAAAACTAATAGTAATAAGGTGAAAGATAAGCTTACAAGATTCCCCGGCCATGCTATGGATTTGTTTTCTGCATCTCCAAATTTCATCATCGGGTATTTTGATTTTAGCAAGTGGTATTCTCGTTTCACCGCCTTCGTAACGTGCACTTCATAATAGCCCGCGCCAATAGGTTCTCCGTTGACTATGGTTTGTGGTTTACTTGAAATGAGAAGTCCTTCCGCCACAACCATCCTCTGTTTCCCGATTCCAAGCAACTCCACGGATGGATGTCCACCCTGCACAAGCAAAATGGAAGTCACTGACAGCATCCTAAAGAATAATGAGCATACTGGAAATAGCATAACCAACTTGCTGTTATACTTATGTCAACTGCATCTTCGACATGATCAGCACGAGAGTTATCGGATGATGCTGCTTGCACAATACTTTGAGGAGGACCTTGAGGCACTGATGCACGTTGGCGGGCCACTTGAACTCGGCCAGAATCAGACAGTTGCTTAACTTTTGACTGGATTGAATTGTTTTCTTTTAGTCTTGCTTCCATTGCCGCCATTTGCACCATCATCATATCACTAAACTCGTCGCGTAGCTCAGTACGCAGCTCATCGCGTAGCTCAGTACGCAGCTCATCCCGTAGTTCAGTACGCATCTCACCTCGCATCTCCTCGCGTACCTCGTTACGTATCTCACCTCGCAACTCCTCGCGCATCTCGATACGCATCTCCTCACGCAACTCATTGCGTATCTCATCTCGCATCCTGTCCACTTCAAGGGAAACAAGTGCATTGCTAGGTCCAAATGTGCTTCCAAAAACTTCAGTTGGGCAAGGCCCACATCCCAATGTACGAACACGACCGCGATTATCTGGTCCCATGACATCAACAAACACAGATTCTCGGTAAGATTCAGAATCCTTATCCTCCTGACTTGCTTTGTCCAATTTATCTTCCATTTGAGCCTACGAAAATAGAGTAAATGAATCCAACTCCTATCTTCTAAATGAATCCAACTCTTTCCATCCTCTGGTTTACACACTTTCGACAAGGGAAAGTTATCTTGCCATCCTCTGGTTGGTTTATGTAGGCAAAATTAAGAAACCTTTCACAACCCTCCAAATAAGATGGATCACTCCTATCTTCTAAATGAATCCAACTCTTATCCATTACCCCTCTCTTAATTAAGCAGCAAACAATACCTATATGCATCACATAAAACATACACCATGCATGTCAATAAAACAGAATTAACCAGGCATACTTGCGAAACAAACAGAAACATAATTGAACTCCTAAATTAGGCAACAATTACATTAATGTTGAAACACGAGTGAAGTTATCATAAGCACATTCGGTACTTGAAATTTCAACATAACGTAAGAAGATTGAACCAATTCATAGTCTGCGATTAAGGATTCATATAGATTGAACCAATTCACAGATTCAAGTAATTTATGATGTTTATGGGCAAGAAATAAGTTTGGTTTGCTTAGTTGAATGAAACGTCGGCAAAGAGGAGAAGTGGAGTAGAATTAATGGAAAAGCAGAAGTTCACAAACAATACCTTCGCTGTTGTTTGTCCGAGGTTTTAGCCGGTTCTCTAACTCGTTTCGTCAGCTCTCTCTGTTGTGTTTTCAGTAAACAAAATATTATGATTAAGCCCTTGCCCCCAATTTATATATAGTTTGGGTTGTGTAGTGAATATAAAAAGTATGGGAATTCAATTATAAAAGCTATTTATGTTTATGCAAGGTCAGTTTAAAATGTTTCTACAAATACTAGGGTCTTTAATGTTATTTTGAGGAGGGCATAAATGAAGAAATCTCTAAAAAGTTGGAAATTAGTAGTGGAAAGAAAAAAAATCAGGGTGGCCACAGGCCCACCCAGGTCACGTTCGTCCGCCCTTGGTATTGCGAGCTAAGACTATATAAACGATAAAACAAGATATAATGCAATTCGCTAGTGATTAGCTATCTACCTCCACGACCCAAATCCCGATTTTACTGAGAGAAACTTACTCGAATTACAACCACTCGACACACACTAAAAAAGCTCTCGACTCGCAAAACTACGCTGCTCGAACAAGCTCTTTCTACCCCCTGTGTGTGTAATTGTCAAAGGTATCACTCCTTTTATACACATGTAGTGGGCGGTGGAATTGCAAACACACCCTTCTCAAGCATGTTTTCAAATAAACCTTTTGACTTTTCTTTGATTTGTTTCTTAGTCAGCCGTCTTAGAATTCAAGACACCAACATGTACAATGATGATAAGATTGTCTTCATTTGGGGACACGTTTTTTTGCTTTTCATGGTTTTTTCCTGCAAAAAATGTGCCAATAATATCTCCACTTCCGATTCAAATATAAGGAGGGGATACAATTCAATCCAGGCCAGTACCTCTAAACTGTCATAAACTGCCTGAAATTGGAGCATCTAATTATGAAATGCTAAAATAACACTCAAGACGCATGATGAAACTTCCAAATTTGACAAAATTTTGGTATTTGCGAAACTGAGCCCGCAAAAGCATACGAAATAACTAGTATGTGATGCAAACTCTTAGAGAGTACTTGCCAGAACACTTAACTCAAGGGAACTTCTTCTCAACAAAAGAAAAAGGACTTACTTGCTTTACAAAGTAAATAGATAAATAAATAAGATGTCCGACTAGCTCTTGGTGTAAATCTCCTTTAGAGAATCACCATCTTCCAAGTTGAAAACACCAAGACGGTGCTTTAGTCGAGATCCTAGAGAATACTGCCAGAAGTATACTGTATTTTTCTCAAATTGTGGAAACTCGCTCGTTGACAGAGACATTGTCTGGTATTTAAATACAAACAACGCTCTGTCCCCTAACGAGTTCATGTGCGCCCATTTCTTTTCTTTAAAGTCCATCCTGTAGACCATACATGCGGGGTACTCGACATTAGCACGAACAACTGTGAACGAGCTGGTGAGTCTTTTTATTGCAACAAGTAAGAGATCACCTTGCGACTCCACCAAATGGAGAGTAAAACGACGCGAAGGGGCATGGCCTGGGACGAATGCAGGTTGAAAATCCAAAACCTTTTTTGGGCCATCTTCTCCAGTACTAGAACAATCCCAAGCTTGTATGTAATGATCACGAACTTCGTCACCTGATATTCCATATACGTAATTGTTGATGCATAGGATCTGGGTGCAAGGTTCCCGGTTGGGTTCTTGACACTCGAGCGGAGAAAATTGAGTATCTCCATGCTTAGCAAACAGAAGTGTTGCGTGGAGATAGTGGCGGTCAGCAGAAACAACCACAACTCCACAGCTAGTAGATGCCGAAATTGGATCAGCCCACAAAACAGCCTGCGAAATACCATTCTTCCCACAGACGGATATAGGAGGAAAACAAACAGTGGAGGTGGGAGAGGAAAGAGGATGAAGCAGACACAACTTGTTGAGCTGGTTTTTGTCGAGAAGTATGAAATAACCAAGTGAGTAGCCCACACACCTCTTCATCTTGTCAAGAAACTGTCTAGATTCATGGTTGGGTGAGTACAATTGCCCTGCGGCATCCTTAGCAACGTCCAAGAACAAATACTGGTACTGGTGGTTAGGCAAGGGTTGACGCCAAAGAATAGGCGGTGGACCGGTGGTGGTGGGAGAGTTTAGGGAATTAGAGGATGAGATGTGGGTTTTAGAAATACAACGCCACCAACTGCAAACGGCTCGACACCTGTGAAAATCAACCAATGGTAACCATTTGTAGGTGTGCTCCAGTACATCGGATGCGATATTGGACCAATCAGGATGAATCTGGTCGTCCTCAGAGCGCTCCAACAAATTAATATGGGATGCAATACTGGAACAAACACGATGAGTCTGGGCAGAGGCGTGCTCCAACAAATCAACATATGACGCACACGAGCGGCCGCAATAATGTGGTTGTGTTCCTTCTAGGAAGGAGGACACAGGCCGTGGTGCATGGCTGGCACCGCGGTTGCACTGTCTTTTAGCTTTGGGTATAATGTTGTCCCATGTTCGGGTACAACAATAATGTTGTGTTTCCTTACCTCGGCGGCAAGTGGAGCGGGTGCAAACCATTACTGGCGAGGTTGCCTGCGGACGGGGAAGACAAGATAAATCAAACAATGGTTAACAGCTTGCTTGTAATAGAACGGATCAACAACAGACTTCATACAAGACAGCACCCAACAAAAGGGTTAAAGGAATTGCCTTGACACCTTTGGAAACTTTGTCCCTACAAGTGTATTCAACAGAGAGAGAGATTACCCCAACGTTGAGAGGTAGATGCGAGGTGAATTATGTATATTCGTGTGTGTATTTGTATGTATGCAGAGAGAGGGGGAGATAATAAAAAGTCAAACACATAGGAGTAGTTTACTTCCATAATTATGGGCGGTGTCCAAGATTGAGAAGGACCAAAAGTCAAAATCAGTTATGAGGGTAAAAGACACTTTAACCCCCTGAGGTTTGGCACAAAGACACTTATACCTTATCAGTTATGAAAATGACATTGTCACCCCTTAAGTGTGCAAAACCTCAGGATCGCCCCTTAAGTGTGCTAAACTTCAAGACACATGCATTACATGATCGTGTCATTCTACTAGTTTATCCCCACACGCATGGGGTGGTTTTATTATCGGTCAAATTCGCTTTGCACTAGCTTTTGGGGCAAACTAAGCAAGTTACATCCAAAATTTGCCAGAATCAAAAGTTTATCATTACAGAGTATTCAACTCTAAAGCTCCCCTTGATACCACATTGCTACTGCGAAGCCACTGTTTTGGAAGCTTCCATTTCTTCGCCCATTCTGTTAATGAGGATGGGGTAGTTGTCAACGCATCCACCACGTTAACACTGTTTGTACTTTGTACAGCTAGCGTACAATCTTGACCAGTTTATCCTACAAATTCAAGAGTGTAAAAATGTCAGATTTAATATGAAATAGCAATGCCAATATCTACATTATCAAGATTGTACTCCCATAACTGCACTCAATATACAGACAAGTAGTTTGATAATAAGATACAAAACAAACTTCAGACCGATAATAGGAAACTGTTAGTCAATCAATGAGTGGTATATATCTACACTGTAAACTTGCAAAGCAGCACCAACTCACAGCTACATCGTTGTTAATAGGTAGAATATGTTGCACATGGGAACACTCTCAGGTCACCGCAAAGTGCAGAAATAATTCCACAGAAAAATCTTTGGAAAGCATACACAATAGATAAAAGTAATCTGACAGTGCACTTGCAACGATTAGTCACTACAACTATTTATAATCCAAAGAAGCACTCAAATTAGAGCTTTTAGCTATCTAATGTTAGGGTCTCGTCAACTGGAAAGATAAATTGCAGTTGATGGTGGCTTGCTTCACAAGCCCCAAATTAGTTCTAGATGCGGTCACCCATTCATCGTAATTTTTTTCATTCTAGAAAAGTAGATTAGATATCAATATTCTATGATAATGTATTGCGATGCAATTCTCTGTGTTTAAACGCACTTACTCTTCTTATTGGCAGAAGAAAATCATTAATTTACATGGATTTTCTTCAAGAACATCCAATGATATGCCTAATTCAAAACTGCGACAGCCATAGAAGAGTCCATTCACCAATTTGCGTGCAAATACACACACAAAATATCAAATTCAACCAATAGTCAGCCATCACAGAGGGTTTACCCATCGGCAAAAAGTCAGAGAACCAAACATTATTGCCAGATGTGTCAAAGATCAACATTCTATGGATAACATCTCTTCTATCGCTCCATTAATACAACAATTTGATCAAGACACCTAAAACTTTTACAAAAATTGTAACTTTTATCCATTCTTTTTATTTTTGCCTCTTCGAGTGAACATCAGTTTTATCCTACTAATCCTAAAGGACATGAACCCCACTTTGACAATTCTACCCTTTCATTTAACCCTAGAATACTAGCAAATCCAATTCCCAGAACAGTTCCAACCCTTATTATCCTGGTATCATATCTAACAACATGTGAACATTATCGGATAACAATGTTGCTCATAACATTAATGGATAACACCCTCTTCTATCTCTCCATTAATGCCACAATTTGATCAAGGCGTTCTAAACTTTAAAAAAAAAATTGCAACTTTTATCCATTCTTTATCGCCTCTTCGACACTAGTATGACATATCACCGCTCAGGTGCTAAAATTACATTCCATGAACATCATCTTTGTCCTACTAATCCTAAAGGACATGAACCCCTCTTTGACAATTCTAACCTTTCATTTAACCCTAGATTACTAACAAATCCAATTCAGAAATCAGTTCCTACCCTTATTATCCTGGTATCATATCTAACAACATGTGAACATTATCGGATAACTATGTTGCTCATTGCTCATAACATTAATGGAATCATAATTTCTTTTGCGTTGGATAGTATCTTTTCTCAGTTTCGACGCAACCAAACCTCCATTTCTTTATTCTAACGTTCTATAATTCTATTTTTAAAGGGTAAATGACAGAAACCACCCTTGCCGTATGGTATAATACCAAATCACTACTCTGAACTATGGCAAATACCCAAAACCACCCTTGTGACTAACTTGGTGTAACTGAAGGTGTGAAAATTCTATTTTGCCCCTTCGGTTTGATATAAAATTTACAAGCATGAGTTAGAAAAACATAAAAATAAATATAAAAATAAAACGAATATTTTTTCGAGGGAATAAAACGAAGATTAACTATGTGTCTCTCTCTCTTCTTCAATGTCCTCTTCCTTCATCGTTACTATCAGTATCGATCTGTATAGTATCAAATCTATATCTATCTGTGTCAAAAAAAAAAAAAAAAAAAAAAAAATCTATATCTATCTTTGAAAAAAAAATATACCACTCCGTTTCTTCTCTTCCTTCCCCATTTGACTTTTTCACTCGTAGTTGGGTCACTTTGACCCGGCAATTTGGATGAAAAAACGATATAATTTTTTGATAAATTTTTCAGGGCACTGTAGAGTAACACTTATTCTATAAGACCATGAAAGAATTGCCAAAAAATTGCTTCGTTTTGCTATCCAAATCACCGGGTCAAAGTGACCCAGTGAATAGTGGTAAAAGTCAAAAGGGGAAGGAAGAGAAGAAACGGAGTGGTATATATCTATCCCTCTTCCCCAATTCCCCTTCTTTATCGTTATCAACCATCAGGTATCGATCTATGTCAGATCTGAGTGCAAGGATCTTAAGGATTCGGGGTCGTCGACGCTTTTGAAGACGGCGAAAGCAGGAGCTTTCGGTTGGTGGTGTTTACCGGCCAAGACAGTGGTGTTTAGGGTCGGATTCTGGTGGCTTTCATCCTGGAGAATGTTCCTGGGGTGGTGGTTGTTTTTGTATGGTGTGGGCAGCTGCGAGATCGTTGTGGATGGAGGAGATGACCAGTAGTGTGACTGGAAAGGGGTATGACTGGTGAGAGATGCATTAATAGATTGGAGAGGTCGTAGTGGTTGGTGCTTGAGGGGTATATGGTATATGATTTGATTACAACAATTTAACTATAGTTGTTTGATTGGTGTTAGTGGTGGCAGTAGTGGTGGTGTTAGTGGTTGCATTACTGGTTGTGTTATTGGTTGTGAGGAGGAAGGAGGACAAAGAGGGGGAGGGGATATTTGGTAATTTATGATGTTTATGGGCAAGAAATAAGTTTGGTCTTAAGAGGGCAAAATGGTCTACATGAAATATTATTTGACAGAAACTAACGGAAGTCAACGGAAGGGTGGCTGCTGTCATTAACTTGGGTTAACGGAAGGGTGGTTTTGGGTATTTGCCATAGTTCAGGGTAGTGATTCGGTATTGTACCATACGTCAAGGGTGGTTTCTGTCATTTACCCATTTTTAAACCATGTAGTCCAGCTCTTTTATGAGTACAAATATATAATAATTTTGCCTTTTCTATTTTACTATAACGGGTTCCGATTTTTTGTTTTTCTTATGGGAAATAACCAGGTCTGGCAAGAAACCAACCTACCAACTTCTGAAGTTACCAGGAATAGAGGACATCTTCTTGGTACCAAATTCAGCACAATCAGATGACAGATATATTTTCAGCATTTTAATGCCGACACTGATCCCGACACGAAGCTCTGTTCTTCTAAATTGAAGCACTTGGGTGACTGAAATGGTGCCTTAAATTTCAAAGAAGGTGCACACATTCATCTTCGTTACATAGATGAACACATTTCCTTTATATCTATCCAGCTCAAAGTTAACAATTCTTTTCATTAGTTACTAATGTTTGAGTGTACTTTTTGACCTTTCATTACGGGAATCAATTGATCTGAATTATCGTTTGATATCTTCTTCAACCAACATGATAAACAACAAGCTTTTACCAGTTGTCTCAGATAATTAAGAGTGCCAGATTCACATATTGCACCAATTACCATCACTGTTTTTCTCTCTCAAGTCATTTATCTTCTTAAAATGTACTAAACTTACAAGTTATCTGAACTGATTAGAGTGACACAGGGTAGCATATGAATTAGGCTAGAAAATCAACATTAAAAAGATAGCACATATATAACCAAAAAGTCAAAACATACAGTACAGTTAAACAACAAAATTTCTGATCTAGTCAAACATAAAAGTTGTGTCTCCTGAGTTTATTTCATATTTAATCCAGAACCACCAACATTCTGGTCCAGAATTACTGAATGTCTGCATTGCCTATATTGCTTCAATAATTCCTAGAAGAAAAGTAACGCTTACCTCTCTTCCACGAACTGTCAACCGATACATGTATTCCTTAATCAGGTCATCGCAAGCAAACCTGCAGCTTCCCTCTGGAAACAGAAACATAGGTTAGATGACAGTGACAATTCGTTTCAGATCACATCATCATCATCTTAAATTTAGCCGTCCAGTTTGGTGAAGTTCCAGAAAAGCTCATCATGGAGATATGTCTTCCCTGAAAGTGTGGGAGAAATCTTCCGTGCCTTATCATTGATTATTTACACCCCTAAATAGGTAAAATACAAATGCTAAATTATACAACGAGTCCTCTAATTATTTACATAAGAGTCCTATAACTATTACTCCCCCGCAATCGAAACTGTAGGCGTGCCAACACTGAGACGGGAACGGAAGCGCTGGAACAAGGGCCGAGGAAGACCCTTGGTGAAGATGTCGGCGTACTGATAATCTGCTGGAATGTGCAACACACGAAGCTGACCCAAACGAACCTTCTCACGAACGAAGTGGAGATCAATCTCAACATGCTTAGTGCGCTGATGCTGAACAGGATTACCAGAGAGATAGACAGCACTCACATTGTCACAATACACGACGGTGGCCCGAGGCGGGGCAACACGAAGCTGAAGAAGCAAATTCCGAACCCAACAGAGTTCGGAGACGGCGTTAGCAACACCGCGATACTCAGCCTCAGCACTAGAACGAGATACCGTGGCTTGTCGCTTGGACGACCAACTCAGAAGATTGTCTCCAAAGAAGACACAGTAACCAGAAGTGGAGCGGCGCGTGTCAGGACAACCAGCCCAATCTGCGTCAGTGTAGGCGGTGAGGGAATCAGCAGCAGAGGCAGAGAGCCGAAGACCATACTCTAGTGTCCTACTGATGTAGCGCAAGATACGCTTCAGGGCATGAAAGTGCGGCTCACGGGGATCGTGCATGAAGAGACAGACATGCTGAACGGCAAACTGGATGTCTGGTCGAGTGAACGTGAGGTACTGCAAGGCCCCAGCAAGGCTGCGGTATAGTGTAGGATCAGCAACCGGTGGGCCAGATGTGGCTGTGAGTTTACTCCCGACCTCAACAGGGGTGGCAGTAGACTTACAGGCCGACATAGAGGCACGACGAAGAATCTCGGTCGCATACTGATGCTGAGACAGGAACAGGCCAGACGAATCACGGGTGACAGCGATGCCCAGAAAATGATGCAGATGGCCCAGGTCAGTCATAGCAAACTCTCCAGAGAGCTGGGAGACAATGTGATCCAAGACAACCGGAGACAACCCAATGATGACGATATCATCCACATAGAGCAGGAGGTAGACGATGTCCGAGCCACGACTGTAGACGAAGAGAGACTCATCACACGAGCAACCAGAGAAACCGATAGTCTGTGTGAGGACGGTGGCAAATCGCTGAAACCAAGCACGGGGAGCCTGCTTCAGACCATATAAGGATTTGCGTAACCGGCAAACAAAGTCAGGATGGCGTGTGTCGCGGTAGCCAGGGGGCTGATGCATGTATACCGTCTCAGAGAGATCACCATGAAGAAAAGCGTTCTTGACATCCAGCTGACGGATAGGCCAAGAGCGCGTGACTGCAATGCTGAGAACTGTACGGATGGTGGTCGGTTTGACAACCGAGCTGAAAGTCTCCTCACAATCAATCCCAACCATCTGGGACTTCCCATTAGCTACCAATCGCGCCTTATAGCGCTGCAGACTACCATCAGCGCGAAACTTGTGGCGAAAGAGCCACATAGATCGCAGAACATTAGCCCCTGCCGGGCGAGGAACCAGATCCCAAGTGTGGTTCGTAACCATAGCTCCAAACTCATCATCCATGGCCGCTTTCCAGTGAGGATCCGACAAGGCTAGGATGGGGGATTTGGGAACGGGCGAGATGGGGTCTGGTGGCTGGGCCGCTAAAGTGAGACGGGTGACTGGTTTGACTATGCCATGCATGGATCTGGTAGTCATCTGAGGAGAGAGATGGGGAGGAGAAGTGGCCACTGGGCTCGGTGTGGGTGACTCAGGGGGGTCAGGTAACACAGGCACAGAGGGTACAGGAGGAGGGAGAGTGGAAACAGATCGACGGACGTAGTGCTGAGGAAAAGGTTCCACAAGGGTCCTGGACGGGGAAAGCTGTGTGGGTGCCCTAGTAGGTGCGGGTGGTGATGTGGATGCCCGAGGAGGGGTGGGTGAGGGTGTGTGTGCCACAGGGTTATGAGCACGATGAGTGAAAAGGGGAGACGGAAGACTGTCATCGGGATCAGACGTCCTGTGGACAGAGGGAGACACAGACCCAGGAGTGGAGAAAGGAAACACCGTCTCATCAAAGGTGACATGACGGGAAGTGTGAACCCGACCAGTACTCAAGTCTAGACACCTGTACCCACGATGATTAAGAGGGTACCCCAGAAAGACACATCGAACAGAGCGTGGTGCAAGCTTGTGAGGTGATGTGGTAGAGAGGTTCGGGTAACACAAGCATCCGAACGTGCGGAGATGCTCATAGGATGGTGAACGATGGTAGAGGGCAACAGTAGGAATATTGTTGCCAAGGACTTTGGTGGGAAGAAGGTTATGAAGGTAGACAGCAGTTAGAAGAGACTCAACCCAGAAAGAGGCTGGAAGGGAGGCCTGAGCTAGGAGGGCACGACTGATGTCATTGATTCGACGAATCATGCGTTCAGCTTTGCCATTTTGAGATGACGTCTGAGGACACGCAAACCGGAAGACAAGTCCATGATTAATGGCGTGAGAGTGAAAAGAGCCATTATCGAATTCTCCACCAAGGTCACATTGAAAAGTTTTGATGGGTCGCTCAAATTGAGTTTGTACGAATGTAGTGAATTGTTTAAATTTTGATATCGCTTCGCTTTTCTGTTTAAGTGGGAAAACCCAGAGAAAATGGGTATAGTCATCTAATAGTAGTAGGTAGTATTTGTAGTGCGATTTGCTTAAGACCGGAGATGTCCATAAATCACTGTGAACAATGTCAAAGAGACTAGAAGTAGAAGAGGTAGATAGTGAAAAAGGCAAACGCACGTGTTTACTAATTTGACAAGCATGACAAAGAGCTTCTGAATTGTGCCTACTACAAGAAATGAAATGACTATTACGAAGCGAATCTAGAACTAGATGCCCGGGATGACCAAGGCGGTTGTGCCAAACGGAAGCAGGAAGAGCAGCAAAAGAGACAGCAGAATGAGCGAAAACAGAGAGAGAGATCGGAGCACTTGGGCGGCAGCGGCGGCGCACGGGAAGAAGATGTGCGACTTGGGCGGCGGCGGCGTCTAGGTTAGCTCTGATACCATGAAAGTGTGGGAGAAATCTTCCGTGCCTTTTCATTGATTATTTACACCCCTAAATAGGTAAAATACAAATGCTAAATTATACAACGAGTCCTCTAATTATTTACATAAGAGTCCTATAACTATTATTCCCCACATTCAAGATGAGACTTGACGAACATACATTGAAATCGAGAGAAAACCCCCTCTTTCTGTATTTCAATTACATAATCAGAAAGCATGAAGACCAACAGACCCAATACATAAAACCTAGAGTCTTGACAGCCCAATACATAAAACCTAGACGTAATTGACGAAATTGATATTCCCCTAAAGAGTCCGAGGACTCCGTAATCTCAGCATACCAGCATCAAACACTGGGATAGAATGAGTAAATAGAACTCCATTCATCTAGTTTGTTTCAATTAGCAAATAACTAGTAAGAATTTACCACCAATACGCCTCTAAAGCTAGATGGTAGATTGAAACAAACCAATTCCTCACTCAACCAATGCCACCTTATGTAAAAGTCGTTTCACGTAATTGCAGCTAAATTATGTTGTCTAGAGGCAGCCAACTCAATGAGTATTTTCCAGGTCTGTCATACGTATCAAGTACCTCGAAATGATCTAAGATCAAAGCTTGCATAAAGCTTAAGTAACCGGGTACTTGCCCTTACACAAAAAAAAAAAAAAAAAAAAAAAAAAAAAAAAAAAAAAAAACGGTTCCTTGCCCCGCTAGCACTCTCATTGGTTTCTCTACTTACCTCCGTCCATGTTCATCAACTGAATGTCAATTGCATATCACGTTGATAATGTATTACATGATTAAGTAACTCAAAAGACAATACGTCAATTTTTGCCAACTTATTCATCTTCAAGATTTTCACTCTTGTTAGCATTTTGCCTCGCACTGCAACGTAACTCATCCATCACTGAATGTTCTCTCGCCCAAACTTCTGAACAATCAAATCAAATATGTACAATCAACATACAGTAACTCTATTAAACTTTAAAACAATACATTTCTTTCTGTATGAAAATAGATTCTGACGCATGAATTCATTTTGGCATCATGCAGACATGATGAATATAGTGACAAGTTGATACGCAAGTAAAAGCAATTCTAAGTTCTAACCGTGCAGTCTTTATGAGATACACAGTACTATAATGTCATCTTTGCTATTACATACGAAGCAAAGCCAACTGCAGCCAAATTTCTTGGCACATATCAAAGATGAATGAACATGTCTAGTAGACAAAGCATTTAAAAAGTTGCCAGCAAAAGGAACAATTCTACATCACTGTACAATGGAAAATCAATGGAGGGAAAGTAACTCACTGGAGAGTTGAGGCAATTCGGTGCTTGAAAAGATCCACCGGCTGGCTCCCTTCCAAAACCAGGTCAGCCATCCAGCTCCTCAACCCCAGTATTGAGAATATTGAATAGCCTCGACAGTTACACGCATAAAATGGAAACAAATTAAAAACACTTGCCAGATTTTTTTTTTTTTTATTTTGAGCCTTACATCATAGATCATATAGCCGGGCTCGAACCCGGGACCTCATGCAGGGGCTTCGAACCCAGATTTCAGTGCACCTAGTTCTAGAACCAAAAAGAAGAAACTAGATCATGATTATGAACACAACTAATTGACCCACCTCACCCATGTAACCGAATCCATTAGTTAGTTTACTAAACTTCTATGATGGATTGGGTCAGTAAGTTATTTGATTAGATGACAAATATGTTTTAATCAAACTACCCTAAAACCTTCTGCTCTTCGCAAACAAAACTCATCCAGGTACCACTAACCTTCTGTGATGGAACCAACATCCTACATACATTGTCTCCAGGTTATGTTTTCAGGAAAATCGCCTGCGTCACTACCATCAAAATTCTCCTCGGCCATTTTCTGTAGAAATAACCAGAAAAAACTAATTATATGAGACATAAGTAAAGAGTTCTATACAAAATGTTCAGAGTAAACACGGTAAATAAATGACAATATAAGTAAAGTCAATGCAAAATGTGATCGGCAACAGCAACAACAAGAAGTAAAGAGTTATTTTAGGTTGGGCAAAGGTGGGACCAAATAAATCATTAATCCATCTATAGAAGTTTTTTTTTTTTCTTCTGTTGATAAGGATTACCGTAATTCACAGTAGATGTAACCCAAACATAAGGCTACATACCTGTATATACAATCAATTTACTAAAAGTCACATCTACACAAAGTCAGAAGCTGATACGGGTACGAACCATATCATAACACGGCGCAGGACACGGTGTTGCAGTGAAGTAGTAGATTTATTTAAAGTATTATTAGTTAATTAAATAGTTATTGAAAATATTATTAGTTCAGGGGTGTTAGTAGTATTCATTAATTGTTAAGGGGTCTTGGGGTAATTAGCAGTTAGTTGAATTAGTATTTATATTCCTGTCAGCCCAGTATTTTAATTATCAATGAATGAGAATTAAGTTTATTTAGTAGAAACCCTAGTTTTGGAGATCTCAGCTTCTAGAATTGTTGAATTGGAGATCGAAGCTTCTCGAACTGCTTCTCTATCGATAGCTTCTGCTATCAACTGGTGCTTTCATTGAGAACGAATTCAGGTGAGCTTTCTGACAATTTCGAAGCGCAATTACTAGCCATAGTCAAGGACATCCAGACCCACCTGGGTAATCTGGAGACGGACGTCGCAGAATTGAAGGCGCGAACCCCAACACCGTCTGCATCGCCGCGGCCAGTCAATCCACAGCCGGCGCCGCAGCCACCACAGCAGCTCCAGCCGTCGGCCCTCCAGCTGAAGCCGGCTGTCCTACCGACGCAGCTGGCGCTGCAAAATCAGCAGGTCCGCAAAGCCGTTCAAGATTGTGTCGCAACCCTTCCGACGGTACAGGCGGCGAACCACCACGAGCTGGCGAGCAAGCAACCAACGCCAGAAGCTTCTACGCCGCCTACCCAGCAAGAACCACCGCCCCAGATCCAACTACAGTCGCAACAACACCTGATGCCTCTGCCGCACCCCTACCAGACCATGCCACCGCCTCAGCTAGGGTTCCAGCCGCCGCCTCTGCTAGGGTTCCAACCGCTGCAGATCCAGGCCACGCCGTGGCCGGCCAGAGCCCAGCGCCACAGCCACAACATGACCAGCAACCGCTGTCGAAGCAGTCCCAGTTTGGACTGGCAAAACTGGGTCCCACAAGAGACAATCTTCATGTTTCCACCATAATCATGGGTACCTATGGTTATTGTGCTCCTGAATATGCAATGATTGAACTAGTGACTCTAAAGTCAGTTGTTCACAGCTTCATGGTAGTTTTCTTGGAAATTATTACAGGACGTAAAGCCATTGACGGTACCCGACCTCAAGACGAGCATCACTTGGTTAGTACCGCAGCAACTCGTAAAAGCAATTTCCCGTACGATCCTGGCAAAACAAAACAGCAATTTCACCTTGAGGTCAAAGTGAATGTCAACGGGAGGGAGGTTGATACGGGTACGAACCATATCATAACACGGCGCAGGACACGGTGTTGCAGTGAAGTAGTAGATTTATTTAAAGTATTATTAGTTAATTAAATAGTTATTGAAAGTGTTATTAGTTCAGGGGTGTTAGTAGTATTAATTAATTGTTAAGGGGTCTTGGGGTAATTAGTAGTTAGTTGAATTAGTATTGATATTCCTGTCAGCCCAGTATTTTAATTATCAATGAATGAGAATTAAGTTTATTTAGTAGAAACCCTAGTTTTGGAGATCTCAGCTTCTAAAATTGCTGAATTGGAGACCGAAGCTTCTCGAACTGCTTCTCTATCGATAGCTTCTGCTATCAGAAGCCCAAGTAGACTGGAAGCGGAATCAAACAACAGAAAGTGCCAGGACACGTCAACAAGAATAGGAGCAACAGCCTCAACTTCCTAATTGCATCGGTATTCCAACTTGTCATCCCCATTCATTTTTTAACCGAAACATAGCCAGGTGTGAGATCCAAGACCATAGTTCTTCAGATAAAATCCACTTAAAGTAGTCAAAAACAGAGTAAATTGAGACATTTGGCAACTCTTACAAATTCAACATTTACTTAGAAGAGAGGCTAGATGAATGCTAAAATCGAAAAGAGAAACAAAATCAAGGAAAGACAAAAGTACGTTGAGGGGTTACCATAGCTATGGCACAAAAAAATTTAAATAAACAATGATGCTAGTAGCTATTGTGTATGACAGAGAAGACTTAAGAATGAGGGTCACACTGATCATAGAAGACCCAGAATACCAAGAGTAATTTAGCAGATAGTTCAAGACGAAAGAACAAATTCTCATCCTAGACGAAAAGCGTAATAATCATAAAAGAAACCAAGACACTCACATTTGACGGTCTTATTTCATGAAAAAAGATGAATAAAAACCCACAATATCCTCAATCATTGAGCGTCAAACAGAAGAGCAATTCAATACGACTCTGACTCAATGAGCCTCTCTCACCCGATCCAATATACCATACCACAAAAAGCCCTAATCTCTTCGCAAACACTCCCTCTGTCTCGCCACATAAACATAACCACAGGGAAAGGAAAGGGGTAAATTGAAATACTCAAGACCTAAGGGGGCAATTTGAAAATACCCCTAACTAAAAGGGGTCTTCGTACAAATAACCCTAAAAAATTACTAGTTCGCGTTATGTTTTAGCCAGTGCGACGTGGCTCATCCGGAGCCGCCCGATCAGTAGAAAGACACAAATCCGACCCCCTCAATTCACTAGCCGTTAGTGTCCCGGGTTATTTCCCCGCGTTGTTTGAACAACAAGTAAACCAATGTTTCCTTTTTCGATCAATAAAAGGTCGACAACAGTAGATGATCATCTCTGTATCATTCATTCATTCCATTACCGATTGTTTGTTTGTGAATTGACCATTCCTTCATTGTGGCTATGCAAAAAGGGGTTTAGCAACCCAAGTCACCTTTATTATGTTGCAGTGTCCCTTCAAACCCTTGGGGCACTCTGGTCCGTCAAAGAGCAAATTGATTCGATATCACCCGTTCCGCCGGCTGTCGACGAACTCAAGAAGCTTCTCTACCGAAATAAGCAAACGCCGGTGGATCTCCTAGGAGTTATATATGATCGGTGACCCCTTAAAATTGACCAAGAAGGTAACCCGTCCTACTTCATGGAGGATGTATTACCTGTAATATTGGGTGTAGAAAAGGATGACCTCAGGATATTTGCGCCGGAGACGGCCAACGTTAAAGGTGGCGAATCGGTGAATCAAGTGTATAAGAAATTGTTAAGGGGGGGGGGGGGGGGAAGTGGACCAGCTTGAACCTTTCCCTGTCATCATCATCGAGGTGTGTTTTGACTCTAAGGAACCTGTTAATACCGAAGACAATGGTGAGGAAGATCTTGACGGTGCAGACCTAGTTGATGACAATCATGAAGATGCCGATGAGGATGACGATGATGATGATGATGATGATGGAAAGGCAGTAGTTGAGGATGAGGAAGACCTTGACGGAGAGGGGTTGTGGGTGAAGTTTGATGATATGATGATCATCGAGGGAGAACTCACTTAGAACAATTGAGTTTTTTCAACTTATCTTTGTTTGTTTACAATTTATCTTCTGTATTTTCTACTAGCTAGCTAGATAGAACTAATTCCAAATCGGTAATGATAATGTGTGTGTTGTTGTGTTTCTGGTGTGGAAAGGACCGACTATTTGGTGTCCGTCATTGAACGCCGGGAAGCCGAGGAACCCGAAGAACCCGACCATTATGTCGCCTATGTGAAGAAGACCCTTGATGGAGCTGGTACTAGGTGGTTCTTTACCAATGACAAGGAGGTGACCGAAAGCCGGTGGGAAGATGTGGCGGGAGTTGAAAAACTAGAGTACTTGGTCTATGAGATTGAACCTTTAGCGGAAGATTGATTGATGTGTTATTATTTTCATGTTACTATTGTTTTTGCATCAAGTCTCAAAAAATTAATTAATCTCCTTTTCGATTTGTTAGCAAACGAGCTGCTGGAGCCTGGGGCCACCGTTATCCATTTGTCTTTTTTTATATAAACATAGCGGATGACATACACTTTCCTTTTTTGTAGGATACTTGATCCGAATTTGTATCAATCTTTTTTGTAAATCCTCACTACTGTTATAAACTGAGAGAGAAAAGATGGAGACAAAGTATGGAGGAATATCAAAGCTATATATTATTCTCTACCAAACCACTCTTTATATAGAGTGTGAGAGTCAATCATAATCTTCTAGGTATGGTATTACAATATTAGAGAATATTCACCAAATCAATTAGTATTATTTCATAACACTCCCCCTTGAATATTCATTACTAGTTTGTCTCGTTAAAACCTTGTCGCTTAAAACCCAATGGAAAAAACCGCAACTAAGGAAAAAGAGTACAGACTCTAAAACTACATCTCCCCCTCATAATAAGATACATTAACGTAAAAGATCTTTTAGTTGACGCATCCCACATTTTTGAACATGTAACTTCAATGTTGATGCTGGTAGTGCTTTTGTGAATAAGTCTGCTGGATTTTCACTTGAGCGCACTTGCTGGATGGAAACAACCCCCTTCTTTTGAAGCTCATGAGTAAAGAAGAACTTTGGAGATATGTGTTTAGTTCGATCACCTTTGATGAAGCCTTCCTTGAGTTGGGCAATGCAGGGTGCATTATCTTCATATAACACTGTTGGGCTGTCATTTTTGAAATTTAATCCACAAGACCCTTTGACATGTTGAACTACTGATTTTAGCCACATGCATTCTCGACTAGCTTCATGGATCGCAAGAATCTCTGAGTGGTTTGATGATGTTGCTACCATAGTTTACTTCATCGATCTCCATGATATAGCAGTTCCTCCATAAGTGAAAACATACCCTGCTTGTGATCTTAATTTATGTGGATCTGACAAGAATCCAGCATCAGCATATCCTGAAATACCCCGTTTTGTGGATATGGGTATTTATGATATAAATATAAATATTGGGTTTTAATAAAATATTATTATAAGTATTGGGTGTTATTATGCTACTATTATATTTTATGATATTATTTGGTGCTAATAAGACATTAGTATAGTTTGGGTACTAGTTGTTATTATTTAAAAGTTAATTTTAATGTTATAAACTACCTAGGTGCTTTTATGTATTTTCTTATAACTATTATAGTGTTTTTTATTTAACTAAGGGGGTTGCTAGTTGTACTAAGGCTAAAGTTAGTGGGGTGAAAGTGTCTTTACCCTAAAACATTATCATCTTCTTCCTCAACAATTCCATGGACGGGAGAGACATCTCCATGTCCGAATCCAACACCAACACCACTCGAATCTTCACCAAAACTCTTGATTTTTGTCCCAATTCAATCCCAATTCGATTTAATCTCATCAAAGCTCGATACTTTAGCGAAAAGTAAACCAATTTCGTCCAAAATCAAGACCCAATTAGGAATCGAAATTGTCGCCGGTGGGTTTCCTAATACTCGCCGGATTCGTCACCCAAAGACTATAAATATCCACTCAAATTCAGAGAAATTCACACCCAAATCAATCTTCAAGCTCTCCCTCTCAATCACTCTCTCTCTCTCTCACCCTCGGACTACCGAGAGGACCCAACCGCCGCCGCCGCCGCTGCTGCTGCCGTGCGCCGCCACGTCGCCGCCGTCATCATCGCACCCAGCCGCCTCTCTCCGGCGCCACTGTCGGACTCCCACCCCTCTTTCCCGTCGATTATCTCTCTGTTCGGGTATGAAACCCGTTTTTCTCTCTCTCTCTCTCTCTCTCTCCTTCTTTGTTCTTGTTTTTGTTTTTGTTTTCTCATTAGTTTATTTGGTTAGTTATTTAATGATAGTAGTTGGGGAGGAGATAACAAAGGCGCTGTGGCCCAGTGGTTAAATACTATCACTTAAGAGCTTGGGGTGTGTGGGTTGTAGGTTGTAGTTTCAAATCTCACAAGAGACATTCTTTTTTATACAAGTTTGAGGTAATCTTTTTGTACTCATCTTTACCCAAAAATAAATAAAAGTATATTTTTCTTATTTATTTTTATAAGTTTATTACAAATTAGAATAAGTTATTTTCTTCAAATAGATGTGTTATTTCTTTTAAATAAAAGTTAGTTAGTTTATAACCTTTATTCTCTACTAAGCCTTGTTTGGTTGGGAGAACCTACTATTTGAATTAAAAGTGTTTCTGAGGTAAAATAATATGCTTCTCTACCCTAAATAATAAAAGGGATATTTTATCTAATCTTATAAGTTATATTTATATAATTATATCTTAGTATGTTTTTACAAATAATAAACGTTAGATTTATAAAGAGTATTTTATTATAAAATAGGTTGTTCACGTTAGCAAGGTTGGGGAGAGTTAGTAAGGGATTTATTTCATTTACCTATAGGACTTTGTGTGCAATATGTTGATTAGGATATTATTAAATTTGTAGGCGACAAATTTCGTTGACGGAGGATACGTGAGTGTTACTAGGAAGTGATTTGCTTTTTCTTGAGACTCAAGGTAAGTAAACATGCCAGGCCTAGCGCCCATTTTTTCTTTCGTGTCTAAACTACTTTTGTGATTTATTGTCTTAAAATTGGAATATCTACTTGAACTGTTTATTTGAGAAAGTTTACTGATTTTACAAAGATGATTCTATCACAACTATCACATGAAATGATAATAAAACGTAAAGACGTAAAGTGGAATAGTTGTACCGGGGATCAATATTTTGAGCTTTGGTCGATGTGGACTACGTCTCTCGACCCACTTTATTTTATTTGCTCGGTCGCAACCGCCCCGAGTTCGCTCCAGTGCTTACCTCTCTGGCCGCAAGAAGTCTTAGGGGGGTGTCGACACTTATGGTCTGGTAGCCAGTTATTAGTAGATCTTCCCCTTGTCAACATGGTAATATATGTTTATGATTGAGAATTGGAAGTCCCGATTGGACAAATGAGGAAGTTTGGGAATGTTTCCCCAATGGAGATACTAAAGTGAAAAGAGTTTGGGAATGTTTCCCCACAAGTGAAGTGATAAAGGAAAAGATTGGTGAATTCTTATTTCATACTTATACTCTTACTCGAATTCTTTACTCTTCAAAATTATGTGTCTTTTATAAACTGCTTCATAATCTGTTTACATGCTTGGGTGTTGCTTACTCAGTATTTTCCGCTGACTTTGGAAACTGTGGTGTTTCTTTTTGTTTCTGCACCACAGGTTTAGGTGGAAGCATGGCTTTTGGGGGAAATTGAGACACATCACTTTAGTAAATTTAAATTTCACATCTAGAATTATTTTATTTAGTAGTTGAATTTTAGATTGGAATAATGTCCATATTTGTGGCAAGACAAGTTTTTAAGTTTTAATTAATTATTTTATGGATTTTGGATTGGATAATCTGTTATAAAATCTCCTTGTATCCGGGTTTAATCTCGGGTACGGAGTGACATCCCCGGGCTTCCGGCTTGGCGATTTTGGGGGTGTTAAATATCCAGTGAGGGGGGAATTTGATCCAAGAGGATAGAAAAGGCCCAAGTCTGTAGTGCCACGTAGATATCACATGATGTGTTTAACCCCGTTCCAATGCCTGCGAGTAGGGTTAGAACTGTACCTAGCCAAAAGATTGACAGAAAATGCAATATCTGGCCTTGTGCAATTTGCCAAAAACATCAAGGCACCAATGTCACTAAGGTATGGCACTTCAGGGCCAAGAGGTTCCTCGTCACTCTCTTGAGGACGGAAAGGATCTTTATTTACATCAAGCGACCTAACCACCATAGGTGTGGTTAGTGGATGTGATTTGTCCATACAAAATCTTTTAAGTACTTTTTCAGTATAATTTGATTGATGAAGTAAATTTCCTTCAGGAAAGTGTTCAATTTGTAGACCGAGGCAAAATCTCGTCTTTCCCAAATCCTTCATCTCAATTTCCTTTTTCAAGTAAGTTGCAGTCTGGGTAATCTCTTTATGAGTTCCCACAATATTCAAGTCATCCACGTATACTGCCACTATTACAAATCTATTTATGTACTTCTTTATGAAGATACAAGGACAAATTGAATTGTTAACAAACCTTTCTTTTAATAGGTATTCGCTCAAGCGATTGTACCACATTCGTCCCGATTGTTTTAGTCCATACAAGGATCTTTGGAGCTTGATAGAATAAGCGGTACGTGGTTTGTTTGTTTTTGGCAGTTTCAGTCCTTCAGGGACTTTCATATATATGTCACTGTCAAGTTAACCATATAAATATGTTGTAACCACATCCATCAAATGCATATCTAAACTTTGCGATGCTGCCAAACTTATTATGAATCGGAAAGTGGTTGCATCCATCACAGGCGAATATGTTTCTTCATAATCAATGCCTGGTCTTTGCGAGAAACCTTGAGCTACAAGTCGAGCTTTGTATCTTTTAATCTCGTTTTTCTCATTTCGTTTCTGCACAAAAACCCATTTAAATCAAATGGTTTTTACGTCATTAGGTGTTTGAACTATTGGCCCAAACACTTTACGTTTTTTTAGTGAATTTATTTCAGCCTGTATAGCCTCTTTCCACTTTGGCCAATCATCACGACGTCGACATTCTTCAATTGACCGTGGTTCGTGATTGTCATCACTTATATGTAGTGCAACGTTAAAGACGAATGTGTCATCAATGACAACACTATTTCGATCCCATATCTTTCCGGAATATATATAATTGATCGAGATCTCTTGATTTTCTGCAGTGTAGTTGTTCAGTTTTGGTCATGGAAGGAGAATTGTTTTTCAGTATATTCAGTTTATTTTCAGTTTTATTCGTATTTTTTCGTAATTTCACGAACTACTGGTAGAGATTCGTAGCCTCATGCTAATGGTAACGATACTGGTTGTATCAATCGCCTTTTTGACCCTCACTGTTTTCCAACCAGAAATTGCAGCATAAAAATTCAAGCTTGTTACACATAGCATCAAGGAGCTTGAAACAGTTCATAGTGTACACTGAGATAGATTGAATGACGATTTTTAAAAGACTTTCTCTTCCCGCCACTTAAAGGAAGACCATTTCCCTCCTCGCATTTTATTGGCAACTTATTCTGTGAAATTTCCGAAGCTTTTCATCATTTTCTTCCCAATGGTTGCTGGTAATCCCATGTATTTATCATGACCGGAGGCCCTATTAACTCTAAGAAGGTGGCTGAGATCCATTTGCATATTGACAAAAGTGACTTGAGGGAGAAACAAAAGAAACATATTTAGTAACTCATAAATTCAGTGAATTGCTGCATGGGGATGTCAGAGAAGGGGAGAGAGTGATGGAAGGAGAGATTGTCCTGTGAGAAGACTGACATCTACAATTGTACATTCAGTTCTAGATCAAAACCCTTCTCGTTGTCTACATGTTTACCCCATCCATTCATCTCTTCAAACCAAATGGAACCCTAATTAAATAGCAAAATCAGGAACAAAAAAAAATAGATCCAACAGCTACATAGAACACACATGTAGTAGAAGATAGCCTTGAATAGAGATATCTCTAAAGTGAAATTAACTCTTGTTAATGGAGCTGAGATTTGTTGACAGAGTGAGAACAGGAGTCAAATTGTGTAAAGAAGATAAAGTAGTCGAATATTACTCATAAATATATGATAAGTTACTGCTGGGAAATAAGGAAGAGAGGATAACAAGATAAAATTTGAAACTCTTTTCATTATTTTCACTAGGCGTGACGCCGCGCCAAGGCGCGAGGCGAGTCGATAAATAGCTTTCATGAAATGGAGTTAAGTCACTTATATGAATGTGAAATATGCAAAAAAAACTTGGTCTATGATTTCGAAAAATGTGCTCAATATCATCGAAACAGTTCTTTTCAAAAATTACTGCAATCTAATCACGTTTCTGTCTCTTTATGATTTTTATTATCAATGAGCGAATTTTAATTTTTTTAATATATAATATTTTAAATTCTCTTTTGAGAATATTATTTTTATAATTTTTCGTAACTGAAAGTGTACAATACTCTTTCATGTTAAAGTACCAACTAATTGCTGTATTGTCATGTTCTTTGTGAAAACATTATTGATCGATAAGAAACTTTTAGAAACTTGTCTTTCATAAAACTAACTTAGATGAAAATTGAAAGAAAATTTGTATGGAATATTACAAATTTATCATAAAATCGCCAACGTCATTTACACACATGAAGATGAACTTACTTCAGTGTGTTACATTACAATATGCATTCTACATATGTCTTAAAAGTGAAATTTCTTTCCCTAAAACATTTCTTACAAATTTATTAGATTTTCTAATTTGAATATGAGATCATGGTTCATGTTATCATATATTATAACTATGCTAATATGCATAGCTAAGAATTCGTAAAAGTGTTTTCTTTGTAAAGAATAAGAAACATGTACCTATATTATTTGTTGAATTTTCTTTCAAAAGTATTTTCTTTGTAGAAAATATTTATTTTCAGGTCATAAATCAAAAATTAACATTCATTATTAATTTTAAATTAATATTAATTGCTCATGAGTTACAAACAAAATGAGTAACTTCAAAATTTAATGTCGAAGCAACACATGCGTACATGTCCACAAGTCATTGGTTGGTTTTGTTTAAATGGACACGTAGGATTACAATTGTCATACTCATAATGATTATACAGTGACAAATGTCAAATCGTGATTGCACATCGAAACTTTTCTGCTTTATATGATATATATATATATATATATATATATATATATATAAATATATGTTTATATAAAAGATAAGATGTCCCTTTAAAATTTTGGGTTCCAAAGATGGACACCATTGTAGAACGGACGGAGTGCCTACTTTTTCACTTTATTTCCCTTTTTAGTTTTCTAAAACTCTAGCTTTTCACTTCCTTAAAATAATACAATAAGAGACAAATGACACGTCAAAAGCATCTCATAAAATTGGATAAAGTCACACTACAAAATTAATTTGGAACGACTGGAGTACTACATTAGGCCCAATCGTGCTATGTGTATCGCGGGTCTAAACGTGGTGGTTGGCATAAGCATAACTTTGTTAGGTTTAACTCAGGTGGTTGGAGGTAGGTTTGACTCTTTTAGTGGTGGAAGACCTGGGTCTTAATTTTTTTTAAATCAACCATATTCATTAATTCTAATAAGACGGCACAATTTTGTGAATACATTGGATTCTATCATGGATTTTTGCAATCTCTGAGCGATTGACATGTTTGATGATAACAAAGTTAAACTTTTCGCAAAGATCTGTGATGTCAATAGCAATAGCTCGGATGGAGTGATCATGACTTCGTCCGATAAGATGTGACTCTTCGGAGAGAGTCCATCAAGATTTCAACATAATTGAAGCCATGAGACAGAATGCAGTGAAGGGCTTTCGAGATTCCAATAGCTTTTGCGTGAAGAGGCGAGTCCGATCGATTTAAAGAGGATATTGGAATCCTCCAGGGCCTAGGAAGGCTGCATTCAGGTTGCGATGCAAGGGATATCATTATACCAAGAAGCATCCACTATGAATTGAGTTACTTCGAGATTTGGATTCCCAATACTCCACAGATTAATGTTGACAGGCTTTTGAGGAACATCATGGCTTTGAAACTTTGCCAAGTTTTTGGCCGGATTTAGGGGTCTGGGATAGCGAATGAACCAAAGCTGTTAACGATGCTTCTAGAGTAATGAAGTGACTATGTTATCGAGATATATGTGTGTTGTAACAGAACTCCTGTTTCAGAGCTCTGTTACCAGTTTGTTATAACCTGGGTATTCGAGCAAGAACGACGAAAGCGAAACAAGAACGAGACATATATTTAACGTGATTCACTAACGAATTTGTAACGAACCTGCTAGCTAATCCACGGCCTAATTGATACAAGTCAAACTTTCCTAACAATGTGAAAACGGGTTATATTCCATACACTATCAAGTCTCGACCATTTTCTACTCTTCCCAAGCACACACCAGAGGGTCTTCTTGGTGCAAGAACAAATAGTCACTCGTGGCAAGCAAGGATAGGACGCCTTACGTATGAAGTTTTAGATTCTGCCTATCAAAAATTTATCATGTCTAACAAAAAATTATGTTGAATGTTTTGAGTGTGAATATTATTTGCAAGGAAAAATGACTAGATTGCCTTGTTCTAAGTCTTATATTATTTGTTCCTTTACATATACTACATAGTTATGTGTGGGATCCCTCATATGTTAAATTTTATCGCGGCCGCAAATTTTATCTTCTGTTTGTGGATGATTATTCAAAGCATGCATGTATATTTCTTTCACATCAAAAATTTGAAGTTATGCTTGTCTTTCCTAAATTCAAGTTACATGTTGAAAACCTTATTGTCCATGCAATCAAAATACTTGGAACATATGGTGGTTGTTAATACGTGTATATTCTAATTACTCATGTTTTATATTCTCACGGTGTTGCACATCAAAAATAATGTCCACACAAAACACAGCATAATGGCATTGCTGAAATGAAACATAGACTTATTGATGATTCTGCTGTCATTTTTATACAATATGCTAGCTTACCTAAATTCATCTAGTTTCATGCATTTGAAGTTGGTGTCTATCTAAGTAACAGAAACTCAAGTAAAAATATTGGTTGTAAATCTTTCGGCCAAATTTTGTTTAAATCAAAAGATGGTCATTTAAAAGTTATTGGATGTGCATGTTATCCAAATATATGCCTTACATGAACACAAACCTTATACTAAAACTCACCAATGTGTCTTTTATGCGTATGCAAGAAACTAAAAGATGTTATATCCACTATTGTCAAACTCTCGTAATAGGGTTTAACATAAGTAGAGATGTTGTGTTTGATGAAACTGTCTTTCGTATTACAAAATTTGTTACAACCTCTCCTAATGTGTCTTTTCATGGTCAGTGATCCGTTTTTAATGCGCAACAAACTCAATACGAACAGGTCACTGATCAAGAAAGATCCTCCACATTCACCCCAATGTTAGATTAATGAACTTTCTAGATTGTTGTAGTATTAACTAATTGTTGTGATTATTTAGAATTAGTGGGCTTCTGTAGAATAGTCTAGAGAGAAGTTTGTATTTAGAGAAACATTAGTGGCCTTGTTATAGAATGTTGTAGAAACAAGGACCTAGAAGAAAAATCTATAAAATTAATTGTGGAAATCTCCACCGACATAAAGTGCTATAAATAGCTCAAGTTTTCTCCACTTCAGTACTACTGCTCTCTTGTTATAACTATCTTCACTAGCCATCAGTTTTACACGACCATATACTTTAGTCCCTCTCCATCAAACACTAGCATACACAGTTCCGCTTCACTCCCTCTCCTACGATTAACAAACACCAACATCACTCACCTTATAAAAACCAACAAGAAAAGATAGTGACAAGGAAATAGCAAACCAACTATATTTTACATCGCACAGAAGCACCCTATGATGTTTTGGTATGGTTTGTATAGGCAAAGAGGTCTAACAAATATATAGCTGACTGTATTTTAACGAAAATCCTACCAAGTAAAAAGTATGATAAAAGAACTAGTAAAACATTATGAGACAAGATATCGATCGAACCTAGAACAAAATGTTAGCTTAGAGCGATGCTAGGTTATCAACGGCGAAAGGAATGCCCTCGGCTTTGTCAAACTACCGAAAGGGGGTAAACCAACCTTCGATTTTGAACAAGAAATCGACAGCAAACCTAATGTTTCTTTTTCCTCTCAAATAAAAAGGAGATAATGTAATAGATCATCAGAAAAGAAGTCGTTTCCAGACAGGTTTGAAGGCCCCGCATTCATTCCATTATAGTTGTTTGTGAATTGGCGATGTCTTCATTATGGTCGTGCAAGAAAGCGTATGATGATGACAAGGTTGTTAAAGTCTTGAGAGAGTTGTTGTTCGGGAAGTTCACTGATGTTTCGCCTCTTATCGAAGCATTGAAGAACAAAGGCATTGATATAGACTTAACTAGAGATGGTAATCCCCTTCAGGTGTTTCAATGTGCCCTCCCACATATAATTAATGTCCAACATTACAGATTTCATATCGAGTATTGCTCTTTCGACATGGATCACCTTGGTCGACATTTAAGGCCTTCGGTCACTGCACAATTCTTGGACAAAGTCGCACACAACAATGATAGGTTTGAATGCGCCTCGGCGATAATTATAGTTGTTGTTCTACCGTCAAGACTTGAAGGCAAAGTACCCAACCAAAAGCATCGCAAGGTTCATCGGTGTTATGTGAAATTTGAAAATGAGCTAAATATTTCCGGGGAGCACGCGGACGACGGGTAATACTCTTTTCTCTGTTCAAAATTCTCGTACTTTTTTTTGTCAAATATTATTCTCATGCTCATGCATATGTACGTACACATAGATTAATATAATCACTAGTATTGCAATTAAGAATGCATGTAAATACTTTATTGGGATTTCTATTACACTTTTAATCTTTAGATTCATAAACAACATACTAAACTGTGTTATTGTTTTCTTAATTTCAGGATTGGACTAAGCTATAAATTGGTGTCGGTGATTCTACACAAGGGCCATTTTCTTGAAACCGGCCACTACAAATCGTATATCAAGAGAACCTTCGGCCAAAAAGAAAGATGGTATCGAGCGAATGATTCAAAAGTGGAGGAGTGTTCTTTGGCTTTCATATTTAATAAGATTAATAGACCTGAGTTTTTAGTCTATGAACTAATTAATCATTAGTTCTTACATATTTTGATATTATATATGTCTTCATGGATCTTAATGTAATTTCCAACCATTGGAGGGGCTTGGGAGTAATTTCTAAATTAGAGAGGACAAGAGTGCAACGGGAGCAGAATTGGATGGGTAAGATGGTCTTTTTATATGTTTATGAACTAATTCATCATTAGTTCCCACATATATTTTTTGGGTAATGGGAGGGCTTAAAAGCCCTAGAGAACTAATCTAATGCAGCCTAAACCTGCAGCATCCTCCTCAAGGAGGTTAATACAAATATCAGGTGGTGTGTCCAAACAATAAAGGGGAACATTGTTAGAAGTTGTGGATTTCGCAAGAAGATCTGCCACTCTGTTGGCTTCTCTGTAGATGCAGCTGAAACTGGCAATTAGCACTTCTGCTAAATGGACGATTTCAATAAGCGGAGCTCCATTTCCTCCATTCTTTTGTGCTTCAGTGATACTCTCAATAGCATTCTTGGAGTCAGATTCCATAATGAAATACTTCTAGTTCTTAGATCTGGCCATTCTCATCCCCATTAGGATTGCATAAGTCTCACCTTCATCAGAGGGTATAACAGAGTCTCCCATTATGGCTGTAAAACCCCATTGCCAATCACCCTCCTCATTATACATACCCCCCCCCCCCAACAGAGTTGGGGTGGCTAGCTGCCAAGGGGGAAAAGTCAACATTTATCTTAAGTTTGTTGGAGTGGGGTGGTTCCCAGGTGATCAGCCTTGGTTGTTGAGGGATACCACTGATTGCAAGGCTAGAGATTTTAGAGAAGTGTTTAGCTTTCCAGATGATTACCTTACCGGGTTGGGAAGGTATCTCAAAGTTTCCCTCATGAACAGCTTTGTTATGCCAAAACCAGATGGTGCAGATGGCAGTTGTAAAGATGACTTGCCAATTCATGTCTTTGCATCTTCCCCATTCTTGAGTGAGATTTCTGTCGATCCAACTGTTGAGGGGAAGAGTGAAGAAATCTCTGAGCTTTCTCAGGGATACCAAACTGCACCAAATGTTTCTAGCTCTTGTACAATCCCTAATGGCATGGAGGGAAGTTTCATTGCTGCTAGGGCACAGTGTGCAGTTACTTTGCTCAATAATCCCCCTACTGTGCTTCCGACCATTGTTAATCAATCTGTTATTCTTCAAAATCCACATTAGATACTTAATTCTAGGGTAGTTCTGGATCTTCCAGATTCTTTTCCATTCCTATTGATCCATATCTTGGTTTTCCTCCCTCTGAAGAAACTTGTAGGTAGAAGACACAGTGAACGTGCCGTTAGAGTTTGGAATCCAGCTGAAAGTGTCTCTATCGTTGTCATTTTCAGAGAGTCTGATCATGGAGATCAGATTGCACATGTGTGGGTTAAAGAAAGGGGATATATCATCCCAATTCCAACCCTCACCTACAGTCCAGTAGTCACTTACCATCCTCTGTTGGATATTCTTAGAAACGTGGGTTTGAGCGCAATCAACTAACCTGCAGCTCCCAATCCATTTCTCATTCCAGAATTTAGTGTTCTTTCCATTGCCCGCCTTCTTTCCCAGACCTTCCTTGAGGGCAGCTGAGCTTCTGTTGATGGCTCTCCATGTATGGGACTGGCCACTAGGAGTTCTTTGAGAGATGTTCATCCAATTAGGATTACCATATCTCTTAAGAAGCACCTGTTTCCATAAGGAGTCCTTAGGTTGCACAAGTCTCCACCCCTATTTACCACACATGGAAATGTTGAAATTTGAGAGGTTTTTCAGGCCCAGGCCTCCTTTATGTTTGGGCTTGAAAACCTTTTTCCAGCTCATGAGGTGCAATTTCCTCCTTTCAGTGGTTCCCCCCCAGAGAAAGCACTTGCTGAGACTGTCAATTTCTTTGATCACAGACTTTGGAAGCGTAACCGTTTGCATCACATAGGCAGGTATGGATTGGATTACTGTAGAAAGTAGGGTTGTCCTTCCAGCAAGGGAAAGCTGATTAGCTTTCCAACCGGAGAGTCTAGCTCTGACTCTGTCAATAATGAATCTGAAGCTGTTCTTATTGAGCCTTCCACGGATCAAGGGGATTCCCAAGTGTTTCCCCAAATCATTGGTGGCAGCCATCCCAAGGATTCTGCTAAGTTGTCTAACTTTGTGAGTTGGGGTGGAGTGGGAAAAGAAAACCTTGGATTTCTCCAAGTTCACTGTCTGACCGGATTCATTGCAGAACTTTTCAAGCACTTTCTTGACACACAAAGCTTGTTCCGGAGTAGCTTCACAGAAGAGTATGAGGTCGTCCGCAAAGAACAGTTGAGAAATAGAAGGTCCATTTCTAGAAGCTCTGAGCCCTTTCCAAGACCCCCATTGCACCTCCTGATCGATAAGCTGAGCCAATTTCTCCATTATCAGAAGGAACAAATAAGGCGAGAAAGGGCCGCCTTGACGTAAACCTCTCTGTGGAGAGAAAGATTCTGTTTTTGCTCCATTCCACAAGACGCTAAAAGTCGCCGAGGTAACTGAATCCATAATGAGGCTAGACCAGTTCTGGGGGACCTGGATGTGGGACAAGACCTGGTGCAGATAGTCCCAATTGACTCGGTCGTAAGCTTTTGCGAGATCGATTTTGATTCCCATACCTCCCTTCTTGCTTTTGGTACATTTTAGGAACTGGATGAGTTCTTGGGCTATACCATTGTTGTCTCCCGCAAAGCGACCTGGGAGGAAACTAAATTGGTTCGGGTGCACAATGTTTTGAATAGCTGGTCTAAGTCGATGCGCTAAAACCTTGGTAATAGTTTTAAGAGACACATTGCATAGGCTGATCGGACGGAAATGAGACAGCTGCTCAGGGGAATCCACCTTGGGTATTAAAGTGAGAAGAGTGTGGTTGATATTGGTCGGTAATTTACCTGTGTTAACGGCAGTCCGGACTATCTGGACAATAGAGTCTCCCACCACGTGCTAGAAGCGTTGGTAAAACCCCGGTTGGATCCCGTCTGCCCCTGGAGCCTTAAAAGCACCCATAGAGAAAACAACGTTTTTAACCTCCTCAACGGTAATTGGTGAATTGAGAGTTGTAGCTTCATCGGCAGTGAGAGTCCTCCCAGTCCACTCCGAGAGGGGAGTTTGTTGACTTGTGTTGGAATAAAGATTGATGAAGAAGTTTCTGGCCATAGACTCTAAACATGCCTCATCGTGACACCAGTTACCCTCATCGTTCTTGAGGGCCAGAATTCTGTTCCTCCTTATTTTTGCGATTGTGGAAAGGTGGAAATACTTTGTGTTGCGATCTCCAAGTAGAGCCTTATTAGCCCTAGACTTTTGAAACCAAAAAACTTCTTCTTCGGTCAGAAGCTTTTGAAGTTGATCATGAAGCTTGCTTTCGAGATTTTCCAGAAAAGGGTTCTCGCGGATAGCCAGAGACTTTTGAATACCTCTAAGCCGGGCGATAAGCTGCCTTTTCCTACGAAAGAGGTCCCCAAACACAGTGTGATTC
This sequence comes from Linanthus parryae, assembly GCA_023055425.1. Classification (NCBI taxonomy): domain Eukaryota; kingdom Viridiplantae; phylum Streptophyta; class Magnoliopsida; order Ericales; family Polemoniaceae; genus Linanthus; species Linanthus parryae. The sequence continues at coordinate 1,750,999 of JALGPY010000002.1, forward strand.
CAATTACGAACTGTGGATGTGAACTTATCAATGTTAGCAGCGAAGTCGCCATCTAGAACCTCCCAGTTATCTCTGACCAGGTCAGCAAACGAGTCCTCCGTGTACCACGCAGCTTCCATTCTAAAGGGACGCAGGGGCTTGGCAGGGGTTGGAGCACCAGTAAGATCAATAAGAAGCGGATGATGATCCGATTGAACCCTTTCGCGATGAACCACTATTGCTTCCGGGAACATCTGACGCCATTTTGGGTTACAAAGGGCTCGATCAAGTCTCTGACGAATCTTTCTGGTGCCTGGTTGTCCGTTGGTCCAGGTGAATTGGGGGCCAACGAAACCCAGGTCAATAAGATTTCAGTCCCGGCAGAAAGAAATGAAGTTTCTGGTTCTCGACCAAGACACCGGCCGGCCACCTCTTCTCTCCGATTGAAGCGCGACCTGATTGGGATATCCGGCGACAAGCCATGGAATCTGGTGTTTACTCGCAAGGGAACGCAGGTACTCCCATAATTCCTCCCTATTGAGTGGAGTGGGACTGGCGTAGACGGCTGAGAAAAGGCAATCAGCACTATTCCTTCTGCGAATCACTCCTGAGAGGACTTGATCCGTGGAACGCAGGAACTCGACCTCCACTAGATTACTGTCCCAGAGGAACCAGATGCCACCGGCAAAACTTCTAGTTTCGACTAGGCGCGAAGAATCGAAACCAACATTCCGACGAATGATCTGGGCTCGCTCATTCGGAACCCTAGTTTCAAACAACACCACCACAGAGGGTGAGGTAGCTCTGCACAAATCAGTGACAGCCTGAATAGTGGCGTCGTTACCCATTCCTCTGACGTTCCATGTGATCTTCATCGGAACCACAAGGAAGAATTTACCGGCAACCCGCCGGTGGGGGTAAGGTGGGAACACGTTCGGTTCCAGTTGCGCCTCCATCATGGTACTGAGGAGCATGCTTGTCCTTAGAGGAAGGGAGTACGTCATCTCCGAGATCCAGATCGGTTCTACCGGCGGGGAATAGGTTCTCTGGAGAGTGAAATTTACTATATCCGCTCGATGATCCACTATGGTTAGGCAGGGTCGAACCATCAGAAGGCTCACCGGTAGTGACACTTCGAAATTGTCCAGAATGGACATGATTGGGAGAGGTATTGGTCGCAGGCCTCGTGGTTGCGCCTGAAGGGCCTCCTATGGTGGATCCGCCATGGAGATAGTTCCCAAACGTCGGAGATTGATGGTTAAACCCTAGCAAAGGGGGGAAATCGGATGGGCTGCTGTTGAAAGCGGTGTTTTGACCACTAGGGTTTGTTCTCGTCAAAATGGAAGAGGGCAGATGCGTCTTAGGGGAATAGGCCGTTGGATTTTTGCCACGTGTCGCACGATCCTTAGTAATCTTCCTAGGGTTGGTTTTGTTAGTACGGCTGTGATTAGCGTCCGTATTGGACGCGTAATTATGACCGTTGTGCCCAGTACTAATACCCTTACCCTTATCTTTGCTGGCACGTGTTTGTTGAGTGTCGACGTGTCCTTCCTCGTACATGAGTGTACTGAAACGCGAAACGAATTCGAATATTCCTTCTCCCAATTTCGTCGGATTGGGATTCGAAAATTTGTCTTTTCCTTTTCCTTTACCGGATCTTGGGTCGGGTTTCTTCCTCCTGTTCTTGGGTATCATCCAGGACCCGTATAGAGATCGGGTTCCATCTTCCTTACCCGAGAGGTCCGAGTTGCGTTGCGCATCCATGGTGGCTGTCGTTTCTTTTTCTGGTGGGTTTGGGGGCACGTTCGACGGCGCTCTACTGGGACATGCCTCTCTATTATGACCATACAGGCCACAATCGAAGCAAATTCGACTGAACCCTTCATATTCCACTTTCACCTCCCGGTTGTTGATCCAAACTGCCGACAAGAGGCTTTTGGAGAGGTCAATCTCTACGCATATCCTAGCATATTTCCCTCTTGTAATCGTGAGAGTAGCCTCGTCAATCTTGACGAATTTTCCGAACAGTTTCCCCAAATCTTCAAGGATGTCCTCTTTGAAATACTCCACTAGGAGATTTCTAAGTCGCACCCAGACAAGAGTTTTGGTTATGGCGTCGCCGTAGGGGTCAAAACTGGGTTTCCATTTCTGCACTGTTAGGTAATTCCCGAGAACTTGCCATGGGCCGTTACCGGCGACATGTTCATAGTCCTGCTTGGATTTGAATCGGACCAGGTAGTAGCCATTCTCGATATCCACAATTTCGAAACCCTCTCTCAGGTCCCATTGTGATTCCACTCTTTCCTTAAGAAACGAGAAGCTTACCGATCTACCGAGCAGGCGTATGATAAGAGCCTTCTTCCATGGACGGTGTAGATCTCTCAGGGCTTTCCCGGTAATCTGAATACCAACCCTTCCTTCTGGTATATTCTTCGAAGCTTCCTCCATGGCTTCTTCCTCCTCTTCTTCTTCATCGGAGTCTTCTCCGGTATAGAAGCAGAGAGAAGGTGATACACCCAGTATCGTACCAGTAGCTTGAAAGAGGCTACGAATCTCTACCAGTAGCTTGTGACACTACGAAAGACTACGAATACGAAATAAAATGAAAATAAACTGAATAAACTCAAAAACATAATTCTTATTCCATGACTAAAACTGAAGAAATACACTGTTTAAATAGTAAATAGCTAACCCTAACCTTGACCTAATGGGCTCGGCCCACTCTACTAATTAATAAAATAAACGAGTAATTAAAGAAATAAACAATTAACGAGCAATTCTAAATAATTAATAAAGATAATAATACGAGTGACTCGTCTGATATAGTTGACCCGTATCAACTCTCCCGCGCTCGAAAAACACCTTGTCCTCAAGGTGGATCGTAGTAGCAGACCCAAAAGAGTGAAGTCCAAAAATCTGAAATGTGGGTATGTGTTAAATTGGACATGAAGTTGTAATCGGCCTGACCCATAGTACCTGATGGCCAAGAATTGTGTAGGAGGCCCAAACAATGAAGAATGAAGCCCAAAACTTCTTTTGTGAGTGACAAAATGAAGCTCAAATGATAAGGAAAGCTGAAAATGGAAGTCAGCCCATGGGTGTGTTCAACCCTAGCCGCTGATGACGGGGGAGGCCAGGGCTGCCGTAGGTGATCGTCGGAGAAGGAGGCCTGGTCCTTGCAAGCACCGGCGACAAAGCCTTGTTGATGACGGTGCGGATCTAGAGGTAGGGATGCCGTCGGTGATGAAGTTTGTTGCGGTGGAGCCGTCGGAAGTTCCTGGACAGAGGACACGAACGGTGGCGGCGTTAGGAGGTGGTCGCCGGTCTGGAAGTGGTCGCCGGAGTGCGGTTGGAGGTCTGGTGGTTCAGGCGGCCTCGACGGCGGACTGGGCGGATCTGGTGGCTTCAGATCTTGCGGATGGAGCGCCGGTGAAGGGTCGGGGGGCTTTAATGGCGCAGGCGGTGGAGCTTGCTGGGGTCGTATCGCCACCGTCCGGTGGTTGGGGAGGTCGTCGCTGGGCGGGGCGAGGTCGCCGTAGGTCTTTGGTTTGGGTGGATTAGGTGAGGCGGCCATGGAATCCGGCTGATTGATCGTCTGCGGCTGTTGCGGCTGCGCCGGTGTGGGTTGCTGCAGCAGGGAGGTTGGTGACGCAGAGAGGCCTTCCAGGTTCGCCGGAGCTGGGGAAGATGGCGGCTGTTCGTGCCGGGTTTGTTCCTGTGGCAGCGGCGGCGGTTGAAATTCCGGAAGCATGTCCTGGATGCGATACAACTCCGCAGCGGTCACCACTTGGAGTCGTCCTCCACTAGCTTTGATGTTGTCCAGCTCCGTCATAGTAAGATACCCACGCGCTTGTAGGTGTGCCAGTTCTGCCATTGTGAGATAATTTATTGTTGCATTCACTTGCTTGCAGAGTTCTTCAAGATCTTCCGGATCTTCGAGAAAGATCAAATCTTCGATGTTCGTCATGATTCACCAGCGGATGGTGAAAACAATGAAAGCACCAGTGATACACCCAGTATCGTACCAGTAGCTTGAAAGAGGCTACGAATCTCTACCAGTAGCTCGTGACACTACGAAAGACTACGAATACGAAATAAAATGAAAATAAACTGAATAAACTCAAAAACATAATTCTTATTCCATGACTGAAACTGAAGAAATACACTGTTTAAATAGTAAATAGCTAACCCTAACCTTTGACCTAATGGGCTGGGCCCACTCTACTAATTAATAAAATAAACGAGTAATTAAATAAATAAACAATTAACGAGCAATTCTAGAAAATTAATAAAGATAATAATACGGGTGACTCGTCTGATATAGTTGACCCGTATCAGAAGGCCTCACCAACGAGTCTTTGAACGTAGATGGTGGATCCGGCGACGCGGTCGGTTTCCGTTTAAACTTCTTCTGGCTGCGCCGGAGAGTGTCCTCTTCCTCCGGCGAGTTTTTGGTCTGACTTTCGGTAGAGAGCATTTCAGAGTCCATATAAGATTTAGTTCCCACATATTTTGATATTATATATCTGTCATGATCTTCAGGGATGTTAATGTAATTTCCAACCATTTTGAGGGGTTTTGGGGTAATTTCTAAATTATAGAGGAGAAGAGTGCAATAGGAGCAGAGTTGGAAGGGTAAGATGGTCTTTGTGCTATGTTTATGGTTCATAGTGGTGCTCTGGTTCTTCATAAGAACACAGAGAGGAGGAGGAAAGGGGATCGATTTGCAGCAACGATGATGCCACTTAATGCTGAAGAATGCTTGGAGTTGACTGATCAGATTGTGAAGACTAAAGCACTTAGAAGTTTGTTTTTTGAAGGTAACTCTATAACTCACGATCTCATTTAATAAGTGACTTGATTATGCGTTTTAACCCCAATGATGAAATTAACTGAAAACCTTGACCAAAGAACGGTCAATTTTGGGTAGGAATTGAACTAATGCTGAGATTGTTCTTCTGAGTACAACTTGAGCAACCTGTTATTGATTCTGCTTATTGTTATGTGAAATTTGAAAATGCTTGGATTTTTTGACCTTCCTCTTGTCTGCAAAAGATGTGATTTTGATGTCCCAAAATCAAAATTCTTCCCTGAAAAATGTTTTAATTTAATAGATTTTTTGTTGTTGTAGAAAAAGATTCTACTGAATTATCGAAAAAAAAAAGATTCTACTGCAGTAAATCTCTGGTCTGGTCTGGTCTGGTAAAACTGTAAAAGAGCTACAGAAGCAGCCACCACTCACATGAATGATGAAACATTTGATGAAGTACTAGTATAGAACTAGTACTACTCTTTAAAACATTATCATATATAGAAAACAAATCAATTATTGTTGAAAAAGCTCATCAGGTCTATGAAACCCTCTTACAAGAAAGAAACTAAAAGCTTCACTTTCTTGGCCTATCTCATACTACATTACACAACCTTTCTTCCCCAAGAACTCAAACTAAAACTTGTGATCCACTGCAATGGTTTCCACAAACTTTTCGGTAAATCCCTCATTGTTTAGTGTATAGTTCTAGGGATCACATTTGAATTTTTAATGCTGTGTTGGTTTAATGATATGTCCTCTGCTATTTCAAATGTTCAGATGAGTGGTTACCGGTCTTGGAGCAGCCCAACGTTGTTATGCACACCGGTGATCGGAAAAACAGTTGACCAAATGCTAATAAAGATGCAAAAGGCTAAGGATGTTGGAGCTGACATTGTGGAGATCAGACTAGATTACCTCAGTGAATTCGTCCCAGAAAAAGATCTCGAGATTCTTCTCAAACAATGTCCTTTGCCTACTATAGTCACTTACAGGTTAGCATTAGTCATCTGTCAATCCTCTCTTTCACTTGAGTTCCTTACTTAATATTAGCTGATTCTGTTCTAATTAGGCCTGTTTGGCAAGGTGGTAAATTCGAAGGCGATGAGAACAAGCGACACGATGCTCTTCGGCTGGCCATGGAATTAGGAGCTGATTATGTTGATGTCGAGCTTCAGGTTGATCTTCGATTCAAGCTTGTTTCATCATGTTTAGCCTATTTTGTCTACTTTCCCATAGCTTGAAATAAACTGGCAAAAAGGAGTATATTTTCTATGAGTTTCTCATTTGGTCTATGTTCCAGGTTGCTTGTGATTTTATCAACTCAGTTGCGGCAAAGAAACCGGAGAAATTTAAGGTCATTGTTTCTTCTCATAACTTCCAAGATACACCTTCAGTGGAAGCCATTGGCGACCTCGCCGCGAGAATCCAAGCTTCTGGAGCTGATATAGTGAAGATTGTGACAACTGCTTTGGATATCACTGACATAGCACGGATATTTCAAGTCAGTGTGAACTTTCAAGTAAGCGCTCACATGCTATTTCATCATGTGTATTGAGGTGGTCATAACCTTTTCTACTACTTTGCGGATATATTTCACATTTTGAGATTGATAGAAATAAATCAACTTGTTATTGCAGATACCAATCATAGGTGTTGCCATGGGTGAGAGGGGTTTGATTTCGCGATTGCTAAGTCCTAAATACAATGGATACCTCACTTATGCTGCACTTGAGGCGGGTTCTGGTTCTTCTCTTGGGCAACCAACTGCCAAAGATTTGTTGGATTTGTTCAACTTCAGGCTTATAAAACCGGACACCAAGGTCTATGGTATCATCGGAAAGCCAGTTAGTCATAGCAAGAGTCCTCTTTTGTTTAACAAATCGTTTTCAAAAACTGGGTACAATGCAGTTTATGTGCCTTTATTGGTAGATGATGTCAAGAAGTTCTTCAACACCTAATCATCAGTTGATTATGCTGGATTCAGGTACTGATAATCATAATATCAATGTACTGGAATGATTTACCATTTTTCTACGGCTTTTATGGTTGGAAATTGTGCTTGAGTTATGAAACAACCTGGGCTTTAATTGAAATGCAGCTGCACGATTCCTCACAAGGAAGTTGCACTTGATTGCATGGACGAGATTGACCCAATTGCAAAGGTAAGAATTTGTTTGTCATACGATGATGATTCACGATAGTCACTTTTGTCTCAAATTGAATATATATTGCAGAAAATAGCAGCTATTAATAACATTGTGAGAAGACCTGATGGAACTCTGAAATCTTATAACACCGATTACACTGGTGCCATTTCTGCTATTGAAGATGAACTGAGAGGTATCATCGGATCTTAAGATACATTACTTTCACTACATTATAACTATGTTTTTTACATACCCCTTATATATTTTGTTGATCATGAAACAGATGGTTCAAACTCTTTGTCTGCTTCACCCTTAGCTGGTAAATTGTTTGTTGTCTTGGGAGCTGGAGGTGCCGGTAAGTCACTGGCTTATGGAGCGCAGCAGAAAGGAGCTAGAGTAGTTGTCGCGAATCGCACATTTGGTAAGAAGATGAGTGCATTTTAAGCTAGTCTTTTCTTGAATTAGGCTCCATTTGGTTGGTGGTAAAACATTTTCCTGTAAAATGTTTTCCCTTGTTTTGGTGTTTTGGTGCTGTTTGGTTAAAGGTGAAATATTTTCCTTTAAAATGTTTTCCCTTAAAGGATGTAAAATGATTTACACATTTCAAATCAGTAAGCCATTTCTGGAGAGTGAAGGATCACAACAACTCATACTAACACCTCCACCACCAATAAGCACCACTACAACGACCCATCACCGCCACCCACGTTCACCGCCACCCATCACTACCACTGCCGTCACGGCCCAGTTGGCCACTGTTTTGGCAAGTGTCAACCAAACACGAGAAAATAATTGCAGAGAAAACTTTTTCACACAAAATAATTTACACGTAGAATATTTGTCCTCGTAAAACATGTTACTGCGAACCAAACAGAGCCTTATTCCAATGAGTTTTCCCTCCAGAGAAGGCCAATCTTTTTTCCTTCACAACATTTCTAACTAGTTAAGGTCTTATTACTGCACCAATGTAGCAATATGCAAAAATGGCATCTGTCTTGGAAGCTTTAGTTTATTTTTCTCTATCTTTCTATGAAGGAGGATTTGAAGTTCCTTTTATATTGCAGAAAGAGCGAAGGAACTGGCTGAAAAAGTCGGCGGCATAGCTTTGAGACTGGAAGATGTAAATGATTTCTGTCCGGAAGAGGGAATGATCCTTGCGAATACCACATCTGTAGGGATGTACCCTGATGTTGATGCCACACCCATCTCTAAGGTACTTCAAGATCTCAAGAAAAAGGCTTAGAACGGATAATTTCGTAACATTGGATATTCACTAGTACTTTTTATTGCAGGAAGCTCTGGTGCATTATGAACTAGTTTTTGATGCTGTTTACACACCAAAAGACACCAGACTATTGCAGGAGGCAAGAGAATGTGGAAAGACGGTTGTTTATGGGACGGAAATGTTGATCCGACAAGCGTTTGAGCAATACAAGAACTTCACTGGCTTGCAAGGTATGAAAAATATGCTTAACAAGTAGTACAAGACTATGCAGGCACATTATTTGGAAGAAAGTTGCAGATATGAATGTTTTCGGATTTTGTTAATTTGGTGTTCTGGGTTTTGGATTTCAGCTCCAGAAGAACTGTTTAGAGAACTCATGTCAACACATGCTTAAAATGAGTAAGGGACTACTACCTCCGTTTCGTCTGTTTCGTCTGCGTTTGACTTTTTAACGCGTAACTGAGTAACTTTGACTTGGTAATTTGGGTACCAAAACGATGTAATTTTTTAACAATTTTTTCATGGTATTTTAGAATAAACTTTCCTCTATAAGACCATGCAAAGATTACCGAATTCTTGTATCGTTTTGCTAATCAAATCACCGGATGAAAGTAACCCAGTGAATAGTGACAAAAAGTGAAGTAGGCTGAAACAGGCGAAACAGAGGTAGTACATTGCAAGCAAAAGGGAATACTCCAAAGGAAGCAACTTGGATATCTTCTGCCCTATATTGCAAGCAAGACTTTGCAAGTTCTCGAACATTGCGACTAGCAGCTCGATCTTCACATGTTCTAATGTACGAGTAGAACAATTTTACTATTTTCATTCATTGTATAACCTGACACCAACTTCACTTGTTCTAATGTATGAGTGCTCTTCACATCTTCTGAAGTTGTAGAGAAAATTATTGCTGATGGTTTTCTGATAGTTCGGAGGAACTTATTTGGTTTATAAGAGTATATGTTTAACTGTTGGAATTCTGGGGCGCTGAATAAGACACTATGTGCATGTTTGGCATCCTTATTTTTAATCAAATTTGATTAAAAACAGGGTTGTTTTTTTAAACCCATTTGGTACACTTGTTTTTTTGTCTGTTTAAAAACAAAAACATGCTGAAAAACAGTTGTTTAAAAAAACAGCAAATGTGGTGTTTCTTTGTGTTTTTTTCATACTATTGGTGTGGAAAGACATTTCAACTATGATTTGATGCAACAAATATCAAATATATGTCGGTATTGTACGTAAAAATGACATTTAAAAAAATTAACGTTGAAATTTAGTAATGTTGCCAAACGTGTTTTTGATTTTAAACACTGTTTATAAACGGATACCAAACAGTTTTTTGATTATGTTTTTAAAAGTGTTTTTTCGGTACGTTTTTTTTTTCACTGTTTTTCTTGTTTTTAAACGGATACCAAACAAGCTCTATACTGCTCATGTATTTTTAGTGTATTTTAACAAATATGGAGTGAGGGGCCTTGGAGGGCCCCTGGCTCTTGGGGCTCTTCATAAGGCACTTGAGTGCCCCCACCTTATGCCTCATGGTGGCAATGCGGGTCGGGCTCTTCATAAGGCACTTGAGTGCCCCCACCTTATGCCTCATGGTGGCAATACGGGCCGACCCGCGTGCCAAATTGGCACGGCCCGCACCGACCCGCACATAACACGCCCTGAGCAGGGCCCGCTCCACCCCCAACATGGCACGGCCCGCTCAAAGGCGTGCTCAACCCGTGACACGGCCGGGTCACTTTCCTCATGTGCACGACACGTTCTGGCCCGCCCTGCCCCGCCCCCTGGTCGTGCACGACCCGCACAATGGCAGAGGCACGACACGACATGTGCACGACTTGCCCCTATCACAGCACGTCACGTTCTATTCGCGGAGCTTCGACCCGGGCACGGCCCGGCCCACCCTACTACTTGCACGGCCCGCCCCCAGCCCTCCTTGCCTCGGCACGACCTAAACCCGGCCCGGTCGCACCTTGACTTGTGCCCCTATGATACGATGTACCTAGGCATTTCAAAATTGGTTGGAATATGAATGGTGGTGATTTTTGAACAGTATGGTACTAGGACCGTGTGATACCTAAATACTGGGGCTCTATACAATAAAGAGGGGAGATATTTTGGTATATAACGCACTAGCCCTTTCTATATCATCATACTGCTATATCACCGAGTCAATGCTAGCCTTTTCTTGGTTTGCTCTAAAATACCATAAAAATATTATCAAATTCTAGTATCATTTTGTAAACAAAATCACATGGTTAAAGTGACCTCCAAGAGTCCACTAAGAAGAACCTAGTGGTTTCCAAAAAGAAAAACCAGGTGAAACGAAATTAAATTGAAATGTTGGTACTTCTTTTGTCGAACTTCGTATGATTGCGTGAAGTAAACATCGATACAACATAATCTTTTAACAAGCGACAAACTATTACATCAAACAATATTTGATAATAGACCTACACGGAAAATGAGATGAATTTCAATGATCGGGCAAAGAAGATATGATAATAAATACTCCATTATTGTTACTATTATTTGACTATATGCAACTGTAATACTATTACATCGTCGTCATCCATGATACAGTACCAGCTTCAAGTTCTGTAATATTTATGTAAGGGGATCATTAAAACTTTGTCGTTGTGTTTTGATACAGAACACTCATTGTATTTATGGACCGCAATGATAATTTTTTTTTTTTTTTTAAGGGAGCAATGATAATCTAAATAACCAATTGCCTGAACTTTGTGGCAGATAAAAAAAAAATGTCAAGTAGAAGAAATATTACCTCTGTGTCTTCTCTTTCAACTTACTTCACTTTTTGACACTATTCACTGGGTTACTTTGACCCGGTAATTTGATTAGCAAAACAATACACGAATTTGATAATATTTGTATGATCTTGTAGAGTAAACTTTGCTCTACAATAGTATGAAAAAATTTATTTGTACCCTGGACACCATCCGTTTAATCATTAGTGTTAATGATTTAGACTGAAATGTTTGGTTTTGTAAAGTCAAGTACCAAAACAGTGTGTCCACCCTGGATTCAGGATTTGATCGCTTGTGTCACACTTTTATACTTACTCCGTTCTCTCTATCTTTCATGTTTGACTATTTCTCCAATAATCGGGTCACTTTGACCCGTTTTTTAGATAGCAAAACGATGCAAAATTTACTCTACAACACCATGCAAACTTTACCAAATTCTTGCATCGTTTTATTAATCAAATTACCGAATCAAGTGATATAGTGAATAGTGGTAAGATGCAATATTGGAAACTAAAGAGAGAACAGAGGAAGTACAGTAAAAGTCGTGTTATAAGGTTAAAAAGAAAATTGATTATTATGTTTCATTATTTATCCGAGTTACGAAAAAAGATAAGATTATTTATGTAATACGGAAATTACTATCATAGGTTCATACTTCATTAGAGTATTAATACGATTGTGTTAAAGGATATATTGTGACTGTTTGGATGAGATTACTACGAGCAGAGAGGTCTGGTAAACAATCTCCATATATTTTGTCAATAATCTCAATAGCCGGAATTCCGGGGAAGATTTGGGAATTTCAGGAGAGGAAAATCGAAATTCTGAAAGTTTAATTGCAAGAATTCCCAATCCTTCCCCTGGAATTCCGGCTAATCAATGTTTGCATTGTTTTGATAAAGAATCGACAGAGACGCACCAATGTGTGAAATTCCAAAATATTTCCGGAATTCTTAAACTTAAATTTCGAATTCCAACTCCATTTGAGGATTCTGGACCCCTGATTTTTTTGCCGCAATTTCTAAACCCAATTCTGGAATATCGATTTATATATCAAAAAATTACTCTGGACCCATGTATACTCCGATACTTAATAAAAATTATAAATAAACAATAATAATGTATTATATCCGAACGTTCAAGATTAATGAAATTTATTAGCTCAACCGTTCACTTAATCTAGCTCATCCAAACAGTCTTATTGAATTATTGTAGAATCCTCCCTTAATCAAGCAAATCCAGATAGCCCCACTGAATTATTTTAGACCTAAGAGCATCTCCAGTAGTACTAGTTAAAAGTTATCTATAATTTGATGAAAATTTAACATTTCTATTTTACATTGTAAAAATTTAGTTAGTGCTCCAATAGTGTTAGTTAAATGATTAGCTAAATTACACGTGGCACATTCTCAATATTTCTTGTATGAGAATTTTAAGGAATTCAGGACATAACCGCTAAGAACATGGGTAAACAAAATATGAAGTTATTTATCCGGCTCGTTAAAAGTAGTGAGCGGGATAACTATCCGCTAAAATAAAGAGCTTAGTAGAGAGCCTATTGGAGACAATATTTTTCCCATCTTATTTATATTTTGAAGATAACCGCCATATAAATAACCTATTGGAGATGCTCTAAGTAGTCACGGATATAGTTTGTACCGGGGTTCAAATGAATTATTGGTACCACAAATGAATTATTTTGTTAGAAAATGTTCGTAGGCACTTGACCACCCCCATTATGAGTACTATAAAAAATGTGCAAGTACTTTTAACATGTCACACAGATGCGTACTTCCTTATATAACAGCCTTGTGATCACAAAAAAAATACCCCGAGCCAAAATCTTCTTGATTCCTCACTTTAGAAAGGTTTTATCTTAGTATATTTTTCAGGAATTCAAGATGACACTGGTCATTTTTTTTTTTTTTTTTTCAGGTAAAATCTGATCATCATCATCAGAATATAGAATAGAGTCGAACAGAGGAGGAGGAACTGGACGATGGTTTGTGCCCCGATAATGGTTGAGGATGTCCGAAAACATTTGAAGGACAAAGGAAAAGCTGTAATATTGGGAAAGCACGTATTTTTCTTTGGGTAAAAACAATTTTCACCCCTGCATTATGGATTATATATGGATACCCCTGCATTATGGTTAAATACAAATACTTCTCTGTCAGTGAATAAAGCTAACGGAATGAGCTAAATGACATATTTATCCTCATATTAGGATTCCCCTGCACTATTGTTAAATACAAATACTTTCCTGTCAGTAGATAGAGCTAACGAAATGGACTAAATGACATATTTACCCTCATATTAAAAAAAAAATGCCATTGCTATATAAACTTGTTCATCCCTCATTTGTAAACCCTAGCATCTCTCTCTCCTCCTCTACCCTTTGAATCGAAAGAACACTCTCTTCTCCTTTGTCTCTCCTTCCCCCATCGAAACCCCCTCTGAATCGAAGAACACTCTTTTTCCCTCTCATCTCTCTCTTTGTCTCTCCTTCCCCGTCGAAACCCAGCTGCCACTACCTTCTGAATCGCCGCCCCGCACCACGAACCAGAAAATCGACGTAATTTTTTTACAACTTTTTCATGGTGTTATAGATTAAGTTTATTCCAAATCCATGTAAAAGATCACCAATTTCTTGTACCGTTTGGCTAATTAAATCACCGGATCCAAGAGATCGATGAATTGTGACAAAAGTAATTACAGAAGAAACAGAAAAAACAGAGGTGGTATGTGTTTTATTTTTCAATTAGTGTTCGCATTTTATTGTTAACCATCAGATTTTCTAGACACATTATTGAAAATTTCCAGAGTCGAACAAACTCTCTCTCTCTCTAGCATTTTGAATCTTTGTTGAGTTACTACCGATCTCAACAAAGATTCCAGTGTACGATATAGTACAATGTACATGATGATTACTTGTGCCAGAGAAGTAGGTGCAAAGGGATTGTAAATTTGCTAAATGTTTCTACAACCTTATGAAAAGGTTAATATATTTTTCATTAATTTTTTTCAGTCGAATCAAATATTTGAAATGTGCTAAAATGTCAAATACTTCCTCTATTTCTTCTCTTTCTACTTACTTTAACTTTCATTACTATTTATTGGGTCGCTTTGATCCGATAATTTGATTAGAAATACGATGTAATTTATGGAGTTATGAAGTAAGTTTTACTTTACAATACTATGAAAATTATCAAAAAAAATTGCATCGTTTTATTATCCAAATGGCTGGATCAAAGTGATTTGATAATGAATAAAAAAGTCAAAACTGAAAGAAATATAATAAACAAACCAAGGAGGAGAGAAAAATGTACACAGAGAGCACTCCAATATTATACTACCATATTGCTACTACCAAGTCGGTGCTTGTGTTTTGTTACACACAATAGTTGTCAAATCGGGATTCAGAGAGTGAATCGAAATTCAACAGTACTGAATCGTGAATTGAATCGAACCGTGAATCGTAAAGATCCACTTACAATCTCTTTAAGCATAAATAATATCATATTCCACAAAACTATAACATGTGCGAACAGTATATTCATATTTCAACATAAGCAAGCTCAATTTTTTAGCTAACTCGCAGCTAATACGACCTATTATGAGTTGTACCCACCTAAAAGATAAGAATAATGAAGATATATGAGTGTATGTGAAGCAAGGAACTACAAGATACCAATAGAATGGAAAATAACGTGAAGCTATTAGTCGTGAACTTAAAGAATAATGTACTAGCAAACAAACATATTTGCTAAACAGACCAAAACAAGGCAAGTGTTGTTTTTAGAACTATTACTAACTCAATAAGACTCCCCAGCTGAATCAAGATGAATCGTATCAATCGGTCTAAATCGCAAATGAATTGTGAGACTAGGTCTCGTCGTGAATCGGGATTCAGATAAAATTTTGGTCTCACCCTCCGATTCGCATTGCTTCATGGGTGAACCGAATCGAATCATAGGATTTTGACAACTATGTTACACACACTATTAATTTTACAATATGCTCACATATTCATTGTTAATATTTGTGAAAACAATGTTCCATTTTCCATGAGATACTCAAATACCCACTGCAGTAGATAATTAGATCACCTAAATTTTACACTTACATCTTGTAATTGGCACACATGATATGAAAAAATATATGATATATGCTCTCATGTTTTCCTAAAAAAATGCTCTCATGTCACACATATGGGATTCATTTCTTTCCTTAGATATACATTATTATTATATTCTATGACACACCATTTATAATAGGTTAAGTGTTACTGTACAAAAATATTAATAGTAGATTAAGTGAAGGAAGGAATACAAACATTTGTTACATTATAATCTCGTAGTGTAAGAAGATTATACGTAGACTCCATCAATATACATATAATTCCCTTGTTCCTTCTCTTGCTTCCTACTTCACTATTCATCGAGTAACTTTGACCTGGTGATTTGGTTAGTAGAACTATACAAGAATGTCCCTAACTTTTATTAATAAAATTACCGAGTTAAAGTGACCCTGAAAGTTCATCGTAGGAAGCAAGAGAAGAAACTGATGAAGTAGTAGTGATTATAGGTTCATACTTTTGTCTTTGAAAGAGGTAATGTGCATACATATTCAATTGTAGTATCATTTTCTCATGTTCATCTAATCTCACATAGAAAGGACAAAAATCTCACTGCAAGTTTTTTGAAAACTTAAGGGTTGAGCTGAATGTTTCATTTTTAAATACAGGAGACAATTAGAGCACTTATATTAATCAAATTTGGAAATAAATGTTTGGCACACATGGCATACCTATACCACTTTGAGAATACGATCATGTGTCATGCTCATGATGCTTCTCAATATCACAGGGGCAAGAAGAAAGTTATTGAAATGGTTGGCACTTACATCTTATACGTATTAAATATTAATCACATTTGGAAAGAAATGCTTGGCACACATGTCATGCCTACGAAAATATATACGTCAGATGTCCTGCTCATGAGGCTTCTCATATCACAAGTGCAAGAAGAAGTTATTGAAATGTTTAGCACTTGGTACATCCTATACGTATTAATCAAATTGGGAAAGAATTATTTGGCACACATGTCATGCCTACACCACTTTGAAAAAATATATACATCATGTGCCCGTTCTCATGATGCTTCTCTAATTATACACTTTTACAATGAGTACAATTGAAATGTTAATACATTCAGTTGAAGTTAGAGTCGTTTGGTACCAGCTGAAAATCTCAATAATCAACTGAAAATAATATGAAAATAAAATTCAACTTAATTGAGAATCACAATCTTTTTGGTATGAACTGAAATTATATATTACTAACTTGATCTATTTAACAAAATTTAAAAAGCTCCAAATTCAAGTAATTAAATACACCTATTTATAAATGATCTGTGATCATGTTAATGTAAAAAATATATCAAAATTAATTTTTTTAGAGATTTTTAGCTGGATAATTCCCAATTTTGAAGATTCTACAATTACACACAGATTATCATATTAAAATCTGCAGACATAACAAACACAATTGTTAAAAAGAAGTCGATTTAATCCAATTGTAATAAAATCTTGGATACCAAACATGCACTTAGTATGACTGTATGACCTGCACAACTATATGCATATGCATATGCAATATGCCAGCAAGCGATCAGCTTACTTGCTTGAATAAAAAAAGAGAGATACACGGAAAATGAAATCCGAAGATATGAATAATAAATGCTCCATTATAATTAATCAAGTGAAGAAATGCTCCATTATTATTATTATTAAATACGCAACTGTAATACTAGTACATCATCATGCATGATGCAAGCATTGCCCATCATCCTGAATATTTGACTCGTATATGGGGTCACTTTGACCGGGTGATTTCGATATCAAAATGATGCAATTTTTCGATAATTTTTTCATCGTGTTATACAGCAACTTGTACTCTACAAACCCATGAAAAAATTATCAAAAAATTAAATTACTTTGCTATCCAAATCACCGAGTCAAAATAACCCAGTAAATAGTGATAAAAGTTAAATTGGTGCGAAAGAGCTGGGACAGAGATAGATGTAGTATGTATGGAATCATTAAAACCATGTCGTTTGATACGGAACAATTGTAATCTTGGACAACTAAGATAATTTAAAAAAACGGTTGCATGAACATGGTGGAAGAAAAATAGAAAGAAAAAATGTCCGTAGAAGAAAGATTGGCTTAAAAATTGCAAATACGTGCAAAAGAAAAGAGTTATTTGTTCCAACCATAGTTAGTAAAATACGGGACGGAAACAAATCGTGATACGGTACGTACGTGTATTATACAATTTTAGGTTAAAAATACGTTAGTAAAAATTCGGCTTAAAAACACGAGATTTGATTAATTCGGGTTTCTATACGTACGTGTATAATTTGTATACTATTTATTCATTCAGAATTAAAATACGTGTGCGTTTGTTAGTATTTAGCATATATAATGAGTTATTTGTGTCCCACATTGCAATCTTTTCATATTTTTATCAAATATTTAAAATTATTTGTACAGTATGTACTCATTTGTTTATCATTTTTTATAAATATACTAATTACTCATAGCTAACACATTACTTAATTTACTTATGTAAAATAATATCAAACTATTATGATCAAAACTTTTATATAAAAAAAGTTATTGCGCATTCCTTAATCTTAAGCCTTAATTATTTTGAAAATTAATAGTGAAACACATAAGACTCAAGATGCATGTACATAGCTATTTCAATTTCAAATTTTAGTTTATAATAATACTTGTAAATCTATATACTAATAAATATTTATAATGAATAAAATATTATTCTTTACACTATTATTCTTTCCAAAAAAATATTTATAATAAATATATAGTAAAAAAATATTTAGTAATAACGAATTACTATAACTTCTAATATTTTGGATGACAATTTATTCGCGATAATTTTGTATGGAAGAAGTTTTATTCGGAAGTATTATACGTTAAAACGTTAAATACGAGTATAAAACTTTTTGGTCAGAAATTCGAGTATTTTTCATTAGGTCCAACAATAGTACGAAATACGGAAGTATTTTTCATTTATACGTACGGACGGGTATTAAACGGAAAAATTCGGAGTATTTACTAACACCATATTTTTTTGACTTAATTACTCAATGCATACCCTCAGTTTGCCGAAACTATCATATTGCAACCACCAGTTCTAGAATTAGCTGATTGCATCCTCCATTTGTAAAAAGTACGTCAATGTCAAACTGGGAACGAAATTCAACCATCAAATTCAAACACATCGAATGTATTTTCATAAAATTCACATCGTCTATGATACAATCGCATCATATTGTTTAAGATAATGTCCTTTGAGTACGTTAATTTTGCGATGAAATTTCGTTCCCAATTGCACATTGACGTATTTCTTGTAAATGGGGGATGAAATCAGCTAGTTCTAGAACTGGGAGTTGCAATGTGATAGTTTCGGTAAATTAGGGGTACGCATTAATAAGAGCATCTCCCACAGTGACCAAATCATACATTTGATAGTAAAATTTAGTGTTTTCGGCCTCCCACAACAAATCACCAAATCACCAAATCACTAAAACAGAATGTGATTTTTTTGTAGGCCTCCCACAGTCGTTGACAAAAAAAACACCAAATCACCAAATTCTATATTTGGTGTAGCTTTTGTGAAATTGTGAAGTGCATCTCCCACAGTACCCTCAAATCCTATCTTATATCACCAAATCTTATTTTTACCATCAATTTTGATGGCAAAAATAGGATTTGGTGTAATCTACACCAAATTTTTAATTAGCGTTTAGGACATGTTTTCACATTACTTTCATAGTAATAATATACTCTAATGTAATAGTGTAGCATTTCGTCTTTACAGTATATACGCCATCCGTTTTTCTTCTCCCACTTTGTATAATATGCTTTTGAGTCATAGCGTGTTACATAATATTTTCAGCATCATGCGGCGGGATGATAAAATAAAATAACTAATGTAGTTGCAACAGGTTTGGCCGAATATAAACATCAAGAACTTCAGTAACATTCTTGTACATATTTCCATTTAGTATGGCATGCAAATATATAAAATTAGAAAGAAAATTTGAACCTACCCCTCCCCCCCCCCCCCAAATAAGATTGAAGTGGGAACAAATTCAGAGAAAGACTTACCTGAACTATTAAGTGTGTGCAGACAACTGATTAGTGTTAAAAAATATTTTTAACGACTAATATAATTAATCTTAGTGATAAAAATAAAATATAAACAAAATTAACGACAAGAATAATGCATTATTATAAACTCAGAAAAATGAAAATATATCACATTATTAGCACGAAAATAAAACACATAGTCAAACTTAGAAAATGAAGAAAACATAATGAAGAACAAAGTGACATAATAATGGAATGTGCAATGTCTGCGTGACAATCTAGTTGAAATCCACGTTTTGGTAGCTGAAATTGGGATAACTTGCATCTGGTCGAGGATACGTCTGATCATTATAGCTAGGAGGTTCTGGGACATACGATTCATTATTTCTTCCTCCACTCGCCAAATTTTAAGTTCTTTGCTACTCTAGGCATGTTATCGTCCTCAGACTGGATTAGAGTCATTTCACACTTATGGGATAATCATGGTCAAATAGATTAGACTGGTTACTTTTAGATTTTTGTAGTGTTATTTAATCATTTTACATTTTTCTGTAATATTGTTTTGGTAATAAAATATTTTTTTATTTTGATAGTTATGAAATCATGATTTAGTGATAAATTTAATGATTTGTTGTGGAAGGCCAAAAATACCATTCTCTAAATTTGATGAAATTGTGAAATAATTATTTGATGTAAAAGTTGGTGAAAACTGTGGGAGAACAAAAGCTCTATTTTTTTTTTACCAAAAATGGTGAAATAGTGTTTTAGAGGGTTAACTGTAGGAGGCCAAACCATTTTTCTCCACCAAATATAGAATTTGGTGTAAAATTTGATGTCAACTGTGGGAGATGCTCTAATTAAGCCTATCTTTATAAAAAATGTTCACGATCCAGTTTGATAGTTTTCCCATTCTAAATTTCTAACCTTTAATTACCGAAACATGTGCCCACCACCAATTGCAGATGCAGGATCTGATTGAACAGACGCATCATTTTTACGGTAAAAGTATGTTATAAAAAAAGGATAATGCATGCTTCATGTGTTTGCAAGTAAAAGTATGCTAGCCAAAAAAAAGGATTAGGCATTCATTACTATTATTTAATGGCACGAGTTATTTTTTATTTTTTTAGTGGCACAAGTTAAACTCATAAGTAATGAGTACTTTTAAATTTTATAAAGAAATACAAACAAGTTAAAATATGAAAAATGGGTTTCCTGAAAAGAAAATATATATACGAAAAGTGGGGTAAAATCATTGTTTCAGAAAATACGAAACATTTAATATCTGTTTGGTTCGCAGTAAAATGTGTTTTACAAGGGAAAGTACTATATGCGTAAAATATCTTAGATAAAGAGTGGTTGAGATTACACTATCTTTCCTTACACCAACCTCTCATTCTAAGAATTTACAATTTCATGATCCTAATTGATCTCATTCAAACAAGGCCATTATATGAGCAATGTACTTATAAACATAATTTTGTACCAATACTTTGTTAATCGAGCTGGTTGTTCACGAGCGAGCTTCATCCGTACGGCTCGGGTCGTTAACCACGCGAGCCTAAAATGATGTTGTAGCTAAGCTCTTTTCAGCACACGAGCCGAGCTATGACCGATCTGGTTTTTTGAAAGCAACTTGTGCTTTTTTGTGACATCATAATGTACCTTTTTTTTGGGATAACCATGGTATCCAGGCCTAGCGCACCTCGATTAAATTCATGGGACTTCATTTATTGATCGTCGTGAGGTTTAACAAATCGGCCAATTTGATTTGGGCCCCGATCCTTCCTTATATAACAGACCTCCTGATCAACAAAAAAAGGACCAAGCAAAAATCTTCCCTCTCCCTCACTATTTCTAAAGATTTATCTGAAAGGTATAGGTTGTTAGTGTATTATTTTTCTTCACAAAATCAGGATGACACTGGGAAGCAGTAGCATTTTGGTACGTTTCTATATTTACATACCACAATCATCTCAAATTCCGCAAGAATGCTAGTTAGATTTCAGTTTTCTTCCATTGTAGTAAGGAATTGGGTTTTCAGGTAAAATCTGACATATATCGGAATGGAGTCGAGCACAGTAGGAGGAACTGGACGATGGTGTGTGCCCCGATAAAAGGGGATGACACTGATGAGATGCTAGTACAGATGAAGAAGGCGAAAGAACTCGGAGCCGATATGGTTGAGATTAGAATGGATCACTTGAAGAAGGAGAAGATGATGAGCCCTCAACAATGTGTGGAGATTCTTATCAAACAGAGCCCTCTGCCCACAATCATCACTTACAGGTAACCCAAAAATACCTGTTTTTTAGAGAAGTGTACTCCTTTCCGTTGCTTAGAAAATGTGGGCATAAGTCTCGGTTTCTGGTAATGCTGTACGATTTTAAAAGCGGTTGTACAAGATGCACTGTAAAAAAAGTTTTCATGAAAACTCAAATTAAAGTGTTTGGCGAACTTCATATATAGCCGGTTGTAGAAACATATTTTTAACATTTTACGTTTAGTAATTATTATTTTGATTTCGAACTTGTTATAAGTGTCCAAACGACAATCAATATAAAGTCCTACAACCTTGGTTATAAAATCAATGTCCCCAATAAAATAAAATAAAAATATGCACAAAACATTTCATCTATTTCCTAAAAGTTGGCGGAAAAGTTGTTGTTGTCAGATGAATAATAATTTTCAAATACATCAAAACTGTTTTTGACATTAAAAAAGAAAACAGTGTTGAAAAAAAGCAAAATTATTTCCAAAAGGGCTCTAATCCTTTGAGACAATATCTATTTTTGTTCACTATTTTTGGTTTTATGTGAAAATCACGTGTTTTGTTAGTTGTGTTTGGTTTACGACTCTTACATTATCAATAATTATTACAAAACCCCACATGTCTAGCTTTTCTAAACCATTCGACTAGCATCCTACAAGGGACACACTGTTTTTGGAGTGTGCAGAAATGGTGCCTTTACATTCAATTATTGTTAGACGTTAGTAAAAGGTAGATGTACCTTCTACTACATCCATTTCTTTTCTATCACACCGGTTTGATTTTTGTCACTATTTATTGGGTCATTTTGACCCGGTAATTTGTGTAGCAAAACGATACACTTTTTTGATAATTTTTTTATGGTGTTGTAGAGTAAAAGTTGTTCTATAACACGGTGAAAAAAATATCAAAACGTTTTGCTATCCAAATCACCCGGTCAAAGTGACCCAAATATGATTCAAAAGCCAAACTAGTGTGATAAAGAGGAAACTGAGGTAGTACTAGGTTGTACACACTGGCTTTCTTTCATCTCTTTTTCATCTTCATTTTTTTACTCTGTCAATATTATTTTTTACACCATCTTCAATAACCTTATAATTTTCAATAACTAGGCTCATCCAAAAAGCCTCATTATCTTTCAGCTGTGTAATAATGTTCTCAAATTTGTATTTTTTTCATAAGGTAATATTTGTGTTATAAGAAAAAGCTAGTAGTAATTACATCGCTCTCATTTCTTTCTACGTATTCTTGAAAGTAATGCTTTTTAAGTTGTGGTTCATTGAGCGGGGAGCCTCTGGAGGATCTTAATTATGATCGCGGTGCCATCTGAAATAATACTCAAAATGATTTTTCTTTCGTAAAATGTGAAATCGAGAACAACAAAGAAATATAATTGAAATACTAGTAGTAATTGCGATAGACCGAATTAGTATTTATTTACCAGACCAACATGGGAAGGTGGTCAATACAACGGAGATGAATCAACACGACACGCTACACTGCGTCATGCTATTGACTCGGGTGCTGATTATATCGAAATTGAGCTTAAGGTGCGCGGCTTACATTCATGTTCGCTTTAATGTTCTTCTAGTAACTTTTTTTTTTTTTAGAAAATCTTCTAGTAACTTTAGATAGTGTTACATACGTTTCTGTTGGATTGCTTAGAGAAAAATGACAAAATTTTAAGAGATTTGTGTCATCACTACAAAAAAATTACTTAATAAGGCAAGTAAACTGAAATAGTCGAAAATGCCCAATACGTGAAGTATATATGTTGATTCAGAAGAAACATCGGAAGTAAAAAAAAATGTTGTTATTTAATGTTGTCTCTAATCTTGTCATGTAAAGGTGGCAGCTGAGTTTTTCAACTCTATGAAAGGCACGGAGAAGCCTGGAAAGACCAAAATCATTGTTTCTTCACACAATTACGAAAGCACTCCATCTGCAGAAGAACTTGGCAACCTTGCTGCACGAATACAAGCAACGGGAGCTGACGTAGTGAAGATTGTCACAACTGCACAAGACATCACTGATTCAGCTCGTATCTTCCAGTTACTTGGACACTCTCAAGTAAGTAGTACTGCATGAGTGAGTTAGTTATGACTTTGCTTCAACTTCTAATCGACTTTGGACTTTAATCTGTTATGAAGTTTTCTGAGGCGTTTTTGGTATGGACTTTTCGTGCCTTATTTTTGAATTTTAGATTTTGACTTTTTTATGTAAAGTTTGAATTTTAGAAAAAGTTGGGTATCACCCGCAAATGTTTTATAAATAATTTTCTTCTCAGTGAACGGTATGACCAATCTAAGCATTTCTTTACAGCTAGGGTGGTAGCTCAAGTGCTAGAGCGTTGGAAGCCCCTGCATGAGGTCCCGGGACCAAAATTGACGACAAAACAATTTCTCAAATAAAAAAAAATCTAAGTATTCCTCTTCTTTTTTTTTTGGTATTTACATATTAGTACTAAAATTCATTTGTGACATACCATAATTTTATTGATAAATATACAAAGGAAATACTGATAATTTTTACTAACCAACAAAATTATTACATCACTATTACTTGACAGCACAAATATTTTTCACCAAACACACAGTCATTTCTATCAACTTTTTCACAATAACTAAAAAGTAAACTAAAGTCTAAAAAACAATGCAAACTCACGCCATGTCTTATGGGAAGAGAACCATGCATTGCTGTAACATGGGAGATACTAAATTAACCACTTGAAATAACATTGCAGGTGCCAACCATAGGATTTGCAATGGGTGAAAAGGGTTTCATTTCTCGCGTACTTTGTGCAAAATACGGCGGTTTTCTCACTTTTGCTTCACTTGAACCCGGCATAGTGTCATCTCCCGGGGAGCCAACAGTCAAAGATTTGTTGGGATTGTACAATTTCAGAAAAATAGGGCCCGATACCAAAGTACACGGGGTCATAGGAAATCCTATCGGCCATAGCAAGAGTCCTCATTTGTATAACCCAGTGTTCGTATCAGCTAACTTCGATGGAGTCTATTTGCCTTTGCTGGTTAACGACGTCGCTAGTTTTCTCAACACCTATTCATCTCCGGATTTCGTTGGTTATAGGTAAGAATGACATTTTTTATCACATATCGACCCCTAAGTATGTTCACTAATGACTAATGTGAATAATCTATAATGCAGCTTCACAGTTCCGCACAAAGAGTCTGGACTCAAATGCTGTGACAAGATTGATCCAATCGCCAAGGTCAGGAGAAATATAGCTTTTTGTCCTTGGCTATTTTCACTTGTCAAGAAAGACATGCGAGAGAATTTAAAAAATAATAAAAAAATAATAAAACTAGAAACTTGGTTTTGCATTTGTTCATTTCATAAGAAAGTAGGTGGGAAAGTGATCAGTAATAATAAAGGAAAGGAAAGTGAATAGTAATAAAATTTTCCTTTAAAATCTTGTGTTCTTTATAGGGTACCATTTGACGAAAAGATATTTCCTGCATAAAATAGACATGGTAGGTCACATAACTTTCATATTGCAACTAAACACACATGCAGAAGAAGAAAATATTTTTTATTTTTCTTTACCTTCACTTTCCCTCACTTTCTTGACCAATGAACGCAACCCTAGTGTTTGCCCGAAGGACTACTAAAAATCGATTTGACTTCATGCTCAAACGTCACAGGAAATAGGAGCTATAAGTTGCATGCTCAGGAAACCTAGTGACGGCAAGTTGATCGGCTACAATATGGACTACCTTGGAGCTGTTGCAGCTATCGAAGAAGGATTAAGAGGTAGTTCAATTGGTTCTCATAATCGTTGTTTGTCCCACATGGAGGTTCTGTCTGTTTCGTCTGTGCTTAATAGGATACTTTGGCTACTTGAGTTTCAGGCAGAACCTTGGATTCTTTTGCAAGCAACAAAATTGTATCTTCTTTTGCAGGCTCGAGCTATGATAGTGTTGGAGTAGATTCACCGCTGGCTGGTAAGCTGTTTGTTGTCATAGGAGCTGGCGGGGCAGGAAAAGCGCTTGCTTATGCTGGAAAAGTAAAAGGTGCAAGAGTTGTAGTTACCGACGCCATATATGGTAACGCATAAACCACCAGGCATATCAAATAACTTAGGACAAGTCACATGTGCATAGGATTCTAGCGACTGATTGATCATGAGAAATATGTTTTTTTTTTTTTTTTTTTTTGTTTCTTGAATGACAGATAAAGCTAAAGAACTTGCCAGCAAAGTTGCAGGACAAGTTATTGCTCTTTCTGAATTAGACGATTTTCATCCAGAAGACAGGATGATTCTTGCAAATGCCACACCTGTTGGAATGGAACCGAATACTGAAGCTACTCCGATTTCTAAGGTTTGTCAACTATTTTTTCTGTCTATTGGTTTCAGTTTTAGTTCATTTTCTTGTTTGGGAACTTATATGGTAGTATGGCTGCATAACTCCACATATTATTAAATTGGACCGGGGTTCTTAGCCCACTACATGTTTCTTTTCTTCTTTTTCTCAGGATGCTTTAAGGAACTATTCCCTAGTGTTCGATGCGATTTACACGCCAAAGTGGACGAGGCTCTTGAAAGAAGCGCAAGAAACGGGAGCCAAGGTCGTGTTTGGAACGGAGATGTTTGTGAATCAAGCTTTCATACAGTTTGGCAAATTCACTGGTTTGCCCGGTAAGGCGAGAAGGACTACTTTTCTTATCTTGTTTCACTTGTGTTGGTCTTCGTATATTTACAATCTCCCGTTGTTCACATGACTGTCATTGCTTTATTTTCAATCTTTCGCAGCACCAAAAGAATCAACGAGGAAAACTCTGGCAAAGTACGCGTAATACTTGATGTTTACTATCGCGGAACAAATTAGAGCTACCAGTGTATTAGTAGTATATTCCAATGTAAATTGTTGCAACCAAACGTTGTACATTTATTTTCATGCTTATTGTAATAAACGAACAACAACAGCATTAGGGACTTTCTGTTGGTCGTACGACCAGGGGTCAAATTGGACCCGCCCATGAATCCGTCCGCGCCGCGGACTTAAAATTAGTTCAAATCTGCTCGCTTATTTGAATTGGCTTCATATTTGTTTGCCAACCTGCTTAACCCCAACGAAACTGTGGTCTCTGAAGATCTTAAAGAGCCAACACACGCTTTTTCGGCCATGAGGAGTTTAGGTAAGCAATGACATCAACTGCGTCTGTGTTTAGTTGACTTTGATTAATTTTATTTCTCAACGTTATCTCAGCACTCTGGAAACATTTGAATGCCAAAAGAAGATCTGTAATATTGGGAAAGCACGTACTTTGGTTTTAACTGATGAAAGTTGTAATATGATAAGCATACTACGCTAGGCATTATGCCAAAAGACACTCTCACCCCCTTCAGGTTAAGGACTCTTTCACCCCCCCCCCTTAGTTTTGAAAAGGACACTTTACCCCCTTGAGTGCGCCTCCAAGTAAGTTACACCCCCGATTGTGAAATCGATAGTCTCGGGCCGGGAGACGACACTAAAAATAGTTTTGGAGACAAGTTCACTTCTCATATCATGCAAAAAGTCTATTATACCCTTGAGTAACTCAAATATTTTGCATAACATATGTGTAAGATTGTCTCAAAACTCTATTTTTAATAAAAGATCGCAGCTCCATACTGACAGTATCACAATACGAGGTGTAAGCTTTCAGATGTTCGGCACATTAAAGAAGTGAAAGTGTCATTTTCCAAACTAAAAGGGGTGAAAGTGTCTTTTACCCCTTTCCTTGTACCATATTGCGTGGCATGTGCTGGCCAATCCGCCAACTTGGCTTTTATAATATCTTTCTTTCAACATGTCCAAGACGAACCCACATGTTACAACTTAGGAGGAGTTGACTTGAGTGAATAAATGTTTAAACAGATCTAACATTGAAAAGTTTATTAGATAACCAAAACTCAAGAGATGCCCAGTTGAGCTATACAAAAGCTATTTCTTGGGTTGTTGAGTACACAACGAAACACACATACAGAGAGACAGAGAGAGAGGTATGAGTTACTATAATTTGATCTTAGTGAAAGAAAGTTCAAGAGACGAACTTCTTAACAGAGTTTGCAGGTATTGTCGTACAGATGTAGTAGCAGCTCCATTCTATATATCTCGAGATGATATAATAGACGTTAACATCCACAAAGAATGCGGCGATCTCCCCAAGGAGATGGTCCACGAACTCCACCCTGGTCACATTCTTCGCCTTCATATTCAAAATTGGGGTGATCGAAACAAAAGATGCTCTGTCTGCGGAGCAAAAGCAAAGACTTATTACAAGTGCAGTGTCGTTGACTGCAGCGACGACTTTTTTTTGGACGCAAAGTGTGCCGTCAAGTTGTTTCCAATCAGCCACAATTGTCATCCTCAACATCCACTGATTCCTATTCAAACATCGGAGCGCTTCCCATGTGCTGTTTGCAACGATTCTGACACCTATGGCATATCTTACCAATGCACCACTTGTGAATTCGAAGTGCACCAGAAATGTGTTGCGCCGCGGAAGATTAAACTACCTGTTCATACTCATGAGCTTGAGTTCATTTGTTACACCGATGAAGATCGATCCAGAGGGAGGAAGACGAAGCCTGTGTGTTGTCAGCTCTGCAGAGAAGAGCTGGAATTTGCTTTTCACTGCCCTACATGCAAGTTATCCTTCCACACTTATTATTGCAGGTTCCCATCCATCGACTATGGAGAAAAGACATTTTCCCCCTCGATTTATGGAAAAAGACATTTTGCACCCTTGTTAACGGATGGAGGGTGGACAGATACCACCCTTCTGTTACAATCCGTTATTAGAGGGGTGCAAACTGACTTTTTGTGACCATTTTACCCTTATTAATTGTGGACAAATATCATTATTTTTGTTTATTAGTGTTCATTATGTTCTTGAGCACCACCTCCACTACCACCTAATCACAACCACCACTACCACCACCAACAGCAACAAATCTGACCTCTCATCTATTTTTCTTGTTCTATCTCACTACAACCACCAACAACACCAACCAAAACAATCATCCATCCCAACAATGACAATCAGAAATCCAAAATTAGAAACCCTCTTCATTCATGACCTCCACCACAACAACATCAACACCACCAACACCACTCTCGACTCAGTTAACTCTCACCAAAACAAAAGCTCAAATTTTTCAAACCCAAAATAAATTCAACCCACACACAATCCAATTGAAGACCCAACATATCAAACTCACACCAAAATAAACTCAACTTGAATCAGTGACATGGGCTGAGTACAAGAGCGAGAGAGAGAGAAGAATGGGATCCGTCGAATAAAAATTCGGACAAAGAGGAGGAAGAGCCAGAGAAGACATTCTTTGTATTGGCCTCGTATAAACTTCAATAAGCAGACCGCCTCCTCTCTCTCCTATATCTGAAGAACATATATTCATGTCGCCGGCGTTGCTAGATTCGAGAGCTCCGGTGCAAACCCCTACTCGGGCGAATCAGGTTCCAACACTTTAATCTTTGAATTTTTCTGGTTTTCCTCAATCAGCGAATCCAAGACCATTAATCCGTCGAACGCATTTGGGTCTGCTTCTTCGGGCCGTTCCAAGCCAAGACTTGTGAAATTGAGAAGGCATGGAGCTTCTAAAAGGTCAAACCCTCTCTTTGCCGAACCCCCGATCGGTTTCCTCCATCGCCGGCGATGAGACAGTGGCGGACTGGAGTAATTAGAAATTGGCGGTGATGTGTTCTTCGCCGGCGTTTTGTTCTTCGCCGACGATGTTCAGATCCAGAATTTGCGGCTTCCACCAAAGCATCTGCGGAAGGAGATACACGGAGAGGGGGACCGGATCTGGGGAAGGAGAGAGAGATCCGATGGCGGCGATACAGGTTGGCAGTGTCATCCTCCGGCGTCGGCACTCCACCTCCAACTGCACACCTTCTCCACCTGCACTTCCACCTCCACCTGCACTCCTAATTCTTCTTCAGATCTGTTTATAGAGAGAGTTGAAAGAGGGACAATAGGAGGAGAAGAACGAGAATAAGATGGAGGTTGGAGGCTGTGGTGGTTGTGGAGATGGGTGGTGGGTGATGGGTACGATTATCAGAAGAGGGGAGGAAAAGCAGACAGAGATTGAGAAGATGAGAGTTCCTCAAAAGAAAACATGATGAGAAGAGGAGACTTTTGTGATGGGGCTGGGAAGAAAAGAGACAGAAGAGAGAGGGAAATAGATAAGGTTAGGGTTTGTAATGAGGAGGAGAAGGAAAGAGGTTTTATAGTTGTGTAATTTCCTTGCATCTTGAGGGTAATTATGTCTTTTTGAACCTCTGTTAGTGTGGTGTTAGTTTTTAACTCTGACAGGGGTGCAAAATGTCTTTTTCCATAAATGAGGGGGCAAAATGTCTTTTCTCCATAATTGGAGGGTGGAAAATGTCTTTTACCCTATTTTATTTTATTTTATTTTATTTTATTTTTGCTTTCTTATCTTTGTTCTATATTAATTGTGGGTAAAAGACAGTTTCACCTCATCTAGTTTCATTGAAGGACACTTTCACTCCCTCTAGTTTAGAAAAGGACACTTTTACCCCTTCGGTGTGCCGAACTTTAAGTTATTTACACTCACTGATTGTGACGCCCTTAATCTAGGAGTGACGTTTGTCACTGAAAATAATTTTAGACACAAATTTGACGCCTATATCATGTAAAAGTGCAATAAACATTGGGTAATCCCTCAAGGTTGTCAGAATCGCGATCCGGATTTTGGATCGTACGATTCTACGATCTAGAAGGGGGGAGGGGCGTCGTGCCGGATCGTTAGAAAAATCGTTTTCTCACATAATCGATTGGGATCGCGAGCAAAATCGTGGAATCTGTAGGATTCTACGACCCTTCGATCTTACTTTTGATGTTGACGAGGACGATTTCGAAGAACAGGCGACCTCTAGAAACCGTCTCTAGCCTCTGACGGACCTCCATCAAGTGTTGCCAGCCAAACCGCAATAACCAACTACCCACCCATCATCAGATTCCGATCAAATAGAGGGGGGGGGGGGAGGTCAGAGAGACAGTCTTACTCTTACCTTGCAGAGAGAAAGAGAGTATACAGAGAGGGAACGACCGAACTAGAGAGACGGGATACTCCACGATCTTATCTTCTCAACTTCTTTCTACGTCGTTTCTCATGTTCCTATCTTTTGATATTCTTATCTTCTTTTTTCTTTAAAAATATAGCCACTTAATTTCTTTATTGACAATTTAATCCATGTCATATAAAAAATGCATCATTGGCAGGATCTTACGATCCAATCCTACAATTCTCGATCACGTGGGACACTGAAGGTGTGAAAGTTTTTTTTACTGACAATTTCTAATACCAGACTAACATGTAGCAATATGGGGTGTAATATTTTTTTTAAAGTTCGGCACACTAAGGGGGTGAATGTGTGATTTCTCGAACTGGATGGGGGTGAAAGTGTCATTCAATGAAACTAAAGGGGGTGAAAATGTCTTTTACCCTAAGTGTGTGTATGTTTTCGAATATTGTGGGTTTTTTTTTATTGGATTTTTTTTTATATATTTCAGAACTGCTTCACATTCCAGTCACGATGATCATCCACTGGCCTTGCTACAAGAAGAAAGAGGCGCCATCATTGCTGATCATTCTGGAGATTGTTACGGTTGTGGAATGAAAATTTCACTCCCTTACTATGTCTGCATTAGTGAATTATGCGAAAGCAATTTTCTTTTGCACAAGTATTGCGCAGACCTACCAGATGAAGTAAAACATCATCATCTGCACCCTGAGCATACTCTTAAGTTATCAAAGGTAAGGAAATCTGATGTTGATGAATCATCTATTTGTAATGTATGTCATGTTCCTTGGGAAGGCTTCAGCTACTCTTGCTCTGCTCATGAATCTTGCCACTTTAGCATGGATATCATATGTTCCATGAAGACATCACATTTGAAATACATATTTCATCAACATCCATTGTTCCCTTCGAACGTTAGAGGATCTAATTCATGTCGTGCCTGCAACAAAGATAGTGAAGGCCCGACTTACCAGTGCACCACTTGTCGTTTCTGGGTACATCAACAGTGTGCTTCCGCACCGGTGATTGTTACGAGATCTGATTTGCACCCTCACAAGCTTAAACTTAACTACTCACTCTCACCCAAGGAAAATACCAAGCGTTTCCGCTGCCACGTCTGCAGAAAAGATATAAAACTCTATACATGGGCGTACCAGTGTGCTGTTGGATGCGGATATCTCACCCACGTCCACGATTGTTCAGATCCCAACAGGTTCCTCAACTTATATGATTTCTTCTTAGTTCCCTACTACTGCCTCTGTTTGAGCAGGATCTTCCCAGTTGACTTTTCCCACACGTATCCATGTCAGTTTGACTTGATAACTTGGATGGCAAACGACGTAGTTTTTTGGTAATCTTTTCAATACCATGAAAAGATTATCAAATTCTTGCATCGTGTTGCTAATCGAATCACCAGATCGAAGTGACCAGGTGATTAGTGAAAATTGTCAACTAAGAAGATCCTGCTGAAACAGAGGTAGTATGATCTAAGCATAATAACATAATGTTATGTATTTCCCTAATGTCGCAGGATGATTGAAGAAATAGATCCAGCTCTTGCAGTCCATCTCCCCATTGCTAACGAGTTTGTTAGCTTGGAAACACTGTTTTTCATGGACATAAACCGAGCTGTTGGAAAAGGGTTGGAGGCAGAATCTCAATATGGGAATGGGGAACATACAAGGAAGATGCTATATCTTGACCCGTATGAAACTTGTGGTAGATGTTCACAAGTCCTTGCTCCTCCATGTAAGAAATGCACTCTGTGTAAATACTTTCTTCCGAAATCTCCTGCAGAGTTACGCGCCCCTTCTCTGTTTAAAGGATACTACACAATGCTTAAAGATGCAGAGAAACTTGATGAGGAGCATTGCAATGGATTCAGCATCAGTTTCTATAGCCAAATACCAATTTTGAATATCAGCAGCAGTGTCCTTCCATGCTATGTGAAGCATGAGGGTCACAATCATGTTCTCTCAACCACTTGTTTCATAGATCCCGCTTGGTGCAATTCATGTGACAATGATGTCACAAACTATGGATTTACATGTAACATTTGCGACTTCACGCTTTGCATGTTTTGTGCTTCGTTTCCTGGATCAGTTAGCCACGGGTACGACAAAGAGCATGGCTTCAAACTGACGTATTATTCCATTGAAGATGTTGAAGAGTATGTGTGCGAAATTTGCGAAGGAGATATCAAGACAAGATGGTTCTATCACTGTGTGGAGTGCGACCAATCTATTCATCCGATATGTATTTGGCAGATTTTTATCACGTTTGGCTCATTCGTGAACCAATATAGGGATCCCCAATATGGTACTACCAATGAGGGTGTGGTTATGGTTCCAACTATTAAGTTCCCTTCTTTAGGTTGCATGTTCTGTAATCAGGATGATACCTCTGGGTGTCACTACTCCATTTTTGGTAAAGATAGAAGAGGTGGCGATATAAAATCACACGTGCAGTGTATGTCTGGCGGTGAGATTAAGCGATGGCCTGAAGAACGTTTTGAACTTGAACGGATAGTGTGGCGGTTGAAGAGCGAAGATAGCGATGATGATTTATTTAGCTCCTGAAAGTGACACTTGCTAAGTATGCATCAGCCATCTTGGGGGAAAAAATTGTTCTTGATTAACTAGGTCTAATGCTATTTTGCTTTAGATTAACTAGTATACCACTGTCTCTCAATTGCAATTGATTTTTTTGCAGCTGTTTCTTTTACATTTTCTGAAATTTCAATTGTACTTCTTCTCGTTGGTGTTTCATATAAAGTAGATAACCCTCATTAACTTCCATGGTAGCTCTAGCTTTTGAGTTTCACCGCTAAACTGCCTTTCAGGAACTTGTGGTGTTTTGATAATTTTATACTGGTGTATGGGTCATGAAAGTGGTTCTTCGGGTTTGGCTGGCGTATGAACTTAAGTCGAGACCTTCCGATTTCTTAAGACTATCTTGGTTCATTATCTCTTGGCTTTCAGCACCTATGGTTTATGCGAGGCGGGTTGTTCTTTATACCTGACCCAGGACCAAAGTGTAAAGACGATCAAAATTCTTACATTTTCAAGGTTGTCCGTTTGCGTTGGGTCCAAGCC
The DNA here is from genome assembly GCA_023055425.1 of Linanthus parryae. Lineage (NCBI taxonomy): Eukaryota > Viridiplantae > Streptophyta > Magnoliopsida > Ericales > Polemoniaceae > Linanthus > Linanthus parryae. The sequence continues at coordinate 1,784,559 of JALGPY010000002.1, forward strand.
TATTTGATGCCGAATTGCTAGACAAAACGAATTCATTGCCTTTGGTAACAAGTGACGTCCATTTTCCACGATCCGACGTTGTTTAGGGTGTTAAACGGTAGTTTTTTTTTATTATTATTTTATTTACTATTTTAGTAACAATTAATCGCATGATATCTTGATCTTCACTCACACCCCTCATAGTTTGACAAAATTCTCTTACACCCGTAATGACTACCAAACTCGTTGTTATTTACACTCCCTCGGTGTTTTTTACTCTACTAGTTGGTAGGGTAACTTCTCGAATTCAGATTTTTCGGATATATTTACCCTTACAAAGGCTGCACATGCTAATCCACCCCCAGTTTCATAAGCTCACTTCGAATTAGTCTGAACTTTTGTTTGTAGTAGTTGTACCATATTTTAAAAAGCATATGAAATCTGCAATAAAATGCACACATTTTGCACATATTAAAACTACACATTGTTAGGGTGGGTTGGCCTTTGTACCATGTGTAGAGGTAGCTCTGTCAAAAAAAAACTCGAATATTGGAAGTTAGCCAATCAACTAGAAGACTGAATACGCGGAAGGGGGGTGTAAGTGACAACAGATTTGATAGTCATCAATGGTGTAAGTGAAGTTGTTCAAACTAAGAAGGGGGTGGGTGAGTAAAGTTCAACTAAAACTCAGGGGTGTAAGTGAAAGTTGCTTAATCATAAATGATCGTAAATGAATCAAAACACTATAGAAATGCGAAGTTCAGGCTAGGTTCGAACTTGAATTGGGCTAAATATCTTTGGGCCCATGCCCATGTGGTTGGGCTTCACCAGCATAGTGCCTTGCTATTTTTGTAGGTCACTATAAAAAAGGCAAAGGCCAGGCTAGGTTTGGACTTGAATTGGGCTGAATATCTTTGGGCCATACGCGTGTGGTTAGGCCTCACCAGCATTTTGCATTGCTATTTTTGTAGGTCTTTTATTTGTCCACATTTTGAACAGTATAGAATTTTAATTGATATTATTAAATTTGTTTCTATAAACCACATTTAAAACAATCAAGTATCGGAGGTAGTCTTTCACTAAGCTTACATCGTAAAAAGAGAACTCATTGGCAAGGATTATCATATACCGACCGTCAATGAAATTTGACAGTTGTTCTAGTAGTTAAGGGATAGTATAGCCAATTCATTGGCTCGGATATGAGCCCGGTCACCTCTTCACCTTAAGAGTACCTTAGTATTCTTAGAGCATCTCCAACCATTATTTTCATTTTTTTCTTTCATTCTTCATTTTTGGTGAAAAAAAAATGAAGCAGCCTCTAAGAGCATCTCCAACCATTATTTCCATTTTTTCCTCCATTCTCCATTTTTGGTGGAAAAAAATGGAGCAGCCTCCAACCATTCTACCTCCATTTCTCCATTTCTTCATTTTTGGAGGAAAAATGGAGATTTTGGTGTTCAACCAATACAACCAAATTTTACTCCAAATCATAGAATAACATATATCTCCATTTCTCCATTTATGGAGAATGGAGATTTTAGTCTCGAATGGTTAACACCAAAATTCCTTCAAAAAATTATTAATGCTAGTTTCAACATAATTTGTAGCAATTTAATTTCAATACGATAATTTAAATTACAAATTTAATTAAAGCATACATCAAATGATTAAAATTTCACACAATACATCTCATTCACTGTGGAAAAGCATTACAAGGAAATGTTGGCGGTTGAGAAAGAAAAGCTAGCGGCGAAGAAACATAAAAATCAACTCAAAGCTCAAAAACAAGATTTCGATGTAATGAATAAAGATTTAAGTAACCTCTCACCTTTTAGTTATAAATTCTTTAAAGGCAGGAAACAAACCATCATAGATCGCAACACCATGTCCAGAGTAGATAGGAACTTAGATTTTGATGGAGGAAGTGGAGCAAGTCATGAAGACGTCTATGTCCCCGAATCTCCTAATATTCAAGATGGTGCATTCTCTCATGGTTCAAGCTACACATGCGACTTCCTAGGTGGAGGAAGTCCGAAATAAATTATCATTTCACGTGCTTTCTTAGAATCGTTTCCGATGTTTTTATTTTTAACCATGTATTTCATTTTCATGTAATGTCTTCATGTTTTCTTTTGTCAGAAAATGTTAAATTTAATTTTTATTTATAAGTTAATAGAATGAATATGAACTTATATTATTATTTTTTATTCGTAATAGTTAACAGTTGTCAATATATCATACTTTACCAATAATATATATGTTTTAAGTCACTAATATACACAATTAGGGTTAAATTATTCATTTTACACGCTAATCGATGAAATGGAGATGAATCTCCATTCTCTATTTTTTCCTCCAGAATTGGAGGAAAAAATGGAGAATGGAGATGTATTTGGAGAAATGGAGGATGGTTGGAGATGAACATCTCCACCTCCAAATAAATGAAGAAAAAATAGAGAATGGAGAAATGGAGATTTTTTGGTCAAACATGGTTGGAGGCCTAAAAAAAATCTCCATTTTTTTGGAGTAATAGAGAAATGGAGATTTGAGGTTGGAGACTAAAATCTTCAAAAAAATCATCAAATATGAAGAAATGGAGGATGGTTGGAGATGCTCCAACTATTCTACCTCCATTTCTCTATTTCTCCATTTTTTGAAGAAGAATGGAGATTTTAGTCTCCAACCAATACAACCAAATTTTACTCCAAATCATAAAATAATATACATCTCCATTTCTTCATTTATGGAGAATGGAGATTTCAGTCTCCAATGGTTAACATCATAATTCCTTAAAAATTATTAATGCTAGTTTCAACATAACTTTTAGTAATTTAATTTCAATATGATAATTTAAATTATAAATTTAATTAAAGCATATATCAACTGATTAAAATTTCACTCAATACATCTCATTCACCATCATTTTCTGTTTGATCACGCATATCCCACAAGTGTGCAACGAGTCTTCTTCGTAGCTCATGAGGCTCACCCTCATTTATCAAATCTCGATGGCGACCAAGGAAATCCATGAATGGTGTCCTATTATATTCTCTGGAAAGCACAACAGATGAAATTTTGTAGTCTAGGTTAGTGGGTTGTTGCTCATCATCAGAAGTGTAACCATTTAAATATTGATCGCACTCTTGTTCCACTATCATGTTATGCATTATGATGCAAGCTAGCATAATTTGATGCAAATCATCTTTATCCCAAAAACGAGATCCTCCTCTTACGATTGCAAATCGAGCCTGAAGGACCCCATGGTTGAAGCTACATATGCGACTTCTTAGGTGGAGGAAGTCCGAAATAAATTATCATTTCATGTGCTTTCTTAGAATTGTTTTCGATGTTTTTATTTTTAACCATGTAATTCATTTTCATGTAATTTCTTTATGTTTTTGTTTTTTTAATATTTTTATTTAGTAATATTTGTATGTCTTCACGTTTTTATATTAATGTTTTGTTGAAAAAGGTTAATTTTTATTTTTATTTATAAGTTGATAGAATGAGTATAGACTTATATTATTATTTTTATTCGTAATAGTTAACAATTGTCAATATATCATACTTTTACCAATAATATATATGTTTTAAGTCATTAATATACACATTTAGAGTTAAATTATTCATTTTACACGCTAATCGATGAAATAATTTTTTTTTTTGGAGAAATGGAGGATGGTTGGAGATGAACATCTCCACCTCCAAATAAATGAGGAAAAAATATAGAATTGAGAAATGCAGATTTTTTGGTCAAACATGATTGGAGGCCTAAAAAATTTCCAAAAAATAGAGAAATAGAGAAATGGAGATTTGAGGTTGGAGACCAAAATCTTCAAAAAAAATCACCAAATATTGAGAAATGAATGATGGTTGGAGATGCTCTTAACTTCATAAAAAACCAAGTCATCAATTAAGCAGGAGATTTGATAATCCTTTTACTTTATCTATCCATCCCTACACTAGCATCTCTAAGTAGAGGTATGTTAGAAACCGTATTGGAGAAGTTCAAATGTGAAGGCGAAGTCAGTGAACAGATATATAAGCATCCAAATCTGACTTCGAGTGAGAGAGTGCGTAAGAACAATAAGAAATATGCAGAGCCGGCCCTATGGGCAAGCAGCCGGTGCAGTAGCTTTAGGCTCCCGGACCGGCATTGGCCCAATTTTATATAGGTTATTCACATTGTATTTAGATACATTTAATCTTTTAATGTATAAGTACACTAAAGTTTACATTAGTTCAGTGGTAATTCAAATTTTTGCCACAAACTTGACAGAAGTTTGACTCTTCTCCAGGACGTATGTTTTTTTTTTAAATTTTAATACATAAAAAAAGTTGCAAAGCTATTGAGTACTAAATAAAATCAACAAAAAATATTCTCTACATTAATAACATAAGTAATGCAACTCTAATGTCTATGCTTCAATTTTTTTTTATGTGTATGTTTTTTTTAGGCCTCAATTTTAGTAGCCACTTTAGGCCCCAATTATCTTGGGCCGGCTCTGAAAATATGATTGATGGACCCATGGACTCAGGTATCACAAATGATAGGAGAGATATTCATCCTCGAGTAATTTTGATAGCGAGAGAAATAAAACGTTCGAGACTGATAACCAGACTCAGGTATGTACCTGGCCACACGCATGGCGACTTTTTTTCTGTCCATGACCAACACACAAATTGGATGAATTGCTGGTTGTGGTACTACAAAGGTGTATTTTTATTGTTGTTGAAAATGAAAGTGTGTTGGAATGTTGTATAACAGGCTCAAATTCAATTAAAGGAGGTCATTTTTTCTTTAATATAAAAACATTATTTAGGGTAAAAGACAATTTCACCTCCTCTAGTTTGATTGAAGGACACTTTCACCCCTTTAGTGCGCCTAATTTCAAGTAACTCGCACCCCCAAATTGTGAAACCACTATTATGGGAACGGGTACGCCACTAAAAATAATATTTGAGACAAATATGACCACATATCATGCCGAAAGTCTATTATGCCCTTGAGTAATCCCAAAATGCATAATATGTAGGCAAATTTGTCACAAAACTTAGTTTTGGTGACAGATTCAAGGTGGCAATGCGGGCCGACCCGGGTGAAAATGACCCAGCCAGCCCCCTACGCCCAACCCGGCCCGCTTACGCCCGCTCCCCCCAAACCCCTAGCTCGCCCCAGCCCGCTAACCCCTTTTTCGGTCCCCCAGCCCGCCCTAGTTTAGTTTAGCACACCCTCTAGCACCCCCCCTCCCTCGGCTGGTTCGGCCCGCTCAAAAACACCCTATTTCTTTTTTTTTTTAATATTCGGTCGGGCCTGTGTTGGTTCAAATTTTCCACCCTCCGACCAGACCCGTTCTCAGCCTGATCCACCCTCACCGACACGACCCGCACCCCACCCCCTCTCCTTCAACCCGACCTAAACCCATCCCGGTCCGCTCTCACCTTGTGACATGATTCAATTCCAGAACAAACCTCACAAATGGGTGTTCGGCACACTGAAGGGGTGAAAAATTCCTTTCCAAACCCAAAGGGGTGAAAATGTCCTTCAGTTAAACTAGAGGGGTGAACCTGTCTTTTTTACCCTTGTTTTTTTTTTGAGAAAAATTTACCCTTGTTTATTTAACTAAATAATATTTAAATAATGAATTTCACAATTGCTTGTGCCAGTCAAAGTACAATACCTGCCCAATACACAATGTCCATGTACATTGCGTGGCATTAGCAATTAGCACCTCAAACACCCCCAAAAACCAAAGCAAGGGTTGTGTGTATATATCTGAGATTTTTGGGGGAAGCCGAAAAATCGTCAACATTAGGGCAAAGCAAAGCAAACCACTCTTCTCTCCGCTGGAACACAAAAAAGCTTCGATTTTTCCCCAATTCCTTCACTCTCTCTGCAAATTGGCACCCACCCACCAAGATTCGGAGCTAAACCCACCACCGGAGAGAGATTCTTCTGCCGTTTCTCCGACTCCTCACTCATTTCTTGCTCCGGTAAGACCAACTACTTGTATTGTATCGCCTCCCTTCACTTTGTGCCTGCGATTCTTTGTAGCTTCTCTCCATGTTTTTTAAAATTGAGAGCTCGAAAACTGCCCTGCATGCTTTAATCTCTTGTTCTTTGAAACCCTTTGTGAAATCGAGGGTTTTGTTGACTTGTTCCTTCGAAATTGCAATTCTTGTTTTAATATGGTTTTTATCTAGTTTTTGCTTCTCTGGGTGTTTTTTGAGTCATTATGTTTAATGGGTATGGGAGATTTATTCCTGATCAGTAAGCATATGTGGATTTGGTTGGTGGGTGTAGAGCCATTTGACTGTAAAGGGCCTGTAGGAAGCATAAATCAAAAATCTTGCTAATACAGCCCTTTAGACTCTGTTTGGTTTGCATTAAAATGTTTTACAAGGGAAAATATTCTTTGTGTAAAATATTTTGTGTGAAAAAGTTTTATCTGCAATTATTTTCTCTTGTTTGGTTGACACTTGCCAAAACATTGGGCCGTGACGGCAGTGGCAGTGATGGGTTGTGGTGGAGGTAGGTGGTAGTGGTGGTTATTGGTGATGAGTTGTTGTTGTGCTCCTTCACTCTCCGAAAAATGGCTAATGGATTTGAAAGGTGTAAATCATTTTACATCATTTGAGGGAAAACATTTTATAGGAACATATTTTACCTCCAACCAAACAGCACCAAAACACTAAACCAAGGGAAAACATTTTACAGGAAAATGTTTTACCACCAACCAAACGGAGCCTTAGTGTCACATGGTGATTTGTTTTGTTGGGTTCAAGCTTGTTTATTCTCTGCTGTGCCTAGCAGTGAGGTGGCATGCTTATATGAGAGATTGTTAGTTTTTGTTTCATGAGAGATGGACATGAAAATTCATAAAAGATTGCTTTTTTACCTTCTCCTTGTATGTTAGTTAGCAAAGTTTACTGCAGGTTGTCGACTGTATCATGCTTATTTGCTTAGTTTAGTGGTTTCAGTGGAGGAATGGACTTTTTAACAAGCCTGTTCGATTCGTTTGTTATTGTCGTTGCTTAATTGCTAGTCACGGAGTTTGAATGACCAGAAAGCCCTATGTATGAGAGAGTGAAGACAAATTGTAGTAAAGATGAAACCTTTACTGTTAAAAAACCTTTTGTATGGAGTATATGCTATTAGGTTCCTCAATATCTCAATCACTTCCCCTTTCAACGTCCCTCAACTAACTGCGTGCTTACCTGGAAGACCCGACTGCTTGTATGCGTCATCTCTTTATGAAGAATTATTCAATTAGATAAACTGAAAATTTGTTCACGAAGACTTTGTTTTGAGGGAATATGTCAGTGGATGAGAACAAAAACCTTTTAAGGCTTCTTGAGAGAACCAACTGCATGTATGAGGTTTGATGGCAAGAGTGGTCTTTGGGATTTTTGTTTCTAGGGAACAAGTGAATGGTTCGGAAATGCAAAAATTCACGGACACTTTTGTTTTGTGGGATGGAATGTAGACGAAAATTACTTTTTGTTCTCATGTAGCCCTGCAAGCTTTTGACTCCTCTTGTTATAACTTTAACTATTTATATCTCTCTTCATAATAGTAGCTTTTCTTAAAGCACTTGTTTTTATAAGAGCTTACTCAAAGACCATGATTCTCTGACCTTCTTCGATTTGCTAATATTGAGTTACTTGTACTTAAATTGCCGCGCCAAACTGCTCTTAATCAGTGCAGATTTCTTGTATGTAACCAGGTTCTGAATTTTTTTAGCTCTGAAGGGTACATTAACCTTTTTCTGTTAGTTCTCTCAAGCATCCTTAGGAAGTCTTTTTCACAGTAATGATTGTGTTTGATTTCTCATTGGACTTGGTTTTTTGTAACCTTTAGTTCGAATATCATATGTTTGATTTCCATATCTTGGTTCTCCGATGATTCAAACTAGAGCTTTTGTTTTGCTTTGTCTTTGTCTTTTGAAGGGAAGTAAACAAATATTTCGGTGAGCAATGGGTTTTGGGTTGGTTCAGATGCTCTACTGTTCCTTCCCTCGATGTTTGATATAGTTTCAAGTATAGAGTGACATGTGCGCTGCTTTGCTTATGGTCCTTGTTTGAGGCACTGGTTGATTACTTGGAATTTTTACTACCACCATGGAATGCAACAGAGATGAGGCCATTAGGGCCAAGGAAACTGCGGAGAAGAAGATGCAAATCAACGACTTTGACACAGCTAAGAAAGTTGCAACGAAGGCCCGAAGTCTATTCCCTGACCTCGAGAATATTTCCCAGCTGATAATAGTCTGTGATGTTCACTGTTCATCCCAGAATAAAATCCGTGGGACTGAGATGGATTGGTATGGGATCCTTCAAGTTGACAAGACAGCTGATGAGATAACAATCAAGAAGCAGTACAGGAAACTAGCACTTCTCCTACATCCTGACAAGAACAAATTGCCTGGTGCTGAAGCTGCGTTTAAGATGATTGGGGAAGCTTATGTTGTGCTTTCGGATAAAGAAAAACGATCTTTGTATGATAGTAAATGCAGAGGTCCGATGAGGCCACCTGTAACTATGAGACCACCCCATCAGGCAAATCGCAACAGTTTCGTCCCAAAACAGTTCACGCCAAACCAGCAGAGTTCAGCCAGTGTCCAACAACCATTTTGGACTCGTTGTCCTTTCTGTAATGTTCAGTTCCAGTATCTTAGAGAATTTGTGAATAGAGCTTTGCGCTGTCAGGCTTGCCAGAAACCCTTTATTGCTTATGACTTGGGTGCTCCACCAGACAAAGCTCAAGGAACCTTCAAACAAAGTTCTGTTTTCCCCCCACCCCATATGGGGCCGCAGAGAAACTTTAGCAGCAACACGGCGGCTTCAGAATCCGCAGCCAAGCATTTCAGTACTGCCGGTTTTGGTGGGGGATTTACTGCCAAAGTGAAAGAAGAGAGAGGCGGGGGAAGGGTCAGGTCAGCGAAGTTTGAGGCAGTCAGGCCTGGTGAACCCAGAAAATCAAGAAAAACAAGCAAGAAAAGAGGGAGAAAATTGGTAGTGGAATCCAGTGAAAGTTCTGATGCTACGAGTAGTTCTGACGAATCAGAAGAAGACATAACCGCTGTAGGAAACGGTAGCTTTGCAGGGAATGGAGCCCACCAGCCTCGGAGGTCTTTTAGGAAAAAGCAGCAGGTTACCTATGATGAAAATTTAAGTGACGATGACAACTTCACAACCGGTTCTTTGAAGAGGCTGAGGAAAGATTCTTCTAGAAATGGCAAAGAAGGTTCTGATGATCAGAAATCTAAAACTCCTATGTCAGCCACGTCTCATGATGAAGACGAGGAAGTTCAGAAACATGCAGGCGATGGAGAAGAAGCGGTTACTACTGACCCTAGTGCTAAAACAATTGATATTGATGATGATTCTGAACCAGACATAGATGATACCCAACCTGCGCCTGGCCCAGAGTTCTATGACTGCCCTGATCCAGAGTTTAATGATTTTGAGAAGGCTAAAGAGGATAAATATTTCGCTGTTGATCAGATATGGGCTTGTTACGATTCAGCAGATGGTATGCCAAGATTTTATGCCAGGATCAGGAAAGTATATCCATCTGATTTCAGATTGCGGATTACTTGGCTGGAGCCAAGTCCAGAAGGCTCAGAGGAAGTGAATTGGTTCAATGAAGGTTTACCTGTTGCTAGTGGAAAATTCGTTCTTGGCGAATCTGAAGAAACTTCAAATCGTGATACTTTTTCCCATCAGATCCATTTTGAAAAGGGTAGCCGTAGATGCTCTTACATAATATATCCCAGAATGGGAGAAATATGGGCTCTCTTCAAAGACTGGGATATTAGCTGGAGTTCTGATGCAGAGAATCATAAGAAGTATACCTATGAAATTGTGGAGGTGGTCTCGGATTTCATTGAGGGTGGAGGCATAAAGGTTACTTACTTGGATAAGGTGGAAGGTTTTGTCAGTGTGTTTCAGCGAACATCTCGCGAAGGACTTGTGTCGCGTTCCATACCTTCAACAGAGATTTTAAGGTTTTCCCATCGAATTCCCTCGTTTCAGTTGAGTGGTAATGAGAGAGAGGGTGTTCCGCCAGGATCTTTTGAGCTTGACACCGCTTCGCTTTCCTCTGATTTTTATCCTGTTGTTGGAGCTAATGGTTCTGATCCTCCTGTTAAGAAGGAAGAATCCTGAACTGGGATGATTTGGGGGGGTATGTAAGAGCTAAAGATGCAAAGAACACAATAAAGTGGGTATAGGTCAGTGGCCAAGGCAAGAGAACTTTCCAGGACTTGGGATCCAAATCAAAATGGCTAGCAGATGACACATTTGGAATACATTCCTCAGCAAATAGCGCATATGCAGTTGACGAACCAGAAAAGTTGAAGAGCTTCAGTCTGGACTATTCTGCTGAAGATATTTTGTCCGCAATGAAAGGAAGTTTCAACACCAGGATATGATGCTTTCTGATGAGGTAGGGTTAAGTTACTCTCTGATTTCTTTTGCTGAGAAAAGCAGTGTCAAAGATGTCATGTGTTGCTCTTGTTATATTGATCTTGCATCAACATGAAGTATTTATTGTGTAACCGATGTCGCAGGATAAGTAGTATGAAACTGTGTATCAGCCTATCTCCAGTGGCCGTTGTTTGTGAAAATTTGTCCAGACTTTGGTGTGTTTTCAGTCTAACAGTGACCGTTTAAATTTGTCGACTTAACTTAAACTTGGCGTGTTTTCAGTATTTATATTGTGTAAATGACAAGGGTGCTCATATTTTGGCGACTTGATTTATAATGTGGGTGCTCATATTATAATTTTAGTTTCAGCAATTGAGAAATGCTGCCATTCCTCCTGACGGTCGTTGCTGGGGGAATAATTGGCAGAGCCAGGAATGAAACACAGCCCCCAACTCTATATATGGCTAGAGCTGTCATTCGGGCCGGTTAACTAAACCGGTGAACCGGCCCGGTATTTAAACGAACCCATGCTACCGAACCCGAACCGTAACCTTATATTACCGGGCTGGGGCCGGTTAGAGCCTCCGTTGATCCGAGATCGGCCTGAGTCCGAACTAAGCCCGGTCGATTAATTGATCCGAAACCGAACTGTTGGCCAAATTCCCCCCTAGCCCGACTGGTTAACCGAGCCCGAAGCAACATACCGGTTACAGTTACACCGGGCCGGTTAGAGGTTCTGAGCAAATGGCCGGGCCGGTAACCGTAACCCAAGCGCCTCAAATTGAGCCCAAACAGAACCGAAACCGGTCGGTTCAAGCAAAATCGGGCCAGGATCGGTTTCGGTTTTCGTACAGCGCTATATATAGCTTATGATGCCACATCCTGAATACTCAGTTTTTTCTGGGAATAAATAGAAGGGGGAATAAGGTGAAAATAAATTGTGCATGTTCCCAACTATAGTGTGGCTGATTGGATAAAGTTGATGATTGTGGATACTAAAGAGGAAGAAGCTAATGGTTACAAGACCAAGTATATGCCCATCATCATCCTTGAAGGTTAGAAATGAAAGCTGGAGTCTCCCAAGACCATAGCTGTGAATTCCGTTCCGTTCCGGTCCGGAACGGCCGGAACGTTCCGGTTTTCAGCTTAATCGGAACGGAATGGACTCTGATCCGTACCAAGCACAAATCCGGTTCGATCCGGTCGGATCCGGGCTGATCCGGCCAATTCGGGTCGATCCGGCAGGAATTCAACCGGATCCGGATCACCTTTAAAAAATAAATGTCATGTCTCTGCCAAGGTTTGAACCCACACCCACTGTTATGAATTGCTATTGCCTTTCCGCTGGGCCAAATGCCATTATAATTCCTGATTTGATTTGTATATATTTATAGTATAGTATAGTAGCTGAATTAATACATTTACTAGTAAATAAAATTCTTTCATTATATTAAGTCAAATTTATTCTAATACTTGAATTTTTAGTTAAGTGATAACACATATAAACACAACTAATGAATATAACTATATGGGTGTTTGTGGGTTCTTTTACCGAATATAAATTTTGGTTTCATAAATTTTTTGTTTGGAAAAACTTTTTCGACATTATTTTTAGATCTTGTAAAAAAAGTATTTTTTAGATTATAACAACTTTCTCATAAATTTTTTGTTCGACCTCAAATTACTAGTTTGAAATTTCAAACAACATTGACATATGTTGGGAAAAAGTTGTATTGATGTTGATATGAAGCATCACTAATATTTTGTATAATATGTATATTTAATACATATAATATAATAAAAAGTGCGGTAAATCCGGAACGGATCGTCGTTCCGTCCGGATCCGGGACCGTTCCGTTCCCAAGAGCAAAACGAAACGGGGACCGGAACGGTATTCACAGCTATGCCCAAGACATAAGAATACTCAAAGAGAATGGACACTATTATTTTGAAGATTTCTGAGTCCTACAATGAGTTTTTTCATATGAAGGATAGCTCTGATGGTAGCACCAAAAGGGATCATGTCTCTGTTTGGAAATGGCATGTGGACTGGGTTGTGTTAGCAGAAATTCTGAAGCTGAGCCTATTTGCATCCAAGGTGAGATTGATGCAAACCTAAACGGGGATGATTTTGGCTTAAGTTGGAGCAAGTCGCTGCTGAAGTGAAGAAGAATCCTAAACGGGGATGATTTTGGCGTTTGGGGGGTAAAGATGCAAAACAGAACAATAAAGTGCGTATATGTCAATGGCCAATGCAAGAGAACTTTCCAGGACCTTGGGATCTTTCAAATCAAAATGGCTAGCAGGTGATACATTTGGAATACATTCCTCATCAAATTGTGCATATTCATGCAGTTGATGAACCAGAAAAGTTTCAGTATTCTGCTGAAGTGATCTGCAGTGAAAGCAAGTTCCAGGATATGATGATTTCTGATGAGGTGGGTTGAGTTACTCTCTGATTTCTTTTCGCTGAGAAAGCGGTGTCAAAGATGTCATGTGTTGCTCTTGTGTGTGATTTGGAAGTTTTTTTTTTTTTTTTTTTTTTTTTTTTTTTTTTTTTTGGAAATGTGATTTGGAAGATTGTGTAACCCTTAGACCTTGTTTGGGTAATGTTTGTACACTGTGGGTGGTATAGAGACAGAGATAAATTTTGCTTATTATCTCACATATATATATACATATTTCGTGTTTGGATACGATATAAGGAACATGCAAAATTTATTCAACTTATCCCCTAATTTTTTTCTAAAACATGCATTTAGGTGATGGTGAATGGTTAAGAGTTCTCAGATAGAACTCAATCCACTTCATTCACAAATTTTGCAAATATGCCAATAGAATTTAAGTCTGGCCAAATACAACTCGCAATGGCAACGCGATGCAATTTTTTTTCCTCTCCTCATGGAACAATGCGCTGCAATGGTCAAGAGAAAAGAGCACTGGGAGAAATTATATGCACAGCGACTCGAGTTAGAAGAGACCCAATGTCTTTCCTTACTCTAATCAGGACTCTTCATTAAAAAACATGTATCCGAAGTTGAACTATTGGCCTTATGTCACTGGCTCAAGCTGCAGAGCATCTGGCATAGTAGTGCAGTGATAGATGCTTCAACTAAAAACTTGTATTTCATTTGGTAGATACTGAGTGCGAAAACACCCTAATAATCTCACGGCACAAAACACAAGGGGAACCTGAATTTCACCGTCCAAACCCAGAAACAGCCGCAACATTCTATGATGGATCTCTTTTAAAGCAGCTTCTCCCCTAGCAGCAGAAGCAAGGGGACTAATAGAGCTCTTCAAATGAGTCGACAATTTTCAAACGGTCAATGTAAAGCTGAAGAACACGCCATGTTTAATTTAACTCGACAAATGTTCACAAACAAACAGCCATTGGAGATAGGCTGATATAGTTTCATACTTATCCTGCAACATCGGTTACACAGTATAATACTTCAAATTGATGCAGGATCAATATAACAAAGGAGCAACACATGACATCTTTGACACCTTTATCACAGCAAAAGAAATCAGAGAGTAGTAGCTCATCAGAAACTAGCTTTCACTGCAGATTACCTTCGAGAACTTCTCACAAACAAAATGTCTTCAGCACGGATTGAAGCTCTTCAACTTTTCTGGTTCGTCAACTGCAGGAATATGCGCCATTTGTTGAGGATTGTATTCCAAATGTATCACCTGCTAGTCATTTGGATTTGATAGATTCCAAAGTCCTGAATGTCCTCTAGCCTTGCCCACTGACCTCTTATTACACATTTTATTGTGATTTTGCATCTTTGCTCTTTAGCTCTAACATACCCCCAAATGCCCAAATCATCCCTGTTTAGGATTCTTTTTCCCTTCAGCGGCATTTTAATCCATCTTAACAGGATCTGAACCACTAGGAAAGCGAAGCAGTGTCAAGCTCAAAAGATCCTGGTGGGACACCCTCTCTCTCATTACCACTCAACTGAAATGAGGGAATCCGATGGGAAAACCTTAAAATCTCTGTTGAAGGTATGGAACGCGATACAAGTCCTTGGTGAGCTGTTCTCTGAAAGACACTGACAAAACCTTCCACCTTATCCAAGGTAAACCTATGAAATAATTATCCTGATCCTGGCATAGAACCTTGGCATACCACCTGCTGAATCGTAACAAGCCCATATCTGATCAACAGCGAAATATTTATCCTCTTTAGCTTTCTCAAAATCATTAAACTCTGGATCAGGGCAGTTGTAAAACTCTTGGCCTGGCTTGCCACTTTGGGGAAGGAATTGTATTCAGTTATGGTCTTCTACCTATTCGGTCTTTAACCCATTTTTGTGCTATAATTTTAACGAAATACATTACATCAGGCAATAATCGTAGGAATCAAAATGCATAAAATGTTTGCTGCATGTATTTAACTCATCAATAGGTAAGACTATTCCATTGAAATTAATGTATACAAGTTTACATCAGAGGGGATGAAAATATAAGGAAAAAATCAACATCCACGATGTATAGGTCATTCTCAGAACCATCCCATATCTGATAGTAAATTTAACTCACACCAACTGTGAATATTCGTTCTTTAGAGCATCGACAATGTTCATCTCCAATCTGCGTTGCAAATCCGTTGCAAGAGAAGCGTCAGACCTAGCCGGTGCAGCTGCATAGTTTCTTGCAGGCTTTGAATTCAGTGTAGTCATCCCAGAATTCATCGAAATCTTTCTCACTGGACAAACATCATCTTGGTACTCAGTTTCGTTTCCTAGTTCGAGCTTCTGGAATTTGCTCCCCATCAGTACCGAACAATACGATCTCTCTCGTGTAGCACATGGATAAGCCCTTGATGAAGCAACAGTGACGGACGGAGACGGAGGAATGAAATAGCAACTGTTGAAGAACGGATGTTGAAGGCATTGTAAGGCTGACGGCCGCTTTAGAGGATCCCAAGAACATAGCGAATAAATCAGATCGATCGCATCGTCGCTCGCAGTTGGAATCAACTGCGAAAGATGAACGCCGGGGAGTTGCGGAAACTGATAATTCATAGAATTAGCCTGAAGAAGTCCTAACGGCCAGTCACTCCATGTTGGTGTACCCATCACGCTGCATATTTTATACATCTGATCCGTCGCGCTCGAGCCTTGAAACAGTGGACGCAGAGTGAATAGTTCCGCCATGATCGCTCCCATGGCCCACATATCGACTGCCCAATTATACATCGTAGACCTGAGCAGAACTTCTGGCGCCCGATAGAATCTTGTTGTGACGTAGTCGGTGTAAGGTGGTTTCGAGTAAACCTCACGAGCAGAACCGAGGTCGGCAATCTTGATCACATTCTTCGACACGAGCAAGTTGGCTGGTTTGAGATCACGATGAAAGTAACCGCTGTGATGCATATAGGCAAGTCCGTGGAAGAGTTGGAACAACCAGTTTCTTACTTCCGATTCCGAGAAACCGTTCTTTTTCTCCATCATGACTTTGAATAGGTCTGATTCCATGTGCTCGAAGACGAAGTATAGATAATCGTTTACCTTAGCGAGTTCTTTCAACTTAATAATATTCGGATGGTTGAGTTTGCGCAGTGACTTGACTTCTCCCATGTTAAGGCACTCCGCTATCGAGTAGCTCTTTCTGATGAGTTTCTTGATGGCAACAACTTCGCCCGTCTCCGTGTTCATGGCTTGCCAGACGCACCCGAAAGAGCCGCCGCCGAGTGCTTTGATTACTTGATACTTCTCCATTCTCTCCGACAGAGCTTGATTACAGCTCTAGCAACTAGGTTAAGGAAGCTTTTTGGGTTCAAGCTGAGAAGTAATCGGTTCAAACGTAGTTGCCTAATGAAGAATAGTCTATTTATAGCATTATTCCTTTAAACCCTACGCAATCCTGTCCTAAACCGAATACAAATATGTCTTAAGTATTTTTCTTGTTGGGCGGCAAACAGAGTAATTTGAGAATCTAACTAAATCCCTAATAAGGAAAAAAGGCTAAAAATGTGGGGGAGTAGTGCCTTTTCTTTCCTGGGCTCAGCTTTTGGCACATGACTCCCCCGGCCCGAGACTTTTGGTGATGAGGGCTATCCTCCAACACAGAAGCAAAAAACTTCTCAGGACCTACATCTTTTGAGCGATACCAATTTGCACGACAATGGGCAGAATTATTTTCACTTCTTTAGAGCTACTGTAGGATTTTTTTGAAGAAGCTCATGGATACTTTTGGTGATGAAGTTGATGACATAACTAGGGCTGTTTTTTTTTTTTTTTTTTTTGCTCACAAGGCTACGTTTGTTTTTTTCAGGAATAGTCGTATAAGTTGGGACTGGACTAATATTGTGTTTGATTGTTCTGACCTAATAATAATACTAGTACTAAAAAGTGAAAAGATGCGAATGGGGGCAGCTCAGTGGTAGAGTATTTGAAACCCCCGCATGATGTTCTGGGTTCGAACCCGTTATTTGATGTAAAAATAAATAAATAAAAAATGTTTAATACTTCAAAATAGTACCCTGTCACACCAAGGTATTAGCTGGATTTGACTATATGTACCTTAATGTTGAACCGATGCTACACAAAATTAAATTAAACACATGATTAGTTATCCAATCCCATCCGGAAAATCTAGTTAAGTGCAATACAATATGACTACTCCGGAAAACCAAACAAGAATAGTGCTTAATTTAGAAGATTGTGTAACCCTTTGACCTTTTTCGGTAATGTATGTACACGGTGGGTGGTATACAGATAAATCAAGCTTATTATATCACATATATACATATTTCGTGTTTGGATACGATAGAAGGAACATGCACAATAAATTTCACTTTATCCCCCCTTCTATTTTTTCCAAAAAACTTAAAAGAGTATTTATGATGTGACATCATAAGCTACATATAGCGCTACACTTTCGGTACCGAAATCAATTCCGGGCTGATTTTGCTTGAAACGACCGGTTTCGGTTCTGTTTGGGCTGGGTTTGAGGCGCTTCAGTTGTGGTTAACCGGCCCGACCATTTGCTCAGAACCTCTAACCGACCTGGGCCCGTGTAACCGTAACCGGTATACTGCTTCGGGCTCAGTTAACCGGTCGGGCTAGTGGGAAATTCGGCCAACAGTTCGGTTTCGGATTGGTTTACCAACCGGGCTTAGTTCGGGCTCGGGCCAGGCTCGGGCCGGGCACTGATCAACGGAGCTCTAATTGGCCCAATCCCGGTAATATACGGTTACAATTCGGATTCGGCTCGGTTACACGGGTTTGTTTAAATACCGGGCCGGTTCAGCGGTTTAGTTAATCAGCCCGAATGACGGCTCTAGCCTGTGTTTCATTCTTGGCTCTGCCACTTATTCCCCCAACAACGACAGTCAAGAGGAATCACATCATCTCTCAATTTTGAGTCGGAAACTAAAATTATAATATGAGCACCCACATTATAAATTAAGTCGCCTAAATATGAGCACCCTTATCATTTACACAACAGAAATACTGAAAACATGCCAGTTCAAGTTAAGTCGACAAATTTCACCGGTCACTGTTAAACTGAAAAACACAACAAAGTCTGGACAAATTTTCACAAACAGCAACCATTGGAGATGGCTGATACATACTTTCATACTTATCCTGCAACATCGGTTGCACCATAAATACTTCAAATTGATGCAGGCTCAATATAACAAAAGCGCAACACATGACATCTTTGACACCGCTTTCTCAGCAAAAAGAAATCCGAAACTCAACCCACCTCATCAGAAAGCATCATATCCTGGTGTTGAAACTTGCTTCCACTACAGATCACCTTCAAAAACTTCCGTCATAGACAATATCTTCAGCATAATACTCCAGATTGAAGCTCTTCAACTTTTCTGGTTCGTCAACTGCAGGAATATGCGCCGTTTGCTTATAATTGTATTCCAAATGTGCCATCTGCTAACCATTTGGATTTGTTAGATCCCAAGTCCTGGAAAGTTCTCTTAATTTGGCCACTGACCTATACCCACTTTATTGTGTGTTTATTTATTTATTTATTTATTTTTTTTTTGCATCTTTAGCTCTTACATACCCCTAAATCATCCCACTTCAGGATTCTTCCATCTTAACAGGATCTGAACCATTAGCTCCAACAACAGGATAAAAATTAGAGGAAAGCGAAGCAGTGTCAAGCTCAAAAGACCCTGGTGGAACACCCTCTCTCTCATTAACACTCAACTGAACGAGGGAATTCGATGGGAAAACCTTAAAATCTCAGTTGAAGGTATGGAACTCGATACAAGTCCTTAACGAGATGTTTCCGTTCGGCAACCCCGTTTTGGTGTACAAGGACACGATTTTTGATGTCTTATGCTGTTATTAGCGAGATGTTGTTGAAAAATAAAAATATGTATTCTCCCCCTCCATCGGTTCGCAAAATACGAATTTGGTGTTGGAGGAGTTTCACAATTTGAAGTTTAAAGATAGGAAAAACAGTTGCAACTTCAGATTTATTATGCAAAGGGAAGATCCATGTATATTTTGAATAATCATCCACAAAAAGCACATAGTAACGATGACCGTTTTAGGATAAGATAACAATGGCACCCCACACACCACTATGTAAAAGATGTAAAGGTGTGGTAGTGTGTGTGCTGGAGTGCAAATAAGGTAAACGATGCATTTTGTCAAGTAAACAGAAATGACATTTATTACTCATTTTTTTCGACTTAGGAGTTATTTGACGCATAATAGACTCAGAAGGGTGCCCTAAACGGGCATGCCAAATATCAGCTGAAATTTTATTTCCTAGATAAGCCCTAGGTGCATAGTGAAAAGGCAAAGATTCAGGAAGAGATTCAATCGGGTAAAGCCCGTTTTTACTCAAGCTTTGGTTTAGTATTCTCCCCGTAGGTTTATCCTAAATAGAAAAAGAAATAGAATCAAAAATGAATCTACAATTGTGATCAGCAGGGTCGACCCTATGGTAAAGCCGCCGGTGCGGCCGCTTTAGGCCCCCGCGCCGGCGGGGCCCTGTTTCTTATATAGGTTCATCACATTATGTAGGTACATTAATTATTTTAATGTGTAATTTTAGTAATTCTACATTGGCTTGGTGGCAATCAAATCTTTTACCACAAACTTGACACAAGTTCAAATCTCCTTAATGACGTATGTGAAGATTTTAATTTTAATATATAAAATTGTAAAGCTAATTTTAATTATAAAAATTGTAAAGCTATTGAGTACAAATTAAAATCGGCTTAATTTATTATCTGAATTGAATGACATATTTTGTTACACAAAAGTATTGTAAGTCTAATTTTATTTATCAAAAAAACTACTTTGGGTAGTTTTTTGGTACCCGCTTTGGGTCCCGAATCGGACTCAATTTTACTACCCGCTTTAGGTCCCGAATTGTCCTGGGCCGGCCCTGGTGATCAGTGCATAATTTGTGAACAGATAGTAAATGTGTGCTTAATTTTGGTACGTGCAAGGTATTGTGCAATTTAAAATCATGAGGGGAGGTCGATAGAAGAGTTGTACCGGAGTGATGTATGGGAAGAGATTCTCCATTCCCAACTGCTACATGGTCATTTTGAGTGTAGGGATCAGATATAGTCATATTGCCAAAGTCATTTGTCGTGTGGTTTGTAGCTCCCGTGTCAGACAACCAAAAGATTTGATAGCCAGGAAAGTTATTTTGAGTAGAAGCAGTCATAGCGGTGAGTTAATCACTAGGCATTTTACCTTGATAAGCATGATCCATACGGTGGATAAAGTCCAAGGCAGAGTGGTACCCCTGACCACAAATTTGACGGGTTATGTGGCTGTGATTGTGAGGATAGCCATGGCCATTGTTCCTTCCTCGATATGAGTCAGAACGCCCACCACGGTTATAGTTATTTCTACTACGAGAGTCAAAATTACCATAGTTTCACCCAAACCTTCCGTGGTAACCTCCACGGTTATTTCCTCGGCCACCATTGTCGTGATTTCTACCATTGTAAGAATTATTTCTCCCTTTGCCCCTATTTGAAGCATTATTCCTAGTAGTAATAGTATTAAACGCAACAACATTTTCAGAAATAGTAGCAGAGCTTGTGTTTCTAACATCAACTCATGTGATTTCAACAAAACGTGCAAGTCCTCAAAGGTGAGTGGAGTTGAATTGACAGAAACAGTAGCACGCAGAGAATTATATTCAAATGGGAGACCATTTAGGGCATAAAGAATCATGTCCTCTTCTTCGATAATCACCCTATCCACGGACAGTTTGTCCCTTATGTTTTTCAGTTTTTGCATAAATGTGTCAATTGAATCTGCCTTCTTTTTAGTGGTCTGAAGTTCGTTCTTAAGCTGAAGAATATTTGAGCATGACAGGGAGGCATACCTTCTTTCTAGTGCAAGCCAAAGAGAACGAGTTGAAGTTTGACCGATTACTATAAAGAGTGCTTCATGGCTCAGAGTTGCATTCAGTATTGTCATAAAGGCATGATCTTGCACCTGCCATGCTTCGTAGGCGGGATTTACAGTTGAACTCACTGACCCATCGGATCTAGTCAGGTGCTTTTCCATACATTCAATCTATTCATCAAGATAGCCGAATACAGGCTGAGTTTTCAGCAGCGAGGATATCTAGTATTTCCAGATCACATAGTTGGATCCATCCAACTTAAATGGAACCAAGTTGTGAATATTCAAGAGAAGGGTCAAGGGATTTCATGAGGAGCTGTATGATGAGGAGGAACCATTGTTAGAAGTGGTAGATGTGAGAGCAGCAAGAGTGCTCTGGATCGACATTGAGGCTGTTGAGCAATTGCTCTGATACCATGAAAAAACTATGTCTATGGTTTCATGGTGAACACAGTGAAGAGGCGGAAGACAGAGAAGATGATGAACTGAAGGTAAAGTTCATTGTATTTGTCTTGATGGTAGGTACATGTATTTATAATATTCAACGAGTATCATTAGTGATTGATTCGGTCATACTATTTACAAAAGGAATGAAATGTTGGTAATTGCCCCAGTAGTCCTTGCACTGTGATAGGGCTCTTGTTGTGATTCGTTGGAGCCTTTGGGCTTGGTTTTGACTTAAGCTGCAGTGGGCCTTATCCCAACACTTCGTTGGACTTGGATTGGTCCTGTTGTGTGTTGGGCCTTCTCTTTTTACACTCCCCCCCCAAACTAATGGTGGTGAAATGACCATAAGTTTGTCTTTCAGATTGTTGAAGTGGTGAGTTGATAAGCTCAGAACTGTTGAAAAATAAAACACGTAAGTCACGAGAGAGTACTTTTTCAATAATATAGTGATAATCTATTTCTATGTGTTTGGAGCGGGCGTGCATAATCGGATTGGCGGTCATTGCTATGGCAGACAAGTTGTCGCACTAAAGGATGGGTTTCTCGGTAATGGGGATGCAAAGGTCGCGAAAAAGGATCTTAAGCCATGCAAGTTCGGCTCCGATGGATGCTAAGACACGGTATTCGGCCTCTGTGGAGGACCGGGCGACGGTTGGTTGCTTTTTGGCGCCCCAGTGTATTGGATTGGGTCCAAGAAAGACTATAAAACCTGAGGTGCTACGGCGATTGGTTAGTTTACAGGCCCCATCGGCATCGGAGTATGCATTTATGGGCATGTGACCCTTTTGGTAGAGTAAGCCATGGTTTTTGGTGCCTTGGAGATAGCGAAGAATACGTTTGACACCAATGAGGTGAGTGTCGGTGGGTGTGTGCATAAATTGACATAGGTGGTTAATGGCAAAAGATATGTCAGGTCGACTAAAGGTTAGGTATTGAAGTGCTCCTAAAAGTTGGTGATAAGGAGTTGGATCATCTAGTTTCTTACCATCAAGAACATGAAATTTTGTGCTAGCTAACTTGGGAGTTGGAGAAGGCTTACAGTGAGTCATGTGAAAACAAGATAATAAGTCCGAGATATATTTTGCTTGATGAATAAAAATTCCAAATTTGTCCCTTTTAATTTCTAAACCCATAAAATACGTCAAGGGACCTAGATTCGTCATGAGAACTCGGAGTGAAGTTGTTCTACAAGTTGCGGTAGAAAAACACTGTCACTTCCTGTCAAGATAATATAATCAACATAAAGCAATAGTACAGTATATTTATTTTAATTATGTCGAACAAAAAGGGAGGAATCAGTGTACGAAGGGAAGAAACCATGGGAAAAATAAGTAACTAGTAAATCGCTCAAACCAAGCTCGTGGGGCTTGTTTGAGCCCATATATGGACTTATATAGCCTGCAAAAATAATGTGGAAATTTAGGGTATTTAAAACCTTGTGGGTGAGACATAAAAACAGTTTCTCTTAGAGTGTCATGGATGAAAGCATTTTTTACGTCTAGTTGGTTCAAGGGCTAGTTAAAATTTGCCGCCAAGGCAAGAATAGTACGAACTCTAGATTGTTTGAATACAGGACTAAAAGTTTCATCGTAGTCGATACCTGCATTTTGGTGAAAACCTTTAGCAACAAGTCATGCTTTATAACGGGAAACAGTGTCGTCTGGGTTGTATTTAGTTCGAAAAACCCATTTATTTCCGATTATGTTTGCATTTTTGGGAGGTGGCACAAGTGTCCATGTATTTTTTTTGTGAGACTAGCGTACTCGTGAGTCATAGCTTGACGCACTGAGAGTGTTTGCTAGCCTCAGTATAGGAGTTAGTGTCAATAGAGGAAGAAGAAGAAATAGTTCTAACTGAAAAACGTGCTTTCTTTTTTACTTATTCCCGATTTGCTTCGTGTTTGCATAGGATGGCCGGTTGGAGGGACCATCTCGGTGGCTTTTGGAGGTGGTGAAGGCGCCTCGGGAGCTGGAGATGCTGCCATGCCTGAGCTGGCATCCAACGGAACAGTGGGTTCGGTGGCATCTGTTCGGGAAGTATCTGAAGGGGGCTGTTCGGGCAAACCAACTAGCTGCAAGCATTCTGCAGCTACTGGGGCCTCCAAGATGGGTCCGGGAGCACTCATTATCGATGGGAATCCCCCTCCAATAGGGGAAACACGGTAGTGGGACCTGAAACATTAGAACTAGTATCAGTTTGAGAGAAAGGAAACGAAGTTGCGTCAAATACTACATCTCTACTGATGTAGATACGATTCGTCGTTTTGTCAAGGCATAAATAGCCTTTGTAGTCATCTGCATAGCCCACAAAAACGCAAACTTTAGTTTTAGAGTCAAGTTTGAAAATAGTAAAATGGCGCAAATACGGGAAGCAAGCACATCCAAAAATACGCAAGTTAGAATAATATGGAGAGGTACCAAAAATTAACTCAAAAGGAGATTTATTGCTTGTGTTTTTTCTTGACATGCGATTTATAAAATAAACAACAGTTTTACAGCATGAAACCAAAATATATTGGGTAAAGAAGCATTTTTAAGTAAAGTGACTGCGGTTTTCATGATGTGACGATGTTTCCGTTCGGCAACCCCGTTTTGGTGTATGGGGACACGATTTTTGATGTGTTATGCCGTTATTAGCGAGATGTTGTTGAAAAATAAAAATATGTATTTTCCCCCTCCATCGGTTCGCAAAATACGAATTTGGTGTTGGAGGAGTTTCTCAATTTGAAGTTTAAAGATAGGAAAAACAGTTGCAACTTCAGATTTATTATGCAAAGGGAAGATCCAGGTATATTTTGAATAATCATCCACAAAAATGACCGTTGTAGGATAAGATAACAATGGCACCCCACACACCACTATGTAAAATATGTAAAGGTGTGGTAGTGTGTGTGCTGGAGTGCAAATAAGGTAAACGATGCATTTTGTCAAGTAAACAGGATGAAATTTATTATTCATTTTTTCCGACGTAGGAGTTATTTGACGCATAATAGACTCAGAAGAGTCCCCTAAACGGGCATGCCAAGTATCAGCTGAAATTTTATTTCCTAGATAAGCCCTAGGTGCATACTGAAAAGGCAAAGATTCAGAAAGAGATTCAATCGGGTAAAGCCCGTTTTTACTCAAGCTCTGGTATAGTATTCTCCCCGTAGGTATATCCTAAATAGAAAAAGAAATAGAGTCAAAAATGAATCTGCAATTGTGATCAGCAGGGCCGACCCTATAGTAAAGCCGCCGGTGCGGCCGCTTTAGGCCCCCGCGCCAGCGAGGCCTTATTTCTTATATAGGTTCATCACATTTTATGTAGGTACATTAATTATTTTAATGTGTAATTTTAGTAATTCTACATTGGCTTGGTGGCAATCAAATCTTTTACCACAAACTTGACACAAGTTCAAATCTCCTTAATGACGTATGTGAAGATTTTAATTTTAATATATAAAAATTGTAAAACTAATTTTAATTATAAAAGTTGGAAAGCTATGAGTACAAATTAAAATCGGCTTAATTTATTATCTGAATTGAATGACATATTTTGTTACACAAAAGTATTGTAAGTCTAATTTTATTTATCAAAAAAACTACTTTGGGTGTAAAATTTTCTCTTTGGAGCCTCAATTTTACTACCCGCTTTAGGTCCCGAATCGTCTTGAGCCGGCCCTGGTGATCAGTGCATAATTTGTGAACAGATAGTAAATGTGTGCTTAATTTTGGTACGTGCAAGGTATCGTGCAATTTAAATCATGAGAGGAGGTCGATAGAAGAGATGTACCGGAGTGATGTATGGGAAGAGATTCTCCATTCCCAACTGCTACATGGTCATTCCCAGTGTAGGGATCAGATATAGTCATATTGCCAAAGTCATTTGTCGTGTGGTTTGTAGCTCCCGTGTCAGACAACCAATAGATTTGATAGCCAGGAAAGTTATTTTGAGTAGAAGCAGTCATAGCGGTGAGTTTATCACTAGGCATTTTACCTTGAAAAGCATGATCCATACGGTGGATAAAGTCCAAGGCAGAGTGGTACCCCTGACCACAAAGTTGACAGGTTATGTGGCTGTGATTGTGAGGATAGCCATGGCCATTGTTCCTTCCTCGATATGAGTCGGAACGCCCACCACGGTTATAGTTATTTCTACTACGAGAGTCAAAATTACCATAGTTTCACCCAAACCTTCCGTGGTAACCTCCACGGTTATTTCCTCGGCCACCATTGTCGTGATTTCTACCATTGTAAGAATTATTTCTCCCTTTGCCCCTATTTGAAGCATTATTCCTAGTAGTAATAGTATTAAACGCAACAACATTTTCAGAAACAGTAGCAGAGCTTGTGTTTCTAACATCAACTCATGTGATTTCAACAAAACGTGCAAGTCCTCAAAGGTGAGCGGAGTTGAATTGACAGAAACAGTAGTACACAGAGAATTATATTCAGATGGGAGACAATTTAGGGCATAAAGAATCATGTCCTCTTCTTCGATAATCACCCTATCCACGGACAGTTTGTCCCTTATGTTTTTTCAGTTTTTGCATAAATGCGTCAATTGAATGTGACTTCTTTTTAGTGGTCTGGAGTTCGTTCTTAAGCTGAAGAATATTTGAGCGAGACAGGGAGGCATACCTTCGTTCTAGTGCAAGCCAAAGAGAACGAGATGAAGTTTGACCGATTACTATAAACAGTGCTTCATGGATCAGAGTTGCGTTCAGTATTGTCATAAAGGCATGATCTTGCACCTGCCATGCTTCGTAGGCGGGATTTACAGTTGAACTCACTGACCCATCGGATCTAGTCAGGTGCTTTTCCAGACATTCAATTGATTCATCAAGATAGCCGAATACAGGCTGAGTTTTCAGCAGCGAGGATATCTAGTATTTCCAGATCACATAGTTGGATCCATCCAACTTAAATGGAACCAAGTTGTGAATATTCAAGAGAAGGGTCAAGGGATTTGATGAGGAGCTGTTTGATGAGGAGGAACCATTGTTAGAAGTGGTAGATGTGAGAGCAGCGGAAGTGCTCTGGATCGACATTGAGACTGTTGAGCAATTGCTCTGATACCATGAAAAGACTCTGTCTATGGTTTCATGGTGAACACAGTGAAGAGGCGGAAGACAGAGAAGATGATGAACTTAAGGTAAAGTTCATTGTATTTGTCTTGATGGTAGGTACATGTATTTATAATATTCAATGAGTATCATTAGTGATTGATTCGGTCAAACTATTTACAAAAGGAATGAAACGTTGGTAATTGCCCGAGTAGTCCTTGCACTGTGATAGGGCTCTTGTTGTGATCCATTGGAGCCTTTGGGCTTGGTTTTGACTTGAGCTGCAGTGGGCCTTAGCCGAACACTTTGTTGGACTTGGTCTGGTCTTGTTGTGTGTTGGGCCTTCTCTTCTTACAGTCTTTGCACCCATCTGTCTTTGAAAAGGTCGCCCATCACTCAACTTCCACTCAAACCCTTGTTTCAACAATTTACGCCCTGCCAAGATACTTCTAAACGCGAACGCGGACTAGCGAGATTGGACTGCACTACATAAGGTTTCTCGGATATGATTGGACCGGATAATTAATTGTGTTTGATTTTTTGCAGCATTAATTTAACATTACGGTACAAATAGTCCAATCGAACTCATACCCAGATGTGTTGAAAAAATAAAATAAAATGATGTAAGAGGATACTAATTTAGAGTATTAAACACTATATTATCACTACTTAGTACTAGTATTATTATTAGGCCAGAAAAACCAAACAATAATGGCTAATTTATGGTATATATTTTAGTCAAGTCCCAGCTAATACTGATAATCCTAAAAAACCAAACGTGCCCTTAAAGAGCAAAAAAAAAAAAAAAAACAGCCCTAATTATGTCATCAACTTCATCACCAAAAGTATCGGGCTGCGACTACTAATTCTGTAGACTTGATGGAGTTATGTGAACTGAAAGCTGAGCCCAGTACGTACAGGAAAGAAAAGGCCCAACCGACCCAAAGAAATAGACCAAAAAAGCAAGACTCTCTCAGGACTCGGATGAAGTAACTTACGAACTAGCCTTTTCTTATTGAGGGATTTAGTTAGGATTCTCAAATTAAACTTCACTCACTCAGTTTGCCCAACAAGGAAACGATTAAACATATTGTATTCGGTTTAGGACAAGATTGCGTAGGCTTAAGGGAATAATGCTATATATATGGTAATGTTCATCAGGTAACTAAGTTTGAAACCACTGCTTCTCAAATTAAACCTAAAAACTTTCCTTAACCTAGTCTCTGGAGCTGTAATCAACCCCAGTCGGAGAGAATGGAGAAGTATCAAGTAATCAAAGCACTCGGCGGCGGCTCTTTCGGGTGCGTCTGGCAAGCGATAAACACGGAGACCGGCGAAGTTGTTGCCATCAAGAAACTCATCAGAAAGAGCTACTCCATAGCGGAGTGCCTCAACATGGGAGAAGTCAAGTCACTGCGCAAACTCAACCATCCGAATATCATCAAGCTGAAAGAACTCGCTAAGATAAACGATTATCTATACTTCGTCTTTGAGCACATGGAATCTGACCTATTCAAACTTATGATGGAGAGAAAGAACGGTTTCTCGGAATCGGAAGTAAGAAACTGGTTGTTCCAGCTATTCCACGGGCTTGCCTATATGCATCACTGCGGTTACTTTCATCACGATCTCAAACCAGCTAACTTGCTCGTGTCGAAGAATGTGATCAAGATTGCCGACCTCGGTTCTGCTCGTGAGGTTTACTCGAAACCACCATACACCGACTACGTCACAACAAGATTCTATCGGGCTCCAGAAGTTTTGCTCAGGTCTACGATGTATAATTGGGCAGTCGATATGTGGGCCATGGGAGCGATCATGGCGGAACTATTCACTCTGCGTCCACTTTTTGAGGGTTCGAGCGCGACGGATCAGATGTATAAAATATGCAGCGTGATGGGTACACCGACCTGGAGTGACTGGCCCTTAGGACTTCTCCAGGCTAATTCTATGAATTATCAGTTTCCGCAGCTCCCGGGCGTTCATCTTTCGCAATTGATTCCGAATGCCTGCGCCGATGCGATCGATCTGATTTATTCGCTATGTTCTTGGGATCCTCTAAAGCGGCCGACAGCGTCACAATGCCTTCAACATCCCTTCTTCAACAGTTGCTATTTCATTCCCCGGTCTCCGTCCTCCACAGTTGCTTCATCAAGGACTTATCCATGTGCTACACGAGAGAAATCATATCGTTCGGTACTGATGGCGAGCAAATTCCAGAAGCTCGAACTAGGAAACGAAACTGAGTACCAAGATGATGTTTGTCCAGTGGGCAAGATTTCTATGAATTCTGGGATGACTACACTGAATTCAAAACCTGCAAGAAACTATGCACCTGCACCGGCTAGGTCTCACGCTTCTCTTGCAAGGGATTTGCAACGCAGATTGGAGATGAACATTGTCGATGCTCTTAGGAACGAATGTGAGTTAACTTTACTGTAAAATTTGGGACGGTTCTGAGAATGATCTATCCATCAGATGGATGTTGTTTTTTTCTGAGCAAATTCCTTGCATGTAAACTTGTATACATTAATTTCAATGGACTGGTATTCTTTACCTATTGATGAGTTAAATAGATGCAGAAAACATTTTAAGCATTTTGATTCCTACGGTAAGTGCCAGATGTAATGTATTTCATTAAGATTACAGCACAAAAATGGGTGAAAGACCGAATAGGTAGAAGACCATAACTGAATACAACATGTATACAATTCCTTCCCCAAAGTGGCAAGCCTGGCACAGAGTTTTATAACTGCCTTGATCCAGAGTTTAATGATTTTGGGAAAGCAAAAGTATATTCATGTAATGTATTTCATAACTGAATCGCTGTTACGATTCAGCAGATGGTATGCCAAGATTCTATTCTAGGATCAGGAAAGTATATCCATCTGAATTTCAGTTGCGGATTACTTGGCTGGAGCCAAGTCCAGAAGGGTCAGAGGAAGTGAATTGGTTCAATGAGTGCTTACCCGTTGCTAGTGGGAAATTCGTTTTTGGGGAATCTGAAGAAACATCAAATCGCGATACTTTTTCTCATCAGATCCATTTTAAAAAAGGTACCCGTAGATGCTCTTATCCGCGAAAGGAAGAAATTATACAAAGTATACCTATGAAATTGTGTAGGTTGTCTCAGATTTTGTTGAGGGTGGAGGCATAAAGGTTACTTACTTGGATAAGGTGGAAGGTTTTGTCAGTGTGTTTCAGCGAACATCTCGTGAAGGACTTGTATCGCGTTCCATACCTTCAACAGAGATTTTAAGGTTTTCCCATCGAATTCCCTCGTTTCAGTTGAGTGGTAATGAGAGAGAGGGTGTTCCACCAGGATCTTTTGAGCTTGACACCGCTTCGCTTTCCTCTGATTTTTATCCTGTTGTTGGAGCTAATGGTTCGGATCCTGTTAAGATGGAGTAAGTCGCTGCTGAAGTGCAGAAGAATCCTAAACGGGGATGATTTTGGAGTTTGGGGGTAAAAAACACAATAAAGTGGGTATATGTCAATGGCCAATGCAAGAGAACTTTCAGGACTTGGGATCTATCAAATCCAAATGGCTAGCAGGTGACACATTTTGGAATACATTCCTCAGCAAATGGCGCATATTCATGCAGTTGATGAACCAGAAAAGTTGCAGTATTCTGCTGAAGGTGATCTGCAGTGAAAGCTTTCAACACCAGGATACAATGCTTTCTGATGAGGTGGGTAGAATTGCTCTCTGATTTCTTTTGCTGAGAAAGCGGTGTCATAGAAGTCATGTGTTGCTCTTTTGTTATATTGATCTTGCATCAATATGAAGTATTTATTGTGTAACCGATGTTGCAGGATAAGTAGTATGAAACTGTGTATCAGCCTATCTCCAATGGTTGTTTGTGAAAAATTGTCCTGACTTTGGTGTGTTTTTCAGTTTAACAGTGACAGTTGAAATTTGTCGACTTAACTTCATCTTAGCGTGTTTTCAGTATTTATATTGTGTAAATGACAAGGGTGCTCATATTTTGGCGACTTAATTTATAATGTGGGTGCTCATATTATAATTTTAGTTTCAGCAATTGAGAAATGCTGCCATTCCTCCTGACGGTCGTTGCTGGTGGAATAATTGGCAGAGCCAGGAATGAAACACAGCCCCCAACTCTATATATGGCTGGTAAGAGCCTCCGTTGATCCGAGATCGGCCTGAGTCCGAACTAAGCCCGGTCGATTAATTGATCCGAAACCGAATTGCTGGCCGAATTCCCCCCTAGCCCGACTGGTTAACCGAGCCCTAAGCAACATACCGGTTACAGTTACACCGGGCCGGTTAGAGGTTCTGAGCAAATGGCCGGGCCAGTTAACCGTAACCGAATAGCCTCAAATTTAGCCTAAACAGAACCGA
The DNA here is from genome assembly GCA_023055425.1 of Linanthus parryae. Classification (NCBI taxonomy): domain Eukaryota; kingdom Viridiplantae; phylum Streptophyta; class Magnoliopsida; order Ericales; family Polemoniaceae; genus Linanthus; species Linanthus parryae. The sequence goes on from JALGPY010000002.1 coordinate 1,815,193, forward strand.
AACCGGTCGGTTCAAGCAAAATCGGGCCAGGATTGGTTTCGGTTTTCGTACAGCGCTATATATTAGCTTATGATGCCACATCCTGAATACTCTTTTGAGTTTTTTCTGGGAATAAATAGAAAGGGGAATAAGGTCAAAATAAATTGTGCATGTTCCCAACTATAGTGTGGCTGATTGGATAAAGTTGATGATTCTGGATAGTAAAGAGGAAGAAGCTAATGGTTACAAGACCAAGTATATGGCCATCATCATCCTTGACCAAATCTGGAAGCTTAGAAATGAAAGCTGGAGTCTCCCAAGAAGTAAGAATGACTCAAAGAGAATAGACACTATTATTTTGAAGATTTCTGAGTCCTACAGTGAGTATTTTTTTCATATGAAGGATAGCTCTGATGGTAGCACCAAAAGGGATCATGTCTCTGTTTGGAAATGGCATGTGGGTGGAAAAATTAAAATAAATGTGGATGCCAGTCTAAAGGACAATTTGATTGGACTGGGTTGTATTAGCAGAAATTCTGAAGCTGAGCCTATTTGCATCCAAGGTGAGATTGATACAAACCTAAACGGGGATGATTTTGGCGTAAGTTGGAGTAAGTCGCTGCTGAAGTGAAGAAGAATCCTAAACGGGGATGATTTTGGCGTTTGGGGGGTAAAGATGCAAAAAACATATAGAGAACTTTCCAGGACCTTGGGATCTTTCAAATCAAAATGGCTAGCAGGTGATACATTTGGAATACATTCCTCATCAAATTGTGCATATTCATGCAGTTGATGAACCAGAAAAGTTTCAGTATTCTGCTGAAGGTGATCTGCAGTGAAAGCAAGTTTCAACACCAGGATATGATGATTTCTGATGAGGTGGGTTGAGTAACTCTCTGATTTCTTTTCGCTGAGAAAGCGGTGTCAAAGAGGTCATGTGTTGCTCTTGTTATATTGATCTTGCATCAACATGAAGTATTTATTGTGTGACCGATGTTGCAGGATAAGTAGTATGAAACTGTGTATCAACCTATCTCCAATGGCTGTTTGTGAAAAATTGTCCAGACTTTGGCGTGTTTTTCAGTTTAACAGTGACAGTTGAAATTTGTCGACTTAACTTGAACATGGGCGTGTTTTCAGTATTTATATTTGTGTAAATGATATCGGTGCTCATATTTTGTCAACTTAATTTATTTATAATATGGAGCTCATATTTTGATGGGGGAATATGTGGCAGAGCCAGGAATGGAAAACAGCCCCAACTCTATGTATGGCTTATGCCACATCCTAAATACTAGTTTGATAATGCTATGGGGTTTTAGAAAGTTACTGTGTAGAAGTACTATGAGAAAGCTGTTGTGGAAATTTGTCCGAAAACTGTTTGGTAAATTTCGTATTTAGGGATAGTTTGGGAATGTTGTGGCAGTGCTAGAAAGTTGTTGCGTGAAAACACTATGGAAAAGCTGTTGTGAATTCTTGATAAAATGTTGTTTGGTAAATAATACCTGAAAGTTGTTGTGAAACATTGATATAGTAATTTTGTGTTTGGTAAAATCAACTGTGAAATTGCTAGGAGAGGGTTAAATGACAAAAATATATGACACATGTCACTTCCGTAGAGATAACTATTGATATTTTAAAAAATTGTAAGATTAAAATCGGAATCAAACAAAAGCACTTTCTGGAAAAGCATTTCCCCACTTGCTTCCTCAAAACTGTTATGGGACAGCAGAAACTGTCCGAAAAAGAAGAAATTTTATTTTACCAAACACACTAAAACTGCTTCTGCTGTCAGAAAGCACTTGTGCTGGCAGCAGAAGCATTCCCAAACTGGCGCTGAAGCTGCTGCATGAAAGCACTTTTAACATTTGTAATTGGTATTTAGTGTTTCGGAGTTACTGTCGAAATGACAATATCATAGTGTTATTACAATAAATAATTATTGATATTGATATATATTAACGAATAAGAATGTCAAATAATACATTATCCAAAATCAGGTCTTGACAAGTAACCCGCTGCTTTTCAAAAAATCTTGTGGGGAAGCAACTACTTTCTAGAAAACAGAAAACAAAAATTTGCCAAACATATCAACACTGCTTTTAGATTTGAAAAGTTGTGCTTTAAAAAGCAAAAGCATCACCGTTTCTTATCAGGTACTACCTCTGTTTCTTCTCTTTCAGCTTACTTCACTTTTTGACACTATTCACCGGGTCACTTTGACCCGGTAATTTGGTTAGCAAAACGATACACGAATTTGATAATCTTTTGCATGATCTTGTAGAGTAAATTTTACTCTACGATACTATGAAAAAATTGCCAAAAAATTACATCGTTTCGCTATCCAAATCATTGAGTCAAAGTGACCCAGTTACGGGTAAAAAAAGTCAACCACATTGAAAGAGAAGAAACAGAGGTAGTAGTTGTTGGAATAGATGCCCTAGAGGCAATCGTAGATTTAGTATGAACAATGTTTTGGCTAGAATATTCATTTATTATTTATGGCGATATTTAATATAATGAAGTCCTTAGATAAATTGTGTTATTTATCTTAAATATCCCTAGTCAATTATATTGATTAATAGGACAATCAAATATAGACTAGTATGTGGGTAGATTGATATGGAGATATCAAGTCTAACACATGGGTATGCATTAGGAGTAATGGCATACTGGATTGACCCACGACGAAAAGGATACATTAGATTATGTGAAGTCACAATCGCTTTTCGTAGTGCTAATATTATTGCAATCCTTAGACTTGAAGTCACTAGATACTCTAGTTGTGAAATATTGCGCTTTGATGTTATCAAACGTTACACCGTAACTGGGTAATCATAAAGGTGGCTATCGGGCGTGATAGGAAGCAAGCTTAGAGATCGTAGTGATGTAGATAGGATTTGTCCCTCCCACATAATGGGAGTAAATATCCACGGCCACTCGAGGGATGAGGCTTATTGAATGTCTGGCCAGACTCAGATGAATTAATATGGAGATATTAATGTTATCTGCAAGCATAAGCGTATTCCCAGGATCGAGGAACTATGGATTGGATATACGAGTGTGACTATTTATGTCTCGTGTCCAATCCGGATATGGAGACAAAGGGATAATGCAATATGATATATTGGGCACAAAGGTTTGTCGGGATCACTGACTATTTCTATTGGTTGGGTGGCATGGATGTGTTGCTAGACACCGCTCCATGTTAGTAATAGTTACTACCAACTATATAGAAACCTATGGGGTCACACGTCAAATAGAGTAGAGCTAGATTTGGGATTGATTAATATGGATTAATTAATAGAAGGATCATTGTGCAACACCTTGCAAACTTAGTAGGACTAATTTGCAAGGAAGGGAATAGTTCTAGTCCTACTAGAACAAGAAAACTCTTTTATGGAAACAACAAGGAGTTGTTGGAGTATATAAAGGAGGCTCTAGCTTCCTTCCCACATATGAGTTATTAGTCATAACACACAAAGAGTGGGAGAGAGCAAAAGAGAGAGCAAGACAAGAGCTAGGGCCGAAACCCTAGCCCCGTCCGCCCCCTTACCCGACGGCAAGAAGGGAGGCCGCCCCTCCTTCGTTGCCTTGTTGCTTGGTTGCTTTGATCTTCATCCCTCTTCCTCCAAGGTTCAAGCTAGCACTTGATTGAAGGAAGAATCTAGATCTCACCTCTAGACGTGGATCAACCATAGAGACGAGGACATCATTCTTCGTGTGATTTCACAAATCAAAAGGTACACATCTTCTATGTCCTTAATCATGTTATGATGTCTCTTCCTGTGATCCTTGGTGGGCTTTGAGTAGGATTAAAGTTTTGTTATTCCGCTGCGTTACCTACATCAAAACCCAACAGTGGTATCAGAGCCACAGGTCGTAGAGCATAACATGATATTATGTGTTTACGATTTCAGTTCATACACCGTATTATTGTTTATTACGCGAAAACTGAAAAATTGGCATAGTAGATGCTATATTGAATTTGATTCAATAAAACAAGACCCAATTTAACATTGGATGTTAGAATTGGTGAGTTTAATCACATAGGATGTGAATAATTGGGTTCTTGAAAAATTAGGGTTCATGGGCACATGATTGAAAAGGGGTTTTCAATTATGGAAACAAAATTATGGAATTAAATCCATAAGGAAACAACCTTGCTTGGGCAACAAGGAAGGAGGAAGGGGACTAGGGCCGAAACCCTAGCCGCCCGCCCCTCCCTTGGGCGCCAAGCAAGGCCGCGGCCCCCTTAGGCGTGCGGCGGTCCTAGGGTTCGGGCCACTTGCTGGCTTGGACCCTTTGGACCGTTGTGAAACTCTAGTTACCCAATTTTATTAAAATTAAACAAGCGCGTTAAAAATTGGTTTTAACTGTATTATGTGCTTTATTGCATGGTGGATGGATATGGCCTAGGATTGTGGATGTTTATTGTTTTGTGGTTTGGTTTACGGCCTGCGAGCTGATCAAATTAATGTAATAATTAATTAAGTTTTACGGCCTGCGAGTCGTTCTTTTTCTCCTCGACATGTGAGGCTTTTATTATTTATTTATTCTAGATGTTAGGCTAGAATTAGAAATATTTAGATGATAGCCAAGAGCATGGAGAAGAAGACCGGAGAACCAAAGAAGCCAAAAGACATCCCTAGGCGCGCAGCTTTGGTGGAGCACATGGAGATGAGCTCGGCACTTTAGGGCAATTAGATATTATCATTGGCTTGATAATATCATTAGTCTAGAGGCCATATCCATACCACGTTTTTTTATTTTTGTGGATGTTTATTATTCATGCCTTGTTATTTATTTTGTGTGTATGGCGCTACAAGCAAAACGATAACAAGATAATAATAAACAAGGTTGATCTTTTATTGTGGATAGCCCAATCCAAATAAGTAGACCATATTGATAAAGATCAACCAAACAAATTAAAAGAAATCCCTCAATTAAATATTGCGTTTTGCCTTCTCTTGCCAAAACACCCTTCATGATCGTGGACTATTAAAATTCGGGCTTGCCAAAGCAAGGCGATTTTAATTTTTCATGATGTGTTGCGGACGACGCAAGCTAGTAATGCGTGTATGTTGAAAACAAGAGGTTGGACGCAACTAGGCAAGAATCAATTGGATTGGTGAGCTTAGAGGCATGACAATTAGGAGTTATCCAATTGGATAAAGAATAAAAGGAATTTATTCACCTAATTGGACCAAGAGTTGCATGGGATGCAATTGGAATGGTTCCTACCTAAATAACCAATTCTTGGGTGACTTGCCAAAGCAAGCTCAAGAAGAAGTGAAATAAGGATCTTGGACCCACTAGAAAGTATAAAGATATTTTCCGCTTTAATGGTGAGGGCTATTAAACCGAGAAAAATAGTGGGAGCTATATTTGATGATCTAGCCATTGTTAAATATAGTCAAATTGTTCAAAATACTAAAATTGCATATTTCTCGTTTTTGAAGAATTCCAAATGGCAAACAACAACGCATCGAGTTCATCCCTACGATCTGTCCTTGAGAAGGATAAATTGTCTGGAACAAATTTCCTTGACTGGTACAGAAACTTGAGGATTGTCCTCAAGCAAGAAAAGAAGTTGTACGTCTTGGACACTCCAATTCCAGACCCACCACAAGATGAGTCTCTATTAGCGGAAGTAAGGGCACGTCAGAAACATATTGATGATTCTAATGACGTGACTTGCCTCATGCTTTGTACCATGACTGGTGAGCTTCAGAAGCAACACGAGAACATGGAAGCCTATGATATGATCATACACTTGAAACAATTGTTTCAGGAACAGGCAAGGCATGAGCGCTATGAAGTGTCTAAAGCATTGTTCAAAAGTAGTCTTGCAGAAGGGAATCCAGTAGGTCCTCATGTACTCCGAATGATCGGGTACATAGAGAACCTTGAGAGACTGGGGTTCCCACTCGGCCAGGACTTGGCGACTGATCTCGTCTTGCAATCGTTGCCTGACAGTTATAATCAGTTCATCATGAACTATAATATGAATGAGATCAACAAGTCTTTGCCAGACCTATTAAACATGCTAAAGACAGCTGAGCAAAGCATCAATAAAGGCAAGGGCAAGGCCATAATGATGGTACACAAGAAGAAGAGCAAGTCAGTTGCATCTACTTCAAAAGGAAAACGCAAGAAAGTTGCGAAATCCAAGGAAGCCCTAAAGCCTAGTGGAGGCGTGGCTAAAGGTGAATGTCACTACTGCAGCCAGCCGGGTCACTGGAGGAGGAATTGCCCTAAATATCTGGAGGATAAGAAGCTTGGAATAGTGATTCCACCACCACCAGGTATTTATGTTATAGACGTCAATCTTTCTATTTCATCATCCTGGGTATTGGATACCGGATGTGGTTCTCACATTTGTCGTAATGTGCAGGATTTGAAAAGAAGTAGAAGATTGCGAAAAGGGGAGATAGACTTGCGCGTCGGGAATGGAGCAAGGGTTGCTGCATTAGCTGTAGGCGTTTATGAGCTATCTTTGCCTTCTGGACTTATTTTAGAATTAGACAATTGCTTTTATGTGCCTGCTATGAGCAGAAACATTATTTCCATTTCTTGTTTGGACGAGAAAGGTTTTTCTATTTCAATAAAGGACAAGTGTTGCTCCATTTATTTTGATAGTATGCACTATTGTAGTGCGCATTTGTCTAATGGATTGTATATCATTGATCTAAATAATCCAATCTATAACATAAGTACTAAAAGGATTAAAACTAATGATTTAAATCCTACATATCTATGGCACTGTCGTTTAGGCCATATAAATGAGAAACGCATATCTAGACTCCATAAGGATGGACTTCTAGACTCATTTGATTTGGAATCATATGAGACATGTGAGTCTTGTTTATTGGGAAAGATGACAAAGTCCCCTTTCAATAAGAAAGGTGAACGGACTAGTGAGTTATTGGCACTCATACATACTGATGTATGCGGGCCATTCCCCACGCCTGCCAGAGGTGGTTATACCTACTTCATCACTTTTACTGATGATTTCAGTAGATATGGATTTGTATACCTTATGAAGGCCAAATCCGAATCCTTTGAATTGTTCAAAGAATTCAAGAGTGAAGTAGAGAAGCAACTTGGCAAGAGTATTAAAGCCCTACGATCGGATCGTGGAGGAGAATACTTAAGCCAAGAGTTTGATGAGTATCTTAGAGAGTGTGGGATAGTATCCCAGCTCACTCCACCCGGAACACCACAATGGAATGGTGTATCTGAGAGGAGGAATCGCACTCTATTAGATATGGTGCGATCTATGATGTCTCAAACAGATCTTCCGATATCCTTTTGGGGACATGCTCTAATGACGGCAGCTTTTACCATTAACCGTGTTCCATCCAAATCAGTTATGAAGACGCCATATGAGATATGGACTGGGAGGCGTCCCATAGTGTCTTTTATGAAGATTTGGGGCTGCGACGTCTATGTAAAGCGTTTACAAACAGACAAGCTCGGGCCTAAAGCGGATAAGTGTAAATTTGTGGGATATCCTAAGGAAACTAAAGGATATTATTTCTATAACCCTACCGAAAACAAAGTGTTTGTTGCTCGGACCGGCGTGTTTCTAGAAAGAGAACTAGTCTCTAAAGAAGCAAGTGGGAGGGTTGTAGAACTTGAAGAAATTCATGAACCACAAACCACTGAACCGATAATGGAACATGAACAGGAACCACAAGAAGTTGTGGAAGAGCCTGTTCAGGTAACACAGGAACTCCGTAGATCAGGAAGAGTGCGTCATGAGCCAGAGAGGTATGGACTTCTCGTGACTGAGCCCGATGACGTACCACTCATGGATGATGAGCCTGCAAACTATGGAGGAGCCATGAGTGGCCCAGACTCTAAGAAGTGGCTGGAAGCCATGAGATCCGAAATGGATTCCATGTATACCAACAAAGTATGGACTTTGGTGGAACCACCCGAAGGGGCTCGACCCATAGGGTGCAAGTGGGTCTTCAAGAAGAAGACCGACATGGATGGCAAGGTAGTTGCCTATAAGGGGCGATTGGTGGCCAAAGGTTATAGACAGATTCATGGTATTGACTATGATGAGACCTTTTCACCAGTCGCCATGACTAAATCCATTCGAATCTTACTTGCTATTGCAGCATACTACGACTATGAGATTTGGCAAATGGATGTCAAAACAGCGTTCCTTTATGGGAACCTCCTTGAGGATGTGTACATGACACAACCAGAGGGTTTTGAGGATCCGGAGAATGCCAATAAAGTCTGTAAGCTGCAAAGGTCCATTTATGGATTAAAGCAAGCTTCTAGGAGCTGGAATCGACGTTTTGATGACGCGGTCAAAGAGTTTGGCTTCATCAAGAACGAAGATGAGCCTTGTGTTTACAAGAAGGTTAGTGGGAGCTCTATAGTGTTTCTGGTCTTGTATGTGGATGACATACTAATCATAGGCAATGATATTCCTACTCTGCAATCTGTTAAAGATTGGCTAGGAAAGTGCTTTGCAATGAAAGACTTAGGAGATGCAGCCTATATACTTGGTATAAAGATCTATAGAGATAGATCTAAAAGGTTGCTTGGCCTAAGTCAGAGTACATATATTGACAAGGTGTTGAAGAGGTTCAACATGCAAGATTCCAAGAAGGGATTCTTGCCCATGTCACATGGAGTCACTCTTTCTAAGAATGACTGTCCCTCCAACGAGATGGAGAAGGACCGCATGAGCAGGATACCCTATGCTTCGGCCATAGGATCCATCATGTACGCCATGCTATGTACTAGACCAGACGTATCATACGCGTTGAGTATGGTGAGCAGATATCAGTCCAATCCGGGTGAGAGTCACTGGATTGCTGTCAAGAACATCCTAAAGTACTTAAGAAGAACAAAGGATGTGTTCTTGATATTTGGAGGAATGGAAGAGCTAAGTGTAAAGGGTTACACTGACGCAAGCTTCCAAACCGACAAGGATGATTACAGATCGCAGTCTGGATACGTGTTTTGCCTGAATGGAGGAGCTGTGAGCTGGAAGAGTTCCAAGCAAGGCACAGTTGCTGATTCTACAACAGAAGCTGAGTACATTGCTGCTGCGGAAGCAGCAAAAGAGGCAGTATGGATAAAGAAGTTTATCACTGAGCTCGGTGTGGTCCCTAGCATAGTGGATCCCGTAGAGTTGTACTGTGACAACTCTGGGGCAATCGCACAGGCGAAGGAACCAAGATCGCACCAAAAGTCAAAGCATGTACTTAGGAGATTCCATCTTATTCGTGATATGATCGATCGAGGAGATGTGAAGATATGCAAGATTCCGACAGATGACAACGTGTCAGATCCGCTTACGAAACCTCTTGCGCAGCGAAAGCATGAAGGGCACGCCAGATCTATAGGCATACGAGATGCGCCAGATTGGCTCTAGTGCAAGTGGGAGACTGTTGGAATAGATGCCCTAGAGGCAATCGTAGATTTAGTATGAACAATGTTTTGGCTAGAATATTCATTTATTATTTATGGCGATATTTAATATAATGAAGTCCTTAGATAAATTGTGTTATTTATCTTAAATATCCCTAGTCAATTATATTGATTAATAGGACAATCAAATATAGACTAGTATGTGGGTAGATTGATATGGAGATATCAAGTCTAACACATGGGTATGCATTAGGAGTAATGGCATACTGGATTGACCCACGACGAAAAGGATACATTAGATTATGTGAAGTCACAATCGCTTTTCGTAGTGCTAATATTATTGCAATCCTTAGACTTGAAGTCACTAGATACTCTAGTTGTGAAATATTGCGCTTTGATGTTATCAAACGTTACACCGTAACTGGGTAATCATAAAGGTGGCTATCGGGCGTGATAGGAAGCAAGCTTAGAGATCGTAGTGATGTAGATAGGATTTGTCCCTCCCACATAATGGGAGTAAATATCCACGGCCACTCGAGGGATGAGGCTTATTGAATGTCTGGCCAGACTCAGATGAATTAATATGGAGATATTAATGTTATCTGCAAGCATAAGCGTATTCCCAGGATCGAGGAACTATGGATTGGATATACGAGTGTGACTATTTATGTCTCGTGTCCAATCCGGATATGGAGACAAAGGGATAATGCAATATGATATATTGGGCACAAAGGTTTGTCGGGATCACTGACTATTTCTATTGGTTGGGTGGCATGGATGTGTTGCTAGACACCGCTCCATGTTAGTAATAGTTACTACCAACTATATAGAAACCTATGGGGTCACACGTCAAATAGAGTAGAGCTAGATTTGGGATTGATTAATATGGATTAATTAATAGAAGGATCATTGTGCAACACCTTGCAAACTTAGTAGGACTAATTTGCAAGGAAGGGAATAGTTCTAGTCCTACTAGAACAAGAAAACTCTTTTATGGAAACAACAAGGAGTTGTTGGAGTATATAAAGGAGGCTCTAGCTTCCTTCCCACATATGAGTTATTAGTCATAACACACAAAGAGTGGGAGAGAGCAAAAGAGAGAGCAAGACAAGAGCTAGGGCCGAAACCCTAGCCCCGTCTGCCCCCTTACCCGACGGCAAGAAGGGAGGCCGCCCCTCCTTCGTTGCCTTGTTGCTTGGTTGCTTTGATCTTCATCCCTCTTCCTCCAAGGTTCAAGCTAGCACTTGATTGAAGGAAGAATCTAGATCTCACCTCTAGACGTGGATCAACCATAGAGACGAGGACATCATTCTTCGTGTGATTTCACAAATCAAAAGGTACACATCTTCTATGTCCTTAATCATGTTATGATGTCTCTTCCTGTGATCCTTGGTGGGCTTTGAGTAGGATTAAAGTTTTGTTATTCCGCTGCGTTACCTACATCAAAACCCAATAGTAGTTACTAATGGTTCCACTTCTTCTACCTTCTCCCCACATAGGGGACTGAGGCAAGGAGATCCATTATCTCCCTTCCTCTTCTCCCGTTGTGCTGAGGTCTTCTCAGCATCCCTTCACCGTGATAACTCTTTGGGTCTCATTCATGGAATTCCCTTCACTAGAAGGGATGAGATTACACATCTGCAATTTGTGAATGATACTCTTTTGTTTTTTAGAATCACCCCGGGTGTTGGTACTTCCATCCATTCTCTTTTATCTTCTTATGCTAAGCAGACAGGCCTTGACATCAATGTTCATAAATCTTCTGTAGTCTTCAGCCCTAATTGTCTTCAAGCGGATAAGTTCTCTGTTAATTTGGCCCTTAATACCAAAGAAAAAACTCAATTAGGTAAATACTTGGTAATTACCCTTAACCAAATGGGAAATAATAAGAATATCATTGAGGACACAGTTAATAAAATTTCTATTAAATGCTCTAGTTGGAAAGGCCCTCTCATGAATTTCATAGGTAGATGTGTCCTTATTAAAGCAGTTCTGAATAGCTTATTAGTTTATCCTATGTCAGTTGGTGTTTTTCCTGCTAAATCTTGTAATCTCATTACTTCTATGTTGTCTAAATTTCTTTGGTTTGGTAATACTGCTAAAAAGGAATTCACTGGCTTCCCTGAAATTTTCTGTGCAACAAGAAATGTAGAGGAGGATTGGGTTTCAAAATATTTTTGCTTTTAACAATGCTTTAATTGCTAAAAATAGTTGGAGATTGATTTCTCCTAACCCTACTTTTTTTCTCAAAATACTTCACTGCTAAATATTGTAAAAGAATCCTTTTTTCCACTATCAAACCTTGCCGCTCTGCTTCTACTGCTTGGAGAACCATCTGTAAAGGGAATGACACTCTTTTCAAAGGTCTCAGTTGGAAAATTGGCAATGGACAAGGGATTATGATCAGGTCTTCTGGTTGGATTAATTCTGTTCTTGCTGGCTCCATTCAGGATATTTTAAAAACCACTGATCCTAATCATACTTTTAAGACAGTTTCTCAGTTAACGGATTCATCCATTGATGGCAGTGGCAGATGGTGTTTGAGGTCCCTCAATCAATTTTTTCCAAATTGGCTCACTAAGTTGGCTGTGGAACAGGATTGTGGAAATTTCAACCAAACAGACACCCCCTTATGGAGTGCCTCCTCTGCTGGAGTCTTCTCTGTTTCCTCAGCTTACTCTCTACTTAACTTCAATAATTCTTCTACTAATTTATCCTCCTTCCCTCTTCACTTCAAATCTATTAGCTATAATTTCAATTGGAACAATCTTTGGAAGTCTGGTTTACCAAATAACATAATTGGTCTTCTTTGGAGAATTTTAACTAATTCTCTCCCCACTCTTCACAATTTGCATTCCAAAATTAGGTATATCCATCCAGTTTGTCCCTTTTGCAACCTTACTACTGAAACTTGCACTCATCTTTTTATTTTTTTGTCCAAGGGCTCAAGGGCTTTGGCGTATGGATAATATTATGATCCCCACTTCTCCTTACCTTAATATTTTCTACTGGATTAAGAGTTGGTTAAGGAATAAAAAAATCTTTACAGGATGATCCACATTGGACTTGGTTACCTGCTATTCTCTGGGTTCTTTGGATTACCATAAACAAGTTGGTTTTTTAACATCAAAGCACATCTGTGGATCAGCTCTTTCTCCTTGCTCTGGACATCAATTATCTTGTTAAAATTTCTACTGTTCTTAACAAAACGACATTTCGATGCTCTTACTCAACTATGTCAGTTATGGTTAAGGTTGCTGTGGTTGATGGTACTCCAACTTGGGCAAGTGCCAGTGCCCAGTTTGCAGTTTCTTCAATTGTTCAACTTGTGGTTCAAGCTGAGCCTTTGGCATCTCTTCCCCGTCTTGATGTTCCAGTTACTGCTGCTGCCTCTGTGCTTGGTTTTCCCTCCCCAGCTGCTGCAAATGTTGATGTGTCTCTTTCCCCAGATGGATCCTGTCTTCCTCTGTCTGTCCAGGAAGTTGCTGATGGTCTCCCCCCTCTGCCTCTAGCTTGGTGCCTTCGGATGCTATCATTCCCTATATCATGGAGTAACTATTGTTTGAGTTTATGGTGTATTTTGGGGTATTATGGTTTCCTAGCTTTCAGCGTTTTATGATTGCATCTATCTAGCATAGCTTTGGGACATGTGAAGCTCTTTTATTTGGGTCTGTTCTATGGCCGAGAGCTTGAAGTTTCATTTTGTTTAAGTTGGTGTATGTTTCGAACGACTGTCGTTGTATTCTGGTTTGCTTTCCCCATTAATGAAGTTCTCAAATTTAGCAAAAAAAAAAAATCAAAAGCATTACCAAACGGGCTCTATAAGTTTTTAGGAAAAAATTGCAAGAGGGAATAATGTGAAATAAATTGTGCATGTTCCTTATACCGTATCCAAACACGAAATATGTATATATGTGACATAATATGCATAATTTATTTGTATAATTTATCTGTTTGCAGAGGAATCTCCGGCAACGTGCAATCTTTGGGCCATAGCGGTATGGGTAATTTGGTATCGCCGAACTGTGTAAGATTCAATGTGCAAAAGATTCGAGGAGAAAGATACGTTAGATGCGATCTGGTCCCATTTCAAATTATTTACCCAGGAGATAATGGTAAAAGCTCGTTGAGCAATCCCACCACGCCGGAGGTTGTTAGCAGGTGGCTTAAAACCACCTGAGAATTGGTTGAAGGTAAACTGTGACGCAGCTTAATCGATTGACACAGGCTTCTCCGTTCTGGGTTGTGTACTTCGGGACGCTGAGGGGGGAGTTTGTAGCGGGGACGTGCTTGCGGCGCATTATCATAATTTGGTTCTCTTTTTGGAACTCTTGGCGGTTAGATAAGGGTTTAATCTTGCGATCAATGCACAGGCTCCAAGAATAATAGTTGAAACGGACAGCCTCCTTTCGCTTCAGTGGCTCAGACAATGAAAACCAGGAGAAACAAGCCCTGCGTTAAGCTCATAAATTAGAGAAGTCTTGGATGATTGTGTGGCCTATCAAAGAGCTTCTCAGAACTCCAGTTTGTCCATGTAGCTCGTTTGGGTAATGAGGTAGCACTCCTTTTAGCTAAAAAGGTTCGTGCTCCTCATCAACCCCACTCTCTTTACTCAGAAACCCGATTGGATTAGCAATGTATTAGCTTCGGATATAGAGGCTTTTGGCGTCTAAATAAACTTGTTTCCCTAAAATAAAAAAGGTCTAAGGGTAACACAATCTTTCAAATTACACACCATTCTTTTATGGCACGTTTGGTTTTCCAAACTAGCCAGATTGGACTGCACTAGATTAGGTTTTCCGGATACGATTGGATTGGATAATTAATTATGTTTCTTATTTTGCGCAAGATTAATTCAACTTTAAAGTATAAATAATTCAATCATGTGATAGGGAACTTGTTTGGAGTATTAAACACAATATTTTCACTATTTAGTACTAGTATTATTAATTTATTATTTATCATTAACCCTGAATAACCAAACACAATATTGGCTGGTACCAGATTTATATTTTAGTCCAGTCCCGACTAATACTGCGAATGCTAAAAAACCAAACGTACCCTTGGAGAAAGAAAAAAAACAGCCCTAGTTTTCTTATGTCACCAATTTCATCACCAAAGGTGTCGGGCTGCAACTACTACACCTGTAACATAGAGTTATGTGAACCAAAGCCCAGTAACGTACAGGTAGGAAAAGGCCCAACTAGTGACCCAAAAGAAATAGAACAAAACAAGCAATACTCTCTCTGGACTCAGTTGAAATAACATTTTACGTACTAGCCTCTTCTTATTTGGGATTTAGTTAGACTTCTTTCTGTTTGCCCAACAAGGAAACGATTAAACACATTTGTATTCGGTTTAGGACAGGATTGTGTAGGGTTTAAAGGAATAATGCTATATATATAGTATACTTTTTCAGGCAACTATGTTTGAAACAACTGTTTCTCAGCTTAAATGCATTGAGCATAGTGTACCAGGCTGTATAAGTCCATACAAAGATTTTTAAAGTTTGCAGACATAATGTGAATGAGAGGGATCTTCAGTTGAAGTATATAAACCTCTTCTTCAAGAGAACCATGCAAGGCGTTAGACACATCTAATTGTCTGATCATCCAATCATAATTCACACCAGAGAAATAACAGCTCTAATGGTTTGTGGTTTAACCACTGGACTAAATATCTCGGAATAATCCAAACCATATTGCTGCAAAAAACCTTTAGCCACCAACCTAGCTTTAAATCTGGCCACAGAGCCATCAGAGTGTTTCTTAATTCTGTAGACCCATTTGCAACCTATAGCTCTTGTATGAAGATGACTAGAGACCAATTACCTTGTGATAAGAAAGCATCATATTCCTCTTGCATATCTTTTTGCCAAACAGAACACTTAACAGTTTCAGAAAAGAGCTGAGGTTCAGAGTCTGTAGAGGTAGTAACAGTGTGATTTGCATATATGAGATTATGTTTGGTAATGCCAGCCCTAGCTCTAGTGGTCACAGAGTTCCGAGGAATAGGTGGTGGAGTCAAAGTTGTAGAACAAGGAGTTGTAGACACTGAAGGATACTCAATCAATTGTGCTGGAGGTGGAGAAGCAGTAGGAGAATGGGTGACAAGTACATGTGGGGTTGGAGATGGTGTAGTTGTAGTAGTAGTGGGAAGAGAAAAAGGTGGAATAAATGCCCAATCAATAGTATATGAAGAAGATTTAAAAGAATTTCGGGTGTTAGCCAAGGACTGAGCAAATGGAAACTGAGTTTCATCAAAAACCACATGTCTAGAAATGTCACAACTTTTGTAGCAATGTCATAACACCTGTAACCTTTAGTGTTAGGAAAATTATAGGGTTTTGATGTAGGTAACGCAGCGGAATAACAATAAATTAATCTCGCTCAATACCCTCCACGGATCGCAGGCAAGCTTTTCATAACATGATAAAAGAAAAGAATTGCGTACATTAGTTTGTGTGATCACTACGAATAATTGTTTCTTCGTCCCTACGAGTATCCACATCTTGGATTAGTAGTTGGAATCATTCTCCACGTGTTGTGCTAGCAACGAAAGAATGAGGCAAGAGATCACGCAAAATGGAGCAAGAGCCGCGCCTCAAGGGATGGCCGACGGCACTAGGGGCGGAAGGGTAGGGGGTTTCGGCCTCTTACTTGGTCTCTCTCCTTGCTTTGTTATGTTCTCTCAATAATGACACTTATGAGAAAATAACAAGCTAGGTTTCTTTATATAGTTAAAAACTCCTTAGTAACTACATAATTGCCCCAATAATGATAATGTCCTTACATGGATTAGTCCACCTTGTAAATTAGTCCTACTAACTTTACTTGTGGTTGAGTTTAAATCCTTTTATTAAATAGTCCTACTAATTAATGTCCATATCCAGTTTAATCCATATGGTGTGTGACCCCATATGTTTCTACTTAGTTGGTAGTAACTATTACTAACATAGAGCGGTGTCTAGAAACACATCTATGTCACCCAACTAATAGAAATAGTCAGTGATCCGACAAACCTTGTGCCCAATGTTACCGTATTGTATTATCCCTTTATATCCATATCCGGATTGGACACGAGACATGGTTGTCACACTCGTATATCCAATCCATAGTTTCTCGATCCTGGGAATATGTATTGATTTATCTGAGTCTGGCCAGACATTCTATAAGCACCATCCCTTGAGTGGTTCGTGTATATTTTCTCCCATTATATGGGAGGGACAAATCCTGTCTACATCACTACCATCTCTCAGCTTGCTTCCTATCATGCTCGATAACTATCTTTATAGTTACCTGGTTAGTGTGCAACGTTTAATAATATCAAAGCATGATATTCCACAACTAGAGGATATAGTGACTTCAAGTCTAAGGACTACAATACCATTAGCAGTACGAGTAGCACTTGTGACTTTGACATAATCTAATGTAGCTTTCTCGTTGGGTCAATCTAGTATGCCATTACTCCTAATGCATACCCATGTGTTAGATTTGATATCTCCATATCAATCTACCCACTTACTATTCTATAGTGATTGTCCCGTTAATCAATATAATGAACTAGGGATATTAAGATGAACAACACATTGTAATCTAAGGACTTCATTATATTAAATATCTCCATAAATAATAAATGAATATTCTAGCCAAACAATGTTCATACTAAATCTGGATTGCCTCTAGGGCACCTATTCCAACAACAATAACCCAAGAACACACATTTTGTGAATTTTGAGTGGAGTTTATGAGTGGTGTAAGGTTTTAACCAGGGATAACAGAGACAGCCGAACACCTTAAATCCAGAATAATAAGGGGGTGTATTATAAAGAGATGGATAAGGAGAAGTGCAATAAAGAGACTTATTTGGAAGTCTATTGATAATAAAATTAGCTGTATTAGCAGCTTCAAGCCAGAAAGAGTGTGGTAAGATAGCATCAGAAAGCATAGTTAAAGCAGTCTCCATGAGATTTCTATGTTTCCTCTCTACTTTCCCATTTTTTTGGGGAGTATGAGGACATGAAGATTGATGAAGAGTGCCTTGAGTTTGAAGATACGAGGCAAACTCTGTATTAACAAACTCAGAACCATTATCAGATTCAAAAAATTTAACAGTAGATTGAAACTGAGTTTTTACCAAGGCAGTAAAATGCAGATAAGCAGAGTATGCATCAGGTTTGCATTTGAGGGGATAAAACCAACAAGATTTTGTATAATCATCCAAAAAGAACACATAGTAGCTATAGTTTTGAAAAGAAGCTACATAGGAAGGTCCCCAAACATCTGAATGGATAAGAGAAAAGGGTGCAGTAGTACAAGATTTAGACATTGGAAATACAAGTTTGTGAGATTTTGAAACAACACAACAGTTACACAAAGAAACTGGTTTAACAAACTTGTGATGTAAACAAGGCTGTAGAGGTTGCAGGATGGGAAATGCAGGGTGTCCCAGTCTGTGACACTAGAGAGTGGTGGAATCAGAGACAGTAGCTGAGTAGACCACTGGTGAAGAAGTAGAAGAAGAAACAGGAGGCTTAAAGCTGTGAAGATGAGATGGAAGCTGATAGAGATCATTGTTACATTGACCTTTATAGAGGACAATCTGATATTGTTTGTCCTGGATATAGGAGTGGCATTAAACAAAATGCTACAATTTTTATCAGAAGTAAGCGGAGACACAGACAGTAAGTTGGTAGATATTTGAGGAGAATAAAAACAAATTTGGCACATGAAATGACAACTTATAGGAAGTAGAAATGGAAGTGTGACCAATAGAGTGAAAGGACAAGGCATTACCATTTCCAATAGTGATAGTGTCTGGACCATGATATGGTTGTAGATGAGTGAGCTGAGTAGAATCATGAGAGAAGAGCCAGAAGTTCTTGAGGAACTTGGATGTACAGAAGACTGTGAGGAGCTGAATGTCTTAGTTGAATAATGTGGCTTGGAATTATATGAGAGCTTAGACTTGTACTGTGGCTTATATTTCACAGCTTGATAAGCAGTGTGAACTTTTTTAGCACCAGATGAAGATCCAAGTACACGTAGGTGTAATTTCTTGAATGATGCAGAAGTAGCATGATGTAATTCCTCAGTTAGTAACAAAGAGCTAAGTTCTGCAACTGTGCCTCTGATACAAATTCCAGCTTGGAGGTAAGCCTTTGAGAATGTAGATAATCCAACCATCTCAGATACAAATTCATTGACCTGAGCTAACTGCTCAGTAATTGATTTGATAGAATTAAGATAATCAGTCATTGTAGAGGATCCTTTCACAGTAGTACTAAGTTGCATTTTCAATTGATGCACGTGTGATCTTGATAATGAAGAAAAAAAGTTGAGAAAGTGCATTCCAAATCAGATAAGCATGAGGAAGGTGCAACACAGAAGGTAAGAAAGATGGTGAAACCGATGCATAGAGACAACTCTTTAGATGTTGATCAATAGCAAACCACTGAGAGAAAGCAGGATTGCAAACATTAGTACCGGATGCAGAATCAAGAACCTCAGAAGCTGGAACTGTAGAAGTATCAGTCAGATATTGAAGCAGAGTTAGCTTGAAAAATTGTGACAATCTGAGCCTTCCAGATAAGATAATTCGTGCCGTCGAGCTGTATCCACACCAGAGAACCAAGATTAGCGATGAGAAACTTGAGACCTTCAGGTAGGATTTCAGCCATGACAGAACTCGGTACGACTCAGTAACTCGGCAAAACTCGGTAAGAAAAGCAGCAGATAAGTGCCAACACGGCAAATCTCGGTAACAAAACTCGAAGCAAACTCACTGGACTCACATAATCAATTCGCAGTAAATGAACAAGAATTCAGACAAAAATTCTTCACGAACTCACAGAGATTCACAGAGATCCAGGCACAATAACTGCAGAGAAGCCAAAGAGATGAAAGAATGGAGAAAGTGTTATGACGCAGCGGATAAATCCGGGTATCAAGCAAGAACGATAACAAAATATAAAAAAACGAGAGACAAGAATTTAACGTGGATCGCTAGTTTGAATACGAGCTACTCCACAACCCGAACCTGATATTATTGAGAGAAACAAACCCGAACCCGATTACAACCGTGAAAACACACACGCGCAAGAAAAAAAACTCACAAACAATGCTAGCTAATCTCTCTGCCGTGTGTTGCTACTACTGTTGCTACTGACCCCTAAAACAAACCACACAAAATACCGAAGCATGTGCCTAGCTATATATACTATTGAGTGCCAAACCCACCGCTTTAATTAGGAACGGTGGTGGAAAGCAAATCTCCCATTTTTTTATTCTTTTTCCTTTTTTCTCTTAACATTGAATTTTCTTTATTTTCTTCCTAATTTGTTTTGTCTTGGTCCCAAAGCAATTACCAAAGACATGATTTCAAGTCAAAACTTCAACAAATCTCCACCTTGACTTGAATCATCTCAGCAACCCTGAATCATAACAGATGCTTCTCTCAAAACTGAAGCAGATGCGTCTCCCTGAATCTGAAACGAGCACGCCTCCACCTAGAACCTGACTCGAATACATTCACTGAGAAAAACATGATCGAATGTATTCCCGATGCGCTCCAAACAGCGCTAGAACCAGTGCACCATGACAAGTGCCCAGATGTCGTCCAGACCAGATGCACCGACGACGAGTGCTGCAAATTGTCATGCCAGATGCGCCCAAAACCCTAGTGCGCGCCAGAAATCTTTTCGCGCCTAGAACCAGAACCCGATTCGTGTGCCAGAGATCTCACGCGCCAGATGCTCCATGCCAGGAGCCCAGAATCGCCCCCCAGGGGCTCAGAGAAGAATGCCGTCCTCGGAGGAGGTCCCTCCACCTAGAACCAGATTCGTCTTGTTCTTATTGGGACACTCCCTCTTCCAGTGACATTTCTCCTTGCAGTAGGCACAAACGTCCTGTGGTAAGATGGATCCTGCAAACCTCTTGTATCCCTTACCTTTTCCTGCTTTGACCATTAAACCAGCCGCATAATGATCACCTGAATTGCCTGCAGCCTTGTGCCTCAGACTCCTAGTGTGAAGAGCAAATCTGGCCAGTTCTAGGGTTATCGTATCTTTCCCACCAATGAAAGATTGCACGAAACCCTCATACGATGGAGGCAGCGATACCAACAGAATTAAGGCCGCATCCTCATCACTTATTTTCTCCTCACTATTACGCAATTCAAGCAAAATAGTGTTTAGAACATCTAAGTGATCACTAATTTGCGTACCTTCAGACATTCGCAACCCGAATAGCCGTTGCTTGAGCATCAACTTGTTTGCCACGGATTTCTTCATGTAGAGCTCCTCCAACTTGACCCACAAAGTAGCCGCCTTCTCCTGATCTGCGACAGCGGTGATCACGTCGTCCGTCAGACACAACATGATCGTTGCGTGCGCCTTCTCCTCCATCTTCAGATACACGGATGTGGTTGTGTCCACGTTGCCCTTGTTGGACGCCAGAGGCAGCCAAAGATCGTCGCGTTTCAACAACGCCTTCATCTTGATCTGCCACAGACTGAAACTGTTTCTCCCACTGAACATCTCGATCTTCATAGTACCTGACATCGTTTCTTGTTTGAAACTCTAACCTGACCCGAGCTCTGATACCAGTTTGTTATGACGCAGCGGATAAATCCGAGTATCAAGCAAGAACGATAACAAAATATAAAGAACGAGAGACAATAATTTAACGTGGATTGCTAGTTTGAATTCTAGCTACTCCACAACCCGAACATGATATTATTAAGAGAAACAAACCCGAACCCGATTACAACCGTGAACACACGCGCGCGAAAAAGAAAAAAAAAAAAAAACTCACAAACAATGCTAGCTAATCTCTCTGCCGTGTGTTGCTACTACTGTTGCTACTGACCCCTAAAACAAACCACACAAAATACCAAAGCATGTGCCTAGCTATATATACCATTAAGTGCCAAACCCACCGCCTTAATTAGGAACGGTGGTGGCAAGCAAATCTCCCTTTTTTTTTATTCTTTTTCCTTTTTCTCTTAATTTCTCTTAACATTGACTTTTCTTTATTCTCTTCCTAATTTGTTTTTGTCTTGGTCCCAAAGCAATTACCAAAAACATGATTCCAAGTCAAAACTTCAACAGAAAGCATGAAAGACAGCTCCAGGTCGGTAGATTCGCCGAAAAACCAGAAATCAGCGGTGTAGTGAGAGATAGAAAAGAGAAGAGATCAAGGCGACGAGCCTTGCAGGCTCTGATACCATGTAGAAGAACATCACCATGAATGACTGCAGAGAAATGAAGAAGAAGGAGATGAAGAAGACGAAGATGAAGAAGTGGGAAAAACTTCACATTTATTGCATTACATCACTCTGTTACATTGCAGTGTATTTATACACTGTAGTATTTACACTAAGGTCCCTCATCTTTCATTTAACTAGAGAACAACCCACTATGTCACTATGTTGAATTACAGTAACTACAATCACATGCCCTTTTCAGTCAACATTTCCCTCCTAATTTTTGTCTAAAACATGCATTTAGGTGATGGTGAATGTTTAAGAGATCTAAGATAGAACTCAATCCACTTCATTCGCAAATTTTGCAGATCTGCCACTGGAATTTAAGTCTGGCCAAATACAACTCGCAATGTCAACGCGCTGCCTTTTGTTTTCTCTCCTCATGGAATTAAAACACAAACAGAAGGAACAAATGCGCTGCAACGCTCAAGAGAAACGAGCACTGGGAGAAATTATATGCACAGCGACTCGGGTTAGAAGAGACCCAATGTCTTTCCTTAGCAACTTGGGTGGCTTCAAGCTGCATCATCTGGCATATTAGTGCAGTGATAGATGCTTAAACTAAAAACTTGTATTTCATTTGGTAGATACTGAGGGTGAAGACACCCTAAGAATCTCACACAGCAGAAAACACTAGGGGAACCACCTGAATTTCACCATCCAAACCAGAAACAGCCGAAACATTCTGGGATGGATCTCCTCTTTTAAAGCAGCTTCTCCCCTAGCAGCAGAAGCAAGGGGACTAATAGAGCTCTTCAAATGAGTCGACAATTTTCAAA
Source organism: Linanthus parryae (assembly GCA_023055425.1). Classification (NCBI taxonomy): domain Eukaryota; kingdom Viridiplantae; phylum Streptophyta; class Magnoliopsida; order Ericales; family Polemoniaceae; genus Linanthus; species Linanthus parryae. The sequence goes on from JALGPY010000002.1 coordinate 1,837,617, forward strand.
CGGTCAATGTTAAACTGAAGAACACGCCATGTTTAGTTTACTGGACAAATGTTCACAAACAAAAAGCCACTGGAGATAGGCTGATACACAATTTCACACTTATCCTGCAACATCGGTTGCACAGTATAATACTTCAAATTGATGCAGGATCAATTTATGAAAAGAGCAACACGACATCTTTGACACCTCATCAGAGAGTAGTAGCTCAACCAGCCTCATCAGAAACTAGCTTTCACTGCAGATCTCCTTCAAGAACTTCTCACAAACAAAATGTCTTCAGCAGAATTGTCCGGATTGAAGCTCTTGAACTCTTCTGGTTTCTCAACTGCAGGAATATGCGGTCATTTGCTGAGGATTGCATTCCAAATGTGTTATCTGAGCCATTTTGATTTGATAGATCGCAAGTCCTAAAAGTCCTGTTGCCTTGGCCACTGACCTATTATAACCCATTTTATTGTGATTTTGCATCTTTGCCTTTTAGCTCTAACATACCCCCCAAACCCCCCCCCCCCCCCCCCCCCGCCCCCCCCCCCCCCCCCCAAATCATCCCCATTTGGACTCTTCTTCCATTATCTTAACAGGATCTGAACCATTAGCTCCAACAACAGGAAAAAGTATCGCGATTTGAAGTTTCTTCAGATTCCCCTAGAACGAATTTCCCACTGGCAATAGGCAAGCCTTCATTAAACCAATTCACTTCCTCTGAGCCTTCTGGACTTGGCTCCAGCCAAGTAATCCGCAACCTGAATTCAGATGGGTATACTTTCCTGATCCTGGCATACCATCTGCTGAATCGTAACAAACCCATATCTGATCAACAGCGAAATATTTATCCACTTTAGCTTTCTCAAAATCATTAAACTCTGTATCAGGGCAGTTATAGAACACTGAGCCAGGCTTGCCACTTTGGGGAAGGAATTGTATACACGTTGGATTCAGTTATGGTCTTCTACCTATTCGGTCTTTCACCCATTTTTTTGCTACAATCTTAATGAAATACATTACATTAGGCACTAATTGTAGGAATCAAAATGCATAAAAATGTTTGCTGCATCTATTTAACTCATCAATAGGTAAAGAAGACCAGTCCATTGAAATTAATGTATACAAGTTTACATGCAGGGATTTTGCTCAGAGGGGATGAAAATCTAAGGAAAAAAACAACATCCATGTGATGGATAGGTCATTCTCAGAACCATCCCAAATTTGACAGTAAAGTTAACTCACACAATCTGTGAGTATTCGTTCTTAAGAGCATCGACAATGTTCATCTCCAATCTGCGTTGCAAATCCGTTGCAAGAGAAGCGTGAGACCTAGCCGGTGCAGGTGCATAGTTTCTTGCAGGTCTTGAATTCAGTGTAGTCATCCCAGAATTCATCGAAATCTTGCCCACTGGACAAACATCATCTTGGTACTCAGTTTCGCTATTGTTTCCTAGTTCCAGCTTCTGGAATTTGCTCGCCATCAGTACCGAACAATATGATTTCTCTCGTGTAGCACATGGATAAGCCCTTGATGAAGCAACAGGGAAGGACGGAGACGGAGGAATGAAATAGCAACTGTTGAAGAACGGATGTTGAAGGCATTGTAAGGCTGACGGCCGCTTTAGAGGATCCCAAGAACATAGCGAATAAATCAGATCGATCGCATCGTTGCTCGCAGTTGGAATCAACTGCGAAAGATGAACGCCAGGGAGTTGCGGAAACTGATAATTCATAGAATTAGCCTGAAGAAGTCCCAAGGGCCAGTCACTCCATGTTGGTGTACCCATCACGCTGCATATTTTATACATCTGATCCGTCGCGCTCGAGCCTTGAAACAGTGGACGCAGAGTGAATAGTTCCGCCATGATCGCTCCCATGGCCCACATATCGACTGCCCAATTATACATCGTAGACCTGAGCAGAACTTCTGGAGCCCGATAGAATCTTGTTGTGACGTAGTCGGTGTAAGGTGGTTTCGAGAGAATTTCACGAGCAGAACCGAGGTCGGCAATCTTGATCACATTCTTCGACACGAGCAAGTTGGCTGGTTTGAGATCACGATGAAAGTAACCGCTGTGATGCATATAGGCAAGTCCGTGGAAGAGTTGGAACAACCAGTTTCTTACTTCCGATTCCGAGAAACCGTTCTTCTTCTCCGTGATAACTTTGAATAGGTCTGATTCCATGTGCTCGAAGATGAAGTATAGATAATCGTTTATCTTAGCGAGTTCTTTCAACTTAACAATATTCGGATGGTTGAGTTTGCGTAGTGACTTGACTTCTCCCATGTTAAGGCACTCCGCTATGGAGTAGCTCTTTCTGATGAGTTTCTTGATCGCCACAACTTCGCCGGTCTCGGTGTTCATCGCTTGCCAGACGCACCCGAATGAGCCGCCGCCGAGTGCTTTGATGACTTGATACTTCTCCATTCTCTCCGACAGAGCTTGGTTATAGCTCCAGCAACTAGGTTAAGGAAGGTTTTTAGGTTTAAGCTGAGAAGCAGTGGTTTCAAACGTAGTTACCTGATGAACATTACCATATATATAGTATTATTCCTTTAAACCCTACACAATCCTGTCCTAAACCGAATACAAATATGTCAAGTATTTTTCTTGTTGGGCGGCAAACAGAGTAATTTGAGAATCTAACTAAATCTCTAATAAGGAAAAAAGGCTAAAAATGTGGGGGAGTAGTCCTTTTTTTTGGTTTATTTCTTTTGGGTCACAAATTGGGCCTTTTCTTTCCTGTATGTTACTGGGCTCAGCTTTAGGCACATGACTCCCCCGGCCCGAGACTTTTGGTGATGAAGGTTTTTTTTTTTTTTTTTTTTTTTTTTTTTTTTTTTTTTGAATTATGATTTTATTAGAACAAAAAGAGCACCATTACATCGGAAAGGGGCTATCCTCCAACACAGAAGCAAAAAACTTCTCAGGACCTACACTATCTGAAATAACAACTCCTACATCTTTTGAGCGATACCAATTTGCACGACAATGGGCAGAATTATTTCCACTTCCTACATCTTTAGAGCTACTGTAGGATTTTTTTTGAAGAAGCTCATGGATACTTTTGGTGATGAAGTTGATGACATAACTAGGGCTTTTTTTTTTTTTTTTTTGGCTCATAAGGCTACGTTTGGTTTTTTCAGGAATAGTCGTATAAGTTGGGACTGGACTAATATTGTGTTTGATTGTTCTGACCTAATAATAATACTAGTACTAAAAAGTGAAAAGATGCGAATGGGGGCAGCTCAGTGGTAGAGTGTTTGAAACCCCCGCATGATGTTCTGGGTTCGAACCCGTTATTTGATGTAAAAAAAATAAATAAATAAAAAATGTTTAATACTCCAAATTAGTACCCTGGCACACCAAGGTATTAGCTGGATTTGACTATATGTACCTTAATGTTGAACCGATGCTACACAAAATTAAATTAAACACATGATTAGTTATCCAATCCAATCCGGAAAATCTAGTCAAGTGCAATACAATATGACTACTTCGGAAAACCAAACAAGAATAGTGCTTAATTTAGAAGATTCTGTAACCCTTAGACCTTTTTCGGTAATGTATGTATACGGTGGGTGGTATACAGATAAATCAAGCTTATTATATCACATATATACATATTTCGTGTTTGGATACGATAGAAGGAACATGCACAATAAATTTCACCTTATCCCCCCTTCTATTTTTTCCAAAAAAAACTTAAAGAGTATTAAGGATGTGGCATCATAAGCTACATATAGCGCTGCACTTTTGGTACCGAAATCAATTCCGGCCTGATTTTGCTTGAAACGACCGGTTTCGTTTCTGTTTAGGCTCGGTTTGAGGCGCTTCAGTTGTGGTTAACCGGCCTGACCATTTGCTCAGAACCTCTAACCGACCTGGGCCCGTGTAACCGTAACCGGTATACTGCTTCGGGCTCGGTTAACCGGTCGGGCTAGTGGGAAATTCGGCCAACAGTTCGGTTTCGGATTGGTTTACCAACCGGGCTTAGTTCGGGCTCGGGCCAGGCTCGGGCCGGGCACGGATCAACGGAGCTCTAATTAGCCCTATCTCGGTAACATACGGTTACAGTTCGGATTCGGCTCGGATACACGGGTTTGTTTAAATACCGGGCCGGTTCAGCGGTTTAGTTAACCGGCCCGAATGACGGCTCTAGCCTGTGTTTCATTCTTGGCTCTGCCACTTATTCCCCCAACAACGACAGTCAGGAGGAATCACATCACCTCTCAATTTTGAGTCGGAAACTAAAATTATAATATGAGCACCCACATTATAAATTAAGTCGCCTAAATATGAGCACCCTTATCATTTACACAACAGAAATACTGAAAACATGCCAGTTCAAGTTAAGTCGACAAATTTCACCGGTCACTGTTAAACTGAAAAACACAACAAAGTCTGGACAAATTTTCACAAACAGCAACCATTGGAGATGGCTGATACATACTTTCATACTTATCCTGCAACATCGGTTGCACCATAAACACTTCAAATTGATGCAGGCTCAATATAACAAAAGCGCAACACATGACATCTTTGACACCGCTTTCTCAGCAAAAAAAAATCCGAAACTCAACCCACCTCATCAGAAAGCATCATATCCTGGTGTTGAAACTTGCTTTCACTACAGATCACCTTCAAAAACTTCCGTCATAGACAATATCTTCAGCATAATACTCCAGATTGAAGCTCTTCAACTTTTCTGGTTCGTCAACTGCAGGAATATGCGCCGTTTGCTTATAAATGTATTCCAAATGTGCCATCTGCTAACCATTTGGATTTGTTAGATCCCAAGTCCTGTTCTCTTGCTTTGGCCATTGACATATACCCACTTTGTTGTGTGTGTGTTTTTTTTTTTTTTTTTTTTTTTTTTGCATCTTTAGCTCTTACATACCCCCAAATCATCCCACTTCAGGATTCTTCCATCTTAACAGGATCTGAACCATTAGCTCCAACAACAGGATAAAAATCAGAGGAAAGCCAAGCAGTGTCAAGCTCAAAAGACCCTGGTGGAACACCCTCTCTCTCATTACCACTCAACTGAACGAGGGAATTCCATGGGAAAACCTTAAAATCTCAGTTGAAGGTATGGAACTCGATACAAGTCCTTAACGAGATGTTTCCGTTCGGCAACCCCGTTTTGGTGTATGGGGACACGATTTTTGATGTGTTATGCCGTTATTAGCGAGATGTTGTTGAAAAATAAAAATGTGTATTCTCCCCCTCCATCGGTTCGCAAAATACGAATTTGGTGTTGGAGGAGTTTCTCAATTTGAAGTTTAAAGATAGGAAAAACAGTTGCAACTTCAAATTTATTATGCAAAGGGAAGATCCAGGTATATTTTGAATAATCATCTACAAAAAGCACATAGTAACGATGACCGTTGTAGGATAAGATAACAATGGCACCCCACACACCACTATGTAAAAGATGTAAAGGTGTGGTAGTGTGTGTGCTGGAGTGCAAATAAGGTAAACGATGTATTTTGTCAAGTAAACAGGAATGACATTTATTATTCATTTTTTTCGACGTAGGAGTTATTTGACGCATAATAGACTCCGAAGGGTTCCCTAAACGGGCATGCCAAGTATCAGCTGAAATTTTATTTCCTAGATAAGCCCTAGGTGCATACTGAAAAGACAACGATTAAGAAAGAGATTCAATCGGGTAAAGCCCGTTTTTACTCAAGCTTTGGTATAGTATTCTCCCCGTAGGTATATCCTAAATAGAAAAGAAATAGAGTCAAAAATGAATCTGGAATTGTGATCAGCAGGGCCGACCCTATGGTAAAGCCGCCGGTGCGGCCGCTTTAGGCCCCCGTGCCGGCGAGGCCCTGTTTCTTATATAGGTTCATCACATTTTATGTAGGTCATTAATTATTTTAATGTGTAATTTTAGTAATTCACAATCAAATCTTTTACCACAAACTTGACACAAGTTCAAATCTCCTTAATGACGTATGTGAATATTTTAATTTTAATATATAAAAATTGTAAAGCTAATTTTAATTATAAAAATTGTAAAGCTATTGAGTACAAATTAAAATCGGCTTAATTTATTATCTGAATTGAATGACATATTTTGTTACACAAAAGTATTGTAAGTCTATTTTTATTTATCAAAAAAACTACTTTGGGTGTACATTTTTCTCTTTGGGGCCTCAATTTTACTACCCGCTTTAGGTCCCGAATCGTCTTGGGCCGGCCCTGGTGATCAGTGCATAATTTGTGAACAGATAGTAAATGTGTGCTTAATTTGGTACGTGCAAGGTATTGTGCAATTTAAAATCATGAGAGGAGGTCGATAGAAGAGCTGTACCGGAGTGATGTATGGGAAGAGATTCTCGATTCCCAACTGCTACATGGTCATTTCCAGTGTAGGGATCAGATATAATCATATTGCCAAAGTCATTTGTCATGTGGTTTGTAGCTCCCGTGTCAGACAACCAATAGATTTGATAGATACGAAAGTTATTTTGAGTAGAAGCAGTCATAGCGGTGAGTTTATCACTAGGCATTTTACCTTGATAAGCATGATCCATACGGTGGATAAAGTCCAAGGCAGAGTGGTACCCCTGACCACAAATTTGACAGGTTATGTGGCTGTGATTGTGAGGATAGCCATGGCCATTGTTCCTTTCTCGATATGAGTCGGAACGCCCACCACGGTTATAGTTATTTCTACTAAGAGTGTCAAAATTACCATAGTTTCACCCAAATCTTCCGTGGTAACCTCCACGGTAATTTCCTCGGCCACCATTGTCGTGGTTTCTACCATTATAAGAATTATTTCTCCCTTTGCCCCTATTTGAAGCATTATTCCCAGTAGTAATAGTATTAAACGCAACAACATTTTCAGAAACAGTAGTCAGAGGCTTGTGTTTCTAACATCAACTCATGTGATTTCAACAAAACGTGCAAGTCCTCAAAGGTGAGCGGAGTTGAATTGACAGAAACAGTAGTACGCAGAGAATAATATTCAGATTGGAGACCATTTAGGGCATAAAGAATCATGTCTTATTCGATAATCACCCTATCCACGGACAGTTTGTCCCTTATGTTTTTCGGTTTTTGCATAAATGCGTCAATTGAATCTGACTTCTTTTTAGTGGTCTGAAGTTCGTTCTTAAGCTGAAGAATATTTGAGCAAGACAGGGAGGGATACCTTCGTCTTTGAGTACATGGAATCAGACCTATTCAAAGTTATGATGGAGAAGAAGAACGGTTTCTCGGAATCGGAAGTAAGAAACTGGTTGTTCCAACTGTTTCACGGACTTGCCTATATGCATCACAGCGGTTACTTTCATCGTGATCTCAAACCGGCCAACTTGCTCGTGTCGAAGAATGTGATCAAGATTGCCGACCTCGGTTCTGCTCGTGAGGTTTACTCGAAACCACCATACACCGACTACGTCACAACAAGATTCTATCGGGCTCCAGAAGTTCTGCTCAAGTCTCCGGTGTATAATTGGGCAGTCGATATGTGGGCCATGGGAGCGATCATGGCGGAACTATTCACTATGGCCCTGTTTGGATAAGAAGGTTGGGCTGGTTTGATTAACCAAACCAGGTGGATGTTTGGATTTAATGGTTTTGGTGTTAAGGTTTTGACTTTTATGTGAGTAGAAAAATGAGTGGAATGTGGGTCCTACAAATTTTAGGTTGAAGTTTTGGTTAACTTTTTCTGGGAGTTAACCAAAACATGGTATCCAAACAGGGCCTATGTGTCCACTTTTTGAGGGTTCGAGCGCGACGAATCAGATGTATAAAATATGCAGCGTGTTGGGTACACCAACCTGGAGTGACTGGCCCGGAGGACTTATCCAGGCTAATTCTATGAATTATCAGTTTCCGCAGCTCCCGGGCGTTCATCTTTCGGAATTGATTCCAACTGCCAGCGACGATGCGATCGATCTGATTTATTCGCTATGTTCTTGGGATCCTCTAAAGCGGCCGACAGCCTCACAATGCCTTCAACATCCCTTCTTCAACAGTTGCTCTTTCATTCCTCCGTCTCTATCCTTCACAGTTGCTTCATCAAGGACTTATCCATGTGCTACACGAGAGAGATCATATCGTTCGGTCCTGATGGCGAGCAAATTCCAGAAGCTCCAACTAGGAAACGAAACTGAGTACCAAGATGATGTTTGTCCAGTGGGAAAGATTTCGATGAATTCTGGGATGACTACACTGAATCCAAAACCTGCAAGAAACTATGCACCTGCGCCTGCTAGGTCTGAAGCTTCTCTTGCAACGGATTTGCAACGAAGATTGGAGATGAACATTGTCGATGCTTAAAAGGCAATATATCTTGGGCCTCCAACTTTTTGGGCTGGTTTATTCATAGTCTTCTGATTATTATTGTAATGGGCCTTGTATCAGCCCACTCTATATCATCTGAGCCCATTGACATATTACCGTTAGATTTGTGCCGTTAAGTGTAACGGATCTATCTCTCCGTTACACTATAAATACTAGAGTGTATTAGGGTTTCATTTAAGTCGATTGTATATACACCACAGTTTCATCTCCGCCTCCTTCTCTTTTCCTCTGTGTTTTTGTATGAACCCTAGTGGTTCTTTTATGGTATCAGAGCATTCATCATGAGCTCTTCTCCTACCAATTCCACCACCACACCTCTCTATTTGTTATCCAATATTCACAATCTCTTACCCTTTAAATTAGATGGCACAAATTTTGTGTTGTGGCGACACCAGATCTCATCGATCTTTCGCACACATAGTTTGTTTGGTTACATTGACGGTTCGATTCCGTGTCCGCCGGAGTTTCTTCCGGCGTCTGGGAGCGGTACACAACCACCTCTTCCGAATCCGGCGTATTCACACTGGATCCTTCAAGATCAGGCTGTTCTAACGATCCTCAAGCCTACTTGGGTCAACGCGTCCAATCAAGTCTTTGGCACAATCGTCTGGGTCATCCGTCTAAGGATGTTTTATCAAAATGTTTAAACTGTTTTTCTTTTTCTGTTACAGACTCTAAAACTTTGTGTGAATCGTGTTTGTGTGGCAAAATGCGTAGATTGCCTTATCCTGTTTCTAACACTGTTGCGACTGATCCCCTTCACTTACTCCACAGTGACGTTTGGGGTCCTTCCTCTACTGTCTCTTTAAATGGTTACCGTTATTACGTATTGTTTATTGATGATATGTCTCGCTATACTTGGCTTTTTCCTATGAAACTGAAATCTGAAGTTTCCACTGCTTTCACTAAACTTAAGAATTTTATTGAAAAATTACTGGGCTACTCTATTAAAATTTTGCGCTCAGATGGAGGGGGTGAATATACCTCTTTTGTCTTTCAACAATACTTATCTGATCATGGCATACAACACCAAAAATCTTGCCCTCATACACTGACACGTTCCAACTGCAAGTGCACAGCCGTCGTGTGTAGTAATAAACCGGAAATCCGGGTTGTCGAACCCAAGGGACTTTGTTTAAATTAATTATTATTCTATACCTTATGTGGGCAAGTCGCAAGTTGTGTTTTTATCTAATTCTAAGAAATTAAACGCAAAATTCTCAATTAACCAAGTGAAATAATTCACGATTAATAAAGAATGAATAATTGGAGGTTTTTATCAATAAGGAAATAGCACCGGGAATTCTCTAGGTTCACTAGGTCGATCTAAATTTATGTTTTGATTCGTAAAACAACCACGTGTTATTCACTATTAATCAAGCAATGTTGAACTTACCGAGTTACCAAGCAAATCCACTATACTTAAACTAAACTAAACCGAGTTACCAAGCCTAATTTAGGTTTAAGTATGCATTAATAACATAATTCTACTTTAACGATCCTAGTTAACGATGCCGAGTTACCAAACATTGATACGACTAGGTGGATTATTCAATTTACCGACTAGTTATCACGGAGTTACCGCGTGAAACTAATTGATTCTATCTCTACGTTAGCTACTCGCAAAGATAATAAGATTAAGAACGCAAATAATCCATAATAATGAGTAAACACGAGAGATTAAGCTAAAGCATGCATCACAATCATCAAAACATCGACTTTAGATCAAACCCTAGCTACACCAAACGAGAATTCCCAGCAAAAGGTGTTTAGCTACTCATATTCATAATCAAAACAACGATTATAATGAGTTTAAACATAAAAATCAAGAAAAACGAGAGTTTATAATTCAAACGAATGATCCAAAAGCTCCTAAGCTCTCTCCAAGGCTTCTTGATCTCCAAAGATGTCTCTAATCCTCAAAAACTACTGACAAAGACGACCTAAAAGTCTTAAATACGTTCCCATAATAATATTACAAAGTTTGGAAATAATACGGAAAAGCCCCAAAAATATGCTGCTGAACCACGACCTCTTCGCACGAAGACAGTTGTCTTCGCACGAAGAGTCTTCGTACGAAGACTTCTGCCTCTTCGTGCGAAGGTCTTCTCATTGAGATACTGCAAGTTGTTTTGCGAAGAGAATGCTGCAGAATCGAAATTTTGGCTAAGTATTTGTCTTCGCACGAAGACAAATGTCTTCGCACGAAGACACTGTGTTCCAGCCCTCTTTTTGCCTCCTTTGACTTTTCTCTTCTCTTCTTTGACTTTCTTCTTCCATTCTTTCTTTCTTTGATCTTCCTTTGACTTTCTTTGACCTTTAACTCTCCTCTTGACTTGTCTTTGAGTTCCTCGTTTCCGAAGTTCGCTTCCAAATCCCGCACGATCATCCAAGCCCTGTTTTCCTGCGAATCACAACACGAAAACACAACCCGCGATCATATCACAATAAAAAGCTCAAAAATATAAAGAAACGCCCGGATTTAACAAGTTTTGCACATGAACTCATATTTTCACATTTACGCTCAATTTACTCAAAAGACGACAAATTCTCCATTATAAGCACGCAAAACGTAGAAATAAAAGGCATAAAATAACTCCGAAAACGGAGTTATCAACTACCCCCACACTACCTTTTGCTCGTCCCGAGCAAATCTCCCAAGTCAATTCCATCTTTCTCAAGTCAAAACTTCTTTCGCTTTTCCGCACTCCATCCAACTTTGCATACTCAACCAATTACTCATTGCATACTTCCCTACGCCAATTGCATACTATCACCTCACATTGCATACAAAACCATGAACACTTGCATACTAATCCGAGTAGAACCATTCACCAACCATCCTTCCTACTAGTCGACACGACTCGATTATACACAATGCACCTATATGCAAATGCAATATTCACAATGCAAGTATTGAAATACAATTTTTTCTTTTCTTTTGCGAGATTGGGCAATCTCCATTAGCTTAAACCGATTCACACGAAGCGATAAGAAATCTAGACACAAGGAATGATTCGAAATCAAATTCGTCAACATGAATTCCCCCTAGCTAGTATAGAGAACCTAACTTTACTAAGTACAAGAATGCAATACCTTTTCATGTGTGCCACAAAATAAAAGGCTACGCTAGGCTAAGCCACGTTCAAGGTCCGAGCTCCTAATCCGCTAACGGGTTTAAAATGATGAGGCTTTAGGGACAAATAGGATAAAAATCAAATACAAGTCCTAAAGCGTCACATTCTCACAAATACCATAGCTCACACACCCTCACAACAATGATGGAAACCAAGCCCGAAACTCACCATCTCCGGCCCTCGATCCCCTCAAACCCCGGTACAATTACGATCTCCGCGGCCATTGTCATGAATAATGCATAAGCCAAAATTTCCCGTTCGTGAACTAGTCGCTTCTCCACTCGTTCTTCCACAACTTTTCATTCTTCCTTTATTCATCTCTCCTTTTTTTCTCTCTTTTCTTTTTTTTTTTTCTGATTTTTTTTTTTTTTTTTTTTTTTTTTTTTTTAATCTCTCAAAATCCTGCATAATTCCTTCAATATCCTTCACGAGTGGTCTTCCAATGAATCAAGCTAATCATGTAATCGTGAGGAGAGACAATATCCGAAATCACGTATAAATCACAAATCAATGTCTCTCCCTATCTCAATGAAATCCTCGGTGTAAATTAACAAAACCGCTAACATAAAAGAGCATGTGTGGGGATGGAGTCGTCGCAAACACAATCTCGATGTCCGAAGTCAAATGTCGACACCCCCACACTCGAATATAGTCCTGTCCCCTCTCAAGTAGTCGATCAAATGTCTGTCTCGTGCCTAATCCAACCAAACCTCCTACACCATGAGGAGTAAGATCCGGTACCTAGCACGATCCACCTATTAAATTCCCCCAACCCAAGTTTTATGTGTACTAGATGGTACACACTCACGGCTCTCCTCACTTGTGTCCATGTTGTAATGCCATGGAACACCGCCACACCGAAGTGCGCAAGCCTACTCTCACTCACCCTCGCATTCCCCTCGAAGATCACACATGAAGTGCATGCGATATGTAAGACTCACACAAATATAGCATGAAGTACTCCCTCATCGAACCCCCTCAACTACAACACCCTCGTGACGCACTAAAGCGGTGATCCTAACCAATCAATGCTGAAGGCCAAGAATCGTCACCCTAAGTCCAAAGGTTGTCAAAGAATCCATGGTTCAAATACGGGTTTGCTAGTGGTCCTACAAGGTAAGTTCTAATAAGCAGTGAGTGCTCTAATACACACCTCGCACAGCTGTTCTGTGTGCCACTACGAGGCGGGTTGGCGACTACCTAAGACGTACACAAGAACGTTCGGCTTGTTTAGCTCACACCTAGCTCAACTCTTGTAAGAAAATTAGGCACACACTTTAAATTTGAAAGAATTAAATTCGTGTGTAAAATAGGCACGCATTCCCGTAAAGAGAGTTTCTCTATACTTACTAAGGGACTCTCACATTGTCACTCTCGATCGCAATTCACGCCCTACGCCTAAAAGTCTCACGCCTCTCGATTTTACCGAATTTTCAGCTTTTTTCAATTGCCCTTTCTCAAATTTTTAATTTTTTTGGATTTTTCACATTTTTAGTTTTTTTATTTTATTTATTTTTTTTTTTATATATACCTACACTATATGCAAGGCCAACTCGATTAACGACTCAACAATGGTAGGTTGACTCAAAAATACCAAAACGTGCAAAAAGATGAATAATAAAAAGAAAAATAAGGACATAACCAAAAACATCTAACTATATGCAGACACTGGCGATGCAAAGACACGACATTGACTAGTAAAAAGGATTCAACCACCCCCACACTAGAATGCATCGTTGTCCTCAACGATAACACGAGGACTCAACAATTCTAGCATGAGGGCACACTCCACTACTCGTCATCTTCCTCCTCATCTTCCTCATCCTCATCATCTTCTTCTTCCTCATCCTCATCATCTTTTTCTTCCTCATCCTCACTCGGCGGAACCTCATATTCAAAGTCATCCTCCTGAAACCACGGATCCGCCGTCGGGACTGGTGGAACAAACTCCCCCGGTGCCTGACCACTAGACTGGATAACCCACTGGCCAACCATCTGGATTAAACCCCCCAGCTTCGCCTGATTGTCCCGAGTGTGGGCAAACTGGCGTCTTCTCTCAAGTCTATCCCGGGCCATCTCCTCTCTCAAGTGGTCGTAGGCAACCTGGTTGTCAAACCTAGAGGTGTTCATCCTCCTACCCTTGCCCTTCTTCCTCGCTGTCTCATCAAACCTGTGCCACTTCCTAGCCGTAAACGGTTTCAAGTCCATATCTCTCCCTATGACTACTTCAGCAGTTTTGGCCAGGTGAGTGATCAAGCAGGTATGACCGGGGCCCAATTTGTTCGTCCTCGACACCCTCTCAAGACAGTTCTCCCAAATCAGTTTGGGGATATCAATTCTAACCCCGGTGTAAAGACAAAGGGCCCAAACCGAGAGGCGGAAAGTATAACTAGGGTTTCGTGTGATTCCCAAAACCCAGTTTTCTAACACTTCACAACACCACCTAGCCTCCGGCCTATAAAACCTCTTCTCGGCCTTCCAATGAATCACCTCTCCCTTCCTGTCCCATGGATCAACCCCCTTCGCAAAGCAAAAAACATTTAAACGAGACCAAAGGTTCTCACTACGAAGAACCGTCTCTAACCCACAACCATCTTTCAAAGCGGGGAAACCCATGGCGAGAGCGATAGTCTCTGGCGTGAAGACTATCCACTCGTTCCGACAGTAAACGAGACGAGGATCTTGACTCTCTCCATCCTTTGCATAACGCAAATTAAACAAAAACTCTCTCGTAATGTGTGAACTAGACTGCCCTACTAGCTTAAACCAATTATCAAGCTTCTCGCGCTCATAAATTTCCTTAATTGCTTGAGGCATGTCCTCGTGCAAAGGAAAAGCTTTCTCGGGCTGCCCGTTCTTAGTCAAATACGTGTCTCTTCGAGAGTCAAGATGGGCCTCATGAGTGACAAAACGGTAGCTATCATAATATCCGGGCCCAATACTTCTCTCTTTCAAATTGGCCTTGGCCTTTCGTCGGCCGACAATACCCGGTTTAGCCGGGAAAGGGGCCGTCAAGATGGCATATTGGGGAGTAGGCGGAATCTCTAATTGAGGATCGCCCGATCCCGATGCTTCTTGCGACGAACCCTCTCCCGTCTTTCTCTTCTTACCACCCGCCATTTAAAATTCAAATCCAAGTAAAACAAGCAATTCAACACTTGTGCACGTGAACAAGAAGTGTAAACGAAACGAAACACGTAGGCACGTAACAAATAGTTCCTAGGACTTTACGCAATCGCCCCCAAATACGCTTCTAAGCGCAACAAATATAACCGGGCTTTTACTCAATGTGCCTAAGACTCGATTATGAAATTGCGAAGTTTAGATAGTACCTACGCGTCCGGAGCAAGTCTTACGGACGCAAAAATTTCCCAATTTGACGAACCCGGACTGATTTTGATGGTGCCGGAAAAATTTGTCGAAATCTTGAATTTCTTGCTGCCCCGTACTCCTTGCGTAGTCCCCGTCAATGTTTCCCTCTCGTCCGAAAGCTGAATCAAGCCGTAGCTCGTCCAATTTCTCAATTCTCCTTCCAAACCCTAGCTCCTTTGGCCTCTGATTTCTCTCTTGTCTCACACTCTCACTCAAAAACTCCTGTAGAATCTTGTTCTCCTTTCAATTGCGAGCAAAACCCTATGTAGAATATTGAGTTTGGTGAAGAATCAAGGGAGGGGTGAAACTTGGCTCGTGCGGCTATGGAGGAGAGGAACTGAGGTTGAAGATGAAGAATGAAGCAAAGAGATCGATCCCCAGCTGGTTAAGCTTTGAGTGAGTGCCAAAAAGTCCAAAAAGCCCCCAAGTAGTAGCTTCAAGCCTTTACCCGTCCGTGGACCAAACTGTCATTCTGCGCGATGTCTTCGTGCGAAGACATTTCTCTTCGTGCGAAGAGTCTTCGTACGAAGACAAATTGTCTTCGCACGAAGGTCTTCTCACATAGATACTGAGAGCTGTTTTAAGAAGACAATTCAGAGGTTCAAATTTTTTTCTAAGTACAAAGTCTTCGTACGAAGACAATTGTCTTAGTACGAAGACAATGCTGAATTGTGCTAAAAACATCCTTTTTTTTTCGATTTTTCGCGTCTTCGATCGTGCCTTTGCTTTCCGAAGGATCTCCTCGACCTCGAGACTCCCTTTTCACCTTAAAACACTCCCAAAATCCGGGGAATGTTTTATTTGTCAATTTCATGCGTTCCAAGGCACGTTTTGCATTTCCGGATGCTTTTGGCCTCGTTTTACTTGCTAAAACATCCTTTTTGGCGTAACTTTCTCATCCGGACTCCGATTTGCGCGATCCACCTGTCTACAGAAAGCTCTCGACCACCCCCACACGTTGGCATTGTTCAATTCTCATTTTAGTCTGTCCTTCAAAATTTCACCTCGTAATCCGTGCCGGCGTGCTAGCTTTCTCCGTTCACTAATCAAATTCTTGCGCAAATCAAGACGGGGAGTCCGGGAACATGATCTTCCCCAGGTGCGTGTGTTGAATAGGTGCAGAAATGGCTTCTATCTTCAATTTCTTTACTTCGGATCCCGATACGCGTATTTAGCTGCAAATCTGGACTTTTTACTCTGTTTCGCACGCGCGCATCAAGAAGGGGGATCCGAAATAGGCCTTTCACCTCATATTCCTGCACATACTCATTGGAAATATTAAATCCACTCTCTCGCACCTCTCAATAAAGTCAAACCGAATAAAAATTACAAAACAGTATTAAAATCTATCCTAAAGCAATAAATAGGTTGGGTTGCCTCCCAACAAGCGCTTTGTAATTTAAGGTCGACGGCCCGACCCAGTTACCTCAGAGATATGTTAAGGAGGTCTAGCACGACGTGCTTCCTCCTTCAATTTCATGCTCTTGATTTTCTGCACCACATCATGTGCTCTCACCACATTTGGCTTCTTCTCGGATTCCGGTGGATCGGGATGCAAAACGGTAGGCAAACCAGGAGACGGATCCACACGATCTTCTCTAAACTTGATCATGGCCAATTTATTCTTCCCCTTGCTAGGAACAAACGCCTTGAACACGATTGATGAGTCTAGGGCCTTGATAGTCAACTCCTCCGCCTCTAGATCCACATTTGCGCGCATTGTTTTCAACAACGGTCTTCCAAAGATGAGTGGAACATCGCGATCCTCCTTGATATCCACTATCACAAAGTCAGCTGGAAATACAAATGCACCCACTTTGACGAGCAAGTTTTCAATCACCCCATTTGCCGTAACTATAGAATTATCTGCCAATTGCAGACCCATCTTCACAGGAGTCGGTGTACCAATTCCCAATCTCTGAAACAGAGACAAAGGCATGAGATTAATACTCGCGCCTAAATCACAGAGACCATGTGTATGATATCCACCCCCAAGAGTGCAGCCTAGAATGACACTGCCTGGATCTCTCATCTTGGGAATGTCTCTTTGTATGACTGTGCTACACGTCTCTGTTAGCTTTACCGTGGCATAGGGTTCTATGCTCTTCTTTCCCCATAGAATTTCCTTCAAGAACTTCTTGTACCTGGGCATCTGAGCAAGTGCTTCTACAAGGGGAATGTTGATATGCAATTGCTTGAATATATCCATAAATCTCCCAAAGTGTTCCTCATCATTCCTCTTTATCGCTGCCGGATAAGGAATTCGTGGCTTATAAGCAGCCGGATCAGGAGTGCTCTTGGACTCTTCTTTCTTCTCAACCGTGTCCTTTGATTGGGGACTCACGGTAGGCACGGGAATCTCTTCATCCAATGCTTTCTCAGTGGCTTTTGTAGCTTCGGCTCTCGCATGGCTAGGATATGGAGGATCTTGAGTAGTCACACCACTGCGAGTAGTAATAGCCTTGAGCTGCTCAGTAGGAGGAATAGTATTGGATGGAAGCATTCCTGGCGGCAATTTAGCATTCTGATTGGCAATCTGCCCAATCTGCGTCTCGTGGCTCTTTAATGTTGCTTGTATTGAGACAATCGCGCTCTCCATCCTGTCGTGATTAGCTATCAACTTTCTCAATAACGCGTTCGTCTCTTGTTCTTCTGGTTGCTGAGCCTGCTGCTGTGGAGCTTGCCTTGCCTGATATGGAACATTGGGTCTCTGCCCGGGTGCATATAATCCACTGTTTGGATTGGCATAGCTGAAGTTAGGGTGATTACGATTGTTGGGATGATAGGTGTTAGGCCATTGTTGCTGTCGCATAAAATTCACATCTTCAACACTGTTATCATATCCCTGGCTTTCATCTGCTAGTAATTCACCCATGGGCTTCTGAGTTGGAGGGTGCATACCGTGAAATGCTGAAGTCATGGATTCCAACTTTTGTTCCATCGATTCAATCTTGTTGACCAAAGATGTATCCCCCGGTTTGGAGTACCTACGCGTTTCAGATCGTGTAGTCTCTCTCTTTGACGCGTTGTTCAGCAAATCTTGAGCTCGCTGTGCTCCAAGTCCCATAAAATTACCTCCAGCTAGCATATCTAACTGGTCAGCTGTCTCCTTGTCTAATGCAGTGTAGAAATAATGGAAGAGCTTGTGCCATGGCTCTCCATGATTCGGACATCTACGGAGAATTTGGCTGAACTTCCTCCATGCATCTCCCAAAGAGCTGTCTTCATCCTGAGTGAACTTTGCAATCTCTGCCATCTGCTGCGCGACTCTGGATGGTGGCAAGTACTTCCTCAAAAACTCATGACAACAATCTGCCCATGTCACTATGCTACCAGCTGGCAGCTCCATAAGCCACTTCTTGGCTTTTCCAGATAAGGAGAATGGAAATAGCAAAAGCTTAACTGTTTCATCTGGAACTCTCTGATCGTGCAGGGTTGATGTGATTTGCTCAAATACCAGCAGATGGTGATTGGGGTCATCTCCTGGAGCTCCGTTGAATGCACACTCATCACGAACCATGTTGATCATATGTTGGCGCAACTCAAAGTGTTGGGCATTGATCTGTGGCCTGACAATGGTAGGCTGATAACATGCTGGAGTAGTCCTGAAATAATCCACCATCGGGCGTTCTTCATTCTCAGCATTGTTCTGCCTGTTGTTTTCCCCATGATTACCATTGTTGTTCCCACCGATGTTTGCCACTTGTGCCCCCACACCATGACGTGGTTGTGGATTTGGGGGAGCCATGCGATCCATCCTTGCCTGCATCTCAGCCATTTGAGCTCTCACCTCCTCAGCTTCTGCGGCTCTTTGTGCAGCCTCCTCTACAGCTGCAACTCTAGCTGCTTCCGCATCCTGCAAACCTTTGCGGATCCTCTCATACTCAGCTCTCGTTTCTTCGTCCATAACTACTGAGCTTGAACTCCTCTTGTCTCTACGCTGTGCTTTTAATAAGGATTCCGGGTCTTCAAACGTTGGATACAAAGGCTCGTCTCGAGAACGGGTCATGCACCGTGTAAATCAACCTGAAATCACGAAACACGCAAAACGTAGGTGAGTAACGAATATAAACAATTAATTAAAATCCCTAAGGCTAGGAATTATAACTAATTTAGCCGAAGTCCCCGGCAACGGCGCCAAAAACTTGACACGTTCCAACTGCAAGTGCACAGCCGTCGTGTGTAGTAATAAACCGGAAATCCGGGTTGTCGAACCCAAGGGACTTTGTTTAAATTAATTATTATTCTATACCTTATGTGGGCAAGTCGCAAGTTGTGTTTTTATCTAATTCTAAGAAATTAAACGCAAAATTCTCAATTAACCAAGTGAAATAATTCACGATTAATAAAGAATGAATAATTGGAGGTTTTTATCAATAAGGAAATAGCACCGGGAATTCTCTAGGTTCACTAGGTCGATCTAAATTTATGTTTTGATTCGTAAAACAACCACGTGTTATTCACTATTAATCAAGCAATGTTGAACTTACCGAGTTACCAAGCAAATCCACTATACTTAAACTAAACTAAACCGAGTTACCAAGCCTAATTTAGGTTTAAGTATGCATTAATAACATAATTCTACTTTAACGATCCTAGTTAACGATGCCGAGTTACCAAACATTGATACGACTAGGTGGATTATTCAATTTACCGACTAGTTATCACGGAGTTACCGCGTGAAACTAATTGATTCTATCTCTACGTTAGCTACTCGCAAAGATAATAAGATTAAGAACGCAAATAATCCATAATAATGAGTAAACACGAGAGATTAAGCTAAAGCATGCATCACAATCATCAAAACATCGACTTTAGATCAAACCCTAGCTACACCAAACGAGAATTCCCAGCAAAAGGTGTTTAGCTACTCATATTCATAATCAAAACAACGATTATAATGAGTTTAAACATAAAAATCAAGAAAAACGAGAGTTTATAATTCAAACGAATGATCCAAAAGCTCCTAAGCTCTCTCCAAGGCTTCTTGATCTCCAAAGATGTCTCTAATCCTCAAAAACTACTGACAAAGACGACCTAAAAGTCTTAAATACGTTCCCATAATAATATTACAAAGTTTGGAAATAATACGGAAAAGCCCCAAAAATATGCTGCTGAACCACGACCTCTTCGCACGAAGACAGTTGTCTTCGCACGAAGAGTCTTCGTACGAAGACTTCTGCCTCTTCGTGCGAAGGTCTTCTCATTGAGATACTGCAAGTTGTTTTGCGAAGAGAATGCTGCAGAATCGAAATTTTGGCTAAGTATTTGTCTTCGCACGAAGACAAATGTCTTCGCACGAAGACACTGTGTTCCAGCCCTCTTTTTGCCTCCTTTGACTTTTCTCTTCTCTTCTTTGACTTTCTTCTTCCATTCTTTCTTTCTTTGATCTTCCTTTGACTTTCTTTGACCTTTAACTCTCCTCTTGACTTGTCTTTGAGTTCCTCGTTTCCGAAGTTCGCTTCCAAATCCCGCACGATCATCCAAGCCCTGTTTTCCTGCGAATCACAACACGAAAACACAACCCGCGATCATATCACAATAAAAAGCTCAAAAATATAAAGAAACGCCCGGATTTAACAAGTTTTGCACATGAACTCATATTTTCACATTTACGCTCAATTTACTCAAAAGACGACAAATTCTCCATTATAAGCACGCAAAACGTAGAAATAAAAGGCATAAAATAACTCCGAAAACGGAGTTATCATACACCCCAACAAAACGGGGTTTCTGAGCGCAAGCACCGTCATATCATTGAGACTGCAGTCACCATGTTACATAATGCATCTTTGCCAAAAACCTTCTGGTTTCATGCAGTGGCAACTGCCACTTACCTGATTAACAGGCTGCCTAGTAAAAATACACAAAATAAGTCACCATATGAAATTCTTTTTCATCAAAAACCAGATTACTCTTATTTGAAGATATTCGGTTGTGCTTGCTATCCCAACTTGAGACCTTATATCTCATCTAAACTTGATCCAAAGTCCACTTTATGTACTTTCTTGGGATATGCAGACGGTTATAAGGGCTATATGTGTTATGATAATGCATCTAAACGTTTTTATGTTAGTCGTGATGTAATATTTGATGAGTACAAGTTTCCTTATGCTGCTGCTACTACCTGTTCTCCTTGCTCACATTCTCCTCTTTCTGTTACAGGTTCCTATCCTGTCCCTGTCCCTTGCAACAGTCCATCTGTTGCCCCTTCACACATTCCATGTGTGAATTCACCAATTTCTGAGGGTTCTGATGGTTCACTGCATCCCACCAGCAGTGGTCCTGGTCCCCAAACAGATACTACAGCAGATGCTACCTCAGATGCTATACCTGGGGATACCATGATCACGTCTGGTGATGGCATGGCAGAGACCATCAACCCAGTGATGAGTTCCCCCCCTCCCCCACCATCCACTTCCAGTGGTCACCCTATGCAGACCCGAAGCAAATCGGGCATTAGTAAGAAAAAATTAGCATATCATGTCACTTCTTCTACTTCTCCATCTTCTGGTTTTGGTTTTAATGCTTTTCACACCACACACTCCACTTTTACTGAGCCTACATCTTTCACCGAAGCTAATAAATACTCCCAATGGCGTTCTGCTATGCTTGATGAGTACACTAGCCTCGTAAATCAAAAAACATGGACTTTGGTACCTTTACCACCTAAAACAAACGTTATTGGGAATAAATGGGTTTTTAAAACAAAGTACAACCCCAACGGTACCATTTCCCGGTACAAGGCCCGTCTTGTGGCCAAGGGCTTTCACCAAACCTACGGGATTGATTACGATGAAACATTCAGTCCCGTAGTTAAACATGCTACAGTCCGGTCTATTTTGGCTCTTGCCACTACTTACAACTGGCCCTTGCGTCAATTAGACGTCAAAAATGCTTTTTTACACGGATACCTCCGTGAAACTGTTTATATGAAGCAACCCACTGGGTTTGTTGACCCAAAATTTCCCAAACACGTTTGTCGCCTTCACAAGTCCATATATGGTTTGAAACAAGCCCCTAGGGCTTGGTTCGAACGTTTTGCTACTTATCTGCTTTCTTTGGGGTTCACTGCTGCATTTTCAGACTCTTCTATGTTTATTCGTCCACATTTAGATAAAATTACTATACTTCTTTTGTACGTCGACGACATTATTGTAACAGGCAGTGATTTTTCATTCATTTCAACTCTTATTACAAAACTGGGCCATGAGTTCCAAATGACTGACATGGGCCCATTGACATATTTTTTGGGCCTCCAAATAACACGTTCTTCTTCTGGGCTTTCAATAACCCAGCAAAAATATATCCATGATTTATTGTCTAAATACAACATGGGCTCTTGTAAGCCCTGCCCTACTCCTCTCGCAGCAGGAGTAAAATTCCATATCAACCAAGGCACTCCCTTGGCTGAACCCACTATTTATAGACAGCTTCTTGGTAGTCTTCAATATCTTACGTTTACACGACCCGATATTTCTTTCGCGGTAAACCATTTATGTCAATTTATGCACCAACCAACTGATGTTCATCTAAGTGGAGCAAAACGAATACTTCGTTATCTCCAAGGCACTAAGACCCACGGTTTATTTTACTATGCTTCCCCTATACCTATTCATGTTTTCTCCGACGCGGATTGGGCTGGTAACCCATCCGATCGGAGAAGCACAACTGGGCTTGCTGTTTTTATTGGGCCTAACCCCGTCCATTGGGCCTCAAAAAAACAGCCAACTGTTGCCCGGTCCTCAACCGAAGCAGAGTACCGGGCCTTGGCAACTGCTGCTGCCGATCTCTCTTGGTTCAAACTTCTTTTTCGTGATTTACGACTTACAATTGCTTCTCCACCTCACTTATTTACTGACAATAAATCTGCTCTTGCTATGACCGCTAATCCCCTTTTTCACGCACGTACAAAACACATTGAAATCGACTATCATTACGTGCGTGAAAAGGCTATAAACAAAGAACTCATAGTCTCCTTTGTGTCTAGTGCAGATCAATTAGCGGATCTCTTCACCAAGCCCCTGCCGGCACCCCAGTTCGAAGTCTTGAAGTCTAAACTCATGGCGATTCCCCCATTCGTTTAAGGGGGGGTAAAAGGCAATATATCTTGGGCCTCCAACTTTTTGGGCTGGTTTATTCATAGTCTTCTGATTATTATTGTAATGGGCCTTGTATCAGCCCACTCTATATCATCTGAGCCCATTGACATATTACCGTTAGATTTGTGCCGTTAAGTGTAACGGATCTATCTCTCCGTTACACTATAAATACTAGAGTGTATTAGGGTTTCATTTAAGTCGATTGTATATACACCACAGTTTCATCTCCGCCTCCTTCTCTTTTCCTCTGTGTTTTTGTATGAACCCTAGTGGTTCTTTTAATGCTCTTAAGAACGAATACTCACAGACTGTCTGACTTAATTTTACTGTCAGATTTGGGATGGTTCTGAGAATTACTTATCCTTCTCATTATCCCAGAAAGGGAGAAATATGGGCTGTCTTCAAAGGCTGGGATATTAGCTGGAGTTCTGATGCAGAGAACCATACAAAGTATACGTATGAAATTGTGGAAGGTATTGTCAGTGCGTTTCAGCGAACAGCTCACGAAGGTGTTCCACCAGGATCTTTTGAGCTTTACACTGCTTTGCTTTCCTCTGATTTTTATCATGTTGTCGGAGCTAATTATGGTTCAGATCCTCCTTTTAAGATGGATTAAGTTACTGCTGAATGCAAGAAGAGTCCCAAATGGGGATGATTTGGGGGGATTTGGGAGGTATGTTAGAGCTTAAAGGCAAAGATGCAAAACCACAATAAAATGGGTATTATAGGTCAGTGGCCAAGGCAAGAGGACTTTCCAGGACTTGGGATCTATGAAATCAAAATGGCTAGCAGATGACACATTTGGAATACAATCCTCAGCAAATGGCGCATATTACTGCAATTGACGTGCCAGAAAAGTTGAAGAGCTTCAATCCGGACTATTCTGCTGAAGACATTTTGTTTGTGAGAAGTTCTTGAAGGTGACCTGCAGTGAAAGCAAGTTTCTGATGAGGTGGGTTGAGCTACAACTACTCTCTGATTTATTTTGCTGTGATAGAGGTGTCAAAGATGTCATGTGTTGCTCTAGTATATTGATCCTGCATCAATTTGAAGTATTATACTGTGTAACCGATGTTGCAGGATAAGTATGAAACTGTGTATCAGCCTATCTCCACTGGCTGTTGTTTATAAAAATTTGCCGACTTTAATTAAACATGTCGTGTTTTTCAGTTTCACATTGACCTGAATATCACTTCACTACAATGCCAGATTGCTGCAGCTTGAGCCACCCAAGTTGCTTAGCCCAGTGACATAAGGCCAATAGTTCAACTTCGGATACATGTTTTTTAATGAAGAGTCCTGATTAGAGTAAGGAAAGACATTGGGGTCTCTTCTAACTCGAGTCGCTGTGCATATAATTTCTCCCAGTGCTCGTTTCTCTTGACCATTGCAGCGCATTTGTTCCTTCTGTTTGTGTTTTAATTCCATGAAGAGAGAAAAAAAATTGCAGCGCGTTGCCATTGCGGGTTGTATTTGGCCAGACTTAAATTCCATTGGCATATGTGCAAAATTTGCGAATGAAGTGGATTCATGAGTTCTATCTTAGATCTCTTAACCGTTCACCATCACCTAAATGCATGTTTCAGACAAAAATTAGGAGGGAAAATAAGGTGAAATAAATTTTGCATGTTCCTTATATCGTATCCAAACACGAAATATGTATATATGTGTGAGATAATAAGCAAAAGTTATCTCTATCTCTATACCACCCACCGTGTACAACCGTTGCCCAAACAAGGTCTACGGGTTACACAATCTTCCAAATCACACACTATTCTTTTATGGCACGCCTGGTTTTCCGGATTAGCCGGACTGGTCTTTACTGGATAGAATTTGATTGGATTGGATTAGCCTGTAATAATTGATTATGTGTTTCTTTTTGTGCAGCAAATAGTGGAATCTACCTAATACCTTGATGTGAGAGGTACTAATTTAGAGTAATAAACACCGTCTTTTCACTATTTACTACTAGTATTATTATCAGACCAGAAGAACCAAACACGATATTAGCTAATATCTAGACTCTACTTTAGTTCAATCTCAGCTAATAGTTCTTGAAAGAATCAATCGATTCATGTAAAGTTGCCGAGAATTAAAGAACAATGAACAAACGATGAAGATGAAGAAGAGGCCGTGATATTTACAGTCTATTGAATGAAATCCTAGAGCCACAAGAGAGGCTTATATACATAGATGCCAATAGCTGGATCTTAACGGGTGAAAATGTACGGACAAGATTAGCTAGAGTTACTGTTAGACATAGGAAAATGACCAAAATACCCTTACAGTTTGTAATGGGTTACAACTGAGTAAATAGACATTGTTGGGCTTCATTAAGTCACTAATGGGCCTGTCTTGAGTATTCTTGTGGCTTGACTCCAATCCAGTGGGCTTCATGAATAGGCTTCGCTAATACGCCCCTTTAAACGGATGTGGAAGAATGGACCATGAGTTTATGCTTGTGATCGTCAAATAGTTGGGAAGATAGCGGCTTGGTGAACATGTCCGCGACTTGGTCTGCACTAGATAAAAAGGAAATAGTAAGTTCTTTGTGTAATGTTTTTTGACTAACAAAGTGATAATCGAGTTCGATATGTTTGGTACGAGCATGAAAGAAGTGGTTAGCCGTTAAAGCAATAGCAGAATAATTATATGTCCATAATAAAGGAGGAGAAGAGATCCGAAATTTTAAATCATTAAATAAAAGTCTAAACCAAGAGATATCCGCCGCTGTCGTGGCTAGCGCACGGTTCGGCTTCTGTAGTGGAGCGTGCCACAGTGGACTGCTTTTTAGAAGCGCAATGAATGGGGTTAGGCCCAACGAGCACGACGAGTCCGGTGGTGCTGCGGCGATCGGTTGGGTTACCGGCCCAATCCGCATCTGCAAAAATTTGAAAGGGTAGGTGACCGGGCTTGTAAAAAATGCTGTGAGATTTTGTGCCTTGAAGATAACGCAAAATGCGTTTTGCACCACTAAGGTGTAAACTGGTGGGTTGATGCATGAACTGACAGAGATGGTTTACCGCAAACGCGATGTCCGGCCGACTAAACGTTAAATATTGTAAGGCACCCAAAAATTGTCTATAGACAGTTGGGTCAGTGAGAGGAGTGCCATCAAGGATGTGGTATTTAACCCCAGCAGCCAGTGGTGTTGGGCTGGGTTTACAAGTGGCCATGTTGAATCTTGTGGGTAAATCACATATGTATTTTCTTGTGAAATTAAAATACCAGCAGATGAGCGTTTTATTTGTAAACCCAGAAAATAGGTGAGAGGTACAAGGTTGGTCATCTCAAATTCAGATCCAAGACGAGTGACGAGTGTAGACATGTAAGATATATCATTGCCGGTTAGAATTATATCGTCAACATATAAAAGTAAAATAGTAAGACGATTATTTGAATGACGAATAAAAAGAGAGGAATCAGCAAATGAGGCAACAAAGCCTAAGGAAAGTAGATATGTCGTAAAGCGTTCAAACCAAGCCCGGGGGCATGTTTTAAACCGTATATAGACTTGTTTAGCCGTCAAACATGATGAGGAAAGTGAGGGTGTTTAAAACCGGTGGGTTGTGGCATGTAAACTGTTTCGTGAAGGTAACCATGTAAAAAGGCGTTTTTAACGTCGAGTTGCTGCAATGGCCAAGAAAAGGAGGAAGCAAGAGCTAATATGCAGCGAACAGTGGCGTGTTTCGCAACGGGACTAAAAGTTTCAGAAAAATAAAGCCCGGGAGTTTGGTGAAATCCCTTGGCTACAATGCGAGCTTTGTAGCGGGAAACAATAACATTGGGGTGATATTTAGTTTTAAACACCCACTTGTTTCCTATGATGTTTGTATTGGGTGGTTGGGGTACCAATTCCCAAGTCTGTTGATGTAGGAGGCTTCGAAATTCGTCAGCCATAGCGTCACGCAACTGCGAATGCTTCGAAGCCTCAGCAAAAGAAGTAGGATCTGAAGGTTCAGTGGGTGAATGTGAAACAAGAAAACCAGAATGTGAAGAGGGAGGAGCAGCAGCAGAGTGATACAACAACTTCTTCTTGCTGATGCCCGATTTACTACGGGTTTGCATAGGATTTCCATGAGGAATAGGGGGAGGGGAGGGGGGGGTACTCATCATTGAGTTGTCCGAGAGTGCCTCGCCTATTCCAGAGGGTGAATCATGGTGTTGTGGTATCTGTTCTTGTGGCAAAGTAGTATCTGTAGGAGTTGCATCACCAGAAACATCACTGGATGGCTGCACTTCCTCGGACAAACTCTCAGAAATTTTTGGATATGACATACTGCAACCAGCGGCCATCGGATCAGAGTGGTCAGAGGAACCACCTGAAACAGAAAAAGGAGACAAGTCATGTTGGAATAGATGCCCTAGAGGCAATCTAGTTTAGTATGAATTTGTATATGGCTAGAAAATTCATTTATTATTTATTGGATATTTAATATAATGAAGTCCTTAGATTTACAATCGTGTTGTTTATCTTAAATATCCCTAGTCAAGTATAATGATTAATTGGACAATCATCTATAGACTAGTATGGGGTTGGATTGATATGGAGATATCACGATCCAACACATAGGTGTGCATTACGGAATGTTGCACTGGATTGACCCATCACCGAGAAGGCTACATACATGTTATGTTGAGTCACAAGTGCTTCTCGGGTACAATGGTATTGTCATCCTTAGACTTGAAGTCACTAGATATTCTAGTTGTGGATCATTGTGATCTTGGTAGCGTTAAACGCTACACCGTAACTGGGTAGTTATAAAGGCGTGTACTGGATACAATGAGAAGCAAGCTTAGAGATCGTAGTGGACGTAGAGAGGATTTGCCCCTCCCACATAACGGGAGCAAATATCCTAGGCCACTCGAAGGATAGTGCTTATAGAATGTCTGGCCAGACTCAAATAAATCAATATGGGATATTGATGTTATTTGCACGAATAAGGCTATTCCATGGATCGAGAAACTAGGGATTGGATATACGAGTGTGACTTGTATGTCTCGTGTCCAATCCGGATATGGAGGCAAAGGGATGAGACAATTACTTGTACAAGGTTGTCTAGATGACTATTCTATTAGTTGGCTAGAATGGATGTTTTGCTAGAAACCGCTCCATATTAGCAAAGAGTTGCTACCAACTAGATAGAACCTATGGGGTCACACGCTATATAGAGTTGTACTAGATTTGGGAATTAATTAATTGGATTAATTAATTAGAAGGATCACTTTGCAAACCCTTGCAAACTTAGTAGGGACTAATTTGCAAGGAAGGGACTAAATTGTATTCTAGTTGGACTAGAATAAGTCCTTTAGGTAGTTAACAAGGAGTTGTTGGACTATATAAAGGACCCTCCTTCCTTCCTTCCTCATAACGTATGCTCTAGAGAGAACATAACAAGAGTGGGAGAGAACAAAGGAGAGAGAGCAAGCAACAAAGGAGGCCGACGCCCCCCTTGCCGCCGCCCTCGTCCCCGTCGGCCAAAAAGAGGGCCGACCCCCTTTCTTTTTTGTCTCGTTTTGCGTGATTCCTTCACCCTCCTCTCATTCTGGGCTAGCACCAAGGAGATTGGAGATCTAGGATCAACTCTAGGCGTGGATCAACTATAGAGAACGTGACACTATTCGCGTTTGAAGTCATCAAGGAGAACCCAAAGGTGTGTTTATGATTTCTTACCTTCACTATCGTTATGCATCTAGACTTGTGATCCTTGGAGGGTTTTGCATGGTTGTTTGTTTGATTATGCTTCCGTTTGCGCGATCCATGAATCAAAACCCTACAGTGGTATCAGAGCCACAGGTCATAGAGCATAAACGTAGTTTATGTGTTACATTCTTGTTTTTTTACACCTTAATTTGTTGTTTATCGCGTAAAACAAGACAAATCAAGCATGGGATGCAATTTGTCAATAATTAGATCATAACAAGACCCAATTTTGCATTGGATGCATGAATTGGTGAGTTTGAGAAATTTTAGGATCTTAGATCTAGGGTTTGGGCATCCTTGAGAAGAAGGAGTTCTCCCAAAACAAGGAAACAACCAAACTTGGGCTCCAAGCAAGGAGGTTGTTTTGGAAACAACCTCCATAAGGAGGTTCGGCCCCCTAGGAGACCGCCCCCTTGCTTGCCGCCCAAGATTGGCGCCCTAAGGGGCCGGGCGGCCCTAACCCGCGGGCCTAGCTTGCGAGTTTTGGGCCGGGCCGGCCCTAGGGCCTTATGGTTCACTTTGTTTGGGCCCGGGCAATTGGATTGTTGGGCCCATGGACCGTTTTAACCCTAGAAATCCTAAAATCAATTAAAATTGACCAAGCGCGTTAAAATTGGATTTTAACTGTCTATGTGCAAATCGCATGGTGATTGGATATGGCCTTAGGATGTGGTTTGATGTGGATGTTTAATTTTGTGGTTTGGTTTTACGGCCTGCGAGCTGATCAATTAATTGTAATAATTAATTAGGGTTTTATGGCCTGCGTGCCATTTTTTTTCCTCAACTTGTGAGATTTATTTTATTTAGTATAGATATTAGCTAGTGCTAGATAAAGTAGATTGTTAGCCAAGATTGGAGAAAAAGAAGCCCAAAGCCAAAGAAGCCACAAAAGATGGAGCATGGAGCATGGAGCATTCCACATGACTATGAAGGATGGACCAAAAGATCAAGACACATGGAGATGTGTTTGCTTAGGGTTCATAGATAATTCCATTGGCTTGGAATTATCTTAGTCTAGAAAAGGCCATATCCACATCACGTTTAATTTCTGTTTTGTGGTTGTTTATTTATTGTCTTATTATTTGTGTGGTTGGTGTATGGATGATGCATGCAATTAGGATAATAAGATAATTAGACAACCCGGATCTATTATTTGGAGTTGTGCCCAAACTCAAATAGATAGATTAGTTGATATTGATCAACAAAATAATTAAAATTGAAAATCCCTCAAATTTTAAATATTGTGTTCTTGCCTTCTCGTTATTTAAACACTCATTATCATCATTATTTATCAAGTTCGTGCGTGCCAAAGCATGGCGACTTGGTTCATAATGATGGAATGCGATGGCACGTAACAATGTGCAATTGTTTAGGTAAGAGGTTGAACACAACTAGGCTATTAATTTGATTAAGAAACCTAGAGGCAATCAATTGGGATTATCCATACGGATGGATAAATAAGGAGTTATTTGCCCGATTGAACCAAGAGTTGCATATGGGATGCAATTGGAATTGTTCCTACCTAGAAGTAGTCAAATTATGGGTGACTTGCCAAAGCAAGCTCATAAGGAGATGAAAAGATGGATCTTGGCCCACTAGAAAATATAATGATATTTTCCGCATTAATATCTTGAGGGTTATTAATCCGTAGAAAAATAGTGGGAGCTATATTTAATAAACTAGACATTATTAAATATAGTCAAAAATTCACAAATACTAAAACTTGCGTATTTCCCTTTTGTAGAATTCCAAATGGCAAACAACTCATCGAGTTCACAACATTCCCTACGATCTTTCCTTGAGAAGGACAAGCTCTCTGGAACCAACTTTCTTGATTGGTACAGAAACTTGAGAATTGTTCTCAAGCAAGAGAAGAAACTGTACGCAATAGAGGAGCATGTTCCAGAAGGTCCAGAGAACCAGACACATGTTGCCTTAAAGGCGTATCAAAAGCGTGTTGATGACGCTAATGATGCGGCTTGCCTAATGCTTTGCACCATGACCTCTGAGCTTCAGAAGCAACATGAGAACATGAATGCTGTCGATATGATCGAACATCTAAAGCAGCTCTTCCAAGAGCAGGCGAGGGTAGAGAGGTATGAGGTCTCAAAGGCACTGTTCAAATGTCATCTGGCAGAAGGGAACCCGGTGGGACCCCACGTACTCCGAATGATCGGGTACTTGGAGAATCTCGCCCGGCTCGGGTTCCCGGTCGGCCAAGAGTTGGCAACCGATCTCGTGTTGCAATCGTTGCCTGAGAGTTATGGACAGTTCATTATGAACTATAACATGAACGAGATCGTTAAACCACTGCCAGATTTGCTCAACATGTTGAGGACGGCTGAACAGAGCATCAACAAGGGTAAGGGCAAGGCCATTATGATGGTGCATAAAGGAAAGGGCAAAAGTTTGCATCTTCCTCCAAGGGCAAAGGCAAGTCAGTTGCCAAGTCCAAGGAACAAGCCCTTAAGCCTCTTGGTGGCATTGCCAAGGTCGTGACTAAGGGTGAGTGTCACTACTGTAGTCAACCTGGACACTGGAGGAGGAACTGCCCAAAATATCTGGAGGACAAGAGGCTTGGAATAGTGATTCCACCACCACCAGGTATTTTTGTTGTAGATGTCAATTTAACTGTCTCTACATCATGGGTATTAGATACTGGATGTGGATCTCATATTTGTCGAAATATGCAGGATCTAAAGAGAAGTAAAAGATTGGCTAAAGGGGAGGTAGATCTGCGCGTTGGGAATGGAGCAAAGGTTGCTGCGTTGGCCATAGGCGTGTGCGAACTATCTCTGCCTTCAGGATTAGTTTTAGAATTAAATAATTGCTATTTTGTGCCTGCTATGAGCAGAAACATTATTTCTATTTCTTGTTTGGACAAGGAAGGTTTTATTATTTCAATAAAGAACAATTGTTGTTCCTTTTATTTGAATAATATTCATTATTTTAGTGCGCAATTATTTAATGGACTTTATGTCCTTGATCTAAGCAATCATGTCTACAACATTAATACCAAGCGGATTAAAATAAATGATTTAAATCCTGATTATTTATGGCATTGTCGTTTAGGCCACATAAATGAGAAACGTGTATCTAGACTCCATAAGGATGGATTACTAGACTCATTTGATTTTGAATCATATGAGACATGTGAGGCTTGTTTATTGGGTAAAATGACAAAGTCCCCTTTCAATAAGAAAGGTGAGAGGACTAGTGAGCAATCGGCGCTCATACATACCGATGTGTGTGGGCCATTTGCCACGCCTGCCAGGGGTGGTTATGTCTACTTCATTACATTTACTGATGATTACAGTAGATATGGATTTGTGTACCTTATGAGGGCAAAATCCGAATCCTTTGAAGTGTTCAAAGAATTCAAGAATGAAGTAGAGAAGCAACTTGGCAAAAGTATCAAGGCTCTACGATCGGATCGTGGAGGAGAGTACTTGAGCCAAGAGTTTGACGACTATTTTAGAGAGTGTGGGATCGTGTCCCAACTCACTCCACCCGGAACGCCACAATGGAATGGCGTGTCCGAGAGGAGGAATCGAACCCTATTGGATATGGTTCGGTCTATGATGTGTCAAACCGATCTTCCATTATCATTTTGGGGCTACGCTCTATTAAGTGCAGCTTTCACCATTAAGTGCTCCATCTAAATCAGTCATGAAGACACCATATGAGATGTGGAGTGGGAGGCGTCCCACACTGTCGTTCATGAGGATTTGGGGCTGCGATGTCTATGTAAAACGTTTACAATCAGACAAGCTAGGGCCTAAATCGGATAAGTGTAAATTTGTGGGGTACCCTAAGGAAACTAAGGGATACAACTTCTACAATCCAACCGAGAACAAAGTGTTTGTTGCTCGGACCGGCGTGTTTCTAGAAAGAGAGTTTGTCTCTAAAGAAGCAAGTGGGAGGAATGTAGAACTTGAAGACGTTCAAGAACCGCAAATCACTGAACCGATTATGGAACATGAACAGGAATCACAAACAGTTGTGGATCCACCTGTTCAGGTAACACAAGAGCTTCGTAGATCTAGTAGAGTGCGCCAGGAACCCGAGAGGTACGGACTTCTCGTGACTGATTCCGGTGACACGATGCTCATAGATGATGAGCCTACTACCTATGAGGAGGCCATGAGTGGCCCAGACTCGCAGAAGTGGCTTGAAGCCATGAGATCCGAGATGGAATCCATGTATACCAACAAAGTATGGACTTTGGTGGAACCACCTGAAGGGGCGCGGCCCATAGGGTGCAAGTGGGTCTTCAAGAAGAAGATCGACATGGATGGTAATGTGATTACCTATAAGGGCCGATTGGTGGCTAAAGGATTCAGACAGATTCATGGTATTGACTATGATGAAACCTTTTCACCAGTCGCAATGACCAAATCCATCCGAATCCTACTTGCAATTGCAGCATACTACGACTATGAGATTTGGCATATGGATGTCAAAACAGCATTCCTTTATGGGAATCTCCTCGAGGACGTGTATATGATACAGCCGGAGGGTTTTGAGGATCCAAAGCAAGCCAACAAAGTCTGTAAGCTGCAACGATCCATTTATGGATTGAAGCAAGCTTCTAGGAGTTGGAATCGACGTTTTGATGAAGTGGTCAAAGAGTTTGGCTTCATCAGAAACGAAGATGAGTCTTGTGTCTACAAGAAGGTTAGTGGGAGCTC
Source organism: Linanthus parryae (assembly GCA_023055425.1). NCBI lineage: Eukaryota > Viridiplantae > Streptophyta > Magnoliopsida > Ericales > Polemoniaceae > Linanthus > Linanthus parryae. The sequence goes on from JALGPY010000002.1 coordinate 1,870,938, forward strand.
TGTAGCTTTTCTGGTCTTGTATGTGGATGACATACTACTCATTGGAAACGACATTCCCATGCTGCAATCTGTGAAAGATTGGCTAGGAAAGTGTTTCTCAATGAAGGACTTAGGGGAAGCAGCCTATATACTCGGTATAAAGATCTATAGAGATAGATCTAAAAGGTTGCTAGGCCTAAGTCAAAGTACATATATTGACAAGGTGTTGAAATGGTTAACATGCAAGATTCCAAGAAGGGATTCTTGCCCATGTCACATGGAATCACTCTTTCGAAGAGTGGTTGTCCTTCCAATGAGATTGAGAAGGAACGCATGAGTAGGATTCCCTATGCCTCGGTCATAGGATCTATCATGTACGCCATGTTATGTACTAGACCAGATGTGACATATGCCTTGAGTATGACAAGCATATACCAATCCAATCCGGGTGAGAGTCACTGGATTGCTGTCAAGAACATCCTAAAGTACTTGAGAAGAACTAAGGATGCTTTCTTGATGTTTGGCGGTGAGGAAGAGTTGCGTGTAAGGGGTTACACTGATGCAAGCTTCCAAACCGATAGAGATGACTTTAGATCACAGTCGGGATATGTGTTTTGCCTGAATGGAGCAGCGGTGAGCTGGAAGAGTTCCAAGCAAGAGACGATGGCTGATTCTACAACAGAGGCTGAGTACATTGCTGCAAATGGCGCAGCAAAGGAGGCTGTTTGGATCAGAAAGTTTGTTTCTGAACTTGGTGTGGTCCCTAGCATTGCGGATCCAGTGGAGTTGTTCTGTGACAACACTGGGGCGATCGCGCAATCAAAGGAACCCAGATCGCACCAGAAGTCCAAGCATGTGCTCAGGAAGTTTCATCTGATTCGAGATATTATCGATAGAGGAGACGTTCGGATATGCAAGATTCCTACAGATGATAATCTGTCAGACCCGCTTACGAAGCCTCTCACGCAGTGGAAGCATGAAGGGCACACTAGGAGTATGGGCATACGAGATGCGCCAGATTGGCTCTAGTGCAAGTGGGAGACTGTTGGAATAGATGCCCTAGAGGCAATCTAGTTTAGTATGAATTTGTATATGGCTAGAAAATTCATTTATTATTTATTGGATATTTAATATAATGAAGTCCTTAGATTTACAATCGTGTAGTTTATCTTAAATATCCCTAGTCAAGTATAATGATTAATGGGACAATCATCTATAGACTAGTATGGGGTTGGATTGATATGGAGATATCACGATCCAACACATAGGTGTGCATTACGGAATGTTGCACTGGATTGACCCATCACCGAGAAGGCTACATACATGTTATGTTGAGTCACAAGTGCTTCTCGGGTACAATGGTATTGTCATCCTTAGACTTGAAGTCACTAGATATTCTAGTTGTGGATCATTGTGATCTTGGTAGCGTTAAACGCTACACCGTAACTGGGTAGTTATAAAGGCGTGTACTGGATACAATGAGAAGCAAGCTTAGAGATCGTAGTGTACGTAGAGAGGATTTTCCCCTCCCACATAACGGGAGCAAATATCCTAGGCCACTCGAAGGATAGTGCTTATAGAATGTCTGGCCAGACTCAAATAAATCAATATGGGATATTGATGTTATTTGCACGAATAAGGCTATTCCATGGATCGAGAAACTAGGGATTGGATATACGAGTGTGACTTGTATGTCTCGTGTCCAATCCGGATATGGAGGCAAAGGGATGAGACAATTACTTGTACAAGGTTGTCTAGATGACTATTCTATTAGTTGGCTAGAATGGATGTTTTGCTAGAAACCGCTCCATATTAGCAAAGAGTTGCTACCAACTAGATAGAACCTATGGGGTCACACGCTATATAGAGTTGTACTAGATTTGGGAATTAATTAATTGGATTAATTAATTAGAAGGATCACTTTGCAAACCCTTGCAAACTTAGTAGGGACTAATTTGCAAGGAAGGGACTAAATTGTATTCTAGTTGGACTAGAATAAGTCCTTTAGGTAGTTAACAAGGAGTTGTTGGACTATATAAAGGACCCTCCTTCCTTCCTTCCTCATAACTTATGCTCTAGAGAGAACATAACAAGAGTGGGAGAGAACAAAGGAGAGAGAGCAAGCAACAAAGGAGGCCGACGCCCCCCTTGCCGCCGCCCTCGTCCCCGTCGGCCAAAAAGAGGGCCGACCCCCTTTCTTTTTTGTCTCGTTTTGCGTGATTCCTTCACCCTCCTCTCATTCCGGGCTAGCACCAAGGAGATTGGAGATCTAGGATCAACTCTAGGCGTGGATCAACTATAGAGAACGTGACACTATTCGCGTTTGAAGTCATCAAGGAGAACCCAAAGGTGTGTTTATGATTTCTTACCTTCACTATCGTTATGCATCTAGACTTGTGATCCTTGGAGGGTTTTGCATGGTTGTTTGTTTGATTATGCTTCCGTTTGCGCGATCCATGAATCAAAACCCTACAAGTCACATGGTGCAGAAGCAGAAGTAGTATAAGATGATGCATAGGGAAAAATAAATTCATCGAAAATCACATTACGGCAGATGATAACATGAATGAAGTCCTTAGAATATGATAACATGAATGAAGTACTTAGAATATAAGTGTTATATTCTTAAATACCCCTAGTCGATTATATTGATTAACAGGACAATCAACTATAGACTAGTATGGGGTTGGATTGATATGGAGATATCACGATCCAACACATGGGTATGCATTAGGAGTAATGGCATACCAGATAGACCCACGACGAGAAGGATACATTAGATTATGTCAAAGTCACAATCGCTTCTCGTAGTGTCAGTTATATTGTAATCCTTCGACTTGAAGTCACTAGATACTCTAGTTGTGAAATATCATGTTTTGATGTTATCCAATGTTGTGCCTTAACCGGGCAACTATAAAGATAGCTATCGGGCATGATAGGAAGCAAGCTTAGAGATCGTAGTGATGTAGATAGGATTTGTCCCTCCCACATGATGGGTGTAAATATACATGGCCACTCGAGGGATGGTGCTTATTGAATGTCTGGCCAGACTCAGATAAATCAATATTGAGATACTGATGTTATCTTCTTGTATAAGCATATTCCCAGGATCGAGAAACTATGGATTGGATATACGAGTGTGACTATTATGTCTCGTGTCCAATCCGGGTATGGAGACAAAGGGATAACGCTATATGTGATACTGGGCACAAGGCTTGTCATGATCACTATTCTATTTGTTGGTTATAATGGATGTCTTGCTAGAGGCCGCTCCATATTAGTAAATAGTTACTACCAACTAATAGAACCTATGGGGTCACACGCCATATAGGGGTGAACTAGACTTGGGAATTTAATATGATTAATTAATTAGAAGGATCAAATCGCAACAACTTGCTAACTTAGTAGGACTAATATGCAAGTTGGACTAATTCATGTAGAGACATGATTAGGATTTGCCAAGGTGGACTAATTCATGTAGATACATGATTAGGATTAAATTGTAAAGAGAACTAATCCATGTAGGGACATGATTAGGACTAGTTTGCAAAGGGGACTTTGTAATACCCCTATATTTAGTAGGGAATTTTTTGTATTATTCTTAAATTGGGGTAGTTGTTATTATTTTTAAATTGGGGGTGTGTATTTGTAGTTTTCTAAACTTAGTCGTGGGGGTTAAAGTGTCTTTTCTCAGACTTGGGTGTAAACCCACTCTCCTTCCCGCTGATTGATCAGAGAAGCAGAGAACGAACTCTGCGTTTTCTCCTCAACGATCACCAGGGGCGGACCTATGTAGGGGCAGGGGGGGCAGTTGCCCCCCTGAAATTTGAAAATTTCTACTAGTACCGTTAGTTTTATAGATTTTTTATGAGTAACCCGAAAGGAATATAGAATTTTGCCTCCCCTGAAAATTCAAACTGCCCAATTGTCCAAGTGGTTAGTTGTTGTAGTTGGCAAATCCCACTACACAAGTTCGATTCTCCTCCTCCCGGTCAACTATTTGTTTTCATTCTTTTTTTTTGCCAATTTACCATTTACCATTAGAAACTCATTGTCTCTTCGAAAAAAAAGTACAAATTGTGACTTGTGAGTATTAATTTCATTATTAATTTGATGTTTGTGTGTATAATTGCTTATGAAATATGACGACGTTTGACTGTTGGCTTTGACTTTTAACTTTGACTTTTGACTTCTCGAATCTTGCCCCGGCTGGGTTGATTTCCTGGCTCCGCCACTGACGATCACCATCTCTCCCTCAAAACACTCTCCCACTTTCTCTCTCAATTCCACCTCCATGTCTACCACTGTCAATCTATATCAACCCCCTTCCTCTCTCGTCAATCTCATCTCAAACCCACTGCCCCTGTTTTACTTCCAGAACCACCGCCAACACCACCAACTCACCTTCGTGAAATTTCCGGCAAAAACCACCCCCACCAAACTCTCCGTTTTCCTCAGTTTGTCCGACGAACCAGCAGGCAAACAGAGCCCCATTCTTGCTCTGTTTTCGTGTTGACCCGAGTTCCGACCCAATCGGAAACCCAGTTCCGACGGGCGTCCCGAACCAGCGTCGACCAAGCCACCGGCGTCGTCTCCCGTACTCTGTCGTCTCTCCTTGCTCCGGCGAACCCAGAATTGTAGCAGTTGCAATAGCTCCGGCAGATTCTTCGACCGTCGCCGCCATCTTCGTCCTTCGCATCGTTAACCTTCAATCGGTAAAGAAACCCGCTCTTTGTTTTCAATTTATCTTCCAATTACTTTCAATTACTCCAAGATCTTCATGTGGTTTGTTGATGGGTTGAATGTGCCTCTGTTCTTTGGATTGAAATTCTACCGCGGCAGAGAAAGAGATGATAGTTTTGTGTATGGTGGATATGTTGGTCCTTTATGAGTGTGTGGGGGTTCTATGTGCCATTTCAGAAACTTCAGGGGAGACCTTAGTTATTAAATAGAAACAGTTTTCATTTATTAGTTATTCTTATACCCTTAATTAGTGCTTAGTTTATTAATATTAATTAAAATTGAATTAGTTTCTTTAATTATGAAATTAAAAATAAGTTTTTATAGTATAATTTTATAAGAAGAGTTTTATTATAGTTATTCTTTACACCATGGGTTTATTTCAAGATTTTTCTTTATAAAATATATATCGTTTATAATTAGATATTTACTCTTTTAATAATTAAATTAACTTTCTTTAAAACTAGTATATTTCTAAATATTACACTCTTTTCTAGATAACTAGTTATAAATAGATTTTAAGAATATAGTTAATTAGTTTAAAGTTGTTTCTATTATTTTAGTTTATTATTATTATTATTATTATTATTATTATTATTATTATTATTATTATTATTATTATAACTTTGCAAAGTTAATATTCTTTTCTAATACTAGAGTTCCATAATGTAGATATGGGTAAAATTAAACTGGGAACTTGTCGGAGAAATATTCTTTGCATTTGCATATAGGGCATTATTGCATTATTTGTATGAGATTGGTCTTGTATTAATGTTAGGGCTTCGTGATTATTGTAGATTCCGAGTTCGTAGACGAAGTTCTTTGACGGTCCGTGCTACGAATACTAGTTTCCGTGCTTGCTTGTGTGTGTGGAGCTTTCTTCAATCCAAGTAAGTATATGCACAACATCTTTAAATATCAAAGTGTGTTGTTTCGTGTGCGTTATCTCAAACTGCAAATTCAATTTCCGCTTTGCAATAGTTTGAGGCTTCCTAGCGTTTTATTGCGAACGATTTGAAATGCATGTGGTTACCATTCAAATTGTGATCTATTACCCTCGTGAAATAATGAATAATAAATGTACGATAATAGAATTGGGAACGGTGTATAAAGGATGCGTGTGAAGGCTACGCCGGGGGACACATGTGCGTTGAATCCCCTATGGTATATACCCTCTTATTTATTGTGAAAACTAGGAGTACTACCTATGCATGTTTAGGTCACAATTGTATAGGGGTGTCGACACATAAGGTCTCACTATTTATTTTATGGAGAATTGGGATGGACTGTGATATCCCAGAGAAGGTTATTATTATTCCATCGTGAACTCTCTGTCCACATCGAACCTGTTGGGGCTCGTGTTATGCCTCAACCAAATAAAAGAATAAAGTTCTGGTTACTTCTTATTGTACTGTGTGTATCTCATCGTGTTAGACAAAAACTCTGTCTTTACGTGTTGTGGTATACCTTACTTAGTTTTACTAATTAAAATTTTTCTGCGGTCGGCTTTGTCTATTTTAAAACCCGCAGGTTGGCATTGAAGTGGGGGAAACGCGCACACGTGGTGAAGCTTAGGCTAGCTGCAAATAAAGTTTAATTTAGTTTTCATTTCATCACTTAGATATTTCAGACGTTTAGTACTGTTCTTTTCGTTGTTTCCAGACATTGTTGGAGGGTTTCTCCTTTTTATTTATAAATAATGTACTTGGATTTTGGTTGAATTGTACTAGCTATGAACCGTGGTCCTTCGGGCTGTTTCAGACTAATCCTTATTTGGGTAGGATTATGAGAGGGGTTCTTTATGTAGTAGGACAAGGAGTTGTTGGACTATATAAAGAACACTCCTAGCTTATTTTTCTCTACACATCTACATACTTAGAGTAGGAGAGAGAGCATGTCCCAAAGAGGGTCGAGCCCCCCTTTGGGACCGCCCCCTACCCGTCGGCCACACAAGGAGGTGCCGCCCACCTTGTTGCACCATGTTGCATGATTTATTCTTCCTCTTCCATTCTTCCTAGCTAGTACAAGGAGTTGGAGGATCTAGATCTCACCTCTAGGTGTGGATCAACCGTAGAGACGTGACACAATTCACGTTACAAGTCTTCACAGGAGACCTCTAAGGTGTGTTACTTGTTTCTTCCCTTACCATCGCTATGATTCTCTTCATGTGATCCTTGGAGGGTCTTGAATGGATATTTCTTTCTTCCGCTGCGCATCCATGATCAAAACCCAACAAATTAGCCTTTGTAACCTTCTACATAACCCAGAAAAACACAGGGTTTAGTTTTAGGACCCAATTTAGATTTCATATAAGGTCGAAGGCAAGGATAGCAATGAACAACCAAACACACGTAAAAAGGAATAATCAGGTTTAGTGTGAAACAATAGTTCAAAGGGGGACTTATCAAATGTTGTTTGGCTAGGCAACCTGTTGATCAAATAAGTAGCAGTACTGCATGATACCAAATTATTTTTGGTAAAGAAGCAGTGTGTAAAAGAGTAACTGCAGTGTCAAGTATATGACGGTGTTTGCGTTCAGCAACGCCGTTTTGTTGCGGAGTGTGAGGACAACTTTTTTGATGTTGAATACCATGATCAGTTAAGAGTTTCTGAAATATAAAAGCCGTATATTCACCACATCCATCAGAGTGAACAATTTTAATAGAGTGATTAAGTAACTTTTTTATAAACAGTTTATGTTTAGCAAAGACATGAGAAACCTCAGATTTCAGTTTTAAAGGAAAGAGCCCCGTAAACCTAGAGTAATCATCGATAAAAAGAACATAGTATTTAAAACCATTGTAAGATTGCACAGTTGCAGGGCCCCAAACATCGCTATGTAACAAATTTAAAGGCACGGTACTAGAGGAAGTAGATGCAGCATATGGTAATCGAGTCATTTTGCCAGCCAAACATGATGCACACATAGTAGCAGCAGAAGTAGATTTAGACAGTTTACAGCTAACACATTGAAATAAAACAGAGTTTGTTGGGTGTCCAAGACGAGAATGCCAGAGAGGAGATTTGACTCGTTGACCCAAGTGGGACCAGTTTGTAGAGACAGAGATGAGATTGTATATAGACCATTTTTAGAAAGACCCTGGTATAGAATTCGGCCCGTAGTCTTGTCCTGGATGCAGAATGAATGTTCATCAAATTTAAATCGTGTATTATGATCAGAACATAACTTATGAAAAGATAGTAACTTAGCAGTGATTTGTGGAACATGGAGAGTGTGGGCTAATTGAAAATAATTATGTGCAGTAGTTAGGAGAGCATTACCAGAGTGATGGATGGGTAGGGAAGATCCATTACCAACATTGACGTGTTCTGTACCAGTGTACGGCTCAGTGAGAGAAAGATTTTGAAGCCCAGCTGTCATGTGGTTTGAGGCTCCTGTGTCGGTGAGCCAGACCTCTGGTGGGCCAGAGAGCTGAAGATTGGAAGAGGCAGCCATAGCAGAAAGTTGCTGAGGTGGGAGACGTCCCTGATAAGCGTAATCCATTCTGTGGTAACAATCCAAGGCAGAGTGGTAGTCGTTGCCACAAATTTGGCAATAAACAGGACCACCACCACGCCTAGACCCATAACCGGAGCGACCCCTTGAACCGCCATGTCGACCCGATGAGCCACAACCCGAGCCAGAACCATACTGAGTGTACCCGTTACCGGACCCAGATACATGAAATGAACCATACCCGAACCCGGATCCAGATCCACACCCTGAACCGGATCCATGTCCAGACCCGAACCCAGAACCGCCAGAAGAACCCGAACTGGACCGTCCGCCTCGATGAGAGTCTGAACGGCCTCCGCCACTTCTTGGTCCGGATCGACCGCCGTCGTGTGAACCACCATGGTTGTGGCGGCCACCACCTCCGCCATGGTAGAAATTAGGGGTATAAAACGCGGCAGGGCTCAGATATGGGTTTGGGGCCTGAGATGCAAACATTTGTTCATCTGATCGGAGAAGAACGTGAAGCTCTTCAAACGACAAGGGGTCCGATCGGGTGAGAACAGAGGATCTGAACGGACTGAACTCCGGGGGAGACCGTTGAGGGCGTAGAGAAGCATGTCTTCATCGCCGATGATGACAGATGAAACAGCTAGTTGATTACGTATCATCTTCAGCTTTTGCATAAATGAATCGACAGATCCAGACCCCTTTTTGAGGGTTTGGAGATCGGACTTAAGTTGCAGTATATTGGAACGGGTAAGAGAAGCGTAACGACGCTTAAGCGAGAGCCAAGCGGATCGAGCATGAGAACAACCAATAACCAAGGTCAAAGCTTCTTTGGAGAGAGAGTATAATTCAAAACTGTAAGAACTGCTTGGTCCTGAAGGATCCAAGAAGAGTGATTAGGGTTAACAGTGGGTTCGCCGCCGCCTTTGGCGGTGAGAAATTGTGGAGGACAAGGAGAAGATCCATACAAGTGGCCATATAGACTGTGTGTACGAAAAATAGACGAAATTTGAATGTTTCCATAGAGCAAAATTAGATCCATCCAGTTTGAATGAAAGGAGGTTATGAATATTTGAGTGAAGATGTAGAGGTGTGTTGTGTGGTGGATTTGTGGTGGTAGAGAGAGTCATGACTCTGATACCATGAGAATCAATCGATTCTTGTAAAGTAAAGTTGCTGAGGATTGAAGAACAATGAACAAACAAAGAAGATGAAGAATAGGTTGTGATATTTACAGTCTATTGAATGAAACCCTAGAGCCACAAGAGAGGCTTATATTTTTTTTTGATTGCTTCGGAAAGATAAGGGAGGCTTATATACATAGATGCCAACGGCTGAATCTTAACGGGTGAAAATGTACGGACAAGATTAGCTATGGTTACTGCTAGACATAGAAAAATGACAAAAATACCCTTACAGTTTGTAATGGGTTACTACTGAGTAAATAGACATTGTTGGGCTTCATTAAGTCACTAATGTGCCTGTCTTGAGTATTCTTGTGGGCTTGACTCCAATCCAGTGGGCTTCATGAATAGGCTTCGCTAATAGTTCTAATCCTCGCAAACGAATCGCTCCCTTGAGAGCAAAGAAAACAGCCCTAGTTGTGTCATCAACTTTATCACCAAAAAGTATCGGGCTGCAACTACTACTGTAGACTGTACATGATGAATTATGTGAACCATACAGGAAAGAAAAGGCCCAACTAGTGACCCAAAAGAAATATAACAAAAAAGCACTACTCTCAGATGAAATAACATGTTACGGACTAGCCTTTTCTCAAATTAGACATCACTCTCTGTTTGCCGAACAAGAAAAAGATCATATACATATTTGTACTTGGTTTCGGAAAGGATTGCGTAGGTTTCAAGGATGCTATCTATATATAGTATTATTTCTGTATCAGGCTACTACGTTGGAAACTATTACTACTTCTCTACTTAAACCAAAAAAGCTTCCTTAACCTAGTTGCTGGAGCTGTAATCAACCTCTGTCAGAGAGAATGGAGAAGTATCAAGTAATCAAAGCACTCCGCGGCGGCTCTTTCGGGTGCGTCTGGCAAGCCATAAACACGGAGACTGGCGAAGTTGTTGCGATCAAGAAACTCGTCAGAAAGAGCTACTCGATAGTTGAGTGCCTCAACATGGGAGAAGTCAAGTCACTGCGCAAACTCAACCATCCGAATATCATCAAGCTGAAAGAACTCGCTAAGGTAAACGATTATCTATACTTCGTCTTTGAGCACATGGAATCTGACCTATTCAAAGTCATGATGGAGAAAAAGAACGGTTTCTCGGAATCAGAAGTAAGAAATTGGTTGTTCCAACTGTTTCACGGACTTGCCTATATGCATCAAAGCGGTTACTTTCATCGCGATCTCAAACCAGCCAACTTGCTCGTGTCGAAGAATGTGATCAAGATTGCTGACCTCGGCTCTGCTCGTGAGATTCTCTCGAAACCACCTTACACCGACTACGTCACAACAAGATTCTATCGGGCTCCAGAAGTTCTGCTCAGGTCTTCAGTGTATAATTGGGCAGTCGATATGTGGGCCATGGGAGCGATCATGGCGGAACTATTCACTCTGCGTCCACTATTTCAAGGCTCGAGCGCGACGGATCAGATGTATAAAATATGCAGCGTGATGGGTACACCGACCTGGAGTGACTGGCCCGAAGGACTTAATCAGGCTGATTCTCTGAATTATCAGTTCCCGCAGCTCCCGGGCGTTCATCTTTCGCAATTGATTCCAACTGCGAGCAACGATGCGATCGATCTGATTTATTCGCTATGTTCTTGGGATCCTCTAAAGCGGCCCTCAGCCTTACAATGCCTTCAACATCCGTTCTTCAACAGTTGCTATTCCATTCCCCGGTCTCCGTCCTTCACTGTTGCTTCATCAAGGACTTATCCATGTGCTACACGAGAGAGATCATATCGTTCGGTACTGATGGCGAGTAAATTCCAGAAGCTCGAACTAGGAAACGAAACTGAGTACCAAGATGATGTTTGTCCGGTGGGCAAGATTTCGATGAATTCTGGGATGACTACACTGAATCCAAAACCTGCAAGCAACTATGCACCTGCACCGGCTAGGTCTGATGCTTCTCTTGCAACGGATTTGCAACGCAGATTGGAGATGAACATTGTCGATGCTCTTAAGAACGAATATTCACAGATTGTCTGAGTTAACTTTAGGAGCAAAATCTGGGATGGTTCTGAGATGACCTATCCATCACATGGATCGATGTTGTTTTTTTCCTTATATTTTCATCCCCTCTGAGCAAAATCCCTGCATGTAAACTTGTATATATACATATTAATGGACTAGTATTCATTACCAATTGATGAGTTAAATAGATGCAGACAACTACTTAGATTCGAGTAGTTACGTAAGCCATTCCACAAGTGATGCGTACACGCAGGTTTGAGCATTGTTATCAGCAAACATTTTATACATCTTCTGGTCTCCCAACAGACAAAAGAGTCAGTCAAGGGAGATGCCAAATGGCACAAAACATAGTAACAGCAGGCCTTCCTTGCTTTACTACTAGTACTTAATCCAACTAATTAGCTTAATTAGTAGCTTAAATAGGTACATACCAGCTTGTTGATGCTAGCAAGTAGTGGCAGAAGTACTAGTTCCTCTTCTGCTGCTGCCGTCGAGTCCAGCCACTATCTCAAAATTATTAGATTGTTTGATTCATCAGTCACCGCGAACCAGCAACTTATAACAACAGCTGCTTATTTGAAGTATCAGACTTTTAGGCAGATACGTTCCACAACTGAGCCAGTTCCAACCCAACAAGTTGTACCAAACCAGTTGAACTGATAGTGCCCGCATCAGCAGCAACAGAAGAACTAGTCGCGAATGTATCACCCGTGTCATTTATATTGTGTAAATTTCTCAATTTTGGGGGTATGTTAGAGCTAAAGAGCAAATATGCAAAATCACAATAAAATGGGTATAATAGGTCAGTGGACAAGGCAAGGGGACTTTCCAGGATTTGGGATCTATCAAATCCAAATGGCTAGCAGGTGACACATTTGAAATACATTCCTCAGAAAATGGCCCTCATATTGCTGCATTTGACAAACCAGAAAAGTTGAAGAGCTTCAATCCGGACTATTCTGCTGTAGACATTTTGTCAGTGACGGAAGTTCTTGAAGGTGATCCGCAGTGAAAGCTAGTTTCAACACCAGGATATGATACTTTCTGATGAGTTGGGTTGAGCTACTACTCTCTGATTTCTTTTGCTGTTGTGATAGAGGTGTCACAGATGTCATGTGTTGCTCTTGTTATATTGATCCTGCATTGGTTTAAAGTATTTTATTGTGTAACCGATGTTGCAGGATAAGTATGAAACTGTGTATCAGCCTATCTCCAACGGCTGTTGTTTGTAAAAATTTGTCGACTTAACTTAAACATGTCGTGTTTTCAGTATTTATTGTGTAGACAAGGTTTCACTTTACATTTTGAATGGTGACTGCTTGAAACTGTAGTCCTAGTGCCTTGATGTCAGCGACCACTGAGCTGATTAGCATAGTCACTTGTATAAGATTTTGAACCGTGATCGTGCTGTCTGTTGGGATTTTGGTGTTCCGACTGGAGTCATTTGAGGAGCTCTATTAGTCCCCTTGCTTCTGCTGGTAGGGGAGAAGCAGCTTCAAAAGAGATTCATCCCATAATGTTTCGGCAGTTGTTGACCCAACCTGCGAACTGTTTCTGGGTTTGGACGGTGAAATTCAGGTTCCCCTTGTGTTTTGTGCTGGGTGAGTCGCTCCAAGTATTTCCCAAATGAAATACCGATTTTCAGGTTAAGCATCTGCTTTCTGCACTTCAATGCCAGATGCTGCATATTGAGCCACCCAAGTCGAATCAGCCAGTGGCACAAGGCCAAGAGTTCAACGTTGGATACAAGTTGTTTCATCGAGAGTCCTGATTAGAGTAAGGAAAGACATTGGGTCTCTTCTAATTCGAGTCTCTGTGCATATAATTACTCGCTGAGCTCTCAATGGTGTTCATATTGCCATTGTGAGTCATATATGGCCAGACTTAAATTCCACTGGCATATGTGCAAAATTTGCAAATGAAGTGGCATGAGTTCTATCTGATTATGATCTGAGATCTTTTAACCATTCGTCATCATCTCAATGCATGTTTTATCAAGCACCGTGTGGTGCTCTTTTGAAGCCATGAACTAATGCATTGGCATAAACTACAAGTCTAGTCTACAAAGATGAGGAATAGTTCAAGATGGATAGGATAGGAAATAATTCAATCAAGGTACACTTTTACATCAATACCACTATCTATAAGAGACTGAACAACTGCCCTAATCTTCCCTTCAAACTTGTCCCTCTCCCTCGGGGTATAAGAAGCTGTATAAACATCAGCTTCTCTAGCTCTATCAGCCAATATCCGCCCTATAGCCAAGCAGGCAGGTATATCCGACCGTGACTGGAGCGCGGCTTTGATGTCTTTGGAGTTCGTGCCGGCAACTGCCACCTGTTTGCTCGTCACTCTGTGGGTAAGCGAGGCGGAGACAAAACGCTTTGAGATGAAAACGTCGAGCGTGAATGGTTCCATGTAAGCAATCGTACGCTGCTTGAATGACCATTGCTTCTTGTTTGGGTTCCTCGATTTCCTATCTTTGGAGTATGTGTAAGGCCTACTATTGTCATCGTCGAGATAATCCTCCACCCCGAAGAAACTTCTTGGTGGTGATAAAGCTGGCTGCAGTAGGAATAACTGAAATTAAGAGCCTGTTTGATATCCGTTTAAAAACTGAAAAAAAAAGTGAAAAAAAAAACATGGTGAAAATACAAGTTAAGAAAGAAAATCAGAAAACTGTTTGGTATGTACTTAAATCATTGTTTAAAAAAACACATTTGACAAGACTATTAAATTTCAGTGTTAATTTATTCTAAGATCATTTTCTACATACAGAAAACGGTATATATTTGCTAGTTTATGCATTCATCAAAAGTACGAATGTGTTTAAGCACCAAAAGTACGAAAAAAAATCAAAAAGTGGTGACGCAGTTTTTTTCTTCATGTTTTTATGCACTCCGCTAAATGTGTCTCCCACACGTGTTTTTGAAAAAAACTGTCGTTCAAAACAAGGCTTCCAAATCTATATTATAAATTAGGACGGTTGACTTTAAAATGTTTTTTAGACCGTTAGATTGAATTAACCCCATCCCTTAGATCTCACCTACCACCCCTTAACTACCCACTACTTAACTACCCACTCCTTTTATCATAATTATAAAAAAGGGATTTTCTTTGTTTCTGATTATTTAATACAATAATTTATGTTCTATTCGTTTTCTGCCCATGTTTGTAAATAAAAATACTCATTTTATTTATGATATTAGAATAGGCCGTGAAACGTGTTTTTGGGGTAGTGCCCTCGGGCACGGGCAATCCCCTAGTCTATATTATAAATTAGAAAAGTTGACTTTAAAATGTCTTTTAGACCGTTAGATGGAATTAACCCCAGCCCTTAGATCTCACCTACCACCCACTTAAACTACCCACTAATTAACTACCAAATTAACTACCCACTTCTTTTATCATAATTATAAAAAGGGGCTTCCTTTGTTCCTCATTAGTTAATACAATTATCTATGTTGCCTTCATTTTCTACCCATGTTTGTAGATGAAAATACTCATTTTATTTATGACATACAATAAGTGAAACGTGTTTTTGGGGTAGTGCCCTCGGGCACGGGCAATCCCCTATATGCACTAAAATAGTAAATGGAGGCGCTAACACAACACCTTTCACTGGATTTCAACTGGTTTCTGATGTTAGCGTGAGCCGTCAGCAATATCAATTTATACTTTAGGCCAGTTAACAATAAGCTACTAACTGGCAATTTAATTATCAGCACAGATATTACTAAAATATTACTAAAATACAGCAGCAAGAAGTTGCTAATAATCAGTCGAGCATGAAGATATAGAAATTTTGCATAATACTTTCTAAAAGGGATCATGTAGTACTCATTGGACATAAAATGTCCATGCTTCCCACTCTGTTATCCTCTTTACACAAATATAGTTAGCCTCACACAACTAACTGCATCTATATAGCGTTTAATATGAACTCATGAAACTTGAGATTGACCAATGTCAAAGTGCCAGAACATCCATAAAGGTGCGTCCGTTTAAAAAAAAAACAAGGGTAAAAGACACTGACCACCCCTGACTTTAGGACTAATTCCACTCCGCTATCCTGTATTTTGGAAAAAGACACTTTGCACCTTATTTTTGGATGGAGCTGATAATACACTAACAGACCAGGATGAAAGACGATTATACCCTCATAAATTGGATAAATGACATACTTATATACCTCCGCCCTCTTCTTCTTTTTTTCTCGTTCTTCCTCCCTTCTCTTTCTCTTTCTCTAACCCTAGCCTCCACCCGATACCAATCCTCTTCTGACCTGATCTCTCTCACCTCGATCCTCTTCTCTCTCTCTCTCCTTCGTGAATCACACCACCGCTGCCTCCACAAACTTCCAGCTCTGGCCCAGCTCCGATCCGAGGGGCTCTCCCTCCAGCCCCCTCGCTTCCACTCTCGCCGGCGTCACAGGCGATTCCTTCGGTCGCCGCCGCCTCCTTCGCATACTCGAGCTCGGATCGGAAACCGGATTCGTCGGGATCTCCGCGGCGGTTGCTCTGTCCGCCGACGTTACAGTGATGGATCTCCCTCACGTCCTCGAGAATCTCCGAATCAACGCCCAATTGAACTCCAATGTGCACGGCGACGGTGAACGTGGCGGCGCTGAGCTGGGGAGAGGTGGAAGATATGGAGGCGATTGGCGGCGAATACGATCTGATTTTGGGATCGGATTTGGTGTACCATGACCACCACTCATGCGTCTTCTTCGGCTTCTTCTCTGGCGCCGTAGAAGAAGGATATCATGGCGAGTTAGGTGGAAACTTGAACTTACTTTTCAATTTCACTCAGCCAATTTCTCTTGTTTGCAAGCAAGTAACAAAAAAGACATGGTGACAAGTGAGTTTTCTGTGAACTTGGTGGTTTGTCCTCAACTAATAGAAGAAATTACAAGAAAATGCATCGGCAGTGTCGTGTTTCCCCATGACGTCTTCTATAGGCTCTCCAAAAGCCATATTCGATGTTTTCTGGGTTAGTGAGTTTGGTGATATTGTGGTCAGTGGTGGTGGTCGCACCGACGGATTGCCTGGTCAATCAACCCAAGCTTCCAACTTTTGCATCTCATATTTTTCTATAGCAACCAGTAAATGTGTTTAATAAGTATTTTCTGTTAATAACATCTCAAGGTAAAATTGTGAGTTTCTTGTTATTTATGAACTAAGATTCCCTACTGCTTCTAATATGTTTAAGCAGAACAGTGTGTTGGATTGCTCCTTGTTTATGTACTTTGATGTTGTGTCTTTGTGTATGGTTTTTTGTTTGGATATGATAAATCTCTCTGAAGGTGTCTTTGGTGTTCTTTGTGTTCTTGAACCAAGAACACTAAGAACATCAAAAGAGGCAAATTGAGAAAGAGGATGGTGGTTTGAAGATGGTGAATTTAGTAAATCTTGTGAATTTTTTGGGTGCTTTTGGGAGTTTTGTGGGCGTGTTCTTGAGTATAACATGGGCAAAAAAGTCTAGAAAAATATACAGGGGCAATATGGTCCGAAAAAGTTCAGTAGCTCACATTTCTAACGGAACATAACAGAAGGTGGTTCCTGTCCAAGGAATATTCCGTCAAATGGGTGCAAAATGTCTTTATCCAAAACACAGGGTAGCGGAGTGAAATTAGTCCTAAAGTCAAGGGTGGTCAGTGTCTTTTACCCAAAAAACAATGGTAAACTTTCACATATTTTTTAGCTAATCTTGTCCGAATTTAAGCTAATCCCATGTTGAAAAGTAATGGTCAACTTTCATGTAGTTGAAAGTCTAATCTTGTCTCAGAATTTGTAAGTCAAGCACTACAAAACCAACTGGGAGAGGAATAGCATTCTGAAGAAGGCTGATATGGGCCTGAATAACGTAATAAAAGGGAAACAGTTGCGCCCTAAACTCCGCTCAAACATACCTTGTTATGGTAATTTATGGTAAAACTATACCCAAAGGACGCTCCACAAGCTCACTATACTGAAAACTAAAGTTAAAGAGCATACCCGTCCGCTATGGAAAGCAGTGGTTTGTGCATACATAGAAGGTCTGATCTTCGAGCTTGCTCTGCTGCATATATGCTTCAACATGTCTCTGGAAAAAAAAATATTTTAGGAGAACAGACGATGAAATTGCCAATCAAGCAGAAATCTCAAAAATATGAATCTATGTCATATAGGATGGACCGATGAAATGAACATAGTACTTCACTGACTCAGTCTACAAATGTACTTCTATAGAAATGGAGACTTTGAATTTGCTTTCTGAAGGTTCCGTTCCAGCTAACACGTGAACTTTCAACCTAAGAAAGGTTCAGTACATCAATTGCCCAGGAGAAAACACTACAGACCCAACTCCGTATGGAACCAAAAAAAATTTAAGCAGCAGACCCAATAGCTTAAGACCATATCATCAATAGACAATGTACAGAGAAATGATCCACAATTTATCAGGTCAATGACAAGCCCAGAATTTAAGCAGAATCCCGAATTGCAAAAAATGATATAAGATACAAGAATTACGCCTAACTAGATATCAGAAGAACCGAACAAAATTTCAGATAATCAAACTCAATCCATACACAAAAACATCTGGTCAATCTCCTCCAGAAACCGCAATCATCTGAAGATCGCCAAAAATCAGAAATGAGAGTGAAGAAGATGCTGTTGTGTGACAGTCGGTGGCGGCGGGTTTCTACACTCGCGAATCTCGTCGGTCAGAGAACCTCCCAACCGCCAGTTATCGACGAGTTTCAGGTCCGACAGAGTCCTTTGTGTGTGGTGTGTGATGCTGAGAGAGAGAGAGAGAGAGAGAGAGATCTTTGAAGGCGATGAAGAACTGAAATCAAGTTTTACTTAAAACTAAAATTAGTCAACCCATATTAAACAGATTAAGACGATGAATGCTAATGGAGTATTAATTTCTTAATCTGGGCTTACAAACAAACCAAAGGCCCAATCACCTGCGCAGCTAGGGTTCTCCTTCGACTGTGTGCCTCAAGTGTTCAAGATTCAGATGAGTTTGTGCTTAGATTCCACTAGGAAGAACAGATATATATATATATATAGAGAGAGAGAGAGAGAGATGTGACAATAAGTGTCAAAGAGACAAGACAGAGAGAGACTGATAGACCGAGAGGCAGAGGGTCTAGACTCTAGATCATAGTTGTGAATTCCGTTCCGTTCCGTTCCGGTCCGGAACGGGCGGAACGCGCCGTTTTGGGGCTAAAACGGAACGAATATGCTGTCAATTCGTACCGGTGCAAATTCCGGACAGTTCCGGAGTGTTTCGGCAGTTTCGGAGTGTTTCGGCCGATTCCGGAAAATTTCGCGAAACGGATTCCGGTGTACTTTTTATGGTTTTCTTTTTGTTTTCCCCTCCAAACACGCAGAGTTCCCTTGAACTTCGTTCAGATCCAGACAGAGAGAGAGAGAGAGAGGTAGAGAGAGAGAGAGAGAGAAGATTAAAAGAGAAGAAGAACATATCGAGAGAAAAGAGATAGAGGATAGAGAGGACTGTGGTTGCCGGAATTAATGGCTATTGTTGGGTTGAGGCTGGCTTGGCACGCCGAGAATCGCCAGAAGTTGGAGGTGCTTCGAATCGCTTGTGGCTAAGGCTGAGCCGATTGTTGTTGCTGAGTGCGAGAGGAGGAGTGGTTCTTGGATCTGGGTTGCGATGGATTGGGAGAGGTGTAATGATAAGTAGCCCACTCCCGTAGCCAGAACGGTAGCCCGAATACGACATGGCATGCCACGTCACCACAATGATGAAGGAAAAGGAAAAAAAATAATAACAAAAAACTGCAAGAAATCAAAACAAATGAAAATGAAAATGCATGTAATTAAAAACAAACGACAAAATAGTATATATTTTTTCTTTTTTTCCTCTCTCATTGTGTTGATGTGGCATGCCACATCATATTCTGGCTACCGTTCTGGCTACGGGAGTGGACTACTTATCATTACTCTTGGGAGAGGGGTGAATCTGGTGGAGATAGAAGAAAGGCAGAGAGAGAGAGAGGTGAACTGGTACTGAACTGGAAGAGGGTAGAGCCGTATAGGAGTATTTGATTGACTAAGGGCGGAGCATTGACTTGATGAGGAGAAGAGAAGTGGTCCCTGTTGGCGGTGTCTTTTATCTCTTTCGATTTTTTTTCTACTTTTTTTTTCATTTTCTATTTTTCTCTCATATTATTGACTGTGAGGGATGTTAAAATCTAAAAAATCGCCTCTATCAAACAAAATTGTATAGTGAAAATACTTTAAACAAATCTGTAGACTGTGAAGTTTCAGAAATACTTTAATGTATTGGAAGTTAGGTATACTGTATAATCATATGTAATTTAACAAATGTTTATCAAAAAGATATGTAATTTAACAAAAAATGCGATAAATCTGGATCGGATCGCCGTTCCGTCCGGATCCCGGATCGTTCCGATCCACAAGACCAAAACGGAACGGCGACCGGAACGGAATTCACAACTATGCTCTAGATAATGAAGTTAAGCCTTAAGTTTGAGCTCATAAGAGATTATCTATGGTGTGGTGGTCACACCAGAGAACGGATCCGCACAGAAAGACAACATTGCAATCGGCACACGGAGTCGCGGGTCCTTTGCACACCATTAAGTACATTAATTACCAAGCATGTAAGGATATCGCAAAGCACGTAAATCATAAGAGAAGATTCCACTCAGGCAAACAAAAATATAAATTTGGCTTCCAGCAGGTCAGCAGCAGGGCAATCCCACATATCCATTTCATGACTCAATGTCTATTTTATAAAAGATCAAGATACAAATGCACCGAGGATACTATCACAAGAGAATAAGCTAAATATGAGAAGTGGAGAAAAACAGTTATACAGATGCGAGTCCGGACCGAGCCCAAACTAAGCCCGGTTGGTAAACCAATCCAAAACCGAACAGTTGGCCGAATTTCCCACTAGCCCGACCGGTTAACCAAGCCCAAAGCAGTACACAGGTTACGGTTACACGGGCCCGAGTCCGTTAAAGGTTTTGAGCAAATGGTCGGGCCGGTTAACCGTAATCGAAAACGGTCGGTTCAAGCAAAATCAGGCGGAATCGAGTTCGGTACCGAAAGTGCAGCGCTATATGTAGCTTATGATGCCACATCCTAAATACTAAGTTACTTTTGGGAAAAACTAGAAGGGGGAATAAGGTGAAATAAATTGTGCATTGTGCATGTTCCTCCTACCGTATCCAAACACGAAATATGTATATATGTGAGACAATAAGCTTAATATCTGTATACCACCCACCGTGTACATACATTACCCAAAAAAGGTCTAAGGGTTACACAATCTTCTAAATTAAGCACTCTTATTTTATGGCACGTTTGATTTTCTGGACTAGTCATATTGAACTGCACTGGATTACGTTTACCGGATAGTTTTTTTTTTTTTTTTTTAGGAATACAATAGGATTAGATTGGATAACTAATTACGTATTTAATTTGATTTTTGGTAGCATCGATTCAACATAAAGGTATATATAGTCAAATTCAGCTTATACTTTGGTGTGACATGACATGATTTTTTATTTTTTATAATTACATCAAATAACGGGTTCGAACACAGAACCTCATGCGGGGGCTTCAAACGCTCTACCACTGAGCTAGCACCCATTTGCATCTTTTCACTTTTTAGTACTAGTATTATTATTAGGTCAGAACAACCAAACACAATATTAGTCCAGTCCCAAATTATACGACTATTCCTGAAAAACCAAACGTAGCCTTATGAGCAAAAAAAAAAAAAAAAAAAAAAGCCCTAGTTATGTCATCAACTTCATCACCAAAAGTATCCATTAGCTTATTCAACAAAATCCTACAGTAGCTCTAAAGATGTAGGAAGTGAAAATAATTCTGCCCATTGTCGTGCAAATTGGTATCGCTCAAAAGATGTAGGAGTTGTTATTTCAGATGGTCTAGGTCCTGAGAAGTTTTTTGCTTCTGTGTTGGAGGATAGCACCTTTCTGATGTAATGGTGTTCTTTTTGTTCTAATAAAATCATTATTCAAAAAAAAAAAAAAAAACAAACAAAAAACAAAAGTCTCGGGCTGGAGGAGTCATGTGAACCAAAAGCTGAGCCCAGTAACGTACAGGAAAGAAAAGGCCCAACTAGTGACCCAAAAGAAATAGACCAAAAAAGCACTACTCCCCCACATTTTTAGCCTTTTTTCCTTATTAAGGGATTTAGTTAGATTCTCAAATTACTCTGTTTGCCGCCCAACAAGAAAAATACTTGACATATTTGTATTCGGTTTAGGACAGGATTGCGTAGGGTTTAAAGGAATAATGCTATATATATATATGGTATTCTTTATCAGGCAACTAGGTTTGAACCGATTTCTTCTCAGCTTAAACCCAAAAAGCTTCCTCTACCTGGTAGTTGCTGGACCTGTAATCAACCTCAGTCGGAGAGAATGGAGAAGTATCAAGTAATCAAAGCACTCGGCGGCGGCTCTTTCGGGTGCGTCTGGCAAGCCATAAACACGGAGACTGGCGAAGTTGTTGCGATCAAGAAACTCGTCAGAAAGAGCTACTCGATAGCTGAGTGCCTCAACATGGGAGAAGTCAAGTCACTGCGCAAACTCAACCATCCGAATATCATCAAGCTGAAAGAACTCGCTAAGGTAAACGATTATCTATACTTCGTCTTTGAGCACATGGAATCTGACCTATTCAAAGTCATGATGGAGAAAAAGAACGGTTTCTCGGAATCAGAAGTAAGAAATTGGTTGTTCCAACTGTTTCACGGACTTGCCTATATGCATCAAAGCGGTTACTTTCATCGCGATCTCAAACCAGCCAATTTGCTCGTGTCCAAGAACGTGATCAAGATTGCTGACCTTGGTTCTGCTCGTGAGATTTACTCGAAACCACCTTACACCGACTACGTCACAACAAGATTCTATAGGGCTCCCGAAGTTTTGCTCAGGTTTTCAATGTATAACTGGTCAGTCGACATGTGGGCCATGGGTGCGATCATGGCGGAATTATTCACTCTGCGTCCACTGTTTCAGGGCTCGAGCGCGACGGATCAGATGTATAAAATATGCAGCGTGATGGGTACACCAACCTGGAGTGACTGGCCCTTAGGACTTCTCCAGGCTAATTCTATGAATTATCAGTTTCCGCAGCTGCCTGGCGTTCATCTTTCGAAATTGATTCCGAATGCGAGCGACGATGCGATCGATCTGATTTATTCGCTGTGTTCTTGGGATCCTCTAAAGCGGCCGACAGCCTCACAATGCCTTCAACATCCGTTCTTCAACAGTTGCTATTTCATTCCTCCGTCTCCGTCCCCGTCCTTCACTGTTGGTTCATCAAGGAATTATCCATGTGCTACACAAGAGAGATCATATCGTTCGGTACTGATGGCGAGCAAATTCCAGAAGCTCGAACTAGGAAACAATAACGAAACTGAGTAC
The DNA here is from genome assembly GCA_023055425.1 of Linanthus parryae. Taxonomy (NCBI): domain Eukaryota; kingdom Viridiplantae; phylum Streptophyta; class Magnoliopsida; order Ericales; family Polemoniaceae; genus Linanthus; species Linanthus parryae. The sequence continues at coordinate 1,893,732 of JALGPY010000002.1, forward strand.
CAAGATGATGTTTGTCCAGTGGGCAAGATATCGATGAATTCTGCAAGAAACTATGCTCATGCACCGGCTAGGTCTCAAGCTTCTCTTGCAACGGATTTGCAACGCAGATTGGAGATGAACATCGTTGATGCTCTTAAGAACGAATACTCCCAGATTGTGTGAGTTAAATTTAGCATCAAATTTGGGATGGTTCTGAGAATTACCTATCCTTCTTCACATGGATGTAGCTTGTTCTTATATTTTCATCCCCTCTGAGCAAAATCCTGGCATGTAAACTTGTATACATTAATTTCAATGGACTAGTATTCTTTACCTATTGATGAGTTAAATAGATGCAGACAACTATATTCGAGTATTTACGTAAGGCATTCCACAAGTGATGCGTACACGTAGGTTTGAGCATTGTTATCAGCGAACATTTATGCATCTTCTGGTCTCCCAACAATCAAAAAGAGTCGGTCGAGGGAGATGCCAAATGGCACAAAACATAGTAACAGCAGGCCTTCCTTGCTTTACTACTAGTACTTAATCCGACTAATTAGCTTAATTAGTAGCTTAAAAACATACATGCTAGCTTAATTTAGCACAAACTATTACTATACCCCAGAGTAACGAGTTTGATCAGGAGGGGAGGAGGTGGGCAGAGCAAGCAAATGGATAAGAAACTTGTTGGTATACAGGGAAGAAAGAGGAGAACCAGCAACTTGTAAAGGAAGCTCAAAAGAAAATTCAAACAGGTCACCAAACCCCTTCATCTTCTTTCTTTTTCTCAAAAGATTATTGGAATTTGTTGTGGCATATGGATCTCCCTCCAAAACTTAAATTCTTTTGGTGGAGAATCAGCCATGAAGCTCTTGCTGTCAATGAAAACTTAGTCAAAAGAAGATGCAATGTGGAAGATATATGTGGCATTTGTGGTCTGAAGGTGGAGTCCATGGAACATTGCTTCTTCCACTGTGAGTGGACACTTCAAGTTTGGTTTGGTATGGGTTTAATACAACCAATGCAATGTGTACAAATTACAAACATACGAGCTTGGTTGGGAGAATTAGTGGAGGAAGTTGTGAAAGGAATTGTCCCTAAATGCAGGCTTCTCCTCACTATCATAGTGCTATGGAATTTATGGAAAAGCATAAATAGATGTATTTTCTCAAAGCAAAGACCAATCCCAGAAGCTACTATCTTAAGCAGTAATAGAGGGTTTGAAGAGGTAAGTTTACTGAGAAAGAAGTCAACCCCTCAATCTTTATTGACCCAACCCAGAAGTGCAGTTATAAAGAATGTGAAGAGGAAGCCCCCTACAAGAGGTTTCTGGAAATGCAATGCTGATGCAGGGTGGAGAAAAGTTTCTCAGAAAGCAACTTTGGGTTGGCTGCTCAGAAATGAAAATGGTGAGCTTTTAAAGTCAGGCTGGGCTTTTGTAGATCCCAGTTCTGCTCTCATTGCAGAAGCCTTGGCTCTTAGGCTAGCTATGTGGAAAATGAAAGATCAAAGCAACAGAATTTGGTTTGAATCTGACTGAAAAGTTGCAGTTGATTGTGTTCTGGGTACTAGCAGAAGATGGGAGATTGAAAACATAGTTCAACAAATCAGAGACATGAGCAAAGCTATGCATGCAAAAATCTCTTGGGCTCCCAGAGGCAGCAACACAGCAGCAGATGGTTTCGTGAGGCTCCTTAATTCCTATAGTGACAATTTTGTTTATGTTATGCAAGAATTAGATAAGTTAATCTTAGAGGACAAGAAAGGTGTAAGCTCTGTTTTTGGTGTTTAATGAATGGCTGCTTCTTTGACGTATCAGACTTTTAGGCAGATCCGTTCGACAACTGGGCCAGCTTAACCCAACAAGTTGCCGTCTTGTCAAAGACAACCATTCCAGCTCAACTATTATCAGTGCCAGGACCAGCAGCAAAAGAAGAACTAGTCGCGAATTTTTCAATTTTGGGGGGTATGTTAGAGCTAAAGAGCTAGCAAACATGCAAAAAAACACAATAAAATGGCCAAATGGGTATATAATAGGTCAGTGGCCAAGGCAAGAGGACTTTCCAGGATTTGAGATCTATCAAATCCAAATGGCTAGCAGGTGACACATTTGGAATACATTCCTCAGCAAATGGTGCATATTCCTGCATTTTACGAACCAGAAAAGTTTAAGAGCTTCAATCCGGACTATTCTGCTGTAGACATTTTGTCTGTGACGGAAATTCTTGAAGGTGATGCGCAGTGAAAGCTAGTTTCAACACCAGGATATGATACTTTCTGATGAGTTGGGTTGAGCTACTACTCTCTGATTTCTTTTGCTGTTGTGATAGAGGTGTCAAAGATGTCAGGTGTTGCGCTTGTTATATTGATCCTGCATCAGTTTGAAGTATTTTATTGTGTAACCGATGTTGCAGGATAAGTATGAAACTGTGTATCAGCCTATCTCCAACGGCTGTTGTTTGTGAACATTTGTCAACTTAACTTAAACATGTCGTGTTTTCAGTATTTATTGTGTAGACAAGGTTTCACTTTACATTTTGATGGTGGTTGCATGGAACTGTGGTGCTAGTGCATTATGTCAGCGACCATTGAGCTGATTAGCACAGTCACTTGTACAAGATTTTGAACCGTGATTGTGCTGTCTGTTGGGATTTTGGTGTTCCGACTGGAGTCATTTGAGGAGCTCTATTAGTCCCCTTGCTTCTGTTGGTAGGGGAGAACCGGAGAAGCAGCTTCAGAATAGATATGTCCCAGATGTTTCGGCAGTTGTTGATCCAACTTGCGAACTGTTTCTGGGTTTGGACGGCGAAATTCAGGCTCCCCTTATGTTTTGTGCTGTGTGAGTCGCTCCATGTATTTCCCAAATGAAATACCGACTTTCAGTTTAAGCATCTGCCTTCTGCATCTCAATGCCAGATGCTGCAGATTGAGCCACCCAAGTCAGATTAGCCGGTGCCACAAGGCTAAGAGTTCAACTTCGGATACAAGTTGGTTCATGGAGAGTCCTGATTAGAGTAAGGAAAGACATTGGGTCTCTTCTAATTCGAGTCTGTGCATATAATTTCTCCCATTGCTCTTTTGTCTTGACCATTGCAGCGCAAATTTTGCAAGATCCATTTATTCCATGATACAACCTAGTGCTGGGCTCTCAATGGTGTTTGCATTCCCATTGCCAGTCATATTTGGCCAGACAGACTCCACTGGCATATGTGCAAAATATTGGCAAATGAAGTCTCACAAGTTCTTCTATCTATCTGGTTATGATCCGAGATCTCTAAACCCTTGGTCATCACCTTGATGCATGTTTTTATCAAGCATCGTGTGGTGCTCTTTTGGAGCACTAGAAAATTTCGCTATTCAGAGACGTGACTGAACTAATGCATTGGCATGAACTACAAGTCTACAAAGATGAGGAAGAGTTAAAGATGGATAGGAAATAATTCAATCAAGGTACACTTTTACATCAATACCACTATCAATAAGAGACTGAACCACTGCCCTAATCTTCCCTTCAAATTTGTCCCTCTCCCTCGGGGTATAAGAAGCTGTATAAACATCAGCTTCTCGAGCTCTATCAGCCAATATCCGCCCTATAGCCAAGCAGGCAGGTATATCCGACCGTGACTGGAGCGCAGCTTTGATGTCTTTGGAGTTCGTGCCGGCAACCGCCACCTGTTTGCTTGTCACCCTATGAGTAAGTGAGGCGGAGACGAAACGCTTTGAGATGAAAACGTCAAGCGTGAATGGTTCCATGTAAGCAATCGTACGCTGCTTGAATGACCATTGCTTCTTGTTTGGATTCCTCGATTTCCTATCTTTGGAGTATGTGTAAGGCCTACTATTGTCATCGTCGAGATAATCCTCCACCCCGAAGAAACTTCTTGGTGGTGATAAAACTGGCTGCAAAAAGGGATCATAGTTCAGATATAGCAGTAGGAATAACTGAAATTAAGAGCCTGTTTGGTATCCGTTTAAAAACTGAAAAAAAAAAAAAAGTGAAAAAAAACATGGTGAAAATAGAAGTTACTAAGTAGAAAGAAAATCAGAAAACTGTTTGGTATGTACTTAAAAACATTGTAAAAAAAACACATTTGACAAGACTTTTTTTTTTTTTTTTTTTTTGCTGAAATATCATCCATTCAAACAAGAAGCAAAGTTCAACAGAGATCGACGAGTACAAGATACGAAAGTGAAACCAGCGCAAAGCGCGATCTAAGAAACGGTATATATTTGCTAGTTTATGCATCCATCAAAAGTACGAATGTGTTTAGCACCAAAAGTACGAAAAAGAAATCAAAAAGTGGTGACTCAGTCTTTTTCTTCATGTTTTTATGCACTCCACCAAATGTGTCTCCCACACATGTTTTGAAAAGAACTGTCAGTTCAAAACAAGGCTTCCAAATATGCACTAAAATAGTAAATGGAGGCGCTAACACAACACCTTTCACTGGATTTAAACTGGTTTCTAATGTTAGCGTGAGCCGTCGGCAACATCAATTTATACTTTAGGCCAGTTAAAAATAAGATACTAACTGGCAATTTAATTCTCAGCACAGACATTACTAAAATATTACTAAAATACAGCAGCAAGAAGTTGCTAACAATCAGTCGAGCATGAAGATATAGAAATTTTGCATAGTATTTTCTGAAAGGGATCCTTTAGCACTCATTGGACAAAAAATGTCCATGCTTCCCACTCTGTTATTCTCTTTACACAAATATAGTTAGCCTCACACAACTAACTGCATCTATATAGCGTTTAATATGATCTCATGAAACTTGAGATTGACCAATATCAAAGTGCCAGAGCATCCATGAAGGTAAATCCCATGTTGAAAAGAAATGGTAATATGTAAACTTTCACAAAGTTTTAAGTCTAATCTTGTCGCCGGATTCGTAGGTCAAGCACAACAAAACCAAATGGGAGGAAGAGCATCTTGAAGAAGGATGCTATGGATGTAGTCATTCTTATGAATAATGCAGTAAAAGGGAACCCGTCGTCCATAAAACTCCGCTAAAACATGCCATGTTATGGCAGTATATGTGCAAGCTGTACCTAAAGGAGACTCCACAAAATCACTATACTGAAAACTAAAGTTAAAGAGCATACCTGTCCGCTATGGAAAGCAATGGTTTGCGCATACATAGAAGGTCTGATTTTTGAGCATGCTCTGCTGTAAATATGCTTCAACATGTCTCTGTAAAAAAAGGTCATTTAGGGGAACAAACAACCAATCGTGCAGCAAATTCAAAATTATGAATCTATGTCATACACGATGAAATGAGCACCGTAGTTCACTGACTCAGTTTACAAATGCACTTGTATAGAAATGGAGACTTTGAACTTGCCTTCTGAAGGTTTAGTTCCAGCTAACACGTGAACTACAAGCTAACAAAGGTTCAGCACCAGATATCGGGGCTATTTTATAAGCAACCAAGTGTAGAATGATAGGTTCGTATGTGATAATTTTATGAGAAATTTCTTGATTGACCACCCAAAACTATTGTGTAGCATATTAATCAACTGATTACATTTATATTTTCATACTAGTACATGAGGGGTGCACACGGATCGGATCGGGGCGAATTACACCACCATCCATCCATCCATCCAGTGATATGCAGACTGTCTGAGAACCAATCTGTTCCGAACTGTTGGCCTTATGATCCGGTCCGTGAGACCGCGATCGGATTGGTTTAATCCGGGGATTGAAGAATTTTCCAGTTGTTACCAAACTAACCTATTCAAGGCCTCAAATCCTATCTAAAACTTACAGATAAGAAAATCCAAGTCGTTGTCAGATTACATAGGATATAATTACCAATTTATAGCTGTAGAATAGACAATTGTAATCAGATCAGACAGAACAGGGGAATATCAAACTCAAGCTAAACTCTAATTTTCAACTATGTTCCTGAGAAACTTGTTATAGAGACTCTGACTCAACCCAGAAAATTACAATTTGATTCCTAATCTTTTATTTTTTACCAAAAGAAGACGGACAGGGAATAACTCCTATGCTTGGCTACGGCTCTCCTTTGGTTTTGTGCTTAAACTGTTATGGATTCAGATCTCATTCTTTGACTCTTAAACAGTGCTTGACTGCTCCTGTTTTGAGTTTGTCCCTAGAATCTAGTAGCGAAGAACAGAGAGAGAGAGAGAGAGAGAGAGAGAGAGAGAAAGCGACATTTTACAGCAATAAACCAGGCATGAAAGAGACTCGAATGTGAATAACATGGTAGAGAGGTGGAGAAGAAGCAGGCGAGAGGGAGGGTCGGTGGCGAAGAAACACAAGAAAGAGAGAGACGGATAGACCGAGGCTATAAATCTGAAGTGAAGCCTTAGGTTTGAGCTCATAAAAGATCATATATATGTAAGGCCACCAGTGGCGGAGCCAGGTTTTGGTTAGTGGAGTGGCACAATTTCATAAAACTAACATGGCGAATCAAGAGTGAAATATGTTACATACTTACATATATAGTGCACAGATTCATTTACAAAATGACTTGTATTTTATATACAAGTCAAGTTTAAATCCAATTCCATTCTAGCCAATTCAATATTGCAATAATGTAAATTTAACAAATCCAAGGATTTGGTACCTAACAAACAGCATAGCATAGGGCAGAAATCCAAACACAAATGGTTGGATTAAACTGTGCAAGTGAAAGTACCATGATAGTTAATAAAGCATCAATGATTTTAATTTTGAACCATCACAGAGCATCGAAGAAACACAGAATCAGTAGAGAAATACCCAAATTCCTCAAATAAGATATGGCGCCACGGGTTTGAAATCAAGAACACCCAGAAGTGAGATCAACCAAACCAATCCAAGTCAAACATATAAATAACAAACCAAAGGAGTACCTTTCAAATTCGACTAAACCCAGAACAGATATCACAAGAATTGAAGAAAAACCACTTGAAGTACTACCACTAGGGTAAACAAAGCAAGGTTGAAGAGCAAAACTTAGCAAATCCAAATCAAACATATAATTAACAAACAAATAAGTGTGTAAGGATCAAAATCCCAAATTTTATTCTTACCCCATAGCTACAATTCAGAATCCCTAAATAACTAGTTAAACTATGACCCCTAAGTTTTGATTTGGAATTGACATCTTCATACACAGATCAGTAGACACACGAAGATAATTCCGCAAGAAAAAAATACGATTTGACAAAACATTGAGAGATTGTAGGGAAGAAGAAGAGAAAAAGACGAGTCAGAACGAGAATTGAGCCATACCTGGAAGCTTTGGGAGGCACAACAACTTCACTCCGGTATTCAGGCGAGTGTTGACGACGGTGAAGCGGCGAGCAGCAACTGCGACTTCACTCCGGGAGGCACAGCAACGGCTAAGCAGCCTTCGAGGTCTGTCTCAGAGCTTGTGCGATTTGTGTCTGTCGACTACCGTGGCTTCATGAGGTCAAGGAGAGAGAAAGGGGGGGGGGGGGTCGAGTGAGAAAGGAAGATCAAAATAATTAACAGGGTAGTATTTATATGTGGGGGTCTGATTGAATTTTTGTAAACTGATAGGGGCACAAACGAAAGGTTTTAGGGGGCACAAATATAAATTAGTGAAGGGCACTATTAAAAACTATATACAATTTTGGGGGTATATTAGTAGTTAACTAAAACTTGAGGGGGGCAAGTGCCACCCCGTGCCCCTCTATAGCTACGCCACTGGTGCTCACAACAGATAAACAAATCCACACATATCGACAGCATTTCAATCCGAACGGATCCATTAGACATTCAATACCAACCGGCCAGAACGGAACCGTGGGCAGAGTCGCGGGTCGTTTGCACAGCCTTAAGTACATCATTATCAAGCATGTACAGGATATCAGAAAGCACTAGATCATAACAGATGATTTCCCTCAGACAAATAACAATACAAAATTCGATTTCCAGTAGGTCAGCAGCAGCACAATCCCACATATCCATTTCATGACTCAAGATACAAATGCACCGAGGATACTATCACAAGAGAATAAGCTAAATACGAGAAGTGGAGAACAATAGGTATACAGATGCTACTGCTCGAGTTGATGTAAATCCAAACAGCACATTACTTTCGCAGAGGAGCAGGAAGCACCTCCAGAGCATTGGATGTGCCACTGGCGGTTTACCTGTCAACGAGCTAAGGTGTTTGTCACTATCATTCCATATTTTCTTCTCACATGCTGAAAAGACTCCAGTCATAAGGAGGTCACTCGAGTTGGGGGTGCGTTAGTCAAGTGAGAATATAAAGACAAGGATTTTTGTAAGTATATTTTGGAGAGGTTGCCACCAGAGTGAAATGCTAATACTCATCATCACAGGTCTTATCTGTTTCTCAACATATGTACTTGTTTTCAATCAACCAAGTACGTAGTCGATGCTTGACCGTGACAAAAACGACGTAAAACAAAGATGAAAAACACAACAATCAACAGTTCAACAACCACCAAAATTTGCATCAGCGGTCCGGAAATTATAATTTGTTTCCTACCTATTCAACTGTAACCCAAGATTTCATACCAAGGTCCAAAAGTTAAGATCCAAAGATCATCACACCTTTGTTTTTCCACTCAAGAACATTAAGTTATATTCCTACCCTAACCTAGCTAAGAGTGATCCACCTGGTGCATAGCTCTCATGCAATTCTACCAACTGAGCTGGCCACCAGATCCAAGAACATAATTAGATCCCCTCTTTCTTGATCGAAAACACAGCCCTTTTCAAGCTTCCATGTCTTGTTAAATAGAAAAAAAGCAACATTTCTCACTTACAACTTTCTTAATCTCTATATCATATAGATTTCACATTTCCCTCTGGCAACTTTCTCAATTCAGTTATCTGGAACCACCTACCTTCTTTCCAATCTTCTATTGAATGACTAAATCCCCCCCCCCCCCCCCCCCCCCCCAATTGTTGAGAACATTTGTAAAACAACGCAGTAGAAAGAATTTCCACACTCAGAAATTTTAGGAATTCAGCCATGAAACATTCTTTTAGGATCCAATAGTGATATGAAGGCCAATTCCTCTCTCATCTGAGCCTTTCATGGTTTCACCTGTCTAAAGATTCTAAACCATATTCTTACCCAGAACAAGCAAAATACGAAACATGAAACTTCTTGAAGGGACATTTTCACCATAAAATACAGGCAAGAAATTTCCTTTTGGGTTCAGATGGTGCCACAGTCAACTGATAGAACCAATTTCAGACACCTAAAACCCTAGTTCATGAACTCTCCAATTCTTCTTTCCTGTAACCTTAGCCTAGGCTTTTTCAGAGCACAATCACAACAACCTAACAATCAACTTCATAGAGTGGAAATACTATCATCGATATGCAATTAGATTCCTAATCAATCAATATTCCGAAACGAATTTCATACTGTCACTGAGTATAAGAGGTCGAAGAACTAACCTAAAGTCGGAATTTTTCAGAGATTCGGAAGCGAGAAGTGCCGGAGTGAACGACGAAGCGACGGCGAAGGTTCAAGCTCCGGCTAGCTTAGCTATGACCTCGAGCCTCTTCCCTCTCCATGTCCAGAAACAGCTTTAAGAGAAAAGGGTCAAATTTAATTACACCCCCTCAGTTTTGGTTGATATTCACTTACACCCCTTCTAGTTTGGGAAACTTCATTTGCACTCCTCATGACCACCAAACATGTTCACACACACCCCTCTTTGTAGGGCAGTAAACGAGCCGAACCGAACCGAATATCGTGTGTTTGAGTTTGGCTCGTTTAACTTGGCTGCTAAACGAGTCGAACACGAACTCGAGCCGAACATTAAAACCTTGTTTGAGTTCGGCTCGTTTAGGGCTCGAGTTGTTCGTTGTTCGGCTCGTGGCTCGTTTAACCGGCTCGTTTGCGGGCTCGAGTTCGGCTCGTTGGGACTTGGGATCCAAATCAAAATGGCTGGCAGATAAAACATTTGGAATACATTCCTAAGCAAACGGCGCATATTCCTGCAGTTGACGAACCAGAAAAGTTGAAGAGCTTCAATCTGGAGTATTATGCTGAAGATATTGTCTATGACGGAAGTTTTTGAAGGTGATCTGTAGTGAAAGCAAGTTTCAACACCAGGATATGATGCTTTCTGATGAGGTGGGTTGAGTTTCGGATTTCTTTTAGCTGAGAAAGCGGTGTCAAAGATGTCATGTGTTGCGCTTTTGTTATATTGAGCCTGCATCAATTTGAAGTATTTTTTGTGTAACCGATGTTGCAGGATAAGTATGAAACTATGTATCAGCCATCTCCAATGGCTGTTGTTTGTGAAAATTTGTCCAGACTTTGTTGTGTTTTCAGTCTAACAGTGACCGTTTAAATTTGTCGAGCCCGAAGCAGTATACCGGTTACGGTTACACGGGCCCAGGTCGGTTAGAGGTTTTAAGCAAATGGTCGGGCCGGTTAACCACAACTGAAGCGCCTCAAACCGAGCCCAAACAGAACCGTAACCGGTCGTTTCAAGCAAAATCAGGACGAAACCGATTTCGGTACCGAAAGTGCAGCGCTATATGTAGCTTATGATGCCACATCCTAAATACTCTTTAAGTTTTTTTGGGAAAAAATAGAAGGGGGGATAAGGTGAAATTTATTGTGCATGTTCCTTCTATCGTATCCAAACACGAAATATGTATATATGTGATATAATAAGCTTGATTTATCTGGATACCACCGACCGTGTACATACATTACCGAAAAAAGGTCTAAGGGTTACACAATCTTCTAAATTAAGCACTATTCTTATATGGCACGTTGGGTTTTCTGGACTAGTCATATTGTATTGCACTGGATTATATTTTCCGAATAGGATTGGACTGGATAACTAGTCATGTGTTTAATTTAATTTTGTGTAGCATCAGTTCAACATTAAGGTACATATAGTCAAATCCAGCTAATACCTTAGTGGGACAGGTACTAATTTAGAGTACTAAACACAATCTTTTTATTTTTATTTTTTATAATTACATCAAATAACGGGTTCGAACCCATAACATCATGCGGGGGCTTCAAACACTCTACTACTGAGCTAACCCCCATTTGTATCTTTTCACTTTTTAGTACTAGTATTATTATTACGTCATAACAACCAAACACAATATTAGTCCAGACCCAACTTATACGACTAATTCTGAAAAACCAAACGTAGCCTTACGAGCAAAAAAAACAGCCCTAGTTATGTCAACAACTTCATCACCAAAAGTATCCATGAGCTTCTTCAACAAAATCCTACGGTAGCTCTAAAGAAAATTCCCAGAAGTGCAAATAATTCTGCCCATTGTCTTGCAAATTGGCATCGCTCAAAAGATGTAGGAGTTGTTATTTCAGATGGTGTAGGTCCTGAGAAGTTTTTTCCTTCTGTGTTGGAGGATAGCCCCTTTCTGACGTAATGGTGCTCTTTTTGTTCTAATAAAATCATAATTCAAAAAAAAAAAAAAAAAAAAAAAAAAAAAAAAAAAAAACCAACTTCATCACCAAAGTCTCGGGCTGGGGGAGTCATGTGAACCAAAAGCTGAGCCCAACAACGTACAGGAAAGAAAAGGCCCAACTAGTGACCCAAAAGAAATAGACCAAAAAAATCAATACTCCCCATCATTTTACGTACTAGCCTTTTTTCCTTACTAGTAAGGAAAACGTGCGTTGCACGTGGCAACAATCAATATATTAACTTTTGATGAATAAAATTGTGAAATTTAGAATCAGTTATTCTATTTTCCTTAGGCTCTCTAACTAATCACTTTGCCAATCGATCTATCAACAGAAACAGAACCATGATGAGTTGAAATATCATTGGCAAGAGCCAATAGTTGGTAAAATGGTCGCATAGTATTTAACTTCATAACAAATCTATTTTGCACCTTGCATTGAACCTTACAATTGCTGTCCTTTGCATTACAATTTTCAGTTTTTTTTTTTTCCAAAATTTAGCATGATGCACTTAACAAAGTCGAAATCATACAAACGTTTTGCAATGAGAACTAAGAAAACTTCAAAACATAAGTAGGATAAAAGGACCTCATTCAAAAATGTGCGCAAGTTTCGTTTCAACAAAGTTGGTCAAAGGATCTAAGAATATTAAAATTTTATGTTACTTTCTCAAAAACTAAAAATCTAAGACGAAATAAGTTCACAATCAAAGAAACACATTTAGCAATTCATATCCATCATGAGCAAGAAATCAATTGTAGTACAGTAAAAGAGTGGCCTAGGCTAAACTATATGACGTAGTAAATGTCATGTGAAAAGCCAATTTTATCTTGCGACAGAAGACAAACTAAATTTTCACACAAAAATACATGTAGTCATTTCACATTGCCGCATGGAAAGTGCCAATTTAAGCTACTTGCAAAAGGTTTGATAGTCATATCTTAGAGATAAGAAGTGCTCGTTGGAAACATGTAAAATATAATGTAAGTTGATGGAAGAGGGAACAAAAACATACTATTGTCAGATAATATCACAAATAATCAGCAGACATATGCGAAAACCAAACGATGCCAACAAAAGGAAGGAACAGTGAGAAGCAGCAAATAACCATTATGTCAATTCAAACTCACCTATGTGTTCTTAATGTGTAGGAAATACAATGAAAGGAACATTGAATGGCTGTGAAACTCCTTTTTGTTGGCAGCTTCAAATATTTAGTTCAGTGAGACTTCTTGAACAAATGGTGAAATATACAAATCCAAGTAATAGGACAAGTCCATTTCGACACGGTTCTTTGTAAAACGGCATTACAGTATCAGCATATAAATATATTGATTACTGTAAAGCACAGAGTAAAAGAAAAATAGGAATATGAAAGTTAACTGGAAATCAATAATTTACAACTCTTCTCGGGATACCACTTTACTATAAAAACATAGGCCATGTTCTGTAACAGAGTGGTTGAAGTTTCATATTTTCTATATTAGTTTCCTATCCTGATCGATCTCCTTAATTGCAGAGTAGAGGTAAGTATTCGTACCTTGCTCCATGTAGCTTTCAGATAACCCTTTTTGGTAGACATCATAATTTCACAAGTATCTCTATTGTTCTTTTCTAGTGTTTTGATTGCAAAACCATTTAGTTCTCACATAACTAATCGAGACATTGAATTTGCATGTAAAATTCCATTACTCAATATATTTATTCATTATTAGTGCTATCCTGCATTGATTTTTATTCCTTGATTTTGACTTTTAAATTCTTTTTTGAAAAGTTGACTGAATATATATGTAAAGCACAATAATTTTAGGTATGTCTCGTGTTTTAAGTTCCGTTCATTGTGAATTTGAGATTTCTTTTAAGTATTACATTCCCTTAGTTTCCCGATATTTTTAGTTTGTGTATGATGAAGAAAATTGAGGCCCCATGCACTATGATCATCCTTCATCGGCAATATGCCCTTTCCATGTTTAACGGCATCAGGTGGTGTTTGAATGTGTCTCATTTAATCTGTATTACACAACTTTTAATACCAATTTCTTGGAATCGTAGCTTTAAGACGCAAAGGCTAAACATGGAATTCACAGAATGCTGATGAAGGATGATCAAAGGGCTAAATAAGGTCTCAATTTCCTTTGCCATATAGAAGCATAATGAGAGTCCAGGACAACTACGTGAATGATATAGTTGTTGATATCTTAAATACACAATGAATGAAACTTAAAACAAGAGAGATACCTTAAACTATTGTGCCTTACATATTGATTCAGTAAATTTAACAAACATATAGAGGTAATGATATTTTGTCAACTTTCAACAAAAATTTTGAAGCCAAAGACATTAAGTAAAACCAATGCACGCTAGGTCTAATAATGAATGAGGTTGAAAGGACTTGAGTAGTTTTCTAAGAACCAATTGCCTGATGTAGTTTTGTAGGAACCAATTGATTTTCAGGGTAAACAGAGATCCGATCATGATGTCAATCAAACAAGGGTAAACAGACTGATACATGGAGGAAGGATGTAATTCTTACCTCTGCTCTGCAACTGAGGAGATCGATCAGGATAGATTCTTGAAGAACAAGAGATAGATATTACCTCTGCTCTGCAACTGAGGAAGTATGTAGGGCACGTCTGTTGGCCCTGATCAAACACCCGAACACCATACTCACGCGAATCTGCGATGAGAACTATAAATCCGGGAACACGAGGATTTTGTTTGAGCTTTGATCATGGCCAAGCCTGAAAAGGTGGACCAAATTCTTCTAGGAGAAAGGCCACTGTTGGATTGGGACGCATCAGGAATGAATACATGTTGCCAGATTTCATTGGGTGCACTACTACTGGAGCGACGCCAATGGCTCTGAAGAGACGTAAGGGAAACGTTCTCAAATTTTCGGAGGCGTCGTTTGATGCAACAATATACAACGTTGTTGTTTGCCCAGAGGTATTTGAGGAATTATCAGGTTTTAGGCAGGGACATTTTAGGTATTCAAAAAGGTTAGGAACTCTTTTTTGGTTAGGAACCTCTTCAACCTTTTATATAGTAGAGATTGGGGTTTAGTTAGATTCTCAAATTACTCTGTTTGCCGCCCAACAAGAAAAATACTTAACATATTCGGTGTAGGACAGGATTGCGTAGGGTTTAAAGGAATAATGCTATAAATAGACTATTCTTCATTAGGCAACTACGTTTGAACCGATTACTTCTCAGCTTGAACCCAAAAAGCTTCCTTAATCAAGCTCTGTCGGAGAGAATGGAGAAGTATCAAGTCATCAAAGCACTCGGCGGCGGCTCTTTCGGGTGCGTCTGGCAAGCGATGAACACCGAGACCGGCGAAGTTGTTGCCATCAAGAAACTCGTCAGAAAGAGCTACTCGATAGCGGAGTGCCTCAACATGGGAGAAGTCAAGTCACTGCGCAAACTCAACCATCCGAATATCGTTAAGCTGAAAGAACTCGCTAAGATAAACGATTACCTATACTTCGTCTTTGAGCACATGGAATCTGACCTATTCAAAGTTATCACGGAGAAGAAGAACGGTTTCTCGGAATCGGAAGTAAGAAACTGGTTGTTCCAACTATTCCACGGACTTGCCTATATGCATAACAGCGGTTACTTTCATCGCGATCTCAAACCAGCCAACTTGCTCGTGTCGAAGAACGTTATCAAGATTGCTGACCTCGGCTCTGCTCGTGATATTTACTCGAAACCACCTTACACCGACTACGTCACAACAAGGTTCTATCGGGCTCCAGAAGTTCTGCTCAGGTCTACGATGTATAATTGGGCAGTCGATATGTGGGCCATGGGAGCGATCATGGCGGAACTATTCACTCTGCGTCCACTATTTCAGGGCTCGAGCGCGACGGATCAGATGTATAAAATATGCAGCGTGATGGGTACACCGACCTGGAGTGACTGGTCCTTAGGACTTCTCCAGGCTAATTCTATGAATTATCAGTTTCCGCAGCTCCCGGGCGTTCATCTTTCGCAATTGATTCCAAATGCTAGCGAAGATGCGATCAATCTGATTTATTCGCTATGTTCTTGGGATCCTCTAAATCGGCCGACAGCCTCACAATGCCTTCAACATCCGTTCTTCAACAGTTGCTATTCCATTCCCCAGTCTCCGCCCTTCACTGTTGCTTCATCAAGGACTTATCCATGTGCTACACGAGAGAGATCATATCGTTCGGTACTGATGGCGAGCAAATTTCAGAAGCTCGAACTAGGAAACGAGACTGAGTACCAAGATGATGTTTGTCCAGTGGGAAAGATTTCTATGAATTCTGGGATGACGCTTCTCATGCAACGGAATCCAAAACCTGCAAGAACCTATGCAGCTGCACCGGCTAGGTCTGACGCTTCTCTTGCAACGGATTTGCCACGCAGATTGGAGATGAACATTGTCGATGCTCTTACGAACGAATACTCACAGATTGTGTGAGTTAAATTTACCATCAGATATGGATTGGTTCTGAGAATTACATATCCTTCACATGGATGATGTTTTTTCTTATATTTTCATGCCCTCTGAGCAAATTCCTTCACTTGTCATCTTCTCTACCTATTGATAAGTTAAATAGATTAAAAAGGTAGCCGTAGATGCTCTTACATGGGCTGTCTTCAAAGACTGGGATATTAGCTGGAGTTCTGATGCAGAGAATCATACAAAGTATAGGTATGAAACTGTGGAAGTGGTCTCAGATCTCATTGAGGGTGGAGGCATAATGGTTACTTACTTGGGAAGGTATTGTCAGTGTGTTCCAGCGAACAGCTTCGCTTTCCCCTGATTTTTATCCTGTTGTGGCATAATGATTTTGCATCTTCGCCTTTTAGCTCGCGAAGGTGTTCCACCAGGATCTTTTGAGCTTGACACTGCTTCGCTTTCCTCTGATTTTTATCATGTTGTTGGAGCTAATTATGGTTCAGATTCTCCTTTTAAGATGGATTAAGTTACTGCTGAATGGAAGAAGAGTCCCAAATGGGGATGATTTGGGGGAATTTGGGGGGTATGTTAGAGCTAAAAGGCAAAGACAATAAAATGGGTATTATAGGTCAGTGGCCAAGGCAAGAGGCCTTTCCAGGACTTGGAATCTATGAAATCAAAATGGCTAGCAGATGACACATATGGAATACAATCCTCAGCAGATGGCGCATATTCCTGCAATTGACGAGCCAGAAAAGTTGAAGAGCTTCAATCCGGACTATTCTGCTGAAGACATTTTGTTTTTGTGATCTGAAGTGGAAGCAAGTTTCTGGTGATGTGGGTTGAGCTACTACTCTCTGATTTCTTTTGCTGTGATAGAGGTGTCAAAGATGTCATGTATTGCTCTTGTTATATTGATCCTGCATCAATTTGAAAAATTTATTTTGTAACGGATGTTGCAGGATAAGTATGAAACTGTGTATCAGCCTATCTCCAATGGCTGTTGTTTGTCAAATTCTGTCGACTTAGATTAAACATGGTGTGTTTTTCAGTTTGACATTGACCGATGAAAATTGTCTGACTCAACTTAAACATGACGTGTTTTCAGCATTTACTGTGTAATGTTGAATGGTGATAGCATGAAACGGTGGTGCTAGTGCGTTGATGTCAGCGACCATTGAGCTGATTAGCACAGTTACTTGTATAAGGTTTTGAACCGTGACTGTTGTGTCTGTTTGGAATTTGGTATTCCAGTAGCCATGCGACTGGAGTCATTTGAAATCACAGCTCTATTAGTCCCCTTGCTTCTGCTGCTAGGGAAGAAGCTGCTTTAAAAGAGATCCATCCCAGAATGTTTCGGCTGTTTCTGGGTTAACGGTGAAATTCAGGTGGTTCCCCCTGTGTTCTGTGCTGTGTGAGATTCTTGGGGTACTTTCGCCCTCGGTATTTACCAAATGAAATACCAGTTTTTAGTTTAAGCATCTATCACTGCACTACAATGCCAGATGCTCTGCAGCTTGAGCTACCCAAGTTGCTTAACAGTGACATAAGGCCAATAGTTCAACTTCGGATACATGTTTTTCAATGAAGAGTCCTGATTAGAGTAAGGAAAGACATTGGGTCTCTTCTAACTCGAGTCGCTGTGCATATAATTTCCCCCAGTGCTCGTTTCTCTTGACCATTGCAGCGCATTGTTCCATGAGGAGAGGAAAAAAAAATGCATCGCGTTGCCATTGCGAGTTGTATTTGGCCAGACTTAAATTCCATTGGCATATTTGCAAAATTTGCGAATGAAGTGGATTGAGTTCTATCTGAGATCTCTTAACCATTCACCATCACCTAAATGCATGTTTTAGAAAAAAATTAGGAGGGGGAATAAGGTGAAATAAATGTTGCATGTTCCTTATATCGTATCCAAACACAAAATATGTATATATATATGTGAGATAATAAGCAAAATTTATCTCTGTTTCTATACCACCCACCGTGTACAAACATTACCCAAACAAGGTCTAAGGGTTACACATTTCCAAATCACATTTCCTCAAGGAAAAAAAAAACACTTCCAAATCACACACCATTCTTTTATGCCATGCCTGGATTTCCGAATTGGTTGGGGCCGACAAAAACGGATTTAGAAACTGACATTACTGGTTCTTCGCTTAAAAACCGACGGTAGTAATGTCGGTTTCAAGATTTATACGGGTAACGTATCTGTTATTTAATATTTATTTGTCAAGTTATTTATTTAATTAATAATTCGAACTTGGCCCGTAGGTTTAGGGTTATGGTTAGCTTATTTGTCTATTTAAGTAGTGTAATGTTGCATTATTATTCAATCAATAAGAATATCGCTGAACTCTTGTCTCTCCCTAACTCTTGTCTCTACTCTCGTCTAATCTCATTTTTTCCCAATTTCTCATCTATATCTTCGATTTCTTCACCTAAATCTTCAGTTTCTTCATTATCGATACGATAACCGTATCAAAGATCTTCCCATCCCACATAAGAACTGAGGGTAATATCATCGGTTTCAAAGAACCGATTCTACTGGTCTCGATTTTCCGTGATAAGAACCGATTGTTAAAATCGGTTTCATCCTTAAAAAATATAAAACCCTATCCCTTCGGTTATTTCCCAGTCAGTGGCTAGAATTCTCTCTTCCTCTCTCTGTCCTTCGACCGACGACGAAGCAGCGCCCCAAATTCCGACGACCTCGGCGCCATATTCAGGTAAGATTGAGGCCACCCAACTCCGGTGAACTCCGTTGCAGGTAAGTCTTCTCTTCTCCTCTCTCCTCTTCTCTTCTCTTCTCTTCTTCTCTTCTCTTTCACTGTACCGTGAATCATGCTCAATTGTGTGAAAATTGGTGGAAATTGTTGAAATTAGGTTCGTATGTTGGTATGCATGATGAGTGTTTTTTATGTGAAATAGGTATATAATGCTACATAGGTACAGAATGCCTGATAATTTGGAAACAGTAGGTAAACTGTTGCGATCATATTAGTAATTGTGTGAAAAATGGGGAAAATTGTTGAAAATAGGGTTCGAATGTTGTTATGCATGAGGAGTTTTTTATGTGAAATAGGTATATAATGCTACATAGGTATAGAATGCTACACTGGTTTGATATATTGGTTGTGTGAGGAGTTTTTTATGCATGAGGAGTTTTTAGGGGATTTTGTTGCAATTCAATAGGTGCTATCAAGTATGATTAGTTGCGCTAAATTTGTTCTCTACGATATTTATCTCCGTCTTCAATTAAGTGGTTGGATAATATTTCAAGCACTATGGTTGATCGGCTCTCCATATTTCTTTATTGGGGTCGGTGTGTTATACCGAATGTTGATGGAGTTGGATACGACCGTTCTCATGAACGAGTCATTTATATGGATCGGAACGTTACGTATGCTGGGTTACTTGAGATCTTGAATGGGAAAGATTACATAAAGAAATTATGGCGTGTTGCTAAGATGACTTGTCTATTTCCAATAAGTGTGCCCCCTAACCCCTTGTTGTACGGGCCCTTGGATATTGAATGCAATGATAGTGTGGGAGTGATGATGAGTATCATGGATTTGGGTAAATTTAGTTGTATTCATCTCATACTGGATATTGAGTCTCCTCAACGTTGTGTAATTGGCTTAGACCAGAGCGTTCCGGCAATCGGTTCAAGTTCATCGGTTCTAAACCAATTCCCCGATAACACATTTTCATTTGCTTCAAGTTCATCAGTTCTATCCCAATTCCCCGATTACACGGTTCCTCTTATTAACCAAGAGCTAGAAGCTAATCACGATACGACGATAGCAACTCACTAACCTATGTCTTCTTCTTTTTTAGAGTTTGATTTGGCGGAGGTTGAGAGAGTCTGCGCCAAGAATCCATCAAAATACAGATCTGCGTTCTTATGGTCACCTAAAACGGAAGAACCAACAACTTCACTCGTCTTTCCCACCAAAGAACATATGATGGATGATGTCTCCATTTGCTCTATTCATTGGAATCGTTCCCTGATTATCTCAAAAATCTAATAAAGAGTCGTGGGTGGCAGCTTGCAAAGTGGCCAAAGAAAAGGATTGTAAGTGGCATATCAGAGGTAGGTTGAAGTCTAAACTAGGGTTGTGGATGATTACTCATTACGAGGGACCTCGCACGTGCCTCTATGCCTCCATTGGACTTAGATCAACCAAACCTGTCATCAAGACTCGTAGCCAAATTCATCTTGAGTCATATCAAGAATAACCTTTAGTACAAGGTGAATGATATCATACATAACATGAAAGATCAGTTTGAAGTGACAATATCGTATCGTAAAACTTGTATTGCGAAGAATACAGCTATCCAGATGGCATTCGGTACTTGGAATGATTCATACAAACAGTTTCCCTACTTCATGGCAGCGTTGAAATATTACAATACCGGAACTGTTGTGAAGTATTGTATTACTTCCACCGATGTGCCTGGAACGCATATCTTCGAAGGGGTGTTCTGGGCTCTCCGTGGCTGCATCGAGGGATTCAAATACTGTCGGCCAGTGATCACCATTGATGCCACGTTCCTGAAGGGTAAGTATAATGGCGTAATCATGGTTGCCAATGGGGTTGATGCTAACGGACAGATATTCTCCCTTGCTTTTGGAATAATGGATGGTGAGTCAAAGCAAGCTTGGGGGTATTTTTTGACAAAGCTGCGCAAGTATGTTGTGAAATTGAATGCAGACATTTGTCTCATATCAGACAGAGGTGGTGGTATCTTAGATGCAGTTAAGGATAGCAGAAATGGTTGGGGACCTGAATACGGTGTTGTACACGTCTTTTGCATAAGACACATTCAGGGCAATCTGATTGAAATATTATCTCAATATAAGACGGCCATTGCAGATTTAATGATGGCAGCGGCAACCCAAAGCCAGCGAAGTAAATTGTTGACACTGCACAGTTGCGCGATCAGTATGACATTTCAACGGACCCATGTGGGAGACGATGGGCATGTCACTACGTCTACGCTGTGGGCCACAGCCTCAGGCACTACAGAGTTCAGCTTGACAGACTGACCGAATCTCAGGTAATTGTAGCTTTCAAGTATATTGATATTATGTATATACTTCATTGTGCCTAACTAAATCCTGTTATGCAGATTGTATGGGATGCCTATGCAGGAGATCTTATGCAGTCACTGCCGGCAGGGTGCGTAGCATGACAGTCTGTATGGCGTGCCAAGACTCCACTGATATGCTTCGATATCGTAGAGCACCACTACCCCGACCGAGTATTGCGTCATTTCAGCATGCAACAACAATCACCCCTCAGACCTGAGCCAGCATTGACCTGCACAAGATGGACTGGGCTACGAAGCACGCGTCTTACATTCTCCAGTGGAATGACAGGCTCAGCAGTGTTGTCGGAAGCCCCCCAGTGGTAGGTCCTATGCAGGTTACATATCCGTACATGGACTGGTACCGGAGGGTAACAGGACTATTGATACATCCACCTGCCCCTCCGGCTAGTCGAGACGGTTTTGCCACTGCCGGGTCGCATCATACTATTCGGGTACACACAATCACTATTACATAACTTATTTCATAAAGTTAACTGATTAATTATATATTTGAGAGCTTGATTTTCAACTACTTTCGATTTGTAGGTCCATGCACTACATATGGTTTTGCGCATAGCGGAGGGCCATCTGGCAGTAGACGACGTCCCGTTACACCAGGCTGGGTGGAGAGAGGTTATTAAGATTTGCAGGTCCGCAGCTGATCAGACAGTGGGAATTGATGTGATGCAAGCGGCACAGGTGGCAGGCGCCCAGCATGATGCACCTTCCAGCAGTGGCCCCACGACTGCAGCTCCTACCGTGACGCTACACAAGCCCAGGCGTAAGATGCGCGGCAGTGGCTCATCCACAGTTCAGACAGGTCCGGTCGTAGAGTCCCTCGTTGATGAGCCCGAGTACGACATCATTGCCATATCCACTCCACCACCATCACCATCACCACCGCCTACCACCACATCCCCTCCACCTACACCTATCACCGCAAACACATCCACTCCAACACCTCCACCACCACCACCTCCGCCACCACCTACCACCACATCCAGTCCAGTACCACCGACCACTATAATCACGCTGGATGAGGGTATGTCATAATTATAATCAATTGATATATTTTATTATTATTTTTTTTAAATATAATCTTGTATTCTAACAAATTAAGGCGATGTATGGACGAGTGGCTCCCCTACATTCGATCTCGGGATCGATCTATTGCAACCGACGGATGATATGTCCAAAGGCACGCAAGTGACTCAAGAAACAATCTGTGAGGCATTACCGTTGTTTCCTAGAGGATCTTCTCCCGTGAAGAACGTGTACAGAAAGAAACGGGATCTAAGAGACGACGACATCCCCCACCACTAGGTAAAAGAGTGCTCAAACCGCGCAAATGCGGTACATAGTAGGCAGATGGGGGGTGTTGATGTGTAGGATGATGTGTTTTGAATTAGACATTTGTATTTTTATCAAAACTATACGTTTGAATTTTTTGAATGCAATATAAAGTTTACTGTTTTTTTTTTTTTTTTTGAAATATAGATGTGAATTATGTGATGAAAACATATTTGGTTTGGATATGTGGGTTTTGGACAGGTTTAGGACAGGTTTGGACAGGTTTTGATGTGCAGATTGTAAAATGTTGTGAAAATTGCATAAGTTATGAACTGATGGTACTAAAATGGGTTTCATTTAGTTGAAACCGACTGTAGTAAAATCGGTTATAGAAAACTGATGGTACGAAAATCGTTTCTGTTGGGGGTTCGGTAAATAATGAAAACCGACATTACTACAGCAGTAATTTCGGTTTCTAAACGAGACTAGGCTAGTATTTGTTCCCCAGTGGGGGTTTGATCCGTGTTTGTTGGCTCCAACATAGCTAGTTTTTTAAAAACTTCTTTTACTGGATTAGATTTGATTGGATTGGATTGGATTGGATTAGCCTATAATAATTAATTATGTGTTTCATTTTGTGCAGCGAGTAGTCCAATCCAGCTAATATCTTGATGTGAGAGATACTAATTTGGAGTATTAAACCCTATCATTTCACTTTTTATTACTAGTATTATTATTAGGCCAGAACTATCATACAAGATATTTGCTAATATCTGGACTATACTTTATTTCAATATCAGCTAATAGTTCTAATCCTGAAAACCAAACGCACCCTTAAGAAGTTAAGAGCAAAGAAAACAGCCCTAATTATGTAATCAACTTCATCGCCGAAAGTATCGGGCTGCAACTACTACTGTAGACTGTACATGAGGACTTTTTGTTTTGTTTTGTTTTTTTTTTTTTCTGAAATAATGTACATGAGGACTTATGTGAACCATACAGGAAAGAAAAGACCCAAAAAAAATAGAACAAAAAAGCACTACTCTCAGATGAAATAACATATTACGGACTAGCCTTTTCTCAAATTAGACCTAACTCTGTTTGCCGAACAAGAAAAAGATTACAAACATATTTGTACTTGGTTTCGGAAAGGATTGCGTAGGTTTCAAGGATGCTATCTATATATAGTATTCTTTCTGATTAAGGCTACTACGTTTGAAACTATTACTACTTCTCTACTTAAACCAAAAAAGCTTCCTTAACCTAGTTGCAGGACCTGTTATCAAGCTCTGTCAGAGAGAATGGAGAAGTATCAAGTAATCAAAGCACTCGGCGGCGGCTCTTTCGGGTGCGTCTGGCAAGCGATGAACACGGAGACCGGCGAAGTTGTTGCCATCAAGAAACTCGTCAGAAAGAGCTACTCAATAGCGGAGTGCCTCAACATGGGAGAAGTCAAGTCACTGCGCAAACTCAACCATCCGAATATCATTAAGCTGAAAGAACTCGCTAAGATAAACGATTATCTATACTTCGTCTTTGAGCACATGGAATCAGACCTATTTAAAGTTATGATGGAGAAGAAGAATGGTTTCTCGGAATCGGAAGTAAGAAATTGGTTGTTCCAACTATTTCATGGACTTGCCCATATGCATCACACCGGTTACTTTCATCGCGATCTCAAACCAGCCAACTTGCTCGTGTCGAAGAACGTGATCAAGATTGCTGACCTTGGTTCTGCTCGTGAGGTTTACTCGAAACCACCTTACACCGACTACGTCACAACAAGATTCTATCGGGCTCCAGAAGTTTTGCTCAGGTCTACGATGTATAATTGGGCAGTCGATATGTGGGCCATGGGTGCGATCATGGCGGAATTATTCACTCTGCGTCCACTGTTTCAGGGCTCGAGCGCGACGGATCAGATGTATAAAATATGCAGCGTGATGGGTACACCAACATGGAGTGACTGGCCCTTAGGACTTCTCCAGGCTAATTCTATGAATTATCAGTTTCCGCAACTCCCTGGCATTCATCTTTCGCAATTGATTCCAACTGCCAGCGACGATGCGATCGATCTGATTTATTCGCTATGTTCTTGGGATCCTCTTAAGCGGCCGACAGCCTCACAATGCCTTCAACATCCCTTCTTCAACAGTTGCTATTTCATTCCCCCGTCTCTGTCCTTCACTGTTGCTTCACCACGGACTTATTCGTGTGTTGTACGAGAGAAATCATACTGTTCGGTATTGATGGCGAGCAAATTCCAGAAGCTCGAACTAGGAAACAATAGTGAAACTGAGTACCAAGATGATGTTTGTCCAGTGGGCAAGATTTCGATGAATTCCGGGATGACTACACTGAATTCAAAACCTGCAAGAAACTATGCACCCGCACCGGCTAGGTCTGAAGCATCTCTTGCAACGGATTTGCAACGCAGATTGGAGATGAACATTGTCGATGCTCTTAAGAACGAATATTCACAGTTGGTGTAGTGAGTTAATTTTACTGTCAGATTTGGGATGGTTCTGAGAATTACTTATCCTTCTCATTATCCCAGAAAGGGAGAAATATGGGCTGTCTTCAAAGACTGGCATATTAGCTGGAGTTCTGATGCAGAGAATCATACAAAGTATACCTATGAAACTGTGGAAGGTATTGTCAGTGTGTTTCAGCGAACAGCTCACGAAGGTGTTCCACCAGGATCTTTTGAGCTTTACACTGCCTGGCTTTCCTCTAATTTTTATCATGTTGTTGGAGCTAATTATGGTTCAGATTCTCCTTTTAAGATGGATTAAGTTACTGCTGAATTGAAGAATAGTCCCAAATGGGGATGATTTGGGGCGTATGTTAGAGCTAAAAGGCAAAGATGCAAAAAATCACAATAAAAAGGGTATAATAGGTCAGTGGCCAAGGCAAGAGGACTTTCCAGGACTTGGGATGTATGAAATCAAAAGGGCTAGCAGATGACTCGTTTGGAATACAATCCTCAGCAAATGGCGCATATTCCTGCAGTTGACAAACCAGAAAAGTTGAAGAACTTCAATCTGGACTATTCTGCTGAAGACATTTTGTTTCTGAGAGGTTCTTGAAGGGTGATCTGCAGTGAAAGCAAGTTTCTGATGAGATGGGTTGTGCTACTACTACTCTCTGATTTATTTTGCTGTGATAGAGATGTCAAAGATGTCATGTATTGCTATTGTTATATTGATCCTGCATCAATTTGAAGAATTTATTTTGTAACGGATGTTGCAGGATAAGTATGAAACTGTGTATCAGCCTATCTCCAATGGCTGTTGTTTATGAAAATCTGTTGATTTAGATTAAACATGGCGTGCTTTTCAGTTTGACATTGACCGATGAAAATTGTCGATTCAACTTAAACATGACGTGTTTTCAGCATTTATTGTGTAATGTTGAATGGTGATAGCATGAAACGGTGGTGCTAGTGCGTTGATGTCAGCGACCATTGAGCTGATAAGGTTTTGAACCGTGACCATGGTGTCTGTTCGGATTTTGGTATTCCAGTAGCTAGGGGAGAAGCTGCTTTAAAAGAGATCCATCCCAGAATGTTTCGGCTTTTCTGGGTTTGGACGGTGAAATTCAGGTGGTTCCCCTTGTGTTTTGTGCTGTGTGAGATTCTTGGGGTGCTTTCGCCCTCGGTATTTATCAAATGAAATACCAGTTTTTAGTTTAAGCATCTATCACTGCACTACAATGCCAGATGCTCTGCAGCTTGAGCCAGTGACATAAGGCCAATAGTTCAACTTCGGATACATGTTTTTTTATGAAGAGTCCTGATTAGAGTAAGGAAAGACATTGGGTCTCTTCTAACTTGAGTCGCTGTGCATATAACTTCTCCCAGTGTTTGTTTCTCTTGACCATTGCAGCGCATTTTTTTTTTTTTTTTTGATAGGAATAGGAGCAGTATTATATAATAGGGACCTGAACGTCCAAAGACAAAGCATTACAAACTTCTACTGGTAGTTCTTCTAAAGAAAAAACACCCTTACTACTAGTACTTCTAGCCCAGTTAGCTAAGTTATGGGCAACCCTATTACTCTTTCTACTGACATAAGAAATGGACCAGCCCTTCTCCTTGACAATTTCATACAAGCTTTTGGCTCTGTTTCTCCATCTCCAATGCGTCTTGTCTGGGTTGTTGCAGGCTAAAACCACCATTAGAGAATCTGTTTCTAAACACACATGTTGTATCTCCATATTTAGGCTGGTCTCAACCCCCAATTCCACAGCTTGAAGCTCTGCTTCATGAATATCAATATCAACCTTGTGGTCCACCATCATCTTAATAGGCTTACTGGAATGATCTCTGATACAGATACCTAATCCAATTTTTGCCTCTTTCATGCTTGCATCACAGTTTACCTTGTATCTACCATGCATAGGAGGTAACCAGCCATTCTCTTTTCTGCCCTCCTCATTGTTCTCCAACTTGTTTGTGTACCTGGTACTTCTGCAACAATGTTCATTGTAGTCCTCCAAGATCTTGTGTCTCAAACCCTCCACATATGAACTGGTTTTAACCTCATCTGGGCTCACCCAAGACTTGTTTCTATGTCTCCATACAAGTTGAAGAATCAGAGCAGCTAAAATGTCAACTTTGTAACCATTAATGCATTCATGCTTCAGATCTTTGAAAAAGAAGTTTAATCACTCCTTCACACTCTTAGGACTCCTATCAGTTCTAATACCCAGAAACATAAACCATAATGCTCTGGGAATATTACATAAGAAAAGAGTGTGGAGAGCATCTTCATTATAACTGAGGCAAGCTGGGCACAAAGAGTTACCTGTATTCAATCTTGCATTGATGTTGTCTCTGGTTGGAAGAGATTCTGAGCCTATTCTCCAAAGGAATATTTTGAGTCTATTATGAATCTTCAGGTTCCATATGCATCTCCAGAAATCTTTACTCTCTTCACTAGCCTTAAACTTCTCTTTCATCAGTTTCTGGTACACATTTTTAGCAGTAATCTCCCCACTTTTACTATTTAAACATACCCATTGATCTTCAGCTTGTTTCAGTGGTATGATGATTCTCTCAATTAAGCCTTTTTCATGAGGGGTGAACCATCTTTCCAATAAGTCTTGCTTCCAGCATCTCAAATCCCAGTCAATCAGTTCAGACACCATCTTTGGAGCTCTTTCTAAATCATCAGGAGGCTTTGGTTTATTGGCTTCTAGATTTGGAACCCATGGATCCAGCCAGATATTAATAGAATCACCTTTCCCAATCATTTTTATAGCTAGGTCTTCAATAATGCCCCTACATTTTAGAAGTCCTTTCCAGAAATATGAGTCACCAGATTTAGCTTCCACCTTATCAAAATTTAGAATTTTGCAGTATTTGCTCTTTAATAACTGCACCCATAAAGCTTCATCATTCTTCCACATCTTCCAAGCTAATTTTGAGACAAGGGCTTTATTGTAATTTTCTGCATCTCTAAACCCTAGTCCTCCACACTCTTTAGTTTGACATAGGGATCCCCAACTTTTGTAATGAATTTTCCTCCCTTGAGGAGTGTCCCCCCACCAGAAATTTGCTGCCTTAGAATCAAACACATGTAATACATTTTTAGGTAGCATAAAAGTTGACATCACATAAGTGGGTATAGCACTCACAGTGTTTCTAATCAAAATTGCTTTGCTAGCAAAAGCTAACATTTTCCCCATCCAGCCTTCTACTCTCTTTGAGAATTTTTCCATGGATTGACAGAATTGCTCCTTCTTTGATCTACTTTGAATAATAGGCAATCCCAAATATAAAGAGTCTTTAGTACCTTTTCTAACTTGTAGCTGAGATCTAATCTTCCTTCTAGCTTCCCCATCCACATTTTCACTAAAGTAAACTGCAGATTTAGCTTTGTTAACTTTCTGTCCAGAAATCTGCTCATATAGTTGGAGGCAGAGGTTTAAATAATGAGCTTCATCCACATCAGCCTTTGCCATGAGCAGCAAATCATCTGCAAACATCAAATGGGTAATGGGGACACAGTTTCTAGCCACTTTAATGCCTGAAATCCACTTTTCTGCAGCAGCCACTTGTATGATTCTTGAAAGAGCTTCAGAACATAAAATGAACAAATAAGGAGATAGGGGATCTCCTTGTCTTATCCCCCTACTAGCATAGAAATTCCCATATTTCTCTCCATTAACCAAAATGGAGAACTTAGTAGTGCTAATACATTCCCATATCCACTTTTTAAACAGTTGGGGGAAACCATACCAATCCAGCACTTGCATAATAAAATTCCATTCAAGTCTATCATATGCCTTTTCAATATCATATTTCACCACCATAAGTCCTCCCTTTCCTTTCTTCTTTTTCATAGTATGCATGATCTCATGGAGAATAATTGTGTTCTCATGGATACTTCTATTTGGCACAAAAGCATTTTGAAAAGGACTAATCAATCTCTCAAGTAAAGGTTTGATTTTGTTTGCTAAAATTTTAGCAATAACTTTATAGCACACATTACAAAGAGCTATAGGTCTAAAATGCTGCACCTTATATGCATTCATGCTCTTTGGGATTAAGGCAATCAAAGAATCATTTAACTCACTTGGCATCTTCCCATCTTCAAAGAACTTCATGATGATGTTACTGAAATCCTCTCCAACTGTGTGCCAATAATTTTTGAAGAACAATACAGAGAACCCATCTGGACCAGGAGCTTTGGTGCTTCCCATTTGACACAAGACTTCAAAAATCTCCTTTTTATCTGGAATTTTGCACAACTGAGTTTTCTCCTCATCTTCAATATTGACATTATTGAAAAGGTCTTGCAACCAATTTGGGATATCAGTATCTCCAGCTTTAAATAACTGAGTAAAGAAAGAGACAAACTGCTCACCTATTTCCTGTTTAGAGGAATGCCAAATACCTTCATCATCTTTAATTGCTTCCACCTTGTTGTTCCTTCCTCTAATAGCAGCAAAAGTATGAAAAAACTTTGTGTTTGAGTCTCCTTCTTGAAGCCACTGGATTCTAGAGTTATTCCTCCAAAGAATTTCTTTCCTCAATCTCAGCTCATTCAGCCATTCTTTAGTGGCCTTCTCTTGATGATACTTGTTGAAATCAGCTTGGCATTGTAGATCCAGCTAGTTTCAGCTTCTTTAATTTGGTGATCAATGTGGCCAAACTGTTTTTTACTCCAAATTACCAAAGCAGCTCTTGTTCTTCTTAACTGAGTTTGCCAAACACCCCCTTCTCTTGTTCTCTTGCTACTCTCCCAAGCTTTTTTCACCACTTCATTACTTCTTTTGTCTCTAATCCACATTGGCTCAAATCTGAAAGGTCTCTTAGTCTTTTCCTTCACAGGGTTGAGATCCAATATTAGAGGAATGTGATCAGAAGTACTGGCAGTTTTATGGAGGACAATGGCATCTTTGAACTCTCTTCTCCATTCTGGATCCACATAACATTTGTCTATTCTTTCTTTTATATGTCTGATCCTCTCCCATCCATTGCTCCAGGTGAAGGGAGCTCCATGAAAACCAGCATCCATCCAACCTCTTTCATTTATAAAATTCAGCAGTCCACCCTTAGAGCACTGACCTACTGGTTTCCCTCCTTTCTTTTCACTTTGGTAACAGACCTCATTCATATCCCCAATCACTGCAGTTGGGATAGGACACAAGTTGTTTAATCTTCTAATTAACTTCCAAACTTCTTCTCTTTCTTTTTTGCAGCATGGACCATACACACAAAACAGCATCCACATTGATTTGCCATAAGCTTCATGAAAGAGAATTGAGAACACATATCTAGAAGTGAAAACAACCTCACAATCAACATTGTCTTTCCAAGCAAAACACATACCTCCACTTTTCCCTATAGGATTAACACAAACCACATTTTTCAACCCCCAGCTCACAATTTTCTTTTTGTATTTTTCCTCTTTGATTTTTGTTTCTGCAAGACACAACCAATCAAGTTGTTCTTGCTTTATTAAGGTCTTTAATTGAAGAATTGCAGAGGTATGACCTAACCCTCTGCAATTCCACCACATACCTCTCATTTAGCAATTGGGGGCTTGATTAGGCTCGCCTCCTCAGCCACAGCATCCTTCTCCTCTTCAAAGTCCTCATTTGATTTTTCCAGAAAATCCTCCTTAGTCACCACAGCTCGTCTGAATTTCCCATCCCCACCTCTTATGAAGAATTTTCTGGCATCAATTGTTCTTGTGGTTATGACAATTTCATTGGTGTCCTTGTCCAAAACCTCTTCCTCAATCATTTCCACCATTTTGTCTGGTACATAGCTCCATACCTTGCCATCTGCAGTTCTTCTCTTTGCTCTTGGAATGTAGGGAATCATCACCTTTGCGAATTCTCTCTTTAGTTGAACTTTACGCTCCAAGTCATTCGCGAGAATTTGGTTGATGATCATTTTCTGTGTGTCCCTCTTAAATTCTTTCTCAGACATGAATAATACCTCCTTGCTTGTACCGCTTCTAGTTTCCTCCTTCTTATCATCCTTTCTATTCTGAGAATCGCCCTTGCCTGTCTCTGCATCCTCAATCGCACTATCTCTCTCAACAGTAGTGTCTGCAAACGGGTTTGGAACCCTAATTTCATTCCCCAGTTCTCGTAGTGTTCCTTCTTCAACTTCTGGGCTTAATAATCTATCTCTATATTGGGTTATGATTTGGCCCAGTCCAGTAAGTGGGTCTCTATTTATTGTAATGGTTTCAGGGTAGCCCAAATGAGCAGGAAAGTGGGCCTTGGTGAAATTACATTCAGGCCCAAATAAATTAGGGTATATTACCTCATTTCTGCCAAATAGTTTGTCTTTCCAGCTTTGTCCCTGCACGAGCTCCTCTGCCAAATCATCATCATTTAGGACAAAAATTTGCTGTTTTGAAATTTTGCGTCTTTCTCGTACAGCCCAGCTGTCTATCAAATTCTGAGGTTGTTGGGATCCGTACCCTGCCAGCTCATTTCTGTACTGCGGCGCACGATATTCCTTCTCACGCGCTAACCCTTCGTCCTTTCTCTCATTCCTTGCGTGGATCTCACTCGCCTGCTCTGTGAGTTCGTCCGGCATCTTTTCCGGTGGCCGCTTTGATTTCTCCGTCGTATCCCTTTCTGAGTCTGGAATAACGATTTCTCTCCGTTTTGGGTACATCCTCCACTGCTCTTTCGTTTTCAGGTGATTTCCATACCCCGATTCCATACCCTTCTTCTGGGACACGTTTTTGCACTCAAATTTTTCATGTCCAATAATACCACACCAGTGACAGAAATCTCCCAGTTTCTCAAATCTAAATCTCACCCAAACAGCTCCTTCCTCTTTGAGATTGATATAGAAGCCTTGTTTTTAGGGGGTTTTTGATGTTGACGAGAACTCTTATTCTCATAACTGGGCTGTGATGCAAATTCCCCTGCTCATCTTCATCGATATCTATCAGTTTACCCAGAAAACCTCCTATTTTCCGGGCGTTGTCTTCATTCATTTTTTCCATCGGAAGGCCTCTAACCTGGATCCAGAACGGATTGAGGGTGAAATCAAGTTCCTCCGGTCTAGTCCCAGGCTTAAACCTCTGTAAAACCATGAGATTATTCAACGCCAACCATGGCGTACCTTCCCAAACTCGGTCGCAATCCATTTTTTCTTCAAAAATAAAGGAGAATGTGTTCTCTCCTCTAGCAGTAACTTTGAAGCCTCCCCTGATTTTCCAGAGCTTTTGAAAAATCCCTTGTATACTTTGGAGTCTTATTTCTCTTCTAGCTATCACTTTCCCAATGAGACATTTCTGTGACAGATCTTGGATTTTTGTTTCATCATCATCCAGATCTAAGAAATCTGCCTCCGCTGTTTTTGGTGTTTTTATGATTTGATTTTGTTCTGTTTCCATAACTAACAGAAATTTTAACGAAAAACTAACAGTAAGACGATTGAGAATGGAAACAGAGAAGGAAAGACGCAATCAAGAGAATGGAGGAGGAAAAAGGTGAATAGAAGAGAAAAGAGAACCACTTTTTCCGGCAACCGGACTTAGCAATCTCGAAAAAATCGAGTACTAATTTCACTAGTGGGAAAAGAAAATAGAGAGAAACCTCTCTCTAGAAACTTCTCTCTCTAGGACTTCCACGCGTTTTTTGACCATTGCAGCGCATTTGTTCCTTCGGTTTGTGTTTTAATTCCATGAGAAAGAGAGAAATGATTGCAGCGCGTTGCAAGATTCATTTATTCCATGGTGTTCGTATTGCCATTGCGAGTTGTATTTGGCCAGACTTGAATTCCATTGGCATATGAGCAAAATTCGCAAATGAAGTGGATTGAGTTCTATCTGGTTATGATCTGAGATCCCTTAACCATTGGCCATCACATAAATGCATGTTTTATCAAGCACCGTGTGGTCAGTTAGCCAAGCAGCCTGCTTTGCCTTTTTCTCACAGTGTGACGTCTTCCTCAGCACCTTTTGACCTGGTTCACTCGGATGTTTGGGGCCTTCCCCTCATGCCACAATGGGTGGATCAAGATATTTTGTTATATTTGTGGATGATTTTACTCGATATACTTGGATATTTCTGATGAAGAATCGTTCAGAGTTGGCTCAAATCTATTTTGACATTGCAGCTATGGTCCAGACACAGTTCTCATGCCCGATTAAAGTTCTTCGGACTGATAATGCGATGGAGTATAAGTCTTCTGAGTTCTTGGCTACTATTCACAAGCATGGGACTCTTCTCCAGAGATCTTGTCCCGACACATCTCAGCAGAATGGCCGTGCAGAACGCAACCATCGCCATATTCTTGATACGACACGTGCTCTCCTATTTTCTTCTTCATGTCCAGAAAGCTTTTGGGGGGAAGCTGCTCTAACTGCTGTGTACACTATTAATCGGGTACCTACACCAGTTCTTAAGAACATGACTCTGTATGAAAAGTTATATGGTACGCCCCCTGATTATTCTTCTCTTAGAGTCTTTGGAAGTGTATGTTTTGTTCTTCTTCAGCCTCATGAGCATAATAAGTTGGAACCCCGATCACGGATGTGTTGTTTTCTCGGATATGGTATTGAACATAAGGGATATCGATGTTGGGATCCAGTTTCGAAGCGTCTTCGACTCTCTCGCCACGTGGTCTTTATGGAACACAAGATGTTCTCTACAGTTTCGTCTTTCGATGCTTCGACTTCGAGATTATGTCACTTCTGCTATTGTTCAGCATCATGAACCACAGTCTTATCGAGAAGCTAGTTGTGAACCAATGTGGCGAAAAGCAATTCAAGATGAGTTGGATGCTTTCGCACACACTCATACTTGGGACTTAGTCTCATTGCCTCCCGGTAAGACTGCAGTAGGGTGCACATGGGTGTATAAGATCAAGACTAGGTCTGATGGTTCTGTTGAGAGATAAAAGGCCCGTCTGGTGGCTAGAGGTTTCACACAGGAGTATGGCATTGACTATGAGGAGACATTTGCTCCAGTTGCTCGACTTACCTCGGTTCGTACTTTGATCGCTGTAGTTGCAATCCGTCGTTGGCCATTTTTCCAGATGGATGTTAAGAATGCTTTTCTTAATGGTGATCTTACTGAGGAGGTATACATGAAACCTCCACCTGGTCTCGATGTTCACCCTTCACAGGTATGTCCCCTACGTCGAGCATTATATGGTCTGAAGCAAGCCCATCGGGCTTGGTTTGATAAGTTCAGTTCTAATATGCTCCAGCTTGGGTTCTCCTCTAGTTCATATGACTCAGCTCTTTTCATTTGTCATGCTAATCGTGGAATTATTCTCTTGTTAATATATGTTGATGATATGATCGTTACCGGGGATGATCTCGTCGGTATTCGTGAGCTAAAGAAGTCCTTGAACCGCCATTTTGAGATGAAAGACTTGGGGCCTCTCAGCTATTTCTTGGGTCTCGAAGTTACTTATGATGCTGACGGTTACTCTTTTTCTTAGAAAAATTATGCTTCTAATATTCTTGCTCGGGCAGGACTGACTGATCCAAAGGTTGCCTCCACGCCACTGGAGCCCAACCTAAAGATCACTCCCTTAGAGGGTGAACCTCTCTCTGATCCTACTCGATACCGACAGATTGTTGGTAGTCTGGTTTATCTCACGGTCACTCGTCCTGAATTACAGTACGCTGTTCATCAGGTCAGTCAGTTTCTCACTGCCCCACGATCCACACACTATGCTGCTGTTCTTCGGATTCTTCGCTACGTCAAAGGTACTTTGTTTCGCGGTCTTCATTTCTCTGCTCGATCTACACCGGTCCTACATGATTTTTCAGATGCTAATTGGTCTGGTGATCCTACTGATAGACAATCCACCACAGGTACTGTTTCTTCTTGGGTGACTCTCTTATATCGTGGTGCAGCAAGAAGCAAAATGTAGTTTTGCGATCCAGCACTGAGGCGGAATACCGTGCTCTAGGTGACGCCACACAGAAGCTTATCTGGCTTCGCTGGTTATTAGCTGATATGGGGATGCCTCATTCCTCTGCTACTACTATATGTTGTGACAATCGTAGTGCCATCCTGATTGCCCACAACGATGTTTTTCATGAGAGGACGAAACACATGAGATAGATTGTCATTTTACCCGTCATCATCTTCGTGCTGGCACGGTTCATCTTAAGTCTGTGTCTTCGTTAGAGCAAACTGCCGATATTCATACGAAGTCTCATCCGCCAGGACGTTTTCATAACTTAATCTCCAAACTTCCGCTTATAACGACAGCTTCAGTTTGAGGGGGGTTGTTATGATATATGTCCCAAATCGCTTTAGCATATAGGTTACCCATTGTATAGTTTATATATATTGGACCCTTTGTACATTGTTTAACTTGATGTTTAATATACAATCTCTCGCCTCCGCTTCTAATTCTAACACTGAGAAAGTGGTGTCAAAGATGTCATGTGTTGCTCTTGTGTTATATTGAGCCTGCATCAATTTGAAGTATTTATTGTGTAACCGATGTTGCAGGATAAGTATGAAACTGTGTATCAGCCTATCTCCAATGGCTGCTGTTTGTGAAAATTTGTCCAAACTTTGGTGTGTTTTCAGTTTAACAGTGACCGATGAAATTTGTAGCCTTTACTTGAACATGGCGTGTTTTCAGTAATTTATGTTGTGTAAATAATAAGGATGCTCATATTTTGGCGACTTAATTTATAAAGTGGGCGCTCATATTTTAATTTTGGTTTCCACAATTGAGAAATGTTGCCATTCCTCCTGACTTCTGTTGTTGGGGAATAAGTGGCAGAGCCCGGAATGAAAAGAAGCCCCCAACTCTATGTATGGCTAGAGCTGTCATTTGGGTCGGTGAACCGGCCCGGTATTTAACCGAACTCACGAAGCCGAGCCCAAACCTGAACCGATCGAACCCGGACCGTAACTGTATATTACCGGGCTACGGCCGGTTAGAGCCTCCTTGATCCGAGCCCGGCCAGAGTCCGGTCGATTAAAGAAACCCAACTGTCTGTCGAATTTCTTACTAGTTCGAACCGGTATACCGTTTACGGTTAAACGGGCACGGGCCGGTTAGAGGTTCTGAACAAATGGTCGGGCCGGTTAACCGTATCGGAAGCGTCTCAAACCAAGCTCCGACCGAATCGAAGCCGGTCAGTTCAAGCAAAATCGGGTTGAGCTCGGTTTTGATTAATCGAAAGTGCAGCTCTATATATGGCTGGCTTGTGTTATCACATCCTGAATACTCTTTTAAGTTTTTTGGAAAAAAAAAATAGAAGGGGTGCATGTTCCTTAACCGTATCCAAACACGAAATATGTATATATATGAGATAATAAGCACAATTTATCTGTATAGCACCGTTTACATACATTACCCATAAAAGGTCCAAGGGTTACACAATCTTCCAAATTACACACTATTCTTTTATGGAACGTTTGGTCATCCGGTCTACTAGATTGGATTGCACTGAATTAGGTTTTCCATATAAGATTGGATTGGATTGGATAACTAAATATGTGTTTGAATTTGTGTAAAATTAATTAAATATTGAAGTACAAATATTTCAATCCAGCTTATGTCATGATGTGATATTGTACTAATTTGAAGTATTAAACACCATATTTTCACCAATTTTTTAGAATTACATCATATAGCCGGATTCTGACCCAGAACCTCATGCGTAGGTTTCAAACGCTCTACCACTGAGCTTGCACCCATCTGTATATTCTTCTTTATTTTATTTTTTGAGGAAACTCATTTACATCTTTTTCAATATTTAATAATAGTATTATTATTAGGGTAGAACAACCAAACACAATATTAGTTCAGTTCTGTTTCTCAAAAAAAACTTAGTTCAGTTCCAGCTAATTGTGAAAATTCAAACGTAGCCTTAAGAGCAAGAAAACAACTAGGGATGGCAACGGATCGGATTTGGATCGGATCTGTCAATAATCCGATCCGATCCGAAAATGATACCTCCTGATCCGAATCCGATCCGAATCCGTTCGGGTTCGGATCGGATTCGGATCATATAACGAATCACCCAAAAAGTCCGAATCCGATCCATAAGGAAAACGGATCACGGATCACAAGAACGGATCACGAATCGGATCGAGTCGAATTACATATTATTATACAATTATATATATAATATATGATTTTATTATATAATTATAATTGTATTATATAGTTATACATATATTATATGTAGTTCGGATCGGATCGGGTCGGATTATCGGATATTTTATGTATATATCACTTCGGGTCGGAGTGAAGAAGTCACTAAAACGCCAGAAAAAAACTAAGGATGAAGAAGTACTCGGAGTTGAGAAAGATTTACAGGAGTAAAACACGATTTATATCTTGAAGGCTTGAAATGAAACAAATGAATTGACATTCATCAAACATTCACCAAGAAAAAAAAACAATCGTTAATCATCAAACACTTCTTATTCATTTCACAAAGAATGATCAAATGCGTCATTTCAGCTGATAGATAAATAGTTAGTGAACACACATAAACTGTTCTTCGTGCCATAAAGAGGAGGTCGTAAGAGAAGAGGTCACAAAAAAGAAAAACGGTAACCATAACTAAGAAAGACAGGACAATGTCCAAATTGAAGCCCTGATTTCAAGATTCTAAAAGAGTATGAGTTCGGAGAGGAGGTCAGGTACTCTGCTAGTTGATGACAATGGAAGATTGCGGTGCTAAGATTCCTAGAGTCCAAAGAGCAAGATATTATGAGCTCAGGAAAGAGAGATCTCCAAGCACTTTTGAAATTTTAGATCATAACAACAAATAAATGCTTGACCACAACATCAACCCAAATCTCTAAGTTAGAGAGTATAAAACAGCAAAACGAATCAATGTATGGGCACATCACGGGACGGGTATTTTTAATTCTAAAAGGAAACTAAAATGGAAGGAATCACCTATCTTAGCAGTCCATTCCTGCATATCATAGAACATTTGGTGTCCCTCCTGAAACAGGTTGAACAAAAATTAGAGTATAAAATGCTTTAGAGCCCTACCAGATTTTGCAAATTTAAACCACTAAAACCAACTCTGAATTAAGCAAATGGCATTCTATGTAAGTGAATCCAAGGTTTAGTTATACCTCTATTCGCATAAATCGAGCTCTGCAACATGGTTTCCTTGACGGGGACTGCAATATAAAGCAAATTGTAAGCAAGAAAATATCCTTACACACAAATTGACGAATTCTGTAGGGCTCAAATGAAATTGCTTTCACAATTTGTTATTTTTGTCCTTCAAAACATGAGGACAAACAGAGAAGTAGTAATTGCCGTAGATCAGTCAACAGTAAGAAGATACAAATTTGTGTGCAGTGAAACCCAGATCTAGGGTAGCACAACAAAATAACGCATGAGAAAGAGGCTGATATGATGATTATGGAGCAGGAAAAGCTTTTACCTTGGTTACTCTGGACTGTGGAGCCACCTGATTCTTTCAACACCATCGTCCCATTTGATTCAATCGCCACTACCTGCAGAGACAGTAGATACATTTTGTTCTCAAAAAACGGAGGACTTCAAATCGACAGTCGAGGGGTTCTACCTGAGAGTGGGAAAGTCCCACGCTTAAAATTCTGGGTAGAGAGAGAGGGACAACGCGCTGAAATTGGGGGAGAGAGGCAGGAGGTGAAGAGAGTGAGAGAGAGAGTAACTTGATTGTAGAGATAGATGAGAGAGGGGAGATGAAGGAGTTTGAAATTCAAAACTTCTCTTACCACTGGGATGAGACGTGTAGGAGGAGGAAGTGAAGTGAAGTGAAGAGGGGTGAGACGTGCAGGGATGGGACGTGTAGCAGGAGGTGAAGAGATGAATGGACACACTATTCTCTCTAATTTTTTAGGATAAATAAGGTAATGAAGTTGTTAGGAGCTTGTTTGTTGTTTGGGAGAGCTAAAAGTTGTTTGGGTGACATGAAGGCTGTTTGGTTGAATTAAGACATTTTTGGGATAGCCTATCCATTTTCAAGCTGAATTGTTATATAGATTTAGTTAGATTCTCAAATTAGACTTCACACTGTTTGCCGCCCAACAAGAAAAATACACTGACATATTTGAATTCGGTTTAGGACAGGATTGCGTAGGGTTTAAAGGAAGAATGCTATATAGATATGGTAATGTTCATCAGGTAACTACGTTTGAAACCACTGCTTCTCAAATTAAACCCAAAAACCTTCCTTAACCTAGTTAAAGGACCTGTAACCAAGCTCTGTCGGAGAGAATGGAGAAGTATCAAGTAATCAAAGCACTCGGCAGCGGCTCTTTCGGGTGCGTCTGGCAAGCGGTGAACACAGAGACCGGCGAAGTCGTTGCGATCAAGAAACTCATCAGAAAGAGCTACTCGATAGCGGAGTGCCTCAACATGGGAGAAGTCAAGTCACTGCGCAAACTCAACCATCCGAATATCATTAAGCTGAAAGAACTCGCTAAGATAAACGATTATCTATACTTCGTCTTTGAGCACATGGAATCAGACCTATTCAAAGTCATGATGGAGAAGAAGAACGGTTTCTCGGAATCGGAAGTAAGAAACTTGTTGTTCCAACTATTCCACGGACTTGCCTATATGCATAACAGCGGTTACTTTCATCGCGATCTCAAACCAGCCAACTTGCTCGTGTCAAATAATGTTATCAAGATTGCTGACCTCGGTTCTGCTCGTGAGGTTTACTCGAAACCACCTTACACAGACTACGTCACAACAAGATTCTATCGGGCTCCAGAAGTTTTGCTCAGGTCTCCGGTGTATAATTGGGCAGTCGATATGTGGGCCATGGGAGCGATCATGGCGGAACTATTCACTTTGCGTCCACTGTTTCAAGGCTCGAGTGCGACGGATCAGATGTATAAAATATGCAGCGTGATGGGAAGCCCAACCTGGAGTGACTGGCCCGAAGGACTTATTCAGGCTGATTCTATGAATTATCAGTTTCCGCAGCTCCCGGGCGTTCATCTTTCGCAATTGATTCCAACTGCCAGCGACGATGCGATCAATCTAATTTATTCGCTATGTTCTTGGGATCCTCTAAATCGGCCGACAGCCTCACAATGCCTTCAACATCCGTTCTTCAACAGTTGCTATTTCATTCCTCGGTCTCCGTCCTTCACAGTTTCTTCATCCAGGACTTATCCATGTGCTACACGAGAGAGATCATATCGTTCAGTACTGAAGGCGAGCAAATTCCAGAAGCTCGAACTAGGAAACGAAACTGAGTACCAAGATGATGTTTGTCCAGTGAGAAAGATTTCGATGAATTCTGGGATGACTACACTGAATCCAAAACCTGCAAGAAACTATGCACCTGCACCGGCTAGGTCTGAAGCTTCTCTTGCAACGGATTTGCAACGCAGATTGGAGATGAACATTGTCGATGCTCTTAAGAACGAATATTCACAGATTGTATGAGTTAAATTTACTGTCAAATTTGGGATGGTTCTGAGAGTTACTTATCCTTCTCATTATCCCAGAAAGGGAGAAATATGGGCTGTGTGCAAAGACTGGGATATTAGCTGGAGTTCTGATGCAGAGAATCATACAAAGTATACCTATGAAATTGTGGAAGGTATTGTCAGTGCGTCTCAGCGAACAGCTCACGAAGGTGTTGCACAAGGATCTTTTGAGCTTTACACTGCTTTGCGTTCCTCTAATTTTTATCATGTTGTTGGAGCTAATGATTCAGATCCTCCTTTTAAGATGGATTAAGTTACTGCTGAATTGAAGAAGAGTCCCAAATGGGGATGATTTGGGGAGATTTGGGGGTTATGTTAGAGCTAAAAGGCAAAGATGCAAAAACACAATAAAATGGGTATTATAGGTCAGTGGCCAAGGCAAGAGGACTTTCCAGGACTTGGGATCTATGAAATCAAAATGGCTAGCAGATGACACATTTGGAATACAATCCTCAGCAAATGGCGCATATACCTGCAATTGACGAACCAGAAAAGTTGAAGAGCTTCAATCTGGACTATTCTGCTGAAGACATCTTGTTTGTGAGAAGTTATTGAAGGTGATCTGCAGTGAAAGCAAGTTTCTGATTTCTTTTGCTGTGATAGAGGTGTCAAAGATGTCATGTAATGCTCTTGCTATATTGATCCTGCATGAATTTGAAGTATTATATTGTGTAACCGATGTTGCAGGATAAGTATGTAACTGTATCAGCCTATCTGTTTGTGAAAATCTGTCGACTTACATTAAACATGGCATGTTTTTCAGTTTGACATTGTTAATGAAAATTGTCTGACTCAACTTAAACATGACGGCGTTTTCAGCATTTATTGTGTAATGTTGAATGGTGATTGCATGAAACGGTGGTGCTAGTGCGTTGATGTCAGCGGCCATTGAGCCGATTAGGGAAGTCACTTGAACTGTGACCATGGTGTCTGTTCAGATATTGCTGTTCCAGTAGCCATGCGCTCTATTAATCCCCTTGCTTCTGCTGCTTTAAAAGAGATCCATCCTAGAACGTTTTCGGCTTTTCTGGGTTTGGACGGTGAAATTCAGGTGGTTCCCCTTGTGTTTTGTGCTATCTGAGACTCTTGGGGTGAAATTCTGGGATGACTACACTGAATCCAAAACCTGCAAGAAACTATGCACCTGCAGCGGGTAGGTCTGACGCTTCTCTTAAAACGGATTTGCAACGCAGATTGGAGATGAACATTGTCGATGCTCTTAAGAACGAATATTCACAGGTTGTGTGAGTTAACTTTACTGTCAAATTTGGGATGGTTCTGAGAATTACCTATCCTTCACATGGATATTTTTTCTTATATTTTCATCTACTCTGAGGGAGAACCTTACATGTAAACTTGTATACATTAATTTCAATGGACTAGTCTTCTTTACCTATTGATGAGTTAAATAGATGCAGCAAACATTTTATGCATTTCAATTCCTACGATTAGTGCCTGATGTAATGTATTTCATTAAGACGATAGCACAAAAATGGGTGAAAGACCTTCAACAGAGATTTTAAGGTTTTCACATCGAATTCCCTCATTTCAGTTGAGTGGTAATGAGAGACTGACACTGCTTGGATAGCACAAAACACAAGGGGAACCACCTGGATCTTTTGAGCTTGACACTGCTTCGCTTTCCTCTGATTTTTATCCTGTTGTGGAGCTAACGGTTCAGATCCAGTTAATTAAGATGGAAGAATGCTAAACTGTGATGATTTGGGGGTATGTAAGAGCTAAAGATGTGAATGAAGTGGGATCTAACAAATTCAAATGGCTAGCAGATGACACATTTGGAATACATTCCTCAGCAAATGGCGTGTATTCCTGCAGTTGACAAACAAGAAAAAGTTGAAGAGCTTCAATCCGGACTATTTTGCTGAAGATATTTTGTCTGTAGGAAGTTCTTGAAGGTGATGCGCAGTGAAAGGAAGTTTCAGCACAAGGATATGATGCTTTCTGATGAGGTGGGTGGGTTGAGCTACATTCTGATTTCTTTTGCTGTTTTGATAGAGTTGTCAAAGATGTCATGTGTTACTCTTTTATTTATATTGAAGTATTTATTGTGTAAGCGATGATGCAGGATAAGTATGAAACTGTATCAGCCAAAGTTTTAAAAACCGGACCGGCCATCGAACCGGTGAGACACCGGTTCATGGTCGGACCGGTCGGACCGGTGGTCGGACCGGTTTAATTGCACGTTTATTTATTAATATATATTTATCATATTTATTTAAATAATAGCAAGCATAATGAAAAATAATCAAAAAATAATTTAATGTTTTAATTTGAACATTACTTAGCGTTGTTAAAGTAATTGTTATGTTTTAAAAATTTACATATCACACAAAAAGAAATGAATTATTGTGACAACAAATATATTTTGAGGTTTAAAATATATATAAAAATGTTGATTGACATTAACTAATATATTTTGAGGCTTATATACCATTAGTCATAACTTTTTAGAACCCATTTAAGTGACAAATAAAACAATTGTGTCTATTTTTGAAGGAACACATTTTCATTTTTTATTAATAACTTCTAGAGCAATAGACATTTACGGTTGTGAAAATGTAAATTTAAATGCTTAATTTCAAATTTGAGATATAGTTTACGGATAAAATACTTAGCAAAACATATTACACCTACTAGGTCTCTTAAAAGAGAATAGATTTATATATAAAAAAAAAAAAAAAAGAAGAAGAAAGGGAAATGATTTCAAAGTTGACGTTGGTTCATCAACCAACAGAGGATTAAATAATTGACGGACATGTCAGAGTAACAACAGGTGTGTTGCCCTGGTGGTAAGCTTCCACTAGCCCTTTGCTGAGGTCTATTGTAATACCCCTATTTTTTTTAATAGGGTATTTAGTGTGTTATGCCTAAAGTTGGAGTTAGTTTTTATTTCTTATTTAACTGTGGGGGTTATTTTGTAGTTTCTTAAACATAGATGTGGGGGTTAAAGTGTCTTTTACTTAAAATTGGGTGTAAACCCACCTGCTATCTCCCTCTCTCTCACGATCAAGAAAACAAACCCCGCTTCTCCTCCATGAACGCCACGACTCCACCAACGGATTCACCCACGTTCTCCGCCATCTCCACCCCAGTCAACATATATCAACTCGCCTTCTCCTCCTCGTCATCCTCCATCTCTCTCATTCTCTGTTTTGGCCGAAGAAACAAACCCACGCGCTGCCCCTGTTTTCCGATCACCACCACTGCCAAACATCACCACCACTGCTCAATCTCCGGCGAGATCAGCAGCCACCCAACTCGCCTCTCTTTCCGTTCTCCTTCCCGACGAACTAGCAGAAGAACAGAGCCTCCGTCAAGCTCTGTTTTTGGCCGACCCGGTTCGGACCCGAGAAGGACCCGACCACGACAGCCTCAGCCTCGTTCGCCGTCCGCCTCTTCTCCGACCGGTGTCGTCGTCCACTATGATCGGCGAACCCAAAATACCAGAGCAGCAGCGCTGGACTTTAACAATTGTCGTCGTCGTCTCCATTCATCGCTGCTTTCTTTCTCCAATCGGTAACCACCAAGAACCCCCTCCTGAATTCTCAATTTCATTCACGATTTCCCTATTTCCTCATCCAATTTCGTATAATCATACATGGGTGTTTATGAGTTGGGCTATGTATGTGTCTCTGTGTTGGGTGTGGGCAAAGAAGAAGAGGAAGACACG
This sequence comes from Linanthus parryae, assembly GCA_023055425.1. NCBI lineage: Eukaryota > Viridiplantae > Streptophyta > Magnoliopsida > Ericales > Polemoniaceae > Linanthus > Linanthus parryae. The sequence continues at coordinate 1,937,591 of JALGPY010000002.1, forward strand.
GTTTGATATTAAAGTGTTATGTTTAGGGGGTCATTTTGGAGTTTAATGAAACTGTTGGGGTTGTTGTTGTACTTTCAACTATTTTGTTTTATTAAACTATTCTTTATCTATAACACCTATTTTCTTTATTAATACTATTTATAACTAATTAGTTTCAATAATATGAAAATAAATATAAATTTTTATAGTATCATTTTGTAAGAAGAGTTTTACTAATAAAAATAGATGTTTTTGTTAATAAGTAAAGTGGTTTCTTAAGTAATTATATAATTTTACTTTTGTGTGTTTTAATTCAATATCTTTTCTTATAAAAGTGGATATTAGTTTATAAATATATATTTACTCTTTTAAAAAGTAGATATAACTTTTATTTAATACTATTATCTACTTTAAATATTATACTCTTTTCTAAATAACTATTCGTAAATAGCTTTTTAAGTATATTATTAAATAGTTTAAATATTACTTTTAATTCTTTTAGCCTTATTTATTTTTATTTATTATCATAACTCTATAACATGATATTTATTTCTAATATTGGAGTTGGGGGTAAAATTTTATTGGGAACTTGTCGGGGAATTATTCTTTGCGTTTGCATATAGGGCATACTTGCATTTGTTGTATGAGATTGGTCGTGTATTAATGTTAGGATTATTCGACTATTGTAGGGTTCGTAGACGATCAGTTCATTGAGAACCCGTACGACGAGTACTAGTTTTCGTGCTTGCTTGTGTGTGTGGAGCTTTCTTTAATCCAAGTAAGTTATATGCTCGACTCTTCTACCATCAAAATGAGTTTCCAAGATGTGTTATGTGCCAAATTTATTGTTGTTTTGATTATCGTACTATCCATTTGTTGAAACTCTGAAAATCATGTCTATTTTGGCACAAAGTGTGAAACTGAAATCTCTCTCTTGAAAACATGAGTTATGTTCATCTTGGAACTGATTAGCACTTTAATCCTTGCTTTCCTTATTGGTTTTGATTACCTACTTTGAATCGAGAATCACTGTATTTCAAGAAATGCTCATAAGACTCTAAGTAAAGTAAAGTGAAAGATAACTTGTACGAGCTCTTCTTTAGTTCACTTCGGTGATTATATTGTTTAAGACCATACGTTCTGGTCAAGAGATTTTGGGAGCCAAACTCTGGCGTACCCATGGTACCCATAGTCCTACACTACCATGAGGATTTGGGGGTTCCTACTTGTACTACTCTAGCGGAGTTGCTAACCTCTAGGGGGTGTCGGCACTTAAGGTCTTGTAGGTCAGTATTGAGACGGGAAGGCCATATCTGGAGGGGCTTTCACAACTGCCGGGTTGAAGTAGGGTTTGATAGACCCGCGAAGTAACCCTAAGTTATTTATTTCCGAGGCAGGCGTGAACTATGCATTCGCTCGTACAATGTTTAATTTCTGGGGCTCATGGGGCAGTAGAGCTAGCTGCTCCCGTGGCACGTGGCCAGGTGGCCGCCAGAAAAGTTTCAGAAGAGGACTTTAATGAGAAAGATTAAGCTGGAATGTCAAATCCAAGTTTATCCCTTTACCTTTCTTTTTTGCCTTTGTGATCTCAATCTAAAGCTTTAATCATCTTTTTCTTCACTTTTTCCTTTATTTATTCTTGAATTATGTGCCCAATCATCTGTTTACATGTTGAGGTATTTCTTACTCAGTTTAAGCTGACTTTTAGAAAAACTGTGGTCGGCTTTTGCTATTTGAAAACCCACAGGTTAGCACCGCTGCAGACTCTGGGGGAACGAATCACTAGCTTGGATCAAGGAATCACTCTAGCTCTCACGGAAATAAATCACTAGTTTCATGTTTTTATTTATTTTCAAACAATTTGGTTTATTTTCAAGTTTCCATGTTAAGGATCGCGTTTGGTCATTTCCTTTATTGTAATAAATTTGACTTTGAATTAAATTTGAAGTTTTGTTCTTTATGGTTTGGTACGAGGCCGACGTTCTACTCCGTTCACAATGAGGTAAAACTCCTCGTGCGGGGGACATCTTAGCGGTTTGGGCTAGGCCTGAAATCGCGGGGTGTTGCAGGTGGTATCAGAGCCCGGCTTCGTAACCTTACCTAAAGAACTAGGATTAATCAACTAGTGAATCACAAATGGAAAATCTTTTCAAAATTTTAATAATTGGACTAGGAAAGACTAAAACTTGGAAAGTTAATAAGTAAACAAGCCGCGGGGATTGGGTAACTTATGTGTTCTTATTGCAATTCATGTGCTTACTCGTCGATTAAGCTGTTAGTTGCTTATTGGGACATTTGTCCATATGAAAGTTATTTACCTACTTGTAAGATGTGATTCTTCTTTGCTATAGTTTCATGTTTGTGGATATCATGCTATACATGAATAAGTTGCTTTAGGCTCATTATATTATTTTATCGACAAGAGAGTAGCGATATTTCGACTTAGATGACCCTACGACCTTCTTCCTCGTGGAAGCTTCTCGGTAAGCCGGAATTGGAGGTGATCGGTGACGCAGGTTTGAAGTATCCACCAATGAAGATTAGCTTTGCGTCCTCTATCTTTCTACGTTTTCCCACCCTCCCACTACCATTCTATCCTCGTGAGAGTCGGTTTATGTTTTGATACCATGCTTATTTGACTTATCTGATTAATACTTCTTTGGTGTGCGTATGTTCTATTATTAAGTAATAGTCATTTGGAAATAGGTTAATGAGCGGTCAGATTTACCATTATTACACCAGGAAACGAACCCGTTCTAGAAATCAACAAGCAACCATGGACCAAGAAGCACGATTCGTCCGACTGGAGCAAATGACCTTGAACTTAGCTCAGATTGCCGAGAATAATAACAATCATGGAAATGACATAGCGCGTAAGATTTCCTACATGAAGCCTGACTTCTTCACGGGCAATGATGATCCAACTCTGCTTGAAGAATGGATTAGAGATTTCGATAAGATCTTTGAGTCGGTTAACTGCCCAGCTAATCAGTGTGTCCCTTGCGCGGCATACTACTTTAAGGGAGAGGCAGACAATTGGTGGACCGCTAACAAGGCTATGCTCCAAGTACAAGAGAACTTTGGATGGGAGGATTTGGTGAAAGCTTTGCGTGAGCGATTTTATCCCTTTCACGTGAAGAAGACGAAGTTACGTGAATTCCTGGAACTAAAACAAGGCAATGACACCGTGGAGGAATACGGAGTTATGAAGGTTTGTTGGAGCCTTAGCCCCAACCGAGGAAGAAAAGATTGATCGTTTCATTGAAGGTTTGAACTACAGTGTCTTGAAGTCTGTGGGGGCAATACAATTTGCCACTCACCAGGATGCATATGGAAAGGCGATAACAAGGATCGATATGCTGAACTCAACAATGCGAACAACAAGAAGCGTAAGGCAGAATCACAACCAGCAGGAGGTCAGCTCAAGAACCAATTTGGCAATGAGGATAAGCGATTTAGGCAAAACCCTAACAACCAAACTGGGAACGGGTCAAACTTCGGTGGATTTGGCAATCGAAATGGAGCAGCTCCTCGCACTCACAAGTGCTAGTTTTGCCCAAGGAATCACCCGGGAACAGATTGCCAGGGTAACAAAGTGCAATGTCGTAATTGTGGAATCATGGGACATAGGATGTATGAGTGCCACAAACCGAGTAACAACCAAGGTGGTGGTGGTAATGGGAAGTTTAATGGAGGCACCAGCTATCGCGGAGGTAACCTAGGCGGAGGATACGGATCCAACAACAACCAAGGTGGTGGATATCGATCCTACAACAATGGTAACAATCAGGGAGGATACAACCGGGGGTATAACAACTAAAACCAGCCACAAGTTGGGAACAACCAGGGAAATCGCAACTTTCAGAATGCCCCGGCAGCAACAACAGCTCGGCCATCAGGCACTACTGCAGCGACCACAGCTGCAACTGGTCAGGCGAAGGGTATTATTACTGCGATGAATCCTACAGAGGCAGCAAATGCTAACACGGTGACGGGTACATTCCTAATCCATAATACTCCTACTTTCATTCTACTCAATTCAGGAGCATCCTATTATTTTGGGTCATCATCTTTTGTTAGAAAGTTAGATTCTTCTTCACCTTCCAAAAAATTTTGTACCACTCTAAACCCCAAGTAGTCAAACCGCGGTGTGCGATACCATGTTTGAGAGAATAAGTTTAGAAATTCTGGGTTGTAAGTTTCCAACCGACCTAATCCTATGTGATCCGGAATTCTATTGATGTGTGACACCTACCCTGGACCAACCTAGAAGTTTAACTTGAAGTAAAACTACCATCATACCTGGTTTAGCGATTAGAGAACCCCTGATATCGAGTGTAAATTGAGTGACGGAGACGTCACTCTCTTTTAAGGGGAAAGTGATGAAATACCCTTTATGTTGTTCTCTTTTAGTATGATCTTCGCGTCTTACTGTGCATTAGTTTCATCCTTTCATCGTGCACGTGGGCAAAATGTTTTCTCTAGGGAGTGATTGTTTTACGCTTCGAGGACGAAGCGTTGTTTTAAGGGGAATGTGATGTAATACCCCTATTTCTTTTAATAGGGTATTTAGTGTGTTACGCCTAAAGTTGGAGTTAGTTTTTATTTCTTATTTAACTGTGGGGGTTATTTTGTAGTTTCCTAAACATAGATGTGGGGATTAAAGTGTCTTTTACTTAAAATTGGGTGTAAACCCACCTGCTATCTCCCTCTCTCTCACGATCGGGAAAACAAACCCCGCTTCTCCTCCATGAACGCCACGACTCCACCAACGGATTCAGCCACGTTCTCCGCCATCTCCACCCCAGTCAACATATATCAACTCGCCTTCTCCTCCTCGTCATCCTCCATCTCTCTCATTCTCTGTTTTGGCCGAAGAAACAAACCCACGCGCTGCCCCTGTTTTCCGATCACCACCACTGCCAAACATCACAATCACTGCTCAATCTCCGGCGAGATCAGAAGCCACCCAACTCGCCTCTCTTTCCGTTCTCCTTCCCGACGAACTAGCAGAAGAACAGAGCCTCCGTCAAGCTCTGTTTTTGGCCGACCCGGTTCGGACCCGAGAAGGATCCGACTACGACAGCCTCTGCCTCGTTCGCCGTCCGCCTCTTCTCCGACCGGTGTCGTCGTCCACTATGATCGGCGAGCCCAAAATACCAGAGCAGCAGTGCCGGACTTTAACAGTCGCCGCCGTCGTCTCCATTCATCGCCGCTTTCTTTCTCCAATCGGTAACCACCAAGAACCCCCTCCTGAATTCTCAATTTCATTCACGATTTCCCTATTTCCTCATCCAATTTTGTATAATCATACATGGGTGTTTATGAGTTGGGCTATGTATGTGTCTCTGTGTTGGGTGTGGGCAAAGAAGAAGAAGAAGACACGGTTTGATATTAAAGTGTTATGTTTAGGGGGTCATTTTGGAGTTTAATGAAACTGTTGGGGTTGTTGTTGTACTTTCGGTAAACTATTTTGTTTTATTAAACTATTCTTTATCTATAACACCTATTTTCTTTATTAATACTATTTATAACTAATTAGTTTCAATAATATGAAAATAAATATAAATTTTTATAGTATCATTTTGTAAGAAGAGTTTTACTAATAAAAATAGATGTTTTTGTTAATAAGTAAAGTGGTTTCTTATGTAATTATATAATTTTACTTTTGTGTGTTTTAATTCAATATCTTTTCTTATAAAAGTGGATATTAGTTTATAAATATATATTTACTCTTTTAAAAAGTAGATATAACTTTTATTTAATACTATTATCTACTTTAAATATTATACTCTTTTCTAAATAACTATTCGTAAATAGCTTTTTAAGTATATTATTAAATAGTTTAAATATCACTTTTAATTGTTTTAGCCTTATTTATTTTTATTTATTATCATAACTCTATAACATGATATTTATTTCTAATATTGGAGTTGGGGGTAAAATTTTATTGGGAACTTGTCGGGGAATTATTCTTTGCGTTTGCATATAGGGCATACTTGCATTTGTTGTATGAGATTGGTCGTGTATTAATGTTAGGATTATTCGACTATTGTAGGGTTCGTAGACAATCAGTTCATTGAGAACCCGTACGACGAGTACTAGTTTTCGTGCTTGCTTGTGTGTGTGGAGCTTTCTTTAATACAAGTAAGTTATATGCTTGACTCTTCTACCATCAAAATGAGTTTCCAAGATGTGTTATGTGCTAAATTTATTACTGTTTTGATTATCGTACTATCCATTTGTTGAAACTCTGAAAATCATGTCTATTTTGGCACAAAGTGTGAAACTGAAATCTCTCTCTTGAAAACATGAGTTATGTTCATCTTGGAACTGATTAGCACTTTAATCCTTGCTTTCCTTATTGGTTTTGATTACCTACTTTGAATCGAGAATCACTGTATTTCTAGAAATGCTCATAAGACTCTAAGTAACGTAAAGTGAAAGATAACTTGTACGAGCTCTTCTTTAGTTCACTTCGGTGATTATATTCTTTAAGACCATACGTTCTAGTCAAGAGATTTTGGGAGCCAAACTCTGACGTACCCATGGTACCCATAGTCCTACACTACCATGAGGATTTGGGGGTTCCTACTTGTACTACTCTAGCGGAGTTGCTAACCTCTAGGGGGTGTCGGCACTTAAGGTCTTGTAGGTCAGTATTGAGGCGGGAAGGCCATATCTGGAGGGGCTTTCACAACTGCCGGGTTGAAGTAGGGTTTGATAGACCCGCGAAGTAACCCTAAGTTATTTATTTCCGAGGCAGGCGGGAACTATGCATTCGCTCGTACAATGTTTAATTTCTGGGGCTCATGGGGCAGTAGAGCTAGCTGCTCCTGTGGCACGTGGCCAGGTGGCCGCCAGAAAAGTTTCAGAAGAGGACTTTAATGAGAAAGATTAAGCTGGAATGTCAAATCCAAGTTTATCCCTTTACCTTTCTTTTTTGCCTTTGTGATCTCAATCTAAAGCTTTAATCATCTTTTTCTTTACTTTTTCCTTTATTTATTCTTGAATTATGTGCCCAATCATCTGTTTACATGTTGAGGTATTTCTTACTCAGTTTAAGCTGACTTTTAGAAAAACTGTGGTCGGCTTTTGCTATTTGAAAACCCACAGGTTAGCACCGCTGCAGACTCTGGGGGAACGAATCACTAGCTTGGATCAAGGAATCACTCTAGCTCTCACGGAAATAAATCACTAGTTTCATGTTTTTATTTATTTTCAAACAATTTGGTTTATTTTCAAGTTTCCATGTTAAGGACCGCGTTTGGTCATTTCCTTTATTGTAATAAATTTGACTTTGAATTAAATTTGAAGTTTTGTTCTTTATGGTTTGGTACGAGGCCGACGTTCTACTCCGTTCACAATGAGGTAAAACTCCTCGTGCGGGGGACATCTTAGCGGTTTGGGCTAGGCCTGAAATCGCGGGGTGTTGCAGGTGGTATCAGAGCCCGGCTTCGTAACCTTACCTAAAGAACTAGGATTAATCAACTAGTGAATCACAAATGGAAAATCTTTTCAAAATTTTAATAATTGGACTAGGAAAGACTAAAACTTGGAAAGTTAATACGTAAACAAGCCGCGGGGATTGGGTAACTTATGTGTTTATATTGCAATTCATGTGCTTACTCGTCGATTAAGCTGTTAGTTGCTTATTGGGACATTTGTCCATATGAAAGTTATTTACCTACTTGTAAGATGTGATTCTTCTTTGCTATAGTTTCATGTTTGTGGATATCATGCTATACATGAATAAGTTGCTTTAGGCTCATTATATTATTTTATCGACAAGAGAGTAGCGATATTTCGACTTAGATGACCCTACGACCTTCTTCCTCGTGGAAGCTTCTCGGTAAGCCGGAATTGGAGGTGATCGGTGACGCAGGTTTGAAGTATCCACCAATGAAGATTAGCTTTGCGTCCTCTATCTTTCTACGTTTTCCCACCCTCCCACTACCATTCTATCCTCGTGAGAGTCGGTTTATGTTTTGATACCATGCTTATTTGACTTATCTGGTTAATACTTCTTTGGTGTGCGTATGTTCTATTATTAAGTAGTAGTCATTTGGAAATAGGTTAATGAGCGGTCTGATTTACCACTATTACACCAGGAAACGAACCCGTTCAAGAAATCAACAAGCAACCATGGACCAAGAAGCACGATTCGCCCGACTGGAGCAAATGACCTTGAACTTAGCTCAAATTGCCGAGAATAATAACAATCATGGAAATGACATAGCGCGTAAGATTTCCTACATGAAGCCTGACTTCTTCACGGGCAAGGATGATCCAACTCTGCTTGAAGAATGGATTAGAGATTTCGATAAGATCTTTGAGTCGGTTAACTGCCCAGCTAATCAGTGTGTCCCTTGCGCGGCATACTACTTTAAGGGAGAGGCAGACAATTGGTGGACCGCTAACAAGGCTGTGCTCCAAGCACAAGAGAACTTTGGATGGGAGGATTTGGTGAAAGCTTTGCGTGAGCGATTTTATCCCTTTCACGTGAAGAAGACGAAGTTACGTGAATTCCTGGAACTAAAACGAGGCAATGACACCGTGGAGGAATACTATGAGAAGTTCTCGGAGTTATCAAGGTTTGCTGGAGCCTTAGCCCCAACCGAGGAAGAAAAGATTGATCGTTTCATTGAAGGTTTGAACTACAGTGTCTTGAAGTCTGTGGGGGCAATACAATTTGCCACTCTCCAGGATGCATATGGAAAGGCGATAACATGGATCGATATGCTGAACTCAACAATGCGAACAACAAGAAGCGTAAGGCAGAATCACAACCAGCAGGAGGTCAGCTCAAGAACCAATTTGGCAATGAGGATAAGCGATTTAGGCAAAACCCTAACAACCAAACTGGGAACGGGTCAAACTTCGGTGGATTTGGCAATCGAAATGGAGCAGCTCCTCGCACTCACAAGTGCAAGTTTTGCCCAAGGAATCACCCGGGAACAGATTGCCAGGGTAACAAAGTGCAATGTCGTAATTGAGAAATCATGGGACATAGGATGTATGAGTGCCACAAACCGAGTAACAACCAAGGTGGTGGTGGTAATGGGAAGTTTAATGGAGGCACCAGCTATCGCGGAGGTAACCTAGGCGGAGGATACGGATCCAACAACAACCAAGGTGGTGGATATCGATCCTACAACAATGGTAACAATCAGGGAGGATACAACCGGGGGTATAACAACTACAACCAGCCACAAGTTGGGAACAACCAGGGAAATCGCAACTTTCAGAATGCCCCGGCAGCAACAACAGCTCGGCCATCAGGCACTACTGCAGCGACCACAACTACAACTGGTCAGGCGAAGGGTATTTTTACTGTGATGAATCCTACAGAGGCAGCAAATGCTAACGCGGTGACTGGTACATTCCTAATCCATAATACTCCTACTTTCATTCTATTCAATTCAGGAGCATCCTATTATTTTGGGTCATCATCTTTTGTTAGAAAGTTAGATTCTTCTTCACCTTCCAAATTTTTTTGTACCACTCTAAACTCCAAGTAGTCAAACCGCGGTGTGCGATACCATGTTTGAGAGAATAAGTTTAGAAATTCTGGGTTGTAAGTTACCAACCGACCTAATCCTATGTGATCCGGACTTCTATTGATGTGTGACACCTACCCTGGACCAACCTAGAAGTTTAACTTGAAGTAAAACTACCATCATACCTGGTTTAGCGATTAGAGAACCCTGATATCGATGTGGGGATTAAAGTGTCTTTTACTTAAAAGTGGGTGTAAACCCACCTGCTATCTCCCTCTCTCTCGATCGGGAAAACAAACCCCGCTTCTCCTCCATGAACGCCACGACTCCACCAACGGATTCAGCCACGTTCTCCGCCATCTCCACCCCAGTCAACATATATCAACTCGCCTTCTCCTCCTCGTCATCCTCCATCTCTCTCATTCTCTGTTTTGGCCGAAGAAACAAACCCACGCGCTGCCCCTGTTTTCCGATCACCACCACTGCCAAACATCACCATCACTGCTCAATCTCCGGCGAGATCAGCAGCTACCCAACTCGCCTCTCTTTCCGTTCTCCTTCCCGACGAACTAGCAGAAGAACAGAGCCTCCGTCAAGCTCTGTTTTTGGCCGACCCGGTTCGGACCCGAGAAGGACCCGACTACGACAGCCTCTGCCTCGTTCGCCGTCCGCCTCTTCTCCGACCGGTGTCGTCGTCCACTATGATCGGCGAACCCAAAATACCAGAGCAGCAGCGCCGGACTTTAACAGTCGCCGCCGTCTTCTCCATTCATCGCCGCTTTCTTTCTCCAATCGGTAACCACCAAGAACCCCCTCCTGAATTCTCAATTTCATTCACGATTTCCCTATTTCCTCATCCAATTTCGTATAATCATACATGGGTGTTTATGAGTTGGGCTATGTATGTGTCTCTGTGTTGGGTGTGGGCAAAGAAGAAGAAGAAGAAGACACGGTTTGATATTAAAGTGTTATGTTTAGGGGGTCATTTTGGAGTTTAATGAAACTGTTGGGGTTGTTGTTGTACTTTCGGTAAACTATTTTGTTTTATTAAACTATTCTTTATCTATAACACCTATTTTCTTTATTAATACTATTTATAACTAATTAGTTTCAATAATATGAAAATAAATATAAATTTTTATAGTATCATTTTGTAAGAAGAGTTTTACTAATAAAAATAGATGCTTTTGTTAATAAGTAAAGTGGTTTCTTAAGTAATTATATAATTTTACTTTTGTGTGTTTTAATTCAATATCTTTTCTTATAAAAGTGGATATTAGTTTATAAATATATATTTACTCTTTTAAAAAGTAGATATAACTTTTATTTAATACTATTATCTACTTTAAATAGTATACTCTTTTCTAAATAACTATTCGTAAATAGCTTTTTAAGTATATTATTAAATAGTTTAAATATTACTTTTAATTGTATTAGCCTTATTTATTTTTATTTATTATCATAACTCTATAACATGATATTTATTTCTAATATTGGAGTTGGGGGTAAAATTTTATTGGGAACTTGTCGGGGAATTATTCTTTGCGTTTGCATATAGGGCATACTTGCATTTGTTGTATGAGATTGGTCGTGTATTAATGTTAGGATTATTCGACTATTGTAGGGTTCGTAGACGATCAGTTCATTGAGAACCCGTACGACGAGTACTAGTTTTCGTGCTTGCTTGTGTGTGTGGAGCTTTCTTTAATCCAAGTAAGTTATATGCTCGACTCTTCTACTATCAAAATGAGTTTCCAAGATGTGTTATGTGCTAAATTTATTACTGTTTTGATTATCGTACTATCCATTTGTTGAAACTCTGAAAATCATGTCTATTTTGGCACAAAGTGTGAAACTGAAATCTCTCTCTTGAAAACATGAGTTATGTTCATCTTGGAACTGATTAGCACTTTAATCCTTGCTTTCCTTATTGGTTTTGATTACCTACTTTGAATCGAGAATCACTGTATTTCAAGAAATGCTCATAAGACTCTAAGTAACGTAAAGTGAAAGATAACTTGTACGAGCTCTTCTTTAGTTCACTTCGGTGATTATATTGTTTAAGACCATACGTTCTGGTCAAGAGATTTTGGGAGCCAAACTCTGGCGTACCCATGGTACCCATAGTCCTACACTACCATGAGGATTTGGGGGTTCCTACTTGTACTACTCTAGCGGAGTTGCTAACCTCTAGGGGGTGTCGGCACTTAAGGTCTTGTAGGTCAGTATTGAGGCGGGAAGGCCATATCTGGAGGGGCTTTCACAACTGCCGGGTTGAAGTAGGGTTTGATAGACCCGCGAAGTAACCCTAAGTTATTTATTTCCGAGGCAGGCGTGAACTATGCATTCGCTCGTACAATGTTTAATTTCTGGGGCTCATGGGGCAGTAGAGCTAGCTGCTCCCGTGGCACGTGGCCAGGTGGCCGCCAGAAAAGTTTCAGAAGAGGACTTTAATGAGAAAGATTAAGCTGGAATGTCAAATCCAAGTTTATCCCTTTACCTTTCTTTTTTGCCTTTGTGATCTCAATCTAAAGCTTTAATCATCTTTTTCTTCACTCTTTCCTTTATTTATTCTTGAATTATGTGTCCAATCATCTGTTTACATGTTGAGGTATTTCTTACTCAGTTTAAGCTGACTTTTAGAAAAACTGTGGTCGGCTTTTGCTATTTGAAAACCCACAGGTTAGCACCGCTGCAGACTCTGGGGGAACGAATCACTAGCTTGGATCAAGGAATCACTCTAGCTCTCACGGAAATAAATCACTAGTTTCATGTTTTTATTTATTTTCAAACAATTTGGTTTATTTTCAAGTTTCCATGTTAAGGACCGCGTTTGGTCATTTCCTTTATTGTAATAAATTTGACTTTGAATTAAATTTGAAGTTTTCTTCTTTATGGTTTGGTACGAGGCGGACGTTCTACTCCGTTCACAATGAGGTAAAACTCCTCGTGCGGGGGAAATCTTAGCGGTTTGGGCTAGGCCTGAAATCGCGGGGTGTTGCAGGTGGTATCAGAGCCCGGCTTCGTAACCTTACCTAAAGAACTAGGATTAATCAACTAGTGAATCACAAATGGAAAATCTTTTCAAAATTTTAATAATTGGACTAGGAAAGACTAAAACTTGGAAAGTTAATAAGTAAACAAGCCGCGGGGATTGGGTAACTTATGTGTTTTTATTGCAATTCATGTGCTTACTCGTCGATTAAGCTGTTAGTTGCTTATTGGGACATTTGTCCATATGAAAGTTATTTACCTACTTGTAAGATGTGATTCTTCTTTGCTATAGTTTCATGTTTGTGGATATCATGCTATACATGAATAAGTTTCTTTAGGCTCATTATATTATTTTATCGACAAGAGAGTAGCGATATTTCGACTTAGATGACCCTACGACCTTCTTCCTCGTGGAAGCTTCTCGGTAAGCCGGAATTGGAGGTGATCGGTGACGCAGGTTTGAAGTATCCACCAATGAAGATTAGCTTTGCGTCCTCTATCTTTCTACGTTTTCCCACCCTCCCACTACCATTCTATCCTCGTGAGAGTCGGTTTATGTTTTGATACCATGCTTATTTGACTTATCTGATTAATACTTCTTTGGTGTGCGTATGTTCTATTATTAAGTAGTAGTCATTTGGAAATAGGTTAATGAGCGGTCCGATTTACCACTATTACACCAGGAAACGAACCCGTTCTAGAAATCAACAAGCAACCATGGACCAAGAAGCACGATTCGCCCGACTGGAGCAAATGACCTTGAACTTAGCTCAGATTGCCGAGAATAATAACAATCATGGAAATGACATAGCGCGTAAGATTTCCTACATGAAGCCTGACTTCTTCACTGGCAAGGATGATCTAACTCTGCTTGAAGAATGGATTAGAGATTTCGATAAGATCTTTGAGTCGGTTAACTGCCCAGCTAATCAGTGTGTCCCTTGCGTGGCATACTACTTTAAGGGAGAGGCAGACAATTGGTGGACCGCTAACAAGGCTGTGCTCCAAGCACAAGAGAACTTTGGATGGGATGATTTGGTGAAAGCTTTGCGTGAGCGATTTTATCCCTTTCACGTGAAGAAGACGAAGTTACGTGAATTCCTGGAACTAAAACAAGACAATGACACCGTGGAGGAATACGGAGTTATCAAGGTTTGCTGGAGCCTTAGCCCCAACCGATGAAGAAAAGATTGATCGTTTCATTGAAGGTTTGAACTACAGTGTCTCAAATGTCCTTACCTTTGATAACTTAAGAGCATGTCCAGGGTGCAGATGATGATGTTTCACTTCATCTGGTAGGTCTGCACAATACTTGTGCAGATGAAAGTTGCTTTCGCAGAATTCACTTATGCAGACATAGTAGGGGAGTGTAATCTTCATTCCACAACCGAAACAATATTCAGGATGATCAGCACTGATGCCACCTCTTTCTTCTTCTAGCAATGCCAGTGGATGATCGCCATGACTGGAATGTGAAGCAGTTCTGAAATACAAAAAAAAAAAAAAAATCATTAAAAAATACAATATTCAACAACATATATACAAATTATCTACATCTATACAATGCCAGTGGAGTATTTTAATGTTTTTTTGCCTTTTATCAATATTTTTACCCTTGTAAAATAGAAAAATTATAATAAAACCATTAAATTATCTTTAGAATAAAATTTAAAATTAAAATTTAGATTAGTTTAAATATTAATAGGTATGACTATTCACTTCATACTTTTGGACGTGTATGTTCATCAATTCTGAACAGTTTACTTACTATCCAGTTTGTGTCTTTTGGAAGGGGTGCCTTCACTGTAATTATATAAGGGAGCCATTAGTCCTAATATTTTCACACAATCTTGCCAACTCTCTCCCTTGTTTTTTTTTTTTTTTTTTTTTCAATATGTGTTTTCTTCTTTGGAGAATTTGGAGTTTATTTTTGAGACTACATCATACATTGACTGCTTAGCGAGACCTAAGCAGATGACACAATCTGACTTAAGTGGATAATGAAACAAATATCATCGGAGACGTTCATTTACATACAATTCATTTTTCACTAGCTTGCAGAGTTGAGTATTTAATGTTGAAAACAAAATATTCATCGGTGTTCAAATACTACAGTATTTATGATTTGTTTTTATCTTTCCAACTTAAAAAATAAGTTTGTAAATTGCCATGCTGTTATAAAATGATGCGTGCTTATAAATCACACCGGTTTGACTTTTTGACTCGTATCTGAGTCACTTTGACCGGATGATTTGAATAGTAAAACGATGTGATTTTTTGATAATTTTTTCACCGACAACAACTGTTACTCTACAACGCCATGAAAACATTATCAAAAAATTGCATCGTTTTGCTACACAAACCACCCGGTCAAAGTGACCCAGTGAATAGTGACAAAAGTCAAACTGGTGTGATAGAGAAGGAAACAAAGAAGAGAGCCAAAAAAGGAGATGGATGGATGGGAACCTGCAATAATAAGTGTGGAAGGATATGTTGCATGTAGCACAGTGAAAAGCATATTGCACTTCTTCTCGGCAGAGCTGACAACACACCGGCTTCTTCTTCTTCTTCCCGCTGGAGAGATCTTCATCGGTGTAACAGATGATGAACTCAAGCTCATGAGTGTGAATAGGTAGTTTAATCTTCCATGACGCAACACATTTCTGGTGCACTCTGAACGCACAAGTGGTGCATTGGTAAGAGATGCCATAGGTGTCAGAATTATTGCAAACAACACAGAATAAGAGCTCCGAGGTTTGAATAGGAATCAGCGGATGCTGGGGGTGACAATTGTGGCTGATTGGAAACAACTTGACGGCACATCTTGCGTCCAATAAAAATCCGTCGTCGCAATCAGGGACAGTGCACTTGTAATAAGTCTTGGCTTTTGCTCCGCAGACAGAGCATCTTTTGGATCGATCACCCCAATCTTGTTTAAGAAGGCGAAGAATGTGCCCAGGGTGCAGCTCGTGGACCATCTCCTCGGGCAGATCACCGCATTCTTTGTGGATGTTAGCTCCTATTACATCTGGAGATTTATAGAATGGAGCTGCTACTACATCTGTTTGACAATACCAGCAAGCTCTGTCGAGAAATTCATCTCTGGAGCTTTCTTCCACTAAGATCAAATTATAATTCATACCTCTCTCTCTGTGAGTGTGTGTTTCTGTATGTGTTTTTCGTTGTGTACTCAACTACACAAGAAATAGCTTATATATAGCTCAACCGGGCAACTCTTCATTTTTCCTTACGGAATAAAAATGGTCAGAAGAAGCGTTTATCTGCCATGAATGTTAGATTTGTTTACTCCTGACAAGGACTGTGGAAACATTTATTTACTCAAGTCAGCTCCTTCTAACATGGTGGGGTTGTGGGTTCGTGACGTTGGTCTTGGACATGTTGAAATTTGAATGAAAGATAGTACTCTGTTTCTTCTCTTTCTTCCATTTTTGAGTTTTACCACTATTCATCATGCCGCTTTGACTCGATGATTTGATTAGTAATATGGTGTAACTTTTTGATAAATGTTCATGGTGTTGTACAGTAAACTTTACTCTACAACACCATGAAAAATTACCGAAAAATTTCATCGTTTTGATATCGAAGTCACCGGGTCAAAGTGACGTGCCTACGGAATAAAAAGTCAAAACTGAAAGGAAGAGAAGAAACAGACCAAATATGATAAACCCAAGTTGGCAGGATTGGCCAGCACATGCCACGCATATATGCTATAAAGAGAGGGGTAAGAGACACTTTCACCATTTCAGTGTGCAAAACTTCTGAAAACTTACTATCCATATTGTGGCACTGTTAGTCTAGAGTTGTAGTATGTTACTAAGAATAACTTTTTGGAACAATCTTACCCTTATATTAAGAGTTACTCAAGGGTTATAAAAGACTTTTTGCATGATATGAGAAACAAATTTTCCTCAAAAACTATTTTAAGTGACGTATCTTGCCGGAGACTATCGATTTCATAATAAGGGGATGTAACTTACTTGAAATTCGGTATGCTAAAGGGGTGAAAGTGTCTTTTTCCTTACTAAAGGGGGTGAACGAGTCCTTCAGTGAAAGTAAGGGGGTGAAAGTGTCTTTTTACATAATGCCTAGCCAGAATGCTTCTTATCATACTACAGCTTTGATTAATAAAAAAAATGTAGTACTTCTTTTGGCATTCAAATGTTTCTGGGGTAGCGTAGTACAAGTTTTCCTTTTGGCATTCAAATGTTTCTGGGGTGCTGAGATCATGTTGAGAAATAAAACTAATCAGAGTCAACAAAACACAGACGAAGTTGGTGTCACTGCTCCTAGTGGCCGCAAAAGCGTGTGTTGGCTCTTTAAGATCTTCAGAGGCCACAGGTTTGTTTGGGGTTAAGCGGGTTGGCAAAAAATGCGAAGCCAATTCAAATAAGCGGACAGATTTGAACTAATTTTAAGTTTGCGGGGCGGACGGATACATAGGCAGGATCCAATTTGACCATTGTGTGCGCGTGGAATCATAAACTCGGATCCGGACATGTGCATAGAAAAGGCACACCATGAAAGCAGGGATCGAACCACTTGGGGATTAGTTATTCATCATCAAGATAGTGTATAAATTCTAACTTATCTAATAGCCAGGAAAGGAGAATAAATATGCCTAGAAGTTCTGGAAATGAGAACACCATCTTATGCTGCTTAGTATTTTAAGGTACATGGAAAAAAGACTCAATCGAAAAGGTCTAGAGAGAGATGAGAGAGAAAAAAGGGGACGATTCCCGATCCATCTCTGACAAAACGCCGGCCAAACTCCGGCAATTTCCAAATCAATCAATACATGATGGAAAAGATCAATCCATCTCCGATCTACTCCTTTCACGCAAAAGAGAGGAGATCAAAAGAGGCAAACGGCCTGTTGACGCAGACGACTTTCCGGCGACCTCGAAAGAGCAAAATACCTCCACAACAGGGCTCACCCATGGTCGATCTAGCAAAGTTTGGCAGCCGCCACCGTCTTCTGATGATCATCGGAACAACACCTTCAAAAGCCAACCCTCTGTCCAATCTACTCCCTCCTTGAAGACACAGAGATGTCCTCACAGAAACAGGGAACTAAGAAGGCCAGAGATTGAAGGCGAGGCTCCGATGCGCCACCTGCTAGTGCTAAACTCCCTCTAAAGCCCATCGACAAGCCAATTATTCAATCAGAAAGGGGGTCATCTTCAGGGGCGGAGCCATGTAGGGGCACGGGGGGGGGGGGGGGGGGGGTGCCCCCCTATTCCCCCGGAAACACTAGGATACCTCCTATATTTTTAGTCTTTTTTAGT
This sequence comes from Linanthus parryae, assembly GCA_023055425.1. Classification (NCBI taxonomy): domain Eukaryota; kingdom Viridiplantae; phylum Streptophyta; class Magnoliopsida; order Ericales; family Polemoniaceae; genus Linanthus; species Linanthus parryae. The sequence goes on from JALGPY010000002.1 coordinate 1,955,370, forward strand.
TGTGCCAATATTGAATATATACGTGTGCCTCCCGATACATGACACAGTTGGTACTGTGCTCCAATGGTTAGAGTTCGTTTCTTGGCAAAAGCATATTTTTTTGGACCAAATACCACTTATTTAATATACACAATTACCCTTTTAGTTTTTCATAAATACACAAAAAAATCATAGTATTTATTACACTAGCATAATTTTTTATTCATTAAAAATATATGCCATCTCCTTCAAAAAAAAAAAGTTGTGCCCCCCCTTCACCAAAATCCTGGCTCCGCCACTGGTCTTCTTGCCCCTTTGAAGAAGCCCCTTATCTGAGCTTCTTTCAAAAGAAAGAGGAGATTCGAAGGGGAAAAACCCTATAGATGATTTCCTGGTCGACGGCGAAGTTGTGACATGCTCGAATCATCCCTTAGGCGTCACCACAAAACAGGGAAGCAACCTACCTGTAGCTTTTCGGAAAAGCTATGAACGGTGTAAAGACCAGGAATCCCTGATTCACACCGGAGATTTCCTGATGAAGACTAAATCAGAAAATAACTCCTCAAAAACTGCTGCAGGAGGCCGTTTTACATCTCATTCCCTCAGGTCAGGGAAATCCCTGCATCATTCGGCTGGCGAACCTCCGACGATGATTGTTTCGCCTACAAACAACACGGTTTGTCCCCGATCTGGACGATTTAATGCTCAGAATACCCGTGCTTCTCCGCCTCATCAACCAGTTCATGCTGAGATCGAAATCGCCGAGAAGAAAGCTCTTCTAAAGGCGGCTGGTCTTGTGAGCAGATTCGCTGAGTCCAAGCCAACCGACATCGCTAGTATCTCCAACAAAAACTTCTTGTGTACTAGGATTGAGAGTAAAGAGGGAAAAAAGTTCCTCTCGTCTACCTAAACAAAGCGAGAAAGGACTCTCAGTCAAAGCTTGGCACCGCAGCTGGTGAAAGCCCTCTAAAAGAGGATACATCTTGTTCTACAGATGAAAGCTCTCATAGAGGTACAAAACGCACAATCTTTACCAGAAAGGAGTTGCTGGATCTGCGTTTTCAATCGCCCTCATCACAGAATCTGAAATCAGCTTGTCCCACAATAAAACGTCAGTTGGGTGCTACACATCCAAGGAAGATTGTTGGCAAAGTTCGCCTCCACTCGCCGGATTTTGTTCCCTACCTAAATCGACTGACTAATCAGGTGAGATACTTTAAACGATCCTCAGTTTTATCGGTTGTACTGCACAAAAAATCTGTGAAGGACAAGATATACAGTTGAAATGGTAGACATCTTAACTATGTCCTCACCACTGATGGAAATAAGTTTATTAATCAATCTTGCTTGAATGAGACTGTTTATCTAGATGATGCTCCAAGGGTTGGCCCTCAACCATCTATCCTTACCACCTGCATGAATCATCATAAACCTGAACCCCCTCCACCTCAAGCCCTTTCTAGGAAAAGAGTTTTCGCACATTCAAATGCTTTAGACTCTATCCTGGACTTTCAAAGGGTTGTGTCTAAACCGTCTCTTGATCCTCCGGATCCTCATAGTCTGCGCTGTTCACTGAATGAAGTTGTTGTGGAACGATCACCCTGCTCCTACAATTCAAAGAAAAGATCTCGACATTGGCTGCGACACCAGCAACTTGGTCGCTCAAAACGACATTGCTCTCACCCCAGGAACCTTTTTCGAGAAAAAACACATAAGCCTCTGGGAACTCTTATCGTTCATCCTAAGTTAAGCATCTCCCAAAGAAAGCGCATATTTGGATTGGTAGGAGATATTTCTGTGGTGAAGGTCCAAAAACTGGAGACTACCAGTTGTTTTCCAAGTTTTGATCGTCTCAACAGGTTGAGTTATCTTGAGTTTTCGGAGATTGTGCTTAAACAATCTCCGAATCAGACATGATAACCTTTCGCTGGAATCGTCAAGACCCGGGGCAGTCTTGCACAATTCAGTCAGCTCCTTTTATGCCCTACTCTGTTCATGTTAGTGTTCTTGTTGCTTTGGTCGACGTAGAAGGGACATCTTGCCATGTGTACTTCCCGTTGGAGTGTGCTCCTGCTTCTCATTGTGTTCAAATTCGTTCCAACAATTTTAGGGTTTCCTGGTTCAAGGCTTTCTTTTTTCCCATTTGGTTGTCCTGTCTTCTTGTCCTTGCTGGCCGAAGATGTTTAAGGACTCCTCCCTCAAACGAAGCTCTTATATGCTTTGACGCTGCCTCATGGCATCCCCGACTGAGTTCGAATTCAACAAAACCGGGTGTCTTCATCACTCAATCAGTTGAATCACAATATGCCACCTCTCGGATCATGTATTGTCCGAGTTCCCTTACCCTCAATCCTTGGTCAGGTTTAATCCCCAACACTCTGAGCTTCTTCAGCACCGGAAATTCCATCGACAAATCCGGTTCCCTCCTCAGCACCGCTTCGGGATATCTGCTCGGCATAATGCACCAATGCGTTGCCTCTCAACAACAATTGTATCCTTTTTCTTGTTTCGTTTTAAGAAAGTTTTGGGTGCTAGCTATAGTAGTTAGTAGCCTTAAACCAATGTGGTATCTTTGTTTGTTTTAATTAATGAAATTTTGCCTATTTTCAAAAAAAATGTATGTTAAGGTTACAAAGAACCCACCTATAACTTTGGCAAAAAAAAAAGAAAGCAGCCCTTGTTATGTCACCAACTTCATCACCAAAGGTATCGGGCTGCAACTACTACTCCTGTAACATGGAGCTATGTAAGCCAAAACTTCAGCCCAGTAACGTAAAGGAAAGAAGAGGCCCAATTAGTGACCCAAAAGAAACAGAACAACAAAGCAATACTCTCTCTCAAGTGAAAAGTAACATTTTACGTACTAGCCCTTTTTTTCATTCTCAAATTAGACTTCACTCAGTTTGCCCAACAAGAAAAGTACTTCACATATTTGTATTCGGATTAGGACAGGATTGCGTAAGCTTTAAAGGAATAATGCTATATATATGGTATTCTTTATCAGGCAACTAGGTTTGAACCGATTTCTTCTCAGCTTAAACCCAAAAAGCTTCCTCTACCTGGTAGTTGCTGGAGCTGTAATCAAGCTCTGTCGGAGAGAATGGAGAAGTATCAAGTAATCAAAGCACTCGGCGGCGGCTCTTTCGGGTGCGTCTGGCAAGCGGTAAACACCGAGACCGGCGAAGTTGTTGCCATCAAGAAACTCGTCAGAAAGAGCTACTCCATAGCGGAGTGCCTCAACATGGGAGAAGTCAAGTCACTGCGCAAACTCGACCATCCGAATATCATTAAGTTGAAAGAACTCGCTAAGATAAACGATTATCTATACTTCGTCTTCGAGCACATGGAATCAGACCTATTCAAAGTTATGATGGAGAAGAAGAACGGTTTCTCGGAATCGGAAGTAAGAAACTGGTTGTTCCAGCTATTCCACGGACTTGCCTATATGCATCACAGCGGTTACTTTCATCGTGATCTCAAACCAGCCAACTTGCTCGTGTCGAAGAATGTGATCAAGATTGCTGACCTCGGTTCTGCTCGTGAGGTTTACTCGAAACCACCTTACACCGACTACGTCACAACAAGATTCTATCGGGCTCCAGAAGTTTTGCTCAGGTCTTCAATGTATAATTGGGCAGTCGATATGTGGGCCATGGGAGCGATCATGGCGGAACTATTCACTATGCGTCCACTTTTTGAGGGTTCGAGCGCGACGGATCAGATGTATAAAATATGCAGCGTGATGGGGACACCAACCTGGAGCGACTGGCCCGGAGGACTTCTCCAGGCGAATTCTATGAATTATCAGTTTCCGCAGCTCCCTGGCGTTCATCTTTCGAAACTGATTCCGAATGCCAGCGACGATGCGATCGATCTGATTTATTCGCTATTATTTTATAAGCGCAATCCATTATGTGGTAACAATCCAAGGCAGAGTGGTAGTCGTTGCCACAAATTTGGCAATAAACAGGACCACCACCACGCCCAGACCCATAACCGGAGCGACCCCTTGAACCGCCATGTCGACCCGATGAGCCACAACCCGAGCCAGAACCATACTGAGTGTACCCGTTACCGGACCCACATACATGAAATGAACCATACCCGAACCCGGATCCAGATCCACACCCTGAACCGGATCCATGTCCAGACCCGAACCCAAAACCGCCAGAAGAACCCGAACCGGATCGTCCGCCTCGATGAGAGTCCAAACGGCCTTCACCACTTCTTGGTCCGGATCGACCGCTGTCGTGTGAACCACCATGGTTGTGGCGGCCACCACCTCCGCCATGGTAGAAATTAGGGGTATAAAACGCGGCAGGGCTCAGATATGGGTTTGGGGCCTGAGATGCAAACATTTGTTCATCTGATCGGAGAAGAACGTGAAGCTCTTCAAACGACAAGGGGTCCGATCGGGTGCTGTGCACAAGAGATTCCGGCGAGGAGACCTCCGTGTACACCGTGTGTAGTGGATCAAGGATCGCACAGGAAGAGTGGGGTTGTGTGTAGGGAGAGAGTAAGTCAGTAGCAATGTCTGAGAGAGAGACAGAGGTTTGGCAGAGCTTCCGCGTATGGCAGTGTGTTCTCCTTTGTATGGAAAGGTTGACGATCTATATATACTAGAGAACGTGACCGTTGTAGTGTGGTTAATGCGCCCATTAATGGCGGCTTAATTAGCTTAACCATAACGGCACGTTCGTCCGAGTATGTAGGGACCGTTACAGCACGTGGTGCGCGAATACCGGAACCGTTACGAGGTTGACCGGGTTTGACCGGATTGACCGGGTTTATGGAGCTCGTGCCATAAATCTCTCAAAACAGTTATTAAAGGTCGCGTGCGGGCTTGGCTCGCACGCGACAGGGCTTACTCTAGCCTCCAAACCACTAAGTCCCTACAAGTCCCGTGCAGTGGTATGCGAGGGCTCTGTCTCGCAGCCCCCACATGGATCAGCTCGGCTGGTGATCCTGTGTGTGTGGAGCACAATATGGTGTGCTGGATGGCTGCCACGTGGCCAAGATCTGTCAGCTCAGAAAGCAGTATCTACATTAGCCCCCTTTCTGCGCGTGAAGACTCATAGCCGTATAGACTTCCATGCGCGGAAACCTACATACGCGTCGCCGCCACGCACCAATTCAAATACGGGTAAGTTCAGCCCCCGTGCGTGTCATTATGACCTAAAACCCCTAGAGTCGTGCCGTCTGACCTTTAGGGTTTTAGGCGTGACGTCAGCTTGTCCTGTGATTGCGCGATTCGACGGTGACGGTTGCGATTCGACTATCGAAAGGACGCAACCCTTCATTGTTTTGGATAAATACCTTGTATCCCCCATTATTTCAAAGCATCACTTCTTTCTCTTAAAGTGAATGGTACCCGGAGATCTTCGAGAGCAGATCCAGATAATCAATCACCAGTTCAGAACTGCAAATCGTATTCTTCAATTGTGCATATCCAAGCAAGCTTCAAGAAAACAAGGTTGGCCTCGTTTACTTTTGATTTAAGATACCAGTGTTTGCCTTGAACTCCGTTGAATCTGTAAACCCATGAAATTTGTGAAGAGGCTTTGATCTTTGAACCCGCTTTGTTTTAATCTTTCAACAATACGAGATCTTGCAACTCCCCAATTTCTGAAATCGATACCGGAACTGTTCGTCTTCCTTTGCATAGATCTTTGAATTTCAAAATTCGAACTGAAGTGTGGTATTTCTCCCCCCTTTTTCTTGCTCTTCCGCAGGAATGGCCAAGACAAGAGTAACCAGACCCGTCAAGGAAGATGAAGAGATACCCGACCTTCCGCAGGCCTTGTGGCGAAAAGCCCCCTTTTTAGGCGGCAAAGATTTCTACCATGCGAGGGTAAAGGCGAAGAGGATGCCTGATCCTGTTCCAGTTGAGCGATTGCTGACGCTGACTCGCCCAGTTAACTCAGCCTTGCTCGAGTTGGTTGGTTCCGAGGATGTAGTTCGATTGGGGATCGAGAACGGGCACTTCCCATATACTGCGATTTCTACTCAGGCGTTCGTCCAGAAATTGGACTATATGGATGAGTGGATTGACCACGTGTTGGATCATCACGCCGTGACTCTTAATGAAGCCGGCGTATACTTTGCTATCCGTGCTATGAAGGGTGCTGCCGTGAAGTTGGATCAGTCCATGCTTCTAAACCTTCTGTCCCGTTACTCGCCTGCGACTCATACGTTCCATTTTGCTGAGTTCGAGGCTGCCCCCACACTCGAGGACGTTCAAATGCTGTACGAGCTTTCCCCCATGGGCGAGGTGGACTCTCTGAGTCCCTTGAGGACATCTGCGGAGATTGCCTTGTACACGCAGATGGAGGAATGCCTAGCAGAGGTGAAGAAAATCTCCACTCGGTGGACCACTACGAAGCCTCTTCCGAACTGGCAGCTGGTTGATACTTCCACTTGCTGTGAGGCTCGCTCTTGGCCAGAGAGTCGCACTCGGACCCTTGGTCTTGGGCACGCTGTACTATAGGCTTGATCAGCTGGTTCTGGCTATGAGGGAGTCGCGTGGCCGCCTCGATGTTTTGACCTTTGTCAACATTTCTTTTTTTGACAATGTGGGTTTTCGAGCGATGGCCGTCTTATGCTCCAACTGCTCTCCAACTTGACAAGTGGTGTCCCCCGGGTGAGACAGAGGCGCGCAACAGCGGAAGAGCTGCGAGATGGTTCGGAACAGGCAACACCAAGTGCGTTTGGAGTTTGATATGCGACAAACGGAAGGAGTTTACTGCCAGGCCCTATGCCACGCGCATTGAGAATGTGCGATGGTTCCCAAAGCTGTACCCCTCTAAAGGCATGGTCTTTTCAGAAGAGCTTCTCTTTGAAGGGAGACCTCATTTTCATGAGCGCTACCGCGAGTTCTTTTGCTGGTGTCTGCGATTTTCCCTTCCTGCCCTTGCAGAGCATATTCGTGAGCTCGCGCCGAGGTATGAAAAGCTCACCGTGGACGTTGACCCCACTCGAGTTTCTCCTCAGTTTGGTTTTGATGCAGTGGCCCCATCAATCTGGCCCCAGTCCATTGTCAGAGGATGCTACAAGCGCTTGCTAACAAAGGAGTGCAAGACGGTTTTCATGAACAATCTTCCTTTTGAGCAGCCTGCGGGAACCCGCGAGGGTGGTTGTTCCCAGAACTGGCTCGCATACTGGGTTGCCCAGCAAACGAGGATTGAGACGGAGTCGGCTGCGCAGCCAGGTAGATCTCCCTTGATCAAAAGGAACTCTTTTCCGTTTCGCCCTACTTGCAGTCTGAGCGAGTCTGAGTATGGTTGTTACTCACTGTGGGATCGTGAGAACCATTTGTGTCCTGATTTCGTTCTGAAGGAGCAAGTCGCCGCAATTAAGAAGGGCGATACGCATGTCGTCAGATATAGCAAGGCATTTGCTGAGGTAAGCGATTTCTCCGCGTGCATTTAAGCTTTTTGATTTTCTTATGCTGACATCTTTATTCTGTACGGTTGTAGTGTCATGTGCGGCGATTCGCATCTGGTGATCGCTCCAAGACATTGGTTAACGCCATTGTTGCCACCAGAAGACAAAGGCAGTCGTTCCGGCTAGCGTGGAGTATGGAACCTGAGCTCGAAACGATGATTCGCGCAGTCATGAATGCTTTTGCTGACTCGCTGATAGACAATCCTCCGGCTCCGTCTCCTTCTGGAGATGACCCGTCTCCTCCAGCGACTGCGGCGCCAAGAGTGAAGAGACCCAGGCAAAAGGGAATTACAATTTCTTCCCCTAGGAATGCCCCAGCTTCTCCTCCAGTGAGGTCCCTTTCTATCAAGGGCAAAGGCAAAGGTCGCATGCCCAGCAAAGTGCGGAAGGATCTCGCAGTTGAGACTTTTGTTCCATTCAATCAAGAGGAAGAGGAAGAGAGGCAGGAGCCCCAAGCAAGTGATGAAGAAGAAGTAACAGTTGTGATGCATGAGGAAGAATCAGGAGGTACCTCCGTCGCATTTCCTTTCCCGTTATCGTAACTTCTTTCTTTTCTTTAAACCAATCGTGTATTCGCAGATGATGATGATGAAACCATTGGTGGCTTTGCGGCCAAGAGACAAAAGAGAGATGCCCATTCTGGCATTCCAGATGAGCCCATAAGCGAGGACATTCTTGCTGAGTCCCGAAAGACAGCCGCGGAGGCTGCCGAAAGAAGAAGGCGGCGAGAGGAAGAGGAGCTCGAGCGTGTGAAACAGCGGAGCCTCGAAGAGCAGCATGTTGACGACTTAGTGCGTCCAGTCGGCGAGGAAGACGAGCTTCCCGAAGAAGTGGCTCCTCATGCGGAAGAGGAAGATGAGGTTCCCGGAGAGGATGCAGCGGCCTTGGAGCAAGTCCAAGCAGACTTCGAAGAGATCGCAGGTGGCGATAAAGGTGAGATCTTCAATCTCGCAGTAACTTATAGAGACGTTATTGTGGGTGCGTTAAAGCATGGTGTGTCAAAGGCTGACATTCGCCGTTGGTTAGTAGGCAAATGCGGAGAACCCTCAGGTAACTATTTGAGTGATACGCACGTACTAGGCTTTAGCAACTTAAGGCAGAATCATGACTGGTTTATTCGCATCCCAGGTCACGCTTCTCTTAAAGACTTGCTTAGTGAGGACACACTGATAGGGCATGGTTCCACGTCCTTAGTTATGATGAGGATACCTCAATCCCACCTTCGCGTGGAGGTGCTTTCTCTTAGCTTTTGCAAAGATAGCAAAATAACTTATAACGCAAGTTACCTCATGTCATCGCATTTAATGTCGCAGGTTATGCTGAGGAACCTGAGCTGGAGCAGAGAAGTCAGCCTTCTGCGTCCTATGTTCCAATTCCGAGCTCCCACACCGAGAAGCCCGTCGCAGCTGCTGAACATGCGGGTGAGCCTCTTGAGGACATCATCGAGCTTTCCGACGATGCTGGAGCTGACACTGTGTTGATGGATGAAGATGTCCATGCTAGTGCTGAGGAAGGAAGGACAAGTGCTGCTAATGTTCTCGCATCTGAGAGCGTCCTTCGCCGAGCGACTTCGGCTATCCCTTTGCCCCCGGCGATGACTGGGCCAGAGGCACCTATTCCTGCGTGGAGCATTTGGGGCTCGCAGGTTGGGAATGCAGTCGCAGCTGGTGCAGCCTACACTCTTCCTCCCGACTACGAGAGATTGGAGCTCGCAGCTGATAGGAGAGCTATGGAGCGAGGGCAATCTTCGAACAACCCGGCAGTCCGCATTCCTTCTCTTCATGAGATTCTGGAAGGAACTGGTAAGTAGAGCTTTACTGTTCGCACGTCGCATTATTCGCTTGCGAGTTTTGACATCATGACTTATTTTTGACGTCTCCTCAGGTTTGAAGCAAACCGATGTAGACTGGGTGGTTCGAATGCGTCTGACCTACCCGCAGTCGTTTGTGAGATCTCTGGAGATAGGGCCCTTCGACAGGAGGCTGTTTCTTACTGAAGCCATCTGGATTTTGGAGCAGCTATCTGCGGCTACGCCTGCGACCATTTCTGTCCAGAGTGCTGAATTGCTGTGCGGCATGTGCCAAAATCTCCTGATCAAAGTCCAGGGCAGACTGGGTTTCAAATTTCTCAAGGACAGAGTCACGCTGATTCGCGCAGCCGTAACTTTGAAACTCGGCCACCAGAATCTCGCAGCTGAGAAGCAGAAGGTGGAGCAGCAGAAGCAAAAGGTTGATGAAGCTCTGAAGCTGTATCATGAGATGAATGCTAGGTGCGAGCTACTGAAGCAAGAAGTGGAACAGGTAGAGAAGCTGAGCGAGCAGTTCGAGCCCCAAGACTCTTTAATCAAGAATTTGCTTTGACTTTTCGAATTTTGCAAAGATAGCAAGGAAAATAGCTGAAACATTAATGTAATGTCTTGAAACATTAATGTAATGTTGCTAGGGTTTCTCCCCCCCTTTTTTTAACAACAACAATGAATTTTTCCGTTTTGCCCTTTTCCGGGATTTGATTGGATATTTCTGTACATATCCAATTATGACATCAGCAATTGATACTCTGCTTGATTTTCGCACTAATTTCTCGGCAGATAAGCACGCTTTCATTGGGAAGTCCATCCGAATCATGACCATCCGTCATTTATTAGGATACGCAACTGAATCGTCGTAGCCTTTAGTAGGGTAATTGATTGTTACCGCTTTTCAAGGCGTAAGTGATTGAACTTACCCTCTTTTTGAATTCTGCTGACTCATCTTTGGCAACCGAAGAGTCTGTACAGGGTCTATATAAACCTTGTCTTTGCTATTTGGGTTCTTCATCCCAAAGATGTGCTTTGCCGTGAGTCCTTACGACTGCTGGCTTCAACGCTTGTTTTTCGTTGATTCATGGCAACTTCAAGTTTTGAATCCTGAGTTTGCGCTTTGTGCTATAGAAATAGTTTCCAAGATCCACTTTATGAGGAATATTGCTCTTTATAACCATCATAAAGAAGATGGAGATAAAATCTCATGTGTGTTCGAAGAGATTTCTTCGTGTATTATGTGTGCAGGTCATGTTTCCGGCCGCCTCGTGGTGAGGTGCCGCGCCGAAGTGACCGTGCTACCGTCTCATAATGAACGGCGGAATTCTTCTTCAGCATCCCTGGAGAAGAATCCGTCACCTTCACGTTTGTGAGCTCGGGGTGACGAACCGTCGCGTTCATCCCCGTCTACAAGGAGCCCTTGCCCTTTGGAGCTTCTGCTTGCCTGTGGATCGCCGGAACCGGTGGTTCCTTGGGAAAATGTTATGGGGTGCAGATCTGACAACGGTCTTGTCGAATACCGGGATCTTGAGCGTATGGCTTCATGTGGCTCTTTTAGAGCAAGATCCCCCCTGCTACAGATGTTCACCCGCAGATCTGCGTGTTGCATTGCCAGTGTTGAAACTGGTGGGTTCATCCTTTTCTAGTCGGAATTCCCGTAGTGTGTTTCTGGCTTGTCAGACACTTTTCGAATGTATTGTAAGCCATGTTGGCTGCGTAGTTAGATTCGAGCTCTTCGCTTGTAAGCTGCTATCTAGACAGATAAATTGTAAGTCATTTGACTCGTAATGATAAATAGCTTTTTGTATTATATGCTGTCTCTTTACAACAAAATACAATTTCGCATGCGTTTCGGCATATTTCGTTTTGCATAATGCTATGTAATGGTTTTGCATTTGCGATATATTAATTCGCTGATGCTTCGCTAGATCGTTCGAGATCATATATTCGCAGCTGTGCCATCCCGGCAGATGGGCTTGTGGTTGGCCATTGTGGATCATTTAAGATCATTTTCACAACGTTGCTATCGTAGTAGATAGTCTTTAGCAGATCAATTAAGATCGTTAAGTGGTGCGAATTGCTATCATGGCAGATAGGCTTTATTAGAGAATCGTTTGAGATCATTTCTCACATAAACTGCTATCGCAACAAATAGACTTTTAGAAGATCTAATAAGATCATTTTGCGCATGCGTTGCCATCGTAACAGATAGGCTTGGGCGATCAACTAAAATCGCTTTGCATATAAGTTGCTATCGTAGCAGATAGGCTTGGGTGATCAACTAAAATCACTTTGCATATAAGTTGCTATCATAGCAGATAGGCTTGGGTGATCAATTAAGATCGCATTTAGACAGGCTGCTATCGTAAGAGATAGGCTTATATGATCAATTAAGATCGCATTTGTATAAGCTGCTATCGTGACAGATAGGCTTAGATGATCAATTAAGATCGCATTTGTACAGGCTGCTATCGTAAGAGATAGGCTTATATGATCAATTAAGATCGCATTTGTATAGGCTGCTATCGTATAGAGATAGGCTTAGATGATCAATCAAGATCGCATTTGTACAGGCTGCTATCGTAAGAGATAGGCTTATATGATCAGTTAAGATCGCATTCGCACAGGCTGCTATCGTAAGAGATAGGCTTAAAGGATCAATTATGATCGCATAGGTTGCTATCATAACAGATAGGCTTTTATGATCACTTAAGATCGCATTGCATTGGCTGCTATCGTGAGAGATAGGCTTAGATGATCACTTAAGATCGCATTTGCATTGGCTGCTATCGTTAGAGATAGGCTTAGATGATCACTTAAGATCGCATTGTATTGCCTGCTATCGTGAGAGATAGGCTTAGATGATCACTTAAGATCGCACTGCATTGGCTGCTATCGTGAGAGATAGGCTTAGATGATCACTTAAGATCGCATTTGCATTGGCTGCTATCGTTAGAGATAGGCTTAGATGATCACTTAAGATCGCATTTGCATTGATTGCTATCGTGAGAGATAGGCTTAGATGATCACTTAAGATCGCATTTGCATTGATTGTTATCGCGGCGAATAAACCATTGTTAACAGTAATAACAAACTGAATAGAGCAACATAAACAGCTAGAAATGTGAACTTCTCATTTGGGAGAATTCTTTTATTACAACGCTCTCATATGGGAGAGATGAGATTACAATCCTCTCATATGGGAGAGGAGATTGCGTAAATCGTAGCCACATGAGACATTAAACAACGTTATCATAGAACATATGAAATGAGAGAAGTCAGGGATAGTACTTCTTGATCCAGCGCATGTTGATTGAATTCGGAGTTGAGGTTGTGCCGTGCAACCTTCGTATGCTGCAGTAGCCACTATCGAAGACTTCTGTGACTTCGAAGGGTCCTTCCCAATTAGCTGCGAACTTTGGGTGAGTTGCTTCTCGCATACAGTGGTCAGATGCGCGCAAGACCAAGTCTCCAACTGCGAAATCTCTTCGCTGGACTGTCTTGTTGTAGGCGCGAGCGATTCTTTCCTGGTACCGCTTGTTGGTCCTTTTGGCTTGTTCTCGATTTTCTTCCAGCAAGACTAAGTCATGATCGCGTTGATTTTCATAGAGTGCATGGAAGGCCAGCCTTGCCGAATTGACTCTAACCTCCGCAGGTACTACAGCTTCGGCCCCATAACATAGTAGAAATGGCGAGGCCCCTGTGGGTGTCCTTGGAGAAGTTCTGTAGGCCCATAGAGCTATGCTTAGAGAGTCGGCCCACTTCTTGTGGTCATCTGCGACCATCTTGCTCAATATTCTCAACAGCGTCTTGTTAGTCGCTTCGGCTTGTCCGTTTCCCTTTGGGTAATAAGGGGTAGAACATATCTGCCTGATATTGTACTCCGCTAATTTCGCAGCTACCTGGCGATTAACAAAAGGAGTACCGTTATCTGAAAGAATGGTGTTTGGGATTCCGAACCTGCATACGACGCTTTCCTGGATAAAGTTGACCACAGCCAGCGCATTTGCCGTCTTTAGTGGTATTGCTTCCACCCACTTGGTGAACAGCTCAGTTGCGGTGAGAATGAAATGATTCCCGTGCGACGTTGTTCGGATGGGACCGATGAAGTCCAGAGCCCATGTGTGAAATGGCCATGGCGTCCCTAGTGCATGTAGATCCACGACGGGAGCGTGCACTAGGTTCCCTTTGAATTGGCATTCCTGGCAGCGTCGCACTTTGGTGCGGCAATCGACCTCCATCGTGGGCCAGAAATATCCGATTGAGAGGAGCTATCTGCATAATTTCGCACCTCCTTGGTGTTCCACCTGATGAGAAAGGTCCATGACTTCTTGTGCTTCTCTGTTGTCTAGACATCGCAGCAAGTTGCCCTCGTGACCTCTTCGCCAAAGTAGGTTTTCCTGTACCACGTATCGAGACGCTTTCCTTTTCAATTTTTCGGCTTCCTTTCTCGATTCGGGCACGGTGCCCTGGGTGAGGAAATCGAACAGTGGCTTCCTCCAGTCCGTGTCGTCATCGGTTAGGGCGACGAGTAGAGAATCTTTGATTAGTGCGCAACTTTCGCACTTCCCTTGTATCAGGGCTGCAGCTGTTGACATGTCTGGCCAATGAATGCCATATCTCTGAGCCTTTCTGTAGATTGACACCTCGCTTTCTCCGCAAGCGTGTTGGTGAATCTTTTCTAACAGCTGTTGTCCCTCTTGCTCGGAGACACATCGCATGAGTATTCCTCCAGGGCCCTTGTAGTAAAGGGTGTTGTCGTGGATGCAGTATCCTTTTGTGAGTGCCCAGCTTTCGCTGCTGGTGCCTTTCGCAATAGCTTGCAGGATTGTTTTCCGCCAGTCTGCGTCATCCATGTGCTCGTCGTCGCATGCATCTTCTGTCAATGCCGACGATGTTCGCACTTCAATGGAAATCCTTGCGGGGCATTTGTCTATGCTGACCTTAGATCCCAAGGTTGCTAAGGCGTCTGCGTGTCTATTTTCCGCTCGGGGCTTGTGCTCGTATTTCACATCGCAGAATTGCTGCATCAGCTTTTGTACTAGGGTGCGGTAGGACAGGAGGTTGATCTCCTTCAGACCATATTCGCCCGAGGCTTGCTTAACAATCAGTTTGGAATCTCCCATGACCGTTAAGTTGCTCACCTCCAAAGCTTTCGTCGCACGGAGCCCCGCGATGAGAGCCTCGTATTCCGCTTCGTTGTTTGTGACTGCGAAGTTGAGCTTCGCGGACATCTGTATGACTTCCCCGTCTGGCTTTGTCAAGACTATCCCAATGCCTCCGCCTTTCCTAGTTGAGGAACCGTCGAAGTGGAGGGTCCAATAGGGCACGTCGATTGCGTAGATTTCAGGGCCTTCGAGCTCTTCTTCAATCACGGGTTCGTGGCTGTTGTCGGGAAACTGTGCCAACAGATCCGCTACCGCCTGCGACTTGATCGCTCTTGGTCACACGCATGTGATATCGTATTGAGAGATGGTCATGTACCATTTCGCCAATCTCCCGCCCGGAGTAGTGTGAGTTAGCAAGTATCTTATGGGGTCGCTCTTGGTGACCACTACTACTTTGTGTGATGCAAAATAGTGTCTCAACTTCTCTATCACAAAGAATAAAGCAAGGCAATGACGTTCGATGTCTGTGTACCTTGATTCAGCAGGCTGCACAATACGAGAGATATAGTAGATGGGCCTCTCTTGGCCTTCATACTCCTGAGCCAGGAGCGCTCCTATAGATCTCCTTGTTGATGTCAGATATAGCAGAAGCGGTGATCCCAGTTGAGGCGCGATTATTATCTTTGAGGACGTGAGTAAATCCTTCAGCTTTTAGAATGCGGCTTCGTGGTCCGGAGCCCAGTTGTACGCGGCGTCCTTCTTGAGAAGAGTGCTGAAACAGCATGTGATTTCGGCTATTGCTGGAATGCTCCCCTCGGTAGTTGACGGAGGGGTTGCCGTAGGTGTTGGCGACACATACGCCGCCGGAGGATTGGGAGCATATTGACTACCCGCATTTCCCCAGATCATCGTTGGGGGAGGCAAAGGGTACTGCAGAGTTGGGTTGGACGCCAAAGCCGATGGCTGCGGAGCGTGAGCAGCAGGAGGCAGCATCTGTGCCGTTGATCCCTGAACCGAAGGCAGCTGCGTAGCCGACGGTGGAGTCTGCAGATGAGGGTTGGGAGGTGTGGCTGACACTCCCAATCCTGGAGCGGTAGGGGTTCCTCCTCCATGAGGGATAGCGGTGGCTGGTGGAGGATTCGGCGCAAGGGTGCCCAGAACGGCCAAGATTTGTTCTAATTGCGCAGATTGAGACTTGAGAGCTTTCGCCTGACTTTGGACAGTAGCGTCCAAAGACTCTAACGTCGGTGCTTCGCCGGGATTCGTCGGAGTACGGCGGGTCTCGTCTCCCGAGGGAGTTTCGGTGGAGGGCGATCGGTTGCTGACATCATCCTCCCGAGACATGGTTGCTTTTGTTGGTAAGTTCACGTCGGGTTCACCAAAATGTGCACAAGAGATTCCGGCGAGGAGACCTCCGTGTACACCGTGTGTAGTGGATCAAGGATCGCACAGGAAGAGTGGGGTTGTGTGTAGGGAGAGAGTAAGTCAGTAGCAATGTCTGAGAGAGAGACAGAGGTTTGGCAGAGCTTCCGCGTATGGCAGTGTGTTCTCCTTTGTATGGAAAGGTTGACGATCTATATATACTGGAGAACGTGACCGTTGTAGTGTGGTTAATGCGCCCATTAATGGCGGCTTAATTAGCTTAACCATAACGGCACGTTCGTCCGAGTATGTAGGGACCGTTACAGCACGTGGTGCGCGAATACCGGAACCGTTACGAGGTTGACCGGGTTTGACCGGATTGACCGGGTTTATGGAGCTCGTGCCATAAATCTCTCAAAACAGTTACTAAAGGTCGCGTGCGGGCTTGGCTCGCACGCGACAAGGCTTACTCTAGCCTCCAAACCACTAAGTCCCTACAAGTCCCGTGCAGTGGTATGCGAGGGCTCTGTCTCGCAGCCCCCACATGGATCAGCTCGGCTGGTGATCCTGTGTGTGTGGAGCACAATATGGTGTGCTGGATGGCTGCCACGTGGCCAAGATCTGTCAGCTCAGAAAGCAGTATCTACAGGTGCGAACAGAGGATCTGAACGGACTGAACTCCGGGGGGAGACCGTTGAGGGCGTAGAGAAGCATGTCTTCATCGCCGATGATGACAGATGAAAAAGCTAGTTGATTACATATCATCTTCAGCTTTTGCATAACTGAAGCGACAGATCCAGACCCCTTTTTGAGGGTTTGGAGATCGGACTTCAGTTGCAGTATATTGGAACGGGTAAGAGAAGCGTAACGACGCTCAAGCGAGAGCCAAGCAGATCGAGCATGAGAACAACCAATAACCAAGGTCAAAGCTTCTTTGGAGAGAGAGTATAATTCAAAACTGTAAGAACTGCTTGGTCCTGAAGGATCCAAGAAGAGTGATTAGGGTTAACAGTGGGTTCGCCGCCGCCGTTGGCGGTGAGAAATTGTGGAGGACAAGGAGAAGATCCATACAAGTGGCCATATAGACTGTGTGTACGAAAAATAGACGAAATTTGAATGTTTCCATAGAACAAAATTAGATCCATCCAGTTTGAATGAAAAGAGGTTATGAATATTTGAGAGAAGATGTATAGGTGTGTTGTGTGGTGGATTTGTGGTGGTAGAGAGAGCCATGACTCTGATACCATGAGAATCAATCGATTCTTGTAAAGTAAAGTTGCTGAGGATTGAAGAACAATGAACAAACAAAGAAGATGAAGAATAGGTTGTGATATTTACAGTCTATTGAATGAAACCCTAGAGCCACAAGAGAGGCTTATATACATAGATGCCAACGGCTGAATCTTAACGGGTGAAAATGAACGGACAAGATTAGCTAGGGTTACTGCTAGACATAGAAAAATGACAAAAATACCCTTACACTTTGTAATGGGTTACAACTGAGTAAATAGACATTGTTGGGCTTCATTAAGTAACTAATGGGCCTGTCTTGAGTATTCTTGTGGGCTTGACTCCAATCCAGTGGGCTTCATGAATAGGCTTCGCTAATAGTTCTAATCCTCGCAAACGAATCGCTCCCTTGAGAGCAAAGAAAACAGCCCTAGTTGTGTCATCAACTTTATCACCAAAAAGTATCGGGCTGCAACTACTACTGTAGACTGTACATGAGGAATTATGTGAACCATACAGGAAAGAAAAGGCCCAACTAGTGACCCAAAAGAAATATAACAAAAAAGCACTACTCTCAGATGAAATAACATATTACGGACTAGCCTTTTCTCAAATTAGACATCACTCTCTGTTTGCCGAACAAGAAAAAGATCATATACATATTTGTACTTGGTTTCGGAAAAGGATTGCGTAGGTTTCAAGGATGCTATCTATATATAGTATTATTTCTGTATCAGGCTACTACGTTGGAAACTATTACTACTTCTCTACTTAAACCCAAAAAGCTTCCTTAACCTAGTTGCTGGAGCTGTAATCAACCTCTGTCAGAGAGAAACTCGGCGGCGGCTCTTTCGGGTGCGTCTGGCAAGCCATAAACACGGAGACTGGCGAAGTTGTTGCGATCAAGAAACTCGTCAGAAAGAGCTACTCGATAGCTGAGTGCCTCAACATGGGAGAAGTCAAGTCACTGCGCAAACTCAACCATCCGAATATTATTAAGTTGAAAGAACTCGCTAAGGTAAACGATTATCTCTACTTCGTCTTTGAGCACATGGAATCAGACCTATTCAAAGTTATGATGGAGAAAAAGAACGGTTTCTCGGAATCGGAAGTAAGACATTGGTTGTTCCAACTATTCCACGGACTTGCCTATATGCATAACAGCGGTTACTTTCATCGCGATCTCAAACCAGCCAATTTGCTCGTGTCGAAGAATGTGATCAAGATTGCTGACCTCGGTTCTGCTCGTGAGGTTTACTCGAAACCACCTTACACCGACTACGTCACAACAAGATTCTATCGGGCTCCGGAAGTTTTGCTCAGGTCTTCAATGTATAATTGGGCAGTCGATATGTGGGCCATGGGAGCGATCATGGCGGAACTATTCACTATGCGTCCACTTTTTGAGGGTTCGAGCGCGACGGATCAGATGTATAAAATATGCAGCGTGATGGGGACACCAACCTGGAGCGACTGGCCCGGAGGACTTCTCCAGGCGAATTCTATGAATTATCAGTTTCCGCAGCTCCCTGGCGTTCATCTTTCGAAACTGATTCCGAATGCCAGCGACGATGCGATCGATCTGATTTATTCGCTATGTTCTTGGGATCCTCTAAAGCGGCCGACAGCCTCACAATGCCTTCAACATCCCTTCTTCAACAGTTGCTATTCCATTCCCCAGTCTCCGTCCTTCACTGTTGCTTCATCAAAGACTTATCCATGTGCTACACGAGAGAGATCATATCGTTCAGTACTGATGGCGAGCGAAACTGAGTACCAAGATGATGTTAGTCAAGTGGGCAAGATTTCGGTGAATTCTGGGATGACTACACTGAATTCAGAACCTGCAAGAAACTATGCACCCGCACCAGCTAGGTCTCAAGCTTCTCTTGCAACGGATTTGCAACGCAGATTGGAGATGAACATTGTCGATGCTCTTAAGAACGAATATTCACAGATTGTCTGAGTTAATTTTACTGTCAGATTTGGGATGGTTCTGAGAATTACTTATCCTTCTCGTTATCCCACAAAGGGAGAAATATGGGCTGTCTTCAAAGACTGGGATATTAGCTGGAGTTCTGATGCAGAGAATCATACAAAGTATACCTATGAAGGTGTTCCACCAGGATCTTTTGAGCTTTACACAGCTTCGCTTTCCTCTGGATTTTTATCATGTTGTTGGAGCTAATTATGGTTCAGATTCTCCTTTTAAGATGGATTAAGTTACTGCTGAATTGAAGAAGAGTCCCAAATGGGGATGATTTGGGGCGTATGTTAGAGCTAAAAGGCAAAGATGCAAAAAATCACAATAAAAAGGGTATAATAGGTCAGTGGCCAAGGCAAGAGGACTTTCCAGGACTTGGGATGTATGAAATCAAAAGGGCTAGCAGATGACTCGTTTGGAATACAATCCTCAGCAAATGGCGCATATTCCTGCAGTTGACAAACCAGAAAAGTTGAAGAGCTTCAATCTGGACTATTCTGCTGAAGACATTTTGTTTCTGAGAGGTTCTTGAAGGGTGATCTGCAGTGAAAGCAAGTTTCTGATGAGATGGGTTGTGCTACTACTACTCTCTGATTTATTTTGCTGTGATAGAGATGTCAAAGATGTCATGTATTGCTCTTGTTATATTGATCCTGCATCAATTTGAAGAATTTATTTTGTAACATTTTGTTGCAGGATAAGTATGAAACTGTGTATCAGCCTATCTCCAATGGCTGTTGTTTATGAAAATCTGTTGATTTAGATTAAACATGGCGTGTTTTTCAGTTTGACATTGACCGATGAAAATTGTCGATTCAACTTAAACATGACGTGTTTTCAGCATTTATTGTGTAATGTTGAATGGTGATAGCATGAAACGGTGGTGCTAGTGCGTTGATGTCAGCGACCATTGAGCTGATAAGGTTTTGAACCGGGACCATGGTGTCTGTTCGGATTTTGGTATTCCAGTAGCTAGGGGAGAAGCTGCTTTAAAAGAGATCCATCCCAGAATGTTTCGGCTTTTCTGGGTTTGGACGGTGAAATTCAGGTGGTTCCCCTTGTGTTTTGTGCTGTGTGAGATTCTTGGGGTGCTTTCGCCCTCGGTATTTATCAAATGAAATACCAGTTTTTAGTTTAAGCATCTATCACTGCACTACAATGCCAGATGCTCTGCAGCTTGAGCCAGTGACATAAGGCCAATAGTTCAACTTCGGATACATGTTTTTTAATGAAGAGTCCTGATTAGAGTAAGGAAAGACATTGGGTCTCTTCTAACTTGAGTCGCTGTGCATATAACTTCTCCCAGTGTTTGTTTCTCTTGACCATTGCAGCGCATTTGTTCCTTCGGTTTGTGTTTTAATTCCATGAGAAAGAGAGAAATGATTGCAGCGCGTTGCAAGATTCATTTATTCCATGGTGTTCGTATTGCCATTGCGAGTTGTATTTGGCCAGACTTGAATTCCATTGGCATATGAGCAAAATTCGCAAATGAAGTGGATTGAGTTCTATCTGGTTATGATCTGAGATCTCTTAACCATTGGCCATCACATAAATGCATGTTTTATATATCAAGCACCGTGTGGTCTTCTTTTGGAGCACTAGAAAAATTCTCTACACAGAGAGGTTACAACTGAACTAATGCATTGGCATAATGTCATAAACTACAAGTCTACAAAGATGAGGAATAGCTCAATAGGAAATAATAATTCAATTAAGGTACACTTTTACATCAGTACCGCTATCAATGAGCGTAGGCCTGTCAATGGGCAGGGTTTTGACCCGACCCGGCCCTGACCCAATAAGGACCCGACCCGCTATTTGTAGACCCAAACCCGACCCTCCAGATTCAGCCCCATATAGTCACTGACCCTGACCCGATGGGCCAGGCCCACCAGACCCGACCCGACCCTAAACACCTTACACAATTTTTTTTAAAGTACCTTACATAGCTAGATAAGGAAGGCCTCTACTAAAATATTCAAATTTCTACTTCTACTAAAATAATCACGTTTATATACTTACCTCCAGTCATTAATTCTCTCTTCTTTTAAATTACTTCACTTTCTTAAACTGTTCATATTGCATATTACCCAAAATCAAACGGTTATCATATTCAATTTTCTAATTAATTTTTTATAATAATTCTATTTTCCAATAGAAATGTTGACTCATAAATCTATCCCACAGTTATAACCCTTCTCTCTTTCTCTCTATCCATAATGATAAAATTAAATACTCCTTAATTATCTGTTTTCACATGATATTCTCTGTTACTACAGATATCCTTGTTACTACTCCTTAATTTTCTCTCTCTCTCTCTCTGTGAATGTTTAGTCTATCCTTTCAATTATCTCCATCTCCATCTACCTTAATTTTCTCACTAATTTCCTCATCTCTCCTTTAATTCTCTCCCACAAATTGTATAATTATGTGCCATATTGTTGCTCAAGCATTTATGTTCTTGTTGGCGTTCCGGTACTTGTTCATGTAAACTGTAAAGGGTTTGGGTCGGCCCTGTGGGTCCACGGGTCAGACCCGACCCATTTTGTACCAGGTTTCAAGGGTTAGGGTCCCGCAGGTCGTGATACGGGTTTGGGTCTCTGTGGGTCGGGTTTTGACGGGTCGGGTCTGGGTCGGACCCGACCCATTGACAGGCCTAAATGAGCGCGACTGAACCACTGCCCTAATCTTCCCTTCAAAGTTGTCCCTCTCAAATTCCAGTCATATTTCTTCAAGTCCTTCAACAGAAAACGAGCATTTCCCTCAACCCACATTTTTTGGATCCCCAACCCCGTAGCTAGTTGAAATCCTTCCCGTAGAGCCCATGTCTCCGCTTCTCTAGCATTTGTACCTGTTAGGTTGTTTGACTTGCAATCAAAGTCAGCAAGAAAATCACAGTGGAAACAATTGTTTTCAAGTTTGAATATGGATGACTTTGGGGTCGGTGGATTGTTTCCTTTGGCAAAGTGGTTTGTGCATGTGGGCCTGGTGATTTCCACCGCCACACTGTCACTCCCTTTAGCTATATAAGGATATTTTATTTTGTTGGTAAAGAATACACAAACACAGATTAGTTTGTTAGCTTGAGAGCATCGTTTGGTAGTGTGTGTCGTGTGGGTTATTCGGGTGGCCGTCGTGGCCGTTGTGGCCACGTCGTGCATTGTAATCGGGTTCTCTTCTCAATAAAATATCTGGTTCTGGCCGTGGAGGTAGCTAGCGGGTTCGTTACGAATTTGTTAGTGAACCACGTTAAATATCTGCCATTGCGAGTTGAATTTGGCCAGACTTGAATTCCATTGGCATATGTGCAAAATTCGCAAATGAAGTGGATTGAGTTCTATCTGGTTATGATCTGAGATCTCTTAACCATTCGCCATCACCTAAATGCGTGTTTTATCAAGCACCGTGTGGTGCTCTTTTGGAGCACTAGAAAAATTCGCTACACCGAGAGGTGACAACTGAAACTACAAGTCTACAAAGATGAGGAATAGTTCAATAGGAAATAATAATTCAATCAAGGTACACTTTTACATCAATACCTGTCACATCCCCCTCCTGCCGACCCCGATTAGCGATTAATAAAACTTTGCGTTAACGGGAGGAGGGCGCGACATGCCGGTGCGGCCTTGACTCGTCGAGAGGCTAAATAAGTAATTTATAAAAGTCGTGATAAAAGTTTCTAAAAGAAATAACTTCGCGGAAGCGTAAATAAAATTACTTGGGGTCGTCTTGATAAACAAGATGATTTGTAAATAAAAGAAAGTTGGAACATAAAAATTCAGTGTCATTTAGCCATCTCGACTCGTATCGTAACAAAGCATAACTCGGGAATGTTTCTAGGTATCATACAATGGCTCATACAAAGTCTTATACATACATAATACTTAACTTATACATTCTTAAACCAAAAAACAACGACATGTATTTCATAGTAACTCCAAGTCGGCTAGCATATACTCGGCATCTAAGCACATAAGCGTCATCAAGCACGTAATCACATATGAACTTAACTCCATGCTACTTATTGCTTCTTACATGTTATTGAAACCTGAAAAAAACATTAAAATTGAAAGAGTGAGCTCTACTATCTCAGTGAGTTACATCTACGCCCCTCCGTAGGTTTGAAAAACCAAAAGAGGCTAACTTTCCCATGGAGCGACATGAACATAAGGCATAGTCATACATACATATACTTATGAAGCTTGAAAGAGCATGACATTCATAAAGCATAACGTGTATCGTAAAGAAAGCGTAACGTAAAGCATAACTTGAGTCATGAGAAATCGTATTTTTCCAAGTAGGAACCTTGCTTTGTCTCACGTGGAGACCTTAACATACTTGAACATGCTTGCTTAGTTTCTTATCTTATGGCCCGTGTAACCTTCGTGACTTAACATAACGTAGGGACATGTCCATCGCGACGGCTCGTGAGGTGACGCGTGCCGTTTTATATTGCCCCGGCAAAAGGGCCGTAGCCTGCCTATACCCGACAGGGGGTTTCACTACGGTAACCGTGGCCTTTATGAAAACGTGTTTTATCTTATGAAACGTTCATTTTCTTTGTTAGCATTCATGGGTCATAAATCATTTCACTTGAGTAAAGAAAGCATACATACATAATATAGGGACAACATGAACATACATAAGCTTGTAAGAAACTTGAGGGTAGGTACAAACTTCGGGAGGTAGGGTAACTCACCTTGCGAGCTTAACTCATTTACTTAACATTCCTTAATTCATTCCTTAATCGTACGAGCATCAACTCCACATCACGTAAATAGCAAAGAAGGCTACAAATCATACATATAAGCACTTAGCACGAAATCATTCCAAACATAGCACATAAGCACTTAGCATGAATTCATTCCAAACATAGCACATAAGCACTTAGCATGAATTCATTCAAAACATAGCACATAAGCACTTAGCATGAATTCATTCCAAACATAGCACATAATGATTTAGCATGAAATCATTCCAAACATAGACATGCCTAAATCACTTAGCAAAATGACACTAGTCTTATCAATGCAAGATAAACAAACTTCTCACACATCCATATACTTGTATTGTATTAAACATATTAATTTGATGCATATGCAATATAAAATGTAGCACATAAGAGCAATATAAAATATAGAGTCGTGCTAGGGAGACAAAAAATCAAACAGAAACTTGAACATAAAATGACGTGGCATATGCCACATCAATAGATGTCTAAATATCACACATATTGATTCTTTCTATTTCTTTCATAATGTTCATCATTAATGGCATGTTTCCATACACATCACTTTATGTTCAATTTTTTGTACGAATTTTTGTTCACCTAGACTTTTCCTAAAATATAATGAAATAAAAGGTAACTTGCATAAACTAGCTTTAATAACTTGATAAACTTCTAAATCATGCTTATAAAATAAGAGTAACCATCGCTAGTACAAAATTCATAGGTGACTCAAAATAATTATTTGGGACCTCAAATTTTGACATAACATAGATAAAGAGTTTACACTTAACATATAAAAATATCAAAAATTATGAAATCTTCTAAGTATTTTTAAACATTAACTTTTAGAGCTGTTTAGGTATAAAACAGAGGCTGAGAAGCGGTCTTGATAATAAATTTATAAAATATTCATAGTAATTCCAAATATTATGAAATTTTAACTGGAAGTAAAGAACACCTCTTTGAACAACATATCCAAATTTTGTAACTATTGGAGTAGAATAAGTACATGAAATCAATGAAAAACTTCTCTGATCTGGGTTGGACAGATTGTAAAAACAGCCCAAGTTTTTGGCCGATTAAAAATTAAATACAAGTCCAATGGCTCTGAAATTTTTATTGTACAAATACCACATACAAATACACAAACTGTAAATTTTTCATATTTTTCAGAAAAGTTTAGGTACTTTTCCCAATTTTGTGAAAATAGACTCAAACATGAACTTTATGGTTTTCTATACTTCAAAAACTTGTTGCATGCAAGGACCATTCCATCAAAATCTGAAATTGAACTAATACAAGGTCTAAATAACACATATATCACTACCCACATCATTTTCTTACATGATTCTAACAACAAACTTGATTTTGATGACATGCATGTATGTTCAAATGTGGGTTTTATGAAATAGGCAACATTCAAGTACCAATATGATGATCTAGCCATGAATAAGATGAATCATGCTTGAAGATGAGGAAGATCAAGTTTAAAACTTACAAATCAAAGATCAAATAACACATGCAACTCAAGATCAAGCAACTTCATGCCAAGATCATGAATCATGAACAAATTGAGCAAACAAAGAAGAAGGAGTGCTTACATATGAACCTTGAGAGGAACTAGAGATTGATCTTTGGTTCTTGGGGCTTGTAGGAGCATGGATTCTTGAAGAAGATGAAGGAAAAGACTCCCCAATGCATAGTATAACCTTAGGATTGAGTTTTTCATGATTTGAGTGGTGGAAAATGGAGTTTTGGGAGTGTTTTGTGAGGGTCAACACCCAAAACCGGGCCTTGCATTCTTGAGGGAGAGTTTGATTGTTGAAGAGAGTTAGAGAGAGCATGATAGGTATGGAAAATGCTAGGGAATGACTTGATGGGATATGGGGGGGGGGGGGGGGTAAACATAACCATGCATGGATGAGTGAACATAATATTATATTATAGATGATTAGTTGGGTGGAAGAAGGATCTAGATGTAAAAGTTAATTGAAAGACATGCTATTTGGTAAATGATGCTAAATTCAATAATTGAGAGGTTAATGCATAAAACATAAAGTTTGGAACACATTTACAAATTTACATAAAGTTATGGGGCAAACTAGAAGTTTAATATTAACTAACAAGTTGACACAAACATAACATTCTTGAAAATATTTTCTTTAAAGTCTAGCATACTTAATAAAATATTAACATTAACACACATATTAAGAAGATAATAATATCGCTTAAAACATAAACGTGCAACATAAATATGAGGGTTACTACAATACTGCTATCAATGAGTGACTGAACCACTGCCCTAATCTTCCCTTCATACTTGTCCCTCTCCCATTGCAGTCATATTTCTTCAAGTCCTTCAACAGAAAACGAGCATTTCCCTCAACCCACAATTTCCGGATCCCCAACCCCGTAGCTAGCTGAAATCCCTCCCTAGAACCCGTGTCTCCGCTTCTCTGGCATTTGTACCCGTAGTGAAGGATATAGCTCTTGCCCTCTGACTATCAAACCAGCTCCTATGCCACCCGATATGTGAGATAATAAGCACAATTTATCTGTATACCACTTACCGTGTACATACATTACCCAAACAAGGTCTGAAGGTTACACAATCTTCCAAATTACACACCACTCTTTTATGACACGTTTGGTTCTCCAAACTAGCGACTGTATTATATTTTTCGTTTTCCGGATAAAGATTGGATTACCCTATAGTAATAAATTATGTGTTTGATTTTGTGCAACATTGATTCAACATTAATGTACAAATAGTCCAATCTAGCTAATACTTTTATGTGAGAGGGTACTAATATTAACACCATCTTTTCACTATTTAGTACTAGTATTATAGTTAGTCCACATCTTTTCATCAAAAATATTATAATTAGTCCAGAACAACCAAACACAATATTGGCTAATGCATGGACTATATTCCCATCAAATAATGCTGATAAGGTGAAATAAATTGTGCATGTTCCTTATACCGTATCCAAACACAAAATATGTATATATGTGAGATAATAAGAACAATTTATCTGTACACAACCCACCGTGTACATACATTACCCAAAGGGTTACACAATCTTCCAATTAGGCACTATTCTGTTCGTTTTCTGGACTACCCCGATTGGACTGTACTAGATTAGGTTTTTCGGATAGGACTGGATCGGATAATTAATTATGTGTTTGATTTTGTGCAGCGATTATTCAACATTAAGGTACAAATAGTCCAATCAAACTAATACCTTAATGTAATAGGATACTAATTTAGAGTATTAAACACTATAGTTTCGCTACTTAGTACTAGTATTACTAGGCGATACCCCGCGCGTTGCGCGGCTTTTTCATAAAATTAATTTGTTCACTATTAAGAAGATAATAATAAAATAAATGAATTTAACTGTAATATTTGAAATCGTATGAAAAAATACAATGCATTTGGGCAGAATTCTCGAGAAGTAAAGTTCTGAAAAGTTTAGGTTATTTTTTAATATAAATCCTATAGCTGAATTTAAACTCAAATTGAATCTCAAATCAAAGTAATATAGAAAATCGTTAAATAATCGAGTGTACAAATAAGAAAATGACGTTAGAAAATGCTTGATTTATGATTTTGTGGTCGAATGACATGTTACTTCAATGATTTCTTGAAATTAGTTTTTTTATGTGTACTATCAAACTACATATATTTATCTATAGTAAAAGGAGATTAGTCATTTAAAAAAAGATATTAATAGAAAATGGATTAGAACAAAAAAGAAATATTACCGTCTCATTTAATTTTAAAATATTTTTATTACTAAATATATTAATAGCATTGAAATTAAATAATGGAGAGTTGAAAATGTCAAATTGAAAGAATTGATATCTCTATGATGTCTAACTTTTTTTCTATTTCTATAAATTACCACAAAAAATACATAAACGGAGATTAATAAAAATTGGATTAGAAGAAAATGTTAATTTTTATCGTCTCCTTTAATTTTAATTTTTTTTTATAACTTAATAGTTCAATAACATTGAAATTAAAGAAATGGAGAGTTAAATTTTTTTCATGTTCATAGAATTGTTGTGTATCACATTTCATAAATTTTTATTTTATATACCCGCAAATAAAATAACAAATATCAAAATTTTAAAAAATAAATTAGAGAATAATATATTTATATAAATTAATATAATAACAATGAAAATTTAAAAATGCTGAGTTACTGCTATTATAAATACTTCATATAAAAATGTTATTTATGATAATTTCTTGATTACTCATAATGTAAATTCATAGCTTAGCGGGACGATAGTCTTTTAAAAAAATTTGATTTGTAGGAAGAAATTATTGTAATTTTTACTCGTGTCCTCTACATAAACATATAGTTAGTATTTTAATTTGTTATAAATCGCATGAAAATGGATTAGAACAAAAATTGATAATTTTTACCGTCTCCTTTAATTTTTAAATAGTTTGTTATTCCAAATATTTTTCTCGGATTTCTTACATTTTTTGGTTTACTATATACCCACAAACACTATAACGAATATTGACTTTTCTAAAAAGGAGATTAGAGAATAAAAATATTTTTCACTTTTGCTATTTTGTCTCAAGAAATATACAAACATATATACATCTATAGTTTCTATAAATAATTGATATCATAACAATGAAATAAAACTGATGAGTTACAACTATTATATATACTTAATATTAAAAAGACTATTTATGATGCTTTTTTGAGTCCTAATAATCTAAATTCATAGAGTAGCATGACAATAGTCTTGTAAAAAAAAAATCAGTAGGAAGATGCTATTGTAATTTTTTCTCATGTCCTCTACATAAACAAATAGTTAATGTATAATCTGTATGATGTGAATGTCTTAAAAATGAAGAGTTACAACTATTGCATTTACTTCAAATAAAAGATCAATTTGATGAATTATCAACTTTTATGAATCATCAATTTACTTCAAATAAAGTGTTATAAATAAATAATTTAGTAACATTGAAATTGAAGAAATTGATACTTAATTTTTTTTTCAAGTTGAAAGAGTTGTTATTTCTTCGATTTCGGACATTTTTTTCTATTGTATTTATAGCCGCAAACACAATAAAAAATGATTTTTTTCTAAAAAGGTGATTAGAGAAGAAAGATATTAACAAAAATTGAATTTGAAATGAATTGATTATTTTATATTCTCCTTTAATTTTAAAATAATTTTTATTACTAAATAAATCAACAAAATTGAAAATGAAGAAATGGAGAGTTGAATTTTTTTAAAGTTCTTTCCCATTTCATAAATTTATATATACCCATAAACAAAATAACAAATGTAATTTTCTCAAAAATAATAATAGAGCATAAAATTTGTTTCCACTTATCTTCTTGTCGTTTTTTCACACACACACACATATATATATCTAGTTGCTATGAATAATTAATATCGTAATAATGAAAAATTAAAACTGATGAGTTACAAATATTTTAAATACTTCATATAAAAAGTTTATATATGATAATTTCTTGATTCTTCATTATTTAAATTTATAGAGTAGTAGGACGTTAGTCTTGTAAAAAAATCGATTAGTACGAAGATGCTATTATAATTTTTACCCGTGTCTATTAAAAAAAATAGTTAGCATTTAATTGGTTATTACATGAAATGAAATTGGATTAGAATATAATTTGATTACTTTTATTGTCACCTTTAATTTTAAAATATTTTATTCTTAATACTAAATAGGCCAATAGCGTTGAAATTAAATATGAAGTGTTGAAACAAATTCAGATTCAAAGATTTGTCATCTCTCGGATTTCTTAAATTTTTTTTTTGTTTTATATATACCCAGAAATACATTGACAAATATTGCTTTTCTAAGCTGGAGATTAGAGGATACAATTAGTTTTCATTTTCTCTATTGTCGTTTTAATATATATATATATATGTATATATATATATAGTTGCTATAAATAATTAATACAATGACATTGAAATTAAAAAATTATGAGTTAAAACTATTGTAAATACTTCATATTAAAAAGCTTATTATGATGATTTTTAAGTCCTCATAATTTAAATTTATAGAGTAGCAGAACGTTAGACTTGTAAGAAAATAAATTAGTAGGAAGATTATATGAAGTGTTAAAAGAAATTCAAGTTCAAATAATTGTTATCTCTCGGATTTATTACATTTTTTTTGTTTTATATATACCAACAAACACAATAACAAATATTGGTATTCTAAACAAAAATAAATTAGTAGGAACATGATATTGTAATTTTTCATTCTTATAATTAGTATGGTATGAATGTCATTAAAACCCAGGGGTTGCAACTATTGCATTTACTTCAAACTAGTGGGCGCCCCGCGCGCGCTGCGCGCGGTGCGGCGGTGATGTTTGTGTCGGTGGAAAATATTGGCAGATTTTTATGCAGTAGGTTCTGGTAATCAACGCAAATACAACAAATGCAGCATCAACATTCCACGTTCGTGTCCAAAGAAATATCATTTTCAGTTCTAATCCAGTTCCCAGAACAACACCCAGTAAGAAATTGATTATGCATTGCACAACTAAAAGCAGACGGAAGTTGTTGCACACATCACCAGCTATGCTATGCAAATAGAACCTGTTCGGAGGATTCCTTTTCTTACAACAATGAAGGGAAGTGAATGCAATGGAGCTGTTTGAGGGTAAAACAGAGTGCCTTTAATACTTACTGATTGATGGTCATGCTTCTAAATTACACTCTTCTACTTTATTTGTAGGCATGAATTATTGGTTTATCTAAACATATTACGTTTTAGATGTATTATATGTTCAAATAAGAAAACAACAGGCACCGGCAACTGGAGAAATTCAAATTTTCAATGGGTCAACATCAACCCTTTTGCAACTTCATACTATGACACAATGGAGAACATATGTCCAAAGTTGTGGCATTAAGTCTTTGTCCGCGTAAATTTGACTGCATGTAGGTTTGACTTCCATGTTTCAATTAGTTAGGAACCGGCGTATCAGGCTTAAATTTTCAGGCAAATTAGTAAATACCCCAGAACTACGATTAAATTGTCGCTACCTCACATGCAAGAAGAATTTCCCCGTACATTATGACAATTGAGAGACAAAGGCATGCGCATATAAATGAACATATGAATCACTCAGTAGCTCTAGTTACTATGAAGTCGAGACTACCTAGGCATAAACAAAACAATAGCGCAGAAGGCGAGCATAAGTCGGTTGGACTTCTCTAGATCTAACTACAAATCATGAAAAAAATGTGACATAAGAGACAACCACAATGATATATCTTAAGATCATTAGTACAAATACTTACAGGTCCTCAAATACCCAGCAGATTCCTCAAGCTCAGTCGACACCATACTTTCGTTGTACACCTAATATGATTAAATTCCATCAACATATCCAAAATCAACAAAATTCCCATTATTAATTCACACGGGAAAAATCCGTTTGACTCATGGTTGAAAATGTAACAGCAATTCCATACCAATTACCTGTAAAAAGGTTAGGATGTTCGGCAACCCACTTGCTGCTACCTCCACTGCTGATTATCTCTTTGGAAGGGTTCATGCTCGCCAATCTGTGGCCCTAACTGTTTAGACGATCTGTGATATGCTTTTATGGCTCTATAGTTGATAAAATCAATTAATCATTTGATATACTGAAATAGGAGAACAACTCAGCTAGATCCAACAGAGCATCACTCATAACAATTGACATAAGAAACAGCAAATCGTGATATCAGAACAGTTCTTTATGTCGGGTCAAATCTAATATATCCATTTTCTTATTATATAAACCTAACTGGATATTATCATTTTCAAAGTCAACCATCAATGGTGTGCCATTTAAGTTCTAATACTCACCACAGCAACCTTACCCACGGAAAGCTCATGACACATCATTTCTAAAACATTTCCACACAAAATGAAAGCAAGAATCGCTTACAGCTCAATGTTTGTATGAATTGAAGATATCGTTTACAAACTATATATTCAATTATTGGAAGATGTTAGAATAGAAACATTAATCGATCTAACAGGTTTTGTCTCATCCAGGCTGGTTGTGCAGTCATTTTGTTTAATAACATACTATCTGCCATAATGTTTTACAAACAAAGTTTAGTCATATAGTTCATTTGTCCTGAGGAAAGTGCGTTGCATGCATCTACGCAAAGCAAACGAAGGATCAAACATCACAAAAGCTCTCAATTCAGATATCAGAATTCAAGATAATCAATACCACAAAACAAATTATGGGGTGGTGTAACGGTGCAGACCTCAAATCAGCAAAAAGCTAGACCGACGCCGCAACGAAATCCTAGTTCTTTGAATCCAGAGCAGGTTCTACAAAATTCAGTTCTTAGAAAGATGATTTCAATTAAATTGGAATATGGCAGATTTTATTCACGATATTGTTTGTTATTTCCACCATCAATAGAGAGCAAAACGTTAAACAAAACCAAATCACAAGCCAGGCAAAATTCTATCATCGAACGGCCTTAATCCAAAATTGAGCACACTAAACACGACTAACCACATTAGGTTGCAATGCTGGAAAGTAGCCCAGGTACTTCATTGTTGCTGGCTCATAAAACTGGGCTTTATCTGTGTATCTCTTCTTCGGTATCTGCATTGCGATTTCATAACAAACATGAGCACAATATTCTTAACCGAAGCCATCATACAGTAAACCAGAGTCTCATAGAATCAGACTTATATAACATGTAGTGGTGATGCACTGGTCGCCGGGTTGCTTGGTTTCTGAACCGTTTCTGCACATTTGCTTTATCTTCATGCCCTGCTGCTGAGGCCGAAACAACAACCCAAAAAGACCCAGCAACATACAACCCATACTTCAAGCCTGGAAATAAGGTGTTTAACACCAACAAACAACCCAAGAAAGCTTATATCACTAAATAAAGTCACAATGTCACGGAGAACCTTATACTGCAGAAAAGAAAACACGGTAGAACTTGATAACAATAACATAAAACTAAGTCAGAGATACTCCGCATATTCATAAGACCCGGGGGGCACAGTTTTACTAAACCTGGCATTTTTGAAACTTCGCAGAAAATATTTCATTTAAGGAACGTTGTAGCAAAATTCCATCCAACGTAAACGATGTACATTATTCGATCGGAGCTTTATTTTTTTTTCTTTTTTCATATACAAATGAGAAATATATGGATACAACGTACTTTGAAACTGATGCAGCTATTTTTGCTATATTACATGATAGCATGTTACTCTTTAATGCAACCTCTGGTGGGAATTGTATCTATGTAGATGGAACAATAAATACAACATAAAAAACAGGATCCATGCAATGCATACAGTGGGTGCAGATTAGAAGAATTAATGGGCTCTTCATCTCCCAATACGAAAGGAACGTTGTAGCAAAATTCCATCCAACGTAAACGATGTACATTATTCAATCGGAGCTTTATTTTTTTTTTTTCTTTTTTATATACAAATGAGAAATATATGGATACAACGTACTTTGAAACTGATGCAGCTATTTTTGCTATATTATATGATAGCATGTAAATCTTTAATGCAACCTCTGGTGGGAATTGTATCTATGTACATGGAACAATAAATACAACATAAAAAACAGGATCCATGCAATGCACACAGTGGGTGCAGATTAGAAGAATTTATGGGCTCTTCATCTCCCAATACAATGCTGTTGCTATAAAAACATACCTAAAGCTTTGAAAAATATAATATCAGAATAGCTATGGACAAAAAAGAAGAAGCTGCAAGTAGGCCTCCAGAAATTGTGGAAAACAAATTGAGTAGCAAAAGGAAGCGACGCGATGAAGTCAGGAAGGGCAAGAAGCTGAAGCATACCGTAAGCGTGGAAAGTACTGAGAGCGAGAGCGAAAATGAATCGGAAAACTGGCATCAGCATGACTATGTTGTTGGTAAAGGATCCGAAACTACAGTTTATTCTGGAGGTGACGACGAAGACGATGCATGCGATAATGATACGGCAAGATCTTATGAAAGAAATAAGAAGGTTATTTTAGCTATGTTTCGGCGACAAAGGGAGGCAGGACGTAAAAGCAGAGCAGAGCGACAGGAACGACTGAAAAGGAAAGGCGACGATCTTAATGAAAAAATCTCGAAGAAGAAGCGTAGAAAATAAATTAAGTATTAGATCTCTATTTGTAGTATCTCATGTAATTAAAATTATGGATCTAATACTTTGGTATCGGCGGCTATTGTAAATTTTGAATTCATATTAAGGATGTTTTATTTAGTTGATGTCATCACATGATATTATTACTTGTCATCGGATAACAATATCACGAAAAATGCACAAGAAAGGAATCACGTGAGAAAATATGAACAGAAGTAAGATCCTCAAGCATTGCTGAGTTGATGCAAAGACCCTAGCAAGGTTCTGCAACTTTCTAATAATTACCTAAGTGGATAAGATACTCATTATTGAACCAGCCAAGACTTCATATGTGATGGCATACATCAGAAACCAAAAAAAAAAAAAGCCAAAATTCCATTCATCATAAGACACATAAGAACGATCAAACTCCAATTACTTCAAGATATTAAATCTTTTCTCCAACTTTCTCAATGAACATTTCAAAAATAACTGAGTGTGATGCACAAAAGCTAAGCCTGGCTTTTCCTTCAAATTAGAAGCACCAGATATAAGCATACCTCGTATCCTATCCAAACAATGGAGGCGATCACCATCATTGCTAATGCATTAGAGAACTTTCTATAAGTATCCAACTTGACAGAACTCCCCTTTGCCTGAAAATGATGAATTTAGAGCAAAACACACATTGAGCACATGAACAGAGAAAATGACTAATTTTATACAATAGAGTGCATTGCAAAGTTAGATGCCGTAATGCATTTGGTTCAGACCAAAATAGATCGGATGGGAACTCCCTCACCTCTCACAGTTCCTTGTAAGATGCTGCAAGAGTATCCAGGAAGACGTCTTTAATGATATCCTGTACATGCAATTTGAACTCATTAACTTTGAAATCGCACAATTAGCCTAAACAAAACACCACATAACCCCCAACACTAAGTAAAATTAATCAAGCACAAATATGTGTTTTCATGTTTAATTCTTGACTATGCTTCTAATATTTACAGAAAAGGGTCAGTCATATGGCTGTTTTCTCAATACAACTGGTTAAAATATAAGCAACCAGACCCAATTTGCTTAACAACATCGGATCCTAAAAAAAGAACGCGTGCAACTTCCAACTTTGTAGCGAAATGGACGACAGACGTGTTGGTAAGCTTTTCCCATCTGCAGCCCATTCCCTGCCACCAAACGTAACCTGGATATGAGTTGTAGGCAAATATGCACTCATCCAACACTAAAACCAATTTGAAAGGAAAACTTTAGACTCGATAAATTGGTGGTTTGGTTTATAATCAGACCAGTGATATAGCATATCGTCCATTGCTTCATGTATTATTTCCTGCAGTTGGAAGTTTCTCATCGTTAGATGTCAACAGGAAAACCCTGACACTCAGAGAAACCCAAAATCTCAATGCTAAATATTCATCCAGGCACGACAACATTAAAAATTAAAAAGCTCATAAAATTGTATTGAATGTTCAGGAGAGGCTCAGATCTGTTGGAGTGATCGGCCGAGAACAAACCCACCGTGGCTGCAACTATGGTGGACAAAAAACCTCCGAGTCGCCGTGCCAACACGTGGAACCAATCTCCGTGCTTGAATCATTTGATTGAGAGTATTCATCGTCACAGCCTCATATCAACCCAAACCAGAAGGGGGCGAAAGTGCAATTTAGCCAAGCAAATATATATATCTTACTACCTATATATAAATAGAATAGGGCTCTTACACCCTGGCGGCACTTCACCATTTTTTGCCATGCTGTTCCTTTTCAAAAATTAAAAATCTCATAAAATTGTATTGAATGTTCGGGAGAGGCTCAGATCTGTTGGAGTCATCAGCCGAGAACGAACCCACCGTGGCTGCAACTATGGTGGACAAAAGACCTCCGAGTCACCGTGCCAACACGTGGAACCGATCTCCGTGCTTGAATCATTTGATCGAGAGTATTCATCGTCACAGCCTCATATCAACCCAAACCAGAAGGGGGCAAAAGTGCAATTGAGACAAGCAAATATATATATACCACTGTAATGGTACAAAGAACGAAACAGATAACATGTGCTAAACAAAAATTTGAGAACAAATGAACACATGAATCAAAACCCAGAAGCCTAATTCTTCAATTGCATTCTCAGACTCAAACTAAACCAGAAATAAACAACCAATTTCAGTTCTTTGAGCATAACCCACGAGATTGGCATGAACAGAGACTAAAAAACCAAATTAGGGTTTTGATTTAAAACTATCCAAGCTCGGAACTAAACAAAATTCAACATGCAAGCCAAGGCAAACTCAAAATGGTGAAAACAAACCCAGGCTTTGAAGGTTCGTCTTTGACGGCAGAGTGACAGAATTCAAAGAAGCTGAAGACACCGGTAGAGATATAGAGACAAACCTGAACCAGAGCAAACCCACACCATAACCACACCACAACTCAACGGCTTAATAGATGCAAGCATGCAATAACATGTGGCCGACTCGACAGTAACTCAACTAAGCCGCGTAAGCGAAGCCACAGAAGCCGTCGCCGTAGAGACACGAGAGACACGGACCTGGAGAAGAAGCCGAAGAGCTGACAGCAAAAAGACAGAATCAACCCCAACTACAGCCAACACACACAACAGAAACAAAAGGGCAAAAGAGACAATTCGAGAAGCAGATGTGGACGGCAACCAAAGGAACAGCATGGCAAAAAATGGTGAAGTGGCGCCGGGGTGTAACGGCCCTATTCTCTTCATATATAGCTAGCAAGAAATAGAAAAACCAACTCACCTTTCCATTCTTGAAATTTCACAGACCTTGGTACTTTAATTAGTCAAGAAAGATTGGCACATTAACCATGCCTATGACATGTATCTTCAGCAAATAACTTTTTATAAGACTACCAAAATAGAAATAACGGAGGCTCAGATCTGCTGGACTCATCGGCTGAGAACAAACCCAACGTGACTGCAACTACGGTGGCCAAAAGACCTCCGAGTCGCCCTGCCAACACGTGGATCCGATCTCCGTGCCTGAATCATTTGATCGAGAGAATTCATCGTCACAGCCTCATATCAACCAAAACCAGAAGGGGGCGAAAGTGCAATTGGCTAGTTTACTGATCAACAAAAAGGATAAAGCATGAAAACATGGAAGTTGTAGGCCATAACAGGATAGCGAACTTCGAGAACAAATCGCATACCAATAATGCCCACCAGTGATCCGATCATTTGAAGCCAATCCATGGAGAAAATAGGAACCAACAACAAATCAGAGTACATGAAGTAACCATACATGAACTAACCTTGCATTTTTCTCTTTCTCAAACCATTGTAATTGTTCCTCAGAGTAAAATATGAATAATGATTCTCAGAATATTAAGGAGAGGCTCAGATCTGTTAGAGTTATCGGCGGAGAACGAACCCACCGTGGCTCCAACTACGGTGGCGAAAATACCTCCGAGTTGCCCTGCCAACACGCGGTTCGATCTCCGTGCCTTAATTACTTGCTCGAGAGAATTCATCGTCATAGCCTCATATCAACCAAAACCAACAACAGTACAGAGGATTCGTCATGTACGAAACTCTGCACCAATCGAACAAAGCAAGAAAATATTCGTTGTGAAATGAATATTTGCCTAAACTTACTCGAATAATTTCAATGAAGATATATCTGTAATTTCATAAGCTTTTTTCATGTAGCTGGCTCAGATCAGTTAGAGTGATCGGCCGAGGAAAAACCCACTGTGGCCGCAACTACGGTGGCAAAAATACCTCTGAGTCACCCCGCCAAAACGCGGTTCGATCTCAGTGCCTCAATCACTTGCTCGAGAGAATTCATCGTCACAGCCTTGTATCAACCAAAACCAAAATATCGAACAATACCTGGAGCAAGCCGGCCAGCAGATAATGTCCCTAGAGCGTGGTTAAACCATTTGGTTAAGGGATGCTCCTACACAACCAAATCAAATCAAACCTTCAAAACTCAAAACAAATCACATTCCAGATCAAGTTACGGAACTAATAATCATTGATTAAGGGCATTTTCTGAGAAAATCAAGAAGAAAGACCTGGGAGGAAGAATATAGTAACTTTTGATCTGTCATTAATCCTTAGTAGCTGTAGTTCGAATTCATCCTTATCTAATCATCACTCATGAAGCATATTGTTGTATGATTCCATTAATCATTTGTTTTTCCCTATAATATTCAAGTAATTGTGTTCGAATATTGGATTGAGTTGGGCATCTCTGTCCCAAAAGCATTATTCTTTGCTTTTGGCAATATAAAATCGTAGTGTTTGTCCAAAATATTTGTGTCAAAACAGTATAATGTGTTAAGAAGACTGTTGAATTCGTAATTCTGGTCAGTATAAGAACTCCAAGACTAATCTTTCCTTTTTCAGTTGCTATCATAACTCTGGTATGTATTCTAGAAGACAGATATGAATTTCTCAAACAGCTTACCTGCATCTATATCCTGTCTACAAACTATCTAAGCCACGACAAAAAAAGATTACATTCAAGTTGAATTTTCTAAACATGTGCCTAAAGCTACAAATTATTGTTCCTGCCATGCAGATTGAACTCAGTTATTAAAAAGTTAAACCAGATATAATATCAAATTAAGCACTGAATCGCTGGATCAGAATCTTATTAACTTAAGAAGAATTTACGTGAAACAACAACAATGTACAAAAGGGTACAAAGACAGGTTTAGAGATTAAGTTGTATCTGATTCATTGTGTTGAAGATCTAAAATTTTACATTGACAACTCGTAAGCATGGATTCCCTACTCCTTTAAGACAATAGAAGAAACCCAACATATAAAAGAAATATGGACCTTATTGAACTTGATGACCACATCTCTTGACCCTTTCCATCCGCCTATTCAAAATCGAACAGATGCTTCCATGATTCGACTTAGGATCCAAGCCACCAACCTGGATGCAAACCTGAAACAGAACACAGAATAAGTTCTTGACCTACACAAATATATATACACATGTATATGTGTGTACATGTTTGTGTGCATTATCAACTTGAAATAAGAAATAAGACAACTACGAAGTAAGAGCAACAAAATCAAACATCAGAAATGATGTGCTGGCGTTGTACCATTAGAAGAACAACAACAAAAATGAGATCACTGAGATGAACCCAAGAAAACAGAAGTGCTTCTAATTTCAATCCCAAGCCAAGATTTTAACAATAAACTGTAATCAACCTCAATACATCCCCGAGCTCGCTTTAAAAATGACTTCAAATAACAACCAAAAAAATCACAAATTGGTCACTGCGGGCTAACTCCATTAGCTAAGCTGGAATTACTCTGTATATTCACACTACAAAAAGCTCAAGTAATTATGCTCTGCATATTGACGAAGACAGTCAATGAAACTTAACCCTAACAGCAAAACACCAAAATCAACCAGATCAACAGCATGCAGAAGAGCCTTTAACCAATATATAAAATTTATATTCAACGACTGTATGCTAATACGTGAGCATGAAGTGCTTATAGTTTATTTTGCTTTTTCTGTTTCTATTATTTGCTTATATGTCTGTAATAATATTGCGATTTCTACACGGTAAGATGTTGAGAACCATTATAGTTGGGTAATTCTAACTAACTTCTGTTATATTGTAGTTTGCAGTTGATGCGGGTATACCAAATGGGATGATACAGTATTATACATATGTCACTTTATTTAATTCTTTCATATGTATAGTTGGAATGTAGAAAAAGAAACATTCTGCTTCATCTCAACCACTTACTGAAATAATCACCAGTAAAAAAACTTATTTTATATCCTGGTCTTAAAAAATGATGGTCTGGCTAAAGAATATAGCAGTCCTAAAGTTCCGCTCTCCAGCCTCGAACTCTCTCACTCCTTATTCCACAATCCCTAAACCTCACTACATTTGCAAGATTTTTAGGATTTCAATAAGAACGCATATAACTTTCAACTTTACAACTCTTCTAAGACTCCCTCACTGATTCTTCCAAATGGGACTGATTATATCCGCAATCTGGTCAAGTCAATTGCACGTGTGGTTTCAAGCGGAAGCAAGAGCATTTTGGTTCACAAGAAGCTGATTGAAGGGCAAAAAAAATGATGATTTGTTCTTCATATATTATTGTTGCTGTTAGTGTTAGTGAAACAATCAGTCTGGAAGATTAGCAGAGAAGGTTGGTCTACTTATCCTTCTGAAACATGCAATGGAGCCATTTATATCTGATGAATGGTTCTCCTGACCATTTCTGTAGTAGTATAGAAGCAGTGTGCCATAGTACCATATTTTGAATACTACTAATTTATCTTTTAGAAATTGATCTATCATTCACAATTCTTCTAAGTAGTGGCTTTAGGCCCCTGGTGAATACGCTAGCATTTTACAGGACTTGTTGCATTCTACAATCGGCAAAAAAATTGACACAAAATTCCTAGCTTCAGGTTTAGAGTTTTCAGTTTGAAATTTATTAAAGCTAAGACCACTTCGAATTCTTATATTTAATCTGCACTTGAAACTTTTATCTCCAACCAAGGAAAAAAGCTCTCGAGAGTGGTCTAAATAATTCTATACAGGAAGTGAAAACATGATAAACAAAAGAAATGATAAAATATAGAATACTCGGATGCTTCCTCATAGCTAAAGAACTTGACAGCTGAGTTGGGGACGATGCAAGCGGAATTAGTTCCATTGCCTTTGAACAGTCCTCGGAATCCGTCAGTTCTGGCATATATGACTTAGTTGCAATTTGGCATATATCCTATTGTTATCTACTTTGGTTTTGTTGTTGCTGAACTGAACATTTTCCTTTTATTTAGTATCCTTAGTTTGCTCCCGAGATTTCCTCTAATATCTAAAAGCAACTGGCAATGAGGGGAGTAATGAATAATCTTATTAAGAATTTATATAAGTTATAGAACCCCAATCTTGGATTAACAACGATTATGAACAATAATACCCGATTGTAAAGCAAAAATAATGATAGATAGACAAACATTTATTTAAACATATGCTGTTTTAATTGATCATTTTCCGTACACATCGGAAGTTTGTGAGCAACAATGCCGGTGTACAGTAAAACCTTATAAATTACTGCTAGCACCTTTGAGACTAAGCATTTTGTTCTACTTATATGAATACTAAAAATCAGTTCAAACACACACGAAAAGAAGCAGAAAAATCAATTGTCATAGTCTATGTAGACCACAAAGTTAGGAGCTTTAACTCTTGTCTACAAAAAATAGTTACAATCATAAACAAAATCACATGGGAATTTTTTAGGTTCCATCATCTACAATAAACACAGTTAACAAAGCTTCAATTAAACTGCAAGAGGAGTCATAGTTGCATATAGTTAACACGCAAGAGGAGTAAAAAATTCCAGACAAAGACGAATAGAAAATACCTGAATTCAATACTCTTGTGGACTTTATTGTGGAATTCAACATTCAAGTCAGATTTTGCAATGCCAAAAGAACCTGCACATAATTTCACAAAAGGGGAAACAAAAAGAGTGAGACTTTGGCGAACCCATTATTAACTATCAGAAAATATGCCTACAAAAACCTTGGTCGAAAGATTGGCATAAAAAGTGTCAATTTCAGGATTCGAAATACGCACGCAGATAATAGACAATCGCAAGAGAGTAGAGAGAGGCAAGAAATTGTAGTGCAAACACAAAGACACCATAGACAAGAACCCACCACTTGCTCCTTTCCGCAATCAGAGAGCTTGCTTTGTAGAATCACCAGATCTGACCATTTTCGAAACATGCAAACACAAAAACAGAGAAACCCACCACTTCAAATCGTCCCCTTGAAGAGGAGCAAGCGAAGAAGCCCTAGATGAATTCCACGCAGCGAAGTTCAGAACGCACTGGCGGAACACACAGAGGGCCGAATCGGAGGAACAAACAGAGAAGGAGAAAGAAGATCGCAGTTGCTCAACCAGAGAAGAGAGAGGAATCGAGAGATGATAGTCGGAGAGGAGTGAGAGAGAGAGAGTGACATCTGTTT
This sequence comes from Linanthus parryae, assembly GCA_023055425.1. Classification (NCBI taxonomy): domain Eukaryota; kingdom Viridiplantae; phylum Streptophyta; class Magnoliopsida; order Ericales; family Polemoniaceae; genus Linanthus; species Linanthus parryae. Next base: position 1,997,168 of record JALGPY010000002.1, read on the forward strand.
GGAAAGAAACATAGCCAGCGAGCTTCTCCTGGAAGCTCTATGCCTAAAAGACGAATTCACGCCTTGTTGCTAAACCACACAGCAACACTAACGAATGGCAAAACGGGTATTTTGAGAAGCAGCTGTGGCAAACAAACAGATGGACAGCATGGCAAAAAATGGTGATGTGGCGCCAGGGTGTAACAGCCCTATCCTCTTTATATATAGGTAGAAAGATTAAAAATCAATTTTATGAATCATCAACTTGTAAATCTATAGATGAGGTGGAGCATTTTAATTGGTCATTATATGACATGTATGATATTATTTGGATGACAAATGGCAACTATAAAGCCACATGACACATGGAGAGTGAGTTTTAGTTCACCTCCTATCTTTTATATATAAATATAGATTATTAGGCAGAATAGCCAAACACAATATTTGCTAGTACCAGGTCTATATTTAAGTACAGTCCCAACTAATATTGTGAATCTTGGAAAATTAAACGTACCATTGGAGAAAGAAAAAGTTATGTCACCAATTTCATCACCAAATGTATCGGGCTGCAACTACTACACCTGTAACATAGAGTTATGTGAACCAAAGCCCAATAACGTACAGGAAGGAAAAGGCCCAACTAGTGACCCAAAAGAAATAGACCAAAAAAGCAAGACTCTCTCAGGACTCAGATGAAGTAACTTACGAACTAGCCTTTTCTTATTGAGGGATTTAGTTAGGATTCTCAAATTAAACTTCACTCACTCAGTTTGCCCAACAAGGAAACGATTAAACATATTGTATTCGGTTTAGGACAAGATTGCGTAGGCTTAAGGGAATAATGCTATATATATGGTAATGTTCATCAGGTAACTACGTTTGAAACCACTGCTTCTCAAATTAAACCTAAAAAGTTTCCTTAACCTAGTCTCTGGAGCTGTAATCAACCCCAGTCGGAGAGAATGGAGAAGTATCAAGTAATCAAAGCACTCGGCGGCGGCTCGTTCGGGTGCGTCTGGCAAGCGATGAACACGGAGACCGGCGAAGTCGTTGCGATCAAGAAACTCGTGAGAAAGAGCTACTCGATAGCGGAGTGCCTTAACATGGGAGAAGTCAAGTCACTGCGCAAACTCAACCATCCGAATATTATTAAGTTGAAAGAACTCGCTAAGGTAAACGATTATCTATACTTCGTCTTTGAGCACATGGAATCAGACCTATTCAAAGTTATCACGGAGAAGAAGAATGGCTTCTCGGAATCGGAAGTAAGAAACTGGTTGTTCCAACTGTTTCACGGACTTGCCTATATGCATAACAGCGGTTACTTTCATCGTGATCTCAAACCAGCCAACTTGCTCGTGTCGAAGAATGTGATCAAGATTGCCGACCTCGGTTCTGCTCGTGAGGTTTACTCGAAACCACCTTACACCGACTACGTCACAACAAGATTCTATCGGGCTCCTGAAGTTTTGCTCAGGTCTCCGGTGTATAATTGGGCAGTCGATATGTGGGCCATGGGAGCGATTATGGCGGAACTATTCACTCTGCGTCCACTGTTTCAGGGCTCGAGCGCGACGGATCAGATGTATAAAATATGCAGCGTGATGGGTACACCAACATGGAGTGACTGGCCCTTAGGACTTCTTCAGGCTAATTCTATGAATTATCAGTTTCCGCAACTCCCTGGCGTTCATCTTTCGCAGTTGATTCCAACTGCGAGCAACGATGCGATCGATCTGATTTATTCGCTATGTTCTTGGGATCCTCTAAAGCGGCCGTCAGCCTTACAATGCCTTCAACATCCGTTCTTCAACAGTTGCTATTCCATTGCCCCGTCTCTGTCCTTCACTGTTGCTTCACCACGGACTTATTCGTGTGTTGTACGAGAGAAATCATACTGTTCGGTACTGATGGCGAGCAAATTCCAGAAGCTCGAACTAGGAAACGAAACTGAGAACCAAGATGATGTTTGTCCAGTGGGAAAGATTTCGATGAATTCTGGGATGGCTACACTGAATTCAAGACCTGCAAGAAACTATGCACCTGCACCGGCTAGGTCTCAATCTTCTCTTGCAACGGATTTGCAACGCAGATTGGAGATGAACATTGTCGATGCTCTTAAGAACGAATATTCACAGTTGGTGTGAGTTAATTTACTATCAGGTACGGGATGGTTCTGAGAATGACCTATACATCAAATGGATGTTGTTTTTTTCCTTATATTTTCATCCCCTCTGATGTAAACTTGTATACATTAATTTCAATGGAATAGTCTTCTTTACCTATTGATGAGTTAAATAGATGCAGCAAACATTTTAAGCATTTTGATTCCTACAATTAGTGCCTGATGTAATGTATTTCATTAAGATTACAGCACAAAAATGGGTGAAAGACCGAATAGGTAGAAGGCCATAACTGAATACAACATGTATACAATTCCTTCGCCAAAGTGGCAAGCCTGGCCCAGAGGTTTATAACTGCCCAGATCCCGAGTTTAATGATTTTGAGAAGGCTAAAGAGGATAAATATTTCGCTGTTGATCAGATATGGGCTTGTTACGATTCAGTGGGTGGTATGCCAAAATTCTACGCCGGGATCAGGAAAGTATATCCATCAGATATGGGCTGTGTTCAAAGACTGGGATATTAGCTGGAGTTCTGATGCAGAGAATCATAAGAAGTATACCTATGAAATTGTGGAGGTGGTTTCAGATTTCATTGAAGGTGGAGGCATAAAGGTTACTTACTTGGATAAGGTGGAAGGTTTTGTCAGCGTGTTTCAGCGAACAGCTCGCGAAGGACTTGTATTGCATTCTATACCTTTAACAGAGATTTTAAGGTTTTCCCATCAAATTCCCTCGTTTCAGTTGAGTGGTAATGAGAGAGAGGGTGTTCCACCTGGTTCTTTTGAGCTCGATACTGCTTCGCTTTCCTCTGATTTTTATGCTGTTGTTGGAGCTAAAGGTTCAGATCCTGTTAAGATGGAAGAATCCTGAAGTGGGATGATTTGGGGGTACGTAAGAGCTAAAGATGCAAAAAAAAAAAAAAAACACAATAAAGTGGGTATAGGTCAGTGGCCAAAGCAAGAGAACTTTCCAGGACTTGGGATCTAACAAATCCAAATGGCTAGCAGAGACACATTTGGAATACATTTCTAAGCAAACGGCGCATATTCCTGCAGTTGACGAACCAGAAAAGTTGAAGAGCTTCAATCTGGAGTATTATGCTGAAGATATTGTCTATGAAGGAAGTTTTTGAAGGTGATCTGTAGTGTAAGCAGGTTTCAACACCAGGATATGATGCTTTCTGATGAGGTGGGTTGAGTTTCGGATTTCTTTTTGCTGAGAAAGCGGTTTCAAAGATGTCATGTGTTGCGCTTTTGTTATATTGAGCCTGCATCAATTTGAAGTATTTATTGTGTAACCGATGTTGCAGGATAAGTATGAAACTATGTATCAGCCATCTCCAATGGCTGTTGTTTGTGAAAATTTGTCCAGACTTTGTTGTGTTTTTCAGTTTAACAGTGACCGGTGAAATTTGTCGACTTAACTTGAACTGGCGTGTTTTCAGTATTTCTGTTGTGTAAATGATAAGGGTGCTCATATTTAGGCGACTTAATTTATAATGTGGGTGCTCATATTATAATTTTAGTTTCCGCTCATAATTGAGAGATGATGCGATTCCTCCTGACTGTCGTTGTTGGGGGAATAAGTGGCATGAACGAACCCTTAGGGTTTCGTTGAAGAAGATGGTAGAGAGAACCAGAAGAGGTAGAGAGAGAAAATGATTATTGCATCGTGAACCGACTGAATACAGAGAGGCTTATATAGGAGCCATCCAACGGTCGGATCTATCTAACCTAATATCCAACGGCAGAAATAGTACTAGGGTTTCTGCATACAAAGAAAAGACTAAATTACCCTTAAGGGTTTACAATATTAACTGAAATAAAGGATTGGGTTAATCAACTGGAATTGGAACACATTTGGGCTTGCTGCAACCACTCGATCAGCTTCATTGTGGGCTTGATTGAGCCCAATGAATTTCTTCGGTTAATACGGCCCCTTAAAGTGATGGTGGATGTTGAACCATCAGTTTATCACGAAAGCTTTGGAAGGGAGCTGCTCCAAGAGACTTCGTAAAGATATCCGCAACTTGATCTGCACTTGAAAGAAAGCAAATTGTTAGATGTTTGAGTAATGCTTGTTCACGCACGTAATGATAGTCGATTTCGATGTGTTTTGTACGTGCGTGAAATATAGGGTTATTTGTTAAAGCAATAGCAGAAATATTGTCGGTGTGTAAAAGAGGTGGATTAGGTAAACGAATATGAAGATCATGACAAATTTGGCGAAACCAGGAGAGGTCTGCAGCAGCCGTGGCAAGAGCACGGTATTCTGCTTCGGTAGAAGACCGTGAAACTGTGGGCTGCTTTTTAGCAGTCCAATGGACTGGATTTGGGCCTAGAAAGACCACAAGCCCAGTTGTACTTCGACGGTCAGATGGGTCACCGACCCAATCTGCGTCGGTGAAAATTTGCAAAGGTAAATGGCCCATAGTGTAAAATAAACCGTGAGACTTAGTGCCTTGACGATAGCGTAAAACCCTTTTTGCACCGCTAAGATGAACATCAGTAGGAGCATGCATAAATTGACAAAGGTGATTAACCGCAACAGAAATATCAGGTCGTGTAAAAGTTAAGTATTGTAGAGCACCTAATAATTGGCGAAAAATGGTAGCATCAGGTAATAGAGTACCCTGATTTATGTGGTACTTAATTCCACCCGCAAGAGGAGTAGAACTGGGTTTGCAATGTGACATATTAAAACGAAGTAATAAGTCATGAATATATTTTTCTTGAGTAACAGATATACCCTTAGATGTGCGAGAAATTTGAAGTCCCAAAAAATAGGTCAATTGACCCAAGTTTGTCATTTGGAACTCACTGTTGAGTTTGTGTAAAAGACATGTAATGTAGGAGAAGTCATCTCCTGTGACTATGATATCATCGACATATAGTTAACAAAATAGTGATATGATTATTATGATGGCGAATAAACAAGGAGCAGTCAGCAAAGGAGGCAACAAAACCAAGTGATGACAAATATGTGGTAAAACGCTCAAACCAGGCTCGTGGAGCCTGTTTGAGACCATATATGGACTTATGAAGAAGGAAAACATGATTTGGAAATTCGGAGTTAGTAAACCCAGTGGGTTGTTTCATATAAACTGTTTCACGTAAAAAACCTTGTAAAAAGACATTTTTTACGTCTAACTGTTGAAGAGGCCAATTAAAAGTGGCTGCTAAAGCCAAAATTGTACGAACTGTTGCATGTTTAACAACAGGGCTAAATGTTTCTTCTTAATCTAAGCCCGGTGTTTGATGAAAACCTTTGGCAACTAAGCGAGCCTTGTAACGAGAAATGGACCAATCTGGGTTGAATTTAGTGCGAAAAACTCACTTATTTCCAATGATGTTTGCTTTTAAAGGAGGAGCAACTAAAGTCCAGGTTTTTTGTTGTAAGAGACTGTCAAATTCAGTAGCCATTGCTTGGCGCCACTGAGGAGATTTGACAGCCTCTGTATAGCAAGAAGGATCTGTGTGTGTAGTGAGATTTTGAGAGATAGCAGAAAAACCAAGAGAATCAGTGGGAGCAGCATAATAAACTAACTTCCTTTTACTAATACTAGATTTGCTACGAGTTTGCATAGGGTGTGTAGCAGTAATTGTAGAAGGGGGTGGGAACTCATCATAGGGTCACCTGGATTTGCCAAGCCAGAGCTTGGAGAGAGTGAATGTGCACCACTGCCATGGACAGAGTGTGTAGCATCTGAGGGATCAAGTATAGTAGCTGTAGGTGAGGTGTCACATGGAGTGGGAGCAGCAGACAGGCTCTCTCCAGCTAACTGCAAAGGATCATTTCCCTCAGAGGAATTGTTTTCTGGTATAAAACCAGATGAGTGCCCAGGGGAGGCCTGGGTATAAGGAACTGGATGAGGATGGAAACCTGAAACAGAAACATCAACATGTGAGATAGGAGAAGAAGTAACAAAATTAGATGCAAAAGGGAAATTAAACTCATCAAATATGACATCCCTGCTGATGTAAAATTTTCTAAGTTGATAATCATAACACAAGTAACCCTTGTAACCAGAGGCATAACCCAAAAAGGTGAATTTCTTTGTTTTTGGATCAAGTTTAGATGTATTATAATCAGATAATCTAGGATAACAGCTGCAACCAAAAACTTTTAAGTGTTTATAATCTGGTTTGGTGTGAAACAAAATTTCATAAGGAGATTTGTTGTTAGTTGTTTTACTTTGCATTCTATTAATCAAATAAACAGCAGTAGCTACTGCATGATACCAAAACAGTTTAGGAAGAGAAGCATAATGTAATAAAGTGATTGCAGTTTCAATTATATGTCTATGTTTTCTTTCTGCCACTCCATTTTGTTGAGGAGTGTAAGGGCAGGATTTTTTATGTAAAATACCATTGTCTTGAAGAAATTTTTGGAAAGTAAAAGCAATAAATTCACCACCACCATCTGATCTTAAAATTTTGATTGTGTAACCAAGTAATTTTTCAATGAATAGTTTGAAGGTAGCAAAAACAGAAGATACATCAGATTTGAATTTGAGAGGGAATAACCATGTAAATCTTGACAAGTCATCAATAAAAAGCACATAATACTTATAACCATCAAAGGAAATAGTAGAAGCAGGACCCCATACATCAATGTGTAGCAGATGAAGAGGAACAGTAGCATGTGTTTCAGACAATGTATAAGGCAGTCTTGACATTTTGCCAGCCAAACAAGATTCACACAAGTTACCAACATTACTAGCAGATAATTTAGCAGGTTTAGAGAAACAATTAACACATTTCTTTAAAACAGAGTCTGATGGATGTCCAAGCCTTGAGTGCCACAAATTTGATTTAACTCTTTGACCCAAAAAGGCTTGAGAACTGCACGAAGAATACTCACAAGAGAGGGGATAGAGCCCATTTTTACTAGGTCCCTAAAAAAGGGTTTGACCCGAACACTTGTCCTGAACATAAAAGTAGTCTTTATCAAATATAAATCGTGCATTATGATCTGAGCAAAATTTGTGCACAGAAAGCAAATTAACAGCAAGACGTGAAACATGTAAAGTATCAGATAATGTGTAAGAACGATTTGAGGTTGAGAGAAAAGTTGTACCGGAGTGATGAATAGGGTGAGAAGAGCCGTTACCGACGGTGACAGAGTCATTTCCATTATATGGTTCTGAGATAGAGAGATTGCGAAAGTCAGCTGTCATATGGTTGGACGCACCGGTGTCAGTCAACCAGAGATCAGAGCTAGGAGACTGAGCTTGATGAGATGAGGTAGACGCAGCCATAGCAGATAACTGTTCGGGTGGATTCTTCCCTTGATATGCATAATCCATTCTATGATAACAATCAATTGCAGAATGATAATCGTACCCGCAAATTTGGCAATTGATTGGACCCGAATTACCTCGGCCCGAACCTCCTCTGCCTCTGTATGTAGAACGACCCGAACCGCGTCTGAAACCATAACCCGAACCAGCTCCGGATCCTGATCCATTTCCATAACCCGACCCTAGTCCAGATCCAGATCCGTAGTGAGAGTTTGACCAAGATCCATACCCGGAATACAAACGACCTCCTATGGAATCCGATCGGCCACCGCCACCACCTCGGTGTCCGAAACGACCACCACCGCGTTGGCCGTAGGAGGTCCGACCACCACTCCGACCACCGCGTTGAAGAAAGAAAGCGGTAGGGTTTGGTAGATCGGAAACTGGTGTTTGCTGCGCATGCATCTGTTCTTCTGCTTTGGGGAGAACATGAAGCTCTTCAAAAGGAATCGGAGCCGAATGAATACGCAGAGAGGATCTAAAGGAGTTATACTCCGGCGGAAGACAATTGAGAGCATAAAGAAGGAGATCCTCATCATCAGTAAGAACACCGGCCACCGCAAGTTTGTCACGGATGGTTTTCAACCGTTGCATGCACAGATCTATAGATTCTGAGCCTTTCTTGAGAGTGTGAAACTATGATTTGAGAGAGAGGACATTAGATCTGGTCAACGATGCATAACGGCGTTCAAGAACAAGCCAAGCTTCTCGAGAGGTTTGAGATCCAATAACCAAAGGCAGCGATTCATGAGATAAAGTGGCGTTGAGGATTGTTAATACGACCTGATCTTGGAGTTGCCAAGCAGTGAATGCCGGATTTACAACCGGAGTTCCATCGGAAGAAAGAACAGTATGGGATGGACACGGAACATTGCCATCAAGGTATCCATATAGTGTGTGTGTACGAAAAATTGAAGAAATTTGGTGCTTCCAGAGCACAAAGTTGGAGGAATCTAGTTTGAAGGGAAGTAAATTGTGTATATTGGAAAGGAGATAAACGGGCTGTGAGGCCTGTGATGTTGTGGCTAGAGCCATGGAGAAGGCTCTGATACCATGAACGAACCCTTAGGGTTTCATTGAAGAAGACGGTAGAGAGAACCAAAAGAGGTAGAGAGAGAAAATGATTATTGCATCATGAACCGACTGAATACAGAGAGGCTTATATAGGAGTCATCCAACGGTCGGATCTATCTAACCTAATATCCAACGGCAGAAATAGTACTAGGGTTTCTGCATACAAGGAAAAGACTAAAATACCCTTAAGGGTTTACAATATTAACTGAAATAAAGGATTGGGTTAATCAACTGGAATTGGAACACATTTGGGCTTGCTGCAACCACTGGATCAGCTTCATTGTGGGCTTGATTGAGCCCAATGAATTTCTTCGATTAATATGGCAGAGCCAAGAATGAAACACAGGCTAGAGTCGTCATTCGGGCCGGTTAACTAAACCGCTAAACCGGCCCTGTATCTAAACAAACCCGTGTAACCGAGCCGAATCCGAACTGTAACCGTACATTACCGGGATGGGGCCAATTAGAGTTCCGTTGATCCAAGCCCGGCCCGAGCCCGAACTAAGCCCGATTGGTAAACCAATCCGAAATCGAACTGTTGGCCGAATTTCCCACTAGCCCGACCGGTCAACCGAGCCCGAAGCAGTATACCGGTTACGGTTACACGGGCCCAGGTCGGTTAGAGCTTCTGAGCAAATGGTCGGGCCGGTTAACCACAACTGAAGCGCCTCAAACCGAACCCAAACATAACCGAAACCGGTCGTTTCAAGCAAAATCAGGCCAGAATCGATTTCGGTACCGAAAGTGCAGCGCTATATGTAGCTTATGATGCCACATCCGAAATACTCTTTTAATTTTTTTTTTGGACAAAATAGAAGGGGGATAAGGTGAAATTTATTGTGCATGTTCCTTCTATCGTATCCAAATACGAAATATGTATATATGTGATATAATAAGCTTGATTTATCTGTATACCACCCACCGTGTACATACATTACCGAAAAAGGTCTAAGGGTTACACAATCTTCTAAATTAAGCACTATTCTTTTATGGCACGTTGGGTTTTCCGGACTAGTCATATTGTATTGCACTGGATTAGATTTTTCGGATAGGATTGGATTGGATAACTAATCATGTGTTTAATTTAATTTTGTGTAGCATCGGTTAAGGTACATATAGTCAAATCCAGCTAATACCTTAGTGTGACAGGGTACTAATTTGGAGTATGAAACAAAATCTTTTTTTTATAATTACATTAAATAACGGGTTCGAACCCAGAACATCATGCGGGGGTTTCAAACACTCTACCACTGAGCTGCCCCCATTTGCATCTTTCTACTTTTTAGTACTAGTATTATTATTAGGTCAGAACAATCAAACACAATATTAGTCCAGTCCCAACTTATACGACTATTCCTGAAAAACCAAACGTAGCCTTATGAGCAAAAAAAAGCAGCCCTAATTATGTCATCAACTTCATCACCAAAAGTATCCATGAGCTTCTTCAACAAAATCCTACAGTAGCTCTAAAGATGTAGGAAGTGAAAATAATTCTGCCCATTGTCGTGCAAATTGGTATCGCTCAAAAGATGTAGGAGTTGTTATTTCAGATAGTGTAGGTCCTGAGAAGTTTTTTGCTTCTGTGTTGGAGGATAGCCCCTTTCTGATGTAATGGTGCTCTTTTTGTTCTAAACAAAAAAACAAAAAAACAAAAACAAAAGTCTCGGGCTGGGGGAGTCATGTGAACCAAAAGCTGAGCCCAGTAACATACAGGAATGAAAAGGCCCAACTAGTTAGGGATATAGTTAGATTCTCAAATTACTCTGTTTGCCGCCCAACAAGAAAAATACTTAACATATTTGTATTCGGTTTAGGACATGATTGCGTAGGGTTTAAAGGAATAATGCTATAAATAGACTATTCTTCATTAGGCAACTACGTTTGAACCGATTACTTCTCATCTTGAACCCAAAAAGCTTCCTTAACCTAGTTGCTGGAGCTGTAATCAACCTCTGTCGGAGAGAATGGAGAAGTATCAAGTAATCAAAGCACTCGGCGGCGGCTCGTTCGGGTGCGTCTGGCAAGCGATGAACACGGAGACCGGCGAAGTTGTTGCCATCAAGAAACTCATCAGAAAGAGCTACTCGATAGCGGAGTGCCTCAACATGGGAGAAGTCAAGTCACTGCGCAAACTCAACCATCCGAATATCATTAAGCTGAAAGAACTCGCTAAGATAAACGATTATCTATACTTCGTTTTTGAGCACATGGAATCAGACCTATTCAAAGTTATCACGGAGAAGAAGAACGGTTTCTCGGAATCGGAAGTAAGAAACTGGTTGTTCCAACTATTCCACGGACTGGCCTATATGCATAACAGCGGTTACTTTCATCGCGATCTCAAACCAGCCAATTTGCTCGTGTCGAAGAATGTGATCAAGATTGCTGACCTCGGCTCTGCTCGTGAGATTTACTCGAAACCACCTTACACCGACTACGTCACAACAAGATTCTATCGGGCTCCAGAAGTTCTGCTCAGGTCTCCGGTGTATAATTGGGCAGTCGATATGTGGGCCATGGGAGCCATCATGGCGGAACTATTCACTCTGTGTCCGCTGTTTCAGGGCTCGAGCGTGATGGGTACACCGACTTGGAGCGACTGGCCCGAAGGACTTATTCAGGCCAATTCTATGAATTATCAGTTTCCGCAGCTCCCAGGCGTTCATCTTTCGCAATTGATTCCGAATGCCAGCGACAATGCGATCGATCTAATTTATTCTCTATGTTCTTGGGATCCTCTGAAGCGGCCAACAGCCTCACAATGCCTTCAACATCCGTTCTTCAACAGTTGCTATTCCATTCCCCCGTCTCCGTCCTTCACTGTTCCTTCACCAAGGACTTATCCATGTGCTACACAAGAGAAATCATATCGTTCGGTATTGATGGCGAGCAAATTCCAGAAGCTCGAACTAGGAAACGAAACTGAGTACCAAGATGATGTTTGTCCAGTGGGCAAGATTTCGATGAATTCTGGGATGACTACACTGAATCCAAAACCAGCAAGAAACTTTGCACCGGCTAGGTCTCAAGCTTCTCTTGCAACGGATTTGCAACGCAGATTGGAGATGAACATTGTCGACGCTCTTAAGAACGAATATTCACAGATTGTGTGAGTTAAATTTACTATCAGATACGGGATGGTTCTGAGAATGACCTATACATCACATGGATGTTGTTTTTTTCCTTATATTTTCATCCCCTCTGATGTAAACTTGTATACATTAATTTCAATGGAATAGATGCAGCAAACATTTTAAGCATTTTGATTCCTACAATTAGTGCCTGATGTAATGTATTTCATTAAGATTACAGCACAAAAATGGGTGAAAGACCGAATAGGTAGAAGACCATAACTGAATACAACATGTATACAATTCCTTCTCCAAAGTGGCAAGCCTGGCCCAGAGTTTTATAACTGCCCAGATCCCGAGTTTAATGATCTTGAGAAGGCTAAAGATGATAAATATTTCGCTGTCGATCAGATATGGGCTTGTTACGATTCAGCAGATGGTGTGCTAGGATTAGGAAAGTATATCCATCTGAGTTCAGGTTGCGGATAACTTGGCTGTAGCCAAATCCAGAAGGCTCAGAGGAAGTGAATTGGTTCAATGAAGGCTTGCCTGTTGCCAGTGGGAAATTCGTTCTAGGGGAAACTGAAGAAACTTCAAATCGCGATACTTTTTCCTGTTGTTGGAGCTAATGGTTCAGATCCTGTTAAGATGGATTAAGTTACTTCTGAATGGAAGAAGAGTCCCAAATGGGGATGATTTGGGGGGTATGTTAGAGCTAAAAGGCAAAGATGCAAAATCACAATAAAATGGGTATAATAGGGCAGTGGCCAAGGCAAGAGAACTTAATTTCCAGGACTTGGGATCTATCAAGTCAAAATGGCTAGCAGATGACACATTTGGAATACAGTCCTTAGAAAATGGCGCATATTCCTGCAGTTGAAGAGCTTCAATCCGGACTATTCTGCTGAAGACATTTTGTTTGTGAGAAGTTTTTGAAGGGTGATCTGCAGTGAAAGCAAGTTTCTGATGAGGTGGGGGTGGGTTGAGCTACTACTCTCTGATTTCTTTCGCTGTAATAAAGGTGTCAAAGATATCATGTATTGCTCTTGTTATATTGATCCTGCATCAATATGAAGTACGTAACCGATGTTGCAGGATAAGTATGAAACTGTATCAGCCTATCTCCAATGGCTGTTTTTTGTGAAAATTTGTCGACTTAAATCAAACATGGCGTGTTTTTCAGTTTGATATTGACCGATGAAAATTGCCGATTCAACTTAAACATGACGTGTTTTCAGCATTTACTGTGTAATGTTGAATGGTGATTGCATGAAACGGTGGTGCTAGTGCGTTGATGTGATCAGCGGCCTTTGAGCCGATTCCGTGGTGTCTGTTCGGATTTTGGTATTCCAGTAACCATGCGAATGGAGTCACTTGAAATCACAGCTCTATTAGTCCCCTTGCTTCTGCTGCTAGGGGAGAAGCTGCTTTAAAAGAGATCCGTCCCAGAATGTTTCGGCTGTTTCTGGGTTTGGACGGTGAGATTCTTGGGGTGCTTTCGCCCTCGGTATTTACCAAATGAAATACCAGTTTTTAGTTTAAGCATCTATCACTGCACTACAATGCCAGATGCTGCAGTTTGATAGTTTAAGCATCTATCACTGCACATCAGTTTTTATCTTTCCTTCTGTTTGTCTTTAATTCCATGAGGAGAGTAAAAAAAAGTTGCAGCGCGTTGCAAGATTCATTTATTCCATGGTTCAGACAAACAAACATTCGCCGCGGTGGACGCTTGGAAACATTCAGACTTTTTGGCCAAGAATTATGTTCTTAACGGATTAGATAATACTCTGTATAATGTGTATAGTGTTGCTAAATCCGCAAAAGAACTTTGGGAATCTCTTGACAAAAAGTATAAGACTGAGGATGCAGGGGCAAAGAAATTTGTAGTTGCTAAGTTCCTCAAATTTTCTACGGTTGATACCAAAACTGTAATAAGTCAGGTTCAAGAGTTGCAGGTTATCCTTCATGATATTCATGCTGAAGGAATGACCCTAAGTGAGTCATTTCAGGTTGCTTGTATGATTGAGAAACTCCCTCCCTCATGGAAGGATTTCAAGAATTATCTCAAGCACAAGCGCAAGGAAATCCGAATGGAGGAACTCATCGTCCGCTTAAGGATCGAGGAAGACAACCGCAACTCAGACAAAGGAGGAATTGTGCAAGCCAAGGCCACATCGTGGAGCAAGGTTCCAAGAACAAACGGAAGGCTCACGACAGCAATGGAGAAGACAAGGCGTTCAAGGGAAAGTGCTTCAATTGCGGAAAAATTGGCCATCGTCGAAGCGAGTGCAAGAAGAAGCGCAAGGTTCCCAAGAACAAAACCGAGGCAAACATGACTGAAAAGAAAGACGACGACGACGATGGAATCCGCTTGTCCGCGGTAGTGTCGGAGGCAAACATGATCGGCAGCAACCCAAAGGAATGGTGGATTGACACCGGAGCCACACGCCACATATGCTCCGACAAAGCGATGTTCCACAAGTACGAGGAAGTGGAAAACGGAGAGCAACTCTTCATGGGCAACTCATGTTCATCCACCGTGGAAGGGAAAGGATCCATCATCCTAAAAATGACTTCGGGAAAAATGGTGGTGCTCAACGATGTGCTTCATGTGCCGGAAATTCGTAGGAATTTGGTTTCGGGATCTGTATTAGTTAAGAAAGGATTCAAGATTGTTTTCGAATCCGGAAAAATTGTACTAGTTAAGAATGGTACCTACGTAGGCAGGGGTTACCTTAGCGACGGCATGTTCAAACTTAATGTAATGACCGTGACGCCCAAAGTGGCTATGAATAAGAATGCCGATTCTATTTACTTGTTGGAGTCATCTACTTTATGGCATAGTAGGCTTGGTTGTGCAAACTTTGAATCGATTCGCAAATTAATGTCTATGGAACACATTCCTAGTGCAAAAATCGACAAATCCCACAAATGTGAGACATGCGTTGAAGCAAAATTAACTAAGAAACCCTTCCGATCAATTGATGGAAAATCGACTACTCCCCTCGAATTGATCCATACGGATATTTGCGACTTAAAGTTTCTACAAACAAGGGGAGGAAAGAAATACTTTATTACGTTTATAGATGATTGCACAAGGTATTGTTACGTCTATCTCCTTCGGAGTAAAGACGAAGCAATTGACATGTTCAAGCACTATAAAAATGAAGTAGAAAATCAATTGGGGAAGAAGATAAAAATGGTGCGTAGCGACCGAGGAGGTGAATATGAATGTCCGCTAAAAGACATTTGTTTAGAAAGCGGAATTATTCATCAAACCACGGCTCCATACTCACCACAACAAAACGGCATAGCCGAGAGGAAAAACAGAACTTTGAAATAAATGCTTAATGCATTACTACTTAGTTCGGGTTTACCTCAGAACTTGTGGGGGGAAGCACTCCTAACGGCCAATATCATCCTAAATAGGATTCCGCGAAAGAATATTGGCAAAACTCCATACGAGTTATGGAAAGGAAAGCCACCATCCTACAAATACCTAAAAGTGTGGGGGTGTCTTGCAAATGTAGCAATACCAGAACCTAAAAAGGTAAAACTTGGACCGAAAACGGTGGACTGCGTTTTCATAGGTTATGCTCAAAAAGTAGTGCATATCGATTTTTGGTTATTAAAATCGAGGACATACACGTAAACACTATCTTTGAGTCATGTAATGCGTCTTTCTTCGAAGACGTATTTCCATATAAGAAGAAGGATGTAGAAAATTCTAACAAAAGAACTCGAGAATCTACACCCGTACAGTCCGAAGAAGAAGCCGAACCTAGGCGTAGTAAGCGGGCAAAAATCACTAAGGATTATGGCCCGGATTTTCTAACATATATGATAGAAAATGAACCTCAATCCTATAAGTGTAATACCCCGTTTATCTAGCAGGGGTAAAACAGTCATTTTATAAGCATAATAATAATTAATTTGGTAAAATAATATTTTAGTAAAACTTTGAGTTTGGTTTATAAAAAGTTTCAGAATAATAATAGAGTATTAATCAGGAAGTAATTCGTAGTTGTTTTACGAATTCTAGTTAGTTTTAATTATAGCGCGTGTCCAACTACCGCGATAATTGCTAGACTTGCCACACCCAATCACCCAACCACATAGTACTCCACCCACACCCAAATATTTCTAATAAAAGTTTAGTTAAATGAACTTTTGTCTCCAGGAAGTCACCTTCCTCTTCCTCAACACGATTCATCACCGCCTCTACCACCTTCGGGAGATTTCTTCACCGCCCCTGTCACCATCACTTCTACTTGGAGCCCAAGTAACCTCACCTATATAAGCTCCCTCCAGCCACCACCTCCCACCAGCAGCCACTCACAACAACCACCACCTCCCTCATCACCATTGCCGTCGTCACCTTCAACATCACCAACACCACCACTTGCAGCTCTCTCTCTCTCTCGCTGTCCAGCCATTATCTTCTCCACCTCTCTGTTGCTCTCTGCCCGCAACAACCCCACCAGCAGCAGCGGAGTAGTGGTGGCAGCAGCCAACCACCACCACCGTCGCCATAAGTACCGGCGACAAAACCCAAGAAGAACCCAGCAGCCTCTCTCACTCTCTATCCTTCTCTCCCTCCCTCTCTGTTCTCAGGTCTCAGCAGAACAGAGTAGCGGCTGTAGCAGCAGCTACCGCAGCCACCGCTGCCACCGTCGGACCACCACCGAGAGAACCCACTTCTCTCTCTCTCATCCCCTGCCTTCTCCCACCTCTCTGCCACGCGTCAGAAGCTTCTCTGTTCAGCAACAGAGGTCAGTAGGAAGCAGCAGCAGCAGCAGAAACCACTGCAACATCCGGCGACCTCCATTGTTGCCGGCCAACCTTCGGCCAAATTCCGGCGAGTGCTTTGTAGCAGCACCCAGTCCACTTCCTTGCTTCCAGGCGACTCTTAGGGCCCCGACCAGCTCACTAGGAGCCTCAAACCAGGCTGTGGAAGCCATTAAAGCCGGCGACGGAGCTCAACTCCGGCGACCCCGACATCAAGCTTCGACCCGACCCACTTCTTAGCGGTTTCCGGCCATTTTTGGCCCAAGTATGTCCTATAACTTCTGATTAGTTGTTATATGCTGCTAAAATTGAAGTTTGATAGCTTGAATCAAAGTAGGATTGAAGAAATTACAGTTGTTGTAGAAGGGGGGTAAAAGTGTAGTTTTTGCAAACTGTTAAAACATGATTTAGGGGTGCTGTTTGTAATTTCAGAAACTATAGGGGCTGTTAGTATACTATATTAAACTTGTTTTGGTGGCTAGTTGAGGAATTTGTAGACTTTTAATACGAATGGGGGTTTTTGTGTATTTAACTTAAACTTGTCACTTTTCGCTAAAAATAAAAATAATAATTTCGGAATATAAATAATTTCTAAAAATACTATATTTCATCCTCGTTTTAGAAAAGTAATTTTGGTATTAAAATAGCATGCGGTTTATTCGTTAAAAATTAAATAAGAAATATTTTTAGCTAAACTTTAAATAAATATTGTTAAATAAATACTTTTAAAACACTTAGATATTTAATACTTGCAAATTTGATATTTTGCTATATTTTTAAATATTGTTGTTGTGATTAATATTTAGGGAAAATTTATCTTTAAATTAAATAGTTTTGAATATTGTATAAATAATTATAGAAATGAAAATAATGTCTTTTTCATTAAAGATAAACTAGTTTTGTTTTCACTACTTTATCAAGTACTTTATAAAATAATTTCTCTAGTTCGTAAGGCACTTTTAGCTAATAATAATAATAAAAATAGTTACTAGTAATAATAATAGTTGTCTAAATATAAAAACGTGGTTTTATAATTTATAATAGAAGATTTTAACAAAATAAAACGTTAGGAAAAATAAATTACTAGAGGGGTTGGGTAGAATTAAAAGAGAATATTTTTAGGACGTGTAGTATTTTGTTAAGATTATTTGTTAACGTAAAAGTTACGGGTTGTAGGTGACGGTTGTAGGCCGAGACATTTCTAGAACGTGCTAGTGCTACGGAAGTAAGGTAAGTAACATGCCAAGCCTAGAGCCTAGCTTCCTTCGTGTCTTAATATGAATTTTATTTCTTGTCTCAAAATGTGATTTATTTGGTTATTTATTTACTTGTTTTATTTTGAAGTCTCCTTTTATTTCAAAGAAGTTATTTATTTGAACTTGTCACACGATTAATAATGCGTAATTAACGTAAAGTGGAAAGAGTTGTGCGGGAGAAGCAATTTATTATTGTCGTGTGACTTCGATCACTCGACCAGAGATCAGATTTTATTTTTAACCCGGTCGCAACCTGCCGGGTCGCTCCATGTACTCACCTCTCTGGCCGCAAGAAGTCTTAGGGGGCTGCCGGCAGTTAAGGTCATGGTTGCTAGTGATAGATTAGTAGTTCCTTCCCCGTATCAACAAAGTTAATAATACAGTTGTGGCATGAGCTTTTGAAAGAAAGGAAGAAGAGGTTGAGAAAGATAATCCCCGTTTGAAAGAGATATTAAGATAAGAAGAAGTTTATTTGAGTTCCTACTTTATTTACTGAATTCATTCTTTACAAGTTTTATTCCTCCTGTTTTATTGCAAATAATAAATTAAAGCTTCATCTTCTGTTTTACATGTTTGGGTGTTACTTACTCAGTCTTTCGTACTGACTTTAGAAACTGCGGTTCTGTTTTCCTTCCCACCGCAGGCTTAGAGGCAGGAGGCTATGGCGAAGCTGGGTACGGGACTCACGTGTAGTGTTAGTTAGCAAGCATAATCATGTATAGCTTTTGACATCACTTTTGTAATGTTTAGAGACTCTAATGATGTTTAATGTTGTATAATAAATAAATACTTTTGGAGTGTTATGTTTTGATTCCCGCCGTCACTTTTAGCATCGGCCCCTCCCGGGCTTTCCGGTCCGGAACGGAAGGCTTGGGAAACCACGGGCTGTTGCAATAAGGAGGCAATGTCTAGCTCCGAGGGAACCTATTGGAAGGAGGCAGTAAATAGTGAGATTGAATCAATACTTCAAAATCACACATGGGAATTGGTGGATCTTCCTCCGGGTTGTAAGCCACTAGGCTGCAAGTGGATATTTAAGCGAAAGCTTAAAACTGACGGAACAATTGAGAAATACAAGGCTAGACTTGTAGCTAAAGGGTATAAACAGAAGGAAGGTATTGACTATTTCGATATCTATTCACCAGTAACCAGGATTACGTCTATTCGTACGCTTATAGCTCTCGCAGCTATAAATAACCTTGAAATTCACCAAATGGACGTAAAAACTGCCTTCTTGAATGGTGAATTAGATGAAGAGATTTACATGGAACAACCGGAAGGTTTCCTTGTCCCCGGACAAGAAAACAAAGTGTGTCGACTAGTTAAATCTCTCTATGGACTTAAACAAGCTCCAAAACAATGGCATGTAAAGTTTGATAACACTATGCTATCAAACGGATTCACAATTAACGAATGTGACAAGTGTGTATACTCCAAAACTACACGTGATGGTTATGTCGTTGTATGCTTGTATGTCGATGATATGTTGATTATGGGAAGTAATTCAACTATCATCAAATCAACAAAGAAATTGTTGACAACTAAGTTCGATATGAAAGATATGGGTATCGCTGACGTTATTTTAGGGATGAAAATCACTAAGACAAATAATGGATACACATTATCTCAATCGCACTATGTTGGGAAAATACTTGAGAAATTCGACAAAAATGATGGCAAGATAGTTAGGACTCCTGTTGATCCTAATCTCCATCTTGCCAGGAACCATGGTGCAGGTATAAGACAAGTCGAGTATGCTCAAGTGATTGGTAGTCTAATGTACCTCATGAATTGCACCAGACCGGATATCGCCCAAGCGGTTGGCAAACTAAGTCGATATACCAGTAATCCAAGTAATAATCACTGGAAAGGATTAACTCGTGTATTAAAGTATTTGAGGTACACCTCAACATACGGACTTCACTACTCTAGATACCCTGCAGTACTAGAGGGATATAGTGACGCCAATTGGATATCCGATACAACGGATTCTAAATCCACGAGTGGGTATGTGTTTACCCTGGGAGGTGCAGCGATATCATGGAAATCTTCCAAACAGACTTGCATTGCAAGATCCACCATGGAATCTGAATTCATTGCGTTGGATAAGACAGGTGAAGAAGCGGAATGGCTTCGACACTTCTTGGAAGAACTTCCAATGTGGCCCAAACCAATGACGGCTGTATGCATTCATTGTGATAGCCAGTCGGCTATCGGTAGGGCACAAAGTAGTATCTACAATGGTAAGTCTAGACACATTCGTCGAAGGCATAACACCATTAAGCAATTGCTCTCAAACGGAATAATATCGATCGATTATGTGAAGTCTAAGGATAACTTAGCGGATCCCCTAACAAAGGGGTTAACAAGGGAGCAAGTCTTGAGTTCGTCAAGGGGAATGGGATTAAAGCCTATCTCACCGAGTTGCACGTAGTGGAAAACCCAACCTAGATGATTGGAGATCCCAAGAACTAGGTTCAAAGGGACAACCTAACTACTGTGCAAAATTAGTCACTGTAAAGAAATTTTTATTTCCAAACCCATTCATAGGGCGACACCGAGTGACACTTGCATTGGTTAAGGATAAGCATTTGGCTTTTAATGAGCTCATATCTTGGAAAAACAAGTGGGGTATGGCAGCAGTAGTATTCGCGCTTAAGATATGGAGGCATCATCTGTACGGAGCAGTTTGCAAGCTCTATACGGATCATCGCAGTCTCAAGTACATTTTCACACAGAAGGAGCTGAACAACAGACAACGAAGATGGCTGGAGACTATCAAGGATTATGATCTGCGCATCCAGTACCACGAAGGAAAGGCAAATGTAGTTGCAGATGCGTTGAGCCGAAAATCAAGCCATGGGATAAACTCTATGATAGCTTCGTCAGACGTGCTATGCCGTGAGTTTAGGAAGCTCAACATCGAAGTAGTAGAGCAAGGGATAGTACAGAAATTGCTGGGAAGTATGACAGTCGTACCAGACTTACTCGAAGAAATAAGAAGCAACCAAGCGGGAGCGTGAAGCTCGAAAGGATCAAGAAGAAGATTGTATCAGGAGAGACCAAAGAATTCCAGATTCATGATGATGGAAGCATTCGCTACAAAGGAAGATTGTGCTTACCACAAAAGTGTGCGGAAACCAAGGAAAAATTAATGCGCGAAGCACGCAACACACCTTACTCAGTTCATCCTGGAGGCGAAAAGCTCTACAAGGACTTGAAGAAAACGTATTGGTGGCCCAACATGAAAAAGGAAGTGGCAGAATTTGTGGCGAGATGCCTAACATGTCAAAAGGTGAAATTCGAGCATAAGAGAAAGGGAGGTCTACTTCAACCGTTACATGTTCCGGTTTGGAAATGGGACTCCATCTCGATGGATTTCGTCACAGCATTGCCGACAACGAAGAACGGACTCAATCAAATATGGGTGGTCGTAGATAGACTAACCAAGAGAGCAAGATTTATTCCGATGAAGGACACATGGAACATGGAGCAAAGGGCGGACGCGTATATCAAAAACATCGTAAGATATCATGGTGTTCCGAGTTCGATAATCACAGACAGAGACCCTAACTTCCTTTCTCATTTCTGGAAAGCACTCCAAGAAGCACTAGGAACTCAACTAAAATTTAGTACCGCCTTCCACCCAGCCACAGATGGACAGACGGAAAGGACCATCCAGACGTTGGAAGATATGTTACATCCTGCGTGATGGATTTCCAAGGCTCATGGGTCGATAAACTGCCATTAATAGAGTTCTCCTACAACAACAGCTATCACGCCAGCATTGACATGGCACCGTACGAAGCTCTGTACGGAAGGAAGTGTCGGTCGCCACTATGTTGGAGTGACATCAGCGAGACAGTAGTAATTGGACCGCAAATGATCGAAGACATGACAAATCACGTACGACTTATCCAGCAGAAAATGAAAGCAGCCCAGGACAGGCAAAAATCTTATGCAGATCAGAAGCGAAGGCCGTTAGAATTTTAAGTAGGAGAGAAAGCTTTCCTTAGGGTTTCACCTACTAAAGGGGTTACCAGATTCAACCAAAAGGGGAAACTAAGCCCTAAGTTCATCGGGCCATACGATGTCCTAGAAAGGATTGGAGAAGTCGCGTATCGACTGGATTTACCATCGAATTTGGGGAAAGTGCACAACGTCTTTCATGTAGCGCAGCTGAAGAAATATGTACCAGATCCATCGCACGTGTTGAACCCTGAACCAGTGGAGTTAGACCCATCTGTCTCATACGAGGAGCACCCTATCAGAATCTTGGACACCAAGACCAGAAACACGCGTACCAAGAGCGTCAAACTAGTTAAAGTGTTATGGACAAACCAGCAGACAGAAGAGGCTACGTGGGAAGCAGAGGAAGAAATGCGAAAGAAATACCCGCACCTATTTAATGAGGTATGTTGAATTCCGGGGATGTCACTCTCCAAGGGGGAGAGGATGCAACCCTTCGTTTAATATCATTTCGTGCTTGGTATTCGTTTCGTGCTTAGTACTCCTACGTACCTAACCCTAACCC
The DNA here is from genome assembly GCA_023055425.1 of Linanthus parryae. Taxonomy (NCBI): domain Eukaryota; kingdom Viridiplantae; phylum Streptophyta; class Magnoliopsida; order Ericales; family Polemoniaceae; genus Linanthus; species Linanthus parryae. Next base: position 2,019,300 of record JALGPY010000002.1, read on the forward strand.
TAAGAAAGCAAATAAGACTAAGGCCACATAAGAAACTAAAACATAATTACGACTTGTTACCATATGTGTGTCTTTACGCGACTACCTACTACATGCAATCACTTGCTATGTGATTTTAAACTCTTACAATTAATTGTCTTTGGATTATTTTGATATTTCGGTTATTTGTCTGATTTTAGCTTCGAGGACGAAGCTATCTATAAGGGGGGAAGAATGTAATACCCGTCTAGTTGCTGAGGGTAAAATGGTAATATACAAAGTTAAATGATAATAATAATAATAATAATAATAATAATAATAATAAGAATAATATTAATAATAATAATAATAATAATAATAATAATAAGAAGAAGAAGAATAAGAAGAAGAAGTTATGCAAATTAGCATTTGAGGAATTGATTTGAGATTGTAGAAAAAATGTTTGATGCATCTTATCTTATATATAATATAAAAGCAGAAAAGTCCCGAGGTTGAACCACGTTCTGCCATTTGTCTTAAAATATTCATTATGAGTAAGACATTTGTCATCCTATGTGTTCATTTTATCAAGATTAACCAATTACAAATCGACACGTACTTATGTATTGCTTTGTCACTATAATTTGAAGGTTACTCTTATAATATGTAACTCACAAGCATTTAATATTCATTTTAATATTGCAATATTAAATTAGTAATGAATGCTCATCCTTGATTTTATTACCTAAATATAAACATGTTAGTGGAAAATATATAATAATAGTATAATTTTTTAGCAATAGCATAATATTTCAATAAATTTATAAGTACATGAACTTCAGAAGAACTATTTCTTATTATTTAAATAAAATTATTCAATCTTAGTTCATGCATATTATATAACTTTAAATTTAATAACATAAATTATGATCTCATATACAGTTTATCATTCACGTAAATGTAGTTGTTCAAAATTATATTATTAAAGAAGCATATTGTATGCATATGTACGATAAAATATTTAAGTTACTGTATCTATATGTATGTAAATGACATTATTGATTTTTGAGAAATATTTATCAGTACTTAATCCTTGGTAATTTTCTCAACGTTCATATTAGTTAATTTTATGTTAGACGATTCTCTATATATCGATTGATTTTTTTATCTGAGTATAATACTTTTAATATTAGCGTAAAATTTATATTACAATATCATAATAAGTTCAATAAATAATATAAAAACATTAACCTTCAATAGTAGTTTTGTTTTTTTGAGTAAACCTTCAATAGTAGTTATGATTACTATATCATAACATCATAATAATTTTAATAATGTTATAGGTACATGAACTTTATTAGTAATTCTTCTTATTTAAAAATGAAGTAATTATTTCATAAATATTTATTTGAGATTTATTTGTAGTTTTAGCCGTCAAAATGTAATTTATGATCTCATATTCAAACTTATCATTTACGTAAATAAATTCGGAAGAGATATATACTTTTTAGTAAATAAATTATATTCTTGATGACATATGATGTATGCATTTTGTACAATATAAAATTAAGTTAGTGCATCTACATGTAAGTAAGTGACATTAGTGGTTTTTGAAGAACTATGTCTCACTAATTAGTTCATGGTAATTTTCTCAACTTTCAACCCGGTTAGTTTTATGTTAGGCGATTCTATTAAGATTTCTCAATTTAATAATCCTATAAAATAAATATTTTTATATTAATCTAAACTAGACATTGTAATCATAATAGATTCAATAAATATATATGTATACAAATTTTAGAAGTAAATCTTCTTAAAAAATAAATAACGCTTCCACGGATTCTTAGTTATACATATTACATAGTTTTAACGTTTGATAACATGAATCGTTATATTGTAAACTATACATGATAATATCGTAATAAATTCAGTAAATAATATTGATATATGAACTTCAGCAGTAAAACTTTTTATTCCTAAAAACGAAATAATACTTCCACGATTTTTTAGTTATGCATGCTACATAGCTTTAACCTTTAGTAACATGAATTATGTTCTCATTTTCAAATTTGAATACATAAATTTACAAGTTATTTTTGCTTAGTGGTTTTATGAGAAATATGTTTCATTAATTATTTCATGCTAATTTTTTTCTCAACTTTCTTCCAGTTTAATTATATGCCAGGCGTGTCTCTTAAGATTGAGTTACGAACGATAATAAATCGGAGAACTTGAAATATATTTATTATAAAATTAGACATATAGGTATATAAATTTCAGAAGTAAATCTTCTTTAAAAAGATATAACGCTTCCACGGATTCTTAGTTATGCATATTACATAGTTTTAACGTTTCATAACATGAATCGTTATAATGTAAACTATACATGATAATATCGTAATAGATTCAGTAAATAACATTGATATATGAACTTCAGCAGTAAAACTTTTTATTCCTAAAAAAAGAAATAATACTTCCACGATTTTTTAGTTATGCATGCTACATAGTTTTAACGTTTAGTAACATGAATTATGTTCTCATTTTCAAATTTGAAATTCGAATACATAAATTTATAAGATTATTTTTGCTTAGTGGTTTTATGCGAAATGTGTTTAACTAATTTTCATGCTAATTTTTTTTTTCAACTTTCTTCCCTTATAATTTTATGTCAGACATGTTTCTTAAGATTCAGTTACAAATGATTATAAATCGGAGAACTTGAAATATATTTATTATAAAATTCAAGATTTAGTTATTGACATGAAAAAAGATAAAGAGAAATAAACGGTATTTGATTGCGGTAATTTATGTAAAGAACTTATTCGATCGTATTAAACGAATTCCATGATATTATAAATCATGTTTCTTGCATATTTCACATTCATATAAGTGACTTAACTACATTTCGTTGAGGCAATATTCATTCACTCGCCCCGCGCCTTGGCGCGGGGTAACGCCTAGTATTTATGAAATCAAAACGTTAACATTTTTAGTTGTTTTAGTCGCTAACACGTAGCCAACCACCGCGAGTTTGTGTACATAAGCCACACCCAATGATTTTCAAAAAAAATATATATATAGAGAAGACTTTTACCAGAATTCCTTGTCTGGGTTCTCTTCCTCCTCCTCTCTTGATTCTCCTTCGGCCACGATTTTGGCCCCCGACAAACCACCTCCCACCTTTTGCCGACTGTATGGCATATAAGATTCATCCCCTTATTCAATTCGGCACAACACAGCAAAATACCAGTCACAATAACCACCTTCACCATCACCATCTTCACCACCGTCCTCCTCCTCTCCGGCCAAACAACCACCGTGAAACAAAACCACCACCTCCATCACCACCATCTCTTCATCTCTGCCTCCATCTCTCTCTGTACACTATGGTCCACGACAGCAGCAGCAGCTAGCAGAAACCACCAGCCACCACCACACCGCCGCTGCCGCCATCGGGAGAGAACCCGAGATAGAGAGACCCAACACCACCACCCTCTGTTTTATCCCTCTGTCACCCCCTGTTTCTCTCTCCCTCCCCTCTCAGTCACAATCTGAAACAATAAAGTAAAGGAACAGAGTGCTCGAAGAACAGAGCACAACCGCCTCTTTCGCCGGACCTCCATTAAAGCCGGCGAAGCTCCGGCCAGGCTTCACCCGCACCAAAACAGAGCCACCCACCACCCAAAAACCACCTTAATCCACGGCTAGGGGTCCGACCAGAACACCAGGAAGCTCAGAAGGACCCATAACGGCCTCAGTCACCGGCGGCAAGGCCACCTCCGATCACCTCCGACGCGAGCTTCGGCCCGACTCGATTCTGGACCATTTCTCGAAATTCTTGGACCGGGTACGCTCAAAATCTCCCCCTGAGATGTTTCCAATACTTAGAATCATGTTTTAGGGCTTTGATTTGTGTTTTGTTCGAATCGGAATCAATATGTTCTTGTAGAGGGGTTTTTATGTAGTTACAAGAAACTTAGGGTGGTAAGTGTAGCATATGAAACTGTTTTATTTGAGAAAAGGGGAATTGGTGTTATTTTAGCATAGCTTAGGGGTTTCTTTGTTATTTAACAAACTGAAACCATAAAAATAAAATAAAAATGTGATTTTTAGAATTTAATAAATTTCTATAATTTATAGCTATTAATCTAATTAAATAACAACAAGTTAAATATTTAAGTAATATATGTAAGAATGATTTCTAGTTAAATATAAGTATTTCCTTTAAAATGATCATGCTAGGAGTATAAATCACAATTATTTATTTCCGGATTGTTTTAACTATTTGACTATTATGAAATATCTTGGAATTTAGAGTTAATTATTCTCTTAATTGATAGCAAACATTTATTTGCAAGAAGAAGAATTTCTCCTAACTTAAATATTTATATTTGTTTATTAAATATTTTGTAAATAAGTCTACATACTTAGTTTTTATAGATGGTTATTTTAGTAATATTTCCCTTTAAATAATTTTGAATTACTTATAAAATGAATTAGTTGGTTAATAGCATTTAATAAATATTTGTGGGTTTAAATTAATTTCTACAATTTCTAATTTATGATAAATATATTGAAACAATATATTGGAATAATCTGTTAATTAAAATAAATTTGTTTCACTTCCTAACCATTATTCTAAATTAAATAAAAGTGTGTTAAGTATGTTGAATATTAAATTAGTATGGTAAAAGTATTTATTAATTAAACCGAATTTGGTTCTCAAAAAATAAACAAGTTACAAGCAATTTTCATAATAAATTACTTTTGAATAAGTTGGCCATTTAATTATTATTCTAGAATTAAAAATAATATTTCTCCCAATTGATGATGAGTATTTATTTAATATTATTTCTTAGTTCTTTTATAAATTACTAATAAGTTGATATTTTACTAAATTATTTGTAAAATAATTTCTTGGTTACTTAAACCTAAATATATTAATTAGCAAATTATTAATTAATTAAGATAAGAAATTTAATGAAATTAAGTTAGGCGATCACGCAATAATTTGCTAGAATTCGGAATATTATTACAAAAATAATATAAATATTATTTTGGGGGAATCGAGCGGCTTAAGACTCGTTTAGACTTATAGCACGTCATGTTGGCATAGATAAACTTGTAATCAAATGAAAGAATGTACTGTTTAGGTGACCAATTCGTGGACGAAGGCTACGTGTCATTCTAGAGAAACTTTACGGGCTATTCACTAAGGATCAAGGTGAGTATACATGCCAAACCTTGCGTGCTAGCTCCCTTCGTGTCATATCATGACTTATTTGCTTGTCTCAAACGTGTTTTGCATTGTACATGCTTCACTTGAGTCCTGGTTGTATATTTTGAAATGACTGTTTTGAAAACTATCACGAGATAAGTAATAATCGGTATTAATGCAAAGTGGAAAGAGTCGTGCGGGGAACGTCACTCGGATCTTTATTATTTGGTTTGGTCGTTGTGGCTACGTCCACTCGACCCCTTATTATTTAGCCCGGTTGCAATTTGCCTCGGGTTTGGCTCCTTGTACTCACTCTTTCTGGGCATAAAGACCCTGTTAGGGGGGTGTCGACACTTAAGGTCTTGGAAGCGGGTTTGGGATATACTTATTGCGATTTGGATTTTCCCCGTTCAACTCAGGATTAAAACGAAATTTCTGGTTAACAAGGAAACTGATTTTTTTGTGGCTAAATGAGGATTCACAGACTTGGATATTAGTTGTTGGCTAAATATTGACTTTTGAAACCACTGGTTATGTGTCGAGCACTTGAGAATGTTTATTACTTAATTGTCTTTTACTTCCGCTGTGATTTTACTATCATACCACAAAATTACCTCTATTCTGTGTTTGACACGCTTGGGTGTTGCTCATTCAGTATTTCAGTGCTGATTTTCGAAGCTGCGGTTCTTGTTTTCCTTCCCACCGCAGGTTTAGGAGACGGGGACTACGAGGTAGATGGGTACGAGACTCACATGCAATGAACGTCACAAGAAATCATCTTGTATGATAGTTTATGTATAATATAGTAGTGCTCAATAAACGCCTGTATGAAACGTTGTGTAATGTTTAATAGTAATGTAATATATATGGAGGTTTTGCTTTTGATTTCCGCCGTCACTTTAGCATCGCCCTCCCGGTCTCGTCCGAGCCAGACAAGGGGGTTGTTGCAGTAAGTCTAGACACATTCGTCGAAGGCATAACACCATTAAGCAATTGCTCTCAAACGGAATAATATCGATCGATTATGTGAAGTCTAAGGATAACTTAGCGGATCCCCTAACAAAGGGGTTAACAAGGGAGCAAGTCTTGAGTTCGTCAAGGGGAATGGGATTAAAGCCTATCTCACCGAGTTGCACGTAGTGGAAAACCCAACCTAGATGATTGGAGATCCCAAGAACTAGGTTCAAAGGGACAACCTAACTACTGTGCAAAATTAGTCACTGTAAAGAAATTTTTATTTCCAAACCCATTCCTAGGGCGACACCGAGTGACACTTGCATTGGTTAAGGATAAGCATTTGGCTTTTAATGAGCTCATATCTTGGAAAAACAAGTGGGGTATGGCAAGATACTCTTTATGAGACTCACCTATATGAGTGGGAACTGGGGGCCGGTTCTAGGAGAATGACGAGGCTAAATTCTTTAAGACCACTCACGAAACCAGGATTAAGTGCTCCATGGCCAAAACGGACACGACCATGAGAACCTGATATGGAAAGAATAATAACCGTGTGGGTACTATTGACTAGGTATACACTACGGCAAGCAGTTCAAGGCGGTTCGCCACTGACAAGCCAGTATACCATGTAGTATTCCACTAGAGAACGTTCAAGGTCTCAGGCCACCTTCTCAATGCGATTATTGTTCGCTAGATGACACTCTTTCTTCCTTTTTTTGATATACCGGCTCTTATGCCAATTTTATCATTCATGTGGGGGATTGTTGGAAAAACTCAGTTTTTCGCACAACTTTGGAAGAAATTTTTGAAGAATCGACTAATCGATTCATGAAACCGAAAGTTGCTATGGATACCTTAGAGCTAGGTGAACATCCTACAACTTTACTTCATCCAAAGTCGTGACCGGGTGAATGAAAAATTCATGGGTAAAGATGGCTTCTAAGATAGTACTCCAAGAGGGAAATTAAATCATCCCACATTGGAGGGTGGAACAATCTTGTTCACTTAATATAGTTCAAGATTGCACAATAGGGCACGCCCTTTGGGTGATACACATTTTGTGTAGGAGAGAGGACCTAGCTATGGTCCGAACCACCACAAGCGCGCGCGCGCGCCGCCGCCGCCGTCCGTTCGGCCGGCCGGCCCGGCTCGGTCTCGGGTTCGGGCACGGGCCGTGGCGCGGCGCGTTGTGTTGTGTTGTGTGTGGGCTGGGCTTGTTATGAGGTTCAGGCCCATTTAATTTTTTGGCCCAATTTTAATTAGTTTTCCACCCGAAATTTTACCTGAATTTTGAAATTCGTTTTCCAACGGTTCTGGAACGGTTTCGTAACCGTTCGTGAACAGACCCAACTGCTCCAACGGGTGTCTCTGCTTTCTTTAAATGCAGAGCACCCTTCCTTGTTTCAGTCATTCCGAAAAAATCCCAAATTCCAGAAACCTTCCAAACTTTCCAGAGTGCTATCATTCCATTTGAGGGTTCGTAGGGTGTAATCCGGCGGTGCTACCCGATTACACAGTGAGGGACAATTATCCTGGAAGGCCTTCGCTCCGGTTCAAAAGCACCTACAGGGAGCGAATTTAGCCTTAAGGAAATCGAGCCTATGTTCGAGATTGTCTCTGATTTCTCCAAGTTATTGCAGCGCTTCTCACAACTCTGTAAGATTTGTGTTTTTTGATTCATTGTAATTCTTAACTTTCTGTTTCTTCTTCTTCTTCTCAGATTCTGTAATGTACTAAGAATCCAACATTATATTGTGTAACCGATGTTGCAGGATAAGTATGAAACTGTATCAGCCTATCTGTTTGTGAAAATTTGTCGACTTAAATTAAACATGGCATGTTTTTCAGTTTGACATTGACCGATGAAAATTGTCTGACTCGACTTAAACATGACGTGTTTTCAGCATTTATTGTGTAATGTTAAATGGTGATTGCATGAAACGGTGGTGCTAGTGCGTTGATGTCAGCGGCCATTGAGCCGATTAGGGAAGTCACTTGTATAAGGTTTTGAACCGTGACCGTGGTGTCTGTTCGGATATTGCTGTTCCAGTAGCCATGCGCTCTATTAGTCCCCTTACTTCTGCTGCTTTAATAGAGATCCATCCCAGAATGGTTCGGCTTTTCTGGGTTTGGACGGTGAAATTCAGGTGGTTCCCCTTGTGTTTTGTGCTGTGTGAGATTCTTGGGGTGCTTTTCTGATGAGGTGGGTTGAGTTACTCTCTGATTTCTTTTGCTAAGATAGAGGTGTAAAAGATGTCATGTGTTGCTCTTTTGTTATATTTGAAGGACGTACAAGATCTATCACATACAGATCTACAACATGAATTATAGCGGAAGATTCATGTGTTTACCTTGTCTTCCTTAGCTCCTAAGCGCAACGGATGATCGTAGGATGCTTGCTTTCACGTGCTCTTCTTGCTCCCACAATCTGGCTCGAATCACTAGGACGAGAGCTCTGATCCACACCAAGTTCCACCCAATGGAGGCTAGTTGAAGAGAGAGTCTAGGGTTTACTGTATTATGATCAGCACATGATCTCTACAGTATTGTGTATAAAATAATAGGAGGCTGTCTCCTTATATAGACAGACTTATAGCCTATTGCAACATAACCCCCTAGGGTTTGTCCTTGCTACTAACCCCATAAGGTTTGAGCTTGTCTCACCTAAACCCATAAGTTTAGGTTAATTGCACTGTGCACCCCACATGGGCGCACATAATGCTAACATCTCCCACTCGCACAGTGGGGTTGCAAAAATACAGTAGTTCTAGTCTCCCTCAATCTCCAACTATTATCATCTGCCAAAGTGTTATGTGGCCTTGGTGTGTGACTGTGAGAGAACCTGCATTTCGGGAGATCCATACTCTAAACTCATACGAGACGAGCTAGCAGCAGGCGTACTCAACCCTTTAAGAAATAATGCAATACATATATATATCTCTCGTATTCCCCAGATTCTGTCTATTGCCATCTCATAGACCATGAGCACCTACCTTGTCCCGAAGGTCGTGCGTCAATGAGTCTATATCTCCTTTATTATATTCATATCCTGCATGATCCCATAAGATCTTGTAGGTGGGCCCAATGAATATGATAAAGAGCGATGCAATTAGAATCTTCCTTTCCATCCATTGTCGCTTTGATTCGGAGTCAGCTGCTTTCCTAGCAATGTCCTGGTAGGCCGAATCATTCATAGCCGTGAGGTGTCACGCTAAAGTAGCACCACCGAACCGTCTCTCCCCGACATGGATGAAAGTACTAAGGGTATACAGTGTCAATCATTTTTATATGATCGACGAGGCTCACACGGCGAGGAAACTCAGGGACTAGTTCTACTCGCCACCTCATGTCACTCATAAGCACGCTTCATCTCATAAGATGTGCGCCATAGTGTTTGGACTCTATCAGAGCACATGTCCTATCCCATAGGGACCACTATACAGATGTAAGTCCAACAGCCCATATGACTATTAACCCGAGTACTGAGTGTTGCACATATGCAATCGAAATCAGTTCTCTCATCTGGCTTTCTCTACGCAGACTATACATGGTTCGGGGTAGTAACCATGCTCGAATGGCCATAATCCAATCTCACCTTGGAACTTATTCCAATGCGACAAATAAATCCGTCTGACAGGGTCTTGCACTATTGATTGATGTCCAGCTCTTGTCATAGGCCATGCGCCTCATATGACAAGAGTCATCATATCATAGGCTTCTAGCGCTTGTCGGGATTCTGTCTCATCTCCTACTCACCTAGACAATCCAGGATGTTGTAAAGGCGGTTGCTCGTGTGAGAGAGTCAACCTAGTGTCCGCGCGACATGTTCTATGCTAGTACAGGATATGTAAACAACATGTAGCATAACAAATCCAATTAAAATCCAATTATCAATGTCTCATATACTCATCAATCATATTGCCAGTGATCGACTACCGAGTCCCAATATTCTAAAGTAATCCACAAAGACAATTCTTATGTGGTTTAGGAATGGGAGGAACCTACATTTTGTCCCGTAGTCGATCTACTCCAAGGTTACTCTGAAGGTAGTTATCTCACCTTTTGTGAAACAGTACCCTTTTCTATATGTTTGCCTTTATCAAAAATATTGCAGCCATACGCCAGCAATACAGGTCGGTTGACAGCTCATGAGCTTATCAGAAACCTTCTTATCCAAACATGTTTCTGTCCGGTGACAGAACAGGCAATCGTGCTTCGCTTCCATGATCGATGGAGCGGACTAATACGATTTTGCAACACTTATGCTGCAGTTCCATGCGATATCATCAAGCATGGGTTATAGCCTGAGGCGGATCTACGTGCACCTAGGTCCCCACCCTAGTCAGCATGCATAGCTGGCTAGTCGAAGCATTATCTCCGATAGTCATAGCACATGATCCTTCGTACCGAGTATCCTTTTGGTTGCAATCTAGTGTCTTAAGTTAGATTTCCTGAAATCCACTCTTCCGATTGCATCAGGTTTGTGGGGTCTCAGTATATACCATAGTATATAGCAGACTCACACTGCATCGGGCACTTTGGTTATTTGGTCAATCTTGTATGGTGTCTTCTAGGGCACATATTCAGGCTCATAAAGCCTTGCAGCGAGCTATAGGAGTATCACATGTCCTTGGGTCCATTACATGGAATCGTTCAGAGTATCTTCTTGTTTTCCGCCTTATGCATCAATATAAGAAGTCCTTTTGAACGAACGAGAATGCATCTCGCCCTACTAATATCCTTCATCACAAATCGAAAGGATAACCACCATATAGTAGATGTGAAATAGTCCTTAGACTCTCCTGGAAAATAGTGTGTCATCGATAATAAGTGACGTAATCATCTACTCTCTACAACTGAGAGCGATATGCAGCGGTTTTTCATCCGTTGATAAAATACTGCTGACTTTAGAGGACTAATTTAGACCATACACGGACTTAATTAGCTTGCACCTATTTGTGCATTTGATCATACATCTCGAAACCCTATGGTCGAGTCATACTGATCACCTCTCTGATTTCTCTATCGAGAAATTCAGTCGTCACGTCTATCGAGAATGGAGCCTTATTTCCATCATCACAACTATTACCGATATCTCTGCAAGTCGTATGCCTTACTATGCTTCCGTCTGTGTCACTTTGAATGACCTTGGAAATCCATCTATTTCCAATAGTCTAACATCCAGTTGGAAAAGTCAACCTAGCCTTAAACTTGGTTGGTCTTTACAGACTCTAACTTTTCCTGTAAAGGTTACCTTTCATTCTTCATAATGAGGGAACGATAAGGCATAGTATACTATCCTATCGATTATACAAGGTGATCCTTAAGATCATCCCTTCGATCTCAAATAGTCGATGGGATATGCTCCTATGAGCAATTCCTTTGCATGGGAGGATCATAATTTGCTCTCACCCCTATGGATGGGCACCTCGCTTAGAAAGTCACTCCCACTGTCCGAAGGATCCTTGAGGGACTAATTCCTCATATGGACTAAGGAACAGGGTATTTTCTAGCGGTTCCTCCATGCTCGCGGAGATCATCATCTCTTACGAACATTCCCTTAACTATGGACATCTCCTTATGGGAAATCATATATCTTGTGAATCCATTTGCGTCACACTACTAATCGGCTGTTGCGTTTCGAATACGCAACTCCCTTGAGTACTCCGAATAGTATAGGAATATATGTTTCTCCATGAAGATACATTTCTTCCATCTAGGGTTTAAATTCCTTCTTGTCAGGCGATGAAATATCCTGGGGCAATATCCTAGGTTCATCATCTTGCGTGGTGACTATTATGTCTTCCCCTTCGATGTCAAATCGTCGACGGGGTACGCTCCAAAGAGCGCTCCAACGCAAAGAGGGTTCTTCTTCAGCATTATCGTCATATACGATAGGCTGCTCACTAGGTAAGGCACTCCCACTGTTCTCAAGATCCATAGGAACAAATTCCTCTTGAGTAGTGGTGAATTGAGTGTCATCTAGTGGTTCCTCTTACTCGTAGAGAATACCATCTCCACGAGCTTCTCCCTGACTAGGAAAATTTAGTTAGCTCATAAGCTGCCGATCCCTATGGCCTAAGGTGACCTCATATAGGTTGCCTTTTGGTCCACATCTCGTAGGGCGTGGTGGCCACAGACTTGGTGGGTTCTTGGTTGAGTAAATCGACAGATGTTTAACAAAGCGTCTCCTCAAGATAGGGAACTTATACTTTGTACGTGCTATCATACTTCGAACCATCTCAGGCTGTATCCTATTCCTCCTATCCACCACAGCAATCTGCTGCGGGGCACGGGAATAGCCAACTGCCTAAATACTCTCCATCACATAGCTCTTGCTAAGATAGATACTCGCAGTCTCATTCTGGCTAAGGACATATCCTTTTATCCAGACGGTTTTCTACCCTTTTGTAGATACCTGTCTCAAGCACCCCTGTGCTTCAGACTTATGTGGCCCAAGCACACATAGTTGAGATGCGTACAATGATCTACGAATGTGATGGAGCAGTAAGCACCATGTCTTTAGCTATTAACTTTTAATGGATCACAATAACATAATGAATAGTATGTAAAGACTCAATAATCCTTACTGCTTTACTGGATGGTTTGCCTTTCGCCTTTCGTGTAAGACAAGAATCACACACAGGTAAGGGTACCTTGGGCATATTCCAAGCAGGCCTACCTTAGCTAGCCTGAACATCCTTTCCTGATGTAGTGTGTCACAATCTAGCGCGCCACATATCAGAATCTTAAGGCACAACCCTAGAGTTGATATCCAAAGATCCTGAGGCGTTATTCATGCTAGAAATTAAGAGTGCATAACCATTCATAACATGACCAATTCCAAAGTAAAACTGTGACCAAAACAAATTTTGGTGGCTACACCATGAAAGATAATCTCATGGATCCTTAGACGAGAAGTTAATGCCATGTCTGGCCTTCTAGTCTTAAGGAAACATCATTTTCCTCCTTCGCATTTGCCTGTTTTGGGATATTGGTCATGTACCAATATTTCGCCCTTATTCCCTTATCCTTGCCCCACCTGTTCCACGGTCCTAATACCGGGCTAGGGACTATATCTGCCTATCATACTTCATTCACAGTCTTTTAGCAATCATATATTGCTTAGACTTCAAAAGTATGCTGAACTAGTATTCTAAGCAAGCACTTGGTTGCTTAGATCCTAGAACGGAGCGATGTTTGGTCTTATCCAAACATCTTGACACTCTCAAAGTGTGTCATATAACGTTTTCATGGCACTTTCATGAAACGTGGCAGAGATAGCAACATATTGCTAATCGGATATCTTAAACATCTCATCATAAACGGCATGAATCTCAGAAGCTATATTTGAGTACTAATCTCATAGACTATAGTCGAGTGCTATTTTTTATTATTTGAGTTTGATAGTTTAAGATGGGATTTATGAGTCATTACTCACAATTTTAATGAGGCTAATGGTTAAGGTGGATCCAAGATTCTTCTTTTTTTTTTTTTTTTGGCTCATTCCTACAATCTTCGAATCTCAAAGTGGTCTTGAACTTGCTGATGAGGTCATTTCCCCACCTTGGCATAGCACGCTCTATGAATTTTATCTTGACTGCCTCCCACTTATTGGTCAGCCTAAAGATAATGTTCATGTGCTGCTGTGACAACTATTCATCACAGGTTCGACCATACTTGTAGGTGTTTTGACAAACTATGTCCAACAATTTGGTTACATAGTACGATGACTTGTCATATCGTTTATTGTCATTATTTTAGCCTTTACAGTTTCAATTTAGACACGATTGATCTTTGAGACATTGCATAGGAAATTAATACCAGCATTTACTTAGCTCCGAAATAACATGATACATGATTAAAATTTCATAGTTCATCATAAGGACTCCACCAAAACCTAGTGGCAATTCTAGGAATCAAATATCATCACTTATGATTCCCTATTAGTTTCAATCATGTATAACCATGTGAGCTCTTTTGTTTTAGTTCCTTAGCATGCGAGGTTATACAGATATATCCAATCACACGCAGTTATAACGTAAAACAAGCATAAGCATAAATAAATATGCAATGGATGTGGCCCCTAAGGTGCACTCCCACTATTGAGAGCACGTCTTGAGCAAGTCTTGAACTTCTTGCCTCATGGATCTCGCCTCATCTCGAGTGCTCCTTGAAGCTTCCCTGTTCGCCTTTTTGCTCCATGCACCTCACGCCATAGCTTTTGGTTTGGCCACCTCTCTTTGAAGCTTCTATTCTTCAATCTTCACTAAATATCTTATTTCTAAGAAGTAACCTCTAATAGGCGATTTAGATGAGAAGAGAAGACAATAGAGTATGTAGAGAGGCACGACACGCAGGCCGTATTTTAATTGATTACATATTCAAAACCAAAACCAAATATAAAACCATCTAAGCCACATCCATGAATCAAACACATCCATCCAACCCACAACAGCATGTATAATAATAAAATAAACATACTGGAATTTTCTGGAAGTTTCCAGAATTAAAGAATAATTACTGGAAATTAATAAGCAATAAATCAATCAACTAATAAGATCGAAAATCGCTCCCAACTACCTAGGATCTCACCTCCTATCTCATAAGGTAGGGAAAAATGTCCTAAGTCTCCAGAAAAAATTTGGGCTCAAAACAGTGTGTTTAAGGACGTATAATTGCCTCGGGAAGTGTGCTAAACACTAATTAATTAATCTGGAAAATAATAAAATTTTCTGTTTTTCCAAAAATTATGAAAAAATCCCAGAAAATAGGAAATTTTATTCTGAGCATGTAAAAAAAAATTTGGTGAAAAATAGTGGCCGGAGGAGGGCTCACGCGCCCACACGCGCCGCCGCGCGTGGGCGAGTCCGCCTCCGTCACGCGCCGACGCGGCCCGAGTGCCACGTCAGCATGCCACGTGGCATGCCACGTCAGCCACGTGCTGACGTCAGCTTCCACGTCACCCCCCACGTCATCATGCCACGTCAGCAGTCCACGTGGCTGCCACGTCATCTGCCACGTCAGCAATTGCTGACGTGGCACCGCCACGTCATCTGCCACGTCAGCCCTAGGGCCACGTCAGCAGCCGCCGCCAGCCCCTTGGCGCGTGCGGCGCGTGGCCGCGCGTGGAGGCGGCGTCGGTGGCGCGTGAGGCCCACGCGCCGCCTTCCCGGCCTCCGTTTCCGGCGATCTTTACATCGTTGGAATCGTCGTTTCACGTAGATCAAGATTATGTGTTCAAAACCCAATTTTAACATGTTTTGAAAAAATCTTTTTACTGCTCAGATTAATCAGTCCAGATTTATACTGTTTCGAATCTTAGAAAATTCATAACTAATTCTCTGTTCGTCCAAAAATTACAAAATTTATATTTCTGGAATCCTTGTGAAAAACCCTATCTAACCATGTAGGTTTCACTAACAGATTATGAAATTTCAAAAACTCGAATTTTTTATCTGATTCGGGAACGCATAACTAGGCACGAAAAACAAGCCTAAGGCTCTGATACCAATGAAGGACGTACAAGATCTATCACATACAGATCTACAACATGCATTATAGCGGAAGATTCATGTGTTTACCTTGTCTTCCTTAGCTCCTAAGCGCAACGGATGATCGTAGGATGCTTGCTTTCACGTGCTCTTCTTGCTCCCACAATCTGGCTCGAATCACTAGGACGAGAGCTCTGATCCACACCAAGTTCCACCCAATGGAGGCTAGTTGAAGAGAGAGTCTAGGGTTTACTGTATTATGATCAGCACATGATCTCTACAGTATTGTGTATAAAATAATAGGAGGCTGTCTCCTTATATAGACAGACTTATAGCCTATTGCAACATAACCCCCTAGGGTTTGTCCTTGCTACTAACCCCATAAGGTTTGAGCTTGTCTCACCTAAACCCATAAGTTTAGGTTAATTGCACTGTGCACCCCACATGGGCGCACATAATGCTAACAATATTGATCTTGCATCAATATGAAGTATTTATTGTGTAACCGATGTTGCGGGATAAGTATGATACGGTGTATCAGCCTATCTCCAATGGCTGTTGTTTCTGAAAATTTGTCCAGACTTTGGTGTGTTTTTCTGTTTAACAGTGACCATTGAAATTTGTCGACTTAACTTGAACATGGCGTGTTTTCAGTATTTATATTGTGTAGATGATACGGGTGTGCTCATATTTTTGGGGACTTATTTATAATATGTGTGCTCATATTATTATTACTCAAAATTGAGAAATGTTGCCATTCCTCCTGACTGTCATTGTTGGGGGAATAAGTGGCAGAGCCAGGAACGAAAAACAGCCCCCAACTCTATGTATGGCTAGAGCTGGCATTTGGCTGGTTAACTGGCCTAACCGAACCCACGTAGCCGAGCCCAAACCTGAACCTATCAAAACCGGACCGTAACCGTATATTACCGGGCTAGGGCCGGTTAGAGCCTCTGTTGATCTGAGCCTGGCCAGAGACCGAACAGAGCCCAGGGTTAACAAAACTTTTTTCTTTTGGTCAAACTGCAATTTTATAGAAAAACAAAGGGGAAACCATTACACACCAGCATCTCTGGCAATAACATTCAACAAGACATCTGGTGGGTGATAAACCGAATCAACCTTCAACCTCCTATTACAAAATAAGTTAGCTACTACATCAGCACAGCTGTTTGCCTCTCTTGGAACCCAGGAGATCTTGCAATTTTTCTGAGATCTTAACAGCTTGATATCTTCAATAATCATAGTTGATGGTGGCAAGTCAATACTCCATTCAGCACCTGAGCCAGCTTCTGATTATCTGTTTCCACTTCAATCACCTCAGATCTGTTTCTCATATCCAACATAGCATGTTTACTAGCCAGAGCTTCAGCTTGTTCAGCACTCAAAGCCATAAATGTACTGACACCTCCATCAACAACTTTACCAGCATGATTTCTGAGAACCCAAGCTAGGCCTGCACACCCTGACTCCTTATTCCAACTAGCATCGGTATTCATCTTAAGACAGTGCTCAGGTGGGAATGACCACCTTTTAGAAACAACAGGTTTTGGCAGGAGAGGTCTTGTGCTCATGAGGAGTATTGTTCCTGGCTTTGATAAACTGTGCTCTCCAGGACTGAGCTTTGTCAAGAACTTGAGCTGGATTGACCTTCTCTTGTTGAAACACATAAGCATTTCTTCTAGTCCAAATACACCAAGCCAAGAAGATCACTTTTTCCATGAAATCAGCAGTCAGCTTTCCACTTTTGATGTCTTGAGTATTCTTGACACTCCACCCTTCTATTGAATCAATATTAGCCAAGTCTTCCCTTCTAAGAAGCCCATAACCAAACCAGGAAGGAAGGGTCCAAGCACATTTGAAAAGAGCATGAACATCACTCTCTACATTGTCTACACAGATGTGACAAAACACAGAATTACTTCTATGTCTCTTTACCAGATTTGCATTGCAGGGTAATCCTTTAAGAATGACTCTCCACCAAAAACAATATAGTTTTGGGAGGAGGTTCAGCTTCCAGATGAGGGCTTTGTGCTCATTATCACACTGAGAATGACTAGAAGCAGTCACAGACTTTACCTTTCTAAAACAGTGTTGCTCTTTTAATCTCCCAGCTGTCTTGTAACCTGGCATGACGGTGTACACACCATTAGATGTCCATTTCCAATCAGAGAGTCTTCTTGGTTGAAAGAAGGAATTTGAATTCTAAGTACTGCCTTTAAGTCTTCTGAACAAAGTACATTTCTCAAATGATGCACTCTCCAGCTCCTGAGATGTTCATTAATGAAGACATCAACTTTTTCTTGTGATTGGGGATATATACCTATCAAAGTTCCTTCAGGGTTGGATATAACCCACTTGTCATGAAAAAACTGTACCTTGTTACCCCTCCCAATAAGTCATCTTGAATAAGCCTCCAAATTCCTTCTTGATTTATGAATGCTAGACCACACAGCAGCTGGCTTTGAAGCTCTTCTAGCTTCCAAAAATGTGCAATGTGGAAAGTACAAACCCTTTAGCACTTTGGCACATAAGGAATTGGGATTCTTTGCAATTCTCCAGTCTTGTTTGGCAACCAAGGCTTCATTCATATGATGTAAATCTTTGAAACCCATACCTCCCTCAACTTTGCTTTTTGTCATAGTGCTCCAAACAATCCAAGCTATCTTCTTACTATCAGGGTCATTACCCCACCAAAAATTTCTAAGAACTACAATATGGTTGAAGAAACTTTGGGGTTATTTGATGAGTGTTATGTCTAGAGTTAAGAAAACTGAACCGTCTGACGAATTTCTCACTAGCTCGACTGGTTAACCGAGCCCGAATCGGTATACCGGTTACGGTTAAACGGGCCCGGGCAGGTTAGAGGTTCTGAGAAAATGGTCAGACCGGTTAACCGTAACAGAAGCGCCTCAAACCGAGCTCAAATCGAATCTAATCCTATCGGTTCAAGCAAAATCGGGTCGGGCTCGGTTTCAGATAAAGTGCAGCTCTATATATGGCTTACGATGCCACATCCTAAATACCAGTACTCTTTTAAGTTTTTTGGAAGAAAATAGAAGGGGTAATAAAGTGAAATAAATTGTGCAGGTTCCATAACCGTATCCAAACACGAAATATTTATATATGTGAGATAATAAGCACAATTTATCTGTATACCACCCACAGTGTACATACATTACCCATAAAAGGTCCAAGGGTTACACAATCTTCCAACTTACGCACTACACGTTTGGTTATTCGGACTTGCCATATTGGATTGCACTGAATTAGATTTTTCGGATAAGAATGGATAACTACATATGTCTCTGATTTTGTGCAACATTGACCCCGTTTGGGAAAAAAATAATTATTTGCTTAATTAATTATCAATAATCTGGTGCAAGCGTCGGATTTTTTCGGGGTCCGACCCGGATCCGGTCGGGGACGACCCGGATCCGGTTGGCGCAAAACAATACCGGCTCACTTCTTAGCTTACGTTTCATCCTTTGGTTGGTTAATTTGTTAAGGAACTGGATCCGGTCGGGTCATACCCGGATCCGGTTAGTCTCTACCCGGATCCGTTCAAGTAGGTGGAGAATAAAAATATTTAATTAATTAAGTGAATAATTAAGCTTTCCCAAATTAGGCCATTAATTAAATATTAAAGTACAAATAGTTCAATCAACCTAATACAATGATGGCACAAGTGCTCAGATTGCACAAGAATACGACATGTGTCATCTCATATTCACTATTCTATTTACATGTGTTGTGCTTATTTGGACTACAACCAATTAAAATCTGCCATGTAATTGCCAAGTCATGTTATTACCACTAAATTATGACATATTTCAATCTAATTAATACATTTAATAACCACCATTGTAATGTGATGTAAATGTTGGACCGTTTTGTCTAACTCCTCACTAATGCACTATATTTAAGCAATAATTTTTTGTAGTAAAATAAGAAAAAAACTATCATATCTTTCAAACATAATTGACAATATAAAACAATATGAACTATATCGGTTTTTATTTCATATATATGTTGTTTTTCTTCTCCGAGCCGTCAAACTTTTCGTTTCAATTTTCCCCCCTCTACTTCTCCATTATACTAGCTCTTCAATATAAATTAACAACTTTTAGATTAGTTCCTCCATCATTTACTTTGCCAAATATTTTGTAATCTATGTAATACTTTTGGTAATCATTATTAATAATTATTTGTAGAATTTTTGTTAGAACTATTCTAGAATTTCATGCAATGTTGCCCATGAAACATTCTGCACATTTATAAAGCCTTTTACATAAATTTCAGAATGACAAATTCTAAATTAGAGAAAAAATACCTGCTTACACACACACACACACACACACACACACGCACAAATCACTTTGTATTTGTATGGACTTCACAATACCTGCTTTGATATGATAGTAAAATAGTGTGCACCATTTTATCGCATGAAGTTGAGAATCCAATGTTTGTAAAAATTACAAGTTTTATAAGTTTTTATTACTTTACATCTAATCTCATGCAAAAGAACCATATTATTGCAAAATCTTTTAAACCTCCCTTTTAGCTCATACGATTACTTTATACAATGGTTTTAGAAATCTTTTTCTCTTTAATATTATCTTAGAGGTCAATGTATCATTTTATTGCACGTAATTAAATACCTAAAGATAATCTATCTTTATTATATTTTGTATTTTTTTTAAATACTTAGAATACTTTACTGATTTTGAGAAAATGAGTAGAGTGAACATCCATATGTTAGGTGATGATAGTAGATATGGTAAGTACTTCCAACCCCGTTAGTACTTTTGGTTGTTTTTGTAGTAGACAAGGTTTTATGTCCCCTACATTTTTTACGGATTAGGAGCCCGATTTCTTTAATAATATGCCGGGTCTATACCGCCCTACATGCGTGTAGCCTACCAAAAATAAAAAGAGTAGAGTGAAGTCGATGAATATATTTCTTCAGCATAAAATTGTTGGGTTTATTTTCTAATATAAGTGTGTAAGGGAATTAAAAAAATAAAGTGTTACCAAATAATTACATAAGTATGTAAAATAAGTATAAATAACTTTATAGCTTATGTACGATATGAGTTTAGGATAGTGGTATTTTAATTTCTTTGACACAAATAATGACCAAGAATGAAATTAAATAAACCCTGATAATTAAAAGTAATAAACTATAATTTTATTCCAAATAAAATGACAAGGAAAGAATAAGTAATTATGTAAGAAATTTAAAACACTCTTTGACTAACTTCATATGATAGATGAATACATAGACCACATACACCTTGAAACTAATGCACATATCTATCAAGTTTAGAGCCCGACAAAGGACAAATTTAACCTCAAATTATCAAGATTTAATTGAATAATTAAAAAATTATATAATATTGGTACTCAATGATGTAAAATTATGAATGAGTTGTATATTTTAATTGTGCAACATTAAAGTAGTTTTTTTAGGATAAACTTTTACTATATAACTAATTTTATTTTCTCAATGTTGTAAACAAATATGATCCTCTTAGTTAATCTTTGAAATGTGAACAAAGACTTCTGCTTAGAGAAATGGCCTTCATATCGTGGTGGTGACAGACTCTTTCTATTCCAATGATTGTTCGTCAAACACACGCATGAACTTCGATTACATTTTTATTTTCACTCTTAGATTCATTTAGGTTAAAAGCAAGAGAAAGAAGATGAAAACTCAAACATAATTAATCTCCGGACTGTTGACGAGCAAATTTCTTAAAAAGTCACGAAAAGAAAACATTTCTCGAGTTTTAAGGACAAACGTTGAATTAAGCGCATAACATTGCCGATCATGTTACTCTCTTAGAAATACCACTCTTGAAAATACTAAAATTTGTCAATTTGCTAGATGAGTAAACTTTGATGCAATATGCCTCGCACAAATGTGTAACACTATGTTTTCAAGACTTTGTGAATCTATAATTTATGCAAATATTTGAGTTTGAACCGACACCTTCTTTAGAGCAGCCACATGCTATTCACAATATATATTAATAATCTTTTCGGAGATGAAATCCACTCTGCAATTTACACAATATCTCTTAAGTATATTGAAATATTTTATAAAATTTATGTATTATGTTTTTGAACCTATAATATGTACATGACACAAACTCAAATATACTTCATGTGTATTTACGTACGATACTTTTAGTACCCGCGCGTACGCGCGGGGTAACGCCTAGTTGTACTAATTTGAAGTATTAAGCACCATTTTTTTCACTATTTTTTTTAGAATTGCATCATATAGCAATGTCCGAACGTGGGACCTCATGTGGGTTTCAAACGCTATACGAGCTAGCAGTCTAGCACCCATTTACATATTCTTCTGTTTTTTTTTAGAAAACCCATTTGCATCTTTTCACTATTTAATACTAGTATTATTATTAGGCAAGAACAACTAAATAAAATATTACTCAAATCACAGATAATACTGTCAATTATGAAAAACCAAATGTAACCTTAAGAGCAAGAAAACAGATATAGCTTCATCAACTTCATCACCAAAAGTCTGCCGCTGTGGAGTCATGTGAATCAAAAGGTCAGCCCAAAAACGTACAGGAAAGAAAAGGCCCAACTAGTGACCCAAAAGAAATAGACCAAAAACATTACTCTCTCGGGACTCGGATGAAATAACTTGCGAACTAGCCTTTTCTTATTAGGGACTTAGTAGGATTCTCAAATTAGACTTCACTCAGTTTGCCCAACAAGAAAAAGACTAACATATTTGTGTTCGGTTTAGGACAGGATTGCGTAGGGTTTAAAGGAATAATGCTATAAATAGACTATTCTTCATTAGGCAACTACGTTTGAACCGATTACTTCTCAGCTTGAACCCAAAAAGCTTCCTTAACCTAGTTGCTGGACCTGTAATCAAGCTCTGTCGGAGAGAATGGAGAAGTATCAAGTAATCAAAGCACTCGGCGGCGGCACGTTCGGGTGCGTCTGGCAAGCGGTAAACACCGAGACCGGCGAAGTTGTTGCGATCAAGAAACTCATCAGAAAGAGCTACTCCATAGCAGAGTGTCTCAACATGGGAGAAGTCAAGTCGCTGCGCAAACTCAACCATCCGAATATCATTAAGCTGAAAGAACTCGCTAAGATAAACGATTATCTATACTTCGTCTTTGAGCACATGGAATCAGACCTATTCAAAGTCATGATGGAGAAAAAGAACGGTTTCTCGGAATCAGAAGTAAGAAATTGGTTGTTCCAACTGTTTCACGGACTTGCCTATATGCATCACAGCGGTTACTTTCATCGCGATCTCAAACCAGCCAACTTGCTCGTGTCGAAGAATGTGATCAAGATTGCTGACCTCGGCTCTGCTCGTGAGATTCTCTCGAAACCACCTTACACCGACTACGTCACAACAAGATTCTATCGGGCTCCAGAAGTTCTGCTCAGGTCTACGATGTATAATTGGGCAGTCGATATGTGGGCCATGGGTGCGATCATGGCGGAACTATTCACTCTGCGTCCACTGTTTGAGGGCTCGAGCGCGACGGATCAGATGTATAAAATATGCAGCGTGATGGGGACACCGACCTGGAGCGACTGGCCCGGAGGACTTCTCCAGGCTAATTCTATGAATTATCAGTTTCCGCAGCTCCCTGGCGTTCATCTTTCGCGATTGATTCCAACTGCCAGCGACGATGCGATCGATCTGATTTATTCGCTATGTTCTTGGGATCCTCTAAAGCGGCCGACAGCCTTACAATGCCTTCAACATCCGTTCTTCAACAGTTGCTATTTCATTCCACCGTCTCCGTCCTTCAATGTTGCTTCATCAAGGACTTATCCATGTGCTACACGAGAGAGATCATATCGTTCAGTACTGATGGCGAGCGAAACTGAGTACCAAGATGATGTTAGTCAAGTGGGCAAGATTTCGGTGAATTCTGGGATGACTACACTGAATTCAGAACCTGCAAGAAACTGTGCACCTGCACCGGCTAGGTCTCAAGCTTCTCTTGCAACGGATTTGCAACGCAGATTGGAGATGAACATTGTCGATGCTCTTAAGAACGAATATTCACAGTTGGTGTGATTTAGATTTACTATCAGATATGGGATGGTTCTGAGAATTACCTATTCTTTACATGGATGTTTTTTTGTATATTTCCATGCCCTCTGAGCACAATCCTTGAATGTAAACTTGTATATATATAAGTTTCAATGGACTAGTCTTCTTTACCTGTTGATGAGTTAAATAAATGCAGACAATTATATTCGAGTATTTACGTAAGCTATTCCACAAGTGATGCGTACACGCAGGTTTCAGCATTGTCATCAGCAAAAAATTTATGCATCTTCTGGTCTCCCAACAAACAAAAAGAGTCGGTCGAGGGAGATGCCAAATGGCACAAAACATAGTAACAGCAGGCCTTCCTTGCTTTACTACTAGTACTTAATCCAACTAATTAGCTTATTTAGTAGCTCAAATAGGTACATGCCACAGCTTGTTGATGCTAGCAAGTAGTGGCAGAAGTACTAGTTCCTCTTCTGCTGCTGCCGTCGAGTCCAGGCACTATCTCAAAATCAGTAGATCGTTTGATTCATCAGTCACCGCGAACCAGAAACTAATAACAACGGCTGCTTCTTTGAAGTATCAGACTTTTAGGCAGATACGTTCCACAACCGAGCCAGTTCCAACCCAACAAGTTGTACCAAACCAGCTGAACTGATAGTGCCAGCACCAGCACCAGCAGCAACAGAAGAACTAGTCGCGAATGTAGCACCTGTATCATTTATATTGTGCAAATTTCTCAATTTTGGGGGTATGTTAGAGCTAAAGAGAAAATATGCAAAATCACAATAAAATGGGTATAATAGGTCAGTGGCCAAGGCAAGGGGACTTTCCAGGATTTGGGATCTATCAAATCCAAATGGCTAGCAGGTGACACATTTGGAATACATTCCTCGGCAAATGGCGCGCATATTCCTGCATCTTACGAATCAGAAAAGTTGAAGAGCTTCAATCCGGACTATTCTGCTGTAGACATTTTGTCTGTGACGGAAGTTCTTGAAGGTGATCCGTAGTGAAAGCTAGTTTCAACACCAGGATATGATACTTTCTGATGAGTTGGGTTGAGCTACTACTCTCTGATTTCTTTTACTGTTGTGATAGAGGTGTCACAGATGTCATGTGTTGCTCTTGTTATATTGATCCTGCATCGGTTTGAAGTATTTTATTGTGTAACCGATGTTGCAGGATAAGTATGAAACTGTGTATCAGCCTATCTCCAACGGCTGTTTGTAAAAACTTGTCGGCTTAACTTAAACATGTCGTGTTTTCAGTATTTATTGTGCAGACAAGGTTTCACTTTACATTTTGAATGGTGACTGCTTGAAACTGTAGTCCTAGTGCCTTGATGTCAGCGACCACTGAGCTGATTAGCATAGTCACTTGTATAAGATTTTGAACCGTGATCGTGCTGTCTGTTGGGATTTTGGTGTTCCAACTGGAGTCATTTGAGGAGCTCTATTAGTCCCCTTGCTTCTGCTGGTAGGGGAGAAGCAGCTTCAAAAGAGATTCATCCCATAATGTTTCGGCAGTTGTTGACCCAACCTGCGAACTGTTTCTGGGTTTGGACGGTGAAATTCAGGTTCCCCTTGTGTTTTGTGCTGGGTGAGTCGCTCCAAGTATTTCCCAAATGAAATACCGATTTTCAGGTTAAGCATCTGCTTTCTGCACTTCAATGCCAGATGCTGCATATTGAGCCACCCAAGTCGAATCAGCCAGTGGCACAAGGCCAAGAGTTCAACTTTGGATACAAGTTGTTTCATGGAGAGTCCTGATTAGAGTAAGGAAAGACATTGGGTCTCTTCTAATTCGAGTCTCTGTGCATATAATTTCTCCCAGTGCTCTTTTGTCTTGACCATTGCAGCGTAAAATTTGCGAGATCCATTTATTCCATGAGACAACCTAGTGCTAGGCTCTCAATGGTCTTTGCATTCCCATTGCCAGTCATATTTGGCCAGACTTAAACTCCACTGGCATATGTGCAAAATTGGCGAATGAGGCACGAGTTCTTCTATCTGGTTATGATCCGAGATCTCTTAACCATTGGTCATCACCTCGATGCATGTTTTTATCAAGCATCGCGTTTTGCTATTCAGAGACATAACTGAACTAATGCATTGACATGAACTAAAAGTCTACAAAGATGAGGAATAGTTTAAGATGGATAGGAAATAATTCAATTCAATCAAGGTACACTTTTACATCAATACCACTATCAATAAGAGACTGAACCACTGCCCTAATCTTCCCTTCAAATTTGTCCCTCTCCCTCGGGGTATAAGAAGCTGTATAAACATCAGCTTCTCTAGCTCTATCAGCCAATATCCGCCCTATAGCCAAGCAGGCAGGTATATCCGACCTTGACTGGAGCGCGGCTTTGATGTCTTTGGAGTTTGTGCCAGCAACCGCCACCTGTTTGCTCGTCACTCTGTGGGTGAGCGAGGCGGAGACGAAACGCTTTGAGATGAAAACGTCAAGCGTGAATGGTTCCATGTAAGCAATCGTACGCTGCTTGAATGACCATTGCTTCTTGTTTGGATTCCTCGATTTCCTATCTTTGGAGTATGTGTAAGGCCTACTGTTGTCATCGTCGAGATAATCCTCCACCCCGAAGAAACTTCTTGGTGGTGATAAAGCTGGCTGCAAAAAGTGATCATAGTTCAGATATAGCAGTAGGAATAACTGAAATTAAGAGCCTGTTTGGTATCCGTTTAAAAACTGAAAAAAAAAACATGGTGAAAATACAAGTTAAGAAAGAAAATCAGAACTATTTGGTATGTACTTAAAAACATTGTTTAATAAACACATTTGACAAGACTATTAAATTTCAGTGTTAATTTATTCTAAGATCATTTTCTACATACAGAAACGGTATATATTTGCTAGTTTATGCATTCATCAAAAAGTGGTGACACAGTTTTTTTCTTCATGTTTTTATGCACTCCACCAAATGTGTCTCCCACACATGTTTTGAAAAAAACTGTCAGTTCAAAACAAGGCTTCCAAATATGCACTAAAATAGTAAATGGAGGCGCTAACACAACACCTTTCACTGGATTTCAACTGGTTTCTGATGTTAGCGTGAGCCGTCCGCAATATCAATTTATACTTTAGGCCAGTTAACAATAAGCTACTAACTGGAAATTTTTGATTCTCAGCACAGATATTACTAAAATATTACTAAAATACAGCAGCAAGAAGTTGCTAACAATCAGTCGAGCATGAAGATATATAAATTTTGCATAGTACTTTCTGAAAGGGATCATTTAGTACTCATTGGACATAAAATGTCCATGCTTCCCACTCTGTTATCCTCTTTACACAAATATAGTTAGCCTCACACAACTAACTGCATCTATATAGCGTTTAATATGATCTCATGAAACTTGAGATTGACCAATGTCAAAGTGCCAGAACATCCATAAACGTACGTCCGTTTAAAAAAAAAAAAAAAAAAAAAAAAAAAAAAAAAAATCAATGGTAAACTTTCACATAATTTTTAGCTAATCTTGTCCGAATTTAAGCTAATCCCATGTTGAAAAGTAATGGTCAACTTTCATGTAGTTGAAAGTCTAATCTTGTCTCAGAATTTGTAAGTCAAGCACTACAAAACCAAATGAGAGAGGAATAGCATTCTGAAGAAGGCTGATATGGGCCTGAATAGCGTAATAAAAGGGAAACAGTTGCCCCTAAACTCCGCTGAAACATACCGTGTTATGGTAATTTATGGTAAAACTACACCCAAAGGACGCTCCACAAAATCACTGTACTGAAAACTAAAGTTAAAGAGCATACCCGTCCGCTATGGAAAGCAGTGGTTTGCGCATACATAGAAGGTCTAATCTCCGAGCATGCTCTGCTGCATATATGCCTCAACATGTCTCTGGAAAATAAATAAAAAATCTTTTAGGAGAACAGACAATGCAATTGCCAATCACGCAGAAATCTCAAAAATATAAATCTATGTCATATAGGATGGACCGATGAAATGAACATAGTATTTCACTGACTCAGTCTACAAATGCACTTTTATAGAAATGGAGACTTTGAATTTGCTTTCTGAAGTTTCCGTTCCAGCTAACACGTGAACTAAAAGCTAAGAAAGGTTTAGTACATCAATTGCCCAGGAGAAAACACTACAGACCCAACTCCATATGGAACCAAAAAAAAAATTAAGTACCAGACCCAATAGCTTAAGACCATATCATCAATAGACAACGTGCAGAGAAATGTATCCACAATTTATCAGGTCAATGACAGTCCCAGAATTTAAGCAGAACCCCGGATTGCAAAAAATGAGATAATATACAGGAATTATGCCCAACTAGAAATCAGAAGAACCGAGCAAGATTTCAGATAATCAAACTCAATCTATACACACATTGATGTGGAGAAACCACAGTAAGTGTTGCAGAGGGTAGAAATATGCTCACAGAAAAAAGCAAATTAGTCTCTTGATAAACCATTGACTCGATATATTGAAAGCGCGAACAGGATCAACCTACAATCTGGTCAATCTCTTCCAGAAACCGCCTCCCAACCGCCGCCGATAAGAAAAAGCCGGTTATCGACGACTTTCAGGTCCGACGGAGTCCTTTGTGTGTGGCGTGTGATGCTGAGAGAGAGAGAGAGAGAGAGAGAGAGAGATCTTTGAAGGCGATGAAGAACTGAAATCAAGTTTTACTTAAACTAAAATTAGTCAACCCATGTTAAACAGATGAATACGATGAATGCTAATGGAGTATTAATTTCTTAATCTGGGCTTACAAACAAACCAAAGGCCCAATCACCTGCGCGGCTAGGGTTCTCCTTCGATTTTGGGCCTCAAGTGTTCAAGATTCAGATTTCTTTTTCAACTCTTGAACAGTGCTTGACTGCTCCTGTTTCGAGTTTGTGTTTAGATTCCACTAGGAAGAACAGATAGAGAGAGAGAGATGTGACAACAAGTGTTAAAACAGACTCGAAGGTGAATAAAACGGTGAGAGGACGAACCAGGTAAGGAGATCCGATGGAGAATAATCAGGTGAGAAGAGAGTCAGTGTCAAAGAGACAAGACAGCGAGAGGCTGATGGACCGAGAGGCAGAGGGTCTAGATAATTAAGTGAAGCCTTAAGTTGGTCACACCAGAGAAAGGATCCGCACAGAAAGACAACATTGCAATTGGCACACGGAGTCGCGGGTCCTTTGCACACCCTTAAGTACATCAATTACCAAGCATGTAAGGATATCACAAAGCACGTAGATCATAAGAGAAGATTCCACTCAGGCAAACAAAAATATGAATTTGGTTTCCAGCAGGTCAGCAGCAGGGCAATCCCACATTTCCATTTCATGACTCAATGTCTATTTTATAAAATATCAAGATACAAATGCACCGAGGACACTATCACAAGAGAACAAGCTAAATATGAGAAGTGGAGAACAATAGGTATACAGATGCTACTGCTCGAGTTGATGTAAATCCAAACAGCACATTACTTTCGCAGAGGAGCAGGAAGCGCCTCCAGAGCATTGGATGTGCCACTGGCGGTTTACCTGTTAACGAGCTAAGGTGTTTGTCACCATCATTCCATATTTTCTTCTCACACGCTGAAAAGACTCCAGTCATAAGGAGGTCACTTTGGTTGGGGGTGCGTTAGTCAAGTGAGTATATAAAGACAAGGATTTTTGTAAGTATATTTTGGAGAGGTTATCTGTTTCTCAACATGTGTACTTGTTTTCAAATAATTAAGTACGTAGGCGATTATTATGAACCGTGTTTCAAAGGCATATGTATATCTTGTAATGACAAACGGTTCCAAAATTGTGCAAAATGAGTTTTGATGCTTCATAAAATGATTGCCCATGACAAAAATGAGAGAAACAAAGATGAAAAACACAACAATCAACAGTTCAACAGCCACCAAATTTGCATCAGTGGTTCAGAAATAACAATGTTTTTTCCTACCTATTCAACTATAACCCATGATTTCAAACCAAGGTCCAAAAGTTAAGATATGAGGGGCTGAATTAGCAGGAGTGTTGAGCCATGCTTTCTACAGGTCTTCTACAGGAAAACGGTTCTGCAACCACCAACCAAATTCGCATATGCTTATTGATCATTCACATATGCTTATTGATCAGGAAGGAACCTCCATACCCATGAAAAACAGTGCTACTGAAACAGCAGGAGATGCAAAAAACAGGGCGAAACCAAATTCAAACGAGATTGCCCTTTCGAACTAACAAGTCAACAAAACCTTCGATTTCACGAAGGGCTATGAAGAAGAAGAGATTATGGCATGCGGGGCTGTTTTCGAGCTCTCAATTCAGCAAAAGATGGAGAGAAATTACAAAAATCGCAGGCAAAAGCGAAGGGGGCGATACCAGTGTCTTACTGGAACAGAAATGAGTTCAGCGCGAGTGAGAAAGGGACGTCAGAGAAACAGCAGAATCTCTCCGGTGGTAGGTTTAGCTCCAGAGAGAGAAATCTGGGTAGGAGAGGAGGTGGGTGTGCTGTGCACCAATTGGGAGAGAGTGAAGGAATTGTGGAAAAATTGGACCACCAATTTATTCAATTCAATAGGTACTCTAATAGATTTGACATAGAGACTGTCTGAGAACCAATCTGTTCCAAACTGTTGGCCTAATGATCTGGTCCGTGAAACCGCAATCGGATCAGTTCAATCCACGATTGAATAAAGCGCCAAATGTTACCAAACTTAACCTATTCACTGCCTCCAATCCGATCTTAAAACCCAAGTTGTCAGATTACAAAGGACAAAATTACCAATTTATAACTGTATTCTGTAGAATAGACAATTGTAATCAGATCAGACAGAAGGGGGAATATCAAACTCAAGCTAAATTCTAATTTTCAACTATGTTTCTGAGAAACTTGTTATAGAGACTCTGACTCAACCCAGAAAATTATAATTTGACTTCTTAAAGGACCTTTTCACCATAAAATTCAGGCAAGAAATTTCCTATTGGGTTCAGGTAGTGCCACAGTCAAACTGATAGAACCAATTTCAAACACCTAAAACCCTAGTTTCCGAACTCTCCAATTCTTCTTTCTTGAAACCTTAGCCTAGGCATTTCAGATCACACAAACCTAACAATCAACTTCAAAGAGTGGAAATACTATCAGCGATATGCAATTACCTTTCTAATCAATCAACAACATTCTGAAACGAATTTGATACTGTCACTGAGTATAAGAGGTAGAAGAACTAACCAAAAGTCGGAATTTTTCAGAGATTCTGAAGCGAGAAGTACCGGAGGATGATGTCGTCGGAGTGAGCGACGAAGCGACGGCGAAGGTTCAAGCTCCGGCTAGCTTAGCTATGACCTCGAGCCTCTTCTTCTCCATGTCCAGAAACAACTTTAAGAGAAAGGGTCAAATTTAATTACACCCCCTCAGTTTTGGTTGATATAACTTACACCTCTTCTAGTTTGAGAAACTTCATTTACACCCTTTATGACCACCAAACATGTTGACATACACCCCTATCTGTATTCGCTATGCAAGTTAGTTGGTTAGTTTCCCCAATTGATATTTTTGATAGATTTACCCTTGCAGATGTTATAAAGGCCAATCCACTCCGATGTGTATTTTTAACATGTGCAAAATTTTGTATTTAATCACAGGTTTCGTACGTTCTTATTGTGAACATAGTGCAACTAGTACAAGTAAAAGCTGACTAATTTGAGGCGAAGCTTACAAAATTTGGAGGTGGATTAGCCTCCGTAAGGGTAAATATGTCTAGAGAAACTAAATTTAGAAAATTAGCCTACCAAGTAGTAGTAGAGTTAATGCACAGAGGGGTGTAAGTGACAACATGTTTGGTAGTAATAAGGGATGTAAGTGAAGTTTTTTAAACGAGGAGGGGTGTAAGTAAAGCTTCACTTGGTTCAGTTTAACCGGCGGTTTCCGGTTAAAACCGAACCGAAAAACCGAGAAAAGCAAGACCGCAGAACCGAACCGACGAGACGACCGGAACCGGTACCAAACCCGTATCTATGCGGTCTCTGTTCGGTATCCGGAATTTGGTAACCGGAACCGAGACCGGTTTCGAACCGAAACGGACCGTTTGAACTATACTTATGTTTTTTTTTATTATTTTTTACACCACAAAACAACCAAACAAAAAAGGTAAAGGATTGGAACCGGTTAACCGAACCGAACCGAAGTACCGAACCGGTTAACCGAACCGAACCGAACCGAACCGAAGTACCGATTCTGGTTACGATTAACAGTCCCGGTTCGGTTTCGTGTTTTTAGAAAAAATCCGATTTCGGGTAACCGAATATGAAGCTCTAGGTGCAAGTGATAATCAACAAAAACTGAGAGGGTGTAACTGAAACTTACCCTAAAAGAAAGGCTACAAACGCTATCAATAAACTATTCATTGTAGGTCAAATTCGAATTATGTAAACAATATTAGGGTCAAAACACAATTTCTAGTAGTTTCCGTCTTTCAACTATAAGGGCACGAGTGTACTAAATAACACCAATCTGGGGCCATCTTGTAATTAAATTACAGTATATCACTCGAAAAACCCTCGCTTCCTCCTTCTTCGTCTTCTTCTCTGAAGAGTTACAGAGAGAGCAAAAATGGCAGGTGGAAGAGGAGGCAGCGTAAGCCGTGAGCTCCGACGAGACATCGAACGCTGCCTGAGCACTCACACCACCGCCGACGACATCGTCGACTACCTCCGCTCCAGCGTCCGTGGCTACAGCCGCCAAAAGCGCCCAACTTTGGCCAAACACGTTCAGAAAACCCTAGATGAAATCAAAGCCAGAGAAGTCAAATTCAGCCCTCCTCCACCACCAAGACTCGTCTTTGACGATGGAGATGAAGAATTGGAGGACACGCCAGTCCGTAAAAAGACGAAGAGAGTCGATTCCAGAGAGGCTAGGTTACAGAAATTGGAGGAAGCACACATACGGAGGAATCAAAAGGATGAGGCTTTATCAGAGTCTACATCAGATTCATCAGATTCATCAGAGTCTGATTCAAGTGACAAGACAGAGGATGGTGTTTCAACTTCTGAAGATGCAGTTTATGGTGAGAAATTATTGCCTGAGTTTGATTTAATGAAGTCTATGCTACGTGCAACTTATAGTACTAATCCAAAGGATGATAATAATTTGAACAACAAGAACAAGAACAAGAACAAAAATAGTGAAGCTAAGAAGGAGAAGAATGTGGAATTGGAGGTTGTGAACAACAAAGGCACCAAGAAAGCCGATATGCTAGGAGGAAGGAAAAGAGATGATGCTGGATTAGGGTTTGGTGGTGGTGGTGATGGTGGTGGTGGTGGTGAGGAGGAGGGGAAGGGGAAGGATGGGCCAAAGTTCAAGGACTTGGGTGGGATGGGGGATGTGTTGGAGGAACTGAAGATGGAGATTATAGTTCCGCTCTACCACCCGCAGTTGCCGCTGTGGCTTGGGGTGAAGCCGATGGCTGGGATTTTGTTACATGGGCCACCGGGGTGTGGGAAGACCAAGCTAGCTCATGCCATTGCTAACGAGACCGGTGTTCCTTTTTACAAGATCTCCGCGACCGAATTGGTTTCGGGTGTTTCAGGTATTCGTTGCTTGATATTTCAGTTTCGCTGACTAATTATGTTGTTGATGTCAATGTAGTGTTTGTTGTGGTTTATGAGTTGGTGAAGTGTAGATGTAGCTGCATTATTTGTCAATGATTCTTGTAATAAAGTGCAATTTGTGGTTTGCATCGCACGAGGCACAAATGCTATTATCTAGGAAACCTGTTCTCAATGCGGTCAGGAAACCTGTTCTCAGTGCCGTCCCTCTTTGCATACTTGCCACTACTCTATATTATGTAAGACCAAAGTGGTTTTGTGATTCATTTACAGGCTTGTAGTGGTTCAATTATACAATCTTAGCCTGCGTCAAGCGGACTAATATCAAGTATGGTACTGCACTTCCACTAAAAAGGAAAATATCTGCAGTCTCTCTAAACGATTGGAAGGAGTCCGCACCAAAAATCCTAGAGTAAACCACTACGTACAGGTTTGTTCAACCTGGTATATTCATTAAATAAGGCACCTGCCATAAAATAATTGTACCACCAAACCACACCTTAGGCCCCACCCCTCCAAAAACTTTCCTACCCTAACTCATTGCCTCTGATGGATCAGAATGACGAGAAACATGAACATGAGAGGTACTTGCACACTTAACTGGTGCCCAAATCATACTAGAAGAGGAGCTTAGGAGATACTTTCCTTAGACACGGAAGATTATAAACTAGTATTTTCCTGCACATCTTTTGGGTGAAGCATATTTATTTTTCTAAAAGGTTTGCACTTTGAGGACTTCCGGAACTATCCATATCATCTTTGAGGAACTGTAGAGCCTGCAGGCTTGCTCATTTGGTTAATGTGGATTACTTGGAGAGAGTGAAATAGGTATATAGGGAAGGAACAGTTTGTGGCTTATGCTTCAGTTGCTTATGGATTGTGTTGGTATACAGGAAGTCACAAGAGTGGTGTGTACGAAGTTGTTAATTTCTTTAGAGATACACACTAGTTGAGAATTTGAGATGATTTTGTAGATTGTCTGGGCTGTTAGCTAAGAGATAATAATTAATTGCATCGTTATCAAAATCTTACAATTCATAATTCACATCCTACAATTTGATTCACCCATGAAACAATGCAAATCCCACGGTGAATCTTAAATGAACCAAATATTATCTAAATCTTGATTCAAGAGGCAAGATGTTACGATTCGGTTGCGATTCACCATGGGTTCAGCTGAAGATCTAATTTAGTTAGATCCCGCCTGAGAAATAATACTTACCCCCTATTTCTCTGTTTTGCAACATGTGTTAGTTTTAAAATGACCAGTACATTTTTATTAAGTCCAAGGCCAGTAGTTTTTTATTATTTTCGATATCCTCGTCATCATGTAGTTCGTTGCTCCATACACCTTTCTATGCTTTTATTATTCTTAAGGTCAAGGGTAATAATTTCCTATTATTTTCATCCGCAACTAGTTACGGCTGTGAGTTTCTAAAAAATTGAGTTTTAAAAATATGCATATATTGTTCACGTATTATAGTTTTGTGAAATATGCTATTTGTTGTACTTAAACATACTGCAAGCCCATCTTTACGATCCACTATTCTGTAAAGATGAATATCGATATACTATCTGAATCCCGATTTGACAACCTAGCTTAATATTATTAATTGATTATCAAAGAAAAATATGCTGGTGAAGATAATCTCTTTGGCTTTGAAATTGTCGGTTTTTTGGAACTTTCGGACCACTTTTTTACTTTACGTATATACACATCTCTGTGCGCCGTTGATTGCAGTCTATAGATATGTATAGTTGTCACCAATTTCGCTATAGCATTATTGAATAACCAATTTACTGAATTTTTCAGGTGCGTCAGAAGAGAATATCAGGGACTTATTTGCAAAAGCCCATAGGACAGCACCATCTATAATATTTATTGATGAGATTGATGCTATTGCGTCAAAAAGAGAGAATTTGCAAAGAGAAATGGAGAGAAGAATCGTCACTCAGTTGATGACTTGCATGGATGAATCACACAGGGTTGTCCAACCTGGCGATGCGGATCAAAATGGAGAAAGTTCTAATGAAAGACCTGGATATGTTCTTGTTATTGGAGCAACCAACAGACCTGATGCTGTCGATTCAGCATTAAGGAGGCCGGGAAGATTTGACCGGGAGATAGTTTTGGGAGTTCCTGATGAAAATGCAAGGGTTGAGATTCTTTCTGTTCTGACTCGCAAGCTGCGAGTTGAGGGTACTTTTGATCTTTTGAAGATAGCTAGGTCTACGCCAGGTTTTGTTGGTGCAGACTTGACAGCCCTAGCTAATAAAGCTGGTAACATTGCTATGAAAAGAATCATTGACAGAAGAAAGACTGAGCTATCAGGAGAGGCCGATGGTCAGGATCATGCTGAAGACTGGTGGAGGCATCCATGGTTACCTGAAGAGATGGAAAATCTCAACATAACTATGGCTGACTTTGAGGTAACTGCTAAAAAACCCAGATTTGACTTGCCTGAATAGTATCCACTATCTGGTTGCGGCTTTATCCCACTTCTTCTGCATTCATGCATGTCCTTGTATATTATTCTCGGGGTACTCTTAGCATTGCACTTTCCATTTGTACGAGTTTCTCTTCTGATCATTCTGCCCTCCTCTTTAAATTATCTGTGACCTTATCAATCGAGGTGCTGTTATGTTCTCTATGGACTCCACGAATTCCTTAATGAGAAGAAGCATGTTGTTGGACATAAAGGATGAGTTGGTCTTTTTGCTTTGCAATTCGTTATCATAACCGTATGTTTTGTGTTATATTATTTATCTCTGAATGAAGTGCTCCATTTGTTTTGTGTTACATTATTTATCTCTGAATGGAATGCTGTTCCAGAATGATTTATACTAAATGTTTTTTTATTTTTTTTATTTTTTTTTTTTATTTTTTTTTTTTTTTTATCTTCTCGTGTTTTTTTATAGGAAGCAGCTAAATTGGTTCAACCTTCATCGAGAAGAGAAGGATTCTCTGCCATTCCTAATGTGAAATGGGAAGACGTTGGAGGGCTCCATGTTTTGAGGCAGGAGTTCGATCGCTATGTAGTTAGGCGTATAAAACATCCGGAGGACTATGAGGTGACTATTGCACCTTATCTTATTATCTAAACATTTTGTTGGAGCAACTAGAGGGATTCATTTTTTCTTTAGTTTCCTCGAAATACTACTCATTGCATGCTGTAAGCCAATACTAATTACTTTCTACCAATTATACTACAGTACATCTCTCACAGAATTCAGCCATTGTTTCTCTTTAACTTTTCAATGCCATAAAGGGTTGAGACACGCTAATATACTCCTTCGAATTGGGAAGTGTTATGCTTTTTTAATGGCTTCCATACTTGTCAATAGGAGTTCAAAGCTGGACTGGAAGCTGGACTGGTATAGTAGTATGTATGATTTGTGATTTAGTATCATAGTTACTTGGAACTTGGGAGAATATGAGACATTCTCATTCAGGCAATATGCGATCTGTGATATGAATTGGTTCTTCTCTGCCATCTGTCTTGGTATAAAGTGAGGGCATTTCTTTATTTTTGTGACGCCATTATGCTTTGCTCAAAAATCCTTTTAAGTGCAAGTGGCCAGTTTCTTCTTACCACGAAACTGTGTTATAGACTATAGACTAGTCGCTAGTGTATCACAGCTCTGCTAAAGATTTGATGCATGCATCATAACTCTGACCTTCTCTACTTCAAGTTAGTTACTTAACAAAAGAACGACTCTCTAGTAGTAACAACTGCCAAATTACTCAATGGACTTGTGTTCTTAGTTTTGTTCGATATAATTCTTACACAACTACTTCTAGACATGATAGTCATGACAGGAGATTTTATATGCAGTTGATAGGATATGAGATTCCTGTGCTTACTTTTATAGCTTGTCTTTTCAGGGGTTTGGAGTAGATCTAGAAACAGGATTTTTGCTTTATGGACCTCCAGGCTGTGGTAAAACATTAATTGCCAAGGCTGTTGCCAATGAGGCTGGAGCGAATTTCATACATATAAAGGTTTGTTACTTCCTCTTGTGCTCTAATCGTTGGCATTGAAATAAGATTGCTGTGAAGCTAAGGTCTTAATCGTGCTTACTTATGAAGGGTCCTGAACTTCTGAACAAATACGTTGGAGAAAGTGAG
This sequence comes from Linanthus parryae, assembly GCA_023055425.1. NCBI lineage: Eukaryota > Viridiplantae > Streptophyta > Magnoliopsida > Ericales > Polemoniaceae > Linanthus > Linanthus parryae. The sequence continues at coordinate 2,056,718 of JALGPY010000002.1, forward strand.
TTGGCCGTTAGAACAATATTTAGACGTGCAAGGACGTGTGCTCCATGCATACTTTTCTTTGATGAGGTATGATGCTGGTCTCTGTTTTACTTTGGACATAAGTCTTTCTTTTAGTTCACGTACCACAGATTCTAATCAATCATAATCGTGCAGATAATAGAACTGTGAAAATTTTCGATCAAAATGTGCTGCCTACTTATTTATGAACTTTGGCTGACAGCCTATTCTGTGAAAAATGCATAGAATCTACTACTTGGTGCTTGAGATAAAAATAAGGTGATCTTGAAGGGTTACCTAAGTAAAATGTTTACTTTGCCTCCTCATCTGCATCTTTATTATAGTTATTGAGATCAGATTCAATCATGTGGACTGTACTCAAAACTGGACATGGAGATGAATGCATTTTTTCCGTGGATGGTGGTGAGCCAATAGTGGTTTTCTTTAACTAGCAAGCATTTGGTGTGTATCCTGAGGTCTAGGGCAATTTCTGTATCCCGTTAGTCATTACAAGGTGTCTCAGTTTTCTGCTATCTGTGTCCTTGGTATAATCTTTTGGGCCTCGGAATTTTTCGGGCAATATTGTCCGGAAGAAAGGTGTTTATTTGTTCTGCTGAGACCAGTGGAAAAAGATTTGGGGCGACTCTTCCATGTAATTTTTTCTCTATTTTACATGGAAGTAAAGGAATAACTCCACTTTCTTAGTGTTAAATTCTTGCAAGTGCACAAGTAGAGACTTCTCATGAATTGCTCACTTCATTCTAAATGCTATTCAACCATATTCATCCTGAGACAGTACAGTAGATGGCATGAACTACATCGATGAAGTTATGGCCACGGTTTCGCACTTCTTACATGAAATGAATGCAATAGGGATAAACAAATAGTGCATTTCTGAAATTTGTGATGAATAATTCTCTTCGTTGTGTATTGGCAATTCTGAACAAGTTGTTTGTCCATTCGTTCTTTTGATGAATAAATTTTATGCTTCTAAAACCTGCAGGTGGATGCTTTGACTACCAAGCGTGGAAAGGAGGGAGGCTGGGTAGTTGAGCGGCTTTTGAACCAGGTATAAACATCTCTGGACGGAGACCTGGTCATGTAGTTTAGTCATATGTTAACTTGTTTAGTTAGGTGAACCGTGCTGAAAAACCAGTAGCATACTCGCGTTTGATTTGTATGTTCTTGCAGCTGATGGTTTGGTGTCATAAAATGGCATTTTATTTAAAAAAAAAAACGAGAAATCCGGCTTCGTCATCAGAACAATAACAATTTGCCTACAACCATAGTTTAAATACATACAGTTGAAAAAATGCAGTTCCTATTGCAATCCCAAGTTTTGTACCAATATGTACACTGGAAAAGCAGCAGGAGTTTCATTTTGATCTCATTCATTTTTGCAAGTGCATCTTATGTTTGTGTCCTTGTTCTTGGTCATAAAATGGAAAAATACTGATAGTTGAAGCAAGCCAATCAGAAGATGATTACTCATTTATCTTGTCCTTGTTTGGTTGGTAGATGGATCTAGTTCAGCGAATGAGACAGCGCCTATCTTAGTTTAAGCTTAAGTGTGAAGCAAATTGGACTTTGAAACCAAAAGATTCACCCTACTATATCAACATCCCTATGGGCTAAATTAACGATGAATTGCTTTTCTCATTGTTGCAGTTACTAATAGAGTTAGACGGTGCAGATCAGCGACGGGGGGTTTATGTCATTGGTGCAACAAATAGGTAAAACCCATTATTTATACTGATGCTTTGCTTGAACTCTTATGGGTGTGTCCTTTCTCTCGTATGATTCTCTAATGTCTTTCTACACTGAATAATTTCAGACCTGAGGTGATGGATCGCGCAGTTCTGAGGCCTGGAAGGTTTGGCAAACTGATGTATGTCCCTCTTCCAACTCCGGAGGAGCGTGGATTGATTCTAAAGGCTCTTTCGCGGAAGAAGCCAATAGATAGCAGTGTGGATTTACTTTCAGTTGGGGCAAGTGAAGGCTGTGACAACCTCAGTGGAGCAGATCTCTCGGCACTGGTTGGACTCTCTCTCTCTCTCTCTCTCTCTCTCTCTCTCTCTCTCTCTCTCTCTCTCTCTCTCTCGCACACACACACACAGACACACATTATCGCGCATGAAGTTGTCTTTTTCATGGCTAACCTAACTTGTTTTCAACAATGCCAGATAAATGAAGCAGCCATGGTTGCACTTGAAGAGAAACTGGTAGGTGAAGCCGGTCCAGATGCTAGCTTGTGGACTATTAAGAACGCGCATTTTGAGCGAGCTCTGAAGAAAATTTCTCCGTCGGTCTCAGCCAAGGTACAAGTTACTTTTCAGTCTTCTTCCTTTTCAGGCATCTCAAGTGATCCCTTTCTGATACTTCATAATCTTTGTTTTCTTGCAGCAAACAGAGTACTACGGACTTTTGTCCAAGAGCTTTACGGCTGCTTGAGTTCTACAAGATAACTGCAAGACTAGAAGTTGCAGAACTCATATGAGATGCGCTTGGCAGGCACCAGTTTTGTTACATTCCATGAGGTTCAGCCCTCATAGAACTACAATTTTGTTAGGATAAGGAGCTTATGTATATAGCATACCATTTGTCTTGCACTTTGGGTTGTTCCGAACAATTTTTTATTTGAGTTCAGGAAACAAATGTACGAGAATCTCCACTGAAACTGGAAAAGTTATCCACTTCGTTTTTGTTTCGACTGAAGAAAACAAATGCATCATAAGCAACAGCGCCATCTTTGATTTTAATATTTGAAATAAGTTATGTTTGCTTGAAGATGTTGCTCATGAGTCATGTCCTTGAAGTTTTCTATTTCTCCTTTTTCCGAGTATGCCTGAACACTTGTTGGGACGGGCACATGTTCATATCTTCATCCGCTGACATGTTGGTGATGGGTTGATTGGCGTGCCTGGGCTTGAATATGCTAACACTTGTGAACTGTTCAGTTTTACTCTTGTAACTGTTCAGTTTTACTCTCGGATCAGTATGCGCATTGCCCATTTGTGATCTTGCAATTCCATGAGCATTCTGGATATTCCAGTTGCTTACCAGGCTCACTGTTAGTTTCACTGTTCATTTGCAAAACAGTTGTGAGACGGTTCAGTTCTACTCTTGGATCAGTATGTGCATTTGAGGCTCACGGTTAGTTTCTGCTTCGGGTATAACGGAATTTGAAACTCGGCATTTCCAGTCATGCAGAGATTACTGTACAATGTGCAAAAATCAACAAGTCATGCAGAGATTACTAGAACACTTTAAAAAGCCAAGGCTCCGCTGACTACAGTCAGCGTTTGAAAATTAACAAGTCATGCAGAGATTACTGTACAACGTGCGAAAATTAACAAGTCATGCAGAGATTACTGTACAACGTGCAAAAATTAAAAACTTCTTGCATCGTTCAGTTTACCTCAAGAGGCTTGAAAAAAGTAGCATAATACTCATTTCAGGACGATTTCGCCCCATCACGTGGGCTAATTCTTCTGTCGATCATTATTTTTTGACAATCACTAAATTTAACTGAGATCATTTAGTACAAGTCTAATCATGCATCAAATTTCACATTTTCTTGCATCGCCCTATCCTGTCAGTTGACGTCTAAACAAAGATTACAGCAATGTATACCACCTTGCCAATTTGTAGTCCTAGCTGTAGTGCTGCTACTCCACATAATTGCTTAACACAATTTCTCACATTTTGAACTTGCAAAAGCTTTCCAACAGAAAATATACTAGATTTCCAACAGGAAATTGCCTCATTTGTGGACTCCAAATGCTCCAAACAAGTTTGCTGCTGTACAAGAATCTGGGTCAAGGACCATAAACTAGCGTATGCATCACTCTGAAGCATCAAACCTAGAGCAATTCAAGAAGCGCGGGCAGACAAGGTGTTTGGATCTCAAACTTCTAGTGATGTCTGTGCCGATCTTTATCCCTGCTTGAATAAGAGCTGTAGTAATCGCGATCTGAATAAAATATAAGTATATAACAATTAGCTGGGATACAAAGTTACATACAACACAAGCTGCCAACAAAATGGACATGACCGTCATACACGTACTCCCTCCGTCCCAAAATATTTCTCATTTTTATCAATTTAACTTGTCCCAAAATTGTCTTCTTTGAAAATTTAACCACCTTTTACCACATTTTTTCCATTTTACTTACTTTTGTAAAATGGACCCAACTGTACAACAACCATTAATGTATGAGGACAATTTTGGTCGTACATAGTTTTTTATTTATTTTTTTGCATCTTTAACTACCTTAATATGTGTGAAAGGTCAAACAAGACTAACATTTTGGGACCGAGGGAGTACTTAAAACAGTACAAATGATTAGCCATTGATATACCAACCTCTGGAAGAATGATGCTTTAATTTCTCCGGAAGTGCCCCTGCATCCATGCATAAAAATGACCAATTAGATTTGTCAAGTCGATACAAATTAAAGGACGATATAGAATGGAACTTTTACAACCATCAAGGATTCATAAACTGACCCGCATCTCTTCCCTTTTTGTCCTTGGAACGGTAACCTCTATCTTTTCTTTCTCTTTCCCTTTCAATGTCATCTCGCTCCCTATCCCTGTCCGAATCCTTGCCCCTGTCACGGTCCCTAACCTTTTGCCTCTCCCTATCCCTGTCCCTTTCTCTTTCTCTCTCCCTCTCCTTTATTCTTTCTCCACTTGTCTCTACTCTGTACTCGACTTTTGTTTTGGAGACATGCTCTTCTCTTGTCTCAATATCAATAGGCATGTCTTCAGAATCATCACCATTCTTTTTAGCATCCTTCAACTTGTCAGATGCTGCTTTTAACAGGGCACCTTTGGATTCCGCAGTATCTGTGCCCTGAGATGCTGTGGGAGTAGTGGTGTCATTTTTTGCCGGTGTTCCACTCTGCGAACCGTCCTAAACAAAAGAAAAGGGGAAAAGTATGTCAGAAATCCTCGTGCCAGCAAGATAATGAGTTTGGTATGACTCATTTGCAACTTAAGCTGACTTATAAGTTTATGTCAAAAAAAAAAACCTTTGAAAAAAAAGATGAAGAAAAAAGATATGCGTGTTGGTGCAAGAGTTCTGAAGTCCAAAAGTTCTAAAAAAGATTCAAAAACCCAACTTTTTCTTAAGCTCATTTTCACACTATGAACTTATAAGTCAAATCCAAAGTTCACCTTATAAGTCACACACCAAACACTAATTATAAGTTGTCTTCAACTTAAAACCCAGAATTGACTTATAAGCAGCTTATAAGTCATACCAAACTCCTCCAAATCGGTGACTAATCATTAGTGTATGTGCGCGTGTATAATTTTTGCACGTGTATTTGTGTGTGTGTGTGTGTGTGTGAGAGAGAGAGAGAGAGAGAGATTTAACCTTCGGCTGAGAAGGTGAATCCCACGACCTGTTGGATCTTGTGAAGGAATCTCCATCTTTACAAACAGGTACGTAGGTAGCCTTAGGCAGGCTGTACAGATGCGCCAGAACTCGACAAACCTCATTGATTCCAGATTCATCTGCATCAAATGCCTCCCACCATGGAGGATTTTCAGGGAGGGGTACTTGAAATCTACGAGCAGCAGCATATATGACCCCACAAGCTACGACTTCACTCTTGAACCGCACACAAAGAGTCGTACGCAAGCTGCTCCAGAAACATAGGAAAAACGCGGGATACTATGTTAAACCACAATTCACAAGACGATGGAATTCTCACTTAGTTCCGTTTGTGGAAAAAGATATATAGCTTCTAGTCTCACAGGTTACAATCTGTGAACCCCCATTAAAACTTCCTGAAGGAAACAAAGCTTCAAAATTTCACTGTTGACCTCATATATCGCACAAGACATTAATAATTTCTTTACCTAACTGGATACAAGTTATTCACCATTTCAACCACATGAAGGTTTTTTTTTTTTGTCTAATATGAAGTGCATAACAGGCACGACTTAATAAGAACCAGTAGTCATAATGTGACCCTTGCTCACAATCACAAAGATGATAAAAATTTAGGTTGCTATAACCCACACAGCTAAGCACACTGGGAAACATTCGACATCCTCTCCATCTAGGCATATATACTGAGAAACATCCTGGGAAATTACCATGACCTGTTTTCTCGAGAGAGTTCGGCGAAAAATCATCCAACCTGGACCTTTCTTCTCATTCAATGGACCCAAGTGACTCTCATAATCAAATTGCTCCTCTGAAAGCACTGCATTCTCCCATTTATGGTATCAATAGCTAGGCTTAATTACTTAATGCATACCCCCAGTTTGTCTAAACTATCACATTGCAACCCCATTTCTAAAACTCGCTGATTGCATCCCCCATTTGCAATAAACATGTCAATGTGAAATTGGTAAAATTTTCCATCCAAACATCATCCTTATAAGAAGGGTAAATTCGTCTATTACAAAAATAAATTAACATTTAAAATATAAAAGTATTGAAAAATAAAGTAACTAAATTCGAGATAAGGATGATGGAGGAAGATGAAGAATCTGAGGGAGAAATCCGAAGTGGCTGAGATGTTTTTGGTCGCCGGAATCTGGGTTTGGTGGCGCTGATAGTGGTAGTGATGGTGGTTATTCTTTTGCTGCTGGTGGTGATTGTTATGCAGCTAGTGGTGTTCATATACAGAGGGAATGGTCAATTTTACCCTTAAACAAAAGGATATGGAAGACAACTAACGGAATGCTCCGTTAAGTGGTGAACGGAAAAAAAATCCCAATTTCACATTGACGTGTATATTGCAAACGGGGATGCAATAAGCGAGTTTTAGAAAAGGAGGTTGCAATGTGATAGTTTCGTATACTGGGGGTATGCATTAAGTAATTAAGCAATAGCAAAATATGAGTGTGAAGACGACTTTTTGTTTTTTTGTTATGATGCTTATGCAGTTGCACTCAAATGCATCACTACATTAAATAACTATACTATATATCGACAAAAAGCAATTGTCATTCAGATCCATATATATCATGTCTTGCAACATTTTGCCCATTTCTTCTCCTTAAAAGGTGTCCCCCTCAGGAAAATGTTACTGAAAGGGTAGGGGTGGAAAATTAAATTCTAAGTTAAACTTGACGACCAAAGCGTATAATCTATCATAAAGATTTGTGTTAAGACTACTGAATGTACCATACCTATCATTTGCAAGATTCCAAGCTTCCTGCCTCAGTCCCAGGGGTGTTTCAAGTGCAGCAAGGTAGTTCGATATGAATTTATGAGGATGTTCAACGTGGCAGATGAAACCCATCTCCTTCAATAAATGCCTCTCTGTTCTGTTGAGATCCATCTTCAATTCGTTGTATTTCTGTCAAGAAAGAACAGGAGTCAACTCAAGGATGACAAATTTCTTCAGTTCCAAGATATAGAAGGAAATTAAATAATGATTTCAAAGAAGCTAAATATCGAGCAATTGACAACACGGATATAAAACTAGATGGTTTGGTCACACAACAGATCGATAGAGGACGAAACCTCGTCAGAAACAATAATCCGTCGAACCTGGTCACTAACAGCCCTTATGAAGACAGAAACTACAGAAGTTGTTACTTGGACCCAAAATCACCTTCGACGCCGGAGAAGAGAATGTTATTCTACCCGACAATCTATATATACAATTACGCTTGGTCTTCAAATCTTTGCTCCTCCACCACTGGATGAGATTAGTCTCAACCGTTGAATTTTAGGGAGCCACAACAGACTTTGGAACCATTCTTCTCTCTAATCTATGCAATTATTACACTATTATTAGCTTAAATTTTATCTTAATAGTTCTAATAAAAAAATTATTAACATGTGTCTCGGAATAGAGCCTTTAAGGCACGGGTTGTACCTACGAAGCATGGACACTCCAAAACAGGGGCCGTATCCGTGTCGGACACTTGGGATACTCGGACATCCGTACGATTCTCCAAAATACGTGACGACACTCCGGCTGGCGTGTCCAAGTATTTTAGAGAATTTTATTAGATTGGACACTTGGGGGGACACTTTAGGGACACATGATGAGAGACGACAATTGCCCCTTCGGGTTTATTAGACTTTCGTACGGGTTGTTTTATGAGATACTTGAACTTTAAATGGATTAAAATATACCTAACCTAAAGTAGATATAATATATTTGATTAATTGATTGCTCAATATATGAAACAGTTACCCTTTTCAACGAGAAGTTCAAGTGAGGTTTTAAGTTCTCACATGCTACAAGTTCAAGAGTATTCCCAGACACAACTCGTCAAACTCGAACCCACCTAAGCTGCTCCTCTTTCTCTTCTCATTCTTATACTTAATATATGCTTTCCGTGATATTTAAATATAAAGAAGTTTGAACTAATATTTTATCACACCTCGTAGTACAAAAATTCAAATATATATTTAAAAAGATAATAATAATGTTGATGTATCCGTGCCGTGTCGTATCCTCATTTCTTCAGAAAATGACATATCCCGTGTCCGAATCCGTATCGTATCCAATACCCGTATCCGCACCCGTGCTTCTTAGTGTACCCTAGTGATCCTACAAGTGAACAAGGTATTATCTCAAAGGACCGGCCAAATGGGAATCTGGGGATTCTAGTTTAATGGAAGACCCTACGGAAGTTACACAGGCCCTGCAGGAAGGGCTTAATAATCCATATTCTGGCCGAGAGGTAAGGTTTCATATACTCCCAACTCAAATGGAGTCTCAATGGAAGTTACAAACTGAATTCGAATTAACTACATGCTGATACTGACCATGTTTTATGCAATGGCTGCTGATTGGTGCACGGCATTACCTCACAGGAAACAATGGAGTCCAGGTTTGACCTCTTTGATCCAGAACACAAAAATAAATCAATTTGGGTCCGTCTGCGTGATTTGCCGTCAGAATATTTTGAAAAGTTCTTACTCCAGGAAGCGAATCAGTCTGGGAAAGCAAATAGGGTTGATGTGATTGCATTATCTGTGTGTCGACTCTAGAGGGAAGTCTGCTAGTATTTTGTGTAGAAATGGGTTTGTGAAAGAGTCATCTTACATCAATCGAGACCATTAATAGAGAAGTAAAAACTGAATATGATGGGTTGCATCATATACGCTTTTGAGTAGAGCTGCACTTCAGGCCGGTTAACCAGTTAAAACCGGCCCGTTTTAACCGATAAAAAAAAACTGTGATCGAGCCCGAGGATCGTTAACTGAAACCGAGCCCGGGACTGTAGTATTACGGTTTCTGTTCGGTTCAAGGTATAGACCGGCCCGGTAATAACCGGCCCTGGCCCGAAAAAGTTTTTGAGTATGGAATACACGGCCATCGGAAAGAATCATGTGCAGGTAATCCCACCACGACCAACGTGGCTGCAAATCACAGAGGTAAGGGTAAGAGCACAGGGGTGAATCAGCTCTCGCTGGAACTGATTGAGGCTTGTAAAGAGTCGAAAATTATAAGCAACGGATCCTGGATGATTATGATTTGTGTGAATGACCCAAATCTAATCGCCCTGCAAACCAGGACCAGGGGTGCAGCTACATGGGAGCACCCGGAACCACGTGCCCCCAAAACTTCTAGTAACTGCCTCACGCCCCCTTCTGTAGATGCTACTTTCAATTGTGACCCTCAATATATCAGATATCCAAATACGAGAACATGGTTTTCTAACACTCATTTGTAGGACTTTTTATATACTTTTGTTGCTTGATTTGTTTTATTATTGAACAATGGAACATACTTGCAATATGTTTTAAAGTGTTGTGTTTTCTTTGGATGAATGAAGAACTCAGTTGCGTAATCAAAACATCGAATATGTAATTGATGGATGAGTCTGCAAGTTTATTAGCTTACTTAATGAAAAGATACATGGTCAATATAATAGAAAGCTATTTCATCATCTAAAACTATAAAATTTAGAAACAAGGGGCGGGATGATCGAAATTCTGCACCCCGCTTCGCCAATTCCCAGCTCCGCGACTGCCAAAGCTCACCCCCCCCCCCCCCCAAATGACCATATTTCTGCAAATTCAAGTAGTGGAGCAGACACTGGGAGTTGACCATATTGCATGAACTGAGATTTTCAAGCAATAGAGCTCGTTCAATCACCTGACATGTCATTTAGACCAACACCTTGCTGTTGAGGCTCGAGGGTTTTCAGGTAGGCTTTGGTTGCTTCCAACAGCAGAGCAGTCGAAGTAGAAGTTTCGTCTACCTCTTCACAAGTCGTAACTGGATTACCGGAACTATCAAACGGTGAGGCTCGACCAACGGGCTATTCTTTGCAGTATATGTCAGACCAATTTCTTTGACCCGAGAAGAGTTATGAAGAATCTTGCTGGCTTTACACCTAATCCCATGGCTTGTCGCGGGAGACCTAAACCAAGTGCTAGAACCCAACTAGCTGATGTCCTTGCAAGAATTTGACTGATTGTATGAACTTTTGCAAGCTCTAAGACATGGGATTTCTGGCCCAAAATATACTAGACCAATTCTTAATTTGGAAGCAGAAAGATAGGACAAAAGCTGGACCAAGCTATCTGTTGGACACTCTTTCTTAAAGCCGCTATACAAGACTTCACCAGAATCACCTCTGACCACCATCCAATCCTAAATAACATTGATAATAACCCTTCACCCTCTTATTCTAAGGCCCTTTCGTATGGAAGTTGCCTAGTTTAGCGTCAGTAGCTTTTAAACCTTTGGTTTAGTCACGTTGGCTCTACGAGAACAATGATATCCAGCACATTTTGAAGCCTACAGCACTTGCTCTGGGAGGAAGTGTTCTGCTTCCAGAAAGCTGGAGTTAGTAAAACTATTTTCGAGGGATAAAAATACTAATTACTTCCACAACACAACCATTAGGGACTTCAATAGAACTCATTGGTGATGGTATTAGGAGTCTCGATACTTTGCAGCAGACGTGATCCGTTACTACTTAATCTGCCTCCTATTTTCTGGGCAGGGTCTACTCTGATGCTGAAATTCAAGGGCTTGAAGCTCATATTTCCATGACATAAATTCAGTAAGTAGTATTCATCATGGGGCCCTGAAACACACCAGGCATGGATGGGTTACCTCCTGAGTGCTGTTTCATATATATTATTCTATAGTGGGACGATCTATCCGTCATATGGTCATTAAAGCTTTTGCATGGTACAATGCCCCCAAGCATCAATGATACCTTAATAGCCTCCTTCCTAAAGTTCCCAGCCTATTACTCACATCTAAATGTGACCTATCAGCTTGTGTATGTTTACTCTAAAGATAATCACCCAAGTGCCACCCATAGACGCGGGTTAATTCTTCAGAGTGATTCATCCAAATCAGACAAGCTTTCTCCTGGGAAGATTTTCCAGTGACAATATGTTGATTGCTCAGGAATCACTTCATGATCTGATGAAGTCAAAGGGAAAAACAGGGGGTACAAAAAAATTCTTGGCCAAGCCCGTGCATATTAAAATGGCCCCTCGTTCAAAAGAACTGCAGTAACCAGGCCTCCTGATTACTAGGTTCAGCTTATCATGGACCCTGTAACTGCCATTACCTGTAGTGTACTTTGGAATGGTGGTAAGCTGTCACGAAGCCATAAACCTCCCTCAATTTAAACCAGGGAATAAATGACAACAAGGTGATGGCATATCTCACATCTCTTTTCACTCACCATGGAGGTCTATCTCAGAAAAATTCAAAGATAGATCTCGGCTAAGGAGTGGAAAGGGGTTGAGCTAGCTCGTACTAGAACCCCTATCTGTCAGCTCATTTTGGCCAATGATCTAATCTTCTTCTGAGAAGCAAAAAATAAGACGACCCTAACCAATGAAGACAGTTCTTGCAAAATTTTGTGCTGAAGCTGGCCGCAACTGTGGGTTTTGGAAAATCAAAGCTTCATATTTCACCTTTGGTTAGCAAGTCTAGAACTCACTTAAACAGCTCAATTCTTGCAATTTCAATTCCTTTAATTAAAGCCTTGGAAAGTCCTCTGTTGCAACTTGCATGACAGACGCAACAAGAAGATGTTTCTTATTTTACGTGACAGGGACCAAGGTAGGCTTTCAGGGTGGAATGCAAACTAATTCTCCTAGGCAGGGCATTCCACTCGTGAAAACTGTGGTTCAATCTCTTCCCATGTATGTGATGCAAACATTAAAGAGGGCTAGAGAGGGAGGGGGCAACAAGCTGAACTGCAAGTTGTCTGAGGTCAAGTGGGAGGATGTGCGGTTACCAAAATACCAAAGAAGGCTAGGATTTCGCAAGTCAAACGATTTAATCATACCATGTTAGCCAACACTGATGGCAGTTAATGAACTAAGAACATTGTTTTTGGCCCTCTGCTATATCGGTAAGTATGAAGCCCTTCGATCTCAAGATCTGAAACCTAACCCTACTAATCAGCAACAATGAAGAGACATTTACAAAACATCGAGGCCATACTAAAAGAAGCTGGATGGTGTCAGGGAATGGGTGAGCAGCCATGGGCGGATCTACTACGGGTTCTTTGAAATGCTAAAAACTGTTCGCTCCTTACAGGTCTTCAGGTTCCATGTAACAACAATTATACCCACATTTTTATTTGATAGGTAATAAAAATTCCATTACACAAAAACATAGAACATTATGGAGAAACTGGTAGGACATACCATCATAACCTACACAGCCAAAGAAAGAAAACTTCCGAACCAAAAACAGCTAAGCCAGATAGTCAGTAAAGTTGAGGAACTGATCAATCGAACCAAGAGGCACGCATGACTGCCACTCCGAGTGCGACTGAAGAATAAGGCATTTGACAAAAAAATCAGACATAGAAATGTCCTCAAAGGTCTTCCAGTTGCGCACTCTCCAAATGAGCCACATAACAACCAAATGAGCCAGACGCCAAACCTACCACCTCTCTCTGTCACCCAAACCCAACCCCAAGCTATGAGAAACTCTGAACCGAAGCAGGGGCAGCGTGCCTAATACTGAAAGTCGTGAGAGTCAGATCCCAGAACGACCGCATATAAGGACAGTGCAGCAAAAGGTGATTAACCAATGCAGCACTAGATTTGCACAAACAACAAAAATTAACTAACACCGTCACCTCCTCCCAAATGAAAACAACGTTCACTAGATCTGACAGATTCATAGACAAACAAAGAGATGGAAACAGGTGCACTAAAAAGACTACACACCCAACCATCAATCCTTCCAAATGGCTCAAAACTGAGTTCTGCTGCAAAGGAATCCCACCCTACCCTAATACCCTTCCACAACCCACACCCAAAAGGACCCACCACTGCATTAGAACGCAACCACGACTATCTGAATTGAACCTAGTATTGACCAGGGTTACCACAATTCGCCGGAAGGGTGGCGAACTCCGATCCAGATCGTCCGATCCGAATCGCGGATCGCCGGCGATCCGGAACGGAGTTTGCCGCGTTTCCGGCGATGAAGAAGAAACTGCGAACAAAGTTAACAAACAAAACAAGCACCGTTCATGAAAGATAACTCACCTTACGACTGAATGGTAATCGTCGCCGTCGACATCAACTTCTTTCTCGTTGCCGGTCTCAGAATGGGCAATGAGTTTTCGTCTAGGGTGAGAAAAAGTCCCGCTACCAGAGGATTTTCCGAGTGGGTAGAAGAGATTACTCGGAATTCCCGTACGAGTGGTTAGTATTCCTTTGAAATTGTGATGCAGTTACTAATGGTGGGTCACAATGTATATTTTCTTTTGACTTTTCAGTGATCTGCGTAAATGATAAATCTTTTTTTTTATTATTATATTTTTTTATCTTTCAATAGTACCAATAGCACAGTTACAGATGTTAACAATCACCGAGTACCACCACAATCTATATAACAAAACTTTTTTTTTGGAAATTATATATAAGAAATCAAATTGATGTCAGTATACTATTTTTTTTGAGATATATACTATACCTTTTATGAGAATAGTGGTATAATATATTTTATATACTTGATTTCATATAGGAAAAGAATAAAATATATTTATATTTAGTATTAATTTAAAGTAGGATAAATTTATACATAGTTTATCGATCCGAAATCGCGTTCCGCGATCCGACCTAGCGAATTTCGTTCCGCAATAACGATCCGGAGAAGCCTACCCCTAGCGAACCGAATTCCACAGGGTATCGCGTTCTGCGATCCCGTTCCACGTTCCCGTTCCGGAGCGATCCGCGATCCAGGTAACATTGGTATTGACCACTCTTCTCTAAAGACTGCCCCGTTTTAGCCCAAACCTTTACAACCACTTCACCAATGAAGATTGATTAAAGAGATTCAAATGCCGCATATCCGAACTACCACTATCCACTGTACAACACAGCGAGTCCAAATCAGCTACATGAGTACTTAAACTCTTCACTAATCCTCCCCACACAATAAATGCGTCAAATCTTCTCCAACCGCCGAGCCGCGACAAAACAAAGAGGGATATAAAATAGGTAGGAAGGCTCGCAGAGTGCTCTTAATCAGAGTAATCCGACCCCCTTTGAAAGACACTGCCTCTTATACCCACCTATTTTAGAGAGAACTTTAATTGAGCCTTAGACAGTTACAAATGTTCACCAAATCAAGTTATATTTGGGCCCCAGGTTATTTCCGTTCTTTTGTAATAAGCCACTGAAAATATGGTTGCAGCGGTTGAAGAGATCCCTAAAATTTCAAAGAAAAACAGAACAGACTCAAGTAATATAACCCAAAATCACAATAATGTTTATATTCCTCATATCATGTCTTTAAGTCTACACTTCCGACCTCCGACATGTCCCTATCTAACTCTAACGTGTGGTCCACAGACGTGACCACAACTTTTACAACTCTGCTTCGTTTAGTTATGTGATTGTCAAGACTCTAGAGGAATGAAGAGGGACAGACAGATTGCACTTGACGTCGTATGAGGAATGAGCAACTAGATGTCAGATGTCTCTACAGAATACAGCCAACCACTAACCCTGAATACTATTCTCTTAATGATATTACCTTAGGAAGATTAATTCATATATTCTAATAATACTTTTGCACCTTTTAGTGTGGGGTAAAAGACACTTTCACCCCCTCAAGTTTGAAGCAAAGACACTTTCACCCCTTCCGGTTTGAGAACACTTTTACCCCTTTTTTGTTCCAAAGTTCAAGACCCTTACACCCCTGACTGTGTCATATCCCACTCTGAGAGCTAATTTGTCCCCGAAACTACTACAGTGACGAACAACTGCCCCCAGACCAACGATGTCGTGTTTAAGGAGAGTAAATATCCAGAGATTTGACGGGCACAAGGGGTGAAAGTGTCATTTCCCAAACAAGAAGGGGTGATAGTCTTTTTTATCAAACCTGAGGGGGTGAAAGTGTATGTTAACCTTTAGTGTGATTACAACAATGAATTAGTAGACATCCGTCGTACTGGGCTGAGATTTATTCTAATAATTATTTGTAATTGTGTGATATCAGACTTGTTTTTTTTCTATTTCTGAAGAGCAATGCCACTAGCTATTTTGAATTGAGTTTTCTTGTTTTATTTTTTTGATGAAGGAAGGAAATGTTACCTGGACTCTTCTAAATCGCCGCCGTACCCGTGTCGATACGATATGACACTGGTGTGGGTATGGGATGTGTGGCGGGTGTGGCTGGATCTCACCGGACACGTTGACTAAAGACACACATGGTTTCGACAAAGACTTGGTCGCATCCCTTGCCCTTAAATACACTAAACAAATTATAGTACTTGTGGCTTAGCTATATTACTGTTAAATACACTTGTACTTGCTTAAACAAATTGCATCATGTATGACATTTTAATAATATAATTAGAAACAATCATTTTCTACCATATCCTCGCACCCGTGTCCAAAAGTTGGATACTTTTTACCCGAGTCCACGTATCCTAGTTTTAAGCAAGTTTGCGAATCCGGTTCCAGATCCATATCATATCCGATACCCGCACCCAAGTCCATGTAACTATAGGAAGGAACATAATTGGGTAATTGAATATGTAAAATTGTAAATGATGGATGAATGTGCTTATTTAGGAGCTTACTTAAGAAGAAAACAAGTTTTCAACATATTAGAAGACCTCCTTGGCTGATTGGATTCCCGCAGCTTCTAGGAGTTCATTTGTTTCCTCAGCCTACACGTTGCTAAATCAAGGAAAGAATCAACCTACCGTTCATGAGGGCGGAAAATCAATAACGCGAATTGGGGATTTGAAGAGGTGCCGAGCTCTTCTATGGCAACTGGCCCACTAGGAGAAAGAGATTGCTTACTCAAGAGCTAAAGACTAGTAGGAATATCACTGTTGGCCCTATGCGCTCATGCCTATGAGACAACCATTCATGCATTAAGGGAGTTTCCTTGAGCAAAGAGTATTTTGAGAAGCATATCAAAATCAAGAATAGACCAAGCTTCTTCATTACTGATACTACAACTTGGATGGATCAAAACCTTAAGTGACCAAGAGCTCAGAGTTGGCAAAGGGTCAGTCTCTACTCTTTGCAACTGCTTCGAAGGTGTCACAATTAACAAATCCGTGTTCTAATTTTAAGCTACCTCAAACACCAAATAGCATTATTAAATACAAAGCTAGACAAGTACTTCAAGAAAAACGAACAACAGTCGAAGGAACTCGAAATAAGCCCATCCTTGTTCAGTAGAGGCTACCCCAACGGGAAAACCTTAAAATCAACTATGGTCTTTTGGGCAAGCAACAAAAGCTGTCATTATGGTGCAGCCTGAATATATTGAAGTTTGGCATAGGTATAAGAAGGTGCGGGGGATATTCAGTATAGTTTTGGATTTTTTTCCTCAATTGTACCCAAAAAAACACTCGATTTGAGCACAGTCGGCTTACAACGAATATAAAAACAGCATTGTAGTTACTAAACAGAATAATGCATCCAAGTGGTCAAACGAATTTCAGAATCAATAAAATTGTGAGGTAAGAAGCTGACCTTGGAATAGGTATCCAGATGCTCTATTGGCAAGTTTTCCCTTCTACACTCCATACGATGGAAAACCATGAGTACTTGCCTAGCTTTTCTGGGACTTTCCTCGAGCTTCGAGGCAAGCCAAACACAACTAGCAGCAACCCTCTGCGAATCCACAAAAGTTAAAAATCATAACCCATATCACAAACCATGACATTTCTCTTTCTACTATATAATTCACATGAACAAAGTAAGAGTACGGACCTTCACACTAAAGCGAGCAAACGACTTCTTGCAATAGAACCGATGGAAAAGAACCTGACCAGTAGCCATAACTGCTTGAGGTCTAAACAATACTAAATCAAGGAAAACTTCCCCAAAATTCAACACACGGTACCTTCAAATGAGCTAAATTCTAGCAAACTATAGAGCATATATATCTAATATCTCTACTAATCGACAAAGAAGGATACAGTCTAAGCAAAATGCCACTCTCTTGTATGAGGTCACATCCATAGATTCTGAGATTGGTTTCGGTTGCTTCATCAATCCCATCTTTCCTAGAAGGTGAATCCTTCAGTTGCTCCGCCGTCAGATAGAAGGTGTCGATTGCGGTGTAAATCATCTTCTATTGATCAATCAACTGCCAAAAAAGGGGTTGTTTATCATGTCAATTTCATCTATGAATGAATCAAAATTTCTACACAACAAACTTTTTCACTATGAATGGCTCTCAAATTCTACATAACTTCAGGTAGAATCAATTCATGCCTCGTAGTATGAAGAAAGTGAGGTGAAACCTAGATTTATGCTGGGGTGTGATTGAATTGGATGGAGCTAATCTGAGTTACAGCTAGGGTTAGGGTTAGGGTTAGGGTTGTGGGCGAAAAGATAAGAAGAGAAGGAGACATACCTGAGAGAAGAAGAGAAGGAGATCCTCCAAGAGAAAGAGAGAGAGAGAGAGACCGGTGGTCCGGTGGGGACTGAACGGACGATTGATCGGAGTCGGATCGGAGATTGGCGACTGAACTGCGTTTCACCTTCTCACCGAGCCCATACGCTTTCTTTCTAGTGAGTTTCCATTAGAAATTTGTTAGAAATAAGGGTGGTTTCTGCCTTTTACCTTAATACAGGGGTACTTTAAGTACTTATTGCCTCTATGTCAAAACACACATGGATAAAGTTTGTGTAGATTACCCGAGATAAAACACATTTTGGTTTAAATTATTTACTCTCATTTATTGGCCTTGTTTGGATGAGCTTAAATGAGTGAAGAAACCTTCAAGCTTATACAACAATGGTGAAGAAGATGAAGAAGAAGATAAGAGAGAAGAACAGAAATGAAGAAAGAGAATAGAAAGATTCTCATTAGCATTAACTGATCCCAATTACACTATTAATACTCAGTTAACAACTCTAACAACTTTTCCCTCTCTGTTACAAAGTTATCACTAATTGCAGAATAACCCCTATAGTCTTACATCCCCCCTTAAACTGAAGTGCATTGCTAATGGTTTTGAAAATTCTTGTCTGAGCTAAAAGAACTCAAGCACAGCTGAGGTAAGACACTCTGGAAAGCAGCAATTGGCAGAGCTTTAGTAAAGACATCTGCAAGCTGGAGCTGTGAAGCAATGTGAGCTACTTGTAGCTGTTTTAGTGCTACCTGTTCTCTGATGAAATGAAAATCAATTTCAATATGCTTACTCTTTTCATGGAAGACTGGATTAGTGCTGAGCATAAGAGCTGAGATATTATCACACCATAGCTGAGGTTTCTGTGAGGAGACAATGCCCAGATCTCTCAGTATGTAAGTGAGCCACTTGATCTCTGCTGCTGTAGCTGCCATTGCTCTATATTCAGCTTCTGTGGAGCTTCTGGAGACAGTGTTTTGCTTCCTAGATCCCCAGGAGATAAGATTGGTGCCTAGAAACACACAGAAACCAGTGGTACTTCTCCTATCTTCTGAATCCCCAGCCCAGTCTGCATCTGAGTAAGCTGTAACATGAAAATTTCCAGGAGCAAAGTGAAGACCAGTGTTCAAAGTACCTTTGATGTACCTCAGAATCCTTTTTACTCCAGTATAGTCACATTGTCTTGGGTTATGCAAGTGCTGACAAGCCTTGTTGACAGCAAATTGAATATCTGGTCTAGTTACTGTAAGATACTGCAAAGCTCCCACTATACTTCTGTACTGGTGAATGTTGGTGAATGGTTGAAGTTCTTCTGCAGTAAGTATGACTTTTGGAGAAATAGGTGAAATACAAGGTTTACAGTCTGTCATGCCTGCTTTTTGTAGAAGATCAGAAGCATATTTGGTTTGCTGCAGATAAAAACCCTGACTAGTAGTGCTGATTTGAATTCCCAAAAAATAAGACAAAGCACCAAGGTCTTTCATAGCAAAAGTGGTGGACATGTAATGAATCAAGGAATCAATGTAGCCTTTGTGACTACCAGTGATGAGAATATCATCCACATAGATGAGAACCACAATTGTTAGATTAAATCTCTTGAGCACAAACAGAGAAGCATCAGACAAACTCAATTTGAATCCATTTCTGAGAAGAAAAGTAGATAGCGTTGTGTACCATGTCCTGGGAGCTTGCTTGAGGCCATACAAAGATTTGTGGAGTTTGCACACCAAACCAGAGTGAGTCACAAAGCCAGGTGGTTGTTCCATGTATACCTCTTCATCCAGAACCCCATGAAGAAAGGCATTACTGACATCTAATTGTCTAACTTCCCAAGATTTAGACAGGGCTAAAGAGAGAACAATTCTCACAGTTTGCTGTCTTGCCACGGGGCTAAATGTTTCTGCATAATCTAAGCCAAATTGTTGATGAAACCCCTCGGCTACCAGCCTGGCTTTGTATCTAGAAACAGTTCCATCAGCATTTCTTTTAACTTTGAACACCCATTTACACCCAATAGGTCTTCTTGAGGCAGGGAGAGGAACCAGAGACCATGTTTTCTGAGACAAAGTGCATGATATTCCTCAGTCATAGCCTTAAGTCAGTGTGATGACTGCATGGCTTCTTTGTAAGAGGTTGGTTCAGTAGCAGATAGATCACAGGAATGAAGCTGATATCTGGGGTTAGGTTTGTGAATACCGGCCTTGGATCTAGTTTGCATAATGTGAGAGACAGGCAATGAGGGTGGAGAAGTGTGAGAGGAGAGAGGAGAATGTGCTAGAGTATTAGGAGTTTGAGAAGAGGTAGGTGTAGGACTAGATACATGAGAAGGAATAGAAGTGGAAGTAGCAGGTGGATTAGAAGATAATACAGGTGTGGTGAGAGTTTTAGTGGTAAAAACAGGTGGAAATTGAAGCCAAGAACTAACATAAGATGTGTTGTGTAAATTTGAAATGGAGGTAGAAGTAGAAGTGGAATGTGATTTAAAAGGAAAGATGTTTTCAAAGAATTTGACATGTTTAGAAATATAGATAGTAGAGGTGGTAATATCTAGACACTTGTAGCCTTTAGTGTTTGGACAATAACCCAAAAATACACAAGGTTTAGATCTTTGTTGTAATTTGTGTTTAGTGTAGGGTTTTAGCCATGGGAAGCATAGACACCCAAACACCTTGAGAGAAGTATATGGTGGACAGATTTTATAGAGAAGAGAATAAGAGGATTGAAATTTAAGAGATTTCTTAGGAAGAATATTGATGAGGTAGTTAGATGCAGCAACAGCTTCTAGCCAGTATTTAAGAGGCATAGATGCATGATGAAGAAGAGCTAGAGTGGTTTAATTAGTTGTCTGTGTCTCCTCTCAACTCTACCATTTTTTTGAGGAGTATGAGGGCAACTAGTTTGATGAATGGTACCTTGAGTTTGCAGATATACACCAAATTCAGTATTAAGAAATTCAGAACCATTATCTGATCTAAACACTTGAATATTAGTGTGAAATTGTGTGTGAATAAGAGATGTGAAATTTTGATAAGCAGCAAATGCTTGATCTTTTGTAAGAAGTGGATAAATCCAACAGAATCTAGTGCAGTCATCTATGAATAAGATGTAATATTGAAATTTTGAACAAGAAGCCACAGGAGAAGGGCACCACACATCAGAGTGAACAAGCTGAAAAGGAACACTAGCATGTGATTTGGATACAGGAAATTCAAGTTTGTGAGACTTAGCAACTTCACAAGAGATACAAAGTGATGAACACTTAGTAGAAGATACAGGTAAAGTGTGATATAATTGGGAGAGAACAAGAACAGATGGATGTCCAAGTCTTTGATGCCAGATGTCTTTGGAAACAGCTGCTGTAGCTGCAGTTTGTGGTGAAGAGGTTGTGTGAGCAATATAAGCAGAATGAGAGTGGGCATTTGAATGAGAAGCAGATGAACTAACCAAAGTGGTTGGAACAGTGTAGAGTCCATTCTTACAGAGGCCTTGATACAGCAAGTTGTTGTTCAAGTCCCTGATTTGGAAAGTCTTGGCAGAAAAGATAACAATACAATAATTATCATGTGTTAATTTGGAAATAGAAAGAAGATTTGAATGCATAGCAGGCACATATAGAGTGTGAGGAAGACTAAGATTACCAGTAGGTAATGGTAAAATGCCATCACCTTGATGAGTAATGGGCAATTTGGATCCATTTCCAACTGTCACATTATGCAAACCATTATAAGGCAAGGTATGATGCAAAAGAGATGCATTATGAGTAAAATGTGTATTAGCTCCAGAATCAAATATCCATGACTGCAAACCTGAGTTGGATGTGTAAGTTGTAGAAAATGCCATTGGAGAAGACATCTGCTGTTGATCTTGATCAGATGGATAATAGCTAGGAGAGCTGAAGTCTGGAGAGTATGAGGGATTTGACACATTGCTGTATTGAGCTTGATAAGTTGGCTGCTGTTGTTTGTAGTGGAATTGGTGATTCTGAGGTTTAGAGCTGCTGTATGTGGTTGTGTCAGTTCTAAACCAGCAGTTAAGAGCTGTATGTCTGCTCTTACCACAAATTTGGCATACAACCTCATTGTAGTTTGACTGATAGCCAATGCCTCTGCCTTGTGACCACTGTTTTTGACCCCTTCCATATTGAGAAGATCCCCTAGAAAAACCACTATGTCCTCCTCTAGAGAAGTGACCCCTGCCTCTGCCATTAGGAGGCCTGAATGCTGCATAGGCTGTGAGAAGCTCAGAGGATTGTGGAGATGATGGTAGTTGATAGGAGGAAGTGGTGATAGGTTTGGAAAAGGAAGAAGGAGGTTTAATATGAAGATCTTCAGAGAGAAGAAGAGCAGACAGCTCATTGACAGTTAGTGTTCCAGCTCTAAGTCTGAGATTGGATTTGACATGATCATATGAAGATGGGAGACCTTGTAGAATAAAGAGAACTAGGTCTTCATCATTTATAGATTCTTGAACTTGAAGTAACTGATCAACTAGATTCTTAGCATGATCCAAATATTCTATCATGGACTTAGAGCCTTTGTGAAGACTGATCAACTGAGACTTAAGTTGATGTATATGAGACCGAGACAATGAAGTATATCTCTGAGCTAAATGAGTCCAAATAGCATAGGAAGTTGGCAAATGCAATATGAGAGGTAGAACAGTTGGTGAAATAGAAGCAATAAGGCAAGTTTTCAGGTGTTGATCAATGTGTTTCCAAGAGGTATATGCAGAATTAGTCACAGATAAGCCAGAAGCAGAGAGACGCAGTTCTGAAGGTGGAGGAGTAGTAATAAACTCTTGAAGATCATTTGCTTGTAAAACTGCTTCTAATTGTGCTTTCCAAAGCATGTAATTAGTATTGTCAAGCTTGAGTTGAACTAGAGACCTCAGATTGGAAATTACAAACAATAATCCAGCTGGTAATGATGAATCCATGACAGCAGAAGACCAAACACAGCTGAAATATGCAAAACTCGGTACGAATCGGTCTTAACTCGGCAAAACTCGGCAGAGTAACCGTGAACTCAGCTAAACTCGGCAAAACTCGGTACGAAAGAAATAAACTCGGCAAAACTCGGCAGATCGACTCGAATCCAAACTCAGTGCAGTAAAGAGGAAATCCACCATTAATGAGATACAGAGAACGGAGAGAGAGATTGAACCTTTGTCCGAAGAAGAGAAATCGCAGAAATCAGCGAAGAAGGCATCGAAAACAGCAGCGATGAAGACAAGCCCTAGGTTGAAGAGTGAGACCAGTCAGTGACCTCCGGCGAGAATCGCAGATAGAGAAGATGACCGGAAACAACCTCCAGTAGTCGATAATCGGCGGCGATGAGCCTTGCAGGCTCTGATACCATGAAGAAACCTTCAAGCTTATACAACAATGGTGAAGAAGATGAAGAAGAAGATAAGAGAGAAGAACAGAAATGAAGAAAGAGAATAGAAAGATTCTCATTAGCATTAACTGATCCCAATTACACTATTAATACTCAGTTAACAACTCTAACAACTTTTCCCTCTCTGTTACAAAGTTATCATTAATTGCAGAATAACCCCTATAGTCTTACAATGAGTTCATATCATATCTGCTTATTCGAATGATTGGTGGTTGGGCCGTTGAGGTATCTTTCTCCTCAACTCAATCACTATCTTTTTGCTCACTTCAACTACTCGTTTCAATAAGTTGATATAATTTTAGCTCATTTAAGCTCGTCCAAACACACTCATTCAAGAATATTGGATTTACTAGAAGCGCATGTTCACTCGTCTCGGCAATGGGCAGGGCTTTGGAAACTTTTGGGCACCAATGAAACTGCTATAGTTTCACCATTTCGTTGTTCTTTTCCACCCTTTAATATTTCAGACACCGAGCATAATATTGTGATGTTAGAATTTTATTGTGTTATTCAAACAATAAACGACTGATAACTAATCTCGAAATTTAAATCATCAACGTCACTTAGAATTCTCAACTGGTTTTTGAGCATATAGGTGTTTGGTAAGAGACACAGACACTTCTTGTCCAGTATTTAATTGACGTAACAACCGAAGAGCATTAATATTGGTGGACATTTGTTAAGCTAGTGGTAACCAGTATTAAGATTTTAGCTCAATAATCAGAGGTTTCAAATTGTTGCCATCCCTCAACCACAAAGTACAAATAGTGGTATTCAAATCCCTAATGTGATGTAGCCGACGGCCTTCCAACTTTCCTACTGGCATTGTTGCCTTCCAACTTTTGTTGTAGGTATTAATACAGTCAAAAGAAGCATAAGCATATACTAAATCCATTCAGTCAAGTTTGTCAAATTACATATCCACCGCCACTTTGACCCCAATAATTTGGTTAGCAAAATAATATAATAATTTAATAATTTTTATGGTCTTGCAGACTAAACTTTATTACACAACACCATAAAAAGAATATTAAATTCTTACATCGTTTTACTAACCAAATCATCAAATCATATCAACCTCAAAAGTCAAAATCGGACAAACCTCGAGGAACAGAGGTAGTATATAGTAATGTTGGCATGGGTTGTTTTCAAGTTGGGGGTTACTCAAACCGACTATCTTTAAACATAGCACAAGCTTGGCCAGCCAGAGATACGGGCCTTAATGTGAAGCTCCACCCGTAAGTTTCTAGGCTAATCCAAGCCCATACCCTAGCTTAAGCCACAGTGTATTCATCAATTTCAACTAATTTATCCCATGCATGCATATAACATAGAATCCAAGATGTGCAAATATTTTCCTTTGTACAAGAAGCCGTCAGAGAAGATGTTAGTATCTATTTTTGTGGCCAAACGCCCATTTGGGCTATTAATGTACTATCTAGTTTTCAAGTTTTCTCTTAAAGAAATACGTAGTAAGTATGTGCAAATATTCAAATAGTACGTACTGCTGTAGTCCTCCTATTTTAACTAAAAATCTCCAATTTATTGAAGAATTCAATAGCTAAAATTGAACAAGGTTTTCGTTTGTTGCAAATGTACCAAATTTCACCCAGATTTCCATTGTACTTGAGAATTTTGAGATTCATGCAAATAACACTATCACACACCACAATAAATCTATATTAGTATATGCTAAAATATATTATATTTGGACTGAGTCAGGATACGGTTAGCCGTGTCACATCGAGTCCGAGCCCGGCCCAAACTTCTGTAGGGCTAATCACTAAGGCCCTAAGTTTGATTTTGGAGAAAGAAAAAACCTAGGTCAAACCCCTATATTTTCCGAGGTTGGACAGGGCGGGCTTTTGGATCCTAGGGCCAATGTCAAGCCCTAATATATAGCCCACTTGCAAATTAATTAGATCCCACAGATATCACGAACAAAGAATGTGGAACAACCAAAAAGAATATTCCATTTGGTTGTTTGGACCACCAAACATTTACTCTTGCAGTCCTACTTAACCTTAATTTGTAGGGTCACAAAACGAACCTAACATTAGGCAACTTAATGGAGAATTATCAGTACTAATATTATGTGATATCAAGCTTTTTTTAGCTACCACAACAGAGAAACAATGTTCACAATGACCACTTTGATCACTTTGTGCATGGATATACTAATCCCACCTTGCATTTTTATTTATGTGGTTGTTCGAGTTTTGTCTTCCATATTCATCCGAGCGACTGGTTTCTTAAAGTGTCCACAAAGAGACCACCAAGAAAATATGAACCATTCTGATGGAGAGGCTATTTTTTCTGGTGGCACGAAGGAGTGCTCTGATCTTCATCCGGTTGTCTTAGTTCACGGTGTTTTTGGTTTCGGAGAAGGGGTATGTATGTATGTATGTATGTATGTATGTATGTATGTATGTATGTATGTATGTATGTATGTATGTAGCTGATTTCCATATTTTTGGTTTACTGATATTTTATTAGTTACTCAATTTGGTGAAGAAGTTGTTATTTTTCCAATAGAAAATGGGAGGAAAGCCTTACTTTGGAGGTGCTGAAAAGAAATATGAAAAAGTTTTTGTTCCTGATCTGGGTGCATTAACCAGCTTACATGATAGGTGAGTAATGAGTTGCTGAAAGTAAGTTATGTCCAGGCTCGGCCCAAGAGAGAAGCAGGCGGGAGCAGCCGCTTTAGGCATCTGGGTAAATTAATATAGACATCCTGATAAATTTGTACACATATCCCGAAGTTTGTAAAGGCATCATGGATGATGTATAGAGATATTCTGGTTTTTATGGAGACATCCTTATAAATTTATAGAGATATCCTGATTTTTTATAGAGACATCTTGCTTAATTTATAGAGATATCCTGGTTTTTAGTTATAGACATTTACAGGGCCAGACAATTATTCTACTATCTGAAAGGTGGACAAGTCGACTATGGTGCAGAACATAGCAAGGCTTGTGGACACTCACGATTTGGGACATCTTATAAGCAAGGTGTTTGAGTAGTTTTTTCACCATTGAACATCTTTTTAGTTTCTTAAAAAAAAAATCGCTCAAAAAAAATGAATGTTTGATTTTTGAATTTTCAGGGAAATATCCTGAATGGGATGAAGATCATCCGATTCATTTTGTTGGGCATTCAGCAGGAGCGCAAGTGATTCGAGTCCTCCACCAAATGTTAGCAGATAAGGTTGGTTCCAGAAACTAAACTCTCACAGTTTCAATATGTTTAAAATCTAATTATACCAAGAACCATTTCAGGCTTTTAAGGGCTATGAAAGCACTTCTGCGAATTGGGTGTTAAGCGTCACTGCTATTTGTGGAGCACTCAATGGTAGCACGAGAACATACATAACCGGAATGAAGTTAGTCTTTTACCTTCTATGCAACCTTTAACTTCAGAAAAAGCACACAACCTACGTAAATTGTATAAATTGTAGTAGTAAAGGCCATTTCAGAATATTGTAACGGTGTAATATGCAAAAATCACTGCCGAAAAACTATTATAATCTTATATAAATGTTGTTTGGTTACGTAAAAGAAAATATTGAATTTTTAAATTTTTTAAGTGGTTCAAATCAATTGTAGAAGAACTAATCGAAAGCAAATTTTGGAATAACATCTCTCTCATTGCTCTCTGAAAGCTGCTGCGAGAAATTGTCTAAAAAGTTAAATTCCATTTTTACCAGATGCACCAAAAACTACTATTGCTTCATATCTTGAAAGTTGTTGTGCTGCAGCAGAAGCATTCTCAAACTGGCCTAACTACGAGTTTTAAAGATCGCATTTTTTTCTAAATTCGATAACAGGCCAGAAGAATGGAGATCTATAAGACGGATAAGTTTGCTCCAGTTGTGTCGCATAAGTGTAACCATCCACGACTGGCTGGATATTACCCGCCTAAAAAACTTGTACAGTTTCGGGTTTGATCATTTCAACATGTCAAGAAAGAAAATCGGTTTCAAGGGCCTTTTCTATTATCTTTTGGGAAAAATCGGTCCCTTCGCTTCAACAGATTGGATCGTCCCAGACCTTACAATCCATGGATCAATGCAAATAAACAATAAGCTAAGGACTTTTCCAGACACGTACTACTTCAGCTACGCATCCAAATGCACTCAAAAGAGAAGATGGGGTGTCACACTTCCTTCCAATGTGAAGAAAATTCATCCATATTTCCTCTTTCAGATTATTCAGATGAGCCTTTGGCGTTACCCGACGAACACCCCTCCTCCTTATGAAGGCTATAGGTGAGTTTACTCATATTATTTTTGTCGTGTTGACTGATACGCTCCAAATTAGTATATACTTCGTCTGTTTCACCAGAATCTTTTTCATTTGACTTTAGAGGTTATTTGACTTACTAATTTAACTAATGATATGATATGACAGTTTATTTTTTTTTACATAATACTATACTGTTAAGAAAGATCTACAGAAAATATGAAAATGTTATTACATTTTCTTATAATATTGTTAGCTAATTAGTCGGTTAAAAAGACCCTTCAAGTTAATTGAGAAGATTCTGGCGAAACGGAGGTAGCATGTCGTTTCAAGGATTCGGGTTTTGTGCAGGGATGAGGAGTGGCATGACAATGACGGATCGGTGAACACGATATCAATGACATACCCACATTTCCCAACTGAACATCCACACATTTTCGTTTCAGATGACTATTCTGAGTTGCAGCTTCGACCTGGTACATGGTTAGTTCCCAAAAACCGATCAACATTTGCTTTTTTTTTGTATGAACTAACATATTAATAAGTCTTGGATCATGAATTGATGATCTAGGGTTCAAGAAGATGAAGAACACTGAAGGGTGAAAATCAGAGGGAAGTGAGAAATTGGAAGAGAGTATAAAAATATTCCTTTAATGTCTTAACCAATCTGTTACATCTAATGACTCTTAAGTACACTTACTAACTTTAACTTTATTACAAAAGAACCCCCATAGTCTCAATATATATCATACACAACCTTATCACTTCACTATTAAACATACCATTTTCCTTCCTTTTTATTGTGTGATTGATGTGCAGGTACTACAAGATAGTTGAAGCCGAACACGCGCAATTTGTCTTGGATTATGACAAAACAAAAGTTACTTTCAATCGGGTTTACGACTGCATTTTTGCTTGCTGCAGGAAGATTAATAACAAGCATGTGAGCCAACGAGAAACATAAAAGTAACTTTATATTACTTATTATGCAGATATTTATCAATCAAGATGGATCTCAGTTGGGTTATGAGAAGTATCATTCCCTCAATTTTACATTTTCATTCAGTACTAGCCCTTTGAGATGATAGATCAAAAACCATCAAGATGTTTTCACCACCATATGATGTTTTTTGTTTTTGTTTTACTCCTATGAGTGAATTAAAAAAAAAAAAAAAAGATTAAGCATAGCTCAAAGGGTAAATTGTCCTGTGAGTAAAAATACACGAACATGTTTGTGCCTTCTGTCAAATTACAGAGTTGCAGATTATCTTTTTTGCCAAATCACAAGAACATTTGTCGTCACCAATTACAACAAGACATCACAAAAAATGAACAAAGAATGCGACCATTTTACTACAACTTGACACCAGTTGTGAATTGTGATCAGTCCTCCTAAGCACTCAAACATATTTGGATCATCTCATGTCCAAATCTACTCCACTCTAAATCTAAATCTGAAACGTCTAATGATTTTTTGACTATCACAAAATTAATCTTTATGATCATCATATCAATCGAAATGGAATGAGAAATTAAATTAGGATAATGGTGATCAATCAAAAATTAATTTTGTGATAGATTGAACATCCCATATTCCTAGTTGCATGTGGAATCACCAAAAAAAAAAAAAGGCTCCACGTGTCCTAAAAACCTTGAGCTATCTAGAGCTCACATCGTATGTTTAAAATGGCTATTTTAATTTAGTTCCGTTTTTATATTATTTTGCAATTCCGAATAAAATCTGTCTTGATTCAAAAATATGAAGATTGTTTAATCTCCAATTTTGCAGATCGCTTCACATTCTGCCGATTTCAAGCTCATACCAAACATCTTTATAACTTTTTTTTAGAGTGAACATCTTTATAATTTTATGTTAGTACCACACAGACCCATAAAGCTAAACTAACATGAGGGGGAGACAGTGACTAAAATGTGGATGTTGATTGCCAAAAATACCTGAATATAAAAGTTCGTCAAAAAAGTTGCAGGAAATATTGTTTTAGGAAACCTTGGGTTGAAGTTGAGGTTTCGAGAGTTGGACTTCAACTTAAACTTGGGGTTGTCGAAAACACTATAATGAGGCTTTAGGTGTTAACCTCTAAAACTTCAACTTGAACTTCTAAAACACGTGAATATAAACTTCGATATTAGATATGCTAATTTCGGTACTCAACTTCCACGTTTTGGTCGCTTTCTCATCATAAGGTGATAAATTAATCAAGGTTTTGCATAATATCTTGTTGATTCTAGCTAGAAGAAATGCATGCAGTATTTATATGGAGATAAGTAGTAGCATAACGAGATAAACTAATTAAACATAAGAATTAAACATCAAAATCTCCTCAATAAGTAGAGTAACGCTCTTGTTATATGATTGCGAATAATTCTAGACCGACAGAATTTTATCGCAAAGTAATACCATACTAGATCGTCGTCATCATTACATGCAAAAAAAAAAAAATCTTCCTCTAATTAACTAATTAATTAGTTTTATTTTCATTTTTTATTGGCTCGATCACTACAAGGTTTGTGCTATTGCAGACGCCACCAAGGCGAGATCACGCACCAAATTATTCTCGCTAGTTAGCGGCGACTTGCCGCTGCCGCCCAAACCGCTCTCGCAGCCACCGGCCTCGTTGGCGGCGTCATTCATGCCTTGCACGGCAAACTTGTAGTTTCCTAGACTCAAACCGTCTTTGGCTTCTGGTACATCACCGGTGAGAATGCCAAGTTTATAATTGTTGGCACATTCTGTGAGAGGAGCTTTGAGGGCTGGGCTTGATTTGAGAAGTGAATTGATCTTTTGCAAAGTAGAATCTGATTTGGATTTCACAGCTTCAACAACTATGAGGCCTAAACCTGCAACATCTGCTGTTTTGCTTTTTGGGTCTGAATTCAAAGTAGAGATGCAAAGTTGAACTTTTGGGGTCTTTTGGCATGTGGCAGACACCAAATCTGCTGATGAGCAATTGAGTGCTGCCAGAAGAAGAAAGGCCACAACAAAGAAGAAGAATAAAGTCTTCATTTTTGTTTTTTTGGGTACTAATAAGGATTAGTATGATGATATAGTTATTTGAAAATCAAAGGCTCAGTCCTCTTTATATATATACACATATACAGAGAGTGATTGAGATAATCATCCGTGTAATTGGTACATAATTAATATAATAATCCTCCCGTTACGTTTAATTTCCTTGAGGATGTGATTCTATTAGTATTGTGTCGAAAAAGGAAATAACCACGTGTTTGTCATTATCGTCCAGTTATTGCAGTATGATTTTTTTTTTAATTTTATGATTTTGTATTTAATTAATTTATTCCTTAATAGTATCTCCAATAAGTTATGTAAACGTTTTGTTAGGAGATTCCTCACAAATTCGTTTTATTAGGTAAATTATAGATAAGTTGAGAAAAATTCCACTCCAATAAAATAGGTATCATTGTTATGCAAAGTAATAATTATCCATAGAAAATTTTCTCCTCATATTGAGAACGTGCACTTCCTTACTTTTAGGCTAAATTTTAGTTTATTTTGTAAATCCTAAAAATTAGCACTTATTGGGTTTTTTTTTTTTTTTTTTTTTTGAAATAAGCACTTATTGGGTTTGACTCCCCTTCTATAGACACTTTAATTTTCTCGAAAAAAAAATTTACCTAAAATTACATTTTTTATATATAATTAGATATGCACTCAGATCATTTGAATAATCTTCTAGATAATATTACTGGTACATAACAGTACATGGTGTAGTATCATATGAATTGCAGATTAATTACATGAAATAAATAAAATAATAAAACACTACTAGTACAATAGGGTTTAAAAATATGTGAAGATTGTGATAGACGCTCCAATGCGACGACCCACCATCTGGCGCAACAAGTACGTGTCAGAATCCAAGCAGGACACGACATGAACGGGTGATTTCTCGATGTGGCTATCCAATTTCCTAGACAGATTTTTTTTTTTTTTTTTTTTATCAAAATAAAATTTTATAAAGAAGACAAAACAGAACCGTTTCAAGATACTATCTCTATTTCTTCTCTTTTAGCTTCTAGAATTTGATCATACGGATCCACACAGGAACTTTTAGAATTTGTGGGTTCACCGTGTAACTTATAAAAAGAAATCATACAAAAATTACACAATAACCCCTTTTCATAGATTTATTCATTTTATTTTTCTCACATTAAAACTTAGCCCCCACTGCAATAAAATCATTGATCCAACTCTGAGTGTCACACTTCCTTTCAATGTAAAGCAAATTCTCCGGGAAGTTACAAGCATTTGGGTTGTGCAGTGATGAGACGTGGCAGGACAATGAGGTGAAGAGAATGTTACAGATTCACAAATTCTAAATGTCAAATTCATGGTTATACTAAAAGAGAATGTTACAGATTGCACGCATTTGATAATAATCGACATAATTCACCTACGAGTATAGTTACTGAGGTTAAGAAATAAAGTAGTGGATGTTATGATCATCACTGGGAATGATAAAACAGAAAAAACAAAAAAAAAAAAAGGACAACCAGTAAAAACTTCAACAAAAAGTCTTAGAACATCAATATCTGCAGCTCCTGACATTTAAATTGTGTTGATCGTTATTCTTCGTTGTGGTCTGAAAAAAATCACAAGAAACAATGTTGGAAACTTTAACTGCAAGTGAATTTACATCAATTTTTGATGGTACTGTGAGTCTGTGAGAACAAAAGGGTACAGGGTTCGATACCCTGCATCTCCAATTTGTTCTTTTTTCTTTTCTCATTTTCCTATTATTTTTCACTACTATTTATTACTTCCTCTCGTTTGCCTAAAACTTTCCAGTTTGACTTTTTTACCCGTAATCATGTCAGTTTCACCCTGAAATTTGGATAACAAAACGATGTACCACTCCGTTCCACCTCTAACGCACCATTTGGACTTTTTTCACACGTAACTGGGTCACTTTTACCCGGTGATTTGGATTGCAAAACGATGTAATTTTTTGACAATTTTTCTATGGTCTTCTAGAATAAGAGCTACTCTACAACACTAGGAAAAAATCATCTATAAATTGCAAAGTTTCACTATCCAAATCACCGAGTCAAAGTGACCCAATGAATAGTGGTTAAAGTCCAAATGGTGCAAAAGAGGTGGGACGGAGTGGTATTTTATTTGGTAATTTTGTTGGTAAGAATGTCATTTTTATGATATTGCAGAGTAAAGTTTAATCCCAAGTACACGAACGTTCTAGTTGTGATATAACCAAAATAGTGTTCTATTTTTGTTCTTTGGACCACCAAACATTTACTCTTGCAGTGTTAGCTATGCTCAATTTGTAGAGCCACAAAACTAACCTAATCATAGGCCACTTAATGAAGAAGTCTCCGTACTAATGTTATGTGATCTCAAAGCTTTGGTAGCTACAACAGAGAAACAATGTTCACAATGTTCGCTTTGTGCATGGATATGCTAATCTTACCTTGTATTTTTGTTTCTCTTGTTGTTCAAATCTTCTCTTCCATTCTCATACAAAAGAAATGCATAGTTTCTGGTTTCTTAAAGTGCTCAAAAAGAGACCAACAGGAAACTGTGAACCATTCAGATGGAGAGGCTATTATTCTTAGGGACATTGAATGAGTGTTCTGATCTTCCTCCGGTTGTCTTAATTCATGGTGTTTTTGGTTTCGGAGAAGGGGTATGTATCAGAGTTTCAAAAAACGGCAAAAGCGGCGCGGAGCGGCCGTGTTGTAACGGAAACGACAGAGAGCGCGACCGTTTTTCCCATTATGCGTCGTGTGAATTTTATTCACACAAAAAAAACCGGCCGTTTCGCGTCGGTAACGGGAAAAACGGCCGTTTCGCACCGGGAAAGACGGGGAAAACGGCCTTTTTGTGTCTAGAAATCGGGAAAAACGGAAAAAACGGAGAAAACGTCCGTGAATGTTTTCTAAAATTCACACATTCGATGCCCGTTCTCTGTTACAGTCCCTCCGATATAGTCCGATCCCGTTACACGCGACCGCGACCGATACGTCAGCCGCTTCCGTTTTTTAAAACCTTGGTATGTATATGTCTGCAACCAATTTCCATATTTTTTGTTTCCTAATGTTTTATTAGTTTCTCGATTGCTCAAGAAGCTGTTATTCTCCAACAGAAAATGGGGGGAATGCCCTACTTCGGAGGTGCTGTAAAGAAGTATGAAAGGGTTTTAGAGATATTCTTACGGGGTCAGAAAACTGTTCTACTATCTGAAAGGCGGACAGGTCGGTTACGGCGCAGAACATAGCAAGGCTTGTGGACACTCGCAATTCGGAATATCGTATAAGCAAGGTTTTGTGTAGTTTCATCTTGTTCTACTAGCTAACCTTAATCTTTTGAAAGAAATCTGCTCCAAATGAACTGAATTTCTGATTTTGTGGATTTGCAGGGAAGTATCCTGAATGGGATGAAGACCATCAGATTCATTTTTGTTGGGCATTCAGCAGGAGCGCAAGTGACTCGTGTCCTCCACCAAACGTTAGCAGATAAGGTTTGGTTCCAAAAAACAAACTCACAACTTCTACCAGTTTAAAATCTAACGGCTAGAACCATTTCAGGCTTTTGAGGGCTATGAAAGCACTTCTGCGAACTCGGTGTTAAGGGTCACTGCAATATGTGGAGCACTCAATGGTAGCACGAGAACATACATAACCGGAATGAAGTTAGTCAATCATTATCTTCAAATCACATAACTTATGCACATTGTATAATTTGTAGCATTAAAGGCAGTTGGGAATGTGGTGGCAGTGCCGAAAGTTGTTGTGTAAAAATTAATATTGAAAACAATTGTGAATTTTAGATAAAATGTTGCTTGTCAAATATTATGGAAAATATAAATATTAAAATGGTTGGGGTAAAGTCATTTGTAAGAGAACTAGTCAAAAGCAAGTCTCAGAAAAGCATCAATTTCTTTCTGAAAACTGCTTTGAGGCAGCAGAAACATAACAAAAATAATTGTGCTGGCAGCAGAAGCATTCTCAAACTAGCCCTAAGTACAAATTTTGAAGATCACTTTTTTATTTCAAATTTGATAACAGGCCAGAGGAATAGAGATCCATAAGACCGATAAGTTTGCTCCAGCTATGCCGGTTAGGTGTAACCATCCACGACTGTCTGGACATTCCTCGGCTCAAAACCTTGTACAATTTCGAGTTTGATCATTTCAACATGTCAAGAAAGAAGGTCAGTTTCAAGGGCCTTTTTCATTATCTCTTGAGAAAAACCGGTCCCTTCGCTTCAACAGATTGAATCCTTTCAGACCTAACGATTCAAGGATCAATGAATGTAAA
Source organism: Linanthus parryae (assembly GCA_023055425.1). NCBI lineage: Eukaryota > Viridiplantae > Streptophyta > Magnoliopsida > Ericales > Polemoniaceae > Linanthus > Linanthus parryae. The sequence goes on from JALGPY010000002.1 coordinate 2,091,486, forward strand.
CAACCTACTAAAGACGTTTCCCGACACCTACTAAGTCAGCTACGCCGACAAGCGCACTCATAAGAGAAGATGGGGTGTCACACTACCTTCCAATGTAAAGGAAATTAATCCTTATTTCCTCTTTCAAATTATCCAGATGAGCCTTTGGCGTAAACGAAGGAACACCCCTCATCCTTATGAAGGCTATAGGTGAGTTTCGTCGTTTTATTTTTGTAGATGTTTGGCTGATACACATCACATTGGTATATACTTCCTCTGTTCTCTCTAAATCTTTACCATTTTCATTTTACCACTATTCACTTATATAATCACTTTAATTTGATGATTTGATCAGTAAACGATGAAAGAATTTGTAATCTTTAGACGATGTGGTAGAGTAAACTTCACTCTACAACACCATCAAAAAATTGTCAAAAAATGTCATCGTTTGGCTATCCAAATCACCGGGTCAAAGTGACCCGATTACGGAAGAAAAAGTCAAAAGGTGAAGATTCGGGGAGAATGGAGGTAGTACTTAGTATGTTTCACCGGAATCTTCTCAGTTGACTTTAGGAATTACTTTGACCACTAATTAAGCTAATGATATGATACGGCAGATTTGTAATTATTTCTTATAATATTATAGTGTTAAGAGAGTTCAACAATATTTAAAAAAAAAAAGCACACATTTTCATATCATATTGTTAACTGATTAGTTGGGTAATGACTTCTAAAGTCAACTGGAAACACTCTGATGAAACGGAAGTTGTATATCGTTTCAAGCATTTGGGTTTTGTGCAGGGATAAGGAGTGGCAGGACAATGACGGCGAGGTCAACACAGTATCAATGACATAACCACGTCTCCCAACTGAACATCCACGCCATTTCGTTTCAAATGACTATTCTCAGTTGCAGCTTCAACCTGGCATATGGTTAGTTTCCAAAAACCGATTAATTTAACAAGAAAGTGTGTTTTTTTTCGTATAAACAAACATTTTTCTTTTTATATATGTGATTTCCTTGTGATTGATGTGCAGGTACTACAAGATAGTTGAAGCCGATCATGCGCAATTTGTCTTGGATTATGACAAAACAAAGGTTACTTTCAATCGGGTTTACGACCTCATTTTTGCTTGCTGCGGGAAGATTAACAACAGATACATGCAAAAAAGCAGAAAAGAACTGGAGATGCAGGGTATCGAACCCTGTACCTCTCGCATGCAAAGCGAGCGCTCTACCATTTGAGCTACATCCCCTGGTTGTAAGGGGATCACAGTAATAGAGTTGACAATTTGACTGAGAAGCAAAATCATCTGCATCAATGAAGTAGTATTATTGATTGTATTGTTCATTTTTTTTTTGTATTAAAACTACAAATACCAATCGACCTAAATGAATGCTTGCAAACACTCCAAGACCTCCTCTAATGGTCTCGTCCTCAGCTTCAGAAAATAATCAAAAGAAACTGTGACAAGTTACAGCGCAAATCTGCTTCCAGGTCCATCAAGAAAACCGATCAGTATGCCACCCTTTCAACTGCAACTCCGACAACAAGTGAGGGAACACGCCGTTCATCTTCTCGTACGCCTTTTCCAACACATAAGAATCTATCCCATGCGTAGGTTTCTCCATCGTTGAAGCATACGCGGCGACCAGCCAACCCCTCAATGCATCTTCACCTGTCGCATTGTGTTCCAACACCATATCATTCCATCTTATTTCCTGGATTGATGATAAACTTCTCTTCTGGGAATATCTCCTTGAGTTCGCGTAAGCTTTGCAGGTTTAACAACTTTGTGCAAGTGTCTATTCTACCAACTTTGACGTTACCAGTGTCTACTCGTGAGATGTTGAAGTGCCCGAAATTGAGTATATCTAAGGTATCCCTCATTCACACTATATGGATAACCAGAAGGAAAAAACTTATTCAGGAACAATTCTGCCACCCTATGGTGTATAGGTCTTGAATCATCAACCACCTTCACCGAAAGATGACCGTAGGGTTCTTCGAACTGGTAACAGTGAGAGACGGAGTCAGAGGTTTCAATCCAGAACACCGGGCCTCTTTCAGGAGGAGCCGGAGTTACAGGCTCTTGCTTCTGCATCTTTATCTTCTCCAGAAAATCTATGGTGAGAGAGAGAGAAGACTAGTTGAGGAAACAGAGTGGCGGTGCCGCTGACTTACACTTCCTTACTGCACTATTATGAGGGATTGACTTACATTGTTCATCTGTTTGTCAGAAGGATTGATCTCAATTGGTTAATAGTTTCAATTGTTTATGGAAAGTATCATTCCCTCAAACTTACACTTTCTTACTGCACTATTATGAAAATTTTGACTAGTTTTTATCGCTTTGCATTCAGATCACATAGTCAAAGTAACATCAAAAGTCAAACACGACGGACAACTGTGTATTATTCTCTACCAAAATAGAAAGAATGCAACGTTGCGGCCTTGTGTTTCCCACCATATGGATGCTCCATTCCATAGGAGTGAGTAGAACCAAAGAAGATTAGGCATCATAAGTGTAAGCGACCACAAATGCAATCCTGATAGCAAAAGGAGAGACTCTAGAATGGTAACTCTACACCATAACCAAGATATATTTCAGTTACTAAAGAGCACCACATAAGTACGGAAACGTGTTACTCTACACCATTCATCAACTGATACACTAGTTCTTTGTGTGACTACCAAAACATGAGTGTCACAGAAAAATGATATAGAAAAATTAAGTTTCATAAGTCGAACTGTCAGTTTTCTTTTGCCCATCACCCCACCGCGTGTATTTTTCTCTTCGAGCAGCTTATAAGTCATACCAAACTCCCCCTAAACTTATTACTAATTCTTATGGACTAAATAAAAATACAAAAAAACTGTCATTCTTTTTTTTGCCAATATGCTTCAATGGTACACATTCTTATCATACTCTACTATTACAAATAATGTTACATAAAAAAAAAAAAAAAAAAATCCAATAATATAACATAACACACAAGGAGAGACTCTAGAAAATACTAACAAAACTTCACAAGGACAAAGGCAAGGAAAAAAACCTAGGGTAAACAAGATTGGCAGCACTTAACCGGCTTTGGCTTTTGATTTTGCTCGTGAAAACGACCTTCTCGTTGAAGGAGGAAAAAACATTTCACCGATGTTGTGGAAGGACCCTTTATCATAGATATTGTCTTTAACAATCTCCAAATCTTCCAAACGAGATCTTCGAAAGAAAGCCTTCCACTTGCTCTCTGGAGGCTTCCTCTCGTTGCCCAGGCTGCTTACACTTTCTTTTAAAGCTGCACTACTTGCCTTAGCTTCATGTAACTTCCTCTTCCAACTCAGGTACTCTTCCCACTTGAACGTCTGTCGTTTCACAACACCAACCAAAAAAACTTCGTAAAATTTCTTTTTTTTTTAACAATAGTGACCTCAGATCATCATCACCACCACCACCTCCTCCTAAATGTCGAATTCAAGCATACATTGAAATAATAAAGTTGATGTGAATCATACGAACAAATAAATTAACAAAAGACATTTTCAACCCCTCAGGTTTAAAGACACTTCACCCCTTTTAGTTGGGGAAATAACATCTTCTCTCCTGCAGTCTGCCAAACTTCAGGACACTTGCAACTCCTGAATGTGTCATTCCATACTGTAAGAGGGCGAATTCATCCCAAAAACTATTTTCAGTGACAGACCCCCACCCTAGACTAACGTCGTCAGTATTAGGGAGTGCAGGTATCCTGAAATTTGACTCACAGAAGGGGCGAAAGTGTCATTTCCCAAACTGAGGGGTGAAAATGTCTTTGCATGAAACTTGAGTGGGGTGAAATTGTCTTACCCTAAACAAAATTATTTCTATTTCAGAGAATTGGTGATGTCATGGATCTTTGAAACCTTTTCAACTTCAGTACTGCCGAAAAAGTGACTCATAAGTCATAACAATAACTAAAGGTTTAGGCAACAACTAAAAAGTTATATAACTGCGTTTGGGAAAGGTCAGTTTAGCCTAGAGGAGGGTAAGCGACTACATTGAAACACATACACTAAGTGTGGCTGAGATATTTGATGGCTGAGATAATTTTTAAAGAGCTTCATGTTTTAGTCGTAAAGAATTCTTCTTTAGAAGTATAAAACACAATAATGAACAAAATCAGACAAAGAGAAAATATACCTCATTGGTGGTGGTGTTTGTGAGACACAATTTGGCATGATACCACAGGAAACCAGCAAGTAGAAGAGAGACAATGGCCAGAAACACCACCAGAAGTATTTGAGTGTTGTATGCGCTTATTAACCACTAATACTCCAGGGAAAGAAAACAAAGAAACACAGATCAAGGTTAGGAATCAACTTGCAAGAACTTGCAGGCTGCATACTAAATTTAAGGAAATATGAAGAAAACAATCATGGAGAAACCATACAAAACAGGCTTTCATGGAGACGAAAAAATTTGTTAAGGCCTATGTGTGCCAAAAAAAAAAATGGCCATACACCTGGAATTAGAGGCTGTTTGGTATCCATATAAAAACAAGAAAAACAATGGAAAATAATATGCTGAAAAAGCCCGTTTAAAAACAGAATAAAAAAAAATCTTTGGTATGTGCTGGAAAACAGTGTTTAAAATCAAAACCACATTTGGCAACATTACTAAATTTCATTTTTAGTAAGATTTTGTTTTCAAACATGCACGAAAAGTGCACTGCCAAACGCAATTCACGGATAAAACAGTATTTTTAAACAATCTTGTTTAAGAACATGGATACCAAACATGCACTTAGAATACTTGTCGACAGAACTATTTGTAACTGAAGTGAAGTCTATCCATTCCATGCCGTCACTGAACAGATTCTAAAGAAGAAATACGATAATGTCTCCTACATTTATTCACTCCATAATTTCGTTCTACTTCAATTTCACCTCGAGAAAATTAAGATTAAACTTTAGACTTCATATAACATGACATGCATAGATTTGGTTATACTCACTTGTACAACATGTGGCGCCAAACTGCTAACTTTATTTTCAATTCCATAATAGACTGCAAAAAAAAAGTCAAATCAAAAAGGATAGTCAACTTCACCTTCCAACATAACGCATCCACCACAACAATAGGTTATCATGACCAGATAATCTTACCTGTTAGAATATAGAGAACATTAAATTCTTTTAATTGACCAGCAAGAATTAACCCAAGGGCTACTGTTCCATATACACAAAGAAGGAAATGCCTGCAGAACCGATGAGGGGAACACTCTGTCAGTTCTGATTTCACTTCACATCCAGGGAGATTGAAATTGACAGCACAAGTTCGCATACACTAATTCTCATTGTATGAAAATAAACAAGTCAAAGAAGAGTCGCGTAGCTTTTTTTATACCACACTAGATGTGAAGTACAAACATATTGCAAAGCAGAATATTGACAGAGACAAGTGAAAGATGACATGCTTTGAAATGTAATCTGTAATTAGTGGTTCTTAACTCACCAGACAAGGAAAGCCACAAAGTATCGAGCATTTCTCTCTCCTATGCAATTATTCTGCCAGTTATAACAAATGAATAAGATTCATTTACAGGGGTCAATTTTGAATTATCGATTAAACTTCTAGACACTATAAATTGTCTTTCCCCAGGGCATGTGTGCAAAATGGAGAGAGAGAGAGAGAGAGAGAGAGAGAGAGAGAGAACAAACCATCCATCCACAATGGTGGTCAAACCGAGCGACACAGCGATCACAAATGCTGCAGTGCTTGGACCTAGCAGGTCTATATCACAGAAAACAACCTATCAGCAAATACAAGGGAGTTGATCAATTAAATCAAAAATAAGTTTAACTCACTTCAAAATCTTGCAAGTCGAACATTCCTTCTCCACGTAAATCATATTGTCATATGGATAAGCAGATATATACTGAGATACATTCTCTGCATTTATGGTTCCTGGATCAGAAAAGCTAGTCAATAGGAAAAGTAGAATACCCACACCCACTGCCAACAAGCTTGTGTACCTGCAAGAACATACAGGATCTATGTAACTTTTACGGGTACGCACACGTGAACCACTAAATATCGAATACAACCACTTCTTAGTAGAATACCTGTGAACTGAACCTAGGTAATACCCAGGTATGTAGCTGAAAGATGACTGTACAACTACAAAATAAGTAAATCCAATTATTGCCAAATACAAAACCTGCCATCGAAGAATAAACAGATTAGTTCTTATTCAAGATCCTCATACTAGTGCTTTTTAGAATTGTTTTAACCAAAGAAATATTCGAGCAAGCATTATTTTTGTCAAAGAGATTATGCAGATAAATAAGTGTGCAACATCGTTTATAAATAAGTGTGCCACATCATCACGAGCATATCGAATGTGAGATCCCGTTATAGATTGACCCTCTCCTATGTGAGGAACTAAGACCACTTACAAGTTGAACTAAAGGATTGAGTTACTACAAAAACCTCGGACTAAAACATTTGGAGCCACGTGATTACACACAATATCAAAGTCAGTCTTTTCAAACACTTAAGTGGGTGGAGCAGATGACATGGAGTTGCCGTGACATCGGGCAGTGTGCTACTTGATATTATGCATCATACAAAAGTTGAGAGCCCCAGGGTGATGGTTAATATAGAAGACAAAGCAAGTGAAAGCTGCCACAAGTGGTGTGTACAAACATTATATTCTTTCCACGGGTAAATGACATGCCTAGGGAAATGTCACATAGATGTTCCTCAACTACAATTGCCTTTTCTAATTGATCGAACAGAATCTACCTTAGCCTTTTTGGCAGCATGGACAGTTCCCAACTTCTATTCCACAATTCTCTTTTGAAGATTTGGAGTGTTCAAAAGATATGTTAAGGACCATTCTCATTTAAAGTACTTGAGACAGAAATTTCAAGAAAGCATCAGAAATGCCATAGCAGCATTTAGTTCCTCATATCATTAAAGACATAAATTAATAGCAAAAAGCTGCATTAAATCCTACAGGATGCTATGTGTTGCATAGAGAAGTCAATTACACCCATGGCTTAGTAAGCGCAGAAACTAACAAGTGATTGTTACAATCAACTATCAGTTGCAAAGTTTAACTCCAAAACGCATGCATGTGACTAGTTCGAGCCCAACTTACATACATAAGGTCTGAGTTAAATCAATCTGCACACCTGTGGCTTCTGAGCTATGCTAATGTTATCCGAAACATTAGCAACTCAATTTTTCTACTTTTGGCACAAATCAAAACATACCTCTGAAACCACAGGTAAGCATGTTGATTAAATGAAAGCACAACCACAGGTATGCAAGTTGGAGTTGGACCCAACCACATTCCTTTTGAGTTTGAGCGATGTTGAAAACTTGAAATCAAAACCATAAAGTGAGTAAAAAGAAAGTTTAACTACTCAATTCACCTACGCTCAACCATCCAATTTCCGAATTTCTAACAAAGGTGTGATAGTGTTTCATGCCGGTACCAGTGTCAATCTATTACAGAAGCATTTTGTGCTAGCTACAACTCCATCTTTACACTTATAAAAGAGTGGAAAGTGTTACTTAGATTTTCAGGACAAATGCCTAATTAATTCACTCTGGTCCCTCGCTCATAACAACTCATAACAAAAACCCTTTGCTACTCAAACGGTATCACCAATCGTCTCCTCGGCACCTCTTATTCTCTCCAACCGTGTTTGGATTTTAGGCTCAAACGCTTCCTTCCAATACTGTTCATGGGTAAATTCTCGCCAACATTTTTTTCCCTGATCAACACATAGAGATTTCTGGTATGGCCTTGCATCTGCTCTATTCCAACCACTGTAATACCTCTCTGTCCGGGGCTTTGATATTCCAGCTATTGTGCCACTCAATCGGAGGCTTCCTCATGCTGATCTACTGGTTGATTGCAGAAGATTGACTCGTTGGTTCCAATCCGTTTCTTGTTGAGTGAGATTCATCACATTAAAAGAGATGATTGACTCCCACGGTGAGTCGGTGAGTTTAAACTGCCTAACATTGCTGCTTTTAGATAAAATGAGTGACGCGATAAATTTCTAGATTCTTGAATCTCTTTCCTTCAGTATGTTGCCTTATATGCTCTTGATTTTATTTTCTCCAAAATACTCATGGTGAGTCTAAATTCCCCAAAAAGTTCTACTTTATAGAATCAAATTGAGAAGAACATTGAAACTCCCAAGTTCTTGCATTGCTGCTGCTTTGGGATTTGAAAAGAGAAGTGCACAAATTCCAAGGTTCTTGCACTATTTTGCTCTCTTCTCTTTCTTTTTGTATGTGTTGTCGATTGTTGAAGGGACTCTGCTCTGACCTTCCAATTCTCGGCATATGACTCACACAAGCATGTCTGTTTGCGGTAAGTAATTATTAATATGCCTCACAAACATTTAAGAGCTGCAGAAACATCATGATTCATGAGTTGAAAAATATGGTTCTATGCTTCATTTATTTCCCTTTGTTGATCTATCGGTGGTTAAAATGCATAGCTTCACACTCAATCTCTTTATATTGGGTATGTTGGGGACCAGAGATATATCCGATTTTAGAATCAGATTTTCAAGAAGTGGTTGAAATGACTGAGAGATAAACCCATGTTTTCATTTCAACCACATGTTCTGAGAATCAGATCCTAAAAGTCGGAGATACCTCGATCCCAAACAGGGCTATTGCATATGTTTGCAAAGTGCAAACTGCATTCCCATATTCCATAGTTTATGGAAGTGTTCAATGCAACTTTGCAAAGATCCAGGACAAGCTGGTTCTACTCTCTAGTCTCTACCAATAGCAGTAGATAGAATGTAAAGGAAAAGTTTGGTCAACTTCTACTTTGCTCACCCACAGCTCATGTAGGAGAGAGCTAAACTCTTACAGCCGAACAGGGTACAATTTACCATCAAATAAGCGATAACTTGGGCCTCATGTTTCGAGGCAACATGAGAAATTTGCATATTTAACAAACAACCCTGTCGATTGATTGAAACCAATTTTATTGAGGTTTATGTGGAGTTTTTGTTTGACAAAGTTTTAACTTTTAAACATGGCAATTTTGGTAGTAGCTCGATGGCCTATTGAGTTACCTTGCTTCTTCCGCTTGTTACAGTTATTTTGGGGACTTGATCCCTTTGCAAAAATAGTCACCATGTAAGTTGTTTGATTGTGTTCAATTTATTTAGGGAAGACTTCATACTGGGAAGTGGGAAATATGGTCATTGAGCTTCTCAAAACAATTTCCGGAGCCATTTAAAACATGAATATGAATATCATTATTTCCAAGGATACTTCAGCAGTAGGCTTTACATCACTCTCTTAAGGACAACCAAACCATCTTTGCCACTCTCCCTTCATCAGAATGGCACCTAAATTTCTCTCTAACTTTCTGTTTCAAGAAGAAGAAAACTTCAAATCACAATGTAGGCTTCACTATCTTTAGCTACAAAGCAATTGGGATCGTGTCATTGATCTAGCTTATAGATGAGTATTGAAGCCGCATATAGAATTAGGCCTCAACCTTTAGTTGATGTGATATCCAAAGCGCCTTGATTCTTGACAAGTACACGTTTATGTTAAGTCACATACCGTTCATATGAACTGCAGGCACTACTGATCTTTATAATATTATTGTAACTATAGCATGGAAGTACCGAGAGTCTCTAAACACAACCTGTTACGTAAAGTGAACATATGCTGGTTGTTCATGATGGAGTCTTCAACTTGTGCAAATGACATCTTAGTCAAAATTCCATAGGACTTAATAAGAGGCTTCAAAAGTTGTTCTGCATTTATTGATGAGGGCATGTATTAATAACTTTCTATAAAAACATGTGTTACTTTGAAGTATACAGTAGCAACTGGTTAACAAACTAAATCCTCAAGAGTTTGATCGCATTTAGTGTCCATTTTGCTTTAAAAACCCTATTATTAAGCTGTCAAAATTCTAGTCGTCTTCTCTAATTCACTTTATCTTAGGTCCATCCCACCTCTTCAAGGAGTTCAAAGACTAATGCGACCAAGTTAGGACTTGTTGTGGCCAACATGTTTGGTGGATATCAATGGTAAGTTGTGCATTTTTTTCTTTTTTCCTTTTTTCTGTTTGTATCTGATTCTCCATTGGACCGGACATAATGTCCCCAAAGAAAATGCAGTCTACATTTTTTCCCTTTTCTGTAAATGTACAAAGCGCATGTTAATTTCCATTGGCATTGATTGCTCAACTGAGGTTTTAAGTCCTCACATGCGACAACTTCAAGAGTATTCCCAGACACAACTTGTCAAACTCGAACCCACCTCAGCTATTCCTCTTTCTCTTCTCATTCTTATACTTAATATCCTTTCTGTGATATTAAGCTATAAATATAAAGAAGTTGGAACCAATATTTTTTCATGTCTCGTAGTACAAAAATTCAAATATATATAAAAAGATAATAATAATAATGTTGACGTATCCGTGCCGTGTCGTATTTCAGTTTTTTAGAAAATGACGTATCTTGTGTCCGTTTCCGTATCGTATCCAGTACCCGTATCCGTACCCGTGCTTCTTAGGAGTTTACCATTTTTTACCTGGAAATTTCTTTTATTTTCTGAAAGTCAATGTTCTGCCTTTGGGTCCAATTTGGTTCAACTTACTTTTCGAATTACCTGACTGCTAAACATTAGTTTGATTTTATTTGTGATTCTTTTGTCCATATCTCTACACAGCCTTGTGGAGAATAAAATGTGAGACTTCTTATTCTGTTGCTAAGAGTCGGCCTTAAGGCTATTGACCTCACTAACAAACTGAGAAGATTCTGGTTTGAAGAATATATGTTAGTTTGCCTCTGAATATATTATTTTGTACTTCCGATGTATGCTTAACGGTTCATATTAGCTCTATATGAAGGTGAAGATCTCCCATAATCCTCTTATCAGTGTGTAGTGTGTAACAAGAGTAACTTGTGTGATTATCTTTCATTTTAACATTTGTTGGAGCTTATCATCCAATTTTGTTGTACGCTACTGTTTCTTAAATTATATCAGAAGTCTGACAAGTTATTCATGCTAATGGACAAGAGAAGTTCGTAGAATGGATTTATCATATATTGGAGTTTTATCTCCGTAACAACGTAGGTGACGCGAAAATATGAACCTTGTTTGGTTTTACTATGCTCTATCACAGTGAATTTGATGGTTGGTTATGCTTCTATTTCCAAAAGAGAGATAAAACGCCTCAATTTTTACCGTTGTTCCTTGCCCCCAACTAACGTCTACTCACTGTTCAGTATCTCCAAGTGCTGAGCTGATTCTTTGTCATCTCTGTAACGAGATGTGACGAGAGAAGATCATGTAAAGTTACTGTCAGTTTGCTAATTTCCTGAAAACTTGACTGTTGTACATTATTTTGTTAAACATGTGTATATGTTGTTCAAATAGCATATTTTTCATGGATTTCTTTTGGCAGTGATGTAAACGATCCAGTTCCTACAATTTATCGCAGCCTTTTTTCTTTTTTAAGAGAGGGGGGGGGGTGGTCTTTGAGCTTGAGGTAAACTACTTCCATCAAAAGTCTGGTTAAGTATCAAATATTGCAATGTGCTCCAACCGTATCTCTCATGAATTTATTTGTCATACTCACCTCTTGTCATCCTAGGCATTGGCATAGGAATGACATAATATTTCAAACTAAAATATTTTGCTGAGCGTCAATCAAAGGCATATGAATTACTTTTATCGCTCCGCAAGCTCATTGTCAGAGTAAAAGCAAATATGTGACTCTTAGCTTTGCATTTGAGAGCAGAGGCATGTGCTACGTTGTTGAAACAATTACATGTACTGGTTTCTTCATGCCTTGTGCAACTCGACTTTATGAATCCGGAAAAAAGCAGATGAGATCACAGAACTGGAAAATCTGTGTCAAAAATCAAAATGATTGAATCAGGATTTCTTTAGTATTTCTGTTTATCAGAATGTCACTGCTACTATTCCAGATGGTTTCCTCCATTTTTTGAATAGCTAAAACTCAATACGAATGGACCTCTAGGGGAAACCTTGGAGCAGCTTGTTATAGGGAGTACTTTGACAGGTCACGAAGTGCATTTATCTTGGATCTCTTCTTTCAGAAGGGAGATAACACTGAACTCTGATGTTGGACTGATTCATATGTTGTCAGCACTGCAATGTCAAGAAACACCCAGAGCTACACTCAAAGACGTCGTTGGAGACGATATATTCCTATTGAGCAGACTTTTAAAAAATGTTGAACACATTCGAGAGGACAACCAAGTCATGAGTGCAAATGGTAACCCGAGTAGATGATAGGGAGATGTTCAAGGAGTTCGAAGACTAATGCGACCAAGTTAGGACTTGTTGTGGCCAACATGTTTGGTGGTTATCTATGGTAAGTTGTGCATTATTATTCTTTTTCCTTTTCCTCTGTTTGTATCTGATTCTCCACTGGACCGGATAAAAATGTACCCAAAGAAAATGCACAATCAACATTTTTTCCCTTTTCTGTTGGATGTACGAAGCGCATGTATTTTTCCTCTTTAATTTCCATTGGCATTGAAGGAGGAACGTCTATCGGTTTCATGCCACATTTAACCCATCAACATATCTGAAGTCGTAGTTCTGTAGCATCCTTTACAATAGGTGAGTTCAAAATTCACAATACGAACTTATAAGTTTAAGCCCTAGAAATCAGTGAAAAAGTTATAGTTTTAGCTGAAATTATAAGATCGCTGGCTTATAAGTCCAAGAAACAAATTCACACCAAGCTCACCCGGAGTATAGTTGTTCATATTTGATATTGGAAGACTCCATGTTGAAGTAGAAATTTGATTAAAATTCATGTAAGTTGGACAAGGCAAGACATGATATTTCACCTTGGCGAACTAAGAAGGCGGTTGAAAATGCTCTTGTTCGATAAGTTTTTGAACTGAAGAGGTATAATTTCACAGTGAAAAAGCCATGACACAGTGATTGAAATCTGCATGCAGATGGCAGCTACCCACAACCCACCTCACAAAATCCCAATCTTTAACACTAACCAAATGGTGTTTGCTAGTAGTTCAAACAGTTTACTACCTCTGTTTTTTCTGTTTCAGCCTACTTCACTTTTTGTCACTATTCATTGGGTCACTTTGACCCGGTGATTTGATTAGCAAAACGATACAAGAATTTGATAATCTTTACAAGGTCTTGTGGAGTAAACTTTACTCTATAATACAATGAAAAAAAAAGTTCAAAAAGTTATATCGTTTTGCTATCTAAATCACCGAGTCAAATTACGGGTTAAAAAGTCAAAGTAAGACGATTCAGAAGAAACGGAACTAGTACTACCTCCGTTTCTTCTCTATCACACCGTTTTGACTATTGTCATTATTCACTGAGTCACTTTGACCCGGTGATTTGTGTAGTAAAACGATGCAATTTTTTGATATTTTTTTTCATGGAGTTGTAGAGTAAAGATTGCTCTATAAAGCGAAAAAATTATCAAAAAATCGTATCGTTTTGCTATCCAAATCACCCGGTCAAAGTGACCAAATACGAGTCAAAAAGTCAAACCGGCGTGATAGAGACTGCAAGAAAAAGTAGCAGCAGGAGATAACCACAACCCACCTCACAAAATCCAATCTTGAACACAACCCACATTCAAGAAACCAACCAAACATCACAGCAAAAGAGCAATTTCAAATTCTAATGGGGATTTCCAAGTGGGTACCTGTAGAATAGGGTTAGGGCGATCACAGCAGTAGAACTCAACGGAATCAACAGCGTCAATGCCACGAGACCCACAAACAAAACCCACAAATCGTCTGCAAAATTGGGTCAGAAACTTCATCAATTTAAAAAAGAAAAGATTGATTCAATGATGGGTTTGCAAGATTGAGATGGGTTTTACATACCGGAAATATTCAAAGGCACCGAAGGTGAGGAAGATGTGGATGCGTTCGATGAAAGTGCCTTCGAAGATAGGCCACTGGCCACAGAGGAAGGAGACCACCACTAGCAGTGTGACGAGGCCATGGCACACCAGAAGCCATTGTACGGCCATTGAAAGCCAAAGAGAAGAGACCAGGGAGAGCAGAAATTGAGTCAACGATTAAGTTTGGGGGCTAGTTTTGTAGTTTCTTGATTTTCTTGCTAAATTTTTGTTGACAAGTCAGATGAGAGTCTGGTGTCAATTCGGGCCGACCCGAGTGCCATTTTAGCACGGCCCGGCACGACCCGCCCCTATCACGGCCCCCTCCCCCGCCCGGCACGGCACGACCCGCTCAAAGGTGTGCCTAGCCCGTGGCACGAGCGGGTCGTGTTCCTTCCCTAGCCAACACGGACCGTCCCGGCCCCCGGGCTGTGCACGACCCGCACGAACAACCCCTTTCCGACCCCCTCCGACACGGCCAGTGCACGACACGTCCTACCCCTCGACCAGGCACGTGCCGAGATTCATTAATATTCTAGCCCGGCCCGCCCCGCCCTACCCCTCGACACGGCCCGAGCACGGCCGGGTTTAGGCACGGCCCGGCCCGTTGCCACCATGAGATGAGAGCACCAAAAATGTACTACGTCTGTTTATTCTGTATCTTCTTAGTTTGACTTTTTTATCTGTAGTCGTTTCATTTTGATCCGGTGATTTGGATAACAAAATGATACAATATTTTGGTAATTTTTTCATGGTGTTGGAGAAAAACTACCAAACTTTTGCATGATATTGTTAATCAAATCATCGGGTCAAAGTGACCGATGAATAGTGATAAAGGTAAGACCAAGAAGAAGCAGAAGAAACAGATGAAGTATACCGCTATGTTCTCTCTCTCTTTCTATCCAAATTGACTTTTACCACTAATCACCGGGTCATTTTGACCCGGAGCTGGAGATTTAAATAGCAAAATGATGCAATTTTTTGATAATTGTTTCATAGTGTTGTAGAGTAAAAGCTGCTATATCAAAAGATGAAAAAAATATAAAAAATCGCAGCGTTTTGTAATCTAAATCATCTTGTCAAAATGACCCAGTTACGAGTCAAAAAAGTAAAATGAATAGAAAGAGATGAAACATAGTGGTAATCCTGATCGCGGGCAGCCGTCTCAATAGAAACAATTTGTTTTTTGGGAAAAGACGATTATATTAATTTTGTGTGGTTAAATCCAAAATATCGCAATTGAAAACATTAACAGCACATTGGGGATGAGAACAGTACAGACAAATCATCTTCTAAAGAGCCCCGTTTTGCAAATTTATGAGCTGACTTATTTCTATCACGGCCGCAGAAGCTGAAAGATACCGAAGTTAACCCAACAGCAAGATTGGAGCAGGCTTGCAGAATTTATCCATGAGCTAACTGTTGTTGTTGTTGCCATATTGCTTTTAGATGGTTTGCAAATGAATTTATCCAAACAAAATTTGTCAAAATTTAGATGGTTTGATAAAATTTCATACGACAGAGTCCGATTTCTTAATTTCCGTTTCCCTCGGAACTTGGCTGTTCAGTAACTACTAGAATGATGTCACACTTCAAATCACATACAGTCGGTACATTACATTGACAGGACTTTTTGAGAACTATATCTATACATGGTAACCACATTCACACGACTTTTCTTAAAAAGAATGTGGCAAGAATTGGTAATTCAATTTGTGAGATTGATGAGGGGAAGAGGATGACATTTTCATTAGTTTCGGTTGGATTGATAAGTTTTGGATCAACTTGTTGATAGAAGGGTAAAATGGCATTTTTTCATAACTAAGCATTCTCCATTCCATCGTCAAACAAACAAGATCTGATTGGGGTCATCAATCTCATCACTATTAATCCCAGCATTACTAATTCCTCATATTTAAGCAAAAAAATAAACAAGGATCAAGTTATTGTTAAATATTGATAGTGAGTATAAGTGAGTTCCCCAGAGAAGCAATGCTCATCTCTTTTTTTTTTTTTTTCCTTTTTTTTTGCACCAAACAAGGGCTTGGACAAACAATCCCATCCTACACTTCCCAAGCCATAAAACAAACAGGTCCTTGATTTACACACGCAGGTCTGCGTCATCAATGGTGTTCTCTATAACATCGATGCAAAACCCGACAGAACTTCCCTCCGACATGGCTTTCGCCAGTTCTGCTCGAGCTCGTTCATGACGGCGCAATAACAAGACAGTGTTGAGCACAGCCCACCTCACTTGAGAATCTGCTTTCTTCTGAGTGAAAGCCAAGCTTTTCAGTAACATATCCAACTGTGTAACAACAAGACAGAAAGCAAATGTGTTTTTGATTCAACAGAACTGCAAATGTATGATTGGGAAAACAACAAGTAGTAGTGTTGTTACTTGTATGTTAAACAGAAAGCAAACCTTGTTAATGTCTGCGAGACCTCCCTCGGCATATCCATACAGAAGATACTCAGTAGCCACACCAGCCAGTGCTATGCATGAAAACCTGTTTAGCATCTAAGCAAAGATATAATACTGATGTTCATATCCGTGCACTGTTTATGCTATGTAGTAATTAAACGGCGCTGGATTTGAGAAAGGAGACACACCGTGGCGGTCAGTTTTCCAGTATTAATCTGCATCATAAGGAGGAAAAAGAGTTTAATCAATGAACACATACAAAGGAAGAGAAAAGAACAGCTCGAACAATTTTTAGTACAAATTGGCAAAACATGAGATTGCTGAAAGTGGCAACCAATCCACCACACAGAAAATTGAATCGAAAAAGACTACCTAGTGATGAATAGCATGTTACCAGTTCATCAAATTAAGATTGAAAGAGAAAAACTAAGTGGGAATTGAGGAGTGATTGAGTTCTTCTCACAAGAATCACAAGTGGCGAAAAACACAGAAGTGAACGGGTAACTTTCAAGTTTTGAGATAAAGAGAAAAATACCAACACGCACGTGAATTCAATGTCAGACTTATATTTCTGGAAGGGTATTTTGAAAGCATAGTATCTTAAAATGATGGGACAACAAATGCAAGGATACTAAAGTTTGTTGTTTGGATTCACTTTTGTATGGACTGGGTGAAATGAAAATATTGGGCCTGTTCCATAGCTCGCCGTCCTGGCTGCATATTAGTGGTGTTCACCTCATCCCCAATATAGGGCTTTGTCTTGTTCCAGAACTGGAACAGGACATTGGTGGAAGTGGTTATTTGCAGTTTTAGGAGTGGTGGTGGCGAGGTAGTAGATGATGAGGGAAGTGGTGGCGGGTGGTGGACTGGTGGTGAGGTGGTGGGCGGCGATGGTAGTGGTTGTGGTGGTGGGGGTGGGGTGGTCATGACTCATGACTTCTGTGCTCCCAAAACTCCAAATCATTTTTTTCGTTTTCTTTTTCGTTCTATCCAAGTCAAAATTGTTAGTTCGAAACAGACACCACTAAACTTGGAATCTTGGAGATGACACCTATTTTGGTGTCATTTAGATTTGGGATTAGGAGAATTGAAAGTCCAGTTTCAAAAGACATGGAATTTCGAACATAACTACGGAGTACAATTTATCCAGACAAAGAATTTTAGATGATGGACTTTTCAATCCCAATTTCAGTTAAATTCTGATTTATAATGACGCATCCAAACACATTATTGGTATCTTTCATCTCACATACATAATGAACCAGCAAGTGTCTTCACAATCTTTCATTTGACTGACAACTGAGTTTCAATGGGTGAGTTACCTGGTGAAACCCCTCATGATATGTTCATTACACAATATGGTGTGCATTGTGCAAGCACGAGTCATTTCATGACCTCAAATAGTCTTCTGTGGGTTATGTGGGATGACCACAGCAAAGGTTTGATGGCTTTCAATGCAAAGAAAACCTTATATTTCATGTAATATAGGTCATCCGCAGCATGTCTTACTATGGCCTTGTTTGGGAAGAGAGGTTTTGCAAACCTCAACCCAAAGTTAACCAAAATCTCAACCCAAAGTTCGTAGGATCCACACTCCACTCATTTTTCTACTAACATAAAAACCAAAACCTCAAAATCCAAAACCCTCCTATCCAAACACAAGACGGGTTTGGTTTTCTAAACCATAAAATCTTCCTTCCCAAACAGCCCTATGTCTTCCTACTTCATGGTACCGTGCCAATTCTATTCAGACAGGACTAGCTTGATGAGTTAAAGGGAAGGTATCAGGCGAAGTAGCAATTTTATAACACACAGGCATTGCAGTTGTGAAGGGAGGAAACCAAGACTTTTTTGAAGAGCAGCTCTCAAGTCTCAAGGGTTACTAATTCATTTCACCATCTTCCAAAGTCTAAGAACAAAACACTTATAAGAGCTCAACTTTGATAAAAACTAACTTCTTAAAGGAAACAAACTCTACCTCTTGAAGAAACTCCAAATCCACGAAAGCAGTCCCAGCTTGGACATTGAGAGATCCTTCCTTCTGGAAAGCTTCTAAACTTGTGAGAGTGTATCCCTTGGGAAGAATCCCAAGCAAATAGGCAATTAAGAAATGACCAGCTTCATGCTGCAACATGCGCGAGGACAAGATAATTAGCATATGGATATGTTAAATGATGCAAAAAAATATGAATGTAAAGTTGAGTAGTTTTACTTGGATAACCCTGTTGTGATACTTTGGACTAAAGGTGTGACCAATTGTATCAAGAACCAAGCCGCTTGCTCCTCCACCTAAAGAAACCTACACGAGATAGATATCAGAGTACTAATGAATGAAAAGGAAATGAAGACGGAAATCATTGTGGGTGAGTTTGGTATTGACTTATTTGCTACTTAAGTTGACTTATAGTTCATGTCAAAAAAGTCGACGACACACAAGGATGAACAAAAAAGTTAGGTCTGTTACTGTTAGTGAAAAAAGATGTTTAAGTCCAGAAGTTCAAAAAAAAGCTTCAAAACCCCAAGTTTTTCTAGACTCAGTTTTAACACTGAACTTATACGTCGAAATCCAACTTTTCAGCTTATCAGCCTATAAGTCCACACCAAACACCACTTATAAGTTGATTCAACTCATAATCCAAAACTGACTTATAAGTTGCTTATAAGTCATACCAAACTCAACCACGTCAACAGATATGGAATAGAATATAAGGAATTCGTTTAGCTAAATTACCGCATCAAGTGTCCCAAGAAACAACAATGCCACAGAGAAGTAGAAGAGTTGCTGCGGACTTAAATCAAACACCTTCCATGCAGAAAATCCCCCCACAAGACCAGCTAACTGTAGGTTTCTCTCAACTGAACCAAGAGTTGTATCTTTCGGTGATAGAAGAGATGAAGTTTCTATTCCATTCAGTTTAAGTTCATCCAGCGTGTAGAGCCTTTGTGGTACCTGAAATGCAAATTCAATGATCCAGTGAGACCTCAGCATCCTCATGGACAGACAAAAAAGCAAAGAATACACAATTGCATTCTATCGGAATCAAGTAATGAACTTGCAGGCGAAGAAATGCTTTGAAACCACTGGATAAACAACAACCTAAGCATAAAGTCCTACATTAAAACACCCATATTTGATTCTTAGCCAAGAACTATTTTAACGGCCAAGCCTTTTGGATGCTCAAAAATGTCACTTCACATTGCTCTAGGTACAAGCGTCAATGGCATAATGGGTTTTTTTTTGTATGACGTGGAAACCTAGACCCGCTAACCTTCAAGTGGGCACTGTGTAAGCTCCTGCTCTAGTGCAATAGTCTGCAAATCAGGTTAAATAGGTAAACCAGCCTACGAAAATCCGAGCTCATAGGCTCGCAGTTAGGGGCAACATACATCCCTTGGGTTCCCCCAAAGTTTGATTGAACTCAAGACCTCTCGACAAACGTCGAAAGGAACGGCCAAGCCTTTTGGATCCTCAACATGTCACTTCACATTGCTCTAGGTACATATGTCAATGGCATGATGGGCTTTTTTTTATGCGGGAACCTGCAGCGGCTTGTTAGAGATAATATATTATTCTTGGAATGTTTAGTTTCTTAGCCAAAGTCATAACGCTCTGGCTCTTCCACGTTTTACTCTCGCTGCATTGAAGACCAAGATTGGTGTCTCCTCCAGATCTCCACCTTCCGGGGGCGTATAGGAGATAAATATCATTATGGTAATAGTAGTGTTATGGTAATAATTGTCAGATTCCATGTGTACCTTTAAGGAGTGTCTATATAAACTCCTACTCTTTCAATATTCAGTATCAATACAATTACCAAGTTCTTTACCGCTAACATTCGGGTGGGCACTTAGTAAACTCTCATTCTACTGCAACAGCCTGCAAATCAGGCTAGAGGGGTAAACCAGCCTAATAAAACGCAGACTGACAGGCTTGCAGTTGAGGAGTTCAATAGGCAGGCATTGGGTTCACCCAAAGTTTGATTGAACTCAAGACCTCTCGACAAACGTCCAAAGACTTAAGCATGCAAATCCGACCAATTCAATTACATCGCGGAGGGCATGTGCTTTTCTTAGCCAGACAATGTGAAGTTAACATGAAGATGGTAGTAGCAGTAACTGAAAGATAGGTACACTATGTTCAGAAGAAAGTTCAAGTCACTACAAAGATAGGCACATTATGTTCACTACTTTCTTCTGAAAGATAGGTACACTATGATACACAAAGAGACCATTGAACAGCTTCAAATACACAGAGAATCACATATACACAATACAATGAAATCAGTACTCAAGTGAAAGGAAGAACCTGCCTGGCTGCGCCGAAACAGCGCAATCCGCCGGGTTTGCCCTGCAATTCCTTGACAAGAGAGAGTGCAGCTCTCTCATCCCCTTTGCTCAGCTCCACATCAACTTGTTCCAGAACCTTCCACTTCTCTCCTGCCAAACATGAGATTCTGAAACTGGGTAGCTTAAAAACCCTGGGATTGGTGAACCCAATACTCATTCAAGTAAATCTTGCACAACCCAGAGAACAAAATCACCAAACCCAACTTTTATCATTTTGTCTTTCTTTATATTGGGTTCAAAACAGTCTCTCTAGTTCTCAGTTCTCAACCACATGAATATTGGATAATTTATCATATATGAACAGAGAGATACCACTCTGATTCTTCTCTCCTCATCATCTTGACTTTTACCACTATTCAGGGTATCATTTTGATCTGATGATTTGAATAGCTAAATGATGCAATTTTTTTATACTTTTTTCATAGTGTTGTAGGGTAAAATTTGTTCTATAACACAGTAAAAATATTATCAAAAAATCGTATCGTTTTGCAATCCAAATCACCCGATCAAAGTGACCCAAATACGAGTCAAAAAAGTCAAATGAAGGGGAAGAATCAGAGTGGTACTTGGTCTGTTTTTTCTCTTCTTCCAGTTTTGATTTTTTCATTCTTAACGACGTCACTTTGACCCGGTAATCTGGATATCAAAACGATGTAATTTTTAGGTAATTTTTCATGATGTTGTAGAGTAATATTTACCCAAAAATCTTATGAAAAATTATCGAAAAAATTACATCATGTTGCTAATCAAATCATCGGATAAAAAGACCCGATTAATAGTGGTAAAAGTCAAAGTAGAAAGACCAGATGAAGTGAAGTAATACTATTACTTGTATTCTTCAAATACCTGAACTGATGTGGCTTTGACGACGTCGTTTCTTGGAGGGTTATGCCTTTTTGTTTTCTCCAGCTATCCCCATATCTGGAGAGAGATGAACTTGCAGGTCCAATGTGGGTTTCCGGTGGCCGGAACCCTAGTCTCCGGGAAGCTAAAAGAGCCGGAGGCTTTGCGGCGTTTCCGGGGACTGAGAAGAGTGGATGGAGAGTTATCAAAGGGGAATTATAAGGCTGCTCTGGCTTTGGTCAAGCAATTACAAGGCAAACCTGGTGGCCTCCAAGGCTTTGCTTCTGCCAAACAGGTTACTTTTGACTATCCCCTGTTTGGTTTCTTAGAAATGACAGTTTGGTTATATTACCAATTCCAAAAAAAAAAAAAAAAACTCAGTAACCAAACAGGCTTAGTGTGAAGAATGGTTTCTTGATGAAATACCTCTTCATTTGGGTGTGGTTTTGTTGTTATGTTAGTTGAGCTATAATCACTGTTCTTGAATTCTTGAACCATTGGTTACAATCACTGTTCTTGAACCAAACATGTGACTTTGTCATATCCCCTGTTTGGTTTCTTATAAATGACTAGTTTGGTGTTACCAAAAAAAAACAAAATTTTCCCAGTAACCAAACAGGCTTAGTGTGAAGAATGGTTTTTCTTGATGAAACACCTCTTCATTTGGGTGTGAATTTGTTGTTATGTTAGTTGAGCTACAATCACTGTTCTTGAATTCTTGAATCATTGGTTACAATCACTGTTCTTGAAGTTGCTCTAATTTGCTTAAAAACCAAATTTTTCTCAGAAACCAAACAGGTTTAGTGTGAAGAAGAATGGTTTCTTGATGGAACACCTCTTCATTTGGGTGTGGTTTTGTTGGTATGTAAGTTGAACTACAATCACTGTTCTTGAAGTTGCTACAATCTTTGTTCTTGAATTCTTCAATCATTGGTTACAATCGCTGTTCTTGAAGTTGCTGTGATTTGCTTAAAAAGGCTAGTAGTGTATGTTTCATTAGAGCTGCACTTGTTCCGGTTAACCGGCGGTTTCCGGTTAAAACCGAACCGAGTTAACCGAATATACAGAACCGAGAACCGAACCTAGCCTAGGAGAACCGTATATGGTCGGTCTCAGTTCGGTCATGGGTAATTGGTAACCAGAACAGGGACCGCCATGTTTAACCGAGAACCGACCAGGAAAAGAAAACGACCAGAACCGGAACTGAACCGATGAACCGGTTCGGGTCCCACGGTTCTGGTTCGGTTATAGATGTGGGAAAAATATCGGTTTCGCTTAACCAAACCGAAAGAGAGTTTCTACCGGTTGACCGGTTAGGAAGAAACGGGTTCGGTTCCGGTTCCGGTTAACCGAACATGCAGCTCTATGTTTGATGATTCACTTATTATAGTGTTTATTCAAGAGAAAAATGTATCATGGATCTGTGTCAAATGTGCGCTTTAATCTAATCTTTTACCGGTTATCTGTTTTTAAAGATGCTAAAAACTCCAGCATCGCCCGTGGCTGAATTCGAGCCCAGTGGAACGGAACTATCGTCATCGCTTGAATCGTTGGTGGATGCGATTCTACACTCAATTAAAAGCAGCAATATGATGCTGCTTCAAAGATCAAATAAGGTATGCACTTTTCTAGCCCCATTTTGCTTCACATGCTGCTGAAGAAGTTCACATTTACAGAAACCAATGACTCGAGGTGAGTTCTTGATAGGTACCATCACCGCTGGATCCAAAGAGAACGAGCAAGGTAAAAGCTAAGAGACTCTAAATGTGCTTTTGCAAGGTTGAGAGCCAATTTGGTTGTGTTTCAGATACCTTATGCGCGTGTGGTTGATCTATTGTGCAGCATGAAGCTGGCCATTTTCTTGTTGCCTACTTGCTCGGGGTTCTACCCACCAGATATGAAATAGTGAGAAGTGAAGCTAGGAGGGAAGAGAAACGCTTACATGGGAGTGTAGGATACGAGGGGTTTGATTTCCTTAGACGAGTGAGCTATCTGCTCTCTATCTCTTACTTCTCTTAGGGCCAGTTTGGGAATGCTATAGCGCTGCTAGAAGCTGCTGTGTGAGAACCGGTGTGGAAAAGCTACTGTGAGTTTAAGATAAAATGATGTTTGGTAAATATTATGTGAAAGCTACGATGAAATATTTGAATAGAAATTTCATGTTTGGTAAAATCAATTGTGAACTTGTGAGAAGGTAAAATGACAAAAATGTATGACGTATCATTTCCGTAAAGATAAATACTGATAATTTTCAATTCTTCTAAGGTTAAAATCGGTTGTAGATAAGTCAATCAAAAGCAGGTTCTGGAAAAACATCTCCCCCGTTGCTTCCTGAAAACTGCTGTGAGATAGCAGAAACTGTCCAAAAAAGTCGAAAAGTTATATTTTCCAAACGCACTAAAACTCTTTTATGCTGTCATAAAGCTGTTTTGCTCGCAGCAGAAGCATTCCCAAACTGACCCTTAGTACCTGATACAAGTTTTATGAGCTTATTATGATCACCCCTGATTCTTCTATTTCTTACGCTTACAAGTCAGATAAAATTGCGTGTTTCTCAGGTTGAGGATGGTGATTTTCTTCATTCATCCAGGGGGAAACTGTATGACAGTGCATGTGTAAGAATTCATTTCCCTAAATTAAGGTAATATATGCCGCGGATGTTCAATTATGTCAACCGTGCAAGGCCTGACATGAGTATGGTTTTAACCGTTTACAGGGGACTAAAGGGAAGACTTCATTCACGGTGAGTGTGCTGTGCCCTTCAATCGTACATTATCTGTGTTAGGTTTCTGACCAGAGTTTAGCTTAGTTTTACCATAATCATTGTTATGGCAAAAAAAAACTCACTGAAGATGGCTAGAACAAACTCCAAGATCAATCATTACAAACCAGATAGCATACCAAAAACAATACCTACTCCTATATTATCCATCACTATTAATTTCCGGTCTATTTCCTCTATTGATTCAGGGTTTTAAGTGGAGTGAAAGATTCATAACAAAAGCATTTACTATAAAAAAGGGAGAAATTGCTAGGATTACTGATTTTCAAAATGTTTATCTTTCCGGGAATGCAACATCCTTCGCACCTGTAACTGATGCAAATCGAGTAACAGAATACTGAAACGATGTTGTAGTAGCAGTAGTAATAAGGATGAATTAAGATCTATCGCGTGCTACCGTGTTAAAAGGACTGTACTTCCCTGATTCTGACTTCTGGAATGCAAGGAGGTAGATCAATTTTGGAAACCCCTAGAGAAGGAAAGCTGAAACAATTTTGGAATGCGTGTTGGAATAAGAATCCAGATGCATGTCATCAGCCTTTGTTTTGAGAAACAAGGAAGGAGATTTAGTGGATAAAGATTGGAAGAGGGAATGAATTACGTTGAGGGAATCTGCTAAAAAAGAAGTGGATCAGATGAGTAATGTTTGATGTTGGAAAGAATGGTTAATGGCAGAATCAAGGCTGCCGAAGAAGTTGCTGGCTTAGTAAATGATGTCAAGATTTTTCTAAGAAACACTGATGAAAGGGTGTTTTCGGTTGTTAGAAATGCAAACAAAGTGGGAGACTGTCACCCTCCTGATGATGATTTGAAGCTCTTGTTTGAGGATGCTAAGAACTGTGTATTAAGCTGAGTTTGTGTTCATAAAATTTTCCCTTTTTGACCAAAAAGAAAGATGCAGGGGTACCCTTCACACGTTGCCCCTAACAGCGTGGTGATTTCTAAGAATTATTACATATACATAACTAGCATTGGTTGTAAGAATACATTAGGAAAGAGCAGTCATCGAATACTAGTTCAAAGGTGGAATGAGCCGTGATGGAGATGTCATATTACTGACATCATTGGTGATAACAAGAGGATAGGATCGCATTACTTGTGTGTGCGAGGACATTAAGTGTATGTATGTATGATTCGCGCCTTTCACCTTATAGAATGGCAGGATTCACAACTTTTTGAGGCTTCGGGCGAATGCTCATGTTTCTTATAGCTACTTTTTGATGTTTCAACTTTCAAGTGAATGCTGATGTTTCTTATAGCTAGCCCCCCTTTCTTCAATCCGACTGAATTCTGATATAAGACTAAATTGGTTATTTCTTCAGACATTGAAGAGGTATATGTGTGTGAATTTAGGAGGCATAGTTGCAGAGTACCTGACATTTGGACGCTCTGTTGGACATCACGCTGATGCTGAAAAGGTGAATCCAATCTCTATGTCTCTCTCTGTCTTCTCTCTTTACTTGCCAACATAAGAATTGCTGAATGCTTCAACTACGGTGCAGCTGAAAAGGGTACTCAAGTGGTTAGGATTCACAGAAGAAGATGAAGCTGAACGTCAAATAAGATGGGCGGCACTAAACACTATCATGATGTTAGCTTCTCACAAGGAAGCTCGTACCAGACTCGCGGA
Organism: Linanthus parryae; assembly: GCA_023055425.1. NCBI lineage: Eukaryota > Viridiplantae > Streptophyta > Magnoliopsida > Ericales > Polemoniaceae > Linanthus > Linanthus parryae. The sequence continues at coordinate 2,117,404 of JALGPY010000002.1, forward strand.
TGCCATGGAATCAGGGAAATCAGCTGGCTCTTGCATTGAAATTATAGAGAATACTTTTAGTTAGAAATGACTTGTAGCTAGAGGTTCATTTGCTTGTTTAGGCTTGCCAAAGTTGCAGTTTCAGGAATAAGAAAACACAATGAAGGTAACATTTTGTTCAGAAGATCAAAATTGTCACTGGTGTTTTAGCTTCAACAGCACAAGCAATATCTTTTTGGTTGAAGTAGAACAAACTGCACAATCATTCAAACTTCCACTGTACAATTTCACCTTGCAGATAGGTGTTCTCAAATTCCCAAATTCTCTGCCATTTAATATAGAAATTTCATGTTTGGTAAAATCATTTGTAAAGTTGTGAGAGGGTAAAATGACAAAAATGTATGACATAGCATCCGTAAAGATAAATACTGAAAATTTCCAATTTTTCAAGGTTAAAATCGGTTGTAGATAAGTTACTTAAAACAGGTTCCGGAAAAGCATCTCCCCCGTTGCTTCCTGAACACTGTTGTGAGACGGCCGAAATTGTCCAAAAAAGTCAAAAACTTATATTTGCCAAACGCACCAAAACTCCTTTATGCTGTCATAAAGCAGTTGTGTTGGTAGCTGAAGCATTCCCAAACTGGCCCTTACTACCTGCTACAAGTTTTATGAGCTTATTATGATCACCCTTGATTCTTCAATTTCTTACACTTACAAGTCGGATAAAATTACGTGTTTCTCAGGTTGAGGATGGTGATTTTCTTCATTCATCCAGGGGGAAACTGTATGACAGTGCGTGTGTGAGAATTCATTTCCCTTAATTAAGGTAATATATGCCGCAGATGTTCAATTTGGTCAACCTAACATGAGTATGGTTTTAACCGTTTACAGGGAACTAAAGGGAAAACGTCATTCATGGTGAGTGTGCGTGCGCCCTCCAATCGTAGGTTTCTGATCAGATTTTAGCTCAGTTTTACCATTATTATGGCAAAAAAAAAAAAAAAAAAAAAAAAAAAAAAATCTCATTGAAGATGGCTAGAACAAGGTTTTAAAAAACGGAAGCAGCTGACGGATCGGTCGCGTGTAACGGGATCGGACTATATTGGAGGGACTATAACGGAGAACAGGCATCGAATGTGTGAATTTTAGAAAACATTCACGGACGTTTCTTCGTTTTCCCCTTTCTCCCGATTTCTCGACACGAAATGTCCGTTTTCCCCGTTTTTTCCGTTTTTTCGTCTCGAAACGGCGGTTTTTCCCGTTACCCACGCGAAACGGCCGTTTTTTGTGTGAACAAAATTCACACGACGCGTAACGAAAAACGGCCGCGCTCTCTGCCGCTTCCGTTACAACACGGCCGCTCCGCGCCGCTTTTGCTGTTTTTTGAAACTCTGGGCTAGAACAAAACTCCAAGATCAATCATTACAAAGCAGATAGCATACCAAAAACAATACCTACTCCTATATTATCCGTCGCTTTTAATTTCCGATCTGTTTCCTCTATAGATTCAGGGTTTTAAGTGGAATAAAAGATTTCATAACAAAAACATGTACTATAAGAAAGGGAGAAAATGCTAGATTACTGCTTTTCAAAATGTTATCTTTCCGAAAATGCAACATCTTCCGCACCTGTAACTGATACAAATTGAGTAACAGAATACTGAAACTATATAGTAGTAATAAGGATGAATTAAGATCTATCATGTGCTAGGTGTTAAAACTTAAAAGGCCTGTACTTCCCTGATTCTGAATTCTGGAATTGAAGGAGAGGTAGATCAATTTTGGAAACCCCTAGAGAAAAATATCTGAATTAATTTTGGAATGCGTGTAGGAATAAGATATCCAGATGCATGTCATCGGCCTTTGTTTTGAGAAACAAGGAATGAGATTTAGTGGATGGAGATTGGAAGAGGGAATGAATTACCTTGAGGGAATCTGCTAAAAAAGAAGTGGATCAGATGAGTAATGTTTCTACTATAGAGGTGGACAACCAGATGTTGGAAATGATTGAAACTATAGAGAACACTTTTAGTTGGCAATGACTTGTAGTTGTAGCTAGAGGTTCATATGCTTTTTAGGCTAGCAAAAGATGCAGTTTAAGTATTCTCCATCTTTGATACATGCAAAATGACATCAGAAAACACAATGAAGGCTGCATTTTCTTCAGAAGATCTACATTTTCAGTCACTTCCTGTTCTGTCAGCATGCCACTACTTTTCATCCTCAACAGCACAATCAAATTATGTTTTGGTTGAAGTAGAATAAACTGAACAATCATACCAACTTCCTCTCTACAATTTTACCTTGTAGAGTACGTACATATCAGAAAAGGATTGGGTGTTCTCAAATTCCCAAATTAGCTGCCTATAATGATTCATGAAGTATGCAAAGAACAAAACAAGCAGAAAAAGATACAACTCAAACTTGTTGAACAGAGATGGTTAAAAACATCACTTCTTTATATTAATACCACCAAAGAGGATTGAGTTTGCAGAGTTGAAACACAATACCATCAAAGGAAGAAAGCAGCAAAAAACCTATATTACAGATCCCTTTCACTAATATTCCAGAGCTAAAGCAAACAAAGGGATCCTAAAACTCTTGAGAAGCTGAACCAATCTCTCCTTTGCCTTTGCCAACCTTCTTAGGCAACAAGGTCGAATGGATGTTGGGCAAAACCCCTCCATTGGCAATTGTCACAGACCCCAAAAGCTTGCTCAGCTCCTCATCATTTCTCACTGCAAGCTGGATATGCCTTGGCACAATGCGGTTCTTCTTGTTATCTCTTGCTGCATTCCCAGCAAGCTCCAAAACCTAGAATCCAAACATTCAAAACACCAATCAAAATCAACCCCAAGTTCATCCAATTCTATCAATCAATTATTCAACAACTGGATGCATAAAAACTCCATTCTAACATGCAGAGATTTAACAAAGAACCAGATGCAGCCAGATTTCCCCTCAAATCAACTATTTTTGTTTACATTTCTGAACCCACATGCACTAAGCTGAGTGACTATATTTCTTCAGAACTTAAGCAGAAATTGACAAATACACAACAGCATTCAACCCCAAATTCATCCAATTCAACTATTAGATGCTTAAACACTCAAATCTACACATGCAGAACTTTATCAAACAACACCAGATGCAGCCAGATTTACCCTAAAACCCCAATTTTTTGTTTAAAATATCTGAATCCACATTCACTAAGCTGATTGACTAAATTTCTCCAAAAATTGAACTGATCCAACACATAGCATCATAAAAATTTAAAACAGCAATCAACCCCTAGATCTTACAATTCTATCAATCAATTATTCAACTACTAGATGGATAAACACTCAAATCTACACATGCAAAGCTATAACAATCAACACCAGATGCAGCCAGGTTTCCCCCCAAAAACCCCCCCATTTTTTGTTTAAATTTCTAAATCCACATGCACTAAGCTGATTGACTATATTTCTTCAGAACTTAAGCTGAAATTGACAAATGCACAATTTAACACCATAAGTGAACCAAAATTAGGGTTTTGGGAAATACCCTCAAAACCCCCAATTCTTCTTCAAGATATCTTAATCCACATACACTAAGCCGATTAACTAAATTCCTCCAAAAAATCAAACTGAAATTGACTAACGCACACTAAATTAAACACCATAAGTCAACACAAATTGGGTTTTGGTCAATATCCGTACAGATGCATGCAGGGGAGAGAGAGAATTAGGGTTTTATCGATTTACCTCGGCGGCGAGATACTCGAGAACGGCGGAGAGGTAGACCGGAGCTCCGGCACCGACACGCTCGGCGTATTTCCCAGCCTTGAGAAACCGAGCGATTCGACCGACGGGAAACTGAAGACCGGCCTTTGAAGAGCGAGACACCGACTTGGTGGCCTTGGCCTTTCCTCTCCCACCTTTGGTCGTAGCCACGCCTGAACTCATCTTCTTTGTCTCCGGCGAAAACTGAAACCCTAACCCTAACCCTAGCTCTGAGCTTTTGCAGGTCTTTTGGAGATGGAGAGTGAAAAAGACTAAAGAGGCGATGAGGAAGAGGGGTTGGGAGTGGAATTTATATAGGCGGAGAGGTGTGTTCTGATTGGTCGAGAGGATGAAGCGAAGATTGCCAGCGTGTACACGTATTTGTGGTTCGCGGGAAGTGGTTCTGAAAATTTTGAAGGATTTTTAAGTTTTCGTGTTCTTGTTAATGGGCCGGGTCTGAATTTCGGCCCAGTTTTATCTTATAGGCCCATTAGGCCCGGTATTATTGATGGGCCGGATTCTTTTCCCTATCCGATGATTGTGTTTGGATTTGCATGTTTAGTATTTTTGTTTCTAAACAAGATTGTACTCCCTCTGTTTCACCAGGTTCTTCAAAAAGTTCTTCAGGTATTATTTGGGCTTAGCGACTCGATTAACAAAACAAAATACAATTTAATAATATCTTGTAGTATCGTAGAGCACAGTTTACTCTACAACACTATGAAAAGATTGCCAAATTCTTGAACCGTTTTGCTACCGAAATTGCTATCCCAAATAATACTCAAATAAGTTTTTGAAGAACTTGGCGAAACGGAGGGAGTATAAAACTTCTGATTTTCTGTTGAACACATTTGATAACGCAGTTTTCATGTCGGTTTTTTTTTTTTTTTTAATTTTTTTTAGGGAATTTCATGTCGGTTTTTAGAAAAATAGGTAGAAAATAATTGTTTAAAAAAAGTAATTTTGGTGTTTTCTCGTATTTTCATACGGGTCAACCAGATGATCCGGGTCCACAATGTAATTATTATTATTGGTTATAATAATAATTATTAATTAGTTTATAACGGTATTTATTTAATTAGTTTAATAAGATGTTTATTTAGTTAGTAGACCGAGCCGAGCCCGTTAGGTCAAGCAGTCTAGGTTATGGTTGGTTTATTTTACTATTTAAAGAGTGTAGTTGTTTAGTTTTAATCACGGAATAAGAAGTGATTTTATTGAGTTATTTTCGTTTCTTTGTCGTTTTTAGGTTAGATTATCCGTAGCAATAGCAATACGTGGAACGATACTGGTTGTATCGTATTTTCTCTGGTTAAGGACATTTCCAATCTGTATCTTTAATTGTTGTGGGCTTTTTAGTATCTAACGTTTAAGTAGGCATGATATATTCTTTGTAGTAAACTACTTGTGTCAATTAATGCAGACACTCACCGAAGCACACCTTAGTGGTGTCAAACGTATTTTACCTTATTTACAAGGTTCTATGAATCATGGTTTATTCTATCAAAAATGTCATATGTCTATTCACTCCTATTCAGTATTTTGATACATATTTGGTAGGAAATTCCACCCATCGTCATAGTACTTTCGATTTTGTGGTCTTTCTCGATCCACATTAGCACAACATTTTTAAGTCTTTTTTCGTTTTCGTGCTCTTGTTTACTGAACCGTGTCTTAATTCAGCCATTATTTATTTAGTAGGCCCAGACGCCCAGTAATACTTAAAACGCAACTATGGGTCAGTTTCTTTTTCCCTATCCGATGTAAGTTTATATTTGGATAATAAAAAATAAATAAGAAGATTGTAGTTTATATTCTGGATTAAAAAAATATGCTACCCCGTGCTATGTAGTATGTAATGTGTGCTTTTGAATTTGGTTTTCCCTATCCGATGTTTTTTGGATTTTTTGGCTAGTGCTCGGTATTCAGCCTGACAAATTGGTGACCTTCATCTTATCATCACTGAAGCCCCAATTCTTTGGTGTGACAACTTGTCCGCCCTCGTCATGAAATCAAACCCAATAATACACCCTCACACTCTGCACATCGAAATAGATTATCACTATATTCAAGAAAAAAAATTATCTCGTTATTTACGTGTTTCTTTTGTCAACATATATAATAAGTTGGCATACATATTCACAAAGGGGCTATCCACGAATCAATTTCAAGATTAGAGAAGAACAAACTATTGATCAAACTTCACCCGTCATCTTGAGGGGAGTATTAAGCACAAAGCCCAAATCAGCAAAGACACAGCCCAAAACAAGCCAAGCCCACAAGTCATTAGAGAAACCCACTTGCTGAAGGAATATACTGCAATCCATATCACAGTAGAAGGACCCGAGTGTTACTATGAACGTATCTCTACTGGCTACCGTCCAATCTAAGGGTTGACTGATGGGACGGTCACTATATTAAACGGTGTATTATATGTTCCTCTCTGTCTCTCTGTATTCAAGCTAGAAGCAATACGATTCATCTTCAAACTTCTCGCTCGCTTCGTCTCTTGCATCTTCTCTGTAAATGGTGAAACCCTAAATTGGGTTTCTTTACCGGGGCAATTATGAATAGTTTAGAACCAAATGTTATGATATTGGACAACAATTTTATTATTTTGGACCATATTACAATTAAAGAGGGGCACGATTGAATCATTTCTTACAATGGGTTGGTTTGAATTGGATAGATTATACAATTAATGATTGAGATGACGTATATTTCTTTCTCTTTACTCAAGTCAACCACAAATCCGTTTAATAATCTATTTTTTCCAAACTAGGCCGATAAAAGGAGTATGCATGTAGTAACTGAAATCGAGTGATACCCGAAGGTATCAGATGCGACGATTTTGTGAGAAATCGACAAAACTCCCTTGTAGCTTTTAACCTGCGGCACTTTTCCTAACAACTAAAAATTGACCGAATAAAATAAACAAAGACTACATGTGCTTAAATAGTAAAACGAAACCTAACTCTAGACTCTTACGGGCTTGACAAGGCCCGGTCTCTACCAAATAATGTAATTGAACCAATTAACTATTAACTAAATAAACAAATAAGTAAATAACTAATTAACTGACAATTAAATAAATAACACAGACGAAGACGATACGATTGACCCGTATCATCGAGGTCTGACATATCAAACTAAATTTATATAGGCGGAGAGGTGTGTCGTGATTGGTCAAGAGGATTTCGCTGAGATTGCCAGCGTGTACACACAATTGTCGTTCGCGGGAAGTGCTTCGAAAATTTTGAAGAATTTTTGAGTTTCGTGTTCTTTGGTACTGGACTGGGTCTGAATTCGGCCCAGTATTTATTTATTAGGCCCATTAGGCCCAGCAATATTATTGATGGGCCATATTCTTTTCCCTATCCGATGATTGTGTTTGGATTTTGCATGTTTAGTATTTTTGTTTCTAAACAAGAGTGTATAAAACTTCTGATTTTTTGTTGAAAACACATTTGACAAGGCAGTTTTGATGTCGTTTTTTTTTTTTTGAGGGAATTTCATGTCGGTTTTTAGAAAAATAGGTAGAAAATAATTGTTTAAAAAAGTAATTTTGGTGCTTTCTCGTATTTTGATACGGGTCAACCAGATGATTTGGGTCCACAATATAATTATTATCACTGATTATAATTATTATGATTAATTAGTTTATTACGACATTTGTTTAATTAGTTTACTTAGATTTTTATTTAGTTAGTAGACCGGGCCGACCCTGTTAAGTCGGGCAGTCTAGGTTATGTTTAGCTTATTTTACTATTTAGACAGTGTAGTTGTTCAGTTTTAATCACGGAATAAGAAGTTATTTTATTTGATTTATTTCCGTTTCTTTGTCTTTTTTAGGTTAGATTTTCCGTGGCAATAGTAATACGTGGAACGATACTGGTTGTATCGTATTTTCTCTGGTTAAGGACATTTCAACTCCGTATCGTTAATTGTTGTGGGCTTTGTAGTATCTAACATTTAAGTAGGCATGATATATTCTTTGTAGTGAACTACTTGTGTCAATTAATGCATACACTCACCAAAGCACACATTAGTGGTGTCAAAAGCATTTTACCTTATTTACAAGGTTCTATGAATCATGGTTTATTCTATCAAAAATGTCATATGTCTATTCACTCCTATTCAGTACTCTGATACAGATTGGGCAGGAAATTCCACTCACCGTCGTAGTACTTTCGGTTTTGTGGTCTTTCTCGATCCACATTAGCACAACCTTTTCAAGTCTTTTTCGTTTTCGTGCTCTTGTTACGGGACCGTGTCTGAATTTAGCCAGTATTTATTTAATAGGCTCAGTAATACTTAAAAGGCAACTATGGGCTAGTTTCTTTTCCCTATCCGATGAAAGTTTATATTTTGGATAGTAAAAAAAAAAATGAAAGTTTATATTTTGGATTAAAAAAATATGCTGCCCCGCGCTATGTAGTATGTAATGTGTGCGTTTGGATTTTGTTTTCCCTATCCGATGTTTTTTGGGTTTTGTGGCAAGTGCTCGGTATTTAGTCTGACAACTTGGTGACCTTCATCTTTTCATCACTGAAGCCCCAATTCTTTGGTGTGACAATGTGAGACCCCGTGTTTATGATTATGATAATTACGCCATTTATTTTGTGTAAAGTGGTTATCTTCTTCGCTTGAAACGAGTAACATTGTTTTATTTTTATGGCGAATTAATTAGTATTTACTATGGAAAATTACTTTGTGACAAATCATATTAGAGACAAGAATAATAAATTTCTGAAGCTTGAGAAATCTTTGTAAAGAAGTCACTGTGTATTTTACCTAAGGTGAAAATTGTGTGCATGTGATCATTTGTCATGTCAACGTGGCTAGCATAGGTGGTTACCATGCAAAATGCTATGAAATTGCATTTTATATGTGTACTAGTGAATAACCCGTGCCCTCAGGGCACTACCTCCTTCGCACTCGGTATGTAGAAACACAGAAAATCGAGAGAAACTATATTTCCAAAACACAATAGCCATTAAACATTTAAGATTCAGAGCAGGGCCGACAATCGCAAAATAGCGACAACATATTTGATAAGCTAATTTAGATGAAATATGCGAAGAGTGATGACAATGTAAGTCTAGCAGTAGCTAACCACTAATCTCTAGTTAACTTAATGGCCTAGTTCGGCAAAGCTGAAGTAAGTGATAGATAGATAGATAAAATTTTGATTTTAATGTGACCTGTTTAGATGAGCGGGATAAATTTTACGATTTTTTTTATTACCCGGACTCATGAATTTTACAAGCCGGGTCCGGTTAATTTAAAAATATTTTATACTGTCCAACCGCATAACCGGATCCGGGTAGGACCCGGCCAATCACATTAACCAACCAAAGAGCGACACGATAGTGAACCACCCAACCGGATCGAGACAGAACCCAACCGTATCTGAGTCATGTCCAATAATCTAGCTTCGCCAAGCTGGGCCGAGAAGCGAAATCTCGTAAAAAATTGGCACTGTAGAGATTGTTTTTTACAAAAAGCAACTACTGAATCTGTGTAATATTCAAAAGCCTCCATTAAAGGGAACCCAATGTTCCTAGAAGTCTATTCTAGCATATTTATTGACGAAGTTCACACAATATCAACGTCTGAAAACATTGGCGGCATTAAAATGTAACATGTCTACAACGTCTCAAAACATGGCAATTAGAATGTAACAAACACATCTACCAAGTCATACGGAATGACCATCCTTTGATTTTTAGTGCTCTCCAAAATTTCATCTCAGTGCCGTCAGTGTCTGGAAGAGTTGGGCAGAGTTTTATAACTTTACAAAGTATATACACAACCAGCCATCGAGACAGACTTGCTGTGTTGGTCCATTTTCTCCTTCATTTTTTCGTCCATACGATCTCTTCAACCTGAACTCCTGGTCATAGAAGGAAAAAAGAGATAGCGATTTGAAAAACACATTGACCCTAACTGTAAATAAATTTTCTCATACAACACAATTTGATGGATGGAACTCAAAATTGGGTTGTAGTTACTGAACTTTACACCAAAATGAGCTTCCTCGGTCAAGACCAAATAAAATAAATTATGTTGTACTTAAGTATGTCCAGGTGAAGTTTTAAGAAATCAGATAAACCAAAATTAGTGATGAAGATCTCCATAATATGCATGTACTTCATTCCAAAAACATGCCCCTGCTTTCACCAAAGCAAAAACATAAAGCTCATTCGCCAATTCAAAAAATTCATTCGTTGCATACCTAACTCTCAGTAGGGAAAAATGTAATATATGATGGTTCAAAAACATGCGCCTGATTGTTCCTATCGGGCACGGGTTATTCAAAAACATGTTGTCCATTGCCGAGGTCGAGTTAAGATGATTTCAATATAGCAAGACTGCAACTTTCGGTCTCAAAATAGCAATATATTGAAACTGAGGAAGTAGTCTAGATTTAGAAGTGACATTTTTATAAAATCAGATGAGCAAGTAGAAATCGATGTAGTAAACCAACTCTCCTTCTGAAATTTCAACATATCAAACGATGTCTTAAGAATCATGGAACGCGACAAAATAAAAACAGACTCATTGAGGTCCTGTGAAACAATAGAGAGAGGTAACATTTAGGCATTGAGCTCTCACTAAACATATTTCAACCAGCAAAAAAGATTAAGGAACTTCTAATTTCATAGGTTACCTAAGTGAATATGCGGTAAATACCTCCAAGAGAAGATCTAAGTTCATAAACTTTGTTGGTGCAGGGAAGTGGGTATTTCTAGATATGAAATGGCAGCAGTGGTTAAAGCATAAAAGGGGTGGATCTTGAATTCAAATTGCCAAGAAGTCAAAAGTGATCTACCCACTCAGACAAATAAAATCAAACATAATTGAGGTTTACAAAGTAAAGCGTACACCTAAGAATCAGCAACTGATGAGACAAAGCCATAATAAAATTCAATCTTTTCACCATCACCACCACAGTATCGTCTTCTAAGAAACAGATTTAACCAAAAACCCTATGAAGGAAAGAAAGCGAAGCACGGTAACTTATAAGACCAAGACGATACTGAAAAGAGGACTTTACCTCCATCTAGAAATGGCAGCAGCAAGACATTGCTCTTGTATTCCATTCGACCTGCAAGGTTTCATAATGAGCAAGACCATATAAACGAAAGAAAACCAAGAACGAAAATATGATCACGAAGGGAATCAAATAGTACATGTGAGGCTGCGAGGTTTCAGAGAGAGATCCAAAATTATTTTCTAAAACATGCATATACTAATGACCTACCCGAATAATTTGAATAGGTAATTGGTTGCTTGCCTATCACAGATCCAAAACCACAGGCCTACAGAATGAATACTCTACTGAATCAATAATGTCCATCCTTGTGAACATCCAAGGAACTGGACGATCTTGCACAAATTCACAACCATAACCTGCAAAAGAAAACACTTCAGAAGTCACAGCCCAGAAAAGATTACAAAATCCATGTAACCATTTTACAATGTACATAAACTACAAAAATTGAGAGGGCATTTTTATGCTCATAACGCTGTTCTTACCTCGAGGGACGAACATGGTTCTGAGCGTCATGTAATATGTCCGTCTGAGAAAACATCATCATTGTACGCCCTGTAAAGAAAGACAAATAAAAGTTCGTCGATTAGTGAAGAATCAGAAAATTGGATAAGGAGTCGAATAAATTCAGCTTAGTAAAAGGTCCAATTAGAACCTAGAGGAGATATGCAAATTCAAAAGTACTCCAACTATTAATTGAAAAAGTCTAGTTTTATGAGCTTGTGCCATAATCCATATGCAAATTAAAAGTTTGTTTATATTAGTTGAAAAAGTTTGTTTAAAATGTGATTTTGCATTTTAGCAATTTGGCTATTAAAGTCGACTATTATTTGTTCTTACCAGATTTCCAGATATTATCTCACTATAGCAGTCAATCTTATCTACACTATGATTCAGCAAAAAAGTAGTTCTTCAAATTAGTCGTCACTGCTGCTAGAGTTGTCTTTGTCATGAAAATTCCCTAATTGAAGCTCTTATCTAATAGAGAGACAATACTCAGGCATATGGATTCAAAATGACATTGTTACCTTTACAATGAAAAATCATAGATGAGTAAGGGGTTAATTTCTTCGGCCACACGCTTCAAGTAGACATTGTTACCTTCAGAATGGAGAGCAACAAAACACAGTGAGGTTACATCGATGCTACCACTGAAAAAATGATAGAAACAAACTCGTAGAAATTAGATGTTTACCCGACTCTTGTCGTCCACGATTTGAGTCCCAGTGTTGGAGTGAGAGAAAGAGGCGAAGAGAAAGGGGCGAGCGAAGAGGGCGACTTGATTGTTTGAATTCAAATTAAAGGACCGTGCACAGAGAGAGCGGATGGCAGTCTCGGGAGCAGAGAGAGCGAGGAGAGGAGTGGGGTTCAATCTGGGCCCCAGTGGATAGGTTATTTCTCTGCTGTGACTGACTATTAGGGGGATTGTTTTCTCTCAATTGGTTGTTTGATACTGAGACCGAATTCAGTGTTTGGCATGTCAATTTGGTTGTTTGGATGACAATAGTGGTGTTTGGTAGGGTTTGTATATTTTTAGGATAGCTTGTCCCAAAGTCAGTCCTGATTTGTTATATACTCCCTCCGTTTCACTAGATACTTCAAAAACTTTATGGGCACGGAAATTAAGAAACGTACACAAATGACTATTTTACCCCTTCTTCTTTTAATAATTCCACTCTCTCTACCTGTCTGATTGTCTCTCTCACACTAATTGAAGCAACAACACCAAGAACAATATCATCATCAACAAGAACAATATCTGGAAAATATTTGAACATGAACAAGGAGAAGAATCAACAGAATAACAAATTCCATCAAATTACCATGAACACATTCTGAAAAAAAAATCAACATTTTCAGAATAACAAAATCCATAACAGAATCATTTACCAAGAACAAAATATGTGCTTGTTTTTGTACAGAAGAAGAAGAAGAAGAAAAGAGGAGAATAAGAAGATGAACGGGAAGAAATAACAGAAGGAGAAGAAGACGGAACAGATCCGAAGACACCTTGGTCGTAGCCTCCACAGCCGATCCGTAATCGTTTTCTTCTTCCTCACCACAGATCCGAAGACACATCTGCTCTCTCTCTCTCTGTAGATCTCCACTGAACTCTTCTGGTGGAGTCGACCTTGGAGAGTCTTACCTGGTGGCGTTGGGCGGCGGCGGCGGCGGCCGATTTGCTTTGTTGGCGGCGGCGATGGCCGATCTGTTCGTTGCTGACAAGCATCGAACGATTTGTTCTCCGATCTCTCCGATCTGAAACTCCTCTATCTCTCTCTATTTTCATCTGGAGGTGAAGATGAAGATTGAGAGGTGGGGAGGTGAAGATGAAGATTGAGAGGTGGGGAGGTGAAGGTGAAGATGGAGATCGAGAGATGGGGAGGTGAAGACAAGTGAAGATGAACAACCCAGTAAGTGGTCTCTCTAGGCGGCTGTTAAAAACAAGAATGGATGAGGAGATGAATGTGTTGGTAGGGTTAGAAATGTTTATTGGGCTGGGTAAATTTTGGGTTAGGTTAGGTGGGTTAGTTTAATTAGGTTTAGTATTAGTTAAGTCCAATTAAAAAGTGGGTTTGAATTTTTTTAGAAAGGGTATAGTTGTATTTTGTCAGTTTCAATGTTTCCATATTTGGAAATTTTGAAGAATCTGGCGAAACACCGAAAAAGGAAATTTTGAAGAATCTGGCGAAACGGAGGGAGTAGATATTATGTGGAAATTATATTGTTTATCTACTTTAGACAACCCATCAGTGAAGGTTTGTATGTGGCATGTTTTGGACCAGATGTGGATTCGTAAGTCACCAATATAAATGACGATGTGGTGACTTTTTAATGGACAAATATTAAATGAGTACATAGTGGGCAATTAATTTGTGTATACATCAAGTTTATATGTTTTGTAAGTGAAGCAGTTAGATTAGATAGCTTAGATTCAAAAGAGGAAGTTTGCCTATCTCTGTTATTGCCGAAAGCAGAGACAAGAGAGAAGTCTTCCATACCGTCTAAAATGGAAGATGTGTTGTTGGGTTAGGCAGAGAGTTATGAGACGAGATTTGATAGATGATTTCTCGATTTTATCTGTGGGTTTGAATTGTGCGATGGCTAAGGCTCTGCTTTGACGTCCTGATTTCGAATTCTGACTCTCGTGTAGAGGTAGGGGAACTCTAATTTCTAAATTTTTACAGTTACTTATACTGCTCGTATGAATCTTACATCTTTTAAGCTATTTGTTGACTCTCTGGTGATTAATAAATCACGATGTTTGTGTATTTGGTGCCGCATGCTGATGTGTAATAACTGGATGTGTGTTAAGTAGATTTTAGATTTCTACACCAGTAGTTAGGCGGTACCTGCTGGGCTATTTTGGCTCACCCCCTCTGTTTTACAGGTTGAGCCGGAGCACGACCGGATCGCGGTGTTGTAGCTAAAAATGTGTTTATTTGTTAAAAGTGTTATTTTTAGCTGTTTTTAATAATTTGTTGTAAATTGCTGGTTTGACAAGATATTAATAAAAACTGTCATTTTGACGAGCTGGTGAAATTATTTACTAAATTCAGTCCCGTACCAGATTTTTAAAAATATTATTGAAAATGTTGTTCAGAGGACTGTGTCCTGGTGGTTGAGTTTTGGACGTCATGAAAGTGTCAGACGGGTTGACGGTAAATCGTTATTTTTTTTGTAAATCAATATTTTTTTGTATTCAAAGTGTGACGGGTCGTCACAGACAACTTGTCCGCCCTCGTCATGACAGCAAACCCAATAATACACCCTCACACTCTGCACATCGAAATAAATTACCACTTTATTCAAGATTTTTTTTTTATCTCGTTATGTATGTGTTTCTTTTGTCAACATATCTGATATAAGTTGGCAAACATATTCACAAAGGGGCTATCCACGAATCAATTCCAAGATTAGAAGAACAAACTATTGATCCAACTTCACCCATCATCTTGAGAGGGAGTATCAAGCACAGAGCCCAAATCAGCAAAGACAAAGCTCAAAACAAGCTAAGCCCACAAGTCATTAGAGAAGCCCACTTGCTGAATGACAATACTGCAATCCAGATCACAATAGAAGGACCCGAGTGTTATAATGAACGTATCTCTACTAGCTACCGTCTGATCTAGGGTTGACTGATCGGACAGTCGCTATATGAAACGGTGTATTATATGTTCCTCTCCGTCTCTCTGTATTCACACAAAAAGCAATACAATTCATCTTCAAACTTCTCGCTCTCTTCGTCTCTTGAATCTCTTCTGTAAATGATGAAACCCTACATTGGGTTTCTTTACCAGGGCAATCTACATAATAAGCTGCTATGGGGAATAAGTTATCTCCTAAAATGTGATATGTAGAATAACTTATCCGCATCCACATAATAATTTGTTATGATGTATAAGTCATCCCAAAATATGACATATGGAATAGTTTATCCCAATATATTCTATGAACCAAATACTTCATAATTAAAAAAAAAAAAAAACAAAGTCTTACAAACTTTGAAATTATCATACTTTTTGTGGTCGTGCCCTCGAGCACGGGATATGCACTAGTCATGAATAGTTTAGAGCAGAATGTTACGATATTGGGACAACAATTTTATTATTTTGGACCATACTACAATTAAAGAGGGGCACAATTGAATTATTTCTTACAATGGCCAAGTTTTGATTGGATAGATTACTCAATAAGTGGTTGAGATTGATGTATATTTGTTTTTCCATACTCAAGTCAATAATGATGATACATCGAATAATCCGTTCAATAATCTATTTTTACAAACTAGGCCAATAAGAGGAGTGATACGGGATAATCGTATCTTCATCATCACGTATTATTATTTCTTTACTATTATTATTATTATTATTATTATTATTATTATTATTATTATTATTATTATTATTATTATTGCTAGTTAGTTTATTTATTTAATTAGCTTAATTAGTTGTTTATTTATTTAGTTAGTAGATTGGGCCGAGCCCATTAGGTCAAGTTATCTAGCTATGGTTAGTGTTTTTCTATTTAAGTGTTAGCATTTTTTATCAGAGAAGAAGAATTGTTTATTTCAGTTTATTTCAATTTTAATTCGTATTCGTAGTTTTTCGTAGTGTCACGAACTACTAGTAGAGATTCGTATCCTCTCAAGCTACTGGTACGATACTGGGTGTATCATTTGATGCTTTCATTGTTTTCACCATCCAACTGGTGAATCATGACGAACTTCGAAGATTTGATCATTCTCGCAGAACCTAAATCCCTTGAAGAACTCTGCAAGCAAGTGAATGCCATAGTAAATTATCTCACCATGGCAAAGCTGGCACACCTTCAAGCGAGTGGGTATCTTACCATGAAAGAGCTGGACATCAAATCCAGCGGAGGACGACTCCGAGTGGTGATCACTGAGGAGTTGTATCGCATTCAAGACATGCTAACGGAGATTCAACCGCCAACGCCACCATTGCAGCAAACCCTAGCAGACGAGGGAGACGGTGGGAAGAGCAAACCCAACCCTGAAGTGAACCACCAGTCGGAAAAATCCCTGCATATGACGCCGCCGCTCACTCCGCTTCCCGCGATCGCGCCGCCGTTCCAACAGCCTTCAGGTAGCACGGAAAGGTCCGACGACCTCTTCACGGCCTCGTCCGACCTTCTCGCTCGTTCGTCCAGCAGATCGGATTTACAACCCGACGTTCTGAAACCGTCGAAAAACCAACAGTGCAACAACCCCCTTATCCGGCTCGGACAAGACCGTGAGGGCGATGCTAAAAGTAACGGCGGAAATCAAAAGCATAACTGTAACACCCCCAAATTGACCAAACCGGAAACCCGGGGGTGTCACTCCGTACCCGAGGTTAAACCCGGATACAAGGATGTTTAGAGATAGAAAATCCAAGCCAAACTTCCATAAACTTTAAAGTAATACTTTATTGACAATTCAAATCCTTGTGCCTCTAACATGGGCAAATCTATCTAAACAGAGTTCTATATGAAGGTTCTAAGAATTTAAATGTGATATACTACTTGTATAAGTGATGATTCGCGTCCCTGCTAAGCTATGCCCCCATCATCTCGACCTGTGGTGCAGAAAACAAAAGAGAACACCACAGTTTCCAAAGTCAGCGGAAATACTGAGTAAGTAACACTCAAGCATGTAAATAGATTATGAAGTAATTTAAAAACCAGTTTGTAGTAGTTTTGCTAAAACAAAGTGAAAATAAAAGCTTTGACCCTTTTATAAAAGAAATAAGACGAGAGATTCCAATTTCATTTATATTTTCCAAATCACATCCATTATCCAAATAATGGGATTCCAAAACTCATGATATTCCATTTTCCATTAACAACATCCAATCCAAAAACCAATTTGTTAATTTGTTGATACGGAGAAAACCAACCAACCACTTCGCAAGCATCCAAGACCTTAAGTGTCGACACCCCCTTACAGACTTCTTGCGGCCAGAAGAGTGAGTACAAGGAGCTATCCGGGGACTTGCAACCGGATTAAATAAAATAAATTGGACGAGAGACCGAAGTCAACACGCCCAATGCCAATAGTAACCATACAACAACAATCATCCCCGTACAACTCTTCCACTTTACGTTATCATCGATTATTAGATTGCAGTGATATTTTCAGAGAACATTTCAACAATTTGAAACAAGTATTCAAGCATCACATATTTTGCATAAAATTATTTTGAGACAAGTAGGAATGAAAACATTTGACACGAAAAGAGGAATGGGCGCTAGGCCTGACATGTTTACGTACCTTTAATCTCAAGCAAAGCAAATCACTTCCTAGTAATACTCGATGTGTCCTTCGTCAACGAAATTGTCGCCTACAAATTTAATAGTATCCTAATCAACACATTGCACACGAAGTCCTATAGGTAAATGAAATAAATCCCATACTAACTCTCCCCAACCTTGCTAACGTGAAAAACCTCTGTTATAATAAAATACACTTTATAAAGTTAACGTTTATTATTGTAAAACATAGCTATAGTTATAAATATATAACTTATAAGATTAACTAATTATTTCCCATATTATAGGGTAGAGAAGCATATTATTTTTCTCCAAAACAATAATAATTATAATAGTAGTTCCTCCCAACCAAACAAGCCTTAGTAGAGAGCATAAGTTATAAACTAACTAACTTTTATTTAAAAGAAATAATGAATTTATTTGAAGAAAATAACTTATTCTAATTTGTTATAAGTTTATAAAAATAAATTAGAAATATATATTTTATCAACCTCATATTATATTTTATTTTTTAGTAAAGATGAGTACCAAAAAGATCATTCTAAACTTGTGCAAAAAGAATTGTTCCTTATGGGGTTTGACCCATGACCTTCTTCTCAAACTTCACCAAAAACTTCACCAAAGCATTCAGTGTTAGCTTTTAACCACTGGGCCAACAGCCCACTTGTTCTTTTCTCTCACCCCACTAATAACTTAAACTAACAGTTTACTATTAATAATAAATTAAAGACAAAACAAAGAAGAAGAGAAGAGGAAGTAAAACAGATGGGTTTCTTACCCGAAGAGAGAGAGAGAAGCGACGGGGAATGACGGTGGCGAGACCGACGGTGGCGAGACCGACGGTGGCGAGACCGACGGTGGCGGACGGCGACGGCACGGCGAGCTGGACGGGAGGCGAGCTGGGCTCGGTCGGAGCTCCGGCTGGGTCTGCTCTGTCGGACCCGACTGGAATTCCGGCGAATCCGACGGGAGAGAGAGGAGCGAGTAAGAGAGAGATTGATGTGGTGTTGGTGTGAGAAGAATTCTGATTTTGATGTGGGTATTTATAGGCTTCCAATTGAAGAATCCGGCGAGTGGAAGGAGACCCACCGCGAAGTTTTTCGAATCGGGTTGGATTTTGGACGAAATTAGTTTGCTTGAAGCTAAAATATCGGGTTTTGACAATTGGCTAGAAAATTTGTAATTGGCTAGAAAATTCATTTATTATTTATTGGATATTTAATATAATGAAGTCCTTAGATTTACAATCGTGTTGTTTATCTTAAATATCCCTAGTCAAGTATAATGATTAAATGGGACAATCATCTATAGACTAGTATGGGGTTGGATTGATATGGAGATATCATGATCCAACACATAGGTGTGCATTACGGAATGTTGCACTGGATTGACCCATCACCGAGAAGGCTACATACACGTTATGTTGAGTCACAAGTGCTTCTCGGGTACAATGGTATTGTCATCCTTAGACTTGAAGTCACTAGATATTCTAGTTGTGGATCATTGTGATCTTGGTAGCGTTAAACGCTACACCGTAACTGGGTAGTTATAAAGGCGTGTACTGGATACAATGAGAAGCAAGCTTAGAGATCGGAGTGGACGTAGAGAGGATTTGCCCCTCCCACATAACGGGAGCAAATATCCTAGGGCCACTCGAGGATAGTGCTTATAGAATGTCTGGCCAGACTCAAATAAATCAATATATGGGATATTGATGTTATTTGCACGAATAAGGCTATTCCATGGATCGAGAAACTAGGGATTGGATATATGAGTGTGACTTGTATGTCTCGTGTCCAATCCGGATATGGAGGCAAAGGGATGAGACAATTACTTGTACAAGGTTGTCTAGATGACTATTCTATTAGTTGGCTAGAATGGATGTTTTGCTAGAAACCGCTCCATATTAGCAAAGAGTTGCTACCAACTAGATAGAACCTATGGGGTCACACGCTATATAGAGTTGTACTAGATTTGGGAATTAATTAATTGGATTAATTAATTAGAAGGATCACTTTGCAAACCCTTGCAAACTTAGTAGGGACTAATTTGCAAGGAAGGGACTAAATTGAATTCTAGTAGGACTAGAATAAGTCCTTTAGGTAGTTAACAAGGAGTTGTTGGACTATATAAAGGACCCTCCTTCCTTCCTTCCTCATAACTTATGCTCTAAAGAGAACATAACAAGAGTGGGAGAGAACAAAGGAGAGAGAGAGCAAGCAACAAGGAGGACGCCGCCCCCTTGCCGCCGCCCCCTCGTCCCCGACGCCACAAGAGGGCCGACCCCCTCTTTGTGCCTCGTTTTGCGTGATTCCTTCACCCTCCTCTCATTCCGGGCTAGCACCAAGGAGATTGGAGATCTAGGATCAACTCTAGGCGTGGATCAACTATAGAGAACGTGACACTATTCGCGTTTGAAGTCATCAAGGAGAACCCAAAGGTGTGTCTATGATTTCTTACCGTCACTATCGTTATGCATCTAGACTTGTGATCCTTGGAGGGTTTTGCATGGTTATTTGTTTGATTATGCTTCCGTTTGCGCGATCCATGAATCAAAACTCTACAGTGGTATCAGAGCCACAGGTCATAGAGCATAAACGTAGTTTATGTGTTACATTCTTGTTGTTTTACACCTTAATTTGTTGTTTATCGCGTAAAACAAGACAAATCAAGCATTGGATGCAATTTGTCAAAGAATTAATCATAACAAGACCCAATTATTGCATTGGATGCATGAATTGGTGAGTTTGAGAAATTTTAGGATCTTAGATCTAGGGTTTGGGCATCCTTGGGGAAGAAGGAGTTCTCCCAAAACAAGGAAACAACCAAACTTGGGCTCCAAGCAAAGGAGGTTGTTTTGGAAACAACCTCCACAAGGAGGTTCGGCCACCTAGGGGACCGCCCCCTTGCTTGCCGCCCAAGCTTGCCGCCCTAAGGGGCCGGGCGGCCCTAACCCGCGGGCCTAGCTTGCGGGTTTTGGGCCGGGCCGGCCCTAGGGCCTTATGGTTCACTTTGTTTGGGCCCGGGCAATTGGATTGTTGGGCCCATGGACCGTTTTAACCCTAGAAATCCTAAAATCAATTAAAATTGACCAAGCGCGTTAAAATTGGATTTTAACTGTTTATGTGCAAATCGCATGGTGATTGGATATGGCCTTAGGATGTGGTTTGATGTGGATGTTTAATTTTGTGGTTTGGTTTTACGGCCTGCGAGCTGATCAATTAATTGTAATAATTAATTAGGGTTTCATGGCCTGCGTGCCATTTTTTTCTCAACTTGTGAGATTTATTTTATTTAGTATAGATATTAGCTAGTGCTAGATAAAGTAGATTGTTAGCCAAGATTGGAGAAAAGAAGCCCAAAGCCAAAAGGAGCCACAAAAGATGGAGCATGGAGCATGGAGCACACCACATGACTATGAAGGATGGACCAAAAGATCAAGACGCATGGAGATGTGTTTGTTTAGGGTTCATAGATAATTCCATTGGCTTGGAATTATCTTAGTCTAGAATAGGCCATATCCACATCACGTTTAATTTCTGTTTTGTGGTTGTTTATTTATTGTCTTATTATTTGTGTGGTTGGTGTATGGATGATGCATGCAATTAGGATAATAAGATAATTAGACAACCCGGATCTATTATTTGGAGTTGTGCCCAAACTCAAATAGATAGATTAGTTGATATTGATCAACAAAATAATTAAAATTGAAGAAAAATCCCTCAAATTTTAAATATTGTGTTCTTGCCTTCTCGTTATTTAAACACTCATTATCATCATTATTTATCAAGTTCGTGCGTGCCAAAGCATGGCGACTTGGTTCATAATGATGGAATGCGATGGCACGTAACAATGTGCAATTGTTTAGATAAGAGGTTGAACACAACTAGGCTATTAATTTGATTAAGAAACCTAGAGGCAATCAATTGGGATTATCCATATGGATGGATAAATAAGGAGTTATTTGCCCGATTGAACCAAGAGTTGCATATGGGATGCAATTGGAATTGTTCCTACCTAAGAAGTAGTCGAATTATGGGTGACTTGCCAAAGCAAGCTCATAAGGAGATGAAAAAGATGGATCTTGGCCCACTAGAAAATATAAGGATATTTTCCGCATTAATATCTTGAGGGTTATTAATCCGTAGAAAAATAGTGGGAGCTATATTTAATAAACTAGCCATTATTAAATATAGTCAAAAATTCACAAATACTAAAACTTGCGTATTTTCCTTTTGTAGAATTCCAAATGGCAAACAACTCATCGAGTTCACAACATTCCCTACGATCTGTCCTTGAGAAGGACAAGCTCTCTGGAACCAATTTCCTTGATTGGTACAGAAACTTGAGAATTGTTCTCAAGCAAGAGAAGAAGCTGTACGCAATAGAGGAGCAAGTTCCAGAAGGTCCAGAGAATCAGACACCTGCTGCCTTAAAGGCGTATCAAAAGCGTGTTGATGACGCTAATGATGCGGCCTGCCTAATGCTTTGCACCATGACCTCTGAGCTTCAGAAGCAACATGAGAACATGAATGCTGTCGATATGATCGAACATCTAAAGCAGCTCTTCCAAGAGCAGGCGAGGGTAGAGAGGTATGAGGTCTCAAAGGCACTGTTCAAATGTCATCTGGCAGAAGGGAACCCGGTGGGACCCCATGTACTCCGAATGATCGGGTACTTGGAGAATCTCGCCCGGCTTGGGTTCCCGGTCGGCCAAGAGTTGGCAACGGATCTCGTGTTGCAATCGTTGCCTGAGAGTTATGGACAGTTCATTATGAACTATAATATGAACGAGATCGTTAAACCACTGCCAGATCTGCTCAACATGTTGAGGACGGCTGAACAGAGCATCAACAAGGGTAAGGGCAAGGCCATTATGATGGTGCATAAAGGAAAGGGCAAAAAGTTTGCATCTTCCTCCAAGGGCAAAGGCAAGTCAGTTGCTAAGTCCAAGGAACAAGCCCTTAAGCCTGTTGGTGGCATTGCCAAGGTCGTGACTAAGGGTGAATGTCACTACTGTAGTCAACCTGGACACTGGAGGAGGAACTGCCCAAAATATCTGGAGGACAAGAGGCTTGGAATAGTGATTCCACCACCACCAGGTATTTTTGTTGTAGATGTCAATTTAACTGTCTCTACATCATGGGTATTAGATACTGGATGTGAATCTCATATTTGTCGAAATATGCAGGATCTAAAGAGAAGTAAAAGATTGGCTAAAGGGGAGGTAGATCTGCGCGTTGGGAATGGAGCAAAGGTTGCTGCGTTGGCCATAGGCGTGTGCGAGCTATCTCTGCCTTCAGGATTAGTTTTAGAATTAAATAATTGTTATTTTCTGCCTGCTATGAGCAGAAACATTATTTCTATTTCTTGTTTGGACAAGGAAGGTTTTATTATTTCAATAAAGAACAATTGTTGTTCCTTTTATTTGAATAATATTCACTATTTTAGTGCGCAATTATTTAATGGACTTTATGTCCTTGATCTAAGCAATCCTGTCTACAACATTAATACCAAGCGGATTAAAATAAATGATTTAAATCCTGCTTATTTATGGCATTGTCGTTTAGGCCACATAAATGAGAAACGTGTATCTAGACTCCATAAGGATGGATTACTAGACTCATTTGATTTTGAATCATATGAGACATGTGAGGCTTGTTTATTGGGAAAAATGACAAAGTCCCCTTTCAATAAGAAAGGTGAGAGGACTAGTGAGCAATTGGCGCTCATACATACCGATGTGTGTGGGCCATTTGCCACGCCTGCCAGGGGTGGTTATGTCTACTTCATTACGTTTACTGATGATTACAGTAGATATGGATTTGTGTACCTTATGAGGGCAAAATCAGAATCCTTTGAAGTGTTCAAAGAATTCAAGAATGAAGTAGAGAAGCAACTTGGCAAAAGTATCAAGGCTCTACGATCGGATCGTGGAGGAGAATACTTGAGCCAAGAGTTTGACGACTATCTTAGAGAGTGTGGGATCGTGTCCCAACTCACTCCACCCGGAACGCCACAATGGAATGGCGTGTCCGAGAGGAGGAATCGAACCTTATTGGATATGGTTCGGTCTATGATGTGTCAAACCGATCTTCCATTATCATTTTGGGGCTACGCTCTATTAAGTGCAGCTTTCACCATTAACCGTGTTCCATCTAAATCAGTCATGAAGACACCATATGAGATATGGAGTGGGAGGCGTCCCACACTGTCGTTTATGAGGATTTGGGGCTGCGACGTCTATGTAAAACGTTTACAATCAGACAAGCTAGGGCCTAAATCGGATAAGTGTAAATTTGTGGGGTACCCTAAGGAAACTAAGGGATACTACTTCTACAATCCAACCGAGAACAAAGTGTTTGTTGCTCGGACCGGCGTGTTTCTAGAAAGAGAGTTTGTATCTAAAGAAGCAAGTGGGAGGAATGTAGAACTTGAAGAAGTTCAAGAACCACAAATCACTGAACCGATTATGGAACATGAACAGGAATCACAAGCAGTTGTGGATCC
This sequence comes from Linanthus parryae, assembly GCA_023055425.1. Taxonomy (NCBI): domain Eukaryota; kingdom Viridiplantae; phylum Streptophyta; class Magnoliopsida; order Ericales; family Polemoniaceae; genus Linanthus; species Linanthus parryae. Next base: position 2,141,487 of record JALGPY010000002.1, read on the forward strand.
ACCTGTTCAGGTAACACAAGAGCTTCGTAGATCTAGTAGAGTGCGCCAGGAACCCGAGAGGTACGGACTTCTCGTAACTGATTCCGGTGACACGATGCTCATAGATGATGAGCCTACTACCTATGAGGAGGCCATGAATGGCCCAGACTCGCAGAAGTGGCTTGAGGCCATGAGATCCGAGATGGAATCCATGTATACCAACAAAGTATGGACTTTGGTGGAACCACCTGATGGGGCGCGGCCCATAGGGTGCAAGTGGGTCTTCAAGAAGAAGATCGACATGGATGGTAATGTGATTACCTATAAGGGCCGATTGGTGGCTAAAGGATTCAGACAGATTCATGGTATTGACTATGATGAAACCTTTTCACCAGTCGCTATGACCAAATCCATCTGAATCCTACTTGCGATTGCAGCATACTACGACTATGAGATTTGGCAGATGTATTTCAAAACAGCATTCCTTTATGGGAATCTCCTCGAGGACGTGTATATGATACAGCCGGAGGGTTTTGAGGATCCAAAGCAAGCCAACAAAGTCTGTAAGCTGCAACGATCCATTTATGGATTGAAGCAAGCTTCTAGGAGTTGGAATCGACGTTTTGATGAAGTGGTCAAAGAGTTTGGCTTCATCAGAAACGAAGATGAGTCTTGTGTCTACAAGAAGGTTAGTGGGAGCTCTGTAGCTTTTCTGGTCTTGTATGTGGATGACATACTACTCATTGGAAACGACATTCCCATGCTGCAATCTGTGAAAGATTGGCTAGGAAAGTGTTTCTCAATGAAGGACTTAGGGGAAGCAGCCTATATACTCGGTATAAAGATCTATAGAGATAGATCTAAGAGGTTGCTAGGCCTAAGTCAAAGTACATATATTGACAAGGTGTTGAAACGGTTCAACATGCAAGACTCCAAGAAGGGGTTCTTGCCCATGTCACATGGAATCACTCTTTCGAAGAGTGGTTGCCCTTCCAATGAGATTGAGAAGGAACGCATGAGTAGGATTCCCTATGCCTCGGCCATAGGATCTATCATGTACGCCATGTTATGTACTAGACCAGATGTGTCATATGCCTTGAGTATGACAAGCAGGTACCAATCCAATCCGGGTGAGAGTCACTGGATTGCTGTCAAGAACATCCTAAAGTACTTGAGAAGAACTAAGGATGCTTTCTTGATGTTTGGCGGAAAGGAAGAGTTGCGTGTAAGGGGTTACACTGATGCAAGCTTCCAAACCGATAGAGATGACTTTAGATCACAGTCGGGATATGTGTTTTGCCTGAATGGAGCAGCGGTGAGCTGGAAGAGTTCCAAGCAAGAGACGGTAGCTGATTCTACAACAGAGGCTGAGTACATTGCTGCAAATGGCGCAGCAAAGGAGGCTGTTTGGATCAGAAAGTTTGTTTCTGAACTTGGTGTGGTCCCTAGCATTGCGGATCCAGTGGAGTTGTTCTGTGACAACACTGGGGCGATCGCGCAATCAAAGGAACCAAGATCGCACCAGAAGTCCAAGCACGTGCTCAGGAAGTTTCATCTGATTCGAGATATTATCGATAGAGGAGACGTTCGGATATGCAAGATTCCTACAGATGATAATCTGTCAGACCCGCTTACGAAGCCTCTCACGCAGTGGAAGCATGAAGGGCACACTAGGAGTATGGGCATACGAGATGCGCCAGATTGGCTCTAGTGCAAGTGGGAGACTGTTGGAATAGATGCCCTAGAGGCAATCTAGTTTAGTATGAATTTGTAATTGGCTAGAAAATTCATTTATTATTTATTGGATATTTAATATAATGAAGTCCTTAGATTTACAATCGTGTTGTTTATCTTAAATATCCCTAGTCAAGTATAATGATTAAATGGGACAATCATCTATAGACTAGTATGGGGTTGGATTGATATGGAGATATCATGATCCAACACATAGGTGTGCATTACGGAATGTTGCACTGGATTGACCCATCACCGAGAAGGCTACATACACGTTATGTTGAGTCACAAGTGCTTCTCGGGTACAATGGTATTGTCATCCTTAGACTTGAAGTCACTAGATATTCTAGTTGTGGATCATTGTGATCTTGGTAGCGTTAAACGCTACACCGTAACTGGGTAGTTATAAAGGCGTGTACTGGATACAATGAGAAGCAAGCTTAGAGATCGTAGTGGACGTAGAGAGGATTTGCCCCTCCCACATAACGGGAGCAAATATCCTAGGGCCACTCGAGGATAGTGCTTATAGAATGTCTGGCCAGACTCAAATAAATCAATATATGGGATATTGATGTTATTTGCACGAATAAGGCTATTCCATGGATCGAGAAACTAGGGATTGGATATACGAGTGTGACTTGTATGTCTCGTGTCCAATCCAGATATGGAGGCAAAGGGATGAGACAATTACTTGTACAAGGTTGTCTAGATGACTATTCTATTAGTTGGCTAGAATGGATGTTTTGCTAGAAACCGCTCCATATTAGCAAAGAGTTGCTACCAACTAGATAGAACCTATGGGGTCACACGCTATATAGAGTTGTACTAGATTTGGGAATTAATTAATTGGATTAATTAATTAGAAGGATCACTTTGCAAACCCTTGCAAACTTAGTAGGGACTAATTTGCAAGGAAGGGACTAAATTGAATTCTAGTAGGACTAGAATAAGTCCTTTAGGTAGTTAACAAGGAGTTGTTGGACTATATAAAGGACCCTCCTTCCTTCCTTCCTCATAACTTATGCTCTAAAGAGAACATAACAAGAGTGGGAGAGAACAAAGGAGAGAGAGAGCAAGAAACAAGGAGGACGCCGCCCCCTTGCCGCCGCCCCCTCGTCCCCGACGCCACAAGAGGGCCGACCCCCTCTTTGTGCCTCGTTTTGCGTGATTCCTTCACCCTCCTCTCATTCCGGGCTAGCACCAAGGAGATTGGAGATCTAGGATCAACTCTAGGCGTGGATCAACTATAGAGAACGTGACACTATTCGCGTTTGAAGTCATCAAGGAGAACCCAAAGGTGTGTCTATGATTTCTTACCGTCACTATCGTTATGCATCTAGACTTGTGATCCTTGGAGGGTTTTGCATGGTTATTTGTTTGATTATGCTTCCGTTTGCGCGATCCATGAATCAAAACCCTACAAAATTAACTTTCTAAATAATAATAACTAATACCCAAACTTATCCCAATGTCATATTAACACCAAATAATATCATAAAATATAATAGTAGCATATTCACACCCAATATTATTATAAAATACTCGTTTTAACATACTAACACTTAATATTACCTAAAATGCACTTAATACTATATAAAATACACATAATACCCGTTTCTAAATAACGGGGTATTTCAATAACATCCCAAAACATTTATTTATTACATAACATTAAACATCACAATGAGTCTCTAGATATTACTCAAGTGTTTTCAAAACTATTACATTATTCTGGCTAACTACTAGATTCTACTCGTGATGAAATCCATATAAGTGAGTCTCGTACCCAGCTACACCTTAGTCTTCAGCTCCTAAACCTGCGGTGGGAAGGAAACAGGAACCGCAGTTTTCAAAGTCAGCATGGATATACTGAGTAAGTGACACCCAAGCTCGTAAAGCAGGAAAATGAGGAAAACTTTCTTTTCACAATAAATATAAAGAGGAAATAAATCATAAAAATATAAACTTGCAGAGTAAATCACGAAATCAAATATAAACTTATCTTCCTTTTAATTTCCTTTCTCATCTTTCAAACGGGGAGAATTAGTCCCAATCTATTTCTTATTTACTTTTATAAATATCTAAATCTCAGAGAAACTGTGTTATTAACCTTGTTGATATGGGGAATAACTAATAAGAACTACCATCTCGCATACTCCAAAACCTTAAGTGCCGGCACCCCCCTAAGACTTCTTGCGGCCAGATAGGTGAGTACATGGAGCAACCCGACATGTTGCGACCGAGTAAAATAAACGGGTCGAGTGACCGCAGCCAACACGACCAATCTAATCACAGGCCGAGTGAACGAAGTGAACACGGCGATAATACGCTTCTCCCGTATGACTCTTTCCACTTTACGTTAATTATGCGTTATTATTATTTTTCGTGTAACAATATCAAGTAAAACAGCTTCTTTAAAATTTAAGAAAATCTGAAATAAACATGTAAATAAATAACAAACACTTTTCGAGACAACTTTTAAAATCAACTTGCGACACGAAAGGAGCTTGGCACGCAAGGCTTGGCATGTTCACTTACCTTATTCAACAGCGACATCACGTTCTAGAAGTAGCTCCTGCCTACAAAATTGTCACCCACAAATTGTAGCTCGCGAATTAACACAAATCTAAAATATAATACTATAAGTCCTAATAAGACTCTTTTTAAATCAACGCAAATACCCACTTGTTATTTCCTTAATATTTTATTATTTAATTATAATTTTCTAAAACAACGCGTATATTTTAAACGACTAATATATTAAAGAAAATGTCTATAATATTATAGTATTAACAAGCTAGTGAAATGTCAAATTCTACAAGTGTTAGATATTCAATTTTTGAAGAATTTTTTCGTGTTCTTGTTACTGGACCGGGTCTGAACTCGACCTAGTATTTATTTAGTAGGCCCATTAGGCCCAGTAATATTATTTAAGCACTAATTGATTGACCAACTTCTTTTCCTTATCCGATTATTGTGTTTGGATTTTGTTTCTAAACAAGATTGTATAAAACTTCTGATTTTCTGTTGAACACATTTGACAACGCAGTTTTCATGCATGTTTTTTGAAAAATAGGTAGAAAGTGATTGTTTTTAAAAATAAATTGATGTTTTCTCAAATTTTCTCTGGTTAAGGACACTTCAACTCCGTATCATTAAATGTTGTGGGCTTTTTAGTATCTTATATTTAGTAGGTCTGATATATTCATTTTACCTTATTTATAAGGTTCTATGAATCATGGTTTATTCTATCAAAAATTTCATATGCCTATTCACTCTTATTCAGTATTCAGATACAGATTGGGCAGAAAATTCCACTCACCGTCGTAGTACTTTCGGTTTTGTGGTCTTTCTCGATCCACATTAGCACAACATTTTCAAGTCTTTTTTTGTTTCCGTGCTCTTGTTACTGTACCGTGTCTGAATTCAGCAAGTATTTATTTAGTAGGCCAAGTAAGACTTGAAACGCAACTATGGGCCAGTTTCTTTTCCTTATCCGATGAAAAGTTTATATTTTGGATAAAAAAAAAATGTGCTACCCCGTGCTATGTGGTATGTAAGGTGTGCTTTTGGATTTGGTTTTCCCTATCCGATGTTTTTTGGTTTTTGTGGCAAGTGCTCGGCATTGATAACTTGGTGACCTTCATCTTTTCATCACTGAAGCCCCAATTCTTTGGTGTGACAATTTGTCCGCCCTCGTCATGACAACATACCTAATAATACACCCTCACACTTTGCACATCGAAATAGATTACCATTATATTTAAGAAAAAAATTTATCGCTATTTACGTGTTTCTTTTGTCAACATATCTGATAAGTTGGCAAACAGATTCACAAAGGGGCTATCCACGAATCAATTTCAAGGTTAGAAGAACAAATTATTGATCCAACTTCACCCATCATCTTGAGGGGGAGTATTAAGCACAAAGCCCAAATCAGCAAAGACAAAGCCCAAAACAAGCCAAGCCCACAAGTCACTAGAAAAACCCACTTGCTGAAGGCTTATACTGCAATCCATATCACAATAGAAGGACCCGAGTGTTACTATGAACGTATCTACTGGCTATCGTCCAATCTAAGAGCATCTCCAATGGAATAGGTAAAATGATTATCTTAGGTAAAATTTAGATAAGTTTGAGAAAAACTAGGGTCCAACGGATTAGGCATTTAGATAGGAAAATATCAGATTCGGCAAAGTCTTCGCCATGTTTGGCGAAGTTAATCTCCTCGCCATCTCTCCATGAAATAAGAAAAAATAGAAACGTGTCCTAGTGAAATATAACTTCTTCCTATTTTATCTCAAAACTAGAGTTTAATTAAAGTTTTCCCGTACAAACAAGGTGCACTAATTCATGTAAATTCTAGATGCCTAATTTTTTGCTAATACTGTTAGAGTCCAAGATAAAAATGCTACTGCAAAATAAAAATTTTAGGCATAATATGCCTAATTTTTACCTAATACCATTGGAGATGCTCTAAGGGTTGACTGATCGGACGATCACTATATTAAACGGTGTATTATATGTTCCTCTCCGTCTTTCTGTATTCACGCAAGAATTAATACAATTCATCTTTAAACTTCTCGCTCGCTTCGTCTCTTGCATCTTCTCTGTAAATGGTGAAACCCTAAATTGGGTTTCTTTACCAGGGCAATCATGAATAATTTAGAACATAATGTTACGATATTGGGACAGTAATTTTATTATTTTGGACCATATTACAATTAAAGAGGGCACGATTGAATTATTTCTTACAATGGCCTAGGTTAAGTTTGCTCGAATGGTTTCGGGTGGAAAAACTAGTTTTTAGATTGTGGTGGAAATTTGTTGGGTTTTTTTTTAGAGATTATGTTTAACCAATGTGTTTGGTAGTGGTTTTTAGACTAGATTACAAACTGAAGAAATGTGTTGGCAGTGATTTTTAAACTAGATGATGTAGATTAAATAACAAAGATACCATCCACTTATTTTTCTTTTACAGATTCGAGAGGAACAAATGAAATGTAAAAAAGTTCACGATTTCATGAGCTTCAACGTTTTCATGAAAGTAACAAATTGAAGAACAAATTATTAGTTGTGTGACATCCAAAAAATTAAATTTTCATAAGTTAACGATTTCTTGAAATTTCGTTCACACTCGCTGCCACGTTGAGTAACAAAAAAAAAAAAAAAAAAAAAAAAACTAAGGAAAGGACACCACAAAAAATCAAATTTTCATCATTGGATTCAACATAAAAGTAACGATTTCATAGAATTTCGATCACGTCAAAATTCAAGACTTATTGTTTCATGAAATAGAAGTATGAGCATAAAGTGTGATGAGAAACTATTACATATTACATAAATCTAAAAAGAGGATGACCTAGGGTAACTTTGAAAATATAAAGAAAGTGTGAGGATAATATTGGGTGAGCTGAAATAGAAAAAAACATAAGAAAAAAAACCATCAGAAATTGTTTTTTTTTCCATGCCAAAAGTTGAAAAAAACTAATTTATAATCTAGTTTTTAAACAATGCAAAACAAACACAATAAATAAACTATTCGGTGGAAAAACCAAAAGAAAAAACATATTATCAAACGTATCCCTAGTTTGGATTGGATAGATTATTCAATTAGTGGTGAGATGATGTATATTTCTTTCTCTTTACTCAAGTCGACCACACATCGAATAATCCGTTCAATAATTTATTTTTTTCCAAACTAGGCCGATAAAAGTAGTTTGCATGTAGTGACTGAAATCGAGGTCTGAGCTATCAATTTTTTTTTTTTTTTTTTGAGCGAAGTATCAAACTAAATTTAGGGGCTATGCATCAGACGAGTTAAGCTTCCATGCCCTGAACCAGACAGAAATATCCATGAATAAATGTAGATAAAAAACAATAACTGAGGATGGGAGGAGGACAAGGGAGTTCAAAAGAGCAACCTAACTTTCCCCCTTGTGAATGTAATGACATAAATATGGGGGAATTGATTTGGAATAAGAACCCAAAAGAACTCATAAGAAGCCAAAAGAGAGTAAAGGTAAAAAGGATGGGGTTGAGGTGCATGATTTTGAACCAAGCATAAAGGCATAGTATGGCCAGTGATGGGTCTTCAATGAAGGGGATGGATGTTTTGTGTTTGATGAAATGTCCAAGTTGAAGCAAATACACCATTGGTGACAAAACAAACAACTCTTCTTTAGTTGACACACTCTCTATAAAACACACAACATCCATATACTTCCAACTTTTGTGGGCTTCACATTAGCACAAAACAAGTGCCCCTCCTCCTGTATCTGAGAGTGGTCTAAAAACAACAGCTGTACACAACCTAAAAGAAAGCTGAATTGATGTTGATGGAAGGAATGCAACTTTTGTATTTAGGGTAAAAGACACTTTCCACCCTCCAATTATGGGCAAAAGACATTTTGCCCCCTGATTTATGGAAAAATACATTTTCCACCTTTGTCAGAGTTAAAAACTAACACTACATTAACAGAGGGGTAAGAAGTCAAAAATACCCTTAAAAGTTGACGAAATTCCCCCAGTATAAAGGTCACTTCCACCCCACTTCCTAAGCCTAACAACGTTATCTCTTCCCCTCTCTCTCTTCTGCCTCTCTTTCTTCTCCTGTTCTTCAACTCCTCATTTCTCCTCCTCACCACACAACAACAACCGGATAAGAAGAAGAAGAGAAGGACGCTGTCGAGGAAGACGCCGGAGAATCGACCTCTTTCACTTCCCCGTTCCAGACCCAATTTTGGGTCAATCAACAAAACTTAGATCGAGGCCACATGGGCGACGCCTCTGCAATCAACCGGGCCGACGAAAACAACGGCGACGGACCTAGACATAACCGTCTTCTTCTGCTCCTGAAATTCTGACTCAATTTTGACGGTGGGTTTTCTTCTTCGACGGCGGCGGTGGTTGATTTGATGAACGATGATGGTGACAGTGGTGTAGGAGCAGGAGTGTGACGGAGGTTAGGGCGAAGGTTGCCGAATTGACGGATCTGGGTGCGTAGGATAAGAGTGTGCACTCCCTCCCTCTCTCTCTCTTGAATTGATTCATTGTTGAAGAGGGACGTCAAAGGAAGGGTTTTCTTGTTTTTTTTAAAAGAAAACTTTTGAGCCCAGTGGCTATGGCGGCCGCGCAATTTAGCAGTGGAAGAAGGGAGATGGTGGCGGGAGCTCTCGATTGTTTTCTTCCAGTGTTCATAAGTTAAGCTTTTGATTTGAGAGAAAAAATGTGGGTTGCTTATCTGGTTTAATAAATTTTGTTTTAAGAATCATAAGTTTGGAATTGAATATCTTTGCCCATAGGAAACACTGATGTAATGCAATTGAACAATTGGGTGTTGGGTGTTGTTCTCTTTCAATCTTATTTTTTCCCTTTTTTTATTTCAATCTTCTTATATTTGTTCCTTCAATCTTATTTATAGCTACTATTTGAGATTGTTGTTGTTGTTGTGGTGCTGGTGGTGGTGGAGATTTGTTGGTAGTGGAGGAGGTGCTCAAGAACACCAAGAACATGATGAACACTAAAATAGACAAAATATTGTGATATTTGTCCACAATCAATAAGGGTAAAATGGTCACAAAAAGTCAGTTTCCACCCCTCTACTAACGGATTGTAACAGAAGTGTGGTATCTGTCCACCCTCCATCCGTTAACAACGGTGCAAAATGTCTTTTTCCATAAATCAAGGGGCAAAATGTCTTTTCTCCATAATAGGAGGGTGGATGTATGGGTAAAAGACACTTACCACCCCTGAGTTTAGGCTTAATTCCACCCCGCTACCCTGTGTTTTGGACAAAGACACTCCGCACCCAAATAACAATATTCGATGGACAGTTTGCACCCTTCTGTTAGGTTCCGTTAAAAAATGGATGACTAAATTTTTTTCGGACGATATTGCCCCTGTGTAACTTTTTAGACTTTTTTCCCCATTTTATCATCAAGAACATCACATAAATCCTAAACTTTAAAATTTAATCATAAACCCTAAAAAATATGAGATCTTTCACCCAGATGACAAAATTTTGATACTTATTTTTCTAAAAAAAAATGATACGGATCAGACATATCAATGCCAGAGTGTTGAAAAACACACACATTTCATTACTTCATATACTCTCCCATCCCCCATCTCTATGGCTTAACCAAAACCAAAACCAAATCCAGGAACACCATTTTCATGAACACATGACCCAGAATCAACACAACCAAAATCACCATGAGTATAACCTAAATCAAAAAAAGTACAACTTTTGCGGAATCACAATACAATATTCTGAATCACAAAAACAAACCTAACAACAATCAGAGTGTAGAAGAAACAGAGATCAAGCAACAAAAACTAAATGTAACAGTTTTAGAAAAAAAAAAAGGAAGAATCGATCTACCCGAGGAGCATAAAAAGAAGAGGAAAGTAGAAGGACGAAGAAGAGCAGGACGCCGTTTGAAGGAAGCCCCCACCCTCGCCGAACCGTTGCTGCCGAACGACGCCGACGGAGATTTCAGAGTGTAGATCTTGAAGAACAGTGGAGGGAGCGAAAGTCGACTGAAATCTCCGGCTTCAAATCCGTCTATCCAGACCGTCGCCTTTCAGGCAGGTGGGAAAGGTATCTTTGTTTTGCCGAAGCCCAGACCACCGACGCCTTTCCGGCTTCAAATCCGTCGGTCGATTGTCCTCAGACGGCGGCGTTTCCACCCCCGCAACAACCTTCGGAGCCACCATCGGACACCCAGCCGCATCATCATCGCAAGATCCCATCCGTTGGTCGATTCAAACCCAGATTACCCCCTTCAATCCCTCGATCTCTATGTGTGGCGGAACTGGTGGTTGGGTGTTGAAGTAGGAGGCGGAGAGGAGGGCAGGGGTGGTGTGATGTGGTTTTGTGGTGGTGCTCTGCTTCCATGGGGTTCAGATCGAGGGAGAGGGAGAGGGAGGCGAGAATGAAAGAATTGAAAGAGAAGAGGCGGCTGGTTTTTCACAGTATGAGGAGAAGAGAGAGAGAAAGAGGGGAAGAGAGAGATTAGGGTATGAAATGAATGAGAGAGAGTTAGGGTAAAATATAGGGGGTAATTTTATAACATGTTAAGGGTAAAATAGTCTTTTTCTCGCTACTGTTAGTCAACCGTTAGCCTCCATCCAAAAAAAGGTGCAAAATGTCTTTGTCCAAAACACAGGGTAGCGGAGTGGAATTATACCTAAACCCAGGGGTGGTCAGTGTCTTTTACCCTAGATGTATTTATTGTTATGTAAAATAAACTTCCACCTCCTCTAGTTTGATTGAATGACACTTTCACCCCCTCCAGTTTGAAAAAGAACACTCTCACCCCTTCTGTATGCTTAAACTTCAAGTAGCTTACACCCCCTGATTGTGATCCCATTAGCTTGGATGTAGTTTCGCCGCTGAAAATAGTTTTGAATATAAATTTCTACCGTTCCTCAAAATAATATATATATATATATATATATATATATATATATATATATATATATAAATTTCTTCCATGTCATGCAAGTCTATTATACCATTGATTACCCCCAATATTTTACGAAATATGGGGCAAATTTGTCACATATTTTTTAGTGACAATCCCTCACTGACGGTGTCACAATAAGGGATGAAAGTTTTATGAAGTTAAACACACCGAATGGGGTGAAAATGTCATTTAGCCAAACTAAAAGGGGTGAACGATTCTTTCACCCTTCTTAGGGAAAATACAGTTTCAGACCCTCAAAGTTGATAACAATACACTTCAACCCTTCTATTTTGGAAAATGACAACTTTACTCTTTTAGTGTGCCAAATTTCAGGACACATACACTTTGTAATTGTAACGTTGTTAGGTTGGGAGGGGGGGGGGGGGGGTCCTGCCACTAATAGTAGTTTGGGGATAAACTTACTCTCTTAGATCATGAAATGACACAATCAAGAGTTGTAAATGTCCTGAAGTTTGATGCACTATTTAGGCGAGTCATTTTCCAAACTGGAGGAGGTGAGAGTGTGTATGTGCCAAACTTAGGGGGTGAAAGTATCTTTTACCATTCTTTTTATGACTTCGTACGTATTTTTTTTATGAAAACTAGAGTACATGGCACACACCCTGTGTGTGTGCAAACACAAATGCTTTTTGAAAGATAAAAAATAACACTAAAAAATTATAAATGTTAAGGAATAGTGTGTAAAAGTTAATGGGTTAGTGGGTAGTTACCAAGTGATGGGTTTCTTGTAATTTTTAATTTTACCCAACAATAACTTATTTTCTGTTTAGTGAGAAGGGCATTCAATGTCTAGTGAAAAAAGCTTCACCAAAATCCTTATTCCCTTTATATATTAGTATAGATGAGAACTCTCGGAAGCTATCCTCCCGATGCGCACTACTCAAACTCCAGTTGTTATGCAATAATTTACAAACCTGATTAGAAAGGTACATTTAGTTTGAGAAACCTCAGGTTTATGTAGTGGTGGAACGATGTGGAGGCAAGGGGTGTCACTTGTCTCCATGTATTTTCTGAAATTCTAACATATCAATTAAAATAGGAGTTGTAATAATAAGTACATAAATTTTCTGAGCGACTTCATATAATTTCACTAATACTCTTCAAAAAATATTCGAAGAAATTATATCAAGTTGTTTCAAATTTTTCGACTCCCTCACTGGCTTACATGCTTCAAGTTGAAAAGACCAATTGACAACTCTTAGTTTCTCCAAAGTTCGAACTCAATATCAACTCAACTATACCATCACAACTAGTTTTTTTTAGCAGGGACATGATGACTCATAAAATTGCATGATTAAAAAAAGAGGCGGTTTCAGAATTTTGTGTCAATGAGGGATAATATTTAAAAAGACAATATCTTGATGAATAACATAAATAGTGAGAGTTATTGCTTGATTTAATGAGGTTAAAACAAATTTTATTGAACAAATACCGGGTCAAATTATAATTTTTAAAAAACTGAGTGAGGGCTACTCCTCCTTACATGGTCCAAATTGACAAAAACACAGCTCCAACAGGCGGAGCATTCAGTGGAGCAAAAGCAAAGACAATGTTTTGGAGGAGCAATTCTGTGACAATTTTGACGAGGAGCAAAAATATAAAAATCAAGTTTAATGAAAAGTTGATTCTTCAAAAATATAAACATAATTTTAATTGCTTAAAAAATTATTGGGTCACTAAACATTTTACTTATTTAGGAAATTAGATTTTTAGTATGTAAAATTATGTTAACAAATTATTTAACATGTTTGTTAAAATATTTTGTTGGACAATAATTATTTTTTGGGTCACTAAACATAGTATTAATTGTTTACTAATTTACTTTAGATTAATTAATATGAAAAACTAAGTATTTAATAGTAATAACTAATAAGTAATAACAAGAAAATAATGTAATAACAAAAATGGAGCAATTTTGCTCCTCATTTATGGAGCTCAAGCAACAAACTGGAGGAGCAAATTTTGCTCCAGGACCAAATTTGGTCCAATGACATATTTTTTGCTCCTCATTGTTGGAGATAGCTCTAAGAGCAACTCCAACAGAAGGAGCAAAACACTATTTGGACCAAAAAATGCTCCATATCAGGGAAAACACAGCTCCAGCAGAAGGAGCATCTGCTGGAGGAAAACCAAGGACAATGAAATGGAGGACAAAACCTGAGACTTACTGTTCATAGAAGCAAAACATAAAAAACTGATTTTTAATCAAATAATTGATTCCACCCTCATTTTCATAGGAGCAAAACATAAATCTGCGACTTTTTTTTTTTAGTTTACTAGTAATTATATTTAGTTAATTAACTTTGAATTCTTTATAAATATGTTAGTTTTTGTTTTTTCAATTATAAACATGGTGCTAGCAAAAGTTAAAACTATGTAGAAAACAAAAAAATAATTAATTAAAACTAAGTAAATAATTAAAATATTATATTAGTTACATACTATTTGTAACTTTTTTTTTCTCAGAAAAAAAAGTTACTTAAGACTAATTAATATAGGAATATAATTAATTAATAATAATAACAAAAATGAATAAAATACAATAATATGGTCGTAGGACAAATTTTGCTCCTCACTGTTGGAGCTCAAGCAGCAAAATGGAGGAGCAAATTTTGCTCCAGGACCAAATTTAGTCTAAGGACAAATTTTTATCCTCCATTTCTTGGAGATGCTCTAAGTTCCTTCACCCATTGCTCTGTATATGTGATTTTAATAGCACTTGCAGTAATTAGCTACAGAATGTTGTTGCGGTCAAACAGTACACCATAAGTTTTACTAAAGGATGAAAAAGTACCTCATGCAACATGCATGATCACAGTTTAAAAAAGTAGAAGTGGACAAAACCATCAATAATGCAGCATCAGATTTTTATTTCCTAGTGTGATATTGAAAGCACTTGTGACAGAAAATATTTTGTGAATTAGACTTGTTAGATTTGTGTTACTCAGCACATGTACGTTACTACAGTACAACATAGTCAACATTTCGCATTCAAAGTGGTCTTCTCAACTTACTGTACTACTAGAAACTGGAACTTGACCAAGAAAAAGTACATGTTTGGTAATATTTTACCCGCTTGGGATGAAATTTTGTCTTTCCAGACAATTTTGTATTTGACGGCTACCAAAATTTTAATTGAAGATTTTGGAGGTGATAAGTTGTTTCCGGAAAAAGACCTTCAAATGCGTTTTCTAAAGAGTAATTTAGTATTTCTCAAAAAAAAAGGATTTTAGTGTTTAACGATTAAACTCTCAAATTTGTTCAGTAGATCAACTTAATATATAATTTGTGATTTTTTTTTGACAGAACATCATAATATATGAATTTAAATAAACATAAAACATATACATTGTTGCTGGAGAGTAAATGTTTTGGTGGGGATGACTAGAGGCATTCCCGAAATGTTGGTTACTTTAATACCCGAACAGTGGATGCCGCAGCCGGCGCTGAAGTAGCTCAATGTAAGGAGTGGATCATTGGAGTAGGGTGTGAGAAAAGATGCCTCGGGCACGATTTGAGTCGACGGATGGCAACTGGTTGGGCAAGACTACCCGGTTACATTGATTTCAAACTAATTAAGGCAGGTACGCCAAAAGGCATTATGGAAACAAGTTGCTACTTCGTTTGAGACGTTGTTGATGGAGAACCAGAATCATTGGAGATAGCCGTCGACAAAGCTCGTAGCCATCTACCTAGAGAAACACTTCCAATTGAGCAGGCCATAACATATATGTGTTATTGTCGAGTTCAATTGCAAAAGTGACTTCAAATTTGCAATAAAAATGTCAAATCTGCATGCAACACGTCCACCAGGGTAACTCGACGAAGCTCGACACAATTTGGTCGAGTTGTCTCAGAAAAATTACAGAACTCAAAAACTCGATAAAGAACTCCAGTTGCGACACAGTTTTCGTACAAACAAGTCTGAATTTAATGCAGAGAAGACAAAAATCAATTGTGGAAGAAGGCGGGAAAATCGATTTGTAAGAATCACGAAAATAGAGTATCGTAGTGAAAAAAAGAAGTGCAGAGTCGGGGAGGATAATGAAGAAGATGACTGAAAAACTAGCAACGATTGGCCATGTAGGATCTGATAGCATATAGAATAGAGAATATGAGAGAGAAATTGTATAATTCCATTTTCATGAGTTACAAACTACGGTACGTGTATGATCAGTGTATTTAGTTACTAGCAATTCCCCTAGCCACTTTTAACATAACTGATCATAAATCACTCATAATTGCATTGCAAGTCCCTCTATTTTGTTGCCATTGATACTTCATCCTTGATCTTCTAATACATTCACATTTTTCCCATCTAAAATTTTATTGATTTACTATGTGTTCAATTCTATAAAATCATGAGTAGTCATAAGGTTAAATTTGCTTGGGTCTCAGAAATGTATGAATCGAGTATGATTTAAATAGGGTAAAAGACACTTTCACCCCCTCAAATTTGGTTAAAGGACAATTTTACCCCTCCAGTGTGCCGAATTTTAGGAAATTTTCACCCTATACGGTATCACTCACAATTTGGAGTTCGAATCTGTCATTAAAAATATTTTTGGGAAGACTTATATACTCAGATCATTCAAAATGTAAGGGTGTAATAGATAGCTTGCATGAGAGTGAATTTGACTCCAAAATTATTTTCAACATTGTATTGTACTCTTTTTCAGACTAACAACTTCACAATTAGATGGTAGTAGTATAAGTTACTTGAAGTTCGGTACACTGAACGGAGGAAAATGTCATTTTCCAAACTAGAAGGGGTGAAAGTGTCCTTGAGTCATCCTTTTTTTTTTTTTTTTTTTTTTTTTTTTTTTTTATAATATGGGAACCCGCAGCCATTACCCTTCGGATGCGCACTGGGTAAACCCCCGCTCTAGTGTAATAGCCTGCAAACCACACCAGAGAGGCAAACCAGCCTGAGAAAATCCGGACTGATAGGCTCGGAGTTGAGAAGACCAATAGGCTGTCTTTGGGTTGCCCAATGTTTGAACTCAAGACCTCAAGAAAAATGCCCATAATCTTAAGAATGGTCACCCGATCAACTCAACTACACTTTGAAGGATTCCTTGAGTCATCACTTGCATCACCTCTGTGTAATTTATGAGAATTTTTTTAGTGCTCTAACAGAAGCTTACGTAGTGTTCTACAACCAATAAATATATGTTAATTGTATAGGTGGTACATCTTGATTGGAGGTAAGAATGGAAGCACTGAAAAATCTAAATCTTAGAGAGAGTCATCACCATAGTTGGGACAGGTGGCCTAAAAATATCTTTCCCCACCGAAACAGCGGTATTCTCGTGAATAAACCGCCCAGAGAGGGGCACTCCAGTCATTCAGACGCCACGCGTCTCTAACGGACTCCGTTTGTCCTCACGTGGCTTGGACAGAGCCGCACGCACGCAAGCTTTTTTGTCTCTTCTGTCCTTTTTCATTTTCCTCTCATTTTATTTTTTCTGTCCTTTTCTTTTCTATTTATTTTGTTCTTTTCACATTTTTATTGCCAAATTCTGTAGTAACTGTAATACCCCGTTTAATTAGTAGGGGTAAAATAGTCATTATAATAGCATAATAATAATTTTATTGACAAAATAATGATTAAAAATATATTTTAGAGTTTTATTTGCAAGAAAATTTTAAAATAGTTATTAGATTTACAATCGTGAATAAATACGATAACGTTTAGTAAATTTAGTTAAAATTGTACTTTTATCGCGTACCCGATCACCGCGAGGTTAGGTGAGCGCGTCACACCCAACCACTAGAAATTGTGGTACTACACCCACACCCTATACTTTTCTACATCACCTCCTTCACCAATTTTGCCTTCACGGCAAAACAACTAGCCGCCCCAACCTTCATCACCGCCCTCACCATTGCCACCTCACCACCCTCCATGCTTGGTCCCCAAGTACAACCTGCCTATATAAGGCCTTCACCAGCAGCCCTACTCCTCACAAAACCAGCAGCTAACACCACCACCTTCACCACCGTCAACATCATCGTCACCACCATTGTTGTTGTGTTCGGCAGAAACCACCACCACCACTCAGATCTCTCTCTCTCTCTCCCTCTCCACCTACCTGCCACCAGAAACCAGCAGCAGCAGCGGAGGAAGAGAGGCAGCAGCCACCCTCCACCACTGCCGCCATCTTTTCCGGCAGCAAACACCACCCAGCAGACCCACTGCCTCCACCCTCATCACTCTCTCTTTCTCTCCCTCCCTCTCTGTTCTCAGGTCTCAGCAGAACAGAGGAGTTGCAGTAGCAGCAGCTACCGCAGCCACCGCTGCCACCGTCGGGCAACCACCGAGAGAACCCACTTTTCTCTCTCTCTCATCCCCGCTGCCTTACCCGAGCTCCCTGATCGATTGTGGGCTCATCCCCGACCTGAGCAGAGCCCAAGGAGGCAGCAGTAGCAGCAGAAGCCTCTGCAACCACCGGCAACCTCCATTGTTGCCGGCCAAGCTTCGGCCAATTTCCGGCGAGAGCTTTGTAGCAGCACCCAGCCCACTTTCCCGCTTCCAGTAGAGTCCTAGGAGGCCGACCAGAGCACTAGGAGCCTCAAACCAGGCTGTGGTAGCCATTAAAGCCGGCGACGAAGGTCCAACTCCGGCGACCCCGACGCCAAGCTTCGACCCGACCCATTTCTTAGCGATTTCCGGCCATTTTTGGCCTAGGTATGTCCTATACCTTCTAACTAGTTGTTATATGTTGCTAAAATTGAAGTTTGATAGCTTGAATCAAAGTAGGATTGAAGAAATTGAAGTTGTTATAGAAGGGGGGTAAAAGTGTAGTTTTTGCAAACTGTTAAAACATGACCTAGGGGTGTTGTTTGTAATTTCAGAAACTTTAGGGGCTGTTAGTATACTATATCAATCTTGTTTTGGTGGCTAGTTGAGGAATTTGTAGACTTTTAATACGAACGGGGGTTTATGTGTATTTAACCTAAACTTGTCACTTTTCACTAAAAATAAAAATAATAATTTCGGAATAAAAATAATTTCTAAAAATACTATATTTCATCCTCGTTTTGGAAAAGTAATTTTGGTATTAAAATAGCATGCGGTTTGTTCGTTAAAAATTATATAAGAAATATTTTTAGTTAAACTTTAAATAAATATCGTTAAATAAATATTTTTAAAACACTTAGATATGTAATACTTGCAAATTTGATGTTTTGATAGATTTTAAATATTGTTTTGTTGTGGTTAGTATTTAGTAAAAGTTTTCTCTTTAAATTAAATAGTTTTAAATATTGTTTAAATAATTATAGAAATAATAATAATGTCTTTTTCATTAAAGATTAATTAGTTTGTTTTCACTTCTATATCAAGTCTTTTATAAAATAATTTCTCTAATTAGTTAGGCACTTTTAGCTAATAATAATAATAATAATAATAATAATAATAATAATAATAATAATAATAATAGCAATAATAATAGTCGTTTAAATATAAACACGTGGCTTTATAATAGAAGTTTATAACGAAATAAAATAATAGGGAAAAATAAATAACTAGAGGGGTTGGGAAGAATTAAAAGAGAGAATATTTTAGGACGAATAGTATTTTGTTGAAGTATTTGTTAACATAAAATTTACGGGTTGTAGGTGACGGTTTGTAGGCCCGAGACATCTCTAGAACGTGCTAGTGCTACGGAAGTAAGGTAAGTAACATGCCAAGCCTTGAGCCTAGCTTCCTTCGTGTCTTAATATGACTTTTATTTCTTGTCTCAAAATGCATTTTAGTTGGTTATATATTTACTTGTTTTATTTGAAGTCTCCTTTATTTCAAAGAAGTTATTTATTTGAACTTGTCACTTGATTAATAATAATAATGCGTAATTAACGTAAAGTGGAAAGAGTTGTGCGGGAGAAGCAAATTATTATTGTCGTGTTGACTATTAGTCACTCGACCACAGATCAGATTTTATTTTAACCCGGTCGCAACCTGCCGGGTCGCTCCGTGTACTCACCTCTCTGGCCGCAAGAAGTCTTAGGGGGCTGCCGGCAGTTAAGGTCATGGTTGCTAGTGATAGATTAGTAGTTCCTTCCCCGTATCAACAAAGCTAATTATACAGTTTTGGCATGAGCTTTTGAAAGAAAGGAAAAAGAGAGACTCGGATACAGAACCAGTGGATTTTGATCCATCGCTGACCTACGAGGAACAACCTGTCAAGATATTGGATACAAAGACAAGGGATACGAGAACCAAAAGTGTCAAACTGGTCAAAGTCCTTTGGACCAACCACCAAACGGAAGAAGCAACTTGGGAGGCTGAAGAAGAGATGAGAAAGAAGTACCCGCACTTGTTTAATGAGGTACGTGGAGTTCCGGGGACGTCACTCTCTAAGGGGGAGAGGACGCAACCCTCCGTTTAAATATCATTACGTCTTAGTTTGCTATTTTCACGTCTTAAGTACCTTTGAGATACGTTTGACCTCGAGACTTAGAACCCGAATAAGACTAAGATCACTTAATTAGATAGATGTGACCACGACCTTATTCTGTGTTACGTGTTGCACTACGTATATCTTAAAATGGCTACTTGCTATTATTTGTTACGTGAAATCACTTGTCAGCCGTGCGATAGTAATTCTGTTAGATAGTTGTTTGTCGGATTGATTGAGTATCATGAGTAGTTGCCTGTTTGTAGCTTCGAGGACGAAGCTTCGTTTAAGGGGGGAAGGATGTAATACCCCGTTTAATTAGTAGGGGTAAAATAGTCATTATAATAGCATAATAATAATTTTATTGACAAAATAATGATTAAAAATATATTTTAGAGTTTTATTTGCAAGAAAATTTTAAAATAGTTATTAGATTTACAATCGTGAATAAATACGATAACGTTTAGTAAATTTAGTTAAAATTGTACTTTTATCGCGTACCCGATCACCGCGAGGTTAGGTGAGCGCGTCACACCCAACCACTAGAAATTGTGGTACTACACCCACACCCTATACTTTTCTACATCACCTCCTTCACCAATTTTGCCTTCACGGCAAAACAACTAGCCGCCCCAACCTTCATCACCGCCCTCACCATTGCCACCTCACCACCCTCCATGCTTGGTCCCCAAGTACAACCTGCCTATATAAGGCCTTCACCAGCAGCCCTACTCCTCACAAAACCAGCAGCTAACACCACCACCTTCACCACCGTCAACATCATCGTCACCACCATTGTTGTTGTGTTCGGCAGAAACCACCACCACCACTCAGATCTCTCTCTCTCTCTCCCTCTCCACCTACCTGCCACCAGAAACCAGCAGCAGCAGCGGAGGAAGAGAGGCAGCAGCCACCCTCCACCACTGCCGCCATCTTTTCCGGCAGCAAACACCACCCAGCAGACCCACTGCCTCCACCCTCATCACTCTCTCTTTCTCTCCCTCCCTCTCTGTTCTCAGGTCTCAGCAGAACAGAGGAGTTGCAGTAGCAGCAGCTACCGCAGCCACCGCTGCCACCGTCGGGCAACCACCGAGAGAACCCACTTTTCTCTCTCTCTCATCCCCGCTGCCTTACCCGAGCTCCCTGATCGATTGTGGGCTCATCCCCGACCTGAGCAGAGCCCAAGGAGGCAGCAGTAGCAGCAGAAGCCTCTGCAACCACCGGCAACCTCCATTGTTGCCGGCCAAGCTTCGGCCAATTTCCGGCGAGAGCTTTGTAGCAGCACCCAGCCCACTTTCCCGCTTCCAGTAGAGTCCTAGGAGGCCGACCAGAGCACTAGGAGCCTCAAACCAGGCTGTGGTAGCCATTAAAGCCGGCGACGAAGGTCCAACTCCGGCGACCCCGACGCCAAGCTTCGACCCGACCCATTTCTTAGCGATTTCCGGCCATTTTTGGCCTAGGTATGTCCTATACCTTCTAACTAGTTGTTATATGTTGCTAAAATTGAAGTTTGATAGCTTGAATCAAAGTAGGATTGAAGAAATTGAAGTTGTTATAGAAGGGGGGTAAAAGTGTAGTTTTTGCAAACTGTTAAAACATGACCTAGGGGTGTTGTTTGTAATTTCAGAAACTTTAGGGGCTGTTAGTATACTATATCAATCTTGTTTTGGTGGCTAGTTGAGGAACTTGTAGACTTTTAATACGAACGGGGGTTTATGTGTATTTAACCTAAACTTGTCACTTTTCACTAAAAATAAAAATAATAATTTCGGAATAAAAATAATTTCTAAAAATACTATATTTCATCCTCGTTTTGGAAAAGTAATTTTGGTATTAAAATAGCATGCGGTTTGTTCGTTAAAAATTATATAAGAAATATTTTTAGTTAAACTTTAAATAAATATCGTTAAATAAATATTTTTAAAACACTTAGATATGTAATACTTGCAAATTTGATGTTTTGATAGATTTTAAATATTGTTTTGTTGTGGTTAGTATTTAGTAAAAGTTTTCTCTTTAAATTAAATAGTTTTAAATATTGTTTAAATAATTATAGAAATAATAATAATGTCTTTTTCATTAAAGATAAATTAGTTTGTTTTCACTTCTATATCAAGTCTTTTATAAAATAATTTCTCTAATTAGTTAGGCACTTTTAGCTAATAATAATAATAATAATAATAATAATAATAATAATAATAATAATAGCAATAATAATAGTCGTTTAAATATAAACACGTGGCTTTATAATAGAAGTTTATAACGAAATAAAATAATAGGGAAAAATAAATAACTAGAGGGGTTGGGAAGAATTAAAAGAGAGAATATTTTAGGACGAATAGTATTTTGTTGAAGTATTTGTTAACATAAAATTTACGGGTTGTAGGTGACGGTTTGTAGGCCCGAGACATCTCTAGAACGTGCTAGTGCTACGGAAGTAAGGTAAGTAACATGCCAAGCCTTGAGCCTAGCTTCCTTCGTGTCTTAATATGACTTTTATTTCTTGTCTCAAAATGCATTTTAGTTGGTTATATATTTACTTGTTTTATTTGAAGTCTCCTTTATTTCAAAGAAGTTATTTATTTGAACTTGTCACTTGATTAATAATAATAATGCGTAATTAACGTAAAGTGGAAAGAGTTGTGCGGGAGAAGCAAATTATTATTGTCGTGTTGACTATTAGTCACTCGACCACAGATCAGATTTTATTTTAACCCGGTCGCAACCTGCCGGGTCGCTCCGTGTACTCACCTCTCTGGCCGCAAGAAGTCTTAGGGGGCTGCCGGCAGTTAAGGTCATGGTTGCTAGTGATAGATTAGTAGTTCCTTCCCCGTATCAACAAAGCTAATTATACAGTTTTGGCATGAGCTTTGAAAGAAAAGAAGATGAGATTGAGGAAGATAATACCTGTTTGGAAGAGATAATAAGACAAGAAGAATTCTTATAAAAAGGGTCCCTACTTTACTTATGAAGTTCTTGCTTTACAAGTTTTATTCCGCCTGCTTTATTGCAAATAATAAATTTAAGCTTCATCTTCTGTTTTACATGTTTGGGTGTTATTTACTCAGCATTTCACAGCTGACTTTAGAAACTGCGGTTCTGTTTTCCTTCCCACCGCAGGCTTAGGAGCTGAGGACTATGGCGTAACAGGGTACGGGACTCACGTAGACGGTTATCAGCACGAGTAGTGATGTAGTTGGCTAGCTCACCTTATGTGGTAACTCTGTTAAGACTCATGTAATATCTAATGACTTTTTGGATGTTTAATATTATGAAATAAATAAGTGGGATGTTATGCTTTTGATTTCCGCCGTTACTTTTAGCATCGCCCTCCCGGTCTTGTCCGAGCCGGATAAGGGGGTTGTTGCAGTAACATTGTGTCTCCTCTTTCATTCCTATTATGATTTTTGTCACTATTCAGTAGGTCACTTTGACCTGGTGATTTGACTATCAAAATGACGCAATTTTGATAGTTTTTTCGTGGTATTGTAGAGTAAAAGTTGCTCTATAACACAGTGAAAATATTAATAAAAAATCTCATGGTTTTGCTGTCTAAATCATCCAGTTAAAATAACACTGATACGAGTCAAAAAGTCAAAATGAGACTAATGAGAAAAGACACAATTTCGATCTTATTTTTCTTCATCAAAAATAGCAAAAAAGAGACTTTTCAGTTTTCACAAAAAAAAAATCCTTTTCTTCTTTCATTTTAAGAAACAAAAATGTTTGACAAAAAAAAAAAAATTTAAGAAACAAAAATCAGTTAAGAAAAATTTAATTCCGGCGGGACCCACCAAACAGTCCTCATTTCGGCCGTTCGGTTTGTCGCTACCCTAATGTTCCGACTCTACACCCCCAGCTTCTTTTAGCACCAACCCCCTTGTCTTTGCTATCTTACGCTTCCCCTTGTATACTTCACCCATCTTCTCCTTAGTCATCACCCTCCAGTCCCTACTTCTTCCTCTTCTTCCTTGTCTTATTGCAAAGCTGCTACTGAGAGAGAGAGAGAGAGAGAGAGAGAGAGAGATAGAGAGAGAGAGAAATTGAAGATTTGGGTTCTTTGTTTTTGCTAATCAGCTGTGTAATTTGATGGGCAAAAGGCTGTGTATTTCTGAGAATTGGTGGTTCTTGAAGAAGTGATCAGTTGCTATTAGGGAGAGATCTGTACTGGGTTTTTAACAAAGAAGCTTGTTTTGTGCTCTCTTCTCATGGCTGGTAGAAATGATGTTAATCTCAGTGAGTCCAAGGTATTTCTGTGATTTCTCCTCCTCATATGGCTTGTTTCTGTTCTTTTTACTGGATTTGCTTGATGGGTTCTCTTAATATTAGTATATGCTTGATGGGTTTTCTTAATATTAGTATATGCTTGATGGGTTCTCTTAATATTAGTATATGCTTGATGGGTTCTGTTCAGTTCACTGACCTGCTTGCTCAATTTCTTGTTCTTGATGTAATTGGGTATTCTCTAAAATGATTATTTTTGTGTGTTTAAGGGGATTTTTTTGGGAATCATTTGATAATTTTGACTGTGGTTTTCATGAATTTTTAGCCTATGAACTGCTCTTTGACTGTGTTTGTTTGTCAATCATGATGGAGAAATATGAATATGACTATGACTGTCTTCACTCTCTGGATAACTCTGAAAGCTGAGGTGGTGTTGTTATTTGGTTACTTTTTTGTATGATTTCTCTATGTCTGTAAGATAGCCCAAAATAAGCTGAGCAGATATGTCATGGCCTTTTCAATCTGTTTCATACTTATTTGAGACATGAACTGTGAAATAATTTAGAGAACTTGGAAGGAAGATGAACATCTCAAGATCTAGCTTAATTTTCCAGCTGAAAAGAGTATATACCTCATTGATAAGTTACCTAAAAGGTTCTGGTATGTTTTTTTTCCTGATTCACAGATGGTGGTTCCACTCAATACATGGGTTCTGATTTCCAATTTCAAGCTAGCTTACAACATCCTCCGCCGACCGGACGGCACTTTCAACCGCCACCTGGCAGAGTTCCTCGATCGCAAAGTGCCAGCAAATGCAAACCCCGTCAACGGCATCTTCTCCTTCGATGCCCTCATCGATCGCGCAACCAGCCTCCTTTGCCGGATCTATCGCCCAGCTGATGGAGAAGTTCTTCCTAGTTTTCTGGACCTAGAGAA
The DNA here is from genome assembly GCA_023055425.1 of Linanthus parryae. Lineage (NCBI taxonomy): Eukaryota > Viridiplantae > Streptophyta > Magnoliopsida > Ericales > Polemoniaceae > Linanthus > Linanthus parryae. The sequence goes on from JALGPY010000002.1 coordinate 2,166,256, forward strand.
GCCCCTGAGCTCTGACATCACCCCTGTAATAGTATTCTTCCATGGTGGAAGCTTTGCTCACTCCTCTTCAAACAGCTCCATCTACGACGTCCTCTGCCGCCGGCTGGTGGGTGTTTGCAAGTCGGCAGTGGTGGTTTCCGTAAACTACCGGCGAGCGCCGGAGAATCCTTACCCTAGTGCCTATGACGACGGCTGGGCTGCTCTAAATTGGGTGAACTCAAGGAAGTGGCTCCAAAGTAAGACGGATTCAAAAGTTCACATATATTTAGCGGGAGATAGTTCTGGGGGTAATATCGTCCATAATGTTGCTTTACGCGCGGCGGAGGCGGATTCAGATATTGAAATATTGGGAAATATACTACTTAACCCAATGTTCGGTGGGCAGAAGAGGACTGACTCGGAGACGCGGTTAGATGGGAAATATTTCGTCACGGTTCAAGATAGGGATTGGTATTGGAGGGCATTTCTTCCTGAAGGGGCTGACAGAGACCATCCGGCGTGCAACCCCTTTGGTCCTAATGGGAGAAGCCTAGAAGGGCTCAGGTTCCCAAGGAGTCTTGTTGTGGTTGCTGGGCTTGATCTGGTCCAGGACTGGCAGTTGGCGTATGCCGAGGGTCTAAAGAAGGATGGGCATGACGTGAAGCTTCTCTATTTGGAGCAAGCGACGATAGGGTTCTACTTGATGCCCAATAACGACCACTTCTACACTGTGATGGACGAGATAAGTAATTTCGTTTCTTCATAATTTGTCTTAAACCATGGAACTTACTCAACTGACCCTGCTGCGATACTTAAAAGTAGCTTTGTCGCTTTGGTCACTGGGCTCTTCTTCTGAAGGGCTAAGTTTATTAGTAGGATCGTCTAGTAAAATGTTATCAGTTGGTTGTGTCGCCTTTTATCTTCCTTCACTGGCTTTGGCTTGAGGTTGGTGTAACTAACTTTTATATAGTAGCTGATTATATGACATGTATGAACTAAGGGGAATTCCACGTATCCCGGAATATGGAACCATGGGAAGTTCCGTTTGTATTATATATATATGCATGATGTTTATATATGCGTGATGTTTGTAGATATATAAGAAGATGAAGTTGGTCGTTTTTCTCTGCTTCTGTCATTGATCTCACTTGCATTCTTTCAGTTATTTGTATATGCTATTGCAGACACAGCATGTTTTTCTGTTCTGTATGCCGTGACTCTGATCATGAGAAAATTGTCTATAAGAGATCTATTATTACTTCCAGAATCTTCAAAACGATTTCCCTAAGAACATGATACAAATTTGTAGTTGCTGAAGGGTCCTACTCTACCGGTTTTGGGACCATCTTTGCAAAAAAGTGAAATACTAGGTGCAATCTCAAGGAGATCTGTTTTGGGATTTTAGCTATAAATGTGAATGGGATGGTGTTGCAGATGAGATGTGTGTTCATTTTGAGGATTGGTTTTTAGGAAGATCTCTAAAGTTGATGCCACAACCATGTTTTCCCTTGGGGAGTTTTGGAGCATTTTGGGATGGAATTGATAGGAAAGACTCATGACCCACATGGCCTGATCTTTTTAGCTCTGCCTCATATTTTGCTTGGGCAAGACATAGCAACTGGTACCTTTTATCTGGTAGCTGTTTTCTTTTATCTGCATGTTTTTAGTCTCTTCCTAAAGTTTAGATGGAATGACTTGCTATGACTAAATCCTATAGAAAGCGAGACTATTCATTGTGTTCTGCGTCCGTTCAAAACTAGGTATTGTTTGTAACATTTGTACGGCGATAGTAAACTCAGTCCGTGGAGACTGGTAGGTTTGGGAGTTTTCGACATGTTATAAATGATGGTAAGAACTAAGAAGGGGCTTGTTTGGAAATGTATGTTCTTTTTTGCCATATTTTGAGGGTTTTTGTTTCTTGGTTCATTCTTGTCAAGCTTTATGATGCCTTCTTTCTGTAGTGGTACTACTGTATCTGGGAAGGCATATGCAGAAAAAAACAAAACCTGGGTGGGTTGTGTATTGGAAGAAGACCAGGCTCATTGATTCATTCATATATGGATGAGTTTTGTTGCCTTAATAATGTGGTGAGAAGAGGACCACAAGAGGACCAACCAGAGTGGTAACCACTGCTTTTATAGCTGGGGTAGGGATATGGGGTGTTATATTTACTCAAGATCTTGAAATGGCAAGGAACAGCTAAGATCTGGACAAAGACATCAAGACCTGTTTTTTGTACAATTCACTACTTGGTCCCAGTTGTTCAGTCTTTTTCCCTAAAGCAGCCCCAATAGGATAAAATACAACTGCAAACTAGTAGTGGTATGTAGTGAGTCTAACTTTACAAAATATGTTGAGAATTATTCCATTACTAGTTTCTTTCTAAATAGTAGAACATTAAGGCATTAGATAACTCCCTCTTAGTTGTGCACTGTTCTATTTTGGGATGTCGCAAAATAATTGTCCACTTCCAATTTTTTATGTGCGAAAACATATACTTCGACAAGAATGTCCAATAAAAAGTAATAAAAGTTGTGTTTGGGTATTACTGCAGAATATGGGAATGTGATTTGTGTACTGTCCATCTACTCAAGGTTCTGTTGGAATAGATATATTGTCATGAAGCACTCGTACCGCAGATGCACATAAATGTTTTTCTTCGGTGATCATTGGTGGTTCTTGGATATAGATACGTGCATGTTTTATAGTCCTATGTTATAAGATTTTAACGTTTAACATGTTTGAAGAAAAAGATTGGAGGTCATTATCGTCGACTATGTGATGTTTATTCATGGATAATGACTTGGATAGGAACACGGATCAAGTTAACTGAATCTATGAAGTGGATGATGATGATTTCCAAAGTCCAAACTCATCATTGTTGTTGGAAAGGCCTTGTTTAGGTGCTTGCTGTTTCATTAAGTTGGGATTAGTGGACTTTGCAAAACTTGAAAATGACTCCTAAAGCTGAATTAACAAGCCACAATGATTAGGGAATGTGTAGTTTGATCCTTCCATATTGATCCCTGTGTCCACCACCTACTACTAGTGTAAGCAGTAGTAACTTGCTTTCTCAGTTTTCTTCGGGCAAGTGCACACCGACACCTAACCAAACCACGAATCAGTTCCCACATTTGAGGCAAGGATATGCTATGCTCATATTTATCCCAGTTTGGAACTGTCATGGTGTAAGCCTAGTTGTAGCAATTCTCTAAGGAGTGAAGAGCACAAGATGTAAATCCAAAGAATGGGGTTATTTTGTTTCTTCGGATATGATAGTTACATGATTACAACTCTGGTAGGGTGGTTATACGGTAATCTGTCCTTTTAGTGGCATTGCGTGTTTTGAAGTGTTTGATTCCCACGGCAGCTAGTGTGGATGTGGGAATGCTGGAGAGAAGTTTCTACATCTGGAATCAGAGGCGATCTTGGTTGATATGCAGATCATTTGCAACTGTGATATGACCTTCAACCTAGAGCTGTCAAGTGGGCTGGCGGAACGCCAAACCGGACCGCAGCAGCCCGTGTGAGCAATGACCGAATCGGGACTGGTGTGGTTCAGCTGGCCAGGACCGAGTATGTAGTGATCCGGGCGGGTTTGAGATTTTATGGACTGCGGGACTTGCCCGCACCGGCCCATGCAAAGGCAGGACCAGACCAGTCCCAGGACCGTACCACGACCGGCCAGAACCAACCCAAATTATATATGTTTACATTTAAATGTAACAAGTTTTTACATGTTTGGCAAATATATTACTAGATAGATTATTGAATGAGTGGTTGAGATGAAGTGTTTTTGTCTCTCTCCTCATCTCAACGGCACATTCAATAATCTATCCAATGATCTATCTTTTTCAAACTAGGATGTTTTTTAAAAATTAATCAACTTTTACAAGATTTTTTTCCAGCCAACAAGTAGTAAAAGAGCTACACGTTTTTATATACACTAATACACCTATACCTGTGTATGAATGTCGATATATAGTATTAATATTAAAAAAAGGTTACCGCTTCAGCAGCGGGCCGAACCAAACCAGCCCGGTTATAGAGGTCCGGTCCGTGGGCCAGGCCTGTTACAATATATTGAATTCTGAACCGAACCGGACCGGACCGGCTGAGTCTAGTACCCGGAGGACCGAGCAGAACCAGGATCTGTGGTCCTCACTCAGCCGGTCCAGTTCTGGGCTTGTTCGAACGGGTTGACAGCTCTGCTTCAACCTACGAAATGCAATACCTTGATAAGAATTAGTTTAGAAGGCAACTGCTTGTAGAGAAGTAATACGACCACCTTCAACCCGCATTAACCAAATATCACTTTTGTTATTTTTATTTACCAAAACTAGTGGTGCGATTTCGGTTCGGTTCAACCGAGAACCGAACCGAAACCGGTGTATTTGAACCGAACCGAGCGGACCGAGGAACCGAACCCGCGAACTGATGAACCGAACCGACCCGGACCTGGTAGTATACCGGGTACGGTTCGGTTTTGTAATTTACGGAACCGGAACCGGAACCGGTCCGAACCGAACCGAACCGGAACCGGTCTGAACCGGAACCGGTCCGGAACCGAAAACTCCAACGGCAAACAAATAAAAAAAATAAAAAATAATAAATAGTGACCGGTTCATAACCGGAACCGAACCGAAACCGAACCGGTGATGGAACCGGTTCCGGTTCACGGTTCGGGTTCGGTTCTAGCGGAACAAAAATCCCGGTTCCGGTTCAACCGAACCGAACCCGGAACTTGAACCGCCGAACCGAACCGAAACCGACCGGTTCCGGCTACAATGCAGAAGGCACCATGCTAACTTAATCCTGATAACCGTTTCGCGACTCACTGGTACTTTTAACTTGTCTTCAAAGATGCACAATAGGTGAACCATGGCCAAATGTCCCTCAGCTCGCCATTTGGAAACTGGATATCACAAAAGCAAGATCGCAACAATGAGGAAGATATCTATAGAAGCACTCAAATTTAACACACGCTTCCGTGAGGCATCTAGCAAAATTAGATAGAACCACTTTGGGAGTGAACCTTCTTCACAGATCTCACAAACATTCTTCAAACGCTGAAAATGCTAATGAGAAAATTCTTGAGTAGTCTATCCCCTTAATTTAAGGGATTTCCTTGGAATTCACGAGCGATTCACTTGTCTCTGTGTCATTCTATTTGATCTTTTAAGGTCTTAACTTGAACTTGATCTCAACGGTTATGCACAAGATCCTTAAAGTCTATATGCAATGGACACACTCTTGTAACCATGCATATTTGCTATTTACTTGAACATAAACAAATTCTTAATTGAATTTATTTGTTACTAAATCGATCAAAGATAAATTCCCTTTTTATTGAGGAGTGGTATTCAATATAATACTTCTGAGCTTCATGTTACTCCTCCCAAGAGACATGTCAGGTCCATGGCAATCCAATTGGATTGAATGGGTTGACTCAGTTTGCATACTGGCTACTAATTTCGTTAGCTACTACTAAGTTAACTCTTACCTACAACTCCTAACTCAGCTTAGAACTAATACCCCTAAGTCCTAGCCATTAATTCTACGAGCTCTTACGCCTTAGCTTTCACCAACTAAACGAAAGTGCTGGCACAAGCCAATGGAGAAATCTTCCCGAAAGTGCTGGCTACTAATTTCGTTACCTATATTGTCATGAAGCACTCATCCCTCAGATGCACATAAATGTTGGATATAGATAGGTGCATGGTTTATAGTCCTATATTATAAGATTTCAACATTTAACACGTTTGAAGAAAAAGATTGGAGGTCATTATCATCGACTAAGTGATGTTTATTCATGGATAATGACTTGGATAGGAACACGGATCAAATTAACTGAACCTATGAAGTGGATGATGATGATTTCCAAAGTCCAAACTCATCATTGTTGTTGGAAAGGCCTTGTTTAGGTACTTGCTGTTTCATTAAGTTGGGATTAGTGGACTTAGCAAAACTTGAAAATGACTTCTAAAGTTGAATGAACAAGCCACAATGATTAAAGAAAATGTAGTTTGATGCTTTCAGGTCCCCGTGTTAGTAAGTTGCTTTCTCAGTTTTCTTCGGGCAATTATATGCTATGCTCTTGTTTATCCCAGCTCGGAACTAGTGTAAGCCTAGTTGTAGCAATTCGCTAAGGAGTGTGTAGTAGTAGACTGAAAATCACAAGATGTCAAATTCAAATAATGGGGTTATTTTGGTTTTTCGGATTCGGATATGATAGTTACAGTATTACAACTATTGTAGGTTTATATACGGTACTTTACCATTTTGGTGGAATTGCGTGTTTTGAAGTGTTCGATTTTTCACGGCAGCTAGTGTGGTCATGGGAATGGTTAAGAGAAGTGTCTTACATCTGGAATCAGAGGCAATCTTGGTTGATATGCCAGATCACTATGCAACTGTCATATCAGATAGGAACTTCAACTTAGAGCTGTCAAGTGGGCTGGCGGATCGCCAAACGGTACTGAACCAGCCCGTGTGAGCAATGAGGCTGACCGGATCAGATTTGGTGTGGTTAAAGCTGTCTCAGGACCTGAGTACGTAGGGTCGGGTTTGAGATTTTAGAGACCGCGGGACTGACCCGTACCGACCCGTGCAAAGGCCAGGACCAAACCAGGACCGGCCCATGCCCGTGGAAGCAGATTTTCTTTTCTTCTTTTTGGGGCCTGCTCGAGCTTCTATTTCTTTCGTTAAAGAAGATTCGCGGTGTATATATATATAAAAAAGTTGCCGCTTCAGGAGCGGACTGAGATGAACCGGCGCGGTTATAAAGGTCCAGTCCGTGGGCCAGGCCGGTTACAATATATTGAATTTCTGAACCGAACCGACCCGGATAAGTCTAGGACCAGGACTGAGCTGAAACAGGACCTGCGGTCTTCACTCGGCAGGTCCGGTTCCGGGCCGGACCGTTCTACTTTAACCCGTGATACGAATACTTCCCACTAGAGAAGTAATATGACCGCTCTCAACCTCGTTAATCAGATATTTCTTTTGATATCTATATTAACCATTACCCAAATATTACAAAAGGCAAAAGACAACGAATGGCTGTTGCCTCTTATGTCATCTTAATAAGCGCCCAAATTTAACACCCTCAATGAAAGGTCTTTGATCTTTTAGGTGTCGACTTGAACTTGACCTCGATAATTATGCATAAGATCCTCAAAGTCTATTTGCAATGTATAGAGTATAGACTCTTGTAATCATGACATATTTGCTATTTGATTACTTAAATATAAACAAAGTTTCTTCCGAAAGATAAGAATAATCTGTACGAGTACAACTATAAACTCTTGACTGAATTTATTTGTTACTAAATCCACCATATATAAGTTCTATTTTTATCGGGGAATAGTATTCACTATTCAATACACCCATAATTCTGAGTTTCATGTTACTCCTGCCAAGAGACATGTCAGGTTCATGGCATTCCAAATTGATTGAATGGGATCTGTAAAATCATAATTTTGATCAAATCACACCATAGTACACCAAATTCTATAACAAGTTTGTCTAAAACATTTGCGACATAGCTAGGAAGACTTTCAACGAATTAACCTATTTGGTATCTTTGTGTCCAAGAATTAACGAATTCAACTCTGCATTGTTCACAAAATTTCGGGTCTTCTTTTTCATCTCTGATTGCTTGAAAATTGCACAAGCGCAAATTCCACCCTTATTAAGGCTCAAAATTATTTCACAAAATAATCCATCTTTTTCTCGTTTATTGCTTTTGTATTGAAAAAATAGAATTTTGTCAACTCCCCAACTATCTCTCTGGTAGGTACGAACTTTATTTGCCCAAGCGCTTATTTGTTGTGGAGAAATAGATTCAATTCGGAGTCGGAGTCGTAGATATTTATATGGTCGACCAGAGACGAAAATATTCTAATTCATTCCAATTAAGCTTCGTTCCTACTAAAAGGAAGTATCCAATAAGGAAATGATTCAGTCCCAGAGCCAAAGATCGTAGTTCTCGAACGAACAGTAGAAAAGATTCTGGAGCATCGTCAGGATCGTAGTGCAAAGTACTCCCCCTGGCGAGCTCTGATATGACTAGACTTATAAGCAAGCATTTCTTGCAAACTATGAACAACACCAAATCCCTTGCAAACTATGAGCAACACCAAATCCCTCTGGATCCCGAACCTCCATTTTGCCTATCCGCTGGCCCTTCCTTTCTAAGAGGTTGTTGTTATGAGTATGTATATTGTCCACTGGAACGTCCATGGATTTTATCACCAATTTGATGAATCGATTTTAAGATATAGGTCTTTCCTGTTTTAACGGGTTCAAAATGATCCTTGTTCTTCTACCAAATATTCTACTTTTTTTCCAGGATATTCGGATTCAAATAACCATGGACTTGTTAGCTTATTGGCTTGATATAATTCAGAAAAGACTAGATTTCGCGAGGCCTCTTGTTCATCTCTCATCAATTTGTGATATTCGATAATACATGTCTAGAAGACTCCCCGCTAATCCAAGTGAACATTCAGATATCTGCCCTACTTTCATTTGTGAAGGTACTCCTAATGGGTTGAAGACCATATCAACGAGTCGTCCATCTTGCAAATAGGGCATATCTTGCCTAGGCAAAATCCTTGAAATGATACCCTTATTTCCATATCTTCCAGCTACTATATCGCCTACTTTGATTTCACATTTCTATGAAAAATAAACACAAATCTTTTCTGGATTATAACTAGACATCTTTTTTTCTGGATGCATCTCACATCCCCTTGTTTTAAGCACCCTTTAAAGTAGATACCTGATTGCCAAGTATTGCGCGTAAATCTATCAAAATCCACGCGCATTTATGACAATGGTATACATGAGACTCGTTGCAGATTTCAGACTCCACATGGTACTAGTTATCGCCTAAAAGATGCTACTGTAATAAACAACTTCTACTTCATTTCTTCAGAGCATAAACAGCAATGCAAAATATAGATGAATCTACTTCCAATTATAAAGACGGCAAGAGAGCAGAAAAAGAAATCTGCATCAAGAAAAGTTCATTCTCTTGCAACGAGTTTCCTACATATGAGATAAGAGCGATGATGTTCATATGCTTTCTAGTTCGAAAACATTGACAAGTTAAAACTCATTAGTCCAAAACAAAATGTGTATGATCCGAGGAAAGAACGTGCCAAACCTAGCGCCCGCGAGCAGCGTATGCAACAGAAGCAGCGGCAAAAACAGTGGTTACTGAAGACACCAAAGTCCAGAAGCTCTTCTTCTTCTCTGATTCTGCAAACGAAAGCTGAAGAGACTCAACTTCCTTCCTCATGTCTTCAACCTTGGCATCTCTACTCTTGAAACCCTTCTTGATGGCTTCAAACTCCACCACATATGGCTCAAGATCAACCCCTTCGTGCTCTCCTTCACCGAGAATCCCATCCTTGGAGAGACTCTTCAGCATTGCCAAGACTGAATCTGATTTAGCATTCGCCTTCTCCAATTCAAGCTTTGTGGTATCGAACTCTTTTCTAGCCTTCAAAAGGTTGCTCTCCAATGAAGCAAGCTCCTTCTTCAAACCCTCGTTTTCCTCAGCAGCCTCACTTTTATTGGACTTCATTTGTGCAATCATCTTCTTGTTCTCTTCAATGCTCTTCTCCAGCTTCTGAATCTTCTCCTCTGAGCTTGCGACGATCTTTTTCTCTTCATCGTATCCCTTCTGAGCCACATTTCTCTCCTTGGTGATTTGAGTTACTGCATTTCTGAGCTCAACAACTTGTTTCTGGAGCTTCTCATTTTCAGCAGATTGGTGCTTACTCGAAGCCTCCAATGCCGATATAGCAGACTTCAGATCACTCAACTGATTCACCAATCCAGCCATCTCATTCTCGATTCTGGCTTTCGCCTCATCAGCTTCTTTTTTTTGAGCAAGAATGTCATCAGTTTTTTGCACTTGTTCGTCCAACTTCTTCACGGAATCACTCAATTCTTTCTTGATCAAACCATTCTCAAGAACTAAACTCTGAATGCTACTCTCCTTTTCTTCCTTCTCTTTAACCAAATCACTGATCTCCTCCATCGTTTGCTTCTGTAACTTCTCATTTTCTGAAGATTGGTGCTTAATTGAAGCTTCCAATGCCGATATAGCATCCTTCAGCTCACTCCTTTCTGTCATCAATCTAGCCATCTCATCTTCAATTCTAGCTCTCGCCTCATCGGCTTCAATCTTCTTACCGAGAATTTCATCAGTTACCCGCATTTGATCATCCAATTTCTTCAAAGAATCATTGAGCTCTTTCTTGATCAAACCATTCTCCACAACCAAACTCTTTATGCTAGTCTCTTTCTCTTCCTTCTCTTTCACCAAATCATTAATCTCCTTCACCGCTCGCTTCTCTTCCTCTATTCCTTCCTCACACCTCTTCTCCAAATCAGCCACAGTCTCCCTCAACTTCTGTTCTTCCTTCTGCAGATTCACTACCAATGCCTTGAGCTCGGCGACGGTACTCTCATGGTCTCGATTCTTCTTCACTTCTACATTCCTCTCCTCTTCAACTCTCTTCTTCTCCATTGCTATCCCTTCAACCTCTCCCTTCAAATTGTTAATGACCCGATTCGCTTCAACCAAACTAGTCTTGATTGAATCACTCTCCCTTTGAATGGACTCAATCCTCTTATCCCTCTCTTCCTTTTCCACCACTACCCCATTGTAAGCTGAGTTCAGCTTCTGAACCTCCTTCTTCAATTTGCTCTCCCTCTTCTCTGATTCCACTAATTTGAGACTCAACCCTTTCGATTCATCGATACGAGCTTCGAGTTCGGATTTCAACCCATCTCTCTCTTTGTTCAAATTCTTGGACTCATTTCTTCCATTTCCAACCTCCAAAACAAGCTCACTCAGCTTCTTCCTCAAGTGCTTGATTTCACTCTCCTTCTCAGTCCTCACCTTCTCTAACTCACTCTTCTCACTCATTAAACCCTTTAAGTCCCTCTCTGCAGCTCTCAGTTTCCCTTCAATCTCAGACTTCTCAATCAAGAAACCTTCCATCTCCTTCTCTGAGACCTTTTCTTGGTGGTTCACCTGCACAGAGAGAAACAAAGAGACCAAATGCCTCTCAAACTCGACCTGGTCGGAACAGTCACGCAACCGAGTCAACTCGGTCTGGAGGTCGAGTTTCTCCATCTCGGACCGAGTTAGCTCCGATTCCAGAGACCCTTTGGAGCTGAGAAGTGAGTCCACCTGTTGACGCTTCTCGATTGTCTCCTTCAATAGCATCGAGTTGAGAGATTTCAAGTTCTCGATCTTCTCATCCATGGCGGTGTCTCGGTGAGTGTGCTCGGCCGGTTTGTCGACGTGGGTCGTCTTCTTTTTCGCCATAGATTAATGGGTAAGCGTTGGATTTTGGAGGGTCTGTGGTGAAGAAACGGATTGGGAACGAGAGGTGTTTAGGGTTTTGTGAGTGAATGAACCAGAGAGTGAGGAGGAGTTATAGTGTGTGCTCAGAGAGAGAGAGAGAGATGAAACGGCGACGGAGACGATTGGTGGTCCGGTTAATCGTGTGGTGGGTGGTGGAGATGCGAATCGTTTTCAGGGAATTCAAATTTTGAAAATCTTGGTTTTGGGGAAATGTGTTTTTGATAAACCCTAAAGAAGGTTATCTTCATCTTTACTGTTGTATTCTAGGGTTTGTGGTAATGGATCATTGGGTTAGGTTCTCAGGCCCATTAGAAAGCCCATAGAGTTTATAGCTTTATGCTACCTGGGCTTATTAGAAGAGAGAAAGTGAGACCAACCCAATGATATAGTTATCGGCTTCTTCTTTTTTTTTTTTCTTTTTTTTTATTTGGGTGGATATCTTTTTACAAAGCATAAAAAGATATCCACCCAAATAAAAAAAACGCTCTCTCCTCTCTCCTACTTCTTTGTCAGTTACTGGTAGTTTAACCACCACAGATAGCAGTTACTGATAGTGTTTTCAGCAGTTGATCATCACATAAGGCAGTTTCCTGGTTGTTTCACCGGAGAACTGCTGCAACCTTCTCTGATTCTTAGAGAATTCAGTACACCTTCTGGTGATTCCTTCTAATTTTTATATCTTTTGCTCCCTCCTTCAGTTGTTTCTGACAATGGAAGAAGGTTCATCACAGGAACAAGAAGACCTGCAACAGGAAGATGACATCATTTGGGGTATGAATCAAATCAATCTCACAGAAGAGGAAGAACAAGTGGTGGAATTACCTGAGGATTCCATTGATGATGGAATCAGAGTATGCAAGAACAACATCTTTGGTAAGATTTTCCATCACAGACCTGTCAATGCAAATGGTTTACATGCAACATTAAAAACATATGGGAAGAACCTGATGGTTTCCAAGTGATACCAATTGGTAAGAATTTGTTTCAATTCCTTTTTTCCAAAGAAGAAGACATTGACAAAATTCTAAACAATCAACCTTGGCTATTCAATGGTAGTATGATTGTCATGAAGTCATGGATTGAAGGACAAAATATGCTAACTGCTGATTATAATGAGGCTATTCTTATCTTGCATCTCAAACACATGCCTTCAGAGTGCCTAACTATCAAAGTGGGTGAAAGTATTTGCCAAACTTTGGGAAATATGTATCATGTGGAAATTCCAGACAGAACAAGTTGGGATGGAAGGTTTATTAGAATCAAAGTGGGTATGTCAATCACCAAGCCTCTTCCCAGATGTATTAAAGTCAAAAATCCAAAAACTGGAAAGCTAATATGGGTTGATATCAGGTACAAAAAATTACCTTTTCATTGTGAGTATTGTGGTATCATAGGGCATGATCACAAAGTTTGTTCCATTTTGAAAAGGAATCAAAAATTAGGCCTTCCTATTACTAACATGTATGGTAACTGGTTGAGAAGTGCACAAAACCCAGTTAACCCTATCTTCAGTCCTTTCAATAAACCAAAGTTGAACACAGAGGAATGAATACCAGTACCTGTTCATGCTGCTGCCAAAGTAAATGCTCATGCTAAGTCTGGAATTGGTGATCAGTCAGGTGCTAAACCTACTACAAATCACAAAGGAAAAGAACTTGTCACTGTTCAGAAAGCTATCACTAGTGTTTTACTCTCTTGTAATGAAGGAAAGAAAAAGAAGAGAAAAACCATCTTGCCTCATAGTGATATCAGTGCCATCAGGAGTAAACCACTTACTATTGCAGATACTGCTACTGATCTGGATCAAATTCCAACTTCTATGGATGCTGTTTCTTTTGGTAAAGACAACAAGAGAAGCAGGAGTGCCGAAAGGCTTGCTGATTTGTCTTTCTTTGATGAGATATCGGCGGGGGTTGATGACAACCCTTGCCGAAAACAATGAAAACATTATGCTGGAATGTACGAGGTTTGGGGAACACTCGTGCATTCCTAGCCCTCAAGCACAAAGTGAGGGTGGAGGTTCCTCAAATTTGTTTTTTAATTGAAACAAAACTTGAGTATCGTAAAGCAGAAGCTGTTAGACTTCAATTACAGTACAAACATGGACTTCATGTTCCCAGAAATGGGGGGTGCACAAGAATCCCTCAATCCGCACCGATCCGCAAATCCGTCCGATCCGTGACGGATCGGGTCCGAACCGATCCGTGATGGATCGGAATAGGATTGAAAAATATAAATCCGATCCGATCCGTCAATCCGTTCGATCCGTTTATATTTATTATTATGTTAATTTTTACTAATTTCATCAATATAATTTGTTCTCATGCTAACTTTAACATAATAATGTCATTACTTATCAATGTTGTGTTGAATAATTTTGATTTTTGATGATATAAAGAGTAAGATATGTCATAAGTTAACTAAAAACTATATTAAATGATAATTGTATATTAGTGTTTATGTTGTTAGTTGAACATATTCGAAAATATTTTGAAATATTTGCGATCCGCGGATTAATCCGGTCCGATCCGCGAAACCGTAGACCCGATTGGATCCGATCCGTTTCGATCCGTAAACCGGCGGATCGGATTAACTCAACCTCAATCCGGACCGATCCGATCCGTGTGCACCCCTAGTTTTTCAGGTGGAATTTCTGTGTTGTGGAAGGAAGAAGTGGATTTGCATGTTCTCAAGTACCACAAATTTTTTATACACTGCAAAGTATATGACTCTCAAAATCAGAACAAGTGGTTTTTATTGACTGGTTTTTATGGTGATCCTGATACCTCTCTTAGAGGACTTTCTTGGGAACTTCTAAAGATATTAAAACCACCAGACCCACTCACTCCTTGGATAGTAATGGGAGATTTCAATGAAGTCTTGGGGCATCATGAGTACTGGGGTGCATCTTATAGAAGTGATTCCCAAATGGCCAAGTTCAGAGATTGTATAAGACATTGTGGGTTGTCTCAAGTTCCAACTACAGGAGGTTATTTCACTTGGACTAACTGCAGACAAGGCAAGGCTCATACTAAGGAGAAATTGGACATAGTCTTAGCTAATGATGCTTTTTTTGACTGTTATAGTCAGTCAACAGTTGAAGTTCAAGAAAAGAGTTCAAGTGATCATCACCCACTTCTCACAAATATTTGTCACAAGAAGAAGAATGCAAGACACAAGAAAAGGTTCCAGTTCTGCTATAGCTGGACTAAGGAGGAGCACTGCCACAATCTTATTTCTAGTAATTGGCAAGGTGACAATTCTCATCTCACAACAGCATTTTTTCAGGACAAGATTCAGAAGATTTCCCAAGATCTTCACAGTTGGGACAGAAATATTAAAAGGCATCGCAACACTGATGTCTCTGATTTACATAAAAAACTGGCTTGTCTTAGAGATCAATCCCCTACTTTTGACAACTTGAATCACATCAACAAGATTCAGTCAGAATCAATAAAATTCTTATGCAAAATGAGATGGATTGGAGACAAAAATCTAAAGCTCTTTGGTTAAAAGAAGGGGAAAGAAATACTGCTTATTTTCACAGGAAAGCATCTTCAAGAAGAAGAAGAAATCATATTGCAGGTATCTTCAATGCAGACAAACAGTGGGTCACTAAGGAAACAAACATTGCCAAAGTTTGTACCCAGTACTTCAAACACATTTACACTTCTGAAGGTGTTTCTGATATAGATACTGTGTTGAATGCTATTCCAGTTAAGGTAAATGAAGAAGCCAGATTTTCTTTGCTTAAGCATTACACAAAGGAGGAAGTTATTGAAGCCTTGAACCAGATGCATCCTCTTAAAGCACCTGGTCCAGATGGTATGTCTGCTATCTTTTATCAGCACTACTGGTATATTTTAGGGGATGACATTACTACTTTGGTGTTAAGGATTCTTAACAATCAAGAAGACATTTCTATTCTCAATCAAACTGCTATTGCCTTGATTCCTAAGATTGACATTCCTAAAGAGACTACTGATTACAGGCCTATTGCTTTGTGTAATGTCATATACAAGCTAGTGTCCAAGGTGTTAGCCAATAGACTCAAACTTATTCTGCCTGCTATTATTGATGAGTCTCAAAGTGCTTTTGTTCCTCAAAGACAAATAACAGATAATGTTATCATAGCATTTGAGACCATTCATTCCATGAAATGTCACAAAAGAGGCAATGGCTATTTTACACTAAAGCTTGATATGTCTAAAGCTTATGACAGAATAGAGTGGCAGTATCTTAGAAGTTGTATGTAAAAGTTGGGCTTCCCTGAAGATTATATACAGCTTATTATGAATTGTGTTCAGTCTGTTTCTTACTCTATTTTGATTAATGGAAGTAGCTCTGATCCTTTTCATCCAACCAGAGGATTAAGACAAGGTGATCCTCTGTCACCTTATCTGTTTCTTTTATGTTCTGAGGGTTTCACTTCTCTGGTTAACAAAGCTGTCTCAGAAGGAAGACTGCAGGGTTACAGGTCTGTGGGAAATGGGCCTGTCATTACCAAACTTTTCTTTGCTGATGATTCATTATTCTTTGGTAAAGCTACTCCTGAAGAAGCTACTACTTTCAAGAATATTATTGATGTTTATTGCAGTGCTTCAGGTCAGAAGATCAACTGTGACAAATCTGCTCTAGTCTTCTCTCCTTCTGTTTCAGAAATGGCTAAAAGCTCCTTATAAGAGATTTTTCAAGTTCCTACTGCTCTTTGTCATGAGAAGTATTTGGGCATACCCACTACTTTTGGGAAGGAAAGAAAGAAGCTTTTCAGCTCTCTTACAGATAAGGTTTGGAGAAGGTTAGCACTTGGAAAGAGAAGATTCTCTCTCCTGCTGGTAAAGAAATTCTTTTAAAGACTGTAGTTCAAGCTTTACCCACTTACTACATGTCTTGTTTTCTTTTACCAAATTCTATTGTCAAGGACATTGAGAGTATAATGTCAAAGTTTTGGTGGGCTGCAAACATTGATAAGAGAGGTCTTCATTGGGCTACATGGTCTAAACTTTTCCTCCATAAATACAAAGGTGGCCTAGGTATGAGGGATATGGAAATTTTTAACCTCTCACCGTTAGCTAAACAGGTGTGGAGAGTTTTTAAAAACCCTCATTTTCTTGTCTCTAAAGTGTTGAAGGCAAAGTACTTCAGACACAGCACCATCCTAGAGGCTGACAAGGGCTGTACTCCTTCCTACATTTGGAGAGGTCTAGTAAAAGCTAAGGTTATGATAAATCAGGGTTGCAGACATATGGTGGCTACTGGTGACAATATTCAAATCTACAGAGATAGGTGGATTTTACAAAATGGAGGTAGGAAAGCTTTTAGCAATCCTACTCTTCCCATGAATGCCACAGTTAACTCTCTCATTACAGAGAACAGACAATGGAATCAAACCTATATCTCTCAACATTTCAGTCAAGAGGACTTCAGAGGTATTATTCAGACTCCCATCAATTACAGACTCAGCAATGATACAGTTTGTTGGAATCATACTACTAATGGTGCTTACACGGTTAAGTCAGGATACAACACTGCTTACTCTTACAAGCAGTACAAGACAGTTACTAAAGAATTGGGAGATTCTAGTAATTGTGTTGCAGAACAAGATTGGAGGAGGATTTGGAACTTACCTGTTCCCCGTAAAATCAGGTTCTTTCTTTGGCGTTTCTGTTGTAATACTCTTCCAGTCAAAGGTAATCTCACTCACCGTGGTATTAGAGTTGATAGTACTTGTGTGCTTTGTGGCTTTCCTGAAGAAACACAAAAACATTTGTTCAGAGATTGTTCCTACTATAAGTTCATCTGGAAAAACTTTAGCAACAAACTGGACTTATCTTGTGTTACTCCGGGGGAAAGAGCTTGGCTAAACTCCGTCCTTCAGCAGAATGATGATTGCAGTCAAATCCTTTTTGTGGCCTGTATTTGGATTATCTGGAAAACTAGAAACATCAAGATTTTTGAGAACAAGGATCAGACTCAGAAACAGATCATCAATTGGATCGAGTTACTAATTGTTGATTGGAGTTTACAAGTTCAAAACTGAAGTAACTAGGGTTTCTGAGGACTTACCAACGAATTGGAATCCTCCGCCTCAAGATGTTCTTAAAGTCAACGTTGATTTTGCTGCTTCTAAGGCAAACCTGCGTGCCTGTGCAGGATCAATTGCTAGAAATCATAACGGGGATTTCATCTTAGCTGCTTCTACCCCGATTCAATGCTTCACGGATTCAAATCTCGGTGAAGCAACAACACTTTTGGAGACAACATGATTGATAAGGGATCTTGGCTATGAAGGGAAGCAAATCATTTTTGAGGTTGATTCTCTGAATGGTTTCAATTGGGTAAACAACTCCAAGATTTGGTGCAACGAATGGGAGGGCATTTTGGCAGAGCTTCGGCACTTCATCAACCAGATCTTCAGAGGCAAACTCCTTTTTATAAGGAGAGAAGGAAATCAAGCGGCTCATGCACTGGCTACGATGGGTCTGGAAGAGGAAGAGGTCAAGGTCTATACAGTGTATCCACCGGGACAGATTCAGCACATCATTCAAAGTGATTTGGATAGACGCCATCGATCGGATGAAGATTCATCTCCCCTTCCTGCTAGATGAATCGTTTGGTTTGTGCGCCTGTTTGTACTTTTCTGTTAGTTTGTTCATTGTTTGGTTTTATCTTCTCTTTGGGCTTGCTAGTATAGTTTGGGCCTTGTTGTTTGTATTGGATCCATGATGGGTAAGGCCTATATCCCCCCATCTGTATGTTTGTGGGTTGGGAGCCCAATTTAATTCTAAGCGGGGTTTATACCGCCCTACCACTAAGGTAGGTTCCCTCAAAAAAAAAAAACATAGGAGTAATATTTTAGTGTTCCAAAAGAGCACAACGTGGTACTCTACAACCAATGAAAGTTGCAATACTTAAACAAACTGTTTGTGAGTGATAAACATTCATTGATTGTAGAGCACCATGTGGTGTTTTTTTGGAGCACCAAAAAATTACTCCCAATCAAGAAGGTCGTTCTTTTATATATTCAACGCCCAATCTAGCGGGCGGGTACAAAGACTAAACTGGGAGAATCTAGCATATCTATTGATAACTCCGTTTTCGGAGTTATTTTATGCCTTTTATTTCTACGTTTTGCGTGCTTATAATGGAGAATTTGTCGTCTTTTGAGTAAATTGAGCGTAAATGTGAAAATACGAGTTCATGTGCAATACTTGTTAAACCCGGGCGTTTCTTTAGATTTTTGAGCTTTTTATTGTGATATGATCGCGGGTTGTGTTTTCGTGTTGTGATTCGCAGGAAAACAGGGCTTGGAGGATCGTGCGGGATTTGGAAGCGAACTTCGGAAACAAGGAACTCAAAGGAAAGTCAAAGGAAAGGAAGGAAAGTCAAAGGAAAGGAAGGAAAGTCAAAGGAAGGTCAAGGGAAGAAAGAATGGAAGAAGAAAGTCAAAGAGTGGAAGAGAAAAGTCAAAGGAGGCAAAAAGAGGGCTGGACACAGTAGTCTTCGTGCGAAGACATTTGTCTTCGTGCGAAGACAATTACTTAGCCAAAATTCAACTCTGCAACATTCTCTTCTCAAACACACTCTCAGTATCTACATAATAAGACCTTCGCACGAAGAGGCAGAAGTCTTCGTACGAAGACTCTTCGTGCGAAGACAACTGTCTTCGTGCGAAGAGGTCGTGGGACAGAGCAGATTTTTTGGGGCTTTTCCGTATTATTTCCAAACTTTGTAATATTATTATGGGAACGTATTTAAGGTTTTTAGGTCGACTTTTTCAGTAGTTTTTGGAGATTAGAGACATCTTTGGAGATCAAGAAGCCTTGGAGAGAGCTTAGGAGCTTTTGGATCATTCGTTTGAATTCTAAACTCTCGTTTTTCTTGATTTTTATGATTAAACTCATTATAATTGTCGTTTTGATTATGAATATGAGTAGCTAAACACCTTTTGCTGGGAATTCTCGGTTGGTGTAGCTAGGGTTTGATCTAAAGTTGATGTTTTGATGATTGTAATGCATGCTTTAGCTTAATCTCTCGTGTTATTCACTATTATGGATTATTTGCGTTCTTAAATCTTATTATCTTTGCGAGTAGCTAACGTAGAGATAGAATTAATTAGTTTCACGCGGTAACTCCGTGATAATTAGTCGGTAAATTGAATAATCCACCTAGTCGTATCAATGTTTGGTAACTCGGCATCGTTAACTAGGATCGTTAAAGTAGAATTATGGTATTAATGCGTGCTTAAACCTAAATTAGGCTTGGTAACTCGGTTTAGTTTAGTTTAAGTATAGTGGATTTGCTTGGTAACTCGGTAAGTTCAACCTTTCTTGATTAATAGTGAATAATACGTGGTTGTTTTACAAATCAAAATCTAAATTTAGATCAACCTAGTGAACCTAGAGAATTCCCGGTACTTTTCCCTTATTGATAAAACCCTCCAATTATTCATTCTTTATTAATCGTGAATTATTTCACTTGGTTAATTGAGATTATTGCATTTATTTTCTTAGAATTAGATAACAACACAAATTGCGACTTGCCCACATAAGGTTTAGAATAGTAATTAATTTAAACAAAGTCCCTTGGGTTCGACAACCCGGATTTCCGGTTTATTACTACACACGACGGCTGTGCACTTGCAGTTGGAACGTACCAAGTTTTTGGCGCCGTTGCCGGGGACTTCGGCTAAATTAGTTATAATTCCTAGCCTTAGGGATTTTAATTTACTGTTTATATCCGTTACTCACCTACGTTTTGCGTGTTTCGTGATTTCAGGTTGATTTACTCGGTGCATGACCCGTTCTCGAGACGAGCCTTTGTATCCAACGTTTGAAGACCCGGAATCCTTATTAAAAGCACAGCGTAGAGACAAGAGGAATTCAAGCTCAGTAGTTATGGATGAAGAAACGAGAGCTGAGTTTGAGAGGATCCGCAAAGGGATGCAGGATGCGGAAGCAGCTAGAGCTGCAGCTGTAGAGGAGGCTGCACAAAGAGCCGCAGAAGCTGAGGAGGTGAGAGCTCAATTGGCTGAGATGCAGGCAAGGATGGATCGCATGGTCCCCCCAAATCCACAACCACGTCATGGTGTGGGGGCACAAGTGGCGAACATCGGGGGGAACAACAATGGTAATAATGGGGAAAACAACAGGCAGAACAATGCTGAGAATGAAGAACGCCCGATGGTGGATTATTTCAGGACTACTCCAGCATGTTATCAGCCTACCATTGTCAGGCCACAGATCAATGCCCAACACTTCGAGCTGCGCCAACATATGATCAACATGGTTCGTGATGAGTGCGCATTCAACGGAGCTCCAGGAGATGACCCCAATCACCATCTGCTGGTATTTGAGCAAATCACATCAACCCTGCACGATCAGCGCGTTCCAGATGAAACAATTAAGCTTTTACTATTTCCATTCTCCTTATCTGGAAAAGCCAAGAAGTGGCTTATGGAGCTGCCAGCTGGTAGCATAGTGACATGGGCAGATTGTTGTCATGAGTTTCTGAGGAAGTATTTGCCACCATCCAGAGTCGCGCAGCAGATGGAAGAGATTGCAAAGTTCACTCAGGATGAAGACAGCTCTTTGGGAGATGCATGGAGGAAGTTCAGCCAAATTCTCCGTAGATGTCCGAATCATGGAGAGCCATGGCACAAGCTCTTCCATTATTTCTACACTGCATTAGACAAGGAGACAGCTGACCAGTTAGATATGCTAGCTGGAGGTAATTTTATGGGACTTGGAGCACAGCGAGCTCAAGATTTGCTGAACAACGCGTCAAAGAGAGAGACTACACGATCTGAAACGCGTAGGTACTCCAAACCGGGGGATACATCCTTAGTCAACAAGATTGAATCGATGGAACAAAAGTTGGAATCCATGACTTCAGCATTTCACGGTATGCACCCTGCAACTCAGAAGCCCATGGGTGAATTACTAGCAGATGAAAGCCAGGGATATGATAACAGTGTTGAAGATGTGAATTTTATGCGACAGCAGCAATGGCCTAACACCTATCATCCCAACAATCGTAATCACCCCAACTTCAGCTATGCCAATCCAAACAGTGGATTATATGCACCCGGACAGAGACCCAATGTTCCATATCAAGCGAGGCAAGCTCCACAACAGCAGGCTCCACAAAAAGAAGAACAAGAAACAAATGCTTTATTGAGAAAGCTCCTAGCTAATCACGACAGGATGGAGAGCGCGATTGTCTCAATACAAGCAACAATAAAAAGCCATGAGACTCAGATTGGGCAGATCGCCAATCAAAATGTCAAGCTTCCACCAGGCATGCTTCCAGCAAATACCATCACTCCTAACGAGCAGCTAAATGCCATCACAACTCGCAGTGGCATCACTACTGAGGACCCCCCATATCCTAGCCACGCGCGAGCTGAGGCGACTAAGGCCACTGAGAAAGCTTTGGATGAAGAGATTCCCGTGCCTACCGTGAGTCCCCAATCAAAGGACACGGTGAGGAAGTCGGATGAGAAACAGAAGCCTAGGGAGGAATACAGTGTGCGAGTGCCATACCCGCAAAGATTGAAGAGCCAAGAGGATGCCAAGCATTTCAAGAAGTTTGTGGATATCTTCAGGAAACTGCACATTAATATACCTTTTGCAGAGGCCATCTCACAAATGCCGAAATATGCCAAATTTCTCAAGGACCTCCTTTCTAATAGGAGGCGCATGGATGACTTTGAAACCGTGACTCTAAATGAGGAGTGTAGCGCCGTTGTGCAAAAAGCGTTACCAAAGAAGATGAAAGATCCAGGCGGTTTCATCATTCCTGTTACATTGGGAGACGCATTTCATGGGAGGGCATTATGTGACCTTGGTGCGAGTATTAATTTGATGCCTACATCGGTTTTTGAGCAACTTGGTGTGGGAGATCCTAAGCCTACCAGGATGTGCTTGCAGATGGCTGATCGCACAATAAAACGCCCCAGGGGTGTTTTAGAGGATGTATTAGTGAGAGTTGAAGGACTCATCTTCCCAGCGGATTTTGTGATCTTAGATATGGAGGCCGACGATGATGTTCCTCTTATTTTGGGCCGTCCATTCCTGGCCACTGGGAGAACTATCATTGATGTGGCCAATGGAGAGCTGACTATGCAGATCAACGATGAGAAGGTGGCCTTCAATGTATTTGAGGCTATGAAGTTTCCCGCATACGCGGTGAGCGAGCAGTGCTTTGGGGTGGATGCATACACGCTGGACGAGGAGGACGATATTTTGTTGGAGCAACTATATGAGGAGCTTGCTCTATTTGATTCCAGCGAGAAAGAGCAAGCCTTGGATGTTCATTGGCGCCCACCATTACCCCTCTTTAATGAGGGAAGCAGGAAGATTCTCACTCCTCTTATTACTGCTCCTGTTTTAGATTTAAAGCCTTTACCTGTTCATTTGAAATATTTATACTTGGGATCTAATGATACTTTACCTGTGATTGTATCTGCATGTTTGGACAGGGAACAGGAGGAGCAGCTTCTCGAGGTACTACAGAAGAGGAAAGCAGCTATGGGATGGACAATAGCAGATATTAAGGGGATCAGCCCCACAGTTTGCCAGCATAAGATCAGGCTCATGGAAGACAAGAAGCCGGTAGTTCAATTTCAGCGCCGCCTCAACCCTCACATGCAGGAGGTGGTGAAGAAAGAGGTGCTTAAATGGTTGGAAGCAGGTATCATTTATCCGATTTCCGACAGCACGTGGACTAGCCCGGTACAATGTGTTCCCAAGAAGGGAGGTATAACTGTGGTGGAAGGGGAAAAAGGTGATCAAATTGCCACACGTACAGTTACTGGGTGGAGAGTTTGCATGGATTACCGCAAACTCAATGATGCCACTTTGAAGGATCACTTTCCCCTCCCATTCGTGGACCAGATGCTTGATAGGCTAGCTCACCATTCACACTACTGCTTTTTGGATGGATATTCTGGGTATAATCAGATAGCGATTGAGCCGGCTGACCAGGAGAAGACGACATTTACTTGTCCATATGGGACGTTTGCATTCAGACGCATGCCCTTTGGGCTATGCAATGCCCCAGCTACGTTTCAGAGGTGTATGATGTCTATCTTCTCAGACATGATGGAGCAAAATTTTGAAGTCTTCATGGATGATTTTTCACTTTATGGTGATGGGTTCGAAGACTGTCTCCAGCAGCTAGCTCGGGTACTGGACAGATGTATTGACACCAACCTAGTGCTTAACTGGGAGAAGTGCCATTTCATGGTGACCGAGGGAATAGTGTTGGGGCACAAGATCTCCAGTAAAGGTTTAGAGGTAGACCGGGCGAAGATTGAGGTGATCGAGAAGCTTCCTTACCCTACGTCTGTCAAAGGGGTACGGAGTTTCTTGGGACATGCAGGTTTCTATCGGCGCTTCATTAAGGACTTTTCGAAAATCACAAAGCCTTTATCTGGTTTGCTTGAGAAAGATGCCGTGTTTGATTTCAATGAAGACTGCAAGACAGCGTTTGATTTGCTCAAGAAGAAGCTGATTAGTTCTCCCATTATAGCCACTCCAGACTGGACCCTACCGTTTGAACTTATGTGTGATGCCAGCGATTACGCGGTGGGAGCAGTGCTGGGACAGCGGAAAGACAAGGTAGCTCATGTTATTTACTATGCTAGTCGTACTCTTAACACTGCACAGGTTAATTATGCCACCACGGAGAAAGAGATGTTGGCTATTATCTTCGCATTGGACAAGTTTCGTCCATATCTTGTGGGTTCTCAGGTGACTATTTTCACGGACCATGCAGCCCTCAAATATCTTCTTGCTAAGAAGGATGCGAAGCCTAGATTGATCCGATGGGTGTTACTAATGCAAGAGTTTGATATAGTGATAAAGGACAAAAAGGGTGTAGAGAACGTTGTTGCAGACCATTTGTCACGACTGGATAACGAAAAACAAGAAGATGTGCCGATTAGAGAAGATTTTCCAGACGAACAACTTATGGTAGTGGTAGCAGCTGTGCCTTGGTTTGCGGATTTGGCAAATTTCAAGGCGCTCAAAATTGTCCGGAAAGACATGACGTTCCATCAGAAAAAGAAATTTTTCGCAGATGCACGACACTATTTCTGGGATGACCCTTATTTGTTTAGGTTGGGAGCTGACAATGTGTTGAGAAGATGCGTAGCTGAGCCAGACACGTTGGACATTCTTAGACACTGCCACGAATTGAATTGCGGAGGACATTTTGGCAAAGCGCGTACTGTGGCAAAGGTATTGCAAAGTGGATTTTACTGGCCTACTCTACATAAAGATGCTCATCTATTTGTGCAGCAATGTGATCGATGTCAGAGAACCGGCAATATCTCCAGCCGAAACGAGATGCCTCAAAATTTCGTGTTGGAAGTAGAGCCCTTTGATGTCTGGGGCATCGATTTCATGGGACCATTCCCGTCTTCACTTGGCAATCTTTATATACTGTTAGCTGTGGATTATGTGACCAAGTGGGTGGAGGCAATGGCGTGCCCGAAAAACGATGGAGCCACTGTAGAGCGATTCGTGCGGAAGAGCATTTTTACACGGTTTGGAACTCCCAGAGCCATAATCAGTGATGAAGGATCGCATTTCGTGAATAAAGTCTTTGCCAATGTCTTGAGCAAATATGGGGTAAAGACGCATAAGATATCACTGGCCTATCATCCGCAGTCGAATGGGCAAGCAGAAGTTTCTAACCGAGAGATAAAAGGAATTCTGGAGAAGACAGTCAACCCGGGACGCAAGGATTGGTCTCTGCATTTAGACGATAGCTTATGGGCGTATAGGACTGCTTACAAGACTCCTTTGGGCATGTCTCCCTACCAGTTAGTGTTTGGGAAGTCGTGTCATCTTCCGGTGGAACTCGAGCACAAGGCATTCTGGGCCTTGAAGAAGATCAATTTGGACGCTAAGCTCTCAGGTGAGCTACGAAAGCAAGCGCTACTTGAACTTGAAGAATTTCGATTGATGGCGTATGAAAGTGCGAAAATCTATAAGGAGAGGACAAAACTGTGGCACGACAGGCACATCATCCCGAGAGACTTCAAGGTAGGACAGAAAGTATTGATCTTCAATGCAAGACTAAAGCTGTTTCCAGGGAAATTGAAATCTAGGTGGAGTGGTCCCTACACGATTACTGAAGTTTATCCATGGGGATCTCTTGAGGTAGAGGATGCAAATGGGAACAGGTTTAAGGTGAATGGTCAGAGAGCAAAACCGTACGTGGACGGGAATTTCATTGGAGTCATTGAATGGCTTCATGCAACTCCCGCAGCTTGAAATATCTCTGAGGTAACTGGGTCGGGCCGTCGACCTTAAATTACAAAGCGCTTGTTGGGAGGCAACCCAACCTATTTACTGCTTTAGGATAGATTTTAATACTGTTTTGTAATTTTTATTCGGTTTGATGTTATTGAGAGGTGCGAGAGAGTGGATTTAATATTTCCAATGAGTATGTGCAGGAATACGAGGTGAAAGGCCTATTTCGGACTCCCCTTCTTGATGCGCGCGTGCGAAACAGAGTGAAAAGTCCAGATTTGCAGCTAAATACGCGTATCGGGATCCGAAGTGAAGGAATTGAAGGTAGAAGCCATTTCTGCATCTATTCAACACACGCACCTGGGGAAGATCATGTTCCCGGACTCCCCGTCTTGATTTGCGCAAGAATTTGATTGGTGAACGGAGAAAGCTATCACGCCGGCACGGATTACGAGGTGAAATTTTGAAGGACAGACTGAAATGAGAATTGAACAATGCCAACGTGTGGGGGTGGTCGAGAGCTTTCTGTAGACAGGTGGATCGCGCAAATCGGAGTCCGGATGAGGAAGTTACGCCAAAAAGGATGTTTTAGCAAGTAAAACGAGGCCAAAAGCATCCGGAAATGCAAAACGTGCCTTGGAACGCGTGAAATTGACAAATAAAATATTCCCCGGATTTTGGGAGTGTTTTAAGGTGAAAAGGGAGTCTCGAGGTCGAGGAGATCCTTCGGAAAGCAAAGGCACGATCGAAGACGCGAAAAATCGACAAAAAGGATGTTTTTGGCACAATTCAGCATTGTCTTCGTATGAAGACAATTGTCTTCGTAGGAAGACATTTTACTTAGAAAAATTTTCAAGCTCTGAATTGTCTTCTTATAACAAGTTGCAGTATCTGTTTGAGAAGACCTTCGTGCGAAGACAATTTGTCTTCGTACGAAGACTCTTCGCACGAAGAGAAATGTCTTCGCACGAAGACATCGCGCAGAATGACAGATTTGGCCAGCACGGATAACAGCTTGTGGGTTATATCTTGGGGGCTTTTTAGACATTTTGGCAAGAACTTGAAGTTTAATCAGCTGTGTTCGATCTCTTCTCCTCATTCTTCATCTTCAACAGCAACCCTCCTCCTCCATAGCCGCGCACGAGCTCAAATCACCCCTCCCTTGTTTCTTCACCAAAATCAACAATCTACCTAGGGTTTTGCTCGCAATTCAGAGGGGAGCAAGATTCCAGAGGAGTTTTTGAGTGAGAGTGTGAGACAAGAGAGAAATCAGAGAAAAAAGGAGCTAGGGTTTTGAGGAAGAACTGAGAAATTGGACGAGCTACAGCTTGATTCAGCTTTCGGACGAGAAGGAAACACTAACGGGGACTACGCAAGGAGTACGGAGCAGCAAGCAATTCGAGATTTCGACAATTTTTTCCGGCACCATCAAAATCAGTCGGGGTTGGTCAAATTTTGAAATTTTTGCGTCCGTAAGACTTGCTCCGGACGCGTAGGTACTATCTAAACTTCGTAATTTCATATTCGAGTCTTAGGCACATTGAGTAAAAGCCCGGTTATTTGTTGTTGCGCTTAGAAGCGTACTTTGGGGGCGATTGCGTAAAGTCCTAGGAACTATTTGTCTACGTGCCTACGTGTTTCGTTTAGTATACACTTCTTGTTCACGTGCACAATTGTTGAATTGCTTGTTTTACTTGAAATTGAATTTTAAATGGCGGGTGGAAAGAAACGGAAGACGGGAGAGGGTCCTTCGCAAGAAGCATCGGGATCGGGCGATCCTCAATTAGAGATACCGCCTACTCCCCAATATGCCATCTTGAATGCCCCTTTTCCGGCTAAACCGGGTATTTTCGGCCGACGAAAGGCCAAGGCTAATTTGAAAGAGAGAAGTATTGGGCCCGGATACTATGATAGTTTCCGTTTCGTCACTCATGAGGCCCATCTTGACTCTCGAAGAGATACTTATTTGACTAAGAACGGGCAGCCCGAAAAGGCATTTCCATTGCACGAGGACATGCCTCAAGCAATTAAGGAAATTTATGAGCGCGAGAAGCTTGACAATTGGTTTAAGCTAGTAGGGCAGTCTAGTTCACATATTACGCGAGAGTTTTTGTTCAATTTGCGTTATGCAAAGGATGGTGAGAGTCAAGATCCTCGTCTCGTTTACTGTCGGAACGAGTGGATAGTCTTCACGCCAGAGACTATCGCTCTCGCCATGGGTTTTCCCGCATTGAAAGACGGTTGTGGGTTAGAGACTGTTCTTCGTAGTGAGAACCTTTGGTCTCGTTTAAATACTTTTTGCTTTGCGAAGGGGGTTGATCCATGGGACAGGAAAGGAGAGGTGATTCATTGGAAGGCCGAGAAGAGGTTTTATAGGCCGGAGGCTAGGTGGTGCTGTGAAGTGTTAGAAAACTGGGTTTTGGGAATCACACGAAACCCTAGTTATACGTTCCGCCTCTCGGTTTGGGCCCTTTGTCTTTACACCGGGGTTAGAATTAATATCCCCAAACTGATTTGGGAGAACTGTCTTGAGAGGGTGTCGAGGACGAACAAATTGGGCCCCGGTCATACTTGCTTGATCACTCACCTGGCCAAAACTGCTGAAGTAGTCATAGGGAGAGATATGGACTTGAAACCGTTTACTGCTAGGAAGTGGCATAGGTTTGACGAGACAGCGAGGAAGAAGGGCAAGGGTAGGAGGATGAACACCTCTAGGTTTGACAACCAGGTTGCCTACGACCACCTGAGAGAGGAGATGGCCCGGGATAGACTCGAGAGGAGACGCCAGTTTGCCCACACTCGGGACAATCAGGCGAAGCTGGGGGGATTAATCCAGATGGTGGGCCAGTGGGTTATACAGTCTAGTGGTCAGGCGGCGGGGGAGTTTGTTCCACCGGTCCCGACGGCGGATCCGTGGTTCCAGGAGGATGAATTTGAATATGAGGTTCCGCCGAGTGAGGATGAGGAAGAAGAAGATGATGAGGAACAAGAGGAAGATGAGGAGGAAGATGACGAGTAGTGGAGTGTGCCCTCATGCTAGAATTGTTGAGTCCTCGTGTTATCGTTGAGGACAACGATGCATTCTAGTGTGGGGGTGGTTGAATCCTTTTTACTAGTCAATGTCGTGTCTTTGCATTGCCAGTGTCTGCATGTAGTTAGAGGTTTTTGGTTATGTCCTTATTTTTCTTTTTATTATTCATCTTTTAGCGTGCACGTTTTGGTATTTTTGAGTCAACCCACCATTGTTGCGTCGTTAGTTGAGTTGGCCTTGCATATAGTGTAGGTAAAAAAAAAAAAAAAAATAATAAAAAAAAAAACTAAAAATGTGAAAACACCAAAAAAATTAAAAATTTGAGAAAGGGCAATTGAAAAAAGCTGAAAATTCGGTAAAATCGAGAAGTGTGAGACTTTTAGGCGTAGGGCGTGAATTGCGATCGAGAGTGACAATGTGAGAGTCCTTTAGTAAGTATAGAGAAACTCTCTTTACGGGAATGCGTGCCTATTTTACACACGAACTTAATTCTTTCAAATTTAAAGTGTGTGCCTAATTTTCTTACAAGAGTTGAGCTAGGTGTGAGCTAAACAAGCCGAACGTTCTTGTGTACGTCTTAGGTAGTCGCCAACCCGCCTCGTAGTGGCACACAGAACAGCTGTGCGAGGTGTGTATTAGAGCACTCACTGCTTATTAGAACTTACCTTGTAGGACCACTAGTAAACCCGTATTTGAACCATGGATTCTTTGACAACCTTTGGACTTAGGGTGACGATTCTTGGCCTTCAGCATTGATTGGTTAGGATCACCGCTTTAGTGCGTCACGAGGGTGTTGTAGTTGAGGGGGTTCGATGAGGGAGTACTTCATGCTATATTTGTGTGAGTCTTACATATCGCATGCACTTCATTTGTGATCTTCGAGGGGAATGCGAGGGTGAGTGAGAGTAGGCTTGCGCACTTCGGTGTGGCGGTGTTCCATGGAATTACAACATGGACACAAGTGAGGAGAGCCGTGAGTGTGTACCATCTAATACACACAAAACTTGGGTTGGGGGAATTTAATTGGTGGATCGTGCTAGGTACCGGATCTTACTCATCATGGTGTAGGAGGTTTGGTTGGATTAGGCACGAGACAGACATTTGATCGACTACTTGAGAGGGGACAGGATTACATTCGAGTGTGGGGGTGTCGACATTTGACTTCGGACATCGAGATTGCGTTTGCGACGACTCCATCCCCACACATGCTCGTTTATGTTAGCGGCTTTGTTGATTTACACCGAGGATTTTATTGAGATAGGGAGAGACATTGATTTGTGATTTATACGTGTTGATTTGGATATTGTCTCTCCTTACGATTATATGTTAGCTTGGCACTTGGAAGACCACTCGTGAAAGATATTGAAGGAATTGTGCAGGATTTTGAGAGAGATATAAAAAAAAAAAAAAAAAAAGAAAAAAAAAAATCAGAAAATCAGAAAAAAAAAAAAGAAAAGAAAGAAAAGAGAGAAAAAAAGGAGAGATGAATAAAGGAAGAATGAGAAGTTTGTGGAAGAACGAGTGGAGAAGCGACTAGTTCACGAACGGGAGATTTTTGGTTTATGCATCATTCATGACAATAGCCGCGGAGATCGTAATTGTACCGGGGTGTGAGGGGATCGAGGGCCGGAGATGGTGAGTTTCGGGCTTGGTTTCCATCATTGTTGTGAGGGTGTGTGAGCTATGGTATTTGTGAGAATGTGACGCTTTAGGACTTGTATTTGATTCTTATCCTATTTGTCCCTAAAGCTTCATCATTCTAAACCCGTTAGCGGATTAGGAGCTCGGACCTTGAACGTGGCTTAGCCTAGCGTAGCCTTTTATTTTGTGGCACACATGAAAAGGTAGTGCATTCTTGTACTTAGTAAAGTTAGGTTCTCTATACTAGCTAAGGGGAATTCATGTTGACGAATTTGATCTCGAATCATTCCTTGTGTCTAGATTTCTCATCGCTTCGTGTGAATCGGTTTAAGCTAATGGAGATTGCCCAATCTCACAAAAGAAAAAAAAAAAATTGTATTTCAATACTTGCATTGTGAATATTGCATTTGCATATAGGTGCATTGTGTATAATCGAGTCGTGTCGACTAGTAGGAAGGATGGTTGGTGAATGGTTCTACTCGGATTAGTATGCAAGTGTTCATGGTTTTGTATGCAATGCAAGGTGATAGTATGCAAATGGCGTAGGGAAGTATGCAATGAGTAATTGGTTGAGTATGCAAAGTTGGATGGATTGCGGAAAAGCGAAAGAAGTTTTGACTTGAGAGAGATGGAATTGACTTGGGAGATTTGCTCGGGACGAGCAAAAGGTAGTGTGGGGGTAGTTGATAACTCCGTTTTCGGAGTTATTTTATGCCTTTTATTTCTACGTTTTGCGTGCTTATAATGGAGAATTTGTCGTCTTTTGAGTAAATTGAGCGTAAATGTGAAAATACGAGTTCATGTGCAATACTTGTTAAACCCGGGCGTTTCTTTAGATTTTTGAGCTTTTTATTGTGATATGATCGCGGGTTGTGTTTTCGTGTTGTGATTCGCAGGAAAACAGGGCTTGGAGGATCGTGCGGGATTTGGAAGCGAACTTCGGAAACAAGGAACTCAAAGGAAAGTCAAAGGAAAGGAAGGAAAGTCAAAGGAAAGGAAGGAAAGTCAAAGGAAGGTCAAGGGAAGAAAGAATGGAAGAAGAAAGTCAAAGAGTGGAAGAGAAAAGTCAAAGGAGGCAAAAAGAGGGCTGGACACAGTAGTCTTCGTGCGAAGACATTTGTCTTCGTGCGAAGACAATTACTTAGCCAAAATTCAACTCTGCAACATTCTCTTCTCAAACACACTCTCAGTATCTACATAATAAGACCTTCGCACGAAGAGGCAGAAGTCTTCGTACGAAGACTCTTCGTGCGAAGACAACTGTCTTCGTGCGAAGAGGTCGTGGGACAGAGCAGATTTTTTGGGGCTTTTCCGTATTATTTCCAAACTTTGTAATATTATTATGGGAACGTATTTAAGGTTTTTAGGTCGACTTTTTCAGTAGTTTTTGGAGATTAGAGACATCTTTGGAGATCAAGAAGCCTTGGAGAGAGCTTAGGAGCTTTTGGATCATTCGTTTGAATTCTAAACTCTCGTTTTTCTTGATTTTTATGATTAAACTCATTATAATCGTCGTTTTGATTATGAATATGAGTAGCTAAACACCTTTTGCTGGGAATTCTCGGTTGGTGTAGCTAGGGTTTGATCTAAAGTTGATGTTTTGATGATTGTAATGCATGCTTTAGCTTAATCTCTCGTGTTATTCACTATTATGGATTATTTGCGTTCTTAAATCTTATTATCTTTGCGAGTAGCTAACGTAGAGATAGAATTAATTAGTTTCACGCGGTAACTCCGTGATAATTAGTCGGTAAATTGAATAATCCACCTAGTCGTATCAATGTTTGGTAACTCGGCATCGTTAACTAGGATCGTTAAAGTAGAATTATGGTATTAATGCGTGCTTAAACCTAAATTAGGCTTGGTAACTCGGTTTAGTTTAGTTTAAGTATAGTGGATTTGCTTGGTAACTCGGTAAGTTCAACCTTGCTTGATTAATAGTGAATAATACGTGGTTGTTTTACAAATCAAAATCTAAATTTAGATCAACCTAGTGAACCTAGAGAATTCCCGGTACTTTTCCCTTATTGATAAAACCCTCCAATTATTCATTCTTTATTAATCGTGAATTATTTCACTTGGTTAATTGAGATTATTGCATTTATTTTCTTAGAATTAGATAACAACACAAATTGCGACTTGCCCACATAAGGTTTAGAATAGTAATTAATTTAAACAAAGTCCCTTGGGTTCGACAACCCGGATTTCCGGTTTATTACTACACACGACGGCTGTGCACTTGCAGTTGGAACGTACCATCTATGAGCAAACAAATCAGCTACCCGGTTGGCTCCATGTCTAACATGGCGAAAAATTATCTCTTCAAATTAGAGCAAAGTTGCATGCACTCTTGAGCCAGCAACAAAATTTCCGTGCAAACTGAGTCTTCTTGGTTTCTTCCACTCCGCCATGTCGTTAACAATTCCACGCTGAGTTGTGAATCCGATTTCTCCACAAGTCGCTTACATCTAGCATCCCTTCCCATCTCTAAGCCCTTTTTATGCCAAGCAATTTCATTAATTGGACATAATTGTGGTAAGGGATCCTTTATTCCTTGAGGAAAAGGGAGACCGGGAAATTTGTGAGGCATTTTTGTAGGAGATTTTTGTACTGTCTTTTAAGAATCATTTTGGTTTATGACGGTGTCGTCGATACGGATCATAAATAGTTGTGGCTTGTGAGGTGAACGGAGATCGATCAAAAAATGAAGTTATTGATTCTAATTTTTGTCAAATTAAGGCTTGGCTTTGGTAGATTAGGTATCAAAAGAACTCACGGTGGTTTGATGAGTCAATTTTGTGATCGTTTCTCTTATGTCATAATGCAATAAATGTTGTGGAAATTTATCAGATGTCAACTTATCTTTTTCTATGTAACAATCTTGTAGACTTGCAAGCGATGTTGAGTGATGCGATACTTATATGATTTAAAGTGACACCGCATCGAATAAAAGCCCACGCGAGCTTCCTCTCTGACAATACGAACAAACTATTTCTCTTAGTTGACTTATTTTCCATCAATTTTGTATTAGGAGTTTGTATTTCATAGCGGAATAAAATAGGATAAGAGAGAATAAATTAAAAAGGAAAGGAATTTTGTAACAGTGATTGTATCACTACCTTATGGAAGTTATAAAGGAGAAATAAAGAAAAGGAAAAGACTTTTTATAGATAAAAAAGAAAAAGACTTCATGTTAAAATAAATTAAGAAAAAGAAAGAAAAGAATTCATATCCTTTTTGCTTGTGTTGCACTGTACTTACAGACCAAGAGACACATCCACCAGAACCCATACCAGTTGACTTATAAATAAATCTTCTACTTCTATACATGTTCAATGTATCTGCATAAAAGAATATGTATTTGAATATAGGGCAAATTTCAATTATGCCCTCTCATTAGGATAATCTTCACTTAAACCCCTTCTAGTTTGGAAAAATTCATTTACACCCCTTATGACTATCAAACTTGTTGTTACTTTCATCCAAACTGTGTATTCACTCTACTAGTTGGTAAGGTAAATTTCTAAATTCAGTTTTTCATACAGACTTACCCTTACGAAGGCTGCAACGGCTAATCGACTAAATCATACATCGAATTAGTCATAACTTTCGCTTATAGTAGATGCACATGTTCATAAACACATACGAAACGTGCGATAGAATACAAACACTTTGCGCGTGTTAAGAATACATGTTGGGAGTGGGTTGACTTTTTCCAGCCTCTGCAATGGTAAATCTGTCCGAAAATTTGATTTGAGATGTTACTTTTGGGAGAATACATTGATAGGGGGTGTAAGTGATAACAAATTTAGTAGTCATAAAGGCTGTAAGTGAAATTTTCCAAATTGAGGGGGTGTAACTAAATTTTTCCTGAATATATTAGTGCTTATTATCAGTTTATATTGTATGTTTTGATACTCTGTTAAGTTGATTAAATAAAATCTTTGAAAGCTCTATAGTGCAATGGACATGTGCTTCCATCTCCCCATATCCACCTTGTATGCTGACTATTATTTTTTAATTGATGTACACGAAGTGTTTAGGGCGAATAATGAGCGAGTATTTTAGCGTAATAGGTGTTAGATTTAGCATCACAGTTATATCAAGATCGCTAGGAGATTTATTTATTATACAATACACGTATGTAAGATGATTTGACTTAATACATGGTACCTAACATATGAGAATGTCAAAGCATATAAAAGAGGTGAAATATTTATTCAAGACAACCTCAAATACATTGAACACAATACTAACTACTACTACTACTACTATAAATAACCACAAAGCTCATGAGATTTGATGATAAAGCTTCTCTACAAACATACTAGTGATTTAAGATGATAAAGACATAATTAATTTCCCATTTTTAGTGATGATCTTCTCTTCTTGATGACTCAATCTTCAGATGATGGTGATGATCCCATTGGAATGGAAATTTACTTTCCTAACCTCCACCAGACTGAAGTTGTTTCTCAAGCTAAAGAAAAAGTCAAACAAATGTGTAAAATTTAATTGGTGTATGCATATCATTAACACCAAAAATAAAATAAAATCGCTTCCACACAAAAAATAATAATAATAATAATAAAAAATCAAATCAATTTCTTTAGTGCATGGCATGATCTAATCTCACCTTGAAGAGAGTTTCAAGCTTGTTCTTCACAAGGAAATACTCATTCTTCACTTGTTGTAGACATTTCAGGCACCTGCAGATAGACATACACGCATAGAACCAATTTAGAAACACAAGTACACAACAATGCATATTTTTGTGCTAATCGACAACTGTTAATCCTACTGGGCTTTGAACTCACCCTTCCACATTCTGGGCATCGCAGAAGTGGCGGAAGGCAATGCAGACCCTTTGGACTCTTTGAGCTCCAATGCTACCCTCATGCCAAAAAACAAAACCAACACTTACTTACTTGCCATAAAAAATGAAAAAGAGAAGAGAATCAATATTTAGTTATTTACTGTTTGGAGCTTGGTACATAGGTAAAAAGAAAGCTGTATCAATATACCTGGAACTACTACCCTTCAAGGTATGAACATGAGCATCCACCTTCCTGTAATCCACACTCTGCTGATTCCTACAAACCACAAAATTAACAAATAAGAACAGAGAGAGAGAGAGAGAGAGAGAGAGAGAGAGAGAGAGAGAGAGAGAGAGAGAGAGAGAGAGAGAGAGAGAGAGAGATTCTCACAGGGCTTTGGTGAGTTCATTGAGGAGTCTCTCAGAGTCTTCAAAGAAGAGGGTGACCACTTCCACCACAAACTCAGGGTTGCTCTCATCTTGCAACTCCTGAAGTTGAGTGAACTGCTCATCTAGAATCCCCTTCACAATCCCCACAAAACACACACAACAAATTTTATAGGAATGAAAAAAGAACACAACATGATCATCAAAGAGACCAGCTCTAGATTTCTGCTAACCTCATTGTACAAGGAAGATGTGTAATCAGCCACTTGTCTTTGCAGCTGAACCAGAGCATCCATTGCAGCTGTAAATGAGCTCACTCACTCTATATGTGATGAGTTTGAAGTTTCAGATCTTTTATGGTGTTGACCCTCTTCACTGCTCCCTTGGAGAGAAGAAGTGAATGAATACTTTCTTCACTAGAGGCATCATGACCCCAACATATATAATAGGGTGTGTGTGTGTATTTATTCAGTTTTAATATTTAATTGAACTTTTGACAGAAATCCCTCCTGCAGTATTGTCTCGCTGACACTTAGCTATCAACAATATAGATTTTGTCAGAAAACGCCCCTGCAGTTTCACTTTTACCGACATCGCGCACAATTTTACAAAAATTGATGGCAGCTAAGTGTCGGTAGAAGTGAAACTGCTGAAGGGTTTTTGTTTGAAAAATGGTGCGCGAAATTGATAAAAGTGTTAATTGTCAACGAAACGATATTGCAGAGAGTTTTCTGTCAAAAGTTCTATTTAATTTATTTTTAAATCCCTCTGAAAATGTGCTCTTCTGTTCTCTTTGCTTACTTCTGACAGTCTCCAAAACCCATCATCATGTGTGTGTTAAAAAGAAGTCTGAAGTCTGAACTCTGTGAAGTGTGTGAGCTCTTCACAAGATCCAAAATTTTGAGGGCATGTACCAAGCCCTTATCTCTCCATGTTTAATTTTTTAAATTTACTATCACTAACTCATTATTTTAACGGTATATATATACGAACATGTTTGGTACAAGATGAGAATCTAAATGAACAAATGAAAATGAATTAGTAGTTTGAACTCTCCGGATTGCTTTTTTCTTGAGGTGATTCGTGTACTCAAAGTGAGAAAACTTATCGGCCAAATGAAGAGGCAACCTTATGTAAGATACCAATTGTCTTGTGTTCTCAGTTTTTATTGAGATTCTGCACGCGTATCATATAATTTCAAGTTTGTATGTGGACTAGAGTGACACACGAGTGTAAATGTGACCATTCGCCATTGAGTGATGTAAAATGATGAAACATTGCACTACATGAATGAATGAAAACTACACTTTTTAATTTTAGCGTCAGACACAAATTTAGTTTTTTCTAGAGATCGCTGTTACTATTTATTGTTCGAGATTCTTTACTCGTACCAGACATATTTGAGAAGATCTAAGTTCGCTATCGAGTGATGTAAAAATGACTAAACATTGTGCTACATAAATGTATGAAAATGACATTTTTCACATCAGAGATTAAAGAAAAATAAAAAGAGCTGTTATTTTTTCAAAGAACACACAGATTATCTCCCATTCCTACCTACTACTACTCTCTCTTTTGTTAGTTTTATGCTTTTGTTGAAATTATTTTTTTCAAAGATTATTCAATCTCTTTGATTCTTATTCTTGCCCATGTAGTTTGTAGAGCTGTTGTTGTTTGGTTGGTTGGTAGTTGGTTAGTTGATTGGCTTTAAGCAACTCAGCCAAGGACAATTGATTAGTATATATGTCCCACGTCCTAGTTTTTACAATAGCTTTTACACTTGAATTATATCCAATTTCATTGCTAAACTTTATTTCAGTGTGTGATTGGAACTTTTCACTGTCTCTTGCAAGGTTACTGAAGGGCAGGAAGGATCTAACACATTCAGATCTACAACATGAATTAAAGCGGAATATTCATGTGTTTACCTTGTCTTCCTAAGCTCCTTAATGCAGCGGATGATCGTTGTGTTGCTTGCTTTCACGTGCCTCCACTTTGATCTTGCTCCCACCAATCTAGTGTGAATCTCGAGGACGAACACTGATTTCCACACCACGTTCCACCTCCTTGGATGAAGTTGGAGAGAGACTAGGGTTCTCTACAACTAGTATGAATCTAGACAGAGTAACTTTATTCTCTGGAATAATCTATTAGCCTTAGCATAATAGCACTATGGCACACCATAATGTGTAGGAGGCTACCTCTCTATATAGGCAAAACTTCTCCTAGGTTTGCACATAAACCCCTAGGGTTTGAGCCATAGCTACTAACCCCTCTAGTTTGTGCATTAGTGCAACTAACCCCATAAGGTTACGATAATTACATTGGGCACCCCACATGGGCGCACCAATTGCTAACATCTCCCACTCGCACAGTGGGGTTGCACAATTCATCCAGTCTCTATCAATCTCCAACTTTCTATCATCTACAAAAGAGTATTGTGTGGCCGTGGCGTGTGACCGGTGAGAGTACCTGCATTTCGGGAGATCCGTACACCAAACTCGTATAGCCAGCATGGGAAGGCACCCTCTCGGGAGATCCACATACCAAACTCGTATAGCCAGCGCAGGAAGGCACCCTTAAAACATATAACATTAATAATGCTCTCTGTAACTCTCGTATTCCCCAGATTCCTCCGATTGTCATCTCGTGGATCATGAGCACCTGCCTTGTCCCGAAGGCCATGCTCCAATGAGTCCACATCTCCTTTATATTTTCATATCCTACATGATCCCATAAGATCTTGCAGGTGGGCCCAATGAAAGATAATAAAGAGCGATGCAACGAGAATCTTTTCTTACATACATGTGTCACTCAGATTCGGCTCAGCTGCTTTCCCAGCAGTGTCCGAAAGGCCGAATCATCCATAGCCGTAAGGTGTCACGCCAAAGTAGCACCACCGACCCGTCTCCTCATGACACAGATGTAAGTACAAAGGGTATACAGTGTCAATCATCCTCACATGATCGACGAGGCTCACACGATGAGGAATCCCAGGGACTAATTCTACTCATCACCTCATGGTCACTCATAAGGGCGCGTTATTCAAGGGGAAATATGCGCCATAGTGTTTAGACTCTGATCAGAGCGCATGTCTTATCCTTGCAAAAGGACCACTATGCAGATGTCTATCCGGTAGCCCTTATGGCCACCAGCCCGAGTGCTGCCATGTCACACTATTGTGAACAATTATCAGCTCTCGCATCTGGCTTCTTCTACACAGACTATACATGGTTCGGGGTAGTAACCATGTTCGATTGGTCATAACCAACCTTACCTTGGAACTTGTTTCCAATGCGACAGTCGAATCCGTCTGACAGGCTCCTAGCTCTACTGATAGACTTCAAGCTCTTATCATAGGCCATATGCTCATATGAAGAAGGCATCTCATATCATATCGCAGGCTTTCAGCGCTTATCTGGATTCTGTCTCATCTTCCGCCACACCCAGACATATCCAGGATATTGCGAAGGCGGTTGCTCGTGTGAGTGAGCCAACCTAGTGTCTGCGTGACATGCTCTATGCTAGTACTGGAAATGTAACATATCATACATGTATCAAAATAACATGCTGTTTAAAAACAAATCCAATTAAAATCC
Organism: Linanthus parryae; assembly: GCA_023055425.1. Classification (NCBI taxonomy): domain Eukaryota; kingdom Viridiplantae; phylum Streptophyta; class Magnoliopsida; order Ericales; family Polemoniaceae; genus Linanthus; species Linanthus parryae. Next base: position 2,205,365 of record JALGPY010000002.1, read on the forward strand.
AGTCAATCAATGTCTCGTGTTCTCATCAATCATATTGCTAGTTATCGACTACTAAGTCCCAATTCTCTAAAGAGATCCACAAGGACGATTCTCATGTGGTTTAGGAATGGGATGAGCCAACATCCTGGCCCATAGTCGATCCACTCCAGGATTACTCTCTATAGGTAGTTATTTCACCTTTTGTGAAACAGTACCCTTGACTATGTGTTTGTCTTTACCGTAGTGTTATGGCCGTACGCTAGCACTACTCATGGTAATAGGTTTGTTGATAGCTCATAAGCTTACAAGAAACCCTTTTCAGTCAAACACATTTCTGCCCTATGACAGAACAGGCAATCGTGCTTCGCTTTCATGGTCGATGGAGCGGTCTAATATGATCATGCAACACTTATTTGTTCCATGTTAGTCTATCATCGAGCATGGACGAAAGCCTGAGTTGGATCCATGTGCATCTAGGTCCCCACCCTAGTTAGCATATGTGGCTAACTAGTCGAAGCATCTTCTTCGATAGTCATGGCACGTGATCCATCATATAGAGTATCCTGGTTACAATCTTGTGTCTTAAATTGGAATATCCTGAAATCCAATTCTTCCGATTGCATAGCGTTCGCTAGGTCTGAGTACACACCATAGTGCATATAAGACTCATACTGCATCAGGCACTCTGGTCACTTGGTCATTATTTTATGGCGTCTTTTAGGGCACATGCCTAGGCTCGTAAAGTCTTGCGCTGAGCTACAGGAGTACAATTACTCCTTAGGGGACTCGAACAATCCCTAAGCTCCACTAGCCAATAGTGTGTCATCGGTATTAAGTGACGTGATCTTCAACTCTCTACTAGTAAGAGTGATACACATCGGTTTCCATTTGTTATCGTAAACATATAGTAAACGATCCCTGATGAAATACTGCTGTCTAGAGGACTAGCTAAGATCCCATATGGACTTAGTTAGCTTGCACACATTCTGTGCATTTGACCTTAGTCATCTCTAGGATTTCTCCATTGAGAAATTCAGTCGTTACGTCTATCGAGAATGGATCCACAACTATTGATGCTACCAAGCGAATCAACGTAACCCTTACCACCCAAAACCTTGGGAAGGATGCTTTGTTGAACCAACGCAAATTCGTCGGATCGACTCAAAATCGTCGATGTCTACTCTCAGAATGAGTGTAGCCTTTTTCGCTTCTACGCAAGTCATATGCCTTACCACGCTTCCGTCTGGGTCTCTGATTGACCTTGGAAACCCATTAATCTCCAATAGCCTTCCATCCAGTTGGAAAGTCAACCTAGTTCTTGAACTCGGTTGGCCCTTTATAGACTCTAATTCATCCTGTAAAGCTTACTATTCATTCTTCATAATTAGGGAACGATAAGGCCTAGGATTCTATCCTATCGTTTATGCAAGGTGATCCTTAAGATCATCCCTTCGATCTCAAATAGTCGATGGGGTATGCTCCTATGAGCAATTCCTTTGCATAGGAGTATCATCATTTTGCTCTCATCCCTTATGGATGGGCACCCAGCTTGGAAAGTCACTCCCACTGTTCAAAAAGATCATTGAGGGACTAATTCCTCATAATCGATTTAATGAACGGGTATCTACCAGCGGTATCCTCCATGCTCGTTGAGATCACCATCTCTACGAACATATCCCTTAATTATGGACATCTCCCATGTGAGATCACATATCTTGTGAATCCATTTTGTTACACTACCTATCGGCTGTTGCGTTTCAAATACGCAACCCCTAGAGTGCTCCGTATAGCATAAGAAGATACGTTACTCCATGAAAATACGTTTCTTCCACCTAGGGTCTAACTTTAAATTCCTTCTCATCAGGTGATGAAATATCCTGGGACAATATCCTAGGTTCATCATTGTCTTGCGTGGTGACCCTTATGGTCTTCCTTTCGATGTCAATTCATCGACGGGGTACGCTCCAAAGAACGTTCTTACGCAAAGAGGGTTCCTCCTCATAGTCATAATCTATGATGGGCTTGTTCACTAGGCAAGTTACTCCCACTGTCCTGAAGATCCCTTGGAACTATTTCATGTTGATCATTCAGGGATGGGGTGTCATCCAGTAAAACCTTTGTTTCGTAGAGACTTATTTCTCAACGAACCTCTTCCTGGCTAGAAATTTAGTTAGTACATAAGTTGCCGATCCCCCATGGCCTGAAGTGACCTCATTCAGGTTGCCTTTTGGTCCACATCTCGTAGGGTGTAGTGGCTACAGACTTGGTGGACTTATGGTTGCGTATGTTGATAGTCGTTTAGCAAAGTGTCTCCTCCGAATAGGGAACTTGTACTTTGCACGCTCTATCATACTTCAGACCATCTCTTACAGTAACCTATTCCTCTTATTCTCTACAGCACCCTGCTGAGGCGTGAAAATAGCCAACTGCCTTACTTCTCTCCATCACATAGCTCTTGCTAAGATAGATACTTCCAGTCTCATTCTGGCCAAGGACATATCCTATTATCCAGACGGTTTTTCTACCTTTTGTAGAGACCTGTCTGAAGCACCCTTGTGCCTCAGACTTATGTGGCCCAAGCACACATAGTTGAGACATGGACAATAATCTACGAATGTGATGGAACAGTAAGCACCATGTCTTTAGCTTTAACAATTTAATGGAACACAACAACAGAATGAATAATATACAAAAGACTCAGTAGTCCTAAATGCTCTACTGGATGATTTTGCGCTTTTGCCTTTCATGTCCGGCAAGAACTACACACAGGTAAGGGTACCTTGGGCAAAATCCAAGCAGGCCTGCCCTAGCTAGCCTGAACATCCTTTCCTGTCAGCGTGTGTCTTAATCTAGCGCGCCACATATCAGAATCTTAAGTCATACTCTTAAGTTGACATCCAAGAATTCTGAGGTGTCATTTATGCTAGAATCTTAAGAACGCAAACACCATGATATAACCATATCCAAAGTTAAAACTGTTACCAAAACAAATTTTGGTGGATACTCCCTCAAAGATAATCCTTTGGATCCTTAGACGAGAAGTTAGTGCCAGGTCTGGCCTTCTCTTGTCTTAGGAAAAAACTCCTTTGCTCCTTTTGCGTTTGTCAGTCTTGGGTAATACTGGCCTTATACCAATATTTTCCTTAAATTCATTTATCCTTGCCCCACCTGTTGCCTTGGTCCTAATACCGGGCTAGGGACTATATCTGCCTATCATACTTCACTAAGTATGATCATACTTCTCCAACAGCCTTTAGCAATCATATATTGCTTAGACATCCGAAGTATGCTGGACTAGTATTCTTAGCAAACTCTTTTTGCTTAGATCCTAGAACAGGGTGATGTTTGGCCTTATCCAAACATCTTGACACTTACAAATTGTGTCATTTAACGTTTCGTGAAACGTGGCAGAGATTGCAACAAAAATGCAAATCGGATAGCTTGTACCTGACAACCCTTAACTCTATTATCATACATGGCATCAATCTCAGACGGTAAAGTCGAGTGCTCAATATCATGACATGAGCCATAACTCATAGTAGAGGTAGGATTATTATGAGCCAATGCTCAGAATTTATGTATGCAAGTGGCTAAGATGGATCCAAGATTCTTCTTTGGCTTCCTACAAAGTGGTCTAGAACATGCTGATGAGGTCATTTCCCCACCTTTTCATAGCATGCTCTATGATATTATCTTGACTGCTGCCTCCCACTATTGGTGAGCCTAAAGATAATGTCTATGTGCTGCTGTGACAACTTATTCATCACAGGTTCGACCATGTTTGTAGGTGGCTGACAACCTATGTCCAACGGATGGTTACATAGTACGACGGCTTATCATGTCGTTGTTGTCACCATTTAGCCTTTACAGTTTTTGACTTAGACACGATTGATAGAGACATTGTGGAAGTTAATCACTAGCATTTACTTAGCTCCAAAGTAACATGTGACATTGATTAAACTTAATAGTTCCTCACAAGGACTCCACCAAAACCTAGCGTATATCCTAGGAATCAAATCTCATCACTTGTGATTTCCTATCAATTTTAATCATGTCATCATGTGAGCTCTTTTGTTTTAGTTCTTTAGCATGCGAGGTTAAACATATATATCCAATCACACGCAGTTATAACATAAAACAAGCATAAGCATAAATAAATATGCAATGGATGTGGCCCCTAAGGTGCACTCCCACTATTGAGAGCACTTCTTGAGCAAGTCCTGAACTCCATCTCATGCCATCTCGCCTATTTGAGGACTCCAAACTTGAGGCTCCATTAGACCGTCTAATTGCTCCATGCACCTTGCGCCATAGCTTTTTGGTTTGGCCACCTCTCTTGAAGCTTCAATCTTAAATCTCTACTAACTATCTTATTTCTAATAAGAAGTAACCTCATTGAGGCGAGTGGATGAGAAGAGAAGAGACTAGAGTATAGAGAGGCACGACACGCAGGCCGTATTTTGATTACATATTTAAAAACCAATACCAAAACCAAAATATAAAACATCTATGCCACATCCATGTACCAAACACATCCATTCAACCCACAACAGCATGTATAACAATATAATAAACATACTGGAATTTTCTGGAAATTTCCGGAATTAAGCAATAATTACTGGAAATTAATAAGCAATAATCTAATCAACTAAAAAGATCGAAAATTGCTCCCTACCACTCAGGGTCTCACCACCTATGGAAAAACGTAGGGAAAATTGACCTAAGTCTCCAGAAAAAATTTGGGCTCAAAACAGTGTGTTTAAGGTCATCAAAATGCCTCGGGAAGTGTGCTAAACACTAATTAATTAATCTGGAAATTACTAAAATTTTCCGTCGCTCCAAAAATTATGAAAAAATATCCACAAAATAAGAAATTTAATTTGGAGTCCCTAGGAAAAAACCGGACGAAAAATGACGGCGGGAGGAGGCCGCACGCGCCCTCACGCGCCGCCGCGCGTGGGCGCGTCCGTCTCCGCCACGCGCCGACGTCGGCCCATGTGCCACGTCAGCACCTATGCTGACGTCAGCTGCCACGTCATCGCCACGTCAGCTGCCACGTGGCTGCCACGTCATTGCCACGTCAACCACTTGCTGACGTGGCACCGCCACGTCATCTGCCACGCCAGCCCTAGGGCCACGTCAGCAGCCGCCGCCAGCCCTTGGGCGCGTGCGGCGCGTGGCCGCGCGTGGGGGCGGCGTCGGTGGCGCGTGAAGCCCACGCGCCGCCTTCCCGTGCTCCGTTCGCGACGAAATTAATTTTGCCGTGATCGTCTCTTCGTCCTGATCCCGATTATGTGGTCAAAATCCAATTTTAACAAGTTTTTGAAAAACGTGTTCTATTATTGGATCTAGCAGTCCAGATTAATACAGTTCTGAAACTTTGAAAATTCATAACTAATTCACCGTAAATCCAAAAAATATAAAATTTATATATCTGGAATCCTCGTGAAAAACCCTACCTAACCATATAGGTTTCGTCTACTGGTTATGAAATTTCAGAAACGCGATTTTTAATACAGGATCGGGAACGCTTATTGAGGCACGAAAAACAAGCCTATGGCTCTGATACCAATGAAGGGCAGGAAGGATCTAACACATCCAGATCTACAACATGAATTAAAGCGGAATATTCATGTGTTTACCTTGTCTTCCTAAGCTCCTTAATGCAGCGGATGATCGTTGTGTTGCTTGCTTTCACGTGCCTCCACTTTGATCTTGCTCCCACCAATCTAGTGTGAATCTCGAGGACGAACACTGATTTCCACACCACGTTCCACCTCCTTGGATGAAGTTGGAGAGAGACTAGGGTTCTCTACAACTAGTATGAATCTAGACAGAGTAACTTTATTCTCTGGAATAATCTATTAGCCTTAGCATAATAGCACTATGGCACACCATAATGTGTAGGAGGCTACCTCTTTATATAGGCAAAACTTCTCCTAGGTTTGCACATAAACCCCAAGGGTTTGAGCCATAGCTACTAACCCCTCTAGTTTGTGCATTAGTGCAACTAACCCCATAAGGTTACGATAATTACATTGGGCACCCCACATGGGCGCACCAATTGCTAACAGTTACATGTCCATAAGACCATAACATATTCTTAAATAATGCTAAGTTAGCGGGTGGGATGCACACAATTACCAGTCACGTGTTTTCGTTGTACGTGAACATTTTTAGAGGTAGAAAATATAAATTTACTCGTGCAAAAGAAGAAGATGATCCGGCACGGGGGTAGCGTAGACCCTCTACCGATCAAGTGAGCAAACAATAGATAGAAATAAATCACATGGAATAGTCTAGAAGTATCAATACAAGTGTTACACTTCGAACGGATCGAGAAGGAAGAATTTTTCGCTGTGGGTGCAGGTGAACTCCAATGAGTCTGCTGAGATAATTGTAATATACATCCGAAAAAGAGAGGTTGATACTGGAAAGTATGGAGTCAACGGCGTCTATTATACACTCTTCATGCATGCCTTAGGGCCTAGGAGAAAGTATTATACACTTTTCGTTGCATGCATGCGTGGTGGGACACGCCAATCAGTTTCTCACAAACACTCAAAAGTTGGTGAATTCTATCTTACTAATACACATTTGTTCAACTCTAATTAACGTGCCCCATCAGACAGACATGCCATAGCAGTGTGGCTAACCTTAATGAACACTTTCTTCCATCGCCTCCTTGATTTGGGGTTAAGACGTCGAGGCTGAGCTCCCGAAGCCCCACGATTAAGGTTGATGAGGATAAGGTCTGGTTGACCCATCTTAACCAACTCATAGATTCCTTAAACTTTGAGTCTTTTGTGGTCGTTCGACAGGGAAACCCAGCGATCCATCAACATTCTTCTAGGCTGGCTAGATGGTGATAATCTTCGGATGAATCCACCGAACCGTCGCGTACGAAGTCGTAAGACATGTTCTACGTACTACGTAATTTCCATGTGAGGAGGTTGTGCGCCTCTCCCTAAAAACAGGGGCAATTGCCTAGAAGCTACACTCAGGAAGGGTGCACATTTGGTGCCCCTAGAGTGGGCTATCAATTTGCATGTTAGCAAGATGAAAACATACTCTATCTGTCTTACCAGATAGGTTAATCTTTTCTTATTGGGACCTCCCAGCAGATAAACTTCCTCAAAATAGCCAACCTTCTATTTGGGAAATACCATCTTGCCCTTTGAAAAAAGTTGGTGACTTACCTTCCATTAACCAGTTTCTCATAGTAAGTAGGGGGTAACTGGGACTTTCTGTAGCATTTTTATTAAAGCAACTCTCTCCTTATTTCACCGATCTGGCGGAACGGAGGGAGTATGTGGTTGCAAGATTGATGTACCACCAAATGCTCACCCTCAATTGTCATTCTAACAAGAAAAAAATTTGTAGACTGTCAAAATAGGATAATGCCCTAGGCTCTATGCTGTGTGTAGCTAGAGCATCTTGGTAAGGCTTTTAAGAGGAAAGGTGACTCTTGCAAGCAAATTGAGGAAATGAGTGAAATGACATTCATTTTAATTATGACTCAAAGCCAATCGAAAAGAGAGGTCAAACAAGTTAGATAAGATCATTGATTCTCATCATGCACCATAATTTTCAAACAACACATAATTTTGGGCAAAAATGATCAACTATCTATGGTTCAACTCACACTAGATAATAGAGTTCTAATTCGTGTCACATCTCTGGCCCTAAATATCAGAATGCACGACGTTTTATTCATATTTTTATTTATTTTACGTTTTTTTAACAGCAGTGTACGCAATACTGTCAGTGGAGAGATCAATCCAATGACGTTACATGTATAATAGGTATCACGGTCAAGCAAAAAATGTGTGTACACGTCAAGAGATTGTCACATCAAGATAGGAATATTGGAATAGTAACACGAATACGATGTGGCAATTTATCGACCTGTTATTTGGAGGTTACTTATATTTGTGCGACCAATTATTAGCGTTTTTGCACATGGAAACAAAATGAAAATTCTTAGTCATGACATTTATGTTTGTTGGAAGCATCTTTGCTTTTTGAGTAAAATGATAAATGTTCATAAAAAGCAAACAAACATCCAAATTTTTTGATGTGAAAATTCATTCCCATGTCCTGAGAAGTTGTCCGCACCAGGTCACATAAATTTGAACTTTCGACAACTTATTAATGCCAAGTGTTGGAAGAAATCCAAGAAACAGCTCAAAGATAAGTTAAAAGATGAAGAAGAAGAATCATGGTGGTTGAGAATTCAATGACATTCAATGCTTTTGTAGAAATATAAGTAGAGAGAACTAAATGGCTTGTAATAGGAGAAAATCACCATTGGTGATTAGAATGCTGCCAAAGAGGTTGGGGGGATACTAGTACAATACTTGTCTGAGCTTCTTGTAGGGGTCACTATAACGTTACTCAACAATTTCGACACATGGATTCATGAAAAGAAAACACTAGCAGGACAACAACATGAGAGTGATCTCTCCAAGAATTTGACATCACATCATAGGCATGCACGGATTCTGGATTCATGAACAAGAGATGAATGGAGATAGACCGGTGGAACGGACAATTCCCTAGTCTTTTGAGAAATTTGAGAGCAAAAAATGACTTGATGTAATTCATACACCACAAGATATACTATACAGTCTAAAATAGCTAATAGATTTTTTGTGCGTCCTAACAACATGTCATGTGATGTATGAATTAGAGCACCATGTCGAAATTGTTGTTTAAGCAAGCAATAATTATTCCTTTCGTTGGCCTTCAAGGAAGTGTTGCATATTTTCTGGCATTGCATTGCATTGCATCATCATCATCGTGATAGAGACTGTGAAAGGGTACAAAACTACATGGTGTAGGCATCTCAAGTGGGGATGAATAGGAATAATATCACACAAACGTTGGCCAGTCTTTGGATATAGCTATAGTTATAGCTAGGGTATCCAAAGCAGAAACACCACCAAAAGGGGAAATTACTTGTTCTTCACCACAGCCCTATACAGGCAACTTCAATAAATGAAGAGCACGCTTTGATACCAGCTAAAAATCTAAAAAAAAAGCTCTGTAAAGTACTAGTAATTCGTTTAAAAGGCTAAAATCTGACGTACTCGAAATCCCGAAACCTTTCGCTATGAGCTTCAAATCTGCCCAATGTGAGAAAATTCACAGATTTTGATATCAAATTATATTTTAACCTGCCCACAAATTGGTCAAACCAAACGAATTAGACTTCAATGTATTTAATCTCTCAAAAACATGCCTTAACCTGTAAATGTCAAAAGGCAAAAAATCACCGGACAAACAGCTCATAATCACTTTGCAAACAGCCCAGATTTTGGGGTACTTGCAATAAACTAGTCCAGGCAACCATTGGAAACATAATAAGCACGTCGGTGCCCATCTAGGGTTACACCATTTGACGAGTGTCTTTAAAACATTCAGAACACGTAAACAAAGTGTCGAGAAACCCGAGCATTTCGGAAGAAAGCCCAGAATATACAATTTTTTGTACAAAATGAACTATTTTTTCATCTTTTCCTCTTTATTTTCTTTTTTCCTTTTTCCTTTTGAAAAACAAATATTGTTACATGGCATGGCATGGCATGGCATGAAGAGAAGAACCCCTGTATCTGAAAGAAATCATTCAGAAACCATAAGAATCTTAATATACAACATGTACATTAGAATTAGAAGCAAATGAAGCTGGCTCAATTTCCTCCAGCGACACCTTTTTCATCAGCCAAAGAATATACCGCTCAATGTTTCCAGCGATTAGTCAGTAAGAACGTGGATTCAGGCAGCAATAGACTACACTGACACAGCAAGTAGTTGTCGCATCGTGTGACATCCACAGAATGAAGGAAAGCATATCAACCTGCACTCAAGACAAACAGATTAAAAACTCACCGAAGTATACTAATGACTGACAAAGATCATAGCAAGGTGATATCATAGGGACTGAATATGTTTGTGTCCGGAGCTAGTTTTAGAGCAAAGCTTTTGTCCATGTTTGGGGACCAGAGATATCTCCGATATTTAGAATTAGATTTTTCAAAATGCGGTTGAGGTGAGAAGATGATATCTCTTCATATGTGAACCACATGTGGAAAAATTTGATTCTAATACTTGGAGTTGCGTTGGTCCCCAAACAAGACCAATACTAAGTCAAGGTGTCAAAGGGCCGGTCTGGGCTGCCATGGGGGGCGGGTTTGGAGGGGAGTGGTCTTGGCCGGGCCGGGCCATAGGGAGAGAAAAGTGGGGCTAAATGCCCTTGGGTTCAGGGCCTGGAGGGGGCTGGGCCGGTTCGGATTAAAATGGTCAATTTGAGGGTTTTCTTTTTTGGAGAGGGTGGGGAGGCTGATCCGGAGAGGGCCGTCGATGGGAGGAGGCGGACCACTGGGGCTAAATGCGACCCGGACCGGTTCCGGGCCGGGCTGCTTCGTAGGGGCCCGGCTGGGGGCTAGGGTATTAGAGGGGCGGTCCAGGGCGGGGTTGGTGGCTGGGCTGGGGCTGTTTTGCCCGCGGGCCGACCTTCTTGACACCATGAATACTAGGAAACCATACAAAGTTTAAGAAAAAGAGCAGCACGGTATCATCCCATCAAAGAAGACTAAAAGATTGCTTTTATTAGTATCTCGACTTTTAAGTCAGCTTTAAAAGATCCATGAGAGGCATCAGTATCTTGCTACCATGTCAAAACGATGAAACAAGTTATTCCTCATTATAAAAGTCTTTTAAACGAAACAAAAACCATGGCAATATAATTATGAACAAAAACAAAAGGGGGTGAAATGAGATATAAACTAACCTTCTTCAGAGAAATCAAAGACTCCTCCAAGCATATCATCACTGTCCCCATCATCCTCAGATTTATCTTTGTCACGGGGACTAGTGTTGCTGTCTTCAACATCAGCGACAACACCAGTTAAATCAGTCCGCCCACCACGATCCGACGTTTTGCAGTATCCTTCATCGAAATATTGACCAAAATCCAGATGGTCGTGCACATATTCATGCTCTGGCTCCTCATCAAGAATATTCATACTGACATCAGAGCGACTAGAACCTGTATTCGAAACTTCACTGGTCACCACACTGCTTGAAGAAAGAACCTCTGTAGATATAGGTCCTCCAGCAGAAACCAAACCAGGTTTTGGAGCATTTATGGCCTGAGAACCATTGCCCGAAGAAGTGTTAGTTGTAGAAATTTCATGAGAAACTGCTGTATCAGCTAGCCTGATGGACCTTTGGTCCGATTGAGGAGATGATGACATAAGGTGATGTCCTTTCACTCCATCATCACTCTCGTTTGGAGTCAACATAATGTGCGGATAATATTTGAAACTATTCATTTGATCTACTTCACGAACGTCTGAAGATTTCCTTGACAGATCTGAAATGGAAATAGTATGACAAGATATATTACTAGAATAGTTACAAAAGTTCATAAAGTGCAACTCAACAACAAGACTACTTACCCTTCATGTTCCCTAAAGAGTCGGGTGAGATCAGCTTAGTGTGTGACGCCAGACCATCATCAAAGAACTTATCTTTACTGCCATGAACAATACTGCCATGAACAGTAGGATATGCAGTGGAATACTTTCCTCCAATTAGGGCCCTGCCAAAACCATCATAAACCATCTTATTGACTAGCAGAAGTTGAATTTACAAGCCAAAATGCAAGCCAACACACACACACACCAAAGTTTTGCTCCATAAGACTCTAATCAGCCATACTACTTTATTGGCTAAAGGAGCCGAGGCGCAAGCGAATCCAACCATGAATTCCGCTTGAAACCACAATAATGAGTAACCATATTATGCAGCGAGCCACTATGTGGTCGTACAACAAGTAAACTACGGCAGGGCATATCAGCACTTGGAAACAGTGTTCCAGACAAGTTTGCTGTCGTGACTCCACCATTTTGCTTATTGCACAATGTTGCTGGTACCAATTGATTTTCTTATAACTTATGGTAGATAAGTAGTTTCTAAAACAACTTTTAGCAGAATAAGACCTAGGAGTGGTTTACAGGTTCATCAAATCAACCAGAGGCATCAATCCATAGCAAGCCGAAGGTGAATGCACGAGATTATGGAGTACAGGACAGGTTATTGAAACTAGACATCACCCGTTCTCTTTTCTGGCCGGTTCAGGTTATTTGTATTCAGCATATTAAGGCTGGGCATGGATAATCTACAGTACTAGGTCAAGACCTCTATCAGAAGTAAAGAGTTGTGAATAAAGCACCCTTCTTCCCTCACATATTCAAGAAAAATTAAGCATAAAGCATAAGAAATATGTTAGGATATTTTAACTAATGTAATAAATTAATGTAATATGGGACAACTCGAGTTCGGTTCATTCTGATTCCTCTGCCTTTTCTTAGTTCTCTATTTCTCAAATCGGGCATTGCTGGTTTTGTCTATTGGAGAACGAGGGTTCAATACAGTCTTCACCATTAAATAAATGAACGAATCGACCCTCAAAAATATGTAATATGTTGAATTACACATTTTGTTACTTACTTAATTGCATCATTTTTGTTGAAATGGGTGACTTTGGGGCTAAGATTTCAAAGCTAACAGACAAAGAAAGGTTTGTCTAGAACAATGAGGAAAAGGAGAAGAATTACCGAGATTTTTGAAATGGGGTTAATAGTTTCATTAGATTAGTAAAACTGATCTATATGTCATAATACAACAAATTTTGGTCCACATGGGATAAGGCTACGTAGTTGATTTCTCTTTTCAGATTGTTGTGCACTGTAGCATCTGATAGCTGATCTTCGTCTTATAAATCACCTCAAAACCTGGTTTTCATCTGAGATATGTGTTGATTTCTCTAATAGCTAAATCCCAAATTGAGTAATGTTGATGTTAGGATTTTTTCTTTTTCTGTTTGGTAACCTGCAAATTCGGTATTGCTGGTATCGCGACTCAGGTTTGTCTTCCCTTCTTTTATTGATTCCAGCACAACGATACTTATGTTCTCTATTGGCCCATTCTTCCACAAAGGTTATCATGTACTCATTCGTATATTTGTTCATGGATTGAAGTCTTCTTTGCTTTTTCTGGATGCAAGTAAAACTCAGTATAGATAAAAAAGTCAGAACTTTACGTACATACGCTGGTCACTATTGCAGCCTCTGCGCCGATAATCAGGTACATTAATTTATTTATTTTGTCAAAGTCTTACCCTCATTATCTTACAACTTTGACTCAGTTTCATTTGGCCTTGATAAGGAGGTTGGAGTATGATTTTTAGTGACCGGTGTATTAGTAATTCATTCAGCTAAACCCTATTTCTATTTTAGTTTACGATTTTTATCTTATTTCAGTGTGGAGAATATGACCCTGATCGGAAAGAAGTCAGACAATTAGTTTGTTATTAATACATTTTCCTCTTTTTTGTACAGTAGCTGTAAGTTTACTTGAATCTTAATTATAGCTACGTTGATTTCTTTTTCCGTTTTTTGTTCATTTTCTATATTGTTCTCCTTATATAGGTTGTACCGGTGCTCATTTAATTTGTTTGTCTTTATTGCTATGAATCGCAGACATATTGTCATTTGTATTTCTATGCCTCATGACACCTCTTAAAGAGGTTTCTTAATAACAATTGTTATTGACATAATGTTTTTCTTATTTACTTTTACAGGGATCCTGAAGTTAAGTTTCTCGCATATTTAAGGCGACATTATTTGATTCACTTGGTTAATGGATTGCATAGTTGGAAATCCTAGGAGAGGTTGGAGCCCTTAAGTTGTTGTAAGAGAAGATTCTCATTGTTTCATTTTAGTTGTCCCTTCCTTCCGTGTGAAGTTTGTATTCAAGTAATAGTAATCTTTGAACATCAACATAATCTTTTTATTCTATCCTTCACTACATCTACATTGTCCTCAAAAGTGTTAAACTATGCACAAATCTTTTACACCAATCAGCAGAGCTAGGATCTAAGTTACCTGGAACGCGGACCGTTCCGATTCGTGGAACGGGAATGGGATCGTGGAACGCCATACCCTATGGAATTCGGTACGCCAGGGGTAGGCTTCTTTGGATACCTTTATGGCTGTTTTACCATTTATCGCAAATAATAAAAAGTAAAACTGCGCGCTCAATATATGAAATATCTAAAAGTCAATACTCTAAAATGAATGTAACTTGGCAAAATTCCCCCTTTTACATAGATGCTTAGGTGAAAATAGTGAAAAAATAGGGATCGTCAAATTAAGCGATCTGGATCGCTGGTGTTCCACGTTTCGGAACGCGTGATCCAATTCGCAATTCGCGGGGGTACGAGTGAATTGTGGTAACACTTGCTAGGATGTCTCATCCATGATAGTTCATGCCCTGAACTCAAGCCTGCATTTACTTGCTGTTACTTTTGAGTCTTTTGCTTACTGAGAATTTTCTTTCGCTATGAGAAATTCTAGCTTTCCTGAACGCCGGTATTGTTTGTTGATCAAAAGAATCGGTGCTAACCTCTCCTTTTGTGGTAGGCTGTGATATTCTTTATGTTTCTATGTTCCATGGTATTCTTCATATTTGCTCACTAAATTGTAGAAATTCTTTCGGCGTATATTTGAACGTCTTTCCTTTATTTCTTTTATGGTCGTGCCTTTAGGCACGGGCAATACCTAGTAAGGTAATAAGTAATAACAACGCCGTATGCCTGGAACAAATATTAAATCTTAATTTTAAATTTAGCTTCAAAGCCTTCGACTAAACAAGGCATGAAAGAACAATAATAGAAGTGTATTTTTCTTTAGACATAAAGAGGCATAGGTTGCATATCTTCTTCTGGAATTGACACCATGCAAATAGGTTTTTCTACATGTTATAGCTTTTTATCTCAATTAAAAAATTAAAAAAATTCATTAACTATTTCTGTGGGAGTAACTTTGTTGAGTTTTAACCGGAGTTCTTAAGATTATATCAGAGTAACAAATGCTGAAAAAGAAAATAAATTTTACCAGTTCCACCCAAACTTTACATAGCTTGAAATTTTTGAGAGCATCAAGTTAAGTCGGAAAAACACATAGATTGCAGGCTCTGGTGACAGCCCATGAATTTGGAAGTCTGGTGGGTAAATACATAATTATGTAATAAGTGTGCGGGTCTTATTCAATTATTTACTATTGACCAAGAATGCTTCACCAAGTCCGTGACCAGCGAGCTATTTTAATCGGAGGGATTATACTCGTCCTGAGTTCTTAAGATTATATCAGAGTAACAAATGCTGAAAAAAAAAATTACCAGTTTCACCAAAGCAGCTCAGGACGAGTACAAAGTTTAATTGTCAGATCACCCAAACTGAACATAGCTTGAAATTTTTGAGAAGAACAAGTTAAGTCGGAAAAACTCATCAATTGCAGGGTCTGGTGACAGCCCATGAATTTGGAAGGGCCTGGTGGGTAAATACATAATGATGTATCAGTGTGCGGGTCTTATTCAATTATTCACTATTGACCGAGAATGCTTCACCAAGTCCTTGACCAGTGAGCTATTTTAATCGGAGGGATTATACATGCAGCAGTCCTTTCCCAGACCCATCAGATGAAGATAAGCATGGTCTGAACTGCTGACACGTTGGGGCTTATTTTGGGTCTACAGATGGAAGTGACTCACCAAAAAGCTTAATAAATGTATACATATTTGACAACACATGCAAACGTTATAGCTAACAATTTACCGCTCATTGCTGAAGTTCGATTGAATGCTATGGAAATGGTCAAAAACAGGCAACAAGTCCTTCCGCTTTATCTCCACCTCCTGAAGTGAAATCTTTTCTATTTCTATCTCCCCTCCAATACCATCTTCTGTGAGATTCTTCTCTTCATCCTCAGGGCACATTTTGAAGAAATACACCTAGGATATCCGAACAGAAACGATAAGCACGCTCTTAGAAAATCACAAAATGGAGCATCCAATTTCATCACTAGTGCAAAGGTTTACCTTGGACTTCTGCCAAATTGGAATCCTGCCGGACTGTATCTGAACCTCTGCATTTGAGAGATACCAATGGGAACGGTCAAGTGGCTTTACTGAATCTTTTTCTTCAGTATCATTATTTTGATAGTCAAAGTTATCCACGGCCATTGCTCCAGCTTCTTGTTCGTCAGGAGAAACCCCAGAAACACTCTCCTCTCTTTCAGGCCAATCTACTCTTCGACAGACGTCCCACCACTGAATAGGCTCAAATTTTACATTGAATTCATCCTCCTGCGTTTGACCCAATTGACCTGTCCCAATCCTTGCAGCAGATTCACCTTGTTCTCCCATTGAAGGAAGAAGCTCATATTGAATTACACTACCAGAAGGACTATAGACCAATAA
Organism: Linanthus parryae; assembly: GCA_023055425.1. Lineage (NCBI taxonomy): Eukaryota > Viridiplantae > Streptophyta > Magnoliopsida > Ericales > Polemoniaceae > Linanthus > Linanthus parryae. Next base: position 2,221,670 of record JALGPY010000002.1, read on the forward strand.
GTGTTCCAGAGCGTTGACATTTGGTAAAGCTGTTTGCTTGCGGGGCTCAACTGATCGATGAAAGATGGCAGCAACAGTGCCAGTTGGGATAGAGGCCTTGCCTGCAGCAGAAGATGCAGCATTGCTTACAGTATTTAGCCAACCTGAATTACCAAGTCTGATCCTGCTAAGCACAGAGAGGGTGATAGGTGGTGGAGGTGAAGGAAATGGATGTTGACTCATGGTAAGAGAAGAATCAAACCACCATGGCGAGGATAAGACTGGAATGAGGCTTGGACCATCAACATGAGGATTTTGTATTTGAAGTCCAGTCTCACCACCAAATGGGGATAAAACAAATATATGGCAAGTCCCTCTGGAAGAAACAATAGCTACCCATTGGCTATATGGACTAAAACAGATGTCCTGGATTACCTGTTGCATGGAATCAATGTAACGAAACTGAGAACCTCAACAAAAACTCCGAAAGGGAATTCACAAGCAGGAAAAGATAAGATGTCATTACAGCTGAAGTCATGCCACGGTGGAGCTTGTACAAATGCACGTGGGAGTAACTCCTTCCGTAGCTTTGAGCCCCTGATCCATTTTGTGAGAGCATAATACGAAATACATTTATATTATTACCATGTACAGAAGCAGTAACCAGAAGTGTCCCACTTGGATCAAAGCATAAAGCAGATATAGGACTAGTGTGAGCCCTGAATTGTGATATGACAGCTCTGGACTCGAAATCTCTTATAACAACCTGCAATGAGCAATTACAAGGTTATATTAATCGTGGTGTCATTGTTTGATAGCAAAAGCATTTGAAGAAAATATTATAAAACCCCTAGGGAAAGGAACAAATGGTAGTCCGACCTCAAGCTGTTAGAGATGGTGGTTTAGGAAACGACTTAGGGAGGGCGCGTGCCTCTTATTTGGTAACAAAAGGTGTATTGACACTAAAAGATCTAAAAGTCGCTAACACTAAAACGATTTCATCCTGAATCTCTTGATGATTTTAAGATTTGATTACTGATACAACTGATTCCTTACCAAAATTCTGAATATTCTCGCGCTAAAAAAAAGATGCATCAAGCATGAAATTTCTGTAGGTTGTTGCCGAAGAGAGTAGTAAACTTACAGTCCCAGCAATATCAGTTTCTGAAGGTTGTGATGTAGCTCTGCCAACTTTCCAACCAGAATTTGATGATACGGGAGAGCTAGAACCATCAGGACGGAGCTCTTGATAATATTTTGATAGAGTCTTGTAGCCCTTGTCGCCCAGATTCATCAAACCATTAGCTAATTGCTTACTTGATTCCATTGCATACCGAGCCACCAGAGTACCATTACCAGGTGAAGTAGAAGGGCTAACACCTGGAGATGGACTAAGAGTTTGGGGACTTAAGCGTCCCGTGTTTGAGGACAACGGGTTGTTGGATGCATAGGCCAGCCATCTGGGGCCCACAGCCATTGGACCATAGCCAATATTAGCGCCAACCACTCCTGGGCCTCCCAACTGAGGAACCGGGTAAGTAAGGACACTGAATTTGCTCTCAAGAGTAAGTGCGTCAAAGCAGTATATCTGCGAATTAACATTGGCGATATCAGTTATGCTCCATAGATCCACAATGAACTAACTCAGTTAAATAGTAAGAGACAAAAAAAAAGTTCTAGGACCATTCTGTATGATCATCAGCAGTCATCCAGCCTTCATTACTTTGACAACTAGAGAGACTTAGCAATGCATTCTCGCCTAGAATTACCAGACAATGATTTACTTCAAAGTTAAGAATTGAACCAGTCACCAGATGAAAAATGATTGTTCGCGTCATGAACACCAAAATCAAAACAAGATCCACCAACTTTAAGAGAAACTTACTTGAGCTGCAAGACCAACGGCTACTATTCGTGGACTGCATCTAACCATGTAAACAGTTGAGCGGAACCTCAAAACATGAACATAACTGTGAGATCTTAATGAGTAAAACCGGACAGCAGTTGGTGAGTTGAGAAGATTCCCACTTTGAGGATCAATATAACCATCTCTAACAGAGGCATTTCTCTCATTTTGTATGGGACCAGAGCTTCTCGTTTCATCACTTGCAACTACCAAAAGCAAGGGATGAGATGAACTAAATCCTTCAGAGCCCTCTGACTTAGCAGGGATGGGCTGCATTTGCATAAACGTGACTGGACCATCACGTTTAGAAACCAATTCTCTGAAACTGGATGCATCTTCAACATCAAGGACTTGAAATCCATTGGAGTAGCCAAGTAAGAGAACGTGCTTAATGGAAGCTAAAGGACCAAGTTCTAGTTTGTCGAATGAAGCCCATAAGACCTGTTCCATAAAAGCAATTTAGAGTATTCTCATGCTTAAGATGTATGGTGGTAAAGGAAGAAGCAAAGCAACAAATAAGAATAGCCACAATAATAGGAGTACTACCAAGCAAGAAGCGAAGACTTCATAAATTGAGAAACGGGAATGAATTCAGTTATGCCATATGTAGTAAAAGTTAAGAGATAGGATGTTCCCTGTTATACAGATTGCACACATTGATAAAAGGGAGTGGATTTCGAAGCTGCATGGGCAGGTAAACTTGCATAGATTCAAGTAATAGAATGTGAAGTATTCTGCAATATGGTTAGATTTTCCCCTTCTCCAAATCCAAAGCCTAAACTTGTCCTATCAAAGATCCTTGGAGTTACTAAACAGTAAATATTAAATTAAAATGTTCTTAGCAAGCTACAAAAAAAAATACGAGTTCACTTGTTATAGATTATAAGCCGAAAAGATCAGGTACACAAATCTTACTGGAACAGACATCTGCCTAATCTCTTTCATGAAGCGCAGTAAGAAAAAGACCCCAGTAGGAAATGGCATACAAAAAGGGGAGGGGATACAAATAGATGATTTATTGAGAAAGAAAGAAGAGTAAACATAAAATCCAAGGGAAAGGTTTCAGAAATACCGGAAACGGCAGAGAAGTCTCCTAAAGAAAAGAAAAAAACTGTAGATTACTATTGCATCCATGTGAACCAACCTAATACATATTCCTTAAAATGATGAAGTATGATCACATGTTCATCAAAATCGGTCTGTTACATAGCAACCACATAAACAGATGAGGAACAAGTTTGAAAATCTTTTGCACCATCTTCCTAACAATTACCCTGCCAAGCTACCAGAAGAAGCTGAAGAAGCAAAGGGAAGACGCAAGAATTAAAACTCAGACCTCAATCCAAATCCCAACACACTGAAGACGCCACTTAATTACATTCTCAACCTTGTACACAATGCACAATTCATCAAATAACAAATAACCGGGATCATTCAAAGGTACAGAAAATCTTCCAATGGATAAAGATCATAGGAGAAACAGTATGCTTGGAGAAGAACCCAGCGTTAATAAACTTCCACCAAAACTCAAACTCCAATTCAAAGAATCAAATCTAACCCCCCCCCCCCCCCCCCCTATGCCATATATAAAGATAAGCCGACAAACAGGGAGACCTCCAAATCATCACAGAACTAGTACACTGTACAGGGCCATGGTGACAACTTTTTTCCAACGAAGCAATATACCTATTACAACATTGACATAGTACCTTCAAAGTTAGGGAGCTATAGATTACTAACATAAATCAAAAGTCTCATGTATTGCATGGGGTCCATGATAAAGATGATCCTAGAGAGAAAAATGTTAAACCATGATGCCTGTCAGAAATTGAATACTAAGATCCAGAGAAAAATATAATTCCAACTTCCTCATTTTATATCAACGACTACAGGAAAACCTATAAAGATGTCCAACACCTTTCAAATGGTTTTTAGCTCACCCTCAAGTCTAGTGTTATAGATCATGGATAAACTACATAAGAGAATTTTGTGCAGTTGCACTCATCTCTTCTTTTTTTAAGACAAGTGTTCTACAAAATAGAAAATGAACTGCAGCTCTTCGAGAAAAAAGTCAGTAAAAAAAGATACGCGTGTGCAACACAAAGCAATGATGTTGCAGGACCATTAAACATGCCCTCCAACTCTTCCGCAGCTCTATTAGTCAGCCTTTGAATGATTTATACTAACATGAAAAGGTACTTTGAGGAATGTTCAGCACCAAATTTCCGACCACTGAACTGTCTCATTAAATCAAAGAAATCAAACAAATAGCCTTAGACCCAAGGTGAGGGATTTGTCAACAAGACTGTTTCGAGATTCCAATAAAAATGTCTTTCGGTATCTTCTTTTAGCACATTGGAAACGAAAGAAAAATTGCTAAAATCTCAAAATCAATAACTGGGATGATCAGAGGCAATGCAGTCTTCCATATTCTCAATCTAACAACCCATTACAAGTGATCACTAATGACTCGTCAGTTGAACGTGATTTCCAATTCATTTCCCCCGCAAATGATTCCCCAACTTCATCTCCGTATTCTTCTTCAGGAGTTAAGCACCAACATTTGTGCCGCAATTCACTACAAAGGTTTCAGTAGTTTGTTACAAAGATTCGAAAGTTCAAAAATCAGAAACTTGCGGTTTTCCAGATCTCCTCCTCTATCCAGAGTCTGATTGTAGGGGGCAAGTGTACCTGCTAGCTCAAGTGCACCTCTAAGTTAAGCAGCGCTCCACTAGCCTACCAAATTGAAACCTTGCTCCTTACCACATAAGTCGTCCAAAGTTAGCTTCCTAATGTATCCATACTCACAAAATCAGTTATCTCGATATCGGTTTCTGATCCAAATATTTACTAATCCCGGAAGTACTCACAAAACCCTCAAGCCCTTGGTTGCTAATCTAACTAAAAAAATGTAGACTCATTCCGTGAACAAAGTGACACCATATTCACTAAGAATCCCAGTTCAAACTTCCAACTTCTTCGCCTACTTAATTTCACTTCCAATTTCCTTTAACTTTTTAACTGCCAAACCAAATTGCTTATCCAATTCAATTTCATGAACACAAAAATTAACTAGATTACTTTTGGGGCAAACAATTCAACACACAATAACATCAACTTCAGCATCAAAACACATACTAATACACCAAGTAAACTCAATCAATCAAACAAATATCACTTGCACACTTCATGAACTGCAAAAAAAACGGAAATTATACCCTAGAACCGGAACACACCTGGTCTTTGTGGTGCTCCTCATGATCACCGCCGATCGAGCCGGCGACCGATACTCCAGCAGACCTCACGTTAGACGACACCGTTTTGATACAAGACGAAATGAACCTGAACGAATTAGGTATGAAGCCATTCGTTATAGTGTTGTTGTTGTTGTGGTTGTGCTTCGTCTTGTTGCTACTTTGGTTTCTCTTCATAATAATCAGATCAGTCACCGGCACCGGTAGGTTTCCGGTAGCGATAAAACCCTAGCTCCGACGACCGTTGCCGGTAAGCGAGAGTCAGATCGAGCATTTAAGGGGAGAGACTCCGCCGGAATATGGTGACCGGAGGGAGAGATGAGTTGATCGGAGATGTCTCCGGCGAGTAATCGGTGGCGATGTTTGGTTTGACCTTGGCTGAGACGGTTCCTTCTCTTTGTGTTCTCTCTCTTTGTTTTGGACTCTGGCTTTGTTAATTGAGCTGTGTTTTCAGTTCTTTGAGAAATGTCAATGTCCACCCCCTGTTTTTGGATAATTTCAGTTTGGGACTTTGTATGGTGCAAAAATAGTTGTGAAATTGAAGATCTAGTTTAAATAGGGAAAAAACCTAAATCTTATCTAAAACCAACATGGTCAATCGGACTACTGCTAGAAATATATTGTGTCTGTGGAGGTATCCTGTTTCTGCTTGTTACGATGAATCCAGACTTGTTTGGATCCAAGTTCAAGAGATCGTACGAAAATGTTTAAAGTCTTTCTGAGAGTACAATGTCGGAGTCACATATCAATTGCTCTGTTATAGTCTATCAACACGATTTACTAATTTTACTATTAATACGTATTTTTTTGGTTCGAAATGAAACTTACTCTATTATTAATCATAGTATCTTTTGATGTTGGCTTGGCATGAGCAGTCATAAATGCCTAAATTATAAAATCAAAAAATGTAAACAAAATGATGATTTTATGAGATTCATTATTACAAAATTAATTAATTTAATATATACTTGTAATATGAAGACGCATTAATACTTATAGATACATTATTCTTCTAGTATTACATAATGCAAGAGTATACTAGTGATGTAGAGACATGTGGTTGCTCTTACAATCACTATGTACACCAAAATCATCAAGATGTCCCCATTTATCTTACATGAACCAGAAATCGCATCTCGGAACTTGTGGAAGCTTAAGCGCGTTGGACTTTGGAGGTTGCAGTAATGATAGATGCACCTCATAGTCGGGTATAATTAAATTGCATCCAACAAGAGGTTGTGTACAGCTACATAGTAGTTCTCATATGAAACACGATCATCAATGAATGGTCGTTGTAGAATCTAATTTTATTTTATTATTATTTTTACGTGCGAAACATTAATCAGACAAGTTCGATTTAAAATGTTTCGTAAACTTCTGAATCATAATTGATCGAGTATGGTTCAAGTTGGCGATTGTGTATTGGGAACCAATCAAGTAGTATCGAGTAATGCTAAATTCGGACAAGTTTTGCGCGGAACGGTTCGGAGGCCAATTTGAGACAAGTTTTGCGCGGAACGATTGTGTATTGGGAACCAATCAAGAGGGTGTTGAAGGATATGTTCAATAAGTTATGGGGAATATTCAAGGGGACCATTTGTAATTTCTGAAATGTTTGGGGAGGGTGAAGAGAATAGTAGGAAAAAGCGTAGAATAAGAAAATTGAATAGATGAAGAAGAAACGACACTTACGTCACGGAAGGGAGAATATCTTAAATTAGATGCGGAAGCAAACACCGTATCAATCTTCGACGCGTTACGTGTGTCAATTTTGTTTTGGATAGAATTGCATTTGTGGTCCTTCAAGTACATAACTCATGTTAGATTCGTACCTCTTCAATGTTCACCACAAGGTGAATTAGGACTAGTTTGTGGAGTGATAAATTTTGATAAAATTCACAATGAACCTCGAGAGAGTAAAATAACAAAAATAAATGACATGTATCAGTTCAATAAAGATTGGAGATCTCATTTTCCCGGTCGATTTTGTCATTCTGGATATGCCATTTATTTTCTTATCAGGTTTGGTAACTTTTGAGTGTTGCTTTGGAAACAAGTCAGTAGTTTAAGCATATATACGGGTGTATGTCGTGACTATTAACAACTAACAAGTGTGTGGATTGTGGTTGATTGTAATTGGATTCTCATCAATAAATTAGATTTGTTTGGTCGTCGACGTTGTTAGTCTCAAAACTAGAGAATCACATTAAATCGCTGTGTAATCTTATTCGTTTCATCACTCTTCTTCTTCTTCCGCGTTTATTTTCTAACAAATATATTATTTATAATTTCTTCGCAATTTTCACAATAACTTTTTGAGGAGACACTGTAAGTTTTTAACTCAACCAAGAATTCCAAGGATTAAAATGGTGAACAAATTTCCAATATTTACCGGAGAGAAAGATTATATTATACTATGCATTACCAGTTAAACGATTTAGTGTGTCTTAACCAATTCAATTTAGTTTATGCTCGGTTCAGTTTAGGCCAATTTTATTCGTTTTATGATTTTTCAAGTTTGTACATGCACCTAAAGCAAACACTATCCGAGAACATTTATCAATAATAGGATGTCAAATTGAATTTGATTAGTACATGATTATATTAAATACGACGCCGACTTAACGGTCCAATTACCTTATAGTTTGACAATCTTTTCTTGTATGAGAAATGTCAAAGGGAATTTGGTACAAAGCTTTCGAAACTTATTTTAGGCTATCCGCAAGGCATTACGCAATATATAAACCGAATAATTTAGTTATCTAATTAATCAATAGGGCCGAACACAACCAAACATCTCCTTACGTGGTCGCAACAAAAAGGATAAGAAAGAAATGTGTACACCTTGCATGGTCGCAACAAAAAGGATAAGAAAGAAATGTGTACACCTTGCATTTTAATCATATTGATTTAGTAACAAATAAATTCAATTTGCATTTTAATCATAGAATGATTGAAAATAGTCAAATGAAGCAAATGTTCTTACTTGTGTACTTACTTTTTTGTTTGAGGAGAACTTGTGTACTTACTTTTTTGCTTCACATGTCCTTCAAATATCGAAGGGTAAAAGACACTATCACCCCCTAATTTTCGATGTAACGACTACTTTATTGTTGTTTGTTTAAAATATGACACTTTCATCCCTTACATGTTTAAAGCTCTAGAGAGCAAATTTGTCCCGAAAACTACTACAACGATGAGCAGACTGCCCCTAAACTAACGATGTTACAATCAGGGAGTGTAAATATTATGAAACTAGACAGACAGAGGGGGTGAAATAATCATTTCCCAAATATAAAGGGGTGAAAGTGTCTTTACATCAAATCTGGGGGGTGAAAGTGTCTTTTACCCAATTTGAGTTTTGAAGCCTAAAATAGAGTTGTGAGGATGGGCCTTCTCTATCTCTTATCCCCCCTTGCATTTGGGAAACAATCCAAACAAGGTTGACATCTAATCTTGGGGCCCAAAACCTTAATTTTGCACTAAACTGCACCCAACACAAAGACGAGTGAAATAATAGCTAATGGGTTAATAATGATAAGAAAAAGATTATTCTACATGTCAACTTTATTAGTAGGTGAAGTGCTTTATTGGCAATTCTGTCTTGAAAGCTTCATAAAGACTTGGCTTCTTATCTTGTTGGGGAAGTACTAGAAGCTGCTTAAGAAGTGGATATAAGCAATCATTTTTGGTTGGTTGGTGGTCAAAAAATGTTTAATTAAACCTTGGTTTAGCATTTTTGAGCAAGACGTGAAATTAGCATGCCCATTATACACAACGATATAAGTAATCCCATTATAATCCTAAATCATACTAATATTTGTATACGCCAAAAAAATAGATAAAAGAATAATCAAAATTGACGGGTCAAATCAAGTACCATACACGATAATTTCTATTTAGTCCTTTAACTACACACACCACCTGATATTGACCAATTTGCAACTCAAAGCTAAACCAAAGTTTTGACATCGGACAAGTGGAACTAACTTTAAGTTGTAAGTTAAATTAATCATCAACATATCCATTGGTAAACTATCGGATAACTACTCCAACATTGGAGAAAAGTGGAGGTAGGAAAGCATCAAAGTAAAATAACTAGAAGTATTTAATTTTTGGAAAATCATGTGACAATTTGCATCTTTGATAGGTTGCAGTCACTTTCAGGGTACGGATTCATGTGAACCAACTAGCTTTAAGCATTCCTAAAATTTACTACGTCATGTCAAAATCATATGCAAAGTTGGGTTAACATTTCCAAGTTTAATATACCCTAAATAACACCATCATTCTTTTTATCTTTGTTTTCCCTAAAATCCATAACTTACTTTTTCATATTACATTTACACGTCCTTTCCCCACAGAATGTTCAGAGCTTATTTGGCACCAGTAAAAAAAAAAAAAAAAAAAAAAAAAAAAAAAAAAAAAAAACCTCAGAGAGACTCATACAGAAAGATAAACAACAAACCAAAAAAACTGCCAACCAATGTTGATTAAAAACATTGTTTCTTGACCAAGTCAAGTTGCCACACGTGAACCGAAGATAAGGAAATTATATAAGATACCGGATCTTGATAAGGGAAGAAGGAAAATTCGAAAGAATAAAGTTGGCATTAGATAGTCGTCTATTCCAAACTTCTTTGAACAAAATAAATCCAATAAACCCAGAAAAGGACCGGGAAATTTTATGAGTAGGTAATCCTTTTCATGGCTTTGTTTCTATCGTAAAAGGTCAAAATTCACAGTCAATTGGTATTCACTAAGAAAAAGAGTTGCTAATATTCATATTTACATGGCAAGTTCATTTCATTTTGCATCTTCAAGGAAGAAGGTGCAAGGTTGCTGCAATTATACCAAACTTATCTAACCTTAGGTCAATATCTGTCGACACACTACGTATAAGCTCCCTAATTGCATAAATAAGAAACCATAATTAGCATATTTAACTTTGTCCCCTGAAGACACAGGGAAAAGCCTGCTTACTACTGATTAAAGATACCTAAAGCCACCTCCCTGTGTCTATTCATATCGCGCAGATATTTGGTTGAGTTGTATTCTTCTACATCAAAAAGCTCTTCCGAGAAACTGCGTTGGAGCATACGTTTCTGTCGTTCTTTAGGACCCTCTGGCTTGTAGTTTTCGCCTCTAAGAAGTGCAGCAACCTGCAACCACAATATGATGGATTACAGTTTCTGTAACTTGATTCTATCGCAGTTTGGTATACTACTATGCAATTGATATTCAAAGAGCATTTCATTTAAGCTAAAGGATAGAGAAATGATTGAAATGATAACATTCTATCCCAATCCAAGTAGTGCTGTCAAGCGGAATGCATATGTTGTAACAGGCCCGGCCCACTATAGGCTTGCCGATTCAGGCGGGCAATCCTAACCGTGGGTTTATTGTTACTTTTATTTATTTATTTATATATATATATATATATATATATATATATATATATATTTAAATAAATTAGGCAGCCCTGGGCCGATACAGTCTGGTCCTGGGCTTGACGCGGGCCGGACCTGGCTGGTCCTTTGGTCCTCCAAATCCCAAACCGGACCACCTAGTACACGGTCCTGGGCCGCTTCGGTGGTCCTCCCGCCCACTTGACAACTCTATTTCCAATAAACAATGGGTTGGGTCAATGTTGTGCGATTCCCAGGGGCGGATCCGGGATTTTGTGTCAGTGCGGGCTAAATTTTAGAAAGATGATATTTTGATTAATAAACATAAATAGTCGGGGTTATTGTTCGATTTCAGTGGGTGCTAAAACGAATGTATTGGACAAAATACAGAGTCAAATTGCAAATTCTAAAAATTGAGTGGTACATGGATCTGCCACTTGCGATTCCTAAAGTCTTATGACAGCATCCAAGAAATTAGTAACTCAACAGGAATGGAAGTAGTATTAAGTAGTACTAGATTAATAGCCCGAGTGCCTAACCCTAATTTTCACTACTCTCTGTATTTACTCACAATGTTCATTGGTTGCGGTCAAAATGCAAAATATATTTTTTCCATAAGAGCTTGTCCACTCGTTTGGGCACCGGGTACAACCTTCAGGGACTCTTGGGATCTGGAAATATCAATGGACACACCATTTTAATTGGTTTCGGGCACGGGTTACTATATTGTGATGCTCAAATTTTATTGTGTTGCTGGCAAACTGAGTGGTTGATAATTAGTCTTGGAACTTTATATATGGGCAACAGAGGATTCTGGCTAGTCTTCAGGCACTTGGGTGCCCAGTGAAGTGCCCACATCAAGCACTTCAGTTCAGAGTTCAATTCTGGGAAGAACAGAAAAAGCGCAAAGGTGCACTAAACAAACCACAGCATGGACATGATTTAATCTTTTCTATGCAAGTAGCTACTGACCTGACTCATTCGTGGACGAAGAACTGGACTTGGATCAATGCACAAACTAGCAGTCATCATGACCATCTCCATCTCTTCGGGGTCATAATTATCACCCAGAGAAGGGTCGATAAGTTCCTTTGGATTATTCCCCTCAAGCAAAGGTTTTGCCTGAAATGGTTTCAGATGATCAGCACATGAAGTATGTGTGTGTGTGTGTGTGTGTGTGTGAAAGCAAGCTTACCCAAATAACTAGGCTTTTCTGGGAATCATCCAAAGCTTCCCTTCCTGTAATGATCACCAAAAGCAGCACGCCGAAAGAAAAGACGTCGGTTTTCTCGTCCACTACGCCGTGCATGAAATACTCAGGAGCGAAATATCTGCCAATTGAAGACATGATCAGATAATCAAGCATAGTCCATTATTTTTCACTTTGAAATCAAGGGTTGGTTATCCAAGTTACATACCCAAATGTACCTTCGAACTTCGGTATGTTATGGTGGGTCCATTCTTTCGGTAGCCACTTTGCAAGGCCAAAATCGCATATCTGAATTCATTTTGTTGAAGTTAGACGCCAATCACAAAGGGTCATTAGACATGTAACTGAAATATGACAATATAATGACCCCGTTTCAGTGTGCGGGTAGGGCATTATATATATAAGGCAGGGTATAAGGAGGGAGTTATACGGACAAATTATACCGGTTGTCTCATATACCCCGTTTGGGTACGGTATAAGCAACATGTACAATTTTATTGCGGGTAAAAGACACTTTCACCCCCTTCCTGTTTGGGAAATGACACTTTCACCTCTTTTATGTATGGGAAATGACACTTACACCCCTGACTGTGCCATATCATACTCTAAGAGAGCGAATTTCTCCCAGGAACGACCATAGTGACGGGAGACCGCCCCACCCCCAGACTAACGATGTCACAATTTGGGAGCATAAATATCCTAACATTTTCAGACAAAGGGGTTAAAGTGTCTTTTACCCATTTGTTACACTTTATCCCGCCTTATATCCTGCCCTACCCACACACTGAAAAATAAACATTTCATATCCTGCCTTATCCTTGTGCAATCACATTCTATCTCATATCCCCGTGTATGCCTCATACCCCACTTTTTTAACACCTTACCCAAACGAGGCCTAACAAGTTGAGCATAAAGATTTCCGGATAGGAACTTGAAACCTACCTGAGGCACAAAATCTTCTGTAAGCAGAATATTATCAGCCTTGATGTCTCGATGAATAATCCGCCTTCGGCAATTCTCATGAAGATACAGAAGCCCAGTAGCAGTCCCTTGAATAATCTTATACCTAACAGCCCAATCCAGTTTATCCTTTGGACCTGAGTGCATAGAAAAACAAGAGAAGCACATTTAACCAAAAGCAACATATTTACCAAAATACTAGAGGAAATATATATAAAAAAAGTAGAAGAATAAAAATATATAAAAACTAACCACGAAGAAGAGATCCGAGACTTCCATTAGGAGATAGCTGAAGAACGAGAAACGTTCCCCCTTCAACTCCAAAGCCAACCAATTTTGCAGTATTGGGATGTTGTACATGGGCTATAGTGCCAATCTCAGATAAGAAGCCTATGATTTGGTCTTCTGATGTGCCGTTGTTCATCCTTTTAACTGCTATATGTTGCCCGTCTGGCAAGCAGCCGCGGAAAACCTCGGCATAACCACCCTTTCCTATCAGATTTTCTGCAAGGAGAAACAATTTAACCTTAACATCCTTACCTCATATACCACACACCTTTCTGTGTTTCTTTTAAAATCCATGTTCCAATGAAAGACTGCATTTTACACTTGCAACAAGTAGAGCTGTCAAACGGTTTAACCGTAATCGGCCCGGTTGACCGTGAGCCACCGGTTTAGGTCCCGGTTAACACTAAGCCAGTTACGGATACGGGTCGCTTAAAATTCCCAGCATCATGTAACCGGTCCACACCACGAGACCGGCCCTCTTTAACCGGGCCAGTTTAGTTCAGACCGGTCCTGAACCGGTAATTTTTATTTTGTGCTTCCTCTGTTTTCTTTCTTTCTTCTTGGTTTGACTTTTTCATCCGTAACCATGTCACTTTGACCCTACAATACCATGAAAAGATTACCACATCTGGAGCATTTTATTTGGATAGCAAAATGATGCAATTTTTTGATAATTCTTTCATGGTGTTGTAAAGTTTACCCTACAATACCATGAAAAGATTACCACATTTTGCATCATTTTGCTAATCAAATGACCTGGTGAATAGTGGTAAAAGTTAGGACAGCAAGAAAGAAAGAAAGAAAAAAAGAAAACGGAAGTATCTGTGTGTGTTTATTGTACATATAAACATAAAAATTGTTGTAGTTGGTGGTTAACGGGTGGGTTACGGTTAACCGATGGTTCGGACCATTTACAGTTTAGGTTCGGGCCAGTTAAGGTTTAGGTTTTCTAGCGGGCCGGTTACGGTTTATGTTCGGCTAAGGTTCGGGCCGGTTAAGGTTTAGGTTTTCTGGCGGGCCGATTACGTGGTCCACCCAAACCCAAAAACCGGCCTGGACAACTATACAATAGGTCCTGGGCCGGTTTAGGACCGTGAGGTCCCGGTTCGGGCCAGTTAACGGGTCCACTTGCAGCTCTACTTGAAAGAGTCTAGAGTTGAGTGTGTAGAACAAAGCTGACAAACCTTGGCTAAAATTGTTGGTTGCAGTTTGGAGTTCAGACAAGGTGAAGCTTGTCCAGCTAGACTTCAAATGACAGAGATCTCCATCCACATTCTCACTGAGGCTTTTACTTTTCCATTTTGATGCCTTTGGGACAGCAAGCTGCATCGGGGGTAACTGCTTGCTTTTCTTCCACAACTTGAAGAAACTTAGCCAGCGAGAAGTCTTCTGCGGGTTCAATGGAGTGCATCCAGATTTCACAGCGTCCTGTTTGAGCGAACATGGTTCAAGATCCGACGAGCCTCTTATGCATGCTTCTAAAACTCCTCTTGGGGAGGTATCATCATCTTTCTCCTTTTCCAACTCAAAACATCTTAGATCTGTAACCGAAAAACACAGGAATTGTTAATTTCTTCTCTTTTCAGATAAACTTTGTATACATAAATACTTGGTATAAAACCGACTCACGACCCTTATGACGTAAGTCAAGTTCTTCAAGGAAATCTTCAAAATGAGATGTTAACCCTCCTTTAATCACCTATACTCAATCAACACGTAACTGATGAATGCTCTTACAAAAACCAACTATTTATAGTTCATATGATATCCGTAAACAAAAATCCAAATCACTCTTGCATAAGGAATACAGCTTCACAGTTGACTCTAAATCCGTTCATCAAGTAAAAAGATCATTTTTGGTTTTTTCATTCCAAAGACGCGAAAACAAATTTAACCACTTATGTCCTCGGATGTCTGTTTATCCAGCAAACTTCATGTTTGCGTTAACTTTTATCGGTTCCTCTCCTATACTTTCTGAAACCAGGATCTATATAGTCTGAAACAGCTTTACTACCACCATTCTTGGACCATAGTCAAATGATGAGATCAAGTGCCTATTAAGATCAAGACATCAAGTAATAAGAGATGGAGCACTTTACCTTGGGCGGAAGAGAAGGAAGAAAACCTTGTGCCTCTTCTATGCCCTACTCGCCCAACTTTATCTTCGGAAGTTCTATGTAGTAACTTGCTGCTATTTATACCGCAACTCCTGCATAAAATAAAATGCTCCAAGATGGTCAATAGGAATGTGCAGAAAGTCAAACGAAGAAGCCAAATCTCGAACACACACACACACACACACACACACACACACACACACACACACACACACACACACACACACACACACACAGTTTTATATTGCTGAGGCGTCTCTGGAGTGCTAAAAGAAGTGTGTCCTAACTCCTAATATATGAGTGCACTTATTGGCTAATCTGTGACCTACTCAAACCCAAAATTGATCCATTTGTGGGTAGTTATCAATTACCTATACGACTATAACTGAATCTAAAGCACAACATAGATAGCATCTACAACAGTCAGGTGAAAAATGTCAGGGTAGTTATAAATGTATCGTAGATGCACGCAAGGAAGCCAAGTACTGAAACTGGCTCCGTTTGGGTGAACAAATCAGGTTCATATCCATTAGACCAGTGTTAGCAATTGAACTTATGCGAAACTGTTAACTTATTCAAATAGCCTATAGTATGTATCCTCTCAGCTACTTGTCTCAGGTATGTTTCAATTTGTAGAGGTAAAACACATACCACCCTACAAATTTCTCAGAACAGGAAGCAAGATAAAAAAAATAAAAAAAAAAATACATAGAATAATTTTTTGAAGATCTGAAATCAGGTTGCTATCTCTCTATTAGCCCTATGGACTTCAAGGTTACAATTTCAAACAGAACAAGAGACATACTTCCTCTGTTCTCTCTGAATTTTCACCCTATTCACATTACCACTATTCACTGAATCACTCTAATTCGGTGAATTGATTAGTAAAACGATATACGAATTTGATAATCTTTGCACGATGTTGTAGAGTAAACTTCTTTCGACAGCCCCATCAAAAAATTATCAGAAAATTGCATCGTTTAGCAATCTAAATCACCCGGTCAAAGTGAAGAAAAAGTCAAAAGGTGAGGATTCGGAGGTCGTAATACATATGAAACTAGTGTCCAAAAACACAGGTATGAATGAGAGAATGTCCTGTTTTTCTTCATAATATTATGTTACATCAAATGGGAAACAAGAGGTACCTAACAAAAAACAAGGACTAAACAAAACGGTTCAAATCAACAAACAACAAGCCAAAAAACGAATAATATACAAAAGGGGAGAGAACCCAGATCAGGGAAGGTCAGAATTTAAACTTACAAGAAAGGGAGAGGAATTTCAGGACCCAGATTAGACATGACGGCGGAGACACGGCGGCGTAGCGGCGGCGAAGCGGTGGAGTTAAAAAAAAATCCCCCTTTTTTCTGGTGACAAGGGGTTGAAAATCAGCAGAAAGAGTAGCAGAATCTTCTACATTGGTTCATGGTGTTGTCTAGAGGAAAGTTTTTTTTTCTCTGTCTTCTGCCATTATTTTTGTTGCATGGTTTTTAGGGTCCGGTGGAGTAGCTGACAGGTGGAAGGAGAGTTTCACTGCCAATTGCCAAACAGCCGAGATATGCTCTCAGCCTTTTGCCTCACCACCCACCTACAGACAAATACAATACACACGTGTGTATCTATAGATTTTGTTGCCGAGAAGACAAAGGATGATTTAACTGAAATCCAATTTCGGTGCTTTATTAGCAGCTAATTTGATATCCATTACGTTTGTTTTAGTTGTCTTGTCCTTTAATGTCTTTTTCATCAAGGCAATTAAATCTTTCTTTTTATAATGATCATGGTAATTAAATCAAATCACACAAAGATTCACTATGGTTGTTTAACATTGCCTATGATTATTGCTTGCACTTCTAATTACGAGAAAGGGCTGCAACTCGTGTTGGTCCGGGCAAGGCCCAATTTACATTTGAGTTGTCCGAGCCTATCCGAGTCCCATATGCCATATGTAGATCATAGTAGTCGAAAATCTCATTCAGAGATGAGGCGATGATATATATCGTGGTTCAATTGTCCACACAATTGCCCACTAACAATAATGCAAATAGGTATTAGCATGAATACATAGGGTGTTTGTACGAACACATTAGATTTTCGAGTGTCCGCACAAACGCAATTGGCTGCATCGGAATTCACACGAACATGATGTGTTCACATGAACACAACGTACAAATTCCTACGAGGCCTGGGCTGCTTTGTTCGTTTTGGAAATAACTTTTTGACTACTTCTTGGTGTATTTAAGGAACCATGTCTTCGACAAAAGTAAGCATCCATAATAACTTATTTCTCTAGAAAATAAAAGATTTCAATTTGTCATGGTGATAATTAATGATTCCGTTAACAAACCAGGTTAAATCTTTCATAAAGCTCTTTAATTCGTTCTTGAAGTTGAATTCTGTTACGACACCTCTCTCCTTAGACGAGAAGTTCCTTGAAGGGACGGTGTCAAACTGTAGTAGCTAAAAACAAACTCACACTCATGTTTATGTTAATTGTTCCAGTATCGCCTCCAGCAAAGAACGTGGACATTGTTTTGTGCTTGATTACAAAATGACAAACAGTTCCCAAACGTGCTATGTGCCATACTGTTTTACTGTTTTAATTATCGTACTATCTACCTGGTTAGATTTCGAAAATCATGTTTACTTTGGCACAAGTCGCGAAACTGAAATCTCTCTCTCGAAAGCATGAGTAATGTTTAACTTGAAACTTATCAGTACTTTATTTCATGTTTCACTTGCTATTTTTGTATCTCTGGTTTGAATCGAGAATCACTATACTTCAAGAAATACTCATAAGACACTAAGTAACGTAAAGTGAAAGATATCTTGTACGAGCTGTTCTTAAGTTCACTACAGTGATTATATTGTTTAGGACTATATGTTCTGGTCAAGAGATTTTAGGAGTTAAACTCTGGCTTACCCTTGGTACCCGTAGTTCTACACTACCATGAGGACTTGGAGGTTCCTACTTGTACTACTCTAGCGAAGCTGCTAACCTCTAGGGGGTGTCGGCACTCAAGGTCTTGTAAGTCAGTATTGAGGTGGGAATGCCATAACTAGAGGGGAGTTCACAACTGTCGGGTTGAAGTAGGGTTTTGATAGACCCACGAGGTAACCCTGAGTTATATATTTCTGAGGCAGGCAGGAACTCTGCATTCGCTCGTACAATGATTAGTTTATGGGGCTCATGGGGCAGTAGGGCTAGCTGCTCCCGTGGAACGTGGCCAGGTGGCCGCCAGAAAAGTTTCAAAAGATGACTTTAATAAAGAAATATTAAGAAGAAAATCTCAAAGCAAAGTTTATCTCTTAAATTTTCTTACATGTATTTGTAATGTTAATTCAAATATTTACCCTCTACTTCTTGTACTTGTTTTGACATATATATGTGCTCAATCGTCTGTTTACATGTTGAGGTATTTCTTACTCAGCTCAAGCTGACTTTTCGTAAAACTGTGGTCGATTTTTGCCACTTGAAAAGCCACAGGTTAATACCGCTGCAGGCTCTGGAGGACGAATCACTAGCTGGAATCGAGGAATCACATTAGCTCTCATGGAAAAATCCTTAGTTTCATGTTTTACAATCAATTCAGTTTTGTTTTCACGTTTTCACGTTAAGGACCCTGTTTGGTCATTCTCTTTATTGTAATGAAGTTGTTTTGAGTTAAACTGAAATTTGTTCTTTATGGTTTGGTATGAAGCTGACGTTATACTCTGTTCACAAAGAGGTAAAACTCCTCGTCCGGGGGACATCTTAGCGGTTTGGGTTAGGCCTGAAATCGCGGAGTGTTACATGAACACAACTAAATAGAAAGGTTACCCCATAGCACCTTGTTAACCCATTCCACCATGCACTCGAAATCAGCATATACAACATAAACAAAGAAAATGGTAATTCAATCTAACAAGTAACTCCTAACATGACAATGAGTATGCAGAGGATAAAAAGGGAAAAAAAATTAGTAAAATCAACATGTAGAGCATAAACAAAGAAAATGTTAACACAATCATACATGTACACGACAGTGAATATTCATAGGATAAACAGGGGAAACAAAATTAGTAACTGTTACATTCGAGTTTAAACCGAACCTACCATGAGGATTGTTACATTCAAAAATGATGATGGGTTTAATAAGAAAGAGACGAATTTCATAACGTCGAGAAACAAAATATACAACGAATTCCCTCCCTCAAGGGTGCAACAACGTGCTGCAAATAACATCACATTTGTCTTGCTCATGCATTCGGTGGTCGTGCCGCCGGGTGAGTCCTACGCCAGTCCTCTCGCTTAACTATAATAACCGAAACAAAAGACAAAATTTACAATAATGACATGTCAGGGGGGCCACTGCGGGAACTACACATCACATATTGCGAAGAGGTCAGACCATGAAGTATTTAATCACGAACTATTATAATCCTATGAATGAACTATTTTGTTGCATCGTTTGAATAATTTAATTATTTTATATTCATGAAAAGGGTGGTGACTATAAAAATGTTTCAAACCTACGCTAGAATTGCATCTCTTGGATATGTCATTGAGGAAGCACAAGTGATAAAAATGAATTGACCAGGTTGCTATTTTGCTGGAGAGAGAAATTTGTATTTATTCCAATGAAGTGAGGATGAAAAATGAGGCCACATCTATTTATACGTGAGCTTCCCCCATAAAAGGATTTAGACGATCTAAGATCCATTGGCTAGGATTGAAGGACTGTAACCTTCGTCCACTATCTTGCTTCTTAAAATACAATACATTATTTTAGAGCTTCTTACACAATTAGGCTACATTACTGTACAAGATGCTTCTAGAAGAGAGGCTACAAAGTTGGCCAACTGAGCTAGGACAAACCTAGGCCCCAAAAATAAATAATAAGTGGGCGAAGGTGTCATGGCTAGATCAAATGGCATAAACCAAGGATATCAAGAAAATCAAGTCAGCCCATGACATTATCCCCCATTCAATTTGGCGACGTCCATGTTGCCACACGGAAGTGGTTGATCACGTCATTGTGTTTTCATAAATAATCCTCCACTTCTCAAGTCACCTCCTCTTTCGGTAGTCTCTCCAAACAACCAAGTACTTTGTGTACTTGGGCGTCCTCTTCTTGCGCACGTCCCATTCGGCTATGATCTCTTCAACCTCCGTGTCAAAGGAGATCTTCACATAAATTGACATACTTTTAGACTCGAAACGGCTAGCATCTTCCCAATCCTCATGGTAACGATTCAAATTGCTCACATGGAACACATTATGGATATGGAGCTTAGCCGATAACTCCACACGGTAGGAAGCCTTCCCAATTTTCTTCAAGACTGTGAATGGCCCCATATACTTCTGTGTTAACCCCTTGTGCATGGCGCAAGTGCTCTTGTGTTGAGTTATACTTCACTAGCACCATGTCTTCCTCTTGGAACTTCTCGTTCTGCCGATTTTTGTCGGTCCGTTTCTTCATCTTCTTGGTCGCCTTGTGCAAATAAGATTGAGCTAAATTTTGTTGTTCCATCCAATCCTTTGTAGGGTTTGATGGAGTTACTCAGCGGAATAACAAAATTAATCATGCTCAAGACCCTCCAAGGATCACAGGCAAGCCATCATAACATGATAAGGGTAGAAAAGTTGTGCACCTTAATTTGAGAGATCACGCGAAGAATAATGTCTTCGTCTCTACGAGTATCCACACCTTGAATTCTTGATTGGATTCCTTCCCACCATGTAGTGCTATCAACGGAATAAGGAGGCAAGAGATCACGCAAAACGGAGCATTAACGGCGCCTATGGAGGTCGACAGCAAGGGGTGCGGACGGGTAAGGAGGCTTCGGCCTTCGTGCTTTGTCTCTCTCTCTTTGCTTGTTATGTTCTCTCAATAATGACTTGTGTTGAGAAAATAAAAAGCTAGAGTTCCATTATATAGTAATAACTCTTTATTAATCACGTAATGGCCCCAATACTAATCATGTCCTTACATGGATTAGTCCACTTGCAAATTAGTCCCACTAACTTTTCTTGTGGTTGCGTTATGACCCTTTTATTAATTAGTCCAACTAATAAATACCCATATCCAATTTAATCCATCTGGTGTGTGACCCCATAAGTTTCTACTTAGTTGGTAGTAACTCTTTACTAACATGGAGCGGTGTTGGTGTCTAGCAACACTTCCATGCCACCCAACTAATAGAAATAAGTCAGTGATCCGAAAAAACTTGTGCACAATGTTCATGTATTGTGTTACCCCTTTGTATCCATAACGAATTGGACACAAGACATAATAGGCACACTCGTATATCCAATCCATAGTTTCTCGATCATGTGATTATGCTTATGCGGGCAGATAACATCAATATCTCCTCCAACCACCAAGAACACCCATGATCCTGGGATTAAGATAAAGGGTTGTCGGTCCGGACAGGGCCCGATTCGGATTTACATTTGAGTTATCCGAGCCCATCCGAGTACCAATGCTATATGTAGATCATAGTTGTCGAAAATCACATACAAACATGAGGCGATGATATATATATCGTGGTTCAATTGTCCAGGCAATTTCCCACCAACAATTATGTAGAAATTATTACATAACTCACTTGGGTAAAAGACAAAAAATGACCCTGACAATGGACAAATTACACGTCGTTATCTTGATGTTTGAAGTAATATCGTCTCCACCTTTTTGTGTGGATGGAGCTAACGGTTGACTAACAACACGTGTGGAAAGACCATTTACCCCTTGAATGTTTAAAATTACACACTGTATATTACTCCTTCAGTTCCATTCAGCTCATTTCTTAACCTAATCCCCCACCCCCACTCTCTCTCTCTCTCTGTTCCCCTTTTCTTCCTCTTCTCAACAAACACCCAACCACCGCCGCCACCAACATCACAACACCACCACTACCATCATCTCCCCCCACCCCTTTGTTTATCCCTCACTGCCGATCAGAACCGACATATGCCGCCGGAGGTGATCCAGATTAGCTACCTTGGAATATTCGTGTAATACCATGTATTTCATTTACGGGTTATTACAATGTCAAACTTATTATTGACATCTTCTTAGTTTTAAAGTATAAGAGTGTCATTCGACATCTAAGATTGATATATAATTTTATTTTGAGGTCATTTTATAGTTTTGAAAACTTGGGTAATACTATATGAAACTTATTTTGTATATTTAGGAGCAGAACATCCGGAGAGAGCGGTTTATGTACTTGTCTGATTAAGTCAAATATGCCGACTCACTGTGCTGCATTTAATGTATATGGGTAAGTATAGTGTGAGATCTTCGGAGACGAAGATTCTTTTAAGGTGGATAGACACCCCTAATTACCGAGAGAGTTCTTAGTGCAATATCAAGACTTTGGCAGCGAAGTTGTAAATAGTTTCTCACGTCTTTAAAGTTGGAATTTTGGAGTGTTGGCAATGCTTGAAAGTTGTTAAAATAATTTTGGAAGAACTGGAAATATTTGGGATGGTTGTGCAATTCTCTGAAAGTTTGTACATATCTAATTCTAGTTAGTACCCCAAAGTTTGGAAAACTACACTTTCACCCCTATTCATGAGACACACTTGTCCAATTCAATTTGACACCTCACTAGGTAAGGAGGCAACACCTGCAACTCCCCTCTTCACCAGCACAATCTAGAAAAAGACTTATTTTCTCTCTCTTTCTCTCATCTTCATCCCTTGTTTTCTCCTCCAACCACCCAAAACACCCATGAACCACCACCTCCATCTCCACCTCTGCTGCATCACCTTCAGACCTGCTACTATCAGAGCAACCCCTTGGGACAAGGATTAACATCCTCAAATCAATTTGGGAATCGGGCATGTATGGAGTGAGATAATTGGGTAAGAAAATCTTGAACGCTAGCACAGTTTATTGTCAATTCCTCCCTCCTCGTTGCATTTAGGTTCGATTAACCCACATATTCTTTCTCCTGAGATTGAGGCGAGTCCGGGAAGTACAAGCATGGCCCCCAATTCGACGATATTTGCTCCAACCACAATACAAGCCGAACCCCCGCCGCCGCCAAACCTCCATAGCCACCGGATTGTGGGTAGGCTCTCATTTCTTGTTCATTTTTTTTGGGTATTGCATCAAAATTACCCATAGGCTCTCATTTCTTGTTCTTCGTTTTTTCGACAGCCTTATGATGTCGTGTTCGCGGGCTTGTATCTCCCTAGTTACTCACTCAAATCACGCAATATTTAGCTTTCTGTAATTCTGAGATGATTGGTTACAACTTTCGTGTTTTAAATTTCTTCAAATTCGGTCTCTAACCAACCTAAAAATTGAGTTGAAGTTAGGGGAATGCGTAGTTCATGGAATGTGTTCTTGAAGTTCTTGAGTTTTGCACGAAAATTGCCCATGTTCAAGTGCTCGTATCTCCCTCGCTTTTAATCCGTATTGAGTGATTATTGGCTTTACGGAAAGCCTGGACATTTCTCTACAACTTTCTTGTCAATTTGATTACGTTATTGAGCCTCAAACCAACCCGTATTTGGATTCAAAGTCACTCCCTACCTGTAGTTTTAACTGTTGTGTTTAAGCTCGAGTTTCATTATGCATTTTGCTTCAACTTTGAAGTCCTGTATCTCTCTCGTTAGAAGCTAGTTTTGGGTGTAGTCTCTGTGTACCATCTACATATATTACTACAACTCTCACGTATATTTCATAGTCTAAATCGATCTGTACACCCAAAGATTTTGGGCTCAAAGTGGCTGTAATCTTAATGTTCTTCGCTAGCAAAAACTCAGAATTTTTCTAAGTGTTGGAATCATGATTAATTCAACCAACTTTGACTAGCGATATCTCTTTGAATACTTGGAGCGTTTAGGAGTTCAAATATGTTGTAGAATTCTTGAACTATCATCTTCAAAACTCTATTTATAGTTTCTCAAAAGTCCTTCCCAACTGATCACAAATCAGTCGTGAAGTTGACTACATGAAATTACTTTTTCGCTATCTTTGACCTTCGGTTTTGACCATTTGAATGACATTTCTAGCCATAGTGTTCTTCATGAAGCTTGTTCCTATTCTTATTTTCAGTCTACATACCAATTTGACCAAGTTTGACTTTTCAAAAAAAAGTAGTTGACTGATCTAGATGGGAGGGGCAAAATAGTAATTTCACTTAAACTTTGAATTGAGATCAAGTTAGTAACTCGAAATTTGCCAGCATATCTTTTATGATATTTAGAGTACTTGTATGTCATTCTTGGCTAGGGTTGACCAAGTTAGCCTTTGGGGCCTTTTTGAAGTTTTACTAAACCTTAGGGACCTTACTGTAATTTATCTAAAGTTATAGATTACGATGTTAAGTTAATATGGGAGGATTAGGAGTCATTCTTGCGTGTTGTTAATTTGGGTTCCAGGCAGATTCAGTGACTGTACTGGACACTTTTGGAGTGTCTTGTTTGATATTTAGCGTACTTGTATGTCATTCTTGGCTAGGGTTGACCAAGTTAGCCTTTGGGCCTTTTTGAAGTTTTACTAAACCTTAGGGCCTTACTATAATTTACCTAAAGTTATAGATTTCGATGTTAAGTTAATATGGGAGGATTATGAGTCATTCTTGTGTGTTGTTAATTTGGGTTCCAGGCAGAGTCTGAGACTGTACTTGACACTTTTGGAGTATTATGGGCGTTTTGGTCAGTTAGCTTGCATGACCTGCATTTCATTGCATTATTGCATACAACCTCATATAGTGGATATATGCTAATAGGTTGTATACTTTACTTGATTACATCCAGCCGCTGTCGAGGACTGTACCACAACAGACGTATGTGTTCGCATTGCTGCACTGACTGTGAGACTCGGATTCATATGAGACGAGCGTTGTAGAAGGAGTGCCAGTTTTGCTTTTCGCTTTTCTTGGGTCAGTGGTAAGTACATATGTGCAACATTTACTTATCAAAGTGTGCATGCATTTGACGTCTCGAATCAATATTTGTTAATTGTAAATGTATGAGAAGCATGATTTATACTCGAAAGTTGTTTGGAATATTTTATTAAACTCCTTTGAGAAGTATTGAAAACTACACGTGGGAGTATGATTTCACCTGTAACCCTTCGGTTTTCCGTACACCATTATCAGTACTCCTTATAGTATATTGCATATCATACATGACTTTAAGCATGCATTTAGTAAATACACCCTTGAGTGGAGACTCATTCCTGATTCATACCTTGGTGGTTGTTGAGAATTTAGTTCAATCTTCGAGGAAGAAGCTCTCTTTAAGGGGAAGGATGAAATATCCCGTTTTGAGACTACGTATATTTTGGTGATTTTTAGCTTAAATTTGGGGTTAATTATAATGGTTTTGAGGTATTGGGGAGTTGTTTGTGAATTTGGTTCAAATCACGTTTCAACTTAAACTAACCCTGATTCCCTCATCAGAAAACACGTTCAGAGATTTCACTTCTTCGCCCCTGGTGAAAACCACCGAAGGCTAAACCCCTCACGCCCTCGCATCACTTTCTTGGACTCTCTGTTCTTCGTCAACCAGAAGCCAAAGCATCAGCTTTGGCCGTTGGGCGCAGACCCATCAAAGCCGATTGTCCGCCTCGATTTTGTCGTTCATTGTTTCGCGTCCCCATTTTCGCTGTTTCTTTTTCTGATCTTGTAATTTCTAACCTTGTCGCGAAATTTCGAAAACATTATTGACTTTCAGCATGCCCGTGGTTGAGTTCTTTTGTTGTTTTGTTCCGTTCGCCATAAGAGATGTTAGGTGCACAAATACTGTGGTGGTATAGACATATATATATATATATATATATGTATATGCATGTGTTCATGATGGTGGAGGTGTGTAGCAGGTTTGTATATGTGTGTGTTGTGAAAATAACAGGCAGTGGATTTTTTTTTCCATTAAACTCGTGTGGATGTGGGTATGTATGAGTGTGCATGAGTCAGTGTGTGTGATTATGAGTGTATGTATATGAGGCAGTGAGTGTGAGGGTAAGAGCATCCACATTAGTATTATCTACAAATTAGTTAAATTTTAGTGCAAATTCAACTTATTCATTTTAGTGCTGTAGATTTGCTCCAATAGTATTGTACAAATAATATCTAAAACTAAAATAAGAAATAAAAAATACAAGTAGCTGGATGTGTTGACTCGCCACATATAGCTAGCATGAAATTAGGAGACTAAAATAGTATTTGGTTTTGCTAGTCTGGTGCAGACTCGACTTATTCAAATTAACTTGCTATTTTAGTAATAACTTCCATTTGAATATTCTATTGTGGATGCTCTAAGTTGGGTGCACATATGTACTAACTATGGTGTATTACTAATAGTAATGGTGGTATAATATCATTTATATTTTTTTAGGAACTTTTGACATATAACACCCTTGCAGTACTAGTTCGTTGACACTTTGGTACATGATGCAGTATGAGTTTTACTAGTTAACATCTCTGCACTTTGTAAATAACTGACACTTAGGTCACTTTGACTAACACCGTTAGTGGTTCACCAATTCCGTTATGGCATTTTAGTCTTTTCATACTTATAAGGAGGCATGATTGTATTTTCCACTTTATTTTTCTTTTTTCTTCTCCTTTTTCTTCATCCTCTGTTTCTTCTCTTCTTCATCCTCCGCCTCTCTCTATCTCTCTATCTCAATTTTTCCTTCGTCTTTCTCTCTACCTCTAAACCTCAGGGCCGGCTTGCCCATAAGGCAGCTTAGGCGGTTGCCTAAGGCCTCTCACTTGGGAAGGCCTCAAATATAGGGATTTGTTAGATATACTTGCTGAAAGAGAAATGAACGCAATGAAATTAGGAGGGTAAGTTAGATATGTAATTAAAGTTATAAATTTGAAAGACGTGATTAGTGAGGGAAAAGTGGAAACGGAAATGCCTAAAAGGAGAGATTTAAGGAGTTAATGTGGCATAAGAAATTTAATATTAACTATTATAACTTTTTTCAGATCACAAAAATGAAACTATTATATTTTTTGGTACTTTCCTATAAAATTCTTAGAAAATAATTATGCACTTCTTCTAAATCCCTTATACTTGTCCTTTTCATTTTCCAGCATCTACAAACCATATGTATTCCGTGCCCAACTTCTCTCCGGTGTAGTTGAAGTATTTGGTGCCTTCAAAAAATAAAAGAAGTATTTGGTGGAAGAGCTCGACCAATCCTTCTGAAACTCAAGTCTAGAATTTGCCATGATCATTTTTTATACGTCATTTCTTTTGCTATTGTGTGATTTTTTATTTCTGGTGTATGTGTTTAGTTTCTGATTTAGAAAAATTAAAAAAATAAAATATTACCTAAAAAATATTACTTTCAGTTTAGCTCTCAAATAAATGTTAAAATAGTTATATGTTCTTGACAAAGGTATATGTTACAAACAAAAGTTGCTATCAACTCAATTGCTGATACAAAATTCTCATAGTGTTAAAGTAGATGAAGGCCTTCTTTTGAAAAACCGCCTAAGGCCTCAGAAAGTCTTAAGACGGCCCTGCTAAACCTCTCCCTCTTTTGAAACTCAAATACTTCAGATCCAATTTCGCCTCTCACTCTCTCGATTCGACGAATTGAAGAATGGGATGGGGTGCTGGGATTTTTTCGGTCAAGAATTGAATTTGGGTTTCTTGAATTAGGTCTGAAATTTCACAAAGTTTGATTGAAAAAAGAAGAAGTGGCTTAAAGCTTACAGTGATTTGGGTTTCTTGAATTAGGTCTGAAATTCAGCAATTTGAAGCTCTCTCTCTCTCAATTGATTACAGTGATTGGGTCTGAAGATTGTTGGGTTTTGATTCATGGGCTTCAATCGGGTTCAGGGTAGGGCGGGTGTTTGGTGGTGGTGGTGGGTTCGATGGTGGTGGGTTCCATGGTGGTGGTGGAGGTGGTGGTGGTCTTGTGCGTATTTTGGTTATGGTTTTTGGTTCGCCGGTGGCTGTCGTGGCTGTCTGTATGTGGTGGTTGCTAGGGTGGTGGTGGCAGTGGTTGTGGTGTTGGTAGCGGGTTGTGTCATTTCTTTGGCGGTGTGGTATGGTGGTGGTGGAGGGTGGTGGCTATGGTGGTGGGTGATAGTGAATGACAACTATACCCTCTCTTATGATGACATGATTAACACCATAGTCCAATTCAACTAACGATGTTAGTCAAATTGACCTAAGTGTTAGTATTTTTCAACAGAAATTTTAGATTCATTCCATAAAAATGGACTATCACAGCCCATTACAAAGAACAAAGAGAGAACAAGACCACTCTCTTTGAGAGAAAAACTCGATAAACGAGCTGAAAATGAAATAGAAAAGCACATCTCAGATACTAGCTGTTTCCAATACAAACACATTTAGTTCAATACAGCTATTTCCAATACAAGAACATTTTCCAAGAACTCCACTCCATTTCGACATTTGAGATTCTTCCGGGCTAAGCAGGGGCACGCGGCAACGGCAACAGACAAATTTCCGACAAGAAAATGCTAGCTTTTGATTTTCCCAAAACAGAGAAGGAGAAACAGCTGGAGACACCAGCTGCACCTCCCGCCACCAAACCACCACCGGAAAACCAAAGCAGCAACCACATCGCCAAGCTTCAAAATCTTCAAATCTTTTCCATCAATAGAACTAAAATAAAGCCCATCAACCTTATCCTCCAAGAGATTTAAACTTGCGCTGCATCGGTGAGGATGAATGAAACCGCCACAAACCCAAAAAATGAAACTGAAATTAAGCAAAAACAAGAACAAAAAACCCTAAAAAAGACACTACAACGGACAGATCTGAGCACCAGTCCATCAATAAGGAGCCGCCGCCGAGTCAACCGGGAGGGAAGATGTAGGGTCGCGGCGGCTCCAGAGGAGGAGCCGAACAAATCCCCGCCAGCCCCTAGACTTCCGACGCCGGAGACTCGGCACCACTTCATCCAAAGCTTCTTCACACCCACTAGTGCTCAGATCTGAAGAGAAGGAGATGAATAACAGTGACTAGAACCACGGGAGGCTCGCCGCCGTAAGGTGGAGAAGTGGCGGCGAGCCCCAACATCAACTCGAGAGCCGGATCTGAAAAAGTAGAGGGGGAGAATCGCAGAAGAGATGATGAAGAGGAGAACAACCAAACCTTGCCGGAGCAAGATGAAGAACTCTCACAGGAGAGTACAAACTCTCTCTAGCTTCTCTCTCTAAGAGAAAGCAGAGAACTAATGTTCTTGCCCACCTAAGTGTTAGTATTTTACAAAGTGCAGATATGTTAAAACACATACTGCATGTACAAAAATGTCAGTAAACCAATACTGAAAGGGGCTATATGTCAAAAGTGTTTTTTTAGAAAGTTACATTTAAGATGTTATTTCCTTTCAAAAAAATATGAAGTTGGTATTTTACAGTAAGACGTTGGCTTAGTAGTCTCCGTATAAATTAAATAAACTAGTGATAAGATTGATTCAAGTTATGTTTTTCAAGCATGTAAAGTAATTTTGAGATTTCTAATTTGTTTCCTAGCCGCCACCTTACACTTTTTATTATTACTATGAAACTAAAACGTTGTTGTTGTTATAATAATAATAATAATAATAATAATAATAATAATAATAATAATAATAATAATAATAATAATAATAATAATAACCTGCAGAAAGAGTAGCAGAATCTTCTATATTGGTTGAAAATCAGCAGATTATTATTGTTGCCCAGAAGACGAAAGGTTGATTTAACCGATATCCAATTTTGGTGCTTTATTAGCAGCTAAATTGACCTCCATTACGTTTGTATTTTTTTTTACCAGAAACTGCAATGATTTCATTAAGAAACGGCTATCACAGCCAACATATTACAACAGCAGATACATCAACCTGACTGCAGAACACTTCTAGCAAGAGCATGAGCTTGAGCATTCACCTCTTTAGCTAAGAAGAAAAACTTACAAAAGGAAAAAGATTTTGAAATATCAATACAATCATCAATAAGAGCACCATTTTACCATAAAAGTTGAGCTCAAACCATTCAAACACTTGATCATCAGCTCACAATCCGAGACCAAATAGAAGCTTAGACAAACCTGAAGATTTGCACCATAAAAGAGCATTTCTAACAACCATAGCCTCCTGCACAATAGGATCAGATATCCCATAAGTCTTTTCCTGGAACAAAACCAAACGTACACCTTCACTAGTAAACATGATTGCAGCAATACTCCCCATATTTTTCTTCACAATCACAGCTGCCTCAGTGAAAATTTTATGTCTAACACTGTTATCATCCAGCCAATCCAGCTCCAACTTCTTCTGCTTCTGGAAAGAACTCTGAGAAAGATTACAGCTCTCATATTCAAAAAATACAGCTGAAGCCTTCTGAACAATGTGCAAAGGTTGCCATTTTATCTTGTTAAATAGCCAGTCATTCCTTGCCTTCCATAGAAACCAACAGGTGGAGATGAAAATACCCAGAAAAGTGCTTCCATCTGGAGAAGAGTTAGCATACTCATTAATAAGATCCCACCATTCCATGGCAGAACCGACATGATCTTCATTGCAACTCAGTCTCAGTGGAGATAATTTCCACACTAATTTAGCAAACTGGCAGTTTCTGATCAGGTGGAGCTCATTACGTTTGTATTAGTCGTCTTGTCTTAATTTTTTTATCATGGCAATTAAATCAAATTACACAAATACCGTATTCACAATTGTTTGACATTGCCTATGATTATTGCACTTCTAATTAAGAGAAAGGGCTACTACTCGGGTCAATCCGGCCAGGTTGACAACATTATAGCTAGTGGGGGCTGTCAATGGGTCGGGTCAGGCCCAAACCTGACCCGCCCCGCTTTAAATCGACCCATGTGAACCCATACCCAGTAGAAGCCCGCCAGACCCGACCTAACTTAAACCCGTGAAAGTATAATCCCGGACCCGACCCAGGAGACCCGTCCACATCCACATACCCATAACCTGACCACCTTTTCTTCTTCTTCTTCTTCTTCTTCTTCTTCTTCTTCTTCTTCTTCTTCTTCTTCTTCTTCTTCTTCTTCTTCTTCTTCTTCTTCTTCTTTTTTTGTGTGTGTGTGTGTGAATAAACCTGACCACCTTAGTTAGAATATAAAATTTAAAAGATAAATAAGAAGGGGAAATCTAATGATCCGAGAAAAGGATGTGTGTGTGTGTGGGGGGAGGGGGGTCAGAGGAGTGTTTGGAAGAAAGAAGTAACTAATGACGAGGGTTCGTAGGAGAGAATAAATGTGAACGAAAGAGAAACAGAATAATATTGAGAGATTTACGAAAAATGATAACCATGAGGAAATGAGTACGAAATTAAGAGGATTTTTCTCAAAATAAACAAATAAGGGAATTGATCTGCTCAAAAAGAAATTAAAGGGTCAGAGAGACTTTCTACAAAAAGAAACAGAATTTAAATACTTGAATCGAACAAGGAATTTAGGACAGTGGAAATTTTGTGTCATAAATGACGAATGAAGAGTGAGAATAGGTGTGAACAGTGGCAGAGCCAGTATTTCCTCAAAGGGGGCCACAACTCAGGTAAAGTTTTCGGAACCGTTACGGGTAAAAAAATTAACTTTTTCGAGGTGCACATGAATTTATAGTTATTTTTTTTTGAAAAGATTTTTTTTTTTTTTTTTTTGAAAAGAATTTTTATAGTTATTAAACCATGAGGGATACTTTTTTTTAACATCTTCAGTTTTAGTAAAATATAGGGTTAATTGCATTTTACCACCCTGTGGTTAGGGGTTTGTGCGAAACACCACCCTGTGGCCTCAAATGTTGCGTTTTACCTCCCTGTGGTTTGGTTTCTGTGCGCCGGAGGGTTTTTCCGTTAAAAGCGGATGAAATTACGAAACTACCCTCCTTTAGATACACCCAGAACTATTTTCTCCCTCACGCGTTCTCTCTCTCTCTGACTCCTTTTCTCTCTCTTTTTTTTCTCTCTACTGGTAAAACAAAGATGAATTCACCAGCGGTTCAAGACCCAATTTTTATGGGTGTAGTGCTTGCTTCTTCTCCATCTCCTCCTTCTCCTTGTCATTCTCTTTCAGTGCCTGCTCTCTCTGTCCCCCTGCCTATTGAACCGGATCTGGAGGCGACTCCGATGGGTCTGTGTTTGTCACACCAGAAACAGAACGAAGAAGACGAAGAGGAGAAGGGGGCGGAGGAGGAGCCGTCGATCTGGTCCGGCGGCGGCGCCTTCGTCTTCTCCCCTCTTAATCATGCTATCCTTGGATTTCTGCTCCCAATTCTCCTGCAATTTCAACTTTTTTCTTCTACAACTTGCTGAAAGACAAACCCAGTTCTGATCAATCTTTTTTTTTTTTTTTTTTTTTTTTTTTTTTTTTTTTTTTCTTCTTTCTTCAATTTTTCAACTTGTCTGAAAGACAAACCCAGTTCTGATTTTTATTGTTTTTACTCTATTTGTTTTTCCTTAATTTTTCTCATAAAGTTGTATATTCATTTTTCTGCTGCAATTTTTGCTGCTACTTGAATTTTCAATTTTTTTTTTTTTTTTTTTTTTTTTTTTTTTTTTTTGGATTTGCCGGGTAGCTGCTCGGATCAACTCCTAGCTCTTCATAGCATCTCTTGTGAGAGTTAAGCATCCCGCCAGGAGGGGGAGAGGAAGGAGGCGAGTCCAAGTCTTCTTTGACTAGCAAAACCCTGAACTCTTCATCAAACCCGTAGCGGTTCCCCGGACCTCTTCCATTTGATGGAATGGTTCGCTTAAGTTGTGAAACAAAAGCAACTTCAGCTCAATTGGTGAAGCACAAGGCTTCTAAATTTGTTGTCAAGGGTTAGATTCTCTTGGTAGCCATTTAATTTTTTTCCACATAAATTAAAAAATAGTAATGTACAATACTGTCCCAACATCAGCTGAGATACAAAAGAAACTCCATCTTAGTCGGTGAAGCACAAGGCTTCTAAAATTGTTGTCAGGGGATCGGTTCCTTTGGTAGCCATTAGACACAGATGCAAATCTAGTTCAGTTAACCTTCGTTTGGTCATTCGGTGGTCGTTTTAATTTTCCCTGCATATATTTTAGGGTTAATCGCATTTTACCCCCCTGTGGTTAGGGGTATGTGCGAAAGACACCCCTGAAGTCTTAAATGTTGCATTTTACCTCCCTGTGGTTTGGTTTATGTGCGATTCCGTTAAAATTAACGAAATCCGTTAAAATTTGTGACCAAAATACCTATTATATCCTCAAGGTTAAAATTATTGACAAATGAATGTATAATTATTAAAAGGAATAGAATAAAGAAATTCACACCTGTTTTGTCTTTGAAGACATGTTTTTTTGCTTTTTGACAGAATCTTTGAAGATGATGAACAAGAAGACAAATCCAAAAAAACAAAGACTCCCCAGCATCTGTGCGGATAAAGGTATTTCGCATACTCTCTCTAAGGTTTCTGTGGTTGTACTAGAACAACCACGACAGTCGCCATGATCATCGGTAGCTGAAACTGCAGAGGTCTGAGTCATCCTCTGGCAGTTCGTACGAAGACATCGCAGAAAAACGCAGATTGTTTTGGGGCTTTTGCGTAGTTTATCCCAACTTTGTAATATTGTTATGAAAACGTATTTAAGTGTTTTAGGTTGAAAATTTCAGTAGTTCATCACATTAGAGAGATCTTTTGGAGAGCAAGAAGCTATTGTAGGAGCTTGAGAGCTTTGGATCACTCGTTTGGATTCTCAGCTCTTCCTCTTTATTAGTTTTTGCTTACGAGATACATGAAACTCGTTGTTTTTAGTATGAATTGTAGTAGCTAAACCCTTTTTTGCTGGAAATTCTCGTTTGGTGTAGCTATGGTTTGATATAAACGTGATTTTTTGAGATTGTGATTCAAGTTTTAAACTTAATCCATCGTGTTCTTTTATTATTATGGATTATTTATGGTTTTGATTCTATTATTCGTGCGCCTAGCTAACGTAGGAGAAATTTTAATTGACATTCACGTGGTAACTCCGTGAAAGTTAGTCGGTAAATTGAATAATTCACCTAGTCGAATGAATATTTGGTAACTCGGTATTGTTAACTAGGATCGTTAGAGTAGAATTGGGATTCCTAATGCATGCTTAAAAGTAAAATAGACTTGGTAACTCGGTATATTTTGGTTTTAAGTATAGAAAATTTGCTTGGTAACTCGGTAAATTTTACATTGCTCGATTAATAGTAAAAGACACTTTGTTGTTTTACGAATCAAAGCATAAGTTTATATCAACCTAGTGAACCTAGAGAATTCTCGTATTTGTCCTCTTATTAGAAAAGTCATAAAATCACTTTTTGTTAATCGTGAACTACTCCACTCGATTAATTGAGAATCTTGTCATTTTTATTCTAGTATAATTAGAACAACACACAACTTTGCGACTTGCCCACATAAGGTTTAAGATAATAACTAGTTTAACAAAGTCCCTTGGGTTGATAAACCCGGATTTCCGGATATTATTACACACGATGACCATACACTTGTGGTTAGATCGTGTTAGTAATGCTGAGAAATCCGATAAGGAGCTTGTACGTCGACTCAGAATACTCATCGTTTGCCTTTGCGTCGGCCTCCAATTTTGCCATTCTACCCAGTATGGCTTCCTTCTTATTTGCAAAGAGATCTGCCATTTTGACTGCAGATCAAAACATCATAAGTTTGAAATCTATGTTCTTCACTATAAAAATCAAAGAACGAATCCGTGTGGTACAACTCTATTTATGTAGAAAGATCGATCATAATACATTTTTCAGTGTAATTATCATATGACTACACGATGATAATCCATGTGGTACTTGAACCACTCAGTAATCCCAAAATAACTGTAAGAGATGACAACGGAGATTTAGAGAGAGAGAGAGAGAGACTTGTATTGCTGTCCATGAAGTGAGGATGGAAAATGAGGCCACCTATTTATACATGAGCTTCCACTATGGAAGGATCAAGACGATCTAAGATCTGCTAGGATTGAAGGACTGGAACCTTCATCCACTATCTAGCTTGAGATACTTATAATAAATCATTTTAGAGCTTCCTACACAATTAGGATATATTTGAAACAACCCGAGATCTCGGTTCAGGGTTAATGCGACAATCGATAACCAAAAGTAGAACTATATTTACAAATATTACAATTTATTTTAATACAAAAATCTTTGAGACAATAAGTTTACAAAAGCAATGTGTGAAATAAGCTATGTGATCTACTAAGTTATCTAAACGTCTTCGTCTCGATCCGCGTTTCCATAACCTCACCTTGATTGATGACATGCGGTTTTAAAATTGCAAAAGCCGACGCAGTTTTGAAGAAAATGATCAGTAAAAACTGAGTAAATACACACTACGATATGTAAAGCAACGAGTGGCACATAGGTATGATTTGAAATAAATCCAGAGATTTGACAGAATCATAAGTAATAGAGTTGGGAACAATTTGGAACAATTACAATTATTCGCGTAGCGTGAACTCTCAACTTTAAAACATTTATAAATCACGAGTATTCAAGATATTCTTAGCCAAGTAAAGTGTCAACAGTAAACATGTCCATTTGAACTGATAACAATATTAATTCACGAGTATCATATACTTTTCAATTCATTTCATTAGATTAGGCAATCAAGAGCCACAAACAACATCAATAGAGTAATCAAACTTTCTTTCAGTTCCAATTTAACCGTTAAGTTTGGCTGAGGCATGTGCAGAGCCACCAGCAGGATCGATGTAGACAGAGGGATCACGAAGTTATCACAAAGGGTTCCTTTTAGGGTCTATCAAACCCTTTTTCACCCGAGCGTTAAGGAAGCCCATTCGTCAACCCCGCTCACAAAATTAGCTAAAAGGCCTTAAGTGTCGACACCCCTATACCGTAGTGACCCTTACAAGTATAAGTAGCACTCTATAGCTCTATAAACCCCTTGGACTCAATATCTTGATACATTTTGGCTCATTGGGGGCGGATTTGTGAACATTAAAGTTCTATCCAACAATAAGAAGCATTGCTTCAATGGTCTTAGCCATAAGAAAATGGAGGATCGCTTGACGCCTCCCATTAATAACAGTACTCTGTACATCGTCCTAAGTCTATTAGAGGTATTTTATGTATTCTTTTGAACATAACCACAATCAGAAGATCCCTAGTTCACAAGTACTTTTCAAGAGTTCTCAAGATAGATCAATAATATTACTAATCAAACTTCCAGTATAAATCATGCTTTTCATATTCTCTAAATAAGAAGATACTCATTTAAAACATCACACACATACGCACAATTTGATAATGAAGGTCGTACATATGTACTTACCTCTAGGCCATGAAAGGTGCAAAGCAAAGCTAGCACTCCTACAACACTCGTCTCATATGAATTCGGGTCGTATAGTCAATGCGGCAGTACGAGCACATACGTCTATCGTGGAACGGTCCTCAACACCGGATGGTTATACACAAGTCAAGTATACAGTCTATTAGAATTTACCCTCTATATGAGGTTGTATGCAAGAATGCGGTGAAATGTAGGTTATGCAAGCTAACTGCCCAAAACACCCCTGATACTTCAAAACTGTTTAGTTGCCCGGGCCCCAAATTACACTCATACTGGCCTAAAAACATACAAGAATGACCCTTAACTCGTCCATATGAACTTAGCATTGAAATCTACAATTTTCAATAAATTGCACTTTGGCCTCTAAAGTTTAGTAAAACTGCAAAAAGACCCCAACTATTGACTTGGTCAACATTAGCCGAGAATGACATACGATTACTCCAAATACGCATACAAGACATGCTGACAAACTCCAAGTTACTAAACGAAACTCAATTCAAAGCTTAAGTGAAATTACTATTTTGCCCCTCCTATACAGTTCACTCAAAGTAGGGTTTTGAAAAATCAAACTTGGTCAAAATTGATATTTAGACTCAGAATATGAATAAGAACAACTTTGATGAAGAATGTTAAAGCTAGAAATGTTGTTCAAATGCTCAAAACCGAAGGTTAAAGATAGCGAAACGTCATTTCAAGTAGTCAATTTTGCGGCTGATTTCCTGTCAATTGAGAATGAGTTTTGAGAAAATGGAAATAGGGTTTTGAAGATGACAGTTCAAGGATTCCAGAACATATTTGAACTCCTAGAAACTCTAAGTATTCAAAGAGATATCGCTAGTCAAAGTTTGACAAAAAATCTGATTCAATACTTAGAAAAATTCATTAGTGCTTCATGAGTTCAAACTACCAACTTTAGGCTCGTTTTGTGAGAAATCCGTTATAAATTTGAAGATTACCCAGAGACGATGAAATGAAGTATTATATACCAGCTTTACACAGGAGAAAACAGATCTACATTTCAATAAGCTTTGTAGAAGATACGAGGGTTAGAAAATGGGTGTTTCACCATAACATTCTATACTTAGAAAATTCTCAGCTTTTAATGGTTCAAAAATACATCAAACCAGCCCTATTCAAGGCCAAATTTAGACAGGTTAGACTTGAAATCAAACTAAGAAATCTTAATGAGAGTTGTAGAGCTATGTCCAGGCTTTCCAGAAAGATAAGAATTATCCAAAACGGATTAAAAACGAGGAAGATACAAGAGTCCAAAGTTGGATCAAAATACAGGTGAGGAAAAACACAGCATGAACATTGTAGCTAGAACACACGAACATAGCCACTTTAACCCCAATTTCAAGCTTGTTAGAGATCGAATTGGACCAAGAAATCAACACGAAAGTTGTTGACAATTCTTCAAGGATTCCAGAAAGCTAAGGATCATTCGAAACGGACTCCTAACGAAGGAGCTAGACCCATATTTTCAGGGTGTAAAATCTCGTCGGAAAACTCATGAATACCGAATGAAAAACGAATCAAAACCTATTAACACGTAAATCTGGGCATGATTTGATCCTCCTATAAGACTCACGACATGATAGGGAGTAGTTTGATGCACAGAACGCGAAATTTGGTGAAGGAATGAGATTTACCCAGAGTTTTGGTCGGCCATGGAGTTTTCCGGCGGATATGTCGAACTCCGGCGACATGCAGAGCCTCCTCACGGCTTCTAGGCTTCAAATCGCGGCAAAAACAGGTTCCTCAGTCCTCAGGGATCACCAGCTTGATATTTTCAGAGAGAGAGAAGCAAAACAAAGTTCTCACCGAGCTTCGCCGTCAATGGCGTTTTTCCGGCGGCGGGTTCACTGCCCAGTTCCGACATCGGCGTTTTTCCTTGTTTCAGTGCAGAAACTTGGTACCTACGAACTCGCCTTGACCTCAAGATTCCAACAAGACCAATTAGAGCTCAAATACTTCTATAACCAGAGAGAATTTGTCCGAAAACTAAGTTAGGGTTCTTACCATTCAACTCCGATTTCCCGCGTCCATTCTTAATGGATTCCCGAATTAGAAGAGGGCTTTTGCTAGTACTAGATAAAATAGATAGATAGCCAAGATTGAAGACAAAAAACCCAGAAAATTAATGGAGCCACAACATGGAGCATGGAGCATTCCACAAGGCTATGAAGGATGGACCAAGAGACGGAGGCACATGGAGATGCGTTTTCTATTCTAGGGTTCATAGATATTCTCATTGGCTTGTAAATATCTTAGTCTAGGAGGCCATATCGAAATCACGTTAATTTCTGTTATGTGGATGTTTACTTTATTGTCTTATTATTGTTGTTGGTGTATGGATGATGCATGCAATTTGATAATAAGATAAGTAACAACCCGAATCTTTTATTTCTGAGTTAACCCAAATTCAAAATAAATAGACCAGTTGATATGGAGCAACAAAACAACTTAAAATTGAAAATAAAATCCCTCAATTTAAATATTGTATTTTTTCCTTCTCGTTATCTAAGCACTCTTCATTATCATGATTATCAAGTTCGTGCGTGCCAAAGCAGGGTGACTTGATTTGTCATGATTGTGTTGCGATGGCACAAGCAAGTAATGTGCAACTGTCTAGGTAAGAGGTTGGACGCAACTGTGTAATTTTATTAATATTAAAAGCCTAGAGGCAAACAATTGGGATTATCCATACGGATGGATAAACAAGGATTTATTTGCCCAATTGAACCAAGAGTTGCATAGGAATGCAATTGGAATTGTTCCTACCTAAATACCTAATTTTGGGTGACTTGCCAAAGCAAGCTCAAAAGAAGTGAAATATGGATCTTGGCCCACTAGAAAATATGATGATATTTTTCGCATTAATATGGAGGGTTATTAATCCATACAAAATAGTGGAGCAATGTTTAACAATTTAAGTCCTTGTTAAATATAGTTAAACGTCACAAACTTTGCATAATCCTTTTGGTGTTGAATACCCATGGCATTAAACAAACGAAATACGACTTTATGTCCATAAGATGGACAAGCTGTCTGGAATCTATTTTCTAGACTGGTATAAAATTGAGAATTGTTCTCAAACAAATGAAAATTGTTGTATATCTTAGAACATAAAGTTCTCTTCCCACCGACTACCAAAACACACTAAAACCTAATGAAAGAACATCAAAGAATATTTCTTTGAATGTGACTTGCCTCATGTTAGCTGCCATGAAATCTGAGATTTGGAAGCAAGATAAGAACATGGAGGCGTATGATATGATCATACATTGAGAAAAACTCTTTCAGAGAGCGATATAGACATGAAAGGTTTGAAGTGTTGCTCCATTTTTCGTTATGCAACTAACCTAATTCAATATGATTGAAAGATTAGTGAATGGGTGTTGTCTATGAGATAGATAAAGTATAAAAGTTATTCACCCAAGTGGACAAAGAATAGCATTGGATGCAATTATAGTTTTGTTAAAAGTTGATTTCCTCAATATGATTGAGAATCACTAAACAAAACAGTCATAAAGGGCATGGACAAAACTGTTAACGGTTAACAGCATGGGTAAGGAAAAAAGGTATGCGCCGACCCCATGGGTTAAAGCAAGATTGTTTCTAAAGCCAACTTGCCTAAAAGTCCCATAGGTGGTGTTGAGGAAGAGAGGCTACCCAAAAGTATATGGAAGGAAACAATAAAGAAATTATGAATTCAATTTATGTATTTTTGTTATAAAATTCAATGTGTCTATTTCATCATCAAAAGTATATGATACTAGATGAGAATCTCACATTTATAGAAGTGTGGAGGATCTCAAGAGATTAAGACAATTGGATAAGGAAGAAATAAACCTACACGTGGGGTAGTGAAGCAAAGGGTTGCTGAATTAGGCGTAGGAAATTATTTTTACCTTTATGAAATTATTCATGAATTAGACAAAATTGATTATGTCCCTGATATGAGTAGGATCATTATCATATTTTTTTATTTGGACAAGAAAGCTCT
Source organism: Linanthus parryae (assembly GCA_023055425.1). Taxonomy (NCBI): domain Eukaryota; kingdom Viridiplantae; phylum Streptophyta; class Magnoliopsida; order Ericales; family Polemoniaceae; genus Linanthus; species Linanthus parryae. The sequence continues at coordinate 2,262,082 of JALGPY010000002.1, forward strand.
GTATCATAATAAATGACAAATGTTGTTCTATTTATTCTGATATGCATTATTGTAATGCAATTTCGTCTAATGGATAGTATATCCTTATTATGATAATTTCATCTATAACATTAATACCAAGAAGTTTGCGTATAATGATATGAACTTCACTTATCTTTAGCGTTATCATTTAGGCAACGTGAATAAGAGATACATATCTAGAACTCCATATGGATGGATTTCTAGAACTCATTTGATTATTGAATCATATGAGACATGTAAGACTTATTGATGTATGTAGGCAGCTAAGCACAAATACTGAAGATGGTTTTCAGTACTTCATCATATTTACTGATGGAATTAGATAAATATGGATATGTGTATGTTATGAAGAAACAAATCAGAATCCTTTGAAGAGTTCAAGGAATTCAAGAATGAAGTAGAGAACCAGCTTTGCAAAAGTATTAGGGCCTTACGATTGGATCTTAGAGGAGAGTACGTGAGCCAAGAGTTTGACAAGCATCTATGGGAGTGTTGGATATGATCCAAACTCGATCCACCTAGCACGCCATATGGGTTTGGCGTGTCTAAGAGGAGAGTTCGGACCTTGTTGGACACGGTTCGGTCCATGATGAGTCAAACAGAACTTCCAGTTTACTTTTAGGGATATGTTCTGATTACAGCAAATTTCGCCCTTAACACCATATGAGATATGGACTAGGAAGTGTCTTGTTATGTCATTCATAAAGATTAGGCTTATGAAGTTTATGTAAAAGAGTTTACAGATAAACTTGTACCCAAGTCGGATAAACGTTTTTGTGGGATATCCTGAAAAAGATATTATTTCTACAACCCAATCGAGAACAAACTGTTTGTTGCTCAAACCGCTGTGTTTCTAGGTAGAGATTGTCTCTAAAAGAAACAGTGGGAGGATAGTAGAACTTGATGGAGTTCAAGAACCACATCAAAACGTTAATCCTTTTGATGGAACATGAGCAGGATCACAAGATGTTGTGGAGCAGCCTACTCAGAAAACACAAGAACCTCGTGGGTCAGGTAGGATATGTCAAGGGACTAGAGAAATATGAATTTATCATAACCCGTGATATGTTTCTCATCGAGATGAGCCTACAACCTATGAGATGGCCACATGTGGGCCATACTCTCAGAAATGGCTTGGAGCCATGAGATACGATATGGAAATCCATGTATACCAACAAAGTAAGGACTTTGGTGGAACCACCTGAAAGTATAGGACCCATAGGGTGCAAGTGGGTTATGAGGAAACCAACATGGATGGTAATATGATTACTTTTAAGGGACAATTGGTTGGGTAAGGATTTCCCTATGAGTTCATAGTATAGACTATGACGAAATCTTTCCCTAGTTGTGATGCTTAAATCCATTCGCATCTTGCTTGTAGCAATCTGTCTAAAGATTGAGTCAAACTTCTTGGTGTTGGATTCTTCGAATTGATGATGCAATCAAAGGAGTTTGGTTCCATCAAAATTGAAGATGAGACTTGTGTTTACAAGAAGGTTAGTGAGAGCACAGTTATTTTTCTGGTCTTGTATGTTGAGACATACTAATCAATGGGAATGATGTCTCTACTTGGCAATCTTACGTAGATTGACTAGGGAATTAAATCTTCAATGATAGACTTAGACGAAGCAACCCATGAAGATCTATGGAGATATATCAAGATGTTTGTGCGGCTTAGGTCATAGTACAAAAATTGACAAAGGTGTTGAAATGGTTCAACATGTATAGAATATGGATTCTACCTATGTCACATGGAATTAGTCTTTGGAAGACTAATTGTATTTTCCAATTAGATTAGGAAATGGACCGTATGAATAAGATTCAGGAGATACGCCATGTTATGTATTACGCCAGATGTGTCATATGGTATGACACAAATATACCACTCATATCCAGGTGAGAGTCACTGGATAATTGTCAAGATTATCCTCTTCTATCAACAATTTGTTTGAGATTGAGTATTCTGAGTAAGTGCATCTCATGCAGTAATTTACTCAGTCCTCTGTGTCAAAATCAGTGACTGAATCTTGCCTGGAAATTTTTCAGCTCACAGTCGCTCCCACTAGTGCAAAACATAAAACTTGACTTATAATCTGAAATATTCTGCATGAGATCAATAGGCATATGATGCAGGAGATTGACTCTAGTGCAAGTGGGAGACTTTTGGAAATATGCCCTAGAGGCAATCTATATCTTGTTACATTTATGGATTTACGATTCATTATGTTATTGGTATGGAGATATTATAACATGAATGAAGTCCTTAGAATATAAATGTTATATTCTTAAAATATCCCTAGTCAATTATACTGATTAACAGGATAATCAACTATAGACTAGTATGGGGTTTGATTGATATGGATATATCATGATCCAACACATGGGTATGCACTAGGAGTAATGACATACTAGATTGACTCATCTCTGAGAAGGCTACATACAAGTTATGTAAAGTCACAAGCACTTCTCGTAGTGACAACGGTATTGTCATCCTTAGACTTGAAGTCACTAGATCTTCTAGTTGTGGAATATTGTGTTTTGGTAGCGTCATACGCTACACCGTGACTGGGTAGTCATAAAGGCGTGTATTGGACACAATAGGAAGCAAGTTTAGATATCGTAGTGATGTAGATAGAATTCGTCCCTCCCACATAACGGGAGAAAATATCCTAGGCCACTCTAGGGATAGTGCTTATAGAATATCTGGCCAGACTCAAATAAATTAACATAGGATATTGATGTTATTTGCACGAATAAGGCTATTGTTAGGATCGAGAAATTATGGATTGGATAGTATGTCTCGTGTCCAATCAGGATATTGAGACAAAGGGATGAGACAATACTTGCACAAGGTTTTGTAGGGTTTTGAATCATGGATCGCGCAAACGGAAGCATAATCAAACAAACAACCATGCAAAACCCTCCAAGGATCACAAGTCTAGATGCATAACGATAGTGAAGGTAAGAAATCATAAACACACCTTTGGGTTCTCCTTGATGACTTCAAACGCGAATAGTGTCACGTTCTCTATAGTTGATCCACGCCTAGAGTTGATCCTAGATCTCCAATCTCCTTGGTGCTAGCCCGGAATGAGAGGAGGGTGAAGGAATCACGCAAAACGAGGCAAAAGAAGGGGCTCGGCCCTCTTTTGGCGTCGGGGACAAGGGGGCGGCGGCAAGGGGGGGGGCGTCGGCCTCCTTGTTGCTTGCTCTCTCTCTCCTTTGTTCTCTCCTACTCTTGTTATGTTCTCTCTAGAGCATAAGTTATGAGGAAGGAAGGAAGGAGGAGGGTCCTTTATATAGTCCAACAACTCCTTGTTAACTACCTAAAGGACTTATTCTAGTCCTACTAGAATTCAATTTAGTCCCTTCCTTGCAAATTAGTCCCTACTAAGTTTGCAAGGGTTTGCAAAGTGATCCTTCTAATTAATTAATCCAATTAATTAATTCCATAATCTAGTACAACTCTATATAGCGTGTGACCCCATAGGTTCTATCTAGTTGGTAGCAACTCTTTGCTAATATGGAGCGGTTTCTAGCAAAACATCCATTCTAGCCAACTAATAGAATAGTCATCTAGACAACCTTGTACAAGTAATTGTCTCATCCCTTTGCCTCCATATCCGGATTGGACACGAGACATACAAGTCACACTCGTATATCCAATCCCTAGTTTCTCGATCCATGGAATAGCCTTATTCGTGCAAATAACATCAATATCCCATATTGATTTATTTGAGTCTGGCCAGACATTCTATAAGCACTATCCTCGAGTGGCCTTGGATATTTGATCCCGTTATGTGGGAGGGGCAAATCCTCTCTACGTCCACTACGATCTCTAAGCTTGCTTCTCATTGTATCCAGTACACGCCTTTATAACTACCCAGTTACGGTGTAGCGTTTAACGCTACCAAGATCACAATGATCCACAACTAGAATATCTAGTGACTTCAAGTCTAAGGATGACAATACCATTGTACCCGAGAAGCACTTGTGACTCAACATAACGTGTATGTAGCCTTCTCGGTAATGGGTCAATCCAGTGCGACATTCCGTAATGCACACCTATGTGTTGGATCGTGATATCTCCATATCAATCCAACCCCATACTAGTCTATAGATGATTGTCCCATTTAATCATTATACTTGACTAGGGATATTTAAGATAAACAACACAATTGTAAATCTAAGGACTTCATTATATTAAATATCCAATAAATAATAAATGAATTTCTAGCCAATTACAAATTCATACTAAACTAGATTGCCTCTAGGGCATCTATTCCAACAGTCTCCCACTTGCACTAGAGCCAATCTGGCGCATCTCGTATGCCCATACTCCTAGTGTGCCCTTCATGCTTCCACTGCGTGAGAGGCTTCGTAAGCGGGTCTGACAGATTATCATCTGTAGGAATCTTGCATATCCGAACGTCTCCTCTATCGATAATATCTCGAATCAGATCGAACTTCCAGAGCACGTGCTTGGACTTCTGGTGTGACCTAGGTTCCTTTGATTGCGCGATCGCCCCAGTGTTGTCACAGAACAACTCCACTGGATCCGCAATGCTAGGGACCACACCAAGTTCAGAAACAAACTTTCTGATCCAAACAGCCTCCTTTGCTGCGCCATTTGCAGCAATGTACTCAGCCTCTGTTGTAGAATCAGCTACCGTCTCTTGCTTGGAACTCTTCCAGCTCACCGCTGCTCCATTCAGGCAAAACACATATCCCGACTGTGATCTAAAGTCATCTCTATCGGTTTGGAAGCTTGCATCAGTGTAACCCCTTACACGCAACTCTTCCTCGCCGCCAAACATCAAGAAAGCATCCTTAGTTCTTCTCAAGTACTTTAGATGTTCTTGACAGCAATCCAGTGACTCTCACCTGGATTGGATTGGTATCTGCTTGTCATACTCAAGGCATATGACACATCTGGTCTAGTACATAACATGGCGTACATGATGGATCCTATGGCCGAGGCATAGGGAATCCTACTCATGCGTTCCTTCTCAATCTCTTTGGAAGGACAACCACTCTTTGAAAGAGTGATTCCATGTGACATGGGCAAGAATCCCTTCTTGGAATCTTGCATGTTGAACCGTTTCAACACCTTGTCAATATATGTACTTTGACTTAGGCCTAGCAACCTCTTAGATCTATCTCTATAGATCTTTATACCGAGTATATAGGCCGCTTCCCCTAAGTCTTTCATTGAGAAACACTTTCCTAGCCAATCTTTTACAGATTGCAGCATGGGAATGTCGTTTCCAATGAGTAGTATGTCATCCACATACAAGACCAGAAAAGCTACAGAGCTCCCACTAACCTTCTTGTAGACACAAGACTCATCTTCGTTTCTGATGAAGCCAAACTCTTTGACTACTTCATCAAAACGTCGATTCCAACTCCTAGAAGCTTGCTTCAATCCATAAATGGATCGTTGCAGCTTACAGACTTTGTTGGCTTGCTTTGGATCTTCAAAACCCTTCGGCTGTATCATATACACGTCCTCGAGGAGATTCCCATAAAGGAATGCTGTTTTGACATCCATCTGCCAAATCTCATAGTCGTAGTATGCTGCAATTGCAAGTAGGATTCGGATGGATTTGGTCATAGCGACTGGTGAAAAGGTTTCATCATAGTCAATACCATGAATCTGTCTGAATCCTTTAGCCACCAATCGGCCCTTATAGGTAATCACATTACCATCCATGTCGATCTTCTTCTTGAAGACCCACTTGCACCCTATGGGCCGCGCCCCATCAGGTGGTTCCACCAAAGTCCATACTTTGTTGGTATACATGGATTCCATCTCGGATCTCATGGCTTCAAGCCACTTCTGCGAGTCTGGGCCATTCATGGCCTCCTCATAGGTAGTAGGCTCATCATCTATGAGCATCGTGTCACCGGAATCAGTTACGAGAAGTCCGTACCTCTCGGGTTCCTGGCGCACTCTACTAGATCTACGAAGCTCTTGTGTCACCTGAACAGGTGGATCCACAACTGCTTGTGATTCCTGTTCATGTTCCATAATCGGTTCAGTAATTTGTGGTTCTTGAACTTCTTCAAGTTCTACATTCCTCCCACTTGCTTCTTTAGAGACAAACTCTCTTTCTAGAAACACGCCGGTCCGAGCAACAAACACTTAGTTCTCGGTTGGATTGTAGAAATAGTATCCCTTAGTTTCCTTAGGGTACCCCACAAATTTACACTTATCCGATTTAGGCCCTAGCTTGTCTGATTGTAAACGTTTTACATAGACATCGCAGCCCCAAATCCTCATGAACGACAGTGTGGGACGCCTCCCACTCCACATCTCATATGGTGTCTTCACGACTGATTTAGATGGAACACGGTTAATGGTAAAAGCTGCACTTAATAGAGCGTAGCCCCAAAACGATAATGGAAGATCGGTTTGACACATCATAGACCGAACCATATCCAATAGGGTTCGATTCCTCCTCTCGGACACGCCATTCCATTGTGGCGTTCCGGGTGGAGTGAGTTGGGACACGATCCCACACTCTCTAAGATAGTCGTCAAACTCTTGGCTCAAGTATTCTCCTCCACGATCCGATCGTAGAGCCTTGATACTTTTGCCAAGTTGCTTTTCTACTTCATTCTTGAATTCCTTGAACACTTCAAAGGATTCGGATTTTGCCCTCATAAGGTACACAAATCCATATCTACTGTAATCATCAGTAAACGTAATGAAGTAGACATAACCACCCCTAGCAGGCGTGGCAAATGGCCCACACACATCGGTATGCATGAGCGCCAATTGCTCACTAGTCCTCTCACCTTTCTTATTGAAAGGGGACTTTGTCATTTTTCCCAATAAACAAGCCTCACATGTCTCATATGATTCAAAATCAAATGAGTCTAGTAATCCATCCTTATGGAGTCTAGATACACGTTTCTCATTTATGTGGCCTAAACGACAGTGCCATAAATAAGCAGGATTTAAATCATTTATTTTAATCCGCTTGGTATTAATGTTGTAGACAGGATTACTTAGATCAAGGACATAAAGTCCATTAAATAATTGCGCACTAAAATAGTGAATATTATTCAAATAAAAGGAACAACAATTGTTCTTTATTGAAATAATAAAACCTTCCTTGTCCAAACAAGAAATAGAAATAATGTTTCTGCTCATAGCAGGCACAAAATAGCAATTATTTAATTCTAAAACTAATCCTGAAGGCAGAGATAGCTCGCAAACGCCTATGGCCAACGCAGCAACCTTTGCTCCATTCCCAACGCGCAGATCTACCTCCCCTTTAGCCAATCTTTTACTTCTCTTTAGATCCTGCATATTTCGACAAATATGAGATCCACATCCAGTATCTAATACCCATGATGTAGAGACAGTTAAATTGACATCTACAACAAAAATACCTGGTGGTGGTGGAATCACTATTCCAAGCCGCTTGTCCTCCAGATATTTTGGGCAGTTCCTCCTCCAGTGTCCCGGTTGACTACAGTAGTGACATTCACCCTTAGTCACGACCTTGGCAATCCCACCAACAGGCTTAAGGGCTTGTTCCTTGGACTTAGCAACTGACTTGCCTTTGCCCTTGGAGGAAGAGGCAAACTTTTTACCCTTTCCTTTATGCACCATCATAATGGCCTTGCCCTTACCCTTGTTGATGCTCTGTTCAGCCGTCCTCAACATGTTGAGCAAATCTGGCAGTGGTTTAACGATCTCGTTCATGTTATAGTTCATAATGAACTGTCCATAACTCTCGGGCAACGATTGCAACACGAGATCGGTTGCCAACTCTTGGCCGACCGGGAACCCAAGCCGGGCGAGATTCTCCAAGTACCCGATCATTCGGAGTACATGGGGTCCCACCGGGTTCCCTTCTGTCAGATGACATTTGAACAGTGCCTTTGAGACCTCATACCTCTCTACCCTCGCCTGCTCTTGGAAGAGCTGCTTTAGATGTTCGATCATATCGACAGCATTCATGTTCTCATGTTGCTTCTGAAGCTCAGAGGTCATGGTGCAAAGCATTAGGCAGGCCGCATCATTAGCGTCATCAACACGCTTTTGATACGCCTTTAAGGCAGCAGGTGTCTGATTCTCTGGACCTTCTGGAACTTGCTCCTCTATTGCGTACAGCTTTTTCTCTTGCTTGAGAACAATTCTCAAGTTTCTGTACCAATCGAGAAAGTTGGTTCCTGAGAGCTTGTCCTTCTCAAGGACAGATCGTAGGGAATGTTGTGAACTCGATGAGTTGTTTGCCATTTGGAATTCTACAAAAAGGAAAATACGCAAGTTTTAGTATTTGTGAATTTTTGACTATATTTAATAATGGCTAGTTTATTAAATATAGCTCCCACTATTTTACTACGGATTAATAACCCTCAAGATATTAATGCGGAAAATATCCTTATATTTTCTAGTGGGCCAAGATCCATCTTTTTCATCTCCTTATGAGCTTGCTTTGGCAAGTCACCCATAATTTGATTACTTCTTAGGTAGGAACAATTCCAATTGCATCCCATATGCAACTCTTGGTTCAATCGGGCAAATAACTCCTTATTTATCCATCCATATGGATAATCCCAATTGATTGCCTCTAGGTTTCTTAATCAAATTAATAGCCTAGTTGTGTTCAACCTCTTATCTAAACAATTGCACATTGTTACGTGCCATCGCATTCCATCATTATGAACCAAGTCGCCATGCTTTGGCACGCACGAACTTGATAAATAATGATGATAATGAGTGTTTAAATAACGAGAAGGCAAGAACACAATATTTTAAAATTTGAGGGATTTTTCTTCAATTTTAATTATTTTGTTGATCATTATCAACTAATCTATCTATTTGAGTTTGGGCACAACTCCAAATAATAGATCCGGGTTGTCTAATTATCTTATTATCCTAATTGCATGCATCATCCATACACCAACCACACAAATAATAAGACAATAAATAAACAACCACAAAACAGAAATTAAACGTGATGTGGATATGGCCTTTTCTAGACTAAGATAATTCCAAGCCAATGGAATTATCTATGAACCCTAAACAAACACACATCTCCATGCGTCTTGATCTTTTGGTCCATCCTTCATAGTCATGTGGTGTGCTCCATGCTCCATGCTCCATCTTTTGTGGCTCCTTTGGCTTTGGGCTTCTTTTCTTCAATCTTGGCTAACAATCTACTTTATCTAGCACTATCTAATACCTATACTAAATAAAATAAATCTCACAAGTTGAGAAAAAAAAAAAAAATGGCACGCAGGCCATAAAACCCTAATTAATTATTACAATTAATTGATCAGCTCGCAGGCCGTAAAACCAAACCACAAAATTAAACATCCACATCAAACCACATCCTAAGGCCATATCCAATCACCATGCGATTTGCACATAAACAGTTAAAATCCAATTTTAACGCGCTTGGTCAATTTTAGTTGATTTTAGGATTTCTAGGGTTAAAACGGTCCATGGGCCCAACAATCCAATTGCCCGGGCCCAAATAAGTGAACCATAAAGCCCTAGGGCCGGCCCGGCCCAAAACCCGCAAGCTAGGCCCGCGGGTTAGGGCCGCCCGCCCCCTTAGGGCGCCAAGCTTGGGCGGCAAGCAAGGGGGGCGGCTCCCTAGGGGCCGAACCTTCCTTGTGGAGGTTGTTTCCAAAACAACCTCCTTTCTTGGAGCCCAAGTTTGGTTGTTTCCTTGTTGTGGGAGAACTCCTTCTTCCCCAAGGATGCCCAAACCCTAGATCTAAGATCCTAAAATTTCTCAAACTCACCAATTCATGCATCCAATGAAATAATTGGGTCTTGTTATGATTAATTCTTTGACAAATTGCATCCAATGCTTGATTTGTCTTGTTTTACGCGATAAACAACAAATTAAGGTGTAAAACAACAAGAATGTAACACATAAACTACGTTTATGCTCTATGACCTGTGGCTCTGATACCACTGTAGGGTTTTGAATCATGGATCGCGCAAACGGAAGCATAATCAAACAAACAACCATGCAAAACCCTCCAAGGATCACAAGTCTAGATGCATAACGATAGTGAAGGTAAGAAATCATAAACACACCTTTGGGTTCTCCTTGATGACTTCAAACGCGAATAGTGTCACGTTCTCTATAGTTGATCCACGCCTAGAGTTGATCCTAGATCTCCAATCTCCTTGGTGCTAGCCCGGAATGAGAGGAGGGTGAAGGAATCACGCAAAACGAGGCAAAAGAAGGGGCTCGGCCCTCTTTTGGCGTCGGGGACAAGGGGGCGGCGGCAAGGGGGGGGCGTCGGCCTCCTTGTTGCTTGCTCTCTCTCTCCTTTGTTCTCTCCTACTCTTGTTATGTTCTCTCTAGAGCATAAGTTATGAGGAAGGAAGGAAGGAGGAGGGTCCTTTATATAGTCCAACAACTCCTTGTTAACTACCTAAAGGACTTATTCTAGTCCTACTAGAATTCAATTTAGTCCCTTCCTTGCAAATTAGTCCCTACTAAGTTTGCAAGGGTTTGCAAAGTGATCCTTCTAATTAATTAATCCAATTAATTAATTCCATAATCTAGTACAACTCTATATAGCGTGTGACCCCATAGGTTCTATCTAGTTGGTAGCAACTCTTTGCTAATATGGAGCGGTTTCTAGCAAAACATCCATTCTAGCCAACTAATAGAATAGTCATCTAGACAACCTTGTACAAGTAATTGTCTCATCCCTTTGCCTCCATATCCGGATTGGACACGAGACATACAAGTCACACTCGTATATCCAATCCCTAGTTTCTCGATCCATGGAATAGCCTTATTCGTGCAAATAACATCAATATCCCATATTGATTTATTTGAGTCTGGCCAGACATTCTATAAGCACTATCCTCGAGTGGCCTTGGATATTTGATCCCGTTATGTGGGAGGGGCAAATACTCTCTACGTCCACTACGATCTCTAAGCTTGCTTCTCATTGTATCCAGTACACGCCTTTATAACTACCCAGTTACGGTGTAGCGTTTAACGCTACCAAGATCACAATGATCCACAACTAGAATATCTAGTGACTTCAAGTCTAAGGATGACAATACCATTGTACCCGAGAAGCACTTGTGACTCAACATAACGTGTATGTAGCCTTCTCGGTAATGGGTCAATCCAGTGCGACATTCCGTAATGCACACCTATGTGTTGGATCGTGATATCTCCATATCAATCCAACCCCATACTAGTCTATAGATGATTGTCCCATTTAATCATTATACTTGACTAGGGATATTTAAGATAAACAACACAATTGTAAATCTAAGGACTTCATTATATTAAATATCCAATAAATAATAAATGAATTTCTAGCCAATTACAAATTCATACTAAACTAGATTGCCTCTAGGGCATCTATTCCAACAGGTTTGTCATGATGACTATTCTATTTGTTGGCTAGAATGGATGTCTTGCTAGAGACCACTCCATATTAGTAAATTGTCATTACCAACTAAATAGAACCTATGGGGTTACACGCCATATAGGGATGAACTAGACTTGAGAATTAATTAATTAATATGATTAATTAATTAGAATGATCAAATTGCAACAACTTGCTAACTTAGTAGGACTAATATGCAAGTTGGACTAATCCATGTATAGACATGATTACGATTTGCCAAGGTGGAATAATTCATGTAGAGACACGATTAGGATTAATTTTCAAAGAGAACTAATCCATGTATGAACATGATTATGACTAGTTTGCAAAAGGGACTAATCCTTATTTGAGTAGGATTAGGAGAGGGCTTCTTTATGTAGTAGGACAAGGAGTTGTTGGACTATATAAAGAACACTCCTAGATTATTTTCTCTACGCACATCTACATATTTAGAATATGAGAGAATAAAGCAAGGAGAGAGAACAAAGTTATTACTGACTTCTCTATTTGTGTGGATTGTATTAAAGGTAAGCAAACCAAGCACAATAAGAAAAATGCCACAAGAAGCACTGAGCTCCTTGAGATTATACATACAGATATTTGTGGACGTTTTGATATTCCAACATTTGGTGGAGAAAAATATTTCATCACCTTTATTGAAGACTTTTCACGTTACGGTTATATCTATTTATTACAAGAAAAATCTCAGACATCGGATACTTTGGAACTTTTTGTTACTGAGGTTGAAAGACAATTAAGTATAAAGGTAAAAATTGTTCGATCTTATCGGGGTGGCGAATATTACGGCCGCACCACTGAAACGGGTCAATTACCTGGCCCTTTCGCCAAGTACTTAGAAAAGCAAGACTTTTGTGCACAATACACTATGTCAGGTGCGCCTCAACAGAATGGTGTTGTTGAAAGACGTAACCGAACGCTCATTGAAATGTTAGAAGTATGTTAAGCAATTCTACCTTGCCCGTATCGTTGGGGATGTATGCTCTTAGAACCGCAACTTATATATTGAACCAGGTTCCTAGTAAGGCTGTCTCAAAGACTCCTTACGAGCGTTGGACATGCAGGAAACCCAGTTTACATCACCTTCATGTTTGGGGCTGTCCAGCGAAAGCAAGAGTATACAACCCACAAGAAAAGAAATTGGATTTTAGAACAGTCAGCAGTTACTTTATTGGTTACCCCGAAAAATCCAAGGGGTATAGGTTCTACTGTCCTAACCATAGCATGAGAGTTGTTGAAACTGGAAACACCAAATTACTTGAAAATGGCGAGATTAGTGGGATTTTTCACACTCGTAATGTGGTCATTAGTGAAATAAGGGTAGAATTACCTCTTCCCTCAGTTCCTAAGGAATTAAGTACACCATATGTTGGTGAACTTCCTAAAAATGTTGAACATTTAAGTGACCAATAACGATGTCAAATTCATTCAAGAAGATGTGAATGAACCACCCCCAGAAGTGCCATTAAGGCGTTCTCAAAGGGAAAGGAGGTCGGCCATTTCTGATGACTATGTGGTATATCTCCATGAATCTGATTTTGATATAGGGATATGCAAAGATTCGGTTTCATATTCACAAGCCATTAGGAGTAACGATTATGAAAAATGGATCGAAACCATGAATGAAGAATAAAAATCTATGGATGAAAATTAAGTCTGGGAACTCGTCGAATTGCCTGATGGACATAAGTGTGTTGGGTGTAAATGGGTCTTCAAGACTAAACTCGACAAGAACGGCTCTATTGAACTATTTAAAGCTAGGCTTGTTGTCAAAGGTTATACATAGAAAAGTGGCATCGATTACACATAGATCTTTTCTGCTGTGTCAAAAAGGACTCCCTTAGAATCATTATGGCCCTAGTAGCCCATTATGACTTGGAACTACACCAAATGGATGTGAAAACTGATTTTCTAAATGGTGATTAGGAAGAAGAAGTTTACATGAAGTCACCTGAATGCTTCATATTGAAAGGTGATGGCAATTCGGTATGCAAACATAAAAAATCAATCTATGGACTAAAACAGGCCTCCCGACAATGGTGTTTTGAATTCCATAACACTATTACTAATTTTGGTTTTAAGGAAAACATCGTTGATCGGTGCATATACCTAAAAATTAGTGGGAGCAAGTTCTTATTTTTGGTTCTGTTTGTTGACGATGTAGTACTCGCAAGTAGTGACCTTGGATTATTGCGTGACACCAAGAATTATCTCTCTAAAAATTTCAACTTGAAAGATCTGAGTGAGGCATCTTACGTGATAGGAATAGAAATATTCCTGATTGATCACGTGGAGTGTTAGAACTGTCTCAAAAGTGTTACATAGATCAAATTTTTGGGAGATTTTGCATGAGTATGCTCTCCAAGTGTTGTTCCAATCCATAAAGGAGATAAATTTATTTTGGACCAATGTCCCAAAATTGATTTGGAACGTAAACAGATGAAAAGTATTCCTTATGCGTCTATAGTGGGGAGTTTGATGTATGCACAAGTATGTACCAGACCAGACATCAGCTTTGCAGTTGGAATGCTAGGGCGTTACCGAAGTAATCCCGGTACAGAGCATTGGAGGGTTGCGAAGAAGACACTGAGATACTTAAAAGGGACAAGAGATTACATGCTCACATTCAAAAAATTTGATCTATTAGAAGTGACTGGATATTCAGATTCAGATTATGCTGGATGTGTTGACTCTAGAAAATCAACTTTTGGATACATGTTTCTATTGGCCGGAGGAGCCATATCATGGAAGAGTGCAAAACAAAGTTCTATTTCCACATCCACCATGGAGGCTGAATTTGTAGAATGTTTTGAAGCCTCAATTCAGATTACTTGGTTGCGAAATTTCACTGCAGGACTTGGTGTCGTATCCACGATATCCAGACCTTTGAAATTATATTGCGATAATAATGCAGTCGTACTTTTCTCCAAAAACGACAAGTATTCAAAAGGAGCTAAACACATGGATTTGAAGTATCTTGTTGTGAAAGATGAATTTCGGGAACAAAGAATGTCTGTAGAATACCTAAGCACACATCTTATGGTTGTTGATCCGCTCACAAAGGCGTTACCACCCAAGACATTTATGGAACATGTTAACAGAATGGGTCTTGAGCATGGTAACATGTAACCATTGTGTTTTCATGGTTATTAAAACACTTATGATATGGATATTTTGAATTCAATATATGCGTTTTCGTATTTCCTGCATAAAATTATTGTTTATATGCATATATTTTGTTAAAATAAGTTATGCAGGATGGTCTTGAAATAAGACAATTATGTGGACTCCGTGTCGATTAAGGATCGTATTAGATGGGTCACTGGTGATGTGGTACATGGAAGGAACTATATCGAGTAAATGATATGCGCCCGCCATGACCCACATCAATAGTCTATCCGCTATGATAATTATAACCGATCAAGAAAGTGTTAACAAGCCTGATATCATGCGCGCCTTATGACTATTTCATTTTAATTTTCATGTGTGACAAGTGGGAGAATTGAAACTGTGTCCCACATGATTGCCAAGTGGGAGAATGTAAGTTTATGTCTCACATGTGTGACACGGGATAAAGTCTGGAATAGAATCAGACTCATGAAAGTAATACACAAGTTGGTGGTTAATTAATTAGACATTTCACCCTATGACTTAATAAGCCGCTTTAATAGAAAGGGCAAAATAGTCATTTGATAATTAAGATTTGTCCTCTCTCTGCCTTATATATAATTGTGGTGATTTCCATCAAGTTACACACATTAGAGAAGGCAGTAACGTGGGAAAAGAGAGAGAAACAAACTCTTGGAGTTGCGGCCGCCCATCAAGAAAGAGACTCAAAGGGGTTTAACTTCTACCCAAATCGCTTCCGTTTTGGATCATCAAAGTAAGTTTCCGATCCAGCTTTGTTTATGATTGATTACGTGAAATACTTGTACTTCAAGATCCTTTCATGTGTACATTCACTATTCTTGAACATGCTAACTGATAAGTTCTTTCATATCAAACTCTTCATTTTAATTATTTTCTATTAGAAAAAAGTCGAGCAGTGAGTGTTCATTGGGATGTTAAAATAAATATAATCGACGAATGAGAGTTCATGGTCGTTACCAAAAAAGTTACAATAGAAAAGCCTAAAAAAGGGTTCAACTGTTTTGATGATAAAATGTACACTACATAAGTTGAAATCCATAACCTATGTTTTTAAGCCTGAAAACAAACACGATATATATGTCCATAATTATTATCCAACAATTTAAAAGTCTTCCACATTTTTGTTGGCACCTCTTTCCCCATTACTTGTTGCACACTCAATAGAGAATAGTTACACTTATTTCCGAATAACTCGAACTTACTATCTTTGTTTCTCTGGGGTCTTTTCAGTTGACATTCTCCCACTATTCACCGGGTCAATTTGACCCGATGATTTGATTAGCAAAACAACACATTTTTTTGTTAATCTTTTCATGGTGTTGTAGAGTAAATTTTACACTACAACACCATGTAAAATTATCAAAAACTTGAATCGTTTGCTATCCAAGTCACTTGATCAAAGTGACATGAATACGGGTAAAAAAATGTTAACTGGGAATGCGCGCGGTTTGGTAACATTCCAACCCTTCAATAGGGGATTACACAGCAATACTACTACTACTACTACCACCAGGGGCGGACCTATGTAGGGGCAAGGGGGGGGGGGGCAGTTGCCCTCCCTGAAATTTGAAAATTTCTACTAGTACCCCCAGATTTATAGATTTTTTATGAGTAATCCGAAAGGAATATAGAATTTTGCCCCCCTTGAAATTTCCCCTTTAGCCCAAGTGGCTAGTTGTTGTAGTTGGCAAATCACACTACATAAGTTCGATTCTCGTCCCGGTCAACTATTTTTTTTCATTCTTTTCTGCCAATTTACCATTTACCATTAGAAATTCATTGTCTCCTCGAAAAAAAAAGTACAAATTGTGACTTGTGAGTATTGTGTTCATAACTAATTTGATGTTTGTGTGTATAATTGCTTATGAAATATAACGACGTGTGACTGTTGACTTTGACTTTTAACTTTGACTTTTGATAATATTTTTATAGTGTCGTAGTGTAAATTAACTTTACAACACTATAAAAAGGTTATCAAAAAACTCACATCCTTTGTCAAACTGACCCAATAAATAATGATAAAAGTCAAAATGAAGGAAAAAAGAGAGAACGGAGGAAGTGCATCCCTAACGTTGATGGATCGCACAAACCACAAACGGGCTAGTATTTGCAATTAATGCACCAAGTAAAAAACAAAAACAAAAAAAAAAAATCATGAAACCAACAGAGTGATGCCACGAGCTGTTACGTTGCTCTCTGGCTTTTCTCAAGTTGCAGAAAAAAAGTGTAAAAAGTTTTTGTTTCAGAAGCCATGCGAAATTGGCCTGTATGTGTGTAACCAAAGGGTCTTGCATCTCTTTAACTTAGTAAAACTAGGTTGTTTATTTGTTAGTAAAATTCAAATGCTACTTCAAATGCAAGCATCGTTTGACGAATTCGTGATTGCAAGTCGTTTCCGGTCGTTTCCAATCTGCTACAACATAAAATTTTGGACAATTGACTATTGCTGCAATCGGCGTATTTCCAGAACTTTCAGGCTATTGCTTGTTCGATACAAAATTAAAGCATCTGTGGCAGATGATCAGGAGATGGAGAAAAATGGCATTTTTTCATCGCGGAGCTCGCCCCTTGATGTGCTATCTCTGCTGGGAGTTTACTTGGAGGCCCTTCGGGATCTTGTATCACTCTCTTTTGGTTTTACTTGCTGTCTCACATTGATACATTTGCAAAGACATAATAAATGATGTATGCCTACACCAATTAATGGCTCACTTCTCCTCAAAATAAATATAAAATAATGGCTTCCTTTTCTTCTGGGTCAATCACCCTTGATGAAAGGTTATATATAGAAGTTACTGTAATTTCATAAAGTACTCCATGATATTATCATATAATTTGATAATTTCTAGTATTACTCTTTTTTAGGAGAGTTCTAGTATTACTTAGAGCCCGTTTGGTACCAGCTGATATGTTATATGTTTGTTTTGGTATAATGGTTTTTATCTATGCTATAACCAGCTGAAAATTTCAATAATCAGCTAAAAAAAATACGAAAAGAAAATCCAACTTAATTGATAATCACAATATGTTTGGTATGAGCTGAATATCGGATACATATGTTTATAACTGAACTATGATTATGCTAATGTAAAAAAATATCAAAATTATTTTTTAGAGATTTTAAGCTGCATAATCCCCAATTTAGGAGATTCTACAATTGCACATGGATTATTTTTATCTGCTAATTATCGGATTAAAATCTGCAGGCATAACAAACAAGATTGTTAAAAAGATGTCGAATTTAATAATTGGATTAAAATCAGCGATACCATACATGCTCTTAGTTAGTCAAATAATTTCTTTTCTCAATAAATAAATAAATAAATAGTTCTCTTAAAAATTATTGGTTACAATTATGACGCATAAAAACAGACAAATTAAATGTTGAAGTAGTGTCCAAGTAGTTGTTAACGCCTAAAGAAAACACTTACTTATATATGGGTAAAGCTAAAGCCAAAAAAAAAAAAATCAATATTTTTCTAACTAAGTTTCTAAATGTTACATGCAGAGTCACATGTTATAAACGATATTTTCATTTGTTTACAATGTTTTATACTTGTCCCAATAAACCTCTCTCTCTTTGTCCTCATTTTGACTTTTCCACCCGTAACTGGGTCGCTTTGACCCGGTGATTTGTATAGCAAAACTATGCGATCTTTTGATAATCTCTTAATGTCGTACCAGTCTCTCCCAGCTCTTTGTACCCAATTTGACTTTTATCACTATTCATTAGGTCACTTTGACCCGGTGATTTGGATATCAAAATGATGCAATTTTTTGATACTTTTTTATGGTGTTGTAGAGTAAAAGTTGCTCTATAAAACAGTAAAAAAATTATTAAAGAATCACATCGTTTTGCCGTAAAATCACCCGGTCAATGTGATATAGATACGAGTCAAAAAGTCAGATTGCATACAAAAAGCCGGGACAGAGTGGTAGTACTCTATAACACTGTGAAAATATTATCAAACATCATATTGCTATTCAAATTATATGTAAAACTGGAGAAATGGGGGGCGTATTACTGAGGTATTCATTCTCCAATGATGCAGTATATTTTAGCAAATACAAATAATAAATGATGTTCCATTCCCTCCTAGCAAAGTATAGAAAACCCACGCCCAACTATCAGATACACATCAGAGAAGAAGTTCATTCCCTTCTTCCTTCCCTCTCTCTCTCTAGGTCTTTCATTCTCATAATTTAGCTATGGAACCAGCGCATGAACTAGCAATTTTCAGAGTCCCAAGTTACTTAGCAGATCATCTCATAGGGGGTGAGAACATCATCCTGCACCAACTCGAACAGTTTTAAGGCGCGGAGATCTACGTGGAGGCAGCGGGAGAAGTGGCTACTCCGACAACCCAATACCGCCAAATCTTCGTCAATGGAGTCAAGGCAAACATTGATAAAGCCGAGCAGCTAATCATCAACGTGCTGTACGAGGTAAGAAATTCATAATAATTTCAGTGATACCGTCTGGAACTAAATCAAAGCTACGAGAGAGCATATTTGTTAGATAACACACTATCTCATACCACTATTTTCTGTTTCATGTTTTACTTAGTTATCGAGAAAACCAACTGAAGTTTTCTCCTCCCATGATTTGCCCTACACCGGCTACCAAAAATCTTTGGACATCAATACCTTAACTTCCCCGTGACCCAGTACCTAGTGGTAAAAGTCAAAATGAAGGGAAAGAGAGGGAACAGAGAAAGTGCATTCCTAACGTTGAAGGATTGCACAAACCACAAACGGACTAGTATTTGCAATACACCAAATAAAAATAAAAAAATTATTCACAAAATTTGATAAGAATTCTTTTAACAAAAACTGAACGTTGGCTGGGAGTTATAGTTTGTCCGATTTTGCGAGCTTCTTTTTTTTTTTTTTTTTTTTTTTTTTTTTTTTTTCACACACGTATTGCTGAACTAGGAAACAATGTGAAATCCCAAAAACAGTTTCTCATTTGGTTGCTATAGAAGATCATCAGATCCGTTACATACCTTCAAGCCTCACATTTCTTCAACATTGACCTCAAAGGTAGGTCAGCCAGGAGCTCCATGAAGTCCTAACAAGTGCAAAATGGGAGTCTAGTTAGAAAACAGAGAGTTACAATTTGAAAACTTCAACCACAATATGTTCTTTCTTAGACTTGTTTACACAGAGTTTAAATCCGGTCCTAAACAACACTGAATGGCAAATTTTGTGTAAAAAAATAGTGTTTTAATTAAACAGCTTGCACTTATTCTTATAGTCTTTCCCGTCTTTGTTATAATGGGAAAATAACATCAATGATATAGGATTAAGAAAGCACATTACATACCCTAATAAACATTTCCGAGTCTATCCATTCCAAATAGCTTCTCTGATCTCTCCTCAAACCTGGGTAGGAATGGAAGAAAATGTGAAAAATAAGCCGCCAAGTGAAGCAATCATCGAAAAAAAAAGTTCAATGAGAAAATGTGAAAAAAAGTTCTTACCAGGGGAGCAAGGTGCCATAGCTATCTCAACCTGTGATGAGGCCGCCTGAACCCTCCAACGAACTCCGGCGGTGTCGGATCTGTACTGTCGTGAGATGTTGAGGCAAGTTGTGATATGGATTGAGAGAGGGCAGGAGAGGGAGAGAGAGATTTACACAGATAAGAGAAGATGAAGATGAAGATAGGAGAAGAAGATGGTGTCCTGCGATTGCTAACCAACCACCAACTACCCTATTAATGCATGTACTGGTTTAAATTTAAAACTTTTACTCCCTTCAATCCCAGATGAAAGAAAATTTCATTTTTCTTTGGAGTTGTGGACATGACCCTCCCTACTGCATTGTAGTGAGAACCATGTCTAGAGCTCCAACAGTAATCTCTCGTGAGAATGTTTTGCTACTTTTTCAACCATTTTGAGTACATGCATGATCATATCATTCATAAGTTCACTAAAAAAAAAAAAAAGCATTCACAGGTCCAAGCAAAGAAAATATGAGAATTGCGCTTCGACATAGGCAAATACAACAGGATGGAATCCAAATGAACCCATATAACACCAAAGTAAAGCAATTGAACTTATAGTGAAGGTTTCGAACAATCATCTACCAGAATTGGATAATAATTGAATAACGAGCCATTAGAAAGAACAAGATACTAAATCCAATAACCGAAGATCAGTGTATATTCGGAAAGCTGAAGTAGAAGGCATGCTTCCAAACTCCATTCAGACATCAAGGCAAACAACTGACTTTGTTGTTGTACTTCACCTTTCCTCAATGTATGAACTCATCCAACGGGTATAGAAACTAGGGTACGTAGGATATGCCACAGGTAGCGAAAAAAGAGAGTTTATAGAGTTACCAGGCCTCACCCGATGGAATCTGGATTCTTAACTATGAGGTGTTAGAACCAGTAGCCGGAGATCCACACATTTCAATTGCTCACTTCAATTACTTATACTGTGCTTTCATTATCATTATCGTGAAAAAGAAAAGAAAATGAAGTAGGATCTCATTTCCAATTCTTCCCTGTCTAAGGATAATAGTATCACCTTTCCTATGGAAGCAGCACCAAAACACTGTCATGTTATTATTACTAGTCGTTATCCCGCGCTATGCGCGGGTTTTTTTACAATCTTCATAAAATTTAGGATTGTTTCGTATTAGATGATTTATGTATATTTTGCCGCATTGGTTAAGGCCTTCCATTGTCATTGTAAGGTTAAAAAATTGAGTTTGCTGCTTTAAATCTCTACTCGTGGCTTCTTTGTATGAGAATTAAATCATTATATGAGATTGTTAATTTAATCAGTTGTCGCAAATGGGTGCTAGAGCTTTTGAAGCACTTGTATGAGGTTACAGGTTCGAACCTGGCTATGTGATGTAATTCAAAAAAAAAAAAACTTATTGGTTGCCAACAATGTTGTGTTCTGTAAGTGGCCTAAAATAAATATATATTTCTTACTTCTTTTCTTTTATCACAGTTCCCTATGATATGGAAACATTTCTTATGTGTAGAGATTCAAGATGGCATATATACAGACCATTTGTATCTCTTAATATGACTTCTGTTTTGACATTCTAATTTCTCAACTTTTCGGTATCAAAAGTTTGTTCGATTTGTTAATTGTAACCATCTATCTCTGAAGAAAAAGCTCGAAAAATTATCTACATCTTAAGCTTAGTTTAAACTTTAAAGTCTTTTCTCTTTATGAAGCGTTCATTGTCTAAGACTTTGTGAGGATCATAATAAACTCTTTTTACTTTCGGAGTATGTTTTCTTGTTTCAATGCGGTATTCACCAGTAACAATAGAATCTCAAATCTTAATGTTACCGTAGCAAATAGTCAGGTGGCTTTTTGGCTAATAGTTCGTCGTAGAAGTCATGAAAGAGAACAAAGGGCATGAGAGTTACATTGACTTGGTTCTTCAATTCACCAACAACTACATTAGATGACAGACCTAACATTCAGAAAAGAGCAAAAATACTACAAACGAAAAGATCATCAAAGGGGTATTGTAAAAACTAACCTGCATATTGGATGCAAACAGATTAGCTTCAAGCATCCACACAGCCGGCTAAGGAACTCATTGAGGTGACTTGCATCTGAAAATTATTCTTTGAGAACTCAGAAGTTATCGAAGACCCCTGATTAGAGTATAAACTTATATGTCCATGTACATACATATTGCAAATAAAAAGTTCCTATGCACATTCATATGATCTTGTATCAACCTTGAGTTGGTTCTTCAATTCATACATTGACTTGGTTCTTCAATTCACAGACAACTACATTAGATGACAGACCTAACATTCAGAAAAGAGCAAAAATACTACAGACGAAAAGATCATCAAAGGGGTATTGTAAAAACTAACCTGCATATTGGATGCAAACAGATTAGCTTCAAGCATCCACACAGCCGGCTAAGGAACTCATTGAGGTGACTTGCATCTGAAAATTATTCTTTGAGAACTCAGAAGTTATCGAAGACCCCTGATTAGAGTATAAACTTATATGTCCATGTACATACATATTGCAAATAAAAAGTTCCTATGCACATTCATATGATCTTGTATCAACCTTGAGTTGGTTCTTCAATTCATACATTGACTTGGTTCTTCAATTCACAGACAACTACATTAGATGACAGACCTAACATTCAGAAAAGAGCAAAAATACTACAGACGAAAAGATCATCAAAGGGGTATTGTAAAAACTAACCTGCATATTGGATGCAAACAGATTAGCTTCAAGCATCCACACAGCCGGCTAAGGAACTCATTGAGGTGACTTGCATCTGAAAATTATTCTTTGAGAACTCAGAAGTTATCGAAGACCCCTGATTAGAGTATAAACTTATATGTCCATGTACATACATATTGCAAATAAAAAGTTCCTATGCACATTCATATGATCTTGTATCAACCTTGAGTTGGTTCTTCAATTCATACATTGACTTGGTTCTTCAATTCACAGACAACTACATTAGATGACAGACCTAACATTCAGAAAAGAGCAAAAATACTACAGACGAAAAGATCATCAAAGGGGTATTGTAAAAACTAACCTGCATATTGGATGCAAACAGATTAGCTTCAAGCATCCACACAGCCGGCTAAGGAACTCATTGAGGTGACTTGCATCTGAAAATTATTCTTTGAGAACTCAGAAGTTATCGAAGACCCCTGATTAGAGTATAAACTTATATGTCCATGTACATACATATTGCAAATAAAAAGTTCCTATGCACATTCATATGATCTTGTATCAACCTTGAGTTGGTTCTTCAATTCATACATTGACTTGGTTCTTCAATTCACAGACAACTACATTAGATGACAGACCTAACATTCAGAAAAGAGCAAAAATACTACAGACGAAAAGATCATCAAAGGGGTATTGTAAAAACTAACCTGCATATTGGATGCAAACAGATTAGCTTCAAGCATCCACACAGCCGGCTAAGGAACTCATTGAGGTGACTTGCATCTGAAAATTATTCTTTGAGAACTCAGAAGTTATCGAAGACCCCTGATTAGAGTATAAACTTATATGTCCATGTACATACATATTGCAAATAAAAAGTTCCTATGCACATTCATATGATCTTGTATCAACCTTGAGTTGGTTCTTCAATTCATACATTGACTTGGTTCTTCAATTCACAGACAACTACATTAGATGACAGACCTAACATTCAGAAAAGAGCAAAAATACTACAGACGAAAAGATCATCAAAGGGGTATTGTAAAAACTAACCTGCATATTGGATGCAAACAGATTAGCTTCAAGCATCCACACAGCCGGCTAAGGAACTCATTGAGGTGACTTGCATCTGAATATTATTCTTTGAGAACTCAGAAGTTATCGAAGACCCCTGATTAGAGTATAAACTTGTATGTCCATGTACATACATATTGCAAATAAAAAGTTCCTATGCACATTCATATGATCTTGTATCAACCTTGAGTTGGTTCTTCAATTCATACATTGACTTGGTTCTTCAATTCACCAACAACTACATTAGATGACAGACCTAACATTCAGAAAAGAGCAAAAATACTACAGACGAAAAGATCATCAAAGGGGTATAGTAAAAACTAACCTGCATATTGGATGCAAACAGATTAGCTTCAAGCATCCACACAGCCGGCTAAGGAACTCATTGAGGTGACTTGCATCTGAAAATTATTCTTTGAGAACTCAGAAGTTATCGAAGACCCCTGATTAGAGTATAAACTTATATGTCCATGTACATACATATTGCAAATAAAAAGTTCCTATGCACATTCATATGATCTTGTATCAACCTTGAGTTGGTTCTTCAATTCACCAACAACTACATTAGATGACAGACCAAACATTCAGAAAATAGCAAAAATACTACAGACAAAAAGATCATCAAAGGGGTATTGTAAAAACTAACCTGCATATTGGAAGCAAACAGATTAG
The DNA here is from genome assembly GCA_023055425.1 of Linanthus parryae. Taxonomy (NCBI): domain Eukaryota; kingdom Viridiplantae; phylum Streptophyta; class Magnoliopsida; order Ericales; family Polemoniaceae; genus Linanthus; species Linanthus parryae. The sequence goes on from JALGPY010000002.1 coordinate 2,286,604, forward strand.
CTTCAAGCATCCCCATAGCCGGCTAAGGAGCTCATTGAGATGACTTGCATCTGAAATTTATTCTTTGAGAACTCAGAAGTAATGGAAGACCCCTGATTAGGGTATAAACTTGTATGTCCATGTACATACATATTGCAAATAAAAGGTTCCTATGCACATTCATATGATCTTGTATCAACCTTACTAAATTTCAGTAAACATTATTAAAGTCAACCCATAGAGAAACTAAAAGTGTAAGTCAACGAATGAAAAGACCAAATTCAATGTTTCATTATTAATGAAACTGGTGATTAAGATTATTACTGGTAATTGGATTGACAAATTGGCACGTATCTAAGGGGTTGTGTAAATATTGATTATTATTATGTGTATAAAGTATGAGTACTTCAAATGTGATTAATATGCATGTACTTAAAAAGTAATATTATTTTTTCATTTAATAATGCACATAGAGTATGGGTAATTCAAAAGCAATAATATTTTAAAATTGCCTGATCTATTACGCTTGTTAATCAGTATAAATGTAATTTTTTTCCGGGAATAACCTTTATCATTTTTTCATTTTTTTCATTTTTTCAGAAATAACCACCTTTTTTTTACTTGTTTGTGTGGTAATAACCATTAGCGTTTTCATTTATTTTACAGGAAGAACCATTGGTTTAAACGGTGCAAATTTTCATAGTACTATTAAGTGAATTTAAATTAACTGAATTTCAAATTTTGGCTATATTCAGTGACTTCACTCAATGGGAATATGTTGGGTTTAGAGGAATGTCATTATGAAAATAGAAATAAATGTCTTGAAAATAGTGAGGCCACTTAGGAAGATTACATGGCATGAAAATGTGACACGGCACGAAACTATTGGTACACATAGGATATGTGATTGTCACATGGTGGAAATAATTGACAAATGTCATTTACAGATGGCTTCTCAAATGACATGTGGCAGAAAGGCAAGGCAATTCCTTAGCTTTTATATATATATAGATATAGATTGCATTGAGGATCTCAATGAGCCTACCAGAGTGACCATATATGATATAGCACAGTAGTCGATTGGGGATTTTGCAATAATTCTAAACGGACAGAATTTTAGATTTAACTTTTTGTCTTAGTAATTTTAATTAGTTGTCATTTTTTATGGGTTTAGCATTTCCTTAGTAGTGTTTAACTTTACTATTTTAAGAATAATGTATAGATTTATGTCTAAAATTTTGTTCATATAGAACGCGGATAGATATAGAAATCGAGGAAGAGAGCGCGGATAGAAATAGAGAGGCCGAGAAGCAGATGTCTCTACAGATGTCCATCGCATTCAAGATTGTAAAAGTTGCGGCAAAACATGGGCTTTTTGTTGAACAAAGGAGATGAAGAGACAACGATGGTCCAACTCTCATGAAGATGATCATATGCTGCAAGGTTACCCCCCTCCTCCCTGCCAGAGACACAGTAGAAGCATCCATCATGGTACGCCACCATATCAATGGATTTGATCACTTCGTCAAACACTAGAGTCTTCCACTTGTTCCTATTTTGCTGCAGTGTGCTGATGCCAACTTTTCCTAGAATGACATTCTGAGTCAGAATAAAGTAAATGCAGTCTGGGAACGATGGATCCGAAGAGAATGTAGCCAGGGATTCTTTACTGTCGAGACAAGGTACCCAGCGGCCGCAGGGAGGGACTTGTTCTCTAATAGCCCGATGTGTCAGCAACTGTCCCACAATCTGTCCATGATTAATATACTATAATTTGGACCCTAACTCATAAGGTTGGTCTTTTGCGTAAGGGTGTCCCAAGATGTATATGGTGCTCCGTTCTCGCAGTGCTTAATCTCCCAACAAGTAGTATAAGAGTCAATCGTTCGTGTGTGCTCTTTCATGGTGAATCGAAGGGCTAATATGTGCAGTGTTCTCGTGGATGGCTCTTTCATGAGTAGTGGACATGGTGTTCCTGCTGCCAGACAAAAATCATGTGTAGCTCCGGCAAGTGGCCAAAATCAGGGGCAAAGGGGAGCATGTGGGCTCATACATGAAGGAGGAGATGATTGGGTATCATGTCAGAGCAGATTGCTCGACATCGAGATGGTTGACAAGATGTCCATGCTTAATATAGTATGATGGGATTAAAATACAAGGTTGACCTTTTTGGTAAGTGGGCGTGGCGTCCCGCATCATACTACGGTGCTGAATCTCCCGAAAAGTTCTATCAGACTCGATGGTTTGTGAGCGCTGTCGTGGTAAACTGAAGGCTGAGAAGGTGCGATGTTCGTGTGGATGGGTCTTCCATGAGTGGTGGACCAAGTCTTCGTGCTGACGGTCAAATTAATGTGTTGTCTCAACATGCAGTCATGCTAATGGTGGTATGGTGGTCCTGTACACTCTCACAAAGTGTTTCAGAAAAGTTCGGCAGATGCTTGCGGGCAAGAGCGGAGCATGTTCAAGGGCTGACACATTGAAGGGGGAGATGACTAAGATCACATGTAAGCGGATTATTCCACATCGGGATGGTGCAAAGAATGTCCAGGAAATAGTATAATTTGGATCCTAACTAATAAATGTTAACTTTTCGGGTAAGTGGCTGTCATGAATCATACTATGGTGCTCCTATCTTACGGTGCTTAACCTTCCCACATTACCATCCATTACATTAAGCGTGGGAAATTGATTAAAAGATTGAAACAAAAATCAGAACTTGAGTACGACGTATGAAGAAATTGAAAACATGGGTAAAAGAGTGAACGAAAAGCAAAACTTTGATATATCAATGTAATTGAGACCTAAAATTGAACACAGAACAAAAATGAAACTGGAGATTTGTAAGTAATAGTCCAACAGGAGTGATCTAGCATGGACTACGATAAAAATTAAGTACTAAAAAAAGTGAAAATCTATAGAACAGAAATGGGAAAAGTCCTAGAGGTATACAGGTGACAGTCTTTAAAATGATCCACAGACACAGAGTATTTAGTTTTCCAGAAAATAACATCCTGAGACAGAAAGAACATCCATTTCTAAAAATGTATTGTGTCCGTGTCAAAGACTTAGTAAATAGTGCTTGATCTATACCAGATAGACAGATACGCCTAAAGTTGTGTCCCAGTACTTTGACAATTTAACCTCCCCATCCTTTAAATTTGTTCATCACAAGAAAGTATAGGGAGGTTAAGTTTGTGTAATGTACACCTATTCCTGGTCATTTGCTAGTTTTGACTATTTACTGAATTTTTAGCTCAATAATGGAACATCTGCACACAGACAATGAATGAATCATGTAAGGCCTGGAACGTGTACCTGCGGTGTCATGTTCTTAATTCTTCAATGCTTCTTCCACACTGGGAAAAAGAGTTAAATCTTATACCCAAAGATACGACAATTGCCTACATCTTTCAAAACACAGTATTATTGTACCTTGAATAACAAGAATGTCACCAGTTGAAGGCACGGGACAGTCCTTATATTTCACACCATAAGGGCTAAGAATATCACTAGTATCCCATGGTCATTTTGCATTGTAAGTAACAAGTGCCAAAAGTCACCATCTTTGTCATGCGGATAGTGAGTTTGCATCTTTCTAATAATTAATAGGACTCGTCTTGTAATTACAACACTAATTACACAAATTAGTCCTCTAGTAATCACACTTACAATAATTAGTCCTCAGATCTACGCTGTCAAATACTGCAATAAGGTTAGACGAGAAAATCCATGTAAGACATCATGTTCTCACACATTTGTTATGGAAAAGATAAACTGAATGATTTTATTGATCTTCATCAGTTCAAAAATTCGAACTCTGAAAGAAACTTTATTCTCTTCAGAGGCTATTATTTTTGGTTGAATAATGAAACCAGTACGCAAACAACGCCATAATAGGATGGTTTCAAGTTTCAACAAGTCCACAAGAATAGGCCTTGCTGATATGACACTACCCCCAAAAGAAGCAAGGTGACCTGGTAGAAGGGGTTCAAGTTTGGACATAAAGGCAATGTTTGTCGATTCTCAAGCCTACAAATGCAAATCCTAGTGAAATCAGCATGATTTTGAGTACTTAAAAATGGTTTTAAGGATATGACTAACAAACAAGACATATCATTACATTAGAATTGTTTTAATCCAGCTCCGGATATGACCTACGAACTGATTGTTCAAGCAAATCCAGAGACGGAAATCGCATGCAATAAAGGAGGTTAAGTCCATATTCTTCTACAGACATCGACCAATAGCCACTATCTTTGAATGGGTAGCATTCATTGTCATTGAAGGAGCACAGATTGAGTTAAGACAAAGGCTAGAGATCACGTTCACATACAAGGATGACGATACTTCAGGTAATACATCCTGAAATTCCTATTGGAACAAGAGGCTGGACCTTTAACAACTTTATCCAGTCTCTCTAAATAGCAGGAGAAATACCTGTCATGGTAGGTCCAAAGCTTGCTGGATCACGAGAGAAGTTTACAGCCCTGGGCAATGAGAGCCAACATCAATAAATTTTTCAGAGGTACGACTGAAATCTCTCTAACAATATAAAAGTTGCCAACCTGAAGAATATATACATACCAGGGTGACTACTGACTACTGCACCTCACAACGCCTAACAAGTCACAGCCAAGTCCCACTAAGACTGCAAACTTTTAAACCCAGACATTAGAGACCTGGAGGATATTTTGCTCATGGGCCAGCTAATGTACTGCAAAGGTAGAGTAATATAGGCTGAGTAAGTTCCACTGGCATGAGAGATCTGAAGTCCTGATTCTGAATTGATAGAGAAACATATGCAAAGACTCAACTATGTGCACTAGAACTACTATTTCCTATAGCAATATACTACAAAGTAATGTCTATCAAGAGTGCCGCACCTCGAACAAATATTTAAGGAAACTGTCTGGGCGACGACAAATAAGAGAAACCAAAACGGGTTTCAAGATTGGATACAGAGTCAAGGAGCATGTTTGCTTATCGGGTTCTCACCTAAAATTTTGATGATTTGTCGAACGCAGCATTGCACTATTGTTAATGTGTACTAACATATGAGAACAAGATTAATTAAAATAAAACAAAATGAGAAAGGAGCTGGGAAAGGGACATAAAAACTGGTATTATCATAATCAGTTATTCATACTTAAAAACCAAGATATTTCAACACAATGTAATTGAAGATAAATACGTAAATAAAACTAGAGCATGCATGTTAGATACCCCAATGAGTTCAAAGTAGAGTTGACCAATAAACAGATTCCTCAAGGAGTTTGACTCTGAGTAATGCAACCGGCGGGAGGCTGGATCCATAATCCAAGACGAATAACACTGGACCAGTAGGAGAAGCTATCCGTGCAGCGATAAGACTTACCATCCTCCAAGGAATAATACTTCGAGTACTTGTAGCAATTAAAAAATATCTTGTTGGCAACGGACCACCATGGGACAGAGACAGTGAATGAGATTAGATGCTCGTCGTGGCCAATAAATATTGCACGGTCTCCCAAGCTTGTCTTCTCGACCCAACTCTCTGTAGCGCTATTCAGCTCAAACAGGCTGCATTTATTCTTAATTTCACTGGTGGTTCTGTTCTTGTTCTTCGTCCTCAATAAGTAGAATTCTGTCTCAAGGCATACAACTAGGAGTTTTCTGTCTCAGGAGCTCCATGAAGTCCTAACAAGTGCAAAATGGGAGTCTAGTTAGAAAACAGAGAGTTACAATTTGAAAACTTCAACCACAATATGTTCTTTCTTAGACTTGTTTACACAGAGTTTTAATCCGGTCCTAAACAACACTGAATGGCAAATTTTGTGTAAAAAAATAGTGTTTTAATTAAACAGCTTGCACTTATTCTTATAGTCTTTCCCGTCTTTGTTATAATGGGAAAATAACATCAATGATATAGGATTAAGAAAGCACATTACATACCCTAATAAACATTTCCGAGTCTATCCATTCCAAATAGCTTCTCTGATCTCTCCTCAAACCTGGGTAGGAATGGAAGAAAATGTGAAAAATAAGCCGCCAAGTGAAGCAATCATCGAAAAAAAAAGTTCAATGAGAAAATGTGAAAAAAAGTTCTTACCAGGGGAGCAAGGTGCCATAGCTATCTCAACCTGTGATGAGGCCGCCTGAACCCTCCAACGAACTCCGGCGGTGTCGGATCTGTACTGTCGTGAGATGTTGAGGCAAGTTGTGATATGGATTGAGAGAGGGCAGGAGAGGGAGAGAGAGATTTACACAGATAAGAGAAGATGAAGATGAAGATAGGAGAAGAAGATGGTGTCCTGCGATTGCTAACCAACCACCAACTACCCTATTAATGCATGTACTGGTTTAAATTTAAAACTTTTACTCCCTTCAATCCCAGATGAAAGAAAATTTCATTTTTCTTTGGAGTTGTGGACATGACCCTCCCTACTGCATTGTAGTGAGAACCATGTCTAGAGCTCCAACAGTAATCTCTCGTGAGAATGTTTTGCTATTTTTTCAACCATTTTGAGTACATGCATGATCATATCATTCATAAGTTCACTAAAAAAAAAAAGCATTCACAAGTCCAAGCAAGGAAAAAATGAGAATTGCGTTTTGACTTGACATAGGCAAATACAAAATGATGGAATCCAAATGAACCCATTACACCAAAGTAAAGCAATTGAGCTTATGGTGAAGGTTTCGAACAATCATCTACTAGAATTGGATAATAATTGAATAACGACATCAGAAAGAACGAGATACTAAATTGAAGTAGAAGGCATGCTTTCAAACTCCATTCAGACGTCAAGGCAAACAATGGACTTGTTGTTGTACTTCACCTTTCCTCAATGTATGAACTCATCCAACGGGTATAGAATCTGGGGTAGGATATGACACAGGTAGCGGAAAAGAGAGTTCATAGAGTTACCAGGCCTCACCCGATGGAATTCGGATACAGAACTATGAGGTGTTAGAATCTGTAGCCGGACAAAGAAATAATCTACAATTTCATTTCTTCCCTGTCTAAGTATAGTAGTATCAGCTTTGCTGTGGAAGCAGCACCAAAACACGTCATGTTATCATTGCATTGCGGATCTATGAGCAGGGCCGGCCCTAGACTTTCATGGGCTCTAGGCGAGGGTTGAAAGTGAGGCCCCTTTTGCCATAAGCTTGTGAATAAAAAAACCTACACAACGGTAGGACGGAATATACCCCGCGTTTTTATTAATAACTAGACGATACCCCGCGCCTACGCGTGGGTTGTGCTTTGAAAATCTGCTTTAGGATCAATATTATTTTTAAAGAACGGTGCTTGACGGTATTTCTTAGCTTTGGGGAATGCATGTCAAGAGTTGATCTACCCTCGTCGTCTGAGATATCTCGTCATTATGAAATGTAATGAGGAATGAACCGAAATACTTCTCTACTTAAGAAGATGGCAGTACCAGAGGAGTAAGTGAAGAATATAGTTGATTTGGAAATAACATATACATGGTTGCACACTGAAACATTTGTTAGATTTAAGGCCGAAATGGGTGTGCCAAGATTTTGGGCGAAAAATTGAGCTGCGGTAATGCTAAGACATGAAATATCAGTTATCTCCCGAATTAGCAACTTTCGTCCTTTTTGTAGCGGAGTGCACCAAGAAGCCATAGTGACATTGTCTTTGGTGTGGTCATTATCATTCAATGCTTCCTTGGCCTTGAAACTTAATAAACGTTTTCGTTTCGTGGCTTTCTTCGAAAGCTGGTCGTCTACAGTCTGTTGGTTCGCCGTGGTGGATTTTTAACCTGAGTGAATCCAAGATTGATGTGAACCGATCAGTAATCCAGACCCGCCTTTCGCAAATAATTATTGAGATGAAGAGTGTGTACGCACTATGATATGGTTACTCATTGGCTGGCCATTAGTTGTTGTTCTTGTTCTTGAACTGGATTTTTTCGCGTCCCAGTTGTTTATGAGATATTCAAGATCTTTGGTTAGACTTGAATTGTTTTACTTTAAAGTAAAATACGCTTCCTATTGATTTGGGCTGTTTTAGGGCAAATATCTGTTTCCATGCCTCACAGCAAGATGCCTACAATTATCAACAAAAAATTAAATTAACATTAGAGAAAAGCTTACACAACAACCAAGTATCCTAAACTCTTACCGATATTGCTCAGCTTTGATAAGTGCATGACAAGAGTGAATCTCAAACCCTTTTTTCTTTTAGAAGAAACATCACTGTTACTATATGCGCAGACTATGTAACTATAATATCAAAGGACAAACTTACAATCTGTTTTTGCTATATCTTACTTGGACTTTGTTCAATTCCTTCATGAAGATCGGCGATCAAAAGAGGCGTTACATCTAGTTGAAGCAGGAACAATTGGTTTTCTCCTTCCTTTCATACCTGTAAGGGCCTTGTTGTTTCGCTTTTCAAGTAGTTTACACTTCCTATTATTTCGGGATGATTTAGGATCAATATCTTTTCCCATGCCTACCAGGAAGGTGCCTACAAATATCAACAAAAGACTAAAATAAAATAAGAGAAAAGATAAAACAACAACCAACTATGGTAAATCTTAATTGTATTTCTCATCTTTGATAAATGCCGACATGAGTTCATCTGAAACATTTTGCTCATTTGAGTAGACAAATTACTATAATTGCTTATGTTGAGGAGGGTACTTCACATAAAATGGAATTAGATGTAAATCGTCGATCAAAAGAGGCGGTTCATCCATTGAACCAAAAACCATTGTTTTAACTTCCTTTATTACTTACATTTTTTTCTATATTTTAATTGGACTTTATTCAAGAAGAGAAGTACAAAATAATCCAAGGGAACATGTCATAACTTAGCTTGATTGTGATAATTCATGTTGATTATCACAAAACTGGAGTCATGTGTAGTGTGAAGGAAATTAGAGACAAAACTTGTTACTTCTCATATTCTGACTAATAAAAAGGTTATACATTCAAACTGCCATGAAAGCGATTAGGTCCAAAGTAGAAGTTTAGTGGCTTACCACAGGGGTCCGGAGTGTTATAGGAAATAGAGGTTTGATTGAAAACTCAATACAAACACCTTATGGGAGAGAAACAGCCTGCAAAATTAAAAATGTTCTATTAGCAAGAGTAGAACCATAAGATATTTGTATTGACTTCTCATCCCTTACTAAGCCCAAACAATTGCCTAAACATATTGTTATGCTAAAGTTTCACATATGTATTTTTCTCAAACAACAATAGAATGCAAAGTTGAATGAAGAGAAGATAGTGTTCAAGACTATATACCAAAAATATGGAAAGAGAGTTCGTATTCACATTTGTTTTGTGTTAAAATGAACAACTTGGCTGGTCATGTATCTGTGGCATCTGCGGCTTTATAAATTCAAGTGTAATGTAGGAAATAGCGCTTATAGATGAGAATATTGATGAGAAATGAAGTAGAGGGTTCACTTTGTTACCAAAGGAAGGCGAAACGCGATGGCGAGGAGGTGGCTTGATTGACAACTCAATTCGAACATATAAAGGAGAAGAAAGGCCTGAAAGACCAAAAACTTGAATTCAAAATCATTAAAGAAAATAGGGAAAAGCTCCGTAAAAAAAATCAATCAAAAACCAATTTCATGGAACCCTAAGTCTGATACGTAGTTGCTCAAAAAAAAAGTCTGATACGTAGAAAATAGAAATTAAATGTTTTTTGAGGCTGAGAACCAAAAAAGTTGAATCCAAAATCATTAAAGAAAATAGGGAAAAGCTTCGTAAAAAAATCAATCAAAAACCAATTTCATGGAACCCTAAGTCTGATACCTAGAATAGAAATTAAATGTTGTTTGAGGCTGAAAAACTTGAATTTCATAAACTGCAAAAGACGAAGAACTTACCGAAAGTTAGGATTACAATAGAATGGGAGAACAGATTGTCGCCTCAGGCAGAGCCGGTGGAAATGGGTCAGTAGTCACCTTTTGCTTGCTGAAACCACATATATCTGGAATGAACGATTCATTCTGCAAGAAAGAGAGCAATAATTCCAAGAGCTGACTGATAAGGGGCTTTCTTCCGTTTCGTTTTGGCGGCCATTATGATTTGATACGTTGCAGCGGCCGCTTGGATTGGAGAGGGGGCAGACGAAAGGACGTAGGTTATGTGGAAGGGTTACTCCATTTTGTAAAATATTTTTGTTTGTTTTTTTGGAATATATTAATGCACATACCAATATCGTTTCTTTTCCATCCTTTTCTTATTTCTATTTATATATATTCTCTATAGCTTCCCATTCCTATGTTTTTCCTATTAAACACGTTCATATCTATTATTATTATTATGTAATTACCGTTCGAATTTTCCAATTGAGGTCATAAAACTTCTCATAATCTGTATTTAGTGTAGGTAATTGGGTAGAATGAATTGGTAAGAATAATTTATTGATGAATATACATGTCATTATTGTCATCAAATGGCCAACATGGCATACGACATGGCATTCCAAATGTCGCTTTGGGTAGTACAAATGTCATCACCGGAGGCCACTTTCCTGCTTTTATAAATAATAATATAGATATAGATATAGATATAGATTCAGGTTTTTAACCCGTAAAAACAAAGTGGGGGGACACAATACCTTACCCACTACAAAAAAGAAAGTTACAATATTTATAAAAAAAACTACCTTCCTCGCTTTCATAGATGCAAAATTACTTATCAAATCATCATACTCAAGTTGTTCTAACATATCTCTTTCGATAGACAAGAGACTCAAATCACTTAGTCGTTCTTGTGACATGGTTGACCGCAAATATGTCTTTATAAGCTTCAATTTTGAACAATTCTTTCTGCAGATGCAACACTCACTGGTATAGTATTACTGTATAAAAATGCAAGTATTTGGATAAGATTCGACCACTTTAATATAATTCAGGACATCTATACGATATTGCCCCTACTCGTGGAAAAATACTACGGGTCCCCTTGAAATTGGGGGCCCTAGGCGAACACCTAATTTTCCTAGCAGACGGGCCGGCCCTGTCTATGAGTCTACCAGAGTGACCACATATATTGAACTGTAGTCGACTGGGAATTTTGCAATAATTCTAAACGCACAGAATTTTAGACATAATTTGCTTTCTTAGTAATTTTAATTAGCTGTCAATTTTTCTAAGAGTTTAGCATTTTCTTAGTAGTGTTTGATTTTTACTACTTTAATAATTATGATTAGATTTATGTCTAAAATTTTCTATCATATAGCGTGACTAGGGATTTTGGGGGTAGATTGGAGGAAGAGAGCGCGGATAGAAATAGAGAGGCCGAGAGGCAGATGTCTCTACAGATGTCCATCGCATTCAAGAATGTAAAAGTTGCTGCAAAAGATCGGGTTCCTGTTGAACAAAGTAGATGAAGAGACAACGATCATCCAACTCTCATGAACAGGATCATATGCTGCAAGGTTACCCCCCTCCTCCCTGCCAGAGACACAGTAGAAGCATACAACATGGTACGCCACCGAATCAATGGATTTGATCTCTTCATCAAACACTAGAGTCTTCCACTTGTTCCTATTTTGATGCTGTGTGCTGATGCCAACTTTTCCTGGGATGACATTCTGAGTCAGAATAAGGTAAACGCGGTCTGGGAACGATGGATCCGAAGAGAATGTAGCCACGGATTCCTTACTGTCCAGACAAGGTACCCTGCGGCCGCAGGGAGGGACTTGTTCTCTAATAGCCCGATGTGTCAGCAACTGTCCCACAATGTGTCCATGATTAATATACTATAATTTGGACCTAACTCATAAGGTTGGTCTTTTGCGTAAGTGGGTGTCCCAAGATGTATATGGTGCTCCGCTCTCGCAGTGCTTAATCTCCCAACAAGTAGTATAAGAGACAATCGTTCGTGTGCGCTCTGTCATGGTGAATCAAAGGGCGAATATGTGCAGTGTTCTCGTGGAAGGCTCTTTCATGAGTAGCGGACATAATGTTCCTGCTGCCAGTCAAAAATCATGTGTAGCTCCAGCAAGTGGTCTTGCAGACACATAGGTGATTACAAAAAAAATTGGCAAGTGCTCACGGGCAAAGGGGAGCATGTGGGCCCATACATGAAGGAGAAGATGATTGGGTATCATGTCAGAGCAGATTGCTCGACATCGAGATGGTTGACAAGATGTCCATGCTTAATATAGTATGATGGGATTAAAATACAAGGTTGACCTTTTTGGTAAGTGGGTGGGGCGTCCCGCATCATACTACGGTGCTGAATCTCCCGAAAAGTGCTATCAGACTCGATGGTTTGTGACCGCTGTCGTGGTAAATTGAAGGCTGAGAAGGTGCGATGTTCGTGTGGATGGGTCTTCCATGAGTGGTGGACGGTCAAATTAATGTGTTGTCTCAACATGCGGTCATGCTAATGGTGGTATGGTGGTCCGGTACACTCTCACAAAGTGTTTCAGAAAAGTTCGGCGGATGCTTGCGGGCAAGGGCGGAGCATGTTCAAGGGTTCACACATTGCAGGGGGAGATGACTAAGATTACATGTAAGCGGATTATTCAACATCGGGATGGTGCAAAGAATGTCCAGGAAATAGTATAATTTGGATCCTAACTAAAAGATGTTAACTTTTCGGGTAAGTGGGTGTCATGAATCATACTATGGTGCTCCTATCTTACGATGCTTAACCTTCACACATTACCATCCATTACATTAAGCGTGGGAAATTGATTAAAAGATTGAAATTTAAAATGAGAACTTGAGTACGACGTATGATGAAATTGAAAACATGGGTAAAAGAGTGAACGAAAAGCAAAACTTTGATATATCAATGTAATTGATACCTAAAATTGAACACAGAACAAAAATGAAACCGGAGATTGGTAAGTAATAGTCCAACAGGAGTGATCTAGCATGGACTACGATAAAAATTAAGTACTAAAAAAAGTGAAAATATCTATAGAACAGAAATGGGAAAAGTCCTAGAGGTATACAGGTGACAGTCTTTAAAATGATCCACAGGCACAGAGTATTTAGTTTTCCAGAAAATAACATCCTGAGACAGAAAGCACATCCATTTCTAAAAATGTATTGTGTCCGTGTTTGATCTATACCAGATAGACAGATAAGCCTTAAGTTGTGTCCCAGTACTTTGACAATTTAACCTCCCCATCCTTTAAATTTGTTAATCACAAGAAGGTATAGGGAGGTTAAGTTTGTGTAATGTACATCTATTCCTGGTCATTTGCTAGTTTTGACTATTTAGTGAATTTTTAGCTCAATAATGGAACATCTGCACATAGACAATGAATGAATCATATAAGGCCTGGAACGTGTACCTGCGGTGTCATGTTCTTAAATCTTCAATGCTTCTTCCACACTGGGCAAAAGAGTTAATTAAATACCCAAAGATACGACAATTGCCTACATCTTTCAAAACACAGTATTATTGTACCTCGAATAACAAGAATATCACCAGTTGGAGGCACGGAAACAGTCCTTATATTTCATACCATAAGGGCTAAGAATATCACTTGTATCCCATTGTCATTTTGCATTGTAAGTAACAAGTGCCAAAAGTCACCATCTTTGTCATGCGTATAGTGAGTTTGCATCTTTCTAATAATTAGTCGTCAAATCTACGCTGTCAAAAGAAGCAAGGTGACCTGGTAGAAGGGGTTCAAGTTTGGACATAAAGGCAATGTTTGTCGATTCTCAAGCCTACAAATGCAAATCCTAGTGAAATCAGCATGATTTTGAATACCTAAAAATGGTTTTAAGGATATGACTAACAAACAAGACATATCATTGCATTAGAATTGATTTAATCCAGTTCCGGATATGACCTACGAACTGATTGTTCAAGCAAATCCAGAGATGGAAATCGCATGCAATAAAGGAGGTTAAGTCCATATTCTTCTACAGACATGGACCAATAGCCACTATCTTTGAATGGGTAGCATTCATCGTCATTAAAGGAGCATAGATTGAGTTAAGACAAAGGTTGCAGAGGACATAAAAATATTGTTATAAATGCCAGTGATTCCACCACCTTCATCTTTTTCAAAGTTTTGTGGCTAAAAAGGTTAGCGACACATTCACAGACAAGGATGACATACTTCAGGTAATATATCCTGAAATTCCTATCGGAACAAGAGGCTGGGCCTTTAAGAACTTTGTCCAGTTTTTCTAAATAACATGAGAAATACCTGTCATGGTAGGACCAAAGCTTCAAATCCTGAATCTATCTAACAATATAAAAGTTTCCCTGGGCAATGAGAGCCAACATCAATCATCTTTCAGAGGTACGGCTGAAATCTATCGAACAATATAAAATTTGCCAACCCGAAGAATATATACCAGGGTGACAACTGCACCTCACAACGCCTAACAAGTCACAGCAAAGTTCCACTACGACTGCAAACTTTAAAACCCAGGCATTAGAGACGTTGAGGATATTTTGCTCAGGTGCCAGCTAAGAGTAATATAGGCTGAGTAAGTTTCACTGGCATGAGAGATACGAAGTCCTGATTCTGAATTGATAGAGAAACATATGCAAAGACTGACCTCTGTGCACTAGAACTACTATTTCCTATAGCAATATGCTACAAAGTAATGTCTATCAAGAGTCTCGCACCTCGAACAAATATTTAAGGATACCGTCTGGGCGACACACAAGAGAAACCAAAACGGGTTTCAAGATTGGATACAGAGTCAAGGAGCATGTTTGCAAATCGGGTTCTCACCTAAAATTTTGATGAAATTGTCGAATGCAGCATTGCACTATTGTTAATGTGTACTAACATATGAGAACAAGATTAATTAAAATCAAACCAAATGAGAAAAGAGATGGGAAATGGACATAAATACTTGTATTATCATAATCAGTTATTCATACTTAAAATCCAAGATATTTCAACACAATGTAATTGAAGATAACATGCATGTTAGATAGCCTAATGAGTTGAAAGTAGAGTTGACCAATAAACAGATTCCTCAAGGAGTTTGACTCTGAGTAATGCAACCGGCGGGAGGCTGGATCCATATTCTAAAATGAATAAGACTGGTCCAGTAGGAGCAGCTACCCGTGCAACGATAAGACTTACCATCCTCGAAGGAATAATACTTCGAGTACTTGTAGCCGTTAAAAAATATCTTGTTGGCAATGTTGGAGCACCATGGGACACAGACAGCGAATGAGGTCAGATACTCTCTGTTGGGGATAAATATAGCACGGTCGCCCAAGCTTGTCTTCTCGACCCAACTCTTTGTAGCGCTATTGAGCTCAAACAGGCTGCATTTATCCTTAATTTCACTGGTGGTTCCGTTCGATTTCTTGTTCCTCAAGAAGTAGAATTCTGTGTCACGGCATACAAGTAGGAGTTTTCCATCGCATTCAAGGATGTAAAAGTTGCGGTAAAACTCCGGATTTCTGTTGACCAGAGGAGATGAAGTGATGACCAAGGTCCACGTCTCCTGAACATGATCATAAGCTGCAAGGTTACTGCTAGAGACGCAGTATAAGCATCTGTCATGATAAGCCACAGAATCGATGGTTCCAATCACTATATTGAACTCCAGTGTCTTCCACTCCCACCAATTAGTACTACTTTGGTGCAGGGTGCTGATGAAAACTTTTCCAGGGACGACATTCTGAGTCAGAACAAAGTAAACGCAGTCCGGCGAGGACGGATCCGAAGAGAAAGTGGCCATGGTTTCCTCACAAGGAACCCAGGTGGTGGACTTGCGGTCGGGAGGAGGGGCAATGCCGTCGCGTAAATCCGGCAGCTTAAAGAGCCTTCTGTTGAAAGGAGAAAACAGCAAGAATGATTTCCAATTAGGACCATAAGGCCAGAGAAAGAGCAACCAACCGTTTTTGGAAGCTTTCACTCTGTTGTGTTTGAAATCATTCTCCTCTTCTGGGTATTTGAAACCGTAAGTAGCATAAGGTGGGCGTCCACGGCAGTGAACCGGGTCGTATAGCTTCAAATCGCTATCCAAATCGTTAAAGGTGACTAACCATGGAAGTTCATCAATGGCTCGACGAAGACGGGTGTCGTTCTTGTCGTCGTCGGCGATCAGAGAGTGATTCTTTTTGCATGCAGCACCGAAGCGGACTCTGTCGGCGAGATTTAGCGATGAGAGTATCTCTCCGGCCAGCAAATCAGTTGGAAGTTGGTACAATTGCACCGCTGTCTCACCCCGCCGATAGCGCCTTTTCTTCATGTTGGGATCGCGAACCTTGACCTTGAACTTGTGGTTTGGAGCCATTGTCCGTCCTTGTGTGCCTGCTTCTACTTCGGACTTGCAAAACCTAGCACAAGTTGGGGCACAAATTGAACCATTGTACTCCTCGGTTTTTCCATATTCTGCACAATTTCCTTATTTGAACGTCCTCTTATTTTTTTTTTTTTTGAGGGAACGTCCTCTTATTTGAACAAACTTATTAATAAAAAAGGAAAGTTTTTTGAAAAGACTATCTTACCCTGATGAAAAAACACCCACCATTTTTTTCTTTTGAAAACCAACCTATTGGATTAATCAGGAAGCAGCCATTAAATCGGCCCAAAACATCACTAAACAAAAGATCTACCATCCACGCAGGGTGAAGCCCAGTCCAATCTATGCTATGAAGTAGCCCAAGGCCCAACTCATATTCTGCAACTCTGTCTGCTAGAACATTCCACTTACGCAGAACATGTCCCACCACATGGCTCTCTATCTGCCCCAGGAGTGTGATACATTCACCGAGAGTAACTCCGGTTTCTGTAGCGTCCTCCATTGTTCTCTCTCTCTTCTTTCTTCGTTTCTCAAGGTCTTGGCTATAGTGAGAAAATCTGTTTCATTCCATACCCTATTCTTGTTCATCAACGTTGCTAGCTTAAGCCCTTTCAATATTGCTTCGGCTTCAGCAGTTTTTGGAGAGATCAAGAAGGAAATTTGACACCCACCAACGTTCAATAAAGAAAATCTTTCATTACAAGTATTGACAGGACCTTTTATTTGTGGCATATATCATTACTCAACCAGTATTAGCAAAACTAACCTAATTAATTAAGCCCACTGGCTTCGAACGACCAGAAACCGACGAACCAGTGGATTCGAACGGTTGAGGCGATGGTGGCGAGAAGGCGGTGGCTCTTCCAATTCCTGTCCTTGCCCCTCTCGTTCTTCTTCTTTTCATATTTTTCTCTCTCCCAATCTTCTCTCTCTCTCAAATCTGTCTCTCACCCCTCTTAGATCTGTTCCTATCTTCGAACTGTGGCATGCAGTGGCAGTCCAGATTTGATGTGCTTATTGTGCACCTTCTTCTTCTTCTCTTTTGTTTTTTCTTCATCTTCTATAAATTGAAGATTTATTTGATGATACTTTATAATTTTAAAAATATTTGAGATTCAGCTTCGAATAATCTTAAACATTAACCCGAACCAACTAAAACTGTCGAGATTATCTCATATTATAAAGGGTCAATTACTTATTACCCACCTCCAGTTTGGGGTAACTTATTACAACTTCAAGTTTGTGATTGTTAACAATCAACAACTGAGTTGTTTTCCATCTAATATTTTCCATCTAGTTAACAACCATTGAAGGGTAAAGTTGTCATATACAAGAAATATAAAAATCAAATGAAGCAGTCACTTGTACCGCCACAGAAACTCCATCACCGCCATAGCACCACCATGGCCGTCAACAAGCCCATAAACTAACGATCCATTCCCAGATTCCAGGTAATCACCTATAAAAACAAAACAAGAAATTGATGATTACATAAATACTAAGAAAACCCACAATCAATTAAAATAAACTCTCACATAAGAATCGACAATGGATCAATTGTAGTCCTCTGCGTCCCATTTCCATATTGCGAGTTCGGATAATGATTTTTTTCTGAATCTTGCAATTGCTAAGGTACAAGATAAAGTTGCTATGATGATGATGATCAAACTCAACAACTTGAGCAAAGAGAGCTTACTCAATTTTGCCCTCTTGTATTATTCAGGCAAATCTTCATCCAAAAAATGATCTTCATCGTCGAATTCACTTCTCCTCTCGAACATTCCAGATTTTTCCTTTTTCTTCTTGAAGGACGAACATGATCTATCACATACAGATCTACAACATGAATTATAGCGGAAGATTCATGTGTTTACCTTGTCTTCCTTAGCTCCTATGCGCAACGGATGATCGTAGGATGCTTGCTTTCACGTGCTCTTCTTGCTCCCACAGTCTGGCTCGAATCACTAGGACGAAAGCTCTGATCCACACCAAGTTCCACCCAATGGAGGCTAGTTGAAGAGAGAGTCTAGGGTTTACTGTATTATGATCAGCACATGATCTCTACAGTATTGTGTATAAATTAATAGGAGGCTGTCTCCTTATATAGACAGACTTATACCCAATTGCAACATAACCCCCTAGGGTTTGTCCTTGCTACTAACCCCATAAGGTTTGAGCTTGTCTCACCTAAACCCATAAGTTTAGGTTAATTGCATTGTGCACCCCACATGGGCGCACATAATGCTAACATCTCCCACTCGCACAGTGGGGTTGCACAAATACAGTAGTTCTAGTCTCCCTCAATCTCCAACTATTATCATCTACCAAAGTGTTATGTGGCCTTGGTGTGTGACTGTGAGAGAACCTGCATTTCGGGAGATCCATACTCTAAACTCATACGAGACGAGCTAGCAGCAGGCGCAATCAACCCTCAAGAAATAATGCAATACATATATATATATATATATCTCGTATCCCCCAGATTCTGTCTATTGTCATCTCATAGACCATGAGCACCTACCTTGTCCCGAAGGTCGTGCATCAATGAGTCTATATCTCCTTTATTATATTCATATCCTGCATGATCCCATAAGATCTTGTAGGTGGGCCCAATGAATATGATAAAGAGCGATGCAATTAGAATCTTCCTTTCCATCCATTGTCGCTTTGATTCGGAGTCAGCTGCTTTCCTAGCAATGTCCTGGTAGGCCGAATCATTCATAGCCGTGAGGTGTCACGCTAAAGTAGCACCACCGAACCGTCTCTCCTCGACATGGATAAAAGTACGAAGGGTATACAGTGTCAATCATTCTTATATGATCGACGAGGCTCACACAGCGAGGAAACTCAGGGACTAGTTCTACTCGCCACCTCATGTCACTCATAAGCACGCGTTATCTCATAAGATGTGCGCCATAGTGTTTGGACTCTATCAGAGCACATGTCCTATCCCATAGGGACCACTATACAGATGTAAGTCCAACAGCCCATATGACTATTAACCCGAGTACTGAGCGTTGCACATATGCAATCGAAATCAGTTCTCTCATCTGGCTTCTCTACGCAGACTATACATGGTTCAGGGTAGTAACCATGCTCGAATGACCATGATCCAATCTCACCTTGGAACTTATTCCAATGCGACAAATGAATCCGTCTGACAGGGTCTTGCACTATTGATTGATGTCCAGCTCTTGTCATAGGCCGTGCGCCTCATATGACAGGAGTCATCATATCATAGTCTTCTAGCGCTTATCGGGATTCTGTCTCATCTTCTACTCACCTAGACAATCCAGGATATTGTAAAGGCGGTTGCTCGTGTGAGAGAGTAAACCTAGTGTCCGCGCGACATGTTTTATGCTAGTACAGGATATGTAAACGTATCATACACGTATTGGAACAACATGCAGCATAATTAAACAAATCCAATTAAAATCCAGTTATCAATGTCTCATATGCTCATCAACATATTTCCAGTGATCGACTACCTAGTCCCAATTTTCTAAAACAATCCACAAAGACGACTCTTATGTGGTTTAGGAATGGGAGGTGCCTACATTATTGGCCCGTAGTCGACCTACTCCAAGATTACTCTTCAGGTAGTTAGTTCACCTTTTGTGATCAGTACCTCTTTCTATATGTTTGGCCTTATCAAAGTACTGTAGCCGTACGCTAGCACTACAGGTTGGTTGACAGCCCATAAGCTTATCGGAAACCTTCTTATCCAAACATATTTCTGTCCGGTGACAGAACAGGCAATCGTGCTTCGCTTCCATGATCGATGGAGCGGTCTAATATAATTGTGCAACACTTATGCTGCAGTTCCATGCGATGTCATCTAGCATGGACTATAGCCTGAGGCGGATCTACGTGCATCTAGGTCCCCACCCTAGTCAGCATGCATTGCTGGCTAGTCGAAGCATCATCTCCGATAGTCATAGCACGTGATCCTTCGTACAGAGTATCCTTTTGGTTGCAATCCAGTGTCTTAAGTTAGATTTCCTGAAATCCACTCTTCCGATAGCATAGGGTTTGTGGGGTCTCAGTATATACCATAGTATATAGAAGACTCACACTGCATCGGGCACTTTGGTCTTTTGGTCAACCTGGCATGGTGTCTTCTAGGGTACATATTCAGGCTCATAAAGTCTTGCAGCAAGCTATAGGAGTATCACATGGCCTCGGGTCCATAACATGAAATCGTTCAAAGTATCTTCTTGTTGTCCGCCTTATGCGTCAATATAAGAAGTCCTTTTGAACGAACGAGAATGTATCTCGCCCTACTAATATCCTTCGTCACAAATCGAAAGGATAACCACCCTATGGTGGATGTGAAATAGTCCTTAGACTCTCCTGAAAATAGTGTGTCATCGATAATAAGTGACGTAACCATCTACTCTCTACTACTGAGAGTGATATGCAGCGGTTTTTCATCCATTGATAAAATACTGCTGACGTAGAGGACTAGTTAAGATCATACATGGACTTAATTAGCTTGCACCTATATGTGCATTTGATCATACGTCTCGAAACCCTGTGTTCGAGTCATATAGATCACCTCTCTGATTTCTCCATCGAGAAATTCAGTTGTCACGTTTATCGAGAATGGATCTTTATTTCCATCATCACAACTATTACCGATATCTCTGCAAGTCGTATGCCTTAGTATGCTTCCGCCTGTGTCACTCTGAATAACCTTGGAAATACATCCATTTCCAATAGTCTAATATCCAGTCCGAAAAGTCAACCTAGCCTTAAACTTGGTTGGTCCCTTATGGACTCTAACTTTTCCTGTAAAGGTTACCTTTCATTCTTCATAATTAGGGAACGATAAGGCATAGTATTCTATCCTATTATGCAAGGTGATCCTTAAGATCATCCCTTCGATCTCAAACAGTCGATGGGATATGCTCCTGTGAGCAATTCCTTTGCATTGGAGGATTACAACTTGCTCTCACCCCTATGGATGGGCACCTCGCTTAGAAAGTCACTCCCACTGTCTGAAGTATCCTTGAGGGACTAATTCCTCATAATGGACTAAGAAACAGGGTATATTCTAGCGGTTCCTCCATGCTCGCGGAGATTATCATCTCTACGAACATTCCCTTAATTATGGACATCTCCTCATGAGAAACATATATCTTGTGAATCCATTTGTGTTACACTACTAATCAGCTGTTGCGTTCCGAATACGCAGCCCCCTAGAGTACTCCGAATAGTATGGGAAGATATGTTACTCCATGAAGATACATTTCTTCCATCTAGGGTCTAAATCCCTTCTTGTCAGGTGATGAAATATCCTGGGGCGATATCCTAGGTTCATCTTCTTCTTGCGTGGTGGCCACCATGGCCTCCTCTTCGATGTCAAATCGTCGACGGGGTATGCTCCAACGAGCGCTCCTACGCAAAGAGGGTTCTTCTTCAGCATTATCGTCATATACGATAGGCTGCTCACTAGATAAGGCACTCCCACTGTTCTCAATATCCATAGGAACAAATTCCTCTTGAGTAGTGGTGAATTGAGTGTCATCTAGTGGTTCCTCTTACTTGCAGAGAATGCCATCTCCACAAGCTTCTTCCTGACTAGGAAAATTTAGTTAGCTCATAAGCTTTCGATCCCTATGGCCTAAGGTGACCTCATATAGGTTGCCTTTTGGTCCACATCTCGTAGGGCGTAGTGGCTACAGACTTGGTGGGTATTTGGTTGAGTACTTCGACAGCCGTTTTACAAAGCGTCTCCTCAAGATAGGGAACTTGAACTTTGAACGTGCTATCATACGTCGAACCATCTCAGGCTGTATCCTATTCCTCCTATCCGCCACAACATTCTGTTGCGGGGCATGGGAATAGCCAACTGCCTAAATACTCTCCATCACATAGCTCTTGCTAAGATAGATACTCGCAGTCTCATTCTGGCTAAGGACATATCCTTTTATCCAGACGGTTTTCTACCTTTTGTAGATACCTGTCTGAAGCACCCTTGCGCCTCAGACTTATGTGGCCCAAGCTCACATAGTTGAGATGCGTACAATAATCTACGAATGTGATGGAACAGTAAGCACCATGTCTTAGCTTTAACTTTTAATGGATCACAAGTACAACAGAATGAATAATATGTAAAGACTCAATAATCCTTACTGCTTTACTGGATAGTTTGCCTTTCGCCTTTCGTGTAAGGCAAGAGTCACACACAGGTAAGGGTACCTTGGTCATATTCCAAGCAGGCCTACCTTAGCTAGCCTGAACATCCTTTCCTGACATAGTGTGTCTCAATCTAGCACGCCACATATCAGAATCATAAGGCACAACCCTAGTTGATATCCAAAGATCCTGAGGCGTTTATTCATGCTAGAAATCAAGAGTGCATAACATGACCAATTCCAAAGTAAAACTGTAACCAAAACAAATTTTGGTGGCTAGTCCCTCAAAGATAATCTCATGGATCCTTAGACGAGAAGTTAGTGCCATGTTTGGCCTTCTAATCTTAGGGAAACATCCTTTTCCTCCTTTGCATTTGCCAGTCTTGGGCTATTGGTCATGTACCAATATTTTGCGCTCATTCCCTTATCCTTGCCCCACCTGTTCCTCATGGTCCTAATACCGGAGTAGGGACTAAATCTGCCGATCATACTTCATTCATAGCCTTTAGCAATCATATATTGCTTAGACTTCAAAAGTATGCTGAACTAGTATACTTAGCAATCATATATTGCTTAGATCCTAGAACGGAGTGATGTTTGGTCTTATCCAAACATCTTGACACTCTCAACTTGTGTCACATAACGTTTTCATGGCACTTTCATGAAACGTGGCAGAGATGGCAACAAATTGCTAATCGGATAACTTAAACATGATAGTTTTAAGGTGGGATTTATGAGTCATTACTCACAATTTTTAATGAGGCAAATGGCTAAGGTGGATCCAAGATTCTTCTTTGGCCTATTCCTACAATATTTGAATCTCAAAGTGGTCTTGAACTTGCTGATGAGGTCATTTCCCCACCTTGGCATAGCACGCTCTATGACATTTATCTTGACTGCCTCCCACTTATTGGTTAGCCTAAAGATAATGTTCATGTGCTGCTGTGACAACTATTCATCACAGGTTCGACCATACTTGTAGGTTGTTTGACAAACTATGTCCAACGATTTGGTTACATAGTACGATGACTTGTCATATCGTTTATTGTCACTATTTTAGCCTTTACAGTTTCGATTTAGACACGATTGATCTTGAGACATTGCATAGGAAATTAATACTAGCATTTTCTTAGCTTCGAAATAACATGATACATGATTAAAATTTCATAGTTCATCATAAGGACTCTACCAAAACCTAGTGGCAATTCTAGGAATCAAATATCATCACTTATGATTCCCTATTAGTTTCAATCATGTATAACCATGTGAGCTCTTTTGTTTTAGTTCCTTGGCATGCGAGGTTATACAGTTATATCCAATCACACGCAGTTATAACATAAAACAAGCATAAGCATAAATAAATATGCAATGGATGTGGCCCCTAAGGTGCACTCCCACTATTGAGAGTACGTCTTGAGCAAGTCTTGAACTTCTCGCCTCATGGATCTCGCCTCATCTCGAGTGCTCCTTGAAGCTTCCCTGTTCGTCTCTTTGCTCCATGCACCTCGCGCCATAGCTTTTGGTTTGGCCACCTCTCTTGAAGCTTCTATTCTTCAATCTTCACTAACTATCTTATTTCTAATAATAAGTAACCTCTAATAGGCGATTTAGATGAGAAGAGAAGACAATAGAGTATGTAGAGAGGCACGACACGCAGGCCGTATTTTAATTGATTACATATTCAAAACCAAAACCAAATATAAAACCATCTAAGCCACATCCATGCATCAAACACATCCATTCAACCCACAACAGCATGTATAATAATAAAATAAACATACTGGAATTTTCTGGAAATTTCCAGAATTAAAGAATAATTACTGAAAATTAATAAGCAATAAATCAATCAACTAATAAGATCGAAAATTGCTCCCAACTACCTAGGATCTCACCTACTATCTCATAAGGTAGGGAAAAATGTCTTAAGTCTCCAGAAAAAATTTGGGCTACCAACAGTGTGTTTAAGGACGTCTAACTGCCTCGGGAAGTGTGCTAAACACTAATTAATTAATCTGAAAAATAATAAAATTTTCTGTTTTTCCAAAAATTATGAAAAAATCCCAGAAAATAGGAAATTTAATTCTGAGCATGTAGAAAAAAATTTGGCGAAAAATAGTGGCCAGAGGAGGGCTCACGCGCCCACAGGCGCCGCCGCGCGTGGGCGAGTCCGCCTCCGTCACGCGCTGACGTCGGCCGAGTGCCACACGTGGCATGCCACGTAAGCCACGTGCTGACGTCAGCTGCCACGTCATCAAGCCACGTCAGCAGCCCACGTGGCTGCCACGTCACCTACCATGTCAGCAATTGCTGACGTGGCACCGCCACGTCATCTGCCACGTCAACCCTAGGGCCACGTCAGCAGCCGCCGCCAGCCCTTTGGCGCGTGCGGCGCGTGGCCGCGCGTGGAGGCGGCGTCGGTGGCGCGTGAGGCTCACGCGCCGCCTTCCCGGCCTCCGTTTCCGGCGATCCATATATTGTTGGAATCGTCTTTTCACGTAGATCAAGATTATGTATTCAAAACCCAATTTTAACATGTTTTGAAAAAATCTTTTTACTGCTCAGATCTAACAGGCCAGATTTATACAGTTCCGAATCTTAGAAAATTCATAACTAATTCTCTGTTCGTTCAAAAATTACAAAATTTATATTTCTGGAATCCTTGTGAAAAATCCTATCTAACCATATAGGTTTCACTAACAAATTATGAAATTTCAAAAACTCGAATTTTTTAACTGATTCGGGAACGTATAACGAGGCACGAAAAACAAGCCTAAGGCTCTGATACCAATGAAGGACGAACATGATCTATCACATACAGATCTACAACATGAATTATAGCGGAAGATTCATGGGTTTACCTTGTCTTCCTTAGCTCCTATGCGCAACGGATGATCATAGGATGCTTGCTTTCACGTGCTCTTCTTGCTCCCACAGTCTGGCTCGAATCACTAGGACGAAAGCTCAGATCCACACCAAGTTCCACCCAATGGAGGCTAGTTGAAGAGAGAGTCTAGGGTTTACTGTATTATGATCAGCACATGATCTCTACAGTATTGTGTATAAAATAATAGGAGGCTGTCTCCTTATATAGACAGACTTATACCCAATTGCAACATAACCCCTAGGGTTTGTCCTTGCTACTAACCCCATAAGGTTTGAGCTTGTCTCACCTAAACCCATAAGTTTAGGTTAATTGCATTGTGCACCCCACATGGGCGCACATAATGCTAACACTTCTGGTTTTGAGATCTCTGATTGTGGAATTCGCCACCCTCCCCACCATTCAGATTTCGCCTTCTTCTGATTTTGGGATTTCTCTGATCAATTACCTCCGATGGCCGGTCCATCAATCTCGTCGTCAACGCATTCGATTTATGCCGGTACGAAGAGCTCGCGATACTAGCCGCTATTTCCCCTTCGGCACCGGTGCTCCCGCTGACGGGATTGAACCATCACTTAACCGCCGTCCCCGGTTGAATTGGAGCACAAGGGTTTGTCAATAGAAGAGCACAGCTTGTTCCTCGATGAATCTGCGACAGGCGACCAAGAACGGAGAGAGGTAGAAAGCGAGCAATCCTCATCTTCTTCTTCTACGATCTATCACTTCTCTTGCTTTTTTTTTTTTAATTTTTTCATCAATTTATATTAATTGAGTCGGTGGGTGAAATAGCAATGGACACAAATATCCTTTTGTCCGTTACCTTTTTTGGATGGAAAACAACTCAGTTGTTGATTGTTAACAATCACAAACTTAAAGTTGTAATAAGATAATTTTGAGACTGAGGGTGGTAGATGGAACCCAAAACTGGAGGTGGGTAATAAGTAATTGACCCTATTATAATCGAAAGTTATCCATAGTTGACCTCATCACATCTGTATGAGTTGAAGCGTCAATTTAAGCCCAACCAGCTCGTGCGCGTCATGATTATATTTGTTCAAACCCGCCCGTTTAACTAATTGGGTTAATTTGCTTTCCCGAACTAAACTTGTTTGATTAAATCCGACTTGCAAAACGTAGCAGAAGTTGGGGCAAAAATTGAATGGTAAAGTAAAAAATTGGCCAAGGAGCCACGCCAAGAATGGCTCTTTCTCATATACCCACAAATTGACTTTTTCTTTAGTGGCTGACCACATTTGGGGTAAATTGAATATTACTTTAAATTAACCATAAAATTTGTTGTTAATTAAATTTTTATTTTTCCAAAACAAAATCATATATACCTTCTCTCTCTCCTATTAACCTCACACCTTAAGAAATCAATTCCATTTCGCGGGAGTACGAGTGAATTGTGGTAGCAGTGTGCTAGAGTAGTGGAAATTGCTAAACCAGTCTATTTCTAAATAAAGGACACGAATTTGAGGGAGAAGAAGAGTGTTTCGAAGTGTTAAGGCAATATTAGCAATAGGCCTGAACAAACAGTGTAGAACTTTTGACACCCCCGGACAACTTAGGCCAGGCAAAAGGACAATACAAGTTATACGTAGGCAAACAATGAATCGCATAAAAGTATAAAAAGACAGGTAGGTAAGGTGCTGTTTCCCTAAGGTTTAGCGGAAACCTACAATTTTATGGGAGGACTATGACCAAGAGAAACTATTGAAAACCAGGTCCTTATAGAAAATTCACATGTATACTATTCACAAGTACATTAACAAGGAGCAAAATGATAGGATTTCGATACGTGAGAAAGCAAGAGAAAGCAAAAAAACAAGATCAAGAACACAAGCGATTTAACGTGGTTCACTAGTTTTGAGACTAGCTACATCCACGACCAACCCAAACCCGATTTATTGATGAGAAGCTAAAACCAATTACAAGCACCCTCACACCAAAAAAGTCTTGACCCTAGCATCTATTTATACTAGTAAAAAACTTGGTGCCAAAGCTATGATCAAAACGAGTCCTAGACAAACTAGGAGTGTATCTATCCAATATTGTTTCCTAAACAAATACGGAGACTAGCAATTAAAGCTAACAAAGACGTCCAAGTACATTGTCGTCCAAGTACAATGTACTTTGCTAGCTTCAATCTCAAAGTCATAGTAGGACTTTGCCACTTCAATGAATTGTGTTTGGATTACAATTCTAACAAATCTCCATAGCTTTTGTTTGGCAAAATTTCAGCTTCAACATTGAATCAAAACTAAACCCAACAAACCTCCCCCTTGATTCAAACCCCATAGCTACCGAATCAATTCTTCACATCAATTAAAAAAAAACCCCAATCAGAGTGTATTCCCAATTTTCGGAATTGAACACACTCCCAATACGCCCCAACAAGCGCGTTTATGCATCTTCAACAAACACAAAGACAATGTGTCCCAATAAACGCTCCACCTAATGCACCATGACACAATGCATGCCCCAACATCATTCCAATGACACTTAATGATGAAAAGTGCCCATCAATCAATGTCATGCCAATTTGCACCACCAAAGACCGCACCAAGGCGCACCAAAAAAAACAACAACCGATGCACGACAATCCAAGATCCAATCGCGCCACCAACCGATGAGTGCACAATAACACACCACTAACCCGCATGCCCAACAACACGCGCCCATGCTCCATGTCAGGAGCTCGAACCGCCCCCAAGGGGCCTAGAGAGTTTCATCGTCCTCGAGCGTCCCTCCTCCTCCACTTGAAGCGAGATCTACAGGTGAACGATTCTTTGGACACTCCCTCCAAACGCTAGTTGATTCAAGTCGCTTCCACCTAGGATTGAATCCACCTAGCCGCCATATCCAGATATAGGTGCCAGCTAATGTACCACAAATGTAGAGTAATATAGGCTGAGTAAAGTTCCACTGGCATAAGAGACCTGAAGTCCTGATTCTGAATTGATAGAGAAACATATGCAAAGACAGACCTCTGTGCACTACAACTACTATTTCCTATAGCAACATGCTACAAAGTAATATCTATAAAGAGTGCCGCATCTCAAACAAATATTTAAGGATACCGTCTGGGCGACAAAAAACAAGAGAAACCAAAACGGGTTCAAGATTGGATCCAGAGTCAAGGAGCATGTTTGCTAATCGGGTTCTCACCGAAAATTTTGATGAATTGTCGAATGCAGCATTGCACTATTGTTAATAATGTGTACTAAACATGTGAGAACAAGATTAATTAAAATCAAACCAAATGAGAAAGGAGATTCGAAAGGGACATAAATACTTGTATGATCACAATCAGTTATTCATACATAAACACCAAAATATTTCAACACAATGTAATTGAAGATAACATGCATGTTAGATAGCCTAATGAGTTGAAAGTAAAGTTGACCAATAAACAGATTCCTCAAGGAGTTTGACTCTGAGTAATGCAACCGGCGGGAGGCTGGATCCATATTCTAAAATGAATAAGACTGGTCCAGTAGGAGCAGCTACCCGTGCAACGATAAGACTTACCATCCTCGAAGGAATAATACTTCGAGTACTTGTAGCCATTAAAAAATATCTTGTTGGCAATGTCGGAGCACCATGGGACAGAGACTGCGAATGAGGTCAGATACTCTTTGTTAGGGATAAATATAGCACGGCCGCCCAAGCTTGTCTTCTCAACCCAACTCTTT
Source organism: Linanthus parryae (assembly GCA_023055425.1). Taxonomy (NCBI): domain Eukaryota; kingdom Viridiplantae; phylum Streptophyta; class Magnoliopsida; order Ericales; family Polemoniaceae; genus Linanthus; species Linanthus parryae. The sequence goes on from JALGPY010000002.1 coordinate 2,315,534, forward strand.
GTAGCGCTATTGAGCTCAAACAGGCTGCATTTATCCTTAATTTCACTGGTGGTTCCGTTCGATTTCTTCTTCCTCAAGAAGTTGAATTCTGTGTCACGACATACAAGTAGGAGTTTTCCATCGCATTCAAGGATGTAAAAGTTGCGGTAAAACTCCGGATTTCTGTCGACCAGAGGAGATGAAGTGATGACCAAGGTCCACGTCTCCTGAACATGATCATAAGCTGCAAGGTTACTGCTAGAGACGCAGTATAAGCATCTGTCATGATAAGCCACATAATCGATGGTTCCAATCACTATATGAACTCCAGTGTCTTCCACTCCCACCAATTAGTACTATTTTGGTGCAGGGTGCTGATGAAAACTTTTCCAGGGACGACATTCTGAGTTAGAACAAAGTAAACGCAGTCCGGCGAGGACGGATCCGAAGAGAAAGTGGCATTGGTTTCCTCACAAGGAACCCAGGTGGTGGACTTGCGAGGGACAATGCCGTCGCGTAAATCGGGCAGCTTATGAAACCTTCTGTTGAAAGGTGAAAACAGCAAGAATGATTTCCAATTAGGACCATAAGGCCATAGAAAGAGCAACCAACCATTCTTGGAAGCTTTCACTGTTGGGATTTTTGGTTGATTCAAAATCCTAGCATGGAATGGTCAAAGGGTAGTTTTTGGAAGTAATTACATTAATTTGGCAACAAGGAATCTCTTTGATTCCTTGTAAGGGTCTACTTTGACTAATATATTTGGTAGTGTCCTTATTGGGTTAGGAAACAATTTAGGAATTATTTCCTAGTTTTTCTCGGATTGGTTTTGGACATTACTTGGGCTCCAAGTCTTGTACTAGTATATAAGTAGATGCTAGGATCATGACTTGGTGTGTGCTTGTAATTGTAATTGTCTCTGCTCATCAATAAATTGGTTGGTTTGGCCGTGGATGTAGCTAGTGAAAACTAGTGAACCACGTAAATTCTTGTGTTCTTGATCCTACTTTTTTTTTCTTGCGTTCTCTTATTCTCTCACGTATTGGAATCCTAACAAGTGGTATCAGAGCCAGGTTCGTTGAGATTCAAGAGAGCAATGGCGTTGGTTCGTGATCAAGATCTGGGTTTGATGGGTAGATTGGGTTTCCGCTGGTTGGCCTCTGAAATAGGGGGTGCAAGCACACCAAGCCTTTGTTGGGAGGCTATCGGGTTCCTTGTTGGGGGAGCTATCGGGCTCTTGTTGTGGAGCATCAGAATTGTGGATCTAGTTCTAGCACATCCGGCACCCTTTCGGTTCTGGCATGCGTCAATCGATATGGCGTGCTCAACCCGGCGAGTGATCTGGATCTATATCTGGATTTGGCGGCTAGGAGGATTCAAGTCTAGGTGGAGGCGACTCGAATCAACTAGCAAACTGAGGGAGAAACGTCATTGGAAGAGGGAGTGTCCTAAAAATTGTTCACCTGTAGATCTCGCTTCAGGTGGAGGAGGAGAGACGCTCAAGGTTGGTGATGTAACTCTCTAGGCCCCTTGGGGGCGGTTTGGGCTCCGGGCATGGAGCATGGGAGCGTGTTATTGGGCACGCGGGGTTGGCGGCGTGTTATCGTGCATGCATTGGTTGGTAGCGCGATTGGGTCTTGGATTGGCGCGCTTTGGTTATTGGTTTTGCGCATTGGTGCGGGTGGCGGCGCAAATTGGCATGACATCGTTTGATAGGCACTTTGTCGCGAAGTGTCATTGGCGCAACGTTGGGGGTATGCATTGTGTCATGGTGCATTGGGAGCGTTTATTGTGACGCATTGTCTTTGTGTTTGTTTAAGTCGCATAGACGCGCTTGGTGGGACACATTGGGAGTGTGTTCAATTCCGCAAATTGGGAATACACTCGAATTGGGTTTGTTGGATTGATGAGAAGAATTGGTTCGGTAGCTATGGGATTTGAATCAAGGTGGAGGTTTGTTGGGATTTTTGGTTGATTCAAAATTCTAGCATTGAATGGTCAAAAGGTAGTTTTTGGAAGTAATTACATTACTTTGGCAACAAGGAATCTCTTTGATTCCTTGTAGGGGTCTACTTTGACTAATATATTTGGTAGTGTCCTTATTGGGTTAGGAAACAATTTAAGAATTATTTCCTAGTTTGTCTCGGATTGGTTTTGGACATTACTTGGACTCCAAGTCTTGTACTAGTATATAAGTAGATGCTAGGATCATGACTTGGTGTGTGCTTGTAATTGTAATTGTCTCTTCTCATCAATACATTGGTTGGTTTGGCCGTGGATGTAGCTAGTGAAAACTAGTGAACCACGTAAATTCTTGTGTTCTTGATCCTACTTTTTTTTTTCTTGCTTTCTCTTGTTCTCTCACGTATTGGAATCCTAACATTCACTCTGTTGTATTTGAAATCATTCTCCTCTTCTTGGTATTTGAAACCATAAGTCGCATACGGTGGTCGTCCACGGCGGTGAAGCGGGTCGTATAGCTTCAAATCGCTATCCAAATCATTAAAGGTGACTAACCAAGGAAGTTCATCAATGGCTTGACGAAGACGGGTTTCGTTCTTGTCGTCGTCGGTGATCAGAGAGTGATTGTTTTTGCATGCAGCACCGAAGCGGACTCTGTCGGCGAGATTTAGCGATGAGAGGATCTCTCCGGCCAGCAAATCAGTTGGAAGTTGGTACAATTGCATCGCCGTCTCACCCCGCCGATGGCGCCTTTTCTTCATGTTGGGATCGCGAACCTTAACCTTGAACTTATGGTTCTTCCTCTTCGCGGCTGGTGGAGCCATTGTCCGTCCTTGTGTGCCTGCTTCTTCTACTTCCGACTTGCAAAACCTTGTAGAAGTTGGGGCACAAATTGAACCATTTGTAGTACTCCTCGATTTTTTCATATTCCGCAAAATTTCCTTTTTTTTAACGTCTTCTACATGGACAGAATTTTAGACATAAATATAGACATAATTTCCAAATGTAGAAAAATCAATCCATACTATGGAAACATTAAACTCTTATAAAACATTGATACATAATCAAAATCAATTAAAGTAGAAATTATATCTAAAATTATGTCCAAAATTATGCCCCTTTAGAATTATTCATACTAAAAAGTATCTATTGGGCACACAAACACACACGAACACAGGGTTTTTAACCCAAAAACACACACTTCTAATATTTCTTCTTCATGATTGATTTCTAAACTGAATGATTACATCGGTTTAAATAGAAAATAAACTAACCCTAACTAACGATTTGACCTAACGGGCCCGGCCCGGTCTACTAACTAAGTAAATAAACACAAACTATTTAACAAAACAAAATAAAATAAATAGGTAACCACTAATACTAAATAATCAATAACGATAATAATAGTACGTTTGATCCGTACGATACAGTTGACCCGTATCAACTCCCCCGCGGTTAAAAATCGCCTTGTCCTCAAGGCGGATCATGAATTCCAAAAACTGAAGTAGACCCCTTTGTTGCATTCTGTCCAAAAATGAAAATTAGGCCCATAATTTGGCAAAAGATTCTGGGCAAAAAATTGTAGGAGGCCCAATGTGTCAAAAAAGCAGCCTCACAATGGAAAGCAACCCTAACTGGAGGAGAAACCGTCCGTTGTTGCAGGCGGTTATGGAGGTTGGTGGGGTGGACGGTTATGGTTTCGACAACGGAGGGGGATGAATCTGGTGGTTTCTTCGATGGTGGTGGTGGTGCTATTTCCTGCAACTTCAGCGCCGGGATCTGGTTTGGGTGGGGGCGGCTGCGTCGCCTGCGTCGGGGAAGACGACCAGAGTGGCGTGGTGGCCTGCAAATCAACCTTCGACGGTGATTTCGACGGAGATGGAGGGTCGGGTGGCTCCGGTGGTGTTTGTGTGGTGTCTTGTCCGCTGTTATTGCCGGCGAGAAAGTCAATTAAAAGCTGGCTTGGCTCGGAATTCGCCGGCGTCGGTTGAATCGGGGCTTGGGTGGTCGGGAGTGCCTTGCGTCCATGGTCGCTGGTGAAACCGACAGGTTTCAGCGGGTACGTGGGTGGGTGCGGTGTTGGGGGGCCATGGCTATTGAGACCGTTGATGATAGCTCGGAGGTCGGCTGAAGGTGTTGTTGTGTGCTGGGGGACTTGTTCCACGTGGCCATCATCTTTCTGATTGTCTACTTGCAGGAGTGTGGATGGTTGGTTTGTGAGGGATTGGTGGGTTATTTGTGAGGAGGGTGGATGGGTTATTTGGGAGGGAGTTGTGCGTAGTTTCATAACTTGCTGCTTGGGATGTTGCTCTGGCGTTGGTTCTTGCTTCAAAATCGCCTTCTGTTGTGCTTGTTGCGACGGCTGTAGAACCTGTTGGGTCGCCGGTGGCGGCTGTTCTTCGGATCTGAGTATGTCCTGAAGTTGACGAAATTCGTTAGTAGAAATCAACCAGTATTGTCTTCCACTTAGAGATATTCGTCGTCCACTTGCTTTGAGGCCTGCATATGGGATGTTGTCGATGTCGAGAACCGTAATTGGGGTTGAGTCCGACATGATTTTCACCAGTTGTATGGTGAAACTCAATGGAAGCACCAATTGATACTAAAAAGTATCTACTGGGCACACAAACACGCACGAAAACAGGGTTTTTAACTCAAAAACACACACTTCTAATCTTTCTTCTTCTTGATTGATTTCTAAACTGAGCGATTACATCGGTTTAAATAGAAAATAAACTAACCCTAACTAATGATTTGACCTAACGGGTCCGGCTCGGTCTACTAATTAACTAAGTAAATAAACAAATAAACTATTTAACAAAATAAAATAAATAACTAACCACTAATACTATATAATCAATAACGATAATAATAGTAGGGCTGATCCGTACGATATGGTTGACCCGTATCAACTTCTTATTTGAACAAACTTATAAAAAGGAAAAACTTTTACGGAAAAAGACTATCTTACCCTGATGAAAAAAACACCCACCGAATTCTTAATTGGGCTTAACTAATTAGTATGAGTAATAAGTCCTAGATTAATCATTCCAAAAGTTTCTCAAATTGGCCGCATCAACCCAAAGGTCCTATCACTACCCATAATGACATCTTTTCTTTCTTGAACGTAAGACCATTTGGCTGATGTGGCAAACTTGGAATGTTTTTGAGAGGGACAATTCCGTCGCCCAAAAGAGCAAGAAGGAAATCAAATAAAGTCCTTTAGGCCATAGAAAGAGCAACCAACCATTCTTGGAAGCTTTCTCACAGCAGTACAGGTCTTTGAAGCCCTCCTCCTCTTCTGGGCATTTGAAATCATAAGTAGTATATGGTGGTCGTTCACGGACGTGAACCGGGTCGTATAGCATCAATTCACAATCCATAAAGGTAACTAACCATGGAAGTTCATCAATGGCTCGACGAAGACGGTGTGGTCGTCGGTGATCAAAGAGTGATTCTTTTTGCAAGTAGCACCAAAGCGGACTCTGTCTGCAAGATTTAGCGATGAGAGTATTTCTCCGACGAGCAATTCAGTTGGAAGTTGGTATAGTTGCATGCTGTTGGCCGCCGTCTTCTGAATCTTCTTCTCGCTCTGCAGTATTCCAAAATCGCACATTTTGATGTTGGGATCGCGAAACTGGACCTTGAGTTTCAATTAATTCACGAGGTACGTATTCCTTGCGGCCGGTGGTTCCAAAATTGTGTCAACTACTCTCTACTCCTCAGCCATACAGTTTCCTTCCTTGCAGAACACTCTTCTAAGCAATCCAACATCCAACTACGGTTTCGGGGGTTCCAAAATTGTGGACTAAAAATTATTGTCAATGTAGGAGTTTTGGATAGAATTTTATAATATACCACTCTCGGCTCTTTGTTCTCATCATGACTTTTATCACTATTCACTGTGTCACTTTGATACGGTAATTTGGATAGCAAAATAGTACACGTTTTTGATAATCTTTTCATGCCGTTGTAGAGTAATACGGTGAAAAAAATATAAAAAAATTGCATCGTCCTTCTATCCAAATCATCCGGTCAAAGTGACCCAAATACGAGTCAAAAAGTCATGATCGAAGGTGCTACTACGTTTTCAATAGATACCCATTGGGCAAACCCACCTACGCAGTTTATAAACTGACTAAGTCCTGCCTATTTATTAAGTGGGCATTAATGGATTGATAGATGGGCTTACTGGGATTTCTCCTCTGACCCAATAAAAGCCATCTAAAATATACACCGACTTCGAAAACAAAACCGACTCAGTACTACGCGTTCTCTCTCACCATCGCTCTCTCTCTCTCTCTCTCCAGCGTGAAATCATTCGTCTTTGTTGACCGGTAAGCGATTTCCGAGATGGGTTTTCGTATTTTGATCATCGGACTTTCTTGGGTTGGAGCTGATTTAGGGTTGTTTCTTGCTATGATTTTTTTTTTTTTGCTTTTCACTCATTCTGTGGATGAATTTTGTATGTGTAAGTCGATTGTTTTGGTGTATGCAAGTTTCATGGCATAAACACACATGGGTATCCATTTGGAAATTGCAGGGTTGAACAATGAACTAGATATAGAGCCATGATATCCATTAGCACTCCCTGGAGAATGTAATAAAAACAGCTGATAATAAGCATAACACCTACTTTCTTGGTCACAGATTCCTTCACAAACCAGTGTTTGAAATTCACTTCAAAGTCGAATTCGTGGAAAAGCAACTCATTCTTCTTTGGGCTTTTTCATACTTTGAATTTTTCTGAGATGAGGACTTAAGGGGTTATGAAAAGGATTTATTGAGATGAGGACCTAAGGCTATATATATTACTACATGATTCTTTTCTGAACACTTTCTTTTCTTGAACGTGGTGTTTTTATTTTGTGCCGAACACTTTAGAAAGGGGTAATTAATTGAGAATATACACCTTCATGTTGAAAACGTAATTTCAATGCTTTCGGACTAATTACTCTAACTTGGTATCACAATGTTATTTTACGTTTTCTAATGTATATTGTAAATTCAGACCTCTTTTTCAATAACTTTCAGCATTTGGGAACTAATTTTAAGTTACTCCATACTAAGGAATAAAGTTGAAAAGAAAAAACTGCATTGTGCATGCAGTACATTGGGCTATAATTTTTCGAATCTCCAGTTTCTTCTGGAGTTAATTGAATGTGTACTTGGGAGCTACCCGCTCTAATCAACGGGGAAATCTGTTGAATTGATTGATTTCCTTTAGTTGAAAGAACTAATAAGTAAGTATAAATAGCGGATTCTAAACCCAGAGAAGCCAGTGAAGAGGCTCCTGCTAACGTCTACAGTTATTACTTCTTCCCATCAAATCAATTGTCTGGATTCTAACTCTCTTCCTAGCCTTATAGCTTGATTAATTGACTGAACTACTTAACTTATACTTACTCGATATCATTGAATTTCTTGTAACACACTTCTCGTTAAGTAAAGAATAGGGCTATCTATCCGAGCTTCTAGCTATAGAATAGGTTGAGCTTGAAAGAAAGCCACTCCTATTGGCCGGCACTTCCTACGCTGGACTTAGAAAAGTTTTATATGCATAGCTCCTTGCGGGAAAGAAGAGGAAGAAACAAGGACAGATACATACCTATTTGAATTTAAGAGGGAATTGTTTGGCTATTGTGGACCAGTGAGTTCCTATATTTAGTTCAACCAAACGTTAACTAAGAAAAAACTAGGTTATTATATTTGAAATATCTTGGTCCACAAACGCAGCAATTGCTTGTGTAGAACGATAAGAAGTAATTTGGTGTATGGTTTAAGGGTTGCATTTGTTTTCCTTGAGGGTTGAGACTTAGAATTTGTCTAAATGTAACAAGGGAAATACATTTCTGAATTCAAAGGTTTAAAGGTTGATGCAACCTGCTCCTTGAAAACTAACTGATATTTTAGGGTTTGTTCACCATAGATGCAGAGAGAAGAGGAACGAGAGAATGAAGGGACAAACTAGGGTTTGAGTCTCCTTAATTTCCATTGATGAGAAACGGTGATTAAATACAGAGTATCCAACGGTCTCATTATGAGCCGTTGGATCAAATCTAACCAGATCATACTTTTGATAAATATTACTGAGGCCCAACTATTAATAGAGTTGTTACAAAACATCTATGGTAATTGTAAAAGGGCACACTAGTTCTTGAAACGTCACAAAGGCCCCTCTGCCGTCCACTTCCGTTCGCTTTGTTCCGTTTGAGCCCTTCTTCTGTTACTCTCTGTTAATAGCCCCCGTCAAACTGATGGTGGTGGATGAAACGCCATAAGTTTGTCTTTAAGTTCTTGAAAGCGAGGTGTAGGCAGTCCCTTGGTAAAAATATCAACTAGTTGATGTGAGCTGCCAACAAAAGACACAATAAGTTCACGTCGTAAAGCTTTCTCTCTGACAAAATGATAGTCAATTTCGATATGCTTCGTACGAGCGTGCATTATCGGATTGGCCGTCATTTTGACAGCAGAAGCATTATCACACCATAAAACTGGTGGAGTAAGAATTGGAATATGAAGATCACGAAAGAGAAGTTTAAGCCAATATAATTTAACTACAGTAACAGCTAAGGCTCTATACTCAGCTTCGGTTGATGAACGGGCCACAATAGGTTGTTTCTTGGTGGCCCAATGTATTGGGTTGGGCCCAAGAAACAAAACAAAACCACTTGTACTTCTGCGATCAGTTGGGTTACCAGCCCAATCTGCATCTGCAAAAGCTCGGATTGGGCCTGGTGGAGAGTTAGGCCCAGCAGAATAAAAAAGACCATGTCCAGAAGTGCCTTTGATGTATCGTAAAATCCGTTTGGCACCAATCAAATGCACATTTGTGGGATTGTGCATAAACTGACACAAATGATTTATGGCAAAAGAGATGCCATGTCTTGTAAAAACTAAGTATTGCAAAGAACCCAGAAGCTGTAAACAGATGGATCATCAAGAAGATCACCATCATTTTCATGAAATTTTCCAGAAGATGGAAGAGGATTTGGACAAGGTTTGGTGTGAAGCTTGTTAAACTTTTGCATTAAGTCATGCACATATTTAGATTGGTGTATAAAAATACCAACTGAAGTTCTCTGGATTTCTAAACCCAGAAAAAAATGGAGATAACCCAGATTTTTCATGTCAAACTCAGAGTGAAGACAATGCACCAAATGAGGTATGTAAGAGGTGTCATTGCCAGTGAGAACAATGTCATCAACATAAAGCAGAAGCAAAGTAATGCCAGTGTTGGTATGTCTAACAAAAAGAGAAGAATCTGCATGTGATTGAGTGAAGCCAAGAGATAAAATGTAAGACGTAAATTTTGAAAACCATGTTCTTGGAGCCTGTTTCAATCCATATATGGATTTATGTAGTTTGCAAACAAAATCAGGTTAAGTAGGATCAACAAAACCTTGTGGTTGTTGCATAAACACAGTTTCTTGAAGTTGGCCATGAAGGAATGCATTTTTAACATCTAATTGATGAAGAGGCCAATTATAAGTGGCTGCAAGAGCCAAAACAGTTCTAACAGTAGCATGTTTAATAACAGGACTAAAAGTATCATTAAAGTCCACACCAGGGGTTTGATGAAACCCTTTTGCAACAAGTCCAGCTTTATATCTAGACACACTTCCATCAGTGTTGAATTTTGTTTTAAAAACCCATTTGTTACCAACCACATTTGCATGTGGAGGTTTAGGAACAAGACTCCAAGTGTTTTGTTGTATGAGGCTAAGATACTCATCAGTCATGGCTTGTTGCCACTGTGAGTGTTTCTTAGCCTCAGTGAAAGTAGTAGGATCAGGTGCAGAAATATGATCTGCAGATAAATGTGAATAATGATAGCCAAAACCAGGAAGATACTTCTTTTTGAAAGAAGAGGAGGGATCAGAAGTACCAGGGTTACCATTAATGGTGGCAAGATCCAAAATCTTCTTTTTATAGATTCCAGATTTGCTTCTTGTTCTCATGGGATGCCTTGAGTGTGATGGTTGAACCAAAGTCTGTGTTGGTGCCATGTCTATTAATGGTGAAGAAGGCAGTATCTGTTCTTGTGTAGGTATCTGTTCTTGATGAGTGTCATCATCACCACAAGATGATAACTCTCTTTTAGCAAGACTATTCTGCCGATCCTTCAGATCTTCAATAGATACCTAGCAAAATCCATATTCACAAGAAAGATTTGTCAGAGGGAGATTTAATCTTTTTAATAGCATGACCGTGAACAAGAGCGGAAGATACTTGCAAATTACACAATGCTAATGCACCTATCCTTTTAATACCATGTCCTAAAAATCATTAAACTGCTTGCATAGATCTCCAAAGCATCTGAATCTCCCAACGAATCAAATACAGTATCAAACTTTGCACCTCTCTAAACTTACTTTCACATACACATCATCCTGTATTTGTTACTTTTGGACAGGGCTCTTAATCAACAATAACGAGAGCAATTCCAATACAGTATCAAACTTTGCATTGTTTCTCTTCATTTGGAGCCAAAAAAAATAGTTCTGATTACCTAAGGGGGTCTGATGGACCAGGACAATCTTGAACCACAACAAGAAATGGCAGCTTGTGTTAGTGTGGTAGACCAGGACAATCTTGTTAAGAATTTGAAGACCCAAATGCGATTATACCCAAAACTATTTCTCACCGGGTGTTGTGGAGTTAACTTTCCTCTACAACACTATGAATAGATTGCCGAAAAATTCAGATTATTCCACTGAATTACCCAAAAATTCAGATTACCTCGAGCACATTCAAATTATTCCAGACAACATTCTTAAACCCCTAAATGGCTCTCCATTCCAGTCAATAAGCTCATTTCAATGATAATTAACTATAATGAACTAATAACATGTCAAATTAAAATCCTTGAACAATCAAATTGGTACAGTCTCCAATTGAACCCCTCTCTGATAAAAACCAAATTTATGATCCTGCACATCAACAAACTGGGTGCGAAGTCAAAGACAGTTAAGAACAATGAATTGGTCATTTAGCGATATGGAGAAAATTAGCCAAATAAAAGGGAGATGGGGGAGTTGGATATTATTACCTCCTGTGCTCGAAAGAGATAACGGGAGGGATTGAAGTAGTTGCAGCAATGCTACCTTGGTGCCCAAAATCCTCTTTGAAACCTAGGATAGACATTATAGAAGGTACAGAGCAGCACAGTGCAGCACACAGAAGAAAAGGCATTGTATCTCCAATACAGCCGAAGGCAAGAAACACTATACACAACCTGAGATTTCCCAAAAACAAATTGACCAGATGAGTCTGTACAAAAGAGCCAGAAATACCAAAAGATGCCTTTGATCAAATTAACTAAAACCTGTAAAAGTTGGGCGCCTCACATGAACTGACCTCCAAAAATCCAGACAGTGCCAGCCACAATCCAAATAGCAAAGAAGCAATCTAAAATCGTCTTGAAATAGTCCACAAATGCCTTCACTCAACAAGACACAAGAAACAATGAGAATTTATTCTTTACATCTGGATACTTCAACACTTTCACACTCAAATTACGGACCAAGGATGTTTCCAGCATCGGTACAAAAAGCCTGACAGCAGCATAGTATTAAATAATAATCAACCAAATGCTGATGACAAGAGCCGAATCAAAGGGTTGGGCAGTTGCGAAATCAATAAGCAGAATTCATAGAAAATAAAAGAAACAGAAAAAAGAGTATCAAACCCTATAATCTTATCAAGTATTGGAAAATCCCCAATTCTCAAATCAACCATATAGAGCTTTGGAGGAAGCAAAGAAGGCATTGCTGAAGTAATATAGAGTGATTTATAAAATGAGGGAAGGAAAATCTACCTCCTAAGGCAACAGTACTCTTCGTCAAACCCTATATGAACCTGAAATCTTCGTCAAAACCAGGCCAAGACAGTGCTTAAAATGGGGAGAAGGTTTAGAGGCAGAAAAGAAGTTGTTGCTCGAACCACGCCTCAAATCGCTCATCTCTCGAGTGATATTTGTCCTCTCCCAGCAAAGAACCACAGAAATTGCAGTTAAATTGGAATCATTCCTATGTCACAGAGAGATAACAGAACAACCAAGCAATTTAGGGTATCAGCTACAAAAACTAGCCAAAAAAATTGACAATTGCATGAGAAATCAGAAAGAAGACACGCAACTACATACCTATTTTGTAGTAAGTATCGATTTCCCTCGCACAGCAGTCCCATTGGCAAACCTCATCGTCGGCTTTGCTGGTATGCACTGAAGCCGACCTCCATAACAGTAACTACCAACACTTATGATGAGAAGGCTAGAGCCGGTGATTTACTTCTTCTTTCCCTCCTCCACTCTCACCTAATTAACCGCCACAATTCGTAGAAAGAACATCCAACCAAAGTACAGGAAGAGGAAAGTTCGTCAGCAACAACGAAAAAATTAGTATAAAAAAAAACTGAGTAAGGGAGGGAAATCAGTATCCCCTAAAGTCAACCATTGACTGATAATGGAGAACTTATAACAATATCTCATAATTAACTAAAAACAATCCATTATATCTTACAAACTATCACACAACTACCTGAGAACATACATCTCCTAATATAAACTACATATTCCTACTTCAATATTTAACTCCTTGAGCAATAATGAATCCAGGCATCCTTAAACATGTATATCGCGATTACTTTAATATCTGTCTTAAGCATCCTTGCTGGTATGCCATTTCATCATTTTTCTCAAAAACTTTTCATTTCTATATATGATTTATGAACCACACTTCAAGCTGTCATTCATCCCTCTGTCTCAAAGTCCCCATACTAAAGATACATGAGCTGTCAGTACCGTTTATATCATACTAATCAACTCTATAACAACATGCATACAACTTTACTTGGCAACAAGGGATAACAAGTGTACCTTACCAAGCCATTGTGGTAAATATCAGCAGCAAGGAACTGACAGTCATGTCCTGACCGAGTGCCCACGGAGCCATATGCCCCTTCCGCTTATCCACTCTCGCCTCAGTCAAGTACAGAAAAGCAAAGCTCGTGCCACAGCTAGTGTAGACACGAGCAACCAAACTGAAGCGATAATTCGACCTCCCACCCATGCAGTTGAAGGCTCTGTCGCCATAACCAACCGTTGTAACAGACATGACTGAGAGATAAAATGAATCCAACCATCCGAGATGTTCTTGATTATGCATAAACACAGCTCCAAATCCGATACAACGGACCACTACGCCCAACGCCACCACTTTCAATCGAATCCTCATCCTTCCCTTCTTGAAATCAATGATATTAGAATTGGGATTCTTATTTTTCACTCCTCCTCCTTTGATACTGCTCAAGAGATATCTTTCTTGCAAATCCAACACATGTAGGTTATACTTGAAAGCTGTAGCCTTAGTCACCTGGAGCGGGAGCGAAAGCGGGAGCGCGAAAATGACAAATTCTAAAAAAAAAAAAAAAGAGCGTCATGAGAGCGCGTATACATATTATATATTTGATATATTTTTAGATATAAACATGCTATATAATGGATTTTTATATAGTCTAGATTTTGTGGCAATAACTAGAAAGCCTATATATTAAACTAGAACCTCATATACTGAAGATGTAATATATGTTCAGCTTGAGTGAATGTTAGCCATGAGAACTTGACATACAGTGAGGCAGGAGCCTATCTCAGTAAGGGGTTGACTATGCCATTTTAATTGAAATTCTAGTTTGACTTAGTTTCAAATAGGCTTGATAACTCAGTAATGAGGCCCATTGCTGAGAAAGTACAGAGCATTGGTGAAGACTCGTTCTAGAATTTTCGGATTATAGATGAATTCGAGCTGAAAGCGCCGGAGCGAGGATTGGAGCGGGAGCGAAGCCCCTCCCTGAGGTTTTAGGTGATCTAGATTGTAACTACACAATCTTAATTACCCCCTATGCAGGTCCACTTACCACACACCATAACTTTACTGCCTTTAGCCACTACGCCATGATATCTGTTACTATTCCAAATATGAATTCGTATCTCCGTATTCTCCTGCAGTATTATTGCTTCCATTACAGACGAAGCCTCCTCTGGACCTTTGGTGATTTAGTTGCTCAACTCTGCTTGCTTTCATTTCCACTTTCCAAGCTGGTTACCCTCTAGCATTTCTTTTCTTTACTTTTTTTTCTTAATATCTTCAGAAGTCATAGCCTCAATTTGTATGCAAGATTCAAACTCTGCAACTTTCATGGTCCCTTGCTTATGCTAGCCATGGCTTCCATGGGATGCAACTTTACATAAGCATCCCATGGATGCCATGGCTAGCATAAGTGTGATTTCAACTAATTTCTGCCTGAGGTGGTCGATCTTTCTCCCTTTCATGGTAAAATGGTTAACTCCCCTGCTCAAATTGCATCCTCGCTCTGTTATACAATCTTGCGACACTAAACTGAAACTGATAAAGGCAGAGTAGCCACTTATCACAAGATTCTCAACATGAATAATCCCTCCGTCCCATAATAAGTGTCCCTTTTCGAAACCCCAACTTGTTAAGGGGACACGCATTAGTTGCACATTCTTACACATCCATTTAACAATAAATCCATATTATTTCTCAACAAACAAAAAAAATCCATGTCCATAAAATGAAAGAAAATATAAGAAAGGAAACGATTCAACCATTTCTTTGGTTAAACAGAAACAATGCATTTTTGTCAAATTTATACATCCACTACACGCACAGGGAGAACCCACCCCCCCCCCCAATCCATATTAAGATTTCCAATCTGAACTCTATTTACGATTTATTATGTTTATCTTACTGGTCCTTTCTTTTTTATTTCAGTATATCTAACTGACCTAGCCATTTCATACTTTTCTTTTTTATACCTTTTCATAGGCAAATTCCGCATATTTTCACATCTGAGATTTACATATAGCACTGTCAAGAGGGACTTTCTTAGCATGAAGGTTCCGGAAAAAACTTTGGTGCGTCCCAAAGGTAACCGGCTAAGCCGGTACTAGCCGGTTATTACGAAAATGCCAGCTACCGGACGAAATAAGTGGTCCCAGAGGCCAGCTACGGGACAAAAAAAGTGGTCCCAGGAAGATTCCTTTTTAACCTAGATAGCATTGTTAACACTATAGAATGAACTAAGCTGAATAAGATTGCATGAGGATATCATTGATTAATCTTTAGTTAGTAAGTTTATCAGTTAAGATATTAACACTTTCATTTAAGATAAAAGCTGAGATATCATTGTTAACAAAACTTTAATCCTTAACTAATCACAGCAGAATTAGAATTAAATACAGGATAAACTATCATACATTGAAATTAAAATGTTGAAAATGACAAAAATCACAACATACAACAGTTTCACACGAAAATAGTGGGCTTTTGAAGCATTCTCGGCCCCTTCGAGTCTCACACTTAACTGAACACAACAGAATAGAGAAGCAAACTATCTTACTTTGAAATTAAAACGATGAGAATGACAAAAATCACAACATACAGCAGTTTCACATGAAAAGATTGGGCTTTGGAAGCATTCTCGGCCCCTACGACTCTCCTACTCAACGTTGTTACCTCCTCCTGAAGTTGTTGGAGATCTGGAGCACAGCAAGGACTGGGAAATTCATCTTCCCAGTAGAAATAGTTGCATTGTTGACCTCTAGGCTTGGCACAATTCCAAAACACGCGTCCGTCATTTCCGGGCGTATGTGCGGTACGACTTACCGGGTAACGGCCACAGAAACACTGCCCAGGCCTACACCCTGACCTCCGGGATGAATCTCCTCTTGAATATGAAGGTGGATTGCTTGGTGAGGGTGAAGAGCTTACACTATGTTGAGACATTTCTTAGAGAGAAAGAAGAGAAGGGTGAAAGAGAAGGAGAACAGATGAGATCTGAGAGTGAAGAGAAATAATAAAGAGTTAGTTGAGTGTGGTTGGAGATTGTATTAAAAGCGGGCAGTGGGTAGGTTGGCTGATATAAATGCAGGTATCTAACTTTAAGATAGAGTACTTAACAATTTAGAATTGGTACCTAATAACGTAGTAGTGCATTTATTAATTCAGTTTTGGTAGGTGAGGGTAGTTGGCCAACACCAAATGCACCTTAAATGTACAGTTTGTGTTCACAAAAAATCACAAGCAATTTTTCAGAAAACAACACAAGTCATCAAATCATAAGCAAACAAACATTGCCTAATCATCATTGGGAAACATTGTTCATAACATACAATCTCAAACATACAACCCATGACATAAACATTGTTCATATTACAAATTCCCAAACAACATAACAGACAAACTCATTTTTTTCCATTCTTCCCCGGCGACTTTCGCGCCGACCTCCTCGTCTTCGCCCCGGATTCCAATGGAACAGTAGGAAAAGAAGTGAAATTGTACATCCTTTCAAACTCATGATTATTCTCATCAATAGACTTGAAGCTCAGTAACTCTTCAAACATCTTGGCCTTGTGGATGTTGTAGTCTGATCTAGCCATTTCATTGCCTATCCAGATTCTCAGATGCTTCACTTGAATAGAGAAGTTCTTCTTTGGATTAGGAATCAGGTCCCTCAAGTGGGTCATGAAGAAGCATACAAAAGGGCCACAATCCCACCTGAGAGATTAAAATAGAATGCAGTTGTGATGTATAAGATAGTGAGTTTAAGAAAATAATGGGTGGAGTTAATGAATAAGATTTTTACCCGTTTGGTTGTTGGGGAACGTCGTCATTCATGTACCACACATCCCACTTTGTGATGTCATCATGGTACTCTGGATAGGAGGATAGCACCTGGTGAATTTGATTAACTTTTCTAGCCACATCCCTCTCATTATACCCATGTCCAGAAAGCGAGTCCAAGACGTATATTTCCTTGTCGACAAAGGAAATGACCATCATGAACCAGTGGGTTCGATGTACATTCATGGGCAGGGCAATCTATTTCATTAACAATTCAACATAAAATAAGTTCAACAAAATATGAATGTATAAAGCAGATTGCATTGATACAAATCGTAAATCTTACGTAGCCCATCTCGTCCCACGTTCCTCCGTATTTATCGGACACTTGGAAATATCGATTACCCTTCGTTGGCTGAACAAGAATTAAAATTAATGATGCTATTTTGTGGAAGAATTTTAAATTGAGTTTTTATCCAATGAAAAGGGAATGAACTTACGGCATAAAATGTTCCGAGGTACCAAATGCGAGGGATTCCACCAAATGGTCGGCTTCTTTCTTTCAGATGAAGCAATTGCAAATATGCATCGATGACCTAATTGTTTAAAAAGTGAATAGAAAAGTGTTATGATGATGATGGGAGAATGTGTTAAGAAACTACGTTAAATCAACAAAAAGAAATACTTACTTCGTTGTCAAACCATTTACCATCCCTCAAGCGCCACGCGGCATACCTCGTCACCTTCTCATAATCAGCAATGTTAATAACCAACTCACTGCAGATATAATAACAAATCAAACCATAAGTAAAAACAAAATTTGTGTCTTGTACAGCTTATTTAGGAAATCTGAATGTAAATAACACTTACTCTCGCAAGCTTAGTGGAATTTTGGGATCCCGAGGGTTTCTATCGAACTTAGGCTCATATTTGTGAGACAAAAAGAAGTTGATCCAGCAATCTTCCAGGCTAGGCATCTCTGGCAGACATGTCATTTCCTCAGGATTGCTTTGTTGCTTCTTAAGCGACACCCGATTCGACCCCCTTATGATCCACCGCGCCTTTCCCCGGACAGACCCATCAATGTTTTTCCTTGGGTCCACCCAAGAAGCCAAGGATGCCTCCTCCTAATAAATCAACAAAATGTTAGAATTGGAAACAGAGACATCAAGTCTAAAGTTAAAACAGTTAATACACTTACCTCATCGTCATCGTCATCGTCAGATCTGACTTCTTCGACCACCTCCATCGAAGAGCTAACCTCATCCTGATTCTTCTTCTGCTTCTTCTTGGGAGGTTCTTCTTGTTTATCCTCTTCACCTCCCTTCTTCTTTTCCCCTCCTTCCTCTTCCTCCAACTCAGACTTTCTCTTGTTAGCAGTCGCGAACATGGCCAATAATGTTTGCGGGTCAGCATTCTGCGCCAGCTGTCCCAAAAGATCCTTCAAATAGTCCCCTGGTGGGAGAACTAATTGAATTGCTGGTGCAACAGCCTTCTCAGTAGTTGGCTCTTCATCCATTTTCTTCAACTTCAACTACAAAGAACAACAGAAGTATAAAGTTTAACATTTAAGATAAGGTTGTTAATTGATAAAAACATATTTGTAAGTTTTATGTAAAAGGTTACTCACATTTTCATTCATACACACATACTTCCATCTCTTAGAAACATCAGATGTCTTCCAGAATTTCAACCTGGGACTTGCATTCTTGTCTTTGCATTCCTTGGGATTTTGTTGAAATTTGGGGCAAAACTTTTCCAAGTACAGAAGCTACAAAATATACTCACAACATTAGAACTTAAGAAGGAGCTATTAACATATTAAACAGAAATCATAAAACAAATGACAAAATGCTAAATTATTACCACAAGAATCAGCACGCAACCATTTCCTCGCAAGGTTTCCCCAGTCTGGGCCTTCACATTTTGTTTCACCAGATGATCAAGCCACAATTCCGCCCAGTTCACCTTTTTCAGGTGCTCCAAATCTACAACAAGTTTGGCCAGCCCAGACCGGATTCCTTGTCGCCCGATCGGCATCCCTAGGGCCCCCAAGATTAAACAAACAGCCCTCTGCTTCCACTCATCATTGAACAGGTTCCTATTTTTCAAGAACCACGGAACATACTTACCGACCTTTGTGTTGTCCTGGACGAGGCCAATTTTGCGTGCCACTTCTTGTACAACCTTTGGATGGACCTCCGGAAACTCAGTTGTTCCGGTGCATTTTACTCCAAGGAGCCAGCCGACAACTTCCGGGGTTACATCCACAGTCCGGCCGTGAGCCGTCAAGGACCCCTCGGTGTCAAATGAGTTGTAGAGGAATTTGTTGAACATCTCGGGGGTTTCTGAAATCTGTAGGTGCTTTAGTCCTCCAAGCCCCACTTCAGTCAACCATGAATGCTGTTCATCTGTCATATCTTCGAAGAGAGCGATAACAGAGGGCAGGCTCATAAAGCTTTGTAACCGACTATCGACATTGTGAGACTTGACGTCGTGAGAAGTGACCGTGTGTTGTAGGTATCAGAATTGGTCTTAAAATGTCACATAGTGCTAGTATGTGTTGAGTGGTGGCACAAATGAGATGCATAGACGTCAATCAAACTCAGTTTGGGTAACGCGTACCCGTTGGAAACATTGTTCTTTCCCATTAACTACATCACCAGCACAATTCTGTACCCAATTTGAGGGCTTTGTGCCTGCCTTGTGTTTGTACCATGCATGGCAGTGTGCACAACCTCCAAAAACCCACAAATAGGCATCTTTGAGTATTGAGTTGATGGAGTATTAACAACTCATTCTAAAAAAATGCATGCACCTTCTTAAATGCTAAACCCTAGAGAGGGGTCTATCTTAAACTTTAAAATGTATATCCCTTTAAAATGCCACTTATTTTGGTTTCTTCGTCGATGGAATGACTCGGGGTGTCACCATGTGTCCTGGAAAACATGCCAAGGACAGTGCTGGGAGTTATTTTGAAATGGATTCAAGTTTTGCTCCTCTAAGTGACATAAAGGGGCAAAAATCGAATGAAAACTCGATAATTGTACGAGTTTAGCCATGAAATGTGCCCCCAGCATGCCAACTCTGATTTAATGTTGTATTTGGGTCATTTTAACAAGACTGGGAGTTTTGAGGTCACACCCAACCATGGGACTTGAACACCGAGGGATAAGGGTGTAACCGACTATCGACATTGTGAGACTTGACGTCGTGAGAAGTGACCGTGTGTTGTAGGTATCAGAATTGGTCTTAAAATGTCACATAGTGCTAGTATGTGTTGAGTGGTGGCACAAATGAGATGCATAGACGTCAATCAAACTCAGTTTGGGTAACGCGTACCCGTTGGAAACATTGTTCTTTCCCATTAACTACATCACCAGCACAATTCTGTACCCAATTTGAGGGCTTTGTGCCTGCCTTGTGTTTGTACCATGCATGGCAGTGTGCACAACCTCCAAAAACCCACAAATAGGCATCTTTGAGTATTGAGTTGATGGAGTATTAACAACTCATTCTAAAAAAATGCATGCACCTTCTTAAATGCTAAACCCTAGAAAGGGGTCTATCTTAAACTTTAAAATGTATATCCCTTTAAAATGCCACTTATTTTGGTTTCTTCGTCGATGGAATGACTCGGGGTGTCACCATGTGTCCTGGAAAACATGCCAAGGACAGTGCTGGGAGTTATTTTGAAATGGCTTCAAGTTTTGCTCCTCTAAGTGACATAAAGGGGCAAAAATCGAATGAAAACTCGATAATTGTAAGAGTTTAGCCATGAAATGTGCCCCCAGCATGCCAACTCTGAGTTAATGTTGTATTTGGGTCATTTTAACAAGACTGGGAGTTTTGAGGTCACACCCAACCATGGGACTTGAACACCGAGGGATAAGGGTGTAACCGACTATCGACATTGTGAGACTTGACGTCGTGAGAAGTGACCGTGTGTTGTAGGTATCAGAATTGGTCTTAAAATGTCACATAGTGCTAGTATGTGTTGAGTGGTGGCACAAATGAGATGCATAGACGTCAATCAAACTCAGTTTGGGTAACGCGTACCCGTTGGAAACATTGTTCTTTCCCATTAACTACATCACCAGCACAATTCTGTACCCAATTTGAGGGCTTTGTGCCTGCCTTGTGTTTGTACCATGCATGGCAGTGTGCACAACCTCCAAAAACAAACAAAAAGTTAATAAAATTTTACAGTGATGAGTGTATTAAAAAATAAGATAGAGTTCTCTCTAGAGTTCAGAATTATGAAAATTATATTAATATATTTAGAAGGAGATGTTAAGAGACAGTCAAATGCAAACGCAAAGATGGCGATACTTGTGTTTTCTACATTTGTACACACTGTCATGGCAATACTAATATAATAATATACCAATAATACAAAATAAAATTAATTATGACACTCCACAACTAAAGAAATTAAAAAAACAATATGTTTGTTACGTTAAGATGGAGTCTTTAAAATATTTGTGTTTTTGTCTAAAAATGTAGATAGCTTTTTATGAAAAATTTGAAATTTGCAAATTTTAATGTCAGTTGTCCCATCCTCTTCATTACTGGCAACCACACAACCAAATATCTCTCTCTCTCTCCGAGGTTTCTTCATTACTAGCAACCACAAACCAGACGAACCCAGACCAGCCCTATCACAAATCTCTCTCTCTCTCTCTCTCTCTCTCTCTCTCATCAGTTTCCCGAATTCAACTTCCCCTTCCATCTCTATCACAAATCCATGGCGGACCAGGAAGATACAGGCGTAGGGGAGCAGATTTCACCTTCCAAAGACATCGATAAGGTGATTTCAGATCTAAACCAGGAGGTAAGCTCGGTTAATTTGGAAGTCCTTTTAACTGCAAATCCCCTCACTCCTGTCTTGAACCCAACCAAAGATCGAGGATCTAGCCCTCGAGAACCAGTAGGAGATGGGGGCTCCAAAACAGAAGAGGGAAACTCCATCAAAACCAAAATTGGAGGTGGGGATTCAGATGAAGAGGCAAAAGAGGCACACCCTAACTCCACCGACGCAATTGGTAGACAAATCTGGGAAGATTCAACAAAAGTCCTTCCTTTATCAATGGTCGAAGGACCACAGTTCGAGGATGCTAGTGGCATAATCCAATTGGCCGATGCTGCTGCCTCAGTTGAGAAGAGAAAGAATCCAGAGACTATTGAAGAAGACATTGAGAGGAAGAAGAAAGCCAAGAAGCAGCTTCACTTCACTTCGGAGGAGGACAAAATTGTGAACATCCCAAGGAGGTCACCAAGGAAAAAGCCAGCCCCACCAAGACCATTGAAGAAAAGGGGAAAGAAAAAGGTTTCTAAGAAAAGGGGAAAGAGCTTAGAAGATGAAGTAAAGAACATCCAGCACACACCTGGATTTGACATGTTCATGTAAGTAATCTTCTGTTAAAAACATGAACTTTATTAAATATGCTATCTAAAGAATTGACCTTTCAAACTTTAGTAATGTGTTCTGCTGACTTTAGCTGTTAATTGCTTTTTCTTAATTTTTGATAAATCTTACTATTGTTATAAAACTGATAGCCTTTTTTTGCAACTGTTTACATATGACTGTTAATTTGGGGGTTCCGTTAAATTGCGACTGTTTACATATGACAGTGAGGAGAGGAAATATGCTTTCAAATTGAGAGACAAGGATATGCCTCCCCAACTTTTGTTACAGATGTATGCCCTATTTTGCAATTTACCACGGGAGCAACGAGACAATTACGAGAAAAGGGCCTTGGAATCCTCTAGTGATGAGGATCATGATGTAAGCAAGTACAGCTTTGAGATGAGGAAGAATGAGAAGGACAAACAGATTGAACAGCAAGAAAATGATGAGGAGGAGTCAGATGAGGAGGAGTCAGATGAGGAAGAGAAGGAAGAGAATGGAGATGTGGAGGAATACAAAGGAGATGAGGATGAGAGTGATGATGAAGCTCACCATGGCAATTCCATGAGTGCCTACATCAGATACAAGTATGATTTTACTCTCGCAAAAAGTTTGTTTAAATTATGTGTCTCCTGATCTGCAGTTAATTTCTTATCTATTAGAACCTCAATCTAATATATTTACTGCCCTTTCTGTTAAAGTTTGCATGTTATTACTTCATCTCTAATGGCCAACCCAAGTTTAATTTTAATTGTTTGTTGCTGTTTTAGTTTATTGTATGCCTCTGTAAATTTAAATTATGGGTTGATTTTCATAATTTCAGAAATGTGAGGATGCACAGTCTTCGGAAAATAGATCCTAAAATGAGGATGACCAAAGCGGTCCTACAAAGCATCAACTTGGAGTGGAAATGCATGACCAATATCCAGAAGGAACCTTATCTCACAGCGGCTCATCAAGAAAAAGACAAGCGGAAAAGAGAAGGTTCTTTGAAAAGGAAGTCGACGGGGGAGAAGGAAAAGTTGAAGAAGAAGGCGGCTGAAGCCAAGCTGAAGGGTAAGTCAGTTAAAAAGTTGAAGAATCCAAGGCGAATTCAGAGTTACATGAGCCTGCCCTCTGTTAAGAATCTTTTTAAAGAAATGACGGTTGAACAGAAAGCATGGATGCACGAAGTGGGCCTTGGAGGACTACAGCACCTAAAGATCACGGAAACCCCAGAGAAATTCAACCAATTCATTTACAAGTGCTACGATACCGACGGGTACTTGACAGCGCACGGCCGCACCGTGGAGATAACACCGGAAGTTGTCGGGTGGCTATTTGGAATCCGATGCTACGGAGAAACAGAGTTCCCGGAGGTCGATCCGATGCTACTCCGCATAGTTGAAGAAAGTATCGGCCTCGTTAAGGACAACACAACTTTCGGTGAGTACGCGCCGTGGTTCAAGGCGGATGAGAACAGGCTGCTGTTGAATGATGAGTGGAAACGAAGGGCTGTTTGCTTGATCTTGGGTGCACTGGGAATGCCGATAGGACGAGCAGGAGTCCGGAGAGGTCTTGCTAATCTTGTTGTTAATTTGGAGCACCTGAAAGAGGTAAACTGGGCAGCCTTATGGCTGGATCACTTCAAGACACAGCAAGTTAAGGCTCAGACTGGAACAACCCTTCGCGGAACTGGTTGCGTGCTGATTCCTTTGGTAAATCTCTAACTCTTTTTCAGTTATTTTGATCATGAAGTTTAAAATATTAAGAGCACATTCTTAAATTCTGCCATCTCAATTTTACTTTTCTAGCTTTTGTACATGGAAAAGTTCTGCCCAAAGTATCTGGAAAACCCAAAAGGATGTCAGGATAAGGAAGCAATTCCAAGGTTGAAATTCTGGGAAACCTCTGATGTTTCCAAGAGATGGAAGTATGTCCAACAAAACAACAATGTGAGTGAACTTTAACATTGACATTAAAGTGTCCTGTTTATATATTAAGATTACTATCTTAAGTTTATGTCTCTCAACTCTGTTTTTGTATGTAGTTGAAGTTGAAAAAAGCTGATGATGAGCCCAAAACTGAAAAAGTTGTTGCACCAGTAGTCCAACTACTGCCTCCACCTCTACCAGAGGATTTTTGGAAGTGCATTGTGGGACAGGTGGTTGAAAAGCTTGACAAAGAGTATCTTATGTCCCTGTGGAAGGAAAAGGAGAAGGAAGAACAGAAGAAGAAGGAGGATGAGGAAGAAGAGAAGAAGAAGGAAGAAGAGAAGAAGAAGGAAGAAGAGAAGAAGAATGAAGAGGATGAGAAGAAGGAGGAAGAGGAAGGGGGTAAGAAAAAGGGGGAAGAGGAAGGAGCTCAGAAGAAGAAAGAGAAGGAAAAGTGTGAAGAAGAACTAAGAGCTAAGAAGAAGCAGAAGATGGAGGAGGCTGAGGTTAACTCTCCCATGAAGGTGGTCTACACAATCAGCTCCAGCACTGAGGTAAATGTCTTAAAGTTGATATCTTAATATTTGAGATTTATTTTTAAAGTTTTAACACCCCTAATGACTTTGTTGATTTATTAGGTGGCCTCCAATGTACCTCCCCAGCCATTCCTTGTTCATGGTTCTCCGAAGAACCCAAGGGGAAACTTGGTTGGGACTGTCCGGGGAAAGGCAGATCGGATCATTAGAGCGTCTTCGAGGATATCGTTGTATAAGCAACACATGAATCCTAAAGAATTGACTCTTATCCCACCCATGCCTGAAGCAGAACAGTGCTGGCTCCATTACTACATGTCGCACAAGTATGCGAGCACGTACGAACACACCAACAAGAATTTTTATCTTCCCCCAGAATTGGAAACGTAAGTTTTATTTACATTCAAACTTCCTAAATAATTCTTATGTGTGGCATGCATTATGTTTATACTTCTGGTTGTGTATCATATATAATATGCAGTGAGATAGTTGCTGATATGGGTGGCATGGCCAAACTGACGAGGTCGTCCGCTTGGCGCCTCCGGGATGAAAAATGGTTTGACGATGAGGTGATGGATGCTTACATGCAATTCCTTCATCTTCATGAACGTAGCCGGGAATTCCAAGGAATCAAGCGGATTTGGTTCCTCGGCACGTGTTATTCTGTAAGTTCACTGCCTTGTCATTTTTATGATATGACTCAATTCAAAATTCATCTAGGAAAATACCTGATTAGTTATAATTTTTGTTCAGCCCACAAAAGTCCTCGAATACGTCAAGGCACACGAACAGTCGGGAGGAGAGTGGAGCGAGATGGGATACGTAAGTATTCCGAATACTATCAATACAAGCTACTTTGTTCTTTTGTATGACTTACTTTATCTTGAATTTTTAATGATTAGATCGCCGTTCCGTTGAATGTCGATCACCTGCACTGGTTCATGATGGTTATTTCTTTTGTTGACCAAGAAATATTCGTCTTGGACTCGCATACCGGCATGGGGTATTCTGAGGTCGACGTTGCTGCCAAAATTGGGCAAATGCACACAATGCTCACCAACTACTCAGAATACAATGATGACATACGACGCTGGCAGGTGTGGTACATGAACGACGATGTTCCCCAGCAATCAAATGGGTAATAAGCTAACTACTTAACATAGCTAACTAATCCATTTACATGTCTGTGATATATATTAAGGCTGCATTCTATTTTCATCTGTCAGGAATGACTGTGGTCCTCATGTCTGCTTCTTCATGAGTCATTTGAGGGACCTGATTCCAGTTCCAAAGAAGAAGTTCTCTGTCCAGGCTCCCAACCTCAGAATCTGGATTGCGAATGAAATGGGGAGATCGAGCTATAACTGCGTATTTAACAAGAATTATCTTGGGTTAAAGGAACTGATGGAGGATGAGGACCACCGGTATGCATTTTACAGTTTGTACCGCAAGTTTTCGACTGTTTCCTATGTTGCATTGAGGTCTGCGGAGAAGAAGAAGAAGAAGAAGAAGACGGCGGGGAAGAAGCAGCAGAAAAAGTAAATTTGTGTAATGTTGTTGTGACTTTGTTTTACGAACAATGTTTCTGTCCTTTTGGATGTTGTGGGTTGTTTTGGATGTCGCATCTTTTGTACTCCTCATATGGCTTGGTAGTTAGCAGAGTTAAATCAACATTGATGAACCTTCAGCTTTTCCTGCCAAAGTGGCTATAACTGTATTATATTGTTTGTATGCTTCATTTATAATAGGCATTGAATGGTTCTGCTGCCCACAAAATAAGCTTAGTGAAAAGTTTCTCTTTAAACTATTAAAGATGATATCTTAAATCTTTAAGGGCAGTTAAAAATTTTAAAGATGCTCTCTAAAAAGTAAAATCAAGATTGTTAGATTCTCAACTCACTGACACCACGGTCTTGGTAGCTGAGGAATTTATTATATTACATCCATATATTAATGAGGAGATAAACTTTTCAGAGATTTCGTATTCATTAAGGTAATAACTTAAAGCAATCTATGTGTCTTTAAAATTTTGTATCCAAAATAGTGCAATACTACCTTTTGGTTGTTGGGGTCTTCTTCTTTGAAAATCTGCTATTTTAAGGTATCTCACAATCTTAGATAGGATGGAACAGTTTCATATGAACACCTCATATGGCTTGGTAGTTAGCAGAATTAAAGTATCCTTGAAGAAACTTCAGCTTTTCCTGCCAAAGTGGCTAGAATTTAAGGATATGGTTGGTCTGGCTCATTTATGTTAGGCATTGAATGGTTCTGCTGCCCACAAAATAAGCTTAGTGAACATTTTCTCTTTAAACTATTAAGGTTGCTATCTTAAATCCTAGAACTGGGTTCGAGAATATTAAAGTTTCATCTCACTGACACCACAGTCTTGGTAGCTGAGGAATTTATTATACTACATCCATATATTAATGAGGAGATAAACTTTTCAGAAATTTCGTATTCATTAAGGTAAAAAATTAAAGAGTTCTTCATGTCTTTAAAAATTTTGTATCCAAAATAGTGCAATACTACCTTTTGGTTGTTGGGGTCTTCTTCTTTGAAAATCTGCTATTTTAAGGTATCTCACAATCTTAGATAGGATGGAACAGTTTCATATGAACACCTCATATGGCTTGGTAGTTAGCAGAATTAAAGTATCCTTGATGAAACTTCAGCTTTTCCTGCCAAAGTGGCTAGAATTTAAGGATATGGTTGGTCTGGCTCATTTATGTTAGGCATTGAATGGTTCTGCTGCCCACAAAATAAGCTTAGTGAACTGTTTCTCTTTAAACTATTAAGGTTGCTTTCTTAAATCCTGTAACTGGGTTCGAGAATATTAAAGTTTCATCTCACTGACACCACAGTCTTGGTAGCTGAGGAATTTATTATACTACATCCATATATTAATGAGGAGATAAACTTTTCAGAGATTTCGTATTCATTAAGGTAAAAAATTAAAGAGTTCTTCATGTCTTTAAAAATTTTGTATCCAAAATAGTGCAATACTACCTTTTGGTTGTTGGGGTCTTCTTCTTTGAATATAAGGTTGAGAAGGAGGTCAATCTGAGAACCAGAAAGTGAAACAAACCAATTTCAGATGAGAGGGAGGGAAATTTGTGAGAGTGGAGTTCGTGGCAAGGGTTTGGTATCTTTGCCTCATGATTATGAGGAAGAAGAATACGATTTCGAGGTCTTAGATGAAGATGAATGTTTGGACATCACTCTTACAGAGAGCTATGGAGAAGATGCAACCAGAAACTCTATTATGGAAGTTCCAAATGGAGAGATCATACCAGGTATGCTTTCTTAAAGTTTAAGTTAATGACTGTAGTTATATAGATATTAATTTTAAGTTTTATGCAGGAATAATGGTTACCAAGGAAGATGTTATGGAAATGACTTTTGAAAATGAGGTTCAAGCTTATGACTGGTACAACCTCTACGCACTGATTCTTGGCTTCGGGATTAGAAGGTGCAACCGCCGGTACTTCGACCCGGAAACGAAAGAATGCATAAAGTCAAGGATATACGTGTGTGCCCGACAAGGCTTGCGCTCCGAGAAGGTCCTGTACAAAGAAAATAGGAAACGGGAGCATACCAGAAACACTAGGTGTGTATGCAAAGCTCGTGTAAAAATATCAAGAACTTCACCTACCGAGCCTTTTAAGGTGGTTCAATTCGAACCCGGTCATTCACACGAACTTTCGGAACCACAATGCGCGAGCAACCACCGGTCACACCGAAAGGTCTCTGAGGCTGATGTTGAACTGGTCAGATCTTTGAAGGAGGTGGGGATCAAGTATTGCCAAAGCTTTCTTTTGATGGTTAAACAAGCCGGCGGTTATAACAAGTTGGGTTACACACAGAAAGATCTTTACAATAAAATGGCCTCTATGGACAAGATATATTCAAATGAAGGAGATGGGCAGCAGACCTTGATGTACATTGACAGTTTGAAGCACAGTCACTATGGCGTGTTCAGGGAGTAAGTTTACTTCTTAACAATTAAGCGTGCTATCTTATCTGTTTATGTCTATTTACTGTTCAGTTAGGCTCATACTTATTTGTTAAACTTACTTTCTGTCCTGTTAGAGTTAACATCATTTATGTAACTAATCTTTCTGTTTCCCTAAGTGTTATTTATTTTTTTTGTAGGTTCAGAACAGGTAAAAATCATGAGCTTGAAAGTGTTTTCTGGTGTGATAGGAGATCAGTGGTAGATTACCACAGATTTGGCGATGTACTCATTTTTGATGCAACGTACAAGACCAATATCTATCAAAAACCATTTGTAATTCTATCTGGCGTGAACAATCACTACCAGACGACTATTTTTGCCTGTGCTTTTCTCAACGATGAGACGGCAGAAACATATGATTGGGTTTTGAAGTGCCTGATGAAGGTAATGAATGATAAGAAGCCTTTGTCCGTCATCACGGATGGCGATTTGGCAATGAGAAAAGCTATTATGGATAATTTCCCAGAGGCAAGACATCGTCTGTGTTCTTGGCATCTTTGTCGGAACGCCCAGGCTAATCTGAAGTTGGGAGATGGCTTCATGGTTGATTTTAAAAAGTGCTTGCATAGTAGGAAACCTGAAAAATTTTGGCATGATGATTGGCATGCAATGCTTACCAGATGGAACATTGCTGATAAGAATTGGGTCCAGGTCACATATATGAACCGCCACTTGTGGGCGGAGACATACTTGAAGGATCATTTTTTTGCGTTGCAAACGACGACCTCGAGATGCGAGAGCATCAACAGTTTTGTCAAGGATTATATGTCCCACTCGGACAAATTGACCAATGCTTGCAAGGGATTCACGACAGGGGTTGACAAGCTACGCAACAACGAGCGTAAGGCACACCATCGCTCCGACCAATCAGACCCGGTGATAACAACAGGGTTCACGGAACTCGAACGCCATGCAGCAGAGGTCTTCACCGAAAATGTCTTCAACATGTTTAGGAAACAAGCTGCAAAGGGTGATGATTATAGAGTCTTTGAAGTCAAAACTGTTCCAGAAGAGAGCTTGGACTTGTTCTACGTGATGAGAGGTCAAATGAAGAGATCCGTGGTATGTACATCTGCTTCAATTTACATATTTATATACTATGTACTTGTGTACTGCATTTTTATTTCTAAATAATCTTGTCATGTTTCCTTAATGTTATCAATGCTATCTTAAGTCTTAAAGTGTAACAAATAAGTATTAATGTCACAGTCTTTGAACTATTGTCCTCTTCTATCTAGTACCAGGTTACAATCTGTCTATCCTTGTGTTCATTTGTATTTTCATTTCCTTCTTAATTTCTAACCACCCTATCTTTTCTTGCTTCAGCAAGTTGTTCAATGTCGTCATGATAATAGGCTTCTCCGTTGCACGTGTTTTCGTTGGGAAACATCGTATATGATTTGCAAACACATGTTGTTTGTTCTGAAACAAAAGGGAGTACAGAGGATCCCAAACTCTTTAATTGCCAAAAGGTGGACCAAAACTGACAAAGAATTCTACCGAACCGAGCCATCAATGAAGGAGCCTGTTGGGAAGAAAACTGATGACCCAGATTTGCAAGCCATGCGCCGGGCTTCCTCGAGGAACGAAGTTCAACTGTATTACAGTTTGGGTTGTACTACTGGCGAGACAATGAGGTTCTTCAGAGAGCATATGGCCGACGGGATTCGGAAAATGCAGAGAATGGTTTCTAAAACTTTTCTGGGTACACAAGGAGCCGGGACACAAGGAGAGATTAAGAAGGAAGAAAATCCCTACGCCCATGTGAAGAATCCGAACCCCCCGGACACTAAATGCCCAAAGGGACCAAAGAAAGACAAGAGAAGGAGGTGTGGCAATTGCAAGGAGCTGGGACACAACAGGACAACATGCCCCAATCCTCCGGTGGACTCCGTCGAACAAGTGGACGATCCAGAAGACGATTTTGCAGAACTGCCACTTGAGTTTGATGTTAAAGAGGAATACTTCTGGTCTCAATCGAGTAGTCAGTCCAAGAAAAACAAGCATGAATGATATAGGTCTGTTTAGAGTGATTTTATTCGTGATTTCTTGACAAGAAAGACGACCCGGGAGATGATATTGAACAAGTACCACCTTATTTTAATGTTATTGTTGAATTGTTCTGGTATTAATCTTTAAACATGCCTTTAAAGTACTTCTGAGTTGATATTCGTCTGCTTGTAGTTAATTTCATCGTTATTTATTAACAATAAAACTCAAGTTGTTAATACTGCTTTCTTAAATGAGACAACTCCTTCTACCTGTTGAACTCTACTAACTATAGGGTAGTCTTTTCTATCTTTTAGCCGCGTAGATATTAAGAACTTTATCTAAAGCGAGAAAAACTGTTAACAGCTATATCTCCAGCCGAGGTTACCTGCTATAGCGGGTAAAAGTTTTTGTCCTGTAGTAGCGGGGACCACAAAAAAAAATAAAAAGTTGTACGGAAGACGTTTTACAGGATCCCTATCTACAAATTTTAACATTTGGTTCCAGCAACCAATGCGATATGACATTTTCGTCATTTTTAAGTATGTTGAGTGGGGACGAAGGGGAACTTTAAGAGCTTCGGTGAGCCCTCTTGCTAGAGATGATTTAACGAGATCAAGGAGGCATAGTGTGTAACTATATGGAGATACCATACAGATTTTACAACTGAAGTGAATACGAAATATGTATATTTTGCTCCAATTAGGTTAAAAGACATAAAATACCCCAAATATATCTTTTACCAGTTGGGAGATTAAGAAATACAAAATTTATGTATTCCTATTTGCTCCAATTACGTCAAAATGACGTAAAATACCTTAACTTCTACATGTTCGGAGATAAAGCGCCGCGAGATAAGAGCACCATAGGATGAATTGGGACATTTACTTACCGAAAAGGTCAACCTTATGAGTTAATCATGGACTCCTCGTCCACCACCGCGATGACGGACAGCTTGCTCACACACATGATACCGAACAATATCCCCTTTATGTGAGCCCCACATGTTGCACATCACTAGGGATACATTCACCGAATTACTTTGAATCACCTTTGTGTGAGGGCACTGGACCACCTGATGGAGCAACACAAGAATTTGGCCCTCCACAAGAACACTTGGTCCACCATTCAATGGACGACCCATCAATGAGAACACCACAGCAGTTCACACGAACCATCAGCTCTCATACCACTTGTAGGGGGATTAAGCACCCCGAGTGAGGAGCACCATAGTATGATTTCGGGCTCCTACTTACTCAAAAGGTCAACCTTATGAGTTATGATTTAGGGCCAAGATCATACTACATTAACCATGGAGTCATGGACTTGTTCTCCAATAGCCCGATGTGTCAGCGGTTGTCCCACAACGTGTCTATGATTAATCTACTATAAATTGGACCCTAAATCAAAAGGTAGATCTTTTTCGTAAGTGGGTGTCCAAGTCGTGTATGGTGCTCCTTTCTCGAGGTGCTTACTCTCCCAACAAGTAGTATCAGAGCCAATCGTCCGTGTGCACTCTGTCATGGTGAATCGAAGTGGAGAATGTGCAGTGTTCTCATGGATGGCTCTTTCATGAGTAGTGGACAGGCACACTGCTGACGGTCAAAATCATGTGAAGCTACAGAGGTGATCCGGTGCAATGTTAGAAGAAATTTGGCAAGTGCTTACGTGCAAAGGGGAGCATGTGGGTCCATACATCTAGGAGCTGGTTGGGTATCATGTCAGAGCAGATTGCTCCACATCGAGATGGTTGACAAGATGTCCATGCTGAATATAGTATGACGGGATAAACACACAAGGTTGACATTTTGGGTAAGTGAGCGTCCCACCTCATACTATGGTGCTCCTCTCCCGGGTGTTTAATCTCCCGACAAGTGCTATCAGACTCGATGGTTTATTCATGTTGTCGTGGTGAACCGAAGGGGGAAAAGGTGTGATGTTCTCGTGGATGGGTCTTTCATGAGTGGTAGACCAAGTGATCGTGCTAACGGTCAAATAAATGTGTTGTCTCAACATGTGGTCCTGCTAATGGTGGTATGGTGGTCCGGTACACTCTCACAAAGTGTTTCACAACAGTTCGGCGGATGCTTGCGGGCAAGATAGGAGCATGTTCAAGGGCTCACACATTGAAGGGTGAGATGATTAAGATCACATATAAGCAGATTATTCCACATGTGCAGAGGATGTCCAAGAATAATATAGTAGAATTTGGATCCTAACTCATAAAGGTTCAGGTAAGTGGGTGGCATAAATCATACTATGGTACTCTCTCTCTCTTGCGGTGCTTAACCTTCTGACATTACCATTCATTACATTAAGCGTGGGAAATTGATTGAAACAAAAATGAGAACTTGAGTACCCCGTATGATGAAAGTGAAAACATGGGTAAAAGAGTGAACGAAAAGCAAAACTAAGATATATCAGTGCAATTGAGGCCTCCAATTGAACACAGAACAAAAATGAAACTGGAGATTCGTAAGTTATAGTCCAACAGGAGTGATCTAGCATGGACTACGATAAAACTTGAGTACTAAGAAAAGTGAAAATATCTATAGACCAGAAATGGGAAAAGTCCAAGAAATGGGTACACAGTATTTTACAGTCTTTAAAATGATCCACGGAGTATTTAGTTCCAGAAAATAACATCCTGAGACAGAAAGTACATACAATTCTTAAAAGGTATCCGTGTCAAAGACTTAGTAAATAGTGCTTGATCTATACCAGATTGACAGATTCGCCTTAAGTTGTGCCCCATTAGTTTGACAATTTAACCTCCGCATCCTTTCTGTGTTCAATATCAGCGCTGTAATTCCCAAGAAAGGATGGGGAGGTTAAGTTTGTGTAATGTACAACTATTCCTGGTCATTTCCTACTTTTCACTATTTAGTGAGTTTTTAGCTCAATAATGGAACATATATAGCACATAGAAAATGAATGAATCATGTAAGGCCTGGAACGTGTACCTGCGGTGTCATGTTCTTAATTTCTTCAAATACAACGGGTCAGATCCGATATAACATATGTCCGTGTCAATGCTTCTTCCACACTGGGCAAAAGAGTTAATTTAATACCCAAAGATATGACAAATTGCCTACATCTTCTAAAACACAGTATATTGTACCTTGAATAACAAGAATATCATCAGTTGGAGGCAGACCGACAGTCCTTATATTTCATGCTAAGAATATCACTTGTATCACATCATCATATTGCATTGTAAGTAACCATCTTTGTTATGCGTATAGTGAGTTTGCATCTTTCTAATACTTAGTCGTCAAATCTACGCTGTCAAATACTGCAATATGGTAAAAAGAGAAAATCCATGAAAGTCATCATGTTCACACACATTTGTTATAATAAAGATAAAATTAATGGTTTTCTTGATCTTCATCAGTTCAAAAATTCAAACTCTGAAAGAAACTTTATTCTATTCAGAGGTTATTATTATTGGTTGAATAATGAAATCAGTACACAAACAACACCATAATAGGATGGTTTCAAGTTTCAACAAATGTACACACCAAATATAGGTTTTCCCTGCCTAAATATATTATTGTATATGCTGCAGAACTTGCACCAGCATTCATTAGATAAAAGAACCAAGATTAACTTTGACTGGAACATTAGCCAAACTGTACCATACCAGAAAAGATTGAGCATATCAAGTGATCCGGGTAGAAATGCGCAAAATGTAACAACCTCTATGAATAGACTCATGTTGCAGTATGATCTGCCAGGCACCAACTATGATACATCACACGCAGAATACACCGGATGCACAAGAAAGTTGGACACGAGATCCAAGCTCTGAGTCCTAATAAGCAATAAAAATACATGTCTACACTGGATGTATGAAAAGAGCATGCAAGTATATATTTCAGAGGTCACCTGGTAGAAGGGGTTCAAGTTTGGACACAAGAATAATAGGCAATGTTTGTCTATTCTCAAGCCTACAAATGCAAATCCTAGTGAAATCAGAATGATTTTGAGCACCTTAAACTGGTTTTAAAAATATGAGTAACAAACAAGAAATGTCAATGCAATAGGATTGATTTAATCCAGCTTCGGATATGACCTACGAACCGCTTCTTCAGGCAAATCCAGAGACAGAAATCGCGTGCAATAAAGGAGGTAAGTCCATATTCGTGTACAGGCATCACTGGATCAATAGCCACCATCTTTGAATGGGTAGCATTCATCGTCATTGAAGGAGCATAGATTGAGTTAAGACAAAGATTGCAGAGGGCATAGAAATATATCATGTTCGAATGCCTGACGACAGCTGGCAGGAGGGAAAAAATCACAAATGAGGGACAACCAAGTAACGGAGAGCGATCTTCTGAGATTGCTTTTACTGCCCCATTTACTTGCACTAAACTTAAAAAAATGCCGGTGATTCCACCGGCTCCATCTCTTTCAAAGTTTTGTGGGTAAAAAGGCAAGCGATCACGTTCGCAGACAAGGATGACGATACTTCGGGTAACACTACATCCTGAAATTTGTATTGGAATAAGAGGTTGGGCCTTTGTCCAGTTACTCTAAATAGCATGACCAAATCTTCATATCCTGAACCCATCCTCGCAATGCGCTGACGCAACACAGTGTGGAGATTGCTGGATCAAGAGAGAAGTGGCCAGACAAAACGTACCAGTGTAAAACAATTATACAAAGTCAACAGCCCTGAGCAACGAGAGCCAACATCGATCATCTTTCAGTCAGAGGTGCGACTGAAATCTATCTAACAATATAAAAGTTCCCAACCCAAAGAATATATACCTCCAAACCGGGGTGGCTACTGCACGTCACAACGCCTCCTAACAAGTCGCAGCCAAGTCATCTGGTTCTCACTTTTTCTTTGTTTTTTGATGAAGAAGTGTCGAATGCAGAACGTGGTAGGAATAGGTGAGATTGAGAACAAGATTAAAAACATACAAAAAAAGGAAAATAAGAGAGGAGATGGAAGAGGGAATTGGAACACAAACGCATATCTTTTATCATAATAATAATCAGTTTTCTTGTACTTAAATAACACCTAGATGTCCACACAATTGTATCGAAGATAAATAAACCAGAACATGCATGTTAGCTGGCCGGCGGAATGGCAGCTTTTAAAGTAGACTTGACTTGATTCGGTGTGCAGCTCTGGAGACGACCAATAAATAAACAGATTCCTCAGGGAGGGGGAGGAGTTTGAGTGATGCAACCGGCGGGAGGCTGGATCCAAATTCCAAAGGGAATAACACTGGACCAGTAGGAGCAGGTACGAGTGCAGCGATAAGACTTACCGTCCTCAAAGGAATAATACTTGGAGTACTTGGAGCAGTAGTAGAATATCTTGTTAGCAATGTCGGAGCACCATGGGACGGAGACTGCGAATGAGGTCAGAAACTCTCTGTTGGGGATAAATATAGCACGGTCTCCCAAGCTAGTCTTCTCGACCCAAGTCTTTGTAGAGCTATCCAGTTCGAACAGGCTGCATTGATCCTTAATTTCATCATTGGCTGTGGTTCCGTTCTTCTTCTTCTTCTCCCTCAATAAGTGGTAGAATTCTGTGTCACGACATACAAGTAGGAGTTTTCCGTCACATTCAAGGATGTAAAATCTGCGGCAAAACTCGGGGTTTGTGCTGACCAGAGGGGATGAAGAGATGATTCTGGTCCACGTCTCCTGAACAGGATCATAAGCTGCAAGGTTACTGCGAGAGACGCAGTATAAGCATCCGTCATGGTAGGCCACAGAAGCAATGGTTCCAATCACTGTACAAAACTCCAGTGTCTTCCACCCCCAACTACTACTACTAGTATTATTATTTTGGTGGAGGGTGCTGATGAAGACTTTTCCAGGGATGACATTCTGAGTTAGAACAAAGTAAACACAGTCCGGCGAAGACGGGTCCGAAGAGAAAGTGGCCATTGTTTCCTCCTTATGCCGACAAGGAACCCATGTGGTGCCGTACGGGGTTTTGCCGTCGGGAGGGACATTGCCGTCGCATAAATCGGGCAGCTTAAATAACCGTCTGTTGAAAGGAGAAAACAGCAAGAATGATTTCCAAAAAGACCCTATAGGCCAGAGAAAGAGCAACCAACCGTTCTTGGAAGCTTTCACAGAGTTGAGCGTGTCTTTGAAACGCTCCTCTTCTGGGTATTTAAAGCCGTAAGTAGCATACGGACGGCGGTGAAGCGGGTCGTATAGCTTCAAATCGCTATCCAAATCATTAAAGGTGACTAACCAAGGAAGTTCATCAATGGCTCGGCGGGTGTCGTTCTTGTCGTCGTTTGTGATCAGAGAGTGATTCTTTTTGCATGTAGCACCGAAGCGGACTCTGTCGGCGAGATTTAGCGATGAGAGTATCTCTCCGGCCAGCAAATCAGTTGGAAGTTGGTATAATTGCATCGCCGTCTCACCCCGCCGATGGCGCCTTTTCTTCATGTTGGGATCGCGAACCTTGACCTTGAACTTGTGGTTCTTCCTCTTCGCGGCCGGTGGAGCCATTGTCCGTCCTTGTGTGCCTGCTGCTTCTACTTCCGACTTGCAAAACCTAGCACAAGTTGGGGCACAAATTGAACCTTTGTAGTACTCCTGTTTTTTCTTTTTATGCCAAATTTCCTTTTTCAACGTCTTCTTATACTAAAAAGTATCTATTGGACACAAACACACACGAACATAGAGTTTTTAACCCAAAAACACACACTTTCTAATCTTTCTTCTTCTTGATTGATTTCTAACTGAGCGATTACAACGGTTTAAATAGAAAATAAACTAACCCTAACCAACGATTTGACCTAACGGGCCCGGCCCGGTCTACTAACTAAGTAAATAAATAAATAAACTATTTAACAAAATAAAATAAATAAGTAACCACTAATACTAAATAATCAATAACGATAATAATAGTACGGGATTTGATCTAACGAGCTTGAGCTCATCATAAACCAACGGGATGCCCATGTGGCAAAGCCACAGCCTCACAAAATTATTAAGTTAACAATGCTTTGTTTTGAATTGAGGGACTCATACAGCGATCAGAGAGTGATTCTTTTTGCATGTAGCACCGAAGCGGACTCTGTCGGCGAGATTTAGCGACGAGAGGATCTCTCCAGCGAGCAAGTCAGTTGGAAGTTGGTATAATTGCATTGTCTTGTCCTCCTGACCCCGCCTTTTCTTCATGTTGGGATCTTATGGTTCTTCCTCTTCGCGGCCGGTGGAGCCATTGTCCGTCCTTGTGTGCCTGCTTCTTCTACTTCCGACTTGCAAAACCTAGCAGAAGTTGGGGCACAAATTGAACCATTTGTAGTACTCCTCGATTTTTTCATATTCCGCAAAATTTCCTTTTTTTTAACGTCTTCTACATGGACATAATTTTAGACATAAATATAGACACAATTTCCAAATGTAGAAAAATCAATCCCTACTATGGAAACATTAAACTCTTATAAAACATTGATACATAATCAAAATCAATTAAAGTAGAAATTATGTCTAAAATTATGTCCAAAATTATGCCCCTTTAGAATTATTCATACTAAAAAGTATCTATTGGTCCCTCAAAAAAAAAAGTATCTATTGGGCACACAAACACACACGAACACATGATTTTTAACTCAAAAACACACACTTCTAATATTTCTTCTTCACGATTGATTTCTAAACTGAGTGATTACATCGGTTTAAATAGAAAATAAACTAACCCTAACTAACGATTTGACCTGACGGGCCCGGCCCGGTCTACTAACTAAGTAATAAAGACAAACTATTTAACAAAATAAAATAAATAGGTAACCACTAATACTAAATAATCAATAACGATAATAATAGTACGTTTGATCCGTACGATACGGTTGGCCCGTATCAACTCCCCCGCGGTTAAAAATCGCCTTGTCCTCAAGGCGGATCATGAATTCCAAAAACTGAGTAGACTCCTTTGTTGCATTCTGTCCAAAAATGAAAATTAGGCCCATAATTTGGCAAAAGATTCTGGGCAAAAAATTGTAGGAGGCCCAATGTGTGAAGAAAGCAGCCTCACAATGGAAAGCAGCCCACGATGATGTGAGTTCAACCCATTAGTTTGAACCCTAACTGGAGGAGAAACCGTCCGTTGTTGCAGGCGGTTATGGAGGTTGGTGGGGTGGACGGTTATGGCTTCGACAACGGAGGGGGATGAATCTGGTGGTTTCTTCGATGGTGGTGGTGGTGTTATTTCCTGCAACTTCAGCGGCGGGATCTGGTTTTCTGCCGGGACTGGTGGTTTGGGTGGGGGCGGCTGCGTCGCCTGCGTCGGGGAAGACGACCGAAGCGGCGTGGTGGCCTGCAAATCAACCTTCGACGGTGATTTCGACGGAGATGGAGGGTCGGGTGGCTCCGGTGGTGTTTGTGTGGTGTCTTGTCCGCTGTTATTGCCGGCGAGAAAGTCAATTACGAATTCGTTAGTGAACCACGTTAAATATTTGTCTTGTTCTTTTCTTCTTTCGTCGTTCTTGCTCGAATACCCTCAGGTTATAACCAACTGGTACAGAACTCTGTAACAGGAGTTCTATTACAACATTTTCCATATGAGAAGATATTCACTCACTCACTAGTTCCTGGTGCAGCCACTGTTGAAGCATCATGTCCCTCTCATCCCTCATCATCTCCCAGGAAAACCTGAAATGGAGGACCCAGCAATTGGGAGGATATACTGCGTAAGGATGAGCAGGAAACAGTAAGTGTTGTCATAACAGTAATTATTTTCATTTTCATGATAACTTCGACACTCCATTTCTAACTAGTCGTGTGTTTTGCACTTGTTATGATCTTACATTGCTGCTGAATTAAGAAGCTGTGCAAAGAGGTGAAGCTTTTCTGCACATCATTAAGTTTGAAAATTACCACTCCGTCCCAGCTCTTTCTATCCAAATTGACTTTTTAACTCGTATCTGGCTCACTTTGACCGGGTGATTTAGATAGCAAAATAATATGATATTTTGATATTTTTTCATCTCATTATTCAGAAACTTTTACTCTACAATACCATGAAAAAATTATCGAAAAATTGCATCGGTTTGCTATTCAAATCAACGGGTCAAAGTGAACAAGTGAATAGTGGCAAAAGTCAGTTTGGGTAGAAAGAACTGGGACGGAGTGGTATTACTTTCTCCGTTCTCTATCTTTCCGTTTAGTTTGACTTGGATCACTTAGATCCGGTGATCTGGATAGCAAAACAATGCAACTTTTTGATAATATTTTTATGGTGTTGTAGTGCAAATTAACTCTACAAGACTACAACATCATAAAAAGGTTATCAAAAAGATCACATCCTTTGTCAAAGTGACCCAGTAAATAGTGGTAAAAGTCAAAATGAAGGAAAAAAGAGAGAACGGAGGAAATGCATCCCTAATGTTGAAGGATCGCACAAACCACAAACGGGCTAGTATTTGCAATGCACAAAGTAAAAAACAAAAAATAATTCATGAAACCAACAGAGTGATGCCATGAGCTGTTACCTTGCTCTCTGGCTTTCCTCAAGTTAAAAGAAAAAAAAAGTGTAAAAAGTTTTTGTTTCAGAAGACACGCGAAACTGGCCTGTATGTGTGTAACCAAGGGTCTTGCATCTCTATAACTTAGTAAAACTAGGTTGTTTATTTGTTAGTAAAATTCAAATGCTACTTCAAATGCAAGCATCGTGCCAAGTTTCTTTCGTTTTTTAGAATGTGTGCCATTTTTTTGATGACAAGTAGCGTGCCATTACATAGCAATGCGATTTCGGTTGGCATGCAACTCCTTACTAGATAGGTGACAGGCATATAAGGAACGCAGCGAAACTCCTTTATTACCCACGCCACCTCCTAAGTGATCTCATGATTGTGGGTGATTTTTATTTATGCACCGCCACATCCTAAGTACATTGACGAATTCGTGATTGCAAGTCGTTTCGGGTAGTTTCCAATCTGCTACAACATAAAATTTTGGACAATTGACTATTGCTGCAATCGGCGTATTTCCAGAACTTTCAGGCTATTGCTTGTTCGATACAAAATTAAAGCATCTGTGGCAGATGATCAGGAGATGGAGAAAAATGGCATTTTTTCATCGCGGAGCTCGCCCCTTGATGTGCTATCTCTGCTGAGAGTTTACTTGGAGGCCCTTCGGGATCTTGTATCACTCTTTTGTGGTTTTACTTGCTGTCTCACATTGATAAATTTGCAAAGACATATGGTAATAAATGATGTATGCCTACACCAATTAATGGCTCCCTTCTCAAAAATAAATATAAAATAATGGTTTCCTTTTCTTCTGTGGTCAATCACACTTGATGAAACTTGAAAGGATATATATAAAAGTTACTGTAATTTCATAAATTACTCCATAAAGTTACTGTTCATAAATTACTCCATAAAGTTACTGTAATTTCTAGTATTACTCTTTTTTAGGAGAGTAATCAGTTAAAAATAATCTGAAAAGAAAATTCAACTTAGGGTGCGTTTGGTAGAGTAGTTTATTTTGGTTTATGGTTTAAAAATTAAATGGTTTATCGAAAGTGTTTGTTTGGAGTGGTTTAAAAACCAGTTTTTAATCTAATTTTTTTGACATTTTATCTTGGTGAAAAAACCAACTTTTAGTGGTTTTTCTTTTGGTTTATTTCTATGAGACACAAATACGATATTACCCTCACATAGTAGACGTATTAAATTGAAAATTGCCTCTCATTTTGGTAGCTCTCATAATTTTTAGTCATCAAGATGATTAAAAAGATTGTAAGATTTTTTTCTATACTCGCATATTTCGGACAATATCTTTTATGTGTGATGTTCTTATTATTTAGGATCAATCATTTTTTTGGTGTTCTTTCCTTAGTTTATTATTCTTTTGTTGTCCTTTACTCAACGTGGCCTCGAGTGTGAATGAAATTTCATGAAATCGTTAACTTTTTGTTGAATTTAAGTAAAAAGTTTAATTTTTTAAATGTCATAATACTGTTAGTTTGTTCTTTAATTTGTTACTTTCATAAAATCTTTGAAGCTCATGAGATCGTGAACTTTTTTACATTGCATTTGTTCTTCTTGAATATGTACAAGAAAAATAAGTGGAGGGTATATTTGTCCATTAATATACATCATCTAGTTTAAAAATCATTACCAAATACATTTTTTCAGCTTTTAATCTAGTTTAAAAACCACTACCAAACACACTGGTTTAAATAGAATCTCTAAAAAAAACTAATAAATTTCCACCACAATCTAAAAATCAGTTTTCCACCATAAACCATTCTACCAAAGTCACCCTTAACTGATGATAATCACAATATGTTTGGTATGAGTTGAAATTATAGATCACTAACTTGATTCATTTGACAAAATTTAAAGAACTCCTAAAGTCAAGCAATTGAATACACATGTTTATAACTGAACAGTGATTATGCTAACGTTAAAAAATATCAAAATTATTTTTTTAGAGATTTTAAGCTGCATAATCCCCAATTTTGAAGTTTCTATAATTGCACATGGATTATTTTAATCTGCAGATTACCAGATTAAAATCTGCAGGCATAACAAGCAAGATTGTTAAGAAGATGTCGATTTTAATCCTATTGGATTAAAATCAGCGATACCGAACATGCACTCAGTTAATCCAATGATTTCTTTTCTCAATAAATAAATTAATAATTCTCTTAAAAATTATTGGTTACAATTATGACGCATAAAAGCAGACAAATTAAATGTTGAAGTAGTGTTCAAGTTGTTGTTTAACGCCTAAAGAAAGCACTTACTTATATATGGGTAAAGCTAAAGCCAGTTAAAAAAATCAATATTTTTCTAACTAAGTTTCTAAATGTTACATGCAGAGTCACATGTTATAAACGATATTTTCATTTTTTTTACAATATTTTATAAATAAACCTCTGTCACTCTTTGTCCTCATTTTGACTTTTCCACCTCTTACTGGGTCGCTTTGACCCGGTGATTTGTAAAGCAAAACGATACGATCTTT
Source organism: Linanthus parryae (assembly GCA_023055425.1). Taxonomy (NCBI): domain Eukaryota; kingdom Viridiplantae; phylum Streptophyta; class Magnoliopsida; order Ericales; family Polemoniaceae; genus Linanthus; species Linanthus parryae. Next base: position 2,357,947 of record JALGPY010000002.1, read on the forward strand.
TGATAATATTTTAATGTCGTACCACTCTCTCCCAGCTCTTTGTATCCAATTTGACTTTTACCATTATTCATTGGGTCACTTTGACCCGGTGATTTGGATATCAAAATGATGCAATTTTTTGATACTTTTTTATGGTGTTGTAGAGTAGAAGTTACTCTATAAAACAGTAAAAAAAATTATTAAAGAATCGCATCGTTTTGCCGTACAAATCACCCGGTCAAGGTGATCCAAATACGAGTCAAAAAGTCAGATTGCATACAAAAAGCTGGGACGGAGTGGTAGTACTCTATAATACCATGAAAAGATTATCAAAAAATTACATCATATTGCTATTCAAATTATCGGGTCAAAGTAGCTCAGTAAATATAGGTAAAAGGCAGAGTATGTAAAACTGGAGAAATGGAGGGCGTATTACTGAGGTATGCCTTCTCCAATGATGCAGTATATTTTAGCAGATACAAATAATAAATGATGTTCCATTCCCTCCTAGCAAATGTATAGAAAACCCACACCCAACTACCAGAAACACATCAGAGAATAAGTTCATTCCCTTCTTCCTTCCCTCTCTCTCTAGGTCGTTCATTCTCATAATTTAGCTATGGAACCAGCGCAGGAACTAGCAATTTTCAGGGTCCCAAGTTACTTAGCAGATCATCTCATAGGGGGTGAGAACATCATCCTGCACCAACTCGAATGGTTTTCAGGCACGGAGATCTACGTGGAGGCAGCGGGAGAAGTGGCTACTCCGACAACCCAATACCGCCAAATCTTCGTCAATGGAGTCAAGGCAAACATCGATAAAGCCGAGCAGCTAATGATCAACGTGCTGTACGAGGTAATCCATAATAATTTCAGTAATACCGTCGGTAACTAAATCAAAGCTACGAGAGAGCAAATTTGTTAGATAACACACTATCTCACTATCTCACTATCTCATACCACTACTTTCTGTTTCATGTCTTACTTAGTTATCGAGAAAACCAACTGGAGTTTTCTCCTCCCATGATTCGCCCTACATCAGCTACGAAAAAACTTTGGACATCAGTACCTTAACTTCCCCGTTACCCAGTACCTAGTGGTAAAAGTCAAAATGAAGGGAAAGAGAGGGAACAGAGAAAGTGCATTCCTAACGTTGAAGGATTGCACAAACCACAAACGGACTAGTATTTGCAATACACCAAATAAAAATAAAAAACTATTCACGACATTTGATAAGAATTCTTTTAACAAAAACTGAACGTTGGCTTGGAGTTAGTTTGTCCGATTTTGCGAGCTTTTTTTTTTTTTTTTTTTTTTTTTTCACACACGTATTGCTGAACTAGGAAACAATGTGAAATCCCAAAAACAGTTTCTCATTTGGTTGCTATAGAAGATCATCAGATCCGTTACATACCTTCAAGCCTCACATTTCTTCAACATCGACCTCAAAGGATTGGTCAGCCAGGAGCTCCATGAAGTCCTAACAAGTGCAAAATGGGCGTCTAGTTAGAAACAGAGAGTGACAATTTGAAAACTTCAACCACAATATGTTCTTTCTTAGGCTTGTTTACACAGAGTTTAAATCCGGTCCTAAACAACACTGAATGGCAAATTTTGTGTAAAAAAATAGTGTTTTAATTAAACAGCTTGTACTTATTCTTACAGTCTTTCCAGTGTTTGTTATAATGGGAAAATAACATCAATGATTAAGGATTAAGAAGGCACATTACATACCCTGATAAACATTTCCGAGTCTATCCATTCCAAATAGCTTCTCTGATCTCTCCTCAAACCTGGGTAGGAATGGAAGAAAATGTGAAAAATAAGCCGCCAAGATAAGCAATCATCGAAAAAAAAAAAAAAATCAGTGAGAGGGTTCTTACCAGGGGAGCAAGGTGCCATAGCTATCTCAACCTGTGATGAGGCCGCCTGAACCCTCCAACGAACTCCGGCGGTGTCGGATCTGTACTGTCGTGAGATGTTGAGGCAAGTTGTGTTATGGGTTAACCAGAGAGAGAGAGCAGGAGAGGGTGAGCGAGATTTACTGATTGGTGTTTGAGAAGAGAAGACGAAGATAAGAGAAGAAGATGGTGTCCTGCGATTGCATTTATTGCACAGCTAACTAACCACCAACTACCCTATTAATGCATGTACTGGTTTAAATTTAAAACTTTTACTCCCTTCAATCCCAGATGAAAGAAAATTTCATTTTTCTTTGGAGTTGTGGACATGACCCTCCCTACTGCATTGTAGTGAGAACCATGTCTAGAGCTCCAACAGTAATCTCTCGTGAGAATGTTTTGCTATTTTTTCAACCATTTTGAGTACATGCATGATCATATCTTTACTATCTTAAAAGAGTGAAGAATAGAAAAGTGACTCCTAAGATCTTTTATTACGGAAGTGTCTTCTTAAAGTTTATAATTACAAAAATGTCTTCTTAATCATAGGATTTGCTTTATTTTCCAATAAAGTCCTACAGGAGATCTCCGTAATAACGAGGATTCTCCAGATTCCCTCCACTGTTACGACTTCTTCTTCTCTGTATACATTAGGTGTGCCCCATCTTAGGATTGCGGTTTCTGATGGTACTTTCTCACTCTTTTGTTAACTTCAAAGATTTGAAGAAGAGCAAGAGGATTTGTGTTGGTTTTTCTTTTTCAGTTAGGGTCAAGCCCCCCTTTCGTATCCAACGTTGCTGCCCCTCGCTTGAGCTTTCTGTACTCAGGTATGTCAGATTTTATTTAATTTTGTTGTAAACCTCGATTCTCTCCCGTCAACCCCCGTTTCAATTTGTTAAAGTTCCAATTTTGTAAGTAAAACGTTGTTCTTGCCCTTGTGATAGCAAAAGCATGTTCTTTGACTCTCTTATGGGCAATTGGTACACAAATTGACAATTAGTCTGAAAAAGTTTCTCTGAACCAATACTTCAGTTCAATTTTCCCTTATTTTTTTAATCGTTCTTTGCTCCCTTCACTGAGTATGCTTTTTTTTTTAGTCTTTTTGTGCTAATTGAAATTGAAGGTAATCAAAATGAAACAATAATCGACATGATAGTCTAACTATTACATGAGATAGCTAGGCTCAGTTCTCATCAAATATATATGTGCTAGGTTTCCAACCAGGTTTTGCGCGTATCATCTCCGGTTCACTTCACTCACCCATCTTGGTGGTTCTCCTAACTTCCTAATATTTTCGGGAAAACCCATACAATCACCGATGCCTTATTTCACCCAGTCTTCTTTCATAACAAGAAGACTATTTTTGTTGAAGCTACCCTTGCGGGTGAATCTGTACATTATGACTATCCAATTCTGACTGAAGAAATTGTCTCCAGTATTTTGAATGTGAAGAGTCTCACAGTACGCACTTGGGTTATACAGGTTGGTCTTTCCACAATCTTCATCTCCTGTTAGGCATGAAGGCATAAACATTATTTTACTCCTATAACTGCATTTTCTTGGTCATTAGAACAACAAAGACGACATTCATGAGGTAATATGGTGGAGACGCATTGGCTGATCGCAATTAAGAGAGGTAGGCGGGCTATGATTAGTTTCCACGACAGAGTACGTGCTTGATCCAGTGGTCAGCAAACCCCAACCCCCACACTGTGGGTCAATTTTTTTGTCTCTCTGCCTTTGTTTGGCTTTGTTTGTGGTCAGCAAAATTTGTTTATATTACATTCCCGAATTAGTTGAAGTTGATATTTGTACTTGATTTCTTGCTCGTATGTTGCAATCCTTCTCTTGCCTTCAAGTTCTACGGGTTACAACCTCAAGCAATTTCATCAAGCGCTCATCTTCCCCAGCATCACCATCATCCTGCCCTGAAACCAACCGTCATATTTATCCATCCTCTGCTCCCCTTTTATGTAAAAAACAATCATTTTTGTAATCATCATATGGAATGTTGCAATAAACAGAAATGAATTGCCGTTTAATTCATTTTCAAAATGCCAACATAAGTTTCTTCCTAGACCAAGGTTCCGAAGACATGATCTATCCGTTTCTTCCTCTAAAATGAAGATGCTTCAGTTTATGTTTTTTGTGGATAAGTCGTGCATTAACCTATTGGGTTTGTTTGTAAGTAGAATCTTATTAAACTTCCATATGTCATGCATTAACCAATCAATTTTGAAGGTTATTTATTCCATTGTCGGGAAGCCCATAGCCAATCTTGACACTCCGTTGGCACCTCCGCAATCTGACCTAGCAAATCTACTCTCCATGCCAATCAGTCAGAGATCCAAAATGGTATGTGAAATTTCTAAATAAATGTTCACCTAACGGGCACAATCAGTGTCAAGCAGTGCAATCAATGACGTATGCGAGGTTCAGGTCCCTGGACAAGCTAAAGCTTCTGCAGAAAAGGGATATGCTGCAAAAGTTTTGCAGCTGAATCCTCAATCCAGCCAGCATTAGAATTTCTCAGCAGGCCTCAAACCCCTACCCTTTCTGGGACCAGACATATAACATTCACTAATTAGACTGCTAAGAAAAATCTCTCTTTTTTAGATGATCAAAGGAAGAAGCTCAGCAGACACATCTCTTCAAAGATTAATAGACACCTCTCCCTCGATCGTTTCTTCAGTAGCACCGTTTAAGATTTCACAAATTGTCCACCTTTGATCTACTTCAAGTATCGACCATTGTGCTTGCGTTGTTTGGACGTAGGACCGTTAAGTAAAGGTGCATTTTCAGATTTTGTTTCGTTTAGTTGCTCTAGGTGTTGTCTTTTGAATCGTTTCCTACATCTCTGTCTTCTTTATTTCTTGGTCTTTTTTATTGCAGGTGATATATCGTCTATGCACTCCGAACCCTACCTCTTTGTCTTCACTCTCGCCTACAGATGCATACTCCAGACCGGATGTGTACTCCAGAACCAACACATACTCTCACACCGCATGAACTGACGGACGCATAGATCGGATGCATACTCCAGGCCCAACGCATGCTCTCACATCTCATGAACCTAAGCCTCTTCCTTTGATGACAAAAATACAGGTAGGGAAGTATTGATGATTAATACTTTGTTTGTGGATTCAATTTTGCTCTTCCTTTGTTGACAAAATATACATGTAGGGAAGTATTTATGAGAAATGCTTTTTTGAGGATTCAATTGTGGTTATTGACGAGTAATGTTTTGTTTGTGGATTCGATTTTGATTGCTATGACTTGACCATTAAATAGTGCAATAACTTGCAGGGTCGGGTTGCTGGAAGTCTGACACAAATCATGAAAGATCTGCAGCAGGTATAAAGGTAAGATAATATTCAATCTCTTCGTTGTGTATGTATGTTAATTCTTTTGGATTTTTCGAAGGAAAGGGATCACCTCTAGCCTTAAATCACTCCCCCCCCGGGGTATTGTAATATCAATTGTCCAATTAATAAATGAACAAGATGTGAACTACATAGAATAGACCAATGTTTATTTTCACACTATATCTCTCGCTTTTCTTATACCTTTTCACATCTGGACAATACAAAAACTTAGTAGACCTTGTCCTTAGAGCAGTATCACTGTCAAACTGTTGTGCTACAGTTCAACCAATTCCAATTATTGAACTAACTAGATCTTATATGCCTAATCAGTCTTGATTTCTACGTATATTAATTGAATCACGGTCCATAGTGGTACGACTCAACTTATTTTCAAGTAATTATTTGAAATTAAAAAGTAGTAATGTGTTAACTTGTAGGTTTATGAGACCGATTATTGAAGTGGTTGAGATTCCATGTCTGTGGCTGCAACTCTAAATGTTTTATGAGGTGTCCCCAATGCCCCTGTTTATCTTGATTTCCTGTCTGTTAGTTTTTATCCATATGGAGCATAAGAAATATCTAAAAACAACACCTATAGTGAAAAATACCATAATCTAGAAAGTGGGAAGTCAGTTATTCGTCAGAAGGAGAGCTCTGACACAAAAGCTTGATAAGGTGCTACTCGCCAATGTTATTTTATTTGCAGCGTTTCCTACATTTATATGCTCAATTATTTTTGGATATTGTATAGATTATTACTTACCGAATACATGCTTAACCTTCGCATCTGATTTTTCTAATGCTACTATGCTTAAGCTCATTGAGGTTATTGCTTCACTTTCATTCCATGCGGATCACTCTTTTGTATCTAAAATCTATAAACATGTTAACTTCGCCCCTTGTTATTGCTAACAATATTGACAATATTAACATGTGTATGAGCTAACTGAACCAAATAGATACATGATTTGTTTGTAGGGATTAAAGTTGAACTTGGGAGACTATGTTGCTCGAATTGATTCTAAAACCGAGGTTGGCTGAAGTCGAACCAGGTACTCTTAAGGAGGATCATTTCTCTGTTTTATGCCATACAGCACACACATGTCCCTGTCTATACTTGACCTTTCCGCCCGAAGAATAATTATTCTGAAAATTATGACACGTTAGATGTCTCATGCATCTCTTATTCTTCCCACGCATTTCAATTTCTCCCATTTTCCCGAATCGCATACCGCGTTCTTTACGTGTTTCTGTGTTTCATTGCAGACACTAATCACCTCTGCGGTTCTGCCCCCACAAATGAAGCAAATGGTGTAACATATTATTTTATTTTCCCGCAAATAGTAAATTAACTCTAGATCACACAAACTGAGCTTCCTAAATATACATGCACACAACAGTCTCTAGCCTCATCAAATTTTCGTGATGGCAATGACCTATCACTCCATGCTATATTGATATGGGCTAAACCTCATGTCTCAAAAAATAAATGTTCATGGATTTCCTTAAAAGCCTAGAACACCATCCACGCTTGATCGATCAGGCGTATCTAATAATTGTTGACCCCTTGAAAACTTATCTTACCACACACGATTTCCTGAATACTACAATTGACAGTCTGCACCAGCATTGACCCACCTCTTTTCCTGAAACTAAAAATTTATTAGGAGGACTAAAGATCTCATGGAGGAATAAAATTACTATCCATTCCCTTGTTGACTTGGTGGGCCTATTGATATTTGAGTTCAAATCTGCAAAATAACGACATATAATGAATCATATTATGACAGTGGTTACAATCTGTAGGTATTTTAGTAAAATAACTTGTCAAAGGATTAGTTGCATACCGAATGTAAGTAATGAGAGAAGTAATCTTTGTTTTTAGATGAGTACGTTGCTTTGTGATTTACAAGACGAAGGCTTTCAATTCAACGTTAACAGTTGTCTCTGTAGCCTTATTATGTGGATCGGTAGAAAGCAAAGGGGGACGATGTCAGGAAAAAAGTGGGAAAGCTATGCTTCCATGAACATGCATATTCATTCCTGAGGCCTTGAAATGCCCATTGCTGACCTTGTATCAGCTTTTGGGTCCCCTTTCAAATTTTCATGAGTTTAGTTACTAGCTTGAGCATTTGTTGGACGTCGTACCCATGGGTAAACATAATCATTGTTAAGCTGCGCCTGCGAAGTTTTCCAGGATTTATTATATGCCAGTACTTTTTTCCCTTTGCACAGCATGTACTTTTATATATACACTATGTTTTTCAGGCAAACTGCATTGATGACTTAATTGTGTCGGTGGAGCAAACGTTTGCCTCAGAGATTAAGAAACTTCAAGCTGACCAGTTTAAGGCGATGGAGTAGGTGACTCTTGGACTGTTTGAAATGGATTATGGTTGTGTTGTGGGAGCTTACCAGGAACCTTAGAAAGCAAAAGATGTAGTAGCAGCTGTTGCCTCTTAAGCATTTTAATTTCCTTTTGTGATGATGTAGGATGTATTCTGGATTTGATAGTTTGGCTAAAATTTTTTAGAATGGAAGAGTAAACTTTCTGGTACAGATCATATGAAATCAGTTTTATGGCTATCGATGTATATATCCTAAGTTTGCTCTGTGGAGCTACCACAATGTTTTTATGTAATGACAGATCTGTGTTGACGGCTCAACTCAGTTTTGATGGCTTTGTATTGTTACAAAAGTGCATACGTACTGTGCCTTATTTAGCACCCATTGTAATTGCAGAATAGTATTAAAATCACTCTCAATATACAACTTTTTAAAATCAATTCCTAATGAGTCACTTGGATTGAGGGAGCTTCAATCCAAGTGAAAAGCAATTGTTTTATATGGACAATTGACTCCTCTAAAATTGCATAGTATCTAAACCTTTTCAAGTTCAGCATATAGGTTGAACAAATGTAAAGAAATTTTACACATGAAAAATTCAGAAACATGAAATAGACTATAATTGTCTATAAACAACAAAGTTTACTGCAGCAAATTAAACTGATAAAAAATAAATATTAATACATGGAATAAACTGTAATTGTCTACCGACAACAAAGTGTGCTAATGAAATTTAAACTGATTAACAATATACACATTTTCATAAGGACATCGGGCTTTAAATAAAGATCTCGTACGATATTCAGAAAACGGATTACACCTTCTACAAATATCAAATTTTAGCTATCCAAACTCACGTGCAACGCACGTGTTCCTCACTAGTCATTCATAAGTTCACTAAAAAATAAAAAAAAAGCATTCACAAGTCCAAGCAAGGAAAAAATGAGAATTGCGTTTTGACATAGGCAAATACAAAATGATGGAATCCAAATGAACCCATTACACCAAAGTAAAGCAATTGAGCTTATGGTGAAGGTTTCGAACAATCATCTACTAGAATTGGATAATAATTGAATAACGACATCAGAAAGAACGAGATACTAAATTGAAGTAGAAGGCATGCTTTCAAACTCCATTCAGACGTCAAGGCAAACAATGGACTTTGTTATTGTACTTCACCTTTCCTCAATGTATGAACTCATCCAACGGGTATAGAATCTGGGGTAGGATATGACACAGGTAGCGGAAAAGAGAGTTCATAGAGTTACCAGGCCTCACCCGATGGAATTCGGATACAGAACTATGAGGTGTTAGAATCTGTAGCCGGACAAAGAAATAATCTACATTTTCATTTCTTCCCTGTCTAAGTATAGTAGTATCAGCTTTGCTGTGGAAGCAGCACCAAAAAACGTCATGTTATCATTGCATTGCGGATCTATGAGCAGGGCCGGCCCTAGACTTTCATGGGCTCTAGGCGAGCGTTGAAAGTGAGGCCCCTTTTGCCATAAGCTTGTGAATAAAAAAACCTACTCAACGGTAGGACGGAATATACCCCGTGTTTTTATTAATAACTCGACGATACCCCGCGCCTACGCGCGGGTTTTGCTTTGAAAATCTGCTTTAGGATCAATATTATTTTTAAAGAACGGTGCTTGACGGTATTTCTTAGCTTTGGTGAATGCATGTCAAGAGTTGATCTACCCTCGTCGTCTGAGATATCTCGTCATTATGAAATGTAATGAGGAATGAACCGAAATACTTCTCTACTTAAGAAGATGGCAGTACCAGAGGAGTAAGTGGAGAATATAGTTGATTTGGAAATAACATATACATGGTTGCACACTGAAACATTTGTTAGATTTAAGGCCGAAATGGGTGTACCAAGATTTTGGGCGAAAAATTGAGCTGCGGTAATGCTAAGACATGAAATATCAGTTATCTCCCGAATTAGCAACTTTCGTCCTTTTTTAGCGGAGTGCACCAAGAAGCCATAGTGACATTGTCTTTGGTGTGGTCATTATCATTCAATGCTTCCTTGGCCTTGAAACTTAATAACCGTTTTCGTTTCGTGGCTTTCTTCGAAAGTTGGTCGTCTACAGTCTGTTGGTTCGCCGTGGTGGATCTTTAACCTGAGTGAAGCCAAGATTGATGTGAACCGATCAGTAATCCAGACCCGCCTTTCGCAAATAATTATTGAGATGAAGAGTGTGTACGCACCATGATATGGTTACTCATTGGCTGGCCATTAGTTGTTGTTCTTGTTCTTGAACTGGATTTTTTCGCGTCCCAGTTGTTTATGAGACATTCAAGATCTTCGGTTAGACTTAAATTGTTTTACTTTCAAGTAAAATACGCTTCCTATTGATTTGGGCTGTTTTAGGGCAAATATCTGTTTCCATGCCTCACAGCAAGATGCCTACAATTATCAACAAAAAATTAAATTAACATTAGAGAAAAGCTTACACAACAACCAACTATCCTAAACTCTTAACGATATTGCTCAGCTTTGATAAGTGCATGACAAGAGTGAATCTCAAACCCTTTTTTCTTTTAAAAGAAACATCACTGTTACTATATGCGCAGACTATGTAACTATAATATCAAGGGACAAACTTACAATCTTTTTTTGCTATATCTTACTTGGACTTTGTTCAATTCCTTCATGAAGATCGGCGATCAAAAGAGGCGTTACATCTAGTTGAAGCAGGAACAATTGGTTTTCTCCTTCCTTTCATACCTGTAAGGGCCTTGCTGTTTCGCTTTTCAAGTAGTTTACACTTCCTATTATTTCGGGATGATTTAGGATCAATATCTTTTCCCATGCCTACCAGAAATGTGCCTACAAATATCAACAAAAGACTAAAATAAAATAAGAGAAAAGATAAAACGACGACCAACTATGGTAAATCTTAATTGTATTTCTCATCTTTGATAAATGCCGACATGAGTTCATCTGAAACATTTTGCTCAATTGAGTAGACAAATTACTATAATTGCTTCTGTTGAGGAGGGTACTTCACATAAAATGGAATTAGATGTAAATCGTTGATCAAAAGAGGCGGTTCATCCATTGAACCAAAAACCATTGTTTTAACTTCATTTATTACTTACATTTTTTTCTATATTTTAATTGGACTTTGTTCAAGAAGAGAAGTACAAAATAATCCAAGGGAACATGTCATAACTTAGCTTGATTGTGATAATTCATGTTGATTATCACAAAACTGGAGTCATGTGTAGTGTGAAGGAAATTAGAGACAAAACTTGTTACTTCTCATATTCTAACTAATAAAAAGGTTATACATTCAAACTGCCATGAAAGCGATTAGGTCTAAAGTAGAAGTTTAGTGGCTTACCACAGGGGTCCGGAGTGTTATAGGAAGTAGAGGTTTGATTGAAAACTCAATACAAACACCTTATGGGAGAGAAACAGCCTGCAAAATTAAAAAAATTCTATTAGCAAGAGTAGAACCATAAGATATTTGTATTGACTTCTCATCCCTTACTAAGCCCAAACAATTGCCTAAACATATTGTTATGCTAAAGTTTCACATATGTATTTTTCTCAAACAACAATAGAATGCAAAGTTGAATGAAGAGAAGATAGTGTTCAAGACTATATACCAAAAATATGGAAAGAGAGTTCGTATTCACATTTGTTTTGTGTTAAAATGAACAACTTGGCTGGTCATGTATCTGTGGCATCTACGGCTTTATAAATTCAAGTGTAATGTAGGAATAGCGCTTATAGATGTAGAATATTGATGAGAAATGAAGTATAGGGTTCACTTTGTTACAAAAGGAGGGCGAAACGCGATGGCGAGGAGGTCGCTTGATTGACAACTCAATTCGAACACATAAAGGAGAAGAAAAGCCTGAAAGACCAAAAACTTGAATTCAAAATCATTAAAGAAAATAGGGAAAAGCTCCGTAAAAAAAATCAATCAAAAACCAATTTCATGGAACCCTAAGTCTGATACGTAGTTGCTCAAAAAAAAAGTCTGATACGTAGAATAGAAATTAAATGTTTTTTGAGGCTGAGAACCAAAAAGTTGAATCCAAAATCATTAAAGAAAATAGGGAAAAGCTTCGTAAAAAAATCAATCAAAAACCAATTTCATGGAACCCTGAGTCTGATACCTAGAATAGAAATTAAATGTTGTTTGAGGCTGAAAAACTTAAATTTCATAAACTGCAAAAGACGAAGAACTTACCGAAAGTTAGGATTACAATAGAATGGGAGAACAGATTGTCGCCTCAGGCAGAGCCGGTGGAAATGGGTCAGTAGTCACCTTTTGCTTGCTGAAACGACATATATCTGGAATGAACGATTCCTTCTGCAAGAAAGAGAGCAATAATTCCAAGAGCTGACTGATAAGGGGCTTTCTTCCGTTTCGTTTTGGCGGCCATTATGATTTGATACGTTGCAGCGGCCGCTTGGATTGGAGAGGGGGACAGACGAAAGGCCGTAGGTTACGTGGAAGGGTTACTCCATTTTGTAAAATATTTATGTTTTTTTTTTGGAATATATTAATGCACATACCAATATCGTTTCTTTTCCATCCTTTTCTTATTTCTATTTAGGCAAAATTGCACCGGAGGTGCCCATATTTTCCCAAAACCGGCAAGTGGGTACCCAAATTTTCAAATCGTGCACCAGAAGTACCCAAATTTTCAAAACCGTGCACGGGAGGTACCCAACGCTAACCGCCGTTAACTTTCCGTTAACTTTCCATCAAAATTGGACGGAAAAGTATAAAAATACTATTATACTCATTATTTTCACCTCAAACTTTTTTTAAAATACAACTGCTACTAACGAATCTAAAATAATTAAAAATAACAAAATTTTAATTTAAAAATTTGATATATGTAAGATAATGCAATAAATGTCATCATAATTATATATTTTTACATCATTTCAAGAAATGAAATATGCTTTTATTAACATCTATCCGTCAAACTTAAAGTCCTTAACTTTTTTTTTAAAAAAAATATTAAGATTGTAATCTCAAAATGAAAAATCAACAAGAGGGTACATGTGAAATTATCAAAGATACTTATATGTTATTGTTTTATTAAAAAAATATATATGTGAAATTATGAAATTTTGAGATTGTTTTTTTTTAATATTATTTTTTTTGAAAAAAAAAATCAAAATTTCACAATTTCACATATACATTTTTTTAATAAAACAATAGCATATTTTTTTTGAGATTGTTTTTCTTAACATATATCCGTCAATCTTAAATCCGTTTAACTCTTTTTTTTTAAATATATATATATATATATTTTTAATTTCATATGATTTTTTAGTAAGAGAATAACATACAAGAATCTTTGATAATTTCACATGTACCCTTCCGTTAATTTTCCATTTTGAGATTGTGAAAATTTTGTTATTTTTATTTAAAAAAAGTTAGGGACTTTAAGATTGACGGGTGTATGTTAATAAAAACATATTTCATATCTTGAAATGATGTAAAAATATGATATTTTGATGAAATATATTGCATTATCTTACATATATCAAATTATTAAGTTAAAATTTTATTATTTTTAATTTTTTTAAATTTGTTAGTAACACTTGTTTTTTATAGAAAAGTTGGAGGTGAAAATAACGGGTACAATAGTCTTTTATACTTTTCCATCCAATTTGGATGTAAAGTTAACGGCAGTTAGCGTTGGATACCTCCGGTGCACGATTTTGAAAATTTGGGTACCTGTGGTGCATGATTTGAAAATTTGGGTACCCACTTGCCGGTTTTGGCAAAATATGGGTACCTCCGGTGCAATTTTGCCTTCTATTTATATATATTCTCTATATCTTCCCATTTCTATGTTTTTCCTATTAAACACGTTCATATCTATTATTATTATTATGTAATTACCGTTTGACTTTTCCAATTGAGGTCATAAAACTTCTCATAATCTGTATTTAGTGTAGGTAATTGGGTAGAATGAATAGGTAAGAATAATTAATTGATGAATATACATGTCATTATTGTCATCAAATGGCCAACAAGGCATACGACATGGCATTCCAAATGTCGCTTTGTGTAGTACAAATGTCATCACCGGAGGCCACTTTCCTGCTTTTATAAATAACTAGGCGAGACCCCGCGCTACAGCGTGGGTGGAGTGGTACACTTATGCATCAAATTTCATTTCCATTGAGGATAATATGTAGTACCTTTTACAAACACGGAAGTCGTGTCTCAATCACATCATTTTCATAGCATGTTTCAGAGAGAGCCAGTGTACAAATAGTTATTTATAATTTCATTTACTCTTTCGTAATTTTTTGCATAAATGGGGAGTTAAGAAGATTATAATTTCCTTTTACACTGTCTACATTGTTCCCGTAGCTGGCTTAATCTACCTTCCTTAGCTGAAAGAATTTTGAAACTAATTAAAGTAGATGTAGGCATGTAGTTTGTTTAGTTGAGTTCTTGTTATCACTATTGTCAAGAAGTTAGTAGCTATTTTCCCGTAGAGAAATGTAAGTTTCTTCTTATTTATGGCTCTTGTTTGATCAATGGCATCTTTTATGAATGTATGCGAGATATCTAACAAATTACGACTCGTCTCAAATCTGGCGAAAGCTTAAAACATCATGCAAACCATTATAAGTACACAATTCGTGAACCCGCGCAACAACGTGGCTTTCTGGATATACTACTTGTTGGATGTAGAAGTGATTAATGCATGTTAGTTTAGATCATTAGAGACAATTTTAAAATATACATTATATTAGGTAGATCGATCAATATTATATTATATCATCATTCGTCAATATTACGCTTTTTAAAATGTCGTATATTATCTCTCAAAAGATATACATTATATATTTACGATTTCTATTCTTAAAGCTAGACCATTTTACTGGACACGTAGTCTTGACTAATGCTAGGAAAAGATTGTCACATAGGGTAAATAATACCCGAGAGCCAAGAAACTCAGAATGAAATTTCGACATGGGTTACATAATCTTTTGAAAGATTTGCATATGTCGAAATATAATTCATCATCTCATATCTTGTTTTCTCTGCTTCTTTTGGATCTTCCCAATTTGACTTTCACCACTATTCACATGCTCATTTTGATCCGTTGATTTGTAAATAGCCAAACGATGTAACTTTTATAAATTTTGGTGGCGTTGTAGAGTAAGAACACCGGAAAAGAATATCAGAAAATTACATCGTTTGACATCCAAATCATCAGGTCAAAGTGACATGAATACATGTAGAAAAAAAATTGAAAAGATCCAGGAGAAACAAACTAATTAATATCAAATTCCAAATATAATAATGTCCTCACAATTGACTCTGCCTACCAGACTATCAAAAGAATCGATGAACTTACCTATGACTCATCACCAAAGCTTTCTTTTCCCTTGTTTTCACTGCAGCAACTTGTTAATATTTTTGGCTGAAACAAAAAAGGACAAAAGAATATTTTTCAATTCTCTTTGTCAACCAAAAAAATAATATTACTCGATCATTATCAGAGAGCCCGGTCAAAGAACTTGCAATAATCCAAAACTTTAAAAGTATTGTTTCCAAAATGAAACAAATTAGTGGTAATTCAAAACGGTAGAAAGAAACCTTCATTGATTAATTTCTAGAATGCTTTGCATACTGTAAGAAAATAAACACCAACGGGATAGAATGGTTCGCTAACGTCCAATCTGAGAAAAAGTAACAGAAACAACCATGTCGAAACAAAGAACATAAGAAATGAATACAAAAATGTGAGATATGAACAACTTCTCCCTGTAGAAATTAACTGAAAAGAACTAATAGAGTACGCCTCATGTTCAAATTATTGTTTTGAGATTGTATCCCGAATCAAAAAGTTTCACTGCCTTGGTGTTCTCTCACAGTGGGAAATCAAAATATAAGCGTTTCTCCGCGGTTCTTTTGCAAAATGAATCCCGTTTCATTTTTCTGAGTGAGTGGCTCGGAGATTTGATGGTAAAATTGAGAGTTTTGTAACTGTTATATGAAGTTTAACTTTTGTAGTAGTAATTGCTATACTAAAGTTACTAAATAAATGCATAATGGTTAAGTGAGTATCATATCAGTTATCCGTCGCATGAGATTTTAATATCATATAAATGAAAATTTTAATATCATATAAATGGAAATTCAATGATTGCATATCCAAAACTTACACGGCAATATAAATAACTACATGAGAACTTTTCATTGGCTAAAATGGCATATCTTCCACGTGTACTTTACACTTGTCATTTGTAGAAGAATTACTAAGTGCCAAATGGCACACTTAAATTCAATCTGAGCACTTGTCGGCTTTTATATATATATAAAATATAGATCGATACAGATAGATTTTTCTGATTGAGTGGCTCGGAGATTGATGGTAAAATTGAGAGTTTTGTAACTGTTATATGAAGTTTAATTTTTGTAGTAGTAATTGCTATACTAAAGTGACTAAATAAATGCGTAATGGTTAAGTGGGTATCATATTAGTTATCCATCGCATGAGATTTTAATATCATATAAATGGAAATTCAATGATTGCATATCCAAAATTTACATGGCAATATAAATAACTTCATTGGTAGAAGAATTATTAAGTGCCAAATGGCTCACTTAAGTTCAATCTTAGCACTTGTCTGCTTTTATATATATATAGATATAGATATAGATATAGATATAGATATAGATATAGATATAGATATAGATATAGATATAGATTCAGGTTTTTAACCCGTAAAAACAAAGTGGGGGGACACAATACCTTACCCACTACAAAAAAGAAAGTTACAATATTTATAAAAAAAACTACCTTTCTCGCTTTCATAGATGCAAAATTACTTATCAAATCATCATACTCAAGCTGTTCTAACATATCTCTTTCGATAGACAAGAGACTCAAATCACTTAGTCGTTCTTGTGACATGGTTGACCGCAAATATGTCTTTATAAGCTTCAATTTTGAACAATTCTTTCTGCAGTTGCAACAGTCACTGGTATAGTATTACTGTATAAAAATGCAAGTATTTGGATAAGATTCGACCACTTTAATATAATTCAGGACATCTATACGATATTGCCCCTACTCTTGGAAAAATACTACGGGTCCCCTTGAAATTGGGGGCCCTAGGCGAACACCTAATTTTCCTAGCAGACGGGCCGGCCCTGTCTATGAGTCTACCAGAGTGACCATATATATTGAACTGTAGTCGACTGGGAATTTTGCAATAATTCTAAACGGACAGAATTTTAGACATAATTTGCTTTCTTAGTAATTTTAATTAGCTGTCAATTTTTCTAAGAGTTTAGCATTTTCTTAGTAGTGTTTGATTTTTACTACTTTAATAATTATGATTAGATTTATGTCTAAAATTTTCTATGATATAGCGTGACTAGGGATTTTGGGGGTAGATTGGAGGAAGAGAGCGCGGATAGAAATAGAGAGGCCGAGAGGCAGATGTCTCTACAGATGTCCATCGCATTCAAGAATGTAAATGTTGCTGCAAAAGATCGGGTTCCTGTTGAACAAAGTAGATGAAGAGACAACGATCATCCAACTCTCATGAACAGTATCATATGCTGCAAGGTTACCCCCCTCCTCCCTGCCAGAGACACAGTAGAAGCATACAACATGGTACGCCACCGAATCAATGGATTTGATCACTTCATCAAACACTAGAGTCTTCCACTTGTTCCTATTTTGATGTTGTGTGCTGATGCCAACTTTTCCTGGGATGACATTCTGAGTCAGAATAAGGTAAACGCAGTCTGGGAACGATGGATCCGAAGAGAATGTAGCCACGGATTCCTTACTGTCCAGACAAGGTACCCTGCGGCCGCAGAGAGGGACTTGTTCTCTAATAGCCCGATGTGTCCGCAACTGTCCCACAATGTGTTCATGATTAATATACTATAATTTGGACCTAACTCATAAGGTTGGTCTTTTGCGTAAGTGGGTGTCCCAAGATGTATATGGTGCTCCGTTCTCGCAGTGCTTAATCTCCCAACAAGTAGTATAAGAGTCAATCGTTCGTGTGCGCTCTGTCATGGTGAATCAAAGGGCGAAGATGTGCAGTGTTCTCGTGGATGGCTCTTTCATGAGTAGCGGACATAATGTTCCTGCTGCCAGTCAAAAATCATGTGTAGCTCCAGCAAGTGGTCTTGCAAACACAGAGGTGATTACAAAAAAAATTGGCAAGTGCTCACGGGCAAAGGGGAGCATGTGGGCCCATACATGAAGGAGAAGATGATTGGGTATCATGTCAGAGCAGATTGCTCGACATCGAGATGGTTGACAAGATGTCCATGCTTAATATAGTATGATGGGATTAAAATACAAGGTTGACCTTTTTGGTAAGTGGGTGGGGAGTCCCGCATCATACTACGGTGCTGAATCTCCCGGAAAGTGCTATCAGACTTGATGGTTTGTGACCGCTGTCGTGGTAAATTGAAGGCTGAGAAGGTGCGATGTTCGTGTGGATGGGTCTTCCATGAGTGGTGGACGGTCAAATTAATGTGTTGTCTCAACATGCGGTCATGCTAATGGTGGTATGGTGGTCCGGTACACTCTCACAAAGTGTTTCAGAAAAGTTCGGCGGATGCTTGCGGGCAAGGGCGGAGCATGTTCAAGGGTTCACACATTGCAGGGGGAGATGACTAAGATTACATGTAAGCGGATTATTCAACATCGGGATGGTGCAAAGAATGTCCAGGAAATAGTATAATTTGGATCCTAACTAATAAATGTTAACTTTTCGGGTAAGTGGGTGTCATGAATCATACTATGGTGCTCCTATCTTACGATGCTTAACCTTCACACATTACCATCCATTACATTAAGCGTGGGAAATTGATTAAAAGATTGAAATTTAAAATGAGAACTTGAGTACGACGTGTGATGAAATTGAAAACATGGGTAAAAGAGTGAACGAAAAGCAAAACTTTGATATATCAATGTAATTGATACCTAAAATTGAACACAGAACAAAAATGAAACCGGAGATTGGTAAGTAATAGTCCAACAGGAGTGATCTAGCATGGACTACGATAAAAATTAAGTACTAAAAAAAGTGAAAATATCTATAGAACAGAAATGGGAAAAGTCCTAGAGGTATACAGGTGACAGTCTTTAAAATGATCCACAGGCACAGAGTATTTAGTTTTCCAGAAAATAACATCCTGAGACAGAAAGAACATCCATTTCTAAAAATGTATTGTGTCCGTGTCAAAGACTTAGTAAATAGTGCTTGATCTATACCAGATAGACAGATAAGCCTTGTGTCCCAGTACTTTGATAATTTAACCTCCCCATCCTTTAAATTTGTTAATCACAACAAAGTATAGGGAGGTTAAGTTTGTGTAATGTACATCTATTCCTGGTCATTTGCTAGTTTTGACTATTTAGTGAATTTTTAGCTCAATAATGGAACATCTGCACATAGACAATGAATGAATCATATAAGGCCTGGAACGTGTACCTGCGGTGTCATGTTCTTAATTCTTCAATGCTTCTTCCACACTGGGAAAAAGAGTTAAATCTTATACCCAAAGATACGACAATTGCCTACATCTTTCAAAACACAGTATTATTGTACCTTGAATAACAAGAATGTCACCAGTTGAAGGCACGGGACAGTCCTTATATTTCACACCATAAGGGCTAAGAATATCACTAGTATCCCATGGTCATTTTGCATTGTAAGTAACAAGTGCCAAAAGTCACCATCTTTGTCATGCGGATAGTGAGTTTGCATCTTTCTAATTATTAATAGGACTCGTCTTGTAATTACAACACTAATTACACAAATTAGTCCTCTAGTAATCACACTTACAATAATTAGTCCTCAGATCTACGCTGTCAAATACTGCAATAAGGTTAGACGAGAAAATCCATGTAAGACATCATGTTCTCACACATTTGTTATGGAAAAGATAAACTGAATGATTTTATTGATCTTCATCAGTTCAAAAATTCGAACTCTGAAAGAAACTTTATTCTCTTCAGAGGCTATTATTTTTGGTTGAATAATGAAACCAGTACGCAAACAACGCCATAATAGGATTGTTTCAAGTTTCAACAAGTCCACAAGAATAGGCCTTGCTGATATGACACTACCCCCAAAGAAGCAAGGTGACCTGGTAGAAGGGGTTCAAGTTTGGACATAAAGGCAATGTTTGTCGATTCTCAAGCCTACAAATGCAAATCCTAGTGAAATCAGCATGATTTTGAGTACTTAAAAATGGTTTTACGGATATGACTAACAAACAAGACATATCATTACATTAGAATTGTTTTAATCCAGCTCCGGATATGACCTACGAACTGATTGTTCAAGCAAATCCAGAGACGGAAATCGCATGCAATAAAGGAGGTTAAGTCCATATTCTTCTACAGACATCGACCAATAGCCACTATCTTTGAATGGGTAGCATTCATTGTCATTGAAGGAGCACAGATTGAGTTAAGACAAAGGCTAGAGATCACGTTCACATACAAGGATGACGATACTTCAGGTAATACATCCTGAAATTCCTATTGGAACAAGAGGCTGGACCTTTAACAACTTTATCCAGTCTCTCTAAATAGCAGGAGAAATACCTGTCATGGTAGGTCCAAAGCTTGCTGGATCACGAGAGAAGTTTACAGCCCTGGGCAATGAGAGCCAACATCAATAATTTTTTCAGAGGTACGACTGAAATATCTCTAACAATATAAAAGTTGCCAACCTGAAGAATATATACATACCAGGGTGACTACTGACTACTGCACCTCACAACGCCTAACAAGTCACAGCCAAGTCCCACTACGACTGCAAACTTTTAAACCCAGACATTAGAGACCTGGAGGATATTTTGCTCAGGGGCCAGCTAATGTACCACAAAGGTAGAGTAATAAGGCTGAGTAAGTTTCACTGGCATGAGAGATATGAAGTCCTGATTCTGAATTGATAGAGAAACATATGCAAACTACTATTTCCTATAGCAACATGCTACAAAGTAATGTCTATCAAGAGTGCCGCACCTCGAACAAATATTTAAGGATACCGTCTGGGCGACAAATAAGAGAAACCAAAACGGGTTTCAAGATTGGATACAGATTCAAGGAGCATGTTTGCTAATCGGTTCTCACCTAAAATGTTGATGAATTGTCGAATGCAGCATTGCACTATTGTTAATGTGTACTAACATATGAGAACAAGATTAATTAAAATCAAACAAAATGAGAAAGGAGCTGGGAGCAGAACATAAAGACTTGTATTATCATAATCAGTTATTTATACTCAAAATACCAAAATATTTCAACACAATGTAATTGAAGATAACATGCATGTTAGATAGCCTAATGAGTTCAAAGTAGAGTTGACCAATAAACACAGATTCCTCAAGCAGTTTTACTCTGAGTAATGCAACCGGCGGGAGGCTGGATCCATATTCCAAAATGAATAAGACTGGTCCAGTAGGAGCAGCTACCTGTGCAGCGATAAGACTTGCCATCCTCAAAGGAATAATACTTCGAGTACTTGTAGCCATAAAAAAATATCTTATTGGCAATGTCGGAGCACCATGGGACCGATACTGCGAATGAGGTCAGATACTCTTTGTTGGGGATAAATATAGCACGGTCTCCCAAGCTTGTTTTCTCAACCCAAGTCTTTGTAGCGCTATCCAGCTCGAACAGGCTGCATTTATCCTTAATTTCACTGGTGGTTCCGTTCGATTTCGTCTTCCTCAAGAAGTAGAATTCTGTGTCACGGCATACAAGTAGGAGTTTTCCATCGCATTCAAGGATGTAAAAGTTGCGGTAAAACTCCGGATTTCTGTCGACCAGAGGAGATGAAGTGATGACCAAGGTCCACGTCTCCTGAACATGATCATAAGCTGCAAGGTTACTGCTAGAGACGCAGTATAAGCATCTGTCATGATAAGCCACAGAATCGATGGTTCCAATCACTATATTGAACTCCAGTGTCTTCCACTCCCACCAATTAATACTATTTTGGTGCAGGGTGCTGATGAAAACTTTTCCAGGGACGACATTCTGAGTCAGAACAAAGTAAACGCAGTCCGGCGAGGACGGATCCGAAGAGAAAGTGGCCATGGTTTCCTCACAAGGAACCCAGGTGGTGGACTTGCGGTCGGGAGGAGGGACAATGCCGTCGCGTAAATCCGGCAGCTTAAACAACCTTTTGTTGAAAGGTGAAAACAGCAAGAATGATTTCCAATTAGGACCATAAGGCCATAGAAAGAGCAACCAACCATTCTTGGAAGCTTTCACTCTGTTGTATTTGAAATCATTCTCCTCTTCTGGGTATTTGAAACCGTAAGTAGCGTACGGTGGCCGTCCACGGCTGTGAAGCGGATCATATAGCTTCAAATCGCTATCCAAATCATTAAAGGTGACTAACCATGGAAGTTCATCAATGGCTCGACGACGAAGACGGGTGTCGTTGTTGTCGTCGTCGGTGATCAGAGAGTGATTCTTTTTGCATGTAGCACCGAAGCGGACTCTGTCGGCGAGATTTAGCGATGAGAGTATCTCTCCGGCCAGCAAATCAGTTGGAAGTTGGTATAATTGCATCGCCGTCTCACCCCGCCGATGGCGCCTTTTCTTCATGTTGGGATCGCGAACCTTGACCTTGAACTTGTGGTTCTTCCTCTTCGCGGCCGGTGGAGCCATTGTCCGTCCTTGTGTGCCTGCTTCTTCTACTTCCGACATGCAAAACCTAGCTTGGGGCACAAATTGAACCATTTGTAGTACTCCTCGATTTTTTCATATTCAGCAAAATTTCCTTTTTTTTAACGTCTTCTACATGGACAGAATTTTAGACATAAATATAGACACAATTTCCAAATGTAGAAAAATCAATCCCTACTATGGAAACATTAAACTCTTATAAAACATTGATACATAATCAAAACCAATTAAAGTAGAAATTATGTCTAAAATTATGTCCAAAATTATGCCCATTATTCATACTAAAAAGTATCTTTTTGGCACACAAACACACACGAACACAGGGTTTTTAACCCAAAATCACACACTTCTAATATTTCTTCTTCATGATTGATTTCTAAACTGAGTGATTACATCGGTTTAAATAGAAAATAAACTAACCCTAACTAACGATTTGACCTAACGGGCCTGGCCCGGTCTACTAACTAAGTAAATAAAGACAAACTATTTAACAAAATAAAATAAATAGGTAATCACTAATACTAAATAATCAATAACGATAATAATAGTACGTTTGATCCGTACGATACGGTTGGCCCGTATCAACTCCCCCGCGGTTAAAAATCGCCTTGTCCTCAAGGCGGATCATGAATTCCATAAACTGAAGTAGACCCCTTTGTTGCATTCTGTCCAAAAATGAAAATTAGGCCCATAATTTGGCAAAAGCTTCTAGGCAAAAAATTGGAGGAGGCCCAATGTGTGAAGAAAGCAGCCTCACAATGGAAAGCAGCCCACGATGATGTGAGTTCAACCCATTAGTTTGAACCCTAACTGGAGGAGAAACCGTCCGTTGTTGCAGGCGGTTATGGAGGTTGGTGGGGTGGACGGTTATGGCTTCGACAACGGAGGGGGATGAATCTGGTGGTTTCTTCGATGGTGGTGGTGTTATTTCCTGCAACTTCAGCGACGGGATCTGGTTTTCTGCCGGGTCCGGTGGTTTGGGTGGGGGCTGCTGCGTCGCGTGCGTCGGGGAAGACGACCGGAGCGGCGTGGTGGCCTGCAAATCAACCTTCGACGGTGATTTCGACGGAGATGGAGGGTCGGGTGGCTCCGGTGGTGTTGGTGTGGTGTCCTGTCCGTTGTTATTGCCGGGGAGAAAGCCGATTAAAAGCTGGCGTGTGCTAGGGGACTTGTTCCACGTGGCCATCATCTTTCTGATTGTCTACTTGCAGGAGTGTGGATGGTTGGTTTGTGAGGGATTGGTGGGTTATTTGTGAGGAGGGTGGATGGGTTGTTTGGGAGGGAGTTGTGCGTAGTTTCATAACTTGCTGCTTGGGATGTTGCTCTGGCGTTGGTTCTTGCTTCAAAATCGCCTTCTGTTGTGCTTGTTGCGACGGCTGTAGAACCTGTTGGGTCGCCGGTGGCCGCTGTTCTTCGGATCTGAGTATGTCCTGAAGTTGACGAAATTCGTTAGTGGAAATCAACCAGTATTGTCTTCCACTTAGAGATATTCGTCGTCCACTTGCTTTGAGGCCTGCAAATGGGATGTTGTCGATGTCGAGAACCGTAATCGGGGTTGAGTCCGACATGATTTTCACCAGTTGAATGGTGAACCTCAATGGAAGCACCAATTGATACTAAAAAGTATCTACAGGGCACACAAACACGCACGAACACAGGGTTTTTAACCCAAGAACACACACTTCTAATCTTTCTTCTTCTTGATTGATTTCTAAACTGAGCGATTACATCGGTTTAAATAGAAAATAAACTAACCCTAACTAATGATTTGACCTAACGGGTCCGGCTCGGTCTACTAACTAAGTAAATAAACAAATATACTATTTAACAAAATAAAATAAATAAGTAACCACTAACACTAAATAATCAATAACGATAATAATAATACGGCTGATCCGTACGATACGGTTGACCCGTATCATCTTCTTATTTGAACAAACTTATAAAAAGAAAAAGCTTTTCAGAAAAAAACTATCTTACCCTGATGAAAAAAAACACCCACCAAATTCTGAATTGGGCTTAACTAATTAGTATGAGTAATAAGTCCTAGATTAATCATTCCAAAAGCTACTCTAATTGGCCACATCAACCCAAAGGTCCTATCACTACCCATAATGAAATCTTTTCTTTCTTGAACGTAAGACCGTTTGGCTGATGTGGCAAACTTAGGATGTTTTAAGTGGGACAATTCCGTCGCCCAAATCCGGAAGCTTGATCAACCTTCGGTTGAAAGGACAAAAGAGCAAGAAGGAAATCAAATAAAGTCCTTTAGGCCATAGAAAGAGCAACCAACCATTCTTGGAAGCTTTCTCACAGCAGTAGGTGTTTGAAACCCTCGTCCTCCTCATGTGGGCATCTGAAATCATAAGTAGCATACGGTGGTCGTTCACGGACGTGAACCGGGTCGTATAGCATCAATTCACCGTCCAGAAAAGTAACTAACCATGTAAGTTCATCAATGGCTCGACGAAGACAGGTGTCGTCGTCAGTGATCAAAGAGTGATTCTTTTTGCAAGTAGCACCAAAGCGGACTCTGTCTGCAAGGTTTAGCGATGAGAGTATTTCTCCGACGACCAAATAAGTTGGAAGTTGGTATAGTTGCATGCTGTTGGCCGCAGTCTTCTGAATCTTCTTCTCGCTCTGCAGTATTCTAAAATCGCACCTTTTGATGTTGGGATCGCGAAACTGGACCTTGAGTTTCTGGTAATTCCTTGCGGCCGGTGGTTCCAAGATTGTGTCAACTACTCTGTAGTCCTCAGCCATAGTTTCCGTCCTTGCAGAACAGTCTTCTAAGCAATCCAACATCCAACTAGGTTTCCGACATGTAGATTAAGGGTTTCGGGGATTCGTGGACTAAAAATTATCGTCAATGTGAAAGTTTTGAATAGAATTTTATAATATAATCCGCTCTTGGGTTTTATCACTATTAACTGTGTCACTTTGACCGAATAATTTGAATAGTAAAATAATGTAATTTTTTGATAATTTTTTCATAGTGTTGTAGCGTAAAAGGTTCTCCATAATACGGTGGAAAAAATATCAAAAAATTGAATCCATCCAAATCACCCGTTCACTCTGACCGAGATACGATTCAGAAAGTCAGTATGGGAACAAAGAGAAGAAACGGAGTGCTACTACGTTTTCAATAGACCTGGCAAAATATATTTTTACCCATTGGGCTCATGATGGCAACCGGCCGGGCCGTGCATAAACCCGGCCGTGCGTTGCAGGTGCGGGCTGTGCGCGTGCCGTGTTGAGGCGTAGGCCGGGCCGGGCTCGCAGGGGGCTGAAATATGACCCGTGTCGTGCCGTGTCGCTTGCACGCGTCGACCCGTGTAGCGGGCCGGGTCGATAGAGATAAATTTGTTTTATTATTATTACTATTAGTATTATTATTATTATTATTAAGCACTTAATATTTATTAATAACCTAACTTTTAAAAATAACAAAGAACTAAATATTAAAAAAAGATGTAACAATTTATTTATAACTTAACTTTTGAATTTTGACGTTACAAATGTTAGAAATAATGCATCACTATAGTGGTGGTACATCCCAACTACGTTGGCACCTACCCAACTATCTATCATTTTCCTTTTTTTCTAAAGTATAAATGTAGGAAAAAATAAGAAAGATACATTTACTTGGTCAATTGTTTCTAAACTAACTTTAATGTTCTTCGTCAATGTCTTCGTAAATAATTCTGTCCACTTGGTCTATTGTTTTTCCCTCTGCATCGGCTTTGAATATTGCATTTGTGAGTTCGTCCTCTCTTCGGATATCTTGTGTTCTCATCTTGTTATCGTCCCAATATTTTGTGAGAATAAGCACCTCCAACATCTCCGGCGTCAATCTTGAACGCTTCTTTGATAACACCCTTTCACCTGCACTAAAAGCCGACTCGGATGCGCTACTTGAAACGGGAGGGGTTAGTACATCACGTGCTAATATTGATAATACCGGGTAGCAATCGGAATTTTTTTTCCACCATTTTAAAACATCTAAGTCATTAATATTATTAGTGTCATAAGTATGCTTAGTATTTAAGTATCTTTCCAATTCGGAAACACAGGGGTCATAAGAAGTAGAACAATCCGTGAATGTGGCAAAATCAAATAGTGGATCAAATTCATAGGCTTGAGAAGTAGATGGAGGCATATTTTGAGCTTGTGTATCTCCATGAAGCGAAAAATATTTGTCATATTTCCTTTGTAATTCAACGGTAACCTCCTCAATAGTTGGTTTATGGTAATCCTCCCCCATGTTATTGGCTATTTGTTTAAGCGCTTTTTCTACCGCTTGAAGTTTTTGGCGTGGAACAAGTACCGCAGCTAAACAAAAAATCATTGGAATTTTTTTTAAAATATTTCATAACATGCATTTCAATGGAAGCCTCTTTAAATTGTTCGGTAGTCCTACATGCATCTATAATACTACCCACTTTCATCAATAATATTAGAGCCTAATTAGTCGTAGTATAATAAACGCCCGACATTTGGTTAGTAGCATCGTAAAAAGGTCGTAACATTTTGGTCAACTCTCTTGCACATTTCCAATCACTCATAGTAAGTTCAAGGCCGCGAGCATCTTCTCTAATAAACCGCGTTATCACGCTCTCGTACACTTCGCAACCCTAATCAACAAATAAGTACAATTCCGCCTACTAGGACAATCCACAATAGATTTTCTAATCTTTTTGTTAGCAAGTTCACATGCGTCCTCAAATTTCTTTTGTCTTTGGCTACTACTAGAAATATAAAAAAGTGCGTTACGAATATTTTCATTTCTATCCGTTTGAGATTTCATAACATCCTTCACAATCAAGTTAAGAATATGACAAAAACATTTCATTTGGTGTAGTTTTTCGCCGGTGTATGGACTTAAACTTTCTTTCAAAAGATTCGTAGAAGCATTGTTATTGATGCGTTGTCAAAAGTAATACCCATAATGCGGTTTGAAATTTCATATTCAAGAAAAATATAGTATATGCTCCTAATATTTTTTGCATTATGTGGATACTCTATTTGCCTAAATGCAATAATTCGTTTTTTAAGAATCCAATCTTCGCCCACAAAGTGCGCGGTAACACAAATAAAACCACGATTAGTTCCACTAGTCCACAAATCGGAGGTGCATGAAATAAAGTAGTTATTAGTTCTAAAAAGATCCAAAATTTCATTTTTGTAGCCTTGATTTTTTTTTATAATGTCGGCTCTAGTAGTGTTACGACTCACCATTGTAAAAGAGGGGTTAATAGCATTTTGTATCATTCTTTCAAAGCTAACATTAGAAGCGGCGCTTATAGGCAATTCACTAGTGGCTATCCATAATGCAATTTCATATCTAGTTTTAGCATGCGTATATTGAAATTTCCGCCAAAAATTTAATTGTGTTGTGTACCCCTTTCACTCGTATTTGGGTCAAAAAGTTTATGTTTAGATTCAAGATGTCTTCTACAACTACCGGTTCCATCTCTACTTTTAGTATAATTATTTGGACAAAGATTACAACATATTCTATCACAAAGTTTACCTTCGAACATCATATTTTTAATCGTCATGTGTTGCCATATATAAGAAGTTCTTCTCCCCATAGTGCCGGTACCCCTATTTTTTTTCTAGGTCTATTATCATCGTTTGTTCTAGCCGTTGGCATACTTTGATCTAAACTGTCGACATCTATATAATTGTTTTCGCTATCAATTGAATGATCATGAAAAGTAGTATTTTGTTGATATGCTAAATCCGCTAATAGATCATCAATTTGTTCTTGAAAATTACGACTAATAGACATTCTTACAATAACACTAACTACACAATTATAAAAGCAACAAAAAAATAATTTCTAAAAATTAAAACTTACAAACTTTTCCTAAGATATAATATGCTCGGAATAGCTTGTATGAGTGGAAGTAAAGTGGAAGAAGCTCGAGGAGAAGAGATGTAGCCGACAATTTGATCTTCAAAATTCGCCAAGTAGGAAAATTCCAACACTTTGAGAGAGCTTAGTAGGAGATGAGAGGAAGATTTTGTGGGAATGAGTATGAAAAAAATTCATACTATTGTAGTGGTATTTATAGGATGAGTGTTTTTACTTCTTTCCCTTTTTACTCCTAAAACTAGGCGTTTATGGCAGTTGAGAGGGTTAAAATAGTCTTTTGTGAGATATATACCCGGATTTCCATTACTGTCCCTCAAATTAGCCGTTAAATTTCAAAATGTGGGGACTAAAGGGTAATTTTTGGCTTTCTAGCCGTTGTGAAGGAAGGAAGGAAAGAAAAAAAAAACATTACACCGCGCGGGCCGACCCGTGCGGGTCGAGTGTCTGAGTATTTTGGACCGCACGTGCCCGGGTCTACGCACGCCAACTACCGGGCCGTGCTCGGGTCGCCTGCCACGCGTGTCGTGCTCGTGCCGGACCAGGCCGGGTCGTGCAAAAACGACATGCGGGTCGGCACACGCTGCCACCATGACATTGGGCCAGCCCACCTACCCATTTTATAAACTGACTAAGTCCTGCCTATTTATTAAGTGGGGCATTA
The DNA here is from genome assembly GCA_023055425.1 of Linanthus parryae. Classification (NCBI taxonomy): domain Eukaryota; kingdom Viridiplantae; phylum Streptophyta; class Magnoliopsida; order Ericales; family Polemoniaceae; genus Linanthus; species Linanthus parryae. Next base: position 2,386,777 of record JALGPY010000002.1, read on the forward strand.
ATGGATATTCCCATTTAAACCCAATCTGATAGATGGGCTTACTGGGATTTCTCCTCTGACCCAATAAAACCCATCTAAAGTAACCCCCATCAAAAACTGACCGACTCCGAAAACAAAAACCGACTCAGTACTACGCGCTCTCGCTCACCATCGCTCTCTCTGAGAACAGACCTTGAAATCATTCGTATCGGTAAGCGATTCCTCTGGATGAATTTGAGAATCCCGACTTGTTTTTGTATTTTGATAATCGGCCTTTCCGGGTTTCTCGTTGATCTCTGAATTTCTTGGGTTGGAGCTGATTTAGGGTTGTTTCTTGCTTTTCTTTCTTTTTTTTTCACTCATTCTCTGGATGAATTTTGTATGTGTGTAAGTCGATTTTTTTTTTTCGGTGTATGTAAGTTTCATGGCATAAACGCACTTTTGGAAATTGCAGGGTTGAACAATGAACTAGATATAGAGCCATGAAATCCATTAGCACTCCCTGGAGAATGTAATAAAAACAGCTGATAATAAGCATAAACCTATGTCTTGGTCACAGATTCCTTCACAAACCAGTATTTGAAATTCACTTCAAAGTCGAATTCATGGAAAAGCAACTCAGTCATAAAACCTATGACTTAAGGGTTTTTTTTTTCGAGTGGCTCGTGTGCGAGTGTTGGCGGAGTAGATAGATAGATATATTCACTACATAGTTCCAATCAACTGGAACGTGTGAACACTATACACCACAAGAGGTGTATGACTTAAGGGGTTTTGAAAAGGATTTATTGAGAGGAGGACCTAAGGCTATACATATTATTACATGATCCTTTTCTGAACACTTTCTTTTCTTGAACGTGGTGTTTTTATTTTGTGCCGAACACTTTAGAAAGGGGTAATTAATTGAGAATATACACGTTCATGTTGAAAACGTAATTTCAATGCTTTCGGACTAATTACTCTAACTTGGTATCACAATGTTATTTTACGTTTTCTAATGTACAATGTAAATTCAGACCTCTTTTTCAATAACTTCCAGCATTTGAGAACTAATTTTAAGTTACTCCATACTAAGGAATAAAGTTGAAAAAAAAAACCTGCATTGTTTGATCAAATTGATGTGCCATACACCAATTGTGGGTGTAAAAAACCTGCATTGTGCATGCAGTACATTGTGCTATAATTTTTCGAATCTCCAGTTTCTTCTGGAGTTAGCTGTAAAGGAATTGAATGTGTACTTAGGTGCTACTCACTATAATTTACGGGGGAATCTGTTGAATTGATTGATTTCCTTTAGTTGAAAGAACTAATAAGTAAGTATAAGTAGCGGATTCTAAACCCAGAGAAGCCAGTGAAGAGGCTCCTTCTAACGTCTACAGTTATTACTTCTTCCCATTAAATCAATTGTCCGGATTCTAACTCTCTTCCTAGCCTTATAACTTGATGATTGACTGAACTACTTACCTTATACTTACTCGATATCATTGAATTTCTTGTAACACACTTCCCGTTAAGTAAAGAATAGGGCTGTTTATCCGACCTTCTAGCTATATAATAGGTTTAGCTTCTGAGAAAGCCAATTCCATTGGCCGGCACTTCCTACGCGGGACTTAGAAAAGTTTTATATGCATAGCTCCTTGCGGGAAAGAAGAGGAAGAAACAAAGACAGATACATACCTATTTGAATTTAAGAGGGAATTGTTTGGCTATTGTGGACCAGTGAGTTCCTATATTTAGTTCAACCAAACGTTAACTAAGAAAAACTAGGTTATTATATTTGAAATATCTTGGTCCACAAACGCAGCAATTGCACGTGTAGAACGATAAGAAGTAATTTGGTGTATGGTTTAAGGGTTGCATTTGTTTGCCTTGAGGGTTGAGACTTAGAATTTGTCTAAATGTAACAAGGGAAATACATTTCTGAATTTAAAGGTTTAAAGGTTGATGCAACCTGGTCCTTACGAAAGGCAACAGGGAAAGTAGGGGTTTTGGTTGCTCTTATGGTGGTGTGCGTTTTGTGATTTAATGTTTTGAGAGATCCCCTTTCTCGAAGCCTCGATAGTTTCCCCTACTCGAACTTGAAAAATAATTTAGTTTTAGCATCTGCATCTCTTAGATCAAAATCTTCTTTTCCATACTCAGTTTGAATTTGGCTTCCCACATCTTCTTGTCCGGGTTTGGGTTTGGATACTTACACATCTCCATGTCCTATGTCAGGTACTTTGACAAATGGAGAACAACATATTTGAAGGTAAAGTGCCGTATTTGCTTTTCATTGATGGCAGTCCATTCTAAATAGTTTCTCTAATTCGAGTAACCGGCCTTCTTTGCTTGTAAATTGCCTTTGCTACTTCATCTTGACCGCATCATCTATTTATTATAATATGCTTTGACATTCACGTGTACTTCATCTGTTTATCATCATTGGAATTGCTCTAGTACTTTATGTTCCAAATTCTAAGTATATGCATTTTCTGGGGGTATTTTCTAGTCGTGTCGTTTGCATGACGCAGTTTCTTTTTTCATTTTGCAGATTGTTACAGAGCCTTTCGCCAAAAGGTGGAACCGGTGGCAGAGATCATCAAATTGTACTGATCATCTATGTTTCTGAAACAATTATAAAATTATGTATTTCAGTTTATTATACGCATACTTCATTGATGTTTAAACTACTTCTTTCTTTTTTTCCTTGTCTTAGTCGGGAAGGGGTAGACGCGAAAGGTGAACGCCCCTCAGAGGTAAAATATGTACGCAAAATAGTGAGGTGTATGTATGTTTGTGCCCTGTTTTCTAACGTGTATATCTGAACCAGTACATTGAGCGACATTTGAAAAAGACTGTGAAGCAGTGGAGAACATATATAAAAGTATTAACAAAAGCGAAGGAGAGGGTATGTATCGAGAGTCACAAATTTGTTTTATAATATACTGTATTCTGTCCAAATTGCTGCCCTTTTCAATTCTTTAACTGCATTTTTTGTCGCAAGCAGCGTCAGCAACTACTAGCACAAGAAGCCCGCGAGCTTTCTAATGAGGCGATTGTAACTGAAGGTGATGCAGTGAAAAAGGAATTGGAAACCGTTGAGGTAATTTTCATTGCTTCTTATTATTAAGCACATAAAAACTGCCAGTGGTGAGGGTCAGGAGCTAACCCAAAGAATATCACCATACAAGTGCAGGGTGACATAGTTGGAATCGAGGATGCAATGAAAAAGCTCGAAAAGACAATGGAGCAACTGGAGGAAATGGCAGAGATGGAAAAGAAGCTGCTGACAGCAGAGGCAGAACTCTTGGAAGCACAGGCTGAAGCATTGAAGAAAGTGATGGAAAAAGCAAAAGAAGTAGTCGCTAGAATCGAGGTAACCCTAAGGGAATGGAGACTAGAAGAACATCAGTCTTGATACTTAACCCTTAGAACCATGGAGTAGCACTCATTACAACTTCGTGTTATTAATTGCACTACTATTATTATTAACTAATACTTACTGTTGCTGATGGTGAAATCTTGTCACTTGGCAGAACCCGGCTTTTGTTAAATATTTCCAATCCTGAGTGTCTTTCTCATTTGAGTATGTCTGCGGATGTTAGGAATCTTGAAACACATACCATGATCCAAACTAATATAAAGATTCAAGTTCTCCCTTTACTCATTGCAAGTGTGATTGAAGCATGTAAGCATGTCTGCAAATGTTGGGAATCTTGAAACCCACATCATGATTTTTACATTAATAATGTGGTTTACGCAATACCCAGAGAATTATCATTAGCCTTCGAATATTTTAGCTTAAAAATTGGTGGTTGGATATGAAATTTCTTATCCATTATCTAGCTAATGTATTCTTGTGCTTGTCCTTAAACCTATGACTGATTCAAAGCTTTATCTGCTGCCCCCCTGGATGCTAAGAGAAGTAGCAATGAATGCTTCATCTACTTAACCTTTCCTATGGAAACTTAGGTTCAGAATGAAGTTCACCCTGTGGACTGTATTTCTAATAGCATTTGCTTCTTCTGGGTTAACATCTTCCTACGGTGATACCTCTTCCTCATTGCTCAATCTGTCATCTCCTACAAGTTCTCATCACATTCCGGCCATGTCTGGAGCTGTCATAGGTTTTGTCGGCGTCCTTGGAGCTGCTGCAGCAGCAACCACTCTATTCTTAAAACGGCACAAGAGAAGTGGTAAAAGTAAGAAAACTCTTGCTAAAACTGATAATCTCATTGAAAAAGGTGGATACGGGCAGGGGAATAATAGTCGACGGGTCTGGAATTACAGTGAAGTGGTTCAAGAACAGCATTCTGTTGGAAAAAATAGTTCATGACGGGTAGTTGCAGCCTGCCTTTGCGACCGGTTTCGAGAAAGCTCACGACACCTGACTTATATTTGGAAACTACATACCTTGATGATTGTTTCAATACCTCATCCGTCAAAAACTATTACGGAATGAATGATCAAATTAGGCGCTCAATACGAGTCCTTGATCATGGTTTGGAACATTGTCCCCCATTTTTTGAGAGGAAAGAATTTGAGTGCATATATATTCAAAGCTTGCACCTAAAGGGGCACGTCCTTAAGGTGGAGCACTTTTGTAGAGGAAGGACCTAGTTATGGTCAAAACCACCACACGCGCGCCGCTGTCTGGCCGACTCGGCACGGTCATGGGCGTCTCTCTCTCTCTCTCTCTCGTTCGTACACGACTAAACGGACAATTCTCTCTCTGTCTTCCTTCAATCTCCAAAGGCCCTCTTCAAACACAGTTCGCAGTGTGCGGCGACGTACCTTGACATATGCTTGAACCATCCACAGTGAGCACCGAGTGTGGGGGTAATATACTTTAAAGACACCGTGCTACATGTACGAGACTGCTTTCAAACAACTCTGTACAGTGTTCGAAAAACTCTCAATCTGAGTTTTGCATGTACTACTATTCTTTTCTGTTCCAGATTAATTTATGTTTTCTTGCAGATATAAACGCAGATTACAGTAGATATATTTCTAACACTCTCAAGTTTGGGACAACACGTTTGCGCAAGAAATAGAAGCCATGGCGAGGGTTAGGGCTAGTTTGGGAATGCTGTGGCGGTGGTAGAAAGCTGCTGTGTGAAAACACAGTAGAAAGCTGCTGTGAGTTCTTGATAAAATGTTGTTTGGTAAATATTACGTAGAAGCTGCTGTGAAATATTGATATAGTAATTTTTTGTTTGGGAAAATCAACTGTGAAGTTGCTGTGAGAGGGTGAAATGAGAAAAATATATGACACGTGTCATTTCTGGAAAGATAACTATTGATATTTTAAAAATTTGTAAGGTCAAAATCGGTTGTAGATAAATTAATCAAAAGCACTTTCTGGAAAAGCATCTCCCTCCTTGCTTCCTGAAAACTGCTGTGGGACAGCAGAAACTGTCCGGAAAAGCAGAAATTTTATTTTTACCAAACACACTAAAACTGCTTCTGCTGTCAGAAAGCAGCTGTGCTGGCAGCAGAAGCATTCCCAAACTCACCCTTAGACACGTTAACCTCGTCGCGGAAAGAGATTATTGCACCACATCAAATCCTCTTCTTCGCTGTCTGTCACCAGAAGATGATTGTCTCTGAGTTGTTGCATAAAGGAAGCCTCCATGACCATTTATTTGGATAAAAAGCCAAGCTCTGGTGGTCAATTCGACAGAAGATAGCACTTGGAACGGCTCATGGCTTCGATTACCTGCATTGGGGTGCACAGCCGGTTATCATCCACCGCGATATCAAGTCCCAGTAATGTAGTTTTAGGTGATACATTTGAGCCCAAATTGACGCATTTGGGTTTGGCGAAGTTTAGCGCCAAAGAAATGACGCTTTTGATCACTGATATTGCTGGATCTTTTGGGTATATGGCTCCAGAATACGCGATGTATGGAAAATTGACAAAGGGTAGCGACGTCTATAGCTTTGGGGTCGTGTTGCTCGAACTTTTGAGCTGGAAGAAAGCGGTTTTCTACGACGAGGACGGGACAATGTGTTTGTTGGCAAATTGGGGATGGTCATTGGTGAGGGAAGGGAGATGGTTTGATGTCATTGAGAAAGATATGCCTGAAATGGGGTTGGTGAGGTGATGGAGCAACATGTTATTGTGGATGTTCATTTTTGCCATCCTCATTTGTATGCCAGGCTTAACCCAAACCAGATTGTTAAGGTTTTGGAAAGATTTGTTCTGCTCTGCTTGTGTCATTAACATCAACACCATAAACAAAATGCTTTCTTCGTACTCCTTTCTTTCCAGATGACAATTTTTTTTTTCTTCCATGTAAATATGCAGTAGCTCAGAGGGTGCTGTGGGTGAAAATCATGCTTGAACGTGAGTGTCTTGAGAGCACAAATGGTATCCAAGACAAAGTTGCACGGGGAGCAATGGTAAGCAAAGCCATTGCATTCCGCACTGCAGACACTGCACCTCCAATCTAGCCCCGCAATAAATGGCAGATCTGTGAGGAGTTGGAGAGTGCAACTTGGGTGCATCTGGTGTTCAGATAGTTCCATGGGCATATCTCCACATAGGTCATGCAGATGAAACGTTGGGCAGTCTTTACAAGCGGAGTATGGAGTGGATGATATCTTGTCTCCACAGCCATAGCAGCCTTCTGAATCACTATGGTTAAGAGGTTCGTATGCCAACTCCAGTGGATGTTTGTGTATGAAGTTGAGTTTGATGCTGCTGAAATATTAGAACAATACTCAAAGCTTGTGATTTCGTTCTGTTACAAAGAAAAGAATCTGAAACCGAAGATGTAATCAAATAACCATGCGAAAGCTAATCATTTCACATGGTTTGTCGTCTGGCAAAAATGACTAGAGACTGTACGATATATCCCTACATACTGTGAAACAGAATTGAGAAACAACACCTCTGGTTTCTCAACCAATTTGTGGTCTAGTTTTCTGCGTTGACATGCATTCGTGGAACTGGAAACGGAGTGAGAAACAAAAAGTTGAAGATAGGTGGTTACCTTTGTGCATTCGTGCAATCATAAACGTGTGTTGCATAGCTCACAACTGTAGGCCCATCCTTCACTATATATTGTTCTTCCACACATTTGACAGATCTCCGAGTGAGAGAGATAATATTTGATTTCAAGTGGGTGACGAGGATGAGATGGAGATTTGATCACCTTAGGTAATAAAGCACATTCCTGATGTATGAAGACACAACACCATTCGCACCCGTAAGAGATGCCTTCGATTAAGTCATCGCAGACCGAACAACAGTAGGGATCTTCATCACTTGGGGGCAAAGGGTAAAGTGGATGTCGGTGAAATGCGAATATCCTTTCTATGTATTTCATTGCACATCTGATGTCTATTACATATGGACATTGGGAACAGACATATGACAAACGATACCATTGATCGCCACAGAAACCACACCTCTGGTTTGATTGGTCGTGTCGAAGGAACTTTGAGAGTTGTAGGCTGCTGTCACAGCCATCATCATGCTCTCGTTTAATAGTCATTGGCAGCTCAGCACATAGTTGGTGCAGACAGAAGAAAGGGCAGTCTTGTTCGCAACGGTAGTATGGAATCGAGATCTTCCCTGTGCAGCCATAGCAAACAAGGCTGGATCTGTACTCCTCCTTGACGTCGTCTTCTTTTCTATCCACCAAAGTCAACGGATGTTTGTGGCTGAAATGGTGAAGAAGCTGCTTCTGCTCCATGATATCTCCTTTTAGCTTACTCCTTCTCTGCGGTGTATTGTTTTTCAGATCTCAGAGCTGATGAGGGATCTGAGGAACCTGCTGCAAGATTCAGATTGATTGATGATGAGCAATTAGAGTTGTTGAGTTAAAATAGATAGACCTCCTAATCACAAAGACAAAGAAGACTTCTCATCACAAGGAAAAAAAATTAATAACATCTGCTCACGCCCCAGCATAACCCACAATTTAATAATATCTGTATTATATTGAATTAATAATATCTGTATTATACTGATCATTGATCAATCCCCCGCATAACACCACCCTTCCACATAACCTGATTGACAATGTAAATATATAATACAATTTCGAGGCAACCACCTGCCCCTTTCGCTCAGTGGTAAGGCAATTAGAGACAACTGGAATTTCACCATATATATATTTGTATTATATTGGCAGAAAACCTTCTACTCAAGGTACACCACTCAACCCCGAACTTTGTATTCATAATAAAACATGCAAGATAGGGAATCTGATTAGAATAGGCTGGTGATGGGAATGTCCAAAGAGGTATCCTAGCAAATAGTTATGTAGTCGGATGTAAAAACATTCAAGAACCTTACTTATTTGAGCAGATGATTAGATGAAAATAATTACTCTACTTATTTTGTGCATGAAGTTGGATAGAGTCAAGGAGCATGTTTGCTCATCAGAGCTTAAGCTAGAGTTGATTCTTTGATATCCATCTCTCGAGAAGACCAATAGACACAGATTTCTCAAGGAGGAGTTTGAGCAATGCAACCGGCGTGAGGCTGGATCCATATTCCATAACGAATAACACTGGACCATTAGGAGCAGCTACACGTGCAGCGATAAGACTTACCATCCTCCAAGGAATAATACTTTGGGTACTTGTAGGCTTGTAGCAATAAAAAAATATCTTGTTGGCAACGTCGGACCACCATGGGACTGAGACTGCGAATGAGGTTAGATGCTCGTCGTGGCCAATAAATATTGCACAGTCTCCCAAGCTTGTCCTCTCGACTTAACTCTTTGTAGCGCTATTCAGCTCAAACAGGCTGCATTTATCCTTACTTCATTGGTGGTTCTGTTCTTGTTCTTCTTCCTCAATAAGTAGAATTCTGTGTCAAGGCATACAAGTAGGAGTTTTCCATCGCATTCAAGGACGTAAAATCGGCGGCAAAAGGTCGAGTTTCTGTTGAACAAAGGAGACGACCAAAGTACACACACAGCATATGTTTTCCTTTTCCCTGCCTAAATATTGTATTGTATATGCTGAAAAACTTGCACCGGCATTCATTAGCCAAACTGTACAGAAATGCGCAAAATGTAACAACCTCTATGAATAGACTCATGTTGCTGTATGATCTGCCAAGCACCAATTATGATAGATCACACGCATAATACACCGGATGCACAAGAAACTTGGACACGTGAACCAATCTCTGAGTCCTGATAAGCAACACATGTGTACAGTGTTCACTGGATGTATAAAAAGAGCATACAAGTCCACAAGAATAGGCTTTGCTGATATCTGATATGACACTACCGCCAGAATTAGCAAGCAAATGTTTCTGATAGTTGGAGAAATCTTCCGTGCCTTATTTTCAATAAAATCAGAATGTTTAAATAGACTAATTACAAATATTATACACTAATTACAAACATCGTCCTCAACTAAGTGAGGTAAGTATAAAAACGTCCAACGACTATTACTCCCCCGCAGTCGAAACTGTAGGCAAGCCAACACTGAGACTGGAACGAAAACGCTGGAACAAAGGCCGAGGAAGACCCTTGGTGAAGATGTCGGCGTACTGATAATCTGCTGGAATGTGTAACACGCGAAGCTGACCCAAACGAACCTTCTCACGAACGAAGTGTAGATCAATCTCAACATGCTTAGTGCGCTGATGCTGAACAGGATTACCAGAGAGATAGACTGCACTCACATTGTCGCAATACACGACGGTGGCCCGAGGCGGGGTGACGCGAAGCTGAAGAAGCAAATTCCGAACCCAGCAGAGTTCGGAGACGGCGTTAGCAACACCGCGATACTCAGCCTCAGCACTAGAACGAGATACTGTGGCCTGACGCTTGGACGACCTACTCAGAAGATTGTCCCCATAGAAGACACAGTAACCAGAAGTGGAGCGGCGCGTGTCCGGACAACCAGCCCAATCTGCGTCAGTGTAGGCGGTGAGGGAATCAGTAGCGGAGGCAGAGAGCCGAAGACCATACTCAAGTGTCCCACTGATGTAGCGCAAGATACGCTTCAGGGCATGAAAGTGCGGCTCACGGGGATCATGCATGAAGAGACAGACCTGCTGAACGGCAAACTGGATGTCGGGCCGAGTGAACGTAAGGTACTGCAAGGCCCCAGCAAGGCTGCGGTATAGGGTCGGATCAGCAACCGGCGGGCCAGATGTAGCTGTGAGTTTACTCCCTACCTCAACAGGGGTGGCAGTAGACTTGCAGGTCGACATAGAGGCACGACGAAGAATGTCGGTCGCATACTGATGCTGAGACAAGAACAGGCCAGACGAATCACGAGTGACAGCGATGCCCAGAAAGTGATGCAGATGGCCCAGGTCAGTCATAGCAAACTCTCCAGAGAGCTGGGAGATAATCTGATCCAAGACAACCGGAGACGACCCAGCTACCAATCGCGCCTTATAGCGCTGCAGAGTACCATCAGCACGAAACTTGTGGCGAAAGAGCCACATAGATCGCAGAACATTAGCCCCTGTCGGGCGAGGAACCAGATCCCAAGTGTGGTTCGTAACCAGAGCTCCAAACTCATCATCCATGGCCGCTTTCCAGTGAGGATCCGACAAGGCTAGGATGGGGGATTTGGGAAGGGGCGAGATGGGGTCTGGTGGCTGGGCCGCTAAAGTGAGACGGGTGACTGGTTTGACTATGCCATGCATGGATCTGGTAGTCATCTGAGGAGAGAGATGGGGAGGAGAAGTGGCCACTGGGCTCGGTGTGGGTGACTCAGGGCGGTCAGGTAACACAGGCACAGAGGGTGCAGGAGGAGGGCGAGTGGACACAGATCGACGGACGTAGTGCTGAGGAAAAGGTTCCACAAGGGTCCTGGACGGGAAAAGCTGTGTGGGTGCCCTAGTAGGTGCGGGTGGTGATGTGGATGCCCTAGGAGGGGTGGGTGAGGGTGTGTGTGCCACAGGGTTATGAGCACGATGAGTGAAAAGGGGAGACGGAAGACTGTCATCGGGATCAGACGTCCTGTGGACAGAGGGAGACACAGACCCAGGAGTGGAGAAAGGAAACACCGTCTCATCAAAGGTGACATGACGGGAAGTGTGAACCCGACCAGTACTCAAGTCTAGACACCTGTACCCACGATGATTAAGAGGGTACCCCAGAAAGACACATCGAACAGAGCGTGGTGCAAGCTTGTGAGGTGAGGTGGCAGAGAGGTTCGGGTAACACAAGCATCCGAACGTGCGAAGATGCTCATAGGATGGTGAGCGATGGTAGAGGGCAACAGTAGGAATATTGTTGCCAAGGACTTTGGTGGGAAGAATGCTATGAAGGTAGACAGCAGTCAGAAGAGACTCAACCCAGAAAGAGGCTGGAAGGGAGGCCTGAGCTAGGAGGGCACGACTGATGTCATTGATTCGACGAATCATGCGTTCAGCTTTGCCATTTTGAGATGACGTCTGAGGACACGCAAACCGGAAGACAAGTCCATGATTAATGGCGTGAGAGTGAAAAGAGCCATTATCGAATTCTCCACCAAGGTCACATTGAAAAGTTTTGATGGGTCGCTCAAATTGAGTTTGTACGAAGGTAGTGAATTGTTTAAATTTGGATATCGCTTCGCTTTTCTGTTTAAGTGGGAAAACCCAGAGAAAATGGGTATAGTCATCTAGTAGTAGTAGGTAGTATTTGTAGTGCGATTTGCTTAAGACCGGAGATGTCCATAGATCACTGTGAACAATGTCAAATGGACTAGAAGTAGAAGAAGTAGATGGTGAAAAAGGCAGACGCACGTGTTTACTAACTTGACAAGCATGACAAAGAGCTTCTGAATTATGCCTACTACAAGAAATGAAATGACTACTACGAAGCGAATCTAAAACTAGACGCCCGGGATGACCAAGGCGGTTGTGCCAAACGGAAGCAGGAAGAGCAGCAAAAGAGACAGCAGACGACGGTGGTGGGACAGACTGGAATGGATAGAGATCACCTGAACTGTTGCTCCTTTGTAAAAGAGCTCCCGATCGTAGGTCCTTGACAGAAAAACCAAAAGGGTCAAACTCAACGGAAACATTGTTGTCGGTAGTGAATTGACGAACAGAAACTAAGTTTTTGATAACGTTTGGGGTGAGTAAGACATTTCTAAGGTGAAGGGAACGGGAGTTGGTGGTAAGGGTGTGATTGCCGGATCCTTTCACTGGAATGCTAGAGCCGTTTCCCACAAGTATGTTAGGAAAAGGACAAGATGACGAGAGAGAGGAGAGTATACCTGACTGCGGGGTGAGATGAGCAGATGCGCCGGAATCAAGATACCAAGTCTGATCCGGAACGTGGAGTGTCATGCCAGAGAACGGAGATCCCAAATCAGTAGCAGTCGGGTAGGCAGAAGCGGCTGTGAGGCCCTGCTGAGAAGGTCCTGGACCAAGAATACCTGACGTAACTGTAGGCGGAGAGGGTCCTGACTGTGTCCATCTCGGTGCTGGGGAATATAGGCACGGTGGAGCAGTCGTGGATGATGGGGCAGGACACCACACCCAGCTACCGTGAGGAGAGGCAGGTGGGGCAGGGTGTTGCTGTGGGCGTTCACGATCTTTTCGGCCAAACTGATGACGCTTACTATGGCCTCGATCTACTTGGAGAGGAGTAGCAATGTGCTTGACGGTAGACATGGATGACCACAAAAAGGAGCACATCAAAAATAATAATAATAATTGGTTTGATCACTGCCAATAATTGGAGCCCACAAATAAGCCCACAAAGCAAATTGAATTAGGGAAAAGGACACAATACCACTTCAACAATGAACAGTGGTTTGGCAATAGGCAGATCCGTCAAGTTGCTCGGTGTTGTCGGACCGAAGTGGAGAGGATGACCTGAAGCAGGGAAGGAACATAGGCGGAGAGGAGAGGCGATAGCAGATGAGAGGGGGATCAAACCACAAGGGCGGCGGCTGCTCCGGCGGTGCACAGGAGGTAGACGTGCGACGGCGGCGATGGCGCTCTCTCGGCTGAAACCGACGGCAATGATCTTTCGGTGTTCTTAACCAACCTGAAGACCGATTCCCAAGACCCTTCGTAGGAGAGGAAGCACGGTTCACCGATTGAGCCGCTTGAGCAGCGGGGAAATCAACGGCGCGAGAGAGGGCTGCTGCTGGCGGTGAAATCGACGGAAGCAGAGGTGGACGACGGTGACCCCAGCAACGAGGACGACGACGACGGTGGGAAACAGACGTGTCGCAGTCAGAGGTACTGATCGGAGAAATCAGAGGTAAGAGAAGGGCTCTGATACCATGATAGCTGGAGAAATCTTCCGTGCCTTATTTTCAATAAAATCAGAATGTTTAAATAGACTAATTACAAATATTATACACTAATTACAAACATCGTCCTCAACTAAGTGAGGTAAGTATAAAAACGTCCTACGACTATTAGTTTCAAGCCAGGTCACCTGGTAGAAGGGGTTCAAGTTTGGACACAAGAGTAAAAGGCAATGTTCGTCGATTCTCAAGCCTACAAATGGAAATCCTGGTGAAATCAGCATGATTTTGAGTACCGTAAAAAATATGACTCACAAACAAGATATATCATTGCATTAGGATTGATTTAATCCAACTCCGATATGACTTACAAACTGATTCTTCAAGCAAATCCAGAGACGGAAATCGCATGCGATAAAGGAGGCTAAGTCCATATTCGGTTACAGACATCACTGGACCATTTGCCACTATCTTTGAATGGGTAGCATTTTTCGTCATTGAAGAAGCATACATTGAGTTAAGACAAAGGTTGCAGAGGGCATAGAAAATCACAAACGAGGAACAACCAAGTAACGGAGAGCGATAATCCAAGATTGTTTTCTAGCCCCACTTACTTCTACTAAACTAAAAAATGCCAGTGACTCCACCTTCATCTTTTCCAAAATTTTGTGGGTAAAAAGGCTAGAGATCATGTTCACATACAAGGATGAGGAACTTCCAGTAAATACATACTGAAATTCCTATATAACATGAGTGTTGAGCCTTTAACAACTTTGTCCAGTTTCTGTAAATAGCCAGACAGTCTAAGATTGGTTCCCTAGTGAAAGAAACAATAAAAATACCCCCGTCATGGTAGAGCTACTATTTTCCATAGCAACAGGCTACAAATTAATGTCTATCAAGAGTACCACACCTCGAACAAATATTTAAGGAAACCGTCTGGGCGACACACGAGATAAACCAAAACGGATTTCAAGATTGGATCCAGAGTCAAGGAGCATGTTTGCTAATCGGGTTCTCACCTAAAATTTTGATGAATTGTCGGATGCAGCATTGCACTACTGTTAATGTGTACTAACATATGAGAACAAGATTAATTAAAATCAAACCAAATGAGAAAGGAGATGGGAAAGGGACATAAATACTTGTATTATCATAATCAGTTATTCATACTTAAAATCCAAGATATTTCAACACAATGTAATTGAAGATAACATGCATGTTAGATAGCCTAATGAGTTCAAAGTAGAGCTGACCAATAAACACAGATTCCTCAAGGAGTTTGACTCTGAGTAATGCAACCGGCGGGAGGCTGGATCCATATTCCAAAATGAATAAGACTGGTCCAGTAGGAGCAGCTACCCGTGCAGCGATAAGACTTACCATCCTCGAAGGAATAATACTTTGAGTACTTGTAGCCATTAAAAAATATCTTGTTGGAAATGTCGGAGCACCACGGGACAGAGACTGCGAATGAGGTCAGATACTCTTTGTTGGGGATAAATATAGCACGGTCGCCCAAGCTTGTCTTCTCCACCCAAGTCTTTGTAGAGCTATCCAGCTCGAACAGGCTGCATTTATCCTTAGTTTCATCATTGGCTGTGGTTCCCTTCTTGTTCTTCTTCCTCAATAAGAAGTAGAATTCTTTGTCGAGGCATACAAGTAGGAGTTTTCCATCGCATTCAAGGATGTAAAAGCTGCGGCAAAACTCCGGGTTTCTGTTGACCAAAGGAGACGATGAGATAACCAAAGTCCACGTCTCCTGAACATGATCATAAGCTGCAAGGTTACTGTCAGAGACGCAGTATAAGTATCCGTCAGGTAGGCCACAGAATCAATGGTTCCCATCACTATATTGAACTCCAGTGTCTTCCACTCCCACCAACTAGTATTATTTTGGTGCAGGGTGCTAATGAAAACTTTTCCAGGGATGACATTCTGAGTCAGAACAAAGTAAACGCAGTCCGGCGAGGACGGATCCGAAGAGAAAGTGGCCATTGTTTCATCACTCCGCAGCCAAGGAACCCACTTGCGGTCGGGAGGAGGGACAATGCCGTCGCGTAAATCCGGCAGCTTAAAGAGCCTTCTGTTAAAAGGTGAAAACAGCAAGAATGATTTCCAATTAGGACCATAAGGCCAGAGAAAGAGCAACCAACCATTCTTGGAAGCTTTCACTCTGTTGTATTTGAAATCATTCTCCTCTTCTGGGTATTTGAAACCGTAAGTCGTGTTGAAATATGTAAACTCAGTTTCTTTTTGGGGTTATTTTGTAAAATAGAGAAGTTTATTAGCTAGTTAGTAATTATATAAAACCTTAACTTCAAAGTTCTGATTTAGTCAAAAGTTGTGGGCTGCTACATCGGGACCAGTTCTCTGTTCTGTCTGAAATTGGGAAGGACCTGAGAGTAGCAGCAGCAGAGGCGACAACAACTTGAGGAGGCAACAAAACTTCAGGATGAAGAAAACTTATCAAAAAGCTGCAGGGATTTGCTATAAAGAAGAGGTATGTTGTTTTGTGTTTCTAAGATTCAGAAAATAGAGTGAAAGTACAGTGAGAGAAAAGAGCCGAAGCTCTGAGAGATTGAAAGTTTGTGAGTCAGTTTGAAACTGTAGAGAAGAAGCTGGGGCTTCAGTGAAGTTGTTGTGTTCTGTGTTGTTGATTGTGAATGACAAGTTGCTCTTTTGATAATCAGATAAGTTTCCTGAACTTTATTTACCTACTTTGAATCTGTGCATCTCTTTGCTGCTTGCTCTTGCTGTTATGGGAAATTGAAATACGATTCAGGAGTGCTAATCTTAATTTGAGTCTTTGTTTTTGTCAAATTGCTGAAGTTGTTAATCGTGTTATGGATTGTGAACTGAATATCTAGCTTGGGGTTTTACAATCCCAACAAATCTGGTATCAGAGCTTAGTCGTAATCTGAAATTGAAGTATCTGAACTTTTGCTGCTGGTATTTTTTTGTTAAAATTCAATGGCTAGTGCAAGCAATTTCTTCCAACCTCAATTCCCTAGGTTGGGGAAAGAAAATTACGAGAACTGGAGCATTCAAATGCGAGTGTTGCTGGGTTCTCAGGATCTTTGGGATTTGATTGAGAAAGGCTACGATGAACCTGGTTCTCAAGAGCAAGAAGACAGGCTAAGCGAGCTTCAAAAGACGAACTTGAAGGAGTCTAGGAAGCGAGATAAGAAGGCCTTGTACTTGTTGTACCAAGGCGTTGACTAAGCTAGTTTTGAGAAGATTTCAGCAGCCACTACATCAAAAGAAGCATGGGAGATTCTGAAAAGTTCTTATCGAGGAATTGAGAAGACGATAAGAGTAAGGCTGCAGATTTTGAGAGGTGAGATGGAGAAGCTGTGTACGAATGGAAGTGAATCGGTAGCAGACTACTTTACAAGGACTTTGGCTATTGTTAATTCAATGCGAAGACTCGGTGAAAAGCTTGATGAGCTGACCGTGGTGGAGAAGATCTTGCGGTCTCTTAGCAACAAGTTTGAGCATGTAATTCCCGCTATTGAAGAGTCGAAAGATTTCAGCATCTTGACGGTTGATCAATTGATGGCTTCTCTTGAAATTCATGAGCAACGAATGAACAAGAAGCAATCAACCTCCATAGAGCAAGCACTCCAGTCAAAGTTATCTCTCAAACAAGATAGAGATGAGCAAGTAGGGACATCTCTGCGAGGAAGAGGAAGAGGCTTCCAAAGTCGTGGTCGTGGCTTTACAAACCGAGGCAGAGGTTTTGCAAGTAGAGGCAGCTATGGAAGAAGCAACTACGAAGGTCCTAGAAATCAGAATTTTGGAGCTCCGAGAGGTAGAGGAAGAGCAAGAGGACGAGGCAGCGGTTACAACAATTCCTCCAATCAACAATGTTATGACAAGAGGAACGTGCAATGCTACAAGTGTCATAAGTATGGCCATTATAGCAACGAGTGCAGGACGCCGAATCGGGAAATTGATGAGTATGTGAACTACGCCGAGAAAGAATACAATGAGATGGAGAATCCAATGCTATTTGTGTACGATGGAGCAAGTGAAGACCAAAGCAACATATGGTATCTTGATACGGGAGCTAGCAACCATATGAGCGGAAAGAAGGACATGCTTGTGAATCTTGACGAGTCCGTTAAAGGGCAAGTTACCTTTGGTAATTCCTCCCAAATTCCTGTCAAAGGCAAAGGTAACGTCTTGATTAAACTCAAGAATGGAAATCATGATTTTATCTCCAGCGTTTATTATGTTCCCGATATGAAAAGCAACATTCTAAGTTTGGGTCAATTGTTGGAGAAAGGATATGTTATGAGCATGAGAAATAATCAGCTTGTTTTGCGGGATATACATGAAAGGCTGATTGCTAGAGTTCAAATGTCGAAGAACAGAATGTTTCCCCTGCAAATTCAGCATGGTTCTATCAAGTGTTTGAACGCGGTTGTGAAGGATAAAGCTTGGTTATGGCACTTAAGATATGGGCATCTAAATTTCGGTGGGTTGAAGCTCCTTGCAAGCAAGAATATGGTGAGAGGATTACCGTTTATCGATCATCCGAATGAAGTGTGTGAAGGGTGTATTCTCGGCAAACATCACAGGTTGAGTTTCAACAAGGAGATGAGGTGGAAGGCATCGCAACCTTTGGAGCTTGTGCACACCGATGTGTGTGGTCCTTTGAAGCCTATGTCGAATGCAATGAATAGGTATTTTCTGACATTTATTGATTATTATAGCAGGAAAACGTGGGTATACTTTCTGAAATACAAGTCTGAAGTGTTTGATAAATTTAAAGAATTCAAGGCTTTCGTCGAGAAGCAAAGTGGCTCCTACATTAGAGTATTGAGGTCTGATCAAGGAGGCGAGTATACGTCTCATATGTTCGAGAATTTATGCAAAGAGCATGGAATTTTGCACCAGGTTACACCATCATATACTCCGCAATTAAACGGAGTCGCTGAAAGGAAGAACATGACAATTTTAAACATGGTGAGAAGCATGCTTAAAGGGAAAGAAATACCGAGAGAATTCTGGGCAGAAGCAGTTGCATGTGCACTCTATTTGTTGAACCGTTGTCCAACTAAAAGTGTGAAGTTTAGAACACCGGAAGAGGCTTGGAGCTCACTCAAACCTTGCGTCTCACATTTGAGAGTGTTTGGTTGTATTGCTTATGCCAAAATTCAGGATGCAAGAAGAACGAAGCTTGATGATAAGGGTGAGAAATGTATTTTCATTGGTTATGGTGATAGAACTATGGGATACAAACTCTACAATCCAGTGACTAAGAAGATTGTGATGAGTAGAGACGTGATATTTGAAGAAGATGACATGTGGAATTGGGATCAAAGTGCAGCACCAAATAGTGTCGATCTTATACTAGAAGATGAAGAAAATGTGGAAGTTAAAGAGGTTCTCGATGAGCCACAAAGTCCTAGAAATGGTTCCCCTCCACAAAGTCCAACACATGGCTCCCCATCTACACCAATGCATGATCAAGTATTACCTCCGCACTCTCCAATGGAAGAAAGCTCAAGTGAAAGGCCTAGGAAGATGAGGCCGTTGCATGAAATTTATCAAGATGAAGATGAAGAACTGAACTTGTTTTGCTTGTTTTCAGATTGTGATCCCCTCCAATTTGAAGAGGCAATTCAAGAAGAGAAGTGGAAGAAGGCCATGGATGAAGAGATCAAAGCAATTGAAAAGAACAAGACTTGGCAGCTCACTAGTTTACCGCAAGGCCACAAAGCGATTGGCGTGAAATGGCTTTACAAAACGAAGAGGAAGGCAAATGGTGAAGTCCAGAGGTATAAGGCTAGATTAGTAGCCAAGGGTTACAAGCAAAGACCTGGAGTCGATTACGGTGAAGTATTTGCACCGGTTGCTCGCTTAGAAACAATCAGGTTGGTAATCTCTCTAGCAGCTCAACATAAATGGAAAATTTATCAACTTGATGTCAAATCTGCGTTTCTGAATGGGTACCTTGAAGAGGAGATTTATATTGAACAACCTACTGGCTATATCAAGAAAGGTGAAGGGAACAAGGTATACAAGTTGAGGAAAGCTCTCTAAGGATTGAAGCAAGCTCCGCGGGCATGGAATGCAAGAATTGATAGATACTTCCTGGCAAATGGATTTGAGAAGTGTCCCTATGAGTATGCCCTTTACAAGAAGGTTAATGGAAATGGTAATATGTTGTTCGCTTGCATTTACGTTGATGATTTGATCTTTACCGGAAATGAGCCTGCTATGTTTGAAGAGTTCAAGAGGAGTATGGTCCGCGAATTCGAGATGACGGACATGGGATTGATGTCCCAGTTTCTTGGCATTGAAGTAGTTCAAAGAGAAGACGGTATATTTATCAGTCAGGCTGCTTACGCTAAGGAGGTATTGAAGCGGTTCAAGATGGAATCTTGTAATCCATTTAACACCCCAGTTGAGTGTGGAATAGAATTGAGAAATAACGCTGAAGGTGATGTTGATCCAACATACTTCAAAAGCCTAGCTGGAAGTCTGCGGTATCTCACTTGTACTCGGCCAGATATCTTGTACGGAGTTGGACTGATTAGCAGGTATATGGAGACACCGGACCAATCGCATCTTAACGCTGCCAAGAGGATTTTGCGCTACGTCAAAGGTACGGTTCAAGAAGGCTTATTTTATTCAAGTTCAGATGAGTATAAACTTGTTGGTTACTCTGATAGTGATTGGGGAAGAGACTTGGATGAAAGGAAAAGCACTACAGGATTCACTTTCCTGATGGGAAATTCTGCTTTTACTTGGTCGTCGAAGAAGCAAGCAATAGTAACTCTATCTACATGTGAAGCAGAGTATGTGGCAGCAAGCTCAACTGTGTGTCACACGATTTGGCTGAGAAATTTACTGAGTTACATGGGATTCAATCAACAGCAACCAACTGAGATTTATATTGACAACAAATCAGCTATTGCTTTGGCGAAAAATCCAGTTTACCATGAACGCAGCAAGCACATTGATACGCGATACCACTCTATTCGAGAGCATGTGAAACAGAACGATGTCGAACTCCTTCATTGTAGAACTTACGATCAGCTTGCTGACATTTTTACGAAGCCTCTGAAGTACGACATATTCAGCAATCTCAAGATGAGACTTGGAATGGAGACTTGCAGAAATTGATTTTAAGGGGGGATGTTGAAATATGTAAACTCAGTTTCTTTTTGGGGTTATTTTGTAAAATAGAGAAGTTTATTAGCTAGTTAGTAATTATATAAAACCTAAACTTCAAAGTTCTGATTTAGTCAAAAGTTGTGGGCTGCTACATCGGGACCAGTTCTCTGTTCTGTCTGAAATTGGGAAGGACCTGAGATAAGCAGCAGCAGAGGCGGCAACAACTTGAGGAGGCAACAAAACTTCAGGATGAAGAAAACTTATCAAAATGCTGCAGGGATTTGCTATAAAGAAGAGGTATGTTGTTTTGTGTTTCTTAGATTCAGAAAATAGAGTGAAAGTACAGTGGGAGCACCACATGTCATTCTCACGATGCTAAACAGCCCGAATCACTCTCATGACAGAATCACTAAATAAAAATGTTCTGTCTAGTGTCATATACATGTGATGATGAACCCTAGTTTCTAAGAATAATTCAAGAACATATACTTTGAAATATAAACCCTAAAACTTATATCTATAACCTACAACTTCAAATCAAAACCCAAAAATTGAAATTACAACTCTGAACATAGTTTACAATTATGTTCATAGAGGTACAGGCAATGCATACAATTTAAATCTCACAAAAAGAAGCTGGCATCAAAATAGGAGAAAACGTTGGTTAATGCCAGGTGGTCCTTTTTAATTGACCAATCAAATTCTGTCAATATACTGTCGAAGGAGGTTTTCGGTCCCTCTAGTTTTTTTTTTTTTTTTTTTTTTTTTTGTTTTTTTGAGGAAAATCAATTTCATTAAGAAAAGGCAGTCATACACAAAATATCAGATTGCAATACATCACTAGACGTAACCACTGGCGCGGGGCACAGCTCCATTGCATATGTATTTTTATTGACATAAATATATAGTTGTTTGTACTTTATTGTATGTTTTTGAATTTTATTATTGCATATTCAGAAATTTGTTATTGTACTGTTCTTAATGGACCAATTTTTTCAATAAATTTATCTATATGTGTAAAATCATAACTTAATTGTTATCTTTGTCAATAAATTATTTGGTGTTCGTTTGATTAGACTAATTTTTAGACTCTTCCGTTTAATTCTAAATAATCTATTATCTTATTAAAATAATATTTAATCAAACAACAATGATGTTGAACGCGTGATTGTCAAGTCGGGAGACCAACGTCAGACTAAACTATCTTGGTTATATTATTATTTCTCATCATTTTTAAACCACCTGCAAATAACAACATGACCATATATTTAGGCTCAAACAAATGTTGTTATAGTGTCAAATCCCACATTTCATTATCTCATTGTCTCATGCCATCCAATGACATTTCTATAATAGTCAAAATCGCCAAGTGATCTATTCTTAATGGGATAAATTTTAATTAAAATAAAAATAATTAAGAAGAAAAATATGAATACATGGTATTTTCTAAACTATAAAATAAGTAAGTACTACACATATGGAATACATGATTACTCAATTTATTTTAATTTGATAACTGGCATTTTGTTTGTTAAGAACATACCATTTAAACAAGTAAATACTTACACAACCGTATCACACACAAGATAATGGAATCAATAAATGTGGAAGAAAAATATTGCAAGTAGTAGTTCAGTTCACGACTTTAATATTCAAATTAGGATTATAATAATTGCATAATATAGATAGAAACAGATTATACATCGATTCGAAGTCTAAAGAGTACAATATCATATCAAAAAATATTGTACAATCTCACTACTATGAAAGTCATGAGTGAGTACATATAATATCATTCATTGTTGAATGTTGGCATTAGTTGAAATTCTTTAAGAGACTTTTATAACATAAAAGAAATATTGATTTGTTAACACCCAAGGCGATCCAAATGGTGACAAAAATTGTTACATAATATTTCTCAATAAATCAGTAATTACATTAGAATTAATTATATGAAATGTAGGAATGTATTTTCACAAAAAATATTTAATTCAATACTAAAATTAAGCTTGATATTCTGAGCCATTTCATGGGGTAGCCATATTTGTAAATATTGAAATTATGAATTCATGTCTTTTATTATTGATTTTATTTTGATATTGCAAAACATAAGCCAAAATAATATTAAAAAGTGTTTTGATCCGATCAAATGGTTTATAACTATTCTACATCCAATAATATGTTTTAATAGTAAGATCACATCACAAACAATGCCATTATAACATCAAAATGAGTAAGTATTGAATATATTACAATACATATCGACAACAAATTCATGAATATTCTTTTTCTTTAGTAATATGAACAGCAAATCTAAATTCATGTGTTTTATTTATTGAGTTAATTGTGATACTGTTACACATAACTTAAAATAATATAAAAATTATATTGATGAAATAAAATGTTTTAAATTTTTCAAATCCAATAATAT
This sequence comes from Linanthus parryae, assembly GCA_023055425.1. Taxonomy (NCBI): domain Eukaryota; kingdom Viridiplantae; phylum Streptophyta; class Magnoliopsida; order Ericales; family Polemoniaceae; genus Linanthus; species Linanthus parryae. The sequence goes on from JALGPY010000002.1 coordinate 2,409,482, forward strand.
ATTTTCGTATTAAATTCCATCATAAAGAGTGTCATTACTCATTACAATATTAAAATGAACAATTATTCCTATGAGTTACAAATATAAAGAGTAGTGTTAAAAATAATAATGACGAAGCAATACATAAATATTTGTCAATTTCTCATTGGTTGATTTTTAGCAAATAGACACGTAGGATTACAAATGTCATACTCATGACAATCATTTATTGACAAATGGCAGAATGTGGTTTCACCTCGGGACTTTTCTGCTTTTATATTATATACTAGGCGTTACCCCGCGCCAAGGCGCGGGGCGAGTGGACGAATATAGCCTCCGTAAAATGGATTTAAGTAGACTGTGAAATATGTTAGGGAAACATGATCTATAATTTCGATAAATTTGTTCAATATGATTGAATAAGTTCTTTACATAAATTAACACAATCAAATCATGTTTCTATTATTTTTTTCGTCAATGAGTTAATCTTGAATTTTATAATAAATATATTTCAAGTTCTCCGATTGAGAATCGTCGTAACTGAATCTTAAGAGACATGTCTGGCATAAAATTGAACGGGATGAAAGTTGACAAAAAATCAACATGGAATAATCAGTGAACACATTTCTCATAAAACCACTAAACAAAATAATCTTATAAATCTATTTATTCAACTTCCAAATTTGAAAATGCGAATACAATTCATGTTACTAAAGGTTAAAACTATGTAACATGCATAACTAAAAGATTGTGGAAGTACTATTTATTTTTAAAGAATAAGAAATTTTACTACAAAAGTTCATATACCAATATTATTTACTGAATCTATTACGATATTATCATGTATAGTTTATACTATAACAATTCGTGTTATGAAAGGTTAAAACAATGTAAGATGCATTTCTAAGAATTCGTGAAAGCTTTATTTCTTTTAAAGAATAAGAAGATTTATATTTGTATACTTATATTATTTATTGAATCTATTATGATTATAATGTATAACTTTTTTTGAGAAATTTATAATGTATAGTTTAGATTAATATGAAAAAGAATTATATTTTTGGATCATAAATTGAGAAATCTTAAGAGAATGGCCTAACATTAAATAACCGGATTAAAAGTTGAGAAAATTTCCATGGACTAATTAGTGAGACACATTTCTTCAAAAACCACTAATGTCACTGAATTACATGTAGATGCACTAACTTAATTTTATATTGTACAAAATACATACATCATATATCATTAAAAATATAATTTATTTCCCTAAGAGAATATATCTCTTCCGAATTTATTTACGTAAATGCTAAATTTGAATATGAGATCATAATTTACATTATTAAGGGTTAAAACTACTAAAACATAAAATAAATATTTATGAAATAATTGATCCTTTAAAAAAATAAGAATTACTAATGAAGTTCATGTAACTATATAGTTATTGAAATTGTTATGATGATTTGATATAGTACGCATAATTACTATTGAAGTTAATGTTTGTATATTATTTATTGAACTTATTATGATATTATAATATATATTTTAGACTAATATAAAAAAAAATCACGGATAAAAAAATCAAGCAATATTTAGAGAATCATCTAACATAAAATTAACCAAGATGAAAGTTGAAAAAATTGCCAAGATTAATTACTGAGAAATATTTCTCGAAAAAATCACTAATGTCATTTACATACATATAGATGCTTAAATGTTTTATTGTACATAATCCATACAATAGGCATTTTTAATAACAAAGTTTCTTTCCCCCCAATTGAATATAATTTTGTACAACTACATTTACATGAATGCTAAATTTCTATGTGATCACTATTTATGTTTTTAATTTAAAATTATATAATATGCATAAATAAAGATTTAATTGAAGATTTTTATTTAAATAATAATAAATACATCTTCCGAAGTTCACATACCTATAAAATTATTGAAGTATTATGCTATTGCCAAAAAAAATTATATTATCCTTACATATTTTACACTAACATATAAAACATGTTTATATTCAGGTAATAAAATTAAGGATAAACATTCATTACTAATTTAACATTGCAATATTAAAATGAATATTAATTTCTCGTGAGTTACAAACAATAAGAGTAACCTTCAAATTATAATGGCAAAGTAATATTTGAGTATGTGTTGTAATTGGTTAACCTTGATAAAATAAACACGTAAGATGACAAATGTCTTACTCATAATGAATATTTTAAGACAAATGGCGGAACGTGGTTCAACCTAGGGGCTTCTCTGCTTTTATATTATATATAAGATAAGATAAGATAAGATTTGCCCAGATAGGGATAACGGAGAAAAACGACATATCATCTTCGTATAAGCCTCTACTTGCAAAACAGTCAGCTAATTGATTGCGTTCTCGGGTAGTAAAGGAGAATTCCACATAGTTAAACTTCCTTCTCAGACGCGAGCATTCTTCCAGTGTAGCTTTTAAATCCGAAAGACAATTGACCGCCGAGATTTTGTTCGCATTGCCATCCCTGAGTAATTTCACCGCATTCAAACTGTCGGATTCAATTTTTACCTCAGACAAATGTAGATTTTCAGCAAGTCTTAACCCCTCTTCAATTGCCACAACCTCAGCTACTAATGGGGAGCGTTGAAGTTGAAGTCTTCGTATCCTTCCTGCTATAAAGTTTCCCTTTTCATCCCAAGCACAAACACCCACTCCAGTAGCTATGCCATCTTCAATCCAGGAAGCATCTGTATTAATCTTTATTCGACCATCAGGCGGGGGTCTCCATCCTCCCTGCTCCTCCGTAGGTGGCAGTAACTCATCGGACAGAAATCCGCAAACAGCTGCTTCTTTAAACCAATTCAAGTAGTCTAAGCCGAAGCGAGCAACCTGGACCGGATTGCTCATGGTACCGTTGAAAATCCCTTCTTTTGTAAATCGCCAGATTGCCCAGATGGTTGCTACAAATTTCTCGCACAGCTATACCGGTTGGGAATTTAGGACTTCAAAAATCCAATCCCGCATACTTCTAGCAATGGGAATCCGAAAGCTGTCCCCCATTGATGCCCGCCAAACATTCCTTGAGAACTCACAGTAAACAAAGCAGTGACTTTCGTGTTCGTAAGCATCGCCACACCGCTGACATTCAGGTGAAATATTAAGTCCCAGATGAATCAGATTTGCCGCCACAGGAAGTGAACCTTGCCACAATCTCCATGTCGGATAAATCAACTTTTTGGGAATTTTTAATTTTCATAGCTTTGATAGCCATCTTCTATTAACATTACCAGTAGAAGAGGAGGGGTTACCTGTTACTTTTAATAATTGAGCTTTGTAACCCGTTGCTACAGTATAGAGGCCATCGTCTGCATACAACCAAGAACATTCATCTTTGCTATTTGGATCGATAGGAATTGACATAATGATCTCCCTGTCTTCTGGCATGAAGACGTTATTCAAAGCATCAATGTTCCAAGTTCCTGTAGCACTATCAATAAAACTATCAACTCGCATATCTTCGGCTCCAGGTGGACAAACCGTAATAGGACGGAAAGAGCTAAATCTAGGCATCCACATATCAGAGAAAGCACGGACTTGAGAACCATCGCGAACTCTCCAAATTAGGCCAGATTTTATAAGATCGCGACCCGCAATAATACTTCAAAAAGAATATGATACCTGAGTCGTCTAGTTCAGTTTTACCTCTAAAATTGACGAAGAGCGAAAATATTTATGCTTTAAGACTCGTCCCATAAGGCTGCCCGGATCTCTCAACATCTTCCATGTATGCTTTTCCAGCAAGGCAATATTAAAGTTTTGAAAGTCGCGAAAATTAATCCCGCCGTCTTCTTTGTTTATTTTCATCTTTTCCCAAGCAACCCAATGCATTTTCCTCCTACTATCATCCCCTCCCCACCAAAATTGTTTTATCAACCTCTCAAGTTCTTGACAAGTCTTTGTTGGGAGCAAAAAACATCCCATTGTATAGTTCGGAATTGCCTGCACAACAGATTTGATCAACACCTCTTTTCCTGCCGTGGAGAGATCTTTACCCTTCCAACCCTTCAATTTCTTTAAAACCCTTTTCAGGAGAAAATAGAAAATCATCGTCCTTCTCCGTCCTACTGCTGTTGGAAGACCCAAGTAACTATCATGTTCCTCAGCTAATGGAGCACCACACAACTGACTCAAAATTTTCATATCTATCAGGCTGACATTATCCGAGAAAACGACAGAAGACTTCTGCAAGTTCATCATCGTGTCTGAAGTTGTCTCGTAGGTCCTCAGAATGTCCCTGAGTGCTTCAATTTCTGACGGGATCGCTTTGGTGAACAAGAGACTGTCATCTGCAAAGAAAAGATGAGTTACAATCGGACCGCCCCTAGATGCTAATAGACCTGAGATACGACCGTCCTGCACAGCAAGAGAGAGGCTACGTGAGAGAGTTTCACTCACAAGAAGAAACAAATAAGGAGACAACGGGCATCCTTGACCAAGCCCCCGTTGTTGGGTAATATAGCCGTGAGTTTCTCCGTTGATAAGCAAACTATAAGTCGCAGATAAGATGCATGCCATGACAAGTTCTATCCATCTAAATCCAAAACCCATCCTCTCCATAACAGCACGAAGATAATCCCATTCCACTCTATCATATGCTTTGCTCATATCAGATTTAAGTGCCAGAAAACATTTCTTTCCTTTTTTCCTGTTTTTCATAGAATGTAGCAACTCGAAAGCAGTAATAGTATGATCATAAATCAGTCTCCCCGGTACAAAAGCACTCTGGTTCTCTGAAATTAGAGAACTTAGGATAGTCTTTAAACGATTAGCCATCGTTTTGGTAACTATTTTGTAAATCGTATTACATAAACTAATAGGGCGTAAGTCTGCAGGACTTCTCACTTGTTTAACTTTTGAAATTAAAGCTAGGAGAGTGTGATTAAACCTGTAAATATCAGCACCATTGTTGAGTATATCCAAACAGACCGCCTCAACATCCGCACCCACAATATGCCAATTTTTCTAAAAGAAAAGAGCTGGAAATCCATCTGGGCCAGGAGATTTTAAGGGAGCTAACTGACTAACCGTTTGTCGAATATCCTCTACTGAGAACATCCTGATTCATAAAGGCACGCTGCTCTAGAGAAACAAGCTCCTCTATCCCCTCCATCATAGGCTCCATCTGCTGTCTAGACGGGTCAGAACCGTTGAATATACCCCTGTAGTAGTCCTCGAGAATCCTTACTACCTGGTTTGGATCCTCTCTAAATTGCTAAATCAGCTAATCTGAAATAGTGGAACTGTGATTAGGGTTTGATTTCCGTAGTGAAAGTTGCGAAATCACATTATAATCTTTTGATTTTATTCTAAATTGCGAAACTGAATTGGTGGAATTGAGATATTTTTGACTAGGACTTGCTTTGGGTAGTGAAAGTTCCAAAATCATATTATAATCTTCTGATTTATCTCTGGATTGCGAAGTCAGCCAATCTGAATTGTTGGAATTGAGATATTTGTGATTAGGACTTGCTTTGTGTAGTGAAAGTTCCAAAATCATATTATAATCTTCTGATTGTTCTTCTGGCATTAACACTGTTAGTTTTACTGTCAATTACTAAATGTCGACCTACGTATCCGATTCGTTGAAGGCAGTCCAAACCGCGGTAGACAATGTGGTAGACAAGGTTAGCGGTCGGGGAGGACTGGAGAGAATACAGAGTGAAGTGAGGTCATGCTATTGGTAATTTAAGACATTTCAACTTTGATCGGGTGCGTAAAGTAACAAATAAACGTTGATTCAGTTTTTTATCTATTTTAAACGTTTTTTTTTCAGCATGTTTTTTCATTCTTTTTCTTATTTTCAAAAGGATACCAAACAGGCTCTAAGAATAAATGTTGATTTTAAGTAATCTTGAATGAAAACACTGATGCCAAACGGGCACTAACTCTCTAATTATAAAGATGGGACCATAGTGAACCCATTTTATTCAAAAAGGTATGTGGTATTTGTTCTTTGATTTTGATAGTGAATAACATAGATTGCAAACGATGTTTTATCTGCAGTTACTCTTGAAACTGCAATCAAAATGACAAAGATCTTTGTAAAGGCGAATGAAGCAATACTAGGTAGAATGGCCGAACTGGAGGGGGAGGCAAAGGCTAATGACGAAGCTTGCGAGTCGACCTACAAGTTGATTCTCTGATTGCTTGGCATTACCACAGTGCCCCTCTTCAGAAACAGTGAAATGGAGAAGGGGAATGCGGGAGATAGTAGTTAACGACATTATATTTATTTATTGTCGCTGCATATATTTTTCAATTCATCATCATAAATTTGTTTATCAACTTATTTATTGTTGTACCTTCTCCCAATCTCGGTGGCCATTCTACCAACCACTTCTGGCAAACCTCCTATTTATAATATATGCCTACCATTATGTACGATCTAGATTACATCAATCTAACGGTAGGGAGTCATGGCTAAGAAGCTTTGCAACTCTTTACTAGATATTTACAAAAGACCCTTATATGAAACTTGTGAGGAAGATATAATCCCAAGGTGGAGGAGTGCAAGAGATTTTAAAGAATGATCATTTTAGATATCTTGGGTCGTTTTTCATAGTGATTGAGAGATAGACGATGATGTCCACACGATAGAAGCATTGTGGACAAAGTGGAGGAGTGCATCTGGAATGTTGTGTGACCGCGAGATCTCGACTAGATTAAAGGGTAAGTTTTACAAAAATGCGGCAATACCCGCTTTGATGTATGGGACAAAGTATTGGAAGGTGAAGAAAAAAATATAACAAAAAATGAGTGTAGCATAATAAATGAGAATGCTAAGGTGGGTGAGTTGTGTAACTAGGAAAGATAGGATGCGTTTGACACAATTAGAAAGAATCGAGATGTTTCACTTATAAAAGGTAAAAAGAGAGAAAGTGTTTCTCTCTCGTCCAGGTTCTTCTCCGTCCGATCTCGCCGTCTATCTCCCTCTCGGCTTAGACATGACCGAGCTACAGCTGAGGGTCCGACCTCAAGCCGGACGGGGAAACCACGCCTCCTTGTGTTCTTCGCCTCCAACCCGACCCATCTCTCTGCCTCTCGATCTCTATTTCTCCGGTCTCAGTGATTCCATCAACGGTCTTTGGAGGTTCCAGTGACCGATGGTTGATCTTAACACTCTCTCTTAAATCCGGAGTTCCAACCATAGGACATGATTTGTCACTGCGTTTGTTCATGATTGTGTGAAATTGAATCAGTACTGAGCTCATGAAAAAACGATTCTCTACTAATGGTTTTGATTTATTGAATTAAATTGTATTGGATTTTTGTCAGAACAAGCTACTAGGAATTGATTCAGGTTGGTTGGCTCAATTTAGAGTGAAGCTAGGTTTGATTTGTGGTTATTGGTGATGTGGAGGTGGTGGAGATCTGGCTCGCCGGAATTCGGGTTCCGGTTGCCGGAATCTGGGTTTCTAGCCCGGAAACTGCGTTGCTTATGGGCTGATCATATTTTTAAAGGTTAGACAATTTTACCCCTCAATAAAAAGGACTTTGTAGTCAAGTATTGGATGAAACTGGTGCAAATGGGGGATGCAATAAGCATATTGTAGAAGCGGGGTTGCAATGTGTTAGTTTGAGTATATTGGGGGTATGCATTAAGTAATTAAGCCTCAAGAATAATGTATAGATTTATGTCTAAAATTTTGTTCATATAGAACGCGGATAGAAACAGAAATAGAGGAAGAGAGCGCGGATAGAAATAGAGAGGCCGAGAAGCAGATGTCTCTACAGATGTCCATGGCATTCAAGATTGTAAAAGTTGCGGCAAAACATGGGGCTTTTGTTGAACAAAGGAGATGAAGAGATAACGATGGTCCAACTCTCATGAACAGATCATATGTTGCAAGGTTACCCCCCTCCTCCCTGACAGAGACACAGTAGAAGCATCCATCATGGTACGCTACCAAATCAATGGATTTGATCACTTCATCAAACACTAGAGTCTTCCACTTGTTCCTATTTGCTGCAGTGTGCTGATGCCAACTTTTCCTAGAATGACATTCTGAGTCAGAATAAAGTAAACGCAGTCTGGGAACGATGGCCGAAGAGAATGTAGCCACGGATTCTTTACTGTCCAGACAAGGTACCCAACGGCCGCAGGGAGGGACTTGTTCTCTAATAGCCCGATGTGTTCGCCACTGTCCCAGAATGTGTCCATGATTAATATACTATAATTTGGACCATAACTCATAAGGTTGGTCTTTTGCGTAAGTGGGTGTCCCAAGATGTATATGGTGCTTCGTTCTCGCAGTGCTTAATCTCCCAACAAGTAGTATAAGAGTCAATCGTTCGTGTGCGCTCTGTCATGGTGAATCAAAGGGCGAATATGTGCAGTGTTCTCGTGGATGGCTCTTTCATGAGTAGTGGACATGGTGTTCCTGCTGCCAGTCAAAAATCATGTGTAGCTCCAGTAAGTGGTCTTACAGACACAGAGGTGATTACAAAAAAAATTGGCAAGTGCTCACGGGCAAAGGGGAGCATGTGGGCCCATACATGAAGGAGGAGATGATTGGGTATCATGTAAGAGCAGATTGCTCGACATCGAGATGGTTGACAAGATGTCCATGCTTAATATAGTATGATGGGATTAAAATACAAGATTGACCTTTTTGGTAAGTGGGCGTGGCGTCCCGCATCATACTACGGAGCTGAATCTCCCGAAAAGTGCTATCAGACTCGATGGGTTGTGAGCGCTGTCGTGGTAAACTGAAGGCTGAGAAGGTGCTATGTTCGTGTGGATGGGTCTTCCATGAGTGGTGGACGGTCAAATTAATGTGTTGTCTCAACATGCGGTCATGTTAATGGTAGTATGGTGGTCCGGTACACTCTCACAAAGTGTTTCAGAGAAGTTCGGCGGATGCTTGCGGGCAAGAGCGGAGCATGTTCAAGGGTTCACACATTGCAGGGGGAGATGACTAAGATCACATGTAAGCGGATTATTCAACATCGGGATGGTGCAAAGAATGTCCAGGAAATAGTATAGTTTGGATCCTAACTAATAAATGTTAACTTTTCGGGTAAGTGGGTGTCATGAATCATACTATGGTGCTCCTATCTTACGATGCTTAACCTTCCCACATTACCATCCATTACATTAAGCATGGGAAATTGATTAAAAGATTGAAATTAAAAATGAGAACTTGAGTACGACGTATGATGAAATTGAAAACATGGGTAAAAGAGTGAACGAAAAGCAAAACTTTGATATATCAATGTAATTGATACCTAAAATTGAACACAACAAAAATGAAACCGGAGATTGGTAAGTAATAGTCCAACAGGAGTGATCTAGCATGGACTACGATAAAAATTAAGTACTAAAAAAAGTGAAAATATCTATAGAACAGAAATGGGAAAAGTCCTAGAGGTATACAGGTGACAGTCTTTAAAATGATCCACAGGCACAGAGTATTTAGTTTTCCAGAAAATAACATCCTGACACAGAAAGCACATCCATTTCTAAAAATGTATTGTGTCCGTGTCAAAGACTTAGTAAATAGTGCTTGATCTATACCAGATAGACAGATAAGCCTTAAGTTGTGTCCCAGTACTTTGACAATTTAACCTCCCCATCCTTTAAATTTGTTCATCACAAGAAAGTATAGGGAGGTTAAGTTTGTGTAATGTACACCTATTCCTGGTCATTTGCTAGTTTTGACTATTTAGTGAATTTTTAGCTCAAGAATAGAACATCTGCACACAGACAATGAATGAATCATATAAGGCCTGGAACGTGTCCCTGCGGTGTCATGTTCTTAATTCTTCAATGCTTCTTCCACACTGGGAAAAAGAGTTAATTTAATACCCAAAGATACATCTTCCAAAACACAGTATTATTGTACCTTGAATAACAAGAATGTCACCAGTTGAAGGCATGGGACAGTCCTTATATTTCACACCATAAGGGCTAAGAATATCACTAGTATCCCATCGTCATTTTGCATTGTAAGTAACAAGTGCCAAAAGTCACCATCTTTGTCATGCGGATTGTGAGTTTGCATCTTTCTAATAATTAGTCGTCAAATCTACGCTGTCAAAAGAAGCAAGGTGACCTGGTAGAAGGGGTTCAAGTTTGGACATAAAGGCAATGTTTGTCGATTCTCAAGCCTACAAATGCAAATCCTAGTGGAATCAGCATGATTTTGAATACCTAAAAATGGTTTTAAGGATATGACTAACAAACAAGACATATCATTGCATTAGAATTGATTTAATCCAGTTCCGGATATGACCTACGAACTGATTGTTCAAGCACATCCAGAGACGGAAATCGCATGCAATAAAGGAGGTTAAGTCCATATTCTTCTACAGACATGGACCAATAGCCACTATCTTTGAATGGGTAGCATTCATTGTCACTGAAGGAGCACAGATTGAGTTAAGACAAAGGCTAGAGATCACGTTCACATACATGGATGACGATACTTCAGGTAATACATCCTGAAATTCCTATTGGAACAAGAGGCTGGACCTTTAACAACTTTATCCAGTCTCTCTAAATAGCAGGAGAAATACCTGTCATGGTAGGTCCAAAGCTTGCTGGATCACGAGAGAAGTTTACAGCCCTGGGCAATGAGAGCCAACATCAATAATTTTTTCAGAGGTACGACTGAAATATCTCTAACAATATAAAAGTTGCCAACCTGAAGAATATATACATACCAGGGTGACTACTGACTACTGCACCTCACAACGCCTAACAAGTCACAGCCAAGTCCCACTACGACTGCAAACTTTTAAACCCAGACATTAGAGACCTGGAGGATATTTTGCTCAGGGGCCAGCTAATGTACCACAAAGGTAGAGTAATAAGGCTGAGTAAGTTTCACTGGCATGAGAGATATGAAGTCCTGATTCTGAATTGATAGAGAAACATATGCAAACTACTATTTCCTATAGCAACATGCTACAAAGTAATGTCTATCAAGAGTGCCGCACCTCGAACAAATATTTAAGGATACCGTCTGGGCGACAAATAAGAGAAACCAAAACGGGTTTCAAGATTGGATACAGATTCAAGGAGCATGTTTGCTAATCGGTTCTCACCTAAAATGTTGATGAATTGTCGAATGCAGCATTGCACTATTGTTAATGTGTACTAACATATGAGAACAAGATTAATTAAAATCAAACAAAATGAGAAAGGAGCTGGGAGGAGAACATAAAGACTTGTATTATCATAATCAGTTATTTATACTCAAAATACCAAAATATTTCAACACAATGTAATTGAAGATAACATGCATGTTAGATAGCCTAATGAGTTCAAAGTAGAGTTGACCAATAAACACAGATTCCTCAAGCAGTTTTACTCTGAGTAATGCAACCGGCGGGAGGCTGGATCCATATTCCAAAATGAATAAGACTGGTCCAGTAGGAGCAGCTACCTGTGCAGCGATAAGACTTGCCATCCTCAAAGGAATAATACTTCGAGTACTTGTAGCCATAAAAAAATATCTTATTGGCAATGTCGGAGCACCATGGGACAGAGACTGCGAATGAGGTCAGATACTCTTTGTTGGGGATAAATATAGCACGGTCTCCCAAGCTTGTCTTCTCAACCCAACTCTTTGTAGCGCTATTGAGCTCAAACAGGCTGCATTTATCCTTAATTTCACTGGTGGTTCCGTTCGATTTCGTCTTCCTCAAGAAGTAGAATTCTGTGTCACGGCATACAAGTAGGAGTTTTCCATCGCATTCAAGGATGTAAAAGTTGCGGTAAAACTCCGGATTTCTGTCGACCAGAGGAGATGAAGTGATGACCAAGGTCCACGTCTCCTGAACATGATCATAAGCTGCAAGGTTACTGCTAGAGACGCAGTATAAGCATCTGTCATGATAAGCCACAGAATCGATGGTTCCAATCACTATATTGAACTCCAGTGTCTTCCACTCCCACCAATTAGTACTATTTTGGTGGAGGGTGCTGATGAAAACTTTTCCAGGGACGACATTCTGAGTTAGAACAAAGTAAACGCAGTCCGGCGAGGACGGATCCGAAGAGAAAGTGGCCATGGTTTCCTCACAAGGAACCCAGGTGGTGGACTTGCGGTCGGGAGGAGGGACAATGCCGTCGCGTAAATCCGGCAGCTTAAACAACCTTCTGTTAAAAGGTGAAAACAGCAAGAATGATTTCCAATTAGGACCATAAGGCCATAGAAAGAGCAACCAACCATTCTTGGAAGCTTTCACTCTGTTGTATTTGAAATCATTCTCCTCTTCTGGGTATTTGAAACCGTAAGTAGCATACGGTGGGCGTCCACGGCAGTGAACCGGGTCGTATAGCTTCAAATCGCTATCCAAATCGTTAAAGGTGACTAACCATGGAAGTTCATCAATGGCTCGACGTCGAAGACGGGTCTCGTTGTTGTCGTCGTCGGTGATCAGAGAGTGATTCTTTTTGCATGCAGCACCGAAGCGGACTCTGTCGGCGAGATTTAGCGATGAGAGGATCTCTCCGACGAGCAAGTCAGTTGGAAGTTGGTATAATTGCATCGTCTTGTCCTTCTCAACCCGCCGTTTTTGCCTTTTCTTCATGTTGGGATCGCGAACCTTAACCTTGAACTTGTGGTTCTTCCTCTTCGCGGCCGGTGGAGCCATTGTCCGTCCTTGTGTGCCTGTTGCTTCTACTTCCGACTTGCAAAACCTAGCACAAGTTGGGGCACAAATTGAACCATTGTAGAACTCGGTTTTTTCATATTCTGCAAAATTTCCTTTTTTGAATGTCCTCTTATTTGAACAAACTTATTAACAAGGAAAAGTTTTTACAAAAAAAAAAATTATCTTACCCTGATGAAGAAAAAACACCCATCAAATTCTTAATTGGGCTTAACTAGTTAGTACTCCGTTCCTCCCAACTCTTCACAAAATTATTTGGGTATCATTTGGGCATAGCGATTTGGTTAGGAAAGGATGCAAGAATTTGGTAATCTTTTTATGGTGTCATAAGGTAAACTTGCCTCTACAATACCAAAAAAAAAAAAAAAAAAAAATACCAAATTCTTGTTTTGTTTTGTTTTGCTAACGAAATCGCTAGGCCCATATAATACACAAATGAATTTTGTGAAAAATCTGGAAGAACGAAGAGAGTATGAGTAATGTTATAAGTCTCAGATTAATTATTCCAAAAACATCTCAAATTGGCCACAACAACCAAAAGGTCCTGTCAATACTTGTAATGGAATATTTTCTTTATTGAACCTTGGACCATTTGGCTGATGTGGCAAATTTGGGATTTTTTTGAACGATTTATTTGTGGCATATATCATTACTAACCAGTATTAGCAAAACTAACCTAATTAAAGTGTCTTCGAACGACCAGAAATTGACGAATCAGTGGCTTCGAACGGTGGAGGCGATTGTGGCGAGAAGGCGGTGGCTCTTCCAAGTCCGGTACTTGTCCTTCCCGTTCTTCTTCTTTTCATATTTTTCTCTCTCTCAAATCTGTCTCTCACCCCTGTCTGATATGTCCCTCTCTTTGCAGATCTTTGCATGTCCCATAATAGGAGTGAGCGAGAGACGCACACATAAAAGGGAAGAGGCGTTTCTTCGAACTGTGGCGTGGCGGTGGCAGCCTAGATTTGACGTGCTTATTGTGCACCTTCTTCTTCTCTTTTGTTTCTTCTTCATCTTCTATTCTATAAAACAGAACGGTTGACTTTTTCTCAACCGTTAGATTAAATCACCCCCAACCCTTAGATCTCACCTACCTATAGAAATTAATTTTGACAAAAAATAAAGAAAATTACACACACGACCTCATTAGAAACACACGAACTCAACTCAACTGTCCACCTCCTTCGCTCTCTCTCACGTCATCTCTCTCACGTCGTCTCTCTCACTTCGGGGAGAAGCCCAACAGTATGTTCATAGCCGTCGGCCACCACATCGATAAGGGAAGAGGCGAATTTAGCCGCCGCCGTCGCCGTCGCTGTCACCGGCTCCGATTCTCAATAGTCTGTTCATAGTTTGGTACTCTATTTCTCTTTCGGTAGTCAGAACCCTAGACTTCGTGCTATGTCTCTTTCTCTCTCTCTCCCTCTCTCTCCACGCGATGCTCTGCCTCGGCGCCCCCAAATCGGGAATTGACTCGAAATCAAAATCAAGAGCCCAAACCCTTGGGAGCGTTCTCATCATCTCTCCATGTTCTACGAGTCTCCGATTCAGTATTATTTCGTCAGAATCGAGTTTTCTGGTAGCTTCTAGGGACGCAGTAACCTCTTTCTTTCTCTCTCTCTCTTTCTCTCTCTCTCTCTCTCTCTATCTCTCTTTCTCTCTCTCTCTCACACACACACACCTGTGATCTATCTCACACCTCACCCGTGCCTCCTCAGATCTGCCCACTGGAATATGAATCAAGTGCTTAAGTTTCGACCACTGCTCAGATCTGAACCAGTAAACCTCTCACTCAGTTGTTCAATATCGTTACCAATGTTATTAATTTGCATCCAAATTGTATAATGAATCATTTGTCTGTTTTTTGGAGATTTCCTTTGAATCTGTTTGTGTTTTGTTGAAGCAGGTAATTCGATGGGTTTAGGTTGATATAATGGTTGATTTCAGTTGATATTGAAGCTTCACTTTGTTGGTTTCACTTGATTTCACTTGGTTTCTGTTGGTTTTGATTGGGTTAGTGAGCCCACGCTATAATTTGGAAGGTACAAAAAGATCATACGAACTTCAAAGGTTGCAAAAGTTCTAGGATGTCCGATTCGAGAGTCTTGGCTGCCTATGCTCAGAAAGGCTTCGTTAGTAATTGAAAAAATGTAAGATGGCATGCTACAACTTCAATTTTGAGTCCTCGATTTCTATGCAATTTGCTTCTTCAAATCCTGAAACGCAGTTTATTCTTTTAGGGGTTAATTAGTTACATTTTTTGTGCTCTGGGGTTCATACCTAATTGGTTTGTGCATTAGTTTTACAAGGTAATGTATACCTGCAGCTATTGCTCTTGCAAAATGTTATATTTTTCTGGCTTTTGTCCTCCGTTTAATATTGTTTCGTTTGTTTTAAGCCTCATTATTTTGTTACGGGCGTCATTTGGTTGGCTCAAAACCTCTGTCCATCTTCTCTCTGTATATGCAGGTCTTCGAGTAAAACGTTATTCTGATATTGGTTACGGTAGAGTGTTTGATGAGCTCAGGGTTCAACTGGCAGGTGGTGGAGAGAAACATTGAAGGTGGTGGATTCAAAGTCGGACCCAAACACTACCTCGCTCTCATCTGGTAAGTTTACCGTTCTCTCTTCATTTTAAAGTTTTCGTTCTCGCTCATAATTCAGAACCTAGAGGAACAACGAGTTTTTTTTTTGTTCTAGGGTTGTCTGATCTAGGGAGCCAAGAGGTGGTTACTACTGATGGGCATGTGTTTTGTTCTTAGATAAAGAACTCATGATTATGCGAATTTGGTAGTGATCCATATAGCCCCACTCATGTGACGCGTCACATGTTAAGAACTGAAGTTCCCTGGAAAGCAGGTTTTACTGAATTTGTGAAGGAGGATGTTTGATTCAAAGCCACTAATAGTTGTAGAGGTCATAATGATCTGTTATTTTATATTCACCTTCAGCTATATCTTTGGAATCTAACCTTGGTTATTGCTTTTTTGATCATATTATGAACCTGATGGCATCTTAGGGGACATTACAACATGACAAGTCGATCAATGTACTTGAATTTCATAGTGCCTTGCCCTGATGAAGGAATTTCCATGGCTGTACCGGTTAGTCGTTTATGTACAAGGACGCTAAAAGTTACTGCAGAGGATTAGTACTTGATTAGCAATAAGAAGTCAAAAAGACAAACATTCTACGCTCTCTACCAATCATAAAGGAAAAAATTTACCCATTTGCAGCTCTTCTATTGTCGTGGTTAACTACTATAATCTTTTGTTGCCTTGAAGTTTCGTAGTAATATTTTGCAGTAAATTTGCTTTGTTATATATAGTTTTCAGGTCTGAATGATATAGACTTGGTCAATATGATGTGTATTTGCACTAAAATGTTGTACTAAAACTTAGCAAGAATGTAACCAGGTACGAATTTGCGCTCAAGATAGTGCAAATTTTGAACATTTTTTTTTTATGCTACTAAACACTGTGTCAATTTCTTTGCAGGAGCCATTCCAATTCAAACAACGAGATTCACCCAGCAAGACGGAACATATGGAAGTGTACAAACCTTTGAAAACATTAAACATTGAAATTGTCTACTAGCTACAATTTTTGTACGAGGAAATGGTCCAATTTTCTCAGCGAAGTTCTTTTGTAGTAACTTCAGTTATTTCTCTTCTCACTCTTCCGTTCCCTCACAAGCCATGATTTTGAATAGGTTGGTTCAGAGCTTCAATGACACATGAAAAGAATGCTTTTATTGTTTGTTTCATTCTACAATAACATTATACATACAGGGGGTAAGATTGCAATGTTCTTATCGGCTTTGTTGAGTTCTAATTAGTACCAGAATTTTTTAAAATTGTAGCTGTATTGATATTTTTCCTATGTCTCCATACCTTTCATTTTGAAATGAAGACCAAAACTCGCGAATAGCTACTGTGTCTACTTAATTTTTATCTTTCATTTTTCATTGTTATGTGTCGAATTGCACTTGAGGTGCACATTTGTCTTCATAATTGAAATTTTGAAGGTGAAAGGTTTCGACCTCTTTGCTCTTCCCTTGGCGAACTATCTTTAGGAAATTGCAGCATTGGCAGGCTTACAATGAGGAAATTTGAAGTTAGTACCTCGAAGCGTCTTCTATCGGGCCATTGGATTGAGCAAATTGGAGGAGAGAGGGACTCCTCATTTGGAAATTCGGAATAGTTGAACACCTCGGAAGTTCTCTATCTCTCTGTTTTTTTTTTGCGGTAAAAGTAGAACTTCAATAGATAATGATCAAGATAAGTACACACCGGTCGGAAATATCAGACTAAAGATACTAAAACTAACAGCCATAAAACTACCAAACTAAAACATCAAAGCTAGCTGAGAGAGCCTAGCAGTGATCATCCAGCAGCAACACAAAGACCAATACTACATCCGTTTTGAAAATGTCCAAAGCAACTTGATTCATAAAAGAGAAAATGAGAACCTGAGATCTAGCAACTTAGAAACAGGGCTTGTTAGACATCAATGAAGGGGATGACTGCAGACATGAGCTCATTGTCTGGAATGGGAGGGAACTCTTCTCCTGATGCAGCTCCAGAGGCACTAACACTTGAAGCTTCAAGGGATGGAATAACTTCTGGAGCAGTAGAACTTCCTTCACCTCCTGGGGCTTTAGCAGACACACCAGCAGAGACTGCATTCTTGAAATCGAAAGAACCATGCACAGGGGGGAGCACTGCTAGAGGAACTGCTTGGGACACTTCCACCAAAGCCTGGGGATAAAACTGAACTTGTCCTGGCAACCATTCTGGCCTTCCCTTCTTGACTTCAACCTCCACCCAACCTTCATTAGCTAAGATAAACTCACAAAGTAAATCACAAAGTAAATCAACATAGAGCCAGAAAATTTGCAAGAGCCTCTGCCTGTTGAACACTTCAGTATTTCCTTTAACAGAAACTTGCGACATTTTACCAGAATTGAATCTATTACACTGAAATTAAAGACCTTGGATACCTGCAGGCTAATAGGCCTTTGGTGAATTGAAGGTGTCTTATTTTTGCTTACGTGTGGCACTTTCCTGTAGCTATCTGCAGTTGCTTCTTTGAATGTATTAATCGGGGTCTCTCTGAACCGAAAAGCTCGACATGTTAAGTTGTTCAAATAAAAAGAGATATGCCCATCTAATTTGGGATAGTGTCCTCGGGCACGGGCAATACCCTAGTCTTCTATAAATTGAAGATTTATTTGATGATACTTTATAATTTTAAAAATATTTGAGATTCAGTTTCGAATAATCTTAAACATTAACCCGAACCAATTAAAACTGCCAATATTATCTTATATTATAAATCGATAGTTCTCCATAGTTGACCTCATCACATCTGTATGATATTTGTTCAAACACGCCCGTGTAACTAATTGTGTTAATTTGCTTTGCCGAACTTTGATTAAATCCGACTTGCAAAACCTAGCAGAATTTGGGGCAAAAATGGAATGGTAAAGTAAAAAATTGGCCAAGGAGCCACGCCAAGAATGGCTCTTTCTCATATACCCACAAATTGACTTTTTTTTAGTGGCTGACCACATTTGGGGTAAATTGAAAATTACTTTAAATTAACCATAAAATTTGTTGCTAATTAATTCTTATTTTTTCGAAACAAAATCATATATACCTTCTCTCTCTCCTATTAACCTCTCGCCTTGAGAATTCAATTCGTATTTCGCGAGAGTATGAGTGAATTGTTGTAGCAGTGTGCTAGAGTAATGGCAATTGCTAAATCAGTCTATTCCCAGATAAATGACACGAAGAATTTTGACGGAGAAGAAGAGTGTTTCGGAGTGTTAAGGCAATATTGGCAATAGGCCTGAACAAACAGTGTAGGACTTTTGACACCCCTGGACAACTTGGGCCAGGCAAACGGACCGTACAGGCAAACGGTGGGCATCTGAAATCATAAGTAGCATACGGTGGTACCGGGTCGTATAGCATCAATTCACCGTCCACATTAAAAGGACGAAAGGTAACTAACCATGAAAGTTCATCAATGGCATGACCACGACGATGATACATTATTTAGTATTTATTTAGAAAGTTATTTATTTAATTAATAATTCGGGCTTGGCCCGTTAGATTAGGGTTTGAATTCTCAGTTTATCTATTTAAGAAAGATGTAATCTTTCAGTTTATCAAGCAATGAAATAATCAATATCTCCCTACAATGAAATATTAAAAGAAAGCAGAAGACTTGCAGATGGATTTAGGAGTATATCCTTCAATTTCGTGGGTCGAGACGGAAACCAATTAGCTCATACCTTCGCGTAAAGAGGTTTTGACAAAGATGATGTTTCATATTATTCTGTTATTACTGAATGGGCAAAGATTGTATACCAATCTGATTTACTGGGCTTGACAACCCATTTTCAATAAAATTATTTTTTCCCTCAAAAAAGAAATATCGCCGATAAAATCGATGATATGCAGAAGTGTTGGGCAGAAGAAGACGTCGCCCGAGCCGCGCAACTAGAAGAAGAACGAGTCGAGCGTATGAAAACAGACGGCGCGCTGCGAGAAATGACCAGGAAATTAATCAAACATGCTCTTCACTTTGGGGGAGACCAACAAACAAAAGGGAGGCTCTGATCTCTACCAATCATAGGGGCGAGCTTGATTGGCAGTGATTTGGACTTCCAGAAGGACAAGGTACTGCAGGTTAATAATTTCGCCGGGGTCGTGTTCGAGAGGAAGTATTATCAGCCTTCGCTCCCACCGATCCCGCCACCACCGAGAGGAAGTATTGGGCCTAATTCTTTTGAGTCCAATTTTTTTCAGTGGGCTGGAACTTTGGGCCAAATTCTCACTTTGGACCCAATCCTTCAGTTAGCTTTTGAGCCTAATTGTGTTTTGCAGAAAATTTTTAGGCTTCATGTTGATTTGGTCCTGCAAAATGGTGTTTTCAAGACCGTTCGACGCCAATTCGACCCGGGCAAGAATTTTGTGGATTTTTTGACACCCACCTTAAGGGCAAGGTGCTTTTTAAGGGTAGGAGAGTTGATACGGGGCGCCGTATCATTATTTAATATTTATTTAGCAAGTTATTTATTTAATTAATAATCGCCCGTTAGGTTAGGGTTCTCAGTTTATCTATTTAAGAAAGATGTAATCTTTCAGTTTATCAAGCAATGAAAAAATCAATCTCTTACTACACTGTCTCCCTACTCTCTCTAGTTCTCGTTCTCCCTAATCTCTTCCTTTATTTTCAATTTATCGATACGCTTAGCGTATCACACGACAACAACAGCTCTTGTTCTTCTCGCCGCTGGAGATCAAAGAGTGATTCTCCTTGCAAGTAGCATCCAAGCGGACTCCTAGGTATAGTTTGCATGATTTTGACCGCAGTCTTCTGAATCTTCTTCTCGCCCTGCAGTATTCCGAAATCGCACCTTTTGATGTTGGGATTGCGAAACGGGACCTTAAGTTCCTGGTAATTCATGAGGTACGTACGTATTCCTTGCGATCGGTGGAGCCGTTGTCCTTGTGTGCCTGCTTCTACTATGTATGGCGAAGGGATAAGCCGAATATTCGAGTATCGCCTTTAACGAGCTCACAAGATTAATCATGGAATCAAAACCAATTGTAGTTTGAGTAACTACAAATATATCCCCCCATTTCGGTTTTCAAATTAAATTCTACTGCTCTAGAGATGTTAAATATGCCCCCAACTTATTTAACTTTTTTTTTGTAAATATAAGCCGTTTTATATAAATCATTATATTGGGACTGTTTGGATAGGGGGGTTGGGGGGCGGGGGGTTTCGGTTAACATAACCATTGTAGTGTTTTGATAGAGATGTTAGGTTAGGAAAAAACCCGGACACCGCCTGATTATACCTAGACATCGCCAACTTTCTCTATCTTTCTTTTTTCCACCCGGGCACCGCTCCCTTATCCGGCTGAGTTTATGCATACTTTGTTATGTTTATTTTTTTTATCTCTTTTACTTTTTCTTTCTCATTTATGTACATGAGTGATGAGCAACTTTTGGTTTAAAAAAAAGTTTCCCTCTCTCAAAGTGCCCTTTTTCTTTCTCTCATGTCTCTTCACTCACCCTCTCTCTTCTTCTCTAGCCGGGCACCGCAAGGTGTTGTCCCGTCCACCGGCACACATTTCTCCTTTCTTCTCTTTCTCATTTACACGTGATTCCACTCTCTCTCTCATTCACAAAACCCCATCTCTTTCAAGCCGGTGTCTGGCTAGTATTTACAGTCCACCGCCTAATTTTGTCAACCAGGTTTGGTTATTGATTAACCAAACCGGTGTATCCTAACATTCCCATTACTGACCCGTGACTGAAGTCACTATGTGAAACCAAGTTTTTAATTTGGGACCAAGGCATATTATTTCATTCTAATTGCAATGGCTCTTTCTGCAGATGTCCGGAATCTTGAAACCCATAACGTGTTATTAATTCTTATGAGTAGAAAACATCACACTCCCAGTACTCCAGAATTGAAAATTTTCATCAGCCCTCGATTATTTTAGTTGAAAAAAGGTGGTTGGATGGGAAATTACTTGTCCATTAAGATGGGGAATTTTTTCATATTGTGAGAAGAGGACCACATTGTGCCTAATTGCCTAAGGATTTCGACAAAAAGACACGTGCCGAAGTCCACCAGAATGACCACAACAAGTTGCTTGGTTGGATCAGAAAAACAGCAAAGGAAACAACCGTTATGATTGGCTCTTAATCTCCTTAGTCGAAACGATGTCGTGAGATTAAGGGGTTTATTACAATTTGCATAAAATAAAGTTAATAACAAGAAGACTCCTTCTACTCATGATATAGTTAACTAACTCTATTAATTACTAATACAAACTTCAAAAAGAAAATGGAACTTGCAGAAAGGAAAAGCCATTTTTGGACCTATGGCTGAAGTGGTGAACAATAAACTTTCAAGCCTTGCAAAGAAAGGAAAATCCATGGATGAAGGTCTCTTTCTTTTGTAAAAATTTTGCAGTAGAGAAGGCCTTAATTGAAGTAAATCAAAGTAAGAAGTAAATTAACTGTGAGAAGAAAGTCTATAGGAGCCATAAAATTGTATATGCCAGATGCATCTCCAGTGAGTAGATTGATCACAGTCCACACAGTGATAAACCACTTTGTGATTATATACAACAACAAGCATTTTTCCCAACCCGTGGCGGCTACGTGGATCAAACTTTTTCAGTTGTATTTATTTAAAGTCATTTATTCTCTTTTGTTAATCTTGACTAAGTCGTGTCATATTGTCTCTATCTAGGTTCGTTTTGGTCCCACTCTCCCTCTCCCTCACCTACCACTAGAGCTTCACTTCGGTTCGATTTAACCGACGATTTTGGTTAAAACCGTACCGTTTTAACCGAACAAGAGAAACCGTGGAACCGAATCGGCCTGGCACCAACCAACCCGAAGCCGAACCCGGATAAGCTCGGTCTCGGTTCGGTCGGGAGTTTCCCTTAACCGGAACCGGAACCGGGTTTGAACCGAACCGGAACCGGGTCCGACGGTTCTAACCGAATTTTCAAAAAAATGAACGTTAGTGTTATGTCACATCAGCGACTAAGCGGTCAGTGACCGTTTGACTGTCCGGTTTGGGGGGGGGTCCTTTCTGCCTCTTTTTTATTTCCACTAATTGCACTCACCCCCTACCCTCTCTTACTCTACTATATATACCCATCACACTACCCTCATTTTTTTTCACACTCATAATCATCCAACATTCTCCAATTTTCTCACACTTCCTCTCCCAAAATCAAACAACACTCTTTCATTTTCTCATACTTCCTCTCCCAAATAATTCATTCACTGTCAAAGCCTCTCAATCTTCCAACGTTGCAAATTGTGGATTTCTCTCATTCAACATCAATTGTGAAGCACCGATAAATGAAGGCGCCAAGGCGACGAGATGAAAAATGAAGACTATTATTCGTGTTCATTTAAATAAGTTCGTAATAGACAATGTAAGTTAGAAAAAATGCAAATGATAGATAGTTGAGTGGGTGACAACCTAGTTGGGATGTACTTACACTATAGTGATGCAAATTTTCTAACATTTTATATATTAATTAATAATACAAGTTTGTTTCCCTTTTTTGATTATTTGTCTAAGTTTATGTTTTTTCAAGTATTATTTGTCTAAGTTTATGTTTTTCAAGTATTAAATCACAAAAACAAGCCTTAAAAAATAAGGAAAAGGAAAAAAGGGGGGAACCGGTTCGGAACCGAACCGGATAACCCACCCGGTTTCGGTCTACGATTTCGGTCCGGTTCAAGATATTGCTGTAGATAGTACTTTCCAGATAGACATATCTTAGCCACGTGGCGAATATCCAGCACACCTAGTTGTGCTCCACACACATTGGATCACCACCCGCGCTGATCCACGTGGGGGCTGCGAGACAGGGCCCTCGCATACCACCACACGAGACTTGTAGGGACTTAGTGGTTTGGAGGCTAGAGTAAGTCTTGTCGCCACGAGCGACAACCGAGCCCGCGCGCGACCTTTAGTAACTGCTTTGAGAGATTTATGGCACGAGCTCCATAGACCCGGTCAACCTCATAACGGTTCCGGTACACGCGGACGAAGTGCGTAACTGTCCCTATATATGCGGAGGAACGTGCCGTTGTGGTTAAGGTAATTAAGCCGCCATTAATGGGCGCATTAACCCACTACAACAGTCATATTCTCCACTATATATAGGATCGTTAACCCTTCTTTACATAACATGAATCACCTGAACTACGCGGAAGCTCTGCCAAAATTATGTCTCTCTCTCACAGTTGTCATTGTCTTACTCTCTCCCTACACACAACCCTACTCTTCTTGTGTTCTTCTTATCCCATGTTCTTGGTGTACGTTGAATTCCCCTCAAAGGACTCTCCCGTACACATCTGGTGAACCCGACGTGACCAGGCACAGAGAAAGCCGCACAAGGTCAGATGATACCCCTTTCCCTCTATGTAATTCTTCGCTTCTAGGTCATTAACCAGTATTTCTTTGGTGATCTTACTATTCTCATAGTCGCGAAAGAAGTATTGCACCCACTTTCCCCAAGTGTTCTTCGCAGAGGTCTCAACCAGCTGCCATTCGGGAAGTACTTCCGCAGATGTCCAACTTGTAGAAATCTTCTTCACTTCGGTCAAACACTCCTCCATCTGCGCATATAGAGTAAGCTCTGGACCAGGTTTCAAAGCGCTCAAGGGATCCACTTCGCCCATAGGAGAAAGGTCATATAGAATTTGAACATCTTCCAAAGTGGGGGCGGCCTCAAATGTCAGCAAAGTGAAAAGTATGGGTCGCAGGTGAGTAGCGAGAAAGAAGGTTTAGAAGCATGGTTTGATCCAGCTTCACGGCAGCACCCTTCATAGCCCTAACATCGAAATAAATCCCATCATCGTCTAGTGTGATAGCATGGTGAGTTAGTACATGATCAATCCACTCATCCATCAAACCCATCTTTTGTACGAAGGCCTGGGTAGAAATTTCAGTATAGGGGAAGAACCCATTTTCAACTCCTAATCTTACCACATCCTTGGAATCATTTAACTCCAACATGGCTGGAGTGGTAAGGGGGGTCAACGTTAGCAAATCTCCAGAGGCGGGAGCCGGTAGAATCTTTACTTTAACCCTAGCGTGATAAAAAGTATTTCCCACCTAGATAGGGGGCTTTCTTCCACAGGTTTTTAGGAAGATCAGGAATTTCTTCAGGTTCTTTAACAGATTTAGAACCTTTTGTCTTGGCCATTCTTGCAGGAAAGCAAGAAAAGAGGGGGGAGAAATATACTTACCTTTAGTTCAGATTCAGGAATCAGTTGGGGTTTGTTTTGAAATCAAAGAAAGATGAACAGGGTCAGTTCTAGGTTTAGAATCTCAGAATTTCAGAAGTTATTGTTTGAAAATCGTTCAATCTGGCGTTTCAATCTCTTAGGGTTTAAAAGGAACCTCTTCCGCAATTTTCAGATAATGGCGTATTCCAAACAATTTTGGGTTTTCAGATTCAAGATAGTTCAAAGGATATGGAATACATTAATGAAATTGAGCAAAGCCAACCTTGTTTTGATGAAGCAAGTTGAAGAAGACGGTTGGCGAGAAAGAACTGATGGTTGATTATCTGTATTTGCTCTTGAAGGCTCTCTGGTAACATTCACTTTAGAGAGAGAAGCAATACTCTGTAACAATGGAGGGCATGGAGTATTTATCCAAAAACACTGAAGAGTCGCGTCCTTTCAGTGGTCGAATCACAACCGTCACCGTCGAATCGCTCAATCACAGGTCGATGCTGACGTCACGCCTAAAACACTAATAGAACAGACGGCACGACTCTAGGGATCCTAGGTCATAATGGCACGCACGGGGGCTGATTTTGCGTGTATTTGAATTGGTGTGTGGCAACAACGCGTGGTCTGGTTTTTTCACATTGAAGCCTATCCGGCTAGGCGTCTCCACGCGCAAAAAGGGGGCTAATGTAGATAGTGCTTTCCAGATAGACAGATCTTAGCCACGTGGCAAACATCCAGCACACCTAGTTGTGCTCCACACACATTGGATCACCACCCGCACTGATCCACGTGGGGGCTGGGAGACAGGGCCCTCGCATACCACCACACGAGACTTGTAGGGACTTAGTGGTTTGGAGGCTAGAGTAAGTCCTGTCGAGCGCGAGCGACAACCAAGCCCGCGCGCGACCTTTAGTAACTGCTTTGAGAGATTTATGGCACGAGCTCCATAGACCCGGTTAACCTCATAAGGGTAAAAGACAAAAACCACCCCTGGAATTTGGGTAAAAGACAAAAACATCCCTAGTCTTCGGGGAATTACAAAAACCAGCCTCGGGACTAACAGACGTTGGAAAAATACAAGCCTTCTGTTAATGTCACTTAAGAGAGGGGTGCAATCTGACTTTTTGTGACCATTTTGCCCCTATTTGTATTTTTTTGTTTATTTTGTTAATGTTCTTGACGTTCTTGAAAACCACCTCCACCTCCACCACACCACCACCACCACAAGCACCAGCACCAGCACCACACCACTGCCCTCCACTACTCTATTCCAGCACAAACACAACTACCACAGCTAACCAAACCAACACCACCACTTACAGTCTTCTACAAACACCACCACAACCCAACCCTACAACCGATGCCCACGTTCTTGATGTTCTTGTTCTTGGTGTTCATGATGTTCTATTTTATGTCCACGTTCAAATCAAAGACAACAAACTGTAACCAACAACAAAATCACTCTCTACCCGGATTACAGCCCAAACACAACAATAACAACAACAAACTTGACTTCTTGCCCTCTTGGTGGTCAATTGTATATCAAAATCAAAGACAAGGTTCGAATTAAATTCAACCTCAACAACCCATCTATCTTTCTCTGAATTCTTCGATCTCTGTACTCTCAAACCCAACAACAACTACCCAGCAACCTAGAACTCAAATTTAGGGGCTGAATTCTTTGATTCGGTCTCTGTACTCTCAAACCCAACATCCAGAGGCGAGATTGAGCCATCAAGATCCGTTGGTGGTGGGTCTTCGAGGAGGCGGCGGGATTGGATCTGGGAATCAGAGACTGGTCCAATTCATTCCTCTTTCGACGAGGAGAGAGAGAGAGAGAGAGAGATGGGCTTCGAAGGCTCCGGCGATGCTCATCCTGATACCCACAGCAATAATACCTTGATTAATGGTGGGTTTAGTCCGCTCGGTTTCGAAGGCTCCGGTGATGCTCTGCTTCTAAACCGACCCAAGGATTTGCGGCCTCTGGAGGTTTCGCTGCCGGTCGGAGCACAATCCACCCTCTGAAGGCGATGATGGGTTTGGCTTCTGGGTTTCAACGCTGCAATAGAAATCGAGGGAGAGAGCCATGAATCTGTTGTTTTGCTGGTTTACTTCTGATTATTTACAGTGCTCGAGAGGTGATTTGGAGAGTTCGTGCGGGGACGACGTCGTGGAAGGCGTCGAGAAGGTGACCGGCGAGAAAGTAGGCGGTGGCGATTCGATGGAAGCGACAACGAACTCCAAGCAGAAGGTGAGGCACGATTGGGTTAGTATTTGGTGGTGGTGGAGGGCAGAGAGGGAGAGGTAGGGAAGGGGAAGGAGGCAGCTAGGGTTATAAAGTGAGGAAGAAAGAAGAAAAATAATTATTTATAGTGTGGTATTTTTTGCCAAAATGAGGGTAAATATGTCTTCTTACCGTTCTGTTAGTGTGCGGTTAGTCCCGAGGGTGGTTTTTGTATTTCTCCGAAGACTAGGGATGTTTTTGTCTTTTACCCAATCTCCAGGGG
The DNA here is from genome assembly GCA_023055425.1 of Linanthus parryae. Lineage (NCBI taxonomy): Eukaryota > Viridiplantae > Streptophyta > Magnoliopsida > Ericales > Polemoniaceae > Linanthus > Linanthus parryae. Next base: position 2,436,441 of record JALGPY010000002.1, read on the forward strand.
TGGTTTTTGTCTTTTACCCACCTCATAATGGTTCCGGTATACGCGGACGAAGTGCGTAACGGTCCCTATATATGCGGACGAACGTGCCGTTGTGGTTAAGGTAATTAAGCCGCCATTAATGGGCGCATTAACCCACTACAACAGTCATATTCTCCACTATATATAGGATCATTAACCCTTCCTTACATAACACGAATCACCTGAACTACGCGGAAGCTCTGCCAAAATTATGTCTCTCTCTCACTGTTGCCATTGTCTTACACTCTCCCTACACACAACCCTACTCTTCTTGTGTTCTTCTTATCCCCTGTTCTTGGTGTACGTTGAATTCCCTCAAAGGATTCTCCCGTACACAATTGCCAATTCATCAGTTCGTTTGAACCGGAACCGATCGACCCAATTCAACCGGTGAGCCGAAGCGTGATCCGACCGATTTTGGCTTAACCGGGTTGGTGGAACTGAATATTAAGCTCTACCTACCACCAAGGACTTCAGTCATATTAATTCTCCTAACCGGTGCATCCAATGATTTACGATGCAAATGACCGAACCACTTCAAACAATTTTCTCTTATTTTATCTTCTATAGGTGCAACATCTAGATTCTTTCTAATTGTGTCATTGTGCATCATATCTTTTCTAGTTAGACAACTCATCTACCTTAACATTCACATTTATGATACATTAATTTTTTTATATATTTTCTTCACCGCGCAATACTCTATCCCATACATCGAAGTTGGTTTTACCACATTTTTGTAAAACTTAACCTTTAATCTAGCCGGGATCGCGCGGTCACGCAACACTCCGGATACATTCCTCCACTTTCTCCACCATGCTTGGTCCCGTGGGTAACATCGTCGTCTATTTCTCATTAAATCACTATGAAAAAACGACTCAAGATATCTAAAATGATCCTTCATGGGAATCTTTTGCACTCCTCCACACTGGGATTTTACCTTCGCCGCAAGTTTCACATAACGGTCATTTGTAAATATCTCGTAAGGAGGTGAAAATATTCTATGCTATGACTCCCCACCGTTAGATTGATGTAATCTAGATCGTCCAAAATATTAGGCACCTCTTATAAATAGGCACCTTTTCATGTCCTCTTTCAACACATCAACCTCCACAACGTCAAAGACGCGGTCCAATACAAAAAATGCAATAGCCAACTCAGTGTCAACGTCCATTGCACTGTAAAGAGAGTTTAATGCTTGTGCAGTCCGTCCGTGGTACTAGTGGTAGTTGCAGTTACTTAAGTCCCTATCTATCTACCAAATCTCCCAATGAGACGATGTAAAGTTAATTCCTGGGGGGGCAACATGTAATTAATGATCCACTCCTACTATTCCAGTATTACAAGTTCTAGTTGTCTAGAGTGAACCCATATCTAAACAAAATCAGTGCCAGCCACCATCACTAATTTATATATGCAAAATCAACTTGCAAGAAGGACATCTCAAAATATCAATATATACAAAAAACTGATTTCAGAAATTTAACACACCATTACTTACTCAATCGGTGTTGTCCCCGTGATGATATTTCTTTTCCACACGTCCATCATATACCGAGGATCCTTCTACTACTCTGTAATTGGCCTAACGATTATTCATCTTCTTCTTGTTCCTTCTTGTTGATATCCTTTTTCAACATAAGCTTGATGAGGCTACTAGACTTAATCGGCTCTAGCGGTGATCATAGCCCAGTTTGCGCATCCACCTTCTCTACATGTCCATCCTCGCCGGATTGCGTTTGCTTCTTTCTAACCCTGAACATGTCCCTCACAAAAGTCACAATCAGCATCCTGGAGAAGGGGGGGGGGTCAGTGGAAGACTAGGGTTTTTTATGATGACCTCTTTGAAGGTATTGATTCGGTGGCCTACCACGGCGGACTCCTCTATTGTGACGGCGAAAACCTTGCAGCTTATGATCATGTTCGCAACACCTTGAACATGATCATAGATTCATCCCCCTTGTTCAACCACAACGAGGAGTGGTATTCGCGTCGCTTTTACATCCTCGAATCCCATGGAGCTCTCCTTTTGGTATGCTTGGATAGATCCAAATCCTTCATTGAGTTGGATAACCGTTGCAACTTGTACGAGTTGAGTCGCGACTCGATAAAGATGTGGGTGAAGAAAACTTGTTGTGTCCATCTGTAATGTCTTATCAAGTTGTGTTTCTGTTGGAATTGTGCCCTAGAGACAATCAATTAATTATGACAAATATGTGGATTTATGATTCATTATGTTATCGATATGGAGATATGTTAACATGAACGAAGTCCTTAGAATATAAGTGTTATATTCTTAAATATCCCTAGTCAATTATGATGATTAATGGGACAATCATCTATATATTAGTATGGGGTTGGATTGATATAGAGATATCACGATCCAATACATGGGTATGCATTAGGGGTAATGGCATACTGAATTGACCCACAACGAGAAGGATACATTAGATTAAACAATGCTAATCCTTTTAGTATTGAATATCCATGGCATTAAACAAACAAAACACTACTTTATGTCCATAAGATGGACAAGCTGTCTGGAATCTATTTTCTTGGTTGGTATAAAATTAAGAATTGTTCTCAATATAAAAGAGAAATTGTTGTACGTCGTAGAACATAAAGTTCTCTTCCCACCAACTACCAAAACACACTAAAACTTAATGGAAAGGAACATCGAAGAATGGTTCTTTGGATGTGACTTTTCTCATGATAGCTGCCATGAACACTCAGCTTTAGAAGCAAATGAGAACATGGAGGCGTATGATATGATCATACATTGAAAGAAGCTCTTTAAAAGAGCGAGCTAGACATGAAAGGTTTGAAGTGTTGCTCCACTTTGCGTTATGCAACTACGCTAATTCAATATGATTGAAACATTAGTGAATGGATGTTATCTATGAGATAGATAAAGAAATAAATTGTTATTCACCAAGGGTGGACCAAGAATCGCATTGGATGCAATTTGTTTTAAAGATTGATTTAATCAATATGATTGAAGGTCACTAAACAAAGCACTAATGAAAGGGCATAGGCTAAGACTGTTAATGGTTAACAGCATGGGTAAGGGAAAAAGGTTTGCGCCGATCACATGGGTATAAAGCAAGCTTGTTGCTAAAACCAAGTTGCCTTTAACTCCCATAGGTAGTGTAGAGGAAGAGAAACTGCCCAAAGTACATGGAAGTAAGTAACAAAGGAATTATGAATTCTCATTTGGGTATTTTGTTATAAAATTATGTCTATCTCATCATCAAAAGTATATGATACTAGATGAGGATCTCGCCTTTATAGAAATATGGAGAACCTCAAGAGATATGGACTATTGGATAAGGAAGAAATAAAACTACACGTAGGGCAATTAAGCAAGGATTTGCTCAATTGGCCGCATGAAATTATTTCTAACTTTATGAAATTGTTCATGAATTAGACAAAAGTGATTATGACCCTGCTATGAGTAGGATCATTATCACAGTTTCTTGTTTGGACAAGAAAGCTCTCTATCATAATAAAGGAAAAATGTTGTTCTATTTATTCTGATAAGCATTATTGTAATGCAATTTTGTCTAATGGATTGTATATCATTGATCATGATGATATCGTTTATAACATTAATACCAAGATGTTTGCATATAATGATATGAACTTCACTTATCTTTAGCATTATCGTTTAGGCCACATGAATAAGAGATACATATCTAGAACTCCATATAGATGGATTTATAGAACTAATTTGATTATTGAATCATATGAGATATGTAAGACTTATTTATTAGGCAAAGATATGATCTTTTGGGAATCATACTTATTGATGTATGTATGCCGCTAAGCACAATTACTAAAGATGGTTTTCAGTACTCCATCATATATATTGATGGGATCAGAGAAATATGGTTTTGTGTACCTTTTGAAGGCCAAATTTGAATCATTTGAATTGTTCAAAGAATTCAAGAATGAAGTAGAGAGCCAGTTTGACAAAAGTATTAGGGCTCTACGATTGGATCGTAGAGGAGAGTACTTGAGCCAAGAGTTTGACAAGCATCTATGGGAGTATTGGATATGATCCAAACTCGCTCCACCTAGAACACCACATGGGTTTGGCGTGTCTAAGAGGAGAGTTCGGACATTGTTGGACACAGTTCAGTCCATGATGTGCCAAACAATAACTTCCAGTTTACTTTTAGGGGCTATGTTCTAATTACAGTACATTTTGCCCTTAACCTTGTTCCATCCAAATAAATTATGAAAAACACCACATGAGATATGGAATAGGAAGTGTCCTAGTAGGTCGTTCATAAATATTTTGGGTTATGAAGTTTATGTAAAGAGTTTACAGATAAACTTGGACCCAAGTCGGATAAATGTTTGTCGGTTATCCTGAAAGGGATATTATTTATATAATCCAATCCAGAACAAATTGTTTGTTACTCGAACCACAGTGTTTCTATATAGAGATTATCTCTAAAAGAAATAGTGGGAGGACATTAGAACTTGAAGGAGTTCAAGAACCACAACAGAACATTGTTCCTTTTGATGGAACATGAACAGGATCACAAGGTGTTGTGGAGCAACCTACTAAGAAAACACAAGAACCTCGTAGGTTAGGTAGGATATGTCAAGGGACTAGAGAAATAAGGATTTCTCATAACCCGTGATATATTACTCACCGAGATGAGCCTACAACCTATGAGATGGCCGTGTGGGCCATACTCTTAGAAATGACTTGGAACCATAAGATACGATATGGAATCCATGTATACCAACAAAGTATGGAATTTGGTGGAACCACCTGAAAGGGTAGAACTCATAGGGTGCAAGTGGGTTATGAGGAAACCAACATGGATGGTAATATGATTAATTTTAAAAGACAACTGGTTTGAAATGGGTTTCATGTGACTTCATAGTATAGACTATGACGAAATCTTTCCCCAGTAGCGATGCTTAAATCCATTCGCATCTTGCTTCTGTTTATAGATTGAGTCAAGCTTCTTGGAGTTGGATTCTTCGAATTTATGATGCAATCAAAGGAGTTTGGTTCCATCAAAATTGAAGATAAGACTTGTATCTACAAGAAGGTTAGTAGGAGCACAGTTATTTTCTGGTCTTGTCTGTGGAGACATACTAATCATTGAGAATGTTGTCCCTACTTGGCAAACTTACGTTAATTGACTAGAGAATTAATCTTCAATGATATACTTAGGCAAAGCGACCTATGAAGATCTGTGGAGATATATCAAGATGGTTGTGAGGCTTAGATCATAGTACATGAATTGACAAAAGTGTTGATATGGATCAACATGTATAGAATATGGATTCTACTTATGTCACATGGAATTAGTCTTAAGAAAGACTAATCGTCTTTCCAATTAGATTGGGAAAGGACCGTATGAATAAGATTCATGAGATACGCCATGTTATGTACTAGGCCAGACGTGTCATATGGCATGACACAGAGATACTAATCAAATCCAGGTGAGCGTCACTGGATAGTTATCAAAGATTATCCTTAAGTACTTGAGAAGAAATAAAGGATGAATTCTTAATATATAAAGGAATGGAAGAGTTTACTGTAAGGGGTTACAGTGATGCGAACTTCCAAATCTGACAAAGAAGATTTCATATTATAGTCAAGTTTTATATTTTTGCACTAGTGGAAGGGATTGTGAGCTGAAAAGCTTCCGGGCAAGATTCAGTTGTCGATTCTATCACAAAGGACTGAGTATATTTATGCATAAGATGCACTTACTCAAAATATTCAATCTCAATCAAATTGTTGATAGAGGAGATATGAATATTTGCAAGATACCAGCAGATGTCTCGCCCCTACGCAATGTAAGCGTGGAGAGCCGAACAAGATCAATAGGCATATGATGCAGGAGATTGACTCTAGTGCAAGTGGGAGACTGTTGGAATTGTGCCATAGAGGCAATCAATTAATTGTGACAAATATGTGGATTTACGATTCATTATGTTATCGATATGGAGATATGTTAACATGAATGAATTCCTTAGAATATAAGTGTTATATTCTTAAATATCTCTAGTCAATTATAATGATTAATAGGACAATCATCTATAGACTAGTATGGGGTTGGATTTATATGGAGATATCACGATCCAACACATGGGTATGCATTAGGGGTAATGGCATAGTGGATTGACCCACAACGAGAATGAGACATTAGATTATGTTGAAGTCACAATCGCTTCTTGTAGTGCTAATATAATTGCAATCCTTAGACTTGAAGTCACTAGATACTCTAGTTGTGAAATATCATGCTTTGATGTTATCAAACGTTACACCGTAACTGGGTGACTATAAAGATAGCTATCGGGCATGATAGGAAGCAGGCTTAGAGATCATAGTGATGTAGAGAGGATTTTTCCCTCCCACATAATGGGAGCTAAAATCAACGGCCACTCGAGGGATGAGGCTTATTAAATGTCTGGCCAGACTCAGATAAATCAATATGGGGATATTGATGTTATCTGCTTGCATAAGCATATTCCCAGGATCGAGGAACTATGGATTGGATGTATCTAAACCGCTAAGAAGGGGAGGAAACATCCAAGTCTCGTATGATCAGATCTGGATAGATACGACTATGAACGAATCCAAAGTGTGCTTGGTGTGGGCGCTCTACTTACCACACTAAACTTTGCAATCATAAAACCCATACGAAAAAGGAAACGGAGCAGCAAGGTTTATGCGAATGGCCGGTCTTGAAGCCACCTCCAAAGAAATCTTTCCGTAATTTTAGAGGCAAAACAGTGCAGTCCGATAACCCTACTGATCCTTAAGGTGGAAAAGGACGTAAGTAGGGCACAGCGCAAACAAACAAGGTATGCATGTAGAAGAGCACGATAGTGATCGGGACAAGGACAAGCAGGTAGATAAAAGTTTGGCACTGTCAGATTTCGGTATGGACACAGATGGGACAATTACACCGCATGAAACAAATGCAACAATGTCAGCCCATATTCTGTTTGACAATCCTTTGTTCGATGACTCCACCGAGGAATTTCCTGAACAACATGGAAATGAAAAACAACCTATGATGTCTCCACCTTCGAACATATCTTTGGGTGAGAGAACAAAGGGTTTTCGTGCTCCTCCCGACATGGCTGCAAAGAGGAAAACCGGTCGAATCCTACTATGTCCTAATCCAAAGGATACGGTTCGAGCGACGATTGAGTTCTGACATATTTGCGAACAGGTCCATTGGAGACAAAGACGCCACAAAGAGATCCAATGTATCAATGGCGGCGACTGTTTCGCAGTCCAGCCAAATGTCATGAATGCGATTAGCTGGAACGTACAAGGGCTTGGGAACCTCTGTAACGTTCTAGATATCCATAACCTCTTCATAAAAAATTCACCCAATTTTTTCTTCTTAATGGTGACACGTCTTGCATCCCCTGAAATGGATCGGGTGAAATCTCGCTTGGATTTCAACGGTGATCTAAGCGTTGATTATGTTGAGCATAGCGGTGGTTTGGATCTTATTTATTTGGAATGACTGTTCGGATGGTATACTTGTTCACTGCTCCAGGTTTTTCATCAATTTTTTGGTAACTGACCCGGTTTGCAGATACAGTGGCAATTTACTAATTTCTATGGGGATCCAAATAGTAATGAAAGGAAGAATTCTTGGGAGCTGCTTTCTAGGTTGCGCAATTCCTATAATATTCCTAGGTGTTTCATGGGTGACTTCAATGCTTTCCTTTCAGAGAAAGAAAAGCAAGGGGTTTGTTCAGCTGATCAACGACTTATGGATGATTTCATGTATGCTCTTTTGTCTAACGAGCTTTTTGATCTTCGTTATATTGGTAACATGTTTGCTTGGATTAGCGACCCTTGCAATGGTCTACCAATCCGGGAATAACTTGACAAAGTTGTTGCCAACACAGTTTGGCTGGACTTGTATGGTGCAGCCAAGGTGCCTCACCTTACGCATGCAGTTTCTGACCATATCCCTATTGAGCTTTGTTGGGCTCCAATGCAAAAGAAAAGTTCATGTTTTCATTTTGAAGCAATGTAACTAAGTCATAGGACTCTAACCTTTTATCAATCTTAATTGGGTTGATATGCAGGGTTCTGATCTTTAGCACAAGCGCGCCGTCATGGGTATGCGCTTGAAACAGTGGGACCGAATAGTTTTCGGTAGCGTGAAGAGGAAAATTTACTTTCTCCAAGATAAAATCAAGGATCTTCGGAGCAATGATAACATTGATGAAGTTTTTAATGAGATTAGCAGATACAAGAAGTAACTTAATTTCTTGTTAGCAAATGAAGAGGTTATGTGGCTTCAACGCTCAAGAATCCAATGGTTGAGATTAGTAGGTACAAGAAGGAGCTTGATTTCTTGTTAGCAAATGAAGAGGTAATGTTGCTTCAACGCTCAAGATTCATATACCGAAACATGAATCTTAAAAAATTAAAAACATTACGACAATTCATAATCTCTAATAGCTCATATATAGTCTCGAATTGTCCGGTCCGATACCAGTCAATATTTTAGGGTGAGTAAAAATTTCAGTAGGTGTCGCCTAACCACTGACATAGAAATATAATAATAACTTGAATCTACTCTCTCTCCCTCCTTCCTCTTGATCACCTCTCTCCCTTCCCTCTTTCTCGATATGCTCTATCTCTCTCCGTCCTCCCTCTAGATATGCTCTATCCCTCACACTCCCTCTCGATATGCTCCCTCCCTCATCACTCCCATCTGTGTGTGTGTATCTGAATATGCAAAAAATTGGGTTGCAAAAAAAAATAGGGCAGAGGATCTGAAAACGAGGATTAAGGAAGTGCATAAAATTAAAATTGAGGGAAGAAATGCAGAAATTCGACTGGTACTCAAGGTTGCAAAAAAATGGTGAGATTAGTTCAAAACTGGGTTACAAAAATAAGATTTGAAATATGGGTTGGAAAAAAGGAAAAAAAACAATGTTCAGAACTTTGAGATCAATAAAATGAAATTTATCGAACAAATAAAAAAAATTAAAAAAAATATATAAATATTGAGCTTTTATAAAACTGCTGTTAAATATTACGACTCTTTTACCAAGCCGTCGTGAACTCTTACGGCTCTATGCGTTAACCGCCGTTTAAGGTACCGCCGGTTTGAACCAGTTAGCCTACTTACTACACTTAGTTAAACGGAATTGGTGCAGCCGCTGTAGAAAGCGCCGCAAGGGGCTATAAACGGCGGTTCTAAGACCTTTTTACGGCGGTTTGCAAGCATCGTTTCTGGCGATTTTTCTAGCTAGATCCGAATTCGATCCGCAAGGTTTCAGATCGGAACGGACTAAGACTTGTTTTTGTCGAATTCGAACCGGATTACCCATCGGATTATGACGAACAACATTTTTAGTTCATCTAACTAAAGAATATCATGAAATACAATCAAATTTATGACGTAATTTAAAGTAAACAATGGTAAAATTTATTTATGTTGTTATAATTTATATATGTTATTATATTAGTACATATATATTATTTCAAAAAAATACATGTATATTATTGGTCGAAAGTCCGTTTTACCCCTTTCCTTGAGGAGAATTACATTCTACTAAAACAAGATCTCTACGTCTTGAGAAGGTATTCATTGGGGCTAGCCCCGCCAGTGGCATGCCTACATGATGGGGCACGCCGATCAATTTCTAACAAACATGCATTAGTCAGATGGAACCCATTAATTTTTCGAATATTTGTCAAAAACTGATAGGCGTGCCCCCAATGGATACCTTTTCCTCCGTCTTCCCCTGCTTCTCTTCCTCTTCTTGAAAATAAAGACACCAAACCTGAAACATGTGCTTTTGACATTCTCAAGTTTAGCTCAGAGATTCACCATGCTTTTGAGAAAAATGGTGATAAGCTAGGAAAATTAATTGGTCTTCTCCTTGTGCAGGTAAGCTGAAACTCAACGTGGATGCTTGTCTGTACCCTGATGTTGGAGAAAAGGTTTTGGAGGAGTGCTATGAGACAATGCAAGAAATCATATTTTAAGTTTCTCTGGAAACTCTGATGGCCCCATGATCACCTGTGCTGAGATTTTTGCCATCTATGAAGGCCTCACAATCACCTATCACAGCAACTACTCCAACATTGAGGTTGAAAGTGATTCGCTAGATGCTATTTTACTGATCAACGAGGATGATAATCCCCTTAGAAGCACCTACTCTCTGATTCCTGTTATCAGAAACTTGTTGTCTCTCACTAACAGTCAGATCTTAAACATCCCGCGAGAAAGAAACAAGTGCGCTGATTTGTTGGCAAGAATTGGATCATTCCAACCCCAAGATCTCTTGGTGTATAATATGTTGGTGATTTTAGTGTCATCGGCCATTTGTGTAATCGGATTTACTTACGACCAAAGTAGACATTGACATATACATTGTACACGTTAGGAGATGTGGAGTACACGCGTGCACTCAACTGTGCTAATGTCTTGGACAACGAACTCCCAGACGACTGCGGGAGTTCGGGGGGCGCACCCCCCGACAGGGGTCCGGGTGCAGCGCCCCCGGTTGGTTCCAAGGGGCAATTGGATTTCGGACGTTTATTGCTTCACAAAAGCGTCTCCATTTTTATTTTCGTCGGAAAAAACGGACTGAAATCTGGCGGTTGTAACCGCCAGAATAACCGCATTTCCCTTCTCAAATAAGTTGGCTTTTGGTCGAATTCAGAAACACATGGGAAATCCATATTCGTTTTTTGAAGTCTCTATTTTATCCGATTATTGATTTTGTGTGTACACCACCGAAATACTCTAATCTGAAAGTAATATCACGACTCAGCGATTATCCAAGTTCAATTGATTCATATACACACCCAGAATTGCCTACATAATACTCATGAAGCAATAAAAAAGACTCTGATTGAAGACATGATGGGAGCCTTCAACAAGCCTGGACCAGCTAGTGAATAGTCAGGAGTGCTATGTTGTTGTTTTTTGTGTTTTCTGGACTTTGTTTGTTGTTTGATGTTGAACAGCATGTTTCTCCCCTAGTTTGCTGTTAGGTTGTTTATTGTATTGTGTTTTCCTTTCCGAAGCAATCAAAAAAAAAAGGTACACCAACCCGAACCACGGCCTGAACAAAGACTGAACCATCGTCTTCCAGTTGATGCTGAGATCCCTCTTGTGATTTCAGGTCACTAAATTTCCGATCGATTGATATCCAATTAATGATTTTTCCATTTGGGTTTCGCTAATTAACTGAAAGTATTTTTTTCTGGGAACATCCGATTGATTTATGGGTAAATGACCGATACCACCCTTGAGGTATGGGTGATAAGCATATTACTATTCTGTAGTTTGGATAATACCTCAAACCACCGATAAAGTATTTATTGGGGCTTGCCCCACCACTGTGGCATGCCTGCGTGGTGGGGCGCGCCATTCACCTTCTGACAAATATGCATTAGTCAGATGGAACCTACCAAATTTTGCATGCTTGTCAGAAGGTTGGCAAGCCCAATGAATACTTTCTCCAAACCACCTCTGTGACTGACAGAGATTACCGGAGTGAGAAAAATATCCATTTTGCCCTCTAAACCTAACACAATTTACACACGCAGTAAAAAAACTCTCCCTCTCTTCCTGCTTGTTCTTCTTTACCAAATGGAGCCGATTCTTCTTTCTTGGTCCCAATCAACGATTTTGGGTTCGAGCGTAGTGACAATAAGGTATCTATCTGGTTCAATTACCTCATGGTCGGTCGATTAAGATCTCAGGCGAGGGTACAGTGAGTTTCTCGATGAAGGTTCAGAGCTTTCGGGTTCCGTCGATTCGGATCTTGGTCCGATTCTATGGTCTCCCATCATCATCGAAAGCGTTGTTGTTGGGAATTTGGTTGTGGTGGTGGTGTGTTGTTGCAAAGATGAAGAAGAAGCAGAGATAGAGAGAGGGATAGTTTGGCCCACTGATTGTCATTTCAGCACCTAGGTGTAAAATTGTCTTTAAAAAAAGAGTGTCAACGGTTTCATTAACAGAAGGGTGTTTTCTGTCACTAACTATGGCGAACAGAGGGGTGGTTTGAGGCATTATCAAAAACACAGGGTAGCAATTTGGTAATTGCCCATACTCTAAGGGTGGTTTGTGTCATTTACTCTTGATTTATCTCCAAATGCTCAAACTTGTCATCTTTCTGCAGTAATCACACTCTTAGAAGAAGAAGAAGAAGAAGAATCAACATGGACCATGGAGAAACATTCACTACTCCTCTACTTGTCTCAATTGAAAACCCTAGATGATGATGATAGCTTCTACTTCTTCTTATTCCTCTGCTGTAAGTTTTCTACCCACTTAACTAGTGGTTACCACTCTATCTTTAGCCCTATTCTGACTTTTGTTACTATTTACTGAGTCACTTTGACCCGGTGATGTTGCTATCAAAATGATGCAATTTTTTGATAATTTTTTCACGGTATTGTAGAGTAAAAGTTGCTCGGTGAAAAAATTATCAAAAAGTCGCATTGTTTTTTGTATCCAAATCACCCGGTCAAAGTGACTCAAGATACGAGTCAAAAAGTCAAAATGAGACTAAAGAGAAAAGACAGAGTGGTACTACCCATTGTTTTATGTGAGAAATCATCCTCTGTCCCATCACTCTCTCTATCAGCACTCTCAGGATGTAATCTTTTTAGTGTTGCAAAAAGGTACTACTATCAGTGAGGAGTTCACCATCTGTTTGTCTAATTGCTTGTGAAACCAGCTACTAGTAATCTTCTGTTTAGGAGGTCCTTGAACTTATTATGCCACAATTACTTACATATATCTGTGTCCTCCTATAAAGTATAAAGAAGGGGTTCTTGGTTTCATCTGTAGATTGGATATTCGTCACCATCTCAGTTGAAATCATCGATGAGCTCGGCCTTTCTTTGTCAAAGGTTAGTCTCCTAATTGGATACAAGCCAATCTCTAAGATGTGATGCTTAATAGATTATTTATCTTTGGTTCTTTTTCGTCTTCTATTTATCTGTGCACTAGGTCTTTCACTGTGAAGTTAAACTTGACTCCTAATTTGAGATAATTCCCAAAACTAAGATACTTGGATCATTTGTTGTAGCCATGATCTAGGCAAGAATCAAGAATGGGCTTGGTCGGTTATTTGGGTTCATTTGTAGTATATGAGAAGTCATCTGCTAGGAGTTTAGAAATATCAAGAGTTTCACAGTGTTCAAGCCCACTCTTTCGATTCCCAGCAAGCTAGACATGATCAAAAACGTGTTAGAGAGAGCACATGCCTGTCTTGAGCTCAAGCTTCTGCACAAGACTATGTACCTTGTTGTTTAAAAGTAAGCACTTTCGAAATCAGATAGATACCCTTATAGTAAAAAACAAGTACTATATATAAGCAAAGTATACAAATGCTGGAACACATTTTCAACCTTTCAGTGGACAATTTTTTTATTCCAAAAGTATAAATGAGTCCGCTCACGAGTCACGACCTACTAAACAAACGGGTTCATGACTTTTATTAAACCAAGCTTCAAGCCTTCACTTGCTTACAAATTGACCTAAGAGATTAAACCTTCAGAACTCCTCAGAATCACTTGCAGCATGGTACTATGAAGTAGATTCTTACTTCCAGTTTTCTTTTCTATGTCTGAAGAGTGAATACCAACATTGACTCGCCTTTTGTGTTGCATTTTGCAGCATTCAGTTGACAATTGGAGCAACGATAGGGGCAGTAATGAGTGGGAAAATAGCCGATGTGTTTGGGCGGAGGGGTGTAAGTTCTTCATTTGTTCTTTTAGCCGATGAAATAATTGTGCTGTTGACTGAATATATGGATATTGGTGGTAGCCAAAACAGACAATGGGATTCTTGGAAATATTCTGCACCTTCGGTTGGCTTGCAATAGGGTTGTGAAATGTCTGTTATGTTCTCTCCCAAGTTCCAACACAATTAACCTTGTACTCTCCTGTAGTAAATTTAATGAGCTAACTTTCTATATTCAACATTCTCTGTTTTTGAAGGGCGATTGGTCCCTTGATCTTAGAAGGTTCTCACTGGGGTATGGAATATGGCTTCTTTCCTATGTGGTAAAACCTCTAGGACCTCTTTTTCGTTAACTTTATTTGAACTTGAATGTAACATCCCACTTGATTTTCCGCGTGCCTATCTACATAACACTCTGATTCTTCTCTTCCCCATCATCTTGACTTTTGCCACTATTCACTGGGTCACTTTGACCCGGTGATCAGGATAGCTGAATTCTGCAACTTTTTGATAATTTTTCATGGTGTTCTAGAGTAAAAGTTGTCCTATAACACGGTGAAAAAATGATCAAAAAATCGTATCCTTTTGCGATCCAAATGACCCGGTTAAAGTGACCCAGATACGGGTCAAAAAAGTCAAATGATGGGGTAGAGAAGAATCAGAGTGGTAGCAGAAATAACAGTGAAGAATCTCCGCGGAGGGTTCACAAACCTTAATCAAGTACTACAGACCAGAATTAGCCTCAACTTAAACCATAGAGTCTCTACAGTAAAATCTTACACAAATGTCACTGATTTTTGCAGTTTTTGATTTGTTTGGTGTGTGGAAATGTGGATGATGTTTCTCATTGGAACTATCATCACCTCGCGTAGCTTGGCATTAGTCGCTACGTTTCTACTGCTATGGTAAAAAGTTAATCTGGTATCTTCAAAACTGCTTCTAATTGAAATACAACTTCAGGAGTAATTCCGTGTTTACTATGGCTTCTTGGTGTCTTCTTCATCCCTGAATCTACTAGGTGGCTGGTGAGTTACATTGTTTCCTGGTCTTTAGCCCATGCAAATGAATCAGTAACATCATCCATTAACATAGTATCACTCGATTTAAATACTTTGTAGGCTAAGAATGACCAGTGGTTGGATTGCGAAGGTGCTTTGTTCAAATATAGGTTTCTCAGGAAAAATGGGGAGTATAGGAATGGCCATCGTGGAGATTCAGTGGACTTTCCTGCTTTGTTTTTAAATACGAGAAAGTTGATTGGTATGAAAAAATGCTGAATTTTAAGACATCATTGCAACTTTTTAAGACACGACGAAGAATGATTGAGGCCAGAGATTTCAACCAGGTTGCACATTTGATTGGTAAATTCTCAGGGCTGTTTTGTGTGTTCCTAGGCTGCTTATGCCTTTGCGTGGTCTTTTGGTCATTTGTTACTCCTAAGTTGGTTGAGCCGACAAATAAAACAAAGAACCCCTCAACCAATTGTCTGGGAGTGTATTTAGTGTACAAGAAGAACTCTGATGCTAGGGAAAAATGACAAAGATGTTACATCATACTCCTACCCATCTCATCACTGCTTTTGTGTGTTTGTCCACCAAAGCTAGCTACAAAGTCATCCACCTTCCAAGGAAAACTTATCATCTTCTCCTGCAGTTTGACATATACATACTCTTGCAGGAATACTCAAGCCATGGAAGAAGATGGAGAAACATCCACCACTCCTCTACTTGAAAACCCAGATGATGCATCTTCTTCCTCAGCTACAGCTGTGGTGGTTCTCAGTACTCTGGTCGCCGTCTCCGGATCTTATGTTTTTGGCTCTGCTGTAAGTTTCTGTTTCTTGAACTAGCAAGTACTATTTCTTTATGTGAGCAGTTTTCCTCTGCCCCTTACTCTTATCAGCACCTTGAGGATGTCACGAGTTTTGTTACTTTTGCCACTGCATATAGATAGATAGTTGCAAAGGGTGCCAATTTATAGGAGGAGTTCACCATCTGTTTGGAAAATTGCTCAGCTAGTTTGCTGTATTGACACAGTTCAACTCCAAAACCACAAGCTATGAAGCTTAATTACTCTGGTTTGGGCTGATAGCTTATCTCAATTTTGACATATTTGGGAGGTCCTTGAACTATTTATGACTATTCCGACTATGCACTACTCCTTCAAATTGTTAACATCCTACCTCCCTCAGTCTTAGGATCTTCTTACAATAGCACTTGATTTGGGTTGATTTTCAGTTTAGCAAGGAAAAGAGAGGAATTTCGACGGTTGGCCATTTGTTTCTAATTAGGTTTAGTGCTTGCCACTCTTGTAGCGGGGTTAGGCGAGAATGCTTTATTGGTCACCTGTTGGGTCTAATTAAGTTTATGCGGATTAGGAAGCGAACTACGTATCAGGACATCTAGTGACCTGGGACAAAACACACATATCTATGTCCTATAAAGAAGGTTCCTGTTTTGTTTGCAGGTTGGATATTCTTCACCGGCTCAGTTGGGAATCATGGATGATCTCGGCCTCTCTTTATCAGAGGTTAGTCAGTCTCCTAATTGGATATGAGATGCCATAATATCATACTTAAAAATGCATGTCTTTGGTTCTGTTTTGAGTTCTATTTATGATATAGATATAGACTCAGGTCTTTCTTATGAAGCTGAACATTCACCGTCTGAGTTTCCTAATTTGAGATAATTCCTACGAAGATTTTTGAGATTACCGAAGAGGAGAAAATATTTGAGCAAGCTCATGCCGAGTCATGCCCAGCCCAAGCTTCTCCACAAGCCTATCACTTTCTTTACATTGTTTTTTAAAAACAATTTCCCGAACTTAATTTGATATCCTTGAAGTATCCGACAAGTATAAACTAAGCAAATTATACAATTTCTGAAACTTTTCAGCCGGACAAGTTTTTATTCTAAAAAAAATAACCCTATATAAAAGAGACAATTTTGATCATGTAAATGAGTCCATTCATGACCTTACTAAACAGGCGAGTTCATGACTTTTTTCCCGAAAAAACCTTCAACTGCATAGTAATTGAACCCTCAAAAGTCCTCAGAGTCACTTGCAACATATCTGTGAATGAAGTGGTTCATTCCAGTTCTCACTTTTGTAATTCAATACTGAGAATTACTCCCCTTGTGTGTGTGTGTTGTATTTTGCAGTATTCAGTTTTTGGTTCAATACTGACAATTGGAGCAATGATAGGGGCAGTAATGAGTGGGAAAATAGCTGATGTATTTGGGCGGAGGGGTGTAAGTTTTTCACTTGTTCCTTTAGCATGTGATTTTTTTTTTTTTTTTTACTGAATATTTGGATATTGGCGGTACCCAACACAGACAATGGGATTCTCGGAAATCTTCTGCACCTTTGGATGGCTTGCAATAGGGTTGTCAGAGGTTTGTTATATTCTCCTTCAACACAACCATCCTCATACTCCTGTAGTAATTTATTTTTCCTATGTTCATCATTCATTTGTTTTGAAGGGCACTTGGTCCCTTGATCTTGGAAGGCTCTCACTTGGATATGGAATCGGGCTTCTTTCCTATGTGGTAAGGGCTCTAGGATCTCCTTTTTGTCGATTTCATTTAAACTTGAAGTTGAAGGTAATGTGCCATTTGATTTTCCAGGTGCCTATCTACATAGCAGAAATAACACCAAAGAATCTCCGCGGCGGGTTCACAACACTAAATCAAGTACTTCAGATCAGAATTAGCCTCAATTTGAATTATACTGAGTCTCCAAAGCAACATCTTATGCACTTTTACCATTTTTGCAGTTTATGATTTGTTGTGGTGCATCTATCATGTTTCTCATTGGAACTTTCATGACATGGCGTACCTTGGCATTCGTAGGTAATTTTCTACTGATGTGGTAAAAGTTAACCTGATACAAGTAAAATCACTTCTGATTGATAAATAACTTCAGGAGTCATTCCGTGTTTACTACAGCTTCTTGGTCTCTTCTTCATCCCGGAATCTCCTAGGTGGTTGGTGAGTTCTATTTGTTCCTGGTTTATAGTTTATGCCTGTTTCTTGATAAAGAATCAATATCAATCGGTATAAATATTGCTTTGTAGGCTAAGAATGACCGGTGGTTGGATTGCGAAGCTGCCTTGCAGCGACTCAGGGGAGAGAATGCAGATATTTCCGCGGAAGCTGCTGAAATTAGAGTAACTTTTCTTCCACATAACATCTGGAATTGTGTTTTTTTTAGTTACCATAACGCACAGCTGAGTTTAACAGTTTTCCAGGATTACACTGAGACCCTTCGCCAGCTCTCAGAAGCTAGAATTGCTGATCTATTCCAGAGAAAATATGCTCATTCTCTTACTGTGAGTCTGAACAATAACATAACGGTGCTACCTTCCCTTTTCCATGTATTAGAAGGTGATGTTATTTCTGAAAATTCTACGTATATTTAGGTTGGAGTTGGCTTGATGGTGTTGCAACAACTGGGAGGGGTAAATGCGATTGCTTACTATGCCAGTGCCATTTTCATTTCAGCAGGTAAAAACATCAGCCTGTTTGACAAAAACAACTTTCTCATAACTGAAATTTATGGCAAGAGCCTCGTTTTCAATGTATAGGTTTCTCAGGAAAAACCGGGAGTATAGCTATGGTCATTGTGCAGGTTCAATGGACTTTCCTGCTTTTTGTCTAAATATAAGAAGTTTGATTAGGATTTGAACGAAATGCTGGAGGTGGTCTTCTTTCTTTAGGTTCCCATGACGTTATTGGGTGTACTCTTAATGGACAAATCTGGACGAAGGCCACTTTTAATGGTATGGCAGAGAAATAACTAAAATTCGCAATGATGATAAAATGATTGTTACTGATCCATTTACAGATATCTGCTGCAGGGACATGCCTGGGCTGCTTCTTGGTCGGCTTTTCATTCCTGATGCAGGTACACATTTTCTACAGAATAACCCATCTTTAAGATATTTTCTATTTCTTTACTTCTGAATGCGCTCGTTTCTGTTCCAAGAACAGGACCTTCAAACCTGGAAGACTATCACACCCATCCTGGCAGCAGTTGGTATACTGGTAAATAGATTTGTATATCAGGCACTATAAAAGAACATAGAGCAAAAAAATTGACAATTTTCGCAGTTGGTTCATACTACTTAATCTAATATTCACGACGCTGCCTGTGGTTGGTTGCGGAAATCAGATATTTACAGGATCATTTTCATTAGGCATGGGGGGAATTCCATGGGTTATAATGTCAGAGGTGAGTTCTTTATTTTGCTAGCATCTGAATCACGTTAGACAAAAGTATATTAGAGCCTACCAATATCCAACTTGCTCATGCTAAATTCTGCAATATTTATCAACTGATATGGTAAAATTGAATTCTTTCTTATATATTTTTCCCTTTTCTTTCAGATATTTCCCATAAATGTGAAAGGTTTGGCAGGTAGCCTCGTAACAGTTATCAACTGGTTTGGTTCTTGGGTTATCTCGTTTTCCTTCAATTTTCTAATGAAGTGGAGTTCTGAGGGTACATATTCTCTCTCTCTCTCTGGATTGAGTTCTCGAATATATTCACATACCATAACTACCACATTTCTTAAATTTTTCAGGAACATTTTTCATGTTCTCTGCAATGTGTGGCTTGACTGTCCTCTTTGTTGCCAAACTGGTTCCAGAGACCAAAGGACGGACGCTAGAAGAAATACAAGCATCAATGAACCCATTTACATCGAAAAAAGTTGTGAACTAATCATCACTGCAACTTTAAGAATCAAGACACGGCAAAGAATGTGCTAACAAGAGCTTACCTGGATATTAAGAAAGATATGCCTGAAAAGGGGCTGCTTAAGGTGATGGAGCTACATGTTCTTGTGCCTGTTCATATTGCTGTCTGTCATCCTCATTTGTATGTATTCCAGGCATAATAAAAAACAGTTTGTCAAGGTTTTGGAAAAAGAACTAGTTTTCTCGGAAGCTGTGGCATTAGCATCATAAGCAGAAACGTGATTAGCATCTGTTAAGTTACAGTTCCACAGCTGACATGGCAAGAATTTATTCCTTTTACAGTAAAAATGTGTTTCGATTTTACTATAGGGAATGGATTTGACCGTTGTGAGTTATTTCACTGTTACGTGCATCATATTTTTCTGATGAAATCACACTTGACATGGTACGCCTGTTGTACGGAATATTTACTCATGGGTAGACAAACCGACAAAAAACAGAACAAGAGAGCCAACCAATTGGCTGCTTTAAATGTACAAAAAATCTGAAACAGTTTAGAGAAAGTGACAGTGGTTCTTACAACATGTGAAACAAATGTCATCACTACTTTGTATGTTTTGCTTGGAGCAACAAAGTCCTTCATGCAACGAAATAGTAGTTGTGCATATTTCTGCACTTTGAGAAAAAAACATATTCACACTCTTACATGAAGAAGAATCAAGCTATGGAAGATGTAGATTCACTCCTCTACTTGCATTTGAGGATCCATTTGTCTTTTCTTCCTCAGCAACAGCTGTTGTCCTTAGTACTCTGGTCGCCGTCTCTGGTTCCTACGTTTTTGGATCTGCTGTAAGTATCCGTTTCGACTTCTAGTACTGTTTTCCCAAGTGCATTTTGCATATGTCAACTCCAAGCTCCTCGTGCGGCATGAAGCACAACTCTGGCTTGGGAGATAAATTCATCTTATAATAAACATATATTGAGAGCATCCATAATAGTGTGTAAGATATGACTTGGCTATATTTTAGTCCATTTTTTGTGTGAGTTGACTAGGGTAGTTCTAAATTGGAATTTGCTAAATTTTTTTTGCATTTTAATAAAGTAGCAAATCTCAGAGAGACTTCTTACATTTGATATCAATGATACTAAAGCAGTAGGAGGCTAACTGTCTAGTTTAATGTGGATGCTCTTAGTCTATTGTCGAAGAACCATGCCATAGTGTTTGATTCGTGCTAATTTCCGGTGTCCGTATCGGAATAAAATGGACACTGACATGGTTGGAAACCTTTTAACTAGAACTGTCGCGAAGTCTTGTTTATACGGTTTGATGCCTAATCAGGTGATTTTGTTTGCCACTAGTGTCAGGCAGTGATCAACAGGGCATGAATTATGAATCTATCACAATTCTACTACAAACCTGGGACAAGTGCACATTTCTATGTCCTATAAAGAAGGTTGCTGTTTCGTTTGCAGGTTGGATATTCGTCACCGGCTCAGCTGTGAATCATGGATGAGCTCGAACTCTCTTTGTCAAAGGTTAGTCTCGAAATTGGATATGAGATGTTGTAGTACTGCTAATTAATGTATCTTATGTGGTCAAAGGGAATTTGATACCGATACTAACAATGATTCTACTTTTTCTTCCATCTTGTACAATTTCCACAGTATTCAGTTTTGGGTTCAATATTGACAATCGGAGGAATGATAGGGGCAGTAATGAGTGGGATAATAGCCGATTTGTTTGTTCGGAGGGGTGTACGTTCCTTGCTTTGTGGTGACTTCAGAGAATGGCATGTTTTCCGTTCTCTTATGGCAAAAGCGTCTTTCTCAAGGTAGTTTTCTCAGCTAAAACCAGGAGTATCGCAATGGTCATCGTGCAGGTTCAGTTGACCTTGCGCTGCTTTGTGTGTTTAAATATGAGAAATCTGAACAAAATGCTGAAGACGGTCTTCTTCAGGTTCCCATGGCGGTACTGGGTGTAATATTAATTGACAAATCTGGGCAAAGGCAGCTTTTAATGGTATGAAAGAGAAGTTACCCAAATTCAGAATGGCGATAAAAGCATAGAAGTATATTCTTTCAAATTTTGTTTTTTCTTGCTTTGTTTACAAATATCTGAAGCAGGGACGTGGTTGGGGTGCTTTTTATCGACTTTTCATTCTTAATGTAGGTATATATTCTTTCAACAGACTAATCCAATATCTTTAAGATAAACTTGTCATTTTCTTTGCTTCTGAATGCAAATTTCGAAATTGGTTTCTACGACAAGAGCAGGACCTTGAGGCATGGAAGGCTATCACTCCCATCATGGCAGCACTCAGTATACTGGTAAGTGAATATGTGTAACAGTCACGATCAAAGAACGTAGAGAGCTTAATTTATGACAATTTCCACAACTGGATTTGGACTTGACGAGGCTACTTGTGGTTTGGTGAAGGAAATATCAGATATTTATAGGTTCATTCTCGTTAGGCATGGGGGGAATTCCATACATTATAATGTCAGAGGTGACTGCTTCATTTTTGTAGCATCCGGATCATGTTAGAAATAACTATGACTCCAGATATCCAAATTCCTTTCGTGTCAATATCTGCAATGTTTTATCAAATGGTATTTGATATTGGTCTAATTTTATGTGATTATATTGGATCTCTCTCTCTATTCACAAGGGCAATTTATTAATTTTTTTTTTTGAGTTATGCAATTTATTAATTAACTATTGAAGATCTAAAATGGAGAAGAAGATGAACTTTTCATTCCAATTGAAAAATTAGAAACCCTAGTACATCAATCTTCTTCTAATAAACTTGCCGTTGGAGGCAAAAGAAAAGGAAAAAGAAAAATAACGGAAATGACACGGATGGACCAATGAAAGCCTGCCACATCAGCCACACGGTCCTAGCCGGCCACATAAGCAAAAGTTAAACGACATCGTCTCATTAAGTAACATAAACAAAGAAAGGAACGGCCAAGATTAAAAGGACCGAAAGATGATCTAACGGTAGCTGCTGCACTAGAGATTCATGTCATCAATTTGGCACTCATTGCAGTTTAGTCCACCAAGATTCATCCAACAGCTTCAATATCTTCAATATCCCCCCTCAAGTTGGAGTGTGGATTACCAGCACACCCAACTTGGAGAGTAGGAAGTGAAAGACAGCAGAATGCAGAGGTTTTGTAAGGATATCAGCCAATTGATGAGTGGTAGAGACATGCCTGATAATAAGCACTCCTTTTTGAACTAAGTCTCTGATCAAATGGCAATCCACATCTATATGCTTGGACTTGTCATGCAAAACAGGATTGGCAGCAAGTTGCATGGCTGAGTTGCTGTCACAATACACCACTGGAGTGCCTGTCATCTTCACACCAAAGTCATTAAGTAGAAACAGAAACCACTGCAATTCACAAGCAACACTAGCCAAACTTCTATATTCAGATTCAGTGGAGCTTTTTGAGACTGCAGTTTGCTTCTTAGATCTCCATGAGACTAAAGAATCACCAATGTAAACAAGATAACCAGAGGTTGATTTTCTGGTGTCCAAGCAACCTCCCCAATCAGCATCTGAGTATGCATGAAGACTAAGAGGAGATGTAACAGAGAAAAGAAGACCTTGTGCTGGTGCATTCTGCAAATATCTAAGCACATGATGAACAGCTTTCAAATGAACTGAGGTTGGTTTAGAGACAAACTGGGAGAGCTTGTGCACAGCAAAACAAATATCTGGTCTGCTATGGCCCAAATAAAGAAGCTTGCCAACCAACTGTCTGTATAAGACAGTGTCACTAACAGAAAGCAAATCACCTGAAGTAGCAGAGAGTTTGACAGCTGGATTCATAGGTACAGAAACGGGCTTGCTGTCTGAATAGCCTGCATCTCTCAAAATTTCCAAAGCAAATTTTCTTTGACACATGGTAATACCATGATCATTTCTAGCAACTTCAAAACCTAGAAAATACCTCAGAGTACCAAGATCCTTGAGTTGAAAAGTGCCATGAAGAACATTCTTCAAAGAATTCATCTCAGCCAAGTCAGTTCCAGCAAGAACTATGTCATCCACATACACAAGAATACATAGAATGACAGTGGCAGCTCTTTTTATAAACAAAGTGTAATCTGCCTTGCTTTGAGTAAAACCAAGAGATATCAAAGTTGTAGAGAACTTGCTATACCATTGTCTTGAAGCCTGTTTGAGTCCATAGAGTGACTTCTTAAGATGACAAACAACTTGACCTTGTGAACTCAAAGACTTAATAAGAGGAGAAT
This sequence comes from Linanthus parryae, assembly GCA_023055425.1. Taxonomy (NCBI): domain Eukaryota; kingdom Viridiplantae; phylum Streptophyta; class Magnoliopsida; order Ericales; family Polemoniaceae; genus Linanthus; species Linanthus parryae. The sequence goes on from JALGPY010000002.1 coordinate 2,460,152, forward strand.
CATAGCCAGGAGGCAAATCCATATAAACCTCTTCTTGTAAATCTCCATGTAAAAATGCATTGTTGACATCTAATTGCATTAGATGCCAACCCTTACTAGCTGCAAGAGCCAAGAGACACTTAACTGTGGGTAGTTTAGCAACAGGAGAGAAGGTCTCACTATAATCTATACCCTCTGTTTGGGTATAGCCTTTGGCCACCAATCTAGCCTTGTGTCTCTCAATAGTGCCATCTGACTTGAGTTTAATTTTGTAAACCCACCTACACCCCACTGCATCTTGTCCTGGTGGGAGTAATGTAACCTCCCAAGTATGATTCAGCTCAAGAGCTTGAAGCTCAGTTTTCATTGCTTGAACCCAACTATCTGACTGAACTGCTTCTTTGTAAGTTTTGGGTTCCACAATACTATCAACAGCTGCCAGAAAATGAGTGTAAAGAGGTGTACTTCCAGAAACAGTATCATAGTGCATAGGGGTCAAACAAGCTGAAACCAGTCTTGGTTTGTTAACCACAAAGTCTCTGAGATGTGGTGGAGTTCTGATGATTCTAGTGCTTCTTCTAATAATTTGATCAGGAGCAGAGAGTTGTGGAGACTCACTTGCTTCATGGACAGGAACAGTATCAGTAGAAGGTGCAACTGGTGCTGCTGAGAGATCATTCATGTCAAAAGAAGTGTCTTGAGTGTGACTGATAGGTAGTGTAAGATCTCTGATCAAAGAAGGCAGAGAATTGGATTTAGCAGCAAAAGGAAATACAGACTCATGAAATATCACATTTCTAGAGACAGAAAAACTTCCATCCTGCAAATTATAACACTTATAGCCTTTCATACCAAAAACATAACCCAAGAAGACATTAGGTGCAGCTCTAGGCTCAAATTTTGTTCTTCCCTGCATCAGAGTAGAGCTATAACATAGGCAGCCAAAAACCCTTAAAGAATCATAATCAGGAAGCTTTCCAAAAAGAGACTCATATGGAGACTTATTATGAAGAACCTTAGTGGGTGTTCTGTTGATGAGAAAGGTAGCAGTGAATACACTATCTCCCCAAAATTTCAATGGTAATGAAGATTGAAAAGTCAAAGCTCTTGCCACACTCAGTAGATGTTGGTGTTTCCTCTCAACAACTGAGTTTTGTTGATGTGCTTCAACACAACTAAGTTGGTGTATTATTCCCTTTTCCAACATAAAATCAACTAATGCTAGCTCTTTAGCATTATCACTTCTTATCTTCTGGATCTTTGTCTTGAATTGTGTCTCAATCATGGCATAAAACTGAGGAATGCAGGTTTGAGCTTCTGACTTGTGAACTAACAAGTATACCCATGTCATCCTTGTAGCATCATCAACTAAAGTGAGAAAGTATTTGTGACCATCATAAGTGTGAACCCTATATGGACCCCATATATCACAATGTACTAGAGAAAAAGGTTTCTTCTCTAGTTTACCAATGCTGGGATAATGCAATTTCCTCTGCTTAGCTAAAGGACACACTTCACAAAGAGTATTGTCCACTTCTGAAGTGGAAGACAAGATTTTATCAAGACACCTTAGTTTGACATCAGAAAGATGTCCTAATCTTCTATGCCAAACAGTCACTGCACACTCTTTTGAGACTTTTGGAACCAGATTGCAAATAGCTAGAGTAGTATTTGTAGGAATAAATAGATAAAGACCATCAACTCTTTTACCTTCACTAAGTATCTCTTGTGAATCAGCATGTATAATTTGGCATTTTTCTGCATCACAAAGAAAATGACACCCTTGCTGCTTGGCTAGCTGAGTCATGGAAATAAGATTAAATTGGAAGTCTGGAATGCACAAAACCCCTGTCAAATGCAGTACAGCAGTAAGCTTCACTTCCCCAACATGTGTCACAGCTACCCTCTTGCCATTTGGCAGACAAACTTGAACATCTGAGACTCTAGTCACATTCTGTAACATTCTTAGATCATGACACATGTGGTCTGTTGCACCACTGTCAATGATCCAAGCTTGAGAATCAAGAGAGGAAATTCCTTTTGAACCAACAAAACCATAAGTTTTCATGACACCACCCATAAAGTGGTTGTTATAAATAGAATCCCCCCTTGAGTGTTGACTAATAGGACTGTCCATCAATGTAGACTGAGAGCTGTGTGATGGAGAAGATCCTGAGTTTGTGTCACTTGAACTCCCTTGATTGGATTGACTCATTTGTGTATTAATATAGCTCATCATTTGCTGACATTGTGATTGAGTAAAAGGAAAAGCTCCTTTTGTGTGGGATGAATCTGAAGACACATCTTCAGCAACTACATTGTGTGCTTGAGCTTTATGTTTGCTCTTGAAGTTAGAGGGGTAACAATGAAGCTTCCAACATTTTGCTTTGACATGCCCTGTGCCTCCACAGTGATGACAATGCAGTCTAGATTTAAGACTTCCTTGAGAATGACCACTGTTAGTATCCACCTCTTGATGTTGAAAATTCATGTTGTGCCCTCCTGCATTGTTTGTATTGGAGTACATGTGGGGTGGTAACTGTTGATGGTTATTAACATACATAGCCATTGTGGGAGATGCTGAATTACCCAAACTGATACTTCCTTGCATCTCTTGCTGTACCACTTTGGCAAAAACCTTGTTTAAACTAGGCAATGGATCCATCAGCAAAACCTGATCTCTAACAGCTGCAAACCCCACATTTAGCCCCATAAGGAATTGCATTATATGCTCCTGTTCTTGCTTTCTATATATTGTAACCAATATATTACAAGCACAATTTTGAAGCACACCACAAGAGCAAACTGGTCTCTCAATGTAGTTGTCTAACTCATCCCATAGAGATTTTAACTTTGTGAAATAACCAGTGACAGTCATTCCACCTTATCTTAGACTAGAAATGGCACTACGAAGCTGGAAAACCTTAGGTAGGTTCTTCTGTGAGAATCTTTCAATCAAATCAGTCCAAATTTCTTTAGCTGTTGCATAATACACAACACTAGATGCTATCTCTTTGCTCACAGAATTCAAAATCCAGGACAGTACCATTCTATCACATCTCTTCCAAAGAGAATACAACTCAGTATTACGCTCAGGTTCAACTATAACTCCAGTCACAAAATCCAATTTGTTTTTAGCCTCAAGGGCCACAACCATAGATCTGTACCATATGTTAAAATTTTCACCATTAAGAACCTGAGTAACCAAGGACATACCTGGTGAATCTGAGTTGTGGAGAAAAAACGGTGAAGATCCGTCCATCGCGTTACGCGAACCAGAGGTCCCAGAGCTCGGAGACTGAGGAATATGAACATCATCAGTCGGAAGCGACATAGCTTCAAAAACGAGCCTCTGTCAAAAGAAAACTAGATCGGTATGCAAAATAGCACCCCTAGTACAAATGAAACGCCGATATCCGGTGTTCCCTAGCTACGAACCAGTAGCTCTGATACCATATTGAAGATCTAAAATGGAGAAGAAGATGAACTTTTCATTCCAATTGAAAAATTAGAAACCCTAGTACATCAATCTTCTTCTAATAAACTTGCCGTTGGAGGCAAAAGAAAAGGAAAAAGAAAAATAACGGAAATGACACGGATGGACCAATGAAAGCCTGCCACATCAGCCACACGGTCCTAACCGGCCACATAAGCAAAAGTTAAACGACATCGTCTCATTAAGTAACATAAACAAAGAAAGGAACGGCCAAGATTAAAAGGACCGAAAGATGATCTAACGGTAGCTGCTGCACTAGAGATTCATGTCATCAATTTGGAACTCATTGCAGTTTAGTCCACCAAGATTCATCCAACAGCTTCAATATCTTCAATATTAACATACAATAACTAGAACATTTCTTCTTTTTTGCCTCAAATTTTTCAGGGACATTTTTTTTTATATGTTTTTTGCAATCTGTGGCCTCACTGTCCTGTTTATCACTAAACTGGTTCAAGAGACCAAAGGGCGGACGCTAGAAGAAATACAAGCACCGATGAACCCATTCACATTAACAAACTTGTATGCTAGAAACACCTCTGCTAGTTTAAGACACGACCAAGAATGCACTGACAAGAATTTACCCAAGACCAGTCGATAGACGCGGTGAAAACAAGAATGGTAGTCAACCTTAGTGAGCAACCAGTACTACATGTAGTTTCTTATTATCTATTCTAATTAACTCAAAGATGTACTGCGTCTTGCTTATGTTTCTTCAAGCAACAATGTAGAAGTAACAAAACACAAACTATCGAAGTTCTTGAGGAAGAGGAAAAGTGAAGAGAGAGAAAAGATGAGGACGATGATTTCTTCATTGCTGTGAAAACATGAACACACCGTGCTCGTCTAGAGAAAATTTTAGATACTCCTAGAGCACCACATAAGTACGACACTTGGTGCTCCACGCCATTTATTAACTGACACGTGTCCCATTTGGGTTAACCGCTACCCCATTGGTTATAGAAAAAAAATCAGATTCCTACTTGGCTATTTTCTCTCTCCCACTCACCCCATTTTTAGTGCACATGTCAAATGTAAAAGGAATAGAGCACCACGTGAATCATCTAATAGGCTAACAGCTTTGACAAAGAGACACTTGTCGGAGTCCACCAATAAGACCACAACACATGACCTGGTTGGATCGGCTAAACAACGAAGGAAACAACAATCAGGATTGGCTCTTGATCTCCTTACTCAAAACGAAGTTGTGAGATTAAGGGCCTTATCAAAATTTGCATAAATAAAGTTAATAACAAGAAAACACCTTCTAATTATATAGTTAGCCACACTCTCTTTTGACAACGTCTCTATTATTCAGCCAGCTATCGGATTTTTCCTTGGACTGCTTGTGTGGCCGCCTGAAATGGATGGCGGGTTCTCTAGTTTTGCTCAGAACCGGCGTTTTTGACCGGTTTATTCACACAAGCGGTCGGAAAACTCAACCGGACCGGAAATGGCGAAATTCACCGGTTGGACCGGTCGTACCGCCGGCCGGTCCGGTTATGTAAACCCGGGTTTTTAGAGCGTTTGAGAAAGAAAATCACCACTTGGTTCCTAAGTCACCTTGAGCGGGAGCGCGAAAGCGACAAATTCTGAAAAAGTTGTCTTGAGAGCGGCTTGAGAGCGCTTATATAAATTGTATATTTAATATAATTTTAGATATAAACATAACACATGTTGAACTTTTGTATAATCTAGACTTCGTATCAATAGCTAGAAATCTATTTTATATAATTATAACCTCATATACTGACAAATGTAATGGATATTCAGCTTGAGTGAGTGTTAGTCGTGAGAATTTGACATACGGTGAGGCAAGAGGCCACCTCAATAGGGGGGTTGACTATGTCATTTTAGTTGAAATTCTAGTTTGACTTATTTTCAAATGGAGCTGAGAAAGTACGGAGCGTTGGTGAAAGTGCGCTCTAAAATTTTGGGAGCGAGGATTATAGGCGAATTCGAGCTGAAAGCGCCGGAGCAAGGATTGGGAGCTGGAGCGAAGCCCCTCCTAGAGGTTTTAGGTGATCTAGCTTGGTTCCCTTTTGTATTCATTCAATTCAATAAAACAACATTATGAATCCATTTCGAAGAACACATCCATTTTCGAAAGAGAAAGAGCACGTTCCTGACTGAATCTAGAAACCAAGAAGACTCCGACGATGAGAGAACCGCCGACCAGTTCCACCTCCGACCGTGTCGCTCTCCGTCAACAGTTCGCCGGCTAAGAAGGTTTGCAAACATTAAAACCTAAGTCAGTTCTGGTTCCTCCTTGCGAATACTATATTCTTTGATTCTTCTCTGATTCTTCTCTAAATTACCAAATCAGGTAATTTGAAAAAGTGGAACTGTGATTAGGGTTTGATTTCGGTAGTGAAAGTTGCGAAATCACATTATAATCTTTTGGTTTTATTCAAAATTGCAAATCTGAATTGGTGGAATTGAGATATTTTTTTATTAGGACTTGCTTTGGGTAGTGAAAGTTTCGAAATCATATTATAATCTTCTGATTTATCTCTCAATTGCGAAGTCAGCCAATCTGAATTGTTGGAATTGAGATATTTGTAATTAGGGCTTGCTTTGTGTAGTGAAAGTTCCGAAATCATATTATAATCTTCTGATTGTTCTTCTAGCATTAACACTGTTAGTTTTACAGTCAATTACTAAATGTCGGCCTACGTATTGGATACCTTGAAGACAGTCCAAACCGCGGTAGACAAGGTGGTGGACAAGGTTAGCGGTCGGGGAGGACTGGAGAGAATACAGAGTGAAGTGAGATCAAGTCACTATTATACTCAAAGAGGCACGTGGTATTTGTTCTTTGATTTTGATAGTGAATAACATAAATTGCAAACTTATGATGTTTTTGATCTGCAGTTACTCTTGAAGCTGCAATAAAAATACAAGTTGATTTTCGGATTGCTTGGCATTACCACAGTGCTCCTCTTCAACTGAACTGTGAAATGGAGAAGGGGAATGCGGGAGATAGGAGTTAACGACATTATATTTATTTATTGTCCCTGCATATATTTTTCAATTCATCATTATAAATTTGTTTATCAACTTATTTATCGTTGTACCTTCTCCCAATCTCAGTGGCCATTTTCTATTGGAAACTCTCCTATTTATAATATATGCCTACCATTATGTACGATCTAGATTACATCAATCTAAAGGTAGGGAGTCACGGCTAAGAAGCTTTGCAACTCTTTACTAGATATTTACAAAAGACCCTTATATGAAACTTGTGAGGAAGATATGATCCCAAGGTGGAGGAGTGCAAGAGATTCTAAAGAAGGTTCATTTTAGATATCTTGGGTCATTTTTCATAGTGATTGAGAGATAGACGATGATGGAGTGGAGGAGTGCATCTGGAGTGTTGTGTGACCGCGAGATCTCGGCAAGATTAAAGGGTAAGTTTTACAAAAATGCGGCAATACCCGCTTTGATGTATGGGAAAAAGTATTGGAAGGTGAAGAAAAAAATATAACAAAAAATGAATGTAGCATAATAAATGAGAATGCTAAGGTGGGTGAGTTGTGTAACTAGGAAAGATAGGGTGTGTTTGACACAATTAGAAAGAATTGAGATGTTTCATTTATAAAAGACAAAATGAGAGAAAATTGTTTAAAGTGGTTCGGTCATTTGTATCGTAAACCATTGGATGCACCGGTTAAGAGAATTAATACAATTTAAGTCGTTGGTGGTAGGTGAGAGAGAGAGGCAGAAGGGGACCAAAACGAACCTGGGTAGAGACAATAAGACACGACTTAGTAAAGGTTAACCAAAGAGAAGAAATGAGTTTAAATAGACACAACTGGAGAAGTTTGATCCATGTAGCCGACCTTGCTTAAACTATGTGGACGGTGATCAATATATTCATGGGAGATGCATCTGGCGAGCATATATAGAATTTGACGGCTCCTACAGACTTTCTTTTCACAATTATTTTCTTCTTACTTTGGTTTCATCCTGTTAAGGCCTTATATATTTTAATGTATATAAGCAGGAAAGTGCTAAGAGTTAACCTCACGATGCCATTTGTCGTTTAAAATCACCCATTCTAAATACAAGTGGCGTGATTATTTGGAAATCAACCAATAACTATCCAACAATTGTCAGTAACTAGATTAAATGTGCCAAAGTGTCTCCTTATTCATCATCAATTAATAAAATAATATTGTTATATTAATAAAAAAATGTCTAGAGGCGTCGCCGGAAGGAAATCGATCAACTTCTTTGGTTTGCTCACTGTGGATGGGCCTTCTTTTATCGGGGATTCAAACTTTACGAGTCAATTCACCGCCTAGGACAGCCACCGTGATACGGGATATTATCAATAGTATTTAGTTATTTAGTTAATTACTAGTTATTGAGCTATTTGTTATTTAATTATATTATTATTTAGTATTTATTTACTTAATAGCCCGTAGAGAGACCCGTTAGGTTTAGTGTAAGGAGTTTGTCTATTTAAGCGATGTACTCTTTTATTATTATTCAGTCAATAAGAAATATATTTCTGAACCCTACTCTCTCTTTTATTTTTTCAATTTCTCAATCACTTTCTCCAAAAATCTTCAATTCTTCTCCTCTAAATCGGTCCAATTTCTTCCTATCTCGATACTTCCTCCGTATCATTCGTGCTTTTATTGTTAAAGACGGTCAGCTGCTCTCTGCGTCGTTCGTGTTCTCAATCTTCATCAAACTTCTCAATCTTCATCAAACATGGATTCACAGGTCACAATGGCGGATCTCGTTGCTGCCCTGAACGACTGCATCAACCGGATGCGTCGCATAGATTGAGTGGTCGGATGGTTTAGGGTTAGGAGTTTGTCTATTTAAGCGATGTGCTCTTTTCTTATTGACTGAATAATAATAAAAGAGTACATCGCTTAAATAGACAAACTCATAACCCTAAACCTAACAGGTCTTTCTACGGGCTACTAAATAAAAAAATACTAAATAATAAAATAACTCAATAACTAATAATTAACTAAATAACTAAATACTATTGATACTATCCCGTATCACACTGTACGCTAACTTTGAGATCAAGAACCAGTTTATTCACCTGGATGCTCTTTTATGGGCCTGCTCCTGCTAGCACTGCCGGTTTATCATTGTCATCATCATTCTTATTGTTCTCTACTTTCAATAGAAGCATCATAAATCTACCAGATTTGAAAGATGGAACTGGTTATCAAAGCTAAGACGCAATTTCGTAGCCACCTTCTCTTCATGTCCATCCTACTTGAACTGTGTTTACTTCTTTCTTACACAAGATATTCTCCACAGAAAAGTCGGAATCAGCATCCTGAAACAACCGAAACAGAAGAAGGGAATAGTGTACTATTAGTACTAGGGACTATTAGTTTTAAACCAATCGAATCTTTGTTATCGCTTTCTTTCAGCATCAAAATTAAAGATAGCCGTTTAAAGATAGTCGTTGTTTTGTTTATTTTAGATAATAATGTGGCTGCAAGGGTGGTTTTCTGTGTTTTATAATCTTCATGGGGGTGATTCTGCAATTTCTACTTTCATAGCTGAAGTTGACAGCTGTCACTCCTTGATTGGTTTAGCTATTTTCCAGTTTGTTAAAAACGTTTTGGATCAGACTTTAGCTTATCATTCATTGTATTAGATTTTGTGAATTTTCCCTCCATGAGGTTGAATCTGAGAAATGAAGAAATCTTCTTCTTCAATATGTGATCTCTTTGTGTGTTTTTGGCTTTGATGATTTCTGATATGGTATCAGAGCAATAAGCTTTCGACGATCTCTGGTATTTGATTTCTTTGTTCCCAATTTATCGATCTCTAGGGTTTCGATTATGTCGACCGATGATTCTCGCACTCCGGCGACTTCTGATGTTTCTTCGGTGGCGATTGACTCGTCTTCTCCATATTATCTCACGAATGCAGACAATTCAGGTATCAATTTGGTTTCTCAGTTGTTAACTGGAGATAATTTCAATGCATGGTTTCGATCCATGAGTTTAGCCCTAGAAGCGAAGAACAAACTCGATTTTGTTTCTGGTTTGTTGCCTTCTCCTTCTCCGACTGATTCTATGTTTCTGATGTGGCGTCGCTGTGATTCTATGGTGATATCATGGATTTTGAATTCTGTTTCTAAGGAAATTGCATATAGCATTGTATATTCAGCATCTTCTCATGATATGTGGAAGGATCTGTTAGAACGCTTTTCTCAGAAAAATAGACCTCGTATTTTTCAATTGCGTAAGGCTTTAGCTAATCTCAAACAAGATGCCATGACTGTGACACAGTACTTCACCCAGGGCCGGCCCTAGCACTAGACCATTTAGGTCTGTGCCTAGGGCCCCCACTTGTAAAGGGCCTCACATTATTCAACTTTAAGAGTACTTTGGTCTTTTAAGAGGAAAATTATCCATTTTTCTAATAAAACAGAGTGTAGTGGAGGTCTTAGAAAAGAAAATAAAACTATTTAACAGCTACTACCAGTAATTAGTCTTTCACAAATGTAATTATAGCAGTTTCTTGTGGTTTCTAAATGTAGTTGAGATTTTCCTAGCATTCTTTTTTTTTATACAACTCCTAGCATTCTTTTCTTTTACTTTTATTACTTCTAAATAAAAAAAACTTGGATAAGTTGTTAACTAATAGCTTAGTTTACGTTTTAACTTAAAAATATAGAAGGTTGTTCTTACATAATAACATGAAATGAAATTTTATTTCAGTACTCTAAAATCGCATTTTCTTTGCATGAGGGCCACGGATCCGAACTTCGCCTAGGGCCCTAGAAGATTTAGGGTCGGCCCTGACTTCACCAAATTTAGATCTCTTTGGGATGAAATGAGCAATCATAGAGTACTTGCTGTTTGTTCTTGTGGGGAATGTGTTGCTTGCCATTGTCATGTGTTGTCTAAACTTCAGCTTCAACAGCAAGAAGATTTGGTTATGCAATTTCTTATGGGGCTTAATGATGGATATACAGCTGTTAGAGAACAAATATTACTCACTGAACCTCTCCCCTCTATGAACAAAGTGTTTTCTCAAGTTTTGCAACAAGAGAAACAAAGAGAAATCAGTTTTGGTTCTAGTTCCTTGTCTCCTCAAATGGATATGCATTCTTACATGGACACTTCTCATGATTATACATCTCATGGCAATATTGCTTCTGGGAGATTTGGAAATAGGCCTAAATTCGTTTGCTATCATTTTGGTGGCACTGGCCACATTATAGAAAAATGTTGGAAGCTGATTGGTTATCCACCAGGGTTCAAAGGCAAGAATGGAGGTACAGGAGGTACAAATTTCAATAAGCAGTCTAACACTGGCTCTTATATTTCCCAAGCACATCAAACCACTTCTTCTACTCAGCCCACTCCCTCTTCTTCTGCAAATCACCTCACTAATACTCAATGTGAGCAAGTTTTGCAATACATTAATAATCAGAAAATGAGGCCTGCTTCACCTCATTCTTCTTCTTCTTCTTCAGCTATTCCTGGTAGCTCATCACCTGATAATCCTCTTGATCATTATTCTTTTTCAAAAGGCACAGGGTCTCAGTACTCTTTCATGGCAAGTGTACTCAATTCTTTCTCCTTTCATTCAAGGAGCACTGTGAATAATTCCTTGTCTCATTCATGGATTATTGACAGTGGTGCCACTGACCACATGTGTCATGATTTGACCTTTTTTGTCTCTTACACTCCTGCAGTCAATACTTTTGTTCATTTACCTAATGGCAAATGTGTTACTGTAGCTCATATTGGTGTGGTTCAATTATCTCCTTCTTTGACATTGGATAAAGTGCTGCATATTCCTACTTTTCAGTTTAATTTGCTTTCCATGCCTCAACTAAGTCAATCACATGATTGTGAGTTTATATGTGAGGCATCAGGTTGTACCATTAAACACAAAAATTCTTCTACAATTCTGGGTTATGGTTCTAAACAAGATGGTCTTTACCACTTTTCTCCACCTTCAATTTCTTTAGCTACATCTTCTACATCACAAGATCTTTTCTCTCTTTGGCATCACAAATTTGGACATCCCTCTGATGATAAACTTAATTTTTTTCTTAATCAACTTGGTCATTGTCATATTTCAAATACTCTTTGTGATGTTTGTCCTCAAGCTAAACAGAGAAAGCTGTCTTTTCCTTCTTCTGGACATATATCAAATTCTCTTTTTCAGCTCATTCATGTGGACACTTGGGGACCATATAAAACTCCTACTTATGATGGTCATAAATATTTTCTTACCATTGTGGAAGATCACTCTAGAATGACATGGGTATTCCTCATGATGAATAAATCAGATGCCACTCAGGTCTTACAAGATTTATGTACAATGGTGGTTACTCAATTCAAGACACATGTCTTGACAATAAGAAGTGATCAAGCTCCTGAGCTCAAGCTGAAAGAGTATCTAGCTGCACATGGAATTGTGCATCAATATAGTTGTATTGAAACCCCAGAACAGAACTCTGTTGTGGAGAGAAAACATCAGCACTTGTTGAATGTGGCAAGGGCTTCCTTTGAAGTTTTGGGGGGTTTGTGTAATGACAGCAACTTATCTTAGAAACAGATTGCCCACCAAAGTGCTTCATCACAAATCTCCATATCAGGTTCTTTTCAAAGAAGCTCCAGACTACTCCTTTCTCAAATCTTTTGGATGTTTGTGTTTTGTGTCCACTTTGAAGCATGGTAGAACTAAGTTTGAAGCAAGAGCTGATAAGTGTGTTTTCTTGGGCTATGTTTATGGCATAAAGGGGTACAAGGTTTACAATCTTCAAAATGGTTCTATTACTGTTTCCAGAAATGTTGTTTTTCATGAGCACATATACCCTTTTTCTTCAGAAAACTCTGCAAATGAAGTTTTATTTGAAGATTCAGCTTTGCCTTTGAGTTCTCCTGATCTGAATGCACATGAGTTTTCTTCTCATTCACCAAATACTTCAGCTTCAGAAGTAGGGGTTGCAGAAGAATCACAAACACATGATGTTTTGTCTGATAATGTGGTTCAAACACATGATGTTCTGTCAGAAAATATTGTGCCATCCATTATTTTGCCATCTGGCATTGCTTCTAGACCAGCAAGAAATATCAGGCAACCTTCTCACTTCAAAGATTTTGTTGTTACTGCACCAAATTTGAAATCTGGAAATAATGTTCATGCTGCTTTTAGTCTTGCTTATCAACATTATGTTGCTCAAATTGCTAGTGTTAGTGAACCTGCAACTTTTCATGAAGCTTCAAAAGATCCAAGATGGATTGAAGCTATGCAATTAGAACTTTCTGCTTTGGAAGCTAACAAGACTTGGGACATTGTTGTTTTGCCACCTGGATATGATGTTGTTGGTTGCAGATGGGTTTACAGAATCAAGCACAAGTCATATGGGAGCATAGAAAGATTCAAAGCAAGGCTGGTAGCAAAAGGTTACTCTCAGACAGAAGGTATTGACTACACTGATACATTTTCTCCAGTGGCTAAATTGCCAACTTTGAAATGCTTGCTAGCTATAGCCTCTATGCATAATTGGCATGTTATGCAATTAGATGTCAATAATGCCTTTTTACATGGAGATTTGTTAGAAGAGGTTTACATGGCATTTCCTCAGGGCTATAAGCCAAGTTCTCTGCCTTTTCATGATAATGGGACTTTGGTGTGTAGACTTAAGAAATCTTTATATGGCTTAAAACAAGCCTCTAGACAATGGTATAGCAAAATAACCGCTGCCTTGATTAGTCTTGGTTTTCATCAAAGCAAGGCAGATTACACTCTGTTTTTGCTCCAGCAAAAGGGTTCTTTCACAGTGTTACTGATCTATGTTGATGATATTGTGTTGGCTGGGACAAATCTTGACACATTGCAGCATCTTAAAGAGATATTGAATGCTCAGTTTCAGCTTAAAGATCTTGGATTTCTTCAATTCTTCCTTGGTTTTGAAATAGCTAGAAATGATACTGGACTCTCACTTTGTCAAAGAAAATTTGCTCTTGAGATTTTGCAATATAGTGGATATGCTCAGTGTAAACCAGTGTCAACACCAATGGAGGCCAATTTGAAGCTGCAGAAATATTCAGATAGTTACCTGTCAGCTCAAGACAGTGTTCTCTACAGAAGTTTGGTGGGAAAGTTACTTTATTTGTGCAGTTCTAGACCTGATCTCTGTTTTTCTGTGCATAAGCTCTCTCAATATGTGTCTCAACCTTCTGTGGAACATATGAAAGCATTGCATCATGTTTTGAGGTATCTTCAGGGTAATGTTGGTCAAGGCTTATTCTTCCCTTCTCAGAATTCACTTGTACTCAAAGCATATTCAGATTCAGACTGGGGTGGCTGTGTTGACACTAGAAGATCCACAAGTGGTTTTCTGATATATTTGGGAGATGCTCTGGTTTCTTGGAAAGCAAAGAAACAGAAGGTTGTATCAAGATCATCAGCTGAAGCAGCGTACAGAGGTTTAGCTGCAACCTCTTGTGAGATACAGTGGTTTTTGTTCCTTTTAGCAGATTTTCATATGACTCTTCCCCAAGCTCCTGTTATTTACAGTGACAGCAACTCATCTATTCAAATTGCTGAGAATCCTGTTTATCATGAACGCACAAAGCATATAGAGATGGATGTTCATATAGTGAGGGATTTGGTGACACAAGGAGCTCTCAAATTGGTATTTGTTCCTTCCTCTCATCAATTGGCAGATTTGTTGACAAAACCCCTCCCTTCTCCAATTTTTAAATTTCTGTTGTCCAAGTTGGGTATGCAAAATGTGCATAATCCAACTTGAGGAGGGTGTTTTAGATAATAATGTGGCTGCAATGGTGGTTTTCTGTGTTTTATAATCTTCATGGGGGTGATTCTGCAATTTCTACTTTCATAGCTGAAGTTGACAGCTGTCACCCCTTGATTGGTTTAGCTATTTTCCAGTTTGTTAAAAACGTTTTGGATCAGACTTTAGCTGATCATTCATTGTATTAGATTTTGTGAATTTTCCCTCCATGAGGTTGAATCTGAGAAATGAAGAAATCTTCTTCTTCAATCTGTGATCTCTTTGTGTGTTTTTGGCTTTGATGATTTCTGATAGTTTAAATCTTGTAGTAGTACTAATACTAGACTCCAGTCCCACTATATAGTCCTGTTTTTGTTTATTTTCTTTCTAAAAACAATGGTATTTTGCTTGGAGATTTGGCACGATTAGTAAATAGTGATGAGGCTCGGAGAGGAATTGGGGGCTAGTTTGGAATATTGTGGCGGTGTTAGAAATTGTTCTGTGAAAAGTACAGCCGGAAATGTTGTTGTGAATTTCATATGAGGTAAACAACAATTTCCTACCCTGACAATTAGACAAAATACACTTTGCTACCCTGACGTTTGAACAAAGATACTTTAATACTCTGTAACGGAATATTTCTTGGACGCACCCATTTGTTAGGTTCCACTAGAAAAGTGGGTGATTAAACTTTTTGAACAATATTTTTTTTTTTTTTTTACTTTTTTGCCATGTTTGTCATTAAAACACCAAGAACATCATTACCAAAATAATATCAACAGTTCAACACCAAAAACATCTTCCATTTTGAATACAAAATAGAGACTTAGTTTTAAAAACTGGACCGGCCGGTTCGACCGGTTCGACCGGTAAACCGGCGGGTAACCGGTCTGGTCTGAGTAATAGACCGTACGTGCAGAGAACCGGTCAAAAACCGGCGGTTTTCACCAAACCGGTGAACCGGCCGGTTCTGACCGGTTTTGCCGGTTTTTGCAAAAATCATGAAAAATCCAGTTAAACAGAAGGAAAACCCGCCGCTGCCGTCGATCTTCCACCACCACTGCCGCCAGCGTCGATCTATCGCCGCTGCAAACGAAACCAACACCATAGATCTTACAGATCTGAAGTAGACTTACAAATTTGAATGAGAAGAAGCAGGTGAAGAAGAGGAAGAAGAAAAGGAGAAGCCGCCGCCAGGGTCGCAGCCATCTCCGTCGTCCTCCTCATCTTCTTCGTCTCCTCCCTGTCTCGTCCACTTCTCTGCCTCGCTCACGCCTTTCTCTCTTTCTCTCTGCCGTGCTTCTCTCTTCCTCTCTCTCGTCTGCGTGTGTGTGTGTTAGAGGGTAATGTGAGAAGAGGGGGTAGGGTCAGGTTAGGTTTGAGAGAGTTGTTTCTTCTTCTTTTTTGAAACAAATAAAGTAAGTTTTTTTTTCAACTCAAAACAAATAATGTATGTTTTTTTTCCTTTTAGAAATTATGTTAAAAAATTATTGTTTAATATAATTTTGTTATTTTTGTGGGTTTGTTTATTTTTTAAACATAACTATTACTTCAAAAATATAATAACACTAATTAGTTTCAAATTGAAAGTTCAAAAAAAAGTTTCAAATTGAAACATTCAAGTCTTTTTATTGGCTATTTTTCATTATGTGTTCTATTTTTTTATAAAAATAATAAATATATATTATTAATAAACATGCTATTGAACCGGTCCGACCACCGGTCCGACCGGTCCGACCATGAACTGGTGCCTCACCGGTTCGATGGCCGGTCCGGTTTTTAAAACTGGACGTTGAGATAACAAATTAAACAATAATTAAACTAAGAAAGCAAAGGAAGAACTGATGAAAGATAAAACGAAGAAAAATTGTTTATCCAGAACGGGCGTACAAAGACGATGTATCTGACGGTTGAGAGGGCTAAAGGACTAAACTATCCCTCCTAATTAACCACAACGACTACCTCTGTCCTTAACTCTACCGACTCACTTATTCTAAGCTAAACGTCGTCGTCTATGTTCTCACTTTGACCCCTCACTCAGGAGTAATTATTGCTTGCTCCAAAAACAAATATGACATGGTGCTCTAAGCAATACATCACAGGACACGTCAGAAACATGTAAGAATTCACTTTCTTTTGTCTGTCACTCATTCTCTTTCCTCCCGACGTGTCCTGTGATGTATGGTTAGAGCAAATTCACATCATTTGCTCTTAGAGCAAACAAAATTTTCTCCTCACTCAGCCTGAAACTCTCAAAAGGAACCAAGCTGAATTCACGATCATGACACCCACGCCCCTGCCGTTGTCGCCGCCTCCAGAACCCGTTATCCTCTTCTCCAACGAACTCATGTAACTTAGTCGTTCTTCTCTCAGTTCTTCTTCTCGACCTCCTCCTCTCCTCTTCTTCTTTTCCTGTAAATAGGACTGGTTTTGTTTGGAGGGTTTCTGGTTTGGCAGTGTTGATGGTGGCGCTGGTGATTGGGTGTTTGCCGAGAAGTGGAAGACGAGGGGAAGAGATCAAGAGAGAGAGAGAGATTAGGATAAGAAAATGAGGTGAAGGGGTTGAAGGAGTAATATATAAGGGGTAATTCAATATCATTTCAGGGGTAAAATAGACTTTTCCTATGTTTTGTTACTCAGCCGTCTGCTCCATCCATAAAAAATGTGTGAACTGTCTTAGTTCAAGGTAGCGGGCTATATTTAATTCAATTATCAGAGGTTGTCACTGTCTTTTACCCTTTATATAAAATGTTGTTTTGTAAATGTTACGTGAAAGTTGTTGTAAAATATTGATATTGTAGTTATGTTTATGGTAAAACCAACTGTAAACATGATGTAAGAGAGTAAAAAAAACAAACAAGAATATCTGATATGTTTCTTTTCGATAAAAATAACTATTGAGAATTTGAAAATTTGTCAGATCATTCTTAGGTTTTACATAATTTGGTCAAAGGTAAGGGTGCACAAGTATCCGTCAATCTGCACCGATTCGCAAATCCGTCTGATCCGTAACGGATCGGACTAGGATTAAGAAATGTAAATCCGATCCGATCCTTCAATCCGTTCAATCCGTTCATACATATTATATGTAACTTTTACTAATTTATGGATATGATTTGTTCTAATGCTATTTGTAACTTAGTAATGTCATTACTTACCAATGTTGTGTTGAATAATTTTAATTGTTGATGATATAAAGATGAAGATATTTCATATATTAACTAAAAATTATACTACATGATAATTGTATAATAGTTTTTTCTTTGTTCTTTGAACATTTTGAAAATATTTTTAAGGGTAAAAGACAAAAACCACTCCTCGAGTATGGGTTATATACAAAAACAACCTTCGTGTTTCGGGATATACAAAAACCACCCCTGTCAGTTAACAGTGACTAACGGCAACTAACAGAGGTGCAAAAAGACATATGTACCCTCATTTTTAAATAATAATTACACTACTATAAAATTTTTTCCTCTCCCCAACCCTCATTTATAACCCTAGGATTTTCTCTTTTCTCTCTCTACCTCTACTCCAGATGACGATGAATCCCTCCACCCTCTCCTTCGCACCCTCATCCGCACCCTCTTGCTCCCCCTCCCACCTTCACCGACCAGCCTCCTCTTCTCTCCCCCTGTTTATCTCTCCCAGTCTCTCCCACTCTATTTCAATTTTCAACAGCCACCACCATCGTCATCCCCATCTTTCAAAGCCCAGATCGAAACAGATTGGAGGCAGTTCGTGGATAATGAAGTTCGTGGGTGATGTGACTAGGGATGGAGGACTATCCCCCACAGCAGCGAAGAACAAAGCCTCCCAACCATCGGCGCCCAAGCCGTCGGCGTCATCTTCCTCGTCGAGTACTGCACTCAAAAATCAAATCCGGTTTTCCTCTCTACTTCTTCTTCTTCTTTTGCATCTTCTCCAAAATCCTTTTCAGGACGAGGATTGCAGTGGGTGGATCACATCCGCCTACTTCCTCGTGCGAGATTAGTTCTGTGTTGAGCCGCAGGGTCACTCTTCGGGTGAAAATGAGAGGGTGGTTTAGCTCGAGATTGTGTTGTAGGATGATGACGGAGACGGAGTTGTCGAGATTAGGGGTTTTGATTCGCGAGGAGAGACAGATGAGGGTTTGGAGCAGGTAGGGCAAACGGGTCTCATTGAATGAATCTCTGGGTCAAACTCAATGGCAAGGGATGGGTTTAGGGTTTGATAAATGAAGAATTTGGTTTGGCTACACAGAGGGTTGCGATAGGAGAAGACATTTGTTTACTAGAACCCATTGAAATTAACGTATTCATGTTCCGAATTGAAGCGACATTTACGTAGCAGTTGAGAAATTAAGATAGGTAGTCTGAGCCTATTGTTCTTTGTTTTTGTTTTGGTTGTTTGTTGTTTTTGTGTTGTTGTGTTTTTGGTGGTGATTTGGTGGTGGTGGTGGTGGTGTTGCTTGTGGGGATTTGGTGGTGGCCAAGAACGTGAAGAACACCAAGAACATCAACATGAAGAACACCAAGAACATCTACAACATGAAAACAATAAATAAAAAAATACAGATAGGGGTAAAATTGTCATAAAAAAGATAGATTGCACCCCTATACAATTGCTTGTAACAGAAGTGTGTATTTCGTCTAACGTCCATTCACTGACAGGGGTAGTTTTTGTCTCGACAGGGATAATTTTTGTATATTTCCAAACACGAGGGTTGTTTTTGTATATAACCCATACTCGAGGGGTGGTTTTTCTCTTTTATCCTATTTTTAAATATTTGCGATCCGCAGATTAATCCGGTCTGATCCGTAAAACTGTGGATCCGATTGAATCCGATACGTTTCGATCCGTAAACTGGCGGATCGGATTAACTCTACCTCAATCAGGACCGATCTGATCCGTGTGCACCCCTAGTCAAAAGTAGGTTATGGAAAAGCACATCCTCCCTTGCATCCTGAAAACTGATGTGGGACAGCAGAAATTGTCATTAGCACCCCGGTTGAATGTGACATAGAATTGAGGAAGAACGAAGAAGGGGATGTTAATCCAACCTAATTCAAAAGCCTAGTTGGAAGTTTGCGGTACCTAACTTGCACTCGGCCAGATGTCCTGTACGGAGTTGGACTGATTGACAGGTATATGGAGACACCTAGCCAATATCATCTTACTACTGCCAAGAGGAATTTGCGATACATCAAAGGTATTATAGATCGGACCGAGCCCATTAGGTCAAGCTGTCTAGCTAGGTTTAGTGTTTTTCTATTTAAGCATTGTAATTAGTTCGTATTATTGATAATGGAGTAAGAATAATTTTTTAGAGTTATTCAATTATTTCAGTTTATTTTTCGTAGATTAGTTTAGTTTATTCCGTAGCTTGCTACGTGGGATACTGGTTTGTATCAACTTATCTTGAATTCAGTAAATGAAGTCTCATAAAAATTTGCAAGCTACAAGCAAGCTCTGTCCCGTATATTCTTGAGAAATCAAAGATATAGTGGTGACGATCAGAAGCCTTTTTCTTGCTTGTAGCTTGCAAATTTTTATGAGACTTCATTCACTGAATTCAAGATAAGTTGATACAAACTAGTATCCCACGTAGCAAGCTACGGAATAAACTAAGCTACTCTACGAAAAATAAACTGAAATAACTGAATAACTCTGAAAAATAATTCTTATTCCATGATCAATAATACAAATTATTACAGTGCTTAAATAGAAAAACACTAACTCTAACTAGACAGCTTGACCTACTGGGCTCGGCCCGATCTACTAACTATTTTTTTATCCAACGATCTACTAACTAATTAAATAAACACCAAATTGAACAAATAAACTAATTAACGAAATAAAATAAATAATTAAATAACAACTAAATCATAAATAATTAATAAAGTTGATAATAAGGGTGACCCGTATGATACGGTTCACCCGTATCATAAGTCATTCCCCAATCCTTTCTTGCTATCATGTTCTTATGCTGTGATTTTTTTTGTTCTGCTTGCTGCAAATTTATAGTTGCTGCTAGTTATCATACCATTCTTGTGAAGTTAGAAATTAAATTGGAGTCTTTGAAAATTCTGATTTTTTAGTCATTTGATTGCTTAGCTGTTATTCGGGTCGGCCGTCTCCAAAATGTTTTAGACCTGGCAAAGTGAATTTGTATCCATTGGGCCAGCCCACCTACTCAGTTTAGAAATTGACTGGAGTGCTGTCTATTTCTAAACCCATCTATTAGATGGACTTGATGCGATTTCCCCCGTGCCCCAATAAGACCCATCTAAAGTGACACTCGCCATCACTCGTCTCTACCACTTTCTCTTGCCATAGACCCTTTGTCAGTTCTCTGAGGCTAGAATCGTTGATCTATTCCAACGGAAATATGCTCACTCCCTCATCGTGAGTCTTCATAATAACAACGTAACTTGGGCTCTGTTTGGTTCGCAGGAAAATATTTTAAGCGTAAAATATTTTGTGTGAAAAAACTTTCCCAGCAATTTTTTTTCTCGTGTTTGGTTGACTCTTTCCATAACAGTAGGCCGTGACAGAAATTGCAGTAATGGGTGGCAGTGAAGGTGGGTTGTGGTGGAGGTAGGTAGTAGTGCTGTAGAGGTGTTAGTATGAGTTGTTGTGCTCCTTCACTCTGCGGAAAATGGTTTACGGATTTGAAATGCGTAAATCATTTTACCTCATTTGGAGGAAATCATTTTTAAACATTTTACTTCCAACCAACCAGCACCAAAACACCAAAACACGAGAAAACATTTTACAGGAAAATGTTTTACCACCAACCAAACGGAGCCTTAAAGCAAGTTTCCCATTCCCATGAATCTAAAATTAATGCTATTCGAAATGTTTGTGTATGTTTTCGGTTGGAGTTTGCCTTTTGGCGTTCAAACAACTGGGAGATTTTAATGGGATTACCTACTATACGCCCGTGCCATTTTCATATCAGCACGTAAATATAAAGACAATTTGAGACACATCGCTTCCTCCATTAACAATAAACCAATCTTGTTAAGTGAAATTTATGGCAAGAGCGTCTTTTGCAATGTAGGTTTCTCAGCTAAACCGGGAGTATAGCAATGGTCATCGTGCAGGTTCAGTTGACCTTGCGCTGATTTGTGTTTAGATATGAGAAATTTGATTGGTATTTTGAACAACATGCTGAACAAGGTCGTCTTCAGGTTCCCATGGCGGTAGTGGGTGTAATATTAATTGACTAATCTGGGTGAAGGCAGCTTTTAATGGTATGAAAGAGAAGTTACCTAAATTTACAATGGGGATAAAACCATAAAAGAGTTATATTCTTTCCAATTTAATTTTTTCTTGCTTTGTTTACATATATCTGCAACAGCGACGTGCTTGGGTGCTTATACATTGGCTTTTCATTCCTGACGCCTATATATATATATATATATATATATATATTCTTTCTACAGACTAATCCAATATCTTTGAGATAAACTTGTCATTCTTTTGCTTCTGAACGCAAATTATGTTTCTACGACATAAGCATGACCTTGAGGCGTGGAAGACTATCACACCCACCATGGCAGCGCTCAGTATACTCAGGGGCGGAGCCAATTCATGCCCAGGTGGGGATATCGCCCCAGCAGGAATTTTTGCGATTAGTATTATATAAGTGTATATTTCTTTCCAAATACACTAACAACGAGTATTATTATAAATTAGTGTACAAATTTTAAATGATACCATATTGACCTGTAAAATGTTTGTTTGTTTTTTCTTTCACATAAGGTCTCATGTTCGAATTCTTGGACAAGCAATTTGAGACTCGTTTTACTCTTCTAATTTATTATTTTCTTTATTTAATTATTGCAATGAAAACATGTCCTTCTGAATTTTGAATCACTTGAATTTTAAGAAAATAACTCGCATTATGCTTTATATGTGTTAACTCTACATGTTCTACATGTTAACTCGCATTATTCAAAAAAAAAAAAACTCGCATTATGCACTCGCATTTTCAAACAAAGTAGTGTCACAGAAGAGATATTACTCTTTGCAATTTGTACTGATCGTATACTCTTAACGGTTTTTTTGTACATTCTATATGAGAATATGCAAAATAACTTGACAATTTGAACACATTCTCGTTAAAATTATTTTTTTGGCACTACGCTTTTATGTGAAACTAGTCGTTAACTCGCGCTATGCGCGGGTTCTCATGCACTTACTATTCCAAAATCATGGTGGTTAAAAGTAAACATGAATAGTGATCGTGTTACCACATTGACAATAATACAAATCAATTTCTTTTTCAGTTGGGAATTAGTACCGCTAGTTTATTTGAATATGATAGTGCATAAGGAACATGATTGAACCCTTCAATTAATATTATTTTGTATTAAACATAGGTTTCTTTCTAGATTTATGTGATTGTAACAGCAGATATTATACAATTTTTTTGTTAGTTGATGAAACAAATATTCTTTTATTCGTAAGAAGTAAGTTGTTCCCGAATATTCCTTTAAAATATCTTCTTTTAGAAAAATAGTAGCCAATAAGGCTTTACTACTTTTTATTTTAAACACCCATTTATTACATATAAAAAGAATAATGCATTAATTTAAATCATTAAAATTGAAATATATATATATAAAAACTAATTTGGATATTCTGAGTAAGCAGTGTATTAAAAAATAAGTAATTGTCTATTAAAATAGTTAATTATTCATCATAGTTAAGTTTGTAAAAAAACATATTTATCATAAGTAACTTTTTTGTAACATGATATGATATTGTTCGCAGTAAATACCTGGTTAGAATTTTATTTTTAATATAGAACAAATTTTGTATTTATTTGTTACACTTCTTGAGATGTGTAATAATACAGTCAATTGGTATAACTAATTATCGGTAATTGCATTTTTTAAATGTTTGAGTTACTTTCAGAATTGTAGATTTTATAAATATAGTAGTTAAGAAGATTTTATTTGTTATCCAGTACTTATAAAACAATAATTTTCATATTCTCACTCTATATGTAGAACCATTTATTCCTTACTTTAGTAAAAAAAAATTAAAATGCATACATTTTTTTTTTAAATAACGAATACATTATAGAAACGATAATTTATTTTTAAAATATCTCCTCCACTATATTTTAATTTTCTTTAAGTAGTACTTTTTTTTATATAAATAATGCAATAAATGGCATAGCTATGTGTATGAATAGTAACCAGTGTCAAACTCTATACGAATATCTTTTAAGTAGTCATTTTCTTATTTATAAAAATATATTATCAATTTTAATAATTAAAATTGAAGAAAAACATCTAGAAACTTTAAGTTTGGAAGTGTTGAGTGAGTCGTGGGTTATTTAAGCAATGTCATGGTGTAATTACGACATATTTTACAGTTTTCATTCCTAAATTTGTAAAAGTCAGTTTCGAATTGAAGGCAAATTGAAGTTTTGTTCAAACCAATCGATCATGCTAAGTAATTTGTGAAATGAAGTTTTTACACTGAGAATATTTTATATTTATTTATGACACTTCTTGTGAAGTGTACTATTTGGACAATCACATAGAACCACCATTTACATCTCTTAATATTTTCAGAAAAAAATAAGTTGTTTGTAAATTCTGATTTGTTATTCATAGAATTTTAACATAAGAATATTTTTGGAGGCAATACCCTCTAAATAAAATTCATGTGTTTTGTTGAAAGAAAAATATATTCTGTCAGTAGAAAGAAGTTGTTGTTTCAACTTCCCTCTCATCCCCTTCTAATTTAATTCAAATTAAATAGTTTTGCAGCTAGGGTGGTAGCTCAAGTGGTAGAGCGTTGGAAGCCCCTGCATGAGGTCCCGGGTTCGAACCCGGTTGACGACAAAACAATTTCTCAAAAAAAAAAAAGTTTTCATTTACAAATAATACCGTAAATAACACAGCTATGTTTAGAAAAATAAAAAATATATGTCAAGCTACAGTTAATGGAGAAATTTTACAATTATGGAGAAATTCTACAATTGTTAGAACTGAACAAACTTATAACATACAAATAAACGTTAGTACTTTGAGTAACCAATTTGCGAGAAGTAATGTCGTGGTGTGATCAAAACATACGTTTTAGATTTATAATATTATTAAACAAAATTATATCAAAGGAAAATCACTATTTTGTAAGATCTTATTTTTTTATGCATATTTGGAAGAATTTATTTTAACTTCGAACACATTTAGTCAGTGCATTTCTTGTCAAGTGTATAATTTAAATATTCAAATAAGATAGCGATTTATCTCCTCTTTCATTTTAAAAATATTGTGGATATATATTCTATATATGCTAATTTTATTGATTTTATTTGTTATTGGTTAATTTTAAAAGACTATTTTATTTCAATTAAAACCATACCCATTAAAAAAATAGTCATTTTTTCCTAATCGTGCTAAAGAAATAAAATGAATACGTTTTGATTTATAAAATAAATGCATTCATTAAACGTGTGTAAGTAGAAAAAAGAAGCACGTTGCTCCTACAAAAATAGGGAAAAATAGGCATTTTAAATTACTCTCCCTCATTATATTTAATTTTCTTTGAATGTTACTTTTTTATACGTAATAAAATAAATAACATCACTATGTAAATTTTGGTAATTAATGTAAATAAGTTACAATTTTATCATTGAATTTTTAAACTTCAATGCAATAAGTTATAATTTTGATAATTAATGTAAATTAATATGAAAAGCCTGGCAGGTAGCCTCACAGCAGTTGCCAACTAGTTATGTTCTTGGGTTGTCGCGTATTCCTTCAATTTTCTAATGAAGCAGAATTCCTGGAGGTACATACGACTCTCTCTCTCTCTTGATTTACAAGGGCAATCTATTAATTAACATACAGTAAGGGCATCTCCAACCCCAAGGGGGGAGGGGGAGGGGGAAGGGGAAAATCGTATAAAAATATGGTTCATGTCCAACCCCATGGGGGGAGGGGGAAGGGGAGGGGGTGCTATGGGGATAAATTTTGCCTTGGGTGATGGATGGTTAGGGGGGATTTCCCCATGGACATCCCCTCCCCCTCCCCCTACATGGAATGATTAATTAATTGAATATTTGATAATTTTAATTACACATAATAATATTTTGTGATTATATTATGTATTTTATTATTATGATTAATATTTTTTTATTAATTTTTAAAATTAATAATGTATTCACGATTGTTGGAAAGTATATTTACGAAAAGTCATCGTTATCTCATTTTTTTAAAATTTAATCCTTTCAACTAACGAAAGAGCTTGTAATCGTTGTTAGGTTGGTTTATTTCAATTTGTGTGTTTTATCGCTCTACTCGTTGCATTTTTTATTAGTGTTTAATTTTATTTCTTGTAATAACGACTTTTTCGTACTTGTAATCGTTATATTTTCGAATAAAAGTTTTGTTTGTTAATATTATTTTAATTATTAAAAGTATTGTTATCATTGTTATTATTATTAATATCTTTTTTTTGTGTGTATGCCTCTGTATGTGTGTATACACATTGGTAAACAATTTTTCATTTACTTTTTTTGGTATTAATAATTTATTTTTAAATCATTAAATATATATTACAAATTAATTTTTTGGGTGGGGGAAAGAAATGGGTTGGAGACGATTAGTAGTTTGACGAAAGGGGAGGGGGAGGGGGAGGGGGAGGGGGAAAATGGTGGGCCCGTGAGGGGAAGGGGAGGGGGAGGGGGAGGTGAGGGGAGGGGGAAAAAACAATGGGTTGGAGATGCTCTAACTATAACATTTCTTCTTTTTTGCCTCAAATTTTTCAGGGACATTTTTTATGTTTTCGTAATATGTGGACTCATTTTCCTGTTTGTCGCTGATTTCAGAGACCAAAGGGCGGACACTAGAAGAAATACAAGCATCAATGAACCCATTCACATTGAACAAACATGTATGCTAGAAACACCTCTGCAAGTTTAAGACACGATGGAGAATGCACTGACAAGAGTTTACCCAAGACCCGCCGATAGGCTGATTAATGAGCGGTGAAAACAAGAATAACCTTAGTGAGCAACTAGTAGTACACGTAGTTTCTTATTTTATCTTCTTGTTATCTCAAAATGTACTGTGTGTTGCGTGTTGCGTCAGGTTTCTTCAAGCAGCAATGGAGAAGTAACAAAACACAAACTATCAAAGTTCTTGAGGAAGAAGAAAAAGGAAGGGTGAAAAGAGAGAAAAAATGATCAAAAAGATGATTTCTTCATACTGTGAAAAGAGTACCACACCGTGCGTAATAGGCTAATGGTTTTGACTAAGTGGCACTTGCAGGAGTCCACCAATAAGACCACAACACATGACCTTGTTGGATCGGGCTAAACAACAAAGAGAACAACGGTCAGGATTTGCTCTTAATCTCCTTTATCAAAACGACGTCGTGAGATTAAGGGCCTTATTACAATTTTCAGAAAATAAGTTAATAACAAGAAGACCTCCTCTACTCCTGATAATTAACTAACTCTATTTATTCTAATACCCCTCTCAAATAGGATGTGGGAGACTTTCTAATCCTAACTTGAATACAAGATTGCTGATCAAGAGTGGACCGGAAAGAGGCTTGCTAAGAACATCTACAAGTTGTGACCCAGATCGAAAAATACTATAAGCTAACAGCATATTACATAGTCACATTACTATCTCCTTGTTTCAGATTAGCAACATTTCAGTTAATTGAAAAATCTCTAAGATGATTCCCTTGCAAGAATCTTTCCGAATCGACCAAGATTTCTCTAGTTGTTGTTATCCGTACCAAACTACAAGATTTCTCCTTATACACCGAAATTAACAACCATGAGACAACCATGAGGCTGAGGCAAGGTACCATAAATAAATTGTTGTTTATTTTTTCTTGCAAGGCCACTTAATTTCTCCCAAGAATAAAAATTCTTATCAGTCACCAATGGAGACTAGAATAGCTCCTGGAAATTAGCAAAGAAATAAGGGGACACAGAGAAATCATTGCCCACATCCATGGCCACCGTAACACTGGAACGATTGTTTCCGTTTGCCAAAAACGCAATCAACAAAATACTCTCAACTGAACTTGAGCTACAAACCACTCGTTCAGTAACAAATCTCTAGATCCTCCAAGAACTTTATTAAAAAACAACTAACAACCCGACAACCAGGCTCTACACCATATCAAAGTTCTTGAGGAAGAAGAAAAGCAAAGAGAAAGAAGAGAAAAAATATAATGAAGATGATTTCTTCACAATGACAGCACCGTGCCTAATAGGCAAATGGTTTTGACATAAAGATACTTGTCGAAGTCCACGTAAGACAACAACAAGTTGCTTGGTTGGATCAGAAAAACAACCATGATTGGCTCTATTAATTCTAATACAAACTTTAAAACGGATGATTGGCTTCTATTAATTCTAATACAACTTTCAAAAAAAAAAAGAAATCCATTATTCCATTACAAACTTTAAAACAGAAATGGAACTTGCAGAAACGAAGAGCCATCTCGGACCTATGGCTTCAAGTGCATGTTAGGTGAACCATAAACTTGCAAAGCTTTGCAAAGAAAGGCAAACACGTGGATGAAAAGTTTGAAAAATGATGAAAAGTGTGAAAATTTTCACTTAGTTAACATGTGTGCTTTGCTCCATATTTCAATTAGATATTCCGCCCATATTTCTGTTAGTATCTAAAATGATCCGCAAAAGACCCTCACAGAGATGTTACCCCAACTCCATATAATCAAATATTAAATAAAAGAAAGAAAAAACGAAACACAAGGGTAGAAAGAACGAGGAGGAAGGGAGTGGTGGAACCCTAAGCCGCCACCACAATGTCGTCTCTCTCGCTCGATCTGGTAAAGCACGGCGGGGATTGCGTTGCCAGTTCCTTCACCCCTCATCTTCTTCTTCTACGCCTTAACATCTTTTGTTCTCCTTCTCTTCTCTCTGATCATGTAAATATGTTGTTAGTTAAGTGAAATATTTCAAACCACATGTCACCTAAGAGAACCGAGCCCTAATCACATGTCACTTATCTGTAATTTACCCTTATAAAAATTATGCAGTATGGAAGACCTTAAATGGACGAAACTAAAGTAAGAAGTAAAATAACTGAGAGAATAAAGTCTATCGGAGCCGTAAAATTATATATATGCTCGCCAGATGCATCTCTCATGAATATATTGATCACAGACCACACAGTGATAAACCACATAGGGATTATATACAACAAAAAGCATTCTTTTCAGTTTAACCGTGGTCGGCTACATGGATCAAACTTCTCCAATTGTGTCTATTTAAACTCATTTATTCTCTTTGGTTAATCTTGACGAAGTCGTGTATGATTGTCTCTACCCAGGTTCGTTTTGGTCCCCCTCTCCCTCAACGAATTCAACTGTATAAATTCTCCTAACTGTTGCATCCACTGGTTTATGATACAAATGACCGAAACACTCCAATACATTTTCTCTCATTTTGTCTTCTATAGGTGCAACATCTAGATTCTTTGTAATTGGGTCATTGCGTATCCTATCTTTCCTAGTTACACAACTCATCCACCTTAGCTTTCTCGTTTATACTACACTAATTTTTTGTTATATTTTTTCTTCACCACCTAATACTCTGTCCCATACATCAAAACAGATCTTACCCCATTTTTGTAAAACTTACCCTTTAATCAAACCGGGATTCGCGGTCACACAAAACTCCAGATAGACTCCACCACTTTGTCCATCATGTTTTTATTTTATGGATAACATCATCATCTATCTCTCAATCACTTTGAAAAATGGCCCAACATATCTAAAATGATCCTTCTTTGGAATCTCTTGCACTCCTCCACCTTGGGATCATAACTTTCTCGTAAGTTTCACATAAGGGTCTATTGTAAATATCTAGTAAGTAGGTGCAGAGCTTCTAAGATATGACTCCACACCGTTAGATTGATATAATTTAAATCGTCCATAATGGTAGGCATCTCTTATAAACAGGATGTTTTCCATAGAAGTGGTAGGTAGGATTTTCAAGTAAAACATACCAAAAGGAGAGCTCCATGGGATTTCGGTACGTTACTGCGCCGCGAATACAACTGCTCATTGACCCTTGAACAAGGGGGATGAATCTATGATCATGGCCCATGTGTCGACAGCATGATCAAAAGCTGCAAAGTTTCCCTCGCCAGAGACGCAATAGAATAGCCCACCATGGTAGGCCACCAAATCAATCCCTTCAATCAGGTCGTCATAAAAAACACTAGTCTTCCATTGATCTCCCCCCTCCTCCTTCTCCATGATGCTTATTTTGACTGTTCCGAGGGCCAGGTATGGGTTAGAAAAAAGTAAATGTTATCCTGCGAGGATGGACACGAAGAGAAGACGGCTGCACAAACTAGTTTGAATCGAACATGATCACCGCTATAGTCGATCAATTCCGGTAGCCTCATCAAGCTTCTATTGATAGAGGAAAACAACGAGAAGGAACAAGAAGAAGATGCATCGGGAGGGCAAAAAAACAGTATCCATCTCAACTTATTGGCGATTAATCTTGCATCCTTGTGTTCGTTGAAACCCTCTTTTCTTGGGTGGCTTTCCAGTGACATGAGTTGGCTCGTAAAGCTTAAAATCGCCATCCAGAGTGAAGAAGGTCCATGGACTGGGTGCGATCCACAGGATCTGATCTGTTTCTTTCCGACGACTCATCTGGGTATACCCACTGCCGGCGGCCGAGTAGCTCTTTCGGCAAGTAGCGGAGAATCGCAACCTGTCTCCTTGATGAAGCAGCGCCAAAACTCGTCGGACGATCACGTTCTCCGTAAGATCCTATAAATACAGGCGACGACTTCTTGTCTTCTCCTCTATCTTCATCATCGTCGGCGAACAAATCACAAAACCCTAGATCCAAAACACAAATCACAGAACCAAGCGAACAAACCATAACTCCGAAACACAAATCACATAACTAAAATAACGAACCCTAATTCCGAAATCCTTAGATGATTCTTCGTCTCTCTCGCCGAAACAAACACTTTACCACGATACCCCCAAACCCCAGATTTAATACCCACCCACCGACCCAACCGCAGTTGCTTGGCCCATCTCCGACCCGGCCGGTCTTTACTTTTACTTCTTCCGCGCGTGTTCAAAACGCGTTATGATTATTATAGGGTTTCTAAAGCGTAGAAAAAGATTTAGAACCTCGGTTGAATTTGCTTACATACTTGCCATATTCAGTTCTCTCAATACAGTTACATTAATTCCTCCAAATTAGTAAAATTCCATTATTTGAATTCCCTTATAAATAAATATATCATTTGAATAATAATAATAATAATAATTATTATTATTATTTTAACTTAATGCATACCCCTAATATACTGAAACTAACACATTGATAGGCGTGGATTACCGATACTCGTAGATGGATCTGAACGTGTACTTGCAATAGACAAGAACAAACACACAATACAGATGAAGGAAAAAGGGTAAAGCAAGCAAGTTAACATACAATAACTAGACCATTTATTTGTTTTGCCTCAAATTTGTCAGGGACATTTTTTATGTTTTCTGCAATTTGTGGCCTCATTGTCATGTTTGTTGCTAAGCTGGCACCAGAGACCAAAGGACAAAGGCTAGAAGAAATACAAGCATCAATGAACCCATTCACATTGAACAAACTTGTATGCTAAAAACACCTCTGCAAGTTTAAGACACGACGGAGAAAGCGTTGACAAGAGTTTACGCCCAAGACCAGCCGATAGACTGATTAATGAGCGGTTAAAACAAGAATGGTGGTCAACCATAGTGAGCAACTAGTACTACATGTCTACGTGTAATTTCTTATTCTCTTCTAGTTATCTCAAACATGTACTGCGTGTGCGTGTTGCGTCATGTTTCTTCGAGCAGCAATGGAGAAGTAACAAAACACAAAGAAAAGAGAGAAAATGGTGAAGATGATTTCTTCATACTGTGAAAAGAGTACCACACTGTACCTACCACTCTGTCCCAGCTCTTTCTTCCCAATTTAACTTTTGTCACTATTCACTAGGTCACTTTGACCCAGTGATTTGAATAGCAAACATATGTTATTTTTTGATAATTTTTTCATGGCGTTGTAGAGTAAAATGTGCTCTATAATATGGTGAAAAAGTTATACAAAAATCGTATTATTTTACTATCCAAATCACCCGGTCAAAGTGACTCAGATACGAGTCAAAAAAGTCAGATGGGAAGAAAGAGCTGGGACGGACTGGTAATAGGCTAATGGTTTTGACAGAGTGACACTTGTTAGAGTCCACCAATAAGACCCCAACACATGACCTTGTTGGATCGGCTAAACAACAAAGGAAACAACGGTCGTGATTGGCTCTTAATCTCCTTAGTCAAAACGACGTCGTGAGTAAAGGGCCTCATTAAAGTTTGCAAAAAAGAGAGTAATATGAAGACGCCCTATACTCCAGATAATTAAATAACGGGTAATTTTCACGTACACCCCCTCAGTTTTGGTTAATCCTCACTTACACTGCTTTTAGTTTGAAAAATTTCACTTATACCCCTTATGACTACCAAACATTGTTGTCACTTACATCTCTACGTGTATTTACTCTGTTAGTTGATAGCGTAACTTTTCAAATTCTGTTTCTTAGAGAATTTACCCTTACAAATGCTATAAAGATCAATCCACCTTTAATTTTGTGAACTCTACCCAGAGTTAATAGTAGTATTTGCTTGTAGTAGCTGCAACATGTTCATAAATGAATATGAAACATGTGGTAGAATACAAATATTCTGCATCCGTTAAGAATATACATTGGGCTTGATTTACCTTTCGGCTTCTATAAAGTTAAGTTTGTCCGAAAAACTGAACTAGCATAGTAAATGCATAGAGGGGTGTAAGCGACAACATGTTTGGTAGTCATAAGGAGTGTAAGTGAAGTTTTCCAAACTACGACGGATGTAAGTGAAGATCGGCCAAAACTAAGGGGGTGTAAGTGAATATTATCCTTAAATAACTCTATTAACTCTAATACCCCCCTATCAAGTAGGATGTGGGAGACTTTCTAATTCTAACTTGGATACAAGATTGCTGAAGAGTGTACGAGAAAGAGGTTTGCTAAGAATATCTGCAAGTTGTGACCCAGATCGAAAATACTCCACGATGACAGTACATAGTCACATTAATATCTCCCTGTCTCATACTAGCAAACATTTCGGTTAGTTGAGAACTCTAGGTTGATTACCTTGCGAGAATCTTTCAGGTAAATCTACCCTAATTTCTAATTGTAGTTCTTCCTACCAAATTACAAGATATCTCCATAGACACTGAATTTAACAACCTGGAGATAACCAAAATGTCAGACCTTCTCCAGATAAGAAAGGTTTCAGCAGTAATCTCAAGCTGAGGCAAGGTACCATAAATGTTATTTTTGACTTGCAAGACCACTTTCATTGATTTCTCCCAAGAATAAAAATTATCACTAGTCAACAACTGAGACTAGAATAGCTCATGATTCTCTGAATTAGCTAAGATATAAGGAGACATAGAGAAATCATTACCGACATCCATGGTCGCCGTACACTAGAACGATTGTTTCCGTTCGCCGGAAACGCCATCAACAGAATACTCTCAACTGAACCAGAGCTTCACACCACTCATAGACCAGCAAATCTCCAAATCCTCCAAAAACTTTGATTAAAAAAACAGCTAACAATCAGGCAACCATGCTCTGATACCAAATCAAAGTTCTTGAGGTTCAAGAAAACGAAGAGAAAGAAGTCAGAAAAAGACGGTGAAGATGATTTCTTCATATTGTGAAAAGCGGACCACAGCGTGCCTAATAGGCTAACGATTTTGACACAAAGACACTTGCCGAAGTCAACTAATAAGACCAGAACACGTGGCTTGGTTGGATCTTAAAAACAACAGTCATGATTGGCTTAATCTCCTCAGTCGAAACGACGACGTGGGATTAAGGGCCTTATCACAATTTGCATAAAATAAAGTTAATAACAATGAATACCCCTTCTACTCTAACAATGAATAATTAACCAAGTCTATTAATTCTAATACAAACTGCAGAAAGGAAGATACATTTTCGGACCTATGTGGTGAACCATAAACTTGCAAGCCTTTCAAAGAAAGGGCTGACGGTTTCATTATTATTATAATTTTTTTTTTTTTTTGAGGAAAAATATTATTATTTTTTTAGGAACAAATTAATTTCATAAATCAACATGTGAAAGAGATTACATCCAGGTTAAGCACATCTTGAAACCACTTTGGACAAGTTTCAAACCAGTGTTCAGAAAAAACCTGCTGTTTAGCTCTTGGTGCTAATTGGTGAGCTGCCTGGTTGGAGCGACGAGGAACCCAACCCACTTTTGTCTCTTCAAAGTGTGCTAACAGAGTGATTATTTCTGAAAGGAGGCCTCCAGTGGGTGAAAGGTCAGAGACGTTCTCACCCTTCAAAAGCTTCTTGAGATCATCTATGAGTAGCTTAGCATGACCTTCAATTACAACACGTCGCATACCCAAACTGTGGGCCAACTGAATTCCCAGGAATAACGCCTGAGCCTCAGCACCACGGGGACTCTCCCCACTTGTTCCAGAACACAGTCGAGCTCCCTTAAACCTTCCTTCGTCATCCCTGATCACTGCTACAGCTCCGCTAGCTCCCGTTTGATGATCAAAACTCTCATTGTTATGATCCGAGTAGAGCTTAGAGAACGATGAATTGATGAAAACAAGAACACAAGAACACACCCGATATAACGTGGTTCACTAGCACGATGCTAGCTACCTCCACGACCCGAAAACCCTTGTTTATTAGAGAGAAACAATACAAATACAACCAACACTATGGCCAAAGGCCATAGTGATAACCACACACCAATAAGCCACGACCCTAGGTCCTTATATAGGCCTAGGATACCAATTTGGTGCCCAAGAAACAAAGAAGTTACCAAAACGAATAAGGAAACAATATTCAGCCGCCCTATCGAACTATTCAGACCTGTCATTATCGAATTGTTCCTAGACCCGTCGAACTGCTTCTTCTTCTTTGTCTTCTTGCCTTCGTCTTGATCCGTTTCTTCACCTCGCTTCTTGGCCCCTCTTCGTCGCCAAGCCCAAGTACATTCAAGGCACATTGGATTCCAAACAAATCTCCACCTTTCCTTGAATCCTCTGGTCCGCTTGCGCTTGAATTGCCGGTTCTCTCCAATAGCCCTTAAATTCACAACATTGTTCCATCTTCGCCAAGATCCTACAACATGTACCCCCAGCGATGCTCCAACCCCCGTCTAGTTCCTGCAATCGAACCCTACCGATGCTCCAACTACGGCCGAGTTCCTGCAATCGAATCCTCTGTTTGTTGTTCCAACTCCCACCGAGTTCCTACAACAAATTCGTTTGTTGTTCCGACTCCAACCGAGTCCCTACAACAAACCCCCCCCCCAACACGTTGCTTCAATTCCCACCGAATTCCTGCAACATTTTGCGAAATTGCTCTAATTCCCACTGAATTCCTGCAATATCTCCCCCTTGCGCGCCTCATACGCGCCCGCTTGCACGTCTCACACGTGTCGTGTCCCTCGTCAGAGACTCCCCCATGCCAAATCCGCCTCCTCATCAAGAGCACGGATTCCACGCCCCCAACGGAGCTTTAGAGAACTAGACCATCCTCCGAAGTACTCTCCACCTGCAGCCAAACCTGCAGATCCTGAGTTCATCCTTCGTCCACCGGTGTCTCTTTTCTCTACCGTTTGAACAGACGTCACCGTAGCTTCCCTTGGCCGCCATCAATGCGCCAGAACACTGACTATCTGAACCCCATACGTAGTCCTATGTCGCGTCCCCACTTGCTGAGCCTCGAACTCAGCGGTGGTTGTATCCGCACCCCCTTTTTCAGAGGCCCATGGCAACCACGGATCTTGCTGCTTCAACAAAGCACGCGTCCTGATTCGTCACCTGCGATTGTCTCTCCCTGTAAACCTGTCGATCTTGTTCACTCCTCCGGTCATCTTCTCTGCAGCTCCTTTTCCAGATCCGTAACCCCCAAACGCGTGCTCCACCTTGATCGTTAAATCGTAGCTATGAATTTCATGGATTGTGAAACCCTAGCCCTATAGTTCCACCTCGATCTTGGAAAACCTCAACCCAAGCTCTGATACCAGTTTGTTGAAACTGGTCATCCCCTTGACCTGGCTCTAATACCGGTTTGTTATGATCCGGGCAGAGCTTAGAGAATGATGAATTGATGAAAACAAGAACACAAGAACACAACCGATATAACGTGGTTCACTAGCACGATGCTAGCTACCTCCACGACCCGAAAACCTTTGTTTATTAGAGAGAAACGATACAAATACAACCCACACTATGGCCAAAAGGCCATAGTGACAACCACTCACCAATAAGCCACGCCCCTAGGTGTAACACCCCCGCGTTCCTAAGCTTTCCGTTCCGGACCGGAGAGCCTAGGAGGGTGCTACTCAAAATGAAGCGGTGGAAATCAAGAACAACACATATGTCACTTATATATTACAAACTTTTAAGGATCTCAACATAATATATTGTTACACGAGATGAAGTGATATTAAGAATTCGACTTGTTCAAGTACTAACAAATACTAGATGAGTGTCGAATCCCGCTACCCCAATCCAGCTCTTAAGACCTGCGAGGGAAAGAAACAAAGACCACAGTTTTTCTATAGTCAGCAATGAAATACTGAGTAAGTAAACACCCAAGCTTGTAAATAGATTATGAGGCATATCTTTTCAAAAACGATCATAAATGACAATGAACAATTATTGAGTAAAACCTTGAAGAATGAAGTATAAATACTGGAACACATATGAAATTCTCTTTCCTTTTTACTTTGCATCTCAATCCTTCTCTTGTATCTCAATGGGGAATATCATTCCCAATCTATCTCTTCTTTTCTTTCATAAAATCTCTTTCTCAAAGAACTTCATATTATTAACTTGTTGATACGGGGAGCTTATATCCTTCCTTCCTTTCACTAGCTGCCATTACCATAAGTGCCGGCAGAGAGAGGTAAGTACATGGAGACATTCGGCAGGTCGCGACCGGGTTTAAAATAATGTAGGTCGAGTGACACGTAGTCAACACGACAATCTATCACAGGCCGAGTGACCGAAGTCAACATCGACAATAATAATAATAATAATAATAATAATAATAATAATAATAATAATAATAATAATAATAATAATAATAATAATAATAATAATAATAATAATAATAATAATAATAATAATAATAATAATAATAATAATAATAATAATAATCCCCGCACAACTCTTTCCACTTTACGTTATTAAGGAATTATTATTCTCGTGTGACATTCTCAAAACATTTATCTCAAATCGTAATCAATCTCATGCAAAGCATGTAAGTCATAAAACACATTTTGAGACATATATAAATCATATTTTGACACGAAAGAAGCTAGGGCACGCTAGGCTTGGCATGTCTACTTACCTCAATAAAACAGCAAATAGCTTGTAATAGCTTCGACGGGTAGAAGTAGCCCTCGTCGACGAACTCGTCACCTACAAGTTCATAATTTCTAATCAACTTCAATTCTAATTCGAACTAGCAAGTATAATGCAAGTAGGCGATGTGACTTGTTATGAACTCTAGTGTCGTCGTAAGAGAGTCTAACTCAACTTATTACAAAGTCTAAATCTCTCTTGTCGTTATATTCGTCAAGAGCGTACTAGTGTAGTAATTATATCCTCAAATTATAATTATTTAACATTAATATAATTTTATACTAGCATAGTGAGAAAATAAGGTAAGATTTAAATGCTCTTAACTAGCTAGGCCTTCATTTTACAACGACACATTTTATTCTCAATATTCTAGCAATTTTATTTTACATTTCTAAAATAGTTTCTCCATAGAAATTAAATTGTTTAGTTTACAAAATTAATTATTGGAGATATGATCTTATTAGTCAAAAAAAGAATACTATATTCCAACTTGTTTAGGAGATAATACCATAAAAATATATGTTAGGAAATTAATTATCATTTAACATCTATTTATAAGTTTGAGAAATAATTATTTTTAACTTAGAAAAAAATAAAGCATTAAGTAAAGAATCTATTCATAGATATTTCTCAAATTACTTCGTAACTTAGTTTATTCTAAAAGTGATATATTTAGACAACTAATTTATCTAAAATGCCAAATTTACAATATTTTGAGATTAACTAATTAAGCAAACGATATTTATTATTGAATAAATATGCATAGTACCTCAAGCAACTCTAGTTTACTTTGTTTCAACTATATATTGTAAAATCAAGTTATATTTGCATACTTAAATATTAATTGTAAAAAAAATCAGAAATTATTTAAATTTCAAATTCCCTATCTTTAATTTCTTATACTTATATAGATATATATACATATTTGTGTGTGTATATAATTATATAGTTATGTAAATATCATTTCCTCAAAATACATCAAAACCCCTTCCTACTAGACTAACAGTTTCATACGTCACAATAAACACTCTTAGATTTTCAGAAAGCACACAACAACCCCCCACTCATATCCTTTACACAGTTCTGGTAAACGACAGTTTTACCCCCAAGTTTCATGAAAAGACACTTTCACCCCCCTTACATGAACTATGAATTTGATTGATATAAGCATTGATTCATGCCTCAAGTTATGATTTTGATTGAATAAATCGAAAAATTGGATGGTTTAGAGTTTACCCAAGTCAAAAGCTGCGAGAAACGGTCGCGAAATGAGGCGGGTCGAGCTACCCGTCGGTGGCGTTCGGCGGTGACCGCCGGCGGTGCTTCTCTGGCGACTTATAGCTGCGTATGAGCCTTCCAAAGGCTTGGTCGGACCTTTCTGAGGTGATTGGAGTTGGTTTGGAAGGTTGGGTCGCCTCCGTTAAGCTCCGGCAAACTTCTCGCCGAAAACAATGGTGGGTCGCCGGCGGGTTGCTGCTGTTGCTGCCTCTTTTTGCTGTCTTTGTCTTCTACTTCTTCTTCTGAGTTCAAAACAGAGAGGGGATCGACAGAGAGAGAGAGAGAGAGAGAGAGAGAGAGAGAGAGAGAGAAAACAAAAGGGTGGAGGTGGTGGTGGTTCGCCGGTGGGTTCCCGACGGTGGCAGCGGCCATTAATGCCGCTGCTGCTCCTTCTTCTTGCTGCGTCCGACAGAACTGAGAGAGATAGATGGAGAGATGGTAGGTGAGATATCATAGAAGGAGGAGGTGGTGGCTCCCGATGGTTTTCTCGTCGGGGAAAAACGCCGGCGGCGGCGGCTGGTGGCTCTGGTCCAAGCAGCTGCTGCTGCTCCGGTGGACAGGGAGGAAGAGAGAGAGAGAGAGAGAGAGAGAGAGAGAGAGAGAGAGAGAGAGAGAGAGAGAGATAGAGGATAGTGGAGAGGGCGTTGGGGTGGCGATGGTGGTGGTCTCGGGCTTGGGTCTGCCGAAGAAAGAAGAGAAGGAGAAGAAATAGAGGAAGAGGGAGGAGAGAGTGAGAGAGTGACGGGGAGAGAGAGTGAGAGAGAGAAAGAAATTGTTGGGAAACAATTTTTTGGTTTCCTAAGTAGCTTTCTAGGTACAGAAAATTACACCCTTTTGGTCTTCATAAACTCATGATTTATCCTCAACTTTACTAGTATCTATTCTTTGAAACAACGTCTACCTCCCCACTAGCCCTATATCTTGAAAATAAACATTTAAACTCTTTGAAGAAGGTCGTCAATTATATACTAAAAAGACGGGATATTACATCCTTCCGCCCTTAAACAGAGCTTCGTCCTCGAAGCGTAAACCAACTAATCAATGAAGTGCTACTATAAGATTTTATATATGTCGCAACAGCCAAAGATGACTTTATTAACATCTAGTTCGATACATGTGGCGCGGGATCGGTATAAGGATTAGGGTCATGAAAGCTAAAGGGTTACATTCCTCTCCCCCTTAGATGAGTGACGTCCTCGGAACTAACTATAAGTTGTCACAATGGATGGTCATACTTAAAGATTTCAAGTGATTGATATTCTTTTTGGTTGTAGCATTTGGACCCTATCACTCTTGTTCTGGATTGAATCCTTATCTGAAATTATGTCCATCTTCCAAAATGGGTTGAGCCGTAAATTAAGGTACCCTCCAAGATCCTACGGATTTAAATGACTTTTAGAAGTCTTGGCCTATTTTATTTCTTAATGATAGTTACTAACCTCCCCCTTATTGAAATCTAGATCGTCATACCTTTATCATTTGGTCAAATTTAATCTGCCCGAATACACGGTAAGACATTGCCTCCACTAGCACATTTTACAAGGGCTGCTAAAGAACATTTATATTTGTCGCCTCAAACAATACTTAGAGTAATTTTGATAAAATTGTATAAACCCCGGAGAAAAGTTGATAAGAGAATGAGCATCCAATGGCCCCCAAAATAATTATTAAGTGACAAATCTTCGAATAGAGAATTTAAGAAAAATATATATACTATAAGGAAGGAAACTTAAGCTATCCAAGCACCACGTCGAGTTACATAACGACCAAACATCTCGTATAGGTTTACCAGTCTACACACCACACAGAATCCTCGATCATACCAATATACAAAACTTAGCGGGTTAATCATGTGACATTTGGTCTAACTCCCAATGTCTCTTTAGAAAGTCCTCTCACCTTGACATTTGTTTGCCTGAGATTTCGTTCGATCTTGCCTAGGTTAGCGAGTATTAAACTGTCTACATAGCTTACTTTAGGTTTCGTCATTTGTGGTATCACATGGTTCTGCTCGTCGTGTCGCTGTTGTCAGATAGATCATTTCCTTTAGATCGTAATTGTAGTCCCCCTTCAAGTTTCCTTGTGGTAAGCTGGTTCTGATTTGATTTATCTTCTTATCTCATCTGTATTACTATTTTTTTTTGACTAACTCCATAGTTTCTAACATTGATATGTATGCCTAGTTCATGAATTTTTATAGTGTTGTAAACGTGTGATCCATCAGTCTTGCTCTCTACATCATAATCTTATTCCACCCCCCCCTAATATATATCATACAATAGAACACAAACATATCATGTGCATATAAGCATGTAATGTGGCACGTGGAACATATCCATTGCTATACTATCATACAAACAAAGATTTTCACGTAAGTTTTGTACTATACATCTTTCCTCTTCCTTGAAAAATAACTTCGGCCCAAATTGGGCGATCAAATATGTGAGTCTACTATGATGTCATGCCAAATTCTTGAATCAATTTCTCTAAGCAAGCTTGCCTGGCTATCATAGTATCATGATCTCATAATATGTCAACATACATCTCATAGTGTCTTTGCCTTTCGTCATATGTTCACACTAGCACATAATCATACACATCTCATATCACATATTGCCAACTCACGTGTGAACATCTTATGAAAAGTTAAACAGTCAATCTAATAAAGATCTTTAACTTTATGGCTGGTCATTGGGAAAATCTGTTATTGAGTTGTCTACTATTTAGAATATTTAACTACGTCTTAAGACCATATATTGGGCATAATTTCTCAGAGTAGGTTCTTCTATAAGTCTAGGCACTTGGGAATACACGGGATAATATTTAAAGGATCAATTGTTGCTCATAGCAGAAATTAAAGACTTGTTATTTCATCCACGTGATCATAACCCATACGCTTCTACCTAGTGTTTTAATCAAATTCCAACTGATGATTTTAATCCATAACTCTTCATAGTCCAAATTCGTCACTTGTCTTGTAATCGTGGATTTATAAGAATCAACTAACTTACATCATGCCTAAATCCAAACAAATCTTCAAATGTAAAGTTATAATTTGTCTCCAATCCCTACACGAAAACCAAACTTTCATTAACATTTCTTTCTTAAAAACTGATACTATCATCTCCATAAATTGTATACCACACCTCATAAGCTAGACAGCGCGAGACTGAAGAATGTACAATATCCCCTTAGCTTAAAATAAATGTTAGACCCGCGAAGCATATATTTCTTAAAAATAATCCACACATCCTAATTGTGAGCAAAACAGCGCAACAATGCTCCAAGTATTTATTAGTATTTGAGATAGTTATAAAAATTCCCAAAATTTATCATAGTAGAAAAATAACTCCGGAGTCATTGCTATGAAATAACAAATTCTAAAGGTGGACTTTTAAGATCGCAGTCAAAACCTTGGGAAAAATCTTCAGACCGAAACTTTGACATTAGTATAACACCAAATTTGAAACTTTAGAATAAACCAGCCTAGATCTTTCATAGGGAACATCTAAGTCTTGTAGACGATCATCAGAGGATCAACAATATTTATTCACATTTTAAATATTATTCTTTCCAAGTGAGTCACATGACTCCAAAAGTAAGACATAACTGAATGGTCATCTTGATCCGAGCAATATTAAGGTAACCAGACTCCAAGTAACGGCTAACATAGCTAGATATCCTCATAGCCCCCAAATTATTTATGACGAATTAGTCTGGGTTTGTCTCTCAAGTATAACTCATGGACAAGTATAATCGAATCAATCATCAAAACCATCTAATAACTGAGACTGTCAGATTCTAGTTAAAACGCGTCTAAGTCTCGATAACTTGGGTTATAGTTACTTGTCTTAGGTGTGGGTGGGTGGGAACTTCCTCGACTATTTCTATGATAACTCACTTTGATCATCTGAAGTACCTCATTGTTGACTCCTAAATCGAAATTATCATCTCATCCGTTGCTTCAAGTATGTCATCTAAGTCTTTGTAAATCTATTCAATGAATATGGGGTTCACTAATCAAATATATTAACATTCCTCTTATGTATCTTAACCTGAAGTCTCCAATGATCAGATTTTAATACAACTATAAGAGTTTCATAAAATTTCACATAGCTTAACAACATTTCTTATCGAGCAATGTTTTGCCCCGTGTGCTTGTCGTTCTGACCGTCTATTCATATCAAATATTCCTCCTAGTGTAGTAACATAGTGGTCTATTAATCACATTTCTAGGTCATGACATATGCCCTCATATACAACTATTAATTTAAGTATCTCATACAATGTATGATTCATCGCATAGACATGAAAACATGCAGCATATAGGTACTCTCATCGGTAAGCATGAAACTCATCTTCTCAAATTAATCTTTATATCAACTGCAATCCATAATCTAGTTCTCATATCTCATAATCTTTATTTTCCATCATAGGAATAACACTTGTAGTGGATACTCATATAACCCTTCTCCTCAGATAGGACAACACATAACTCATAATGCAGAATCTAATTACTCTAATCCATACTTCTCATTGTCTATCACATGAATAAAATTTGTAAATCAATCTATCACAAATGAATTTCTCAAATCAAACTAAATAATAGTATCAAGGATGAGGGTGGGTGGGACCTAGCATACTAACACTTAAGCTACCCATAACCCAAATTGGCTTTTCCAATTTTAATAATCTTGTCCTATGTCCATTTTAAGTTACCCTACATGTTTAATTCCCTTTTTGGATAGCCTCCTCTGATACCACCTGTAACACCCCGTGTTCCTAAGCTTTCCGTTCCGGACCGGAGAGCCTAGGAGGGTGCTACTCAAAATGAAGCGGCGGAAATCAAGAACAACACATATGTACCTTATATATTACAAACTTTTAAGGATCTCAACATAATATATTGTTACACGAGATGAAGTGATATTAAGAGTTCGGCTTGTTCAAGTACTAACAAATACTAGATGAGTGTCGAATCCCGCTACCCCAATCCAGCTCTTAAGACCTGCGGGGGAAAGAAACAAAGACCGCAGTTTTTCTAAAGTCAGCAATGAAATACTGAGTAAGTAAACACCCAACCTTGTAAACAGATTATGAGGCATATCTTTTCAAAAACGATCATAAATGAGCATGAACAATAATTGAGTAAAACCTTGAAGAATGAAGTATAAATACTGGAACACATATGAAATTCCCTTTCCTTTTTACTTTGCATCTCAATCCTTCTCTTGTATCTCAAACTGGGAATATCATTCCCATCTATCTCTTCTTTTCTTTCATAAAATCTCTTTCTCAAAGAACTTCATATTATTAACTTGTTGATACGGGGAGCTTCTATCCTTCCTTACTTTCACTAGCTACCATGACCATAAGTGCCAGCACCCCCCTAAGACTTCTTGCGGCCAGAGAGGTAAGTACATGGAGACACCCGGCAGGTCGCGACCGGGTTTAAAATAATGTAGGTCGAGTGACACGAAGTCAAACGACAATCTATCACAGGCCGAGTGGCCGAAGTCAACATGGACAATAATAATAAT
This sequence comes from Linanthus parryae, assembly GCA_023055425.1. Lineage (NCBI taxonomy): Eukaryota > Viridiplantae > Streptophyta > Magnoliopsida > Ericales > Polemoniaceae > Linanthus > Linanthus parryae. The sequence continues at coordinate 2,503,681 of JALGPY010000002.1, forward strand.
AATAATAATAATAATAATAATAATAATAATAATAATAATAATAATAATAATAATAATAATAATATTAATGATAATAATAATAATAATGATAATAATAATAATAATAATAATAATAATAATAATAATAATAATAATAATAATAATAATAATAATAATAATAATAATAATAATAATCCTCGCACAACTCTTTCCACTTTAAGTTATTAACGAATTATTATTCTCGTGTGACATTCTCAAAACATTTATCTCAAATCGTAATTAATCTCATGCAAAGCATGTAAGTCATAAAACACATTTTGAGACATATATAAATCATATTTCGACACGAAAGAAGCTAGGGCACGCTAGGCTTGGCATGTCTACTTACCTCAATAAAACAGCAAATAGCACGTAATAGCTTCGACGGGTAGAAGTAGCCCTCGTCGACGAACTCGTCACCTACAAGTTTATAATTTCTAATCAACTTCAATTCTAATTCCAACTAGAAAGTATAATGCAAGTAGGCGATGTGACATGTTATGAACTCTAGTGTCGTCGTAAGAGAGTCTAACTCAACTTATTACAAAGTCTAAATCTCTCTTGTCATTATATTCGTCAAGAGCGTACTAGTGTAGTAATTATATTCTCAAATTATAATTATTTAACATTAATAACATTTCATACTATCATAGTGAGAAAATAAGGTTAGATTTAAATGCTCTTAACTAGCTAGGCCTTCATTTTATAACGACACATTTTATTCTCAATATTCTTGCAATTTTATTTTTACATTTCTAAAATAGTTTCTCCATAGAAATTAAATTGTTTAGTTTACAAAATTAATTATTGGAGATATGTTCTTATTAGTGAAATAAGAAGACTATATACCAACTTGTTTAGGAGATAATACCATAAAAATATCTGTTAGGAAATTAATTATCATTTAATATCTATTTATAAGTTTGAGAAATAATTATTTTTAACTTAGAGAAAAATAAAGCATTAAGTAAAGAATCTATTCATAGATATTTCTCAAATTACTTCGTAACTTAGTTTATTCTAAAAGTGATATATTTAGACAGCTAATTTATTTAAAAACGCCGCCGGAGGCGGCTGGTGGCTCTGGTCCAAGCAGCTGCTGCTCCTGCTCTGGTGGACATGGAGGAAGAGAGAGAGAGAGAGAGAGAGAGAGAGAGAGAGAGAGAGAGAGAGAGAGAGAGAGAGAGAGAAGAGAGAGGATAGTGGAGAGGGCGTTGGGGGTGGCGATGGCGGTGGTCTCGGGCTTGGGTCTGCCGAAGAAAGAAGAGAAGGAGAAGAAATAGAGGAAGAGGGAGGAGAGAGTGACGGGGAGAGAGAGTGAGAGAGAGAAAGAAATTGTTGGGAAACAAATTTTTGGTTTCCTAAGTAGCTTTCTAGGTAAAGACAATTACACCCCTTTGGTCTTCATAAACTCATGATTTATCCTCAACTTTACTAGTATCTATTCTTTGAAACAACGTCTACCTCCCCACTAGCCCTATATCTTGAAAATAAACATTTAAACTCTTTGAAGAAGGTCATCAATTATATAATAAAAAGACGGGGTATTACACTATGTCCTTATATAGGCCTAGGATACCGACTTGGTGCCCAAGAAACAAAGAAGTTACCAAAACGAATAAGAAAACAATATTCAGCCGCCCTATCAAACTATTGAGACCTGTCATTATCGAACTGTTCCAAACTCGTCGAACTGCTGCTTCTTCTTTGTCTTCTTGCCTTCGTCTTGATCTGTTTCTTCGCCTCGCTTCTTGGCCCCTCTTCGTCGCCAACTCCTCGCCAAGCCCAAGTACATTCAAGACACATTGGATTCCCAACACCCATCAAAGTTATTTTTCGCAAATCTTTTTGGCGGCAACTCCCAGTGGTGCTTCCTTAGATTCAAAACCTCTTTTGCGTGATCAGCACTGTAGGTGTTCTCGGTCTCCAACATTCGAAACTCCACAGCATCTAAAATCTGTTTTTCATCTTTAGCTTGTCCCTTGAAGATTAGCGCATTTCGCAAATTCCAAACCTCCCAAAATAGGAAGCAGACTCTGCTTCTATCTTTGGTATTTGAGTTCATCAATAGATTGGCAAGCCAATGCTTATACCCCAACTCAATTTTTAGCAACTCAACATTGAGACCCATCATAATCCACAAATTCTTAATCTTTCAACATTCAGTAAATAAGTGTGCCTCTGTTTCTCCATAGTTGCCGCACATAGAGCACTGATTGCTAACCTTGATATTTCTTCGCAGTAAGTTGGAAGAGGTTGGGAGAATTTCATTAAAATTTCTCCATATAAAGTGCAGTATCTTCTTGGGTCCTTTTATCTTCCATAGCACTTCAAAAAACCTTGCCCATTCTTCATTGTTAGATCTATGCTCGCTCAATTTGCATCCCTTATGGCTAAATCGTACCCAGATCATATAGTGTAAACACCCTTTGCCTCAAAATGCCACACCAATCTATCCGGCCGCGGAGTTGTCGGGATAGGGGTAGTGGCTATTGCATTAACGTCCACATTCCATAAAAAACTCTTCAAGAAATTAGTGTTTCAAGTACGACCTATATTGATAAAATTGCCTACTGATGGACCCACGTTTTCAGATTTGGAGTAATGAAATTTTGATGATGCGGAATCCAAGGGTCAAACAGCCCTGCCGAGTTACCATCACCTATGCTCCAACGAATTCATTTTTTCAGCAAATCTCTTTCAAATATTATACTCATCCACGCAAAAGAAGGTGTATTACCAAGCTCCGAAGACTAAATATGAGAGTTCGTGAAATACTTCGCTTTAAGTACTCTACTTAAGTAAGGAATTTACCCTCTCTATTTAGATGGTGCTTTGATGAAATTTTTAACCAATTTGTAATTATTATGACTTATTGCAAATGGAAGATGCACTAAGCATATTCTATAAGTGGAGGTTGTAATGTGTTAGTTTTGGTATCCATTAAGTAATTAGGCCTTTACTCAAACCTTTCCTGTATACCATATATTAAAATCACTTCCATACTCAATTTCTTCACATCCCCTTGTTTTCACTAAACCACCCCTCCTCAATGTAATAGTAGATCAAGTAAACAAAACACAAGGAAATTTTTTATTACCAAAATATTAACCATCAATCTTGAAGAAAGAAGTTTGTACGTGGCTAATGTAATTGATACGTGGCTAGTGGAAGATAAGATAAAACCACACAATCACTAGCTCTTTTTATATAGCCAAGTCCTTTATTTACTTTATAATTGCTAGCTCACCCATTTACTAACAATTAATATATTTAAAGAAAGGACATTAGTTGTGGCATTGTAAAATCGTCTGTAGCGCATTCAACAAGTAAAACATTACGTTTCACCGATAATAATACATTTATTTTTTATAAAAAATCAGGGTCTCACAATTTACCCCACCTAATAGAAATTTCGTCCCGAAATTTTCACAATTTAAAAAAACAAATAAAGAAACCAAAATATGTCTGCAATGTTTAAAAAGATAGATAATCTTGAACAAAAATGCTATATATCCCAAAAATTATGTCCCAAAAGTGTCACAAACTTGCCACCTCTCCTATACTGACCAATTACTTGAAACTTACTTTAAGTAATGGTGGACCATGTAGATGATATGGGTGTTTTGGAATGTTATTGGGAATGCTTTTTTTGGTATGTATAGCATTGCTCAATCTTCAAAGTAAACATTACTCTACAATCACTTAATTATGCTGAATATAATAACAAATGGTACCACTACTACTGCTCTTTCCACTTCTCTCCTCCAATCCGAACTCATATAAATATTTAAATCCAAAGTGGCGTATCAATGTAGAACATTAGTTGACAAATTAAATGGTCCACATCAACACACATGCACCAGTACACAAGCCACGAAATATGGTTGTTCTATAATTTCAGCTATGAGAACAAAAATGTTATATACAGTTTTACACAGTTTTGCTGAGATAACGAACACTTTTGTTTTCACGACAAAGTTCACATTTCTACAAAAATGTCACCATAACAGAATTTTGTAAAAATCCCCTCACATTCAATACAAAACTAATGATCAACCATAAAATTATAAATTTATGCTAACCAGTCTGACATATGCAGAAATCCACAACTCCACCGACAAGACACACAGTTCTCCAAAGAATTTTTCGACCAATATATTAATACATTGCAGTTAATCGTTCATAATTATAACGAAAGTGTGTTGTCAACCGGTCTGTCATTCGCAGACATACTAAAATAAAACCAGTATTAAGCGGAAATCACCTCGCCTAATACAGTATAGAGTCAACCCATGCTAGAGCGAGTATATACTTCGCTAATAGCAACACATTCCGTGGCTTTGCGCCGAAAGGGACACACTAGTATGTCCAAAATCGTAGTCAACCGTTCGTAATTAGAACGAAAGTGTGTGGTCACTCGTTTTTTTTCACTTACATACATGCAACATGCACACATGGTCCATCATCAACTCCTCACTTAAACGGAACACATCTCGCTTAATGAGGTACACTTATATAAAATTCAATTACAATGCTGCACTAGTTAACACAGTCATACAACACGAATCACACGAACATCATAATTTATCGTTTAACGATCATCAAATAACTATAAAATAAAAATAAAAGAAAAACATATGTTAATAATGACACCATTACATCATAAATATACCAGACCGTAACTCAATAGCGTCTGATGTAAAAAGTCAAATGGACAATCTGCTATTTTAAGTAGTTTAAATAATAAAACTAGGGCTGTGATCTTTACAACCACAAAAGCCAAGGTAAGGTCCACAACTTACTTCCCCTCCCTTCATTACCATGAGGTGAATCAGATCATACTAACAACCAACACTGGATCTTTGACTCAAATTATTTACAGTCTTAACCAATCTTAACAAAATAAAAATTCAACTACACATAAATTCAATGGAAATTCCATTCCCAAGTTGCAGAGAATATTATTGTCCAAGAGGATAAATTGCAAGAAACATCAATTTAATTATTTTTTAGAAAAACAATGACAAATACACAAACACATACTACTCTCCCATGTTCCTCTCTGGCCAAGAACGCACAAGCCCTATCATATGAGTTATTTTCAAGGCATATTCTTAATCATTCTCTAATATTTCAAACCTAACCAATTACTTGACTGAGAAGAAAAGTCTATATTGATTATAGTGGAATCTCATGCACGTACATATGGTATAAATGGGAGTCTATATTCCCATACATGCATGTTTGTATAAAATAAGAATTTTTTTTTTTTTCTTTTCAGCCTCAAAATTTGGCATTTTTAACGAATACAATTGATATGAACAACTACAAAATATTGTTTTTTTTCTTACAAGAGAGAACATATTTAAAAATTTATTTTAAAGTTCAGTCTCCCATAATCAGGCTTTGCTCAACGAACCTCCTAATCTGCATCACCCTGTAAATTTTGTCCCAAAATTTGTTTTTCTCAAATAACAACTATTTGTTTAGGTAAAACATTTGTTTTACAAACACTCAACCAGAGCATTAAATTACACGATGTCTAGTAACAATATGTAGTTATATGTAGTCACTTTGCATAATAACAACTATTTGTTTAGGTAAAACATTTATTTCTCAAATAACAACTATTTGTTTAGGTAAAACATTTATTTTACAAACACTCAACCAGAGCATTAAATTACACGATGTCTAGTAACAATATGTAGTTATCTGTAGTCACTTTGCATAATTTCTATCTTTTTTTTTTCTTCTCACCAGCCATCTAAGCATACAATCTACTAGATTATGTATAGGTCATAATATAGATCAAAGAATACTTCATGGGATTAAAGACTAATCCCGACAATCAGCTATACAAAAATATCAACCAATAAAATTTTCAATAATTTTACTACATATTTTGTGTGAAGTTCGAACCACTCATGTTCGTAGATAAACTTAAATAAAAAGTTTCTATAAAATTTACGTTCTTTATACTCACACAGAAATTAATAAACTTTCCCATACACGCACCTAAGCAGCAAAAGATCATGCACCTAAGCAGCAAAAGATCATGTACCTTTAACTTGACAATGAGATGACTCTAAAATGTGTTGGCGCACTTAACTTGCACCACATATACAACCCGTCTACCCACTCCTATCACAACATGTACCCAGTCCAAGATACATAATTATTCTGATACCATTTGTAACGACCCGGTCACACTATCAATAATGAAAACCATTTTAACGTCAAAAATCACGGTTTACTGTCAACCCGTCTAACACTTTTAGACGTTCAAACCTCAACCAAGAGGATACACCGTCCACCAGAAAACATTTTAATCAGTTTTCTGGAAAAAAATTGTACGTGACTGAAATCACTGAAAATGACTAAAAATTATAATTTCAATAAAATATCACGTTTCAACAATATATTACTACTTTCACTAAAAATAGCTAAAAACAACCAATTTTGCTAAAAATCTACTTTTTAACAACTACTCCGCGTTCCAATCGCGCTCCAGGTCGACCTGTAAAACATAGGGGTGAGCCAAACAGCCCAGTAAGTGCCCACCTTACCAGTGTCGTGGAAATCTAAAATCTACATAACACAACAGCCAGTTATCACACAACAACATGCAACACCAAATACACAAACAACGTGATTTATCAATCACCAGATAATTATCAGATAGCTAATAAATTGTATAATCCACACCAACAGTATATACAGGAATACACCATAAATGTGAAAATCTAGAATTTCAACTTCTCATATCTCCACCCAAAGTAATACGAAAGGATTTCAGCAACTAATTCCTTCAACCATCAATCTTGATCTGAATATGGGTATAATATTTGTAGAAGCTAAATCAATAGCACCCAACGCAACTATGAGATGAACCAAAAATAACTCTTATCAACAGAAGGTACTTTTCTAATCTAATACAAGATAGTTCTATGTCTCCGAAGTCACAAACCCACTTTCTACCCATTTCTTTCTGCTTATTTACTCAAACCTTCCCTGTACACCATATATTAAAATCACTTCCATCTCAGTTTCTTCACATCCCCTTGTTTTCACTAAACCACCCCTCCTCAATGTTACAGTAGATCAAGTAAACCAAACACAAGGAATTTTTTATTACCAAAATATTAACCATCAATCTTGAAGAAAGAAGTTTGTACGTGGCTAATGTAATTGAAACGTGGCTAATGGAAGATAGAGAAAACCACACAGTCACTAGCTCTTTATATATAACCAAGTCCTTTATTTACTTTATAATTGCTAACTCACCCATTTAATAACAATTAATATATTTAAAGAAAGAAAATTAGTTGTGGCATTGTAAAATCGTCTGTAGCGCATTCAACAAGTAAAACATTACGTTTCACCGCTAATAATACATTTATTTTTTATAAAAAATCAGGGTCTCACAAATCTCTTGTGCCGAGTATTCCCTATCCAGCATGTCTCTGTCCTATGCGCTGATCTTAATATCCATAGTACTCAAAATAGTCTGAAGGTGAGCCTGACTATGAGTTATAGAAGTAAAAAAGCAAAGAAAAGTGTGACTCGAGTACCTCTGTAACTTGTTCTTCGTCAGTGATCCAAACTCCATTAGCGTGTTCAATCCCCTGAAAATTGTTCTTGCCCTTCGGATGGTTGCTTTTTGGTGAAAAAATCCCGTGTTCTGGTCTCCATGCTTCAACCAATTAACCTGAGATCTTTGTGCCCACATAATTTCCTCCCTTATGAGAAGATCATTTAGTTCCTGCCTCAGCCGACCAATCTCATCAAGAACTTCACTAGTTTTGCTTCGGGTTTGCAACCCCTCTAGTCGGTGTCTGATCTGTCTCGCTCTTCTTCGGACACTACCGAAAACATCTCTATTCCAAGCTATACAATGCGCTGATGTCGGTTGTAACCTCTGAACCATAGAAAGATCCTCTCCATAATGCCAATTACTCCGTACAGTCTCTTCAAATCCTTCATGCTCTGACCACATCTTCTCGTACTGAAATCTCTTCTTTCCTGCGTTGGTTTTGTTAGTACAATCCAGAAGAATAGGTAAATGATCAGAATTTGGATCACTCAAATGGGTGACCCTAGCTCCCTAAAATCTGTCCATCCAGAGTGAGTTAGCCACTACTATGTCTAGCCTTTCTCTAACATTATTCTCATCAGACTGATTGTTACTCCAAGTAAAAGGGTTACCCGAAAACCCTAAATCAAGAAGATCCAAATCACTAAGAACAGAACGAAAATGAGATAATTGACTATAAATTGCAATCAAACCTCCTTCTTTTTCCGTAAAAGTTGTTACCGCGTCGAAATCACTGGCAACACCTGGGTTAGGTGCATGTCTTCAGAGAAACTCCCAAGAATGGTGTATGTCTTCTCTGTTCGGATCTCCATAAAACCCTGTAAATCTCCAAGAAAAGTTATCATCTTCCTCAAAAATAGTAGCATCAATATACCTGTGGTTATATCTGTTTATGTGAACCTGGACACAGTCTTTCCATAACAGAGCTAAACCACCACTTCTACCACTACTAGGCACCACCAAAAAACTGTCAAATCCAAACTTACATCGAACTTTTTCCATCTCACTAACGATTGATTTAGTTTCAATCAAAAAATCAAGCAGGGATTGCTTCACCTTGCAAGATCGCGCAGCGATAGGAACGTGCTCGGGTTCCTGAGACCCTGCACGTTCCAAATCATGAGGTACATTATGCTTGGCGCGGGTGCATCGCACCCTCCTCCATTGTCTCATTAGGGATCTTTAAGGCACCCTTGTCCTAATTATCTTCCTCCACCATCTCGAGATTCGAACTTCCTCTTCCTCTTCCTCTTCCCAGTCCTCGCCCATTACCTCCTCGATCAAGTCAAGTTGAGAGCAGCTTTACCACGTGGGTATTGGATACTTGCAATCTGATTTGGTTGTTGGTGATTCACTACTGAAGGTGAAGAATACACTTTCTCTTCTTCGCTTGTACCCAGGGGGTTGTCAAAAATTGACATTGTTTCTTCCACCTCCTCATCTTCGACTTCCATCTCCTCCTCATTCCATTCACTCCCCCTTTATCATTATCACTTTCTTCAATACCAAGTTCATCATTACCTGGTTTTGTTTGATCAAAGTCTGGACCATTTCCTGTGTTGCCCTGCCACTTATCGTCCGTCACTTGTTTCTGGGGAGCATTAGTTTCTGTTGCCGTAATTGGGTCTTCCGGTGTCTGATCCTTCTCTTCCGCCGCAGCGGTATAGTTGTTCTTTCTTCGTGGTGGTGGCCTAAAGGTAAGCCACACACCATAGCCTGGCTGGGTCATTCTCTTGATCACTTCAGAGATGGAGTTACAATCTGCACTATCATGCGAGAAGCATCCACACCATTCACATATGGGGGGATTTTTTCATAACGGTATTCCAACCACAGTTTCACATCGAGCACCCTGAAGTAGCCACCCCGAAGTAATGGGTTTGTTACCTTCAAGAGAACCCTCACTCTAACATAATCCACGCCTTCACTCGTACGTACCTTCGTATATGTTTCAATCACTTGACCAAATCTTCGTGCCGCTCTACGAATGTCGTCCTCCGAACGGAGATATTTGGGGAGGTTTTTGATCTGGAGCCAGACGGCTAGAACCTCAAAGATTATCTTGTCAACAGTAGCACTCCCTTCCCAGATCTGAGAAGAAGGATGTTATCGTCAAAAGTACAGGGTCCTCCTGAGAGGACACCCTCCATATCTTCCTTGGATTGAAACTCAAAAATGAAACGATTAGCATTAACCTCGTTGATGTCTACAGCCTTCCCACCCTTCCACGGTTTCTTGAAAAGTTCTTTCATAGCCCAGACATTAAACTTGATAGGGAAGAGAAAGCTCCTACCAGGCATGGTCCAAGATTTTCGATTGCTTCCCCATAGTGATCGTCATCAAAATCCTCAATCGCTTCCTCCTACGGTCTAAGCAACGGCGCTGCTGATCGCTGCAACGTTGTCATCGCCGTAACCCTAGCCATCTTACTGCTGTGTCGCCTCTTGGTACACTCCGAAAAACTTGGAGTGAAAAAAAACCTCGTGAAACTACGACAGATAAACATTATGGATTACGGAAGGCCTTAACCGGACGAAACCAAAGTAAGAAGTAAATTAAACGCGAGAAGAAAGTCTATAGGAGCCATCAAGTTTATATATGCTACCCGGATTGATCTCCCATGAATAGATTGATCACAATCCACACAGTGATAAACCACCTTGGGATTATACAACAACAACAAGTGTTTTTCCCAATTTAACAGGGTCGGCTACATGGATCAAAGTTCTCCAATTGTGTCTTCAAACTCATTTCTTCTATTTGGTTAATCTTCACTAATTCGTGTCTTATTGTCTCTTCCCAGGTTCGTTTTGGCCCCCCTCTCCCTCTCCCTCACCTACCACCAACGACTTCAGTTGTATTAATTCTCGTAACCGGTGCAACCAATGGTTTACGATACACATGACCGAACCACTTCAAACGATTTTCTCTCATTTTGTCTTCCTATAGGTGCAACATCTAGATTCTTTCTAATTGTGTCATTGCGTATCCTATCTTTCCTAGTTACGCAACTCATCCACCTTAGCACTCTCATTTAAGCTTCACTCGTTTTTTATGAATTGTTTTCTTCACCGCCCAATACTCTGTCCCATACATCAAAGCGGGTCTTATCGCAGTTTTGTAAAGCTTATCCTTTAATCTAGTAGGGATCCAAGGTCACGCTACATTCCAGACACACTCATCCGCTTTGTCCACCATACTTTTATCCTATTGGTAACATCATCATCTATCTATCAATCACTATGAAAATGACCCAATGTATCTAAATGTCCCTTATTTGGAATCTCTTGAACTCCTCCACCTTAGGATATTTGGGGTGAATGACACAAACCGCCCCTGAGGTGTGGGCTTATAATAGTCCACTACCCTTAGGTTTGGACATTACCAGAAAGCACCCTTGGGATTGACGAACGGCACAATAAAAGGTCAGTTTTAGACTTCGTGTTTAGTGAGATTTGCTACCCTGCTTCTTCACCAACAGCATCGTTTATTTGCTATTGGCGGTCTTCCTCCGAACGAGACCTTCTCTCTAGAGCGGGCAATAAGAGCATTTCTGATACCTATTTACATTTTAGTGGGTTGGTCTGGTATGAGAAGTTATGGGAACGAGTATATTATAGCATTTCTAATTTGTGAATTTCTAATGATCGAGCGAGAGCGGGTTGGGGATTTGAGAAAAAGAAGAAGTAAACACATAATGAAAGAGTCAAACTCTCATCTATTGATCGAGAGGGAAATTCGCTTGGCCTCGCGAGTCAAGGAAGGTATGAATAACGTCAATACCATTAGTTGATGCATTGCTCTTTCTCTCTTTTCTCCAAAAGCAACAACATGATTCTCTCTCTTTGACTCTTCTATCTTCACCAACAATACATATGATGTTGCTACCACAAGAACCACCAGTCCCAAGGAGGTGGATCTGGAATCGCCGACGGAAGTGGTGGTGGCGGAAGTGGTGGAAGAAGAAGATTACCAGGTCATTGCCGCCGCTTCCAACTACTACCGTTGCTCCCACGGTTTTGCATCACTACCTTTATCTCTCTCTATCTCTCTCTCTCTCTCCCTCTCTCTCAAATCCAAACCTCAAACTCAAAACTAGGCACACCCGATTCTCCCCATAACCTCTCTCTCTCTTTCTCTCTCAAATAAAACCCAAAGATGAGTACAAAAACCCTAATCGAGCATGTAAACCATTGAGCCCCAAATTGGAGTGTAAGAAATCTGGGTGTGTATATAGGAATCAAATGATTGGATAATATCTGAGTCGTGGGATCACTTTCAGATTAGAGTATTTCGGTGGTGTACTTGAAATCGCTAATCGGATAAACCAGAGATTGTCTTAAGAACGAATATAGTTTTTGCTATGGATTTCCGAACACGGTTTTCGCTCTCTGTGTTTCTTCATTCGACCAAAATGAAAATTAAAGGAGGGGGAGGCGGTTAATCAAGTCGGTTATAACCGCCAATGCAGGGGTTATTACAGTTGTGACTTCAGTCTGTTTTTTGTCAAAACAAAATCGGAGACGTTTTTTGTGAAGCAACAAATGTCCGAAATCCAATATTTCCACGCTGCCCCCGAAGCCCTGCAGTCGTCCGGGAGTTCGTTGTCCAAGACATTAGTATAGTCATGTACACGCGTGCCCTCCACAACTCCTAATGTGTACAACGTATATGCCAATATCTAGTTTGGTCGTAAGTATATCCAATTACATAAAATGATTGATGACACTAAAATGACCAACAATCCTCCTCCATTTCAGCGTAATCCTTGATTCACTTATCCTTTCCATAACAAAGTAAACTTATGCATAAATGAAAATGTCTGGAAGATTGAATAGTCATCTTAGTAAATTACATTTTTTAATATTCGAGTATAGGGGTGTCCTACGGATTGAACCTTTTCTACTCATGATGAATAAATGAAAGGAAAATACACATAAGTTCAACATATTCCATGTTCTTACTTGACACATCTTTTACTAACCTAGTGTCACTATCCTTCAATGAGCATATATAAGCCAAGTCTCACTTTCTTGAAGTAGCTAAACTCCATACTCATATAGGTGTTTCTTTTCCTCTTGTACATGCCATACAATTTTTCAAAAGAACCATTAAGAAGTGTAAACTTCAACCTTCTTAACTCGCAGGTCTGAACACATACTTTGAGATTATCTTTGTGTTCCAATTTCTTGATGTAAGAGTTCCACGTTGAATTCAGCTTCTAACGTTATATTAGAAAGGAATTTTGTATCTTATCATAAGAGATCCTTTAGATGGACTTTAATCACAACCCCACGACCGACTTGTGAACTAAGTCCCTTGCTAACCCTTTGGTTAGATGATCCGCAATATTTTTTTGTGAACGAGCAACTCAACCGATATCACAACATTCATTATTAATTCCCAAATGATGCTATGTCTGACACCCAAGTGTTTAGACTTGCCATTATACACCTGACTATATGCCTTAACGAGAGTAGCAGCACTATCACACCTTATAGATATTGGTTAAATCGGTTTGGCCCACAATGGAATAACATACACTAAATTCTTTAGCCATTCAGCCTCATTACCGGCTGCAGCCAATGCCATAAATCCAGATTCCATTGTTGATTTAGTAATGCAAGTTTGCTTCTTTGAATCCCATGAGATTGCCCCTCCTCCAAGTAGAAAAACCCATCCACTAGTTGAGGAATGATCTTCCATATTGTTTATCCAACTTGCATCAGAATATCCTTCTAGAAGGACTTCCACTGTATGTCAAACCATAATTCATGGTTTTCCTTAAATATAAGAATACTCTCCTCATTGCCTGTCAATGATGTGTGCTTGGATTGCTAGTATGTCTACTTAGCTTTCCAACCTCAAATGCTATATGTGGTCGTGTACTAATCATGCAATACATTAGACAACCAATATCCCTAGAGTATTCCAGTTGAGATTTAACCTTGCCGTGGTTAGGCAACAACTTCACGTTTGGTTCCATCGGAGTACTAACCGGAGAACAATTTTCACAATTACATTTCTTTAAGACCTTCTCAATGTAATGAGACTGTGAAATAGTAATGGCCTTGTTCTCACGTTTAATCCTAATACCTAGGAGTACCTCAGCCTCCCCCAAATCCTTAATTGAAAAATTAGATGAAAAATTCATTCGCTTGATCCAATTGATCTTGGCTTGTACCAAAGATCAAGATGTCATCTACATATAAATAAATTATGACTCATTACCAGAGTCATCAAATTTTCTATACACACACTTCTTTGCTTTGTTCAAGTGATAGCCACTAGACAACACAATATCATCAAACTTTTGATGCCAGTTTTTAGGAGCTTGCTTTAATCCATAAAGCGATTTAACAAGTTTACACACTTATGCTCATTTCCTGGCATAACAAGTCCTTCGGGTCGTTTCATATATATCTCCTCATCCAAATCACCATTCAAGAATGCGGTTTTCACATCCATTTGGTGTATAACAAGATTATGTATAGCTGCAAGAGCTATTAACAATTTAATCGTGGATATGCTGGTAACATGAGCATATGTATCAAAGTAGTAAATACCCTCCTTTTGTTTAAAGCCACGTACAACCAATTTGGCCTTAAACTTTTCTACGATACCATCTAATTTCATCTTCTTTTTGAAGATCCACTTGGTATCAAGTGATTTCAACCCAGGAGGCAAATCAGATAATTCCCAAGTCCCATTTTGCATTATCGAATCCATCTCATCATCTATTGCTTCTTTCCAAAATGCAACATCACGAGATGCCATAGCCTCACTATATGTTCTAGGATCCTCCTCTATGCTAAAAAAATAAGCATATTGAGATTTAATCTCATCCCTGGATCCCACAACTAAATATAGTTGAAAGTCAAAACCATAGTCCTTGGCTACTCTACTTCTTTACTCCTTCTTACTTCAGGTAAAGTGATGGCGTCACTTGTTCTGTCATTTTGAACATTGCTCAAATTCGGAACCAAGTCCTTTAGTCTAGGTATAGAAGAAAATATTTCTTCGTCAAAGATAGCATCTCTTGACTCTATTACAGTATTAATGGATACCGAGTCACTAGGTTCAATCACATAGACCTATAAGCCTTGGAATGCATGGCATATCCAATAAAGATGCAACGTATACCTCTTTCGCCAAGATTCTTTCTCTTGGGTTCATTGAGCCTATCAAGGGCTCTACAACCTCAAACTCTCAAATAATTGAAGTTTGGAGGTTTACCATACCAAAGTTCATATGGGGTAGTTTTGTTCCTTTTCTTAGGAACCCTATTAAGCAAATAACAAGCTGTTAACATAGCTTCTCTCCAAAATCTATCACTTAAACCCGAGTAGGAAAGCATAGAATTAACCATTTCCTTTAGAGTTCGATTCTTCATCTCAGATACACCATTTTTTTGAGGTGTATAATGAGCAGTGGTTTGGTGAATAATACCAACCTCTTAGAAATATGTAGGATCATAATATTCTCCTCCTCTATCCGTGCGTAAAATATTTATTAAACCATTCTTTTGCAACTCAACTTCAGTTTTGTACGTCTTGAATTTATCTAAAGCTTCATATTTAGAATGACACAAGTACACATGGAAAAATCGAGTAGCATCGTGTATAAATGTAATGACATAATTTTTATTTCCTATAGACGGTGTTGCATGAAAGTCACATAGATCACCATGTATAAGTTCAAGCACCTTAGACTCCCTTTTAACATCCTTTAAAGGTTGTCTAGTTATTTTAGTTGGCATACAAATTTTACACCTTTCGGTATTGATATTAAATGATGGAATTAGACTCATTTTGGACATATCTTGTAACCGTTTAAAGTGTAAATGTCCGAAACGTGCATGTCAAAGTGTTGATTTATCAAGACTAGTACTAGCAATGCAAACAGAATTGTTACCAAAAGGAGGGGCGGTTCCTGGCACATGTCTGGCTTAACAGAAGGGTGGTTCCTGATAATGTCCAAACCTCATGGTAGTAGGCTGGTAAATGCCCATACCTCAAGGGTGGTTTGTGTCATTTATCCTTTTTTCTTTCACAAAAATTTCACATAAGGTTCGTTTGTAAATATTTTGTAAGAAGGTGCAAAACTTCTAAGCCATGACTCCCCCACCGTTAGATTGATGTAATCTAGATCGTCCACAATGGCAAGCATCTCTTATAAATAGGTGGTTTGCCGTAGGAGTGGTAGGTGGAATGGGCATCAAGATTGGGAGAATATACTCTGATAAATAAGTTGATAGACCAATTTATGTATGGATTAAAAACGTATATGCATGGACATAATTAAATGCCAATATCATCAAGGGGGTCTCGCTGCTGCTTTTGGTGGTTGTGCCGCCGGGTGAGTCCTACCCCAATCGTGTTACTTGGCTGTAATAACTCAAACAAAAGACAACATATGAGTTATACTAATAATGAGATGACAGAGAAGGGGGGTATGCAAGAAAAAACAACTAACTCACTCGCACTTGATATCATGTATCACAAAACCTAGAACAACAGCAAGAGAAACAATCCACAACCCGAACTTCAACAATACCTTCAAATGGTAGGACCCAAATGCCTCTGCGGACAACCCCTTAATCTCCACCTCTGAGATGGACGAGTTTGTTCAACATGAACTTGATGGGGGTATTGATGACGCCGCCTTTGAGGTTTTGTTTAGAGATCAAGCAAAAGTCGTGGAATTTCGTCTATATGTCGATGTTTTGAGAACTTGGATTTCAAATACAAGCAGGACCTTTGTATTTTTCAGTATGATGTTTTGCACAATGATGCGACTTCGAACATGCGCCGGAAATTTGATACTATGTGAATGAATTTCTTAATTTTATATAAGAGTTGTGTGAATGACATTGATCCATTGTGTGTGTATGTGGTACGATTTGTAGTTTTTAAAATTTCTGGATCTAATTTCATACATGAATTAATTCTCATAGAGCAATAGTATTGTGACATCTACATGTCTTAGCCACGGGACGATTGTGGTAAAACCAATGTAATTTTGGCGGGTGAAAATTTGTTACCCACGGGTATTAACTGTGGGTTAAAAATAACTAGCCATGGATATTAAAATTGCATGGTTATTTGGTGGACGTAAACCACGCCATTTGTTTCCACGTTCCTTTACCGTGGCTAACGCTATTTGCCATGGGAATTGAAGCTTTGGCCACATTAGTTACCCGTAACAAAAGCCCATTTTTCTGATAGTGTAGGAGTCATCTTCTTCATTTGAGGAGAACCCAGTGCAATCCCCTTGTTCTTCTTTTTACTACCCCGTGAAGACGATGCAACTGCACCCCCAGCAGACGCTTCGTTTCCTCCCACGACACTCGTTTCTCCCGCATTCCCCTTTTCCATTCCACTCAACTCTAGGTCTATTGGTAGTAGGCCTGTTGCAGATGGGTCTCGCTTTCTGTCCTCCTTCAAGACATCATCAACCACCACAACGTCAAGGACGCGGTCTAGTACAAATAATGCAGCAGCCACTCAGTGCCAACGACCATGTCTGGTCAGCGACCATTGCACTGTTAAGGGAATCCATGGCCTGGTCAAGACATTTCGGGCAAGGAGATCTGGGCTCACAATCTTTCTAGCTTCATCAAGGTACTGGAAATCGATCCTCTTAAATGTACGCAACACTGACACAGTAACTACCAGCAACCTACTAAAATTAGAAGGTAGAAGAAGATGAGGAAGAATATTACGTTTCCCCACGCCATCACTAATTCGGACAATGATCCGACAGTTGACGCGATTTCTTAATGCGTATGCGCAAGTGCACGGTCAAGTAATATGGGGATGGTATTTCAACCCCGAGTTATCGATCCCACGAGGACAGACTTGAGATTATTTAATCAGTTGATTAATTTAAAGTACGGTACAAGGAGGAAAATTGAGTGATTAAAAGAGTTATCGGTCCCAAACAAGCGACTAAATTAAAATAACAACTAGACTAATATTTTCGTATTATTTTCTTAATTAAGAAACAAATATGGAGAAACTAGGCGACCTCTAGATCACCTAGGGTTGTAACGCATTTCGGTTCAGCTATGTAACACGTCAATCCTATTCTTGTTCAGCCGCGTAATAGGCTACAACAATATCATGTCGGCCTCATGTCATTTTACGTCTCGGTTAACTACAATCTCCTCTCGGTCTCATGTTGTCTACCGGTCCGTTCTAGCAGGTCATCTACTGGTACGATAACAGGTCCTGTCGGTCCACCGATTCACGGAACAGCTGAATAATCCTACCGAATCTACCCACACTAACGCCAATCCTAACACTTCTTCTTTTCGGTCTTGGTGATTTGGGATTGTGTTCAAGTTCTTGTCACAATTAGGCTAAGCCACGGTCGTGGACTCATCTATTTAGCTAGCGCGTCCTGTTTCACTCCTTTCACACTAAGTATTAAGCATAGAACAAGAACATGTAACTAAAATAAACATTAACAATAAGCAAGACGATGAACTATGAAAAAACCCTAGTTTCATGAGGATTAAATCATGATCACGCCGTGTCAATAGGCGAGATTCACTAACAAGTTCAAGAAACTAAGTATTCACTCAAGAGATCAGAATCATACGCATGAAACAAAGTCTGAAACCCGGAAGATCATTCGTCTACATGAAACCCTAGGCTCTCATAGAGATGCCTAGCAAATAGTTTAGCTAATGTTAATCAACCAAAAAAAAACTTACAAGTTTCTCCATACAAAGATTGAGAGAGGAAGAAGAAAAAAAAATAGATCTTCAATGGAGGAGCCCTCCTCTTGAACCCTAACCTCCTCTCTCCTTGCGTGAGTCTCATTTTCTTTTCTTTATTTTTCTCCCCCGTGCGTCCCTCTTTTTTATTTTCTTCTTTTAATCCCACGTCAGCTCTACTTTGTGGTCTTGTGATCACCTTTGTGATCATAGGATCACATTTTTTGGTCTTGCGGCTGATCTTGTGATCACAATTGTGATCCTACACTTCCAGTGAGTTGCTATCACGTATGGCAACCAAATTTTCACTAAGTATGGGGCGCCACTCAAGAGGGGGGTTAAAGTGTATTTACACAAACTTCTTTAAATGAAACTTTAACCCAGTATCCATGTCTTTTCACCAATTCTTCATGATTTCTTCATCGTTTTAGCTCGCAATTAATCTCCCAAGCCTGTTTCTCCTCTCCGCTTCATCCCAAGCTCTGTCTCCTGTTAAAACAACACGAAACAAAACCCGTGCGATCAAATGTGAAAAAAAAAACTTAAAATCATATGAGAAATGCTAGGATTAATAAATTAAAGCTTAAAGCTAAACTTTTACGTTTTCTCTACATTCATAGTGTAAAACTAAGATTATTAACCCGGAAATCATATAAAACGATATAAAACGTGCAAGAAATATAACTCTGATAGAGAGTTATCAACAGTCGTCGTCACAACCAGCAGTCCCACGATCAGCTTGTATGTAGACTCGCTAGCATCGTCATTGGCCTTGGCCTGCCCTCGAGTTTCGCCATCCTACCCAAGATTTCTATTTTTTCTTTGTCAAACTGCTTGGCTATTTTGAGCACAAAATCCACATCACCAGCAGATCAAAAACAACAATCTGTTATAACTTTGCGGAACCACTTCTTAAAACAACCAAATGCAATACCTCGATTTTATTACATGAATACTTCGATGGATTTTCATAAAGCTTAGAGTATTATTCTCAAAATTCTAAATCTAGTGGCGTGGTAATCGTAGTTTTTAGAAGTTGTAAATAAATATGGAGGGTGGTAGTTGTAGTTTGAAAAAATCTTAAAACCTTCTCAGTAAATAAATTAAAAACAATATACAGTTTTCACATCTTCCAACCTCTACACATCTGCACACTTTTTGTTTCACCCAAACACCTGTGGTCTTCTTCTCCTCATTCTTCTTCTTAACCTTCTCCTTCTCCTCCCCCGTTCCCCCTCTTCTTCGACAGAACAAGCCACCACCATCCCCAGAACCATTGTCTCCATCCCTCAATCTCACCCTCTATCTGTCCGCGTGAAACCACCACTGAAGCAACAGAAGCAGCGGCCGAAGGCCACCACTGCCGCTGACCCGAACCCAACAGAGAGAATAGCAGCATCAAGACAGCACTAGCAGCGAGCCAAAATCGAGCCATCGTCGCTGCAATAACGCAGGCGAACAGCTCGAACACGATGAATTCGACGCTACCCATCCCCTAATTCCTCTCCCACTCGTCTTCCAAACGTCCAAGGAGACTCCTAGCCAATCCGTACCCCAGGACGCCTGAATTATCACCGACAGACACCATCGTCAATCCCCTCGACGACAAGCTCGATCGACCCATTTCTCGACCGTTTTTCTCCATTCTTGGTTTGGTAAACTCTAATCCCCTAATATTTTATTTTAGATAGTCAAAATAAAATCTTGTTAGCTATAATCAAATTTGAGAATTGGTGGGTGGAGAAGATGATATTTTGAGAGTATTTGTGAAGTCTGGGGTTCTTTGTGTACAAACTAAACTTTGAGGGTATGCTTTGTTGCATGTGAAACCGCAATTGTTAGTCGAGGGTTATTCTTTGTTGTTTACATAACTGCGTATATAAATTTGAAATAAAAAATAAGAAATATGGATTAAAATTATTTTCTAAAAGTTCTCATTCCAACTAAAATTCACCCTCAGTTTTGGTCGATCTTCACTTACACCCCTCATAGTTTGCAAAATTAACGTACACCTTTTATGACTACCAAACATGTTGTGACTTACACCCTCTCTATGCAATCACTATTCCAGTTCTCATGGTAACTTCTCATAATCAATTTTTTCAGACAAACTTACATTTGCAGAGGCTGCAAAGGTCAATCCAGCCCAATGTACATCCGTAACACATGCAGAATATTTGTATTTTATCACATGTTTTATATACATTTCTGAACATGGTGCAACTACTACAAGCGATTAGGATTAAAACGATGTAGAGTTTACAAAATTAAGGGTGTTCTGACCTTTATAGCATTTGCAAGGGTAAATCTTTCCCAAAAAATAAAAAATTGAAAAGTTACGCTACCAACTAACAGAGTAAATATACGTCGGGGTGTAAGTGACAACAATGTTTCGTAGTCATAAAGGGTATGCGTGAAATTTTCCAAACTAGAAGGGGTTTTAATGAACATCAACCAAAACTGAGGGGGTGTAAATGAAAATTACTATAATTTGGGTGTTCAATTTATAAGACATATTTATTGTGAATTAAGCAGTCGTTGCTTTCTTGGAGACTAAACAAATTAAAATATGTTGTTCCTATCTATTCAGTAATCAATTTGGATTTTCGTTAATTAGATAACCTCAAAGAATTGTAAGTCGATATTTTAAATAAATTGGTTATCTAAATAATGTTGTTAGAAGAAAATAAGTTAAAAATTAATTTGAGAAATATTTAGAAATAATTTCTTTAATTAAAATTAGTGTTGTACTTATTTCTAATTAAAATGATTATTTCTCATACTTATAAAAAATTATGAGATAACACGTGTTTTCATTAAATTAATATTTATAATTCCCTTAAACTATTTAGTGTTAAATTCTTTTATTTTTCTATTATTATATGTTCGTTCAAATAAGAAAATTTTCTAACTAAATTGCATGTATTACTAAGGAAAATTTATTTTAAAATATTAAGCATAGTTGTGTAGTTATTTAAGAATAAATAAATGTGTTTTATAAGGAAGCCTAAAGTAGTTTTAACTAAATAGACAAATTTATAATTAATTAGTTATATATAACCTTTCATTCATTCAAATTAAACTCTAACGCTCACAAAACTTTCATTCAAATTGAAACTTATAGATAACGAATTTAGTAGACAAAATATAGAGGAAAATTATAATTTTAAAAAGTTGACTGCCCTCGCCTCGCAGCAAGAGAAATAGAAGGGGGTTGCGAGATGGTTACGTTTAGGGGAAATGGACCATCATTATCATCTCTTCAAACCAAAGTCGGTCCGCTACCATCCCCGGAAATAGTAAATTTGTCAAACATGCTAATGATATCAATTTAACCCATCCTACAAACATTTTAGTTTTTTAAACGGGTCACAAACGGATTATAACATGTTAACCCATATACAACTCATTGATGACCCAATTACTATAAACTGAAAGGGCAAGTGTTTCCCACTTTCGCCCTTATTTTTACCAATCTTCCATTCTTCCCGCACCAGTTATTTCTTACTAAAGAACAAAAACTGCTACAATGAATATACAGAAATTACTGCCCCGTCTCATAATTTTAGTCCCCGTTGACTTTTGAAGTCAATTTGGCTAGGTGATTTGAGTATAAAAAGGATACACATACGCGAACTCATTTAGGAATGTGCTTGTCACTGCTACGACATTTCGACCGGACTCTTCCATAACTGGATGGAGCGGCAAGTTTCACATCTGTACCCAGATGTTGATATCGTCGAAGTTGACTCCCTCGGTCTCTTCCAAGTTCCAAGGGTTTCAGTGGCAAAATTTTCCCATCGGAGACCCTTGGTCCTCCGGAGGCTACGCTCCCAAAGTATTCTTCACCTGAAAATCGTAAGACAAGGGTATTTAGTCCGACTTCATATATACTCACCTCTTACCTCGTTCCCTTGAGTGTACGTCTTTTCGGGTTCCGGAGTAGTGCCTGCGCCCTACTGTAGCAGGTCGCGCGACCTACTTCGGAACTAGCAGCTTATGGATTGTTTCCTAATCAGTTTTGAAAACGTTCTGACTTTGCTTTGGGTACAAATCAGGCCCCGTAGGTCTATATAGGGGTATTGAACGTGAGTAGCCTTGTGTGTGGTATATCGAGGTGGCCGCCGTGATCGTTATAGCCGCAGTGTGGATTGTAATGGGGTTCTCTCTCGATTAAATATTGGGTTTCAGGCCGTGGATCTCTTCCCATAGGGACACAATATGAGCCAAGACATTACAAGAACAAGAATATACGTAAACAAAAGAACAGGATATGGATGCTGCCAAGGTTCTCCAATCTTCAATAACTCTTGCCATATATGCCGAGGAAGAGGAGTTCCATTCATAGTTATGGTGTTAAGTATCGGTATGCACATTTTGGGCTCTCTTTGCAGCTACAAAACCATTTTTTCACTCCTTGTGACAGCTTCATTCTGACAAGTACAGACTTCTGCAGCGCCTAACCCATCATTTCAATCGCGCAGCAGAAGCTTCAAGTGAGACAATAATTACCTTCCTCATCGGACATTTATGCGCTCAGGTCTAGGTCTATCATCGTCGTAATGATCCCTGTCATTACCTGACTGGTTTTTGTAAGAACTACTTGAGCTTCCACGGCGTCCATTGCCAAATCATTCTCTAGGGTTACCACTTGGTTTCCTACCGCCGCGTCTATTTTCAAACCCATCACTGTTAGGTCTTCGAAAGTTCCTATCATCATTCCTCTCAAATCCCTTGCCATTGGATCCAAACCGCAAGCCTCCAGAAAATTTGTTACTTCCACGACCTCTTGAGTTGCCTCCTCTGCTTGATCTGTTCCAGGACAAGGAACTATCTTCATCATCAGACGATCTTTGCGATGATCTGTTAACATCATTTCCCATAGATCTTCTACCGTTTGATACAAACTGCTGTTGGTGATTTTAGTGTCATCGGCCATTTGTGTTATCGGACTTACTTACGACTAAGTAGACATTGGCATTACGTTGTACACGTTAGGAGGTGTGGAGTACACGCGTGCACACAACTATGTTAATGACTTGGACAAGGAACTCGCGGACGACTGCGGGGGTTCGGGGGCGGAGCCCCCGACGGGGGTCCGGGGGCAGCGCCCCTGGTGGGGTCCAAGGGGCAACGCCCAGCGTGGAAAAATTGGATTTTTGACGTTTCAGTGCTTCACAAAAAACGTCTCCGATTTAATTTTCTGTTAAAAAACGGACTGAAATCTGGCGGTTGTAACCGCCAGATTAACCGCCTTCTCCCTCCCTATTTGTCAGTTTGGTCGAATTCAGAAACACACAGGAACTCATATTCGTTCTTGAAGTCTCTGTTTTATCCGATTGGAGATTTCGTGCACAACGCCGAAATACTTGAATCTGAGAATGATATCACGAATCAGAGATCATCCAAGTTCAATTGTTCCCGTTCTAAACACCACCCAGATTTCCTACACGTTAGGAAATATCATCATTATTGCCACGACCTCTGGAACTGCCTCCTCTGCTTGATCTATTCCTGAATGAGGTCATCATCATCATCATCATCATCATCATCATCATCGGAGTCCAATCCAGAGATATCATCTTCACTGTCAAGACTCCGTTTCTTACTGGATCCCCGAACATTAGAATCCCTTCTATCCGCTCTATTTTTCCGTGATGAATAGTTTGATTCTGAGTCAGGTGGAACCTAAATCTTCGTCTGAAACAAAACTTCTAATTCTACCTCTTGTTTTCTCTTCAAAATCAGCAACATGGCTTGATTTCCAGCAGTTATGAACCGGAAGATCATCGTCTGAATCAAAATCTACCCTGTCAACGTCAGATCCTGACTTTCGGAAAGTTGACTTGGAATACTTTCTTTGGTTAGTAACTCTGCCATCATCAGAGTCTTCGGACTCAGACGGGCCTTCAACATCAGAAAAATCAATTGAAGATTGCTTCTGTAAGTGATCATCATTCTGCATGTCAACCTCGTAACTGTCAACATCGTCGTCATCTTCATCGTCAAAATCATCGAATCCTGTCGCGGGTTTTCTATGTCCATGGTTATAGTTCTCTTTTTCGTTGCACTTTGAGTTCTTTGGGACATAAACAAATCATCTAGGCTTCCTTAAGTTTTCTCCTTGAGAATCATCTCTAGGCTTTCGTGGATCTCCATACTTGAAAGCAGCAACATCTGCCCCATCCGATTCATTATCATCAAAATCGAAATTCCATGCGTTGGAAACTTCGCTCCGGTTGGAATCTTCTCATGCCTTGAGTTCGGACTGTGGTGCCTGTTTTGTTGCTTTTCATTGAATTCATCGGGTTGGCGCTTGTGCTCACAGTGAAAGCATACCGTGTTTCTCCTATAATTTAAGTAATTGCACCTGCAAACAATAGCACCAAAGGTAGGACAAACATGTTATACTCAGTATCAAAACCAACCAAACATTAACTTTGAAAGAAAGATTAGAATGCAATCTGCTCCATAGAGATTACTAATTGAATTCTGAGACATCTGCAGTTGTAAGTTACATATACTTGAGCACTTTACATGACGTCTAACATGGGAACTGGGATTTTGAATAGGGAAAAGATGCAAAGCACAATTTCAAATTTTCACAAGTAGTATCTATAGCTGACAAGGACTCTTACAACCACGAGAAAAAAAACTTAGTTTTCCAATGATCAGACTATGATTTGAAGATACAGCCTACAGTGTATTGACTGAGATACAAGTGCTCACTACTTACTTATCTGGATGAAGGATCACCCACCATATCTAATTCCAAATACAGGGACTCAACTAAACAGTTTCCAAACAGTGCACATCAACAGAGGGATACAAGTGCAACACATAATTATGCACACTGGTTGGTTGTTCTATGATGAACTATGTAAAAGCATCTTTAAATCTTATTCCTGAATAGCTTTTAAAGATACAAAAATCTAACTGCAAAAAGGGCACAAAGACAGGGACTGTTTGGATTCAATGTTTTTTTGGTTTTTTAGAAAAACAAAAAACCAGTTTTATTGACCGAGAAAAAACAAGTTTGGCTTTGGTAGAGAATCACAACCAGGGACCTCGTTTTGGGTGGAGAGGTCCGTGTATGTGTGTGTGTGTGTGTGTGTGTGTGTGTGTGTGTGTGTTCTTTCTTTTCGTTTTCTTTACAATTGTTTTGTTGTATATGTGGTATTTTATGGTTGGCCGTCAAAGAAACAGGAGTCCCGTTTGACAAAAAAAAAGTGATTTGGATTGATCATAAAATAACAAAATTTGGTTTCTATTTCTAAAAAATACCAGGACCTGGTTTTAAAACCAAGTCTCCGGATTAACCAACAGAAGTGTGGGAAATGTATGAGAGCTTATAGATAGAGCTTTCTACAATAGTTGTTATGGAATGAAGAATCATAGAGCTAAACTAAGTAGAGAATTTCTATTGGGATCAGATCACACTCCTCTGATTTTGAACACTGATTGGAGACAAGCAAATTTCAAGCAACACTTCCATTTTAGTAGCTCCTGGTTGAAAGATGATTCTTGTGGCAAATCCATAGAGAAGAGCTGGAAAATCAAGGATAAAGATGAGGAGTTCTCAAATTTCACCTCAAAGTTGGTAAGTTGCAGAAATGGTCTGATTGAGTGGAAAAAACAGAATTGCAGAAATAATTTGACAAGTATCAAGCAGCTGGAGCATCAATTGCTATTAGTGCAGAAGGAAAGATGGTCTACTAGTAATGATAATTTGCAGAAGGAGCTAAAGAGACAAATAAGTGAGCTTTGGGATAAAGAAGAACAATTTTGGAGGGAGAAATCCAGAATTCAATTTCTGAAAGAGGGTGATTCAAACTCAAAGTTTTTCTTCATGTCTACTATAAGGAAGAGAAATATCAATAGAATTAACAAATTATTGGATGATCATGACTTATGGGTGGAAGAAAAGGATGATCTTAAACAGATGGCCTTGAGTTACTTTGCTCAGATGTTTAATGCAAGTTCTGAAGAGGACAATGGTATGTGTTTGGATGAAATTACTTCTGAAGTCAGCTCTGATGACAATGAAAGCTTAAGTGCTATTCCCACTGATGAGGAGATTGAACAGGTAGTTTTTTCTATTAACCCCAATAAAGCTCCTGGCTATGATGGTTTTACTGGGATGTTCTTTCATTCTCAATGGGATCTTATTAAACTAGATTTTTGCAAGACAGTTAAGAAATTCTTCTCCTCTCAAGAGTTACCCAAAAGCTTCAACAAGACAATTATAGCTTTGATCCCAAAAGTTAGAAACCCTCAGAGATTAAATGAATTTAGACCTATAGCTCTATGTACCTTTACTTATAAAGTCATTGCTAAAATCTTAGCAAATAGATTGAAGGTTGTGCTCCCAAGACTGATAGCTCAAGAGCAATCTGCTTTCGTCCCAGGGAGGGTAATTCAAGATAATATTTTTATCATTCAAGAAGTGTTACATCATATAAAGTCAAAAAAGCAAGGAAAAGTTGGAGTGATGGCTTTGAAGCTTGATTTGCAGAAAGCCTATGATAAGGTTAATTGGCAGTTCCTTTTAGACATTTTGGGAAAGTTTGTTTTTTGTAGAAGGTTTATAACTCTCTTCCAGCAATGTATCAGTACTGTCACTATGGCTGTTAAACTGAATGGAGAGTTTGGGAATTATTTTCAGCCAAAGAAGGGTATCAGACAGGGAGATCCAATCTCACCTTATTTGTTTGTTTTAGTGATGGAGGTGCTATCTAGAAACTTGAGTTGTGCTGCTAGAAATGGTTCTATTAAAGGAGTTAAAATTTGCAGAAGTGCAGTGGCAATCAATACTTACTGTTTGCAGATGATGCTATTATCTTCTTGGAAGCTTCTACAGAAGAGATGCATAATTTTCTTGTGATTCTTCAAGACTTCTTCAGATGCTCAGGGATGGAAATTAACATTAATAAATCAGGTATTCTATTTTCTCCTAATACTCCAGCTGAGTGTGTGAGTGATGTAACTGATTTATGCAATATCCCTGAAATTGATAAAAGTTCAAAATATTTGGGAATTCCTATGTTTTGGGGCAAATCTAAATCTCAATGTTTGAGATTTATATTAGAAAGAATTGAAGCAATTCTCCAAGGGTGGAAACTGAGCACTCTCTCTTATGCAGGGAGAGAAATTATTATAAAAGCTGTGGCAATGGCTATGCCTAGTTATATAATGAGTTTCTTATTATTTCCTAAATCTTTATGTTCAAAGATGGTGGCTATTATGAGGAAGTTTTGGTGGGGAGGTAGCACTGCAAAAAACAGTTTGTGTTGGATTAGTTGGAAGAAATTGAATGCCCCAAAATCAGAAGGAGGATTAGCTTTTAGAGATTTGAAAGCATTTAATGAAGCTATGTTGGCCAAGAGTGTTTGGAGATTTCTGCAAAATCCAGACTCACTATGTGCTAAATTATTGAAGTCCAAATATTTTGCAAATTCCTCCATTTTGTATGCAAAAGCAGGAAATTCACCTTCTTGGACTTGGAGAAGCATAGTTGCTGGTTTAAATATTATTAAAGAAGAGACTATCTGGAAGGTTGGTGATGGAAAAAATATCATCATCTTTGAGGATAAATGGATTCCAGGGCTCATTGGAAGCATTAAGCAGAATAATTTTCAGAATGGAAGGACTGCTAAAGTTGAAGATTTAATTGATGCAAATTCCAGAAGCTGGAAGGTGAGCTTGATTTACAACAATTTTGACTCTCAAATTGCAGATGCTATCACAGCTATCCCTCTTTCTTGGAGTAGAAGAGAAGATTTATTGATTTGGCCAGCCTCATCCACTGGCCAATATTCAGTTAAAACAGGTACTAAATGTGCTATACAGTTATTTGAGAAAGCTGCTGCTCAGGGAAAGAAAGGTTATGCAGATTACAAGAAGGATCATGCCTCTTCTTCCTTTAATTTCTCTAAAGAATATTGGAATCACTGCTGGCATTTGAAAATTCCACCCAAAATTAGACAATTTTGGTGGAGGCTGAGTTTAAAAGCCATTGCTACGCATCATAGGAATTGTGCTTCCTGTGATATTTGTCAGATATGTTTCAAAGCTAAAGAAGATGAAAACCACATTTTTCTGGATTGTAGCTGGACTAGAGTTGTTTGGTTCAGCTTGGGTATTCTTACTGGATCTTCTAATCATCAACTCCATTCTTTTCAACATTGGCAATTCAATATGTGGGAATTGCTTTCTCAAGACAAAATAGGTAGTCTATTATTAGAAAAATTGATTCTTACTTGTTGGTTTATCTGGAAAGCTAGGAATGCCTTCATCTTTTAGCAGAAACCAGTCAATCCTTTGGAGATTGTTTCATTGGTTCATCACCAAATTTCTAGCTATGCAGCAGTCTTTCATAGTCCCAGAAAGGAGAACAACTCTTTGATTATGAAAGTAGCAGAGCAAAATAGTTGGATTCCTCCTATTTCTGGGTGGTGGAAATGTAATATAGATGCTTGCTGGGATAAGAATTCCTTGAGAATGACTGGTAGTTGGATTATCAGAGATGAAAAGGGTGTTCTGATAGACTCTGGCTGGCTTAAAGACTTGGCTTCTTCTGCATTAATGGCTGAAGCTAAGATTTGGAGGGAAGCTGTGTTTCAAAATCAAGATTCAAGACAAAGGCTTATTTTTGAAGGAGATTGTAAATCTCTAACAGACATTTTGTTGGGAAGAGCTCCAGTAAAATGGGAAGTTGATCCAGTGGTGTCAGATATTTTTCAATTGTTGAAGAATGATGTTACTTCTGTTAGGTGGGTTAGAAGACAAGCAAATGCTTGTGCTGATTTGCTTGCTAGAAAGCTGCATTGTAGTAGCAGTGAGGATGGTAGTGAAGTTCTTAGTTGTTTTGATTTTGTTCAAATGTTGTTTAAAGATGGTTGTAATGGTGCTTAGTTTGTCAATGAAATTTTGGTTGTCAAAAAAAAAGATTAACCAACAAAAAATGTTACCTAAACATATGGTTTTTAGTTATAAAAAAAAAAATATCCCAAACAAGGCCAAAATTGTCACAGAAAGATATAGTAAAAAAGGGAATATTTAAGCCTGTCACACGAGTATAAATAAGCTGAGTACATCCAAACATTGAAACAACGCTAGGTTGCAATATAATTCTTGATGTGGTTCAATAAATGCAATGTGAGAGGCAGTGGTTTGCCAACATAACTTCCGTTGGATCGAAAAAAAAAAAAAAAAAAGAGAGAGAGGCAGTGGTTGGGCAGCGTTCTTGCATCTGCTGTAATTAGGTCCAATAGGGTGGATGTAAGACACAACAAAGCTAATGAGTTATTGCCGACCTGATGAAAGCACATGTTCTGTGTTGTGTTGTCGTAATTTCCTCATATGATAAGGTCAAAGAATTAGCGGGCGGATATACTAAAGGTCGAAGAATTAATAAGGAAAGCTGCTAATACACCAACCAGGGAATCCCTCATATGATGGTAAATAACTTGCAGAACATAACTCGTCAAGTTTCTCAAAGTTAGTATTAGAATTAACAATGTAAGCATAAAGGAGCGGAAGAAACATACTGAGTGCATTCCCATTCTCCAGGAAGCAATTGTCTCTGGGGATGCTTGACATCACACTGCAAGCAAACTGTTTCGCAAAGTTCATGAAATCGCACCTGAGAGAATCATTTTGGTCTTAGCAAACTACATTAACATACTCACACGCACACACATCTATTGAGAGAGGAGAGAGCCAAAATGAAAAATGCAAAATTTTCTATCTCCAAATGGGCCACTTGTGATAAAATCTGAACAAGCTAAAACAGGGCATCAATTATTTAACCTTTTAACATTATGGACAGTTGTGCATTGTTTCATGAGTAAATGGCTATGAGCCAACTGATTCAACACTGCACCTCACACACAGGCTAACAAAATGTAAACACAAGCTTAAAATTTCTGTAACATAAAACATGTTAAGCACAAGTGGGGAACCCGACCATTCGAAGATAAAGCCAACACTCATCAGGAAATGAAAAATCTCAGGCATAATTAATGGCTTAAAACACACAAACTATATGGAAGGTAGGTGCCAACAATCCTCGCAGCCTTGGTTTTGGTTTCTCACCAAATCAAAGGGATAGAAGGCCCTACCAGGCACCCTGTGTAACAAAACTATTACAGTATGATATCACAATCTAGTAGGTTTCAAATGGCCTACTGTTCTAATGACATTAAAGCTAGGGTAACCACTAGAGGGCATCGAGATTCTCAAGAATGCTACTAATGACATGATAGAACTTCTCTCATCATTAAACTATTTAGCAAATACAGGAGAGGATAACATTGTTCTAAAGGATCATTTTCTAGTGATGTCTTAATGTGGATGCTCAACATTCTCAGAATTATTTACTACATGGATCACATAGAACAGAAAGCAAATTACATGCATTGAAATCAACAATTCAGAAGGACGGCTTACTTGGGACAGAGTCAATCACCCTGCTTCATTTCAACATCATCGCGCCCCACTCGTCTTCTCGGAGTAGGAGGTGGTTGCTTCACCTTAGGTGGTGGCTTTTTTATTACCGGAGGAGAAAGATTCGGATCAATTGGAACTGCACTCAACTTCACAACCTCATGGAGTAGCTTCCGAATAACAGTCTTTACTGATTTATTTTTTAGAAGCATATCATTAACTACTGATCCATTTACAGGATCAAATCCATACGTAAACAGGATACGCATGACATCAATGGTTCGTGCCTCGTCCTCATTACTAGCTAGAAGAAATCCTCGTTCATTGGAGCTTCTCAAACTGCAAGAACTACAAACCTGAAATGCAAACCAAGAAAAGGTCATTTGAGTAAGAATTTCACAAACAATAGACGGGAAATACCGATCTATTACTCTTTTACAATTACACTCTTCCTAAAGCTTTAAGAGTCACCATTCCTTCCAATAGAAACCCATAAGATGTCAGCCCATGAGGCAGAAATCTGTGGCATGTCCAACCTGATGGACATGATAAAGTAAACACTACTTGATCTACTTTTTCCACAGTAAACAACTCAATAGATGGAAACAATGCATGTATTATAATTCAATAACAACAAGTGAATAATAATGACACACAACTTATTAGGAACTTCCCGGGGAGGTACTTCACCCTTTTTGAAACGTCTGGGGAACGTCCCTGGGTTACAAAATATGATGTGTTACCAATTCTATAGGTAGAAACAACTCTATAGATGAGTTTTAACTATGTCATCAACGTCTTTGAGGTCGAGGTCTTCTAGAAGACTTGAAAGTCTCCAACCCGTTTTCTGTCTGCTGATGTATATGGGGATCTGGTTGGATTACTAAAGCACATCATATCTTATTTACGAGTAACACCAATTTTGTTTTTAAATCTACAAAAAGACGTTTGAAAAAAAAAAGGGGGGGGGGGGGGGGGGGGGAATACGTCCCCTGGAAATTCCTCATATTTTTACAATATGCCATGTGGCATTCCGGGAGCACTCAGGGGAGTTCCGGAGTTCAAGACGTTCCCGTAATGGGGGCGTCACCCTACATGCAGTATATCTCTAAAAGAGAATCCTAACAGTCTGACCTAGTAATGATGGCCCTGGTGTTAGAGGTATGCTCTCTCTAAGGTCCAAGGCCTACTAGAGATATTTACTACGACCTTGGAATTAGTCACACTGCATGAGAACTGGCCCAAACTTAGTTTTCATAAGATAACCCCTTTTTTTGTCAAAGTAATGTATATTAAAATATAAAGAGGGTAGAGTTTAGGGGAGGGAAAGACTGGCATTCCTCTGAATCCTCCGATTCCTACTCTGACTATCTCTCTCTCTCACCCTCTCATACACATTAGCTCCCAAATCAACAACCAGCAATGCTTAATCTAGTTGATTGAAGGTCAGAGGTTTGGCAAAAGCCCTGTTCTTGAAAAAACACCACGACCTTGAAGCCAAAGACAATTAACAGCTATATTATGTATACACCAATCAGGTTGTCCCCATAACTCTATGAATAGGCAGCTGAAGACATCCTGGGCTCTCTGCCCGCCGTCCATGCCATCGACCAAAGCTTCTGTACTCCTAATCCATCTGAACCCAAATTGGTGCCTTTCAGCTGCTGACCTAATGTCTGCGAGTAGAACCGCCATTTCTGCAAATGAGCTTCTGAGAGAACTGAATTGATCAGTCTCTGATTATCACTGAGAACAGTTGTGTTTCAATGAGGATTGCTCCCACTTGGCAAGCTAGTCTCAGAGCTAACGCTTCAGCCACGCGAGGGGAGCTAACTGATCATTTTAGCTATTTCTCCTCTTCCAGATTATAAGTTGAATTCCTCACTATGCAAACACAAATATCCATTTTGGAGCTTAATGGTACCTCACTCTCAAGTAACCACTCCTATTACTGCAGCTTGTGCTGTCACCTTGGAGGTTGACAGTATCTTGATTAAAAACAAAATCATTACTGACAAACCAAATGAACTACGTAGGGTAAATGACCTTCTCCACATAGTCAACATATACAGCGCATTTCTGATATACCTTAGGACGTGATTGACCTACCTCTTGACTAATCTCATTTCTAGGGGAGCTTCTCCGCGAATGGAGCTTGAAGCAAACAAACCTCATAGGATGTGTCCAACTGCAATGAAACAAGACATGTCCCACATTACAGGATGAACTTCACATACTTCAAAAATCAGATCCAATCTTGGTCCATCTCCAAATTCTCATCTTCTACACTCTATCAAGGGATATACACTTCAAATTTTTCACTCATCTCAACTCTAGAGAGCCAGTTTTGGATAGTAGTCAATTTCCACTCTTTGGTAGCGGGATTTATGATATCAACAACTCTCAGGTTCTCTCAAGCTATTCCTATCCTACTAATAGCTAATAAGAAGATTTTTTTTTTGCCTCACTCGAAAAAAACTTTTGTGTAGCATGTAATTACATCACACAATTAAAGCATCTGGGATACCAAAAAACTATTGTGTAGCATGTAATTACATCACACAATCAAAACTATTGTGTAGCATGTCATATATTCATGTTTTACATATCTCCATCCTGAATATTATAAGGGGTCAAAATGGGGAAAAGGCAAATTGAGATTCTTTACTAAACATGCCACCTTATGTAGATGCTAGTCTCTCTTCGTATCTCCTGCGTCGAGAATGGTTGCTGGTATCTATTCAAGGTGAAAGGCCGGTGGGGAATAGCATTCACATAAATGTTCTAACACAGCGTTTTGTAATTCCAGTAATCTTGTGGCGTTTGTAGTTAGTAGCAATACCATTATTTTGGGAGGAGAACTTTAACTTTAACATACATAATAAACATCAAATCTGGATAGGTAAATTGCAGAGGGATGAAAAATATAGTTACACAACATGAGTCTTCTGTTAGGGAAGTTGAAGAAAATCCCACAAAATAGAGAGTTACATGGAAGAAAACAAAATGAAATTCCAACCACTAAGATAGCTCATGAGAAAGACTTCAGATCTTCCACCATGCAATTTCAGTGTGTACAAAAGTAGCTATGGGTAGGATACATCTTTTCATAACAGATAACTCATATAGCCAAAGTGTTCATAGTTTTCCTTATTACTTTACTTCTATTTTGTATAACAGGGCCTAAAGGGTGAGCAAGCACACTTCTTTCTTAAGCCTGTATCTAAATGATGCGCCAGAATACCGAATTCATAACATTCAGTGCATCTTACAGAAAACTATAGATTACAGTTGTGCATGCTGAATTAAGCTACCGAAATGATAGCATTTGCCATCCAGGAAAGGGAATTATAATACATATACACCTTCTGATGACAGGTTTCACAAAAACAACAAAATTCCAAAAAAGATACAAGCATTATTATGTATCAGCATCCATTACGTATCATGAAATAACTCCCTATCTCCAGTGTGATATCTACTGTGACAAATATTTAGTTATTATACCAAATAGGGAAAATTATCAAGAACAAGCTTCATAAAGTGTGTTTAAATGTGGACCTCAAGGTCACCACACTGCATGATGGCACGGACTCATGCCCACGTGGCAGTAGCCAGGGACCGTCCATACCTCATCAGGCAAGCAAGATCAGCAAACAATGACTCGTACACTCAGTACGGCTGGTCCAGTCAGAGTCAACAAGGATCCCATGCCAGGATTATCTAGACATATAGAGTGGGGGATAGAACCAGGGGAAAATGAGAGATAGAACCAGGGGAAAATGAGAGATAGAACCAGGGGCATGTTAGAATCATCACTCACCCAATGAGGGAGGGACTTCCAAGATCGCTCTCGCATAGATGAACATCACCCACCACCTTATATTAGGGATTGACATCGTATCATGGGTGAACTGAAATTGAAGAATAACCTGAATCTCGGTTCATGGTTGATGAATCTTATGATTCTTTAGTGATTCACACGATTCATACCGTATCAGATCAAACTAAGGGAAAATTTATTGAATGATACCCAGGACGACAAACATGAACAATATGCCCAGTATGTTATTTTAAGAAACTAATGATGGTAAATTCCATATTTCGTTGCCTCTTGGTCGGCAACTTAAGTATTTTCACCTATATATAGGGTACATTTTCAAGCAACTCATCATTATTTCCACTATTTGAAATGTGAGTTTGTTTAAGGGTTATATATGACTATTATGTTGACACATGCACTATACTTTTGCGGCTTGTGTTATTTATGATCTAAACTACTTAAGGATGGTAAGTGAATCTTATAATTCATGAATCAATCCTATTTGGGTACTCCAATTCAGTCAAACAAAATTTTGACTCACCACCCATATCTCCAGGTGACAACTAAGATGGAAATCTTATGTTTGACACTCCGGCCGAGAATACCCATTACCTTCCTGGTATTGCCTTACACAGGAGTAAGCTATCCAGTGATGTGTGGAATCAACTCACTTTTCTTTCTATCATGTAATGTGAATTGTCGTGGTAGGCTAATTTCCAGAAATGTGTAACTGAAGAGTGCTCCCCCGCGTTTAAGCAGAATTCATTACCCCTTACACGGGCGCCATTCAAGGTGGTGCATTCCCCAATCAAGCCCTTATGGAGGAATATGTACAAATCATCAGGGATAGGAAGGAAATCTAACAAGCAAGCAAGTCATCATCTACATTACCCTACCGGCCTTCTCTTGTACCATAACAACTTTCTACTTTGACAAACCAAATATTCTGGTTTTCCTACAAACTTGACAATTTTCTAAGGTTATCACTTGCAGTCCACCTTCTTTAAGAAAAAGCAATTCGTTTCCAACCCTAGTACTATAACTCTTAGCCTAATCACAAAATTTCAGAAAGACTAGAGCTAATTTACTTGGAAACTCGGGCACCAGCTCTTCTGCAGTCCTATAAACTTACATGCTTCAAAGCCTTAAATTATTTTTCTCATATGCATACCACTCATACTGAAACAACACTTAATACAGTACACTCAGATACATGTGATAAACTGCCATGTTATGCTTAAGTTTGACTAGAAGCATAAAGTGATCACAAGGCTGGTGATTAAGAAAAGCCCGAGCAAGCTTGGCTTGTTAAATATTGGGTAAGCTTGAGGTAGGCTGATGGTAAATGAATAAAGCTAGAAGAAGGTAAAACTAAGTTTGGTTCCGCTCATTACACCCAAGAATAGGAATGTCAGAGGAGAGCTAAACCTTTTCTAATGCACATTTCACATACTGGTGAATCCAAAAGCCATAAGTTTAGCACAACTAGAAAAAGAAGGGTTAACTGTGAGAAGCTGGGAAAGAGATTTGAGATGCCAGACTCCAAATGATACCTTTGACTAAAGTAGCAAAATTGTGTGACAAAAGTAAAATTCAACTGGTTTCCAAAGCTTCCATAGCTTGAAATTACACAACAAGGTTGTTGCAGGACATACTATTTGCAATATGATAGTAAGCCACAACATACAAGATTTAAAAATACTGTATAAGTGCATAAAGAGAATTTTCAAGGAATATAACTTGCTTACATGTAAATTAAGAAAGTAACTTTGGTGCTACAACAAACAACAAGACAACATAGTTCAACTTACATCTCCTTCGTTGAGATGGACGTATTTCCTCAGCAACTTCGCCGAAAAAACAACCTTTTTATCTGAACTTGGACATCCGTAGCCAACCAAAATCTGAATATCGTGTCTTGACATGGACCTGAAATAACCATGTCAAGAAATAAGGGGTTATTTTAAGTACTCAAATCAATGTACCTTTTATCGAGACATTTGTGGTATATCATGAATTGAGTTGGTAAAACTGCCACCCGAATAACCACATTTAAATCAAGGGTAAAAGACTCTTTCCACCCCTTGAGTATGGGTTATATACAAATACACCCCTCGTGTTTGGATATATACCATTTGGTCCCCTCCTAACTGACGGAGTTAACAGATGTGTTGAAAAGACAAAACTATCCCTAATGTTGATGTAAAATTACACCATATAAATAACCATCTCTTCTCCACAACTTCTCAGTTCTAACCCTAGCCACCACCCACCCCGTCTCTCTCTCTCCTCCTCCTCTCTCCCACTCCTCTGAAACCCATCGCTGGTCCCTCTTCTGCGCCACCGTCGTCCTCCGTCTTTCTCTGATCATGCTTCCTCTCCGTTCCAGAATGGAAGCTCCTCTAATTTTGCCCAATCAATGGTCCAAGGCTTTTCCTAATCTGGTTAATCCTTTGAGTTCTTAAGAGAAATCGATTCAAACCCCTCTCCTTCTTTACCCATGATTGCTTGAGTTTGGTTGATTTGTGGGGAATGATTTGTTGGGGGCATTTGTGGGTGTTCTTGAGGAGTCAGGTTGTAAGCAGGTGTGTGGAGGAACACATTGGTTTTCTGGGTTGTTGCTGGTAGGATGGTGATTGTTGGTATTAATAGAGAATGGTGTTGGCAGGGTCTGTGGAAAAGATTTTGGCGGTGTGTTGGGTTTGACAGCAGTCAGTGGCGGGCCCAGGATTGGAGACGAGCGGGGGCCGACTTATAATATGTACGGTATTTAATAGTAATTTTTGCACTAAAGTTTACTAATTGCTAGTAGATTATATAATAAAAACATAGTAAACAAGTGGATAATTTTCTTTAATGAAATTCTACATTTTCCTCAAAAAAATTGATAATTTGTAGATTACACAATATACTTGAATTTACAAAAAAAACTAATATGAAACATAGTATGATGTGAGGAGTATAGATTTCCGAATTTTAAAACGGTGCAAGTTGCTATTTTTAAGATTTTGAGGGGGCCAATAAGGGATATTTATTTGAAAGCACTTGTATTTTTAAGGGGCTAATGTGAAAATATAGGACATTGGAGGGGCTGTGGCCCCCGCCAGCCCCCCCTTGTGTCCGTCAATGACAGAAGTGGTGGTGGTGGTTTGGTTTTGCTGCTGTTTGGGTTAAAGGTGGAGGCAGAGAACCGTTGGGTTTACTATTGTGGTCTATTGGTGGTGTTAGGGAAGTAATGGGTGATTAATTGGGTGAAGGAGAGGTTGGTGATGGAACAGGTCAGGTTATAGCAGAGAGTTTTGGTGGTGAACTGGTGTGGGGTTTTGGTGTTGTGAGGGTGTTGGTAGAGATTGGGTTATGAAGTTTAGGCTTAGGTGTTAGGCAGGGTGTTGGTTGTGAGTGCAGCTGGTTGGTGGTGGTGGTGGTCGTGGTGGTGTTGCTGGTGGTGGTGAAGAACACCAAGAACAATGTGGTATGGACATGTATGTAAATTCACCCTTTCAAAGGTAGAATGGTCCCATAAAAGTCTGGTTTAACAGAAGGGTGGTGGTATTTGTCCAACGTCCATCCACTGACAGGGGCTTTTTGTCTCTGACAGGGGGTATTGGTATATACCCAACACGAGGGGTGTATTTGTATATAACCCATAGTCAAGGGGTGGTTTTTTCTTTTACGTTTTACCCTTCAATAAAATAAAACATGCACAAGGGCTAGTGAAGAAGGTTAAAGGTTCGAAAACAAGAAAAGGAGCATTGGGGAAAGTATGACCTAAGCAATCATGCACAAAGGCTAGTGAAGAAGGCATACATCATGATTTGGATGCGACAGTGTTTAGGTTAAGTTGATTATTCTTGTTCATGTAGTGAGTATGTTCCTTTTCTGCCAGTAATAAATTTGGATTGTTGAAGGTCCTTTCTGGGTTCTGGTATGCAATGGCAGAGTTCCACGAATCTGATGAATTCTAATTCAATATGTAGGGTTGACCATGACTCAGTTTTTGTTGTCCCGTTACCCTGAATAGTTCTCTTTTCAGAGCTATTTGTCAACTTGTAGTGTCAAGTGGTTGCTTCTTACATGGTCAGCTGGTCTAACATTGACGTAGGCCAGCAGTTAGGATCGGAAGGAAAGGTGAAAGTTGATCAACTAACAGGCACCTGCATGACAAAAAGAGACATATAATAAGTAGGGAGGCTTGGCAGACTAACCACCCTTCGAAAGAATATGTCTCTTCCAGCCAGTCAATCCATGATGATGACCCAACAATTATATCCCACACCTTAGTGTCCATGTAAACAGCTTTCAAAGGCATGCCCAGGTACCTGATGGGAAAATAGTGACCTTGCAACCCAGAATACTAGAAAACTCGGCAATTCTTGGCATGTCCTCTATCAGTATCATCTCAGGTTTACCCAAATTAATACCCAAACCCGACACCACCTTAAACCAGTGCAACGCTCCCAACAAATAACCAATGCAGTTGGCCTTCACCTACGAGGAGACTAAGGTATCATCTGTAGATAATAAATGAGAAATCTGGACCTGTGGGCCACCCTCCCACCCCAAACGGAAACCCCTCAACAAGCCTCGTTGAATTGCTCTATCCATCATCCTACTGAAGACCTCCATAACAATGATAAACAATAAAGGAGATAGAGGATCCCCTGTTAAATACACAAATGCTTGCATATGCAAAAAAAAAAAAAAAAAAAAAAAAAAAAAAACACGACGCCTTTGAAGCAGAATTAGTCTACGCCTGCGAACAAGCCAAGTTCAATCGTCCAAAAAAAAAGTAAACATTGACACGTCTCTTCTATATATTCAGGACTCACCTGTTTAAATGAAACTTGTCCTTATGTGCACCATAGCCGTTTGTTTTGATTGCGGTTCGGTGTATGTCTCCTACTTATGATTTCCGCTAAATAATAAAACGCTTTTCAAAAGAAAGAAAGAATTCTTTTTTTCTGAATTGATATGTTTTCATGATTTGTGAACTGATTTGCGTGGTTGGCCGTCCGTTTCTAGGGGTTAGTCTAAAAATGACAGGTCTGACAATGGAGATACAACCCTCAATCCAACCCACCCCATCCCACAGAGAAGAAACTTTCAAGTAACATGGTCAGCCTTCTTGACATACAGCTTACACAAACCTCCCAAATCTGCCCCCTTGACCCTATGATCAACACACTAATTAGCCACCAAGACCACATCTAAGATCTTCCAACAGGCCAAAAAAACATTCTGAGGGCCAGATATGAGCTACGGTAGAACCCACTTTAACCTCAAAGCAAGTACCTCAGCCAGGATTTTGGAAGAGCTGTTCAACAGGCTAAAAGGCAGAAAATCACGAATATCTACCACCCCGACATTTCAGACAACAAAGCCACAAAAGTAGCGTTTGAACTCTTTCCAAATCTTCCCAAGTGATGAAACTCATGCATCATGACTCGAGTCTAACAATATCTCAATCTTGCTGACAATTTTGAAAACCTTCTTGTGTTTTAGTAGTTGATAAAGAAGGCCAGTGGCCACTCACCACAGCTCAATCAAAAACACATTTGGTATGTAATGAAAAATGATGTTTACAATCAAAAACACATTTGGCAATAACAAAAAAATATTGATATATACAACATCCGTTTCTCTGGGATCTTCCCAGTTGACTTTTATTTACCCGTATCCATGTCACTTTGACCAAGTGATTTGGAAAGCAAAACGATTCAAGTTTTTGGTAATTTTTACATGGTGTTGTAGAGTTAAGTTTACAACCAAAAATTGCATCGTTTTGCTAATCAAATCTCCAGGTCAAAGTGACCCAGTGAATACACCGTGAATAGTGGAAAAAACTCAACTGGGGAGATCCCAGAGAAACGGAGGTAGCATTTGTTACTTTATGCATCCAAACAGTGTTGAAATGTATTTAACCGCCTAAGTATAAAAAACACCAAAAATACCAAAGTTGTTGTTTCTATAAACAGCTGTTTTTCATCATGTTTTTGTTTTTAAACGGGCAAAAAAAGCGCTGCCAAATGAGTTTCTAAAAGAACAGTGATTTTAATCAATTTTGTTTAAAAACAGGGATGCCATACAAGCACTAAGAGATAACAGTTGTTGAATACAGTTCAGAAATAACGGACTGCAACGAAAATGAAGATAGGGGCAACCTCCCTTTAAAACAGCACCTCTCAACAAGAGGAATGAACCCGACTTCTCTCATCACATTTGTAAAAACTAGTAAATCAACCAAACCGTGCCTAGAATCAGTGAATGAGAGTAATGCTCAAACTCGGTCTCTGACCTGATCCCAATTTTACGCTACTCTAGATGCATTGCCACTAGGTCTGGGGGCTGTTGATTAAGCAGTTCAGAAATCACCAGCTCCAGAGCAATTGCAGAGAGGGTCAACCACCATCTGAAAAACATCCATCTCTTTGCAGAGTGAGCCTTATTCTTGAGCCTGCACCACTTAATCAGCTCCAGTAGCACTGAATATTAAGAGCCTGTTTGGTATCAGCTTAATGAAACAAAGTCTAACAAACAACCAAACCAAATGTTTATCCCGCAAAGACAGGGATGCCAAACAGGAACTTTGACCATCTCACCAGACACAATCACCACCACCGTCAGACCTAAGATCTCTGCAGATCGAAGGTTAGGAAGATGCTCAAATCTATTTAGAGTGATCAGCCGAGAACGACTCCGCCGTGGCTGCAACTACAGTGGCCAAAAAACCTCCAAGTTTCATGCCAACACACGGACCCCATCTCTGTGCCTGAATCATCTGCTCGAGAAATTTGTTGGGTATCATGTGTGAGCGGTTTGTCCCACATCGATATGAAGGACATGATGTCCATGTTTAAATAGTGTGATTTGGGCCCTAACTCATAAGGTTGACCTTTTGGGTAAGTGGGTGTCCCAAATTATACTATGGTGCTCCTCTCTCACGGAACATAATCTCCCAACAAGTGGTATCAGAGACAGGTTCGTGCGCGCTGCCGTGGTGAATCAAGGGTGAGATGTGCGGAGTTCTCATGGATGGGTCTTCCATGAATGGTGGACCAGGTGTTCCTGCGGACGATCATATTCCTATGTCGCTCTAGCAGGTGGTCTGGCAGATGGTGGTCCGGTGCACTCTCACAAAGGCGATTCCAAGAAATTCGGCGAATGCTTCCGGGCGAGGGGGAGCATGTTGAAGGGCTCACACATGAAGGGGGAGATTGTTGGGTATCATGTGTGAGCGGTTTGTCCCACATCGGGATGGTGGACATGATGTCCACGTTAATATAGTATGATTTGGGCCCTAACTCATAAGGTTGACCTTTTGGGTAAGTGGGTGTCCCAAATCATACTATGGTGCTCCTCTCTCACGGCACATAATCTCCCAACAAAATTCATCGTCACAGCCAAATGTTTCAACATAAACCAGAAGGGGGTGAAAGTGCAATTTACCCAAACGAAAAATATACACAACTCCCATTCAGCTATCATCAAAAGCAGGCACATTGTAGACAATACTTTCCTCCCACAGTAGGTAGCTGCTTAGAGGTTATTATAAGGATATTGGTCAGCCTAGGTGTGCTGTTAAGGTTGACCTCATGAAGGCTTCATTAGGATGGGACTTCCTATTGGATGTCCTTGTATGGATTTTTTGTAAAAACTAATGTGAGCTCATGAGCTCCTCTTGTTAAAAATGCTATTGATTGTTTCTCTAATCTCCTGGGTTTAACGCCAAATAACCTGAAGAGTGACATATATTTCTCTGGGTCCCTGATCACCTTAAGACAGATTGACCACATATTTTTGGTTTCCCCATAGGTGCTCTCCAAGTCAGGTACCTTACGGGCGCCTCTCATTTCCAACCAAGTTGACGCACTGACTGCAAAGTGCTCATTAACAGAATGGAGACCAAGATTACTAGTTGGACATCTAGGCTCTGTTTGGTTCGCATTAAAATGTTTTACAAGGGAATATATTCTACGAGTAAAATATTTTGTGTGAAAAAGTTTTCTCTGCAATTATTTTCTCGTGTTTGGTTTACACTTGCCAAAATAGTGGCCCGTGACGGCACTGGCAGTGATTGGTGGCGGTGAAGGTGGGTAGCGGTGACGGGTCGTGGGGGAGGTAGGT
This sequence comes from Linanthus parryae, assembly GCA_023055425.1. Lineage (NCBI taxonomy): Eukaryota > Viridiplantae > Streptophyta > Magnoliopsida > Ericales > Polemoniaceae > Linanthus > Linanthus parryae. Next base: position 2,546,413 of record JALGPY010000002.1, read on the forward strand.
GGTAGTGGTGGTTATTGGTGGTGGAGGTGTTAGTATGAGTTGTTGTGCTCCTTCACTCTCCAGTTATGGTTCCGGATTTGAAATGTGTAAATCATTTTACATCATTAGAGGGAAAACATTTTACAGGAAAATATTTTACCTCCAACCAAAACACCAAAACAAGGGAAAACATTTTACAGGAAAATGTTTTACGACCAACCAAACGGAGCCCTAAATACATATATTTTGCTGTCACACTGCAAGTGAAGAAATAGTTGAGAAAAAAGTTAGGACTGTACAGTTAAAACTAGCCCTGGCAAAATAGACAGACTCGACGGATTTGGGCTAGATTTATATTATTGGCTGGACTTATACCATAGGTATACTCGGTAGAAATGTAATGTGACAGTTTTTTTTTTTTTTTTGTTATTTACTGCTAAATTCTATCCAGTTCCTCAAACACCAATTCCCTTCAGCACAACATATTGTTTTCTTTGTTAGAAAGAAAATGTATCAGTTTTGAAATAGTGGAAAGTAGAGTATTATTGTAGTTTTAGAATAATAGGGTTTCCTTTTAGTGCGAATCAGCAAGCAACATCCCGAAGCGACTGAAAATTCCATCTGTCATAAACTCACTACACATTAAATTATGCTCAATTTCAAAGCTTTCACCTACAGCAGGTACTTAAAGCCTCAGCGATATGGGTGCAGAAGAAGAGCCACTCATTCCATTATCCAATAATCCCATTACCCAAACAGGGCCAAGAAGTCTCTTGCACTTTAGTGTTCAGATAGCCTTCGAAAACAAAAAATTCCCGTATTTTTTCTTTGCAATATCTGCTACGCAGAATTCGAGTTTTCACTGAGACAAAAATTTGGGTTTGATTCGGCAAAGTTGCTGAGGAAACACGTCCTTCTCAACAAAGGAGAAGTAAGCAGCACTATGCTGTCTTGTTATTTGCAAATAGAATGTCGTGGAACAACCTATGCCTATGGAATCTTTTGAATTCAGTTCCTATTTCTTTTCGTCACAGATTTAGAAAAGGTTTAGATCTTCTTCGACATTATTTCAATATTAGGAGCGTACTGAGAAGATTCAAACTTAGTTTTACCTTTATCTAGCTTCATTAATTTATACAGCATCTAAGTGTTATGTATAAATTTTAGTAAAATGCAGATATCTAGATACAGGCTCTCTCAAAGGAAGTAGTACCCATTAACCAAATCAGCGACGCGATCTAAGCTGGTCTCGAACCAGTGGCTCTCTCCAATTTCTACCCCCAATTTGTTCAGCATCTCTCTCAGCGCATGCCTAACAAGAAGTTGCTCACTGGTATGTTCGTGACCAATTCTAAATGAGATGGCGGAAACGCCTATTTGTTGCTTTCAATTACTTGGACCCAACTTATCAAATGATGACATCAATAGGGTTCCTTTATAATCTTTCTAGCTCTTGTACTCGCAAATCGCAATACTGAAGCAACAGTAATGACATCTGAGTACTTCCTTTGCTACCATTTTCACACAGGTTATATGATAGAAACAGGGACATAACAAGTGGAGAAGTCTCCCAATTATTCGGACGAACATTCAGCACATACCCTTGGATAATCTTGAGAGGATATTTCAAGAAAACACAGCAAATAACTGCTAGATAACTAGATAACTGTTATATAACTGCTAGGTAACCGCTAGATAACTACTTACTGCCAAATAACTTACCTAAACGGCTGGATAGACTGGATGAGGGTCACGTGTGAGTCTCCTGGAATACATATGTAGCTTATTCTTACCGAGTTTATAAACAGGTTGGGTTCTATCTATTGATTAAAAAGGTATTAACGGCACTCCGATTTAAGGATAGATCGACTTATTGGACTATATCTAGTGACCCAATAAAACCCGTCTAAACATGAGCTGAAAATATAACCGATTTACAAGCACGTTTTCTCTCCATCGCTCCGTCACAATTCTCAGAGCAACCGGTCTGAGTTCTCTTGCCATCGCTCACTCTCCACCGCTGTCTCGCAAATTCCACATACACAAAGCCAAAAGAAGGCCCCAAACCCTTCAATTTCAAAAGATACCAATTTTGAGCAGATATTGAAATCTTTCGTCTTCATTGACCAGCAAGCGGTATGCACCCATATCTTGACTTTGATATTTTTACTTTTGTGTCATGTTTTTGGAACTTAATCGAGGTGGGTTTTTGTTTTTCAATGATCGTTCTTACTGGGTTCCTCATCATCTCTGAATTTTTAGGTTTTGAAGCCGATGTTGGGCTGTGTTGAAACTAGAAATTGAATGTCTGCATCATATATGGATAATCGAAGTCCCGTGCAGAAAAGCCCTTGAAAGTTTATCATAAGCTTCCTCCAAATTAATTTTAATAATGATATCACTTTTTTTCCCTTTTATATTCATGTTAAAATGGATAACCTCTTGAGCAAGAATAACATTATCGGTAGTATTCAAAGCATGTCTAAGTCTGCCAACAATCGACATTGCACAGCCCATTGCGTCTAAAGTGAATACTAATGGAAGGGTTTTCAATTTTGGGATAAGAGCAATGAGGGCGTGATTAATGCTCTGATAAATGTTGCAGTTAAGAAAGCAATTCTGAGCAAGAAAAAGTAACATCATAACCAATAATATTCAAAAATTTCTGAAAGAAGTAAGCTTTAAATCAATCATTTCGAGGAGCCTAGTAAGGTTTAATTTTATTTTTGCAAATATCCTTATAAGGTATCATTGATTTCACAATATCATAATTAACCAAATATGATGCAGAAATTTAATATCTCGTTTCAACATAGCCCAAAATCAGCTTCAAATCCTTGAAAATTCAGAGACTGACGAAGAAAACAGTAAGAATGATTATTTAAAAAAAAAAAAAAAAAACGTCTAGATTAAGTTCCAAAAACGTGACACCGAGGTAAAGATATCAAAATCAAGGTATGGGTATATCGCAAATCACTTATCAGTATGGGTATATCGCAAATCACTTATCAATCCATGAAGACGAAAGATTTCAAAGCCTGCTCCGAATTGGTATCTTCTTCCACTGACCAAGTCTACGCCAAATTGAAGGGTTTGGGATCTTCTTTTGGCTCTCTGTATGTGGAGTTCGGGAGAAGAGAGGCGGAGAGAACTCAAAGCAACCAAACCTAACTGTTAATCGGTGATGTTTACATCATCTCATGTTTTTATGGAGCTGTGATGTTTAGATGGTTTTTATTAGGTCACTGGATAAAACCCAATAAGTCCGTCTATCTAACGATCTTAAAGGGGAGTGCCCACTAATACCTACCTAATAAATAGATAGCTCCTGCACTGGTTATAAATGAGGATGATGCAGATGCAGATGCAGCTGCAACTGCTATTTTTTATTCAAAAACGCCTCCTACTTGAAATATCATACATCAGAAAAGGACACAGTCGAGATTTTTACAGGGCTGCAACGAACTTAGTTTTTTAGCGCTCAGGACTGTATCAGAATTCAGGAGGATGATGCAGGCATCTTACTTCTTGCGGCGGACATCCCCAAATTCATTTCTAAGGGTTTGTGAACCTGGCTAACTAAATTATCCTTGCTCTCAGTAAGCAACAAATCGATTTCACCCAAAAAATAAAGTCCCGACTAGGGTTTTTGACAACTTCTTGTTGTGCTTGGCGGATTGAACGATGACCTCCAAAATAAAAAAGACGGGGGGCGGCCGCCGACAACAGATCTTGGAAGAGATACTGATACGCCTCCCACTGAAACCAGTGTCGCGATTGAAGCTGGTATCAAAGCAGTGGCTGTCTCAAATCTTCAATCCCTCATTTGTTCAGCGTCACTCTCAGCACAGTAGTTTCAACAACAAGTTTCATACTTGTATGTGACAGATGGTGCATTTATTTTAAGAAATGCCGACTTTGATTTCATTTCTTTCAATTCATTGGACCGAACATATCAAACAATTCCATCATTAGGGTTCCACTATGATGCTATTAGTAGACAGCTTTTGAAGATGAAGATTCTGAAATTGAGATCATCGATTCTTGTAATTCGCTTCTCCTGTGCACCTTGAAATGTTGTCGTGTTCTTTGAGTCTGCAATCCAACCACAAAGACCTTGAGATTGCTACCCACTAGACCAGTCCACTATGGGCATGGGCGAACATGCACTGGTTATTTAGCTTTCAACCCTTCTGTCTCCCCCCACTATGAGGTCATATTAGCATTAGGAAGAGGTTAGATCTGTATTGGAAACATCACATATATTCCTCTGAGGATGAACTCTGGAAGACTTTAAATCCTCCAATTCACCCATCATCGAGAGAAAGGTTTTTTCTTGAATGGCTCAATGTACTGGCTCTCTGATGAAAGGTGTTTCTCTTTTGATGTCTACAACAAGGAGATGAAACCGTAGACTTGCTTCACGACTTGCCTAATCCTTGTTTCTGGACAAATTTATACGCAGTTGACAGTCATTTGTACTACATAGAGAGGAATGTGACAACGACGAAACATCAGATTTTTTTGAAGGTGAGATGACAAGTGATCTCTCGGAGTGGTTTACCAAGTATGATGCAAGTGTAAGTCCCCTGTTGTCTGCATTCCCTCAAATAACCGTTTTAGATGAAGACGGATGGCCAGAATTTGCGCAAATTTGCAGGTTTTGTTTTTCAGCCGTATGTGGTTGAAGGTGTAAAAGAAGATGAGTTACAACTAGTGTTACGAATTCCAAGAAAGCTCCTTTTGTACAATCTCGAGGACAAGACGGCGAAGAACTCTGTACAAAAGGAGCTTACCTGGAATTCCTAACTCATCATCTTTTACACCTTCAACCACAGATATGGCTGAAAAACTATAGCAGCAAATTTGATCATTTCTGGCCCTTCGTCTAAAATGGATATTTGAAGGTATGCAGACAACAGGGGACAAACACTTGCATTTGCATCATACTTGGTAACCCACCCCAAGAGATCACTGCTCATCTCAACTACACAAAGATCTGGTGTTTCTTCGTCGTCACCTTTCCTCTCTATGTAATACAAATGACTGCCAACTCCGTACAAATTTTTCCAGAAACAAGGTTTAGGCGAGTCGGGAAGCAAGAAGTCTAATGGTTTCGTCTCCTCATTGTATACATCAAAACAGAAGTCAGAGAGCCAGTAAATTGTGCCATTCAAGAAAAAACATGATGGGTGAATAGGAGGATAAAACGTCTTCTAGAGTTCATCCTCAGAGGAATATATGTCAAGTTTCCATTACGAATTTAACCTCTTCCTAATGCTAATGACCTTATAGTGGGGGGAGACAGAAGGGTTGAAAGCTAAATAACAGTGCACCTTTACCCTGGCCCATAGTGGGCTGGTCCATTGGGCAGCAATCTCAAGGTCTTTGTGGTTGGATTGCAGATGCAATAAACGCGAGGATATTTCAAGGTGCACGGGAAAAGCCCATTACACGAATCAATGATCTCAATCTCTGAAACTTCATCACCAATTACGTCATAGAGGAGCAACCCTAATGATGGAATTGTTTGATATGTTGGGTCCAGGGCATTGAAAGACACGAAATCAAAGTCGGTGTTTCTTAAAACAAATGCACAATCGGTCACAAACATACCAGTATGAAACTTGTTAGGACTTCTGTGCTGAGAGTGAAGCTGAACAAATTGGGGGTCAGAGACTTGAGAGAGCCACTGCTTCGAGACCAGCTTAGATCGCGTCACTGGCTTTGCCCGAAGGCCTATCAGAATATCTTCCAAGAGGTATCTGTTTCCGGCAACTTGTTCGGCAGCCGTTAATGTCATCGTTCAATCCGACAAGCACAACAAGAAGTCAGCGACAAACCCTAATCGGGAGTATTCTTTTAGGGAGACATCTTACTAAGAGGAAGGATTATTAGTGCGTACTCCCTCCATTCGCGTTTATTACTCCCATTCGACTATCCACAAAGATTAGGCAATTAGCATTTTAATTTATTTCCTATTCTATCCTCAAATTGTCTTGCAACTGGTGACTAAATGATGGACAAGCACACTTATTTTTAAAGCCTGTATCTAAATAAGATACTAGAATTCCAAGTTCATAAATAACTATTATGTGCATTTTACATAACTTGATACATAGCGCTTGAGATGTATTAATTCATGAAGCTAGATAAAGGTGAGATTAAATTTGATTCCGCTCAGTACGCTCCTAAAATAGGAATAATATCGACGAAGAGCTAAACCTTTTTTAATGCCAGGTTTTAATACTGGTGAATCTAAAAGCCATCAATTTAGTACAACTAGAATCCATATTAATAGATTTGACTACAGTAGTATGATTATGTGTGTCAAAGAAAAAGGCAACAAAATTCAAAAGATTCAATAGTTTCAAATTACCCAACAACAAGGTTGTTCCACGGCACTCCGCTTGCAATGCGTTTGTAAACCAAAACATACAAGACATGGGATATACTGCAGAAGTGAATTAAGAGAATTTTCAAGAATATAACTCTTTTAAATGTCAATTAAAAAGTAATACTGGCGCCATGACAAATAACAAGACAACAGAGTCCTACTTACATCTCCTTCGTTGAGAACGTGTTTCCTCAGAAACTTTCCCCGGAACAAAAACTCCATCTTGTCTGAGCTTGGACATCCGTAGCAACACGATCTGAATATCGTGTCTCGACAGTTACCTGAAATAAAGAATTATTTTAAGCACTCTTGAATGATTGAATCAATATAACATTGTAACCTATTTCTGGCATATCATACTGAATTGAGTTGGTAAAACTACCACCCAAATTACCACAAACAGTGAACAAAGAGTTTTGGAAAGCTCTCAGAGAAGGTAAAAGAGAATTGGATTAACTATGGCCTAATTCAGTTTCTATTTGTCCATTAAACACAATCCAACCTGCAACCCCCAAAATGCAACAATTATCAAGTCGGAGGAGCTTCCAGCAACATTCAACCTCTTCATGATATCGACCCTAGTTTCCTGATCAGCGAGGCTGATTCTCTATTCCAGCAGTCTCGGCGGCAATTGTGGTTCTCGGCGAAACCAAACCAAGAAACCGGTGACTATCGCATTTTTCTACGACTGGGCACTTCAAATTTGTTCCTCTGACTTCGCCGTGGTCCGAATTTCCAAACAATTCGTATGATAAATCTTGAAATTAACTTGGGGCTTTTGATCCCCAAGTCACTGGGATTCTGTGATAGTAGCAGTTCTGAAAATGGAGGGGGAACAGTGGTGTTGCAGTAGTGGTGATGGTGGTGTTCTTGGTGGTGGATGGAGATGATTTTTCAAGTTCTCATTCCTCCAAGTAATTGTCCAAAAACACAATTTATGAGTAATTATTTAGGTTCAGTTTGATGCAAGAGATATTTAACAAATGGTCTGTGGGAATATCCTCTTCTGAGCCTCTGGGGTTCATCCCTGTCTCCGCTAGTGTGTGTCCCCATTTGTCTGGTGGCTTTGCTGGTTTGTTTAATTTTTCCTTCCCCGTCTTTCCTCTTTTCTCCCACTCCCTTTATATATCTCTTCCCAGATCTCTGTTTATACCACCAAAATCCACCGATACAAAGCCCTGCCACACTCTGTTAACGGTTTCCTCTAGGCTAGCTCCAACTTTCCCCATCCCATCAATTAGCAACTAAATTACTCTAGCCTAACCCTTTCTCGTTATCTCTGTTCATCTGCCTTCTAATTTCTCTTTGGCACAATGAAATCAGTAAAAGAGATCGAGCAAGAGCTGGATGCCAACCCAGGAGCCATCCATGAGCTTCAAAAAGCTACCATAAACGGAAAACATCTCAGTGAAAAGTGCCACACAAGAAGACGATGAAAACCACAGTCACCGGTCTCTGGAAGCCTCGAGGGAGCTGCTAGTCGAGAGCTTCAACTACAGCAAATGCAGCATTTCATTCTCAGATCCAGAGGACTATCAACGGGTGTGGAAGAATCGTCCTTGGATCATCAGCAACCGGATGCTTATTCTCGTCGTCGTCGATTGGAAGGTGGGTAAGGCTCTAAACAATGTCGACTTCTCAAAATGCCCTTTCTGGATTCACGTTCGAGGCCTTCCCCAGGCAAAAATATCGAAGCATAACGGCGAGAGGAATTGCGCAAAAATGGTGAGTTCCTAGAATTACATGAATGAGCTGAAGAAGAGGTTTATCAAAAACCCTTTCTCCAAATCAAAGTGCTGATCAACATCGAAGAACAACACTCCCTAAAGGCTTCTTCCTTAGAAAAGAAGAGGGTAGAAGATGGATTAAGTTCCAGTATGAGAGGCTCGCTGAATATCGCCGAAAATGCATCTGAAATCCCTTTTCAAGATTCTCACCGCCAACCTTTCTTTTTCTAGTTCTACTAAACGTTTGCGTTTAGATTCACCGGTATGTAAACTATGCATAAAAAGGTTAGCTCTTCTTCGACATTATTCCTAGGAGTGTACCGAGCGGAATGAACAGAATCATTATTTATCAACTTGCCATTCTGGTGTATCATTTAGATTCAGGCTTAAAAAAGAAGTGTGATTGCTCATCCTTTAGGCCCCAGTTGCAAGTCAATTTGAGGGTAGAATAGGAAATAAATTATAATGCTAAAACTTTCTTAATCTTTGTGCACAGTCAAATGGGAATAATAAAAATGAACAGAGGGCGTATGCACTAGATTATCCTTCCTCTCAGTAAGCAACAATCATTTTCCACCTAAAAAAGATTCCTCGCAACGGTTTTTCGACGACCTCTAAAAATCATTTTCCAAATCTTTTGGATTGAACGATGACCTCCAAAATCAAAATGACTGCCGTCGAACAAGTCGCATGCAACAGATACCTCTTATTATAAGAGATACTGATACACCTCCCACCGAAACCAGTGACGCGATGGAAGCTTGTATCGAAGCAGTGGCTGTCTCAAATCGCTGACCCCCAATTTTTTCAGCTGCCACTCGCAGCAGAGTCCTAACAACAAGTTTCCTACTGGAATGTTCATGACCAATGGTGCATTTATTTCAAGAAATGCCGAATTTGATTTCATTTCTTTCAGTGTCTTGGACCCAACATATCAAACAATTCCCTCATTAGAGTTCCTCTATGATGCTCTAAGTAGACAACTTATTGAAGATGAAGTTCCTGAGATTGAGATCATGGATTCTTGTAATGGGTTTATCCTGTGCAGCTTGAAATATGATCATCTTTATTGTGTCAGCAATCCGACCACAAAGACCTTCAGAGTGCTACCCCCAATACCAGTCCTCTAAGTTCCTGGGTGAACATGCACTGGTTATTTAGCTTTCAATCCTTCTGTCTCCCCCCCCCCCCCCCCCCCACACTATAAGGTCATGAGCATTAGGAAGAGGTTAGATTTGTGCTCGAAACTTGACATATATTCCTCTTAGGATGAACTCTGCAAGAAGTTTGATCCTCCTATTCACCCATCATCCGAAGAAGGTTTTTTCTTGAATGGCTCGATGATCTGGATCTCTAATGAAAGGTCTTTCTGTTTTGATGTATACAATGAGGAGATGAGACCGTTAGACTTGCTTCACGTCTTGCCTAATCCTTTTCTATGGGCGACTTAATACGCAGTTGGCAGTCATTTGTATTACATAGAGCGGAAGGGTAACGACGAAGAAACTCCAGAATTTTTTGTAGGCGTGATGACAGGTGATCTCTCGGAGTGGGTTACCAAGTATGATGCAAGTGTTTGTCCAATGTTGTCTGCATTACCTCAAATAACCATTTTAGATGAAGACCGGCGGCCAGAATTTGCTCAAATTTGCAAGTTTTGTTTTTCAGCCGTGTGTGGTTAACAGTGTAAAAGAAGACGAGTTACAACTAGTGTTAGGAATTCCAGGCAAGCTCCTTTTGTACAATCTCATGGAGAAGGAAGGCTAAAGAACTCTGTAATAAGCAAGGTGAACTGGGCGACGACCTCCAAATTGTACAGAGTTCACATTGCAAATTACAGAGTTCTTTCACCATCTTCTCCTCCAGACAGTACAGAAAGGAGCTTGCCTGGAATTCCTAACACTAGTTGTAACTCATCTTCTTTTACACCTTCAACCACACATATGGCTGAAAACCTATAGCACAGAATTTGATCATATTCTGGCCCTTCGTCTAAGACAGCTATTTGAAAGTATGTAGACGACAGGGGACAAACACTTGCATTATACTTGGTAATCCAATCCGAGAGATCACTGCTCATCTCAACTACGAAAATATCTGGTGTTTCTTCGTCGTCAACCTTTTTCTCAATAACTGCCAACTGGGTACAAATTTGTGCAGAAACAAGGTTTAGGCGAGTCAGGAAGCAAGAAGTCTAAGGGTGTCATCTCCTCATTGTATACATCAATTCAGAAAGACCTTTAATCAGAGAGCCAATACAATGAGCCATTCAAGAAAAAACATGATGGGTGAATACGAGGATAAAACGTCTTCCAGAGTTCATCCTCAGAGGAAAATATGTCAAGTTTCCGGTACAAATTTAACCTCTTCCTAATGCTGATGACCTTATAGTGGGTGGAGACAGAAGGGTTTAAAGCTAAATAACCAGTGCAACTTTTCCCACGCCCTTAGTGGGCTGGTCCATTTAGGCAGCAATCTCAAGGCCTTTGTCGTTGGATTGCAGACCCAATAAACACAAGGATATTTCAAGGCGCACAGTCAAAGCCCTTTACAAGAATCGATGATCTCAATCTCAAAAACTCCGTCACCAATTACATCACAGAGGAACCCTAATGATGGAATTGTTTGATATGTTGGGTCCGGGGCATTGAAAGGCACGAAATCAAAGCCGGCCTTTCTTGAAACAAATGCGCAATTGGTCACAAACATACTAGTATGGAATTGTTAGGACACTATGCTGAGAATGATGCTGAACAAATTGTCAAATAGGGGGTCAGAGATTTGAGAGTCACTGCTTTGAGACCAGCTTTGGTCGCGTCAATGGCTTTGCCAGAAGGCATATCAGAATCTCTTCCAAGAGGTATCTGTCTCTGGTGACTTGTTCGGCGGCCATCGTCGTCATTTTGATTTTGGAGGTTATCGTTCAATCCGACAAGCACAACAAGAAGTTAGTGACAAACCTAGTCAAGAGTATTCTTTTAGGGAGAAATCTTACTAAGAGGAAGGATAATTTAGTGCGTACTCCCTCCATTCGACTATGCTCAAAGATTAGGCAAGTTTAGCATTTTAATTTATTTCCTATTCTATCCTCAAATTGTCTTGCAACTGGTGACTTAAGGATGGACAAGCAACCTTCTTTTTTAAGAACTTCTTATTTAATGCCACGTTTACATACTGGTGAATCTAAAAGCTGTCCATGTAGAAGAACTAGAATCAATATAATAGATTAGAATAATGAGAAGGCAACTTAATTCAAAATATTCAATAGTTTCAAATTGCCCAACAACAAGGTTGTTCCACAGCATTCTATTTGCAATGCGTTTGTAAACCAAATCGTACAAGACATGGGATATAGTGCACAAGTGCATAAAGAGAATTTTCAAGGAATATATCTCTTTTACGTGTCAATTAAAAAGTAATACTGGCGCTATGACAGATAACAAGACAACAGAGTAGAGCTTACATCTCCTTCGTTGAAAAGGACGTATTTCCTCAGCAACTTTGCCCGGAAAAGAAACACCTTATTGTCCGAGCTTGGGTATTCCTAGCAACAAAATCGGAATATCGTGTCTCGACAATTACCTGAAATAAATGATTATTCTAAGCACTCTTGAATGATTGAATCAATGTAACTTGTGTTGTGACATGTGTGGCATATAATACTGAATTGAGTTGGTTAAACAAACACCCAAATAACCAGAAATAATAAACAAAGAGTTTTGGAAACCTCTGGTAAGGTAAAAGAGAATTAGATTAGCTATTACTTAATTCTGTTTCTATTTGTCCATTAAGCAAGGATTTGACCCTGCAACCCCCAAATGCAACAATTATCAACCCAACCTCTTCATTATTCGGCTACGGTTTATAGATTTGGCGACGTAGCATACCATTCAAGATGCATAATGTTCCAATCACTTAATTTTCATCACGAAATCGACCAATAGTAGCTGATACCAGACAGTGATGAAGTTAACGAAAAGGGAGACAGTTTTACATATTGAGATTTAAGCGCCCATTCTTACTTCCTACCCACGTACCATTGCAGAAATCTTCAACAGTTGATAGTCTTCAAATTTTTTTAAGGTCAAGACCAATGTAGACAAATACTGCAGTCAAACTTTCCCAATATAACTTTTGAATTGAGTTTACTTTAAATCAAAGCAAGAGAGCTAATTGAAAACCCTTGTACAGTTTCTTTTTTTTTTTGACAAAGGATCCTCTCCCTAGTCCCTACATGGTCTGCCCAGTGGCCATTAATAAGCCCCACAAAAGCCCTTCCAGCAAGATTTAACCTCTTCATTATTCAGGTAATTTGAGATATTAGGACTACTTAATGAATTTGCCTTATAGAAATCAATTCACTGAGCCAAAGTAATTAAATGAAATGTAAGCAATTCAGGTACCTTCCATTGAAGAGATGTTCAATTTCGAGGGCTCTGATGGCTCTGACCAGTTCTCCAACCTCCTCCTTGAGGTTCTGCTTCAATTCTCTCTAATCGATCGAATACGAAGTACGATTTAGCAGAATGAAATTGATTTGATCGAAGACGAAGCTGATAACAAATTAGGGTTTGGCGTCTCTGGTGGGGGATTTGAAGAGAGGCCTTGGTTTGAAGGGTAAAAAGGGGTGAGAGAGATTATTATTATTATTATTATTATTATTACTATTATTTTATTTAGTTAAATATTCTTCGCAGTGGTTGAATAAAACTTGGGCCGTGTAAACCCACCCTGTTTTACCTCCTAAATGGGTTCAACTTTAGCCCACACGACATTTTCAAATTTTCATTTCTCCAAGTATAATGGGTCTGTTTGGATGAGCTGAAGTAAGCGGACGGTTTGGGCTAAAGATCTACATTTATCTGGAGCGTTTTAGATAAGATAGCTACAAATAGATTAATGTAATTTTTGTAATAAAAGTAATAATATAATATTATTGAAAATGGTGACTCTTTTTTGAGTGTTATTATTATTTTTTGGTGGAAGGTGTTACTCTTTTTTTAGTATTGTTTTATATGGTCACAGAAAATGGAATGCTCAGTGAATCACATCATATATTCTATAAGATAGAGCGGTTGACTTTTTTTCAACCGTTAGATTAAAACAGCCCAGCCTTTGGATCTCACCTACTACCCACCACTTTTGTAATTTCTTCCACGCATCTTTAACTTCTCCCATTTTTGTAATGGTTAAGTAAATCAACATTCGTCATTTTTCTCTCTTGAAAGAGTTTATATTTTAGCAAATATATGTGTGGATGCATATTTTTATCATGCGTCTTATCATTTTTTTAAATTTTTTGGTTGAGATAGTGCCCTCGGGCACGGGCAATCCCCTAGTTGTTAACAAATGTTGACCGAGAGGTCCATTCATCTTGTTTCTCCTTGAGTGAGTTACCGTCCCTATTCCAGCTGTCGGACACAAGTCCATGAAAACCCTCATGTCGCTCCCCACATTTTCTGGTATTGAAATCTTCTCTTCTGTCTCCAAACAAAACTATGTTGTTTCCAATCAACTAAGATTGGCGTGTGATCTGAGTTTGGCCAGCACAAGTGCATAACCCGAGCTCCCTGAAACGCATCCATCCACAAGATCTTAACCACAAGTGCAAATCTTCGATCCAAAATGAGAACTTCGTTATTTTCTTGCTTGACAACATTTTGTTTGGTTTATTGGTTGTTGCATAATTAAACGAATTAAAGGTGATGTTTTTTTTTAAATCAATTGCTAATGCCAAATATGTTATGATTTTTTGTTGGCCAAGCACTTCTTTTATTTCATGATTTGTTTAATGAATAGTACTTTGGTTAATGATTTAACTTAAAATTTTAGTGACTTTGAGTGTTGAGTTTTGTTACTGTGCATCTTGACCCCCCCCCCCCTCCCACTGTAGCAATTATGCGTCCTCCACTGACAAGGTAATCCATCAGAAATTTGAAACCTAGATTCAGAGGGATTTCAACATCAACTGAAAAGACCCACAAAGAAAAAATCCACAATTTAGAGGAAATCAATCGTTTTTGGTTGGATTGGCTGTCGGCATGTTTGTGAGTGTGGATCGATGTTGGTCACAGAATCAGATGGAGAATTAGGTTCCACTCGCCGGTTTCAATGGTCATCTGGGGTTGAGGGATTTGGGTTCCGCGATGGTTCAGTCCGTGGTTCCGGTTGTGTTTTCATGGCTGGTGATGGTGGTATTCGTTTGTGGAAAAACGGACTTTCATACTGGTGGAGTCGGGGCAAATTCAAGGTTTAATTGCATTTTACCCCCTTGCGGTTAGTGGTTTTTGCGAAGACCCCCTCGAAGTCTCAAATTATGCAAAAGGCCTCTCTGTGGTTTGGTTTATGTGCAATTCAAATTGAACCCAGATTCAATACAGATTTTTCTACTTCTTATGCCTTGCTACTTCCTATTGTTGGGTTCTTGGTCATATATTTCATCAATTCCCAAACTTGATGACTATTTCAACATCTAAAAACTGGGCAACATTACACAACTATCACCAAGGACACCAATATCAACACCTAGAACATCAATATCGGGGAGAGAAACGGAAGAAGTAGAAAAAAAAGGAACTAAAAAAACTAGATCTGTAAGAAGAAAGGAGGAAGAACCTCCGTCGTCCTCGATGTCGTACGCGACGCCGCACCCTACAGATTATTATTAGAAGAAGAAGAAGAAGAAGAAGAAGAAGAAGAAGAAGAAGAAGAAGAAGAAGAAGAACAACAACAACAACAACAACAACAACAACAACATGGAGGAGAAAAATAAATAGTGAAACAAATCTGGAATGGGGAGAAAAAGACCGGGTCGTCTGCCTCCGCCCGACCTCCACCGTGTCATCCACCTCCCACCGACCTATGTCCCGTCTTTCGCTGCCGCAACTTCTGAAGAAGAAGATGGAAGAGTGAGATGTAGAAAGGAGAAAAAGAAAAAATGTCGATAGAAAAATGAGAGAGGGCAGAGTTAGAGAGAGGTAGTGTGAAGAATACTACTATGTGACAATATGAGGATATATATGCAAGGGTATTTGTGTCTTTTCAACATGATTAACGGAAATTAGCCCCTTCCCGCACAAAAAGCAAACCACAGGGAGGCCTTTTGCATAAATTGAGACCTTAAGGGGGTCTTTCGGACAAACCCCAAACCCCAAACCACGGGGGGGGGGGGGGGGGGGGGGGGGGGCAAACTGCAATTAACCCAAATTTCAAATAGATTGTAATTCTGGTAAATGAAAGCGGGTAAAACAGACTTTTCATTTTGACAATCGTAAAACATACTTTCATAGTGGTTCAGTCGGGGAATGGACCAATTCATAACCCGTTTAACATCCCTCTTTATATGACCCGACATGCCCATTGGGCCACATATGGTCTCAAATAGGAGAGCAGGTTTTGGGGTTCAAAATATCAAACATTAGTGGTAGATTTTAGAACTTTTTTTTTTACGGAGGCCGGACACTTCTAATCGGTCACCAAGTATCTTTAAAAGAAAAATCTCCCAAGTTAACACCAGGACACGAATGTCTGTCGGTTCTTCTTCTGTTTATTTGTTTACTTTCTTTTTAGAATCTTTTTGGAGAAGAAAAAAGGGACCACCAACCATTCTTTGGCAGGGAAACAGAAGGAGGAATATCAGTCACTAGTTGTAGCCGGTCACCGGATTCTATAAATTTCAAAAAAAAAAAAAATTATTTCATTACGGTGTTCTAGACCGGCCTTCAAACAAGCACAACGTAGCTACCATCACAACATAACTATCACCGCCTTCTTAACAAACACATAACATTCCTCTAAATGCATACTCCCTCCGTTTTACGCGATTGGTTTAAATGCTAATCGGGTATTATTCGGACATAACGATTTGGTTAGTCAAGCAAGGCAAGAATTTGATAATTTTTGCATGATCTTGTAGAGGCTAGTTTATTCTACAAGACCATGCAAAAACTAACAAATTCTTGTCTTGTATGACTAACCAAATCGCTGGACCCAAATAATACCCGTTTAATATTTTAACAAATCGCATGAGACGAAGGGAGTAGACAATCAAACATAATTGATCCAGCTAAGTGGGCTCATTTACTAACCCATTTAATAAACGGGTTTAGTTGGGCAACCCAGATTATCCCTATTAGTTACACGGGCATGTTTGAACTTATTTAATCACGGCGGCCACGAGCAGGTTCACTGGATGGGCTTAAATTGAGGGCTCTACTCATAGAGATTGCCCTGTTTGGATGAGGTCAACTATATAGAATTATCAAACTATAATATAGAACAAGATAATCTCAGCAGTTTCGACTGGTTCCGGTTAATGTTTAAGCTTATTCGAAACCAAATCTCAAATACTCCCTATGTCTTTCAGGTTCTTCAAAAAATTATTCAAGTATTATATGGGCCTAGCGATTTGTTTAGCAAAAAAAACAAGAACTTGGTAGTTTTTTGTGAGATTGTAGAGCAAAGTTGACACTACGACACTATGAAAAAATTATCAAACTCTTGCGTCGTTTTGCTAACCAACTCGCTAGGCCCAAATAATACCCAAATAATTGTTTGAAGAAACTGGAGGAGCAGAGGGAGTACATTCTATCAGAACGTTTCAAAATCGGATCTCAACTTCCCAAATTGAGGGTTCCAAATATTTTATACGCTAGAAATTCTCTCAAAACTCTCAAATAATTGAAAATTCAAAACCAGACTTTAATCGATAATCCTTTAAACTGAATGAGCCAAACAGCATTGGCGATTGTTTTTTTCATTCACACGTTGCACGACATCATACTGTTCCCATGTTTGGATCCATATGTTTAAGTAACTGTTGTAAACTGCAGAAACCTGATGAGCAGCTAATCATCTTCATCATGTAAATTAAACAATGGAATCATGGAAACATAATTACAGGGCGGAGGCATGGAGGGACAATTAGGGTCCCTTGCACTCAACAATTTAAAGAACTATTTAAAGAACTTCATTTTGAACCTATGTTTCCATGGAAAACACGAGCCGAAGGTTAAGTAGATGAAGCATCCATTGCTTCTTCTCTTATCATTCGTGTGGGGCGGCAGATAAAGCTTTGAAGGACAAGCACAAGAATACATTAGCTAGATGATGGATAAGAAATTCCATATCCAACCACCATTTTTAAGGTAAAATATTCAAAGGCTAACAAAAAAGTTCAATAGCATCGAATGTTTTGTAGTCATATTAATAACACAATATGGGTTTCAAGATTACCGACATCTGCAGACAATGCCAAACAATAATAAAACTACAGAGTTAGTTCCGTATATGCGCGAAAGAATAGGTATGCGGTGGTTGTAAACATGAAGCAGAATAGAAAACGAGAGAAGCACAAGCATCCATTGTATCATGTACAGGAATAGAAGTGCTTTCGCTCTTTTACACGATTGAAACGTAAAAAGCTGAAAGACAAGAATGGTTGATTATACCTTAAATTGCATATAGTATAGAAGCATCACCATCAGAAGAACCATCTTTGGAAATGAAATGAGAAATCAGAGGGCTTCCAAGAATGTTCTACTTCTAGTCTTCATTCCCCTAGGGATACAGCTCCAGGTTCTTTTTTCCTTCTTCAATGAGTTTCATGAATGCTTCAGCCTCTGCTTCGCGAATTTCATTCTCCGCTTTCAGCAGCTTCTCTTCCCTCTTCACCATTTTCACCAGTTCGTGAATTCTCTTTATGAGCTTTTTAATTGCTTCCTCAATTCCAACTATTTCACCCTGCACTCGTGTTGTGATATTCTTTGGGTTAGCTCCTGACCCTGACCACTGGCAGTTGATGTGCTTAAGCAGCGTCTAAAATGAATTTGAATTACCTCGACAGTTTCCAACTCCTTCTTCACTGCATCACCTTCTGTAGCTACAACCTCCTCTTGAGAAAGCTCGCGAGCTTCTTGTGCAAGTAGTTGCTGACGCTGCTTGCAACAAAAAAAATACATATAGAGAATTTAAAAGGGAGGCGATTCGGACAGAATAAAGTATATTATAAAGCAAAAGTCTGAATCGCAATACATACCCTCTCCTTTGTCTTCGTTAATTCTTTTTTATATTCTCCCCACTGCTTCATAGCCTTCTCCATACTTCCCGTAATGTGCTGGTTCATATAAACCCGTTAGAAAACAGCGCACAAACATACATACACCTCACTATTTTGCCTGCGAATTTTACCTCTGAGGGGGATTCACTTTTCTCTTTTACCTCCTTCGGACTAAGACAAGGGGAAGAACAAAAAAGTAGCTTAAACATCAATGATGCATGGGAATGATAAACTGAAAGACATAATTTAAAACTGTTTCAGAAACGTAGATGATCAGTACATTTCGACGATCTCTGTCAACGCTTCCACCTTCTGGCGAAAGACTGTGTAAAACTCTGCACAATGAAAAAACACTGTGTCATGCAAACTACAAAAGCAGATCTTTTTAAATAGATGATGTGGTCAAGATGAAGTAGCAAAGGCAATTTCAAAGAAAAAGGTCAGTTACTAGCATTAGAGAAACCATTCAGAATAGACTACCATCATCAAAAATTGGACATGGGATCGGGTTTACCTTCATATACGTCGTCGTTCTCCATTTGTCAAATTACCTAACAAAGGACATGGAAATGTGTAAGTGTGCAAACCCAAACCCAGGACAAGAAAGTGAGAAGGAAAATTGAAACTGAATTTTGAAAAGAAGATTTTGATCTATGAGATACGGACGCTAAAACTAATTTATTTTACACGTTCGAGGAGGGGAAAATGATATACAGAAGCAACCTTAAAGAAAGGTGATCTCTTGAAACATTAAATCACAAAATGCACACCACCATAAGACCAACCAAGTAGGGGTTTTCGTAAGGGCCGTGTTACATCAACCTTTAAATTCAGGAATGTGTTTCCCTTGTTACATTTGACAAATTCCAAGTCTCAACATTCAAGGAAAACCAAATGTCACCATTAAACAATACACCAAATCACTTCTTAACGTTGCTACACAATCAATGGCTGCGTTTGTGGACCAAGATATTTCAAATATAATAACCTCGTTTTTTTTTCTTAGATGACGTTCGGTTGAAGTAAACATAGGGACTCATTGGCCCACAACCTTGTTTTTTTCTTATTTAACGCATACCACCATAGCAACCAAAACTCCTAGTTCCTCCATTGCCTTTCGTAAGGGCCAGGTTGAATCAATCTTTAAACCTTGAGATTCAGGAATGTATTTCCCTTGTTACATTTGACAAATTCCAAGTCTCAACCCTTAAGTCAAACAAATGCCACCCTTAAACAATACAGCAAATTATTCCATATCGTTGCTACAGAAGCAACGACTGCGTATGCGGACCAACAGCCAAACAAACATAAAAACTCAATGGCCCTTAACAGCCAAATAATTCCCTCTTAAAACATTTATTGATAAAGACATAATTATAGGCCTATTTACTGCATGCTGGCCGTTTTTCAACTTTATTTCGAGTGTGGTTCTCAGATGCTGACAGTTTTTGAAAACGTGATCTGAATTCACATTTTACGTAGAAAACGTAAAATGACATTGTGATATTAGTCCGAAAGCATTGAAATTACGTTTTCAACTTGAAAGTGCATATTCTCAAATTACCCATTTCTAAAGTGTTCGTCACAAAATAAAACACTGCGTTCAATAAAAGAAAGTGCTGAGAAAAGAATAATGGCCTTAAATCCTCATCTTAATAAATACTTCTCATAATCCCTTAAGTCCTCATCTCAATAAATTTCAAAGTACGAAAAAAAAAACACAAAGAAGACTTAGTGGCTTTTCCATGAATTTGACTTTGAAGTGAGTTTCAAATACTGGTTTGTGAAGGAATCTGTAACCAAGAAAGTAGGTTTTATGCTTATTATCAGCTGTTTTATTACACTCTCCAGGGATGACTAATGGATAACAGAGCTACTTTATACCCTGATAACTCTATATTTAGTTCATGTTCAACCCTGCAATTTTTCCAAATACATACACAAAAATTAAAATCGACCTACAGATACAAAATTCATCCAAATATCAGACCAACTTTGAAACATGCATATCAGTACCCAGAGAATGAGTGAAAAGGAGAAAACAAATCATTGCAAGAAACAACACTAAATCAGCTTCAACCCAAGAAATTCAGAGATCAACGAGAAACCCAGAAACTATGATGACCAAAATACGAAAACCCATCTCGGAAATCGCTTACCGACCCACGAAGACGAATGATTTGGGGTCTTCTTTTCGCTTCCTGTGTGTGCAAACTGCGAGAGAGTGGTAGCGACGAGTGTCACTTTAGATGGGTCTTATTGGGTCACAGGTGAAATCTGCATTAAGTCCATCTAACAGATGGGTTTAGAAATAGGCAGCACTCCAGTCAGTTTTCTAAACTGAGTAGGTGGGCTGGCCCAATAGATACAAATTCACTTTGCCAGGTCTAAAACATTGTTGGACACGGCCGGCCCGAATACGGAATTTCAGATTTTCTACTCCAAGTTCCTGAATTAATACCCAACAGCCAGGGCCGTCAAAATGGGTACTGACACGATGACCTGACACGAACACGACACGAAGTTGGAAGGTTTGGGTTTAGTCATATGGGTTTGGGTCATAAATAGGTCGACACGATTGAACACTGAATTTAATGGGTTGGCTGTGGGTTGACTCGCAAAACCCATATAGAACCCGCATAACCCGTACTTTAAGTCACCTGTATAAAAATTAAACCCAACACGACGTATTGTAACCCGTATTTGAAACATAGGCCCACTTTCTTACTTCGTTAAAATTTATGCCTGATAACTTTTTTACCTTTTTATAAGACTAAAAAAAGTTAAGTTTTTCTAACTTCAACTTTTTTATCTTTTTACTCTTTAAAACTACTTTTTAGGAGATAAAATAGAAGTTATGTAAACAACCTTTTCTATTAAAAAGGTAACTAAAACTTATTAGAAAACTTATTAGGCACAAAGTAAACAACATTTTTATCTTTTTCTAAAAAAAGATAAAAAGTAGCCTAAATTTTGATAAAGAAAGCAGAGCCATAATAAAAAAAAATAAATTTAGAGCTAATATATTGGTTGTTTGTTCCTATAAAAAGTCTACCGTGCAACTCATCATTCTCTCACAATCTTTTCTTCCCTCATCACCTCCGGCTGTTCGCGAATTGCGACAATCTGAACTGTGAAAGAATGGCCACAAACATGTTTTAATTTGTGCAATCGTATTGTATGTTCATGTTGCTTATATTTCATATTAATTTTTTTATTTTATGATTATATAAAATAAACGGGTTACACGCCGGGTAACCCGGTTATTATATAATTCGAGTTAGGGTCTATAGTACTAGACACACTAAATTGGTCGGGTTCGGGTTTACTCCAAATAGGTCGCGACACGAATACCGGACACATGGCAAAAAAGAAATCCTCTCTTCGTACTTTTGGTGGTGGTGGTGGTATTGTTTTAATTCAGTTGCCAATTCACGATCATTCAAACCATTCACCACCACCACCACAAACCATTCATATTTTTGGCGAATATGACCCGACACATGGCAAACCTATACGAATATGACACCAAAAAGTAATCCAGTTAAACAAAGAAACGATCATTTCAACCATTCATATTTTTGGTGGTGATATTTTTGGTGTTCTTAATGATACACATGACAAAAAAGTAAAAAAATAAATAAATAATAAGAGTAATATGGTTTAAAAAAATTCAATCGCCCACTTTTCTAATGGAACTTAACAGAGGGGTGGCTTTTGTCAAAGGAATATTCCGTTACAAAATAGTAAAGTGTCTTTGTTCAAACGTCAGGGTAACAAAGCGTACTTTGTCTAATTGTCAGGGTAGCAAAGTGTATATGAAAAACAACATTCCCACTATACTTTTCACATAACAATTTTCTAACACCGCCACAACATTTCCAAACTAGCCCCCAATTCCTCCCCGAGCCTCATGCTTGAAAGACATGAGTGGTTGGATCATGAAACATATATTTGAAGAGAGAAGTCATGTCTTTTTCTGAGACAGGACTCTTAAACCATTTCAATGGAACTCATCTGAATCCGTATAACCGGATGGAAAAAGGGTCAATGTACATCACGAAATGATTTCAATTCAAACAACCCATCTAGATTAGCCAAAATCTGAGGCAATATATACAGGGTACATATGATCAAATAAATTGACAAATCAGCCTCTCAAGTCACTAAGAGCATCTCCAACCATCCTCAATTTCTCCATATTTGGTGATTTTTTTGAAGATTTTAGTCTCCAACCTCAAATCTCCATTTCTCTATTTCTCTAAAAAAATGGAGATTTGTTTTAGGCCTCCAACCATGTTTGACCAAAAAATCTCCATTTCTCCATTCTCCATTTTTTCTCCATTTATTTGGAGGTGGAGATGTTCATCTCCAACCATCCTCCATTTCTCCAAAAAAATCTCCATTCTCCATTTTTTCCTCCAGAATTGGAGGAAAAAATGGAGAATGGAGATTCATCTCCATTTCATCGATTAACGTGTAAAATGAATAATTTAACTCTAATTGTGTTTATTAGTGACTTAAAACATATATATTATTGGTAAAAGTATGATATATTGAAAATTGTTAACTATTACGATTAAAAAATTATAATATAAGTTTATATTCATTCTAGTAACTTATAAATAAAAATAAAATTAACATTTCCTGACAAAATATTAATATAAAAAAGTGAACACATACAATTATTACTAAGTAAAAAAATTACAAAAACAAAAACATAAAGACATTACATGAAAATGAAATACTACATAGTTAAAAATAAAAACATCGAAAACGATTCTAAGAAAGCACGTGAAATGATAATTTATTTCGGACTTCCTCCACCTAGACTATGAAATTTCATCTTCGGTGCCTCCCGTTGTACTTTCCAGAGAATATAATAGGACAACCTTCATGGATTTCCTTGCTCGTCATCGAGATTTGATAAATGAGGGTGAGCATCATGAACTACGAAGAAGACTCGTTGCACACTTGTGGGATATGCGTGATCAAACAGAAAATGATGGTGAATGAGATGTATTTTATGAAATTTTAATCATTTCATGTATGCTTTAATTAAATTTGTAATTTAGATTATCGTATTGAAATTAAATTGCTAAAAATTATGTTGAAACTAGCATTCCTAATTTTTTGAAGGAATTTTGGTATTAACCATTGGAGACTGAAATCTCCATTCTCCATAAATGGAGAAATGGAAATATATATTATTTTATGATTTGGAGTAAAATTTGGTTGTATTGGTTGGAGACTAAAATCTCCATTCTTCCTCTAAAAATGGAGAAATAGAGAAATGGAGGTAGAATGGTTGGAGGCTGCTCCATTTTTTTCCACCAAAAATGGAGAATGGAGGAAAAAATGGAGATAATGGTTGGAGATGCTCTAAGGCGGCAAGGGAGTAGATGGACATGGCATGGAATAAAAGACCTAGCTGTATTTAACTATACTTTATACTTTATGTGGTGTTTTTATATGTCATGAATGTCTTATATTCGATGATACTACCCCTGTTTCTCTTGTTTTTAGGTGAGAGAAAGTTGGCACAGGTTTTTATAAATATTTGCTTTTTACATATATACCCTTACTTGTTCTGGAAACTAGTGTGAACACAAAGGAAGTTGCCACTGTGTTAAATATTTAGAGGGTCGAATTAGTGAAAATTTGGATTCCCTCCAAATCTTTAACACCAAAAACTGAAAAGTAAATTTAAATGGTGGAGCCAAAACAGGGGTCTCATCAATCCCCCCACCCCACCTACAAACACCAAATGACCAACACACAACACTTCTTCATCCAGAAATGTTGAGGAACGAGTGAGAAGAAATCTCATTATATTACAACAAAAGAGAGATGAAGAAAGCAAAATCTAAGCTACAACTTCACCATCATCGGCAACATCTCTAGCAACAACAGCCAACATCAACAATATCCAAAAGCAACAGCAGAACCATCTTCCCATCTTCCCTACAACAAGAAAAAGAAGAATATTTACAGTTCTAATTATGGCAATTCCAAGTAAAAAATAAATAAATTAACACCTAGTCGAAGGGAACAAATTATGCACTTATGTTTGTTGAACAGTACAAAAATGGTTGTTAACCATGAAAAAGTAGCCGAAGTCGTGGCAAAATTTGGAATTCATCCAAGAACAGTTACTGCTATAATGTCAAGGGCACGTAAATGCAGCCAACTCGGTGTACCCATTGATTTTTTAAAATGAAATATTTTGCACCTATTTCGAGGACTTTTCCTATAATAGCATTGTGATGGACCGTGGACGGATATATTGGGTGATACAGTGCTCCAGATTGATCGAACCACAATGAGAAACACTGATAGGGTTTCAATTAAACACTTAAATTGATCGATATTAACAGTTATCCATCTTCATACTTTTAGATATATAAAGGGAGCATGAGTCTTGGTTCGGTATTCTGCCTGATTCGCTTCATCTTTTGTGCGTGTGAAATAATCCGGTGGTGTTTCTAAGACGATAGCCAAAGGCCCAAAAGGTAATACTCTTCCAACATGTAGAGATCACCAAAGCCAAGTTCCACACATAAAGCGTCATGACTATTTACCAATCGTGGCAAATCTCTAAGGAAGGAATACTAATGCTTTTAGAAAGAAAACAAACAAAAAGACGGCATACATGGGAGACGATATGGATATCAAAACACAGTAACATCCATGAATGTGATAGATAGATCGATCTACGAAGGCTAGATAGCGAATGATGTCGAGTTGATTAGCAGAATCTGACTAATTAAACATAGAAGCAAAGCTAGATGGCTCTAATTAATTTAGTACACATAACTGAATAGAAAACAAGATGGATAAATATCCTTAATTAAACAACTAGATACTAAATGCTTGAACAGCTGCCAGCTAACTTGATTTAGTGTGCCATCTGCTGCATCCTCCTCACTTTAACTGAAAATAAGAAAGAAAGCAAATTAGAAGGAATAAATGTTCGATGTGTTCATTAGTTAGTTAGTACAACTAATGAACTAATTACTCTCTCACACACGAGAAATTTTTCAGTGCTGAACACCATGTGGTGCTCTAAGTCCAATTAAAGTATGCTATTTAGACAAGCTGTCAGTGGAGCCTATCACTTCTTTAAGTGATTGGCATAAAACACCACATGGTGTTCAATTGGAGCACTAAAAAATTTCTCCTCACACACACCTCAGTTCATCAGTAATACTAGTAGCAAGTACCTAGTGGAGTAAATGATCTACGTAGTGGAGTAAATAATGGGAGTAGAGACTAGTACTAGCTTTAAACCAAGCAACGGCTATCTTTAATTTTGACGTTGAAAGACAACAATAGCTACTGAGTGTGTGTGTGTAATACAGCTGTTCATCTGTTGATCTCATCCCAATTTAGGAAATCTCTCTCTCTCTCTCTGCGTGTCAGAGAGTTGAATTCAACTAGAACTTACTCCCTCCGTCCCACCAGTTTTTTTAAAATTGACTTTTTCAAGTCATTTTGACCCGGTGATTTGGTAACCAAAACGATGCTAGAATTTGGTAATCTTTCATGGTGATGTAGAGTTAAGTATACTCTACAACAGCATGAAAAAATTACAAAATTTTTGTATCGTTTTATTAACTAAAATCATCATACCAAAGTGATCGGTGAATAGTGTTTTTGAAGAAACGGGTGGGACGGAGGTAGTACCTGGCTAGACCTTCATAATGTGGTTAATTAATTTGTACTAGTATCACAAGCTAAAGGATTAATTTGTACAAAAAATGATTTAAAGGAAAAAAAGAAAAAAATCGAACTCGTCTTACTCTTCATCTTCGTTGAGCTGGAGTCCGGCTGCTGCGAAGGCCCTCCTCGTTTGATCGATCACGTTCTGCATCATCCCAACACTCGCTTCCTTCTCAGCAATTTCTTTCTGCAGGGAGTCATAAGTGGCCTGGTCTCTCTCCAATTGTTTCTTCAGCTCCTCATGACTCTTCTTCGGCAACCCATCACCCTTATTTTTTTAAATGAAAATGATTATTATCCCAGTCAACCAACCAACCAACCAAAGTATTACTACTATTATTGCTTAGTACTACTATTATCTACTTCTATGAAGTAATATTTGATAGTAAAAATGATCAAAAGCTAATTCTATGAACATTACTTCCAGAACATAGAGATTACATACATATATACATACCTCAGCTGCCTTCAGTTTTTTGGTCTTGTCTGTGATCTCATCTTTTGTCACAAGGGCCGGTTCTTTGCGCTCAGCCTACCCAAAATGCAGATTTTATTGTTTAATTCAAGAGTCAAATGGGATCTACGAAACCAGCCAATATACTCCGTAGATAGTTATATACTAATACTTACAGGGAAGTCCCGAGCAGGTTCAGCCATTGTTTCGTCTGTCAAACGAGGCACAACTTTTCAGAGATCCAAAGAGAGAATAAGTGCACAACAAAAAAAAGGCACAAATATTTCTGAAGTAGTAACAGCACAGCAGTAGTAATATAGTAGTAGCAGCAGACTAGTGGTACAAGTTTGTGAAATCAATAGACCAAAAAATATATAAGTTGCCAAAAAAGAATCCAAATGGAAGGATGAATCACTGTAGATGGAAGAACAAAAGAACATGCAATAATCTGGTTTTTGTTTACCTTGTGCTCTATATCGCTGCTAAGCCAGCTCTTTCTGGACACTGTGAAGTGAAACTCTCAGATAATGTTGTGCTCTTCTGGGTTTTGAGATATAAAGAAGTGGTAGTTGAACAAGTGTGGGAGCATAGTTTGATGATATAGTGGTACTAATTATTTTTGCAGTGAGCATTAAAATTTGTTTCTCAAAACAGGATAGCTTGGGGGAATCAGATGTGGGTAGTCGTTGAAAAGTTGAATTCTCAATTTTTGGCAATTGTCATCATCAATGCAGAGTGATTATTAGGTGATATTGGAGCACCGTGGTTGATGGCTTTTGATGCTGCAATGGAGTTTTCTATTTCAGCACGGTCAGTGGTCTCAGGCACACCGGGGAGGGCTATAGTTGATGATGATGTGACTGGGATTAATGTTTTTTACTATAAGCATTGAAACTTCCTTCTTTTTTCCTTAACAATAGCCACCTAAGTAACACTACTTCTTCCATGTGATTCCAATTTCGAACCAGCTCATTTGTCATTTAGGCTCTGTTTGGTTCGTTGTAAAATGTTTTACAAGGGAAAATATTGTACGCGTAAGATGTTGTGTGAAAAAACTTCCCTGCAATTATTTTATCGTGTTTGGTTGACTCTTGCCAAAACACTGGGCCGTGACGAAAATGGCAGTGATTGGTGGCGGTGAAGGTGGGTGGCGGTGATGGGTCATGGTGGAGGTAGGTGGTAGTGGTGGTGGAGGTGTTAGTATGAGTTGTTGTGCTCCTTCACTCTCCGGAAAATGGCTTACGGATTCGAAATGTGTAAATCATTTTACATCATTTGAGGGAAAACATTTTACTTCCAACCAAACAGCACAAAAACACCAAAACAAGGGAAAACATTTTACCGCCAACCAAACGGAGCCTTAGTATGAACATAGGGGAATGATAACAAAAACTAGGTTTAACCGTAGGGTGGCTCTGATGGAAACTCAGGTCATTGGATAGTTTGATATTAGTGTGATGTAAAGAGCAAATAGAGCTATGAACATGCGGTAAAGCGTTTACATTTGTGCCAGTACAAAGCTAATGTAAAGTGTTCATATGAATTACAATAATATATCCTGCTGAAAATTTAAGTTCTATAGAAAGTTATGAAACTGATTTTTCAGGAGGGAATTTACCGCCTTACTTTTAATGTATCAGCCGAGAGCTTGGCTTCCAGTTCTGCAGGGCGTACAAAGAGTAACTCAGTGGTATCGATTTGTTGCAGTCCAGGTTTCACTGGGGAGAATTTGTTGCCTGCAGAGTCTCTAGGAGCTCACAAGCTCAATAGCTACACCACCAAACCGAAAAGCTGATATAGCATGATGTAACTTAAGTTTAGCTCATAAGTAATTTTCAGAAATCATATAAGATACAAACCTTACAGAGTTTAGGTTCTTTCTCTGCTAAGTTATCCTGCAATCTGCAAAAACACTTTCTTAATAAGCAATCTTGTTTACATAGCTATGTTCACAACCTGAAGATTGCATCTTAACATTTATTAGCTGAAACGGGAAAAGAACTTCAAATAAAGCAATTACTTCCTCTGTTTTACCTCTCTCTTCCTGTTTTGACTTTTACCACTATTCACTGAGTCATTTTGACCCGGTAATTTCATTGCTCTTGCATCAGCCTAAATTTCAGAAGTGGACAGTATCAAATAAAAGAACACAACGAAAGGGCACAGTCACAGGCCAATGAACACAAGCTCTCACACAGACACACAACATGCACAAAATACCTGCATGCTAAACAGTCTTTGAGCGAGACTGATTGTGTCTGGATAAGAACTACAGCTTTCCAACCATCAATGGTTTCTTCTGTCATTAGAATCGAGAAGCACAATAATCAAAATATCATCAAAGTTATCAACCAAAACTAACTTCTTTTTTTCAGTGATGTGTGTAAGCGGTAGCTTTGAATATGATGTTACTTATGATGTTAATTGCAATGTAACAGTAAAGTCAGATTCCTCATAGTTTTTAGATAAAAACACCCGTTCATATTTTATTATAGTCAACAAGCTCTTGATCCAGTTCTCTCCTAGAACTACCCCATAAGTTAAAATCTTTTGAACTGTTCTCGTCCTCTTCAGAATCATCATCAAAGCGCTCCTCCAACACAGCCATAGACACATTCTGAAGGTGTATAGAGAAGCTAACCAAGTAACTGACATTCTGGCTAAAACTGGTCCCTAGAATGGCCATCTCCAGGAGTCCAATGATCCCCCACACTACTGTCTAGAGGCCCGAATCTCTGATATAATAGGAACTGGTTCCATTAGAATGCTTTTTTAGGGCTCAAAGTCCCACTTTCTTACCAAAAAAAAAAATTAAATGATTGTAAACCGAGTTATGCCATCCTTGCACAGAGTACAAGTGCTGTTGTGCACCAAAGCTCCTCTATTTTTTCAGGGGCACATTTCATAGCTTTTGGACAAACTTCTCGGTAAATTTAAAGGTCTTGCAATCACTTGTCAAGAGTATGCAGTGATCTTGAAGGAAGATATGCTGCAAAATATTCACAGGACGGGGATATATTTATGATTTTGGCACTCCAACATTCGGCTAACCAAAGCCATTGATTTCTAAACATGCTGGAAATTGTTATCTGTGATCAAGTTCTAGACAATAATAGATAAGAATAGCCAACTCAAACAATAATATGATATTCACAATACATTATTCATGATAAATTCCGAATTTGACCTCCCAATGTCCTAATCAAAACATAAATTTGGCTTAATTTCAGTAAATCATAATTTTGGTGTAAATGACATACGTTGCCTACGGTCAGTACATGCCTAATTGAGTCTAACAGCAACCCTGTTCGAAACTATGCACCTGCTACAACCTTCGGTTTTAAATAGCGGCATATACTCTACTTGATAAGGTTGCACGAGAATTAAATAAAAAAAAGAGAGAATATCAAGTCAGGAGACAGCTATGGACTTTGGGAGAAACAGTACAACATACTAAACTTCAAACAACTACTCAATTAGTTCCAATACAAAGAGAAGTTAAGAGAGTAGAAATTGACCGGTTGCATGATCTTTTGTAAATTGTGATGCAACTTCCAGAAGGCGAAAAGTCTCAAGTCCGTGTCTCATGTCCACCTTCATGTGAGATGGAAGTGATCTAAGAATTCATGATAATGGACCCTACATTTCTATGAAAGTAAGCAAGTTTTTCACGAACCACTTCGGAGAAACAGATCCGAGCCACAGCTTCAGCTCCAATATCCCATACAGATTCTGTCAATGTCAATTGCCAATACATGGTAACTTATTTTGAAATGAGTAGATTAACTGATTCTGTGGTAAGAAGAAAAAGCCTTACCTTAACAGAATCCTTCACCGAGCCCCAACCCCGTAAGTATATTCTACATTCTGTCATTGCTTCAACTCTTTTCAATGAGTTTCCCCGTTGTCCCAAAAGGCGGCCAACGAAATTGAACTGCAAGGATTTGGAATAGGAACTCCAGTCATTAAAAATAAACGGTACAAAAAGTTATGGTATATGGTATTTTTTCTTACTTTGGGCAATTTATCCACAGGAATATCAAGTCTAACAATCCTTTTCACTGTAGGAGTGGTTGGGATTCCAGGTGCACATGCCAAGCCATAGGGGAAGCCTGGTAGGGGGGCATTCTTTGGAAAATCCATTTTCCTAGAGCACATTCGCCACAAACATTTTAGCATACGAGCTAAACAGGGCAAGAAAAGAGAATATTGGCCCATGTAGTAAAAACCATTCATAAATGTACCTTATGAGTCATCTTCGTAAAACTAAAATAATAAAGAAATAGTGTTGTTATCAGTGTTGTCATTTGTTGAATACCAGGTCATGCAGAAACACCATATGGTTTGGCCTAGTAAACCACGGGCGAAAGATAAAGACAGCAGTTCCATATGTTATAATTCCCTGCAATTTCAAGAGTGTGTTCTCTGGGAGCAACTTTCATGTTACTGAATTATAGGATATACTTCTTTGACTGAAATTTGAGAACATCCTATCTTTCATTTCCTTTGTGTCAAGCGATATAACTACATAAATGGTTCTCAGACCACACTTTTAGGATTAAATTTCACCCTTGCACTCGTGAAAATCTGACAAATTTCTTTGTTCGGGAAACACAAAGCAATTCTCAAAAAATAAAAAATAAAATAAAATAAAATAGCAAGTTCATTCTTCTTTGAACCCAACAAATCACAATAGCGAAGACATGCAGGATAGTAATATATGCCCATTAGCTGCCCCGAAAAACGAATTCTTGGAATAAGTTCAAGTTTAAACAGTATGGTATATGTCAATGCATCCCAAAAAATTGGAGAAAATCATGCAGTGGTTGTCCATAACTGTTTGCACATAGCTGGATTTACAAACAAAAGATGCACAGCCGTAACTATTTGTAACCTCCCTTCCTTACCCATGTTAGGCAAGGGAACAGACAGCCAACTATAATTTTTTTTACAAAAAAGCAGTTCCAGTACCTCTGGTTGCAACTTAGACAGTCCCCCAACATCCATCCTTGCACCATTTTCTAGTTGTCCTGGGGACCTAAATGGATGCTCTTGTCCAACTCTATCGTGAGCGACAAAACTTTGACTGCTTATCATATTTGACATTCAGATGATCTCTGCATTGATGGATTTGGTTGACAACAAAGATATCTATCGTACACAAAGATATATACTTTCTGAAGAAGCAAAAAAAGTAAATAAAAAGATGCCTAAGAAAATTTTAGCTTTCAGCGCATGTTGCCAATAGTTGTAAGCATCAGTAAATATCAGCACAAAACATTATCAAGCAGTAATTGTCCAATGAAAGCAATATGTGCTGGTCGAACTGCCCTGGACGGTCCCCTTCCTACATCCCAATTAGAATAATAAACCGGATAAATGACCATTCTGCATTCTAATCACAGAGAGTCGAAGAACTTCCCTTCCTCCATTCACCAATGATTCTAGTTTGTAACAATAGGTGCAGTTATGTTTCTCGTGCGTCGAAAGCAGGATTAACTACTCATGATTTTCCTTTCTAATTCTACCGATTCCCTCTTCTATCTATGCTCAGAAAAGAATTGGCTGTTTACAGAAAGGAAACACTGATTATCAACTGCATCTGCAAGTCTCACACAATATTTGGTGATTAGGTGCAGATATGCAGCACCTGTAGATTCCCAGTGCAATCAATATATGGTTGAGGTTCTTTCTTTGTTGGGGAAAAAGAGAACAAGATGTAGGTAAACAAACTCTACTAATTTTCCGAACTTTGGAAAAGAATGAGGTATAAGTTGCCGTAATTGCAAGACAGCAACTAACACCGTCAGAAAGGTCATCTAGGCACAGAAAAGAGGAGAGAGAGAGGGAGAGGGGCAGAGAGAGAGACCTCATATATACAAACAACGTGCGGATGTCGTATCAACTTCATTATTGCCACTTCCTGCTTGATCTGCATAACATGCAATAGTGAGATAGAATAAGGCTAAAAAGAAAACTATGGAACATAAGCCGACGTAGAAAAACTTAAACAACAAAATCAAATGGTGCTTATTTCATTCCATTCAAACACATATCACCGAACGTAGGAACCTCTAGAGGAAAAACCACAAAATAAAATGATGCTTGCACGTGAAAGAGAAAAAACATAACTATTGTTTAAGGTACAGAGAGGGATAAACAAGGGACCTGGTCAGCCATTTGGTTTTTAAGAACCATCTCCTTGTCAAGAATCTTTATGGCTACCGGTTCCCCAGTCTCTGAACTCCTCGCAAACTTGACCTTCGCATATGTCCCTATACCTATATCTTTATGGCTACCGGTTCGGCACTTGACTTAAGGTGGATTCACTCCTGATTCACAGATGGAGATCCTCCCACAGTTATAGTTCTTGACGCGTTTAAAACTCTCGCTGAAATGCAGAGAAAAATATGTATTAGATCCCGTATAAAGTGCCAAATTCTCCACCTAATAATACAGGATTCCAGAAAACAAAAGGGAAAACAGTGCTAACATCTCTATAAGCATAAGTAGCTCGTAGTATCATCCAGACTGTCCACTGACTGAAACTCTGAGTGAGCTCTTATAACTCGCAATCACACTTGATTCATGAATAAGACCAACAAATCAGAGGTTGAAGTCATAAAATAATTCGACGCCCAGTCTTGGAATTTAGAATAAGCATCATATGATGACCAAGTATCTGGTCACAGCTTACTTAACTCCTACTTATGACTTACAAAAAATGGACTAACAAGAAGTGTCTTATCAAGCACATATTCTTTATCACCCATGATTAAACCAATCATAGCTGCTGCTATTAAATTAACAAATGAACGTGACACCGAGGATTCAAATTTTAGGTGCCATGTACTAAAAGACATTGGAAAACAGCCCTATAATCTAAACATCGTGATTGGGAGTTTAAGTATCAACATCAACCACCACAACCCAGTAACAATTACAATATAACATAGATAGGCCTGATTGATTTGGTGGAAGATGAAGAAAATGGAGGTAGTTTCAAATCAATACACGGATCGACACAAGGGTCATAGTTACACAATTAGCATATACAAGGGCATTTTCTGTTGGACCAACCACTTCTTACCCAAATCATAGATTAACATAAACATAACCTCATAATTGCAACACCCAAGAAAAAAAAAGAGTAGATTTGTTCCAAACAGTAGAGGAGGCTGAAGAATCATTTTAAAAAAAAGTGCAGATAATCTGAATAAACAAGTTTGATTAGAATGATACATGCCCAGAGTACAAACAAATAGGAAAAGCATAGTAACATTCAAACATCTACCCACTTAGCTGTTTCCTGGGATAAAGCATAGTACAAGTATTGCTTTTATGTGTATGCACACCAGTTGTTTGCAAAAATGCCAAGATCAGAAAGCATTGATTTTACTTGGGAAAAAGGTGGGTTTGGATACAAATGACAAGCTTACCTTGCCCTGCCTCTGATCAGGAACTTTGAAGCTTACAATTGTCCTCAATCCAGGAGCAACTTCGTCAGCAGTGATAGTAGTAAAAAGCTGGAAGCAAAGTAGGCAAAGGCGAAAAAGAACAGGTTAATTGCATTTTACCCCCCTGTGGTTACGGGTTTGTGCAGAAAACCCCCTGTGTTTCAAAATGTGGCAAATTGCCTCCATGTGGTCTGTTTTTTGTGCGGTTCCGTTAAACTTAACGGAATCCGTCAAAACTTACACCTAAAATGATCATTATCCTCTTATTTGTTAGAAAATTAACATAAATATTTTTTGAGGAGAATGTTGTATAAATACTTAAATTAAAGAAAAAAAAGAATATTGAAAGAAGGAGATGCACGCAGAAAATAGGAAATTTGTTAATACTACCTCTATTTCGTCAAGCTTACTTCACTTTTTGACGCTATTCACTGAGTCACTTTGACCCGGTGATTTGGTTAGCAAAACGATACACGAATTTGGTAATCTTTGCATGATCTTGTAGAGTAAAATTATAATCTACAATACTACGAAAAAAGTGCCAAATAATTATATCGTTTTTCTATCCAAATCACCTAGTCAGAGTGGCCAAATTACGGGTAAAAAAGTCAACATAAATTGAAAGAGAAGAAACGGAAGTAGTAGCTCCTACTGGGAAATTGAGAGAGAGCGGTAGAGAGTGGTAGGAAAAGATGGGGAAAGTAGTATATAACTAAGGGTATTATAGTCTTTAAGATACACCTAACAGAAAAATAACTCCCAGCGCACATAAATGAAACTACAGGGAGTTTTTTTCTAACATTTTGAACCACAAGGGTGTTTTTCGCACAAACCATTAACTACAGGGGCTAAAAGTGAAATTAACCCAAAGAACAATACCAGGCATATAAAATATTAGGTAAAAGACAATTTGCACCCCCGTTGTTTGGAATATATACAAAAAAACTATATCGGTTAACTAACGGAGCTAACAGATAGGCTGAACAGACAAAGTTAACCTTGAGGTTCAAAAGAGATAGGATCAGATGTAGCTATACATAGTTATAAGGGCATACGACAAGAGCGTATCAGGCGTCATACAATAATTGAGTCATTATGGTGAATATCAAAGCATTGGGATGGCCAATAGGACATGATCTCCTCTTAATCACTCCCCTTATGTTTTCAGCACCTGTATTTGCAAAGCCACACATTGAAAACAGTTCAATCTTTCTCACTACTCTTGGATGAATTACATGAATGTTTATGCAAACCACATCATGAACTACAATGATCTTATAAATTTTAAGAACAAAATAAACAACATAGCATAACAGAATATGGGAATTCATTCATACACCACCTTTCCTAGTCGTGTGCGCATTCACAAAACAAGTCACACGTGTATCCTAAACTCATGCAAAAACAACCCAGGACAGCAACTCAGGACATGCTCACAACACGCGCCACTAGATTTGTTCAGATGCTTAGCAAATTGAATGTTGATGAGTAAAAAAAGGAAATCACGGAGTTCTTTTCTCCAAAAATCAAATCAAATCTAGTGTAAGGCTGAACGCAAGACCACATGGTTTGCAAGTTAGCTCCTCGTGGTTGAAAAATCTACATTAATCCCCTTATGGCATCAGAAATATGAAGAAGCTGGTGCAAAGATCTGAGTTTATACTGAAAATTCAATGATGTCCTTGTTATAATGATAAAACCGGTGTAGGATACACGTGTAATAAATCGCATTGCTCGTGTACTCAAAACTGACAAATGTTGCACTACAAAGATATGCCTTCACTGTATCTATTGCAAGCATGACAACGGAAGGATCCTTTGATGAGAGGGTGCTGCGGGTGAAACTCAGGCTTTGGTATGAATGCCTTGTTGGGTTTTGACGTAAGTTACGCAGCGTAATAACAAAAAATTATCCTACTCAAAGTCCACAAATGATCACAGGACAAGCATCATAACATGATAAGAGCATAGAAGATGTGTACCTTAGTTTGGGAGATCACTCAAAGAATAATGTATTCGTCTCTACAAATATCAACACCTTGGATTCTTGATTGGATTCCTTCTCTCCGTGTAGTGATAGCAACAGAAGGAGGAGGATGATCACGCAAAACGAGGCACCAAGGCCGTGCCTATGGGGGCGGACGGCAAGGAAGGCTTCGGCCTTCTTTGCTTTGTCTCTCTCTTGCTTTGTTATGTTATCTCAATAATGACTTGTGTTGAGAATCAACAAGCTAGAGATCCTTTATATAGTCATAACTCTTTATTAACTACATAAAGACCCCAATACTAATCATGTCCTTTCATGTATTAGTCCACTTGCAAATTAGTCATACTAAGTTTGTTTGTGGTTGCGTTATGATCCTTTTTGTTAATTAGTCCAACTAATTAATACCTATATCCAATCTAATCCATCCGGTGTGTGTCTACTTAGTTGGTAGTAACTTATTACTAACATGGAGCGATGTCTAGCAACACATCCATGCCACCCAACTAATAGAAATAAGTCAGTGATCCCGACAAACCTTGTGCCCAATAACCACATATTGTGTTATCCCTTTGTCTCCATATCCGGATTGGACAGGAGACATAATAGTCACACTCGTATATCCAATCCGTAGTTTCTCGATCCTGGGAATATGCTTATGCAAGCAGATAACATCAATATCTCCATATGATTTATCTAAGTCTGGCCAGACATTCAATAAACACCATCCCTCGAGTGGCCCATGGATATTTGCTCCCATTATGTGGGAGGGACAAGTCATCTCTACGTCACTAGGATCTCTAAGCTTGCTTCCTATTATGCCCGGTAGCTATCTTTATAGTTACCCGGTTAAGGCGCAACGTTGGATAACATCAAAGCATGATATTCCACAACTAGAGTATCTAGTGACTTCAAGTCTAAGGATTACAATATTATTAGCACTACGAGAAGCGATTGTGACTTTGACGTAATCTAATGTATCCTTCTCGTTGTAGGTCAATCAAGTATGCCATTACTCCTAATGCATACTGAAATACCCCGTTATTTAGAAACGGATATTTTTAAATAATATTGGGTGTTAATATGACATTAGTATAAGTTTGGGTTTTAGTTGTTATTATTTAGAAAGTTAATTTTAATGTTATAAACTACCTAGGTGCTTTTATGTATTTTCTCAAAACTTATAGTATGTCTTTTAGTTAAACCTGGCGGGGGGGGGGGGGGGGGGGGGGTAGTTGTACTATGCCTAAACCAAGGGGGGTGAAAGTGTCTTTAGATTTAAATAATCATCCTCCTCCTCATCTCCTGCAAGTAGCAGGAGACTTTTTCCGACAACTTCACCGCCCAACCACCACCGCCTCAAATCTTCACGAAAGTCACTGATTTTTGTTCCAATTCAATCCCAATTCGACTTAATCTCATCAAAGCTCGATACTTTGGCGAAAAGCAAACCAATTTCACCAATTTTTGGTCCCGATTCGGAATCGGAAAAATCGAAGTGGGTCTCCTTCCACCGGTCGAATTTCTCACCTCTCCGCCTATATAAACCCCTACAATCTTAGAACAATTCTCACACCAACACTACATTAATCTCTCTCGCTCGCTGCCCTCTCTCTGCTCACTGTTTCGCGCAGCCGGAAACACCGCCAGAGCTCCGCCGAGCCCGACCGAGCAGAGCCCAGCCGAGCCCAGGCCGAGCCCATCTCCGCCACCCCGGACGCCGCCATCCCGTCGCCGTCCGCCACCACCAACCCGTCATCCTTCTTCTCCATCGCATAAAAAACCCATCTGCTTCTTCTTCTCTTTTCTTTTTATGTTATTTTATTATTCTTATTGTTATTGTTATTGATATTATTAGTTGGGAAAGAGAGAACATAAGGGCTGTTGGCCTAGTGGTCCGAAGTTAACACAAGGCTTGGTGGGTATGTGGAAACTAGGTTCTGGGTTCGAGTCTCTCGAGGCAAAAAAACTAAATTTTTGAGAAATAATACTTTTAGGTTATGTTTCATAATAGTGAAATTTAGAGCTATGTTTTATAATAATAAACGCTATTTATTTAATATCGTGTTTTAATAATAGAAGTATTATCGTTAGATTTTAGGGAAAAAGTAGGGGGTTACACTTGCGTGTACAAGTACGACTTTGTTTGTGTTTGCGCTAGAATTGTATTAATTATGGAAATATAAATTTGTAGGCAACGAGTTCTCCGACGAAGGATACGTCGAGTACTATGACTAGTTTGATGTGATTGCGATTTGTTGAGGTAAGTAATCATGCTAGACCTAGCGCCCTTTCCTTCTTTCGTGTCAAACTGTGTTTTATGATTTATTGTCTCAAAATGAAATTTCTGCTTTAACTGTGTGTTTGAGCATCTTTTTGATTTTACAAAAGTGATGAAATCACCACTGTCACATGAGATATTAATAAGACGTAATGACGTAAAGTGGAATAGTTGTACCGGGGAACATTTATTTTGGGATTGGTCGATGTTGACTCCGTCTCGACCCACTTTATTTTATTTTTCTCGACCGCAACAGCCCTGAGTTTGCTCCTTGTACTTACCTCTCTGGCCGCAAGAAGTCTTAGGGGGTGTCGAAACTTATGGTCTTGGTAGTGTGTGATGGTTGGTTCTTTCCCGTGTCAACAAGATAAAATATGGATTTCCAAGATTGGACCTTTCATGTTTAAATCTGAAAGTCCCGTTTGGACATTGGAAATGATTTGGGAATGTTGCCCCACAAGTGTAGTGATAAAATGAAAAGATTGGTGAATTCTTAATTCATACTTATAATCTTACTCGGATTCTTTACTCTTCAAACTTATGTGTCGTTTTTATAAACTGCTTCATAATCTGTTTACATGTCTGGGTGTTGCTTACTCAGTATTGTCCGCTGACTTTGAAAACTGTGGTGTTTCTTTTTTGTTTCTGCACCACAGGTTTAGGTGGAAGCATGGCTTTTGGGGGAAATTGAGACGCTTCACAATAGTTAGGAGATTCACGTTTAGTTATGAAACATCTTTTAAATAGTTTTTTTTTTCCTAGTTTTGGATAATGCCCATATTTGTGGCGAAACGATTTGAAGTATTACATTAATATTTTATGATTTTTGTTTGGATTCTCTGTCTTTAAACCTCCTTGTATTCCGGTTGGACCCCGGGTACGGAGTAACATCCCCGGGCTTTCGGCTTGGTCGTTTTGGGGGTGTTACACATACCTATGTGTTAGACTTGATATCTCCATATCAATCTCCACACATACTAGTCTATAATTGATCGTCACATTAATCAATATAATGGAGTAAGGATATTAAAGATAAACAACACATTAAGGACTTCATTATATTAAATATCACAATATAAAATAAATAAATGTTCTAGCCAAAACATTATTCATACTAAAATTAGATTGCCTCTAGGGCACCTATTCCAACACGCCTTGAGAGCACAAATGGTATCCAAGATAAAGTTACATGGTAAGCAACGGTAAGCAAAGCCATTGTATTCTACAGTGCAAACAATACACCTCTAATCTAGTCCCGCGGTAAATGGCAGTTGTGCGAGGAGTTGGAGAGTGCAACTTGGGTGCATCTGGTGTTTAGAAATTTCCATGGGCACACCTCTACATAGGTCATGCACATGATATGTTGGGTTCAGTGGTCGGGTTCTATCCACCCAAGTTGCACCCCAAATATTTTTATCATTTACATTCTCATAGAAGGTTCACCATTGATTTTACCAAACACAAAATTACAATATATACATTTTACTGTAATTCTTAAATAAAATAACTAAGTTATATTTTATCTGAAACCCACAACTTTCTCGTAACGATTCTCACACGACATCTTCTAGCATCGCCATAGTACTCGCAAAGTAGCCTTAATTACAGGTTGTCGAAGTAATTCGACCGTTTTATGGCACTTTTGTAGTAGTCACATCCTCCATGCAAAATTCAGAAGAACTCTAAAGTTCTTGGTTTATTTACCTTTATTATTAATGATGGTCATACTAATTTTAATAAGAGCATTCTAAACAATAAAATCAATTAATTTATTAATAAAGATTAAGAGACTATGATGTTTTTTCAGAGAGCATATTATATAATCAATTAGAAGATGGACTATAGTGAGTTTGGATGTTACAGGTTTTCACTCAAAATTCGGAAAATACAGGGAAAATTGCATGAACATAACAAAAAAACATGTGACCAAACAGTTAGCACCCACTTGCTAGAGGTAAACCAACGCGATAAAACCAATTCAGAAATTTTGGTCATCCCGAAACAAAAGGATAAAAAAAAAAACATGATGTTTTTGAAATGCTCGTATTTTCTAGCATTTTCTTATTGAGCAAAAAGAAAATGACATTTTTTTTGAGTGGTCTGACTGGATTAGAAACATTATTACATATTGGTCATACTCTTCGCATGTCTTGGGTACCTTTCCCTCCAAACTTTGTAGAAACGTTTTGGTGGAAAGTTACCAAATGAGTCCAGTCCCTACCAAAAGTTTGATACGCGTTGTATCCGGTTGGAGTAATTCGAGATCCTCCGATCTCCACACGACACAAACACATTAACACAAAACAGGACCAACTTTTACTTTTTTGATAAATGAAAAATAATGAAAATTACAATTGCTTAATAGACAAAATTAAACCTAATCATAGACTTAAACGGTTCGACTATACATGTCGGGAAAGAACCTTTTAAGAAAACCCGGTCCACTAATTCAACTAAACAACATAACTAAATTGTTTGATAAACGATTTAAAACCTACAACGCGGCAGAACTGTTGGGATCCTTCAGGCGCAACTATCGACGTACTCTGGTTGGTAACGATATCGCGAAGCTGTGTCTGGATACTGGTACATTCCTGTATCAACTCCCCTCCCGTTAGAAAACGCCATGTCCTCTAGGCTGGTCGAATAAGTGGACTCAATTGATGAATAAGGCTGACTTGAG
Organism: Linanthus parryae; assembly: GCA_023055425.1. NCBI lineage: Eukaryota > Viridiplantae > Streptophyta > Magnoliopsida > Ericales > Polemoniaceae > Linanthus > Linanthus parryae. The sequence goes on from JALGPY010000002.1 coordinate 2,587,154, forward strand.
TAATCAGGCCCAAAATCAAGATTGCCCCGAATGTATAATGGGCCTCCAAATTGTAATGAAGTCCATACTAGTCTGAATGTTGTCCAATGCAAGCATTTGACAAAAGAAGACTAACTTTTACTTTTTTGATTTATATAATATAATGAAAATTACAATTGCTTAAATAGACAATTAAATCTAACCCTAGACTTAAACAATTTGACTATACGTCCCGGAAAAGAACCGTTTGAGAAAAACCTGGTCAATTAAATTAACTAACCAACGTAATTAAATTATTTAATAAACGAATTAAAAACTACAACACGACAGAACCATTGGGATCCTTCAGGCATAACCGTCGGCGTACTACGGTTGGAAACGATATCGCAGACCGTGTCTTGATACGGATAAATTCCCGAATCAGAGTCCCAGACAAATCCACGAATTTTTATATCTTTCTGGAACATGTCATGCTCTTGCAACACTAGTGTATAGGTTGTTCCATAATCATCAAAAAAATCTCTTATACTAACTAGTACTACTAGTATGACATACCAATAGTGTGTGTTTTAGGCTTAAATGTGACTATATATACAAATCGAAGTCTTCTCATTTATACATATAAAACTCACCTAAGGAGGCATCTCTGAACCATTTGACAGGCAGACAACTACTGGCTAAATCTCCCTCGTTCACAAACTTAACCCCAACGTACATGAAGCAAAACCCAAACGAGATGAGGAGAAAGCCAAACAAGAGGTAACAACAAACAAAAGATTCAAGAAGTGTTTCCCTCTAATTGGGCACCCAACCCCAATTGAAGAAGTGACAGACTCATTTTATTACACACATCATCCGGAACAATCCAAAATTAAGTGGAATCAAACCATGAGGATTAGGGAACCAAAATAAAAAATCGCACCTTATTATAGCAAAATCAAAAGATGTGAACTTACCAGGTTGGCCTCGTCCCTCCAGGCCTGAAACTGCTCCATGGGATTATCTTTTTCCTGTCCTTCATCCATCTCATTAATGAGCACAGATGTTTCTAAAATGAGGTTACCGATCAGACCATTATTGTCATTTTTTTTTATTTGAGTAGTGTCTCCTGCTCCTTGTGATAAGAGGGCAGTTAGTAAATTTATAAAGAACGAGAGTTTTCTCAATTTTCAAGATAGTATAAAACAATATATATCATGTCATACACTGCTCCTTATGACCCCTATTCTTCCTGAGCATTCTCCCAACTTTTCATCATGTTTTTCTAGTCACTTGCAATTTGTAGTTCGAATATACAGGTCTGAAAACAAGGCATCAAATATATAAGGCAGTGTTTAACACATTTTTACTTTAGAAGCTGGTGTATTCTTGCTCAAGTGTTGTTGATGGCGATTTACTACGCTTGTTGCAAGTATACGATCAAGTAATATAGGGTTGATATTTCTATCCTGAATCATTGATCCCGCGAAGACTGCAGGTTACTTATAGCAATCAGAATGTAATGAACAGAACAATAAAGACAAGAAAGATATTTTGAGAGTAGTTGTGATGTATCAAACATAAAAGAAAACTAAATAATCTTTTTCTAAATTTTCTAGCAATATTTTGTTATGAGATCTGGATTAGGAGAATGCTAAGTTCCAGAATTTCCTAAAATTTAATTACACCAAGTTAGTTCATGATTTAGAAACACACAACTGATTTACGAGTACCCTATAACCTATGTTACAATCTCTTCTCGGTCTTATACAACTATCACATATTAATAAATGGTCGAATACTCTTGTTCCACGGGAGTAACCAACAATAACAACCAATGGACTAGGCAATACGAGCTGCTGAATTTGATAATTACAAAGCAGACCCAAAACCTTATTCTAATAATAAAAATGGCACTATTAATATAATCTAAATTTTTCCATCAATCCCCCACAAAATTTAAAATATTTAAAATATAGATAATTACTGAGTGTATTTATTATGCATTCAATATAGGATTCTTTCGACTTGAACCTACACTTAGTGTTGGTATATCTCCATCTGAAAGTACATGAGTGAACTATGTCTTCAACTCGGTGTTTATATTCAGATTTCGACATACTACACACACAATATAGGCAACAAGGAGTTCTGTCGGGGTTGCGCTTTACGGTCGTGCGCACGTGTATCTTTCATGAGTATCTTTAGGGAGTTACCTAAGCCCCCACAAAAGCGACCCCACTGCCATTCATATAGGTGGAACTCCAAGGGTGTTCTTTGACTAACACCCTGCAGAATTTCTGCCTTGGACCCATTAAGAGTTAAACTCATCCTTTTTGTCATAGATAAGCACTCACCATAGAAAGAGACTAGGGATTCCCCTCAATGTAATAGTGCTTTACGAGTGCACCCCAATTTAGCTTTGGTTGATCTCACTGAACCTCATTCATGGAATCTTCAATCAAACAAGTTGAGTATCCACTGTGGCGACTCTATTTTTAGGCTCTGTCTCTTCCCTTGATGTATTTTTAAGCATTGGTACATCATCATACCATGTACACATATTACGTTCATCAAGAGTTTTTACAAACCCCATCCCAATTAGGACTATGTACTATTATCTATCAAGAGCTTTCGCAAAACTCCGTCCCAATAAGGGACTATGGATCATCCATCAATGGCTTTCACAAAATCCCATCTCAAATATCGGGACCATGGACCCCTGCTTCTCTTTAGTGTCTTTTTCTTTAGTGTCTGTAAAACACTCACAAACTGTTGTATGCGACATTAGTCTTGTAAGATGAAGTAAAAATTCAAATGAATTAGAAAAATTATAGTAAGTCATGGGTGACACTTAACCATCCCTGCATAAACATACACTTTATTCTCCTCACCAAGCTAAACTCTTCACTATTGAGTTTATTCCTCTCCTGTACAAGGCTGGTATTTCACCCCCCACATTTTATGTCTTTCCTTAAAACATGTTTAAAGAAATAAGCAATCACTATTGTTATGACCATAAATAACGAGAAAGCATTTTAGCTACCTCACAATTACTAATGAAGATTGTTTACCCAAAAAGTGCAGAAACAACTCATTTCAAAATACACCAAACTTGTCATTGGTGGAATATTTTTCTATTTGCCATTGGTATTACAAAAGAAATATTTCATTCAACATTTCACTCAAATGATAAACCGCAAAATTATTTTTGAAGTGTTATGTCTAGAGTCAAATGCAGTTATACAATATAGTTTACGTACCCTCAAAATATGTTACACACTTAACATATGAGTTTAACAGTCAGTTTCATCGTGTATGAACCTAAACCACCTGGAGCGGGAGCGAGAAAGCGAGAAATAGTAAAATACTGAGTTTGAGAGCGACACGAGAGCGTCAATATTTAAAATTATATTTAATATGAAAATGACATAATTTATTTTACTAGTCCCCAAAACTGCATGTATAAGTGAGTGTATAGTTTGCTAGAAGGTAAGAAATGCAACTAATGTAGTTGTTAATGCTTAGTTGTCATGTACAACATCTCTCTATCGTTATTTGATTGTGTTTTTAGAGACTTTTGTGAATGCATGTATAACAAAGGATCTTATGGTTGCTTTCCTTCCCATCAAATTAAACAAAGATAATTTGTTTGATAATTTGGCTTGATTTTAGGAGTACATATTATGGAAGAGGAAATGATGGTTGTGACAGTAGATGAAAGCAGAGATTGATGCTTGTATCAACAATATCCTCTCTCTCACCTTCATATTGAATATCATGAAACGCCACCAACACTGATACGGGTAGCCCGTATCGATATTACTTATTTATCTACTTATTTATTAGTTAATCAATTATTAGTCGTTTAATTATGTTATTTGAGTTATTTAGTGATCTGGGCTTGGCCCGTAGGTCTAGGGTTAGGTTTAGGGTCCAGCGTTTCATCTATTTAAGTGATGTACTCCCTCCGTATTATGCAGTCAATAAACAAATCAGTCTCTCCTTTCATCTCTTTTACTTTTCGTGTGTGTGTTGGGTTAAAAACCCTCGTGTGTGTGTTCGATCGTTATCATGGGGTAACAATTGGTGCTTTCATTGAGTGAATGGCGGACACGGGTAATCTCCCTCGCGCCGTTCTCGGACTCAATGATTCCGTTCTCATCAACTGACTCATCGACAAGCTCGATGATATGCAGAAACGTAGGGTAGAAGACCGGATCGCGATTCAAATATTGAATTAATTTATCACTCCATGTAGGGGGGAGGGGAGGGCATGTCCAGGGGGAAATTCCCCCTCACCATGCCACACCCAAGGCAAAATTTCTCCCCATCGCACCCCCTCCCCCTCCCCCCATAGGGTTGGACATGGACCATATTTTTATACGGCTCTCCTCCCCCCCCCCCCCCCCCCCCCCCCTCCCCCCATAGGGTTGGAGATGCCCTTAGTGATGAGACCCACCGCCATAGCTTATATATATATATATATGTATGTATATATATATATATATATATATATGGATGAAAGCTTTTGGTACTAAAACACATGAACACACAGTCGTTAATTTGAGAGCATTTGTGCGAGTGTGTGTCCGTGTGTGTGGGTGTTTGGTTTTGGTTGGCCGCCGTGGCCGTTGTGGCCACGGGCATTGTAATCGGGTTCTCTTCACAATAAAATATCTGGTTCTGGCTGTGGATTAGCTAGCGGGTTTGTTACGAACCACGTTAAATATATGTCTTGTCTTGATTTGCTTTCGTCGTTCTTGCTCGAATATCAAGATTATGACAAACTGGTAATAAGCTCTGAAACAGAAGTTCTATTACAACAACCGTCCATACGACGATACTATAAGCTTCTTTGTGAGAATCGCTATGTATTTTAGATAAACAAATATATTGTTTGATGAATATTACTTCATTGATCCCAGACTCCAGGTTCAATAGCAATTCACTAGCTTCTATGGTAATCCGGATAGCAATGAAAGGAGTCGTTAGTGAGCTGACTTCGTAGTCTCAATAATATCCTGGTGTGTTATGGGTGATTTCAACGCTTGGACAGAAGGCGTGGGTTAGCAACCCGTGGGACGGAAGGCGTATTCGAGAACGCCTGGACATGGTGGTGGCAAACCTAGCTTGGCTGGATCTTTATGGAGGCTCATCTGTCACCCACCTTACGGCTGCTGTATCTGGCCATATCCCAATCGAGCTGAGCTAGTCTCATATGTCGACGAAAAAAACCTCTTGTTTTCAACAATAACTTAGCATCGTCTAACTGAAAATATTTCCACAAGTCCTTCAACTTTTGAGGATGTGAGAAAATTAGGCGTTCCATATGTACTCTTGTCAGTTTGTCAGTTTATATCATTGGAATTTTTTAATGCAACAATTGCAATGGTTATAGGTCTTCTTGTTAGTTTCCACTTGCTCCCACCGTAATCTGTTACAATCCGCCAACTTTTCTATCACATGTCGTCACATTTTCTCATAGTCTATTTCCATGACATGATTTCTAATGTAACCTCCCGTTGGCGACTACAATACAAGCTTTGAGTCAGTAAAAGATCATAAGTAACATTTATGATAAACAGATATATCGTCGGTCTCCAATCATACCCAACGTACAATGCAGGTGAAAAAATATTGGTGAAGATTGGAAAAAGAGTTGACCCAGCTCACCCAGCTGCCACTAACATCATTTATTGTTGATAAGAATATATTGAAGTTGAGGATATGATGTACCACTGAACCGAGGGCTTCTTGCATCACCCCTACTTCATTTATCGAATATCCATCTTGAGTTACAGACTAACCAAGACTGAGACTATTTAAATCGTCGTGGGAAAAAAATATACTTTGACTGGGCAATGCAGTAAAGTGAAATTCGGAAGTCATAAAAAACTGCATGTAATTGTAAACTTCTTCTAACAACTAAGAGTACCGATATAAGACTGATAAATAATGATATTAACGAATTGTTCAATGATATGAATCTGAAACCTAGTGTGCTTCAAGGACTGGAGAAACAGTGATTTTTTCTATTGAAGACCTCATGAATCTCAAACCTACAAGCTCTACTAATAACTTATCAATTGTACTCAGGAGTAACATGAAACTAATTCTGTGCCATCTTCTCAGAACGCTGTGTTGAGGAGGTTCGATCCATGTTCCAAAGGCTTCAATGCCTGGCAAATAGCTACATTCGCTAGGGTGGGATTTATCATCCTCTAAAGAGAAATAACATTTCTTTCCACAGCCTTTAGGTTTGACATAGTATATCCGGTTGGCTAAGAAATCAGATGTTTCTGACGAGGTTGAAACAAAAAATGATCCGCAGCTAAGAAGAACAAGGGCATGATCACCTAAGCTTCTTTTCTCGACCCATCTCATTCTCTCAGAATACACATATACAAGGCACCGGTCTTCCTTGTCCTTATTTGTTTCAATGGGCAAAGATACATACAAGTATACCAATAGAAGCTTCCCTTCACAAACAATGAGGTACGGGTACAGGTTATACCCTTTGCGACCAATCATTTTCCTAATGTTAGAATACACTTTGAGGAAGCACAATGCCACTTTTTAGGAATCAAGAAGAGTAATAAGTCGAAAATAAAATGAAGAACAACACAAGATTTTAACGTGATTCACTAGCTTTCAGGCTAGCTACATCCACGACCAAACCGAACCAATTTCATTGATGAGAAGTCAATACAATGCACCACACTCAACCACACACTATTATATAGGTCTAGGATGCTGACTTGTGCCCAAAAAAACGAAGAAACATTCCAAAATCGAACAAGAAAACAACGAAACCACCCAGCCCCGATGTCGTCGCACGAAGACAATTCTCTTCGCACGAAGACAATTTGTGTTCGCAAGAAGACAAAATGTCTTCGCAGGAAGACACTGACAAAACAACGGTGAGTTGAAATCCGTTAGATTTCTTCGTGATGATGTGTCGCGATCGTAACAAAAGTGCTACTAAATTGCTATAGGAAAAATGCTACAGAGAATCCGGAAAAATGCTATAGAGAAAATAGTTTTTACGTTTCAAATTTGAGATTGATGATCGGATAAAAAAATATTGAGAGAGAGAATTGACGAGATAGAAAAGTGGGAGAGAGAAAAAACTCAAACAGTCGTGTTCCAGAATGTAGAAGATTGAAGTGCTGATTCAGTTAACATGGAGAGAGATTGGCGGAGTGTGGTGTGGTTCTGTGACCTGTGTTGGGTTTTTGAACTTGAAAATAATACAATGATAGTGTGATCATGTGTCTTGGGTCACCCAATGGATGTTCGGATCTAACCCGGAACCGAACCGGATCAATCCAGATTCAATGGTTCTGGAACTATCGGGCACTGACTCAGGGTTTGGGTTCGCGGTTCTGGGTAATATGCTTATGGGTCGGGTAGTTTCTGGGACAGAACCAACCCATTGACAAGCCAAGTTTCTACATATTTCAATGCACAACTGATGTCTATTTCATATGGTCATGGGGCACATACATGAGAAGTGATACCAATGATCGCAACATATACCACACCTCTGGTTTGATTGGGCGTGTCAGGTATTTTGCGAGTTGTAGGTCACTTGAATTGCCATCATTATGGTCTATACAATGTCATAAATGAAATTGGGTATGTTGTTACCACTGAACAAGGGTCCTAAAATTGCTTGTTGCGCCTTTTATCCAGCTGCACGGATACGCACACAACTGAATCAAAAACACAACCTTCTCCCCAGAAACTTCACAGTTTCTACTCAGGTAGCATTTCTACTACCACACCACACATAGCTCTCCAAACATAGCACAAACAGAAATTTTATATTTAACCCACCATCTGAAACACCAATTCACTCACAAAAGCTACAGTTCACATGAATCATGATCAGCTTCTGACACAAGGCAAGACATAAAGGGCACTAGGCATATATATATATATATATCATCTATAGACATAAGGCAAAAGAAAGAGTATCAGACATATCTACTACAGTTATAAGTGCATAAGACCAGATCCTATCAAGCGTCATACAATAAATTAGTCATTAGGGTGAATATCATAGCATTGGGAAGGCCAATCAGATATGATCTCCTCTTAGTCACTCCCCGTTCTGTTTTCAGCACCTGTATCTGCAAAGCCACACATTGAAAACATTTTAATCTTTCACACTACTCTCGTATGAATTACATGAATGTTAATGCAAACCACATCATGAAACATGGGAAAACTACAATAAGTTCATAAACTGTAAGCACACAATAAACAGCATAGCAGGAATGAAACAAGGGAATTCATACACCAACTTCCCTAGTTATGTGCGCGGATTCACAAAACAAGTCAAACGTGTATCCTAAACTCATGCAAAAACAACCCCCAACACGGGCCATTAAACTTGTTCAAATGTTGTGCACTTTGAGTTACCAAATTTGCTGACGAGTACAAAAGGAAATCACTGAGTTCTTTTTCCCAAAATCAAATCAAATGTAGGGTAAGACTGAACGCAAGACCATATGGTTTGCAAGTCAGCTCCTCGTGGTTGAAAAATCTAGATTAATCCCCTTATGGCATTAAAGATCTGAGTCGAATCTTGAAATTCAATGATGTCCTTGTTTATAATGGGTCGGATGTCCGGGGTCCGGGCAGATGGAAATGGTTAAGGAACACAAACAACACAACTCAATGCTTCCCTTAGTTCCCTAGGTCCGTGTTTGTTTTTTTGCTTAAAGTGGAGGATTGACAGTACTAGGATATAGAGTAATGTGATTATTAGTATTGGGATTAATAATGATGTGTGAACTCCAAGAATAGTGTTTGTTTGATGTAGGATTATGGTAGTATTAAACACCAAATGACCTTATTACCCTTCCATATCTATATAACATACTTCCTCCGCATCGCCTCAGCGCCTCCTTCTTTACACTTTTGACTTTTTTACGCGTAATTTGGTCACTTTCACCATGTGATTTGGGTAGCAAAACAATGCTATTTGTTGATAATTTTCATGGTGCTGCAGAGGAACTTTTACTCCACAACACCATGAAAAAATTATCAAAAAATTGGATCGTTTTGCTATCCAAATCACAGGGTCATAGTGACCCAGTGAATAGTGACGAAAGCCAAAACGTAGAGAAAGAGGCATTACGGAGGAAATCATTTAAGCACCAGTTTTCCCAATCTAACCTCTCAAATTGCCTGCTCTAACAATTGTGCAACCCACCATCTTCATCAGACAAACTCCTTACAACCTCAGGTGAGTAATTTATCATCCTCTGCAACAAGAGGCAAACCCAGTACCCCTACAATCCTCAAGCAGTGAACAACACGGACTAAACCTTCTCTACCTTTTATCTCAACCGACAATAAAACCTCACCCGGAAAATTTTATTTAGCATTGACACTGAATTTGTGAAAGCAAGTAAATCGATGAGAACAGTTACTGCATACTTCAACCTAGAGATGATGAGCCAGTGAGGGCATTGTGGGAATCGGAGAGAGAAGAGAACGCAGATGAAGAGATGATGAGCCAGTGAGGGCATTGTGGGAATTTTTGGCTACCTGAGCATGGTCTCGTACCAATACCTGGGGGTGCATGTATATTGGATAAGGAGGTGTTAGAAGGACTATTAGTGAATAGTTGGTGGAGTCTACTGAATCCTTTTGCTTGACCAAACAAGGGACTAACCTAGTAAACGTCGCGACCCTATAAACTTACCAATAAATTTTGTCGGCCTCGTCCATCAAGGACTGAAACTCCTCCATCAGGTTCTTCTTTTCCTCTCCTTCCTCCATCCCACCAAGAAGGGAAGCCGTTTCTGAAATGAGCTTACTAACGCCAGCAGTGTTGTCATTTTTTGAGCCAAGTAGCCTCTTCTGCTGCTTGTGATAAGAAGGAAGTTAGGGAATTTAAAAATAACAACAATTTGGTATATAAAAAAACGACATCTATTAAATAATACCTCGTCCCTTGCTTCCCCTAACTGTTTCTGAACTTCCTCCCATTGTTTCATCGTCTCTTTCCAGTTGCTACAAATGTACTGTTCAAATATACAGGTTAGAAAACAATGCATCAGATCAATAACTCAGCGTTTGCAAATTTTACCTCAGCAGGGGCTTCAGAATGCTCGGGTAATTTATCCACCCTAAGATAAGGAAAAAAAGACAATGATAAGTTGACATATTTTATTCAAATATGTATCACAAGTGTGTAGAAGATCAGTACGGTTTAATGATATCTGCCACTCCTTCAACCTTCTCCCTGAATGTTTTGTAGCTAGCTGCAAATTGAATTTTTTTGTTGTGCAGAAATTAGAATCGGAAAGAAAAACTACTAGTGCAACTACAAAAATAGTTGTGACGAAACAATATTTATGAAAGTAATTGTGGCCGTCAAAAAGTAAGATAATAAATAGATTCCCAGTCAGGGCAATTCCATACAAGAAAAGAAGACCAGCGATAAATTCATCAAACTAGAAACACTACCCATAATAAACTAACCATAAGTGAAAAGCAAATGGCAAGCAAATTACCTTCATATCCCTTGTTGTCCATTTCTCTCAAACACCTGAAATAGGACACAAAGTACTACTAAGTAGGGAAATTCAATTTATGAAAGCCAACAAGAGAACACAACTCTCATACAACATATAAGAGTACTTGCTACTAGTGACAAGAATATGGAGCTTATTGTGATAGCTGAGGTAGAAAAACAATGAGTCGAGAACTTTTTAGTCGCAGGAGAATATATGCAGTCAACATTTCATAAAAAAATTCTGGACATGGGAAGAATACATCAAACAAATAGAAAAACACTTTAACAACGAATTTATGATCACCAAAAACATCGCAGAGGCCCATACATGTAGGTGGTTTAGTCAATTGCTGAATACAAAATAATTAAAAATGCTAATCGACATTGTGCAAAACTGCAAATCTGGACAAAAAGATTTTGGTTTGAAGTCTTCTTGCATACAACAATAAGACAAATAACTTATATTTTACGAGCATCTCTGATAGAGGATGCACTCACACATATTTCAGAATCGACATGTTCCACATATTTTAAGAAACAAATTGCAGAATCGACATTCACACATATTTCCCGGAAAACGGCTACATGTTCCACACATTTCAAAGTTCATATCTGTACTAGGATTATCACATTCAGTTTTTCCTTTTTTTTTTAAAAAAAATCATTGAAGGGCTCTTGAAGTTTGTATCCCCTTTATGTGTTTCTTCAAATGTAAAACAGCTACCAAAAATGCTCTGTCTAGATTTCTTCACAGCAAACTACGAGGGTTAAGATCGCCTAAATTATGTAGAAGACCAAACCATCCAAAAATCGCCTAAATTTTAGCAACTCATTTAACAAGTACAATGTACAACTACGCAAACACAGACATTTAACAAGTAGATCTGGAGTTAGGTTTACCTTTGATTGGAGTCAACGAGTGTCAAAGTTCGACCGGAGAGCTGTAGACGACGACTGAGCCGTGCCCTAACGAACGGTGAAGCAACGCCAGAGCTCAGAGGGACAGATGTGGCAACAACGAAGGGTTTCGTTTCGGGTGCTTTTCAAGTCGGTGATTGTATGGTATGTGGTTTGGGCCGGTCACTCACTTACCCAAGCCCACAAACGAACACTGTGTATTTTGAGGAATTTCTGGCCCAGCACCAGAAGTTGCCCACCAGAAGGCCCAACTCATACTTTTTTTTTGTTAGTTTGTTGGCAAAATTGCACCCGATGTACCCTTAGTTTAATTTTCTTGTGGATTTAGTACCCATACTTTAAAATTATGGGGTCACGGTACCAATTACTTTCAAATATCATGCATTGCATGTACCCACTAGTAACTCCGTTACATTTAGTGGATGAAAATTTTTAAACTGGGGTTTATTTTGTTTTTTTTCATTATTTTTGAGGATAAAAATCAAAATAGCTGGTTCTTATGGGAGGTTTAATGATTACAAAAACTTCTTTTTTAGTTTCTAAAACAAAATAACTCTGTTGCACCTCTATGTCGTCGAATACCACAACACTGTCACCTCCTTAGTTGATTGCCGGCAAAAACATAGCCAGCCTGAATTAACCCATCAAGTGACTATAAACCGTAATCCTAGAAACTCAAACTTGAAACACCCATGTTCAAAACTCGAAAAATGAACCATTAGATAAATGCCCATCAAGTTTCATATCCCCAATCAACAATTTAGCTAAATCATGAACACGCAATTGACAAAGGCATATAACTTTTAGGAGAATGAATAAGCCCTAATTTTGTTCTAGTAAGCTTTAGAGAAATCAAAAGTTTGTCTGGTTTTTGGTTTATATGACCCAAGAGCCTGATTACCTCAAATGCTACCACTTCTAAGCTTCTCGTGGAAATAGTTGGAGCTAACAACATCAGCGAGCTTTGTGGAGCAGCGAATACAGAGAATGAGGACGACTTTGACGAAGCAAACCTCCGAATGCGAAGCAATCGATGAACAACAGCCGCACAACAGCCTTACGCCTCAGAAAAGAAACCCAGGCCCAACCCAGAAAAACCCGACGACTAGCGCCATCCTTCTCTCTCTCCATGTTGTCGCCTCTTTGACCGGCGACCAAGAAGAAGTAGCAGCGGTGCCATTCATTACCAATTGGTTTCTGAATTTGATCTCTAGGGCTACGAATTCAGGCTGATTAGTCAAATTCAGCTGGCTGGGTTTTTGCCGACATAGGAGAACCAAGGAGGAAGCGGTGCTGTGGTAATCGACGACATAGAGAGGTGCAACAGACCTTTTTTTTAGTCCCAACAAAAGTAAGAAATGATAAAAAAACACAGTTTAAAATTTTCCATCCACTAAATGTAACGGAGTTACTAGTGGGTACCTGCAATACATGATATTTGAAAGTTTGGTACCGTGACTGCATGATTTTTAAGTATGGGTACTAAATCCACAAGAAAATTAAACTAAGGGTACCTCTGGTGAAAATTTACCTAGTTTGTTTTGATTTGAGAATCTCTCTGGTAGGTAGGGTGTCATTTTTTGTCCCACATTAGATGTATATATGGTTGGGAGATTGTGATATCATGTCCACATTAGAAATTTGTGAGTTTGACATCTGATGTGTGATAAACATGTGGATTACTGCTAGCACCTTCAGGGCTTAAGAATTTTTATCCGGTGGTACGGTTAAAGAAGTTGCTGGGACAGTAATCCACTCGGGTTGTTACATAGGAATGGTTGTTACATAGGGAATAGGGATGACCCAACTCATACTGATAAAACTCGTCAATTTTGATTATGTATTAGAGTTCATGGTGTCAAACTCGGTCGACCTGCGGGTGGAAATGACTAAACCCGCCCAACTCGCTGCACGACCCCCTACCCCTTGCTTTCCCCAGCCGCCTAACCCCCTACTCGGCCCCCAGCCCACCTCGGGTTTGGCACACCCTCCAATCCCCCTTGGTTCGACCTGCTAAAAAATAGCCTATTTTTTTTATATTAGCCCGGGCCCATGTGGGTTCAAATTCCCCACACCCTGACTTGGACCGCTCCACCCTCTAACACAGTCCGTACTGGCCCCCTCTCATTCAACCCAGCCTAAATTTGACCCGTCCCGCCCTCACCTTAAATTAGTGTAAAGAATCAAAAGAAAACCCTGGGATATGATGTATAATTGCGTATATACTTTGAGGTTCCAAAGAAATTGTTACTCATATCATTTCAACCCGGGTAGCCTTCCAAACATAAGACATTTGGCGATCGATATTGATGCAGTTGTCTTTCTTTAATACTATGACTATATGCAACCCCCAATGCAACAATCACCTCGTGTGTAAGGATTCAAGGCCAAAGTGGGAGCAGACCATAAACATCAATGAGAGACGTAGAATTGACTTGACCCGTTCAGGTAGAGTACGCCATTCTTTTAAGGAAAAGGTACACTTCTATTTGATACATAATTGCTAGACAATAATAACTGGCGTTTGCGTACGTTAGTTTTCGGCGACCCGACACCGTTTAATGTGTTAAATTACAAGTTTTCTGTTTTTTTTACTATTTATGGTAACACTTTGTCGCGTAACTTCGTGAGCTATATGAAACTTAATTTGCGATCTCGCAAATTGGTCTTAGAATTCTTCTCTCTGTTTGAGGAATGAACTTCCTCAATTTTTTTTTTATCATTTTTAATAGTTAGCTATTTAAGCATTGAATAGTCTAATGGCTGATACAGTTTTTCCTTACAAATTATTATTTCGAGTTCCTCAGCTTTTGTGAACTCCTTTATTAATCAAGGTCGCCGTTGACTTTCTAATCTGATTCTATCTCATCGATAACTACAGTCACCCTTAGTAGATGGATTAATCTCCTTAATTAATTAGACTACTTTCATTATCAGCTTTAGGCTTGGTAAAAATGGTACTTTCACTGGATCAGCAAGCTAGATTTCTTCATAGATCGGAATCTTCAACGAAAGAAGAAATATAAAAAGGTGAAAAAAGAATTTTTGTTGTATTACTAGCAATTACTCACTCCTAATCCAGATGATCGGTTCACTAGTTCTTGTGTTATGACCAGGAATGAGCAATAAAATGATGATAAACGACGAACAAGAGCACACCCACGACGAACAAGATCACACCCAATGTAACGTGCGCAGGATGCTAGCTACATCCAGGGTCCGAAATCCTTGTTTTATTGAGAGGCAAACGATAAAAATACAACCACCACCTTCAACCTATGCCTATACATGTTTATATAGTCCTACTATGTTTCTTGGGCCCAAAGAAAAAGTCCAAAACCGACCTATAACGCAAAAGGAAACCACAAAAATTGTCAGCCCCCCGAACTAGGTAGTACGACCCAGTCCAACAGGTCGTGCGACTTGAACTAGGTCAGGCGGCCTAGCCCAGAGGTCGTGCGACCTACCTTCTTGTCCACGTAGTGCTGTAGCATCTTCCTTGGTTTCTTGGTTTCACCTGATCCTCCGTTTGGCTCGATTATGTGCCACTCTTCGTCGCCAACTCCTAGCCAAGCTTCATGAGCCTATTCAAGACATAATTCCCAACAAATCATCAACTTTCATAGTGGGCAATTAGCCTTCTTCTCCTGTACATTGGGGGAATGAAAGGATCCAACCGTTTGTGGAAAATAACAGCCTTATCCCATAGCTAGTAAATTCCTCTTGGCTGGTAATTTCGTGAAAGCAAGGTACTAGTGAGGTGTTTAGTGAATTATGTCAAACAATTTGAATAAGTAACACAAGGAATAAGTAAACACAAGGAATATTGATTCATTGACTCTCGGGAACACACTTTCACCAACCGCACGATCGTAATATGCCATTAATGACCGCCTAAGAGATAATAATATTTTGTATTAGGTACACAAGTTACAGAGAAGGGAGAATCTAGAGAGAGAATTGAATCAA
Source organism: Linanthus parryae (assembly GCA_023055425.1). Lineage (NCBI taxonomy): Eukaryota > Viridiplantae > Streptophyta > Magnoliopsida > Ericales > Polemoniaceae > Linanthus > Linanthus parryae. The sequence continues at coordinate 2,602,536 of JALGPY010000002.1, forward strand.
TTGAATATATTTTCCTCAAGTGAATTACGATATATATATATATATATATACATATATATGTATATATATATATATGGTCCTCTCAGTTACTTAGAACTACAATTCTACACTATGTTGTATATACATATTCTAATATTGTCCCTCAATTTCAATTTGATCTTTCACCTTGGTGAGTTTAAACTCTTTGAGAAGATTGGAACGAGAATAAGTTCAATTGGGGAAGAACTCTCTAGAATGAAGAGATTGGCAGTGTCTTTGTGATTTTGTGCCCGCCAATTTTACCATTCGCAACCACATATCTTGCAATTTTTGTAACGCACACATCTTGATATGCCATAGGTTAAAACCATTCTTCTCATCAAACATATCGATCTTAATTATACCTCAAGACATCGTTCTTCGCTGCGAAACCCAGATCCGTTAAACTCGATCCGCGTGCTCCACCAAGGTAGCGAAACTCTCGCTCTGAATTTCACCGGATTGTGAAACCCTAGCTTTACTGTACCTTGATTTTGAAACATTTGTGACCATAGCTCTAATACCAGTTTGTTATAACGGAGACAAACTCGCAAGAACGAACATGAATGATCAAGAACAAGACAAACAATTTATATGCTTAACTAGTTTTCAGACTAGCTACATCCACGGCCAAAACGACACTTTTTTGATGATTGTACCGAGTTACAAGTCACACACCTAAAACCCCGACCCTAGCAACTATATATACTAAGATACTTACTTGTGTGCCAAGAAACATCAAGAAATAAAACCAAAAACAATCAGGAAACACACCGCAGACCCAGCCCCAGTGCCTTTCGCACGAATGGCCCGATGCTTTCACACGAATCGTTTGTGCCAATGCTAATTTCCTTTGTGCGAAAGAACAATGCTTCTTCCTTCCTTCGTTGCTAATAGCAGATAAAGAAAAAGATAAAAAAACATTTATGAGTTTCTGTTAAAGCTTGGGGTGTCTATGATATTTACCATTTCTATGGGCCATAGTCTTATTTCTAGGATTGTTTTGTAATCATCTACAAACTTATGTGTCATCTCCTTTTTTATGTTTCTAGCTCTTAATCCAACAGTCAGGATTATGACCGTTGGTAACCCTTGTATAAAGAAGTCTTTGGCTTATCTGTTTAGGTTATTGAAAATGTTTCATTCAAATCCCTTTCATTCTGGTACGTTTATACCATACTTATCTCTTTTGATTTTTCAAAAATCCTGAGATTTCTTTCATGGTATCTGAGCAGCGGCGATCTAAGCCCTGCTTCTGGTGTTGATTCCGCTTACCCTTTATCCGTCCCTTATCATCATTTTTACTAAGTAGTAATCCTTTATTACCCCTAATAATGATTGATCATGGGCTTGGGGCCTATGTTGGGGCCTGGGGGCCTCAGCTGCTTTACGGCTGGGCCGGCTTTGGTGGCGGTCGGATGTCAAGTAACGATCTTGTGTCGCGGAGTAAGCATTTACTCTTGAATTGAGATGAAAATAATAAAATACTAACAGCGAAGAAGAGGTTATTAGACCACAACACTAAAGTAGCTGTTCAGCCCACTTCTACAAGCCCACTAAACTCAAACCCAACAGAGCAACTTATGACCCAAACTATCATTAAGATGCCAAATACATAACACTATGAATCTTCAGGGGTCTCTTGTGCAATATCCTCTGCAGATCTTTAGCTCCACTGTTGGATTTGAGGCTAGATGATCTAACGGCTCAGATTGAGTCACTACTTGCATTTCGGCTCCTCTGTATTGTGAAGCACAACACTTTCATTCACTCCATTACATTTGTTTTGAGAAATTATTTTGTCATCAATTGGGATTGGACTCGAACCTCATGCATGGCTTCCAATGCTCTACCACTTGAGCTACCACCCTAGCTGTCATTCTCTTCATTACATCACCGCTCTCTGTTAATTTCTCGGTGATGTTCAATAAATCCCTTACGGGCTCTTTCAGAGATAACCTTTGATTGACGTCTAGTACTTTGGTCAATAAAATATGGAATTTGAAAATCCAAAATCCCAACTTTAATGGGATGTAATTTCAAAAATTCCACATAGTACAATAAGGTAAATTACAGATGATGGGGTTTAAAGTCTCAAAATTACTGAATTCCTCTTTTTAATCCCTTGTCCAAAAACACGCACTAGTGGAGAATTTTGTAACACCACCCTAGTTTTCTATTTCAATTTTCAACTCCACCAAATTTCAACTTTGCTATGCCGTAACTTTCTCGCAACAGAATTTGGTCGTCTAGATCACCCTCAAGAATCATGGCATCATGCCATCTTATCAAACCAAATTAACAAGCTCACAGCACTCTGTCAGTATTGCCAGTCATGCCACAGTAAAATGTTAGTTCGTCAATCAATTAAATGACAAAAAAGCTTTCTGCACGGCTAATTGCTCAAAGAACCGTTACAGTGTCAGTTTAAATACTACATGCCAGCGTATGCGTGGTCTTTAACGACTGAGGGAAAACATGGTATCTTGGCTCAATGAACCACCTATGGACTTAGACTAGCACCAAAAGAGCTGGTTTTCCACTTCTAGAGATACTAATCAGTCTGCTAGCAATCAAACACCAAAGACCTGTTACCCTGATTTCATTGAGGCTCGAGAAACTTCATTTTCCTGAATGGGGAGAACATATTTCCCATGGACGTATGATCTTCAAAAAGTTGAACTACTTAAAACTCTCGTCTCAAATTCCCATGCCAAATCTCAGAGACTTCAAACAATTTTGGGCCATAGATTTCTCCAATCCCAAAAAGGACCATACTCTTGCAAGATTCGAGACTTTATGTGTATGCATGCACATCTAAACAAAAAATCCAGAGTAACAAAATTTTAAATGTACTCCCACAGATGGATTATTACCAAATGAGCCAACTAAAATACTGACGCAGTCCGGAAATGATACAGAAGTCAAAAGACAATCTCCATGAATAAACGATTCTCAAACAAGAGAAATATGATATTTTATTGATAATGAGGTAAAAGATTCATTGGCCAATAGCCTACAACGGCTTAAATAGCTTAAACGCTAAAAACGGAAAAAATACCCAAAATGGCAAAAACGAACTAACAAGATATTCTAATAATGTGAAATATTCTAAGAATGCCGCAATTAACGAAATTTCAATTGGACTTTCCTACAAAGAGAAATTCAGAAATCAAATCTTTCCAAAAACGGCAAAAACGCTGATTTGGTGGTCAAGATGGACGAATTTGACCAAACTGGCATGGTGCTCGTGACTTTAGTCACGAGTTTATTCTCAAAACGTCGTTTGGAGTCAGAAATATGTGTGGTTCAACCATATATCGAATCCCTTCAATTATGCCCATAATTTTGCGTACGGACGGGAACTGTTTTTCTAGACTTGATGATATTTTCCATAATTCGTGTCCTACATCAGTCACCCTTCTTGGAACGAGTTCACTTCAGAAGCTTGGTACCTTCCACTCGAATTAAAAAGATACTTTGAATATTTTGCCCGCAAAATCTTTAACTTGTTAACATAATTGCAATTATTAAATTTCTGCTTCCTCTCCATATGTTTCAACTTGTTGACAAGATTAACCAAGACGCGACGGAGATGTTGGCAAAATCTTCGTTGGAGCATTCACATTGTCCAACTCTGAAATTCGATCCTCCTTTGTAGCTTGAACCTTCTCTATATTCTCTTCCTCATCCTTCTTGGATTGACTATTCTTTTCTTCAAAGACATGTGGTACTTCATCCTTCCTTGAACGTTCGGCAATTTTATGAGATTCCCATGTGAAGAAATATGCATTGCTACGTTTATAATAAGAACCTTCGACATCATGTTGCCAAGAACGGCCAAGCAACAAGTGACAATCATCATCCATGTCACAAACAGTCACAAACAATTTCAGCCTTATAAATATTTCCAAGAGAAATCTGAGCCCGACATATTCTTGTAACTTTTGAAACTCCATCAGGTCCATTTTTAAGTCCATTGATAAAATATGGTGATGGATGCTCTTCGGTAGGTAAATCAAAATACTTCACTAACTTAGTATTCAAGAAATTAGTGAACGCATCATCAATATCCGTATTACATACCGTGTTGTTGATGTTGCAAAGAGTATGAAATCGACGAGTAACACACCTCCACCCAGGAACTGGCATTGTTCGCTCAACATGACTGACATGGCTATCCACGTGTTTGGTACATGTTGAAGATTAAATCCCTAGAGAATCTAGGGTTCCTAATCTGCGACCAACGTCAACAGGGTTCTCGTCACTACCTTGCCGAGCAGCCATGAGCGAGGCCAACCAGGCTCTGATACCACTTGACGCAGTCCGGAAACGATACGAGAAGTCAAAAGACAATCTGCTTGGAATAAACGATTCTCAAACAAGAGAAATATGATATTTTATTGATAATGAGGTAAAAGATCCATTGGCCAATAGCCTACAACGGTTTAAATAGCTTAAAACGCAAAAAACGAAAAAATTACCCAAAATGGCAAAAACGAACTAACAAGATATTCTAATAATGTAAGATATTCTAAGAATGCCTCAATTGACGAAATTTCAATTGGACTTTCCTACAAAGAGAAATTCATAAATCAAATTTTTTCAAAAACGGCAAAAACGCTGATTTGGTGGTCAAGATGGACGAATTTGACCAAACTGGCATGGTGCTCGTGACTAAATTCACGAGTTATTCTCAAAACGTCGTTTGGATTCAGAAATATGTGTGGTTTAACCATATATCGAATCCCTTCAATTCTGCCGCTAACTTTGCGTACTGACGGGAACTGTTTTTCTGGACTTGATGATATTTTCATAATTTGTGTCCTACATGAAATACATTACCCCGGTATGTTACTCTTAAAAGAATTGCATGCTTTAATCCTTCATGACACTGATTATCCATGGAAAAGCTTCCGAACCCTCACTGAAAGGCTGCGACATTAATTTTGGAAACAGATGAAACATACTCATAATCAAGGTTGACTATTTCTTCCCCAAACGACCGTGCATCAAATTAAAGCTTTCTTGTGATTCACATTCCGCACGTTTCCATGATACTAGAAGATTTTACAGGTTCAATAGGATGCTCGTACGCCACTATATTCTATGGAAAGAAGCAACTATTATACAGTATACATTACATAACATTAGTCCTGTCTTCGTAATCAGTTAACGAAGTAGGAAGCACAAACACAGACCAGCACAATCGCCGCCACCAGTATCAACTCCGTCCGACCATCCAATCTCGGAAATCGCAACCTAAATTACCGGCGAAGGAGAAAAAGATCCGAGGTTAGAAATCGCCACTACCCTCTTTCAGCACTCTCTCTCTCTCTCATCGCACCCTACTTCTGATATGATAATATGACTAGTAAGTACCCCTTGTGGGCGGTTGAAGATGACGATGTGATGGGTGATTGAGGTTGGCGTTGAAGAAGGCAGATGTTGGAGAGGCAGAAGTTGATGTTCGGGAATGGGGGGGGGGGGTGATATTAGGGATCGATTGGGCTATGGTGCTAGGTTTGGGTTTAGATATAGGTTGTATGTTGGGTTGATTTTGAGATAGACTCGTTTTTTATTTTAGAAATTTATGTGTTCAGTTGAGAAATGGGTTTCTCATCTATGGAGTTTGAGAGAGGTAGAAATGGAGGTGGAATTGGAGGTCGAGGATTCAGTGGCGGTCAAGAATAATGTGGTCTTGTTCTTCCATTTTTTTGTGTCTTTCGGATTAAAATTTGTTGAATTCTGTAGCATGTAGACATCAGGGGTTAGAGGTCTACCCTTTGAGAATGTTATTAGCTAATCCAGTAGCTTCATGGTAGCAGCTCCAATTGTTTATGAGGTACCCTGATTCAACAACATGGCTACTATGAAATGCAGGGAGTATGGTTGAAACGGAAGAACACCAAGTGGGGGTGGAAATATATTAGAGGGGTCTAGTTGTGATTTTAGATTTTCTGTTATAAATAGGTCAATGTGTAAACTCTAGGGTTCATGTTCTTATTTTTCCAATTCATCAGAGATAAAGTTTTCCCTCCATTTCTCTTTTTTCTCACATCTTCTGATACCAACTGAAAAGACTCGTTAGGGTTCGGTGATGAATCAACAGAGAGATCGAAGAAACATAGCAGAAGAAGAAGAAATGCTCTCAACTTAGAGAGAGAAAGAGATGTTTCATTATGCTGAAAAATGTGGCTTAAATACAATGAACGGCTTGTCTACAGCCGTTTGATAAGCTACCCTAGATCTGACGATAGGGAGAGAGAGCAGCATATGGTAATTATAAATAGGTCCTCAAGCTTTGAATAAATACAGTAATACCCACAAAGTATTCTTTTCTCTGATATGTCTTGATACTCCCCCTCAAACTGATGGTGTTGGATGAACCATCAGTTTTTCCTTTAAAGATTGGAATTGTCCTGTTGACAAACCTTTGGTGAATATGTCTGCCAATTGGTCCGAGCTGTTGACAAAAGAGATAGACAAATCGTGAGTAAGAACTTTTTCACGAATAAAATGATAATCTATTTCAATATGTTTTGTTCTAGCGTGTAAAACAGGATTAGCATATATAGCTATAGCGGACAGGTTGTCACACCAAAGTCTAGGCTTATGAGCTATGTAAATATTGAAATCGCGTAAAATTATTTTTAGCCACGCAAGTTCAGCTGCAGTGGATGCGAGGGCACAATATTCAGCCTCGGTCGACGAGCGCGCGGCCGTAGGCTGTGTCTTCGCTCCCCAATGTATGGGATTTGGGCCAAGGAATACAACGAATCCGGTTGTGCTTCGGCGGTCTGTGGGGTTTCCAGCCCAGTCGGCGTCGGAAAAGGCTTGAATGGGCATGATTCCTTTTTGGTAGAAGAGACCATGATGCTTGGACCCCTGCAAATATCGAAGAATACGTTTACCGCCTATTAAATGATTTTCAGTCGGTTTGTGCATGAATTGGCACAAGTGATTTACAGCGAAAGAAATGTCGGGTCGACTGAATGTCAAGTATTGAAGAGCACCAAGTAATTAGCGATAAGGAGTAGAGTCAGCAAGTGGTTTACCATTAAATAAATGAAATTTAGTGCTGCTAGAGATAGGTGTAGGAGCGGGCTCACAGTTGGACATGTGGAAGCGTGATAAGAGATCGGAAATGTACTTAGCTCGGTGGATGTAAATACCATCCTGTGTTCGCTTGATCTCGAAACCCAAAAAGTAAGTTAAAGGTCCGAGGTTCGTCATAGCAAATTCAGAGTTGAGTTTCTGATTGAGAAATTGAATAAACTGCTTGTCACCACCAGTTAAGATAATATCATCGACATACAAGAGTAGAATGGTGCATTTTCCATTATGATGACGTACAAATAATGAAGAGTCCGCATATGAGGCAAGAAAACCAAGAGAATACAAGTATGATGTAAAATGCTCAAACCAAGCACGAGGGGCTTGTTTTAAGCCATATATGGACTTATTTAATTTGCAAACATAGTGTGGGAACTTAGAGTTTTTAAAGCCTTGTGGTTGGGTCATATAAACAGTTTCACGTAGTAAACCATGAAGAAACGCATTTCTAACATCTAATTGTTGGAGGGGCCAATTAAAATTGGCAGCTAAAGCAAGAATAATACATACAGTGGAAATGTTTTACGACAGGACTGAAAGTCTCATCGTAGTCAATTCCGAGATTTCGATGAAAACCTTTGGCGACTAATCGAGCTTTATAACGAGAAATAGAACCATCCGGGTTTTATTTCGTGCGAAAGACCCATTTGTTCCCTATTATGTTTGCATTTCGTGGTGGAGCTACCAATGTCCAAGTATTTTGTTTTGTGAGACTAGTATACTCTTGAGTCATCGCGGTACGCCACTGAGAGTATTTGCTAGCCTCACTATAAGAAGAGGGATCATGAGAAGTAATGACAGTATGAAAAACAGATTTGCGCTTACTAATTCCAGACTTACTGCGAGTGCGCATTGGATGGGTGGACGTGGGCATCTCTGAGTTAGTAGTGAGGGGCACTGCTGCGAGGGAGGGTACCACGCCAGTGCTGGATGGTAGGGAATCTGTTTCTGACACATTATTTGGAACAGAACTGCTGGATGCGACAGAATTGCTCGACGGGACAATGTTGTGCAGCGGAACAGGAACACCTTCCATTCCTGATGGTTGCACGGCTCCCCCTGCAGCAGGTTGCTCGTTTAATTGCTGCTTTCCACTCATCATCGATGCCGGGGAATTAGCGTGGGACAAAGAGGCAGCATTGCGACGGTGCGGGACAATGGAATCGCCATCCATTGCGTCAAAAACAGTGTGAATGCCATCTGTTGCATAAAAAACAGTGGGATTTCCATCTGTTGCACCTGTAACATTAGGTACACCATCTGGGATGGTGGTTGTACCATCTGCAGGGACTGTAATAGTGGAGTTTCCAGATCCGATACCTGAAAAAGCAGGCGAAATAGTCTCATGAGAATGGTTTGGAACAAAATTGTGCGCAACAGTGATATTGCTAGAGCTGTAAAGAAATAAAGTTTCGTCAAAAACAACATCACGACTAAGATATATACGATTCATGGTTTTATCTAAGCAAAGATAACCTTTGTAATCATCGGCGTAGCCGAAAAAAACACACATTTTGTTTTCGAATCAAGTTTAGAGCTATTGTAGGGTCTGAGAAGAGAGAAACAAGCACACCCGAAAATTTTTAATTTCGAGTAATCTGGAGCAGTTCCAAAAGTAGCTGATATGGAGATTTATGATTAGTATTGACACTAGGCATTCGATTGATCAAAAAGGTAGTAGCAGCCACAACATGAAACCATAAAGAATTAGGTAAGGAAGCACGTTTAAGTAAAGTAATAGCAGTCTCCATTATATGCCGATGCTTGCGCTCGCAACGCCGTTTTGCTGTGGCGTATAGGGGCAGGATTTTTGGTGTGTAATCCCATCAGTGCTAAGAATTTGCTGAAATATAAATGACATGTACTCACCACCGCCGTCACTTCGCAAAATATGTATAGAATGGTTTAAAAGCTTCTCAGTTTGAGTTTTGAACTTTGTAAAAACAGTAGGTACTTCAGATTTGTAGTGTAAAGGAAAAATCCAAGTGTAGCGCGAGTAATCATCAATAAAAATCACATAATGACGAAATCCATGGTATGATTTGGAGCTCGATGGCCCCCATATGTCACTATGAAGCAAATTTAAAGGAACAGTAGACTTAGAAGTAGAAGGAGAGTAAGGAACGCGACGCATTTTACCTTCTAAACACGAATGACATAAACCACTAGACTGTCCCATTCTTGGGACAATCTTATTTAAAATAGTATCCGAGGGGTGACCTAAACGGTCATGCCAAGTTTTATTGTTAAATTTTATTAGCAACTAAAGCAGTAATAGAATTATTGAGAGAAGCAGATTCAATAGGATAAAGCCCTCCTTTACTCAAGCCTTGATAAAGTATTGTTCCCGTAGGTTTGTCCTGAATAGAAAATGATGACGAGTCAAAAATAAAGCGATAGTTGTAATCTTTACAAAACTTGTTAACAGATAGCAGAATGGTGTGCAGATTAGGAACGTGAAGTGTGTTGTGTAAAGAAAAATTATTAGAATTTGTAGAAAGCAAAGCAGTACCCGAGTGTTGGATGGGTAGAGCGTGACTATTTCCAACTGTGACTTGGTCATTACCCACATAAGTGTCAGATGTGCTCAAGTTGTTAAAATCATGTGTCATGTGATTTGTGGCACCGGTATCAGTAATCCAGAAATTGGATTGAGGATCAGAAGTAGTAGAAGCAGCTAAAGCAGTCAGTGTTTCAGGGGGGTTGCCTTCCTTGATAGGCATAGTTCATACGATGAACACAATCTAAAGCTGAATGATAATCTTGACCACAGATTTGACAAGTAATGTGCCTAGAAGAGGAAACATAACCAAAACCAGAGGTACGACCTCTGTTGTTCCCATAAAAATCACCTCTGCCACCACGATAGATATTCTCCCTACCAGAATTGTAACCATTTCCATTACCGTGGTATCTACCACGATTATTCCCACCATAACCATTGCCTCTCCCATAACTATTATTGTAACCACCACGATGATTGTAGCCAAACCTCACATTCTGATTTCTCCCCCTTCCCCTATTGGGTTGGCCAGAGTTAGCAGAATTGTTTGTAACAACATTAAAGGCCAAATTAGGGTTCTGGGAGGTGGCGTTTTGTGTCTCGAGCATTTGCTCTTCAGACTTTAACAGGACATGAAGGTCTTCCAGAGACAGAGGGTCGGATCTAGTCCGAATAGAAGAACGAAAAGGATTGAAATCATTAGATAATCCATTCAACACATAAAGCAACATGTCTTCTTCATCCACATTCACACCAGCAACAGTTAACTTGTCCCGAATAGACTTAATTTTTTGCATATAGGTGTCAATAGAATCAGAATTTTTGCGAATCAATTGCAGTTCTGATTTCAGTTGCATGATGTTTGATCTTGTAAGTGAAGCATACCTATTTTCCAACGATAGCCAGAGAGATCGAGAAGAGGATGACTGACCGATAACTTGACTGAGTGCTTCTTGACTCAGAGTAGCACTTAGAATCGTGATCAAGGCTTGATCTTGCTGCTGCCAAGCAAGGTATTCGGGATTGGCTGTGTCAGAGGCGGATTCATCGGATCCCTTAACGAATTCCGCCGGAGCTTTCTTCGAACCATCAAGAAACCTGAACAGATTCTGGGTTCGCAAGAGTGATGAGACTTGATGTTTCCAGATCACGTAGTTGGATCCGTCCAATTTGAACGGAACAAGATTGCGGATGTTTGTCAAGAGGTAAAGTGGATTTGATGTGGAGGAGAAATTGGTGGTAACGATGGCGTTTGTCATCGTCGATGAACTTGAGGAGTCATTAGCCATGGCTCTGATACCATGAAAAGACCCGTTAGGGTTCGGTGATGAATCAACGGAGAGATCGAAGAAACATAGCAGAAGAAGAAATGCTCTCAACTTAGAGAGAGAAAAAGATGTTTCATTATGCTGAAAAATGTGGCTTAAATACAATGAATGACTTGTCTACAACCGTTAGATAAGCTACCCTAGATCTGACGGTAGGGAGAGAGAGCAGCATATGGTAATTACAAATAGGTCCTCAAGCTTTGAATAAATACAGTTATACCCACAAAGTCTTCTTTGCTTTGATATGTCTTGATACCAACCACTTGGATGCTTTAAATGTAAAGAAATCTCAAACAGTATAGAGCCAGACACATTGTTATTACCACATGTGAAACACATGTCATCACTAGTAGTTCTGAATATTTCTGCAATTGAGGAAAACCATCTCAACACTCTTACAAGAAGAATCAAGCTATGGAAGATAAAGAGAAACACACTCCTCTACTTGCATTTGAAGATCAAAATGATTCTTCTTCTTCTTCTTCTTCTTCTTCTTCTTCTTCTTCTTCTTCTTCTTCTTCTTCTTCTTCTTCTTCTTCTTCTTCTTCTTCTTCTTCTTCTTCTTCTTCTTCTTCTTCTTCTTCTTCTTCTTCTTCTTCTTCTTCTTCTTCTTCTTCTTCTTCTTCTTCTTCTTCTTCTTCTTCTTCTTCTTCTTCTTCTTCTTCTTCTTCTTCTTCTTCTTCTTCTTCTTCTTCTTCTTCTTCTTCTTCTTCTTCTTCTTCTTCTTCTTCTTCTTCTTCTTCTTCTTCTTCTTCTTCTTCTTCTTCTTCTTCTTCTTCTTCTTCTTCTTCTTCTTCTTCTTCTTCTTCTTCTTCTTCTTCTTCTTCTTCTTCTTCTTCTTCTTCTTCTTCTTCTTCTTCTTCTTCTTCTTCTTCTTCTTCTTCTTCTTCTTCTTCTTCTTCTTCTTCTTCTTCTTCTTCTTCTTCTTCTTCTTCTTCTTCTTCTTCTTCTTCTTCTTCTTCTTCTTCTTCTTCTTCTTCTTCTTCTTCTTCTTCTTCTTCTTCTTCTTCTTCTTCTTCTTCTTCTTCTTCTTCTTCAGCAGCTGTTGTCCTTACTACTCTGGTCGCCTTCTCTGTTTCCTGTGTTTTTTGATCAACTGTAAGTTTCCGTTATTACTACTATTACTGTTTTCCCAAGTGCATCCTGCATATTTCAACTCCGAATCCTTGTTTGGGAGATAACTTCATCTTAAAATAGACATTATGAGCATCCACAATAATAGTGTGTAAGACATGACTTAGCTATATTTTAGTCAAAACAAGCTCCTAAATTATCTAAATTGGAATTTTCATTTTACTCGGGTACTTCTAAATTGGAATTTTCTAAATTATTGTTTTCACATTTTAATAAAATCGCAAAGCTGAGAGAGACTTCTTACATCTAATATCAATGATGCTAAAGTTGTACTAGGAGGCTAACTGTCTAGTCTACTATGGATGCTCTTAGCAGAGCTCCTTGAGCTCATTACACCAACTTCGAACAGTCAAAAAACCGTGTAGTGTTTGATTTGTGCTAAATTCCGGTGTCGGAATCAGAATAAAATGGACATTGACATGGTTGGAAACATTTTAACTAGATTTGTCGCGAAGTCTAGTTTATACGGTTTGATGCCTAATCAGGTGATTTTGTTTGCCACTAGTGTGGCAGGCTCCAGGGCCAAGGCTCTATATCAGTGATCAGCAGGACATGAATTATGAATCTATCACACAATCTACAAACCTGGGACAAGTGCACATTTCTATGTCCAATGAAGTTGGTTCTTGTTTAATATGCAGGTTGGATATTCTTCTCCTGCAAAAGTGTTATTTTCTTTTTTTCTTTCTTTCAGCTTATGCTTTCTTGTGTCTCATCTATGATGTTTCTCATCGGAACTGTAATCACCTGGCGTGTCTTGGCTTTAGTTGGTATGCCCCTTATGATAACGGTAATGTTATCTCAGATTTCAGTGGAATTGCCTCTGACTGATATAACAACTTCAGGAGGACTTCCGTATTTACTACAGCTTCTTGGTCTCTTCTTCATCCCAGAATCTCCTAGGTAGTTGGTGAGTTATCTTTGTTCTTGGTCTCTAACTCGTGCAGTTATCATCCACTAACACGAGGGAAATGTTTTTTGCAGGCTAAGCATAAGCGTTGGTCTATAGAAGGGTACACATTCCTTTTCCTATACAAGATTTTGCTTTCAATTTATCAGTGGAGATGGAGAGACTTTTCATCACATACCTGGCATAAGAAACCAAATAAAATCTCACATTACCAGGTTTAACCACCTCTTCATCATGAATACTCAAATTATGCCAATACCAGATCCGTGCAACAATAGTTATAAAGAGAATAGACCATTCTGCCTCCAACTCTTTGCTCAAATCCTGCACCAAATTCTGTTCTAAGTTCATATCCACTAAGTGTTCCAAATCCACAGAGAAGAAATATTGCCACCTATCTTCTTCCAAAACTTTCTTCCACGCAGCTTGAACAAATCACAACCCCTCACTGCATGGAGAGAGCATTCACACACATGACACAAAGTAAACAAGAAGCAATATTGATGATACATCTTTTAGTCTTCAAATTCTGAGTCAATAATCTATCTTTCCTTAACAATCAAAGGAAAGTCGTCCAGGAAACTTTTACACCTCCAAATTCTCTTCTTTATCACCATGATTCCAGGAGACTGATTGCGGGTAGAGAAATCATTTAGCCGCGGTTTCAAAGAAATTGTTGTATATAAGTCATCCGTCTGCCAGGGTTTCGGATAACTTGCCAGCAGTTTCCTTAAATCCCGGGTGTAGGTCTCATGTACCAGCAATTTTGGCAAACCACTAATGTATAATTCGCTGGGTTATCTCTATTTTGTGTAGTGTTATGGTAGAATTGTGATTTGAATCAATCGGCAAATCAAGGCATCACCTTATGATCGTGCAATCAGAGGAATGGGATCGTCCGATCAGAAGGTGTGGTCGTGCGATCAGGAACCTGTCCTCTGCTTTGGCACGATCACAAATCAGGATCGGGTGATCGTGTGATCACGAGGGCCGCAGACGGCTGCAAGGTCAGCTATCTTAGAACATCCACAATAGTATTATCTACAAATTAGCTAAACTTTAGTACAAATTCAACTTATTCATTTTAGTAGGGTAGATTTGCTCCAGAGGTGTCGTACCAAAACTATATAAAACAAAAACAAGCAATAAAAAATAAAAGTAGCTAGGATGTGTTGACTCGCCACATCTAGCTAGCATGAAATTAGGAGACTAAAATAGTATCTGATTTAGCTAGTCTGCTGCAGATTGTACTTATTCAAATTGACTTACTATTTTACTAACAACTTCCATTTGAATAGTCTACATTGGATGCTCTTAAGGTTTTAAGGAAATCTGGGGCATGATGTATTCTGGGACAGTTTTTTGGTTTCTCCCTTAGTAATAGACATTCATTTCAGTTATGTGTAGGTATTCAAATTGACTCGTTAAGTTTCGTGTTCTCGTTCTTGATTTCTTTTATCGCTCTTGGCACCCTCGTGATTAATATGAAGCTGGTACACATCCAATATTTCATGATCCAGGTGGAGCCATCAGCTAGGGCTTCATGATTCAGGTGGAGCACTCAAAATCAAGTTTTCGGGAGGTAGGGTTTCGAGCCTTTCACCCAGAACGTGTTCACTAACGGAATCCTTAGCTACCTCAAAGTAACTGAAACAAAAGTTTATGTTGGGTTTTGTCTCGAATTCCGCAGGACGAATCGGTGCACCCGATGCGTCTGATTACTTCCTCTGAGGAGGTGATCTCTGAGGAGGTGATAGCTTGGGCTTGGTGGGCTTTTCCACCTCCTCTATATTAGTATAAATAGAGGTGCTAGCTATTGTTTCTAATTGAGTGAGGAAAGGAGTGGTGAGAGAGAACTTGAGAGAAATATTAGTGAGCGAATGTGAGAGGTTAGGGTTTCATAGATGTAGTCTGTGAGGATGAGAGTACCGCGTCGACGTGGTCCGTGGATTGAGCTGTCTTGTATTCCCTCATTGATATAGTGAAATTCTCCTCCCCCCGTGGATGTAGGCGGTTTTGCCGAACCACGTTAAATTCTTGTGTATTGTTTTTCTTCTCCTATATGGCATGTGTCGAGTTTGTGAACGTGCGGCGTTGTTTTTGCTTCCGTTGCAGCGCGAATTAGGATCGACGAATAATTCCCCAATAAGTGGTATCTGGTTCGCGATCCGGGTGTAGCACACGGTGAAAAGAGGTCGAAGAAAAGTCGTGAAAAGAAAAAAGGAAAAAAAAAATCGTCGTAAGCTGTGTTGATTTCGTTGTTTGCTCGAGTGGGTGTGATCACCCTTTTGTGCTCCAGTAGGTGCGAGATCACCCATGCCAACTGTTGAAGGTAAGAGGAAAAAAAAAGGAAGCAATTTAATGTTGACTTTTTGGTTTCCATGTGGCTTTGTGGGTTGTGCATGTTTGGAGTTGGAGGGTTGTTTGGTGTCCCGTGTAGATGCAACAACAAATGAGAGAGCACAGCAAGAGGAGTATTATAATGTGGCTGGGGCTGGTGACTGGGCAGAGAAAGGATCTGGTGCAGCAGATCCGTGGTGCGCCAGTGTCCCACATGTTTCCAAGACGCGAGTTGGTGGTCCAAACTGAATTGGGTGTTCCAAGCTGCCTGTAAGTCTGATTGGGGCTCGAACAAGAGTCAAAACCCAGGTTTTTGGACGCTCCCGACGCGATGGCGGGGTCAGATTTTGCAAACTGTTGCTGGATTTTGCAGAATGCTGACGTGGCAGTGTGTGATGAGATCCGATGGTCCAAACTTGTTTGGGTGGTTACGGCGTGCCTGTAGATCGGATTGGGATGAGTCAGGAGTCTAACCCTATGTTTTTGGACGTTGCAGATTCATCGGTACGGTCAGAATTATGAAATTCTGAGTAGATTGAGAAGATCGGCATCAATCGACATCGGTTGGGAGATCGAAGACGACGTGATGCAGTCAGGGTCAATTAAGTTAAAGTCCAATCAGTTGGGGTTAATTAGAGGCGTCTTTCATAATTGAACGTTCGATTGGCAACCTATACAGGCTTGGGAGTGTGTTGACAGGTGGAGCTGATGTTCAACATATACAAGAAGCATAGGCTTTGTGTGTTTGTGAGCACGAGATGCAACAGTTGTAGAGGAGTCTGGTTAGAGACGTGGGAAACTATTGCAAGGAAATTCACAAGAATCTCAGAGGCAGAGATCGGGGTGGTGGACGCAGTTGACGAGGCCATGGCAGAGGTGGCGTCCTGATATCTCTGCGTGTGCTTCGTGACGATAACTCTTGAGCAACTCAAGGCAAGAAGAGAGGTAAGTCGCGACGGGTCCGCGAAGCGCTGGATTTGCAAGACGCCTTGGTGAAGGCGTAGGATCGAACAGGAGAAGCAACAGCGGAAGGAGAAGCACTCAGGACTGGCGTGGAGAAACACGTGGTTGACGTGTGAGGACGCTGGAGCATTGAAATAGTGCATGCAATGCAGCAGTTGAAGGTTGTTCGAGATGGTGCTCAAGTGAAGAGAACGGTGATGAAGAAAACTACTGCAGTAGTGAAGAGGAAGGGAGTCTCGTTTACACTTGACGTGGTTGGTGGTGAACTCTCCAGTGATGAGCTAGCTGGTGGAGAGATGGAGCCACACTACTCCTTAAAGTGTCATGCTTTGGGACGCACCCGTGTCGGGGGTGCGAGGCGTGCCCTAGGAGGGGGTGCAGAGCATCTCAGTTGAGGTGCGATGGCGGTCCATGCAGTTGGAGCATGGCGGATGCGGCGGAGTTGACATCAACAACGGAGTTGGCTGAGGAATTTGCAAGGCGCTTGCAGAATTCAAGCCAAGGTGGAGTTTGTTGGGTTTTGTCTCGAATTCTGCAAGACGAATTGGTGTACCCGATGCGTCTGATTACTTCCTATGAGGAGGTGATCTCTGAGGAGGTGATAGCTTGGGGTGGGCTTTTCCACCTCCTCTATATTAGTATAAATAGAGGTGCTAGCTATTGTTTCTAATTGAGTTGAGGAGAGGAGTGGCGAGAGAGAATTGGTGAGAAATATTAGTGAGCGGATGTGAAAGGTTAGGGTTTCATAAATGTAGTCTATGAGGATGAGAGTACCGCGTTGACGTGGTCTGCGGATTGAGCTGTCTCTCCCCTACGATGTATTCCCTCATTGATATAGTGAAATTCTCTTCCTCCCGTGGATGTAGGCGGTTTGGCCGAACCACGTTAAATTCTTGTTGATCATTTTTCTTCTCCTATATGGCGTGTGTGTAGTGTGTGATCGTGTGGCGTATTTTCGCTTCCGTTGCGGCAGGAATTCGACGAATAATTCCCCAATAGTTTAGTACTGAGGATAAGCTCGAAAATTGAACCAAAATTCATCACACTACTCCACACGCTAGTAGGTGCTTGTAAAGAACAATAGAATTCCATAAAACTCTAATATAGCCAACCTTGGAGTCGTCTGCCCTCGTGATCACAGGATAACCCGATCCCAATTGCACAAGCTTGTGATCGCGCCAAAGTAGAGGTCAGGTTCCTGATCGGACAACAACACCTTCTGATCGCACGATCTCATTCCTCAGATCACACGATCAAAAGATAATGTCTTATTTTGCCGATTGATTCAAGTCAAAATTCTAACAAATCTCCCTCTTGACTTGAATCCTCTCAAAAACCTGAACCAGATGCTTACCCAAACTCGACACGGACGTGCCTTTGAAAACATGAATGAGTGCGCCTCCTAGAAACAGAAACATTTGCTCCACCCGGAACCATAGATGAATGCATTCACTTAGACAAGACCAGATGCAGTCTCAGATGCACTCCAACAATGTCAGAGATGCACCATAAAAAGTAAAACTTATGTCATGCAAGATGCACCAATAATAGCCCTAGATGCGCCAGAGCCTACTACGTGCCAGGATCATATCTATGAAGTCCAAATGCTTCTCGAAAGGAGCTGAGATAGCCTCGAAGGACCCGGAGCACTAGGCCATCCTATGAAGTCCCCCCCAGCTTCAGGGATGGAACGGATCGGATTTGGATATGATCCATTTATATCCATATCCATATACAAATGAGAAAGGGAGTTCCATATTCGATTTAGATCCATTCGGATCTTCTTCAAACTCGGATTGGATTCAAATCGGATCTAAAAATTCATATCCATATCCGATCCGCAACTCCACCAAGAACAAATCGAATTTGATCCGAATCGGATTCCCAAATTAAATAAAAATAAAAAAACTAAGAAGTTATGGTAACATCAAATCAAATTTAGACATGTCTCCACAAAAGTTTTGCTCGACAAACAAAAAAAAATGTAAACTCATGAAACAATTTCTACAACAGTCCATTCAGCAAAACCACAACTGAATTGTAAGAAAAATTTCCATAACTCATCGTCCATTGTTGATAAAGTCAGTCATTCCTGTGAGGCTAGAATTAGTAGCATTGTAGAAGAAATTGAGTTTATAATTTTATACGTTATTCAATATTAAATTTAATGCTTTGGGGCATTTTATAAAATAGCAAGTACTCGGATCATAACGGATTGGGTATCCAACGGATCTGCACTACGATCCATATCCAGATCCATATCCGAACTATTTTAAATGGGATCAGATAAGGACCTTATCCGTTTAGATTGGATCACTCGGATATGTGATCGGACCGGACCAATTCCCATCCCTATCCACCTTCAGCTAATGTTGCAGATCCAATATTCCTCTTGGGACACTCCCTCTTTCAATTACCTTTCTCCTTGCAGTAGACACATACATCGATCGGTAATTTGGAGACTATAAATATCTTGTACTCGTTACCGCAGCTTCCCCTGCCCATCAATCCGGAAGTATGATTGTCTCAACCTGTACATGCCACCTTATGTCGCAGTTCCTTGTGTGAAGAGCATACCTAACCTCTTCTACGATTAAAATATTTTATTTTTGGGAAAGAGCCTATAAACTATGTTGCACGAGTGCTTTTAGGAGGTTGCGCACCCGCACTGGATGCTTCTAGGGTACTTCGTGGGTGCTTTGGGGACAAGGCATGGTCATTTTGAAAGATTTAATTGAGAAGTCTTTTCAAATACAACTAGAATCTAACAAAAAAATGTTTATTATGTGAACATCTATAACCCTTAGATTAATAGTCTGTCCACAACTACAAACAATGACAGGAAGATATTATACTGTTGATACTTGATATAGTAACTATGTATCTTTGAATTTGTGTATGATTTTTTATTTGATTATAATTTGTATTTACATTAGTGTTTTTTCGTATGTTGGTACAATTGTATTCACGAATATTATAAAACAAAAATATAAATGAAGTAGCCGCACCCACACCCTTTATATTTGGGAATACCTTGCACCTAGTTCCCGTACCTGCATTGTAACACCCGTATCTTGATGTGGGGTTGGATATTACAATCCCCCCACCTTAAATGCTCGACGTCCTCGTCGAGTGTGCCTAGTCACGCATCTCCTTGGCTGGCGGCGAACCGCCACGGAGCCCTTGCGGCACCGGGTCTGGCTCAGATACCATTTGTAACACCCGTCGATTACTGTCCCAACAACTTCTTTACCCTTATCACCGGATAAAAATGCTTAAGCCTTGAAGGTGCAAGTAGCTATCCACAAGGTTTGCCATATAGAAGATTTCAATCTCACAAATCTCCGATGTGGGACGGGATAGTACACTCCCCCATCACATATATCCAATCCATAATATCAATCCATAATATCTCGATGAGGGGCGGGATATTACAATCCCCCCACCTTACATGCTCGACGTCCTCGTCGAGTGTGCCTAGTCACGTATCCCCTTGGGTGGCGGGGAACTGCCACGGAGCCTTTGCGGGACTAGTTTTGGCTCTAATACCATTTGTAACACCCGTGGATTACTGTCCCAAAAACAATTTTACCCGTATCACCGGATAACAATGCTTAAGCCTTGAAGGTGCTAGTAGTAATCCACAAGATTTACCATATAGCAGATTTCAATCTCACAAATCTCAGATGTGGGACGGGATACTACACTCAACCCAACCATATATATATATATATATATATATATATATATATATATATATATATACATATATATCAAATCGACAATATCAATCCACAATATCTCGATGTGGGACATGATATTACATGCATCCCAACGCACCCGTACTCGTGCTACATGTAACCCTAGAAGAGGTTAAGCCAACTCTTAGGTTTATCTTGACTAAGTTGTGTCTTATGGTCTACCTCTTCCTCCCTACCACCGACAACTTGAATTATATCAATTCTCCTAACCGATGCATTCAAAGGTATATGATACGCAGGACCGAACCACCCTAAACGATCTTATCCCATTTTCCATCTACAGGTGAGACATCTAGATTCTTTCTAGTTATGTCATTCTGTATCCTATCTTTCTTAGTTACACCACTCATCCACCTTAGCATTCTCGTTTATGCTACACTCCTGTTGTGTTATACTTTTACTTCACCGTGCAATACTCCGTCACATACATCAAAGCGGGTCTTACCACATATTTGTAAAACTTACAATATAGTCTAAGCCATGATCCTATGGTCACAACATAATCTAGATGTACTGCTCCACTTCGTCCACCATGCTTGTATTTTATGGGTAATATCATCATCTATCTTTCCATCACTATGAAAAAACGACACAAGATATCTAAAATGATTCGTCTTTGGAATCTCTTTCACTTCTAAACCTTGGAATTATATCTTCTAGCAAATTTCACATAAGGTTCTATTGTAAATATCTAGTTAAGAAGTGCAAAACCTCTACGCCATGACTCCCCACCATTAGATTGATGCAATTTAGATCGTCCATATTGATAAACATCCCTTATAAATAGGACGTTTGCTATAGAAGTGGTAGGTGGAATGGCTATCAAAATTGGGGATAATAGATTAGTTGATGGACCAATATCTTTCTCTCACTACTTTTGAGCAGAAAATCAATAGTTGCTAACAACGTTCAAATAGTGAAGGACTAGGAGAGGCAAATGTGAATAGTAAACCATATGTCCTTGACACGAGTTGGTAGAGCTTAGATCAAGGATCGATGCTCGAGTCGATGTCGCGACGACTAGGCTCGCTTCCCTCATTGGTCGGGTGGATGACATGAAGCTCGATAATGATCACGAGCTTAATGTCTTACTCGACCGTCAGTGGGAGGATATCTACTATGCGAGTTATCATGACGTCCCATCTGATGATGATGAGTTTTGATATGTAGTATTTTCATAAAATATTGTACAAGTAGGCCTACCCGTGGTGACGCGCGTGGAGGTGAAAAGTTTGTTCATAAACATTGATTTTAAACACTACATCTTCTACGAATATGTATATGAACAATAATTTTAGCACTAAATTAACTGCTTTGTTGATCCTTGCAAATGGAAATACTTTTACCACATTCGCCGAACACAATTTAAAAGTCAAACCCCATATAAAAGGAAGCATCTGTTACTATTTTGGAACCATTGCTTGCTTAGATTTGACTATAATAATACCTGAAATCAAAGGTTTTGTGCAAACATGGGAACATAATTACATAAATGAAAGTGGCTATTTCATTTGATGTTATCTTGAAGGAAAAAGTCGAACAAAGAATATTTTGGTCATTTAGATATAATTATTTAAATCTCTAAATATGATGCAAATTATGAATCAATTGGTCGAAGTGGACGACTCGAGTGCTTCAAAGTCGTTGTACTTGAAAATCTGCAATATCTGTTGTCGTCTTTGTCAATCTAATACTTTTACTGATTTCTCAGAAGTCCATACAGAGTCCCTCACCTGCACAAATCTTCAAATACGTAGAAACTTCATCACAACATTAACTAAAATCTACCTGGTGACAATCACAGATCACGGGGTAATACGGTATCCGTATCAATATTTATATATTTATTTAATTATTAGTATTTATTTACGTTATTTGATTATTTAGTGGTCCGGGCTTGGCCCGTAGGAGTCTGGGGTTAGGGTTAGGGTCAGTATTTTCTATATAAGCAGTGTACTCCCTCTTTATTAGTCAATCAATGAAACTCTTTATCCCTTTGTTTTTAGTTTATTTTAGCATCGATACGTTCAGCCGTATCAACTTGTGCCCAATCGTTACTGGACGGTAACAATTGGTTCTTTCATTGAGAGCGTCGGTCAGACTTTTTGTTCGCGGCGCTCGCCCTCGGACTCCATGAATCTCCCGTGCGCAATTCTCGATCTCAGTCATGGTGTTGTCCAAGTAGCGATTATCGATGACATTAATGAGAACTACCAGCAAGCAGGTGAAACGATCAATTACATCACCATAGTAGAACTGCAAGGCCTACAATCATGTGGGTATTTGACTATGGCAGATCTGGAAAACATCAACGCAAGTCGGAAACGATTCCGGTTGATTTCTAGTAACGAATTTTGTCGCATACAAGACGTCATCAGAGCAGATGAACTAGAAGATGAAGAACAGCTGGAGACTCCACCATCGCCGCCACTGGCGCAAGAACAAAAACAACACCTTGTTGTTACGCCGGAATTTCAGCAGCAAATAGCCCCCGCTAAGAACAACAACCAATCAACCAAAGCAGCAGCCGCAAAACACGGTCGGGCCACTACCGGAGAAGCTTCTTCCTGTTGTCTTCCAAACCGATCAGACATGACCAGATCCCTGACGGTCACCCACGACCTTCAACCGACCCCCTCATGGTCACGGCCAAGCAGCCAGAGGGCTCTCCACCGCCATCTCCTCCGGCTAAGGCATCCCCGAGCCCCTAATCGACCTCCAGTACAGCCCTTGCAACCCCCAACGACCACATCTCCGCCATATCTGGCCTCCCCCGATCTGCAATCACCGGCCACTCGAGCGGCAACCGCCAGATTGAAAACCACCAAAACCACCCAACCGTCAACCTTCTCCTCCGCCGAAATCACAGCCTCCACAACCACTAGTCACAAGCTTGAAGCCGCCGCCACATTCGCCACCAGTGACCCTCCACAGTAGCGCCGACCAAAACAATCCGCCTCCCTCACCACAACCTATGGGTTCTGATTTTTTGGGAGCTAGGGTTGAACACTCATTTGGGCTGAATTCACCAATTGGGATCAAATATGGTTTTGGGCCAAGTCGATCTAGGCAATTGGGTTTGGATTTTCAATTGTTCTCTGGGCCTGAGTGTTTAGTTGAGGTGCCAACTCCTAATAAGTTTGGGCCTAGCTCTTTTTGGGGTTATCAAATGAATTAGGGTCACTACAATATTTGAATTTGGACTCAAACATAAGTTTTTCAAGACCGTTCGACGCCAATTTGATCCGGGTAAAATTAGTGGCAAGTTGAGACTACAAAGTGGCGTTTTGAAGATTGATCGACGTCAATTCGATCCGGGCAAGAATAGTAGCAATTTTTCGACGTCCGCCTTGAGGGCAAGGCGATTTTTCAAGCGTGGGGGAGTTGATACGGTATCCGTATCAATATTTATATATTTATTTAATTATTAATATTTATTTACGTTATTTGATAATTTAGTGGTCCGCGCTTGGCCCATAGGAGTCTAGGTTAGGGTTAGGGTCAGTATTTTCTATATAAGCAGTGTACTCCCTCTTTATTAGTCAATCAATGAAATAATCAGCCTCTTTATCCCTTTGTTTTTAGTTTATTTTAGCATCGATATGTTCAGCCGTATCAACTTGTGCCCAATTGTTATCGGACGGTAACATGGGTCATTTAAGGATAAGAAATCTTTCACCAATGCACCTCCATGTCTATGTCTATATAATCTTTATAACTTCTTCCATCAATTATGCTTTTTATAAACGATATAAACCTTTGACATAAGCTGTGTAATGGCATGAAAGTTCACTTTTTTCAAATATCTTACATCACAACTCGAATGGGTTCCCATTGAAAAAATTTAAAAGACATACTGTACTTCACTAGTATTTATCCTACGCGCTGTAATACAGGATGACGTGTCGCACCGCTCGGTAAAATAATACTCAATAAATTAATAACCTCGATAAAATCAATAATTTGTCGAGTCCCAATTTGGAGCCAGTACAAAATTAGACCCCCATCGATAAAATAATAAGATAATATGTTTTTTGAAATCGCAGTGTATATAGGTCCATACGAAAATATAAATTAATAATTATTAAAAGATTCCAAATTCGATTGTCTACTAAAATAGTCACTTGTTTTTTTGTAGAACTTCAAATCTATGATGAGTTCATCTTTAAATCTCCTCACTGCACATAAGAGTTGGAAATTTTTCTTCTCGTATTGCAACAAAATATTATGAAGAGTTGTTGCCGCTTGCAATGCTTCTTTCCGAGTGACAGGTGCCAAAGCCATTGAATCATCCTCAACTTCGTCCTCTACCATTGACCAACATTTTGGTACCATGAACGAATTTTTTACTTGTTCAAAAACAATGAACTTTACAAATTCAATAAATTTGTGAATGTACATTCATAAAATGTTCCTTGGAACTTAGTTTATGTAATTTATTTTTCATCTCTAACTAATATACATTATAACTAGTACATTGGACGCGAACATTTAAGTGTAAAATCCACTTTGCACCCCTATGTTTTGGCGATTTGTCCCCCGCTACCCCTATGTTTCGGACAAGCACTTTATCACCCCTGTAACGGAAAAAGTGAGGAAATATCTGCATTCTCTCCCCTGATTCGCTGCAAGGCAGCATCACAATCCACCCACCGGTCATTCTTACCCTACAAAGCATTTACATCAAGTGATACTATGTCAATGGATGATGTTACTGTAGGGTTTTATGCTGGATACACATCGGAAGAAAGAATTATCCATGCAGTACCCTTCAAGGATCACAGGAAGATAATCATAACGATGTTAAAGGAACAAACAAGTAACACACCTTAGAGGTCTCCTGTGATGACTTGTAACGTGAATTCTGTCACGTCTCTACCGTTGATCCACGCCTAGAGTCGATGTAATAACCCTCATTTTTAAGCATATTTTAAATGTACATAAATGTCAATTTTATGCTTTTATGTCATATTACTTATATTATAATAATTCAATGTATTTAGTTGTGTAATAGCATGTTAAGATGTACATGTACATGTTCATTTATTTTCTTATTTAAGTGATAAATGGTTGTGTGATTTTCATAAATTGTTAACATTGTTAGTTTTGTATAATATATGGCCAAAATAAGAAGAGGGAAAAGAAATAGAAAATGAAATGATAAAGCTTATTTTGGAAGAACATATAAGTAATCTAATTTGTCAATATTGTACAATAGTTGGATGTTTGGTTCGATCCTTTCCCTTGAGTTTTCTTTTAGGGTATTTACAATCTTCTAGAAAGAGCTATAAGGATATGATGAAAATAATGATCTGTCAAATTTATCAACAATTGATAGCTACACCAGCTGGTTTGGACGTGTGGAAGATGACATGTAGGTCTGGTTTTCGATTCGACACCTCCTATTAATAAATTTAATTGTCAAGCTTGTCACAAATGCTCGGGTGGTTTAGTGGTGGCACACCCCCCTTAGGACAGCCAGCTGCCTGGTTCGATTCCTTGGGTCAGCAGCTGTTACATTTTGGATATTTTGTTATTTTTTTTACTACAACCAGCTCCCCCTAAGTTTCGGAAAATGACACTGACCACCCCCAGCAGGCAACCCCTATAAATAGACCCTTCTCCCTTTCATTTCAACTACACCTTCCTCCCCCCACTTCTCTAAATACTTGTTTTGATAATTTGTTGTTCCGATTATCTTTCCGAATTCAAAAGTTTGTTATTTTTATTAGTTTCTCAACTCACTTGAAATTATAAAAAGAGAGAATTGTCAATTTACTAGCAAAACTATAGCCGGATCATTACTAGAGCTATGCCGACTCATTTCAAAAGGAGATTTTGCCTTCCAATAAAGGTAGGGGAAATCTAGTTTTCACGTCTACTGTAATTACAGTATATACGTGATGTTAATGTTATTTGCCAATATGTTTATTGTTAAGTTATTATTTTTTATTCGCAAGATGTATAAAGCATGATAATTATGTGACGTAATTATCATGCTTTATACAGTTTAATTGATTATTATATTTCTACGCCAGTGGTTAGGCTGTACCTACTGGGCTTTTTGCTCCCCCTAAAAATATCTACAGATACGGGAACGGGTTGATCGGAGACTATCGGCGTGCTAGAATTATAGCACTTTCAAATTAATTGTAAAATTTGCTAAGATTAGTTTATTTTTTGATGGTGTTACATTTTTAACTGCATCTATCATTTTAGTAAAATCATGTTAGTAAGTAGATATTTTTATCTACTTGTCATAGTTATCATTGTGTAATACTATTAGCGATGTATATGTCATATAATTTGTGCACATAGTAATCATGTATAAGTAACTTCATGATTAAGTTTCAATATAAGTTGATAATATTATTTTGTAGTCAAACTTATCATCAAGTTGGGTGCTGGCGCAACGGTTTCAACGTGTATCTCTCAGACACGCGGTCGGCGGTTCGATCAGCCCCAAGTGGGTGCTGGCAAAGAATATAGATATGATTCTAGATCAGTAGATAAGAATATAGATGTGTCAATCTTATCACCAAGTGGGTGCTCGCAAAGATGATAAATTGCTAGCAATATTAAGTGGAGACAGCCCCCACTATAAATAGAGCCTCCTCCTCTTCACTTTAATTTACACCTTCCTCCCACTCTCCTCTAAATAGTCGTTTTGATAGTTAGGTTTTCCGATTATCTTTCCGAATTCAAAAGTTAGATATTTTATTAGTTTCTCAACTCACTTGAGATTCTAAAAAGAGAGAAATGTCCATTTTGTGGGTAACAATAAGAACTTATTATCAAGAATTCTTGAAGCTCATAAAATAAGTCCGTATCAAACAAGACTAAGAAGTTTAAGATGGATATTGCACCTCGTATTATCACCCCGGAGCATAAAGATCCACCAAAGACGTCTTTGGTGGCCAATGGTGAATCAAAATCTCGGAAATTATAATTAACTAATAACTTAGCATCGTCTTACTGAAAAAATTTCCCAAGTCCGTCAAGTTTTGAGGATGGGAGGAAACCATGCGTTTGATATATACTCTTGTCAGTTTAAATCCCTGGATATTTTTAAGATTTAATTACTTAATGCATACCCTCACATTGTCGAAGCTATCACCATGCAACATCCGGTTCTAGAACTAGCTTATTGCATCCCCTATCAGCCATTCGAACGGCAATGTTTGATTGGGAAAAAAATTCCGTGCGCCACTTAACTGAATCACTCACCACGACTGCCACTACCGGTTCGACCCAACCTAGAATTCAGCCGCTTAAACCCAGAACCCGGCAACCTAAACCAATTACCACCACCATCACCATGATAACTGCTACACCTCCACCATCACCGCCATGGACTCAGAATCCCGCCAACTAAAATACCACTAACATGAACAACCACCACCATCTCAAAACATAAATTGAAAGCCAAAATAATTGAAACAAACTTGTGAACCCAGTTCGAACATAGAGGCAGAGACTGGATCAAAAGCTTTCTGATACGGGTCAAGCGTATCGTAGAAGTCATCATTATTATTATGGTTATTAGTAGTGTTTATTTTATTGTTTATTTAGAGTTAATTAGTTATTTAAGTTAATTATTTAGTTACATAACGATCGGGCCTTGTCAAGCCCGTAAAAGTCTAAAGTTAGGATTGATTTTGCCTATTTAAACGCTTGTAGTCTTTTGATTATTTTTATCGAATGAATTGATTATTGAGAAATCTTTGTTCGATCATCAGTAGTTGTTAGGAACAGTGCCGTAGGCTGTAAGCTACGTGGTCAGTTTTGTCGATTTTCACAAAATCGTCAACCCCCGTTACCTTTTCGGTAACAAATTGGTGCTTTCATTGAGAGTCACCGTCATCAGCCGCCGTCGTTCAATCGCCGCGAACCGCCTTGAGGACAAGGCGATTTTCAACCGCAGGGGAGTTGATACGGGTCAAGCGTATCGTAGAATTCATCATTATTATTATGGTTATTAGTAGTGTTTATTTTATTGTTTATTTAGAGTTAATTAGTTATTTAAGTTAATTATTTAGTTACATAATGATCGGGCCTTGTCAAGCCCGTAAAAGTCTAGGGTTAGGTTTGATTTTGCCTATTTAAACGCTTGTAGTCTTTTGATTATTTTTATCGAATGAATTGATTATTGAGAAATCTTTGTTCGATCATCAGAAGTTGTTAGGAACAGTTCCGTAGGCTGTAAGCTACGTGGTCAGTTTTGTCGATTTTCACAAAATCGTCAACCCCCGTTACCTTTTCGGTAACACTTTCAAAATCCAAAATCAAACCCAGATGATGGGTTCCGGTCTGCATCTGGATCAGTTTACAACCAGAATCCAGATGAAACAAACAAAGAGGATAGAGGCCTGAATCCATTCAAAATCCACGCCAATTCTCATTCCGAATAAAAACTCAATATTGTTGAACACATATGAAACAAAAAGTAGAGAGGCCAGATCTATGGCGGCACATGTGTGCATCATGGCAGTCTTTAATAGTTGGCAATTCGAGTTTGGAGTCTGGAGACCTGCTGATTTAGTAGGCACCGACGGTGTAGATGATGATTGGAGATGCGACAAAGAGATTCAGAGTGATATTTTCAGTGTTGGAGAGAAAGTTAGATGGGCAGTATAGAGAGAGACATGTTCATCTCCAGAGTGTCCTGGTTGTTTGAAAGAGTCTCCTCATCTTCTTCATCAACCTTATCTTCAACCTGATTTTTTTCTTATTTACTTCCCTTATGGCATGTTTGGTATTCTAGTATTAGTGGTATTAACTAGTATTGGACTAATTATAGTACTGTGATTATTAATATTTTGTTTGGTTTGTTCTGGACTAAATTTAATACCGGTACTAAATAGTGAAAAACATGGGTTTAATACCCTCTTTTAATACCCTCCTCCAGGAGAGTATTAACAGTATTGGACTATTCAGTATAGTTGGAATTGAACATTAATTACATCAAAAACTATTCATAATACTTTGTACAGTACATAACCAAACACAATATTAAATATAATACCGCTAATCCAGTCCAATCCTATCCGACCTAATCCAGTCCAGTACAGTCCAGTCCGGCTAGTCCGGAAAACCAAACGTGACCTTAAGTTTTTGTTTTCTAATGTTAATTTATCTTATGCATTGATAAATTTACCCTCATTAAAAGGATGGTATTTGGATGAAATTTTTCCCAGTTTACATTGACGGTTTAATTACAAATGAGAAATACAATAAACTAGTTCTAGAGCGGGGGTTGCACTGTGATAGTTTCGATCAATTGGATGTATACATTAAGTAATTAAGCCTATATTTAATACAACAGTTACTACGGTTATCGGTCTTTTTGTTATTTTCCACTTGCTCCCACCGTAATCTGTTACGATCTGCTAACTTTTCTATCACATGTTGGCGACAACAATACCAGCTTTGAGTCATAAAAAGCTCAGAAGTAACATTTATGATAAACCGGGATATCCTCGGTCTCCAAATGTACCCAACATACAATGCAGGTGAACGAATATTGGCGAAGATTTGAAAAGAGTTTACCCAACTCACCAAGCTGCCAATAACGTCATACATTGTTGACAAGCAGACAGAAGGTTAAAGTAGTTCTCGAACATGAGAATACTGAAATTTTAGAGATAAAGATGAAAAATGTTTCTTTGGCACAAGGCTTACCACATCGTTTAAATAAGCTAAAATTCTAAAATAAGAAAAATTACTCAAAAAGACAAAAATGAACTAACAAAATATTTTAGGAGACAAAATATTATAAGCCACGGGATGTCAATTTGACTTTCCTACTAAGAGAAATAATTAAATCAATTGTTACAAGAAATAATGAAAACACTGATTTGGACGTCGAGATGGTCAAATTTGACAAAACTGGCACGGTGCCCGTGACTAAAGTCACTGGTTGTTCTCAAAGTATCATTTTCACTCAAAATAAGGTATAGCTCGATGATAAATCTGACACCATCAATTTTGTCTCTGATACAATTCTCCTCCTACATCAGTGTTCGTTGAAAAAATGGCAAATCGTTGAATCAAGAAACTACATATTGTAGTTGAGCATATGATGTACAACTTAACCAAGCGCTTCTTGCATCACACCTACTTCATCTATCGAGTATCCATCTTGAGTTAAAAACAATCAGGATTGAGACTACTTAAATAGTCGTTTAAAAAAAATACTTTGACTCGGCAATGCGGCATAAGTCTAATTGGGAAGTCATAGAAAACTGAATGCAATTTTAACTGCATATTCTTGAAGGTAGGGCTCCCAAGGTTTATATTGGTGTGTAATTTCATGAACCGGAGTTTCCGAATGTAGTACTAGAGTTTCCGAATGTAGTACTATTTTGTCAATTAGGTCGAATAATTTGAAGTTGTATCCCAAAGTGAGATTCAATCCAGTGGAGGGGAAGTTCTTGTAGAGTTTCACCAACCATGGGAGGTGTTGATGAATGTTGTGGCAGAGTTTCTAACGACGATAACTTCTACTAACAACTACGAGTAATGACATAAGATTGATGAATTATATGAATCTGAAACCTGGTCTGCTCCAAAGACTTGAAAAAGAGTGATCTTCTTCTAGTGAAGACCTCATGAATCTCAAACCTAGCCCCTTCTAATAGACAAGCTCTACTGTAATAACTTATCAAGTGTTCAAGAGCAACATTTAACTAACTCTGTACAATCTTCTCAGAACACTGTGTTGCATGCAGTTGATGCCCATAAACGAAAAGCCATGTAGTTGAAGCCCGATAATGGAATTCGATTCAACTTAAACATAAATTATACTTATAAACTGATAATTCCGGACCAATTGAAATGAAAAATCACAAGTTTTGATACTACCCTTCATGAACACTTAAATAATGCCTTCAAGCAAAGAACAAAATTTACCTAATTCATAGTGTCTTCTCGAATTGACGCATGGGAATGTAGTTGAGGATGTTCAATCCACGTTCCCCATTTTTCAACACCAGGCCAACAGCTAGATTCACACTGGTATGCTTTCCCGTCCTTTAAAGAGTAATATTTCCTCTCTGCACCACGAGGTTTCACATAATATATCCTGTTGGCCATGTCTGTAGATGAGGTCGAAACTGAAAACGAACCAAAATGAGAAATAAACAAGGCATATTTATCACCCAAGCTCGTTTTCTCAACCCAATCCCCCTCCTGCACATGTTCAAATATGCTGCATCGATCCCCATCCTGATCAATGTGAGCAGTCTTTTCACAGAAGGGAACATCAAGGAACACCACAAGGAGTTTCCCTTCATAAACAAGGAGATACGCGTACCTGTTACAATTTCTGGGTCTTTTAGCTGGTTTTGGACGAGTGATAAATCCACCAAATTTGTTTTCGACCACATTGTATGTCGCAATACGACCATCGATAAACACACAATAAAAGCTTCTGTCATGGTAGACCACAGAAGCAAACGAGCCTGACGTATGAAATAAACCAGTGTGCCACTCAGTATCACCATTGCGGAATGTGCTAATCCTGATCCACCCAATATCACTGGTCTGCCATAAAACAAAGTAGACACAGTCAGGTGACGATGGATTGCAAGAGTAAGATGCCACCATGAACCTCGTGTATAATTGATCAGTAATGAAGGGGCTATGGTCTAAATCTGGCAATGCAATAATTTGTTTGGTGAAAGGAGAAACTAACACGAGTGATGATGAAAGCGGAGGCAATTTGCGTTCTTCTCCTTCAAGATTCGGTGAAAGAGTCTGCTTTCTCCCCAGTAAAAGGAGCCAACCGTTTCTGGAGCATAAGAGCTTCATCTTATCTCCGGAAATTCCACGTATAGAGGTTACGGAGTAAGGTGTTTTGTGAATTGGGTCGAACAATTTGAAGGAAGATTGATTCATGGAACTTCTGAAACTGCCTTTCACCAACCATGGGAATTGATCGATTTCACCGCGATTGTAATTAGGCATTAAAGACCAAAAACTTTTGCAACAAGCAGAAAATCTAATTCGGTCAGCAGAATAGAGCCTCACCATGATTTCTCCGACTAGGTCCACCGGAAGGTCGTTCCATTCGCGGCGAATTGAAGTTGTCTTCTGCTTCTTCCTCGAGTGCAGATAAGCTTCTGAATTACGAACCACAATCACATATTTGTTCTCGTTGGCCATCGATGAAAGAATCTCTGCGATTCAAGCAAAACACCTCCACCTAGGGTTAGGGTTTCTTCTCTCAAACCGTTCGCAAAGTTGGTACTTTTGAGAGTTGAATTTATTTCTTGCCTCCTAAAAAACTGATGTATTTTATCGCTTTACATACTAAAAGGTCCTCTACTTTTCTCAAGAAAATAAAATAAAATAAAAAGGTCCTCTACTCTGTTCGGTGTCGTTTCAGAAACTGCTTTGCAGCCTGCACCCGTATCTTTACGAACCTTTTCACTTCAGTCCGTCCATTTCTTTTCTTTGTTGTAGATTCATCTGATAAGTCATATCTGACTCTTATTCTCTGTTTGGAAGAAATTTTTAAAAATTTAGAGTATTTAAGAATAATTTTTTTTTTAAATGAATGGGTTTCTAGTAAGGTTAAAAACTTTTCTTCGTTTGGATATTAAATCTGAAAGTTTATTCATTTTGGGCCAACCACAAACTAAAATACAGGTCTATAAGTAAGTCAATACTTGAAGCAACACTCATCATCATCACTAAAGCAACACTCAGTTGTTTCGCGGAAATAGTCAAAGGAATCCGGTGGCCTTGCCTAGTCTAAATCATACGAATCGGCGACCACAATATCCATCAAATCATCCTCCATCCACGATTAAGTGGTTTTTTTTTTGAGGAATTAAGTTTATTAAAAAGCTCAGAAAATTAAGTTACACCCATATCTAAGAGCCACCTCGGGCCCTCCAATAGCCAGCTGGCTTTGCTATCAATACTCAACGCGTGCTTCGCTAGTCTATCCGCGTGGCTATTCTGTTCTCGAGGAATCCATTTCCACTTTACTTCTCTGAAGCTCTTCTTCTTCTTCTCTCTAATTCTTCTACACACTTTGTTGGTGCTGCTCCGATCTTCTTCGCGATGATGATGATCCTCCAAGTTTCGGATGAGGGTTTCTGAATCGCTTTCTATCTCTATTTCTGAGAGATTGAGGCTTAAAGCCAGATCTAACCCTCTATCTATGGCTAGAGCTTCGACTTCCTTCGCTCTATTTCCCCAAAGAATTTTCTCTGAATTTGCTGCAACGAAGCCACCGTGATGATCCCAAACAACAACGCCGGTACCGGCAATCTTCTTGATGTAAGACCAGGCACCATCAACCTGTACTCTGCACCTGCCACTGTTGCATGTGCCCATCTCAGGTTCGATTGCGGTTGTGACTTGATCTGAGTGGCTTGATCTATTGGAATCTATGTGATCTTCCTCTCTCAGGTGTGATTCTGCTCTAAAATTAAGATCTCTGTTGTTCTATGGCCTCCTTTGAAAATTGTTTCGTTTCTATTGTTCCAAATAATCCACAAGCCGATGCAAAATTGGCACCTTTCTAGATCTGAAATTTGTTTGAACCCATCTGCGAACCAGTCTCTAAAAGAAGCAAGGCCGTTGAGTTTTGCAAGTGTTTCTTTTTTTAGAAACTGGTTCCAGAAAGGTTGAATGGAAGAACACTCCATCAGCGCATGTCTAGTAGTTCTGGGTTCTTACAAAACGGACATGTGGTGTCAATCTTGATCCCTCTGCTCTTTAACCGGTCTCTTGAAGGAATGATGTCTTTAATAATTTTCCAGCAGAAAAATGTCTTTAATAATTTTCCAGCAGAAAAATATAATTTTTTCTGGATCTTTAGTTTTCACAGTTTGTTGAGCCAGCTTTGTCTCGTACATGAGCTGCCTGTCCCCCCATTAATGGCACTTTGATTTCTCTGTACTGCATACCCTGACTTCACTGTATAGTATCCATTGTCTTCAAAGTACCAGGACCACTCGTCCACCTGTGGTCCAGTTGGTATTGGTATTTTCGTGATCTCTTCAACATCTACCGGTAAAAGATTCTGTTGCAACTTCTGTAAATCCCATTGCTTTGTTTCCTGGACGATGAACTCACTTACTTTCATGTCTTCATGTGCAGATCCATTGGAGTAAACTTTGAAACTTGGAGGCCTGTTCAACCAAGGGTCTGTGAACATATTGATGGTGGTTCCTGACCCTAAATTCTTCCGAAGATCTCTCTTTAGCAGTTTGGTACCTTCAACAATTGATCTCCATGCGAAAGAAGGTTGTGAACCCACGTCTGCTTCTAGGAAATCTTTCTGATAATGGTACTTATTCTTCATAACTCGAGCAACTAAACTTTCAGGTTTGACCAGGATTCGCCATATCTGTTTTGCTAACAAGGCTCGATTGAAGTCCTCCATGTCTCGAAAGCCAATTCCCCCTTTATCTTTCGGTAATTTCATACTCTCCCAAACAACCCAGTTAATTCCATTATTATCTCCATTCCCCCACCAAAATCGACGCATGATTTGCTCCAATCTTTGGCTTGTCACTGTAGGAAGCATAAAACAAGACATGGCGTAATTTGGAATAGCTTGGATTACTGAATTTAACAACAAGTCTTTGCCAGCAACAGATATGTACTTCTCCTTCCACCCTTTTGTCTTTACTTGAGCTCTGTCCAGCAAGTGATTGAAGGTGACTTTCTTCTGTTTCCACAGTGTTGTAGTTCGTTCCAAATATTTATCGTGCATTTCTACATTCTCGACTCCACAAGCTGTACTGATAGAGTTTTTGATCTCCGCTGGAACATTCGCAGAAAATAGGGCTGCAGATTTTGTTAGATTTATTTTTTGGCCTGACGCCAATTCATAATCTGTAATAATCTATAATAACATAGCTATTTCTTCATGCTTAGCTCTAGTGAAAAAAATACTATCATCTGCAAATAAGAGATGTGAGATAGAGAGACCTCTACGAGAAGCTTTGACTCATTGCATCCACCTGTTGTCGACTGCTGCCGAGATTGCTCTCGAAAGGCCTTCACTACACAGCAGAAAAAGGTATGGTGATAAAGGACAGCCTTGCCGCAACCCCCTCTCAGGTATGATGCTTCCAAACGTTGCCCCATTAAGATTAAACGCAAACTTTACCGAGTTAACGCAACGTAGAACAAGATTTGTGAATTTGCTGCCGAACCCCTACTTTAACATCATGGCTTCTAAAAAAGCCCATTCGACTTTGTCATAGGCTTTCGACATATCCACCTTTAAAGCCACATAGCCCTGTTTTCCTTTGACTCTTGTCTTCATCGTGTGCATGATTTCAAAAGCTACTAACACATTATCGGAAATTTGTCTACCCGTCACAAACGCACTTTGAGTGTCACCAATTACCAGCCCCAAGAACTTCTTCATTCTGTTTGCAATTGTTTTGGCAATAATCGTATAAACGTTTTAAACAAACTTATGGGACGGAAGTCTGCAGGGGTTTGTGGTTACTTTATTTTGGGAATCAGAGTGATTATCGTCTCATTCAACTTCGTTAGACTCCCCCCTTTGTTTAGAAACGATAAACATGTTCTAACTAATTCAGTACCCACCACATGCCAGTACTTTTGAAAAAATAAGGCCGGGTATCCGTTAATACCTGGTGACTTTTGAGGATGCATGCCTCTAAGAGCTGATATTACTTCTTCTCCAGTAAAATCTGCCTCAAGATCTTTGCGGGTATCGTATCCCAGCAGGGTTGGGGTCCATTGCGTTACTTTTTCAATTGCTTGTTGCGATGGATTCTGGGTTTTATAAACAGCTCCAAAATGGGTTTGTAACTGCTCCACCATCCCTTCAAAGCTGCTAACCCAATTCCCCGACCCATCTCGAAAGCCCCCAATACGGTTTCTAGATCTTCTGCTAGACGCCTTTTCATGGAAAAAATTGGTGTTTCGATCACCCAGCTTAAGCCACGTGGCTCTACTTCTTTCGCGCCACAGCGTTTCTTCGTGGGTCAATAATCCATTAAGCTCATCCTGCACTTGTCTCTGCTCTTGTAAGATGGCATTGCTTTGGTATTGATTCCAAAGACAATGTAGTCTAGATTTCAGTCCCGCTATACTTCTTCGAATATTACCAAATTGGGCCTTTTCCCAGTTCCTTAATTTGATTGAAAATCGTTGAAGTTGACTGCACAGATTATCATGGGAGTTCCAAACTCTAACAATTTGCTGAATGCAATCTGGATGAGAAGCCCAGAAGGCTTCAAACATAAACCTCTTTGGTCTTGCATGAATATTTGGACCCTCCCGAATATCGAGTAGTAGAGCTACATGATCCGAGTTTGCCAAAACTCGGTGTTCTAACTGAGAACTGCTGAACTTCTCCTTCCAATCTGTGTTGACTAGAGCTCTGTCTAGTCTCTCTCGAATAGTACTCCCATCTCCTTGTCGGTTCGACCAGGTATACTGGACACCACTAAACCCGATATCCCGAAGGTCACAAAAGTCAGTAACCCTGATAAAAGGTTCTATTTGGGAGAACCTAACTTGTCTTCCACCTTCTTTTTCCGATGCTGATGCCATTGCATTGAAGTCCCCGATAACACACCAGGGACGTTTGGGATTCGGTTGGATCCTGCTCAATAGCTCCCACGAATTTCCTCGCTGACTTGTTGAGGGGTCACCGTAAAACCCCGTTAAAAGCCATATTTTATTACCTTCCTCATCACATACCCAGGCTGAGATATGAAAGCGTGTGCTTTTCTCTATCTTGATCGAAACTAGATGTGACCACATTAAAGACAGTCCCCCCACTTTGTCCCACACTACTGACGTGGAATCCATTTTGGAAGTTGAGTCTTTTTTGTAATCTCTTCATCTTCGTGACATCAAGCCGAGTTTCAACGAGGAAAATAATTTCGGGATTCTGAATCTTCACTTCGTCGTGAAGAGTTAGGAACGTGCTAGGGTTCCCGATACCCCGCACGTTGCAGCTCAGTATTTTCATTGCGAAGGGCAGTGCTGTATAGCAGACACTGCCTCCAAGTTTGCCCCCCTTCCTTCTCCTGCTACTTGCTGCTCTTCCACCTCCTGATTTGCTGCTGGTGCGACGTTCATATCCAACTGTCGACCATTTTTGTGCCCCTCCTTCTCAACGTTGCCACTGGACTAAAGACCGTATCGGACTCGTTCCTTTTACCCTTGCTATTTTCTACATCTGAATTGGCACTTTTATTTCTCGCGTTTTCCTTCCACTTCCCTGAACTGGACTTCCTTGATTTTTGATTGAGCTCGTTGATTCTGTCTCGGATAGAGGCCTGGCCTCCTGTTAAACTCTAACAATTTGCTCAATGCAATCTGGATGAGAAGCCCAGAAGGCTTCAAACATAAACCTCTTTGGTCTTGCATGAATATTTGGACCCTCCCGAATATCGAGTAGTAGAGCTACATGATCCGAGTTTGCCAAAACTCGGTGTTCTAACTGAGAACTGCTGAAATTCTCCTTCCAATCTGTGTTGACTAGAGCTCTGTCTAGTCTCTCTCGAATAGTACTCCCATCTCCTTGTCGGTTCGACCAGGTATACTGGACACCACTAAACCCGATATCCCGAAGGTCAAAAAAGTCAGTAACCCTGATAAAAGGTTCTATTTGGGAGAACCTAACTTGTCTTCCACCTTCTTTTTCCGATGCTGATGCCATTGCATTGAAGTCCCCGATAACACACCAGGGACGTTTGGGATTCGGTTGGATCCTGCTCAATAGCTCCCACGAATTTCCTCGCTGACTTGTTGAGGGGTCACCGTAAAACCCCGTTAAAAGCCATATTTTATTACCTTCCTCATCACATACCCAGGCTGAGATATGAAAGCGTGTGCTTTTCTCTATCTTGATCGAAACTAGATGTGACCACATTAAAGACAGTCCCCCCACTTTGTCCCACACTACTGACGTGGAATCCATTTTGGAAGTTGAGTCTTTTTTGTAATCTCTTCATCTTCGTGACATCAAGCCGAGTTTCAACGAGGAAAATAATTTCGGGATTCTGAATCTTCACTTCGTCGTGAAGAGTTAGGAAC
The DNA here is from genome assembly GCA_023055425.1 of Linanthus parryae. Lineage (NCBI taxonomy): Eukaryota > Viridiplantae > Streptophyta > Magnoliopsida > Ericales > Polemoniaceae > Linanthus > Linanthus parryae. Next base: position 2,640,660 of record JALGPY010000002.1, read on the forward strand.
GTGCTAGGGTTCCCGATACCCCGCACGTTCCAGCTCAGTATTTTCATTGCGAAGGGCAATGCTGTATAGCAGACACTGCCTCCAAGTTTGCCCCCCTTCCTTCTCCTGCTACTTGCTGCTCTTCCACCTCCTGATTTGCTGCTGGTGCGACGTTCATATCCAACTGTCGACCATTTTTGTGCCCCTCCTTCTCAACGTTGCCACTGGACTAAAGACCGTATCGGACTCGTTCCTTTTACCGCTGCTATTTTCTACATCTGAATTGGCACTTTTATTTCTCGCATTTTCCTTCCACTTCCCTGAACTGGACTTCCTTGATTTTTGATTGAGCTCGTTGATTCTGTCTCGGATAGAGGCCTGGCCTCCTGTTAAACTCTTCCCCGTCTCTGTTGACGTCACTGTAATTGCTGAATTTGGTCTGCTTTCTCTCTGCTCCTTTTGTTTTCTCAGCATCTTCACTGCCCCATATTTGAGAATTGCTGGATCAAGATTGAAAGGATCTGCATTCTCCTCCCCACCCGACAAGATTTCTACAGCTCCCCCTGAAGCCCTCCTGTTTAGTTCTGGAGGTTTGGGAATATCGTTATCTTCAAAAATCATACTGTCCACCATGTTTATGGGAGATGTTGGCTTCTCCATGTTAGTATCCATCATATCTTCTCCAGCTTCTGGCTCCCCTCCGGTCTTCTCTTCCTCCTTATTCTCCTTCTTCACCTTCAATTTTTTTTGGTGGCATAACAACCAGTCTCCATAACCTGGTGTACGCCCTATCCTGTCTTCTCTTGGATCAGAGTCACAATGACTACTTTCGTGCGTGATAAGACCACACCATTCGCAAATGGATGGTAGTATCTCAAATTTGAAATCCAACCAGATTAGTTCTTCTTTCCCTTGAATGTGAACCCCTCTCGGCAGCGGCTCATTGACCGGGAATCTACTTCTTATTCTAATAAAATTTATTCCATCCTCACTTTCAATTCTTGGATCTGCCGTGATTGCTTCCCCTACTAGGTTAATAACCCTTCTTCCCGTTTCAGGCTTCATCACATGGATCGGGATATTGCTGATTTGAACCCATATATCCACCGTACTGAAATCAGTGCTGTGGAGGAGATCGCCTAACTTCCAAGGTTTCAGCAATAGTACATTCCCGTTAAAAACCCAAGGTCCTCCTGAGAAGACTCTATCCAGGAAGACTTGATCCGGGAACACGAATAGGAATATTAACATCAACTTCAATAATATTTACCTCGTTCCCTCGATTCCATATACGTCTGAAAATCGCACGCATGGCTTTCGTATTGATCGGATCTTTTGTCACGAAACATCCAATCAAGAAGGCTTTAAAATCCTCCTCCCCTTCCTTCCAATACTCTTCCTCCAACACCAAGACTTGCTTTTCCTTCTCTGTGTACTCCGAGAGATGATCCATGTTCTCCATAGTTGCCGCCGCACACGCTATCGTTGATCAAAGATTTTTGCCGCCGCTTGGGAGAAACTAGGGTTTTCGGAGGGTTCCGAAAATCTTGGAGCTAAAAAACTTGTTTTTTTGACGATTAAGTGATTGTCTAAGTTGATTCGACCGCCTAGCCGCAAGAGATAAAATTAGGGTTTATATCGATCGGCAACCGAGAAACCCATAAAATGGTATGAAGAAACGAGTGTTTATATCAATCAAAACCACATAAACGGATATTGAGACTCCGTTACAATCGTCGTGAAGGACCAGTGCAGATAGTGCTTTCTAAGGAGATCGATTTCACTGGATTGTGAGACCCCAGCTTTACTCCACCTTAATTTTGAAACATTTGTGACTAAATCTCTAATACCAGTCTGTTATAACAGAGACAAATTTGTAAGAACGGGACAAACAATTTATGTGGTTCACTAGTTTTCAGACTAGCTACATCCACAGCCAAAACGACACTTTTTGATGATAGTACCCAATTACAAGCCACACACCTAAAGCCACGACCCTAGCAACTATATATACTAAGATACTAACTTTGTGTGCCAAGAAACATCAAGAAATAATACCAAAAAGAATTAGGAAACTAACATCCGACCCAACCCCAGTGCCTTTTGCACGAATGGCCCGATGCTTTCACACGAATCGTTTGTGCCAATGCTAATTTCCTTTTGTGCGAAAAAACAATGCTTCTTCCTTCCTTCATTGCTAATAGCAGATGAATACCATATACGAGTTTCTGTTAAAGTTTGGAGTGTCTATGTTATTTACCATTTCTATGGGCCATAGTCTTATTTCTAGGACTGTTTTGTAATCCTCTACAAACTTATGTGTGTCATCTCCTTTATTATATTTCTAGCTCTTAATCCAACGGTCAGAATTATGACCGTTGGTAACCCTTGTATAAATAAGCATTGGGCTTATCTGTTTAGGTTATTCAAAAGGTTTCATTCATCTCCCTTTCATTCTGGTGCTTACACCATATTCATTTGTTTTCATTTTCTAGAAACCCTGAGGTTTCTTTCATGGTATCAGAGCAACGGCGATCTAAGCCCTACTTCGGGTGTTGAAACCTGTGTAACAGAACTCCTGGTTTAGAGCTGTGTTACCAGTTTGTTATAACCGGGGGGTATACGAGCAAGAACGACGAAAGCAAAATCAAGAACAAGACAAAATTTAACGTAGTTCACTAATGAATTCGTAACGAACCCGCTAGCTAGAGCTGCGATTTCGGTTAGTACCGAATCAGAATCGAACCGGTTGAAGCAAATCCGGTCATTTTCGGTTCGGTTGTCCGGTTATTGTGAAGTGTTCGGTTAAACCGGAACCGGTATTAGGGTATATTCGGAATCGGACCGGAACCGTGGACCGAAACCGGTTCGGTTCTGGTTCCGAACCGGTTCTGGACAGTTTGTATCTTTTTTTCTTCATTTTTTTTATTGTGGAAAATAATAAATGTAAAACATAAAATTAGACAAATTTTAAAAAAAGAAACAAACTTGTATTATTAATTAAAATATAAAATATTAGAAAAAATTGCATCACTATAGTTTAAGTACATCCCAACTAGGTTGGCACCCACTCAACTACCAATCAATTGCATTTTTCTAACTTACATACGAACTTATTGAAATGAACGTATTGAAATACAAACTTATTTTTTCTAACTATTCGTCTAGATCTAGCGGAGTGTCCTCGCCTATTCCCAATTCTTGGTAAAGTTCGCTCACGGCCACGTCCAAAGGGTGTAGGTCTTGTGTGCGTTTGTTGGCGTCGCTCCAATCCTTTGAGCATATGAGTACCTCCAACATCTCCGAAGTTAGACACGATCTTTTCTCTGACAAGACTCATTTACCTGCACTAAAAGTTGATTCCGAAGGGACTGTAGAAGCGGGACGGGTTAGTAAATCATGTGCCATTTTAGAAACTGTCGGATAGTTGATTTCTTGATTTTACCACCAAGCAAGTACATCTACATTTTCTATTTTCTTCATCCGTTTGTTGTAAGAAATAATCTTGGTTAATGTACAAAAATAATTCCGAGACACAATTCGACCCGGTGAGGGTGGTTTGTCTACTCTTATATAAGGAACCCATTTTCACCTTACCCCCCGGATCCCTCAAACTCGATGATGCTTGAGAACCTTGATTACCAATACCAAACTTAAGAACATATTTTCATACATAACATTAAGTGTTTGTTTAACTTCTTCAAAAGTTGGTGATATCACTACCTTTCTATAATCGATACTCATGTTTTCCGAAATTGTTTCTAGCATAAAACTTGTGATTTCATCCTTACACCTTGGGTCCAAAACACTTGCCAAACAAAAAATCATAGGGAGTATTTTAAAATATTTGAGAAATTTTTCTTCCATTTCCGCAATTGCGTCGGATAAAATTATATTATTCCTATTATCTTTAAAAGCTTCACTTAAAAACATTAGTTGTGGAATAATTTTGTTAGTAGATGGATAATAAACAACCGAAAGAAGATTACTTGCGGTATAAAATGGTTCAAGAAAATCTCTTAAGACGATGGCGGCCTTCCAATCTTGAAGTGAAACGGAAACGGGATTGTTTGATTCATTCAAAAAACGTGTGATTGTGGTCTCGTAACCTTTAACACTTTTTAACATCAAGTAAGTCGAGTTCCATCTTGTCCTACAATCTCCCCCAAACTTTCTTTTTTTCTTGAGGTTTTGAACACAAAAATCCGCAAATTATTTGGTTCTTTTGTTTGAAGACACAATAAAGAGAATAACATCACGAATAGGACTAATATGATCATCTAGTTGTTTCAAACCATCTTGTTCAATTTAATTGATAATGGGACATACACAACGAACATGGTCAATTTCTTCGTGAAAGGGTGTTTGTATCAAAGTTTGCATATGGTCTACCGCACTATAACATGCCGATGCATTGTCAAAAGTCATTGATGTAATTTGTTCACTAATACCCCACTCTTCAAAAACATCGACTATAGTTTCTCCCATGTTTACACCGTTGTGAGGATATGGAACTTCTCGAAATGCAATTACACGTTTTTGTAAAGTCCTACTTGGGTCAATGTAGTGTGCGATGACACAAATATATCCTTTATTATTTTTACCGGACCACATATCGGAAGTGCAAGCAATTGTAAAATTAGATTTTAATTTTTTTTGCATAATTTCCGCTTTTCTCTCACTATATAGATCAATTATATCTTTCCTAGTAGTATGTCTACTAATATGCCTTTAACTAGGACAAAACGCGGTTTGTATTAATGTGTCAAACTCTACGTCGTCGGTCATATTGATAGATTTTTCGGTGGCGGTGATATAATGAGCTAATACTTTTCTTGCCCTAGGTTCATCGTAGACAAAAGTAACTACGTTACCGTGTGCGTCATGTCCTAGTTGGGTTTGGACCATCGTGTCACCTACGGCGGGTGTATCTTTCAAAAGTCCGTGTTTATTTTGTAAATGTTTTTTCATTGATCCTAATCCACCGGTTTGATGATATACAAAACTTGCTTGACAATGTTTGCAAACGGCCCTAAATTTTGGTTTACCTTTGTCGTCTTTGCCAACGGGTATTTTTCCATATGATCCCAAACGGGACTTCTTTTTTTATTATTTTCCTTACGAGTTCTTTTTTTAGCACCTAAATTCGGATCCTTTTCCTCTAAACCACCAAAATCATTAGCGGCACCTTCGCCAAATAATTCAACAATTTCTTCATCAATAGTCATGTCTACGTTAACGTTTTGGTTATGAGAAGAGTAAGCCATTTTTTCTTAGAAAAATTGGATGAAAAAAATTAAGTTTACCAAATAATGCACAAATAAGAGCACAATCAAATAGTGAACAACAAAAAATAAAACTTACAAACTCCAAGAATAATTCTTGGAGCAGAAATGTCGAAGATTGAAGATGTGTTGCTTTTCGAGGAGGAATGTGAGAAATTCGCCGTCGAAAACCAAGGAAGTTCGAGGAATTGAGGAAACTTGAGAGTGTTTGATGATTTTTAGTGAGGAAAGATGAAGAAGTTGGAGAGTGTTTGATGAATTTTGAGTGAAGAAGTGAGAAATATGGAGAGTGTTTGATGAGGAAGTGTGAAAAAAATTGTGGAAGTGGTTGGGTATTTATAGGAGTTAAAGGGAGGGAAGGGGGTGATTGTAATGAGAAAAAACTTAAAAAAACACAAAAAACCTGGCTAAATCGTTGGCCAAACGTTCACTGACCGTGATGGTGACAACACATAACGTTCACTTTTTTAAAAAAATTCGCCCGTTAGACTCGGTTCTCGGTTAGGTTCCGGGTCGGTTCCGGTTCCGGTTCGAATCGGTTCCGGTTCCGGCCCCGGTTCCGGTTCCGAGAAAATGACAAACCGAACTGTAACCGAGTATTAGCGGATCCGGGTCCGGTTTCGGTCCACCAGTTCTCGGTTCGGTCCACAGTTCTCTTTGGACGGTTCATTCGGTTCAGTTTTAACCGGAACCACCGGTTAAACCGAACCGAATCGCAGCTCTACCGCTAGCTATTCCACGACCAGAACCAGATATTTTATTGAGAAGAGAAACCGATTACAATGCACGCCGTGGCCACAACAGCCACGACGGCCACCCGAAACACCCACACTTGACACTCACACAAGAGCAACTCTCAAGCACTAAACAAATAAACCCGAAACTCACTGTGTGTTATGTGCTTTAGTACCAAACAAAGTAACCCTTTATATAGTCATGTGTGAGTGTGTGTGGCGGTGTGATTCACAATGCTATTACGAAAAAACTTGGCCTTCAAGCTTCCTACATACAAGGTAATCCACCGCCACAAAATTGTTGCCTTATTTGAATTCAAGTCAGACCCCAACAATTCCGTTTACCTTTTATCGTTCTTTCTCCGTCACTTATCATCATTTTTACTAAGTAGTACTCCTTTTTTACCCCTAATAATGATTGATCATAGGCTTGGGCCTATGTTGGGGGCCTCAACTGCTTTATGGCTGGGCCGACCTTGGTGGCGCTCGAATGTCAGGTAACGATCTTGTGTCGGGCGGAGTAATCACTTACTGTTGATTTGAGATGAAAATAATAAAATACCAACAGCTAAGAAGAGATTATTAGACCACAACACTAAAGTAGCTGCTCAGCCCACTTCTTCAAGCCCACTAAACTCAAGCCCAACAGAGCAACTTATGACCCAACTATCATTAGCATACCAAAAGTATAACACTATGAATCTTCAGGGGTCTCTTATGCAATATCCTCTGCAGATCTTTTGCTCCACCGTTGGATTTGAGGCTAGATGATCTAACGGCTCAGATTGAGTACTTGATCCGGGAACACGAATAGGAAAATATTAACATCAACTTCAATAATATTTACCTCGTTCCCTCGATTCCATATACGTCTGAACATCGCACGGATGGCTTTCGTATTGATCAGATCTTTTGTCACGAAACATCCAATCGAGGAGGCTTTAAAATCCTCCTCCCCTTCCTTCCAATACTCTTCCTCCAACACCAAGACTTGCTTTTCCTTCTCTGTCTACTCAGAGAGATGATCCATGTTCTCCATAGTTTCCGCAGCACACGCTATCGTCGATCAACGATTTTTGCCGCCGCTTGGGAGAAAGTAGGGTTCTCGGAGGGTTCCGAAAATCTTGGAGCTAAAAAACTAATTTTATTTTACGATTAAGTGATTGTCTAAGTTGATTCGACTGCCTAGCCGCAAGAGATAAAATTAGGGTTTATATCGATCGGCAACCGAGAAACCCATAAAATGGTATGAAGAAACGAGTGTCTCTCAATCAAAACCACATAAACGGATATTGAGACTCTGTTACAGTCGTCGTGAAGGACCATTGTAGATAGTGCTTTCTAAGGAGATCAATTTCACTGGATTGGGAGACCCTAGCTTTACTCCACCTTAATTTTGAAACATTTGTGACCAAATCTCTAATACCAGTCTGTTATAACGGAGACAAACTAGTAAGAACGGGACAAACAATTTATGTGGTTCACTAGTTTTCAGACTAGCTACATCCATGGCCAAAACGACACTTTTTGATGATAGTACCCAATTACAAGCCACACACCTAAAGCCACGACCCTAACAACTATATATACTAAGATACTGACTTTGTGTGCCAAGAAACATCAAGAAATAATACCAAAAAGAATTAGGAAACTAACAGCCGACCCAACTGATGCGCAATTTAGCGTACTATTCGCAAGTATACGAATCAAGTAGTATAGAGTGTATTACGACTCAAATTATCGATCCCACAGGGACTTTGCAGGTTTTTCTAGTAATCAGTTTTAACGAACAGAGTGTAAAAAGGAGGAATATTTTGAGAGTTTGTTTAAGTACTGAAAGTAAATAACCGAAACGTAAATATTTTTGTGAGAATTTTCTGAATAATCTTTAGGTTGTAAATCTAGGGTTTGAGATACTAGGTCCCGGGATCCCCTAGGGTTCTTCAGATTTTCGTTCTTTGTTTGTCATGAAAACACACAGCAGTCTCGTTATCCGTGCCACGTACCAATTGTGCAGTATCTTTTCTTTTCCTGCACGTTATCACAATCCTGCAGACTGTCGGATTCCTATTAAGCTGCCTAAATCTGCAGTCTCGTTCTAAGGCTGCTAGGGTTTCTAACCTGTCCTGATGGCCCGGGTCAGATTCTCTAACAGTTGGTCTCAACGATTTCAGGCTAGTCCTAACTCCCCTTCGCTAGTCGGCCCATCGGGGTAAGGTGCTAAATTCTGTCTTCTCTTCCTAACCCTAACCGGACGTTTTCACCTACCGGCTCGGGTCTGTAGCAATTCTGGTTCGCGACTCCGATCATGCATAAACAGTAAAATTCAAAGACAGAATAACTGATAAAGCTGCTGATATTAAGATAACGTAATCATGAATTCATAGTCAAAACGTAGAACTAATCTGAAAACGAAACCCTAGGTTCACCGAGAACCTAGGTAAAAAGTTTAGCTACTAAAACTCATAACGTAAATAACACAGTTTTTGAATAAGAGAGAAGAAGAGCAAACGGGTCTTCGAATCTGGATTCACGTTTCCGTGCTCTCCGGGGATGCTCGGTCTTCTCCTTCGGTTGTGTTGTCTTGTGTTGATCTTCTGTGTATATTGTATGCTGTCTCAAAACGAGTCTGGACGAGTCTTTAAATAGTGCTGTTTTTCCCGAAAACGCTTGCGCCAGAATTTACGAAAACTGCCATCGGTCCACCGTCTTTGACCAAAAAGTCAAACTGGCTGCGTATATACGCAGGGTTGCGTATATACGCAACCAGGGCATGTATCCACCTCCCCATCTCCCCCTCCTGCCTGCGTATATACGCAAGGCTGCGTATATACGCAGGCCTGCGTATATACGCAGGCAGGGAGGTGGAGATGGGGCCCTGCTTGGTCCTTTGGTGGGCCTGGTTGGGTCCCCTCGATCCCACTCTTCTGCCTGACGCTCCCGGTTTGCCTCTTTGGTGTACTTCTGCTCTCCCGTGTTCCCGTCTTGCGTTTTGACCCGAAACTTGTCAAAATTACCAAAATACCCCTGGGTCAAAACCGCTCCAAATTCTGCCCAATCCTGACTCTGGCCATAGGAAAACTGCTGACTGAAGTTGGGAGACAAAATCTGAACTTGACTCCGGAAACCCGGGCCCGGTGCCAAAATGACCAAAATACCCCTAGGCCAAAACTGTCCCGGAAATCGTCACGGACATGAAATAGTTGCTCCTGATTCCGGACACCGGGAACCAAGACTCCTTACTCGGGCGTGGCCTGTCTGGGACCCACACGTGATGGGAGTCGGTTTTTCGGCCGGACTCCGTTTCAGCATTATAACCTGTTTTTGGAAAGCCCTTGACATCTCCGTTCGTTTGCCCCCGGTTTCACTTCAAAATTCCAAGTCAAGCTCAAGATATTGTCAACCGAGCGCATCCCGGTTCTGTCTCGGCACGCATCCCGATGCACTTTCCGAACCTGTTTCTGTAAAAACATGAAAAAACCCGCGATCATATCCAATAAAAGTACAAAACATGCAGAAATTCACGAAGAGCAAATAAACGTCTCGTTCCTAAAACCGAGGCTTTCCGAGGGTGAATTCTGGCTAAAACGCGGTTTTCCAGCACACATACACATCTTTTCAGGCTATAAAATAACCCCTATTTGGGCGTTATCAAATACCCCCACACTAAACTTTGCTCGTCCCGAGCAAACTCCAGCAATATACTACCAATGCATACTATCCCGAATCAATCCAGAGCGGTGTAACTGCACTTATTTTTTTTTTAAAACAGTATTAATATTATAAAAACAGTTTATATTTTTTTTTTTGGTGAGACTGGGCAATCTCTTCAACTCAAACTGAACATCATCAAGTTCTCATATTCCCCTAAATTTCAGAAACTGCGGTGATCGGAAGAACTCGCGGCCAGCCTAGGTTAGGAACAAGCACGAACACCACTTACTTCCGCTTTTGCACGCAAACCGAGCGTATCCCTAACGCACACCTTCCGTGCTTTTACTCCGGGTGTAATGTAAATCTGCCGGCTTTCGGACGGTAGGATAAGTCATTTAGAAGCGATGTCCTAAACGTCACAGCACACTCACACATACCCCAATCTCACACTCCCTCACTGAGATGACAGAAACTGACCCAAATCACCTAAGATTCTAGACACTCAATTTCCCAGTCCCGGTGTAACTGCCGTTCTCGCGGCCACAACTGTGAACGAATGTGAAACTGTGATAAAAATAGCCGGCCTGGCGTTTTGAAATAAAATCAATCAAGCACCCTGAATTTTCTGCCTTTGATACTTTTTTTCTTCGTTTTTTTTTTCGTTTTCGTTTTTTTTTTTTTTTTTTTTTTTTTTTTTTTTTTTTTTTAATTTGCGGGGCTACACAATAAACAATATAAACCAGGCCAACTCTATGATAAACCAAAAAACGTGGGGTGGCTGAAAAATACTGAAATAATCTGTAATGACCACCCCCACACTAATTCCGAACCATGTAGTCAATCTGTAAAATATTCGCGCTTTTCCAACCGATCCTCCTCACTCCAAGGATGTCTAAATAGCACAGCGCGTCCTCCAGTAACCCTGTCAACCCAAAGTCCCCCATGTCGTGCGGAAAATTTACGCACTACGGCTCTCCTCCTGTGCTCACGGTGTAATGTCGTGAGTCACCGCCACACCGAAGTGTGCTGCCGTCACTATCTCACCCTTACACACCCTCAAATATAAAAATAAAGCTCATCCACTATCAAATATGACAATTCTGCTCTACCCCAGAAAATCCCCCTCAACTCAACTCCCTCGTGCCATGACGCGTAGGAAAGGTAAAAATACTAACAATGATGCGAGTATCAAAAAACGGCTTCCTAGGTCAAACGGTTACCAAGAAAAAGGATTAATGGATCAACGGGGCTCACTAGTGGACCTAAGGCGCGAGACAGGACGTGAGGTCCCCTATGGCCTATCACTCCACCAAATGATGTGGTGACCGTGATGGCGGGTTGACGACTACCTGGTGACGGTGGTCTGGCAACTAGTTGGATACATTGCTCGGGAGACAGCTACTTGCGTTTTCTGAAGTGTATTGGCTCTATTAACTCCCCTAGACAGATTCTCGCAGCTCTTCCTCACCTAAGTTCGTCCACTTCGGGAAATTTTCTATCATTAAGCTCTCTCCAGTTTTAAGCTAAGTCCTTCACCCAGTCTCAAAATTTTCAATTTTTTTTTTTTAATAAAACGTAATGCAGTTACAACGCCACCACCCCCACACTGGATGGTGCCATGCCCTCATGGTACTAATCATTAGGCATACAATCTGGATTGGATGAGCTGGCTTGACTCATCGAATGGGAACAACTGGTAGCATATGCAGAAAAATAAAGCGAGAGACAGAAATTGAACCTGTGCACCCGGAGTCAGTTCTTACAGGTGCGGAATTTCTCGCAGATTCCGGTGGAGCAGGACCGTTGACCGGTTGCCAGAAAATTTCTCGACGGAAGCTGTCAACCTTTCGGGCTCTATGTGCGCTCTTCAAACGTGCAATCCCCGAGCAACATTGTGTTTGACAATGTGCTCCCATATGGTCGAGTATACTTCCGTACACCGGGGTTGATTGCTCTATTCGGCAGAAAAACTGTTCCTGAAAAATCCCCAACTCGTATGAGTCCCTGTGATGGTCGAGTGTGCCAGAACACACCAGGGTCGATTCTTCAAGATTTTGAAAATCTGCATTTCCTTCTACGAAATTTCCTGAATTCGCTTTAAACTCCACAGATCTGTATATAGAGGTCGAGAGAGAAAAATGGGGCAAAAACGTGCTCCTATCCGAAAAAAAATATATATTTTTTTTCTTCTTCTGCCTGCGTATATACGCAGTACTGCGTATATACGCAACCAGGGAGCATTTTGAAATAGTTTTTTTTTTTTTTTTTTTTTTTTTTTTTTTTTTTTTTTTACAAAAAAATTTCCGTATTTTCACTGCTGGCTGCGTATATACGCAACCCTGCGTATATTGCGTATATACGCAGGCAGCAACAAAAATAATTTTTAATTTTTTTTTTTTTTTTTTTCAAAATTCTGAAATTTTCGCTGCTGACTGCATGGTTGCGTATATACGCAAACAGCAGGTAATTTTTTTTTTTTTTTTTTTTTTTTTTTTGTAAAAAAAAAAATTCTCCCCTGGTTGCGTATATACGCAAGGTTGCGTATATACGCAACCAGCAGAGTATTTTTTTTTTTTCTCTTTCTTCCTCTTTCCCTTTCTCTGCCTGTTCTCTGTTTTGCTGTATCTGCACACGCTCAATTCAAAGTGAATACACACTCATCTTACCTCTCTCAAAATTCAAAACTGAAAATAAACATGAAATAATTTAAACTTACTACGTTGGGTTGCCTCCCAACCAGCGCTTGTAATTTACGGTCGACGGCCCGACCCAGTTACCTCATGTTTGCTCAAGGGACGTCAAAACCGCCAGGGTCTACCTTGACGTCTGCTCCCGGGCCCAGATATGGCTTGACTCGGTTTCCGCTCACCCTGCAAGTTGTTCTGTCATGCGGATTCTCCAATTCGACCGCGTCCCATGAAAGTACCTCTTTGATGACAAACGGTCCTGACCACCGAGATCTCAATTTTCCCGGGACAAGCTGCATCCGAGACTCGCCGAGACGTACTTCCTGACATACTTGAAACTGCTTTGGCTGTGCTGAACTGTGATGGCTCGGGAGCGGTTTAAGCTCTCGGGTCGGTGGCTCTTTGAGTGACGGGACCAGGGCCAATTTCTACCCACCTTTTTCGTCCAGCTGTAAACTGGTCCGGTTTTCAGCTTGCATGGCCTGCTCCTCCTGGAATCTCTCCTCGTTCTCTCTGTCCACTCTATCAATCTCTGCCCATAGCTCATCCATCTCTTTGTTTTCCCAACCTTCTTCGACTACCTCCACTGCGAAGATGTCTTCATGCTCGTAATAATTCGGTAGTTGCAGATTTTTGAAAACATTGAACTTCACCTTGTCTTCATTGATTTGCATGGTCAGTTGTCCGCTCTTGCAGTTTATCATGGCTTCTCCAGTGGCCAAAAACGGTCTGCCCAGAATGAGTGGTACGTCTCCTGCCTCCATGTCCAGAATTACAAAATCTGCCGGAAAAATCAATTCTCCGACTTTCACCAGAATATCTTCAATAACTCCGTAAGCCTGCTTCACGGATCTGTCCGCCATCTGCAGCTTGATTCTGGTGGGCCCGAGTTCACCGATTTTCAAAGTTTTGAAAATCGACAAAGGCATCAGATTGATACTGGCCCCTAGGTCACACAGAGCATTTCCTGTGTAAGCATTACCTAGGGTCACCGGGATGACAAAACTGCCAGGGTCCTTCCTCTTCCTCGGTAGCCCATTCTTCACACAGTTGCTCACTTCTGCCGTCATATTTATTGTCTCGAAATCGCTCATACGTTTCCGTCCATACAATATATCTTTGAGGAACTTGGCATAAGTGGGCATCTTTGCCAACGCCTCCGCAAATGGTATGTTGATCTTCAGCTGTTTGAAAATCTCGAGAAATCTGGCGTAGTCCTTGTAGGGTTTTGATTCATGGATCGCGCAAACGGAAGCATAATCAAATAAACAACCATGCAAAACCCTCCAAGGATCACAAGTCTAGATGCATAACGATAGTGAAGGTAAGAAATCATAAACACACCTTTGGGTTCTCCTTGATGACTTCAAACGCGAATAGTGTCACGTTCTCTATAGTTGATCCACGCCTAGAGTTGTTCCTAGATCTCCAATCACCTTGGTGCTAGCCCGGATTGAAAGGAGGGTGAAGAAATCACGCAAAACGAGACACCAAAAGGGGTTCGGCACCCTTTGTGGCGTCGGGGACAAGGGGGCGGCGGCAATAGGGGCGGCGTCCCTCTTTGCTTGCTCTCTCTCTCCTTTGTTCTCTCCTACTCTTGTTATGTTCTCTCTTAGAGCATAAGTGTGTCGGGAAGGAAGGAGGAGGGTCCTTTATATAGTCCAACAACTCCTTGTCAACTACCTAAAGGACTTATTCTAGTCCTACTAGAATTCAATTTAGTCCCTTCCTTGCAAATTAGTCCCTACTAAGTTTGCAAGGGTTTGCAAAGTGATCCTTCTAATTAATTAATCTAATTAATTAATTCCATAATCTAGTACAACTCTATATAGCGTGTGACCCCATAGGTTCTATCTAGTTGGTAGCAACTCTTTGCTAATATGGAGCGGTTTCTAGCAAAACATCCATTCTAGCCAACTAATAGAATAGTCATCTAGACAACCTTGTACAAGTAATTGTCTCATCCCTTTGCCTCCATATCCGGATTGGACACGAGACATACAAGTCACACTCGTATATCCAATCCCTAGTTCCTCGATCCATGGAATAGCCTTATTCGTGCAAATAACATCAATATCCCATATATTGATTTATTTGAGTCTGGCCAGACATTCTATAAGCACTATCCTCGAGTGGCCTTGGATATTTGCTCCCGTTATGTGGGAGGGGCAAATCCTCTCTACGTCCACTACGATCTCTAAGCTTGCTTCTCATTGTATCCAGTACACGCCTTTATAACTACCCAGTTACGGTGTAGCGTTTAACGCTACCAAGATCACAATGATCCACAACTAGAATATCTAGTGACTTCAAGTCTAAGGATGACAATACCATTGTACCCGAGAAGCACTTGTGACTCAACATAACGTGTATGTAGCCTTCTCGGTAATGGGTCAATCCAGTGCAACATTCCGTAATGCACACCTATGTGTTGGATCGTGATATCTCCATATCAATCCAACCCCATACTAGTCTATAGATGATTGTCCCATTTAATCATTATACTTGACTAGGGATATTTAAGATAAACAACACGATTGTAAATCTAAGGACTTCATTATATTAAATATCCAATAAATAATAAATGAATTTCTAGCCAATTACAAATTCATACTAAACTAGATTGCCTCTAGGGCATCTATTCCAACAGTCTCCCACTTGCACTAGAGCCAATCTGGCGCATCTCGTATGCCCATACTCCTAGTGTGCCCTTCATGCTTCCACTGCGTGAGAGGCTTTGTAAGCGGGTCTGACAGATTATCATCTGTAGGAATCTTGCATATCCGAACGTCTCCTCTATCGATAATATCTCGAATCAGATGGAACTTCCTGAGCACGTGCTTGGACTTCTGGTGCGATCTGGGTTCCTTTGATTGCGCGATCGCCCCAGTGTTGTCACAGAATAACTCCACTGGATCCGCAATGCTAGGGACCACACCAAGTTCAGAAACAAACTTTCTGATCCAAACAGCCTCCTTTGCTGCGCCATTTGCAGCAATGTACTCAGCCTCTGTTGTAGAATCAGCTACCGTCTCTTGCTTGGAACTCTTCCAGCTCACCGCTGCTCCATTCAGGCAAAACACATATCCCGACTGTGATCTAAAGTCATCTCTATCGGTTTGGAAGCTTGCATCGGTGTAACCCCTTACACGCAACTCTTCCTCACCGCCAAACATCAAGAAAGCATCCTTAGTTCTTCTCAAGTACTTTAGGATGTTCTTGACAGCAATCCAGTGACTCTCACCCGGATTGGATTGGTATCTGCTTGTCATACTCAAGGCATATGACACATCTGGTCTAGTACATAACATGGCGTACATGATGGATCCTATGGCCGAGGCATAGGGAATCCTACTCATGCGTTCCTTCTCAATCTCATTGGAAGGACAACCACTCTTCGAAAGAGTGATTCCATGTGACATGGGCAAGAATCCCTTCTTGGAATCTTGCATGTTGAACCGTTTCAACACCTTGTCAATATATGTACTTTGACTTAGGCCTAGCAACCTCTTAGATCTATCTCTATAGATCTTTATACCGAGTATATAGGCTGCTTCCCCTAAGTCTTTCATTGAGAAACACTTTCCTAGCCAATCTTTCACAGATTGTAGCATGGAAATGTCGTTTCCAATGAGTAGTATGTCATCCACATACAAGACCAGAAAAGCTACAGAACTCCCACTAACCTTCTTGTAGACACAAGACTCATCTTCGTTTCTGATGAAGCCAAACTCTTTGACCACTTCATCAAAACGTCGATTCCAACTCCTAGAAGCTTGCTTCAACCCATAAATGGATCGTTGCAGCTTACAGACTTTGTTGGCTTGCTTTGGATCCTCAAAACCCTCCGGCTGTATCATATACACGTCCTCGAGGAGATTCCCATAAAGGAATGCTGTTTTGACATCCATCTGCCAAATCTCATAGTCGTAGTATGCTGCAATCGCAAGTAGGATTCGGATGGATTTGGTCATAGCGACTGGTGAAAAGGTTTCATCATAGTCAATACCATGAATCTGTCTGAATCCTTTAGCCACCAATCGGCCCTTATAGGTAATCACATTACCATCCATGTCGATCTTCTTCTTGAAGACCCACTTGCACCCTATGGGTCGCGCCCCATCAGGTGGTTCCACCAAAGTCCATACTTTGTTGGTATACATGGATTCCATCTCGGATCTCATGGCCTCAAGCCACTTCTGCGAGTCTGGGCCATTCATGGCCTCCTCATAGGTAGTAGGCTCATCATCTATGAGCATCGTGTCACCGGAATCAGTTACGAGAAGTCCATACCTCTCGGGTTCCTGGCGCACTCTACTAGATCTACGAAGCTCTTGTGTTACCTGAACAGGTGGATCCACAATTGCTTGTGATTCCCGTTCATGTTCCATAATCGGTTCTGTGATTTGTGGTTCTTGAACTTCTTCAAGTTCTACATTCCTCCCACTTGCTTCTTTAGAGACAAACTCTCTTTCTAGAAACACGCCGGTCCGAGCAACAAACACTTTGTTCTCGGTTGGATTGTAGAAGTAGTATCCCTTAGTTTCCTTAGGGTACCCTACAAATTTACACTTATCCGATTTAGGCCCTAGCTTGTCTGATTGTAAACGTTTTACATAGACATCGCAGCCCCAAATCCTCATGAACGACAGTGTGGGACGCCTCCCACTCCACATCTCATATGGTGTCTTCATGACTGATTTAGATGGAACACGGTTAATGGTAAAAGCTGCACTTAATAGAGCATAGCCCCAAAACGATAATGGAAGATCGGTTTGACACATCATAGACCGAACCATATCCAATAGGGTTCGATTCCTCCTCTCAGACACGCCATTCCATTGTGGCGTTCCGGGTGGAGTGAGTTGGGACACGATCCCACACTCTCTAAGATAGTCGTTAAACTCTTGGCTTAAGTATTCTCCTCCACGATCCGATCGTAGAGCCTTGATACTTTTGCCAAGTTGCTTCTCTACTTCATTCTTGAATTCCTTGAACACTTCAAAGGATTCGGATTTTGCCCTCATAAGGTACACAAATCCATATCTACTGTAATCATCAGTAAACGTAATGAAGTAGACATAACCACCCCTGGCAGGCGTGGCAAATGGCCCACACACATCAGTATGTATGAGCGCCAATTGCTCACTAGTCCTTTCACCTTTCTTATTGAAAGGGGACTTTGTCATTTTTCCCAATAAACAAGCCTCACATGTCTCATATGATTCAAAATCAAATGAGTCTAGCAATCCATCCTTATGGAGTCTAGATACACGTTTCTCATTTATGTGGCCTAAACGACAATGCCATAAATAAGCAGGATTTAAATCATTTATTTTAATCCGCTTGGTATTAATGTTGTAGACAGGATTACTTAGATCAAGGACATAAAGTCCATTAAATAATTGCGCACTAAAATAGTGAATATTATTCAAATAAAAGGAACAACAATTGTTCTTTATTGAAATAATAAAACCTTCCTTGTCCAAACAAGAAATAGAAATAATGTTTCTGCTCATAGCAGGGACAAAATAGCAATTATTTAATTCTAAAACTAATCCTGAAGGCAGAGATAGCTCGCAAACGCCTATGGCCAACGCAGCAACCTTTGCTCCATTCCCAACGCGCAGATCTACCTCCCCTTTAGCCAATCTTTTACTTCTCTTTAGATCCTGCATATTTCGACAAATATGAGATCCACATCCAGTATCTAATACCCATGATGTAGAGACAGTTAAATTGACATCTACAACAAAAATACCTGGTGGTGGTGGAATCACTATTCCAAGCCGCTTGTCCTCCAAATATTTTGGGCAGTTCCTCTTCCAGTGTCCAGGTTGACTACAGTAGTGACATTCACCCTTAGTCACAACCTTGGCAATCCCACCAACAGGCTTAAGGGCTTGTTCCTTGGACTTAGCAACTGACTTGCCTTTGCCCTTGGAGGAAGAGGCAAACTTTTTACCTTTTCCTTTATGCACCATCATAATGGCCTTGCCCTTACCCTTGTTGATGCTCTGTTCAGCCGTCCTCAACATGTTGAGCAAATCTGGCAGTGGCTTAACGATCTCGTTCATGTTATAGTTCATAATGAACTGTCCATAACTCTCGGGCAACGATTGCAACACGAGATCCGTTGCCAACTCTTGGCCGACCGGGAACCCAAGCCGGGCGAGATTCTCCAAGTACCCGATCATTCGGAGTACATGGGGTCCCACCGGGTTCCCTTCTGCCAGATGACATTTGAACAGTGCCTTTGAGACCTCATACCTCTCTACCCTCGCCTGCTCTTGGAAGAGCTGCTTTAGATGTTCGATCATATCGACAGCATTCATGTTCTCATGTTGCTTCTGAAGCTCAGAGGTCATGGTGCAAAGCATTAGGCAGGCCGCATCATTAGCATCATCAACATGCTTTTGATACGCCTTTAAGGCAGCAGGTGTCTGATTGTCTGGACCTTCTGGAACTTGCTCCTCTATTGCGTACAGCTTCTTTTCTTGCTTGAGAACAATTCTCAAGTTTCTGTACCAATCGAGAAAGTTGGTTCCTGAGAGCTTGTCCTTCTCAAGGACAGATCGTAGGGAATGTTGTGAACTCGATGAGTTGTTTGCCATTTGGAATTCTACAAAAGGAAAATACGCAAGTTTTAGTATTTGTGAATTTTTGACTATATTTAATAATGGCTAGTTTATTAAATATAGCTCCCACTATTTTTCTACGGATTAATAACCCTCAAGATATTAATGCGGAAAATATCCTTATATTTTCTAGTGGGCCAAGATCCATCTTTTTCATCTCCTTATGAGCTTGCTTTGGCAAGTCACCCATAATTCGATTACTTCTTAGGTAGGAACAATTCCAATTGCATCCCATATGCAACTCTTGGTTCAATCGGGCAAATAACTCCTTATTTATCCATCCACATGGATAATCCCAATTGATTGCCTCTAGGTTTCTTAATCAAATTAATAGCCTAGTTGTGTTCAACCTCTTATCTAAACAATTGCACATTGTTACGTGCCATCGCATTCCATCATTATGAACCAAGTCGCCATGCTTTGGCACGCACGAACTTGATAAATAATGATGATAATGAGTGTTTAAATAACGAGAAGGCAAGAACACAATATTTTAAAATTTGAGGGATTTTTCTTCAATTTTAATTATTTTGTTGATCAATATCAACTAATCTATCTATTTGAGTTTGGGCACAACTCCAAATAATAGATCCGGGTTGTCTAATTATCTTATTATCCTAATTGCATGCATCATCCATACACCAACCACACAAATAATAAGACAATAAATAAACAACCACAAAACAGAAATTAAACGTGATGTGGATATGGCCTTTTCTAGACTAAGATAATTCCAAGCCAATGGAATTATCTATGAACCCTAAACAAACACACATCTTCATGCGTCTTGATCTTTTGGTCCATCCTTCATAGTCATGTGGAATGCTCCATGCTCCATGCTCCATCTTTTGTGGCTTCTTTGGCTTTGGGCTTCTTTTCTTCAATCTTGGCTAACAATCTACTTTATCTAGCACTAGCTAATATCTATACTAAATAAAATAAATCTCACAAGTTGAGAAAAAAAATGGCACGCAGGCCATAAAACCCTAATTAATTATTACAATTAATTGATCGGCTCGCAGGCCGTAAAACCAAACCACAAAATTAAACATCCACATCAAACCACATCCTAAGGCCATATCCAATCACCATGCGATTTGCACATAAACAGTTAAAATCCAATTTTAACGCGCTTGGTCAATTTTAATTGATTTTAGGATTTCTAGGGTTAAAACGGTCCATGGGCCCAACAATCCAATTGCCCGGGCCCAAATAAGTGAACCATAAAGCCCTAGGGCCGGCCCGGCCCAAAACCCGCAAGCTAGGCCCGCGGGTTAGGGCCGCCCGGCCCCTTAGGGCGCCAAGCTTGGGCGGCAAGCAAGGGGGGCGGCTCCCTAGGGGGCCGAACCTCCTTGTGGAGGTTGTTTCCAAAACAACCTCCTTGCTTGGAGCCCAAGTTTGGTTGTTTCCTTGTTGTGGGAGAACTCCTTCTTCCCCAAGGATGCCCAAACCCTAGATCTAAGATCCTAAAATTTCTCAAACTCACCTATTCATGCATCCAATGCAATAATTGGGTCTTGTTATGATTAATTCTTTGACAAATTGCATCCAATGCTTGATTTGTCTTGTTTTACGCGATAAACAACATATTAAGGTGTAAAACAACAAGAATGTAACACATAAACTACGTTTATGCTCTATGACCTGTGGCTCTGATACCACTGTAGGGTTTTGATTCATGGATCGCGCAAACGGAAGCATAATCAAATAAACAACCATGCAAAACCCTCCAAGGATCACAAGTCTAGATGCATAACGATAGTGAAGGTAAGAAATCATAAACACACCTTTGGGTTCTCCTTGATGACTTCAAACGCGAATAGTGTCACGTTCTCTATAGTTGATCCACGCCTAGAGTTGTTCCTAGATCTCCAATCACCTTGGTGCTAGCCCGGATTGAAAGGAGGGTGAAGAAATCACGCAAAACGAGACACCAAAAGGGGTTCGGCACCCTTTGTGGCGTCGGGGACAAGGGGGCGGCGGCAATAGGGGCGGCGTCCCTCTTTGCTTGCTCTCTCTCTCCTTTGTTCTCTCCTACTCTTGTTATGTTCTCTCTTAGAGCATAAGTGTGTCGGGAAGGAAGGAGGAGGGTCCTTTATATAGTCCAACAACTCCTTGTCAACTACCTAAAGGACTTATTCTAGTCCTACTAGAATTCAATTTAGTCCCTTCCTTGCAAATTAGTCCCTACTAAGTTTGCAAGGGTTTGCAAAGTGATCCTTCTAATTAATTAATCTAATTAATTAATTCCATAATCTAGTACAACTCTATATAGCGTGTGACCCCATAGGTTCTATCTAGTTGGTAGCAACTCTTTGCTAATATGGAGCGGTTTCTAGCAAAACATCCATTCTAGCCAACTAATAGAATAGTCATCTAGACAACCTTGTACAAGTAATTGTCTCATCCCTTTGCCTCCATATCCGGATTGGACACGAGACATACAAGTCACACTCGTATATCCAATCCCTAGTTCCTCGATCCATGGAATAGCCTTATTCGTGCAAATAACATCAATATCCCATATATTGATTTATTTGAGTCTGGCCAGACATTCTATAAGCACTATCCTCGAGTGGCCTTGGATATTTGCTCCCGTTATGTGGGAGGGGCAAATCCTCTCTACGTCCACTACGATCTCTAAGCTTGCTTCTCATTGTATCCAGTACACGCCTTTATAACTACCCAGTTACGGTGTAGCGTTTAACGCTACCAAGATCACAATGATCCACAACTAGAATATCTAGTGACTTCAAGTCTAAGGATGACAATACCATTGTACCCGAGAAGCACTTGTGACTCAACATAACGTGTATGTAGCCTTCTCGGTAATGGGTCAATCCAGTGCAACATTCCGTAATGCACACCTATGTGTTGGATCGTGATATCTCCATATCAATCCAACCCCATACTAGTCTATAGATGATTGTCCCATTTAATCATTATACTTGACTAGGGATATTTAAGATAAACAACACGATTGTAAATCTAAGGACTTCATTATATTAAATATCCAATAAATAATAAATGAATTTCTAGCCAATTACAAATTCATACTAAACTAGATTGCCTCTAGGGCATCTATTCCAACAGTCCTTGCTATCATCCCTCTTTCGTGTCTTCAAAGGATACGACACCTCCTTGGAGACAGGTACCGTTTCTGCTTCCTTCTCCTTTTGCACTGCATCCTGCCCAACCGAGCCCTTCGGCTGGGGGCGGTCGGCTGAGCTGTTATCCTGGCCAAATATTTCGCGCTCGATTTCTTTCGACTTTTCTGCACGTGCATGGCTAGGATACTGCAGATCCTGCAGTACTAATCCACTCCGAGTGGTGATGGCATTGACCTGAGCACGTGGATTATTTACTGTGGTTGAGGGTAAGTTCCATGGTTGTCTCTCTGTTAGTTGTTCTGCTAACTGCCCTACTTGTACCTCCAAAGCGCGCAGTGACGTTTTGGTCGTCTGCACGTCGGCAGTCAGGGCGTCCATGTGTGCAAACCGGGACTCCATGGTCTGGAACATGGACTTGATCTCCATCATCTGAGCGTCATACTGCTGTGCGGATGGGCCTGGCTGAACCTGCGGTACCGATGCGACTTGCTGAGCCGGTGGCCTGTGCTGGAATCCCGGTACATAAATTGCAGAATTCGGGTTTTCATACCGGAACCCGGGATGATCTCTCGTGCCCGGTCTGTACCGGCTCGGATCCCACTGCTGCTGTACGTAATTGGCATCTTCGTTTCTGAGCCCCTCAATGGCTGTGTCCAAATCTGGCCCGTCCACCACTGCATCAGTTGAGTAAACTTTCTTGACCAAATCTTGAACGATTTTGGCCAGATTGTCTATCCGGTCGTCCTCCACTGGCTC
Organism: Linanthus parryae; assembly: GCA_023055425.1. Taxonomy (NCBI): domain Eukaryota; kingdom Viridiplantae; phylum Streptophyta; class Magnoliopsida; order Ericales; family Polemoniaceae; genus Linanthus; species Linanthus parryae. Next base: position 2,663,503 of record JALGPY010000002.1, read on the forward strand.
GGCTCGGGCCGTGATCATGCGATCGTCAAACAGGCGAGTGTCCTGTTTGGCTAATTGCTTCATCAGCTCATAGGCACCGTCCTTGTCCACATGGTACAGAAAATTTCCTCCGGCTTCTCGGTCAATCCTGTCAGCACTCTCCCTGTCTAGGGCATGGTAGAATACCTGCAGGATCTTCGGGTCTCCGAAACCGTGGTTCGGGCATCTTTTCACAAGTCTCATCAATCTGTCCCATGCGTCTACCACCGTCTCTCCCGTCTTCTGTTTGAACGATAAAATCTCGCTTTGTAATTGAATGACCCGGGAGGCGGGGTAAAATTTGGCCAGAAAATCGGTGACACACCCCTCCCATGTAGTGATCGATCTGGGTGGTCGGGATTCGAGCCAGTCGTTGGCCACTCCGTATAGGCAGTATGGGAAAAGAATTAGCATAAGTGCCTCTGCGCCAACTCCCTTATACCGGACCTTGTTGCAGTAATCCTCGAACTTCCCGATAAAGTCGTTCGGGTCTTCGTCAGCTTTGCCATGGAACGGGCAGAGGGTCTGCACAGTCTGGATGGTGGAGGGTTTGATGTCAAAGTGTTCTGCGGTGATCTCGGGCACCACAATAGCTCGCTCATGCCCCCCCCCCCGTGGGGACTTCGAAATTCTCCACCAACGCCTTCCCAGACCGGTTGTATGTCCTCTGGTTGCTCCGGGCAGCGAATCCTGCTGCGATCAGATCCTCGATGTACCGAGCCATCTCGGCTGGAGTACGTGTCTCGGGCAGTTCTGGCGTTCTCTCGGTATTGTCGCCTATCCTGCAAAAGTAGAGATCTCAAGAGCAATGAGATAACGAAAAATAAAAAATAAAATAAAAATAAAAACTCTGGAAATTAATTCGGACTACTAAATAAACCCTAAAAAGTTCCCCGGCAACGGCGCCAAAAACTTGATGCGCAATTTAGCGTACTATTCGCAAGTATACAAATCAAGTAGTATAGAGTGTATTACGACTCAGATTATCGATCCCACAGGGACTTTGCAGGTTTTTCTAGTAATCAGTTTTAACGAACAGAGTGTAAAAAGGAGGAATATTTTGAGAGTTTGTTTAAGTACTGAAAGTAAATAACCGAAACGTAAATATTTTTGTGAGAATTTTCTGAATAATCTTTAGGTTGTAAATTTAGGGTTTGAGATACTAGGTCCCGGGATCCCCTAGGGTTCTTCAGATTTTCGTTCTTTGTTTGTCATGAAAACACACAGCAGTCTCGTTATCCGTGCCACGTACCAATTGTGCAGTATCTTTTCTTTTCCTGCACGTTATCACAATCCTGCAGACTGTCGGATTCCTGTTAAGCTGCCTAAATCTGCAGTCTCGTTCTAAGGCTGCTAGGGTTTCTAACCTGTCCTGATGGCCCGGGTCAGATTCTCTAACAGTTGGTCTCAACGATTTCAGGCTAGTCCTAACTCCCCTTCGCTAGTCGGCCCATCGGGGTAAGGTGCTAAATTCTGTCTTCTCTTCCTAACCCTAACCGGACGTTTTCACCTACCGGCTCGGGTCTGTAGCAATTCTGGTTCGCGACTCCGATCATGCATAAACAGTAAAATTCAAAGACAGAATAACTGATAAAGCTGCTGATATTAAGATAACGTAATCATGAATTCATAGTCAAAATGTAGAACTAATCTGAAAACGAAACCCTAGGTTCACCGAGAACCTAGGTAAAAAATTTAGCTACTAAAACTCATAATGTAAATAACACAGTTTTTGAATAAGAGAGAAGAAGAGCAAACGGGTCTTCGAATCTGGATTCACGTTTCCGTGCTCTCCGGGGATGCTCGGTCTTCTCCTTCGGTTGTGTTGTCTTGTGTTGATCTTCTGTGTATATTGTATGCTGTCTCAAAACGAGTCTGGACGAGTCTTTAAATAGTGCTGTTTTTCCCGAAAACGCTTGCGCCAGAATTTACGAAAACTGCCATCGGTCCACCGTCTTTGACCAAAAAGTCAAACTGGCTGCGTATATACGCAACCAGGGCATGTATCCACCTCCCCATCTCCCCCTCCTGCCTGCGTATATACGCAAGGCTGCGTATATACGCAGGCCTGCGTATATACGCAGGCAGGGGGGTGGAGATGGGGCCCTGCTTGGTCCTTTGGTGGGCCTGGTTGGGTCCCCTCGATCCCACTCTTCTGCCTGACGCTCCCGGTTTGCCTCTTCGGTGTACTTCTGCTCTCCCGTGTTCCCGTCTTGCGTTTTGACCCGAAACTTGTCAAAATTACCAAAATACCCCTGGGTCAAAACCGCTCCAAATTCTGCCCAATCCTGTCTCTGGCCATAGGAAAACTGCTGAATGAAGTTGGGAGACAAAATCTGAACTTGACTCCGGAAACCCGGGCCCGGTGCCAAAATGACCAAAATACCCCTAGGCCAAAACTGTCCCGGAAATCGTCACGGACATGAAATAGTTGCTCCTGATTCCGGACACCGGGAACCGAGACTCCTTACTCGGGCGTGGCCTGTCTGGGACCCACACGTGATGGGAGTCGGTTTTTCGGCCGGACTCCGTTTCAGCATTATAACCTGTTTTTGGAAAGCCCGTGACATCTCCGTTCTTTTGCCCCCGGTTTCACTTCAAAATTCCAAGTCAAGCTCAAGATATTGTCAACCGAGCGCATCCCGGTTCTGTCTCGGCACGCATCCCGATGCACTTTCCGAACCTGTTTCTGTAAAAACATGAAAAAACCCGCGATCATATCCAATAAAAGTACAAAACATGCAGAAATTCACAAAGAGCAAATAAACGTCTCGTTCCTAAAACCGAGGCTTTCCGAGGGTGAATTCTGGCTAAAACGCGGTTTTCCAGCACACATACACATCTTTTCAGGCTATAAAATAACCCCTATTTGGGCGTTATCACCAACCCCAGTGCCTTTTGCACGAATGGCCCGATGCTTTCACACGAATCGTTTGTGCCCATGCTAATTTCCTTTTGTGCGAAAGAACAGTGCTTCTTCCTTCCTTCATTGCTAATAGCAGATGAATACCATATACGAGTTTCTGTTAAAGTTTGGAGTGTCTATGTTATTTACCATTTCTATGGGCCATAGTCTTATTTCTAGGACTGTTTTGTAATCCTCTACAAACTTATGTGTGTCATCTCCTTTATTATATTTCTAGCTCTTAATCCCACGGTCAGAATTATGATCGTTTGTAACCCTTGTATAAATAAGCTTTGGGCTTATCTGTTTAGGTTATTCAAAAGGTTTCATTCATCTCCCTTTCATTCTGGTGCTTACACCATATTCATTTGTTTTGATTTTCTAGAAACCCTGAGGTTTCTTTCATGGTATCAGAGCAACGGCGATCTAAGCCCTACTTCGGGTGTTGATTCCTGTTGTAACAGAACTCCTGTTTTAGAGTTGTGTTACCAGTTTGTTATAACCGGGGGGTATACGAGCAAGAACGACGAAAGCAAAATCAAGAACAAGACAAAATTTAACGTAGTTCACTAATTAATTCGTAACGAACCCGCTAGGTAGAGCTGCGATTTCGGTTAGAACCGAACCGGTTGAAGCAAATCCGGTCGTTTTCGGTTCGGTTTGCCGATTATTGTGAAGTGTTCGATTAAACCGGAACCGGTATTAGTGTATATCCGGAATCGGACCGGAACCGTGGACCGAAACCGGTTCGGTTCCAGTTCCGAACCGGTTCCGGACAGTTTGTATCTTTTTTTTCTTCATTTTTTTTTATTGTGGCAAATAATAAATGTAAAACATAAAATTAGACAAATAATAAAAAAAGAAACAAACTTGTATTATTAATTAAAATATAAAATATTAGAAAAAATTGCATCACTATAGTTTAAGTACATCCCAACTAGGTTGGCACTCACTCAACTACCAATCATTTGCATTTTGTCTAACTTACATACGAACTTATTGAAATGAATGTATTGAAATACAAACTTATTTTTTCTAACTATTCGTCTAGATCTAGCGGAGTGTCCTCGCCTATTCCCAATTCTTGGTAAAGTTCGCTCATGGCCACGTCCAAAGGGAGTAGGTCTTGTGTGCGTTTGTTGGCGTCGCTCCAATCCTTTGAGCATATGATTACCTCCAACATCTCCGAAGTTAGACACGATTTTTTCTTTGACAAGACTCGTTTACCTGCACTAAAAGTTGATTCCGAAGGGACTGTAGAAGCGGGACGGGTTAGTAAATCACGTGCCATTTTAGAAACAATCGGATAGTTGATTTCTCGATTTTTCCACCAAGCAAGTACATCTACATTTTCTATTTCTTCCTCCGTTTGTTGTAAGAAATAATTTTGGTTAATGAACAAAAATAATTCCGAGACGCAATTCGACCCGGGGAGGGTGGTTTGTCTACACTTATATAAAGAACCCATTTTCGCCTTACCCCCCGGATCCCTCGAAATCGATGGTTCTTGAGACCCTTGATTACCAATACCAAACTTAACAACATATTTTCATACCTAACATTAAGTGTTTGTTTAACTTCTTCAAAAGTTGGTGATATCACTACCTTTCTATAATCGGTACTCATGTTTTCCGAAATTGTTTCTAGCATAAAACTTGTGGTTTCATCCTTACACCTTGGGTCCAAAATACTTGCCAAACAAAAAATCATATGGAGTTTTTTTAAAATATTTGAGAAATTTTTCTTCCATTTCCGCAATTGCGTCGGATAAAATTATATTATTCCTATTATCTTTAAAAGCTTCACTTAAAAACATTAGTTGTGGAATAATATTGTTAGTAGATGGATAATAAACAACCGAAAGAAGATTAGTTGCGGTATAAAATGGTTCAAGAAAATCTCTTAAGACGATGGCGGCCTTCCAATCTTGAAGTGAAACGGAAACGGGATTGTTTGATTCATTCAAAAAACGCGTGATTTCGGTCTCGTAACCTTTAACACTTTTCAACATCAAGTAAGTCTAGTTCCATCTTGTCCTACAATCTCCCCCAAACTTTCTTTTTTTTCTTGAGGTTTTGAACACATAAATCCGCAAATTGTTTGGTTCTTTTGTTTGAAGACACAATAAAGAGAATAACATCACGAATAGAACTAATATAATCATCTAGTTGTTTCAAACCATCTTGTACAATTTAATTTATAATGTGACATACACAACAAACATGGTCAATTTCTTCGTGAAAGGGTGTTTGTATCAAATTTTGCATATGGTCTACCGCACTATCACATGCCGATGCATTGTCAAAAGTCATTGATGTAATTTGTTCACTAATACCCCACTCTTCAAAAATATTGACTATAGTTTCTCCCATGTTTACACCGTTGTGAGGATATGGAACTTCTCGAAATGCAATTACACGTTTTTGTAAAGTCCAACTTGGGTCAATGTAGTGTGCGGTGACACAAATATATCCTTTATTATTTTTACCGGACCACATATCGGAAGTGCAAGCAATTGTAAAATTAGATTTTAATTTTTTTTTTGCATAATTTCCGCTTTTCTCTCACTATATAGATCAATTATATCTTTCCTTGTAGTATGTCTACTAATATGCCTTTAACTCGGACAAAATGCGATTTGTATTAATGTGTCAAACTCTACGTCGTCGTTCATATTGATAGGTTTTTCGGTGGCGGTGATATAATGAGCTAATACTTTTCTTTCCCTAGGTTCATCGTAGACAAAAGTAACTACGTTACCGTGTGCGTCATATCGTAGTTGGGTTTGGACCATCGTGTCACCTACGGCGGGTGTATCTTTCAAAAGTCCGTGTTTATTTTGTAAATGTTTTTTCATTGATCCTAATCCACCGGTTTGATGATATACAAAACTTGCTTGACAATGTTTGCGAACGGCCCTAAATTTTGGTTTACCTTTGTTGTCTATTCCAACGGGTATTTTTCCATATGATCACAAACGGGACTTTTTTTTTTATTATTTTCCTTACGAGTTCTTTTTTTTAGCACCTAAATTCGGATCCTTTTCCTCTAAACCACCAAAATCATTAGCGGCACCTTCGCCAAATAATTCAACAATTTCTTCATCAATAGTCATGTCTACATTAAAGTTTTGGTTATGAGAAGAGCAAGCCATTTTTTCTTAGAAAAATTGGATGAAAAAAATTAAGTTTACCTAATAATGCACAAATAAGAGCACAATCAAATAGTGAACAACAAAAAATAAAACTTACAAACTCCAAGAATAATTCTTGGAGCAGAAATGTCGAAGATTGAAGATGTGTTGCTTTTCGAGGAGGAATGTGAGAAATTCGCCGTCGAAAACCAAGGAAGTTCGAGGAATTGAGGAAACTTGAGAGTGTTTGATGATTTTTAGTGAGGAAAGATGAAGAAGTTGGAGAGTGTTTGATGAATTTTGAGTGAAGAAGTGAGAAATATGGAGAGTGTTTGATGAGGAAGTGTGAAAAAAATTGTGGAAGTGGTTGGGTATTTATAGGAGTTAAAGGGAGGGAAGAGGGTGATTGTAATGAGAAAAAACTCAAAAAAACACAAAAAACCTGGCTAAATCGTTGGCCAAACGTTCACTGACCGTGATGGTGACAACACATAACGTTCACTTTTTTAAAAAAATTCGCCCGTTAGACTCGGTTCTCGGTTAGGTTCCGGGTCGGTTCCTGTTCCGGTTCGAATCGGTTCCGGTTCCGGCCCCGGTTCCGGTTCCGAGAAAATGACAAACCGAACCGTAACCGAGTATTAGCGGATCCGGGTCCGGTTTCGGTCCACCGGTTCTCGGTTCGGTCCACAGTTCTCTTTGGCCGGTTCATTCGGTTCAGTTTTAACCGGAACCACCGGTTAAACCGAACCGAATCGCAGCTCTACCGCTAGCTATTCCACGACCAGAACCAGATATTTTATTGAGAAGAGAAACCGATTACAATGCACGCCGTGACCACAACAGCCACGACGGCCACTCGAAACACCCACACATGACACTCACACAAGAGCAACTCTCAAGCACTAAACAAATAAACCCGAAACTCACTGTGTGCTATGTGCTTTAGTACCAAACAAAGTAACCCTTTATATAGTCATGTGTGAGTGTGTGTGGCGGTGTGATTCACAATGCTATTAGGAAATAACTTGGCCTTCAAGCTTCCTACATACAAGGTAATCCACAGCCACAAAATTGTTGCCTTATTTGAATTCAAGTCAGACCCCAACAATTCCGTTTACCTTTTATCGTTCTTTCTCCGTCACTTATCGTCATTTTTACTAAGTAGTACTCCTTTTTTACCCCTAATAATGATTGATCATAGGCTTGGGCCTATGTTGGGGGCCTCAACTGCTTTATGGCTGGGCCGACCTTGGTGGCGGTCGGATGTCAGGTAACGATCTTGTGTAGGGCAGAGTAATCATTTACTCTTGAATTGAGATGAAAATAATAAAATACCAACAGCTAAGAAGAGATTATTAGACCACAACACTAAAGTAGCTGCTCAACCCACTTCTACAAGCCCACTAAACTCAAGCCCAACAGACCAACTTATGACCCAACTATCATTAGCATACCAAAAGTATAACACTATGAATCTTCAGGGGTCTCTTATGCAATATCCTCTGCAGATCTTTTGCTCCACCGTTGGATTTGAGGCTAGATGATCTAACGGCTCAGATTGAGTCACAACTTGCATTTCGGCTCCCCTCTGTATTGTGTGTAAAGCACAACACTTTCATTCTCTCCATTACATCACCGCTCTCTGTTAATCTCTCCGTGATGTTCAATAAATCCCTTACGGGCTCTTTCAGAGATAACCTTTGATTGACGTCTAGTACTTTGGTCATTGAAATATGGAATTTGAAAATCCAAAATCCCAACTTTAATGGGATGGAATTTCAAAAATTCCACATAGTACAATAAGATAAATTACAGATGATGGGGTTTAAAATCTCAAAATTACTGAAATTCCACTTTTTAATCCCTAGTTTTCTATTTCAATTTTCAACTCCACCAAATTTCAACTTTGCTATGCCGTAACTTTCTCGCAACAGACATTTGGTCGTCTAGATCACTCTCAAGAACCATGCCATCTTATCAAACCAAACTAACAAGCTCACAGCACTCTGTCAATATTGCCAGTCATGACACAGTCCGATGTTAGTTCGTCAATCAATTAAATTACAAAAAAGCTTTATGCACGACTAATTGTTCAAAGACCCGTTACAGTACTGTCAGTGTATATACTACATGGAGCATCTTCATGGTCTTTACCGAGTACCGACTGAGGGAAAGCATGGTATCTGGGATCAATGAACCACCTATGGACTTAGACTAGCACCCAAAGAACTGATTCTCCACTTCTAGAGATACTATAATCAGTCTGCTAACAATCAAACACCAAAGACCTATTACCTAGATTTCATTGTGGCTCGAGAAACTTCATTTTCAATGGGGAGAACCTACTTCCCATGAACACATATGATCTTCAAAAAAATTTAACTACTTAAATATCTCGTCTCAATCTCCCGTGTCAAATCTCAGAGAATTCAAATAATTTTGGGCCATAGATTTCTCCAATCCCAAAAAAGGACCATACTCTTGAAAGATTCGAGACTTTATGTGTATGTATGCATATCTAAACAAAAAAATCCAGAGTAACAAAATTTTAAATGTACTCCCACAGATGGATTATTACCAAATGAGCCAACTAAAATACATTACCCCGGTATGTTACTCTTAAAAGAATTGCATGATTTAATCCCTCATGACACTGATTATCCACGGAAAAGCTTCCGAACCCTCACTGAAAGGCTGCGACATTAATTCTGGAAACAGATGAAACATACTCATAATCAAGGTTGACTATTTCTTCCCCAAACGACCGTGCATCAAATTAAAGCTTTCTTGTGATTCACATTCCGCACGTTTCCATGATACTAGAAGATTTTACAGGTTCAATAGGATGCTCTTACGCCACTATATTCTATGAAAAGAAGCAACTACTATACAGTATACATTACATAACATTAGTCCTGTCTTCTTAATCAGTTAACGAAGTAGGAAGCACAAACACAGACCATCAAAATCGCCGCCACCAGTATCAACTCCGTCCGACCATCCAATCTCGGAAATTGCGACCTAAATTACCAGCGAAGGAGACAAAGATCCGAGGTTAGAAATCGCCACTACCCTCTTTCATCACTCTCTCTCTCTCTCTCATCGCACCCTACTTCAGATACGAGAATATGACTAGTTAGTACCCCTTGTGGGCGGTTGAAGATGACGATGTGATGGGTGATTGAGGTTGTTGAAGAAGGCAGAGGTTGGAGAGGCAGAAGTTGATGTTCGGGAATGGGGGGGGGATATTAGGGATCGATTGGGCTATGGTGCTAGGTTTGGGTTTAGATATAGGTTGTATGTTGGGTTGATTTTGAGATAGACTCGTTTTTTATTTTAGAAATTGATGTGTTCAGTTGAGAAATGGGTTTCTCATCTATGGAGTTTGAGAGAGGGAGAAATGGAGGTGGAATTGGAGGTGGAGGATTCAGTGGCGGTCAAGAACAATGTGGTCTCGTTCTTCCATTTTTTTGTGTCTTTCGGATTAAAATTTGTTGAATCCTGTAGCATGTAGACATTAGGGGTTAGAGGTCTGCCCTCTGAGAATGTTATTAGCTAATCCAGTAGCTTCCTGGTCTGCCCTCTGTAATAACTTATGGAGTGTTCAAGAGCAACATTTAACTAACTCTGTACAATCTTCTCAGAACACTGTGTTGCATGCAGTTGAAGCCCATAAACGAAAAGCCATGTAGTTGAAGCCCGATAATGGAATTCGATTGCACTTAAACATAAATTATACTTATAAACTGATAAATCCGGACCAATTGAAATGAAAAATGACAAGTTTTGATACTACCCTTCATGAACACTTAAATAATGCCTTCAAGCAAAGAACACAATTTACCTAATTCATAGTGTCTTCTCGAATTGACGAATGGGAATGTAGTTGAGGATGTTCAATCCACGTTCCCCATTTTTCAACACCAGGCCAACAGCTAGATTCACACTGGTATGCTTTCCCGTCCTTTAAAGAGTAATATTTCCTCTCCGCACCACGAGGTTTCCGATAATATATCCTGTTGGCCATGTCAGCACATGAGGTCGAAACTGAAAACGAACCAAAATGAGAAATAAACAAGGCATATTTATCCCCCAAGCTCGTTTTCTCAACCCAATCCCCCTCCTGCACATGTTCAAATATGCTGCATCGATCCCCATCCTGATCAATCTGAGCAGTCTTTTCACAGAAGGGAACATCAAGGAACACCACAAGGAGTTTCCCTTCATAAACAAGGAGATACGCGTACCTATTACAATTCCTGGGTCTTTTCGCTGGTTTTGGACGAGTGAAAAATCTACATTTGTTCTCGACCACACTGTATGCCGCAATACGACCATCGCTAGACACAGAATAGAAGCTTCCCTCATGGTAGACTACAGATTTAAACCAGCATGACATATGAAATAAACCAGTGTGCCACTCAGTATCACCATTGCGAAATGTGCCAATCCTTATCCACCCAATATCATTGGTCTCCCATAAAACAAAGTAAACACAGTCAGGAGATGATGGATCACAAGAGTAAGATGCCATCATGAAACTCGTGTATGGTTTGTTAGCAATGAAGGGGCTATGGTCTAAATCTGGTAATGCAATGACTTGTTTGGTGAAAGGAGAAACTAAAACCAGTGATGATGAAAGCGTAGGCAATTTGCCTTCTTCTCCTTCAACATTCTGCGTTCTCCCCAGTAAAAGGAGCCAACCGTTTTTGGAGCATAAGAGCTTCATCCTATCTCCGCAAATTCCACGTACAGAGGTTACGGAGTAAGGTGTTTTGTGAATTGGGTCGAACAATTTGAAGGAATATTGATTCATGGAACTTCTGAAAGAGCGTTTCACCAACCATGGAATTTGATCAATTTTACGATTGTAATTAGGCATTATTGACCAAAACTTCTTGCAACAAGCAGAAAATCTAATTCGGTCAGCAGAAGAGAGCCTCACCATGATTTCTCCGACTAGGTCCACCGGAAGGTCGTTCCATTCACGGCGAATTGAAGTTGTCTTCTGCTTCTTCCTCAAGTGCAGATAAGCTTCTGAATTACGAACCACAATCACATATTTGTTCTCGTTGGCCATCGATGAAAGAATCTCTGCGATTCAAGCAAAACACCTCCACCTAGGGTTAGGGTTTCTTCTCTCAACCCGTTCGCAAAGTTGGTACTTTTGAGAGTTGAATTTATTTCTTGCCTCCTAAAAAACTGATGTATTTTATCGCTTTACATACTAAAACGTCCTCTACTTTTCTCAAAAAAATAAATAAAATAAAATAAAATAAAAAGGTCCTTTACTCTCTGTTCGGTGTCGTTTCAGATACTTCTTTGCAGCCTGCACCTATATCTTTACGAACCTTTTCACTTCAGTCCGTCCATTTCTTTTCTTTGTAGATTCATCTGATAAGTCTTTTTTTTTTTTGTCTAAATCTGATAAGTCATATCTTACTCTTATGCTCTGTTTGGAAGAATTTTTTAAAAATTCAGAGTATTTAAGAATAATAGTTTTTTTTTTAAATGAATGGGTTTCTAGTACGGGTAAGAACTTTTCTTTTGTTTGGATATTAAATCTGAAAGTTTATTCATTTTGGGCCAACCACAACCTAAAATACAGGTCTATAAGTAAGTCAATACTTGAATCAACACTCATCATCATCGCATATAGCCTAGTTTAAAGCAACACTCAGTTGTTTCGCCAAAATAGTCAAAGGAATCCGGTGGCCTTGCCTAGTCTAAATCATACGAATCTGCGACCACAATATCCATCAAATCATCCTCCATCCACGATTAAGTGATTGTCTAAGTTGATTCGACCGCCTAGCCGCCAAGAGATAAAAATAGGGTTTATATCGATCGGCAACCGAGAAACAGATAAAAGGGTATGAAGAAACGAGCGTTTCTCTCAATCCAAACCACATAAACGGATATTGAGACTCCGTTACAGTCGTCGTGAAGGACCAGTGTAGATAGTGCGTTCTAAGGAGATCGATTTCACCGGCACTACAACAAACTTTGTCTTCGGTAACAAAATTATATGCGACAGACAAAAATTCATCTCAAAATGAATAGTTTGGCAACAAAATAACTTGAACATCACAAAATGAAAAGCTATTGCGACAAAAACAAAGTATTGTTGCTGACCAAGAACATGCCCCCAAATTTTTGGCCCCGCTAAGATATTTTGCGACAAACTTGACCTCTCAACTTTTGATGTGGTAGCAAAATTATCTTTAATCTATGATAAACAATTGGATCTATTTATAACCAACATACAAGTTGTTAACAAGCAATTCTTCTTTTTTTTTTGAGAAAATTTAACGAGTAGTTCCAATATAAGAATAACATTATTTATTTGTGACCTAAAAAAACATTATTTCTTTTGAGAAAAGATTATTTATTTATTAATAAATGTAGGAATAACATTATTTTTTTGCAAACAGTACATTAAATTAATTCGTATAACTTAATTATTATTTTTGAAATAACCTAATTATCTGGAAAAAAAATTTATACTTCAGTAAATTACTAATTTCTCCCAATTTTTTTAATGCCCGTGCTATTAAAACTTCAAGTATAAAAATATTTCACCAAAAATAGTAAACGAGAGAGTCTATGTGGATAAGTCCAAGCCAACAAACTCTCTTTTCCACTGGTTGAAAAGAGGTGGAATGAAAGAGATGCAGTTACTCGAGTAATTGGAAAAAGTAAAAAAGAAAAAAAATAATAAAGAAAAAAGAAAATGGAAACAAGCCCAGAAGCCCACGACTTTTGTTCTATGGAACCTCCCAGAAGATTTCATGCAAAATCGTATACCTACCCCCTATCCCCAACCCCAAAGCAGAACCCCCAAGTCGAGCCAAGTCAGAATACCCATACTTCTCTCCTCTCGCCCTTGAGACCACGTCCGTGCTGAATCCGATAAGTTCTCAATCTCTCCTCTAATCATCGCTCTTGTATCAAGCGTTTGTAGATGTTACTTACCGTCGTCTGACACCGCTTAAGGTATGTCGCTCCGGCTCTCTTGAACATATTTCCTATCTCTCGAACCCTCTTCTACCTCCAGTTGGAGCACTTTCATGTGTAAACCAAAATGAATAGGGCAACTATGTTAACATTTCATGGATGACAGATCTTGCAAATTTCAATGAAAAATACAGATAAGTAACTAACACATTTTTGGTTTATCTTAGGATGATCCCCACACGTGAACTAACATGGATAAACTATTGTAATTCTTTGTTACTGGAATAACCTGGTCATTTTTGTTATATCCTGCATGTCTCTTGATAGAAAACATCGGGATTTGGTGGCTCTTTGAGAGGAAAGGAGTACAATACTAATATGTTCATTATAGTTGAAATATCCATGTTACTATTACAGAGAAAATGAGTATTTATACTGGTTATGTACATGTAGCCACAATTTGAGCAATGATTGAATATAATGGTTCTATTAAAATTCTTGTACATTATGTAATATTAACATTTCGTGTTATGCCGATCACAATACAAGAAAATTGTACGAGAAATTATGGGCAAGTACTTTCATCAATCATTTATATTTGGCAATGAAGTGTCAGTTGTCCCTATAAGGATAATATTTGATGCAAAAATGCATTGCACATAAAAAAATTTACTCCTTAAATTATGTTTCCAAACAAATACTAGATAGCAACAAAAATATCTCATTGCGCAGGGTTCATTTTGGGCGACAAATAGTAAAAACCGACGACATATTACTCGTTGCGACAAGTATGCTTTTTGCAACAAAATAAAAAAGGCAACAACATTGAATTGGTTGCAACAAAATTCGAATGCAACAACGTAATTCGTCGCTGAACACGCTTATGTGCAACGAATCAATGTATCGTTGCTATTAGCATTAGCGACGCGATATAGGCAACCAAAGACGCGACAAATTTTTTTAGTCACTAAACTCTTTCTGGTGACAAATATTTCACTTCTGCCAACAATTAAATTTGTTACGGAACATCAAATTTGTTGTGGTGCGGATTGTGAAACCCTAGCTTTACTCCACCTTAATTTTGAATTATTTGTGACCAAAGCTCTAATACCAGCCTGTTATAATCGAGACAAACTAGCAAGAACACGACAAACAATTTATGTGGTTCACTAGTTTTCAGACTAGCTACATCCACGACCAAAACAACACTTTTTGATGATAGTACCCAATTACAAGCCACACACCTAAAGCCACAACCCTAGAAACCATATATACTAAGATACTGACTTGTGTGCCAAGAAACATCAAGAAATAACACCAAAAACAATTAGGAAACTAACAGCCAACCCAACCCCAGTGCCTTTCGCACGAATGGCCCGATGCTTTCACACGAATTGTTTGTGCCAATGCTAATTTCCTTTTGTGCGAAAGAACAGTGCTTCTTCCTTCCTTCATTGCTAATAACAGATGAAGAAAAAGATGAAGACCATATATGAGTTTCTGTTAAAGTTTGGGGTGTTTATGTTATTTACCATTTCTATGGGCCATAGTCTTATTTCTAGGACTGTTTTGTAATCCTCTACAAACTTATGTGTGTCATCTCCTTTATTATATTTCTAGCTCTTAATCCAACGGGCAGAATTATGACCATTGGTAACCCTTGTATAAATAAGCATTTGGCTTATTTGTTTAGGTTATTCAAAAGGTTTCATTCATCTCCCTTTCATTCTGGTGCTTACACCATATTAATCTCTTTTTATTTTCCACAAACCCTGAGGTTTCTTTCATGGTATCAGAGCAAAGACGATCTAAGCCCTACTTCGGGTGTTGATTCCTGTTGTAACAGAACTCTTGTTTCAGAGCTCTGTTACCAGTTTGTTATAACTTGGGATATTCGAGCAAAGACGAAAGCAAAATCAAGAACAAGACAGAATTTAACTTGGTTCGCTAACGAATTCGTAACGAACCCGCTAGCTACTCCACGACCAGAACCAGATATTTTATTGAGAAGAGAACCCGATTACAATGCACGCCGAGACCACAACGGTCATGGAAGCCACCCGAAACACCCACACATGACACTCACACAAGAGCAACTCTCAAGCACTAAACAAATAAACCCGAAACTCAATGTGTGTTATGTGCTTTAGTACTTAACAAAGTAACCCTTTATATAGTCATGTGTGAGTGTGTGTGGCGGTGTGATTCACAATGCTAATAGGAAATAGCTTGGCCTCCAAGCTTCCTACATACAAGGTAATCCACCGTCACAAAATTGTTGCCTTATTTGAATTCAAGTCAGACCCCAACAATTCTGTTTACCCTTTCCCTGTCCCTTATCATCTTTTACTAAGTAGTACTCCTTTTTTACCCCTAATAATGATTGATCATAGGCTTGGGGCCTATGTTGGGGGCCTCAGCTGCTTTATGGCTGGGCCGACCTTGGTGGCGGTCGGATGTTAAGTAACGGTCTTATGTCGGGTGGAGTAAACATTTACTCTTGTGAATTGAGTTGAAAATAATAAAATACTAACAGCTAAAAAGAGGTTATTAGACCACAACACGAAAGTAGCTGCTCAGCCCACTTCTACAAGCCCACTAAACTCAAGCCCAACAGAGCAAATTATGACCCAACTATCATTAGCATACCAAAAGTATAACACTATGAATCTTCAGGGGTCTCTTATGCAATATCCTCTACAGATCTTTAGCTCCACCATTGGATTTGAGGCTAAAAGATCTAACAGCTCAGATTGAGTCATAACTTGCATTTCGGCTCCTCTGTATTGTGAAGCACAACACTTTAAGGGATCAACTTTGATTGACGTCTAGTACTTTGGTGTAATTAAAATATAGAATTTGAAAATCCAAAATCGCAAGTTTTAATGAGATGGAATTTCAAAAATTCCACATAGTACAGTAAGGTAAATTGCAGATGATGGGGTTTAAAATCTCAAAATTACTGAAATTCCACTTTTTAATCCTTCATCCAAACACACGTACTATTAGAGAATTTTGTAACACCACCTCTAGTTTTCTATTTCAATTTTCAACTCCACTAAATTTCAACTTTGCTGTGCCGTAACTTTCTCGCAACATACATTTGGTCCTCTAGATCACTCTGAAGAACCATGCCATCTTATCAAACCAAACTAACAAGCTCACTGACTCTGTCAATATTGCCAGTCATGCCACAGTCCGATGTTAGTTCGTCAATCAATGAAGTTACAAAAAAGCTTTCTGCACGGCTAATTGTTCAATGAACCGTTACGGTGTCCAGTGGCGGAGTCAGGAAATCAAGTCAGCCGGGGAAAGATTCATGAAGTCAAAAGTCAAAGTAAAAAGTCAAATTCAATAGTCAAAAGTCCAAGTCAAAAGTCAAAAGGTCGTTATATTTCATAACTTTTCATTACAAAAGTCACTGCAGTCTAGTCGTCCAGATACAAAAGATGACTACATGTTAATATATTTAGCTTTACAAAATATTTCATAATTGTTCACGACGAGGCCTCATCACTAGAAAGTTTTGCATAATAGTCTCATAGTCAACCGTCTTCAAAATATATATTTCGACATAAACTATCAAAGAATCATTCATCCATTTGTCACTCATCCGGTTCCGGAAGCGACTTTTAATGATATTCATAGCCGAGAATGTCCTCTCAACGGAAGCGGTAGAAACCGGCAAAGTCAATGCCAAAGTGATAAGTTTGTAGATTGACGGATAAATTTTATCTCGTTCGGTATCTACCATCTTTTTGTCAAGATCACCAATGCCACTCAAAGTCGAAAAATCACTTGAAGTGCGCATGTCATTGATGTAAGTATTGTTGGGTTTTGAAGTAGGTAACGCAGCGGAATAACAAAATTTTAATTCCTACTTCAATGCCCACCACGAATCGTCAGGAGGAGACATCATAACATGATAAGAGACATAGTATTGTGTAACTTTTTGATTTGTGAGATCACACGAAGAATGATGTCCTCGTCTCTACGGTTGATCCACGTCTAGAGGTGAGATCTAGATTCTTCCTTTAAACAAGTGCTAGCTTGAACCCGGAGGAAGAGGGAAGAAGATCAAAGCAACAAAGGAACAAGAGGAGGTCCGGCCTCCTCTTTGAGCCGATGGGAAGGGGGCGGACGGGCTAGGGTTTCGGCCTTAGCTTTGTCTTGCTCTCTCTTTTGTTCTTTCCCACTCTCTTTGTTATGTCTAATAACAATTAAGTGGGAAGGAAGCTAAAGTCTCTTTATATACTCCAACAACTCCTTGTTGTTTCCATAAAAGAGTTTCCTAATTCTAGATGAACTAGAACTATTCCCTTCCTTGCAAATTAGTTCTACTAAGTTTGCAAGGTGTTGCACAATGATCCTTCTATTAATTAATCAATATTAATTAATCCCAAATCTAGCTCTACTCTATTTGACGTGTGACCCCATAGGTTCCTATATAGTTGTTAGTAACTCTTACTAACATAGAGCGGTGTCTAGCAACACATCTATGCCACCCAACTTAATAGAAATAGTCTGTGATCCCGACAAACCTCTTGTGCCCAATATGTCATATTGCACTATCCCTTTGTCTCCATATCCGGATTGGACACGAGACATACATCGTCACAGTCGTATATCCAATCCATAGTTCCTCGATCCTGGAAATATGCTTATGCTTGCAGATAACATAAATATCTCTATATTGATTTATCTGTGTCTGGCCAGACATTCAATAAGCCTCATCCCTCGAGTGGTCGTGGATATTTACCCCCATTATGTGGGAGGACAAATCCTATCTACATCACTACGATCTCTAAGCTTGCTTCCTATCACGCCCGATAGCTATGTTTATGATTACCCAGTTACAGTGTAACGTTTGATAACATCAAAGCGCAATATTCCACAACTAGAGTATCTAGTGACTTCAAGTTTAAGGATTGCAATTATATTAGCACTACGAAAAGCGATTGTGACTTGACATAATCTAATGTATCCTTTTTCATTGTTGGTCAATCCAGTATGCCATTACTCCTAATGCATAACCATGTGTTAGACTTGATATCTCCATATCAATCTACCCACATACTTGTATATATATGATCGTCCTATTAATCAATATAGTGGACTAGGGATATTTAAGATAAACAACACATTTTATCTAAGGACTTCCTTACATTAAATTTCACAGTATATAATAAATGAATATCCTAGCCAAAACAATGTTCATACTAAATCTACTATTTCTTCTAGGGCATCTATTCCAACAAGTATCAAGTTGTGCTCCAAGCCACTCATAGTCCCCTTGATAAAAGTCCCACTGATAAAATTCGGCGAATCGAATTAATTTTTCCTTATCATACCTCGCAAATGAATTTGAAGGACATAAGTACCCAATGCAAAGAAGCAACTCCGTGGTTGAAACGGAGAAACGGTTGTCTAGATCTCGAGCTTGCATGTCTATAACCGTGAGAAACAAATCAACCCGATAGTGACGGTCATTTGGTATTTCCACAATCTTCCTCCTTACTCTTCCCGGAGCAACATACACATCATCCATATGGGGAACATCAATGTCATTTTTCTTGCAAAAAGAAGTAACTTCGAGAAGAAAAGAATCTCACTCACTATTCCTCAAAGTTTGCAATTCTAATTTAGTCAATTTGACTAAATTCATTGCATTCACTATGTCTTGGTCATTCCTTTGCAATGCTTGTGAGAGTACATTTTTCATCCCCAATATCTTTCTCATAAAAAAGAGTAAGAAAATAAAATCAAATGATTGCAACGTGTCAAGCAACCTCTTTGCTTCTATCCCATCCCCTTCCCAACCAATAATCTCGAGAACATCAATTACCGCCACAAACATATGCACCAAACTAGCCAATGTGTTGTAATGAGAGCTCCAACGAGTGTCACCCGCACGCTTGAGATTAGTCTCTTGATTCAAGCCTCGACCACTACTCAAAACTCCACATTTAAGTCCTTCTTGAAATTTCTCAATTTGCTTCAATTTCAAAATATCCGCACGCTTACAAGATCCACCCACAACATTCAAAACTTAGGAAACCACACCAAAGAATTCTGTGACATATTGATGCTTCTTTGCTAAACCACAAGTGCTAATTGCAATTGATGCGCAAAACAATGTACGTCGAAGGCATATGGATTCTCATCCAATACCTTTTCCTTAAGCCCATTGAACTCACCTCGCATATTGCTTGCTCCATCATATCCTTGCCCACGCATCCTTGAAATACATAAGCCATGTCTTTTCAATAAATTGGACATTGCATCTTTCAATGTTGATGCATTAGTATTCTCCACATGTTCAATCCCAAGAAGTCGTTCAATTAACTTGCCTCTCTTATCAACATAGCGGATGACAATAGCCATTTGTTATTTACAAGGCACATCATGAGCCTCATCGACTAATATTGAGAAGAATGCGTCACCAATATCCTTGACGACGAACATAGTGATTTCACATGCAATTGATTGAACAATATCCTTTTGAATAGATGGAGATTTCATCTTGTTATTGTTAGGGGAATTCTTCAACACTACCCTCGCTATTTCTTCATTATCTTCCGCATCAAATTCAAGGAGTTTAAGAAAATTCCCTTGATTGAGTGATTCCTACGATTCATCATGACCATGAAATGCAAGTCCTTGATGAAGTAGGAACTTTACGCACTTTACAGATGCCCTCAATCAAATCCGGTATTCACGTTTATCATCTTCCGTCTTTTTATGAGAAAATGTAGAATAGTGTTGACCTTGATTCTTCAAATCTCGGCACTTGCCCACGGCTATATTATGTGCGCTATTAGGTCCCCCACCTTCATGCTCTCCCAATGCTTCTGACTTCTTCCAGTTAGAGAACCCCTTCGAAACAAAAGTGTCGCCACCGGATTGTTTTCCAATGTCTTGTTTAAAGAGATAACAACACAAGCAATATGCGGCTTCTTCTTTAACACTATACTCCAACCAAAATGGATACTTTTTGAACCAAGCTTCATTGAATCGTGGCATAACCTTCCTCTTACCACATGGTGTTTGCTTGAACTTATAACCTACCCCCGGTCGAGTAGGACCATTCGATAAATAAGCAAGGCGAACCTCATCCACGACCATCGGATGATAACTCGTAATAGGAGGTCTAAGAACGGGATCCCAAACAAGGCTACCAACATCAATAATTTGAGAATACATGCTTGGAGTGTTTGGATGCTCTTGAATGAACGAAGGAATACTTTCCGCATTAGGTTGAGGTGTCGATTCTACTCTCCGCTTCTTTATCAAGAATTTATATCCATACCTGTATAATGTAAACAATACTCATTGATTAAAATTTGTTCATAAACCCTAGTTTTGTTCATGTTCATCAATTAGACAATTACCAATCATTCATTCAAAAATTGCTAAGAGGAAGTTAATCAATTGGTAAGAAGTGAGAAGAAAGAAGAGGGTGAAGATTGAAGAAGTAAAGAACCAACCTGAACTCCAATTTCAATTTACAATCAGAGCACTGTTCGATGAGATATCCGGCGAGAAGGTGGAGCCGTGGAGGTGGAGAAGAGATGAGGTTGCCGGCGATTTCGTCCGGCGATGGGGTGGCCGGCGATTGCGAAGAAGCGCGGCCGGCGATCGACGGTGCTCGCAGACGATGCAGAGGGCAGGGGATCTGCTCCTTCCGTCCTTCGTCGCTGTTTGTCCAGAGGGGCACGGGCTCGTTCCCATTCTCTAATTATTTTTTTCTTTTTTTAACATTAGTTATTTTTTTTTCTTTTTCAACACTTTTCCCCAATCCCTAAGTCACACAAATAACAGTTTGAAAAAAAATCAGAAACAAAAGATTGTCTGAGATGGGACTCGAACACGGGTTCTGTGATTTAGTATCCATCACAACTAACCGCTGGGGCAATTGGGCAGATTTGAAATTCAGGGGGGCAAAATTATATCTATCTTCAGAATTAGTCATAAAAAAAATAAAAAATTATGGATACTACATGGAGCATGTGCATGGTCTTTACCGAGTACCGACTGAGGGAAAGCATGGTATCTGGGATCAATGAACCACCTATGGACTTAGACTAGCACCCAAAGAACTGGTTCTCCACTTCTAGAGATACTATAATCAGTCTGCTAGCAATCAAACACTACAAGGAATATTGGTATTAGGGACAAAACTTTAGGGACAACACTTGTATTTGTCAGGGAAAGTAAGCAGTCAAGACAAAATAGTAATTTCCTCGCGAAAGAAAGTTTGAAGGACTAAATTGATATTTTTCCAAACTTTTAGAGCTGGATTTTGTGGGGAAAAGTAACCATTCTGCACAAAGTAATTGTTTTCCTCGCTAAAAGAAACACAGAGGGACTAAATTGAAATTTCTGCAAATTTTAAGAGGAAACAAATAAATTTCTGACTGAACCAAAACTTGACTTCGGGATTCAGTTGTTGAAATTATCTTTCTTGTCCGAGCAGTAGCAGCGCATCACTCTATCATTCTCTTCGATCTCGTTCTCGATTTAGCGCTCTCTCGTTGTTGAAGGCACTGGCGATCTCTTCGTTACTGTAAATTTCACTTCCGATGGCTTCGATTTTGCGTTCTCTCGGTGATTTGAAGAATTGGCTCAAATCGGTTTGAAGAATTTCGAAGTTCAAATCGGTTTGAAGGATCTACACGAAGTTTCTACGAATTTGAAGCCTCGATTGATAGTTTTTCATTAGTATCAATGCTCGATCTGGAGGTTTCTAAAAACACAAAGAGGGTTTATACCAAAGACCTATTACCTTGATTTCATTGAGGCTCGAGAAACTTCATTTTCAATGGGGAGAACCTACTATGAACGCATATGATCTTCAAAAAAATTTAACTACTTAAATATCCCGTCTCAAACTCCCGTGTCAAATCTCAGAGACCTCAAATAATTTTGGGCCATACATTTCTCCAATCCCAAAAAAAGGACCATACTCTAAACAAAAAAATCCAGAGTAACAAAATTTTAAATGTACTCCCACAGATGGATTATATTACCAACTGAGCCAACTAAAATACACTAACCTGGTATCTTACTCTTAAAAGAATTGCATGATTTAATACCTCAATTTACTGGTTCACAATCCATGGAAAAGATTCCGAACCCCCACTGAAAGGCTGCGACGTTAATTCTGGAAACAGATGAAACATGCTCATAATCAAGGTTGTCTATTTCTTCCCCAAACTATCGTGCATCAAATTGAAGCTTTCTTGTGATTCACATTCCGCAGGTTTCTAAAAACACAATGAGGGGCAAAATGGTCATATAAAGGTCACATTACACACCTACTCACTTCACTAACAGAAAGGTGATATTTGTCCAACGTCCATCCACTGACCGGGGGAGGGGGGGGGGGGTGGGGGAGGGTGTTTTGTATTCCCAAACACGAGGGGTTTTTATATATTCCAAACACAAAGGGTGATTTTTGTCTTTTACCCATTAAATTTTGCCTCAGGAATGGATCAAGTTGTGACAGTCCATGACAGTCGATTTCCAACTTACCAGTCGGTATTGAATAAGATATGGCAAACATATACTCCCTCCGTCTCACACCAATTTTTTAAAATTTTCTTTTTGGACGTCCCAATCAATTCTTTAAATGAATTTTCTGGACTTTTCTTAACTGTTTTAGTAAAGCAACTTTCAAAAAATTTCAAGAATCGACTAGGACGGAGGGAGAAGATTACAACACACAGAAGGAGATTACCAGTAGAGGGAGAAAGGTCTGAATAGCCGCCATTCCTAGGATTGCCGCCCAGCTTAATTCACAAGTAATCATGTTTTGACCTTTGACCTTTTTGCCAATGCCGATTCGAGTTTAAACTAGTATCACCCACTTTCTTTCGTCAAAATTAACAATGAACTTTCTATAAACCCTGAACCATCATTCAGTCAGTGCCCTTTTCCACTGAGTCCAACTACTCTTTATCCTCTCTCCAAACTAACAATGGCTCCTCCGCTAACCCGCACCATAAACAAACAATAAAGAACCCATCTCTCATTCATGTTCTAGTAAACATTTCCTTTGTAACAAAAATAAAGTTCTAGCCACTAGACTGACACTACAAGAAAAATTACATTTTGCGAGGGCACTATACGATAGCAAATGTAGCTCACCGTCACAAAAAATTATTTATGACAACATATGTCCGTCGCATGGCATCGCAAAAGCTATCATAGCAAAAATATTTTTTGTGACTAGCCGTCGCAAATAATAACGTTTTAAACAGCACCCAATCATTTCAAATAATATGTAAGCCTTCACAAAACTTCTATCAATGAGAGCGATATCCCGTCACAAAAATATGTTTCGTCGCAAATAAAACTTTAACAATGGGGATGACACGTCGCAAAATAGGGCTTATCCTCGCAAAAGATGATTTTTATGATACGTTGATTCCGTTGTAAAAGAATTATACTGTCACAATTGTAAATCTTGTGAGGGATCTATTCTGTTATAAATTTATATTTTTAAGCCCATTTGTCGATCCAAAATAATGCAAGTCACTAAAAATAATTTCGTTATGATCAATAAATATAGAGGCATCTTCCATGTACAAACGAATACCAAATCTCCCACAAATAATAGTTAAATTGTAATAATATTATAAAAGCATTAAGCTCTCCAAACATCAAATTCAGATTACATATAAACTTTAATACTTTTAGCAGTTGCGAGCCTACAGTGAAAAACTAATAGTCATTGCAACCTACTACTAATTTCGTAAACATCTAGTTTAATAAGAATGTTGTTCCACATATTGAAGCTTCTTATACCAATCTCTAACAATGTCATTTCCTTCATAATCATCACCAAGGTCTTCTTGCAATCTGCAAATACGAATCAATCTCAATATTAGTTGAGGCTAGTATGAATTTACAAATCCAACGGTACTTGCATAGATGTAAAACACTCCATAGTAAGACGAGATACACGTGCATAGATTCAAGAAAAATAATGTTAAATTGTAAGTTCCCACTAGACATCTAGTTGACCATTGCATCATAAGAGTTACTTTGGATTACTTTGTAGAAACAAACAGAATCTCTTATAATTAACTCAAGATTTTGAACAAATGACAAATTTCAAGTAGAATCAAGTTATACTAATGAAGATTAGGTACGTCAGAGTGAGTAATAAAATCTGAAATATCACGAGACAATAATGTACACTAATAAACCAATTCCAGCGAAAACAATAGTATGTTGGGGAGTTGCAGCTACTGAACCCAAAAATAAACATTGGTAAAACATGAAATAAAAGCCTAAACTTCAAAATATCGCTTTCAAATTACATCAGACCACAAAAATGAACCACTGAAGAGCACTGAATCCAGCTAGATGAATGAATTTAGGGGTACCATAAGACCATCAAGTGGTCTCTCAGCCTGAGGTGCCCTCCCCTCCAATAGTCAAAATAGTCATTAAACAAATAGCTCGAGCAAATTCCTAGTGCATTCAGAGAACGAAGGCCAATGCTTAAGGTCCACAATTAGTTTCTATATGAAAGGGAAAAAATCAGAGAAGTAGAATGTAAAATCGAAGCCTAATTAGCTAAGAAAGTACCCATATCCAAGCCTACGAAATAATAACTTCAAACACAAAAATTGCAAGATTGAACCCGATAGAAAACAAATTTGCCACTTCAAGCTACAAAGTTGCAAAAATCGACAGGGTAGAAACCACAAGCATCAGAGGGCGCACCTGTGGTTTAAGGCCTTAGCGAAAATTGTAGACCCAAGATGTTGTAGCAAAACAATCAGCAGTTAATCTCGTCAATCCGTAGCAGAAACCCTAGAAGCTACAAAAGGAGTGAAACTAATGTTTGGGAGGGGGTGGATTTAGACAGGAGAAGATGTAAATAGAGAGTGAGGGAGTGAGAGATCGTACCAGACCGGTGAGAAATTGATTAGAGAGGTGTCATGCATGCGAGAAGACGTCGTCTACAATCTGGGTGTTAGTGTCGCTGGAGTGGCAGGTCTGGGGTGTTTATGTTGATGGCAAGAGTCCTCGTGAGAGGGCGACAGAGGAGATTGGCAGAGACGAAGCAAATGACAGAGGAGACTAAAGAGAAACCTCTGACTTGTGATCTGATCGGCCGTAACCTCCTCTTTCCTCAATTCTTATGCGTTGAATGTTTGTCAAATCCAAAAGGTGTGGTTAAAACAATGATGGTAGGAATAGTAAAATTAGGAATATATAATTGTGATTGATTCAGTTTTACCTTTTAAATCGAATCTATATATATAATAACAGAACGAACGTTTGCAAAAACTTCCATATCTGACACCCTTATCTCTTCTCACTTTCTAAAAATGAATCCATCAATTCAAAATAAAAATAAAAAAACGGTTTTCTAAAAATGAATTCATCAATTCAAAATAAAAAACGGTTGCGTCACGAAATCAAAACAATACGGCAGCATCACTTTTCTTTTTTTAAATGCAGCATATCAAGATTTTTATTTTGAGGAAATCAAGATTTTATTTTTTTTTTGAGAAGACAGCTGCATCAAGATTTGAATATGGATAACATTTGAATAACAATAATTTTTTAACAAAAAAATCTGTTTTCTTTGAACTAGATAATGTCAGATTCGTTTGAAAAAATGAAAAAAGATAATTTCAGATTCAAAATTAAAAAAACGGCTGTGTCATCAATTCAAAAAAACAGCAGCATTTAGATTTTTTTTAAACTTTTTTTTGCAGCATTTAGATTTAAATAGGAATAATATTCGAATAAATATATTTGTTAACAAAATAACATGTTTTTTTAACTAGATAATGTCAGATTTGAATAAATATAGTTGTTAACAAAATATTGTTTAAAAATATCTTTGAGATTACGGAAAGATAACAATTTACTTTTTCAAACTCTTATAAGAAATCATCTCCTGATCAGTCTATTAAACGATCAAAATCCCGTATTATGAGGTCATTTTTATTTCAGAATCCTTATTTAAAATTTAAATTTTCTATAGTTAAGCATAATCTTATCTCTCACTCTTACTAATACAGTATATATGTAACTCACTCCATACTAATCACCGGTAAAGCTACTCCTTAAGGGCTCCATCGTTCAGTCTTTTGTCTTCTATATTTGCGTGTCTTATTTTCGGATACTAATCAGCATTTGTTCTTTCCGTTCACTTCCGTAACACGAGTTTTTATAACTCCTTCTTTGTGCAGGTCAATTTTAATCAGCATTTGTTCTTTCCGTTCTCTTCCATAACATGAGAGTTTTTATAACTCCTCCTTTGTGCAGATAAATTTGATCAATGCATGTCAAAGGTGCCAACATCACTTTTATGATGACGGATAATCACGCAAATTGTTGGTTAGTAAGACAACAATTTAACACAAATAACATAGGATAATATCATTGTAAATTCT
The DNA here is from genome assembly GCA_023055425.1 of Linanthus parryae. Lineage (NCBI taxonomy): Eukaryota > Viridiplantae > Streptophyta > Magnoliopsida > Ericales > Polemoniaceae > Linanthus > Linanthus parryae. Next base: position 2,689,940 of record JALGPY010000002.1, read on the forward strand.
TTTTTATTTTCTCTTACAGGTTATAACATGCCGAGCTCCAAACATCAAAAGAAGATGATGCCAAGGAAAAGTTATTATTCCAAGGAAATGTTAACCAATTGTTAACCATTTTTTCATTTTTAATAACAGTTAATCATTTTCTTCTGGCATGAGTGATTATTCCAAGGAAAAAAATATTTTTGCCAAAGTCTCATTTGAACGACTTAATTTTTTTCTTCCTTTCTAGCATATCAAGCACACTTTTTCCCATCAATATAGGGAACTGTCTACTTCAACAAAGTATATATATATATATGGTGATTTTACAGCATATTTGACGTTTATAATTTTATGTCCCTCATTCATTTTTGCTTTTCGTTCACCTTTTTTCTTTTATGGGGTATTTTACCTCCATTTTTGTAGACATTCGATTCCCACTCAGAATTCTGTCTCCCCACTTCATACTTGGGTAAAAAGGAATATATTTCGAATGAAGTATCATTTTTCACTTGGTTTTCTCATTTTTGTAGGAAACTGTTGCAATTTAAATATCTTGCCCGCTGTACTAGAAACTTATCAAAGTCACCAGTGAAAAGAAAATGTATTTACTTTTTTGTTGCTTCCTTGCAGCTCATTCCCCGATAAATTGGTTTACGCTAGGAGATATCTTCGAGTAAAGATTTGAGTGGCATATATACTAACCAAATTTCAAGTTCTGACAGATTGGAGGCATCGCAATCCTTTCAGAACTCTGACGGTGTTCAAAATTTCAAAGCCTGACTTATACAATTCTTATATATAAGTCAGTCGACATGTCACAATAGACATGACTATGTTTTTGTGAAATTATGGAGGATGAATCAAAATCTCTCATAATAAAATTGGAGGATGAATCAATATCTTTTATATTTTATTTATGTATTATTTTCTCTTAATTGTTTATTGATCTTTTGAATTAACCCGCTCTCATGTTGATAAGCGATTTATCATCTTTTATGATAGTTTAAAAAATGAGAAGATCGTCTACCTCAAAAAAGTTAGATGATCATAAGTATATTTGAAGACTTGGCCTTCCCAAAATCAAACTAAATATTAAATAAAAATTCTGACAGTAAGAACTTTTGTAGTCTTACCATAGAATATATTTAGTTGGTTAGATTATATTTAAATTTAAAGGTGATATGAATAATGTTTAGGGCTCAAGTGTATGACTGACTAGACAAAACAATTTTTTAGAACTACTAGACAAAACATTAGTTAAGAGGATATTACCCCAATCTGCATAAATAATTCAAATTCCTTTCAACAATTCTAAATAATGAAATAATCTATCCAGTAATGAGAGCAAGGTTCAACTAAGCTTTCAATGTAAATTAACAAGTAAATACATTTTTAGCAAAGAAAAATAAAAGTATTTTTTTATGTAGCTTTTACCATGTGATCGACATTCTCATTTTTTATTTAGGGCATGTTTAGTGTCGGGATTGAAAATTGGGAGTACAGGAGGCCTACAATATCATAGGGTGTATTGATATTAAGGAAGTATTAATTATATAGGGAGGATTATGTAACATGTTTGTTTGCACCAGTATAAATAGGGGTATTAAGACTTAGTATTCAATCCCACCTACACGGTGGGATTAAATTTAAGACATATAAGGGGTATAGATAATAAGGGGGGATTGATTCACCCTTAAAATTATCCCTGCACCAAACACACATTATTATCTCCTACTGGTATTATTATTACTGTACACCTTCTTTATCCCTGCATCAAACATGCCCTTAAAGTATTATATAACTCTAATTAATAAAAAGAAGAGTGACAAGATTAATCCGTCTTAAGTCTAAACTCTCAACCTGTGAAGACTTGGTACTAACAATAACACTGTCACAAGTAAAAATACTGATATTGTGGTGGTCGTAAAAAAAATTATCACATGAGAAAATTGGAAGTCCAAGTAAATTAATGCTCTACAAACTCTGAACAAACGAATCAATGACTATTAGTTAAGCAAAGAACACACTACTAATCTTAAATCAACAAATGTTCTAAATGCAAAATATTTCAACATTTCAAAAATTATAATACATAAGTTTTGTTCACAGGTAATGTTTTTTTATCTTTCTTCGAAAAAATAATGTCTGCACATTTTTATTATACCGTGCAATGCAAGATATGCGGCGCGATGAATAAGACCCATGAGAACGTCATACAACGGCAAAATAATACAGGAGATCTTACTATACGTTACACATGCGTCTATTGCTTATGAATTTGTATAAGACAGTGTAGTTTGTTTCCCCCATTTTCATTGCTTACAAACTTTTGCCTTCAATTTTTATTTGTCATCTTAAGTAATATCAAGAGGTACTCCTATGTTTAGACAGTTTAGACTAACCAAAATGTTAGAGAAAACATTTTGTTTTTGTGTGAACAACGGCGTCTCTCAACCGACAACCAAAAACTATTGTGGGTTTCGCCTCACCAAATATAGTTATTTTCCAGACACAAGCATCGAATTTGATCCTTATAATTCATTCTTAAGGAACAAACCCTCTAACAAGTATTTTCTTAACCGTGGAGAGCATGGATATTAGAAATTAACAAACATATTATTTTAATGAATCTAAATTTTCATTCGACATTAATTGCAGCTAGCAAACCATCCAAAAACACTTTTACTCATTTTAATATGTGAAATGACATTCTCCTTCTGGGGCCAAACTGACAGTTTCTCTATCTGGGTGCCAAACTTCAGAACACCTACACTATGTAACTATGATGTCGTTAATCTTAGGTAGGAGTCTATCAGCAATAGTAGTTGTTGGGATATATATGACCTGATCTGTTCACTTATTATAATGTGGAATGATTTCAAGCATCTTGAAGTTTAACATATTGAAGACAAAGGCTCAACTGAAAGGAACTCTAACTCCTCAATCGCGGGGTCAAAGTTTCCCCTCCCAAGTTAGAAGGGGTGAAAATTTATATATCTGATATGAGGGTGTTGGAGTGTCTTTTATCTACATTTAAGTTGAATCTTTGATTTTTAGTATTGGCTTTTCATATTAATTTCAATATTATTTTTAATTTAATTTTATCCGTGCAATGCACTGATAACTTTAATTAGTTAATAATTATTGTTTTATATTTGTAGCAAAATGTTTGTTTGTCTTACGATTTGGGCCAGTCATGCAAGACCTAATTTTTTCAAAATGCTTGAGGATGTATCACAAAAATATTATCTTAACTGCCTATGGTGTTAAAGTTCGGAGTTTTGTAGGTAACATTTATTTTCTATGAACCTAATTAATTTTATTTTTCATGAATTATTATTTTTACATTACTTTGTTCTTCAGGTACGTCTCTTTCTTCTTCGGGAACCAGTAAATTCTACATTAATGATCCTGATTCTCTAGAAAAAATATCTGAACATTGAGAGCATATAAGTTATGTCAATTCACTAGCAAATTCATCTTTCAAATTTTAATCTCTTCATATTATGTCAATTACTTACATGTATGAATGAGATTGTTGCATGCAACAGGTGGTGAACTTGAATCGCACGAGCAGGGGGGCGCATACTTTAGTTGATGTCTCCAATGCAAATAGAATTACCATTAGTCAATTTCGTGCAACAACGGAGGTATATTTTTAATACTTAATTTACATTCTATCAAATGTTGTCTTCTAAAAATGTGACCCTAAAAAAAACTTAATTATTTAATGCAGATTAAATGTGTGCGTATAGTTGCTTATGTTGAAAATATAGACCAAACAACCATTTGGTTTATTGCATGTAACGTTTTCGGAACAAAAATCTCAAGAGAAGGTGGTGATTTCATGTGTCAAATGCTACAATAAAGTAGCCGAACCTATGCCACGATATGTGAGATAAAATAACCCGACTTGAGTTCATATACAATATCAATATTTATAGATTCATTTTCTCTTTTACTTCATGTCAGATGCAGAATGAAGATGACGGTGAATGATTCTAGCAGGTCTATGGATGTGTTGTTAAATGACAAATAATCTAAATTTATTTTGAGGTGTTCAGCATTACAGCTTAGGCAGCTAATGGGAGAGGCATTACTTTAGTCTATTTCTCTACCAGAATTATTATATATATTAATGCATGGAGTGTCATGTAAATTAATTTCATTGGCAGAGTCGTGCATCAACTCATTTGAAAGATTTCCTTGGGTTTGTGAACGGCAAGACATATGTGTTTGTTCTTGAAACACCAAAGAATGACGAGCTAATGTCAGTTGCGCCTGCTTCTTATGTCTTACATGTTGATTGGTCGGCTCAATGTCTACACAGGTAAATAAATTACAATTGGTGTATATATCACAATTGTGTTTTGCGTAATTTAACATCTTATATTTGTTACAGGCAAATGATGAATAAAGAAGCTAACAATTTACAAGTTTTGACAACGAATGGAAAATAGTAGTACTACAAGCAACAACTCCTTCATCTCTAATAAAAAAATAGATCAAAAATTTCGTTGAACTGATATTTAAGTTTTTTTGTGTTTATCAGATTTTATTTTTCATGAATGCGTACTTATACTTTTGGACATTATTGTGTTTTTAATTGCATTTCATCAATTAGTCTCTCCAGTATTCCATTTTTATAGTTGCAAATATGTTTATTCAGTCATGTTTTTTATGTAAGATTTATCATACTTCATGCAAGATAACTCATATAGTGCTTCACTACATGTATGATAACTCATAAAGTGATTGCCACTTAACTCATGTCTTATTTCTTTCGTATAATTTTTTTCCGTGCGATGCACGGATGGTTTGCTAGTTACCTTTTAAATCGAACTTGAAGATAAGTAGATTGGTGCAAAATTTATCCATAGAAAGATATTGCGACCAATGTTGGCCTTTTCGTGAGGGAAATTATGTGTCATCCCAAAAGGACGTATATCATTTATCTCATTTGCGATTGTACTATATTTTGGTCAGAATTAAGTTCTTTTGAAACGGGATTTATTAGTCGTCACAAAATTTTATCGCAAAAGACTATTTTTCTTGTAGTGTGATCTGGCTAAAAAAAAAAACCCAACGCCTCCCTTTCGGATCTTGACATTTCAAGCACCAAATCAGAAGTAGCGTTTCCATCTTCTCGATCACTTGGGGGTTGTTCCGGTTTTGTGTGTGTGAGAGGGAGAGAGAAATATGAGGAGGATTGTTAGAATCGAGCTCAATACCAACATACTTTATTGATTTTGATTTATTCAATACTAGTACAAGTATAATAGCAAGCCAGCATAACGGAATAAAAAAAAGAAGAAGAAGAAAAAGAAAAACTTCCTCTGTTTCTTCTATTTTTTCTTGGTCCCACTTTTACTACTATTCATCAAGCTAGTTTGACCCGAAGATTTGATTAGTAATAAGATGCAAAAATGTGATAATCTTTTCAATACCATGAAAAATTTGTTAAAAATTTGTATCATATTGCTATCCAACTCACCGGGTCAAAGTGACGATTACAGATGAAATAGTCAAACTAAGAAGAAACAGACCAAGTATTACATCAGAGTACGGCGGCAGTTGATATGCGTATATGGCTATTGCATCCGCTATTTGTGCTGCGTGGCATCCAAGCAAAAGTTTACTTCAACTAAGACCGTTTCACCTCGACGATATGTGTCGCGCCAGCAGTGTAGCTGAGGCTACCAATCTAATGCACACCTAATGGCAGAAGAACTATATGTTGTATAAGCGTTTGGTTATACCTGCACATTAAACATTTGATTAGAAGAGAAAATTATTTACAACAAAAAAGAGGATGGAAAAGCACACAAAAAGAAAAAGAAAACAAAAATGAGAACAGTACCCCGTGTTTACAGCCCGTCTTCCACTGTGTTACCGAAATGGCAAAGTACTTCGTTCTTGAGATGAATTGTGAAATTGTAGTATTCTTGCCGGGTTGCAAAGGTGCATTTATGTTCCAGCCACTCATGCATCCAGAACCCGATTCTATTTCGCGCGTAGAGGTTTCTCCACCAAGTTTCCATCTCAGTGGCGAGGCCAACCCTCAACTGATTATTTTTTTTTTTAATTTTAAAAAGAAGTTAAAATAAATAAATAAATAAATAAATTTTTAAACTGGTTTTCATATTCATGGCCTGCTTTATTTGTCTAATTTTAAGCGAATTTTTTACCCTTTTTAAGTCATAAAAAAATTTATAATTAGACCATTTTTGTTAGAATTCATGCCTGGGAACTTTTTTACTTTTTTATAAGACTAAAAAAGATTAATTTTTTCTAACTTTAACTTTTCTTAATTTTTACTCATAAAATCTAATTTTGTCAACCCACGCAGAGTTCTTCGGCCAACTTCCGTGAATAGAAAATCTGGACACTTATAGAGACATAAATAAAGACTGAATTGGATTGATTGCAAGTATTAAGCTAACAACTTTATAAGATCATATTAAGGCTCCGCTTTCTTTTCTAATTTTAGGCGTCTTTTTATTTTTTTTAAGTCATAAAAAAAGTTTTAATCAGGTCATTTTCGTTAAAATTTATGTTTGATAACTTTTTTATCTTATTATAAGACTACGAAAAGTTATGTTTTTTGAACTTTTACTTTTTTTATATCTTTTTACTCCTTAAAATTATTTTTTAGGAGATAAAATAGAAGTTAAGTAAACAACATTCTCTACTAAAAAGGTAACTAAAACTTTTTAAAAAACTTATTAGGCACAAAGTAAACAACTTTTTTATCTTTTTCTAAAAAAAGATAAAAAGTCACCTCTATTTAGATAAAGAAAGCGGGGCCTAACTATATACTCACCTACTCCAGCTCATTGGCGAATAACATCCACAATAGTGGCAGACACCCGGACCGTACTGGAGAACAAGCATGTGATTCTCACTAGAAAGAACTGCACGGGGCGGACTCGGCGGACTCGGCTGACTTCGTGAACTCGGCGCGGTGTTTGGCAAGTCGCCGAGATACACATAATTAGTAACGTAATGAGAGTGACATGAAAATTAGACATTGCTATTGGGATAATTGAAAAATGTAAAATACAAATTGGTTTTATATACAAATTAACCGATATATCATTTCTTGATTCATGCGTGCCGTGTTTTCTTTAAGCTGCCTTTCCGGTCATTCATTTTGAATTATCTTTGAAATGCATATAGCGAGGTGGAGGTTCTTTTGTTGAACTGCTTCCAAGATTTTTAAGCTTAGTAGTGGAACTGAAATGAACTTGCTTAACATTCATCTACTCTCTTCAACTAAGCATGCATCTTGCCTCTTTGCCGGACATTGGATATTACATAACTGGGCATCACTATTACTTTTGCCTCACCATACAACTGCAATGCAGATTTAACACACTAATGTTAGTTTTCTCCAATAACTCATGGCTTGAATGCTAGGATTAATTACAAAACCAACACTGTAGAAGTAGAAACTATTTACAGTAATTATGTTGCAATATAGTTTTTCCTCTAGCTCTTATTGAAAATGTTCATCCCAAAAGAGTGACAAGAAGTCATACAAAAATTTCCCCCATCTACTCCATGTGAAAACTTGGATAAATGTTTCCTCTAATGAGAAAGGGGATTTGAGGGAGCCACTACAGCAGAACTGGAGAAATGATAAGGGTAATTGACAGAAAGTAAGAAACCACTTCTGTGGTTTGGACATTTACCAGATTAATACCCTGATCTTTGGACAATACCATAGACCACTCTTCTGTTAACTCATACCTTTGACAGGTTGCCCCCTTCTGCTAAAACCTGTTAGTTGACTCATTGTATGCTGATTTCTTGGACAAAATGCCCTTACATGTTTCAACTGGACAGAAATGCCCTAAAATAATTCGGTTATACCAAATAATCCACATCTCGTAATTATTGGTTCGTGAAATCGTCCTCCCTCGACTTCTCTATTGATTAGAAATATATACAAAAACTAATGCAGTAATAATTACACTATAGTCCTTAAACTACGTATGCTATTGCTATTACACCCCCGCAGTCGGAGCGGGAGAATGATGAACGTTCAGACTGGAGCGGAACCTTTCAAATAACTGGCGGGGCAGACCTTTGGTGAAGATATCCGCATATTGAAAATCAGCAGGTATATGAAGTACCCGAAGTTGGCCGAGACGAACCTTTTCCCGGACAAAGTGCAGATCGATCTCAATATGTTTCGTGCGTTGATGCTGAACCGGATTACCCGATAAGTAGACTGCACTAACATTGTCACAATAGCAGAGTGAGACCTTCGGAGGACGAACCTTGAGCTCAAGTAGAAGATTGCGAAGCCAGCAGAGCTCAGCAACGGCGTTGGCAACGCCACGGTACTCGGCCTCGGCACTGGAGCGAGAGACAGTAGCTTGTCGTTTGGACGACCAGCTAAGAAGGTTGTCTCCGAAGAAAGTGCAGAAACCAGAAGTCGAGCGACGCGTGTCCGGGCAGCCAACCCAATCCGCATCCGTGTATGCCGTGAGGCCCGTAGATGCAGTAGCCAAGATGTGAAACCCGAGATCAAGAGTGCCAAGCACATAGCGAAGCACGCGTTTCAACGCGCGCAAGTGATGCTCTCGAGGATCATGCATGAAGAGACAGATCTGCTGAACAGCATAACAGATGTCCGGACGAGTGAAGGTAAGGTACTGAAGCGCACCTGCTAAGCTGCGGTTGAGAGTGGGATCATCAACCGAAGGTCCGGAACCCGCGGTGAGTTTGGAGCCAGTCTCAACCGGAGTGCTAACGGGCTTACAGCCAACCATCGATGCACGCTGCAGAATCTCAGAGGCATACTGACGCTGTGAGAGAACCATACCAGAAGCAGTCCGAGTGACAGCAATGCCCAGAAAATGATGTAGAGGTCCAAGATCGGTCATAGCAAACTCAGTCGAAAGCTGAGAGATAACCCGCTGCACAACTGTAGGAGAGGACCCTGTAATGATGATATCGTCAACGTAGAGGAGGAGGTAGACAATATCTGACCCCTGACTGTAGACATACAGAGACTCATCACATCTACAACTGGAGAATCCCACAGATCCGGTGAGAAAAGTAGCAAAGCGCTGAAACCACGCACGAGGTGCCTGCTTCAGCCCATATAGGGACTTACGTAACCGGCAGACATGATCCGGGTAACGGGGATCCCGATAGCGCGGTGGCTGATGCATATACACAACCTCATCGAGATCACCATGTAGAAATGCATTCTTGACATCCAACTGACGAATGGGCCAAGCATGCGAGACAGCAATAGTGAGAACAGTGCGGATGGTGGCCGGTTTGACCACAGCGCTAAAAGTCTCATCACAATCAACCCCCACTAACTGAGACTTGCCATTTGCCACTAGACGAGCCTTGTACCGCTGAAGAGTACCATCGGCCAGAAACTTGTGACGGAATAACCAAAGAGCCCGAAGAATGTTTGCCCCAGATGGGCGAGGAACCAACTCCCAAGTCTGATTCGTGATCATGGCCTCAAACTCATCATCCATTGCAGCTTTCCAGTGTGGGTCCGAAAGGGCAGACACATGGGATTTGGGCAAGGGAGACAAAGTAGAGGGAGAGTGAGCATGAAGGGTGAGACGGGAGATGGGTTTATGGATACCGTGCTGGGCTCGGGTCCTCATCTGAGGAGAGAGAGGTGGAGCCGGTGGGTTAGGAGAGTCTGGTGCTGGAGATAGAGGGGAGACCGTGATAGGTGGGGAGGCAGGAGGCTGAGGAGAAGCCTGGGGTGGAGGAGCCTGAGGTGGTGTCGAGGCAGCAGGAAAAGGTGCGGCGGGGCGACGAGTGTAGTGAAGAGGAAAGGGTGGGGTTAGCTGAGAGGGAGCAGAGGGGTTGTGAGTATGACCGAACAGATCTATAGGAGGAAGAACATCGTCAGGGTCAGAGACAGTATGCCCGGGAAGTGACACGGAACCCGGTGTGGCAAACGGAAAGACATGCTCATCAAACGTGACATGACGAGAGATGTGAATGCGACCAGTAGAGATGTCGAGACACCGATATCCACGAAAGTTCGAAAGGTAACCGAGAAACACACATCGAGTGGACCGAGGGGCAAGCTTGTGAGGAGACACAGCAGTCAGATTAGGGTAACACAGACACCCAAAGGTACGAAGATGATCGTATGTGGGAAGACGATGATAGAGAATGGTGGTAGGAATATCACCGTTGAGAGCTTTGGTGGGGAGAATTTTATGGAGATAGACAGCAGTGAGAACAGACTCAACCCAGAAGCGAGGAGACATGGAGGCCTGAGAGAGAAGGGTACGAGATATGTCATTGATACGACGTATCATACGTTCGGCGTTGCCGTTTTGAGGAGACGTTTGCGGACAAGCAAATCGAAAGACAAGGCCACTGGACTTGGCAAACCGATGAAACAAAGAGTTATCGAATTCCCCCCCAAGGTCGCATTGAAAACTCATGATGTCACGAGAAAACTGGGTATGCACATACGTGTGGAATTGTTTGAAGTGAGTGAAAGCATCCGATTTGAGTTTTAAAGGAAAAAACCCATAGAAAATGCGAGTAATCATCAAGTAAGAGAAGATAATACTTGAAATTAGATTTGCTAGCAACAGGGGATGTCCAAATATCACTATGAATAATGTCAAACGGAGCCACAGTACAAGATTGTGAAGGGGCAAAGGGAAGTCTAACGTGTTTGCCGAGTTGGCATGCATGGCACAATCCGGTCTGCTCAGTTTTAGTACAAGAAATGAAATGACTAGAGCTAAGATGATCTAAGACGTGGCGACCAGGATGTCCAAGACGGTTGTGCCACACTGGGGCTTGAACAATGGCAAGAGACTGGGCTGGAGAGGGGGACGGGGTGGAAAGAAGAGGATTGAGGTCCCCTGAACTATTGCTCCGAAGTAAAAGGGTCCCCGAGTGAAGGTCCTTCACAGAAAAGCCAGTCGGGTCAAACTCGATAGAGACATTATTATCAATGGTGAACTGACGGACAGAGACAAGGTTTTTAATTATTTTTGGAGCAAGGAGGACATTTTTGAGGTGTAGGGGACGGGCTAGGGTAGTAATAGTCTGCTGACCGGAACCGCACACTGGAATTTGCATCCCATTACCAACCATCATATTAGAAATCGGAGAACTTGATGAGACATAGGAGAGAGTACCTGTCTGAGATGTGAGATGAGAGGAGGCCCCAGAGTCCATGTACCAAGTCTTATCCGGAGCATTAAGGGTCATACCAGCAAGTTCCAAACTCAAATCAGTAACAGATGTTGACGAACCCGCGGTGGCAGCAAGAAACTGTGGACGCTGAGCAGGTCCAGGACCAAGAATACCCGTTGCGGAACCCCGGGCGGGCTGAGAAGGAACTGCTGGTGCCAAGCCCGGGGCTATGTGAGAGGGACACGATGGTGCAGGGCACCACACCCAACTACCGTGAGAAGAGGCAGGCGGTAAAGGATACTGCTGAGGGTATTGCTGAGTCTGATTGTGTCTGTTTCGATTAAAGTGACGGCGACGACCATTTCCCTGGCGACTTCGTGACCGTTGGGTTGATGGTGGTGTTGAAGGAGCAATAGCCGCGAATTCTGTTTTATCACCAGCCATTCCGAACCAAATAATGTCTACTGCTCGCAAGTACAGTAGGTAGCAGAGAAAGAGTAACTATTCCCCCCACAAACAAATTGAGTGCAACTTGAATCTGGTGAGTAATCAATGATTTGAACCCCACAACTCACAAAAGTGTGAATAATTGACCGACCACAAGGTACTGTTGTGGTTTATTAAATGACCTACCACAAAAGTGTCAATAATTGACTCACAAACTAGAACTTGTCACCAAGTTGAACCCACGAACACAACCAGTGCCGAACTGGAACCCTCCTGACGGATGACCACAGATTGTGTATGGTTGCGTCGCTGATCGTGACGAAAGAGAACCAGTGCCGAAAGGGAGAACAGGAGCAGTCACGATGCGGCGGCTGCTCGGAGACCAAGAGAGAGAGAGAGGAACGGAGCGCCGATCGTGAGAGAGAGATTGCTAGAGGAAAAGGCGGCAGCTACACAGCGACGATCGGATGCAAAAAAGAAACAGCGGCAGGAGCAGCTGTGGCCTGGGGATCGATGGTTGATCTTCGACGATCGGGTGAGACACCGCCGCAGTGGGCAGCGGGTTTGAGGACAAGCGGCGTTGCGGAGTGCGACGCGAAGGGGGAGAGCGAGAGAGAGTGCGGAAGCAAGGGGGAGCAGACCCAAGCGCTTAGGCGGCGGCGGCAGTGCACAGGAGGTGTGCGACGGCGGCGGCTAGGGCTAGGATTCGGGAGAGCTCTGATACCATATTGGTTCGTGAAATCGTCCTCCCTCGACTTCTCTATTGATTAGAAATATATACAAAAACTAATGCAGTAATAATTACACTATAGTCCTTAAACTACGTATGCTATTGCTATTAGTAATGACTTAACTACCCTCTCCCCCCCCTGTTTCTTTAATACCACAACTTCTCAAAATAAGCAAGCAGTTCAAATTGCACTACCTGTTACATTCCTTGACCCCTTGGCCAAAGGTATTTGTTTGAACTAAAAAAACTGGACACTTTTGTCCAGAAATTACTATCATCATACAATGTTTTACACTTGTGTTTGTAAGATACCATATCTGGACAATTGATATTTGATAATACAAAGCTTTTGACCATGTATGGTTACAAACAAGTACAAATTATATTGCACAAAAGGTTTTGGTCTCATACAAGGTAAGAAACAGAGACCAAAAGCTTTGTTCTAAAAATGGGCGAGGAATAACCTAAGCAAAAGTGGGCAGTAAATCACATCCTACACCTACTATCCAAAAGTTAAAAGGTATCGCTAAACTTCAAAAATGTTACACTCCAGGAAATGGAGATCTTCTGAATCCTTCAAGGCTGTGCTGAGCTAGCGTTTCCAGCCTTCTTGTTGCTCTGCCTACAACGACGTGAGCAACAGTTGAGTTAGCAATGCAACGAGCAGCTGAAATCCATGTAGTGCCTCAAACATTAACATAGAAAGGAATCTTACATTGTCAGTTCTCTTATGCTGTGTTCCTTTACTAACACCACAAGAGTGTCTGATACTACTCTTCTAACCTGAGTACATAGCATTAGACAAATTTGAGAATACTAAACTATATTTTGACAGTTAACATTATAACTCAAATTTGTGGACACTCACTTCTCTGGAATTATGGAATCCCACATCATCCACACATCTAGAAACCACATTTCTTGAACTCTAGAAAAACAAAGCAGAACCAAAACAGAAACATAAGCAACAGAAAGAGGAAGATAGCTTCCGGCTAGTTTCTCGCGCACTCCTGCAGCGAATAGAAACAACAAGATAGGACAGTGGCTTCGCTCTAGTCTCTCTCGCACTCCTGCAGCGAAGAGATATCGGTAGGCGCCACGGGTTGAATCCTCAAAACTCAAGCCTCCAATACTTGAAACCCGAGCTTGAATCGAGTTTTTGCTCCTCACATTTTCTTAAATCAAGCATATCTTATCCTATGCAAGCTAGCTGCATTTTTAAAGGCCTGAATCTTCCAAGAAAAATTTCTACCTTTTAAAAAACTAAATCTTCCAAAAGAAATTTCAATTTATCTCTTGTTACATCATGAACCCCACAAAAAGAGAATAATACTAGAGAACCCTAGATAAATCTGTGACAAAGACATGTATGCTTTTGCATCACAAAGATTCACGAATACCGTATCTATTGTGTTTTTGCTGCGTCATTTCACTAAAGGGATCTTGATTACCAGAACTAAGTTGCGTACGTAAAGATGTAGGACAGAATTGTTTCTTCACTAGTAAACATATATTAGAGTGCAGTCAAGTTTAGGTACCCATCTTACATTCTTACTTATTCCCATCACCATTTTTACATAAAGGAGTGAGCATTTAAGCCTGCAACACACCTGAACAGTCATTATTGACATGGAAGTCTAAATTGGAGCATTCAAAGAGACGGTTTTCATCATCAGGTAGATTTAATCGACAAGAAAATGAAGTCTCCTTTTGTTCTTAAGACTTAGTTATTGACAGCTCTTTCTTAAGCAGAGACCAATGAACAATGGCATGGCCCGTAATTTAGCAGTTAACTCTAAATAGCATTTTATTTGTGTTAACTTCCCTTCCGTAACTATTAGTCTTATGAGCAGGACAATCCCTTAAAATTTGAAAGACTATTATGATCATGCAATTCGCATTTCATACTTTACCCTAAACATATTTATCATGTGAACGAAAATTAAGCCAAAACACGCTTAATAAGTGAAAGAAAATTAAGCTTTTACCAGAAAACCCGCCAAACCAAAAACAAGTAATGCACCAAAACCTAAAAAACAAAAAATAAAAAATCAACTATCCGAACCCCACTTCAATCACTAATTTCCCTATCAATACGCCATTCCATCATTCTCTAACCATCACACTTATAAAATCTCCATCCATCTTTCTCCAACCATTTGCCCACACAAAGAGAGAAGAAGAAGAAAAAGATAACTACCCAAACTACCTAAGTCAATTGTTTCTTCTCTATAAATTTTCAGTTCTTCCTTGTTCGTTTATTACCTGATAATCTCTCTCTGTCCTTCTCAATCTTCTTCTTCTATGTAATGTACTGCCATGGAAATCTCATCCTGCAACGACGTTGGCAATTGTGGTCTCCTTCCGGAGGAACTGGTCATGGACATCTTGACGAGATTGCCAGTGAAGTCGCTTATCGGTTTCAGGTGTGTTTCTAGGAGATGGAAGGATCTTATAAAGAATCCTACTTTTATATCTAAACATATGTCCAAGATGAAAAGCACCTTTTGCGGCTACAATTTTCATAACTCTTGTGGCGCTGTTGTGGTAAGTACCGACGACTGGATGGGTAACTTTGAAGACAACAAGCCTAATTTCCCTTCCGATTTTCTCAAGCTCAATGTCGGGCCCTACATCCCTTACAAACCTTCTTACGGAGGTGACGGAATGGTCAATAGAACACTCTATTCAATCACCGGCTATTGCGACGGCATGTTTTGCCTTTCTTGGAATCACCTTTACCATCACAATAGCGAGTTTAGGGTGTCCTATCGCCAAGAAGGGTTGCACATAGTGATAGCCTTATGCAATCCTGCACTGAGAGAGCTGAGAATCCTGCCACTGTCGCATACAGACTTCCCACCCTACAGAAATCACGGGCGTGTTGAAATTGGCTTTGGTTTCCATCCGAAAGCAAATGATTACAAAGTTGTCAAACTTGTAATGTTACGACATGGCCATCAAGCAACATTGGACTGCATTGAAATTTATTCCATGGCAAGCAACTCTTGGCGAATGGTCCTCGTTAGAGGAAATAATAACTACCCTGCCATCGCCCAGAATCTGCAGGCATGCGCCTTTTCTCCAGGCATCTACACCTCCACCGGGGTTCTTCATTGGACCATGAGCAGCGAAGGACACCGTGTAATTGCCTCTTTTCACATGGACAATGAATCACTTCACG
The DNA here is from genome assembly GCA_023055425.1 of Linanthus parryae. Classification (NCBI taxonomy): domain Eukaryota; kingdom Viridiplantae; phylum Streptophyta; class Magnoliopsida; order Ericales; family Polemoniaceae; genus Linanthus; species Linanthus parryae. Next base: position 2,705,434 of record JALGPY010000002.1, read on the forward strand.
TGACTAAGTTGCCTACCAAGTATACATCTTTCCAAGAAAGGGGTAGGTACAGCAAGCATTACCCCTCCTTGTTACACGACAAGTTCGCTCTTATATGTTCTTATCACGCCCATGGGGAATATCATCATCGGATCGAGATATTTCTATTGAGTAATTATGCTGATAAACTTGATGATGTTGATAATGATGATTCCTGCTGGTACCTTGCAACGATGATGGAATCATTCCCTCTTCATTTATCGCCCTTGGGATTCTGGCTGAAAAGCTTTCTTCTCGTCTTTAATAATGAAGATTACTTTCCGTTATTGTACGACATTGTTAGCAAACAATCCATGGATCTAGACCAACTTACCAGTGATATGGGCTTTTGCTACATGGAGAGTCTTGTTTCAGTTAAACAAGGATGCGATGATTGCTATAGTGCTGTTTCTCCAAGGGACTTCCAATACAGCACATCTCGCTCCTCTTGGACATTCACTGAATTTGGATTCCTTCATACTTCATAGTCAACAAATCGACCAAGTGACACGATGACTTCATCCCACAAATTTGAGATCAGAAACATCAAGGCTCAGAAAGTTAGACGATAAGCTAGCTATAGACTAGTTGGCGGACATGGTGATGAACACGTAAAACCAGCTTTTGTATTAACATAAATGTGGTAATAAACATGTAAATAAATGTTGTAAAAAAAACTAAAGGAAGATATATCATCAGTTCTAATCATAAAATAAGACAAAAGGACAAGCCAGAAACATTCTCCGCATAGATATCTTGAAAACATAATAACCTGCCTTCTACCACTTGCAATGGCATCCAAGGCATCACCATTATAGCAGTCTAGTAAAGCTTCAGTAGAAGATGATGCTCTCTATTTTCTATGTAATGCTGAAGAATCATCATCAAAGAGCTCCCCAAAATTAAAGCTGAGGACCCCAAATTTGTACCCTGTGTTATGAATAAAATCAGGTCTCACACACCGCCAGACCTACTACCAGAATAAAAAGAACTTTGAAATCAGATATTTTCCTGTGAAAACCAGAAATGCCAATCCCCAAAAAACCATGTAATCCCCAAAAACCCTTGAAATCAGATATTTGCAGTAGACATGAAGTGTAGTACTTATAAACTGATAAATCCGTAGCATAGGTAATTGGATCTCACTGAAACAAAAATTAACAACTTTTAATATTGTCCTTCATGCGAACTTAAATAAGGGGCCTAAAGCAAAGAACAACATTTACCTAGTTGAGGAGGTTCAATCCATGTTCCCTGTCCTTCAAGCCCAGGCGAACAGTAAAAATCACACTTGTACACTTTACCAACGAGTAATATTTCTTCTCCACACCACCATGTTTAATGTAATATATCCTGTTGGCCATGTGAGCAGATAATGTCGAGACTGAAAACGAACCGTTATAAGAAAGAAACAGGGCATTATGACCCAAGTTTGATTTCTCAACCCAGTCCCCCTCCACATATTCAAATACGATGCAACGCTCCACCTGATCAGTCTTTTCAAATAATGGTACGTCGAGAAATACCAATACGAGTTTCCCCTCACAAACAAGGAGGTATGGGTTCCGTTTACAATCCCTGTGTCGTTTAGTTGGTTTTGGACGAGTAAGAAATCCCCATTTGTTCTCAACGATACGGTATGCTACAATACGACCATCGATAGACGCACAATAAAAGCTTCCCTCATGGTAGACCACAGAAGCACACGAGCCTAACCTGTTAAATAGACCATTGTTCCACTCAGTATCACCACTGTGTGCTAATCCTGGCATACCCAAGATCCGTGGTGTTCCAGAAAACAAAGTAAACACAGTGAGGAGACGATGGATCGCAAGAGTAAGATGCCACCATGAAGCTCGTGGATGGTTTGTTAGCACTGAAGGGGCTATGGTCTAAATCAGGCAATGCTATGATTTGTTTTGTGAAAGGAGAACCTTTGGAAATTTTTTCTTGGCCAGCAGTATTTTGACGAGCACAAGTAGTTACGGAGTAAGGTGTTTGGTGAGAAGGGTCGAACAACTTGATCAATAAGGAAGATTTACTCTTGTAACGTCTGATAAAGCTTTTCACCAACCATGGGAATTGATCGACTTCACCCCAATTGTAATTTGGCATTAAAGACCATAACTTTTTGCAACACGCGGCGAATCGAATTCGGTCAGCAGAAGAGAGCCTCACCATAATTTCTCCGATGAGGTCCACCGGAAGATCGTTCCATCGGCGGTGAATTTGGGTTGTCTTCTCCGGAAGATAAGGTTCTGGATGAAGAACCACAATCATATACTTCTTCTCGTTCGCCATCGATGAAGGAATCATATGCTATCGTTTCGTATCTCTGCAATTCAAACCAAAACCACTACTACACCTAGGGTTTGGGTTCTTCTCTCAACCCGTTCATAAAGTTTCTTTCTCTTGAGAATTCGATATATTTCTCGCAAATTAAAAGTGTCGTGCTTACGTGGTGCTCTTGGAGTATCTAAAAATTTCTCCGAGCAATTCTTAGGTGCTCATAGAGCAAATCCACGTGGTGCTCCATTCCACTCACATTTCAACATGTGTAATAAAAGTGGGGTAGTGGGAGAGAGAAAATAGCCAAGTAGGAATCTGGTTTTTTTTCTATAACCTATAGGGTAGTGGTTAACCCTAGTGGGACATGTGTCAGTAAATGAATGGTGTAAAGCACCAAGTGTCGTGCTTACGTGGTGCTCTTGGAGTATCTAAAAATTTCTCCATTCCACAGCTGTTGCTTTGCAGCTTCCACCCATATCTTTATGATTAATTTCACTTAAGTCCGTCCATACGGCTGTGCTATAAATATTACTTAAAAGTTACGGTGAGAAATATAGGTATAGTGGGCATCCTTGAGAACCATCTTCTCTAAAGTCCGTCCTTTCATTAATTGCTTGGTGTTTGATCCTAGACTCCATGTTCAGTGGCGGTTTAGTTGCTACTATGGTGATCCGGATAGCAATAAAAGGAGGAACTCGTGGGATTTATTGAATCGACTTCGTAGTCCTCCCAATAATATCCCTTGGTGTGTTATGGGAGACTTCAACGCCTTTGTATTTGAAGACCAAAACTAGGGGGCGCCCAGCTGGAAAACAGCTTATGGACGATTTCAGGTCTGCGCTTTCATCTAGTGAACTTGTTGATCTTAGTTCAGTGGTAACAGGTTTACGTGGGTTAGCAACCGGTGGACGGAAGGCGTATTCGAGAACGCTTGGACACGGTGGTGGCAAATCTAGTTTGGCCGAATCTTTATGGAGGCTCGAAGGTCCCCTACCTTAGAGTTGCTGTATCTGACCATATCCCCATCGAACAGAGCTGGTGTCCTATGACGGAAAAAGCCTCTCGTTTTTACTAATAACTTAGCATCGTCTTACTGAAATTATTTCCCGTGTCCTTCAAGTTTTGAGGATGTGAGTAAGTTAGGGGTACTATATATACTCTTGTCACTTTATATCCTTTGATACTTTTACTACAACAATTACTATGGTTATCGATCTTCTTGTTAGTTTCCACTTGCTCGCACCGTAAGCTGTTACGATCCCCCCAAATTTTCTATCACATGTCGGTCATAAGTAACATTTATGACAAATGGAGATACCCTCGGTCCCAAACATACCCAACATACAATGCAGGTAAAAAATATTGGTGAAGATTGGAAAAGATTTAACCGAACTCACTTAACTGCCACTAACATCATATGTTGTTGATAAGAAACTATTTATTGAAGTTGAGAATATGATGTACAACTTAACCGAGCGCTTCTAGCATCACCCCTACTTCATCTATCGAATATCCATCTTCAGTTACAAACTACAAGGACTGAGGCTATTTAAATCCTCTTTGGAAAAAGAAAAACTTTGACTGGGCAATGCGATGAAAGTAAAATTCGGAAGTGATAGAAAACTGTACACAATTTCAAATGCATATGCTTGAAGGTAGGGCTTCCAAGGTTTATATTGGCGTATAACTTCATGAACAGAAGTTTAGGAAATATGGTACTGTTCTGTGAGTTGGGTCGAATAATTTGAATTCATATCCAGAAGGGAGATTCAATCGTGTCAAGAGGAAGTTATTGCCGAGTTTTATTAACGACGTGAAGTTATTCTAACAGCTACGACTAACCATATAAGACTGATAAATAGTTCTAAGAATGAATATCATTGCAAAAAATGTGCCTTGCCAGCGAAACTAGAGCAAATTATTATCGATATTAACACAATGTTGAATGATATGAATCTGAAACCTAGTGTGCTAGAGAAGTAGTGATCTTCTTCTCGTGAAGACTTCATGAATCTCAAACCTAGCCCACTTCTAATAGACAAGCTCTACTGTAATAACTTATCAAGTGTTCAAGAGAAACATTAAACTAACTCTGTGCAATCTTCTCAGAACGCTGTGTTGCATGCAGTTGAGGAGCTTCAATGCCTGGACAATAGCTAGATCCGCATGGATAGGATTTACCATCCTCTAAGGAGTAATAAAATTTCTTTCCACTGCCGCTAGGTTTGAAATAATATATCCGGTTGGCTAAGAAATCAGATGTTGCTGATGATGAGGTTGAAACAGAAAATGACCCGCAGCTAAGAAGAACCAGAGCATGATCACCTAAACTTCTAATCTCGACCCATCTCTTTCCCTTAGAACACACGAATGCAAAGCATCGGTCTTCTTTACTGTTGTTATCATTCTTATCAATGGGTACATACAAGTATACCAATAGAAGCTTCCCTTCACAAACAATGAGGTAAGGGTACCGACTGTACCCTTTGCGGCCCATCTTTTTTCTAAAATCCTCTGCATGTCTGTCTTCAAAGACAACATGTCTCCATTCGTTACAAACCACGTTGTACACTTGGTAATTGTCACTTGAACAACAATAGAAGCTTCCATCATGGTAGACCGCACTCTGAAACGGCGTGAAGGGGCGCGTCCCACCAGTCACTGCAACGGTCTTCCATTCGCTATCCCCTTCGCGATATGTGTTAATCGTAACGTAATAAGGATTATATGAGTGACGCAAAACAAAGTAAATACAGTTGGAGGCCGACGGCTCTATAGAAAAGGCGGCCACGACTGATTTGGCTTGCTCATGTTGTTTTAAGTCGGGCAAGATGACAAGTTTTTGGTGAAAGATGAAACTAACACGAATGATGCTATAAAAGGTAGTTGTTGGTCGGGTTCTAAGACCTGTTCTTCATCGGACAAAAGGAGACAACCATATTCGGAGGCTAGCAGCTGCATCCCATCCTTGTAATGATTGTAGTAATCGAGCATTGACGACCGGAAGTTTTTGCAACAAGCTGCGAAACGAATTCGTATCAAACCAAGCGCTGCTTGCATCACCCTACTTCATCTATCGAGTATCTATCTTGAGTTACAAACTACCAGAATTGAGACTAATTGAAAAATAGTCGTTTTAAAAAGATACTTTGACTCGGCAATGCGGACAAAGTCAAATTGGGGAGTCATAGAAAACTGAATGCAATTTCAAATCCATATGCTTGAAGGTAGGGTTCCCAAGGTTTATATTGGCGTGTAATTTCATGAACTGAAGTTTACGAATATGGTAGTACTATTTTGTCACTTAGGTCGGATAATTTAAATTTGTATCCCAAAGGGAGATTCAGTCAGAGTCGAGGGGAAGTTTTTGTAGAGTTTCACCAACCATGGGAGGTGTTGATGAATGTTGTGGCAGAGTTTCATTAACGACGAGAAACAGTGATCTTCTTCTAGTGAAGACCTCATGAATCTCAAACCTAGACCCCTTCTAATAGACAAGCTCTAGTAGCTTATCAAGTGTTCAAGAGCAACATTTAACTCTGTAAAATCTTCTCAGAACACTGTGTTGCATCCAGTTGAAGCCCACAAACGAAAAGCCATGTAGTTGAAGCCCCATAGTGGAATTCGATTGTACTTAAACATAAATTATAATTATAAACTGATAAATCCGGACCAATTGAAATGAAAAATCATAAGTTTTGATACTACCCTTCATGAACACTTAAATAATGCCTTCAAGCAAAGAACAAAATTTACCTAATTCATAGTGTCTTCTCGAATTGACGCATGGGAATGTAGTTGAGGATGTTCAATCCACGTTCCCAATTTTTCAACACCAGGCCAACAGCTAGATTCACACTGGTATGCTTTCCCGTCCTTTAAAGAGTAATATTTCCTCTCCGCACCACGAGGTTTCACATAATATATCCTGTTGGCCATGTCAGCACATGAGGTCGAAACTGAAAACGAACCAAAATGAGAAATAAACAAGGCATATTTATCACCCAAGCTTGTTTTCTCAACCCAATCCCCCTCCTGCACATGTTCAAATATGCTGCATCGATCCCCATCCTGATCAATCTGAGCAGTCTTTTCACAGAAGGGAACATCAAGGAACACCACAAGGAGTTTCCCTTCATAAACAAGGAGATACGCGTACCTATTACAATTCCTGGGTCTTTTAGCTGGTTTTGGACGAGTGATAAATCCACCAAATTTGTTTTCGACCACATTGTATGTCGCAATACGACCATCGATAAACACACAATAAAAGCTTCTGTCATGGTAGACCACAGAAGCAAACGAGCCTGACGTATGAAATAAACCACTATTCCATTTAGTATCACCATTGCGGAATGTGCTAGTCCTGATCCACCCAATATCACTGGTCTGCCATAAAACAAAGTAGACACAGTCAGGTGACGATGGATCGCAAGAGTAAGATGCCACCATGAACCTCGTGTATAATTGATCAACAATGAAGGGGCTATGGTCTAAATCTGGCAATGCAATAATTTGTTTGGTGAAAGGAGAAACTAACACGAGTGATGATGAAAGCGGAGGCAATTTGCGTTCTTCTCCTTCAAGATTCGGTGAAAGAGTCTGCTTTCTCCCCAGTAAAAGGAGCCAACCGTTTCTGGAGCATAAGAGCTTCATCTTATCTCCGGAAATTCCACGTATAGAGGTTACGGAGTAAGGTGTTTTTTGAATTGGGTCGAACAATTTGAAGGAAGATTGATTCATGGAACTTCTGAAACTGCCTTTCACCAACCATGGGAATTGATCGATTTCACCGCGATTGTAATTAGGCATTAAAGACCAAAAACTTTTGCAACAAGCAGAAAATCTAATTCGGTCAGCAGAATAGAGCCTCACCATGATTTCTCCGACAAGGTCCACCGGAAGGTCGTTCCATCCGTGGCGAATTGAAGTTGTCTTCTGCTTCTTCCTCAAGTGCAGATAAGCTTCTGAATTACGAACCACAATCACATACTTGTTCTCGCTGGCCATCGATGAAAGAATCTCTGCGATTCAAGCAAAACACCTCCACCTAGGGTTAGGGTTTCTTCTCTCAAACCGTTCGCAAAGTTGTTACTTTTGAGAGTTGAATTTATTTCTTGCCTCCTAAAAAAAATTATGTATTTTATCGCCTTACATACTAAAAAGGTACTCTACTTTTCTCAAAATAAAATAAAATAAAAAGGTCCTCTACTCTGTTCGGTGTCGTTTCAGAACAACTACTGCTTTGCAGCCTGCACCCGTATCTTTAAGAACCTTTTCACTTCAGTCCGTCTATTTCTTTTCTTTGTAGATTCATCTGATAAGTCATATCTGACTCTTATTCTCTGTTTGGAAGAAATTTTTAAAAATTTAGAGTATTGAAGAATATATTTTTTTTTTAAATGAATGGGTTTCTAGTAAGGTTAAAAACTTTTCTTCGTTTGGATATTAAATATGAAAGTTTATTCATTTTGGGCCAACCACAAACTAAAATACAGGTCTATAAGTAAGTCAATACTTGAAGCAACACTCATCAACATCACTGCAACACTCAGTTGTTTCGCGGAAATAGTCAAAGGAATCCGGTGGCCTTGCCTAGTCTAAATCATACGAATCGGCGACCACAATATCCATCAAATCATCCTCCATCCACGATTAAGTGATTTTTTTTGAGGAATTAAGTATATTAAAAAGCTCAGAAAATTAAGTTACACCCATATCTAAGAGCCACGTCGGGCCCTCCAATAGCCAGCTGGCTTTGCTATCAATACTCAACGCGTGCTTCGCTAGTCTATCCGCGTGGCTATTCTGTTCTCGAGGAATCCATTTCCACTTTACTTCTCTGAAGCTCTTCATCTTCTCTCTAATTCTTCTACACACTTCGTTGGTGCTGCTCGGATCTTCATCCCGATGATGATGATCCTCCAAGTTTCGGATGAGGTTTTCTGAATTGCTTTCTATCTCTATTTCTGAGAGATTGAGGCTTAAAGCCAGATCTAACCCTCTATCTATGGATAGAGCTTCGACTTCCTTCGCTCTATTTCCCCAAAGCATTTTCTCTGAATTTGCTGCAACGAAGCCACCGTGATGATCCCAAACAACAACGCTGGTACCGGCAATCTTCTTGATGTAAGACCAGGCACCATCAACCTGTACTCTGCACCTGCCACTCTTGCATGTGCCCATCTCAGGTTCGATTGCGGTTGTGACTTGATCTGAGTGGCTTGATCTATTGGAATCTATGTGATCTTCCTCTCTCAGGTGTGATTCTGCTGTAAAAATTAAGATCTCTGTCGTTCTATGGCCTCCTTAGAAAATTGTTTCGTTTCTGTTGTTCCAAATAGTCCACAAGCCGATGCAAAATTGGCACCTTTCTAGATCTGAAAGTTGTTTGAACCCATCTGCGAACCAGTCTCTAAAAGAAGCAAGGCCGTTGATTTTTGCAAGTGTTTCTTTTTTTAAAAACTGGTTTCAGAAAGGTTGAATGGAAGAACACTCCATCACCGCATGTCTAGTATTTTCTGGGTTCTTACAAAACGGACATGTGGTGTCAATCTTGATCCCTCTGCTCTTTAACCGGTCTCTTGAAGGAATGATGTCTTTAGTAATTTTCCAGCAGAAAAATATAATTTTTCTCTGGATCTTTAGTTTCCACAGTTTGTTGAGCCAGCTTTGTCTCGTACATGAGCTGCCTGTCCTCCCATTATTGGCACTTTGATTTCTCTGTACTGCATACCCTGACTTCACTGTATAGCATCCATTGTCTTCAAAGTACCAGGACCACTCATCCACCTGTGGTCCAGTTGGTATTGGTATTTTCGTGATCTCTTCAACATCTACCGGTAAAAGATTCTGTTGCAACTTTTGTAAATCCCATTGCTTTGTTACCTGGACGATGAACTCACTTACTTTCATGTCTTCATGTGCAGCTCCATTGGAGTAAACTTTGAAACTTGGAGGCCTGTTCAACCAAGGGTTTGTGAACATATTGATGGTGGTTCCTGACCCTAAATTCTTCCGAAGACCTATCTTTAGCAGTTTGGTACCTTCCACAATTGATCTCCATGCGAAAGAAGGTTGTGAACCCAGGTCTGCTTCTGAGAAATCTTTCTGATAATGGTACTTATTCTTCATAACTCGAGCAACTAAACTTTCAGGTTTGACCAGGATTCTCCAGCTCTGTTTTGCTAACAAGGCTCGATTGAAGTCCTCCATGTCTCGAAAGCCAATTCCCCCTTTATCTTTCAGTAATTTCATACTCTCCCAAGCAACCCAGTTAATTCCATTATTATCTCCATTCCCCCACCAAAATTGACGCATGATCTGCTCCAATCTTTGGCTTGTCCCTGTAGGAAGCATAAAACAAGACATGGCGTAATTTGGAATAGCTTGGAACATTCGCAGAAAATAGGGCTGCAGATTTTGTTAGATTTATTTTTTGGCCTGACGCCAATTCATAATCTGTAATAATCTGTAATAACATAGCTATATCTTCATGCTTAGCTCTAGTGAAAAAAATACTATCATCTGCAAATAAGAGATGTGAGATAGAGGGACCTCTATCAGAAGCTTTGACTCATTGCATCCACCTGTTGTCGACTGCTGCCGAGATTTCTCTCGAAAGGCCTTCACTACACAGTAGAAAAAGGTATGGTGATAAAGGACAGTCTTGCCGCAACCCCCTCTCAGGTATGATGCTTCCAACCGTTGCCCCATTAAGATTAAACGCAAACTTTACCGAGTTAATGCAACGTAGAACAAGATTTGTGAATTTGCTGCCGAACCCCAACTTTAACATCATGGCTTCTAAAAAAGCCCATTCGACTCTGTCATAGGCTTTCGACATATCCACCTTTAAAGCCACAAAGCCTTGTTTTCCTTTGACTATTGTCTTCATCGTGTGCATGATTTCAAAAGCTACTAACACATTATTGGAAATTTGTCTACCCGGAACAAACGCACTTTGAGTGTCACCAATTACCAGCCCCAAGAATTTCTTCATTCTGTTTGCAATTGTTTTGGCAATAATCTTATAGACGGTTGTACACAAACTTATGGGAAGGAAGTCTGCAGGGGTTTGTGGTTGCTTTATTTTGGGAATTAGAGTGATTATTGTCTCATTCAACTTCGTTAGACTCCCCCCTTCGTTTAGAAACCATAAACATGTTCTAACTACTTCAATACCCACCACATGCCAGTACTTTTGAAAAAATAAGGCCGGGTATCCGTCAATACCTGGTGAATTTTGAGGATGCATGCCTCTAAAAGCTGATATTACTTCTTCTCCGGTAAAATCTGCCTCAAGCTCATTCCGGGTATCGTATCACAGCAGGGTTGGGGTCCATTGCGTTACTTTTTCAATTGCTTGTTGCGATGGATTCTGGGTTTTATACACAGCTCCAAAATGGGTTTGTAACTGCTCCACCATCCCTTCAAAGCTACTAACCCAATTCCCCGACTCATCTCGAAAGCCCCCAATACGGTTTCTAGATCTTCTGCTAGACGCCTTTTTATGGAAAAAATTGGTGTTTCGATCACCCAGCTTAAGCCACGTGGCTCTACTTCTTTGGCGCCACATCGTTTCTTCGTGGGTCAATAATCCATTAAGCTCGTCCTGCACTTATCTCTGCTCTTGTAAGACTGCATTGCTTTGGTATTGATTCCAAAGCCAATGTAGTCTAGATTTCAGTCCCGCTATCTTCTTCGAATATTACCAAATTGGGCCTTTTCCCAGGCCCTTAATTTGATTGAAACTCGTTGAAGTTGACTGAACAGATTATCATGGGAGTTCCAAACTCCAACAATTTGCTGAATGCAATCTGGATGAGAAGCCCAGAAGGCTTCAAACATAAACCTCTTTGGTCTTGCATGAATCTTTGGACCCTCCCGAATATCGAGTAGCAGAGCTACATGATCCGAGTTTGCCAAAACTCGGTGTTCTAACTGAGAACTGCTGAACTTCTCCTTCCAATCTGTGTTGACTAGAGCTCTGTCTAGTCTCTCTCGAATAGTACTCCCATCTCCTTGTCGGTTCGACCAGGTATACTGGACACCACTAAACCCGATATCCCGAAGGTCACAAAAGTCAGTAACCCTGATAAAAGGTTCTATTTGGGAGAACCTAACTTGTCTTCCACCTTCTTTTTCCGATGCTGATGCAATTGCATTGAAGTCCCCGATAACACACCAGGGACGTTTGGGATTCGGTTGGATCCTGCTCAATAGCTCCCACGAATTTCCTCGCTGACTTGTTGAGGGGTCACCGTAAAACCCCGTTAAAAGCCATATTTTATTACCTTCCTCATCACATACCTAGGCTGAGATATGAAAGCGTGTGCTTTTCTCTATCTTGATCGAAACTAGATGTGACCACATTAAAGAAAGTCCCCCACTTTGTCCCACACTACTGACGTGGAATCCATTTTGGAAGTTGAGTCTTTTTTGTAATCTCTTCATCTTCGTGACATCAAGCCAAGTTTCAATGAGTAAAATAATTTCGGGATTCTGAATCTTCACTTCGTCGTGAAGAGTTAGGAACGTGCTAGGGTTCCCGATACCCCACACGTTCCAGCTCAGTATTTTCATTTCGAAGGGCAGTGCTGCATAGCAGACACTGCCTCCAAGTTTGCCCCCCTTCCTTCTCCTGCTACTTGCTGCTCTTCCACCTGCTGGTGCGACGTTCATATCCAACTGTCGACCTTTTTTGTGCCCCTCCTTCTCAACGTTGCCACTGGACTAAAGACCGTATCTGACTCCTTCCTTTTACCGCTGCTTTTTTCTACATCTGAATTGGCACTTTTATTTTTTGCGTTTTCCTTCCACTTCCCTGAACTGGACTTCCTTGATTTTTGATTGAGCTCGTTGATTTTGTCTCGGATAGAGGCCTGGCCTTCTGTTAAACTCTTCCCCGTCTCTGTTGCCGTCACTGTAATTGCTGAATTTGGTCTGCTTTCTCTCTGCTCCTTTTGTTTTCTCAGCATCTTCACTGCCCCATATTTGAGAATTGCTGGATCAAGATTGAAAGGATCTGCATTCTCCTCCCCACCCGACAAGATTTCTACAGCTCCCCCTGAAGCCCTCCTGTTTAGTTCTGGAGGTTCTAGAATATCGTTATCTTCAAAAATCATATTGTCCACCATGTTTATGGGAGATGTTGGCTATCCCATGTTAGTATCCATCATATCTTCTCCAGCTTCTGGGTCCCCTCCGGACTTAACTTCCTCCTTATTCTCCTTCTTCACCTTCAATTTTTTGGGGTGGCATAACAACCAGTCTCCATAACCTGGTGTACGCCCTATCCTGTCTTCTCTTGGAGCAGAGTCACAATGACTACTTTCGTGCGTGATAAGACCACACCATTCGCAAATGGATGGTAGTCTCTCAAATTTGAAATCCAACCAGATTAGTTCTTCTTTCCCTTGAATGTGAACCCCTCTCGGCAGCGGCTCATTGACCGGGAATCTACTTCTTACTCTTATAAAATTTATTCCATCCTCACTTTCAATTCTTGGATCTGGCATGATTGCTTCTTCTACTAGGTTAATAACCCTTCTTCCCGTTTCAGGCTTCATCACATGGATCGGGATATTGCTGATTTGAACTCATATATCCACCGTACTGAAATCAGTGCTGTGGAGGAGATCGCCTAACTTCCAAGGTTTCAGCAATAGTACATTCCCATTAAAAACCCAGGGTCCTCCTGAGAAGACTCTATCCAGGCAGACTTGATCCGGGAACACGAATAGGAAAATATTAACATCAACTTCAATAATATTTACCTCGTTCACTCGATTCCATATACGTCTGAAAATCGCACGCATGGCTTTCGTATTGATCAGATCTTTTGTCACGAAACATCCAATCAAGCAGGCTTTAAAATCCTCCTCCCCTTCCTTCCAATACTCTTCCTCCAACACCAAGACTTGCTTTTCCTTCTCTGTGTACTCCGAGAGATGATCCATGTTATCCATAGTTGCCGCCGCACACGCTATCGTCGATCAATGATTTTTGCCGCCGCTTGGGAGAAACTAGGGTTTTCGGAGGGTTCCGAAAATCTTGGAGCTAAAAAACTGGTTTTTTTTTACGATTAAGTGATTGTCTAAGTTGATTCGACCGCCTAGCCGCAAGAGATAAAATTAGGGTTTATATCGATCGGCAACCGAGAAACCCATAAAATGGTATGAAGAAACGAGTGTTTCTCTCAATCAAAACCACATAAACGGATATTGAGACTCCGTTACAGTCGTCGTGAAGGACCAGTGTAGATAGTGCTTTCTAAGGAGATCGATTTCACTGGATTGTGAGACCCTAGCTTTACTCCACCTTAATTTTGAAACATTTGTGACCAAATCTCTAATACCAGTCTGTTATAACGGAGACAAACTAGTAAGAACGGGACAAACAATTTATGTGGTTCACTAGTTTTCAGACTAGCTACATCCACGGCCAAAACGACAGTTTTTGATGATAGTACCCAATTACAAGCCATACACCTAAAGCCCCGACCCTAGCAACTATATATACTAAGATACTGACTTTGCGTGCCAAGAAACATCAAGAAATAATACCAAAAAGAATTAGGAAACTAACAGCCGACCCAACCCCAGTGCCTTTTGCACGAATGGCCCGATGCTTTCACACGAATCGTTTGTGCCAATGCTAATTTCCTTTTGTGCGAAAGAACAGTGCTTCTTCCTTCCTTCATTGCTAATAGCAGATGAATACCATATACGAGTTTCTGTTAAAGTTTGGAGTGTCTATGTTATTTACCATTTCTACGGGCCATACTCTTATTTCTAGGGCTGTTTTGTAATCCTCTACAAACTTATGTGTGTCATCTCCTTTATTATATTTCTAGCTCTTAATCCAACGGTCAGAATTATGATCGTTGGTAACCCTTGTATAAATAAGCATTGGGCTTATCGTTTTAGGTTATTCAAAAGGTTTCATTCATCTCCCTTTCATTCTGGTGCTTACACCATTAGATAGACTTGTTCCTCTATGTAGTTTTGCAAGCGATTGATCTACATCTTTCCCATAGGCCTTCGCTTCAGTTCTTTTGATTTTCTAGAAACCCTGAGGTTTCTTTCATGGTATCAGAGCAACGGCGATCTAAGCCCTACTTCGGGTGTTGATTCCTGTTGTAACAGAACTCCTGTTTTAGAGCTGTGTTACCAGTTTGTTATAACCGGGGGGTATACGAGCAAGAACGACGAAATCAAAATCAAGAAAAAGACAAAATTTAACGTAGTTCACTAATGAATTCGTAACGAACCTGCTAGCTAGAGTTGCGATTTCGGTTAGAACCGAACCGGAACCGAACCGGTTGAAGCAAATCCGGTCGTTTTCGGTTCGGTTGGCCGGTTATTGTGAAGTGTTCGGTTAAACCGGAACCAGTATTAGGGTATATCCGGAATCGGACCGGAACCGTGGACCGAAACCGGTTCGGTTCCGGTTCCGAACCGGTTCCGGACAGTTTGTATCTTTTTTTTTCTTCATTTTTTTTTATTGTGGCAAATAATAAATGTAAAACATAAAATTAGACAAATAATAAAAAAAAGAAACAAACTTGTATTATTAATTAAAATATAAAATATTAGAAAAAATTGCATCACTGTAGTTTAAGTACATCCCAACTAGGTTGACACCCACTCAACTACCAATCATTTGCATTTCTTCTAACTTACATACGAACTTATTGACATGAACATATTGAAATACAAACTTATTTTTTCTAACTATTCGTCTAGATCTAGCGGAATGTCCTCGCCTATTCCCAATTCTTGGTAAAGTTCCCTCACGGCCACATCCAAAGGGTGTAGGTCTTGTGTGCGTTTGTTGGCGTCGCTTCAATCCTTTAAGCATATGAGTACCTCCAACATCTCCGAAGTTAGACACGATCTTTTCTATGACAAGACTCGTTTACCTGCACTAAAAGTTGATTCCGAAGGGACTGTAGAAGCGGGACGGGTTAGTAAATCACGTGCCATTTTAGAAACAATCGGATAGTTGATTTCTTGATTTTCCACCAAGCAAGTACATCTACATTTTCTATTTCTTCCTCCGTTTGTTGTAAGAAATAATTTTGATTAATGTACAAAAATAATTCCGAGACGCAATTCGACCCGGTGAGGGTGGTTTGTCTACTCTTATATAAAGAACCCATTTTCGCCTTACCCCCCGGATCCCTCGAACTCGATGGTGCTTGAGAACCTTGATTACCAATACCAAACTTAACAACATACTTCATACCTAACATTAAGTGTTTGTTTAACTTCTTCAAAAGTTGGTGATATCACTACCTTTCTATAATCGGTACTCATGTTTTTCGAAATTGTTTCTAGCATAAAACTTGTGGTTTCATCCTTACACCTTGGGTCCAAAATACTTGCCAAACAAAAACTCATAGGAAGTTTTTTAAAATATTTGAGAAATTTTTCTTCCATTTCCGCAATTGCGTCGGATAAAATTATATTATTCCTATTATCTTTAAAAGCTTCACTTAAAAACATTAGTAGTGGAATGATGTTGTTAGTAGATGGATAATAAACAACCGAAAGAAGATTAGTTGTGGTATAAAATGGTTCAAGAAAATCTCTTAAGACGATGACGGCCTTCCAATCTTGAAGTGAAACGGAAACGGGATTGTTTGATTCATTCAAAAAACGTGTGATTGTGGTCTCGTAACCTTTAACACTTTTCAACATCAAGTAAGTCGAGTTCCATCTTGTCCTACAATCTCCCCCAAACTTTCTTTTTTTCTTGACGTTTTGAACACAAAAATCCGCAAATTGTTTGGTTCTTTTGTTTGAAGACACAATAAAGAGAATAACATCACGAATATGACTAATATGATCATCTAGTTGTTTCAAACCATCTTGTACAGTTTAATTGATAATGTGACATACACAACGAACATGGATAATTTCTTCGTGAAAGGGTGTTTGTATCAAAGTTTGCATATGGTCTACCGCACTATCACATGCCGATGCATTGTCAAAAATCATTGATGTAATTTGTTCACTAATACCCCACTCTTCAAAAACATCGACTATAGTTTCTCCCATGTTTACACCGTTGTGAGGATATGGAACTTCTCGAAATGCAATTACACGTTTTTGTAAAGTCCAACTTGGGTCAATGTAGTGTGCGGTGACACAAATATATCCTTTATTATTTCTACCGGACCACATATCAGAAGTGCAAGCAATTGTAAAATTAGATTTTAATTTTTTTTTACATAATTTCCGCTTTTCTCTCACTATATAGATCAATTATATCTTTCCTAGTAGTATGTCTACTAATATGCCTTTAACTAGGACAAAACGCGGTTTGTATTAATGTGTCAAACTCTACGTCGTCGCTCATATTGATAGGTTTTTCGATGGCGGTGATATAATGAGCTAATACTTTTCTTGCCCTAGGTTCATCGTAGACAAAAGTAACTACGTTACCGTGTGCGTCATATCCTAGTTGGGTTTGGACCATCGTGTCACCTACGGCGGGTGTATCTTTCAAAAGTCCGTGTTTATTTTGTAAATGTTTTTTCATTGATCCTAATTCACCGGTTTGATGATATACAAAACTTTCTTGACAAAACGGCCCTAAATTTTGGTTTACCTTTGTCGTCTATGCCATCGGGTATTTTTTCATATGATCCCAAACGGGACTTATTTTTTTTTATTATTTTCCTTACGAGTTCTTTTTTTTAGCACCTAAATTCGGATCCTTTTCCTCTAACCCACCAAAATCATTAGCGGCACATTCGCCAAATAATTCAACAATTTCTTCATCAATATGTCTACGTTAACGTTTTGGTTATGAGAAGAGTAAGCCATTTTTTCTTAGAAAAATTGGATGAAAAAAATTAAATTTACCAAATAATGCACAAATAAGAGCACAATCAAATAGTGAACAACAAAAAATAAAACTTACAAACTCCAAGAATAATTCTTCAGAAATGTCGAAGATTGAAGATGTGTTGCTTTTCGAGGAGGAATGTGAGAAATTCGCCGTCGAAAACCAAGGAAGTTCGAGGAATTGAGGAAACTTGAGAGTGTTTGATGATTTTTAGTGAGGAAAGATGAAGAAGTTGGAGAGTGTTTGATGAATTATGAGTGAAGAAGTGAGAAATATGGAGAGTGTTTGATGAGGAAGTGTGAAAAAAATGGTGGAAGTGGTTGGGTATTTATAGGAGTTAAAGGGAGGGAAGGGGGGCGATTGTAATGAGAAAAAACTCAAAAAAACACAAAAAACCTGGCTAAATCGTTGGCCAAACGGTCACTGAACGTGATGGTGACAACACATAACATTCACTTTTTTTTTAAAAAAATTCGCCCGTTAGACTCGGTTCTCGGTTAGGTTCCGGGTCGGTTCCGGTTCCGGTTCGAATCGGTTCCAGTTCCGGCCCCGGTTCCGGTTCCGAGAAAATGACAAACCGAATCGTAACCGAGTATTAGCCGATCCGGGTCCGGTTTCGGTCCACCGGTTCTCGGTTCGATCCACGGTTCTCTTTGGCCGGTTCATTCGGTTCAGTTTTAACCGGAACCACCGGTTAAACTGAACCGAATCGCAGCTCTACCGCTAGCTATTCCACGACCAGAACCAGATATTTTATTGATAAGAGAAACCGATTACAATGCACGCCGTGGCCACAACAGCCACGACGGTCACCCGAAACACCCACACATGACACTCACACAAGAGAAACTCTCAAGCACTAAACAAATAAACCCGAAACTCACTGTGTGCTATGTGCTTTAGTACCAAACAAAGTAACCCTTTATATAGTCATGTGTGAGTGTGTGTGGCGGTGTGATTCACAATGCTATTAGGAAATAACTTGGCCTTCAAGCTTCCTACATACAAGGTAATCCACCGCCACAAAATTGTTGCCTTATTTGAATTCAAGTCAGACCCAACAATTCCGTTTACCTTTTATCGTTCTTTCTCCGTCACTTATCGTCATTTTTACTAAGTAGTACTCCTTTTTTACCCCTAATAATGATTGATCATAGGCTTGGGCCTATGTTGGGGGGCCTCAACTGCTTTATGGCTGGGCCGACCTTGCTGGCGCTCGGATGTCAGGTACCGATCTTGTGTCGGGCGGAGTAATCATTTACTCTTGAATTGAGATGAAAATAATAAAATTCCAACAGCTAAGAAGAGATTATTAGACCACAACACTAAAGTAGCTGCTCAGCCCACTTCTACAAGCCCACTAAACTCAAGCCCAACAGAGCAACTTATGCAATATCCTCTGCATAAGTTGCTCTGTATTGTGTGTAAAGCACTATGAAGCCCACCAAAAGTATAACACTATGAATCTTCAGGGGTCTCTTATGCAATATCCTCTGCAGATCTTTTGCTCCACCGTTGGATTTGAGGCTAGATGATCTAACGGCTCAGATTGAGTCACAACTTGCATTTCGGCTCCCCTCTGTATTGTGTGTAAAGCACAACACTTTCATTCTCTCCATTACAATCACCGCTCTCTGTTAATCTCTCCGTGATGTTCAACAAATCCCTTACGGGCTCTTTCAGAGATAACCTTTGATTGACGTCTAGTACTTTGGTCATTAAAATATGGAATTTGAAAATCCAAAATCCCAACTTTAATGGGATGGAATTTCAAAAATTCCACATAGTACAATAAGATAAATTACAGATGATGGGGTTTAAAATCTCAAAATTACTGAAATTCCACTTTTTAATCCCTTATCCAAACACATGTACTATTAGAGAATTTTGTAACACCACCTCTAGTTTTCTATTTCAATTTTCAACTCCACCAAATTTCAACTTTGCTATGCCGTAACTTTCTCGCAACAGACAT
Organism: Linanthus parryae; assembly: GCA_023055425.1. Lineage (NCBI taxonomy): Eukaryota > Viridiplantae > Streptophyta > Magnoliopsida > Ericales > Polemoniaceae > Linanthus > Linanthus parryae. Next base: position 2,724,575 of record JALGPY010000002.1, read on the forward strand.
TTGGTCGTCTAGATCACTCTCAAGAACCATGCCATCTTATCAAACCAAACTAACAAGCTCACAGCACTCTGTCAATATTGCCAGTCATGACACAGTCCGATGTTAGTTCGTCAATCAATTAAATTACAAAAAAGCTTTATGCACGACTAATTGTTCAAAGACCCGTTACAGTACTGTCAGTGTATATACTACATGGAGCATCTGCATGGTCTTTACCGAGTACCGACTGAGGGAAAGCATTGTATCTGGGATCAATGGACCACCTATGGACTTAGACTAGCAACTGGTTCTCCACTTCTAGAGATACTATAATCAGTCTGCTAGCAATCAAACACCAAAGACCTATTACCTTGATTTCATTGTGGCTCGAGAAACTTCATTTTCAATGGGGAGAACCTACTTCCCATGAAAAGGACCATACTCTTGAAAGATTCGAGACTTTATGTGTATGTATGCACATCTAAACAAAAAAATCCAGAGTAACAAAATTTTAAATGTACTCCCACAGATGGATTATTACCAAATGAGCCAACTAAAATACATTACCTCGGTATGTTACTCTTAAAAGAATTGCATGATTTAATCCCTCATGACACTGATTATCCACGGAAAAGCTTCCGAACCCTCACTGAAAGGCTGCGACATTAATTCTGGAAACAGATGAAACATACTCATAATCAAGGTTGACTATTTCTTCCCCAAACGACCGTGCATCAAATTAAAGCTTTCTTGTGATTCACATTCCGCCCGTTTCCATGATACTAGAAGATTTTACAGGTTCAATAGGATGCTCTTACGCCACTATATTCTATGAAAAGAAGCAACTACTATACAGTATACATTACATAACATTAGTCATGTCTTCTTAATCAGTTAACGAAGTAGGAAGCACAAACACAGACCATCAAAATTGCCGCCACCAGTATCAACTCCGTCCGACCATCCAATCTCGGAAATTGCGACCTAAATTACCAGCGAAGGAGACAAAGATCCGAGGTTAGAAATCGCCACTACCCTCTTTCATCACTCTCTCTCTCTCTCTCTCATCGCACCCTACTTCAGATATGAGAATATGACTAGTTAGTGCCCCTTGTGGGCGGTTGAAGATGACGATGTGATGGGTGATTGAGGTTGTTGAAGAAGGCAGAGGTTGGAGAGGCAGAAGTTGATGTTCGGGAATGGGGGGGGGGGGTGATATTAGGGATCGATTGGGCTATGGTGCTAGGTTTGGGTTTAGATATAGGTTGTATGTTGGGTTGATTTTGAGATAGACTCGTTTTTCATTTTAGAAATTTATGTGTTCAGTTGAGAAATGGGTTTCTCATCTATGGAGTTTGAGAGAGGGAGAAATGGAGGTGGAATTGGAGATCGAGGATTCAGTGTCGGTCAAGAACAATGTGGTCTTGTTCTTCCATTTTTTTGTGTCTTTCGGATTTAAATTTGTTGAATCCTGTACCATGTAGACATTAGGGGTTAGAGGTCTGCCCTCTGAGAATGTTATTAGCTAATCCAGTAGCTTCCTGGTCTGCCCTCTGTAATAACTTATGGAGTGTTCAAGAGCAACATTTAACTAACTCTGTACAATCTTCTCAGAACACTGTGTTGCATGGCGTTGAAGCCCATAAACGAAAAGCCATGTAGTTGAAGCCCGATAATGGAATTCGATTGCACTTAAACAAAAATTATACTTATAAACTGATAAATCCGGACCAATTGAAATGAAAAATGACAAGTTTTCATACTACCCTTCATGAACACTTAAATAATGCCTTCAAGCAAAGAACACAATTTACCTAATTCATAGTGTCTTCTCGAATTGACGAATGGGAATGTAGTTGAGGATGTTCAATCCACGTTCCCCATTTTTCAACACCAGGCCAACAGCTAGATTCACACTGGTATGCTTTCCCGTCCTTTAAAGAGTAATATTTCCTCTCCGCACCACGAGGTTTCCGATAATATATCCTGTTGGCCATGTCAGCACATGAGGTCGAAACTGAAAAACGAACCAAAATGAGAAATAAACAAGGCATATTTATCACCCAAGCTCGTTTTCTCAACCCAATCCCCCTCCTGCACATGTTCAAATATGCTGCATCGATCCCCATCCTGATCAATCTGAGCAGTCTTTTCACAGAAGGGAACATCAAGGAACACCACAAGGAGTTTCCCTTCATAAACAAGGAGATACGCGTACCTATTACAATTCCTGGGTCTTTTAGCTGGTTTTGGACGAGTGATAAATCCACCAAATTTGTTTTCGACCACATTGTATGTCGCAATATGACCATCGATAAACACACAATAAAAGCTTCTGTCATGGTAGACCACAGAAGCAAACGAGCCTGATATATGAAATAAACCACTATTCCATTTAGTATCACCATTGCGGAATGTGCTAATCCTGATCCACCCAATATCACTGGTCTGCCATAAAACAAAGTAGACACAGTCAGGTGACGATGGATTGCAAGAGTAAGATGCCACCATGAACCTCGTGTATAATTGATCAGTAATGAAGGGGCTATGGTCTAAATCTGGCAATGCAATAATTTGTTTGGTGAAAGGAGAAACTAACACGAGTGATGATGAAAGCGGAGGCAATTTGCGTTCTTCTCCTTCAAGATTCGGTGAAAGAGTCTGCTTTCTCCCCAGTAAAAGGAGCCAACCGTTTCTGGAGCATAAGAGCTTCATCTTATCTCCGGAAATTCCACGTATAGAGGTTACGGAGTAAGGTGTTTTGTGAATTGGGTCGAACAATTTGAAGGAAGATTGATTCATGGAACTCCTGAAACTGCCTTTCACCAACCATGGGAATTGATCGATTTCACCGCGATTGTAATTAGGCATTAAAGACCAAAAACTTTTGCAACAAGCAGAAAATCTAATTCGGTCAGCAGAATAGAGCCTCACCATGATTTCTCCGACTAGGTCCACCGGAAGGTCGTTCCATTCGCGGCGAATTGAAGTTGTCTTCTGCTTCTTCCTCGAGTGCAGATAAGCTTCTGAATTACGAACCCCAATCACATATTTGTTCTCGTTGGCCATTGATGAAAGAATCTCTGCGATTCAAGCAAAACACCTCCACCTAGGGTTAGGGTTTCTTCTCTCAAACCGTTCGCAAAGTTGGTACTTTTGAGAGTTGAATTTATTTCTTGCCTCCTAAAAAAATTATGTATTTTATCGCCTTACATACTAAAAAGGGTGTGCAATTTTGGAGGACCAAACAGGTTAAAAATTAAAGTAAATGTGCAGGTATGTTAAATTTTTCTTAGAGAAATGGCATCTCCCAGAGGATCCACCGCACTTCGTCGCCGCATCGTCCATGGAACTACGCTTCCGCTTCAGCGACAATGTTGAAAACGGCGGGCGGCCGACGGAAGACACCTGCGATAAGTTCGTGATATGGAACCCCTGAATAGTGATTGTGACAAACGAATCCATCGACGGCTGAAGGCTATCGGTGTCTCCCGTGAGAGTCGAGATAAACGAATTCGCTGCCGATTCCTTCCTCTCCAGAGATCCAGTTTTCACCAGTTTTCTCCTCCTGGTACTGTAATCGACGGCTGAAGGCTATCGGAACTCTCTGCTACTGTAATTTAGGAGGTGGAGGAGCAGGAGGTTGAAGAGGACCTCTTCTGAATCGAGCGTGAGCAGTTGTAGATCGATCCAGAACAGAGATGAACATCTTGAATTCGTTCACCGCTTGTAATCAGTTTCATTTTGCTCACACACCAAGTGAGAGAGAGAGGAGGGTAGAAGGTGGAGAGTGGAGGTGAATTTAAGAATACTCGATCTGCCCCTTCCCCAAAAATTGGGAGTTCTAACTATAAGTTGGTGATATCCAAGGGCTGGGGTGATTTTAATCTAACGGTTGAGAAAAAGTCAGCCGTCCTGTTTTATAGAATAGACTAGGGGATTACCCGTGCCGGAGGACACTATCCCGACCAAAACTCTAAAAAATGATAACGGGAAGAGATTATGCATCCATACAAATGCTCGTCAGAATACTAACTCTACCAAAAAAGAAAAATGTCTGATATTCACTCAACCGTCACAAAGAAAAAATCTTACCTTAACTTTTAACAGTTTCAAAATTATGAAGCATCTAGAATTAGCAGATTAAGAAAAACATATGAAAGATAAAGTGCTCGATACAACCAGTAGAACAATTTGTAGCACTTAATGTCTCTTATCAATCTTCGTTTACTTATATCCTGCGAGCAAGACATAAGTAATTCAAAATATATTAAACATTAATTGCCAAATTAAACAATCCCAGTCCTATGTTGCCCAGCAACTAAGAAGGAAATGGATAAGCTTTACACATGCAACTATCTAAATAACAACAGCTATGTTGCCCAGCAACTAAGAAGAAATGGGTAAACTTTACACATACAGTGTCGCCAAAATAATGCGGCATTAGATTTAGATGTACTAATAAGAAAAAGATGAAAATTAACAAACGACACCTTTGTATCTCAAACAAACAAAACCCCCATTTTTCGTTGACCTAACCTGCCAAAAAGTGGAAGACTAAAAGAGAACCCCAATTTCAGTGCTTCAAGGGAGGCAACTCTGTAGTGATAAACAACCCCAATCATACAAACCCCAAAGGTAATTTGACATGTTTGTGTGTAAAACAGTGAAATTTAGAACCAATTGAAGAAGCATGATGATTGTAGAAAAAATCAAAGTAAAGGGTGTGCAATTTTGGAGGACCAAACAGGCTAAAAATCAAAGTAAATGTGCAGGTATGTTAAATTTTTCTTAGAGCAATGGCATCTCCCAGAGGATCCACCGCACTTCGTCGCCGCATCGTCCATGGAACTACGCTTCCGCTTCAGCGACACTGTTGAAAACGGCTGGCGGCCGACGGAAGACACATGCGATAAGTTCGTGATATGGAACCCCTGAATAGTGATTGTGACAAACGAATCCATCGACGGCTGAAGGCTATCGGTGTCTCCCGTGAGAGTCGAGATAAACGAATTCGCTGCCGATTCCTTCCTCTCCAGAGATCCAGTTTTCACGAGTTTTCTCCTCCTGGTACTGTAATCGACGGCTGAAGGCTATCGAAACTCTCTTCTACTGTAATTTAGGAGGTGGAGGAGCAGGAGGTTGAAGAGGACCTCTTCTGAATCGAGCGTGAGCAGTTGTAGATCGATCCAGAACAGAGATGAACATCTTGAATTTGTTCACCGCTTGTAATCAGTTTCATTTTGCTCAGACACCAAGTGAGGGAGAGAGGAGGGTAGAAGGTGGAGAGTGGAGGTGAATTTAAGAATACACGATCTGCCCCTTCCCCAAAAATTGGGAGTTCTAACTATAAGTTGGTGATATCCAAGGGCTGGGGTGATTTTAATCTAACGGTTAAGAAAAAGTCAACCGTCCTGTTTTATAGAATAGACTAGGGGATTACCCGTGCCGGAGGACACTATCCCGACCAAAACTCTAAAAAAATGATAACGGGAAGAGATTATGCATCCATACAAATGCTCGTCAGAACACTAACTCTACCAAAAAAGAAAAATGTCTGATATTCACTCAACCGTCACAAAGAAAAAATCTTACCTTAACTTTTAACAGTTTCAAAATTATGAAGCATCTAGAATTAGAAGATTAAGAAAAACATATGAAAGATAAAGTGCTCGATACAACCAGTAGAACAATTTGTAGCACTTGATGTCTCTTATCAATCTTCGTTTACTTATGTCCTGCGAGCAAGACATAAGTAATTCAAAATATATTAAACATTCATTGCCAAATTAAACAATCCCAGTCCTATGTTGCCCAGCAACTAAAAAGGAAATGGGTAAACTTTACACATACAGTGTCGCCAAAATAATGCGGCATTAGATTTAGATGTACTAATAAGAAAAAGATGAAAATTAACAAACGACACCTTTGTATCTCAAACAAACAAAACCCCCATTTTTCGTTGACCTAACCTGCCAAAAAGTGGAATACTAAAAGAGAACCCCAATTTCAGTGCTTCAAGGGAGGCAACTCTGTAGTGATAAACAACCCCAATCATACAAACCCCAAAGGTAATTTGACATGTTTGTGTGTAAAACAGTGAAATTTAGAACCAATTGAAGAAGCATGATGATTGTAGATAAAATCAAAGTAAAGGGTGTGCAATTTTGGAGGACCAAACAGGCTAAAAATCAAAGTAAATGTGCAAGTATGTTAAATTTTTCTTAGAGCAATGGCATCTCCCAGAGGATCCACCGCACTTCGTCGCCGCATCGTCCATGGAACTACGCTTCCGCTTCAGCGACACTGTTGAAAACGGCGGGCGGCCGACGGAAGACACCTGCGATAAGTTCGTGATATGGAACCCCTGAATAGTGATTGTGAGAAACGAATCCATCGACGGCTGAAGGCTATCGGTGTCTCCCGAGAGAGTCGAGATAAACGAATTCGCTGCCGATTCCTTCCTCTCCAGAGATCAAGTTTTCACAAGTTTTCTCCTCCTAGTACTGTAATCGACGGCTGAAGGCTATCAGAATTCTCTGCTACTGTAATTTAGGAGGTGGAGGAGCAGGAGGTTGAAGAGGACCTCTTCTGAATCGAGCGTGAGCAGTTGTAGATCGATCCAGAACAGAGATGAACATCTTGAATTCGTTCACCGCTTGTAATCAGTTTCATTTTGCTCAGAAACCAAGTGAGAGAGAGAGGAGGGTAGAAGGTGGAGAGTGGAGGTGAATTTAAGAATACACGATCTGCCCCTTCCCCAAAAATTGGGAGTTCTAACTATAAGTTGGTGATATCCAAGGGCTGGGGTGATTTTAATCTATCGGTTGAGAAAAAGTCAACCGTCCTGTTTTATAGAATAGACCAGGGGATTACCCGTGCCGGAGGACACTATCCCGACCAAAACTCTAAAAAAATGATAACGGGAAGAGATTATGCATCCATACAAATGCTCGTCAGAACACTAACTCTACCAAAAAAGAAAAATGTCTGATATTCACTCAACCGTCACAAAGAAAAAATCTTGCCTTAACTTTTAACAGTTTCAAAATTATGAAGCATCTAGAATTAGCAGATTAAGAAAAACATATGAAAGATAAAGTGCTCGATACAACCAGTAGAACAATTTGTAGCACTTGATGTCTCTTATCAATCTTCGTTTACTTATGTCCTGCCAGCAAGACATAAGTAATTCAAAATATATTAAACATTAATTGCCAAATTAAACAATCCCAGTCCTATGTTGCCCAGCAACTAAGAAGGAAATGGATAAGCTTTACACATGCAACTATCTAAATAACAACAGCTATGTTGCCCAGCAACTAAGAAGAAATGGGTAATCTTTACACATACAGTGTCGCCAAAATAATGCGGCATTAGATTTAGATGTACTAATAAGAAAAAGATGAAAATTAACAAACGACACCTTTGTATCTCAAACAAACAAAACCCCCATTTTTCGTTGACCTAACCTGCGAAAAAGTAGAAGACTAAAAGAGAACCCCAATTTCAGTGCTTCAAGGGAGGCAACTCTGTAGTGATAAACAACCCCAATCATACAAACCCCAAAGGTAATTTGACATGTTTGTGTGTAAAACAGTGAAATTTAGAACCAATTGAAGAAGCATGATGATTGTAGATAAAATCAAAGTAAAGGGTGTGCAATTTTGGAGGACCAAACAGGCTAAAACTCAAAGTAAATGTGCAGGTATGTTAAATTTTTCTTAGAGCAATGGCATCTCCCAGAGGATCCACCGCACTTCGTCGCCGCATCGTCCATGGAACTACGCTTCCGCTTCCGCGACACTGTTGAAAACGGCGGGCGGCCGACGGAAGACACATGCGATAAGTTCGTGATATGGAACCCCTGAATAGTGATTGTGACAAACGAATCCATCGACGGCTGAAGGCTATCGGTGTCTCCCGTGAGAGTCGAGATAAACGAATTCGCTGCCGATTCCTTCCTCTCCAGAGATCCAGTTTTCACCAGCTTTCTCCTCCTGGTACTGTAATCGACGGCTGAAGGCTATCGGAACTCTCTGCTACTGTAATTTAGGAGGTGGAGGTGTTGGGATTTTTGGTTGATTCAAAATCCTAGCATGGAATGGTCAAAGGGTAGTTTTTGAAAGTAATTACATTACTTTGGCAACAAGAAATCAAAGATTCCTTGTAGGGGTGTACTTTGACTAATATATTTGGTAGTGTCCTTATTGGGTTAGGAAACAATTTAGGAATTATTTCCTAGTTTGTCTCGAATTAGTTTTGGACATTACTTGGGCTCCAAGTCTTTTACTAGTATATAAGTAGATGCTAGGGTCATGACTTGGTGTGTTCTTGTAATTGGTAGTAACATCTCATCAATAAATTGGGTTGGTTTGGCCGTGGATGTAGCTAGTCTCAAAAACTAGTGAACCACGTAAATTTTTGTGTTCTTGATCCTACTCTTGTTTTTCTCTTGTTTTCTCGCGTATTGGGATCCTAACAGGAGGAGCAGGAGGTTGAAGAGGACCTCTTCTGAATCGAGCGTGAGCAGTTGTAGATCGATCCAGAACAGAGATGAACATCTTGAATTTGTTCACCGCTTGTAATCAGTTTCATTTTGCTCAGACACCAAGTGAGGGAGAGAGGAGGGTAGAAGGTGGAGAGTGGAGGTGAATTTAAGAATACACGATCTGCCCCTTCCCCAAAAATTGGGAGTTCTAACTATAAGTTGGTGATATCCAAGGGCTGGGGTGATTTTAATCTAACGGTTGAGAAAAAGTCAACCGTCCTGTTTTATAGAATAGATGAGCTAACTAAAATACACTACCCCGGTATCTTACCCTTAAAATAATTGCATGATTTAATCCCTCGTGACACTGATTCACAATCCATGGCAAAGATTCCGAACCCCCACTGAAAGGCTGCGACGTTAATTCTGGAAACAGATGAAACATGCTCATAAACAAGGTTGACTATTTCTTCCCCAAACTATCGTACATCAAATTAAAGCTTTCTTGTGATTCACATTCCGCAGCTTTCCAAAAACACAAAGAGGGGCAAAATGGTTATAAAAAAGTCATATTACACACCTACCCACTTCACTAACAGAAAGGTGATATTTGTCCAACGTCCATCCACTGACGGGGGATTTTTGTGTATCCCCAAACACGAGGGGTTTTTGTATATATTCCAAACACAAATGGTGGTTTTTGTCTTTTACCCATTAAATTTTGCCTCAGGAATGGATCAAGTTGTGACAGTCCATGACAGTCAATTTCCAACTTACGAGTCGGTATTGAATAAGATATGGCAAACAAATACTCCCTCCGTCTCGACCATTTTTTTAAAATTTCCTTTTCTGGACGTCCCAATCAATTCTTTAATTGAACTTTTTGGACTTTTCATAACTGTTTTAATAAAGCAACTTTCAAAATAATTCAAGAAACGACTGAGACGGAGGGAGACGATTGCAACACAGAGAGAGAGATTACCAGTAGAGGGAGAGGTCTGAATAGCCGCCATTCCTAGGATTGCCGCCTAGCTTAATTCACAAGTAATCATGTTTTGACCTTTGAACTTTTTGCCAATGCCGATTCGAGTTTAAACTAGTATCACCCACTTTCTTTCGTCAAAATTAACCATGAACTTTCTATAAACCCTGAACCATCATTCAGTTAGTGCCCTTTTCCACTGAGTCCAACTACTCTTTATCCTCTCTCCAAACTAACAATGGCTCCTCCGCTAACCGGCACCAAAAAACAAACAATAAAGAACCCATCTCTCGTTCATGTTCTAATAAACATTTCCTTTGTAACAAAAATAAAGTTCTAGGCACCAGACTGATCTGGCTAAAAAAAAAACACCAACGCCTCCCTTTCGAATCTTGACATTTCAAGCACCAAATCAGAAGTAGTGTTTCCATCTTCTCGATCGCTTGGGGTTTGTTCCGGTTTTGTGTGTGTGAGCGAGAGAGAGAAATATGAGGAGGATTGTTAGAATCGAGCCAACGTACTTTATTGATTTTGATTTATTCAATACTAGTACAACTGTACAAGTATAATAGCAAGCCAGCATAACAGAATTAAATAAAAAAAGAAGACAAAAAAAAGTAAAGCTTCCTCTGTTTCTTTTATTTTTTCTTGGTCCCCCTTCTACAATTATTTATCAAGCTAGTTTGACCCGGAGATTTAATTAGTAATAAGATGGAAAGGTGATAATTTTTTGAATACCATGAAAAATTTGTTAAAAAACTGTATCTTGTTGCTATCCAAATCACCGGGTCAAAGTGACGACTAAGGGTGAAAAAGTCAAACTAAGAAGAAACAGACCAAGTATTATATCATAATACAGCGGCAGTTGATATGTGTATACGGCTATTGCATCCGTCATTTGTGTTGCGTGGGCACTGCATAAATTTACTATTGGCATCCAAGCAAAAGTTTACTTCAACTAACACCGTTTCACCTCGACGATATGTGTCGCGCCAGCAGTGTAGCTGAGGGTACCAATCTAATGCACACCTAATGGCAGAAGGACTATATGTTGTATAATCGTTTGGTTATACCTGCAAATTAAACATTTGATTAGAAGAGAAAATTATTTACAACAAAAAAGAGAAAAAAGAAAAAGAAAACAAAAATGAGAACAGTGCCCCGTGTTTACAGCCGGTCTTCCACTGTGTTGCCGAAATGGCAAAGTACTTCGTTCTTGAGATGAATTGTGAAATTGTAGTATTCTTGCCGGGTTGCAAAGGTGCATTTATGTTCCTGCCACTCATGCATCCAGAACCCGATTCTATTTCGCGCGTACAGGTTTCTCCACCAAGTTTCCATCTCAGTGGCGAGGCCAACCCTCAACTCATTAATTTTTTTAATTTTAAAAAGAAGTTAAAATAAATAAATAAATTAATAATTTTTTAAACTGGTTTTCATATTCATGTCCTGCTTTATTTGTCTAATTTTAATCGAATTTTTACCTTTTTTAAGTCATAAAAAAATTTCTAATTAGACCATTTTTGTTAGAATTCATGCCTGGGAACTTTTTTACTTTTTTATAAGACTAAGAAAGGTTAATTTTTTCTAAATTTAACTTTTCTTAATTTTTACTCATAAAATCTAATTTTTAGGACCTAAAATAGAACATCAGTAAGCAACATTTTTCTAAAAAAATTACCTAAACCTTTTTAGAAATTTTAACAATACCAAAGTAAGCAATTTTTTTTTTCTTTTTTTTAAATTAAAATCACATCAATTAGGTAAAGAAATGAGGGCCTCAAATTTTACCATGGGAAATGATGTTAAATCTGCTCCATAGATTTTGTCAACCCACGCAGAGTTCTTCGGCCAACTTCCGTAAATCTGGACACTTATAGAGACATAAATAAAGACTGAATTGGATTGATTGCAAGTATTAAGCTAACAACTTTATAAGATCATATTAAGGCTCCGCTTTCTTTTTTCTAATTTTAGGCGTCTTTTTATCTTTTTTTAAGTGATAAAAAAAGTTTTAATCAGGTCATTTTCGTCAAAATTTATGTTTGATAACTTTTTTATCTTATTATAAGACTAAGAAAAGTTATGTTTTTGGAACTTCTACTTTTTTATATCTTTTTACTCCTTAAAATTATTTTTTAGGAGATAAAATAGAAGTTAAGTAAACAACATTCTCTACTAAAAAGGTAACTAAAACTTTTTAAAAAACTTATTAGGCACAAAGTAAACAACTTTTTTATCTTTTTCTAAAAAAAAGATAAAAAGTCGCCTCAATTTAGATAAAGAAAGCGGGGCCTAACTATATACTCACCTACTCCAGCTCATTGGCGAATAACATCCACAATAGTGGCAGACACCCGGACCGTACTGGAGAACAAGCATGTGATTTTCACTAGAAAGAACTGCACGGGGCGGACTCGGTGGACTCGGCTGACTTCGTGAACTCGGCGGTGTTTGGCAAGTCGCTGAGATACACATAATTAGTAACGTAATGAGAGTGACATGAAAATTAGACATTGCTATTGGGATAATTGAAAAATGTAAAATGCAAATTGGTTTTATCTACAAATTAACCGATATATCATTTCTTGATTCATGCGTGCCGTATTTCCTTTAAGCTGCCTTTTCGGTCATTAATTTTGAATTATCTTTGAAATGCATATAGCGAGGTGGAGGTTCTTTTGTTGAACTGCTTCCAAGATTTTTAAGCTTAGCAGTGGAACTGAAATGAACTTGCTTAACATTCATCCACTCTCTTCAACTAAGCATGCATCTTGCCTCTTTCCCGGACATTGGATATTACATAACTGGGCATCACTATTACTTTTGCCTCACCATACAACTGCAATGCAGATTTAACACACTAATGTTAGTTTTCTCCAATAACTCATGGCTTGAATGCTAGGATTAATTACAAAACCAACACTGTAGAAGTAGAAACTATTTACAGTAATTATGTTGCAATATAGTTTTTCCTCTAGCTCTTATTGAAAATGTTCATCCCAAAAGAGTGACAAGAAGTCATACAAAAATTTCCCCCCATCTACTCCATGTGAAAACTTGGATAAATGTTTCCTCTAATGAGAAAGGGGATTTGAGGGAGCCACTACAGCAGAACTGGAGAAATGATAAGGGTAATTGACAGAAAGTCAGAAACCACCCCTGTGGTTTAGACATTTACCAGACTAATACCTTGATCTTTGGAAAATACCATAGACCACTCTTCTGTTAACCCAACCTTTGACAGGTTGCACCCTTCTGCTAAAACCTGTTAGTTGACTCATTGTATGCAGATTTCTTGGACAAAATGCCCTTACATGTTTCAACCGGACAGAATTGCCCTCAAATAATTCAGTTATACCAAATAATCCACATCTCGTAATGACTTAACTACCCTCTCCCCCTGTTTCTTTACTACCACAACTTCTCAAAATAAGCAAGCAGTTCAAATTGCACTACCTGTTACATTCCTTGACCCCTTGGCCAAAGGTATTTGTTTGAACTAAAAAAATTGGATCTTTTGTCCAGAAATTACTATCATCATACAATGTTTTACACTTGTGTTGTAAGATACCATATCTGGACACTTGATAAGCTTTTGACCATGTATGGTTACAAACTAGTACAAATTATACTGCACAAAAGGTTTTGGTCTCATACAAGGTAAGAAACAGAGACCAAAAGCTTTGTTCTAAAAATGGGCGAAGAATAACCTAAGCAAAAGTGGGCAGTAAATCACATCCTACACCTACTATCCAAAAGTTAAAAGGTATCGCTAAACTTCAAAAAAGTTACACTCCATGAAATGGAGATCTTCTGAATCCTTCAAGGCTGTGATGAGCTAGCGTTTCCAGCCTTCTTGTTGCTCTGCCTACAACGACATGAACAACAGTTGAGTTAGCAATGCAACGAGCAGCTGAAATCCATGTAGTGCCTCAAACATTAACATAGAAAAGAATCTTACATTGTCAGTTCTCTTATGCTGTGTTCCTTTACTAACACCACAAGAGTGTCTGATACTACTCTTCTAACCTGAGTACATAGCATTAGACAAGTTTGAGAATACTAAACTATATTTTGACAGTTAACATTATAACTCAAATTTGTGGACACTCACATCTCTGGAATTATGGAATCCCACATCATCCACACATCTAGAACTTGAACTCTAGAAAAACAAAGCAGAACCAAAACAGAAACATAAGCAACAGAAAGAGGAAGATAGCTTCCGGCTAGTTTCTCGCGCACTCTTGCAGCGAATAGAAACAGCAACATAGGACAGTGGCTTTGCTCTAGTCTCTCTCGCACTCCTGCAGCGAAGAGATATCGGTAGGCGCCACTGGTTGAATCCTCAAAACCCTAGCCTCCAATACTTGAAACCGAATAGAGTTTTTGCTCCTCAAATTTTCTTAAATCAAGCATATCTTATCCTATGCAAGCTAGCTGCCTTTTTAAAGGCCTGAATCTTCCAAGAAAAGTTTATACATTTTAAAAAACTGAATCTTCAAGAGAAATTTCAATTTATCTCTTGTTACATCATGAACCCCACAAAAAAAGAATAATACTAGAGAACCCCAGATAAATCTGTGAAAAAGACATGTATGCTTTTGCATCACAAAGATTCACGAATACCGTATCTGTTGCGTTTTTGCTGCGTCGTTACACTAAAGGGATCTTGATTACCAGAACTAAGTTGCGTACGTAAAGATGTAGGACAAAATTGTTTCTTCAATAGTAAACATATACTAGAGTGCAGTCAAGTTTAGGTACCCATCTTACATTCTTACTTATTCCCATCACCATTTTTACATATACGAGTGAGCACTTAAGCCTGCAACACACCTGAACAGTCATTATTGACATGGAAGTCTTAATTGGAGCAGTCAAGAGACGGTTTTCATGATCGGGTAGATTTAATCGACGAGAAACTAAAGTCTCCTTCTGTTCTTAAAACTTAAGTTCTTGACGTCTCTTTCTGTTATGACAAACCACCTCACGAACGAAGAACGAATAAAAGAAGAACACAAATATTTTACGTGGTTCGGTAGCAAAATATTTGCTAGCTACCTCCACGGCGGAAAAGCACTCTTTATTCACTTAAGAGGAACAATTACAATGTTTTTGCATACCTAGTAGAGAGACTACTAGCTTCTTTATATAGTACCCTAGAGAAAACCCACAGGTCAAAGGTTTCCAAAACCAAATTGGAAACAAACTTGCTGCCCATAAGTTTCCTTCTTTAATATGGAAATAATTCCTAACAATTGCTACCTCATTATTCCACCGCCTTTGACTAATTCAACACATTCAAGGCACCTCCTCAACAAATCTCCACCTTGACTTGAATTCTCTTGTCAACAGCAGCTGCTCCTCTTCTCGTAAACAAAGCTACGTCTTCTCCGCTCCCGATTTTCTCTCGTCACAGAGACTCACTGGACCCCCACCGGGTCCGACATGACCCCTCTGGCTCAAGATGTTGAGCAATTCCAGACAATGCTGGAACTTGCTCTCCGGAACTGGCTTGGTGAACATATCCGCGGGGTTGTTAGCAGTCCCCACCTTCATCACCTTGATCCTGCTCTCGTTTCTCAGAAAATGATACCTGACGTCGATATGCTTGGTCCTTTCATGATGAACCTGGTCCTTAGTCAAGCAAATCGCACTCAATCTATCACAGTAGACTATCGCCTGATCTTGAAGTAGTCCTAGATCATTGACCATTCCCTTAAGCCAAATTGCCTCCTTTGCTGCTTCCGTTGGAGCCATATACTCCGCCTCCGTGGTGGACAAAGTCACCGTCGGCTGTAGCGTCGCCTTCCAACTCACAACAGATGCTCCCAGAGCAAATACGTAGCCTGTCATTGATCTTCTATTGTCAATATCCCCTGCATAGTCCGCATCCGAGAAACCCGCTATCAAGATGTTTTCACGTGACCCATAGCATAGGCCAATGTCTGACGTACCCTTAAGGTACCTGAATATCCGCTTCACCGCCTGCCAATGGTCCCTACCCGAATGAGCCATAAAACGACTAACTACACTAACAGCGAATGCTATGTCCGGTCGAGTACAAACCATAGCATACATGAGACTTCCAACTGCGCTAGCATATGGAACCTTGGACATGTACTCCTTCTCCTCCTCGGTCTGAACGGTGTACATTCCTAACTTGCTGTTAGTTGCCATTGGAGTATCTATAGCTTTAGCTGATAACATCCCGAATCTTTCCAAGATCTTCTTGATGTATCCCTGCTGTGATAAGAAAAGCTTCTTGTTCTTCCTATCTCTATAGATCTCAACTCCCAATATCTTCCGAGCAGCTCCCAGATCCTTCATCTCGAATTCCGCACTAAGAGACCTCTTCAGTTCTCTAATGTCCTTGATATTTCGAGTTGCAATCAAAATATCATCCACATATAGAACTAGGTAAATACGTGATCCACTATGCAACTCTTTGTGATACACGCAACAATTATAGGCGCACTTGTGGTAACCAATCTTCAACATGAAGCTGTCAAACCTCTTGTACCATTGCCTCGGCGACTGCTTAAGTCCGCAGAGATATCTCTTCAGCTTGCACACGTGGTTCTCTCTTCCGGGAACTTGGAACCCCTCCGGTTGGCTCATGTATATTTCCTCCTCTAACTCTCCGTGCAGGAAAGCTGTCTTGACATCCAATTGCTCAAGCTCTAGGTCGTGGTGTGCCACTAAAGCTAGTAACACCCGGATAGAAGTCTTTCTGACCACCGGTGAGAAGATCTCGTTGTAGTCAACTCCCTCTTTCTGACTGAACCCTCTTGCAACTAGCCTTGCCTTATACTTGACGCCCTCTCCAGATGTAGTTCCTTCCTTTCTTCTGAAAACCCACTTGCAGCTGACTATCTTCCTTCCCGCTGGCAATTTAACAAGCTCCCAAGTCGAGTTCTTGCTAAGAGACTCCATCTCTTCTCCCATCGCGGCAATCCACATGTGCTGATTCAGAATTAGATATAGCGGCCTTGTAGGAGGATGGCTCGTCCTCTACCTCTTCCGCTACCTGTAATGCATATCCCACCGTACCGTCATCTCTGTATCTCGCTGGAGGCTTTATGACTCTCCTTGGTCTTCCTTAAACAATACTTTGATGAACAGGTTCCTCTGGTGTAGACGCATCCTCACTATCAGACTCTTCTGCTTCTTCCTCTTCGGCTTCCGGCGGCGGTGTAAGGGTTTCGGAATCCTTAGGATCAATAGGATCCGACTACACTTCTGCTAAGTATAATCTTGTTGTCTGCCCATATCTTGTATCCCTTCACACCTGTTCCGAAACCCATGAATACTCCCTTCTTAGCTCTTGGTTCTATTTTGCCATCATCAACGTGATAATAGGCAACACAACCAAAAACTCTCAAACCCGAGTAATCCACAGCATTACCGGACCAGACTTCCATATGAATCTTGCATCCTATACCTGTGTGCGGGCTCCGATTTATGAGATAGCATGCCATGGAAACTGCCTCTCCCCAGAAACCTCTAGAAAGACCTGCATTCGAAAGCATGCACCTTGCTTTTGCTAAAAGTGTCTGATTCATTCTCTCGGCTACACCGTTCTGCTGCGGTGTGTGCCGAACGGTGCGATGGCGTGCTATTCCCTGATCCTTGCAGAATCCATCAAAATCTGATGAACAGAACTCTAAGCTGTTATCCGTGCGCAGCCTCTTCACCTTCTTTCCCACCTGATTCTCTACTAGCGTCTTCCACTCCTTGAATCTTGCGAAGGCTTCACTCTTGTGCTTCATCACGAATACCCAAGTCATCCTGGAGTAATCGTCTATGATGCTCAGAAAATACCTATACCCGCCAATCGCCTCGACTCGAGATGGACCCCAGCAATCCGAATTTGATATAATCAAGAGTACCTTTCGTTCTATGAACCGCCTTAGGGAACTTGCTACGCCGTAGCTTCCCATACACGCAGTGCTCACAAAACCCTAGGCTCTTGGGCGCATGCCCGGTGAGATAGCCTTTCTTGTGAAGTTCCTGCATTCCACGTTCACTCATATGATCGAGCCTCATATGCCACAACTTGGTTAGATCAGCTTCCTTAATCTCGGCTGAGACAACTCCAGCAGAACCTGTGATCGTTGAACCTTGTAACATGTACAAAGTCCCATTCTTGACTCCCCTGAGAATCACCTTAGAACCCTTGCAGACTTGTAGATCTCCACCTTCACCTTTGAAACTGTATCCCTTGCTGTCGAGTAGACTCAAGGAGATCAGATTCTTCTTAATAAGTGGTACGTGCCTGACTTGCTGTAAAGTACATAACTTCCCTTCATTCGTCTTCAATCTAACTGATCCGCTCCCAATCACCTTACAGACGGCTCCGTTTGCCAAGTAGACAGACCCTCCATCCGTTTGGTCGTACGTCAAGAATAGCTCCCTGTTAGAGAAAATATGATAGGAAGCTCCGGAATCAAGGACCCACGCATCTTGAGAGTGTGTGACAACATCTGCCATTAGAACGTAATCATCCTCCGATGAGTTACCTTGTTCTGCTACGACTGCGGATCCATTCTGCCCCTGTTGACCTTGTTTCGGACAATCTCTCTTCCAGTGCCCCTTTTCCTTGCAAAAGGCACAGACATCCTTGGGTAACTTAGAACCTGAGAACTGCTTCTTCTTGTTCTTCTTACCCTTCTTGCTTCCCCCCGTTGCCTGCACGCTTATGGCGCAGTTCCCTAGCATGGAGTGCCGATCTCACCTCCTCTAGGGATAAGTCTTCCTTGTTCACAATGAACGACTGCACGAAGTTCTCATATGATGGAGGTAACGAGATCAATAACAAAAGTGCAGCATCCTCATCCTCCACCTTCTCGCCAATATTACGCAAATCTAACAGAATTGTGTTCAATTGATCAAGATGGTCCTTGAGAGCCGTACCTTCGAGCATCCGCAGGGTGAAGAGCCTTTGCTTTAGCATCAAATTGCTAGTGAGACTCTTCGTCATGTAGAGACTCTCCAACTTGAGCCAGAGCTTCGCTGCTTCCTTCTGATTTGCGATCTCGATGATCACGTCATCCGATAAGCACAACATAATCGTTGTGTGTGCCTTCTCCTCCATTGCCTTGAACTCCGCTGATGCAATATTCATGCCTCCCTTGTCCGCGGTCAAAGGTGCCCACACGCCTTGCGATTTGAGCAAAGCCTCCATCTTTATCTTACACAGACTGAAGTTGTTCCCTCCTGTGAACCTGTCGATCTTCAACATCGATCCGGACATCGTTCTTGGTGGATCTGGAACTCTAGTCGCGTGCTCCACCTAGATCGCAAAACCCTAGCTTTGATTTCACCAAGTTGTGAAACCCTAGCTTTGCTCCGCCTTGATCTTGATCTTGAAACACCGCCAAACCAGGCTCTGATACCAGTTTGTTATGACAAACCACCTCACAAACGAAGAACGAATAAAAGAAGAACACGAATATTTTACGTGGTTCGCTAGCAAAATATTTGCTAACTACCTCCACGGCGGAAAAACACTCTTTATTCACTTAAGAGGAACAATTACAATGTTTTTGCATACCTAGTAGAGAGACTACTAGCTTCTTTATATAGTACCCTAGAGGAAACCCATAGGCCAAAGGTTTCCAAAACCAAATTGGAAACAAAATTGCTGCCCATAAATTTCCATCTTTAATATAGAAACAATTCCTAACATTTGCTACCTCATTATTTCACCGCCTTTGACTAATTCAACACATTCAAGGCACCTCCTCAACACTTTCTTAAGCAGAAACCAATGACCAATAGCAGGACCTGTAATTCCGTCGTTAGAGGAAATAATAACTACCCTGCCATCGCCCAGAATCTGCAGGCATGCGCCTTTGCTCCAGGCATCTACACCTCCACCGGGGTTCTTCATTGGACCATGAGCAGCGAAGGACACCGTGTGATTGCCTCTTTTCACATGGACAACGAATCACTTCACGTGACTAAGTTGCCTACCAAGTATACATCTTTCCAAGAAAGGGGTAGGTACAGCAAGCATTACCCCTCCTTGTTACACGACAAGTTCGCTCTTATATGTTCTTATAACACCCAGGGGGAACATCATCGTCGGACTGAGGTATTTCTATTGAGTAATTATGCAGATAAACTTGATGATGTTGATAATGATGATTCCTGCTGGTACCTTGCAACAATGATGGAATCATTCCCTCTTCATTTATTGCCCTTGGGATTCTGGCTGAAAAGCTTTCTTCTCGTCTTTAATAGTGAAGATTACTTCCCGTTATTGTACGACATTGTTAGCAAACAATCCATGGATCTAGACCAACTTACCAGTGATATGGGCTTTTGCTACGTGGAGAGTCTTGTTTCAGTTAAACAAGGATGCGATGATTGCTATAGTGCTGTTTCTCCAAGGGACTTCCAATACAGCACATCACGCTCCTCTTGGACATTCACTGAATTTGGATTCCTTAATACTTCATAGTCAACAAATCGACCAAGGGACATGATGACTTCATCCCACAAATTTGAGATCAGAAACATCAAGGCTCAGAAAGTTAGACGATAAGCTAGCTATAGACTAGTTGGCGGACATGGTGATGAACACGTAAAACCAGCTTTTGTATTAACATAAATGTGGTAATAAACATGTAAATAAATGTTGTAAAAAAAAAACTAAAGGAAGATACATCATCAGTTCTAATCATAAAATAAGACAAAAGGACAAGCCAGAAACATTCTCGGCATAGATATCTTGAAATCATAAAACCTGCGTTCTACCACTTGCAATGGCATCCAAGGCATCACCATTATAGCTGTCTAGTAAAGCTTCAGTAGAAGAAGATGCTCTCTATTTTCTATGTAATGGTGAAGAATCATCATCAAAGAGCTTCCCAAAATTAAAGCTGAGGACCCCAAATTTGTACCCTGTGTTATGAATAATCTGAGGTCTCACACACCACCGGGAGAAATTTTTGTTTGCTCTAAGAGCAAATACACGTGGTGCTCTAATCAATACAGCACATGACGCGTCAGGAAGAAAGAGAGTAAGTGGCAGACAAAAGAAAGTGGATTCTTACATGTTCCTGACGTGTCCTGTGATGTATTGAATAGAGCACCACGTCATATTTGCTCTTGGAGCAAACAATAATTACTCCACCACCGGACCTACTACCAGAATAAAATAAACCTCGAAAACAGATAATTGCCTGGGAAAACAAGAACCCCGAAGCCCAAATCCCAAAAAAACAATGTTTAAATAAGACCATCGATAAACACACATAAAGTATACTTATAAACATAAAGTATACCGCTATTAGAATCTGATATAGCTGAAAAAAAATCATAAATTTTAATATTGTCCTTCATGCAAACTTAAATAAGGGCCCTAAAGCAAAGAACAACATTTACCTAGTTGAGGAGGTTCGACCCATGTTCCCCATCCTTCAACCCCAGGCCAACAACTAGATTCACACTGGTATGCCGTGCCGTCCTTTAGGCCAACAACTAGATTCACACTGGTATGCCGTGCCGTCCTTTAAAGAGTAATATTTCTTCTCCACACCACGAGGTTTCCAATAATATATCCTGTTGGACATGTCAGAAGTCATAAAAAACTGTATGCTTCTTGAAATGATTATGCTCGAAGGTAGGCTCAAAAGGTTTATATTGGCGTGTAATTTCATGAACAGAAGTGTACGAATATGGTACTATTTTGTCGATTGGGTCGAATAATTTGAATTTGTAACCAGAAGGGAGATTCAATCAAATGGAGGGGAAGCTTTTGTAGACTTTCACCAACCATGGGAGCTGTTAGTAAATGTTGTGGCAGAGTTTCATTAACGACGCGAACTTCTTCTAACAACTATGAGTAATGATATAAGACTGACCAATAGTGATATTAAGGCATTGATGAATGATACAAGAATCTGAAACCTGGTCTGCTCCAAAGACTAGAGAATTAGTGATCTTGTTCTATTGAAGACCTTATGAATCGCAAACACAGCCCGCTTCTAATAGACAAGCTTTACTATAGTAATTTATCAAGTGTTCAATAGAAAATTTAAACTAACTCTGTGCAATCTTCTCAGAGCGCTGTGTTGCATGCAGTTGAGGAGGTTCGATCCATGTTCCCAAGGCTTCAATGCCTGGCCAATAGCTAGATCCGCAAGGGTAGGATTTACCATCCTCTAACGAGTAACAAAATTTCTTTCCACTGCCATTAGGTCTGACATAATATATCCGGTTGGCTAAGAATTCAGATGTTGCTGTTGAGGTTGAAACAGAAAATGACCCGCAGCTAAGAAGAACCAGAGCATGATCACCTAAGCTTCTTGTCTCGACCCATCTCTTTCCCTTAGAACACACGAACGCAAAGCATCGGTCTTCTTTACTCTTGTTATCATTCTCATCAATGGGTACATACAAGTATACCAATAGAAGCTTCCCTTCACAAACAATGAGGTAAGGGTACCGACTATACCCTTTACGGTCCATCTTTTTTCTAAAATCCTCTGCATGTCTGTCTTCAAAGACAACACGTCTCCATTCATTACAAACCACGTTGTACCGGTAATTGTCACTTGAACAACAATAGAAGCTTCCATCATGGTAGACCGCACTCTGAAACGGCGTGAAGGCACGCGTCCCACCAGTCAGTGCAATGGTCTTCCATTCGCTGTCTCCTTCGCGATATGTGTTAATCGTAAGGTAATAAGGATTATATAAGTGACGCAAAACAAAGTAAATACAGTTGGAGGCCGAGGGCTCTGTAGAAAAGGCGGCCACAACTGATTTGGCTCGCTCGTGTTGTTTTAAATCGGGCAAGATGACAAGGTTTTTGGTGAAAGATGAAACTAACACGAATGATGCTACAAAAGGTAGTTGTTGGTCGGGTTCTAAGACCTGTTTTTCATCGGACAAAAGGCGACAACCATATTTGGAGGCTAGCAGCTGCATCCCATCCTTGTAATGATTGTTGTAATCGAGCATTGAAGACCTGAAGCTTTTGCAACAAACTGCGAAACGAATTCGGTCAGCGGAAGAGAGGCTTATAATGACTTCTCGGACTAGATCCTCCGGGAGGTCGTTCCACCGGCGACCAATTTGATTTGGGTCTGCCGTTGTCGTCGTCTTCGCTTTCTTTTTCTGTGGCGGCGCGGCCATATCGTTTCACTCTCTGCTGCTTTTCCAGCAAAAAAATCAGTCTCTACCCTAGCTAGGGTTAGGGTACTTCACGCGAAATCTAGGGTTTTTGAGAACTCTGCAATCCTTCTCCTTTGTTAATCCTCAATACTCGGCTTTGCTTCTTTTTTTCAGTAGAAGCTTGATCTTTAATTAATTAGAGGGCAAGTCTGAAGCCCCAAATTGGTACTACAAGCTATAAGAGCATATAGTGGCCCAGGTGTTACAATGAGAATAGCCCAAGCCCAATTTAGATACATAGTGCGCAAGGACATTTTGGTCATTTCAGAATAGAGGTTTATGAAGACATGGCTTTGCCACATGATTTTCTGTTCAAAATTTTGTTCAACTTTATGTCCGTTTAGGCTTTTCTCGTTACTTAACAGAAATAAAACATTTTTTTGAGAGATAATTGTTGAATGAGGACTTCTAATACTTCAATACTTTAAGATCTCCCCTCAAGTTGCATAGTGGATGGGCATAATTTTTTTCTTTGCTTAACAAGTATCTCCCTCCATAATCTATTTTGTTTAACCTGAGAGGAGTGAAGTCTACTATTGTACTACTACACTAATCTCGCATGCACATACAAACCATCCTTTCGGCATGATGAGCTTCTTTATAAACCCAATACTCAAAGGCCTAGAGGATCATTGATCTCTCACAGTTATCACAATTTCAAAACATGTACTTGGGGTGGTAGAAGGGAACGGCCAATTATTGATAATTGAGAGATGAGAAGCGAATACTCTATAGTTAGTAGTGGCTTCTCAACAAGTTCATGAACTACATATATGAGATAGTGGAAGAAACTAACATGTAAGGTGGCTAAAAAGTTTTCTTCTCGTCTTTAATCTTGAAGATTACTTCCCGTTATTGTACGACATCGGTAGCAAACAATCTTTGGATCTAGACCAACTTACCAGTGATATAGGTTTCTGCTACAGGGTGAGTCTTGTTTCAGTTAAACGAGGATGTGATGATTGCTATTGTGTTGTTTCTCCAACGGAATTCCAATGTATGCACATGAGGCTCTCCTCGGACATTCACTGAATTTTTTTTACTCTTTTCGTTTTCTTTTCTTCTTTTTTACTCTTGTTATAGTACGTACCATCTCAGTTGCATAATAAACATTTTGTTTAGATTTATAGTTTTTTTAAGCAAGGAGTTCAACTTTCTTTCTTATCTAATTCAGTTGCTTAAGGTGAAAATGTCAACTTGTGCAATTGTCTTTTGCTTAATTTCTCCCTTGTCAACTCAATTCTTTATGTTTATGATGATAAAAACACCTTACCTATGTGTGTTGGGTTTCCTCGCAGTCTGCAAATTTAGTTTTCCTTCCATGACATAATCGTAGTAATTACGTTATCGGAATGGATGTGTTTCATGAGCTAGCAAATCGCACCAGAAAACAGTTGTTATAAATATAAAATGATAAAAGAAGTGGTAATTACAGTTATCATATATAGAATAACACATTTGGATTTTTTTTAACGTAACACATTAGTTATAAAACAAATAAGCTCAACTTGATAGATAAAACAATTTAAAAATTAAATTTAAATTTTTTTAGAGTTATGCAAAATTTATATTTAGAAACGTGGTGGACAAAAAACATTCTCTGAGTATGGGATGAGCATTTTTTTCAGAGAAGCATTAATTTTTTTTGAGACTTATCCAAAAATTACATTTTCAAATTTGGTGAAATACTCGAAATCTCCATAGCGGGAAATGAAAATCACTCACAATCTCTCTCCTATTTGTTGGCAACCTCTATCCTATTAGTTAGAAATGTAGTTATGTAGAGAGAAAATAGGAACAAGTGGCACATTTTAGTGGAGAGTTTCTAAAGAAAGTGTAGAAATAGAGTTTCCTAACATTTCTCCTTGAGCATCCCTAGCTAGCCTATTTGCTGTTATTATTGTTAGAGCATCTCCAATGCATTAGGTAAATTGGTATTCTTAGGCAAAATTTAAAGAAGTTGAACAAAAATAGAAGTCCCATGGATTAAGCATCCTATTATGCAAAATACAAAATAGGCATAATTATCGCCAAACTTGGCGAAGTTCATTCCCTAGCCATCTTTGTTTTTCCCCTACTTTTTAGGGTTTTTGAGAAATTTGTCCACTTTTTTGGGTGTGACTATTTTTTAAACCATGTCTCCTATAATTTCTTCACCACTTGTCCTAAATATTTCTTTTAATTTTTTTCTAGTACGTGAAAAAAATCTCTAACTATTAACATTCAATTTAAATTGCCTAATTTATAGCTAGTAGCATTGGAGCCTAGTGCAAAAATAAAAATGCAAAATCTTATTCTTAGGCATAATATGCCTATTTTTTACCTAATTGCATTGAAGATGCTCTTACATATAAACTAGGTATAAAGTATTAGGCAAAAAACAAAAACCACCCTCTGTTTATGCAAAATATACATTTTGCCCCTGATTTATAGTGAAAATACATTTTGCACCCTTGTTAGAGTTAAAAACTAACACAACACTAACGGAAGGGCAAAAGAACATAATTACCCTTAAAATTTAAGGAAATTACACAACTATAAATACCAATTCTTCTCCTTGTCCTCCCATTTCTAACGTTGTAGTCCCGTTTCTCTACACCATCAGACATCTCTCTCTGCAAAATCACTCCCAACGGCCTCCCTCCCTCCCTCCCATCTTCATCTCGTCCCTGTCTGGTCTCATCCCTCCATCTCTTGAGGTCAACAAGAGATGTCTCCATCCCCGGATCTGTTATATTCGGAAACCAACGGCGACCCACCACCAAAAAAACCAAGCGACACCATTCGCCGCCCCTTCCTTCTCCTTCGCCGCTTACATGGCATAAACTCCCTTCGGCAGCGACCCAGGCCTGGGTTTTCTTCGTCGAAAAGGTGAAGTTGAAGTCGACCCAAGAACACCTGTCAAATCCGGCACCGTCATCTTCTTCTTCTTCTCTAACCCAACCCAAGGCGGACCATGTAGGCGGCGGCCATGGAGAAATCGAACGGTGGTTGTGTCTTTGACGGCGGCGTGGGGTTCGACGACCCGGGGGAGGGGGTGGGCATCGATGCCATGTATTTCATATCTGGTCATCTTCTTTTACTCCTTCTGTACCTTCTTCTTCTTCTTCTTCTTCTTCTTCTTCTTCTTCTTCTTCTTCTTCTTCTTCTTCTTCTTCTTCTTCTTCTTCTTCTTCTTCTTCTTCTATGTAATGGATAGTTTGGTCTTTTAAGATTTTTGTGTGCTGTAACTATTGTTTTTTGTGATGTAATTGTCTAGGGAGGACAGCTCAAAAACCACCTCGGCAAAATTGTACGGCGAGAAATAGAGCTCAAAATCATCATAGAGCTTTACTAGAGTACTCTAGGAATCATCATAGAGCGTTGCATCGTATTTGAATAGAGCTCAAATATGTAATGGTGAAGGAATCATCATCAAAGAGCTCCCAAAAATTAAAGCTGAGGACCCCAAATTTGTAAACTCATATCTCACACACCACCAGACCTACTACCAGGATAAAAAGAACCTCCAAAATAGATATTTGCTCGTGAAAACTAGAAATCCCAATCCCCAAAAAACCATGTACTAATTCAAACCCGCTAATAGAATTTGATTGCAGTAAACATGAAGTGTAGTACTTATACACTGATAAATCCGTAGCATAAGGTAAGGCAGGTAATTGGATCTCACTGAAACAAAAATTCACAACTTTTAATAAGGGCCCTACAGAAAATAGCAACATTTACCTACTTGAGGAGGTTCAGTCCATGTTCCCTGTCCTTCAAGCCCAGGCAAGCAGCTAAATTCACACTTGTACGCTTTACTGTCCTCTAACGAGCAATATTTCTTCTTCACACCACCATGTTTAATGTAATATATCCTGTTGGCCATGTCAGCAGATAATGTCGAGACAGAAAACGAACCGTTATAAGAAAGAAACAGGGCATTATCACCCAAGTTTGATTTCTTAACCCAGCCCCCCTCCACATATTCAAATACGATGCAACACTCCACCTGATCAGTCTTTCCAAATAATGGTACGGCGAGAAATACCAATACGAGTTTCCCATCACAAATGATGCACTTAGTTTGGACGCTACTCCACAATAAGCTTCTCACTAATGCTAGTAGAGTGGCCAGGGGACTCTCTAACACCGATATTTACAAAACTTGTGACAATGGAATTGAGGACCAAGATGGCTGTTGAAAGTGATTGTCTTGAGGATCTCAATATCTTCAACACCACCAATGGCCCTGCCTCCATGAATGAACAGATTAGTGATGGAAAGCACCTGCTTAGAAGGATTAATGGTAGCCAATGCTCTTGCTAACATGGATGCAGAGAAAATAAACAACTGATGATCCTCAACGAGGCTCCTGATTGTGTGAAAGGGCTTATCATCACTGATAAGTTTAGGCATTTGCATGTATATTTAGGTTTTGTTTCTGTCGAGGGTTTTGCTCCCTCTGTTGTCTTTGTTTTCCGTTGTAGCCAACAAGAAAGGGTCCCCGGCTATTTGATCATGATCTCATCCCCAAAAAACAAACCAATCCAGTACAAACACAAATTCTTTCATTAAGGAAAAATAAAACTAAACAAGCAATGTAATTTAGACGAGCCAATCAGAATGAGATTGCACCATACATAGATTATATAAACTGGTTAAACCTTTGTAAAGCAAGATGCAGAAGTAAAGCAAAATAAGATGCAGAAGGAGTATGTCCGGATCTAAATCGAACCCTAAATAAAATCTCAGCCATCCAGGAACAACGTTGACGTAAATTCATGGTATCAATCAAAATGCCGCACGGGAATGCAGCAGTTGAGGAGGTTCAATCCACGTTCCCCAGCAATCAATTCCAGGCCAACAGCTTGATTCACACTCATATGCTTTGCCGTCCTCTAACGAGTAATATTTCCTCTTGCCACCCCCAGGTCTATAATATATCCTGTTTGCCATATCAGATAACGTCGAAATAGAAAACGACCCAAGACGACCAAGAAATAAGGCATTATTATCACCCAAGCTCACTTTCTCAATCCAACCCCTTTGTGCATATTCAAATATGATGCATCGATCCCCCTTAGGATTCTTATCACTGTGAGGTACATGAAGGAGCACAAATACGAGCTTCCCATCACAAACAAGGATGTACGAGTGCCGAGAACAACCCCAATGTTGTATACCAGGTTTTGGCTCAGTAACAAGCCCCCAATCATTCCGGACTACATTGTATGCTGCAATACAACCACTATCAGACACACAATAGAAGCTTCCCTTATGGTAGACCAAGCCATCAAGCGAGAATGCAAACCTATCAAATTGAGTAGTCTTCCACCCACTATCACCATTGCGAAATGTGCTTATCATGATACGCCCACAACCATAGGGCTGGCGCAAAACACAGTAAACACAGTCAGGTGATGATGGATCGCAGGAGTAAGATGCCACCATGGGGCACTCCTCGGCAATGAAATGTTACGCCGAGTATAATGGATGGTGGAAGAAAACAGGACTTGAGGCACGATGATCGTTTTCTTTAAGGGATAAATCGCCCCCACTATGCTGCCGGGTTCTGGCGATTCCCCTCCAGGATACAACAAGTCGCGTCGGTTCTACAGCCAGCAATCTGCAGAAGTTCTCTAGAATTCTCTGTGAAACTTTGTCTGAAACTGATACAAATTCTGCTGTTGTTTGGCTTATTTATAGTTCACGAAAGTGCATGGATGAAAGGGTGTGTTTGTTCATAACAGTTGTGACTGTTTATAACAACACAACCCTTCACCAGCCGAAAATAACCGCCATAACTACCAGCAAAATATAAAACGGAAAACAGTTATTGGTTAAACTAACTCACGCCACACGCGCACGTGCCACGTCGCCAAAGTGCCTAAGTGCGCCTACAAAAGCGCCACTAAAGCGCCACATTGCGCCTTGCGCGCGCGCGCGCGCGTGCGAGTTGTAGAGGATAACCACTCTATATATTAACTCACTTTAATAGCATTAATGTGTTTCCATATATAAAGTGAACAATAACTATAGTTTCCAAGATGTGGGACAAAATACTCTTAGCTTTTTACAAGCTATTTACAACAATCCCCCACTTAGCTTGTAAATTCCAGTTCAATCGTGACAGATTTATGCATACAAGAAGGTGTCTCTCGACTTAAACCCCAATTAGTGTAAATACTTCAAATTTCTAATAAAGTATTTGGTGTCCGCAGATTAAACCAAAACTCTAGAATTAGAAGCGGAAGCATCACACACATAAATCTATCCAGTTCCGGTGAGTAATTCACATTATGTTAGCACCTTAAGCCATGTGCTCGATCCTGGATTCTTAAACATTTACAAAAGTAAACCTTTAAAACTTTTGTTAGAAGCGGCTAAACTTCTCATGTTTATATAGGTGAAGTTTCATCTTCTTGGTATCTATGTTACCTCGAAGATATGAACTTCATTAAGAGTCTTAACTCACCCTCGTAAATATTACACTGATCATCCTAGAATGGGTACGTAAATTATCAGTGTTTTCCAGATCATAATGCAACTTGTTTTTACCCATTAAACCTTGTTTAGCAATTAAGCATAAGGTTGGGTTCCCGCTACATGTGATCGTAAGGTTTTAATCCCATTCCACTAGATGTTTTCCTTACTAAGTCTCTGCAAAGACCCTTAGTAAACGGATCAGCCAAGTTTTCGCTTGACCGAACATAAACTATGGTAATAATACCATCACAGATTAACTGTCTTACATATTCATGTCGGAAGCTAATATGTCTAGATTTTCCATTATAAACTTTATTATATGCTCTAGACATTGTAGCTTGACTATCGCAAAACAAAGAAATAGATGGCATCGGTTGTGGCCACAACTTTATATCCAATAGCAGATTTCTCAGCCATTCTGCTTCTTTGCCTGCAGCCGCTAAGGCAATAAATTCTGACTCCATCGTTGAATGAGAGATACATGTCTGTTTCTTGGAACCCCAAGAGACTGCTCCTCCTCCAATCATAAAGATCCAGCCAGAAGTTGCCTTATTGTCACCCGCGCCAGTTATCCAACTAGCGTCTGTGTAACCCTCTAATACCGCTGGGAACTTATTATAAAATAATCCCAAGTTGGAAGTCCGTTTGAGATAACCGAGAATTCTACCAACAGCTTTCCAATGCATGGCACTAGGATTACTTGTGTATCTTGCGAGTTTACAAACTGCGAAGGAAATATCAGGTCGAGTGCAATGCATTGCATACATCAAACTCCCAATAACACTAGCATACTCTAATTGAGCAACCGCTCTTCCATCATTTTCAGTCAATTTTACCGAAGAATCATAAGGTGAGTTAGCTTCTTTAAATCCTAAATGTTTGAATTTAAGAAGCAACTTCTCTATGTAATGAGATTGACATAAAGCGTAACCCCCACTATGTTTCTTCACTTTGACACCTAAGATAGTATCAACCTCATTAAGATCCTTCATCTTAAATTGGGAGGTCAAATACTTCTTAGTTTCCAAAATCCCTTCCATGTTAGTCCCAAAAATAAGCATATCGTCCACATATAGACAAATAATAACACCATAACGATCCGTAAATTTCGAATATATGCATTTGTCTGCATGGTTATGCTTAAATCCATGGGATAAAATAACGGCATCGAACTTTTCATGCCATTGTTTCGGTGCCTGCTTTAACCCATACAAGGACTTAACAAGTTTGCAAACCTTCTTTTCGTTATTTGGCATCACGAATCCTTCCGGTTGTTCCATATACACTTCTTCATCTAATTCACCATTTAGGAAGGCGGTTTTAACATCCATTTGGTGTACATGCAAATTAAAAATGGAGGCAAGTGCCATCAACACTCTAATGGATGTTATTCTAGCCACGGGTGCATAGGTATCGAAATAATCAATACCCCCTTTCTGCTTGAAACCTTTTGCTACCAATCTAGCTTTAAAGGTTTGTAGTGACCCATCCGAATTATACTTCCTTCTAAACACCCATTTGCAACCAATTGGTTTTGATCCTGGAGGTAAATCGACTAATGTCCAAGTATTGTTTGATAATATCGAGTCCATTTCGTCGTTTATAGCCTCTTTCCAAAAACCTGAATCTCTAGAAGCCATAGCTTCAGCGAATGTTTTTGGATCATCTTCCGTATCGAGTGCAATAGGAATTTTATTCAGGACAGTTTCTCTATCTCCTTCCATAAGAAAGACAAGAGAATCAGGTGAGACAAAATCAGGGCCCAATCCTTTTTCCTTCCGTGCCCTTTGACTTCTCCGAGGAGGTTCAATATCATCGGAAGCCTTTCTCTTATTTCCAAGAGATAGGTCAGGATTCATTGTTGGAGTAGGTTTTGACGAGTCGGAATCATCGATAAATTTATTTTCAATAAATTCTACGTCCCTTGATTCCACTATCACATTGGATTCTAAATCCAATAACCTATATGCCTTTGAGTTTTCGGCATATCCAACAAACACGCTCTTGAGAGCTCTTGGCCCTAATTTTGTTCTCTTAGGGTCTGTAACGCGATAAAATGCCATGCATCCACATACCCTAAGGTACTTCAAGTTTGGTTTTCTGCCTTTCCATACTTCGTATGGTGAAACTTTTGATTTCCGTGAAGGAATTCTATTATGCAAATAACAGGCGGTAAGTAACGCTTCACCCCACAAAGAGGATTTTAATTGTGCGTTCAAGAGCATAGAATTGGCCATATCCACTAGCGTCCTATTCTTCCTCTCAGCCAAACCATTTTGTTGTGGCGTGTATGGTGCACTAGTTTGATGTACAATACCATGCTCTTCACAAAACGCTGAAAATTCATGAGGAAAATATTCACCACCTCTATCGCTACGAAGAGTTTTAATTTTCCTTTCCATGAGATTCTCAACTTCAGCCTTATAACACTTAAATTTGTCAAAGGCCTCATCCTTAGTTTTCATCAAATAAACATAGGTATATCTAGAACAATCATCAATAAATGTTATAAAATACCTATTACCACCTCTAGTAACTATGCCATTTAATTCACAAATATCAGAATGCACAAGTTCTAGAAGTTGGGATTTTCTTTCTACACTTGGGAAAGATTTCTTAGTCATTTTCGCTTGTATGCAAATTTCACATTTAGAGTCGTGATTACTAGTGCAAGATATCAAACCATCTTTTCGCATGAATTTCAACGATCTAAAATTTAAATGCGCCAAACGAGAATGCCATAAAGAAATAGAGTCAATCATGTAGATAGAACTAGCATTTATTTCATTAATAGATAACTTAAACATCCCATTACAAGCATAGCCCTTTCCAACAAACATGCCAGCCTTCGATAAAATTACATTGTCAGCCTCAATCACAGCCTTAAAGCCGTTCTTACAAAGAAGATTAGCCGACACCAAATTCTTCTTGATTTCAGGAACATAGAGAACATTCTGTAGGGTCAACTTCTTCCCGGAAGTGAATTGGATTTGAATATTTCCCTTTCCGAGAACCTTGGCTGCATTGTGATTTCCCATAAGAACTTCACGTTCGTTGGGAGTCTCTTCATAATGCACAAAAAGCGACCTGTTGTTACAAACATGGACAGTAGCACCGGAGTCATACCACCAATCATAAGAAGCATCTTCAGACGCCATGTTCAACTCCATAATCATGCCAATATGCATGTCGGAAACCATGGCG
Organism: Linanthus parryae; assembly: GCA_023055425.1. NCBI lineage: Eukaryota > Viridiplantae > Streptophyta > Magnoliopsida > Ericales > Polemoniaceae > Linanthus > Linanthus parryae. The sequence goes on from JALGPY010000002.1 coordinate 2,756,896, forward strand.
ACTAATTCAGAAACTGAACTCTCAATGACATTAGCCTGTTTGGAATTTCCGTTAGACTTGTCTTTGGAATTCCCATTCTGAACCTTAGGCTTGTTGCATTCCTTTTTGATGTGTCCCTTCTTGCCGCAATTGTAACATTTCATATTCTTCTTGTTCTTCTTGGTAGCACCGTTTGGATTGGAACCGGTTTCATCGAACTTCCTTTTCTTTCCCGCTCTACCTTGGTCATCCACGAAGTTCACTTTAGAACTAGAAGGACCCGCCAGGTTTCTTTTCCGGATTTGAGTCTCTTCTTCGATTCGGAGATGTTTCTGAAGTTGTTCAAGGTTGAAGTCTTCTGTTGTGTGAAGAAGTTCCTTCATGTATTTATGCCAACTTTCAGGAAGTTTGGCAATAATACCCCCCACTAACAACTCATCAGGAACAACAATCTTGAGATCTCGAAGTTTATTAGCGAGGATTTGGAATTCGTAAACCTGATCGAGAATGGGAGAACTATCATCCATAGTAAAATCAAAAAATTTCTTAATAAGAAACTTATCTGATCCTTGCTTTTCAGCCTTGTATTTGTTCTCCAACGTCTTCCATATTTTGCTTGGTGACTTCTCTGATGTGAATAGATCGTATAAACGATCCGACAGTGTGTTGAGAATGTGTCCTCTGCAAACCAGTTCGTCCTCCTCCCTCTTCGTTCGCTGCGCCTTTAATTCGTCAGTGTCGTCGTCCTTTGGTTCTGGTATTGGCTGCAAATTTTCGTCCAGAACGTATGCCACCTTCAATGCAGTGAGTAGAAACATCAACTTGTCTTGCCAACGGGTGAAATTGGTGCCATCAAACCGGTCCAGTTTGACGAAGTCTTGATTCATCATCTTGAAAGTTGCAGTCTTTCCTCCACTCTCCATTGTTGGGCAATTTTATCCCTTAAAATTGTTACGCCGAGTATAATGGATGGTGGAAGAAAACAGGACTTGAGGCACGATGATCGTTTTCTTTAAGGGATAAATCGCCCCCACTATGCTGCCGGGTTCTGGCGATTCCCCTCCAGGATACAACAAGTCGCGTCGGTTCTACAGCCAGCAATCTGCAGAAGTTCTCTAGAATTCTCTGTGAAACTTTGTCTGAAACTGATACAAATTCTGCTGTTGTTTGGCTTATTTATAGTTCACGAAAGTGCATGGATGAAAGGGTGTGTTTGTTCATAACAGTTGTGACTGTTTATAACAACACAACCCTTCACCAGCCGAAAATAACCGCCATAACTACCAGCAAAATATAAAACGGAAAACAGTTATTGGTTAAACTAACTCACGCCACACGCGCACGTGCCACGTCGCCAAAGTGCCTAAGTGCGCCTACAAAAGCGCCACTAAAGCGCCACATTGCGCCTTGCGCGCGCGCGCGCGTGCGAGTTGTAGAGGATAACCACTCTATATATTAACTCACTTTAATAGCATTAATGTGTTTCCATATATAAAGTGAACAATAACTATAGTTTCCAAGATGTGGGACAAAATACTCTTAGCTTTTTACAAGCTATTTACAACAATCCCCCACTTAGCTTGTAAATTCCAGTTCAATCGTGACAGATTTATGCATACAAGAAGGTGTCTCTCGACTTAAACCCCAATTAGTGTAAATACTTCAAATTTCTAATAAAGTATTTGGTGTCCGCAGATTAAACCAAAACTCTAGAATTAGAAGCGGAAGCATCACACACATAAATCTATCCAGTTCCGGTGAGTAATTCACATTATGTTAGCACCTTAAGCCATGTGCTCGATCCTGGATTCTTAAACATTTACAAAAGTAAACCTTTAAAACTTTTGTTAGAAGCGGCTAAACTTCTCATGTTTATATAGGTGAAGTTTCATCTTCTTGGTATCTATGTTACCTCGAAGATATGAACTTCATTAAGAGTCTTAACTCACCCTCGTAAATATTACACTGATCATCCTAGAATGGGTACGTAAATTATCAGTGTTTTCCAGATCATAATGCAACTTGTTTTTACCCATTAAACCTTGTTTAGCAATTAAGCATAAGGTTGGGTTCCCGCTACATGTGATCGTAAGGTTTTAATCCCATTCCACTAGATGTTTTCCTTACTAAGTCTCTGCAAAGACCCTTAGTAAACGGATCAGCCAAGTTTTCGCTTGACCGAACATAAACTATGGTAATAATACCATCACAGATTAACTGTCTTACATATTCATGTCGGAAGCTAATATGTCTAGATTTTCCATTATAAACTTTATTATATGCTCTAGACATTGTAGCTTGACTATCGCAAAACAAAGAAATAGATGGCATCGGTTGTGGCCACAACTTTATATCCAATAGCAGATTTCTCAGCCATTCTGCTTCTTTGCCTGCAGCCGCTAAGGCAATAAATTCTGACTCCATCGTTGAATGAGAGATACATGTCTGTTTCTTGGAACCCCAAGAGACTGCTCCTCCTCCAATCATAAAGATCCAGCCAGAAGTTGCCTTATTGTCACCCGCGCCAGTTATCCAACTAGCGTCTGTGTAACCCTCTAATACCGCTGGGAACTTATTATAAAATAATCCCAAGTTGGAAGTCCGTTTGAGATAACCGAGAATTCTACCAACAGCTTTCCAATGCATGGCACTAGGATTACTTGTGTATCTTGCGAGTTTACAAACTGCGAAGGAAATATCAGGTCGAGTGCAATGCATTGCATACATCAAACTCCCAATAACACTAGCATACTCTAATTGAGCAACCGCTCTTCCATCATTTTCAGTCAATTTTACCGAAGAATCATAAGGTGAGTTAGCTTCTTTAAATCCTAAATGTTTGAATTTAAGAAGCAACTTCTCTATGTAATGAGATTGACATAAAGCGTAACCCCCACTATGTTTCTTCACTTTGACACCTAAGATAGTATCAACCTCATTAAGATCCTTCATCTTAAATTGGGAGGTCAAATACTTCTTAGTTTCCAAAATCCCTTCCATGTTAGTCCCAAAAATAAGCATATCGTCCACATATAGACAAATAATAACACCATAACGATCCGTAAATTTCGAATATATGCATTTGTCTGCATGGTTATGCTTAAATCCATGGGATAAAATAACGGCATCGAACTTTTCATGCCATTGTTTCGGTGCCTGCTTTAACCCATACAAGGACTTAACAAGTTTGCAAACCTTCTTTTCGTTATTTGGCATCACGAATCCTTCCGGTTGTTCCATATACACTTCTTCATCTAATTCACCATTTAGGAAGGCGGTTTTAACATCCATTTGGTGTACATGCAAATTAAAAATGGAGGCAAGTGCCATCAACACTCTAATGGATGTTATTCTAGCCACGGGTGCATAGGTATCGAAATAATCAATACCCCCTTTCTGCTTGAAACCTTTTGCTACCAATCTAGCTTTAAAGGTTTGTAGTGACCCATCCGAATTATACTTCCTTCTAAACACCCATTTGCAACCAATTGGTTTTGATCCTGGAGGTAAATCGACTAATGTCCAAGTATTGTTTGATAATATCGAGTCCATTTCGTCGTTTATAGCCTCTTTCCAAAAACCTGAATCTCTAGAAGCCATAGCTTCAGCGAATGTTTTTGGATCATCTTCCGTATCGAGTGCAATAGGAATTTTATTCAGGACAGTTTCTCTATCTCCTTCCATAAGAAAGACAAGAGAATCAGGTGAGACAAAATCAGGGCCCAATCCTTTTTCCTTCCGTGCCCTTTGACTTCTCCGAGGAGGTTCAATATCATCGGAAGCCTTTCTCTTATTTCCAAGAGATAGGTCAGGATTCATTGTTGGAGTAGGTTTTGACGAGTCGGAATCATCGATAAATTTATTTTCAATAAATTCTACGTCCCTTGATTCCACTATCACATTGGATTCTAAATCCAATAACCTATATGCCTTTGAGTTTTCGGCATATCCAACAAACACGCTCTTGAGAGCTCTTGGCCCTAATTTTGTTCTCTTAGGGTCTGTAACGCGATAAAATGCCATGCATCCCCATACCCTAAGGTACTTCAAGTTTGGTTTTCTGCCTTTCCATACTTCGTATGGTGAAACTTTTGATTTCCGTGAAGGAATTCTATTATGCAAATAACAGGCGGTAAGTAACGCTTCACCCCACAAAGAGGATTTTAATTGTGCGTTCAAGAGCATAGAATTGGCCATATCCACTAGCGTCCTATTCTTCCTCTCAGCCAAACCATTTTGTTGTGGCGTGTATGGTGCACTAGTTTGATGTACAATACCATGCTCTTCACAAAACGCTGAAAATTCATGAGGAAAATATTCACCACCTCTATCGCTACGAAGAGTTTTAATTTTCCTTTCCATGAGATTCTCAACTTCAGCCTTATAACACTTAAATTTGTCAAAGGCCTCATCCTTAGTTTTCATCAAATAAACATAGGTATATCTAGAACAATCATCAATAAATGTTATAAAATACCTATTACCACCTCTAGTAACTATGCCATTTAATTCACAAATATCAGAATGCACAAGTTCTAGAAGTTGGGATTTTCTTTCTACACTTGGGAAAGATTTCTTAGTCATTTTCGCTTGTATGCAAATTTCACATTTAGAGTCGTGATTACTAGTGCAAGATATCAAACCATCTTTTCGCATGAATTTCAACGATCTAAAATTTAAATGCGCCAAACGAGAATGCCATAAAGAAATAGAGTCAATCATGTAGATAGAACTAGCATTTATTTCATTAATAGATAACTTAAACATCCCATTACAAGCATAGCCCTTTCCAACAAACATGCCAGCCTTCGATAAAATTACATTGTCAGCCTCAATCACAGCCTTAAAGCCGTTCTTACAAAGAAGATTAGCCGACACCAAATTCTTCTTGATTTCAGGAACATAGAGAACATTCTGTAGGGTCAACTTCTTCCCGGAAGTGAATTGGATTTGAATATTTCCCTTTCCGAGAACCTTGGCTGCATTGTGATTTCCCATAAGAACTTCACGTTCGTTGGGAGTCTCTTCATAATGCACAAAAAGCGACCTGTTGTTACAAACATGGACAGTAGCACCGGAGTCATACCACCAATCATAAGAAGCATCTTCAGACGCCATGTTCAACTCCATAATCATGCCAATATGCATGTCGGAAACCATGGCGACTAATTCAGAAACTGAACTCTCAATGACATTAGCCTGTTTGGAATTTCCGTTAGACTTGTCTTTGGAATTCCCATTCTGAACCTTAGGCTTGTTGCATTCCTTTTTGATGTGTCCCTTCTTGCCGCAATTGTAACATTTCATATTCTTCTTGTTCTTCTTGGTAGCACCGTTTGGATTGGAACCGGTTTCATCGAACTTCCTTTTCTTTCCCGCTCTACCTTGGTCATCCACGAAGTTCACTTTAGAACTAGAAGGACCCGCCAGGTTTCTTTTCCGGATTTGAGTCTCTTCTTCGATTCGGAGATGTTTCTGAAGTTGTTCAAGGTTGAAGTCTTCTGTTGTGTGAAGAAGTTCCTTCATGTATTTATGCCAACTTTCAGGAAGTTTGGCAATAATACCCCCCACTAACAACTCATCAGGAACAACAATCTTGAGATCTCGAAGTTTATTAGCGAGGATTTGGAATTCGTAAACCTGATCGAGAATGGGAGAACTATCATCCATAGTAAAATCAAAAAATTTCTTAATAAGAAACTTATCTGATCCTTGCTTTTCAGCCTTGTATTTGTTCTCCAACGTCTTCCATATTTTGCTTGGTGACTTCTCTGATGTGAATAGATCGTATAAACGATCCGACAGTGTGTTGAGAATGTGTCCTCTGCAAACCAGTTCGTCCTCCTCCCTCTTCGTTCGCTGCGCCTTTAATTCGTCAGTGTCGTCGTCCTTTGGTTCTGGTATTGGCTGCAAATTTTCGTCCAGAACGTATGCCACCTTCAATGCAGTGAGTAGAAACATCAACTTGTCTTGCCAACGGGTGAAATTGGTGCCATCAAACCGGTCCAGTTTGACGAAGTCTTGATTCATCATCTTGAAAGTTGCAGTCTTTCCTCCACTCTCCATTGTTGGGCAATTTTATCCCTTAAAATTGTTACGCCGAGTATAATGGATGGTGGAAGAAAACAGGACTTGAGGCACGATGATCGTTTTCTTTAAGGGATAAATCGCCCCCACTATGCTGCCGGGTTCTGGCGATTCCCCTCCAGGATACAACAAGTCGCGTCGGTTCTACAGCCAGCAATCTGCAGAAGTTCTCTAGAATTCTCTGTGAAACTTTGTCTGAAACTGATACAAATTCTGCTGTTGTTTGGCTTATTTATAGTTCACGAAAGTGCATGGATGAAAGGGTGTGTTTGTTCATAACAGTTGTGACTGTTTATAACAACACAACCCTTCACCAGCCGAAAATAACCGCCATAACTACCAGCAAAATATAAAACGGAAAACAGTTATTGGTTAAACTAACTCACGCCACACGCGCACGTGCCACGTCGCCAAAGTGCCTAAGTGCGCCTACAAAAGCGCCACTAAAGCGCCACATTGCGCCTTGCGCGCGCGCGCGTGCGAGTTGTAGAGGATAACCACTCTATATATTAACTCACTTTAATAGCATTAATGTGTTTCCATATATAAAGTGAACAATAACTATAGTTTCCAAGATGTGGGACAAAATACTCTTAGCTTTTTACAAGCTATTTACAACAATCCCCCACTTAGCTTGTAAATTCCAGTTCAATCGTGACAGATTTATGCATACAAGAAGGTGTCTCTCGACTTAAACCCCAATTAGTGTAAATACTTCAAATTTCTAATAAAGTATTTGGTGTCCGCAGATTAAACCAAAACTCTAGAATTAGAAGCGGAAGCATCACACACATAAATCTATCCAGTTCCGGTGAGTAATTCACATTATGTTAGCACCTTAAGCCATGTGCTCGATCCTGGATTCTTAAACATTTACAAAAGTAAACCTTTAAAACTTTTGTTAGAAGCGGCTAAACTTCTCATGTTTATATAGGTGAAGTTTCATCTTCTTGGTATCTATGTTACCTCGAAGATATGAACTTCATTAAGAGTCTTAACTCACCCTCGTAAATATTACACTGATCATCCTAGAATGGGTACGTAAATTATCAGTGTTTTCCAGATCATAATGCAACTTGTTTTTACCCATTAAACCTTGTTTAGCAATTAAGCATAAGGTTGGGTTCCCGCTACATGTGATCGTAAGGTTTTAATCCCATTCCACTAGATGTTTTCCTTACTAAGTCTCTGCAAAGACCCTTAGTAAACGGATCAGCCAAGTTTTCGCTTGACCGAACATAAACTATGGTAATAATACCATCACAGATTAACTGTCTTACATATTCATGTCGGAAGCTAATATGTCTAGATTTTCCATTATAAACTTTATTATATGCTCTAGACATTGTAGCTTGACTATCGCAAAACAAAGAAATAGATGGCATCGGTTGTGGCCACAACTTTATATCCAATAGCAGATTTCTCAGCCATTCTGCTTCTTTGCCTGCAGCCGCTAAGGCAATAAATTCTGACTCCATCGTTGAATGAGAGATACATGTCTGTTTCTTGGAACCCCAAGAGACTGCTCCTCCTCCAATCATAAAGATCCAGCCAGAAGTTGCCTTATTGTCACCCGCGCCAGTTATCCAACTAGCGTCTGTGTAACCCTCTAATACCGCTGGGAACTTATTATAAAATAATCCCAAGTTGGAAGTCCGTTTGAGATAACCGAGAATTCTACCAACAGCTTTCCAATGCATGGCACTAGGATTACTTGTGTATCTTGCGAGTTTACAAACTGCGAAGGAAATATCAGGTCGAGTGCAATGCATTGCATACATCAAACTCCCAATAACACTAGCATACTCTAATTGAGCAACCGCTCTTCCATCATTTTCAGTCAATTTTACCGAAGAATCATAAGGTGAGTTAGCTTCTTTAAATCCTAAATGTTTGAATTTAAGAAGCAACTTCTCTATGTAATGAGATTGACATAAAGCGTAACCCCCACTATGTTTCTTCACTTTGACACCTAAGATAGTATCAACCTCATTAAGATCCTTCATCTTAAATTGGGAGGTCAAATACTTCTTAGTTTCCAAAATCCCTTCCATGTTAGTCCCAAAAATAAGCATATCGTCCACATATAGACAAATAATAACACCATAACGATCCGTAAATTTCGAATATATGCATTTGTCTGCATGGTTATGCTTAAATCCATGGGATAAAATAACGGCATCGAACTTTTCATGCCATTGTTTCGGTGCCTGCTTTAACCCATACAAGGACTTAACAAGTTTGCAAACCTTCTTTTCGTTATTTGGCATCACGAATCCTTCCGGTTGTTCCATATACACTTCTTCATCTAATTCACCATTTAGGAAGGCGGTTTTAACATCCATTTGGTGTACATGCAAATTAAAAATGGAGGCAAGTGCCATCAACACTCTAATGGATGTTATTCTAGCCACGGGTGCATAGGTATCGAAATAATCAATACCCCCTTTCTGCTTGAAACCTTTTGCTACCAATCTAGCTTTAAAGGTTTGTAGTGACCCATCCGAATTATACTTCCTTCTAAACACCCATTTGCAACCAATTGGTTTTGATCCTGGAGGTAAATCGACTAATGTCCAAGTATTGTTTGATAATAGCGAGTCCATTTCGTCGTTTATAGCCTCTTTCCAAAAACCTGAATCTCTAGAAGCCATAGCTTCAGCGAATGTTTTTGGATCATCTTCCGTATCGAGTGCAATAGGAATTTTATTCAGGACAGTTTCTCTATCTCCTTCCATAAGAAAGACAAGAGAATCAGGTGAGACAAAATCAGGGCCCAATCCTTTTTCCTTCCGTGCCCTTTGACTTCTCCGAGGAGGTTCAATATCATCGGAAGCCTTTCTCTTATTTCCAAGAGATAGGTCAGGATTCATTGTTGGAGTAGGTTTTGACGAGTCGGAATCATCGATAAATTTATTTTCAATAAATTCTACGTCCCTTGATTCCACTATCACATTGGATTCTAAATCCAATAACCTATATGCCTTTGAGTTTTCGGCATATCCAACAAACACGCTCTTGAGAGCTCTTGGCCCTAATTTTGTTCTCTTAGGGTCTGTAACGCGATAAAATGCCATGCATCCCCATACCCTAAGGTACTTCAAGTTTGGTTTTCTGCCTTTCCATACTTCGTATGGTGAAACTTTTGATTTCCGTGAAGGAATTCTATTATGCAAATAACAGGCGGTAAGTAACGCTTCACCCCACAAAGAGGATTTTAATTGTGCGTTCAAGAGCATAGAATTGGCCATATCCACTAGCGTCCTATTCTTCCTCTCAGCCAAACCATTTTGTTGTGGCGTGTATGGTGCACTAGTTTGATGTACAATACCATGCTCTTCACAAAACGCTGAAAATTCATGAGGAAAATATTCACCACCTCTATCGCTACGAAGAGTTTTAATTTTCCTTTCCATGAGATTCTCAACTTCAGCCTTATAACACTTAAATTTGTCAAAGGCCTCATCCTTAGTTTTCATCAAATAAACATAGGTATATCTAGAACAATCATCAATAAATGTTATAAAATACCTATTACCACCTCTAGTAACTATGCCATTTAATTCACAAATATCAGAATGCACAAGTTCTAGAAGTTGGGATTTTCTTTCTACACTTGGGAAAGATTTCTTAGTCATTTTCGCTTGTATGCAAATTTCACATTTAGAGTCGTGATTACTAGTGCAAGATATCAAACCATCTTTTCGCATGAATTTCAACGATCTAAAATTTAAATGCGCCAAACGAGAATGCCATAAAGAAATAGAGTCAATCATGTAGATAGAACTAGCATTTATTTCATTAATAGATAACTTAAACATCCCATTACAAGCATAGCCCTTTCCAACAAACATGCCAGCCTTCGATAAAATTACATTGTCAGCCTCAATCACAGCCTTAAAGCCGTTCTTACAAAGAAGATTAGCCGACACCAAATTCTTCTTGATTTCAGGAACATAGAGAACATTCTGTAGGGTCAACTTCTTCCCGGAAGTGAATTGGATTTGAATATTTCCCTTTCCGAGAACCTTGGCTGCATTGTGATTTCCCATAAGAACTTCACGTTCGTTGGGAGTCTCTTCATAATGCACAAAAAGCGACCTGTTGTTACAAACATGGACAGTAGCACCGGAGTCATACCACCAATCATAAGAAGCATCTTCAGACGCCATGTTCAACTCCATAATCATGCCAATATGCATGTCGGAAACCATGGCGACTAATTCAGAAACTGAACTCTCAATGACATTAGCCTGTTTGGAATTTCCGTTAGACTTGTCTTTGGAATTCCCATTCTGAACCTTAGGCTTGTTGCATTCCTTTTTGATGTGTCCCTTCTTGCCGCAATTGTAACATTTCATATTCTTCTTGTTCTTCTTGGTAGCACCGTTTGGATTGGAACCGGTTTCATCGAACTTCCTTTTCTTTCCCGCTCTACCTTGGTCATCCACGAAGTTCACTTTAGAACTAGAAGGACCCGCCAGGTTTCTTTTCCGGATTTGAGTCTCTTCTTCGATTCGGAGATGTTTCTGAAGTTGTTCAAGGTTGAAGTCTTCTGTTGTGTGAAGAAGTTCCTTCATGTATTTATGCCAACTTTCAGGAAGTTTGGCAATAATACCCCCAACTAACAACTCATCAGGAACAACAATCTTGAGATCTCGAAGTTTATTAGCGAGGATTTGGAATTCGTAAACCTGATCGAGAATGGGAGAACTATCATCCATAGTAAAATCAAAAAATTTCTTAATAAGAAACTTATCTGATCCTTGCTTTTCAGCCTTGTATTTGTTCTCCAACGTCTTCCATATTTTGCTTGGTGACTTCTCTGATGTGAATAGATCGTATAAACGATCCGACAGTGTGTTGAGAATGTGTCCTCTGCAAACCAGTTCGTCCTCCTCCCTCTTCGTTCGCTGCGCCTTTAATTCGTCAGTGTCGTCGTCCTTTGGTTCTGGTATTGGCTGCAAATTTTCGTCCAGAACGTATGCCACCTTCAATGCAGTGAGTAGAAACATCAACTTGTCTTGCCAACGGGTGAAATTGGTGCCATCAAACCGGTCCAGTTTGACGAAGTCTTGATTCATCATCTTGAAAGTTGCAGTCTTTCCTCCACTCTCCATTGTTGGGCAATTTTATCCCTTAAAATTGTTACGCCGAGTATAATGGATGGTGGAAGAAAACAGGACTTGAGGCACGATGATCGTTTTCTTTAAGGGATAAATCGCCCCCACTATGCTGCCGGGTTCTGGCGATTCCCCTCCAGGATACAACAAGTCGCGTCGGTTCTACAGCCAGCAATCTGCAGAAGTTCTCTAGAATTCTCTGTGAAACTTTGTCTGAAACTGATACAAATTCTGCTGTTGTTTGGCTTATTTATAGTTCACGAAAGTGCATGGATGAAAGGGTGTGTTTGTTCATAACAGTTGTGACTGTTTATAACAACACAACCCTTCACCAGCCGAAAATAACCGCCATAACTACCAGCAAAATATAAAACGGAAAACAGTTATTGGTTAAACTAACTCACGCCACACGCGCACGTGCCACGTCGCCAAAGTGCCTAAGTGCGCCTACAAAAGCGCCACTAAAGCGCCACATTGCGCCTTGCGCGCGCGCGCGTGCGAGTTGTAGAGGATAACCACTCTATATATTAACTCACTTTAATAGCATTAATGTGTTTCCATATATAAAGTGAACAATAACTATAGTTTCCAAGATGTGGGACAAAATACTCTTAGCTTTTTACAAGCTATTTACAACAATCCCCCACTTAGCTTGTAAATTCCAGTTCAATCGTGACAGATTTATGCATACAAGAAGGTGTCTCTCGACTTAAACCCCAATTAGTGTAAATACTTCAAATTTCTAATAAAGTATTTGGTGTCCGCAGATTAAACCAAAACTCTAGAATTAGAAGCGGAAGCATCACACACATAAATCTATCCAGTTCCGGTGAGTAATTCACATTATGTTAGCACCTTAAGCCATGTGCTCGATCCTGGATTCTTAAACATTTACAAAAGTAAACCTTTAAAACTTTTGTTAGAAGCGGCTAAACTTCTCATGTTTATATAGGTGAAGTTTCATCTTCTTGGTATCTATGTTACCTCGAAGATATGAACTTCATTAAGAGTCTTAACTCACCCTCGTAAATATTACACTGATCATCCTAGAATGGGTACGTAAATTATCAGTGTTTTCCAGATCATAATGCAACTTGTTTTTACCCATTAAACCTTGTTTAGCAATTAAGCATAAGGTTGGGTTCCCGCTACATGTGATCGTAAGGTTTTAATCCCATTCCACTAGATGTTTTCCTTACTAAGTCTCTGCAAAGACCCTTAGTAAACGGATCAGCCAAGTTTTCGCTTGACCGAACATAAACTATGGTAATAATACCATCACAGATTAACTGTCTTACATATTCATGTCGGAAGCTAATATGTCTAGATTTTCCATTATAAACTTTATTATATGCTCTAGACATTGTAGCTTGACTATCGCAAAACAAAGAAATAGATGGCATCGGTTGTGGCCACAACTTTATATCCAATAGCAGATTTCTCAGCCATTCTGCTTCTTTGCCTGCAGCCGCTAAGGCAATAAATTCTGACTCCATCGTTGAATGAGAGATACATGTCTGTTTCTTGGAACCCCAAGAGACTGCTCCTCCTCCAATCATAAAGATCCAGCCAGAAGTTGCCTTATTGTCACCCGCGCCAGTTATCCAACTAGCGTCTGTGTAACCCTCTAATACCGCTGGGAACTTATTATAAAATAATCCCAAGTTGGAAGTCCGTTTGAGATAACCGAGAATTCTACCAACAGCTTTCCAATGCATGGCACTAGGATTACTTGTGTATCTTGCGAGTTTACAAACTGCGAAGGAAATATCAGGTCGAGTGCAATGCATTGCATACATCAAACTCCCAATAACACTAGCATACTCTAATTGAGCAACCGCTCTTCCATCATTTTCAGTCAATTTTACCGAAGAATCATAAGGTGAGTTAGCTTCTTTAAATCCTAAATGTTTGAATTTAAGAAGCAACTTCTCTATGTAATGAGATTGACATAAAGCGTAACCCCCACTATGTTTCTTCACTTTGACACCTAAGATAGTATCAACCTCATTAAGATCCTTCATCTTAAATTGGGAGGTCAAATACTTCTTAGTTTCCAAAATCCCTTCCATGTTAGTCCCAAAAATAAGCATATCGTCCACATATAGACAAATAATAACACCATAACGATCCGTAAATTTCGAATATATGCATTTGTCTGCATGGTTATGCTTAAATCCATGGGATAAAATAACGGCATCGAACTTTTCATGCCATTGTTTCGGTGCCTGCTTTAACCCATACAAGGACTTAACAAGTTTGCAAACCTTCTTTTCGTTATTTGGCATCACGAATCCTTCCGGTTGTTCCATATACACTTCTTCATCTAATTCACCATTTAGGAAGGCGGTTTTAACATCCATTTGGTGTACATGCAAATTAAAAATGGAGGCAAGTGCCATCAACACTCTAATGGATGTTATTCTAGCCACGGGTGCATAGGTATCGAAATAATCAATACCCCCTTTCTGCTTGAAACCTTTTGCTACCAATCTAGCTTTAAAGGTTTGTAGTGACCCATCCGAATTATACTTCCTTCTAAACACCCATTTGCAACCAATTGGTTTTGATCCTGGAGGTAAATCGACTAATGTCCAAGTATTGTTTGATAATATCGAGTCCATTTCGTCGTTTATAGCCTCTTTCCAAAAACCTGAATCTCTAGAAGCCATAGCTTCAGCGAATGTTTTTGGATCATCTTCCGTATCGAGTGCAATAGGAATTTTATTCAGGACAGTTTCTCTATCTCCTTCCATAAGAAAGACAAGAGAATCAGGTGAGACAAAATCAGGGCCCAATCCTTTTTCCTTCCGTGCCCTTTGACTTCTCCGAGGAGGTTCAATATCATCGGAAGCCTTTCTCTTATTTCCAAGAGATAGGTCAGGATTCATTGTTGGAGTAGGTTTTGACGAGTCGGAATCATCGATAAATTTATTTTCAATAAATTCTACGTCCCTTGATTCCACTATCACATTGGATTCTAAATCCAATAACCTATATGCCTTTGAGTTTTCGGCATATCCAACAAACACGCTCTTGAGAGCTCTTGGCCCTAATTTTGTTCTCTTAGGGTCTGTAACGCGATAAAATGCCATGCATCCCCATACCCTAAGGTACTTCAAGTTTGGTTTTCTGCCTTTCCATACTTCGTATGGTGAAACTTTTGATTTCCGTGAAGGAATTCTATTATGCAAATAACAGGCGGTAAGTAACGCTTCACCCCACAAAGAGGATTTTAATTGTGCGTTCAAGAGCATAGAATTGGCCATATCCACTAGCGTCCTATTCTTCCTCTCAGCCAAACCATTTTGTTGTGGCGTGTATGGTGCACTAGTTTGATGTACAATACCATGCTCTTCACAAAACGCTGAAAATTCATGAGGAAAATATTCACCACCTCTATCGCTACGAAGAGTTTTAATTTTCCTTTCCATGAGATTCTCAACTTCAGCCTTATAACACTTAAATTTGTCAAAGGCCTCATCCTTAGTTTTCATCAAATAAACATAGGTATATCTAGAACAATCATCAATAAATGTTATAAAATACCTATTACCACCTCTAGTAACTATGCCATTTAATTCACAAATATCAGAATGCACAAGTTCTAGAAGTTGGGATTTTCTTTCTACACTTGGGAAAGATTTCTTAGTCATTTTCGCTTGTATGCAAATTTCACATTTAGAGTCGTGATTACTAGTGCAAGATATCAAACCATCTTTTCGCATGAATTTCAACGATCTAAAATTTAAATGCGCCAAACGAGAATGCCATAAAGAAATAGAGTCAATCATGTAGATAGAACTAGCATTTATTTCATTAATAGATAACTTAAACATCCCATTACAAGCATAGCCCTTTCCAACAAACATGCCAGCCTTCGATAAAATTACATTGTCAGCCTCAATCACAGCCTTAAAGCCGTTCTTACAAAGAAGATTAGCCGACACCAAATTCTTCTTGATTTCAGGAACATAGAGAACATTCTGTAGGGTCAACTTCTTCCCGGAAGTGAATTGGATTTGAATATTTCCCTTTCCGAGAACCTTGGCTGCATTGTGATTTCCCATAAGAACTTCACGTTCGTTGGGAGTCTCTTCATAATGCACAAAAAGCGACCTGTTGTTACAAACATGGACAGTAGCACCGGAGTCATACCACCAATCATAAGAAGCATCTTCAGACGCCATGTTCAACTCCATAATCATGCCAATATGCATGTCGGAAACCATGGCGACTAATTCAGAAACTGAACTCTCAATGACATTAGCCTGTTTGGAATTTCCGTTAGACTTGTCTTTGGAATTCCCATTCTGAACCTTAGGCTTGTTGCATTCCTTTTTGATGTGTCCCTTCTTGCCGCAATTGTAACATTTCATATTCTTCTTGTTCTTCTTGGTAGCACCGTTTGGATTGGAACCGGTTTCATCGAACTTCCTTTTCTTTCCCGCTCTACCTTGGTCATCCACGAAGTTCACTTTAGAACTAGAAGGACCCGCCAGGTTTCTTTTCCGGATTTGAGTCTCTTCTTCGATTCGGAGATGTTTCTGAAGTTGTTCAAGGTTGAAGTCTTCTGTTGTGTGAAGAAGTTCCTTCATGTATTTATGCCAACTTTCAGGAAGTTTGGCAATAATACCCCCCACTAACAACTCATCAGGAACAACAATCTTGAGATCTCGAAGTTTATTAGCGAGGATTTGGAATTCGTAAACCTGATCGAGAATGGGAGAACTATCATCCATAGTAAAATCAAAAAATTTCTTAATAAGAAACTTATCTGATCCTTGCTTTTCAGCCTTGTATTTGTTCTCCAACGTCTTCCATATTTTGCTTGGTGACTTCTCTGATGTGAATAGATCGTATAAACGATCCGACAGTGTGTTGAGAATGTGTCCTCTGCAAACCAGTTCGTCCTCCTCCCTCTTCGTTCGCTGCGCCTTTAATTCGTCAGTGTCGTCGTCCTTTGGTTCTGGTATTGGCTGCAAATTTTCGTCCAGAACGTATGCCACCTTCAATGCAGTGAGTAGAAACATCAACTTGTCTTGCCAACGGGTGAAATTGGTGCCATCAAACCGGTCCAGTTTGACGAAGTCTTGATTCATCATCTTGAAAGTTGCAGTCTTTCCTCCACTCTCCATTGTTGGGCAATTTTATCCCTTAAAATTGTTACGCCGAGTATAATGGATGGTGGAAGAAAACAGGACTTGAGGCACGATGATCGTTTTCTTTAAGGGATAAATCGCCCCCACTATGCTGCCGGGTTCTGGCGATTCCCCTCCAGGATACAACAAGTCGCGTCGGTTCTACAGCCAGCAATCTGCAGAAGTTCTCTAGAATTCTCTGTGAAACTTTGTCTGAAACTGATACAAATTCTGCTGTTGTTTGGCTTATTTATAGTTCACGAAAGTGCATGGATGAAAGGGTGTGTTTGTTCATAATAGTTGTGACTGTTTATAACAACACAACCCTTCACCAGCCGAAAATAACCGCCATAACTACCAGCAAAATATAAAACGGAAAACAGTTATTGGTTAAACTAACTCACGCCACACGCGCACGTGCCACGTCGCCAAAGTGCCTAAGTGCGCCTACAAAAGCGCCACTAAAGCGCCACATTGCGCCTTGCGCGCGCGCGCGTGCGAGTTGTAGAGGATAACCACTCTATATATTAACTCACTTTAATAGCATTAATGTGTTTCCATATATAAAGTGAACAATAACTATAGTTTCCAAGATGTGGGACAAAATACTCTTAGCTTTTTACAAGCTATTTACAACAATCCCCCACTTAGCTTGTAAATTCCAGTTCAATCGTGACAGATTTATGCATACAAGAAGGTGTCTCTCGACTTAAACCCCAATTAATGTAAATACTTCAAATTTCTAATAAAGTATTTGGTGTCCGCAGATTAAACCAAAACTCTAGAATTAGAAGCGGAAGCATCACACACATAAATCTATCCAGTTCCGGTGAGTAATTCACATTATGTTAGCACCTTAAGCCATGTGCTCGATCCTGGATTCTTAAACATTTACAAAAGTAAACCTTTAAAACTTTTGTTAGAAGCGGCTAAACTTCTCATGTTTATATAGGTGAAGTTTCATCTTCTTGGTATCTATGTTACCTCGAAGATATGAACTTCATTAAGAGTCTTAACTCACCCTCGTAAATATTACACTGATCATCCTAGAATGGGTACGTAAATTATCAGTGTTTTCCAGATCATAATGCAACTTGTTTTTACCCATTAAACCTTGTTTAGCAATTAAGCATAAGGTTGGGTTCCCGCTACATGTGATCGTAAGGTTTTAATCCCATTCCACTAGATGTTTTCCTTACTAAGTCTCTGCAAAGACCCTTAGTAAACGGATCAGCCAAGTTTTCGCTTGACCGAACATAAACTATGGTAATAATACCATCACAGATTAACTGTCTTACATATTCATGTCGGAAGCTAATATGTCTAGATTTTCCATTATAAACTTTATTATATGCTCTAGACATTGTAGCTTGACTATCGCAAAACAAAGAAATAGATGGCATCGGTTGTGGCCACAACTTTATATCCAATAGCAGATTTCTCAGCCATTCTGCTTCTTTGCCTGCAGCCGCTAAGGCAATAAATTCTGACTCCATCGTTGAATGAGAGATACATGTCTGTTTCTTGGAACCCCAAGAGACTGCTCCTCCTCCAATCATAAAGATCCAGCCAGAAGTTGCCTTATTGTCACCCGCGCCAGTTATCCAACTAGCGTCTGTGTAACCCTCTAATACCGCTGGGAACTTATTATAAAATAATCCCAAGTTGGAAGTCCGTTTGAGATAACCGAGAATTCTACCAACAGCTTTCCAATGCATGGCACTAGGATTACTTGTGTATCTTGCGAGTTTACAAACTGCGAAGGAAATATCAGGTCGAGTGCAATGCATTGCATACATCAAACTCCCAATAACACTAGCATACTCTAATTGAGCAACCGCTCTTCCATCATTTTCAGTCAATTTTACCGAAGAATCATAAGGTGAGTTAGCTTCTTTAAATCCTAAATGTTTGAATTTAAGAAGCAACTTCTCTATGTAATGAGATTGACATAAAGCGTAACCCCCACTATGTTTCTTCACTTTGACACCTAAGATAGTATCAACCTCATTAAGATCCTTCATCTTAAATTGGGAGGTCAAATACTTCTTAGTTTCCAAAATCCCTTCCATGTTAGTCCCAAAAATAAGCATATCGTCCACATATAGACAAATAATAACACCATAACGATCCGTAAATTTCGAATATATGCATTTGTCTGCATGGTTATGCTTAAATCCATGGGATAAAATAACGGCATCGAACTTTTCATGCCATTGTTTCGGTGCCTGCTTTAACCCATACAAGGACTTAACAAGTTTGCAAACCTTCTTTTCGTTATTTGGCATCACGAATCCTTCCGGTTGTTCCATATACACTTCTTCATCTAATTCACCATTTAGGAAGGCGGTTTTAACATCCATTTGGTGTACATGCAAATTAAAAATGGAGGCAAGTGCCATCAACACTCTAATGGATGTTATTCTAGCCACGGGTGCATAGGTATCGAAATAATCAATACCCCCTTTCTGCTTGAAACCTTTTGCTACCAATCTAGCTTTAAAGGTTTGTAGTGACCCATCCGAATTATACTTCCTTCTAAACACCCATTTGCAACCAATTGGTTTTGATCCTGGAGGTAAATCGACTAATGTCCAAGTATTGTTTGATAATATCGAGTCCATTTCGTCGTTTATAGCCTCTTTCCAAAAACCTGAATCTCTAGAAGCCATAGCTTCAGCGAATGTTTTTGGATCATCTTCCGTATCGAGTGCAATAGGAATTTTATTCAGGACAGTTTCTCTATCTCCTTCCATAAGAAAGACAAGAGAATCAGGTGAGACAAAATCAGGGCCCAATCCTTTTTCCTTCCGTGCCCTTTGACTTCTCCGAGGAGGTTCAATATCATCGGAAGCCTTTCTCTTATTTCCAAGAGATAGGTCAGGATTCATTGTTGGAGTAGGTTTTGACGAGTCGGAATCATCGATAAATTTATTTTCAATAAATTCTACGTCCCTTGATTCCACTATCACATTGGATTCTAAATCCAATAACCTATATGCCTTTGAGTTTTCGGCATATCCAACAAACACGCTCTTGAGAGCTCTTGGCCCTAATTTTGTTCTCTTAGGGTCTGTAACGCGATAAAATGCCATGCATCCCCATACCCTAAGGTACTTCAAGTTTGGTTTTCTGCCTTTCCATACTTCGTATGGTGAAACTTTTGATTTCCGTGAAGGAATTCTATTATGCAAATAACAGGCGGTAAGTAACGCTTCACCCCACAAAGAGGATTTTAATTGTGCGTTCAAGAGCATAGAATTGGCCATATCCACTAGCGTCCTATTCTTCCTCTCAGCCAAACCATTTTGTTGTGGCGTGTATGGTGCACTAGTTTGATGTACAATACCATGCTCTTCACAAAACGCTGAAAATTCATGAGGAAAATATTCACCACCTCTATCGCTACGAAGAGTTTTAATTTTCCTTTCCATGAGATTCTCAACTTCAGCCTTATAACACTTAAATTTGTCAAAGGCCTCATCCTTAGTTTTCATCAAATAAACATAGGTATATCTAGAACAATCATCAATAAATGTTATAAAATACCTATTACCACCTCTAGTAACTATGCCATTTAATTCACAAATATCAGAATGCACAAGTTCTAGAAGTTGGGATTTTCTTTCTACACTTGGGAAAGATTTCTTAGTCATTTTCGCTTGTATGCAAATTTCACATTTAGAGTCGTGATTACTAGTGCAAGATATCAAACCATCTTTTCGCATGAATTTCAACGATCTAAAATTTAAATGCGCCAAACGAGAATGCCATAAAGAAATAGAGTCAATCATGTAGATAGAACTAGCATTTATTTCATTAATAGATAACTTAAACATCCCATTACAAGCATAGCCCTTTCCAACAAACATGCCAGCCTTCGATAAAATTACATTGTCAGCCTCAATCACAGCCTTAAAGCCGTTCTTACAAAGAAGATTAGCCGACACCAAATTCTTCTTGATTTCAGGAACATAGAGAACATTCTGTAGGGTCAACTTCTTCCCGGAAGTGAATTGGATTTGAATATTTCCCTTTCCGAGAACCTTGGCTGCATTGTGATTTCCCATAAGAACTTCACGTTCGTTGGGAGTCTCTTCATAATGCACAAAAAGCGACCTGTTGTTACAAACATGGACAGTAGCACCGGAGTCATACCACCAATCATAAGAAGCATCTTCAGACGCCATGTTCAACTCCATAATCATGCCAATATGCATGTCGGAAACCATGGCGACTAATTCAGAAACTGAACTCTCAATGACATTAGCCTGTTTGGAATTTCCGTTAGACTTGTCTTTGGAATTCCCATTCTGAACCTTAGGCTTGTTGCATTCCTTTTTGATGTGTCCCTTCTTGCCGCAATTGTAACATTTCATATTCTTCTTGTTCTTCTTGGTAGCACCGTTTGGATTGGAACCGGTTTCATCGAACTTCCTTTTCTTTCCCGCTCTACCTTGGTCATCCACGAAGTTCACTTTAGAACTAGAAGGACCCGCCAGGTTTCTTTTCCGGATTTGAGTCTCTTCTTCGATTCGGAGATGTTTCTGAAGTTGTTCAAGGTTGAAGTCTTCTGTTGTGTGAAGAAGTTCCTTCATGTATTTATGCCAACTTTCAGGAAGTTTGGCAATAATACCCCCCACTAACAACTCATCAGGAACAACAATCTTGAGATCTCGAAGTTTATTAGCGAGGATTTGGAATTCGTAAACCTGATCGAGAATGGGAGAACTATCATCCATAGTAAAATCAAAAAATTTCTTAATAAGAAACTTATCTGATCCTTGCTTTTCAGCCTTGTATTTGTTCTCCAACGTCTTCCATATTTTGCTTGGTGACTTCTCTGATGTGAATAGATCGTATAAACGATCCGACAGTGTGTTGAGAATGTGTCCTCTGCAAACCAGTTCGTCCTCCTCCCTCTTCGTTCGCTGCGCCTTTAATTCGTCAGTGTCGTCGTCCTTTGGTTCTGGTATTGGCTGCAAATTTTCGTCCAGAACGTATGCCACCTTCAATGCAGTGAGTAGAAACATCAACTTGTCTTGCCAACGGGTGAAATTGGTGCCATCAAACCGGTCCAGTTTGACGAAGTCTTGATTCATCATCTTGAAAGTTGCAGTCTTTCCTCCACTCTCCATTGTTGGGCAATTTTATCCCTTAAAATTGTTACGCCGAGTATAATGGATGGTGGAAGAAAACAGGACTTGAGGCACGATGATCGTTTTCTTTAAGGGATAAATCGCCCCCACTATGCTGCCGGGTTCTGGCGATTCCCCTCCAGGATACAACAAGTCGCGTCGGTTCTACAGCCAGCAATCTGCAGAAGTTCTCTAGAATTCTCTGTGAAACTTTGTCTGAAACTGATACAAATTCTGCTGTTGTTTGGCTTATTTATAGTTCACGAAAGTGCATGGATGAAAGGGTGTGTTTGTTCATAACAGTTGTGACTGTTTATAACAACACAACCCTTCACCAGCCGAAAATAACCGCCATAACTACCAGCAAAATATAAAACGGAAAACAGTTATTGGTTAAACTAACTCACGCCACACGCGCACGTGCCACGTCGCCAAAGTGCCTAAGTGCGCCTACAAAAGCGCCACTAAAGCGCCACATTGCGCCTTGCGCGCGCGCGCGTGCGAGTTGTAGAGGATAACCACTCTATATATTAACTCACTTTAATAGCATTAATGTGTTTCCATATATAAAGTGAACAATAACTATAGTTTCCAAGATGTGGGACAAAATACTCTTAGCTTTTTACAAGCTATTTACAACAATCCCCCACTTAGCTTGTAAATTCCAGTTCAATCGTGACAGATTTATGCATACAAGAAGGTGTCTCTCGACTTAAACCCCAATTAGTGTAAATACTTCAAATTTCTAATAAAGTATTTGGTGTCCGCAGATTAAACCAAAACTCTAGAATTAGAAGCGGAAGCATCACACACATAAATCTATCCAGTTCCGGTGAGTAATTCACATTATGTTAGCACCTTAAGCCATGTGCTCGATCCTGGATTCTTAAACATTTACAAAAGTAAACCTTTAAAACTTTTGTTAGAAGCGGCTAAACTTCTCATGTTTATATAGGTGAAGTTTCATCTTCTTGGTATCTATGTTACCTCGAAGATATGAACTTCATTAAGAGTCTTAACTCACCCTCGTAAATATTACACTGATCATCCTAGAATGGGTACGTAAATTATCAGTGTTTTCCAGATCATAATGCAACTTGTTTTTACCCATTAAACCTTGTTTAGCAATTAAGCATAAGGTTGGGTTCCCGCTACATGTGATCGTAAGGTTTTAATCCCATTCCACTAGATGTTTTCCTTACTAAGTCTCTGCAAAGACCCTTAGTAAACGGATCAGCCAAGTTTTCGCTTGACCGAACATAAACTATGGTAATAATACCATCACAGATTAACTGTCTTACATATTCATGTCGGAAGCTAATATGTCTAGATTTTCCATTATAAACTTTATTATATGCTCTAGACATTGTAGCTTGACTATCGCAAAACAAAGAAATAGATGGCATCGGTTGTGGCCACAACTTTATATCCAATAGCAGATTTCTCAGCCATTCTGCTTCTTTGCCTGCAGCCGCTAAGGCAATAAATTCTGACTCCATCGTTGAATGAGAGATACATGTCTGTTTCTTGGAACCCCAAGAGACTGCTCCTCCTCCAATCATAAAGATCCAGCCAGAAGTTGCCTTATTGTCACCCGCGCCAGTTATCCAACTAGCGTCTGTGTAACCCTCTAATACCGCTGGGAACTTATTATAAAATAATCCCAAGTTGGAAGTCCGTTTGAGATAACCGAGAATTCTACCAACAGCTTTCCAATGCATGGCACTAGGATTACTTGTGTATCTTGCGAGTTTACAAACTGCGAAGGAAATATCAGGTCGAGTGCAATGCATTGCATACATCAAACTCCCAATAACACTAGCATACTCTAATTGAGCAACCGCTCTTCCATCATTTTCAGTCAATTTTACCGAAGAATCATAAGGTGAGTTAGCTTCTTTAAATCCTAAATGTTTGAATTTAAGAAGCAACTTCTCTATGTAATGAGATTGACATAAAGCGTAACCCCCACTATGTTTCTTCACTTTGACACCTAAGATAGTATCAACCTCATTAAGATCCTTCATCTTAAATTGGGAGGTCAAATACTTCTTAGTTTCCAAAATCCCTTCCATGTTAGTCCCAAAAATAAGCATATCGTCCACATATAGACAAATAATAACACCATAACGATCCGTAAATTTCGAATATATGCATTTGTCTGCATGGTTATGCTTAAATCCATGGGATAAAATAACGGCATCGAACTTTTCATGCCATTGTTTCGGTGCCTGCTTTAACCCATACAAGGACTTAACAAGTTTGCAAACCTTCTTTTCGTTATTTGGCATCACGAATCCTTCCGGTTGTTCCATATACACTTCTTCATCTAATTCACCATTTAGGAAGGCGGTTTTAACATCCATTTGGTGTACATGCAAATTAAAAATGGAGGCAAGTGCCATCAACACTCTAATGGATGTTATTCTAGCCACGGGTGCATAGGTATCGAAATAATCAATACCCCCTTTCTGCTTGAAACCTTTTGCTACCAATCTAGCTTTAAAGGTTTGTAGTGACCCATCCGAATTATACTTCCTTCTAAACACCCATTTGCAACCAATTGGTTTTGATCCTGGAGGTAAATCGACTAATGTCCAAGTATTGTTTGATAATATCGAGTCCATTTCGTCGTTTATAGCCTCTTTCCAAAAACCTGAATCTCTAGAAGCCATAGCTTCAGCGAATGTTTTTGGATCATCTTCCGTATCGAGTGCAATAGGAATTTTATTCAGGACAGTTTCTCTATCTCCTTCCATAAGAAAGACAAGAGAATCAGGTGAGACAAAATCAGGGCCCAATCCTTTTTCCTTCCGTGCCCTTTGACTTCTCCGAGGAGGTTCAATATCATCGGAAGCCTTTCTCTTATTTCCAAGAGATAGGTCAGGATTCATTGTTGGAGTAGGTTTTGACGAGTCGGAATCATCGATAAATTTATTTTCAATAAATTCTACGTCCCTTGATTCCACTATCACATTGGATTCTAAATCCAATAACCTATATGCCTTTGAGTTTTCGGCATATCCAACAAACACGCTCTTGAGAGCTCTTGGCCCTAATTTTGTTCTCTTAGGGTCTGTAACGCGATAAAATGCCATGCATCCCCATACCCTAAGGTACTTCAAGTTTGGTTTTCTGCCTTTCCATACTTCGTATGGTGAAACTTTTGATTTCCGTGAAGGAATTCTATTATGCAAATAACAGGCGGTAAGTAACGCTTCACCCCACAAAGAGGATTTTAATTGTGCGTTCAAGAGCATAGAATTGGCCATATCCACTAGCGTCCTATTCTTCCTCTCAGCCAAACCATTTTGTTGTGGCGTGTATGGTGCACTAGTTTGATGTACAATACCATGCTCTTCACAAAACGCTGAAAATTCATGAGGAAAATATTCACCACCTCTATCGCTACGAAGAGTTTTAATTTTCCTTTCCATGAGATTCTCAACTTCAGCCTTATAACACTTAAATTTGTCAAAGGCCTCATCCTTAGTTTTCATCAAATAAACATAGGTATATCTAGAACAATCATCAATAAATGTTATAAAATACCTATTACCACCTCTAGTAACTATGCCATTTAATTCACAAATATCAGAATGCACAAGTTCTAGAAGTTGGGATTTTCTTTCTACACTTGGGAAAGATTTCTTAGTCATTTTCGCTTGTATGCAAATTTCACATTTAGAGTCGTGATTACTAGTGCAAGATATCAAACCATCTTTTCGCATGAATTTCAACGATCTAAAATTTAAATGCGCCAAACGAGAATGCCATAAAGAAATAGAGTCAATCATGTAGATAGAACTAGCATTTATTTCATTAATAGATAACTTAAACATCCCATTACAAGCATAGCCCTTTCCAACAAACATGCCAGCCTTCGATAAAATTACATTGTCAGCCTCAATCACAGCCTTAAAGCCGTTCTTACAAAGAAGATTAGCCGACACCAAATTCTTCTTGATTTCAGGAACATAGAGAACATTCTGTAGGGTCAACTTCTTCCCGGAAGTGAATTGGATTTGAATATTTCCCTTTCCTAGAACCTTGGCTGCATTGTGATTTCCCATAAGAACTTCACGTTCGTTGGGAGTCTCTTCATAATGCACAAAAAGCGACCTATTGTTACAAACATGGACAGTAGCACCGGAGTCATACCACCAATCATAAGAAGCATCTTCAGACGCCATGTTCAACTCCATAATCATGCCAATATGCATGTCGGAAACCATGGCGACTAATTCAGAAACTGAACTCTCAATGACATTAGCCTGTTTGGAATTTCCGTTAGACTTGTCTTTGGAATTCCCATTCTGAACCTTAGGCTTGTTGCATTCCTTTTTGATGTGTCCCTTCTTGCCGCAATTGTAACATTTCATATTCTTCTTGTTCTTCTTGGTAGCACCGTTTGGATTGGAACCGGTTTCATCGAACTTCCTTTTCTTTCCCGCTCTACCTTGGTCATCCACGAAGTTCACTTTAGAACTAGAAGGACCCGCCAGGTTTCTTTTCCGGATTTGAGTCTCTTCTTCGATTCGGAGATGTTTCTGAAGTTGTTCAAGGTTGAAGTCTTCTGTTGTGTGAAGAAGTTCCTTCATGTATTTATGCCAACTTTCAGGAAGTTTGGCAATAATACCCCCCACTAACAACTCATCAGGAACAACAATCTTGAGATCTCGAAGTTTATTAGCGAGGATTTGGAATTCGTAAACCTGATCGAGAATGGGAGAACTATCATCCATAGTAAAATCAAAAAATTTCTTAATAAGAAACTTATCTGATCCTTGCTTTTCAGCCTTGTATTTGTTCTCCAACGTCTTCCATATTTTGCTTGGTGACTTCTCTGATGTGAATAGATCGTATAAACGATCCGACAGTGTGTTGAGAATGTGTCCTCTGCAAACCAGTTCGTCCTCCTCCCTCTTCGTTCGCTGCGCCTTTAATTCGTCAGTGTCGTCGTCCTTTGGTTCTGGTATTGGCTGCAAATTTTCGTCCAGAACGTATGCCACCTTCAATGCAGTGAGTAGAAACATCAACTTGTCTTGCCAACGGGTGAAATTGGTGCCATCAAACCGGTCCAGTTTGACGAAGTCTTGATTCATCATCTTGAAAGTTGCAGTCTTTCCTCCACTCTCCATTGTTGGGCAATTTTATCCCTTAAAATTGTTACGCCGAGTATAATGGATGGTGGAAGAAAACAGGACTTGAGGCACGATGATCGTTTTCTTTAAGGGATAAATCGCCCCCACTATGCTGCCGGGTTCTGGCGATTCCCCTCCAGGATACAACAAGTCGCGTCGGTTCTACAGCCAGCAATCTGCAGAAGTTCTCTAGAATTCTCTGTGAAACTTTGTCTGAAACTGATACAAATTCTGCTGTTGTTTGGCTTATTTATAGTTCACGAAAGTGCATGGATGAAAGGGTGTGTTTGTTCATAACAGTTGTGACTGTTTATAACAACACAACCCTTCACCAGCCGAAAATAACCGCCATAACTACCAGCAAAATATAAAACGGAAAACAGTTATTGGTTAAACTAACTCACGCCACACGCGCACGTGCCACGTCGCCAAAGTGCCTAAGTGCGCCTACAAAAGCGCCACTAAAGCGCCACATTGCGCCTTGCGCGCGCGCGCGTGCGAGTTGTAGAGGATAACCACTCTATATATTAACTCACTTTAATAGCATTAATGTGTTTCCATATATAAAGTGAACAATAACTATAGTTTCCAAGATGTGGGACAAAATACTCTTAGCTTTTTACAAGCTATTTACAACAATCCCCCACTTAGCTTGTAAATTCCAGTTCAATCGTGACAGATTTATGCATACAAGAAGGTGTCTCTCGACTTAAACCCCAATTAGTGTAAATACTTCAAATTTCTAATAAAGTATTTGGTGTCCGCAGATTAAACCAAAACTCTAGAATTAGAAGCGGAAGCATCACACACATAAATCTATCCAGTTCCGGTGAGTAATTCACATTATGTTAGCACCTTAAGCCATGTGCTCGATCCTGGATTCTTAAACATTTACAAAAGTAAACCTTTAAAACTTTTGTTAGAAGCGGCTAAACTTCTCATGTTTATATAGGTGAAGTTTCATCTTCTTGGTATCTATGTTACCTCGAAGATATGAACTTCATTAAGAGTCTTAACTCACCCTCGTAAATATTACACTGATCATCCTAGAATGGGTACGTAAATTATCAGTGTTTTCCAGATCATAATGCAACTTGTTTTTACCCATTAAACCTTGTTTAGCAATTAAGCATAAGGTTGGGTTCCCGCTACATGTGATCGTAAGGTTTTAATCCCATTCCACTAGATGTTTTCCTTACTAAGTCTCTGCAAAGACCCTTAGTAAACGGATCAGCCAAGTTTTCGCTTGACCGAACATAAACTATGGTAATAATACCATCACAGATTAACTGTCTTACATATTCATGTCGGAAGCTAATATGTCTAGATTTTCCATTATAAACTTTATTATATGCTCTAGACATTGTAGCTTGACTATCGCAAAACAAAGAAATAGATGGCATCGGTTGTGGCCACAACTTTATATCCAATAGCAGATTTCTCAGCCATTCTGCTTCTTTGCCTGCAGCTGCTAAGGCAATAAATTCTGACTCCATCGTTGAATGAGAGATACATGTCTGTTTCTTGGAACCCCAAGAGACTGCTCCTCCTCCAATCATAAAGATCCAGCCAGAAGTTGCCTTATTGTCACCCGCGCCAGTTATCCAACTAGCGTCTGTGTAACCCTCTAATACCGCTGGGAACTTATTATAAAATAATCCCAAGTTGGAAGTCCGTTTGAGATAACCGAGAATTCTACCAACAGCTTTCCAATGCATGGCACTAGGATTACTTGTGTATCTTGCGAGTTTACAAACTGCGAAGGAAATATCAGGTCGAGTGCAATGCATTGCATACATCAAACTCCCAATAACACTAGCATACTCTAATTGAGCAACCGCTCTTCCATCATTTTCAGTCAATTTTACCGAAGAATCATAAGGTGAGTTAGCTTCTTTAAATCCTAAATGTTTGAATTTAAGAAGCAACTTCTCTATGTAATGAGATTGACATAAAGCGTAACCCCCACTATGTTTCTTCACTTTGACACCTAAGATAGTATCAACCTCATTAAGATCCTTCATCTTAAATTGGGAGGTCAAATACTTCTTAGTTTCCAAAATCCCTTCTATGTTAGTCCCAAAAATAAGCATATCGTCCACATATAGACAAATAATAACACCATAACGATCCGTAAATTTCGAATATATGCATTTGTCTGCATGGTTATGCTTAAATCCATGGGATAAAATAACGGCATCGAACTTTTCATGCCATTGTTTCGGTGCCTGCTTTAACCCATACAAGGACTTAACAAGTTTGCAAACCTTCTTTTCGTTATTTGGCATCACGAATCCTTCCGGTTGTTCCATATACACTTCTTCATCTAATTCACCATTTAGGAAGGCGGTTTTAACATCCATTTGGTGTACATGCAAATTAAAAATGGAGGCAAGTGCCATCAACACTCTAATGGATGTTATTCTAGCCACGGGTGCATAGGTATCGAAATAATCAATACCCCCTTTCTGCTTGAAACCTTTTGCTACCAATCTAGCTTTAAAGGTTTGTAGTGACCCATCCGAATTATACTTCCTTCTAAACACCCATTTGCAACCAATTGGTTTTGATCCTGGAGGTAAATCGACTAATGTCCAAGTATTGTTTGATAATATCGAGTCCATTTCGTCGTTTATAGCCTCTTTCCAAAAACCTGAATCTCTAGAAGCCATAGCTTCAGCGAATGTTTTTGGATCATCTTCCGTATCGAGTGCAATAGGAATTTTATTCAGGACAGTTTCTCTATCTCCTTCCATAAGAAAGACAAGAGAATCAGGTGAGACAAAATCAGGGCCCAATCCTTTTTCCTTCCGTGCCCTTTGACTTCTCCGAGGAGGTTCAATATCATCGGAAGCCTTTCTCTTATTTCCAAGAGATAGGTCAGGATTCATTGTTGGAGTAGGTTTTGACGAGTCGGAATCATCGATAAATTTATTTTCAATAAATTCTACGTCCCTTGATTCCACTATCACATTGGATTCTAAATCCAATAACCTATATGCCTTTGAGTTTTCGGCATATCCAACAAACACGCTCTTGAGAGCTCTTGGCCCTAATTTTGTTCTCTTAGGGTCTGTAACGCGATAAAATGCCATGCATCCCCATACCCTAAGGTACTTCAAGTTTGGTTTTCTGCCTTTCCATACTTCGTATGGTGAAACTTTTGATTTCCGTGAAGGAATTCTATTATGCAAATAACAGGCGGTAAGTAACGCTTCACCCCACAAAGAGGATTTTAATTGTGCGTTCAAGAGCATAGAATTGGCCATATCCACTAGCGTCCTATTCTTCCTCTCAGCCAAACCATTTTGTTGTGGCGTGTATGGTGCACTAGTTTGATGTACAATACCATGCTCTTCACAAAACGCTGAAAATTCATGAGGAAAATATTCACCACCTCTATCGCTACGAAGAGTTTTAATTTTCCTTTCCATGAGATTCTCAACTTCAGCCTTATAACACTTAAATTTGTCAAAGGCCTCATCCTTAGTTTTCATCAAATAAACATAGGTATATCTAGAACAATCATCAATAAATGTTATAAAATACCTATTACCACCTCTAGTAACTATGCCATTTAATTCACAAATATCAGAATGCACAAGTTCTAGAAGTTGGGATTTTCTTTCTACACTTGGGAAAGATTTCTTAGTCATTTTCGCTTGTATGCAAATTTCACATTTAGAGTCGTGATTACTAGTGCAAGATATCAAACCATCTTTTCGCATGAATTTCAACGATCTAAAATTTAAATGCGCCAAACGAGAATGCCATAAAGAAATAGAGTCAATCATGTAGATAGAACTAGCATTTATTTCATTAATAGATAACTTAAACATCCCATTACAAGCATAGCCCTTTCCAACAAACATGCCAGCCTTCGATAAAATTACATTGTCAGCCTCAATCACAGCCTTAAAGCCGTTCTTACAAAGAAGATTAGCCGACACCAAATTCTTCTTGATTTCAGGAACATAGAGAACATTCTGTAGGGTCAACTTCTTCCCGGAAGTGAATTGGATTTGAATATTTCCCTTTCCGAGAACCTTGGCTGCATTGTGATTTCCCATAAGAACTTCACGTTCGTTGGGAGTCTCTTCATAATGCACAAAAAGCGACCTGTTGTTACAAACATGGACAGTAGCACCGGAGTCATACCACCAATCATAAGAAGCATCTTCAGACGCCATGTTCAACTCCATAATCATGCCAATATGCATGTCGGAAACCATGGCGACTAATTCAGAAACTGAACTCTCAATGACATTAGCCTGTTTGGAATTTCCGTTAGACTTGTCTTTGGAATTCCCATTCTGAACCTTAGGCTTGTTGCATTCCTTTTTGATGTGTCCCTTCTTGCCGCAATTGTAACATTTCATATTCTTCTTGTTCTTCTTGGTAGCACCGTTTGGATTGGAACCGGTTTCATCGAACTTCCTTTTCTTTCCCGCTCTACCTTGGTCATCCACGAAGTTCACTTTAGAACTAGAAGGACCCGCCAGGTTTCTTTTCCGGATTTGAGTCTCTTCTTCGATTCGGAGATGTTTCTGAAGTTGTTCAAGGTTGAAGTCTTCTGTTGTGTGAAGAAGTTCCTTCATGTATTTATGCCAACTTTCAGGAAGTTTGGCAATAATACCCCCCACTAACAACTCATCAGGAACAACAATCTTGAGATCTCGAAGTTTATTAGCGAGGATTTGGAATTCGTAAACCTGATCGAGAATGGGAGAACTATCATCCATAGTAAAATCAAAAAATTTCTTAATAAGAAACTTATCTGATCCTTGCTTTTCAGCCTTGTATTTGTTCTCCAACGTCTTCCATATTTTGCTTGGTGACTTCTCTGATGTGAATAGATCGTATAAACGATCCGACAGTGTGTTGAGAATGTGTCCTCTGCAAACCAGTTCGTCCTCCTCCCTCTTCGTTCGCTGCGCCTTTAATTCGTCAGTGTCGTCGTCCTTTGGTTCTGGTATTGGCTGCAAATTTTCGTCCAGAACGTATGCCACCTTCAATGCAGTGAGTAGAAACATCAACTTGTCTTGCCAACGGGTGAAATTGGTGCCATCAAACCGGTCCAGTTTGACGAAGTCTTGATTCATCATCTTGAAAGTTGCAGTCTTTCCTCCACTCTCCATTGTTGGGCAATTTTATCCCTTAAAATTGTTACGCCGAGTATAATGGATGGTGGAAGAAAACAGGACTTGAGGCACGATGATCGTTTTCTTTAAGGGATAAATCGCCCCCACTATGCTGCCGGGTTCTGGCGATTCCCCTCCAGGATACAACAAGTCGCGTCGGTTCTACAGCCAGCAATCTGCAGAAGTTCTCTAGAATTCTCTGTGAAACTTTGTCTGAAACTGATACAAATTCTGCTGTTGTTTGGCTTATTTATAGTTCACGAAAGTGCATGGATGAAAGGGTGTGTTTGTTCATAACAGTTGTGACTGTTTATAACAACACAACCCTTCACCAGCCGAAAATAACCGCCATAACTACCAGCAAAATATAAAACGGAAAACAGTTATTGGTTAAACTAACTCACGCCACACGCGCACGTGCCACGTCGCCAAAGTGCCTAAGTGCGCCTACAAAAGCGCCACTAAAGCGCCACATTGCGCCTTGCGCGCGCGCGCGTGCGAGTTGTAGAGGATAACCACTCTATATATTAACTCACTTTAATAGCATTAATGTGTTTCCATATATAAAGTGAACAATAACTATAGTTTCCAAGATGTGGGACAAAATACTCTTAGCTTTTTACAAGCTATTTACAACAATCCCCCACTTAGCTTGTAAATTCCAGTTCAATCGTGACAGATTTATGCATACAAGAAGGTGTCTCTCGACTTAAACCCCAATTAGTGTAAATACTTCAAATTTCTAATAAAGTATTTGGTGTCCGCAGATTAAACCAAAACTCTAGAATTAGAAGCGGAAGCATCACACACATAAATCTATCCAGTTCCGGTGAGTAATTCACATTATGTTAGCACCTTAAGCCATGTGCTCGATCCTGGATTCTTAAACATTTACAAAAGTAAACCTTTAAAACTTTTGTTAGAAGCGGCTAAACTTCTCATGTTTATATAGGTGAAGTTTCATCTTCTTGGTATCTATGTTACCTCGAAGATATGAACTTCATTAAGAGTCTTAACTCACCCTCGTAAATATTACACTGATCATCCTAGAATGGGTACGTAAATTATCAGTGTTTTCCAGATCATAATGCAACTTGTTTTTACCCATTAAACCTTGTTTAGCAATTAAGCATAAGGTTGGGTTCCCGCTACATGTGATCGTAAGGTTTTAATCCCATTCCACTAGATGTTTTCCTTACTAAGTCTCTGCAAAGACCCTTAGTAAACGGATCAGCCAAGTTTTCGCTTGACCGAACATAAACTATGGTAATAATACCATCACAGATTAACTGTCTTACATATTCATGTCGGAAGCTAATATGTCTAGATTTTCCATTATAAACTTTATTATATGCTCTAGACATTGTAGCTTGACTATCGCAAAACAAAGAAATAGATGGCATCGGTTGTGGCCACAACTTTATATCCAATAGCAGATTTCTCAGCCATTCTGCTTCTTTGCCTGCAGCCGCTAAGGCAATAAATTCTGACTCCATCGTTGAATGAGAGATACATGTCTGTTTCTTGGAACCCCAAGAGACTGCTCCTCCTCCAATCATAAAGATCCAGCCAGAAGTTGCCTTATTGTCACCCGCGCCAGTTATCCAACTAGCGTCTGTGTAACCCTCTAATACCGCTGGGAACTTATTATAAAATAATCCCAAGTTGGAAGTCCGTTTGAGATAACCGAGAATTCTACCAACAGCTTTCCAATGCATGGCACTAGGATTACTTGTGTATCTTGCGAGTTTACAAACTGCGAAGGAAATATCAGGTCGAGTGCAATGCATTGCATACATCAAACTCCCAATAACACTAGCATACTCTAATTGAGCAACCGCTCTTCCATCATTTTCAGTCAATTTTACCGAAGAATCATAAGGTGAGTTAGCTTCTTTAAATCCTAAATGTTTGAATTTAAGAAGCAACTTCTCTATGTAATGAGATTGACATAAAGCGTAACCCCCACTATGTTTCTTCACTTTGACACCTAAGATAGTATCAACCTCATTAAGATCCTTCATCTTAAATTGGGAGGTCAAATACTTCTTAGTTTCCAAAATCCCTTCCATGTTAGTCCCAAAAATAAGCATATCGTCCACATATAGACAAATAATAACACCATAACGATCCGTAAATTTCGAATATATGCATTTGTCTGCATGGTTATGCTTAAATCCATGGGATAAAATAACGGCATCGAACTTTTCATGCCATTGTTTCGGTGCCTGCTTTAACCCATACAAGGACTTAACAAGTTTGCAAACCTTCTTTTCGTTATTTGGCATCACGAATCCTTCCGGTTGTTCCATATACACTTCTTCATCTAATTCACCATTTAGGAAGGCGGTTTTAACATCCATTTGGTGTACATGCAAATTAAAAATGGAGGCAAGTGCCATCAACACTCTAATGGATGTTATTCTAGCCACGGGTGCATAGGTATCGAAATAATCAATACCCCCTTTCTGCTTGAAACCTTTTGCTACCAATCTAGCTTTAAAGGTTTGTAGTGACCCATCCGAATTATACTTCCTTCTAAACACCCATTTGCAACCAATTGGTTTTGATCCTGGAGGTAAATCGACTAATGTCCAAGTATTGTTTGATAATATCGAGTCCATTTCGTCGTTTATAGCCTCTTTCCAAAAACCTGAATCTCTAGAAGCCATAGCTTCAGCGAATGTTTTTGGATCATCTTCCGTATCGAGTGCAATAGGAATTTTATTCAGGACAGTTTCTCTATCTCCTTCCATAAGAAAGACAAGAGAATCAGGTGAGACAAAATCAGGGCCCAATCCTTTTTCCTTCCGTGCCCTTTGACTTCTCCGAGGAGGTTCAATATCATCGGAAGCCTTTCTCTTATTTCCAAGAGATAGGTCAGGATTCATTGTTGGAGTAGGTTTTGACGAGTCGGAATCATCGATAAATTTATTTTCAATAAATTCTACGTCCCTTGATTCCACTATCACATTGGATTCTAAATCCAATAACCTATATGCCTTTGAGTTTTCGGCATATCCAACAAACACGCTCTTGAGAGCTCTTGGCCCTAATTTTGTTCTCTTAGGGTCTGTAACGCGATAAAATGCCATGCATCCCCATACCCTAAGGTACTTCAAGTTTGGTTTTCTGCCTTTCCATACTTCGTATGGTGAAACTTTTGATTTCCGTGAAGGAATTCTATTATGCAAATAACAGGCGGTAAGTAACGCTTCACCCCACAAAGAGGATTTTAATTGTGCGTTCAAGAGCATAGAATTGGCCATATCCAGTAGCGTCCTATTCTTCCTCTCAGCCAAACCATTTTGTTGTGGCGTGTATGGTGCACTAGTTTGATGTACAATACCATGCTCTTCACAAAACGCTGAAAATTCATGAGGAAAATATTCACCACCTCTATCGCTACGAAGAGTTTTAATTTTCCTTTCCATGAGATTCTCAACTTCAGCCTTATAACACTTAAATTTGTCAAAGGCCTCATCCTTAGTTTTCATCAAATAAACATAGGTATATCTAGAACAATCATCAATAAATGTTATAAAATACCTATTACCACCTCTAGTAACTATGCCATTTAATTCACAAATATCAGAATGCACAAGTTCTAGAAGTTGGGATTTTCTTTCTACACTTGGGAAAGATTTCTTAGTCATTTTCGCTTGTATGCAAATTTCACATTTAGAGTCGTGATTACTAGTGCAAGATATCAAACCATCTTTTCGCATGAATTTCAACGATCTAAAATTTAAATGCGCCAAACGAGAATGCCATAAAGAAATAGAGTCAATCATGTAGATAGAACTAGCATTTATTTCATTAATAGATAACTTAAACATCCCATTACAAGCATAGCCCTTTCCAACAAACATGCCAGCCTTCGATAAAATTACATTGTCAGCCTCAATCACAGCCTTAAAGCCGTTCTTACAAAGAAGATTAGCCGACACCAAATTCTTCTTGATTTCAGGAACATAGAGAACATTCTGTAGGGTCAACTTCTTCCCGGAAGTGAATTGGATTTGAATATTTCCCTTTCCGAGAACCTTGGCTGCATTGTGATTTCCCATAAGAACTTCACGTTCGTTGGGAGTCTCTTCATAATGCACAAAAAGCGACCTGTTGTTACAAACATGGACAGTAGCACCGGAGTCATACCACCAATCATAAGAAGCATCTTCAGACGCCATGTTCAACTCCATAATCATGCCAATATGCATGTCGGAAACCATGGCGACTAATTCAGAAACTGAACTCTCAATGACATTAGCCTGTTTGGAATTTCCGTTAGACTTGTCTTTGGAATTCCCATTCTGAACCTTAGGCTTGTTGCATTCCTTTTTGATGTGTCCCTTCTTGCCGCAATTGTAACATTTCATATTCTTCTTGTTCTTCTTGGTAGCACCGTTTGGATTGGAACCGGTTTCATCGAACTTCCTTTTCTTTCCCGCTCTACCTTGGTCATCCACGAAGTTCACTTTAGAACTAGAAGGACCCGCCAGGTTTCTTTTCCGGATTTGAGTCTCTTCTTCGATTCGGAGATGTTTCTGAAGTTGTTCAAGGTTGAAGTCTTCTGTTGTGTGAAGAAGTTCCTTCATGTATTTATGCCAACTTTCAGGAAGTTTGGCAATAATACCCCCCACTAACAACTCATCAGGAACAACAATCTTGAGATCTCGAAGTTTATTAGCGAGGATTTGGAATTCGTAAACCTGATCGAGAATGGGAGAACTATCATCCATAGTAAAGTGTGTTGAGAATGTGTCCTCTGCAAACCAGTTCGTCCTCCTCCCTCTTCGTTCGCTGCGCCTTTAATTCGTCAGTGTCGTCGTCCTTTGGTTCTGGTATTGGCTGCAAATTTTCGTCCAGAACGTATGCCACCTTCAATGCAGTGAGTAGAAACATCAACTTGTCTTGCCAACGGGTGAAATTGGTGCCATCAAACCGGTCCAGTTTGACGAAGTCTTGATTCATCATCTTGAAAGTTGCAGTCTTTCCTCCACTCTCCATTGTTGGGCAATTTTATCCCTTAAAATTGTTACGCCGAGTATAATGGATGGTGGAAGAAAACAGGACTTGAGGCACGATGATCGTTTTCTTTAAGGGATAAATCGCCCCCACTATGCTGCCGGGTTCTGGCGATTCCCCTCCAGGATACAACAAGTCGCGTCGGTTCTACAGCCAGCAATCTGCAGAAGTTCTCTAGAATTCTCTGTGAAACTTTGTCTGAAACTGATACAAATTCTGCTGTTGTTTGGCTTATTTATAGTTCACGAAAGTGCATGGATGAAAGGGTGTGTTTGTTCATAACAGTTGTGACTGTTTATAACAACACAACCCTTCACCAGCCGAAAATAACCGCCATAACTACCAGCAAAATATAAAACGGAAAACAGTTATTGGTTAAACTAACTCACGCCACACGCGCACGTGCCACGTCGCCAAAGTGCCTAAGTGCGCCTACAAAAGCGCCACTAAAGCGCCACATTGCGCCTTGCGCGCGCGCGCGTGCGAGTTGTAGAGGATAACCACTCTATATATTAACTCACTTTAATAGCATTAATGTGTTTCCATATATAAAGTGAACAATAACTATAGTTTCCAAGATGTGGGACAAAATACTCTTAGCTTTTTACAAGCTATTTACAACAATCCCCCACTTAGCTTGTAAATTCCAGTTCAATCGTGACAGATTTATGCATACAAGAAGGTGTCTCTCGACTTAAACCCCAATTAGTGTAAATACTTCAAATTTCTAATAAAGTATTTGGTGTCCGCAGATTAAACCAAAACTCTAGAATTAGAAGCGGAAGCATCACACACATAAATCTATCCAGTTCCGGTGAGTAATTCACATTATGTTAGCACCTTAAGCCATGTGCTCGATCCTGGATTCTTAAACATTTACAAAAGTAAACCTTTAAAACTTTTGTTAGAAGCGGCTAAACTTCTCATGTTTATATAGGTGAAGTTTCATCTTCTTGGTATCTATGTTACCTCGAAGATATGAACTTCATTAAGAGTCTTAACTCACCCTCGTAAATATTACACTGATCATCCTAGAATGGGTACGTAAATTATCAGTGTTTTCCAGATCATAATGCAACTTGTTTTTACCCATTAAACCTTGTTTAGCAATTAAGCATAAGGTTGGGTTCCCGCTACATGTGATCGTAAGGTTTTAATCCCATTCCACTAGATGTTTTCCTTACTAAGTCTCTGCAAAGACCCTTAGTAAACGGATCAGCCAAGTTTTCGCTTGACCGAACATAAACTATGGTAATAATACCATCACAGATTAACTGTCTTACATATTCATGTCGGAAGCTAATATGTCTAGATTTTCCATTATAAACTTTATTATATGCTCTAGACATTGTAGCTTGACTATCGCAAAACAAAGAAATAGATGGCATCGGTTGTGGCCACAACTTTATATCCAATAGCAGATTTCTCAGCCATTCTGCTTCTTTGCCTGCAGCCGCTAAGGCAATAAATTCTGACTCCATCGTTGAATGAGAGATACATGTCTGTTTCTTGGAACCCCAAGAGACTGCTCCTCCTCCAATCATAAAGATCCAGCCAGAAGTTGCCTTATTGTCACCCGCGCCAGTTATCCAACTAGCGTCTGTGTAACCCTCTAATACCGCTGGGAACTTATTATAAAATAATCCCAAGTTGGAAGTCCGTTTGAGATAACCGAGAATTCTACCAACAGCTTTCCAATGCATGGCACTAGGATTACTTGTGTATCTTGCGAGTTTACAAACTGCGAAGGAAATATCAGGTCGAGTGCAATGCATTGCATACATCAAACTCCCAATAACACTAGCATACTCTAATTGAGCAACCGCTCTTCCATCATTTTCAGTCAATTTTACCGAAGAATCATAAGGTGAGTTAGCTTCTTTAAATCCTAAATGTTTGAATTTAAGAAGCAACTTCTCTATGTAATGAGATTGACATAAAGCGTAACCCCCACTATGTTTCTTCACTTTGACACCTAAGATAGTATCAACCTCATTAAGATCCTTCATCTTAAATTGGGAGGTCAAATACTTCTTAGTTTCCAAAATCCCTTCCATGTTAGTCCCAAAAATAAGCATATCGTCCACATATAGACAAATAATAACACCATAACGATCCGTAAATTTCGAATATATGCATTTGTCTGCATGGTTATGCTTAAATCCATGGGATAAAATAACGGCATCGAACTTTTCATGCCATTGTTTCGGTGCCTGCTTTAACCCATACAAGGACTTAACAAGTTTGCAAACCTTCTTTTCGTTATTTGGCATCACGAATCCTTCCGGTTGTTCCATATACACTTCTTCATCTAATTCACCATTTAGGAAGGCGGTTTTAACATCCATTTGGTGTACATGCAAATTAAAAATGGAGGCAAGTGCCATCAACACTCTAATGGATGTTATTCTAGCCACGGGTGCATAGGTATCGAAATAATCAATACCCCCTTTCTGCTTGAAACCTTTTGCTACCAATCTAGCTTTAAAGGTTTGTAGTGACCCATCCGAATTATACTTCCTTCTAAACACCCATTTGCAACCAATTGGTTTTGATCCTGGAGGTAAATCGACTAATGTCCAAGTATTGTTTGATAATATCGAGTCCATTTCGTCGTTTATAGCCTCTTTCCAAAAACCTGAATCTCTAGAAGCCATAGCTTCAGCGAATGTTTTTGGATCATCTTCCGTATCGAGTGCAATAGGAATTTTATTCAGGACAGTTTCTCTATCTCCTTCCATAAGAAAGACAAGAGAATCAGGTGAGACAAAATCAGGGCCCAATCCTTTTTCCTTCCGTGCCCTTTGACTTCTCCGAGGAGGTTCAATATCATCGGAAGCCTTTCTCTTATTTCCAAGAGATAGGTCAGGATTCATTGTTGGAGTAGGTTTTGACGAGTCGGAATCATCGATAAATTTATTTTCAATAAATTCTACGTCCCTTGATTCCACTATCACATTGGATTCTAAATCCAATAACCTATATGCCTTTGAGTTTTCGGCATATCCAACAAACACGCTCTTGAGAGCTCTTGGCCCTAATTTTGTTCTCTTAGGGTCTGTAACGCGATAAAATGCCATGCATCCCCATACCCTAAGGTACTTCAAGTTTGGTTTTCTGCCTTTCCATACTTCGTATGGTGAAACTTTTGATTTCCGTGAAGGAATTCTATTATGCAAATAACAGGCGGTAAGTAACGCTTCACCCCACAAAGAGGATTTTAATTGTGCGTTCAAGAGCATAGAATTGGCCATATCCAGTAGCGTCCTATTCTTCCTCTCAGCCAAACCATTTTGTTGTGGCGTGTATGGTGCACTAGTTTGATGTACAATACCATGCTCTTCACAAAACGCTGAAAATTCATGAGGAAAATATTCACCACCTCTATCGCTACGAAGAGTTTTAATTTTCCTTTCCATGAGATTCTCAACTTCAGCCTTATAACACTTAAATTTGTCAAAGGCCTCATCCTTAGTTTTCATCAAATAAACATAGGTATATCTAGAACAATCATCAATAAATGTTATAAAATACCTATTACCACCTCTAGTAACTATGCCATTTAATTCACAAATATCAGAATGCACAAGTTCTAGAAGTTGGGATTTTCTTTCTACACTTGGGAAAGATTTCTTAGTCATTTTCGCTTGTATGCAAATTTCACATTTAGAGTCGTGATTACTAGTGCAAGATATCAAACCATCTTTTCGCATGAATTTCAACGATCTAAAATTTAAATGCGCCAAACGAGAATGCCATAAAGAAATAGAGTCAATCATGTAGATAGAACTAGCATTTATTTCATTAATAGATAACTTAAACATCCCATTACAAGCATAGCCCTTTCCAACAAACATGCCAGCCTTCGATAAAATTACATTGTCAGCCTCAATCACAGCCTTAAAGCCGTTCTTACAAAGAAGATTAGCCGACACCAAATTCTTCTTGATTTCAGGAACATAGAGAACATTCTGTAGGGTCAACTTCTTCCCGGAAGTGAATTGGATTTGAATATTTCCCTTTCCGAGAACCTTGGCTGCATTGTGATTTCCCATAAGAACTTCACGTTCGTTGGGAGTCTCTTCATAATGCACAAAAAGCGACCTGTTGTTACAAACATGGACAGTAGCACCGGAGTCATACCACCAATCATAAGAAGCATCTTCAGACGCCATGTTCAACTCCATAATCATGCCAATATGCATGTCGGAAACCATGGCGACTAATTCAGAAACTGAACTCTCAATGACATTAGCCTGTTTGGAATTTCCGTTAGACTTGTCTTTGGAATTCCCATTCTGAACCTTAGGCTTGTTGCATTCCTTTTTGATGTGTCCCTTCTTGCCGCAATTGTAACATTTCATATTCTTCTTGTTCTTCTTGGTAGCACCGTTTGGATTGGAACCGGTTTCATCGAACTTCCTTTTCTTTCCCGCTCTACCTTGGTCATCCACGAAGTTCACTTTAGAACTAGAAGGACCCGCCAGGTTTCTTTTCCGGATTTGAGTCTCTTCTTCGATTCGGAGATGTTTCTGAAGTTGTTCAAGGTTGAAGTCTTCTGTTGTGTGAAGAAGTTCCTTCATGTATTTATGCCAACTTTCAGGAAGTTTGGCAATAATACCCCCCACTAACAACTCATCAGGAACAACAATCTTGAGATCTCGAAGTTTATTAGCGAGGATTTGGAATTCGTAAACCTGATCGAGAATGGGAGAACTATCATCCATAGTAAAGTGTGTTGAGAATGTGTCCTCTGCAAACCAGTTCGTCCTCCTCCCTCTTCGTTCGCTGCGCCTTTAATTCGTCAGTGTCGTCGTCCTTTGGTTCTGGTATTGGCTGCAAATTTTCGTCCAGAACGTATGCCACCTTCAATGCAGTGAGTAGAAACATCAACTTGTCTTGCCAACGGGTGAAATTGGTGCCATCAAACCGGTCCAGTTTGACGAAGTCTTGATTCATCATCTTGAAAGTTGCAGTCTTTCCTCCACTCTCCATTGTTGGGCAATTTTATCCCTTAAAATTGTTACGCCGAGTATAATGGATGGTGGAAGAAAACAGGACTTGAGGCACGATGATCGTTTTCTTTAAGGGATAAATCGCCCCCACTATGCTGCCGGGTTCTGGCGATTCCCCTCCAGGATACAACAAGTCGCGTCGGTTCTACAGCCAGCAATCTGCAGAAGTTCTCTAGAATTCTCTGTGAAACTTTGTCTGAAACTGATACAAATTCTGCTGTTGTTTGGCTTATTTATAGTTCACGAAAGTGCATGGATGAAAGGGTGTGTTTGTTCATAACAGTTGTGACTGTTTATAACAACACAACCCTTCACCAGCCGAAAATAACCGCCATAACTACCAGCAAAATATAAAACGGAAAACAGTTATTGGTTAAACTAACTCACGCCACACGCGCACGTGCCACGTCGCCAAAGTGCCTAAGTGCGCCTACAAAAGCGCCACTAAAGCGCCACATTGCGCCTTGCGCGCGCGCGCGTGCGAGTTGTAGAGGATAACCACTCTATATATTAACTCACTTTAATAGCATTAATGTGTTTCCATATATAAAGTGAACAATAACTATAGTTTCCAAGATGTGGGACAAAATACTCTTAGCTTTTTACAAGCTATTTACAACAATCCCCCACTTAGCTTGTAAATTCCAGTTCAATCGTGACAGATTTATGCATACAAGAAGGTGTCTCTCGACTTAAACCCCAATTAGTGTAAATACTTCAAATTTCTAATAAAGTATTTGGTGTCCGCAGATTAAACCAAAACTCTAGAATTAGAAGCGGAAGCATCACACACATAAATCTATCCAGTTCCGGTGAGTAATTCACATTATGTTAGCACCTTAAGCCATGTGCTCGATCCTGGATTCTTAAACATTTACAAAAGTAAACCTTTAAAACTTTTGTTAGAAGCGGCTAAACTTCTCATGTTTATATAGGTGAAGTTTCATCTTCTTGGTATCTATGTTACCTCGAAGATATGAACTTCATTAAGAGTCTTAACTCACCCTCGTAAATATTACACTGATCATCCTAGAATGGGTACGTAAATTATCAGTGTTTTCCAGATCATAATGCAACTTGTTTTTACCCATTAAACCTTGTTTAGCAATTAAGCATAAGGTTGGGTTCC
The DNA here is from genome assembly GCA_023055425.1 of Linanthus parryae. Lineage (NCBI taxonomy): Eukaryota > Viridiplantae > Streptophyta > Magnoliopsida > Ericales > Polemoniaceae > Linanthus > Linanthus parryae. The sequence goes on from JALGPY010000002.1 coordinate 2,799,821, forward strand.
CGCTACATGTGATCGTAAGGTTTTAATCCCATTCCACTAGATGTTTTCCTTACTAAGTCTCTGCAAAGACCCTTAGTAAACGGATCAGCCAAGTTTTCGCTTGACCGAACATAAACTATGGTAATAATACCATCACAGATTAACTGTCTTACATATTCATGTCGGAAGCTAATATGTCTAGATTTTCCATTATAAACTTTATTACAAGCTATTTACAACAATAAAGAGGTATGGTCTAAATCAGGCAATGTGATGATTTGTTTGGTGAAGGGAGAAACTAAAACCAACGACCTTAACAGTCGATTTCCTCTATCCCAAAAAATCTTCTTCCTCCAGCAGAAAAGGAGCCAACTGTGTATAGAGCATAACAACACCATCCCATCTCTGCAAAATCCTTCCTTCCCAGTAACTTCACGAAAACTAGATTCGGAGTAAGGTGTTTGGTGAATTGGATCGAACAAATTGAATAAGTAGCAGAAGGAAGATTGATCCTTGGAATTTCGGGTACACAGTTTCACCAACCATGCCAATTGATCGATTTCACAACGATTGTAATTGGGCATTAATGACCACAACTTCTTGCAACAAGCGGCGAATCGAAATCGGTCGGCAGGAGAGAGCCTTACCAGGATTTCTCCGACGAGGTCGTCCGACAGGTCGTTCCATCGACGACGAATAGGAGTTGTCTTTAGCTTCTTCCCCAAGTTGCACGCGAAATAAGGTTCTTGTTGACGAACCGCAATCACATACTTGTTTTTGTTCGCCATCGATATAAGATCGTTTTGTTCTCTGCAATTCAACTACATAGGGTTAGCGTTCTCGTTTTTTAATACTTCTCGCTCGCTTACAAAGGCGGTCTCCACTCTGTTTCCAAATTACTATCTTTTTTGCAGTCTGCACCCACATGTTTGAGAACCATTTCAGTTAACTCCATCAATACTTTCTCCGTAATTACGTGGTCTCTCTCACCAGGGTTTTAAATAACAGTTTCGTTATCGTACTGATGGCGGGTTGACCCTGCAATGATAATAGAAAATCAAATGCTTGAATTTATTACACACTATTGCATATAATTCATAGTATATAACAATATGGACACACTAGTGCATATAATTCACAGTATATAACAATATGGACACTGAACTTTGAAATCTATGGACCTCGATTTCAATACATCCTCGGAATTTGGGTTATGACGTTTCTTCTTGGCTCATTACTTATTGCATACCTCTACTTTGTCGAAACTATCATACTGCAACCCCCTACTTTTAAAATTCGTTGATTGCATCCCACATTTATAACATACATGTCAATGTCAAACTCGGAAAAGAATATCGTAACCAAATTAACTCCATCAATAATTTGTCCGTAATTACATGGTCTCTCTCACCAGGGTTTTAAAGTAACAGTTTTGTTATCGTACTCATGGCGGGTTGACCCTGCAATGATAATAGGAAATCTAATGCTTGAATTTATTACACACTATTACGTATCATTCATAGTATATAACAATATGTACCTTGAACTTTGAAAGCTATGGAATCTCGATTTCTATACTTGTTTCTATGAGTTCCTCAGATTTGGGTTATGAATTTTCTTTTTTGGCTTAATTAATTATTGCATACTTCCAAGTTTGTTGAAACTATCTTATTGCAATCGTCACTTTTAAAGCTCGTTGATGGGATTCCACATTTGTAAAATACATGTCCATGTAAAACTGACAAAAGAATTTCGGAGCCAAATTAACATAAACCGAAAACATTCTCTCATACACATGATACTTTTGAATCATACACAATGTGCACAATCTTAACCTTATCATTGTTGAAAAAATTGAGCGTATCTCTGAATTTTCGCCGATAGTACGATCGTGTTTTTTATTCATGTACGACATATGGGGTTAATCAAACTCGGTCACTGTTGATTAAGTTACGCATCGCCCACGTTGTTAATTCAGTATTTTATTATAAGATTATTTGTAGGATTTTTTTTTGGAAATAATAAGCTTTTAGTTATTCAAGTTGGTCTTATGAACAAATTTCGACAATATCGTGAGAACTAAACTCAACCAGCGCTGATAAGTGTGCGCAAAACTGGGAGTTCATGAAAAATGTAGTGACATATTTTTCTTTAGAAGCAGTAAAGATAAATAAAATATTGTTGAGCCCTATACTAGAATGGGCCGTTAGTTTGTCTGCAATAGGACGTCATGTAAGAATCAGCTGTTATGCTGCTCGCCTGTCATCCCAGTCATGACATGATTTTTTTTCTTCAAATAATAGCAGTTTTTTTTTTCAAATAATAGCATCTTTTTTTTCTAGGTCATATTTGATATTTTTTTTCAACTGGGGGCGTGCAATTTTTTTCATGGACCTTGGTAGCAAATGTCGAATCAATATTAATATTATTAATTTCTATCTTTGCAAAGTAGAGGCTGCTAGCTCAAGTGGCAGTAGCACAGCTCACTGTGTGATGGTCGCTGCGGGGGATCAAGTTCTCTTTGGGCCACATTTTTTTTGACGGGAATATTTCCAGACTTTTTTTTCCGTAAAATAAAAAGTTAATTGAAAAACTCATAAAGCGGAGCACGTAATTGCTCTAAATCATATGTTCATCTCTAGATCTAAATAGACCGAGACCTTCACAAACGCTCAAGATGGAGCACATAATTGCTCTAAATCATATGGTCCTCTTTAGATCTAGATAGATCGAGGTATAGGATTCGGAAACAACTTTTTTTTTTCGATGAACCCATAGCATAGACCAATATTGATATAAAATAAGAAATTGTAAAGATAAATAACAAATTACAGATACGATATTACGTTGATTTGAATCAACTTTGAATGAAGCAAGAGATTAGACAATCAAAATCGAATATTAATCTTTTTCGTTTGATCATCTTGTTCTTGACAACATTATTAATAAATAATAATCGTACCCTTCTTTTATTAATCTTCTCTTCCGGTAAATCGTGCTGATATTGTGTTATAATTTAAATAGTAGAGAAGAGAGAAAAATGTTGGAGGAATATCAAAAGCTATTTTATTCTCTACCAAAGCACTCTTTATATTGAGTGTGGGAGCCAATCATAATCTTCTAAGAGTCAATCATAATCTACTAGGGAATATTCATTATAATATTCCATAACAAGATCATAATATTTCAGGGAGAGAAATATCGACATATGCATCATCAATAATACAATCTTCAGTGATCGGGGACCCGGGAAACCCCTTTTCTTACCGATCCCGGTGGAATTGGATCTATCAACAAGGACGGCAAAAGCGCCAATTATCAGTACGTGAATCTATCGAAAAGGACTCATGTTCACCGAGACCCCCTAGAATCCGCAAGCCCCATGAGAGAGAAGGCACGGACTCTGAATTACAATTCCAATTAGATAATTGTCCAGTGGAAATAGAAGTAGACAGTCGGAGTAAATTGGAGAAGAAATTGGTCTAGCCGGCACCCAGTTGATCACGCCAGTTCGGCTCCCTTTCGTTGCTTGGTCAAAGGGAACAGGAGCCACCCTCCTTGTTCCCTCAACCAGTAATTAATCCTGTTATCAGATGACATGTGCCAACTTTCATAATAGTCCCCTGTTATTTGATCACGACCCTGGTCCCCGAAAAACCAATTCAATCCTGACACCAATGCTTTCATTAACATGAAATCCAAAAAAAAAAAAAAAAAACAATGTAAATCATAAAAAGCCCATCAGAATGCCATTGCAACAAACATAGATTGCATAATCTGATTAAGCCTTAGCAAACGTGTAATCGCAATATTGAAAAACAGTCTTAGCTTTTGATACTACCCTTAATTCGAACATAAAAAAATAAGGTGCTGAAGTGAAGCAAAATCAGAAATTTAAGGAGTTTGTCCTGTGCTAAATTAGAACTGAGTACAATCTCAGCCTTCCAGGAACCACACTAATCCTAATTTATGGTATCAACTCCAAATGCTGCACAGGAATGCAGTTGAGGAGGTTCAATCCATGTTCCCCAGCAATCAACCCCAGGCCAACAGCTTGATTCACACTCATATGCTTTACAGTCCTCTAATGAGTAATATTTCTTCTTGCCACCACCAGGTCCATAATAATATATCCTATTGGCCAGTTCAGATGACATCGAAACAGAAAACGACCCAATACCACAAAGAAACAGGGCATAATTATCACCCAAGCTGGTTTTCTCAACCCAACCCCTTTGCCGATTTTCAAATATGCTGCATCGATCCTCCTTACCATTCTTATCACTGTTAGGTACATCAAGGAATACAAATACGAGTTTCCCTTCACAAACAAGAAGGTACGAGCGCCGAGAAAAATCCTTGTGTTGTATAGCAGGTTTTGGACCCGTAACAAGTCTCCATTTGTTCTGGACGACATTGTATGCTGCAATACAACCACTGTGAGACACACAATAGAAGCTTCCCTTATGGTAGACCAAGCCATCAATAGAGAATGCAACCCCATCAAATCGAGAAGTCTTCCACACACTATCACCATTCCGACATGTGCTTATCATGATTTGACGATAATCAGTCTCGCTCAAAACACAGTAAACACAGTCAGGTAATGATGGATTGGAAGAGTAAGATGCCACCAAGGACCTCGAGGTGTGGTCTAAATCGGGCAATCCGATGATTTGTTTGGTGAAGGGAGAAACTAAAACCAGAGACGTTAACATTCGATTTCCCGTATGCGAAAAAATCTGCTTTCTCCAGTAGGAGAGGAGCCAACTGTTTCTCGAGCATAACAACCTCAACCCATCGCTGGAAAATCCCTCTTGGCCAGTAACTTCACGGACACAACTTTCGGAGTACGGTGTTTTGTGGGTTGGGTCAAACAAATTAAAGAAGTAGCAGAAGGGAGATTGATCCTTGGAAAGTCTGGTACACAGTCTCACCAACCATGGTAATTGATCGATTTCACCGCGATTGTAATTGGACCACAACTTCTTGCAACAAGCGGCGAATCGAATTCGGTCGGCAGAAGAGAGCATTACCATGATTTCTCCTGCGAGGTCGTCCGGCAGGTCGTTCCATCGGCCGCGAATTGGAGTTGTCTTTGGCTTCTTCCCCAAGTTGCGTGCGAAATAAGGTTCTGGAGTTGTCTTTGGAGTTGTTTTAGAAAGCATCTTTAAAATGTTTAACTGCTCTTAAAGATTTAAGATATCATCTTTAATAGTTTAAAGAGAAACAGTTCACTAAGCTTATTTTGTGGGCAGCAGAACCATTCAATGCCTATTATAAATGTAGCATACCAACAATATAATACAATTATAGCCACTTGGGCAGGAAAAGCTGAAGGTTCATCAATGTTGATTTAACTCTGCTAACTACCAAGTCATATGAGGAGTACAAAAGATGCGACATCCAAAACAACCCACAACATCCAAAAGGACAGAAACATTGTTCGTAAAACAAAGTCACAACAACATTACACATATTTACTTTTTCTGCTGCTTCTTCCCCGCCGTCTTCTTCTTCTTCTTCTTCTCCGCAGACCTCAATGCAACAAAGGAAACAGTCGAAAACTTGCGGTACAAACTGTAAAATGCATACCGGTGGTCCTCATCCTCCATCAGTTCCTTTAACCCAAGATAATTCTTGTTAAATACGCAGTTATAGCTCGATCTCCCCATTTCATTCGCAATCCAGATTCTGAGGTTGGGAGCCTGGACAGAGAACTTCTTCTTTGGAACTGGAATCAGGTCCCTCAAATGACTCATGAAGAAGCAGACATGAGGACCACAGTCATTCCTGACAGATGAAAATAGAATGCAGCCTTAATATATATCACAGTCATGTAAATAGATTAGTTAGCTATGTTAAGTAGTTAGCTTATTACCCATTTGATTGCTGGGGAACATCGTCGTTCATGTACCACACCTGCCAGCGTCGTATGTCATCATTGTATTCTGAGTAGTTGGTGAGCATTGTGTGCATTTGCCCAATTTTGGCAGCAACTTCGAACTCAGAATACCCCATGCCGGTATGCGAGTCCAAGACGAATATTTCTTGGTCAACAAAGGAAATAACCATCATGAACCAGTGCAGGTGATCGACATTCAACGGAACGGCGATCTAATCATTAAAAATTCAAGATAAAGTAAGTTATACAAAAGAACAAAGTAGCTTGTATTGATAGTATTCGGAATACTTACGTATCCCCATCTCGCTCCACTCTCCTCCGGACTGTTCGTGTGCCTTGACGTATTCGAGGACTTTTGTGGGTTGAACAAAAATTATAACTAATCAGGTATTTTCCTAGATGAATTTTGAATTGAGTCATATCATAAAAATGACAAGGCAGTGAACTTACAGAATAACACGTGCCGAGGAACCAAATTCGCTTGATTCCTTGGAATTCCCGGCTACGTTCATGAAGATAGGAATTGCATGTAAGCATCCATCACCTCATCGTCAAACCATTTTTCATCCCGGAGGCGCCAAGCGGACGACCTCGTCAGTTTGGCCATGCCACCCATATCAGCAACTATCTCACTGCATATTATATATGATACACAACCAGAAGTATAAACATAATGCATGCCACACATAAGAATTATTTAGGAAGTTTGAATGTAAATAAAACTTACGTTGCCAATTCTGGGGGAACATAAAAATTCTTGCTGGTGTGTTCGTACGTGCTCGCATACTTGTGCGACATGTAGTAATGGAGCCAGCAATGTTCTGCTTCAGGCATGGGTGGGATAAGAGTCAACTCTTTAGGATTCATGTGTTTCTTATACAGCGATATCCTCGAAGACGCTCTAATGATCCGATCTGCCTTTCCCCGGACAGTCCCAACCAAGTTTCCCCTTGGGTTCTTCGGAGAACCATGAACAAGGAATGGCTGGGGAGGTACATTGGAGGCCACCTAATAAATCAACAAAATCATTAGGGGTGTTAAAACTTTAAAAATAAATCTCAAATATTAAGATATCAACTTTAAGACATTTACCTCAGTGCTGGAGCTGATTGTGTAGACCACCTTCATGGGAGAGTTAACCTCAGCCTCCTCTATCTTCTGCTTCTTCTTAGCTCTTAGTTCTTCTTCACACTTTTCCTTCTCTTTCTTCTTCTGAGCTCCTTCCTCTTCCCCCTTTTTCTTACCCCCTTCCTCTTCCTCCTTCTTCTCATCCTCTTCATTCTTCTTCTCTTCTTCCTTCTTCTTCTCTTCTTCCTTCTTCTTCTCTTCTTCCTCATCCTCCTTCTTCTTCTGTTCTTCCTTCTCCTTTTCCTTCCACAGGGACATAAGATACTCTTTGTCAAGCTTTTCAACCACCTGTCCCACAATGCACTTCCAAAAATCCTCTGGTAGAGGTGGAGGCAGTAGTTGGACTACTGGTGCAACTTTTTCAGTTTTGGGCTCATCATCAGCTTTTTTCAACTTCAACTACATACAAAACACAGAGTTGAGAGACATAAACTTAAGATAGTAATCTTAATATATAAACAGGACACTTTAATGTCAATGTTAAAGTTCACTCACATTGTTGTTTTGTTGGACATACTTCCATCTCTTGGAAACATCAGAGGTTTCCCAGAATTTCAACCTTGGAATTGCTTCCTTATCCTGACATCCTTTTGGGTTTTCCAGATACTTTGGGGAGAACTTTTCCATGTACAAAAGCTAGAAAAGTAAAATTGAGATGGCAGCATTTAAGAAAGTGCTATTAATATTTTAAACTTCATGGTCAAAATAACTGAAAAAGAGTTAGAGATTTACCAAAGGAATCAGCACGCAACCAGTTCTGCGAAGGGTTGTTCCAGTCTGAGCCTTAACTTGCTGTGTCTTGAAGTGATCCAGCCATAAGGCTGCCCAGTTTACCTCTTTTAGGTGCTCCAAATTAACAACAAGATTAGCAAGACCTCTCCGGACTCCTGCTCGTCCTATCGGCATTCCCAGTGCACCCAAGATCAAGCAAACAGCCCTTCGTTTCCACTCATCATTCAACAGCAGCCTGTTCTCATCCGCCTTGAACCACGGAACGTACTCACCGAAAGTTGTGTTGTCCTTAACGAGGCCGATACTTTCTTCAACTATGCGGAGTAGCATCGGATCGACCTCCGGGAACTCTGTTTCTCCGTAGCATCGGATTCAAAATAGCCACCCGACAACTTCCGGTGTTATCTCCACGGTGCGGCCGTGCGCTGTCAAGTACCCGTCGGTATCGTAGCACTTGTAAATGAATTGGTTGAATTTCTCTGGGGTTTCCGTGATCTTTAGATGCTGTAGTCCTCCAAGGCCCACTTCGTGCATCCATGCTTTCTGTTCAACCGTCATTTCTTTAAAAAGATTCTGAACAGAGGGCAGGCTCATGTAACTCTGAAATCGCCTTGGATTCTTCAACTTTTTAACTGACTTACCCTTCAGCTTGGCATCAGCCGCCTTCTTCTTCAACTTTTCCTTCTCCCCCGTCGACTTCCTTTTCAAAGTACCTTCTCTTTTCCGCTTGTCTTTTTCTTGATGAGCCGCTGTGAGATAAGGTTCCTTCTGGATATTGGTCAAGCATTTCCACTCCAAGTTGATGCTTTGTAGGACCGCTTTGGTCATCCTCATTTTAGGATCTATTTTCCGAAGACTGTGCATCCTCACATTTCTGAAATTATGAAAATCAACCCATAATTTAAATTTATAGAGGCATACAATAAACTAAAACAGCAACAAACAATTAAAATTAAAGCGAAAGCCATTAGAGATGAAGTAATAACATGCAAACTTTAACAGAAAGGGCAGTAAGTATATTAGATTGAGGTTTTAATAGATAAGAAATTAACTGCAGATCAGGAGACACATTATTTAACAAACTTTTCGCGAGAGTTAAATCATACTTGTATCTGATGTAGGCACTCATGGAATTGCCATGGTGAGCTTCATCATTACTCTCATCCTCATCTCCTTTGTATTCCTCCACATCTCCATTCTCTTCCTTCTATTCCTAATCTGACTCCTCCTCATCTGACTCCTCCTCATCATCTTCCTGTTGTTCAATCTGTTTGTCCTTCTCATTCTTCCTCATCTCAAAGCTGTACTTGCTTACATCATGATCCTCATCACTAGAGGATTCCAAGGCCCTTTTCTCGTAATTGTCTCGTTGCTCCTGTGGTAAATTGCAAAATAGGGCATACATCTGTACCAAAAGTTGGGGAGGCATATCCTTGTTTTTCAATTTGAAAGCATATTTCCTCTCCTCACTGTCATATGCAAACAGTTGCAAATTAACAGTCATATGTAAACAGTTGCAAAAAACAGGCTATCAGTAACAATAGTAAGATTTATCAATAATTAAGAAAAAGCAATTAACAGTTAAAGTCAGCAGAACACATTACTAAAGTTTGAAAGGTCAATTCTTTAGATAGCATATCTAATAAAGTTCATGTTTTTAACAGAAGATTACTTACATGAACATGTCAAATCCAGGTGTGTGCTGGATGTTCTTTACTTCATCTTCTAAGCTCTTTCCCCTTTTCTTAGAAACCTTTTTCTTTCCCCTTTTCTTCAATGGTCTTGGTGGGGGTGGCTTTTTCCTTGGTGACCTCCTTGGGATGTTCACAATTTTGTCCTCCTCCGAAGCGAAGTGAAGCTGCTTCTTGGCTTTCTTCTTCCTCTCAATGTCTTCCGTCTCTGGATTCTTTCTCTTCTCAACTGAGGCAGCAGCATCGGCCAATTGGATTATGCCAGAAGCGAAGTGAAGCTGCTTTCCATGTCGGATAAAGTTGAAATGGAGAAGGAACCAAAGCGAGAAAGAAACAGGGCATTATTACCCAAGCTCATTTTCTCAACCCAATCCCCATACTGCACATGTTCAAATATGATGCATCGCTCCTCCTGACCAGCCTTTTCATTGTACGGTACATCCTTGAATACCAATAGGAGTTTGCCTTCACAAACAAGTAGGTAAGAGCGCCGAGAACAGTCCCTGGAATGTTTAGCAAGTACGGGACAAGTAACAAGTCTCCATTTGTTCTGTATGTAAATGTATGCAGCAATACAACCCTGCCTCGACACACAATAGAAGCTTCCCTCATGGTAGACCACACCATTAAATGAGTCGAAAAACATAACAAATTGACTAGTTTTCCACCCAGTATTACCATTGCAAAATGTGCTAATCCTGACGTAGTGAAAATAATTTGTCCGGTGCAAAACAAAGTAAACACAGTCAGGAGATGATGGATCGGAAGAGAAAGATGCCACAATGGACCTCGAGGAGTAGTGATCGTCACCAACGAAGCAGGTAAGCTCTAAATCGGGCAATGCGATGAATTTTTTGGTGAAAGGAGAAACTAACATGAATGATGCAAAAAGAGTTGGCAATTTGCCTTCTTCACCTTCCTGATACGGCGAAAGAATCTGCTTTCTCCTCCATAAAAGGAGCCAACCGTTTTTGGAGCATAAACAATCTCTGGAAAATCGCTCTTGGCCAGTAATTTCTTCACGAACACAAGTTACAGAGTAAGGTGTTTGGTGAATTGGGTCGAACAATTTGAAGAAGTACCTTATGGAAGATTTATTCGAGGAATGTTTGTAAGCCAACTTTACCACCCATGGGAATTGATCTATTTCATCACAATAGTAATTGGGCATTAAAGACCAATTTTTTTTGCAGCTAGCAGCGAATCTAATTCGGTCAGCAGATGAAAGGCGTACCATGATTTATCCAACTAGATCCTCCGGAAGGTCGTCCCATTGGCATTGATGACTGATTGGAATAAGATTCTTTATGTGAGCTTTTGGGTGACGAAGCACAATCACATACTTGTTCTCGTTCGCCATAGATGAAGAAAACTTTATGTGAGCTTTTGTGATCGTTTCGTTCTCTGCAATCCCGTCTAGTGGTCTACTTAGGATTAGGGTTTTGGGGTTTTAGAACTACGTAAAAAGGCCTCCATTCTGTTTCTGAATTACAGGTTTTTTGCAATCAGCACCCCTTATCTTTGTGATTCATTTCACTTAACTCCATCCATATTTGTCCCCACGTCACACTTACACATCAATATTCTGTACCATTATGACGCCACTTCTTCTAGTGGAAATTGAACATCATTGTGAACACTAACAAACATGCTTTCCATTCAATCGTCTTTGCCCAAATGATGATTGATTCTCTTTTTATCAATTCATGAACGTCACTTGTCTTCACATTTTAATACTGCTTTCTCTTAGAATTGGAACCACAACAGCAATTGCAACAGGTCACCAATAACTAGTGTGCAGAGAATCTGGGAAATAATAACATAAATTCGAGGACGATGACTTAGATATTGTAACAATCAGACAAAATAAGAACCGAATACAGAATAGGCAAAATGTAATGAATAATTGTGACGGGTGTATTTAGAATTTTAAAGAAAGTATGTATAACAGAACTTCACTCTAAGAACAAGGAACAATGTGTGGTAATAATGATTAGAAGGTTCCCGAAATATAAATTAGACTTCTCGTTTCATTGGAGTTACTTTGTGGCGTGCAGTTCCCTTTTACTAGCTTTGGCAGCTTCTCCTGCTCTTCAGCGAAAGCTGCAATTACTTATCATATTGTTGACTGTTAATTTATCCTTGGCTTCCTTTTCGTTCTACTAACTCTGCATGTTCTTGTATTTGCAATTGAATCCCGCAACTACTTTAGCTGAAGCCCCCGTATCAACATGTATAACCTATTGAAGGTAAGAGGGGAAAAATCTTGAGTCATAAAATAACCTGCTGAAGCTGTGACATAGAGTAAAAAAATAAAGGCTTAATTACTTATTGCATACCTCCAATATGCCGAAACTAACACATTGCAACCTCCACTTTCAGAATAGGCTTATTGCACCCCCCATTTGCAATAAATCCTACTTAATGAAACTGGTAAAAGAAACACTATCCCTATGTTGAGGGTAAAGATGGCAATACAAAAATAACTAGCAAAGAAAAATTAAAAAGAAAAATAAAATGGATGAAGATAAGATGGGAAGATGAAGATGCTTTTCTTCTTCTGTCTTTCTCCATCCCTCTATGTACACTCTCTCTCATTGTACAGGTACAGAGAAACAGAAGCAACCTATTTCAAATGGGTTCTCCGAATATATCTTGCCAATTTCAGAAAAATAGCGGTGGCCTCAGACTCGAGAATCAAAGATCGAAAAAATTGAACTGATTTGAGGAATCAAGACGGGGAAGTGATGGTAACTGCTCTCTTCTTCTCTATCCATGTGTCTCTTTCCCTCCCCCTCTCTCTCTGATATGGATCTAGTTTTGGGGTGTCTGGTTTAGGGTCGGGTTGGGCTGGAATCGTCAGGTCTGTGGGTTAGGGCTGGGCGTCTAGAAGAATTGATTGAGGGAATAGATGGAGTGTCAATTGAATTGCTGGGATTTTTCGAGGCTCTGTTCATTGTCTGGGTTCGCACAATCTGATTGGAGGTGTTGAAGAGAAGCAGGGAACGAAAACAAGCAAGAAGAAGACGATGAGTGGGGAAGGGGCACCAGATTTCTTCTACAGAGGATCAGTTTGTCGATTTGGTTGATCGTTCTGTGTTCAAGGTCTCCCTTTTCTCGTCTCTCTTTAGTTTAACTTATGTATCAATCAGATCAGTATTCCTACATAGACAGTGAACCCATCTAGTAATTGAATCTAAATTCTGTAAAAGCAACTGCTTCAGATACAAAAGCAATGCTAGTTGATAAACCTAGTTCATATGTTCTTGACATTGGTTATGCTTGCCGGAATCTGGCTTTAGTCGCCGGATTCTGGGCTCCAGTCGACGGCATTTGGGTTATGTGGCGGTGTTTGGGCAGTTGCAGCAGTGATTGTGGTGGTTTTTTATGAGTGTTCATACATGAAATTGAAAAGACAATTGTACCCTTTCAATAAAAGGATGTGTTAGTCAAAATTTTGTACCAGTTTCATTAAGTATGATTTATTGCAAATGGGGGATGCGGTAAGCCTATTTTGAAAGTGAAGGTTGCAACGTGTTAGTTTCGACATAGTGGGGGTATGCATTAAGTAATTAAGCCAAAAAGAAATGTGATTCAGCTCTTATTGTAAGCTTTACGTAAGCCTCCGAATTTGTAGTTTCAAGAGTTCAGTCCTTAGTTGTCAAATAAACAATATAAGATCAGAATCGGTTGTCCAAAAAACAACATAGAACTAAATCATGGAAAGAGGCTCAACGAATGTTTCTTCGACTTGAATGTGAGGCCAATACCTAGATCCGTACTGGTAGGATCTACCATATGTTGGGTTTTTGATTCAAACTTATGGCATTAGAAATTGGTCAAAGGAGCTTTGTTTGGAAATATTGATTTTACTTCGGCAACAAGTAATTCACATGTTTTCTTGGGGTAGTCTACTTTGACCGTGGATTGGTAGTGTTCTTATTGGATTAGGAAACAATTATTTTGGACAGATTTATTCCTTGTCTGTCTCGGATTAGTTTTGGTCATTGCTTGGGATCCAAGTCTTATACCAGTATATATGTAGATGTTAGGGTCATGACTTGGAGTGTTCTTGCAATTGATTTGACTTCTCATCAATAAATTGAGATTGGTTGGGTGTGGATTAGCTAGTCTCAAAACTAGTGAACCACGTAATTCTTGTGTTCTTGATCCTACTCTTTGTTGTTCTTGATTTTTCTTGCTTTCTCAAGTGTTGGAATCCTAACAAGTGGTATCAGAGCCAGGTTCGTTGACTCTCAATAGAAGCAATATCGAGTTCGTGATCAAGATATGTCGCGTTTGATGGGAAGATTGGTTTCCGGTGGTTGGCCTCTGAAACAGGGGATGCAAGCACACCAAGCCTTTGTTGGGAGGCTATCGGGTTCCTTGTTGGGAGAGCTATCGGGCTCTTTTGTGGAGCTTTGGAATTGTGGATATGGTTTTAGTACATCTGGCACGTTTTGGGTTCCAGCATGCATCAATTGATATGCTTGCTCAACCCAGCGAGTGATCTAGATCTATATCTGGATTTAGCGGCTAAGAGGATTCAAGCCTAGGTGGAGGTGGCTCGAATCAACTAGCGATTTGAGGTAGAAACGTCATTGGAAGAGGGAGTGTCCCAAGAATCGGACGTTTGTAGCTATCGCGAGCTTCAGGGGGAGGAGGAGGGACAACACATGAGGACAATGAAACTCTCTAGGCCCTTGAGGGCGGTTCGGGCTACGGGCATGGAGCATGGGCGCGTTTTATTGGGCACGCGGATTGGTGGCCTGTTATTGTGCACGCATTGGTTGGTAGCGCGATTGGATCTTGGATTGGCGCCCTTCGGTTATTGGTTTTTTGTGCGCATTGGTGCGGATGGCGGCGCAAATTGGCATGACATCGTTTGATAGGCACTTTGTTGCGAAATGTCATTGGCGCAACGTTGGTGCATGCATTGTGTCATGGTGCATTAGGAGAGTGTTTATTGGGACGCATTGTCTTTGTGTTTGTTGAAGACGCATTGGGAGTACACTCGGATTGGGTTTGTTGGATTGATGAGAAGAATTGGTTCGGTCGCTATGGGTAGGGCTGTAAACGAACTGAAGCGAATCGAATATCGCTTGTTTGAGTTTGGCTCGTTTAACTTGCCTGGTAAAAGAGTCGAACACGAACTCGAGTCGAACATAAAAACCTTGTTTGAGTTCGGCTCGTTTAGGGCTCGAGTTGTTCGTTGTTCGGCTCGTGGCTCGTTTAACTAGCTCGTTTACGGGCTCGAATTCGGCTCGACGAACTTGTATATTATTGAATATATATGATAATATGTAATTGTTGAATTACATATCACATGATATTACTTAAGATAAACTGTTTATATTAAGGAAACAAATAACATAAAATGTATTACTATAGATATATGCTTTATCTGTGCTAATAAAAAGATCAAATCATCCAGTTTTGTTTCTATATCGTATATATTTATGGTATTATAAATTAAAAAAAAAATCCCATTTAGATTCCTAATTAAGATGTCAAACTTCTATTAACATAAAGAATCCACACTAATTACAACTGATTTTAAGAAATTACTCATAAAAAATAGAAATTAAATTAATTATTTCTAACTATATATACATTTGCACTATTATAATTTGATCGCGAACACTAACGAACGAGCTCCTTGTACGGCTCGTGGTTGGCTCGTTTAGCAAACGAACAAATTGTCATGTTTGAGTTTGTTTGATTAATAAGTCGAATCAAACACGAACGAACTTTTACCGAACCGAACACGAGTTGTTCACGAACGACTTGGTTCGTTTACAGCCCTTGCTATGGGGTTTGAATCAAGGGGGAGGTTTGTTGGGTTCATTTTAATTCAAACTTGTGGCATTGGAAATTGGTCAAAGGAGCTTTGTTTGGAAACATTGATTTACTTTGACATCAAGTAATTCACATGTTTTCTTGGGATAGTCTACTTTGACCGTGGATTGGTATTGTCCTTATTGGATAAGGAAACAATTATTTTGGACAGATTTATTCTTTGTCTGTCTCGGATTAGTTTGGTCATTGCTTCGGTTCCAAGTCTTGTACTAGTGTATATGTAGATGCTAGGGTCATGACTTGGAGTGTGCTTGTAATTGGTTTGGCTTCTCATCAATAAATTGAGTTTGGTTTTGGCCGTAGATTAGCTAGTCTCAAAACTAGTGAACCACGTAATTCTTGTGTTCTTGATCCTGCTCTTGTTGTTCTTACTTTTTCTTGCTTTCTCAAGTATTGGAATCCTAACACCATCACCTGACGAGTAATGAGTGGGAGGTCTAAAATAGTATATCATGTACCATCAACAAATGAAAATCATGGCTTAGAATGAATTTGACTAAACCGGATGTTCTGATCATTCAACAAGTTGAGTCGCAAATAGTCATCACTCAGGCCAATTACTGCCCGAGTTTCCTAACTCATCATTCTCCACTTATTGAGCCCCTCATTAAGAGCTACTCCGGCAATGACGCCATAATCAGCCCGTTTATCCATTATTGCATCATTTGAGGAGAATTTCAGGCTCGGCCCACCGCTTCTTCATGTGTCATCATTATCTTGTCATTTGTTTTACTTTCTGTAGACTGTAAAATTTTGTTGCTTATTCTAGTTATATTTAGCAACCAAACTACGTATTGCTTGTTTTATTGCAATATTGTGGTTGTTGTAATGTTCTCGTTTAATTAATGACATTGCGGATTTTTTTTTTTTTTTAAAAAAAAAAAAAAAAAAAAAAAAAAAAAAAAAAAAAGCTTGCGAGTAGAATAATTCGATTGCACTAAACATAAATCATACTTCTAAACTGATAAATCCATAGCTATTGAAACAAAAAGTCGTAACTTTTGATGCTACCCTACGTGAAAATTTAGATAAGGCATCAAAGCAGACGAGTAGATTTACCTAATACATAGTATCTTCTCGAATTGGCATATGGGAATGCAAAGGAGGAGGTTGAATCCACATTCCCCGTCTTTTAACCCCAGGCCAACAGCTAGACTCACACATGTACGCTTTTCTGTCCTTTAAAGAGTAATATTTCTTCTCCACACCACGAGATTTAACATAATAAATCCTGTTGGCCGTGTCAGCAGATAAGGTCGAAACAGAAAACGAACCAAGACGAGAAAGAAACAATGCATAATTATCCCCCAAGCTCGTTTTCGCAACCCAACCGCCCTTCTGGACATGTTCAAATATGATGCATCGATCCCCCTGACTACTGATTACAAGTAAGGGTACGTAGATGCATACCAATACGAGTTTCCCTTCACAAACAAGGAGGTATGGGTACCGATTAAAATCCCAGTGCCGTTCAGAAAATCTTGGACAAGTTGAAAGTCCCCATTGGTTATTGACGACACTGTATGGAGCAACATGACCGTCGATAGACACACAATAGAAGTTTCCATCATGGTATACCACAGAAGCAAAAGTTGACTTATTACTAAATAGGCCACTGTTCCACTCGGTATCGCCATTGCGAAATGTGCTGATCCTGATGTACCTAATATCATTGGTCACCCACAAAACAAAGTAAACACAGTCGGGGGACAGTGGATCATCGCAAGAGTATGATGCCAAGATCGCGCTCGTGTATGGTTGATCAGCAATGAAGGGGCTATGGTCTAAATCAGGCAATGTGGTGATTTGTTTCGTGAAAGGTGATACTAACACAAATGACATTGCATGCGGGGGCAATTTGCCGTTTTCTCCTCCTTCCAGATTGGGCGAAAAGATCTGCTGCTTTCTCCCCCCTAAAAGCAACCAGCCCCTTCTGGAGCATAAAACCCTCATCCTATCTCTGGAAACTCCCACTTGGCGAACAGAGGTTATGTAGCATGGTGTGTTGCCAATTGGGTCGAACAATTTGAATGAGTAGGACAAGAAAGGTTGATTCTTGGACCTTCGGAAACAGAGTTTCACCAACCATGGGAATTGATCGATTTCACCATGATTAATATAATTGGGCAATAAAGACCCAAAAAGTTTGCAACAAGCGGCGAATCGAATTCGGTCAACAAAAAAGAGCCTTGCCATGATTTCTCCGACTAGGTCCTCCGGAAGGTCGTTCCATTGGCGGCTTGTGTTCAGGTTCTTTCCCAAGTCGCCGAGCAAATAAGCTATCTGATGACGAACCACAATCACATACTTGTTGTTCTGGTTCGCCATCGATATGTGATCGTTTCGTATCTCTGCAATTCAAGAAAAAACCCCTTCGCCTAGGGTTAGGGTTCTTCTCTCAAACACTCGCTTTCTTAAATAAAGAGTAGTGTTCCTTAAATAAAGAGTAGTGTACTTCTCGCTTCACAAAACATTTGCAGCCTGCACCCGTATCTTTATGAACCGTTTCACTTACGTCCGTCCAAATCTTTTTCTTCGTAGATTCATCTCATGTATTACTGTTATTCATGTTTGGATGAAGAATTTTAAAATTCTTAGATTCTAAGAATAAGGGGGTTTTCAAAATGAATGTGTTTCTCTAGTGAAGGAAGATATTTTTCTTGGTGTGGATATTAAATTTGGAAGTGTATTCATTTTGGGCCAACCACAACCAAAACATAGGTCTATAAGTACGTAGGTCAATATTTGGTCTCCCATCTTTGTATTAGCCCAGGTTTTTTGACTTGGTAGCGGGTCGTGACGGGAGACGTCGTCTCGTCAGCAGCGATGACTTGGTATGGCTGACGCTGGTGCTCGTCGAAGGTGGTCAAGGATTTTTATGGGTTGCAATGACGTGGGGTGGTGGTGCTGGCGGTTCTATTGAAGTCAACGGTGATGTTGGAGGCCGGATGAGTCTGAGTTATATCTTTGTGGTTACCGAAAACTGCAAGTTGACACCAGCGGTGGTGATCGCAGAAGCATTGACACCGGAAGTTGTGATCTTGGTGGAAAGAAACAAAATTAAGAGGGGGGAAATACAAAGAAGTTACTTTCTTGAAATGTTTCCAATCGACCATGAACTAAGACACTCTTGTCTTGTGTACCAGCTTGTTCTTAGTATTTGGAAACAACCCCTTTAAGACCCTACCTCCTCGTTACGGCCTTTGAGACCCTGCTATCACAAGATTTTGATTAGGCATGTTTGATAATCTTTCCATTGTGTTCGCTACAATACCATAGAAAGGGAATAAGTACTAGCGTTTGTTTGTCATATCCTTCTAACACTAAAAAATCATAAATTGGAGCCGCAGTTAGGGAAACATTTTGGACTAGATATTGGGTAGGGGCCGCGCCAAGGCAGGCCCCTACTGCCACAAATTATGTCGTTGACTCCACCAATTGAGTAGATCATAGGCTTGCACCCCTCTATAGTGGAATGGAGGTCACTAGCCTAGGCCCTTTCTAGATCAACCATTGATCCCGTCCAGGTAAGTAATTTTTAATGAAACATTGACCCGTCCATGTAAGTAATTTTTAATGAACTATTGACCCCGTCAGGTAAGTGAGAATTGATAGCAGGTTGGCATGGTTTCCCTCATCTGATTCATTGAAAGCAGGCCACGAATCGGCGCTTGAAATGGGACTGCTTCATGTGAAGGTGAGTGTTCCGATCCGAAAACGGGTACCCAGCCGTAAATAGCAGTTTTGATAGGAAAAGTTTTCAGTATCCATTTGTAGAGAGAGAGATGTGTCTAGCTTTGAACTGTTGTCAAGTGTGTAGAAAAATTGAAATGGCTTCAAGAAAGTTTGTCGTCAGATGAACAAACCTTTTACCTTTCAAACCACCATTAACCAACTAACTACTGTCTCTAAAGGAGGGCAAAAATTCCAACGTAAAAAAGCCCTTATTTGGACTAGGAAAGGTGGCTAATGGTCCTTTATGAACATTTCCCAAAACTGAACTCTTTTTTTTTTTAGGGAACAAAACTGAACTCTAGCAGTGGTAACTTGCCGGTCAGCCCATTGCATGTTTCAACAAACATAACCCTCTACATTGTGAGGCTTTCAAAAATTCCTTTGAAAAAAGCCCATATTTGGACTAAGAGATGGCTAATAGTCCTTTATGAAAACTTCCCAAAACTGAGCTTTAGCAATTGTAGCTCAGGCCATTGCATGTTTCAACAAACATAACCCTCTACATTGTGGAGAAAATTTTAGATACTCCAAGAGCACCTGTTTTTTTTTCAACAAACATAACCCTCTACATTGGGTGTCCGTTCTGTACTATTTTAAAATTAATGTTGTTTGATACCCTTATGAAAATTACCAAAAAAGGTAAAGGAACAAAAGTATTTTATCAAGATCAACACCAGACGATTCTTTCCATGACGTTATCCTTAAAAAAAAAAGGTAACCTGTCTTAGTTTCATATTTGTCCCGTGCATAGCGGAATACTACTGATGTGACTAACATCATTCTTACATGTTTTGTTGCAAAACAACAAGATGGTAATTTTTCGTAAGGAAAATATGATAAATCTTTGTTTTTTGTTTTGCTTTTTTTTCTTTGTTTGAATTTTCCCTCCGTCTATTTTGTTTAGTGAGAGAAAGAGGAGTAAATGTTACGCCGAGTATAATGGATGGTGGAAGAAAACAGGACTTGAGGCACGATGAACGTTTTCTTTAAGGGATAAATCGCCCCCACTATGCTGTCGGGTTCTGGCGATTCCCCTCCAGGATACAACAAGTCGCGTCGGTTCTACAGCCAGCAATCTGCAGAAGTTCTCTAGAATTCTCTGTGAAACTGTGTTTGAAATTGATACAAATTCTGCTGGTGTTTGGCTTATTTATAGTTCACGAAAGTGCATGGATGAAAGGGTTTGTTTGTTCATAACAGTTGTGACAGTTTATAACAACACAACCCTTCACCAGCCAAAAATAACCGCCATAACTACCAGCAAAATATAAAACAGATATTGGTTAAACTAACTCACGCCACACGCGCACGTGCCACGTCGCCAAAGTGCCTAAGTGCGCCTACAAAAGCGCCACATTGAGCCTTGCGCGCGCGTGCGTGTGCGAGTTGTAGAGGATAACCACTCAATATATTAACTCACTTTAATAGCATTAATGTGTTTCCACATATAAAGTGAACAATAACTATAGTTTCCAAGATGTGGGACAAAATACTCTTAGCTTTTTTTACAAGCTATTTACAACAGTAAAGCTTACTATGGTACTACTAAATTAACATCGCATGCACACAGGAACCATCATTTTTGCATGATGAGTTTCTATTTAAACCCAATACTCAAAAGGCCTAAAAGCTCATTGATCTCTCACATTTATTAAAAGTTCAAAACATACCCTTCAGTTAGTTATTTCCTTAAATACATACGTGAGATAGTGGAAGAAACTTTTTTTTTTTAGGAACCAAGTTTATTTAAACCATGGGGCCAAGGCCCAAAATATCAGACTCAATTACATCCTTGATCCAATCCGGATCATTATAAAGCCTAGAAAAAGAAGACCCACTTTGAATGACCCGTTGGGCTACATGGTGGGCAGCTGTATTACATTTTCGAGGAGCAAACACCACCACATAATCGGTGGTAGTTCCTAAAATACGCGTGCACCGTTTCAAGACACGATGACCAGATGAGTTGTTTATCATAACTCCACCTTCTCCACTTCTCAAAACCGTCTGTTCTCTTTCTCTCTCTCTCTCAAAGCATTCCATAGAGAGATCAGCGACTTTGAGTCGCTGTAACACCCCTATTTTAAATAGGGTATTTGGTGTATTAATCTTGAGTTTGGGGCTATAATTATCCTTTCCTAATCTGGGGGGGTTTGTATTTGTAATTTCAAAAACTTAGTTAGAGGGGGTTAAAGTGTCTTTTCCCAAACCTGGGTGTAAACCCAATTGACCAGTCGTCCTTTTCTCTCTACCGATAGAATTGATCGGAACAAACCCAGTTTCGCCTCAACGTCTCCTCCGATTTCTCCTCAACGTCTCCCCCAATTTCCCCAACGATAGCTCCACGTTTCCCCTCAATCTCAACTCACTGTCATCATATATCAACGCTTCATCTTCTCTTCGTCAACTCCCATCACACACTCTGCTTTAGAAGCAAACCCACCCCTGCTCTGTTTTCATAAATCATCGCCGTTCATCACCACTACCACCGTCCCTGCAATTTCCGGCGAGACCCACCTGCCACCAACTCGCCTCCAACCTCCATTCATCCCGGCGAACCACCATTCGGAAGCAGAACCATCGTCGGCTCTATTTTGCTCGAACCCGGTTCCGACCCCGAGAACAAGGCCGACGCAAACCCGGCGACCCCTCCTCCTTCTTTCCGTTCGACGCCGCCCCTCTTTCCTCTCGCCACTCCGTCCTAAATTTCCGGCGACCACCGCTGGTAGCAGCAGCAGCGACATCACCATCGTCGCCGCCCTTGTTCGTCTTCATCTTCTCGAATTGGTAACCCACATAAGCCCTTCTTTTGATTTCAGTTCTATTAAAATGCTCCCGGTTACTCATTTAGTTTCATATGAAGCAGTAGTTGATTTGATTTGGTAAGATTGTGAGGTTGCAGTGGTTGATTTGGAGAAGAGAGTGAAATTGAAGGGGATAATTGAATTGGGGTCGTTTTGTCTATCCTTAAATTATCGGGGGTTGTTGTTGTTGTATCTTTCAGAAACTTGGGGGAGACCAATTGGTTATGGGAAACGTTTTTTGTTTTATTTAGCCATTTTTATCTATACTAGTATTTTGTTTATAAACACCAATTATAATTAGCTAGTTTCTGTTTCCATAATATGAAACAAATATATATATATAATTTTATCACACATTAAAAAGAGTTTTATTAATAAAAATAAATAGTTTCATATTAAACAAAAGTAGTATTTCCTAATTTATTATATAGATTTACATCATGTGTTTATTTTTAAGATTTACTTTTCTTGTAAATAAATTTATACTCTTTTAATAAGTAAAATTAGCATTTCCTTAATACTAATATCATCCTTGAAAATTACGCTCTTTTCTAAATAACTAGTTGTAAATAGATTTTAAGAGTACAATTAATTAGTTCAGAGTTTGTTGTAATGTTTTAGTTTAATTATTATTATTAATATTAATTTCAAAACTTTATAATTATCATTTCTTTCTTATACTAGAGTCATGTAATGATTTTGGGGGTAGAATTGAATTGTTAACTTGTTGGGAAAATTGGATTGCATTGGCATATAGGGCATTGTTGTATTTACATTTGTCGTGCAAATGAATATGTATTAATGTTAGGATTATGTGGCTATTGTAGATTCCGACTTCGTAGGCGATCAGCTTGTTGAGGATCTGTGCTACGACTATTAGTTCTTCTTGCTTGTGTGTCGAGCTTCCTTCGATCCAAGTAAGTTCATATGTACAGTTTTCACTCTCAAAATGTGATTACTTGTGAAAATGCCTTTATACATGTTTTATATATATCATGTGATGAACTTGTTCAAACCCCTGATTCGGAAAGTATTTGTGGAAACTACTAGTTTATAAATCAATTGTTCGAGTTGTAAACATTGAAAGTTTAATTCACTCTAATAGAAATAGTGCGATGTTCAGAGGATGTGTGTGGAGGCTAAGGCCGGAGGCGCTAGGACGCGAACCTCCTCGGGGGTAACCCACAGCGGTTACATACCCGCCCCTGTGGTTGCCAATATTCACCGATGTGATGAGTTAGCGAGGGGTTATTTATTGTGAAAGCTATAGAGTACTACCTATGCTAGTGTGGGTCACAACAGTATAGGGGTGTCGACACTTAAGGTCTTTTAGCTATGTGGTTGAGCGGGGTTGCGTAGGGTAGCCCTTAACGCTCGGGGTGAAATGGGATTTGTGATATCCCAAGAGGCACCTCTATTGATGATGTTTTATATTGCATCGTGACCTCTCTGAATACATCGTTCCTGCTGGGCCTTATGTGTTTCAGATGAATTAATATCCAATTAAATGGTTGGGTTATCTGTTACAGTTCTAATTCTATTTCTAAAGCTTGTTTTTAAACTTATATTAGTTAGAGCCCAATCATCTGTTTTCACGTGTTGTAGTATGCTCTTACTCAGTTTTTACTGACTTAAAATTTTCCTGCGGTCGGCTTTGTCTATTGTAAAACCCGCAGGTTGGCATTGAGGTGGGGGAAACGCGCACACATGGTGAAGCTTAGGCTAGCTGCAAATAAAGTTTAGTTTAGTTTTCATTTTCATCACTTAGACATTTCGGACGTTTAGTTTTGTTATTTCTTTATTTCCAAACGTTGTCGGAGGGTTTTCTCCTTTTTATTTATAAATAATGTACTTGGATTTTGGTTGAGTTGTACTAGCTGTGAACCGTGGTCCTTCGGGCTGTTTCAGTCGCTTTCAAAGACAACCGGCGAGATTTCCAGTTCTATCGCCATTTTAACTCCTTCGTGTATAGCCAGTGCTTCGGCTTCTCTCGGCGAGGATACGAACGGCAGCTGAACTCCTTTCCCGGCGATGAGGAGTCCATTTTCATCACGAACAACCACTCCGGCTGAGGCGATCTGAGACTCCCGATTCCAGCTAGCGTTTGTGTTGATCTTGAGCCAGTTTGGGGGAGGCTTTGACCAGGTCGTTGCCGAGATGGAGGAATCTGAGTCGGCTGGGGTTCATCTCTATCATGCATGTGTAGATCAAGAAAAGATAAGTTCGATTCCACATCTTCTAATAATTGATCTGCTGAGTTCTTTTGTTTTGGTGGACTATCTTGTTTCTGTTGTGCCAAATAGTCGCAAAACCCAAGCAAAATTTGATTTTGTCCTCCTTTCCCAGCAGATTAAAGGTCATCGGGACCCAGACAGAGAAGGGAGTCATCGGGTTTTCATAAACGGGCTTCTGCAAGAGGCCTCTCCAAAGGGCTTTGGAAGTCTTACATCGGCGGAAGAGGTGATTGTCATCTTCTTCTTCTTCACCGCAAACTGGGCAGGCCACCGGTATGTCCAACCCCCTCTTTCAGATTGATTTTTGTTGGAAGTCCTTTATTCATGCTTCTCCAAATTGGAAACAGAAACCTTTTTGGGATGTTTTGTTTCCAAAAATTGGTCCACCAGTTATTGCTACTTTCTGAAGAACTTTCCACTTTCTCTGATCGTTCTTTTTCTAGCATTCTATATCCAGATTTAATCGAAAAAATGCCCTTTACTTCGTAGTGCCATACCAGTCAGTCTGGCTTTGGAGAAGGAGGGAGGTTGATACGGAGAACCTCGGGGATGTCTACCGGCAGCAGATGATGTTGAAGAGCCGACATGTATGCGAGTCCTCGTCAATTAAATCTGAAACTTTCAGATTGGGATTATGGCTAATGAGGGAAGCCACTTTGAAAGACTCTGGCCTAAGAAGCCATATGTCTTTATAAACATTGATGTTATCCCCATTACCAATATCCCAACGAGAGCCTTTCTTAATAACTCTCTTACATGCAACAATACTTCTCCAAGAAAATGAGCAATTTGTACCAGCTTTGGCCTTTAGAAGATTAGACTCGGGGTAGTATTTTGCTTTAAACACACGAGCCACCAAAGAATTTGGATAAAACAGGAACCGCCATGACTGCTTTGCAAGCAGTGCTAGATTACAATTTCGTAAGTCTCTGATGTTGAGCCCCCCTTTAACTTTCGGGATTTTCATTTTCTCTTTTGCCACCCAAAAAAATAGATCTAGGTTGATTCTTTTTTCCCCACCAGAAATTAGTAATTAGGGATTCAATTTTCTGACATAATTCTTGGGGTAATAAGAAGCAGGACATTGAATATCTAGGGATAGCTTGAATGACGAATTTAATTAGAACTTCTTTACCTGCAAAAGAAAGAAACTTCTCCTTCCAATTCTTTAGCTTGCTTGCAATTCTTTCGATAATCTGCTGAAAATTTGACATTTTCTTCTTGCCAATCATCGTAGGGAGGCCCAGATACCGTTCGTGCAGGGACTCCAGTTTGACTCCGCAGAGATTGCTCAAGACAACTTGCTGATCCGGGGGTGTATTCGCTGAAAAAACAATCGCAGATTTTTGTAAATTTACTTTCTATCCCGTTGCTTTTTCGTAGAGCTGTAGTAGGTCTTTCAGTCTTGTAATCTCCTCAGCATTTTGCTTTCTTCCACTTATATGTTATTGGAAGAAACTAACATATAAGTCAGCATGATTGAATTTTATGCAAGGTAGAAGTATACTCTCATTTGAAGAGACTCTTACATCTCTCATATCTGATCGCAACATGTATATGAGGTGGTAGAAGAAAATGACATGTGAAGTGTCATTTGGTTCGCACTGAAGTATATATGAGTTCCATTCCGTATCACCATTGCGAAGTGTGTGATACATTCAGTATCGTACCAGTAGCTTGAGAGAGGCTACGAATCTCTACCAGTAGTTCGTGAGACTACCAATTACTACGAAAAACGAAACAAAACTGAAAATAAACTTAATAAACTCAAAGACAATTCTTATTCCATAATTAAAAGTGAAGAACTACATTGTTTAAATAGTAAAATAGCTAACCCTAACTTGACCTAATGGGCTCGGCCCAGTCTACTAAGAAATTAAATAAAGACCAAATACACTAATAAACAAAATAATAGTACCTAAGTAAATAAATGAATTATACTGTAATAAATAAATACTGATCCGTATCAGTGTGCTAATCCTATTGACATACCCATGAGCTTTGGTCACCCAAAAAACAAAATAAACACAGTCAGGGGACAATGGATCATCGTAAGAGTAAGATGCCACCATCAACGGCGTGCATAGTTGGTCACAATTTAAGGGGCTATCGTCTAAATCAGGCAATGGGATGATTTGTTTGGTGAAACGAGAAACTAACACCCGTGACGTTGAAGGCCTAGTCAATTTTCCTTCTTCTCCTTATTGATTTGGTGAAAGAATCTTCTATTTTCTCCCCCCTTAAAGCAGCCAACCCTTTCTAGAGCATAAAAGCCTCATCCTATCTCCAGAAACTCCCTCTTGGCCAGAAATTTTATGAACAGAGGTTACGGAGTAAGGTGTGTTGTGAATTGTGTCGTACAATTTGAATAAGTACGATAAGAAAGATTGATTTTTGGAATTTCTGAAACAGAGTTTCACCAACCATGGCAATTGATTGAGTTAACAATGATTGTAATTAGGCATTAAAGACCACAACTTTTTGCAAGAATTAGCGAATCTAATTCGGTCAGTTGAAGAGAGCCTCCCCGTGATTTCTCCGAGTAGGTCCTCCGGCAGATTGTTCCATTGGCAGCGAATCGAAGTTGTCTTCCGCTTCTTCCTCAAGTCAATGGGCAAATAAGGTTCTGGATGACGAACAACAAATCACATAATTGTTCTCGTTCGCCATCGAAGAAAGGAAGAATATGAGATCATTTTGTTCTCTGCAATCCAAGGTGAATTCCTTCTACCGAGAGTTAAGGTTCTTCTCTCCCGGACTAGCCATTTTTCTAGTCAGGGCGGCCAATTTTCTAGTGAGAATTGCTAAGTGATCTACCTCATTAACCTCTGATCTGGAGACACAATGGATTTGCAGATTTGTAAATAAAGAGACTTGAAGCCGAATATCATGAAAAAGATTTTCATGGACATACCCCGTGTTAGCAATTGGTGCGCCCATGTGGGGTGCCCAATGCAATTATCGTAATCTTATGGGGTTAGTTTGACTAATGCACAAACTAGAGGGGTTAGTAGCTAAGGCTCAAACCCGAGGGGTTTATGTGCAAACCTAGGATAAGTTTTGCCTATATAAGGAGGCGGCCTCCTACATATTATATTGCTATTCCATACAGTAAAGTTACTCTGTCTAGATTCATACTAGTTGTAGAGAACCCTAGTCTCCCTCCAACTTCATCCAAGGAGGTGGAACGTGGTGTGGATCAAAGTGTTCGTCCTCGAGATTCACACAAGATTGGTGGGAGCAAGATCAAGAAGGAGGCGCGTGAAAGCAAACAACAAACGATCATCCACTGCATTAAGGAGCTTAGGAAGACAAGGAAAACACATGAATCTTCTGCTATAATTCATGTTGTAGATATGTATGTGATAGATCCTTCCTGCCCTTCATTGGTATCAGAGCCATAAGTTTGTTTTTCGTGCCTCGATATGCGTTCCCGAATCTGATTTAAAAATCGAGTTTCTGAAATTTCAAAACCAGTAGACGAAACATATATGGTTAGGTAGGGTTTTTCACGAGGATTCCTGAAATATATATTTTGTAATTTTTGGAGTTACGATGAATTAGTTATGAATTTTCAAAGATTCGGAACTGTATTAATCTGGACTGCTAGATCCAATCAGTAGAACACGTTTTTTCAAAACTTGTTAAAATTGGATTTTGACCACATAATCGGGATCAGGACGAAAAGACGATCCCGGAAAAATTATTTTCGTCGGGAACGGAGCACGGGAAGGCGGCGCGTGGGCTTCACGCGCCACCGACGCCGCCTCCACGCGCAGCCAAGAGCCGCCACGCGCCGCACGCGTCAAAGGGCTGGCGGCGGCTGCTGACGTGGCCCTAGGGCTGACGTGGTAGGTGACGTGGCAGTGCCACGTCAGCTAGTGGCTGACGTGGCAGTGCCACGTCAGCAAGTGGCTGACGTGGCAATGACGTGACAGCCACGTGTCGGCTGACGTGGCGATGACGTGGTGGGTGACGTGGTAGCTGGCGTCAGCATAGGTGCAGACGTGGCATGCCACGTGGCATGCTGCCGTGGCACATGGCCGAAGTCGGTGCGTGAAGGAGGCGGACGCGCCCACGCGCGGCAGAGCTTGAGGGCGCGTGCGGCCTCCTCCCGCCGTCATTTTTCGTCCGCTTTTTCCTAGGGACTCCAAATTAAATTTTCTATTTTTTGGATATTTTTTTCATAATTTTTGGAGCGACAGAAAATTTTAGTAATTTCCAGATTAATTAATTAGTGTTTGGCACACTTCCCGAGGCAGTTTGACGACCTTAAACACACTGTTTTGAGCCCAAATTTTTTCTGGAGACTTAGGTCATTTTCTCCTACGTTTTGCCATAGGTGGTGAGACCCTAAGTGGTAGGGAGCAATTTTCGATCTTTTTAGTTGATTAGATTATTGCTTATTAATTTCCAGTAATTAGAGATTAATTCTGGAAATTTCCAGAAAATTCCAGTATGTTTATTATATTGTTATACATGCTGTTGTGGGTTGAATGGTTGTGTTTGGTGCATGGATGTGGCATAGATGTTTTATATTTTGGTTTTGGTTTTGGTTTTTGAATATGTAATCAAAATACGGCCTGCGTGTCGTGCCTCTCTATACTCTACTGTCTTCTCTTCTCATCAAATCGCCTCTATGAGGTTACTTCTTATTAGAAATAAGATAGTAAGTAGAGATTGATGATTGAAGCTTCAAGAGAGGTGGCCGAACCAAAAGCTATGGCGCAAGGTGCATGGAGTAATTAGACGGTCTAAAGGAGCCTCAAGCTTTGAGTCCTCAAGTAGGCGAGTTGGCATGAGATGGAGTTCAAGACTTGCTCAAGAAGTACTCTCAATAGTGGGAGTGCACCTTAGGGGCCACATCCATTGCATATTTATTTATGTTTATGCTTGTTTTATGTTATAACTGCGTGTGATTGGATATATATGTTTAACCTCGCATGCTAAAGAACTAAAACAAAAGAGCTCACATGATGACATGATTAAAATTGATAGGAAATCACAAGCGATGAGATATTATTCCTAGGATATACGCTAGGTTTTGGTGGAGTCCTTGTGAGGAACTATTGAGTTTAATCGATGTCACATGTTATTTAGGAGCTGAAACAAAGCTAGTAATTAATATCCACTTTGTCTCGTTTTTCAGTCATGATGAACACGAATCTATTTCCTAAATCTGCTATAATTCTAAAGGGAGACAACTTCCGTGCATGGTACAGAAGTGTGATATGTCGCATGATTGAGCTAGGTCTGTCTGATCATTTGCATATGGCAAAGATGGAGCCATGGGTACCACTGGGCGGCCCAACTGATGCATATAGACGTGATCTTGAGGCTTACCAGAAATGGGAGGTTGATGACAAGAAAGCATGTCTAGAATTGATGGATCTAGTGAGGACTGATCTCCTAGACCCAATTGAGATTGATTATGCAAAGAAGCTCTGGGAAGACATTCTAGCACTGTACGGAACTGCAGACAACTTCCAAAAGTCATGTCTATGGATGATTCTCACTTCTACGGTGAAGGATGATAAAGTCTCTATGGATACGCACCTAAAGACCTTATCATTCTATATTACTGAACTTATAACTTCTGGGCATGATATATCCGATGAGAGACAGCTAAAGGCTGTGAGAACATCTCTACCAGATTCACGGGATTCCGTGAGAAAGGTGTTGCGAGGTTCAGATGACATAAGGACATTTGATGATGAAAAACGATATTTATTGTTTGAGGAAAAGAGACTGGAATTTGCCAGAACATCTAGTCCAGCATCATGGGTAGAGAGCCCTCCCATGGCAAACGTGCCAAAGGGTAAGGAAGTCATCGTGGAGCACGAAAGTGGAGGCCACATGGGCCCATGCAGCAAGATCAGTAAGCGTCAAGTGTGGAAGAGGTCCAAAAGGGATATGAGACAAGTTATGTGCTATAACTGCCAGGCATATGGCCACTTTGCTCTTGATTGCGCCGAGCCAAAGGTACACTATAATCCAAACTCTGACTTTTATGTTATAAGTCAAGTTTATATTGCTGATTCCCCTAATGTGTGGGTATTGGATTCAGGTGCGAGTGACCACCTAGCATGTGATCGAGACGCGTGCACGGATTATAGGCGAGTACCAGTGGGCAATAGAAGAGTGTACATGGGGAACAACTCTTTCGTTGACGTGGTGGGCATTGGCACATATCAGCTGAAGATGAAGTCTGGAAAGACGCTTATTCTTCATGACGTTTTATACGCTCCTTATGCACGCAAGAACTTAGTTTCAGTTTCTAGACTTTTGGATTTGGATTTTAAACTTCTTTTCGAGGGTGTTTTTGCCAAACTGTTTGTTGGCAACTCATGTTTTGGTACTGGTTATATTTCTCGTGGTTTATTTTATTTAGACATTGTTGGTTCTAGCATTGATGATGTTTATGATTCTCGTTCATATATTACATCTTCTAGTGATGATGATGCCACTAGATGGCATGCTAGATTGGGATATATAGGACAAGACAGGATGAACAGGCTGGCCAAGGCAGGCCTACTTGGAGATATGCCCAAGATATCATTACCTGTATGTGAGTCTTGTCTTGCAGGAAAAGCTAAACGCAAACCGTTCGGTAAAGCAGTAAGGGCTACTGAGCCTTTACAACTTATTCATTCTGATGTTTGTGGTCCATTAAATGTTAGAGCTAGACATGGTGCTCGCTATTTCATCACATTCATAGATGATCACACTCGTTTTGGTTATGTGTATTTGGTGGCACATAAATCTGAAGCGCTAGGGTGCTTCAGAAAGTTCCTACAAGAGGTAGAGAACCAACTGGATAAAAGAGTTAAGGCTCTTAGGACAGACCGAGGACGTGAATATCTATCTGAGCAATTCAAAGAGCTCTGTGAGACCAAAGGATTAGTGAGGCAGTTGACTACTCCCTTCACACCGCAGCAAAATGGTGTAGCGGAAAGAAGGAATAGAACACTGTTAGAGATGGTTCGTAGTATGATGGCAAATGCGAATCTGCCAATCTCCTATTGGGGAGATGCATTGATGACGGCCACATACATACTTAAGTGTGTGCCCACCAAGTCTGTAGCCACAACCCCTTACGAGATGTGGACCAAAAGGCAACCCGAATTGGGTCACCTTAGGCCATGGGGGTCGGCCGCCTATGTACGTAACGTCTCCCATGTCCATGGGAAATTGGGTGCTAGAGGAAAGAAGTGCATCTTCATACGTTACTCAGAGCACTCAAAGGGTTATGTATTCATAGCGCAACAGCCGGATGGTAGTCTAACAGAGATGGAATCGCGAGATGTTGAATTTCTCGAAAGAGATTTTCCTAGTCAGGGAGAAGCACGTGGAGATAGTATTCTCTACGAAGAGGAGGAACCACTGGATGACTCTCAGTTCTCTACAGACCTACAGGAAACAGTCCCAACGGATCTTCAGAATAGTGGGAGTGACTTGCCCAGTGAGCAGCCCATCATATATGATGATGATGCTGAAGAAGAACCCTCCTTGCGTAGGAGCGCTCGTGGGAGCGTACCCCGTCGACGATTTGACATCGAAGGGGAGGTCATGATGGTCACCAAGCAAGAAGATGATGAACCTAGGACATTGTCCGAGGCTCTCTCATCCCCTGACAAGAAAGAATGGACGATTGCTTTACAAGAAGAACTGGAGTCAATGAAAACCAATCATGTTTGGGATTTAGTTGACTTGCCTCCTGGACGTAGGGCCATTGGAAACAAATGGGTTTTCAAGGTCAAAAGGAAGGCAGACGGAAGCGTTGAGAGGCATAAGGCCCGGCTAGTGGCGAAAGGCTACACCCAACAACAGGGTGTGGATTACGAGGAGACATTCTCACCAGTTGTGAGAATTGCCTCCATTCGCCTCATACTTGCAATAGTGGCTAGCATGGACTTGGAACTACATCAAATGGATGTTAAGACTGCATTTCTCAATGGAGAACTAGATGAGGAGATCTACATGGCTCAACCGGAAGGTTTTGAGAAGAAAGGTCAAGAGCACAAAGTGTGCAAACTGATTAAGTCCATATATGGGCTTAAGCAGTCCTCAAGACAGTGGTATTTGAAATTTCATCAAGACATTGTGGCATATGGCTTCACAATGGTTGATGAGGACCACTGTGTGTATGTCAAACGTTCCGGAAAGAAGTTCATGATACTGTCATCATATGTAGATGACATACTACTAGCCAGCAATGATAAAGGAATGCTCGGATCTACCAAATGGTGGTTATCCTCTCGTTTTTCAATGAAGAATATTGGAGAAGCGAGTTACATCCTTGGGATAAAGATCCTAAGGAACCGTTCTAAGAGGCTTCTTGGCTTGTCTCAAGAGACATACATCAAGAAGATACTTGAACAGTTCCAGATGATTGGACTCTTAGCCATTCGAGACTCCCATTGCACATGGCGAGAAACTCAACCTAGAAATGTGTCCCAAGACCCAACACGAGAGAGACCAGATGGCCAGAGTACCCAATGCAAGTGCTGTCGGAAGTTTAATGTACGCAATGATGTAATAACCCCTATTTTCTAAACCTTATTTACATTTAGTTTAGTGGAAATGTCGTTTCGGATATGACTTATGACTATGTTTAGGTGTATTTGTTGCAGTATTATATTTTCTTAAATGAAGATGTGCTCTGAAATAATATCATGTTAGAAGTCATACGTAATTCTTTGTTGTATTTCCAATATTATAGGTTGTGTATAACATATTATATGAAATAAAAGAGTGAAAATTAAGTATCTTTACTATTAAGTCTATATAAAATAAGTATTTATATTTAAATGGTCAAATGGTGAAGCACATAGCATGCTTGCAAATTCTAGGGAGGACACCGAGGTGTCTGCTTCGATTCATGCCAGCAGCAGTTTATTTTTGGATATTTATGTAAGCTTCTAGAAGCTCGTTTAACAGCATAAGTATTTAATCTGTCATTCTCTTCCACAAGTGCTGAGTTGGTTTAGTGGTGGCAGGCCCTGTTTATGACACCCAGCTGCCTGGTTCGAATCTCATGGCCAGTAGCTTTTTTTTGAGATATTTTTTATTTTATTTTGGTTTATTACAGCAGCCTCCCCCTAAGTCTCAGGAAATGACACCAGCCACCCCCTGGACAGCCCCCCTATAAATAGAACCCTTCCTCTTCACTTCAAATTTACACCTTCCTCCCCCCTCTCCTCTAAATAGTCATTTGATGGTTAGTTGTTCCGTTTATTTTTCCGGTTTCGAAAGTTTGTTATTTTATTAGTTTCTCAACTCACTTGAGATTCTAAAAAGAGAGAAATGTTCACTTTATTAGCAATACTATAGCCCATTATTACCCACAAGATAGGGATTTGCCAATTTTACTTGCAAGACTATAGCTGAATTATTACTAGAGCTATGCCGATTCATTTCGAAAGAAGATTTTGACTTCCAATAAAGGTAGGGGAAATATAGATTTCACGTCTACTGTAATTACGGTCTATACATGATTATATGCTTATATATTGATTGTTAAGTTATTGTTTGTAATTCGCATGAAGTATAAAGCATGATAATAATGTGATTTGTGATCGATGTTACGGTTTAATTGATTATTATATTTCTACGCCAGTGGTTAGGCGGTACCTACTGGGCTTTTTGCTCACCCTAAAATATCTACAGGTACCAGAACGGACCGATCGAAGACAATAGACGGGCAAGAATTATATCTTTTTCGAATAATTGTAATATATGTTAAGATTGTATATTTTGAGATTTGTAAATCATTATTTGTCAAATGAATAGGAAAAATGATATTATTATTCAAACTGAAAAAGAGTTGTGTATTTCTAAGCTTCCGCCCTTTTTTATCGAAAAGGGAAAAGGTTCGTATTTCCTTCGCGGCCGAAAAGCGCGCGTTTACTCTGATGAATTATTAATCAACTTAAAGCGAAGAAAAAGGTACGGGTCGTGACAAATGATGTGTACAAGGCCCGACATATGTCATGCGTCGGTTTAGTTAGCAGATATTAGTCTGATCCCGGTGTTGGACACTGGAAGGCTGTTAAGAGGATTCTCCGATATCTCAAAGGTACTAAGGATTACGTGCTAAGCTATCGAGGCTATGAGCTAAGGCTCATTGGCTACAGTGATGCTGACTGGGGTGGGGACCTAGACGCACGTAAATCGACCTCAGGCTACGTCTTCATGCTGGGTGGAGGAGTCATCACATGGCACAGTAGCAAGCAGACTTGCACTGCCTTATCAACCATGGAAGCTGAATACGTTGCCTGCTCCGCGGCAGCGCAGGAGAGTGTTTGGCTGAAGAGATTTCTGGTCAGCTTAGGAGCGGTTGATGAACCAAGACCAGTAACGCTTCGCTGTGATAGTATGTCGGCCATAGCTTGTGCTAAGGATCCGAAATACCACTGCAAGGCCAAGCATATTGAGATAAAGTACCACTTCATTAGGGAAGTAGTAGCTAAAGGAGATGTCACTCTAGAGCATATTCCTACGAATCAGATGTTAGCTGATCCAATGAACAAGCCTCTTCTTAAGGCTACTTTTGTTGGTCATACTAGGAGTATAGGGTTAGGCAAATGGAACTAGGTGTCAGACTGATTAGACGTTTTTGAGACATTTATTGATTGGATATTAGGAATGGATTTTTTATTTATGCTGCATGTTGTTTGATACGTGTATGATATGTTACATTTCCTGTAGTAGCTTAGAGCATGTCACGCAGACACTAGGTCGGCTCACTCACACGAGCGACCGCCTTCGCAATATCCTGGATATGTCCGGGTGTGGCGAAAGATGAGACAAAATCCCGATAAGCGCTGAAAGCCTGCGATATGATATGAGATGCCTCTCATTCGAGCATATGGCCTATGATAAGAGCTAGATGTCTATCAGTAGAGCTAGGAGCCTGTTAGACGGATTCAACTGTCGCATTGGAAATAAGTTCCAAGGTGAGACTGGTTATGGCCAATCGAACATGGTTATTACCCCGAACCATGCACAGACTGTGTAGAGAAAGCCATATGCGAGAACTGATAATTGTTCACAATAGTGTGACATGGCAGTACTCGGGCTGGTGGACATAAGGGCTACCGGATTTTCATCTGCATAGTGGTCCTTTGCAAGGATAAGACATGCGCTCTGATCAGAGTCAAAAAACTATGGCGCATATTCCCTTTGAATAACGCGCGCTTATGCGTGACCATGAGGTGATGAGTAGAATTAGTCACTCGGATTCCTCATCGTGTGAGCCTCGTCGATCATATAAAGATGATTGACATTGTATACCCATTGTACTTACGTCTATGTCATGAGGAGACGGGTCGGTGGTGCTACTTTGGCGTGACACCTTACGGCTATGGATGATTCGGCCTTCCGGACACTGCTGGGAAAGCAGCTGAGCCGAATCTGAGTGACACATGTATGTAAGGAAAAATTCTCGTTGCATCGCTCTTTATTATCTTCATTGGGCCCACCTGCACGATCTTATGGGATCATGTAGGATATGAAAATATAAAGGAGATGTGGACTCATTGGAGCATGGCCTTCGGGACAAGGCAGGTGCTCATGATCCACGAGATGACAATCGGAGGAATCTGGGGAATACGAGAGTTACGGAGAGCATTATCACTGTTATATGTTTTAAGGGTGCCTTCCTGCGCTGGCTATACGAGTTTGGTATGTGGATCTCCCGAGAGGGTGCCTTCCCATGCTGGCTATACGAGTTTGGTGTACAGATCTTCCGAAATGCAGGTACTCTCACCGGTCACACGCCACGGCCACACAATACACTTTTGTAGATGATAAAAAGTTGGAGATTGATAAAGACTGGATGGCTTGTGCAACCCCACTGTGCGAGTGGGAGATGTTAGCAATTGGTGCGCCCATGTGGGGTGCCCAATGCAATTATCGTAACCTTATGGGGTTAGTTGCACTAATGCACAAACTAGAAGGGTTAGTAGCTAAGGCTCAAACCCTAGGGGTTTATGTGCAAACCTAGGAGAAGTTTTGCCTATATAAGGAGGCAGCCTCCTACATATTATATTGCTATTCCATACAGTAAAGTTACTCTGTCTAGATTCATACTAGTTGTAGAGAACCCTAGTCTCTCTCCAACTTCATCCAAGGAGGTGGAACGTGGTGTGGATCACAGTGTTCGTCCTCGAGATTCACACTAGATTGGTGGGAGCAAGATCAAGAAGGAGGCGCGTGAAAGCAAACAACAAACGATCATCCGCTGCATTAAGGAGCTTAGGAAGACAAGGTAAACACATGAATCTTCCGCTATAATTCATGTTGTAGATCTGTATGTGATAGATTCTTCCTGCCCTTCACCCCGGTTTGTATCCTTGCAACCATTAAACGAGTAAAAAAACATGTAAAATTGACCAGTTTTCCACCCAGTATCACCATTGCAAAATGTGATAATCCTAACTTAGTGGAAATTATTTGTCCGGTGCAAAACAAATTAAACAAGGTCAGGGGATGATGAATTGCAAGAATACGATACCACAATGGACCTCGAGGAGTAGTGATCGTCACCAACAAAACTTGTAAGCTCTCAATCGGGAAATGTGCTTATTCGCGAAAGAATCTGCTTTCTCCTCCATAAAAGGAGCCAACCGTTTCTGGAGCATAAAATCCTCATCGTATCTCCAGAGAATCGCTCTTGGCGGTGCCAGTAATTTCTTCACGAACACTAGTTACAGAGTAAGGTGTTTGGTTAATTGGGTCGAACAATTTGAACATGTAGCTGAAAGAAGATTTATTTGAGGATTGTTTGGAATACAGGTTCACCAACCATGCAAATTGATCGATTTCACCACGATTGTGATTAAAGAAAGGAGAATTAAGGCCCACAAGCAGCAAGAAGCGAATCAAATTCGGACAGAATTATTCTCAAGCCATCTGTTCCTCCAGGGTACCAGTTTCCATGAATGAGTTCCACTATCTTCCCTTCTTAACAAAACCTGCCTTTATCTTTAATTTTGTGAGAACGCATATTAAACCTTTACCTCTCTCCGTCTCTCCTATAATCTCCTTATTAGAACAACAATGGAGATAGAATGTTACTTTTCAACGGGGATCTTCATTGTTGTTCCTGTTGCCCCAACCCCTAGGTACAACAACAAGCGATTAAGTACAAGGAACAATAGAAAATTTGAATGATTTTATTATCTTAAACCATTCAAATGAAAAAGTAAAAGTACACAGAATAGGTATCAAACCATTGCCTATCTACTTTGATTCAGACCTCTGTTTCAATTCCATCGTTATTATATACAGCAACATAAACAGTTTATTCTTCTCGAAAAAAAAACTTAAAAATTTTTACAATGTCATAAGAACTTTTTTTAACTATCTATAAACTCTCTTTTCGAACCTACTGAAACTCACACAAGAAAGGACATGTACGTACGAATCCTAAGATGGGCTCGACGACTCACTTTTCTTATAAATTTTACAATAAATTTTCCCTCTCCAAAAATTGACATGACAATCGTTGTTCCACTTCTCAGTTGGGTGTATTAAGAAATCCGAACAGTTCCATGGAAATATGGTATCTATAAATAAATTCAAGCATTTAAGTAAACTATAAACATTGTTTATCATAGAAGGAGTGGTAATAATTAGATTCCAAAAGAGTAAGTTTCTTAACATGTCTCAACTTTCGATACTACCCTTAATGTAAACTTAAAGCAGGGGCCCTGAAGTAGTTTGGTTATTTCTCATATTTAAATGTCCTTATTAAACTGGAACAAAATTTGTGATTTTTGGGTTCTTGTTATAAGGAGGTTCAATCCACAATCCACAGGGGAGTGTGGATTGAACCTCCTTATTAACAAGAACCCCAAAATCACAAATTTTACCGAGCTATACATACGACCCTTAAATATGATAAAAAACCCTTTTAAACTTGTAGGTTCAAACCCTTCAATGACGTGTAGAGGCTGAAAAGTTTCATCTGAAGTGTGTAGCCCTTAACAATCCAGAATAATCAAAAATAGAGAGTTACTTACCTTTTCTCCTCAAAGGATTGCTTGATTCACCGTGTATATCCAGCAAACTTCACGTTTCAGACCCTCATGTTCATCGTCCGACCGTAATTCTCTTCAGAGTCTCTTTCAATCCGAGGTAGTAAGACTCTAAATCAGTCGCCCTTTGAAGGTGAAATAGATACGTGTTTATCTCTTCCCACCCTCTTGATTTTTCTCTCGCTGGCTCGATCTATATGGTTTTAGTGATGGTTTCTTTTTTTTGTAATTAAGATCTTTAAGATCTTCTGGATTCTCCATAAACTTATGGACTCCTAATTGTTTGGGGAAACTGGGTATATACTACCATGTTGGAAATTCTGAAAGTCATAATCTCACGTAGGGTATTCACTACCTTTTCGCATATTGTTTTTTTAATATGAATATTAGTATTTTATTATGGGGTATAGAGTCATTTAAGAAACTCTGTTAACGGAAGTTTTATTAAGGGTAGTCAGTGTCTTCATCCAAACCACCGGGGTGATTTCTGTTCAGGAGCCAAACCACAAGGGTGGTTTGTGTAATTTACCCTTTTGAGAAATAACCAAACTACCTATTGCTTCTTTTATTTATGTGTTGTGGTTGTTGTAATGTTCCAGTTTAATTAAAGACATGGCAACTTTAAAAAAAAATAGCACACGAGTAAAATTCGATTGCACTAAACATAAACTGTACTTATAAAGTGGTAAATCCGTAGCAATGGAAACAAAAATTCATAACTTTTTATGCTATGCCCTACATGAAAATTTAAATAAGGCCTCAAAGCAAATAGCGAGATTTACCTAATACATAGAATCTTCTCAAATTGGCGCATGGGAATGCAACCCAGGAGGTTCAATCCACACTCCCCGTCTTTCAACCCCAGGCCAACAGGTAGACTCGCATAGGTACGCTTTGCCGTCCTTTGCAGAGTAATATTTCTTCACCACACCACGAGGTTTATTATAATATATCTTGTTGGCCATGTCAGCTGATAAGGTCGAAACAGAAAACGAACCGAGACTTGAAATGAACAATGCATAACTATCACCCAAGCTCGTTCTCCTAACCCAGTCCCCATTCTGCACATGTTCAAATATGATGCATCGCTTCTCTTCAAAGGGTGTGTGGAAGAATACCAATACGAGTTTCCCTTCACAAACAAGGAGGTATGGGTACCGAGCAGAATGCCAGTATGAATAATTTGGACTAGGTGAAGATCCCCATTTGTTCTTGGCGACACTGTATGCAGCAGTGGAACCACCTATAGACACACAATAGAAGTTCCCATCATGGTATACCACAGAAGCAAAGGAGTCTAACAAATTACTAAATAGGCCAGTGTTCCACTCGGTATCACCATTGCGAAATGTGCTGATCCTGATGTACCTAGAATCATTGGTCACCCACAAAACAAAGTAAACACAGTCATGAGACAATGGATCATCGCAAGAGTAAGATGCCACCATCGCGCTCTTGTCATCAGTAATGACGAAGGGGCTATCATGGTCTAAATCAGGTAATGTGATGATTTGTTTGGTGAAAGGAGAAACTAATACGATTGACGTTGAAACCCTAGTCAATTTGCCTTCTTCACCTTCAAGAATCTGCTGCTTTCTCCCCACTAAAAGCAACCAGCCCTTTCTGGAGCATAAAAGCCTCATCCTATCTCGGGAAACTCCCAGTTGGCGAACATAGGTTGTGGAGTATGGTGTGTTGCGAAATGGGTCGAATAATTTGAATGAGTAGGATAAGAGAGATTGATTCTTATACCTTCTGAAACAGAGTTTCACCAACCATGGGAATTTATCGCTTTCACCATGCTTAATATAATTGGGCATTAAAGACCAAAAAAATTTGCAACAAGCGGCGAATCGAATTCGGTCAGCAGAAAAGAGCCTTACCATGATTTCTCCCACTACGTCCTCCGGAAGGTCGTTCCATTGGCGGCTTGTGTTCAGGTTCTTTCCCAAGTCGCGGAGCAAATAAGCTTTCTGATGACGAACCACAAACACATACTTGTTGTTCTCGTTCGCCATCGATGAACGAATCTCACATACTAGGGTTAGGGTTCTTCTTTCAAAAACTCGCTTCCTTAAATAAAGAGTAATGGGGTATTTCTCGCTTCACAGAACATTTGCAGCCTGCACCCGTATCTTTATGAACCGTTTCACTTAAGTCCGACCTCTGTAGCATACCTGGAAAGGCAGGTGGGTCTTCCGGTGAGAATTTTCTGCATACACTATGTTTTTTCTAGTGAGTGCAAAAACTTACTATTATGCCGTGTTTGGATTAAAGTATCTAAGAATAATAGGGTTTTCAAAACGAATGGGTTTCTCACTATCTCTAATGAGGGCAAAAACTTTTATTCGTTTGGATATTAAATTTGGGAGTGTATTCATTTTGGGCCAACCACAAACCAAAACATAGGTCTATAAGTATGTCAATATTTGTTCTCCCATGTTTGTATTAGACCACGTTTTTTGGACTTGGTAGGCTTCTTCAACTTCGTCTTCTTCAACCTTCTCTGTTCTTTATCGATGTAGCAGCTGGTGAGGGGAGACGCATTCGGGTTGCGGCGATGACTTCTTAGTGGAAGGTGGTCAAGGATTTTTACGGGTTGCAATGACGTGGGGCGGTGGTGCTGGAAGTTTTATTAAAGTCAACGGTGATGTTGGAGGCCGGCTGGATCTGCGTTATCTCTTTGCAGTTACCAAAAATTGCAAAGTTGACTCCAGTGGTGGCGATTGCAGAAGCAGTAACACAAGAAGTTATTGTTAGAGATAGATATGTTGGTATAACCAACTCCTCCTGGTGATATCCTGAACTGTAGTGGTAGTTATCCACAACTCTTCTAGATAGTTAAGGATTTATATGTGCTTATCCTATCTGTATCAATTCCTATCCCTCAAATGTGTATATATGTAACCCACTGAATCTTAAATGATATGTGATCTGCAGCTTCTTCTCAATTGCGTTCTCTCTGGCCTTATATGGTATCAGAGCACCTTAATCTTCCAAAAATCTCTTCCTAACCATGTCAATCACTTCACAACCTGCAGTTCAAAATGCAGATGACCCAAATACTCCTCTTATCGCCATAAACATTGAAGCTCAAGTTCCACTCAAGCTCACCACCAATAATTACATGTCCTGGAAGCTTCAATTCCACACCCTTTTTGTTGGCTATGATCTCCTCTCCTATGTAGATGGATCAAAACCATGCCCACCGCCTAACCTCACACAAAACAGCCTTATTGTGTCAAATCCTGCTCATACTGCTTGGATTAGACAAGATCAACTTATCCTTAACGCCTTAGTAGGATCTCTTTCTCCTACGATTATTCCATTCATCGCCGCAGCCAAAACATCACAGGAAGCCTGGGAAATTCTGGCCAACACATATGCTAAGCCATCTCGAGGGCGAATCAAGCAAATAAAGAACCAGATCAAAAGTTTGACTAAGGGGTCTCAAACTGTGACAGAATTCCTTCAATCTCTGAAGGCTCGTGCCGACGAGCTTGCCGTTCTTGGAGCACCTATGGATGGAGTCGACCTTACAGACAAGATCCTTGATGGTCTTGGCGAGGACTACAAGGAACTGGTACGCGCCGTTCAAGCCCGTGATACCGCCATTTCGTTTGATGAGCTTCATGAAAAGCTGCTGAACTTTGAAGCATCAGTTGGTAACGCGAAATCTGAACCCACACACTTTCCAGCCTCAGCAAATCCTGCAAATCGCAGCCCTGCAAATTGGCGTGCTCCTACTACCAATAACGGATGCTCATCAACATACTCTAGCAATACCAATACTGGATGGCGCCCCCCATCCCACTCCAACAACCGACCACCTTTGATTCATAACAACCCTCCAAATTCATCTAAGAACCAACGTTACCCATCCCGACCGTATCTTGGTGACACGATTTCTTACGTGTATACGCAAGTGCACGGTCAAGTAGTAAAGTATTTTACGAATCCGAGTATCGAACCCAAGGGAACTAGACGACTACTAGCTAATTAAGAATC
Source organism: Linanthus parryae (assembly GCA_023055425.1). Lineage (NCBI taxonomy): Eukaryota > Viridiplantae > Streptophyta > Magnoliopsida > Ericales > Polemoniaceae > Linanthus > Linanthus parryae. Next base: position 2,841,938 of record JALGPY010000002.1, read on the forward strand.
AATTAGAAGATACCTAAGTAACCGGTAAGAAGTGGTTTGATTTTGAATGTTCGTCGCCCACAAACAAGCGACTGAATAAAATGAATGTAGAGACAATATTTATGTATTTTTCAATTAAAAGAATTTAATCAAAGTATGGAGAAAACTAGGCGATCTATGAATCACCTTGGGTCTTTAGACAGTTCCGGAATTTGTATTGAAACACATTACGCACTAACTGATTACGCCAGGTAATAGCACTTACAATCTTCTGTCGATCTCATGTAATTTTACGTAACAGTTTACTTTGGGTCCTGTCGGTCCACCTCCATCTACCGTTACGTTCTAGCTGGCTAGTCAACTTCGTTCACCGGGTCCTGTCGGTCCACCGATTCACTCACCTAAATAGTTCAACCGAATCTACCCACACATGACTACTCCTATTCATCTCACCTATCGGTCTCAATGATTCGGGAATAAAAACATGATCTCATTCGTAACCGGGTTAAGTCTCTGTCGAGCACCCACCTAGTTCACTAACAACTCCGGTTCGCGACTCCCTTGTTGCTAAGAATTAAACCTAGATCATGATTTCTAATCAATTAGTTTGTAACATTAAGCTATGAATTCAACTAGTTCATCATCTTCATCTAACATGGTCATTCCATTCATCACTAACACGTGTCAATAGCCTTAGCTTACGGATTCACAATACAAGATGAAGAATAATAAACATTAATTGGATCAAACGCATGAATCAATCAACAAAATCCGGAAAATAAGTCTAAGTCATAACCCTAGGCTCTCCATAGAGCCTAGCAAAGAAATTAGATACTCATCGTTATGCCAAAATCACAAGTATTCTCCATAGAATGATAAAGAGAGGGTAAGAGAAGAATCAAACGATGAAATCGCCAAAGCTTTGGCGAATCCGTGCAATCCCCAAGCTCGTAGGTGCTCTCCAATGGCTCCCGTATGTCAATATCCTCTTTTTAGGTCGTCCTATGCGTTTTTTACCAGCTGGGCACGCTTCTTATTGAAAACCAGCCGAAATCGCACTTCAGCCCCTCCAGTTTGTAATTCCCGGACAGAATTATTTTCTGATCTTGCGCGGGCTGTATCTCCCTCATACGGACTGGTCTTCGGGCCTACCATATATCGTTGGAAAGCTACGGATGTCTACTTTCCAATGCCGCAAGCCTTGCTTCAAAATCTTTTGTAGATTTTCCTGGGCATAGAAAAGAGTGCAGGCTGGTCTTGTGTGACTTTTCCAACTTTTCTTCGTTTGCGCGTCTCCTTTTCTCCTCTTCATCTAGCTCCATTCCAAGCATATCCAAGCATCTCATAAGCTCCATTGCACCTATTTTACCTGAGATACACAACACTAAACACCCCGTGCAATTATCATAGCAAATATGAGAGAAAGCATGCACAAATAAGCTAGAAACACAACTTTTCACTCTTAGGCTTGTAAGTCATCAATTCCACATATTAACGCACATATAACATATAAATCATGTGAAATAAGCCTATTACAAGTATTATGGAAGTATAAAAATAACTCCTAAAAGGGAGTTATCAAATACCCCCACACTTACCTATTGCGCGTCCCGAGCAAAACCACTATTTACTAGCCGACTCAAGACGCAAACGACACAAGACTCGACAATGCAACAATATGATGCAAATGCAGACTACGACTCGATCCTACACAAACACATATATACACAAAACACACTTTTTATCTTTTTGGTTGAGATCGGGCAATCTCCATTGGCTTAAATCGGGTATCCTGAAGTGATGAGAATCCTAGGAACAAAGCATGAGTTGAAACTAAACTCGACAACGAGACTCTCCCCTAGTTAGTATAGAAAGCCTAACTTTACTAAGTACAAGAGTACGCTACCTCTTCGCGTGTGCCACGAAATAAGAGACTACGCTAGGCAAAGCCACATCCAAGGTCCGAGCTCCTAATCCGCTAACGGTTTTCACATGATGAGGCTTAGGGACATAAAGATAATCTTGTCGAAATAAAGTCCTAAGCGTCACATTCTCACATCAAATCACACATCTCACACACCCTCACCACGATGATAGGAACCGAAACCCAAAGCTCACCACCTCCGACCCTCAATTCCCTCAAACCCCGGTACACTAGTGATCTTCGTGGCCATCGTCGTTCGTCGTGCATGAAATGTGAACCGTCGTCGTCAAAGTAGCTCCACCACTCGTTCCAATTCAATTCCAACTCAACTTTATTTCATCTCTCCTTTTTCTTTTTCTCTCCTTTTTTTATTATTTTCTGTTTCTCTTTTTTTTCACAATTCTCTCAAAATACCATCAAAATCCAACAATAATATCCGAGTGGTCTTCAAATACTAATCAAATATGCTAGGAGAAGGAAACACGTAAATCGATGAATGAATATCATATAAAAATATCATCTCCTCCTAACTCAATCAAAGTCCGTGTCAAGTCCAAGCCGCGAAATCAATGAAGTACATGTGTGGGAGTGGAGTCGTCGCAAGCTCACACTCAATGTCCGGAGTCAAAAGTCGACACCCCCCACACTCGAATGTCACCATATCCACTGTCAAGTAGTCCCGAAGATGAATGTATCCCGTGCCTAATCCAACCGATCCTCCTACACCAACGTAATCAAAACTGGTACCTAGCACGATCCACCAATTAAGTTCACCCAACCCAATTCTGTGCGTATTAGATTCACGCACTCACGGCTCTCCACAACTGTGTCCATGATGTAATGGCATGGATCACCGCCACACCGAAGTGCGCAAGCCTACTCACTCACCCTCGCATCCCCTCGTAGATAGTCAATGAAGTGCAAGCGAGATGTAGAACTCAACGAATTGTATAATCACTCCCTCATCGAACCCCCTCAACTACATAATCCCCTCGTGACGCACTAATGTGGTGATTCTAATCAATTTGTGATGAAGGCCAAGAATCGTCACCCTAGGTCCGAAGGCTAGCAAGAATCCAAGGTTCAAATCAGGGCGTCTAATGGTCCTACAAGGTGAGTTCTAAAAGCAGTGAGTGCTCTAATACACACCTCGCACAACTGTTTCGTGTGCCACTACGAGGCGGGTTGGCGACTACTTAAGACGTACACATGGATGTTCGGCTTGTTTAGCTCACACCTAGCTCAGTGTTGATGAATTGAAATTGCATATTTTAGTATGTTAACGAACTCTTCATAACTTGCTAATATGTGTAATTTATCTATTTTGTCTCTCTTTCTAGACTTATGCTTGTTTTCGTAGTTTTGGTTGTTTTCTCTCATTTTGTAGGTGAAATTATGATTTGGAACGCGAGAGACTAGCCTAGGAGGACCAAACGATGAATTAAAGAAGCTTAGAAGACTTAATTTGAAGGGATTTGAAGATTTGAGAGGCCAAGATTGAAGACAAACCAAGTTAGAAGGCCAAAGTTACATCAAGGGGGCTTGATTGAAGTTATTTTGACGGAATTGGGGACCTAAATGGAGTTTTTGGAACCTCACAATGGCTGCCTTGAAACATTTCTAACGGATCTGGGGTCTATTTGTAGTATTCTAAAATGTTTTAAGGCGCTGGGGGGGTCTTTTAAAACATATAAGCAAACTAGGGGGTGCCAATTGAACTTTCGGCAAAAATTCTATCAGCTAGCAGCGATTCTCTCTCTCTCCCCGCGTTAGAACGAAGCAAACCCACTGGAAGCCATGAAAGCTTCGTGGGAAGCTTCCTCCACCCTCAAATCCGACCCAAATCACCACCAAGCACAACCATAGAGGGAGAGAGGGTCGGATTCTTCAGTTTCCGGTCACTTTTATGCATTTTCCGGTCACTTTTCCGGACTGTTTCTGTGCTAAGTAGCTGCTGAGTTCTCATCTACTGTTAGATTCATTTTCTGAGAATTGTTAGCTGCTATTGAAGTATTGGATCAAATCGTAGTAGTTGAAATCAAGTTGTTGGGTTGAAATTGAAGATTATATTGTGTAATTCTTGAACTTGAGTATGAATATAGTGAAGTTATCTTTGAAGATACTTGATATCTGTTGTGTTGCACTCTCAAACATGAGTAGCTAATTTTGTTGTTGGATTGATTGGTGATCCTAGTTGATTCTTGAAACTCGAATATGTTTGTGTTTTGTGTTTTGTTGTTTGAGAGATTGAATTCTTGAGTTCTATGAGTTGAAATAGGAATCACTATTGTGGCTTGATTGAGTATGTGGATTTCAATCGAAATAGGCATACTCAATGCTTGAGGCAACATTGATTTGGATTTCTCCATTTGAACTCATGGATTTAACTCTCAAGCAAATGAGTTGGTTGTTGAAATCGGGTTACATGAATCACTAGGAGATCCAATTGACCCAACTTTTCTCTTACTAGTTCTACAAACTCGTTGGCAACGTCTTTTTTTTATTGCCTAGTTGTTTACTAAGTTTCTTTGAATTGTTTCACACAAATCCTTGCTCCATCACTTGAGTGGTGGATTTTGAAGCTTGGCTAGCTATAAAGCCTTTGAGAAACTCGTTTTGTTAATTTAGTTAGTTGCTTAGTAAGTTTACTAGTTAGCTTAGAGTGTTTAATCTCTTTCCCAATCCTTGTGGAAATCGAACCCGTTCTTACTCGGGTACTACTTAGGTAGGCACACACTTTGAGTTTGAAAATCACGTAAGTGTTAGAAATAGGTAGGCACTCCCGTAAAGAAAGTCTCTCTATACCTACTAGGGGGGACTCACGTCGTCACTCTCGGTCGCAAATCATGCCCTATGCCTAAAATCCTCACACTTCGCGATTTATCAAATTTTAGCCTCTTTTGATTGCCCTTTTCTCAAAATTTTCTCTTTTTTAATCTTTTTTTTTTTTTACTTTTCTACTTTTTGATTTTTTTTTATTTTTTCCATATAGTTCCTACACTACATGCAAGCCGACACGAACGAAACTACACAAAATAGTCGATAGGGTAGGTAGACTCAAATAAGAAAACGTGCAATTTAAACACAAACTTAAACAAGTATAAACACGACTAACACAACACAATATGACATACTATCACAATATCACGACACGGACCACATAAATAGACACAATAACACGACCAAACTATATGCAGACATGGCGATGCAAACACTGACTGGCTAGTCAATAGCTAAAAATCCCCCCACACTTGAGCGCTTCGTTGTCCTCAACGAATTTAGAGATCAACCAAGAAGACTCGGCATTCAAATGCGAGGGGCGGTGATTCTACTCGGGGTCAAAGTCATGGCACAAGAAGGTAGCTACAATAAATTTAGAGATAATTCAAGCTACGTGCACGTGACAAGTTGTGTATACCGAATTAAGCAAGTACTCAAGTATTCCCTAGAATTCTAACAGCTTATTCCAGCGGCGACTATGCACCGTGACCAAGTTATCGAAATAAAATCCTAGAGCAAGCACGATGTGCCTAAACGATAAATAAAGAGAGAGAAAAGAGTGCTCACAACCGACACAAGGTCGGGGACGAAATCCGATAGGTGGTGACTGAGGTAGCAAGAACAATCTCCAAGCAAACATTGTGCGCATCAATGCAAGCTCCCTTGCGGTCGAGTGTGCGGAACACACCGGGGTCGATTGATCAGTTGCTGCTGACGTAAAAGAAGGAACGAAGAATCCCCGAGCTCGTGATGTGAGCTCCCAGAACGGTCAAGTGCGCCGTAGCGCACCGGGGTCGATGTCTTCGTCAAAGTCTTTATAGTCCCCACAAGCCAAACTTTTATCTTGAAATGACAGCCCGCAATTGACATGTTTTGGCTCTAGGAAATCGCCACTGCCAATCAGTCCAAGTCACAAACTCCTCATGTTAAAGAAAAGAGCAAAGAAGAAATTGTCGTAACACAATTGGCACAGTATTTCCTTTAAGTGTCTTGACAATTGGCACAATAGCTCCATTAGTAGCCTTCCCCTTAAACCTCAAATCACCACTGCCAGCTATACCAACCTCTAAATCATTCCCCTTAATCCACCTCAACACCTTCACAAACCTAGCAGTCCTAACACCCAACACCATAACCAATTCCTAAAACAACCCACTGCCATGAAACACAACAAATTATTAACCACCATTTACACAAAATAACCAATGCCCATCACCATGGCCAAACCCAATTGCCAACACCTTCAACTACCAACTCTGCCAACAATCACCAGTAAACCCAATTCACTTCCCTACTTCACTGCCTTCTCCTCTCAACCCAACAACCAACCTAGCCCCTGCCTATCTCCACCAGTAACCTCCATAACCAAACCATAAAACTCCATTACAGCCCCAATCCCAACCAATTCCCCACTGAAACCGCCAATCAAACAAACCCAGCACCACCACTGGCTTCACCACAACAAAACACCCACAATTAATAACCCACCTGCAGTAGCAGTACAAACACAGGACAAGGGATAAGGTCGGCGCTTCTGGGTGGTGATTGTTTCACCAGTGGTTGCGTAGAGAGGCGGTGTTCTTGGCTGTTCGATTGGGTTGCAGTTGCAGGTTGCGGCTGTTCTTGGAGGCGGCGAAGAAGGGTTTCTCAAAGGAATTCAGAGGTGGTTTCGGTGGTTCTGGTTTGACCGAGCTTTTGGCCGGCTTCAATGGCCGACGAGCAAGGCGGCTGGGCGGCAAATTTAAGGGGTTAGTCAGATTGTGGCGAGATTGGTTAGATCGGAGAAAAGGGTGGGTTTTGGTGGAGGCTTACGGTGGTGGCAGCTTAAAACTCGTCGGGGGGACAGAAGATGGGCTGCCACTGGTTTAATCGCGGGAAGTGAGAGAGAGCCGCCAGAGTTACAGTCGGCCGGAGGCGCGACGGAAAAACCACCACAGCTCGCCGGATTAAGAGATGGTGGTGGCTTGTGGTGAGAAAGCAGTCGGGTGGTGGAGCTACCGCTGGTATCGCCGGAGTGAGAAAGGGATTGCCGGCGTCACAGAAGCTTGGAGACGCCATGGAGATCGAGTGGGTGCCGGACAATTGGACGGGGAACAGGGTGACTTGCAGAGGGTGAGAGTGGTTCAAGGTTCGTGGATGAAGATGCTCTGGGTAGCCCGATTGTTGAAGATTTTGACCGAATTTCCTTTTTTTGCCCTCAAAAAAACGTGGAACTTCCCTTTTTACCCCTGTTCGTGCGAACAAATAAGTGTTCGCACGAACACTGTTCTTGTGAGCATCTCTTCTTGTTCTTAATATCCGGCAGAGAGTTTTTGCCTTCCTCTTGTTCCTGCGAACACAGGGGGTGTTAGTGCGAACACCCCTGACTCCAACTTCAATTTTTTTTTTTTTTTTTTGCATCTTGACCTCCCGAACTCCAATGCGTATGCCGTTTTCACCCTTAATTCCCTCAACTCGTGTGGAATTTATAAGTGCGAGAAAATTTCTCAACACACTCGAGAATTCTCCCTTCAAGCCATGAAATACCTCTTTGCCTCGTAATCCGCCAATTTTTCTTTCTTTCTTTTGCGTTCCTCTTTTGCGTTCGGACTCCAATGCGCACATTCTCGTCGGTACGCATCAAGAAGGGGAGTCCGGATCGCGTCTTCACCCTGTAACCTGTAGAGACTCATTTCAAACATGAGATCCTCACTCTCTCACATCTCAGATAAACTATATAATATGAAAAACACACACGACATTATTTAAAACACACTATATATACTAAAGCATAAAATACGTTGGGTTGCCTCCCAACAAGCGCTTGTAATTTACGGTTGACGGCCCGACCCAGTTACCTCTGCCACCTCACGAGGGTGGTCTGGCACATTGTGCCGCTTCCAGCTTAGCTTTTCTGTGTTAGATTTGAAGCACTGCTTCGTGTGCGTGCACCGCTGATGGCTTATTTCTTTCCCAGTAATCAGGTGGATCTCGTTGCGACAACTCTGGGATTTGGCGCTTCACTTGTACAGCAAATGGCACACCTGGTTGATACTCCCATGAACACTGGGGTGACGGTTTGAAGACCCGAAAAGTCTCCATGTCATCATGTACCCTCATAATCAGTTCTCCATTCTCTACGTCAATGAGAGTACGACCAGTTGCCAGGAATGGCCTACCCAGAATTAGTGGAACATCACCTACTGGCATATCCAATATAACAAAATCAGCCGGAATGATCAGACTTCCGACCTTCATTAGCACATCTTTAACCATCCCACATGCTTTCTTGTATGACTTGTCTGCAAATTGGAGTGTTATCCAGGTTTTCGGGGGCTCCCCCTCACCTAACTTTTTGAATACCGACAACGGCATCAAATTCACGCTCGCTCCCAGATCACAGAGAGCTCTTCCAGTGTAGGAATCACCCAATGTAGCCTCAATGACAAAGCTACCTGGATCCTTCTTTTTCTTAGGTAACCCATGCAAAACACATGAACTAACCTGTTCATTTAAGTTTACTCTCTGAAATTCATCCACCCTTTTTTTCCAAGAACTGCATATTTAATAAATCGAGCATACTTAGGCATCTTTTGAAGTGCCTCAATCAATGGGATATTGATATGCAGTTTAGAGAAGACATTCGAAAAGCGTTTGTATTCTTCTGAATCATCCTTCTTCTTCCTAGTACGTAATGGAAATGGTAGTTCTGAAGAAGAAGGAGAAGATGGAAGTGGTACCTCGGTAGATTTCTCTGCATCCTGGTGAATCATGCCCTTTGATTGGGGGATCATGACAGGTGTCTTATCATAATCGAAGACTTCATGTTCCTTCGCGTTTGAGGCTTCCGCTCTGGCATGACTCGGATATGGAGGATCTGTAAGTGCAATACCACTTCGAGTGGTGATGGCTTGAGCCTGTCCCTCTGATGTGTCAACAATGCTATCCAGTGCCCTTTGTTCAAGTTGTTCCTTTAGATCTTTTATTTCTGCTTGAGCAACTTGAAGTGCAATTGCTACAGAGCTGACCTGTGTGGACATGTCTGCCATGTGCTGAGCCATCGTCTTTATTATCCCTGTCATATCGGTCAACTCTAATGGTGGTACTGGCTGCTGCTGATGCATCTCTGAAACATTTGCTTCATGCACTACCTCCACCGCATTCACCTGAACCGTGCTATAAGCCATCTTTTCATCTCTTACCAGTTCCATGTGCCTGTACTGGTAATCCATGCTCTCTTCTTGCTGAACCAAGCATCTCATCAATGTATATGCCCCTTCATGATCACAGTTAAATAAGAAGTTTCCCCCAGCTTCTATATCCATCTTGTCTCTATTGGGCTGTCCAAGTGAATCATAGAAGACCTGAAATAACTGTCGCTTGTCAATACCATGGTTGGGACATTTACGTAGCAAATGATTGAAGCGGTCCCATGCTTTGACAAGTGATTCATCCTGCTTTTGCCTGAACATCCATATCTCATTCTGAAGCTGAATCACACGTGAGATAGGATAGAACTTACTCATGAACAGTGCGACACACTCTTCCCACGTTTTGATTGAACAGGATGGCACAGATTCCAGCCAATCCATAGCAGCTCCCTTGAGATAATGGGGAAAGAGCATCAGTTTTAGCGCTTCAGATGTGACCCCATTATATCGGATTAGCCCACAGTGGCTCTGAAATCTCCCAATGAATACATGTGGGTCTTCCTCGTCTGTCCCAGCAAAAGTGCACTGATCCCGCGCAAATTGAATTGTTCCCAGCTTAAGACAGAAGGTTTCCGCCTGAATTGGTGGCACCACAATTGCTGGCTCCCTTCCTTTAAGATCCGCCTCAAATGCCTGTATTATTGCTTTCCCTGAACGATTATATGGCATTGAGGTCGGGTGCGGTCTAGATGTTGCTGCCAGTGCTTTCTCTACAGCTTCAGCCACCAAAGCTTGTAGCTGCTCTGTGGTGAGGCTAATCTGCCCTTGGCCTTCCGCCATCGCTACTTGAAAAAACAACACTAGCACACCCGTGAGGTAAACAGATAGTAACAAAAATAAATTAAAAGAAGTATCCTAAATTAATTTTTAACTAAACTAATAAACTGTTTAAGTCCCCGGCAACGGCGCCAAAAACTTGACACGATTTCTTACGTGTATACGCAAGTGCACGGTCAAGTAGTAAGTGGAGTATTTTACGACTCCGAGTATCGAACCCAAGGGAAATAGACGACTACTAGCTAATTAAGAATCAATTAGAAGATACCTAAGTAACCGGTAAGAAGTGGTTTGATTTTGAATGTTCGTCACCCACAAACAAGCGACTGAATAAAATGAATTTAGAGACAATATTTATGTATTTTTCATTTAAAAGAATTTAATCAAAGTATGGAGAAAACTAGGCGATCTATGAATCACCTGGGGTCTGTAGACAGTTCCAGAATTTGTATTGAAACACATTACGCACTAACTGATTACGCCGGGTAATAGCACTTACAATCTTCTGTCGATCTCATGTAATTTTACGTAACTGTTTACTTTGGGTCCTGTCGGTCCACCTCCATCTACCGTTACGTTCTAGCTGGCTAGTCAACTTCGTTCACCGGGTCCTGTCGGTCTACCGATTCACTCACCTAACTAGTTCAACCGAATCTACCCACACATGACTACTCCTATTCATCTCACCTATCGGTCTCAATGATTCGGGAATAAAAACATGATCTCATTCGTAACCGGGTTAAGTCTCTGTCGAGCACCCACCTAGTTCACTAACAACTCCGGTTCGCGACTCCCTTGTTGCTAAGAATTAAACCTAGATCATGATTTCTAATCAATTAGTTTGTAACATTAAGCTATGAATTCAACTAGTTCATCATCTTCATCTAACATGGTCATTCCATTCATCACTAACACGTGTCAATAACCTTAGCTTACGGATTCACAATACAAGATGAAGAATAATAAACATTAATTGGATCAAACGCATGAATCAATCAACAAAATCCGGAAAATAAGTCTAAGTCATAACCCTAGGCTCTCCATAGAGCCTAGCAAAGAAATTAGCTACACATCGTTATGCCAAAATCACAAGTATTCTCCATAGAATGATAAAGAGAGGGTAAGAGAAGAATCAAACGATGAAATCGCCAAAGCTTTGGCGAATCCGTGCAATCCCCAAGCTCCTAGGTGCTCTCCAATGGATCCCGTACGTCAATATCCTCTTTTTAGGTCGTCCTATGTGTTTTTTACCAGCTGGGCACGCTTCTTAATGAAAACTAGCCGAAATTGCACTTCAGCCCCTCCAGTTTGTAATTCCCAGACAGAATTATTTGCTGATCATGCGCGGGCTGTATCTCCTTCATACGGACTCGTCTTCGGGCCTACCATATATCGTTGGAAAGCTACGGATGTCTACTTTCCAATGCCGCAAGACTTGATTCAAAATTCTTTGTAGATTTTCCTAAGCATCGAAAATAGTGCAGGCTGGTCCTGTGTGACTTTTCCAACTTTTCTTCGTTTGCGCGTCTCCTTTTCTCCTCTTAATCTAGCTCCATTCTAAGCATATCCAAGCATCTCATAAGCTCCATTGCACCTCTTTTACCTGAGATACACAACATTAAACACCCCGTGCAATTATCATAGCAAATATGAGAGAAAGCATGCACAAATAAGCTAGAAACACAACTTTTCACTCTTAGGCTTGTAAGTCATCAATTCCACATATTAACGCACATATAACATATAAATTATGTGAAATAAGCCTATTACAAGTATTATGGAAGTATAAAAATAACTCCTAAAAGGGAGTTATCACTTGGCTATTGTCAGATATGTGGAATCCAGGGTCATACTGCCAGGAAATGTCCTCCTTTTCGCCTAATTCCAAACAACCCCCATACACCTCATACTCCATCAACGCACAACACATCTCCTCCATGGCAGCCGTGTAGGGTTTTGATTCATGGATGCACAACGGAAACAATAATTAACCATGCAAAACCCTCCAAGGATCACAAGTCAAGACACATAACGATGGTAAAGGAAGAAATCAATAACACACCTTAGGGTTCTCCTTTGATGACTTCAAACGCGAATTGTGTCACGTCTCTACGGTTGATCCACGCCTAGAGGTGAGATCTAGACCCTCCAATTACCTTGTGCTAGCTAGGAAGAATGGAAGAGGAAGAAGAAATCGCCAACAATCGAGTGCCAAGGTGGGGCGGCTCTCCTTTTGGCCGACGGGAAGGAGCGGCAGTCCCAAGGGGGTTTGGCCCTTGCTTGGTACTTGCTCTCTCTCTCCATGCTTTAGTCTCTCCTACTCTATCATATAGATGTGTGGTGTGTAGAGAGAAAAATAAGCTAGGAGTGTTCTTTATATAGTCCAACAACTCCTTGTCCTACTACATAAAGAACCCCCTTCCTAATCCTACTCAAGTTCGGATTAGTCCCTTTTTGCAAAAATAGTCCTTCTCATGTCAATACATGGATTAGTTCTATTTGCAAATTAATCCTAATCATGTCTCTACATGGATTAGGCCACCTTGGCATATCCTAATCATGTCTCTACATGAATTAGGCCAACTTGCATATTAGTCCTACTAAGTTAGCAAGTTGTTGCGATTTGATCCTTCTAATTAATTAATCATATTAATTAATTATTTCATGTCTAGTTCACCCCTATATGGTGTGTGACCCCATAGGTTCTATTTAGTTGGTAGTAACTATTTACTAATATGGAGCGGCCTCTAGCAAGACATCCATTCTAGCCAACAAATAGAATAGTCATCATGACAAACCTTGTGCAAGTATTTGTCTCATCCCTTTGTCCCAATATCCGGATTGGACACGAGACATACAAGTCACACTCGTATATCCAATCCATAGTTTCTCGATCCTGGGAATAGCCTTATTCGTGCAAATAACATCAATATCCCATATTGATTTATTTGAGTCTGGCCAGACATTTTATAAGCACTATCCCTCGAGTGGCCTAGGATATTTGCTCCCGTTATATGGGAGGGACAAATTCTATCTACGTCCACTACGATCTCTAAGCTTGCTTCTTATTGTATCCAGTACACGCTTTTATAACTACCCAGTTATGGTGTAGCGTTTAACGCTACCAAAATCACAATAATCCACAACTAGAATATCTAGTGACTTCAAGTCTAAGAATGACAATACCATTGCACCACGAGAAGCACTTGTGACTTAACATTACATGTATGTAGCCTTCTCGTAGATGGGTCAATCCAGTGCAACATTACCCCTAATGCACACCTATGTGTTGGATCGTGATATCTCCGTATCAATCCAACCCCATACTAGTCTATAGATGATTGTCCTATTAATCATTATAATCGACTAGGGATATTTAAGAATATAACACTTACATTCTAAGGACTTCATTCATGTTATCATATCTCTATATCGATAACATAATGAATCGTAAATCCATAAATGTCACAATTAATTGATTGCCTCTAGGGCACAATTCCAACAGTCTCCCACTTGCACTAGAGTCAATCTCCTGCATCATATGCCTATTGATCTAGCGCGGCCCTCCACGCTTACACTGCGTAGGGGCGAGACATATGCTGGCACCTTTCAAATATTCACATCTCCTCAATCAACAATTTGATTGAGATTGAATATTCTGAATAAATGCATCTTATGCATTAATTTACTCAGTCCTCTATGCTAGAATCAGTGACTGAATCTTGCCTGGAACCTTTCCAGCTCACAGTCGCTCCCACTAGGGAAAAACTCAAAAATCGACTTATAATCTGAACCTTCCTTGTCAGATTTGAAGTTTGCATCACTGTAACCCCTTACAGTAAACTCTTCGTATCCTCCTTTTATCAAAAATTCATCCTTAGTGCTTCTCAAGTACTAAAGGATAATCTTGATAATTTATCCAGTGACTCTCACCCGGATTTGACTGGTATCTTTGTGTCATACCATATGACACATCTGGCCTAGTACATAACATGGCGTATCTCATGAATCTTATTCATACGGTCCCTTCCCAATCTAATTGGAAATACAATTAGCCTTCCAAAGACTAATTCCATGTGACATGGGTAAGAATCAATATTCTTTTCACGTTGAACCATTTCAACACCTTTGTCAATTTATGTACTATGAACTAAGCTATACAACCATCTTGATCTACCTCAATAGATCTTTACAAGTTGCTTTGCTTAAGTCTACCATCAGAAAGTCAATTCCCTAGTCAATCTACGTAAGACTGCCAAGTAGGGGCAACATTCCCAGTGATTAAGTATGTCTCCACATACAAGACCAGAAACATAACTGTGCTCCCACTAACCTTCTTGTAGACACAAGTCTCATCTTCAATTTTGATGGAACCAAACTCCTTTGATTACATCATCAATTTGAAGATTCCAACTCCTAGAAGCTTGATCCAATCTATAAATAGATTGCTACAAGCAAGATGCGAATGGATTTAAGCATCACAGTTGGGGAAAGATTCTGTCATAGTCTATACTATGAGCTCACATGAAATCCCTTACCTACCAATTTTCCTTTAAAGGTAATCATATTACCATCCATGTTGGTTTCCTCATAACCCACTTGCACCCTATGGGTCCTACCCTTCAGGTGGTTCCATCAAAGTCCATACTTTGTTGGTATACATGGATTCCATATCGTATCTCATGGCTCCAAGCCATTTCTGAGAGTATGGCCACACGTGGCCATCTCATAGCTTGTAGGCTCATCTTGATGAGCAATATATCAGGGATTATGAGAAATCCTTATTTCTCTAGTCCCTCGATATATCCTACCTTACCTACGAGGTTCTTGTGTTTTCTGAGTAGGTTGATCCACAACACCTTGTGATCCTGCTCATGTTCAATCAAAAGGATCAATGTTATGTTGTGGTTCTTTGAACTTCTTCAAATTCTACTGTCCTCCCACTATTTCTTTTAGAGACAATCTCTATATAGAAACACTGTGGTTCGAGAAACAAACAGTTTGTTCTCGATTGAGTTGTAGAAATAATATCTTTTCAGGATATCCCACAAAACATTTATCTGACTTGGGTCCAAGTTCATTTGTAAACTCTTTTACACAAACGTCATAACCCCAAATCTTTATGAATGACGTACTAGGACACTTCCTTGTCCATATCTCATATGGCGTTATTCATAATCCGTTTTTATGGAACAAGGTTAAGGGCGAAATTTGTTGTAATTAGATCATAGCCGCAAAAGTAAACTGGAAGTTCTGTTTGACTCATCTTGGACCAAACCGTGTCCTACAAGGTTCGAACTCTCCTCCTAGACATGCCAAAACCATGTGGCGTGCTAGGTGGAGCGGGTTTTGGATCATATCCAATACTCCCATAGATTTCTTGTCAAACTCTTGACTCAAGTACTCTCCTCTATGATCCAATCGTAGAGCCCTGATACTTTTGTCAAGCTGGTTCTCTACTTCATTCCTGAATACTTTGAACAATTCAAAGGATTCTGATTTGTTTCTTCCTAAGATACACAAATCCATATTTCCCTGATCCCATCAGTAAATATGATGAAGTACTGAAAACCACCTTTAGCATTTGTGCTTAGCGGCCTTCATACATCAATATGTGTGATTTCCAAAAGATCATATCTTTGCCTAATAAGTCTTACATGCCTCATACAATTCAATCATCAAATGAGTTCCAGAAATCCATCCTCATGGAGTTTTAGATATGTATCTCTTATTTATGGGGCCTAAAAAATAATGCTAAAGATAAGTGAAGTTCATATCATTATATGAAAACCTCTTGGTATTAATGTTATAGATGAAATTATCATGATCGAGGATGTACAATCCACTTAGACAAAATTGCATTACAATAATGCACATCATAATGAATGGAACAACATTTGTCCTTTATTAAGATAAGGAGCTTTCTTGTCCAAACAAGAAACTATGATAATGGTCCTACTCATAGCAGGGACATGATCGCTTTTGTCTAATTCATGAACAATTTCTTTGAGGTAGAAATAATTCCCTGCGGCTTTTCAGCAACCCTTTGCTTCATAGCCCCACGTGTAGGATTATTTCTTCCTTATCTAATTGTCTTCGTCTCTTGAGATCCTCCACACTTCTATAAATGTGGGATCCTCATCCAGTATCATATACTTATGATGATGAGATAGACACATTGATTTCTATAACAAAATACCTATATTGGAATTCATAATTCCTTTAATATTTACTTACAGGTACTTTGGGTAGTCTCTCTTCCTCTACGCGACCTATGGGACTCCAAGGCAACTTGGTTTTAGCAACAAGTTTGCTTTATACCCATGGGTTCGGCGCAAACCATTTGCCCTTACCCATGCTGTTAACTATTAACAGTTTTTGCCCATGCCCATTATGAGTATTTTGTTTAGTGATTTTTAAATCATATTGAGTAAATCAACTTTAAAACAAAACTGTAATTGCATCCAATGCAATTCTTGGTCCACTTGGGTGAATAACTGTTTATTCTCTATCTATCTAATATAGAATGCCCATTAACTAATATTTCAATCATATTGAATTAGCTTATTTGCACCAGGCAAAGTGGAGCAACACTTCAAACCTTCATGTCTAGCTCGCTCTTTTGAAAAGAGCTTCTGTCAATGTATGATCATATCATACTTCTCCATGTTTCTCTTCTTGCTTCCAAAGCTCAGAGTTCATGGCAGCTAGCATGAGTCAAGTCATAACCAAAGAACCATTCTTTGGTGTTCCTTTCATAGGTTTTAGTGTGTTTTTGGTAGTCGGTGGAAGAGAACTTTATGTTCTACGAAGTACAACAAATTCTCTTTTATTTGAGAACGATTCTCAATTTTATACCAGTAGAAGAATTCATGTTTTTTGTTTGTTTAATGCCATGGGTATTCAACATAATAGGATTCTGCAAAGTTTGTGACGTTTAACTATATTTAACAAGGATTTAAATTGTTAAACATAGCTCCCACTATTTTACTACGGATTAATAACCCTCAAGATATTAATGCGAAAAATATCCTTATATTTTCTAGTGGGCCAAGATCCATGTTTCATCTCCTTATGAGCTTGCTTTGGCAAGTCACCCATAATTTGACTACTTTAGGTAGGAACAATTCCAATTGCATCCTCTATGCAACTCTTGGTTCAATCGGGCAAATAACTCCTTATTTATTCATCCATATGGACAATCCCAATTGATTGTCTCTAGGTTTCTTAATCATATTAATAGCCCAGTTGTGTTCAACCTCTTATTTAAACAATTGCACATTGTTACGTGCCATCGCATTCCATCATTATGAACCAAGTCGCCATGCTTTGACACGCACGAAATTGATAAATAATGATGATAATGAGTGTTTAAATAACGAGAAGGCAAGAACACAATATTTGAATTTTGAGGGATTTTTAAAATTCAATTTTTAATTGTTTTGTTGATCAAATCAACTAATCTATCTATTTGAGTTTGGGCACAACTCCAAATAATAGATCGGGGTTGTCTAATTATCTTATTATCCTAATTGCATGCATCATCCATACACCAACCACACAATTAAGACAATAAAATAAACAACCACAAAACAGTAATTAAACGTGATGTCGATATGGCCTTTTCTAGACTAAGATAATTCCAAGCCAATGGAATTATCTATGAACCCTAAAGCAAACACATCTCCATGCGTCATAATCTTTTGGTCCATCCTTCATTGTCTTGTGGAATGCTCCATGCTCCATCTTGTGTGGCTCCTTTTAGCTTTGGGATTCTTTTTCTTCAATCTTGGATGACAATCTACTTTATCTAGCACTAGCTAACTTCTATACTAAATAAAATAAATCTCCCAAGTTGAGAAAAAAAAATGGCACGCAGGCCATAAAACCCAAATTAATTATTACAATTAATTGATCAGCTCGCAGGCCGTAAACCAAACCACAAAATTAAACATCCACATCAAACCACATCCTAAGGCCATATCCAATTACCATGCGAATTGCACATAAACAGTTAAAATCAAATTTTAACGCGCTTGGTCAATTTTAATTGATTTTAGGATTTCTAGGGTTAAAACGGTCCATGGGCCCAACAATCAAATTGCACGGGCCCAAAAAGGTGAACCACAAGGCCCTAGGGCCGGCCCGGCCCATAACCCACACGCCTAGGCCGCGGGTTAGGGCCGCCCGGCCCCTAGGGCGGCCAATCTTGGGCGGCAAGCAAGAGGGGCGTTCCCCTAGGGGGCCGAACCTCCTTGAGGGAAACAACTCCCTTGCTTGGTGCCCAAGTTTAGTTGTTTCCTTTTTTTGGGAGAACTCCTTCTTCCCCAAGGATGCCCAAACCCTAGATCTAAGATCCTAAAATTTCTCAAACTCACCAATTCATGCATTCAATGCAAAAATTAGATCTTGTTATGAAATTTTATTGACAAATTGCATCCCATGCTTGATTTGTCTTGTTTTACGCGATGAACAATCAATTTAAGGTGTAAAACAACTAAAACGTAACACATAAACCACGTTCATGCTCTACGACCTGTGGCTCTGATACCACTGTAGGGTTTTGATTCATGGATGCGCAACGGAAACAATAATTAACCATGCAAAACCCTCCAAGGATCACAAGTCATGACACATAACGATGGTAAAGGAAGAAATCAATAACACACCTTAGGGTTCTCCTTTGATGACTTCAAACGCGAATTGCGTCACGTCTCTACGGTTGATCCACGCCTAGAGGTGAGATCTAGACCCTCCAATTCCCTTGTGCTAGCTAGGAAGAATGGAAGAGGAAGAATAAATCGCCAACAATGGAGTGCCAAGGTGGGGCGGCTCTCCTTTTGGCCGACGCGTAGGGGCGGCGGTCCCAAGGGGGTTCGGCCCTTGCTTGGGACTTGCTCTCTCTCCATGCTTTAGTCTCTCCTACTCTATCATATAGATGTGTGGTGTGTGGAGAGAAAAATAAGCTAGGTGTGTTCTTTATACAGTCCAACAACTCCTTGTACTACTACATAAAGAACCCCCTTCCTAATCCTACTCAAGTTCGGATTAGTCCCTTTTTGCAAAAATAGTCCTTCTCATGTCAATACATGGATTAGTTCTATTTGCAAATTAATCATAATCATGTCTCTACATGGATTAGGCCACCTTGGCATATCCTAATCATGTCTCTACATGAATTAGGCCAACTTGCATATTAGTCCTACTAAGTTAGCAAGTTGTTGCGATTTGATCCTTTTAATTAATTAATCATATTAATTATTTATTTCCCATGTCTAGTTCACCCCTATATGGCGTGTGACCCCATAGGTTCTATTTAGTTGGTAGTAACTATTTACTAATATGGAGCGGCCTCTAGCAAGACATCCATTCTAGCCAACAAATAGAATAGTCATCATGACAAACCTTGTGCAAGTATTTGTCTCATCCCTTTGTCCCAATATCCGGATTGGACACGAGACATACAAGTCACACTCGTATATCCAATCCATAGTTTCTCGATCCTGGGAATAGCCTTATTCGTGCAAATAACATCAATATCCCATATTGATTTATTTGAGTCTGGCCAGACATTTTATAAGCACTATCCCTCGAGTGGCCTAGGATATTTGCTCCCGTTATGTGGGCGGGACAAATTCTATCTATGTCCACTACGATCTCTAAGCTTGATTCTTATTGTATCCAGTACACGCCTTTATAACTACCCAGTTACGGTGTAGCGTTTAACGCTACCAAAATCACAATAATCCACAACTAGAATATCTAGTGACTTCAAGTCTAAGGATGACAATACCATTTCACCACGAGAAGCACTTGTGACTTAACATAACATGTATGTAGCCTTCTCGGAGATGGGTCAATCCAGTGCAACATTACCCCTAATGCACACCTATGTGTTGGATCGTGATATCTCCATATCAATCCAACCCCATACTAGTCTATAGATGATTGTCCTATTAATCATTATAATCGACTAGGGATATTTAAGAATATAACACTTATATTCTAAGGACTTCATTCATGTTATCATATCTCTATATCGATAACATAATGAATTGTAAATCCATAAATGTCACAATTAATTGATTGCCTCTAGGGCACAATTCCAACAAGCCTCAGGCTCATTTCACATCCAATCCTTCCTTGACGACCTCACCGTGGCTCCTCGATAGTGGCGCTTCTCATCACGTCACATCTGATCTAAGCAATCTCTCCCTTCATGCACCTTATAGTGGCTCCGACGACATTATGATTGGCGATGGTTCAAGCCTCCCCATCACTCATACTGGCTCTACCACTCTTGCAACACCTAGTACACCCTTTAATCTAAATAATGTTTTATGCGTTCCTAGCATGAAAAAAAATCTCATCTCCATTTCTCAACTTTGCACTTCTAACAATGTATCTGTTGAATTCTCACCATCATGCTTTTTTGTGAAGGACATTCGCACCGGGGAAATCATTCTATCGGGTAAAACAAAGGATGGTGTTTATGAATGGCCAGTTCCCTCCTCCAATTCTCCTCCTCTTGTCGCCTTTTCTACCATGAAGACTTCGTCATCTCAGTGGCATCATCGATTAGGTCATCCAGCATTTCCCATTCTGCAGCATATCATTTCACATCACAAGTTAGAATTGTCTTCTTCTTTGTCATCTGATTTCCTATGTAATGCGTGTCAATGCAATAAAGCTCATCAACTTCCATTCTCTACATCTACTCTCGTCTCCTCTCGTCCTCTTGAAATTATTTTTTCAGACGTTTGGACGTCCCCTGTACTTTCCCACGATGGCTTTAAATACTATGTCATATTCGTAGATCACTTCACAAAATATATTTGGTTTTACCCTTTGAAGCATAAGTCTGAAGTCCACCATGTATTTCTCCGATTTAAAGCCATCACAGAGACGCATTTTGGGAGCAAAATTCACACGTTATACTCCGACAACAGTGGTGAATACTTAGCCCTTCGGTCATTCCTTGCAACTAATGGCATCACTTTCCTGACTTCCCCACCGCACACTCCAGAACACAACGGGTACTCTGAACGGCATCATCTCCATATTGTAGAGACAGGTTTAACTCTACTACATCATGCTTCACTCCCATTAACTTATTGGACCCATGCTTTCGCCACCGCTGTTTATTTAATCAATCGCATGCCGACGCGTACACTCAAAATGTCGTCTCCGTGACGTTGAAGGCCTAGTCAATGTTCCTTCTTCTCCTTCTTGATTTGGTGAAAGAATCTTCTATTTTCTCCCCCCTTAAAGCAGCCAACCCTTTCTAGAGCATAAAAGCCTCATCCTATCTCCAGAAACTCCCTCTTGGCCAGAAATTTCATGAACAGAGGTTACGGAGTAAGGTGTGTTATGAATTGGGTCGTACAATTTGAATAAGTACGATAAGAAAGATTGATTTTTGGAATTTCTGAAACAGAGTTTCACCAACCATGGCAATTGATTAAGTTAACAATGATTGTAATTAGGCATTAAAGACCACAACTTTTTGCAAGAATTAGCGAATCTAATTCGGTCAGCTGAAGAGAGCCTCCCCGTGATTTCTCCGAGTAGGTCCTCCGGCAGATTGTTCCATTGGCAGCGAATCGAAGTTGTCTTCCGCTTCTTCCTCAAGTCAATGGGCAAATAAGGTTCTGGATGACGAACAACAAATCACATAATTGTTCTCGTTCGCCATCGAAGAAAGGAAGAATATGAGATCATTTTGTTCTCTGCAATCCAAGGTGAATTCCTTCTACCGAGAGTTAAGGTTCTTCTCTCCCGGACTAGCCATTTTTCTAGTCAGGGCGGCCAATTTTCTAGTGAGCATTGCTAAGTGATCTACCTCATTAACCTCTGATCTGGAGACACAATGGATTTGCAGATTTGTAAATAAAAAGACTTGAAACCGAATATCATGAAAAAGATTTGCATGGACATACCCCGTGTTAGCAATTGGTGCGCCCATGTGGGGTGCCCAATGCAATTATCGTAATCTTATGGGGTTAGTTGGACTAATGCACAAACTAGAGGGGTTAGTAGCTAAGGCTCAAACCCTAGGGGTTTATGTGCAAACCTAGGAGAAGTTTTGCCTATATAAGGAGCCAGCCTCCTACATATTATATTGCTATTCCATACAGTAAAGTTACTCTGTCTAGATTCATACTAGTTGTAGAGAACCCTAGTCTCTCTCCAACTTCATCCAAGGAGGTGGAACGTGGTGTGGATCAAAGTGTTCGTCCTTGAGATTCACACAAGATTGGTGGGAGCAAGATCAAGAAGGAGGCGCGTGAAAGCAAACAACAAACGATCATCCGCTGCATTAAGGAGCTTAGGAAGACAAGGTAAACACATGAATCTTCCGCTATAATTCATGTTGTAGATCTGTATGTGATAGATCATTCCTGCCCTTCATTGGTATCTGAGCCATAAGTTTGTTTTTCGTGCCTCGATATGCGTTCCCGAATCTGATTTAAAAATTGAATTTCTGACATTTCAAAATCAGTAGACGAAACCTATATGGTTAGGTAGGGTTTTTCACGAGGATTCCTGAAATATAAATTTTGTAATTTTTGGAGTTACGATGAATTAGTTATGAATTTTCAAAGATTCGGAACTGTATTAATCTGGGCTGCTAGATCCAATCAGTAGAACACGTTTTTTCAAAACTTGTTAAAATTGGATTTTGACCACATAATCGGGATCAGGACGAAAAGACGATCCCGGAAAAATTATTTTCGTCGGAAACGGAGCACGGGAAGGCGGCGCGTGGGCTTCACGCGCCACCGACGCCGCCTCCACGCGCAGCCACGAGCCGCCACGCGCCGCACGCGCCAAAGGGCTGGCGGCGGCTGCTGACGTGGCCCTAGGGCTGACGTGGTAGATGACGTGGTGGTGCCACGTCAGCAAGTGGCTGACGTGGCAATGACGTGGCAGCCACGTGGCAATGACGTGGTGGGTGACGTGGTAGCTGGCGTCAGCATATGTGCTGAGCTTGCATGCCACGTGGCATGCTGACGTGGCACATGGCCGAAGTCGGCGCGTGAAGGAGGCGGACGCGCCCACGAGCGGCGGAGCTTGAGGGCGCGTGCGGCCTCCTCCCGCCGTCATTTTTCGTCCGATTTTTTCCTAGGGACTCCAAATTGAATTTCTTATTTTTTAAATATTTTTTCATAATTTTTGGAGCGACAGAAAATTTTAGTAATTTCCAGATTAATTAATTAGTATTTTGGCACACTTCTCGAGGCAGTTTGACGACCTTAAACACACTGTTTTGAGCCCAAATTTTTTCTGGAGACTTAGGTAATTTTTCCCTACGTTTTGCCATAGGTGGTGAGACCCTAAGTGGTAGTGAGCAATTTTCGATCTTTTTAGTTGATTAGATTATTGCTTATTAATTTCCAGTAATTAGAGATTAATTCTGGAAATTTCCAGAAAATTCCAGTATGTTTATTATATTGTTATACATGCTGTTGTGGGTTGAATGGTTGTTTTTGGTGCATGGATGTGGCATAGATGTTTTATATTTTGGTTTTGGTTTTGGTTTTTCAATATGTAATCAAAATACGGCCTGCGTGTCGTGCCTCTCTATACTCTAGTGTCTTCTCTTCTCATCAAATCGCCTCTATGAGGTTACTTCTTATTAGAAATAAGATAGTAAGTAGAGATTGATGATTGAAGCTTCAAGAGAGGTGGCCGAACCAAAAGCTATGGCGCAAGGTGCATGGAGTAATTAGACGGTCTAAAGGAGCCTCAAGCTTGGAGTCCTCAAGTAGGCGAGATGGCATGAGATGGAGTTCAAGACTTGCTCAAGAAGTACTCTCAATAGTGGGAGTGCACCTTAGGGGCCACATCCATTGCATATTTATTTATGCTTATGCTTGTTTTATGTTATAAATGCGTGTGATTGGATATATATGTTTAACCTCGCATGCTAAAGAACTAAAACAAAAGAGCTCACATGATGACATGATTAAAATTGATAGGAAATCACAAGCGATGAGATATTATTCCTAGGATATACGCTAGGTTTTGGTGGAGTCCTTGTGAGAAACTATTGAGTTTAATCGATGTCACATGTTATTTAGGAGCTGAAACAAAGCTAGTAATTAATATCCACTTTGTCTCGTTTTTCAGTCATGATGAACACGAATCTATTTCCTAAATATGCTATAATTTTAAAGGGAGACAACTTACGTGCATGGTACAGAAGTGTGATATGTCGCATGATTGAGCTAGGTCTGTCTGATCATTTGCATATGGCAAAGATGGAGCCATGGGTACCACTGGGCGGCCCAACTGATGCATATAGACGTGATCTTGAGGCTTACCAGAAATGGGAGGTTGATGACAAGAAAGCATGTCTAGAATTGATGGATGTAGTGAGGACTGATCTCCTAGACCCAATTGAGATTGATTATGCAAAGAAGCTCTGGGAAGACATTCTAGCACTGTACGGAACTGCAGACAACTTCCAAAAGTCATGTCTATGGATGATTATAACTTCTACGGTGAAGGATGATAAAGTCTCTATGGATACGCACCTAAAGACCTTATCATTCTATATTACTGAACTTATAACTTCTGGGCATGATATATCCGATGAGAGACAGCTAAAGGCTGTGAGAACATCTCTACCAGATTCACGGGATTCCGTGAGAAAGGTGTTGCGAGGTTCAGATGACATAAGGACATTTGATGATGCAAAACGATATTTATTGTTTGAGGGAAAGAGACTGGAATTTGCCAGAACATCTAGTCCAGCATCATGGGTAGAGAGCCCTCCCATGGCAAACGTGCCAAAGGGTAAGGAAGTCATCGTGGAGCACGAAAGTGGAGGCCACATGGGCCCATGCCGCAAGATCAGTAAGCGCCAAGTGTGGAAGAGGTCCAAAAGGGATATGAGACAAGTTATGTGCTATAACTGCCAGGCATATGGCCACTTTGCTCGTGATTGCGCCGATCCAAAGGTACACTATAATCCAAACTCTGACTTTTATGTTATAAGTCAAGTTTATATTGCTGATTCCCCTAATGTGTGGGTATTGGATTCAGGTGCGAGTGACCACCTAGCATGTGATCGAGACGCGTGCACGGATTATAGGCGAGTACCAGTGGGCAATAGAAGAGTGTACATGAGGAACAACTCTTTCGTTGATGTGGTGGGCATTGGCACATATCAGCTGAAGATGAAGTCTGGAAAGACGCTTGTTCTTCATGACGTTTTATACGCTCCTGATGCACGCAAGAACTTAGTTTCAGTTTCTAGACTTTTGGATTTGGATTTTAAACTTCTTTTCGAGGGTGTTTTTGCCAAACTGTTTGTTGGCAACTCATGTTTTGGTACTGGTTATATTTCTCGTGGTTTATTTTATTTAGACATTGTTGGTTCTAGCATTGATGATGTTTATGATTCTCGATCATATATTACATCTTCTAGTGATGATGATGCCACTAGATGGCATGCTAGATTGGGACATATAGGACAGGACAGGATGAACAGGCTGGCGAAGGCAGGCCTACTTGGAGATATGCCCAAGATATCATTACCTGTATGTGAGTCTTGTCTTGCAAGAAAAGCTAAACGCAAACCGTTCGGTAAAGCAGTAAGGGCTACTGAGCCTTTACAACTTATTCATTCTGATGTTTGCGGTCCATTAAATGTTAGAGCTAGACATGGTGCTCGCTATTTCATCACATTCATAGATGATCACACTCGTTTTGGTTATGTGTATTTGATGGCACATAAATCTGAAGCGCTAGGGTGCTTCAGAAAGTTCCTACAAGAGGTAGAGAACCAACTGGACAAAAGAGTTAAGGCTCTTAGGACAGACCGAGGACGTGAATATCTATCTGAGCAATTCAAAGAGCTCTGTGAGACCAAAGGAGTAGTGAGGCAGTTGACTACTCCCTTCACACCGCAGCAAAATGGTGTAGCGGAAAGAAGGAATAGAACACTGTTAGAGATGGTTCGTAGTATGATGGCAAATGCGAATCTGCCAATCTCCTATTGGGGAGATGCATTGATGACGGCCACATACATACTTAACCGTGTGCCCATCAAGTCTGTAGCCACAACCCCTTACGAGATGTGGACCAAAATGCAACCCGAATTGGGTCACCTTAGGCCATGGGGGTCGGCTGCCTATGTACGTAACGTCTCCCATGTCCATGGGAAATTGGGTGCTAGAGGAAAGAAGTGCATCTTCATATGTTACTCAGAGCACTCAAAGGTTTATGTATTCATAGCGCAACAGCCGGATGGTAGTCTAACAGAGATGGAATCGCGAGATGTTGAATTTCTCGATAGAGATTTTCCTAGTCAGGGAGAAGCACGTGGAGATGGTATTCTCTACGAAGAGGAGGAACCACTGGATGACTCTCAGTTCTCTACAGACCTACAGGGAACAGTCCCTACAGATCTTCAGAATAGTGGGAGTGACTTGCCCAGTGAGCAGCCCATCATATATGATGATGATGCTGAAGAAGAACCCTCCTTGCATAGGAGCGCTCGTGGGACCGTACCCCATCGACGATTTGACATCGAAGGGGAGGTCATGATGGTCACCAAGCAAGAAGAAGATGAACCTAGGACATTGTCAGAGGCTCTCTCATCCCCTGACAAGAAAGAATGGACGATTGCTTTACAAGAAGAACTGGAGTCAATGAAAACCAATCATGTTTGGGATTTAGGTGACTTGCCTCCTGGACGTAGGGCCATTGGAAACAAATGGGTTTTCAAGGTCAAAAGGAAGGCAGACGGAAGCGTTGAGAGGCATAAGGCCCGGCTAGTGGCGAAAGGCTACACCAACAACAGGGTGTGGATTACGAGGAGACATTCTCACCAGTTGTGAGAATTGCCTCCATTCGCCTCATACTTGCAATAGTGGCTAGCATGGACTTGGAACTACATCAAATGGATGTTAAGACTGCATTTCTCAATGGAGAACTAGATGAGGAGATCTACATGGCTCAACCGGAAGGTTTTGAGAAGAAAGGTCAAGAGCACAAAGTGTGCAAACTGATTAAGTCCATATATGGGCTTAAGCAGTCCTCAAGACAGTGGTATTTGAAATTTCATCAAGACATTGTGGCATATGGCTTCACAATGGTTGATGAGGACCACTGTGTGTATGCCAAACGTTCCGGAAAGAAGTTCATGATACTGTCATTATATGTAGATGACATACTACTAGCCAGCAATGATAAAGGAATGCTCGGATCTACCAAAGGGTGGTTATCCTCTCGTTTTTCAATGAAGGATATTGGAGAAGCGAGTTACATCCTTGGAATAAAGATCCTAAGGAACCGTTCTAAGAGGCTTCTTGGCTTGTCTCAAGAGACATACATCAAGAAGATACTTTAACGGTTCCAGATGATGGACTCTTAGCCATTCGAGACTCACATTGCACATGGCGAGAAACTCAACCTAGAAATGTGTCCCAAGACCCAACACGAGAGAGACCAGATGGCCAGAGTACCCTATGCAAGTGCTGTCGGAAGTTTAATGTACGCAATGATGTAATAACCCCTATTTTCTAAACATTATTTACATTTAGTTTAGTGGAAATGTCGTTTCGGATATGACTTATGACTATGTTTAAGTGTATTTGTTGCAGCATTATATTTTCTTAAATGAAGATGTGCTCTGAAATAATATCATGTTAGAAGTCATACGTAATGTTTTGTTGTATTTCCAATATTATAGGTTGTGTATAACATATTATATGAAATAAAAGAGTGAAAATTAAGTATCTTTACTATTAAGTCTATATAAAATAAGTATTTATATTTAAATGGTCAAATGGTGAAGCACATAGCATGCTGGCAAATTCTAGGGAGGACACCGAGGTGTCTGCTTCGATTCATGCCAGCAGCAGTTTATTTTTGGATATTTATGTAAGCTTCTAGAACCTCGTTTAACAGCATAAGTATTTAATCTGTCATTCTCATCCACAAGTGCTGAGTTGGTTTAGTGGTGGCAGGCCCTGTTTATGACACCCAGCTGCCTGGTTCGAATCTCATGGCCAGTAGCTTTTTTTTGAGATATTTTTTATTTTATTTTGGTTTATTACAGCAGCCTCCCCCTAAGTCTCTGGAAATGACACCAGCCACCCCCTGAACAGCCCCCCTATAAATAGAACACTTCCTCTTCACTTCAAATTTACACCTTCCTCCCCCCTCTCCTCTAAATAGTCATTTGATGGTTAGTTGTTCCGTTTATTTTTCCGGTTTCGAAAGTTTGTTATTTTATTAGTTTCTCAACTCACTTGAGATTCTAAAAAGAGAGAAATGTTCACTTTATTAGCAATACTATAGCCCATTATTACCCACAAGATAGGGATTTGCCAATTTTACTTGTAAGACTATAGCCGAATTATTACTAGAGCTATGCCGATTCATTTCGAAAGAAGATTTTGACTTCCAATAAAGGTAGGGGAAATATAGTTTTCACGTCTACTGTAATTACGGTCTATACATGATTATATGCTTATATGTTGATTGTTAAGTTATTGTTTGTTATTCGCATGAAGTATAAAGCATGATAATTATGTGATTTGTGATCGATGTTACGGTTTAATTGATTATTATATTTCTACACCAGTGGTTAGGCGGTACCTACTGGGCTTTTTGCTCACCCTACAATATCTACAGGTACCAGAACGGACCGATCGAAGACAATAGACGGGCTAGAATTATATATTTTTCGAATAATTGTAATATATGTTAAGATTGTATATTTTGAGATTTGTAAATCATTATTTGTCAAATGAATAGGAAAAATGATATTATTATTCAAACTGAAAAAGAGTTGTGTATTTCTAAGCTTCCGCCCTTTTTTATCGAAAAGGGAAAAGGTTCGTATTTCCTTCGCGGCCGAAAAGCGCGCGTTTACTCTGATGAATTATTAATCAACTTAAAGCGTACGGGTCGTGACAAATGATGTGTACAAGGCCCGACATATGTCATGCGTCGGTTTAGTTAGCAGATATCAGTCTGATCCCGGTGTTGGACACTGGAAGGCTGTTAAGAGGATTCTCCGATATCTCAAAGGTACTAAGGATTACGTGCTAAGCTATCGAGGCTCTGAGCAAAGGCTCATTGGCTACAGTGATGCTGACTGGGGTGGGGACCTAGACGCACGTAAATCGACCTCAGGCTACGTCTTCATGCTGGGTGGAGGAGCCATCACATGGCACAGTAGCAAGCAGACTTGCACTGCCTTATCAACCATGGAAGCTGAATACGTTGCCTGCTCCGCGGCAGCGCAGGAGAGTGTTTGGCTGAAGAGATTTCTGGTCAGCTTAGGAGCGGTTAATGAACCAAGACCAGTAACGCTTCGCTGTGATAGTATGTCGGCCATAGCTTGTGCTAAGGATCCGAAATACCACTGCAAGGCCAAGCATATTGAGATAAAGTACCACTTCATTATGGAAGTAGTAGCTAAAGGAGATGTCACTCTAGAGCATATTCCTACGAATCAGATGTTAGCTGATCCAATGAACAAGCCTCTTCTTAAGGCTACTTTTTTTGGTCATACTAGGAGTATAGGGTTAGGCAAATGGAATTAGGTGTCAGACTGATTAGACGTTTTTGAGACATTGATTGATTGGATATTAGGAATGGATTTTTTATTTATGCTGCATGTTGTTTGATACGTGTATGATATGTTCCATTTCCTGTACTAGCTTAGAGCATGTCACGCAGACACTAGGTCGGCTCACTCACACGAGCGACCGCCTTCGCAATATCCTGGATATGTCCGGGTGTGGCGAAAGATGAGACAGAATCCCGATAAGCGCTGAAAGCCTGCGATATGATATGAGATGCCTATCATTCGAGCATATGGCCTATGATAAGAGCTAGATGTCTATCAGTAGAGCTAGGAGCCTGTTAGACGGATACAACTGTCGCATTGGAAATAAGTTCCAAGGTGAGACTGGTTATGGCCAATCGAACATGGTTATTACCCCGAACCATGCACAGACTGTGTAGAGAAAGCCATATGCGAGAACTGATAATTGTTCACAATAGTGTGACATGGCAGTACTCGGGCTGGTGGACATAAGGGCTACCGGATTGTCATCTGCATAGTGGTCCTTTGCAAGGATAAGACATGCGCTCTGATCAGAGTCAAAACACTATGGCGCATATTCCCTTTGAATAAAGCGCGCTTATGCGTGACCATGAGGTGATGAGTAGAATTAGTCACTGGGATTCCTCATCGTGTGAGCCTCGTCGATCATATAAAGATGATTGACACTGTATACCCATTGTACTTACGTCTATGTCATGAGGAGACGGGTCGGTGGTGCTACTTTGGCGTGACACCTTACGGCTATGGATGATTCGGCCTTCCGGACACTGCTGGGAAAGCAGCTGAGCCGAATCTGAGTGACACATGTATGTAAGGAAAAATTCTTGTTGCATCGCTCTTTATTATCTTCATTGGGCCCACCTGCACGATCTTATGGGATCATGTAGGATATGAAAATATAAAGGAGATGTGGACTCATTGGAGCATGGCCTTCGGGACAAGGCAGGTGCTCATGATCCACGAGATGACAATCGGAGGAATCTGGGGAATACGAGAGTTACGGAGAGCATTATCACTGTTATATGTTTTAAGGGTGCCTTCATGCGCTGGCTATACGAGTTTGGTATGTGGATCTCTCGAGAGGGTGCCTTCCCATGCTGGCTATACGAGTTTGGTGTACAGATCTCCCGAAATGCAGGTACTCTCACCGGTCACACGCCACAGCCACACAATACACTTTTGTAGATGATAAAAAGTTGGAGATTGATAGAGACTGGATGGCTTGTGCAACCCCACTGTGCGAGTGGGAGATGTTAGCAATTGGTGCGCCATGTGGGGTGCCCAATGCAATTATCGTAACCTTATGGGGTTAGTTGCACTAATGCACAAACTATAGGGGTTAGTAGCTAAGGCTCAAACCCTAGGGGTTTATGTGCAAACCTAGGAGAAGTTTTGCCTATATAAGGAGGCAGCCTCCTACATATTATATTGCTATTCCATACAGTAAAGTTACTCTGTCTAGATTCATACTAGTTGTAGAGAACCCTAGTCTCTCTCCAACTTCATCCAAGGAGGTAGAACGTGGTGTGGATCAAAGTGTTCGTCCTCGAGATTCACACTAGATTGGTGGGAGCAAGATCAAGAAGGAGGCGCGTGAAAGCAAACAACAAACGATCATCCGCTGCATTAGAAGCTTAGGAAGACAAGGTAAACACATGAATCTTCCGCTATAATTCATGTTGTAGATCTGTATGTGATAGATTCTTCCTGCCCTTCACCCCGGTTTGCATCCTTGCAACCATTAAACGAGTAAAAAAACATGTAAAATTGACCAGTTTTCCACCCAGTATCACCATTGCAAAATGTGATAATCCTAACTTAGTGGAAATTATTTGTCCGGTGCAAAACAAATTAAACAAGGTCAGGGGATGATGAATTGCAAGAATACGATACCACAATGGACCTCGAGGAGTAGTGATCGTCACCAACAAAACTTGTAAGCTCTCAATCGGGAAATGTGCTTATTCGCGAAAGAATCTGCTTTCTCCTCCATAAAAGGAGCCAACCGTTTCTGGAGCATAAAATCCTCATCATATCTCCGGAGAATCGCTCTTGGCAGTGCCAGTAATTTCTTCACGAACACTAGTTACAGAGTAAGGTGTTTGGTTAATTGGGTCGAACAATTTGAACATGTAGCTGAAAGAAGATTTATTTGAGGAATGTTTGGAATACAGGTTCACCAACCATGCGAATTGATCGATTTCACCACGATTGTGATTAAAGAAAGGAGAATTAAGGCCCACAAGCAGCAAGAAGCGAATCAAATTCGGACAGAATTATTCTCAAGCCATCTGTTCCTCCAGGGTACCAGTTTCCATGAATGAGTTCCACTATTTTCCCTTCTTAACAAAACCTGCCTTTATCTTTAATTTTGTGAGAACGCATATTAAACCTTTACCTCTCTCCGTCTCTGTATAATCTCCTTATTAGAACAACAATGGAGATAGAATGTTACTTTTCAACGGTTCATTGTTGTTCCTGTTGCCCCAACCCCTAGGTACAACATCAAGCGATTAAGTACAAGGAACAATAAAAAATTTGAATGATTTTATTATCTTTAACCATTCAAATGAAAAAGTAAAAGTACAAAGAATAGGTATCAAACCATTGCCTATCTACTTTGATTAAGACCTCTGTTTCAATTCCATCGTTATTATATACAGCAACATAAACAGTTTAGTCTTCTCGAAAAAAAAACTTAAAAAATTTTACAATGTCATAAGAATTTTTGTTTAACTATCTATAAACTCTCTTTTCGAACCTACTGAAACTCACACAAGAAAGGACATGTACGTACGAATCCTAAGATGGGCTCGACGACTCACTTTTCTTATAAATTTTACAATAAATTTTCCCTCTCCAAAAATTGACATGACAGTCGTTGTTCCACTTCTCAGTTGGGTGTATTAAGAAATCCGAACAGTTCCATGGAAATATGGTATCTATAAATAAATTCAAGCATTTAAGTAAACTATAAACATTGTTTATCATAGAAGGAGTGGTAATCATTAGATTCCAAAAGAGTAAGTTTCTTAACATGTCTCAACTTTCGATACTACCCTTAATGTAAACTTAAAGCAGGGGCCCTGAAGTAGTTTGGTTATTTCTCATATTTAAGTGTCCTTATTAAACTGGAACAAAATTTGTGATTTTGGGGTTCTTGTTAATAAGGAGGTTCAATCCACACTCCACTGAGTGTGGATTGAACCTCCTTATTAACAAGAACCCCAAAATCACAAATTTTACCGAGCTATACATACGACCCTTAAATATGATAAAAACCCCTTTTAAATTTGTAGGTTCAAACCCTTCAATGACGTGTAGAGGCTGAAAAGTTTCATCTGAAGTGTGTAGCCCTTAACAATCCATAATAATCAAAAATAGAGAGTTACTTACCTTTTCTCCTCATAGGATTGCTTGATTCACCGTGTATATCCAGCAAACTTCACGTTTCAGACCCTCATGTTCATCGTCCGACCGTAATTCTCTTCAGAGTCTCTTTCAATCCGAGGTAGTAAGACTCTAAATCAGTCGCCCTTTGAAGGTGAAATAGATACGTGTTTATCTCTTCCCACCCTCTTAATTTTTCTCTCGCTGGCTCGATCTATATGCTTTTAGTGATGGTTTCTTTTTTTTGTAATTAAGATCTTTAAGATCTTCTGGATTCTCCATAAACTTATGGACTCCTAATTGTTTGGGGAAACTGGGTATATACTACCATGTTGGAAATTCTGAAAGTCATAATCTCACGTAGGGTATTCACTACCTTTTCACATATTGTTTTTTTAATATGAATATTAGTATTTTATTATGGGGTATAGAGTCATTTAAGAAACTCTGTTAACGGAAGTTTTATTAAGGGTAGTCAGTGTCTTCATCCAAACCACCGGGGTGATTTCTGTTCAGGAGCCAAACCACAAGGGTGGTTTGTGTAATTTACCCTTTTGAGAAATAACCAAACTACCTATTGCTTGTTTTATTTATGTATTGTGGTTGTTGTAATGTTCCAGTTTAATTAATGACATGGCAACTTTAAAAAAAAATAGCACACGAGTAAAATTCGATTGCACTAAACATAAACTGTACTTATAAAGTGGTAAATCCGTAGCAATGGAAACAAAAATTCATAACTTTTTATGCTATGCCCTACATGAAAAATTAAATAAGGCCTCAAAGCAAATAGCGAGATTTACCTAATACATAGAATCTTCTCAAATTGGCGCATGGGAATGCAACCCAGGAGGTTCAATCCACACTCCCCGTCTTTCAACCCCAGGCCAACAGGTAGACTCGCATAGGTACGCTTTGCCGTCCTTTGCAGAGTAATATTTCTTCACCACACCACGAGGTTTATTATAATATATCTTGTTGCCCATGTCAGCTGATAAGGTCGAAACAGAAAACGAACCGAGACTTGAAATGAACAATGCATAACTATCACCCAAGCTCGTTCTCCTAACCCAGTCCCCATTCTGCACATGTTCAAATATGATGCATCGCTTGTCTTCAAAGGGTGTGTGGAAGAATACCAATACGAGTTTCCCTTCACAAACAAGGAGGTATGGGTACCGAGCAGAATGCCAGTATGAATAATTTGGACTAGGTGAAGATCCCCATTTATTCTTGGCGACACTGTATGCAGCAGTGGCACCACCTATAGACACACAATAGAAGTTCCCATCATGGTATACCACAGAAGCAAAGGAGTCTAACAAATTACTAAATAGGCCAGTGTTCCACTCGGTATCACCATTGCGAAATGTGCTGATCCTGATGTACCTAGAATCATTGGTCACTCACAAAACAAAGTAAACACAGTCATGAGACAATGGATCATCGCAAGAGTAAGATGCCACCATCGCGCTCTTGTCATCAGTAATGACGAAGGGGCTATCATGGTCTAAATCAGGCAATGTGATGATTTGTTTGGTGAAAGGAGAAACTAATACCATTGACGTTGAAACCCTAGTCAATTTGCCTTCTTCACCTTCAAGAATCTGCTGCTTTCTCCCCACTAAAAGCAACCAGCCCTTTCTGGAGCATAAAAGCCTCATCCAATCACGGGAAACTCCCAGTTGGTGAATATAGGTTGTGGAGTATGGTGTGTTGCGAAATGGGTCGAATAATTTGAATGAGTAGGATAAGAGAGATTGATTCTTATACCTTCTGAAACAGAGTTTCACCAACCATGGGAATTGATCGCTTTCACCATGCTTAATATAATTGGGCATTAAAGACCAAAAAAATTTGCAACAAGCGGCGAATCGAATTCGGTCAGCAGAAAAGAGCCTTACCATGATTTCTCCCACTATGTCCTCGGGAAGGTCGTTCCATCGACGGATTGTCTTTCCAAAGTCGCGGGGCAAATAAGCTCCTGGATGACGAACCACAAACACATACTTGTTGTTCTCGTTCGCCATCGATGAAATAATCTCACATACTAGGGTTAGGGTTCTTCTTTCAAAAACTCGCTTCCTTAAATAAAGAGTAATGGGGCATTTCTCGCTTCACAGAACATTTGCAGCCTGCACCCGTATCTTTATGAACCGTTTCACTTAAGTCCGGCCAAACTTTTTCTTTGTAGATTCATCTCATATCTTACCTTTTTTTTTATGATTCGCATTCGGTTCAGGGGCTTCGCCCCTTAGTCCGGCCCGACCTCTGTAGCATGCCTGGAAAGGCAGGTAGGTCTTCCGGTGAGAAATTTCTGCATACACTATGTTTTTCTAGTGAGTGCAAAAACTTACTGTTATGCCGTGTTTGGATTAAAGTATCTAAGAATAATAGGGTTTTCAAAACGAATGGGTTTCTCACTATCTCTAATGAGGGCAAAAACTTTTATTCGTTTGGATATTAAATTTGGGAGTGTATTCATTTTGGGCCAACCACAAACCAAAACATAGGTCTATAAAAGTATGTCAATATTTGTTCTCCCATGTTTGTATTAGACAACGTTTTTTGGACTTGGTAGGCTTCTTCAGCTTCGTCTTCTTCAACCTTCTCTGTTCTTTATCGATGTAGCAGCTGGTGAGGGGAAATGCAGTCGGGTTGCGGCGATGACTTGTTATGGCTGACATTGGTGCACGTCGAAGGTGGTCAAGGATTTTTACGGGTTGCAATGACGTGGAGCGGTGGTACTGGCAGTTCTATTGAAGTCAACAGTAATGTTGGAGGCCGGATGAGTCTGAGTTATATCTTTGTGGTTACCGAAAACTGCCAAGTTGACACCAGCGTTGGCGATTGCAGAAGCATTGACACGAGAAGTTATGATCTTGGTGGAAGAAACAAAATTAAGATGTCAGTTTTGCCAAATTAAAATTCCATCAAATGAAATGACGCCTCATTTGGTGGATTTAATTTGGAATGCAGGGCGAGAAATTTTGTGCTATAGTTCCACATAATTTTGGAGATGATGCGGTTGTCATTTTCCCCCTCCCCTCCCCCTCCCCCATCCCCCAAACTACTACTCATCTTCAATGCATTCATTTTTCCCCACCCATCAAAATTAATTTTTAATTTATATTTAATTATTTAAAATAAATTTGACTCCTTTTTAACCTTGTTTTTAAATTATTTAATAATTACAATTATTAACTGTATAGGAGATAAATTTTATCAATTTTTAACAAAATAAAATAACAATAACTTTTCGTAAATATGCTTTTCAACAACCGCGAAAATAGTAATTGAAATTTATTAATCATAATAAAAAGCACATAATATAATCATAAAATATTATGAAGTGTAATTAATATTGTCAAATATTAAATTACTTAACCACTCCATGTAGGGGGTGGGGGAAGGGATGTTCAGGGGAAAATCCCCCCTACCCATCCCACACTCAAGACAAAATTTATCCCTATAGCACCCCCTCCTCCTCCCCCACTCTCATAGGGTTGGACATACCCATCCCACACTCAAGACAAAATTTATCCCTATAGCACCCCCTCCTTCTCCCCCACTCTCATAGGGTTGGACATGAACCGTAATTTGATACGATTTTCCCCCTCTCCCCCTCCTCTCATGGGATTGAAGATGCCCTTAGGGTCATTGAGACCCTGCTATCACAAGATTTTGATTAGGCATGTTTGATAATCTTTCCATTGTGTTCCCTACAATACCATAGATAGGGAATAAGTAGTAGTGTTTGTTTGTCATATCCTTCTAACACTAAAAAATCATAAATTGGACTCGTAGCTGGGGAAACATTTTGGACTAGATATTGGGTAGGGGCAACGCCAAGACAGGCCGGCCCCTACCGTCACAAATTATGTCGTTGACTCCACCAATTTGACATGACCAAGATTTAATGAAGTTCCAGATGAATTAATGAGTTAGACCTAAGAATACCAAAACATGAGATCCATATTAGTATATCACTTGAGGCGAGAAGTAGACTTTGCGAACGGCTTGGGAGACAAGAGCCCTACCAGATTTTGCTTGGATTGCAGAGAACGAACAATCTCATATCGAAAGTGATTCCTTCATCCAGAGGCTACTTTATCGCGCGACTGAGGAGGAAGCTGAGGAGGAGAAGAATGAGAAGGAGGAGGTGGTCGAGGAGGAAGAAAAATCAGCACAAAGCCTAATGGGCTCTGATAGAGTCCAAACACTAACCCTAGCTAGACACTTGACCTAATGGGCTCGGCCCAATCTACTACTAATTAAATAATAAACTAATTAACTCAAGAAATAAATAAACTACTAACAATAAATAAGTAAATAAATAATAATATGTGATGACGATACGGTTAACCGTATCAACTCCCCCGCGCTCGAAAAACACCTTTTCCTCAAGGTGGATGAGCTGAAAATAGGCGCGACGTCGCGTAACTTTTGCACACGTTTGCCCGGATCGAATGGACGACAAACGAGCTTGAGGAGGTCACTGTGAAGTGTCAAACTAGCACAAAGCCTATATATATTTTTCCCAACAATTTTCCAAGAAAAAATAGGTCCAAAAAGAAAATTAGGGCCAATAAAAGAATGGAGCTCCAATTGAATAAGTGAGCCCAGTAGCTGATTTAAACCCGAATGTAATTTGCAGCCCAATGAAATTGTCAGCCCTTGTTTGTGTGCAGCCCTAGCTCGTGAAGGTGGAGGCCATGGTTGGCGTGCGGGGTCATCGGAGGAGACATGGACAAGGCCGTGGATGACAGTGGCGATGTTGGTGGTGGTGGATCTGGTGGTAGGAATGTCGTCGGCGATGGAGTTTGTTGTGGTGGAGCCGTCGGGGGTGCCTGGACAGAGGACGCGAACGGTGATGAAATCGCCTCGTGGAGTTGTTGAGACTGCGGAGGCGGCGACGGAACCAGTAGGGTGGACGGTGCTAGGGCTTGCGACGGCGGATGTAAGGCGACTGGAAGCCGTGTCTGGTTCTGGGTCGGAGGCATAAATGGTTGGTTCGCCGGAATCCATGGCGGCTTTGGTGGTGTGTTGGACGGAGAGAGACTGGGGCTTGATGTCATCGAGGCTGGTGGCGCTGGTTGGTGCCAGGACCACGGTGGCGGATATGGAGGCAAGTGCACCGGCGAAATCGACCAAGGAGGCGACGGCGGTGCGTGCAGGTGGTTGTTCGCCGTTGTGAACTCCGAGTGAAGGCCTGCTGGACCGGAGGCAATGGCCGAAGATAACAGCTGGGTGGTCGCCGGAATTGGAGCAGGTGGCGGCTGTGTGGGCGGGATCGTTGGAGTTGTAGGCTGCGCGGTTGGAGCCACCTGTTGCTGCTGTCGTGATTGCAGCAGAGGCGGCGCTGATGGCGGTGGGACCTCGATGGCTGCAGAACGAGGCTTGACCTGCGGCTGCGGGTTTTGCTCCAACTGTCGTCCTTGCTGTGGAGGAAGCGGCTCCTCAAGAACAGAAATCCGATTACCCGGATTCTTTGCCGCGAACTGGGTTTGCAAAGCTGTGATCGCGGCCATGATTGTAGCGCATCGTTCCTCGATTGTAGCGAATCGTTCGTCGATTGTGCGTGTGTTCGTCATGATTCACCAGTTGAGTGTGGTGAAACTCAATGAAAGCGCCAGATGATACACCCAGTATCGTACCAGTAGCTTGAGAGAGGCTACGAATCTCTACCAGTAGTTCGTGAGACTGCGAATTACTACGAAAAACGAAACAAAGCTGAAATTAAACTAAATAAAACTCAAAGACAATTCTTATTCCCTATGAATATTATTAACCATTACAATGCTTAAATAGAAAAAACACTAACCCTAGCTAGACACTTGACCTAATGGGCTCGGCCCAATCTACTACTAATTAAATAATAAACTAATTAACTAAAGGAATAAATAAACTAGTAACAATAAATAAGTAAATAAATAATAATACGTGATGACGATACGGTTAACCGTATCACATTCACCCAATGTACAAGGAGAAGAAGGTAAAATTCTCGCTGTAACAACCCTTTTTAAGGTCACTCGTGTTAGTTTCTCCTTTCAACAAACAATTCGTTTGTGACAATTGTTACTCCTTAAGCTTCATGGTGGCTTCTTTCTCTTCCTATCCATCGCCTTCTGTTTACTTTGTTCTGCGTCAGGACAGTGATTTTGGGTATGTCGGGATTAGCACATTTCGAAATGGTGATAGTGGGTAGAAAACTGTTCAATTCGTTATGTTGGCGTGGTCTACCACATGAGGGAAGCTTTTATTGTTTGTCTAACGGTGCTCATATTGCAGCTTACAGTATCATTCGGACCAAATGGGAACTTGTTCCATCATCCACAGTGAAATTGTTGCCATATGTTTAGGCAGATTTGTACTCATAATAAGTTCTAGGCTAATTTCTAATCGCTCTGTTTTGTAATTGCTCTGTCCGATAAATTAATCATGTTTGATCTTTTAGGTCATTTTAACCAGATGAATTGAGCACAAAAGTTATACGTAGACTTGTAAACTGTTCAATTATCTTGTATAGTAGTAGTATTTTCTCTGTACAGCATTATAAAAAAAGATCAATAAATTTATGTATCATTGTGTTATTGAAATCACATAGTCAAAGTCGTCTCAAAATTCAAACATGACTAAATCTGGGATAGGCAGAGTATCAATTTCCACTAGAGTAATCTTCATCATGGTGTAATGTGCAACAATATAATTACGAATGGACCCAAGTGAAATGGATCACAATGATGTGGTTCCAGACTGCAAAAATGTTGTAATTCCGAAACAGAGTAGAAGCAATGAAGCGGGAAGCAACTGGGCCAATTGCGGAATGTTAACATAACTGCTTTTCGATGGCAGAAATAGCTTTTATGTGTTTCGTAAAAACACTTTGTGACTTTCATGACAGCTTCTATAGTCTCAACTTTCAGGAACAAGAGAAATATGCTTTATCCGAATGTGCTTTAGATAATTATTCTATAATCATCGGATTTAACCTTATGATTTTCTTTTTAAATTTAATACTATTTAACCTTGCAGAACGAACACATATCATATATTTTTTTCATTTCACTCTCACATCACGTCCACATTTGATTTTACAAAGACATATATCCCTATACCAATATGTCACCGTAATTTTTAAGCAAAATTTAACAAACAGCATTTCGGCTCTATTTGGTTCGCAGTAAAATATTTTACAGTGGAAAATATTCTACGCGTAAAATACTTTGTGCGAAAAAACTTCACTATTCTCTGCAATTATTTTCTCGTGTTTGGTTGACACTTGTCAAAACAGTGGGTCGTGACGCCAGTAGCAGTGATGGGTATAAGCAGTGAAGGTGGGTGGCAGTGATGGGTCGTGGTGGAGGCAGGTGGTAGTGGTGGTTATTGGTGGTGGAGGTGTTAGTATAAGATGTTGTGTTTATTCACTCTCCGAAAAATGGCTGCGGATTTGAAATGTGTAAATTATTTTACATCATTTAAGGGAAAACATTTTACAGGAAGATATTTTACCTCCCAACCAAACAGCACAGAAATACCAAAACAAGTAAAAATATTTTATAGAAAAATGTTTTATCACCAACCACACGGAGCCTAAATGCATTTCAAAAAAAAAAAAAAAAGGCGCCTGAATGCTACTGATTTGCACATCACCGCCCAACGACTTGGGCCTTTTCATTTGGGCTTGGACCCAAACAGTTTTATCATTGCAGTCTAGATGATTATCACATTATGAGATTGTACCACTCAAATGGGCTTTCTAAGCCTTGGTCTTGGACTGGGCCATAGAAACCTTAAGCAAGCCCAAAAACTCCAAGGCTTAGAAAGCCTGTCATAAAAAAAGACCCAACCCAGCCAACGGAAAGGGCCAAAGCTCAAAAGCTAGAGAAAAGGCCGAACACGATTCGGGTGAAAACCCGGGTAAACAAGGTAATCCATTTACAGATATGAGCCTCGCACGTGTTTTGGCTCTCTGGTAAACCTAAAGAGGAAATCGGAGGAAAGGGATCATAATTTTACCCCATCAAAGCGCGCATGTGGATGAGTTTTGGTTTAATTTAGCGATGCTAGAAGAAAATTAGATTTCACATACGAGGAACAGAGATATGCCCTATTGGTGTGTAGTGCTCAGACTACTCAAATCTTACCAGAGTCTCCTCAACCACAGCTCCAAGTTACAGTGACTAGAACAGTTCAGAGGGAGGTAAGTGTCTCAACTATGGTTTCCAGCCTTGATGATTTTGATTATGAAAAATACATGGAGGAGTTTGAACGTGTTATGGGAATTGATGGAGCAATGCTGAACAAGGTGGTGGTGGCTGACCTAGAACAGCCACACGAGCGATGTTAGTCCTTGCTTGGAACTGTCAGGGACTGGGACGACATCTGACAGTCCAGCAATTACGAGGGCCTTGCAACACCCATCGTCCCAGTGTCGTTTTCTTAATGAAAACCAAGAATAAATACAATAAAGTGAATCTGATTAGAAGAAACCTCAGGTTCCCTAATAGTGAACTCATTGAACTAAAAGGTCTCTCAGGTGGTCTCTGCCTTTGGTGGGTGGATGGAACTGATATCACAATTCTCTTTAGTTCTGATATTTTTATTGCAGCTCAGTTGGTGACTAAAAACAACAAGGTAGAATATTGGTTATTTGTGTATTGGAATCCAAGATATCAGCAAGAAGAAAACTCTGGAGTGAACTTCACCAAGTGGTAAGAAATTGGAGTTGTTCTTTGATATTATGTGGTGATTTGAATGAACTAGCAAGTGTTGAAGACAAGAAGGGAGGATCACAAGCCCAAAGATGGAGACTCAACCAAACCAATTCCATGTTCTCTCACTGGGGACTAATGGAACTTGAATTAAATGATCTAATCTACACTTGGTCCAATAACAGAGAGCAAGGAAATGTCAGGGAGAGAATTTATAGGGTTCTAGCCACAGCTGATTGGAGGATCAAGTACCCTAAAACTACAGTCTCTTACAATGTTATTATTGGCTCTGACCACAGCCTTGTGGTCATTGATACAAATCCAGTAAGGTGGAAGAGAAAGTACAGATTCAGATTGGAAAATAAATGGTGCAACTACACTCAGTATAAACCCCTGGTGCAGAATAGCCTTAAGAAACAGGTCTCTGGTTCCCTTATGTACCAAATCCTCCAGAAACTTAATGGGTATAGAAGATACCTAATCACCTGGAGTCGAAGAGAAGTTGGAAACTCCTCCATCAAACTCACAGAGCTGAAGAATAATCTGTTTGAACTGCAGAAGGCCAATTCAACTGCTGAGAATGAGCTCAAACAAAAAGATCTCAAACACTACATTGAAGAAGAAGAGAAAAGATAAGAGATGTACTGGCTTCAAAGATCCAGACTGAAGTATTTCAAAGAAGGAGACAGAAATTCAAGGTTTTTTCATATCTCTACGATTTCAGAGAAGGACTAGAAATGGGGGGCATCAAATAAAGAAAAGAGAATGGGGATGGGTAAGTTCTCAGAAAGAGATTATTAGCTGCTTTACCAGACACTTCAGAGAGCTCTATATAGCAAAAGTAGAAGAAAATCCTGATATAATCCTTCCTACAATTCAGCAAGTAGTCACACCAGAAATGAACTCTTCTCTGTGTATGATCCCTACAGAAGATGAGATCAAAGTGGCAACTTTCCAATTGGGTCAAAACAAGTCACCTGGGGAATATGGGTTCAATGGCAAGTTCTATCAAGATCACTGGGATGAATTAAAGAAATATGTAGTCATGGCTGTGCAGCATTTTTTCAGAACTGGCTATATTCTTAAAAGAAGGAACATAACTCAGATTTCACTAATCCCAAATGCGAGTATCCCCCCAACAACTAGGTGACTTTAGGCCCATTAGTCTGTGCAATTTTAACTACAAAATTATAGCCAAAGTAATGGCTAATAGGCTCAAGGATCTGCTCTCTCAAATTACTTGTGTCTATCAAGCTGCATTCATCCCCAAAAGTAATATCCAAGATAACATCCTTATTGCACAAGAGCTCTTCCATTACATAAAGTAGAAGAAGAATGGGAAAGAGGGGGTTCTAGCCTTAAAACTTGATCTAGCGAAAGTCTATGACAGGTTTAGTTGGAACTTCCTTGAGAAGATGCTGATTAAGAAAGGTTTCAACCAACACTGGGTAAGAATGATTATGCAGTGTGTGTCAACTGTGAAGTTTATCCTTAATGGTAAGCCAACAAGTACCTTTTCCCCCACTAGGAGACAGAGACAGGGAGACCCCCTTGTCTCCTTATCTCTTTGTGTTAGTGGGTGATACCTTCTCTACCCAAATGCGAGTGGCTCAAAAACAAAGACTAATCCCTGGCATTAAAGTCAAAAGAAGTTCTATCCCCATATCCCATCTACTTTTGCTGATTATTCAGCAATCTTCCTTCATAGCAAGCACCAAGAAATCATTGACTTTCTGAAAATTATCAGTACTTATGAGAAGGAAACAGGG
This sequence comes from Linanthus parryae, assembly GCA_023055425.1. Lineage (NCBI taxonomy): Eukaryota > Viridiplantae > Streptophyta > Magnoliopsida > Ericales > Polemoniaceae > Linanthus > Linanthus parryae. Next base: position 2,885,278 of record JALGPY010000002.1, read on the forward strand.
ATGAAGGTTAACATGGTAAAGTCTTATGTGATTTACAGTCCCAATACTAACCCATCTTTCAAAACAGCGGTTGAAAGCTCTTGGGGATGGAAAGAAATGACTAAATGCTGAAAGATATCTTGGAGTTCCATCTCTGTGGGGGAGATCAAGACCTGAAGTATGCAAATTTGTTGTGTACAGAGTGTCAAAGAAAGTGTTGTGGTGGAAAAAACTTCTTCTCTCTAAACCAGGAAAGGAGGTAATGATAAAAGCAACTTCTCTTGGGTACTATGGTTCAGCATAGGTAGCCTAAATTGTTGGATTGAATACTAAAAGCCATGATTTTTGTATTGGATTATTTGATTTTGACATTTAGGAGAATAGTTTTGGGCAGTGTTTTTGCAATATGTTATTATTATGCATAGTTGTCTATTATTCCACATAGTAGAAGATCTGGTGTGTAGAGTCTAGCTTACACACATAAGATCATATCTTCGATTCTTTTGGAATGAAAGTTATGAGTTCACAATCTAGATGGAATTAGACAAACCATTGGAACGATTGTAGCACATTGTTTTAGTAGGCATGTCTTGGCTACAGAAAACGGCATAGTTCATACTATAGTTTCAACTCTATGTGCTAGTATACTTTGTGTATATTGAACAGGACCAAGTTGAGACCACTGTCTTCGTACTGACTTAATAAGACACGTTGCGTCTCATGGTTATTATGATTACTTATGCTCTTAATCCTTGGATATTTAGTAGTTATTGCTTTGACAAGTCAAGTGAGTGAGATTCCTATGGAGTCAATAACCTCGATGAGTTGGGTGATACTATTGAGTACATGGTGTAAATTGATATATCGAAGGAATCCATGTCTCGGTTATGGGATTGATGATATCCCCTTGATGAAGCTTATAAGTTTTGATTATATCAAACCCTGCAGGTAGATTACTTGGTAATCTAGACATATCAAATAAGTTAAGTGATAAGGATCAAGAATTTGGAAAGAGTTCGATTAAATGAACAGTCAGTAATTAATTTAATCGGCGGATATCTGTAATCTTTACATGGTGAGATAATAAGTATTTAATAACAGGAAGTCGAAATATTATTTTTTGAGAATACGGACAAAAGTGCAATAACAATTATTTAGTGGTACTAATTGTTATTAACTTTATTTGGGTTAGGTTTGGGTGGAACCAGAAGTCCCAATAAAGTTAGGAGCCTGATTCGTATTTTCTCCTCCAGGTCGCTCCCGTAGCCTATATAAGTTTTTTAGTCTTCAAAATTCGGATGCTTGAGATACACACATCGAAATCTAGGGTTTCGAGAGTGAGAGCAATTCGTCTGGAGGCCAAGAAGGATTCTGGAAGCAGCAAGCCCACACTTGCATCCAGGAGGAACTTCAGGAATACGGGAGAAGATCCGGAGTGTTTCATACCTACATCAGATAGCTTGGACGCTGGTATGAACCATAATTCCGCCTAGTAGGGTTATAGCGTTCTTGTTGATAACGACAAATTTTAATCGGTATAGCAGACATGCAATCGGACTGGTCCATGGATTCGCCTCCCTTAAAAAATAACTCGGAAAAAATATGTGAAGAGAAAAGTTTGACATTAGTTTTTGAGTTGAAATTAATTTATTTGTATCTTAAGAACAAATTCGTGACCCAGATATCTTATCACAGCGATACAAAAAAAGTATCCAGATACAAAGCAAATATCGCCACTTATTGTGCATAATTACTTTTCTTAGTATTAATAATTTATTTTTAAATTATTAAATATATACTAAAAATTATTTTTGTAAGGTGGGGAAAGGAATGGGTTGGAGATGAGTAGTTGTTTGGGAGAGGGGGAGGGGGAAAATGATGGGCCCATGAGGGAAGGGGGAAGGGGAGGGGGAGATGAGTAGTTGTTTGGTAGCGGGTCGTGGCGGGAGACGACGTCTCGTCAGCGGCGATGAAATGGTATGGCTGACGCTGGTGCTTGTCGAAGGTGGTCAAGGATTTCTATGGGTTGCAATGACGTGGGGTGGTGGTGCTGGATGAAGTCAACGGTGATGTTGGAGGCCGGATGAGTCTGAGTTATCTCTTCGCGGTTACCGAAAACTACAAAGTTGACTCCAGCATTGGCGATCGTAGAAGCATTGACACGCGATGTTATGATCTTGGTGGAAGAAACAAAATTAAGAGGTCAATTTTGTCACCGATGAAACTTTTATTATGACGCCTCATTTGGTGGAATCTAATTTGGAATGCAGGGCGAGAAATTATGTGCTATAGTTCCACGTAATTTTGGAGATGATGTCGTTGTACTTCAAATTGAGGTAACTCTGAATCATGGAATTTTAAATTTAAGAAAAAAAAAATTCTAGGGAACCAATCAATATATCCCTCTACATTGTGAGTCTATTCGGTACCTATGTTTTTTTTCCAACAAGCATAACCCTCTACATTGAGAGTCCCTTCGGTACTATTTTGAAAACTTAAGTTGTTTGATACATGTTTGAAAATTAACAAAAAAAAACTAAAGGAACAAAAGTATTTTATCAAGATCAACACGAGACGATTTCTTTTCATGACATTATGCTTAATGAAAAAAGATAACCTATCTTAGGTTAATATTAATCCCGTGCATAGCGCGAAATACTACTAATGTGACTAACATCATTCTCACATTTTTTTTTCAAAACAAACAAGATGATAATCTTTTGTAAGGAAAATATGATAATCTTTGTTTAATTTCTTTTTTGCTTTTTTTTTGTTTGTATTCTCCCTCCGTCTATTTTGTTTAGAGAGAAGAGGAGTAAAGTCTACTATAGTACTACTAAATTAACATCGCATGCACATAAAAACCATCCTTTTTGCATGATGAGTTGTTTATAAACCCAATACTCAAAGGCCTAAAGGCTCATTGTCTCTCACATTTATCACAAGTTCAAAACATGCATTTAGGGTGGTCGAAGGAAAGGATCATATATTTTTATAATTGAGATATGAGAAGTGGATACATACTTGAGATAGTGGAAGAAACTAATATGGCCATTTTAGATTACGTATAAACAGAAAACGAACCGAAATGACAAAGAAATAGGGCATTATCACCCAAGCTCGTTTTCTCAACCCAATGACTCATATTCAGACATGGTGCATCAATCCTCGTACATCCAGAGATACGAGTAGGAGTTTCCCTTCACAAATAAGAAGGTGTGAGAGTCGATAACAATGAATGTTTGGTTTTAGCAGGTTTTGGACCAATAACAGATCCCAATTCGTTCCGGAAGAAACTGTATGTTGCAATACAACCATTGTAAGAAACACTAAGCTTCCCTTATGATAGACCAAGCGATCAATAGAGAATGCAAACCCATCAAATTGAGCAGTCTTCCACCCATTATCACCATTGCGAAATGTGCTGACCATGATATGTCGATAATCACAATTGTGTGCAAAACACAGTAAACACAATCGGGTAATGATGGATCGGAAGAGTTAGAGGCCACCATGGACCTCAAAGGAGTGATTGTCACCAATGAATGAGATATGATCTAAATCAGGGTAATCCTATGATTTGTTTGGTGAAAGGTGAAGTTAACACGATTGAAGTTAACATACGATTTTCTCTTGGCTTGAAAGTTTGCTTTCTCAAGGAGAAAGGAGCCAACTATTTCTAGATGTTAGCATTTGGTGCGCCCATGTGGGGTGCACAATGCAATTATCCTAATCTTATGGGGTTAGGTGAGACAAGCTCAAATCTTATGGGGTTAGTAGCAAGGACATAAACCCTAGGGGGTAATGTTGCAATTGGGTATAAGTCTGTCTATATAAGGAGACAGCCTCCTCATTATTTTATACACACTACTGTAGAGATCATGTGCTGATCATAATACCGTAAACCCTAGACTCTCTCTCTAACTAGCCTCCATTGGTGGAACTTGGTGTGGATTAGAGCTTTCGTCCTAGTGATTCGAGCCAGACTGTGGGAGCAAGGTGGGCACGTGAAAGCAAGCATCCTACGATCATCCGCTGTGCTTAAGAGCTAAGGAAGACAAGGGAAACACATGAATATTCTGCTATAATTCATGTAGTAGATATGTATGTGATAGATCATGTTCGTCCTTTATTAGTATCAGAGCCTTAGGCTTGTTTTTCGTGCCTCGTTATGCGTACCCGAATAAGTTTAGAAAATCGAGTTTCTAAAAATTCATAATCTGTTAGTGAAACCTACATGGTTAGATAGGGTTTTTCACGAGGATTCCAGAAATATAAATTTTGTAATTTCTGGACGAACAGAGAATTAGTTATGAATATTTTAAAATTCGGAACAGTATAAATCTGGACTATTAGATCTGAGTTGTAAAAATATTTTTTCAAAAGGTGTTAAAATTGAGTTTTAAACACATAATCGGAATCAGGGTGAAAAGACGAGTCCAGCGGTATAAGGATCGCCGGAAACGGAGGCAGGGAAGGCGGCGCGTGGGCTTCACGCGCCACCGACGCCGCCTCCACGCGCGGCCACGTGCTGACGTGGCACTGATGTAACAAATGATGTGGCAACCATGTGGCTGCTGACGTGGCGTCCGGCGTGGAAGGGTGACGTGGCAGCTGATGACAGTTAGGGCTGACGTGGCATGCCACGTGGCATGCTGGCGTGGCACTCAGGCCGACGTCGACGCGTGACGGAGGCGGACGCACCCACGCGCGGCGGCGCCTGCGCCCTCCTCCCGCCACCATTTTCGCCAAATGTTTTTCTACATGCTCAGAATTAAATTTCCTATTTTCTGGGATTTTTTTCATAATTTTTGGAAAAATAGAAAATTTTATTATTTTCCAGATTAATTAATTAGTGTTTAGCACACTTCCCGAGGCAGTTAGACGACCTTAAACACACTGTTTTGAGCCCAAATTTTTTCTGGAGACTTAGGACATTTTTTCCTACCTTATAAGATAGGAGGTGAGATCCTAGGTAGTTGGGAGCAATTTTCGATCTTATTAGTTGGTTGATTTATTGCTTAATATTTTCCAGTAATTATTCTTTAATTCTGGAAATTTCCAGAAAATTTCAGTATGTTTATTTTATTATTATACATGCTGTTGTGGGTTTAATGGATGTGTTTGATGCATGGATGTGGCTTAGATATTTGATTGTGGTTTTGAATATGTAATCAATTAAAATACGGCCTGCGTGTCGTGTCTCTCTACATACTCTAGTGTCTTCTCTTCTCATCTAAATCGCCAATTAGAGGTTACTTCTTATTAGAAATAAGATATTTAGTGAAGATTGAAGACTAGAAGCTTCAAGAGAGGTGGCCAAACCAAAAGCTATGGCGCAAGGTGCATGGAGCAAAAGGACGAACAAGGAAGCTTCAAGGAGCACTCGAGATAGGCGAGATCCATGAGGCGAGAAGTTCAAGAATTGCTCAAGACGTACTCTCAATAGTGGGAGTGCACCTTAGGGGCCACATCCATTGCATATTTATTTTATGCTTATGCTCGTTTTATGTTATAACTGCGTGTGATTGGATATAACTGTATAATCTCGCATGCCAAAGAACTAAAACGAAAGAGCTCAGATTAGGAGAGGATTAAAATTAATGGGGAATCGTAAGTGAAGATATTTGATTCCTAGAATTGCTACTAGGTTTTAGTGGAGTCCTTATGAAGAACTATGAAATTTTAATCTTATCTAAATGTTTGTAGGAGCTAAAACAATGCTAGTAATTAACTTCCACTTTGTCTCATATTTTTCAGTTACGATGACTCAACTACTTAAAACTGTTGTAATACTGAACGAGGATAATTTTCATACATGGTATAGAAGCGTGATTGGCCGCCTCCTAGAGCTGGAATTGTCTGAGCACTTGCATGCGTCAAAGATCGAGCCTTGGGAGCCCGAGGGCGGCCCAACTGAGGCATATAGGCGTGATGTTGAGGCTTACCAGAAATGGAAAGTCGATGACAACATTGCATGCCTAGAATTGATGGATCTAGTGAGATATGAACTCCTAGAGTCAATCGAGATTGACTACGCGAGTAAGTTTTGGGAAGACATTCTGGCGCTATATGGGATAACCGGTAGTTTCCATGAGCAATACCTATTGAGGATGCTTACCACTGTGGTAAAGAAAGATTGTGACTCTACAGAAAAGCACATAAGGGCCTTATCTTTTTACATTACTGAGCTTAAGAATTCTGGGTATGAACTGTCCGATGAAAGGCAACTTAGAGCCGGGAGGACATCTCTACCAAAGTCATGGGAACCCGTGAGAAGAGTGTTGGCTGAATCGGAAGATATTAGAACGTTTGGAGATGCCAAACGATATCTGTTGTTTGAAGATCATAAACTGGAATTTTCCAGAACTAGCAGCTCAACACTGGAGGTAGAGAGCTCATTCTTGGCCACTGGGCCGAGTGGGAGCGATACGGGATACGACCCTAGAGGCCAATTGGGCCCACGCCCCAAGGTCAGTAAAAGCCGAGTGGGACGGAGGTCCAGAAACTTGAAACGAATTAAGTGCTTCAACTGTCAGGCATATGGCCACTTTAAACCAAACTCTGACTGTTTTGTTATAAGTCAAGTTTATATTGCTGATTCCCCTAATGAGTGGGTTTTGGATTCAGGTGCGAGCGACGACCTAGCATGCGATCGAGACGCGTGCACGGATTATAGGCGAGTACCAGTGGGAAGTAGAAGAGTGTACATGGGGAACAACTCCTTCGTTGATGTAGTGGGCATTTGCACATATCAGCTGAAGATGAGGTCTGGAGAGACGCTTGTCCTTCATGATGTTCTTTACGCTCCAGATGCACGCAAGAATTTAGTTTTAGTTTCTGGACTTATGGATATGGATTACAGACTTGTTTTTGAGGGTAGAGTTGCCAAACTGTTTTGTGGCAATTCATGTTTTGGTACTGGTTTGAATTCTCGTGGTTTATTTTATCTAGACATTATTGGTTCTAGCTTTGGTGATACTTATGATTCATGTTTATTCATTACGTCTTCTAGTGATGTTGATTCCACTAGATGGCATGCTAGATTGGGAAATATAGGACATGAAAGGATGAACAGGCTGGCCAAGGCAAGCCTACTTGGAAATGTGTCCCAGATATCTTTACCTATATGTGAGTGTTGCCTTGCAGGGAAAGCCAAACGCAAACCGTCCGGTAAAGCAGTAAGGGCTACTGAGCCTTTACAACTTATTCACTCTGATGTGTTTGCGGTCCGTTAAATGTTAGAGCTAGACATGGTGCTCGCTATTTCATCACATTTATAGATGACCATACTCAGTTCGGTTATGTGTACTTGATGACACATAAGTCTGAGGCGCTAGGGTGCTTCAGAAAGTTCCTACAAGAGTTAGAGAACCAACTGGACAAAAGATTTAAGGCTCTTAGGACAGACCGAGGACGTGAGTATCTATCTGAGCAATTTAAGGAGCTCTGTGAGGACAAAGGAATAGTGAGGCAGTTGACTATTCCATTCACACCGTAGCAGAATGGTGTAGCGGAAAGAAGGAATAGAACACTGTTAGAGATGGTTCGTAGTATGATGGCAAATGCGAATCTGCCAATCTCCTATTGGGGAGATGCATTGATGACTGCCACATACATACTGAATCGTGTGCCCACCAAGTCTGTAGCCACAACCCCTTACCAGATGTGGACCAAAATGAAACCCGAGTTGGGTCACATTAGGCCATGGGGGTCGGCCGCCTATGTACGAAACGTCTCCCATGTCCATGGGGAAATTGGGCTCTAGAGGAAAGAAGTTCATCTTCATACGGTACTCTGAGCAATCTAAGGGTTACGTATTCATAGCGCAACAGCCGGATGGCAGTCTAACAGAGATGGAGTCGCGAGATGTTGAATTTCTCGAGGGATATTTTCCTAGTCAGGGAGAAGCTCGTGGAGATGGCACTCTCTACGAGGAAGAGGAACCACTAGATGACACTCAATTCACCATTACTCAAGAGGAATTTGTTCCTATGGATCTTGAGAACAGTGGGAGCGTCTTGCCTAGTGAGCAGCCCACCACATATGGTGATGATGCTGATGAAGAAGAACCCTCTTTGCGTAGGAGCGCTCGTAGGAGCATACCCCGTCGACGATTTGACATCGAAGGGGAGGCCATGGTGGTCACCACGCAAGAAGATGATGAACCTAGGACATTGTCCAAGGCTCTATCATCACCTAACAAGAAAGAATGGGAAATTACTTTACAGGAAGAACTAGAGTCAATGAAAACCAACCATGTTTGGGACCTAGTTGACTTGCCGCCTGGACGTAGGGCCATTGGAAACAAATGGGTTTTCAAGGTCAAAAGGAAGGCAGACGGAAGCGTGGAAAGGCATAAGGCCTGACTAGTGGCGAAAGGCTACACCCAACAGCAGGGTGTAGATTATGAGGAGACATTCTCTCCGGTGGTGAGAATAGCCACTATTCGCCGTATACTAGCAATAGTAGCAAGCATGGACTTAGAGCTACATCAGATGGATGTTAAGACTGCATTTCTCAATGGAGAATCAGACGAGGAGATCTATATGGCTCATCCGCAAGGCTTCGAGAAGAAAGGTCATGAGCACCAAGTGTGCAAACTGCTTAAGTCCATATATGGGCTTAAACAGTCCTCAAGACAGTGGTATATGAAGTTCCATCAGGACATTGTAGCATATGGCTTTGCAATGGTAGATGAAGACAACTGTGTGTATGTCAAAAGCTCAGGAAATAAGTTCATGATTTTGTCTCTATATGTGGATGACATACTATTGGCAAGCAATGATATAGGAATGCTCAAGACCACTAAAGGGTGGTTGTCCTCTCGTTTTTCGATGAAGGATATAGGCGAGGCAAGCTACATCCTTGGGATTAAGATCCTGAGAGATCGTTCCAAACGACTTCTAGAAATGTCGCAAGAGGCGTAATCCAGAAGATACTTGAACGGTTCAGAATGTGCGATGCCAAACCACTTGACACTCCCATTGCGCATGGCGAGAAACTCAGTCTAGAGATGTGTCCAAAGAGCCAACACTAGAGAGATCAAATGGCCAAATTACCCTATGCAAGTGTTGTCGGTAGCCTCATGTACGCCATGATGTGTACACGACCTGACATATTTCATGCGGTCGGTTTAGTTAGCAGATATCAGTCTGACCCAGGTATTGGGCATTGGAAGTCTGTGAAAAGAATACTCCGATATCTCAAAGGGTAAAAGGATTACGTGCTGTGCTATCGAGGCTCTGGGCTTCGACTTGTTGGCTATAGTGATGCTGACCTGGGTGGGGACCTAGACGCACGGAATCGACCTCAGGATACGTCTTCATGCTAGGTGGAGGAGCCATCACGTGGCACAGTAGCAAGTAGACTTGCACTGCCTCACCAACCATGGAAGCTGAATACGTTGCCTGTTCTGCGGCAGCGCAGGAGAGTGTCTGGCTCAAGAGATTACTGGTCAGCCTACGGGTTGCTAGACCCAGACCAGTGACATTACGCTGTGATAGTATGTCGGCCATAGCCTGTGCTAAGGACCCGAAGTACCACAGTAAAGCCAAACACATAGAGATAATGAAACAGCCCGAAGGACCACGGTTCACAGCTAGTACAATTCAACCAAAATCCCAAGTACATTATTTATAAATAAAAAGGAAAAACCCTCCAACAAAGTTTGGAAACATCGAAATAACAATGACTAAAATGTCTGAAATGTCTAAGTGATGAAATGAAACTAAATTTTATTGCTGCTAAACTTCTAAGCTTCAACATGTGCGCGGTTCCCCCAACTCAATGCCAACCTGCGGGTTTTACAATAGACAAAGCCGACCGCAGAAAAATTTCAATTAGTAAAAGCTAAGTAAGTATACCACAACACGTAAAGATGGAGTTTTTGGCTAACACGAGAGTATAAGCAGGAAGATAAGCAATAACCACAACTTTATTCTTTTATTTGGTTGAGGCATAACACGAGCCCCAACAGGTTCGATGTGGACAGAGAGGTCACGATGGAATATTAATAAAGTAGGGTGCTTCTACGGGATATCACAGTCCATCCCGATTCTCCCTAAAAGAACTAGTGAGACCTTAAGTGTCGACGCCCCTATACTGTTGTGACCCCACACTAGCATAGGTAGTACTACTAGTTTTCACAATAAATAAGAGGGCATATACCCTAGGGGAATCAACGCACATGTGTCCCCGGCCGTAGCCTTCACACGCATCCTCAGTACACCGTTCCCAATTCCTTTATCGTACATTTATTGTTCAATATTCCACGAGAGTAGTAAATCACAATTTGAAATAATAACCACATGCTTCTCAAATCATTCGAAATGAAACGCTAGAAGAATTCAAAGTATCGCAAACAGGAAATTGAATTTACAGTTTGAGATAACACACATGAAACAACACATTTTGATAATTTAAAGATGTTGTGCATATACTTACTTGGATTGAAGAAAGCTCCACACACACAAGCAAGCACGAAACTAGTACTCGTAGTACGGACTGTCAAAGAACTGATCGTCTACGAACTCGGAATCTACAATATTCAAATAATCCTAATATTAACACGTGATCAAACTCATACAACAAATGCAATTATGCCCTATATGCAAATGCAAAGAATATTTCCCCGACAAGTTCCCAATTTAATTTACGTCACTCTAATATTAGAAAAAGAATAATAGTTTACAAAGTTATGATAATAATAATAATAATAATAATAATAATAATAATAATAAACTAAAATAATAGAAATAGACTTTGAACTAATTAACTATATTCTTAAAATCTATTTATAACTTGTTATCTAGAAAGAGTATAATATTTAGAAAATATACTAGCTTTCAAGAAGGTTAATTTAATTACTAATAAAGAGTAAATATCTAATTATAAACGATATACATTTTATAAAGGAAAATCTTGGAATAAAACATAAATGTAAAGCTAAGTAATATCCTAAGAAACAACATTTTTATTGATAAAAGTCTTCTTATAAAATTAAACTATGAAATTTATATTTATTTTTTTAGACTATAGAAACTAACTAAATAAAACAAACCATTAATTATGATGTAGAAAAAGACCACAAGAAAATATAGTTAATAGTTAAGATACAAGACTTCCCCCAAAGTTACTGAAATGACAGCCACTTACCCCCCACAGGTTCACAACATACAAAAAGACCCCCAAATCGACTAAAGCCTTTCAATTACACCTTCTTCCCCAAAACAGAATCACCCCTTTTTGGGAAATCAAAACCCACTGTATTATATAAATGCTCAATTCATACAAGTCTGTAGAGGGATTTCTAAAATATCAGATTGAACAAGAGAATTAACAGAGAGTATTTGGTGGTTTACCGATTGGAGAATGAATCGGAGAGAAGACGACGACGATGGAAACGACGGCGGCGATTGGAGGGTCGCCGCTACAATTGCTGCTACTGGCGGTGGTCGCCGGGCAAAGAGGACGACGGGAGAGAGCGACGGACAGAGCAGATAAGCCGGCGGCGTCGGGTTTGCGTCGGCCTTCTCTCGGGTCGGAACCAGGTTCGAGCAAAAACAGAGCCGGAGATGGCTCTGCTACTCCCGCTGGTTCGCCGGTGATGGAGGAGGGGAGAAGGCGGCCTGGTTATGGTGGGTTTTCGCCGGAACTAGAGCGGGGAACAGTGGTGGCGGTGATTGGCGGTGATGTGTTCCTTCGGCAACACAAAACAGAGGCGGCAGTGGGTTTTGTTTCTTCGGCAAAACAGAGGGTGAGATTGAGATTGACGAAGAGGGAAGTGGGTTGGTATATATTGACTGTAGGAGGAATTGAGGAGAACGTGGTTTGAATTCGTGGCGGCGTTGTGGAGGGAGTTGAGGGAGAAGCGGGGAGAGGCGTTAAGGGAGCGGAGGTGATGAACGTTGCTGGGTTTTCTCCGAGAGAGAAGGAGAGAGTGGTACAGGTGGTGAAAAAGGTTTGAGAAATGACACTTTAACCCCACACCTAAATTTTTGAAAATACAAATGCACACCCCCTAGTTTAGGAGAAGTTAACACTAACCCACACAACCTTAGAAAATTCACAAACAAATACCCTATAAAATATAGGGGTATTACAGATAAAGTATCACTTCATTAGGGAGGTGGTAGCTAAAGGAGATGTTTCTTTGGATCACATTCCTACGAATCAGATGTTAGCTGATCACATGACCAAACCTTTGTTAAGGCATGTCTTTACTGGTCATGTTAGGAATATGGGCTTAGATAGGTGGTGAGATATCACTAGAGATTTCAGACTGATAATATGATTTAGACATTGATTGTTGGATTTTAATTGGATTTGTTTCTATTATGCTACACGTTGTTTCGATACGTGTATGATACGTTTACATATCCTGTACTAGCATAGAACATGTCGAGCGGACACTAGGTTGACTCTCTCACACGAGCAACCGCCTTTACAACATCCTGGATAGTCTAGGTGAGTAGAAGATGAGACTAAATCCCGATAAGTGCTAGAAGCCTATGATATGATAAGTGTCGCCTGTCATATGAGGCGCATGGCCTATGACAAGAGCTGCACATCTATCAATAGTGCAAGAACCTGTCAGACGGATTCATTTGTCGCATTGGAATAAGTTCCAAGGTGAGATTGGTTCATGGCCATTCGAACATGGTTACAACCCCGAACCATGTATAGTCTGCGTAGAGAAATCCAGATGAGAGATCTGATTTCGATTTGCATATGTGCAATATTCAGTACTCGGGTTAATAGTCATATGGGCTGTTGGACTTACATCTGTATAGTGGTCCCTATGGGATAGGACATGTGCTCTGATTAGAGTCCAAACACTATGGCGCACATCTTATGAGATGACGCGTGCTGATGAGTGATTCTAACAATGATTCGGCCTTACAGGACATTGCTAGGAAAGCAGCTGACTCCGAATCAAATCGACAATGGATCGAAAGGAAGATTCTCATTGCATCGATCTTTATCATTTTCATTGGGCCCACCTACAAGATCTTATGGGATCATGCATGATATGAATATAATAAAGGAGATGTAGACTCATTGATGCACGACCTTCGGGACAAGGTAGGTGTTCATGGTATACGAGATGACAATTGACAGAATATGGGGGATACGAGAGAGATATATATGTATTGCATTATTTCTTAAGGTTGAGTGCGCCTGTTGCTAGCTCGTCTCGTGTGAGTTTAGAGTATGGAACTCCCGAAATGCAGGTTCTCTCACAGTCACACACCAAGGCCACAAAACACTTTGGCAGATGATAATAGTTGGAGATTGAGGGAGACTAGACCTACTGTATTTGTGCAACCCCACTGTGCGAGTGGGAGATGTTAGCATTTGGTGCGCCCATGTGGGGTGCACAATGCAATTATCCTGATCTTATGGGGTTAGGTGAGACAAGCTCAAACCTTATGGGGTTAGTAGCAAGTACATAAACCCTAGGGGTAATGTTGCAATTAAGTATAAGTCTGTCTATATAAGGAGACAGCCTCCTCATTATTTTATACACACTACTGTAGAGATCAAGTGCTGATCATAATACAGTAAACCCTAGACTCTCTCTCTAACCGGCCTCCATTGGTGGAACTTGGTGTGGATTAGAGCTTTTGTCTTAGTGATTCGAGCCAGACTGTGGGAGCAAGGTGGGCACGTGAAAGCAAGCATCCTACGATCATCCGCTGTGCTTAGGAGCTAAGGAAGACAAGGTAAACACATCAATCGTCCGCTATAATTCATGTCGTAGATCTGTATGTGATAGATCATGTTCGTCCTTCACTAGAGCATAACAACCTCATCCCGTCTCTGGAAAATCCCTATGGCCCTGTAACCTCACGGACACACGTTTCGGAATAAGATGTTTGGTGAATTGGGTCGAACAATTTCAATAAGTGGCAGCAGGGAGATTGATTCATGATATGTTTGGAACACAGTTTCACCAACCATAAGAATTGATCGATTTTACCACGATTGTAATTGGGCATTACAGACCACAACCTTTTTACAACAAGCGGCAAATCGAATTCGGTCGGCAGAAGAGAGTCTTACCATGATTTCTTCGACGAGGTTTTCCGGTAGGTCGTTCCATCGGTGGCGAATTGGTGTTGTCTTTGGCTTCTTCCCCAAGTTGCGCACAAAATAAGGTTCTGGATGACGAACCGCTTTCACATACTTGTTCTTGTTCGCCATAGATGAAGGAATCTCTTTCGATATGTGATTGTTTCGTGTTTTTAGTTCTCACTTCATCTTAAAAAAAGAAAAGCAAGGCCTTCATACTTGTTCTTGTCTGGTAGGTCGTTCCATCTGTGGCGAATTGGAGTAAGTTTGGGAATGCTGTGGCGGTGCTATAAGCTGCTTTTTGAAAAATGCTGTGGGAAAGCTGCTGTGAATTCTAGTTAAAATATTGTTTGGTAAATATTACGCAAAGGCTACTGTGAAATATTGATACAATAATTTTGTGTTAGGTAAAATTAACTGTGAGCTTGTTGTGAGCGGGTAAAATGACAAAAATACGACACGTGTCATTTTCGTAGACATAACTATTGATATTTTAACAAACTGTAAGGTAAAAATCGGTTGTAGATCAATTAATCAAAAGCACTTTCTGGAAAAAGATCTCCCCCTCACTTCCTGAAAACTGTTGTAGGAAAGCAGTAATTGTCCAAAAAGCAGGCAGCAGAAGCATTCCCAAACTATCCTTAAATCATTTTATATCTTTTAAGAGAAAACATTGAATAGAAAAATATTTACCTCCAACCAAACAGCAGTGAAACACCAAAAAAGGAAAAATGTTTTAGGAAAATACTTTTATCTCCAACAAAGGCTCCGGTTGGTTGGTGGTAAAATGTTTTCCCTTGTTTTGGTGTTGTGGTGCTGTTTGGTTGGAGGTAAAATGTTTTCCCTCAAATGTTGTAAAAAGACTTGCACATTGCAAATCCGTAAGTCATTTTTCGGAGAGTGAAGGAGTACAACAACTACTCATACTAACACCTCCACCACCAATAACCACCACTACCCTCTTCCTCCACCACGACCCATCAATGACTGCCACACACCTTCACTACCACCCAACACTGTCTTTGCTGTCACGGCCCACTATTTTGACAAGTGTCAACCAAACATGAGAAAATAATTGCACATAAATCATTTTCACACAAAATATTTTACCCGTAAAATAATTTCCCTTATAAAACATTTTACTGCGAATTAAATGCCAGTGGTTTGCATATCACCGCTCAACGACTTGGGCCTTTTCATTTTGGGCTTGGACCCAGCAGTTTTATCATTGCACACCAGAAAGTCTGGATGATAAATCACCCAAGTATGAGATTGTATTTCAGAAAAGTATCCGACACAGTGTCATGAATGATAGCAATCTTCATTGATGTGCGACCCGGCACACCTCATTTTCCAAGCCACAGCAACCCCTACCGCCACTAGCGGTGAGCAAAACCCGGTGCAACCCGCCTCTCCGAATCGCTCCGCACCAAATCGGTCCGAATTTAGCACCGATCAATGCTAATTGATCGATTATGGGTATAAATTCGTTACCCGGTCAAAATTCGATCGATTATGGGTTTGGAAGTGGAAAAACCGTTCAAAACCGAACCGATCCGTCTAACTTTTTACATGTAAAAATTACAAATTTTATTTAAATACGTGGTTTAGAAATTAAATTTTACTAGTTAACATCATTTTAATACTTGATTTTTCTTACGTTATTTTTCTTTTGTAGAAAATTATTTTGCGTTTCCAACTTCAAATTTTATACACATATATTGCAAAAATAACTAACCAAATATATATTTATATTATATATATATATATATTATTTCAAGAAAAATTTAAAATTTTTTAACCCGTTTAACCGGACGGAATCGATAAGTTATGATTGATTTGGATATCACAAATCATTGGGTAGGTTTGGGTTGAACATTCTCCAACCCGTACATGTTGGGTCGGGTAAAAATAATCGGAAAAACCGGTCCAACCCGGTCCGTTCTCACCCCTAACCGCCACCAACCCCTTCTCACCATAACAAACCAACCTGTGTGATTTAAAGTTACACCAATCCTTCCCTCAAACCCCAATTCACCATCTCTCAATTTTTCAATTCCCAGTTTCTCATCTTCTCTTTCATCATCCCTTCTCATCTCACATTCATGCCAAGCCTGAACTCACCTTCGCCTCTGTTTCCATCACCTGATCTCGACGACGGACTGATTTCGTGTACGGAGACCCTAGGTTTCGAGAGCTCCAACGAGATCGGAAAAGCCACCGCCACCGCTTCAGAATCTCAATCTCAGTTAGATAGCTGTATCAGTGTAAATCCGGCTCCACTGTCTAAACAGAAGACGACAGCGGAGAAGAAGAGTGAATTTCCTCCGCCTATGTCGTCGTTGAACCCCGACGGCAAGCGAGTCTTCTATCTCTGTCCCGTGAGGTGTGAGGGGAGGTTGGAGCTCACGGAGGTGAAGATCGAACGGACAGAGTTTCTTCACGCTTCTCGTGAGGATGGACGGCTGAGATTGGATCTCGTCAAAACCGAAGATCAATCCGGATTCTCCGAACTAGAACATGATGATGAGGTGGAAGACGAAGAGTATGATAATAATGAAGAAGAAATGGAAGGTGACGATGAAGATGATAGGAATTGGCTGTTACAGGCGGTGATCTGCGGCGGTGGAGGCGGCGGATTGAGGCGGTGTAATGAAGCGGTGAACCGTCGTTGCCACCGCCAGGATGTGCAGCGGTGGTGGTGGGGACAGCAGTGTGTGATCTCACGTTGAGTGAAACGCGTGAAGCTGCTATGAACGATGCAACAGAACTCACGTGTGTTTCGTCATATTTGGCGGCAAAAGACGGTTGACGGTAGTAGTTATCTGCAGTGGGTGGAGTACTGTGGTACCTGTGGATGACACCCGCGTGGAAGAGCCAGAGCCAGAGCCAGAGACTATGACCAAGAAAATAGGGCTTTTCAAAAAAAATGATTAGATTATACTTTTTCCTTATTCTCCTCTTTCTCTACGCTTTGACTTTTTGACTCGTATCTGGGTCATTTTGACCGGGAGATTTGAATCGCAAAACGATATAATTTTTTGATAATTTTTTCACCATGTTGTAAAACAACTTTTACTCTACAACACCATGAAGAAAATGTCAAAATATTAAATCATTTTGTTATCCAAATCACGGGTCAAAGTGACCCGTGAATAGTGACAAAAGTCCAAATGTAGAGAAAGGGAAGAAACGGAGGAAGTAGAAACCGTTGGCAACCCAACCTGTCGCGAGTATTACTCTTTACCCTCATACTGGCCCTGTTTGGATAACATGGTTGGGCGTGTTTGGTTAACCAAACCAGGTGGATGTTTGGATTTGATGGTTTTGATTTTGTGGTTTTGACTTTTATGTGAGTAGAAAAATGAGTGGAATGTGGGTCCTACAAATTTTGAGTTAAAGTTTGGTTAACTTTTTGTGGAGGTTAACAAAACCCTGATATCCAAACAGGGCCACTGAGGGACACTGCACTGTTAAATGTTGTCACTGAAATTTTGTGAGACCAGATAACATGTTTTATATTTTTTTTCACAAATTTACATTTAAAAATTAGTAAGGATCATGCCGCATTTCAATCTTGTAGCGTTAAGTAGTGGATGTTTTTGGAGTATTGTACCACAACTAGTTATTTCTTCACTGTAAATAATCTTTTTGAAATGAGTAATCTAATGTTGGCTTGGATCTTTCAAATGTTTGCAATATAGCTCTGTATAAAATGAGTCTCATGAGTGAGTTATTTGAATTTCTAAATTTCTCGTGTCACAAAAAACATAAGAGGGTGAAATTTAAGTGTCACATATCTTACTCAGTTCCAATCTATATTGAATTTCTTAAAATTGAAGCTCCAGAAACTGTTCAGCTACTGAAACGTTATTTATTTCTCTTAATTGCTTTCTTTCATACCCGTTCTACAAACTCTTCCTTCCTCACATATAAAAAAGTTTTACCAAAGTGAATGATATTTTAATTTAATGTAAACTCAATTCATCTGAGATCTTCGGATTCAGTTAGGTATTCAGTGTTACACAACCCCACACTGTCATTGGTATGCAATCTACGGCGGATTATTGGAATATAACTAATGACGTAGTTGTGAAACGAAAGTGGAACGTTTGTTAGTCAAAGCTGGTAAAAAATGTTTCGCTAGTCAAAATTGGTAGACACTAGAGAAGATGATGACTTTGGATATCCGCCCACTCAATCAGATCGATCTTCTCACGTAGTCGTAGTCTCATGCTACATTAGATCAGCGTCTCATATTCAGTCTTTTTCTTTTTGGACGACGTTCTGACCAATAACAGAACCACCTGCTTAATCTAATCATCAATATACAGCAACAACACTTCGATGCTTCTTCTGCACCATAGTTTTTCTTCACCCTTTTCATATTTCACCCTTTCACCGCCATGAAGAACAATTAAAAAGAGCTACACTTGCTCTAAAAGACGTAATCCAGAGACCCCCAATTCACACAAGAAAACGACGGTTTCCTTTTACTTAGCGAGATAAAATACCGACCTATCTCGTCCTTCTCTTAAAAAAATGGAGAACATTTTATTAAAATATTTATCTACACATATTACTGACTTATGATTGTTTTTGCAACAAAGTGATGCAAACAACCTTCACATGTGTAGCTGAACTTGTTGACTTTTTTTTTTGAAAGGATGAACTTGTTGACTTGTATGCTCAAGTCTTTTAGGTGTGTTTTAGAAGTTTTGTATTTGAGGGTTGGTACGATTCAATGGCTGTCAAAAAGTATTTTCAGCTCAGTTTTTCTCAAATTAGTTTATTTCTCTAGTATAGTCTGCAGGTCATTTGGACATTTTCCGAGTACATACCCGGACGGCAACTGTTATCGATTCCGCGTCATAAGAAAAACAATACATGAATAACATTTCTAGAACTCTCTCTATCCCGCAAAGACTTTCCATCATTGATTGTACAATTTTTATTTTTTGTTGTTGTAAATATGCAGTTTATGCACCTATCACAATTTTTGACATATTATTTTCACACTTACCACTCCGTTTCTTCTCTTTAGCCCCCTTTCTATTTTGGGACGTTTCCTCTCTTGCTCCCCCTTTCTTCATTTGGCATATTTAATGAGCCACAATGACAAATTTACCCTTACAGTTCATACCCCACATTCTACCCAACCCCACCCACTTTTTTCTCTCAAAAACTAACCCTACCCTGTTAAGGCTCCGTGCCTTTCATTTTTACCACACAATTGAGAGTTGAGAGGATAGGGAGAGAGAAAGTCAGAAGGTAGGGAGAGAAAGAGAGAGAGAGGAAGAAGGGGAAGGAGACCCAGTTGACGTCGAAGACCGGCTACGACGCCAAGACCAGCGCCTCCGGCGAATGGCTCATCCTCGAAGTCAACAGCGCCATTGACGAGCATCTCGGACTAAGGTATGCCCTTGTTCTTTTCTCTCCCTTCCTCTTCATTTTCTGGCATCTACTCTTTAGATCCGTCAATTTTGAATGCGGATTTGTTATTTTCTTAAAGGCAGCAGTGTGGAGAGGCCGGTGGAAGATGAGGACACCGGTGGAGGAGGCTGAGCTGTGCTCTCCGGCGAGGCGGCATGGCGGTGGTGGTGGCGTTCTTGTCTGTGCTCTCCGGCGATAGCACAGCCGGCATATTATTCTTCTTCTTCTTCTCCTGTTCTCTTCTTCTTCCAGATTGTGATTTTCTTTTTTATATTTGTAATTTGTTTCTTTGATATGCCGTGGTGGTGGTTGCTTGACTGTAATTTGTTGCTTGACTGGTGGTGGTAGTGGTCTTCTGGTGGTAGAAGTGTGATGGGTGTTGGTAGTTAGAGTAGAGAGAGAAAGAGGATAGGGAAGGAATATCAGAAGAAGAAAGGGGCAAAATAGTAATTGACCCAATTTCCTTAATTACCGTGCCCACCTAAAGGGGGCTAAAGAGAAGAAACGGAGTGGTATGTTTTTTTTCTCCGGTACTAAGGTACACTGAATTCTATAGGTGGAATTTCTAAAAACAACAAAAATTATAGAGGTGGACAGACAATTTGGGATATACAGAAAAGGAAAAGTTGACTTAGTGCATATCCAGAAAAGGAAAAGTGGACTATGGGTGCGTTTGGTAAAATAGTTTTTTTTGGTTTTTAGTTTTTCCACCATTTGGTTTCTCTAAAGTGTTTGTTTAGGGTAGTTTAAAAACTGGTTTTTAAACTGGTTTTTTCCAACTTTTGGGGTGGAGAAAGAAACCATGTTTTGGTGGTTTTTTTTTCAGTTTCTTTCTACTTCTTGCTAAGTCCATATTACCCTCATAGTTTATGTATATTTCCAAGTGTATCATTAGGTCACTCTCTTTATCTGACTTATTCATTTTGGTGCTATTATTTTTATGTTAATTGTGTGTTTATCCTATTATTATTTTTTTTAATTTCATGAAACAAGTCTTGAATTTTTGCTGTGAACAAAATTTCATGAAATCGTTAGCTTTTTGTTGAATCCAAGTTTGAAAATTTGATTTTTTTAGATGTCACAATACCGTTAATTTCTTCTTCAAATTGTTACTTTCATGAAATAGTTGAAGCTCTCGTGAACTTTTTACATTGCATTTGTTCTTCTTGAATCTGTAAATGAAAAATACAAGTGGAGGGTATATTTGTCATTTAATCTATATCATCTAGTTTAAAAACCACTACCAAACACATTTCTTCAGTTTTTAATCTAGTTTAAAACCACTGCCAAACACACTGGTTTAAACCGAATCTCGTTTAAAAACCAAAAAAATTCCACCACAATCTAGAAACCAGTTTTTCTACCAAAAACCATTCTACCAAACTCACCCTATATTTGCTAGACGCCGACACCGAGGGACTGCTATTTCGTGCTCTGCATTTTATGATTGTGTGCATAAAAAAGGACGTCGACAGCAGGGATCGAACCTGCGCGGGCGAAGCCCAACAGATTTCAAGTCTGTCTCCTTAACCACTCGGACATATCGACTCTTTGCTTTGTCATGTAAAGTTTAATATTTAATTTAATAGGTTGGTCAGAAACGGTGTAAGGATTGAGATATCCAAGTTTCTTTTAGCTTAAGTTTTGTACTTGTCGCTTTCTCTAGACAACTTTCTTTCAGCTTAAGTTTTGTACTTATTGCTTTAATTTTTTTCTGAAAACATTTTTTTTAGGTTAAAAACATTTTACGCAAGCTAAGAACCGATTACATCGTTATCAAGGACATGGACCTAAAGTAGAGAGATCTCCACGAGCTCCACGAGTAGAGAGAGAGCTCCACGACCCCATGGACCTAAGAACCGATTACATCGCTATTCCGATGGAGAAATAAACCACTGCACAAAAAGTAGAGAGAGCTCCACGAGCCCTATTTACTAAGGAATGAGCCGCGTCATTTCTGTTCCTTGAGATATACTAGTAAAAGGTTATTTTTTTTTTATTTTTTTTATTCAGAATTCAATAACAGGTTTTGTGGCAATTCAAATAAGATTTCAGAACAACAGATTTGTGACAATCCAAATCAGTTTTCAAAGTATTTGGTAGCTAAACTCACACTTGCTTCTTTAGTTCTCACACGTTAACTTCTTGGTCACACTAACTTTTGAGAAGCAGGAGGTGAATATTCTAAACATAAGTTTTTGACGTATTTATTTGCAGGCCCTGTTAAATTACCAATATTTCCAAATTTTTCGTAGTCAATTCACAAAAACATAAATATTGTTATAGCAAGAGTTGATCCAATACCAAATTATTTTTTTGAAAATGCCAATACCAAATTATTTTAAAAGTAGGGAAAATAGTAACAGCCTTGTGGCAGAGACAAAACATTTTCAAGAATAAAAGGGTAAAAGACACTTTCACCCCCTTTAGTTTGAAGGACACTTTCACCTCTTCTAGTTTGAGAAAGGACACTTCCGCCCCTTCAGTGTGTCGAATTTTAGAAAACTTACACCCCATGTTGTTACACATTTAGTCAGGAAATGGGAAGTGTCAGTAAAAATAATTGTTGCGACAAATTTGCCCTCATGTTATGAAATTTGTAGGAATTACCCAATTATTACATTTGTTTCTTCTTTTTCATTGACGGTTGACTTTCTTACCCGTAACAGAGTCACTTTGACTCAGTGATTTGGATAGCATGACGATGTAATATTTTGACAATTTTTTCATAGTATTGTAGAGTAAAGTTTACTCTACAAGATCATGCAAAGATTACCAAATTCGTGTATCGTTTTGTAACCAAATCATCGAGTTAAAGTGACTCCATGAATAGTGTCAAAAGGGAAGTAAGCTGAAAGAGAAGAAATAGAGGTAGTATATATTAGACTTTTTGCATGATATGGAGGCCAAATTTGTCTGTAAGATTATTTTCAGTGACAAACCCCACCCTCAGGCTAAGAGCGTCACAATCAGAGGTGTAAAGCGTCGTTTTCCAAACTAGAGGGTGTAAAAATGTCCTTCAATGAAACTAAATGTGGGTGAAAGTGTCTTTTACCCAGAATATAAAGAAGAAACAAATTGTGGCACAAATGACCACCATATATGGCTTATCTACATTTCATTTTCGTTCTAAGAAATAAAGGGGCAAACTACA
Organism: Linanthus parryae; assembly: GCA_023055425.1. Classification (NCBI taxonomy): domain Eukaryota; kingdom Viridiplantae; phylum Streptophyta; class Magnoliopsida; order Ericales; family Polemoniaceae; genus Linanthus; species Linanthus parryae. The sequence continues at coordinate 2,907,920 of JALGPY010000002.1, forward strand.
CTTTGACCCCTTTAGGTTTAATTGAATTCACTTTTACCTCTTCTAGTTCGGAAAACGACACTCTTACCCCTTTAGTCTGCCCAACTTTAGAAAATTTACATCCCATGTTGTAATACTAGTAGCCTCAAGTTGAAATCTGTCACTAAGTATAGTATAAAATAATGCAACATGTAGGGATATAATTCATGGTGGCAGTACGGGCCAACCCACGTGCCAAATTGGCACGGCTCGCACGGAACAAGGCTAAACACGGCCCAAGGAAGGCCCGCTCAAAGGCGTGCCCAACCAGTGACACACACGGGCACGGGTCCGTCACAAATCCAAATCATGGTTTTTGCCCGTACCCTGACATTTCCCAGACTAACGGCATAACAATCATGGGTGCGAGTTATTTGAAGTTCGGCACACTGAATCGATGAAAGTCTCCTGCAATCAAACCAGATGTGGTGAAAATGTCTTTTACCCAAAAATCAAACAAAGAAAAAAAAAAAAAAAAAAAAAAACACATTTCATTAGGACCCCCACCAAATCGGTTCCACCACACCCACAACAGTCACCAACCCCACCCAATTTTGATCAGTCGGATCTCAAAAGCATCACAGAACAAGAAGAACAAGAACAAGAATGTGAAACCCTTTTGCCCTTTTTCATGTTCATGTATGTTCATGTTCCACCCACAAATCTAAATCTCAAACCAGTCAAACAAACCACCTTTTCTTAATTCAATTTTAATCTACAAACCGTTTGACATTTGCTGATCGTGGAACAAGAACCCCCAATTCTCACGCCACTCCAGCGAACCCAGAAACAATAAACAATTCGACTCAATCCTCCACCTCACCCCATGAATTCGTCTCCTTCTTCTTCCTCACAAGCCAAAACGAAAACCCATGTGGAAGTCCCACTATATAAGCACATCTTGACATACCCATTTTTCTCCCGAAGAGGATCTTACAGAGACAGAATGATTCAGCAACACCCGCCGGAGAACAACCACCACCACCACAACCACCACACCAAGTGTCTCCCCAAGAGGATCATCTTGGTCCGTCACGGCGAGAGCCAAGGGAACCGAGACGGCTCGGCTTACACCACCACGCCGGACCACAAGATCCCTCTAACCCAGAAAGGGATCGCCGAGGCCAAGCTCGCCGGAGAGAACATCCGCCGCGTGATCTCCGACGACGGCCGTTGCCGCAACTGGAAGGTACTATAAGGATTCCAACTCAAAACCAATTGGTAATGATGGGAGTAGCACATGACACTTATTAATTATGTTTCTTCTTGTTAAATGTGCGATGTGGGACTTCTCAGGTGTACTCTTATTACCACCTCAAAAGCAAGGGTGGGTGTGGTATGACTTTTTGGATTTTTAAGTCGATTTTTTAGTTGTTGTGAAAAATGTTTTTGACAAAGAAGTTGATGAAAAAAGATGCATGAGTTTGGTGAAAAAAGTTGTGCTGTTAAAAAGTCAAGATGCAACACTTTTGTTTGTAAGTGAAAATTATCATTTTATATTTTTATATTTACTGTTAAAATTATAGTAGGTCTAATTAGATGTCATAGTATGTTGGTACAAAAAAAGTAGAGGTAAATTGATCATTTTTATTGTTTAAAAAGAAAAAAGTCCCAAAAAATTCATGGAACCAACTTTTTTCAGAATGCAATTTTACACTACAAGAAAAAAGCCAAAATCCAAAAGCTGACACAGAAAAAGTCATACCAAACCTTTCAGAAAAGCTCAAAACAGATTAAAAGTCCAAAGTGGATAAAAAGCTAGAAATAAGTCATACCAAACCCAGCCTTGTTGACAATGAGGGAGTAGTACATGACACTTTTAATTATATTTCTGTTTCTTAAATGTGCGATGTGGGACTTTTCTAAACAGGTGTACTTTTATGTTTCTCCGTATGATCGGACGCTGTCGACGCTTCGGGAGATAGGGAAGTCGTTTCCGAGGAAGAGGATAATTGGAGTGAGGGAAGAGTGTAGGGTTAGAGAGCAAGATTTTGGGAATTTTCAGGAGGAACAGAGGATGAAGGTGATTAAAGAGACCAGAGAGAGGTTTGGGAGGTTCTTCTATAGGTTTCCAGAGGGCGAATCAGCTGCTGATGTCTATGACCGTGTCTCCAGTAAGTTAATTCTCACATTTGATGCTGTTCATGTTCTTTGTTTTAGTGATTTTGTGTTCACCTGTTTCAATCCATATATGTACCATAACATGAAGAAATTGGAAAATGATTATCTCTGTCCTTCTAACAAGTATACAAATACTGAAGAATGAAGTAGAAAAGTCATATATCCATTAACTAGAGGCATACTTGGAACATCTGAATTCTTGTTAAAAAGCAAATATTTTCGTGTGGTAATTGTTCACGACTTGTTAGCAAGCCAATATTTCTTGTTTAGAAAATTGAAAATTAGGTATACTTATCCATCCAAGAAGTAAACCAATACTGAAGCATCAAGTAGCAAAGTAAGGTTTATCGGTCAACTAGAAGCATACTTGAAACATCTGATTCCTTGTTAAAAATCCAATATTTCGCGTCGCAATTGCTCATGACTTGTTAGAAAGCCAATAAATCTTGTTTCAGAATGTTAGAAAAAGCTGTGTTTGGGTCTAGTACCTACCTGCCTTTTGTTGTGGGTGATTTGCATAGACTAACAGATGGGGCAAGCTAAGAAATGCTGAATGCCCAGGTTACCTAGTTCATGTTATATCCTGGAACTGGTAAAAAGAAAGCTCCATTCCTATGTTTATAACTATTTGGATTAGTTTGAAGAGTCTGATTATGAAGGTGTAGAAGTGAAGATATTGCTGGTTTTTGCCATTTGGGTCACAAGAACAGTTATACATTCCACATTGGAGATTTTGTTGACCATTATCGCTACTGAATCTCATATTCCATTTTTTAGTGAGGAACAAGTAATAGAGTGAACGTGTTTATGTTGATGTTAGGGACTTTAGCTAAAATCATGTAGAAAGAAAGATTATACAAACAGCCTTGTCCGGCAATAATTTGGTATATTTCATATCCTTCGACAGTATGAATACTTCTCTCTCAGAAAGATTAGTCTTTTCCTATCCTTTCCGTTGCCTTCCCCTGCAATCCCTTGATATGTAATAATCCACTGTTTCTGGTTTTAGAAGCGAAGAACCATCTTACTAGTATAAGCTATGAGTGTGAAACCCTCGTTGGTTAATGGCTCCTAGTTCCTGACAATATCCTTTGGACCATTAGTTATTTCTCCAGTTTGGGTTGTCGACGAAATTGGTCAACATAAACTTCCATTTGTTGAAGTGTTTCTAGCTGTGAATTCCCTTACATGAGCAGACCGGCAAGCACAGGATGACACGCAAGAGAGATACAAATGTAAGTCTTCGTCTAGTCCGTCTTACCCTTGGATAAATGAATTCCAACTTCTTATGCCGACATGAGTATAAACATGTGTGTGTCTGGGTGGTAATGGTATTCCACTGCATAGCAAACTATAAACCTTAGGACAGTCTTGGAAACGTAAGCAACACCTGATGAGGAATGTGGATACTTTGAACTAGTAGCACGTGAAAATCCGAAGGATATTGAAGAAATGTGAGTAATCTGAACCTAGTCGCACGATTATATCCCAAAGAGGATATGGATGTTAGAAAGAGGTCCAATAGAATGGATAGGGAAATCATTGATCTTTCTGTGTGCGAATCTCTGAGAGCTTAGATCCTCTTTTTTTGTTACCATTTGTCACGTCTGTGACAGGATTGATTTCCGGTGCCTTTGCTGTGGCCTGTGAGTTAGAACTAACTTTTACTGGTTGAGTTCCCCTTCTTTCAGATTGCTTGAATAATATATCACGGCGATATCATCATTGTATCCAAGATCTAGGCTTGCGTGTGCACAAAAGCGTACTGTATAAAATCTATGAGTTTCTTGATAGGTATATGAAATGTAGAGTTAAGTATTAAAGAATGGTTGTTTGGTCTCTAAACACCAAGATAGGGTTGTTCCAGGCAGAATGTGTAAACATAGTTTTCGCCCAACCATGTTTCAGAACTTGTGGCTCATTGGCTTGGCTTGGTAGTTTGAACTATGTACTGAAAAAAACACAGTTCTCAATGTGAGCTGCTTAACGAGGATGGAGAAAATGAGGAAAGAGCTAGAAATAAGAACATGGATATTGAGAACTGAGAACCATTGGTTCTATAAATTCATTTTCCAGAGCCAAGAAACATAGAAGGGGTGATAATTACGGCCTTCCTTTTCCACTGTTGTCTTGTCTTCCTTTTCCACTGTTGTCCTTGACTATGTCATAGCCGTCTACTTGCTGAAGTCCCAATTTGATCTCAAGCTGCCATCATTCACCATGTAGACATCAACTTAAATTCCTAAGCACCATCATTTTGGTATTGCAGTGTCACTCTGTTGATTCCTGGAAATTGGGTTCACGCAAGTGAATCACTGACAGCAGTTTCATATGTATGAACCAACATTTAGTTGCCTGATTTGGGAGATAGGGCCTACGAATGGAATCAGAACTTTAGTTTTCACATGTATGAACCAACTTAAGGATTTTGAGATCAGGAATCAGTTCAGAAATGAAACATGATTCTCTTTTTGGACTCCCAAGAGTTTTCATTTTCTTGGAGTCTGGAAAGAAATATATATAAGGCCTCTCAAGACCACCTTATTCCAAATTAAAAGCACGGGAACAGTAACATGTTATCTTGGAGACCTAAAGAAGCATATTTCGAACATCTGAATTCTGGGATATATCATGTAAACGATATATCGTGTAAAGGGTTCATGTCAGTTTTAAAAACCTGCTTGTGCCTTGAGTTGACATATACTATATATTAGGATCTTGCGTCACTGCTTTAGTTTTACATATGTCAATTCTGACAAGTTGATGTTTGGAAACGCTCTCTTAATAATAATAATAATAATAATAATAATAATAATAATAATAATAATAATAATAATAATAATAATAATAATAATAATAATAATAATAATAATACACATTGGAATCCTCTCTCTCTAAACTTTCCTCTCCACAGAAGAAACCCTAACCCGCCCATCCTCCTCCGGCGGCGGCTCCTCTGTGGAGTTGCCACCGGGTCTGTCACCTCCTCTCTGGTCTCACCCTTGTGCTGATGATGTTGCCGTCCTAGCCGTCGCTGCAATCGCCGTGCCGGCACCCTTCCGCTCAGTTTCGCACCGCTCCCTGCCGGACTCTCGCGGGTTTCTGTCCAGATCTGGTAGGTCAACCGGCTGAAACGCCTGACCGAAGTCGGGTTCCCCCTCTCCGGGACTCTGGTAAGGTTTTCAAATTACCCCATCCTCCTCTCCCCTCCTTTCTCCGCCCCGATGCTGTCACCGCCTCGCTGCCGGAGCCGTGGATCTGAGATCCCGTGCCCTTCTCCGCCCCTGTCGCTGCTGCCGCCCTCTCCTCTTTCGCTGTCGTTGCTGCCTCCTTTCCCGTCTGGACGGGCGAGGCTCCGCACCCCTGTGGATTATCCCCAGTACTCGCCCCCTCCCACGGGTTATAAATCGTGCTCCTGGTAGCTCCCCCGCCCCCCCCCTGGTTGTGGGGCTGCTGTGTCCCCCCTCCCCCTCGACTAGGCTGGACCCCCGGCTTAGAAGCCACCCCCCCCCCCCCCGGAGCAGTCCTCTCACCGCACACCGACACTATCAGGAGCCTCCTCTATTACCCGGTCTTTGGGCCACGAAAAGGTCCCTCCACTTGGTTTAAGTGGGCTGCTGCCGCTTTGCCGCCTCTCGTGGTCACGGTTTTCTTCTTGCGTCCAGGTTGGAGACCACAGTGCAGCCGCCGTTCCTCCGCCGCCGTTGTAGGGTTTGGATGGGGTTCTGGGCCAGGACATGGCTCTTGGGTTGTTTCCTCATGTACTATTGGGCTTTTGGGACGTTTGTTTTGGGGCCGTGGAGGAGTATGGAGACCCTTGGACCTCCCTGGGCCAGTTTCTTTACTTTGGGGTTGTATTGGGGCCTTTGAGCCTTTTATCCATTAAGGTCTACTTTTTTGGAAGTGGTTTTGTTCGGCTGTTAGTTCGTTTTCTTGTTGGTCGTTGTTGTTTTCTGTTCTTATTGCGGGGGATATGTGCCCCCCCACCCCCCCCCCCCCCACCCCCTATCATCTGCTTGCTATTGCATTTCAATATAGGGTAAAAGACAAAAACCACCCCTCGAGTATGGGGTATATACAAAAAAACCCCTCGTGTTCGGGGATATACAAAAACCGCCCCTGTCAGGGGACGGCAGCTAACGGTGAGTAACGGAGGGTGAGAAAGTCAAAAATACCCCTGAAATTTGAAGAAATTATCCCACTATATATAGCTTTTCCTTTCCTTCTCCTCCAAATCTTATCTCTTCATCTATTTCAAAAAAAAATCTTATCTCTTCATCTCTCTCTTCTCTCAGATCTGTAACCTCCACCAACCATCAACCATCTCCACCAACCTTATCCTCCATCACAATCATCATCAACCAGAGATGTAAGACTGAAGAGCATCACCAGTGAGCCTACAGATCCTCCATTCCTGCAAAACCTCAGCACCCATCTCCTCATAAAACTTAATCGCATTCGTGTTCCAGTCAAGCACAACCCACTCAACCCTCCCGTAACCCATCTTCGCCGCCTGCCCCGCCACCGCCGACAGCAGCATCTTCCCAAACCCCTTCCTCCTGTAACACTCCCTCACGAACAGATCCTCGATGTAAAACCCCGGCTTAGCCAAAAAACTCGAGTAGTTCGGAAAAAACAGCACAAACCCAGCAACGAAAACGTCCTCTCCCTCCGATCGGAACGTCTCCGACTCGGGATCGAAGACTGGGAGGTCGAGATTGAAGGTTTTGGTGACGGGGGTGAAGTGAGAGGCGGTGAGGTGTTGGGAAGTGAAAGGGTTAGGGGAGACTTCGAGGAGGAAGACGGTGAAGGAGTGGAAGGGTGGGGAGGTGTGGAAGAGGGTGGAGGAGAGGGAGGATTCGGTGGCGGAGAAGAGGTGGGTGAGGCGTTCGAAGACGGCCATCTGGTGGATGAGCTTGTGGATGTGGGGGACGTCGGATTTGGTGGCCAGGCGGATTCTGGCGAAGAGTGGGTGGTGTTTCGGTGGGTTGGGTTGAAGAGTGAATGCGGTTTCGGGAGTGGGGGTTGGTGGTGGGGTGTGTGCAGGAGTTGAGGATGAAAGGGAAGAGCTTTGATCTGTCAAATTTTAGTTTGTTAATGTGTGAATTGTGGTGGTTTATGGGAAGATGGTTCTGGTGAATTGATCTGTTGATTTTGGACTTGGCATAGGTGAATTTGCCTCATTATTGTTGTTGTTTGTGGTGGTGGTGGTGGTGGTGGTGGTCAAGAACACCAAGAACATGAAAAAAAATGCAAGTAGGGGTAAAATTGTCACAAAAAAGACAGATTGCACCCCTATACTACTTGATTGTAACAGGAGGGTGTTTTTCGTCTAACGTCCATCCACTGACAGGGGTGGTTCTTGTCTCGACAGGGGTGGTCTTTGTATATCCCCGAACACGAGGGGTTTTTTTGTATATACCCCATACTCGAGGGGTGGTTTTTGTCTTTTACCCTTCAATATAATCCTTTTGCTGATGAACAATAATAATAATTAATAATAATAATAATAATAATAATAATAATAAACAAAATACAAAAAAAACAAACTAGCATAGACTAGATGTTGGCCCTTAGTTGCTAGCTCTGAACTGACCCTGTGGTCGTAATTCCATAACTCTGGTATTGAGAAATAGAGATTCAAGTCGTAGGTGGATGAACGATAAGCTTATGACATGTTCAGTGTCAACCTGGATAAAGAGGGTGAAATTGTATAGAACTGTTGGCAGAAGGAGAAGAATGCAATCTGTGCAGATTCCTAAACTATTGCTAGTTCTTGTGATATCTGGAACATGTACTAACCGCTTTAGCGGCAAATGTGCAGGTTTCCTTGAATCATTATGGAGGGATATAGACATGAACAGGCTTCACCACAATGAGGCCGATGACCTAAATCTCATTATCATAACCCATGGCCTAGCTTCAAGGGTTTTCTTGACCAAGTGGTTCAAGTGGACGGTTCAACAATTCGAGTACCTAAACAACCTCGGCAACTGTGAGTTTCAAGTGATGCAACTAGGACATGGAGGAGAATACAGTCTGGCAATCCATCACACAGAAGAGGAGTTACAGGAATGGGGGCTCTCTCCTGAAATGATCGCTGACCAAAAGTGGCGCGCTGAAGCCACTAAAGGCTCTTGGAACGAGAACTGTCCCTGGATTTTTGATAGTTTTTTTGACGAGTTAGCAGCAGATTCAGATGACGACTCTGTTAAAGAAGACCAAAATGACAAAAATATGTGATAGGAAGATTTGTTTGTAGGATGTCCAGATTGAAGATGCAAATTCTTTTGATTCTTATGTATAACCAACTGTAGAAATATTTTTGCTAAAAAAAACTGTAGAAATACTCATTATTGTAATTTTCATGAACATCGAAATTTGAAATATGGAGAGTGGGAAAGTGTTGATGTAGTTTCTGAATATTCATTCATTAAAAATTTAAAATTAGTCAATTCTTGTGTAATCTTTCACTTATGTATTTATTTATTTCTTTTTCTATGGAAAATCAGACTGGTTTCATGAGGTTTGAGGATAATTGATACCAAAGTGGGTTAACTTTCAGCCCCTCAAGTTTGATGCGAAGACACTTTCACCCCTTTCAGTCTGGATAACGACACTATCACTTTTTTTATGTTCCAAACTTCATGACAATTAGATCCCTGAACGTGTCATTTCATACTCAGAGAGCAAATATGTCCCTAAAACTATTATAGCGACGGAGCCCTACCCCATACTATGTGTTTCTTGAGTTTTGAGTATAACTGATAGGATAAAAGGCACTTTCGCCACCTCAGACTTTAACGCAAAGGCACTTTCACCGCCTTCTTGTTTAGGGAAAGACACTTTTACCCCTTTAGTTTACCAAACTTCAAGACACATACACTCCTAATTACTCTTAAGATACTACTATCGGTGATGGAACCTAGACTAACTGCGTCACAATTACTGTGTATAGGAGTCTTGAAAATTGGCACATTAAGAGGTTGAAGATGAACGTGTCCTTTTTCAAACTAGAAGGGGGTGAACGTGTCTTTTATCTAATTGATATGTAAGTCCTCAGTAGCATGTAGTACATCTTGCAAGTCCTTCCACCAAAAATTAAATCCAGTAATAAGATAAAAATGTTAACTGTGGGCCTATAAAGTGACCTTCAAATGACGGAAATTAGTAACACTCCTAATAAAATTATATATATATATATATATTATATATATATACACATATATATTTGAGGGGTCTAATAAAATTATGTTATTTTAAATGATTTTTTTTTTAGAGAATGAAATTGCAAGTATTATTAGTAAGTAAATACAGCTATAAGATATGTTCTGAGAGCTGTCATAATTTGTGGACGTGTTCAAGTGGAACTGTGATACTTACTATACTGTGAACGTTTCTTAAATCCTCCAAGAGTTTAAGTAAATGTGGGCTTTTCTTAATTGTTCCTCAATCAATCAAAGAAGTTTGAGTTAAAATGCCATCTTTCTAGCAGCATCTGCTACCTGGGTTTTGCTACTATGGACCAGAAGAAGTTGATCATGGCTCGCACAATAAGCAACTTCAGAAAGCATCCACCAACTTGTGGTTTCAGGTTGTGGTTGCTAGTAATTTTGGGTTCTTTGCTTCTTGTTGTTGCTATTTGCACCTTTGGAAGATTTTTCTCCATCAAACATTCATCATCACCATCATCATGTCACTGCGGCGAATGCGATTGCGAAGATGATTTAGGATTCTTGAAAAAACACTCATTTTCAGGTCAGTCTCTATGCTCCTAAAACATGATTTCTATGGCAAAAACTAGGTCTTCACTGTTCAAATAAATCTTGCTCGATTTTTTTTTTAATGCAAGGTAAGAACCCGAGACTTGATGAACTGCCTCACAAAATGAGAGATTTTAAGTTGCTCCAAAAGCATCACGTCAGCATGGCACGTGGTGCTCTACACTATTCACTAACCAACACATATGTTTAATAGGGTTCACCATAACCCAAACAGCAAGTTCATCTTACTAGGGTTATTTCAGCTCATTTTGGGCATGTTTGAAAAAAACCAATGAATTGAGTACTAGGGCTTGACATTGTTGTATGTCTCCTGCAGACTGTAGCGAAAACGACGACCCCGATTCATGGGACGACGAATTCAATCTGCTTCGAAATGTGACCAACGACGACCTGGCGCGCAAGGAAGCCCTAACAAAGGATTTAAAAGAAGCCTCTCGCGTTTTCAAAATGGAAGCCGAGAAGTGCATCTTGGGAGTGACTACTTGTGAAGAAGGAAGGGAAAGGGCGCAAGCACGTCTTCAAGAAGAGCTCAAGCTTTCTGCAATGTGGGAGAGAAGAGCCCTTGATCTCGGATGGACAAACGAAGAAAACCTAGGACGTAGGAAGCAATACGAAGATAATTGTCATCACTAGGTTTAGTAGTTTTTCTGCAGTTTTTCATTGATCCACATTTAACTGTAATTACTACAACAATCATCATCATCATCATACACGATAGATTATCGTACTAATGCTTCTGTCAGCACAACTGCTTTTGACAACGGAAGCATTTTTTAGAGAGTTTGGTAAAAATAGTTCTCTTTACGGACAATTTTTACAGTCTCACATTAGTTTTTATGTAGCAGGGAGGTGTTTTTTACAACTTGCTTTTGATTAATTTATCTACAACCAATTTTAACTTCAAATTTTTTATAAATTTCAATACTTATATGTTTATGGGAAAATGATACATGTCATAGATTTTTGTCATGTTACTTTCTCATTTGATTTTACCAAACATAATTTTACTATATTAATATTTAAATGTAGTTACGACGTCATTTTTAGTGAACAACATTTTATCTAAAATTCACAACAGTGACTTTCACACAACAGCTTAGCACCGCCACAACATTCCTAGACTGGCCCTATGTAAGAGACCGCCCGTCCGCTTTTAGAACCGACTTCAGAGGTCTGACATCCTCAATTTCTTCGAACTCCATGGAAGCCAACTCCTTCATATCTTTCTTCCCTTTCTTCTTCTTCTTGGTTGGGTATATTACCGCTGCCCTTTCATTGAAGCTAACCGTTTTCTTTGGGGCTTTAGCTTGATATTGTGCTGCTATGGCTTCATCTCCTGTTGAGGGCAACTGAAGTAAGCCCTTGTGTGAAGGAGGTCCCAAAGTCACAGGCTTACCGGCTTGTGCTGCTATCGTCTGAACAATGAAGTTGGAAAACCGATGAAATCCGGCTAAGATCCGGTAGAAGAAACATCTGAAGATTGTAGGTTTGGTGGCTTGGAGTTTTAGCCTTTCTGATAAAAAATTGAAGAACCTTAGAGGGAGAAGTTGGCTTTGTCTTTGATCCATTTCTTGGTACTTTTTAAGACATGACCTGGGTTATAGGCTAGCATAGGTTAAGGTTCGGATGAATCGTGAGATTTCAAAGGGCAAGGTTGAAGTTTCTTGTAAGCAATGTTCAAAGGGGGTTCTTTGCTTTGCTTCAAAGAAACCGAGACCCAGACAAGCACTCATCCCAGTTTCTGCTTTAAGGCTGAGAAGAGTGACAAATACTAGAAGTAACAAGGAAATCGGCACACTTCGACTAGGTTTGATACGGCTTTTTGCACACTTCGATTAAGTTTGATATGGCTTTTTGGTTGACTTTTAGCTCGTACATGTTTAAAAATGGGGAAAACAGTTAAAAGAAATCCACCAAAACCGGTGTTTCTACAATGGCAAACGTTATGTTCAGTAAAAACATTGTTATAAACAAATCAGGTTCCAGAAAGGCACTGGAGACCAAAAGTCCAGATTAAACTAAAACCCATCTTTGATGTGGGGCTTTAATCATAGGACGATGGAGCATAAAGCTTGAGTAGCTTTTTAGACATTAACCCCACTTTATGTGTTGAGAAGACAATGTTAGCAACCTATTATTTCATAATTTGTACTACCTCGGTTCTGTCAAAATCTTCCCAATTGAATTTATTTTGACCGACTAATTCAGCAAACGACATGATATTACAGATCTTTTTTGCCACTAATGAAAAAATTATCAAAATTTCATATCATATCATTAGTTAAATTAGTTGGTCAAAGTGATCTCAATAGTCAACTATGAAGATTCTGGAGAACCGGACCAAGTACTTGAAACTCCAGCTTGTAACCCAAAATCCACTATAAGACAACCGAAAGTATATATAGAGCAGATAACACGGTATTAACATTACACCAATGCAAATACATCTCTTTCAGAACAAAATTTCAAGCCTGGAAGAAGCTGGAGCGCCACTGACAACTAGCAACTAGCTAGCAACCCCTGTTTTATTCATTTTTGTCTACAAATATGATTACAAATGAAGGAGATTCCAGCACCCTAAGGTAAATAATATCCACTCAACTAGGAAAACGAGGGACAAATCGAGTCATCAATGAAACCGCATAGGAGTCAGTGTCCTTTTTTATCTATAGTTTCACTCGCCCACAAAGGCGCCAGTAAGATCCAGCCTGGAACAGAGATTTCTCAAAAACCCATATATCTTTGACAAGGAGCTGCATGCACCATGTGAAACAAAGTTATATCTTCTTGAAAGAGAAGAGAATGCTCGTTTACGTGCTCAGATAAAACCATTTAACTGAAATATGTGACCAAGAAAGACGGATATATGTCATCTATATATTACCTCTTTACTTTTATCTCCTGCAACAACGGCGCCTTTTGAATCATATGCCTCAAACCTCTGCATGTGGTGTGGGTGAATTAAACCCCAGATCCAGATAATGCAAACAGAAAATGTGAACGGGATTACAGGAAGCAATGAATCATTTACTTGGCAGAAAACAGAGTCATTGAGACATTCAACAATTCAAAAGAAGTTGCCTTGACGTCGAGATGTCCGTTCTAATGGTTAAAAGCCCTCGAGTTTACCAATAGCTAGAGCTGCACTTTCGGTTAAGCAGAACCGAAACCGGCCCGAGATTCCTTGAACCGACCGGGCTCGGTTACCGGTCATTTGGTTACAGTTAACCGGCCCGAGATTTTTCACAATATCTCTCACCGGCCCGGAATGTATAACCATGACCAGGTATAACGATTCGGTTTCGGTTAAAACCGATTGTGACAACTCAAAATGGTGGGAACTCCAGCCATTGAGGTCGGTTTCGGGTCGGTTAACCGGAGTCGGGTCCGCTTACATGTGGCTGTCCCGTCGGTTAATACCGGGTCGCCTTTGGACAGGTTCAAGGTTCGCCAGAAGGCCTAACCGGCCCTAAGTCGCTAGAAATCGGTTTCGGTCCTGTTTCGGGCTCGGTTACTGCAGAATCGGTTCAAAACCGGGCCGGTTCACCGGTTAACCGTCCCGTTTGACAGCTCTACCAATAGCCTCCATTAAAACAGGTCTACACTCTGATAAAGGAACCACAAGGGAACTTCTCTCTTCTTCACTGTTTCAACTACATGGAGGTTTACAGCAATCTATAAGGTGATTCTCTTATGTTAGGATGCTTTATTTGCGGTGTCAAGAGGGCATACTCCAAGGAGGTTGCTTTAAGCGTGTAAAAGTAAAACCCTTCTCATGAGCTGTAGATGATGGTTATAAGGTATATCTTGCTCTGTAATACGGATTGCCATAGGGAAAACAGATGGTATGTTTGTACTAGAAATGTGAATTCGCAACAGGGATGAAGGCCAACTTAACTGAACAAAAAGCTTCAGACATGTTATGCGAAATGCCTTTTGATAGGTTGCAAGCTCGTTCTCGATTGGGTAAACTCCTACCAAACCTTTTCACTAGAAGCAAGCAGCGACGATGTGTGGGTTTAATACGAATTTTTGGACTTTTAAGTCGACTTTTTAGTTGTGAAAAAGTTCGTGACAAAGAAGTTGATGAAAAGAGATGTATGTGTTAGGTGAAAAATGTTGATGCTGCTAGAAAGTTAGTGATTAAACACTTTTGTTTGTTAGTAAAGATAACCATTTTACATTTTTTAAAATTAGGGTAGGTCAAATAAATTGTCGTTGTATGTAAATACGAAAAAAGTATGGGTAGATTGGTCATTTCGTTGTTTAAGAAGACAAAATTCCAAAAAAAACTGGTGAAACACAACTTTTTCCAAAATTCAGTTTTAACCCAGAATAAAAAAGCTGACACAAAAAAGTCCATACCAAACCTTTCAGAAAAGTTTGAAACCGATTAAAAGTCAGAAGTGGATTAAAAGCTGAAAAAGTCATACCAAACCAACCCGATAAGTTACTTGTCACATGGAAGCAGCACTACCCACATTGCAGCACTTTCGACCTGAGACTATGTTGGCTGTAGAGCTTCAGTGCTCAGGTATCAGTTACTTATAACTATGAGGCCTTCTATGGAAAAGAAATCCTGTACAAAGGAGACTATAATAGATTGACTATGATTTTTCAGTGAGGGCAATGGTGACAGGAAGGGAATGAGACCCGAGGTAACATCCAAAGTATGAGTACACCACTTATGTAACAAAGGAACATTGAAGTAAAAATTAACGTATTTGTTTGGCTTCCTGTGAAGCAAGATTGGTATAAGTGGTATACTCGTACTTGCATTCAAATGGTAATGTCACCGCATTAAAGGGTTCACATAAGTTGCACAACAATAGATGGGGAAACAGTGTGTACATAACCACATGAGCGACAATATTCAAAAATATAGAAACAAAAAGATCGTATATGGTAACAAGTAACAACTGCAACTAGGATCCCGTTATATAGCAAAACGCTAGAAGCAGGCAGCAAAAAAGGTGCAACAGAAACATGGTCTGATCAGAAACATACCTGCTTTGTGAGGAACTCCAGAGTAAGCTGAATAAACACCTTACTGTGGTCCTTCGGATCAACCCCAATCTGCATAACAAGGAGGTTCGATGTAAGGTACATAACACCATTTTGAAGTCTGATGCCAGTGCAAACAAAAGTAACGCTGCATGTCATAAACTACGTGTTTCCACCAAAAACCTTTCTACAAAGAGAGAGAAGGAAAAGAAAGAAAAATGTCGCAGATATTTGCATTCTGCGATACTTAAAGAAATGTTAGTCAATCACATATGACATGCATATTACAGTTCTGGGGACAGTGCCTGGATGGGACTAAGGACATTAAACTCCTTAGGGGTTGAATTCTTCTTTTCCCCGATTTTAGATAAACCTTGGCTGCATTTTGAAAAATCCAAAGTAGTTTTCCAATCATTTTTCCCATGCCTGAGAAATAGCAAAGAACTTGAGGGCTATCAAAAATAGCTCAGTGACTTATATGTTTGCTTTTGACAGTTGTCATGAAGCTCAAAATGCAGACAATTTTACCTTAATTGTGCTATGGATGGCGGTTGTTGCAAGTGAAAAGGTAAAGTTTGCACACCTATGAGGCTGTTTGGACGGCATAGATTTTAGTTTTTTGTAAAACTAAAAACAAAGGTGTTTGGAAAGTTGTCCAGAAGGGAGCTAGCTCCAGTACTCTCGGGCCTTACGCTGACTTCCTGACAACCAAACGGTAGTTTCTTTTGGTTTTTTGGCTATGTGGAGAGCTTATTTTATCTTGGTTTGTGTGTCTAGTTTCAGTTTTCAAATAAAAAAAAGCTATATCCAAACAAGGCCTATAAGTAACATCAAAGAAACTGGGGTAAAAGATACTTTCACCCCCTCAGGTTTTATGTAAAGACACTGTCACCCCTTCATGTATAGGAAATGACACTTTCACCCCTTTTCTGTTCCAAACTTAAGGACACTTACACCACCTGACTCTGTCATATCATACTCTAAGAGATCGAGTTTGTCCCGGAAATACCATAGTGATGGGAAACCGCCCCCAGACTAACTATGTCACAATTGGGGGCGTAAATATCCTGAAATTTTTCAGACAGAAGGGGTGAAAGTGTCATTTCCTAAACTGGAAGGAGTGAAAGTGTCTTGGCATTAAACTTGAGGGGGTGAAAGTGTTGTTTACCCAAAATTAAAGTTACCGGATGCAATCCATCCCATATCACAATGCAAATAGAGGGTAGATGGGAATGCCAAGTTTAAGAAAACGAAAATACATCATTTTGTCCCATCATACGATCATCAAGTTATACAAAGCAATGAGAAAACCATCTATGCTATGCAACTATGTACTATAATGTTTAGTAGTACCAGTCTGGCTCGTAGAGTTCTCATTTTCACAACAGGTTCTATGAGTTCCCAATAAGCCTGTTTCCACATCTCTTCCCTTTGTTTGATTTCATTCTTGAGGCCCTGCAATGCAGAATCCCAAATATATGAACTTGAGAGAAAGAAAACACAAAGTGGCTAAGAGAATGCAGCAAAAGGAGGAGAAGCTCACAGAGTACATCTTTTCTGTAACTGACTTCCTCAATGATGCTTTGTCCCCAGTTGCTATTTGGTTGTTTATCTATGTAAGTATGTACAAACATGAATTATAACAAGTAGCAGCAAACACCAATTTAGCGACTAAATAAAGAATAATATGATAATCCTGGGTTATAACAAAAGAAGATTATAGAGAAGCCTGAATAAATTTGATGCTCCTGGACCTGCAACAAGCTAGTGGCATGGCAGCCACTTAGTGATAGAACAAAGTTAGTTGCCAAGGTCCCTAGACCAGATTTATTGAATCCTCCAACGATGAGACTTTGCTCTGAAATGTGTGATAGCATGATTCAATACCTCCTATGCACTGATCACGTGAGTGGTGCCTAATATTCAGGTGCACACAATCCAATACCACCTAATGCACTGATCTGGGACCATAGCATGATACGGTACCACTTATGGACTAGTGTGGACATCTGGTGAGTCCTAATATGTCAAACGAATTGCAAAGCAAAAATATAATCGAAGAACACACACACAGATTTGCTACTTCCATATGCATACCAACCTTGTGAAACCTATAAACATGTCACATTTTTTAGTTTTTATGAATTGCTGTGTTTTGAAGTTGCAATCAATTGGCGTTCTTGATGATTTAAGAGCAACAATAGAATTTTACTCGAATTAAGGGCAAAATTGTCAAAAAATACTGAAATGCAGCTTTTTGGACGGAACATGACAGAAGGGTGCTGAGCGTCCACTGACTTTTCCGTTACAGGGGTGCAAAGTGGAACTGTTCAAAAGTGAGGGGACCAAACTGTATTTTTGTCATACTACAGGGGTGCTTATTGTCTTTTACCCTTTTTATTTTTATTTTTTATGGTAGAGATTCTTGTTTATGGGTTTAATGATTACACAGATAGAAGACATCTTTGGCAGTTTCTGCTTTAACACAGGCAGAGGGTTGGGAAATCTAAGTGAAATCAGAAACCAATCAGAGAGACAAGGGGGAATACTGGCTGGTTTGGCCATATGAATGAGCTGAGAGATACCTTCATTGAAGTTGAGCTTCTAGACCTTTTAGATATTCAGATCAGTTTCTCATCTGGAGTAACAAGCAGCTGAAAAACCACCATTACTCACTTCTAAGTCCTAAGTGGAATTCCTGTTCCCTAGATATAAAGCTTGGTTTGGAGCTATGATGCACGGGAACTCCATGTAGGGTGACGTCCCCGTTCCTGGAACGTCTCGGACTCCGGAACTCCCGGATTGCCACATGGCTTTCCAGTAAAATAATGAGTCTGGAACTTATGAGGAACTTCCTGGGGATACGTTCCCCCTTTTTGAAACGTTTTGAAAACGTCTACGGGTTAAAACTAACACTCTGGTGCCTTTTTAACAAATTTAAAAAGATAAGGGCTGTTACTAGAAAATAAAATATGGAGCACATTACTAATCAAATCAAGATCCCCGACCCCAGTTTAAACCCCGGCAGGTTATACTTCAATGGAGATAAAACATGTGGATACTTTCAAGACTTCCGTGCGACCTCAAATGTTTTGATGACTTCCGATTTCTCAAGTACCTCCGCATATTTATTGAGTATATGTGTTCATGCATTGATCTTAGTTTTGTATTTATCTCAAGTATTTTCTTTCATTCTCGTCCTATAATTTAGAAGGGTTTACTCAAGTATCATTTACATTAGAATATTATATGTGTGTGTATGTGCGCTGTTCACCTGCCGTTTTGTCTTGCCATTTTCTAAAAACTTACGTTCGTCCCCATTCCCGCTTCGTCTCGTCCCCGTTTCACAGAGGTTTGGAGCCAAACTCACTTCAGACCACACTGCTGTCACTGTGTGGGCACCAGTCTAGGAGCAGAAGCAAGCCTTTTAAGTACTTCGAAATGTGGACCAAAAACCCAGAGTATCACACCACTGTCAATTCAATTTGGAGTCAGCCAGTTGAAGGGTTTAAAATGCACCAGGTTACTAGCAAACTAAAAACACTCAAAAGTCACTTGAGGTCTCTGAAATCGGAATAGAGAACATTTCAGCAGCATAAGCACTGGAGTGGCTACGATGAGGGATGATTTTCTTGCTTTCCAACAGGAGATCTCACACGCTCCCACCAATAGTGAGCTTTCCATGAAAGAGAAACGGTTATTACAGCTGAGGAGAGCTTATGTCCGGCTGAGGAGAGGTTTAAGAGACAGAAGTCCAGGGTCACTTTGCTTCAGAAGGGAGATAAGAAAGAATACAGGATTCTTCAAAACTGTCAAGAAAAGACGGGCAAACAACAGGATTGTGAGCATTGTAACCGCTGAAAGTGACACTATTTGTGATGACAAAGGGGTGAAGAGAGAGTTTGTTAGCCACTTCCAAAACCTCCTGGGAACACTCCTTTCACAGGCAGTTTGCTGATGTGGACATGATTAAGCCTTTTGTTTGAAATGTTGTTTCTCCTGATCAGAAGCTCATGCTTGCTTCTAGAGTCACTGACAAGGAGATACTACTAACCTTGAAGTCTCTTCCCAACCACAAAGCTCCTGGCACAGATGCGTACACTGCTGACTTCTTCAACTCTAGTTGGCTTACTGTGGGGTCTGCTGTGTTTGCTGCAGCTCATGAATTCCTCACCACAGGAAAATTGCTTTAGTCAGTAAATGCTACTTCGATCGCTCTTATTCCTAAGGTGCCTAATCCCGCCACAGTCAGTGACTACAGGCCCATCTTCTGCTGCAAGACTCTATACAAGCTCATTGCAAAGATTCTAGCTAATAGAATCAGAGTGGTACTCATTGACGTGAATCACAATACTCAGTCAGCTTTTGTCAGTGGTAGATAGATAGCTAACAGCGTCATGTTGTGAAAAAACGAAATATGCAGAAAGAAAGAACCAAACACACAGATTTACGTGGTTCGGCAAAACAGCCTACGTCCACAGAGTTGCAGAGATTTCACTAAAAACAGACGAAAACGTCTCAGAGAGAATTACAATACTTGCTATGAACCCTAAGAACGCTATAAATAGACGACCTATTAAACCGGGCCGGATCCAAGCCCAAACGGGTCAAACCGGGTCAAAATCTACGGTTTGGGCCTACCGGCCCAAGCCTTCGCTCCACGAATCATGTCTCCCTTTTCGGGTCGTAGCAAACATGAACCGGGTCGATTCATAAAACGGGTCGCCCATGAACCAGGGCTCCACCCCAACACGTCATGCTATATCAGGGACTTATGAGGGGTTACCAGTTGGATAGTCGTGGCTCTAGATGCACCATGAAAATTGACTTGATGAAAGGTTACGATAACCTGAGATGGGATTGTTAGAGATATTACCATATTAGTAGATTATTGTTAGGAATTTAATATGTTTCCTAGTTTAGATTATTATGTTTCCTAGTATAGATGTTACCTAGTTCTTGTTGACCACACAGGCTCTTGTAATAGCTTAGGTTATTATGAAACACATTCAATAATATTTTTCTTCTCATATTCTATCAGGGATTTCCTCTTGGATACCCAGAAGTGTTTGGATTTCCCCACATCCATGGTCACCAGGATCAGAGAGTGTATTTCCTCCCCCAACTTCTCTTATATCATTAATGGGGATCTTGAAGGTTTCTTCTTTGGGTGCCTTATCAGACGCATCACTGCACAGATCAAGGATAAGCTGAAAACTGGAAACATGAAGCTGCCTATCACTCTAGCTGCTGATTAGGGATGATGTTTGCTACCCTCTGCTTCCTTTCCCAGTCTCTTAAGGCCTGTTTTTCTCTTTCTGTTCTCGTGTTACCTCTAGCTGGGTAGGACAGTTCCTACTTTTGTTCTGTGGTAGTTAGTCTGTCTATATTGATTGTGTTGCTGTTCTGCCTCATGGTGGCAATAGGCCTGGCCAGCGGGCAAAACTGGCCCAGCCCCTCCCATCCTAGACCCCGGCCCGGCCCCCTATACTATGGCCCGGCCCCGAAACCAGTCCGGGTCGCCTTCAGCTTATAGAGGCCCGGCACGGCCACCCTAACCTTCCCAGCCCTCTTCGAACCGGTTCGGGCCGGTCCCCTATCACAATGCACTCCAACAGCCACTTTTTTGGTACTTTTGACCATTTTACCATCATGTTTAAAAAAAACGTTTAGTTGGAGGGGCAATTCAATGAACCCTGGTTTTTATTTATAAAAGATGACATTTTGGCCCCCCTCAACTGTCATAGAACGGCTAGTTTTGTTGGGTAATTTTGGAAGAAAAAATAAAAGCCTATTCTACCCTACGTTACCTGGACTCGGCAGTTTCGCCGAAGTACCCCGACCCGATCCGGGTGCGGGTACGAAATCCGCGTCGATCCGGCCGACAACATTTTGTATGTGGCTCACTGTTGACGGCGCCTTCTTCCTTCCATCTCTGCGCACTTGGAACCATCAATCTTCCTCCGCCATCTACTGCGTTTCTCTTGCCGGTGTTCATCGTCGTCGTTCACGGAAGAGAAGACCTAAATTCTCTCTTGGGTTATGTTTATGTCCATCCATTGGGTTGGGCTTTTCTGTTTTTTTTACTTAAAGAAAGCTCAAAGTTCATAGTATATAATCATCCCACTGATATTCTTAGTTTCTTACTCTTAAAGCCCATAAAACACAGTTTATTGATAAAAACCTCCCTAAGAACATCTTTTATTACAGAATAGTCCTTCAGATGATAAAAAAAAATGTAATTTAACTTCTTACTAGTACTGAAACGGATGTATGACGTTACACAACAACCACATAAAATAGACAAATACTTCTATAACATATCCCCGCACCCGTGTCGAAAATTTGGGTACATATCCCCGAATCCTAAATTTTAACAATTAGACAAATCCGATCCTCAGATACACACCCGACATGACACCCGCACCCGAGTCCAGGTAACGTAGATTCTACCCCTCCCTACATTTTCCTATAAATAGGACTTCACATCCTTCTCCCATTTCATTCCAAGTTTCCAAGAACTTCTACCCTTTGGCATCTTTGTATTGCTCTCTGGGGGTAAGCCCTCTTCTTTCCTAATTTTCGCCTTTTAATCCAATATTTACATCCCACCCAAAAAAACGTATCTATTCTAGCAGCTGTAGCATATTTACAGAAGCAGTTCGGAGACCATGAGCAAGGCATTAGCCACATTTAAAACAGAGCTGCATGAATCTAGAAAAACGGACAGCCAAGATTCTGATAGCAAATAAACTAAATCAGTAATGAAACAAAGTTTTGCAGAACAACTTCATTAATTACATATGTGAAGTTGAGCAGCGAGAAAGATATACCTCTTTGTACATCTGCAAAGCTTCCTTGTAGAACTTCTGTTTTGAATATCCAGTTTTTCGCAGTTTAGCAATTGCATAAGCACTTTTCAGCTGTAAAACACGAGTTGAAAGTAGTGAGCTACTTCACGCGTGAAGTGGTTATTGTAGTTAACATTACAATACTTTTCAGGACAAGAACATAACCACCCAACGATACTACCAATCAAAATAATAAAACAAAAATGGTTTGGATTAGCAACGATTACACATGTAGTAGCAAAGGTTGCAGCAACTAGGATCTTACCTCCATCATTATGTCCTCCTTTGTTTTTCTCCAACCATCTTTTGTGAACCATCTATTTAACAAAAAAAATGTCAGAGCGGTGGAACACATTTGGAAGCTGACACTCCAATGATGACATCATACCAGTATACAACTTAGCACACACAACATGAAGTGTTCAAAAGACTCCAAACCAGTTAAATATTGTTTGAGTTGGAAATTTCAAGGGACACAATAAAGTAACCACTGAGTCAAAAGCCTCCGGATACAAAGGTGTCCCGTTGCTTTTTATTCCAATGGAAGCATACTAAGAGGATGTCCAATGGTGTTAGGTATTTTCTTTGCAAATTAGAACTAAAATTGATCTTTTGTATATTACAAAAAGGAGAATTTTCTGTTTCTTTTGCAACAGTACTTAGGCAAAAGTTGAGGTACAATATGATTTTGTTTAATTTTGTCTTACAAAACACGTATGAAACAATTTTAGATGAGAGAGAAATGTTAGGAAATAAATATCATCGTGTAAAAAGATGAGAAAATAGTTGAAAAAATATAGGGATAGTGGGTTTAAATTTACTGACACCTAAAAAGTAGGAACAAAACAAGGATGGCGAATGAAAAATCTTCGCTAACTTCGGTGATGAGGATGCAGATTTTGTATTTTGCATAAGAGGATGCCTAATCCATTGGAGTTGTAATTTTACTCGACTTCTTCATTTTTTCCCTAACAAATCAAGTTTGCCTAATCCATTGTAGTCTGTAGATACTCTAAATTAATGTATTGTCGCCTCCTAGGTGACTTTCATTGTCGCATAGTCAGAGTGATCTCTTCATAGTGGTCAAATTCCTATATAGTTGCCGTTCTTTCTTAATTTCCTGTTATATCCTACTTCTGACTGGGGTCTAGTTATGTAGTACGCCATAATAAGCAATACCGGATAAACTAGCAACTGGTGAACTAAAAAAAGCTCACTAACCTCCGCCAGAAGGGAATTTTTTTACGGGCCATGTAGGGCTCATAGATGATTCCAGGACTTCTCATGGAAATTGTCATTGCTCCCTGATTCCATTAAATTGCAAGCATGTAAGACCCTTATGCCACAAACACTATAAAAAAATATCAAATACATGAGGCGATTCTTGTGCCTTGGCCAATCTGTATTCATTTGTTGTAAAATTATTACTAGAATAGATTCAAGTGTTTTATGCAACAATGTCAAATAAACATTAGGATCATGTATCAGAATCTCACTTTAAGAAAGTCACAAATTGAATGGAATAACATTAGCAAGTTCACGTTAAATTGTTGAAAAATACTAAATGCAACAGAAGATAGTACCATCAAAGATGCGAAAGAATAACTAGGTCCTTGCAAGGTACAATAAGTCCAACAGGCAAGTTAAAAGTTGTGATAATTTGGGCCAATTGAGTTCTGTTCAGAAATTTGGACGGCATGATTTCAGATTTTCCTGCAGTCTAGGATCACTTCCGCAAAATCTTCAGGAGCATGTGATTTCATCTGACAAAAGTGGCGTGCCAAAGGGTTTTTTGGTCTCACAAGAGTGTGAGGGAAAACCTACGAAAGTTACTTGTGTAATTTGTTGAAATAACAGGAGAGAGCTAGTTGCAAATTGCAACACACATGAATGATGACACACCTGGACACATGGCTTCATCTGATACTTTATTTTGTTTTTCACTGAATAAACAAGAAACAGAGCTGGGGAAGGCAGGTTAACTGTATAAATGATAAGAGTTCAAAACAAAACTCAGCCTATACCCTTACCAGTCGAAAATTTTGTTCTTTCAAGTACAAAAACTTAAGTAAACTACATAGGTCCCCTCTTTTAGTTGGCCCTGAATCAAATGTCTCAATTTCCTGGTATTCTTTTATCCTTAAGAAATTATAAGTAATGTACCCCGCATCAAATGTGCCCATACAGGAACTAATTTCTAACATGATAAAAACATGCATACAGAAGTATTGCCTTATGCTCTCGTACAAACTAGAAGCAACAAAATATATCCATGAATATGGAGTAAAGTAAAGCAAAATATCTCACCATCTGGCGTGCCTGAGGTGGAGCTTTAACTTTTGTTGATAACGACCTCGTGTCACCCATGCACAGATGCAACTCGGCAGCCTACATGTTAAACTAAAAGTAGTCAATACTCCAGAGGATATATGAAAATGATTATTCGGAAAAACATATGTCCATAAAGAAACGAGGGAAAATTGTGAAGAAAAGAGATGGACATAGGCAGCTTTGAATCTTTCAGTTTATTATTCTAAATACACAATGTTTAAGTGCTTTTTCTGTGAAGGAATAGGTAAGTAAATTAAGTGTTGCAGGAGCAGCATAGTAGTAAACAATCACATCGTGCAACAAATTCAATTGTACATACTTCTTTTTGAGTCAGGGATAGGAAAAATCACCATTGTAGAGCGAAGTTCTTCTGTTCTCCAAGAAGTACAATGATGACCATAGTTAGGTTTGTATAAGCAAGAAGCGATGTCCCGACAAGTTGATTTGTGCACTGTCAAATAAAAACACTAAACCATTAACATCTTAAGTTGTAGTTTCTACCATAGTAAGACTATCAATAAGATCAATAATCTTAAGATTACAGATGAAGAAGGGACTTCACTTCTATAATCGGAAAGATTTGCTGACTGATCCTTGCTCAGCTCAGAAGATATTCTCCAGTACTTAAGATCTGATCACACATGAGACATGACTGAAAAATCAATATCCTCGTAAAGTTCTTCTTTGTGTTCCTAACACCCCTCAAAATTATAGGAATTCTTTGAAACATCCAACAATCATAAGTTCAATGACATCTCAGTAACTTCATTATCCACCAAACAGAATGAAAAACTAAATTAGTGTGGCACATAATTGATGACTGGGTAAATGTGACTCTGCACTCCAAAAGTGATCGATGATTGTCAACAGAAGCAACATACAAAATACTAGTGCCAAATATCTTTTTAGCTAACCGTTCCACCATGTAGAGAATGATGTGTGTCCTAGAAACAGTTGTAGAAGCTAGGTCATGTAGGATAGAATTTGCGGAAACGGATGCTTCATAGGCTAGATCTAAGTTACCTGGAACGCGGATCGTTCCGATTCGTGGAACGGGAACGGGAACGCGGAACGCCATACCCTATGGAATTCGGTACGCCAGGGGTAGGCTTCTTTGGATACCTTTATAGCTGTTTTACCATTTATTGCAATTCATAAAGTGTAAAACTGCTCAATATATGAAATATTTAAAAGTCAATACTCTTAAAATTGGGTGTAACTTGGCAAAATTCCCCCATTTACATAGATGCTTTAGGTGAAAATAGTGAAAAAATAGGGATCGCCAAATTAAGCGATCTGGATCGCTGGTGTTCCACGTTTCGGAACGCGTGATCCAATTCGCAATTCGCGGGGGTACGACTGAATTGTGGTAACACTGGGCTAGATCACGTGAAGAGCCAAACGAAAGTGCCGCCAAGGAGAGAATTGATGAAAAGTGCATTTACCAAAAATATCTATTTAGCTAATCGTTCCACAATGATGACTGTGTTTGAAGAAGTTGGATATAAGCTAGGGCATGTATGACAGAATTTGCGGAATGGGACTGTTCATGTCAAATCTTAATTTCATAAATCCGGTAGTGGTTCATACTTCATAAGCTAGATCATATGGAGAGCAAAACCAAAGTACCGCCACGGAGAAAATTGAGGAAAGTGCATTTAGCACACAACCACCCTCTTTTCCTATTTTTTTTTTTTTTTTATTTATTTATTTTTTTATTTCTTGGTCTACAGTAACAGAAATTAAGCTCATGCAATAAGTAATAACTGAATAAATTGGTGCAAATAGATACAAGTCTTACCATTGGAGACACTACCATAATTTCTTGAGGTTCCAACCCTGCAAAAAAAAAAAAAAAAAAAGCAAAAAAGATGGGGATCATAAACCACATTTTACCAGAGCAATTCGACATTGTAAATAAAACCCAGTAGTAAAGAACGCAACTTTAGGCCTTTCAACGATTTGGGTATTCAAAATGCATTCCAATCTGGGCTTGTGGACAAGAGTTCAAAACTGCGGTTCTTTTCATTTCTTTTGCTCGTTAAATTGGAAATCTATAGAACAAATGAGAGAGAGAGAGAGAGCAGTGAAGAACTTACAGGGAAGAGTCTCTGACGCCGAATGATCGAGAGAGACGGCGAATTGCCTGCAGTCGCCGGAAAGCCATCTCCGAGAGAGGGCTCAGATCGAATTGCGAGGTTTTGGTTCGAGAGAAAGGGGTTTAAGAGAGAAGATGTAAGATATATACTTTTGGCCCCTCAAATGTATATTTATGTTCATAGGAGTCCCTAACTCACACTTAACACTCTCCGTTGCTCCAGATTCTACGTACTTTCTTTATTTGGCGTTTCTCCATGTTCTTCACATTTTTCTTATTTGTCATCTTTTTTGTAGTGAAAATACATTGGTGGTCTTCACTTTAATTTTGTCATTACATTTATACCATTAGGATTGCACTCGCAGTTCGTGGTGAGTCATATGCTTTTATCAAGGGTAATGGAGTCTTTCCACTTGCTCCGTAAGAAAGCAGATTTCAAATTTTATGAAGATTCTAGGGGAACAGAGGCAGTATAGTTTTAGCCGTTTACCCCACACTATAAAAAATCCGGATTCTGTTATGTTTCTCTCTTGGATCGGAAGAATCGTAAGTCTTGGTATAGCGGTCTGTCTGGATTTCCATACCTTGACAGATGATGCACCGGTTTTTAATGTATGTGGAACATAGTTATATCAGAGATAGTTGATTGAATGAAATAGAAACAAGGCAGAATAATATAAAAGTTTAGGTGGTTATGTGAAATTATATTAGATTTTTTTTAGAGAAAATATTTTTGTCGTCAACCGAATTTGAACCCGGGACCTCATGCAGGGGCTTCCAACACTCTACCACTTGAGCTACCAACCTAGCTGCTAGAAAAAATAATAAAATGTGAGTCCTAATAATTTGTATATGTATTATTAAATAAATATGTGAGGGATGAGATTGATTTAAACAAAGCCAGTTAAGACAAAGATGGCATAGACAAGAATGGTTGTATATTTTACTTATATATTGATGTCTAAAAAAGATGTAGAAAAGTAATTATCACTACAAGAGGAAACATTTGGTGAGAAATTCCTAATGTGCGAAAAAAGGTAGAAAGGGTTATCATTACAAATTTGATAAAATTGGTGAATATTTTTGCGATCCAAATCACCCGGTCAATTTCACTCTATAAAAATCAATATGTATGATCCTAGTTTAACGAAAATTTAACAACTTTTTAAGTTTTAACAAACACAAGATATCCAAATTGGCCCTGTTTGGATATCCCGGTTTTGTTAACCTCCACAAAAAGTTAACCAAAACTTCTACCCAAAATTTGTATGACCCACTACTCATTTTTCTACTCACATAAAAGTCAAAAACCTCAAAATCAAAATTATTAAACCCAAACATCACCTAGTTTGGTTAACCAAACAAGCCCAACCCTGTTATCCAAACAAGGCCATAAACAGCAGACCTCCAGTTCAAAAAAGCCCACCATGCCCATGAAATAAACCCTGGCATATGGACAGATATGGTAACCAAGGCCTAAGCCTAATAGCAAGCAGTCAAAGAGTCACTACCATGCTAAGATGTAGTATCGGCATTTTGTCTCTGCACTTACTAAAGCCGAGGGAAAAGAATAACTTGGTAAAATCCTGCAGTTTCCTGCGAAATTATGTTACAAAGAACCCTAGAAGCTCGTAACTGTATAGCAAAGGTTATGAAGTCAACATACTTACACCAAAAGCCATGCGACATCCATGGTATTTAGCACATAATAGAAATGAATAAGCTAATCTGGAACTATATAGAGGTGTTAAGGCTGTTTCTATAGTATTTATTACTAAAAGAATCATCAGTGCAAGAGAAAGAATCTAGCTATGCGTCATATTAGACACCTCCTATACACATGGAGTTCTCAAACCCAGAATTGAATACATGTGATGATTAGTATACACATCTTGAACCCCTCAAAAAGAGAAAGAATATATGAGTGTATGCTTCCATTAAGCTTTGGATCCATTAGCATCCCAGTACTACCACAATCCCTTTTGAACTAGGTACTTGTCAGCTACCTTTAATTCCAGCCTGAAAAACAAGTTTAAACATGATCTTTTATTAGTGACTAATTACATGGCCAAGATGAGTACGAGAGATCCAAAGTAGTAGTGAAAGCTTTAGAACTCTAAAACGAAGAAGAAGTAAAAATTGGAATGCATTTTAACTACACAACAAAGAAGTAACAACTCGACAATTGAATTTGAGACCACGTTTCCAGAAAGGATTGACGAATGAGATGCAAGACAGAGACATTTAGCAAAGCAACAATGCAAGAAAAAGATTAATGAGTAGTATTCTGATATGAGTGACGGAAAGAACACAATACATCTTGGAGATTCAACCCCATTCTTACACACATTCTACACGTTGGGAAATTTATCATTAAAAGAGTTACTTAAGTACTAATAGTTTGACCTTTTCTTGCAAAGGAATTCTCTAGAAAAGAAAATGAAAGAAAAAATTCATGGAAAGACGTGATAGTCTGAGAGTAACAGTAGCAGGAACTAGCTAGAAGTAGTGAAACCAAACACTCAAAAGTAGAAATATTAAATAACAACAGGTTTTTAGGTAGACCTAACATAAATGATCCATGATTCCCAGACTTCAATATTCTTTCCGACTTCATGAAATAGAAATACGCATCTATTCTCCTAAAAGGATTTGTTGCCGGCTCATAAACTACAATCTAGTACTGCACCGTTCATTTTTGCTCAACCACCTATCAGCATAATAAGAAACAACGTCATTGTGTATTTAGGAAAGAAGATGAAGAAATGTAAGGTATTAGAGTCGTATCAATATCTTGAGTCTTCTGAAGCACACTTGGCTATGCCTTAGCGGACCAGATGATAAGAATCAACACAGGTTTTTGATATATATATATATATATATATAAAAAGACAGTGATACGCAACATTTCTATTCTTTCAATAAACATACTTTTTTTCTAACTAAAAAGGGCTAAATATGATCAATGAAGCATTAACAGATCATCTAAAATGCTAAACATGTGCATCAAAACATAAAAAATGTAGAGAAGAAGAAGAAGAAACTGATTGAAAACCAGGTTCTTATAATTTTACAGCATACAAAAGTTTTCTAACTTAATATTGTTGTAGAGATTTATCAATCTATCTCATATTTTCCATTTCAAAAAAAGAAAAAAAAATCTATCTCATATTTTCCTTTAGTTTTATAGAGCATATAGTAGAAAAGTTAAGTGAATACTAGATCTAATTTCTTTTACATTATACATACCAACGTTTGTAAGTTTACTTAATGTTATTATAGACTTCTTTTTTATGTTAGTTCCATGAAATAATTTCCCTACAATGATTTGTTTGAAACTTATTTTCGTATACTCATTCGCATTAACAAGAACCCGCTTTGACCGACAATCTCTTAAAAGATCTAGAGAAAAGAAAAAAAAAAAAAAAAAACACAAAGAAGAAAACAATACCGTCAAAGTCTATGCAGCCTACAACCGATACGAATGAGGTATCTTGCGATGAATTGCTTGATCGGAAAGATTTTTATTCGTATACTCATACGCAGTTCAATGATCCCCATATGTTGGAGACCATGTGAAGCTCACTGACCAAAAACACAACGAGGAAACGAATATTAAGCTAAAAGGCGAAGGGATCCGCATCGAACGATTTATTTGTGGTTGTTTACTTTATGACAGTTCCATTAAGTACTTTCTCTGGCATAACTCTTTTCGAAAGACTTCTTTCTATACAGTCATACGCAATATCAAGAATTCGTATACTTGACATTTAAACCGCTGAGGAGCACTTCGGCTGCAAGAAAGA
Source organism: Linanthus parryae (assembly GCA_023055425.1). Classification (NCBI taxonomy): domain Eukaryota; kingdom Viridiplantae; phylum Streptophyta; class Magnoliopsida; order Ericales; family Polemoniaceae; genus Linanthus; species Linanthus parryae. The sequence continues at coordinate 2,937,933 of JALGPY010000002.1, forward strand.
AGAAGTAACCCAGAAGTACATGGTTGTTAGGTTTGAAGGCCAATGAAGCATTTCATGATGGATACAACTTACAAGCCAGTGCTACTCGAACAACATTGAAGGTACCTACAAAATCGCAGTAAACTACCAGTTTGTGACATGAGTGATAATGAATGCTCTCTGACAACTGAAGACTCATGTGCATAAGTTACTTCTCCTCACCATTTTTTCAAAGTTGTTAGCTTCAATTGCTATCCTCTATCATTATCATGGATACTGGTACAACATTCGCAACTATGCAATGATAATTGTTTTCACATTACTCAATTCACATCCATATTGTTACTTACGAATAGTGCGCTGATTTGTAAAATAATTCGCCTTCAAATTTGACTTGACAAGTATCCGATAGATTTTTTCCGGATAAAAAATTGCTTCCGTCCTTCGTCGATTCTATTTGTGGGCTAGAAATATTGATAAAGTTGGAATCCAATCCTATATAAGTATAAGTCATGTTACAAAAAGAACCCATATTACATTTACATACACAACCCGCGCCATGGCGCGGGGTTAAGACTAGTAAAGGATAGCAGAGATGCCCAAACATGCTATGTCTCAGAAACTTGCCCCTTGACTTTTGCTCTAGATGGCAAAATCTATGTATTTGACTGCAGGAACCAAGAACATCATAGCGGAGCATTACCGTCTGCAGAAGTCTATGATCCTGAATCTAACAAATGGGAGGCATTGCTCGGGGGGTGCCAGCTTCGACCACACAATGGACACCATCTTGTGCCGCCGCGGCCACACCCTCTTCATCCATTAGTACCAGAACAAACAAATTCTCTTACGCAACCATTCTGACCATATTTTCTATACCTATGACTTGTCTGCTGATTCGTATACCTTTCGGGAACAAGTTCCCTTCTTGAAGGGCAGGAAGGATCTAACATGCTCAGATCAACAACATGAACTAAAGCGGAATATTCATGTGTTTACCTTGTCTTCCTAAGCTCCTTAGTGCAGCGGATGATCGTTGTGTTGCTTGCTTTCACGCGCCTACTCCTTGATCTTGCTCCCACTAATCTAGTGTGAATCTCGAGGACGAACACTGATTTCCACACCACGTTCCACCTCCTTGGATGAAGTTGGAGAGAGAATAGGGTTCTCTACAACTAGTATGAATCTAGACAGAGAGACTTTTCTCTGGAATAGCTATATAATATGTAGGAGGCTGCCTCCTTATATAGGCATAACTTCTCCTAAGTTTGCACATAAACCCCTAGGGTTTGAGCCTTAGCTACTAACCCCTCTAGTTTATGTATTAGTGCAACTAACCCCATAAGGTTATGTTAATTGCATTGGGCACCCCACATGGGCGCACCAATTGCTAACATCTCCCACTCGCACAGTGGGGTTGCACAATTCATCCAGTCTCCATCAATCTCCAACTTTCTATCATCTACAAAAGAGTATTGTGTGGCCGTGGCGTGTGACCGGTGAGAGTTCCTGCATTTCGGGAGATCCGTACACCAAACTCGTATAGCCAGCATGGGAAGGCACCCTCTCGGGAGATCCACATACCAAACTCGTATAGCCAGCGCAGGAAGGCACCCTTAAAACATAAAACAGTGATAATGCTCTCCGTAACTCTCGTATCCCCCAGATTCCTCCGATTGTCATCTCGTGGATCATGTGCACCTGCCTTGTCCCGAAGGCCATGCTCCAATGAGTCCACATCTCCTTTATATTTTCATATCCTACATGATCCCATAAGATCTTGCAGGTGGGCCCAATGAAAGATAATAAAGAGCGATGCAACGAGAATCTTTCCTTACATACATGTGTCACTCAGATTCGGCTCAGCTGCTTTCCCAGCAGTGTCCGGAAGGCCGAATCATCCATAGCCGTAAGGTGTCACGCCAAAGTAGCACCACCGACCCGTCTCCTCATGACACAGACGTAAGTACAAAGGGTATACAGTGTCGATCATCCTCATACGATCGACGAGGCTCACACGATGAGGAATCCCAGGGACTAATTCTACTCATCACCTCATGGTCACTCATAAGCGCGCATTATTCAAAGGGAAATATGCGCCATAGTGTTTAGACTCTGATGAGAGCGCATGTCTTATCCTTGCAAAAGGACCACTATGCAGATGTCTATCCGGTAGCCCTTATGGCCACCAGCCCGAGTGCTGCCATGTCACACGGTTGTGATCATTTATCAGCTCTCGCATCTGGCTTCTTCTACACAGACTATACATGGTTCGGGGTAGCAACCATGTTCGATTGGCCATAACCGATCTCAGCTTGGAACTCATTTCCAATGCGACATTTGGATCCGTCTGACAGGCTCCTAGCACTACTGATAGACTTCAAGCTCTTATCATAGGCCATATGCTCATATGAAGAAGGCATCTCATATCATATCGCGGGCTTTCAGCGCTTATCTGGATTCCGTCTCACTTCCGCCACACCCAGACATATCCAGGATACTGCGAAGGCAGTTGCTCGTGTGAGTGAGCCAACTTAGTGTCTGTGTGACATGCTCTAAGCTAGTACAGGAAATGTAACATATCATACACGTATCAAAATAACATGCAGCATAAATAAACAAATCCATTCCTAATATCCAATCAATCAATGTCTCAAAATGTTTAATCAGTCTGACATCTAGTTCCATTTGCCTAACCCTATATTCCTAGTATGACCAACAAAAGTAGCCTTAAGAAGAGGCTTGGTCATTGGATCAGCTAACATCTGATTCGTAGGAATATGCTCTAGAGTGATATCTCCCTTAGCTACTACTTCCCTAATGAAGTGGTACTTTATCTCAATATGTTTGGCCTTGCTGTGGTATTTCGGATCTTTAGCACAAGCTATGGCCGACATACTATCACAACGAAGCGTTACTGGTCTTGGTTCGTCAACCGCTCCTAAGCTGACCAGAAATCTCTTCAGCCAAACACTCTCCTGCGCTGCCGCGGAGCAGGCAACGTATTCAGCTTCCATGGTTGATAAGGCAGTGCAAGTCTGCTTGCTACTGTGCCATGTGATGGCTCCTCCACCCAGCATGAAGACGTAGCCTGAGGTCGATTTACGTGCGTCTAGGTCCCCACCCCAGTCAGCATCACTGTAGCCAATGAGCCTTAGCTCAGAGCCTCGGTAGCATAACACGTAATCCTTAGTCCCTTTGAGATATCGGAGAATCCTCTTAACAGCCTTCCAGTGTCCAACACCGGGATCAGACTGATATCTGCTAACTAAACCGACAGCATGACATATGTCGGGCCTTGTACACATCATTGCGTACATTAAACTTCCGACAGCACTTGCATAGGGTACTTTGGCCATCTCGTCTCTCTCGTGTTGGGTCTTGGGACACATTTCAAGGCTGAGTTTCTCGCCATGTGCAATGGGAGTCTCGAATGGCTTAGAGTCCATCATCTGGAACCGTTCAAGTATCTTCTTGATGTATGTCTCTTGAGACAAGCCAAGAAGTCTCTTAGAGCGGTTCCTTAGGATCTTTATCCCAAGGATGTAACTCGCTTCTCCAATATCCTTCATTGAAAAACGAGAGGATAACCACCCTTTAGTAGTTCCGAGCATTCCTTTATCATTGCTGGCTAGTAGTATGTCATCTACATATAATGACAGTATCATGAACTTCTTTCCGGAACGTCTGACATACACACAGTGGTCCTCATCTACCATTGTGAAGCCATATGCCACAATGTCTTGATGAAACCTCAAATACCACTGTCTTGAGGACTGCTTCAGTCCATATATGGACTTAATCAGTTTGCACACTTTGTGCTCTTGACCTTTCTTCTCAAAACCTTCCGGTTGAGCCATATAGATCTCCTCATCTAGTTCTCCATTGAGAAATGCAGTCTTAACATCCATTTGATGTAGTTCCAAGTCCATGCTAGCCACTATTGCAAGTATAAGACGAATGGAGGCAATTCTCACAACCGGTGAGAACGTCTCCTCGTAATCCACACCCTGTTGTTGGGTGTAGCCTTTCGCCACTAGCCGGGCCTTATGCCTCTCAACGCTTCCGTCTGCCTTCCTTTTGACCTTGAAAACCCATTTGTTTCCAATGGCCCTTCGTCCAGGAGGCAAGTCAACTAAATCCCAAACATGATTGGTTTTCATTGACTCCAGTTCTTCTTGTAAAGCAATGTTCCATTCTTTCTTGTCAGGGGATGAGAGAGCTTCAGACAATGTCCTAGGTTCATCATCTTCTTGCGTGGTGACCATCATGGCCTCCCCTTCGATGTCAAATCGTCGACGGGGTACGCTCCCACGAGCGCTCCTACGCAAAGAGGGTTCTTCTTCAGCTTCATCATCATATATGATGGGCTGCTCACTAGGCAAGTCACTCCCACTGTTCTGAAGATCCATAGGGACTGTTCCCTGTAGGTCTGTAGAGAACTGAGTGTCATCCAGTGGTTCCTCTTCTTCGTAGAGAATACCATCTCCACGTGCTTCTCCCTGACTAGGAAAATCTCTCTCGAGAAATTCTACATCTCGTGATTCCATCTCCGTTAGACTACCATCCGGCTGTTGCGCTATGAATACGTAACCCTTAGAGTGCTCAGAGTACCGTATGAAGATGCACTTCTTTCCTCTAGCACCCAATTTCCCATGAACATGGGAGACGTTACGTACATAGGCGGCCGACCCCCATGGCCTAAGGTGACCCAATTCGGGTTGCCTTTTGGTCCACATCTCGTAAGGGGTTGTGGCTACAGACTTGGTGGGCACACGGTTTAGTATGTATGTGGCAGTCATCAATGCATCTCCCCAATAGGAGATAGGCAGATTCGCATTTGCCATCATACTACGAACCATCTCTAACAGTGTTCTATTCCTTCTTTCCGCTACACCATTTTGCTGCGGTGTGAAGGGAATAGTCAACTGCCTCACTATTCCTTTAGTCTCACAGAGCTCCTTAAATTGCTCAGATAGATATTCACGCCCTCGATCTGTCCTAAGAGCCTTAACTCTTTTGTCCAGTTGGTTCTCTACCTCTTGCAGAAATTTTCTGAAGCACCCTAGCGCTTCAGATTTATGTGACATCAAATACACATAACCAAAACGAGTGTGATCATCTATGAATGTGATGAAATAGCGAGCACCATGTCTAGCTCTAACATTTAATGGACCGCAAACATCAGAATGAATAAGTTGTAAAGGCTCAGTAGCCCTTACTGCTTTACCGAACGGTTTGCGTTTAGCTTTTCCTGCAAGACAAGACTCACATACAGGTAATGATATCTTGGGCATATCTCCAAGTAGGCCTGCCTTAGCCAGCCTGTTCATCCTGTCCTGTCCTATATGTCCCAATCTAGCATGCCATCTAGTGGCATCATCATCACTAGAAGATGTAATATATGAACGAGAATCATAAACATCATCAATGCTAGAACCAGCAATGTCTAAATAAAATAAACCACGAGAAATATAACCAGTACCAAAACATGAGTTGCCAACAAACAGTTTGGCAAAACTACCCTCAAAAACAAGTCTAAAATCCAAATCCAAAAGTCTAGAAACTGAAACTAAGTTCTTGCGTGCATCAGGAGCGTATAAAACGTCATGAAGAACAAGCGTCTTTCCAGACTTCATCTTCAGCTGATATGTGCCAACGCCCACCACATCAACGAAAGAGTTGTTCCCCATGTACACTCTTCTACTGCCCACTGGTACTCGCCTATAATCCGTGCACGCGTCTCGGTCACATGCTAGGTGGTCACTCGCACCTGAATCCAATACCCACACATTAGGGGAATCAGCAATATAAACTTGACTTATAACATAACAGTCAGAGTTTGGATTATAGTGTACCTTTGGCTCGGCGCAGTCACGAGCAAAGTGGCCATATGCCTGGCAGTTATAGCACATAACTTGTCTCATATCCCTCTTGGACCTCTTCCACATTTGGCGCTTACTGATCTTGCGGCATGGGCCCATGTGGCCTCCACTCTCGTGCTCTACGATGACTTCCTGACCCTTTGGCACATATGCCATGGGAGGGCTCTCTACCTGCGATGGTGGACTAGAAGTTCTGGCAAATTCCAGTCTCTTTTCCTCAAACAATAAATATCGCTTTGCATCATCAAATGTCTTTATGTCATCTGATCCTTGCAATACTTTTCTCACGGAATCCCATGAATTTGGTAGAGACATTCTTACAGCCTTTAGCTAACTCTCATCGGATACATCATGCCCAGAAGTTATAAGTTCAGTAATATAGAATGATAAGGTCTTTAGGTGCGTATCCATAGAGACATTATCATCCTTCACCGTGGAAGTGAGCATCATCCATAGACATGTCTTTTGGAAGTCGTCTGCAGTTCCGTACAGTCCTAGAATGTCCTCCCAGAGCTTCTTTGCATAATCAATCACAATTGACTCTAGGAGATCAGTCCTCACTAGATCCATCAATTCTAGACATGCTTTCTTGTCATCAACTTCCCATTTCTGGTAAGCCTCAAGATCACGTCTATATGCATCAGTTGGGCCGCCCGGTGGTACTCATGGCTCCATCTTTGCCATATGCAAATGATCAGACAGTCCTAGTTCAATCATGCGACATATCGCACTTCTGTACCATGCACGGAAGTTGTCTCCCTTTAGAATTATAGCAGATTTAGGAAATAGATTCGTGTTCATCGTGACTGAAAAACGAGACAAAATGGATATTAGTTACTAGCTTTGTTTTAGCTCCTAAGTAACATGTGACATCGATTAATCTCAATAGTTCCTCACAAGGACTCCACCAAAACCTAGCGTATATCCTAGGAATCAAATCTCATCACTTGTGATTTCCTATCAATTTTAATCATGTCATCATGTGAGCTCTTTTGTTTTAGTTCTTTAGCATGCGAGGTTAAACATATATATCCAATCACACGCAGTTATAACATAAAACAAGCACAAGCATAAATAAATATGCAATGGATGTGGCCCCTAAGGTGCACACCCACTATTGAGAGCACTTCTTGAGCAAGTCCTGAACTCCATCTCACGCCATCTCGCCTACTCGAGGACTCCAAGCTTGAGGCTCCATTAGACCGTCTAATTGCTCCATGCACCTTGCGCCATAGCTTTTGGTTTGGCCACCTCTCTTGAAGCTTCAATCTTCAATCTCTACTAACTATCTTATTTCTAATAAGAAGTAACCTCATAGAGGCGAGTGGATGAGAAGAGAAGACACTAGAGTATAGAGAGGCACGACACGCACGCCGTATTTTGATTACATATTCAAAAACAAAACCAAAACCAAAATATAAAACATCTATGCCACATCCATGCACCAAACACATCCATTCAACCCACAACAGCATGTATAACAATATAATAAACATACTGGAATTTTCTGGAAATTTCCGGAATTAAGCAATAATTACTGGAAATTAATAAGCAATAATCTAATCAACTAAAAAGATCGAAAATTGCTCCCTACCACTTAGGGTCTCACCACCTATGGCAAAACGTAGGGAAAATTGACCTAAGTCTCCAGAAAAAATTTGGGCTTAAAACAGTGTGTTTAAGGTCGTCAAACTGCCTCGGGAAGTGTGCTAAACACTAATTAATTAATCTGGAAAATACTAAAATTTTCCGTCGCTCCAAAAATTATGAAAAAATACCCATAAAATAGGAAATTTAATTTGGAGTCCCTAGGAAAAAAACGGACGAAAAATGACGGCGGGAGGAAGCCGCACGCGCCCTCACGCGCCGCCGCGCGTGGGCGCGTCCGCCTCCGCCACGCGCTGACGTCGGCCCATGTGCCACGTCAACATGCCACGTGGCATGCCACGTCAGCACCTATGCTGACGTCAGTTGCCACGTCAGCCCGCCTCGTCATCGCCACGTCAGCTGCCACGTCAGCTGCCACGTGGCTGCCACGTCATCGCCACGTCAGCCTCTTGCTGACGTGGCACCGCCACGTCATCTGCCACGTCAGCCCTAGGGCCACGTCAGCAGCCGCCGCCAGCCCTTGTGCGCGTGCGGCGCGTGGCGGCGCGTGGCCGCGCGTGGGGGCGGCGTCGGTGGCGCGTGAAGCCCACGCGCCGCCTTCCCGTGCTCCGATCGCGACGAAAAAAATTTTCCCGTGATCGTCTCTTCGTCCTGATCCCGATTATGTGGTCAAAATCCAATTTTAACAAGTTTTTGAAAACCGTGTTCTAATTATTGGATCTAGCAGTCCAGATTAATACTGTTCCGAAACTTTGAAAATTCATAACTAATTCACCGTAAATCCAAAAAATATAAAATTTATATATCTGGAATCCTCGTGAAAAAACCCTACCTAACCATATAGGTTTCGTCTACTGGTTATGAAAATTCAGAAACGCGATTTTTATAACAGGTTCGGGAACGCTTATCGAGGCACGAAAAGTAAGCCTATGGCTCTGATACCAATGAAGGGCAGGAAGGATCTAACATGCTCAGATCAACAACATGAACTAAAGCGGAATATTCATGTGTTTACCTTGTCTTCCTAAGCTCCTTAGTGCAGCGGATGATCGTTGTGTTGCTTGCTTTCACGCGCCTACTCCTTGATCTTGCTCCCACCAATCTAGTGTGAATCTCGAGGACGAACACTGATTTCCACACCACGTTCCACCTCCTTGGATGAAGTTGGAGAGAGACTAGGGTTCTCTACAACTAGTATGAATCTAGACAGAGAGACTTTTCTCTGGAATAGCTATATAATATGTAGGAGGCTGCCTCCTTATATAGGCATAACTTCTCCTAAATTTGCACATAAACCCCTAGGGTTTGAGCCTTAGCTACTAACCCCTCTAGTTTATGTATTAGTGCAACTAACCCCATAAGGTTATGTTAATTGCATTGGGCACCCCACATGGGCGCACCAATTGCTAACACTTCTATTATCGCGGTCAAGCAGGTGCTATAGTAAATGGTATTCTTTACACTTGTGGAAGTTGGTCCAGCATCATTGCTTATGATTTGACCAAAGGCCAATGGTTTCCCGAGCCCGTTTATGGCTCAGGCGAACAAGGAATTGTGCTACTTGATACTACTACAGTACTACTGGTGACTCGCAAACTTTTATCTTTCACATTGGCAACGGAAAGGCGGTGCATTACTTTAGGCCATCCACTGATTGATTTGGATTTTAATCCGAGAAACGTGTTGGTTACTTGCTCGGTTCTGAGAGTTAGTCAGACAACGTCCAACACTGGAGAAGCTATCCTGGTCGCGACTTTGGAGTCTTTTAGACAATACGTTGTCCCTGGGAATGAGCTTATGGACTGCATTGTACTCTAGGTCGTCATGTCATTACTTATGGCTTTAATACTTCTTCCCTTTCTTTCCATGGTTGTTTCTCATCATATTTGTAATTTGCTTTTTTATCTTAAAGCATTTTGAGGAGGTAATTTGACTCGAGAGAACATTGAAGATTCGCAACAGCTGCTATATAATCTTGTGTTATCAAACTACAAATGAAATAAATTACTACTATATCTGCCAAAGTTTCAACAAAGAACAGACCAAAATTAACACGAACTAGTTATCTTCTATCTCATTCAAATTGGCTGAAACACTTGTAGGTGAGCCGGGAACGAATGGAACAAACCCCCTTCCACCAAAAACCGGTCTCATAAACTTGTCATCAAATTTCCTCCAGAAGAAGTGAACGGTTGAAGTCGGATATGCCATCAAAAGTCTAAACCTACTCCTCGGCCTTGTTTGGTTGCCACTGTTTGCATCTGAACCTCTGTTTTCTTCGAGGAACAGAAGCCTCAGGTCTTCTAGGCTTTCATAATCACCAGTCTCAGAAATAGTTGGTTTTGCGTTTCTCAACAAAACTGCTTCTATAAGAGGTTTCGTTACTGAGCCAAACACCTGTTAGGATGAACACGCGTATAGCATATAAGAACAATCAATCAAAATGTTTGGGGCTAGTGATATGGATTTATGAAGCCAATAGTGAAAAAAAAGAAGCTATCTCACCACTGTACTAAACAGAACAACGATAATTGTACTGATGATCATCAGTGAATACTGAGGCGTTCCTCCTGAGAACTGCGAGGACAGAAAAAGGTAACCAAGAATTAAGACAAAGACCTCTTGTTATGGGAATCACACCACGAATACGATACCAACCTGGTTGTAAGATAATGCGATAGTAACTGAACCTCTGAGCAGGCCCGCCCACCATATAATAAACTGCATGTTCCAAATAACCGAGAAGCAAATGAGATCATCAAGACCGGAGAAGATTCTGTGTGTGTGTTTGGCATCAGATTATAAGACAACTTAGATTAAAAAACTGGCCAATAAATTTAATTCCGTTTGTTTCATAACTTTTTTATCCATAGTTTAATTTAAATTGGCTAATAATATGAAGGTTCTACAATCTCCGATTTCAGAGATTTTTAAGCCCTCGCTGACTAAATTGCCATGTTTACCACTTTCTAATGTGTAAATCGTCAATTTGTCCAAAAAAATAACAATTTACATGTGATGCGAGCTCAAATAAAGACATCTATTGTAAAGTCGATGGTAAAAGCTGCAAATGTTGCCAAATACATTGTTAAGTTTTTTTTTTTTTTTCTACAGATTTTCAGCGCATGTTAAACAGTTTTCAGATTATCATTTAAGCCAGATTATTCACTCCAGATTATTGAGGTTTTAAGCTGGAACCAAACATGCTCTGGTGCTGTATGCGCACAAATATCACCTGTTGTTTGAACACGATCTTGTCCGAGTCTCTCCTTGTAAGGAAATTGTATATATTTGCGAGAGGATACACAAATGCAGCCCTCCCAACCAACAAAAGAGCAAGCAGTGTAGAACTAATAGCGATCGAAGTCACTGCACTGTATGATATTATGCAAATTCAACATGTCCAAGTCAGACGAATTAGTAGCGTTAAGAATGAGGAATCACAACTTCTGCCATTCTTATGATTCAAGTTAGTAATTTCACTTGAGACGGTCATTGAATTACCTTGTGTTGCTTTCGGTCCACTTGTCAATATCGAGTGCATCCATACCCACATACAGAAATATGAAAGTTTCTGCAATGAATGAAATTGTTGCGAATCCGTGCCTGATCAAGTCAAAACAAAGTTGAGTTATAAGAACTAACTCCTGACATGATCATGCTAATTTCTTGGTTCTAACCACATTACACACACACACACTTACTTGGTTGTTCTGCGGGAGCTTTCAGTAACGTTGTGCCATGTGTAATGTGACATGACAATGCCACAGAAGAATATGGTTAAGATCCCACTGAGAGACAGTAGCTGCAAGATCAAAGGAACATACACATCATATTTCACGAAATCAACAAAGAACGGAGCCTGATCTCTCTGACTGTATGGTACCTCAGCCACCATGTAGGACAAGTAGGCCAGAAGCAGCATGATTGCAACTTCGCGATCTGTAGAATGCCTGTGGAGAAAGACCAATGTCATCGACTCGAAAAGGCCATTACGCAAATGAGGGAAGTGAGGTTCAATCTACAACAGATTTCAAGTATGACTTCATTTTTCAAATTAGCTGGTTTTTCTGGGTGCAGGCAGGTTATGAAGGTGAAAGGGTAAAAGACATTTTCACCCCTAAGGTTTGACACAAAGACACTTTCACAGCTTCTAGTTTGGAAAATGACAATTGCACCCCTTCAGTGTGCCAAACGTCAGGACACTTCTGCTCGTAAATTGTGTCATCAATTCCATGCTCTAATAGGGCAAATTTGTCCCAAAAACTACTATAAGTGACCCCACCCTCAGATTAACGGCATCACAAGTGGCAGTGTAGGTGTCTTGAAGTTTGGCACACTGAAGAGGTGAATGTGTCATTTCCCAAACCGAAAGAGGTGAAAGTGTCTTTGCATCAAACTTGAGGGGGTGAAAGTGTCTTTTACCTAATTAAGAAATCCTACAAATTCGAAACAGGAGCCTGATTATTTAGAACCATGTAACATGAATGAAGTAACTACACTAGGAAGGTTCTGTTTGGATGTTTAATATCAAAAGTTCCTGAATTTTAACTAAGACGTTTTCCTGGTTTTGAAGAGTGTTACCATGGAGAAGCAAATCCAGATACTGCATATACTGATAAACAAGCAAATTAGATATTTCCTTAGTATACCTTCCGAAGTAAAGTGTTTTTATGCAATATGCACTTAAAAGCCCAACCTGAAATAGAATACAGAAACTAGTTAGAGGGTTCTTTGCTGCAAATTTTTCCTGTTCGTCATGTTGAATCTGATACTGATGCTGATGCTGCTGATTGAATGATCTTTGTGTGCACTATAAGGATGTGTTTGGAACGCAGAGTTTGAATGGTTAGAGAAACAACAGGAGATATCAGAAGGAAAACTCAAACAAGCACTCAACAACTTATAGCTTACTGCTACACCAAGAGCAGTGCTTGTGAAGAAGAGGTAAAGGAAAGTTCCAAACAGCTTGAAGGTTGCCAAAGCATCGAAACTGCTAATGTCAAGGGATTGAACTGCATTGAAAAGCACGACAGAGGTTGCATCGTTCACTACGCCCTCCCCAAACACGACGCTGTAGAGGAATGGAGTGTCATCTTGATTTAGGACCTGTAACATAAGAGGATGAAACCCAAAATAAGAACTTCCTGACATAAACAACCCCACGAAGTTTATATTCGCTGACAATGAGATACATGCACTATGGAATTGACAGATAACTCCCACGCGATATACAATCGCTGACATTGCGATACACACACAATGGAATTGACATAAAACCCCCACGCAGTATTTTTTTACAGACATCGCAGTATTAGTGATATCTTACTGACACCGCATGATGTCAGTAAAATCAATACTGCGTGGGGGTTATATGTCAATTCTCATAGTACATGTATTGCACGGTTAGCGAACATACATGGAAGTCATATGTCAAAGTTCACAAACTAATACTACTTCAAATCAAGCATAAGACAATTGACCATGCAAACTGTACCTGCAAAGTGCAAACTGAGTCTGTCGCAGACAAAATGGCACCAATAGCTGCAGGGAATCGGACTCGGTCATCACAGGGATGAAAAAGATGAGTATCAAGAATGTATATAAGAAAATTTAGACGGTCACCTAAGAAATCTTTGATATTCAAGGACATGATACCAATCGCGTTGAATAGCAAATAGCCACCTGAATAATTTCCACAAAACTAACGCGAATTAGACTCACTGGTAAGTGGTAACGTGAATTAGATGCCAACACTTGGAAAAAAGATGATGAAATGCCATCTCACCTAATGAGATGAGGCAGAATGATATAATTGTACCAAATATTCCAAACATCAATATTATCGAGAAGTTCTTGAAGAACTGCTTTTTCTTGACCTGGAAACTGCAAAAAGATTTCAACTCGGTCAATCAGAACCCGCGGTAAAAAAAATTGACAACTAGAACATTACTCCGAGAGAGAGAGAGAGAGAGAGAGAGAGAGAGAGAGAGAGAGAGAGAGAGAGAGAGAGAGAGGGAGAGAGAGAGAGATTTACCCCGCATTGAAGATGATTGGGGGAAGCAAATAGATGAAGAAGAGATCTTCATTGAACACCAGAATTCTCAAATTCCGCCCTTTACTTATCAGAAGAACAACTAATCCAGCAGCCAAACCCTGAACACAAACACAAGTACTATATATTAGGCACATAAAACCACAAGAACAACACGCAGTCGCATTAGGAGAAATTCCAGAAATCCCAGAAACAGTTTTGTACACTGGAGACTGGAGAGCAGAGTAATACACACCAGAAGAAGAGCTGTAATTGACTCGTTAGCCCACCGGCTCTCTTCAATGAGGTGGCCTATTACGATGCAAGCACAGAGTAAGGTCACAAACACAGTTACAGAAACAACGGTGTCAGTGTCAAGGATGGTAGATAGACTAGGGTGGGAGTTGAGCACTGGAATGGTCCCGGAGATAGCCATTTTTTGGTGGTTTGCTCTCCATTCATTACTTCAAGTACAGAAAACTTGTCACGGTGGTTTCAATAAAAATGGTCACTATGCCATTTCTGGGAAGTGAAGAATGGTAGTTGAGTATAGGCAAAACATTCTTGAATCCGTATGAATTTTTCTCTGATTATCGTGCCACATGGAAGGCTATCGTCGATTGTTAAGAGAAAAATACAAATTTGAGTTGCGTTTGAGAGTCTCCATAGGGTCGTTTTTTCGTGTGTTGGAGTCTCAACTTCTTCTACAGGTCAGGGAGAGGAGACTGGTAGTTGTGACCGTTAGCTGGCACCTACAAACATTCTAATAAGCCCTTGTTTGCCAATATGTTTGAGTCTGAGAGCTCTTTTTTGATCCGGTGTTAACTAAGCTGGCAATGCCCAACCCGAGGTTTGAGTCGACAGCAACCTGCAACGGGTCAAAAACGGGTCGACCTGAAGGTGACACGTGAGTAAATGGGTCGGGTTAGTATCAGCCCGAGAACGACCCCTTACAACCTCCCTAATGCAACATTAACTCTCTCTCTTTCACTGTTAGTCATTTTCTTAGAAAAAAACATACGCACAATGCTAACAATATCCGGATCGACACGTCACGAACCTGACACGAAGTTAGCGGGTTTGGGTCAACGCGAACCTACAGAGGGTCAGAAACGGCCCGACCCGAAAACACATCAACTTTCCTGTCACTTTAGGGTCAACCCGTTTTTACCCGGCGTGGTTTGATTCGACCCGTAACCCGATGGGTTGACCCGAATTGCCAGGCCACTGTTAAGGATTAAGGAGCTTGGTAATCTCATAATCTGAATCCCATAATATGCAGAATCTCGTCGAAATCCGGAGCCCTAAATTTCAAGAGGACTCCGGAATTTCACAACCCTGCCATGTGGCGCATTGTAACTGGTCTTTCTGAATCCAGATCCCTGAATATGTGAGACAAGTCTCCAGATTTGAAATCGTTTAGACAATATAATAATATCTGCAACCTTCAAATTGGAAAACAGGGCTCCTGTTACACATAATCTCATGTAATAATCTTACCCATCAATACGGCACAGATTATGGAGATTATAATCCTTTAATCTGCAATAATTTAGCTTGTCCAAACAAGTCCAAAGGTAGACCCTGGCAAACAAGGTCTTGGATAACCTGTGTGCCGACTACTGAAGCTCTACAAGTTTACTTTCATTATGACTTTTGAAAACTGCAGAGATGTTCGGCTCTGAGATTTATTAAGCACCACACAAGCTAGGCCGAGAGAGACACGAACAACGACAATGGATGCAAAAATGTAAAAGTATGCTTCTGAATAACTCATCTGATTTCTCATTATATATCATCTATAAATTGATGTTAACAAGAAAAGAGCTTGGAAAACCCTACTCTACTAGAGCTAAATTGTTTTGACATTGTGAATACATAAACATGCAACAGTAAAATTTCATTTTTTTCTGACAAAATTTACTCATCACTCCAGAACACTGCATACGCCGATATTTGAACAGCCTTCAACTAAAGGGGAAGCGGAAATGAATCCAGATCTAGCTCTCATTCAACAGGATAACAGTTCAACTTCCTCACTACTTGTGCCCTTGGCTTCTTCACACGCCAAAATCAGAAAGCTCTTGGTTGGTATCAGGGAAAAAATGCCGATAAATTGGGGGAAAACAACCAGGTTTGGACAGGTCTCTCTTCGTCTACAAACGAAATTGCATTTGTTTTGTTCAGTTTTTCCAGCTGAAAAGTAAAGGGAACGGGCTTTTATGTAAATGAGATGTATATATAAACATATATAGTTATGAGTGGCATGGTTACCTTAGCAACCAAATCAAGCTGAAGATTATAGAACTGTAAGGGATACAGCAGCTGAACGAAGCTTAACTCCATCATTGTCCCATTTTGACTGTGGGGCAGTGGCTCCAGCAATAAATGCCTACAAGATCAATATGGGTGAGTTAGGTATGACTTATTTGCAACTTAAGTTGACTTATAAGTTTACGTCAAAAAGGTATACGAGAAAAAGCTGAACAAAAAAGCTGGATTTGGTGAAAGAGCTGTTTAAGTCTATGAACTTAAGCAAGTGAAGAGATGTTCAAAAAAAGCTTCAAACCTCCAACTTTTTCGAAACTCAATTTTAACTCTATGAACTTATAAGTCGAAATCCAACTTTTCAGCTTATAAGTCCATACCAGATATAAGTTGGCTTCAACTTATAATGCAAAACTAAGTTATAAGTGCTTATAAGTCATGCCAAACTCCCCCTATGACAATAACAGATCTTGAGTTCAATCGTAAGTAACTAATTCCATTGCTACGTTATGTCCACAGAGAATCCACGTAGATAAGGTCCGTAACTACGAGTCTACTACAGTAAAATTTGAGTTTACCACAGAGAGAATCATACCTTTCCACTGTTAACGGCAGCTACCAGTGCAACATGCTGCTCGCCTCTACCAAACTCATAAAAATAATAAGTCCTGAAATAAATCAGCTCATTTAAAAAAAGCACATCTCACAAAAGAATAACATAAAAAGAGTAGGCACAGACTCTTGATAGAAATTTTAAAAGGTTGACCTGAAACCTTCATCTTCCTTGATTTTTATCGTGCGAGCAGAGTACACAGTTGAACCACCTACACGACAGCAAAGATAAATTGGCAATCAATACTCAACAAAGATTGAGACGAAATCCAAACATTTGTATGAGTGCATTGTACCTAATAGAACATACTACAAGGTTTGTTCGCATGAAAGAGCTGATATAAATTACATTCAATAAATTTTCTTTCAAGCTTTGCAGAAAAAACATATCATTATGTATAAACAATAGCTAGGAATCTTAAATGGAACTCACTGAGACAAAAATACCTGGAACAAATAACTTTGCAGCCTCTTTCAATGAACCGAAAGCTGTAATATCATTAGCCTGCTCAAGTTGGTAAAAAGGATATGATGTTACTTCAATTGAGGCAATCAGGCAACTAATACCCATAAATAAATACTACAATCTTGCTTGAAGTTGTTATCAATACTGCTGGGAAGGAGTAAAAACAATAATTTACTTTACAGAACTGTTTACAACCACAATTAACATCCCTTATTCTACACCCGATGCCTACATCCATCTATCACAAACCCACTCATGGACATCTAAGCCGCGAGCTTCTGGATGTGGCCAGAGATAACGAAAGATTAATAAGTCCTTATCCATTGTCAGCTTGCAGGCAAACCTTTTCTATAGGTACAACATTTGCCAACATAGGCTTTACCTAGAATGCTGTGTCAGGACTCAGGAGTACCTTTAATGCTGCTGGGTAGTTCATCACAGTACCTCTTTACAAGAAATTAACAAGAGTTGAAGGTGCCTTGTGAAGCGAGGATTCTTCGTCAAAAAAATGACACAAAGGACTTTTCTTGCATGTATAGTTAAGACAAGAGACAAACTTTAACCAACTCACTTATAGAGGTGTTAACTCTTTATCTTGTTCAGTTTCATTACTGTTTGATACCCCACTTTCTTATTTTACAGAGAAACTTTCGCGTAGAGCAGTGTGGCATTAAAATATTGTTAAGGATAACTAGTAAGCCTTGTCTACTCAGGTCCAATATAAGCCAGGTCAAATGTCCTAGAGAGAAAGGAAAGGAAGGTCCCAGTAAACTTCGAAGCTTTCATCGGAAGAATAATCAGCCAGTTAAGTTAAGTCAATCATTTTAGTAGTTCTGTGGTGAAGGACATTGTATTTGTCCTTTTGGACCCATCATGTTCCTTTGTATGCATATTAGCACTCTGAGCTATCACTGGCTAACTATAACTAGCTCAATGCCACTGTTAGCCAATGATAGCTCATAAGCCTTTTCATAGTTTATGTGAGCTGAAGATAGTAAAAACAAACAGATGCTGATAAAATGCAACAGAGGTTGCATCACAGACCTCTAAGAAGGTAATCTTTAGTTGATTGGACGGTTTGATGACAACACTCACAACTTCATATCTGCAGAAGACGATGTTAACCAGTGTAAGAAATAAATGACCTACTACTATTTCCATTGTCGCCTGATACAATATCTTGAGCAGTAGTCACAGGCATATGAAGGAAAAGGCTACAGACAACTAGAAGGGAAAAGACATCAGCAGTTTTACCCATCAGAAGATGCAAACCGTGCAGCAAAGGTCTTTGTTTTAGCCTTGTCTCCATAAAGAGATAATCCAGCATTGTAATCCTGAAAACAATATTTATTGATAAAACGTGAACTCGTAGATCTCTGATCATATAGTGTAATAAGTTCAAGATTACCGGTACAACTTAGAAGCAACAAATGAAAAAGACGCCTTGCTTAACGAAACAGGAAAGTTGAATAAAAATTATAAAAGTTGCGATTGCAATTTCACTTACAACAAGTCACAGCTTCATTAGTTCTTGACTTCTAAATATCTCACTCGGTGTCTCACATAAACCGTGGAATGATGATTAGTGTATATTAAGTACTTAAGGAGTTACCAACGACCACCTTGGGCATACAAACTTGTCACAAAAAGAAATAGTAAGCTATTTGACAAAGGAGATGTTGGCATCCAACACTGAGTGAACTAACTGGCTTACTAGCTAGTTACAAATTTCAAAACAGCAATATAGGCTCAGCAAGATCCTAGGGATTGGATAGCTGAAACCGCCCGTGTTTCAATGAAGGTCGGTTTTTAAGTTACCATAAGACAGGCGGAATCTGACCAGACTTGTTCGTTCCACAATGTTCTTTCATAAGGTCTTAGTGCTAGTTTGGGAATGTTGTGCTAGTGCTAGAAGCTGCTGTGCATTTTAGATAAAACGTGTTTGGTAAATATGACGTGAAAGCTACGGTGAACTATTAATGTAACAATTATGTGTTTGGTAAAAGCAACTGTGAACATGAGAGAGTAAATTGACAAAAATATATGACATGTATAAGTCCTGTAAATATAAACATTGACAATTTTAAAAAAATGTAAGGTTAAAATCGGTTGTCGTCAAATTAATCAAAAGGAGGTTCCGGAAAAGCGTCCCTTAGCTTCCTGAAAACTACTGTAGGACAGCAGAAACCATCCAAAAAGTCAAAATTTTTATTTTTTACCAAATGCGCTAAAACTGCTTCTGCTGCCGAAATGCAGCTGTGCTGGCAGCAGAAGCATTCCCAAACTGGCCCTTAAGGGGACTGAACTCTTATAACATGTACCTTCAAACTTCGCTGCAATCTTAACAAAATTTATTTCTTTACAGTCTCCCAATTTCACCTAACATTCAAGACAACTCCTTTTATCATTCAGGAACAACCTTTGAAGCAACCCTGATAATGTGGTATATATTGTCAAGATATTTAAATGGAAACTTGTTTTTTTGTTTTTTGTTTTTTTTTCTTACATTCAGCAATGTCCCTCCATCAATCAATATTGGAAGTTTACCCTTCCAATGTACCCAGAAACTTAGAACCCCAAAAACAGATCCCCACAACAGCAATTGAAAATCACACACACACACACACACACACAAAAAAAAAAAAAAAAAAAAAATCATCAGAATATGATATAAAAAAATAATAATTAGTCTGAGAATAGACATACATCAGGCTCAGTGATGTCCACAAACTCCGGAGGCACGCGAATCGCAAACCCATCGCCGTAGAACTGGAACCAAGATTTGGTATTCGCAATCCCCGAAAGAATCGATTTTGAAGCCTCTGTGCCAGCAAACGACGTCGGAACTGGGAATTGCAGAAGTAAGGGAACTAAGCAGAGTGAAACAGGGTTGAAGATGATGAAACTTCGTCTGGAGGGGAGAGGAATGGGTTTGGAGGCAGAGACTGAGATGGGTTTTGGGTTTCTTGAATTGGGTTTTCTAGGGTTTTGAGGGTTTCTT
The DNA here is from genome assembly GCA_023055425.1 of Linanthus parryae. Lineage (NCBI taxonomy): Eukaryota > Viridiplantae > Streptophyta > Magnoliopsida > Ericales > Polemoniaceae > Linanthus > Linanthus parryae. The sequence continues at coordinate 2,957,786 of JALGPY010000002.1, forward strand.
GTGGGTGTGTAGGGAGAGGAGGAGAGGAGTATGGCCATGGCATTGGCCATGAGAGAGTTAGAGAGACAGCATTCATGGCTGGTAATGGAAAGGGAGTAGATAATGTGGGACAGAAAAGGGTTTTATCCATGTCCCCAATCTATAGGGGCAATTTTGTCATTTTATTGACAAATTTTGATTATGCACCCTTGTTATATCACTAATTCCAATTTTACAACTATACGTAGATGATACTAGTATCCGTCAACGTTTTTTTTTTACAAATTTTATTACGCGTTTCTACTATTCTATTTAGGGCATGTTTGGTGTCGGGATTGAAAATTGAGGGTATAGGGAGCCCTACAGTATTATATGGTGTATTGATCTTAAAAGAGTATTAATTATATATGGAGGATTATGTAATTTGTTTGTTTGTTTGCACCAGTATAAATAGGGGTATTATTATTAATGTACCCCTTCTTCATCCCTGCATCAAACATGCCCTAAGGGTAAAAGACACTGACCACCCCTGAGTTTAGAATTAATTCCATCCCGCTACCCTGTGTTTTGGAAAAAGACACTACATACCCAATTAACGGAATATTCTGTGGACAGTTTGCACCCTTTTGTTAGGTTCCGTTAGAAAAGTGGGTGATTGAATTTTTCGGACTATATCACCTCCATATATTTCTTTGGCAGTTAATCTCTGCAATTGCGAAATCTCATTGTGTTTATGTTCTTTACTGTTGCCAATTCATGCTCGCTCTTCATAAACATTGCTTACTTTGCAGTTAATTTTAGTGTTGTTGTGTATGTGTATGTATCGATACTGTTTGTTGTTTTACTGATCAATTGGGCATGACATTGGGCATTATAGATCATCAATGAAACAACCTTCACCAAAAAATAAAAATAAAAATCAACAACACAAAAAAGCAAGAAAACAACCACAAAAAAAAAAACTCAAAAGGGCATATTAGCGAAAGAAGACATCAATGGAGATCAACACTACCTTCAGGAGACCAATCACCTAGAAAGATCCTTTCTCCGGCTGAATTGCTTCAAAGGAACCAACTTTCAGCCAGTTCTCTTGATCCAGATGAAGAATCTAGATTAAAACCCCCAAGTGAAATCTCAACCAGTGACAGCAGTCAACATCGAATAAACGAAATGATTGAAGGTCGCAATTGCAATTTCAAGAAATGAATGATTGGACCAAAATACCCTCACCATGTCCGTGGCTAGTAAAAGACGTTATCCAAATCAGAGAAATCCAAACCACCCAAAAGGAACACACAGATGGAAGAAACAGAGATCTCCAAACAAGAACCAGAACAACAAGAACAACAACACTCGTTCTTGTTTTTCTAAACCTCTTTAGTATCTCTCTCAGTGTCATCAATCATGGAGACCATTCTCTCTCCCAACTTCAACCCCTTAATCTCCTCTTCAAACCCCTTTCTCTCCCCAACTCTGCTTCACCCAAAACTCTTTTCACCCTCCCCAACAAAACCCACAATCAGTTGCACCATAAAGACCCAATCTCAACACTCAATCTCTCAATCTCTTGAACCCAGAAAAAGAAGTTTGGTTTCTCATCTGCAACATGGAATGGCAGCATTTGCAGTGTCTCTGGCACTAAGTTTTAGCCCAGTTGGGTCCTCTGCATTAGCCTCTGAGTTTGATGTCCTCAATGATGGACCACCCAAGGAGTCTTATGTGGTGGATGATGCTAACGTGCTCAGCCGGGTCACGAGGTCGGATTTGAAGCGGTTGTTGTCGGATTTGGAGGAGAGGAAGAACTTCCACATCAACTTCATCACTGTTCGCAAGCTCACTGTGAGTAGTGTGTTGCAATTTCATGTTTTGATTAGTTTGTTTGTGGTATATGTTTTGATTAAGGGCCTCTCTAGTTGTGGAAATTGATCTAAGATGAGCACCATTATAGTGATCTCTTGTTGTGTAAGGGCACGTTTGATGCAGGGACAGAGAAGGGTATAGTAATAATAATGGGTGGGTTTGGTACGACTTTTTGGAATTTTAAGTCGACTTTTAAGTTGTTGTGAAAAAAGTTCGTGACAAATAAGTTGATGAAAAAAGATGTATGGGTTTGGTGAAAAAAGTTATGCTGTAAAAAAGTTATGATGCAACACTTTTGTTTGTTAGTGAAAATGATCATTTTATATTTTTTATATTTACTAAAAAAATTATAGTAGGTCTAATTAGATGTCATAGTATGTTGGTGCAAAAAAAAAATAGAGGTAAATTGGTCATTTGTATTGTTTAGGAAGAAAAAAGTCCAAAAAAAGTTCATGAAATCCAACTTTTTTCAAAAGTCAGTTTTACATTACAAGACAAAAGTCAAAATCCAAAAGCTGTCACAGAAAAAGTCATACCAAACCTTTCAGAAAAGCTCAAAACAGATTAAAAGTCCAAAGTGGATTAAAAGCTAGAAATAAGTCATACCAAACCCACCCAATATCAGTAGTTTTCATAATAAAATAATAATAATACCAGTAGAGGGTAATAGTTGATGTTTGGTGCAGGGATAATTTCAAGTGGGATTCAATCCCCCCTTATTATCTACTAGGGCATAACCCCTGCTCGAAGGCACAACCCTAAACAGTAGATTTATATTCAAAATGTTTTATTTTATTTTTTATAAAGTGTTTGGTTCGTAGGATATGGTGGGGATAAGCTATTCCATATGTCACATTTTAGGGGATAACTTATTCCCCATAGCATCTTATTATGTAGAGGTACCCTCATATGCCTAAAATCTAATTCCACCATGTAGGTGAGAATAAAATAAAACATATTACATAATCCTTCCTCTATAATTAATACTCCCTTAATATCAATACACCTTATAATACTGTAGGGCCTCCTGTACCCCCAATTTTCGATCCCGACACCAAACGTGACCTCAAGAGTAATCCTTTCCTGCTAGCTTCAGTCGCAATCTCCAACTCCATCTCCAGTACTAGCATATTAGACACACGCTGCGCTATGCTTGTGCAACTTTTACTTTAATTTTAAGTATTTGAATTTATTAAGAAAATAAGTTGTATAAAATTATTTGTCGATTCGGGAAAACAAAAGTAGACCACGAATATGCTAAAAGCGCGATGTGACAGATTAGATGGACTCTTGAAACTAAAATACCTGTGTATGCATCATTTTCCATGTACATGTGTGTTGATCATCAAATACTTATATACCAACACCGCCATCAGGCGGGATTAAATAAACCCAACCACCAAGCATAGAAGATGATTCTTGGTATAATATCACAGAATTAAGAATGAAAAGAAGAACGAATTCGTAACCCAAATTTGATACAAAAATATTCTGCACTTGTTATCATGAGAGGGCCAAGTACCTCCCACCAACCCATTCATAAAAGACCAGAATTGGTGAATACATAAATGAGGGATGTAGTGTGAATTTGGATCAATTCAGTTGGATTTGGGAAATGGTAATGAAAGTGGATAAAGGCTGCAAGAGCTCCATTAATCCAAGAAAGTAACCTCCAAGACTCCAATTATTTAACCTCTTCCTTATTTCTGAACACTCTCCATTTCTACTAATTCGGGAACAAAATCCTTCATCGAGTCATTCATCAAGTCAACTTTAGAGTATTGTGCTTAAAGTTGATCATACGACTTTCAAGGAAAAATTAACCTAAAATGATAAACATTATAACTCATTTGCCCACGCATTGCGTTTGCCAGGGTTGCTAGTGAAGTTAAAAGAATGTTAGTACGACAGCATCTGAAAATTGACATACCGACTTTAAGATAACTATATTATTTAACATGACGTTATAATAGTTACCTTCATGTGTCAATCAACTGCTTCATGTATTAGACAACGTCTCTACTCATAGACTCGCAGCTACCTGACAGGCCATTTGCATTACATTGTGGTTGTGGTTATTTAATCGACAATGAAGTCTCAATCCTCATCTCTTCCACCCCACAACTTTGTCATCACTCATTGTTGTCGTAGTCCCCTGATGGAGTAGTTATGAGATATGTTTATGATAGTATATTTCAAAATTCAAACACCAAAGGGGTGGTGGCGCAGTTGGCTAGCGCGTAGGTCTCATAGCTTCTTGAGTGATCCTGAGGTCGAGAGTTCGAGCCTCTCTCACCCCAACTATTTATTATTTATTTTCAGCCTTTTTTTTTTTTTTTTATTCTCAGCATTTTGCTCTTTTTCTTAACTCTTCTATGCTCTAGGTATAGAATTCTCAACATAAGAAAGCACTTGAGATTCTTCTAGAAGAGCTTGTTTTAAGTAAGAGACATACTTCGCAAGATCATGAAACAATAGCGAATCTGAAAGTGAATATGAATATAGTAATTGTTTCTTCCAGAATTCCAGGAACTATTTAGTATTCAAAGTACTCAAAATGGAAATAATATGGATCGCCAAAAGAGTTTATATGGTTTAACTTTGGTTGCAGAGCAAAGCTGATGCATTTGAGTATGCTGACCAAGTGCTGGAGAAGTGGTATCCAACCGTTGAAGAAGGAAGCAACAAGGGTGTTGTTGTACTCGTCACCAGCCAGAAAGAAGGGGCAGTCACCGGTGGACCTGCTTTTACCAAGGCTGTGGGTGAAACTATCCTTGATGCCACTGTATCAGAGAACCTCCCTCGTATGATTCTCTCCTTTATTCTCCAGAATTTGGTTTTCGAATATTGAAGATGCATACGAAATAGTCGCTTCGGAAGTAAGATCCAGTAGTAACATTGTAGATCTTTTCTGGTAAATCCTACTACTTCAAGAGATAAACCAGTTAAACATAAGTTGCAGATGAGAAGAAAGTCCGATTCTGAGGTCATTTGAGTTGAAATCTGCAGTTGGCATTATGTGTGTGTGTGTGTGTTTGTATAATTTTTTTGATGACGTGGAACCCGCAGCCGCTACCCTTCGTAAACCCCGCCCTAGTGCAATATCCTGCAAACCACACTAGAGAGGTAACCAGCCTGAGAAAACCCGGGCTGACGGCTCGCAGTTGAGAAGGCCAATAGGCAGCCCTTGGGTTACCCCACGGTTCGAACTCAAGACCTCTAGGCAAATGCCCAAAGGCTTATGAATGCAAGCCCGACCAACTCAACTACACCTCAAAGAGAAAGCCTCATGGTGTCAAAGGGAGCCGGGCCGGTCCGGGCTAGTGGGGGCCCGGGCAGGCTTATATTGTAGGGTATTTGTTGGGGGGTCGGACGGGATGAGGCCGGGCTGGCCCGGACAAGGGGCCGGGCTTTTGGAGGAGGAATGCGACCAGGACCGGTTTTGGGGCCGGGTTGGGCTTTGGGGGGGGGGGAGAAGTGATCCGGACCGGTGAGGGTCTAAAAGCCCTTGGGTTCGGGGTTGGGAGGGGGCCGGTCCGGATTGAAATGGTATATTGGAGGGTAGTTTAAAGGGGGGGACCGGAGGGGGCAGGGCTGCTTCGTAGGCACCGGGCTAAGGCAAGAGGGGGCTGGGTTGGTGGTTTGGGGGCCGGGCTGGGCCGAATTTGCCCGCGGGCTGGCCCTCTTGACAGCAAGATTGAAGAACACCTTATATATTTATTTATTTTTCATTTGGATCTTTGCCGACCAAATCCCACTCATGCCTTGAGAACATTTCCTTGTTCTGACTTCCTTTCAATCAAAGATGAAGCATAATTTTGCCTTCTTGAAGATTTCAGTTTTCACAATAGCCCCATTTATTTTGCAGTCTTGGCGACAGAAGAGAAGTATAATGAAGCTGTTTACAGCAGTGCGAAACGACTAGTAGCGGCGATTGACGGGCTTCCCGATCCCGGCGGTCCGCAGTCCAAAGAATACAAAAGAGAGTCAAATTTCAAGACCAAGGAAGAGACAGATGAGAAGCGTGGTCAGTTCACTCTTGTCGTTGGAGGTTTGTTAGTCATTGCTTTTGTCGTTCCTATGGCACAGTACTTTGCCTATGTTTCTAGGAGGTGAAAACTTATATATCCAATAAATGATTAATTACAGAGCATGTATAAAACTTACCTTATATCATTACACCTTCATTTCTGACCATGTAATTGGAATTTTGAATTGTTTTGCGCTGAATTTGATGTTTTGAATCGAGTTCATTGTTACAAAGCTTTACGAAGTACTATGGAATTTGGTTATCAGATTAGACTCTTTAACTGGTGCATATACTTGTTTGAGGCCAAATAGGTAAGTAGCAGAGGGAAATGTGTGTAGGAATTAGGAAGATACTACTGGCTTTGGTATATATATAAAAAAAATGCGATTGCGGTTGGTAAGAACTTTAGTAATTAGCATGCCTAATCAAGCAAAGCAGCCAGAATTACATCTTATAAGACTTATACTACTATTATTATCTTATTCATATCAAGCTGTGTCCTAGCTTAGTCAAGACTATATCTTCTTAGACTTCTGATCGTTTCAGCTGCAATAACCTTGAACAATCAGTACACGAGAAGATTAGGTGTTAAACTCCTTTGAACTAGATCTACTAGAATATTTACTTATTTGAAGCACACCGTTACCAACAAATATACCATGAAAGCCTGGGAACCTTTCACGGGTAGCAGGAGCGGAGTCATGTGGGGGCAAGGGGGCACTCTCTTTGACATTTTCCAAAACTCTACTATAACTCCCAATATTATGAGTATCTAACAATAATACCCTTATGATAAGTGCATAAATGCCCCGTCAAGTGATTATCTTTTCACTAATACCCTTCAAATTAATATTAAAAAAGTAATGCTCCGGCTGTTCCAATTTTCTGTCTCCGCCTTGTCTGAGGATTGGCATCATAATCCCAAGGCTCTCTTCTTGTAGGACAAAATGTTGATGCCAATCCTCGGCTCTCTTCTTTTTGAGATAAATGCCATGACAATTATAATAGTTGCCGGTGTCCCTCTATGCATTGAGATATTGGAATGTGGTAAACACTCACATAGAGAACTCTTCATGTCCTTGCCACTTAACCAGATATGGGATTATGATGAAATCGTAGTTATGAAATCCGTTCCGTTCGGTCCGGAACAGACCGGATCATCCCATATTTGATGTATAATAGAACGAAACAGCTTAATTCCGTACCAGTAAAAATCCCGCCTCGTTCCTGAGATATTCCGAATGTTTCGCCCTTTCCGGTCTGATTCAGGCAAAATTAATCCATCGCCAAAACGTAATCAATTACAACTTCTGAACAATGCAGTATAGGTTCTGAACAATGAATATATTACTCATTAACCAAGTCCAAGATCAATTAAGAGTATGAATTAAAGATGCCTAATTCAGGATATGACAGTATATGTTGATATATGTCATCAGCTTATACAATGTGTAAACATATAACATTAATACATATTTCTAATTCAATATATATATATATATATATATATGTATTTCTCTATACATTTTTGTGGTAAATCCGAAACGGAATGAAGTCATAGCCGGATCCTGGATCGTCTAAGGAGGAAAACGGAACGGGTTCCGGAAAGGAATTTATAACTATGGGTGAAATGATTTATATTCGTGGAGCTTTATTAGGTTGGTATACATGGCAATATGGTATACCCTTGTGTATTACCCTTGTTCCGGATATCTGGTGAGAACCATATTTCTAGGTTCTTTTGTATTATTTTCTTGCCATCGCATAAAATGCCATTTTCCAGGATTTCTAACCCAATATCTGCTGTCATCATCAGCATACAAATGTTGCCCGCACATCATCGTCTAGATCAACACATTAACGCGTGTAATTTATATTTCATTTTGTCCTGTTTCCTGTCTAACATCTTTTGAGTACAAAATGCAAGATCTGATTACATGTGATTGGTTTAACTGGATTGCGTTGGTATTTCTGGTTGCCTTTTGCGCTGTTAAACTTCTTCTGACTGACACATCATTTGGAATCATCACTCTCACCCCATAATTCAATGTATTTCATGCCTTTCAATTTCATACCTCTATGTATTTGGACATTTCGTACTAAAAACTTTTTGTTATTCATTACATTACTTTTGTTAAACATGAAAGAAAAGATTGAGTTGAGTCATCACTTATCACCGTGGGATTATTCTGCATCTTCAGTTTTCCTTTTGAGCTTTATAACCCGTGAATAGTTTATTCAACTCACATTCCTTGCTCGTTACTGAAAATAGCATAAGAGCACTGAATCATTTGATAAGTCCTTTATGTTCCTGACATACCATCACATCACCCGGTTCCTGGTTTTTTAACCCACGCGGCTAGAACTGTACTAATGATGCAACATATAAGTGTTGGGCCTTGATGCATCGTTTGTCCCTCAATAGGGTAGACATTAGTTTCACCAAATTAGAAGACCTGAAGCACACCCACACATATGTAACTCCATAGAAACCAAGGCCGCCACCCACCCACCAGACCACCACCAGCACCGCTGCCACCACTACCTTGGCGCAGCCACCTTGCTGTCAACACTTCTCCTGCCAACACCGATTGCATCTTTATTTTTAACCAATTGGAGTTGTGGAAGCATTTGAGTAGACATTATTCCCTCCGTCCCGAAAAAATAGTTTTCCAAAACTTCGAGAAGATGATTTGACTTGATAAGTTTACTAGATTGTCCTTTGTCACATGCAATTTTTTCTTGGAAAGTGAGGCAGTGAGAAAGAGAAAAGGGTAGGTAGAGAAGTAAATGGAAAATGTGTGTAATTTTTTCCGTACTATGACAATTATTTTGTGACTTCTAAGACAACTTAAATGAGATGGAGGGAGTACTAACTTTTTATATAGATTGTAGAGTTGTCTTGCAGACAGATATTGAAGTTTCTTTCTTTTTGACAGGCTATAAAACATTCTAAAGCTAAAAAGAACACACAAAGGAACTGATAGTTCATACTCTCGTAACATACACAGTGAAAGAAGATTGTACAAATATAAACTAAATCAAATAATCCGACACATGCATGCTGTGAAAGAAGGAGAAGAATGATTCATTGTGGGAGAAGAAAACTAAGGTTCTGCGGTACTGTACGTGATAGGAAAACTTTAGATGTCACGTAACAACCAAATGAGCTAATCGCTAAACTTTCCGCCTCTCGTTCCCCATCCGAACACCACTTCAGGCAATCAAGAACTCAGAAACCATAGATATTGTCTTTTTTCCTCCTCGCCCACGAATAGTCCATGAAATCCGTACGGAACTCGCCCAGGTAACGTCACTTCCACCAAAACCTCGAGTGTGGGTGACTTAGCATCCATGACAACAAACTTTGAGACATTAGTTCCCTCATTGTGCACAAATGACATTATGAATCCATCATCTTCTTCACTTGCGGAGTCGCTTTTGTCCCTCGCGACAAAGAAAGCTTCCCCTCCAAAGCATCTTGGTCCATAGCTCCGGTGAGCAATTTCACAACCTAATTCCAAGTCAATCTTCACAACACCGGACATCTTGGGGACATGTTCTGAAATTGCCATATAGACATAGCGGTTCTTCTTTCCTTGATAACTAGGGTTGATTGATCCTAGTTCTAGACTTCTCTCAGAGAGGACGGTCCTCGAAACCTTACCAGTCCTTACGTTAATCCTCAGTTTTTCCAAAGAGAAATGAACCTTGTCCATGGTTCCTAAGAAATCCTTGGGAGATATGCCATTAGGCGCAATGATAACCAAATCATCATCATCGTCCTCCCATGCATTCACTATGTGAAATGCATTGAATCCGGGCACGGGAAACGATTTCAGCTCTTCATCTGATGTTGCGTACGTTGGGATGACACCTATACGAGGAACCCTACTAGGTTGGTATCTCAGAGGCATACCTTTGCGCAGCATCATATTCATTGGAGCAATCTGAAGTTGACTTTCAGGAAAAACAGCGAAATGCTTGGTAATCGCAAAGTCATGGACGTAATGGTCCATAGAGAATATAGGCACGTCGTGTTGTTTCATACCTTTCGAGTCCAAGCTAAAGAAGTTCAAGTAGGGAAACACAAGTGACCATCTGAAAGCAAAAACCTCGCCTTGACTTGCAGGCGCCTTCATTGCTAAATCCTTCCTTCCTAAAGTCTCAATATCACCTTCTTGAGTTACTCTTATTGCATATGGAAGGTCAACTTCACTCGGCGAAAAGATTGCCACAAAGAGATGTCACACTTGTATTGGCAAGTCCAAATCCTTCGAGTACATTGACTTGACCAATCATGACTCTTACCGCGGTTCTCATTAGACGACCAAGATCAGCTAAACAGTAGGAACCCGCCAAGAAATTGGGCATCATAGGAAAACCAGCTCTGCCTTCCAGCTTATACGTGTATGTAACTACATATCTATTGCAATATATTGCCTGCCCTTTGGATATTCGGATTGAGTGTAGCATCCCATCACCATCAAAGATGTGGTATGGGCCATGAGGCCTGTGTTGTGGGTTTGGACCATTTCGTATATAAGTGCCTTGTAAGGTGTTTGGAATCTCTCCTTCCACTTCTAAACATTCAAAAGGTGGCGTCTCATCCACTGGGGCAAAGTTCCCAGTGAGTACGAGGTTTGGGTTGACAGATGGCTGGGGGGGGGGGGGGGGGGGGGTTGATGATTTGGTTGTTTAAAGCGGCGAGAAAGGAGGTAACGATGTGTTCAGTGGTTTTTATCAGTGGATTTGTGTTTGATGGCGACTCATCTCTGCCTTTTGTTTTTGAAGATGTGGCTAATACCCGAAACATGGTAATGGGATTATGGGAATTGCAGTGAGCCATTGCTATATCTTTCCTTTTCGGTGTTTCTAGATTTAGCATGGCATTGTTTTGAGAGATAGAGAAGGAATGCATGGCTGAGACAGAGAGAGATTCGCATATTTTTTGTCCCCGGGAGAGAAGATGCAATATATAGGGCAAGTTGGAGGGAACCAATCATGGCCTTTTTTTGTGCAAAATAATAAACTGACTAATATTATTGAAGTTGGATTTATATATTGATTAAAAGCTTTATCGGGAAAGAAAACAATAAATAATTTTTAGCTGGCCACAATAAATCTACAATAAAAGCTAGTACTGATTAAGCACATCAAATATATATATATATATATATATATATATACATACATACAATATATGCAAAAAAAGGGACATTTAAAACGAGAAGGATTATACTCCTCCATTTTATAATTTTAGTTCCTTTTGGGGAATCCAACTGTTTAAGAGGACATGCAATCATTACATTCTCACTAAATTTTTTGTCAAGTCATTTATGTAAATACCCTCACTTTTTAAATGTTTGATGATGTCATATTTACTTTTTGAGAGCAATTTAGAGAAACTGCATTATTATGAAATACAGAAAATGAAATGGACACAAATTTTGGGACGGGCGCAAAACGGAATAGGGACTAAAATTATGGGACGAAGGGAATATTATTATATTATTATTCCATGCAGGCTGAGATGGAGAGAGATGAACAAAAAAAGTTATCCTTGGGGAGTATTATTATGTCGTGCAAGTGGGAGAGAACCAACTGATTGAAAGATTTTCAAGTTGGAATAATAAACTGATTAATAGTTCTATCGTTTAATTGTGCGCCAAGAACATTGCAGGTCTCTCTCTTTTTTCACAAGCCAATTTGTTTCAGACTCTTATCACAACTTTTGTGCATTATCAACGTGTCTGCCCATGTCACGTTTGTCTCTTTGCTCATCTGTTGGTCTCAAGAGATATGTAGGCTGAATTTGGTTGTCGTGGAACAATACAATGAATCGTTCCTGGATTCAGTTCAAGTCTCTTTTTTTATGAAAAAAATCATTCGTCGATAATATCTTACAAAGTGCAGACCTCCAGCTTATTATAGAGGAAAACATCAAATAAAAATTGAAAGAAATACAGTGATATCAAACCGAATGAACTATTCATGTAATCAGGAATAAACCAAATGCATTTTAGTATAACCTCTACATTTACGTCTAAAATTCTATGCGTCTAAAATACAGTGATATCAAACCGAATGAACTATTCTGTGTGTTGTTGTTCCTGTTAAGGAATGGTATCGTTTATTCCTGAAAAGAGACACATATATGATGGAAAATGATTTTACTAAACGAAAAGCTTATGAAAATTCGTTCCTCTCGAGGAACAAGAACTTAGTCACCCAAAAAAAGATCTCTGAAATAGGATGCCCCGACTTAGAAAGAGCTACTGTTTCTTGCCACCCACAAGGAATCCATGAAATCCGTATGGAACTCGTCCAGGCAACATCACTGCTGCCAAAACCTCGAGCGTAGGTGACTTGGCATCCAGTACTACAAACTTTGACACATTGGTTTCCCCATTGTGCACAAACGACACTATGAATCCATAATCTTCTTCACTAACAGACTCATTTTGGTCACTAGGGACGAAGAAAGCCTCGAATTTAGTTCTGGAACCATAATCAGCCAAATTTAGTTCAGGTTGAGTTCAGGTGGATGAAGAATGCAGCCTTTTCTGAATGTCGCCTTCCTGATTTAGTATGTATGCAATATTGGGGCTGCTCATCAAAATTGGCCCTATGCTTCTGTTATTCTGGCATGCGTTATCTTGAAGCTCATCTGAGAGTATTTGTACTACTCTCTTTCGGAGCTCATCAAATTGGCCCTATGCTTGTATGAAGGCTACTCACTTGTCATCTGTAACCATATAATTTGGAACACTGTAAGACTTGACACCTTTTTCTTTAAATCTGTCATCATCAGCATCTCCAAAGAAAATTGAATATTCTCAACAATGCTGTTGAGAATTGCCTTGTGTGTGCATGTTCCTGATAACATAAAGGATGTTACCAGCCCCAACATCTAGTCCTTCGAAGGAGCAAACAATCTGATCCTAAAAGGATTAATGCGTAAGAAATAAAAAATAAATAAATAAAAATAGAAATTTAGTCAAAGAACCTAATAAAGCAATAGTCAATGTCACTTTAACACATTGGAAAAGGATGGTGGGTTAGCGAATATATAGTAGGATGCAGTGTCTTAGCTGCTGCTAGAATCTCGAGTGTAGGCAAGGGCGTAGGGACTTGATGAAAAGGGGTGGCAACTTCATATCCCAATACCAAGTCAATCTTCACCACACCAGATCATAGACATACCGGTTTTTCTTTCCTAATTCTGGACTTTTTCCGGAGAAAACTTCAGTACTTGTCCATGTTACCCAGGATACCCACAGAAGATAACTTTGAATTCAAAGAAAGGCAGGTGCTTTACAACATGTCTTTTCTGAGCCCACAAAATATTGGTATTGTTACGTACTGAGTATCTTGTTTTGGGCTGAAAATATTATGATATGTGCTCAAATATTTTTTTCTCAGCAACTTATGAATTTGTATCCCGTTGGTGAACCAATGACCGAAAAGGCACTGGCTTGCTGACTGACTGCTGGATGTTGCATATATATGATGTTTAGGACAGGAAAGAAAGCAGAGACCCTGGATGCTGAGTATGGTAATTAATAACTCTTCGATGTGTTGTTGTTCCTGTTAAAGAATGGTAATTTTTGTTCCTGAAAAGGATTTTACTAGACGAAAAGGATTTTACTAAACGGAAAGCATATGAAATTTGGTCGCTCGAGAGGAACAAGAACTAAAACAGCCCCCCAAAAAAATTATGAAATAGGATGCCCTGACTTAGAAAGAGCTACTCTTTCTTTGGTCCTCACCCACAAATAATCCATGAAATCCGTATGGAACTCGTCCAGGCAACTTCACTGCCGCCAAAACCTCGAGCGTAGGTGACTTGGCATCCATTACTACAAACTTTGACACATTAGTTTCCCCATTGTGCACAAACGACACTATGGATCCATCATCTTCTTCACATTCCGACTCATTTTGGTCTCTAGGAACAAAGAAAGCCTCTCCACCAAAACATCCAGGTCCATAGCTCCGGCAAGCAACTTCACGTCCCAATTCCAAATCAATCTTCACAACACCAGACATCTTCGGGACTTGCTCTGCAATTGCCATATACACATATCTGTTCTTCTTTCCTTGATAAGTAGGGTTGATCGATCCTAACTCTAGACTTTTCTTAGAGAGGACGGTCCTTGAAACTTCACCGGTCCGTAGGTCAATCCTCAGTTTCTCCAAGGAGAAATGAATCTTGTCCATGCTTCCCAAGAAATCAGCAGCAGATGTGCCGTTAGGTGCGATGATAACTAAACCATCATTATCATCCTCCCATGCATTCACTATGTGAAATGTATTAAACCCCGGCATAGGGAACCATCTCATCTCGTCACCTGATGCTGGGTATTTGGGGATGACGCCTATACGAGGAACCCGATTAGGCTTGTATCTCACTGGCATACCTTTGCATAACATCATATCCATTGAAGCAATCTGCAGTTGACTTTCGGGGAAAACAGCAAAATTCTTGGTAATCGCAAAGTCATGGACGTAATGGTCCATAGAGAGTATAGACACGTCGTGTTGTTTAATACCTTTCGAGTCCAAGCTAAAGAAGTTCAAGTAGGGGAACGCAAGTGACCATCTGAAAGCAAAAACCTCGCCGGTCTCAATGTCCACCTTAGGATGAGCAGTCATGCTTGCTGGTGCCTTCCCTGCTAAATCCTTCCTTCCTACCGTCTCGATATCACCTTCTTTTGTCAATCTTACTTCATATGGAAGGTCAATCTCATTCATCGCGTAAAGATTGTCGCATAGAGATGTCACACTAGTGTTCGCTAACCCGAATCCTCGAAGTAAATTGACTTGTCCAATCATAGCCCTTCCTACCGTACCCATAAGACGCCCAAGATCAGCTAGACAGTAAAAACCAGCCAAAAAATTAGGTATCATAGGAACTCCAGTGCCGCTTTCAAGCTTATATTTGTATGTATGTACGTATCTACTGCAATATATTGCACGACCTTGGGATAGTTGAATAGAGTGTAGCATCCCATCACCATCAAAGATGTGGTATGGGCCTTGAGGCTTGTGTTGAGGGTTTGGACCATTTCTTATGTAAGTGCCTTGTAGGGTGTTTGGAATCACCCCTTCCACTTCTAGACATTCAAAAGGTGGTGTTTCATCCACCGGAGCAAAGTTTCCGGCGAGTACGACCTTTGAGTTGACCGTTGGCGGAAGGGGCGGCTTGGTGGTGGTTGAAGTGGTGAGAAGAGGGGCAATGATGTCTTGGTGGCGTAAGAGGGATGATGCGAGTGATGATAGCGCTTTCGCTCCTCCATCAGCTATGCGGTTAATGGCTTTTTTTAGAGCATTTGTGTTTGATGGTAATTCCTCTATGCTCTCTCTTTTTGAAGACATGGATAAGACCTTGAGCTTAGGCTTATGAGAACTGCAATGAGGTTTTGCCATTGATCTCTGTGTAATTGTTTCTGGATTGAGCATGCCATTGTTTAAAGGAGGAGAAGAGAAGGAATACATGGCTGAGAGAGATAAGAGAGTTCGAGGACCAATTAACTAATTGGATCGCATTTAGTTAATTGGTCCTCTCTCAATCCCGCTATATATTAGTTGGTGTGATTGAAGTTGGAGGAGTAGACTGATTTGAAATATTATTTCGGGTATGAAAACAGGCGCATAGTTTGAATACTAATGCTAGTTACAGATAGAAAACTGAAAGTTGACATTGTGGATGATTCCTCCCTGTTAGATGACCGCCACCTTTTCCGTTAATCCACCTACCGTAATTTATGTATTTAACAAGTTCGGATGAAGTTAAACAATCACTTAAACATGTGAAAGTATTGCTCATTTGGTTCCGGTCAAAATTGGCCTTCTATCAAATACTAGTATTATTATCATCCCGTAACTGTCTATTTTGTTCTCTCCCCAAATATATTCAATTTTATCTGTATCTATAATATATAAGTCTTGTACTCTCTGTTCAAGGCCACACTGATTTTGTCATCAAGTATATAAATTACCCACCAACCTAAGACACGGCCCAGGCCCACCCTTTACTATATCAGCTGTAAAGATTACAACACGTATTCTTGTGTGACGGCGGATCTGTGACCCTTGAGTTGGGTGGTTGCATATAGAGCTGTCATATGGCCCGGACCGGCCCGTCTGAAGGACGAACCGGCCAAGCACCGGAGGGATACTTGTCCGGGCCGGTTCGAAATATGGGGGACTGAAGGATCGGACAGGCCCGGCCCGACAGAATCTCAGTACCGGATCAGGACCAGCCTGCTCAGTCCAGTCCGTATATAAATATAAATTCAAATATTGTTCTTTATGTAAATGAATATAAAAATACTAAAAATAATTAGAAATCGTTAAACCCGCGGGCTAGGAAAGTCCCGTCCTGAGCCGGCCCACCCATAGTGGTCCGCAGCCGTGGTCCGGGCAGGCGCCATGAATGCTAATCTCTGGCCTGGACCTGAACCAGCCTGCTCAGTCCAGGACCGGCCCAGGCCCGATGGTCTTCCCTCAGTCATGGGCCGGACCGGACCATTTGGAAGCTCTGCATACACCCGTGGTCCGGGCTTGTCAAGTCTAAGGATTTCATCATTTCAGTTCAAAGTTCAAACCCAGCAAGTTGAGGGAGCCTTTTCTTCCAGGCCATTTAATTATTTAAAGCATCCCCTATGCCTAAACCTTCTTTCTATTTCTGATGATACTATGCAGTTTTTTAAGAGCTGCCATGTTATTTTTTTGGAACGCCCTGGTTTGTCCCCTGCTCATCTGAGGAGGATTGTCAGCCCAAACCTATCTCTCAATCGTCTGTGAAATGCAAATCAAACCCCCCAACTTGTCGCCTCAGACCGATTCCGCTCAGGCTAAACGAGGTTGCAAAACACGAGGTTTTTAATATACAATATGCATTAATTTGTTACCATATAATGATATTTACTACGAATAAAACTATAAAAGGGCCGGTTCAGCTCTAACTTGTCTGGCCAAGTCTTGGAACCATGATCAACCAACCAGACACTCTTGAAGATTTTGGCGCACTAGGATAGGATGGAAAACTGGAGCCTTTTTTGACTGCCGCCTTCCCTGATTGAGCTATATATGCAACATTGGTGCTGCTCATCAAAATTAGCCTCATGCATCTATTCTGTTAGGCTTTATCTTGAAATTCATCTGAGAGTATTTGTAGTACTATCTTGGAGCTCATGAAATGGCCCTATGCTTGTATAAAGGCCACCCACTTGTCATCCGTAACCATATAATTTGGAACACCCTGGTCCGTTATCAGATTCTTCTCTAAGACCACGTCACCTTTGTCTTCAAATCTGTCATCATCTGTATCTCCGAAGGTGAAATTAACATTTTCAACAGTGCTGTTGAGAATTGCCTTGTGTGTGCCTGTTCCTGATAACCGAGATGGATGTTACCTAGGATTGATAGATCCTAAATCTAGACTTTTGGTCAGAGAGAGGGTGGTCTATGAAATTTCACTGGTCCTTAGGTCAATACATCCTCAATTCTCCAAATAGAAATGAATTGTGTCAGCATCAGGAACAGCCTCGCCATCAGGTGCGATGATAACTAAACGCCACAAATTAAACCCTGGTATGCATAGGGGGAACAGATGTTGGGTACTGTTGGATGACTACGTTTATCCGACTAACCCTACTTGTTTTTACACTTATCCTGACCAAGCTAAAAAAGAAAATGTAGGGAGTGCAAGTGACCTTCGTAACGCAAATACATTGACCAAACGGTGGAGTAATTAGTTTTGTCACTGGACTTCCTTACATAGAGAAGCTAAATTTGAAGAATTAAAAGATACTCCCTCTTAATATGAGATATTTCCTTAATTTCTTTTTTCTTGGAAACTACATCTGCTATGCAATAGCCTGCAAACACACTAGAGAAGTAAACAAGCTTGAGAAAACTTGGGCTGTCAAGCTCACAGAGGCTGAAAGCCAATCAGTAGTTTCTCCCAAATTCATTATCAGTTACTGCTATGCTATGTCAGAAAATTATAAAAACTTCATTTTCAACACAAGTTCATAGCTCTTTATTTGTACAACTTTTGAAATCTCCCACCAAGTTCAGGAACAAAAACTACTAGCTAGCTTGCAAGTTTGAATCACTAGTACTCATTTGGGTGTATACTTGATCTGGTGGGGGGAATGTATGTTTTAAGTTTTTGGGCGTTTGACTAGACGTCTTGAGTTCAAAAGGTGGAGCTCAAAATTTGAATCACTATTACCCTTACAGATGTAGAATCGATCTGCGGCGAGCAAAAAGCTCTAATACCATGTTGAGGATTCTAGGGTTAGAGAGAATTGGGGAAGAAGATGAACTAACTAACAAAATTTGTTAATGCTTTCTTAATACAGAATGCAGAGAGTTACTGTATTTATACCCCAACACTTCTGTCTATTATACCACAACTACTACTACTTTCTGTAATTACAAGTACACCCCAACACTTCTGTCTATTATACCACAACTACTACTACTTTCTGTAATTACAAGTTCACCCCAACACTTCTGTCTATTATCACTACCAATATTACTAACTACACTTATTCTTAACATGTTCACCCACAAACAGCCCGTGGAGCCCGTACGGGACTCTCCTAGGCAACTTGACCGCCGCTAGGACCTCGAGCGTGGGCGACTTAGCATCCAGTATTATAAATGTCGACACTTGAGTTATCTCATTGTGCACGTATGACACCACAAATCCGTCATCTTCTTCTCCTGTCGACTCATTTTGGTCACTGGGAACAAACAAAGCTTCCCCTCCAAAACACCCGGGCCCATAGCTCCGGCAAGCAACTTCACACCCCAACTCCAAGTCAATCTTCACCACGCCCGACATCTTTGGGCCTTTCTCAACGATTGCCATATAAGCAAACCTGCTTTTCTTACCGGCATACCTTGGATTGATGGATCCGAATTCTACATTCTTCTCAGACAATACGGTTCTTGTAACCTTATCAGTCTTCAAGTCAATCCTTAGTTTCTCCAAAGAGCAACGAATATCGTCACTGCTGGTCGTCAAATACTCCAAGGATGCTCCTGCGTTAGGGGCGATAATAACCAAACCATCATCATCGTCCTCCCAAGCATTCACGACATGCATTGCATTAAAACCCGGGACAGGGAACAACCTCATCTCCTCACCCGAGACTGGGTATCGTGAGATAACTCCAATACGAGGAACCCTATGAGGCTTGTATTCCATCGGCATACCTTTGCACATCATCATTTTGAACAAGGCAACCTTGCATTGTGTTTCGGGAAAAATAGCAAAATGTTTGGTGATCGCAAAGTCATGGACATAATGGTCCATTGAATAAATAGGCACGTCTTGTTTCTTCGAGCCATTTGAGTCCAAGCAGAAGAAGTTTATGTAAGGATATAAAAGAGACCACCGGAAAGCAAAAACTTCCCTTGTCTTCTTGTCGACTTTGGGGTGAGCAGTCATGCTTGCAGGCGCCTTCCCGGCAAAATCACACCTTCCAATCGTCTCGATATCTCCTTCTTCAGTTAATTTTAACGCGTATGGTAGGTCCATTTCGTGCATGGCGTAAAGATTATCTCCAAGCAATGTCACGCTCGTATTCGCTACCCCAAAGCCTTGAAACATACTGATTTGACCAATCATAGCTCTTACCCACATCCCCATTAGCGAACCAAAATGAGCTAGACCGTAGAAACCGGCAAAGAAATTCGGCATCACCGGAACACCAGCATCGCGTTCCGACTTATATTTGTGTGTGTTCACATACCGACTGCAAAATGTCGCATTCCCGTCAGAAAGCCGGATCGCATGGAGCATCCCGTCGCCGTCGAATAGGTGGTAGGGCCCGTGAGGCCCGTGTTGCGGGTTCGGGCCGTTGCGGATGTAAGTGCCGCGGAGGGAGCGTGGAAGCTCTCCCTCAACCTCGAGGCACTCGGTAGGCGGGGTTTCGTCCACGGGGGCGTAGTTTCCGGCGAGTACGATCCCCGGATCGACCGACGGCAGGAGAGGAGGGTTGATGATGGTGTTGTTTAAAGTGGCGAGGAAATGGGAAAGAGTGTATGGAATTTGGGAGAGGCCAATGAGAGAAGATGCAAGTGAAGATAATGCATTTTCTCCATGTTGAGCTAAGTGCTTGATCATGGTTTGAGTCAGTTCGATTGATGATGGTGGGCTCTCTGGTTTTGATGCTGAAACCTTCAACATTGGCTTTCTAGTGTTGCAATGGTTTGCTGTAGCCTTTGTTGATGATTTATGTGTCTGTGTTTCTTTCTGAAACATGGGATTTTTTAGCGAAATATAAGGTGAAGATGAGAAGGAAGACATTGTGTGTGAGAGAGAGATAAATTTGAGCAGATTTAGAGTGGAATGCCCTTCTATATATAGAAAGAAGCTAGATCAGGAAACAAAATCTACGACTACATCAGTTTCTTCTCTTTCAGCTTACTTCACTTGGTCACTTAACCCGGTTAGTTGGTTAGCAAAACGATACTCGAATTTGGTAATCTTTGCATGATCTTGTAGAGTAAATTTTACTATACAATACTATGAAAAAATTGTCAAAAAATTGCATCCTTTTGCTATCCAAGTGACCGAGTCAAAGTGATCAAATTGCGGGTAATAAAGTCAACATAAGTTGAAAGAGAAGAAACGGAGGTAGTATTAGGAAACAGGGCACATGTATGTTCTTGTGACTGCTACTTGATTTTTAGGTGTTTTTCTAAATCAGTGATGGGATTAAAGCTGATATGAAGAAGACAACAACAAAAACAGGGAACAAGAAAATAAATAGCCCACCAACAAGGAAATGATTCACTAGGCACATGTTCATTGCAGCTCTGGTGATTTTATTTCTGTTTGCACGAATATAATGGGTGAGATCCACGAAGTACAGTTTTAACTTATAAGGAACGGCTTAAATTTGTTTGGGATAATATTGCAGTTTGATCTGCATTAGGTATATGATTGAGTTATAGTCATTGAACTCTAGAACATGCTCAAGTAAAATACTTAATTAAAGCCTGTTTGGTACCCATTCAAAAACAGAAAACATTCTTTAGTTGACAACTACGTATTAGGTAGCTGCAGCGAACCATACATACTTAAAGCCACAAAGTTTATGATAAGAAAAAATCGATATTGAGATGGTGGGAGGGGGTGTTTGTTAAAGCACCTAATTGTTGTATAAACATGAGGT
Organism: Linanthus parryae; assembly: GCA_023055425.1. NCBI lineage: Eukaryota > Viridiplantae > Streptophyta > Magnoliopsida > Ericales > Polemoniaceae > Linanthus > Linanthus parryae. The sequence continues at coordinate 2,978,861 of JALGPY010000002.1, forward strand.
TAGAATGAAGTATTACTAAGAACTTTTTCGTTCTCCAAAAATGAAGATGAGTTGTGTTAGTTGACAACTACGTATTAAGTGGCGAAAGCCACGAAGTTTAGAATGAAACATGAGGTTAGAATGATACGTGCAGCCAAACTAGGAGTGGGAATTCACCACAAAGTTTTTGGGCGTTGCTCTCTTCTCCACTCGAAACACTATGTTTGGCCTTTGTCTGCAAATGTTTGGTAAACCTGTTTTGGAAGGTGGTTTTGGCTTGCTATTTTTCTTGGTTGTTGTAGTTATTTAATACTACATCCGTTTCTTCTCTATCACACCGGTTTGACTTTTTGACTCGTATCTGTGTCACTTAGACCGGGTGATTTGGATAGCAAAACGATGCGATTTTTTGATAATTTTTTCACCGTCTTATAGAGCAAATTTTACTCTACAACGCCGTGAAAAAATTATCAAAAAATTGCATCATTTTGCTGCACAAATCACCGGGTCAAAGTGACCCAGTGAATAGTGACAAAAGTCAAAACGATGTGATAGAGAAGAAACGGATGTAGTACAAAGCAACGTGTATTCTTCTCTACGACACGTGTAAGGAATTGACTGCATCATAAAAGCATTAGAACAAGAGGATTTTTGCAATATGAATCATGAGACATGACATGCACTACCAAATCCAACTGTTTTTCTTCAACTTGCAGGTTAAATATGATGCTACTAGCTTTAAACTCCATTAGTTAAGTTTTTTTTTTTTTTTTTTTTATTTTTTAAGTCAAAACAAAATAGAAAACAATGGTTGATACATTCGCGGGTCGGGTCTAGTATTAGTAGTAGCGGTTTTTAGTTTTTACCTTCAGCATTAATTAGCTTTCTTGTGTTGCAATTGTTTAGCTGTAGCCATTGTTGTTGGCTTCTGTACTGTCACTGTCTCTTTCTGCAACATGTGATTTTTTCAGTGAGGTGAAAAAGAGAAGGAACACAGGTTGAATGAGATATACATTTGAGCTGATTAACAACACTACTATACTACAGATATAGAGGGTGAGCGCAGACCGATTCAGAAGGATTTTACCCTCCTTAATGTTAAAGTCTAGTTACATAAAAGGCATGCATGGTTTTTAAACAGCTTGCTTTTCTAACTTTCCTAACCTATTAGCTTCCCTCTTTGTCCAAGAAGGAAGCAGTGTGTTGGAAAAAACTTTGGTGCGTCCCAAAGGTAACCGGCTAAGCCGGTACTAGCCGGTTATTACGAAAATGCCAGCTACCGGACGAAAAAAGTGGTCCCAGAGGCCAGCTACGGGACAAAAAAGATGGTCCCAGGAAGATTCCTTTTTAACCTAGATAGCATTGTTAACACTATAGAATGAACTAAGCTGAATAAGATAACACAGAGATATCATTGTTTAATCTTTAGTTAGTCAGTTTAACAGTTATGATATTAACCCTTTCATTTAAGATAAACCCAGAGATATCATTGTTAACAAAACTTTAATCCTTAACTAATCACAGCAGAATTAGAATTAAATACAGGATAAACTATCATACATTGAAATTAAAATGTTGAAAATGACAAAAATCACAACATACAACAGTTTCACACGAAAATAGTGGGCTTTTAAAGCATTCTCGGCCCCTTCGAGTCTCACACGTAACTGAACACAACAGAATAGAGAAGCAAACTATCTTACTTTGAAATTAAAACGATGAGAATGACAAAAATCACAACATACAGCAGTTTCACATGAAAAGAGTGGGCTTTGGAAGCATTCTCGGCCCCTACGACTCTCCTACTCAACGTTGTTACCTCCTCCTGAAGTTGTTGGAGATCTGGAGCACAGCAAGGACTGGGAAATTCATCTTCCCAGTAGAAATAGTTGCATTGTTGACCTCTAGGCTTGGCACAAGTCCAAAACACGCGTCCGTCATTTCCGGGCGTATGTGCGGTACGACTTACCGGGTAACGGCCACAGAAACACTGCCCAGGCCTACACCCTGACCTCCGGGATGAATCTCCTCTTGAATATGAAGGTGGATTGCTTAGTGAGGGTGAAGAGCTTACACTATGTTGAGACATTTCTTAGAGAGAAAGAAGAGAAGGGTGAAAGAGAAGGAGAACAGATGAGATCTGAGAGTGAAGAGAGAAATAAAGAGTTAGTTGAGTGTGGTTGGAGATTGTATTAAAAGCGGGCAGTGGGTAGGTTGGCTGATATAAATGCAGGTATCTAACTTTAAGATAGAGTACTTAACAATTTAGAATTGGTACCTAATAACGTAGTAGTGCATTTATTTATTCAGTTTTGGTAGGTGAGGGTAGTTGGCCAACACCAAATGCACCGTAAATAAAACTAACTGTACAGTTTGTGTTCAAAAAAAATCACAAGCAATTTTTCAGAAAACAACACAAGTCATCAAATCATAAGCAAACAAACATTGCCTAATCATCATTGGGAAACATTGTTCATAACATACACTCTCAAACATACAACCCACAAAATTTACTGACATAAACATTGTTCATATTACAAATTCCCAAACAACATAACAGACAAATTCACTTTTTTCCATTCTTCCCCGACGACTTTCGTGCCGACCTCCTCGTCTTCGCCCCGGATTCCAATGGAACAGTAGGAAAAGAAGGGAAATTGTACATCCTTTCAAACTCATCAACATTCTCATCAATGGACTTGAAGCTCAGTAACTCTTCAAACATCTTGGCCTTGTGGATGTTGTAGTCTGATCTAGCCATTTCATTGGCTATCCAGATTCTCAGATGCTGCACTTGAATAGAGAAGTTCTTCTTTGGATTAGGAATCAGGTCCCTCAAGTGGGTCATGAAGAAGCATACAAAAGGGCCACAATCACACCTGAGAGATTAAAATAGAATGCAGTTGTGATGTATAAGATAGTGTGTTTAAGAAAATGGTGAGTGGAGTTAATGAATAAGTTTTTTACCCGTTTGGTTGTTGGGGAACGTCGTCATTCATGTACCACACATCCCACTTTGTGATGTCATCATGGTACTCTGGATAGGAGGATAGCACCTGGTGAATTTGATTAACTTTTCTAGCCACATCCCTCTCAACATACCCAAGTCCAGAAAGCGAGTCCAAGACGTATATTTCCTTGTCGACAAAGGAAATGACCATCATGAACCAGTGGGTTCGATGTACATTCATGGGCAGGGCAACCTATTTCATTAACAATTCAACATAAAATAAGTTCAACAAAATATGAATGTATAAAGCAGATTGCATTGATAGAAATCGTAAATCTTACGTAGCCCATCTCGTTCCACGTTCCTCCGTATTTATCGGACACTTGGAAATATCGATTACCCTTCGTTGGCTGAACAAGAATTAAAATTAATGATGCTATTTTGTGGAAGAATTTTAAATTGAGTTTTTATCCAATGAAAAGGGAATGAACTTACGGCATAATGTGTTCCGAGGTACCAAATGCGAGGGATTCCACCAAATGGTCGGCTTCTTTCTTTCAGATGAAGCAATTGCAAATATGCATCGATGACCTAATTGTTTAAAAAGTGAATAGAAAAGTGTTATGATGATGATGGGAGAATGTGTTAAGAAACTACGTTAAATCAACAAAAAGAAATACTTACTTCGTTGTCAAACCATTTACCATCCATGAAGCGCCACGCGGCATACCTCGTCACCTTCTCATAATCAGCAATGTTAATAACCAACTCACTGCAGATATAATAACAAATCAAACCATAAGTAAAAACAAAATTTGTGTCTTGTACAGCTTATTTAGGAAATTTGAATGTAAATAACACTTACTCTCGCAAGCTTAGTGGAATTTTGGGATCCCATGGTTTTTTATCGAACTTAGGCTCATATTTGTGAGACAAAAAGAAGTTGATCCAACAATCTTCCAGGCTAGGCATCTCTGGCAGACATGTCATTTCCTAAGGATTGCTTTGTTGCTTCTTAAGCGACACCCGATTCGACCCCCTTATGATCCACCGCGCCTTTCCCCGGACAGACCCATCAATGTTTTTCCTTGGGTCCGCCCAAGAAGCCAAGGATGCCTCCTCCTAATAAATCAACAAAATGTTAGAATTGGAAACAGAGACATCAAGTCTAAAGTTAAAACAGTTAATACACTTACCTCATCGTCATCGTCAGATCTGACTTCTTCGACCACCTCCATCGAAGAGCTAACCTCATCCTGATTCTTCTTCTGCTTCTTCTTGGGAGGTTCTTCTTGTTTATCCTCTTCACCTCCCTTCTTCTTTTCCCCTCCTTCCTCTTCCTCCGTTTCATCCCCCTGCTTCTTTTCCGCTCTTTCATCTACCTGCTTATTCTCATCTTCTTCCTTCTTTCTCTCCTCATCCTTCATCTTCTTTCTTCCATCTTCCCTCTCCTCCTCCAACTCAGACTTTCTCTTGTTAACAGTCGCGAACATGGCCAATAATGTTTGCGGGTCAGCATTCTGCGCCAGCTGTCCCAAAAGATCCTTCAAATAATCCCCTGGTGGGAGAACTAATTGAATTGCTGGTGCAACAGCCTTCTCAGTAATTGGCTCTTCATCCATTTTCTTCAACTTCAACTACAAAGAACAACAGAGTATAAAGGTTAACATTTAAGATAAGGATGTTAACTGATAAAAACATATTTGTAAGTTTTATGTAAAAGGTTACTCACATTTTCATTCATACACACATACTTCCATCTCTTAGAAACATCAGATGTCTTCCAGAATTTCAACCTGGGACTTGCATTCTTGTCTTTGCATCCCTTGGGATTTTCTTGAAATTTGGGGCAAAACTTTTCCAAGTACAGAAGCTACAAAATATACTCACAACATTAGAACTTAAGAAGGAGCTATTAACATATTAAACAGAAATCATAAAACAAATGACAAAATGCTAGATTATTACCACAAGAATCAGCACGCAACCATTTCCTCGCAAGGTTTCCCCAGTCTGGGCCTTCACATTTTGTTTCACCAGATGATCAAGCCACAATTCCGCCCAGTTCACCTTTTTCAGGTGCTCCAAATCTACAACAAGTTTGGCCAGCCCAGACCGGACTCCTTGTCGCCCGATCGGCATCCCTAGGGCCCCCAAGATTAAACAAACAGCCCTCTGCTTCCACTCATCATTGAACAGCTTCCTATTTTTCAAGAACCACGGAACATACTTACCGACCTTTGTGTTGTCCTGGACGAGGCCAATTCTGTGTGCCACTTCTTGTACAACCTTTGGATCGACCTCCGGAAACTCAGTTGTTCCGGTGCATTTTACTCCAAGGAGCCAGCCGACAACTTCCGGGTGTGCGCAAGAGATTCCGGCGGGGAGGCCTCCGTGTGCACCGTGTGTAGTGGATCAAGGATCGCACAGGAAGAATAGGGGTGTGTGTAGGGAGAGGGTAAGTCAGTAGCAATGTCTGAGAGAGAGACAGAGGTTTGGCAGAGCTTCCGCGTATGGCAGTGTGTTCTCCTTTGTATGGAAAGGTTGACGATCTATATATACAGGAGAACGTGACCGTTGTAGTGTGGTTAATGCGCCCATTAATGGCGGCTTAATTAGCTTAACCATAACGGCACGTTCGTCCGAGTATATAGGAACCGTTAGAGCACGTGGTGTGCGAATACCGGAACCGTTACGAGGTTGACCGGGTTTGACCGGGTTTATGGAGCTCGTGCCATAAATCTCTCAAAACAGTTACTAAAGGTCGCGTGCGGGCTTGGCTCGCACGCGACAGGGCTTACTCTAGCCTCCAAACCACTAAGTCCCTACAAGTCCCGTGCAGTGGTATGCGAGGGCTCTGTCTCGCAGCCCCCACATGGATCAGCTCGGCTGGTGATCCTGTGTGTGTGGAGCACAATATGGTGTGCTGGATGGCCGCCACGTGGCCGAGATCTGTCATGTCAGAAATGTCACATAGTGCTAGTATGTGTTGAGTGGTGGCACAAATGAGATGCATAGACGTCAATCAAACTCAGTTTGGGTAACGCGTACCCGTTGGAAACATTGTTCTTTCCCATTAACTACATCACCAACACAATTCTGTACCCAATTTGAGGACTTTGTGCCTGCCTTGTGTTTGTACCATGCATGGCAGTGTGCACAACCTCCAAAAACCCACAAATAGGCATCTTTGAGTATTGAGTTGATGGAGTATTAACAACTCATTCTAAAAAAATGCATGAACCTTCTTAAATGCTAAACCCTAGAGAGGGGTCTATCTTAAAATTTATAATGTATTTCCCTTTAAAATGCCACTTATTTTGGTTTCTTCGTCGATGGAATGACTCGGGGTGTCACCATGTGTCCTGGAAAACATGCCAAGGACAGTGCTGGGAGTTATTTTGAAATGGCTTCAAGTTTTGCTCCTCTAAGTGACATAAAGGGGCAAAAATCGAATGAAAACTCGATAATTGTACGAGTTTAGCCATGAAATGTGCCCCCAGCATGCCAAATCTGATTTAATGTTGTATTTGGGTCATTTTAACAAGACTGGGAGTTTTGAGGTCACACCCAACCATGGGACTTGAACACCGAGGGATAAGGGTGTAACCGACTATCGACATTGTGAGACTTGACGTCGTGAGAAGTGACCGTGTGTTGTAGGTATCAGAATTGGTCTTAAAATGTCACATAGTGCTAGTATGTGTTGAGTGGTGGCACAAATGAGATGCATAGACGTCAATCAAACTCAGTTTGGGTAACGCGTACCCGTTGGAAACATTGTTCTTTCCCATTAACTACATCACCAACACAATTCTGTACCCAATTTGAGGACTTTGTGCCTGCCTTGTGTTTGTACCATGCATGGCAGTGTGCACAACCTCCAAAAACCCACAAATAGGCATCTTTGAGTATTGAGTTGATGGAGTATTAACAACTCATTCTAAAAAAATGCATGCACCTTCTTAAATGCTAAACCCTAGAGAGGGGTCTATCTTAAACTTTATAATGTATTTCCCTTTAAAATGCCACTTATTTTGGTTTCTTCGTCGATGGAATGACTCGGGGTGTCACCATGTGTCCTGGAAAACATGCCAAGGACAGTGCTGGGAGTTATTTTGAAATGGCTTCAAGTTTTGCTCCTCTAAGTGACATAAAGGGGCAAAAATCGAATGAAAACTCGATAATTGTACGAGTTTAGCCATGAAATGTGCCCCCAGCATGCCAACTCTGATTTAATGTTGTATTTGGGTCATTTTAACAAGACTGGGAGTTTTGAGGTCACACCCAACCATGGGACTTGAACACTGAGGGATAAGGGTGTAACCGACTATCGACATTGTGAGACTTGACGTCGTGAGAAGTGACTGTGTGTTGTAGGTATCAGAATTGGTCTTAAAATGTCACATAGTGCTAGTATGTGTTGAGTGGTGGCACAAATGAGATGCATAGACGTCAATCAAACTCAGATTGGGTAACGCGTACCCGTTGGAAACATTGTTCTTTCCCATTAACTACATCACCAACACAATTCTGTACCCAATTTGAGGACTTTGTGCCTGCCTTGTGTTTGTACCATGCATGGCAGTGTGCACAACCTCCAAAAACCCACAAATAGGCATCTTTGAGTATTGAGTTGATGGAGTATTAACAACTCATTCTAAAAAAATGCATGCACCTTCTTAAATGCTAAACCCTAGAGAGGGGTCTATCTTAAACTTTATAATGTATTTCCCTTTAAAATGCCACTTATTTTGGTTTCTTCGTCGATGGAATGACTCAGGGTGTCACCATGTGTCCTGGAAAACATGCCAAGGACAGTGCTGGGAGTTATTTTGAAATGGCTTCAAGTTTTGCTCCTCTAAGTGACATAAAGGGGCAAAAATCGAATGAAAACTCGATAATTGTACGAGTTTAGCCATGAAATGTGCCCCCAGCATGCCAACTCTGATTTAATGTTGTATTTGGGTCATTTTAACAAGACTGGGAGTTTTGAGGTCACACCCAACCATGGGACTTGAACACCGAGGGATAAGGGTATAACCGACTATCGACATTGTGAGACTTGACGTCGTGAGAAGTGACCGTGTGTTGTAGGTATCAGAATTGGTCTTAAAATGTCACATAGTGCTAGTATGTGTTGAGTGGTGGCACAAATGAGATGCATAGACGTCAATCAAACTCAGTTTGGGTAACGCGTACCCGTTGGAAACATTGTTCTTTCCCATTAACTACATCACCAACACAATTCTGTACCCAATTTGAGGACTTTCCCATTACAGTGATGAGTATATTAAAAAATAAGATAGAGTTCTGTCTAGAGTTCAGAATTATGGAAATTATATTAATATATTTAGAAGGAGATGTTAAGAGACAGTCAAATGCAAACGCAAAGATGGCGATACTTGTGTTTTCTACATTTTTACACACTGTCATGGCAATACTAATATAATAATATACCAATAATACAAAATAAAATTAATTATGATACTCCACAACTAAAGAAATTAAAAAAACAATAAGTTTGTTACGTTAAGATGGAGTCTTTAAAATATTTGTGTTTTTGTCTAAAAATGTAGATAGCTTTTTATGAAAAATTTGAAATTTGAAAATTTTAATGTCAGTTGTCCCATCCTCTTCATTACTGGCAACCACACAACCAAATATCTCTCTCTCTCTCTGCGAGGTTTCTTCATTACTAGCAACCACAAACCAGACGAACCCAGACCAGCCCTATCACAAATCTCTCTCTCTCTCTCTCTCTCTCTCTCTCTCTCTCTCTCTCTCTCTCATCAGTTTCCCGAATTTAACTTCCCCTTCCATCTCTATCACAAATCCATGGCGGACCAGGAAGATACAGGCGTAGGGGAGCAGATTTCACCTTCCAAAGACATCGATAAGGTGATTTCAGATCTAAACCAGGAGGTAAGCCCGGTTAATTTGGAAGTCCTTTTAACTGCAAATCCCCTCACTCCTGTCTTGAACCCAACCAAAGATCGAGGATCTAGCCCTCAAGAACCAGTAGGAGATGGGGGCTCCAAAACAGAAGAGGGAAACTCCATCAAAACCAAAATTGGAGGTGGGGATTCAGATGAAGAGGCAAAAGAGGCACACCCTAACTCCACCAACGCAATTGGTAGACAAATCTGGGAAGATTCAACAAAAGTCCTTCCTTTATCAATGGTCGAAGGACCACAGTTCGAGGATGCTAGTGGCATAATCCAATTGGCCGATGCTGCTGCCTCAGTTGAGAAGAGAAAGAATCCAGAGACCATTGAAGAAGACATTGAGAGGAAGAAGAAAGCCAAGAAGCAGCTTCACTTCACTTCGGAGGAGGACAAAATTGTGAACATCCCAAGGAGGTCACCAAGGAAAAAGCCAGCCCCACCAAGACCATTGAAGAAAAGGGGAAAGAAAAAGGTTTCTAAGAAAAGGGGAAAGAGCTTAGAAGATGAAGTAAAGAACATCCAGCACACACCTGGATTTGACATGTTCATGTAAGTAATCTTCTGTTAAAAACATGAACTTTATTAAATATGCTATCTAAAGAATTGACCTTTCAAACTTTAGTAATGTGTTCTGCTGACTTTAGCTGTTAATTGCTTTTTCTTAATTTTTGATAATTCTTACTATTGTTATAAAACTGATAGCCTGTTTTTTGCAACTGTTTACATATGACTGTTAATTTGGGGGTTCCGTTAAATTGCAACTGTTTACATATGACAGTGAGGAGAGGAAATATGCTTTCAAATTGAGAGACAAGGATATGCCTCCCCAACTTTTGTTACAGATGTATGCCCTATTTTGCAATTTACCACGGGAGCAACGAGACAATTACGAGAAAAGGGCCTTGGAATCCTCTAGTGATGAGGATCATGATGTAAGCAAGTACAGCTTTGAGATGAGGAAGAATGAGAAGGACAAACAGATTGAACAGCAAGAAAATGATGAGGAGGAGTCAGATGAGGAGGAGTCAGATGAGGAAGAGAAGGAAGAGAATGGATATGTGGAGGAATACAAAGGAGATGAGGATGAGAGTGATGATGAAGCTCACCATGGCAATTCCATGAGTGCCTACATCAGATACAAGTATGATTTTACTCTCGCAAAAAGTTTGTTTAAATTATGTGTCTCCTGATCTGCAGTTAATTTCTTATCTATTAGAACCTCAATCTAATATTTACTGCCCTTTCTGTTAAAGTTTGCATGTTATTACTTCATCTCTAATGGCTTTCGCTTTAATTTTAATTGTTTGTTGCTGTTTTAGTTTATTGTATGCCTCTGTAAATTTAAATTATGGGTTGATTTTCATAATTTCAGAAATGTGAGGATGCACAGTCTTCGGAAAATAGATCCTAAAATGAGGATGACCAAAGCGGTCCTACAAAGCATCAACTTGGAGTGGAAATGCATGACCAATATCCAGAAGGAACCTTATCTCACAGCGGCTCATCAAGAAAAAGACAAGCGGAAAAGAGAAGGTTCTTTGAAAAGGAAGTCGACGGGGGAGAAGGAAAAGTTGAAGAAGAAGGCGGCTGAAGCCAAGCTGAAGGGTAAGTCAGTTAAAAAGTTGAAGAATCCAAGGCGATTTCAGAGTTACATGAGCCTGCCCTCTGTTAAGAATCTTTTTAAAGAAATGACGGTTGAACAGAAAGCATGGATGCACGAAGTGGGCCTTGGAGGACTACAGCACCTAAAGATCACGGAAACCCCAGAGAAATTCAACCAATTCATTTACAAGTGCTACGATACCGACGGGTACTTGACAGCGCACGGCCGCACCGTGGAGATAACACCGGAAGTTGTCGGGTGGCTATTTGGAATCCGATGCTACGGAGAAACAGAGTTCCCGGAGGTCGATCCGATGCTACTCCGCATAGTTGAAGAAAGTATCGGCCTCGTTGAGGACAACACAACTTTCGGTGAGTACGTTCCGTGGTTCAAGGCGGATGAGAACAGGCTGCTGTTGAATGATGAGTGGAAACGAAGGGCTGTTTGCTTGATCTTGGGTGCACTGGGAATGCCGATAGGACGAGCAGGAGTCCGGAGAGGTCTTGCTAATCTTGTTGTTAATTTGGAGCACCTGAAAGAGGTAAACTGGGCAGCCTTATGGCTGGATCACTTCAAGACACAGCAAGTTAAGGCTCAGACTGGAACAACCCTTCGCGGAACTGGTTGCGTGCTGATTCCTTTGGTAAATCTCTAACTCTTTTTCAGTTATTTTGACCATGAAGTTTAAAATATTACGAGCACTTTCTTAAATGCTGCCATCTCAATTTTACTTTTCTAGCTTTTGTACATGGAAAAGTTCTGCCCAAAGTATCTGGAAAACCCAAAAGGATGTCAGGATAAGGAAGCAATTCCAAGGTTGAAATTCTGGGAAACCTCTGATGTTTCCAAGAGATGGAAGTATGTCCAACAAAACAAAAATGTGAGTGAACTTTAACATTGACATTAAAGTGTCCTGTTTATATATTAAGATTACTATCTTAAGTTTATGTCTCTCAACTCTGTTTTTGTATGTAGTTGAAGTTGAAAAAAGCTGATGATGAGCCCAAAACTGAAAAAGTTGTTGCACCAGTAGTCCAACTACTGCCTCCACCTCTACCAGAGGATTTTTGGAAGTGCATTGTGGGACAGGTGGTTGAAAAGCTTGACAAAGAGTATCTTATGTCCCTGTGGAAGGAAAAGGAGAAGGAAGAACAGAAGAAGAAGGAGGATGAGGAAGAAGAAGGAAGAAGAGAAGAAGAAGGAAGAAGAGAAGAAGAATGAAGAGGATGAGAAGAAGGAGGAAGAGGAAGGGGGTAAGAAAAAGGGGGAAGAGGAAGGAGCTCAGAAGAAGAAAGAGAAGGAAAAGTGTGAAGAAGAACTAAGAGCTAAGAAGAAGCAGAAGATAGAGGAGGCTGAGGTTAACTCTCCCATGAAGGTGGTCTACACAATCAGCTCCAGCACTGAGGTAAATGTCTTAAAGTTGATATCTTAATATTTGAGATTTATTTTTAAAGTTTTAACACCCCTAATGATTTTGTTGATTTATTAGGTGGCCTCCAATGTACCTCCCCAGCCATTCCTTGTTCATGGTTCTCCGAAGAACCCAAGGGGAAACTTGGTTGGGACTGTCCGGGGAAAGGCAGATCGGATCATTAGAGCGTCTTCGAGGATATCGCTGTATAAGCAACACATGAATCCTAAAGAATTGACTCTTATCCCACCCATGCCTGAAGCAGAACATTGCTGGCTCCATTACTACATGTCGCACAAGTATGCGAGCACGTACGAACACACCAGCAAGAATTTTTATGTTCCCCCAGAATTGGCAAAGTAAGTTTTATTTACATTCAAACTTCCTAAATAATTCTTATGTGTGGCATGCATTATGTTTATACTTCTGGTTGTGTATCATATATAATATGCAGTGAGATAGTTGCTGATATGGGTGGCATGGCCAAACTGACGAGGTCGTCCGCTTGGCGCCTCCGGGATGAAAAATGGTTTGACGATGAGGTGATGGATGCTTACATGCAATTCCTTCATCTTCATGAACGTAGCCGGGAATTCCAAGGAATCAAGCGGATTTGGTTCCTCGGCACGTGTTATTCTGTAAGTTCACTGCCTTGTCATTTTTATGATATGACTCAATTCAAAATTCATCTAGGAAAATACCTGATTAGTTATAATTTTTGTTCAGCCCACAAAAGTCCTCGAATACGTCAAGGCACACGAACAGTCGGGAGGAGAGTGGAGCGAGATGGGATACGTAAGTATTCCGAATACTATCAATACAAGCTACTTTGTTCTTTTGTATAACTTACTTTATCTTGAATTTTTAATGATTAGATCGCCGTTCCGTTGAATGTCGATCACCTGCACTGGTTCATGATGGTTATTTCCTTTGTTGACCAAGAAATATTCGTCTTGGACTCGCATACCGGCATGGGGTATTCTGAGTTCGAAGTTGCTGCCAAAATTGGGCAAATGCACACAATGCTCACCAACTACTCAGAATACAATGATGACATACGACGCTGGCAGGTGTGGTACATGAACGACGATGTTCCCCAGCAATCAAATGGGTAATAAGCTAACTACTTAACATAGCTAACAAATCCATTTACATGTCTGTGATATATATTAAGGCTGCATTCTATTTTCATCTGTCAGGAATGACTGTGGTCCTCATGTCTGCTTCTTCATGAGTCATTTGAGGGACCTGATTCCAGTTCCAAAGAAGAAGTTCTCTGTCCAGGCTCCCAACCTCAGAATCTGGATTGCGAATGAAATGGGGAGATCGAGCTATAACTGCGTATTTAACAAGAATTATCTTGGGTTAAAGGAACTGATGGAGGATGAGGACCACCGGTATGCATTTTACAGTTTGTACCGCAAGTTTTCGACTGTTTCCTTTGTTGCATTGAGGTCTGCGGAGAAGAAGAAGAAGAAGAAGAAGACGGCGGGGAAGAAGCAGCAGAAAAAGTAAATATGTGTAATGTTGTTGTGACTTTGTTTTACGAACAATGTTTCTGTCCTTTTGGATGTTGTGGGTTGTTTTGGATGTCGCATCTTTTGTACTCCTCATATGGCTTGGTAGTTAGCAGAGTTAAATCAACATTGATGAACCTTCGGCTTTTCCTGCCAAAGTGGCTATAATTGTATTATATTGTTTGTATGCTTCATTTATAATAGGCATTGAATGGTTCTGCTGCCCACAAAATAAGCTTAGTGAACTGTTTCTCTTTAAACTATTAACGATGATATCTTAAATCTTTAAGAGCAGTTAAACATTTTAAAGATGCTCTCTAAAAAGTAAAATCGAGATTGTTAGATTCTCAACTCACTGACACCACGGTCTTGGTAGCTGAGGAATTTATTATATTACATCCATATATTAATGAGGAGATAAACTTTTCAGAGATTTCGTATTCATTAAGGTAATAACTTAAAAGCATTCTATGTGTCTTTAAAATTTTGTATCCAAAATAGTGCAATACTACCTTTTGGTTGTTGGGGTCTTCTTCTTTGAAAATCTGCTATTTTAAGGTATCTCACAATCTTAGATAGGATGGAACAGTTTCATATGAACACCTCATATGGCTTGGTAGTTAGCAGAATTAAAGTATCATTGATGAAACTTCAGCTTTTCCTGCCAAAGTGGCTAGAATTTAAGGATATGGTTGGTCTGGCTCATTTATGTTAGGCATTGAATGGTTCTGCTGCCCACAAAATAAGCTTAGTGAACTGTTTCTCTTTAAACTATTGAGGTTGCTATCTTAAATCTTAAAACTGGGTTCGAGAATATTAAAGTTTCATCTCACTGACACCACAGTCTTGGTAGCTGAGGAATTTATTATACTACATCCATATATTAATGAGGAGATAAACTTTTCAGAGATTTCGTATTCATTAAGGTAAAAAATTAAAGAGTTCTTCATGTCTTTAAAAATTTTGTATCCAAAATAGTGCAATACTACCTTTTGGTTGTTGGGGTCTTCTTCTTTGAATATCAGGTTGAGAAGGAGGTCAATCTGAGAACCAGAAAGTGAAACAAACCAATTTCAGATGAGAGGGAGGGAAATTTGTGAGAGTGGAGTTCGTGGCAAGGGTTTGGTATCTTTGCCTCATGATTATGAGGAAGAAGAATACGATTTTGAGGTCTTCGATGAAGATGAATGTTTGGACATCACTCTTACAGAGAGCTATGGAGAAGATGCAACCAGAAACTCTATTATGGAAGTTCCAAATGGAGAGATCATACCAGGTATGCGTTCTTACAGTTTAAGTTAATGACTGTAGTTATACAGAGAGTAATTTTAAGTTTTATGCAGGAATAATGGTTACCAAGGAAGATGTTATGGAAATGACTTTTGAAAATGAGGTTCAAGCTTATGACTGGTACAACCTCTACGCACTGATTCTTGGCTTTGGGATTAGAAGGTGTAACCGCCGATACTTCGACCCGGAAACGAAAGAATGCATAAAGTCAAGGATATACGTGTGTGCCCGACAAGGCTTGCGCTCCGAGAAGGTCCTGTACAAAGAAAATAGGAAACGAGGGGATACCAGAAACACTAGGTGTGTATGCAAAGCTCGCGTAAAAATATCAAGAACTTCACCTACCGAGCCTTTTAAGGTGGTTCAATTCGAACCCGGTCATTCACACGAACTTTCGGAACCACAATGCGCGAGCAACCACCGGTCACACCGAAAGGTCTCTGAGGCTGATGTTGAACTGGTCAGATCTTTGAAGGAGGTGGGGATCAAGTATTGCCAAAGCTTTCTTTTGATGGTTAAACAAGCCGGCGGTTATAACAAGTTGGGTTACACACAGAAAGATCTTTACAATAAAATGGCCTCTATGGACAAGATATATTCAAATGAAGGAGATGGGCAGCAGACCTTGATGTACATTGACAGTTTGAAGCACAGTCACTATGGCGTGTTCAGGGAGTAAGTTTACTTTCTTAACAATTAAGAGTGCTATCTTATCTGTTAAGGTCTATCTACTGTTTAGTTATGCTCATACTTATTTGTTAAACTTACTTTCTGAACTGTTAGAGTTAACATCATTTATGTAACTAATCTTTCTGTTTCCCTAAGTGTTATTTATTGTTTTTGTAGGTTCAGAACAGGTAAAAATCATGAGCTTGAAAGTGTTTTCCGGTGTGATAGGAGATCAGTGGTAGATTACCACAGATTTGGCGATGTACTCATTTTTGATGCAACGTACAAGACCAACATCTATCAAAAACCATTTGTAATTCTATCTGGCGTGAACAATCACTACCAGACGACTATTTTTGCCTGTGCTCTTCTCAACGACGAGACAGCAGAAACATATGATTGGGTTTTGAAGTGCCTGATGAAGGTAATGAATAATAAGAAGCCTTTGTCCGTCATCACGGATGGCGATTTGGCAATGAGAAAAGCTATTATGGATAATTTCCCAGAGGCAAGACATCGTCTGTGTTCTTGGCATCTTTGTCGGAACGCCCAGGCTAATCTGAAGTTGGGAGATGGCTTCATGGTTGATTTTAAAAAGTGCTTGCATAGTAGGAAACCTGAAAAATTTTGGCATGATGATTGGCATGCAATGCTTACCAGATGGAACATTGCTGATAGGAATTGGGTCCAGGTCACATATATGAACCGCCACTTGTGGGCGGAGACATACTTGAAGGATCATTTTTTTGCGTTGCAAACGACGACCTCGAGATGCGAGAGCATCAACAGTTTTGTCAAGGATTATATGTCCTACTCGGACAAATTGACCAATGCTTGCAAGGGATTCACGACAGGGGTTGACAAGCTACGCAACAACGAGCGTAAGGCACACCATCGCTCCGACCAATCAGACCCGGTGATAACAACAGGGTTCACGGAACTCGAACGCCATGCAGCAGAGGTCTTCACCGAAAATGTCTTCAACATGTTTAGGAAACAAGCTGCAAAGGGTGATGATTATAGAGTGTTTGAAGTCAAAACTGTTCCAGAAGAGAGCTTGGACTTTTTCTACGTGATGAGAGGTCAAATGAAGAGATCCATGGTATGTACATCTGCTTCAATTTACATATTTATATACTATGTACTCGTGTACTGCATTTTTATTTCTAAATAATATTGTCATGTTTCCTTAATGTTATTATTGATATCTTAAGTCTTAAAGTGTAACAAATAAGTATTGATGTCACAGTCTTTGAACTATTGTCCTCTTCTATCTAGTACCAGGTTACAATCTGTCTATCCTTGTGTTCATTTGTATTTTCATTTCCTTCTTAATTTCTAACCACCCTATCTTTTCTTGCTTCAGCAAGTTGTTCAATGTCGTCATGATAACAGGCTTCTCTGTTGCACGTGTTTTCGTTGGGAAACATCGTATATGATTTGCAAACACATGTTGTTTGTTCTGAAACAAAAGGGAGTACAGAGGATCCCAAACTCTTTAGTTGCCAAAAGGTGGACCAAAACTGACAAAGAATTCTACCGAACCGAGCCATCAACGAAGGAGCCTGTTGGGAAGAAAAGTGATGACCCAGATTTGCAAGCCTTGCGCCGGGCTTCCTCGAGGAACGAAGTTCAACTGTATTACCGTTTGGGTTGTACTACTGGCGAGACAATGAGGTTCTTCAGAGAGCATATGGCCGACGGGATTCGGAAAATGCAGAGAATGGTTTCTAAAACTTTTCAGGGTACACAAGGAGCCGGGACACAAGGAGAGATTAAGAAGGAAGAAAATCCCTACGCCCATGTGAAGAATCCGAACCCCCCGGACACTAAATGCCCAAAGGGACCAAAGAAAGACAAGAGAAGGAGGTGTGGCAATTGCAAGGAGCTGGGACACAACAGGACAACATGCCCCAATCCTCCGGTGGACTCCGTCGAACAAGTGGACGATCCGGAAGACGATTTTGCAGAACTGCCACTTGAGTTTGATGTTAAAGAGGAATACTTCTGGTCTCAATCGAGTAGTCAGTCCAAGAAAAACAAGCATGAATGATATAGGTCTGTTTAGAGTGATTTTATTCGTGATTACTTGACAAGAAAGACGACCTGGGAGATGATATTGAACAAGTACCGCCTTATTTTAATGTTATTGTTGAATTGTTCTGGTATTAATCTTTAAACATGCCTTTAAAGGACTTTTGAGTTGATATTGGTCTGCTTGTAGTTAATTTCATCGTTATTTATTAACAATAAAACTCAAATTGTTAACAATGCTTTCTTAAATGAGGGAACTCCTTCTACCTGTTAAACTCTACTAACTATATGGTAGTCTTTTCTATCTGTTAGCCGCGTAGATATTAAGAACTTTATCTAAAGCGAGAAAAACTCTTAACAACTATATCTCTAGCCGAGGTTACCTGCTATAGCGGGTAAAATTTTTTGTCCTGTAGTAGCGGGGACCACAAAAAAAATAAAAAGTTTTCAGGAACCCTAATTAGGGACGCACCATAGACAACCCCCAGTGTGTTGGGTACATGAAGAGCTAGACCTTGAATTTCCATGGACTTTTATTATATATATATATATGTATATATATATATATATTGGAGAAAACATCATAATATCGTACTTCTAGCCGGGTTCGAACCCAGAACATCATGCTAGGGCTTCAAATACTCTACCATTGAGCTAGTACCTTGTTAATACGATTGTTGTGGGTCAAGTGCTTACGCTTGAAATAGATTATAGGGTCAATTGCATATTACCCCCCTATGGTTAAGGGTATGTGCAAAAATCCGTCTTGTATTTCCAAATGTTGCAAAAAGCCCTCTTGTACCACTTCGGCTCTAAACTATATTCTGGAATCATGATCTCGGATTGAGTTAAGATGACTGAAAGCAGAGGTTGAAGATTCTGACGTCCTACGAGGATGGAGACCGCAGCCTCTTTGGGCCCTCATCAAAACTGGCTCTATGCTTCTATTTCAGTGGGCATCATCTTGAAGCTCATCTGAATATTTGTACTATAATTGGTGCTCATCAAAGTTGGCCATATGCTTGCATGAATTCAAAGTCACTTGTCTAATCCTTGACAAAAAGAATTTTTTACATAGTTACAAAATACGTTAAGATCTGTTGTCTGTCACATCAGGACTGTCTGTTTTCTGTACCTAATTATCAGAGTCTTCTCTAAGGCACGTCACCTTTTGTCTTCACACCCGGGTTCATTATCAATCTTCTGTAGCCTGTCTGTTGTCACCTGCTCAAAATTGTCATCAGCATCTCCAAAGAGAAATGAAGACTGCCAAAAGTGCCCAATGACACCTAGAGCGTTTCTGTTGCCTAAATATCGGTGTCCTGGGATAGCTTATTCAGGTTGTTGTTTGAAGTGATGAATATAGAAGATGGGGATGTTTGCCTAAATTTCGGTGTCCTGGGATGGCTTATTCAGGTTGTTGTTTGAAGTGATGAATATAGAACATGGGGATGTTTAGGCTAACACACTAGATGGAAGGGGATTGCCTAGTGTGTTGTTGATCCTGATACAACATGGGATCATTTATTTTTTCAAGAAAAGAGACACATAGGGGGGGGGGGGTTGGCAAAGATGAATTATCAGATAGATAGATTATGTAAAATCTGGGCAAAAATCTAGATTATTCATGTAATTAAACCGGTCCCTGTTATAAGAAACCGGACACGGATGTAGACAAACCGGGACCGGTTTAAATGCATCCGGGACCGGTTCATTTGCATCCGGGACCGGGTTAGTGATGAGGGATTTATTTTTTTCGGGAAGTATGCCACGTGGCCGTGTTTTAGTGGCCTGTTGACCGAGCCATTAACAGCCGGTCCCTTTTCCTCCAAATCCGGACCCGGGTGTTAATGGCACGCGGTTTCTGCGCTAGCATGGACACGTGTCACGCCGCCAGTGGTTGTTTGACCGAACTGGTGCGTGGGAATCAGCCGACACTTCCCTTCTTTTCAGCCGTGGGTATATCCTTTTGAGCCGTGGGAATCTCCACTCAAACCCGTTCTTCCCCCTACAAATACACCGGGCAGTTTTCACTTCTCCCACCACTTCATCAAAATCATCCAATATTTTCACTAACTTCTCCATCTCCCCTCCATCATTTGCCATGGCTCACCGTAGCCTTGTTGAACGTCTTCCCCTCAACGATGTAAGACGCCCGCACCATAATCTTATTCGAAAACACGCTACGGCGTCGCATTATTTTCTGACGTCCAAAAGATGAGGTACGATGAGCTATCTTTTCGTAGTGTTTATTCCGGTCGTGGCATAGACTTGGAAGACAAGTATTACGAATATGCTATGAAACACTTGGACGATATGGGTTGGCAGCCGATGGCTAACCTTAACACGAAGGTTTATCCCATGTTGGTTCGACTAATTTTCGCAACCATGGAGGTGGTGGAAGTTCCAGGAGATGTTAGCTACCCCGTTGCGTGCTTGAGGAGCCAATATCTGCATTTAACTGAAGAGGCTTTGGGTAACGCTTTAGGAATCTCGACTTCTGGTGACAAGATTTTCTTCACCAAATTGGACGACCCCCCGAAATATGTCGAAATGCCCATGGAGGACTACTATGGGTCGTTCTGCACGAACCGATACCTCGTCCCAACGGCGTTAAAATCTTCTGACATCCAGCCCAAGTACCGCCTACTAAAACATTTCCTTGCAAACACTATACTACCGCGGACAGGTCACGCCGATGAGGTAGACACATTTCTGGGCTTTATGATCCATTGTTTTGCTATTCGTCGTCAATTGTGTTTACCTTTCATAATGCAACGATACATGTTTAAGTGCGTGGGTGGTGGCAATAAGCAACAATGCATCCCATACGGTGCATGTTTTACGACTATCATGTCGTACTTTAACATTATTCCAGATTTTGAGGACATTGTTGATGCTACTGAGCGACCCATCGATCGGTCCGCGGTAATCCAGATACGGGGATTTCTAGGACAACAGGAACGAGGTGATGAAGCTGGACCCTCTATCGGGCGTCGTCGAAGCACATCAGACGCTCCCCGTCCAAGAGTGCCAGTCAGTCAGACGACACAGAGGTCGGGAAGTTCAAGGGAGCAGCAGTTGACCTTAGCGGAGGTTAATGAGAATGTAAACAGGGTTGATCGCAAAGTTAGCAAACTTAAAAAGTTTATGAAGAAAAGTATGAAGAAGCTGGAGGCTCAAATTACTGCTCTGTTCCAAGGTCGTCGTCCACCTTCACCAACGTATTCCTAAAGTCCCGACTCTACTGAGTCTACGTCATCATCGAGCCCGGAATTGTAGTCACTTTAGTTGTTCGGCTATTAAGTGTAACGTCATTTGTAGTTTTCTGTTATGGCTTCTTTCTTGGTTGTGAACGTATCATTTTTTATTTCTGTTATGGCTTCTTTCTTGTTCATTCCCCACTACAATGAAACTTTCTCGATTACGGATGTCCTGAAAGAAGTCGACACACTCAGAGAACTTGTCACTCATAACCCATGCCAGGGTAGTTCACGACAATAGCAAGACAGTCATCCACCGTGCGCCCAACACGGTCATGTGTGTGGGTGACGACGAGATTACCATGGTGATGGGTAATTTTTTGGGCCTGGAATGCCTCTGTCAAGTTGACCATCACCTCCTGGCGGCTGGAGCTACCGTAATCGCGGCGCCTGCGTTTCCTAGAGTCTAATGACCCGCTACCCTGAGTACTATCCCAATCACTTGGTGCCTGTAGCGGGGAGCTCGAGGTGTCCTCCAGATCCGCAGAGTGGCGATCTGGTCGTGGTGGGGTGCGATACCTGCTTGCTTCTGCCCTTTCATGTGGTGATGGCTCAGCAGAGGGGGTCCATGAGTACTCACCAGTCTCGGTGATTTTCGAGAAGGCCTCGTACTGCAATTCCTTGTGTATGAGACCTTTCGCCGTGAACTTCTTCGCCTCTGGCTCTCGCTGTAGGTACAAATAAGAAGTTAGCAAGCATGAAACCACAATAAATGATTAGAAGAGAAGGACCGGTCACATCACCCCAACGAGATTCGCCCATCCTTGAGCCGACATCGTGAACGTACCCTTCTACTCATCCCACCCCAACCCAGTCTCCTTGGTCGTGATTCTTACCCATAACTTGAAGTCTCGCTTAAGCTGGTCGAATTTATTTTTAATTTGTTGTTGAGTTAAAATCACATTAAATTTTTCTGACATGGCCAATATGATGTTACTGTATCCTGTCTTATGAATTTCTTTACCACGAAAATTTCCCTTAGATTTTTCAGAAATTATTAACTGCAGCAACAGTTCGATTTTATCATCAGACCAGGCAGCCCTATCAACCAAAACCGCCCCTTCAGGTGTCGTGGACGGGGGGGGGGGGGGGGGGGCATGACATGTGTTTGAATTGCGAGATTTACCATGGTTGCGAGCACAATTTCCACCCTGAGAAGTAGACATTTTCCTGCACCAAAAATGATATCACAAATAAATCAGTATAAGATTGGAGTCCAATGTGTGAGTACAAGAATTAAAACAAACTGTAAAAGAATGTAACCTGTGAGTACTACTTTCCAAAATAAAGCTGATAAACAATTTGGGAAGGCTACTCTCGCAAACTGTAGAGTGGCCATTGCAACGAAGTGAAGGAGCTATTTATACTGAAAAAGTACCAACACTAGCAAGTAAAACTGATAAAACGAATATATTCGGGGGAATATATTCTTCTCCTGATATGAATTGACCCGTCACTGTGATGATAGACCCCTCACTGTGATGATAGATGGCTCAGTGTAAAAAATATTTGCCCCTCTGCTATGGAGTGACCCTTCATTGAGAAGGAACCAATTCCCCGGCATCCTTACAGTCGAATATATTCGCGCAAAAAGCCAACATTTTTCATCTGTGATTGGGCTGTGGAATGACAAAACAGGGACCTGTTGGGGCAGACCCGGATCCGGATTGTCTCTTGCCGGATCCGGCCAGCTCCAAACAGGTACCGGTTTTGTTATCCAAGATTGCATGCAAACCACTCACAACTAAAGCCTTCTATCCGCCACACACGTTTGGACAGTTAAGTTAGTTTGATTTAACAAAGTTTGTAGCTTGTAACTTAAATGTGACATTTGTTTTCTGTCTCCATTTTGATCCGGCCGCGCAAACTGGTTAGTTAAATTAGTGTAGCAAGTCTATGTAGTTGAGAATGTGAATTTCAATTTTTTATTTTTGTATTCTTAAATTGGATGAAAAATACGAAGCATAATTAACAAACATTCTGTGCGAAATTGAATGAAGACAAGTTTATTAATGCCAAACTAAAAGCATGCGTCATTCATCCACAATCTCCGAAATCAAAATAACATTCGGCAAATACATAAGAAATGAAGCAGGAAGTCCACACATGACTGTTACATATCAAACAGATTCTGAATCCGACGGGTGATCCCCAACCACCTCCAATTCGTCAACACCCAAAGCAGGATTGAACACAGGCCCATTTTCTCCACCAGCATTGTTCCTTGCAGTCGGAACATTGAAAAGCTCACAAAGCGCACCCAAATTGGACGTGATGTGAAGAGGGTGTCGAGGTCGATGGCCCGGCACATCCGGCAGATTTTCATTCGGACCACCCTCTTGCTCCCTAACCCATCTCAAGAACTGAATGCGGAGGTTGTCCTGTTGGTGTTTTAGTTGTGTCGGAGTGTGGGAACGACCCGTGCGAAGCAGCATGTCACTGGCAATCGCATCAAATGATGCACGAGAAAAGTAAGAGCCACGCATGTGGCCTCTTTCTTTCTGTTCACCTAGCAACTGAATGTAAATTCGCCAGTCATCGCAGCTCCACATTCTCGGGTGTTCAATGACACTCATAGGAGCGTTACGGCGACCAAGTGTTGTTCCTCTTCCTCCGTGCATGTTGTATTCAAAAAACAAATTATGTAGTATCCAACAAAAATAATCAGCCAATCAAACAAAGGATAGGAAGTACCTAAATGTGGTAGTGCAACTTAGGAATGGGGGAGCAGATATGCACTTGTTTACAAATAGAGGCAATGGGACCAGTGTGGGGAAGGCTTTTATAGCCGGTGAAACAATAAAACCGGACCCGGTTCTGTATTATCCGGAACCGGCTATGAACCAACCGGGTCCGGTCCTCCTTAATCAGGGACCGGTTTTGTTCGGTTGCCGAGTAAAGAAATTAAAATAACTATCAGGATCCGGGTAACTAATTAACCGGATCCGGGTATCAACATAATTCCAATAATCTATCTATCTTTGCCAAACAGGTCAGATTATTTTTCAAATTTTCATTAATCTATCCTATAATTTAGCTTTGCCAAACATGCCCATAATGCGGAAAAGGGAAGTTACTATACTAAAAAATGTAGACCCCTTGAGACGAACAAAAACTGCTCATCTCAAGGTCCAATCTTCAGATCAGCAGTCAAGCTAAATGTCATTTGAAGGCTAGTCGAATCCTGCCCAGGTTCTCCCCCAGGGTCAGGTAGACCATGGAAGACAACAACCGTATAAGGGGAACGGGTGGGAGTTATCAGCCTTCTATAAATTGCTTAGCAGAATAAATATAAACTATCATCAAAGATATCCGGGAAAAAAGAATCAGCTCCAAATATACAGAAACCGAGGAAACCGAAAGCTAAAGATTTTGAAAATATGTGACCTTGTAAGAGGATGGAAGTAGTATACTCAACCTCAGATATCAAAAAATAGTATGTATAGCATATCTGTCCTTGAACCTATATTATTGCGAAAATTCTCAAAGTTAGTAAGTAGTATATTTACTGGAAAATTCACAAGTTCACATCTTTCCTCAGCTCACAAATAGTCCATGCAGCCCATATGGGACTCGTCTAGGCAACTTGACTGTCGCTAGGACCTCGAGGGTGGGCGATTTAGCATCCATCACCATAAATGTCGACACTTGAGTCAGCTTCCAACCGTCTCGATATCTCCTTCTTCGGTCAGCTTCAATGCATATGGTAGGTCCATCTCGTGCAAGGCGTAAAGGTTATCTCCAAGCGATGTCACGCTCGTATTCGCTACCCCGAATCCTCGGAACATGCTAACTTGGCCCATCATAGCCCTTCCCAACATCCCCATCAGCGAACCGAAGTGACCTAGACCGTAGAAACCGGCAAAGAAATTCGGCATCACCGGAACGCCAGCGTCGCGTTCCGACTCAAACTTGTGTGTTCACATACCGGCTGCAAAACGTGGCTTCCCCGTTAGACAGCCAGATCGAATGGAGCATACCATCGCCGTCGAATAGGTGGTAGGGCCCGTGTTGCGGGTTCGGGCCGTTGCGGATGTAAGTGCCTCGGAGGGAGCGCGGAAGCTCCCCCTCCACCTCGAGGCACCCGGTCGGCGGTGTCTCCTTCACGGGGATGTGGTCCCCGCTAAGTGCGATCCCTGGATCGACTGAAGGCAGGAGAGGAGGGTTGATGAGGGTGCTGTTTAGAGTGGTGAGGAAAGGGGAAAGAGTGTTTGGAGTTGGAAAGAGGGCAATGGGAGAAGATGTAAGTGAAGATAATGCTTTTTCTCCATGTTGAGCCAAGTGATTCAGCATGGTCTGTGGTGATGGTGGGCTCTCTGTTTTGGATGCTGACACCTTCAACACTGGCTTTCTGGTGTTGCAATGGTTTGCTGTAGCCATTGTTGTGGGCTTCTGTGTCTGTGTTCCTTTCTGCAACATGGGATTTTTTAGCAAAAAATAAGGAGAAGAAGAAGAAGAAGAAGAAGAGAAGTAAGACATGGTTGAGTGCAAGAGAGAGTTGAGCTGAATCACAGTATAAAGCTCTTCTATAAGAAGAAAGAAGCTGGATAAGGAAACAAATACTGAAAAAAGCATGGCACAAGTATCTTCTTGTTACCGCCACTTGCTTTTTTAAGTATTTTTCTAAATCTTCAAACTGATCTGAAGAAAGGGACGAAAACCAAAAGCAGAGTCCCATAAAATAGCCCACCAACAAGGAAATGATTCAAAAGAAAACAGACTCTGGCACATGTTCATTGCAACTCTTAGTGATTTTTATTTCTGGTGCACGAGTGAAATAGGTGAGATCAAGGAAGCACAATTTTAACAATAATCGAAGGGAATCTAAGGGGATGATCTGAAGTCTGGCATATGTAATGCAGGTTCACTGCATGGATCGAAGAAGCACAGTTTTCAGGAATAGTTAAAGCAGGTACTTCACCATCTTTCTCTTCAGTTTGACTTTTTTATTTGTAACCGGGTCACTTTGACCCGGTAATTTGGATAGCAAAATGAAGCAACTTTTTGGTACCATGAAAAGATTACCAAATTCTTGTATCGTTTTGCTAACCAAATCACCAAGTCAAAGTGAACAATTGAATAGTGGTAAAGTCAAACTGGAGAGAAAGATATGGAACGGAGGTAGTAGATGATTGAGCTCCTTGATAGAACTCAAGAGTTTACGTATGCCAAAAAACTTCGCTAGGAGAGAGAAAAACCCTTTTTATTACTTATGTCTACATTCAGGGAGGATCACTTAGATTGTAAGTGTCAGCTAAAGAACATTGTCTGGTTTACACTAAATTACTATATACTAGCTGCAAATCTTTCCTCATCAAGTATAAATATAAGTATACTATTATGTATAATGTGGCACTATGATTATAATACACTAATCGCAATCTGTGTGCCCACTATTATTAATTAATGGAGAATCAATACAAGTTTAAGAACGGCAGAGGTAGTTTATTTCTTAATCACACTCAGGTCATTGTTTTACTCCCAAATACCAATTGTTTTTCTTCAATTTGCAGGTCAAATATAATACTACTAGCTTTTAACTTAAATTTGTAAGAATTTTTTTGTTGAAAAAGAAATGTTGATCCTCTTGCGGGTCTATTATAGTACTAGCAGTTTTTAGTTCCTACTAATGATAATAATCATAATAATAAGCAATTCTTACACACTTTAGCAGTAAATGACATGGTCATACTCCAACACACGACACAGAGTTCTACAAAGCTTTTGATTGTCAGACTTTCAATCATTCTCTATTTTGTGTATGTGTAATGTACTGTAAAGATGGATTAGGGACACTTCATTGGATTACGGACACTTCATTTACTCCAGAGTACATAAGAATTACACTCCATAAAAGGCAGCATTTTCTAATTGATTACGCATTGCAAGTGAAACCTCAGAGCCACTCCCTAAATACTAATGCTATATAATTCATACGACCAATTTACTCAGTAAACGTAACATCTTCCTACGAATAAACACAGGTAGATAACCCCCATTTTGATAAGCATCCTACGTAATTACATTAACTTTAATTAGTGATGGCATTAGTTAACGAGTTGCAATTAAGCTTCATGGTTCGTCACCTTTGTTAACTCTTAACAGTCTTTGATTGCCTCCACCAGAGACTCCACTTTCTTGACCATGGCAGCCTTTTCTTCTCCATCTGGCATAGAAGCCAGTTTCTGCTGGAAACTCTCTAAATTCTTCAGCTCTCTGCGCTTCTTCAAATCCATGGCCGCAGTAGTCTCTCGAATATAATTCTGCATCAAATTAGTAAAGTAAAATGTCACTAGAGATACTTTCAAAGTTTTTCTGCACAAGTTTTAGTGAACTTCGGTATGTGAATGATTAAAATATAAACAAGCAATTAAAGGAAGTGCGCAATCACAATAAAGTAAAACAGA
Organism: Linanthus parryae; assembly: GCA_023055425.1. NCBI lineage: Eukaryota > Viridiplantae > Streptophyta > Magnoliopsida > Ericales > Polemoniaceae > Linanthus > Linanthus parryae. The sequence continues at coordinate 3,005,932 of JALGPY010000002.1, forward strand.
ACCCCCAGACTCAAAAGGAAAGAAAAGGACTTGCAATGTAGATAACCAGCTTGAAACAAGTTCACATAACACAGGAGCTTAAAAGTTTTTCAGAGCTTTAGGATTTAAGTCCACTGCTTTTCTGGGTTATGATAGAACATGCAATCAAGATGGTTTGGAAGGACGTTCTTATTAAGGAAGATGAGTCTTTAGTAATGTTAAAAGCAACATATAGAAACATTTCCTCTGTGCTGTTCGCTCTCTCAAGAAAAATGTGGGAATTTTAGGTTCTAATGACTGAGCGAGTACTGACTACTTATAATGCATAATTTTCAAACCCTTTTGGGTAAAGCATAAAGTGGCTTCAAGACTACAAAACTTTGTTTGTTCGAGTTTGGAGCTAAGGGGCGCCTATAGGAAGAGGTACAGAAACTAGTACCTCTAACACTCGAATCCGTTATGCCTTAACTATCACTTCAAATGATGACCTCAGAATTTCCTCTGCAATAACGTGCCTTTCCTGAAAATATACAACTGACCGTTTTAACGATGAAAAGACACGCAATCTCATTAACAATAAATTTAATCAACAAGATCAATGGTGTACCTCCATAGTACGTCGCACCATATTCAGTTAGCTCAAGTACAGACTTCTGAGCAGAAGAAGAAAAAGACAAAACACGCATTAGAAAGTACAAATACCACAAAGTGAGCTACTATAGTCCATACATAATTATATACTTCATTATTAGATTTAATATTGAATGCTTTGACAAGTAAAATGGAGTATGAGTTCAGGACAATCATTGCTACCGCGACAGTGAAACATTATGCTGTAATTTGATCCATCGTTAATTACAGAAATAGAAAAAATATCATGTATGTTGCCTTATCACACACATTTTTTACTAGTCTAACCCTTTTACTGTAAGGGATTATACGTATAGTGACTTCATTAACTTATCCAAGTTAGAAAACGCATGTTCAGTTAAGGTTATCTGTGTATCAGTGAGGTTGATTCTTATTTGGTTCTCTCATCAACCGGCTTGGGCTTACACCCTTCACTACCCTTGGTAAAAAGACAGCCTAATCTACTAACCCTTGGTAACAGCCAACATATTGGGCAAAACTACTAATAGTACTAACTATGTGGCCTTGGTCTTAAAAAGTCCATTTCTTCTCATACCGTCTTCTGTCCTCTCACTATCCAAGTGGTAAATATATAAGAAGCAAATTTTACTTGGCTTCGACTGCCTAGATAAGTTTTCGGTAAGAAGCTTCTAGAACAGCTGAATGGCACAATATATTTTAATCCGTTGACCTTTCAGCATAGAACATGTCTGTTACTACTATGTGCATCAATATAGCAGGTTGAGCGAGTGATTCAACTATAGCTTAACGGTTAGCATACCCATGAACAATCTCTACACTTCGTCTGTGCTAGTCAAAACATAATAATCACATTACACTTGCCATCAGTTTCACGTACGTGGACTTAGTCCAATGACGAGTGAACATAGCTATATCTACATGTAAACTTCTGATTTTATACTTACACATCTTTAACGGACATTTAGTGGCCACAAGAAGCTATTATACTCTAAGAGGGGAAAAGTGATAAAGATCCTCAAGTATACAACAAGAATGACAGAATGCAATAGAGTATCAAAGCAGCCGATTTCAGCTAGCAAGTTCAATGAATCTTCACAGATCATTAAGAAATAAGCATAATCAGAAGTAAAACCAAGTTTCACGAATCTGGAATATCAGAGGGCAAATACTAATCAAAATGAAACACCGGTTCTTTGGTTCAAAATCATTCCGCTCTCTTCTAAAATCACTACTTAGTACTTACTACTTACCCGAAAGCACATTATCTGAAGAACATGGCCAGATTCTCTAATGACTTGCCCAAAATTTACTTGCCCGTGTTAAAATGCAATTCGATTGCAATAGTTCGAAAAAATTAGAGCCTTTAAAGTATACTAGTAAAAACTACAAGAAACAAAACAATCTAGGGACTAGGGAGTAATTATTGCTTGCTCCTAGAGTAAATTTGACGTGGTACTCTAATCCATACAATACAGGACATGTCAGTACATGTAAGAAATCCACTATCTTTTGTCTCCCGTGGTATATGGATTAGAGTATCACGTCAAATTTACTCTTAGAGCAAACAAAAATTTCTCTATGTCACATAGGAAAAAGATCTCATTCAGCACTATAACACTCAAGCAGAAACCCAAATTTCTTCATTTCCTAGGCTAATCACAAAATGCTCAATTGTTCCTGCAAGTTTCGATCACTGTAAATATATCTCATGGTATTTTTTTTTTCCTTTTTATAGGATAAAACCCAACATTTCGCTTGATTGAAGACGAAACATACCAGAAGCAAAAGGGAAAGAGAGAGAGTTGCATAAAACAGAGTTAGGGTTTGCGATAACAAGTAGTAGTAGTAGTAATCAAGTATGCACAAATCACTCTCTTTCTCTGACTATGGACTCAGGGTATAGCTATTCGCGAGAGAAATAGAAATGTAAAACGATTCTCACCTCTTCAAAACCTGAGTGCACAGCAAAAGAATGTTAGAGAGAGACTCTCTATCTAGTTCCCAACAAATCCAAGTAAAAAGCTCTCTTTCTGGAATTATTACTTGGTAGTTGAATTTGAGTTTTGTAAACCCCAAGTTTAAGGGTAAAAGACACATTTACTCCCTAGAGTTTGATAATAAGAGACTTTCACCAATTCCTGTTTGGAAAATGACACTTTCAGTCCTTTTGTCCATCTAGTTTCAGGGTTACTTAGAGCATCTCCAACCGTATGGGAGGAAGGGGAGGGGAAAAACCGTATAATAATATAGTTCATGTCCAACTGCATGGAGAGGGGATGGTGAGGTGATTTTAGACATAGGTGGGGAATGGTTAAGGTGCATTTCTCCCCAAACATTCCTCCCCCTCTCCCTTTCCTCGACTAATTAATTCAATTTTGGAACTCTTTTTTGGGATATATTAATTACACTCAAATCATATTTTATAATTATAATATGTATTTTTAATTATTATTTTCATTATAAAAACAAATAAATATTTTTTTCTCGATAATTGAACAAAATATTAACAAAAAAATTATTATATTTTGTCTTCAATTTGATATATATTATTTTTTAATAATTAGCAATTATATTTATCAAATGTTTTGTAAGCACAGTTAAAAATACGCCAAATTTATTGAATCATACCTTAGAATAAGACAAAGACGAATAATATACAACATGATAAAAAATGTAATACAACGTTAATATCATTTTTGTGAATATATAAACACATTGATATAATTCCGTATTTACTTTTATGGTTAAAAGACAAAAACAACTCCTCGAATACGGGTAAAATACAAATACTCCCCTCATGTTTAGTTATATACCAATGCCCCCTGTCAATGGACGGTGTTAGACAATTACAACCCTTCAGTTAGTTTCAGGTACTATTTGATTTTTTGTGACCGTTATACCCCTCTCGCTGGGTAATTACTTAAATGCTCTCACCACTAGGATGTAATTACATAATTTTAAGGACAATTATGCCTTTATGACTATATTTAATTAAAACTTATTTATAAACAAATTTACATTACATTTTTACATTATTACATCAGCACTAAGTGATGTTAGATGACCATTATACCCTGGCACCATTCATGATGATAATTTTAACCCTTCTGGAAAAACTTCGACAAATGTTCGAAATTTTTGATGGACAAATTCCACCCCTCCCCATGAAAGACGATTTTCACCCCTCTAAAAAAAACTTCGAAAAATGTTCGAAAATTTGGATGGACAAATTCCACCCCTCACCATAAAAGACAATTTCCACCCATATGAAAAAATACAATAGCAGGGCCATTTATAGTAGGAAAAAATAAGAAGAGATTAGTGGAGGTTGTGTAATTTTTAATTTAAAATTTTCAGTAATTATTTTATTTTATTTTGAGGAAAAAAATCAACAATTATTTTGTATAACTGTATGCGAGTTGATTGTCTTTTATAATTATACATAATTATTTTTTCTAAAATTTCATTTTATTTTATTTTTTTTTTCGCATTATAAAGTTATCATTTTTTTATTATAAGAGATAATGTATTAAAAATAATATATGCATAAACGAGTGTTCTTAACATTTATTTGTGGTAGTGCCCTCAAACACAGACAATCCCCTAGTAATGTAATAAGTTAACATATATTCTCTCCAAAAAACATAGTCTACCTGCAACAACTTGCCTCCAAAAAGTGTTCAATTTAATAATAACTTGCCTCCAATAATTTCCCTCCCAAACATTCACAGAACCCTCTAGACTATTTATTTTCATTCCGACGACACAATTCCCTTTACTCCACACTCAAACATTTCTCTACGTAAGATTATCCAAGTAACAAGCAAAGCGAGTGCATTTCTTCTCTACTTGAATACACTGGCTCAGAGCGAGTTGATACCACCAGAGAAGTACATGGATCCACCGGCGGCGAGGTGGGCTATCGTCAGCACCGACACCGCCTAGAACCCATGTCTGAGAACAGCGACGACATTTGCAGTTCCCAAAGACTCCTCTGGTTTCTTCATCTTCGGAAGAGCTAAGCCAACCCCGTTCACAATATTGGCCAAAGCAGCAGAGGCGTTACTGGAAACATCAAGCTTGCGTCTGAAATGTAGTGAATCAGAGTTGTATTGTAACAAACTCTCTCTAACCAAGAGATGATGAATGAAATGAATGGTCCGAAGAATCTAGACGACATCACAGGAGCTGGAAAGGAGCCTAGAAGAGTGTAACATTTTCCTCGAGAATATGGATGGATATGTGGCGAATTATGTTCGACACAAGCAGAACTGGTGTGCCCACAATTTTGCAAAGGAAGGACTGGGTTTGCTTGAGAAACCCACCAGGTATTATCAATCACCTGTTTGGGCTAGTACAATTTTCAATTCGGATGTAATGGGCCAATTTAGTACCCCGTTCAATTAGTCCAATGGATGTTTCCTAAAAAATCAACATATTTAATCGTGCAACCACATTTGATGTATAGCGCTCGAGAAATTCTTTAGTGCTCCAAAAGAGCACCTCGTGGTACTCTATAACCAATGTGTATATGTCAATTACTGACAGTTTATTTGAGTGTTACATTGTAATTGATTGAAGAACACCACGTCGTGCTCTAATGGAGAACTAAAAAATTGAACATAGCGCTCATACTTCACACTTTCCTGTCTGGGGTTTTATGTTAAAAATTCGGACTCTTTTTCTAATTATAGAGTTCCTGACTTTTTATTTAATGAAAAATATTAGTAAGAAATTGGAGCTTCGGGTCATATTTGAATCCGGAACCCTAAAACAAATTAGGAGCTCTTGAAAATGGAAGAAGGGAGATTCGAATTTTGTACAAAGGAGGCTCATGATATTTTTTTCTTAGATCAATCAAAATGTGAACGTGGAACCGGATATCAAATAACTGAAATTTTGAACTACTGATTCGGAAAATCCAAAATCCTGGTTTCAAGTGGGAATTCCTTATTCACGAAAGGTTTGACCGATTTCTTGACCAAAATGTTCCTTTCAACTTTCAACTTCAGTTTAAAGTATGCTATGAATATTACCTCAAACTATCACTTGGACAACACTTGCACACTAACACTAAAAAGTTATGGGTAAAAGACACTTTCCACCTTTGTACTTAGACAGAAATACACTCTACTACCATGGCGTTTGAACAAATACACTTTGCACCCCTGTAACGGAAAATTGTTAGGACACTTTGCACCCTTCTGTTAAGTTCCGTCCATAAGTCAATCTTTTAACATTTTTTTACTGATTTACCCCTATTTGTCATGTTTGTTTGTGTTCATGTTCTTAGTGTTCTTGGTGAATATCAAGAACAATGAGGAAAGGTAAGAACTTCCACACTCCACCAACACTACACAATTTACTCTACAAACATACAGACATGATTCTTGAACCTATTTATAATTTCAATTTCACAAACATGTACATGAATAGAAACCTTCAAAAATATCATCACCCAAATTCAATTAAAGTGGATGATGGAAGAAAAGGAATACACTCCATTGCATTTATTGGAGCAGTACAAGATGAATTTTCAGCAGATTAATGAGTTGACGGCATAGTACATGACAACAAGAACTCATCACAGCCACTGATTTCACTCTTCAAACCCAAACAAACCCTAGAAGCAGAAGCCCTAAGACCATCCACAGTCGTGAGCTCCCTCTCCCCCACCTGTCCCCACCATATCCCACTATTAATCTTCTTAATATTTATAATTCTACCAGAACAGCTAAAACAGTCAAAACACTATTCCTCCCCTTCTATTATATTTTATTGTAACTACACTACCCTACCCACCCCCACTACTTGGTGCACAAAAAGAAAATAGAAAAAAAATGAAATCACTCCCTGCCCACCGAGCTTGAGCTCGCCCGCGACCTCCTCCAAGCCATCCACCAAGCCCTCCGACCTCGGATTAGTGCTGAGCTCGCCTCTAAGCCCTCCCTGTTGTAGTTCCTAATCAGGTGGGCGAGCTCAATCCAGCCCACCACTGTGGGTGTTCTAACAAACCAATAAGCAATGAAACCTAAACCCAAAATGTCAATTACAACAAACCACAAATTGAACCGGCTAACCAACAACAAACCCACAAATCGCAAAGCTACCAACAGGTGAATCTTTCTCTCTCGGTTTCGATCTATTTTATTGAAGCTTCTAACTGCCAAAATCAAAAATCAGAGAGGATAAAAACCCCTGCGTTCAACCCATCAACCGCCTAACAATCGTAATCGACAGTAAGGAAGAGAGAGAGGGTCGGAGAGAGAGAGGAGAAGAAGAAGGAGAAATACAACACGGGGTGGATGAGAGGGAGAGGCTGTTGTGAGTGATTTCGTGAGGGTGAAAGACGGGTGAGGGTTTCTTTAGCAGAGATTGAAGGGTTCTGGGATTGGGTTACTACTTTAGGAGAACCTCAGAGTGCTTCGGTGGTTTGGGTACCTGGGTTGGGAAGGCATCAGATTTGGAGAGAGGGAGAGATTAGGATAAATATATAGTGGGTAGTTTTATTGCAATTACAGGGGCAAAATCGTCTTTTTAATGAAGCCGTTAGGTTGTTGCAAGGGTGTAAAGTGTATTTGTTCAAACATCAGGATAGTAAAGTGTATTTTTGCCTAAGTACAAGAATGGAAAGTGTCTTTTACCCAAAAGTTATTAAACAATGTGCGTGGTGTCACGTGTGACATCCTAGCTACAATCCAATAATCCATAGTGTTTTATATATACCACTCTGATTTTTTTCTTCCCTATCATCTTGACTTCCCTAACTACAATTCATAGTGGTATTGCAATGTGGACTGTGTGATAGAAAGCATGTTTAATTTTGAAACAATCTAATTCTGAAGTCTTCCATATATAACATGGTCGATTTCTAGTACTCTCTTTTAGAAACTTTCAGAACCCCAGCTAGCTTATTGAGATGATCATGAAGATATCATATCTAGAAGAACACTAACATGTAGAACTCATGAGACCCTCATTCAAAACCTCATGATATTGATGATGTGTTTGTGTGTGTAGCTACATATTAGTATCCTCCCAGCTCTGAGCCAGAACTAGCTAGCAAGGAGAATTAACAAGGTAACTTCTTTTCTTTTAGAAAAAAATAAATAAACTTTTGACTTAATTAATGTACTCCCCTAAAATATTCAATTAACTCGTTTTTTGTGTGAACTCAAATTGTTCTTATCAGATAGATGGCAAAAGACTCGAGCTGCAACAACAAAGAACCCTTAGGTATAAACTCATTTCAGTTTTCCATACATGTAGCACATTCCTAATATAACATGATATCAAACTCTTTGTAATATCTTGAAAATATAAAAACTTCACGAAAAGCGAAGTTTAAATTTTTGAGTAAATAGGAGTGATCTATGTTGTGCACCGTTATAAACCAGAATGGTGATAGAACTCAGGGGTGTAACTCTAAATACTGAATGATGTCTTATCTTTTGTTTATAACACAAAAAAAAAAAAAAAAAAAAAAAAAAAAAAAGTGATGTCTATCTTTTTGTTGAAAGTTAAAGGTATGGAGATGAGCGAATCAGAACAGCAAAATGACTCCGATGTCAAGCCAACAAAGCGAGCTAAAAGGCTTGAGTTGATATTTGAAGCTGCTGAGGTATTATATGTAAAGTTTTCTTCCGATGCAACTGTTGATATCCATCACTTTGATCTCTAACATAAATTTTTCTGTGATAGAATCTGAGGCAGAAGCAGGAGAAATTAACCCTTAGGCATGAAGATATCCTAAAGAAATTTAAACCCATAGACCTGATGAAATTGCAGGAGAGGCGGATTAAACGTGCAAGTAATTCTCTTGTAATTTACCATGAATCCGCGTGTGATAACTTACACGGTGGAGTAGATAACTTATAAACGTTAATAAGTTATTTTTTCATCATAATTCTAACATGAAACTTTAATACAGGGATGAGAGAAGCGGCAAACTACCAAGCCACTGCAGCCCAGGTTTGGTTAATGAGATTCGACCATATCATTTTAAAAGAGCTTAATTTTGTTGGCATTCGGCTAATAACAATTAAATCTATTTAGAACAATAATTTGTGTCATTGATGCAGATCATGATCAATCTGATGGAAATTACGAATGACAAATGGGAATTACAAAAAACAATTACTGAGTGCGAGATCCGCAATAAAATACTCAATGACATACAGGTCGATACATTTATCTTAATTTTTGTACTTTTCACATCTAAAATGTAGTATCCTGAATTAGCATGTGGCAAATTAACTTAATTTATTATAAATGCCCTTTTTTGTCCCGCAGAATGAGATGGAGGAACTAGCTCGTCTACGAGAAGAACTGGCAACAGAAATAGAGGCGGAATTAGCATGTGGCTTAAAAAGTGAAGCAAATCTGGTTGAGACCGGCGTGTTTGGGGATCCGTGAAAGCTCCTTAGCGTCCTCGCTAGGAAGCTTAAGAATATACATTCTATTTATTATGACCAGGACATCACTATATCTATCTATCTATCTATCTATCTATCTATCTATCTATGTAGCGTACTTGATTCGTGTTTAGTGCACGTAATTTCACTAAACAATTTGAATTGTATATCTATCTCTTTTACATTTTGTTGTGTAATGCAAGACGTAATTTCAACAATCAATTTGAATTTCATCTCTGCTTTCACATTTTATGCGATAATTTTGGTCCTCGTAAATTTATGAATTTAATTATAATCCCTCTATTTCACCTCTCTTCTCAGCTGACTTTAGATTAGATGGTTATTTTGTCCTGCTGATTTTGTGTAAGCAAAACAATGCAAAATTATGCTAATCTTATCATTGTGTTATAGAGAGTTTACTCTCCAACACTATGAGAAGATTATAAAATTCCTGCAGCGTTTTCCTCTTCAAATCAACGGGTTAAAGTGACATGTGAATAGTGTACGGAGAAGAAAGAGGCGGAACAGAGTGAGTATTAGATAGATAGATGAGACAAGTTTGTGTTAGTGGAAGCGCAAACTAGCTACCATTGCTCACTCCATTAAACTTGAGATGTTGAGTCTTGATCAAATTATATTTTTTTTTGAACAAAGGGAACAAGAGAGGAAACACTTCATCATCAAATTCAGTCAATTTGGGCTAGCCCAACTAACAGTGCTTGTGCCTCAGCCCAACACAATTCTAAATCGGGCTTGGACTTTTTTTGTTAAGACCCGTCTAATTTGAGCAACAGACAAATTTGAGCATGGGTTCGATTTGATCTACAATGGTAGGGTTTTCTTCTGCTGTCCCAATTCGATTTATTGTTCTTTATTTTATACAGCAAGAGGCTGGTTGGTTTACTTTCTGATCATGATCAAGAAGAGATTAGGTAAAGTGAGCGTTCCACTATGAATACCCAATTCGCTGAAGACATCACAAATTAGTTGGCAAAACAAAAGAGGGGTTTTTTGATACATGGTTAGGGTTTATTGTGTTCATGACAATTGACAAGGATAAACTTATATCATGTCATGCCGTCATTCGATTGTTAAGGTTCGACTAGTCCTATGAATTGTTCATATGAATCGCATATGATGTTATGTTTAATCACAAATGCCTCCTTTAGTTTGGCACCTAGTGCTAAGCGAAATTTAAATTCTTATTCGTATGCCAGCGATTCCTTAAAGAAAAAAGGATTTGATGTGTAGTTCTCATGTTTACAAGGTCCAAATGGGAATGAAGGACATGGTTGAGAAAACAAGCTTTGGTAATACATGGTCTCCTCCACTTCGAACCTACCAGCTAGGATTTTCTCAGCACTCTTCACTTCTCTAGTGCGGTTTGCAGGTTACTAGAACAAGGATTTGTCCAGTGTGCACCGGAATAGTAGCGGCTGCTGGTTCTCTTATGCACAATCCTTGGTTATTGGACGCTTTAGGTCTCAAGTTTATTTGAAATCCTGAAAACAGACTTCCATATCAACACCCACAATTGATCGATGGATTTAAACATCACTAGTAGTTCTATCAAGTTTATCTGAAGTGTGATATGATTGACAAATGTCATCTACATAAATTGGGCCGCCTAGCGCTTTTCATAGCGTTCCATTTTTTTAATATGAAGTTGAGGGGACTTTCTTGATCATGCGTGAAATAATTAGGCGGATGCAATTGGATGTGAATGCTTGGTGCCCTCTGTATTCAAAGATTGAAGGATGAACATCTTATTCACCTACAGGAAAAATGGAGTTTGCAGCTCCAAGGTACGTGCACTACTTTTTTCTATTTCATCTTCAACCATCCATATATTCTTGCCATATTTGATTTACGGTTAGACTAAGTTCTGTTGTTTTATGATGATCCGAGCTGTCTCTTGTTTGATGCTAATAGTTAATAGACATATGTTCGTTACTGTGTCGCAACCTTGTTGAAACGAAAGGTCTACCCATGATCTTCCAAAATTGCTCTAACTTGATCCAATTGTGTAAAAAAAAATGTGTAAAAATGCGAATAACATAAACTTGATGGTCACTTCCTACTAGGGGCGGGGTCACTTAAGGATCAGGGGTGAAAGTCCCTGCCGAGTAATTAGAAACTCAATTGGCACTCATAATTTTAATTATATTAATAGTAGTGTCTTTTTTTTAACTACACAAGTGTCTCAGCTGATTCTGAATCCACACACTAGTGTCTCAGTTATTGATTTTACATAGAATTTTTCCCAATTGTTTCTAATTCCTGGCTCTTCCTACCTTCCATGGCTACAGGACACGCTTTTGTCTCTATTTTAGTACTCCACAAGCACGTCGGGAAATGTTGTTGCACTAGTTTAAGGAGGTGCACGACAGTGTTTTATAATTTGACACTGACGTGATATTTAGCGACCCATCGGACTTAAATTAGTAAAGAAGAACACAAATAAAGTTGATTTGCTTTTGATCTATGTTGGACTTCCTCATTAGTGGATTTCATTATCTGCCCCCTTTCCTCATTCCACATTATTCTCTTAAATACAAAGCAATTATCTATTGTGTTCACTACCTGTTTGATCACATTTTATAATAGCTTTCAGTCTCATATTGTTTCTCTTTTTTAGATACACCAAGCTTTCCCATTTTCTCTCATTGCTTTGTTCACTGCCTGTCCCAATTCGATTTCTTGTTCTTTAATTTACTATAAAAAAGGGGGTTATGATACATGGTTACCTTTTGATTTCTGAAAACAAGAAGCTGGTTTACCTTTTGATTTCTGAACACAGAGATTAGGTGAAGTGAGAGCTGTCCACCATGAATACCCAATTCGCTAAGGACTTCACAAATTAAAGTTGGAAAAAAAATAGGGGGTTTTGATACATGGTTAGCATTTATGTTCCTGGCAATTGACAAGGACAAACCATTTTATGTTATGCCGTCATTCGATTGTTAAGGCTCGACTAGTCCAATGAATTGTTCATATGGCATATGATGTTATGTTTAATCGCAAGCGCCTCCTTTTGTTTGGCACCTAGTTTTAAGTGAAGATCTTATGGGATCAATTCTAAACATAAAAGAAGGACTTTATGTGTAGTTCTCATGTATACAAGGTCTAAAGGGGAACGAAAGAATGAGGAAACAAGCTTTGGTAATTTATGCCCTCATCAACTACGAGTCTGTCAATAAGAGTTTTCTCAGTTTGTTTTACCTGTTTAATGTGGTTTGCAGGCTACTTAATAATGATTTATTCATTGCGCACCGAAAGAGTAGCGGTGAAGATTATCATATACACTATTTCTTGGTTGTTGGGCGCTTTCAGTCTCAAGTTTATTTGAAATCCTGAAAACAGACTTTCATATCAACACCCGCAATTGCTTGATGGATTTAAACATCACTAGTAGTTCTATCAAGTTTATCTCTAGTATGATATGACTGACAAATGCCATCTACGTAAATTGGGCAGCCTAGCGCTTTTCACAGCGTTCCATTTTTTTTAATATGACATTTGAGGGGACTTTCTTGATCATGCGTGAAATAATTAAGCGGATGCAACTGGCTGTGAATGCTTGGTGCCCTCTGAATTCAAAGATTGAAGGACGAACATCTCATTCACCTACAGGAAAAAATGGAGTTTGCTGCTCTTAAGGTACGCTACTTTTTTCTATTTCATCTTCAACCATCAACTTATTCTTGCCATATTTGATTTACGGTTAGAATATGTTCTGTTGTTCTATGGTGATCCGAGCTGTCTCTTGTTTGATACTAATAGTTAATAGACTTATAGACATATGTTTGTTACTCTGTCGCAACCTTGTTGAAAAGAAAGGTATACGCATGATCTCCTAAAATTGCTCTAACTTGATCCAATGTGTAAAAAAAAGTGAAAAAATGCGAATAACATAAACTTGATGGTCACTTCCTACTAGGGGCGGGGTCCCTGAATGATCAGGAGTGACAGTCCCCACTGAGTATTTAGAAACTCAATTGGCAATCATAATTTTGAATATATTAATAATGGTGTCATTTATTAACTACACAAGTGCCTTAGCTGATTCTGAATCCCTACACTAGTGTCTCTGTTATTGATTTTACATATAATTTTTCCCAGTTGTTTCTAATTTCTGGCTCTTCCAACCTTCCATGGGTACGGGACACGCTGTTGATTCTATTTTAGTACTCCACCAGCACGTCGGGAAATGTTGTTGCACTAATTTAAAGAGGTGCACGACAGTGTTTTATAATTTGACACTGACATGATATTTAGCGACCCATCGGTCTTAAATTAGTAAAAAGAACACAAATAAAGTTGATTTGCTTTTGATCTATGTTGGACTTCCTCATTAGTGGATTTCATTATCTGCCCCCTTTCCTCATTCCACATTATTCTCTTAAATACAAAGCAATTATCTATTGTGTTCACTGCCTGTTTGATCACATTTTATAATAGCTTTCAGTCTCTTTTTGTTTCTCTTTTCTAGATACACCAAGCTTTCCCATTTTCTCTCATTGCTTTGTTGATTGCATCTGAATTATTAGCTCTTTCTCCTACCTTCCTATAGCTCTACTCAGAGAGAGAAAGAGAGAATCCTTGAAATCTTATGTTCCTGCTAGAAGACAATGAGATGAGAACATGAAATAGAGAGAAAGATGGGCTTAGAATCTCCAGAGTTATGAATCCTAGGGTTTCTTTTACGTGTTGATGAACATATTAGAGACATTTGGACTCGTTCTTCTGAGGTAGTATGTTTGATGACTACTGAAAACTGTAAGCAGCTCTCTAGTCTACTCAATGTTGGATATGGGTCACTGACTACTTGATTCCCTAGGTATTAGCTAGTCTTGTCGTTAAAAAAGCATACCACTCCGTTCCACTTCTTTTGCACCATTTGAATTTTTACCACTATTCATTGAGTCATTTTGAACCGATGATTTGGATAGCAAAACTTTTTAATTTTAAATAATTTTTTCGCAGTGTTGTAGAGTAGCTCTATTCTAGAAGATCATAAAAAATTGTCAAAAAATTATATCGTTTTGCGATCTAAATTATCGGGTCAAAATGACCAAATTAGAGTGAAAAAAAGGCCAAATGGTGCGTCAGAGATGGGAATGAGTGGTAGTATATTGTTTGCACTGACGGAGCCCGGAATCTACCACAACAGGGGCACAAGTCTTTATAAAGTCAATAACATTGACACTAGTGCAGGATACAGTCAGAACACTTCTACAATTATTTAAAAGGCACAATTGTTAAAATAATTTAAACTACAGGTATTAGTGAAAATTTCGAAAACTCGGGTGCCATGTCTTCCTCTACAGGCACCGAGTTGCTATGCAAGCTTAAGTAGTAGAGAATTGCAAGTCCACACATTAGTTCTTGAGTCTGAAACTCATAAATAGATATTTATTTGTATCTATTTATCTTGAAATGCTAGGCCGATAACAGAGTCATGCACTTTTTACCATCACACATCAAATGTAATTGATTGTGTGGAAAAGGTACTATATGAAGCATCGTACCTGATTCATTTTCTGTTATTTCAATAACTGCGACTTGTTTTTAGTTAATCTGTGGGTGGAAACAAAAAGGACTAACAAACAGTGTTGAAACATACTTTTTAGAAACATAAACTACTATTGCATACTTTTTAAGCATGATTAAGGTTGTAAATTTTTCGTTAGGCATCAGTTCGAGAATCATCTGCAAACCTCGTTTCATGGATATTCTTCAAGTAGTTAGATTGCATAATGGTGTCCATTGGATTAGAATACTACTTCCTCTGTAATCTGAATCAAACCACTTCTCTTATCAGACTTTTCCTCTCTTTCAGTCTATTTCACTTAGTTAGCTATTATTTATTTTTAAATAATTTTTTCCCTCATACTGTTATGTGTCTACATTACCTACTTTTTTATTCAGGGATTCGTGATTTTTCTAATATATTCACACTGTATTTAGAGACATAATTGTAAATGACCTAAATTTCTTGAAACCTTGTGCTATTTTTCTCGAAGCTGGTTCAAAAGAAACTACCGAGCTAGTAACTCTTTCACTTTTGTTGACCACTTGAGTTCGTGAATGCGCGAGACTGATGAAACATAACACAACCAGATTCATTTTACAAAGTGGTCCCAACATTTTTCCCAAATTACTATGTTGTCAACTGTGTCTGCCGTACGTGGCCAAAAAAATAGAGTCTTTTGAACGAACTTTTTTAGCTGAATATTTTTCTATTATTATTTATGGGGATGCGAGCTGGGACATTGCACAACATCATGGGGACATGATTGTGTTCAGAATGTGGATGATTTTGATTTGAATCCACCAATTAAAACCCCCCATCAATTTCCATTCTGAGTAACAAAGGTGAAAAAAATGAAAGAAATAAAAAATCTCTTGCTCTGCTTTTTGGTCTTGTGATGGATGAATGATGATAAGGGTGTGTGGTGGTACATGCATGTGTTGTTCTGGATGATGTTCATCAGCAGGTATAGAGAGATCAGGTCAGAGAGACTGCTTGCAATTGTTCCATTAAAGCTGTTCACTTCAGCTTTCTTCTTCCATTTAGAAGAATCCTTGAAGCCTTTTTCAGAAGGTTGCTCAGCAACTTCCCTGGATTGGAGTAAAGCTTTTTCTCCTGTTTATTAAGGGTTATCATAGTAATCAAAAGCAAATCCTAGCTTAATCTGCATTGGTTTTTATGATAATAGGGTAAATTTCACTTTACCCCCTCAGTTTAGGAAGATCTTCATTTACACCCCTCCTTGTTTCGAAATCTTCACATACACCCGTTCTGACGAACGGAACCTAACAGAAAGTATGTAAAGAATGTTATACCCTCACAAAATATTGGATAATGAACAAAAATATTATGCTCAACTGCTCAACATCCATAGGTGAAGAGCTCTTACTATCCCCTTCTCTTCCATGCTTCTTCATTTGTACAAATTGTGCTTAACCACCTATATATACCACCAAGTCTCCAACAACACAACTCTCTCTTTCTTTCACAAACTCTCTCACTTCTCAGCTCTCTCTCTAGTCTTCACAGCCTAATGCCGCCTATGACTGCCATGGTTTTCGGCATGTGAACCGATTCCCATAGCATAAAGTGCGATAGTTTGACAAAATAAGTCATTTGGTGTTATAGTTTGTCATAGGGTACCTCCTTTTTTTGTGTCATTGTTCATTAAAATCTATAGCATCATTTGCACTAGAAGTTAGTTCTATAATGTTGTTTTTATTTCTACATATATTTCAATATTTACAGACTTACAACTGAGTATAGTGTGATCAGTACTAAAAAATGTAGAGAGAGTACATGTTCACTATTACAATTAGCTTGGAAATACAGAATTTAGAGCATGTTTTAGTCAGCTGGACAAATGTGAGTCCTCATAAGCCATAATTATAAGAGCAAAGCATTACTTTCACAAATACCCTTTGCATGTTTGTGAAATTATGAGACCCCCCACTAATGGGGGGCAAATACTTGGCCTAAGGGAGGGGCGTGCCTGGCTGTAAGCCCTAGCTAAGACGAACGCTCCTGATATCACCGAGCCCATATAAGAGTAGTTGCTGTAAAAGTTTCTTGTTACAGCCTTAGAGGTGGGGAGTTCGGTAAGTGATTTGGTAACTTTCTGATGGTGAAACCGATATCCATTCTCTTAAGAGTTTTACTTTACCTTCTTTATTATCCAAAAATGACCATGTCTTTTTTTTACAGCGTGAATTGAATGAGAGATATGAAAGGAAACTAGCGAGTCACATTCTGTTTCTCCAGGCTCTCTGCATTGCCATTTTCCTCATTTTCACTTACCCATTTACCACTGTTTTCCAAGTCCAAAGAAAATTACAAAAAAATATGCCACACACACACATAAACACAAACAAATCTAAAAAATATGAACTTATAGAACAAGAATACTACCAAGACATGATTTGGAAAAATCTAGAAAATATCAATAACAATAGACCAATTGACACCCTAATTCTCTACTCCAAGAATAAATGCCTCTTGATGAATCCTACTCATGAGCTGATCCAATGCTGTCGCGATCTCTTCTGCTGAATTCAACTCGCAAACCTCTTCTATCTGCAACATAAATCACCACATAAACACAATAAGTATATCAGCAATGAACTTAACGCGACCATTTTAAGTGTCTGTTTTAAAACACATCTTCTCGACATATGTGTTAGTAGCCACAACATTTTAGCAGAGCCAGCTTTTCACTCCAGATTATTAAACTGTTTAAGTAGTCAAACATTGACTAACCTTAACACTTAAAGAATAGAAGACAAATGGGTCAACAGTGGTGACATTGAGATGAAGTATGGTGATCCTCATACTCTGCAACCCAGAGACCAGTTTCAGGAGCTGCCTAGGC
Source organism: Linanthus parryae (assembly GCA_023055425.1). Taxonomy (NCBI): domain Eukaryota; kingdom Viridiplantae; phylum Streptophyta; class Magnoliopsida; order Ericales; family Polemoniaceae; genus Linanthus; species Linanthus parryae. The sequence goes on from JALGPY010000002.1 coordinate 3,023,339, forward strand.
CTCCTTCTAGACCTTATCTTGATGTTTCCATGGCTCTCCACCATTGTCACTTCAATGTCAGCCATTGTTGAGTTGTCAGAGCTTGCTCTGTACTGTGGGAAGCTAAAGAATTCACCAAAAGGCAAGCAATTAGAAGTAGAAGAAGATGATGATGCAACAGAAGAGTAGTTGTTGCTCTTCATTTGCTTCTCTCCACCAAGAATCTGCAGCTTTTGTTCTAGCTCCTTTACATAGTTAATTGCCCCACCAATTATTGAAGCTTGATCACCCTGTAATAATTACCAAAATCCCACAAAAGTAAGAAGATTGTGAAAACACACACATAGGAGCAATTTTTAGCGCTCCAAAACGTGGTGCTGACAGTTTGTTTAAGTATTGCATTTTAATTGACTGTAGAGCACCATGTGGTGCTCTAATAGAGCAATAAAAAAAATTCTCCACATAGAGAGAAAGAGAGATTGTGCACCCTTTGGACATAAGATTCCGGCATGAGTTCCCGGATGACGGTGAGATAATCATTCATTTGCTTTCTCCGGTTGCGTTCAACGGCAATGTGGGTCATCCTCTGGCTCTCAAGCTCTTCCCTGTTCTTTTTGCTTCTTGTACGGCGGCGCCGTCTAGGCCGAGTTGACTCAGTGCTAGAGATGTCGAGTTTGGGTAATTCATCATGAGAAGCAACTATGGTGGTGGTGGTGGGAGGTTTTGGTTCTAAGGAGTTGTTTGGAGAATACTCCCAACACGGCAGCGGAGCGGCTGATGGCGGTGGCGGTGGTGGTGGAGGAGGAGCATGGTGGAGATTATCTGAATGGTGGTGGTGGTCAATGAAGTTGAAGGAAGGAGAATTGTGGTTGAAGTCACTAAGTAATGTGTCTTTCTCTTCCAACCCAAAGCCAATGCCAAATTGATCAAAACTAGAAGAAGTAATCCAATTTCCACCACCAAACAAGGTGTAGAAATCTATCATATTGTTGTGACCTAATAAAAGGTCTTGTTGAGCTGCAAAAGCTTCCAAAGCCATCTTTCTCTCTTTGAGTGTGTAGGCCTCTAAGGAAGGAAAGCGCACTAAAATGGAGGAGTTTCTATCTCTAGCTTTTGGTGACTTTATGGGGGATAGTGAATTAATCGGGGGCTTTTTAAGGCATCGTAGAAACTTTTTGGAGAATTAAAAATAGTGATTTATTTTATGATTTACAGCATAATATTGCACGTGAAATGGTCTTCTTTGAATTAACAAAGAGGGAAGAATAGTGAAAAATGATGATTGCAGTACTATTCGTCTAACGTTGGTAGGTTTTTATGACAACTTTGATATCAGCTGAGAATACTAGAGCACTGATCAATAATCAATTAATAATGTTACGTGACTAATGTGTGTTACTTACTACTATAGCAAAATAATATGCTTATGAGTATTAGAACATTGTTGTTGAGGCCGTTTGGATGCCTGAATGGCGTAGCAATGACTGGGTCAAAATTTTGATCAAATGTTCGATGTCCGGATCTCTTATTTCAAATTCGGATATGCCAATATATCAAACCCAAATCTCCCATTCTAACCACGTGTCATTTATTGAGAGAGGCTTATATAGTTAAATTCGGATCTCCCTCTTGTTGAATATGACTTGAAGTATAAGGTAGCAAAAGTCAAAGGCGGCTAAGAGATTTAGGAAACAAATTGGGGCGGCAAACGTTGGCAGTTTCTAGGTTGTTTCTTTATATGTTCTATAGTCTTTTTGGAATGTCTTGGGCACTAAGTCGGTCTTATATGTCTATATAAGGGACCTACCTTGTGCCTAAACAGTGTGGGTTGTCAGTATGTGTGGGTTGTATTCGTGGTGTTTCTCTCTAATAAAACCGGGGTTTTGCCGTGGAGGTAGCTAGCTCATCGCTAGTGAACCACGTAACATGCTTGTGTTCTTATTTCATTATTATCATCGTTCTCTAAGCTAGGTCCAGATCAAAACAAACTGGTATTAGAGCTCTCAAACAGGAGTTCTGTTACAACAAACTGGTATCAGAGCCAGGTTCAGTGATCCAAGGGGAGCTCAGAGCTTGGGTTGCGGTGTTCCAAGATCAAGGTGGAGCTATAGGGCTAGGGTTTCACAATCCGTGAAATTCATAGCTAGGGTTTCGCGATCAAGGTGGAGCACGCGTTTGGGGGTTACAAATCTGGAAAAGAAGCTGCAGAGAAGATGACCGGGGGGGATGACCAAGATCGACAAGTTCACAGGGAGAAACAGCTTCTGTCTTTGGCAGATCAAGGTACGTGCTTTGTTGAAGCAGCAAGGCATGTGGTTGCCATTGGCGGAAGACAAGGAAGGGGTCGATACAACCACCACCGCTGAGTTTGAGTCTCAGCAAGAGGGGATGCGGCAGAGCGCTGCATATGAGGGTTCAGACAGTCAGGGTTCCGGCGCATTGATGGCGGCCAAGGGAAGCTATGGTGACGTCTGTTCAAACGGTAGAGAAAAGAGACACCGGTGGACGAAGGATGAACTCAGGATCTGCAGGTTTGGCTGTAGGTGGAGGGTACTTTGGAGGATGGTCTAGTTCTCTAGGCCCCGTTGGGGGGAAAGGGGGAATCCTAGCTCTTGAAGAGGATGCGGAGGATGGAATAGGGGAGTGTCTGACGAGAGACAATGGAACGTGAAGGGGACACGTGCTGGGGGTTTGTTGTAGGGACTCAGTTGGAGTCGGAACAACAAAGAAACTTGTTATAGGAACTCGGTGGGAACAACAAGAGGAGGATTCGATTGCAGGAACTCGACCGTAGTTGGAGCATCGATAGGGTTCGATTGCAGAAACTAGACGAGAGTTGGAGCATCGCTGGGGGCACTCGTTGTAGGATCTCGGCGAAGATGGAACAATTTGTGAATCTGAGATTATTGAAGAAAAGCATCGATTCAGGTTCGGGTTGCTGTGAAGATTCAAGTCAAGGTGGAGATTTGTTGAATATGACTTGAAGTCTAAGGCAACAAAAGTCAAAGGCGGCTAAGAGATTTAGGAAACAAATTGGGGCGGCAAACTTTGACAGTTTCTAGGTTGTTTTCTTATATGTTCTATAGTCTTTTTGGAATGTCTTGGGCACTAAGTCGGTCCTATATGTCTATATAAGGGACCTAGCTTGTGCCTAAATAGTGTGGGTTGTCACTATGGCCAAAGGCCATAGTGTGGGTTGTATTCGTGGTGTTTCTCTCTAATAAAACCGGGGTTTTGCCGTGGAGGTAGCTAGATCATCGCTAGTGAACTATGTTACATGTTTGTGTTCTTGTTTCATTATTATCATCGTTCTCTAAGCTCGGTCCAGATCATAACAAAAGGTATCAAAGCTCTCAAACAGGAGTTCTGTTACAACACCTCTAAATTTAAATCCGAATCTGTGATGTATTTCAGTGTCAATCTGGACCTCCGGTTTTCTCTAGGTTCGACTTTAGAAATAATGGCAGGAAGCATGTTTCTCCGTTCATGGTTCTGAATTTTCCAATTTTCAAGAAAATATTAAATCGAGAACTCTATATTGGAAAACAGAACTCCGATAAAATCTACTAATGATCTAGTTATCTCAATACTCTCAAGATTAAATAAGTTCATTAACTAAAAAACTTACTTAATATAGCTCTTCCAAACAACCACCATATGGTAAGATCTGAACAGAAGTTCCTTCACAATTAGTAAAGGTAAATGAATGTCAATGTTGATTCGTAATATCCCTTCGATCACCAGTTCGCCAGTTCATTAGGGAAAAGTGGTCACGGGCTCACGGCACACAACATATAACAAAGTTCATAAGAAATTTCAGATGTATTTGTAATTTTATTTTGTAATAGCGAATCATTGGTATGGAAATGTGTACTAGAAGAGACTAGATAAAAGAGTTTTCTCTTTTGTATCGGACAAAAAGTTTATATCTTCCAAGATATGTTTTTTTTGTCTCCTTACTGAATTATTTATGTAATTAAGTAATTGAATCATTCCATTGACAAAAAAGATGAATAACATATTCATTACGGCAAAGAAACGTACGTTAACAAGTCCAAAATACCCCAACTCATGATATAGGCTCCATGTGCCTTCTATGGCAGCCACGGCTTGTAGTTACTTCAAGTCAAATACAAAATCACTAACGATAATCATTATATATTCGAATTAATAACAAACCATCATTTTTTGCGTGTCATGAATAGTGTGATCGATCTCACTTTTCGACGTCTTAACAATATGCTATTTAGGCATTATTTAATCATTAGGCCCAACTGGATGAAGCGATGTTTCGGTGGGCATTCATCTTAGATTGGAAGCCAGTTCCCGCCTTTCTATACTCGCCTATGCTTAGGGTCATGGCGCTTCTATAGACTGAATTTTTCGGGACTCTATGGTGGTGATCTATGTTGTTTTAGCGACAGCGATGATTTTGGCGTGTCTTTCCCACCTTCATAGCTTGTCTGGCACTCTTATCTGGGGCGTCGGGAGGAATGGACGGTAGATGATAATGAGAAAGGAAACACATTGAGAAGGGAATATATATAGTTGTTGATGTTCCAGTCGTTTAAGGTCGCGATGATCCAATTTTATAGAGTTTTTTGTACGAGATAGAGTTGTCATCAAATATTCGTAATCTATTCAGACATAACACGCCAGATTTCAACCTCCTTGCATGAGACATTCGGTGTTCGTATTCAGTTACGGACACATGATTTTGATCAATCAATAGAAATAGGGTAATGTATAGTAACAGTTAAATTTAACTATGTTCTCGAATTTAATTATTATAATTACAATACATTTAATCAAGTGATATACTCCTATAGTAATTTATTTACTTAAATTTATATAGTTAATAGCTACAAAATACCTCATATAGTGATTTATCTATGTAAATTTATATAGTTAATAACTGCGAACTGGATCATATTCTGAAGAAACTAGTGCAACTCTTTTTGTGATTCTCGTTAACTCAAAAGCAAACTTATACATATTTGGAGCATAAACTATGTTATTTACATTCATCGTATACGTTAAAGTCAATATTTAAAATTAAAAAAGTTGATACACAAAAGTTTAATATGTTTTCGGGGTCAGAATGTAATATATGGATATATCAAATAACTTGAGGGTCTATTGTAATTCAAGACCATGGAGGGGCAGTGGCCCCTGCCTGCCATCTCTTAGGTCCGCCAGTGTTCGAATCTTTATCTAGCAGATTATGAATAATCTCTCTCTCTTCCCCCCCCCCCCCCCCACCCACTGTGTAGTGCTCGGTTCGAGAGCCTCATTTACAATATTTTAATAAAAATGAGCTACTTCTATTAGGAAAAATCGGATCAAGCGTTTTTGCGTCAAAGCATCTATAATAGTAATAAGGTTGCTTCAACTTCACGATCATTGGATACATTGAACACGTACTTTCTTATTCGTTACGCGTTTAATTCTAGCCAAATGTTGTATAAGCGATTGGAACCAAACAAAATCTATGAAAGACATTCTGTTTGTATTATTATTAAATAAATGTTGTAAAATATACTATATGCAAATGACACATTACCAACCCGATTGAATTAATTTGTATTTTTTTCACTTATAGCCCCACTCATCGGAGCATTTGGCTGCCTTCTTTTGGACTTGGTGAGTTCACCATATATTTCTTCATGAATATGATGACGACAATGCATTAGCTTGAACTACTAATTTGACTTGCATGGCAAATTTATTGCATTTTGTAGTAGATGAAGTCGCAAACGGGATATGAATTACCACTTCTTTTCTCACTAGCAACATAAGACATTAAGATGTATCTACAACATAAGTTCTAAAGTCTAGGGACATTGTGAGAATTACAAGGAAATATATGAAACAACAAAAGGAATGATGGCCTGGGCTACAGATAAAATTGAGCTTCTAGCTAGGCTGATTTTGCTATGTTGTAGTTGTCCGGTCTCTAGAGGGATACACATCAAACTTTGTCATCAGTTTTAAGATAAATGGGCTTATCTGAACTTATATCACATCTAAAATATTACTATACGTTTGTACAAATTTAGGATTCAATCATAAAATGATGGTAAATATTGTACTTCAGCAGGTCATGACTCAAAAAATGTCTAAAGAATTAGAATCTGCATGCTGAAATCGCTACAGAAGCAAACATAATTACTTTTTTTTGGTAGAAAGTTTGAACCGAACACACACGTAGCACGTACCGAATCAACTACATTAGCACATTACATCTGAAAGTGTCAATGCAACGACGCCCCTAATGCGTACATGACCAAGCCAGATAACGAATTCAATCGAGGCCTACACGAGACAACTCGTGAACATTGCAACCGTTAGTTCATATACGAGGGTGTGAGTTGTACGTGTATGCCAATGTACAGAAGAAGCATGTGTACATTATTGGACAAAAGAAGCCGGCGAAAAGTGCTCGTAGGAGTCGCCAGGCTGTCAGAGATGATTCAGATGAATCTCTTGGCGAGGTTGGTTAAAGTCGGTGCCGGTATTTGAAAGAGAGAGATGGAGTAGTTAATTACTACTAGTATATTTAGTTAGGGCTTCAGCAACTGTACCGGATTACACTTGTAGGCCTTAATGGCCTTACTACTACAACAAAACCTAGGAGGCTAGGACCACCTAAAACATGTAGTATTATGTTTAGTGTTTGCTGAAATAGAGAGAAAAGAATTTCGAGTAGATGAAAATACCAAAACTGTTTAGTATTATTGTATGAGCTGAAAATCTGCATTGTGGAGCTTACTTCATAGATATAGATATTAAATAATCTGCAAATTCTCAGCTAAACTTTGAACAGGTTTCAAATCAAGCACTAGGTTATGTCTTTGACTCGGTAGCAGTGAACTGAATTGCGAACTAAAGTATCCAAGGGAATGAAGTTGTACACAATGTTTAGAATCGGTCTATTCTTAATATTTCTTATCGATTGTGAACGGATTGACAAATCAACGGTCTTTGAATCAGTAATGTGAATTTGATAATATCCACGACGATTATGACTCTAATATATGTCTGACTATAATTAATCTTATGTATACCACTCTGGACGTGGCATAAGTCAGATAAGAGTAGCGGGGATATGTATTGGCCTCCTGATTGGGAAAAACAGATTTCCATATGGTGCCTAATTTCACAACAATTATATCCAAATAAATGTCATTCTCATCTTTTTATACCTTACCCAAACAAGGCCTGGTAGTAGAGAGAGTACAACTTAGTGTACTAAAATGCACGGTTTCCTCATTATACAGAGACCAGGACAAGAGCTAAAGTCTAAGAAAATAAACAAAACAAAGATTTCAAGGATTTGGATATTGTTGTTTGCAAACACAATGGCACATTAAGTGTAACATGCTGATCTAACCTAGTATAAAATCTATAATCATGTAGTATTAAATTGTTGGTACCGGTTAATTAGTACGACCATTCCCTCCCTGTCATGCAACTTCAGATTGAGAGAGAGAGAGTTTGATACCATCTGATATTAGTACTTCCTCTATTTTATTAGGTTCTTTCAATTTTGATTTTTACCATTATTTCACGTCGTATTGACATGTTGCGATGTAGGAATTTGATAATCTTTTTATTGTGTTGTAGAATAACATTACTCTACAACAACATGAAAAACTAACTAAGAAAATATCATTTTACTATATAAATTTGTGATTTAAAGTGACATGATTACGAATGAAAAAGTTAAAATAAAAAGAATCTGGCGGAACATATATAATAGTACTTAGTTGATGCAATGTGAAAACTCATGATAAGAAGTTTCATTGCATCAGGTCCGTTCCGAGCCAGTCAACTCCAGTTAGATATCCAATCTAAACCTAATCATGAACTCAATCTTACCAAACACGAAAAGGTAAATCCTAAAACCTTTATAGAACAAGAAAGACTAGGTTTTACTTACCTTACCTTAGTCTCAGCTGTCATCTAACGTAAACCTCATTCACATATTGAACTCCCTTCCATTTGTCTAAGAACCTGTGCTCTCTAGTCTCTTCCCTCACGAATTATAGTCTCTTTTTTAGATGTCCAGGCGGAGCTAGAATTTAAGAATAGCTGCGGCAAAATTCTATATTAATTAGTACGACCATTCCTTGGTAGCAATTGTCGCTCTTAACTTTCCGAAAATTCTTTTCATACTTAACACTAACTTTTTTTACCTAAATACATAAATGCCCCGTCTGTAACCAACATTTCCAACTAATGCCCTTAAAATTTTCAAGCATTTGAAAGTTTTGACAGGAGGCATTGTTATTCCGAGCACTTAAATGCGCTAATGAAATGTTTTATCCAATTGCTTCGTTTTACCCAATTGATTGGCATTTTGGTACTTCACGAGAACAATAAAGAAAAGTATGCAGTGTTTTCTATCGATGGTAGCAGAAATTTATTCACTTTTCTGTGCACGTTAGATTGGCCAGATGAAAATGTAACGACCAAGATTTACTTGCTTGCATGCAGAGATGCATGAATATTTCTTCTAGTAGGAGAAATCACTTTTGGATTATTTTCTGACTTGAGAGGTTTTGTCTTCTTCATTGGTTTTATAGGGCCAACACGTGTCATCTTATGACGAGAGGAGAGCATTGAAACGTCGCCGTCAAAACCAGTTGTGTTCGCCACCCACCAAAACCATTTTAGTTGTACGTTGAGCCCCAATCACTCATCACTCAACTATTGTACTCCCTCCCCAGCTTTCTTGAAACAACGGCGCCAGAAAACCAATCTTCCAAAACCGCCCTGTAGTGTCTCTGCTCGTAGGGTACCCTTTTTCTTTGTTAGGGGTACCTTGAAACATCTTTGATACCGTAGTAAATTGTATTTGTAGATTCTCTAACAGAAAAATGTTTATGAGGACAATTTATGAGGGAGTCTCGACATTTTTCCATGAAGACATGACTGACATAAGAAAGAATAGGAGATAATAAAGATACCAATTTTTTTTGGGTTAATTGCGTTTTACCCCCTGTGGTTGGGGGTTTGTGCGAAAAACCCCCTTGTGGTCTCAAATGTTGCAGTTTACCCCCTTGTGGTTTGGCTTTTGTGCGGTTCCGTTAAAATTAAAGGAATCCGTCAAATATCACATTTTTATACCCATTTTACCCTTTAGCATCCTAGAAAAAAAAAACAAAAAAGATCTGATAAACAACACATCTGATGGAGGACGAGGAGAGAAGGAGGAGGAAGATGAGGAGGTCGGGGAATGACGAGGATGAGGAGGTGGGGGAAGCAGGAGGAGGAAGTTGAGGAGGTCGTGGGAGGAGGAGGATGAGAAGTGGGGGAAGGAGGAGGAGGTCGGGGAAGGCTGCTGGTGAAGAAAGAGGAGAACGGCGGCGACGACGGCGGCAACGACGACGACGACGCATATCGATGATGGAGAGGACGGCGGCGGCCTCTGTTCCTCTCTCCACACACTTCGTCTCTTCCCTCTCCAAACAACTCTCAACCCACCGGGCAACCTCCGCCGAGTTCTCCTCCATCTTCACCCGATTGATTCAATTCCAGTACGTGAAACCTTGTTTCGGGGGCCGATTTGATGTGCTTTGATTGGTAGGGTTTTGGTCTGAAGATTTCTAGACTAAATTAGGTTGTGTATGTGCCTATTTGGGGGGATTGGGATTTGTAACCCCACAGTGGCAATACCCAAGGCGGTGAATTTTGTTGGAGAGTCCATGATTTTTGCACGGTGGTAGAGTCCATGATGGCGTAGATTGTTTGGGAATGCTTTTCTTTTGATAGAACATGGAGATAGTGAGATTTGGGGTTACACTGACGATGTTGGTTAGATTATGTGAAGGAAGAAGAAGATATAGAGACAAAGAGAGAGAGTAGAGCTTAGAGAGAAAATGTAAAATGAAAAATGAACGATTAATGCTATTTATAAAAGGCTAATATAGTCTTTTTATCCATAATAACGGAAAAATAGCCCTTTCCTGCACAAAAATGAAACCACAAAGAGGTATAGTGTAACATTTGAGACCACAAGAAAGTCTTTCGCACAAACCCCTAACCACAGCGGGGTAAAATTCAATTAACCCTTTTTTTTAAATTGATTAAAACATCGTCAATTGCACCGGTGGATGCACATTTGACCCGGTGTGGGGCTATGGCCACCCAATCTTTATTTACTCTACGACAAATTTTCAGTTTTTGTCAAAGAATTCATATATGTCTATTCTAAAAATTGCACAAATTGTACTTCAGTGCTTGTTGAAACAATTCAAGTACCCATAGGATGAATACAAATATTTATGATATAGGCACAAAATTCTCTTAATGTCACGATTTAGTCCCAAAACTCTCACTATATGTAGATTAGGCCCAAAATTTTGTGTCGGATACTTTTACTATGTAGTACAGATTGTGTCCCCCTAGTGCAGAATCCTGCATCCGCCCCTGGTCAATTGGATGCTCTAATCTGGCATGCCACACTATGAAATGAACTTCTATTACCAGTAAGACCTTGGATAGAACTGATATTCTTTGTAAGTGAATTGGTTGGATAAATGACATATTCGCTCATGCCATTGTAAAGAGTTTTGCCCAGATAAATACCTTGAGGCCTCGTTTGGGTAGCGGATAAGGAGGGGGGACATGATATGATATCCCCTCCTATATCATATCATTTGTTTGGGTTCCGGATATGAGAGGGAAAACATATCTGACCCATATCCTCCCTCCCATTTTTTGCCTAAAATCATATACCACCTCCCCCATGGTATACATCATATAAGATATGGCCTTCTTTTTATTGACTAAAATGCCCTCATCAACATATTTTAATTACATAATATAAATTCTAAAAAACCACCCACTGTTCCACACATCTATCTCTCTCTCCTTCTTCTTCTCTCCCCGTCTCTCTGTTTTTCATCCAAGCTCTCCCTGTTGAAGCTACTGCATGAAGACACCACAGCCGCCGTCAACTTCGGCCTCCTCATCACCCACAGCCCACGCCTCTCCTCTCAATCTCCACCTCTGCATCTATGTTCGTCGGCCTCGGTACCAAAAAAAATTGCCGTCTTCGAGAATTCAGCACGCCGCCGTCGTCCTCCTCCTTGACCCACCGGCATCATCGTCCTCCTCCTTGACCCACCGGCGTCCTCCTCCTCCTCCATGACCCACCGTCGTCGTCGTCCTCCAACCACCGCAGCACAGAGGGATGACATTACGGAAGGAGGTGGGTTTGTGGGTTTAGATTGATTTGGGGATTTTTTTAGAGAGATTGGGGGAAAGATTGAAGGCCTCGTGTTTCTTGTTGATCGATTTTAGTTGGAATTCCTTTGTTCTTCCTCTGGAAATAGAGAATCTGAGGTTGCAGAACCACACATTTTTGAACGATTTTTGACATTGCAGATTAATTTGCTTCTTGTCCCAGTGTGTATGTCTCCATGTGTATTGGATATTCCTTCTACATATGGAGGTGTTTTAATTCGGTGCGATGCTGCTTCTGAGTGCTGCACATTTAATGGTGGACATAGTTTGATTTCAGAAGCTCTAATGCTCTAATTGAGACATTATTAGCAAAATCAAAGTTCCTTGGTTTGGTTAGATGATTCATATAGATGCTTCATATCGATGGTTAGATGAGTTTCTATCTACGCGTTTGTTTTGGAATGGAGCACTCCATTGGGTTGTCGATGAAAATTATTCCGTGTTTCGATTTGATGCTCATACTTTCACAAGCAGATTTTTTGAGCAATCTAGTCCTGATAGCGATGGGATTTGGAATAGAACTACCCGTTTCACTTCTTTATCTAAACAAATTCGGTATGTTGGGGAATGTAGGGGTCGACTGCTTCTTGTTGCCTCCGGTTTAGATGAATACTATATAACCAATCATGATAATATTACTATCCATGAGATGGACACAACTACACTGGCTCGTCTAAGATGTATACACTTCATCATGATTCTGTGTTTGCACCAGAATCATTGGCAGAAGTAAAGACTGAAGCAGTTGTGATGTTTGTTCTCAAGGCAACAGAAGAAAATGAATATGAACTGGTTTTTGGAGTCAAGGATTATTTTGTTTCGTACAATACCAAATCAGAGTGCTTGGAGCCACTGCATCCCCACCTCATGCTTTGGCCATTGTACAAGCTCTGTTATTAGCGATATCCAAGGGTTTTGGCAAGGTTATGGTATTTCAGATTGTCAAAGGGCGATCAATTACATTAAATTAATCTAAGTATTTCATAACGACAAGTTCGACTCTATAATTTCAAATATGTTGTAATGTTATCGTTGTTTGTTATTTAACTACAATATCAAAATTTTACATCAAAATACTCTAATATATGACGTCAATCACTTATGTAATATTTTTTAAACAAAAGGATCTAGCAAGATATCATATTAACAAACATTTCATACAATTCATGCCTCAATTCACAATACAAGTAATTTTTAAAAAAATTACTGTACTGAGGGTATTATAGTTATTTGGACACGTAACTTGTTTCTTATCCTGCCTCATATCCTGCAGCACCCAAAGAGAGTAAGCTAGCATATCATATCAAGTCTTATCCAACAGCATACATATCCTCCTTCATATCCCAGCATAAGCCATATCCACTATATCTTATCCGCTACCCAAACGAGGCCTGAATGTAGAATGAGTGAAACATCCATGATAAGTTTATTGATGTTCATTAAAAAAAGTTTATTGCTTTTTATATGTAACATATATTTTCGACAACTGAAATGGGCAGAGTTGGGCTAAGGTAAGTGACCCATGTGCCGCGGAATGTCTACCTGCAACAACCCCCTTATCCGGCTCGGGACAAGACCGGGAGGGCGATGCTTAATAGAAGTGGCGGAGATGAAAGGCAATACATTTCACAACACATAGTTATAATATTAAACAAAGACTTCAGGTCTTACAAACTAGAGGATTACTATTACACAATAGCTTAACTATCATTACTAGATACTGAATGACATAGACCGTCTAGGTGTGTCTCGCGCCCCTTCTACTTTACCGTCCCAGCTCCTAGACCTGCGGTGGGAAGAAAAACAAGAACCGCAGTTTCCAAAATCAGCTTGAAATGCTGAGTGAGATACACCTTAGCATGTAAAACAAGGAAGATGAAATAGTTGATGATTCACGAGTTAATTAAAACAGTAACAGAGTACGAGTAAAACATTATCAGAGTTTGCAGCAGAAATAAGCATTTATGAACGTTTCAGAAACAAATCCATTTATTGAAATTATGATTCGTTGCACGTTTCCAAACACAGAAGCAAAGATGTCCAAATATTATCTCTTCTCGCTGTACCAGGGTAGACCAGTGACCACGGCAGACATACTAGACCTTAAGTGTTGCAACACCCTCCTAAGAGCGTCAATCAAAGGAGTGTTATCTAGATGCTGGACCCTAGCCAGAAAGGCATAGAGCCGGGGCACGCGAAGTCCCGCATTTTAGGGATAAAACCCAAGGGATCTAAACCCATAAAAGTAACTTCGGGGATCTAACCCGAATATATCTTCAGGGACTAAGCCCAGGGAATCATCACCCAATATAAGTAGTTCCGGGGATCGAACCCGAATATATCTTTTGGGACTAAGCCCAGGGAATCATCACCCAATATAACTGGTTCCGGTACAAGCGAATATTTCCACTTTGCATTACGAACGGATTATCTTTGCGTGACAGTTTCAAAGAATCATTTTGAAAAGTAGTCAAACTCAAATAAAGCATGACAAGCACAAAACACGTTTTGAGACAGTACTAAAATCATTTACTGACACGAAAGGAAGCTAAGGCTCAAGGCTAAGCATGTGAACTCACCTTATTCAACATCAATTATCACATACAATTCATACGGATGATCGGAGTCCTTGTCTGCTAACCCAAGCCAAGAATGGCGAGAAATGACCAAGAAATCAAGCGGGTCGGGTCGTCGAAAATCGCCGCCGGAGATGGAGCTCGTCGCCGACTTTAATGGCTTCTACAGCTCCGTTTGGTGCTTCTAAATGTCTAATCGGACCTCCTGGAGCCTTTCTGTACAGGTTTCGAGGGGTGGGTTGCGCCGGTTGAGTTGGGCCAAACTCTTCGCCGGAATCTATGGTGCAAAGGCGGCGTTGGCGGTGTCTGCGGACACTGCTGTTTCTGCTGCCAGTTGATCTGCTTATTTTTCCTTCTTTCAGGTTGAAACAGAGAGGGAGAGGGAGAATGACAAGGCGGACAGAAGAGACGGACGTGGTGAAGCCCCGGGTGGTTCCCCGACGGTGGCAGCAGCGGGGGTGGTTGGTGGCTTCGCTTCTGCTTGCTGCTGCTGCCACTGCTGCTTCCTTCGGCTGGGGAAGAACAAGACAGAGAGGCAGAGTGGAAGAGATATAGAGATGATGGCGGTGAAGTTGGTGATGGTGGTTGTGGTGGTGGTTGATACGCCGGAGAAAGAGGAGAGAGAGAGAGAGAGAGAGAGAGAGAGAGAGAGAGAGAGAGAGAGAGAGAGAGAGAGTGGTCTGGTGGTGGTAAGGGAGGCAGTGGTGGCTGTGGAGTGGCCAGGGGGTGAAGGAGTTGGGTTTTATAGGAGGGAGTGAGGGCGGTGATGGTGTGAGGGCGGTGTTGATTGTTTTGCCGTGAAGGCAAAGGAAGAAGAAAGGAAAAAAAAAACAAAATGGTTTCTAGTTTATTAAATAAGGATAAATGGAGAATAATTGGGTGTGGGCAATGTAGGGACTAACGCGGTGGTTGCCACCGCGAGATTGTCTAGAAAACTAAAAATAAAAAGAAATAATCGCGCAAAACTTAAAATACGCACACGAGTTTCCTGCCTAGTAAATTTTCGGAAAATTAACCAAATTACTACTCGCAACTTAAAATTTTATTATCACGTCTAAAATTACTAAATTGCCCTTTTGTTAAATACGGAGTATTACACTACACCCTTGCATGCTACAGATGTTTGTACCAGTCTGTCCCAGCTCTTTCTTCTCAATTTGACTTTTGTCACTATTTACTGGGTCACTTTGACCCGGTGATTTGAATAACAAACCGATGTAATTTTTTGATAATTTTTTCATGGTATTGTAGAGTAAACGGTGCTCTATAATATAGTGAAAAAATTATCAAAAATCGTATTATTTTGCTATCAAAATCACCCTGTCAAAGTGACCCATATGCGAGTCAAAAAAGTAAGATGGGAAGAAAGAGTTGTTACGGACTGGTAGTGATTACTAAATGAAATTACCTCATACTACAATTATACCAAATAAATGCAGATTGAAAAGGGTTATTTTTTTTTTCTCTAGGAAACGAAAAGAATTATTTACAGATTTTACGCGAAAAGCTAGACATAAATGGTAAAAATGACGATGACATGGACTATTATTTGTCATCCAGTGAGGCCCAAAGTGTTACATACACAACGCACCTAGTGAGGCCCAAAGTGTTACAAGAAGCAGGTAGGACAATAAAAGTGGGCAACGGACAAATGTGGGCCTTACATATTGGGCCAAAAATTAAGCGTGGAAATAGTTGATGTCGAGGTCTAAGTTAGATGAACGGCTGGTAAAGTTTATTGCTATTAATTTTGTTATAACATGGGGTATTCGAGCAAGAATGATGTAACGGAATTAAAAACGAAACAGATATTTAACGTGGTTCACTAACGAATTTGTAACGAACCCGCTAGCTACTCCACGACCAAAATCAGATTTTATATTGAGAAGAGAACCCGATTACAATGCACGTCGTGGCCGCAACGGCTACGGCGGCCACCCGATAAAACACCACACCCGACACACACAAATAAAGCTCTTAAAGTTACCAAGCTCTCAAACTCAACATGTGTGTATCTCCAATACCAAAACATGGGCCCTATATGGAAAGTTTTAGTAGACTAACTAAACCGGTCCAGTTCGTCCTCCTCCCTCTTCGTTCATTGCGCCTTTCCATAGAGGGTGTCTCATGTTGGAAATCACCAGCCCCTTTATGGCAAGAACTTGGACTACAAGCCAAAACAAAACATAGCCGACCCACCTCACCGCACCAATTACCACCGCCCCAACTTGTTTGGAAACAACTTTGTTTCCAAACCAACTTTGACTTTACCAAAATTAATTCAAGCAAACTTTACTAACAATTTTTTTCTTGCATTGCAAATGAGAGCTAGCTCATTGGTAGAGCGTTTGAAGTCTCTGCTGAATTAATATTTTTGCGTTAGCCCTAAAGTATTTGTATCATTAATGCTGCATATACAGATTAGGTGCTACATTAAAATCATCCCTTGGCAGATAAAAATTACTCCATAATGAATTAACAGACTGATCTTCCCAAAGAGCTGACATCGACAAAAAAACATTTGGCATCTTGATGTGAGCTCAAGTGAAAGTTTTAGTAGACTAATCAGATCTCCAAGATTATTCTAACCTACTTTTGGAGAAATACGAGATGTGGGTGTTTTAGTTTAGAAAAAAAATAAAGAAAGAAGACTATTGCGCGGATAAAGAATAACAAGAAGAATCTAAAATCACGTTCCGGGTCAACAACATTCTTCCTTCCCCGTAGTTGCTTCGTTAATACTATATTACCATTGGCATATGTTTCTTAAGTAGTACTATGTATTTAGAAAGTAAAACACTTTTGTAATCTACAAAAAATATTGCTTATGTGATGTAGAAGGAAAGTTAATTTGAGGTGCAGCTAATACAAGCTGGGTGCGTACTAAAATCATCTCTCGGCGGATGAAAGTCACTCCATAATGAAATAAATCTTTCCAAGGAGCTCACATCGACAAAACCCTTTGGCACCTTGATGTGAGCTCCAGTGACATGAAGTAGACAAATTAGGACTCTGGAGTTTCTTTCAAACTCCAGGATTATTCTAACCTATTTTGGAGTAAATATGATATGTGGATAAGAAATAAAGAAAGAAGAATATTGCGTGGATAAGGAATGACAACAAGAAATTAAAAATCACGTTCCTGGTCAACAACATTCTTCTTTCCCCGTAGTTGCTTCATTAGTACTATATTACCATTGGCATATGCTTCTTAAGTAGTGTATTATGTATTTAGAAAGTACAACACTTTTGTAATCTATAAAAATATTGCTTATGTGATGTAGAAGGAAAGCTAATTTGAGAGACGGGGACCAAAATAATTGCAGTGTTGCTTGTTGAAAAACTTAAGTATTTATTTAGTACTACCTCTGTTTCGCCTGTTTCAGCCTACTCCACTTTTTGTCACTATTCACTGGGTTACTTTCATCCGGTGATTTGATTAGCAAAACGATACAAGAATTTGATAATCTTTGCATGGTGTTATAGAGGAAAGTTTATTCTAAAATACCATGAAAAAATTGTTAAAAAATTACATCGTTTTGGTACCCAAATCATCAAGTCAAAGTAACTCAGTTACGGGTTAAAAAGTCAAACGCAGACGAAACAGACGAAACGGAGGTAGTACTTATTATTTGGTTTGCAGTTTGAACATGGAACAAAAGTCTACTTGGTTCCTACATAACGGCTTTTCTTAGCCACCAACCATCTGTATTCTTTTATTCCATGCACTAGTCCATTATTTGTTCATTCTAGTCCAGATCATACAAAAAAAAGTTCAAAATTCTTCTAGAAAGCTAGTTAATGGAGACAGCAAGGTGGATCGTTTGGATAAACCGCTTTTACAATTTTGGTTTACAAAAAATTGACAATTCAACCAACTAATGTAGTAATGTTTTTTTTCTTTTTATTTTTTTTAAGATCCGGTCGGCATCTTTTTCCATGACACTTTTAAGTAAAGGACACCTAGGCCCTGTTTGGATAACAAGGTTGGGCAGGTTTGGTTAACCAAACTAGGTGGATGTTTGGATTAGAGGGTTTTGGTTTTTAAAGTGTTGACTTTTATGTGAGTAGAAAAATGAGTGGAAAGTGGGTTCTACAAATTTTGGGTTGAGGTTTTGGTTAACTTTTTTGTGAGGTTAACCAAACCATTGTATGCAAACAGGGCCCTAGTCATGCTGTCCCAACATGTATCCCTTCTCTTTCACAATTTCACACAACGGGTGAGTGATTGGAAGTTGATCTAACTGGTCAAAATGAGACTAGTAATACATATTTCACCCACCAAACAAAAATTTATAATCATGTGATCATTAGTCGAGATAGAAAATTTTAACTGTCAGTTGCACATAGTAGATGAGGCTTATTTTCAAAGTCGTCCATTTATAAAACTGCTTATAAACTTTATAGTAGTAGTCTTTATTCAACAATCAAAATATAATAATGAAAAATTCAAGTCAGAGACAACCAAATCAGAAATTACACGGTGTTTTCCATCTTAACATCACAAAACCAAGCCAGAAAATTTAAGAATTTTAGAAGTCAACCATTACCCAATATTATGTGGAAGAGAAGAAAATAAAGAACCTCAAACTAGAAAAATAGACGGGGATAGTAATTCAAAGGTGAAAGTTACCCTCTCAAGTCAGCCGGCAAATCAATTCGCAAGTGCTCCTAGGGCAATCATGACTCATAAATCAATTCGCAAATGCTCTCATAGTTAAAGTACATTGTTGGTTTCACTTTTTTTTAGAGATTAAGAGTTCACCTTTTTTTTTTTTACTATTGTATAACTGTTAGTGTAGTTCATTCCGAAACAAATGCGTAAATAAACACATCTACTTACCACATTATGGAAAGGAAAAAGCTTCCATTTTCTCCTAGTGTCCATCGTTAAATAGATGGTGAATCAGGAGTCGAACACACACGGCCGTCCTTCCCTTTAGGACAACTAAGAATCTGCCTAGGGCCTCACTAGAGGGAGGGGCCTCAAAATTGTTAAACTTTTGGAGTGTGCTGTTGTAGTTATATCATATTTTTCATATAAACTTTATTTCTGCAGTAACAACTCTTTGTATTTATGAATTTGACACCACCCAAACAGATAAAAATTTGTTTCGGAGTTCATAGTCAATGTTGGAATTCAATTCCGTCAACATGTGTTTGTGTTAAATGACAAATTTTCCTCATGTCCAACTAAAGAATGGATTTAATGTAGGATTTATATCATTTATCTTAAAAAAAAGTTTTACTTAAAACGTTAAGCGAAACGGTAAGTGTAATATTAAATTAAGAGTCTAGAATTTTGTCTCTGCCTTAGCCCCCTAATTAGCTACGGACGGCCCTGCGAACACACAACTTACTAACTTCCTTTACGAGCCCCCTATTACTAGCATTACTTCATTTATCAGTTGCCAGAAATTGAACCAGATGGGAAATGACAAGTAATTTTTTGAAGAAGTCTGTTAAATTTTAGATGTTTCAAGGGTAATTGTGAGAAAATTTTGGCCAAAATTGCACCGTTGGTACTCATATAATCACTTTTGTTACACTTTCTTACTCATAATTTCATTTTTTGCATTCGCAGTACAATTTTGTCATTTTGTTGCATCGGATGTACATTTTGTAAACGGACGTTAATTTTATCTGACGAAAGTCAGGCACATACTTATCACGTGACCTTTAATGAGAGCTTTTAGACTTTTAGTGAGGGCTTCCGTCTGAAACCAACGTCCATTTACAAAATGGTAAGCAAGAGAAGCTCTCGTTAGAGCATCTCCAACCATGTCGCATTTTCCTCTACCCCACCTCCCCCTCCCTCTCCCCCAAACTACTACTCATCTTCAACCATTCCCCTCCCCCCCCACCTAATTAGGTTTATAAATATATTTAATGATTTAAAATAAATTATTTGATAAAAATAAATGAAATAATACTAATATAAATATATAATCACAAAAATTATAAAATAATAATAATAGCAATAATAAAAATAATAATAACAATAATAAATTTTTCATATTTTTAACAATGTTTTTAAGAAAATAATAAATATAATTGCTAATTATAAAAAATAATAAGATATATCAAATTAAAAACAATATAAAATGACGATAATTTTTCGTAAATATTTTGTTCAATTATCGAAAAAATACATTTATATTTTTATAATAAAAATAATAATTAAAATATATTAATCATAATTAAAAATATATATTATAATAATAAAATAGTAGTAAGTGTAATTAACATATCCCTAAATTGGATTAATTAGCTATAATGGTGGGGGGAGGGGGATGTTAGGGGGGAAATGCACCCTAACCATCCCCCACCCATGCCTAAATTATCTTCCCACCTTCCCCCTCCCCCTCCCCCCTCATGGTTGGACATTGTCCGTATTTTCATACGGTTTTCCCCCTCCCCCTCCCCCTCCCCCTCATGGTTGTAGATGCTCTTAAAAGTCACCTAACAACCATCTGACTGGCTTCCATTAGAAAAACCAGAGTCGTTCACAAAATGACCCGATGCAACAAAATGGAAAGTGGGTACTACAAAATTAAAATTAGGAGTAGTTTTTTTTTTCGAAATATAAATTAGGAGTAGTATATATGGGTACCACTGATACAATTTTGCAATTAATTTTTATCATAACTAAGAAATTAATGCATTTATTAACGGGGTGTTAATATTTAAATAATATATAATATCGAAGGTTCTAGTGAACTTTTTAAGAACTTAAGGCAGCTTGTGACTTTTGTTTGGATAAGAAGAAGTAGAGAGGAAATAAAAAGTAAAAAATATGATATAATCAGTCAAAGCTTGCCAAACACAAACAAATCCGCCCAAACATCCGGAACTACGGTTTTAGATCCGGATTTCCATATCTTCGGCCAAAATTTCGGATATTTTGGCAGAAATCTGAATTTGTTTTTAGAAAATTTCAACTTTATAAAGGGGGTGATTTCCGGATTTTTTAATATACATGTGTGTTAGCTCAGTGATAGAGTGTTTAAAGTCCTTGTATGATGAGATTTTCGCTATCTCAATATTTTCATTTTTTATCAATAATCTAAAATAATCTACCGTATCCAAACACTACAGATTAATTAATTTTTAAGTTCAACTTTTCACTTATTTCAGCTCATCCAAACAGCCCCATGTTCTAGATGTGCCTAAAATTAAAACTGTGTTGTAGCCACCCTCACGGCCTTCAAAAGCACCCAAAAGAAGCCGCAGGTGGCAAACAAAAAGAGCCTGCCATTTGCGAACATCATGCATAAATAGCACCATCACTTGCATTCAATGAGCTTAACCTTCAACTACAGAAGGTTCGTTTCAACCTTAGTACATTCTTCTGGATGATTCGGAAACCATAAGCGTAGCCGTCAGTGTCTATTCATTACTATTTCTTCTCTTTCTGCTTACTTTACTTTTTGACACCACCCGAGGATTTGGTTAACAAAACGATACACGAATTTAGTAATCTTTGCATAATCTTGTAGAGTAATATTTACCATACAAAAACTTACATCGTTTTGCTATCCAAATTACCGAGCCAAAATGACCCAATTACGGGTAAAACAGTCAACCGTCATTGAAAGAGAAGAAATAGAGGTAGTAGAACTCAAGGGTAATTTATGTAATTACTCAAATCCAAACCAACAAAAGACACTTTCACACCCCAGATTTGACACAAAAACACTTTCATCCCCCTCCAGTTTTGAGGAAAATCAATTTCACCCATTTAGTGTGTCAAATTTACGGACACCTATATCCTCTTGTTATGTCATTTCACACTCTAAAAGAAAAAATTTGTCCAAAAAAAACTATTACCACTCCGTTTCTTCTCTTTCTCCCCCTGTTGACTTTTTCACTCGTAGTTGGGTCACTTTGACCCGGCAATTTGGATGGTAAAACGAAATAATTTTTTGATAAATTTTCCATGGCATTATAGAGTAACACTTATTCTATAACACTATGGAAGAATTGTCAAAAAAATGCTTCGTTTTGCTATCCAAATCACCGGGTCAAAGTGACCCAGTGAATAGTGGTAAAAATCAAAAGGGGGAGAAAGAGAAGAAACAGAGTGGTACTAATGAAAGACTACAGTGAGTACTCAACCAAAATCATATCATTAAAATATAGAAAAATAATCAAAGAGCTGACAATTTCTGCGAGAGCGAGCAGACAATCTCCCAACCTCTGTGGAGGCTCCGTCCTCTTAATTAGTTGCACTTTCACCCAACGATAATGGCATTTTCTAGGTGTGCCTAACAACATTCTAAGCAAATAGCGGCCTCATTCTTCATGGCCTTAATTATTTAATTAAACTCTTCACTGTGAATGGAAGAACACAACAACAACTCATACTAACACATCCACCACCAATAACCACAACTACCAGATACCACGACCCATCACCGCGACTTACATACGGATATTACATAGGGATATCAACTTTTTCAAATCGTGATTTTACCTTATTTTGTTTTAGTGTATCAGTTTAGCCCCCTCAAAAAATTCGCTATAGACACCACTCAACTTCATAAAATTTAATTTTACCCTAATTTTGTTTCGATTTTTCAGTTTAGCCCCGCATAAATTCACTGTACTCGCACTCACTTTCTTGAAATATAATTTTACCGTTACTTTCTTTGATTTATCAAATTTAACCCCACTGCAAGACATTTCTGGATCCGCCCTTGCAGCCACCCACCTTCACTCATCACTGTTATCATGACCTACTATTTTGACAAGTGTCAACCAAACAGGCAAACACGGAGAAATAATTGCATAGAAAACATTTTCACACAAAATATTTTTACATGTAGAATATTTTCCCTTTCAAAACATTTTACTGCGAAGCAAAGGAGCCAAAGAAACCCCCAATTGTCTTAACATAATTCCCTCAAAAAATTACAAAAAAACTGTCTTAATAGTGAGAAATTTTTTGGTACTCCATTAGAGCACCACCAATAAAAGTGGAACACTTATACAAGCTGTCAATAATTGGGAGACACTTATTAGTTGTAGAGCACCATTATTGACACTTAACTGTAGCAACTAGCAAACCATTTGCGACCATCAGCACCTCCATCAGCACTCGCATTCAAAGAGCGTACTAACCTTCAACCACAGAAGCTTCCTTCAACTTCAAGCACTTCTTCTTCGTTCTCTCCGTAAAAGTCGGATAAAATCCCCTAACTTCCTCTCTCATATATATTCTCTCCCACCTCATCTCCTTCATTGCTTCATTTTTCACACTCAAAAACCAAAACCCTCCCCAAAATTATGAGAACCCACCAAAGTCCCTTCATCAACGTCCCGAAAGATGCAACCGTCTGGACTTCACTCTTCCTCCTCCTCATCTCACATGCCGGAGCACAAACGGGGACATCCGCCGACAACACGTACCAGTACGCAAAATTCAGCCCCTCCATGGCCATCATCATCGCGATCCTCGTAGCCGCTCTCTTCTTCATGGGCTTCTTCTCCATCTACATCCGTCACTGCACCGAAGTGGTCCCCTCTAACAACAGCGTCCGTAACAGGGGAGGTATTGGCGCGTCCCTAAGACGGCGCGTGGCTCCCAAGGGATTAGAGACCACTGTAATCGAAACTTTCCCTATTTTCAATTATTCGGCCGTTAAGGGGTTGAAGATCGGTAAAGGAGCGTTGGAGTGCGCTATTTGTATTACCGAATTCGAAGACGACGAGACGCTGAGGTTGTTACCGAAGTGCGATCACGTGTTCCATCCCGAATGTATTGACGCCTGGCTCGAGTCGCACGTGACTTGTCCGGTTTGCCGGGCCAATCTCGTCCCTCAGCCCGGGGAGGACACTCCGGTGGTGGCATCCGAGTTGTTCACCGAGTTGACTCACTCGGACACCGAGTTGACTCAGAACCCACCAGAGGTCTCGATTTCAATCGATGAAGAAAACAACGACGACCCAATTCCGGCCACTCAGAACCCACCAAAACCCAGATCGATCGGCGAGAAACTCTTCGGAAAATTCCCCAGATCGCACTCGACCGGCCACTCACTGGTCCAACCGGGAGAGAACACCGACCGGTTCACTCTCCGGTTACCGGTCGAATTACGGAAGCAAGTGATGAGCCGGGCGTTGGACCGGACAGCGAGCTGCTTAGTGGTGATGCCGAGCGAAGGTAGTTCGAGGAGGGGTTTTCGAACCGGGTTCGGGGAGGGAGGACGGTCTTTTAAGAAGTTAGACCGGGTTACGAAGTCAGACCGGTGGTTCTTTTCCCGGGCGTCGTCGATTCGGTCTCCGAAGGTTGTCGCCGTGGACGGCGACGGTTCGACTTCGGGGACCGTGACGACGCCGAGAGAAGCGAAGACGGTGAGGTTTCCGTCTTTCAAGTGTCTCGAACCGAAGGGGGACGAGGTTGGTCTAGTGTCGTCCGACTCGGCTAGACCGCCGGTTTAAGAAGTCAAATGATTCTTTTTACAAGTCAAATTTTCTTAGTATTAGTTGGTGAGCTTCCACTGGCATAGGAAAAGCAGTAGCAAGAGGACACAAAAATGGCATGGCGGTCCAAATTGGACTAAATCAAAAGTGGGTGGAGGTGTTATCTCCTGCAATGGTGTATCTTTCACTTGTACTACTTCCGTTTCTTCTCTATCACACTGGTTTGACTTTTTCATTCGTATCTGGGTCACTTTGACCGGGAGATTTGGATAGCGAAACGATGCGATTTTTTGATAATTTTTTCACCTTGTTATAGAGAAATTTTAACTCTACAACACTATGAAAAAATTATCACAAAATTGCATCGTTTTGCTACTCGAATCACCGGGTCAAAGTGACCCAGTGAATAGTGACAAAAGTCAAAACGGTGTGATAGAGAAGAAACGGAGGTAGTAGCAATTTGCTACTGACTAGGGTACACGTCACTGGGGGAGTTTGCTGAGACTCTGTTATTTGTTCAGTTCGTTCGCGGGAAAAGTCACCTAACACGCTGTAAATATAATATTTTGTATATTTATTCTTTTGTTTTGTTTTGTTCCAAATAAGTTCAATTCTCTTTTGAATTATGGGTATTCTTTTTGCACTTGCAAAATATTCCAAATGGGATTTCTCAACATATATGTATATTGCAAATGAGCAATTCTAAAAAAAAAAAAGATATTCCGAACGCATTTGATGACCTTCACAAAATATTCTGTCTTTGACTAATATAAGATGTCTTTCCATAAGAAAAAAGTTAATTGGGAGAACTTGACTTCATAACTTTTTTATGGTCTATTTTCCTTTTGTGACCAGCACTTTTATTTGTTTAATTGCTACTAGTTGTTTATGCAAATCTCATTGTCGAGACTTCAACTAGTTAATAATTTACAGATAACTTATTCCATTTCGTTGGTCTACGCAATTGAATACATTTGACTGCTTTTAATTCTGTAGATTTATGCCAATTTGAAGATAGAGACATACTTCTAGGGCCACAAATAAACTGAGTTGAGAATTATCTTAGTTGAAGTTTGACACTCTGTACTTCAAAAAAGCATTTCAAGTTTTCAACATGTGCAATTTTTTTGGTTTAATAATTTTGATTTCTCTAATTAAGTATAAATAACCAGACGAAGGTTCTGTTCAAAGTTGCGGCAGCTTGTTTAGTGCTCGACTGGGTTTCTTAATGAACCGGACATGTGCACACTTTTAATTGTGCTTGCTTAAAGAGCACAATGCACCAGAACAAGCCGCTTATATCCTATCAAACTCACAATTTTTTTTTTTTTTAATCCGCTCAACTCTTTAGGCAATTGTATTTTTGGAATATTTGACAAATAACTCCGGTGTAATATATATACTTGCTGACATTACGATACATTCATTATGGAAAGTGACAGATGTAATATTGATTTACTAATGTCGACCACTAAAAAGTAGACAACTATAAGTGCGTCGCGTGAGTAAAATCAAAATGGTTGCCACATAATGTCAGTAAAGACAATATTGCGTGAGAGTTATTTGTCAATTAAATTTATGCATGTACATCATTGTCGGCGACTCTTAAGAATCACGGGGTTACACATCAAAATTAATTGGTAATGAGTGAATATCTTACTAGGCATAGGTGGCGAGACAGAAAAAGTCCCGATCAATGTGGGAGAAACAACAATTCTCAACATTCTGCATGGGTATTTATATGGCAAAAGTTTTTGCTTTTAACTTTTTTTTTTTTTTTCCAACAACGAAAGTAGTTCTCTTAACAGTGGTGGTCCGTCCACTTGCTACTTGAGAATACATTCAATTATCTCAAATGGCCATATGAATGCCTAGGGCCGTCTCTACCACTAGGCATTTGACGGAATCGCCTAGTGCCTCCAAAAATTTGGGGCCTCAAATTCTTTAAAAGCTAGGAGTATTTTAATAATTGTACATATAATTTATGTTATATATATCGTAAATAGTTTGAATATGATGATTACATTAGCACATTTACATCTATAAAAGCAAGAAAAAATATTTATTTCTTATAAAAATAAAATATGCAATATAAAATATGTGAAGAAAGTCTCTGGGGGCCTCAAATTGAATGCTAGTCTCGGGGCCCCAAAACGCTAGAGACGGCCCTGTGAATGCCCGGTGACCCCAGACCTCTAGGGAAGTAAACCCTCAAGGCTCAAGTATCACACTCTAAACCTTTGAGTTCTTTCTACTATGTCGGTAATCTACCCCCAAAAACGAATGACTTGGCTATCAAATGAGGGGACACCACCAACCAACGGCACACATGAAATGTCAATCAATCAGTTAGTTCTTGCTAAAATGAGATATCCATTCCTTTTTATCAGGTCGTACCATCTGATCTGTGATGAAGTAAATTTTCAGTTAGGAAAAACTAGACTACTCGTCGAGTCGTCGTCACCAATGACGATCAATCAAATTTCAATTGTTACGGCTAATGATGTTCGAATATGACATGATTGTGTGCTTTCCTACATTATAGATGCAAACTGTCATCGACACATGCAATTACGTGGTTGCATAAGAAAATTGGAAAATGACATAATGAAGCTTACGTGGTTGCATATGAAACCAGAAAACAAAGTCATCAACAAATCATCAGCTACAGCTTTTATAAAGGAACATCGACCAAGTGTGCATCAGAGGAGTGTCAAACGGTGAACGTAGCATAGGTTTAGTCTTGGAGAGTTGAGAGTTAGGGACGGCAATGTGGTCCGATCCGATCTGAGATCCGAGCGATCCGGACCGAATGGGTCGGATCCGAATCTGATCCAATTGAAAATGGATTGGATTTGGATCTGGAAAGTCAGATCCGATCGGATTTGGATCTGGATTTGGATCTAAGGGCAGATCCGCCGGGTTCCGACCCGATCCGATCCGACGTATATGTGTGATTTACAAATATATTCATATTACCTCCCCACTTTCAGTCCCAAGAAGAGTACAATAGTAATTCCAACGTACGAAGCAATTTCTGTTGCATTTTAGGCTTCATAACTTGCGAACATGCCTTAGCGTATGAAATATTGTTTATTTTTTATGTTATTTTTTGTATTTTATTGCAAACCCAAGTCGGATCTGATCCGAATCCGATCCGACCACGTATTATATGGATCTACGGATCGGATTTGGATCAGCCGGATGAAACCCGATCCGATCTGATCCGAATCCGGTGACGATCCGAACGGATCTGAATCGGATCTGGATCCCATTTCTCCTAGTCGGATCATCCGATCCAGATCCGACCCGTTGCCATCCCTATTGAGAGTTACACCACACAAATGTTAACTTGCCTATCTCGTGTTGTAGTAGCCGTCTTTCTTTGACACTTTTCCATACTCGTGGCATTGTTTCCCTATATTAAGGATAAGGGAAAAATGAGAACATTTTTTTGTACTCCATTCGAGCACGTGCGCTTTTGGAACACTAAAAAATTGCTCGGGATAAGATAGAATAAACCATAAATGTTCGGTAATCACCGTTACTCTGTGCGAAAAACTTATCTTAACGAGCTACCAATTGTGCCCTGAAGATGATGTGGATTTTTTTATACCGCTAATGCATTATTACTGCTACTCACCTACCGGCTACTACTCCTAATTAATTAGTTAGGTGATAGTGTGTATAACGGTCAAAAATATAAGTGGTCTCTATAACTCCCTTTGTTTTCTAAAGGTTGAACCCTAACCACAATCTTAAGGGCGGTGGAAGATGACAACTGTGGGGTGTGTCTTTGCCAATCAAAAAGTTTCAATTGACAACGGATTAATTTAAAGGAGTATATGATTTTTTTTGACTTCTATACCAACACAAATCCACAATAGATAGATCAATAATAATGACCTCTGTTACTTGCCCAAGTGGTAAGTCGACAACTTCGAAAAGCAGTTCATTCCAATCAGGTTTTAGCCATCTGCCCTTCCGTGGGTTAGAAGTAAACTCCAAATCATGGATCTAATGAATTTGCAAGGTAGGTCTCGTATATGAAGTTGTTACTCTCTTT
The DNA here is from genome assembly GCA_023055425.1 of Linanthus parryae. Classification (NCBI taxonomy): domain Eukaryota; kingdom Viridiplantae; phylum Streptophyta; class Magnoliopsida; order Ericales; family Polemoniaceae; genus Linanthus; species Linanthus parryae. Next base: position 3,051,638 of record JALGPY010000002.1, read on the forward strand.
AACTTATCTACCTATTCATAAAAAAGGGATACAATACTTAGAGCATCTCCAACCATGTGGGGGGAAGGGGAGGGGGAGGGAAAAAACCGTATAAAAATACGGATCATGTCCAACCATGAGAGGGGGAGGGGGAGGAGGAGGGGGAGGGCAGGGCCGTCTTAAGACTTTTAAAGGCTTTAGGCAAATTAAATCGTGAGGCCTAATTATTATCCTTATTGCAATATTAATACATAAAAAAATAGTAGCTCTAATATATATAAAAATAATTAATCAAATGAGTTTATTAATGTTTTCTCTGGGAGTTTATTAGTATTTTGGGTTAACTAAATTATATTGTAGTACAACTATTTTCTAAATCATGTAACGCCTTATCCTAAAAAAAAAGTCATGTAACGCCTCAAAAAAGCTTATAGACAAATTTGTACCAGAAACGGGACTTGAAAATTCGAGGTACATTTTTACCGTGCTTGATCTCTAGTGTGATAATATCGAGATAGGTTATTCTTACATAATCATTGACATAATTTATTAATATGGCAAAGTTAAAATATGCTAAGGACCGGGTCGGACCGGATTACAAGGCGAAGCTCCGGAACCGGTTGGGAAACAAAAAAAAAGTATGCTAAGGAAATTATGTAACTTAGGTGGAAATGATAATAACAAAAACTTTTGAAGAACAAGAAATCATGTTTATTTATCTTTTTGACCTTTTTTCCTTTCCAGAGTTTTTGATGAAAATTGAACAGAGTAACATGACATAAATAATCAAAAACAAAACTTAAAAATTCTCTACTAAAAAGTCACGTATTTCCGAAAATTAGTATACATAATGGGAATTATATAAAAGGTAATGATTTGCAAGGGATAATATATGATTTACCTGTCCAAATTTGAGAAAGATAAAATTAGTGCCGGATTGATTGCTTTTCTCTCGCCATTAATTGTTGATCTTCTCTTATTTCTTATTTTTCTTGCATTTAACCAGCTTAATAGGCTTAAATTTAGTTTTTATCTAAATTTACACAAGTGTTTACATAATACACACATAAATACACCATTTTAATTGGAGGCCTTCAAAATTTCGAGGCCTTAGGCGGCTGCCTACCTTGCCTTATGGCAAGGCCGGCCCTGGGGGAGGGAGAAGGTGGGGGGAGAATTTAGGCATGGGTGGGGGATGGTTAGGGTGCATTTCCCCCCTAACATCCCCCCCCCACCATTATAGCTAATTAATCCAATTTAGGGATATGTTAATTACACTTACTATTATTTTAGTATTATAATATACATTTTTAATTATGATTAATATATTTTAATTATTATTTTTATTATAAAAATATAAATATATTTTTTCGATAATTGAACAAAATATTTAGGAAAAATTATCGTCATTTTATTTTGTTGTCAATTTGATATATCTTATTATTTTTTATAATTAGCAATTATATTTATTTATTTTTTGAAAACATGGTTAAAAATATGCCAAATTTATTATTTTTATTATTATTTTTATTATTGTTATTATTATTATTATTTTATAATTTTTGTGAGTAGATATTTATATTAATATTATTTCATTTTTATTTTTATCAAGTAATTTATTTTAAATCATTAAATATATTTTAAAAATAAACCTAATTAGGTGGGCGCGGGGGAATGGTTGAAGATGAGTAGTAGTTTGGGGAGGGAGAGATTGGTGGGCCTGTGGGGGGGAGGGGGAGGTGTGGGGGGGGGAGGTGAAAATGCGACATGGTTGGAGATGCTCTTATAAATAATTTCACCTTCCTTGGTCGAAGAATGTTATCTTACTATTAATTGTTGTTATATTGGTTTAAATATGATCGCTAGTAGCCCTAGCCCACGGTAGGAGGAAGTGGCAACCACAATAACTCATGGCACAACCATCTACTCCAACAAAAAGGGGTTAAAGTGTCTTTATATCCAACCTGACGGGGTCAAAGTGTCTTTTAGCCTTCTTTCATTTTTGTTCTACAGCTCGAAATTGGGCTGGTCCAGAACTTTGGAAAATGGGTCAGCCCAGTCCATACGTTTATAGCCATTTGAATATATTTTCGGTGTTTCTTATTTTTTCCAAAAAAACTAGCAGCTTAGCCAAAGTGGCGTGGAGATTGTTACAAACACCAAATTCATTTTTTGCAAGATTCATGAAGTTTGTGCATTACCCCAATTCAGAGTTTCTGAAAGCCGCAAAAAAGGAAACAATAGCTGTTGGGCATGGCAAAGCATTCTGGCAGGAAGAGAGATTTTGAAGAAGCAAGTAAGTGGGTAATAAATTCTGGTTTTAAAGTGCAATTACAAGATAATTGAATTCAGAGCAGTACTGCTGCTGATTCAGAGGTGCTGAGCATTCCCAGTCAGGTTAAAGAGCAAAAAATTGCTTCTTTGATAAACCACCAAAGTATGAGCTGTGAAAGTGGCAGTGATAAGAAACATGTTTCCACAACCTACAGCTAATGCTATTTTGAGAACTCCCCTTCCCCACTTCTCAAGAGAAGATAAATTCTTCTGCTTTTGGACATCATATGGCTCTTATAGTGCTAAATCGGGATATGCTATCTTAAGCAAGGTAAGAGAAGATAATTCAAAAAAGGAGGAGAGTAGTTCCAATACTCTAGCTACTGTACATTGGAAGTTATGGTGGAACCTTGATTTGCCTCCTAGAGTTAAACACTTCTTGTGGAGGTGCTGCAAAAATACCTTGGCCACAAAGGAGAGTCTCTTTAAGAGACACTGTGCCACTTCAAATATTTGTCCAATATGCAATTCAGAGGTGGAAACCACTACTCATTTGCTATTCCAATGCCAGTGGACCATACCATTTTGGTTTTGATATCTGGGAATTAGAAGCTCTATGTGGGCTCTTTGTCACAATTTCAGAAGCTGGTGGATACAACTTTGTGATCATTATGCAGAAAAGACTATCTCTGTGGACCAGATCCAGAAGTTAGTGTGGGGTTGTTGGTACATTTGGAAAGGAAGAAATGAGCATATTTTTCAACATGTTATGATTAACCCTCAGAACAACATTAAGTTGTGTTTGGGCAATCAAAAGAATTTTTGACAAGCTCATTCTTCAATTACAACCAGCAAGACTCAGGGTAGCCAGCCAAACAAGAATTTGGAGAAAGGTGTTTACTGGACAAGACCCCCTGAAGGCAAGGTAAAGTCCAACTGTGATGCTAGCTGGTGTAAAAAGACTAATGTAGCCATTATTGGTTGGATCCTGAGAAATGATCAAGGAATTTTATTAGAAGGAAACTGGAGCAGATCTAAAACCTCCTATGTGTTAATGGCTGAGGCAATGGTTGTTAGAGCTGCTTGTGTGGGATCTCAGGGAATCACAAACCTGGAGAGAATAGAAACTGATAGCCTTCAAGTTGCAAATATGGTGAATGGCAAGAGTGCTATATCCTGGGAAGTTTCTGCCATCATAGAAGACATAAGAACTTATGTTTCTGTAGGAAATTTTGTGGTTAGATGGATAGATAGAAAGGCAAATTTTGTGGTGGATTGGATTGTTTCTAAAGGTGTTAAGGAATGGATTAACTGGAACTGGGTGGTACGTCACCCAGCTCAGCTAGACATGCTTTTAAATCTAGATTGTATTAGGTCTTTTTCTGTGGTTTCTTGAATATATTTGGTCAGTTCAAAAAAAAAAAAAAAAAAAAAAAAAGTGGTAGCTCAAGATAGAGTGGTAGTTCAAGATTTAGAGTATAGATTTAGAGTATTGAAAGTCTCAGCATGCGTTCCAGGGTTCGAACCTTGCGGATGACAAAACAATTTCTAAAAATGAAGATCTAGAGTTTCTTTTTGCGATTTTTTTTTTCTTTTTTTGAGGAACTTCTTTTTACGTTGTTGGTAATTTAAAAAAAATATAAGCATTAGCAAATTGCAATCAAATGAGGGGCGGCACCGAATGAATATTGAATATGAAAAGTCAATCAATGAGTTAGTTAGTTCCTGGTATTATATGATCATAAGTACCGATTTCCCTCTAAACCGACATGTATCCATTATAACATGTAAATCGAATGAGTTATTCATCAGCTCGTACCATCTGATCTGTGATGAAGTAACTTTTCAGTTAGGAAAATAGACAACTCGTCGTCATCATCAATCAATTTCCAATGGGTTACGGCTAATGATGTTCGAATGTGACATATGATTGTGTGTGCTTGTATTATGTGCAAAATGTCATCGACACGAGTAGTTTACGTGGTTGCATACGAAAATGACATAACGAACTTTACGTGGTTGCATATGAAACCAGAAAACAAAGTCATAGACGTCGCATCATGCAGCTACAGCATTTGTATAGGGAACAACGACCAAAGTGTGCATCAGTGGAGTGCCAAACGGTGAACGTATTTAAGATTTAGTAGTTGCTCGTTAATGTCCACACAAATGTTAAGTAACCTACCTCGCCGTCATTAGTTGACATTTTTGTATTCTAGTAATCGTGCCATTGTTTTTCTATTTTAAGGATAAGGGAGAAGGAGAGAATAAACCGCAGAAGTTTGGTACTCACTGTTCATAAATTTACACTAAGCTTATCTTAACGGGTGAGGTCGGTTGATGATGATATGGAACTTTTTCATACAGCTAACAATGCATTATTTGTGTTACTTTTTTTTTTTGATGAACTCATTATCAGTGTTACTCTGTCTCTTTCTCTTTCTCCCCATTATAATTTCTACGACTATTTATTGTGTCATTTTGACCTGGTAAATTAGATAGTAAAATGATGCAATTTTTAACAAATTTTGCACGGTGTTGTAAATGTTGCTCTATAACATGGTGATAAAATTATCAAAAAATTACATTATTTTACGATTCAAATCACTCAGTCAAATTGACTCAGATACGAGTCAAAATGTCAACATGAGGAGAAATAGAAAAAAGAGACAGAGTGGTAGGTGATAGCGTAACTGTCAAGAATACGAAGGATCTCCAAAATTTATTTGGACATTTAAACTTTTAAAGGTTGAACGACGAGCAGATCCATGAATTTGTTGGAGTGGGATTAAAAGTCAAAATTAGACAAATATAAATAAATGAGTGAGTGCTAAACTAGAAATTATAGAAATAGTTGTGGTTAACCTAAAATGTTTGTAGGGATTAAATAACAATTTATGTGAAAATTATAGATAAATTGCAAATTTTAGAAATGGAGTGGGGGCTATCACCCTCACCAGTCCCAACACAAATCCGCCCAGCCGCAATCTTCAGGTTCTTCTGTTCCTAGAGGTACAATATTATCCCTATGCCCTACCTTTATCCCTTACCCAAACGAGGCTTGATTGTGCTTTTCTTCTTTTCTTCGTACAGCTAAAAGAATGGGCTTGTTGAGAACTTTGGGCCGATAAAAGTAAAGCATGGGCCGGCCCAGACTAATCCATTTATTTGCCATTTTAATATTTCATGGGTTCTTATTCGAGTCTCACCAATCCGTTTGTGTATGCCGAATGCTTCGTTCTTCAGGTACTCAGCAATCTTTTATCATGCACAGTTTAGTTGAGTTCTCTTGCATCGGGGGTATTTGGCATGTTTCTTTATTAGAAGTTTAGAACTATAGCAGAAATGTTGGTGATTTGATCTTCAAGCTTGGACTAAAATGAAAGCAATGCCAAACTGATGACATGAAGCAACAAGCAGCAGCTACCGTTAGATTTGTTTTCTTTTCTTCTAATCTCAGCCGTTGATGTTGAACGGTGTCGTTCAGCTACCGTTAGATTTGTTTTCTTTTCTTCTAATCTCAGCTGTTGATGTTGAACGGTGTCGTTCTCTTTTAATTATTTTGTCTTTCCTTCCGTTGCGCATTTGGACAGCTGTCACACAGCTATTGGTCCTTTTGTTTTCTGTTGTAACAAACTGTTCTATATCATCACTCTGATGATGATGAATTAGCTATGAAGAAAACTTCATCTCCTTCACTTTGTTCTCAGGTCCGATTGATTTATTTTCAATTCGGTTGATATATGTTGTGATTTCAATATTCCTTGTTTCGAGGAATCAATCAACTGTGGTGGCATGCCACAATATTCTCATAGTGTTTGATAAAATTCCTCAGTTGCTTGTGTTTCTTGAGGAATCAATCAACTGTGGTGGCATGCTACAATATGCTCATAAGCTGTTTGATAAAATTCCTCAATGGTTTATGTTTCTTTCTTTTGAGGAATCAATCAACTATGGTGGCATGCCACAAATATGCTCATAAGCTGTTTGATGAAATTCCTCTATGGTTTCAACAGTTTCAAATCCATCAGTAGTACATCATGCCTTGGGTTTGTGATTATTCACAATATTATCTTTGTTTCGAGGAATCAATCAATCAACTGTGGCATGCCCTAATATGCTCATAAGATGTTTGATAAAATTCCTCAAAGGTTTTCACAGTTTCAAAATCATCAGTAGTAGTACATCATGCTTGGGTTTATGATTATTCGCGGTATTAGCTTTCGTTAGATCCAATTCCCCATGATACTGAACTAGAATTGGAAGCTGATGCCCACAAGAAAAAAGAATCTGATCTTTTTGAGCTATATATGTTGATGGAAACAGAGGCCTCTGAGCAGTTTGATAGCCGAAACCAGATTGATTTGTACAAAGCAGCTCGATAAATTAACTTCAACTTTGTTTGAGTAAACCTTTCTAATTTTGGTAAACAAATGGTTGAACTAATGCGGTCCACCCAAATTGGGCATCTTCTTAGATATATATAATACAAAACATCCAACGGCCGAGGAATAATGAAAATGATGGCTAAAACAAATCTCAACTACTGATGTTCGAATGCTTTCTGTGAATTTTGTACAGGACATTCAAGTTCTACAAGATGCCAGCCTACTAAAGACAACCTCAATCTGGTCCTGCTATTCACTTGACCATGTAAGTATGTGTTTCACACTTTCTTATCACAATGATGCATTTCGGGTCTGCTTTTTATCGTGTATATATGCTCTTCTGCCACTACCCAAATGGTGAATTCCCCTACACAACACTTTCTTGAACCCAAATGGTTAATACATTGTGAATAAGAAAGCTGGTATTGAGATCCAGAATGCGATTCGAAAGCAAAGCAGTTAAAACTTGGGGCTTGGTGTAGGGAAGAATCTTGAAGACTTGGATTTACTTTGTGGTAAAGGGAGGCTTTTCACCAGGGGGATTAAGGACTGCACCACGTCGGTCATTAGTGGGCGGTAATCTGCTTCTGTTTGCACACACATGGCTGCAATAGCAGCAATCTGGTAAACCAACAAACACAACAAAGAGAAAAATTAGAAGCCGTAACTGTTTTTTTTAGTCCTAGCTCGCTCTTTAGTAGTTCAGCTTAACTGACCTGAACGAGTTCCTTCTTCGAGTACTGGCCTTGTAATGACGGATCAACCATTTCCACTACTTTTTCCCAGTTTGTTAACCTCGACAGTGCCTATAATGTTGCAGAAGAAATTAGCGATCGCTTTATAATATTTCTGGGAACTTTTGACATACAACCTCAATGTTGTACATGTTCGCTGACAGTGCGATACATGCACTATGAAAGTTGACAAATAACCAATCAACAATATTTAGTTTACTGACATTGCACCTCACATTGCACCTCAAAAACAGTTGGTGCGTGATGTCAGTAAAATAAAAAATGTTGGTGTGGGTTGTTAGTAAATCAATACTGCTCAATACTGCGTGGGGGGTTATCTGTCAATTCTCATAGTAGATGTATCGCACTGTTAGCTAACCTATGCTACATTGGGGTTATATGTCAAAAAGTTCTATTTCTGGACTTAGAAAACTCGTAGGTTCTAGCACTCAAGTAAAGATTTGCTACAGTGCAGTCAGGGGCGGATCCAGAATTTCATGTCAGTAGGGGCTAACTTGAAGAAAATTAATACTAGAAAGGTAAATTTTGAATTTTGTGATGTTGAGTGGGGGCTAAAGTGCAATTTCTGTGAGGACTAAACTAAAAAAAATTGACAAAATAAGGGTAAAATTTTGAATTTCAAAGTTGAGTGGGGCTACAGCCCCCACCTGTCCCCATTTGGGTCCCCATTTGGGTCCCCATTTGGGTCTTTAGTTTGCACCGCTTACCCAAGAAACTAGGACATGTTCTCCAGCTGGACGCTTTGTGTCGACTGGTACACGCCCCGTTAAGAGCTCTAAAAGAACAACGCCGTAGCTATATACATCTGATTTCGTAGTAAGTTTACCCGTGGAAGCATACCTGTAATCAACACAAAAATAGAAGATTGAAGAGTTCAAGTATTTGAAGGGGCTGATCAGTGTTGGGAAGTCTCACATCAGACATTCAACAAGAAAAAGAATAAATTAGTCTCTCCCCTTACAGCCAAAGCGGTTTTTATGTGGAACCAGCAGTGGAGGTATTCAACGACCAGGGGTGGATCTATGTCACCAAGGTGGGCATAGGACGCCCCTGAGTTTGTATCATCTACTACAATTTTACCCCTATTTTTAAGAAATTCCCACATAGACCTACCTCAAAGTTTTAAAAACCCCCCATTAGTTGTTGAAATGTCCCAAATATCCATGTGCCCACACTGATAAAAAAACATGCGTCCGCCCCGGGTGCCCCCCCCCCCCCCCCCCCTCTCTCTAGTTTTCAGAAACTCTCATAGCATCCCCAATTGTGAATATTTTACAGTGGTGTCTTTATATTAATTACACGTATGCCCCGACATATTCCGAACCCTTACACTAGTACCACTGTTATTGACTTTATATACAATTTTTCTCCGACTGTTCCTAAATCCTTTAAAGATTATTTACAATTTGGGAAAATTATCCTGATAGTGTAATATGGTTCTGTTGCTATCAGCATTTGGCATATTATCAAAGATATTTGTTTCCCCCATTCAGCCCATGATAACTCGAGAAAATGACAAATTGGTAGAAAGGGGGGACCGTGAACTCTTCGTGCACGATTGAGTTTAGGTGCATATTCAAGGGAAAAGCATGGCAAAGAAAAGGACAGACTGATGAACGGTAAAGAAAAGTGAAAGAGGAGGCACACTAACTCACTCTGGGGCTAAATAACCGGTGGTCCCCAACACGCGAGTAGAAATCTGGCCGTTGATCTTGTCTGATCCGGTCCTGGCTAAACCAAAGTCAGACACCTTGGCTCTGAAGTTGCGGTCCAAGAGGACGTTACTGGTTTTGAAGTCGCGGTGGATGACGGATGGAAGCGTGTGCTCGTGAAGGAACTCGAGTGCATGGGCACAATCAAGTGCTATGCGCAGGCGAATCCCCCAGTTCAGCTGCTGCTTGGATTGGTGGAGGTGGTGCTGGAGCGTGCCATTGGGCATGAACTCGAATATTAGAAGACGGTGGTGTTGGTCCGCACAGTAGCCCAGTAGCTCCACTAAATAAGGCGAGTGTAAGCGGCTCAGTAAATCTACCTGCCAATAAGTAAAGCAGCTTAGTATAACTGTCAAATGTAATTTTTCACCGCAACACAAAGAACACTGGACAAAAGGAAATATATATGCTGTTTTGTTAGTGCCTGTTTGACACACAGTGTTTTTAATCAGAACATGTATGGGTTGGGTTTGGGAATCGCTATTGCGCCTAGTAAGATATTGCCATATCGGGGCTACTCATCTCATTGTCCATTGGTTTTGAGGTGAAATTTAAGATTCTTAACAAGGTATAGGAACCTGTTTTTTATCCGAATCTTCTTTTCTAATCATGCCTGTTTGTTTGGCATAGCGGGATTCGATGGGTTACTCCACTCATTGCCACTTGGTTTTGACGTGGAACACATGAATCTTAACAGATGCTCAAGGGGCGTGTTGATTGGGACTCAGTCTGTTTCGATTCTGCATAATAAGATACATTGGCTACTCCATTCATCGCCAATTGATTTTGAGGTGGAAATTCATATTTTTGCTCGTCCTTCTAGACTGTTAATCGAAACATGCTTAGGTTCCTATTTTTAAGTTTTTAAGATGTTTTTTTTTTTCATTTTTTTTAAACTGGTACCAAACATGTGGAGCTACCGATATTTATGAGTGGTAAGAGAACGGCTAAGAAAACAAAACAAAACAATAGAAGAAACAAAGGAATATGTTGAAGTGTTAACAAAAAGCAACAAAAAGTTGGTTAATGAAGAAACTGACCTCTACCCGGAAAGCACGCTCCCCTTGCTTCCCTTGTCTGTTCAATTTCTTGATTGCTGCTGCAGTTCCGTCGCGTAAGACGCCTCTGTAAATCACTCCAAATCCTACATTTCCGACAAAATGTGCTTCGTTGAAGTTATCGGTAGCCACTTCAATCTCCTTATAAGTGAACACTTGCACTCCCTTGAATTCTGTTGTAGGGATTCTTTCTGAATGCCCTCCATAAAGACACCCTCCTTTCACATCTGTGGTATTGTCAAAATCCCATATCATAAGTTTGGTATCAAATGTGTAAATTGAAGAGAAATCATGGGTATATATGCGAATAACCAAACTTGAAATACTAAGGCAAAAATGCAGTTTTGAGTTAATTACCTGGGCTTCCATTGAAGTGGATGGTGCTATGAGCAATGAACATGCAGTTGCTGTTATGAATGGTACTCTTGCTGTCGCCGGTGGTGTCCTTCTTTGCAGATTTCAGGCGGCGAAGCATGATTGTAATTAGAAGTATAGAGAGGAGCAAGATGACTATGATGATTGGTACTATGATTATGAGAATGGTTGTGGTGGGAAAGGTATCATGGTGGTGGTGGTTGAGGGGTTGAGGATGCTGCGAATGACGGCGGTTCTGTGTATTGTTTACTGCGCTGTGAGCCGGCGGGCTTGCTGAAGCAGCAGTGGTGGTGTTACTGTCCATTGGCAGAGAGAGAGAGAGAGAGAGAGAGAGAGAGAGGGAGAGAGATATGGGAGAGATTTGTAATGTATCCTTTTGTGGAGGGTTTAGTTTCCTTTCTTAGAAGGTCATTGCTTTTGTAGGTAGAAGATATAAGATGAGGAGGTCTGTGCTACCCTTTCTTGCAGGTAAGATTACCAATATGGTCACATGATCTCTCTCTCTCTCTCTCTCTCTCTCTCTCTCTCTCTCTCTCTGTGGTGTGAGCAATGAAGGCTGTAATAAAGTTTGGATTGTCTTGGTTTTTCGTATTATATGAGGTTTAGTCTTTGTCTTCCTGTCAGCAAAAACTGGAAGCATCTGCTACAAATCCATATAATTGCTGGCTTTTGAACATTCTGTGACTATTGTGGAGTGTTAACCGATAAAATTGTTGTCTTATCTTATCTCTTAAATATTTCACACAACATATGAATCCACTTGTACTAGTCCCTACTAGAGGATAGATTGTTAAAATTGAAGAGCAAGTGGAGTGTGAAGAATTTGCTCTATTGACTTCCAAAAGGAATACTTACATAAAGCATCCACAACTCTTCGGGATGTAGTTGAGTTGTTCAGAGATGCATGCTTAAGTTTGTGGGCGTTTGTCAAGAGATCTTGAGTTCAAATTTTGAGAGAACTAAATACTACTAGTTGTGTATTGGTCGTCGCAACAGTCAAGCTCGAATTTTCTCAGACTGTATTACTTTTCTGATGAAGTCGTCTGCAGGCTACTAGACTAAAGCGAGTGTTTACCCAATTTCTCCAAGTTGGCTTGCAGACTATCTACACTAGACTAGGTGTAAAAAGATGATGACAAAAGTTCCCACCACATGCAAAATTAAAAATAAGGCATGCACATGCCTAAAGCCTATGTTCACTACTCAATCATATGGCACATGCTTACTGCTAAGCTCTTGTTAGCAATTTAAGTTAAACCAAAAAAGTCAATATTTTCCTGAATTTCAGGTAAAAATACACTAAAGTTTGATTAGCTTGTCTTTGCTGAGGCCTACCATCTCTTCGGAACTGCGATTTTTTTGCCCGTTGTATCATTGTCTTGTGCTAGTTTCTGAGAAAGGAAGGTTTAAATAACAAAAATCACTGCATTTTATCTGTTCACCTATTCTCTCTTTTAACTGTGTCTTGTACTGCTCTAAGTTATAAACTGATATTGTTAGTGCGGAGAATATTGCAGTCTATCTATGGTTTGTTAGCATTCATCTACTACCTTGACAGAAATAGAGTAACATAATATTACCTATGTTTCTTCTGTATTAGCCTACTTCACTTTTTGTCACTATTCACTGAGTCACTTTGACCTGGTGATTTGATCAGCAAAATGATACAAGAATCTAGTATGATTTTTTGTAGAGTAGAGTAAACTTTACTCTACAATAACATGAAAAAATTGCCAAAAATTGTATCATTTTGCTATCTAAATAACCGCGTCAAAGTGAGGCCAATTACGGGTGAAAAGTTAAACCAGAACGATACAGAAGAAACAGAGATAGTAGTAATTTTGACACTTCAATATGATTAAGACGCCAAAACAAGCTTTGATGTTCAACTGCTACAACTACTACTTACTGGTGTCCTTTTGCTGCAAAATGATTCACCATATGGAGAAACAACGAACCTCTAACCGAAATGTCAACTATCATGAATAACACTGTTGTGTTGATCTGTAAATTGGTGGTTCAATTTGTTTCTATTCGTTAAATGCGAGTGTACTTGCGTGATGATATGTTGTTTTCACGGCCGTGTAAGAGGTAAAAAAAGGGGTCCTTGTACAACTCGCCTCTTTGTGCACCCTGAAATTTCACCATTGCTGAGAGTGACTGAGCGTTTATGGAGGTGTACAATTACTGAATCAAAAAAGAGTTGCACATCGCTATCGGTCTCCACAAATCCATGTGAGTTAGGCAAATTTCATCTGTCTGTATCTTCCCCGGGAAAAAAAACACCGGACCACATAGAGAAAGACAGAAGAGAGGTCACAATGTTCATGTGGTTGCTAGGGACACAATTGTTGTCCTTAGAGACAGGTAGATAACTTTGTGTGTTCGGACATGCACATGAATTTAATAAAAGTAGGACCGAAATGCCCAAAACTCCTCCTCGGATATGTGTAATTCCCCACTCCCGTGTTCAAAAGCCCTAGCTCTTCCGCCACCATGTGATAATTATCACTCTACTAGCTCTTACTTCCTCTGTTTCCTCTCTTTCTTCTTGATCCCACTTGTATCACAGTTCAATGGGTCACTTTGATCCGGTGTTTTGATTAGCAAATCGATGCAAGAATTTGGTAATCTTTTCATTGTGTCGTATAGTACACTTTAATCTCCAACACCATGATAAAATTAGCAAAAATAGTTAAATAGTTTTGAGGATAAATTTTGCTCATATTATGCAAAATATGGGGCTTGCATAAGGTTATAATAGACTTTATGCATGATATGGGATAAATTTGTCTCCATAATTTCTTTTACTGACGAACCCCACCTAGACATACAGTGTCACAATCAGGGGTGTAAGTTACAACGTAGAAGTGGCTTTTTTCCAAACTAGAGGAGGTGAAAGTGTCTTTTACTCATGTTTACATCATTCAGTCGTTCTTGTATCGTTTGACTAGTCGAACGAACTCTTCAAAATGCTTGGCTAAAAAACATGACACATACGGAAAAGATGGAAGGAGTACTTGCAACCCGTTTCTTTACCAAATTGGCAATGCAAGTTGAGGTTCTTTGTCCAGACAGAAAAATGGTTCCATACATACGGGCTATCGCACGATTGATCATCTGAGAAGCCAAGCAACCGGTTCATGAGTTTAGATACGGGTCTGCATCACCAGGTTGATGCGGGACGAGGGTCTCACTCTCATGTTCCTGACAGTGTCTCAAAGTGAATAGAGATCATACCAAAACACGTGGTTCCTCTCTGCAACTGCCTCTGATCTCACTTTGATGATTGGCAATCAGATCCTCATTCACCACCACAATCACAGGGTTCCTCACTCGCAATGTCAAACGATAAAATTCGGAATATCCCAGCTGCAACCAAAATACCACCACCCCCTATGTGTCACCTAGGTACCCATTTCAAGAAGAAGAAAAATGGCCATCCAATTACCATTCCAGGTCCTACGGAGCAATCAGTTGCTTACCTTGGTATTTCTATAATCACATATAAATTGGAAAATTCAGATTGCGACAATGGTAATTCATTAATCCTAAAATGTGGAACCGACATCCGGACACCTATATCCCACCGAGGAATTGGCTGCTCCTAATCCTGAATATATTAAGGTAGAGCTGCCAAACAGGCCGACCTGGCCCGGGACAGGCCCAGCTGAATGAGGACCATTATGGTTGTCGGGACCTGGACTGATTTGGGCTGGTCCTGATCCCAACCTAGAAGCCAGAACCCTAGGACCGGCCCCACCCACAGGACCAAACCCCTTTGAGCTGGCCGGTCCTAGACCGAGGGCTCTTTTTTATGTACAAAACTATGAATATATATATACACACACACACTAGAGGTATGGTTGTGGACCGTTCCCGATCCGCTCCCTGGCTTGCGGTGGGCTGGTCTAGGCCGGTCATGTGGTTCCAGTGTCCTGAACCAGCCGGACCGCCACCTAGGCGGGCTAGGGCCAGTTCTGGACCACCTTGGTCCGGGCTGGTTTGCTGGCCTTCCAGCCCACCTGACAGCTTTATGTCAAGGTACTCCCCAGAGTATTTTACAGCTTGTCTAGCTGTGGGTAGGATTCATGGGTAGCCAATGCCAATTTCTGTAGTCGCTTTGTTACTTGCAGAGGGGTGGCTAGAGTTGGTTAATGGAGATAACTCTGTAATCCATTTTTTAACCTCAATTTGAGAAACTGAGGTAGAGAAAATGTGTGTGTACCTGCATTACTGATAACGAGAGGGATGCAGACCTCAAACTATCAGCAATGCTGGAAGAGAACATGAAGTAGTCTACAGCCAGGCACCGGCCCTCTTTATCCACTAGACTGCATTATTAGTTGCCCACAAACACACGATCAAGGAATCGTCATATGAACTGCTAAAAAACTAACTCATGGAGAGTGATACTAAAGGAGACTAGAAAGAAAACAAATTCATTAAAATACCTTTGTGGGCGTGCACCATGACCGATTTGGATGAGAAGATGCATGTACCCTTTTTTGAACAATCCCCGCTTAACTTCTGGAGTTTCCACGGATCTAACAAGAACAGGTCGTTCCAACAGTCACAAAACTGTCCTCTTGGGTTTCCCAGCATCACCAGTATTGCCATCACTCTTTTCCTATGTTCAAGAGAGCGAAATAGAAGAGTAAGAAGATAAATAAATAAACCAAATAGGAAACTGAGCTGAATTAATGAGACAGAATCTCACCTCACTTGAATTCACGGTATTTCGCTGGAGAACTATGGAGAGAAAAAAGAGTTTTAGAGAGAATTTGAAGGCAGAAAATTGTTGACTATTGATAATCAATATGTTAAAATGGTTGACTACTGATAATCAATCTGTTAAGTATTACGTTAATCTCCAGAATCAAAGGGAAAATACGTCATGGAATAACAGGCAAAAGACTAATCTGCCTTTGTTAGTTATGCTAAAGGTCAACTAATTCAGGTAGCTTATACGACATCCTTACTCTTTCCAACGACGCCAATCCATCAGATTGTTAGGTAACAGCTAGCGACACGTGTCAGCGTAGGCCCAAATCTGCAAATTTGAAATTCATTCGAACAACTCGAAGAACAAAGTCTCATCCATTTCATTTAAGTTTCTTGACAAAACAGTCACAAGCCAAAACTGCTCCTGAAACAGGCAAAGTTGTCTCTGTGTCGTAAAACCCTAGCTCTTTTGCCCGACCTATGTTTTCTTACACCTTTAGATGATCATCAACTTTGCTAACAGTTTAACTACCACTACCCAGTTCTTTACAAAGTTAGCAATTAAAAAACTGCAATCATTAATCCTCGGGGAACCCAAGAAAGCGGTTTATGAGTTTGGCCACAGGTCTAGCATCACCGGGTTGATAGGGGACGAGGGTCTCCAATCTCATGTCTCTGATAGTGCCGCAAAGTGATTTAGGATCGGAACAAAACAAGTGGTTCCTCTCTGCAAGGGCTTCTGCTAGCTCGCTCTGATGATTGTCCATTAGATCCTCATTCACCACCACAATCAAAGGTTTCCCTAGCCTCAATGTCTCAAATATGCTTCCTGAACCTGCATCAATCACAAATTCAGTTTGTAAAATACTCATAATTTGATTGATTTTCCCATAATAGATTAATTCTTTCCTTTTTTTGTCCGATAATAGACTAATTCTTAACGGATTAAAACCCCTCTATCCAAACACTCCCTAGCACGACAATAGGAAGCTTGGCAAAAAGAGTAGTAGTAACAGAAATCACATGTTCAAATTGGTAATGGACTCCTCCTCCTACACAAACTGAAATTGAAAGAACACCAACCTAGTAATGTAGGAGAAAGCCAAAGTTAGGCCGGAGTGGGACATGGCATGAGTCCGTTTGGTTATACAACTACACCCCCTACTTTTTCTTTTTTCCCTCTTTCATAGTACCTACCATAGTTATCAAAGTTTGATACGTATCGTGTATCGATAGTAGGATTTTTGTATCGTGTATCGTATCGTATCGCGTATCGGAACGATACGCACACCCTTCTTAAACCAACTTAAAAATATATACTGGGCTTGTTTGGGAAGGATTAATTAATGGATAGATTAATTATTTTTGAAAAATTAATCCCACCTGTTTGGGAACTTGGATTAATTATATGATTTTTTGTTTTGGCCGGTACCTGGTGGTGTCTGGCCGGTACCTGGTGGTGTTGTAGCCGGTACCTGGTGGTATTCTGGCCAGTACCTGGTGGTGTTCTGCCAATCAAGTGGTGACACGTGGCCTCAACAATGCGTTTTCTTAGCCGATTTACTCTGCCCGGTCCCTGTTTGTGGCTTACCCGGTACCTGTTTATTCCGCCGGGCCCGGATGTTTTCCCGCAAAATCTACATTTTCCCGCCAGATTATTCATAATTAATCTATCCAATAATTAATCCTTCCCAAACATGGCCACTGACCCTTGTAGTGAAGAGTGTATTTGTTGCATCTGGCATTTACTAACCAGCACGTATTAACATTTTAGGTTTGCAGTTAGATTTATAGAGTCCCATAATAATGGGATGTTAATATACTTTAGACTCATGTCCAATAATGAATCACATATTCACATTACATAAGTGAGAATAATAATGAATTAGAAGAATTGAGTGGACTATCAGTTATATGTGGGGTATATCTATGTGGCATCGTTTTAGTAGTTAAATATTTTTGCTTATGTGTGGCAAAAGCACCCAATTAAATGAAACATAACTGGAATACTAAAGTTTGGGATCACTAATCAGTACTACCTCTGTTTCGTCTGTTTCAGCCTACTTCACTTTTTGTCACTATTCACTTGGTCACTTTGACCCGATGATTTGATTAGCAAAACGATACAAGAATTTGATAATCTTTGCAAGGTCTTGTAGAGTAAACTTTACTCTATAATACAATAGGAAAAAGTTAAAAAGTTATATCGTTTTGCTATTTAAATCACCAAGTCAAATTGACTCTCTTACGGGTTAAAAAGTCAAAGTAAGACGATTCAGACGAAACAGAACTAGTATTCACTATGAACTCAACCGTATTCCACTACAGTCATGTAAACAGAACAATTTCTATTCTATCTGGCATTTTATTCTTCAGTCTTTCACTTCTAGAGGCTAGATCAATTATCAAGAATTCAAGACAATTTGGTTTTTTGACTAGCAAGATTGAGGCAAACCTAGAGAAGTAGGACCATCAAACAATATATTCATATAATCCATGTAATACAAAGTTCTATATCAATAGGTTCTAACAAACCTAGACCAGTTTCAGTTCTCAAACGTATCGTGTATCGCACGATACGTATCGTATCGGATGTGTATCGCTCGATACAGTTTGATACACTTTCATTAGCGATTCAGTGAACGATACGTAACGCTGGTGACATGTATCGTATCGTACGATACGTATCGAGTATCGCCCGATACTGATAACAGAGGTACCTACAAACACACAAAACAACACTTTGCCAATGGTATGATCTTTCTTTGCCTGACTGAACAAAAAATATCACCTCACCTCTCCTCTAAAGTCATCTTTCAGTTTCTACCTACCATCATCCAGTGATCGATCGATTGTTCTCCTTCCTTCTCGAATGAGCAAAGGGTCTAAATTTACGCTCCTTCTGGTTGATGGTGAAATATTTTCATAATTTTCGGTGTTTGGTTCATAATTTGCTCCCTAAAATAATTTACCAAGTGAAATGATTTACAAGTGTCAAATCCGTAAGTCATTTTCCAAATTGTGTAGAAGCACTCCATTACCACCACCTCCTCAACCTCCTCCACCACCACCTCTACCAGTGCCGCCAACCTGCTCCTCCTCCTCCACCGTTGCTGCCGCCACCTCCTCCACCGCTACTGCCGCCACAACCTGACCCACTTCTGCCACTTCCCACTACCACCAGCTGGAAATTAAAAAAAAAGAAAAAAAAAAATTATGTCGTGTGGATTGAACCCATGACCTCCAATAACAAATGTTTCTCTGCTGTGCCAACAAGTTAATTGGTAGATGGTGTGCAGTTTTTATATTTATATCATACATTAGTAAAATAATTTATAAGTGTTAACCAAACACGTGAAAATGATTTGTAAGAAAAATCTTTTCACAATAAATATATTATAAGTATAATATTTTACGTTTTAAAATATTTTACCGCCAACCAAAGGGAACCTTAATCTACAACCATCGATGATGGGATTGTTTTGCAAGCTGTCCGAGTGCATCGCATCACATCGCTGTGGTGTCCGAAGAGAGCTTCAGGACGACATCATTGTAGACATCCTCAGCAGGTTTCCTGCCGAATGTGTTCTCAAAACATCGAAGGGTTTGCAAGCGGTGGTTGGCGCTAACCTCTACGGCCTTATTTCGCAGGTACTCCTTGTCCACTCAATACAACGGTACAGACATGACATCAACAGGAAGTTTGTTTTGTTTCAATTGGAGGATGGGGAAGAAGAAGATGCGTAACACTTTTATTGGCCGCAGTGGGACAACATAAGCTGCAACTCAAATCATCTGGCTACGGTTTACTTGTCTTCCAAATATTCAATAACTCGTGACAGTCACTCCAGAACAACTTCGTGTCGACGAACCTGTCAACAACCCTTCTTGGTTTTCAAATATGTCAGGATCGTACTGCACAGTTGTGCAAAATTCATCTACACGACAAGAACAACAACCAAGAATCGCCCATCATATTTGAAAGCCCAAGGACAAGAAAAGGAAATCAAGGCCATGACATTGCACACGAGCGATTTCATCATCATCTTGTCATGGATTAAGAGCTTTGTCTCACCGAATGCATGCATTCAAGGAGAGCCAGCTAGCTAGAATTGATTGATTCCAGCTGCTCTTTGTTTTGTTGTTCTCAATTTGATTTGTATGAAATGCTAGCACTAATTTGCAGCAGTAACTTTGTCATGCATTTGCTGTGGAGGTGACTACAAGTGGACTAATTAATTAGTAGCTGTCTCAAAGTTAATCTTTTGGTGATCTCCAGTTTTACTACATTAACTCAGGAGTTGCTCTCTTGAAAATTGTATCTATCCCACATTGTTTCTATGTCCGTTTCGCCTGTGCCTAATAGAGTAAGATACTTGGGCTACTATTCTTATTGAAAATTGTATACGTCTGAAACTGGTCATGTTTGTCTATTTCACACCTTGCAGGTGAGTGGGCGTGTTGTGAATTGTTATCTCCCCTTATTGCCAATTGGTTTTGAGATGGAACCCCAAAATTCAGCTCTTCATAATCTTCAATGAAGTTACTCTCCAATGAATTCACAGCACGCATAGTTTTTGGTAGGGTTCAGGTGTTCGTACCTTTGGTACTTTTGGATAGAATAACAGATTGATCTCCATAAAAGGAACATCCGAGAATGGTCGGAGTTCCAACCAAGTCTAGCTAAACACGATTTTCCATCTTTTCCACAATAGTACAACACCAGTCATGTCCCTCCACCCCCTGGTTAAGATATGACACGGCTACCATTGGCTGCCAACAGTTGTCGACATTTTCCAGAAAGATAGGAACGTATATCATCCAATTTTATGAGTATTCAACTCTGAACATAGGATAACACAACTTCACTTTGATAACCCAAGTGGCTTAAACAACGCCGTTACTCTCTGTGTTATCTCACCTAAAACAAGCAATATTCTTTCACAAGGTTCGGCGTATGTTTCCAAGAGGAGGATAGAGCATAAAATTCGAGGCCTAGAAAGAATTCTAGAAAGCAGCAAACCTAGGAAGCAAGAGTACTTCTGGAGGCCGTGCACCTGCACCGGGTGCTTCTGGGAGCTTTATGGGTTATTTCGAAAGTTTTAGTTGAGAGGTCTTATAAAATACAACTACATTTAACCTAAATAATGTTCATCTTTTATGACTCGTGTGCTTTATGGGTTTTTTGAAAACGTGCATCTCTTTTGACTTTCGAACATGTTATGTAGATTATTTGTAAAATGGTTAATGCTTTTGATTATATATAATTTGGATCATTATTGTTTGTATATTCATTTTTTCATGTAAACAGATATCTCACAAATAATTTAAATACATATATAAACACGCGTTAATTCCCCACACCCACCCCTGCACCCACTCCACGCTTCTTAGTGTATCAAGAGAATTTTCAAAGGTTATGTAATCGAGCTAGCTGGCAGCCTGGCATAGACTAACTTCAAGTTGAACAAATTCAAGATGCATCCTTTACACAGTCATAAACATAACCTATATTTCCACGCAAATAAATGAAAAGAGAAGCAAGCCTGTGACTAAGCTAAGAGAATTCAGGACAATGTGATCATTACTGATGTAGCACTTGACTAGCTATAATTAGTTTTGATGTTAACAAACAACTATAAAATAATATATGAAAGATTATTGTTCAGGATTTAGTACTGCGAATATGGCAGAACCTAAGTTTATCATGAAATTATGTTCGTCAACATATATCTAAACAGAGATTGACAAACCAATTCCACAAGCCACCTAGACGAGGAGGTACATTTTAAGAAAAAATGTTTCTTAACATCAAAATAGCAGCCAATATACAGGGTTAGTAAGAAACGAAAGAATTTAAATCCAGAATTCCTAAAGAGTCCCTAGGACCAATATACGGGGAGAGCAAGAAACGATAGAAGAGTACCATTTATTTTCCATTAGAAAAGTCAGAATACGGAATCGTGTTTTCTGAGGACAGTAGAATTATGTAGCACTGCGTGACATTGATTTGCTTGTTTCTACATTACGTATTGAGTAGCTCCTCCATACAAGTGGATTGTCCAAGTTTATTTGATTGACTATACGGATATTGAGTCTCATACTCAAAGGAGCAAGAAACTTTCACTATGAAAAGTACTCTAATTAAGCCACCACTATCCTGTTAAAATAAGGAGGAGAATTCTCCATCTCCTCTCTCTAGAAATCAGCTCTTGCCTGATTTTCTGAAGATAGCTAGCTCTCAAAACCAGAAAATCTGGTATTCTTAGTTTTAAGAAAGACTTTTATCTAGATTTCATCACACTATCCCTTGTGCTCGCCATTACTCTTCCTTTTAAGATTTTCGGATCTGGTGTATCCCCATTATTCGTCTTTTTCAGATCTTCGGATTTGGTATTTCACTTTTTGTGGTGCTGAATGTATAATCTCCGACTATCTCTGGATGATGATCCAGAGGTCGTTAGAAACCTCCATGAGAGGGCACTGGTAGGAAGATGGTACAACGACAAAGTCAGGGGAAAGAATACAATGCAAAAAATAGTAGATGGTAACTGAAAGCTAAAGGAGAAGGTGTTGGTTGAATCATTTGGGCCAAATTTGTTCGCAACTTTGATGATGCAGAGGACTATGAAATGGTTCTTCAAAAAACTCCATGGTTGATGGTGAACCACTTGCTTCATCTCAAACCATGGAGATTGGGAAAGCAGCGCGTGAAATAGCAGATGAGCTGGCAGAGGCGGAGCCAGAGGACAAAAATAGCAGTACGTACGAGGAAATTTCCATGCAGTAGTACGGGAAGGGACACACAGCTCAGACCAATCTGTTTCAAGAGGAGGTTGAAGGGAAGAGGCCAAAAATTGCAGAAATCCTAAATTATGAGAAAATAGAGGAAAAAGAGAAGGTTAAAGAGGTAACTGAGACGAGAAATGTAACCCCCCAAAAAGAATGGGCTACAGCACCGCAGAGAAGGGAGAAGTGGCCCAATTAAAGAAGTCCATGAGTACTTTGTTGAAGAACCTACTAGCCCAACAAAAGATCTGGTTGAAAACCAAGTAGTCCAATAAATGATTTCTTATGGAGGCCCAGGAACCCAAAAAAACAACCCGGTAAAATGGTAGCCCAAAATTTGAGTTAGTCGAAGAGTCGGGGGACCCGAGTTTGGAAGAAAAAATTGGTAACCCGTATGCAGATATAGGATTAGCTACTGTTCAATCAATTTCCAGCCCTAAAAAGGAAAAAAAATGGGGAAGAAGGTCTGGCGCCAGAAACAAAGCGCCGAAGGTGGGAGAAGCAGACAAGCAAGGAATATGTGGCAGAACAAACATCTAAGATACTGGAAACAGCAAAGTACGTCAAGCAAGCGCAGTTGGCTCGAAGAAAGCAAGGGGTGGCAAGAGGAGGAAAGAGCTGGAGGTTGTTCCCATGCTATGAAGAGGAAAGAAGCAAAGAGGGGATGCTATACGCTTTGAGGTAATGGTTTCTATACAGGTCAACAAAGATATCTCTTTAAGGATTGTGTAAACCAACTGAAGGAAGTGGAGAAGGAATTGGAAGAGGAAGAAAACATGGCTGTGGTGGCTGGCTAAAAGCAGCCACAAGATCGATGTTAGGTATCTACTGGAATTGTCAGGGCCTGACAGTCCAGAGAATCCGAGGTTTAACCAATACCCATCTCCCTAGCTTTGTGTTCTTTGCTGAAACTAAGAACAAAAGCTCTAAAATGAAAGGTTTAAGAAGATCTTTAAGGTTCCAAAACAGTTTCTATGTGGAGCCATTGCAGCTGGCTTATGCTTATGGTGGGTGGCTGGTTTAAGTTTGGAGGTCCAGTGGTTGTCTAAGAATGCAGTGTTGACAAGGATAGAGGTAAAACAAAACAGATGGGAAGTGTGGTTTTTTTGTGTATGCTCCTGCAGATACTAGAGCAAGGGATAAGTTTGGAAAGAGATGAAGCAGATGGCTCGACTTATCACAGAACCCTAGGTCATGATAGGAGACAGCAATGACTACTTATACATTGATGACAAGATGGGAGGTAACCTTGTGAATTTCAATAGACTAGCAAAATTTTGCAAAGTGGTCTCCGATTGCAATCTTATGGAGTTAAGGGGAAAACTCTTGGACCAACAAAAGAAGTAATTTCAATGTTAGAGAGATGTTGAATAGAGTCTTTCACTCGACTCAATGGGGCTTGGATAATGAAGGAGCCAAACTGATGAGGAAGGATATCCTAGGATCTGATCATACCCCTCTAATTATCCAAAATATTCCAACATGCCATAAGAAAGGAGCTCAATTCAAGTTCAACCAAGCTTGGATTCATGAAAAAGGGTGCAGTGAGACTGTAAAAGGAAGCTGGAAAAACCCTCCTAAAGGTTCCCCTTTCTATCAATCGGGCCATCTCTTAAGCAGGTTAGGAAAGAGCTCAAGACTTGGAGCAAGTCAAACTGTGGTAACAATAGAAAGGAATTGGAAAAGGCTAGAACTCGAGCTCCTAAACATTCAAATGCAGCCTCATTCTGAAAGCCTTTTCGCGGCTCCACTGCAAATTGAGGAAAAAATGTTAGCTCTTAACAGAAAGGAGGAAACAGAAGGCCAGGGTCAATTACTTGAGGGAGGGTGATCTTAATACTAGATTTTTCCACCTCTCAACAATACAAAGAAAACAAAGAAATAATGTTAGACAGGTCTTTATCTGAAGATGTAAGGAAGGAATTTTTACAGTTTTATAAGAAGTTGTTCACTTCTAAGGGGCAAAGAGACTGGGGTGACCACTTGGATGTTTTGGAAAATTGACAGATAAGGAGAATGCCATGCTGACCACTTGGATGTTTTGGAAAATTGACAGATAAGGAGAATGCCATGCTGATTTATATCCCCACAGAAGATGAGGTAAAAGGAGTGGTATTCAGTTTTGATCCTCAAAAAGCCCCTGGGGCTGATGGGTTTAAAGGTCACTTCTTCTAATTCCAATAGGAGACAATCAAAACAGAGGTAATTGCTACAGTTGCTCATTTTCGACAAAAAAGTTTCTTCTGAAAAGTTTGGAACTTACAGTGCGCACTTTGATCCCTATTGCTTTGTGCTCCTTCATTTATAAGATTATATCCAAGATGTTAGCAAATAGATTAAAAAAGGTGCTTGATAAGATTATCTCCCTAGAGCAGTCTGCTTTCACTCCACGAAGACTTATCCAAGAAAGATGATGTGATTTTGGCTAAAGAATTTTTTCACTTCATTGCTAGTCACAAGAATGGTGAGAAGAACTATATGGCTCTGGAGCTTGATTTGTCTGGAAGAGATTTTTAAAAGGCTTGGGTTTTGTACTGATTTGGTAATGATGATGAAACGGTGCATCTCTACCGTGGCTGTGGCAGTTAAACTTAATGCGGTTATTTCAGAGTATTTCAAACCTTCTAGAGGAATTAGACAGGGAGACCCCCTATCTCCCTATCCGTTTGTCTTGGTCATGGAAGTGTTTTCGAGAAATATGAGAAGAGCTGAGGAGAAGAAGCTGCTAAAAAGTGTTGCTCTTAATAGGAAGGGCATTAAAGTTGATCATTTGCTCGTTGCAGATGATTATTTGATTCTACTATAGCCAAAGAACATTTTATGAAGAATTTTCTAGATATAATAAAGGGATTGGGTAGAGTGTCAGGGATGGCTATCAATTTTGATAAGTTGGGGGTGTTGTACTCTTCTTACACAGAGGAGCAGCTTAGGAGGAGACTGTCCCATCTGAGTGGCATCCCACCTCTTGATACTTCCATCAAATACATGGGCATATTCCTACTCTTTGGGAAGATCCAAATCTCATGCCTGCAACTATATTATTCACAACATTAGCAGCAAGCTCCAAGGTTGGAGGAGGCAAGTGCTCACAAATGCAGGTAGAGAAGTTCTTCTTAAGGCTGTTGCACAAGCCATTCGCAGCTATACAATTTCATGTGTGATTCTCCCAAAGAAGACGTGCAGAAAAATCACACAATTCATCAGAAACTTTTATTGGGGTGCTGGCCCAGAGGAAAGATAACTCAATTGGGTGAGCTGGAGTAAGTTGCAGAAACCTAAAAACTAAGGTGGTTTAGAATTTAAAAATATGGAAAGTTTCAAAGTTGCTTAGGTTGCCAAACAAGGGTGGAGGCTGGTTAGCAATAAGAACTCTTTAGTTGCAAAAATTTTGAGTTCAAAGGTATATGCAAATGGTAACTTATTGGATGCAAAAGTTGGTCACAATCCTTCTTGGGTTTAAGAAGCTTGCTGAAAGGTAAAGATTTGCTTGTTAAGAAAACTAGATGCATAGTTGGAAATGGTAAGAGAAACTAGATGCGTAGTTGGATGCAAACGTTGGTCAGAGTTTTTTTTTATAACAAATGGGTGTCTAGTTTGGAGAATATTGGGTGCAACATTGGTGGAGAAGAGAAACAGAATTTAAGAGTTAGGGGTCTAATCGACCCTTCTACTAGTAGGTGGAGGGTTTCTCTGCTCAGAAATAAGTTTAATGAAGAACATGTTCAAGCTATTTTAAAGATTCCCTTGTCCTAGTGTAATAGGGATGATGAACTGATTTGGACTGATACTGCTTCTGGGCAATTCTCTGTCAAAACTGGTACTTATGCAGTAGCAGATTTGGACAGCAAAGCAGGTACTACTAAAAATATCCACAAACCCTCCTCTTCTTTCCAATTAAGCAAAGAATATCGGGATGTACTGTGGGGTTTAAAGATCCCATCAAAAATAAAACATTTTTGGTGGAGATGCAGCCATAATTCTTTAGCTTTACTGGACAACTTGGTTCTTAGAAAGTGTGCTACTTCAAATCTGTGCCAAATATGTGTTGAAGTTCCAGAACTATGGAGCATTTATTCTAGGAATGCGATTGGGTGAGACCTTTTTGGCTTTGTGTTGGAGTCAAAATTGAAGAGGTAGCCACTTCAAAGAAAATTTTGAAACAGTGGCTGTCTGATTCGGCTGACTTGTTAACAAAGAAGATTGGGGAAGAGTTGCTAGTTAACTTGATTTTGGGGCTAAGGACTGTGTTGCAGTCGAAGAAGAGTCTAACTGTGCTGCGGTAAGGAAAAAAGACAGAGGCAAGAACCTCACTCAACAAAAATGGTGTCCTCCACCTGATCATTGGCTGAAATGTAACTTGGATGCATCTTGGTCTAAGGATACAGGAAAAGTTTGCTGTGGATGGATTGTGAGGGATAATGCAGGGAAGCTAATTGTGTGGGGTTGGAATGCAGAATTTGCAAACTCGGTCATTCTTGCTGAAGCACTAGCTTTGAGGCTAGCTATCTGGAAAATTCAGAGCTGGAAAGAAGATGCCAGTGTGATCTTTGAAGGGGACAACAAATCTCTTATGCAACTTACTTTAACCGACAAGGACAAAGATATTGAGGTTAAGAAAAGTAGAAAGAACTATAGATTTAGTTGGGTTCCAAGAAAAGTGGATTCTCTAGCTGATAGTTTTAGTAAATATGGTAAAAGGGAGTAGAGTTGTTAATAGGAGCTGGGAGGAAGAACTACTTAGTTTGGCTGTTGTGGACTTAATGTAGTTTTTTTCTATAAAGTATGCTTTTGACAAAAAAAATAATTAAGCCGCCAGAAACATTAGACAAGAATTTGATATTGGAATATGGCGAAAAGCACACATGTATTATTCTTCGGCTTTTATATACTCGACACAAAAAATAAACAATAATATCACCAGGAGATTCAAACTTGAGGGAGCACAGGGTAGAAATTCGAAATCTCGCAGTTAATTTCTTCATTACAGTTTTGGTTTAAACTCAGAGTTCGACTGACAGTTATAGCACCACATAACATTGGAATCCTCAGATACCTAAGTTTAAGAAACTGAAGCAGTGAAATTGTGTGTTACCTGCATGACTGATAACAAGAGATGCGGACTTCAAACTGTCCGCAATGCTGGAAGAGAACGTGAAGTAGTCTACAGCCAGGCTTCCATCATCTCCACTAGACTGCATGGGCCATAAAAAGAATTCTAATAAAGATCCAGGACGATGTCGATGGGAATGCTTCTAAGTAAAATAAAATTAGTATCGAGCTTTTTAGAAAGGCAACATTCGCTAGATTTGCTACTCAAACATCAAAGCCAACTAACACAATGCAAAGCAACATCATCCACCTTCTTAGAACAGTTAATAACAAGCCATACACTCCAGATAAGAAACTCCTAAGTTCACTAAATACTCCAAGACCAACCGATTATGCTTACCTTCTCAAGGTATACTAACGGAATACCTTTGAACTAGAGATCAAGTGGAAGTAACTTTCACCATAAAAAAAAATCAACATATGAATTGATAAATTTTCACTCGCCTGATAAGTACGTCTTTAATGGTAACAGAAGGAATAAAGAACAAGGCCAGGTAGCATAAGCTCAGTCTTCCAATATCCAGAATTTCATTTGGGTTGTGTTTGGTAACCATGATTTGAATTTGGATTTTGGATTTGAAATTCAAACTCTAAAACTTAAAATACCGAGGAATTTGAATTTTCCCGTTTGGATGCTATTATTAGTCTAGTTATGAATTTTGATTTGATTGTTCGTTCATTGTCTAATGTCATAACGTACACGCAAGTGCTGGCCCAGTCAGAGGCAAGTGCTGACCCATAAGAGTTTGATGCGTGCGTGAGGCTGAGGTGCAGGGTTCGATTCCCTGAATAAGCAGTTTTTGATACAAATCCATTGAAACCTACAATTGCAAATTCGGTTTTGGTAGTTTAAAACGCATGATTATCACTCGACTTTTCCACTTATCGGGCCATATTCGGAGCAGAATTTCAAATGACACCTCATATGTTGGAATTTTAAATTATTCACAATTTGAGGGGTTGGATTCATTCCAAAACAAATCCAAGCCCCTATAATGCATCCAAACATTAGATTTAATCCGAAATCACCCCAAATCCAAATCCAAATCCAAATCCGACGTTTTCCAAACAGACTGTTATGGTACCGACCTTGATAACAAGTAGATATCTTGGACGTTTTTCTAAACTACTAGATCCCCATCGTTACATCATAGTCCGGCTGTAAAATAGAGTCTTTTCCTTCAAAAGTTTTTTTATGACCGTCGGCACGACTCAATTCCAAATAAGACCAGAAAACAAATGCGCAAGTACCTTTGTGGGTGTGTACGTACCACGGCCCATTTGGATGAGAAGATCTGTATACCCTTTGTTGATCAATTCCCGTTTAACTTCTGGAGTGTCCACTGCTCTAACAAGAGCATCAAAACAGGTTGTTCCAACAGTCACAAAAGCAATTCTCTTGGAATTCACAGTGTCACCTGTGTCGTCCATTTCTCGTATCCTATGTTTTTGACAGCTGTCACAAAAACATAATGCATTTAGTATCAGGCCAGTACTTTAGTATTGACTGGAATAATACACGTCTACTTAAAGATAAGAAACCTAAGAATGAGTGCATTAACTATTTATGGATGGTTATTTTCGAGTTAAAAGGTCTGTATGTTGAATTATATAGAAGAAAACATGAAACAGCTGCCGATACAGCAATGGAGAACAAGAACCATGCTCAGTGAGATAAAGCAGTGAGTTTGGTGAAATGGGTACGCCATCTTCTGTTAGGTAAAAACTACTACTACTACTATTGGATATTGGATATCACCAAAAAGGTGCAGCCTTGATTACACAGGTAAAAGTAACTCTAACCTTCCAAAACTTGGGTCTATCAAGAGAAATTCCAAGAACACAAGTCCATATATCCTAATGGAAATCAGTTGAAGTTCAAACCATGAGTCAACGATCGCCTCAGAATGCTTGAAACAAATTAGAACGCAACTAAGCTACCCCCTACTCTTAATCTGCTAACAAGAGATTAAGGTATGAACTGCAAACAGCAAGTGAGGGACAGAAACTCCACACTAAACTTTCCACCTTTCTTAATCAATCTACTTTGGACTCCCATAACTATTGAGGAAAAAAAAATACCAAGATTGGTTCTCAGTATCGTTTCATAGGACCATCTAGAACAAATTCTCAAATCTGCTTCCAACTCTCCTGAATGACTTAATCGTCGAAACCAAAGAATCATGAGAATGCCCTTGAAATCTTCATCTTACACCAAGCCAACTGGCCGGATACGCAAGTTGCTTCTTAACCAAACTAGACCAACAGCTATATAGTATCAGAACACAAAGACTAAATTGAGCAACTTTTACGCAGAAATGTTGTCGCTTTTCAACCACCGATAGAAACACCCACAAATTACCAACATTGGGCATGTCCAGCTAACTTAATTTCAAGATTTGCAGATCAGAGAGATAAAAAATCAACTTTTTTTTTACATTAGAATCTCCAGTCACCAAGAAGAAAACCCATGTGTAGGAAACAAGAAGTCAAGAACTCATTAATAGATCGAGAGAAAGATAGTATAAGATGGATTCATGATGATAAATTTCAGTTTTTTTTTTTTTGTCGACTGATTCAGTGTCTGGGTGAACATTATTATAGGCTAGTTAAATTTACCGAAATCGCAAATACAACATAAACCCAATTCAAATCAACGCGTGAAAAGGAGAGAGAACCTGAAAATCGATGGATCTGCTACCGGATTCGAGAATTCACGGAGGGCCGACGGGGAAGAACTGACGGAGCGCCGGCGATATTACTTTCTGAGAGGAGCAGAAAAGGAAAAAGAAAGGGAAAAATATAGGCAAAATTGCACCATAAGTGGTCATATTATACGTTTTGTTACACTTTCGTACTCATATTTTAAATTTTGACATTTACAATACCCACATTTTAATATTGTTACATCTGTGATATATTCCACTAACGTTGTTAGCTTTTCTAACGGTTAGTGCGTGTATTTTGGTCTTTTACAAAGATAAAAGAACAGTGCTAGGCAGACAGAAAATCCATTGAACAGAAATGAACAGAAACAAGGAGTTATGCATCAGAAATATAATTTTATAACCTACAATTTCAATTTTAACCCTAAATTCATAAGTTCCTAAACCCTAAACGTTACTCCTAACACCTTATCATTTAACTTGGAACCCTATAGTCCAACCTTTAAAATTCTGCACGCAAATTATAAACCCTAAAATATAAAATACTTAATCTTAAACATAGAGAGAGAGGTGAAACATGTACACCTAATAACAACCCGAATAAAATGCAAAGCAATTACATTGGAATAAGATTGGGCAAATTGACAGATGGCATTACATGAATAGTTAACTCAATTTCTGTCAATAATTATGTCCAAACTTTTCTGTCCTTTTAGAGTTTTTGAAGATAAAATTGCACGAATACTATCTACATTTATGATTTTGTTACAATTGATACCCAAAATTTTAATTACGTCATTATTAATACTCTGAATTGCACTAGATGAATTTTGTCACCTCCTTCCCCAGGTGACATCTTACAGGTATTTGAGAATTCATCCGTCTTTCAGCAGAATTTGTCCAGAACACTCTTCCTCTGTTACGGCTGTGTTCAGAAGAGTGTTTTGAAAGTGGGTATCGGGTACAGGCGAAAAGCACCCTCTAGGTATTCGACTTTGTGCTCGCACAAGAGAGACGAGAGATTAAGGTTTGGAAGAAGAGCAGGAGAGAGAGAAAATAGATCGGGAGAATATGAGAGAAAGAGAATGCAGCGAGAGAGAGAAAGAGAGAATGGAGAAGGATGAGGAAGAGAGGACGATGAAGGCGACAGCGGTGACGGGCGGCGTTGTCTTCCTCCGCATTTGAATCTTAAACATTAAGAACCATACATTGAGAATTTAAGAGGACTTTTGACAAAACAGATCGTGTGCACCAGAAAAAACTTCGCTCTAGAAATGATGAATTTGGACACACAAAAAATACATTTAGAACTGAACAAGCAAAGTAGCAACTGGGTTCTTGATTTTGGGGTTCCCAAGAGCAGACCCACGAGAAAGACCTGACTGAGCAAACAGAAGAGGAACAAAGAAACCAAAATTATATCTGTGAACTTGAAGGGAATGCAAAAGAAAGTGAGAAGATGGACTTTATAAAGGTATTTGGTGTGGGATTTAATAAGAGAAATGTGATGGAGAAGTAGAGGAGAGTTCAGGGAAAGATATGAAATCAGTTTTTGTCAGTAGAAACTAGAGAGGAAAACATAGAGATTGAGAAAATAATATTGAAATGAGGTTATATAGGATGATATTTCCGTCATTGCAAAAAAGTAAAATTTAAAATCTTAATATTGTCGATTTTAAAAATATGAAAACCAAATTATAATAAAATCATATGGATACTATTTTGGCAATTTGTCATTATAAAAGACTGAAATACCCTCACTGAGAATTAGAAAAACTAACTGTGTTAGTGAAATGTACCACACCTGAAACAATTTCATCCCGTTCTCATAAACTCGTGTCCATTGATACTATCATGAGAACGTGATGTGACATACTCATACATACAAATTTATTTTTATTAAGGAACGAGAAATAACATTTATTAGGACTCTGGATCTTAAAGAATATGCATGTGATTTCTCATTCTTTAATGAAAAAGAAATGTGTCGCTATGATTATCCCACATCACATTCTTATGACAGTATCAATGAACACGAGTTTGTGAGAACGGGACTCTTTTAAAAGTGGGTAATGTGGATGCCAAAATTAAAAATGTTGGTATAAAAGCGTAACAATACGTATAATATGGGTACCGATGCAATTTTGCCAAAAATATTGAATAACCTCTTATTTTTCTTTGCAAAAAAAAAACAAAAACAAATCTTTCTTTTTAGGAAGAAAAAATTTAGCACAACTCAATTATTGGCGTGTACAACTGTGAAGATCGTGAGCCACCAGCTGGAGAAGTCATTGGGGGAAAGCGTGACACTCAATGACTAGACTCCCTAAATTCTCTATCTTTAAAGGCTAAAGTGTGACATCCAAGGGGGAAAGTGTGACACCCATTGACTAGACTCCCTAGCATTTGATTGTCTTCTCAACAAATCAATCTTCAAGTCTTCGAAGCAAACTTCCATGGACTTAACTTTTCATCTATTACAACTTTGACTAGAAAGGGATCTTGCACCGACCATTCTTGGACAGAGGCTTTAAAATCATGCATACGGTTGCATCACCTTCCAAGATTAGTTTTTTGCATCCCATCTCTACGACTATCTTCAACGCCTCTCGAGCTGCTACTGCTTCCGATTCCTTAGCCGAGAGGGCTTGGGGTTTGAAGATGATTGTTGCACTGATGGTCTCTCTGGCATGAATTATAACCATAATTCCGCCTTTGTTGTTTTTGGCATATGGATCCTAGCTGCCATCAAAGTTTGCTTTGGCCCATCCATTCAGCGATTTTCTCCAGAACTTGCTCCTCGTTGTGAAATTTTCGGTAAGTAAAGCTCCCTTCTCCCATTTTAATCTCTCGAACTCTTCAATTATGCAGTTAATATTTTGAGCATGAAGCTTAATCGATCTCCCTTTTCCTTAAAATGTCACGCTATTATGTCATTCAACAAGACCTAAAGGGTCGTATACAACAACAAGTCATTACTGCTCTAGTAGTTAACAAATTTTTCCTTCCAGATCGTGAAATTGTTGCTTTGGGGTTGCTAAAGTTGTGAAAGGAGGAAGAGATTCCAAAGTTGTTTTGCGGTATGGGAACGGAGAAAGAGGTGCACACTGGACTCCCCTGGTTCCCCGCACAAAGCACAGAAGTTCGAAGTATCAATTCCTCTCTCCTCAGGTTAACAGTCATAGGCATAGTGCATCATGAGTACACCTCCAAATAAAATGACGATGTTATGTTGGACGTTGAGCTTCCAAACGACATCATATTGGTAATGACCTCTTTGAGAGAAAGAGCCATAACATTCAGAGATCAGCTTGTTTTGCAGCGCTAATTCATAACCCGATATAATAGAAAAATCTTGCATCTGTGGAATGCCAGAGAAATCAAACACTGCTAGGTTGAGTTGGAATGGGAATATAGAGAATAGTTGGTACCTCAATCGTCGAGAAATGTTGCCGTAATAAGTCATCATGCCAAGCTTTATTTATTCCATCTATAAAATTGATGACCTTTAGATGGGAATTTGCGGGGAGTCTTGTTATCGGCATAAAGTACTCTCTCCCAGGATTCACTTATTGTCGATCGGAATTACTGACCCATCGCAGAAAACCAGCGTAGCTCTTGTTCAAGTAGTTTCCTTCCATGAAGAATACTGCGCCACGCAAAGGATGGGCATAACCCTCTTTTGTCGTAGCAAAACTTGAGTTAGGGAAGTACTTTGCATTCATAATTCGTGAGAGAAGGGAATTTGGATTCATAAGGATCCTTCATCACTGTTTTGAAAGGAGCGATTTGTTAAAAAACTTAATGTACTCTTATAAATATCTTAGGCAGATCATTAGATAAAGTTATATGCCTTCGATCCTAGCTGTAAGATTAGATAATCTCTAGATTCTTCCATGTGAGATTTTCCTTTTATAAATAAGGAGGGGTTCATTTCCTCCAAACCATCAATCATTCGAAGAGTCGTAAGCTCCCTCATCAGCAATATAAGCTCTCTTTCTTGATACCTTTTCGATTGTTGGAATATAGTAAAATGGGAAAGAATCGTACATGCTCGCGTCGACCTGATTAACAACTAAAATTCTTTTCGGAGGTTCAATTTTGTTGGCCAACATCTAGTTAGTCTGGGAAATGACTATAATCACCGAAAGAACATCAACAAGAATGTAGAACCAGGACTCTTTGTGGAATGACACCCCTATCCCGAGAGCATTCGTTGCCTACATACATACAATTTTTAAAATGGCAGGGAGATAATGTCTAGCATTCTTTACATAGTTAAGTTAATTCTTGGTGTATCCCATCATTCTCTTTGATAAGAGCAGCACGTTCATCCGAATTTCGATGGTGCGTTGTGTGTAGCTTTGGGTTGCAGTCCAGGCAGATAAGGTGAAACATGTACACCTAATAACAACCCGAATAAAATGCAAAGCAATTAAATTGGAATAAGATTGGGCAAATTGACAGATGGCATTACATGAATAGTTAACTCAATTTCTGTCAATATTGTTGTCCAAACTTTTCTGTCCGTTTAGAGTTTTTGAAGGTAAAATTGCACGAATAGTATCTAAATTAATGATTTTATTACAATTGATACCCAAAATTTTAATTACGTCATTATTAATACTCTGAATTGCACTAGATGAATTTTGTCACCTCCTTCCCCTGGTGACATCTTACAGGTATTTGAGAATTCATCTGTTTTTCAGCAGAATTTTTCCAGAACACTCTTCCTCTGTTACGGCTGTGTTCAGAAGAGTGTTTTGAAAGTGGGTATCGGGTCAGGCGGAAAGCACCCTCTAAGTATTCGACTTTGTGCTTGCACAAGAGAGACAAGATATTAAGGTTTGGAAGAAGAGCATGAGAGAGAGAAAATAGATCGGGAGAATATGAGAGAAAGAGAATGCAGCGAGAGAGAGAAAGAGAGAATGGAGAAGGATGAGGAAGAGAGGACGATGAAGGCGACAGCGGTGACGGGCGGCGTTGTCTTCCTCCGCATTTGAATCTTAAACATTAAGAACCAGACATTGAGAATTTAATAGGACTTTTGACAAACAGGTCGTGTGCACCAGAAAAAACTTCGCTCCAGAAATGATGAATTTGGACACACAAAAAATACATTTAGAACTGAACAAGCAAAGTACCAACTGGGTTCTTGATTTTAGGGTCCCTAAGAGCAGACCCACGAGAGAGACCTGACAGAGCAAACAGAAGAGGAACAAAGAAACCAAAACCATATCTTTGATCTTGAGGGGGAGGCAAAAGAGAATGAGAATAGGGGCTTTGTAAAGGTATGTGGGGTGGGATTTATGAGAGAATTGTGATGGAGAAGTAGAGGAGAGTTCAGGAAAGATGTGAAATCAGTTTCCGAGTTCGTTTTGTCAGTAGAGACTAGAGAGAAAAATATAGAGAGTGGGAAAATAATAATGAAATGAGGTTATATATAAGAGGATATTTTAGTCATTGCAAAAAAGTAGAGTTTGGAATATTAATAATGCCGATTTTAAAAATGTGGGAACCAAACTATAATAAATCGTAAATATAGATACTATTTGTGCAGTTTATCGTTTTAAAATACAAAAAATACTCGGTTAGAAAAACTAACGGCGTTAGTGAAATGTACCATAGATGCAACAATTTTAGAATGTGGGTACTGTGGATGCCAAAATTGAAAATGTTAGTATGAAAGTGTTAAAAAAATGTATAATATGGGTACCACAGATGCAATTTTGCCCAAAATATAGAATAGCCCCTTATTTATGTTTGCCAAAAAAAAGGAACTCTTTTTTTGAAGAAAAAAAATAGCAGAACTCAATCAATGGTGTGAACAACTGTGAAGATCATGATTCACCAGCTGAAAAAGTCGTTGGGGAAAGTGTGACACTCGTTGACTAGACTCCCTAGATTCCCTACCTTTAAAGGCTAAAGTGTGACATCCATTGGGAAAAGTGTGACACCCATGGACTAGACTCCCTAGCATTTGATTGTCTTCCCGTAGCAAACTTTCACGGACTTAACTTCTGCTATTACATCTTTGACTGGAGAGGAATCTTAGATCGACCTTTCTTGGAGAGAGTGTTTGATATCGTGGATACGACTGCATCACCTTCCAAGATTAGTTTTATGCATCACATCTCTACGGATATCTTCAACGCCTCCAAAGCTGCTACTGCTTCCTGAAACAACCCGGGATCTCGGTTCAGGGTTAAAGAGACAATCGATAATCAAAAGTAGAATATTAACTATTAAGATTATATTTCATCTAATAAATAAAACAATCTTGAGAAGATGAGTTTACAAATGTAATGTGACTGAAATAAGCTATGTGATCTACTAAGTGATCCAATCTAAGCTAAACGTCTTTGTCTTGAACCGTATTCCCACCCCCACGTTGAGTTATGACATGCGGTTTTAAAATGGCAAAAGTCGACGCAGTGTTGAAAAAAATAATCAGTAAAAACTGAGTAAGTACATGCTACGATATGTAAAGCAACGAGTGGCACAAAAGCATGAGTTGAAATAGTTCAAGAGATTTGAAACATTAATAAGTAAAGAGGTGGGAACTTCTGAACAAGTGTAAGGCGTCGCATATCAAGTACTTCTCATCTTTAAAATATCAATAAACTATGAGTATTCCACATATTCTTAAACAAGTAAGATATCAACAGTAAACAAGTTCATTTGAACTGATAATGATATTAAATCACGGGTACCCAATAATTTTAAACTCATTTAATTTGATTAAGATATATAAGAGCCACAAACAACATCAATAGAGTAGTAAATTTTCTTTCAAGTTCAATTGACCGTTAAGTTTAGCTGAGGCATGTCCAGAGCCACCAGCAGGTCGATGTAAACAGAGGGATCACGAAGTAATCACAAATGGTTCCTTATAGGGTCTATAAAACCCTATATCACCCGAGCGTTAAGGGAGCCCATTCGTCAATCCCGCTCACAACATTAGCTAAAAGGCCTTAAGTGTCGACATCCCTATACCGTAGTGACCCTTACAAGTATAAGTAGCACTCTATATATAGCTCTAACAAATCCCTTGACCTCAATTCTTTGGTACATTTTGGCTCATCGGGGGCGGATTTATGAACAATTAAGCTTCATCCAATAATAAGAAGCATTGCTTCAATGGTCTTAGCCATAAGAAAAAGGAGGATCGCTTGGCGTCTCCTATTAATAACACAACTCTGTACATTGTCCTAAATCTATTAGAGGTATCTTATTACCTTTATTTCTCATAACCAAAGTTGGTATACAATCTTCATAAGTCATTTCCAAGAGCTCTCAGTATAAATCAATAATCGGAAATTTTCAGTATAAATCATGCTTTTCATACTCTTCCAAATACGACGATATTCATTTAAAACGTCACACACATAGGCACAATGTGATAATTAAAGTTCGCACATATGTATTTTATTTCTTCTCTTTACCATAGACAAAATCAGATTATCGACTTATCACAAGTAAAGTTCCAGAACTTATAAAGAAGATTCAATTTTCATCCAAACAATTTCGAGTATAAAATCATGATTTGCATACTTTTTCAATAAAAAAAAAAATCATTCGAGACATCACACAAACACTCACATTTTGATAAGTAAAAGTCGCGCATATGTACTTACCACTGAGATGAAGCACAACCAAAAGCAAGAACTAGTCCTAACACTCCAACGACAACCGCTCTCTCCTATCAGGTCGATGTCTACAATCACACGTATGACGTACTAGTTACAAACAATTTACACATGCATAATACAAATGCAAACATACATGTCACATAGTCCTAGATGTCACTAATGCACAAATAATGATGTTCACTTATCAAAATGAATCCAACAAAAATTCAAGTTTTCTAAAAACGGTGAAAGTATAATTCTGGACAGAATTGTAGCTCTAACTTTAGAGGCATATTTATCATATGAAAACATCTCTTAAAATCATGAAATAAATTTATGATGAACCTACATGTGTATACTTTCAGAAACATCAATAAAATCATGCATATCCATTGTAAAACTCAAGTTACAAAAATAACAAATACTGCTATGCAGAGACAAGTTTGGCAGAAAGTTTCAACTTTGAAAAACAATTACTACTATTTGGAGAATAGGAAAAATGCCCTTATTCTCCATAATAAATCCCTTATGTGTCTAGTTTCGTCACAAGAAATATTGGGTGCCATAAGTTTCAGGAAATGAGATATTTTAACAAAAATGACAAAACTTGTCCAAAAACAGAGTTTCAGAAAACTTGCAACTTAAATTGAGCATATCTCTCTAACCAAAGAGGCCATGGAGTTGAGTTTTCTTTAAAAATGACCTTCTCTGAGTCTATTTTTAGAATATGAAAGGGTTAAAAATTCTACAGAGACAAAAGTTAGAGATAATATATGTTTTTCACAAACTGGTCAGATTGTATGAACATGAAATTTTTCAAAAATCAACAAGAATGGTTCTAGTAGTACATGCAAGTTAAGAAGACTTGATTTTCACCCAAATAGCACCATTTTGATCATGAAAATAACATTTTAACATGATCTTGACACAAATTATCAAAAATCTATTGAGTAACAAATGCAAAGAAGATGACATTCACAACATGCATGTGGGTTCTAGTGTGGGTTTCATGAAATAGTAAAATTTTTGGAGTTTAACTCTTGATCAAACCATGAAAATGAAGAATCAAGCATGGAAAGGAATAAATCTAAGATGAAATATCATTATATCAAAGCAAAACATGAACATGCATGTATGAAATCAAGACTAGAAGAAAGATTTACCCCAAGAATGGTGAAAGAGCTCCCCTCCATGATGATACTAAGGTTGGACTCAAAATTTTCATGCTTTGGATGCAAGAAAATGAAGTTTTTATGGTGTTTTTGTGAGGTCAACACCCAAAAACGGGAATGAAGTTTGGAGAGAGGGAAGATAGGTCATTTGTGAGTTCTTGATGACAAGAAGGTGTAAATAAGTGAAAGGGGAAGACAATAAGTGATGGAGTTGATGAAGATGTTGATGGTGAGGAGTGTGTTGATGTAAGACATAGAGTATCATATAGATATACAAGCTTGTCAAGGGTATTTTTCAATTTTAAATATGAGTTGACCAAAGTGGTGGAGGGGGTAGTTGGTTATAATCCAAAGGGTTGTATAGAGCAGCAAGTCATTACTGCTTTATAGGTTAACCAATTTTTCCTTTAACCAGATCGTGAAATTGTTGCTTTGGGGTTGATGAAGTTTTGAAGGGAGGACAAGATTTCAGAGCAGTTTCGCGCTACGGCAACGGAGAAAGGGGTGCACATTGGACTCCCCTGGTTCCCCGCACAAAGCATAGAAGTTCGGAATATCAGTACACCTCCAAATAGAATGATGATGTCCTGTTGGATGTTGAGCTTCCAAACAACATCATAGAGGGAATTCAACACCCCATGATCCCCAAACCTTCCGTTTCGGACCTAAAAGTCCAGGAGGGCGATGCCAAAAGTGTTGGTGGCAATCATAAGCATAAAATCCATATATTACAATACTATTAACACATTACATAAGTCTTTAAGTCATACAAGCGTCATTGCGAACTACTACATTATACTTAAGCTAAATATTTATTATGTTGTCACTCTATATGAGTCTCGTACCCAGCTTCCCCATTGCTTCCAACTCGTAGACCTGCGGCGGGAAGGAAAACAGGAATCGCAATTTCTAAAGTCAGCATAAAAACAAGAACCACAATTTCTTTTCATAATAATAATAAAGATGAATAAACCATAAAAGAGTAAACTTGAATAAAATTCTTATCTTCTAAATTTTCTTTCTTGAATCTCAAACGGGGAGTGTCAATCCCAATCTCTTCTTCTTTCCTTTTCATAAAAATCCTTGTCTAAGAGAAAACCATAATTTAACTTCGTTGATACGGGGAAGATCTATCCATCTCGCATACTCCAAGACCTTAAGTGCCGACAACCCACTAAGAATTCTTGCGGCCAGAGAGGGGAGTACTTGGAGAAACCCGGAAGGTTGCGACTGGGTAAAATAAACGGGCCGGGTGACCGTAGCCAACCACAACCAATCTTATCGAAAAGCATATATAACGATCCTCGCACAACTCTTTCCACTTATGTTATTTTACGGATTATTATTACTCGTGTGACAGTATCAAAGCAAGGCAACATCTTTAAATTGTAAGTAGCACTCAAATAAAACATGTAAATCGCAAACACATTTTGAGACAAGTATTAAAATCAAATTGCGACACGAAAGGGAGCTAAGCACGCAACGCTTGACATATTTACTTACCTTAATCCAATAGCGTCAGAACGTCCTACTTGTAGTTGTTGCTTACGAATCCGTAACCTACAAATAGGAGCTTCTAAATCGTCACAACTCTATGTATAGCTCAATGAGTCTCATTAAGAAATCATACTTAATAAATCTTAGACTAACCCAAAACTCATGTTTTAATTTCCCAACGTCTCTTTATTTAGTTATATTTTCTTAGTAACAAAATTATAAAACAACGAGTCTATATTTGAAAAATTATTAAATTTATGTTTTCAAAAGTCTTATTTATTTATAGAAGTTCTTTTATAAAAGACATGAAATACTAGTAAAAACTAATGATGGTTTATATTTTTATGCAAAATAAATATTAAAATTAACGACCAAACGATATTGAATTTTTACGAAAATCACTTCTAAATACTTAACACAGCACTACGATGTTTACAGGCTAGGAAAAATCATTTTTTACAAGTATTTAAACAACCGAATTGAAAGTTAAACGATTAAACACAAAGTTTGTTTAGTTATTAATAAAACATTTGTAATTTAATTTTGTAACAAACGATTCGTATAGTGTTTCGACAACCGAATCAGCTTTTCGTAATTGGGGCAAAAACTATTAATTCTAGAAAATATTTTTTAATTTAAATTAACATTTTTATTTTTCGCGTACAATATACTGTTTAAGTAAAAGACAATTAGAACCCGCTAGGTTATACTAAAATTCAGCTAGTACCCCATCATACTCACAAACATATTCATTAAAAGACAATAGTCCCACTACAAGTTTCTTGAAATAAAAACAACACCCCCATAATAACACTATAACTAGTTTAGGTAAAAGACACTTTAACCCCCCTTCACATGAACTTCAAACTAATAGATCTAAACATGGATTCGAGCTTCAAGATACGATTTTGATTATCTAAAACAACTAATCAGAGGATTTAGAGCATACATAGGCCAAGAATGGCCAAACACAGTCAAGAAACGGATCGTTTCGGTTTCACCGTCGAGGAGTCACGGTCGTGGCGTTTGATGGCTGCCCCGGAGTTGTCTTAGCCTCCTTTCGAGCCTTCTACTGAGCTTGTGAAGGTCCTAGGAGTTGACTGGAAGCAACAATAGGCCGTGGTGGTGTCCAGTGGAGGTTTGCCGAAGCTTGGCCGACTTTTATGGTGGTTCGGTGGTGGCGGCAATTGGGTTTGCCGCTGCTACTGCTTTGCCTATGGTTTTGGACAGAGGAGAGGGTGAAACAGAGAGTAGAGAGGTGGGAAAAGAGAGAGATTGAGGGAAATGGGTGCTTGGACGAAGGTGTTGGTGTCTTGTGATGGTGGATTTTCTCTTGCCGTAAGGATGGAGGTGGAGATGGAGAAGATGCTGAAATTGATGATGGTTATGAAATTGATAATAATGATGAAGGTGTTTATATAGGGGACCAAAAAGGGTGAACAGTGGTGATAATCTTGGCGGTGTTTTGGTGAAATAAATCACCGAAGAAGAAAAACAAGTTGAGGAAGATGAAGTTTTGAAAATGTTATGGTGCGGTTGGCACACCAAGAGGTAAGATGATTAGGTGTAGCACACACACTAAAACTCGTGCTGGTCGTACACGCATTAACGATTAAAATAAAGAAAATACTCGTGTACAAATTTACGATCGCTAATCTATTATATTCTAAAATCTCATGTTAACTATAAAAATCCGTTAACTTCAGCAAAACTTGTTTTTCACAACTAAATTATTAATTATCTTCTCAATTTACTATTGTACCCTTAAGTATTGTATGGGGTATTACAGGGAAAAACCTCTCTGAGAGGAACAACCATAACCTTCCGAGATCAGCTTGTTTTGCAGCGCTAATTCATGTGAATTCTGTCACTGCTAGGTTGAGTTGGAATGGGAATATAGAGAATAGTTTGTACGTCAATCGTCCAGAAATGTTGTATTAAGTCGTCTTGCCAAGCTTCATTGATTCCATCTATAAAATTGCTGACCTTTAGAGGGGAATATGCGGGGAGTCTTGCGATCGGCTGAAAAGTACGCTCTCCCAGGATCCACTTATTGTTGATCGGAATTGCTGGCCCATCGCCGACAGAACAGTGTAGCCCTTGTTCAAGTAGATTCCTTTCATGAAGACTACTGCGCCACGCATTGGACGGGCATAACCCTCGTCTGGCGTAGCAAAACTCGAGTTAGGGAAGTACTTTGCTTTCATAATTTGCGAGAGTAGGGAATTTGGGTTCATAAGGATCCTCCATCGCTGTTTTACAAGGAGCGATTTATTAAACAATTTAATGTACTCTTGTAAATATCTTAGGCTAGATCAGGGGAGAAGGTTCTAAGCATTCGACCCTATGCGTTAGATTTGATGATCTATAGATTCTTTCATGGGGGGAAGGCCTTGTATAAATAAGGAGGGGCTCATTTTGCTCCAAACCATCCACCATTCGAAATTTTGTAAGCTCTCTCATCAGCAATACAAGCTATCTTTCCTCATACTCTTTCGGTTGTTGGACTATAGTAAAATGGGAAAGAATCATACATGCTCGGGTCGACCTTATTAACACCTAAAATCTTCTCCTGAGTTTCAATCTTGTTGGCCAACATCTAGTTAGTCTGGGCAATGGCTATAATTAGGTACACCGAAAAAACATCCACGACAATGTATAACCATGACTCTTTGTGGAATGACATCCCTATCCCGAGAGCATTCATTGCCAACAGACATGCAACTTTTACAATGGCAGGGGAGATAATGTCTAACATTCTTTACATAGTTAAGTTAATTCTCCGTGTGTCCCATCATTCTATTTGATAAGAGAATCACGTTCATACGAATTTCGATGGTGCGCTGTGTGTAGCTTCGGGTTGCAGGGAGGGAGGCACTTGAGTCTCCTCTTTCAGTACTTCAATTTCCCTGTAACCTGTCCCATTACAGCAACTCCCTTATCGAACACATAGTGAAATCCACCCAAAACCGCTTGACCCAAAATCAATACGGAGTCGGAACACTAGTCGAAGCATTGTAGTCCAGGAAGATTAGATTCTGAAACAAACACGCGATGAATAAAATTCAAATAAGACTTCATACTAAATGAAATGAATGGGAGAGTTAGATAAGTGAAGAGATTTACCCACCACCCATCCGGCTATGCGATTTTGGCGGCGAACATTTTGTTTTCTAGGATTTCTCTTGACAAACAAAAGTAGAGAAATATTTAAGGGGAAGAAGGTAAATTCGGGGAGTCGCGCTTGCATGGTGAATGTACAGATGATGTCAAACATTCTCTAGCATAAAATCATTTCTCCAATCACTTTTGTATTAATTTTTTCACCCTACTTGGAAGTTGAAATTTGGTAAAATGGAAAGTATAATCATTAAATATCCACTAACTTTACAATGTCTTTAATTTGAAGGCTTACATATTTTCTTTTTCTTGATGATGTTTTCTTTTCACAATATTGTGATCCACCAAAAAGGAAAGTGGACAAATATTTGTAGGGCCAATGTGACAGTGGAAGTAAAAAATAATGAATTCCATAACTTTATTGTTTTGAGACCTTACCAACTATCTTGTAGAATTTTCGCTACAATTTTTTTATTTTTTTAGTTAACCAACTATCGTTATTTGTGATAACTCAAAAAAAAAAAAATAGATAAGTTTTCGTGTTACATATTTTATTTTCACTCTTTGTGTTGATCATATCTCTTGATATATCTCTGTAAGTAATTTCAATCTATATAGCAAAATAGGACGGTGCAGATTCTCATATTTATGAATTGACATTTGGTCCATTAAATCAAATGAATTTAAATTATTTTAATCGCAGCCTTTTGAAAGAAACTTTTTGAAAAGGGGGGGGGGGGGAAGAGATTCATGCTATAAAATCATTTTTCAAATTACTTTCGTAACAAATTTTTTTCGCCCTACTCGGAAGTTGAAATTCTGAATCGGGTAAAATGGAAAATGTAATCATTACATATCTACTTATTATACCATATTTTTAATTTGAATACTTGTATATCTTTTTATCGGCAATTTTTTTTTTCACTTCTATTAATCCT
This sequence comes from Linanthus parryae, assembly GCA_023055425.1. NCBI lineage: Eukaryota > Viridiplantae > Streptophyta > Magnoliopsida > Ericales > Polemoniaceae > Linanthus > Linanthus parryae. The sequence continues at coordinate 3,095,826 of JALGPY010000002.1, forward strand.
TGAAAAAAACAATAATATTGTGAGCTACTAAACAGGAAAGTGGACAAATCTTTTGATGACCGAAATAGTGTGACAGAGGGAGTAAAGTTAATAAATTCCATAACTTTATTGTTTTGCGATCAACTATGGTATATATTTTTTGTTACAAATATAGTTTTTTAATTTTTTGAGGGAACCCAGCATCGTTATTTGTGATAACTCAGAAAAATATAATTTTTTTTCCGTGTAGCATATGTTTACTTTTACTCTTGATGTTGATCATCTCTCTTTTTTTAGGAGATGTTGATCATCTCTCTTCATAATTCATGTGTAGTGAGTAATTTCAAGTTATAGATCCATCTTATACAATAAGAATTTTGAGAAATAATTTTTCAAAAATACTATGTAAACACAAATTTTACAAACTAAGGAAAAATAAAACAAAAAAAAAATGCACAAATTAAATTTTTTTTGAATTCAGAATTTTGCGCGTGGGTACATTCCTCTGAGCTATGCACGTAAATGTGATCTCTGTTTCATTCTCCTTAATTCTTCCAAATAAACGACTATATTGCTTGTTGTTGAATGGAGACCGACTCTTTTGGATATGAAGTGTTCGGATGGATTTAAACGAGGGCCTGATGGCTCAATCTCGTAACATCTCCAAATAATTATCTTTAAACTCTATGCGCGACACGAAGAGGTCAATGCTGGATTAGATGGGATTCTTGCGACTATATTTTTAAGATACGACACATTATCTATGTGCTTGTTGAATCTCTAAGATTTCAAGAGGAATCGAGATTTGTGAATTTGGTGAGAGAGTCTTAAGGAGTTCGGCACATTAAGTACTTGTTGTGACGGAAAATTTGATTCAAGACTTTAGCAATTTAGAGAAAAATTTTGTGAACGGGAGCACCTTTTGAGAACTTCAAGCTAGCGTGAGTCCAGCATAAGTTCATTTTTGTGACAGTCATTTTTACATGAGAGGTCTCTATTTATGAACCTTAATAGGAGTTAAATTTGATAATTCTATGATTGAGAGATAATTCTCAATCAACTCATTTCGCCACATTTAGAGTTATTTGATTTTGTGGTTTTCCAATCTCCATTTTGTGGAGATTTTTCACGGGCTAGCTGGACCTGACTTATACTCCGCTAAAAAATAATCCGAACATATAAATAATTGGACTGCATATAATTTTCATTTCTTCTGGACCATATTAGCTCCGTGTAGTTTTTGAGCTTGACATATTTGTCCAATTATTATTATTATTATTTTTTTGAGGAATTTGGTCCAATTAAATTTTGATAATAAGGAAAATAAATTGTGGTAGACGGGGATTCTCCACCGGTTACTCTCCCGCCGCCCCACCACCACCACCACCACCACCAGCAGCTCCGCCACGCGTCCGCCTCCAATGCTTCGGCCTCCTCAAAGCCCTTTCCCTTCTCTCTCTTGCTCCATTCCCGCTTATTTCGCGAAGTTAACGATTGCGGTCGACGGCGCCAGAGAGTTCCTTCACTTTTGATGCTGTATTTAATGGCACACAGGTAATCAAAGCGCAACTTCTTTAAGGTTTCATTCCAGTTGAATATTTTCATAACCAATAATCATTAGTCTGACACTTAGTTGATTGATGGTGGTTAGTCTTTTTTTGTTAATTACCACTCTGTCCCAGTTCTTTCTTCCCAATTTGATTTTTGTCATTATTCACTGGGTCCCAGTGATTTGAATAGCAAACCGATGTAACTTTTTGATAATTTTTTCATGGTGTTCTAGAGTAAAAGTTGCTCTATAATATGGTGAAAAAATTATCAAAAAACGTATTATTTTGCTATCCGAATCACCCGGTCAAAGTGACCCAGATACGAGTCAAAAAAGTCAAATGAGAAGAAAGAGCTGGGACGGACTGGTACCTGGGTATATTTTAGGGTTGATGTTGGTTGAATTTAAAAATTTGATATTGTGATTGGGTTAGAATGTGCTTCAAAGTCCAAACGTTCTCCGAAGAATTTCTGTCACGTGGAACTTGGGGCAGAGCCAGGACTTTTTGCAATAGGGGCTAAATTTCAAACATCCGTAACGTCTTTTTCTTTACGCTTTGACTTCTTGACTCGTATCAGGGTCACTTTGGTTTGCAAAACGATATAAAATTTTGATAATTTTTTCACCGTGTTACAGAACAACTTTTACTCTACAACACCATGAAAAAATTAGCAAAACATTATATCGTTTTGCTATCCAAATCACCGGGTCAAAATGACCCAGTGAATAGTAACAAAAGTCAAAACGTAGAAAAAGATGCGTTACGGAGGAAGTAATAAATAACATTTTTTGAAAATTGAGTGGGGGCTATTTCCCCCAGAACTCTCTTAGTGGATCTGCCATTGTGTGTAACTATAATAGACCCGGGCTTCTTTGGTTGGAATGGCCTATCAATGCCTTTCATGAATTTTTGGTGTGATTTTCTACCTTGCAAAGTCGCAAGGAGAGGCGCCGTAGCACTTTCTGCCCAGGTACCCCAACCCTGGTGGAAATGTGAACAACGATTTTTGAAGAATTTTAGTACTGGAATGAGGTGGTGCCTAGATAGGAAGCAGTGGTGTGCTGAGAAGTCCCACATCGGACATTCTCGAAGAAGAAACATAATTAATAGGTTTCCTCGGCGACTCCCCTCATTGCTCTAAGAGTCGAGCGTACACCATCACCTTAAAAAAAGATGGTTGAGGAATACACAAATTACCCAGGTTATGGAGATGTATCACACTTCAAAGTAAAAGTATAATTAATCAGATATTATGTGTTTAAAGTGATTTCCATGAGCTTCGTGAAATTCAAGAAATTAGCAGCTCAAGTGAAGAACTTATTAATGATTGTGATTCCGTGAAAGAATAGTGATTTGCGTGACCGAGTTGAAGGGAATTGTGTTTCTTCAATGTAGGCATTTGGTAAGCTGACTATTCTGTGATAGATTCAGAATAAGAGCAGAAGTAAAGTAGCCTAAAAGTTTTCCATCCCAACTTTCTTTCTTACGCAGTCCTAAGAAGTCACCTAAAGATCCTTTTGGCTCCCTTGAGTTCCTAATGAGACAATGAGGAAAATGCATAACATGGATGTTTAAAATACTAGGTAACATGCCAGTCATGTCGTAAAATGCATAATTTACTTTCAGCTGGAAACAAAAGAATGAACTAATGAAAAACATCTCTGGTTCCGAACATAATTTGGAGTGTTTCTTTTTTACTTGACTAGGATACTTTGACTGGTGAATGGTTGTACTTATTCAGGGTTCGGCTGTGGGGTGCTTGTTGTCTTAGTTGACTGGCATGAGTGCTTGAAGCAAGCGTTCATCTTGAAACTTCAGTAACATCGCATCACATTCCTCGACAGTTCACAAACCCTCAATGTCATGTCCAATGCCAACACCATATACACCTTTAGTGCCCCGACAGTTCGTAAGATAGCGTATCAGTCCACTATGCATTCTCAACCCTGTTTTGGACTCAACTACAATGTAACACCTAGGAACTCAACTAAGAAAAACAACCCGTTTTCCTTTAAAACTCCATGTGCTCATACTCTTATGGTCCCCCCTTCCAAACATAGCCTTGAGACCGTACATGCGCGTCTTATCTCTTTGGTGTATACTCATAGCATTGAGGCCTCAATATGTCACCAGCCCCTTCAGGAGCTCATTGAGATCGAGATTATAGAAGGGTATAGTTTTAATTTGCTTTTAAATCATATTGTTCATAATGTCGTGTTTCTTTGCTTCCTTTCTTCTGAACTATGTGAAACAAGGGATCTCCATACAGAGTATGGCGTGATCCTTTTCCTGAAAGATTCAATTATTTGGACATTTTCCACTTGTTTTCTAGAACAATCATAATATTCAGTGTTTTCCTGGACAACTTTACCTCTACATTCAAAGAACTGAAAGAAGAAACAGTAGCTTTTCCTGTTACAATTATGAATGGGAAGGGCAGAAACTCTTCCTTGAAGGAAATTACTAAACTGGATATAATTCTCCATGCGTTGAGAGTGCTTTCCATCGAATCATTATTGGGAAGCAATAAATATGCATCATATACTTCATCTTCAGTTTCTTAGTAAATTTTAAGTAAGATCACGTGCGGTTTTCTAATATTTGAATGATCAGTTATTCCATTGCCTAAAGAATATGGCTGAATTGCACGAACTCCCTTAGCCGCCAAGTTTGGAGCTCTGTTGGGACTTGGGTCCTGATACAAGTGTGACCTGGACCTATATCTGTCTCAGATGCTATCTGCAGGCTGCAGTCAATGAAGAATAGGCAACAATTTTGCTAAGGTGTTGCTGCACCATCTTAAATTTACTGAGAAAACCCTTTCCAAAACCACACTGTTCCACCATAATCCTGAAGCAACTCCTGAGACCTACCTTGGCTGGATCCTTGGGTTAGAGTAAACTTAACCTAAGCTAGGGAAGTTCCAGACCTGTGAGCTCCTAAAACATCAGATCCTCACTGACTCAATCATGTCTGTTGAATCTGGTAATAGCCACCAGGCTATAGTGGGTTTTGGTCATTGTTATAGAGTCGGTGAGGCTAGGCTTGGAACTGGTGATGTGTCTGGAGACTGGACACTTTTCATCTGGTTATGGTGTAGATTTGAGTCCTGAATACTCAGCAGACAGGAATTGTAAGGGTGTGATCGCTTTTGTCTGGGAAGGTTAGATTTTCATTAAGTTAGTTGTGTGACGGCAGGTGATGGATCAAGAGGAGCGTCGATGACTTGATGAGTAACAGTTAAGAGGTAATGGGTAGGATTACTTTCATATGCTATAGCTTTTGACATAATAGTGTAAGATAACTAGAAACTTGGAATATCAATTCCTAGTCCAATTATAGAAGTTCATGTGGCTTCAGCAGTTTGCAGACACTACTTGCTTGTATCTTTCTGAGTGAAAAACTCTTTTTAGCAGTCTCATGCAAACACAACCTCTTATTTCCTTTCCTATATTTAGATGATAGTATACGATACGCCTTTGTGATCTTTTATTATCTCACTTTGCTTGTTTGGTTGCACATTGCAGTATCGCCATTAATTACCTCAGCATGGGAAGAATTTGCACCTTCACCTTCTTTTTTTTTTTTTTTTTTTTTTTTTTTTTTTTTTTTACTGTAAGATCTTCATACCTATGAATAATTGAGGTTTCTTTCCAGCAAGGAATAGGCCAACATTTTCTCAGGATTCCGGAACTGGATTTGACTTGCATCTGACCTAAGCGATCCATCAAAGTATTTACCTAAATATGATCATACACACAGAGTCTAGTGTGCACCATATTCTCTAAGGTATGGCAGCGCAATGAGTCACCATAGCTAAAGTTCTGAATCAGGAGATACTCAGACTGAACTGGAGAAGTATTACAGTTGATGTAGAACTGATTAAGCAGATTTGTGATCGTTCTGAACTCCTTCGAATTGATGGATTTAGCAGCTCGAGTGAAGTAACTCGAAGACAGTTGTTCTCATAAGGAATGCGCGGTTTGTATGACCTGTTGAATGGAATTCTGGTTCTCCCGCGCAGACATATTTGGTAAGCCCTCCTTAAAGTTCTCCTAACTCCATCCTAATTTCCTAATTAATTTCTTAAACTGTATGCTATGAAGTCACCTAAAGATAAAGATCCTATTATTTTTTTCCCCAACTTCCTCCTAAGTGAAAAAACTTCACAAATTAACATGCTAGTCATGACTGATGAAAAGTCAGTCCATGAATTATGTCTAAACCCATCGGCGAGCCTTGTAGTTTTGGAGTTTACCCCTAAGTCAGATCATAAGTTTGAGTGTTTTTTGTTTGATCAGTATATTTGATTGTTGAATGATTGCACATATTCAGGCCCTGAGGGTTCACCTGCAGGGAGCTTCTGTCTAGCATCTAGTTGACTGACACGTGCCGTTGAAGAGAGTATTATAACTGGGAAAATTACTAATGTTGTCTGAATCACAGCATATTTGCACTTCTTTTTTTTTCTTGGGGTTTATAGTAGTTCCTGCTGCTTATGAATTATTAGTGATGGAACTTGTTAGACATGAAATACTAGGATTCTTAACTTGAAAATCACAATCTATTTATGAATGGACAAGGGTACTTAACTCAGTCGATTTGGGTCATCCACTGAATGTGTTTGATACCATACCATTAGTTATTCGCACTTTGTATTTACTGAACTTTTCTCTGGAAGTGTCTTTGGGAGTGGTCATACTTTGTGTTTATCGAATCAAAAATTATGTAGAAAATGTTTGGAGGGTTACATACTGTCACGTGTATGATGGAACCATAAGGGAGGGAATGGAACACGGTGTCTCGTGTTTTCCTCTGATTCTACCTGCTAGAGAAAACCACCCTATCTTATCCCACGAGAAGGAAATGCAGCTGCTGATGGACTAGCACGGATTACCAACTTTCTTCTCCGTGATATTCTGGGCAAGAGGCCAGATGAAGCTGATATTTATGTTCTATTATGTTTCTACCGCGATCTTTGAATAAACTTGTTCTGTATTGTGGTCGCTTTTCCAAAGAGAAAAAGGGCTCTCGCTGCTACATTGCCATCTTAAAAAGTGCAGCGTTGGCCTACATTTTCTCAGCACTATCGAAGTGTCGAAGAGGACTCTTTGTACTCTTCGTATCTGCTTCATCCGAAACCATAGACTAGAGCAACCCCTTAGTAAATGATATTAACCTAAGCTAAAAAATCTTAGACAAATGAACTTCCTCATAATATCAATCACATGTGTTGAATTTGGTAGTTGTGCCAGGGTATATGGTTTTTTGGTTGTTGCTATACAATTGGTGAGGACTCCATGTATTCATATTTGGTGTATAAGTCTTGAATAAACGGCAGACTAGACCTGCATCCGGTTCTGGTGCCATGGCTTTCTCTGGGGAGGGAGACCAAAAGCAACGGTCGGATTGTTTTGTGCAGTTAGTCGTGATATGGGGCATGCGTGCGTGATGTATCAAGACGACTGCTTTGAAATCTTGTCTGTGTAGGACTGGGATTAATTTCATACTACGAGATGTAGCTTGTGGCAGTGTTTCAGACGTTCACCTTTTTTGTCGATTCTCTGATGTCAATGGCTTTTATTCATGTGACACTCTTCTTCTGCCTGTTCCAGCTGTAGGAATTCATGCTCTCTATCTTTGTACTTCCTCTGAATCTTCACAGTTTTGACTTTTACTACTATTCACTGGGTCACTTTGATTCAGTAATCCATGCTCTCTATCTTTGTACTTCCTCTGAATCTTCACAGTTTTGACTTTAATTTACTACTATTCACTGGGTCACTTTGATTCAGTGATTTGATTGGTAAAACAATTCAAGAATTTGATTATCTTTGCATCATACTGTAGAGTAAACTTTTCTTTACAACACCATGAAAAAATTACAAAAAAATTGCATCGTTTTGCTATCCAAATCACTAGGTCACAGTGATTCGGTTACGGAATAAAAAGTCAACTGTGAAGATTCATAGAGAACAGATGTAGTATTACTAAACTACAGATGCTCAGTGTTTTCGGTGCTACTCACAAGAGTTTTAGTCGAATCTTGCCTTTATTCCTTTGGTTGTGGTATTAGAGACTTGTGGCCAACCCGCTCCCGCAGGCAGAGGTAAAACTGCAAATGCTACGCGACCACGTTTTGAAGTTTGACCTTTTAGCAATATGGAGATTTCTGCCTCTCTCTATCTCTTGCACACACACGGCCAGAAGAAGTGAGAGTAACCCTTCAGGTGTAGCTGAGTTTGTTGGGTTTGTAATCTAAAGTATTATTTTGAGCCAACTACAAGTCTGTCAGTCTAGATTTTCGATTTTCTTATATTGATTTACCTGTTTAGTATGGTTTGCAGGTTACTGCACTAGAACGGAGTTTATCTAGTGTCCACCATAAGAGTAGCGGTCCCACATCATCCACTAAAAACAGAAAAGAAGAGTAGATCCCAATCAAAGCAGCTTCTTTCTATAGTTGTGTTGCTCGATCATCTAGTACTTTTGGTGGTGTTCTCCGATCTCAAGCTATTCTTTCGGCCTACTTTAATTTAGGAGATTTTACTTTTGGGGGAAACTCAAAGAGAAGTTCTAATAAAGTATTCCAAGGATAAAATTGAAAGTTTTGCTATAACTAATTGAGATTTTAGCATATTAAGAATATGTGGTTAATCTTGGGAAGTAAAAGTTACTCGTACTTGTTTCACAGGATGAGTTCGGAATGAACTCATTTCTGAACTTGTTTCACAGAATGAGTGGGCTGTGAAAATCCGTGCTTTTTTTTTGAGTGGAAAATCCGTGCTTTTTAATCTTGTTTCTTTTGCTGTTTCACTGGTGAGATAAAATTTATTTTGAGATTGAATTTTGCAGAATAATTAACCTCCCAATCTGTAAATTCTCACATTATCTAGGTTTCCAGTTTGTACCAATAATTATGATGGTGTTCTTTTGCAGGGCTAAAATCGCGATTAACTAACTGTTAAAAAGTTTGTCAAACCTCTCATAAATCCGGAACTCCCATCTGGATCGGGAACCCTCTCTTCGACCTGAAGTCCTGAACTCCGGATTTTTAGAGAACCGGATCTCCGGATTTCAGGAAGGGCTCGAGATTATTTGCCCATGATATTTATAATTTTTCATTTATTTAAGCTTTTCTCCATTTTAATGGTAATAGAAAAATGAATCCAGTACCCTCTTATTCTGAAGGGTTTTGGGTTTGCCTCAAATTTATCAATGATCTACATTAATCTATCCATATCCAAACCTTGAACATTAAAGGTACTGATTAACTAAAACGCTCACTTAATCGTGAAGGTGTCAAAGAGCCGGGCCGGTCCGGTCCCGGCTGACATGGGGGAGGGCTAGTGGGGCCCGGGCTTGGAGGAGGGCTGGGAGGGGAGGGGGCCAGGCCGGACTGTTGGGGGAGAAAGTGATCCGGATCAGTTAGGGGCTAGAACCGCTTGGGTTTGGGGCCGGGCCGGTCCGGAGGGTTTTCTGAGGGGTATCTGGGCCGGGCCAGGCCACTGGGGGCTAAATGCAACTGGGACCGGTTTCGGGACCGGGCAACTTCTTAGGGGAGCGGGTTAGTGGTCAGGGGGGTTGTTTTGCGCACTGGCAGGACCAGTTTTGCCCGCGGGGCGGCCCTCTTGACACCGTGACCTAATCTATAGCTCATTCAAATAGTCTGGATTGTTGATTTTCAGTTAAATGGAAATTAAAGGTTGACTATTGGATAGTACTGGGCAGTGGACACACAGCCTTTGTTCAGTGTGACCCTTATCAAGTGGGTGCTGGGTTGTGACCCTATGTTTCTGTTGGATACTCGCCTACTCTGGGGGTACCCTTGTGCTTTTAATACAAGTAGCTCAACTGTTTGTTTTTGCACTCACAGTACCCCCCAACCATAACCGACACACTGAAAGGGTATCTCTGACTAAGACTACCCTCCAGCTCTGGGGTATGTTGTCCCTCATTTGTAGGACTACTTTCTGACCACCCCACCACTTGCTGGTAGCTTAAAGTTAAACCATCTCTCACTAGTCAAACTGTACCTATCTACATGACCAATCTTTTCTTGTCATTTCTCTCAACGGAACATTTTCTGTGAGATCATCAACTCTCAATGACCTGGTCTTTCAATTCCCAATTCAATTCCAATCTCACCAACAGAATCTCTTTGGACGTACAGCTTCTACCTAATGCCTGTTTGGCAATTATGCTCTTCTTTTTGCCTTTTGCTAAGGTTTTTTTCTATCAAAAAATTCGTTCATAGAAATATTTATTTGATGTCATTTTGAGACATCTCTTTTCACATTTTAAACAAGTAGAGCCTTTTGTGCTCCCCGTTCAGAAAACGGGAATGCCTCTCAGTGTTCTTTTAAACGGAACAACTTGTAAAATAGCATGCAAAAATACATTTTACCAAACTTAACCCAAACCTCAATCCAAACTTAACCCAAACCTCAAATCAAAGTTTGTTGGACTCACATTTCACTCATTTTGCTACTAACATATATCCAAAACCGTCACATCCAAACACAACACAGATTTAGTTTTCTAAACCATAAAACTTTACAATCCGAACATAGACATTAAAAAAACTAAGAGCCTGTCTAGTACCCGTATAGAAAAAAAAAAACAGCTAAAAAAATGCTCAAAAGGCGATGTTCGGAAACAAAAGCATAAAGTGTACCATACCACTCCGTCCCAGCTCTTTCTACCCAAACTGACTTTTGCCACTATTCACTTAGTCACTTTGACCCGTTTATTCGAATAGCAAACCGATGCAATTTTTCGATAATTTTTTCATGGTATTGTGGAGTAAAAGTTTCTCTATAATACAGTGAAAAAATATCAAAAAAAATCATATTATTTTGCTATCTAAATCACCCGGTCAAAGTGACCCAGATACGAGTCAAAAAGTCAATTTGGGTAGAAAGAGCTGGGACGGAGTGGTATGTGCTGAAAAAACATGTTTTAATATAAAAAACACATTTAGTTACACTCAACTCGGTGATAATTTACTACAGTGTCATTGTGTACCTCTTATATCGACACATAATTGTTATTTTGTTTATTCATTTAGGCTAAAGAGGTGTCTAACCACTGAAAACAGGAAAAAAGCACAACAAACACTAGAGTTTTTCTGCCAACTTTTTATTTTTAAACAGATATAAAACTGCTGTCAAATGAATATTTAGAAAAAAAACAATGTTTCTGAACAAAGTTGTTCAAAAACAGAGATACCAAACAGGCACTAAGTGTCAACATATTCATCCTGCCTGTCACTCAAAAACAAAATGCAAGTAGCAGAAGTAAGAACCAGTTTCGCGACACGTCCATGCCACACGGTGTTCCATAGTTTTGACACAGTTGCTTCAGTTACACTAAGCTACAGTTTAAAACATCGGTCGTCATGTGTTACAGATGAAAACACTTCAATCAATGAAGTGGTTGTAAGAGGCCATGTTTCGTGACCTAAGGCATGCCCCAGAAATAAATAAAAACATGTTTAGGATCAAAACCAAATCTTGGATCTGTGCTACTACTGGGTGGGGGTTTTTTTCCTTTACTTTTGTCACATTCAATTATTCAAACATCTTTTTTCCTTTTATTTTTTCGTTTTAAGAGACAAAGGGACGTTTTGGAAAGAGGGAATAGAAAGAAGGAGCAAACATTCTGTAACGGGTTAGGCTTTTGAGGGAAGGAGTTCAAACATAGAGAAAATCAATGTTGAATAAACACTTTAGCTCCTTGTGATTGACTCTTTGTGCTTGTCTCTATTACTAACTCAGGAATCATACTATTAGTAGTACGATTATAGTATAAATATCTGTTTTCGAAAATATCAACGGTAACGTGTGGTTGCGTCTGAATTTGGTTTACTAGCTCCACCACTGAGTCAGTTTACTTCTAAAGACTGTGCAGAGAGGGATTGTAGTGTTCTTCTGTTATTGACAAATTTTCATTTTGGCATTTCTCATTGTCGAGATGAAAATTGGCTGACATGACCACTCATTTGAGACGAAGTTCAAGTCTTAATGCATGTTCGGTAACCCTGTTTTTAAACAAATTTTAATGGAAATAGTGTTTTTGATCAATATACGTTCATTTTATCGTCTTTTAACATCTTGTTATGACAACTTTATATATTAAGAATAATCATTTAAAGAAACACTGATTTCGGTGTTTTCCTTTACTGTTTTACTTGGTTTTCTAAGGTTGTAGCAAACAGGATATTGGATCCAGTTTCGGGTCCTCTCTTACCACTTTTAGAATTTGAGACGAGAATCTAGTGAGAAAAATGGTTGAGGACCTAGTAAAAAGATAACATAATTCATGTGGCAAACTCCGGTTAAATTGGTAATAAGACTTGTAGGGCGGAGCTAGACTCTAGTTTTCAAAAACAATACTACTACCTCTGTATTTTATATAAATTTCAATTGCTCCTCAGGTAAATTATGAAAATGTCATTTTTTTAAATGTACAATAATAACCAATATTTGATATCTTTTAGCTCCGCCCCTGCTTGTTAGTGCTATTGTTCTGCATAAAAAGTCAGGAGTGCCACATTCTTGCCGCTAAGTCGATCCATTCTCCTTCCTCTACCGATTTATTCATTCAGAAGATGTTTACCTTGTGACATGTGATAGTAGCAAACAAGTTACTGGCAAGATTCTTTTATTTAGGAATGAGTGTGTGATAGTCAAACCTGCAAGTACATTAGAAAAAAGGACTGAAAGTTAATATTTTTGCATTCCTTAGAATAATCAGAACATGGGGCTGTGTAAACAATTGATTCAATGGTATCAAGTCAAATTTCTTGATTAATGTGAAATTGTTATTTTTAAAATTTGTCTGCCTGTGCATTATTGATTATTGTGTTGATCTAGTTTCACATTTCAATACACTGTTAGGATAGTTCCTTTAAAAAACACTTGCGTGTGTACATTTAGAACATGACACTTTCGAAAGCATCAGAGTCACAAATGTGTGAAATAAACTCATATCTTGTGTCGTGGTGTCAAAATGGTTGGCCCACAGTGCAAATTGGCCCGGTCTGGCCCTATTTGTCCTAACCCGGCCAACCCGCCCCCTTCCATCCCCTATCACAGCTCGGCCCCTAACCCGATCACATAGGCCCCTAAGCTGCTCCGGATCATATTGTCCTCTGGATGAAACGACCCACCCCCTACCCCTCGACCCTCTCCGGTTTGGCCCCTCCCTTGACGGTGAATTTTAAAAATTATAGGTAATTGATCATTTTATTCCAACTTTCAGCAGTGGGGTGGGGGGGGGGGGGGGGGGGGAGTTTAGTTCAAGTCGTGGGATTTGGACCCCAGACCTGTCCGGGCCAAATTTCTTTCCCAAAAACTGGAACTGCGTGGTCCCCTCCCCTCTCAATCCGGCCCGGACCATTGACACAACGAATCTTGCGGTCGTTATACTCTAGTAAGCAAGGGCGGAGATACCTTGTCACCTGTATAGCCCCCACTCAACTTTCAGTAATCACATTTTTACCCTTGTTTTGTTCACATTTTTCAATTTAACCCCACAATAATTGTACTATAACCCTCGCTCAGCTTTACAAATATTAAATTTACACTTATTTTTTTTTTTAATATTTTTATTCTATGTTGCCTTATTGTGTCGAATTCCTACCTCTGCCCCTGCTGTTGAGCTCCAAAACAATGGAAAATATGTTGTCTACTTTGTATATGTATATTCTCAATGTTTCACCTTACTTATGCAGGATTTGCTTGGCCATGAGGTCGAAGTTTAAAGCTTCACGAGAGCCGAAAACCTCTCCTGAAGTCATTGGATGGCTCATAGTTTGCTTAGTCGTTAACTTCAGGATCCCATAAGACTAGTTGGAGTTCTTGGGGACTTGTTGAGGATGTGTATCCAAGTTTGCGAGGACATGCACGATTTCAGAAAAGAAAGGCATATCATATGAATGTGGAAACGACGAAGGTAAACAAGGCACGGACATCAATGTTCCACTGACCTCTCTCTGTGTCTTTTAGACATGAAAACACCAGCAGATGTTCACTTTAATGTCTAGTTGATTGGGACAAGTAAAGAATATACACTAACCTTGTTCCAAGATATCCTAGTCTGCCGTGTCCCTTTGATTCACACTAGGATAGAAAGAAAACCCCATGTCCCTGTTTTCTTTTTTCACACGGTGAGCCTTTAATCCTTAGCAATTTTTTGGCATGTCTGGTTTTTCAGATTATCCGGATTAGACTGAACTGAACTAAATTTTTTAAATATTATTGAATTGGATTAACTGAACTATAATCATAATGTATTTGATTTTGTGCAGTATTAATTCACTTTTAAGATACAAATAGTCATATCCACGCTAATATTGTCATATGAAAGGGTACTACTTTGAGGTATTATACCTTATTTTTTCACTATTTAGTACCGGTATTAAAATTAATCCAATCCCAACTAATACTGCTCATGCTAGAAAACCAAACGTACCCTTTGTGTTTGGATGGAGGATTAGCAAGAAGAATTAAAGAAAAAGTGAAGTGGAAAGAGATATGGAATAAATCACGTTGTGTCATAATAGAAGGGCATTTTAGACTGAAACATCGTCCTTCTATCCCAAAAGTGAATAAGAATAGGATATTTTTAACCTGGCTGGGAATAGGGTTGATTAGCTGCTTTTGAACTGGTTGTTATTATGATAAAGAAAGCAAATTATTATGATTAGTATCTTTTGGTAATGGTGTAAAAAAGTACTACTACTACTACACCATTTATATCCCTGCCACTAGTCTCATAAATATACTACTATTCCAAACATTTTTTTTTCTTTTTTCTTTTCTTTTGTCAGTGATCAAATCTGGACTTTAAAGTCCAGCTACTACCAAGCCAATAAATTCATTTTTAATGGAAAAATTGCATCTGTGGTACCCATAGTTTAGGTTTTGTACGGATTGAGTACACATACTTTCAAAATAAGCAACCTAATACCCAAACTTTCAACCGTTGCAGTGAGGTACGCTACCCCACACGGACGTTACTTTGCTGGATGGAAAACTCACACGTGACTTTTAGTGGTGCATTTATAACCCCAAACCGCAATTTAGGGTTCAATTTGTAATTGTAGCCAATGCTCTTCTCCGTAGGCTTCATGCAAGCTTGATGAAAACTGACAATTATTAAGGATTTATTGGTTCGTCTATTGATGCACTCCAATAAGATCGTAATCAGAATCAACATGTGTGAGTGCATAAAGACAAAAGTGTCCAGCTAAAAAGTCAAGTTCATAGCACATGTAAGTTTTCTGTCCGGCAAAGTACAGTCCATATGTGGTAGGGTACCTGATTGCAACAATTTGAAAGTTTTGATAAATGATTGCCCATTTAGTAAGTATCCATACTCAATCTGCAAAAACCCAAAACTATGAGCACCACCAAAGCAATTTTTCCTTTCTTTATCTGTTCACCACCTCATGTCCTTGCCCAACTAATAATATAAAGAAAATAATTTCATTCCCACATACCACTCCGTCCCAGCTCTTTCTTCCCATCTGACTTTTTTGACTCGTATCTGAGTCACTTTGACCGGGTGATTTGGATAGCAAAATGATACGATTTTTTGATAATTTTTTCACCATATTATAGAGCATCTTTTACTCTACAACACCTTGAAAAAATTGTCAAAAAAATACATCGATTTGCTATTCAAATCACCGGGTCAAAGTGACTCAGTAAATAGTGACAAAAGTCAAATTGGGAAGAAAGAGCTGGGACAGAGTGGTATTTATAAAACAGCACATTACCCTGAAATAGAGGAAGAAAAAAGCCCAGCAAGAGTGAGTGGAAAGATATTCAAAAAAAATATCCTAAGAGTCTCTCTCTCTGTCTCTCTATCTGGAGAGACACCTACACCTTGCCAAGAACCTTCAACCAGTACCCTTGTTACAGCCTTGAAGAGTATTAGTTTATCTTCTGCAATAGTTAAGTGCCCACCAGAAGAAGCAATACAGAGAACCTCTTGCTTGAAGTCTCTCTTCCTCAATCTATCTTCTTCTATCAACTCATTTTTGCATCTGAGATCTCTTCTTTCCCTATAGCAAGTATGAGCAAACAAGACTTCTTGAAGACACAGGTACCTTACTTTAACACCATGTTTGGTTTCTTAGAACAAGAAGAATGAACCAAGTTTTCCTTCTTCCTGGATTAATTGGTTTTTTTCCTCCTTTGTGTGTTGCAGACTTGTGTTCTCAGAGTTAACATCCAATGTGCCTGTGAAGGATGTAAGCAGAAAGTAAGGAAATTGCTGCAGAAAATTGATGGTGAGTGCTCTTACAGCTCTCTCTAACTGTTTATTTTATGCTGTCTTTCATGAGTTCAGATAGGAGGAATTAGCCAAAATATGGATGTTGAGACTCAAAATACCAAAACAGGAAAGTTTTAGAACCTCAAGTTGCAATTGTAACCTCCTTATTCCAAATTTGAAGGGCATGTGAATATGTGAACCCTCAATATGATGTTTAGGTTTTTAGAGCTCTACATTCTTGTGTTTTTTGGGGTCCAAACTTGCTATTCTTTCCTATTTTTGCTCTTCTTTATGCTTTTAATATGTGTGTTTGTTCTATGTATGAAGTTTTTGTCAAAATTTGTTGTTTTCCCCTCATTGGGATTCTGTCTGTTTTGCCTGTGTCTAGTGGGCTACTCCTCTCACTGTCAATTGGTTTTGAGATTGAACCCAGAAGTCTTTGAACTCTGTTCACCTTGCATATTTAATTCACCTAGCAATTGCTTACACCTTAAATTAGGAAAGTTATGTACCAAGTTCTTATGTTTTGAGGTACTTTTTCTGAACTTTCATTAGTTTCTTATGTACTTATTGATCTGGATTTTGTTTGGCAGGGGTGTATACAACTAAAATAGATTTGGAACTAGGGAAAGTGACCGTAACCGGAAACGCGGATCCATCCGTACTCATAAAGAAGCTCATCAAGTCCGGAAAACACGCCGAGATTTGGGGAGCTCCAAAAGGCGGTTCAAACCAATTCAACAACCAGTTCAAGGATATGCAGATTGATTTCAGCAAAGGTGGAAAAGACAACAACAACAAAGCACAAAAGGGTGGGAAGGACCAGCAAAAGGGTGGTGGTGGTAACAAACAACAGTTCCACCCCCAGATGATGCAAAATAATGCCAAAGGGGCTAAAGATGCCAAGATGATGCCTCCACAATTCAAGGGCATGAACATGAACATGCCTCAATCCAAGGATCAGAAGTCTGTCAAGTTCAGCTTGCCTCCACATGGTGATGAGGATGATGATGACGATGATTCGTGTTTCGATGATGATGACTATGATGAGGATGAGGATGATTTTGATGATGAGTTTGATGCACCCATGAAGCCACCACAGAACAAGATGATGCCTCCAATGATGGGGAATGTGCCAAAGGGGATGATGATGATGAATGGACAGAAAGGTGGGGTTATTAGTAATGGTGGCAATCCCATGAAAGGGGGTAGCTTTGAAATGCCTATTAATTTGAAGGGTATGAATGTCCACACTGATGGTAAGAACGGCGGTGGAGGAAAGAAAGGCGGTGGCGGCGGTGGCGGTGGTGGAGCAAATAACAAAGGGGGGAACCCAAATCAAGGAGGTAAAATGGGTGGATTCATGCCAGGGGAGGGTAAAAATGGCGGCGGAAATGGCAAGGGTGGTGGTAACAATGGAGGCTTTGGTGGTGGTAATAATGGCAATGGTGGTGGTGGTGGTGGTATGAAAGGTGGGATGAAGAATGATGGAGGGCAGATGATGAACAAGATGCAACAGCCAGGCTTTCATGACATGAATGGAGGAGGTCAGAAAGGGATGGATCCTAGGATGATGGCTCAGATGGCTCAGATGGGCCAAATGGGTCAAATGGGTAATCATCCAATGGGTCAGATGAGGAGTGCTCCGGCAGTACAGGGGTTCCCGATGGCTGGCGGCGGCGGTGGCGGCGGTGGCGGCGGTGGTGGTGGGATGAATAATGGATACCCACAAGGTATGGCTCCTGGTAATAACAGCCAACAACAGCAGCAATACATGGCGATGATGATGAATCAAGCACGGCAGAATGGTGGTGGCGGGCATCAGGACATGTATCATCCGATGATGTATACGCGACCACCGCCTCAGATGAACTACGGTCCGCCGCCGCCGGCCACCGATAACTTCACACACTACTTCAGTGATGAAAATACCAGTAGTTGTAGTATCATGTGAATTGTTACACTTCCTTTTTTCTTCTTTTTCTGAAGTTCATTTTGGCTAATGTAATGTAGGAATCCTGCCTGGTGCCTTGAGTTCATGTAATACAATGAATGGGTTCTTCTGTTGTAGTCTCTTGTAGAAATCCTTATCTTGGCAATCAAATTTTGTTAGCCCTTGTAAAATGGAAAACTTAGTTAGGGGTTTTGAACTTGATGTTGTAATGAGCCTTAAGTGGTTGGTTAATAAGTTCCAAGAACACAAGGGCACTAGAATAAAGAAAATCCCTAAATTTAGAGTTTTCTTTACCAAATCAGAATACGCTACTTTCCTTGAATGCTACTTTCCTTGAATGCCGTGAATGTCTTAGTTTTTGTGTGATTTGATGGTGATCTTGAACTCGGTTTTATTCAGTGTGGTCCAAAAAGATGCATAATACAACCACATGTCAGCATGTTTTGAGAAATTCATGAATCCTCTTTAACAAGTTAGGAATAGTTGTTCTTTTTGACTACTCATGTAGACATGTAGTATATCAGAGTGTGTTTTTTTTGTTCTTTTGAAATTAACAGCGTATGTGTTTGAGTATTCATTTACCACTCAAATGTGATCTAAATCTCTTTGCTATTTCAAAAATGTTTTGTTCACATAATGTTTTAAAACTTTTTGTAGTGTGATTTGTATGGAAAATGCACTAGTGTCTTTTAAGTTTTCCTAATTAATATCTTCTTTGATTATTTAAGAACATCTTCTTCATTGTTTCCCTACCATGTTCGGTTCTGTTTTGTCCTACCTATCATCCTTTTGTAAGTGTTAACTCCACTAACCTCTCAATCATTAACCAACTTGAGGAAAAAATGGAAAAGAAATGTGAAAAAAGAAAACAAAAAATACAAAGATAAGTCATTAGGTAGGAAAGATTTTATTATACATGTTCTTTACACCATATCGAGAAAGCAAGTTTGCATAATAGCCATGTCATTTATCTAAATGTCATATGTGATGCTTCTAGTGTCTCAAATATTAGGTTTCAATCACTAGTAGAGCTCGTTCATGTCCCAATGATATGTGTAGAGTTTTGTTCTAGAGCATCTTCTCCAAGAGAATGATTTAGTGATCAATCACCATATCAAAACTATTTTTTCAGATAACTTGTGATCTAGGAATAGTGATTGTATTGATATGATTTGTAATAACTTAAGCTACTACAAGAGCCTATATATAGACTTGTCAATAAGAAACATAAATTGAACTAGACAACAAAATAATCTAAACTAAAAAACATAATAATATAAACGTTTAATATAGAAATTGAATATCCTATAAATAATCTGCTATAATAGTAATATCTCTAACAATCAGGACATAACAGAAAACGAAAGGTCGCGAACAAAAGCATGAGTTACTCGAATCCCAAAGAAGTCATTGAGTAAAAAGTACTTGGAAGAATGGTGACTAGTAGGGTTATCTCGGGATTGGAGCCAAGATTTGAACATGATGAAAGAAACTATGCCAAGCTGCAAAAGAGAAGAGAAGAAGATTCAATGATGGTGTACAAAGCAAGCAATGTTACCATAGTAGAATCAGTGATTGTAGTCTCCCATAAAAAAGTGTGAGTCCAAGAAAATGATGTATGTCTGGTCTCTCGCAAGCTAAAACCTTTAATCATGGATTGGGCCACATTTCAATTTCACTTTCCAGGCACTACCCAAATTGAATAAAATGTTGTGAGAGACACCCCAAAAGCAAAAGGTTTTCCTCCAACATTACAACGGCCATTTCTGGAGCCTGTGCCTTTTTGGTTGGTTTGCTTTGCTTTATCGTACATGAGCCTTCACTCTCTCTGGTGGAATAGAATGATGAATCACCGATTTTACATTGGGTAGATATCTTATAAATTACTATGAACACGTGAAACTAAGTTACGTACCACTCTGTCCCACCTCTAATGCACTATTTGGACTTTTTCACATGTAACCGGGTCACTTTGACCCGGTAATTTAGATCGCAAAACGATGCACTTTTTCAATATTTTTTTATGGTCTTGTAGAATAAGAGTTACATTACAACACTACAAAAATATTATTTAAAAATTATAAAGTTTTACTATGCAAATCATCGGGTCAAAGTGATCAAGTGAATAGTGGTAAAAGACCAAATGATGCATTAGAGGTGGGACAGAGTGGTATCATTCATTTACAAGCACATTTTGTCTTCCGTGTAATTCAAATGTACCACTCTGTCCCAGCTCTTTCTTCTCATTTGACTTTTTTGACTCGTATCTGGGTCACTTTGACCGGGTGATTTGGATAGCAAAATGATACGATTTTTTGATAATTTTTTCACCATATTATAGAGCACCTTTTACTCTACAACACCATGAAAAAATTATCAAAAAATTACATCTGTTTGCTATTCAAATCACCGGGTCAAAGTGACTCAGTGAATAGTGACAAAAGTCAAATTGGGAAGAAAGAGGTGGGGCAGAGTGGTAATATTTTCAACACGTGCAGTAGTTGTCAAGAACTCTAGTAACCTAGGTAGATTATTATGAAAAAAACATTAATTGTCTAGTGGAGATATTGAACATTTGAACTGTCTAAATATTTTCAGTATGTATTGATAGAGACAGGGGCGGCAGATATCAGAATTTTGACTCAGTGGGGGCTAAATTTAAAAAATAGAACATTTTTTGATGAATAAAATAAATAGTGATGGTTATTGCTCTATCTCAGTAGGGGCTAAACCGAATTTACTGGAAAAATAAATGATCATTACCATTTCAAAAAGGGTAAAAGACACTTTCCACCCTCCGACTATGGACAAAAGATATTTTGCCCCCCTGATTTATAGAAAAATACATTTTGCACCCTTGTCAGAGTTAAAAATTAACACAACACTAACGGGGGAACAAAAAGACATAATTACCCTCAAGATTTTAGAACATTACTCCACCATAAAAGTCATTTTTTCTCCTTCTCCTCTCACTCCTAACCCTAGCAGCCTCCCAACATCTGTCTCTCTTTATCTCTCTTCCTCGCTCTCCCTTCCGCCTCACTTCTTCTCCAACAACACCAGATGCACTCTTCCATCATCCCCTACCTTTCTCCTACCAGAACGCTTGAATAGTTAGATTTTAGCCTCAAGAATCAAGATAGTTGAAATTCACCATTTATGTGGTTATGAAGTACAGTTGGAACCCAATAGAACTAGTGCCTGAATGTTGGTAATTTTTAGCCTAAAAAACAATGAAATAGATATAAACAAATTTGTAACGTGTAGCAAGTACTCGTAATTCATATGTCTCAGTAACCAGACCCATGTCAGATAGTAAAGGAAGCATTATACCAATAACTCAACTTATCGGATAACACGAATACGACAAATCCATTTTCTTTCCCCATTCCTGCACCACCCATTAATCCACCAAGACAAACTAGACTTTAAGTGTGCACACCCCCTACTGGATCGTCGGCCCAGAGGGTAGTACTAGTTGCATACAAGTCGGGAGCTAGCAACAGTTGGTGTTGATATTGTTGTGTTTGTGTTGGTCTTGGTGTTGATCTGCTTGCAGTTATGACACTATTGAATTTGGATTTGCCGGAGTAACAATTCTTACTCTTTTCTTTCTTTATTTGTTCCGATGAGAATTGTGTTGATGTTGGAGAGCTTGAATACTGCTGATAAGTATAAACTAAGTCCATGGTGGAACTTGGAACAAAAGAATGGAGGTAGCATGTTGTTTTATGGTGGCTTGTGGGGGGAGATGGGTGAAAAGTGGGGAAGTTTGTAGGCTTAGGAATTGGGTGGTAGTGTTGGAGGCAAGGTGGTTGTTATGGAGGATTAATGGCGGTGGGGATTCGGTGGTGGTGGAGATTTGGTGGTAGTTGTGGTGGAAGTGGATGTGGTGCTCAAAAACACCAAGAACATCAAGAATATGATGATTCAATAACAAAAAAATGTGTTATTTGTCCACAATTTGTAAGGGTAAAATGGTCAAAAAATTCAGTTTGCACCACTCCACTAACGGATTGTAACAGAAGGGTGGTATCTGTCCACCCTCCATCCATTAACAAGGGTGCAAAATATATTTTTCCATAAATCAGAGGACAAAATGTCTTTTGTCCATAGTCGGAGTATGGAAAATGTCTTTTACCCTTTCAAAAATTGAGTGGGGATCATGCATAATGTATCACAGCCATTTCTTTCTTATTTACGTACACAAGATATCTCATTCACAAATCAAATTGAAGAATGTACTACCTCCGTTTCTTCTCTATCATACCGGTTTGACTTTTTGACTTGTATCATGGTCACTTTGACCGAGTGATTTGGATAGCAAAAATGATTTAATTTTTTGATAATTTTTTCACCGTGTTATAGAGTAATTTTTAATCTACAACACCATGAAAAATTATTAAAAAAAGTGTATCATTTTGCTACATAAATCACCGGGTCAAAGTGACCTAGAGAATCGTGATTAAAGTCAAACCGGTGTGATAAAGAAGAAACAGAGGTAGTACAACCTAGTTGTGCTCGTACACTGATTGATCATGGGCCCCGGCATAGCGAACCCCCAACCAAACCTGGCCTGGCCCGCATCGCAACGTTGACACCTTGAATTAGATTTGCTATTGAACTATTCACGTTTACAGCGTCTTTAGATGACAAATGCTAGTTACTTTCGTAGTTTCTTCTCCTATGTAGGCATTTTAACATACGTTCTCGTGTTTCAAAGTCAGTAAACTGAGAAAGAGAAGGGAAAAAAGCTTCATTAGTGGAAACAGTGATGTAAATGTAACGTTCTAAACCGATGCGAGAGTGTCACATTTGCTCACTTCATTTGCTCATTTGCTCACTTATCCTTCTATGTTCTCTTATGCATGAATCACAGTAATCACTATTCTTTTTGCGAAACACATGATAAACAAGAAATATGTCAAAAAAAGAACAATAACGTACTCGGTATGGTATTATTCATGTGACCATCTCCAATAATTCCAAGTTTCACCACTCTATATCATTCTCTACAAAATAAACCCTCTCTACCATATTCCATAAACACCACCCAAAATTCTCCACCACCACCTCAACAATGGCTTCCATTGATCACCATCCTCTTCTATTGATCGTCTCCTTTATGTTCTTGATCACATCACTATCGGCAAAATCGCAATCTCGCTCCCTACCGGACACCTTAGTCCTGCCGGTTAAAAAAGATTCCAACACAAGCCTCTACGTTACATACATCCAGAAGCGGACGCCTCTCAGAACGATCCCCTTGGTTGTCGACTTGAACGGGCGATTCTTGTGGGAAAGTTGCGATAAAAACTACACATCGTCGACTTATAATGCTCCTTCGTGCCGCTCCACTAAGTGTTCAAGAGTCGGAACCCATTACTGCCACACATGCAGGACCAGTGTTAGACCAGGCTGTCATAACAACACGTGCGGTGTCATAACAAAAAACCCTCTAACTCGCGTTGGCACCATAGGCGAGCTAGCGGAAGACACGCTGGCTATCTGGTCGAGCTGGGGGTCGAACCCTGGTCGGTTGGCGATCGTTCGTAATTTTCTCTTTGCATGCTCTCTATCCCTTTTGTTGGGAGAACCATTGCCAAGTTATGTACAAGGGATAGCCGGATTAGGGCACGGCTCAATTGCTCTGCCATCCCAACTTACATCAATATTCGGTTTTACACCCAAATTTGCTCTTTGTCTCACCCCTTCACTTTCCAAAAATGGTGCCATTTTCTTTGGGAATGGGCCTTATTATATTTCCCAGCCTCTTACTTTTACTCCATTGAAAATAACCCCAGAAGGAGAGTACTCCATACAAGTGACCTCAATAAGAGTAAATGCAAAGCCCATTCCATTCAACAAATCAGCAACAAAACAAGGCCCAATTGGTACAACAATTATCAGCACAACAATGCCTTACACAGTCATGGAACACTCAATCTTCACAGCTTTGACAGAACTCTACAGCCAAGAGCTTCTTAAGGTGGCCCAAGTGAAGCCTGTTGTGTCACCTTTTGGGGTCTGTTGGGACTCTACGAAGTTGTCTAGCACTCGGGCCGGCCCAGAAGTACCCAACATCGACTTGGTACTACATAGCCCAAACACTGTTTGGAGGATAATTGGGGCGCATTCGATTGTCCAGGCCCGGCCCGGAATTTCTTGTTTGGGCTTTGTGGATGGTGGGTTGAAGCTGAGGGTATCGATTGTGATTGGACTATTGCAGTTGGAGGACAATTTAGTTCAGTTTGATCTGCGAAGATCTGTATTTGGGATTAGCTCCTCGCTGTTGTTAAGTCGCTCTAATTGTGATAGTTTCAACTTCACTGATTGGGATTAGCTCTTCACTTCTCTAGTGAGTGAGTGGGATTAGCTCTTTGCTTTCCTTCATATTAGTTCGACATTAAGAAAAGATTGAGAAATTATTATATCATTTCATTAGTGAATTTGTTGGCTCCAAATAAGTGCAAAAATTAAGCACGACAATCTTTTTTTTTTTTTTTTTTTTTTTTTTTTTTTTTTTTTTTTTTACTGAGATATGTTATTTTGACTGCGGGGGCCTGAATCATGATAATATGTGGGTTTCGGTTACCCGATGGTAGTAATTAAAGTGTTAAAGACACTTTCACCCCCTCTAATTTGACTGAAAGACACTTTCACCCATTCCGGTTTGAAAATGACATACCATCCCTTCAATGTGCCCAACTCCAAATAACTTACACCCTTGATTGTGGCGCTCTTAGTCTAGGATGGAGTCTGTCATTAAAAGCAGTTTTGAAGACATTTTTTTTCCCGTATATTATACAAAAAACAATTATACCTTTGGGTAACCCATTTTTTTTGTATAATATATGGCCAATTCCGTCTAAAAGACTATATTTAGTGACATATCGCAACTCCATACTAACGGTCTCATAATGTTAGGTGTATAGTATACAACTCGTCATGTTCGGCACACTGAAAGGGTGAAATTGTCTTTTTATGAATTAAAAAAGGATAAAAGTGTTCTTCAATCAACCCTAATTAAAAGTCGTACTTGCAAGTACTACTACTAATACTTTGTTTAGGACGTCTTGCTTCATACCACTCCGTTCCCTCTCTTCCTACCCCTTTCTATTTTCGTCCGTTCCTTCTCTTGCTACCCCTTTCTTCTTTTGGCATTATTAATGATGGCCAATTACATATTTACCCTCACAATTAATACCCACATTTTATTTCAACATACCCACCTAAACCTTTTTTTCCTACCAGATCTCATTATCACCACATATACTTGATAAGATATTTTAGACAAGTTAGAGAGAGAGGCAGACGGATGGGTTGAACAAGAGAGAGAGAGAGGGGGGAAGAAGAACGGAGAACGCCAGCAAAGAGACCCACAGACCCACAGAACCATTTAGTTCGAAAATATGGCCGCTGCCTCGTCGCCGCCATCAAGGGAGGCGGAGAACGCCGGCAAACCAAGGGCGGCGAGGACGACGACAATCTTTGCGAGGAAGACGGTGGTCTTTGAAGAGAACGACGGTGGCTTTGACGGGAACAACGGTGGTTGACGAGGACGAAGAACACCCTCAGTACGGTGATCAGGTATGCGATTGCTTCTTCTTCTTCTTCTTCTTCTTTTTTCTGTTTTGACAAAACCTAGCTTAGTTAAGACTCTAGATCTATTCTTTTCGCAGATATTGGCGGCGTCGTATTGGCGGCGTGGTGGTGGTGAAAGATCTATTATTGTTTGGATTGTATTCAGAACCATTCTTCTTCTTCTTCTTCTCAAAAGTCAGAACCATTATTCTTCTTCTTCTCTTCTTTCTCTGATTTTTTTTGAATCTGTAACTATTTTAAATGAATCCGTAATATTATTGTTTGGATCTATTAGATCTGCAAATTTATTTTTTTGTTCGTAGTGGTGATTGACTGGTGGTGGTGGTGGTGGAGGATGAGGAGGAGGAAGGCTGGTGGTTGTGATGGTAGTGTTCTTGTTGTTCATGACATATCAGAGTTAAAGGAGAGAGAGAGGGAGTGAGGACATTAGAGGGAATAAAAAGAAGGAAATGGGCAAAATAGTAAAAGACGTATTTTTCTTAATTTCCGTGCCCTCTCCAAGGGGTAGGAAGAGAGGGAACGGAGTGGTATGTATCTATAAATAAACAAAAATTCTTCACTTCTGTCATGATCAATCAATCACTACTACGACATAACTCACTTTGCGTGAGAACACAAAAATCAAATATTTCAGTTTCGGATGGGAATTTTCTACCATCTGTCCGAGTGTTTCTCATCACATCTTGTTCGGAAAGACACACGTTCGGAAAGAGAACTTCCCGACGACATAATCATAGACATCCTCAGTAGGCTTCCAGCCGAATGCATTCTCAAACATCGAAGGGTTTGCAACCGTTGGCTGTCTCTGACTTCCACCACTTTCTTCGCTCAGTTGCATCTCAAAAGATCCACCGCAAGCACAAACTGTTAGGATTCCGATACGTGAGAAAGCAAGAGAAAGCAAAAAAAACAAAGGCAAGATCAAGAACACAAGAAATTTAACGTGGTTCACTAGTTTTGAGACTAGCTAATCCACGGCTAAACCAACTAATTTATTGATGAGAAGACAACCCAATTACAAGCACACCCTAAAGTCTTGACCCTAGCATCTATTTATACTAGTACAAAACTTGGACCCAAAGTAATAAAAAAAACTAATCCGAGATAATTAAGGAATTGTCTCCTTAATTATCGTTGCCTTATGACCAAAAAACAAACAATCCTAAAGCTAATAAAATACTAGTCTTTGACCAAAAGATGCTGCGGACCCAAATCAATTATCACCTCCCCAAGTGTTTGACCACAAAGTAAATACCTTAACTAAACTTTTCCCATTCCAATACATATACTCACAAGCACATGCACCCACTGAAGCCGGCTAGCTTCTTCTTGATTTGTGACTTGTTTGGCTACCCCTCAATTTTAGTATTTGAATCAACAACAAAAACTCAACAAACCTCCCCCTTGATTCAAACTCCATAGCTACTGAACCAATTCTTCTCATCAATCCAACCAACCTCAATACGAGTGTATTCTCAATTTGCGGAATTTGAACACACTCCCAATGCGTCCCAACAAACGCCTCTTCAATGCACCATGACTAATGCATACCCCCAACGTCGCACCAATGACACTTTGCGACAAAGTGCCTATCAAACGATGTCATGCCAATTTGCGCCGCCAACCGCACCAATGCGCAAAACCAATAACCGAAGCGTCTATCCAAGATCCAATCGTGCTACCAACCGATGTGTGCACAATAACACACCACCAATCCGCGTGCCCAATAACACGCACCCATGCTCCATGCCCGGAGCCCGAACCGCCCTCGAGGGGCCTAGAGAGCATCATCGTCGTCGGGTGCTGTCCCTCCTCCTCCCCCTGAAGCGATAGCTACAGACGTCCGATTCTTGGGACACTCCCTCTTCCAATGACCTTTCTGCCTGCAAAAAGCACATACGTCCGAAGGTAAGTTTGATCCACCTCGTCTATATCCCTTACCTTTTCCTCTTCTAACAATCAATGCTCCAGAAGCATGATCGTCCTTCCCAACCGCCTTGTGCCTCAATTCCCTTGTATGAAGGGCCGACCTAACTTCCTCTAGGGTTATCGTTTATTTCCCAATTACGAACGATTGAACGAAACCCTCAAAAGATGGTGGCAAGGAAACCAATAAAATCAAAGCCGCGTCAACATCACTCACAATCTCATCACTATTGCGCAGTTCAAGCAATATAGTGTTAAGAGTGTCTAAGTGATCACCAATACGCGTACCTTCAACCATACGAAGACTGAATAGCCGCTGCTTCAACATCAATTTGTTGGTCACGGATTTCTTCGCGTAGAGATCCTCCAACTTTGTCCACAATCCAGCTGCGGTATCCTGATCTGCAACCCCAGTAATCACGTCGTCCGCGAGGCACAACATGATCGTCGAATGTGCCTTCTCCTCCATCTTCACAAACGCCGAAGTGCTTGTATCCGTGTCCTCGTTGATAGCCAATGGCAACCATAGATCTTGCTGCTTTAGGAGAGCACGCATCTTGATTTGCCAGAGACTAAAACTATTCTTCCCATCGAACCGATCAATCTTGATCATCGAACTCACCATAGCTTCTCTTGAGTCTCAACGAACCAGGCTCTGATACCACTTGTTAGGATTCCGATACGTGAGAAAGCAAGAGAAAGCAAAAAAACAAAGGCAAGATCAAGAACACAAGAAATTTAACGTGGTTCACTAGTTTTGAGACTAGCTAATCCACGGCCAAACCAACCAATTTATTGATGAGAAGACAACCCAATTACAAGCACACCCTAAAGTCTTGACCCTAGCATCTATTTATACTAGTACAAAACTTGGACCCAAAGTAATAAACAAAACTAATCCGAGATAATTAAGGAATTGTCTCCTTAATTATCGTTGCGTTATGACCAAAAAACAAACAATCCTAAAGCTAATAAAATACTAGTCTTTGACCAAAAGATGCTGCCGACCCAAATCAATTATCACCTCCCCAAGTGTTTGACCACAAAGTAAATACCTTAACTAAACTTTTCCCATTCCAATACATATACTCACAAGCACATGCACCCACTGAAGTCGGCTAGCTTCTTCTTGATTTGTGACTTGTTTGGCTACCCCTCAATTTGAGTATTTGAGCCAACAACAAAAACTCAACACAAACGCCCTTCTTCTCCAGATGAGAACTTGGAAGGTAGAGAACGACAAGTTATGTTTGTTTCAGTTGGGAGATACCACCACTCCTATTACTACTACCGGTGGCACCAAAAAGAAGAAGACCAATAAGCCTCCAACATTAAAGAAGATGATACGTGAGGGTGTTGTCAGTGCTGAGAATGAACACAATCTTATAATCAGATCATCTTGCGACGGGTTCCTTGTTTTCCAAGACGTGCATTCTCATTCAAGATTTGTGGTTTTCAACCTTGTCACCCGTGAACAAGCGACTTTCGAAGCACCAATCAAATGCCATATTGACTCATCCGCGTCCGCAATGTTCCTCCATCCGATAACCAAAGAATACATGATGCTCTTCCAAAACCCCGCACAAGGCAAGAAACCCAACTTCACTCGCTACGACTTCTACTTGTACGGTTTCACTAGCAAGTCGTGGAGACAAATCTCATCCTTCCATCACATACCCGAGTATCACTTTACCCCGGTGGTAGTCAACAACACCATTCACTGGAAGACCTCGACGAGAAAAATTAACAGATATAACCCTCCTTGTGACAGTGCTATCTTCACGTTCGACACAATCACCGAAGAGTTGCGTGTCATGCCTCACCCGGGGAATACATGTTCCCACCCCAGTAAACACCGACTAGGCGTGTATATTTATGAGGCTGAAAGAAGTTTATGCTTGTACTGGATCGAACCGCATGGACGATTTGCTGATATTTGGGCGTTGGAGGACTACGACAATTGGCGTTGGGCAAAGAAGAGAACGGTCGACACCAATATCTTCCCAGGATCAATTCATTTGATGTCTAAACAAGAGCTGGTCTTTCGGTCAAACACACAGTTCCTCAAAATTAATCTGCACAAGAACCAGCAGAAGGCGATCTTAATGGACGAGAGGAGGAAGGAATTCAGGAGAATGATGTTCAGCCATGACATGATCTTTTTCCCAATCACCAAGAGCTTTGTCTCATTGAAAGCGAGACTACAAGAAAATTAACAGACTGGTAGGACTCTTTTGTTTCGTGTTCGTGATTAATGTTTAACCCATATGATCAATCTGTGTACAAGCATGGTGTGAGTGTAAATTCTCCATTGAGTACTTAATAATAAGAGACAATTATTTGTGATACATTATATATTACTACGTTTTACACCGCGCGTGATAAGCTATATATATTTTACTAGGTTCAAGCGCGTGGGGAGAGTGATATCAATATGTTTTGAATCAACAGGTAGTGACATCAAAAGGGTCACGGTGCGAAAATCGACAGACTAAAAGGCGCAAATTGCGCTAACACGAACAAGTGCGGAGAACACAGAAGATGTAGGACACAAAAATTTAACGTGGGAAAAACTCTCTAAGTGAGGAAAAAAATCGACAAAACTTCCATGCCCATCCAAATGGCCCATGTGTGTGGTTTTGTTTTGGGGGCGGTGATTTCCTAAAAGATGAGGACCACCTGTTGATTATGGTAACTTTGGCTTCAAGCCAAAATTTGTTTTCTTTTAGGAAGCCCCCACCGCATACACATGATTCAATTCCCTCAATCGTTAGTTTGTGTGGCAAGTGCTCCAAAGAGACACGCCCCTGGGAGTTGTGTGCACTGTCATGACAAAGAACCCTCTAACTGGCATCAACACCATCGGCGAGCTAGCCGAAGACATGCTGGCTATCTGGTCGAGCTGGGGTTCGAACCCTGGTTCGTTGACGATGGTTCGTAATTTTCTCTTTGCATGCTCTCCTTCCCTTTTTTTACAAGGACTATTGCCAAGTTATGTGCAAGGGGTAGCAAGATTTGGGTACGGCCCAATTGCCCTACCATCCCTTCACTTTCCAAGAATGGTGTCATTTTCTTTGGGAATGGGCCTTCTAGCATTTCCCACCATTCAAATTTTGCTTCATTCACAGTAAGTCCAGAAGGAGTGTACTCTATACAAGTGACCTCAATAAGAGTAAATGAAAAGCCCATTCCATTTAGCGACCAAAAAAAGCCCAATTGATATAACAATTATCACCACAACAAAGGAACACTCAATCTTCACAGCTTTGACAGAATTCTTCAGCCAAGAGCTTCCTAAGGTGGCTCAGTTGAAGCGTGCTGTGTCACCTTTTGGGGTCTGTTGGGACTCTACGAAGTTGTCTAGCACTTGGTCCGGCCCCGGAGTACTTAACATCGACTTGGTATTGCACAGCCCAAACACTTTCTGGGGGATAATTCGGTCGAACTCGATTGTCGAGGCCCGGCCCGGGATTTCGTGTTTGGGATTTGTGGATGGTGGGTTGAAGCCGAGGGCCTCGATTGTGATCGGAGCATTACAATTGGAGAACAATTTATTTCAGTTTGATCTGCGAAGATCTGTATTTGGGATTAGCTCTTCACTGTTGTCAAGGGCTACTAATTGCGCTAGTTTGGACTTCACTGATTGGGATTAGCTCTTCACTGCTCTAGTGAGTGAGTGGGATTATTAGCTTTTTGCTTTCCTTCATATTACTCCGACATTTATAAAAATATTAAGAAATTCATGTATCAATTCATTCGTGAAATTGTTGGCTTCAAATATCTACAAAAGTTAAGCATGACGATTTTTTTGACTGAGATATGGTATTTTGACTGCCAGGCTTGAATCATGATGTTGTGTGGGTTTCGGCCCATACCCCTATGGTAAGTAGGTAATAAACATAGAAAGTAATTTTGAGTCGGTAATAATTAAAGTGTAAAAGAGACTTTCACGATCTGGTAATTGAAGTATAAACCTGCAGGATTACCTAGAAACAAGTGGTGATCAATTTGATCAATGCGATCTCAAGATATGGGTGTCACAAGTTGGCTGAAATCCTCAGGGGACGAATGAGAGTCAAGAACAAGCATTATGTCCTAACTTTGAAAAATTTTACAAGAGGGTTTGATGGCATATCAAGTGTCCCAAACAACACAGAATAATAGCTTTAAGCATGATGAAACAGAAGCAACAAACCACAGGTTCAAACATCAAAGCATGAGGGAGTTGCAATTCACAAGTTGAAAACAAACTTACAGCTCAAGAACAAGTAGTTGCAACAACGTTTTTCATGTAGGGAGATTAAACACCGCGAGAAAGTAGCACCTTAGTATGATTTGGGACACCTACTTACCCAAAAGGTCAACCTTATGAGTTAGCTCCCTAATCATACTATATTAACCATGAACCTCATGTCCACCATCCCGATGTGGGACGAACTTCTCACACATGATACCCAACAATCTCCCCCTTCATGTGTAAGCCCTTCAACATGCTCCCCCCTTTCTCGGAATCGCCTTTGTGAGCGTGCACCGGACCACCATCTGCCAGACCACCTGCTTGAGCAACATAGGAATTTGACCGTCTGCAGGAACACCTGGTCCACCATTCATGGAAGACCCATCTATGAGAACACCGCACATCTCACCCTTGATTCACAACGGCAGCGCGCACGAACCATCGGCTCCGATACCACTTGTAGGGAGATTAAACACTGCGAGAGAGGAGCACCATAGTATGATTTGGGACACCTACTAACTCAAAAGGTCAACCTTATTAGTTAGGGCCCAAATCATACTATATTAAGCATGAACCTCAAGTCCACCATCCCGATGTGGGACAAACTTCTCACACATGATACCCAACATTGCAGCCACTTCGAAGCCAAATTCAACAATGATATGATTCAAATGAAACTTGTAGCTCAATGTACCAGGAACACACATCACAACTCCGTTCCTGAATTGGTGAAGTAACGAGCTAAATTCAATTGGGTTTACAGGGCCCGAACACATGACGGAGGAACAAACAAAGAATGAATCAAACTGAATCCAAACAACATTCTGGGAAAGGTTTATTGCCTCAAATGTACTCGATGTGTAACAAGCATTGCAAGAATGCAGCAGGAACCAAAATTGGTGAATGAACAAGGAGTTACCCGTTTTCCCGCCGGCCATGGTGGTTTGCCGACAACAAGACCTGCCCAGAATCCGGTGGACACCATTTTCCGGGGATCTGGGTGACAAGGTTGGGCTATTTGGACTCGGAAACACCTCTTTAGAAAGCTTATTACAGTTAATTGTGATGAATTCAAGCGAAGGAGGAGTAAACGATCATGAACAGAGCTAGGGTTCGTCGAGTTCCTTACTAATTTCTACCCTCGTCACAAGTTGTTTCTTGGAATTGATTGGGGGCTTTTCATTCCATGCTATGTAGAGTATCCATTTAAGCAGTTTGTGGAATGGAGGATTAGTGGTGGTGCTAGCAGTTAGTGGTCGTGGTGTTGGTGGTGATTGAAAGAAAAACCATCCCTTGGAGGTGTTTTGAGGGGTTTAAATGGGATTGGAGAGTTCTGCTGGTTAAGGGCTGATGTTTTGCCACCTAAGAGGGTGAGGTGTCAGGCATTGAAGGTGTGAATGCAAGGGTTTCATTCACATTGGGGTTTTAATGTAAATTTCTAAAATTTAGGGTATTTAATAGAATTTTAACTTCGTTTAATTTTTGAAAATTTCGATACGACCCCATCATTTCAGGATATTCTAGAATTACTCCGACAATCCCCAGAAAATTCCAGTTGGCCAAATTTCAATCTGACAACAAATTTTGAGAAATTATAAAATTTAACCCCGTTTTCTTAGTAATTGTATAACTGCCCTACCATGACTTGAAATCACATTCCAAAGTATAAACAACCAGTATTCGGATCAAGTACAGTACTATCTCAAATAGGGAAGTCAGAAATATTTAATTGTATTTTTACCCTAACATTGTTGCATTATTGCATTGAAACACCTAGTAATTCTTCAGGATGTTACATGGTGGGCAAGAATTATTTTTGAATCCTAACTTCATTCAAATTATTCAATCCTGATTACTAATTGTTTCGAAATCTGACTATGGAGAATTTTAGATACCAAAAGGATCTCAATGGCACCCGACCCCCAGGTGAGGGCTTATAGCAACGCGAATGATTATGTACATTTTGCCACTTTTTTTAACGATTCATAGCATGCTTTTGCAATATTGGTTTTAATAGTGTAACGAACGACTCCACAACGCCAGGGACGGACCCAGGAATTTCTTTTAGGGGGGGCCAAGGTAAAATATTGTCATTATAAATATCTTATATTACAATATTTTTTTCAATAAAATGATAAGTTGTTATTAAAATGATGTAATTACAAGTAAAACTAATACGTTTTCTTAAAATTTCTGATAAAACTTCAATTACATACATAATTATAAAAAGTACCTAATATGTAAATGTATGATAGCAATTTATTAGTGTGGAGCACACCATTCTTTTGAAGAAAAAAACTCGTCAATGATAAAATCAGTACTCAATTTTTCCGCTATTTCTAATAAAAATTAACCATTGGTCATGTATAAAAAATAACAATCGTCTTTTTTCGAGTGGGATAACAATCATCTTTTATATTACCATTTCAGTAATTAGTTAATGAACTATAATTGTGGAAAAGAAATTGATAATTACATGGTTGGTGGTATAAGTAGTGACAAACAATCATTCTAACCAATGAGAGATTGTATCATACACAATAACAAATCTAAGAGTGAGAGATGAGAGATTGTATCATACACAATAACAAATACCTCCACTACTCCGAAATAAACTCAAAGTGAGGGGGGGGGGGGCAACGGTTTAAATTTCTATTGATATACCTAGATAACTACATATGAATAACTAGTTTCCTACTTCTTAGCAAATTTCTAGGGGGGGGGGGGGGCACTGCCCCTGCCAACGTTAACGTAGTTCCATCCCTGCACAACGCTAAGGATATCACCTGGTAGTCACCAACATAAACATCCTGGTGTGGAGCCTTTTACGTCTAAATTATATTTCGGAAAATTATGTGTGAGAAAAAAAACTAAGCCTATTTGGATGCCACGATGACCGAATTTGACCAATATGGGGTGGTGCTCCTGACTATAGTCACGATTTATGCTCAAAACTTCGTCTGGCTTTAGAAATATGTATGGCTCGACCATATATCGGATCCATTTGATTATGCACCTGACTTTGCACATTGATGGGAACTGTTTTCCTAAATGTGACGATATTTTCCATAATTCGTGTCCTACATCAGCTGGTATAAACATAAAATGAAACATCCAAACCAATAAAATGTTCTCATAAAATTAATATAATCCATGAGGTTCTACCTCTAAGCCAATTGGAAATGAGGGAAGTAGCCGAGGATACTTATTAATTACGTACTTCCTCCATTTATTCTCTATGTGCATAGTTTCGCCTTTTGACTCGTAACTAGGTCACTTTGACTGGACAATTTGGATAGCAAAAATATGTGATTGGGTCAATTTTTTTCATGGAACTTGTCAATAATTTGTTTATTTTGTACAGTGGAACATGTCAAACTGAGCACTTAGAGAAGAAACAGAAGAAGTATTTGTTTTTCTCTTAAATTCCTGGTGTGGGACTTCTCAAGGAATGTGATCTTTTTTTATTTACCGATAATTTATTTGTCAAAACATTCATCTTACCAAATCCTCATGAAGTGTCTTCAACAAAGAAATGATTTTTTCTGACAAGGAACACATTTGACATTCTGCTTGATGATGATCTAGATGGATAAAGTAATCAATAAACTCCACTATTTCCCAGCGTGGCCAATTCCGTCTTGTCATGAGGCACATGGTTACACGCTCACTTAGATATTTTACTGATTCCAATGCATGCACATCTAGAAGTGCAATCGCAATCTCCTTATTCCACTCATCATAAGTAATATCAAATAAACCCCATGTATAAATTGAAAGAACGTGCCCCTTGTCTACCGCCACTTTTAAGAGATCGCTCGACCACCCTTAGTTATCAAATTGTAAGCAGAGCATACTCCACGCAAATGAGAGAGACGGTATGGCAGTGGACAAAGGTTCAAACCTTGCTCGCAGTGTTCTTTAGATATATCTTGTTTCAGTAATATCTCATTTGAAAAGATACAAATAACGGCCGGTGAATCTTATACAGAAATGTGTATTGTCACAGTTGCTGAAGTGGTGGCAGTCTTATGCATGAGACAGAAAGGTGCCTGGTTTTAACTTCTGTACCAGCACCTTTTTATTCTTTTGTATGAGTCATCACCTTCTTATTCTTACGTATGAGTCATCTAAAAATTACAAAATGATCCCCCATGTTTTCTAAAAATGTCACTTACCATCCCCATCAGACACCCTCTATAAATAGCCATTAGGTGGGGGAGAATGTCATGGGCCACATGTATTTACTTGATATTTTTCTTGGTTATTGTCTTTGGGTTAGCCCGTGACACAATTTTTTCCCACTTGAAATTAGCGTACTTTGGGCCTAAATTGTCCTAGCCCACTTAGCCCATCATATTTCCCATATCTTGAAGTTTCTCATATTGTAAAGATGAATAAGTTTATAGGAAGCTATAGAAAACTCTATCTTAGGCCCATTAGGGGCAGAAATGTTCTAGGCCACTAGATATCAACTGTTGGATTAGTGTATCTCTAGATCCTTCTCCAAAGGAATGTCTTGTATAAATAGGGAGGGACTCAGTTGCTTCAAACCATCCAAAATTTTTTAAGTGACATGAAGTAATGTTTAAAGATAATTCACTTCGGCATAGAAAAAGATGGATATAACGTCTCGGATATTTTAACAAACATAAAGAAGGGTCTATTTGGTTACCGTGTTCCGTCTGATAAGCTCCTGAAACTTGAGCATGAGACATTAGCAAGTAGTAATTAGTGGATTTTGCCTGGACGGAAATGCTTTTTTAGCCGCTGATACTGCAGCTTTGAATTCATTAGTTGTTGTCAACGGAACATGAGAAACAACTTCTTGTGTTGCCTAAAACCAAGTTATTGTAGTTATGTTGCAAGAATCATATTCACGAACTTGCTTTTAAACAAACTGAATCTAAAAATCTTCCTCATAAGACTTGGAACCCTATGATATCATAAGAACAAGAAACATTTCTTATATCAATGGAGCGCTGTGAAAGGAATGAAAACATAATAGCAACTGTGCGGCGGCATATAGTTGAGAACGACATCTAGATCTGAAGTACGATAAACTCGCCGGAGAGAGTCCTGTAACATCTTCATCGTTGATCTGAGAACTGATTGCAGAATGATTCCTGTAACTATCTACCGCCGCCGCACAGTCCTTCAAACAAAAAACGCCTCCATCATTATCGTTGATCTGAGACTGACTGCTAGGGTTTCTGTGAGGTATCGGAGAGAGGAGAAGACGAGAGCTACATACACTGGTACTCTATAAAAAGTGTGATGGTGGACTGTGTATAATAGGGCTATTTGGGCGAATACCTTTCCCTCTAATGGGCTTTGTATTAAGCCTCTGAACCAATTGGTCTTTGCAATCTACCCCCTCAATTTAAATGGGGTAATTTACAGTTTCTGCCCCTAGGTTTATGTAAATAGGCAAATTCTACCCCTAGTATTTATCAATTGACAGGGGACACCCCTATTTTGGATGGTTTGTAACGGTCATGGACGGAAAATGCAAAAGTATTAATTTTCCCTTGTACCTTTACTCAATATTTATAGGATAATTTACACAAAGCACCCTCCGATTATGGTAAATATGCATTGGATAACCCTACTGTTTGCCAATCGGCAGAAGACACCTTTAATTTAGACAGACTCAAATAAAAAATGGGTAAGTACGACAAAGACCAATCTACCGAAGATTTGTTGGTTCATTTAAGACTTCAATAATGTTATTGCGAGCAATTTTTTAGTGCTCCAAAAGAGCACCACGTGGTGCTCTACAACCGATGAGTGTCTACCAATCACTGTCACTTTGTTTAAGTGTTGCATTTTCATTGGTTGTAGAGCACCACGTGGTCTCTAATGGAGCACTAAAAAAATTCTCTGTTATTGCCACGAAATAATCCCCTACGTGATTCTCCGACGGCGATGGATGAAAAAAGATGAAGATTTAATCATCTACTGCAACTTATTGAAAGCACTCAACTCGGATGAAAAAAATATCGCATACGTGTAAACTTCTTCTCTACAAGTCTAAAAAACTGAGTCATCCAATAGATGCGCAAAAAAAAAGGTTTTAGGTGGGTTCAGGACGGCACATAATTCAGTTGACATTGAGAGAGGGAAAGACGCAAAACAAATATTTGTAATTTATTCTCTTTTGTAAGTTACTTAAGATGTTGCTAGATAGTAATAGAATTGTATTTGTTTGCTACGTATCTCTTTGTATCTTATGTGTTTTTCTTCTGTTGACAAGCACTTTTTTATTATATTACAGAATGCTGAGTGTTTGATTTTTTTTTTTTTTTTAATTCAACGCTTGAATGTAAACTTGGTTGTGTTAACTACTATAATCTTTAACAAAATAAAAAAACTACTACAATCCGCTTTATTTTAGCTTCGAATAATTTTCTATGATATTAATTTAGTTTGGCTTAGAAAAATTATTATCATTCTAGTAAACAAACTACACATTGATGTTGATATTTGACAAGTACTTTATCATAATTAATTTTGTTAAATAAAACTTATTCACTCAGTGTTGGTTTTCATTGTCGATAAATTTACCTTTTGGCAACAACAAAATATGATCTATAATAATTTATAACCATCCATAGAGATATAAAAGAGTCATACTATTTAGTGGTATAAGTAGTAATATCGAAGTTTCTAAAGGTTAAAAAGGGTATTATATATCACTAGAGGACATAATAGGTATGAACCAAACACCTAAAGGTGTACCCCACTGCCAACTCGCAAAATAGGACTGTTCCATATCAATTAACAAACAGTAAAGGTGTGCATTGCATATTTACCTAAACTTGGGGGGTAATAAGTGTAAATTACCAAAATTCAGGGGTAAAACGGGAATAAAAAATACCCCAAAAGTGAACCCCACTATCACTTAACGGATTCCTAACGCAAATGGACCGAGGGGTATAATTTGTAATTATTATTGCACAAAATAGGGGTGTCCAATGTCAATTGATGAACAGTAGGGGTAGGAATTGCCTATTTACATAAATCTGAGGGTGCAAACTGTAAATTACCCATATTAAGAAATTCATGTATCAATTCATTAGTGAAATTGTTGGCTTCAAATATCTGCAAAAGTTAAGCATGACGATTTTTTTGACTGAGATATGGTATTTTGACTGCGGGGCTTGAATCATGATGTTGTGTGGGTTTCGGCCCATACCCCTATGGTAAGTCGGTAATAAACATAGAAAGTAATTTTGAGTCGGTAATAATTAAAGTGTAAAAGAGACTTTCACCCCCTCTAGTTTGACTGAAAGACAATTTCACCCCTTTTGGTTTGATAATGAAACTATAATCCCTTCAATGTGCCGAACTTCAAATAATTTACACCATTGATTGTGATGCCGTTAGTCTGGGATGGATTAAATCACTGAAAGCAGCTTCGGAGACACATTTTTCCTTTCATGCAAAAAACTATTATACCTTTGAGTAACCCCAAAATTTTGCATAATATATGACCAAATTTGTCTAAAAAACTATTTTTAGTGACATATGCC
Source organism: Linanthus parryae (assembly GCA_023055425.1). Lineage (NCBI taxonomy): Eukaryota > Viridiplantae > Streptophyta > Magnoliopsida > Ericales > Polemoniaceae > Linanthus > Linanthus parryae. Next base: position 3,134,898 of record JALGPY010000002.1, read on the forward strand.
AACTCCATATATACCAATGGTGTCATAGTACTGCTTGTGATGTTAGGTACAGTGAAAGGGTGAAACTGTCCTTTTCGGAATTAAAAGGGTTAAAATTGTCCTTCAATCATACTAAAGGGCATAAAATGTGTTTTACCCTAATCTAAAGTCAGACTTGCAAGTTACTACTACTACTTGTGCACGGAATACTGCTAGGACGCCTTATTTTCATATGCATCTATAAATAAACAAACAAATTCTCAACTTCCATCATATGATCAATCAACTACTACTACAACTACAACATAACTCACTTTGCGAGAGAACACAAAACTCAAATATTTCAGTTTCTTTTCCCGCCGTGACTGATTGTTCTTTGTTCTTGAGGCTTGTGACGCCGTTCTATTCCGATGGGATTGTTCTACAATATGTCCGAGTGTTTCCCATCGCATCTTGTTCGGAAAGACACACGTTCGGAAAGTGAACTTCCAGACGACATAATCATAGACATCCTCAGCAGGCTTCCAGCCGAATGCATTCTCAAACATCGAAGGGTTTGCAAGCGGTGGCTGACTCTGACTTCCACCACTTTCTTCGCTCAGTTGCATCTCAAAAGATCCACCGCAACAACAAACACCCTTCTTCTCCAGATAAGAACTTGGCACCTACAGTACGACAAGTTATTTTTGTTTCAGTTGGGTGAAAACTATACCAAGAAGAAGAAGAAGAAGAAGACCAATAATAATCCTCCGACTTTGAAGAAGAGAATACGCGAGGGTGTTGTCAGTGAAGAGAAAGAACAAAATCTTGTAATTAGGGCATCTTGCGACGGGTTCCTTGTTTTCCAAGATGTGGATTCTCATTCAAGATTCGTGGTTTGCAACATCGTCACCCGCGAACAAGTGACTTTCCAAGCACCAATGAAAGGCCATATTGACTCATCTGTGCCCGCAATGTTCCTCCATCCAATAACAAAAGAGTACATGATACTTTTTCAAACCCCCGCACAAGGCAAGAAACCCTACTTTACTCGCTACGACTTCTACTTGTACGGTTTCACTAGCAAGTCATGGAGACAAATCTCATCCTTCCATCACATACCCGAGTATCATTTTTCTCCGGTGGTAGTCAACAACACCATTCACTGGATGACCTCGACGAGAAAGATTAACAGATATAACCCTCCTTGTGACAGTGCTATCTTCACGTTTGACATGATCACCGAAGAGTTGCGTGTCATGCCTCACCCGACGAATACATGTTCCCACCCCAGTCAACACCGACTAGGCGTGCATATCTATGAGGCCGAAGGAACTTTATGTTTGTGTTGGATCGAACCGCATGAAAAATTTGCTGATATTTGGGCGTTGGAGGACTACGACAATTGGCGTTGGGCAAAGAAGAAAACAGTCGACACCAATTGCAATATCTTCCCAGGATCAATTCATATGATATCTAACCAAGAGCTGGTCTTTCGGTTAGACACACAGTTCCACAAAATTAATCTACACAAGAACCAGAAGGCGGCGATCGTTATGGACGAGACGAGGAAGGAGTTCAGGAGAATGATGCTCAGCCATAACATGATCGTTTTCCCAGTCACCAAGAGCTTTGTCTCACTCAAAGCATCCAAGGTTCCAGCTATACAAGAAAGTTAACAGATTGGTAGGACATTTTTTTTGTTTCATTCGTGTACGTGATTAGTGTTTAACCCAAATGATCAATGTATGCGAGATTACGCGGCTCTACTTGCCGGTAGGTTCTCCTAACAAAAAGAACAGTGTACGAGCATGGCCAGACTGTAAATTCTTCATTTTGATTTGAGAAAGCAACATAGCTTGAGTACTTTTTTTTGGTAATAAAGAATACACCACAAGAGAGGAGCACAATTCTGGGCAACTATCATACCATCATCTGTCAATCTGAAGAACATTACAATCTCGAGCAATATAGCTTGAGTACTGTCTATGGTGCGTCCCTAATTAGGGTTTGCAGCATTTTTTTTTTTTTTTTTTTTTTTTTTTTTGGAGTTCCCGTTACTACAGGACAAAAAAAGTTACTCGGTATAGCAAGTAACCTCAAGTGGGGATAAAGTTGTTAACATATTTTCTCGCTTTAGGTAAAATTGTTAATGTCTACGCAACAGAGAGATAGAAAAGGTTAGTATAAAGTTAATAAATTTCAACAAATAGACGGAACTGCTTCACATTTAGAGAGCATTGTTAACAACTTTAGTTTTATTGTTAAGAAATAATGATTAAATAAATTCCAAACAGACCAATATCAACGAAATAGTCCTTTAAAGGCATGATTAAAGTTAAATACCAGAATAATTCCACAATAACATTAAAATAAGATGGTACTTGTTCAGAATCGTCTCCCGAATCGTCTTTCTTCGCAAGAAATCACGAATAAAATCACTCTAAACAAACCTAGATCATTCATGCTAGTTTTTCTTAGACTAATTACTTGACTGAGACCAGAAGTATTCCTCTTTAACATCAAACTCAAGTGGTATTTGTGCAAAATCGTCTTTCGGATCGTCTACTTGTTCGACGGAGTCCACCGGAGGATTGTGGCATGTTGTCCTGTTGTGTCCCAGCTCCCTGCAATTTCCACACTGCCTTCTATTGTCTTTCTTGGGGCCTTTTTGGCGTTTAGTGTCCGGGGGGTTCGGATTTTTCACATGGACATAGGGATTTTCTACCTTCTTAATCTCTCCTTGTGTACCCTGAAAAGATTTAGAAATCATTCTCTCAATTTTACGAATCCCATTGGCCATATGCTCTTTGAAGAACTTAAGTGTCTCGCCTGAAGTACAACCCAAATGGTGATACAGGTCAACTTGGCTCCTCGTGGAACCCCGTCGAAAGGATTGCACATCCGGGTCATAGTTCTTCCCAACAGGCTCCTTCATTGATGGCTCAGTTTGATAGAATTCTTTGTCAGTTTCTGTCCACCTTTTGGCAATTAAAGAGTTTGGGATCCTATGTACACCCTTTCGTTTCAGAACAAACAACATGTGTTTGCAAATCATATATGATGTTTTCCAACGAAAACACCTGCACCGGAGACGCCTATTATTCTGAAGACATTGAACAATTTGCTGAAGCAAGCAAAGATAGGGTGGTTAGGAATTAAGAAGAACTGATAATACAAATGAATACAATGATAGACATATTATAATCTGGTAACAAACAAAAGATGCAATAGTTCAAAGAGTGTGAAATTAATGGTTTATTTCTAACTTTTAACACTTAAGATTTCAGTGCTAACAGTATGGATACATGAAAAGATTATTTAGCAATAAAAAAGCAATACATGTGTACATTGTATATAACTATGTAAATGGAAACAGATGTACATACCAGAGATTTCTTGATTTGACCTTTCATCACGTAGAACAAGTCCACGTTATCTTGTAGAACAGTTTTGACTTGCAACAGTATATAATTATCACCCTTTCGAGCTTGTATCCTAAACATGTTGAAGACATTTTTGGTGAAGACCTCTGTTGCATGGGACTCAATGTCCGTGAACCCTATTGTTATCACGAGGTCTGACTGGTCAGAGCGATGGTGTGCCTTACGCTCGTTGTTGCATAGCTTGTCTACCCCGATCGTGAATCCCTTGCAAGCATTGGTCAATTTATCTGAGAAGGACATAAATCCTTGATAAAATTGTTCATGCTCTCGCATCTTCAGGTCATCGTTTGCAAGGCGAACAAGTATTCCTTCAAGTATGTCTCCGCCCACAAGTGTCGGTTCAAATATATGACATGCACCCAATTCCTATTAGCAATATTCCATTTGTTAACCATTGCATGCCTATCATCATCCCAAAAAAATTCGGGTTTCCTACTACGCAAGAATTTTTTTAAATCAACCATGAAGGCTTCTCCCAACTTCAGATTAGCCTGGGCGTTCCGACAAAGATGCCAAGAACACAAACGATGTCTTACCTCTGGGAAATTTTTCTGAATAGCACTTCTCATGGCCAAATCACCATTTGTGATGACGGACAAAGGCTTCTTATTGTTCATTGCCTCCATCAGACACTTCAGAACCCAATCATACGTTTCTGCTGTCTCGTCCTTGAAAATAGCACAGGTAAAAATAGTCGTCTGGTAGTGATTGTTCACGCCAGATAGAATTACAAATGGTTTTTGATACGTGTTGGTATTGTACGTTGCATAAAAATAAGTACAGAACCAAATCTACTGTAATCTACCATTGATCTCCTATCACACCAGAATACACTTTGAAGCTCATTATTTTTTACATATTTTGAACCTACAAACATAATAAATAATTCTTAAGGCAACAGAAAGATCAGTTAAATAATCAGTGTCAAAATTTAAATTTTAGAGTCTATATTTAACAAATAAGAAAATATGGTTAATTGATAAGTAAACAATAAACAATATAGATAGACATTTTAACAAATAAGATGGCAAGTTTAATAGTTAAGATGGTAATCTTACTCCTTGAACACGCCATAGTTACTGTGCTTCAAATTGTCAATGTACATCAAGGTCTGTTGTCCATCTCCTTCAGTTGAATATATCTTGTCCAGAGAAGCCATTTTATTGTATAGATCCTTCTGTGTGTAACCCAACTGGCTATAACCATCGACTTGTTTAACCATCAAAAGAAAGCTTTGACAATACTTGATACCCACCTTCTTCAAAGATCTGATCTGTTCAACATCCGCCTCGCTGACGTTTTTTTGTGATCGGTGGTTGCTCGTATATTGTGGTTCCGAAAGTTTGTGTGAATGTCCGGGTTCAAATTGAACCACCGTAAAAGGCTCGGTAGGTGAAGTTTTTGATATTTTTACACGAGCTTTGCATACACACCTAGTGTTTCTGGTGTGCTCCCGTTTCCTATTTTCTTTGTATAGGACCTCCTCGGATCGCAAGCCTTGTCGGGCACACACATAGATCCTTGACTTTATGAATTCCTACATTTCCGGGTCGACATACCTGTGGTTGCACCTTCTATTCCCAAATCCAAGCATCAGTGCGCAGAGGTTGTACCAGTCATAAGCCTGAACATCGTTTTCAAAAGTCATTGCCATAACATCTTCCTTGGTAACATTTATTTCTGCAGAAAACTTGAAATTACTGTCTAAATAACTTAATCAACTAACTTAAACATTAAGATCGCATACCTGGTATGATCTCGGCCTTTGGAGCTACCAAAATAGAGTTTCTGGTGACATCTTCTCCATAGTTCTCTTTAAGAGTGATGTCAAAACATTTATCTTCATCCATGACTTCAAAATCGTATTATTCTTCCTCATAATCAAGAGGCAAAGATACCAAACATTTTCCATGAACTCCACTTTCACGAATTTTTCTCCCTCTCATCTGAAATTGGTTTGTTTGTCTCCCTGGTTCTCTCATTGACTTTCTTCTCACCCTGATATTCAAATAAGAAGACCCCAGCTACCAAAAATTAGTATTGCACTATTTGGGAAATACATTTCATAAAGACAAGAAGAATGCTTAAAAGGGTTACCTTAAAAGTACTAAATCTCTGAAAAGTTTATCTCCTGAGTAATGTCTGGATGTAATATAATAAATTTCTCAACTACCATGACCTTAGTGTCAGTGAATGTAACCTATAACATTTTTTATTTTTATTTCAGTATTTAAGATAGGAACCTTAAGGTTATAGAGTGAACCATTTCGTTAAGCTTACTGTGTGGGCAGCAGAGAATTATTACTATTCAATGCATAACATAAATGAACCAGCCCAACCATATCCTTAAATTCTAGCCACATTGGCAGGAAAAGCTGAAGGTCTATCTATTTTGAGTTAACTCTCCTAACTACCAAGCCATATGAAGTGTTCATATGAAAGTGTTCTATCATATCCAAGAATATGAGATACCTTAAAATATCATATTTTTAAATAAACTCTCCTAGCAAAAAACTGTATTTTAAATAAACTCTCCTAACATAAAAAATACATAACCAAATAATGTAAAAGTTGCAAAGCTAACTAATAATCAACTTAAGGCCGAGAAAACACTTGAACCCTCTCATCTGAAATTTATTTGTTTATCTCCCTGGTTCTCTCATTGACTTCCTTGTCACCCTGATATTCAAATAAGAAGACCCCAACCAACAAAAAGTAGTATTACACTATTTGAGAAATAAATTTCATAAAGACAAAAAAATGCTTTAAGGGATTACCTTAAAAACTACGAAATCTCTGAAAACTTTATCTACTTAGTAATCTATGGATGTAATATAATAAATTTCCAGCTACCAAGATCTTGGTGTCAGTGAATGGACCCTCTAAAGGTTATGAGCTCAGGTGTAGGATTTACGATAGCAACTTCAAGTTTATAGAGAGAATTAGTTCGTTAAGCTTATTTTGTGAGTAGCATGACCATTCAATGCATAAAATAAATGAATTAGTTCAACCACATCCTTAAAGTCTAGCCACATTTGCAGGAAAAGTTGAAGGTCCGTCAATTTTGAGTTAACTCTCCTAACTATCAAGCCATATGAAGTGTTTATATGAAAGTGTTCCATCCTATCGAAGAATGTGAGATACCTTGAAATATCATATTTTTAAATAAACTCTCCTAGCAAAAAATGTGTTTTAAATAAACTCTCCTAACGGCAAAAAGTGCATAACCCAATAAGGTAAAAGTTGCAAAGCTAACTAATAATCAACTTAACTCTAATTCTGCTGTGTTTAGTTCAGTAGGAGACCCGAAGAGGCCGAGAATGCTTCAAAAGCCTACGATTTTCATGTAAAACTGTTGTGTGTTGTGATTTTTGTCATTTTTATCGTTTTAAATTCAAAGTAAGATAGTTTCTCCTCTATTTAATTCTAGTTCTGCTGTGTTTAGTTAAGGATTTAAGATTTGTTAACAATGTTATCTATGTTTTATCTTAACTAAAAAAATTATTATCTTAATTATTAATCTCTCTAACTAAGGCTTAGTCAGTCTTATCCTTAAATTATCTTGTTGAGCTTTGTTCATTCTAAAGTGTTAACAATACTATCTAGGTTAAAAAGAAATCTTCCCTGGTACCACATTTTTTGTCCGGTTGCTGGCATTTTTGTAATAACGGCAAGTACCAGCTTAGTCGGTTACCACCGGGACGCACCAAAGTTTTTGCCTAAAGTAATAGTATTATTAAGAAGTATGCCCATAATATGAGATAACAACCTGTAAGGCAGGTAATTCTCATACATAACAAGTGGTAAAAAAGGAAATAATAGAGCCGAATCACTACTAACAGACCTGGACGAACCCCCTAACGACGTCAGATTCCTTAACGGACACTACTAGAATTCGACCCATAAGCAGCATTAAAAAAATGCTGCATTTACGTCGTTTAATGCTGCTTTATCGAAATACAGCGTTATTTGAGGTGTTTTTCTTAATGTTGTTATAACCTGTGCTATTTTTGCCTTTGCAGCATTAATGTGCACTGTAAGTCAGTGGCAGCATTTTCAGTAGCGTTTAGTTAATGACGTAAAAGTTACATCGCTTTTATCTGTAATGCTGTTTTGGTGAACTCTTGCAGCATTAAATAAATACTGTATTTTTTTGTTCCCATCATTTATTTTAATGCCACTTTTTTATCGGCATTATTTTGATGCTGCTTCAAGTAAAATTTTCAGCATTTACTTAAATGCTGCTTCCCATATCAGCTTTATTTTAATGCTGCTTCAGGCTACACTATACTGCTAGTGGCCCTGCCAATACTACTATAATCTTGCTCATCTTGCTCATATTGCAAGCATGCAAACGCCATTCAACTTAACATTTACGATTTTAAAGAAACAGTCCATATGATCGGACGGCTACTGATGTTCCTGAATCTTCAAATCTAACTGTAGCTGCTAAATGTTGAAGCTACTGTTCATTTGGTTATTTTCGTGTTCATTTGGTTAAATTTCTATCCTCTTTTCACCAATTTGCTTGTTCTCATGATCTCTTGACAGATAGATTCCATATTCAGTTTGAATATCTCTAGCAGTTCATACTTACAGGATTTACCAACGTTGCTCTATCATGTTGAATGAAGTTGTTTTTACGGTTTCTTAGAATTTGAAAAGAATGGCTGAAATATGTTGTAGCGGAGGGATATTTAGTGTTTGGATTTCGTTGTCTATGAGATGATTTCCAGAACAGATAATAAACACATCAACAGATGAGTTTGCTGCACGATTCATACAATTTCACTACGTCTGTTCAAACCAGTACAAGGAGGAGTCGATTGGCAAAACGGTTTGAGTATCTAGGGTTTTGTAGAATGGAGAGACACAAAGGGGTTACCTCATTTTAGTAAGGGTATTTTTGTCTAAAAATGTATTTTTTTGCGTAGGAACCATTCAAAGAGATGGAGAATAATGCATCCCTAGAACATATATGCATGATACCCAAGCTTGGAACAAAGTAACTAAAAATGTGGCTCCATGCGCAGCAGCAATCTTTGAAGGAAGCTAACATAATCTGGAACCGATGCACATTTATATTGGACCAATCAAGAACTTTATTCACACTTCTTTTAAAAAATAAATAATTCATATAGCCGGGTTCAAACCCGAGAATTTTTTAAAATCACTTTTGTAAGAGTGCACCAGATCACCATCTACAGGAATTTTATCGTCTGCAGGAACACCATCTGCAGGAATTTGACCGTTGGGAGGAATGCCAGGTCCATAATTTGTGGAAGACTCATCCATGAGAACACTGCATATCTCACCTACTGATCCACCACGGCAACGCACACAAAATTGGCTTTGGTACCACTTTTGTTAAGTCACGGGACGGAAATCGACGGACTAGAGCGCGCAAACTGCGACAACACGAACTAGTGCGGAAAAGTAGAAGATGTTGGACACCAGAATTTAACGTGGAAAAAATTCTCTAAGCAAGAGGGAAAAAAACTCGCAAAACTGCCCAGCTCAATTCCAATGGCCCATGTGTTTGTTTTTTTTTTTTTTTTTTTGGAGCGGCGATTTCAAAAAAGATGAGGACTAACCCGTTGATTTTGGTAACTTTGGCTTCAAGCCAAAATTTGTTTCCTTTTTTTTTGAGAAAAAAATATGTTTCCTTTCAGAATCCACCACCGCCTACACATTGTGTACTATATAACAAGCCACGTGATTATGGCTTCATGATTCAACTCCCTCGATTATTAGTTTGTGTCGGTAAGTGCTCCAAAGAGACACGTCCGTGGGAGTTGTAGTGGTAAATCCGAATCTGTGTAGAATTTTTACTGTCACAAACTATTTATGGTGCACGGAGTTTTAATCTCAATAAACCTTGTTATTATTTTTTTTTGAGAAAAAGATTTGTATTAAAGGCCAGAAAAGCCATTCCTATCATTCTCTAGTACAATAGAAGCCAACTCAGGAGGGTGGGTATATAAGCTATATTGAGAGAATAATAGGAATCTTCTTGCAAAGAAGTCTGCAGCCGAATTTGCTGAGCGTGGCATGTGGCGTATCCGAAGGCTCTCGAAAGTCTTCCCTCGATCAATGCACCTCCCAATTAACTCTGCTATCTCCTTGTTTCCATCAAACTTCTGTCTTTGAGCTTCCCAATTGAGCAGAAGCTCTACGGCCACGCTTGAATCAGATTCACAAATCACTCTCTTGCATCTAGCATCAGAAGCCATAGTTAATTCTTTTTCAATACCTTTCAATTCCGTCAAAAGGACTGAAGAGACTGGTTCTATCCGTTCAAATCTACCGGCTACAAATTGGCCCAACGAGTTTCGGAGGATTGCTGCTGCTCCGGCGATGTTCTGCGGTGGAGAATAGGCTATATCTGAGTTTATTTTGACCCATCCCTCCGGTGGGGCTTCCCACCAAGCCTTCACCTTTTCCGTTGCCGGCGGTTCATCCAGTTTCTGCGACACCAAACTCAGATAAGTGGAATCGAACCTTTCTAATGATTTCTTCAGCCGAAAATTGGTTGTTTTTGAACCGACAATCATTTCTTTTCCACCACATGCACCAAATCACTGTTGCCTACTTCTTTCAGACTTATTCTGATGAGTTTGTAAAAATATCTTCAATCCAGTGTTGCAGATCTGGCGCTTGCAATTGCAACCTCGGCAGCTCGAGGATTTCTTTCCAAATCTTCCATGCCTTCTCACATCGGTAGAAGTAATGTTCTGCAGATTCAGGGGCATTGTTGCAGCCGGAGCATTGGATTGGGACGATGATTCCTCTTTCTCTCAATTTGGTTGCAACCGGCAGGGCGTCGTGCCACAGCTTCCACACCGGGTAAATAATCTTCTTCGGAATTTTCAGTTTCCACATGTTGTTAAACATGGTTTATGGGTGCCTGAAGATGATTCCTGACCATTTCCAGTGTTTCTCAATTGCAGTTTGTACGCTGAAAACGTGGTGAAAGATCCGTGTTGGGTCGGGCCCCATTTTGCGCTATCCTCTTCTTGGGTCTGTGGTGGGGGATTTGCTAAGATGTCCATGACGTCTGTTTCCCAAAGGTATGTCCTAAGTTTTTTCTCGCACCAATTTCCAATGTTGATGCAGTGAGAGACCCTTCGATTTGCAAAATCCGGACTAGTAGTTATGACCGCCGATATACAATCCCTTTTGACCCACTTGTCCTTGTAAAAAATTGATTGAGTTGCCTGTCCCTATCCTCCATTCGAGTCCCTCCCTTAGTAAATTTCTTCCTGCTAATAAACTCTTGAATGCAAAGGACACTTGTTTCTTCGGTTGGTGATGTAGGAAGTCGCCATTCTTGAAATACTTGGACCTCAGAACTCTGGTAAGTAAACTGTTGGGTCGCTTGAAGATCCTCCAGGCCTGTTTGGCTAGTATGGAGAGATTGAAGCTTTGGAAATCCTTAAACCCCAGTCCCCCCACTTCTTTTTCAGTTTTTTGGCGTTCCCAGCTTAACCAATGTAGGGAGCGTTTACCATCTCGGTCACCCCACCAAAACTGTCTTATTAACTTTTCAATGTCATGGCAAATACCAGCAGGTAGCAGGAAGCAACTCATATCATAATTAGGTATAGAATGAACCACCGCTTTAATAAGAACTTCCTTACCTGCCATTGAGAGGGTTTTTTCCTTCCAGCCTTTCAGTTTCGAAATAATTCTTTCAATTATTTTCTGGAACGTAATCTTCTTCTTCCTTCCAAATGTTGTAGGGAGGCCAAAGTAGCAGTTATGGCTTGCCGTGACTGGGATACCGCAAAGAGAACTCAAATGGTTACGACTTTCGATTGGGATATTCTCCGAGAAGACGATTGATGACTTTTGGATGTTGATTGTTTGTCCCGAAGCAGCTTCCTAGGCCTGTAATAAATTGAGAAAACTTGTAAATTCACTAGTAGTAGCTTTTGTAAATATTAGACTATCGTCGGCAAAGAAGAGGTGGGAGACCACTGGTCCTCCTCTCGATGCCGTAGTACCCGAAAGGCGTTTTTCCGACACTGCTTTCTGGATACTTCGAGACAAGGTCTCACTGATTACCAGGAACAAGTACGGGGAAAGTGGGCAACCCTATCGAAGCCCCCTTTCAGGTATGATCTGTCCTTTAACACTGCCGTTGATAAGGATACTAAATGTTGATGTGGTGACACACTCCATAACTGCATTAGTCCACTTGGCTCCAAAACCCATCCGTTCCATTACCGCTCGTAGAAACGACCACTCAACACGGTCATAGGCTTTACACATATCGATTTTAATTGCTGCAAAACATTCCTTGCCTTTCTTTAACTTCATGGAGTGTAAGAGTTCAAACGCAGTGAGGATGTTATCCGAGATTAATCTTCCCGGGACAAAAGCACTCTGGTTCTCAGAAATTAATCCATTTAGGAATAGTTTCAGCCGATTTGCTAGGCATTTCGTAATAATCTTGTACATGTTAGTGCATAGAGATATATGAAGAAATTCCGAAACTTTCCTAACTTGTTTAACTTTTGGAGTTAAAGCAATTAGTGTATGATTGTAATCACTTACACTTCCTCCATTATTTAAAACATGAAGAAAGACTTTTGTTACCTCATCACCGGCCTGTGGCCACAATTTCTGATAGAACAAAGATGGGAATCCGTCGGTTCCCGGTGCCTTCTGGCTGGGCATCGACTTCAATGCTTCAAAACCTTCGGCTGCTATAAATGGCTGGTCCATCATGTCCCTACCCTCTGGAGTTACAATCCCCTCAATCGTTTCCAGAAGGGGTTCCATTGAATTTGTGGTTGGTACGGATGAGGTAAAAATGTTTTTAAAATAGTCTTCAATAACACTGAGAACTTGGCTAGGTTCCTCAACCCACTTCCCATCAGTGTTTTAAATGCCGACGATACTGTTATGGGCCCTCCTTATTGAAGCCTTTCGGTGGAAGAACTTGGTGTTGCGATCCCCGTGTTTTAGCCACAACTCACGGGATCGTTGCCGCCACATAATCTCCTCTTGCCTAAGCAACAAGGAGATTTTTCCTTTCACTTCTTTAATTTCAGCCAAATTGGCCGAGAACTGGGGCATCGACCCCAGCGTTTCCAGTCGCTGTCTAAACTTCTTTAGTTGTTCCCGAACGCTTCCGAAAACCTCCTTATCCCATCTTTGCAAGTTAGAAGTCACTGCCCGAAGCTTGGCTGCTACTGGCCCCGTTTCCCGAACCCAGCTGGACTCAATTTCTTGTCGGCAGCATTCATGATCGAACCACATGGCTTCCAATTGAAAGCGTTTGCGGTTAGTGCCTCTATGAATTTCTGACTGCTTCATAATTACTTCTATGGGTACATGATCCGAGGTATCCACCACCAAGTGATTTACCCTCGCTCTTCCGAATAAATCAATCCATTTATCCGCGACCATACACCTATCTATCCGTTCCCGAATTGCTCCAACGTCCGGTTGGTTATATGTCCAAGTAAACTGGTTTCCCGAGAAGCCCAGGTCTCTCAATTCCATCTTTTTAACAACATTATTAAAATCTTCTATTTGACGGTAGGTGACTTCTCTTCCACCTTCTTTCTCGTCAAGAGAAGATATTGCGTTAAAATCTCCCACCACTAGCCATGGTTGATTATGTGGCTTTATACGGGAGAGTAAGTTCCAGGAATGACGACGCTCACTCCTAACTGGGTCTCCATAGAACCCGGTGAAGATCCATAACTTCTGTGTATCTTCGAACCAGATTGAGCCTTTAATAAACTGTCAGGCCTTATGCAAGATAGAAATGTTTACTTCTCTTTCCCACATAAGAGCCAAGCCTCCACGTCGATCATCACAATTGACATAGACGCCATTTTCATACCCACACCTGAGTTTGATTCCCTCCATCTCTTCTTCGAACAGTCTAGTTTCCATTAAGAAAACTAGGTTGGGCTTTTGTCTCCTCACTAAGTCATGAAGAGAGGTAACGTTACAGGGGTTCCCAAGCCCCCGTACGTTCCAGCTCAAGAGTTTCATTGTGCCTGGCGACGCTGCTCAGCAGTCGTCGCCAATCTTGCATTAGGGTCTTCAACGGCGCCCTTCTCCAGTTGCGGAATCCTGTTATTGGAAACTTGAGGTTTGTCTTTTGTCATCTGGTTGCTCAAGCTACTTTTCTGTCTTGCTTCATTACTCGCCACCTTTCTGCTGATTTGTGGGCTTTGCACATATCCCTCATCTTCCTCTTAGCTTTCGGCTTGCGAGGGGTACTTTCCGGCCTACCAGTCCCTGCCTGTTGGTCCCCTTCGGTTGTTCCAGATTGATTGGTTCGTTGCCTTTGTGACTACTTGCTGATGCCCGCTTATCCTCGGGTGGTTCAGCTAAGGGGTTGTCCCTAACATGAATCCCTCCTATAGGAGAACTTGCTTCCTCCCCCAGGTGGGAGTCTAGATCCATCCCTTTGCTAGCTGAATTATCGTCCGACTGGAACGAAGAGGATTCTTCCTATGAGTATTCCGGTTCCCCCACTGATCCATCCACTGACTTCGATTGCTTTTCCTCATGTAATTCCTCGGTATCTTTTGGTAGCTTCTTCTTTCGGGGTGGTGGTCTGAAAGTGAGCCACAAACCGTACCCTGGCAGTACTTTTGTTCTATCTTCTTATTTTTTAAAAGAGCATTGATCACTGTAGTGGTTGAAGCGGCCACACCAAGCACAGACATGTGGGATGCGTTCGTATTTGAAACCCAGCCATATCTTCTCTTCCAATACCTTCACAAATCTGCCTCTGCGTAGAGGTTTGTTAGCATTGATCCAAACCTAACCCTCATATATACTCCTCCTTCTCCCTTCATGACCCTTTCATCTGCATCAATGATCTCACCCAGGGAGGTCACAGCATCCTTGGCATCTTCTACTGTTAGGAGATAAACGGGGAGATTTTGGACTTGCACCCACACATCAATTGTTCGAATTTCACCTTCTCAACCTTGGCACTGGCGACCCAAGGTTTTAGTTGCAGCAGGTTATCATCGAATATCCACGGTCCCCCGGCCAGGACCCTATCCACGGTTGTCTCGAAGAGAATTTGAATACAAAGAGGTTCGGTTGGATCTCATTGATGGAACCCTGTCTCCTTCAAGCCATATCTTCTGGAACATCATCGTCATCGCCCAAACGTTAGTCCTGTTAGGGATGATGAAGGACCCAATTAGGCAATGGCTGAAGGATTTTAGGGCTTCGAGGCATCTTCCTCGATCATATTCAAAGATATATTCTTCTTCTTCGTTCGTTAACAGACTAAATCTCGTACCTACCTCGTTGATAGGATCATGTTGACTGAATTTATCTGTTTCCATCGTAGCTACTCCGCCGTTGTCCATGGTGGAGGAGTCGCCTCACTGTCTTCGAAACTTCTCCGGCGCACTTCTCTGGATCCGAAAGAATCGGAGCTAGGTCAAAACTCTCAAAAGTTCTCTTGTAACCCTTGTTATTATTAGTTCTTGTGTTTACAACTTGTCACATCAAATCAATTAAATCTTCCACAATCGGTTTGCAATGGGGTTAATTAGCCAACCACTTGCAAGCATCTCACACCATGTTCGCAGATGCAAAGGCCGCCGCATCAAGTCCCCAAATCAATTGTTGTGCAAGCGGTTGAAGTGTATGTCACTGTTAAGGATCGTAAATTGCATATTTTAGTAGGTTAGTGAACTCCTCTTAACTTACTTTTATGTGTTATTTGCGTGTTATATCTCTCTTTCTAGACTTATGCTTGTTTTCGTAGTTTTGGTTGTTTTTCCCTAATTTTGTAGGTGAAGACATGCTTTAAAACGCAAGAGGCTAGTAGGGGGTGCTTAAACGATGAATTTGAAGAGAATTTGCGGCTCAAGAGCCATGAAGAAGGGACTTGGAGGATCTAATTCGAAGAATAGTTAAAGATTAAAGGGCCTATTTGAGAAGACAAAGAGAAGAATTGGGGTCATTATTGAAGATCTAGAAGTCAAAAGTGAAGGTCAAGGGCCAAAAAGATATGTTTTTAACGGAAGTGGGGCTTAAGTGCAAGTGTCTAAACGTTTTAATGGCTATTTTGAAGGGTTTTTAACGGACTTGGGGTGTTTTTGCAATTTTCCAAAATGTTTAAAGATGAAACGGGGGTATTTTAAAATAATTCAGCAACTAAGGGGGGAGCCGGGTGCAATTGCACCGAAACAACTCAGCACCAGCGTCGTTAGCTCTTCTCTCTCCCCGACTGGAACACGCACGAACCCAGCTTCCTCCATGGCCAACGACGAAGCTTCTTCAACAGCTCACCTTGGACTAGTTTCTTCACCAAATCTCACAAGATTGGTCTCAATCTCCTCCCTAGACTGAGCTCTACCCAGCCCAAGCCTCAATTCGGCCCAAGACCAAGCCAACAAGAAACCCCCAAAACCTAGGGTTCTTGAGGGTAAGATGAAAATCAACGAAGGAGAGGGAATCAGACGAATTGGATGGATGAGATGAGCCTTGGAGGCCACGAAACCGCACGGACAAGGCTATATAAACAGAGCTTGAAGAAATCAAACGAGGGCTCTCTGACCCATTTCGGCACAGTACTCTGTTTTTGTTTCTCCTCTCTCTCTCTCCGATTTCACCCACTTCTGGGTTCGTTCTTGCGATTCTGAGCTCACTCTTGAGCAAACTCAGGTCCAAGAACAAGAGAAAGAGGAAGAGAGGGAGAGAGGAGGTTGATTTTCATCAGTTTTGTGCATCTGTTACAGTGCTCTGTTCTAGAGCCATTTCTGGGTCCGTATGTGATTGCTGCTGCTGTCTTTTCTCTGTTCATGCTATGTTTCAGCAGCAGCAGTAGTTTGTTAGGGGTTGCTCTTCATTAGTTGATAGTTTAGCTTGGTTTGGAATTTGTAGCTTGTTTTGTGTAGTTGAATCAAGTATTGGGGTTGAATTTGTGAAAACAATTGGTTGATTCAAGTGTTGGCTATGAAAATATCATTTCTCTTTATTACTCTTGAATCTATCATGTTTAGCTAGTTAACTTGCTTGGGTGATTTGGGACTATCTAGTGCCCTAATCCTCTTATTGATTCAAGTTGGACTTCAAGGATGAATGTGTTGAATTGAGTAGCTTCAATACGTAGTTTAATACTTGAATTTCTCATGTTGGAGTATTTGATGCATTGAATAGGTAGATGTGCGAATGTTCTTGACATGTTTGATTCGGAATTTCTCTTGCGTTGTAGTGACTCGTCAATCCTAGCTTTGAGAAGTTGAGTGCTATTTAGGTGATTCGAGTGAGAATTTAGGAATCTCATTTGTGGCTTGATCTTTCATGTGGAAACATCTATGTGTGTTTACATATGTTTGATGCTTGAGGCACTTGATATTTGGAAAATCTCATTTGAATCGCTTCTTTAGTGCTTAATTATCGTGTGTTAGAGTTAGGCACTTCATTTGTGGCAATTTGGATTGCAATGAGCAATCGATTCTTGAGGCACTTGTCTTGTGGAATTCTACATGTGATATGAGAACCGGGCTTGAATATAATAGGGGGATTGGTCACTAGAGAAACCGATGATCCCTAGCCCCTCATTACTTGTTATTTCACTACTTTCTTGAATCGTAGTTTTAGTAGTCTTTTATTTTGTTCTCTAAATCGTACTCTAAACTTGCTCCATCATATTTTGTGGTGGATTTGATAGCTTGGCAAGCTCTAAAGCCATTGAGAGAAGTTGCTTTTATCGTTTAGTTAGTCGCTTTCTAGTTTTGCAAGTCATTGTCTAAACCTCCTCTCCTTGTGGATTCGACCCCGTTCTTACTCGGGTACTACTTAGAACGATATTCCTATACTTGAGAATTATCGCGAACACTCACCACACCACAATGATGTTGTTTCCAAGGACAAACGTGGACATGGTGTCACCGACGAACATGGTGTTGCCGACGAATATGGGGATGTCTTCACGAGTGATCTTTCGGACCACATTGTTATCGACATCCTCAGCAGGCTTCCAGCCGAATGCGTTCTCAAACATCGGAGGGTTTGCAAGCACTGGCTGGCTTGACTTCCACGCCTTATTTCGCTCAGTTTCATCTAAAAAGATCCACCGCCGCCGCCAGAACGAACCTTCTTCTCCAGACGAGATCTTGGTTCGTTCAGGAGAATACGCTTAATTTGTTCCAATTAATGGATGAAAATAATCGTGTACGCGGGGGTTTGGTTGGTCGGCGGCTGGGCGGTGTGACAGAACATAATCTCCAAATTAAAGCATCTCGCGACGGTTTGGTCACGGGTGACGATTTTGTGTATTCGGCATATCTAGCCCTCCTCTCGCCTAAACCTGGATGTGATACCAACTTGTCAGAGCTCCGTTCACCTGTACGGAGTTCCGGCAACGAATTGACCGGAATTGGGAATCGGAGATGAGAATATCTCAAATCCTGAAGAGAGGGAAAAGGAAGATGGAAAAACAGAAGAGAAAGAGGGAAGGTTTTTGTAATATTTCATAATAATGGTTTCAGTACATCACCTCCCTATTTATAGTCTAAGGGGAGGTAGGTGCAATTAACCTAACTACATAACGGTCTCAGCCAGCTCAGCACCCATCGACACTAAACAACCAATCACAGACCACGAAAGGTGTGAGCTAGCCTCCACCTATACTACTACTAAAGGAACGACATCGTTCCACTTAATCAATTCAAAAGCAACGGTAATAGAAATTGAACGGCCCAGATCTAATGATCTCACTGATCCTACGGCTACTGCTAAGTGAAATGACACGACCACAGTTTGGCGTGTATTTCACTTAGGTCCTACTTATACGACCATAGTTCTGCACTTCTTTTACTTTAGTCCTTGCCAGCACATAACCCTGACACCTTGATTGTGGTGCTCTTAGTCTAGGATGGAGTCTGTCACGAAAAGCAGATTTGAAGACAATTGTTTCCCCTATATCATACAAAACACAATTATACCTTTGGGTAACCCAAATTTTGTATAATATATGGCAATTCTGTGTAAAAACTATATTTAGTGTAACTCCATACTAACGGTCTCATAATATGAGGTGTATAGTGTACGACTCGTCATGTTCGGCACAGTACTGAAAGGGTGAAAGTGTCCTTTTCGGAATTAAGAAGGATGAAAGTGTCCTTCAATCAACCCTAATTGAAAGTCGTACTTGCAAGTACTACTACTACTTTGTTTAGGACGTCTTGCTTCATACTAGTATGTATATATCTATAAATAAACAAACAAATTCTTCACTTTGGTCATGATCAATCAACACAAAAATCAAATATTTTAGTTTCCGATGGGAATATTCTACCATCTGTCCGAGTGTTTCTCATCGCATCTTGTTCGGAAAGACACACGTTGGGAAAGAGAACTTCCCGACGACATAATCATAGACATCCTCAGCAGGCTTCCAGCCGAATGCATTCTCAAACATCGAAGGGTTTGCAAGCGTTGGCTGTCTCTGACTTCCACCACTTTCTTCGCTCAGTTGCATCTCAAAAGATCCACCGCAACAACAAACGCCCTTCTTCTCCAGATGAGAACTTGGAGCCTACTGTACGACAAGTTATTTTTGTTTCAGTTGGGAGAAAACACCACCACCACTACTATTACTAATACTTCCGGTGGCACCAAGAAGAAGAAGAAAAATAAGCCTCCAACATTAAAGAAGATGATACGGGAGGGTGTTGTCAGTGCAGAGAGCGAACACAATCTTATAATCAGATCATCTTGCGACGGGTTCCTTGTTTTCCAAGACTTGCATTCTCATTCAAGATTTGTGGTTTGCAACATTGTCACCCGTGAACAAGCGACTTTCGAAGCACCAATCAAGTGCCATATTGACTCATCCGCGCCCGCAATGTTCCTCCATCCGGTAACCAAAGAATACATGATACTTTTCCAAAACCCCGAGCAAGGCACGAGACCCTACTTCAATCGCTACGACTTCTACTTGTACGGTTTCACTAGCATGTTGTGGAGACAAATCTCATCCTTCCATCACATACCCGAGTATCACTTTTCTCCAGTGGTAGTCAATAATACCATTCACTGGATGACTTCAACAAGAAAGTGTAGCAGATATAACCCTCCTTGCGACAGTGCTATCTTCACGTTTAACACTATCACCGAAGAGTTGCGTGTCATGCCTCACCCGGGGAATACATGTTCCTACCCCAGTAAACACCGACTAGGCGTGCATATCTACGAGGCCCAAGGAATTTTATGTTTGTCTTGGATCGAACCACATGGAAAATTTGCTGATATTTGGGCGTTGGAGGACTATGGCAATTGGCGTTGGGCAAAGAAGAGAACGGTCGACACCAATATCTTCCCAGGATCAATTCATTTGATGTCTAAGCAAGAGCTGGTCTTTCGGTTAAACACACAGTTCCACAAAATTAATCTGCACAAGAACCAGCAGGCGACGATCTTAATGGACGAGACGAGGAAGGAATTCAGGATCTTGATGTTCAGCGATGACATGATCATTTTCCCAATCACCAAGAGCTTTGTCTCATTGAAAGCATCCTAGGCGAGCGAGACAACAAGAAAATTAACAGACTGGTAGGACTCTTTTGTTTCGTGTTCGTGATTAATGTTTAACCCATATGATCAATCTGTGTACAAGCATGGCGAGACTGTAAATTCTCCATTGAGTACTTAATAATAAATTGAGTACTTAAAAATAAGAGACAATTATTTGTGATACATTATATATTACTACGTTTTACTCCGGGCGTGATAAGCTATATATTAGTAGGTTCACGCGGGTGGGGAGTAGTGATATCAATATGTTTTGAATCAATAGGTAGTGATATCATAGGGTCACGGTGCAAAAATTGACAGACTAGAATGCACATACTGCGCCAACATGAGAATGGCTCATGTGTGTGGTCTGTTTTGGGGGACGTGATTTCCTAAAAGATGAGGGCCACCTGTTGATTTTGGTAACTTCGGCTTCAAGCCTTTTTTTTTTTTTTTTTCTTAGGAACCCACCACCGGCTACACATGATTCAATTCCCTCAATTATTAGTTTATGTCGGTAAGTGCTCCAAAGAGACACGTCCGTGGGAGTTGTAGTGGTAAATCGGAATCTGTGTAGAATTTTTACTGTCACAAACTATTTATGGTGCACGGAGTTCTAATCTCAATAACCCTTGTTATTATTAGTACTTGTGTTTACAACTTGTCAGATCAAATCAATTAAATCTTCCACAATCGGTTGCAATGGGGTTAATCAGCCAACCGCTTGCAAGCATCTCACACCACGTTCGCAGTTGCAAAGGCCGCCGCATCAAGTCTCCAAATCAATTGTTGTGCAAGCCGTTGAAGTGCATCTCACCACACCACAATGATGTTGTTTCCAAGGACAAACGTGGACATGGTGTCACCGACGAACATGGTGTCGCCGACGAATATGGGGATGTCTTCATGAGTGATCTTCCGGACGACATTGTTATCGACATTCTCAGCAGGCTTCCAGCCGAATGCGTTCTCAAACATTCGGAGGGTTTGCAAGCAGTGGCTGGCTTTGACTTCCACGCCTTATTTCGCTCAGTTGCATCTTAAAAGATCCACTGCCGCCGCCAGAACGAACCTTCTTCTCCAGACGAGATCTTGGTTCGTTCAGGAGAATACGCTTAATTTGTTTCAATTGATGGATGAAAATAATCGTGTACGCGGGGGTTTGGTTGGTCGGCGGCTGGGCTGCGCGACAGAACATGATCTCCAAATTAAAGCATCTTGCGACGGTTTGCTTGTTTTCCAAGATATGCTTTCTTTTTCAAGGCTTGTGGTTTCCAACGTTGTCACTCGAGAACAAGTTACTGTGTACGCACCAGTCGAATTGCCATATGAAAAGTCATCCGTGCACGCACTATTCCTCCATCCAGTCTCCAAAGAATACACCATGCTCTATCAAAATCCGGTGAAAGAAGAACAGGAAATTACACGCTACGACTTCTACTTGTACAGCATTACAACCAAGTCATGGAGACAAATCTCGTCGTTCCATCGCGTGCCGGAGGATGCCACTCCCCCAGTAGAAACCAACAACAGGCTTCACTGGATGGCCACAACAAAGGACATGAGTCCTTGCGACAAAAGTATCATCATCTTTGACACAATCACTGAAAGTTTTAGTGTCATGCCTCATCCGGGGAACAAATGTACCCGCTTCTCGAATGATACAAGCCATATGATCGGCATGATTATGTATGAGGCGGCGG
Source organism: Linanthus parryae (assembly GCA_023055425.1). Classification (NCBI taxonomy): domain Eukaryota; kingdom Viridiplantae; phylum Streptophyta; class Magnoliopsida; order Ericales; family Polemoniaceae; genus Linanthus; species Linanthus parryae. The sequence goes on from JALGPY010000002.1 coordinate 3,156,523, forward strand.
CGGAAGGATGTTCGAAGACGATATGTTTGTGTTGGGACAAAAAGAGTGTGGTGGAGACTTGGGTGTTGGAGGACTACAACAGTTGGTGTTGGAAAAAGAAGAATACCATCAACAAGTACAACAGCCTCTCACGGGCCATAGCACCGTTGTTCGTGTACAAGCAAGAGCTGTTCTTTCCGATATCTGATACGTTGTTCCGCTTGCATCTCCACCGGCCGCGCCGCAAAAAGAGGGAGGTAGGGACGACGGAGTTAATGAAGAAAAAGCTCGCACGTTACGATGATTTGGTCATGTTTTCCTGGACCGGGAGCTTTGTCTCACTAGACACAACTCAACAAGAGATGATAGCATTAAGTGAATGATGAATATTCCAGAATCCAGATCAGTAGTGTACCTACAAGCTGGGATGTACATTCTTCAGTCTGATTTGTGAATGTAACAATTGGTATGAAATATTTCAAGAAAATTTAATGCGTGGTACATTTGTGTGATGATTAGTTTTTTTTTTTGCTAAATAAAACTAATAATAGATCATTTGACATGCGAAAACTCAGACAAGAGACTATATATATGTTCATGTTGGAGAAAACTAGTGGAATAATTCGTCGGATCCGGAAAAATTGTTTCGATCAAATTAAAGATGAGATTCAGGGGCTGAAGATTCCAAAACAGTTACACATTATTTTGACAGAAATGGCGTAATAAGAAGTAGTGACTTTTTTCACTAGCACTGCTCTAATTTGACCAAAATTGACTGTTTAAGGGTCAAATGTTCAATTTTGATATCTTAAGTAATATTTCTTACATTAATTAGGACGTCAATTTAAATTCGATTTTTAGTGAATTTTTGGCTGAGGTTCATAGCTCTGCAAGTAGCATTCCATTGATTCTATAACAGGAGCATGAATTAAGCTTCTTCCGTCGGAAGCCACCTACTCCACGAGCTGGTTCATAGGGCCGGCAAAACGGGTATTGACACGACAACTCGACACTAACAAGACACGAATTTATAGGGTTTGGGTTTAGTCATATGGGTCTGGGTCATAAACGCGTCGACACGATTAGACACGACAGTTAATAGGTCGCTTGTGTGTTGACTTGCAAAACCCATTTACAACCCGTGTAACCCGTACTTTTTAAACAAGTCACCCGTCTAACATTTGAACCCATCACGACATGTTTTAACCCGTATTTAAAATTTAGTATATTTTTTTATATATAACTAATATACGAGATATTTGACCCCAACCCACTAAAAAGTTACCATAATTTTATTCCAAAAAATTTACCCTAGTTTTATCCTATAAAAAGTCTATTGCTGGTGTACAGATCTTCATCCTCTCACGATCCTTTCTGTCTCCCCTTACTCACCTCTGCCCTCCGGGCTCCAGCAACTTCATCCTTTCCTTCATGGAACCATGGATAAGGGTAACCTTGTAGTTTATGCATCTTAATGACCTCGCAGCATGCTGATTAGGTAGGCTTTATGATGATCAAGAAATTATAGTTGTTGCCGGCACAACTTATCTGGATTGTTTGATTATGTAAGTTCTTTATTCCTTAGTAAATTTTTGTGACTATGTGAAATAAACCGGTTACACGATGGGTAACCCGTTTATTATGTCATGATTCAGGCAGCGCTTAGAGAACGATGAAACGTTGAAAACAAGATCACAAGAAAACACCAATATAACGTGATTCACTAGCGATGAACTACCTACCTCCATGACCCAAAAATACTTGTTTATTAGAGAGAAATCCACAAATACAACCCACACCAGTAGATCATGACCTATAGCCTTTATATAGGCCTACTATACAGCTTGGTGCCCAATAAATACCAAAAACCGAGCTAAACGAACAAGGAAACAACTTTCTGGCTGTGTCTTCGTACGAAGACCCTTCATACTAAGACATTTTTCTTCGTACTAAGACTCTGCTCCACCTGCTTGTCTTCTCTTCGTTTTACTCCTCCGTTTGGTATGTTTCTTCCCCCGCTTTGTCTCCAACTCCTCACCAAGCCCAAGTACATTCAAGGCACCCTTGATTCTCAACAAATCTCCACCTTTCCTCGAATCCTCTCGTCCGCTTGCGCTTGAATTAGCCCGTTCTCTCCAATAACCCCAAATTCACAAGTTGTTCCATCTCCGCCGAGATCCTACAACATGTGCCCCCAGCGACGCTTCAACCCCGTCTAGTTCATGCAAACGAACTCCTATCGATGCTCCAACTACGGTCGAGTTCCTGCAATCGAATCCCATGCTTGTTGTTCCAACTCCCACCGAGTTCCTACAACAAGTTTGTTTGTTGTTCCGACTCCCATCGCGTCCCTACAACAAACCCCGGAGCACGTTTCCCCTTCACGTTCCATTATCTCTCGTAAGAGAGTCCCCTATTTCAGCCTCCGCCTCCTCGTCAAGATCAAGGATTCACCCTTTCCCCCCAACGGGGCCTAGAGCACGAAGTTGTCTTTTGCGTCTGCAGCCAAGTCTCCAAACGCCTTCCCCTTCGGACACTCCCTCTTCCAACGACCATTCTCTTTACAAAATGCACATACGTCGTTTTTCAACTTAGAACCCTTGTTCCTCCTTTTTCCATAACCCCATTGGATGCCAAGAATGCACCCGGTCCGTACCCGTCCGTATGCGGCCCTCTGCCTCATCTCCCTTCTGTGAAGAGTGGATTTTACCTCCTCTAACGTGAGAGTCTCTCTTCCAGCACAAGAACTCTACACGAACCCCTCCTACGACGGTGGTAGAGACACCAACAAAATCAGTGCGGCGTCTTCATCACTTTTCTTCTCATTAATGTTTCGCAACTCAAGAAAAATAGTATTAAGACGATCCAAGTGATCTCTTAGATCCGTACCTTCCCCCATGCGTAGAACAAAGATCTGTTGCTTCAACATCAACTTGTTGGTGAGCGAATTCTTCTTGTAAAGGCTCTCCAACTTGTTCCATAGTCCTTCAGCCGTCTCTTGATTCGCAACCTCTGTGATCACGTCGTCCGCCAAGCACAACATGATCGTGGAATGTGTTTTTTCCTCCACCGTCTTGTACTCCTTAGTGGTTGTATAAGCCACCTCTTTATCTTTCTCCAATGGCAACCACATGCCTTACTGCTTCAACAAAGCACGTACCTCAATCTGCCATAAGCTGAAGTTGTTTCTTCCCGTGAACTTGTCGATCTTGGTCATTCCCCCAGTCATCTTCTCTGCAGCTCCTTTTCCAGATCTGTAACCCTCGAATGCGTGCTCCACCACCGTAGCCATGAATTTCACAGATTGTGAAACCCTAGCCCTATAGCTCCACCTTCATCTTGGAACACCGCAACCTGGCTCTAATACGAGTTTGTTATGATCCGGGCAGAGCTTAGAGAACGATGAAACGATGAATACAAGATCACAAGAACACATCAATATAACGTGGTTCACTAGCGATGAACTAGCTACCTCCACGACCCGGAGACCCTTACTTATTAGAGAGAAACCCACAAATACAACCCAGACCAGTAGAGCACGACCTATAGCCTTTATATAGGCCTACTATACAGCTTGGTGCCCAAGAAATACCAAAAACTGGACTAAACGAACAAGGAAACAACTTTCTGGCCGCTTGCAGTAGTGTCTTTATACTTAGACAATATGTCTTCGTAAGAAGACCCTTCGTACTAAGACATTTGTCTTGGTACTAAGACCATGCTCCACCTGCTTGTCTTCTCTTCGTTTTGCTCATCCGTTTGGTCCGTTTCTTCCCCCGCTTCGTCGCCAACTCCTCACCCCAAGTACATTCAAGGCACCCTTGATTCCCAACATATTATTTAGGTCGGGTTAGGGTCCATAGTACCGGACAATGGGTCGGGTTTGGGTTTACCTATATGAGTCTCAACACGAATATGACCCGACACGAACACGACCCGTGACACGAATTGGCGCCTCTACTCGTTCATCCTTTAGGTCTTATAAATTGGGAAGTCTTATGAAAAAATCCAAGAGGAAATCCAAAAGAAATCCTTATACCACCTCAACAATGGCTTCCTTTGATCACCATCCTCTTCTATTGATCGTCTCTATCGTGGTTGATCATATCGCTATCGGCGAAATCGCAATCTCGCTCCCGACCGGACACGTTAATCTTGCTGTTAAAAAGGATTCCAATACAAGTCTCTATGTTACCAACATCCACAAGCAAATGCCTCTCAAAATGACCCCCTTCATTGTCGACTTGAACGGGCGGTTCTTGTGGGAGAGTTGCGATAAAAGAAACTACACGTCATCGACTTACAACGCTCCTTCGTGCCACTCCACTCAATGCACAAGGGCCAGGACCCGTTACTGCAACCCATGCAGGACCAGTGCAAGACCAAACTATCATAACAACTCGTGCACTGTCATGACAAGAGAACCCTCTAACTGGCATCAACACCATTGGCGAGCTAGCCGAAGACATGATGGCTATCTGCCCAACTGGGGTTCGAACCCTGGTCCGTTGGCGATGGTTCACAATTTTCTCTTTGCATGCTCTCCTTCCTTTTGTTACAAAGACCACTGCCAAGTTATGTGCAAGGGGTAGCAGGATTAGGGTACGGTCCAATTGCCACTACCATCCCAACTTACTTCAATATTTGGTTTTAAACTCAAGTTTACTCTTTGTCTCACCCATTCACTTTCCAAAAATGATTTAATTTTATTTGGGAACGGGCCTTCTAACATTTTCCACCATTCAAGTCTGCTTCATTGACAATACGCCTGGAAGGAGAGTACTATATACAATTGACCTCAATAAGAGCAAATGAAAAGCCCATTCCATTAGCGACCAAATAAGGCCCAATTGGCACAACAATTATCAGCACAACAATGCCTTACACAGTCATGGAACACTCAATCTTCACAGCTTTAACAGAACTCTTCAGCCAAGAGCTTCCTAAGGTGCCCCAAGTGAAGCCTGCTGTGTCACCTTTTGGGGTCTGTTGGGACTCTGCAAAGTTGTCTAGAACTTGGGCCGGCCTAGGAGTACCCAACATCAACTTGGTACTGCATAGTCCAAACACTGTCTGGAGGATGATTGGGGTGAATTTCGTTGTGCAGGCCCGGCCTGGGATTTCGTGTTTGGGATTTGTGGATGGTGGGTTGAAGCCGAGGGCCTCGATTGTGATCGGAGCGTTAAAATTGGAGGACAATTTAATTCAGTTTGATCTGCGAAGATCTGTATTTGGGATTAGCTCTTCACTGTTGTCAAGGGGTACTAATTGTGCTAGTTTCAACTTCACTAATTGGGATTAAGTCTTCACTGCTCTAGTGAGTGAGTTGGATTAGCTCTTTGCTTTCCTTCATATTAGTACGACGTTATGAAAATATTAAGAAATAATTGTATAATTTCGTTAGGGAAATTGTTGGCTTCACATACTTGCAAAAGTTAAACACGAGTTTTTTTTTGCGCGAGATAGGTTATTTTGACTGCGGGGTCCTGAATCATGATGATATGTCGGTTTCGGCCCATACCTGTTTGTAAGGTGAGCGTGAGTCCGGTAATGAAGTCATAGAAAGTACGTTTCTGAGTCGGTAATATCTAAAGCGTAAAAGACACTTTCACCTCCTCTGGTCACTGAAAGACACTTTCACCCCTTCTAGTTTCAAAATAACACTCTCATCCCTTCAATGGGCCCAGCTTCAAATAACTTACCCTTAATTGAAACGCAGTTAGTCTGGGATGCAGTCTCACTGAAAGCAGTTTTGGGGACAATTTTTTTCCTCTATATCATGCAAAATACTATTGTGCGTTTGGGTAACCCCAGAATTTTGCATAATATATGGGCAATGTTGTCTCAAAAACTATATTTACTGACATATCACAACTCCATACCAACTGTCTCATAATATGAGCTGTATAGTGTACGATTTGCTATGTTTGGCACACTGAAAGGGTGAAAGTGTCCTTTTTGGAATTAAGAAGGGTAAACGCGTCATTCAATCAAACTAGAGGGCAGAAAAGTGTGTTTTACCCTAATTAAAGTCATACTTGCAAGTTGCAAGCACTAATACTAATTGTTTTTTTTTTTGCAAACTACTAATACTAATTGTTTATGGAATAGTGCTGCTAAAACGTCTTTTTCATATCTACCTATAAATAAACAAACAAATTCTCGACTTACTCTCATGATCAACCTACTACAGTCAGTACTACTAAGATTGCAACATAACTCACTTTGCGAGAGAACATAAAAATCAAATATTTCAGTTTCTTCTTTCTTCTCCCGTGACTGATTGGTCTTCGTTCTTGAGGCTTGTGAGCCCGTTCTATTCCGATGGGATTGTCCGCGTGTTTCTCATCACATCTTATTCGGAAAGACACACGTACTGGTGGTGGCGGTGGCATAAGAGAACTTCCTGACGACATAATCATAGACATCCTCAGCAGACTTCCAGCAGAATCTGTTCTAAAAATCCGAAGGGTTTGCAAGCAGTGGTTGGCTCTGACTTGTACGCCTTATTTTGCTAAGTTGCATCTCAAAAGATCCACCGCCACCACAAACGCCCTTCTTCTCCAGATGATAACTTGGAACGTAGAGGCCGACAAGTTAACTTTGTTTCAGTTGGGAGAAATCAATACCACCAAGAAGAAGAAGACCAACAAGCCTCCAACATTAAAGAAGATGATACGTGAGGGTGTTGTCAGTGCTGAGAACGAACACAATCTTATAATCAGATCATCTTGCGACGGGTTCCTTGTTTTCCAAGACGTGCATTCTCATTCAAGATTTGTGGTTTGCAACATTGTCACCCGTGAACAAGTGACTTTCGAAGCACCAATCAAAGGCCATATTGACTCATCCCCGCCCGCAATGTTCCTCCATCCGATAACCAAAGAATACATGATGCTCTTCCAAAACCCCGCACAAGGCAAGAAACCCAACTTCACTCGCTACGACTTCTACTTGTACAGTTTCACTAGCAAGTCGTGGAGACAGATCTCATCCTTCCATCACATACCCGAGTATCACTTTACTCCCGTGGTAGTCAACAACACCATTCACTGGAAGACCTCGACGAGAAAAATTAACAGATATAACCCTCCTTGTGACAGTGCTATCTTCACGTTTGACATGATCACCGAAGAGTTGCGTGTCATGCCTCACCCGGGGAATACATGTTCCCACCCCAGTAAACACCGACTAGGCGTGTATATTTATGAGGCTGAAAGAAGTTTATGCTTGTACTGGATCAAACCGCATGGGAAATTTGCTGATATTTGGGCGTTGGAGGACTACGACAATTGGCGTTGGGCAAAGAAGAAAACAGTCGACACCAATTGCAATATCTTCCCAGGATCAATTCATTTGATGTCTAAAGAAGAGCTGGTCTTTCGGTCAAACACACAGTTCCTCAAAATTAATCTGCACAAGAACCAGCAGAAGGCGATCTTAATTGACGAGACGAGGAAGGAATTCAGGAGAATGATGTCCAGCCATGGCATGATCATTTTCCCAATCACCAAGAGCTTTGTCTCATTGAAAGCATCCTAGGAGAGCGAGACTACCAGAAAATTAACAGACTGGTACGACTCTTTTGTTTCGTGTTCGTGATTATTGTTTAACCCATATGGTCTATCTGTGTACAGGCATGGCGAGACTGTAAATTCACCAATTTGATTTGCGAAAGTAATATAGCTTGATTACTTAATTATTTTTGTCCAATGAGTACTTAATAATAAGAGACAACTATTTGTGATACATTATATATTAATACGTTTTACACCACATGTGATAAGCTATATATTACTAGGTTCACGCGCGTGGGGGTAGTGATATCAATATGTTTTGAATCAATAGGTAGTGATATCAAAAGGGTCACGGTGCGAAAATCGACAGACTAAAATGTGCAAATTACGCTAACACGAACAAGTGCGGAGAACACAGAAGATGTAGGACACAAAAATTTAACGTGGGAAAAACTCTCTAAGTGAGGAAAAAATCGACAAAACTTCCATGCCTATCCAAATGGCCCATGTGTGTGGTTTTGTTTTGGGGGCGGTGATTTCCTAAAAGATGAGGACCACCTGTTGATTTTGGTAACTTTGGCTTCAAGCCAAAATTTGTTTTCTTTTAGGAAGCCCCCACCGCCTACACATGATTCAATTCCCTCAATCGTTAGTTTGTGTGGTAAGTGCTCCAAAGAGACACGTCCCTGGGAGTTGTGTGCACTGTCATGACAAAGAACCCTCTAACTGGCATCAACACCATCGGCGAGCTAGCCGAAGACATGCTGGCTATCTGGTCAAGCTGGGGTTCGAACCCTGGTTCGTTGGCGATGGTTCGTAATTTTCTCTTTGCATGCTCTCCTTCCCTTTTGCTACAAGGACTATTGCCAAGTTATGTGCAAGGGGTAGCAGGATTTGGGTACGGCCCAATTGCCCTACCATCCCTTCACTTTCCAAGAATGGTGTCATTTTCTTTGGGAATGGGCCTTCTAACATTTCCCACCATTCAAGTTTTGCTTCATTCACAATAAGTCCAGAAGGAGAGTACTCTATACAAGTGACCTCAATAAGAGTAAATGAAAAGCCCATTCCATTTAGCGACCAAACAAGGTCCAATTGATACAACAATTATCACCACAACAAAGCCTTACACAGTCATGGAACACTCAATCTTCACAGCTTTGACAGAATTCTTCAGCCAAGAGCTTCCTAAGGTTGCTCAGTTGAAGCGTGCCGTGTCACCTTTTGGGGTCTGTTGGGACTCTACGAAGTTGTCTAGCACTTGGGCCGGCCCCGGAGTACTTAACATCGACTTGGTATTGCACAGCCCAAACACTTTCTGGGGGATAATTCGGTCGAACTCGATTGTCGAGGTCCGGCCCGGGATTTCGTGTTTGGGATTTGTGGATGGTGGGTTGAAGCCGAGGGCCTCGATTGTGATCGGAGCATTACAATTGGAGAACAATTTATTTCAGTTTGATCTGCGAAGATCTTTTGGGATTAGCTCTTCACTGTTGTCAAGGGCTACTAATTGCGCTAGTTTGGACTTCACTGATTGGGATTAGCTCTTCACTGCTCTAGTGAGTGAGTGGGATTATTAGCTTTTTGCTTTCCTTTATATTACTCCAACATTTATAAAAATATTAAGAAATTCATGTATCAATTCATTAGTGAAATTGTTGGCTTCAAATATCTGCAAAAGTTAAGCATGACGATTTTTTTGACTGAGATATGGTATTTTGACTGCGGGGCTTGAATCATGATGTTGTGTGGGTTTCGGCCCATACCCCTATGGTAAGTCGGTAATAAACATAGAAAGTAATTTTGAGTCGGTAATAATTAAAGTGTAAAAGAGACTTTCACCCCCTCTAGTTTGACTGAAAGACAATTTCACCCCTTTTGGTTTGATAATGAAACTATAATCCCTTCAATTTGCCGAACTTCAAATAATTTACACCATTGATTGTGATGCCGTTAGTCTGGGATGGATTAAATCACTGAAAGCAGCTTCGGAGACAGAACAAGATTTGATTAAGTATTGACGAAATTATGACCGTTGAAATATGGGTGTTTTCGCTTACATTTATTGCTAAAAACAATATTTAGTCAACTTCACGCCCAGTTTACGGGAAATCCATTAACATTTTGAGGAATGGTCATAGAAAAAGTTTTGAAGTATTTAACTTGCTCCAACATTAGGTAAAAGCAGATTGATGATTGGAGTTGTATCCAGTGAGTTATGCTATGCTAAAAGATGGCTACCTTTCCAGGTCCAACACTTCAAATTCTTTTTCAAATTTAGAGAATTTTCTCGAGTCACTAGGCTGCCACTTTAGCACCAGTTCCATTGAGATTAAGAGAGCCTTTTATGGAGTTTACGACCTGGTAATTGAAGTATAAACCTGCAGGATTACCTTGAAACAAGTGGTGATCAATTTGATCAATGCGATCTCAAGATATGGGTGTCACAAGTTGGCTGAAATCCTCAGGGGACGAATGAGAGTCAAGAACAAGCATTATGTCCTAACTTTGACAAATTTTACAAGAGGGTTTGATGGCATATCAAGTGTCCCAAACAACACAGAATAATAGCTTTAAGCATGATGAAACAGAAGCAACAAACCACATGTTCAAACATCAAAGCATGAGGGAGTTGCAATTCACAAGTTGAAAACAAACTTACAGCTCAAGAACAAGTAGTTGCAACAACGTTTTTCATGTAGGGAGATTAAACACCGCGAGAGAGGAGCACCATAGTATGATTTGGGGCACCTACTTACCCAAAAGGTCAACCTTATGAGTTAGGGCCCTAATCATACTATATTAACCATGAACCTCATGTCCACCATCCCGATGTGGGACAAACTTCTCACACATGATACCCAACAATCTCCCCATTCATGTGTAAGCCCTTCAACATGCTCCCCCCCCCCCCTTTATCGAAATCGCCTTTGTGAAAGTGCACCAGACCACCATCTGCCAGACCACCTGCTTGAGCAACATAAGAATTTGACCGTCTGCAGGAACACCTGGTCCACCATTCATGGAAGACCCATCTATGAGACCACCGCACATCTCACCCTTGATTCACAACGGCAGCGCGCACGAACCATCGACTCTGATACCACTTGTAGGGAGATTAAACACTGCGAGAGAGGAGCACCATAGTATGATTTGGGACACCTACTTACTCAAAAGGTCAACCTTATTAGTTAGGGCCCAAATCATACTATATTAACCATGAACCTCATGTCCACCATCCCGATGTGGGACAAACTTCTCACACATGATACCCAACATTGCAGCCACTTCGAAGCCAAATTCAACAATGATAGAGGCTAAATTGGAATATATGATTCAAATGAAACTTGTAGCTTAATGTACCAGGAACACACATCACAACTCCGTTCCTGAATTGGTGAAGTAACGAGCTAGATTCAATTGGGTATACAGGGCCCGAACACATGACGGAGGAACAAACAAAGAATGAATCAAACTGAATCCAAACAACATTATGGGAAAGGCTTATTGCTTCAAATGTACTCGATGTGTAACAAGCATTGCAAGAATGCAGCAGGAACCAAAATTGGTGAATGAACAAGGAGTTACCCGTTTTCCCGCCGGCCATGTTGGTTTGCCGACAACAAGACCTGCCCAGAATCCGGTGGACACCATTTTCCGGGGATCTGGGTGACAAGGTTGGGCTATTTGGACTCGGAAACACCTCTTTAGAAAGCTTATTACAGTTAATTGTGATGAAGTCAAGCGAAGGAGGAGTAAACGATCATGAACAGAGCTAGGGTTCGTCGAGTTCCTTACTGATTTCTACCCTCGTCACAAGTTGTTTCTTGGAATTGATTGGGGGCTTTTCATATTATGCTATGTAGAGTATCCATTTAAGCAGTTTGTGGAATGGAGGATTAGTGGTGGTGCTAGCAGTTAGTGGTCGTGGTGTTGGCGGTGGAGCTTGGTGGTGATTGAAAGAAAAACCATCCCTTGGAGGTGTTTTGAGGGGTTTAAATGGGATTGGAGAGTTCTGTTGGTTAAGGGCTGATGTTTTGTCACCTAAGAGGGTGAGGTGTCAGGCATTGAAGGTGTGAATGCAAGGGTTTCATTCACATTGGGGTTTTAATGTAAATTTCTAAACTTTAGGGTATTTAATAGAATTTTAATTTCGTTTAATTTTTGAAAATTTCGATACGATCCCATCATTTTAGGATATTCAAGAATTACTCCGACAATCCCCATAAAATTTCAGTTGGCCAAATTTCAGTCTTACAACCAATTTTGAGAAATTATAAAATTTAACCCCGTTTTCTTAGTAATTGTATAACTGCCCTACCATGACTTGAAATCACATTCCAGAGTATAAACAACCAGTATTTGGATCAAGTACAGAACTATCTCAAATAGGGAAGTCGGAAATATTTAATTGTATTTTTACCCTAACATTGTTGCATTATTGCATTGAGACACCTAGTAATTCTTCAGGATGTTACATGGTGGGCAAGAATTATTTTTGAATCCTAACTTAATTCAAATTATTCAATCCCGATTACTAATTGTTTCAAAATCTGACTATGGAGAATTTTAGATACCAAAAGGATCTCAATGGCACCCGACCCCCAGGTGAGGGCTAATAGCAACACGAATGATTATGTACATTTTGCTACTTTTTTTAACGATTCATAGCATGCTTTTGCAATATTGGTTTTAATAGTGTAATGAACGACTCCACAACGCAAAGGATATCACCTGGTAGTCACCAACATAAACATCCTGGTGTGGAGCGTTTTACGTCTAAATTATATTTCGGAAAATTATGCGTGAGAAAAAAAACTAAGCCTATTTGGATGCCACGATGACCGAATTTGACCAATATGGGGTGGTCCTCTTGACTATAGTCACGATTTATGCTCAAAACTTCGTCTGGATTTAGAAATATGTATGGCTCGACCATATATCGGATCCATTTGAATATGCACCTGACTTTGCACATTGAGGGGAACTGTTTTCCTAAATGTGACGATATTTTCCATAATTCGTGTCCTACATCAGCTAGTATAAACATAAAATGAAACATCCAAACCAATAAAATATTCTCATAAAATTAATATAATCCATGAGGTTCTACCTCTAAGCCAATTGGAAATGAGGGGAGTAGCCGAGGATACTTACTAATTACGTACTTCCTCCATTTATTCTCTATGTGCATAGTTTCACCTTTTGACTCGTAACTAGGTCACTTTGACTGGACAATTTGGATAGCAAAAATATGTGATTTGGTCAATTTTTTTTCATGGAATTTGACAACAATTTGTTTATTTTGTACAGTGGAACATGTCAAACTGAGCACTTAGAGAAGAAACAGAAGAAGTATTTGTTTTTCTCTTGAATTCCTGTTGTGGGACTTCTCAAGGAATGTGATTTTTTTTTTATTTACCAATAATTTATTTGCCAAAACATTCATCTTTCCAAATCCTCATGAAGTGTCTTCAACAAAGAAAATGATTTTTTCTGACAAGGAACACATTTGACATTCTGCTTCATGATGATCTAGATGGATAAAGTAATCAATAAACTCCACTATTTCCCAGCGTGGCAATTTCCGTCTTGTCATGAGGCACATGGTTACACGCTCACTCAGATATTTTACTGATTCCAATGCATGCACATCTAGAAGTGCAATCGCAATCTCCTCATTCCACTCATCATAAGTAATATCAAATAAACCCCATGTATAAATCGAAAGAACGTGCCCCTTGTCTACCGCAACTTTTAAGAGATCGCTCGACCACCCTTAGTTATCAGATTATAGCAGAGCATACTGCACGCAGATGAGAGAGACGGTATGGCAGTGGACAAAGGTTCAAACCTTGCTCGCAGTGATCTTTAGATATATCTGGTTTCAGTAATATCTCATTTGAAAAGATACAAATAACGGCCAGTGAATCTTATACAGAAATGTGTATTGTCACAGTTGCTGAAGTGGTGGCAGTCTTATGCATGAGACATAAAGGTGCCTGGTTCTAACTTCTGTACCAGCACCTTTTTATTCTTTTGTATGAGTCATCACCTTCTTATTCTTACGTATGAGTCATCTAAAAATTACAAAATGATCCCCCATGTTTTCCAAAAATGTCACTTACCATCCCCATCAGACACCCTCTATAAATAGCCATTAGGTGGGGGAGAATGTCATGGGCCACATGTATTTACTTGATATTTTTATTGGTTATTGTCTTTGGGTTAGCCCGTGACACAATTTTTTCCCACTTGAAATTAGCGTACTTTGGGCCTAAAGTGTCCTAGCCCACTTAGCCCATCATATTTCCCATATCTAGAAGTTTCTCATATTGTAAAGATGAATAAGTTTATAGGAAGCTATAGAAAACTCTATCTTAGGCCCATTAGGGGCAGAAAGGTTCTAGGCCACTAGATCTCAACTGTTGGATTAGTGTATCTCTAGATCCTTCTACTAAGGAATGTCTTGTATAAATAGGGAGGGACTCAGTTGCTTCAAACCATCCAAAATGTTTTAAGTGACATGAAGTAATGTTTAAAGAAACTTCACTTCGGCATAGAAAAAGATGGATATAACGTCTCGGATATTTTAACAAACATAAAGAAGGATCTATTTGGTTACCGTGTTCCGTCTAATAAGCTCCTGAAACTTGAGCATGAGACATTGGCAAGTAGTAATTAGTGGATTTTGCCAGGACGGAAATGCTTTCTTAGCAGCTGATACTGCAGCTTTGAATTCATCAGTTGTTGTCAACGGAACATGAGAAACAACATCTTGTGTTGCCTAAAACCAAGTTATTGTAGTTATGTTGCAAGAATCATATTCACGAACTTGATTTTAAACAAACTGAATCTAAAAATCTTCCTCAAATAAGACTTGGAACCCTATGATATCATAAGAACAAGAAACATTTCTTATATCAATGGAGCGCTGTGAAAGGAATGAAAACAGAATAGCAACTGTGCGGCGGCATATAGTTGAGAACGGCATCTAGATCTGAAGTAACGGTAAACTCGCCGGAGAGAGTCCTGTAACATCTTCATCGTTGATCTGAGACTGACTGCTAGGGTTCTGTGAGGTATCGGAGAGAGGAGAAGACGAGAGCTACATTGCTGGTACTCTATAAAAAGTGTGATGGTGGACTGTGTATAATAGGGCTATTTGGGCGAATACCTGTAACACCCCTAATTCTCGAGAGAGTTCTTAGTGCAATATCTAGTCTTTGGGGGTAAATTTGTAAATAGTTTGTCACGACTTTAAAGTTTGAATTTTGGAGTGTTAGCAATGTTTGGAAGTTGTTCGGATGATTTTAAAGCGGTAGAAGTGTTTGGGGTTGTTGTGTAGTTATCCAAAATTAAGCAGAACTTGTAATTCTAGTTTGTACACTAAAGTTTAGAAAACTACACTTTCACCCCCTTTTTGCATGCTTGACACTTGTTCAACCCAATTAGACACCTCACTAGATGAGAAGTCAACTCCTCCAACTCCCCTCTTCACCAGCATAATCTGAGAAAAAAAAACAATCTCTCTCTCTCTCTCTCTCTCTCATCTTCATCATCTTCTTCTTATCCACCAACACAACCACCACCACCAATACAACCACCACCTCACCACTCCTTTCACAAATCTGCTGCTGCTGGTGGTAGCCCTCAGATCAAGGATCAAAAGCCCTCAATCGATTCCCCGAATCGTTAAGTATCGAGGTCGAAATCGGCGAAGAACGGTATGAACCCTAGAAGCTTTCAGTCCCAAATTCGTTCAACATATTGAAATTTAAATCAATTAAGTCGTGTATTCATCTTCCTGGTAGGATCACGAACGCAGGGGTGTGGTTTTTACGCCATGGGTCGTCCGAATTAGGGACGCCGGAGTCTGGGTTTGACAACCCGACGGGAACACCGCCGGCGGCTGTCCTTTGGTGGTTTCCTCCTTCTCGGCCTATTTTCACACCCCAAAGACCTCCATGTACCTCCTGGGTGCCGCTAAACCCATCCACCAACTCAGAATCAGCTATGAAGGTCGCTAATGCACTGGAACCGCTCGGTAAACCGCCGGATTCCGCCATTGTCGCCGGAAAAGCTCGAGCTCGGTACGGCTTCGATTCTTGCTTGTTTTGATAAATTTAAAGCATGAGCATACTCCTAATAACGTCTAGAACACGTTTAGATCACCTAAACACGACTGTAACAACAAATTGTAGGGGTTTGATTCGTGCATGTTCAGTTTTCCGGCTTGAAAACATGCCCTGTTCATGAGACGATAACTCTCTCGATACTTGATTTTTTGACCTGATTCTTGTTGCTATGGATTCCCTACATTTAGTACTCCAACTTTCGTTTTGATTTCCTGGTCCAATTCGATCTCTAAACCCCTTGAATCTGTGTTCGAAGTAGCTGCAGTTACGTGTTCTTGAGACTCATGCTCTTGATTGTTGCATTTCTTGTCGACTTTGAACACTTGTATCTTCCTCGTAATCCGTTTGAAGTGATTCTTGACTTTCTGGAAAGCTTAGACTTAGCTCTACAACAATTATTTGAATTTCTTGAGCTAATTTTCACTCTAACTGGTCTGAATCTGGGCCTAAAGTTGAGGAAAAATGTTGTGTTCTTGAGCTGTTATGGCTGAATTTTTCTAAGTATGGAAGTATAAGTTGAAGTACCCATTTTCTGAGATCCATAACTTCCTTAAATCTTAATGAAATCTTGTGTTTCTTTCTCCTATGTGAAGATGGCACATAATACTTCAAATCATCGTCTCTAGGTCATGTTCAAATTTATAACGGATTGCTCAAAAAACGAGCCTAAAGTTGCTAGTTTCAACTCATGAAACTCTCTTGAATTTTTCTAAGTGTTGAATCGGAATTTTTGTCAAACTTTGACTAGCGATATCTCTTTGAATACTTGGAGTTCTTAGGAGTTCAAATATGTTCTGGAAAGCTTGGAATACCCTCTTCAATACCCCACCTTAATATTTCCTAAACACTCCCTCATTTTACCACAAATCAGCTCCAAAGTTGACTAGTTGAGATGATTTCACTCTATTTTTGACTTTCAATTTTCTCACTCTAAATGACATTTCTGGCCTTAGCGTTCTTCACGAAACTTGTTCGTATTCATATTCTGAGTCTAAATATCAAGTTTGACCATGTTTGACTTTTCAAAACCCCTAGTTTGACTGAACTGTATAGGAGGGGCAAAATAGTAATTTCACTTAGCTTTGAATTGAGATTCGTTTAGTAACTTGGAGTTTGTCAGCATGTCTTGTATGCGTATTTGGAGTACTTGTATGTAATTCTGGGCTAGGGTTGACCAAGTCAACAGTTGGGGCATTTTTGCAGTTTTACAAAACTTCGGGGGCCTATGTGCATTTTATTAAAACTTCACACTTGAACTAATTTAATGTTTTGAGACTAAAAACCTGACTTGGAAGGATATTTTAAGTCTCAAGAAGGAAGTATTTGACTCGGGAGTTATCAAATCAATGGTGGGGGTCTTTCTGTAATTTTAGCAAACTTTAGGGGCCTAAGTGTAATTTACTGAAAGTTGTAGATTTCAATGCTAAGTTTATATGGGAGAGTTAAGAGTCATTCTTGGATGTTTTTGGGCCAGTATGGGTGTAATTTGGGGTCCAGGCACAGTCATGGACTGTACTGGACAGTTTCAAAGTATCGGGGCATTTTGGTCAAGTTAGCTTGCATGACCCACATTTCTATTGTATTCTTGCATACAACCTCATGTAGAGGATAAATGCTAATAGACTGTATACTTGACTTGTTTGTATCCAGTCGTTGTGCTCGTACCAAGTAGACGTACGTATTTGTGCTGCTGCGTTGACTGTGAGACCCCGATCCAATGTGAGACGAGAGTTGTAGGAGTGCTAGCTTTGCGTTGCGCCTTTCATGGCTCAGAGGTAAGTACATATGTACGGCCTTTTCATATCAAAATGTGTGTTCTCATTTAATGTTCAGATGAATGTTGGTTATATGAAATAGTATGAGAATGCATGTTTTCGACTCGAAAGTTGTTAAACTATTTTATTTATCTCCTTTGAGAACTCTCGGAAATTACTTGCGAAGTGCTGATATTATGATTCTGGTTATGTGAAAGAGAAGAAATAAAATACCTCTAATAGACTTAGGACGATGTACATAGTACTGTTATTAATGGGAGGCATCAAGCGATCCTCCATTTTCGTATGGCTAAGACCATTGAAGCAATGCTTCTTATTATTAAATAGAACGTTAATGTTCACAAATCCACCCTCGATGAGCCAAAATGTATCAAGATATTGAGGCCAAGGGTTTTATAGAGCTATAGAGTGCTACTTATACTTGTAAGGGTCACTACGGTATAGGGGTGTCGACACTTAAGGCCTTTTAGCTAATGTTGTGAGCGGGGTTGACGAATGGGCTCCCTTAACGCTCGGGTGAAATAGGGTTTGATAGACCCTAGAAGGAACCCTTAGTGATTATTTTGTGATCCCTCTGTTTACATCGATCCTGCTGGTGGCTCTTGACACGCCTCAGCTAAATTAAACTGTTGATTGAAGTCGAAATTAAAAATTGACTACATATTAATGTGGTTTGTGGCTCTTGATATGCCCTAATCGGTTGAAATGAATTGTAAATCTTGGCTACTCATGAACTACTATCGTTATAAGATCAAATGGACTTGTTTACTCTGGTTATGTTACGAACTACTCGTGGTCTCTCAATGTTATTAAATTGAGAGGTTTTTGTTACTCGTTTACTTCCAGTTGTTCCAAATTCTCCAACATGATAGCTTTACTATTTAAATCTTCTAATTTGTTTCAACTCATGCTTCCTTGCCACTCGTCGCTTTACATGTCGTAGTATGTATTTACTCAGTTTTTACTGATCATTCTCTTCAAAACTGCGTCGGCTGTTGCTATTTTAAAACCGCATGTCATCAATCAAGGTTGGGGAATGGGAACGCGGATCGATACGAAGACGATTAGTTTAAGTTAGATCACTTAGTAGATAACATAGATTATTTCACACATTGCTTTTGTAAAATTTTCTTTTCAAATATAGTTTTATTACCTAAATTGTAATATTCTTAAGATTATTCTACTTTTGAAAGTCGATTGTCGCATTAAACCTGAACCGAGATCTCGGGTCGTTGCAATACCTTTCCCTCAAATGGGCTTTGTATTAAGCCTCTGAACCAATTGGTCTTTGCAATCTACCCCCCTCAATTTAAATGGGGTAATTTACAGTTTCTGCCCCTAGGTTTATGTAAATAGGCAAATTCTACCCCTAGTGTTTATCAATTGACAGGGGACACCCCTATTTTGGATGGTTTGTAACGGTCATGGACGGAAAATGCAAAAGTACTAATTTGCCCTTGTACCTTTACTCAATATTTACAGGATAATTTACACAAAGCACCCTCCGATTATGGTATATATGCATTGGATAACCCTACTGTTTGCCAATCGGCAGAAGACACCCTTAATTTAGACAGACTCAAATAAAAAATGGGTAAGTACGACAAAGAATAATCTACCGAAGATTTGTTGGTTCATTTAAGACTTCAATAATGTTATTGCGAGCAATTTTTTAGTGCTCCAAAAGAGCACCACGTGGTGCTCTACAACCGATGAGTGTCTACCAATCACTGTCACTTTGTTTAAGTGTTGCATTTTCATTGGTTGTAGAGCACCACGTGGTGATCTAATGGAGCATTAAAAAAATTCTCTGTCATTGCCACGGAATAATCCCCTACGTGACTCTCCGACGGCGATGGATGAAAAAAGATGAAGATTTAATCATCTACCGCAACTTATTGAAAGCACTCAAATCGTATGAAAAAATATCGCATATGTGTAAACTTCTTCTCTGCAAGTCTAAAAAACTGAGTCATCCAATAGATGCGCAAAAAAAAGGTTTTAGGTGGGTTCAGGACTGCACATAATTCAGTTGACATAGTGAGAGGGAAAGACGCAAAAAAAATATTTGTAATTTATTCTCTTTTGTAAGTTACTTAAGATGTTGCTAGATAGTAATATAATTGTATTTGTTTGCTACGTATCTCTTTGTATCTTATGTGTTTTTCTTCTGTTTACAAGCACTTTTTTATTATATTACAGAATGCTGAGTGTATGATTTTTTTTTAATTCAACGCTTGAATGTAAATAAACTTGGTTGTATTAACTACTATAATCTTTAACAAAAAAAAACTACTACAATCCGCTTTATTTTAGCTTCGAATAATTTTCAATGATATTAATTTAGTTTGGCTTAGAAAAATTATTATCATTCTAGTAAACAAACTACACATTGATGTTGATATTTGACAAGTACTTTATCATAATTAATTTTGTTAAATAAAACTTATTCACTCAGTGTTGGTTTTCATTGTCGACAAATTTACCTTTTGACAACAACAAAATATGATCTATAATAATTTATAACCATCCATAGAGATATAAAAGAGTCATACTATTTAGTGGTATAAATAGTAATATCGAAGTTTCTAAAGATTAAAAAGGGTATTATATATCACTAGAGGACATAATAGGCATGAACCAAACACCTAAATGTGTACCTCACTGCCAATTCGCAAAATAGGACTGTTCCATATCAATTAACAAACAGTAAGGGTGTGCATTGCATATTTACCTAAACTTGGGGGTAATATGTGTAAATTACCAAAATTCAGGGATAAAACCGGAATAAAAAATACCCCAAAAGTGAACCCCACTATCACTTAAAGGATTCCTAACGAAAATGAACGGAGGGGTATAATTTGTAATTATTATTGCACTAAATAGGAGTGTCCCATGTCAATTGGTGAACAGTAGGGGTAGGAATTGCCTATTTACATAAACCTGAGGATGCAAACTGTAAATTACCCATATTAAGAAATTCATGTATCAATTCATTAGTGAAATTGTTGGCTTCAAATATCTGCAAAAGTTAAGCATGACAATTTTTTTGACTGAGATATGGTATTTTGACTGCGGGGCTTGACTCATGAAGTTGTGTGGGTTTCGGCCCATACCCCTATGGTAAGTCGGTAATAAACATAGAAAGCAATTTTGAGTCGGTAATAATTAAAGTGTAAAAGAGACTTTCACCCCCTCTAGTTTGACTGAAAGACAATTTCACCCCATTTGGTTTGATAATGAAACTATAATCCCTTCAATGTGCCGAACTTCAAATAATTTACACCATTGATTGTGATGCCGTTAGTCTGGGATGGATTAAATCACTGAAAGCAGCATCGGAGACACATTTTTCCTTTCATGCAAATAACTATTATACCTTTGAGTAACCCCAAAAATTTGCATAATATATGACCAAATTTGTCTAAAAAACTATTTTTAGTGACATATGCCAACTCCATACCAATGGTGTCATAGTACTGCTTGTGATGTTAGGTACAGTGAAAGGGTGAAACTATCCTTTTCGGAATTAAAAGGGTTAAAATTGTCCTTCAATCATACTAAAGGGCATAAAATGTGTTTTACCCTAATCTAAAGTCAGACTTGCAAGTTACTACTACTACTTGTGCACGGAATACTGCTAGGACGCCTTATTTTCATATGCATCTATAAATAAACAAACAAATTCTCAACTTCTATCATATGATCAATCAAAACTACTACAACTACAACTACAACTACAACATAACTCACTTTGCGAGAGAACACAAAACTCAAATATTTCAGTTTCTTCTTTGTTCTCCCGCCGTGACTGATGATTGTTCTTTGTTCTTGAGGCTTGTGACGCTGTTCGTTCTATTCCGATGGGATTGTTCTACCATCTGTCCGAGTGTTTGTCATCGCATCTTGTTCGGAAAGACACACGTTGGGAAAGAGAACTTCCCGACGACATAATCATAGACATCCTCAGCAGGCTTCCAGCCGAATGCGTTCTCAAACATCGAAGGGTTTGCAAGCGGTGGCTGTCTCTGACTTCCACCACTTACTTCGCTCAGTTGCATCTCAAAAGATCCACCACCACCACAAACGCCCTTCTTCTCCAAATTAGAACTTGGCACCTACAGTACGACAAGCTATTTTTGTTTCAGTTGGGTGAAAACAATACCAAGAAGAAGAAGAAAACCAATAATAATCCTCCGAGTTTGAAGAAGAGAATACGCGAGGGTGTTGTCAGTGCAGAGAAAGAACAAAATCTTGTACTTAGGGCATCTTGCGACGGGTTCCTTGTTTTCCAAGATGTGGATTCTCATTCAAGATTCGTGGTTTGCAACATCGTCACCCGCGAACAAGTGACTTTCCAAGCACCAATCAAAGGCCATATTGACTCATCTGTGCCCGCAATGTTCCTCCATCCGATAACCAAAGAGTACATGATAATTTTTCAAACCCCCGCACAAGGCAAGAAACCCTACTTTACTCGCTACGACTTCTACTTGTACGGTTTCACTAGCAAGTCATGGAGACAAATCTCATCCTTCCATCACATACCCGAGTATCATTTTTCTCCGGTGGTAGTGAACAACACCATTCACTGGATGACCTCGACGAGAAATATTAGTAGATATAACCCTCCTTGTGACAGTGCTATCTTCACGTTTGACATGATCACCGAAGAGTTGCGTGTGAGGCCTCACCCGGCGAATACATGTTCCCACCCCAGTCAACACCGACTAGGCGTGCATATCTACGAGGCCCAAGGAAGTTTATGTTTGTGTTGGATCGAACCGCATGGAAAATTTGCTGATATTTGGGCGTTGGAGGACTACGACAATTGGCGTTGGGCAAAGAAGAAAACAGTCGACACCAATTGCAATATCTTCCCAGGATCAATTCATATGATATCTAACCAAGAGCTGGTCTTTCGGTTAGA
This sequence comes from Linanthus parryae, assembly GCA_023055425.1. Classification (NCBI taxonomy): domain Eukaryota; kingdom Viridiplantae; phylum Streptophyta; class Magnoliopsida; order Ericales; family Polemoniaceae; genus Linanthus; species Linanthus parryae. Next base: position 3,178,862 of record JALGPY010000002.1, read on the forward strand.
CACACAGTTCCACAAAATTAATCTACACAAGAACCAGAAGGAGGCGATCTTAATGGACGAGACGAGGAAGGGATTCAGGAGGATGATGTTAAGCCATAACATGATCGTTTTCCCAATCACCAAGAGCTTTGTCTCACTCAAAGCATCCAAGGTTCCAGCTATACAAGAAAGTTAACAGATTGGTAGGACATTTTTTTTGTTTCATTCGTGTACGTGATTAGTGTTTAACCCAAATGATCAATGTATGCGAGATTACGCCGCTCTACTTGCCGGGTAGGTTCTCCTAACAAAAAGAACAGTGTACGAGCATGGCCAGACTGTAAATTCTTCATTTTGATATGAGAAAGCAATATAGCTTGAGTATTTTTTTTTTGGTAATAAAGAATACACCACAAGAGAGGAGCACAATTCTGGGCAACTATCATACCATCATCTGTCAATCTGAAGAACATTGCAATCTCGAGCAATATTGCTTGAGTACTGTCTATGATGCGTCCCTATTAAGGGTTTGCAGCATTTTTTTTTTTTATTTTGTAGTTCCCGCTACTACAGGACAAAAAAAGTTACCCGATATAGCAGGTAATCTCGAGTGGGGATAAAGTTGTTAACATATTTTCTCGCTTTAGGTAAAATTATTAATGTCTACGCAATAGAGAGATAGAAAAGGTTAGTATAAAGTTAATAAATTTCAACAAATAGACGGAACTACTTCACATTTAGAGAGCATTGTTAACAATTTGAGTTTTCTTGTTAAGAAATCACGATTAAATAAATTATAAACATACCAATATCAACGAAATAGTCCTTTAAAGGCATGATTAAAGATAAATACCGGAATAATTCCACAATAACATTAAAATAAGATGGTACTTGTTCAGAATCGTCTCCCGAATCGTCTTTTTCGCAAGAAATCACGAATAAAATCACTCTAAACAAACCTCGATCATTCATGCTAGTTTTTCTTAGCCTGATTACTTGACTGAGACCAGAAGTATTCCTCTTTAACATCAAACTCAAGTGGTATTTGTGCAAAATCGTCTTTCGGATCGTATACTTGTTCGACGGAGTCCACCAGAGGATTGTGGCATGTTGTCCTGTTGTGTCCCAGCTCCCTGCAATTGCCACACTACCTTCTATTGTCTTTCTTGGGGCCTTTTTGGCGTTTAGTGTCCGCGGGGTTCGGATTTTTCACATGGGCATAGGGATTTTCTACCTTCTTAATCTCTCCTTGTGTACCCTGAAAAGGTTTAGAAATCATTCTCTCAATTTTACGAATCCCATTGGCCATATGCTCTTTGAAGAACTTAAGTGTCTCACCTGAAGTACAACCCAAATGGTGATACAGGTCAACTTGGCTCCTCGTGGAACCCCGTCGAATGGATTGCACATCCGGGTCATAGTTCTTCCCAACATGCTCCTTCATTGATGGCTCAGTTTGATAGAATTCTTTGTCAGTTTTTGTCGACCTTTTGGCAATTAAAGAGGTTGGGATCCTATGTACACCCTTTCGTTTCAGAACAAACAACATGTGTTTGCAAATCATATACGATGTTTTCCAACGAAAACACCTGCACCGGATACGCCTATTATTCTGAAGACATTGAACAATTTGCTGAAGCAAGCAAAGATAGGGTGGTTAGGAATTAAGAAGAAATGATAATACAAATGAATACAATGATAGACATATTATAATCTGGTAACAAACAAAAGAGGCAATAGTTCAAAGAGTGTGAAATTAATGGTTTATTTCTAACTTTTAACACTCAAGATTTCAGTGCTAACAGTAAGGAAACATGAAAAGATTATTTAGCAATAAAAAAGAAGTACATGTGTACATATATAACTATGTAAATGGAAACAGATGTACATACCAGAGATTTCTTGATTTGATCTTTCATCACGTAGAACAAGTCCACGTTATCTTGTAGAACAATTTTGACTTGCAACAGTCTATAATTATCACCCTTTCGAGCTTGTATCCTAAACATATTGAAGACATTTTTGGTGAAGACCTATGTTGCATGGGACTCGATGTCCGTGAACCCTATTGTTATCACGGGGTCTGATTGGTCAAAGCGATAGTGTGCCTTACACTCGTTGTTGCATAGCTTGTCTGCCCCGACCGTGAATCCCTTTCAAGCATTGGTCAATTTATCCGAGAAGGACATAAATCCTTGATAAAATTGTTCATGCTCTCGCATCTTGAGGTCATAGTTTGCAAGGCGAACAAGTATTCCTTCAAGTATGTCTCCGCCCACAAGGGTCGATTCATATATATGACATGCACCCAATTCCTATTAGCAATATTCCATTTGTTAACCATTGCATGCCTATCATCATCCCAAAAAAAATCTGTTTTCCTACTACGCAAGCATTTTTTTAAATCAACCATGAAGGCTTCTCCCAACTTTAGATTAGCCTGGGCGTTCCGACAAAGATGCCAAGAACACAGACGATGCTTTGCCTCTGAGAAATTTTTCTGAATAACACTTCTCATGGCCAAATCACCATTCGTGATGACGGATAAAGGCTTCTTATTGTTCATTTCCTTCATCAGACACTTCAGAACCCAATCATATGTTTCTGCTGTCTCGTCGTTGAGAATAGCACAGGTAAAAATAGTCGTCTGGTAGTGATTGTTCACGCCAGATAGAATTAAAAATGGTTTTGATACATGTTGGTATTGTACGTTGCATAAAAAATAAGCACATAACCAAATCTATTGTAATCTACCATTGATCTCCTATCACACCAGAATACACTTTGAAGCTCATTATTTTTACCTATTTTGAACCTACAAACATAATAAATAATTCTTAAGGCAACAGAAAGATCAGTTAAATAATCAGTGTCAAAATTTAAATGTTAGAGTGTATATTTAACACATAAGAAAATATGGTTAATTGATAAGTAAACAATAAACAATATAGGTAGACATTTTAACAAATAAGATGGAAAGTTTAATAGTTAAGATGGTAATCTTACTCCTTGAACACGCTATAGTTACTGTGCTTCAAATTGTCAATGTACATCAAGGTCTGCTGCCAATCTCCTTCAGTTGAATATATCTTGTCCAGAGAAGCCATTTTATTGTATAGATCCTTCTGTGTTTAACCCAACTGGATATAACCATCGACTTGTTTAACCATCAAAAGAAAGCTTTGACAATACTTGATACCCACCTTCTTCAAAGATCTGATCTGTTCAACATACGCCTCGCTGACCTTTTTGTGTGACCGGTGGTTGCTCGTGTATTGTGGTTCCGAAAGTTTGTGTGAATGTCCGGTTCAAATTGAACCACCGTAAAAGGCTCGGTAGGTGAAGATTTTGATATTTTTACACGAGCTTTGCATACACACCTAGTGTTTCTGGTGTGCTCCCGTTTCCTATTTTCTTTGTATAGGACCTTCTCGGATCGCAAGCCTTGTCGGGCACACACATAGATCCTTGAATTTATGAATTTAAACATTTCCGGGTCGAAATACCTGTGGTTGCACCTTCTATTACCAAATCCAAGCATCAGTGCGCAGAGGTTGTACCAGTCATAAGCCTGAACATCATTTTCAAAAGTCATTGCCGTAACATCTTCCTTGGTAACATTTATTTTTGCAGAAAACTTGAAATTACTGTCTAAATAACTTAATAACCTAACTTAAACATTACGATCGCATACCTGGTATGATCTCTGCCTTTGGAGCTACCAAAATATAGTTTCTGGTGACATCTTCTACATAGTTCTCTTTAAGAGTGATGTCAAAATATTCATCTTCATCCATGACTTCAAAATCGTATTCTTCTTCCTCATAATCAAGAGGCAAAGATACCAAACCTTTTCCATGAACTCCACTTTCACGAATTTTGCTCCCTCTCATCTGAAATTGGTTTGTTTGTCTCCCTGGTTCTCTCATTGACTTTCTTCTCACCCTGATATTCAAATAAGAAGATCTCAACTACCAAAAATTAATATTGCACTATTTGGGAAATACATTTCATAAAGACAAGAAGAACGCTTAAAGGGGTTACCTTAAAAGTACTAAATCTCTGAAAAGTTTATTTCCTCATTAATGTCTGGATGTAATATAATAAATTTCTCAACTACCATGACCTTAGTGTCATGTAACCTATAACATTTTTTATTTTTATTTCAGTATTTAAGATAGCAACCTTAAGGTTATAGAATGAACCATTTAATTAAGCTTACTGTGTGGGTAGCAGAGAATTATTACTATTCAATGCATAACATAAATGAACCAGCCCAACCATATCCTTAAATCCTAGCCACATTGGCAGGAAAAGCTGAAGGTCCATCTATTTTGAGTTAACTCTCCTAACTACCAAGCCATATGAAGTGTTTATATGAAAGTGTTCTATCATATCCAAGAATATGAGATACCTTAAAATATCATATTTTTAAATAAACTCTCCTAGCAAAAAAAATGTATTTTAAATAAACTCTCCTACCATCAAAAAATACATACCCCAATAATGTAAAAGTTGCAAAGCTAACTAATAATCAACTTAAGGCCGAGAAAACACTTGAACCCTCTCATCTGAAATTTGTTTGTTTATCTCCCTGGTTCTCTCATTGACTTCCTTGTCACCCTGATATTCAAATAAGAAGACCCCAACCACCAAAAAGTAGTGTTGCACTATTTGAGAAATAAATTTCATAAAGACAAAAAAATTCTTTAAGGGATTACCTTAAAAACTACGAAATCTCTGAAAACTTTATCTCCTCAGTAATCTAAGGATGTAATATAATAAATTTCCAGCTACCAAGATCTTGGTGTAAGTGAATGGACCCTCTAAAGGTTATGAGCTCAGGTGTAGAATTTAAGATAGCAACTTTAAGTTTATAGAGAGAGTTAGTTCGTTAAGCTTATTTTGTGAGTAGCATGACCATTCAATGCATAACATAAACGAACCAGTTCAACCACATCCTTAAAGTCTAGCCACATTTGCTGGAAAAGTTGAAAATCCATCAATTTTGAGTTAACTCTCCTAACTATCAAGTCATATAAAGTGTTTATATGAAAGTGTTCCATCCTATCTAAGAATGTGAGATACCTTGAAATATCATATTTTTAAATAAACTCTCCTATCAAAAAATGTGTTTTGAATAAACTCCCCTAACGGCGAAAAGTACATAACCCAATAAGGTAAAAGTTGCAAAGATAACTAATAATCAACTTAACTCTAATTCTGTTGTGTTTAGTTAAGTAGGAGACCCGAAGGGACCGAGAATGCCTCAAAATCCTACTATTTTCATGTAAAACTGTTGTATGTTGTGATTTTTGTCATTTTCATCGTTTTAATTTCAAAGTAAGATAGTTTCTCCTCTATTTAATTCTAGTTCTGCTGTGTTTAGTTAAGGATTTAAGTTTTGTTAACAATGTTATCTATGTTTTATCTTAACTGAAAAAGTTATTATCTTAATTATTAATCTCTCTAACTAAGGCTTAGTCGGTGTTATCCTTAAATTATCTTGTTGAGCTTTGTTCATTCTAAAGTGTTTGCAATACTATCTAGGTTAAAAAGAAATCTTCCCTAGTACCACATTTTTTGTCCGGTTGCTGGCATATTTGTAATAACGGCAAGTACGAGCTTAGTCGGTTACCACCGGGACGCACCAAAGTTTTTGCCTAAAGTAATAGTAGTAGTAAGAAGTCTGCCCAGAATATGAGATAACAACCTGTAAGGCAGGTATTCTCATACATAACAAGGGGTAAAAAAGGAAATAACAGAGCTGAATCATTACTAACAGACCTGGACGGACCCCCTAACGACGTCAGATTCCTTATCGGAACAACGCCATTCAACTTAACATTTACGATTTTAAAGAAACAATCCTTATGATCGGACGGCTACTGATGTTCCTGATCTTCAAATCTAACAGTAGCTGCTAAATGTTGAAGCTACTGTTCATTTGGTTATTTTCGTGTTCATTTGGTCGAATCTTCTATCCTCTTTTCACCTATTTGCTAGTTCTCCTGCTCTCTTGACAGATAGATTCCATATTCAGTTTGAATATCTCTAGCAGTTCATACTTCCGGGATTTACCAACGTTGCTCTGTCATGTTGAATGAAGCTGTTTCTACGATTTCTTAGAATTTGAAAAGAATAGTTGAAATATGTTGTAGCGGAGGGATATTTAGTGTTTGGATTTCGTTGGCTATGAGATGATTTTCAGAACAGATAACAAATACATCAACAGATGAGTTTGGTGCACGATTCATACAATTTCACTACGTCTGTTCAAAACGGTACAAGGAGGAGTCGATTGGCAAAACGGTTTGAGTATCTAGGGTTTTGTAGAATGGAGAGTCACAAAGGGGTTACCTCATTTTAGTAAGGGTATTTTTGTCTGAAAATGTATTTTTTTTGCGTAGGAACCATTCAAAGAGATGGAGAATAATGCATCCCTAGAACATATATGCATGATACCCAAGCTTGGAACAAAGTAACTAAAATGTGGCTCCATGCGCAGCAGCAACCTTTGAAGGAAGCTATCATAATCTGGAACCGATGCACATTTATATTGGACCAATCAAGAACTTTATTCACACTTTTAAAAATAAATAAATAAATCATTTAGCCGGGTTAAAACCCGGGAATTTTTTAAAATCACTTTTGTAAGAGTGCACCGGATCACCATCTACAGGGATTTTATCGTCTACAGGAACACCATCTGCAGGAATTTGACCATTGGGAGGAACGCCATATTGGGTTTTGATGTAGGTAACGCAGTGGAATAACAAAAATTAATCCTACTCAAAGCCCACCAAGGATCACAGGAAGAGACATCATAACATGATTAAGGTCATAGAAGATGTGTACCTTTTTGATTTGTGAGGTCACACGAAGAATGATGTCCTCGTCTCTACGGTTGATCCACGTCTAGAGGTGAGATCTAGATTCTTCCTTCTCCACAAGTGCTAGCTTGAACCCGGAGGAAGAGGTATGAAGATCAAAGCAACAAAGCAACAAAGGCACAAGGGAGGGGCGGCCTCCTCTTTGCCGTCGGGTAGAGGGGGCGGACGGGGGCTAGGGTTTCGGCCCTAGCTCTTGTCTTGCTCTCTCTTTTGCTCTCTCCCACTCTTTGTGTTATGTCTAATAATAACTCATGTGGGAAGGAAGCTAGAGCCTCTTATATATATACTCCAACAACTCCTTGTTGTTTCCATATTAGAGTTTTTCTTGTTCTAGTAGGACTAGAACTATTCCCTTCCTTGCAAATTAGTCCTACTAAGTTTGCAAGGTGTTGCACAATGATCCTTCTATTAATTAATCAATATTAATTAATCCCAAATCTAGCTCTACTCTATTTGACGTGTGACCCCATAGGTTTCTACTTAGTTGGTAGTAACTATTACTAACATGGAGCGGTGTCTAGCAACACATCCATGCCACCCATCCAATAGAAATAGTCAGTGATCCCGACAAACCTTTGTGCCCAATATGTCATATTGCATTATCCCTTTGTCACCATATCCGGATTGGACACGAGACATAAATAGTCACACTCGTATATCCAATCCATAGTTCCTCGATCCTGGGAATATGCTTACGCTTGCAGATAACATTAATATCTCTATATTAATTAATCTGAGTCTGGCCAGACATTCAATAAGCCTCATCCCTCGAGTGGCCGTGGATATTTACCCCCATTATGTGGGAGGGACAAATCCTATCTACATCACTACGATCTCTAAGCTTGCTTCCTATCACGCCCGATAGCCACCTTTATGATTACCCAGTTACGGTGTAACGTTTGATAACATCAAAGCGCAATATTTCACAACTAGAGTATCTAGTGACTTCAAGTCCAAGGATTGCAATAATATTAGCACTACGAAAAGCGATTGTGACTTCACATAATCTAATGTATCCTTTTCGTCGTGGGTCAATCCAGTATGCCATTACTCCTAATGCATACCCATGTGTTAGACTTGATATCTCCATATCAATCTACCCACATACTAGTCTATATTTGATTGTCCTATTAATCAATATAATGGACTAGGGATATTTAAGATAAATAACACAATTTATCTAAGGACTTCATTATATTAAATATCGCCATAAATAATAAATGAATATTCTAGCCAAAACATTGTTCACACTAAATCTACGATTGCCTCTAGGGAATCTATTCCAACAGTCTCCCACTTGCACTAGAGCCAATCTGGCGCATCTCGTATGCCTATAGATCTGGCGTGCCCTTCATGCTTTCGCTGCGCAAGAGGTTTCGTGAGCGGATCTGACACGTTGTCATCCGTCGGAATCTTGCACATCTTCACATCTCCTCGATCGATCATATCACGAATAAGATGGAATCTCTTAAGTACATGCTTTGACTTTTGGTGCGATCTTGGTTCCTTTGCCTGTGCGATTGCCCCAGAGTTGTCACAGTACAACTCTATGGGATCCACTATGCTAGGGACCACACCGAGCTCAGCGATAAACTTCTTTATCCATACCGCCTCTTTCGCCGCTTTCGCAGCAGCAATGTACTCAGCTTTTGTTGTAGAATCAGCAACTGTGCCTTGCTTGGAACTCTTCCAGCTTACAACTCCTCCATTCAGGCAAAACACGTATCCAGACTGCGATCTGTAATCATCCTTGTCGGTTTGGAAGCTTGCGTCAGTGTAACCCTTTACACTTAGCTCTTCCATTCCTCCAAATATCAAGAATACATCCTTAGTTCTTCTCAAGTACTTTAGGATGTTCTTGACAGCAATCCAGTGACTCTCACCCGGATTGGACTGATATCTGCTCACCATACTCAATGCGTATGATACGTCTGGTCTAGTACATAGCATGGCGTACATGATGGATCCTATGGCCGAAGCATAGGGTATCCTGCTCATGCGGTGCTTCTCCATCTCGTTGGAGGGACAGTCATTCTTGGAAAGAGTGACTCCATGTGACACGGGCAAGAATCCCTTCTTGGAATCTTGCATGTTGAACCTCTTCAACACCTTGTCAATATATGTACTCTGACTTAGGCCAAGCAACCTTTTAGATCTATCTCTATAGATCTTTATACTAAGTATATAGGTTGCGTCTCCTAAGTCTTTCATCGCAAAGCACTTTCCTAGCCAATCTTTAACAGATTGCAGAGTAGGAATATCATTGCCAATGATTAGTATGTCATCCACATACAAGACCAGAAATACTATAGAGCTCCCACTAACCTTCTTGTAAACACAAGGCTCATCTTCGTTCTTGATGAAGCCAAACTCTTTGACTGCGTCATCAAAACGTCGATTCCAGCTCCTAGAAGCTTGCTTTAATCCATAAATGGACCTTTGCAGCTTACAGACTTTATTGGTATTTTCTGAATCCTCAAAACCCTCTGGTTGTGTCATGTACACATCCTCAAGGAGATTCCCATAAAGGAACGCTGTTTTGACATCCATTTGCCAAATCTCATAGTCGTAGTATGCTGCAATAGCAAGTAAGATTCGAATGGATTTAGTCATGGTGACTGGTGAAAAGGTCTCATCATAGTCAATACCATGAATTTGTCTATAACCTTTGGCCACGAATCGGCCCTTATAGGCAACTACCTTGCCATCCATGTCGGTCTTCTTCTTGAAGACCCACTTGCACCCTTTGGGTCGAGCCCCTTCGGGTGGTTCCACCAAAGTCCATACTTTGTTGGTGTACATGGAATCCATTTCGGATCTCATGGCTTATAGCCACTTCTTAGAGTCTGGGCCACTCATGGCTTCTCCATAGTTTGCAGGCTCATCATCCATGAGTGGTACGTCATCGGGCTCAGTCACGAGAAGTCCATACCTCTCTGGCTCATGACGCACTCTTCCTGATCTACGGAGTTCATGTGTTACCTGAACAGGCTCTTCCACAACTTCTTGTGGTTCCTGTTCATGTTCCATTATTGGTTCAGTGGTTTGTGGTTCATGAATTTATTCAAGTTCTACAACCCTCCCACTTGCTTCTTTAGAGACTAGTTCTCTTTCTACAAACACGCCGGTCCGAGCAACAAACACTTTGTTCTCGGTAGGGTTATAGAAGTAATATCCTTTAGTCTCTTTAGGATATCCCAAATCTTCATAAACGACACCATGGGACGCCTCCCAGTCCATATCTCTTATGGCGTCTTCATGACTGATTTGGATGGAACACGGTTAATGGTAAAAGCTGCCGTCATTAGAGCATGTCCCCAAAAGGATATCGGAAGATCTGTTTGAGACATCATAGATCGCACCATATCTAATAGAGTGCGATTCCTCCTCTCAGATACACCATTCCATTATGGTGTTCCGGGTGGAGTGAGCTGGGATACTATCCCACACTCTCTAAGATACTCATCAAACTCTTGGCTTAAGTATTCTCCTCCACGATCCGATCGTAGAGCTTTAATACTCTTGCCAAGTTGCTTCTCTACTTCATTCTTGAATTCCTTGAACAATTCAAAGGATTCAGATTTGGCCTACATAAGGTATACAAATCCATATCTACTTAAATGATCAGTAAATGTGATGAAGTAGGTATAACCACCTCTGGCAGGCGTGGGGAATGGTCCGCATACATCAGTATGTATGAGTGCCAATAACTCACTAGTCCGCTCGCCTTTCTTATTGAAAGGGGACTTTGTCATTTTTCCTGATAAACAAGATTCACATGTCTCATATGATTCCAAATCAAATGAGTCTAGAAGTCCATCCTTATGGAGTCTAGATATGCGTTTCTCATTTATATGGCCTAAACGACATTGCCATAGATATGTAGGATTTAAATCATTAGTTTTAATCCTTTTAGTATTTATGTTATAGATTGGATTATTTAGATCAAGGATATACAATCCATTTGACAAATGCGCACTACAATAGTGCATACTATCAAAATAAATGGAGCAACACTTGTCCTTTATTGAAATAGAAAAACCTTTCTCGTCCAAACAAGAAACGGAAATAATGTTTCTGCTCAGAGCAGGCACATAAAAGCAATTGTCTAATTCTAAAATAAGTCCAGAAGGCAAAGATAGCTCATAAACGCCTACAGCTAATGCAGCAACCTTTGCTCCATTCCCGACGCGCAAGTCTATCTCCCCTTTTCGCGATCTTCTACTTCTTTTCAAATCCTGCACATTACGACAAATGTGAGAACCACATCCGGTATCTAATACCCAGGATGATGAAATAGAGAGATTGACGTCTATAAAATAAATACCTGGTGGTGGTGGAATCACTATTCCAAGCTTCTTATCCTCCAGATATTTAGGGCAATTCCTCCTCCAGTGACCCGGCTGGCTGCAGTAGTGACATTCACCTTTAGCCACGCCCCCACTAGGCTTTAGGGCTTCCTTGGATTTCGCAACTTTCTTGCGTTTTCCTTTTGAAGTACATGCAACTGACTTGCCCTTCTTCTTGTGTACCATCATTATGGCTTTGCCCTTGCCATTATTGATGCTTTGCTCAGCTGTCTTTATTGTTGGAATAGATGCCCTAGAGGCAATCTAGTTTAGTATGAATTTGTAATTGGCTAGAAATTCATTTATTATTTATTGGATATTTAATATAATGAAGTCCTTAGATTTACAATCGTGTTGTTTATCTTAAATATCCCTAGTCGAGTATAATGATTAAATGGGACAATCATCTATAGACTAGTATGGGGTTGGATTGGTATGGAGATATCACGATCCAACACATAGGTGTGCATTACGGAATGTTGCACTGGATTGACCCATTACCGAGAAGGCTACATACACGTTATGTTGAGTCACAAGTGCTTCTCGGGTACAATGGTATTGTCATCCTTAGACTTGAAGTCACTAGATATTCTAGTTGTGGATCATTGTGATCTTGGTAGCGTTAAACGCTACACCGTAACTGGGTAGTTATAAGGGCGTGTACTGGATACAATGAGAAGCAAGCTTAGAGATCGTAGTGGACGTAGAGAGGATTTGCCCCTCCCACATAACGGGAGCAAATATCCAAGGCCACTCGAGGATAGTGCTTATAGAATGTCTGGCCAGACTCAAATAAATCAATATATGAGATATTGATGTTATTTGCACGAATAAGGCTATTCCATGGATCGAGAAACTAGGGATTGGATATACGAGTGTGACTTGTATGTCTCGTGTCCAATCCGGATATGGAGGCAAAGGGATGAGACAATTACTTGTACAAGGTTGTCTAGATGACTATTCTATTAGTTGGCTAGAATGGATGTTTTGCTAGAAACCGCTCCATATTAGCAAAGAGTTGCTACCAACTAGATAGAACCTATGGGGTCACACGCTATATAGAGTTGTACTAGATTTGGGAATTAATTAATTGGATTAATTAATTAGAAGGATCACTTTGCAAACCCTTGCAAACTTAGTAGGGACTAATTTGCAAGGAAGGGACTAAATTGAATTCTAGTAGGACTAGAATAAGTCCTTTAGGTAGTTAACAAGGAGTTGTTGGACTATATAAAGGACCCTCCTCCTTCCTTCCCTACACAACTTTTATGCTCTAGAGAGAACATAACAAGAGTAGGAGAGAACAAAGGAGAGAGAGAGCAAGCCACAAGAGGGACGCCGCCCCCTTGCCGCCGCCCCTTGTCCCCGACGCCACAAGGGTGCCGAACCCCTTTTGGTGTCTCGTTTTGCGTGATTTCTTCACCCTCCTTTCAATCCGGGCTAGCACCAAGGAGATTGGAGATCTAGGAACAACTCTAGGCGTGGATCAACTATAGAGAACGTGACACTATTCGCGTTTGAAGTCATCAAGGAGAACCCAAAGGTGTGTTTATGATTTCTTACCTTCACTATCGTTATGCATCTAGACTTGTGATCCTTGGAGGGTTTTGCATGGTTTTATGTTTGATTATGCTTCCGTTGCGCAATCCATGAATCAAAACCCTACAGTGGTATCAGAGCCACAAGTCGTAGAGCATAAACGTGGTTTATGTGTTACGTTTTAGTTGTTTTACACCTTAAATTGATTGTTTATCGCGTAAAACAAGACAAATCAAGCATGGGATGCAATTTGTCAATAATTAATCATAACAAGATCCAATTTTTGCATTGGATGCATGAATTGGTGAGTTTGAGAAATTTTAGGATCTTAGATCTAGGGTTTGGGCATCCTTGGGGAAGAAGGAGTTCTCCCACAACAAGGAAACAACCAAACTTGGGCTCCAAGCAAGGAGGGTGTTTTGGAAACAACCTCCACAAGGAAGGTTCGGCCCCTAGGGAGCCGCCCCCCTTGCTTGCCGCCCAAGTTTGGCGCCCTAAGGGGGCGGGCGGCCCTAACCCGCGGGCCTAGCTTGCGGGTTTTGGGCCGGGCCGACCCTAGGGCTTTATGGTTCACTTATTTGGGCCCGGGCAATTTGATTGTTGGGCCCATGGACCGTTTTAACCCTAGAAATCCTAAAATCAATTAAAATTGACCAAGCGCGTTAAAATTGGATTTTAACTGTTTATGTGCAAATCGCATGGTGATTGGATATGGCCTTAGGATGTGGTTTGATGTGGATGTTTAATTTTGTGGTTTGGTTTTACGGCCTGCGAGCTGATCAATTAATTGTAATAATTAATTAGGGTTTTATGGCCTGCGTGCCATTTTTTTTCTCTCAACTTGTGAGATTTATTTTATTTAGTATAGATATTAGATAGTGCTAGATAAAGTAGATTGTTAGCCAAGATTGAAGAAAAGAATCCCAAAGCCAAAGAAGTCACAAAAGATGGAGCATGGAGCATGGAGCATTCCACATGACTATGAAGGATGGACCAAAAGATCGAGACGCATGGAGATGTGTTTGCTTTTAGGGTTCATAGATAATTCCATTGGCTTGGAATTATCTTAGTCTAGAAAAGGCCATATCCACATCACGTTTAATTTCTGTTTTGTGGTTGTTTATTTATTGTCTTATTATTTGTGTGGTTGGTGTATGGATGATGCATGCAATTAGGATAATAAGATAATTAGACAACCCGGATCTATTATTTGGAGTTGTGCCCAAACTCAAATAGATAGATTAGTTGATATTGATCAACAAAATAATTAAAATTGAATTGAAAATCCCTCAAATTTTTAAAATATTGTGTTCTTGCCTTCTCGTTATTTAAACACTCATTATCATCATTATTTATCAAGTTCGTGCGTGCCAAAGCATGGCGACTTGGTTCATAATGATGGAATGCGATGGCACGTAACAATGTGCAATTGTTTAGATAAGAGGTTGAACACAACTAGGCTATTAATTTGATTAAGAAACCTAGAGGCAATCAATTGGGATTATCCATATGGATGGATAAATAAGGAGTTATTTGCCCGATTGAACCAAGAGTTGCATGTGGGATGCAATTGGAATTGTTCCTACCTAAGAAGTAATTGAATTATGGGTGACTTGCCAAAGCAAGCTCATAAGGAGATGAAAAAGATGGATCTTGGCCCACTAGAAAATATAAGGATATTTTCCGCATTAATATCTTGAGGGTTATTAATCCGTAGAAAAATAGTGGGAGCTATATTTAATAAACTAGCCATTATTAAATATAGTCAAAAATTCACAAATACTAAAACTTGCGTATTTTCCTTTTTGTAGAATTCCAAATGGCAAACAACTCATCGAGTTCACAACATTCCCTACGATCTGTCCTTGAGAAGGACAAGCTCTCAGGAACCAACTTTCTCGATTGGTACAGAAACTTGAGAATTGTTCTCAAGCAAGAGAAAAAGCTGTACGCAATAGAGGAGCAAGTTCCAGAAGGTCCAGAGAATCAGACACCTGCTGCCTTAAAGGCGTATCAAAAGCGTGTTGATGACGCTAATGATGCGGCCTGCCTAATGCTTTGCACCATGACCTCTGAGCTTCAGAAGCAACATGAGAACATGAATGCTGTCGATATGATCGAACATCTAAAGCAGCTCTTCCAAGAGCAGGCGAGGGTAGAGAGGTATGAGGTCTCAAAGGCACTGTTCAAATGTCATCTGGCAGAAGGGAACCCGGTGGGACCCCATGTACTCCGAATGATCGGGTACTTGGAGAATCTCGCCCGGCTTGGGTTCCCGGTCGGCCAAGAGTTGGCAACCGATCTCGTGTTGCAATCGTTGCCCGAAAGTTATGGACAGTTCATTATGAACTATAACATGAACGAGATCGTTAAACCACTGCCAGATTTGCTCAACATGTTGAGGACGGCTGAACAGAGCATCAACAAGGGTAAGGGCAAGGCCATTATGATGGTGCATAAAGGAAAGGGTAAAAAGTTTGCCTCTTCCTCCAAGGGCAAAGGCAAGTCAGTTGCTAAGTCCAAGGAACAAGCCCTTAAGCCTGTTGGTGGGATTGCCAAGGTCGTGACTAAGGGTGAATGTCACTACTGTAGTCAACCGGGACACTGGAGGAGGAACTGCCCAAAATATCTGGAGGACAAGCGGCTTGGAATAGTGATTCCACCACCACCAGGTATTTTTGTTGTAGATGTCAATTTAACTGTCTCTACATCATGGGTATTAGATACTGGATGTGGATCTCATATTTGTCGAAATATGCAGGATCTAAAGAGAAGTAAAAGATTGGCTAAAGGGGAGGTAGATCTGCGCGTTGGGAATGGAGCAAAGGTTGCTGCGTTGGCCATAGGCGTTTGCGAGCTATCTCTGCCCTCAGGATTAGTTTTAGAATTAAATAATTGCTATTTTGTGCCTGCTATGAGCAGAAACATTATTTCTATTTCTTGTTTGGACAAGGAAGGTTTTATTATTTCAATAAAGAACAATTGTTGTTCCTTTTATTTGAATAATATTCACTATTTTAGTGCGCAATTATTTAATGGACTTTATGTCCTTGATCTAAGTAATCCTGTCTACAACATTAATACCAAGCGGATTAAAATAAATGATTTAAATCCTGCTTATTTATGGCATTGTCGTTTAGGCCACATAAATGAGAAACGTGTATCTAGACTCCATAAGGATGGATTGCTAGACTCATTTGATTTTGAATCATATGAGACATGTGAGGCTTGTTTATTGGGAAAAATGACAAAGTCCCCTTTCAATAAGAAAGGTGAGAGGACTAGTGAGCAATTGGCGCTCATACATACCGATGTGTGTGGGCCATTTGCCACGCCTGCCAGGGGTGGTTATGTCTACTTCATTACGTTTACTGATGATTACAGTAGATATGGATTTGTGTACCTTATGAGGGCAAAATCCGAATCCTTTGAAGTGTTCAAAGAATTCAAGAATGAAGTAGAGAAGCAACTTGGCAAAAGTATCAAGGCTCTACGATCGGATCGTGGAGGAGAATACTTGAGCCAAGAGTTTGACGACTATCTTAGAGAGTGTGGGATCGTGTCCCAACTCACTCCACCTGGAACGCCACAATGGAATGGCGTGTCCGAGAGGAGGAATCGAACCCTATTGGATATGGTTCGGTCTATGATGTGTCAAACCGATCTTCCATTAACGTTTTGGGGCCACGCTCTATTAAGTGCAGCTTTTACCATTAACCGTGTTCCATCTAAATCAGTCATGAAGACACCATATGAGATGTGGAGTGGGAGGCGTCCCACACTGTCGTTCATGAGGATTTGGGGCTGCGATGTTTATGTAAAACGTTTACAATCAGACAAGCTAGGGCCTAAATCGGATAAGTGTAAATTTGTGGGGTACCCTAAGGAAACTAAGGGATACTATTTCTACAATCCAACCGAGAACAAAGTGTTTGTTGCTCGGACCGGCGTGTTTCTAGAAAGAGAGTTTGTCTCTAAAGAAGCAAGTGGGAGGAATGTAGAACTTGAAGAAGTTCAAGAACCACAAATCACAGAACCGATTATGGAACATGAACAGGAATCACAAGCAGTTGTGGATCCACCTGTTCAGGTAACACAAGAGCTTCGTAGATCTAGTAGAGTGCGCCAGGAACCCGAGAGGTACGGACTTCTCGTAACTGATTCCGGTGACACGATGCTCATAGATGATGAGCCTACTACCTATGAGGAGGCCATGAATGGCCCAGACTCGCAGAAGTGGCTTGAGGCCATGAGATCCGAGATGGAATCCATGTATACCAACAAAGTATGGACTTTGGTGGAACCACCAGATGGGGCGCGGCCCATAGGGTGCAAGTGGGTCTTCAAGAAGAAGATCGACATGGATGGTAATGTGATTACCTATAAGGGCCGATTGGTGGCTAAAGGATTCAGACAGATTCATGGTATTGACTATGATGAAACCTTTTCACCAGTCGCAATGACCAAATCCATCCGAATCCTACTTGCAATTGCAGCATACTACGACTATGAGATTTGGCAGATGGATGTCAAAACAGCATTCCTTTATGGGAATCTCCTCGAGGACGTGTATATGATACAGCCGGAGGGTTTTGAGGATCCAAAGCAAGCCAACAAAGTCTGTAAACTGCAACGATCCATTTATGGATTGAAGCAAGCTTCTAGGAGTTGGAATCGACGTTTTGATGAAGTGGTCAAAGAGTTTGGCTTCATCAGAAACGAAGATGAGTCTTGTGTCTACAAGAAGGTTAGTGGGAGCTCTGTAGCTTTTCTGGTCTTGTATGTGGATGACATACTACTCATTGGAAACGACATTCCCATGCTACAATCTGTGAAAGATTGGCTAGGAAAGTGTTTCTCAATGAAAGACTTAGGGGAAGCAGCCTATATACTCGGTATAAAGATCTATAGAGATAGATCTAAGAGGTTGCTAGGCCTAAGTCAAAGTACATATATTGACAAGGTGTTGAAACGGTTCAACATGCAAGATTCCAAGAAGGGATTCTTGCCCATGTCATATGGAATCACTCTTTCGAAGAGTGGTTGTCCTTCCAATGAGATTGAGAAGGAACGCATGAGTAGGATTCCCTATGCCTCGGCCATAGGATCCATCATGTACGCCATGTTATGTACTAGACCAGATGTGTCATATGCCTTGAGTATGACAAGCAGATACCAATCCAATCCAGGTGAGAGTCACTGGATTGCTGTCAAGAACATCCTAAAGTACTTGAGAAGAACTAAGGATGCTTTCTTGATGTTTGGCGGTGAGGAAGAGTTGCGTGTAAGGGGTTACACTGATGCAAGCTTCCAAACCGATAGAGATGACTTTAGATCACAGTCGGGATATGTGTTTTGCCTGAATGGAGCAGCGGTGAGCTGGAAGAGTTCCAAGCAAGAGACGGTAGCTGATTCTACAACAGAGGCTGAGTACATTGCTGCAAATGGCGCAGCAAAGGAGGCTGTTTGGATCAGAAAGTTTGTTTCTGAACTTGGTGTGGTCCCTAGCATTGCGGATCCAGTGGAGTTGTTTTGTGACAACACTGGGGCGATCGCGCAATCAAAGGAACCAAGATCGCACCAGAAGTCCAAGCACGTGCTCAGGAAGTTTCATCTGATTCGAGATATTATCGATAGAGGAGACGTTCGGATATGCAAGATTCCTACAGATGATAATCTGTCAGACCCGCTTACGAAGCCTCTCACGCAGTGGAAGCATGAAGGGCACACTAGGAGTATGGGCATACGAGATGCGCCAGATTGGCTCTAGTGCAAGTGGGAGACTGTTGGAATAGATGCCCTAGAGGCAATCTAGTTTAGTATGAATTTGTAATTGGCTAGAAATTCATTTATTATTTATTGGATATTTAATATAATGAAGTCCTTAGATTTACAATCGTGTTGTTTATCTTAAATATCCCTAGTCGAGTATAATGATTAAATGGGACAATCATCTATAGACTAGTATGGGGTTGGATTGGTATGGAGATATCACGATCCAACACATAGGTGTGCATTACGGAATGTTGCACTGGATTGACCCATTACCGAGAAGGCTACATACACGTTATGTTGAGTCACAAGTGCTTCTCGGGTACAATGGTATTGTCATCCTTAGACTTGAAGTCACTAGATATTCTAGTTGTGGATCATTGTGATCTTGGTAGCGTTAAACGCTACACCGTAACTGGGTAGTTATAAAGGCGTGTACTGGATACAATGAGAAGCAAGCTTAGAGATCGTAGTGGACGTAGAGAGGATTTGCCCCTCCCACATAACGGGAGCAAATATCCAAGGCCACTCGAGGATAGTGCTTATAGAATGTCTGGCCAGACTCAAATAAATCAATATATGAGATATTGATGTTATTTGCACGAATAAGGCTATTCCATGGATCGAGAAACTAGGGATTGGATATACGAGTGTGACTTGTATGTCTCGTGTCCAATCCGGATATGGAGGCAAAGGGATGAGACAATTACTTGTACAAGGTTGTCTAGATGACTATTCTATTAGTTGGCTAGAATGGATGTTTTGCTAGAAACCGCTCCATATTAGCAAAGAGTTGCTACCAACTAGATAGAACCTATGGGGTCACACGCTATATAGAGTTGTACTAGATTTGGGAATTAATTAATTGGATTAATTAATTAGAAGGATCACTTTGCAAACCCTTGCAAACTTAGTAGGGACTAATTTGCAAGGAAGGGACTAAATTGAATTCTAGTAGGACTAGAATAAGTCCTTTAGGTAGTTAACAAGGAGTTGTTGGACTATATAAAGGACCCTCCTCCTTCCTTCCCTACACAACTTTTATGCTCTAGAGAGAACATAACAAGAGTAGGAGAGAACAAAGGAGAGAGAGAGCAAGCCACAAGAGGGACGCCGCCCCCTTGCCGCCGCCCCTTGTCCCCGACGCCACAAGGGTGCCGAACCCCTTTTGGTGTCTCGTTTTGCGTGATTTCTTCACCCTCCTTTCAATCCGGGCTAGCACCAAGGAGATTGGAGATCTAGGAACAACTCTAGGCGTGGATCAACTATAGAGAACGTGACACTATTCGCGTTTGAAGTCATCAAGGAGAACCCAAAGGTGTGTTTATGATTTCTTACCTTCACTATCGTTATGCATCTAGACTTGTGATCCTTGGAGGGTTTTGCATGGTTTTATGTTTGATTATGCTTCCGTTGCGCAATCCATGAATCAAAACCCTACATTTATCATGTTCAATAGGTCTGGCAAAGACTTGTTAATCTCATTCATATTATAGTTCATAATGAACTGATTATAACTGCCAGGCAACGATTGCAAGACGAGATCAGTCGCCAAGTCCTGGCCGAGTGGGAACCCCAGTCTCTCAAGGTTCTCAATGTACCCGATCATTCGGAGTACATGAGGACCTACTGGATTCCCCTCTGCAAGACTACTTTTGAACAACGCTTTAGACACCTCATAGCGCTCATGCCTTGCCTGTTCCTGAAACAAATGTTTCAAGTGTCTGATCATATCATAGGCTTCCATGTTCTCGTGTTGCTTCTGAAAATCACCAGTCATGGTGCAAAGCATGAGGCAAGTCACGTCATTAGAATCATCAATATGTTTCTGACGTGCCCTTACTTCCGCTAGTAGAGACTCATCTTGTGGTGGGTCTGGAATTGGAGTGTCCAAGACGTACAGCTTCTTTTCTTGCTTGAGGACAATCCTCAAATTTCTGTACCAGTCAAGGAAATTTGTTCCAGACAATTTATCCTTCTCAAGGACAGATCGTAGGATGAACTCGATGCGTTGTTGTTTGCCATTTGGAATTCTACAAAACGAAAAATATACAATTTAGTATTTTGAACAATTTAACTATATTTGACAATGGCTAGATCATTAAATATAGCTCCCACTATTTTTCTCGGATTAATAGCCCTCACTATTAAAGCGGAAAATATCTTTATACTTTCTAGTGGGTCCAAGATCCCTTTTTCACTTCTTCTTGAGCTTGCTTTGGCAAGTCACCCAAGAATTTGTTATTTAGGTAGGAACCATTCCAATTGCATCCCATGCAACTCTTGATCCAATTAGGTGAATAAATTCCTTTTATTCTTTATCCAATTGGATAACTCCTAATTGTCATGCCTCTAAGCTCATCAATCCAATTGACTCTTGCCCAGTTACGTCCAACCTCTTGCTTTCAACATACACGCATTACTAGCTTGCGTCGTCCGCAACACATCATGAAAAATTAAAATCGCCTTGCTTTGGCAAGCCCGAATTTTAATAGGCCATGATCATGAAGGGTGTTTTGGCAAGAGAAGGCAAAACGCAATATTTAATTGAGGGATTTCTTTTAAGTTGTTTGGTTGATCTTATCAACATGGTCTACTTATTTGGATTGGGCCATCCACAATAAAAGACCAACCTTGTTTATTATTATCTTGTTATCGTTTTGCTTGTAGCGCCATACACACAAAATAAATAACAAGGCATGAATAATAAACATCCAAAAATAAAAAAAATGTGGCATGGATATGGCCCCTAGACTAATGATATCATCAAGCCAATGATAATATCTAATTGCCCTAAAGTGCCGAGCTCATCTCCATGTGCTCCACCATAGCTGCGCGCCTAGGGATGTCTTTTGGCTCATTTGGTTCTCCGGTCTTCTTCTCCATGTTCTTGGCTATCATCTAAATACTTCTAATTCTAGCCTAACATCTAGAATAAATAAATAACAAAAGCCTCACATGTCGAGGAGAAAAAGACGACTCGCAGGCCGTAAAACTTAATTAATTATTACATTAATTTGATCAGCTCGCAGGCCGTAAACCAAACCACAAAACAATAAACATCCACAATCCTAGGTCATATCCATCCACCATGCAATAAAGCACATAATACAGTTAAAACCAATTTTTAACGCGCTTGTTCAATTTTAGTGAAATTGGGTAACTAGGGTTTTACAACGGTCTAAAGGGCCCAAGCCAACAAGTGGCCCGAACCCTAGGACCGCCGCACGCCTAGAGGCCCGCGGCCTTGCTTGGCGCGCAAGGGAGGGGCGGGCGGCTAGGGTTTCTGCCCTAGTCCCCTTCCTCCTTCCTTGTTGCCCAAGCAAGGTTGTTTCCTTATGGATTTATTTCCATAACTTTGTTTCCATAATTGAAAACCCCTTTTCAATCATGTGCCCATGAACCCTAATTTTTCAAGAACCCAATTATTCACATCCTATGTGATTAAACTCACCAATTCTAACATCCAAAGTCAAATTGGGTCTTGTTTGATTGAATCAAATTCAATATTGCATCTACTATGCCAATTTTTCAGTTTTCGCGTAATAAACAATAATACGGTGTATGAACTGAAATCGTAAACACATAATATCATGTTATGCTCTACGACCTGTGGCTCTGATACCACTGTTGGGTTTTGATGTAGGTAACGCAGCGGAATAACAAAAATTAATCCTACTCAAAGCCCACCAAGGATCACAGGAAGAGACATCATAACATGATTAAGGTCATAGAAGATGTGTACCTTTTTGATTTGTGAGATCACACGAAGAATGATGTCCTCGTCTCTACGGTTGATCCACGTCTAGAGGTGAGATCTAGATTCTTCCTTCTCCACAAGTGCTAGCTTGAACCCGGAGGAAGAGGGATGAAGATCAAAGCAACAAAGCAACAAAGGCACAAGGGAGGGGCGGCCTCCTCTTTGCCGTCGGGTAGAGGGGGCGGACGGGGGCTAGGGTTTCGGCCCTAGCTCTTGTCTTTCTCTCTCTTTTGCTCTCTCCCAATTTTTGTGTTATGTCTAATAATAACTCATGTGGGAAGGAAGCTAGAGCCTCTTATATATATACTCCAACAACTCCTTGTTGTTTCCATATTAGAGTTTTTCTTGTTCTAGTAGGACTAGAACTATTCCCTTCCTTGCAAATTAGTCCTACTAAGTTTGCAAGGTGTTGCACAATGATCCTTCTATTAATTAATCAATATTAATTAATCCTAAATCTAGCTCTACTCTATTTGACGTGTGACCCCATAGGTTTCTACTTAGTTGGTAGTAACTATTACTAACATGGAGCGGTGTCTAGCAGCACATCCATGCCACCCATCCAATAGAAATAGTCAGTGATCCCGACAAACCTTTGTGCCCAATATGTCATATTGAATTATCCCTTTGTCACCATATCCGGATTGGACACGAGACATAAATAGTCACACTCGTATATCCAATCCATAGTTCCTCGATCCTGGGAATATGCTTATACTTGCAGATAACATTAATATTGTTGGGTTTTGACGTAGGTAACGCAGCGGAATAACAAAAAAAATTAATCCTACTCAAAGCCCACCAAGGATCACAGGAAGAGACATCATAACATGATTAAGGACATAGAAGATGTGTACCTTTTGATTTGTGAGATCACACGAAGAATGATGTCCTCGTCTCTACGGTTGATCCACGTCTAGAGGTGAGATCTAGATTCTTCCTTCAATCAAGTGCTAGCTTGAACCTTGGAGGAAGAGGGATGAAGATCAAAGCAACAAATCACCAAAGCACAAGGGAGGGGGCGGCCCTCTCTTGCCGTCGGGTAGGGGGCGGACGGGTGGCTAGGGTTTCGGCCCTAGCACCTTGTCTTGCTCTCTCTCTTTTGCTCTCTCCCACTCTTTGTGTGTTATGACTAATAACTCATGTAGTGGGAAGGAAGCTAGAGCCTCCTTTATATACTCCAACAACTCCTTGTTGTTTTTATAAAAGAGTTTTCTTGTTCTAGTAGGACTAGAACTATTCCCTTCCTTGCAAATTAGTCCTACTAAGTTTGCAAGGTGTTGCACAATGATCCTTCTATTAATTAATCTATATTAATTAATCTCAAATCTAGCTCTCCTCTATTCGACGTGTGACCCCATAGGTTTCTATATAGTTAGTAGTAACTATTACTAACATGGAGCGGTGTCTAGCAACACATCCATGCAACCCAACCAATAGAAATAGTCAGTGATCCCGACAAACCTTTGTGCCCAATATGTCATATTGCATTATCCCTTTGTCTCCATATCCGGATTGGACACGAGACATAAATAGTCACACTCGTATATCCAATCCATAGTTCCTCGATCCTGGGAATATGCTTACGCTTGCAGATAACATCAATATCTCCATATTAATTTATTTGAGTCTGGCCAGACATTCAATAAGCCTCATCCCTCGAGTGGCCGTGGATATTTACCCCCATTATGTGGGAGGGACAAATCCTATCTACATCACTACGATCTCTAAGCTTGCTTCCTATCACGCCCGATAGCCACCTTTATGATTACCCAGTTACGGTGTAACGTTTGATAACATCAAAGCGCAATATTTCACAACTAGAGTATCTAGTGACTTCAAGTCTAAGGATTGCAATAATATTAGCACTACGAAAAGCGATTGTGAATTCACATAATCTAATGTATCCTTTTCGTCGTGGGTCAGTCCAGTATGCCATTAATCCTAATGCATACCCATATGTTAGACTTGATATCTCCATATCAATCTACCCATATACTAGTCTATATTTGATTGCCCTATTAATCAATATAATGGACTAGGGACATTTAAGATAAATAACACAATTTATCTAAGGACTTCATTATATTAAATATCGCCATAAATAATAAATGAATATTCTAGCCAAAACATTGTTCATACTAAATCTACGATTGCCTCTAGGGCATCTATTCCAACAAATATCTCTATATTAATTTATCTGAGTCTGGCCAGACATTCAATAAGCCTCATCCCTCGAGTGGCCGTGGATATTTACCCCCATTATGTGGGAGGGACAAATCCTATCTACATCAATACGATCTCTAAGCTTGCTTCCTATCACGCCCGATAGCCACCTTTATGATTACCCAGTTACGGTGTAACGTTTGATAACATCAAAGCGCAATATTTCACAACTAGAGTATCTAGTGACTTCAAGTCCAAGGATTGCAATAATATTAGCAATACGAAAAGCGATTGTGACTTCACATAATCTAATGTCTCCTTTTCGTCGTGGGTCAATCCAGTATGCCATTACTCCTAATCCATACCCATGTGTTAGACTTGATATCTCCATATCAATCTACCCACATACTAGTCTATATTTGATTGTCCTATTAATCAATATAATGGACTAGGGATATTTAAGATAAATAACACAATTTATCTAAGGACTTCATTATATTAAATATCGCCATAAATAATAAATGAATATTCTAGCCAAAATATTGTCCATACTAAATCTACGATTGCCTCTAGGGCATCTATTCCAACACGCCAGGTCCACAATTTGTGGAAGGCTCATCCATGAGAACACCGCATATCTCACCTATTGATTCACCCGGCAACGCACACAAAATTGGCTTTGATACCACTTTTGTTTAAGTCACGGGGCGGAAATCGACGGACTAGAGCGCGCAAACTGCGACAACACGAACAAGTGCGAAAAAGTATAAGATGTTGGACACCAGAATTTAACGTGGAAAAAATTCTCTAAGCAAGAGGGAATAAAAACTTGCAAAACTGCCCAGCCCAATTCCAATGGCCCATGTGTTTGGTTTTCTTTTGTTTTGGGAGCGGCGATTTCCAAATAGATGAGGACTAACCTGTTGATTTTGGTAACTTTGGCTTCAAGCCAAAATTTGTTTCCTTTTTTTTTGAGAAAAAAATATGCTTCCTTTTAGAATCCACCACCGCCTACACATTGAGTACTATATAACAAGCCACGTGATTATGGCTTCATGATTCAACTCCCTCGATTATTAGTTTGTGTCGGTAAGTGCTCCAAAGACACGTCCGTGGGAGTTGTAGTGGTAAGTCCGAATCTGTGTAGAATTTTTACAGTCACAAACTATTTATGGTGCACGGAGTTTTAATCTCAATAACCCTTGTTATTATTATTTTTTTTTGAGAAAAAAGATTTGTATTAAAGGCCAGAAAATCCATTCCTATCATTCTCTAGTACAATAGAAGCCCACTCAGGAGGGTGGGTGTATAAGCTATATTGAGAGAATAATAGGGATCTTCTTGCAAAGAGGTCTGCAGCCGAATTTGCTGAGGGTGGCACGTGGCGTATCCGAAGGCTCTCGAAAGTCTTCCCTCGATCAATGCACCTCCCAATTAACTCTGCTATCTCCTTGTTTCCATCAAACTTCTGTATTTGAGCTTCCCAATTGAGCAGAAGCTCTACGGCCACGCTTGAATCAGATTCACAAATCACTCTCTTGCATCTGCATCAGAAGCCATAGTTAATCCTTTTTCAATACCTTTCAATTCCATCAAAAGGACTGAAGAGTCCGGTTCTATCCGTTCAAATCTACCGACTAAAAATTGGCCCAACGAGTTTTTGAGGATTGCTGCTGCTCCGACGATGTTCTGCGGTGGAGAATAGGCTATATCTGAGTTTATTTTGACCCATCCCTCCGGTGGGGATTCCTACCAAGCCTTCACCTTTTCCGTCGCCGGCGGTTCATCCAGTTTCTGCGACAAGCCAAACTCAGATAAGTGGAATCGAACCTTTCTAATGATTTCTTCAGCCGAAAATTGGTTGTTGTTGAACCGACAATCATTTATTTTCCACCACATGCATCAAATCACAGTTGCCCACTTCTTTCTGACTTCCTCGGATGAGTTTGTGAAAATATCTTCAATCCAGTGTTGCAGATCTGGCGCTTGCAATTGCAACCTCGGCAGCTCTAGGATTTCTTTCCAAATCTTCCTTGCCTTCTCACATCGGTAGAAGTAATGTTCTGCAGATTCAGGGGCGTTGTTGCAGCCGGAGCATAGGATTGGGACGATGATTCCTCTTTCTCTCAATTTGGTTGCAACCGGCAGGGCGTCGTGCCACAGCTTCCACACCGGGTAAATAATCTTCTTCGGAATTTTCAGTTTCCACATGTTGTTAAACCATGGTTTATGGGTTCCTGAAGATGATTCCTACCATTTCCAGTGTTTCTCAATTGCAGTTTGTACGCTGAAGCCGTGGTGAAAGATCTGTGTTGGGTCGGGCCCCATTTTGCGATGTCCTCTTCTTGATTTTGTGGTGGGGTATTTGCTAAGATGTCCATGACGTCTGTTTTCCAAAGGTATGTTCTAAGTCTTTTCTCGCACCAATTTCCATTGTTGATGCAGTGAGAGACCCTTCGATTTGCAAAATCCGGACTAGGTGTTATGACCGCCGATATACGATCCCTTTTGACCCACTTGTCCTTGTAAAAATTGATTGAGTTGCCTGTCCCTACCCTCCATTCGAGTCCCTCCCTTAGTAAATTTCTTCCGGCTAATACTTGGACCTCAGAACTCTGGTAAGTAAACTGTTGGGTCGCTTGAAGATCCTCCAGGCCTGTTTGGCTAGTAAGGAGAGATTGGAGCTTTGGAAATCCTTAAACCCCAGTCCCCCCACTTCTTTTTCAGTTTCTAGGCGTTCCCAGCTTAACCAATGTAGGGAGCGTTTACCATCTCGGTCACCCCACCAAAACTGTCTTATTAACTTTTCAATGTCATGGAAAATACCAGCAGGTAGAAGGAAGCAACTCATAGCATAATTAGGTATAAACTGAACCACCGCTTTAATAAGAACTTCCTTACCTGCCATTAAGAGGGTTTTTTCCTTCCGGCCTTTCAGTTTCGAAATAATTCTTTCAATTATTTTCTGGAACGTAATCTTCTTCTTCCTTCCAAATGTTGTAGGGAGGCCCAAGTAGCAGTTATGGCTTGCCGTGAATGGGATACCGCAAAGAGAACTCAAATGGTTACGGCTTTCGATTGGGACATTCTCCGAGAAGACGATTGATGACTTTTGGATGTTGATTGTTTTTCCCGAAGCAGCTTCGTAGGCCTGTAATAAATTGAGAAAACTTTTAAATTCACTAGTAGTAGCTTTTGTAAATATTAGACTATCGTCGGCAAAGAAGAGGTGGGAGACCACTGGTCCTCCTCTCGATGCCGTAGTACGCGACAGGCGTTTTTCCGACACTGCTTTCTGGAGACTTCGAGACAAGGTCTCACTGATTAGCAAGAACAAGTACGGGGAAAGTGGGCAACCCTGTCGAAGCCCCCTTTCACGTATGATCTGTCCTTTAACACTGCCGTCTATAAGGATACTAAATGTTGCTGTGGTGACACACTCCATAACTGCATTAGTCCACTTGGCTCCAAAACCCATCCGTTCCATTACCGCTCGTAGAAACGACCACTCAACGCGGTCATAGGCTTTACTCATATCGAATTTAATTGCTGCAAAACCTTCCTTGTCGTTCTTTAACTTCATGGAGTGTAAGAGTTCAAACGCAGTGAGGATATTATCCTAGATTAATCTTCCCGGGACA
This sequence comes from Linanthus parryae, assembly GCA_023055425.1. NCBI lineage: Eukaryota > Viridiplantae > Streptophyta > Magnoliopsida > Ericales > Polemoniaceae > Linanthus > Linanthus parryae. Next base: position 3,206,961 of record JALGPY010000002.1, read on the forward strand.
AATTCACTCTGGTTCTCAGAAATTAAACCATTTAGGAATAGTTTCAGCCGATTTGCTAGACATTTCGTAATAATCGTGTACATGGTAGTGCATAGAGATATAGGAAGAAATTCCGAAACTTTCCTAACTTGTTTAACTTTTGGAATTAAAGCAATTAGTGTATGATTGTAATCACTTACACTTCGTCCATTATTTAAAACATGAAGACAGACTTTTGTTACCTCATCACCGACCAGTGGCCACAATTTCTGATAGAACAAAGATGGGAATGCGTCGCTTCCCGGTGCCTTCTGGCTGGGCATCGACTTCAATGCTTCAAAAACTTCGGCTGCTGTAAATGGCTGGTCCATTCTGTCCCTACCCTCCGGAGTTACAATCCCCTCAATCGTTTCCAGAAGGGGTTCCATTGAATCTGTGTTTGGTACGGACGAGGTAAAAATGTTTTTAAAATAGGCTTCAATAACATTGAGAACTTAGCTAGGTTCCTCAACCCACTGCCCATCAGTGTTTTAAATGCCGACGATACTGTTGTGGGCCCTCTTTATTGAAGCCTTTAGGTGGAAGAACTTGGTGTTGCGATCCCCGTGTTTTAGCCACAACTCACGGGATCGTTGCCGCCACATATCCTCCTCTTGCCTAAGCAACAAGGAGATTTTTCCTTTCACTTCTTTAATTTCAGCCAAATTGGCCGAGAACTGGGGCATCAACCCCAGCGTTTCCAATCGCTGTCTAAGCTTCTTTTCCCGAACGCTTCCAAAAACCTCCTTATCCCATCTTTGCAAGTTAGAAGCCGCTGCCCGAAGCTTGGCTGCTACTGGCCCCGTTTCCCTACCCCAGCTGGACTCAATTTCTTGTCGGCAGGATTCATGATCGAACCACATGGCTTCCAATTGAAACCGTTTGCGGTTAGTGCCTCTAGGAATTTCTGACTGCTTCATAATTACTTCTATGGGTACATGATCCGAGGTATCCACCACCAAGTGATTTACCCTCGCTCTACCGATAAATCAATCCATTTATCCGTGACCATACACCTATCTATCCGTTCCCGAATTGCTCCATCGTCCGGTTGGTTATTTGTCCAAGTAAACTGGTTGCCCGAGAAGCCCATGTCTCTCAATTCCAGCTTTTGAACATTATTGTTAAAATCTTCTATTTGACGGTAGGTGACTTCTCTTCCACCTTCTTTCTCGTCAAGAGAAGATATTGCGTTAAAATCTCCCACCACTAGCCATGGTTGATTATGTGGCTTTATACGGGAGAGTAAGTTCCAGGAATGACGACGCTCACTCCTAACCGGGTCTCCATAGAACCCGGTGAAGATCCATAACTTCTGTGTATCTTCGAACCAGATTGAACCTTTGATAAAATGTCAGGCTTTATGCAAGATAGAAACGTTTACTTCTCTGTCCCACATAAGAGCGAAGCCTCCACGTCGATCATCACAATTGACATAGACGCCATTTGCATACCCACACCTGAGTTTGATTCCCTCCATCTCTTCTTCGAACAGTCTAGTTTCCATTAAGAAAACTAGGTTGGGCTTCTTTCTCCTCACTAAGTTTTGAAGAGAGGTAACGTTACGGGGGTTCCCAAGCCCCCGCACGTTCCAGCTCAAGAGTTTCATTGTGCCTGGCGCGTGCATTAGGGTCTTCAACGGCGCCATTCTCCAGTTGCGGAATCCTGTTATTGGAAACTTGAGGTTTGTCTTTCGTCATCTGGTTGCTCAAGCTAATTTTCTGTCTTGCTTCATTACTCGCTACCTTTCTGCTGATTTGTGGTCTTTGCACACTATCCCTCATCTTCCTCTTAGCTTTCGGATTGCGAGGGGTACTTTCCGACCTACCAGTCCCTTCCTGTTTGGTCCCCTTCAGTTGTTCCAGATTGATTGGTTCCTTGCCTTTGTGACAACCTGCTGATGCCCGCTTATCCTCGGGTGGTTCAGCTAAGGGGTTGTCGCTAACATGAATCCCTCCTATAGGAGAACCTGCTTCCTCCCCCAGGTGGGAGTCTAGATCCATCCCTTTGCTAGCTGAATTATCGTCCGAATTGAACGAAGAGGATTCTTCCTCTGAGTATTCCGGTTCCCCCACTGATCCATCCACTGACTTCGATTGCTTTTCCTCATGTAATTCCTCGGTATCTTTTGGTAGCTTTTTCTTTCGGGGTGGTGGTCTGAAAGTGAGCCACAAACCGTACCCTGGCAGTACTTTTGTTCTATCTTCTTCTTTTGTAAAAGAGCATTGACACTGTAGTGGTTGAAGCGGCCACACCAAGCACACACATGTGGGATGCGTTCGTATTTGAAATCCTGCCATATATTCTCTTCCAATACCTTCACAAATCTGCCTCTGCGTAGAGGTTTGTTAGCATTGATCCGAACCCCAACCCTCATATATACTCCTCCTTCTCCCTTCATGACCCTTTCATCTGCATCAATGATCTCACCCAGGGAGCTCACAGCATCCTTGGCATCTTCTACTGTTAGGAGATAAACGGGGAGATTTTGGACTTGCACCCACACATCAATTTTTTCGAATTTCACCTTCTCAACCTTAGCACTGGCGACCCAAGGTTTTAGTTGCAGCAGGTTATCATCGAATATCCACGGTCCCCCGGCTAGGACCCTATCCATGGAAGTCTGCGAAGGGAATTTGAATACAAAGAGGTTCGGTTGGATCTCATTGATGGAAACCCTGTCTCCTTCAAGCCATATCTTCTGGAACATCATCGTCATCGCCCAAACGTTATTCCTGTTAGGGATGATGAAGCACCCGATTAGGCAATGGCTGATAGGATCATGCTGACTGACTTTATCTGTTTCAAAGATATCTTCTTCTTCTTCGATCGTTAACAGACCAAATCTCGCACCTACCTCGTTGATAGGATCATGCTGACTGACTTTATCTGTTTCCATCGTAGCTACTCCGCCATTGGCCATGGTGGACGAGCCGTCTCACTGTCTTCGAAACTTCTCCGGCGCACTTCTCTGGATCTGAAATAATCGAAGCTAGGTCAAAACTCTCAAAAGTTCTCTTGTAACCCTTGTTATTATTAGTTCTTGTGTTTGCAACTTGTCAGATCAAATCAATTAAATCTTCCACAATCGGTTTGCAATGGGGTTAATTAGCCAACCACTTGCAAGCATCTCACACCACATTCGCAGTTGCAAAGGCCGCCGCATCAAATCCCCAAATCAATTGTTGTGCAAGCGGTTGAATGTATCTCACCACACCACAATGATGTTGTTTCCAAGGACAAACGTAGACATGGTGTCACCGACGAACATGGTGTCGCCGACAAATATGGGGATGTCTTCACGAGTGATATTTCGGACCACATTGTTATCGACATCCTCAGCAGGCTTCCAGCCGAATGCGTTCTCAAACATCGGAGGGTTTGCAAGCAGTGGCTGGCTTTGACTTCCACGCCTTATTTCGCTCAGTTGCATCTCAAAAGATCCACCGCCGCCGCCAGAACGAACCTTCTTCTCCAGACGAGATCTTGGTTCGTTCAGGAGAATACGCGTAATTTGTTCCAATTAATGGATGAAAACAATCGTGTGCGCGGGGGTTTGGTTGGTCGGCGGCTGGGCGGCGTGACAGAACATAATCTCCAAATTAAAGCATCTTGCGACGGTTTGGTCACGGGTGACGATTTTGTGTATTCGGCATATCTAGCCCTCCTCTCGCCTAAACCCGGATGTGATACCAACTTGTCGGAGCTCCGTTCACCTGTACGGAGTTCCGGCAACGAATTGACCGGAATTGGGAATCGGAGATGAGAATATCTCAAATCCAGAAGAGAGGGAAAAGGAAGAGGGAAAAACAGAAGAGAAAGAGGGAAGGATTTTGAAATATTTCATAATAATGGTTTCAGTACATCACCTCCCTATTTATAGTCTAAGGGGAGGTAGGTGCAATTAACCTAACTACATAACGGCCTCAGCCAGCTCAGCACCCATCGACACTAAACAACCAATCACAGACCACGAAAGGTGTGAGCTGGCCTCCACCTATACTACTACTAAAGGAACGACATCGTTCCACTTAATCAATTCAAAAGCAACGGTAATAGAAATTGAACGGCCCAGATCTAATGATCTCACTGATCCTACGGCTACTGCTAAGTGAAATGACACGACCACAGTTTGGCGTGTATTTCACTTAGGTCCTACTTATACAACCATAGTTCTGCACTTCTTTTACTTTAGTCCTTGCCAGCACATAACCCTGACACCTTGATTGTGGTGCTCTTAGTCTAGGATGAAGTCTGTCACTAAAAGCAGCTTTGAAGACAATTGTTTCCCCTATATCATACAAAACACAATTATACCTTTGGGTAACCCAAATTTTGTATAATATATGGCAATTATGTCTAAAAACTATATTTAGTGACATATGGTAACTCTATACTAACGGTCTCGACTCGTCATGTTCGGCACAGTACTGAAAGGGTGAAAGTGTCCTTTTCGGAATTAAGAAGGATGAAAGTGTCCTTCAATCAACCCTAATTGAAAGTCGTACTTCCAAGTACTACTACTACTTTGTTTAGGACGTCTTGCTTCATACTAGTATGTATCTATAAATAAACAAACAAATTCTTCACTTCGGTCATGATCAATCAACACAAAAATCATATATTTCAGTTTCCGATGGGATTTTTCTACCATCTGTCCGAGTGTTTCTCATCACATCTTGTTCGGAAAGACACACGTTGGGAAAGAGAACTTCCCGACGACATAATCATAGACATCCTGAGCAGGCTTCCAGCCGAATGCATTCTCAAACATCGAAGGGTTTGCAAGCGTTGGCTGTCTCTGACTTCCACCACTTTCTTCGCTCAGTTGCATCTCAAAAGATCCACCGCAACAACAAACGCCCTTCTTCTCCAGATGAGAACTTGGAGCCTACTGTACGACAAGTTATGTTTGTTTCAGTTGGGAGAAAACACCACCACCACTACTACTACTACTACTTCCCGTGGCACCAAGAAGAAGAAGAAGACCAATAAGCCTCCAACATTAAAGAAGATGATACGGGAGGGTGTTGTCAGTGCAGAGAGCGAACACAATCTTATAATCAGAGCATCCTGCGACGGGTTCCTTGTTTTCCAAGATGTGCATTCTCATTCAAGATTCGTAGTTTGCAACATCGTCACCCGCGAACAAGTGACTTTCGAAGCACCAATCAAATGCCATATTGACTCATCCGCGCCCGCAATGTTCCTCCATCCAGTAACCAAAGAATACATGATACTTTTTCAAAACCCCGAGCAAGGCACGAGACCCTAATTCAATCGCTACGACTTCTACTTGTACGGTTTCACTAGCAAGTTGTGGAGACAAATCTCATCCTTCCATCACATACCCGAGTATCATTTTTCTCCAGTGGTAGTCAATAATACCATTCACTGGATGACTTCAACAAGAAAGTGTAGCAGATATAACCCTCCTTGCGACAGTGCTATCTTCACGTTTAACACTATCACCGAAGAGTTGCGTGTCATGCCTCACCCGGGGAATACATGTTCCTACCCCAGTAAACACCGACTAGGCGTGCATATCTACGAGGCCCAAGGAATTTTATGTTTGTCTTGGATCGAACCACATGGAAAATTTGCTGATATTTGGGCGTTGGAGGACTCACTACAACAGATTTTGTCTTCAATGACAAAAAAAGTTGTCACTAAATGTCATATTACTGTCACTAAATGCTTCAGTGGCAATTTATTTTTTGTCACTATGCTGTCACTAAATATGTGCCACTAAACATCATTGTGACAAGAAAATAAATATTGTCACTAAAATGTAGACCTTTACTGACAAGAAAAATTGTCACTAACAAACCAAACAGTTAGTGACAAAAAATTGTTGTCACTGCCTGCTAATTATTAGTGACAATAAATTTAAATGTCACTTAAAACTAACATTTAGTGACAATAAATATTGTCACTACTAGCTATAATTAGTGACAACTTGAACTATTCTGTGACAATATTTACCTGCAATAATCAGAACCTTAGTGACAACATATTTTGTCACTAACTAAGAAATTACAAATTAATACAATTAGTATATGCTTATGGGCCTGGATTTCAAATAACCTCAAGTTGGATAGTAAAATTGTTATCATATTAAACTGAGATCGGTTTACAGCAAATGTGTCGAGTAGCTCATATACATAAAAATGCTAATGTGGAAGCATCTCAGTTCTAAATCGATGCCTAAACCGAGCTGAGACTAAAACAAGGAAAAAAAAATCCTCCAAACCATTCTGCTAGTCTTCTATTATCTCGAAGATACTTCAATGATCAACATCCATTAACTGCATATAAACGAAAGAAACAAACCAATGTCAGATTCATAAATTACAGTGTGTCTATCAACCCCCTTCTCCAAGTCTACATGTACGAAATGTGAGAGAACCACATACTTGTGTTTCGAACCTCTATTTCAAGAAAAGAGCAGTATCGATGAGGCAGGTAGCTCTTCCTACAGTACCTATCAAAATCAAGAAGTAAAGAAAAGAACAAAATAAGATCATATTGTTTCCAAAGGTTATGAGGATCAGTACACTTGGAGAGGTTTTCCATGGATTTCTCTTACTCTGAATCAGTATTCTAGCAGTTCTGGACTTCTGGCCATAAGAGAACGTATGTAGCTGGCATATCAAAGTTGGAAGTTGTGTATTCAAGTTTGTATAAAATGATGGACTACAGAACATGTCCATCTTTTGTTTTCAGAATAACTTGAATTGATTTCCATTGAGTGCCTACATCGAGTTTCTTAAGTCAATAAAGTGGTACAAAACACAACCACGTCACAAATGGCTAGCTGACTATGGGGGTCGGCTTTGAAATCAGAACATATAGTTATCTGTACCTGCATTACTTGATCAGGTCAACTCATACCTACAACCTAATCTACCTGATTTAAATTTCAAGTATCCCTATCCCTGTTCATGATTCTGTCAGCCACTAAACTTGAGAAATATTTAGGACAAGAGGTGATAACACAAATAACTATGTAACATAAAGGAAGTCTCGGTTCCTTTATGCTATAAAAGAAAACAATGATCTGTACTACTAAATCTGACTACTACTGAGACAATAAATCAATCAATTTCATACTTATCGGATGACATATCTTTACCACCACGCAAACAGAGAAAACAAAATATATTTATCATGTACTATTTAGCAAATTAAGGACACCACAGATTTGAATGCACCTTTCGTGGTTGCGTTTATTGTGTCAAATATTATCCAGTCTCCATATAGTTTAAGCTGAATCTTAGTGTATACTTCTATATCTTTGGTCGAACTAACAGGAGATATCCTATCTCTTTGGTTGACTTAGAAACGGCATTGCTATAGCTTACTATGTAAGCTGTCTTTAAGCAGTGCATATATACCAACCCTGGTGTTGACAGGCTACAACCAAGACCATAACCACAACCACCGCAGTCTGCATTCTTAGTTAATGGCTTCTGGACAAATTATGTGAGCAGTAACCTATTGCAGACAATCATAACTTTTAAGTATAAATACCAATGCGAAAAGCAATTATAGTTTCATTGCGCCTCTTATTCTACAGCCTTTGTTAAAGGAAAATAAGTAACAACGAGCAAACACAGCTCCAGGGCATAGGTTATATGAAAAAATGAAGCACTGATGGAAAGTTCTTTGTCCATATCAGGAATGCGCAATTTACATTGCAGAGAAACTACCCTAAAAAAAAATACAAGTGACCAGAAAATCGTTTAGATGACAATGCCACTTATTAGAATCATGTCTCCCCAGTGAGGATCCAAGTATGCGAAATAATTTAGCGATTACTTACATCTCTTCATTCAGTAAAGCAAGTCTACAACACAAAAAAGGCATATCAGTAACATCTTTTCATAGCATTTATAAAAGGCCGTGAGCAAAACCAAAGTAATGAAGAGCGAACTAATTGGTGTAATCTAGAAGTACCTCATGTGCCAACTTCAATCATAAAACAGACCAAGGTGAGACAATGGCAATTAAGCTCATTGTTACAGTTCAATAACAATAACAGTTCAATAATAGTTCCAACATGAACTAACAACATGAACTAGCAGGGCCAACAGAAATATAACATATTGATATCAGAACACTTCAATAACAGTTCCAACATGAACAGAATATGAAGCAGGTAGGCAAAATAAGCTCATTGTTACAGATGGCAGTCCCCTTCTGAACTAGCAATCCACTTTTGTAGAGTCGTTACATATCCTAGCATCAAATGGATTGCAGAGTTTATAGGAAAAGTAAACTAACTTACCTTCATAACAAGAATAGTGAACCAGTAAAAGCAGACGATTGAAGTTAAGCAAGAGAATAAGCCTACATACTAAGAGAACCTTACCTTCAAAAATTCGGCAAAACTCCAAAAGAGAGGAAGCATACCCTGAGCTACCTGAAACACAAAGGCAAGAGTTAGGGTCTTGCCACTAATCTCAACACCAACAGTATGATTGAGACAACATAAGCACTCTATTCATATCGATACAATGTCACTATGTTTTTCTGTTCTATTTCATCAGGTTGACCAATTTGTGACAGAGTAGACAAATTTGATTCAACCCGTTGGTGCAGATTTCGAAGGCAGACAAGAACGAAACATTAGACCCAATAAGATAGGTTGAGAATTGAGATCGAGAGCTAACCTGCAGAGTTGGGGAAATAATAGCGATTCGGCTCTTCAATTAGCAAGATCCCATCTGAAACTTCCAGTTATCGAAATAGAATAGATCTCTCTTTGACCCTAGCGAAGAGAGAGGGGGACAAGGAGATATCGAAATGATCGATTGAATCGAACTTGGTAGGTTTTGAGATTGAGAGTGAAAAGGGGGCAAATTGGTTCATCGGAAGAGTTCTAATTGGTTCATCGTTGTCGCTTTCTTCCTCCAGGATTCCGTCGTTCTTCTCTCCAGTACAGAGTTTGTTCATCACCCTCGCGGATTGCTCAGCCAAATCGTGTTCTTCATTTGAACGGGCTGGGAGACCTAGAGAGAGACGTTCGCGATGAGAAAGAGATCTGGTAAATTGGGGCAAATCAGCTTTTTATAGCAAGGACAAAAACTGCAATTCTATTTGGACCACAGAACTTCTTAAATTTCTAAAAAAGACCCCGCCCCACCATTATGTGACAACTTCTCATATATTGTCACTTAACACCCCCAACTTTGACAATATCTGAGGTTGTCAGTAAAGAATCCAACTGGAGTGACAATTTCGCGATTGTCATTAAGAAAGTTGTCATTGTTGACCCAATCTGTTGTAGTGACTATAGCAATTGGCGTTGGGCAAAGAAGAGAACGGTCGACACCAATATCTTCCCAGGATCAATTCATTTGATGTCTAAGCAAGAGCTGGTCTTTCGGTTAAACACACAGTTCCACAAAATTAATCTGCACAAGAACCAGCAGGCGACGATCTTAATGGACGAGACGAGGGAGGAATTCAGGATCTTGATGTTCAGCGATGACATGATCATTTTCCCAATCACCAAGAGCTTTGTCTCATTGAAAGCATCCTAGGCGAGCGAGACAACAAGAAAATTAACAGACTGGTAGGACTCTTTTGTTTCGTGTTCGTGATTAATGTTTAACCCATATGATCAATCTGTGTACAAGCATGGCGAGACTGTAAATTCTCCTTTGAGTACTTAATAATAAATCTTTACTATCTTAAAAGAGTGAAGAATAGAAAAGTGACTCCTAAGATCTTTTATTACGGAAGTGCCTCTCTAAAATTTATAATTACGAAAATATTTTCTTACCCTAAGTTATTTGTAATGTACGTATTATTTGTTCAATAGAATAGAGTCCTCACAAGGACTCTCTATGTTGTGTGTGCAACCCAAAATGTCCCTGCATAAACAGAGATCCACGGGATATCTCACTATCGATCCCCTTCACTGCTACGAACAAAAGGTATGCTTCATCGTCTCTCAAGGTTTTCATATCGAATGGTTGATGTTTGTTTTGTAAGAAAGCCAATTTGCGGAGCAAGGGTGTTTGATAAAGTGACGAAACCCTTGTACTGAAGGTTGGCGATAACATACTTCATCGGCGATCAAATCTTTTAGTTTTGAATACGGCCTCGAACAAGTCGCTACAGTTTGTTTTGTAAGAAAGCCAATTTGCGGAGCAAGGGTGTTAGATAAAGTGACGAAACCCTTGTATTGAAGGTTGGCGATAACATACTTCATCGGCGATCAAATCTTTTAGTTTTGAATACGGCCTCGAACAAGTCGCTACAGTTTGTTTTGTAAGAAAGCCAATTTGCAGAGCAAGGGTGTTTGATAAAGTGACGAAACCCTTGTATTGAAGGTTGGCGATAACATACTTCATTGGCGATCAAATCTTTTAGTTTTGAATACGGCCTCGAACAAGTCGCTACAGTTTGTTTTGTAAGAAAGCCAATTTGCAGAGCAAGGGTGTTTGATAAAGTCACGAAACCCTTGTATTGAAGGTTGACGATAACATACTTCATTGGCGATCAAATCTTTTAGTTTTGAATACGCCTCGAACAAGTCGCTACAGTTTGTTTTGTAAGAAAGCCAATTTGCAGAGCAAGGGTGTTTGATAAAGTCACGAAACCCTTGTATTGAAGGTTGGCGATAACATACTTCATCGGCGATCAAACCTTTTAGTTTTGAATACGGCCTCGAACAAGTTGCTACAGTTTGTTTTGTAAGAAAGCCAATTTGCAGAGCAAGGGTGTTTGATAAAGTCACGAACCCTTGTATTGAAGGTTGGCGATAACATACTTCATCGGCGATCAAATCTTTTAGTTTTGAATAAGGCCTTCGAATAAGTCGCTACATTCCTTTAACAAAGAGACTGTTATATTTGTCCCTCGTCTACTATATATATATATTTTGCGATTTCTTATCTTGAAATGCGTTTCCTTATGTTTCTTAATTTGACATATTATTGATCAATTTCTAAAGATATTAGTTGATGAATTATAAATGTGCGCTTTAAACTTAAATGATTGTCTGCAGATTGTAGTTCCTAAAATATGACTCGAATGCCACTGGAATGTTTGGAAATAATAATATATTGAATTGCAGCAATGCTTTTTTGCTTATCAACTTAAATGTCTTCTTCATACCAGAATTGCAACACTGCTTTTGGATATATATATATAAGTTTATGAAAAATTGATGATTGCAATTTGTTCTTGCTATTCGTTTGTATCGTCAATTTTTCATAAGTTACCATACATCCGTCCGTGTTTACCACATTTGATATTGAACATATTCGATTAGGGTTTCAGAAATTGACACACAGAAAGTGAGGTTGTTTCAGATTTCTCAACTATGGCTGTCATGGGTTGACCTTTTACAATTTTTCTTCCAGATTATTCGATAAACGAAAAAATAATTTAGAACGAGAACGAGGAACTTCTCTTCTTAAAAGCGGAAGATATGTCTGAGTTCGTCCGAACTCGGCGAGCCAAGGTCATCATTGGCATCTACACCGCATATCTGGTCAAGCACAACTACTAGGCCCATGGCAAAAGCGACATCAGAGTCGGGTTTGATGTGGAGAGAAAATACATCCCTCCCAAGCAAGATATTCGTTGACGTATCGACTTTATGGCTGAGCTCAACCACAGGTATTTTGTCCGAGTTGAAGATCGTAATGTTTATCTGCCTGAACTAGCCTTCGATATGGTATTCCTCTGGTTTGTCGTTACTCTCCACCATCATGCTCGACTCAGGTCCGATGATAGACGACCTCGCGCTCTGAATATCGGCTTCTGACCCTCCGTCTTGTCCCCTAGAAACCTTTCCCACTGTTGATGCAGTCTTGGCCACTGTTTTCAACGAAGTGACAAAGAAATCAGTCACACCTTGGTGGAATGTTTGATCTATAGAATTTATTTGAGATTTTTTTAGAATTTCGCTGATATTTCTACACTATTGGTGTACTTTAATTTCTCAAATTCGCAAATCCGATTCGGATACCTCACTGATGAATTGTTTTTATGAGCTTTATTCGAAGAGATTTTTCCGATTTTCGACTGGTAAAGAACACATTCCTCATGGTCACAAATCTGGTTCGTGCCCCAAATTAATTTGATTGAGTACGTCTCCCTGAGTGGATTTGGTTTGTGTCGCCAATCCATAGACGTATGATGACGTTTTTATTAACCAAAATTCATATTTGGTCAGTGTTGCTTCCTAATTAATACATTTTTTTTATTTTGCCTGCAACTTCAATTTTAAGGATATTTGAATATTCTGGCCTAACTATCGGATGGAGCGCCATACTCGACTGATCTGCTTGACTTGGGTATGAAAGTTATTGTTTGATTATGATAAAGTTTGTAGTTGTGGCTAGATTTAACATTAAGTTGTTGTTATGTTGTATTATGCGATTATGAAGGACGTTATTGATTTGATTTTCAAGGCATTCAAAATCAAAGTTGCTCATTTTGGTCCTTTAAAAAAAACTGGTTTTTGATGTCAGTGTTTTAAAGCATTTGGTTTGAACAAGTTAAGTAGTATGACGTAGAAAAGTGCGAGTTTATCAAATGAAAGAATTACCTATAATAAGAAAATCTCATATCTGGACTGGGATGAAATTGCTTCATTGTTCGATTCCATTATCCTTATCCTGATTTCAGCTTTTTGGATTATGCTTCAATTTGACTACTCCTATAGCTATGGGGAATGTTACATTATAAGTTCTTTTTTCATTCAAGGATGTCATCTATGAATAAATTTAAATCAAGGATCATCATGCTTTCTTGTCAGAAAAATGCCAATCATGAATTTCTTTACACATCTAACATGATCTGAGTATTGTACACAACAGCCCTCCTTCAAGCTGACGACGTCGTCGGCGCGACCTCTGCCGAACATCAATCGTTGAAGTTACAGGACAACAATTAATATAGTCCGGGGGAAAGGATTCTTTCATCCAATTGACTTCAAGATTTATTGCCTTCCGTTGTGAAAGACGTTGACTAATTTGCGGGTATACCTTGCCATCGATTTTACTTTTGTAGCTATTAGACTACTTCTTTTGTGCTATTTTAAGTTAGCGGTTACAACATGTACTAATTGAGGATTGATGATTGCATATTGCAATATATTTTGAAGGAGGATCGCGTTAATGATAGGTCGAGGCTTTCGGTTGCAGAGGTTTATTAGGTAAATCTTCTACCTTCAAAGCCGAGAAATAATGGCTTCCAGCCATTTATCTTATTGACAAGGCCCCTTAAAAAATTAAGAAAGAAGGCCTTGCACCTACATGTTACATGGGAAAAAAATGTCATAATCCATTGATTCTTTCACATATAATGTTTAAAAATGTTCCTTTTATCCTACTTCTAGATGAGATGCTATTTTACGTCATTCGATAAGATAAGATGCCATTTTTTCTATATCCAGATGTTTTCCTTTAGATTCAATGTACCCCCCTCGCGGAGGCTAATGCTTCCTTGTGAGTTAAGAGAGGCTTCAACAAAAGTTGCTTTCCTTCAGTTTTTTTATTTGAAATAAATCGAAGAGGATCATTATGCGTTACTCCTTTTTTCTTCACCCCTCACCTCTTACATGTAAGCATTGTTGGCAGATATATATATATATATATATATATAATTGTTTTTGAAAAGATGTATGTTCATAATTTAAATAAATGCATATATTTAAATTTAATAGTTATCATATTTTTTAGTTGACTAATCAGCCAACTAAGCATCCACGTAAGAGGTGAATTTTAAGGTTTAAGAAAATTGGGGGGAGCACATAATTATTCTAAATTAAATCATTTTGTGAAGAGGGTTACTTCATCCACTTCAAATTTGGAACAAATTAAATCATTTGTGAAGATGACCTATTACCAGGTCTTTTAAAGAAAAAGAAATATTGTTAATATGTTTAGATCAAGGGAGGAGGGACAACCTTCTTAAATCTACTTAGGAGGCTTCGTAATAATAGTCAACTTTACAATCCTAAACTATACAGTTTTTTCAAATATAATCAATCTAAATTTACATTACACTATCTTTTTTTTTGAAAGACATTCCGCTATCTTTAGTTACATGGTCTCACCACCCTTTTGTCATATAGAGTTCATGGGAGATGGGATTTCTAGGGTCTCTACTTTAAAATGCCCATCTAAATACACCTAGGCCATTATTAACACTTCGTAATCATAACATCTCTCATTGGAAATTAGTGTGGGTCACATGATTCATCTTCATTGATAATTCCGCTCCTCTTTACAATGAATTTAAAATACCCGAAAATAATTAAAATAAGAATATTCCCACACTTATTATTTAGAAGAAAAATTCCCATACTTTGAGATAGTAATGCTTCCTATATCTATCTATACATAGTTTCATTCTCATGATTATCACCTACCTAAAAGCATAAATTATACAATTTACATTGTAAAATTTGCATAATCAGACATGTATTTTTTCCATTCGCCTATATGGCATTTTCAACTAGCTTTGAAGTCGCAAGTACCAACTGGATTCCTCACGCTTCCAATAAGGCAGCACATCACTTAGCCATTAGAGCTAGAAGACAGTTAGACTACGAACAGTGGCTAGAAGCGTGTCCAATGTGGTTTCAAGATTTTCTTAATTCTAACGTAAAGTCTACCACAAGTTGATTTTTGAACGAAGTTTTATCCAAAAAAAAAAGAACTCCCTGAGTGATTGAACTCTCTGGTACATGTTCAGTTTTAAGGCGCCAAACTATTTTTTACCGAATGTACTGAATTTTGACTCGTGCTATCCCAAATAATGCTGCTATTTAACTACATTAGAGTCAGCTTAAATCATTTTGTCAGTTGTTTTTTGAAATTTATACAACTAATCATATTCAACATCTTCTCTGTCAACAATCTTCCTTTCAACTTATGAGTATTCCAGACTACTGTTGTGAAGGAGATCCTTAGCACATACATTGGTACAGTTAATATGGATTAGAGAGTATCATGCTACAAAACCATATCATCTGACATACAGGCACAGTGTTCTTTATCTTGTTCTTGAGATTTGTTATTTAATAGAAGCATTATTTTCTTTCTTTTTTCCAATAGAGACCACATGAGCTTTCTGGTTTGTAGTTCCAACCCACTCCTAACACCCTTTCTATCCATTGATTATCGAAGAACAGAGATGTAACCCACCCACCTAATCAATCCAACTCAGAAATACAACTCAACAGTTTCAGAGTGGGTTGCAATTTCACATAAGACAGGTTGCAAATAAAATCTTACTACTATAAGGAAAAAGAACATGGAGACATAGAAGTAGCAAGAGTATCAGAGAAAAAGTTCGTTTTTGTGGACGAGGACAAAGTAGGAGAAGAAAATGATGAAAACTAACCTGATTGGTAACTTGTCAATATGCCCGAAGGAACATAGAAAGAGCATTCCGGTACTCATCCATTGAGCCAACATGGAAGGAGCATTTGAGTATTAAGTAGGAACATGAAGTCAAAGAGAATATGAAAAGCTATACTTCCTCCGTTTCTTGTCTCTCTACATTCTGACTTTTGTCACTATTCACGGGGTTACTTTGACCCGGTGATTTGGATAGCAAAACGATCTAATATTTTGACAATTTTTTCATGGTATTGTAGAGTAAAAGTTGTTCTATAAGATGGTAAAAAAATTATCAAAAAATTAATTGTATCGTTTTGCGATCCAAGTCACCCAGTCAAAGTGACCCAGATACGAGTCAAAAAGTCAAAGCGTTGAGAAAGAGAAGAAACGGTGGAAGTACATTTTTTCGTCTTGAAATTTCATTAAATTTGTAGATCACGAGATCTATTTGTTCTATCAAGTTATAGCTTTATACTTCGTGATAATTACTAATTTTTCTTAGATGGAGAAAAACTTAGAAGTGTTTACCTAAAACAGTACATACAGCCACCGAATTTGATGTTTTTCAACGATCTTACTTTCTATCCTATTATTTCATCTGCTTTATTGTAGATGTTTAAGTGGTCTATAGCTGCAATGAGAAGCTTAGTATCCTATGTTTTAGGGAAATATCAAGCATTAGACACTTTGAGCAACCCTCATATGATACGGAAAATACTTCAGGTACATAAATTCTCTAAGTATTATGTGAGTAAATCAATGGAGGAAACTCCTAGCTACTGTTGTTGCTCTTTCAAGACAAAGTTATGTTGTTCCTTTTGTTTATGCTTTTAATCCTGTGTTATATTTTTTAATCCTGTGTTTATTTCAAACTTTGACCAAATGTGTGTTGAACTCTCCCCCACCCTCTGTGGAGAGTGTTTTGTTGGAGGGTGTGGTGGGTTGTCCCCCCTCCCCCCGTTTGAACCTCCTTAGGTTGTTTGAATCTAATCCATTTATCAAAAAAATAATTAATGGAGTAAATTACTCAACCGAAACATATGATCTTTTTCTATTGACTGCGCGAGCACATTTATACTCATATCCGAGTAATATGGACAAAAAAACCTAAAATCATTCAAAGAAACGAGCAGCATGGATTTGGTACATGTGGGTAGAACGAATGACATCCTGAGTCATGAAATGTACTCTCATTCCTTACATCATGTTTCAGGGTATATATTTGTTTTTAACTACCCAAATCACATTTGAAACCTTCATAGCTATTCTAAATTCAAATTGAGAAGTAAAACTAATCTAGCAATGAATTTAGAGAAAGCCATCACATTTTTTCCAAATAATTTAGAGTTATCTTTGAGGTGAATTCATGAGAAAAATGTTAAGAGAGAAACAATTGACTCTTGCAAACAAAGCCACTTCTCTCAATGGTCTTGAATTTTATGTCCCTCTCAAGTAAAGAGGTTCACGTGCAAAGTACGTGCCCCTAACTAGTTGAGTACTTAATAATAAGAGACAATTATTTGTGATACATTATATATTACTACGTTTTACTCCGCGCGTGACAAGCTATATATTAGTAGGTTCACGCGCGTGGGGAGTAGCGATATCAATATGTTTTGAATCAATAGGTAGTGATATCATAGGGTCACGGTGCGAAAATCGACAGACTAGAATGCACATACTGCGCCAACACGAGAATGGCTCATGTGTGTGGTCTGTTTTGGGGGCGGTGATTTCCTAAAAGATGAGGACCACCTGTTGATTTTGGTAACTTTGGCTTCAAGCCATTTTTTTTAGGAACCCACCACCGGCTACACATGATTCAATTCCCTCAATTATTAGTTTATGTCGGTAAGTGCTCCAAAGAGAAACGTCCATGGGAGTTGTAGTGGTAAATCCGAATCTGTGTAGAATTTTTACTGTCACAAACTATTTATGGTGCACGGAGTTTTAATCTCCATAACCCTTGTTATTGTTAGGGCATCTCCAACCCCATGGGGGGAGGGGGAGGGGGAAGGGGAAAATCGTATAAAAATACGGTTCATGTCCAACCCCATGGGGGGAGGGGGAGGGGGAGGGGGTGCTATGGGGATAAATTTTGCCTTGGGTGAGGGATGGATGGGGGGGATTTCCCCATGGACATCCCCTCCCCCTCCCCCTACATGGAATGATTAATTAATTAAATATTTGATAATTTTAATTACACATACTAGTATTTTGTGTTTATATAATGTATTTTATTATTATGATTAATATATATTTTTTTTTAAATAATAATAATGTATTCACGATTGTTATTATTATTAACATTTTTTTTGTGTGAATGTCTGTGTGTGTGTATATATGTACACATTGGTAAACAATTTTTCATTTACTTTTTTTGGTATTAATAATTCATTTTTAAATCATTAAATATATATTACAAATTAATTTTTTGGGTGAGGGGAAAGAAATGGGTTGGAGACGATTAGTAGTTTGGCGGAAGGGGAAGGGGAGGGGGAGGGGGAGGTGAGGGGAGGGGGAAAAAGCAATGGGTTGGAGATGCTCTTAGTACTTGTGTTTACAACTTGTCAGATCAAATCAATTAAATCTTCCGCAATCGGTTGCAATGGGGTTAATTAACCAACCGCTTGCAAGCATCTCACACCACGTTCGCAGTTGCAAAGGCCGCCGCATCAAGTCTCCAAATCACCACAAGTTGTGCAAGCGGTTGAAGTGTATCTCACCACACCACAATGATGTTGTTTCCAAGGACAAACGTGGACATGGTGTCACCGACGAACACGGTGTCGCCGAGGAATATGGGGATGTCTTCACGAGTGATCTTCCGGACGACATTATTATCGACATCCTCAGCAGGCTTCCAGCCGAATGCGTTCTCAAACATCGGAGGGTTTGCAAGCAGTGGCTGGCTTTGACTTCCACGCCTTATTTCGCTCAGTTGCATCTCAAAAGATCCACCGCCGCCGCCAGAACGAACCTTCTTCTCCAGACGAGATCTTGGTTCGTTCACGAGAATACGCTTAACTTTTTTCAATTAATGGATGAAAATAATCGTGTACGCGGGGGTTTGGTTGGTCGGCGGCTGGGCGGCGTGACAGAACATGATCTCCAAATTAGAGCATCTTGCGACGGTTTGCTTGTTTTCCAAGATATGCTTTCTTTTTCGAGGTTTGTGGTTTCCAACGTTGTCACTCGAGAACAAGTTACTGTCTACGCACCAGTCGAATTGCCATATGAAAAGTCATCTGTGCACGCACTATTCCTCCATCCAGTCTCCAAAGAATACACCATGCTCTATCAAAATCCGGTGAAAGACGGACAGGTAATTACACACTACGACTTCTACTTGTACAGCTTTACGACCAAGTCATGGAGACAAATCTCGTCGTTCCATCGCATGCCGGAGGATGCCACTCCCCCAGTAGAAACCAACAACAGGCTTCACTGGATGGCCACAACAAAGGACGTGAGTCCTTGCGACAAATGTATCATCATCTTTGACACAATCACTGAAAGTTTTAGTGTCATGCCTCATCCGGGGAACAAATGTACCCGGCCGCTTCTCGAATGATACAAGCCATATGATCGGCATGATTATGTATGAGGCGGCGGCGGAAGGATGTTCGAAGACGATATGTTTGTGTTGGGACAAAAAGAGTGTGGTGGAGACTTGGGTGTTGGAGGACTACAACAGTTGGTGTTGGAAAAAGAAGAATACTATCAACAAGTACAACAGCCTCTCACGGGCCATAGCACCGTTGTTCGTGTACATGCAAGAGCTGTTCTTTCCGATATCTGATACGTTGTTCCGCTTGCATCTCCACCGGCCGCGTCGCAAAAAGAGGGAGGTAGGGACGACGGAGTTAATGAAGAAAAAGCTCGCACGTTACGATGATTTGGTCATGTTTTCCTGGACCGGGAGCTTTGTCTCACTGGACACAACCCAACAAGAGATGATAGCATTAAGTGGATGATGAATATTCCAGAATCCAGATCAGTAGTGTACCTACAAGCTGGGATGTATTTTCTTCAGTCTGATTTGTGAATGTAACAATTGGTATGAAATATTTCAAGAAAATTTAATGTGTGGTACATTTGTGTGATGATTAGTCTTTTTTTTTTTTTGCTAAATAAAACTAATAATAGATCATTTGACATGCGAAAACTCAGACAAGAGACTATATATATGTTCATGTTGGAGAAAACTAGTGGAATAATTCGTCGGATCCGGAAAAATTGTTTCGATCAAATTAAAGATGAGATTCAGGGGCTGAAGATTCCAAAAGAGTTGCACATTATTTTGACAGAAATGGCGTAATAAGAAGTAGTGACTTTTTTCACTAGCACTGCTCTAATTTGACCAAAATTGACTGTTTAAGGGTCAAATCTTCAATTTTGATATCTTAAGTAATATTTCTTACATTAATTAGGACGTCAATTTAAATTCGATTTTTTAGTGAATTTTGGCTGAGTATCATAGCTCTGCAAGTAGCATTCCATTGATTCTATAACAGGAGCATGAATTAAGCTTCTTCCGTCGGAAGCCACCTACTCCACGAGCTGGTTCATAGGGTCGGCAAAACGGGTATTGACACGACAACTCGACACTAACAACACACGAATTTACAGGGTTTGGGTTTAGTCATATGGGTCTGGGTCATAAACTCGTCGACACCATTAGACACGACAGTTAATAGGTCGCTTGTGTGTTGACTCGCAAAACCCATTTACAACCCGTGTAACCCGTACTTTTTAAACAAGTCACCCGTCTAACATTTGGGCCC
Source organism: Linanthus parryae (assembly GCA_023055425.1). Classification (NCBI taxonomy): domain Eukaryota; kingdom Viridiplantae; phylum Streptophyta; class Magnoliopsida; order Ericales; family Polemoniaceae; genus Linanthus; species Linanthus parryae. The sequence goes on from JALGPY010000002.1 coordinate 3,227,140, forward strand.
AGCACGTCATGTTTTAACCCGTATTTAAAATCTAGTATATTTTTTTATATATAACTAATATACGAGATATTTGAGCCCAACCCACTAAAAAGTTACCCTAATTTTATTCCAAAAAATTTACCCTAGTTTTATCCTATAAAAAGTCTACTAGTACAGATCTTCATCCTCTCACGATCCTTTCTGTCTCTTCTTACTCACATCTGCCCTTCGGGCTCCAGCTCGTTGCAGATTGCGAATTTGCAATTTCAACTTCATCCTTGCCTTCATGGAACCATGGATAAGGGTAACCTTGTAGTTTATGCATCTTAATGACCTCGCAGCATGTTGATTCGGTAGACTTTATGATGATCAAGAAATCATAGTTGTTGCTGGCACAACTTATCTGGATTGTTTGATCATGTAAGTTCTTTATTCCTTAGTATTTTTTTGTGACTATGTGAAATAAACGGGTTACACGATGGGTAACCCGTTTATTATGTCATGATCCGGGCAGCGCTTAGAGAACGATGAAACGTTGAAAACAAGATCACAAGAAAACACCAATATAACGTGATTCACTAGCGATGACCTACCTACCTCCATGACCCGAAAATACTTATTTATTAGAGAGAACCCCACAAATACAACCCACACCAGTAGATCATGACCTATAGCCTTTATATAGGCCTACTATACAGCTTGGTGCCCAATAAATACCAAAAACCGAGCTAAACGAACAAGGAAACAACTTTCTGGCAGTGTCTTCGTACGAAGACCCTTCATACTAAGTCATTTTTCTTCGTACTAAGACTCTGCTCCACCTGCTTGTCTTCTCTTCGTTTTACTCCTCCGTTTGGTCTGTTTCTTCCCCCGCTTTGTCGCCAACTCCTCACCAAGCCCAAGTACATTCAAGGCACCCTTGATTCTAAACAAATCTCCACCTTTCCTCGAATCCTCTCGTCCGCTTGCGCTTGAATTAGCCCGTTCTCTCCAATAACCCCAAATTCACAAGTTGTTCCATCTTCGCCGAGATCCTACAACGTGTGCCCCCAGCGATGCTCCAACCCCGTCTAGTTCATGCAAACGAACTCCTATCGATGCTCCAACTACGGCCGAGTTCCTGCAATCGAATCCCATGCTTGTTGTTCCAACTCCCACCGAGTTCCTACAATAAGTTTGTTTGTTGTTCCGACTCTCATCGCGTCCCTACAACAAAACCCCGGGCACGTGTCCCCTTCACATTCCATTATCTCTCGTAAGAGAGTCCCCTATTTCAGCCTCCGCCTCGTCATCAAGATCAAGGATTCCCCCTTTCCCCCCAACGGGGCCTAGAGTACGAAGTTGTCCTTTGCGTCTGCAGCCAAGTCTCCAAACGCCTTCCCCTTCGGACACTCCCTCTTCCAATGACCATTCTCTTTACACAATGCACATACGTCGTTTTTCAACTTAGAACCCTTGTTCATCATTTTTACATAACCCCATTGGATGCCAAGAATGCACCCGGTCCGTACCTGTCCGTATGCGGCCCTCTGCCGCATCTCCTTTCTGTGAAGAGTGGATTTTACCTTCTCTAACGTGAGAGTCTCTCTTCCAGCACAAGAACTCTACACGAACCCCTCCTAAGACGGTGGTAGAGACACCAACAAAATCAGTGCGGCGGCTTCATCACTTTTCTTCTCATTAATGTTTCGCAACTCCAGAAAAATAGTATTAAGACGATCAAAGTGATCTCTTAGATCCGTACCTTCCCCCATGCGTAGAACAAAGATCTGTTGCTTCAACATCAACTTGTTGGTGAGCGAATTCTTCTTGTAAAGGCTCTCCAACTTGTTCCATTGTCCTTCAGCCGTCTCTTGAATCGCAACCTCTGTGATCACGTCGTCCGCCAAGCACAACATGATCGTTGAATGTGTTTTTTCCTCCACCGTCTTTACTCCTTAGTGGTTGTATAAGCCACCTCTTTATCTTTCTCCAATGGCAACCACATGCCTTACTGCTTCAACAAAGCACGTACATTGATATGCCATAAGCTGAAGTTGTTTCTCCCCGTGAACTTGTCGATCTTGGTCATCCCCCCAGTCATCTTCTCTGCAGCTCCTTTTCCAGATCCGTAACCCTCGAATGCGTGCTCCACCACCGTAGCCATGAATTTCACAGATTGTGAAACCCTAGCCCTATAGCTCCACCTTGATCTTGGAACACAGCAACCTGGCTCTAATACGAGTTTGTTATGATCCGGGCAGAGCTTAGAGAACGATGAACGATGAAAACAAGATCACAAGAACACATCAATATAACGTGGTTCACTAGCAATGAACTAACTACCTCCACGACCCGAAAACCCTTTTTTATTAGAGAGAAACCCACAAATACAACCCACACCAGTAGAGCACGACATATAGCCTTTATATAGGCCTACTATACAGCTTGGTGCCCAAGAAATACCAAAAACCGGACTAAACGAACAAGGAAACAACTTTCTGGCCGCTTGCAGTAGTGTCTTTATACTTAGACAATATGTCTTCGTAAGAAGACCCTTCGTACTAAGACATTTGTCTTGGTACTAAGACCATGCTCCACCTGCTTGTCTTCTCTTCATTTTGCTCATCCGTTTGGTCCGTTTCTTCCCCCGCTTCGTCGCCAACTCCTCACCCCAAGTACATTCAAGGCACCCTTGATTCCCAACATATTATTTAGTTAGGGTTAGGGTCCATAGTACCGGACAATGGGTCGGGTTTGGGTTTACCTATATGAGTCTCAACACGAATATGACCCGACACGAACACGACCCGTGACACGAATTGGCGCCTCTACTGGTTCATCCTTTAGGTCTTATACATTGGGAAGTCTTATGAAAAAATCCAAGAGGAAATCCAGAAGAAATCCTTATACCACCTCAACAATGGCTTCCTTTGATCACCATCCTCTTCTATTGATCGTCTCTTTCGTGGTTGATCATATCGCTATCGGCGAAATCGCAATGTCGCTCCCGACCGGACTTGTTAATCTTCTGTTATAAAGGATTCCAATACAAGCCTCTATGTTACCAACATCCACAAGCAAATGCCTCTCAAAATGACCCCCTTCCTTTTCGACTTGAACGGGCGGTTCTTGTGGGAGAGTTGCGATAAAAGAAACTACACGTCATCGACTTACAACGCTCCTTCGTGCCACTCCACTCAATTCACAAGGGCCAGGACCCGTTACTGCAACCCATGCAGGACCAGTGCAAGACCATACTATCATAACAACTCGTGCACTGTCATGACAAAAGAACTTTCTAACTGGCATAAACACCATTGGCGAGCTAGCCGAAGACATGCTGGCTATCTGCCCAGCTGGGGTTCGAACCCTGTTCCGTTGGCGATGGTTCACAATTTTCTCTTTGCATGCTCTCCTTCCTTTTGTTACAAAGACCATTGCCAAGTTATGTGCAAGGGGTAGCAGGATTAGGGTACGGTCCAATTGCCACTACCATCCCAACTTACTTCAATATTTGGTTTTAAACTCAAGTTTACTCTTTGTCTCACCCATTCACTTTCCAAAAATGATTTAATTTTCTTTGGGAACGGGCCTTCTAACATTTTCCACCATTCAGGTCTGCTTCATTAACAATAAGCCTGGAAGGAGAGTACTATATACAATTGACCTCAATAAGAGCAAATGAAAAGCCCATTCCATTAGCGACCAAAGAAGGCCTAATTGGGACAACAATTATCAGCACAACAATGCCTTGCACAGTCATGGAACACTCAATCTTCACAGCTTTAACAGAACTCTTCAGCCAAGAGCTTCCTAAGGTGCCCCAAGTGAAGCCTGATGTGTCACATTTTGGGGTCTGTTGGGACTCTACAAAGTTGTCTAGAACTTGGGCCGGCCTAGGAGTACCCAACATCAACTTGGTACTGCATAGTCCAAACACTGTCTGGAGGATGATTGGGGTGACTTTCGTTGTGCAGGCCCGGCCTGGGATTTCGTGTTTGGGATTTGTGGATGGTGGGTTGAAGCCGAGGGCCTCGATTGTGACGGAGCGTTAAAATTGGAGGACAATTTAATTCAGTTTGATTTGCGAAGATCTGTATTTGGGATTAGCTCTTCACTGTTGTCAAGGGGTACTAATTGTGCTAGTTTCAACTTCACTAATTGGGATTAACTCTTCACTGCTCTAGTGAGTTGGATTAGCTCTTTGCTTTCCTTCATATTAGTACGACGTTATGAAAATATTAAGAAATTATTGTATAATTTCGTTAGGGAAATTGTTGGCTTCACATACTTGCAAAAGTTAAACACGAGTTTTTTTTTTTTTTTTTTTTTTGCGCGAGATAGGTTATTTTGACTGCGGGGTCCTGAATCATGATGATATGTCGGTTTCGGCCCATACCTGTTGGTAAGGTGAGCGTGAGTCCGGCAATGAAGTCATAGAAAGTACGTTTCTGAGTCGGTAATATCTAAAGCGTAAAAGACACTTTCACCCCCTCTGGTCACTGAAAGACACTTTCACCCCTTCTAATTTCAAAATAACACTCTCATCCCTTCAATGTGCCCAGCTTCAAATAACTTACCCTTGATCGAAACGTAGTTAGTCTGGGATGCAGTCTCACTGAAAGCAGTTTTGGGGACAATTTTTTTCCTCTATATCATGCAAAATACTATTATACGTTTGGGTAACCCCAAAATTTTGCATAATATATGGGCAATGTTGTCTCAAAAACTATATTCACTGACATATCACAACTCCATACCAATTGTCTCATAATATGATCTGTATAGTGTACGATTTGCTATGTTCGGCACACTGAAAGGGTGAAAGTGTCCTTTTCGGAATTAGGAAGGGTAAAAGCGTCATTCAATCAAACTAGAGGGCGGAAAAGTGTGTTTTACCCTAATTAAAGTCATACTTTTTTTTTTTTTAATTAAAGTCATACTTGAAAGCACTAATACTAATTGTTTATGTAATAGTACTGCTAAAACGTCTTTTTTCATATCTACCTATAAATAAACAAACAAATTCTCGACTTACTTTCGTGATCAACCTACTACAACACTACTACAACTGCAACATAACTCAATTTGCGAGAGAACACAAAAATCAGATATTTCAGTTTTCTATTTCTTCTCCCTTCTTCTTTATTCTCCCGTGACTGATTGGTCTTCGTTCTTGAGGCTTGTGAAGCCGTTCTATTCCGATGGGATTGTCCGCCTGTTTCTCATCACATCTTGTTCGGAAAGACACACGTGGTGGTGGTGGCATAAGAGAACTTCCCGACGACATAATCAATGACATCCTCAGCAGACTTCCAGCAGAACCTGTTCTAAAAATCCGAAGGGTTTGCAAGCATTGGTTGGCTCTGACTTGTACGCCTTATTTTGCTAAGTTGCATCTCAAAAGATCCACCGCCACCACAAACGCCCTTCTTCTCCAGATGAGAACTTGGAACGTAGAGGACGACAAGTTAACTTTGTTTCAGTTGGGAGAAATCCATACCACCAAGAAGAAGAAGAAGACCAACAAGCCTCCAACATTAAAGAAGACGATACGTGAAGGTATTGTCAGTGCAGAAAGCGAACACAATCTTGTAATCAGAACATCTTGTGACGGGTTCCTTGTTTTCCAAGAAGTGAGTTCTCATTCAAGATTTGTGGTTTGCAACATCGTCACCCGCGAACAAGATTTGTTTTCCAAAACGATGGCACACCGTCTAAAAAGGTACTCCCACATCTTATTTCAGAATATCAAAGTTCTTTAGTCCCTGTACGTCTAATTACGGATAATATTCTACTTGAATAAGAGTTGTTGCATACTATGAAGTACCGTAAGAAAGACAAGTGGGGTAGTTTTGCATTAAAAATTGATATGTCTAAAGCATACGAACGTGTGGAATGGGAGTTCCTTAAATCTAGTATGGAACATTTTGGTTTTGGACCAAAGTGGATAAATTTGTGCATGGATTGTATCACTAATAAATCTCTATTAGAGTTATATTTCTTGCACGTTTTACATCATTTTGCGTTCTTTTCCGAGTTGATAATCTTAGTTTCATGCTATGAATTTGGAGAAATATAGCATGCTTGAGCGCTTGAGCATAAATGTGTAATCCGGGCATTTTTTGTGTAAATTCAAGCTTTTATTGTCACATTTGATCTTCCGGTATTTGTTTGTGTTATGCGTTTCAGGAAACGGAGGCTCGGGAATGTGAATGGGAGGTGGAGTGAACTTCGGAAGGACGATAAGGCTCAAGAGCATGATGGAGTTGAAGACGGGTGATGAAAAGACTAAAGAATCAAAGAAAAAGAGGATTTTTTCCCAAGACCAGTCTATACTTAGAATTCTGGGCGAAATCCACTTAAAACAATCCGCTGCTGGTCTCCGACTGGTCTTAAGACCAGCCTGATGCCCAATACACGTAAATATGGGGTTTCAATGCAATTTTTAAGAGCTTATGGGCAAGAGGTGAGGGAAATCTTGTATTAAGTGACCTAGGGGCTAGGAAGAACTAGGAGGCACGTATCTTGGGAGGAGATTGACGTTGGAACATGAGGAGGACGAAGAAGACGAGGTGAACACCCGAAGCCACCATTGGAGATCTCTAGAGTTTGATCTTTTTCTTTTTCTCTTCTCAATCATTGTATGGAGAAACTACTTAGCTTTGATTTTTTTATTCTTATCAGCTAAACTATTTTCTAGGCATCTTGAGAGAGCCTAGGGTTCATGTAAACGATGAATATTTTCCGAATTTGATCTTTGCTTCATGATTTATTGATTTCTTCTTTTGAATCAATTCCAGCTTCTTGATTTTGTTAGTAATCCTACTCGAGTGACACGATTAGGAGATAAACTAGGGTTCAAGAACTAGGGTTTCATTCAATAGTTGATTCATGCTTAAAGTTAGCTTCATTCTAAATTAATTGTTCTTCTACTGTGCTTAATTCTCAGTGTTAATGGAGTAATTAACCGGAAACACTGCTTAGTTAGGGAATGCATGGCAGTGATTCTAACTAACTAGGATGAGACTTGAACATCAATCAAGTGCCATAAACTCTCTTGCTTATAAAAGGTGCTAATCAGCAAGTATTGTGCTCAGAATGGTATTTTGAATGCAAAAACAACGCAAAAATGCTCATATACGTGGAGAAGTATAATTGCAAGCAAAAGCATAATCAATGAAGGATGGAGATGGAGTATTGGTGATGGAAGCAGCGTGGATGCTTTTCAAGACCCATGGTTGCCAAAAATCTCAATCGTTCAAACGCATTACAACCCCTCCTCTGGAAAAATTTCCTGTGAAAGATTTTATCATCCAAGGTCAGGGGAGATGGGATCTACAGAAACTCCAACGAGTCTTTTGGCCAGTGGACATAGTGGACATCATCAAAATCCCACTTACAAACAGCCCAAAACCAGATTTTAAACAGTGGACACTTACTGAGTCGGGAAGCTATAGTGTTCAAACAGGCTACCAAATAGCACTAAAGCAGGCAAATACGCAACAACAGCAACTAAACCATCAATCCAATACTGAAGGACAGAAATGGCTGGAAAAATTTTGGAAATTAAAAGTTCCAAGAAGGTGTCTGTTTCCAGTATGGCGAGGGTAAAAAAGAGCTCTACCAACAAAAGTGAATCTGCAGAAGAGAGGAGTCAACATACCGCCGGTTCTCTGTGATGTTTGTGGTAAAGACCCGGAAGATGAAACGCACATCTTTCTGAGTTGCAAGATAGCCAAGGAAGTTTGGAAGATAGCCTTTCCAACCTCAGATCTAAAAATGCACAACAAAGACTTCACCAGTTGGGTCAACGAGATTGTGGAAAACACCAAAGAGGAGAGAAAGTTGAACCTCATCTGCATGTGTGTGGCAGAGATTTGGAGTGACAGAAATCAAAGGGCCTTCAACAACAAAGGATCAACTACTCAGGAGATTGTCCGATCTGTAATCGGAAAGTTCGAAGCTTTCGAATCCGCCAGACCCAAATCGACCACTGCCATACCACCGTCTCAGACTTAGCGCCCATCGGAGTTAGGATTTCTGAAATTAAATGTTGATGGCGCTTGGGACAGAAATAAATCATTGACCGGCGCCGGAGGAGTCATCGAACGAGGAAGGAAAGTACGTTGCCGGTTTCGCCAAACGAGTTCCGTTTGGAACCAGACCCAGAACAGACGAAAGGCAAACTCTTTGTGATGGAGTAAAGTTCGCCATCGATCGGGGTTGCCGGAGACTGATCGTTGAAACCGACCCTCTCTCCGTTGTGCAAGAGGTCGAGGGGATAAGGTTGGGGAAAGGAAAGTTCACATCGAAAGTCTCAGTGTGCTAATGGAGACTGTAGATCTTTCCCGAGTATTGGAAGAGGTACGGTTCCAACACGTTGGCCGAAGTAGCAATAAAGCAGCTCATTTACACGCAAGACATGGGCTAGTCCAACCGGGGCATGAGAATGTTTTCTTTTTTGAGCCCCACTGGGCATCTAAAACCATTTTTACTGATGTAACGGGCCTCACAAGCCCAACCGTTTGCTGAGTTTAATCCAAATCCCTGTCTCAACAAAAAGGAAAGAAAAGAAATTCCATTTTTTTTACCAAAAGGAGAATGTCATTAAAGATCAAAACCAGTAGAACCATCAACTAACAAACATTTCTGAAATTCTGGACTACCTAACAGCTCACTACCATTTGTAACAGAAATTTGAATATTCCTAGCTAGAAAATCAGCAACTGCATTGGCACTTCTTCTCACCCAGCTGAACTGAAGCTTCACATTCTTCATTAACTGCATAATGTCTTCAAAAACACTTTGAATTTCCCATCTCATATCAGTATCCCCTTTCAAGATATCAATAATTATCTTGTTATCACCTTCAAAGATAATATGCTGCCACTGATATAAATTTTGTTCAACTGCAAATTTCATTGCCATACCTTCAGCACATAGAGCAGAGAAGGCATAGTTTTTAAGCCATCCACTTCCACTAATTTTACCTTCTGCATTTCTCATAATCCACACTGCTGTCATTTGAAGGCTATTACTGTCCCAACTAGCATCCACATTGCATTTAAGTTTACATGAAGGGGGAAGTTGCCATTTAGCATTGATTGCACCAGACTCACTAGGAACAGCTAACATCTTCTCCTGCTTCTGAATGTGGTAGCAAGTGTATTCTGCCATTTGGTAATCAATATTAGCAACCACTCTAGCTGGACAAACCAGAACGTTATCAAACACATAGTGATTCCTTTCTTTCCAGATCATCCAACAGGTCAGTACAATGTTTTCCATCAAACCACTTATCTTCTTCTGGGTAGTCAACTCCCATAACTTAACTATCCATTGCTGAAAGCTTTCCTCTTCTGTAGTTGTACTCCAATTTAAACCCAGCTTTAACCAAATTGGATGAGTCCATTGACAACCCACAAACAAGTGCCATAAACTCTCTTTAGACTCATTACAAATTTGACACAAATTTGAAACTGCACATCCCTTTACCACAAGGTTCTGTCTAGTGGCTATAGCATTCTTCATAACCCTCCACCAAAACATGTTTACCTTGGGAGGAAGCTTTAGTTTCCAGCAACAACGCCAGTAATCAGAAGGAATTGAAAAGGAAGAGGAACACTGCAAATTTTTGTAATCTTTGAAACCTAACTTGCCTTGAAGAGTTGCTGTTTCAAAGATCTGTTTAGCAACCCTATTCCCAGATTTCACACAATAACTCCCTTGATTAGAAAAGGGCCAAAGCACTTTATCCTCTAACAAGTTTCTAGACATTGGAGTAGAAAGAATTGCAGCAGCAGTACTTGAGTCAAACAAATTATTAATAAGACTCACCTTCCAACTTCTATCTTCATTATTAATCAAATCAGACACTGTTGTCAAATTTTGATTAATCAAAGTCTTTGGAGCATGGCCTCCATGTAGAGCTGGAATCCAATTATCAGAGAAAACATTAATATCTTGACCATTCCCAACTCTCCACATTAAACCTTTTTTAATCACCTCCAAACCTGCAACTATGCTTCTCCATGTCCAAGAAGGGGCATTACCCAACTTAGAAGGACAAGCACACAAAACACTATTATCTTCAACAGAAATCATAGGGGCAAAGAGATTCAGCACTGCTTCTGTCCTTTGATAAGTATGATTAGCAAAAAGATCCTCAAAATAATGCTTAGTTAAAGAGTGCACTGCAGCTTTTCCTTCAATCCAGACCGCTCTCTCATTTTTTAGCTTATTAATTCTGTTAATATTTCTCCTCTGCAAAGTTGAGAGAAAAAAGAACTTAGAGTTCTTATCACCCTCCTTGAGATACTGAATTCTAGACTTCTCTCTCCAGTAAGCTTCTTCTTTATCCCAAGTTGCTGCAATTTGTCTTTTAATCAGCTTCTGACTATCCCAATTTGTAGCACTCCAAGGTTGATTCTGCAAAATTAATAAGTCCTTACCCAGCTTCTTAATCAAAGAGAGGGAATTATTAAACTCCTGTTTGCTCCATTTCTTGAGCCCATCCCTGCAATTTACTAATTTAGTAGTGAAATTTGAGGTAGGGTGCTGAGTAGCTTTCTCCTTCCACAACTTTCCAATTACTGTTTTGCAATCTTTTGCAGCCAACCATCTTTTGCAAAACACAAAGGAGTAAAGTCCATTCTACCAACCAAATCTACTGCGCAATTAGAACTTTCCTCCTGTAAAGAAAAGAACTCCCTCCGAACCCTAAACCACAACTCTCTCTCTCCCTTCCCCGTTTTGTTAATCTTCTTCGTCTTCCTCCAGCCGCCTCCAAACTTCATCTTCTTCTTCCTCCAAACTCGTCTTAATCTCGCATCGGACGGCCACGATTCGTACTGGAGGGGCAGGAGGGGAAACGGGGCTGGAGTGGATCCCAATCCTTGTCCATTTCTCGTAGTCTCTTCAAGTTGTTAGTTCTTCGTTGTTAGCCCTCTCTTATTCTCTGTCTGATCGCTCCTTATGATCATGTCCTCCGGCACCGGAAGCGGCTCTAATCGTCGAAAACCCTCTGATGCCTCCAAACGGTTGAAGTCAACTGACCGAATCAGCGAGCTTCCCGAAACCCTAATCGTTCATATCCTCTCATTCTTGCCCATCGTATACAAAATCAGAACCGGAGCACTGGCCAGGAAATGGAAATATCTCTGGACTCGTGCTCCCAAGCTCTATCTCGGCTACAATGACTGCGAAGACGATGACGATGACGGCCCTTTCGAGCCCGACGATTCCGATAGTTTCGTTGACTACGCAAACAAAACCCTAATTCTTTGTGGTGGTACGACGATGAAGGAGTTCGGGGTTGTATTTGACTACCATCGCCGTCATAAATCTCATGTCGATGGATGGACTCAGTTCGCAGCCAGGAATGGAACTGAGAAATTTGAACTCTGTCTCTGTCCGGAGGGTCATAGTTATGCTTTGCCGCAGCATCTGTACACACTTCCATCGTTTAGAGAATTGAAATTTCGCAACTGCGATGTTGGCCCTAGAGGAGCTGTCTCCTCGAAACATCTGAAGAAATTGTCAATTATAGATGGAAAGATCGCCGATGACGCGTTGCAGAAGATACTAGGCGGCAGTCCTGTTTTGGAGATTCTGGAGGTACAATCTATCTGTTTTCGCCTGACAGGACCGGTCTCGTGTAAATCTCTAAAGAAATTGTCAATTTCAGACGGAAGCGCGACGGTTGACGGTGACGCGTTGCAGAAGATAATAGCAGGCAGTCCTGGTTTGGAGATTCTGGATTTAAAATATATCTCTTTTCTCATGAGTGGACCCGTCTTTTGTAAATCTCTTAAGAAATTGTCAATTTCACAGGGAAGCTTTGCCGTCGACAGTGACGCTATGAATCTGTCTCTTAAGATACTAGCGGGCAGTCCTGTTTTGGAGATTCTTGATTTACAATCTGTCAGTTTCGTCCTGAGTGGACCTGTCTCCTATAAATCTCTGAAGAAATTGTCAATTTCAGATGGAAGCATCACCAGTGACACATTACAGAAGATAGTAGCGGGCAGTCCTGTTTTGGAGATTCTGGATGTACAATCTAAAGATGGTGGTATCTACAACTTGCATTTGGAGGACTCAAGTTTGAAGAAATTGATCCTCCACCTAGGGGGCTGGGGTCCTGGTTGTCAGCGTTTGGGGGTAGCTGAGTTAGAAATTTCGGCCCCCAATCTGCAGTCATTGAAAGTTTCGGGTTTTTTTCAGTCTTTTAAGCTTGTCAATATGCCATCCTTGGTTGAAGCCAACCTCTACGATCTGCGGAAATTTGAGGTTACCCAATGTCCAATTGTAACTCAAGAAGATCTATGCAGTCTTTCAAATGCCCAGACTCTCACATTAGGTGATTGGGTTATCAAGGTTGGTCTTGCCACAACCTTACCTCTTTACATCTATTGTTCATATATTTTCTATTGTTGGTGATATTTTCTTTCCAACAGATTGCTAAAAATAAATAGTTAATTACATAGAGATTACCGATAATAGAGCTTATAGAAGCAAATGAAGAAAGCAAACTATCCAATATTGATTACTGGGCTAAATGATGGAAGTGGCAAAAAAATAGCTGGAAATCCTCACCGGCCAACAAACTAAGTGAAGGAGTTAAAAAGCTGGTCAAGTCTTTGACCTGCATCTAGTCTCCTAAAAACATGGGTGCATATGAACTTCCCAAGTAGTCTCTGCAGGAGATGACCCTTTCCTGTTTCCAGTGGACTAAATTTCTGGATTTCCTTCTGATCCAAACTGCTTGAGAATCACAAATTAGTTAATCATCCGAGCTGACAAGCGACAGAGCTAAGTTACCATCAAAACCTGCCCCGAACCTCCCCCCCCCCCCCCCCCCCCCCCCCGAGGACCGAAATACATGGCAACTCAACGAACTTTTGAAGCTGGAGTAATTAAGTTCATAAGCTACACACAGGGCGCTAAAAAGCGAGTTGAACGTTTAAAGTACTTTCTTAGAGCTAAAGAAGTTTTACTGTAAGGTTGAATCTTTAAACAAACAAAATAACCCACTTTGAACGCCCTCTTTTGGCTCTTGGAATCATAGATTCTTTCATCCATTACTGAGCACACAAAATATTGTTAGATACTTCTGACTTCTGAGTACTAGATCACGAGAGAACAATACCCCATCCACGACTTGAACTTCGGCAGTTCTTGAAATATAACGTATATACATAATATTGTTGGAGGTCAAATACCATTCCTGTTGCCTTATATGGACGGGAAAGTGGAATCAACTGGGCTTACTTTGATTATCAATCAACAACAATAACGTGACCTACAAATTATTGTTTTCCCATTAGAAGATGGAACTCCTTCGAACAAACCCATTGAGTCTTCCCATATTTGTACGGAGCAGGGAGGCTGTAAGAGTCCTCTTGGAGCAATACGTTTAATCTTGTGGCATTGACAAGTATCACATCAATGTATTTAAACATCAATCTGCCCCCTCTTACCGCTCAAATAGAAATTTGATTCGATGCTCTGGTATATCTTAACGTAACCTTCAAATGTGTTCCCACAAAATTCCCTTATATTTCTTTCAGAACGTCTATGATGCAGCGAGATTCTCTCAGTGTCCTATTGATATTCATGTTCGATCAGTCTGTCCATAGAAAACTAGTAGCACGAAATGATTCACTGGACACACATGATTTTAGGCCTAGTTAGGAGCTAAATAAATGTCAGTTCAAATCCATATCAAACCAGCTATAGCCTGCAACTCTGTAGCACCTACATGCAGCTTTTTGTTGCTTCAGTAACTAGTTATTACTTAGCCCTTAAGAAAGGTCTTACTTGTCCTAGAGGGAAGCTCATATCTGTCTTTTGTTTAGTTAGATCAACTAGTAGTTTCCCTATAAAGAGGACTATTCCATTATGTTTTGGGAAGCTGAATTTTGTATCAAACCTTGTAAGGTAAAGAACCTAGAATTCTATTGGTTTCTAACCATAGAAACCTATAGTTTCTTCGTATCCCACTTCAGTTTGTTCTAAATTTCAGGATGTTAATTGCACCATTGTAGCATCAGATTGTGCAGAGTTGCACTTCTGAACTGCATTATTATAGAATTACTCTCGTAGGAGATCTATTTGTTATTTAAATTGAACAATACCCGTGATCAAATGCCATGGCCCAATTGGTTCATTTTGCTTAATTAATTCTTTCAATTCCTTTGTAGTATTGTTAGAAGGAGTCGCTTCCTTTATTTCGTCTAACAAGTGATAAAATATTTGTGTAAAGTGTGGAACCTTCCAGTACTTTCTCTCCTCCATATATGCGTGAAAGCGCATCAGCTGCAATATTTACGCCCCCTCTCTTGTACTCTATTTAAATATCATACCTCATTGGGCTGGTTTGGATGAGCTTAGTTAGAGGATAGATACATTAAATTTGAGTATTATTAATTCAGGCCGTTTGGATGAGCTAGATTATTCATGGATTTTTTTGGGTCAGGGTGTGAGCCGAACTCGGGTAATGTTTGAATGTACTACCCCCTTTTTGTTTTGAAAAAGGCCCATAAATGATCAACAGGTTCCGGCTCACCAAATACCGGTCCCGGCTCAAAGGTCGAACGACCAATCCACAATGCCGCGTGTTATTCGGTCATGGAAAATACGTGTGTTCCTCCTAAGCCGAATTCGGCTCAGCCGGATCCCGGTCCACTTCCCACAAATCTATATTTCAAACCCAGATTTTTTAATAATATATCTCTCCTAAAATCTATATTCCAATCTATAATTGTAGAGCCACCTTTGTTGAACAACTGTTGATATATTTTGAGTCCACAAAATTCTTTAAACTTCACTGCTCTGTATGAATAGTAGACTTCCATCCCAAATGTTATGGCTGTTGGCTGAGCTGGTAACAAAGTTGCACCAACTCAAAGCCCGGAAGCATCACATTCAACAATGGAAGTTTTAGAGAAATTAGAAATAGACAATTCTGGATCTTTATTCATGGAAACTTTTTAAGTTTGTGAAAGACTTCTTGAGCAGGCATACTTCATTCAAACAAATCTTTTTTCATCATATTTGAAGTGATGCATCATTTTTTAGAGGCCATCCCCAAATATCCTCGGCTTAGGCCTTGTCAATTTTGCTTCAATTTTTGAAGGATCAACTGCTACTCCTTGTCTGGAAAACACATGACCCAAGTACTGAAATTCTTTATTTTCAAATCGATGTTGCTCAAACTTTATGCTAAGCTTGGTGGTTCGTAAAACTTCAAACACCTCTCGTAAGTGCTTCAAATGATTCCAATTTTTGCTATATATAATGATGTCATCGGCAGGCGCCAGTAATACAAACTTGAGCAAAAATTTCATGTTTACCTCGTTCATTAGCACCTCAAATGTCGCAGTGCCCTTTGTGCTTCTAGAAGGCTGTCCTGTGTCATCCGTATGCGGATGGTATCCTGCCCGAAGATCTGGCTTGATGAAGAATCGGGCTCCATCTAACTCGTCTAATGGCACCAATATCTGACTAATTTTTTTGAAGCTTCTTTATTTATTTTTTCTGAAAGTAAGGTTAACGATAAGGTCTCATAGCGACAGGTCATTGCTCAGGGAACATGGGTATGCGATGATCTTGTGGTCGATGAGGGGGTAGTCCGTCCGCTGTTGCATCAGATCTGGATAATCACTAAGAGCTTGTTCACTTCATCACTTGTGACTCAATGAGGTTTCATGTTCAAGTTCCTCATCACTACTCTTTAGTTGCAGTAACACTGCTCGGCGAGACTGTTTTGGTAGCGAAATACTACTTACGACATTGCTATGCTTATTGTCTGATTTGTCTCTACCTCCGAGTCACTTCCTTGGAGCCATAAACAAACTTCATTTCATCTTCTGAATCCATTCTGTAAAACCCAATGTCCTCTACCAAGCTTTACTCATGTCCCAGGACGACATAATATACTTCAAATGGTGTAGACCAAATCAACAGAGAGTTATATCTTTCGAAATTTAAGTGGCACATTTGTGCACCCTCCCAGAGTAGCTACTTTCTCGCCCGAACCAGCCATGACAGCCATTTTACTTTCACGATTAGCTTGTAAGAGCACGTTATGAGCCAGTGGTTCGTATGTCGAAGTCTACGAACTGTTCAATATTCAGTAAGCAAAGCAACAAGCCTCATAAAGTTTTACCAAATCTATGGGCTGCCGACATAGTCAAGGAAGTAGGCTGGCATGCTTGTACCCATGTCCGAATTGTGTCTTTAGGCCCTTTGGTAAAGCAACTCACATTTCTAGTCTGAGAAAGAGCTCCCACCTTGGTCAAAACTGTTTTGAACTTATCCTGGTAGTCAACTACAAATTACAGAACCATTGGAATCATTTGAAAGTAACACATATCATCTCTTCTAATAGTACCTGAAATCAAAGTTGTGCATCTCCTTCCAAATAGAAGAATGCAATACAGACTTTACCGCCAAGTGATTGGGTCGACTCCACAATCATATCTATTATCTAGGGACATCAAGCTTCAAGAGTCGTGGGTATGAAAAGAGCCAGGTCCTTTAATTGATGGACTTTTTCTTCCTTGTAATTTGGTGCCTAAAGTGTCACTCTCGTGTAAGTTCTGGCATGAAACCTTGTGTTTTAGCTTTTCCATGCCGCTCAGCAATTCGATTTAAACGATCTTTCTATTCAGATGAGATTCAAGTGTTTCTTCCAATTTTTTTCAACTTGAAGTGGATACAGAGCCATAAAGCCATATAACACACGCGTATAGGAGTTAGACTGTCGTTCCACCAATAATTTTCACAACAAATACTAATGCAAAATTAGAGTCAAGGAATTGTCTAGCTACTCAATAGAATAGACGTAAAAAGATCTAATCTATCTCAGCTAGCACGTATGCGTAAAAATCATCAACAATGCTAAACAATAACAGTTAAGTAAAGTAGTGAACAAACAACTGAATAGTTATAAAAGATAGGCACGACACACTAGATGTTTATCGTGGGGAAACTGATTGTTGACAATTGTCCAAGAGAAGCCAGTAAGAATAAAACCCCCACCTGCTAGCACAAACTAGTGCTAGACCAATATATTGCAAGAAATCGTTTAAGTACAGATGTTTTTGAGCTATTAAACATATCACCTGCTCACAGCTATACCTTACCTACCTAAGCTTCTGCAAGATTGTGTAGCACCCGATGCTGGTAATCCAAACACCTCTTGAATTCGGCTGGTAACTAACGCACTAGCTCAGTACGTCGAACTAGAGACCAAAGCACAAAGAGCCTAGCTCGACTTCAATGCTCAGGACCTTTCACCGTGTTCGTAGAGTGAACAACTCTATCTGTGTGTTCGTAAACAACACACCTTGTTCGTGAGTGAACAACTCTGTTGATACTGGTAAAAAGATAAACAACATAACCAGTAGGTGTTAGAGATTCTCTACAATGCTAAGGATCCTAGACCTACATGTATGAGATAACGACTCTAGAATAAGATCTAAGAGGTTACTAACAAAGTTCCTTATCCAAGAGGGCTCACAATAAACCCAAACACAAGAGGGTGTAGACTCATATCAGAAACACAAGATATATGACCAATCAGAAGACTCAATACCAGTAGGGCTACTCAGATCTGGATAAAATGATACACTAGGATAGATCAGAAGAATACACCTGTCTACGCAAACTCCTACTGGTGCGGGTATGAAGAGCTAAGAGGTTCAGATTACTCAGAACAATCCTAGCGTTCAAGATCTGGCATACTCATATGAAGACCTAAGAGGACATCTTAGAAACATATCTGAGGCAAAATCAAAATCTAAAGAATAAGATCTAATGATGATAAAAACTTCTATGGCTGACTCTAGACTCAGGTAGAGATAATGATAGAAATTCTAGATCTCAAGAGAGAGAGAGGGATCTAGAATTGACTCTAAATTGAAGAAAAGATCTTTCCTAAATATAGAAGAATAAATGACACTGTTCTTATTGTGAATGAGGAGACAAACAACCACAGATCTACAAAATATCATGTGTTCAATGCTGTATCGAAACACTGGAACAGGACCGAACACTGACAGTTCACTGGACAGAAACCGAGGCAAAGAGCTTCGGTTCTATCTCTTCTTACCAATGTCACACGGTGAGGGACGCCTCTCTGTAGGTTGAAGCCTGTTGGGGCGGTCTTCACGCTCTCTCTCTACATTAGACTTATCAGTGGGTGGGGTCTGGGTAGACCCGTGTCGGGTTTGACCCGACCCGGCTTGTGGTAGACCTAAACCCGGACCTGGACCAACAAATCTTAGAACCGCAAGAACCATGACCAACTGGATCCGCAACTGTCTGTTTTGAACCATAAACGCAATAACGACCCGCATAAACAAATATCACCGCTCCACTCAGGAAAAAAAAACTAATACTCTTATCATCGCTCCGGTTCAGCCCGTCTTCCATTGACGACTTCAAAGTTCGCTCAAGAGTGATAAAGATAACAGAATGGAGGAATCACATGAGAATGTGGGAGAGAGGGAGAGACTCGTGGAAAAGATAAGAGATATTGGTGATTGAGAAATGAGGGAGAAAGTTGTTAAATTAATGAACTTTCTAGAGATTTTTTTTAGAATGCTAGATAAATATAGAAATTAAATAATTGTATTGATATTTTTTATTATGTTTTTTTTCTTAACTAATAACTTGTTTATTCCAAAAGTTTTGATGTAACCTACTATATTTGAGGAACCATAACTTCTTTGCTAATTTTTTTTTTCACAAAATATTTAGTATTCTCTTGTATAAATGGATATTTTTTAATTCACTCTAACAATATATAGTCAATATTCTTTAGCTTTAAATAAAAAAAAATTAAATTGTCTACATTGGGTACCTATTTTTATATGTACTTTATTGACTTAACTACAAGAGGACAATTTTAATTGAGTTGAATATTACAATTATGTTAATTTATTTAGTTTAGTGGGCTAGCCCGAATTAAACCCGAACCCAAATTAGTTTGTTTGAATTTGGGGTTGGACGGGCTGGCGATGCTCCTAACCGGGTTGGGCTGGGCTTGGGCAACCCCGAGAGAACTCGGGCTTGGGCTTGGACAAGGGTGTGAACCTGCCCAGCCCGCCCGAGTTGCAGTCCTAGTTTCACATCTTCTCCAGCTTCTCTTGCAGATCCTTGATACCGAAAATGTTACGCTTGCCTCTGTATAAGATAAGTGTAAACTGAATAAGCAGACTAAGCTGACACTTAGAGTGGTCTGAGCCTCTTAAGCAACATAAGTTGCATAATTATTCCACATCTTTATTCCAACAGATTCCTGCATTTAAATATATCTAGGGATATCCGTGGATAAAAAAATAGGAACATATTAAGGAAACTAAGTATCCAGTATTGACATCTGGCTAAATAAGGGAAGTGTCAAAGAAATAGCAGAAAATCCTCACCATTCAACAAACTAACTGATAAACTTAAATACTGATTTTTTGACCTGCATCTAGTCTTCTAAAAACATGTGTTCAGATTTGTTCTTGTAACAAATTTTGTTTTAAATTCTAATGTATAGAGGGAAAATATATAGTATATAACTGAACAAAGTTTAATTATTTCATAACCTTGGGCTCAGAATATTTAAAGAAACGCACATGTTATTGCATAGAGAGACATTGGAGGTACACATCACCAGGCAACTTGGCATGATATTATTCTTTCTCTAGTGTCGAGATGTTTATGAATCAAATATGTTCCCTCCATCTTTGTTTATTCTAGGTACTCTTGCTTGTTCAAATGGTCTTACATACTTCTTCCCAAGTACCATAGCGAGATCAATTTAATTGGTAGCATATGGTTGATGAATGATTACATAACCGACTGATGAGAGTCTTACTTTGATAGAGTAGGACTACAGAGTATACTTTGATAGGAATAATCTTTGCAGAAGTACTGGCATATGCTAAATGCTTTTCTTGTTTATGTTTGCTAATGGGCTAGGGAATAGAAATGCTGCGGGAAAAAGGTGTGCATCCTTCGTTGTCAAAGTGCAAACACCTAACTATTGCTGCAGATATATCGAATATAGCCCCCAAAGCAATTGCAAGCCTGCTGAAAAGTTCTCCTGGAGTTGAAACATTAATTATAACCAAAGAGGTGTGTTTCATTGTGTATTTCACAATTCCTGTTTGGTACTCTTGTTGGATTGATCTCAATTTTTTGTTTATTCATGTGAACGAGTTACTTTTGATTCAAACTTTATTTATCCATCCTTAGGTCCTTTTAACGAGCTGTTGTGTGATTTGTATATGATGGCTCTAAGTGGTCTTGCATCAAGTTGTGGTGTGAAGGCCTCTTGGCTCATGGGTTACTCCTTTCTGGTTCTCTTCATTAAGCTTGGTATTATTTTAGCTCAACACCAACCAAACTCATCTCAACAAGGCTTCTCACCTTATCCGGGGATGGTTACATGCAGCAATCTCTGCATTCTCATCCTTCCAAAACCAGACTATGTCGAATTGCCCTAAAAGAAGTTCGCCAGTGTCTCCCTCCTTGTTCAGCATGGTCAGCTTGGATTGATCTGAAGCATTTCAGGGCGGGCTGTAAGCATGACTAAAACACCCCTAAAAGTTCAGCCATTCTTTAGTGCTTCTATTGATCAAACTTAGTGTGGCTTGTGGCTTGATTAGTTATAAGCCAATAATTCTGAAACTGAAATAGAGCTTAATTTACCTCAAACTTGGTATGGCACTATGGCTAACCTGTAAACCTAACCCTTCACAAGACTAGTTTCTAATATGTTGCAACGGGCCATTTGATGTGCTCACCGCCACCGATTTATGTTTGGCTAGTATGGTGCCACAAGTGAGATGGTGTGTTGAGATTCGACCTACATTCGGATGTTTGGAGCCACGTGTGCAGTTATTTGGTTTCCAGCTACTCGTTGCAATTGGTTTCAAGGTGGAAGTAGGACCGTGTGCATTCTAATACAAGTTACACTAGTGAAACAGTGGCATTATTGAACATAAAGAGGAGAAAATCCACCACTTTGTGCACTCTTGATTTCATAAGATAAAAATTTCCCCAAGGTATTTCTTGAATATTATCATTGCACGGTCAATTTATATAGCAAACATTGGAGGTTAACATTTTTTTTTTCATTTATGTTCTGAGAGTCAATTTTGAGTTCTTTATTTAATTTGGGAAGTGCCTCATGCACGGGCAATTTTCTAGTTATAACTACTGTAATACTAAATTACTAACTCTATATGAACCGTGACAATCTATTTTCCTTGTAGGTGGTGGTCACTTTTTTCCGACCCGAGATCTCTCACATTAAAGATGAGGACTGGACATCTCAAGAGGCCGCTTCTGGTTATTTGACTCATCTCAGGACGGTGAAGTTTGTTGGTTTCTGGGATTACAGCGAAGATGCTTTCTCGTTTGTACGATTCCTGCTGAAGAATGCCAAGAATTTGCAGAAGATGATTATTAATCTGGAAAGGGAAGATGATGCAAGAAGTTTTGTATCAGAAGAAGTATTTGAAACATTTCAAAAGCTTTTAAGCTTTCCAAGATCTTCTCCTGATGCTGAACTTTTGGTGTACAAGTAAAATGGAAATGGAAGGAATTTCATCAGTTACCGGATTATGTTAAACTTTTAAATGTCCCAACTGTTTGTGTAGGCTAGTTTCTGTTTGGGGTTGCAATAGACTTAATGTTTGCCTAATTGTGATCCACGAGCACATCATCGCATGGAGACTTGTGTTCAGATATTATATTTTTTTTTGATTCAAGTGTTCAGATATTATATATGAGCTGAATGCCGGAGTTATCATCTCATGAAGTAATTTAGTAGTTGTGAAATTGTGTAGAATGTGGTTCTCTGCAGATTGCTCGTAGCATGTTGACCGAAGTTGAGAATCATGGCAGAACTCAAATGTGCCTGATTTAAACGCTCAACTTCTAGTGTAATATCGGGCAGGAGATCTCTGTCTGCAACGTATATATAAAGTTCCCCGCGCTGAAATCCAAGCAGCCCATCAGCTAGCTAATCCCACGGCTTCTCAAGGCCGACAATAAGGTATTTGTTTTATTGGGGTGCATATGTTGCGGCTGTGGGTCTCTTTTTGGATCTTCTGATGATCTTTGTGTATATCTATCTAATGCTTGGCTTCTCTCCGGTCTAGAGGTGTTGTTTAGTTGTTGCTTTAGTCGTGTTTGTACTATGTAGCTTTGTTCGGCTTTGGATAGGCCTTGGTTTTTGGTGTCTTCCTCCTGCCTGAAGGATAGAGCATCTTTGTATCTTTTTGCTGTTAATGAAGTTCTTGCCATTTCGCCCAAAAAATACTTGTTGTGTCGTATCAATATTTAGAGAAGATCGTCATGTCCCAAGAAAGCAACTACACCGGTGGAGAATCGATTCGAGTTATTCATACCTCATGCTAGTACTTGATGATGATGGCGTTTATTGACAGTGATGACGATGATGGCTCCTATTATCAGTACGATGATTCTGCCAGTCAAACAGATTTGGTAAGCCGGACTACACCGGTTACTCGGTGAGAACACCCCAGTTGGCTAAGAGTATCTCCAACCCCTCATGAGGACGGGGAGGGGATGTGAAAGATGCGGTCAAAATTACAGACCGTCTCCAACCTCTCATTTGGTGGCTAGTGAATCTGAATTTTAAGTATATTAGTTACACTTGATAAATATTTTATGATTGTAATGATAAATATATTTTAATTATTATTTTTAATTTGTAAAAAAATCTTTACTCTTATAAAAGGATGAATAATGAAAAAAGTGTTCCTAAAATTGTTTATTACAAAAACACCCCACAAAATTTAAGTTATTCATTTGTGTCCCATCTTTCATGATAATTACGCTTTGGCCTCTACTTCCACTAAACCCTTTCACGTCGTTCCATCAAACGCCTCATACACGTCTCTTCCCTTGGAACGGTACAGTGAATGAAGCTACAAATATCAAACCGCCCAATTTACTTCGATCCATCTCTCTGACCGGATCGTTCGAGGCCGTCTGAATATTGTCGCAGAGGTCTCTGCGGGAACACATTCTCGAAGTGTTGCCGAATTTGCTCTTAATTCCGAATTTCCCGGTACCAATATCCCATGCGGTCATGAAACGGATCCTTTGATTTACGGCTGAAGTTCGTGAAAAGCGTTTCTATGTGTTTTGGGTTTGTGGCTAATTAGTCAGTTATCACTCCGATCTTTGAACTTTACTTGCTTTTTGGTTCATGGGTTCGTTTTTTGAATACAAGTTAAAGTCTATTGCTAAGTGATCAGTAATTGTAGTGATCCTGATGGAAGTTGTGTTACTCTTTGAAGAAAACTGTTGCTTTTGTGTTTACCAATTAAGGATTGAGGCCATTAATATATGATCCGATTACTGGATACACATTTCATTAATGAATTGTGAGGACTTCTAAAGCTGAAGTTTGATTTTTCTAACTATGTCA
Source organism: Linanthus parryae (assembly GCA_023055425.1). Lineage (NCBI taxonomy): Eukaryota > Viridiplantae > Streptophyta > Magnoliopsida > Ericales > Polemoniaceae > Linanthus > Linanthus parryae. Next base: position 3,250,568 of record JALGPY010000002.1, read on the forward strand.
CTTTTACGGTGAGTATAAAGAAGGGTCATTCAAGAAGTGGGATGTCGATGCGGATATCAATTGGATTGCTGATTCACAAGTGAGGTGAGAAAAGATGCGGCTGAAGTCATTAGATGATGATATAGATGATCGAACAAAGTAACCAGCAAAGTACAATGACCTATCCCATCTCGTGGTGTCAGCAACCGCTTAATCCTCCTCTCAGGGGTCAATTCAATCGAAATCGTGTTCCCAATTAATTTGATATGGTACCTCCTTCTATGTGGATTTGGTTCACGTTACTAATTCATTGGCTTACTCCATGGTATGCTGGGTATTTATTGTAACCAAATTTCGCATCTTGTTGACATCGCATCGTAATTATTTCAATTTTTAACTCGCAACTTCAATTTTTTGCAAATTAGATCTTTATGACATATCTGTCTTCTCTTATGCAGTACTTGGCAGCCTGGGTGAAACTTATTGGATTTTAGTTCGGCTACCAAAGGTATCCAAATGTTTTTTGGTTTTTATCAAGTTTGTCGATGTGGTTAAGTTGTTTATGTGGCATTATGTATTTCCGAACCGCATTACTTTTTTTATGGTACCCAAAATCAAAGTTGTTTGGTTGTAGTTGGATAGCGGGCGAGAAATCATGTTGTCGATCCTTAGAGGGCCAAAACATATTCATCAAAGTAGACATGTTATCCCAATTCGAAGCATGTAAATCGATTTTCTGCTTATGGTGAATGACAACGCCTCAATCCATCAATTGTGTGTGCTTGTCCATGAAGGATCTACTTACTTCTTGCAGGATCATTATGTGCATCATTGAAGATAATGCCTAAGAAAATATCATGGTCCGTGAAAACAATACATATAACTTTCACCTTTATTTACGGTTGATTTATACACGAGAAACAACTATACTGAAATCCTTAAATTAAGGTTTGCCTCCTCTGTATCTTTGTGTACAATTGTGTTCTTGACAATGGGTATGTTCAGATGAGCTTAAATGAGAGGAGATTATATGAGATTATTGGAAAGAGTAGCTGAGGTGAGGAGAGATGTCTTCTCATTTGTTCTTCTTTCACGGGCCAGAGAAAAGTCACGATAGATGAGCTGGATCGTAATTCGATCATCTATGGTACGCAAATGAATTTGATTACGCTGTGATTAAACCTTGTCATGCATTTTTATGCAATTTAAATAACGATTTACTCAACTGATGCATTGATATGGTCACTTTATCTGGTACATGAACACAATTCAAATGTTACCACGATGACATTTGTAAGATTTAACTGTTATATACAGCTCCGTGGAACTCTTTCTAAATTTGACTACAAATCAAGTTGTCAATTGTCTTGCGGAAAATAACAGTTATGTCAATTGAACAGACAAAGTGACCAGATCAATGAATCGTCTACTATCCTTTTAATGTTACGCACAATCATAGTATCTACTGGCTTATTTAAGGATGAACGTAGCTGCACTGTAGTCCAATTCAGAAAATTGTTGGGCTTTTTGTTAAGGTACATTTCGGATGTAATTTTTTTAGCGGCTCTGTCTGGGATTTTTTTCTTGAAACGTGTGCTCTAGAGAGTTTGACCGTGTTCTATGCTCTCGGAACCGGTGCATTCTAAATTTGGTTACATAACTGTCTTTATCTCCCTCATTGCACATTATCACTGATGGGAGGTAAAAAGTACAGAAAAATAGATAAATTTAAAACTTATGAGTCAAATCTCTAACTTATCATTCAGTCTTATAATAATGAAGTCCAAGTAATCACAAAAAGAGAGTGGGTGCGGAAAGGAACCGACATTGGCCCTAATAGACGTGTAGGCAGTAGTGCGGTGATGGTGCAACAAGTGGTTCTCACCATCCTCATACCCTAATGTCAAGTGCTTGAACATGATTTTGTACATTCTAATGCATAAGATTGCACCTGATGTCAGAAATTATGTTATCATCCATACGAACTTCTCAAACGCAATAACTACTGCTACTGTCAAAATTTAAAAACTAATTTATTCACAGTGTAAACGAGAACGAATATAGGTTTGTCTTACACTACTCAAGAACCAATAAGCTGTACATCTGCTATGATACAAAATTCATCAAGTTGTCTTAGAAGTAGAGAAGTTCTTATTTTATATTGTCTTTTTAAATGCTGTGTTGGGTACTTTTTTATTGTAATACGGATATTATACAAATAATGTAGGATGAAATTGCATGTTTAGGTATCTTTTTTTAACTTTGTTCTTGTAAACAACTTCTTGCTAAGAAACACATTCATTGTATAAGTATTAATGGAATCGGAAACATTGCTTCTCCAATGGTTCCCGATTATTCCCTATGGATTTTATAGGAGAGTCTAACAGAGACTGAGTGAAGTATCAAGTTAATTGTGTCAGATTGTTCATTTTTGCTGTATACATTGTATCCAAAGTGAAGTTTAAAATAACATGGCCATTAAAATGACTTACTTATAAACAAAACCACGTGCAACGCACGTGCTTCTTACTAGTAAGTAAAAAATTGTCAATAATTGAAAAAAATATATAAAAAGTATTGTTATTTTATTTTGTTTTATATTAGATAAAACTTTTCTAAAAAGTTTTGATAAATGTTATATCTTGACAATTCACAATTATAATTATTAAATCATGGGTAAAAGACAATTTTCACCCATGTATTATTATGGGTTAAATACAATTACCCTTGCATCATGTGAAAATACGAGTACCCTATCAGTGGATGGAGAGTGAACATATACCACTCTTCTGTTATATGTGCGTTATTGAGAAATGCAATCAGACCTTTTTATGACCATTCTACCCTTAGAAGGGTGGATGTAAATAAATTTGTCCCTTGTTTTTGGTGTTCTTACTGTTCTTCATCAGCACCACCTCCACTACCTACACCTACACCACCCCCCACTAGCAACACCACCACCGCCACTGAATCCGCACCACCAACACAACAACAACAACAAAACAAACAAAAAAGCAAACAACAACAAAGAACAATAAGAGGCTCATATCTATAATTGAAAACATGCAAAGAAAATTGCACCTACCATAGCTGCAAAACTAATAACCCCATCAAGAAAGTAGCAATTTTCAAAACGTATACTCAACAAATGAAATTCATCATAGCCTAAGGAAGAGGGAAAACAAACAATACCCATTTTTAGAAAAAACGGAAATAAGGCACAAAGCAGCTTTCACTGTCAAACAAAACTCAGCTAAAGAGATTCAATTTCATCAGTGAGGTAAATTTCGGACCCAAAGCACAGTCGACATCCTACGAATGAGAGTTGTTTGGACGAAGGGGTCACAACCAAAAAGTAGCTTCGCAGCAAGCCCATGAATCTCCATTCCTACAAAGTGCTGAAGCTTTAGAGGCGGCCTTCAACAAAGCAGGAAAGATAAACCAGCAACCCAAAAACGCTTCGCACCACCCATGAACCAAATCGACAAACCACCTCTATGTCTCCTTTGAGTTCTTAGTTCTTATCATGGGTAAAACATGCTTTTACCCCCTTAAGTTTGACACAGACACTTTACCCATTTATGTTCAGAATTTACACTCACATTTTCACTGTGTCGAACTTTATGATACATACACGCCCTAAATTATATCACTCCATTAAGATGAGAATCTGTCCGAAAAACTACTATATGGACCCCATCCTCACAGTAAGACATTGCAATTAAAGAGAGAATGTGTTCTAAAATTTGACAAACTAAAGGAGTGAAGGTGTCATTCCACAAATTAGAATGGGTGGAAGTGTCGTTGCACCAAACTAGAAGGAGTAAAAGTGTCGTTTCATCGAACTTGACGGAGTGAGAGTGTCTTTTACCCTCTCTTCTCTAGCTCCCGAAGCAGTGAAACTCAACCGCGGCTTGAGAAGAACAGAGAGAGAGAGAGAGAGAGAGAGAGAGAGAGAGAGAACCGCAGACGAACAAGTTCGACGCCCCACCCAGGTGCAAGAACCCTGACTTCCCAATTCCCAAATAATTTACTTTGTCACTGCATGTATGTAGTATTATCTTGTATTACATCCTTGATTATTTATGTGGATCTGGTGAAGTTATTGGACTTAGCCACTTAGGTCTGGACCAGTCTATATTGTCCCCCTGTAGTACATCCAGGGGCGGAGCCAGCCTGCGGCACGGGTAGGCACGTGTCCTACCCAAAACTTTAGAAAACTACAATTTTACCATTTGAATTATAAATAATTATAATAGTGCCCTTGCTAAAATTATAATAGTACCCTAGGTAATTTGAATATCTTGTAAGAGTGCCCTAGGTGTTTCGAATACCTGGCTCCGCCCCTGAGTACGTCATATAGTGACGGACAATTCAGAATGATGAGATTTCATTCCTCACTTACGACAAGGAAAGTACTTTCTTTTCCGAAATAAGGGATTTACAATATTTTACCATCACAAAAGGGATAACCAAATTGAACACCCCTGACAGTACAGGATCCCTAATCTTAGACTAGGATGTCACCCATAGGATAAAATTGTTGGCAATTTTATTGACCCGAACAGATTGTGTATAATCTAAACAGTACCCGAAAATAACAAAACACATAACGAACTTACTGGTGGTGAGATTCCGTACGCTTGTATAATTTTGGAAGACAGTTTCGTATAGAATACGAGGCTCCTTAAAGCAGATTCGTCCCCCACACTTCGTGCTTGCCGTGGAGAATTTGGACGTCTACTTCCCAGGATAAAAGCTTCCCTATGCGGTGTTGAAAGCACGGTACGACACTTGCACACGACGAACTAAGACTACGAAAAAGAGAGTTTTTGATGGAAGGTAGTGAGAGAGAGAGATATTTGTGTGTTCTGAGATCTATCTCAATGAGGAGGATGGTAGTCCTTTTTATAGGAGAAGAAGTGACTCTTGGGAACGGATGTGTGTGTTCAATTTGAACTGATCAGTTGTAACTGTTGGAACAGTTGCAACTGTTCACAATCCGTTTAAATACATAACATATTAACATTTAGTTAGTATTTGGCCCAAGTTTCTTCCTCGTCAACGATGTGATATACTCTCTCTCTCTCTCAACCCAATGATCAACGACTCATTACGAGCGCTTAATTTGATCATTCATTTCTTGATGGTTTTCGACGAGTGAGTTACTGAAACGACCACCAAGTTGTCCTCTATACGATGGGCGTTGTTAACTCACAAGTGAGTCGAGTTAAAACCGATCTCAAAGTCGGGTATTAAATTACGTCAAAACCACTTTTCCAACAATCCCCCACATGAATGACAAATTAGCGTTTTAAGCTCAAAATGTCCTTATGTGGTTGAAACTCCCTTGGCGGTAGTTAATTGCTTAAAGAAAGGTAGTCATAGACTTTGAACCTTCCCCTTAGTGAGATAATACAGGGCATACTGGCTTGACAGTGAGCGAGACGCCTTGAACTGCTTGCCGCATTGTATACCTAGTCGGTAGTAATCACACAATTAGCAACCTGAACGCAGTCCGTTCTCATAGTTGTGTTCATTTCGGCCTTGAAACACTTTCCTGGTTTCATGAGTAGACTTAGAGGAGTATAGCCACGTCATCCTCCTAGAACGGCCCGTTCCTACTCACATAGGTGAGACACACAACGAGTATCCTACATACTCTTCTCAAGGAACCTTAAGATGTGGTCTCATTAAAAGCCTTTAGCTTACCCTGTCCCATCACTCGATGTTCGCCCTAGGAATGAGTTTGGAAACTTTATTTCCGGGTGAGTTATTTGTTTGAACGTTCATCCTTCTCCCGCTCCGACTGCGGGGGTGTAATAGCGTAGCTAATTATAGCGTAGAATAATTATAGGGATTTATTTGTAATTATTTTAGGATGAATTGGGTATATATCACTAATGAATAGAATGGTCCACGAGAGGACAATTTTTACACACTTTCATTAAGGACACGGCACCAGACACATTCCGGCCTTCTATGATTCATCTATTTTCCTTGTCCTATATCATATCCCTTATTATCAATAAAAGTTGTTGAAATTTGCGAGCAATAGGAAATGACAATGGATAGTCTGAGATTTTACGAATGTAAGCTCGCCTCCTTTCGTGTCATTCACAAGACGTAGTAAGTATATCATCGACATTTAGAACAAGAAGATGTTAAGAATCCACATGTCTTTGAAGCTGAATGTAATCGATGAACTAGGAACTTTATAAACTTCCTGGTAAAGCATTGCTTAGCAGTCATCCCTGTAATGTTTTCTGGCAGTTCACCCCATTCACTGTCAAGCACTACAACCTTAATTTTATGAGGTTATTTCCCAACAAAGAGGGACATTACAGTTGAAAAGTTGGCAATGATAGTCTTTAATGCCGGTTGGCTGTTTGTTTAATGGGAGCATAAGCAAGGTGGATCCACTAAGGACCAGGGGTGGCATGAGGTTTTAAAAGTTCCACTAAAACCCCCAAATTTGAATATTTTAGTTACTGTACCCTTTCGTTAACTACATGAGTGCCCCTTCTGTACCCGAACCTTTGCACTAGTGCCCTTTTATTTCACTTCACATTAATATGTGGCGAAGCTGTTTTTCATTCCTGGCTCTGCCACTTACTAGACACGCTTTATGCCATTTGCTGCTGCATGTACACTTACACCGTAGAAGATTTGTCTTGCACTCTCGTTCTTCTGACTGTGTACTGTGTTCTGACTGTGTCCTGTGACCCTGTGAAAATTGTGCTATTTGGTAAGCATGTTTCTGTACTAGATATTAAGTGAAAGGTGAAAGATCAGATATTTTTATAGTTAAAAGTTGCAATTAATAGTTGAAAATCATAGTTACTTCTGTCTTAAGTTAAAAATACTGCTATCCTTTGCTCACCCGTCATCATCAACATCTAGTTTAATTGATAGGGTTTTGTCGAGATTCAACAAATTCTGCAGGGCTAGCTAGCTTAATGCTAGAAATATGCAATATCATTCTTGTCACTGTACCAAACTGAAAAAGTTGGAAACATTAGATTTACCTTAAAAACTACTGCAAGTGGCTCCCTAGACGAGGCACTATTTTGACCCATTCTGAAGCCATCAGGCTGGGGAGGGCTTCCTGTTGCGCGACACGGGCCGAAAATAGAATTGCTTTGTGTTGCAGTATGTCAGAACCTATTTGATTGGGTTACTTTGAACTAAGCACTCATCATTGATTGATTAGAAATTTAGAATGAAAGAATCCTCAAAATCTTTTTATGGTAAAACTGACAAGTACTGTAGAGGATCCAAATCCTAAGTTGGGCGGGACTGGGACATCTCTAATTCGTGGTCCTCTTAACGCATGAAGAAACTATACTTGGTACATAGAAGCAATATCACTCACTTTTGCACTGTTTTCTCTTCGCTTTTGCCTCAAGTGTGTTCTTCGCTCTCTGGATAGGTTTTTTAACAGCGCGTGGTTTATGCTATTCATTCCAGGAGTTGTTTCTTGGGTGATGGACAATTAGTACAAATTCACAGGGGGCTGCGAGAAAAAACATTGTTTCGGATTAGCCAGGAAAATCTTACGGCATCGGTAAGTAGTTGGGAAGAAATCAGCTACCTGATCATAATGAATTAGATCTCCACAGTTGTTGGATTTCCCAGTCTTGTTGATGGCATCACCCTGGTTGTCCTTGATGACTTTTCTTGTTGGTCGGCGGAGTTTGTTTAGCCATCGATTCTTTTGGGTATTAGGCCTGAGGCTGGCATCTGAAAATTGGCGTAATACACGGAAATCCTCCCGAGCAACAGTACATATCTCTTCACTTGATGTTGATCGCCTGGTTGTTTGCTTATCACTGCTTTTGGGTCGTTGTTTTGGTTCACTGTGTGACCTCAGTTTTGCTATAGAAGATTCTGTATCAGCCATGTAGTTAGGCAACCATGTGTAGTGACTAGACATTTGATTTGTATATTTGATTGGGTAGATCTCAGTGTCAGGAGAAGTGAAATGGGGACTTGTATGTGATGCTGTTAAAGGAAATTCTCGAAATGGACAGAATTGATTTTTGAAAGGATTAGGAGAAGAAGGAAGACATTGGTCAGGTCTCAAGAAAGAAAGGTTTCTGGAAGAATTTGTATTACTACTATTATTGTTTCCCATTCTTTTCATATCATCAGCCACCATTCTCTGTTCCTGTATATGCAGCTGCACTCAGATTCCGTAAGTATACAGAAATCTGAAAATCAAGGAGCTGAATTGTGGGCGAGTAGTACTTACATCATAGGATGCTCTTTGGTGACGATTCACAACACTAGTAGTGGACTGCCTTTTTGGAACTAGCGCTGCTTCTTCCTCTTTGGCCATTTGGATTCGTTGGACCCGAGCCCTAACTTGAATAGTTATCAAAGCATGGATGCACCGCATAGTGGCAGTGGTCTGTTTCCTAACCAGATGTCCCCTTACAAGTGCTTGCAACTTCACTAGTCCTCTTAAAGCTAGCAGTGCTCTCCTTGCCTGGTGATTCCAAACGTCACAGTGAAGTAGTTTAGCAAATTAAAGAATAGAAAGAAACATAGCTAATTATGATCTACTTCTTATGAGTGTGAGGTGTTACCAAGTAGGAGCGAAAAAAAGATTGGATTCTGGTGGCAGCTGAATTCTCAACTAGTTCTTCTGTTGCTGCTGGTGCTGGCACTGATAATAGTTGAGCTGGAATTGTTGTCTCTGGCAAGATGGCAACTTGTTGGGTTGGAACTGGCTCAGTTGTGGAACTGATCTGCCTAAAAGTCTGATACTTCAAAGAAGCAGCCGTTGTTATAAGTTGCTGCTGGTTCGCGGAAACTGATGAGTCGAAGGATCTACTGATTTTGAGGTAGTGGCTGGGCTCGGCGGCAGCAGAAGAAGAGGATGATCTGCTGCTGAAACTCCATCTTGCTTTCACTTTAGGAGATTCTTCAGGTAAGATACTAGCTGCTAGCATTAATTTTTCTGCACAGTAGAAATTGGTACTACTTCTGCCGCTACTGCTTCCTTTCAAATTTTGCTCGGCTTTCTCCTCTTTCTTCCCTGCCAACAAGTTTCTTATCCATTTGCTTGCTCTGCCCATCTTCCTAACTCGTTACTCTGTGTATAGCAATAGTATGTGCTAAGTTAAGCTATAGTAGTATATATTTATGGCCGGACAATATCGGTTCAGCTAATTAGTTGGATTATTAAGTATTAGTAGTACAGCAAGGAAGGCCTGCAGTTACTCTGTCTTTGCCATTTGGCACTTCCCTAGACAGATTCTTTCCTCTTTTGTTTGTTTGTTGGGACTAGGACCAGAATAGTGGATTCTTTGTTCACAGACGATATTTTGACTAAAATATAACTAGTGTTCTTTCCTCTTTTGTTTGTTTGTTGGGACTAGGACCAGAATAGTGGATTCTTTTGTTCACAGGCATTGTTTTGACTAAAATATCACTACTGTTCATAGGTAGTTAAGATTTTGTAAGACCACTTTCAGCACCTCAGATTTGAGATAAAGGCACTTTCAACCCTTCCAGTTTGGGAAAGGGCACTTTCAACCTTTCAATGTGCCAAACTTCTAAACACTTACACCCCGAATGTGTGATTCCGTAATCGAAGAGGGAACAGAGGGAAAAGCTGTCGCCAAAAGGCCAAAATCACTATCTGTGACGGAGCCACACCCCTAAACTAACAGCCTCATAATTAGAATGTGCAGGTGTCCTTAAATTTTGCACATTGAAGAAGTGAAAGTGTCATTTCCCAAACTAAAAGGGTTGTAAAAGTGACTCTTATCATATGGATAAGGCAGTCAGTACTTCCTCTGATTCACCCGGTTATTTACCTGGTTATTTTTTTCCACCTTTCAGTGGAGGCCTGAAAGTTACAATTTTGCCCTTACTGAAGGGTTTTGACTCACCAAAACAGTATCATTAAAGTGGAGGCAGAAAAAACAATTTACATTAAAAACTTACTGAAGGAGGAACGTATGAAGAACCTAGCAAAACGGCGAAAGATTAGCAGGTAAAACCTGGTGAACTGGAGGAAGTAGTAGAAGGCAAGCAACAATACAAGGTATCTAGTATCTACAGAGTAGTCATTGGCTCTAGCAAATAGCAGAAAAGGAGGATCACAAAAAGCCATGAAACTATTACACCCAGTGAATTCTTTTGATGTTGGAGAGAAAGAAGAAAAGTAGTATATCTGTGTGGGTTGTGTTAGTGAGCAATCCATCTGCAACTACCCGCCTACGCTAACATCAACGTATACAAGCATAATTGCTCTGTGTTTTAAATGCGAAATTCTATAATTTTCATTTTTGTCTTACTCCTAGTTGCATAAACAGTTGCTATTCGGTCTTTCACCAATTTGCAGTGCTAAAATCTTCATGAAAAACTAACACATCACACACTAATCGTATGAATCAAAATGCATACGATGTTTGCTAATAACAACGCTCGAATTTAGTTGTCTGCATCTGTTTAACTTAGCTAAAGTTATATTGGACTCCATCAATAGGTAAAGAAGAATAGTCCATTAAAATTTATGTAACAAGTTTACATGTATGGTTCTCCCTCGGAGTGGATGAAAATATAAGCAAAAACAACATCCATGTGAAGGATAGGAGATTCTCAGATCCATCGATCGATCCCAAATTTGATAGTAAATTTAACTTACACCATCTGTGAATATTCGTTCTTAAGAGCATCGACAATGTTCATCTCTATTGTTATTTCATTTGAGAGAGTAGTTTTTTTGTTCCGTCCCTATTGGGTCACTAGTGGGCCTTCTCTTTCCTGTACCTTATTGGACTCAATTTTTTTTTTGAAATGCATTCAACATTTTCATTCATCATAAACAATCACAATTGCAATGGATGAAACAATGAAATACAAGTTAATATTACACATTTCATAATCTTGTCTACACAATTTGTCAATTTCTGAGAACAAATTTGTAACTATCGCTTCAAACGATTCTCGAATTTTTGTACGCTCCAACATCGCCACCAATTGGCTCAATTGCTTTTTCTCCTTCATCATCCGCATCATCCGGAGCAACGAGAGGGGTGAAGAAAATAATCCGTCTATCACGATAGCAGAATTCGGACTCGACAAGAAATTCATAGCGTAACTGCAAGACCATGCGACACATAACGCCACACTTATGTGGTAGATTAGTACCTTATTGTAAATAAAAACCACACTTAGGCGGTAGTTGGTCGCCCTATGGCGGAAGAGAACCGCTCCTAGGCGGTAGTTGGCCGCTCCTTGGCGGAATAGAACCGCTCCTATGCTGTAGTTGGCCGCTCCTTGAAGGAAGAGAACCGCTTCTAGGCTGTAGTTGGTCGTGACACGTTTTCTTACGTGTTACCGCAAGTGCACGGTTCAAGTAGTAAATAGTGAGTATATTTAATACTCGGGTTGTCGAATCCCACGAGGACAAGCTCGAAATTGTTTAGTTATAATATTAGTTTAAAGTGAAGTAACCGGGAGGAATGGATTAAGAATTGTGAGTTTGCCACCCTCAAACAAGTGGCTCTACGTAGCTAAGAACTGCAAATTAACTGAATGATAGTACTAAGAGTATGGTGAAACTAGATGATTTAGGGTCCCTAGAATGCTTAGATGATTCCGGATTCAATTCACAACACTTCACTCTTTCTTCCACCATAACAGATTATACTCGCAACACATATCTCTCAATCATGTATCACACTGTAGTGTACTCGACAACACATCCTTTCAGCCTAATGTTGTTAATCACACTACTCTAGTTGATATAATAAAGGTACCTACAAGACCTCTCAACCTTGCAAAGTTATCACTTTAACATAATCAACTGAAACAATCTTCATGTGATCACTCTCATTCTTTCACCTCTCAGTCTCAAGGATATTAAGAGTGTCTTCCTACTCTTCACTAACCTAGGGTTGAGTTATTTTCATACACTCTCCTAGATAACTAACATGCTATGGGTGATCAAGCTTCACATGCTAAGAATTAAGAACTCAAATAGAAGGATGGTGAGAATCAAAGGTGAAATTAAGCTTTAAGCATGAAGTTAATCCATGTATCCATCAATCAACCAAGTAAACCCTAGTTCTCCATAATCACCTAGCTATGAGTTTAGCTAGACATGAAATATCTTGATAATATCATGATCTCCATAGAAAATAGTACAAGAGATGATGAAAAAGAATCAAACGATGAAATCCTTGAATATGGGGCGTGAATCCTCTCTTCCTTGAATTCCCGTGCGTCTCTCTCTCTTCCTCCGTCGTGCGTGTATATTTTTCCAAGCCTTCCTCACGTTTTTTAATCAGACGGGGCGAATTTTTAATGTACTTTGCTAAAATTGCATTTCAACCCCTCCAGTTTGTAATTCCCGTCCAGAATTGTAAGCTGATCTTGCGCGGGCCATATCTCCCTCATCCGGACTCGGATTAAGCTCCGTGACCTATCATTGGAAAGCTCTTTGAGTCTAACTTCATTTGGCACTGCTCTCACTGAAAAATTATTTTTAGAACTCAAGATATCATCAGATTAGTGCAGACGGGTCATCCTAGCTTCTCCATCTTTGCTTCTCATCGTTCCACTTGTGCTCCCGTTGTTTCCGAAGTTCGTTCCATGCCTCCTATCAACCGATTAGCATCCGTTCTTGTCAAGACAACATGGACAAACATACCAAGCGATTATATTTGACAAATAACAACTAAATATACTTAGAAACGCCCGGACTAACAATACAAAGCACGTGAAGCATCAAGTGATAAAACGACACAGATTCTCTAACATTAAGCTCAAATCACTCGTGATAATGAGGTAAAATAGAGGTAATAGAAAGCTCTTAAAATGCGCTATCAAGCCGCCCCTTAGCGGAAGAGAACCTCTCCCACGCAGTAGTTGACCGCTTTAATGCGGTAGTTGGCCGTCATTTGATGGAAGAAAATCGTTCTTAGACGGTAAAAACAGAAATACATAAATAAAATAACAAATTTTATTAACAAGAACAAGATCAGGTGTCTCGCCGGCGACGAGCCCCTATGATTGATGGCAAACTAACTTGGAGCAAGTATGAATATCACATGCGAGAGAGAAAAAGTTTGGTGTTCTTGAGAGAAAAAAGTTAGAGAGAGAAAGGATTTTATTGGGCTCAACTTTTGGTTCTGCTGGTCTATTCCGATTTTTTAAACTGCCATCAAGATTTTCGAGACAAGCAGTAGTAGTACTTGCAGCAGCAACCATCTCATAGTTTGGCTGGAGCTATCAGTTCGGTTAACCGTTACCGGGCCCGAACCAAAAATTTCGAACCGCTATTTATGGTTTCGGTTCGGTTACGTTTCATCGCTAACCGTTTACGATTAACCGGCCCGTGTATTTTCTCGGAACGGCCAACTCTCGTGTAACCGTATCCGCCTTAATCGGTTCGGTACGGGCCGGTAAAAAATCGTTATTTTTTTTAATTTGTTTCAAAATCGGTTTTATATTATTTTTATAGTATATATATATTATTTATAACCCGTTAGGAAAGTTACACGGGCCGGTTAAAAAACGTTGGTTGTCCTATACGAGCCAATTAACCACCTGTTTTCGGTCCGGTCACGGTTACGGTTCAGTTTAGACCCGGTTAGTTTCGGACCGGGTTTGGTTCGGTTAGGAAGTTAAGGTTTCTACACCGACCCGGACCACTAATAATTCGGTCCCGGGCCGGTTTAGAATCCTACGGTCTCAATTTTGGTTACGTTTACTGCTTGGCCTGTTCGACCGGTAAACCAACCGGCCGATTGATAGCTCTAGTTGGGGGCTGGAAAGAAATAGTTGGAGTTGTAGTAGTAAAGGAAACATACTCCCACACCAAAAAAGAACTCTAACTCGGAGTTGGTGCAAGTAATAGTCTAGGTAATGAGCGATTCTTGTCCTACCACTATTACAACTACTTTTTTTCACATCTATAAATAAAGAGACATTTTTATTTGGTTTTACGTTATGATCAATCAACTACTACTTCTACATCCAAAGTTTCTTCTTTGTTCTTGTTCTCGAGGGAGGAAAAGGTCTAAAAATTGATTGTTTCGCTTTTGCTTGGCGATTGATCCGATGGGGTTGTTTTGCTTCTTGTCACCACTAACGCATCGTGCTCGGAAAGATGTCACAAGAATAGACTCTCTTCCCGACGACGTAATCACAGACATCCTCAGCAGGCTTCCAGTCGAATGCGTTCTCAAACATCGAAGGGTTTGCAAGCGGTGGCTGTCTCTAACTTCAACCTCTTATTTCGCTCACTTGCATGTCGAAAGATCCACCACCACCACCACCACCCCACTCCTCCTTATCTTTCAGGAGTGGACGCTCGAATTGTTTCAACGCAATGAAAATAATAGTAGTAGTGACGCCGCTCCAATCAAGAAGACCAAGATGAAGAAGATACGTGGCGATTTGATCGGTTGGCGGCCGTGGGAATACGATTTTCAAATTAGAGCATCGTGCGACGGTCTCCTTGTTTTCCAATATGTTGTGCAGCATTCTTCTGTATCTTCTTTAAGGTTGTTGTTTGTGGTTTGCAACATTGTCACTCGAGAACGAGTTACCGTCTACCCACCCGTCACCTCCCCGTCTCCTAATTCAGCCGTGCACGCGCTATTCCTCCATCCAAACACCAAAGAATACACCATGCTCTATCAAAATCCGGCCGAGCACGAGGCTGCACGCTACGACTTCTACTTGTACAGCTTTACCACCAAGTCGTGGAGACAAATCTCGTCGTTCCATCATATACCCGCCACCACCGCCGCCACAGTGTTATACAACAACAAGCTTCACTGGGTGACCTCGACCAGGAATTGCAACAGTAGTATCATCGTGTTCGATACAATCACCGAAAAATTCCATGTCATGCCTCACCCGGGTGATAGATGCTCTGGCCCGGAAAACCATGATCAGTGCGTGTTTATGTATGAGTCCTCGGCAGCCGAAAGATCGTCTTCTTTAGGTTTGTGTTTGGTGAAAAGGCAAGCTATTGAGATATGGGTTTCGGCGGAATACGACGATTGGTGTTGGACGACAACGCAAGTCTTTGACATGCGTGGCGACGGCGTCGAAGACCTGCGGCTGTTGTCTGTGTACAAGCAAGAGCTGGTGTTTCGATTACGTAAAAGGTTATACCACATGAATCTTCACAACAAGGACCAAAATGCGGCGAACTTAGTTGACGACAAGGGCCGGTTGAAGGATCTCATGGAGGAAACTATTTTACGCAACGATGTAATGGTCGCGTTTTTGTGGACCGCTAGCTTTGTCTCATTGAACGCATCCCAGACTAAGAGGATGATGTAGTTAGCAGCACTAGTGTATGTACCAGCTGTAACATTTTCTTAGTAAATAACACAGATAGTCTTTTTTTTTCACCGAGTAGGATTGGTTATCATATTGTGCGTTTTTTAAGAACTGATAATCATATTGTTCGTTTTTTAAGAACTGATAATCATATTGTGCGTTTTTTAAAAACCGATTTTGACAGGGTGGTGTTGAAACAGAGAGAATTCAAAAAATCTAGAGAGAGAATGAAGAAGAAGATGAAATGTTATTAGTTGTAACATAATGTAATTACAGACACTTAAACAATCTTTGCAAAAAAACAGACACTTCAACAATTGAAAGAGGGAAAACACTAACTACATAGAAGATCAAGCTAACTACACATAACACCCCAAGAGTTTTACTAAGTACAAAAACTACCATTGTCTTTATACTTTGGTGGTGCTTGTGAAAGTCACGAGATCTTTTGTTGCGGCTTAATACAAACAAGCGAGAGATCACAGCGGAATCAAGCTATGGAAAAGGGTACGAAAACTAGGGCACTAAAGCTCTCTAGAATTTCAGAAGTAATAATATCATAAACTATCCAATTTACCCACGAGCCGGGCATAAATAGCTTGAAAACCCTAATTTTACCAAAAATAGTAAAATTACAAAACTGGCCCAAAACTATTGGCCTTATTGGAAATAATGCGTAAATGATAGTCTGACCCAAATCGGCCTAAATAAAGAAGTCAAAATACGAAAATTGAAAAACTGCCCAAAATAGCAAAAAAATATCTTCGAAGTCTCGTTGACTGGTCAAACGTCCGTTTGGGGCTGAAATCTTGCGTGACGTCCTTCGTGTAGGTTTCACCGAGAGCTTTCCGGAAACATATTATAATAGGCATTCTGATCTCTGTAGCTCAAGTTACGCCCAAAACAGTGTGGCATGACCAAAAGGGACCATCTCGCACTTCTCTTGCGCCTGTCTTCCATGTCGTGATAGTGAAGTGCGAGATTAGTCGCGTCTGACAACACGGCCTCGTCTGGTTCATCTGCGAGATTAGTCGCGCCTGGTTCTGGGTCATCTGCTCCTGCATCATCTTCTCATGGTTTTTGGTCAAAATAAGGTGTCTGTGGCCCGTTTTCGTAGTCCTTCAACTCCGCTTGTGATTATACGTTTCATCCGAATATTTCGCATTCAACCTTATTTTCCATATATATCGTCTTTACATAATGTCATAAGGCATTCTGACATTGTGACATGCATTGTCGGCCTTTGTTTCGAGAGTCGAGAGCGTACATTGTGTAGTTTATCTGGAATTTGATAATAGTAACAATGGCGGAGCCAGGATTTTATCAAAGGAGGGGTCTCCTCTGGCACGTTCTAATATTTTTTGTTTTTAATTTTTTTGTGAAAAAAAATTGAAAACGCACATGTGAAGGTTCGAACCCGCGACAGAATGGGTTTAAGCCGGGCAGTTTACCAACTGCGCTGCGCTACATACAAATCTGGTTAGGGGGGGGGGGGCACTTTTATATTTGTACAGTAGAATGGTTAATTTTTTTTTAACAAATTAGAGGTTATCTAATGTTTTCGGAAAACTTAGGGGTGGGGGCACGTGCCCCCCCCCCCCCCCCCCTACATGGCTCCGCCCCTGATAGTCTCATTCAACTTCGTTGTGTATGTACCCTGTTTTTGTACATTTGCACATAGAAAATATGTTCAAACAACTCCAAGTACCGGGTTATAATTAGAAGGTAGTTAAAGAATAACAAAATCTAGCCTATATAGTAACAACCTGGTCAACCCGACAATTAATATTTAGTTTCCTATTTCTGTTAGACCGGCCCGACCATAATTTCAAGATTTTTCAGCATTCTGAATCCACTTTTGTGATAAACTTTTCCATATTCTGAATGTGTGATATCAATTCTTGGTACTTTATCGGTTTGTTCATGGTTCGTTTCGACATTTCTTCACGGTTTAGGCCGGCCTCCACTAGTCTGGCGGAGTAGCCCTCTTTCATTCTTTAGCACAACCACCGGTAAGTCACATGCACCACCAAACCTGCATCAAGGCAACATAATAACCGTTGCACAAAGCCACATCAATCAGCCAAGGCACACAACCAAGGCTAGGCTAGGGCACAAAGCTAAAGTCTTTACGTCTTGCACATCCTTAGTCCTTGGTTCAGTTTGCTAGACTAACGTGCACGTCTAGCGAACCATCATCGAGGCAACAAGCTATGGGCATAACACCATCCATGATAATGATATAAGACGAGTGGTCAAGTGAGGGTTGTTTTTTGCGTTCCGTTAATATGTTCCTATTGGAGGAAGGTTTGTGGTTTGTTGATTTGCTTCCAGCAGAAGATTTTTGGATATTTAGACAGAGATGTCGTGAAATTGTCTCGACTCGACCTGATAATTTGGTAAAAACCTATAATAACTAGGCGTTATACCGCGCTACAATGCGGGACGATATCAATTTGCTTATAAACTTGCATGTTATGTTTTTCTCGAATAATTTTGGGCTCATCTTTTTATCTCAATCAAACTCGTTGGAACAAATTTTAATCCAATGGATGAATACACTCCCAGAAGGTACTCATTACATTGTCACTAAGCCTACACCTCCTAAGGATAAACTTAGTCGTTATTATTTCTCTTTCATATTATTCATAAAACAAACTACGTACACATAGAAAATATGTAAACACAAACTGAATAGAACGTCAGGCATATATTTCTGTTAGTTATGTAATTTATGAAATCGCCTCAGTGTTACTAACTTTTTTCACTTAACAACTTTACTGAATCAAATTCAAATTTCACATAATTTCCAGTAGCTCATGACATGAGATTAATTGAGGGGCATAAAAAAAGTTACCATTTCTTTTCTAAGAAGATAAACAAAACAGAATCTTCCACAACAATCTATAAACTTTTGTTTATGTAAATTATTCATTATTTTAAACATTGGATCACATAATTGATGTATTTTTACTCTTACAATATTTGCTTCTCCTTGTTGAAGCAAGTTTATTATTTCTCTGAAAGTATTTTTGTGGTATGTTCTAGGGAGACTTGATGTTTCACAATTGCTACTATGATTTTTTGTATTATTGTGAACTTTGTAGGTAGGTGAGTTCGTATTTATCATATTTTCCATTCTTTTTTCTCTTCAAGGTATTTATAATTTGAAATGCATTCTTCATAACATTGAGGTAGAATTTTGATTTTCTAATCCAGATAAATACCACTTCATTGTATGATTTTTAGAGTAACAAAAAGTCTTCTATTTTTATAGGACAAATATAAACATATTAGTTCAAAACATTTTTCTTATAATTGCAACCACCACACAACCTATATACATGAGAGAATCCATATACGATAAAATTTGAATTACATGTTTGAACATTGAACAAAACAGACACAAAAAATCAATTAAGAAACCAAATGAAACAAAAAAAAAGTAAATTATATTCAAGCATTCACACCGAAAAACTTAAAATCTTATGCTTCTCGCATTAAAAGTTAGTTATTTGAAAAGAGTATGCCCTAAACAACTGTTGTCTTATAATTACCACCACCACACATCATCTACTCACGGATACAAATTGGGTATACAATAGATTTTGAATTTTATACATTAACATTGTGTAGCATATAAGAGAACATGCCACATTCAAAACATATCCAGAATGAATACACTGTGTGAATACATAGTGCGTAATACTTGAATTAGATTTGCCACGTCAAACTAACTAACGCCACGTGCATGAAATTAGTATAAATAAATATGATGAAGGGCAGGAAGGATCTATCACATACAGATCTACAACATGAATTATAGCGGAAGATTCATGTGTTTACCTTGTCTTCCTAAGCTCCTTAATGCAGCGGATGATCGTTGTGTTGGTTGCTTTCACGCGCCTCCTCCTTGATCTTGTTCCCACCAATCTAGTGTGAATCTCGAGGACGAACGCTGATTTCCACACCACGTTCCACCTCCTTGGATAAAGTTGGAGAGAGAGTAGGGTTCTCTACAACTAGTATGAATCTAGACAGAGTAACTTTATTCTCTGGAGTAGCCTTATAATATGTAGGAGGCTGCCTCCTTATATAGGCAAAACTTCTCCTAGGTTTGCACATAAACCCCTAGGGTTTGAGCCTTAGCTACTAACCCCTCTAGTTTGTGCATTAGTGCAACTAACCCCATAAGGTTATGATAATTACATTGGGCACCCCACATGGGCGCACCAATTGCTAACATCTCCCACTCGCACAGTGGGGTTGCAAAATCTATCCAGTCTCTATCAATCTCCAACTTTCTATCATCTACAAAAGAGTATTGTGTGGCCGTGGCGTGTGACCGGTGAGAGTACCTGCATTTCGGGAGATCCGTACACCAAACTCTTATAGCCAGCATGGGAAGGCACCCTCTCGGGAGATCCACATACCAAACTCGTATAGCCAGCACAGGAAGGCACCCTTAAAACATATATCAGTAATAATGCTCTCCGTAACTCTCGTATTCCCCAGATTCCTCCGATTGTCATCTCGTGGATCATGAGCACCTGCCTTGTCCCGAAGGCCATGCTCCAATGAGTCCACATCTCCTTTATATTTTCATATCCTACATGATCCCATAAGATCTTGCAGGTGGGCCCAATGAAGATAATAAAGAGCGATGCAACGAGAATCTTTCCTTACATACATGTGTCACTCAGATTCGGCTCAGCTGCTTTCCCAGCAGTGTCCGGAAGGCCGAATCATCCATAGTCGTAAGGTGTCACGCCAAAGTAGCACCACCGACCCGTCTCCTCATGACACAGACGTAAGTACAAAGGGTATACAGTGTCAATCATCTTTATATGATCGACGAGGCTCACACGATGAGGAATCCCAGGGACTAATTCTACTCATCACCTCATGGTCACTCATAAGCGCGCGTTATTCAAGGGAGAATATGCGCCATAGTGTTTAGACTCTGATCAGAGCGCATGTCTTATCCTTGCAAAGGACCACTATGCAGATGTCTATCCGGTAGCCCTTATGGCCACCAGCCCGAGTGCTGCGATGTCACACTATTGTGATCAATTATCAGCTCTCGCATCTGGCTTCTCCTACACAGACTATACATGATTCGGGGTAATAACCATGTTCGATTGGCCATAACCAACCTCACCTTGGAACTTATTTCCAATGCGACAGTTGAATCCGTCTGACAGGCTCCTAGCTCTACTGATAGACATCTAGCTCTTATCATAGGCCATATGCTCGTATGATAGGCATCTCTTATCATATCGCAGGCTTTCAGCGCTTATCGGGATTCTGTCTCATCTTCCGCCACACCCAGACATATCCAGGATATTGCGAAGGCGGTTGCTCGTGTGAGTGAGCCAACCTAGTGTCTGCGTGACATGCTCTAAGCTAGTACAGGAAATACAACATGCAGCATAAATAACAAATCCATTCATAATATCCAATCAATCAATGTCTCAAAAACGTCTAATCAGTCTGACACCTAGTTCCATTTACCTAATCCTATACTCCTAGTATGACCAACAAAAGTAGCCTTAAGAAGAGGCTTGGTCATCGGATCAGCTAACATCTGATTCGTAGGAATATGCTCTAGAGTGATATCTCCTTTAGCTACTACTTCCCTAATGAAGTGGTACTTTATCTCAATATGTTTGGCCTTGCTGTGGTATTTCGGATCTTTAGCACAAGCTATGACCGACATACTATCACAACGAAGCGTTACTGGTCTTGGTTCGTCAACCGCTCCTAAGCTGACCAGAAATCTCTTCAGCCAAACACTCTCCTGCGCTGCCGCGGAGCAGGCGACGTATTCAGCTTCCATGGTTGATAAGGCAGTGCAAGTCTGCTTGCTACTGTGCCATGTGATGGCTCCTCCACCCAGCATGAAGACGTAGCCTGAGGTCGATTTACGTGCGTCCAGGTCCCCACCCCAGTCAGCATCACTGTAGCCAATGAGCCTTAGCTCAGAGCCTCGATAGCTCAACACGTAATCCTTAGTACCTTTGAGATATCGGAGAATCCTCTTAACAGCCTTCCAGTGTCCAACACCGGGATCAGACTGATATGTGCTAACTAAACCGACAACATGACATATGTCGGGCCTTGTACACATCATTGCGTACATTAAACTTCCGACAGCACTTGCATAGGGTATTCTGGCCATCTGGTCTCTCTCGTGTTGGGTCTTGGGACACATTTCTAGGCTGAGTTTCTCGCCATGTGAAATGGGAGTCTCGAATGGCTTGGAGTCCATCATTTGAAACCGTTCAAGTATCTTCTTGATGTATGTCTCTTGAGACAAGCCAAGAAGCCTCTTAGAACGATTTCTTAGGATCTTTATCCCAAGGATGTAACTCGCTTCTCCAATATCCTTCATTGAAAAACGAGAGGATAACCACCCTTTGGTAGTTCCGAGCATTCCTTTATCATTGCTGGCTAGTAGTATGTCATCTACATATAATGACAGTATCATGAACTTCTTTCCGGAACGTTTGACATACACACAGTGGTCCTCATCAACCATTGTGAAGCCATATGCCACAATGTCTTGATGGAACTTTAAATACCACTGTCTTGAGGACTGCTTCAGTCCATATATGGACTTAATCACTTTGCACACTTTGTGCTCTTGACCTTTCTTCTCAAAACCTTTCGGTTGAGCCATGTAGATCTCCTCATCTAGTTCTCCATTGAGAAATGCAGTCTTAACATCCATTTGATGTAGTTCCAAGTCCATGCTAGCCACTATTGCAAGTATGAGGCGAATGGAGGCAATTCTCACAACTGGTGAGAATGTTTCCTCGTAATCCACACCCTGTTGTTGGGTGTAGCCTTTCGCCACTAGCCGGGCCTTATGCCTCTCAACGCTTCCGTCTGCCTTCCTCTTGACCTTGAAAACCCATTTGTTTCCAATGGCCCTACGTCCAGGAGGCAAGTCAACTAAATCCCAAACATGATTGGTTTTCATTGACTCCAGTTCTTCTTGTAAAGCAATCGTCCATTCTTTCTTGTCAGGGGATGAGAGAGCCTCGGACAATTTCCTAGGTTCATCATCTTCTTGCGTGGTGACCATCATGGCCTCCCCTTCGATGTCAAAACGTCGACGGGGTACGCTCCCACGAGCGCTTCTACGCAAAGAGGGTTCTTCTTCAGCATCATCATCATGTATGATGGGCTGCTCACTAGGCAAGTCACTCCCACTGTTCTGAAGATCCATAGGGACTGCTCCCTGTAGGTCTGTAGAGAATTGAGTGTCATCCAGTGGTTCCTCTTCTTCGTAGAGAATACCATCTCCACATGCTTCTCCCTGACTACGAAAATCTCTCTCGAGAAATTCTACATCTCGCGATTCCATCTCTGTTAGACTACCATCCGATTGTTGCGCTATGAATACGTAACCCTTAGAGTGCTCAGAGTACCGTATGAAGATGCACTTCTTTCCTCTAGCACCCAATTTCCCATGGACATGGGAGACGTTATGTACATAGGCGGCCGACCCCCATGGCCTAAGGTGACCCAATTCGGGTTGCCTTTTGGTCCACATCTCGTAAGGGGTTGTGGCTACAGACTTGGTGGGCACACGGTTTAGTATGTATGTGGCAGTCATCAATGCATCTCCCCAATAGGAGATAGGCAGATTCGCATTTGCCATCATACTACGAACCATCTCTAACGGTGTTCTATTCCGTCTTTCCGCTACACCATTTTGCTGCGGTGTGAAGGGAATAGTCAACTGCCTCACTATTCCTTTAGTCTCACAGAGCTCTTTGAATTGCTCAGATAGATATTCACGCCCTCGATCTGTCCTAAGAGCCTTAACTCTTTTGTCCAGTTGGTTCTCTACCTCTTGTAGAAATTTTCTGAAGCACCCTAGCGCTTCAGATTTATGTGCCATCAAATACACATAACCAAAACGAGTGTGATCATCTATGAATGTGATGAAATAGAGAGCACCATGTCTAGCTCTAACATTTAATGGACCGCAAACGTCAGAATGAATAAGTTGTAAAGGCTCAGTAGCCCTTACTGCTTTACCGAACGGTTTGCGTTTAGCTTTTCCTGCAAGACAAGACTCACATACAGGTAATGATATCTTGGGCATATCTCCAAGTAGGCCTGCCTTGGCGAGCCTGTTCATCCTGTCTTGTCCTATATGTCCCAATCTAGCATGCCATCTAGTGGCATCATCATCACTAGAAGATGTAATATATGAACGAGAATCATAAACATCATCAATGCTAGAACCAACAATGTCTAAATAAAATAAACCACGAGAAATATAACCAGTACCAAAACATGAGTTGCCAACAAACAGTTTGGCAAAACCACCCTAAAAAACAAGTCTAAAATCCAAATCCTAAAAGTCTAGAAACGGAAATCAAGTTCTTGCGTGCACTATGAGCGTATAAGACGTCATGTAGGATGAGCTCCAGCTTCATCTTCATGTGCATCCTTCTACTGCCCGTTTGTCATTGCCAATAATCCGTGCACGCGCCTCAATCACATGCTCAGGCGTCCTTTTGCACCTGAATCCAATACCCACTCATTAGCGGAATTAGAAATGAAAAACTTGACTTATAACATAACAGTCAGAGTTTGGATTATGGTATACCTTTGGCTCGGAGCAATCACGAGCAAAGTGACCCTTCTTTTGGCAGTTGAAGCACAAGACCCTTGCCAAGTTTCTAACCTTTCGGCTCTTCTTCCCACCAGCGCCTTTGTTGATCTTGGGTTTTGGGCCCCCAACGGGTTTCCCTTTACCCTTGTCCTTCTTATCTGCTTTCCTCCAATTCTTGCGTGGCTTGTCCACTTTAGAATTTGGAGTCTCCGCCACCATTACCTCACCATTGGACTTGGCGGCCTCAATCCGCTCAGATTCCAACAGCAGGTGATGCTTGACATCTTCAAGCGTCTTGACATCCGCATTATGGGTCATGTCTCGCTTCATGTGATCCCATGAGCGTGGCAGAGAGCGCAGTACCGCTTGTGCTTGCTCTTCATCAGATAAGTTACGACCGGCTGCAATCAGCTCTCTGATCATGAAGGCCATAGCCCTCACATGCCGAGTCATTGTGTGCTCAGGCTTCATGCGATATGAGTCGAACCTCATTCTCAAGACTCGCAGCTTGGTGATGGAAGTGGATCCAAACTTGCTCTTGATCGATTCCCACATCTCCTTTGCTGTGACAGAATTTTCGAACTCCCTGACGAGGTCATCTTCCATCATACATAGAAGATTGTAACAAGCCTTCCTATCCGCTGCTTCCCACTTATGAAAAGCAGCTAGGTCCCGCTCATGTTCCACAAGCGGTCGGTCCTCATTCATCACGGGTTCGACCCTTTCTGTCTGGAGATGGTCGGACAAATCTATGTCTAACATGTAGTACATAGCACGACGGCTCCACATATCTTAGTTGTCCCCATTAAGCTTAACAGCTTTAGCAGAATCGGCAATGAGACTAGATGATTTTGACATTACTGAAAATGTGAGACATAGTGGATATTAGTTACTAGCTTTGTTTTAGCTCCTAAATAACATGTGACATCGATTAATCTCAATAGTTCCTCACAAGGACTCCACCAAAACCTAGCGTATATCTTAGGAATCAAATCTCATCACTTGTGATTTCCTACCAATTTTAATCATGCCATTATGTGAGCTCTTTTGTTTTAGTTCTTTAGCATGCGAGGTTAAACATATATATCCAATCACACGCAGTTATAACATAAAACAAGCATAAGCATAAATAAATATGCAATGGATGTGGCCCCTAAGGTGCACTCCCACTATTGAGAGTACTTCTTGAGCAAGTCTTGAACTCCATCTCATGCCATCTCGCCTACTTGAGGACTCCAAGCTTGAGGCTCCTTTAGACCGTCTAATTGCTCCATGCACCTTGCGCCATAGCTTTTGGTTTGGCCACCTCTCTTGAAGCTTCAATCTTCAATCTCTACTAACTATCTTATTTCTAATAAGAAATAACCTCATAGAGGCGAGTGGATGAGAAGAGAAGACACTAGAGTATAGAGAGGCACGACACGCAGGCCGTATTTTGATTACATATTCAAAAAAACAATACCAAAACCAAAATATAAAACATCTATGCCACATCCATGCACCAAACAAATCCATTCAACCCACAACAGCATATATAGCAATATAATAAACATACTGGAATTTTCTGGAAATTTCCAGAATTAAGCAATAATTACTGGAAATTAATAAGCAATAATCTAATCAACTAAAAAGATCGAAAACTGCTCCCTACCACTTAGGGTCTCACCACCTGTGGCAAAACGTAGGGAAAAATGACCTAAGTCTCCAGAAAAAATTTGGGCTCAAAACAGTGTGTTTAAGGTCGTCAAACTGCCTCGGGAAGTGTGCTAAACACTAATTTATGAATCTGGAAATTACTAAAATTTTCCGTCGCTCTAAAAATTATGAAAAAATAACCACAAAATAGGAAATTTAATTTGGAGTCCCAAGGAAAAAAACCGGACGAAAAATGACGGCGGGAGGAGGCCGCACGCGCCGCCGCGCGTGGGCGCGTCCGCCTCCGCCACGCGCCGACGTCGGCCATGTGCCACGTCAGCATGCCACATGGCATGCCACGTCAGTACCTATGCTGACGTCAGCTGCCACGTCAGCCGTCCACGTCATCGCCACGTCAGTCACTTGCTGACGTGGCACCGCCACGTCATCTGCCACGTCAGCAGCCGCCGCCAGCCCTTAGGCGCGTGCGACGCGTGGCGGCGCGTGGCCGCGCGTGGAGGCGGCGTCAGTGGCGCGTGAAGCCCACGTTTTTTCGTGATCGTCTTTTCGTCCTGATCCCGATTATGTGGTCAAAATCCAATTTTAACAAGTTTTTGAAAAACGTGTTCTACTGATTGGATCTAGCAGTCCAGATTAATACAGTTCCGAAACTTTGAAAAATTCATAACTAATTCATCGTAAATC
The DNA here is from genome assembly GCA_023055425.1 of Linanthus parryae. Classification (NCBI taxonomy): domain Eukaryota; kingdom Viridiplantae; phylum Streptophyta; class Magnoliopsida; order Ericales; family Polemoniaceae; genus Linanthus; species Linanthus parryae. Next base: position 3,276,840 of record JALGPY010000002.1, read on the forward strand.
CAAAAAATATAAAATTTATATATTTGGAATCCTCGTGAAAAACCCTACCTAACCATATAGGTTTCGTCTTTCAGAAACTCGATTTTTAAAACAGATTCGGGAACGCTTATCGAGGCACGAAAAACAAACTAATGGCTCTAATACCAATGAAGGGCAGGAAGGATCTATCACATACAGATCTACAACATAAATTATAGCGGAAGATTCATGTGTTTACCTTGTCTTCCTAAGCTCCTTAATGCAGCGGATGATCGTTGTGTTGGTTGCTTTCACGCGCCTCCTCCTTGATCTTGCTCCCACCAATCTAGTGTGAATCTCGAGGACGAACACTGATTTCCACACCACGTTCCACCTCCTTGGATGAAGTTGGAGAGAGACTAGGGTTCTCTACAACTAGTATGAATCTAGACAGAGTAACTTTATTCTCTGGAATAGCCTTATAATATGTAGGAGGCTGCCTCCTTATATAGGCAAAACTTCTCCTAGGTTTGCACATAAACCCCTAGGGTTTGAGCCTTAGCTACTAACCCCTCTAGTTTGTGCATTAGTGCAACTAACCCCATAAGGTTATGATAATTACATTGGGCACCCCACATGGGCGCACCAATTGCTAACATATGACTAGCTGGGTTGCCACGTCAATAGAACTTACTGGTCTAGTCCGATTTTTCAACCTACTATCAAGATTTTCGAGACAAGTACTACCTTCGTTCTTTCTCTTTCTTCCATTTACTGTTCATATTACTATTCACTGAATCGCATTGACCCGATGATTAGGATAATAAATCGATGTAACTTTTTGACATTTTTTGCATGGTGTTGTAGTTAAACTTTTTCTCTACAACACCATGCAAAAATTATCAAAAAAGAATACGTAGTCTTGTTACTCAAATCACCGGGTCAAAGTGACTCAATTACAAGTCAAAAAGTCAAACTAGGAAGAAAAAGAGAGAACGGAGGTAGTAATAGCCTAGTAGTGGCACCAGCCTCGACGTATTAGTGAGTTTGAGTTGGGACGGGTCGGGCCATATTTTACTTGGGCCAAAGTTAACATATGTTTTGACTCAAATTCCAAGCTCAAGGTTATGACGGGCCGAATGTTCTAAACACAAGCCTGTATAATCATGGGCTGGGTTGAGCGCCACTAGGTGCATGGCCAGCCCTAACAAACTACCAACTCCGAACTCCTACTCTATGTAGTTCTCGTCCTAATACTACTAGTACTAGTTTTGTCACATCTATAACAAGACCAAAGTACTTATGTCACGATCAACAACTACTTCTACGTTAAAAGTTTCTTCTTGGGAGGATAAAAATTGATTGTTTAGCGTTTGCTTGGGTGATTGATCCGATGGGGTTGTTTGGCCTCTTCTCATCACCACAACCGCATCGTGCTGGGAAAGATGAACTTGCAGGTCATGTTGCAAGAATAGACTCTCTTCCCGACGACATAATCACAGACATCCTCAGCAGGCTTCCAGTCGAATGCGTTCTCAATCATCGAAGGGTTTGCAAGCGGTGGCTGTCTCTAACTTCATCCTCTTATTTCGCTCACTTGCATGTCGAAAGATCCACCACCACCACCACCACCACCACCCCACTCCTCCTTATCTTTCAGGAGTGGACGCTCGATTTGTTTCAACGCGATGAAAATAATAGTAGTAGTGACGCCGCTCGTCACAAGAAGATCAAGATGAAGAAGATACGTGGCGATTTGATCAGTTGGCGGCGGTACGTACACGATGTTCAAATTAGAGCATCTTGCGATGGCCTCCTTGTTTTCCAATATGTGCTGAATTCTTCTGTATCTTCTTTAAGGATGTTGTTTGTGGTTTCCAACGTTGTCACTCGAGAACGAGTTACCGTCTGCCCACCCATCACCTCCCCATCTCCTAAGTCAGCCGTGCACGCGCTTTTCCTCCATCCAAACACCAAAGAATACACCATGCTCTATCAAAATCCGGCCGAGCACGAGGCTGCACGCTACGACTTCTACTTGTTCAGCTTTACCACCAAGTCGTGGAGACAAATCTCGTCGTTCGATCGTAGACCCTCCGCCGCCGCCGCCGCAGTGTTATACAACAACAGGCTTCACTGGGTGAGCACGGCCATGAATTGCAACAGTAGTATCATCGTGTTCGATACAATCACCGAAAAATTTCATGTCATGCCTCACCCGGGTGATAGCTGCTTTGACCCGGAAAACCATGAGCAGAGCGTGTTTATGTATGAGTCCTCAGCAGCCGAAAGATCATCTTCTTTAGGTTTGTGTTTGGTGAAGAAGCGAACTATTGAGATATGGCTTTTGGCGGAATACGACGATTGGTGTTGGGTGAAAATGGAAGGCTTCGACACGAATGCCCGCGGCGTCGTCGGAGATCTTCGGCGCATAAAACCGTTGTCCGTGTACAAGCAAGAGCTGGTGTTTCGATTCCGTAAAAACTTATATCACAAAAATCTTCACAGCGAGCACCAATTTGCGGCGCTATTAGTTGACGAAAACGGCCGGTTGGAGGATCTAGCAGAGAAAAATATTGCCGCGTTTTTGTGGACCGCTAGCTTTGTCTCATTGAACGCATCCAAGAGGATGATGTAGATGGCAGCACTAGTGTACCTACCAGCTGTCAAAATGTCCAACGTATTATCGTCGTCCATATTATTTATTTAGCATATAGTTAATTAGTTAGTTAGTATTTATTCATTTAGTTGTTAATTAAATAGTATATTTTGGTATTTATTTAATTAGTCGTACCGGATTTTTTTGTCTGGCCCGTAGGAGTCTAGGGTTAGATTTTGTTTCGTCAATTTAAACACTTGTACTCTCCAGTTTATTTTAATCGAATGAATTGATTATTGAAGAAATCTTTATTCGGTCAACCCAGTAGATTGTTAGAATAGCGCCGTAGGCTATAAGCTTATGGTCAATTTTTGTCAATTTTCACAAAATCGTCGCTTCCGATTACTTCGGGTATCAGATTGATCATCATATTGTGCGTTTGGAGACAAAAAAAAATCATATTGTGCATTTTTTAAGAATTGATAAATCAGCAGCTAGGGTGGTAGCTCAAGTGATAGGGAGTTAGAAGCCCCTGCATGAGGTCCCGGATTCAAATCCGTTAGACGACAAAAACAATTTCTCAAAAAAAAAAAAAAGAACTGATAAATCATATTGTTACCCAACGCACGATTTTGACAGAGTGGTGCACCCAACGCACGATTTTGACAGAGTGGTGCTTGGGAAAGTCAATCTTCTCATTTTTTTTTGGTCAAAATAAGGTGTCTGTCGCCCGTTTTCTTAGTCCTTCAACTCCGCTCGTGACTATACGTTTCATCCGAGTATTTCGCATTCATCCTTATTTTCCATACATATCGTCTTACATAATGTCATAAGACATTCTGACATTGTGACATGCGTTGTCGGCCTTTGTTTCAAGAGCCGAGAGCGTATATTGTGTAGTTTAGCTGGAATTTGATAATAGCAACATTCAGCTTCATTATGTATGTATCATGTTTTCGTACATTTGCACATAGCAAATATGTTCAAACGAGTCCAAGTACTCCAATACTGGGTTTACAATTAAATTAGAAGGTACGTAAAAAATAACCAAATCTAGCCTATAACAACCTGGCCAACCCGACAATTAATATTTAGTTTCCTATTTATGTTAGACCGGCCCGACCATAATTTTCAGCATTCTAACTCCGCTTTTGTGATCCATTTTTCCCATATCCTGAATGTGTGATATCAATTCTTGGTGCTTTATTGGTCACATACCCTTGTTCATGGTTCGTTTCGACGTTTCTTCACAGCTTAGACCGGCCTTCACTAGTCTCCAGTACAAGATTTTTGGACATTTTGACAGATATGTCGTTAAACTGTCTCGACTCGATTTGATAGTTTGGTCAAAACTTATAATAATAGGAGTATTAGTACAATTTTTGAATAGTCATGGGTGGCAATTGCAATCAGTGCATGTTTGGCATCCTTGGTTTTAATCAACTTTGATTAAAAACAGGGTTGTTTTTTTAAACTCATTTGGCACCTCTGTTTTTTTGCCTGTTTAAAAACAAAAACATGCTGAAAACAGCTGTTTAAAAAAATAGCAAGTGTGGTGTTTTTTTTTACTATTGGTGTTTAAAGACATTTCAATTATGATTAGATGCAACAAATATCAAATATAAGTCGGTATTGTACGTAAAAATTATAATCAAGCAAATTAAAATTGAAATTTAGTAATGTTGCCAAATGTGTTTTTGATTTTAAACACTGTTTTTAAACGAGTACCAAACAATTTTTTGATTCTGTTTTTAAACGTGTTTTTTTGGTACGTTTTTTTTTCCACTGTTTTTCTTGTTTTTAAACGGATACCAAACAAGCTCTCACTTGCCATTGAATAGGTCATGAAATTGTCACAATGCCTAGTACAGATTTTAAAAAGTACTTCCCCTGTTTCTTCTCTTTCTTCCACTTTTGAGTTTTACCAATATTCATCAAGCCGCTTCAATCCGATGATTTGATTAGCAATACGATGTAATTTTTTGATAAACTTTCATGGTGTTGTATAGTAAATTTTACTCTATAACACCATGAAAAAATGCCAAAAAATTACATCTAAAGTGACATGCCTACGGATAAAAAAGTCAAAACTGAAAGAAAAAGAAGAAACAGACCAAGTAATGACTTTCACTTTAACATGGTTGTTTCGTAATTTTCGGCGGGGTTCCCTAAAGTGTGTTCACGGTGTTGGGAGTTGGGACCATTATTGAAGTAGGATGTCATCATCACTTGCAAAAACTTAGAAGGATTCTCTGCACGTCCAGGTAAGAGACTTGCAGACTTGCCTTTGAGACACGAAGGTACTTGTGAACAAGGGGTATCAATTGTCACTTCCGACTTTTTGAAAACTCCAATTGAATCTTTATAATTACAGCTATTCCACATTAAAATCTTTTAGAAAATACATAATCGCCCCGGCTGTTCTCCAAACATATGTGATGTGTGAAGGAAGGTGATGGTTACGCTTGCTACAAATTTTGTCAATCTCGGCAGATTCCAGTAAGCCATTTCGAGTTGAGATTCAATTGTTGTATTTTTGCATGCTTTGGTTTCAATCTCATGCACCTACCAGTATGTCTCTCCTTTTTGTTCCCAATTTAACTTTTATTCATTGGGTCATTTTGACTTGGTGATTTGAATAACAAACCGATGTAATTTTTTGATAATTTTTTAATGGTGTTGTAGAGTAAATGTTGCTCTATAATACGGTAAAAAAATTATAAAATAAGCGTTTTATTTTACTATCCAAAACACCTAGTCAAAGTGATCCAAATACGAATCAAAAAGTCAAATGGAAACAAAGAGCTGAGACAGAGTGGTACTAGACTAACCAAATACCAATAATTGATTCATTTGTCACATGCGAAATTTTCTTTGGCCTTAGAGGTTGAATATGCTGCACTGTACGAATTATTTAGCATAGCTTGTTGCCAAGGTTGATGTATCTCTGTTTTTCTTGACGACGTGGGAAATGCAGCCGTTACTCTCCGGAAACGTACTACTCCACAACAGTAACTTACAAATCGCACATATTCGTATGGTATGAAGTTCCCTATTTTTTCCGTAATATGAAAAAATTTAGCACATTTTTGTATCATATCGTAAGATAAACTAGTCGATCAAAGTGAGATGATTAATAGTGTACTTGCAAGATTATGTTGAAAGTACGAACTGCGGTTCTACAGAACAAAACTAATAAGCATTTCTCACTTTAAAAGGTCACAAATGGTTCAAGAGCTCATTATAACCTAGTCTATGCTAAAGTAGACACAGTAACTTAAAACTTAATTAAACATACTAATTTTATTTAGAGACTAAAAGTTCCAACTACAACAACAAACACTTAAATCCATCAGAGCTCATAAGATCGATCATAGAAAATTTTAAAACAGAAAAAAAAAAAAAAAGAAAAGAAAAAAAACACGGCACTAGCTTAATACAGAGCATAAACAGTCACTGCAGGGGAGAGCATGAAGGAACGGGCTTATGTCGATGCTGCAATCAAACAGGTGTAGTTTATGAGCGCCACCTGAAGCAAACCAATGACAAAGAGACCGCGGATGATCCATATCATCATCATCTCGGGGTACCAAAACTCATCCGGGCGCTCCAGTAGCTTGATCTTCTTCTCTAGATTATGACCAAACCGAGCATTTGGCTGCCGTATGATAAGAGGCACCGCCACATCATCATCATTGTTCACAGCAAAGACACGGTCAATTGCGATGGCGGACTTTCTTAAAATATGTTCGAACACTGCAAGCGTGATGGAATAAGACTCCCACTTCTCATCCAGCTCAACTGAATCTCTTGCCCAGTCATTGACAACAGAGAAATAGCCGCAGAAATACGACACGAGGATTGCAACGGCAATAACATCAAAGAAGACAAAGTACCAAGTTGGAATCCTAGGAAAGGAGTCTATGAATGATACTATGGGAAAAAACTTTGGTGCGTCCCAAAGGTAACCGGCTAAGCCGGTACTAGCCGGTTATTACGAAAATGCCAGCTACCGGACGAAAAAAGTGGTCCCAGAGGCCAGCTACGGGACAAAAAAAGTGGTCCCAGGAAGATTCCTTTTTAACCTAGATAGCATTGTTAACACTATAGAATGAACTAAGCTGAATAAGATTGCATGAGGATATCATTGATTAATCTTTAGTTAGTAAGTTTATCAGTTAAGATATTAACACTTTCATTTAAGATAAAAACTGAGATATCATTGTTAACAAAACTTTAATCCTTAACTAATCACAGCAGAATTAGAATTAAATACAGGATAAACTATCATACATTGAAATTAAAATGTTGAAAATGACAAAAATCACAACATACAACAGTTTCACACGAAAATAGTGGGCTTTTGAAGCATTCTCGGCCCCTTCGAGTCTCACACTTAACTGAACACAACAGAATAGAGAAGCAAACTATCTTACTTTGAAATTAAAACGATGAGAATGACAAAAATCACAACATACAGCAGTTTCACATGAAAAGATTGGGCTTTGGAAGCATTCTCGGCCCCTACGACTCTCCTACTCAACGTTGTTACCTCCTCCTGAAGTTGTTGGAGATCTGGAGCACAGCAAGGACTGGGAAATTCATCTTCCCAGTAGAAATAGTTGCATTGTTGACCTCTAGGCTTGGCACAATTCCAAAACACGCGTCCGTCATTTCCGGGCGTATGTGCGGTACGACTTACCGGGTAACGGCCACAGAAACACTGCCCAGGCCTACACCCTGACCTCCGGGATGAATCTCCTCTTGAATATGAAGGTGGATTGCTTGGTGAGGGTGAAGAGCTTACACTATGTTGAGACATTTCTTAGAGAGAAAGAAGAGAAGGGTGAAAGAGAAGGAGAACAGATGAGATCTGAGAGTGAAGAGAAATAATAAAGAGTTAGTTGAGTGTGGTTGGAGATTGTATTAAAAGCGGGCAGTGGGTAGGTTGGCTGATATAAATGCAGGTATCTAACTTTAAGATAGAGTACTTAACAATTTAGAATTGGTACCTAATAACGTAGTAGTGCATTTATTAATTCAGTTTTGGTAGGTGAGGGTAGTTGGCCAACACCAAATGCACCTTAAATGTACAGTTTGTGTTCACAAAAAATCACAAGCAATTTTTCAGAAAACAACACAAGTAATCAAATCATAAGCAAACAAACATTGCCTAAACATCATTGGGAAACATTGTTCATAACATATATGAACCGCCACTTGTGGGCGGAGACATACTTGAAGGATCATTTTTTTGCGTTGCAAACGACGACCTCGAGATGCGAGAGCATCAACAGTTTTGTCAAGGATTATATGTCCCACTCGGACAAATTGACCAATGCTTGCAAGGGATTCACGACAGGGGTTGACAAGCTACGCAACAACGAGTGTAAGGCACACCATCGCTCCGACCAATCAGACCCGGTGATAACAACAGGGTTCACGGAACTCGAACGCCATGCAGCAGAGGTCTTCACCGAAAATGTCTTCAACATGTTTAGGAAACAAGCTGCAAAGGGTGATGATTATAGAGTCTTTGAAGTCAAAACTGTTCCAGAAGAGAGCTTGGACTTGTTCTACGTGATGAGAGGTCAAATGAAGAGATCCGTGGTATGTACATCTGCTTCAATTTACATATTTATATACTATGTACTCGTGTACTGCATTTTTATTTCTAAATAATCTTGTCATGTTTCCTTAATGTTATCAATGCTATCTTAAGCCTTAAAGTGTAACAAATAAGTATTAATGTCACAGTCTTTGAACTATTGTCCTCTTCTATCTAGTACCAGGTTACAATCTGTCTATCCTTGTGTTCATTTGTATTTTCATTTCCTTCTTAATTTCTAACCACCCTATCTTTTCTTGCTTCAGCAAGTTGTTCAATGTCGTCATGATAATAGGCTTCTCCGTTGCACGTGTTTTCGTTGGGAAACATCGTATATGATTTGCAAACACATGTTGTTTGTTCTGAAACAAAAGGGAGTACAGAGGATCCCAAACTCTTTAATTGCCAAAAGGTGGACCAAAACTGACAAAGAATTCTACCGAACCGAGCCATCAATGAAGGAGCCTGTTGGGAAGAAAACTGATGACCCAGATTTGCAAGCCATGCGCCGGGCTTCCTCGAGGAACGAAGTTCAACTGTATTACAGTTTGGGTTGTACTACTGGCGAGACAATGAGGTTCTTCAGAGAGCATATGGCCGACGGGATTCGGAAAATGCAGAGAATGGTTTCTAAAACTTTTCTGGGTACACAAGGAGCCGGGACACAAGGAGAGATTAAGAAGGAAGAAAATCCCTACGCCCATGTGAAGAATCCGAACCCCCCGGACACTAAATGCCCAAAGGGACCAAAGAAAGACAAGAGAAGGAGGTGTGGCAATTGCAAGGAGCTGGGACACAACAGGACAACATGCCCCAATCCTCCGGTGGACTCCGTCGAACAAGTGGACGATCCAGAAGACGATTTTGCAGAACTGCCACTTGAGTTTGATGTTAAAGAGGAATACTTCTGGTCTCAATCGAGTAGTCAGTCCAAGAAAAACAAGCATGAATGATATAGGTCTGTTTAGAGTGATTTTATTCGTGATTTCTTGACAAGAAAGACGACCCGGGAGATGATATTGAACAAGTACCACCTTATTTTGATGTTATTTTTGAATTGTTCTGGTATTAATCTTTAAACATGCCTTTAAAGTACTTCTGAGTTGATATTCGTCTGCTTGTAGTTAATTTCATCGTTATTTATTAACAATAAAACTCAAGTTGTTAATACTGCTTTCTTAAATGAGACAACTCCTTCTACCTGTTGAACTCTACTAACTATAGGGTAGTCTTTTCTATCTTTTAGCCGCGTAGATATTAAGAACTTTATCTAAAGCGAGAAAAACTGTTAACAGCTATATCTCCAGCCGAGGTTACCTGCTATAGCGGGTAAAAGTTTTTGTCCTGTAGTAGCGGGGACCACAAAAAAAAATAAAAAGTTGTACGGAACCCTATTAAGGGACGCACCATAGACAACCCCGATACTATGTTGAAAGCAAGTAGGATGAGGTTTTTACCGGCAGCTTCAGCGACAACACGCCCGATTTCTCTGTTTCTCTCCTTGTGTTGTGTCCAGAGAATGCTCCGCTGCTCTTCGATTGTAGAGAGTCTCTCCCAAGATTCTTCGGTGGGAATGTGGGTGGGCTCCAATATTTTAGGAGGCTTGAGCCAAGAAATCATCATCATCTAGAACCAAGAAACCATTGAAATCATCTTCATCGCTGCGATTGAGTTGCTAAGATTTTTCGGATAGAAGGAAAACAATGGTGGAAATATAAGACACCCAGGCTACTGTTTTATAGTACTACAGTCAAGGGCGGATCCAGTATAGGACTGGCGGGAGCTATTGCCCCCACTCAAATTTTAGAAATCATAGTTTGTCTCTTGTTTTGTCATATTTTTTTCAATTTAGCCCTCATTTAGTCCCATTCAACTTTTAAAATTTTGGATTTTACCCCAGAACTTTGAGTATTTACCTTTATACCCTTTGGCGGGAATAACCATATTTTTCCCGCCCATTTTAGTTGTTGAGTTTTCTTTGTTGTCCGTCATCTAGTTTCAAATATAAGTGGCCTGTTTGTTTTGGCTTATGGTTATGGGATTGAGAGTGCCGAGACAATTAGTGCCGGAGAGATAGTGAACAGTAATGGAACAGTTAGTGATAAGCCAAAAAAAATGACTAGTTGAATTGTGATGGCAAATGCTTAAAATGACTAGTTCACCCTTACCTCAAACAAAGAGATACACCTACAGCAAATATAGTCTTCAAGTTTTGAGGGTAGTTTGATTATTTTTTGTTAAATGGCTCGCTCATTATTAATACCTGGTAGGGTAGGTATTAATTATACCACTCCGTCCCGTCTCTTTGTTCCCATTTGACTTTTTTGACTCGTATCTGGGTCACTTTGACCGAATAATTTGGATAGCAAAATAATACGACTTTTTGATAATTTTTTTTCACCAGATTATAGAGCAACTTTTTCTCTACAACACCATGAAAAAATTATCAAAAAATTACATCAATTTGCTATTCAAATCACCGGGTCAAAGTGACCTAGTGAATAGTGACAAAAATAAAATTGGGAACAAAGAGACGGGACGGAGCGGTACCACATTTAAAGGACTATTGGTACTGATTTACCACATTTAAAGGACTATTGGTACTGATTTAGCGGGCTCCACCCAATCCATGTCCCATACATTTTCCTCACAAAAAACCAAACACAAGTGTACGAGTAATAGTATAACTATGGTTTCAACACACGGATCGAGTTCGGTGCAATTGGAGGTTGAGTTTGATACCATATCTCTCAATTCCAATTCGGAAAATGTATAATTCGGCCCGAGAATGGGATGATAATCCCATCCCACACATTCAAAAAGGAAACAAACAGGCTCCTAGTAGACTTCCCCAACCCAACTTACTACTGCAATATAGTACTCTGGTGTGGTGAGTCTGGTCCCAAATTACCCGTGTTGTTTGATTTTTTATGTCACTTCTGAATAACCTATCTGAGTAGCAAAGCGATACAAAGTTTGTCGAAATGTTTCTATTGTTGTAGAATCAAGATGACTGCAACATTATGAAAACTTAAACGAGTTTATATATCATTTATCAACTCAAAATCTAGTCAAATTGACCTCTAGAATTAACCATGGCGAATAATATCAAGGATTGCTAGGTGGTAACCATTCAATGCAACCTAGATAACCTTCAATGCAATCTTCACCAAGTTGTTAAAGGTAATGTACCAGCTTCATTGATTGCACGGGCTGAGACCATATAATGGTGCAGGAAAGGATGTCATCACTTGCTAAAAATTAGAAGGATTCTCTGCATGTAGTGTAAAGAGAGTTGAAGACTTGCTTTTATCAATTCTCCAAACATATGTGGTATGTGAGGGAAGGTGATTGCTACCCTTGCTACAAATTTTGTCAATCTGGGAAAATTCCAGTTAGCCATTTTGAGATTCAACTGTGGTGGTGCATGCCTTGGTTTCAGTCTCCTGCATGCACTTTATATTATAGCATAAGACCAATAGTTGATTCATTTGTCATATGCAAAATTTACTTTGAGCTTAGAGGCTAAATGAAGGTTAAACGACACTCTTAGAAGGATGAGAGAGATCCCAAGGGTTAAAAGCCAGAACAAATGTTTCCACTTGTAGACTACAAAACTGCTCAAGAAAGCTAAACCCCCAATTACGGTTAAAAAATATGATCCAAAACAAGTTCGTAAAACTGACAACACTAATGAAGGATGGATCTCTTGTCAATCATAAGCTATTACCCGATAAGGTGTTACCAAAAATAGTAAAGAAAACGTAAAAAATTGCAATTTGACCCCTATATTATGTCAAATCGGCGAGATTGACGATGTTGGCAGGTGTGTTCGTCTAGCTATTCTGCTTCAAAAAGGGGCGCACTCGGCGCAAACAGACTACGTCAAAATCAAATTTGGTTAAGATTGCAATTTGGTTCTGGGTTGACATGTCAATAGATAGCCTTTGATTTCGTAAATTATGAATTCAAAGCCCATAAGCAAACCCAAAGACGTTAGGACGCATTTCTGGTCAACTCAAATTCACCCCCAGAATGGCTTGATAGTTGATATAACTCTGAAAGACCTATGATGCGATGTACAGTTTCACTTGTGCTAGTTGTAATAGCTACAAGTATTTAACAGGTCCTAACTTATATCGAAAAAATTAAGATAATTTGTGTAAGTTACCCAAGTTTGTTAGGTACAATTCAGGTAATTTGTCTAAATCAACCACAATCCCGGAAAGATCCCCATTGTAAGCTAAAAGTGTAGAGAGTCCCCCTCAGCCTAAAGTGGCTCTTACCTAAGAAATACAGCGACATCTACATCAGTGAGACTGTCAGAAGCTTATTCGAAATCATCAGAAACATAATAAACTACATCAAATTTGACTGTATGTGTATATGCCATAACATCTACTGAATAGTGATCATAGGGCGACATCGGGCGAGGCTAAAGCCCTTAACCAAGCTAAACGGGGGCTTGTTGCGGTAGAAAAAGTTAGGTCACTCTATTTGGCCCATAGTCGAAACCTCAAACTAAAATGATCAAATTACCAACATCGAATGCAGCAGCGGAGTGCAGCTAGGGTAGTAGCTCAAGTGGTAGAGCGTTAGAAGCCCCTGCATGAGGTCCTGGGTTCAAACCCAGTTGACGACAAAAATAATTTTTCATAAAAATGCAGCAACGGAAACTGTTGGATAAGAATTCGCTGAGATACACAGACTGGTATTTAAATAGGGTCCTCTTACATGAAACAGCACTATCAAGCCGATAAATCTATAACAGTTTATTGTGATCTGCAATCTCTCTTTATTCACTGGATTCGTCCATATACTCCTCCACTCCCACTCTGAATCTGTGCTGTCACGGATTGATGCTAATCTACTGTGAAAAAGCGCTTTGAAAGACACATGTGTGAATTATAGAAGTTGAAGGTGTGAACAGCTATTCCTCTGAAATGTGAGGACTTCACTACAACATTCTGATGTTGTAGTGGAGTCTCTCATTTCCTTAAATTTTTTTCATCTCCTACTTACTGGTAGGGCTAGGAAGTACTTATAATCTCTCAACCCTCTGATTCTTTGTGTTGGAGACCATGCCATTCATATCATCCAAGATAGATAGTTCCATTGTGAAGAACACCAATATCACGAGAATCCATCATACCCTTTTAGTGCAAACGGAAGTACATAAGAAACATATTATCTCCAAACCAAACAAAACTAACAAGAAATTAACTCGCAAGTACTATTGCTAATCTACCCAAATAGAGAAATAGATCTTTACCTTCCCTGCAATTAGGATCTATAATATGCCATTTATCTTCATAACTGTTAGCAGTTCTCTTATGCGCTCTCAGAACCAAGACTTCTAACTTTAGCGACTTTCTCGCTCCTCTACCGCTCAAGGTGACTTAGGTCGCTACTCTCTACCCTCTTTACAATGTGCATGCATTGAGACAAATTATAGATTCACATTCGGATAACGAATTCATCCTCCACCGGAAATAAATATGTTTTTAATTACAACCAGGAATTCTAACCTACCCCTAACATTGGGGGGACCAGAACCCAAGTTAGATGAACCCAGAAGAATCCTTATTCACTGGGGGCTACACACCAGGATTCCGTAACTATAGTTTAAGTGTGCATACCCTACAAATTAGAAAACACCTCCATTTGCTACATACTCTCTCCAAAAGTTATAATCTGTCCAATAACCTTCATCCAGCACAGTCCAGACGAAGTTTCTTGAGCTTAACCTCTGTTCTTTGAACTCATCCATGACCTATGGCGGAAAATCATTGCATGTAAACTTCAAATCGATATCCGTAAAACTAAAAGCCAATATCAATCAACAAACTGGTCATGGACCTCAAAGTGCCCGACTGCCCAGCAATCAATATATCCCTCCTGGCAATAGTCTTTCACAAACTAAACTAACCAGGGCTGTTTTCCTCAATGATGTGTTGCCACTTAGAAGCAATGGCATTCCATACAAGCCATATAATGGTTCGTAATATAGAATTGGTGGCTCCAGATAAGAGTACTTGAAATTTCTCACAACATAAGAACAAAAAGAAAAAAATAATTTACCCAAAATTGCCAATGAAAAACCATCAAAATTGGATATCTACCCCTCCACCCGGCTAGTCCAAAACCATCAAACCACCAAGAGAGCACAACCTTTCCAGGCAACTTCCCCATTGCAAGCTAAATGTGTAGAGACTAGAGAGTCCCCTCAGCCTAAAGTCACTCTTACCTGTAAGAGATACAGTGGCATCTACCTCAAATCAGACTGTCAGACGCTGATTCAAAACCATCAGAAACATTATAAACACTTCAAACTAAACTGTACATCTTCTCATATCATCAAAATATGTGTGATGCCGCATGTGCATATGTCATGACATCTACTGTGTAACTCTATTTAGTCCATTATGCAAACCTCCAACTAAAAAGATCCAATTGCCAACATTGAATCCCGGAGGGGAACCTGTTGGATAAGAATTCATTGACATGCACGGGCTGATAATACATATTAATATGCTTAAGCATCTGATAATACATATTCACATTAGTCCATTCATGTGCAAACCTCTTTGGTCACCAACAAACATTTTCACCGCCGACGATATGAATCCCGGCCAATCGATAAACTTCCATGGCTGGCTACCTTCTACGGCTCAACTTCTTTCATGGAAATGAGACTGTTTGATCCACTCCACCACCAATGACGGCCCCAGCGCTACTTTCTGAATCCAGGACCTCTAAAGAAGGGTGGTTGCTCGGTTGTCACGTACATTTATGCTACTGTATATTTTTCTTGTTGTTTAACGACTTCCTCAGTCCTATTTCATTTTCGTGTCTGCTGTTCTATGGTAAAACAAAGCTCGCCCATTTAGATGTAGATGCTCCAACGGGTTGCGATGGAAAATCTAGTACGTATTCCTATAAACTCCAGATTTGTGGATCCATAAACCAGAGCATGTGTACCTCTGGCACACTTCTTTGTGTGCTGAATAACTGGTTAACAATAGGTGAGAACCTTTTAGAAGCATCCGACACAAACTGTTGTGTGTGTCAGAATTCTTCAGTTCGTCTCGATCTTCAGTGTTTTTCCTGCAGGGAAATACATCCCATAACAGTCATATTTTCATAACAGAGTTATCACAGGTCAAAATCTTATTGTGTGCAGTATTCATGATTTCTATCGCATACAAAGTTGACACCCATAAAAAGTGCATCAATTCTTCCACCATGTTGCATGCAAACTCTAATCCTAAACCAAACATGGAGATATGTCCTACAATGAACTAATCACAGCTTCTGACATGCTGCATAACTATGCATTAGTGCGCAAAAGACATTGATTCCTACTTGTAGTCGTACAGTTACAAGCAGAAAAAAATGCATAAAACAATTGTTAAATACTGGTGTCGTAATCATCATACTGGCATTTTAAGGGCGTAATGTGTGAACAAAAAAGTGTTAAAGACAACATAAACCAAGAATACTGCATATAAAGCTGGTGCAGGACTTCCACATAGCTCGTACTCTACTTGCTAGCGGTACATAATTCTAAGGAATCCACAAAGCCCTATCATGTAAATTCTCTTGTAGAATAGTAATAAGAATTTAGAACTTCAAAGTTACTTTTATCGTCGCGACTCCCCTATTCTGCACCGTCAATTTTCACATACTGGTAAGCAAAACACCGTAAGTAGAAAGAATCTAGATATCCCAGTCATTTATGCAGAACGAATTTTATAAGAATTATTAGGAAACATGCATATTTCCACCACGAGTTAAAAGACAGAAAAATTCTATGCGTCTCTAAGAGACCTAAATTAGTTGAATAATCAACTCCGCGCAAACATGGGTAGCCTAGTAAAACGTGCATGTCATAGAGAAACAATCAAGGACCTCCCACTATTAATACCTGGGTTACTACTGCACCACCAACTCAAATCTCTGCTCCCAACAGCTCAGCTTAATTACCATCCGTTTCGCACCCTATGGGCAATGAACACACAGTAAAACTTTCAGGAGAAGATCAATCCATAGTAGGATCTCCCAGCTAGGGACCTCGGATATTGCCGTCCAAAAAATTAATGTGAGACCCCACATCAGCTTCCATGGGCTAAACAACCCTAAGATCTGTAAAACATCACAGAAGCATACACAAGGAGTGAGCGATGGTGTATTTAAGCTATTAACGAACTGCAAAATTGAATATTTTCTGCCTACATTCTACTGCATAACATCTATCAAGAACACCACACAAAGAGATATAAAGAAACCAGCGGAACAATGAATATTATAAAGTAAATATCTCGCCTAAAATTTTAACAAGCAGTCAAATCGAGCCAGCTAATGAACGTTCTTATAATGATAAAAACAACTGCGCAGAATTATCAAGAAAGCAAACAAAACAAGAAAGGAGGACATAATAACTGTATCATTATCCCCAGTGGTACCAGGATCTCACGCATGATGTTCTGAAGTTAGATCAAACTACCCAAAACAAGCTAGTATTATAGCCTGAAGAGTATGTCCAATTGTCCACTAATAAACTGATTCTTCAAGACCGACAAGAAAACGAAACGGTGAGACATTAAGGAGCTTCAGTACATATTCCGCTTTTTCAAGTCGCTGGCCATCCTTCAAGGAACGGCAGAGTGAGCTAAGCTCATGGTTGCTCCCAGAGGGGTTCCTAGTTTCCAAATCAAAAGCAGCCAGAACCATGGAAACACGAGCCCCACACAGATCAGAATAATTGGAAGGTATGGAAAATGACCCTGTCATGTACAAGCACCAATCAAAGGAGTCATTTACCATCAGGAGGAGTTCAGAAATGATGAAGGCTTGGAAAACAATCACTATATCTAGAACCCTCCTAATAATTCACATCCCACAACCAGGGTTTCAAATAATGGCCGTTACCGTTACGTTACGGCCGATATTTAACTGAAAAGGTAGTGGCCGAGTCCGATACACCCGATACGGTTCACGTGAATCATATTCACAAGTGACACGGCCAATACACACCGTTATCCTCATGTAACGGCCGATACGCACCGATATCCTGGCGATACACCCACTACGCTGTATACTCATTATATTAATTTGCTATATAGTGAAGTGTACAATGTCTAATTGTTTAAAAACTAGTTAGGCATGGCCTAAACAACTAGTACATGACTATAAATATATTTGATATACACAATATTCTCTTTAAAATACTTTTTTGCATCTTTTGACGATTATTTAACATTCACGCGTTTGGTTCCCGATTCCCGTTACAGTTTCTCCGATACGGTCCGATTCCGTTACCCGCGACCGGAACCGATATGTCGGCCGATACCGTTATTTAAAACCATGCTCACAACACGTCGTGGCCCTCTCCCTTCGCTCGCACCTGACTCCAACAATGACTTACAAGCGCTAAGGGATCTTGAACCAGACAATAAGGGGTCAAAGAATGATTTGACAAAGGAATCTTCCACAACCAAAAATCCTCCAAAAATGGACACGGTTCCCTAGGCCAACCTTAACCCGAACCCTAATGGCAAAATGATCACAACCAGCCACACCCAAAATGACCTACAACACTGTTAGACTGCCAACCCCCACTCTTACCGAAACACTTCCGTACTCCAAACCATACTTCCACAGACACTTCCCAAACAAGGATTGATTAAAAAGGATCAACTGTCAAATATTCATCCCTCCACGCTACATTGGGGGACACACCGTACCCCAGTCAACTAAATGATAATTGATCCCCCATCCCACCCCAAAGGAAATCCTGCTGAGTCTTCTCAAAACATCTGGCTACAGAAACCAACATAACGAAGAAAACGAAGATAGACATAAATATAAGAAGACTCAAGAGAGTACTCTTTATTACGACCCCCGTTTTAAAGATATTGGCCTTAAAGAACGGATTTTAGATGCAGATTATCTTCCTCACAAAGATATCAACAAAAGATGATCCTTAATGTTTTTATAAGTCACCTATAGCTTCCTTAAAATGTCCAGGGGAGATGGCTTGGCCGATTTACTATAGTTCACAAATCACGAGCACGGGGCGTTACCCCTGGCACACTTCAGATGGCTAAAGAATAGGACGACATAGGGGAAGCATCTGGTAAGTATATAACGAAATATATAAAGCCCTATAATTGTACTAAGAGCCTATTAGTTCTGTGTTGGAAAATTAGTTAGTAACAGGAGAAAATTCAGACACTAACCTTTCAGGAAGCAGTGAAAAGGAGGTAAAGAAGACCATGTCATAGTAAGTTCTCCCGCCATACACTTGCTAAGATTTAAACGCTATCTTAAGCTTCCACTGGCAGGAGAGGCCTAAGGTTTCAAACCATCAAGCTGTGAGCAACTTTAAACAATTTAAGCCTGAATCACTCCAGCCACACTTCACTGCATTACTTCTGCCAAGACAATTGCAGAATGAAATATTGAGGAAACCGGCAGGATATAAATTCAAGCTATAGCTAATGTGATACAGGCTCTTAAATATATATTTACATAATTGTCAATCCTCTCTTGACTAGATTTTCGATGGTCAAATCCAGCAAGAAATTGCACATTCTAAAGATCGTAAACCAAATATGCAAAACAATCAATAATGCAATAAAAAAGAAATCGAAATAACATGATAATTTCTATTATCATCATTGATATCCTACTATGAATCTGCATACAGCATTTAACTATTTAAGTTTAATAAAATTACCCAAAATAAGCTAGTTAGATACTCTGAATAGTTAAGAGCAGAGTTACGCCTAGCTTTGGAGAAGCCTAATGAACTGGTTCTTCAAATAAGTTCAGAAGAGGAAATAGGTTCCACCCACGTACCCAATTTGGCAACACTGGACCAGTAGCCACCATCCTCGGACAGGTGACAGCAACTATCCTTCAACGAATAGTAAATTAGGCAAGTATTTTCTATCATGTACCAGTAGATATACATCATGTTGGCAACCTTTGACCAAAACGGGACAGGAACTGAAAATGAGGAAGCATCGCCAAGAAAGGGAGCATGATTCCCCAAGATTTTTTTCTCAACCCATGTCCTGGTAGAGCTACAAAACTCGAATAGGCCGCAATGAATCATACCCACATTAGTGTACTCGTCCTCTGGTGTGTACACGAATTAACTTTCCTTTGCACACAACCAAGTATGATTTCACGTAATGAGGATTGAAATCCTTGTTTGGCAGTGGAGATGAAAGGACAATGACTTCCCAGTTTTGCTGAACAACACTGTAAGCTGCGAGGTGACCTCTGCACGATATACAATAGAAGCATCCCTCCTGGTAGACCACACATGAAACTAAGTTTGTCAGTTTATCAAATACCATAGCCTTCCACTTAAGAATCCTTTGATGTAGTGTGCTGATGATAAATTTTCCGGGAATGCTATCCTGGGCCAAGAAGTAAACACAATCTGGTGAGGATGGATGTGAAGAGAACGTGGCTCTGCATATTAATTGGCCCCTTCAATTGTTTTTGTTATCGAAATAATGGTCCATATCAGGCAACTTAACAATCCTTTTATTGAAGGGAGGAAACAATAAGAAACATGTCATGCCGTCATCTTCTCCAGATTCGAATGAAGATGGTGTTTCTCTTGGCTATAAACAGAGAAACCAACCTTTCCTAGAAGCTTTTATGCTGGTGTCGAGATAACTGCCAAGGCCATCTCCTTTTTGGTTGCAAATTTCATAAGTAGCATAGTTGGGCCATCCTCGCTGGTGAAGTGGCTCGAACAACCTGAACACTAATCTCCACTCTGGAAAATGAAGCCCAACACAATTGAAGGTAGCCATCCATGTAAGTTTGTCAATCATCCGAATCTCATACTGGTTGACAATTGATAAACTTCCATGGGTGGTTACCTTCAACAATGTTGGGCTTCATTTGTCAGAGTGGAGATTAGTGCTCAGGCTGTTCAAGCCACTTCGCAAGAGGACAGCTTCTTATGAAATTTTCAACCTAAAAGGAGATGGCCTTGGCAATATTCTCTAGACCATCATAAAAGCTTCTAAGGTTGGTTGGTTTCTCTGTTTATGGCCACAAGAATCACCATCTTCATCATCATCTGGATCTGGAGAAGATGATGGCATAATATGTTTCTTACTGTTTTCTACATGCAATAAAACGATAGTCAAGTTGCCTGATTTGGACCGTTATGTCGATAACAAAAACAACTGGATGGACCAATTGATATGCAAAGCCACGTTCTCATCACATCCATCCTCTCCAGACTGTATTTACTTCTTCTTGGCTCAGGATACATTCCCGAAAAATTTATCATCAGCGCACTACCCCGAAAGTGGATGACTACGGTATTTGATAAACTGATAAGTTTAGTTTTATGTGTGGTCCGCCATGTGGGATGCTTCTATTGTATATCGTACGAAGGTCAGCTCACAGCTAACAATGTTGTTCTGCAAAGCTGGGAAGTCGTCCTTTCATCTCGATTGCCAAACAAGGATCCCTAATGGCAGAATTTGGCTTAAATTGAGAGTGAGTAATCGTGATAGAGAAGATGAGGTCCAGACTTAAAGTTGCTCGGCTCAAAGTGGATCGAAGTTGTATGATTTTTAAACCTGGTTGAATGTGATCGCCTCCTAAGTTACCTGGAACACGGATCGTTCCGATTCGTGGAACGGGAATGGGATCGCGGAACGCCATACCCTATGGAATTCGGTACGCCAGGGGTAGGCTTCTTTGGATACCTTTATAGATGTTTTACCATTTATCGCAAATCATAGTGTAAAACTGCTCAATATATGAAATATTTGAAAGTCAATACTCTAAAAATGGATGTAACTTAGTAAAATTCCCCCTTTTACATAGATGCTTTAGGTGAAAATAGTGAAAAAATAGGGATCGCCAAATTAAGCGATCTGGATCGCTGCTGTTCCACGTTTCAGAACGCGTGATCCAATTCGCAATTCGCGGAGGTAGGAGTGAATTGTGGTAACACTTCGCCTCCTCCACCTCCGAATGTTTAGCAATCTACCACTTTGGTTCTTGCATTACCGGCGAGACCCAACTGGCTCAACCTACTCTTCAGCCATTTCAAGCCTCTCGGCAAGACGGGTCTTCGATCTTCTGATCAGAGGCTGGATGAGGGAGGGCAATGGAGTACTGTTGGCGTTCTTGGTGACTAAGGGACATTGTCTACAAAGAGATGAAGACTTGGAAATGGAGGGATGGAGGGAGGGGAGAGGTCGATTTGACGTGAGGTTGAGAGCCGATAGGAGAGGAAGGGATTTTGTGGGGTGGTCTCGGTCAGAATTTGGCAGTGTAAATCGCCAGAAAAAGAGATTTTGTCACATATTGAAGCTTTGGAAAGCCGAAGACAGACCAGAGAATGTATCACAGAGATTAAAATTCGCACCAAAGAGCTAAATGAGATCATGGCCAGGGAGGAATTGATGTGGAAACAAAGAGCTCGAGTAGACTTGTTAAAAAAAGGTGATAGAAATACACGGGTTTTTTCATCAGAAAGCGACGGTGAGAAGAGCACGAAATACTATTGAGGGCATTGAAAACAACGATGGAGTCTGGGTTACGACGACAAGGACATCATGCGAAGTCTGGAGGACTACTTTTCCTCGATTTTCAAGTCAACGAAGCCTACAATGGACGAAATAAGCCCTCTGCTGCACTTCTCGGCGGAAATCATCACAGTCACCGACCGGCAGTGGATCGAAAGAAATTACTCGGCTGAAGAAGTTCGGTTGGCTCTTTTTCAGATGGGGCCAGATAAGTCCCCAGGCATTGATGGATTTACAGCAGGCTTCTATCAGACGCACTGGCAAACTGTGGGTCAGGATGTTACACAGGTATGCTTGTCTATATTGAATGAAGATCGGAGTATTGAAGATTTTAATTCCACTCTCATTGCTTTGACTCCCAAATTAAAGCAACCAAGGAAGGCCAGCGATTTTTGTCCTATAAGTCTTTGTAATGTTATTTATAAAATCGTTTCAAAGTCTTTAGCTAACCGGCTCAAGAAAGTACTACAGTATTTGATTGCAGAGAATCAGAGTGCCTTCGTGCCAAGGAGGCTCATCTCTGACAATATTCTCACGGCCTTTGAAGTGATCCATTCTATGAAAACGCGCAAGAAAGGGAAGGAGGGTTGTTTAGCCCTAAAGGTTGACATGAGCAAGGCATATGATAGAGTCGATGGAGGTTTCTCAGGGAAGCAATGGGGCATATGGGTTTCGGGCCAAGATTTATAAACACGGTGATGGATTGCGTCTCCACAGTGAAGTACAGTTTTGTCAGAAACGGTGCAGTAATGGGTCAGGTCATTCCGGAGAGAGGACTGAGACAGGGGTGCCCTCTTTCCCCCTATCTTTTTCTACTCTGCAGTGAGCTACTTTCGAGATCAATCTCACGGGCAGTCGATGATGGGGATCTCAATGGGGTTACATCTTCGATGGGAGCCCACAGGTATCACATCTCTTTTTCGCTGATGATAGCTTGGTTTTCACACAAGCTAATACGGAAGATGTGGGAAAGCTAATGGAAATCATAAATATGTACGGACGTGCGTCGGGACAACAACTGAATCTTGACAAGTCAGCTATTTTTTCTCAAGCAACACTCCTGAGGCTGACAAACAGGAGATTGTGCAGCTGTGTGGGGTTGGTGAAGTGGAGATGCACGACAAATATCTGGGGCTACCAACGACGATGGGGAAGAAGAAAGCTATCACTTTTGCCAATCTCATTGAAAGACTTATTTCAAATCTCAAAGCCTGGAAGGAACGCACCCTCTCTGCGGGGGGAAAAGAGGTACTCATCCGTTCTATTGCACAAGCCATACGCACATATGCTATGTCATGTTTCAAACTTCCGGATGGGACTTGCAATCGAATGGAACAACTCATTCGTGAGTTTTGGTGGAGCAAAGCCGAAAAACAGAGGGGGATAAGCTGGATTAGTTGGCACAAGATCCAAAAGGAGAAAAGCAAAGGTGGCCTAGCCTTCAAGGACCTCAAACTGTTCAACGATGCGCTCTTAGCCAAGCAAATTTGGAGAATATTGAGGTACCTGAACTCTCTTCTTAGTAGGGTTTTAAAAGCGAAATACTTCAGACGAAAGGAATTTTTGGAAGCTGAGATTGGTACTAACCCATCATACGCGTGGAGAAGTATCCTTGTTGGCAGGAAACTATTGGAGTCAGGGTTAAGGTGGAGAGTGGGAGACGGAAAACAAATCAAAGTCTCGGATAACTGGATCCCACGGGAACCATCCTTAAAAATTTTTGTTCAACCAGCCAATAAAGACATGAAGATTGCCGAGCTCATCAACTCTAACAGGAGATGGAATTCGGACCTGCTGGATAAGGTTTTTGCTCTAGTGGACATTGAGGAAATCAAGCGAATCCGGCTGCCGTTAAATGGTCGGGCCGACAAATTGATGTGGCATTACTCGGAGCTGGGCCATTACACAGTTAAAACAGGCTATCAACAAGCTGTCAGACTCAAGAATAGTGCTATTTCCGAGGGTCCCTCTAATTCCGAGTCTAAGGCGATGGAGAAGATATGGAAGATTAAAGTGTCGGTCAAGATTCAACATCATTTATGGAGATGCATCCAAAATGGTATACCTACAGTTGAAAACCTTCGAAAATGAAAGATCGATGTGCCAAATTTATGTAATGCATGTCAAGAGCTAGGGGAATCATCTTCCCATGTTCTGAGTTTATGCACAGTTGCTGTGAAAGTCTGGAGGAGAGTTGCTCAGGGCTTGTTTCTAACAAAAGCTCCTGGGAATTTTATGGTGTGGGCGTGTTACTGGTTGGAGACGGCAAAGGGAAGTGACCTCACCATCTTCGCCACCACTGTTTGGTGGTTATGGCAAGCAAGAAACAGTGCCATATTTAGGAGGAGAAGCTACTCGGCGGAGCAGATTGTTTCTGAGATACATTCATCGATCGACGAGTTTTCCATTCTTACGAAGCCACTGAACTCCAGGAATCTAACAAGTCAAAGCCCCCGTGAAAGATGGAAGAAACCGAGACAAGGATGGATCAAGGCGAACTTCGATGGAGCCTGGTGCAACAATACAAGAAAGGCTGGTATAGGAATAATCATTCGAGATGAGCTTGGAAGAGTACTGCAAGGCGTAGCAGTTACTATCAAAAGTGGTATGTCGGCGAAACACGTGGAGGCTCTAGCAGCTATGGAAGCTATCCGTATGGGAGACTGCTCAACATCAGTGAGTTGATTCTTGAAGGAGATGCTAAGGTTCTCCTTGACCAAGTGGAGCAATCAATAGCGGGTGAAAGGGAGGAAGATTTGACAGAAGCTGAGAACGTCGTGGAGGAGATTGTGATTCTGGGAAGAGATTTCTCAAGACTCGCAGTGTGCTTTGTTTCAAGACTCAAGAATGGCGTGGCTCATTCACTTGCTCAACATGCAAAAGAGGAGGATATGAACTTTCAGTTTGATAGAACAAATACTCCTTCGTGGCTAAGAGACTGTATCCACAAGGAGGCAAATGATGTATCTTTCTTGAGTTAATTAATGCATTACCCTTCCCTCAAAAAAAAAAAAAAAACAAAAAAAAAAAAGGAAAGAGGGAATACATTAACTACATAGAAGATCAAGCTAACTACACATAAGACCCCAAGAGTTCTACTAAGTACAAAAACTATCATTGTCTTTATACTCTAACCGGTGGTGCTTGTGAAAGTCACGAGATCTTCTCATGGGTTTTGGTCAAAATAAGGTGTCTGTGGCCCGTTTTCGTAGTCCTTCAACTTGCATGTTATGTTTTTCTCGACTAATATTGGGCTCACATTTTTATCTCAATCAAACTCGTTGGAACAAATATTAATCCAAGGGATGAATACAGTACACTCCCATAGGGTACTGATTAAGTTGTCGTTAAGCCTGCACCTTGTTAGGTTAAACTTAGTCGTTACTGTTTCTCTTTCGTACTATTCATAAAATAAACTACGGACTATAGAAAATATGTAAACACAAACTGAATAGCAAGCCAGGGCATATATTTATGTTAGTTATGTATTTTATGAAATCACCAGAGTGTTAATAACTTTTTCACTTAACAACTTTATTGAATCAAATTCAAATTTCACATAATTTTCAGTGGCTAGCTCATGACATGAGATTAATTGAGGGGCGTAAAAAAAAGTTATCATTTCTTTTCTAAGAAGAAAACAGATCATAATCTTCCACAATAATCTATAAACTTTTGTTTTTGTAAATTATTTATTCTTTAAAACATTGGATCACATAGTTGATATATTTTGGAGACTCGTACAATATTTGCTTCTCTTTGTCAAAGCAGGTTTATTATTTCTATGAAAGTATTTTCGTGGTATGTAGACTTGGTGTTTCGCAATGGCTACTATGATTTTTTGGATTATGATTTTTTTTTTTTTGAACAAGATTATTGTGAACTTTTTAGGTAGGCGAAACTCATATTTATCGTATTTTCCATTCATTTTTTTTCCTCTTCATGTAATTATATTTTGAAATGCATTCTTCATAAAGTTGAGGTAGAATTTGATTTTCTTATTCAGATAAATACCACTTTTGTAGTATGATTTTTAGACTTTAGAGTACCAAAAAGTCTTCTATTTTTATAGAACGTTCTTTTTTCATAGACAAAACACACGGACAAATATAAACATGTTAGTTCAAAACATTAGTCTTATAATTACAACCACCACACATTCCATATACATGAGAGAATCGGTATACGTTAAAATTTGAATCACATGTTTGAACATTGAACAAAACAAACACAAAAAAATCAATTAAGAAACCAAATGAAACAAAAAAATAAATTTTATTCAAGCATTCCCACTCAAAAAATCAAAATTTTATGCTTCTCGCATTAAAACGTTAGTTATTAAAAAAGAATAGGCCCTAAACAACCGTTGCCTTTTTTTATAATTACCACCACCACCACAGATCCTGTACTCACGGATACAAATTGGTATACAATAGATTTTGAATTTTACATACTAACATTGTGTAGCATATAAGAGAACATGCCACATTCAAAACATATCAAGAATGAATACATCGTGCCTACTACTTGAATTAGTCAATTAGATATGCCACGTCTAAATAACTAACGCCATGTGCATGAAATTAGTATAAATAAATATGACTAGCTGTTTGCCACATCAGTAGAACTTACTGGTCTAGTCCGATATCTCAACCTACTATCAAGATTTTCGAGACAAGTAATAGACTAGTAGTGGCACCAGCCTCGACGTATTAGCTAGGGACTTGGACGGGCTAAGCCCGACCAACCCAAACCCACATGTTTTGAGTAATTTGGACGGGCTCGGGCAAAAATTCTCAACCCAAATTGCAATTAGGGTCTGGCTTGAGTACGGATATTAAACAATGGGCTAGTCCGAATTGCCCGATTTGTATATCCATTACCTATATATGTTATATTTAGAAAGTATTATATAACATATTTATCAAGAATGTATTATTTTCTATTAATTATTAGTGATATTTTTAAGGATAATTATGTTTATGTTCTTAACTAATAGATTTTTTTGCTCACAACATATTTAGTACTCTCTTGTATAAGTAGATAATATTTTAATTCACTGTAAATATATAATCATTATTTTTTAGCCAAAAGAAATTGAAGTGTCTACATCCGGTATCTATTTATATTTAAGTTGGTAACTTAACTTTAAGGGGACAATAATCGAGTTGAATGTGATAATTATGTTAATTTATTTAGTTTAATGGGCTAGCCGGAATTCATCCCGAACCCGAATTGGTTTGTTCGAATTTGGGCTTGGACGGGTTGGCGACGCTCCTAACCCGGGCTGGGCTGGGCTTGGACAACCCCGAAAGAACTCGGGCTTGGGCTTGGACAAGGGTGTCAACCCGCCCAGCCTGCCCGAGTTGCAGTCTTAGTATTAGTGAGTTTGAGTTGGGACGGGTCGGGTCGGGCCATATTGGACTTGGGCCGAAGTTAACATGTTTTGACTCAAATTCCAAGCTCAGGGTCATGACGGGCCGAATGTTTTAAACACAAGCCTGTATAATCATGGGCTGGGTTGAGCGTCACTAGGTGTATGGCCAGCCCTAACAAATACTACCAACTCCGAACTCCTACTCTATGTAGTTCTCGTCCTACTACTAGTACTACTATTGTCACATCTATAACTAGACCAAAGTACTTATGTCACGATCAATCAACTACTTCTACGTTAAAAGTTTCTTCTTGGGTCTTTTTGATTGTTTCCCTTCTGCTTGGATGATTGATCCGATGGGGTTATGTAGCCTCTTCTCATCACCACAACCACATCGTGTTCGGAAAGATGAACATGCAGGTTTCTCAAGGATAGACTCTCTTCCCGACGACATAATCATAGACATCCTCAGCAGGCTTCCAGTCGAATGCGTTCTCAAACATCGAAGGGTTTGCAAGCGGTGGCTGTCTCTAACTTCAACCTCTTATTTCGCTCACTTGCATGTTGAAAGATCCACCACCACCACCACCACCCCACTCCTCCTTATCTTTCAGGAGTGGACGCTCGATTTGTTTCAACGCGATGAAAATAATAGTAGTAGTGACGCTGCTCGTATCAAGAAGACCAAGATGAAGAAGATACGTGGCGATTTGATCAGTTGGCGGCGGTACGTACACGATGTTCAAATTAGAGCATCGTGCGATGGCCTCCTTGTTTTCCAATATGTGCTGAATTCTTCTGTATCTTCTTTAAGGATGTTGTTTGTGGTTTCCAACGTTGTCACTCGAGAACGAGTTACCGTCTGCCCACCCGTCACCTCCCCATCTCCTAAGTCAGCCGTGCACGCGCTTTTCCTCCATCCAAACACCAAAGAATACACCATGCTCTATCAAAATCCGGCCGAGCACGAGGCTGCATGCTACGACTTCTACTTGTTCAGCTTTACCACCAAGTCGTGGAGACAAATCTCGTCGTTCGATCGTAGACCCTCCGCCGCCGCCGCCGCAGTGTTATACAACAACAGGCTTCACTGGGTGAGCACGGCCATGAATTGCAACAGTAGTATCATCGTGTTCGATACAATCACCGAAAAATTTCATGTCATGCCTCACCCGGGTGATAGCTGCTTTGACCCGGAAAACCATGAGCAGAGCGTGTTTATGTATGAGTCCTCAGCAGCCGAAAGATCATCTTCTTTAGGTTTGTGTTTGGTGAAGAAGCGAACTATTGAGATATGGCTTTTGGCGGAATACGACGATTGGTGTTGGGTGAAAATGGAAGGCTTCGACACGAATGCCCGCGGCGTCGTCGGAGATCTTCGGCGCATAAAACCGTTGTCCGTGTACAAGCAAGAGCTGGTGTTTCGATTCCGTAAAAACTTATATCACAAAAATCTTCACAGCGAGCACCAATTTGCGGCGCTATTAGTTGACGAAAACGGCCGGTTGGAGGATCTAGCAGAGAAAAATATTGCCGCGTTTTTGTGGACCGCTAGCTTTGTCTCATTGAACGCATCCAAGAGGATGATGTAGATGGCAGCACTAGTGTACCTACCAGCTGTCAAAATTTCCTAGTAAATAACAGATCGACTATTTTTCTGTTTGTTCACCGAGTAGGATTGTGATACGGTCCGACGTATTATCGTCGTCCATATTATTTATTTAGCATTTAGTTAATTAGTTAGTTAGTATTTATTCATTTAGTTGTTAATTAAATAGTATATTTTGGTATTTATTTAATTAGTCGTACCGGATTTTCTTGTCTGGCCCGTAGGAGTCTAGGGTTAGATTTTGTTTCGTCTATTTAAACACTTGTACTCTCCAGTTTATTTTAATCGAATGAGTCAACCCAGTAGATTGTTAGAATAGCGCCGTAGGCTATAAGCTTATGGTCAGTTTTTGTCAATTTTCACAAAATCGTCTCATACGTTACCTTCGGGTATCAGATTGATCATCATATTGTGCGTTTGGAGACAAAAAAAAAATATATTGTGCATTTTTTAAGAACGGATAAATCAACAGCTAGGGTGGTAGCTCAAGTGGTAGAGAGTTAGAAGCCCCTGCTTGAGGTCCCGGATTCAAATCCGGTAGACGACAAAAACAATTTCTCAAAAAAAAAAGAACTGATAAATCATATTAAAAACAATTTCTCAAAAAGAAAAAGAACTGATAAATCATATTAAAAACAACGCACGATTTTGACAGAGTGGTGCTTGGGAAAGTCAATCTTCTCATGGTTTTTGGTCAAAATAAGGTGTCTGTCCCCGTTTTCGTAGTCATTCAACTCCGCTCGTGACTATACGTTTCATCCGAGTATTTCGCATTCATCCTTATTTTTCATACATATCGTCTTACATAATGTCATAACAAAAACAATTTCAAAAAAAAAAAAAAGAACTGATAAATCATATTGTTACCCAACGCACGATTTTGACAGAGTGGTGCTCGGGAAAGTCAATCTTCTCATGGTTTTTGGTCAAAATAAGGTGTCTGTCGCCCGTTTTCGTAGTCATTCAACTCCGCTCGTGACTATACGTTTCATCCGAGTATTTCGCATTCATCCTTATTTTTCATACATATCGTCTTACATAATGTCATAACAAAAACAATTTCTTTAAAAAAAAAAAGAACTGATAAATCATATTGTTACCCAACGCACGATTTTGACAGAGTGGTGCTCGGGAAAGTCAATCTTCTCATGGTTTTTGGTCAAAATAAGGTGTCTGTCGCCCGTTTTCGTAGTCATTCAACTCCGCTCGTGACTATACGTTTCATCCGAGTATTTCGCATTCATCCTTATTTTTCATACATATCGTCTTACATAATGTCATAAGACATTCTGACATTGTGACATGCATTGTCGGCCTTTGTTTCAAGAGCCGAGAGCGTATATTGTGTACTTTAGCTGAAATTTGATAATAGTAACATTCAGCTTCATTATGTATGTATCCTGTTTTCGTACATTTGCACATAGCAAATATGTTCAAACGAGTCCAAGTACTCCAATACAGGGTTTACAATTAAATTGGAAGGTACGTAAAAAATAACCAAATCTAGCCTAGTAAGAGCATTTCCAATGGTTAGGTTAAAAAGTTGGTTTAGTTATAATTTACATAATCAGAAGAAATAACAAGCTCCAATGAACTAGTTAAATGACTCAATACTTTACATATTATGTATCCCGCTCTCTACTAGTAGCTAGCTAGAAAGTAGGAAGTTAAACTTTTTGTGTCTATCTCTCTCTTACTTTAATTTGATAAATAAATATTTTTATAATTTCATACCTACAAGTTATGTAAAATACATGACACCATTGGAGCAAACACTAAATAGTTCACTTAGTTAAAATTTATACTAGTTATAATTTAGCTAATTTGTGGTTTTACCATTGGAGATGCTCTAACAACCTGGCCAACTAGACAATTAATATTTAGTTTCCTATTTATGTTAGACCGGCCCGACCATAATTTTCAGCATTCTAACTCCGCTTTTGTGATCCATTTTTCCCAGATCCTGAATGTATGATATCAATTCTTGGTTTTTTATCGGTCACATACTCTTGTTCATGGTTCGTTTCGACGTTTCTTCACAGCTTAGACCGGCCTTCACTAGTCTCCAGTACAAGATTTTTGGACATTTAAACAGATATGTCGTGAAACTGTCTCGACTCGATTTGATAATTTGGTCAAAACTTATAACAATAGGAGTATTAGTGCACTGTTTGAATAGTTATGGGTGGCAATTGCAATCACTTGCCATTGAAAAGCTCATAAAATTGTCACAATGCCTAGTACAGATTTTAAAAAGTAATGACATTCACTTTACCATGGTTTCGTACTTTCTCTGTTTTCTCTCTTTCTTCTTGGTCATACTTTTACCACTATTCATCAAGCTAGTTTGACCCGATCATATGATTAATAATACGATGCAAAAAATTGATAATCTTTTCAAGGTATTGTAGAGTAATTTTTACTCTACAATACTATGAAAAAATTGTCAAAAAATTGTATCATTTTGTTATTCAAATCACCGGGCCAAAGTGACACAACTACGGATGAAAAAGTCAAACCCAGAAGAAACACAAGAAACAGACCAAGTAATTTTCAGGGGGGGTTCCCTAAAGTATGTTCACGTGTTGGGAGTTCGGACCATTATTGAAGTAGGATGTCATCACTTGCAAAAACTTAGAAGGATTCTCTGCATCTCCAGGTAAAGTGACTTGCAGACTTGTCTTGAGACACGGAGAAGTACTTGTGGATAAGGAGTAACAATTGTCACCCTCGATTTTTTTTAAACTCCACTAGGATCTTTATAATTACACCTATTCTACACTAAAATATTTTTTTAAAATACATAACTGCCCCGGCTGTTCTCCAAACATATGTGGTGTGTGAAGGAAGGTGATGGTTACCCTTGCTACAAATTTTGTCAATATCGGCAGATTCCAGTAAGCCATTTTGAGTTGAGATTCAATTGTTGTATTTTTGCATGCCTCATGCACCTATTAGACTAGCCAAATACCACTAACTGATTCATTTTTCACATGCGAAATTTTCTTTGACCTTAGGGGTTGAATATGCTGCACTGTACGAATTATATTTAGCATAGCTTGTTGCCAAGGTTGATGTATCTCTGTTTTTCTTGACGTGGGAACTGCAACCGTTACTCTCTGGAAACGTACTGGTCCACAACAATAAGTTACAAATCGCACATATTCGTATGATATGAAGTTCCCTATTTTTTTCCTAATATGAAAAGATTTGGCACATTTTCGTATCATATTGTAAGATAAACTAGGCGATCAAAGTGAGATGATTAATAGTGTACTGGCAAGATTATGTTGAAAGTACTAACTGCGGTTGTTCTACAGAACAAAACTAATAAGCATTTCTCACTTTAAAAGGTCACAAATGGTTCAATGACCTAGTTTGGCAAAGATAGATTATTGAATAGATTATTCAGTATGTGGTTGAGATGAGGAGAGAGAGACAAATACACACCTTCTCAACCACTCATTCAATAATCTATCCAATAATCTATCTTTGTCAAACTAGGCCAATAGCTCACTATATCCTAGTCTATACTGAAGTAGACAGAGTAACTTAAAACTTAATTAAACATACTAATTTTATTTATAGAGACTAAAAGTTCCAACTACAACAACAAACACTTAAATCCATCAGAGCTACATAAGATCGATCATAGAACATTTAAAAAAAAAAAAAAAAAACATTGCACTAGCTTAATAGAGAGCATAAACAGTCACTGCAGGGGAGAGCATGAAGGAACGGGCTTATGTGGATGCTGCAATCAAACAGATGTAGTTTATGAGCGCCACCTGAAGCAAACCAATGACAAAGAGACCGCGGATGATCCATATCATCATCATCTCGGGGAGCCAAAACTCATCCGGGCGCTCCAATAGCTTGATCTTCTTCTCTAGGAGATGACCAAACCGAGCATTTGGCAGCGGTATGATACGAGTCGATGCCACATCAACATCATTGTTCACTGCAAAGATACGGTCAATTGCGATAGCGGACTTTCTTAAAATATGTTCGAACACTGCAAGCGTGATGGAATAAGACTCCCACTTCTCATCTAGCTCAACTGAATCTCTTGCCCAGTCATTGACAACAGAGAAATAGCCGCAGAAATACGACACGAGGATTGCAACGGCAATAACATCAAAGAAGACAAAATACCTAGTTGGAATCCTTGGAAAGGAGTCTATGAATGATACTATGTTGAAAGCAAGTAGAATGAGGTTTTTACCGGCAGCTTCAGCGACGACACGCCAGATTTCTCTGTTTCTCTCCTTGTGTTGCGTCCAGAGAATGCTCCGCTGCTCTTCGATTGTAGAGAGTCTCTCCCAAGATTCTTCGGTGGCAATATGGGTGGGCTCCAATATTTTCGGAGGCTTGAGCCAAGAAATCATCACCATCTGGAACCAAGAAACCATTGAAATCATCTTCATCGCTGCGATTGAGTTGCTAAGATTTTTCGGATAGAAGGAAAACAATGGTGGAAATATAAGACACCCAGGCTACTGTTTTATAGTACTACAGTCAAGGGCGGATCTAGTACAGGACTGGCCGGAGCTATAGCCCCCACTCAACTTTTAGAAATCATACTTTTTCTCTTGTTTTGTCACATTTTTTTCAGTTTAGCCCCCATTTAGTCCCATTCAACTTTTTAAATTTTGGATTTTACCCCAGAACTTGGAGTATTTACCTTTATACCCTTTGGCGGGAATAACCAAATCTTTTCCCGCTCTTTTTAGTTGTTGAGTTTTCTTTGTTGTCCATCATCTAGTTTCTTTTTAGCTACCCTTCAATGCAATCTTCACCAAGTTGTTAAAGGTAATGTACCAGCTTCATTGATTGCACGGGCTGAGACTATATAATGGTGCAGGAAAGGATGTCATCACTTACTAAAAATTAGAAGGATTCTCTGCATGTAGTGTAAAGAGAGTTGAAGACTTGCTTTTATCAATTCTCCAAACATATGTGGTATGTGAGGGAAGGTGATTGCTACCCTTGCTACAAATTTTGTCAATCTGGGAAAATTCCAGTTAGCCATTTTGAGATTCAACTGTGGTGGTGCATGCCTTGGTTTCAGTCTCCTGCATGCACTTTATATTATAGCATAAGACCAATAGTTGATTCATTTGTCATATGCAAAATTTACTTTGAGCTTAGAGGCTAAATGAAGGTTAAACGACACTCTTGGAAGGATGAGAGAGATCCCAAGGGTTAAAAGCCAGAACAAATGTTTCCACTTGTAGACTACAAAACTGCTCAAGAAAGCTAAACCCCCAATTACGGTTAAAAAATATGATCCAAAACAAGTTCGTAAAACTGACAACACTAATTAAGGATGGATCTCTTGTCAATCATAAGCTATTACCCGATAAGGTGTTACCAAAAATAGTAAAGAAAACGTAAAAAAATGCAATTTGACCCCTATATTATGTCAAATCGGCGAGATTGACGATGTTGGCAGGTGTGTTCGTCTAGCTATTCTGCTTCAAAAAGGGGCGCACTCGGCGCAAACAGACTACGTCAAAATCAAATTTGGTTAAGATTGCAATTTGGTTCTGGGTTGACATGTCAATAGATAGCCTTTGATTTCGTAAATTATGAATTCAAAGCCCATAAGCAAACCCAAAGACGTTAGGACGCATTTCTGGTCAACTCAAATTCACCCCAGAATGGCTTGATACTACTCTGTCCCAGCTCTTCCCCATCATTTGACTTTTACCACTATTCACTGTGTCACTTTGACTCGATGATTTGGATAGCAAAGTAATTTAATTTTTTGATAATTTTTTCATGGTGTTGTAGAGTATAAGTTGCTCTATAACACCGTGAAAAAACTATCGAAAAATCGCATTATTTTGCTATCGAAATCACCCGGTCAAAGTGACCCATATACGAGTCAAATATTCCCAATGATGGGCAAGAGCTGGGACAGAGGTGTAGTTGATATAACTCTGAAAGACCTATGATGCGATGTACAGTTTCACTTGTGCTAGTTGTAATAGCTACAAGTATTTAACAGGTCCTAACTTATATCGAAAAAATTAAGATAATTTGTGTAAGTTACCCAAGTTTGTTAGGTAATTCAGGTAATTTGTGTAAATCAACCACAATCCCGGAAAGATCCCCATTGTAAGCTAAAAGTGTAGAGAGTCCCCCTCAGCCTAAAGTGGCTCTTACCTAAGAAATACAGCGACATCTACATCAGTGAGACTGTCAGAAGCTTATTCGAAATCATCAGAAACATAATAAACTACATCAAATTTGACTGTATGTGTATATGCCATAACATCTACTGAATACTGATCATAGGGCGACATCGGGCGAGGCTAAAGCCCTTAACCAAGCTAAACGGGGGCTTGTTGCGGTAGAAAAAGTTAGGTCACTCTATTTGGCCCATAGTCGAAACCTCAAACTAAAATGATCAAATTACCAACATCGAATGCAGCAGCGGACTGCAGCTAGGGTAGTAGCTCAAGTGGTAGAGCGTTGGAAGCCCCTGCATGAGGTCCTGGGTTCAAACCCAGTTGACGACAAAAATAATTTCTCAAAAAAATGCAGCAGCGGAAACTGTTGGATAAGAATTCGCTGAGATACACAGACTGATATCTAAATAGGGTCCTCTTACATGAAACAGCACTATCAAGCCGATAAATCTATAACAGTTTATTGTGATCTGCAATCTCTCTTTATTCACTGGATTCGTCCATATACCCCTCCACTCCCACTCTGAATCTGTGCTGTCACGGATTGATGCTAATCTACTGTGAAAAAGCGCTTTGAAAGACACATGTGTGAATTATAGAAGTTGAAGGTGTGAACAGCTATTCCTCTGAAATGTGAGGACTTCACTACAACATTCTGATATTGGAGTAGAGTCTCTCATTTCCTTTAATTTTTTTCATCTCCTACTTACTGGTAGGGCTAGGAAGTACTTATAATCTCTTAACCCTCTGATTCTTTGTGTTGGAGACCATGCCATTCATATCATCCAAGATAGATAGTTCCATTGTGAAGAACACCAATATCACGAGAATCCATCATACCCTTTTAGTGCAAACGGAAGTACATAAGAAACATATTATCTCCAAACCAAACAAAACTAACAAGAAATTAACTCGCAAGTACTATTGCTAATCTACCCAAATAGAGAAATAGATCATTACCTTCCCTGCAATTAGGATCTATAATATGCCATTTATCTTCATAACTGTTAGCAGTTCTCTTATGCGCTCTCAGAACCAAGACTATTACCTTTAGCGACTTTCTCGCTCCTCTACCGCTCAAGGTGACTTAGGTCGCTACTCTCTACCCTCTTTACAATGTGCATGCATTGAGACAAATTATAGATTCACATTCGGATAACGAATTCATCCTCCACCGGAAATAAATATGTTTTTAATTACAACCAGGAATTCTAACCTACCCCTAACATTGGGGGGACCAGAACCCAAGTTAGATGAACCCACAAGAATCCTTATTCACTGGGGCTACACACCAGGATTCCGTAACTATAGTTTAAGTGTGCATACCCTACAAATTAGAAAACACCTCCATTTGCTACATACTCTCTCCAAAAGTTATAATCTGTCCAATAACCTTCATCCAGCACAGTCCAGACGAAGTTTCTTGAGCTTAACCTCTGTTCTTTGAACTCATCCATGACCTATGGCGGAAAATCATTGCATGTAAACTTCAAATCGATATCCGTAAAACTAAAAGCCAATATCAATCAACAAACTGGTCATGGACCTCAAAGTGCCCGACTGCCCAGCAATCAATATATCCCTCCTGGCAATAGTCTTTCACAAACTAAACTAACCAGGGCTGTTTTCCTCAATATGTGTTGCCACTTAGAAGCAATGGCATTCCATACAAGCCATAGAATGGTTCGTAATATAGAATTGGTGGTTCCAGATAAGAGTACTTGAAATTTCTCACAACATAAGAACAAAAAGAAAAAAATCATTTACCCAAAATTGCCAATGAAAAACCATCAAAATTGGATATCTACCCCTCCACCCGGCTAGTCCAAAACCATCAAACCACCAAGAGAGCACAATCTTTCCAGGCAACTTCCCCATTGCAAGCTAAATGTGTAGAGAGTCCCCTCAGCCTAAAGTCACTCTTACCTGTAAGAGATGCAGTGGCATCTACCTCAAATCAGACTGTCAGACGCTGATTCAAAACCATCAGAAACATTATAAACACTTCAAACTAAACTGTACATCTTCTCATATCATCAAAATATGTGTGATGCTGCATGTGCATATGCCATGACATCTACTGCGTAACTCTATTCAGTCCATTGTGCAAACCTCAAACTAAAATAATCCAATTAACAACATTGAATGCCGGAGGGGAACATGTAGGATAAGAATTCATTGACATGCACGGGCTGATAATACATATTCATCTGATAATACATATTCACATGCATCAGCACAACACATGGTTTACGTTTATAATATGATCATCTATATTCATTTACATATTTGGCTTCATTTTCTGCACGAACAGAAATTTAGATATGTATATATAAGATCATGCAATTCTATCTGCTATTAACTTCATCAACCAAAAGTACATCAAACTAGAACTGAAGGTACCTGATAATATGACTTGGTTACTTCAAAGCTTCATTTTGCTGTTCGGCACTTGCAGGACCTCCATGAGGTGAAACAAGGCTAACCATGTATACATCCGATTTGCCAATAACTTTACGAACGAGCTCAAAAGACCCCTCATGAGTTCTGGCCTTACAGTCAATCCCACCATTGTGCAACAGAGCTTTCTTACCATCTCTCAGAGTTGCATAGATGAATCCACCAGGATAAGAAATAAAATCTCCTAGATGAATCATAACCAAATCCGTAGAAACCAACAACACCGGGTTCAGGAAACAAGATCTAATTCAAGGTAAATTAAAGTGTTTTCGAGTAGAACGACAGGGTTTTGCAGAACGGCCTCACTTTCGGGATGATCTAAGTCCATGGATTTTACAGCGTCTGAGAGACAGTTGATGCAGATAAGAATTGGTTGTCTCTGGCTTTGATCGCCGTTTTAGGTGAAATTCGGTGAAGTAGGAACTGTCGATGAATCTACGCCAGAGTTTCAATATGCACCTGAACTTGAGGAGGGATTTCACCGGAAGTCTACAGAGTATCTCAGCCATCAACTCCGGCGGTATGGTTCCGTTCAGACTGGTTTTTACAGACCGGGGTTCTTTGTTAGGGCTGCTAACAAATCAACGGCCTCTGGTAGTCTGATTCTGGTCGTCGATGATGGATGAAAATGAACTCTCTCTATGCGTCATCAACTGGATTATTACAATTTGGCCCTGCTGTTTCTCGAAATTACGTGTGACAGGATTCCTCAGTTTGTCTCAATCTTCAGTGTTTTTCCTGCAGAAAAATACATCCCATAACACAGTCA
The DNA here is from genome assembly GCA_023055425.1 of Linanthus parryae. Classification (NCBI taxonomy): domain Eukaryota; kingdom Viridiplantae; phylum Streptophyta; class Magnoliopsida; order Ericales; family Polemoniaceae; genus Linanthus; species Linanthus parryae. The sequence goes on from JALGPY010000002.1 coordinate 3,314,994, forward strand.
TATTTTTATAATAGAGTTATCACAGCTCCAAAAATCTTATTGTGTGCAGTCTTCATGATTTCTATCACATATGATGAAGTTGACACCCATTAAAAGTGCATAAAGTCTTCCCATGTTGCATGCAAATTCTAATCCTAAACCAAACCTGGAGAGTTTATCTATAATGAACCAATCACAGCTTCTGACATGCTTCATAACTATGCATTAGTGCGCAAAAGACATAGACTCAACTTGCAGTCACACAGTTACAAACAGAAAATCTGTATAAAACATAAACATCGCAGTTGGTACTTAAAGGGCATAACATGCGAATAATAAGAGTAAAGGACAACATAAACCAACAAATCTGGTGCACAACTTCTACATAACTCGTACTCTACTTGCTACTAGTAGTTGCTACCAGTTTATAACTCCAATGGATACACAAAACCCTATCATGCAAACCCTCTTGTAGAATAGTAATAAGAATTCAGAACTTCAAAGTTACTGTTATCATTACGATTCCCCTATACTACACTTTCAAGCCTCACATATCTGTAAGCAAAATACCGTAGAATAGAAAGAATCAAAATATCCCAGTCATTATAAGGGCTATTGAGAGACATGCATAGCTCCGCCACGAGTTAAAAGAGAGACACATTATCTGTGTCTCTAAGAGACCTAAATTAGTTGCATAATAAATTCCGCGCAAACAGGGGTGGCCTAGTAAAATGCACATTTCTTAAGAGATAATCATGGACCTACCACTACTAGTACCTGGGTTACCACTGCACCACCAAACCGAGTCTCAGCTCCCCACAATTCAACTTAACCATCCGTTAGGCACCCTATAAGAAGCGAACACACAGTAAAACTACCAGAAGAAGACCAATCCATAGTAGGATCTCCCAGCTAAGGACCTGCTGACATAGCCCTGCAAAGATAATGTGATGCTCCACATCAGCTTCCACTAGCTAAAGAGGCCTAAGATCCTGGTAAAACATCACAGAAGCATACACAAGGAGTTAAAGAACTCCAAAACTGAATCTTTCCTGCCTACATTCAACTGCATTACGTCTATTAAGAACACCACACAAAGAGATAATATTAAGAAATCAGCAGGATGTAAGTAATATAAAGTAAATATATTGCAAGGTTTGAAAGGGAGACATGAACATATCCCGCCAATTTTTTTAACAAGCAGCCAAATTGAGCAATTAATTGAACGTTCTTATACTGATATAAACAACTATGAAAAATTATCAAGAAAGTAACCAAACAAGAAAGGACATAATAACGTTACCATTATCAGCAGCGATACCAGGATCTGACGCATAACGCCTCTAAAGTTAGATAAAACTACCCAAAACAAGCTAGTAAAATAGCCTCAAGAGTTTGTTGACTAATAACCCGATTCTTCAAGACAGAAAAGAAAGCGAAGGGTGAAACATGGAGGAGCTTCAGTACATATTCCACTTTTTCTACTCACTAGACCAGTAGCCACTGTCCTTCGACAAGTGACACTGACCATCCTTCAAGGAACAGCAGAGTGAGCTAAGCTCATGATTGCTGGAGCTATGGAAAGAAATCCTGTCGAAAAGGTTATCAGAGCTTGATGAAGACGAGACAGAAACCAAAAATCAGGTACAACCAAAGTAAACATCAAAGCCCTCGTTACCTAGGGTGTTATGTATTCTTTGATTTCTTCCTACATTTAAAGAAAACTTAAGCTTATTTCTAATGTATATATAAAAAAAAAAAAAAAAAAAAAAAAAAAAAAGGTAACTCAAGGCTTGTGAACATACGAATTGGCCTATGATGACTTTTCGTGAAAGTGAGGAAGCATCGCCAAGAAAGAGAGCATGATTTCCCAAGATTGTTTTCTCAACCCATGTCCTTGTAGAGCTACAAAACTCGAATAGGCTGCAGTGAATCATGCCCACATTAGTGTACTCGTCCTCTGGTGTATACACGAATACAAGAATTAACTTTCCTTCACACACATCCAAGTATGATTCGCGTAATGAGGATTGGAATCCTTGTTTGGCAATGGAGATGAAGGGACAATGACCTCCCAGCTTTGCAGAACAACACTGTAAGCTGACCTCTGCATGATATACAATAGAGGCATCCCTCCTGGTAGACCACACATGAAACTAAGTTTAGCAGCTTATCAAATACCATAGTCATCCACTTAAGACTCCTTTGATGTAGTGTGCTGATGATAAATTTTCCGGGAATGCTATCCTGAGCAAAGAAGTAAACACAGTCTGGAGAGGATGGATGTGAAGAGAACGTGGCTCTGCATATTACCTGGTCCCTCCAAAATTTTTTGTTATCTAAATAATAGTCCAAATCAGGCAACTTAAAGATCCTTTTATTGAAGGGAGAAAACAATAAAAACTTGACATGCCATCATCTTCTCCAGATTCAGATGAAGATGGTGAATGTTTTGGCCACAAACAGAGAAACCAACTTTTCTTAGAAGCTTTTATGCTGGTGTCGAGATAACTGTCAAGGCCATCTCCTTTTGGGTTGCAAATTCATAAGTAGCATAGTGTGGCCGTCCTCGCTGGTGAAGTGGCTCGGACAATCGGAACACTAATCTCCACTCTGACAAATGAAGCCCAACACAATTGAAGGTACCCATCCACTTCACAAGCAAGGACGGCTTCTTATGAAGTTTTCAACCCAAAAGGAGATGGCATTGAAGGTATTCTCTACACCATCATAAAAGCTTCTAAGAAAGGTTGGTTTATCTGTTTATGGCCAAAAGAATCACCATCATCATCATCTGAATCTGGAGAAGATGGTAGCATAATATGTTTCTTATTGTTTTCTCCATGCAATAAAAGGATAGTCAAGTTGCTTGATTTGGACCGTTATTTCAACAACAAAAACAATTGGATGGACCAATTGATATGCAGAGCCACGTTCTCATCACATCCATTCTCTCCAGACTGTAATTACTTCTTCTTGGCTTAGGATAGCATTCCCGGAAAATGTATCATCAAAGGAGTCGAAAGTGGAAGACTACGCTATTTGATAAACTGATAAGTTTAGTTTCATGTGTGGTCCGCCATGTGGGATGCTTCTATTGTATATCGTACGAAGGTCAGCTTACAATGTTGTTCTGCAAAGCTGGGAAGTCGTTGTCCTTTCATCTCGATTGCCAAACAAGGATCCCTAATAGCAGAATTTGACTTAAATTGAGAGTGACAGTAATCGCGATTGGGAAGATGAGATCCAGACTTAAAGCTGCTCAGCACAAAGTGGATCAAAGTTGTATGATTTTTAAACATGGTTGAATGTGATCGCTAATGAATTTGTCAAGGGATAGGAATTGCAGAGAAAGCTTACTGAGATTGTTATTGACATTGGGTATAAATATACAAACATATCTCAATCGATGCCTTAATCTAAGCTAGTCAAATATGTAAACATGGAAACATACTATGGAGACATATTCTGACTACGATCAAGAGCTTAATCTAAGCTAGCAAGATATACAAGGAGGGAAGGTATAATCTGTTCAACACAAACATCTTCAAAGAACCCTAAACGCGTTGTTGGTCTTCGAATCTTTGAAGATCCGCCTCAATCCTGGAGAGTCACACATCTTCAAAGAACCCTAAACTCGTTGTTGTTCTTCGATCAAAGTGATAGAGAGGATTTTGATGAAGATCGGCTGCGTTAGAGAGAGATGTGAGAGAGGCGGCGTTTGGATTTCTGAGAGAGAACTGAATGGTCTGTCGAGGGTTCTGACTTAATGGTTCTGGGTCGATCCATTGGTTAGTCGGGTCTGACCCAGAACCGAACCACATTAAACCGGTTCTCATGGGTTTGGGTCTCATGGTTCATATGATGGGTATGGGTTACACGGGTCGGGTCAAAACACGTTTGGGTCGGGTCGGTTCCGGGTCCGAACCGGCCCATTGACAGGCCTAATCTGTTGTAATGACTAAATATTTCCTTCCTAATAATCGCCTCCTCCACCTCCGAATGTTTAAACCAATCTACCACTTTGGTTCTTGCATTACCGGCGAGAACCAACTGGCTCGACCTGTTCTTCAGCCATTTCAAGCCTCTTGGCGAGACGGGTCCTCGATCTTCTGATCAGAGGCTGGATGAGGGAGGGAAATAGTAGTGTTGATGTTCTACAAAGAGATGAACACTGTATTTGCTTTAGAAATGGAGGGATCGAGGGAGGGGAGATGTCGATTGGTGTGAGGTCGAGAGCCGAAAGGAGAGGAAAGTTGGGGTTGCGGAAGAAGTGGATAAAGTGAAGCAAGGTGGTTTGGCTAAGAAGGATAGGATTAGTTTGGTGGTTCCCTCAGCTCCATTGATTAGTATGTTCTTGGCTCTTGTTCTGGAAATTTGAGCTTTATTTGATTGGACCAATTGCTGATTTTGGGTTCTTGGTGTATGTATGTATATACACACACACACACACACGCACACGCACACGCACACGCACACGCACACATACATACTTTTATTTTTCATCAGAGGGGGCAACTTTGGCACTCAGAAGAGATGCAGGTGTCTTTACCCATCTATATAATTTCATATGATATTCAGTTGAAATTTAAGGGATAAAAAGTACTTTTTCAAATTAAAAAAATAAAATAAAATAAAATTCAAGGGTGAAAGATAAGAAACTGAACAGTTGAGGGGGTAAAACACAGATTCTTGAAGTTTAGAAGGCAACATTTTGGTTTTCTCCAAACTAAATAGTTGCTAGAGAAAAAGCAAAGATGATGAGAATAATAATATGATCAAGGTACTGGTTAGAGGTGCCCGGGTCCTAGTAAACAATCACAGGAGAGCACGTTAGGTGTCAGCAGATGTGAATTTAATCAACTATTGGACTATAATAAGACTGGAACTCGCCAGGTCGTACTTTGTAGCATAATTTCTATCAAGAGCATCAAACAAATAAATGCCGAATGAACAAGACAAAATTTGAAAGAGACGCATATAGTTCTCATTCCTATTTCGCCAAAAGTTTTAGAAGAGCAGTCAAATCCATCAAGCTCATATTGTTTACACGATAAACAACTATTAAAGAAATCAATAAAGGAAGAACAGAAAGGGCAAATGACATTACAAACTCTATCTCTGTCATTATAAGTATCTTTTTAGCTACATTGAAAAATCTATCTATGTCATTATCAATGTCTTTTTTTAGATACGACAACATCTATCCATATTATGCAGTTAAATTTGAACACAAAAATCACTTAAAACAAGCTACTAGTTAGATAGGCTGAAGAAGTGGAGTTAAGTCTAGCTTTAAAGACTAGTACACTGATTCGGCAGAATTGGAATCTCCGATTTGGAAGGAGGTGTTGAATTCAAGCTTCACTTATTGGAAAGTAATACGGACATCATTCCTGATTAAAGATTGAAAGAATTCAGAAGCCCAATCAATTACATAAGGACTTGATATTCAGACTGTTTCCAACAAGTAAATGAAACATACATAACCCATTCTGTACTGGTTTTAGCCAATTATACCCTGTCAGTCTTTTGAAGTGTCATCATAAGAAGGCATCGGTGCGTTCATCAACATTTAAAATTAGACTTACGAGGATTAACAATTGAACTTCCTTATCTGCATCACTAGTTGTATATTAAGGAAGAAAGGGCCTCAAATTCTATTAACAACTACATTTTGAGTGGAATATTTAACTCCGTATACAGGAAGGGGTAAACTTGTAATGTATAAGTCTAATATACTAGTTATTACCTCCATTGAATTAGGTACATACTGTCATTTCAAATATTTTCTTGGTTTATTTTGTTGAAATGATTAAACCTGTAACAGAGATCTTATAAGCTAACAACCATGAACTTACTTACCAATTTTAACACTTCAAAAGGCAATCAAATCCCAGCACCCGAGCATAGTAACCTCCTGTTAACCTTTTGGAGCAGATCTACGCCACAGTAAGATCTCCCGCTCAACCACGTGTTAAGATGGCATATATGAAGAACAATGCACAGGTTCCACATACCATTGACTGCCTAGAGAAGCCTGAGGTCCTGATAACCATCACAGAAGCATATGAAAGGTGACAGCACATCTGAGAATTTTAACTACTATTGCTCTATAAGACTGAAACTCTCCAGCTCGTATTTTGCAGCAGAGTTTTTACTAAGAGCATCAAACAAATAAATGATGAATAAACCAGCAGGATAATAAGCAATACAAAACTTTCAAGTAGATGCAAATATTTCTCAATTCCCTAAATATTCAAAAGAGCAGTCAAATCCAGCAAGCAACTGGACATTCTTTTCATCATGAATGGACAAGACAGACTCTAACTTTTTTTTCAGCTACATCGAAAATCCTGACTATCACCGATACCACAATATCTATCCATATTATTTAGTTAACTTCAACCAAAAAAATCACCCAAAACAAGCTAGTTAGATAGGCTGAAAAGTAGTGCTGTGTCCAGCTTTAAATCGCAGTCCACGAACTAGACCCACTCCGTACTCCACATTAGTGATTAGACATCACTTGACCAGTAGCTGCTATCTTTTGGATGGGCGACACTGGAGTAGTAGATTCAACTAGAGTACCTGTTGCTGGAGGTAAGAAATTTATTGTGTAATCTGGTAAATAACTTCCAGATAAATCACCGTTATACACCCCACATAAAAGTACATAGTTCCAAAGGACGCCAAAATCCTATTCCGTAAGTTACAGAATAGAAGAGCAAGAAGAATCTCGGAACTTCAAAGCTACTGTCCTCAGTAACTCATCTTGTGCTATGAACCATCAAGCTTCACGTATTGGAAAGTAAATATGACCATCAATCCTGATTAAAGATACTAAGACCATAGAATCCCCCGTCATTTTAATCAGTCTGTTTCCCCACTTTGGCATGACAGACTCTATTCAGCTCTCTGTTAAAGCAAGCTAAGTAACCACCTGTTAAGCTGCTCCAGATAGCAGCAGTGAGATCACCAGCTGCACGCCTGCTAAGATAGCACATGCAGATAATAATTCAGAGGTTCCACAAAAGCTTCCACTGGTGAGAAAGCTCTGACGTTATGGTTAAACCATTAAGCTGCTAGCAAAGATGATACTAAACTATTATTGGAACAAAAGACTGAATTGTACCAGCCTGCATCTTACTTTAACAGTTTCTGTCAGGAGCATCAGACAAACAAATGTTGATGAGACCAGCAGGATAATAAAGAAAAGAAAGCAAGGATTGTTTCTCAAGTTTTAGAAAAGAGTAATGGGCAGATCCTATCTCGTCAAAAACAGAAGCCCCCACCCCGCAATGGTCGGTCAGTAAGAATTAAAAAAAAAAAATGGAAGTATGAAGGAATAAAAGTAAGAAAATAAAGAGAGGTAAGGACATTAATTACTTCTATAATCATCACCATTCATATCGCAGTATCTAATGGCATAATGCAGTTAAGTAAAATAAACATCAATACAAGTTACGAGCTTGGAACAGGAATTGAGCCTTGCTTTGGGGAATGCCGAGTGAATTGATTCTTCAAACAAGTTCAGAATGTGGGAAGGGGTTCAATCCACATTCCATGTTCAAAGCCGGACCAGTAGTCGCCACTCTCGATCATGTGACAGCGGCCATCCTTCAAGGAATAGTAGATTAGGCAATTTTCTTCCTTAGTAATATAACTGCAGAAATACATCCTGTTGGCAACATCTGACGAAGAGGGGACAGGAACAGTAAAAGCGGTTGGAAGACCAAGAAAGAGAGCATGATCGCCCAAGCTTGTTTTTTCGACCCATGTACTTGTAGAGCTGCTAAACTCGAATAGGCCGCAGCGAACCGCTTCCAGATTATTGTAATCATAATTTGCTAAGGCGATGAAAGCAAAAATTAACTTCCCTTCAAACGCGACCAAACGTAACCGAGGCAGTCTGAAATGCAAGTTGGACAACGGGGATGGCGCGGTAATGAGATTCCAGGTCTGCTGAACAACATCATAGGCTGCTAGCTCACCCCAGGAGGATAGACAATAGAAGCATCCCTCATGGTAGACCACAGATGAAACATAACTAATCAGCTTATCAAAAAGATTAGTCTTCCACTTTCCACTCTTTTGATTTTCTAGTGTCCTGATACTAATTTGCTCTGGGGTACTCCTGTCCTGAGAAAAGAAGAAGAAAACACAGTCTGGAGAAGATGGATCATCTGAAGAGAAGGTGGCTTTGCATGACAATTGGTCGTCAAAAACATGGTCCAAATCAGGCAACTTGATGATTCTTTTATTGAATGGACAAAACAAACAGAAACATGTCATGCCTGATTCTCCTTTTTTTGGCCATAAACAGAGAAACCAACCTTTCTTACAAGCTTTTATTGTGGTGTAGCCAAAGCCCTCTCCATTTGGGTCGAGAATGTGATAATCAGCATAGTTAGGCTGTCCCCGTTGGTGTAGTGGCTCGAACAACCTGAATACCAGGTCATCCGAACCGGAGAATAGTTTAGTCATCCATGGAAGCTTGTCAACCGCCCGAACCTGATACTGATGTTGTTGGGTTGTGACAAAAGAGAGATTTTTCTTACAAGTCACACCAAACCGAACCCGGTCAGTTGAAGATAGCCGTTCCAGTATGCTTTCCATCAAATCATCTGGAACATCGGTCAACTCTCGAGCCTTTTTCTTCTTCTTCTTCCTCACCAACTCCTGATACGATTCCGTAGCGTAAGTTGTAGCAGAAATCATCGGGGGAACAAGAACCTTAACCATGAAATTGTGATTCTGCTTCTTCTTCCTCGCTGGTGGAGCCATTGAGGATGAGTCCAATTTTACAGATGAACAACAAACCCTAAAGCCCTAGCAGTTCGGAAAGATCAACCCCAGAACCAGAACTCTATATATATATAGTCCTCAAGTTTACAAACTACGTACCGAGTACGGTAATTATTAGGGTAAAAGACACTTTCACCCCCTTTAGTTTGACACGGAGGACACTTTCACCCCTTCCAGTTTGAAAATTGACACTCTGACCCTTCAACGTCAGCACGAATAAAAAGAGATGCATCAACCTTGGCAACAACCTACGCTAAAGAATTTGTACAGTGCAGCATATTTGACCTCTAGGCTCAAAGAAAATTTTGCATGAGATCGAAACCATGGAATGCCACTACAACTGTTGAATTTGCTGTGAATGACAATTTCTTTTTTGCTGAGAATGACAAAATATGTTACAAGGGTAACCATAACGTTACCCTTTGGGGAACCCCCACCGGAAATTACGAAACAACCATAGTAAAGTGAGGGAATTACTTCGTAGAATCTGTACTAGGCATTATGACAGTTTCGTCAGGGGCGGAGCTATTCATGCGAAAGTGATTGCAATGGCCACCCATGACTATTCGAAAATTGCAATAATACTCCTATTATTATAAGTTTTTACCACAAAAAATCTTATAATAAATTTACACATGCGGGTTTACATTTTTCACTACTATCTCTTAGAAAATAGTATAGTTTTCACATTGCCCCACCGGGTCCAGTTTTCTTACTCTACCATTGAATGTCATAATGAATTGAGTAAGCTATAGATTAAACAGTTGGAACTTTTAAAACTTAACTAGAACGAGACCTCGCTTCTTCATAGAATTGACATATGAGAGCAGAGACCCAATTATATGATTGTTTTGGAAACAAAAGGTAGCGAATCATCACAGAATTGGGTGATTTTCATGGTAATGTTCCTGAGTAGTTTTGGGTCGAAATAGTTAGTACTGTGTTTATAAGAACGAGTGATGAGGCCAATCAATTGTGTTCTTCTTACAGGTAACGAGGGTTACAATCTAACAAGTAATCAAAATTGGAGATTGAGACCAGAAAGATTTAGGAGGAAATAGGAAGAAAATAAGTCATGTAGGTCGTAGATTAGAGAGTCAGCTTGTGCGGGGTAATTCTGGCAATGATTGTACAAAAATCTTACCTCTGTAAGGAGATGGTGATCCTCCCATCCCTAAAGTTATACAAGTCCGATTAAGTCAAAAAAATGGGGGATTGCCTGACTAAACGGAGCGACACGACCTCATATGAGAAGGTTATGGCGTAGATCTCGGGAGATCGTTTCCAGCAGTATCAAACTTGCATATACAGATCTAGTTGCTCCTGTTGCTGAAGCAAAACAAAAGAACCCAGGAGAAGACACCCAGTCCGCTTACTTATGTAAAGAATAATATATTGTTGAGGTGTTATAAACGGGGTTGTCTATGGTGCGTCCCTAATTAGGGTTCCTGGCAGCTCTTTTTTTTTTTTTTTTTTTTTTTTTTTTTTTTGTGGGGCCCGCTACTACCGGACAAAAAAGGTTACCCGCTATAGCAGGTAACCTCAACTGGGGATAATGTTGTTAACAATTTTTCTTGCTTTAGATAAAGTTGTTAATGTCTTCGCAACAGATAGATAGAAATGTTTACCTTAAACTCAATAATTCATAACAGATATAAGGAACTGCCTCAAATTTAGATATCACTCTTAATAGTTTGATTTTTCTTGTTAATAAATAACGATGAAATTAACTACAACCAGACCAATATCAACTAAAATGTCCTCTAAAGGCATGTTTAAGGATTAATACCCGAATAATTCCACAATAACATTAATATAAGATGGTACTTGTTCATAATCGTCCCGGATCGTCTTTCTTGTCAAGAAATCACGAATAAAATCACTCTAAACAGACCTAGATCATTCATGCTCGTTTTTCTTGGACTGGATACTTGATTGAGACCAGAAGTATTCCTCTTTAACATCAAACTCAAGTGGTATTTGTGCAGAATCGTCTTCCGGATCGTCTGCTTGTTCGACGGCGTCCACCGGAGGATTAGGGCATGTTGTCCGGTGTCCCAGCTCCTTGCAATTGCCACACCTCCTTCTCTTGTCTTTCTTGGGTCCTTTTGGCATTTAGTGTCCGGCGGGTTCGGATTCTTCACATGGTCATAGGGATTTTCTTCCTTCTTAATCTCTCCTTGTGTACCCTGAAAAGATTTAAAAATCATTCTCTGCATTTTTCGAATCCCGTCGGACATATGCTCTTTGAAGAAATTAAGTGTCTCGCCTGAAGTACATCCCAAATGGTGATAGAGTTGAACTTCGCTCATCGTGGAACCGCGACGCAAGGCTTGCATATATGGGTCATCACATTTCTTGCCAACAGGCTCCTTCATTGATGGCTCATTTCGGTAGAATTCTTTGTCAGTTTTTGTCCACCTTTTGGCAATTAAAGAGGTTGGGATCCTATGTACACCCTTTCGTTTCAGAACAAACAACATGTGTTTGCAAATCATATACGATGTTTCCCAACGAAAATACGTGCACCAGAGAAGCCTATTATCCTGACGACATTGAACAACTTTCTAAAGCAAGAACATATAGGGTGGTTAGAAATTAAGAAGGAAATGCGAATACAAATGAACACAAGGATAGACAGATTGTAACCTGTTACTAAATAAAAGAGGACAATAGTTCACAGACTCTGACATGAATAATTTATTGTAATCCTTTAACACTTAAGATATCAGTACTAACAGTATGGAAACATGATAAGATTATTTAGCAATAAAAATGCAGTACATAGTATATAAATATGTAAATGGAAGCAGATGTACATACCAGGGATTTTTTTGATTTGACCTTTCATCACGTAGAACAAGTCCAAGCTATCTTCTGGAACAGCTTTGACTTCCAACACTCTATAATCATCACCCTTTCGAGCTTGTATCCTAAACATGTTGAAGACATTTTCGGTGAAGACCTCTGCTGCATGGCGTTCGAGTTCCGTGAACCCTGTTGTTATCACAGGGTCTGATTGGTCGGAGCGATGGTGTGCCTTACGCTCGTTGTTGCGTAGCTTGTTAACCCCGGTCGTGAATCCCTTGCAAGCATTGGCCAATTTTTCCGAGAAGGACATAAAATCCTTGATGAAACTGTTGATGCTCTCGCATCTTGAGGTCGTCGTTTGCAAGGCGAAAAAATGATCCTTCAAGTATGTCTAAACCACAAGTGTCGGTTATATGTGACATGGACCCAATTCCTATTAGCAATGTCCCATTTGTTAATCATTGCATGCCAATCATCATGCCAAATTTTTTCAGGTTTCCAACTACGCAAGAATTTTTTAAAATCAACCATGAAGGTTTCTCCCAACTTCAGATTAGCCTGGGCGTTCCGACAAAGATGCCAAGAACACACACGATGTCTTGCCTCTGGGAAATTTTTCAGAATAGCATTTCTCATGGCCAAATCGTTATCCGTGATGAAGGACAAAGGCTTCTTATTATTCATTACCTTCATCAGACACTTCAAAACCCAATCATACGTTTCTGCTGTCTCATCGTTGAGAAAAGCACAGGCAATTATAGTCGCCTGGTAGTGATTGTTCACGCCAAATAGAATTAAAAACAGTTTTTGATACATGTTGGTCTTTTACGTTGCATACAAAATAAGTACATCACCAAATCTCTTGTAATCTACCACTGGTCTCCTATCATACCAGGATACACTTTGAAGCTCATTATTTTTACCTGTTATGAACCTACAAACACAATAAGTAATTCTTAAGGAAACATAAAGATAAGTTAAATAAAAGATGTTAACTTTAAAGTTTTTGAGTGTACCCTTAACAATTTAGAAAATGTCTTTAACTAATAAGTAAGCAATTACCAGAATAGTTGTTAGACGTTAACATATAAGAGAGCATGTTTAATAGTTAAGAAGTTAATCTTACTCCCTGAACACGCCATAGTGTCTGTGCTTCAAACTATCAATGTACATCAAGGTCTTCTGCCCATCTCCTTCATTTTAATCTATCTTGTCCAGAGAAGTCATTTTATTGTAAAGATCCTTTTGTGTGTAACCCAACTGGCTATAACCACGGCTTGTTTAACCATCAAAAGAAAGCTTTGGCAATACTTGATACCCACCTCCTTCAAAGATCTGATCTGTTCAACATCAGTCTCGCTGACCTTTCGGTGTGACCGGTGGTTGCTCGTGCATTGTGGTTCCGAAAGTTCGTGTGAATGACCGAGTTCAAATTGAACCACCTTAAAAGACTCGGTAGGTGAAGTCTTGATATTTTTATACGAGCTTTGCAGACACACCTAGTGTTTCTGTTATGCTCCCGTTTCCTATTTTCTTTGTACAGGACCTTCTCGGAGCGCAAGCCTTGTCGGGCACACACGTAGATCCTTGACTTTATGCATTCCTTCGTTTCCGGGTCGAAATACATGCGGTTTCACCTTCTAATCCCAAAGCCAAGAATCAGTGCGTAGAGGTTGTACCAGTCATAAGCCTGAACCTCATTTTCAAAAGTCATTGCCATAACATCTTCCTTGGTAACCATTATTCCTGCATAGAACTTAAATTTTTTAATCCTCCTCTCTCTTTTCAAGAGTTTGTGGATGAAGATATTAGTGGAGTAGGTTGTGTTAGGCTTTTGTTCTAGGGTGGTAACCCTCCTTTGTACCAAAAACTGAAGAGTACGTACAATTTTATTTTACGTAGAAGTAAACCTCCTCTGTTAGACTGCACATCGATTAGTAGTCTGTAGTTGCATGAATCTCAACAATCCCCACAAATATACGCCAACACTAAAGTGAATATTTATTTGGATGTAAGAAAAATGTTGGAACAGAAAAGTTGTAATCTTATTTTATGCAGACGCAAGACTCCTCTCAGATAGTGCAGAATTCGGCAACATCAACTAGTACTCAAGTGTCAAAAAACAACAGACTGTGAAGTCTTATGCTACCTCCCTTTCTTCTCTTTCGTCCTGGTTTCAACCCGTAATTGGGTCACTTTGACACGATAATTTGGATAGCAACACAATGTTAAATTTTTCACAATTTTTCCATAATTTTGTAGAGTAAAGTTCACTCTATAAGACCATGCAAAGGATCACAAAATTCTTGTATCGTTTAGCAAATCAAGTTGTCGGGTCAAAGTGACCCAGTGAATAGTGAGAAAAAGTGAAGTAGGCTGAAAGAGAAGAAACATAAGTAGTATCTCTTTGTGATGTTCGTGCAGGTCCTTGTTCTTCTGGTACTTCTCCCTTTGCATTTGGTCCTTCTCTTCCAGTTTGCATTAGATACCTCTACACATTTCATGAATGTTTCAGTTTGTTCTGATTTTTCATCTTTCCAGCTTCTTCTTATCATTTATCAATTTTATCAACTCCAATCTGCAAGCATATTGTATTATGAATTCCACAGTTTGGAAAATGGTTTAGATGGTTAAATTTACATTACCCCACCCCTGTAGCCTGTAGCCCTGTACAATTGGTTAGAGCAAGCTTTCAGATTGTTGATCCGATAAATATTGGAATTGTCATCGAGGCTTAAGCCACTCAGCTACAAAATGGCTTTCGCCAAATGTTTAGTTGTAGACTGCTAAAAATATAAGTTTAAAAGGTTAAAAATTAATTGTTCATAGAAGTCAACGTTATGATCCTTCTAAAGACGAAGTGGCCAAACAAATATTTGACATTGTCAATGTCATGGTTCAAAGTAGGCATTGATAAGAAAAAGCATTAAGAATGACGCCAAACCAGGCTGTTTTGACCAAAGAGAGCAGAGTCAACCCTCCTTGTAAACTTCCAGAGTGTTATCCGTATAATGACCGTTCTGGTGAAACACGCTTCTTTTGTAAACTTCCTGAGTGTTCTCTGTTCGTTTTGACAATAGCATAATGTGATTTGTCACATTCCTATCACGATAAACAATCTACGAAAAACAATCAATAAAGCAAGCCAAAGGAAGAAAAGGGCACTATAGTTGCTATCAATCATTATCATCATAACCCTGTTTCCATCAAAGATAGTCACCCAAAGCCGTATCATGTTAAATCAAGAATACTGCATACAAATCTGGTGCAGAACTTCCATATAACTCATACTCTACTTGCTACCAGTTCATAATTCTAAGGGACCCACAAAACCCTATCATGTAAATCCTCTTTGTAGAATAGTAATGAGAAATCAGAACTTCAATGTTACTGTTATCATTACAATTCCCTATTACTGTTACGAAGATTCACATACCAACGGTGATACCTGGGTTACTACTTAATTAGCCCCCCACAGCTCAACTTAATAACCATCATTTGGGCACCCTATAAGCAGTGAAACACAGTTAAACTTCCAGAACAAGATCAATCCATAGTTGGATCTCCCAGCTAGGTATTCTGAAGTTCAACGCATACACATAGTCATATTAGAAGAAGGTATCTGTCATCCAATGCTGATGCAGTCATATATATGTTCGTCCTTCATCTTCCAAGAGAAAGTAATGAAAGCAGTACTGCTTTCTTTATCACGGTAGCTCGCTCATCTGAGAATAAAGCCAAATATAAGAAGGCAAACCAGCATCTGAGGAAAGCCTGGTCTGAAGAAGTTACATCCATCCTCTTGCTTGAAGCTTTGAACTTGAGCATCCCGAATCAAACAGTTTCACCAATTCAACTAGAGAAGTCTTTCTAAACCTTCAAATTAACCTGGTTCCTGTGCAACAAGTACACAAAAAAATTGCAGCAATCCAGCAAAGTTCTAACTTTCTGCAATCCTTGGAAGTACTCAAATAGAAACTAGGCTCAATAGTGCGGAGAGTAATGAGTTCAAAGGAAACATGTATGCTTGCAACCTTGTAAGGATCCCTACCTACAGCACAATCCGACTCAAAGTGGTGAGAGCAGAGAACAGAAGAAAGTCTAGGCTCAAATAACTCCAGAGCAGGCACAAAGGGCAACCAATTGCAAATCTCTAAATTAATACTTTTGACCATTATTACCATTACCTCAAGGCAACCCCAAGCTTAAAGTGTACTTCTACTCTTTGCAGAGACTCCCCAACCCCAAAAGGATTTACAACTCACAAGAGATAAAAGAGACATCCAAAAAGATCTTTCTTACGATATAATGAAACTGTTCTTTCAACCGACCTTCTTGATGCTATATTCGAGGTTTTTTCAGTGGCTTCGCTGATCCGGACTCAAAGGTATATCAGGTCCTTGGCATATAAACAGACAGTTCTTTTTCAGCTTATTCTTTACAGTCCCGGCTACTTGAACATTTGGGAATATGGGCTGCGTCCCACCTATCCTGCAGAGGTCCAGAATCAAAATTTGGGTTCCCTTGTCCCTTTGAGTGCACAACTATAATCATCACCGCTGTCAGCTTCCTCACTGAATTCGTCAACACCAAGACCGTTTCCAGGGATGTTGTATTACCACTTCCATCACCGCTGTCAGCTCTCTGTTGAAGCAAGCTAAGTAAACATTTGTTAAGCTGCTCCAGATGGCAGTGAGATCACCGGATAATAATGCAGAGGCTCCACAAAAAACTTTCACTGGTGTTAAACCATCAAGCTGTCAGCAACGATGACACCAGCCTGCATCGTACTTCACAGTTTCTGTCAGGTGCATCGAGAAAGACATGTTGAAGATACCAGCAGGATAATAAACAAGAGAAAGCAGGTGTGATTCTCAAGTATTGAAAAAGACTAACGGGCAAATGGCCGGTCAAATCCAGCAAGAAATAGCACTTGATTAGTGTTACCACAATTCACTCGTACCCCCGCGAATTGCAAATTGGATCACGCGTTCCGAAACGTGGAACACCAGCGATCCAGATCGCTTAATTTGGCGATCCCTGTTTTTTCACTATTTTCACCTAAAGCACCTATGTAAAAGGGGGAATTTTTATGATTTGCAATAACTGGTAAAACAACTATAAAGGTATCAAAAGAAGCCTACCCCTGGCGTACCGAGTTCCATAGGGTATGGCGTTCCGCGATCTCGTTCCCGTTCCACGAATCGGAACGACCCGCGTTCCAGGTACTTAGCTTGATTCATGAGAAGACAAGTTTGAAAAATGAACAATAAAAGCAATAAAAATACGAAATAAAACTAGGGGAGGACATAATTATTTCTATAGTCATCATCATTGATATGGCAATATCTAATGGCACAATGTACTTAAGTTAGAAAAAAATTAATACAAGCTACGAGTTTGGAGCAAGAGTTGAGCCTTGCTTTGAGAAAAGCCGAGTGAATTGATTCTTCAAAAAAGTTCAGAATGTCGGAAGGGGTTCAATCCACATTCCATGTTCGACGCCGGACCAGTAGTCGCCATTCTCGGACATGTGACACCGACCATCCTTAAAGGAATAGTAGATTGGACAAGCTTTATCCATCATGGAACTGTAGAAATACATCCTGTCGGCAACATTTGACCCAGACGGGAGAGGAACAGTAAATGAGGTTGGACGACGAAGTAAGAGAGCATGATCGCCCAAGCTTGTTTTCTCGACCCAAGTATTTGTAGAGCTGCTAAGCTCCAATAGGCCGCAGCAAAACACCTCTAGATTGTTGTACTCAGAATTTGATATGTCGACGAATGCAATAATTAGCTTCCCTTCACACACAACCAAACCTAACTGAGGCATTCTGGAATGCAAGTTGGACAAAGGGGATGGAGTAATGAGATTCAAGGTCTGCTGAACAACATTATAGGCAGCTAGCTCACCTCGGCTGGATTGACAGTCGAAGCATCCCTCATGATAGACCACAGATGTAACATAACCAATCAGCTTATCAAAAAGCTTGGTATTCCATTTTCCACTCTTTTGATCTAGTGTGCTGATAATAACTTCATCTTGGGTACCAAACTGAGACAAGAAGAAGAAAACACAGTCTGGAGAAGATGGATCATCTGAAGAGAAGGTGGCTTTGCATGTCACTTGGTCGAATCTGTTGTCAAAATCGTGGTCCAAATCAGGCAACTTAATGATCCTTTTATTGAATGGACAAAACAGTAAGAAACATGTCCCAATGCGTGATTCTTCTACTTTTGGCCATGAACAGAGAAACCAACCTTTCTTACAAGCTTTTATTGTGGTGTGATGCACATTGACAAGCTCCTCTCCTTTTGGGTCGCCGCGAATTTGATAGTAAGCATAGTTAGGCTGTCCTCGTTGTTGCAGTGGCTCGAACAACCTGAATATCAATCCCGGGAAAAACCAACCGGATAAGACGGTAGCCATCCATGGAAGCTTGTCAATCGTCCGAACCTGATACTGATGAGGGTGTTGTTGGGTGGTGACAAAGGAGAGATGTTTCTTACAAGTCGCACCAAACCGTATTCGATCGGCTGAAGATAGCCGTTCCAGTATGCTTTCGATCAAATCATCTGGAAAATCGGACAACTCTAGGTTTTGCCCCTCTCGATTCTTGTTCTTCTTCATCGTCATCGCCATCCACTTCTGATATGACTCCATAGCGTAAATTGAAGCAGGAACCTTGTGGGGTACAAGAACCTTAACCATCAACTTGTGATTCTGCTTCTTCCTCGTCCGGGATGTCTTCCTCGCTGGTGGAGCCATTGACGAGGAATGGGAGTAGCCCTAGCTACCAACAAAGTTTTCCGAAAGTTCAACCCGAGAACCAGAACAGAGCCGTCAATTCACCCTGCAAGTATCGATCGTGGGACAAAAAAAAGAGATTTACCAAATAATTATAATTAATTTAGATAATTGGTTACTATTTTTGTTTTAGTAAAAAAATCAATTAATCATCTAGACAGATTTACTCTTTTAGCATTTTTTTGTACAATAAGAACTCATCTGAGAGATGCATCATCCAAATCTTATCATTGACCAGTATAGAAGATCGCACGACACCGAGAAGATCGAGAGAGTTGAACCTCGGCGTTGACAGGAATCGGGGAACGAATATCTCATCATCTTGAAATTTACAGCTTACCCGACAATATACAAGCAATTGATATTGTTGGAATCTCGGTGATGACAGAAATTACGGATTCTATATCTCATCATCGGGAAATTTTCTGCAAGATGAAGATTCTCACAAACTATTCTTAGTCTTGGTGATGGGTACGATCAATCTATAAATATGGAGGAACTAGTGTCATCGAAAAGAAAACAATCAAATAAAAAGAAGACCAATTGAGAAAGACACGGTAATAGACGCTGAAAGTGAAGCCGGAGTCGAAGAAACCCAGAAATCAGGTAACTCTAAAACTTTAGTACTCTCTCAATATGAGTATGAAATACGTTGTTTGTATTTACTCTTTCATGTTGTTTCTCATGTGATAAGGGTTTAAAAGCAGTGGCTGAAATTAGAATAGCATCGTGCCATTACATGTTTATTGTTTTTTGACTCATTTTTTAGTCAGTAGCTTGACTAACTAGTATCTTTACTGCTATAAACTACTTTATGTAAAATATCTAAGAACCTGTAAATAGTACTTCTATTTCTTGTACTGTGTTCTGAAGAGAAAAAGACTAATTCAAACTAGAACTGGAACTTCGAAGTCTTTAAGTATACATGTGTCGTATGTTGCTTAGTTTGAATGTAAGAAGTTGATGAAGGTTGATTCAAATAATATGCATCATAGGTTTTAAAAAAGAACTTATTGTCTGAAACTGAACAAATAAAATCAGGAAAAATAGTATAATTCTCAAAAAAATTACTTAATAACGAACTTCAAATGTATTTCATAGGAATGGATGATTACTTTTCAGTTTACATACATGTTAATGGTATGGTTACAATATCCGAAGAAGGTGTCAGAAAATATGTTGGGGGAACTGTGCGAAGATATATGAATATCGACCCCGTTCGCTTCTCCAAGCCAGAGATGGAAGGTATCCTACGAGAAATTGGAGTGTTTGATTTTGCCTGCCTGTACTATGATGTGTCAGTTGTGAATTTTGAATGTGGGCTCAGGGAGCTTAAGAATGATAAAGATGCCCTCGATGTAGTGCAGTTTGCATCGCTCGGACATGACATCCACGTGTATGTTAGCCATGTGGGTTATACCAGTTTGGAACCACCTAAAGCTTGTGTTGAAGAAGGAACCATGGAAGAAACGAAAAATAGTGACGAAGATGAAAAGAATACGGACATCAATGATAATGACGAATACCTTCCATATATTCATGATCCTGATTATGAAGATCCAAGCGGGGAAAACTTATATAGCATATTGATTGAAGGGGAATATGAAAATAATGAAAGGGAAAAAGATGGTACAACTTTTGACATAAGGGGATATAGCACTTAGAGCAAGCAAAAAGAACCAAAGGAAAGAGATGGTAAGGATAGTCTTTGTGGAGTTCCGGTGGAAGACCTCTCTGACAGTGAATCTGAATATCAAACTTCTGATTTCACTGTCACACCAACCAATAGTGATGAGGAAGGAGATTCTTCTCAGCCTAGGTGGAAGGAGTTTAGGTAGCAGACAGACATGAGTGATCCAAAATTTAAACTCGGCTTGTTGTTTAAGGACCACCGCCAGTTCAAAGAGGCAATTATTAACTACAAGATCAAATGAGGTTACAGGCTGAGAAACACTAAGAATGAGTCTGGAAGAGTGAGGTACAAGTGTGTTAATGGTTGTCCGTGGATGATATTTGCTAGCTTAAACGAAGAGATTAGTGGTTTGGAGGTGAAGACTTTGATTGATGAGCATAATTGTAGCAAATCACACAACAGTAGACATGTGAACTCAAAGTGGGTGGCAAGGAAAATCATGGATAAAGTGAGAAGGAACCCTCATTATAAGTTGTCTGAAATAATTGAGGACATGAAGGCTGACTATGAAGTGAAAATTTGTATAAGCACGGCTCAAAGAGCTAGAAAGTTCGCTGGGATCATGGTTGAAGGAAATTACGAAGATCAAGTTAGCAGAGTGAGGGATTATGGATATGAAAGAGATGATGGAAGCTGCTGCAATAGAGACAACCTTACAAGGTCTTGAGAAGAGAATGGAGGAGATGAGGAAGGTTGACATTGAAGCTGAGCAATACTTGAGGCTTATTCCCACATAGCATTGGTTTAAGTACACTTTCTCGCCTTACCCAAAGTGTGATATGTTACTTAACAACCTTGCCGAGACTTTCAATCGAAGATACTTGAGGCTAGGGATAAGCCTGTGGTGACCATGATTGAGACAATAAGAAGATACCTAATGTGTAGGATTTAAAGAAATAGAGATTCCATGTTGAAGTTTAATGGTCCCATTTGTCCAAGAATCCAAGCTAAGTTAGAAAAAGCCAAGAGCGAAGCGATGCGTTGGACTGTAACATGGAATGGGGGTCATAGCTATGAGGTTGTGAGGGGAAGGGAACAATATATAGTCGACCTCCATTATAGAACTCGTGCTTGCTACAAGTAAGATATCACTGGTATTCAATGTGAACATGCTGTAGCTGCTATAGAAAAAACTAACGGAAGGAGTGAGAATTACGTGGATAATTTTCTTAAAAAGGATACATATCTTAAGACGTACTCCTATCTTGTGCAACTTCTAAATGGGGAGGAACTGTGGCCCCAGGCAGGTGGTTTACCAGTTTTGCCACATAGGGTGAGAAAGCAACCAGGGAGACTACGGAGGCATAAGAGGAAGAGGGATAAGAATGAAGTTTCATCATCTGGTAAGCTAAAGAAGATAGGAGGAAAATCAGTCAGCAGTGCATGTAAGAGTGCCGGACACAACAAGAGGACTTGTAAAGGTGGAATGCCTGTAAACAATGAGAAAAAGAAAAAACAAACAAAGGTAAACGTAAATTTTGCATGTAACTTTCTGATTTTTTACAGATTTTTATTAATCTTATAAATTCTGAAATTTGATAAGATAAGGGAAGATCATTCTCAAGTGCAAGCAATGGTGAAGGTGGACGAGAAAAGGAGAAAATAAGTCGTTTCAATCATAAAATATAATATTTCTGTTAGACAATGAAAGCTTCATTTGTCGTATATTTGTACAGCTTCTTTGTCTTCTATATCAATCCTCTTCTTTGTCAGGGCAAGAGTACCCACACTTTGAACCCAGGTACAAGCAATGGTACCGCAACAAATGCGGTTGGTCCAAGTAACGGTTCTAAAAATAAGGTAAATCGTTCATTTCGTCTAGATAAACTAGTGTCAGGTATGACAAAAATTTAAATCAGAAATAAATTTTGACGCAACTTTGTTGAGTTGTTGACTGGTTCAGTAGCTAGATTAACTCAGTGGCATTGTAATAATGTACCTTATCTTGTGATTTGCTCGTCCATCATTAATAGCACTATGAATGATTCACATATGCTGCAGTACTATCTTGACAAATAGGGAAAAGAGAAGATGGTGACGTGCATGGGATTCAGAGTTCCATATATATGATAAAAAATTGACGAAAAAGAAAACAACCGGGCTTCAAACTAGTCAAGCAAGCAGTAAAATGGTGAATCAAACTCCACCAGAGTCCCAACCAAGTTTCAATCCAACTGCTGCAGTGCAATCATTTGAAGGGTTCAAGAACAAAGATGATGGTGGTTGGAGCATGTTCTAGGATTTGTGAAGCAGTTACTTGTTAGCTTTCGTTCAGTAATAGACTTCGGTTATCCTTTTAATAAGTTCACTGTTTGAAGTATTCAAGTTTCTCAAAGTCTTACAGACCTTAAAAGGGTGTAATAAGTGCACTTTGTCAAGTGTTCAAGTATCATTTCTAATAAAGATCGACGCCTCTCGCATTTTTCTTCAAGTATCCCTAGTCCGGAAATCCGTTCTATAGTACAGTGCTTTGTTCTGGTTAGGTTATCATGAAAATTTTCGGTAGAAATCTTGGACAACTTTCTATAGTGCTAACATCTGGCTCTTGTTTAAATTACTCCAGGTTCTTAGTCTTTTGTTAATGTTTTTGGTACATTTCAAAAGAAACTATAGTCAATTCAGAAAAAAAATAAGAAACTATCATCCAAGGGATAAAACTGTCTTTAAAATACTACTACTGTGATTTTTATAAAGATGTCGAAAGGGGTAAAATCCGTTTTTTATGAATCATTTTTCAAGGAGTAAAACTGTCTTTTTATGCATTCTTTTACAAGGAGTAAATCTGTCCAGACACATTAAATAATCTAAAATAATTATTTTTATCTGAATATATTTGATGACTTAACGGTTCTTTTGACGGAAAATCACAATTGTTAACAGAAGAAAAATTTAAGGACGGAATTGAGAATTTTGAAACATGGAGGAGCATTTTGAATACGACCCCCAACTTAAGGGGTGTAAATTGATTTTTTGCCTTAATACAACTACGTATTATTCGGGTAAAAGGCACTTTCACCCCCTTTAGTTTGACTGGAGGACACTTTCATCCCTTCCAGTTTGAAATATGACACTTTCACCCTTCAACGACATCAGGAAAAACAGATCTTCCAGATGATTCGTACGATCTTCCAGATGATCGTACACTTTCGCACTTGGCAACAAGATACGCTAAAGAATTCGTACAGTGCAGCATATTTAACCTCTAGGCTGGCATGTGACAAATGAATCAATTATCGGTAGTACTAGGCTAGTCTATAGGGGCATGAGACTGAAACCATGGAATACAACTACAACAGTTGAATTTGCCGAGATCGACAAAATTTGTAGGAAGGGTAAACAGTACCTTCCTTCACATACCACATATACATATGTTTGGACTGAATAGATAAAGTTATGACTGCACGTCTCTTTACCTGGAGATGCAGAGAATCGTAGAGAAGAATACAATATTGAGGTGTGTTATGTTGAAGGTTTAGAATGCAATCCTTACCTGGAAATGCAAAACTATTTTTGGTATACTTGTTGCACAAGGAACCAGGTTAAGTTGAAGGTTTAGAAAGAATTGTCTAGTTGAATTGGTGAAACAGTTTGATTTGGGATGCTCAAATTCAAAGCTTCAAGCAAGAGGATGGGTGTAGCTTCTTCAGACCACGCTTCCTGAGCGGTTCTTTTGTCTTCTTATATATTTGACTTTTTTCTCAGATGAGCGAGCGACCGTGATAAAGAAAGCATTACTGCTTTCATTACTTTATCTTTGAAGACCAAGGACGGACATATATGACTGCATCAGCATTGGATGACAGATAACTTCTTCTAATATGATTATGTGTATGCATTGAACATCTTCGAGTGGTGCCTCACCTCGACAGGCTCATTTTCCATACCTTCCTATTATTCTGGTCGGTGTGGGTCTCGTGTTACCATGGTTCTGGCTGCTTTGATCTGGAAAGTTGGAGCCCCTTTGTGGGTCTCATTTTTTGTCCGGTCATGACAGGATCTTAGACTATTGACAACTTCATTCGCCGCCATCTCATGTTAGTTCATTGGTGCTGTTTGTGAGTTAATGCACTGTACATTTGTTGTACATGATTTTCGGTTTCTGTCTTGCCTACATCAAGTTCTGATAACCTTGCCGACAGGATATCTTTCCGTTAGCTTCCGCAACGATGAGCTTAGCTTACTCTGATGTTTGTTGAAGGATGGTCAGTGTCACCTGTCTAAGGATAGTTGGCTACTATTCCAGTGACAAGCAGACTATATACTGAATATGTAGGAAATTTGGGTTTGTATACATGAATCAATAGACTGGGATAATTTCTGAGTCATGTAAATTACTCTCAGATTAAAGTATTTCAGTGGTATACACACAAAATCAAAAATCGAATAAAACATAGATTTTCAAGAACGAATATGGTTGTTATGGATTTCCGAACTCACAGGTTCTCTCTTAGTTTCTGAATTCGACCAAAACTGACAAAAAGAGGGGGAGACAAGGCGGTTAATCTGGCGGTTATTCAGTCCGTTTTTCAACGGAAAAATAAATCAGAGACGTTTTTTGTGAAGCAATAAAACTTCCGAAATTCAATAAGACGTTTTCAGCGCGACCGCCGCCAGGGGCGTTGCCCCTTGGACCCCACCGGGGGCGCTGCCCCCGAACCCCTGCAGTCGTCCGAGAGTTCGTTTCCCAAGACATTAGCATAGTTGTGTGCACGCATGTACTCCACACCTCCTAACGTGTACAATGTATATGCCAATGTCTACTTTGGTCGTAAATAAATCCGATCACACAAATGGCCGATGACACTAAAATCACCAACAAAATCTCCTCCATGTCTGTCAGTATGTTGTCCTCATTTTTGAAGAATCAGTTTATTTAGTCAATATTCTTCAGGCTAATATTACAAGCTTGTAGGGCTGCTACATTAGCAGGTCCCTAGCTGGGAGATCCAACTATGGATTGATCTTGTTATGGAAGTTTTACTGTGTGTCACTGCTTATAGGGTGCCCAAAGGATGGTTATTAAGTTGATGGGGGAGCTAAGGTTCATGATTGTCTCGTAAGACATGTACCTATTACTAGGCCACCCCTGTTTGTGTTTGTCACTCATGATGGTAACTAATTACTCTATCTTTAACTCGTGACAGAGATATGCATGTTTTTTCTAATAACCCTTGTAGATTCTTTCTATTTTATGGTATTGTGCTTACCGGTATGTGAATCTTGAGGTGTTATAAATGAATACAGTGAGCATTTGGTGCACAAGAAATCTAAATATAAACTAGCTAGCAGCTAAAATAGTCCTAACCTTAGTGGGAAGCTAAATATTATGATAGTAATTGACAAAAATCTCTAACACCCTTCATCAAACTCAGCGTGTCTATAATGAGTTTGCAAGAAGAAATTAAAGCTGCAGCAGGGAACTGTCCATAGGACACACACATGTCTGATGTGGCATGTCAAGTTGGATATGGCACACCCATGTACCTGATCATCCATTCTATAATATTCCCTCAAACTCAAGACATATGGAATATAGAGAGAGATAGGAAAGAAATTAAGAATCGAGCCATGACCGAGAAGCGACGCTTAGGATGAATTAGGCGAATCCAAACGACAATTTACTGACTCGTCAAGAGCAAACCAAAAGGAAATATTATTGACATGTCAATGTCTCAATCGAAACGACATTTTACTTGATCGTTACGTTCAAAAGTTGATACTTAACAACGTATTCAAATAACTAATATTACCTCAGTTTCTTCTCTTTTGTCCTAGTTGTTGAGTCTGAGCCAAGTAAGTACAGTCTGGGGGAGGTTGACCTAAAGAGGAAATGGCTGAACAAATGTCCTAGTTATTGACATTGTCAATGTCATGGTTCTAAGTAGGCAACTTTTCTGCATATGAGCAACTGGTTACATCACAACTTAGTGCCTCCTTAGCTGATCCACGTGGTAAGCACTTTAGGGGTATCATGGTGGACTTTCCATGGAAGGACTTATGGAGATTGAAACTTCCTCATAAGATTTTGTTCTTCATCTGGCAAGCAGTCCATAATAAACTTCCTATTACAAACAATTTGTTTAGATTCAGGTTGACCAATACCAATTCTTGCCCTCTTTGTTTTATTCATTATGAGTCTGTTGATCACATTTTCCTCCAGTGAAAGTTTGCTTGGTTTTTATGGTCTTTATCTCCTTGTTTGCCCACTAATTGTTCTTCAATTGCCTCTATTCTGAGTCATGTCATTACTCACATGCATAACCTTCCCAAAGCCTTGTGCTGGTTTGGTGCAGTCACTTTGAGTCTATGGAAATACAGAAATTCCATTTGTTTTAGTAGCAACAATGAACAATCCAGGGAGAGGGTTTTACCCATTTTCCATGCCAAAGTCAATTGTAGTCAGTTTCTTGAAGATTGGATGCATGAGTCTAAGTCCACGGCCACTAGGCTTACCCACATACAGGGTTTGTGGTGTATCAAAGGTGATCAATGTGGGAGTCACGATCTAGATATGATGGTGTGGACTAAGACACGCAGGATGATCAAACGGATTTTTTGGACAGCAAGTTATAAGGGGCAATGCTTTCATATCACAGCAAGACTTTTGAATGCTGCACTCCAACTGCCATTTTAGATGCTACTGCGGCTGCCATGTGTTATATGTTTGATAGAGGTTATTCCCATATCAGTGTCCATATTTCTAATAAATGTGTTTTTCATTTAAACTCCCAGATGAAGGGCAGTGCGACAGAGAAGAGGAAGGATTGGCCAAGAATGTGGAGAAGGAAGCTGCTTGACTTAGATATGATCATGCATAAGCTGTGTTGCTTTAAAATTAACCCTTGTAATATGACTATGAACATGTACTAGTAGTTTCTGTTTTGGTTGGTGTGGTTGGGCTTATGGGTTGTGGCCTTGCTTTCGGCCGGTTTGGTGTGGCCTCTGTTTTGGCCGTCTTCTCTTTGTAGGTTTGCTGTTTAGGTTGTGGACTTGCGTCGTGATATATTCTCGCTTTTCTTTTATTTCTGATGAAGTTCTTGCTTTTGCGTAAAAAAAAAAAGTAGGAAACTTTATGATCCTTCTATTGATAGGAGAAAACATTTAGAATGATGCCAAACCAGGCTGTTTTGGCCAAAGAAAGCACACTAAACCCTCCTTGTAAACTTCCAGCCGTATAATGACCGTTCTGGTGAAACACTCTTCTTTAGTAAACTTCAAGAGTGTTCTCTGTTCTTTAGGAAAATAGCATAAAGTGATTTGTCACATTCCTATCACGATAAATAAACTACAAAAAAACAATCAATACTACATACAAATATGGTGCAGAACTTCCACATAACTCATACTCTACTTGCTACGAGTTCATAATTCTAAGGGATCCACAAAACCTTAACATGTAAATCCCCTTGTAGAATAGTAATGACAAATCAGAACTTGTATAGAAACTAAGCTCAATAGTGCGAAGAGTAATGAGTTCAAAGGAAACCTGTATGCTTGCAACCTTGTAAAGATCCCTACCTACAGCACAATCCGACCAAAGATGTAAACAACACCCAAAGTGGTGAGAGCAGAGAACAGAAGAAAGTCCAGGCTCAAATAACTCCACAGCAGGCACAAGGGGCAACCAATTGCAAATCTCTAAATTAATACTTTTGACCATTATTACCATTACCTCAAGGCAACCCCAAGCTTAAAGTGTACTTCTATTCTTTGCAGAGACTCCCCGAGCCCAAAAGGATTTACAACTCACAAGAGATGTAAGAGACATCCCAAAGGGTCTTTCTTACGATATAATGAAACTGTTCTTTCGACCGACCTTGTTGATGCTCTATTCGAGCTTTTTTCAGTTGCTTCACTGCTCCGGACACAAAGGTATATCAGGTCCTTGGCATATAAACAGACAGTTCTTTTTCAGCTTACTCTTTACAGTCCCGGCTACTTGAACATTTGGGAATGTGGGCTGCGTCCCACCTATCCTGCAGAGGTCCAGAATCAAAATTTGGGTTCTCTTGTCACTGAAAATGCCACCCTTTGAGTGCACAACTATAATCATCACTTTTGTCAGCTTCCTTGATGAATTCTTCAACACCAAGACCGTCCAGGGATGTTGTATCACCACTTTCATCACGTCCGTTGGCCATCTGCTCAGCAGAAACGTTGCTAGTTTCCTGATAACTCCTCCCTTGAGTAAGTGTTACAGAGTCTTGATACAATTTGAATTCATCCACTGCAGCAGAATCTTCCGAGGGAACAAGAACCTTAAACATGGACCAACTCTTACAGGCAAAAATTGGACTTTGCCGTCAAGAGCCAGCTCTCTGTTGAAGCAAGCTAAGTAAACACCTCTTAAGCTGGTCCAGATGGCAGTGAGATCACCGGATAATAATGCAGATGCCCCACAAAAAGTTTACTGGTGCGAGAGATCTGAGGTTATTGTTAAACCATCAAGCTGTGAGCAACAATGACACCAGCCTGCATCTTACTTCACAGTTTCTGTCATGAGAATCAGAGAAAGAACTGTTGAAGATACCAGCAGAATAATAAGCAATAGAAAGCTGGTGTGATTCTCAAGTATTGAAAAAGAGTAACGGGCAAATGGTCAGTCAAATCCAGCAAGCAATAGCGCACTTGCTTCAAGAGAAGACAAGTATGAAAAATGAACAATAAAAGTGAATAAAAATACGAAATAAAACTAGGGGAGTACATAATTATTTCTATAATCATCACCATTGATATGGCAATATCTAATGGCACAATGTACTTAAGTAAGATAAAATTAATACAAGGTACGAGTTTGGAGCAAGAATTGAGCCTTGCTTTGGGGACTGCCGAGTGAATTGATTCTTCAAACATGTTCAGAATGTGGGAAGGGGTTCAATCCACATTCCACGTTCGAAGCCGGACCAGGACCAGGACCAGGACCAGGACCAGGACCAGTAGTCGCCTCTCTCGATCATGTGACAGCGGCCATCCTTAAAGGAATAATAGATTGGGAAAGCTTTATCCATCCTGAAACTGTAGAAATACATCCTGTCTGCAACATTTGACCAAGACGGGACATGAACAGTAAATGAGGTAGGATCACCAAGAAAGAGAGCATGATCGCCCAAGCTTGTTTTCTCGACCCATGTACTTGTAGAGCTACTAAACTCGAATAGGCTGCAGCGAAACACTTCTAGATTATTGTTTTCAGAATTTGCTAAGTCGGCGACTGCAAGAGTTAACTTCCCTTCACACACAACCAAATCTATCTGAGGAATACTGTAATGCAAATTGGACAAACGGAATGGAGCGACAATGAGATTAAAGGTCTGCTGAACAACATCATAGGTTGCTAGCTGACCTCGGAGGGATAGACAATAGAAGCATCCCTCATGATAGACCACAGATGTAACATTAACAATCAGCTTATCAAAAATCTTAGTATTCCACTTTCCACTCTTTTGATCTAGTGTGCTGATACTGTATTCATCTAGAGTACCAAACTGAGACAAGAAGAAGAAAACACAGTCCGGAGAAGATGGATCATCTGAAGAGAAGGTGGCTTTGCATGAAACTTGGTCGTATCTGTTGTCAAAATCATGGTCCAAATCAGGCAACTTGATGATCCTTTTATTGAATGGACAAAACAATAAAAAACATGTCACACGTTCTTCTTCGTCTTCTCCTTTTGGCCATGAGCAGAGGAACCAACCTTTCTTACAAGCTTTAATAGTGGTGAGATGCAGAAAGCCAAGCCCCTCTCCGTTTGGGTTGCGAATGTGATAATCAGTATAGTTAGGCTGACAGCCAAGCCCCTCTCCGTCTGGATCGCGAATTTGATAATCAGCATAGTGAGGCTGTCCTCGTTGTTGTTGTAGTGGCTCGCACAACCTGAATACCAATCCCCGGTAAACCAAATTGGAGAAGAAGGTAGCCAGCCATGGAAGCTTGTCAATCGTCCGAAACGTATACTGATGAGGGTGTGGTTGGGTGGTGACAAAGGAGAGATTGTTCTTACAAGTCGCACCAAATCGAATTCGATCAGCTGAAGATAGCCGTTCCAGTATGCTTTCCATCAAATCATCTGGAAAATCGGACAACTCTAGCTTCTTCCCCTTTCGAGTCTTCTTCATCACCGGCATCCACTCCTGATTCGATTCCATAGCGTAAATTGTAGCAGGAACCTTCTGGGGAACAAGAACATTAACCATCAACTTGTGATTCTGCTTCTTCTTCCTAGCTGGTGGAGCCATTGACACTGTGTCTTCGTCCGTCCAATTTTACAGAAAAACTCACGCGACTGACCCCCTAAAGCCCTAGCAACACAGTTTGTCCCAGAACGAGAACTATATATAGTGCTCAAAACAACTACGTACCGAGTTATTATTAGAGTATAAAAGACACTTTCACCCCTTTTAATTTGACTGGAGGACACTTTCAACCCTTCCAGTTTGAGAACTGTCACTTTCACCCTTCAACTTGTCGAACTTCAATCAGAGTGTCCCGTAATACCACATCATCAAAATTCCCGTGATACTGAATATTTTCTCCAATAGTTCAGTTAACCAGATATGCCTTTGGGTATGCTTATCTGTATAGCTAATTACCAAAGACGTTTGGTACTCGGCAGCGACCATTAAAGATTATGTAGAGCCTATATTATTTCTTAAATCGATTCACTTCTACACCCTCAAAGGTTTACAATAAATGCAAATACCTTCACCCTTCTGGCTGATATTTTAAATTGTGTAGCCTACATAGTAGGCTGTCTTTAAGTATGCCCCCGCACATACCTTCCCCTTTTTAGCTGCTGTTTTTAAATTGCGCTCCTATAAATATTAGACAACTTTCTAATAACTACAAAACATACCCCCTTGCAATATTTTGTTGAGTTTTTTGTTTTCTTTTGACTAGTACTATAATTTACTAGTTTAGTGGTAATATATATTTGGAAATTTCTAATTGTGCCCCCTCTTGGCCAATTCCTAGCTCCGCCACTGGGAGAAGGGAAACCTCTGCTCACTTGTTTGTTCCATGAAGAAAGAAATTGCAGTTGTAACATTTGAGACTTAAAACCATTAAGTTGGCTAAACTTAAGACCACCCTTATGAGTTTGACACACAGAAACCACAAACGTGACGAATATCTTAATGAGCCAGACACTAGTATGGCTTCGTTTTATGGGGGTTGGGAATTTCGTGCATCCAAAAAAGCTTGAGGACTGAATTATCTTGCTGTCCATGTTAGCCACAATCACATCTGGCCCAAGGCAAAACATACAATATTGATTTTGTAGGGGGATTAAGAAGTTTGAACCCTAGCCTAGTTGGTGAGGCTTGCCTTTCTAGTCTTACGTCCGAATTCCACCCTTGTGGTCGTAGGTTTCAATCTTACGAGAACCAAAGATTGTTGAGTCCACTGGGTATTTATACGGCCACTTACAAGAAGCTGTAATATTCGTAGAGCTCAAGATTAGCCTCACGAAGTGTTGGTCTCACATAAACCAATAATCTTTGGCACTTCGTATACGTGACCACTTGCAGATATTCTAAGTGCACAAAATTAATCCAGAAGAGCGCAAGATGACTCACGATCATAGCAAAATAATTAATCATTTTGGACATTGTGGGCTCATCTTTGAGGTGGTGTTTAAATAATAATGTTATATAAGAGACACTTTTACCCCCTCGAGTTTGACTGAAGGGCACTTGCAATTAATAAGTTACTTGAACTTCGACACATTGAATGGTGAAAGTGTATTTCCGAACTGAAAGGGGGGAAAGTGTCATTTTGTCAAACTGGAGGGGTCAGAAAGTGTTTTTGCCCCTAATAATAACTCTAAAATGAGGGTACGTAGTTGCTAGCTAGGGTTTAGGACTACTTGCGTGATTGCATCTGTAAAATGGGACTGACGAAGAAGAAGAAGCAAAATCACAAGTTCAAGGTTAAGATTCTCGTTCCCCAGGAGGTATCCGCTACAATTTACGCTATGGAATCATATCAGAAGTGGATGAGAAAACATACTAGAAGGGCTATCTTCAGCTGATCGAATTCGATTTGGCGCGACCTGTAAGAAAAATCTCTCTTTTGTCGCCACCCAACAACACCGTCGTCCTCAGTATGAGGTTCGGACCATTGACAGGCTTCCATGGATTGCTACCTTCTATTCCGGTTTGTTTTTCCGGGGATTGGTATTCAGGTTGTTCGAGCCACTACAACAACTAGGACAGCCCAACTATGCTGACTATCAAATTCTCGGAGACCAAAAAGAAGAGGGGCTTGGTTGTCTACGTCATACCACAATTAAATCTTGTAAGAAAGGTTGGTTTCTCTGTTTATGGCCAAAAGAAGAATCACGCATGACATGTTTGTTATTATTTTGCCCATTCAATAAAATGACCATCAAGTTGCCTGATTTGGACAATTATCTTGGCGACAGAGACCACCAATTGCCATGCAAAGCCACCTTCTCTTCAGATGACCCATCTTCTCCACACTGTGTTTTCTTCTTCTTGTCTGAGGAGAATGGTAAATATAAAATCAGCATACTCGATCAAGAGAGTGGAAAGTGGAACACTAAGCTTTTTGATAAGTTGATTAGTAATGTGTCATCTGTGGTATGCCACGAGGGATGCTTCTATTGTCTATCCGTACAAGGTGAGCTAGCCGCCTATAATGTTGTTCAGCAGACCTGGAATCCCATTATCCCTCCATCCCCTTTGTCCAACTACTTGCAATCCAGTATGTCTCGCGCTCGGTTACATTTGGTTGCATGTGAAGGGAAGTTAATTATTGCATTTGTTCGCTCTAGGTACAATAATCTGGAAGTGTTTCGCTGCAGCCTATTTGAGTTTAGTAGCTCTACAAGTACTTGGGTTGAGAAAAGAAGCTTGGGCGATCATGCTCTCTTTCTTGGCGATCCTACCTCATTTACTGTTCCTGTCCCGTCTGGGTCATATCTTGCCGACAGGATGTATTTCTACAGGTCCATCAAGGATAAAGGTTTCCCAATCTACTATTCCTTTAAGGATGGTCGGTGTCACATGCCCGAGAATGGCGACTACTGGTCCAGTGTAGAACGTGGAATGTGGATTGAACCCCTTCCCACATTCTGAACTTGTTTGAAGAATCAATAT
The DNA here is from genome assembly GCA_023055425.1 of Linanthus parryae. NCBI lineage: Eukaryota > Viridiplantae > Streptophyta > Magnoliopsida > Ericales > Polemoniaceae > Linanthus > Linanthus parryae. Next base: position 3,348,214 of record JALGPY010000002.1, read on the forward strand.
TCACTGGACTTTCCTGAAAGCAATGCTCAACTCTTGCTCCAAACTCTTAGCTTTATTAATTTTTAGCTTACTTAAGTACATTGTCCCATTAGATATTGCTATATCAACTGTCAAGATTATATAAATAATTATGTCCTCCTCTATTTGTTTTTTGAGATTTTTTTTTTTTATTTTTTATTTCATTTTTTTATTGCATTTGTTGTTCAGTTTTCATACTTTTCTTCACAATGAAGCAAGTGCTATTGCTTGCTGGATTTGACCGACCATTAGGGGGGGTCCTGTTTTTGGAGAGATAGGATTTGCATGTTACTCTTTTTCAATACTTGAGAATCACATCTGCTTTCTCTTGTTTGATATCCTGGTGGTATCTTCAGCCTTTCTTTCTCTGATGCTCCTGATAGAAACTATGAAGTAAGATGCAGGCTGGTGTCATCATTGCTCACAGCTTGATGGTTTAACCATAACCTCAGATCTCTCGCAAGTGGAAGCCTTTTGTAGAGCCTTTTCATTATTATCCGTTGATCTCACTGCCATCTCGAGCAGCTTAACAGGTGGTTACTTAGCTTGCTTCAACAGAGCTGGGTCTTGACGGCAGAGTCCATTTTTTGCCTGTAAGAGTCCGTCCATCTTTAAGGTTCTTTTTCCACCGGAAGTTTCTGCTGCAGTGTATGATGTCAAATTGTATCAAGAGGGGATGAAGAAGAAGATTAAAAAAGGGGCAAAACCTAGAGTTGCCCGATTTTCCATCATACTGGAAGGGCTTTCTTTTTCGCCTGGCTACCTTTTTTTCCCCACCACACCAAACACCATCAGAATCAGTATGAGTTTCGGACGATTGAAAAACTTCCATGTCTGGCTACCTTGGACTGCTTTAGGCTTAATTTGTTGGACCACATATTGGTATTCAGGTTGTTCCAGCCACTACAACAAGGACAACATTACTATGCTACTTATGAAATTCCAGTTTGTATCGCACCAGCATAAAAGCTTCTAACAAAGGGTAGTTCCTCTTTTTATGGCCAAAAGAATCATCATCACCATCTGAAACAATAATAGATGGTGGTTTGATACGTTTCTTATTGTTTTGTGCATTCGATAAAATGATCATCGAGTTGCTTCATTTCAAGGTACCGATATAGACGCCTAGCCACCTTCTCTTCAGATCCATCTTCTCTAGACTGTTTACTTCATGCTGCATCAACATATTCAAAAGTGGAATACTGATTGGTTAAGTTTCATCTGTAGTCTACCTTGAGGGATGCTTCTATCGGCTGGTGTCATCATTGCTCACAGCTTGATGGTTTAACCATAACCTGATATACCTTTGTGTCCGGATCACTTATTGCCACTGAAAGAGTGGGAAGATTGATTTCTTTGCTGCCTGCTCATTGCTTTTAAACCTCTTTCTCTCTGATTTTGATTCCATGTCTAACCCTCTTGTTGGTTGGCCTTTGGAGTTGATATGTGGTCATTCCTCCCGCTACTCTTCCAGATATTCCTTTTTGGGTCCCTTACAAAGATGATGTTTCTCTATTATGACTGCTTACAAAGCTAGTCTCAATGCCTGGAATTCGTGATTTTGTTTTACTTGCGAACTCCTGAAAACATACCTTCTTGCGAGTTCTAAATTGCTTGGAGCGAGCTGTGATGCTTACCCTTGCCAGAAAAAACAAAAAAAAAAAAAAAAAAAAAAAAAAAAAAAAAAAAAAAAAATTGGGAGTGTTTCTTTCATTTCTTTTTTTACTTTGATTTTATACATTTATTTCGTATATATGCAGACTTGACACTTTTGCATGAATCGATACTAAATAATTCTCTTCTACATCTTTTATTTGCTGACACTAATGGAAAAAAAATCGTTGAAATGTTAAGTCGTTATAATAATCACAACTGCTTGCTTGCTTCCGAAAACATTGGACTCATACATTTTCATGCAATCAGTGTTTCACCGAAATTCTAAACGAAAATATACACATTTCCACAACTAAATAGCTAGAAAATCAATTACATAAAGATACGAGTTTCTCTTAAGAGATGACAAAAACGTATGTTGGCCAAAATTTATGCCATATTTTCCCAGAAACCAACTCGAACGACTGGTGTAAAAGCAGGAGCAAATATAAAACATGCTTCTATTTAGGCAAGTTATAGACAAAACCGAAGACTACTTTTCATGGTCGAAAAATTTAAAATAATTCAACTTTAATTAGGGATGGCAACGGGTCGGACCCGGATTGGATCAGACCCTTCCCGATCCAGATCCAACCAAGATAAGAGGAATCTATATCCGGTCAAGATCCATTCGAATCGTCACAAGATTCAAATCGGATCGAGTTTGATTCAGCTGATCCAAACCCGATTCGTAGATCCATATAGTACGTTTTTATCTTTGGGGGAACTAGCCATGAACTGTAGTCACCATGCCAACATTAATATGTCTCCATTCGGGGCATTATATGGCCGTGAGCCGCCCTCTCTATTTCCCACGGTGGCCGTTGCAGGCAAGTCACCTACTATTGAGGAGTTGATGGTGGAACGTGTTAATATGTTGCAGGATTTGAAACGGCATCTGCAGAAGATGCAACAGCGCATGAGCGACCAGGCTAACAAGCATCGTCGGGAGATTTCTTTTTTCGTTGGGGATTTGGTGTTGCTGCGTCTTTGGCCATACCGTCAGCGTTCTTGATCACTGTATTAACAAGAGATATGTTGACAAGCCAATAGAACCAGTTGGTAGTGAAGATCTCATGAGAACTGTGAGGGATTACTGGATACAAAATGAGGAGTGAAATTGGAACCTCGTCTCGCAATTCCTGGAGCCTGCTCAATGTGCCTTGATTGCAATGTTCAAACCGACAGATAATGTGCAGGAGGAAGATGATCAGATTCGGATTCACAGTCCAAATGGTCAAGATTTCAGTGGCTACTGCCTCTAAGCTACTTTCAGAGGATTGTCAAGTTGTGAGCCACACTGATCAGGGGTTGAAGAAGCTCTTTGGAAACACAAAGGCTATCAGAGGATTAAATGCCTTTTATGGCTTGCTAAGTATAATAGGTTATTGACAAGTGAGATGAAACATGGTATTCATTAGAAACATCACAGTTGCCACCTCATCTTCATGGGCATGGTTTTGAGAATAGTCTGTGTATTTCAATAGATTTCAATAACCCCTCTTCTCTGAAGACATGAATCTGATACTTGGAACTAGAACTTTGTGTTCAAGCTGTACGAATCTATTTTCCCACCATGGATAACCACCAAATATGATATATTCAGCTTAAAAAAGAGACTGGGCCCGGGACCGGCCTAGGACCGGCGAATTTATTAGATGTGTGTGTGTGTATATATATATACATGTTGTAAAAATATATTTAAAACAAAAATCATAAACCCATGGGTTAGGATCGGCCCGCTTTAAACCAGCCCACAAGTAGTGGTCTGGTTGGTGGCCCGGGCCAGGCCCAAGATTGTTAATCTCTCTGGCCAGGACGGCTGGACGGAGACCAGTCAGGCCCGGCCATCCTCCCACAGCTAGTCCGGTTCCAGACTGGGCCTGACTGTTTTACAGCGCTAGGACAGATTGTGCCCCAACTCTCTCTGGACAGGAGAACTGATTTATAGAAAAAGAAGGTATAAAGAAAAGGTAAGTAACATAAGTGATATTGCGGAATTCTACATCTATGAGAGGAGGTTTTGCGTCTGCGTAATATAAGATTGTAACAACTTCTCTTTGCCAACCAACTTTTCTGCTACGCTAAAACACAGGCCCACTACTACAGATTACTAGTTCATGTAACAAACAAGTAAGCACGGACAGGGGCGGATTCTGCAATCTTTCACTGTGCAGCTAAACTTGAAAAGTTCTATAAAAATAAGGGTAAATTTTAATTTTTGAAAATTAATTGGGGCTATAATCAATTTCTTAGGGCTGAAACTGAAAACTTAATCAAGGATTATGTTGACACAGATTCATAAGTCAAGTATAGCCCGACTTGAACTTCTGTCATCCGCATTACCGCGTATGTTTCTTTTCATCGCCAAATTCTTAAACATCATGCAAAATATGTCGTTGTATTTTATATATTTCTTTGCATCCTTGATTAATTTTTCAGTTTGACGTCAAACAAAGTGTTGATGGGCTAATGTTTGAGGTGGTGTAAAGTGACAGGTACGTAGTTGTATTATCTACAAACTTGAGGACTATATAGAGCTCTGATTCTGAGGGTTATTATTCATCTTCACAAGACTTTTTGTTGGGAGGGCTCTAGGGTTTGTCGCGTGACAAAAGAAACAACACTCGCACTCATCATCATCATCATCATCATCATCATCATCATCATCATCAATGGCTCACAAGTTCATGGTGAAGGTTGTTCCTCCGAAGGTTACTGTTACTTCGAAACCCTATCATAAACCTTCAGCTGACCTAGAGTTGTCGGGTTTTTCAGATGATTTGATGGAAAGCATACTGGAACAGCTATCTTCAGCTGATCGGATTCGATTTGGTGCGACTTGTAAGAAGAATCTCTCCTTTGTCACCACCCAACAACACCACCGTCGTCATCAGTATCAGTTTCGGACGATTGACAAGCTTCCATGGATGGCTACCTTCACCTGCTCTGGGATACATGATCCGCACCGGATATTCTTATTCAGGTTATTCGAGCCACTGCAACAAGAACGAGGACGGCCACACTATGCTGGTTATGAAATTCACGACCCAAAAAGAGAGGGGCTTGGCAAGCCGAACCACACCCGCATAAAAGCTTGTAAAAAAGGTTGGTTTCTCTGTTTATGGCCAAAAGAAGAAAGAGAAGGAAAGACATGTTTCTTATTATTTTGTCCATTCAATAACAGGATCATCAAGTTGCCTGATTTGGACCATGATCTTGACAAAAGATATGATCAATTGTCATGCAAAGCCACCTTCTCTTCAGATGATCCATCTTCTCCAGACTGTGTTTTCTTCTTCTTGTCTCAGAAGAGTACCCCAGAGAAATATAGTATCAGCACACTAGATCAAAATAGTCGAAAGTGGAATACTAAGCTTTTTAATAAGCTTATATTTCATGTTTCATCTGTGGTCTATCATGAGGGATGCTTCTATTGCCTATCCATCCAGGGTGAGCTAGCAGCCTATGATGTTGCTCAGCAGACCTGGAGTCGCATGACTGCTCGATCCCCTCTGTCCAACATTAATTACGGTATTTCTCAGATAAATTTGGTTGTGTGTCAAGGGAAGTTAGTTATTGTATTCGTCGACTTAGCAAACTATGAACACAATAATCTGGAAGTGTTCCGCTGCAGTATTTTCGAGTTTAGTAGCTCTACAAGTACATGGGTCGAGAAAACAAGCTTGGGCGATCATGCTATCTTTTTTGGTGATCCTACCTCATTTTCTGTTCCTCTCCCATCGGGGTCAGATGTTGCCGACAGGATGTATTTCTACAGTTACAAGATGGATAAAGCCAGCCCAATCTACTATTCCTTGAAGGATGGTAGGTGTCTCATGTCCGAAAATGGCGACTACTGGTCCAGTGTCGAAGGTGGAATGTGGATTGAACCTCTTCCCCCATTCTGAACTTGTTTGAAAAATCAATTCACTAGGCTTCCTCCTAAGCAAGCCTCAACTCTTGCTCCAAACTCGTAGCTTGTATAATTTTTATCCTACTTAAGTACACTGTGCCATCAGATATTTCCATATAATTGGTGATGATTATAGAAATAATTATGTCCTCCCCTATTTTTTTTTCTAACTTTTATTGTTGATGTTTCGTACTTTTCTTTTCCTGCTGGTTTCTTTATGCTCTGATGCTCCTGACGGAAACTGTAAAGTAAAATGCAGGCTGGAACAATTCCGTCTTTTGTTCCAATAATAGTTTTGTATCATGGTTTTACCATAACCCCGTACCCAAATGTACTATTCCTTCAAGGATGGGAAGTGTCACGCGTGGAAGGATAGCGAATTTTGGTCTGGTAATGTAGTTAGAGGAGTCTGGATTGAACCTCTTTCCCCTTTCTGAATTTGCTTGAAGAATTCATCTGCTCATTAGTATTCACCAAACCCAACTCTAATCCAAACTCTTAGCCTATAATTGATTTTATCTGATCTAAATACATTATGCTACTTATGAAATCCACGACCCAGAACCAGAAAGAGTGCTGCTCTCTGGGTTGAGACTAGAGAACGCTAAAGATGGGTTGTTTGCTGGGTTTAAGGCTTAAACTAGAAACTCGTCAGATATCTTTCTTGCTGTTTTCTTCCTTTCAATAGAAGAATCATCAAGTTGCCTGATTTGGACATCGTTTGTTCAGTCACATTGGGAGACCTAGGAACTTGTCAAGCCATATTCTCGTCCGATCCTTGTACATATTTTCTGTGAAGGGAAGTTAAATGTTGCAGTTGTGTACTCACCTCCAAAAAAGGATAATAATGGTGTGGAGATGGTGGGCTGCAGGCTGTTCGAGTTTAGTAGCTCTACAAGGACATGGATCCTCGTACATATTTTTCTTTGTAGGTGTACCTCATTTTCTGTTCTGCTCTCATCCTGTGACAACGACGACATTGCCAACAGGATTTATTTTTGCCGCTCTGGCGTGGAGCGAAATCGCCCAATATACTATTCATTCAATGATGGTCGGTGTCATGCCCTCAAGGAGATGGAGATTGCAGCGGGTCCAGTTGTGCGAAAGACGGAATTTGGATTGAACCCTGTTCCCCTTCCGAACTTACTTGAAGAAGAATCAGTTCATTAGTCATTGGGGAAGATAGTTATTGGAATATCAATGGGGATGATGATAGAAACAAAATTGTCAATTCCCCAATTGTATAACTTCTTGCTGGATTTGGTCTATCATTGAAACTTGTAGGCAACATAGGATCCACAAAAATGTCAGCTCGGATTCTATTTGCTTTCTCTCTTTTTATTATCTTGTTGGTCTTTTAAACACTTCTTTGTTTGATGCTCTTGACAGAGACTGTGAAGTAGAATGTGGGATGGAATTCGATTTATTAGTTAAACATCCCCATTGCAGTATCTCAGACCTTTGTCACTAGTGGAAACTTATTGATTGGTCATATGTGCTATTTAGCCGGCTTGAAGTGGGGGAATCATACTGTGGGATAAGTGACTTCTACGTACTGGTACTTGGGGTTGGTGCGTATCGGATGGTTACTTAGCTGACTTGTGACAGGAACTGGGTGTGGTGGCAACCCAGTATCGAAATCCGGTCCATCCCTGCCTGTATGTGACCTACATTCTCTTGAATTCACTTCATCTGAACTTACGTATACTTTGCTTCTATGCAAACTTCTTAAACAAAAGTTTTTTCACTTCATCTGGAGTTACATACTTGCGTCGATGAACTTCCTATTTCTTCTTAGTTTCTCCAATCAAATATGAAATTTAGTATCAGTGTTCTAATCACCATAAAATTGAGAGAGATATTGAAGCTCTTGATCCTGGTGATCAACCGATCCATGTTTCACAAGGAAGTAGAGAACATCTGACTTCAGACAATATTCTTATTTCAACGCTTGAAACTCTTCTGGCTTCTTATGATGTCGTTATCAGTTCATTTTCCTTATCCAACTGGGATTCCAGCATCATGAAAGAAAGATTATTCCTGCATTTTTTAAAGGCAACCACGGTGATCAGATCTTTAAGGTACCTTTGGAGTCCACAATTATGGAGATGAGAGTTTATTTTTGGATGCTGATGGATGCAAGGATGCTTTCTTAGCTTTTGCATGTGACTTAAATCTCTGAATTAAGAAGATTTGTAGAAAATGCACGAAAGGGTATTATCAGATATTGGGAGTAACTGTTGGTGGTACGCAAAGGGTAGGTGTGTATAATCTATCAAACTAGTTGGTTCTTGGTTAATTTCAGTGGCACTCGCATTAACTGACCTATGTTTAAGGATAAGAAGAAGCTTGAAAGATAAAAAAAAAAAAAAATTAAAAGAACAAACTGAAACAGTCTTGAAATCTGTCGAGGTAGCTGACACAAACTGGAAGAACACGATCAAAAGCAAAGAGAGAAGTAGAAAACCAGAACCTGCACGGAGAGGATTAAGAAGAAAAATAAGGTCTAGCAGTCTGTTATTTCTTGGCGCATGAGTACTAATTGTAATTGATGTTGCATAAAAGAAGATTGTAGAAACAACTTTCTCTTTACCAACCAACTTTTTCTTTTCTACATTAGAACACGGAGGTCTACTGCTACAAAGCACTAGTTCATGAAACAAACAAGTGAGTCGAGGTTTCCACTTGTGCCTCTCAGGTGAAATATGGAGGTTATCCTGGCACTCCATCGCAATACATTGTTATATACTTGCATGTTTTTTAAGAATTTAGCAGGGAATGGAAACCTCCGCTCACTTGTTTGTTCCATGAAGAAAGAAAATTGATTTGGCAAGGGGATTAAGAAGTTTCAACCCTGGCCTAGTAGGTGAGGCTTCCCTTTCCAGTCTCAGGTCCGAATTCAACCCTTGTGGTCTCAGGTTTCAATCTCACAAAAACCGATGATCTCTGGATCCACTGGTATTTACAACACCAAGAAACTGTAATATTTGGAGCGCTCAAGATTAGTTAGACGAAGTGTTAGTCTCACAAATCAAAAATCTTTAGCACCATGTGTATTGACATGGCCACTTGCAGATATTCTACGGGCCAAAATTAATTCATAAGCGCGCAAGCTGACCAACGATCATAGTAAAATAGTCAAGAATTAGTGGTGGGCTCACGTTTGAGGTGGTGTCAAAATAATAAGGGTAAAATACAATTGTGCCCCCTCCAGTTTGACTGAAAGGACACTTTCACCCTTTCTAGTTTGGAAAAGGACACTTTCACCCCTTAACAGTGCAGAACTTCGGGAAACATGTAACCCTTATCGCGACACCGTTAGTCTGGAGTCGGGTTCTGTCACTAAAAATAGCTTTTGGGACAAGTTTACCCCCATAATATGCAAAACATCGAAGTTACCCTCCATAATATGGAGGGTAAACTTTTCTCCAACTTTTTCTCCATTGATTGACCCCACACCCAGCCAGACTAGCATTGTCAAAGATGTGTAAAGTTACTTGATGTTTGACACGTTGAATGGTGAAAGTGTCACTCTCCAAACTAAAAGGGTGAAAGTGTCATCTATTCAAACTAGGCGGGGTGGAAGTGTTTTTTTCCTTAATTATAACTCGAAAATGACTATATATATAGAGTTCCGGTCCTGGGGTTGAATCTTGAGAATACAAACATACTGTGTTGTTGCTAGGGCTTCCTCTGTAAAATTGGAGACGAAGAAGACATAGCAGTCGCATTCATCCTCAATGGCTCCACCAGCGAAGAATACATCCCTGAGGAGGAAGAAGAAGCAGAATCACAAGTTCATGGTTAAGGTTCTTGTTACCCAGGAGGTTCCTGCTTCGATTTGCGCTATGGAATCGTATCAGGAGTGGATGAGGACGACAATAATGATGAAGAAGAAGACTCGAAAGGGGCGGAAGCTAGAGTTGTCTGATTTTCCAGATGATTTGATGGAAAGCATACTTGAACGGCTATCTTCATCTGATCGAATTCGATTTGGTGCGACTTGTAAGAAATATCTCTCCTTTGTCACCAACGAACAACATCAGTATCAGTTTCGGACGATTGACAAGCTTCCATGGCTGGCTAACTTGTTATTATCCTCTCCGGATGACCTGGTATTCAGTTTGTTCGAGCCACTACAACAACTAGGACAGCCTAATTACGCTGATTATCAAATTTGCGACCCAAAAGGAGAGGGGCTTGGCTGTGTGTGTTACACCACAATAAAAGCTTGTAAGAAAGGTTGGTTTCTTTGTTTATACCCAAACAAACAAGAATTAGGCATGGCTTGTTTCTTATTGTTTTGTCCATTCAATAAAAGGATCATCAAGTTGCCTGATTTGGGTCATCATCTTGACATAGGCGACCAAATTTCATGCAGAGCCACCTTTTCTTCTGACGATCCATCTTCTCCACATTGTGTTTTCTTCTTCTTGTCTCAGGAGGAGAATGGTACCCCAGAGAAATATAGAATCAGCACACTACTAGATCAAAAGAGTGGAAAGTGGAAGACTAAGCTTTATGATAAGCTGATTAGTTATGTTTCGTCTGTTGTCTACCATGATGGATGCTTCTTTTGTCTATCCATCCTAGGTGAGCTAGCAGCCTACAATGTTGCTCAGCAGACCTGGAATCTCATTATCGCTCCATCCCCTCCTTTGTCCAACTTGCGTTCTGGTATGCACTTCACTGAATTATACTCCTACTTGTTTGTTTGTGAAGGGAAGTTAATTTTTGCATTCGCGTACAAACCGCCAACTGTGGACAATTATGTGGACATGGTTCGCTGCGGCCTATTCGAGTTTAGTAGCTCTACAAGTACATGGATCGAGAAAACAAGTTTGGGGGATCATGCTCTCTTTCTTGGTAATCCTACCTCGTTTTCTGTTCATGTCCCGTCTTGGTCAGATGATGTTGCAGACAGGATTTATTTCTACAGTTTTATGATGGCTGGAGAAGATTGCTCAATCTACTATTCCTTGAAGGATAGCCGGTGTCACCTGTTCGAGGATGGCGACTACTGGTCTTGTGACGTCAAATGTGGGATGTGGATTGAACCCCCCTACCTGTTCTGAACTTGGTGGAATAATCAATTCACTCGTCTTTCCACAAAGCGAGGCCCAACCCTTACTCCAAAGTTTCAGGCTGTTTTACTAGCTCGGTTTTGGTCATTCCGTTCAACTTAAAGTGCAGTATGTGTAACATATTGGGGTGTCAATATGATGACATTGATAAATATTATCCCGCCTTTCCCCTTGACTATTTTATTGATTGTTTTTCATAGTTGGTTTATCTCTATAACAATGTGAAATCGCTTGCTTGACTTGACTGCCAGTTAATTCTATCTAGTCAAGATATGGTTGTGCAACAAAAAGTGGTCATGGATCTGCTGCTCCAGGATTTAACAGCTGGTTAGTAAGTTGAAGTGTCAGGGAGTTGGGAACTGTCAGGTAGTTGGATCTGCTGTTCCAGGATTTAACAGTGGCATGGATCTGTGCAGTAGGCACCCCAGGTTAAAGTGGCGGGTCCACGGTTCTCACTTGTAAGTTTCATGTAACGTTTGAATAATTTATTTAAAATCTAGTTAAAAAAGCTCTCAAAGGAAATTGTGAATCCCTTTTGGTACAAGGAGGTAATCCTTCCATTCAAATTTCAGATCTTAAAACAACTTGAGGTTCTTTCTACCTTCGAATTCGACAAATGGAGATAAAGAGATTTCCTTTTTAGTCCTTATCATTTGGGATACTGAAAAGTGCATGGATACTTTCATGTAAATAGACTACCAAAGACTTCTTCATTCACTTCTTCTTATAGTTTTCAATGGCAGGGCCAAAGGAAGAGGGGGTGAGCCTGCGAGACCTTTTTTACTTGGTTCGAAAGTCTGACCCTAAGTTACCTTGGAACACGGATCGTTCCGGTTCGTCTAATGGGGACGCAGAACGCAATACCCTATGGAATTCGGTGTGATTGGGGTATGCTTCTTTTGATACCTTTCTCGAAGTTTTAACATTTTTCTGAAATTAAGAATGGAGTATTTTTGAAGTCAAAACTCTAAAAATGAATGTAGCTTCGCAAATTTTATTTTAACTTCACCTTCTATACAACCATCTCTGCCACAAAATCAACAAAAAAAATAATTGAATATCTGAAACTGAAGATCCAGAGAGAATATGAGATTGCTTTACCCTTCTAGCCCGTCACCGCCACTACCAACCATCACTGCCACAATCAAACCCACCTCCTTCAATACCCACCCTAGCTCTGTTTCGAATCCACCTGATTCCACCAAAAACAACACCACAAACGACTCCATCTACAGCCCCAAACCTCCCAATCAAACCTCGCTTCAATTCGGACCACAGAGCGAGTCCACCCAAATCAACACCATAAATGCAACCATCGACTATCACACGCCACCCACATCAACGCTAGCTGCAGTTCAAACCCATTAGATAAACTCCAGTTCCCCAATTTTTATAAGTTGAGGACCCGTTTTGAAACCCCCAATTTATGTAGTCTCTCTCTTCGTCTTGTGAGGTGATTGGAGGCAGAGGCAGGGGCAAAAGTGGTGAGAAGAGAAATAAATTGGGTGCTTAAAGGGAGGGAGATTCCTGGCGTTGACGGTAGTGAAGAAGTTGAATGGGATTTGAAAGATCAGATTAAATATGGAGTTTCTTTTTGTGGTTTTTCCAACCCACCACACGAGCAAACTACAACCAAGCACATTTTCCCACCTCTTTTCTCTATGTTGATCCATTGCCGCCCCACCTCTGTATAAATTGCAGCTCATGCAAGCATTGATATTTGATTCAGTGGTTGTTACGGTCGTGTAAGTTTCAGCTTGTGATGGTTTCGCAGGTTAATATGGTGGTGGCAGAAGTCGAAGATGAAGGTGATGGTGATTGGCTGGAGCTGGTAAAAATGAAGGTGATGGTGATTCAGTGGTTGTTATGGTCGTCTAATGTAAAACCAGTGCTTCAAAGGAACCACGAAACTAAGTCTATTCTCTTAGCCCTTAGTTTGGGGAAGACTAATGAACTGGTTACACCATTGACGACATCCATGACACAATCAATTCACCAAATCTGCATACAGCATTTAACTATTTAAATTTGATACAATTACCTAAATGAAGCTAGTTAAATAATCTGAAGAGTCAAGAGTAGAGTTATGCCAAGATTTGGGGAAGACTAATGAACTGGTTCTTCAAGCAACTTCAGAAGAGGGAAGAGGTTCCATCCACATTCCAAATTCAACAACATTGGACCAGTAGCCGCCATCCTCGGACATGTGACAACAATCATCCTTCAAAGAATAGTAAATTGGGCAAGCTTTATCCATCATCTACCAGTAGAAATACATCTTGTTTGCAACATTTGATCAATAAGGGACAGGAAAAGAACTCACTTGCATGCCTAGGGGGTGTCAAATAATATGAGGGACAGATTCGTACGACTAATTTAACTTTAGGGAGGTTGTTGTAATATTCTCCTTTCCAGATTTTAACTATTTATGATAAATTTTAAGTTCGGGGCGACAAACCGAAAAAAACTCACTTGCATGCTAGGGTTACACCATTGACGACATCCATGACGACGAATACGATGAAGAGGAATCATGGTTTAACTGTTGATGCTATTGCTCCTAAAACTTGTTCAACACGTCACGATTCGGAACATTGTCGAGAGAAGAAGAAAAAGAATGCGGAAAGGACGAAGCTGCTCGAGCTTCCTTGTGATATACTCGCGAACATACTGGGCGGGCTATCTTCAGCTGATCGTATTCGGTTTGGTGATACTTGTAAGAACAATCTCTCTTTAGTCACCACCAATAAACACAATAAACATATTCATCGATATGAATTTCGTAAAATTGATAAGCTTCCACGGCTGGTTATTACAGTAATCCGTCGCCGTCTGGCGGCGTCTAGGTTGTCAGTCAAGTTGTTCGACCCAACTCACCACCAAGGACAACCACACTACGCTACTTACGAAATCTACGGCCGAGAAGGACAATGTTCTCCGCCTTCGCGCACTTTGTTAAAAGCTGCCAAAAGTGGGTGGTTGCTCTATTTATGGCCAAAACAAGAAGCTGGAGTTTCAGTAGCTGGTTTGACATCTTTCTTATTGATTTCACCTTTCAATAAAAGGATCATCAAGTTGCCTGATTTGGACCATCGTTTTGACAAGTATGAGAATAAATTAAGGTCTTCCACCTCAAAACCAATCGCGTTATTTTCATCCGTTTCCACATTCTCTTCAGATCCATCTTCCCCGAACTGTGTTTACTTCTTTCTGGCTCAAAAAGGCATCCCAGGAAAATTTATGACCAGCACGCCACATCAAAGGACCGGAGTTTGTCAAACAATTATATTAAAAGGCTGATGATGGTGAATGTTTCATCCGCGGTCAACCACGAGGGATGTTTCTATTGTGTATCTTGTGCTGTTCAGCAAAGCTGGGAAGTCATCATTGAGAGTTATTCCTCATACAAGTTTAAATTGAGGACTAACTCCGTGTGCTTGTACCTCCATGTTTGTCAAGAAAAGCTTCTTCTGGAACTCGTGGAAGACTATATGGGGAAGGTTTGCTGTGGGCAGTTCGAGTTTCGTAGGTCAACAAGGACATGGGTCAAGAAAACAAGCTTGGGAAATTATGTGTTATTTCTTGGTATTTGTACATCATTTGTTGTTCGGTCAAGTTGTGACAACAACACTGCAGACATGATGTACTTCTACAGCTCCGTGAATGATCACCGTAGCCCAATGTACTATTCCTTCAAGGATGGGAAGTGTCACACTTGCAAGGATAGCGAATTTTGGTCTGGTATGTAGTAAGAGGAGTTTGGGTTGAACCTCTTTCCCCTTCTGAACTTGCTTGAAGAATTCATCTGTAGATCATTAGGATTGTCAAGACCTAGGTGCAACTCTACTCCAAACCCACCTCCTTCAATACCCACCCTAGCTCTGTTTCAAATCCACCTGATTCCACCAAAAACAACACCACAAACGACTCCATCTACAGCCCCAAACCTCCCAATCAAACCTCGCTTCAATTCGGACCACAGAGCGAGTCCACCCAAATCAACACCATAAATGCAACCATCGACTATCACACGCCACCCACATCAACGCTAGCTGCAGTTCAAACCCATTAGATAAACCCCAGTTCCCCAATTTTTATAAGTTGAGGACCCGTTTTGAAACCCCCAATTTATGTAGTCTCTCTCTTCGTCTTGTGAGGTGATTGGAGGCAGAGGCAGGGGAAAAAGTGGTGAGAAGAGAAATAAATTGGGTGCTTAAAGGGGGGGAGATTCCTGGCGTTGACGGTAGTGAAGAAGTTGAACGGGATTTTAAAGATCAGATTAAATATGGAGTTTCTTTTTGTGGTTTTTCCAACCCACCACACGAGCAAACTACAACCAAGCACATTTTCCCACCTCTTTTCTCTATGTTGACCCATTGCCGCCCCACCTCTGTATAAATTGCAGCTCATGCAAGCATTGGTATTTGATTCAGTGGTTGTTACGGTCGTGTAAGTTTCAGCCTGTGATGGTTTCGCAGGTTAATATGGTGGTGGCAGAAGTCGAAGATGAAGGTGATGGTGATTGGCTGGAGCTGGTAAAAATGAAGGTGATGGTGATTCAGTGGTTGTTATGGTCGTCTAATGTATAACCAGTGCTTCAAAGGAACCACGAAACTAAGTCTATTCTCTTAGCCCTTAGTTTGGGGAAGACTAATGAACTGGTTACACCATTGACGACATCCATGACACAATCAATTCACCAAATCTGCATACAGCATTTAACTATTTAAATTTGATACAATTACCTAAATGAAGCTAGTTAAATAATCTGAAGAGTCAAGAGTAGAGTTATGCCAAGATTTGGGGAAGACTAATGAACTGGTTCTTCAAGCAACTTCAGAAGAGGAAAGAGGTTCCATCCACATTCCAAATTCAACAACATTGGACCAGTAGCCGCCATCCTCGGACATGTGACAACAATCATCCTTCAAAGAATAGTAAATTGGGCAAGCTTTATCCATCATCTACCAGTAGAAATACATCTTGTTTGCAACATTTGATCAATAAGGGACAGGAAAAGAACTCACTTACATGCCTAGGGGGTGTCAAATAATATGTGGGACAGATTCGTACGAATAATTTAACTTTAGGGAGGTTGTTGTAATATTCTCCTTTCCAGATTTTAACTATTTATGATAAATTTTAAGTTCGGGGCGACAAACCGAAAAAAACTCACTTGCATGCCTAGGGTTACACCATTGACGACATCCATGACGACGAATACGATGAAGAGGAATCATGGTTTAACTGTTGATGCTATTGCTCCTAAAACTTGTTCAACACGTCACGATTCGGAACATTGTCGAGAGAAGAAGAAAAAGAATGCGGAAAGGACGAAGCTGCTCGAGCTTCCTTGTGATATACTCGCGAACATACTGGGCGGGCTATCTTCAGCTGATCGTATTCGGTTTGGTGATACTTGTAAGAACAATCTCTCTTTAGTCACCACCAATAAACACAATAAACATATTCATCGATATGAATTCCGTAAAATTGATAAGCTTCCACGGCTGGTTATTACAGTAATCCGTCGCCGTCTGGCGGCGTCTAGGTTGTCAGTCAAGTTGTTCGACCCAACTCACCGCCAAGGACAACCACACTACGCTACTTACGAAATCTACGACCGAGAAGGACAATGTTCTCCGCCTTCGCGCACTTTGTTAAAAGCTGCCAAAAGTGGGTGGTTGCTCTATTTATGGCCAAAACAAGAAGCTGGAGTTTCAGTAGCTGGTTTGACATCTTTCTTATTGATTTCACCTTTCAATAAAAGGATCATCAAGTTGCCTGATTTGGACCATCGTTTTGACAAGTATGAGAATAAATTAAGGTCTTCCACCTCAAAACCAATCGCGTTATTTTCATCCGTTTCCACATTCTCTTCAGATCCATCTTCCCCGAACTGTGTTTACTTCTTTCTGGCTCAAAAAGGCATCCCATGAAAATTTATGACCAGCACGCCACATCAAAGGACCGGAGTTTGTCAAACAATTATATTAAAAGGCTGATGATGGTGAATGTTTCATCCGCGGTCAACCACGAGGGATGTTTCTATTGTGTATCTTGTGCTGTTCAGCAAAGCTGGGAAGTCATCATTGAGAGTTATTCCTCATACAAGTTTAAATTGAGGACTAACTCCGTGTGCTTGTACCTCCATGTTTGTCAAGAAAAGCTTCTTCTGGAACTCGTGGAAGACTATATGGGGAAGGTTTGCTGTGGGCAGTTCGAGTTTCGTAGGTCAACAAGGACATGGGTCAAGAAAACAAGCTTGGGAAATTATGTGTTATTTCTTGGTATTTGTACATCATTTGTTGTTCGGTCAAGTTGTGACAACAACACTGCAGACATGATGTACTTCTACAGCTCCGTGAATGATCACCGTAGCCCAATGTACTATTCCTTCAAGGATGGGAAGTGTCACACTTGCAAGGATAGCGAATTTTGGTCTGGTATGTAGTAAGAGGAGTTTGGGTTGAACCTCTTTCCCCTTCTGAACTTGCTTGAAGAATTCATCTGTAGATCATTAGGATTGTCAAGACCTAGGTGCAACTCTACTCCAAACCCACCTCCTTCAATACCCACCCTAGCTCTGTTTCAAATCCACCTGATTCCACCAAAAACAACACCACAAACGACTCCATCTACAGCCCCAAACCTCCCAATCAAACCTCGCTTCAATTCGGACCACATAGCGAGTCCACCCAAATCAACACCGTAAATGCAACCATCGACTATCACACGCCACCCACATCAACGCTAGCTGCAGTTCAAACCCATTAGATAAACTCCAGTTCCCCAATTTTTATAAGTTGAGGACCCGTTTTGAAACCCCCAATTTATGTAGTCTCTCTCTTCGTCTTGTGAGGTGATTGGAGGCAGAGGCAGGGGCAAAAGTGGTGAGAAGAGAAATAAATTGGGTGCTTAAAGGGGGGGGGGAGATTCCTGGCGTTGACGGTAGTGAAGAAGTTGAACGGGATTTGAAAGATCAGATTAAATATGGAGTTTCTTTTTGTGGTTTTTCCAACCCACCACACGAGCAAACTACAACCAAGCACATTTTCCCACCTCTTTTCTCTATGTTGACCCATTGCCGCCCCACCTCTGTATAAATTGCAGCTCATGCAAGCATTGGTATTTGATTCAGTGGTTGTTACGGTCGTGTAAGTTTCAGCCTGTGATGGTTTCGCAGGTTAATATGGTGGTGGCAGAAGTCGAAGATGAAGGTGATGGTGATTGGCTGGAGCTGGTAAAAATGAAGGTGATGGTGATTCAGTGGTTGTTATGGTCGTCTAATGTAAAACCAGTGCTTCAAAGGAACCACGAAACTAAGTCTATTCTCTTAGCCCTTAGTTTGGGGAAGACTAATGAACTGGTTACACCATTGACGACATCCATGACACAATCAATTCACCAAATCTGCATACAGCATTTAACTATTTAAATTTGATACAATTACCTAAATGAAGCTAGTTAAATAATCTGAAGAGTCAAGAGTAGAGTTATGCCAAGATTTGGGGAAGACTAATGAACTGGTTCTTCAAGCAACTTCAGAAGAGGAAAGAGGTTACATCCACATTCCAAATTCAACAACATTGGACCAGTAGCCGCCATCCTCGGACATGTGACAACAATCATCCTTCAAAGAATAGTAAATTGGGCAAGCTTTATCCATCATCTACCAGTAGAAATACATCTTGTTTGCAACATTTGATCAATAAGGGACAGGAAAAGAACTCACTTACATGCCTAGGGGGTGTCAAATAATATGTGGGACAGATTCGTACGACTAATTTAACTTTAGGGAGGTTGTTGTAATATTCTCCTTTCCAGATTTTAACTATTTATGATAAATTTTAAGTTCGGGGCGACAAACCGAAAAAAACTCACTTGCATGCCTAGGGTTACACCATTGACGACATCCATGACGACGAATACGATGAAGAGGAATCATGGTTTAACTGTTGATGCTATTGCTCCTAAAACTTGTTCAACACGTCACGATTCGGAACATTGTCGAGAGAAGAAGAAAAAGAATGCGGAAAGGACGAAGCTGCTCGAGCTTCCTTGTGATATACTCGCGAACATACTGGGCGGGCTATCTTCAGCTGATCGTATTCGGTTTGGTGATACTTGTAAGAACAATCTCTCTTTAGTCACCACCAATAAACACAATAAACATATTCATCGATATGAATTTCGTAAAATTGATAAGCTTCCACGGCTGGTTATTACAGTAATCCGTCGCCGTCTGGCGGCGTCTAGGTTGTCAGTCAAGTTGTTCGACCCAACTCACCGCCAAGGACAACCACACTACGCTACTTACGAAATCTACGACCGAGAAGGACAATGTTCTCCGCCTTCGCGCACTTTGTTAAAAGCTGCCAAAAGTGGGTGGTTGCTCTATTTATGGCCAAAACAAGAAGCTGGAGTTTCAGTAGCTGGTTTGACATCTTTCTTATTGATTTCACCTTTCAATAAAAGGATCATCAAGTTGCCTGATTTGGACCATCGTTTTGACAAGTATGAGAATAAATTAAGGTCTTCCACCTCAAAACCAATCGCGTTATTTTCATCCGTTTCCACATTCTCTTCAGATCCATCTTCCCCGAACTGTGTTTACTTCTTTCTGGCTCAAAAAGGCATCCCAGGAAAATTTATGACCAGCACGCCACATCAAAGGACCGGAGTTTGTCAAACAATTATATTAAAAGGCTGATGATGGTGAATGTTTCATCCGCGGTCAACCACGAGGGATGTTTCTATTGTGTATCTTGTGCTGTTCAGCAAAGCTGGGAAGTCATCATTGAGAGTTATTCCTCGTACAAGTTTAAATTGAGGACTAACTCCGTGTGCTTGTACCTCCATGTTTGTCAAGAAAAGCTTCTTCTGGAACTCGTGGAAGACTATATGGGGAAGGTTTGCTGTGGGCAGTTCGAGTTTCGTAGGTCAACAAGGACATGGGTCAAGAAAACAAGCTTGGGAAATTATGTGTTATTTCTTGGTATTTGTACATCATTTGTTGTTCGGTCAAGTTGTGACAACAACACTGCAGACATGATGTACTTCTACAGCTCCGTGAATGATCACCGTAGCCCAATGTACTATTCCTTCAAGGATGGGAAGTGTCACACTTGCAAGGATAGCGAATTTTGGTCTGGTATGTAGTAAGAGGAGTTTGGGTTGAACCTCTTTCCCCTTCTGAACTTGCTTGAAGAATTCATCTGTAGATCATTAGGATTGTCAAGACCTAGGTGCAACTCTACTCCAAACCCACCTCCTTCAATACCCGCCCTAGCTCTGTTTCAAATCCACCTGATTCCACCAAAAACAACACCACAAACGACTCCATCTACAGCCCCAAACCTCCCAATCAAACCTCGCTTCAATTCGGACCACAGAGCGAGTCCACCCAAATCAACACCATAAATGCAACCATCGACTATCACACGCCACCCACATCAACGCTAGCTGCAGTTCAAACCCATTAGATAAACTCCAGTTCCCCAATTTTTATAAGTTGAGGACCCGTTTTGAAACCCCCAATTTATGTAGTCTCTCTCTTCGTCTTGTGAGGTGATTGGAGGCAGAGGCAGGGGCAAAAGTGGTGAGAAGAGAAATAAATTGGGTGCTTAAAGGGGGGGAGATTCCTGGCGTTGACGGTAGTGAAGAAGTTGAACGGGATTTGAAAGATCAGATTAAATATGGAGTTTCTTTTTGTGGTTTTTCCAACCCACCACACGAGCAAACTACAACCAAGCACATTTTCCCACCTCTTTTCTCTATGTTGACCCATTGCCGCCCCACCTCTGTATAAATTGCAGCTCATGCAAGCATTGGTATTTGATTCAGTGGTTGTTACGGTCGTGTAAGTTTCAGCCTGTGATGGTTTCGCAGGTTAATATGGTGGTGGCAGAAGTCGAAGATGAAGGTGATGGTGATTGGCTGGAGCTGGTAAAAATGAAGGTGATGGTGATTCAGTGGTTGTTATGGTCGTCTAATGTAAAACCAGTGCTTCAAAGGAACCACGAAACTAAGTCTATTCTCTTAGCCCTTAGTTTGGGGAAGACTAATGAACTGGTTACACCATTGACGACATCCATGACACAATCAATTCACCAAATCTGCATACAGCATTTAACTATTTAAATTTGATACAATTACCTAAATGAAGCTAGTTAAATAATCTGAAGAGTCAAGAGTAGAGTTATGCCAAGATTTGGGGAAGACTAATGAACTGGTTCTTCAAGCAACTTCAGAAGAGGAAAGAGGTTCCATCCACATTCCAAATTCAACAACATTGGACCAGTAGCCGCCATCCTCGGACATGTGACAACAATCATCCTTCAAAGAATAGTAAATTGGGCAAGCTTTATCCATCATCTACCAGTAGAAATACATCTTGTTTGCAACATTTGATCAATAAGGGACAGGAAAAGAACTCACTTACATGCCTAGGGGGTGTCAAATAATATGTGGGACAGATTCGTACGACTAATTTAACTTTAGGGAGGTTGTTGTAATATTCTCCTTTCCAGATTTTAACTATTTATGATAAATTTTAAGTTCGGGGCGACAAACCGAAAAAAACTCACTTGCATGCCTAGGGTTACACCATTGACGACATCCATGACGACGAATACGATGAAGAGGAATCATGGTTTAACTGTTGATGCTATTGCTCCTAAAACTTGTTCAACACGTCACGATTCGGAATATTGTCGAGAGAAGAAGAAAAAGAATGCGGAAAGGACGAAGCTGCTCGAGCTTCCTTGTGATATACTCGCGAACATACTGGGCGGGCTATCTTCAGCTGATCGTATTCGGTTTGGTGATACTTGTAAGAACAATCTCTCTTTAGTCACCACCAATAAACACAATAAACATATTCATCGATATGAATTTCGTAAAATTGATAAGCTTCCACGGCTGGTTATTACAGTAATCCGTCGCCGTCTGGCGGCGTCTAGGTTGTCAGTCAAGTTGTTCGACCCAACTCACCGCCAAGGACAACCACACTACGCTACTTACGAAATCTACGACTGAGAAGGACAATGTTCTCCGCCTTCGCGCACTTTGTTAAAAGCTGCCAAAAGTGGGTGGTTGCTCTATTTATGGCCAAAACAAGAAGCTGGAGTTTCAGTAGCTGGTTTGACATCTTTCTTATTGATTTCACCTTTCAATAAAAGGATCATCAAGTTGCCTGATTTGGACCATCGTTTTGACAAGTATGAGAATAAATTAAGGTCTTCCACCTCAAAACCAATCGCGTTATTTTCATCCGTTTCCACATTCTCTTCAGATCCATCTTCCCCGAACTGTGTTTACTTCTTTCTGGCTCAAAAAGGCATCCCAGGAAAATTTATGACCAGCACGCCACATCAAAGGACCGGAGTTTGTCAAACAATTATATTAAAAGGCTGATGATGGTGAATGTTTCATCCGCGGTCAACCACGAGGGATGTTTCTATTGTGTATCTTGTGCTGTTCAGCAAAGCTGGGAAGTCATCATTGAGAGTTATTCCTCATACAAGTTTAAATTGAGGACTAACTCCGTGTGCTTGTACCTCCATGTTTGTCAAGAAAAGCTTCTTCTGGAACTCGTGGAAGACTATATGGGGAAGGTTTGCTGTGGGCAGTTCGAGTTTCGTAGGTCAACAAGGACATGGGTCAAGAAAACAAGCTTGGGAAATTATGTGTTATTTCTTGGTATTTGTACATCATTTGTTGTTCGGTCAAGTTGTGACAACAACACTGCAGACATGATGTACTTCTACAGCTCCGTGAATGATCACCGTAGCCCAATGTACTATTCCTTCAAGGATGGGAAGTGTCACACTTGCAAGGATAGCGAATTTTGGTCTGGTATGTAGTAAGAGGAGTTTGGGTTGAACCTCTTTCCCCTTCTGAACTTGCTTGAAGAATTCATCTGTAGATCATTAGGATTGTCAAGACCTAGGTGCAACTCTACTCCAAACCCACCTCCTTCAATACCCACCCTAGCTCTGTTTCAAATCCACCTGATTCCACCAAAAACAACACCACAAACGACTCCATCTACAGCCCCAAACCTCCCAATCAAACCTCGCTTCAATTCGGACCACAGAGCGAGTCCACCCAAATCAACACCATAAATGCAACCATCGACTATCACACGCCACCCACATCAACGCTAGCTGCAGTTCAAACCCATTAGATAAACTCCAGTTCCCCAATTTTTATAAGTTGAGGACCCGTTTTGAAACCCCCAATTTATGTAGTCTCTCTCTTCGTCTTGTGAGGTGATTGGAGGCAGAGGCAGGGGCAAAAGTGGTGAGAAGAGAAATAAATTGGGTGCTTAAAGGGGGGGAGATTCCTGGCGTTGACGGTAGTGAAGAAGTTGAACGGGATTTGAAAGATCAGATTAAATATGGAGTTTCTTTTTGTGGTTTTTCCAACCCACCACACGAGCAAACTACAACCAAGCACATTTTCCCACCTCTTTTCTCTATGTTGACCCATTGCCGCCCCACCTCTGTATAAATTGCAGCTCATGCAAGCATTGGTATTTGATTCAGTGGTTGTTACGGTCGTGTAAGTTTCAGCCTGTGATGGTTTCGCAGGTTAATATGGTGGTGGCAGAAGTCGAAGATGAAGGTGATGGTGATTGGCTGGAGCTGGTAAAAATGAAGGTGATGGTGATTCAGTGGTTGTTATGGTCGTCTAATGTAAAACCAGTGCTTCAAAGGAACCACGAAACTAAGTCTATTCTCTTAGCCCTTAGTTTGGGGAAGACTAATGAACTGGTTACACCATTGACGACATCCATGACACAATCAATTCACCAAATCTGCATACAGCATTTAACTATTTAAATTTGATACAATTACCTAAATGAAGCTAGTTAAATAATCTGAAGAGTCAAGAGTAGAGTTATGCCAAGATTTGGGGAAGACTAATGAACTGGTTCTTCAAGCAACTTCAGAAGAGGAAATAGGTTCCATCCACATTCCAAATTCAACAACATTGGACCAGTAGCCGCCATCCTCGGACATGTGACAACAATCATCCTTCAAAGAATAGTAAATTGGGCAAGCTTTATCCATCATCTACCAGTAGAAATACATCTTGTTTGCAACATTTGATCAATAAGGGACAGGAAAAGAACTCACTTACATGCCTAGGGGGTGTCAAATAATATGTGGGACAGATTCGTACGACTAATTTAACTTTAGGGAGGTTGTTGTAATATTCTCCTTTCCAGATTTTAACTATTTATGATAAATTTTAAGTTCGGGGCGACAAACCGAAAAAAACTCACTTGCATGCCTAGGTTTACACCATTGACGACATCCATGACGACGAATACGATGAAGAGGAATCATGGTTTAACTGTTGATGCTATTGCTCCTAAAACTTGTTCAACACGTCACGATTCGGAACATTGTCGAGAGAAGAAGAAAAAGAATGCGGAAAGGACGAAGCTGCTCGAGCTTCCTTGTGATATACTCGCGAACATACTGGGCGGGCTATCTTCAGCTGATCGTATTCGGTTTGGTGATACTTGTAAGAACAATCTCTCTTTAGTCACCACCAATAAACACAATAAACATATTCATCGATATGAATTTCGTAAAATTGATAAGCTTCCACGGCTGGTTATTACAGTAATCCGTCGCCGTCTGGCGGCGTCTAGGTTGTCAGTCAAGTTGTTCGACCCAACTCACCGCCAAGGACAACCACACTACGCTACTTACGAAATCTACGACCGAGAAGGACAATGTTCTCCGCCTTCGCGCACTTTGTTAAAAGCTGCCAAAAGTGGGTGGTTGCTCTATTTATGGCCAAAACAAGAAGCTGGAGTTTCAGTAGCTGGTTTGACATCTTTCTTATTGATTTCACCTTTCAATAAAAGGATCATCAAGTTGCCTGATTTGGACCATCGTTTTGACAAGTATGAGAATAAATTAAGGTCTTCCACCTCAAAACCAATCGCGTTATTTTCATCCGTTTCCACATTCTCTTCAGATCCATCTTCCCCGAACTGTGTTTACTTCTTTCTGGCTCAAAAAGGCATCCCAGGAAAATTTATGACCAGCACGCCACATCAAAGGACCGGAGTTTGTCAAACAATTATATTAAAAGGCTGATGATGGTGAATGTTTCATCCGCGGTCAACCACGAGGGATGTTTCTATTGTGTATCTTGTGCTGTTCAGCAAAGCTGGGAAGTCATCATTGAGAGTTATTCCTCATACAAGTTTAAATTGAGGACTAACTCCGTGTGCTTGTACCTCCATGTTTGTCAAGAAAAGCTTCTTCTGGAACTCGTGGAAGACTATATGGGGAAGGTTTGCTGTGGGCAGTTCGAGTTTCGTAGGTCAACAAGGACATGGGTCAAGAAAACAAGCTTGGGAAATTATGTGTTATTTCTTGGTATTTGTACATCATTTGTTGTTCGGTCAAGTTGTGACAACAACACTGCAGACATGATGTACTTCTACAGCTCCGTGAATGATCACCGTAGCCCAATGTACTATTCCTTCAAGGATGGGAAGTGTCACACTTGCAAGGATAGCGAATTTTGGTCTGGTATGTAGTAAGAGGAGTTTGGGTTGAACCTCTTTCCCCTTCTGAACTTGCTTGAAGAATTCATCTGTAGATCATTAGGATTGTCAAGACCTAGGTGCAACTCTACTCCAAACCCACCTCCTTCAATACCCACCCTAGCTCTGTTTCAAATCCACCTGATTCCACCAAAAACAACACCACAAACGACTCCATCTACAGCCCCAAACCTCCCAATCAAACCTCGCTTCAATTTGGACCACAGAGCGAGTCCACCCAAATCAACACCATAAATGCAACCATCGACTATCACACGCCACCCACATCAACGCTAGCTGCAGTTCAAATCCATTAGATAAACTCCAGTTACCCAATTTTTATAAGTTGAGGACCCGTTTTGAAACCCCCAATTTATGTAGTCTCTCTCTTCGTCTTGTGAGGTGATTGGAGGCAGAGGCAGGGGCAAAAGTGGTGAGAAGAGAAATAAATTGGGTGCTTAAAGGGGGGGAGATTCCTGGCGTTGACGGTAGTGAAGAAGTTGAACGGGATTTGAAAGATCAGATTAAATATGGAGTTTCTTTTTGTGGTTTTTCCAACCCACCACACGAGAAAACTACAACCAAGCACATTTTCCCACCTCTTTTCTCTATGTTGACCCATTGCCGCCCCACCTCTGTATAAATTGCAGCTCATGCAAGCATTGGTATTTGATTCAGTGGTTGTTACGGTCGTGTAAGTTTCAGCCTGTGATGGTTTCGCAGGTTAATATGGTGGTGGCAGAAGTCGAAGATGAAGGTGATGGTGATTGGCTGGAGCTGGTAAAAATGAAGGTGATGGTGATTCAGTGGTTGTTATGGTCGTCTAATGTAAAACCAGTGCTTCAAAGGAACCACGAAACTAAGTCTATTCTCTTAGCCCTTAGTTTGGGGAAGACTAATGAACTGGTTACACCATTGACGACATCCATGACACAATCAATTCACCAAATCTGCATACAGCATTTAACTATTTAAATTTGATACAATTACCTAAATGAAGCTAGTTAAATAATCTGAAGAGTCAAGAGTAGAGTTATGCCAAGATTTGGGGAAGACTAATGAACTGGTTCTTCAAGCAACTTCAGAAGAGGAAAGAGGTTCCATCCACATTCCAAATTCAACAACATTGGACCAGTAGCCGCCATCCTCGGACATGTGACAACAATCATCCTTCAAAGAATAGTAAATTGGGCAAGCTTTATCCATCATCTACCAGTAGAAATACATCTTGTTTGCAACATTTGATCAATAAGGGACAGGAACAGAACTCACTTGCATGCCTAGGGGGTGTCAAATAATATGAGGGACAGATTCGTACGAATAATTTAACTTTAGGGAGGTTGTTGTAATATTCTCCTTTCCAGATTTTAACTATTTATGATAAATTTTAAGTTCGGGGCGACAAACCGAAAAAAACTCACTTGCATGCCTAGGGTTACACCATTGACGACATCCGTGACGACGAATACGATGAAGAGGAATCATGGTTTAACTGTTGATGCTATTGCTCCTAAAACTTGTTCAACAAGTCACGATTCGGAACATTGTCGAGAGAAGAAGAAAAAGAATGCGGAAAGGACGAAGCTGCTCGAGCTTCCTTGTGATATACTCGCGAACATACTGGGCGGGCTATCTTCAGCTGATCGTATTCGGTTTGGTGATACTTGTAAGAACAATCTCTCTTTAGTCACCACCAATAAACACAATAATCATATTCATCGATATGAATTTCGTACAATTGATAAGCTTCCATGGCTGGTTATTACAGTAATCCGTCGCCGTCTGGCGGAATCTAGGTTGTCAGTCAGGTTGTTCGACCCACGTCACCGCTAAGGACAACCACACCACGCTACTTACGAAATCTATGACCGAGAAGGACAATGTTCTCCCCCTTCGCGCACTTTGTTAAAAGCTGCCAAAAGTGGGTGGTTGCCCTATTTATGGCCAAAACAAGAAGCTGGAGTTTCAGTTGCTGGTTTGACATCTTTCTTATTGATTTCGCCTTTCAATAAAAGGATCATAAAGTTGCCAAATTTGGACCATCGTTTTGACAAGTATGAGAATAAATTAAGGTGTTACACCTCAATACCAATCGGGTTATTTTCATCCCTAGCCACATTCTCTTCAGATCTATCTTCCCCGAACTGTGTTTACTTCTTTCTGGCTCAAAAATGCATCCCAGGAAATTTTATCACCAGCACTCTACATCAAAGGACAGGAGTTCGACAAACAATTATATTTAAAAGGCTGATGATGGCGAATGTTTCATCCGTGGTCTACCACGAGGGATATTTCTATTGTGTATCTTCTGTTGTTCAGCAAAGCTGGGAAGTCATCATTGAGAGTTATTCCTTATACAAGTTTAAAATGAGGACTAACTCTATGTGCTTGTACCTCCATGTTTGTCAAGGAAAGCTTCTTATGGCACTCGTGGAAGACTATATGGGGAAGGTTTGCTGTGGGCTGTTCGAGTTTCGTAGGTCTACAAGGTCGAGAAAACAAGCTTGGGAAATTAAGTGTTATTTCTTGGTAATTGTACATCATTTGCTGTTGGGCCAAGTTGTGACAACAACACTGCAGACAGGATGTATTTCTACAGCTCCTGAATGATCACCGTAGCCAAATGTACTATTCCTTCAAGGATGGGAAGTGTCAAATTTGCAAGGATAGCGAATTTTGGTCTGGTATGTAGTAAGAGGAGTATGGGTTGAACCTCTTTCTCCTTCAGAACTTGCTTGAAGAATTCATCTGTTTATTATTACGATTGTCAAAACCTAGGTGCAACTCTACTCCAAACTCTTTATATTGTAACTGAATTTATCTAAGTTGAATACATTATGCTCCTTATGAAATCCACGGCCCGCAACCAAAAAGAGTGCCGCATCCGGTTGGTTGTTGGGTTTACGGCTACAACTAAAAACTCGTGATATATCTTTCTTTTTGTTTTCTCCTTTCAATAAAAGAAACGTCGAACTTAAACATTGTTGGTTCAGTCACATTGGGGAGATCTAGGAACTTGTCAAGTGACATTCTCTTGAGATACTCGTACATTGTTTTTGTATGTGAAGGGAAGTTAAATCTTGCATTCGTGTACTCACCGCCAAAGAAGGAAAACACTAATGGTGTGGAGATGGTTCGCTGCAGGTTGTTCGAGTTTGGTAGCTCTACAAGGACATGGTAGAGAAAATAAGCTTGGGAAATGGCATAGAAGATTCTTAAACAAAAGATTTATCACATCATCCAGAGTTATATATTGGGGTCGATGAACTTCCTATTTCTTCTTAGATTCCGTTGGTAGGTGGTAAAATATTTTCCTGTAAAATGATTTCCGTTGTTTTGGTTTTTGGTTCCCAATTTATCTCGTAAAATCTTCTCACTCAAACAATGTAAATGATATACACATTTAGAATCCATAAGCCATTTTTCAGAGAGTGAAAGCATGACAACAACTCATACTAACACATCCACCACCACGCTCACTGCTGCCACTGCTCCACCACCGCCTCCAACACTACTTCTCACGCTGCTACACTACCACAAAATGCCGCCACTCCACCATCAACTCCACCACTTGGCCATTACAGTTCAACATAAAATAGTTCATATTTGGGACTCAAAATCAACTAAATTCAAACACACTAACAGCTACAAGTTGAACCAACTAATTTATTTGTGGTTATATATTAATTATCTATTGCGCAAGAAAAAAGTTTTTTTTTCTAGCGCCAACCAAACACAAGAAAGTGATTGCAGAAAAAAATTACTAAAAATATTTTACGTGTAAGATATTTTCTTTCGTAAAACAATCTACCATCAACCAGGCAGATCCTTGGTTTCTCCAAATCAAACGTGAAATTTGTAATCACCACAAACTTGAGAGATATTGAGGCTTTTGCTCCTGGTGATCCATGTGTTGGAAAAAATCCGATTTTTCGCACGACTTTGGAAGAGGATTTCGAAGAATCGGCTTAATGATTCACGAAACCGAAAGTTGCTATGGATGCCTTATAACTAAGTGAACATCCTACAGCTTTACTACATCCAAAATTGTTGTCGGGTGAATGAAAAATTCATGGGTAAAGATGGCTTCTAAGATACTACTCCAAGAGAGAATTTAATTCATCCCACATTGGAGGGTGGGACAATCTTGTTCACTTTATGTAGCAAAATGTGTATCGCCCTTTGGGGGATACACATTTTGTGTAGGAGGGAGGACCTAGCTACGGTCCAAACCACTGCGCGCGAGCCGCCGCCGCCGTCCGTCCGGCTCGGGTTCGGTCACGGGCCGCGTTCTTTTGTGGGCTGGGCTTGTTATTAGGTTCAGACCCATTTAATTTTTTGGCCCAAGTTTATTTTCTCTAAGCCAAAATTAACATAATTTTGAATTTGTTTTCCAACTGTTCTGGAACGGTTTCGTAACCGTTCGTGAACAGACCCAACCGCCTCAACGGGTGTCTCTGCTTCTTTAAAAACAAAGCACCCTTGTCTCTCCTTCTTTAAAAACAGAGCACCCTTCCCTGTTTCTGTCATTCCGAAATTCCCAATTCCATAAACTTTTCCAAACTTCCAGAGTGCTATCATTTCATTTCAAAGCTTGCAACTCTTTTGGTTTCTAGCTTATGACCTTCTGGTTTCTTAAGCTTCTATTTGTCTTTGTCTAGTAAAATGATCCTTGCAGTGATTAGTTGTTGGTTCCAGCAATAGTTGCGTTAACCAGGCATGCCTTTGTGTATGCTTCTCTGATAGCTAACAAAGACTTTTGTTACTCGTCAGCGCCCATTGAAGATTATCTAGAGCCTATTTTATTTCTTTCATGGATTCACTATCTTGGCTGCTAAAATCGGAAAGAATGCAGGTCAAGGATCAGTATGGCCTATTCAATACTTATAGTAAACAAGCTTGTGAAATCATGCAATATTTCTTGCTTATACCTCAGTTACAGTTGCCACCTCATCTTCATGGGCATGATTTTGAGAATAGTCCGCATATTTAAATAACCCTCTTCTCTGAAGACATGGATCTGGTACTTGGAACTAGAACTTTGTGTTCAGGTTGTACGACTCAATTTCCCACCGTGGATGATATTTGAAATAGTTTGCGGTTCTTTCTACCTGTGGGTTCGACATAAGAGATTTCAAACAGGCCGGAGGACCTCCAATTTGGCATGTTTGAAAGCTGAACCGGTCTGGGCTGTGGTGGTCTTGAATTGACCCAGGACCGGAGTGATAGTGGGGTCCGGATTGGTACCAGATATGGCGAACTGAAGGACCAGCCCCAGGACCGGCCTAGGACCGTCAAATTTATTAGATGTGTATATATTATACACACACACACACACAAATATAGTACTCCTTTAAGTGTGTGTGTGTGTGTATACATGTTGTAAAAAATATATTTAAAACAAAAATCATAAACCCATGGGTGAGGACCGGCCCGCTCTAAACTGCCCCACACGTAGTGGTCTGATCGGTGGCCCGGGCCGGGCCCAAGATTGCTAATCCCTGGCCAGGACGGCCTACGGGGACCAGCTAGGCCCGGCCATCCTCCCACAGCCAGTCCGGTTAGGGACTGGGCCGGACTGTTTGACAGCGCTAGGACAGAATGTGGCTCAACTCTCTGGAGTCTGGACAGTAGAACTGATTTGTAGAAATGATAGTATAAAGAAAAGGTAGATAACATATATATGTTGGGAGTAATAGTTGGCGATGCACAAAGGGTAAGTGTGTATAACCTCAATCTTTGACTACTATCAAACAAATATCTAGCAAACCAAACTGGTTGGTCCTTTGGCAATTCTAAGTAGTACTCACATTAAGTTACCTTAATTAGAACTAGGCGTTACCCCGTACGTACGCGCGGGTACTAAAAGTATCGTACGTAAATACACATGAAGTATATTTGAGTTTGTGTCATGTACATATTATAGGTTCAAAAACATAATACATAAATTTTATAAAATATTTCAATATACTTAAGAGATATTTGTGTAAATTGCAGAGTGGATTTCATCTCCGGAAAGATTATTAATATATATTGTGAATAGCATGTGGCTGCTCTAAAGAAGGTGTCGGTTCAAACTCAAATATTTGCATAAATTATAGATTCACAAAGTCATGAAAACATAGTGTAACACATTTGTGCGAGACATGTTGCATCAAAGTTTACTCATCTAGCAAATTGACAAATTTTAGTATTTCCAAGAGTGGTATTTCTAAGAGAGTAACATGATCGGCAATGTTATGCGCTTAATTCAACATTTGTCCTTAAAACCCGAGAAATGTTTTCTTTTCGTGACTTTTTAAGAAATTTGCTCCTCAACAGTCCGGAGATTAATTATGTTTGAGTTTTCATCTTCTTTCTCTTGCTTTTAACCTAAATGAATCTAAGAGTGAAAATAAAAATGTAATCGAAGTTCATGCGTGTGTTTGACGAACAATCATTGGAATACAAAGAGTGTGTCACCACCACGATATGAATGTCATTTCTCTAAGAGCATCTCCAACCCATTGCTTTTTTCCCCTCCCCTCACCTCCCCCTCCCCATCCCCCTCCCCCCACGGGCCCACCATTTTCCCCCTCCCCCTCCCCCTCCCCCTCCCCTTCCGCCAAACTACTAATCGTCTCCAACCCATTTCTTTCCCCCCACCCAAAAAATTAATTTATAATATATATTTAATAATTTAAAACTCAATTATTAATACCAAAAAAAGTAAATGAAAAACCGTTTACCAATGTGTATATATATATATATACAAACACACAGACATGCACACAAAAAAAAATGTTAATAATAATAACAATGGTAAT
The DNA here is from genome assembly GCA_023055425.1 of Linanthus parryae. NCBI lineage: Eukaryota > Viridiplantae > Streptophyta > Magnoliopsida > Ericales > Polemoniaceae > Linanthus > Linanthus parryae. Next base: position 3,380,269 of record JALGPY010000002.1, read on the forward strand.
AATACTAATAATAATTAAAATAATATTAACAAACAAAATTTTTATTCGAAAAAATAACAATTACAAGTACGAGAAAGTCGTTATTACAAGAAATAAAATTAAACATTAATACAAAAATGCAACGAGTAGAGCGATAAAACACACAAATTGAAACAAACCAACCTAACAACGATTACAAGTTCTTTCGTTAGTTGAAAGGATTAACTTTCAAAAAAAAATAAGAAAATGATAACTTTTCGTACATATACTTTCCAACAATCGTGAATACATTATTAATTTTAAAAAAATATTAATCATAATAATAAAATACATAATATAATCACAAAATATTAGTATGTGTAATTAAAATGATCAAATATTTAATTAATTAATCATTTCATGTAGGGGGAGGGGGAGGGGATGTCCATGGGGAAATCCCCCCTAACCATCCCTCACCCAAGGCAAAATTTATCCCCATAGCACCCCCTCCCCCTCCCCCCATGATGTTGGACATGAACCGTATTTTTATACGATTTTCTCCTTCCCCCTCCCCCTCCCCCCCATGGGGTTGGAGATGCCCTAAGCAGAAGTCTTTGTTCACATTTTAAAGATTAACTAAGAGGATCATATTTGTTTACAACATTGAAAAAATAAAATTAGTTATATAGTAAAAGTTTATCCTAAAAAAACTACTTTAATGTTGCACAATTAAAATATACAACTCATTCATAATTTTACATCATTGAGTACCAATATTATATAATTTTTTAATTATTCAATTAAATCTTGATAATTTGAGGTTAAATTTGTCCTTTGTCGGGCTCTAAACTTGATAGATATGTGCATTAGTTTCAAGGTGTCTGTGGTCTATGTATTCATCTATCATATGAAGTTAGTCAAGAGTGTTTCAAATTTCTTACATAATTACTTATTCTTTCCTTGTCATTTTATTTGGACTAAAATTATAGTTTATTACTTTTAATTATCAGGGTTTATTTAATTTCATTCTTGGTCATTATATGTGTCAAAGAAATTAAAATACCACTATCCTAAACTCATATCGTACATAAGCTATAAAGTTATTTATACTTATTTTACATACTTATGTAATTATTTGGTAACACTTTATTTTTTTAATTCCCTTACACACTTATATTAGAAAATAAACCCAACAATTTTATGCTGAAGAAATATATTCATCGACTTCACTCTACTCTTTTTATTTTTGGTAGGCTACACGCATGTAGGGCGGTATAGACTTCGCATATTATTAAAAAAATCGGGCTCCTAATCCGTAAAAAATGTAGGGGACATAAAACCTTGTCAACTACAAAAACAACCAAAAGTACTAACGGGGTTGGAAGTACTTACCATATCTACTATCATCACCTAACATATGGATGTTCACTCTACTCATTTTCTCAAACTCAGTAAAGTATTCTAAGTATTTAAAAAAAGTACAACATATAATAAAGATAGATTACCTTTAGGTATTTAATTACATGCAATAAAATGATACATTGACCTCTAAGATAATATTAAAGAGAAAAAGATTTCTAAAACCGTTGTATAAAGTAATCGTATGAGCTAAAAGGGAGGTTTAAAAGATTTTGCAATAATATGGTTCTTTTGCATGAGATTAGATGTAACGTAATAAAAACTTATAAAACTTGTAATTTTTAAAAACATTGAATTCTCAACTTCAAGCGACAAAATGGTGCACACTCTTTTACTATCATATCAAAGCAGGTATTGTGAAGTCCATACAAATATAAAATGATTGGGATCTATAAGAAAATAGTGTGTGTGTGTAAGCAGGTATTTTTTCTCTAATTTAGAATTTTTCATTCTGAAATTTATGTAAAAGGCTTTATAAATGTGCAGAATGTTTCATGGGTAACATTGCATGAAATTCTAGAATAGTTCTAACAAAAATTCTACAAATAATTATTAATAATGATTACCAAAAGTATTACATAGATTACAAAACATTTGGCAAAGTAAATGATGGAGGAACTAATCTAAAAGTTGTTAATTTATATTGAAGAGCTAGTATAATGGAGAAGTAGAGGGGGAAAAAAGTTGAAACGAAAAGTTTGACGGCTCGGAGAAGAAAAACAGCATATATATGAAATAAAATCCGAAATAGTTCATATTGTTTTATTTTGTCAATTATGTTTGAAAGATATGATAGTTTTTTTCTTATTTTACTACAAAAAAGTATTGCTTAAATATAGTGCATTAGTGAGGAGTTAGACAAAACGGTCCAACATTTACATCACATTACAATGGTGGTTATTAAATGTATTAATTAGATTGAAATATGTCATAATTTAGTGGTAATAACATGACTTGGCAATTACATGGCAGATTTTAATTGGTTGTAGTCCAAATAAGCACAACACATGTAAATAGAATAGTGAATATGAGAGGACACATGTCGTATTTTTGTGCAATCTGAGCACTCACTACAACAAATACTGCCTCCGTTGACAGCGAAATTTGTCGGTAGATAACTTAAATTTGTCGGCAGATATTCTACCGACAGAAATTGGTTTGTCGATCCGTAGTCACAATAGCTCCGTCGTTAGAGTGATAGCCGACAAACGTCATGTTTGTCTGCAGAAAGAGAAAGCATTGACAAATATTTCTGTCGGTAGTTTCTTTCTACTGACTATGTGTTTTTGTCACCTTTAAAACTGGCGACAAACACATTTTCATGTTTATTTAGATAGATGACATCCAGAATAGTCAGTAGAAGAGAAGTTTGACGGCACTTCATATTTCTTGTGACATTCGTGCTTGTCACCTTTATCACAACTTAATAAAAAAAAAAAGCACTTTTGAACACCATCCAAACATGGTGTCCAAAAATAAACAAGATGCCATAAATTGACATTTCACATAAGAAACTAGAAATAGGAACGCTTGGCCTTCGTTTTGGGAGTGTTTTGAATCAAACTCGAGAGCAAAAGAAAAAATTGAAACAAAATTGAAATTTCCACATAGGAAAAAACAAATTACAGTAATATGCGAGCACAAGGAAGAATGGGAACAAAAAAAATACAGCGTTAACCCATTGATTACATAAGCCAGCTGTAAACATCGTCTCCCTGTTGACAGGACCAGGGTCTTAGCGATCCTGTACAGTTATTGGAATGATGGCTGAAAATTCTCAAAGGCAGCAACAAGCTATGAACCGTTCAGCTCCACCGTCGAGAAACTTACCCTGTAGCCTTGCAGCCCATGGAGGCTGCTTGGGCTAAGTTTTAAATCATAACAATAACCATTTTTGTCTTCTGTAAGTGGCCACATTACACTCCAGCAGAGAATCGCTCCAATACGGAAGGAGACATTGATCAAGTATGAGCATGTCATCCCAACACCAACATGTGGCAGAGAAATGAAAGTAGAACCTAGTTGATTGGAAAAAGAACAAAGAAGTCAGTTGTTTTACCAGCAGAGTATTGAGGAGCTTGTCATTGATCACATTCGAGCACAATTACTTTATAAAGAGTACTTGACAATTCCAGGTGATTTGGTACCTTCGTTGTCTTGCAGGTTTGTGTTCACTCTAACAGCATGAAGTGTGATCATGGCTTTTGTTTGCCAGTCCTCCTTGGGCTTTCCGATCCATGCTTTCAGATTAAAAATAGCTGCCAACACAGATATAACCAATCAATTCCTTCCCGCATATAGTGATCTTTGTCACCAGAAAGGGATAAGCAAAAACAACAAGTAACGACATTGCTGGGAATGAAAGGATTTAAGCTGCGTGAAGATAGTGTCATGGGCTATCTTCACTTACTGATTTCAGATATGCCAGGTTAAATACAGATACCACAATCAGATGTCAATTGCTTACATTACTAAGTCGATTTCTATCATTACTGAATCAAATTTACCAAATGCAGCAAACACTCCCTAGACATGACACACACAAATCTAGTGAGGAATTCAAGTTTTTTAATGCAAGAGTAAAAAACCGAAAACATCCAAGTTTTGACACATAGGAATTGTACATGGGATAACAGAATAAACAGGGTATTGCGCTACTCCAACTAACAGGTTGTGTACACTGCATAGTCCTCCAGGGTGCGACTCTTGAACATTTTAAAATTTGAAAGGTAGCACAACTTTTGTGTCAGTGAACGTAAACAAAGAATTACCTGAGGTTGACTTGTCCATGATATGTTTGACTTCAAATATACCCCGGGGAAGCACCATCCATGTGCCTGTTGATATCATGTGTTCCGAGCAACTGGTAGTCTCATTCTTTGATATATTCTTTAACACAAACTTTCCCAAATATAGTGAGAACTTCAGTGGTGATCTCAAGTGAAATATAGACAGGTCATATTAATCCTATTGTGTACTTAACCTTGTTAATCTCTTTGAGAAAAAGAATCCTGGTTATTCTTGCCTAAAATCTAATTACACGGGGCATATAGAGCAACGGGTGACATGAGACATAAGTAAAGAGCGTACCTCTATAAATTGATCCGATTTATGGGAGCCTTAAGTGTATGTTCGACAGAAAGTACCTCTTTCAACCTCCTATTAATGAGAAGAAATAGATGGCAGAATCGTAAACACAATGAATTCAGATCCGTGAATCTATCAATCGTGCAAACAGATGGCAGGATCATATCTGCTCAAATAAATGCAGAGTAAATCGAAAGAAATCGAAAGTGAGGGATAGCATGGAGAAACAGTTCCTGTCCGCATACATTTTCCAAGTAACTCATTTGTATTCCATATTGCGATCGGATAAGTAGACGGCTCTTATTCTCAAAATTCGACTATTGGGTAAATAATGAATAATAAATTAGAAAGACACCCTCTTTTTAACTCATGGATTTGAAGTCTAGTATCACATTTATCTCACGAGGCAATCATGTTTTCAAATAGAAACAAGTGAAAAATAGTCATGTTTACCAGCAGATTTAAAATCAGTATATATATCAGGTTAAGTTCATGATTTCCTTTGATAACAATCCTCAGTTTCATACAAACCAATTCTACTTAAATGAAATTTCAGGAAAAGGGTACCCCAAGTCTTAGCCAAGACCTAGGAAATCTAATGCTCCTAGGGTTAGGCTCTGCAAATATCAACTTCAACATTGATACACTGATACAAGAATATATTGTGGTTTAAGCTATTTGCAATAGCAAAAATAGTTCACAATCATTATGAAAGAAGCAGGATGATGTCTTACCATCCAGGCTAAAAGTTTCTGCTATTTTATGCAATTCAAATAGCTCAATAAATTTTCAGCCTAATTACAAATATCTAAAGAGTCAATCACTCCGTCACCTGATCTGCTGTAGGCCTCAAATCTGAATCCTTTTGCAGACACACATCAACAAAAGAGCAGAACACTCAATAGCAATGAAGATCTCCTCTAATCCTTGAGAGTAACTAATTTTTTCAGTAGACACAGAATAGAAAAAGTACAACTTGTACTGGCTGAATAAAAAGGTCAGCTTATAAGAAAAGCATAGTCTTTCTCATCTAAGTGGGACAAAGTACATTGATAGTTTTCCAAAATATGTACCCTGAAACCAAAAATACCTTCGGTTGGCATTGTATATCAATAATATGGTGTGGTACTTCATTCATTGACATGAATGTTTCCATCTTCAGTGAAGAAGAATAAAGAATTAGACCAGATTTCATCAGACCATCTTATCCCCAAGAGTGAATCACTCATTACACATTGTCCCTGAGCATGAACAAAAATCACAAAAAGGCCCAATTCTTTTAGACTCTGCAGAAAACCCTAGAACATGAACAGGAAAGAAACGACCATACAATCTCCAATTTGATCAACATCTTAGCAATGATTCGAAAACTAACCTAAATCTGGAACACATACATGTCAAATCCCCCAATTCGAACTAAAATTGGGTCAATTTTATCTAAAACTACAATCAATTGGAAGATTCAATAACTTTTGGGGAGTGTTTTTTTAACCGATTGAAATGATGATATCGAGATTTACAGAATACACAAAGAGTTTGGAGGGAGAAGACGAAGATTTACGAGGGGAGAAGAGTGTCGTACCTGAAGACAGGGACCGAGCAACACGAAACCCTCCAAGAGGCTGTCGCAGAGTCGTTGCAGAGCGTCATTCAGATCTACGAGAAGTTTGATCAATGGCTTTGAGGGGAGGAGTGCGCCATTGAGAAATTCACCTGCTCGAGGACGCCAAAAGCATCATATGGAAGAAGAACGAAATCGATTTATAGAACCGATTAATATATCAAAATCGAAATATAGTGAAGAGGAGTGAAATCAAAACAGAAGCAAACCTGAGTCGATCTGTTAATGGAGTAATCGTCCGGTGATGGGCCGAAGCGAGAGGTGGAGTGAGGCGGTGGCAGCGAGAGGTGGAGCGAGGCGGTGGCATCGTCGGAGAGGAAAGCCGGAGGTGGAGCGTTGATCCGGTTCGCGGTGATTGCTTTCTCTTCGGCGGCCGACCTGGAGTCAGTGGTTGTGGTGGATTCGAAGAATCAATCGGAGCTTGAGCGAAGATCGCTCTATTGAAGAGAGGAAACGGTGGGAGAGGGTTTCTGTGAGAGAGGGTTTCTGTGAGTCACAAACTTTTTATTTATTCTTAAATTTTTATTTCCCCCTCCTACAAATCGTTAGCGGGAAATATTTTCACTTTACCTCCAAAAGTCATGCACTTTAATTTTTAGCGTTGACACCGATGTAAGTCACCAAATATAATGTTTGTCACCTTATTTATTTATTCGAGATGGAAACCAATATGCTTGACCAATTTTTCATTAAAAAATATAAACAATCACAATGTTGACAAATAATAGCACATATATCGACAAACATAAATATTGTCGATAAATCATATAACTGCCGACACAGAATTGCTTGTCGATAAGAAAATGGTCGGCACAGGTCAGAATTGTTGTAGTGACTTGTCTGCTTTTATATATATATATATATATAGGTATAGATGGGAAACTTTTTTTTCTTAGAAGTAGAAATATATTGAAAAATCCCCTGAGGGGGATTGGCTCAATTACACTGAAATCTTTTATAGCTATCTCAGAAACCCAATTTGGAATTTGATCTACCCACTATACATCAACTAAATGTTTCGATCTAAATTGAGCCAAACGGTGAGCCAATTTGTTGCAGTTTCTGCCCGCAAAAAACACTGTAAAGAGAGGGACATTGCCAATCTCAACGAGAGCTCTGTTAATTCATCTTCAACTTCAGTCCCCTTCGAAGATACAGCGTTATCAATTGCAACATTGAGAGATTTAGCTTCCGCTTCCTTTGCTGGCCCTCCGAACCAGTGTATATAGCTGTCGCCGCTAGAACAGCACCGTAAGCATCTCTGACCACCGCACCAGCATAAGCTTCGCCTGTGCTCTGTTTCCATGACCCATGGAAGTTAATTTTAACCCACTGATCTTCTGGCTTCTTCCACTTCTGTAAACCTGGGGCGTTCGACATCTTCCTTGCTTCTTCGTAATTATCTCTTCCCTCATCCACTCTATCAATTATATCAACCATTATCTCTCTGCTTCCAACTGATTTTCAATTAAAGAGTCTATTTTTTTCTTTCCAGCCATATGGAGTATAGCTATGTGAATATATAAATTGGAGATCCTGCTCTGTTTTTGTAATCAGCTGCTGAATTAACCAATCCTCAATCCGAGCCCTTTCTCGTCTTTGGAACTCTTCAATACCCAGCCCCTTCCATACTTCCCTAGCAAACTCACACTCAAGCAGAGCGTGTGTCGTGGTTTCAATCGGACAATAACACGAGGGACATCTTGTATCAGTTGTGGTTCCTCTGCGCCTGAGGTTTCCCTTGGATGGGACTGCATTGTTGATGATTCTCCAAGCAAATTGGTTTACCTTCTTTGGGACTTGAACAGACCAGAGGCCTTTATATGTCTCCTCCAACATTTTCGTTGTGCCATCCGGGTTAGCATTTAGAGTCTCAATGTTTGACGCCACTTTGTAGCCGGAACGCACAGTGTACACTCCGGTGTTCTCGTGCATCCAAATCCTTTTATCTTGACATTTAACCCACGACAGATTAATTCGTAACACTGCTTCTCTATCGATGCTCCATAATTTAAATTAATCGCAAGCAAATCCCACTTGTTCTCTCCTTCCACCATGAGCTCACTATCCCTGGCCTCTGTGTTACTTGGAAGTCTAGTAATTAGTTTAGAGCATGGGTTTGATGGAACCCACGGGTCAGTGAGATTAATGGACTCTCCATTCCCGATTTTCCATCTTAAGCCATGATGTAATACTCTACGACCCGCAATGATTCCCCTCCACGCGTAAGAAGGCGCATAACCCTCCTCAGCCTCCATAAAATCTTTATTTGGGAAGTATTTCACTTTTAGGACTCGACTATAAAGAGAGTTACCATTGTGAAGAATCCTCCAGCCGTGTTTTGCTAGCATTGCTAAGTTGAATTGCCTAAGATTCTTGAATTGTAATCCAACTTGTACCTTCGATTTCTGAATGCGATCCCAAGCAACCCACGGCATTCCTCTATCGCTGCTGTTCTTGCTCCACCAAAACCTACGGATAATCATCTCCATTTTGTCGCAAACTCCATCGGGAAGTTTAAAGCAGGACATCGCATAAGTTGGAATGGCTTGGGCCACTATCTTGATCAGTACTTCCTTCCTTGCAACTGAGAGAATCTTCTCCTTCCACCCTTTTAACTTATTGTGTAATATCTCAATTAATTTGCTAAAAGTAATAGACTTGTTCTTGCCCATGGTAGTGGGGAGTCCAAGATATTGATCATGTTGGGGGGCTTCTGGAATTCCAATAAGCTGTAAGATACCATCTCTAATACGCTCGGCAACATTTGGGGAGAAGACTATTTCCGATTTTGTCAAGATTAATTTGCTGACCCGACGCCATGTCATAAGCTTGGAGAATATCTTTAAGCACCTGAATATTACTTTTATCAGCCTGAGTAAAAAACAAAGAATCGTCAGCAAAAAAACAGATGGGAGACCACTGATCCTCCCTGGGAAGTTGTAACCCCGGCCAGACGACCCTCATCCACTGCAGAAGAAATAGCTCTCGACAACATCTCACTACAGAGGAGGAAAAGATAGGGAGATAGAGGGCACCCCTAACGCAATCACCTCTTTGGATCAATGTATCCCACTTGGTTACCGTTTCTGAGAACTGATTAGGAAACTGAAGTCACACAGTTGATAACTGTTTCTCTAAACCGCACACCAAGACCCATGTGGAATAGAACTTCTTTGAGGAACTTCCATTCTATTCTATCATAGGCTTTGCTCATTTCTATTTTTAGGGTTAAGAATCCCTTTCTGCCCTTCTTCCTTGTCTTAAGGGAATGAATAACCTCAAAATCCGTGAGGATATTATCAGATTTCAGACGTCCAGAGATGAATGCGCTCTGATGCTCAGAAATCAAATTTGGCAACACAAGCTTCAATCGATTTGCCACGCATTTAGATACAATCTTATAAATAACATTACAGAGACTGATCGGGCGTTACTCACTTGGTTTCCTCGGCTGTTTTACTTTTTGGAATTAGTGCAATCAAAGTGCGATTATGTTCCTTAACTGATGCTCCTCGGTTGAGAACCCCCAGAAATGCCAAAGTTACATCCTTACCAACGGTATCCCAATGTTTCTGATAGAACCCCGCATTAAACCCATCCTCTTCGGGGGCTTTGTCAGGGGCCATTTGGAAGAGGGCTTCTCTAACTTCTTTTGTAGTGTAGTCTTCCACCAGTCTTGAGTTCTCTGTTTCGTTGATCATCTCGATGGCCTGCATGTCAGGATTAGCTGAACTGAAAATGTATGCGAAGTATTTCTTTAGTACGGATTGAACCTGCTGATCCTCCGTGACCCTGTTACCGTCTTCATCTTCAATAACCTAAAAATTATTTCTAGAACGACAGATAGTAGCTTTCAGCTGAAAGAAACGAGTATTTCTATCTCCATACTTGAGCCAGTCTACTCGCAGTCTTTGCTTCCACATAATTTCTTCTATATTCTTTTGCAACTGCCATATCTATTCTTTCTCTAATGTTTTATCGTCCTCCTGGTTGTTAGTACAAGTGAACGAATTACCTTGAAACCCAAGATCAAACAGACCCGCATCACTGAGAGCATCTCTAAACTAATCGAGTTGTGTGAAACTGCATCCCAATCCTCCATCCTTTTTGGCGTATGAAGTGATTGCATTAAAGTCACCTACAACGCACCATGGCATGTCTGGTCGGGGGGCTAATCTCCGCAACAATTACCAGGAGAGAAGACGTTCCTCACGATTCGGATCTCCGTAGAATCCCCTTAGTTTCCAACTGTTGTTGTCATCAACGCGTTTCACAATACCATCAATGAAGAAACAAAGTATGATTTAAAACTTCAACTTCCCAGCTATCTCGCCACAAAAGTGCTAGACCTCCGCTCCTACCTCTGGAATCAACAGCGAAACCCTGATAGTAGCCAATCCTATAAATCTTCTGCTGCATCTCCTGTCTTGATAACTTGGTTTACAGGAGAAAAACCAAGTCAGGAGATTTTTGCTTTACGAGGTCGCAAAGAGATAGGAACGTACTAGGGTTCCCCAACCCACGTACGTTGCAGCCCAAGAGGCTCACGATGCTGGGCAGGGTTGCGTTGCAACTCCCGCCAACTTGTCACTCAAAGATCTCGCTGTCCCTTTCCCTTTCGCGCCTTTCTCCTTTTTCAGTTGCATCCCTGTATACTTCCTCTTCATCTTCTACCACAACCGTCTTTGTTGGGTGTGTAGGGGGGATGAAGTTCATAGTCGAACTTTTATGCTTGTTGCCATTTAACTTCTTCCCCTTTGGGGCTGCTTTTGTATCAAACAAATTAATGCGGGCTGCTACTAATGGGTTACCTGCAGAATTCTTGTGAGGATTAGCAGTCCCTCCCTCCTCTTGCAATGTCTCCTGACTTCCCCCTTCTTCCTGTTTGTTCACTTTGACTTCTGTTTCTTGTTCCCCGTTAGAGTCAGTGTGTTGCCGTGGAGTTTCCACGTCCATTGCCTTGGTTTGCGATGGTGTTTTCTCCCCGGTGACTTCCTCGTGGTCTGCTGTTGCATCCCCCTGTTTTTTCTGGTATTTGGTCCACCTTTAGCAAATTTCCTTTCCCTTGGATGACACAATAAGAAGGAACCATAGCCTTGATTAACAACTTCCTGGGTATCTTTGGGTTCAATCTCGCATTCACTGCTTTTGTGTGTGACCCTTCCGCACCAGCAGCGAATCGACAGAACTCTCTCGTATTTGAAATCAACCCACACTTCTTCATCTTTTAACTTGAATGTGTATCCCTCTTGGGAGAGGATTTGAGATAGGAAGCCTGCTTCTGACCCGGATAAAGTTTCCGTCTTCATCACTATCGAACTTGTAATCAACATCTAGTACTTCTCCAACTTCTCCCATGATCATGCTCACAGTGTCCGCTTTAAGCATAAAGTGGAAGGGTATGTTTGAGAGCTGTACCCAGATGCCAAGCTATCAAAGTGAACCCCCTTGACAGGCATGCCCGTCGACCATGGCTGCAGTAGCAAGATCTTCCCATTCACCGGCCAGGGTCCTCCCGCAGAAACCCTATCCAAACATTGTTGATCGGGAAAGACAAATAGAAAGGTATTGACATCGACCTCTACCATGTTTACTTCCTCTCCTCTATTCCAGATCTTCCCGAGCACTTTTCTAATCGTCCTGCTATTTACCCTTGAGTCAGTCGGGAAACAACCCAGCAAACAAAACTGAAGATCTTCCTCAGCTTCGTTGCAATACTCTGGGCTGAATATGATCTTCTTCTTCTCAATCTCTGTATAGTCAGAGAGGGATTTTTCCATCGTTGGTAGCGCTGTTTCAGTTGCCATGGAAAACCTAGGGTTCAGAGGTTGCCGAAATTCTTGGAGCTGCGTTAGTACTTTGGTATTTATAATAAGGCGCAACAGTGCTCTGTCAGGAAGGAGACTATTCGCTATTAGAATGGTTAACTGAAAACATAACATTTGTATTGTCAGCCAGCGATTGTTCTTGGAGGAATTGTTTGAATGCTAAAAACAGGAGCTACCCTCAAACTAATGTATGAGGTTATTTTGGCTCCGAAGAAAATAGTGAGTAAAGTGCCTTTTGGGTGAGTTGAGTTCTGGTTATGATTATTACTTGGTTACAATCGAGGTACGTCATATGTCGTTTCTAATTGTAGTTCTTATTTCTTAATCACTTTGTTAATGTTATCTTCATGAATACAATTATAGTATTTGCAGGGAAACCTCAAACTACGATCATGAGTTACAATCATATGCTTGCATATTGGAATTGATAAATTGAAAAAAATAAGAAGAAGCTTCAAATATGAAAAAAAGGCTGGAAGAGCAGAATCTAATGCAATGAGAGACGTACCAGAAAAACAATTACCTGCACAACGAGGACAAAGAAAAATAAGACACTTAGCAGCTTGAGTCCTAGTTCATGTTTCCAAATCCTGCAATCCATGAGAGGAGGTTTGCTTCTGCGTAAAATCTTATTATAACTTCTCTAATCCAAAATTTATGCGTAAAATAAGTTGATGTTGCGGAATTCTACACTCTATCAGAGGAGGTTTTTGCTTCTGCATAATATAAGATTGTAACAACTTCTCTTTGCCAACCAAGTTTTCTGCTACATTGAAACACGGGGGTCTACTACTACGGAGTACTAGTTCATGGAACAAACAAGTAAGTATGGGTAGGGGCGGATTCTGCAATATTTCGCAGTGCAGCTAAATAAGGGTAAATTTTAATTTTTAAAAATTAATTAGGGGTCTAATGCAATTTCTTAGGGCTCAAACTGAAAAGTTAAATCAACTCTAATATTGACACAATTTCGTAAGTCAAGTGTAGCCCCCTCTTGAACTTGTGTCACATGTTTCCTCGAATTATTCTTTTGAGAAATCCTGAATAGTTTTATTTTTTTGAATAATTGTGACGTCATACAAAGTCTTGGTGAGCGTTTGCAAAAAAAAAAAAAAAAAAAAAAAAAAAAAAAAGTCTTGGCGGGCTTATGTTTGAGGTGGTGTCAGGTATGTGGTTGTATTTACTGGAAACTTGAGGACTATATATATATAGTTCTGATCCTAAGGGTTATATTCATCTTCACACCGACTTTGTTGCTAGGGTTTGTCGCGTGAGTTCCTCTTCCTCCTCTTCTTCTTTTTGTTGCTAGCACTCGCACTCGCACTCGCACTCGCACTCGCATTCTTCAAACAGACATTGTTGCTAGCACTCGCACTCATCATCATCAATGGCTCACAAGTTCATGGTGAAGGTTGTTCCGCCGAAGGCTTCTGCTACGATTTACGCTTCGAAATCGTATCAGAAGAAGACTCGAAAGGAACAAAACCTAGGGCTGTCCGATCTTCCAGATGAGTTGATGGAAATCATACTGGAAGGGCTATCTTCAGCTGATCGGATTCGATTTGGTGCGACTTGTAAGAAATATCTCTCCCTTGTCACCACCACCACCCAACCACACACTCACCAGTATCAGTATCAGGTTCGGACGATTGACAAGCTCCCATGGATGGCTACCTTGGCCTGCTTTGGGATCTGTGGTCGGAACTGGAGATTCGTATTCAGGTTGTTCGAGCCACTACAACAACGACGACGGCCACACTATGCTGGTTATGAAATTTGCTACCCAAAAGGACAAGAGGGGCTTGGCATGCGGCGTCAAACCCACATAAAAGCTTCCAAGAAGGGTTGGTTTCTCTGTTTATGGCCAAAACAAGAATCACGCATGACATGTTTCTTGTTGTTTTCTCCTTTCAATAAAAGGGTCGTCAAGTTGCCTGATCTGGACCACAATCTTAATAACGAAGACGACCAATGGTCATGCAAAGCCACCTACTCTTCAGATGATCCATCTTCTCCAGACTGTGTTTTCTTCTTCTTGTCTCAGGAGGAGAACGGGGGTACCCCTTCAGAGAAATACAAAATCAGCACACTTGATCAAAAGAGTGGGAAGTGGAATACTAAGCTTTTTGATAAGCTGATTAATTATGTTTCATCTGTGGTCTACCATGAGGGATGCTTCTATTGTCTATCCTTCATAGGTGAGCTAGCAGCCTATGATGTTGTTCAGGAGACGTGGAATCTCATTATTGCTCCATCCCTTCTTTTGCATCTCCCTAGGCCTCTTCCTAAGTTACGATTGGTTGCGTGTGAAGGGAAGTTAATTATTGCGTTCGTTGACTCATCATCGGCAAATTCGGAGTGCAATAATAATGTGGACGTGTTTCGCTGTGGCCTGTTCGAGTTTAGTAGCTCTACAAGTACATGGGTCGAGAAAACAAGCTTGGGCGATCATGCCCTCTTTCTTGGTGGTCCTACCTCATTAACTGTTTCTGTCCCGTCTGGGTCAGATGTTGCCGACAGGATGTATTTCTACAGTTCCCGGATAGATAAAGCTTGCCCAATCTACTATTCCTTTATGGATGGTCGGTGTCACATGTCCGAGAATGGCGACTACTGGTCCGGCGTTGAAGGTGGAATGTGGATTGAACCCCTTCCCACATTCTGAACTTGTTTGAAGAAGCAATATTCACTGGGGTTCCTCAAAGCAATGCTCAACTTTTGCTCCAAACACGTAACTTGTATTAATTTTTATCTTACTTTAAGTACATTGTGCCATTAGATATTGCCATATCAATGTTGATGATTATAGAAATAATTATCCCCCCCCCCCCTATTTATTTATTTTTTTGCGGATTTTTTTGTCTTTATTTTTATTCAACTAGTTTAGGCCTTTTAGAGACAGATGCATGTTTCTTAAGAACCCTTATTATATTCATGCATAAATGAACTGGGAATTCTAAATTATTTCTAATCTACGGTATTCGCTTACCAATATGTAAAGCTTGAAGGTGCAGAATAGGGGAATCACAATGATAAGAGTTGCGCTATTAGTCTTTGCAATGAGGTTTGGCAAACAACTTTTACTGCCAAATCTATTTTCAGGGGATATGCAGACAATTGAAAATGCTGATTTTTAAATTTCTTTTACAAGTTCTTGGCATCGAAAAAATTAAGTCGTGTGCTCCCAAATTCACAAGTTCGCCTTCAATCAAGACAAATATAGGCAAAGGGTAAAAACTAGTTGAACTTGGTTAAAAGATTGACCGGGCAGAATTTACTAAGACAAGGTGAGGAAACTGACTTAATTGAATTCATCTCCATCTTTACTTTCCAGAATGTGAAGCTTGAAGGTGCTTTATGGGGTATGGGTTAATGAATAAAGTAACTTAGAAGTTGCATACTGGTAGTTCTTATAACTCTTATATACTGGGACTTGCTGAATCTGCCCATTAATGTCTTTTACATACTACTGCATAACTGTGCAGGCTATCAGAAGCGGTGGTTAGCTGTTTATAGATAAATATCCCGCGTCTTGTTGACGTTGGGAATTCTAAATGTTATATGCTGAAAATTTGTACTTTTAATGGGTCTCAATTTTGTATTTGATGAAAATTCTGAGACGGCTCAGACAAAAGTTACTATGTTTTGCGCTGTGTAAAACTCTCTTTTGAAGCTTAATTCTCCCTAGTTTTGTATAAAAATGTAGTACTACCTCCGTTTCGTCTGTTTCGTCTGCGTTTGACTTTTTTACCCGTAACTGAGACACTTTGACTTGGTGATTTGGGTATCAAAACGATGTAATTTTGTAATAATTTTTTCATGGTATTTTAGAATAAACTTTCCTCTATAACACTATGCAAAAATTACCGAATTCTTGTATCGTTTTGCTAATCAAATCAACGGATGAAAGTAACCCAGTGAATAGTGACAAAAAGTGGAGTAGGCTGAAACAGGCGAAACAGAGGTAGTACATGTTTTCTTATTGGCTTTTTTTTTCGTGTCTCTTTAACGACAGGGTAATCATTGAAGATCAAGACAAACTGAGGAGTGTTGTCCATCTAAAGGTTATTGCAGAGAGTCAGACTCTTCCACAAAGGTTTGTCTGAATTATCTCCTGTTATTAACTCATTTTCCAACACAGAGAAACAATAGTCTCTTCGTACTATTTAGGACTTTATATATTTCATATTTATACTTACCCGATGCTTCCCCCAAGTACTTCTATGCTTTAGCCATCTGAAGTGTACCAGGGGTAAACCCTCGTGCTCTTGACTCGTGGACTATAGTAAATTGACCAAGCCTTACTTCTTTTTCCCGCCTCTTGATTTCGTTATGCCATTGGGGATGAGAAAGAGTATATTTGTGCACTGACTGCGTCAGTATGGGTTATAAACAAACACCACATGATGTAGATTCCTGAGAAGATTGTTGTGTTTTATGTGAAACGAATACCGGTTTTACATCGTAGAACTTCATATTTTGATAAAAGTACTCTCCCAGTCTCATTAATAGATCTCCCTAAACATTTCACACACTTTAAGGAAGCTAGGGTGACTTGTAAAAGATTTAAGGATAATCTTTCCTTAGCTTTCTGGGGAAGATAATCTGTCTAAAATCCCATGTTTGAACTTTGAAAAGGACAATATCTCTCAAAAGGGGGTCGTACCGCTGTTATGAAGACTACTATGAGTCTTCCTACTAATATTATGTCCTGATTCGTTATGTTTGTTTTTTGTAGCCAGGTGTTTGGAGAAGATTTGGGACTTCCTTTGGGGTGGGACGTGGTATCAGTTCAAGTATCATTTAGCTGTACTCGGGTACGGTGGGTCTCTCAGTGGAGAGCGAAGGGTTGGGTATTCAACAGTTGATCCTTTTTAATCAATCATTGTTAGGGAAGTGGTTGTGGAGGTATGGTTTAGAGCACGGAAGTCTTTGAAGGAGAGTTATTGATGCTAGGTTCGGCTTGGTGAGTGGAGGTGATATTAAGGCTGGTGGGGAGTTCCTTTGTCACATCAGTTTGTGGTCCTTTATCGCTCGCTCAAGATCACTTAGCTCTTGTGAGTAAGGGGGGAGAGGGTGGCAACGTGTTGTGGCCTTGTAGGTTCCAGATTTGCTGATTTTGTTATCCAAATCCTTCATTGTTTCTGAATTTCTCCTAGGGGTAATGACTCTTTTGAGTGGCGCTTTTCAACGACGGGGTCATTTTCTGTGGCGCTTTTCAACGACGGGGTCATTTTCTGTCCGTTCCTATTATTTTGATATATGCGAGGCTCGTGTTTTCGTGGTTCCGACTCCTTTTATATGGAAAATAGGAGCCCCTCTGTTGGTCTCAGCTTTGTCTGGTGTGCAGCTCACGACAGGGTCTTGACAACTTGGTGTGCCAATCCAGTTTCGAATCAGTTATTTACCTTATGTTTGCATTGTTTTGCTGTGCGGTCTTTCTGGGATCTGAGTCTAGGGATTTTCGGTATTTTCTGGGTGGCTCCTTCTACGACTTGTCGCATGGGATGGGGTTAAGGTGGTGAGTAGAGGAGGAAGAAAGCTCGGTGCTTAGCTCATGTGGATCATATGGCATGCATGAAATTTTAGTATCAGTGTTCCAACATCCATATACCTTAGAGAGATTGCAGCTCTTTCTCCCAGTGATCAGCTCATTGATCGCTGTTCACAAGAAAATGAAGGACTTCTAAATTCAAGGTCTAGTCTTTTTTCCAAAGCTTAAAACTCTTCTGGTTTCTCTAATTAAAGTGCGCCTTTTGTTACTGGCAGGCCTTTCTTATGCAGGCTGGATTTGCTTCAATTTTAAACTATAGTGTGTGTGTGGGGGGGGGGGGGGGGGGCTATTTTCTCAGCCACCAGTCCTGGGAACTGAAATTCTGTATTCAGGTTGAACAATTATATTCGCCCCCATGGACGACTGCCTTGTGCTACTACGAAATTCAGTCCCCAAAGAAGGGTTTGACATCATTATTATCTTTCTCCTATCAACTGAAGTTGCCTAATTTGATCCATGACATAGAGCATTTCGACAAATGACAGATTTTGTGCAGCAACTTGTTTTCTGGTCCATCTTTCCCAGACTGAAAATGTCATCCCCGAAAAAGTTGGCACTTGATGAACTGAAGATGTGGTCTTCCATGACGGATCTTTATACTGTTTCTATTGGAAAAAGGGTAAACTTGTCAGCCTATGATGTCGGTCAAGAGAACTGGGCCATTATCATCACTTCCTCTCCTTCTGTAGAGAGAACTTCAAAGTTGATTTGAGCAAATAATGTTAGTGTTGGGCACAAGGGTTGTAGATAAGTACAAGGGCAGATGTTTATGATAAAACAGGAGCCAGGTAAGGATGAGAAGCCTGATGAGGGCTAAAGTGCATGATAAATGAAATGAACCACTTGTATACTCTCTGGGGGACCGAAAATGGGAGAGTGCAGGGAGGGAGAGAGAAGATCAATACAGCCTTTTCCATTTTAGTATCTGTTCAAAGACATGGATTTATAAAATAAGTTTGTGAAATCATGTGAAATTTCTTGTTTGTACCACATTTACAGGTTCCAGCCTTCGCTTCATTTATGGTTGTCGTTGGCCATTTCTATCGCCTCACGCATGCTCTAAAGTCTAGCCCAGTTTATTAACCCTTCAAGAAGGGTCGAACCTACCTACCCCTGCACAGACCTGCTATAGGTCCGCTGCTACCAGTAATGGAATCTGGACCTCCGTTTCTGAACTTGGTTGAAGAACCAGTTTGTTTACGTCTTCTATTAAGCTGGATCAAATTAACTATACTACATGCTGGTGGCAGCTATAGTCTGGGAGTATTATCGAACTGATATTGGTAAATGATATTTGCAGATTTGTTGTCCTTTTTGCTCTCTCTGTTGCTTTCTTGTTTTTTTTTTCATGGTTGTTCCTGTCTGTTACCTGAAAAGGGCATGTAGGTGCTGGATTTAATTCTTCATCACCACTGTAGGCGAGATGGGGTCAAAAAATTGAGAAAACAATAAAGACCAAAAAAGTTTCATTCTATCATTTTTTATGCTCTTAGGCATTTCACTTTTCGAATGCAAGGGTATTATTACCTTTCATTGTTGTGTCAATTTGCTTCCAGATGCTGCTGACCAAAATATCTCAAATATATAACTTTTAAAACAGTATCGCAAATGCATCCCCAGGAAATTAAACTCAGCATACAATTGAAGAGGTAAAAAAATGGAAGATCCTAGTATCTGTTAAGGTGATGAAATTTGTTGCATTTCAAGTCTACTGTGAAGGATGTTTCTATCGTTTATCTCACTGTAGTAAGCTGGCTACTAATGCCGCTGTTCAGAAGAACTGGGATTCGAGCATCCGATCCGCGATGTGTCGCAAGGTTACTATGTAAAGATGAATCACTGAAACTTAGTTGAGTTTAGTAGCTCTACAAGGATATGTGTTAGGGAAAGAAGCTTGAAATTGTAATTCCCCTTTTTTCCTTCTAGCTTGCATTATTGACTGTTTTTTCTAAATTAGAACACGGAGGTCTACTACTACTACGCAAAAGTTCATGAAACAAATAAGTGATCCTGAGGTTTCCATTTGTGCCTCTCAAGTGAAATATGGAGATGGAGATTATCTTGACATGCCGTCGCAATACGTTATATTCTTGCATGATTTTAAGAATTTAGCGGAGAGTGAAAACCTTTGCTCACTTGTCTGTTTCATGAAGAAAGAACATTGCACTAGTTATATGTCAAACCTAAAACCGTTGTGTTGATCAAACTTAAGACCACCATTATGAGCTTGACGCACAATAACTACAAACCTGATATTCTGATAACCATCCGTGTTAGTCACAATCACATCCGGCCCAAGGTCATAAAATACAAGATTGATTTGGTAAGGGGATTCAGAAAACCCTGGCCAAGTAGGTGACACTTCCCTTTCTAGTCTTAGGTCCTAATTCCACCCTTGTAATCTCAGGTTTCGATCTCACGAAAATAAAAAAACTTTAAATTAACTGGGTATTCACATTGCCACCTATGGTACAAAAAACTCCAATATTTGTAGGGATTAATATTAGTCCCAAGTGTTGTCTCACACAAACCAATAATCTTTGGGGCACCTTAGGGGTGAGATGGAGTTCAAGACTTGCTCAAGAAGTACTCTCAATAGTGGGAGTGCACCTTAGGGGCCACATCCATTGCATATTTGTTTATGCTTATGCTTGTTTTATGTTATAACTGTGTGTGATTGGATATATATGTTTAACCTCGCATGCTAAAGAACTAAAACAAAAGAGCTCACATGATGACATGATTAAAATTGATAGGAAATCACAAGTGATGAGATTTGATTCCTAGGATATACGCTAGGTTTTGGTGGAGTCCTTGTGAGGAACTATTAAGTTTTAATCGATGTCACATGTTACTTTGAAGCTAAGTAAATGCTAGTGATTAACTTCCACAATGTCTCTATCAATCGTGTCTAAGTCAAAAACTGTAACGGCTAAATGGTGACAACAACGACATGATAAGCTGTCGTACTATGTAACCATCCGTTGGACATAGGTTGTCAACCACCTACAAACATGGTCAAACCTGTGATGAATAAGTTGTCACAGCAGCACATGAACATTATCTTTAGGCTCACCAATAGTGGGAGGCAGCAGTCAAGATAATGTCATAGAGCATGCTATGAAAAGGTGGGGAAATGACCTCATCAGCATGTTCTAGACCACTTTGTAGGAAGCCAAAGAAGAATCTTGGATCCATCTTAGCCATTTGCGTACATAAATTCTGAGCATTGGCTCATAATAATCCTACCTCTACTATGAGTTATGGCTCATGTCATGATATTGAGCACTCGACTTTACCGTCTGAGATTGATGCCATGTATGATAATAGAGTTAAGGGTTGTCAGGTACAAGCTATCCGATTTGCATTTTTGTTGCAATCTCTGCCACGTTTCACGAAACGTTAAATGACACAATTTGTAAGTGTTAAATGAGCAATCTCTGCCACATTTCACGAAACGTTAAATGACACAATTTGTAAGTGTTAAATGACACAATTTGTAAGTGTCAGGATGTTTGGATTAGACCAAGCATCACTCTGTTCTAGGATCTAAGCAAAGGAAGTTTGCCAAGAATACTAGTCCAGCATACTTCGGATGCCTAAGCAATATATGATTGCTAAAGGTTGTTAGTGAAGTATGATCATACTTAGTGAAGTATGATAGGCAGATAAATCCCCTAGCCCGGTATTAGGACCAAGGCAACAGGTAGGGCAAGGATAAGGGAATTTAGGGGCAATATTTGTATAAGGCCAGTATTACCCAAGACGTACAAACGCAAAAGGGAGAGAAAGTGTTTTCCTAAGACAAGAGAAAAGGCCAGACCTGGCACTAACTTCTCATCTAAGGATCCAAAGGATTATCTTTGAGGGAGTAGCCACCAAAATTTGTTTTGGTCACAGTTTTAACTTTGGATATGGTTATATCATGGTGTTTGCGTTCTTAAGATTCTAGCATGAGTAACGCCTCAGAATTCTTGGATGTCAACTTAAGGGTATGACTTAAGATTCTGATATGTGGCGCGCTAGATTAAGACACACGATGACAGGAAAGGATGTTCAGGCTAGCTAGGGCATGCCTGCTTGGATTTTGCCCAAGGTACCCTTACCTGTGTGTGATTCTTGCCGGACATGAAAGGCAAAAACGCAAAATTGTCCAGTAGAGCATTAAGGACTACTGAGTCTTTGTATATTATTCATTCTGTTGTTGTGTTCCATTAAATTGTTAAAGCTAAAGACATGGTGCTTACTGTTCCATCACATTCGTAGATTATTGTCCACGTCTCAACTATGTGTGCTTGGGCCACATAAGTCTGAGGCACAAGGGTGCTTCAAACAGGTCTCTACAAAAGGTAGAACAACCGTCTGGATAAAAGGATATGTCCTTGGCCAGAATGAGACTGGAAGTATCTATCTTAGCAAGAGCTATGTGATGGAGAAATAGTAAGGCAGTTGGCTATTCCCACGCCTCAGCAGGGTGCTGTAGAGAATAAGAGGAATAGGTTACTGTAAGAGATGGTATGATAGAGCGTGCAAAGTACAAGTTCCCTATTCGGAGGAGACACTTTGCTAAACGACTATCAACATACGCAACCATAAGTCCACCAAGTCTGTAGCCACTACACCCTACGAGATGTGGACCAAAAGGCAACCTGAATGAGGTCACCTTAGGCCATGGGGATCGGCAGCTTATGTACTAACTAAATTTCAAGTCAGGAAGAGGTTCGTTGAGAAATAAGTCTCTACGAAACAAAAGTTTCACTGGATGACACCCCATCCCTGAATGATCAACAGGAAATAGTTCCTACGGATCTTCAGGACAGTGGGAGTAACATGCCTAGTGAACAGCCCATCATAGACTATGACTATGTGGAGGAATCCTCTTTGCGTAGGAACGTTCTTTGGAGCGTACCCCGTCGATGAATTGACATCAAAAGGAAGACCATAAGGGTCACCACGCAAGACAATGATGAACCTAGGATATTGTCCCAGGATATTTCATCACCTGACAAGAAGGAATTTGAAGTTAGACCCTAGAAAGAAGAAACGTATCTCCATGGAGTAACATATCTTCACATGCTATTCGGAGCATCCTAGGGTTTGCGTATTTGAAACGCAATAGCCGATAAGTAGTGTAACATAAATGGATTCACGAGATATATGATTTCTCATAGGAGATGACCATAATTAAGGGATATGTTCGTAGAGATGATGATCTCCACAAGCATGAAGGAACCGCTGGAAGATACCCTGTTCCTTAGTTGATTATGAGGAATTAGTTCCTCAAGGATCATTCGGACAGTGGGAGTAACTTTCCAGGCAGGGTGCTCCATCCATAAGGGATGAAAGCAAATGATGATCCTCCTATGCAAAGGTATTGCTCATAGGAGCATACCCCATCGACTACTTGAGATCGAATGGGATGATCTTAAGGATCATCTTGCATAAACGATAGGATAGAATCCTAGTCCTTATCGTACCCTAATTATGAAGAATGAATAGTAAGCTTTACAGGATAAATTAGAGTCTATAAAGGGCCCACCGAGTTTAAGGCTAGGTTGGATTTCCAACTGGATGGAAGACTATTGGAGATTAATGAATTTCCAAGGTCAATCAGAGACCCAGACGGAAGCGTGGTAAGGCATATGACTTGCGTAGAAGCGAATAAGTCTACACTCATTCTGAGAGTAGACGTCGACGAATTTGAGTCGATCCGACGAATTTGCGTTTGTTCAACAAGGTATCCTTCCCAAGGTTTTGGGTGGTAAGGGTTACGTTGATTCGCTTGGTAGCATCAATAGTTGTGGATCCATTCTCGATAGGCGTAACGACTGAATTTCTCAATGGAGAAATCCTAGAGGTGACTAAGGTCAAATGCACAGAATGTGTGCAAGCTAACTAAGTCCATATGGGATCTTAGCTAGTCCTCTAGACAGCAGTATTTCATCAGGGATCGTTTACTATATGTTTACGATAACAAATGGAAACCGCTGTGTATCACTCTTACTAGTAGAGAGTTGAAGATCACGTCACTTAATACCGATGACACACTATTGGCTAGTGGAGCTTAGGGATTGTTCGAGTCCCCTAAGGAGTAATTGTACTCCTGTAGCTCAGCGCAGGACTTTACGAGCCTAGGCATGTGCCCTAAAAGACACCATAAAAGAATGACCAAGTGACCAGAGTGCCTGATGCAGTATGAGTCTCATATGCACTATGGTGTATACTCAGACCTAGCGAACGCTATGCAATCGGAAGAATTGGATTTCAGGATATTCCAATTTAAGACACAAGATTGTAACCAGGATACTCTATACGATGGATCACGTGCTATGACTATCGAAGATGATGCTTCGACTAGTTAGCCATATATGCTAACTAGGGTGGGGACCTAGATGCACATGGATCCAAATCAGGCTATCGTCCATGCTCGATGATAGACTCGCATGGAACAAATGCAATATAAGTGTTGCATGATCGTATTTGACCGCTCCATTGACCATGGAAGCATAGAACGATTGCCTGTTCTGCCATAGGGCAGAAATGTGTTTAACTGAAAAGGTTTCTTGTAAGCTTATGAGCTATCAACAAACCTATTACCATGAGTAGTGCTAGCATATGGCTATAACACTGCGGTGAAGTCAAACACATAGACATGGGTACCATTTCACAAAAGGTGAAATAACTACCTAGAGAGTAATCCTGGAGTGGATCGACTATGGGCCAGGATGTTGGCTCATCCCATTCCTAAACCACTTAAGAATTGTCTTTGTGGGTTGCTTTAGAAAATTGGGACTTAGTAGTCGATAACTAGAAATATGATTGATGAGCACACGAGACATTGATTGATTGGATTTTAATTGGATTTGTTTTAAGCAACATGTTGTTTTGATACATGTATGATACATTACATTTCCTGTACTAGCATAGAGCATGTCACGCAGACACTAGGTCGGCTCACTCACACGAGCGACCGCCTTCGCAATATCCTGGATATGTCTGGGTGTGGCGGAAGATGAGACAGAATCCAGATAAGCGCTGAAAGCCTGCGATATGATATGAGATGCCTTCTTCATATGAGCATATGGCCTATGATAAGAGCTTAAGGTCTATCAGTAGAGCTAGGAGCCTGTCAGACGGATTCGACTGTCGCATTGGAAATAAGTTCCAAGGTGAGGTTGGTTATGGCCAATCGAACATGGTTATTATCCCGAACCATGTATAGTCTGTGTAGAAGAAGCCAGATGCGAGAGCTGATAATTGTTCACAATAGTGTGACATGGCAGCACTCGGGCTGGTGGCCATAAGGGCTACCGGATTGTCATCTGCATAGTGGTCCTTTGCAAGGATAAGACATGCGCTCTGATCAGAGTCTAAACACTATGGCGCATATTCCCCCTTGAATAACGCGCGCTTATGAGTGACCATGAGGTGATGAGTAGAATTAGTCCCTAGGATTCCTCATCGTGTGAGCCTCGTCGATCATATAAGGATGATTGACACGGTATACCCTTTGTACTTACGTCTGTGTCATGAGGAGACGGGTCGGTGGTGCTACTTTGGCGTGACACCTTACGGCTATGGATGATTCGGCCTTCCGGACACTGCTGGGAAAGCAGCTGAGCCGAATCTGAGTGACACATGTATGTAAGGAAAGATTCTCGTTGCATCGCTCTTTATTATCTTTCATTGGGCCCACCTGCAAGATCATATGGGATCATGTAGGATATGAAAATATAAAGGAGATGTGGACTCATTGGAGCATGGCATTCGGGACCAGGCAGGCGCTCATGATCCACGAGATGACAATCGGAGGAATCTGGGGAATACGAGAGTTACGAGAGCATTATTACTGACATATGTTTTAAGGGTGCCTTCCTGCGCTGGCTATACGAGTTTGGTATGTGGATCTCCCGAGAGGGTGCCTTCCCATGCTGGCTATACGAGTTTGGTGTACGGATCTCCCGAAATGCAGGTACTCTCACCGGTCACACGCCACGGCCACACAATACTCTTTTATAGATGATAGAAAGTTAGAGATTGATAGAGACTGGATAGATTGTGCAACCCCACTGTGCGAGTGGGAGATGTTAGCAATTGGTGCGCCCATGTGGGGTGCCCAATGTAATTATCGTAACCTTATGGGGTTAGTTGCACTAATGCACAAACTAGAGGGGTTAGTAGCTAAGGCTCAAACCCTAGGGGTTTATGTGCAAACCTAGGAGAAGTTTTGCCTATATAAGGAGGCAGCCTCCTACACATTATGGTGTGCTATTATGCTAAGGCTAATGGGCTATTCCAGAGAACAAAGTTACTCTGTCTAGATTCATACTAGTTGTAGAGAACCCTAGTCTCTCTCCAACTTCATCCAAGGAGGTGGAACGTGGTGTGGAAATCAGTGTTCGTCCTCGAGATTCACACTAGATTGGTGGGATCAAGATCAAGAAGGAGGCACGTGAAAGCAAGCAACACAACGATCATCCGCTGCATTAAGGAGCTTAGGAAGACAAGGTAAACACATGAATATTCCGCATTAATTCATGTTGTAGATCTGAATGTGTTAGATCCTTCCTGCCCTTCAATGTATGTATCCTGTTTTTGTACATTTGCACATAGCAAATATGTTCAAACAAGTCCAAGTACTCCAATACAGGGTTTACAATTAAATTAGAAGGTACGTAAAAAATAACCAAATCTAGCCTAGTAACAACCTGGCCAACTAGACAATTAATATTTAGTTTCCTATTTATGTTAGACCGGCCCGACCATAATTTTCAGCATTCTAACTCCGCTTTTGTGATCCATTTTTCCTAGATCCTGAATGTATGATATCAATTCTTGGTTCTTTATCGGTCACATACCCTTGTTCATGGTTCGTTTCGACGTTTCTTCACAGCTTAGACCGGCCTTCACTAGTCTCCAGTACAAGATTTTTGGACATTTAAACAGATATGTCGTGAAACTGTCTCGACTCGATTTGATAATTTGGTCAAAACTTATAACAATAGGAGTATTAGTGCACTGTTTGAATAGTTATGGGTGGCAATTGCAATCACTTGCCATTGAAAAGCTCATAAAATTGTCACAACTCACAATGCCTAGTACAGATTTTTAAAAGTAATGACATTCACTTTACCATGGTTTCGTACTTCCTCTGTTTTCTCTCTTTCTTCTTGGTCCTACTTTTACTACTATTCATCAAGCTAGTTTGACCCGATCATTTGATTAATAATACGGGACAAAAAAAATTGATAATCTTTTCATGGTATTGTAGAGTAACTCTACAATACCATGAAAAAATTACCAAAAAATTGTATCATTTTGTTATTCAAATCACCGGGTCAAAGTGACACAACTACGGATGAAAAAGTCAAACCGAGAACACAAGGAACAGACCAAGTAATTTTCAGCGGGGGTTCCCTAAAGTATGTTCACGTGTTGGGAGTTCGGACCATTATTAAAGTAGGATGTCATCACTTGCAAAAACGTAGAAGGATTCTCTGCATCTCCAGGTAAAGAGACTTGCAGACTTGTCTTGAGACACGGAGTTACTTGTGGACAAGGAGTAACAATTGTCACCTTCGATTTTTTTAAAACTCTACTAGGATCTTTATAATTACACCATTCTACACTAAAATCTTTTTTGAAAATACATAACTGGCCCGGCTGTTCTCCTTACCCTTGCTACAAATTTTGTCAATCTCGGCAGATTCCAGGAAGCCATTTTGAGTTGAGATTCAATTGTTGTATTTTTGCATGCCTTGGTTTCAATCTCATGCACCTATTAGACTAGCCAAATACCAATAATTGATTCACTTTTCACATGCGAAATTTTCTTTGACCTTAGGGGTTGAATATGCTGCACTGTACGAATTATTTAGCATAGCTTGTTGCCGAGGTTGATGTATCTCTGTTTTTCTTGACGTGGGAACTGCAACCGTTACTCTCTGAAAACGTACTGGTCCACAACAATAAGTTACAAATCGCACATATTCGTATGATATGAAGTTCCCTATTTTTTTCGTAATATGAAAAGATTTGGCACATTTTCGTATGATATTGTAAGATAAACTAGGCTATCAAAGTGAGATGATTAATAGTGTACTGGCAAGATTATGTTGAAAGTACTAACTATGTTGAAAGTACTAACTGGGGTTGTTCTACAGAACAAAACTAAGAAGCATTTCTCACTTTAAAAGGTCACAAATGGTTCAATAGCTCACTATATCCTCCTAGCCTATACTAAAGTAGATAAACTTAAAACTTAATTAAACATACTAATTTTATTTATAGACACTAAAAGTTCCAACTACAACAACAAACACTTAAATCCATCAGAGCTACATAAGATCGATCATAGAACAATTTAAACAGAAAAAAAAAATGGCACTAGCTTAACAGAGAGCATAAACAGTCACTGCAGGGGAGAGCATGAAGGAACAGGCTTATGTCGATGCTGCAATCAAACAGATGTAGTTTATGAGCGCCACCTGAAGCAAACCAATGACAAAGAGACCGCGGACGATCCATATCATCATCATCTCGGGGAGCCAAAACTCATCCGGGCGCTCCAGTAGCTTGATCTTCTTCTCTAGGAGATGACCAAACCGAGCATTTGGCTGCCGTATGATAAGAGGCACGGCCACATCAACATCATTGTTCACAGCATTGTTACGGTCAATCGCGAAGGCGGACTTTCTTAAAATATGTTTGAACACTACAAGCGTGATGGAATAAGACTCCCACTTCTCATCTAGCTCAACTGAATCTCTTGCCCAGTCATTGACAACAGAGAAATAGCCGCAGAAATACGACACGAGGATTGCAACGGCAATAACATCAAAGAAGACAAAGTACCAAGTTGGAATCCTAGGAAAGGAGTCTATGAATGATACTATGTTGAAAGCAAGTAGGATGAGGTTTTTACCGGCAGCTTCAGCGACAACACGCCCGATTTCTCTGTTTCTCTCCTTGTGTTGTGTCCAGAGAATGTTCCGCTGCTCTTCGATTGTAGAGAGTCTCTCCCTAGATTCTTCGGTAGGAATGTGGGTGGGCTCCAATATTTTAGGAGGCTTGAGCCAAGAAATCATCACCATCTGGAACCAAGAAACCATTGAAATCATCTTCATCGCTGCGATTGAGTTGCTAAGATTTTTCGGATAGAAGGAAAACAATGGTGGAAATATAAGACACCCAGACTACTGTTTTATAGTACTAAAGTCAAGGGCGAATCTAGTATAGGACTGGCGGAAGCTATATCCCCCACTCAACTTTTAGAAATCATAGTTTTTCTCTTGTTTTGTCACATTATTTTTCAATTTAGCCCTCATTTAGCCCCCATTCAAATTTTTAAATTTTAGATTTTACCCCAGAACTTAGAGTATTTACCTTTATACCCTTTGGCGGGAATAACCATATATTTTCCCGCTATTTTTAGTTGTTGAGTTTTCTTTGTTGTCCATCATCTAGTTTCAAATATGAGTGGCCTGTTTTTTTTTGGCTTATGGTTATGGGATTGAGAGTGCCGAGACAATTAGTGATAGTGAACAGTAATGGAACAGTTAAAAGACTAGTTGAATTGTGATGGCAAATGCTTAAAATGGCTAGTTCACCCTTACCTCAAACAAAGAGATACACCTACAGCAAATATAGTCTTCAAGTTTTGAGGGGTAGTTTGAGTATTTTTTGTTAAATGGCTCGCTCATTGTTAATACCTGGTAGGGTAGGTATTAATTATACCACATTTGAAGGACTATTGGTACTGATTTAGCGGGCTCCACCCAATCCATGTCCCATACATTTTCCTCACCAAAAACCAAACACAATTGTACGAGTAATAGTATAACTATGGTTTCAACACACGGATCGAATTTGGTGCAATTGGAGGTTGAGTTTGATACCATATCTCTCAATTCCAATTTGGAAAATGTATAATCCGGCCAGAGCCGCTGTGTTAATTGTCTAAGCAAATGGGCTGATAATCCCATCCCACACATTCAAAAAGGAAACAAACAGATCGACTCCTAGTAGAATTCCCCAACCCAACTTACTACTGCAATATAGTACTCTGGTGAGTCTGGTCCCAAATTACCCGTGTTGTTTGATTTTTTATGTCACTTTTGAATAACTTATCTGAGTAGCAAAGCGATACGAATTCTGTCAAAATGTTTCTATTGTTGTATAATCAAGATGACTGCAACATCATGAAAACTTTAACGAGTTCGTATATCATTTATCAACTCAAAATCTAGTCAAATTGACCTCTAAAATTAAACATGGCGAATAATATCAAGGATTGCTAGGTGGTAACCATTCAATGCAACCTAGCTACCCTTCAATGCAATCTTCACCAAGTTGTTAAAGGTAATGTACCAGCTTCATTGATTGCACAGGCTGAGACCATATAGTGGTGCAGGAAAGGATGTCATCACTTGCTAAAAATTAGAAGGATTCTCTGCATGTAGTGTAAAGAGAGTTGAAGACTTTCTTTTATCAATTCTCCAAACATATGTGGTATGTGAGGGAAGGTGATGACTACCCTTGCTTCAAATGTTGTCAATCTGGGAAAATTCCAGTTAGCCATTTTGAGATTCAACTGTGGTGGTGCATGCCTTGGTTTCAGTCTCCTGCATGCACTTTATATTATAGCATAAGACCAATAGTTGATTCATTTGTCATATGCAAAATTTACTTTGAGCTTAGAGGCTAAATGAAGGTTAAACGACACTCTTAGAAGGATGAGAGAGATCCCAAGGGTTAAAAGCCAGAACAAATGTTTCCACTTGTAGACTACAAAACTGCTCAAGAAAGCTAAACCCCCAATTACGGTTAAAAAAAATGAACCAAAACAAGTTCGTAAAACTGACAACACTAATTAAGGATGGATCTCTTGTCAACATAAGCTATTACCCGATAAGGTGTTACTAAAAATAGTAAAGAAAACATAAAAAATTGCAATTTGACCCCTATATGATGTCGAATCGGCGAGATTGAAGATGTTGGAAGCTGTGTTCGTCTAGCTATTCTGCTTCAAATAGGGGCGCACTCAACGCAAACATGCTACGTCAAAATCAAATTTGGTCAAGATAGCAATCTGGTTCTGCGTTGACATGCCAATAGATAGCCTTTGATTTCGTAAATTATGAATTCAAGGCCTATAAGCAAACCCAAGCATACCCAAAGACATTAGCACGCATTTCTGGTCAACTCAAATTCACCCCGAGAATGGCTTGATAGATGATATGACTCTGAAAGACCTATGAAGATGTGATGTATACTTTTCACTTGTGTTAGTAGGAATAGCTGCAACGCAACTTCTTCATGCATCAATTTAGTCTACAAGTATTTAATAGGTCCCAACTTATTTAAAAAAAAAATGAGATAATATGTGTAAATTAACCAAGTTTGTTAAGTACAATTCAGGTAATTTGTGTAAATCAACCACAATCCCGGCTAGATCCCCATTGCAAGCTAAAAGTGCAGAGTCCCCCTCAGCCTAAAGTGGTTCTTACCTAAGATATACAGCGGCATCTACAATGAGACTGTCAGAAGCTTATTCGAAACCTTTGGACGAGCTTCAACGAGCTGAAATTATATCAGCTGATTTAAGCTCATCAAAACAGAGATAAACACATCAAATTTAACTGCATGTGTATATGCCATGACATCTACTGTGTCACTCTATTTGGCCCATAGTCTGAAACCTCAAACTAAACTGATCAAATTACCAACATTGAATGCAGCAGCAGAAGCTGTTGGATAAGATTCGTTGAGATACACAGACTGATGTTTAAATAGGGTCCTCTTATAGATGAAACAGCACTATCAAGCCGATAAATGAAAGCTTCTATATATACAAGTTTATTGTGATCTGCAATCTCTCTCTTTATTTTATTCATTGGATTCGTCCATATACCCCTCCACTCCTGCTTTGAAACTTTGCTCTCGCGGATTGATGTGAATCCACTTTGAAAACGCGTTCTGAGAGACAGATGGTGTGAATTATAGAGCGTCAACAGCTACAATTAGTGAAGTCCATGAGGAAGGCTTTGATACTCAAGTCTGATGTGGGACTATTTCTTCTGCCATTTTGAAGAGAGTTCTGATGTGGGAGTGGAATCTCTCATTTCCTTTAATTTTTTCCATCTCCTACTTAGTGGTATTGCTAGGAACTAGGAAGTACTGATGATCTCTTAGCCTTGATTCTATGTGTTGGTCCTGTTGGAGACCATGCCATTCATATTATCCAAGATAGATAGTTCCACTGTAGAACACCAACTATTATAAGAATCCATCACACTCTTTTAGTGCAAATCGAAGTACAAAAGAAACGTTTTATCTCCAAATCTAACAAAAATAACAATAAATTAACTCGCTGAGTACTTTTGCTTATTGTACCCAAATAGAGAAATGGTTAACTACCTTCCCTGCAATTAGGATCTAAGAGTTATGGCATTTATCTACATAACTGTTAGCAGTTCTCTTATGAGCTCTCAGAACCAATACTTCTAACTTTAGCGACTTACTCGCTCCTCTACCGCTCAAGGTGACTCAGGTCTCTACTCTCTACCCTATTTACAATGTGCATGCATTGAGACAAATTATAGATTTCACATTCGGATAACGAATCCATCCTCCCCTGGAAATAAATGTTTTTAATTACAACCAGGAATTCTAACCTACCCTAACATTGGGGGGACCGGAACCCAAGTTAGATGAACCGACAAGAATGTCCTTATTCACTGGGCTACACACCAGAGGATTCCGTAACTATAGTTTAAGTGTGCATACCCTACAAATTAGAAAACACCTCCATTTGCTACCAACTATTAAAGGCTGTTTGATCACATTCAAAAGGATCATGGAAGGGAGCGGAAAGAGAAGAACAAGATCAAATAAATCTAAAACCCAATATCAATCAACAAACTGGTCATGGACCTCAAAGTGCCCGACTGCCCATCGATCAATATATCCCTCCTGGCAACTCAGAGGCAGGCGGTATCAATAGTCTTACACAAACTAAACTAACCAAGGTTGTTTTTCTCAATGATGTGTTGCCACTTAAAAGCAATGGCATTCCATACAAGCCCTAGAATGGTTCATAATATAGAATTGGTGGCTCTAGGTAAGAGTAGTCGAAATTTCTCATAACATAAGAACAAAAAGAAAAAAAATCATTTACCGAAAATTGCCACTGAAACACCATCAAATTGGACAACTTTCCACCCTTCCGCCCGGTTAGTCCAAAACCATCAAACCACCAAGAGAGCACAATCTTTCCAGGCAACTTCCCCGTCGCAAGCTAAAGGTGTAGAGAGTCCCCTCAGCCTAAAGTGGCTCTTACCTAAGAGATACAGCGGCATCTACCTCAAATCAGACGGTCAGACGCTGATTCAATAACCATTAGAAACATTTTAAACACTTCAAACTAAACAGTCCATCTTCTCATTTCATCAAAATATGTGTGATGCTGTATGTGTATATGCCATGACATCTACTGCGTAACTCTATTTAGTCCATTGTGCAAACCTCAAACTAAAATAATCCAATTACCAACATTGAATGCCGGAGGGGAACATGTAGGATAAGAATTCATTGACATGCACGGGCTGATAATACATATTCATCTGATAATACATATTCACATGCATCTGCACAACACATGGTTTACGTTATAATATGATCATCTATATTCATATACATATTTGGCTTCATTTTCTGCACGAACAGAGATTTAGATATATATATAAGATCATGCAATTCTATCTGCTATTAACTTCATCAACCAAAAGTACATCAAACTAGAAATGATTACTTCAAAGCTTCATTTTGCTGTTCGGCACTTGCAGGACCTCCATGAGGTGAAACAAGGCTAACCATGCATACATCCGATTTGTTAATAACTTTACGAACGAGCTCAAAAGACCCCTCATGAGTTCCGGCCTTACAGTCAGTCCCACCATTGTGCAACAGAGCTTTCTTACCATCTCTCAGAGTTGCATAGATGAATCCACCAGGATAAGAAATAAAATCTCCTAGATGAATCATAACCAAATCCGTAGAAACCACAACACCGGGTTCAGGAAACAAGATCTAATTCAAGGTAATTAAAGTGTTTTCGAGTAGAACGACAGGGTTTTGCAGAACGGCCTCACTTTCGGGATGATCTAAGTCCAAGGATTTTACAGCGTCTGAGAGACGGTTGATGCAGATAAGAATTGGTTGTCTCTGGCTTTGATCGCCGTTTTAGGTGAAATTCGGTGAAGTAGGAACTGTCGATGAATCTACGCCAGAGTTTCAATATGCACCTGAACTTGAGGAGGGATTTCACCGGAAGTCTACAGAGTATCTCGGCCATCAACTCCGGCGGTATGGTTCCGTTCAGACTGGTTTTTAGACAGACCGGGGTTCTTTGTTAGGGCTGCTAACAAATCAACGGCCTCTGGTAGTCTGATTCTGGTCGTCGATGATGGATGAAAATGAACTC
This sequence comes from Linanthus parryae, assembly GCA_023055425.1. NCBI lineage: Eukaryota > Viridiplantae > Streptophyta > Magnoliopsida > Ericales > Polemoniaceae > Linanthus > Linanthus parryae. The sequence continues at coordinate 3,414,222 of JALGPY010000002.1, forward strand.
TCTCTATGCGTCATCAACTGGATTATTACAATTTGGCCCCGCTGTTTCTCGAAATTACGTGTGACAGGATTCCTCAGTTTGTCTCAATCTTCAGTGTTTTTCCTGCAGAAAAATACATCCCATAACACAGTCATATTTTTATAATAGAGTTATCACAGCTCCAAAATTCTTATTGTGTGCAGTCTTCATGATTTCTATCACATATGATGAAGTTGACACACATTAAAAGTGCATAAAGTCTTCCCATGTTGCATGCAAATTCTAATCCTAAACCAAACCTGGAGATTTTATCTATAATGAACCAATCACAGCTTCTGACATGCTTCATAACTATGCATTAGTGCGCAAAAGACATAGACTCAACTTGCAGTCGCACAGTTACAAACAGAAAATCTGTATAAAACATAAACATCGCAGTTGGTACTTAAAGGGCATAACATGCGAATAATAAGAGTAAAGGACAACATAAACCAACAAATCTGGTGCAGAACTTCTTCTACATAACTCGTACTCTACTTGCTACTAGTAGTTGCTACCAGTTTATAATTCCAATGGATACACAAAACCCTATCATGCAAACCCTCTTGTAGAATAGTAATAAGAATTCAGAACTTCAAAGTTACTGTTATCATTACGATTCCCCTATACTACACTTTCAAGCCTCACATATCTGTAAGCAAAATACCGTAGAATAGAAAGAATCAAAATATCCCAGTCATTATAAGGGCTATTGAGAGACATGCATAGCTCCGCCACGAGTTAAAAGAGAGACACATTATCTGTGTCTCTAAGAGACCTAAATTAGTTGCATAATTAATTCCGCGCAAACAGGGGTGGCCTCGTAAAATGCACATTTCTTAAGAGATAATCATGGACCTACCACTACTAGTACCTGGGTTACAACTGCACCACCAAACCGAGTCTCAGCTCCCCACAATTCAACTTAACCATCCGTTAGGCACCCTATAAGAAGCGAACACACAGTAAAACTACCAGAAGAAGACCAATCCATAGTAGGATCTCCCAGCTAAGGACCTGCTGACATAGCCCTGCAAAGATAATGTGATGCTCCACATCAGCTTCCACTAGCTAAAGAGGCCTAAGATCCTGGTAAAACATCACAGAAGCATACACAAGGAGTGAAAGAACTCCAAAACTGAATCTTTCCTGCCTACATTCAACTGCATTACGTCTATTAAGAAAACCACACAAAGAGATAATATTAAGAAATCAGCAGGATGTAAGTAATATAAAGTAAATATATTGCAAGGTTTGAAAGGGAGACATGAACATATCCCGCCAATTTTTTTAACAAGCAGCCAAATTGAGCAATTAATTGAACGTTCTTATGCTGATATAAACAACTATGAAAAATTATCAAGAAAGCAACCAAACAAGAAAGGACATAATAACGTTACCATTATCAGCAGCGATACCAGGATCTGACGCATAACGCCTCTAAAGTTAGATAAAACTACCCAAAACAAGCTAGTAAAATAGCCTCAGGAGTTTGTTGACTAATAACCCGATTCTTCAAGACAGAAAAGAAAGCGAAGGGTGAAACATGGAGGAGCTTCAGTACATATTCCACTTTTTCTACTCACTAGACCAGTAGCCACTGTCCTTCGACAACTGACACTGACCATCCTTCAAGGAACAGCAGAGTGAGCTAAGCTCATGATTGCTGGAGCTATGGAAAGAAATCCTGTCGAAAAGGTTATCAGAGCTTGATGAAGACGAGACAGAAACCAAAAATCAGGTACAACCAAAGTAAACATCAAAGCCCTCGTTACCTAGGGTGTTATGTATTCTTTGATTTCTTCCTACATTTAAAGAAAACTTAAGCTTATTTCTAATGCAAAAAAAAAAAAGGGTAACTCAAGGCTTGTGAACATACGAATTGGCCTATGATGACTTTTCGTGAAAGTGAGGAAGCATCGCCAAGAAAGAGAGCATGATTTCCCAAGATTGTTTTCTCAACCCATGTCCTTGTAGAGCTACAAAACTCGAATAGGCTGCAGTGAATCATGCCCACATTAGTGTACTCGTCCTCTGGTGTATACACGAATACAAGAATTAACTTTCCTTCACACACATCCAAGTATGATTCGCGTAATGAGGATTGGAATCCTTGTTTGGCAATGGAGATGAAGGGACAATGACCTCCCAGCTTTGCAGAACAACACTGTAAGCTGACCTCTGCATGATATACAATAGAGGCATCCCTCCTGGTAGACCACACATGAAACTAAGTTTAGCAGCTTATCAAATACCATAGTCATCCACTTAAGAAGAAGTAAACACAGTCTGGAGAGGATGGATGTGAAGAGAACGTGGCTCTGCATATTACCTGGTCCCTCCAAAATTTTTTGTTATCTAAATAATAGTCCAAATCAGGCAACTTAAAGATCCTTTTATTGAAGGGAGAAAACAATAAAAAACTTGACATGCCATCATCTTCTCCAGATTCAGATGAAGATGGTGAATGTTTTGGCCACAAACAGAGAAACCAACTTTTCTTAGAAGCTTTTATGCTGGTGTCGAGATAACTGTCAAGGCCATCTCCTTTTGGGTTGCAAATTCATAAGTAGCATAGTGTGGCCGTCCTCGCTGGTGAAGTGGCTCGGACAATCGGAACACTAATCTCCACTCTGACAAATGAAGCCCAACACAATTGAAGGTACCCATCCACTTCACAAGCAAGGACGGCTTCTTATGAAGTTTTCAACCCAAAAGGAGATGGCATTGAAGGTATTCTCTACACCATCATAAAAGCTTCTAAGAAAGGTTGGTTTCTCTGTTTATGGCCAAAAGAATCACCATCTTCATCATCATCTGAATCTGGAGAAGATGGTAGCATAATATGTTTCTTATTGTTTTCTCCATGCAATAAAAGGATAGTCAAGTTGCTTGATTTGGACCGTTATTTCAACAACAAAAACAATTGGATGGACCAATTCATATGCAGAGCCACGTTCTCATCACATCCATCCTCTCCAGACTGTGATTACTTCTTCTTGGCTTAGGATAGCATTCCCGGAAAATGTATCATCAAAGGAGTCGAAAGTGGAAGACTACGCTATTTGATAAACTGATAAGTTTAGTTTCATGTGTGGTCCGCCATGTGGGATGCTTCTATTGTATATCGTACGAAGGTCAGCTTACAATGTTGTTCTGCAAAGCTGGGAAGTCGTTGTCCTTTCATCTCGATTGCCAAACAAGGATCCCTAATAGCAGAATTTGACTTAAATTGAGAGTGACAGTAATCGTGATTGCGAAGATGAGATCCAGACTTAAAGCTGCTCAGCACAAAGTGGATCAAAGTTGTATGATTTTTAAACATGGTTGAATGTGATCGCTAATGAATTTGTCAAGGGATAGGAATTGCAGAGAAAGCTTATTGAGATTGTTATTGACATTGGGTATAAATATACAAACATATCTCAATCGATGCCTTAATCTAAGCTAGTCAAATATGTAAACATGGAAACATACTATGGAGACATATTCTGACTACGATCAAGAGCTTAATCTAAGCTAGCAAGATATACAAGGAGGGAAGGTATAATCTGTTCAACACAAACATCTTCAAAGAACCCTAAACGCGTTGTTGGTCTTCGAATCTTTGAAGATCCTCCTCAATCCTGGAGAGTCACACATCTTCAAAGAACCCTAAACTCGTTGTTGTTCTTCGATCAAAGTGATAGAGAGGATTTTGATGAAGATCGGCTGCGTTAGAGAGAGATGTGAGAGAGGCGGCGTTTGGATTTCTGAGAGAGAACTGAATGGTCTGTCGAGGGTTCTGACTTAATGGTTCTGGGTCGATCCGTTGGTTAATCGGGCCTGACCCAGAACCGAACCACATTAAACCGGTTCTCATGGGTTTGGGTCTCATGGTCCATATGATGGGTATGGGTTACACGGGTCGGGTCAAAACACGTTTGGGTCGGGTCGGTTCCGGGTCCGAACCGGCCCATTGACAGGCCTAATCTGTTGTAATGACTAAATATTTCCTTCCTAATAATCGCCTCCTCCACCTCCGAATGTTTAAACCAATCTACCACTTTGGTTCTTGCATTACCGGCGAGAACCAACTGGCTCGACCTGTTCTTCAGCCATTTCAAGCCTCTTGGCGAGACGGGTCCTCGATCTTCTGATCAGAGGCTGGATGAGGGAGGGAAATAGTAGTGTTGATGTTCTACAAAGAGATGAACACTGTATTTGCTTTAGAAATGGAGGGATCGAGGGAGGGGAGATGTCGATTGGTGTGAGGTCGAGAGCCGAAAGGAGAGGAAAGTTGGGGTTGCGGAAGAAGTGGATAAAGTGAAGCAAGGTGGTTTGGCTAAGAAGGATAGGATTAGTTTGGTGGTTCCCTCAGCTCCATTGATTAGTATGTTCTTGGCTCTTGTTCTGGAAATTTGAGCTTTATTTGATTGGACCAATTGCTGATTTTGGGTTCTTGGTGTATGTATGTATATACACACACACACACACACGCACACGCACACGCACACGCACACATACATACTTTTATTTTTCATCAGAGGGGGCAACTTTGGCACTCAGAAGAGATGCAGGTGTCTTTACCCATCTATATAATTTCATATGATATTCAGTTGAAATTTAAGGGATAAAAAGTACTTTTTCAAATTAAAAAAATAAAATAAAATAAAATTCAAGGGTGAAAGATAAGAAACTGAACAGTTGAGGGGGTAAAACACAGATTCTTGAAGTTTAGAAGGCAACATTTTGGTTTTCTCCAAACTAAATAGTTGCTAGAGAAAAAGCAAAGATGATGAGAATAATAATATGATCAAGGTACTGGTTAGAGGTGCCCGGGTCCTAGTAAACAATCACAGGAGAGTACGTTAGGTGTCAGCAGATGTGAATTTAATCAACTATTGGACTATAATAAGACTGGAACTCGCCAGGTCGTACTTTGTAGCATAATTTCTATCAAGAGCATCAAACAAATAAATGCCGAATGAACAAGACAAAATTTGAAAGAGACGCATATAGTTCTCATTCCTATTTCGCCAAAAGTTTTAGAAGAGCAGTCAAATCCATCAAGCTCATATTGTTTACACGATAAACAACTATTAAAGAAATCAATAAAGGAAGAACAGAAAGGGCAAATGACATTACAAACTCTATCTCTGTCATTATAAGTATCTTTTTAGCTACATTGAAAAATCTATCTATGTCATTATCAATGTCTTTTTTTAGATACGACAACATCTATCCATATTATGCAGTTAAATTTGAACACAAAAATCACTTAAAACAAGCTACTAGTTAGATAGGCTGAAGAAGTGGAGTTAAGTCTAGCTTTAAAGACTAGTACACTGATTCGGCAGAATTGGAATCTCCGATTTGGAAGGAGGTGTTGAATTCAAGCTTCACTTATTGGAAAGTAATACGGACATCATTCCTGATTAAAGATTGAAAGAATTCAGAAGCCCAATCAATTACATAAGGACTTGATATTCAGACTGTTTCCAACAAGTAAATGAAACATACATAACCCATTCTGTACTGGTTTTAGCCAATTATACCCTGTCAGTCTTTTGAAGTGTCATCATAAGAAGGCATCGGTGCGTTCATCAACATTTAAAATTAGACTTACGAGGATTAACAATTGAACTTCCTTATCTGCATCACTAGTTGTATATTAAGGAAGAAAGGGCCTCAAATTCTATTAACAACTACATTTTGAGTGGAATATTTAACTCCGTATACAGGAAGGGGTAAACTTGTAATGTATAAGTCTAATATACTAGTTATTACCTCCATTGAATTAGGTACATACTGTCATTTCAAATATTTTCTTGGTTTATTTTGTTGAAATGATTAAACCTGTAACAGAGATCTTATAAGCTAACAACCATGAACTTACTTACCAATTTTAACACTTCAAAAGGCAATCAAATCCCAGCACCCGAGCATAGTAACCTCCTGTTAACCTTTTGGAGCAGATCTACGCCACAGTAAGATCTCCCGCTCAACCACGTGTTAAGATGGCATATATGAAGAACAATGCACAGGTTCCACATACCATTGACTGCCTAGAGAAGCCTGAGGTCCTGATAACCATCACAGAAGCATATGAAAGGTGACAGCACATCTGAGAATTTTAACTACTATTGCTCTATAAGACTGAAACTCTCCAGCTCGTATTTTGCAGCAGAGTTTTTATCAAGAGCATCAAACAAATAAATGATGAATAAACCAGCAGGATAATAAGCAATACAAAACTTTCAAGTAGATGCAAATATTTCTCAATTCCCTAAATATTCAAAAGAGCAGTCAAATCCAGCAAGCAACTGGACATTCTTTTCATCATGAATGGACAAGACAGACTCTAACTTTTTTTTCAGCTACATCGAAAATCCTGACTATCACCGATACCACAATATCTATCCATATTATTTAGTTAACTTCAACCAAAAAAATCACCCAAAACAAGCTAGTTAGATAGGCTGAAAAGTAGTGCTGTGTCCAGCTTTAAATCGCAGTCCACGAACTAGACCCACTCTGTACTCCACATTAGTGATTAGGCATCACTTGACCAGTAGCTGCTATCTTTTGGATGGGCGACACTGGAGTAGTAGATTCAACTAGAGTACCTGTTGCTGGAGGTAAGAAATTTATTGTGTAATCTGGTAAATAACTTCCAGATAAATCACAGTTATACACCCCACATTACAAGTACATAGTTCCAAAGGACGCCAAAATCCTATTCCGTAAGTTACAGAATAGAAGAGCAAGAAGAATCTCGGAACTTCAAAGCTACTGTCCTAAGTAACTCATCTTGTGCTATAAACCTTCAAGCTTCACGTATTGGAAAGTAAATATGACCATCAATCCTGATTAAAGATACTAAGACCATAGAATCCCCCGTCATTTTAATCAGTCTGTTTCCCCACTTTGGCATGACAGACTCTATTCAGCTCTCTGTTAAAGCAAGCTAAGTAACCACCTGTTAAGCTGCTCCAGATAGCAGCAGTGAGATCACCAGCTGCACGCCTGCTAAGATAGCACATGCATTTAAAAATCAAGCTGCTAGCAAAGATGATACAAAACTATTATTGGAACAAAAGACTGAATTGTTCCGGCCTGCACTTCACAGTTTCTGTCAGGAGCATCAGACAAACAAATGTTGAAGAGACCAGCAGGATAATAAACAATAGAAAGCAAGGATTGTTTCGCAAGATTTAGAAAAGAGTAACGGGCAGATCCTATCTCATGAAAAACAGAAACACCCCCACCCCAAATTAGAAAATATGGAAGTATGACGGAATAAAAATAAGAAAATAAAGAAAGGTAAGGACATTAATTACTTCCATAATCATCACCATTCATATCGCAGTATCTAATGTCATATGCAGTTAAGTTAAATAAACGTTAATACAAGTTACGAGTTTGGAGCAAGAAAGTTGAGCCTTGCTTTGGGGAAAGCCGAGTGAATTGATTCTTCAAACAAGTTCAGAATGTGGGAAGGGGTTCAATCCACATTCCATGTTCAAAGCCGGACCAGTAGTCGCCACTCTCGATCATGTGACAGCGGCCATCCTTCAAGGAATAGTAGATTAGGCAATTTTCTTCCTTAGTAATATAACTGTAGAAATACATCCTGTCGGCAACATCTGACGAAGAGGGGACAGGAACAGTAAAAGCGGTTGGAAGACCAAGAAAGAGAGCATGATCGCCCAAGCTTGTTTTCTCGACCCATGTACTTGTAGAGCTGCTAAACTCGAATAGGCCGCAGCGAAACGCTTCCAGATTATTGTAATCATAATTTGCTAAGGCGATGAAAGCAAAAATTAACTTCCCTTCAAACGCGACCAAACGTAACCGAGGCAGTCTGAAATGCAAGTTGGACAACGGGGATGGCGCGGTAATGAGATTCCAGGTCTGCTGAACAACATCATAGGCTGCTAGCTCACCTTGGATGGAAAGACAATAGAAGCATCCCTCATGATAGAGCACATATGAAACATAACCTATAAGCCTACCAAAAAGATTAGTATTCCACTTTTGACTTTTTTGATCTAGTGTGCTGATTTTATATTCATCTAGTGTACTCTTCTGAGACAAGAAGAAGAAAACACAGTCTGGAGAAGATGGATCATCTGAAGAGAAGGTGGCTTTGCATGACGATAGGTCGTCAAAAACATGGTCCAAATCAGGCAACTTGATGATTCTTTTATTGAATGGACAAAACAAACAGAAACATGTCATGCCTGATTCTCCTTTTTTTGGCCCTAAACAGAGAAACCAACCTTTCTTACAAGCTTTTATTGTGGTGTAGCCAAACCCCTCTCCATTTGGGTCGAGAATGTGATAATCAGCATAGTTAGGCTGTCCCCGTTGTTGTAGTGGCGCGAACAACCTGAATACCAGGTCATCCGAATGGCAGAAGAAGTTAGCCATCCATGAAAGCTTGTCAACCGCCCGAACCTGATACTGATGTTGTTGGGTTGTGACAAAAGAGAGATTTTTCTTACAAGTCACACCAAACCGAACCCGGTCAGTTGAAGATAGCCGTTCCAGTATGCTTTCCATCAAATCATCTGGAACATCCGTCAACTCTCGAGCCTTCTTCTTCTTATTATTCTTCATGGTCTTCCTCACCAACTCCTGATACGATTCCGTAGCGTAAGTTGTAGCAGAAATCATCGGGGGAACAAGAACCTTAACCATGAAATTGTGATTCTGCGTCTTCTTCCTCGCTGGTGGAGCCATTGAGGATGAGTCCAATTTTACAGATGAACAACAAACCCTAAAGCCCTAGCAGTTCGGAAAGATCAACCCCAGAACCAGAACTCTATATATAGTCCTCAAGTTTACAAACTACGTACCGAGTACGGTAATTATTAGGGTAAAAGACACTTTCACCCCCTTTAGTTTGACACGGAGGACACTTTCACCCCTTCCAGTTTGAAAATTGACACTCTGACCCTTCAACGTCAGCACGAATAAAAAGAGATGCATTGACCTTGGCAACAACCTACGCTAAAGAATTTGTACAGTGCAGCATATTTGACCTCTAGGCTCAAAGAAAATTTTGCATGAGATCGAAACCATGGAATGCCACTACAACTGTTGAATTTGCTGAGAATGATAATTTCTTTTTTGCTGAGAATGACAAAATATGTTACAAGGGTAACCATAACGTTACCCTTTGGGGAACCCCCACCAGAAATTACGAAACAACCATAGTAAAGTGAGGGAATTACTTCGTAGAATCTGTACTAGGCATTATGACAGTTTCGTTAGGGGCGGAGCTATTCATGCGAAAGTGATTGCAATTGCCACCCATGACTATTCGAAAATTGCAATAATACTCCTATTATTATAAGTTTTGACCACAAAAATCTTATAATAAATTTACACATGCGGGTTTACATTTTTGACTACGATCTCTTAGAAAATACCACTTTGTCCCACATCTTCCTCCCCAATTTGACTTATACCACTATTCACTGAGTAACTTTAACTCGGTGAGTTTGATAGCAAAATGATGTAATTTTGGATAATTTGTTATTGGTGTTGTAGAGTAAAAGTTGCTCTATAACACAGTAAAAGAATTATCAAAAAATCGCATCATTTTGCTATCAAAATCAGCCGGTCAAAGTGGCCCAGATAAGAGTCAAAAATTCAGGATGGGGAGGAAGAGGTGGGACGGAGTGGTAGTATAGTTTTCACATTGGCCCACCGGGTCCAGTTTTCTAAATCCACCATTGAATGTCATAATGAACTTGAGTAGCTATAGATAAAACAGTTGGAACTTTTAAAACTTAACTAGAAGGAGACCTCACTTCTTCATAGAATTGACATATGAAAGCAGAGACCCAATTATATGATTGTTTTGGAAATGAAAGGTGATTTTTCATGGTAATGTTCCTGAGTAGTTTTGGGTCAAAATAGTTAGTACTATGTTTATAAGAAAGAGTGATGAGGCCAATCAATTGTGTTCCTGTTGCAGGTAACGAGGGTTACAATGTAACAAGTAATCAAAATTAGAGATTGAGACCAGAAAGATTTAGGGCGAAATAGGAAGAAAATAAGTCATGTAGGTCGTAGATTAGAGAGTCAGCTTGTGCTGGGTAATTCTGGCAATGATTGTACAAAAATCTTACCCCTGTAAGGAGATGGTGACCTTCCCATCCCTAAAGTTATACAAGTCCGATTAAGTAAAAAAATGGGGGATTGCGTGACTGAACGGAGCGACACGACCCCATATGAGGAGGTTATGGTGTAGATCTCGGGAGATCGTTTCCAGCAATATCAAACTTGCATATACAGATCTAGTTGCTCCTGTTGCTGATGCAAATCAAAAGAACCCAGGAGAAGACACCCAGTCCGCTTACTTATGTAAAGAATAATATATTGTTGAGGTGTTATAAACCGGGTTGGTGGATAAGCCTGAACCTCATTTTCAAAAGTCATTGCCATAACATCTTCCTTGGTAACCATTATTCCTGCATACAACTTAAATTTTTCAGCCCTCCTCTCTCTTGTCAAGAGTTGGTGGATGAAGATATTAGTGGAATAGGTTGTGTTAGGCTTCTGTTCTAGGGTGGTAACCCTCCTTTGTACCAAACCGAAGAGTACGTACAATTTTATTTTACGTAGAAGCAAATCTCCTCTGATAGAGTGCACATCAATTAGTAGTATGTAGTTGCATGAATCTCAACAATCCCCACAAATATACGCCAACACTGAAGTGAATATTTATCTGGATGTAAGAAAAATGTTGGAACAAAAAAGTTGTAATCTTATTTTATGCAGACGCAAGACTTCTCTCAGGTAGTGCAGAATTCGGCAACATCAACTAGTATTCAAGTGTCAATTTAAAACAACAGACTGTGAAGTCTTATACTACCTCCCTTTCTTCTCTTTCGCCCTCGTTTCAACCCGTAATTGGGTCACTTTGAAACGATAATTTGGATAGCAAAACAATGTTAAGTTTTTCACAATTTTTCCATAATTTTGTAGAGTAAAGTTTACTTTACAAGACCATGCAAAGGATCACCAAATTCTTGTATCGTTTTGCAAATCAAGTTGTAGGGTCAAAGTGACCCAGTGAATAGTGAGAAAAAGTGAAGTAGGCTGAAAGAGAAGAAACGTAAGTAGTATCTCTTTGTGATGTTCGTGCAGGTCCTTGTTCTTCTGGTACTTCTCCCTTTGCATTTGGTCCTTCTCTTCCAGTTTGCATTAGATACCTCGACACATTTCATGAATGTTTCAGTTTGTTCTGATTTTTCATCTTTCCAGCTTCTTCTTATCATTTATCAATTTTATCAACTCCAATCTGCAAGCATATTGTATTATGAATTCCACAGTTTGCAAAATGATTTAGATGGTAAAATTTACATTAGCACACCCCTGTAGCCTGTAGCCCTGTACAATTGGTTAGAGCAAGCTTTCAGATTGTTGATCTGATAAATATTGGAATTGTCATTGAGGCTTAAGCCACTCAGCTACAAAATGGCTTTCGCCAAATGTTTCAGTTGTAGACTGCTAAAAATCTAAGTTTAAATGGTTAAAAATTAATTGTTCATAGAAGTCAACGTTATGATCCTTCTAAAGACGAAGTGGCCGGACAAATATCTGACATTGTCAATGTCATGGTTCAAAGTAGGCATTGATAAGAAAAAGCATTAAGAATGACGCCAAACCAGGCTGTTTTGACCAAAGAGAGCAGAGTCAACCCTCCTTGTAAACTTCCAGAGTGTTATCCGTATAATGACCGTTCTGGCCGGTGAAACACGCTTCTTTTGTAAACTTCCCGAGTGTTCTCTGTTCGTTTTGACAATAGCATAATGTGATTTGTCACATTCCTATCACAATAAACAAACTACGAAAAACAATCAATAAAGCAAGCCAAAGGAAGAAAAGGGCACTATAGTTGCTATCAATCATTATCATCGTAACCCTGTTTCCATCAAAGATAGTCACCCAAAGCTGTATCATGTTAAATCAAGAATACTGCATACAAATCTGGTGCAGAACTTCCATATAACTCATACTCTACTTGCTACCAGTTCATAATTCTAAGGGACCCACAAAACCCTATCATGTAAATCCTTTTTGTAGAATAGTAATGAGAAATCAGAACTTCAAGGTTACTGTTATCATTACAATTCCCTATTACTGTTATGAAGATTCACATACCAACGGTGATACCTGGGTTACTACTTAATTAGCCCCCCACAGCTCAACTAAATAACCATCATTTGGGCACCCTATAAGCAGTGAAACACAGTTAAACTTCCAGAACAAGATCAATCCATAGTTGGATCTCCCAGCTAGGTATTCTGAAGTTCAACGCGTACACATAGTCATATTAGAAGAAGGTATCTGTCATCCAATGCTGATGCAGTCATATATATATGTTCGTCCTTCATCTTCCAAGAGAAAGTAATGAAAGCAGTACTGCTTTCTTTATCACGGTAGCTCGCTCATCTGAGAAGAAAGCCAAATATAAGAAGGCAAACCAGCATCTGAGGAAAGCCTGGTCTGAAGAAGTTACATCCATCCTCTTGCTTGAAGCTTTGAACTTGAGCATCCCGAATCAAACAGTTTCACCAATTCAACTAGAGAAGTCTTTCTAAACCTTCAAATTAACCTGGTTCCTGTGCAACAAGTACACAAAAAAATTGCAGCAATCCAGCAAAGTTCTAACTTTCTGCAATCCTTGGAAGTACTCAAATAGAAACTAGGCTCAATAGTGCGGAGAGTAATGAGTTCAAAGGAAACATGTATGCTTGCAACCTTGTAAGGATCCCTACCTACAGCACAATCCGACTCAAAGTGGTGAGAGCAGAGAACAGAAGAAAGTCTAGGCTCAAATAACTCCAGAGCAGGCACAAAGGGCAACCAATTGCAAATCTCTAAATTAATACTTTTGACCATTATTACCATTACCTCAAGGCAACCCCAAGCTTAAAGTGTACTTCTACTCTTTGCAGAGACTCCCCGACCCCAAAAGGATTTACAACTCACAAGAGATAAAAGAGACATCCAAAAAGATCTTTCTTACGATATAATGAAACTGTTCTTTCAACCGACCTTGATGCTATATTCGAGGTTTTTTCAGTGGCTTCGCTGATCCGGACTCAAAGGTATATCAGGTCCTTGGCATATTCCCAAATGTTCAAGTGGCTACTTGAACATTTGGGAATATGGGCTGCGTCCCACCTATCCTGCAGAGGTCCAGAATCAAAATTTGGGTTCCCTTGTCCCTTTGAGTGCACAACTATAATCATCACCGCTGTCAGCTTCCTCACTGAATTCGTCAACACCAAGACCGTTTCCAGGGATGTTGTATTACCACTTCCATCACCGCTGTCAGCTCTCTGTTGAAGCAAGCTAAGTAAACATTTGTTAAGCTGCTCCAGATGGCAGTGAGATCACCGGATAATAATGCAGAGGCTCCACAAAAAACTTTCACTGGTGTTAAACCATCAAGCTGTCAGCAATGATGACACCAGCCTGCATCGTACTTCACAGTTTCTGTCAGGTGCATCGAGAAAGACATGTTGAAGATACCAGCAGGATAATAAACAAGAGAAAGCAGGTGTGATTCTCAAGTATTGAAAAAGACTAACGGGCAAATGGTCGGTCAAATCCAGCAAGAATAGCACTTGATTAGTGTTACCACAATTCACTCGTACCCCCGCGAATTGCAAATTGGATCACGCGTTCCGAAACGTGGAACACCAGCGATCCAGATCGCTTAATTTGGCGATCCCTGTTTTTTCACTATTTTCACCTAAAGCATCTATGTAAAGGGGGGAATTTTTATGATTTGCAATAACCGGTAAAACACTATAAAGGTATCAAAAGAAGCCTACCCTGGCGTACCGAGTTCCATAGGGTATGGCGTTCCGCGATCTCGTTCCCGTTCCACGAATCGGAACGACCCGCGTTCCAGGTACTTAGCTTGATTCATGAGAAGACAAGTTTGAAAAATGAACAATAAAAGCAATAAAAATACGAAATAAAACTAGGGGAGGACATAATTATTTCTATAATCATCATCATTGATATGGCAATATCTAATGGCACAATGTACTTAAGTTAGAAAAAAATTAATACAAGCTACGAGTTTGGAGCAAGAGTTGAGCCTTGCTTTGAGAAAAGCCGAGTGAATTGATTCTTCAAAAAAGTTCAGAATGTCGGAAGGGGTTCAATCCACATTCCATGTTCGACGCCGGACCAGTAGTCGCCATTCTCGGACATGTGACACCGACCATCCTTAAAGGAATAGTAGATTGGACAAGCTTTATCCATCATGGAACTGTAGAAATACATCCTGTCGGCAACATTTGACCCAGACGGGAGAGGAACAGTAAATGAGGTTGGACGACGAAGAAAGAGAGCATGATCGCCCAAGCTTGTTTTCTCGACCCAAGTACTTGTAGAGCTGCTAAGCTCCAATAGGCCGCAGCAAAACACCTCTAGATTGTTGTACTCAGAATTTGATATGTCGACGAATGCAATAATTAGCTTCCCTTCACACACAACCAAACCTAATTGAGGCATTCTGGAATGCAAGTTGGACAAAGGGGATGGAGTAATGAGATTCAAGGTCTGCTGAACAACATTATAGGCAGCTAGCTCACCTCGGCTGGATTGACAGTCGAAGCATCCCTCATGATAGACCACAGATGTAACATAACCAATCAGCTTATCAAAAAGCTTGGTATTCCATTTTCCACTCTTTTGATCTAGTGTGCTGATAATAACTTCATCTTGGGTACCAAACTGAGACAAGAAGAAGAAAACACAGTCTGGAGAAGATGGATCATCTGAAGAGAAGGTGGCTTTGCATGTCACTTGGTCGAATCTGTTGTCAAAATCGTGGTCCAAATCAGGCAACTTAATGATCCTTTTATTGAATGGACAAAACAGTAAGAAACATGTCCCAATGCGTGATTCTTCTACTTTTGGCCATGAACAGAGAAACCAACCTTTCTTACAACCTTTCTTACAAGCCCTAAAGCCCTAGCTACCAACAAAGTTTTCCGAAAGTTCAACCCGAGAACCAGAACAGTCCTCAAAGTTTAAAGTTAATACAAGGCAAAAAATCAATTTACACCCCTTAAGTTGAGGGTCGTATTCAAAATGCTCCTCCATATTTCAAAATTCTCAATTCCACCCTTTGTGCATTACTTCTGTTTCCAATAAGGAGTTTCCGTCAACAGACCCGTCAATTCACCCTGCAAGTATCGATCGTGGGACAGAAAAAATAGATTTACCAAATAATTATAATTATTTTTGATTTTTGGTTACTATTTTTGTTTTAGTAAGAAAATCAATTAATCATCTAGACAGATTTACCCTTCTAGCAGTGTTTGTAAAATTAGAACTCATCTGAGAGATGCATCATCCAAATCTTATCATTGACCAGTATAGAAGATCGCACGACACCGAGAAGATCGAGAGAGTTGAACCTCGGCGTTGACAGGAATCGGGGAACGAATATCTCATCATCTTGAAATTTACAGCTTACCCGACAATATACAAGCAATTGATATTGTTGGAATCTCGGTGATGACAGAAATTAGGGATTCTATATCTCATCATTGGGAAATTTTCTGCAAGATGAAGATTCTCACAAACTATTCTTAGTCTCGGTGATGGGTACGACCGATCTATAAGTATGGAGGAGCTAGTGTCATTGACAAGAGATTCGAAAAGAAAACAATCGAACAAAAAGAAGACCAATTGAGAAAGACACGGTAATAGACGCTGAAAGTGAAGCCGGAGGCGAAGAAACCCAGAAATCAGGTAACTCAAAAACTTTAGTACTCTCTCAGTATGAGTATGCAATACGTTGTTCGTATTTACTCTTTCATGTTGTTTCTCATGTGATAAGGGTTGAAAGGCAGTGGCTGAAATTAGAATAGCATCATTCCATTACAGTTTTATTGTTTTTTGACTCATTTTTTAGTCAGTAGCTTGACTAGCTAGTATCTTTACTGCTATAAACTACTTTTTGTAAAATATCTAAGAACCTGTAATAGTACTTCTATTTCTTGTACTGTGTTCTGAAGAGAAAAGACTAATTCAAACTAGAACTGGAACTTCGATGTCTTTAAGTATACATGTGTGCTATGTTGCTTAGTTTGAATGTAAGAAGTTGATGAAGGTTGATTCAAATAATATGTGTCATAGGTTTTAAAAAAGAACTTGTTGTCTGAAACTGAACAAATAAAATCAGGAAAAATAGTATGTTTCTCAAACAAAATTACTTAATAACTAACTTCAAATGTATTTCATAGGAATGGATGATTACTTTTCAGTTTACATACATGTTAATGGTATGGTTACAATATCCGAAGAAGGTGTCAGAAAATATGTTAGGGGAACTGTGCAAAGAAATATGAATATCGACCCCGATCGCTTCTCCAAGCCAGAGATGGAAGGTATCCTACGAGAAATTGGAGTGTTTGATTTTGACTGCCTGTACTATGATGTGTCAGTTGTGAATTTTGAATGTGGGCTCAGGGAGCTTAAGAATGATAAAGATGCCCTCGATGTAGTGCAGTTTGCATCGCTCGGACATGACATCCACGTGTATGTTAGCCATGTGGGTTATACCAGTTTGAAAACACATAATGCTTTTTTTGAAGAAGGAACCATGGAAGAAACGGAAAATAGTGACGAAGAGGAAAAGAATACGGACATCGATGATGATGATGAAGACCTCCCATATATTCATGATCCTGATTATGAAGATCCAAGCGGGAAAAACTTATATAGCATATTGATTGAAGGGGAATATCAAAATAATGAAAGGGAAAAAGATGGTACATCTGTTGACATAAGGGGATATAGCACTTGGAGCAAGCAAAAAGAACCAAAGGAAAGAGATGGTAAGGATAGTCTTTTTGGAGTTCAAGTGGAAGACCTCTCTGACAGTGAATATGAATATCAAAATTCTGATTTCATTGTCACACCAACCAACATTGATGAGGAAGGAGATTTTTCTCAGCCTAGGTGGAAGGAGTTTAGGTAGCAGACAGACATGAGTGACCCAAAATTTAAACTCAGGTTGTTGTTTAAGGACCACCGCCAGTTCAAAGAGGCAATTATTAACTACAAGATCAAATGGGGTTACAGGGTGAGAAACACTAAGAATGAGTTTGGAAGAGTGAGGTACAAGTGTGTTAATGGTTGTTCGTGGATGATATTTGCTAGCTTAAACGAAGAGATTAGTGGTTTGCAGGTGAAGACTTTGATTGATGAGCATAATTGTAGCAAATCACACAACAGTAGACACGTGAAGTCAAAGTGGGTGGCAAGGAAAATCATGGATAAAGTGAGAAGGAACCCTCATTATAAGTTGTCTGAAATAATTGAGGACATGAAGGCTGACTATGAAGTGAAAATTGGTATAAGCAAGGCCCAAAGAGCTAGAAAGTTCGCTAGGATTATGGTTGAAGGAAATTACGAAGATCAATTTAGCAGAGTGAGGGATTATGGATACAGAAGAGATGATGGAAGCTACTGCAAGAGAGACAACCTTACAAGGTCTTGAGAAGAGAATGGAGGAGATGAGGAAGGTTGACATTGAAGCTGAGCAGTACTTGAGGCTTATTCCCATAGAGCATTGGTGTAAGTACACTTTCTCGCCTTACCCAAAGTGTGATATGTTGCTTAACAACCTTGCCGAGACTTTCAATTCGAAGATACTTGAAGCTAGGGATAAGCCTGTGGTGACCATGATTGAGACAATAAGAAGATACCTAATGTGTAGAATTTAAAGAAATAGAGATGCCATGTTGAAGTTTAATGGTCCCATTTGTCCAAGAATCCAAGCTAAGTTAGAAAAAGCCAAGAGTGAAGCTATGCGTTGGACTGTAACATGGAATGGGGGTCATAGCTATGAGGTTGTGAGGGGAAGGGAACAATTTATAGTCGACCTCCATTATAGAATTCGTGCTTGCTACAAGTGGGATATCACTGGTATTCAATGTGAACATGCTGTAGCTGTTATAGCAAAAACTAACGGAAGGAGTGAGAATTACGTGGATAATTTTCTTAAAAAGGATACATATCTTAAGACGTACTCCTATCTTGTGCAACCTCTAAATGGGGAGGAACTGTGGCCCAAGGCAGGTGGTTTACCAATTTTGCCACCTAGGGTGAGAAAGCAACCAGGGAGACTACGGAGGCATAAGAGGAAGAGGGATAAGGACGAATTTTCATCATCTGTAAGCTAAAGAAGATAGGAGGAAAATCAGTCTGCAGTGCATGTAAGAGTGCCGGACACAACAAGAGGACTTGTAAAGGTTGAATGCCTGTAAACAACGAGAAAAAACAAAAACAAACAAAGGTAAATGTAAATTTTGCATGTAACCTTTTGATTTTTAATAGATTTTTATTAATCTTATAAATTCTGAAATTTGATAAGATAAGGGAAGATCATTCTCAAGTGCAAGCAATGGTGAAGGTGGACGAGTAAAGGAGAAAGTAAGTCGTTTCAATCATAAAATATAATATTTCTGTTAGACAATTAAAGCTTCATTTTTCGTATATTTGTACTGCTTCTTTGTCTTCTATATCAATCCTCTTCTTTGTCAGGGCAAGAGTACCCCACACTTTGAACCTAGGTACAAGCAATGGTACCGCAACAAATGCGGTTGGTCCAAATAACGGTTCTAAAAATAAGGTAAATCGTTCATTTCTTCTAGATTAACTAATGTCAGGTATGAAAAAAATTTAAATCAGAAACAAATTTTGACGCAACTTTGTTAAGTTGTTGACTGGTTCAGTAGCTGTATTAACTCAGTGGCATTGTAATAATGTACCTTATCGTGTGATTTGCTCTTCCATCATTAATAGTACTATGAATGATTCACATTTGCTGCAGTACTATCTTGATGAATAGGGAAAAGAGAAGATGGTGACGTGCATGGGAATCAGAGTTCCATATATATGATAAAAATTTGACGAAAAAGAAAACAACCGGGCTTCAAACTAGTCAAGCAAGCAGTACAATGGCGAATCAAACTCCACCAGAGTCCCAAGCAAGTTTCAATCCAACTGCTGCATGAAATCATTTGGAGGGTTCAAGAACAAAGATGATGGTGGTTGGAGCATGTTCTAGGATTTGTGAAGCAGTTACTTGTTAGCTTTCTTTCAGTAATAGACTTCCTTTATCCTTTTAATAAGTTCACTGTTTGAAGTATTCAAGTTTCTCAAAGTCTTACAGACCTTAAAAGGGTGTAATAAGTACACTTTGTCAAGTGTTCAAGTATCATTTCTAATAAAGATCGACGCCTCTCGCATTTTCTTCAAGTATCCGTTCTTTAGTACAGTGCTTTGTTTTGGTGAGGTTATCATGAAAAATTTTGGTAGAAATCTTGGACAGTTGAGGTTTCTATAGTGCTAATATCTGGCTCTTGTTTAAATTACTCCAGCTTCTTAGTCTTTTGTTAATGTTTTTAGTACACTTCAAAAGAAACTATAGTCAATTCTGAAAAAAAATTAAGAAACTATTATCCAGGGGGTAATACTCTCTTTAAAATACTACTACTGTGATTTTTATAAAGATGTCGAAAGGGGTAAAATCCGTTTTTTATGAATGATTTTTCAAGGAGTAAAACTGTCTTTTTATGCATTCTTTTACAAGGAGTAAATCTGTCCAGACACATTAAATAATCTTAAATAATTATTTTTATTTGTAAGTATAATTTTTATCTGTATATTTTTGATGACTTAACAGTTCTTTTGATGGAAAAACACAATTGTTAACAGAAGAAAAATTTAAGGAAGGAATTGAGAATTTGAAACATGGAGGAGATCTTTCAAAAAAAAAAAAGAAACATGGAGGAGCATTTTGAATACGACGCCCAACTTAAGGGGTGTAAATTGATTTGTTGCCTTAATACAACTACGTATTATTTGGGTAAAAGGCACTTTCACCCCCTTTAGTTTGACTGGAGGACACTTTCATCCCTTCCAGTTTGAAATATGACACTTTCACCCTTCAACGTCATCAAGAAAAACAGATCTTCCAGATGATTCGTACGATCTTCCAGATGATCGTACACTTTCACACTTGGCAACAAGATACGCTAGAGAATTCGTACAGTGCAGCATATTTAACCTCTAGGCTGGCATGTGACAAATGAATCAATTATCGGTAGTACTAGGCTAGTCTATAGGAGCATGAGACTGAAACCATGGAATACAACTACAACAGTTGAATTTGCCGAGATCGACAAAATTTGTAGGAAGGGTAAACAGTACCTTCCTTCACATACCACATATACATATGTTTTGACTGAATAGATAAAGTTAAGACTGCACGTCTCTTTACCTGGAGAAGCAGATAATCGGAGAGAAGAATACACTATTGAGGTGTGTTATGTTGAAGGTTTAGAATGCAATCCTTACCTGGAAATGCAAAACTATTTTTGGTATACTTGTTGCACAAGGAACCAGGTTAAGTTGAAGGTTTAGAAAGAATTGTCTTAGTTGAATCGGTGAAACAGTTTGATTTGGGATGCTCAAAGCAAGAGGATGAATGTAGCTTCTTCAGACCATGCTTCCTCAGCGGTTCTTTTGTCTTCTTATATATTTGACTTTGTTCTCAGACTTGAGTCACAATACTATACTTATCATTTACCAATAATTATCACTTACGTTTTTAAAATAATAATTATCATTTACGATATCAGTTTTTCTAAAAAAAAAGAAAACAAAAATCTACAGATTGTATTAATTTTTTACTTTGACTTTTATCTTTCAGAACTTTCCCATTCTTCTCCCATTACTGGTTGTGGATCGGATCGTGACTCTTCCTCTCTCAAAAATTTTCTCCTAAAATCTCTCAAAGACGATTTCTCTTCCTAAACATTGATTATTCTCCATTCAAATAGTGCAGTGACTCTTTCGTTAAATATGCCATGCGTTTTAAAACACGAAATTACAAGTTTTCGTTGCACGTATTTTCAAATTTTTGATCTGCCATTTTTATATGTTGTTCTCACCATCTTCATTGTTCGAAGCGGACTCTTACTCCCGAGTATATTGAAAACACCGAACTTCTTTTATTTTTTTTATCTTTTGAGTAAAGAAGCATCGATCTAAGATGTACTCTCTCCATGTTTGATTATTTACGGTCATTTGTAGGGATTTGTTTCAATTTGAGAACCATTATTACAGTCATTTGTGGGGATTCTTTTCAATTTGAGAAACAATAGTGTTTTACTAATTTGCTCCGGAGTAAGTTGAGATTTTTTGTCCATTGCGTGTATTATTAAATTTCAATTTGAATAATTTTCTTAATTTTTGATTTCGGATTTCGGGTTGAACTTCAGCTAGCTATTTATTCTTTATGGCCGGATTGAAGATCGTCCCAACAGCTAGGAATGTAGATAATTCACTCGCTCTTTGAAAATGTTAGTTTACTAACTTGTTTATCTCAATAGTCTTCTTTAATTATCAAGTTTATGTACAAAATATAGGGCCTTTTAATTCGTAAAAAAAACTAGAGTGGGCCTTCAACATGTCATTCGCTTGGGCACCAAGAAAATTAGAGCCGGCCCTGGTTAATGCACTGTACTTTTGTAGTACATGATTTTCGGTTTCTGTCTTGCCTGCATCAAGTTCTGATAACCTTGCCGACGGGATATCTTTCCGTTAGCTTCCGCAACGATGAGCTTAGCTTACTGTGATGTTTGTTGAAGGATGGTCAGTGTCACCTGTCTAAGGATAGTGGCTACTAGTCCAATGACAAGCAGACTATATACTGAATCTGTAGGAAATTTACGAGTGTATACATGAATCAATAGATTGGGATAATCTCTGAGTCGTGTGAATTACTCTCAGATTAAAGTATTTCGGTGGTATACACACAAAATCAAAAATCGAATAAAACAGAGATTTTCAAGAACGAATATGGTTGATATGGATTTCCGAACTCACAGGTTCTCTCTTAGTTTCTGAATTCAACCAAAACTGACAAATAGAGGGGGAGACAAGGCGGTTAATCTGGCGGTTAACCGCCAGATTTCAGTCCGTTTTTCAACAGAAAAATAAATCAGAGACGTTTTTGTGAAGCAATAAAACTTGCGAAATTCAATAAGACGTTTTCAGAGCGACCGCCGCCAGGGGCGTTGCCCCTTGGACCCCACCGGGGGCGCTGCCCCCGAACCCCTGCAGTCGTCCGAGAGTTCGTTGTCGAAGACATTAGCATAGTTGTGTGCACGCGTGTACTCCGTGTACAATGCATATGCCAATGTCTACTTTGGTTGTAAATAAATCCAATCACACAAATGGCCGATGACACTAAAATCACCAACAAAATCTCCTCATGTCTGTCAGTCTGTTGTCCTCATTTTTGAAGAATCAGTTTATTTAGTCAATACTAGAGTGTTACCCGTGCCCGAGGGCACTAGCCCTAAATTGGATAGTTTTTTAATTTAGAGGTGTTTTTTTAAATGAATTTAGAGGTGTTATTTAAAAATTATATTTACAAATGTGGTGAAAAAAAAAACTTCCAAGTTAGGGATTATCAAAAAAAATTGAGAAAAATCTCTCTCATATTAGTTAGGGATGTCCAAGGAGAGTGGGTAGTTAGACATGTCCAAGGAGAGTGGGTAGTTAGAGATGTAATAAGTAGGTAAGATCTAATGGTGAGGATGAAGTTGATTTAATCTAAGGGCTGAAAATTCAAAAGTTTGTTAAACCATGTTAATTTATAATATAGATTCAGGCTAATATTTCAAGCTTGTAGGGCTACTACATTAGCAGGTCCCTAGCTGGGAGATCCAAATATGGATTGATCTTGTTGTGGAAGTTTTACTGTGTGTCACTGCTTATAGGGTGCCCAAAGGATGGTTAATTAAGTTGATGGGGGAGCTAAGGTTCATGATTGTCTCGTAAGACATGTACCTATTACTAGGCCACCCCTGTTTGTGTTTGTCACTCATGATAGTAACTAATTACTCTATCTTTAACTCGTGACAGAGATATGCATGTTTTTTCTTAATAACCCTTGTAGATTCTTTCTATTTTATGGTATTGTGCTTACCGGTATGTGAATCTTGAGGTGTTATAAACGAATACAGTGAGCATTTGGTGAACAAGAAATCTAAATATAAACTAGCTAGCAGCTAAAATAGTCCTAACCTTAGTGGGAAACAAAATATT
Organism: Linanthus parryae; assembly: GCA_023055425.1. Lineage (NCBI taxonomy): Eukaryota > Viridiplantae > Streptophyta > Magnoliopsida > Ericales > Polemoniaceae > Linanthus > Linanthus parryae. Next base: position 3,437,400 of record JALGPY010000002.1, read on the forward strand.
ATGATAGTAATTGACAAAAATCTCTAACACCCTTCATCAAATTCAGCGTGTCTATAATGAGTTTGCAAGAAGAAATTAAAGCTGTAGCAGGTAACTGTCCATAGGACACACACATGTCTGATGTGGCATGTCAAGTTTGATATGGCACACCCGTGTACCTGATCATCCATTCTATAATATTCCTTCCCTCAAACTCAAGACATAAGGAATATAGAGAGAGATAGGAAAGAAATCAAGAATCGAGCCATGACCGAGAAGCGACGATTAGGATGAATTAGGCGAATCCAAATGACAATTTACTGACTCGCCAAGAGCAAACCAAAAGGAAATATTATTGACATGTCAATGTTGTTGGGATTTATCACGTCGAAATCCCGCGCAATGGAAAATCAAACACGATCACTACACGAACACGCGATATAGAGAACGAGAAAAATAAAGAACGCAATATTTAACGTGCTTCAGCAAATTGCCTACGTGCACGGGGCAAGAAAGAATTTTCACTAGTACGAAATATCGTACACTCACAATTCTCTCTACAAGCCTCTTAACTCTCCTACACACTCAACTTGTGTGCCACTCTGAGTTGAACTTATAAAATAAAACAATAGCTAGCACCTCTATTTATACTAAACTAGAGGAGGTGGAAAAGCCCACCTAGCCCAAGCTATCACCTCCTCAGAGATCACCTCCTCAGAAGAGAAATCAGACGCATCGGGCACACTGATTCGTCTTGCGAAATTCGAGACCAACCCAACAAACTCCACCTTGGCTCTAATTCTGCAAGCGCCAGCAAATTCCTCCGCCAACTCCGTTGTTGATGCCAACTCCGCCGCATCCGCCATGCTCGTCATGCACGGCCCCTCACACCACCTCCACTGAGATGCTCCAATTCGCGCCCCCTCCCTGGGGCGCCTCCTCGCACCCCTGACACGGGTGCGTCCCAAAGTCTGCTTCTTTGGGGAGCGGTGTGACTCCACCTCTCCACCTGCTCGAACATCATTGGAGAGACCACCACCATCCAAATCAAGTGCAAACGAGACTCGCTTCCTCTTCACTTCTGCAAAAGTTTTCTTCATCGATGTTCTCATCAACGGTGGATTGTCAACCTTCATATGCGTCTCGATCACTTTGGCTGGACAACCTCCTTGAACAACCTGCAACTCTTGTGTAGCCTGCACCTTCTCCGTCTTGCGCTTGAACGCCCTTGCACGTCCACCTCGTGCTCCTCCGCGTCCGTTCCCAGTGCATCTCCTTAGTTGCTTCCCTTGTTCATTCATACGCCCCACATGCGTATCTCGCCGATCTATACTCCTTGTCTCTCGTGTGACAGAATATCCACATGTCACAACACTTCCTACAAGTTTGTATAGACCATCAACCAATTTCCCATGCAGCACAGTTTTGTCTGTTGTAGACAGAACCTCAATTTCTCCACCATGAATTGAGACTCTACAACCCTTACAGTCCAACATCCCCAATGAGATCAGATTCTTTCTCAAGTCAGGCACATGTCTCACCCCCGTCAGCGCCAAGATCCTCCCATCAAGCTTACGAAACCTTACTGTACCTATACCAATAATTTTACTAGTCGAGTTGTTAGCCATCTTGACAGTACTCCCATCACAAGCTTGATAAGTTGCAAAATACTCCCTGGCTGCACACATGTGAAATGAACATCCAGAATCTAAAATCCAATCTGACTTCTCATTACCTGAAGTGACTGTCATCACATCAACTGGATCTTCATCATTGTCGGACTTCTCAATGACTGCTGCGTCTGATGGTTGATTCATCTTCCTCGCCGCTTTGTACTTCTCACAATGCTTTCGAATATGGCCTTCTTGACTAAAAAAGTAACATAGCGGCTTGTAGTCATCACTTCTGGATTTGGAACGTCCCCTCCTATGAACCTCCTTCTCTTGTCTCCTTCCACGATCTTGACTTCCCTCGTATGTAGCCATGATTCCATCAAGTTGGGTCTTGTCGCTATCCTTTTTCCTTACCGACTCATGGGAAATAAGAGTAGCAACCACCTCATCTAACTTTATAGTCTCCTTCCCATACATCAACGTAGTCTTGATGTGCTCGTACGAAGGAGGTAGGGAAACTAACAAGAGAATTGCTTGATCTTCTTCTTCAATCTTCGCATCAAACGCATTCAACTCTGTTAGAACCCTGTTGAACTCATCCAAGTGTTCCATAAAATCCTTCCCTTCGGTCATATGCAGCGCAGACAACTGTTGTTTCAAGAACAGTCGACTCGTCAAAGACTTGGACTTATACCTGCTCTCCAACTTCGTCCACAGCGCGTAGGGATCAGTCTCATTGATGACTTCCCGGAGTGTACTATTGCCCAGATATAGCTGAATCGTGCTATTCGCCATCTCTCGCATCTCCTCCCACTTGTCATCTGTCACACCCGCCGGCTTCTCGGACTTCTTCTTCGTGAGAGCCTTGATAAGACCTTCTCGTGTCAACATATTTTTCACTCGTTGCTGCCATAGAGTGAAATCGTTGTGTCCGTTGAATTGTTCAATCACGAAACTAGAACTTTTCACCGCCATCACACCAATCTGCAAATTTCTGTTCACAATCTGTAGAATCCGACACCGCCAATGCGTCGGGAACGCCCAAAAACCTAGAGTTTGACTCTTGTTTCAAGTCAAACGGGTTCCTGGAGCCAAAGATACGTCCAAAACAATTTGGACCAAACGTCGCGCGATTATTGCACGCGCCCAACCGTAGCCGCGAAACACCGGATAAATCCTCCAGGACAGCTTCTTCTTCCTCACGTGTTAGCACCAAAAACCCAGTAGCTTGTTCCCTTTCTTTTGTTTTTGTCCGTAATAAATCAAAAGAAAAAAACTGACCCCACAAAACACCGACTTAGGGGTTACCTCACAGGTGCACACGGACTCCTTTTGTGATTGCCGACTCCTCCCAACTAGACTTTGTCGCCAACCACAGCGCCGTCACTGTGTTATTTCCGCTGCCGCTAACTAGGTTCCTCACTGCCCTCTAGCCGCTACGGCTGCCCTTCGTCTTCTCAACCCAAGCATGACACACCCCGTCGCCGTGGGTTCTTCAAGACCGCCAATCGCCGCCGCTAGAAACTTTGTCGTCGCCAAAAACTTTATAATCTCGTCTCCGTTCCCGTCGCGTGTATAACCCGAATCGTGAACCAGGCTCTGATACCACTTGTTGGGATTTATCACGTCGAAATCCCGCGCAACGGAAAATCAAACACGATCACTACACGGACACGCGATATAGAGAACGAGAAAAATAAAGAACACAATATTTAACGTGCTTCAGCAAATTGCCTACGTGCACGGGGCAAGAAAGAATTTTCACTAGTACGAAATATCGTACACTCACAATTCTCTCTACAAGCCTCTCAACTCTCCTACATGCTCAACTTGTGTGCCACTCTGAGTTGAACTTATAAAATAAAACAATAGCTAGCACCTATGTTTATACTAAACTAGAGGAGGTGGAAAAGCCCACCTAGCCCAAGCTATCACCTCCGCAGAGATCACCTCCTCAGAAGAGAAATCAGACGCATCGGGCACACCGATTCGTCTTGCGGAATTCGAGACAAACCCAACAAATGTCTCAATCGAAACGACATTTTACTTGATCGTTACGTTCAAAAGTTGATACTTAACAACGTATTCGGTCAAAAACAACGTAGTTTAAAAACATATTGACGTCGAATCGAGATACTTTAACGAAATATTGGACTGAGTCGAGACACTTTTCAATGACATATCGGTCGAAATATCTAGAGATCTTGTAGCGGAGCCTAGTGAGAGCTGGCGTAAGCTTTGACGAAACGTCGAAACGAACCATGAACGAGGGTATGTGAGCGATAAAGCACCAATAACTAATATTACCTCAGTTTCTTCTATTTTGTCCTAGTTGTTGAGTCTGAGCCAAGTAAGTACAGTCTGGGGAAGGTTGACTTAAAGAGGAAATGGCTGAACAAATGTCCTAGTTATTGACATTGTCAATGTCATGGTTCTAAGTAGGCAACTTTTCTGCATATGAGCAACTGGTTACATCACAACTTAGTGCCTCCTTAGCTGATCCACGTGGTAAGCACTTTAGAGGTATCATGGTGGACTTTCCATGGAAGGACTTATGGAGATTGAAACTTTCTCATAAGATTTTGTTCTTCATCTGGCAAGCAGTCCATAATAAACTTCCTATTAGAAACAAATTGTTTAGATTCAGGTTGACCAATACCAATTCTTGCCCTCTTTGTTTTATTCATTATGAGTCTGTTGATCACATTTTCCTCCAGTGCAAGTTTGCTTGGGTTTTATGGTCTTTATCTCCTTGTTTGCCCACTTATTGTTCTTCAATTGCCTCTATTCTGAGTCATGTCATTACTCACACTCCTTTGCATAACCTTCCCAAAGCCTTGTGCTGGTTTGGTGCAATCACTTTGAGTCTATGGAAATATAGAAATTCCATTTGTTTTAGTAGCAACAATGAACAATCCAGGGAGAGGGTTTTACCCATTTTCCATGCCAAAGTCAATTGTAGTCAGTTTCTTGAAGATTGGATGCATGAGTCTAAGTCCACTGCCACTAGGATTACCCACATACAGGGTTTGTGGTGTATCAAAGGTGATCAATGTGGGAGTCACAATCTAGATATGATGGTGTGGACTAAGACACGCAGGAAGATCAAACGGATTTTTTGGACAGCGAATTATAAGGGGCCATGCTTTCATATCACAGCAAGACTTTTGAATGCTGCACTCCAATTGCCATTTTAGATGCTACTACGGCTGCCATATGTTATATGTTTGATAGAGGTTATTCCCATACCAGTGTCCATATTTCTAATAAATGTGTTTTTCATTTAATCTCCCAGATGAAGGGCAGTGCGACAGAGAAGAGGAAGGATTGGCCAAGAATGTGGAGAAGGAAGCTGCTTGACTTAGATATGATCATGCATAAGCTGTGTTGCTTTAAAATTAACCCTTGTAATATGACTATGAACATGTACTAGTAGTTTCTGTTTTGGTTGGTGTGGTTGGGCTTATGGGTTGTGGCCTTGCTTTCGGCCGGTTTGGTGTTGTTGGAAGTTGGATGTTAAATCCATAGAGAAATGGTGATGTTCTTGGTAGCTTGAAGAAGCTTGAAACCAAGAGCATTATTAGTCCCACATTGTTGCTCAAAGTGGTGGTAGGTGGGTATATTTGGTTTCACACACAAGGGTAGTGTATAACTACTAAGGTGTGTGGAGAGCCATGGGTGTTATTGTGTGCCTCGCGCGCACACACACGCGCGCGCCGCCGCCGCCTCGCCTCGACTCGGGTCGGGTCGGGTCGGGTCGGGTCGGACCGGGTCGGGTCGAAGGGCGATTTGGGCGAAATGTCTCGGCGTCTCGCGTACGCGAGGCGACCCGGCGAGAGGTTATGCTACAGCTAATTTTTACTACTCACCAGTTTATTGGGTGATTAATTTAAATTAACCGTTTTAATGTTGTAGTACGTTTTTCTCTGGTTCATCTCTCATCAGAAACAATTCTCACTTTCTCTGGCGAACTGAGGTGCAAGTCGAAGTTGATCTTCATCGCTGCTGTAACGAGGAGGATCAGAGCTGTTTTATCCTGGAAGGATTATCGCCGGATCCCAATACAGCGTAAGTGGGGGCGATTATTTCTTCAAGAGCAGTCAGGCCTTCTTCGCAAGACCTGGCGACTCAGCTGCGTTCGTGTTTTACCTGTTCCTTTGTGAACAGAGGTATGAACTGTTCCCACTTTTCTTTCATACAGTATCTAATTTCTGTATTATTTGCCTTCTTGATTTGCTTTCTCTATGTTCTTGGTCATGCTATGTTAATCAAATTTTCCCTACTAAAATCGTTAATTTTAGTGTTTTTCACCAACATTCTTGAAGAAATAATTCGTAATTTGTTTAACAAAATGACTACTGAAACTGAGAAAACTGTTCCCGGTTCATCTGCTCCTGCCGTGGCTATTGATTGGGCCACTTATACGTTTCCACAAGCTGTTGAATTGACTGGTTTACCAGAAAAATTCAACGGTGGTGTTGGCTTTTCTCGTTGGCAGAAAAAGCTGAAATTGTGGTTAACTATAAAGGGTTTATGGCCGGTTGTGGAGTATGAGAAACCACTGGTGGATCAAGAAAAGCCTGATTCCATTAAGGCCTTTGCGAAGTGGACTGAAAAAGACGGAGTGGCTAGAGCGGCAATTCTTGCTGCTCTGTCGAATACTCTGTTTGATGTTTATTCATCGGATTCATTCACTGCAAAGCTTTTATGGGAAAAGCTGAATGAGACACATAATACTGACTCACAAGGTCTGGAAAAATATTCTGTGTCTAAATTTCTTGATTTCAAACTGGTGGACAATAAGTCTATGACTGAGCAGGTGCACGAGTTTGAGATGATTGTGCATGCTTTGAAGGAATCCGGTATGGATCTTCCTGAAAAGTTTCTGGTTATGTGTGTGATTGAGAAGCTCCCAAAGTCTTGGGAAGATTTTTGTCTCTCCCTGAAAAGACAGAAAGGAGAAATCACCTGGACTAACCTCATGCTGGACATCTCGGTGCAAGAGCAACACAAGTCCAAACAAGGACATGTGATGTCGACTGAACCGGGTAGTGCGAAGGTGAATGTTGTTACTGCTGGAAAGAAAAGGAAAAACACGGTTAAGAAGGATGAAAATGATAAGCCAAAAGATGATAAACCAAAAGATGACACGGTCAAGGCCAAGAAACCAAAGGGAAGCAAATCTTGTTGGGTTTGTGGACAGGTTGGACACTTCAGTAAGGGCTGCCCAAATAAGAAATCAAAGAAAACCAATGTGGTAGCACAAGCGAATACGGTGCTTGGAACCACGAGTGAGGCTGTGGTGAACATGGTTGTTGGTGAAGCTTCTGCTTCTGAAACCGACACTAGCCGGTATGTTACCTACAACCCTGAGCTATTTTCCACATATCTGTCTAACGAATGGTTGATTGATACTGGAGCTAATGTGCATGTTTGTGCTGATATTAGTTTATTTGTATCTTATCAACAGAGTAGTGGCATGACAGTGACGATGGGGAACGCGAATGCTGCACAAGTGCTAGGATTAGGAAACGTGGACCTAAAGTTTCCTTCGGGTCGTATCCTGTCCCTGACAAGAGTGCATCATGTTCCTTCTGTTCGTAGAAATATAATAAGTGGAAGCCGTTTAGTAGCTAGTGGTTTTGAGATTTCTTTTAAATGTAATAAAGTAGTCCTTATTCATACTGGTACTTTCTTTGGCAAGGGCTATTTGTCCAATGGTTTATTTGTAATAAATGCTGAACCCGTTTTGGGAAATTTTGCTAATGGTATTGTTCCTTCTGTTAATAGTGTTGAATCATCAAATTTGTGGCATGCTAGACTTGGTCATTTAAATTTTGGTGCTCTAAAGAATATGATGAATTTAGAGTTGATACCAAAGCACACCATAGAAAAGAATTATAAATGTCAAGTATGTGTGTCTGCTAAACAAACAAGGAAACCTTTTCATAGTGTTGAAAGGGATTCAGACTTGTTAGATTTAGTGCACACGGACATTTGTGAGTTTGGTGGTGTGTTGACAAAGGACCAATGTAGATATTTCATTACTTTTATAGATGATTGTAGTAGATATTGTTATGTTTATTTGCTTAAACATAAAGATGAAGCACTTAGTAAGTTTATTGTTTATAAAACTGAAGTTGAAACACAAACTGGTAAGGTACTTAAGCGTTTAAGATCCGATAGAGGTGGTGAGTATACGAGTAACGCTTTCGATGAATTTTGTGCAAACAATGGAATAGTTCATGAAGTTACTCCTCCATACACACCTGAGTCCAATGGGATTGCTGAACGAAAGAACAGAACCTTTTATGATATGATTAATAGTATGCTTTTAAACTCTGGGTTGCCTAAATACATGTGGGGAGAGGCTTTGAATACGGCTTGCCATATTCTGAATAGAGTCCCTCTGAAACACAAAGAGAAAACACCCTATGAGTTATGGAAAGGCAGGAAGACTAGTCTTAATTATCTTCGTGTGTGGGGGTGCCTTGCTAAGGTGCTTGTACCTGTACACAAGAGAAAGAAACTAGGTCCTAAGACTATTGATTGTATCTTTCTGGGCTATCGAGAAACTACTACGGCTATGAGATTTTTAGTGTTAAAATCTGACATAGACGGTATAGTGGCTAACTCGATAGTTGAATTTCGTGATGCTACATTCTTTGAGGATGTATACCCCATGAAGACTGGTATACCTCAAGATGCTACTAATGATAATCCACCTCACACATCTAGTTCTATTCCTGATCATGTGGAAAAGATAACAAATGTGGGGGCGGAATCAAGTAGTAGATCTGTACCTGAGGAGGTAGAAGAACCTAGAAGGAGTAAGCGTGCTAAGGTTGTCAAGGATTTTGGAAGTGACTTTGTCACTTACAATGTCGAGGACGAACCTTTAACTTTCCGACAGGCTATGGATTCTTCGGAATCTAGGCATTGGAAGGGCGCTATAAAGAGTGAAATTGACTCTATTGTTTCTAATGGAACATGGGAGTTAGTTGACCTCCCTCCTGGGTGTTCTACTATCGGGTGCAGATGGATCTTTAAAAGGAAGTTGAACCCTGACGGTTCAATAGATAAGTACAAGGCTAGACTGGTGGCTAAAGGTTTTAGGCAAAGGGAAGGAATTGATTACTTTGATACATACTCTCCGGTTGCAAGGATGACAACAATCCGAATGCTTATAGCATTGGCTTCTGTCCATGGTCTTACCATCCATCAGATGGATGTTAAGACAGCTTTTCTTCATGGTGATCTTGAAGAAGAGATTTATATGGATCAGCCTGAGGGATTTGTTGCATCAGGCAATGAAAGGAAAGTATGTAAGTTAATCAAGTCTCTTTATGGCTTGAAACAAGCTCCCAGGGATTGGCATAAAAAGTTTGATGAAACTGTATTGCCATTCGGTTTTATAATAAATGATAGTGACAAGTGCGTCTACTCCAAAGTTAAAGGTAGTGAATGTGTGATCTTATGCCTATATGTGGATGATATTTTGTTGTTTGGAACCAATATTGAGATTATTAATGAGACGAAAGCTTTCTTGAAAAGGCATTTTGAGATGAAAGATATGGGTGAGGCTAGTGTGATTCTTGGACTGAAGTTGACTCAGTCAGCTGAGGGAATAACCTTATCTCAGTCTCATTATATAGAGAAATCTATACTTGAGAAGTATGGTTATTCGCAGTGTAGAATCGCTAGTACACCATATGATTCTAAAGTTGCCTTAGTCAAGAATTCTTCAGGTGTACCTGTGTCTCAACTAAGGTATTCTCAGATTATTGGGAGTTTGCAATATCTTGCTAACTGTACTAGACCAGATATTTCATATTCTGTATCCAAGTTGGCTAGATATACGAGCTGTCCAAACAGGACTCATTGGGATGCTCTTGATAGAGTGCTTAGATATCTGAAAGGCACAATGTACCTAAGTTTACACTATAGGAGGTTTCCTGGTGTACTTGAGGGGTACAGTGATGCAAGTTGGATAGCTAAGAAGTCTGGTTCCAATGGAGTGACTGGATATGTGTTCACCTTGGCTGGTGGAGCAATATCCTGGAAGTCGACCAAACAGACGATAGTGACTCGGTCTACTTTTGAGGCTGAGTTGTGTGCGCTTGATGCCACGGGGACGGAGGCTGAATGGTTACACGGACTTATGTCCGCCTTACCTGTAGTAAGCAAGCCGCTTCCTGCTATTGCTATTCATTGTGATAGTCGGACGACTATCGACAAGATTAGCAGTAAAAAGTATAATGCTAAAACAAGGAGACACATCCAAGTTAGACTAAAGTCTATAAGGGGTTTGGTGTCTGATAGGATTATAGCTGTAGAGTTCATAGGAACTCAGAATAATACAGCTGATCCTTTGACTAAAGGACTGGAACCTGCAGTGGTCCTTAAGTCGAGGTTGGGGATGGGACTGACAACCCATCGTAGTTCATCAACAGTGGGAACCCAATACACATGAGAGGAGATCCCTCAAAAGTGTATTCAATGTGGTAATAACAAGCTGTAAGGATGAACTGGTAGTACCTTTGCTACATAGATGATACATTTGTATCGGAGTCTATCCCCTGTAAACCTAAAAAGGTACTGTTTCTGCCAGTGTAGCAAGAGTTATTCTAACTCTGAATGGGGTCAAGTCATTTTGACGAGATGATGGCAGTCATCTCTGGAGATGCCCAGCTAAGCGAATGTAATTGTGCGGTCGCAATTAGAGGAAAGGGTTATTCCTTGAAACATTCGACGAACAGGATCGAGACAGGACCATTAATGTCTCAAAGCCGTAGATTGGCACCATAGCCTTTGACTTGTCGTCGTCTATGGAGCATGATTACACCTTACGGATAAATATTCAAGGTGAAATATTCCATCTTAATCCGGTAATCATCGAAGTAGAGGACTTAGGAGGGTTCAAACCCGGAAGGGTACCGACTCTGAATAACAAGTCATGATGAGAATCCTGAATGCATTTCTGCATGGATTTGTGGGGGATTGTTGGAAGTTGGATGTTAAATCCATAGAGAAATGGTGATGTTCTTGGTAGCTTGAAGAAGCTTGAAACCAAGAGCATTATTAGTCCCACATTGTTGCTCAAAGTGGTGGTAGGTGGGTATATTTGGTTTCACACACAAGGGTAGTGTATAACTACTAAGGTGTGTGGAGAGCCATGGGTGTTATTGTGTGCCTCGCGCACACACACACACGCGCGCGCCGCCGCCTCGCCTCGCCACGCCTCGCCTCGACTCGGGTCGGGTCGGGTCGGACCGGACCGGACCGGGTCGGGTCGAAGGGCGATTTGGGCGAAATGTCTCGGCGTCTCGCGTACGCGAGGCGACCCGGCGAGAGGTTATGCTACAGCTAATTTTTACTACTCACCAGTTTATTGGGTGATTAATTTAAATTAACTTTAAAGGGACTTCTTTAGCCGACAATATTTGTTGAGACACAGGTACACCTATTTGTTGTCGCTTCCAGGAACTTTAAACCCTTCCGGTTGTTCCATATAGATTTCTTCCTCTAATTCTCCGTTCAAAAAAGCCGTTTTAACGTCCATTTGGTGAATTTCAAAATTGAATATTGCAGCAATTGCGATAAGCATTCGAATAGACGTTATTCTGGTCACAGGAGAATATGTGTCAAAGAAATCCAGTCCTTCTTTCTGCCTATACCCTTTCGCGACAAGTCTTGCCTTGTACTTGTCAATTGTACCATCGGGTTTAAGCTTCTTCTTAAAAATCCATTTACAACCTAGGGGCTTGGAGCCTTGAGGAATATCTACTAATTCCCAAGTATTATTTTGTAAGATGGATTCAATCTCGCTATTTATAGCTTCCTTCCAATATGGAGCATCAACACTGGACATGGCCTCTTTGTAACTTGTTGGATCATTTTCCGTTAAATATGTTAGGAAATCAGGTCCAAAAGTTTTTGCCGTTTTGGCTCGTTTACTTCGCCTTACCTCTTCCTCCTGGTCATCGCCAATGGCGGTATCATGCGACCGTTTTCCGGACGCTTCTACTTCCTTCATCTTGCAAGGAAATATATCTTCGAAGAAGGAGGCATTGGCTGATTCAATAATAGTGTTCTCGTGAATATCAGGTATTTCTGATTTGTGAACCAGAAATCGGTGAGCACTACTATTAGCCGCATATCCTATGAAGATGCAATCTATAGTTTTAGGTCCTAACTTGACCTTTTTCGGTAGTGGGGTTGCTACTTTAGCAAGACACCCCCATACCCTCAAATGTTTGTATGAGGGTTTTCGGCCTTTCCATATTTCATATGGGGTTTTATCTACTTTCCTTTTAGGTATTCTATTTAGAATATAGTTGGCGCTTAATAAAGCTTCCCCCCACATGTTTTGTGGCAGCCCTGAACTTAAAAGTAATGCGTTGAGCATTTCTTTTAATGTTCTATTTTTCCTTTCCGCAACCCCATTTTGTTGGGGTGTGTAGGGTGCAGAGGTTTGATGGATGATTCCACTTAGCGCACAAATTTCCGCAAATGGAGAATCATATTCTCCTCCTCGATCGCTTCGAAGAATCTTAATCCTTGTATTCAATTGATTTTCCACCTCGGCCTTATATTTTTTGAATGCGCCTAACGCTTCATCTCGACTATGCAATAAATAAACATAGCAGTATTTAGTGCAGTCGTCGATAAACGTTATAAAATATTTCTTTCCACTTCTTGTCTGCACAAATTTCAGATCACATATGTCGGTGTGAATTAATTCGAGAGGACTCGTTGATTTCGAACCGATAGGTTGAAATGGCTTACTTGTCAATTTTGCCTCTACGCATATTTCACACTTATGATCGGAATTAATCGCGCTTTTAGGAAGATGGTCCATTTTCATTAATTTACGAATTGACTCGTAATTAACATGACCTAATCGTGCATGCCATAAACAAGAAGTAGAAGACTCCGAAAAATAATTAACTTGCGCTTTCTTATTCATAGTCGGAAACACAGTCATTACATTGAGCTTAAATAGCCCATCTTTGAGATACCCCCTACCTAGATATTCCCCACCTTTAGTCAGAACAAATTTGTCCGACTCAAATACAAGCTTAAACCCTTTCTTGCTAAGCACCGATCCTGACACTAGGTTCTTCCTAATATCGGGAACATAGAGAACATCATTGAGGGTAAGGGTTTTTCCGGAAGTCATTTTCAGCGTTATTTTCCCTTTCCCTTTTATGGCGGAAGTTGCTGAATTTCCCATGTACAACGGTTCTTCATTTTCAGTCGGCTCGAATGATGAGAACATAGCCTTGTCGGAACATATGTGCCTTGTGGCACCGGTGTCGATCCACCACTCCTTGGGATTTCCTCCGGCGAGGTTCACTTCCGAGACTACGGCTGCAAAGTCGTTTCCGTCTTCTCCATCCTCGGCCATGTTGGCTTCGGGTTTCTTCCCTTTGGAGGTATTCTTCTTTTTCCGACAATCTTTTATCTTGTGTCCGACCTTGCCACAATTGTGACATTTACCCGTGAACTTTTTCTTCTCATCCGTAGCCTTCCTCTTCAGATTTTTCTTCGGCTTTTCCTCTACGACGTTTGCCTTAGACTGATAGCTTGTTGACGGCTTGTCTTCGGCTAGTCGATTGCCTTCTTCAATCCGAAGTCGAACGATGAGCTCCTCCATCTTCATTTCCTTCCTCTTGTGCTTCAAGTAATTTTTGTAGTTCTTCCACGAGGGGGGTAGTTTGTGTATCATCGCGGCTACAAGAAATTCTTCAGGGAGAATCATTTTCTCCGCTATTACATCATGTATTACACACTGAAATTCTTGCACCTGTTGCATTATCCCCTTGGAATCTACCATTCTAAATTCTAGGAAGTTCTCGACTACGAACTTTTTGGCACCAGCATCCTCTGTTTTATATTTATTTTCGAGCGAGTGCCAAAGTTCCTTAGCCGTTTTTACAGTGCAATAGACATTGTACAACTGATTATCTAAACTATTTAAGATATAGTTGCGTGCAAGGAAATCGGAATGATTCCAAGCCTCCACCGCTGCAACGGTTTGTCTATCGGCATTTTCTGGACATGGAGGAGCATCTTCGTTGAGAAATTTCGCAAGACTTAAAGTTGTTAGGTAAAACAGCATCTTTTGCTGCCAACGTTTGAAGTCTTTGCCCGTAAATTTCTCCGGCTTTTCAACAAGATGAGAACCCACTGGTACAACGGGGTTGGCGGTAACGGAAGTCAAGTTTGACGTTTCACCCGCCTCTTTTCCGGAATTGTCTCCCATTTCTACAAAGAGAAATATTTCTGTTATACTTGGCAAAGTAGATAACAAAAGAGATCTTTACAAAATGAAGTAAACACAAACTTGCTGAATTTATTGAAGCAAGTCGAGAGAATAAGAAACTGATATGCAAACTGCAGCACTATAAACTTTGATAACCAAAAGTATCGAGATACAGAATAAACCAAAACTTGATGTTCAACTTGCTGACAATTAATAAAGCAATTCGAAAAAGTCTTAGCAGTTTGAAACGATATGAAACTGTAACTATGGAACAGAAAATATATTTCTATACTAATCAGGGATGAATATGATTAACATAAACTGAAAATCAAACAGTTAAAAAAAAAAAATACTAACCAAAGATGCTTTCACACAAGTGATTAAAGAAGAAACAGATAGCATATAAACTAATAGACAAAAACAAAGGACCAAAATGATGCGAAATGAACCAGGCAAAAGGACATGTGATGGTCGCAGTGATTTTGAGAGCAATCAGAGAGCAATTTTAATACTTAAATATGACAATACTCATGCAAAGGAGAGACTGATAGTAAACCAATACACCAATAAAGGCACTGATTAAGAAAGGAAACGATTCAGTGCAAATAATGACCACAGGATTAAGAAAAGGGAAAACAGCGTTCAAAGTTCAACAAGTAATACGCAAGAAGACTCTGTGTAGTTGACAGAAATGAGAAACAAACCAAACTGTACTGATTAAAGGTTTGTTTCCTGACAGAAAATTTAGAGATATTGACTGATTATATCACAATATCGAATCTGCTTTAAGATTGTTAGAAACGTTTAATGACCCGAACAGATTGTGAATAATCAAACAGTACCCAAAATAATACGACAAAGAACGAACTTACTGATTGTGAGTTTTCCGAATTGTGTACAAAGATGGAAGACAGTTTCGTTCATAGAACGAGGCTCCTTAAAGCAGATTCGTCCCCCACACGTGCTTGCTGCGGAACAATCGGACGACTGCCTCCCAGGATGAAAGCTTCCCTGTGCGGCGGTGGAAAGCACGGCGTACAGCGCCGCACACGACGAACTGAGACTACGAAGATGTTTCTGTCTGGAAGTTTGAGTGCTGTGAATTTCGTTTGTTCCAGGTTCAAATGAGAAGGGGGCTGGACAATTTATTGATGCAGAGGTGTTGGTTGGGAGCGGTTGCAACTGTTCAGAAAGTTGCAACCGTTCAGTTTTGCATCCGAAAATAACAGTAATAAAAACTGTTAATTAACAGATTAATTTGTTAGTTTCAGGCCCAAAAAAATTAATGCTTTTGAAGCCTACTAACAAATCAGCCCAACACCACACCACACCACGCCCGGCCCGTGCCCGAACCCGAGACCGAGCCGAGCCGAGCCGGCCGGACGGACGGCGGCGGCGGCGGCGCGCGCGCGCGTGTGGTGGTTCGTCCTTTGTCTAAGTCCTCTCTTCTGCAATAAATTGCTCCACCCAAAGGGCGTGCCCTATAGTCCAAACTTGGAGTAGATAAACTCACAAATTTCCTCCTTGAACCACGATGTGGTATCTATTTTCTTCACAACACAAGTTTGATCATGAACCCATTTTGAGAGCTCAATTTGATCATTCATTTCTTAATGGTTTTTGACGATTGAGTTACCGAAACGACCACCAAGTTGCCCTCTTTCTAAAGATGCGATTGGTGTTGTTAACCCGCAAGTGAGCCGGGTCCAAACCGAGCTCAAAGTCGGGTATAAAATGTTACCGCCTAAACCATTTCTTCCAACAGTTCTTACAAGTCGCACCAAATCGTATCCGATCAACTGAAGATAGCCGTTCCAGTATGCTTTCCATCAAATCATCTGGAAAATCGGACAACTCTAGCTTCTTCCCCTTTCGAGTCTTCTTCATCACCGGCATCCACTCCTGATTCGATTCCATAGCGTAAATTGTAGCAGGAACCTTCTGGGGAACAAGAACATTAACCATCAACTTGTGATTCTGCTTCTTCTTCCTAGCTGGTGGAGCCATTGACACTGTGTCTTCGTCCGTCCAATTTTACAGAAAAACTAACGCGACTGACCCTCTAAAGCCCTAGCAACACAGTTTGTCAGAAAGTTCAATCCCAGAACGAGAACTATATATAGTGCTCAAAACAACTACGTACCGAGTTATTATTAGAGTATAAAAGACACTTTCACCCCTTTTAATTTGACTGGACGACACTTTCAACCCTTCCAGTTTGAGAACTGTCACTTTCACCCTTCAATGGTAGAGCCTATATTATTTCTTAAATCGATTCACTTCTGCACCCCCAAAGGTTTACAATAAATGCAAATACCTTCACCCTTCTGGCTGATATTTTAAATTGTGTAGCCCACAGTAGGCTGTCTTTAAGTATGCCCCCGTAACTGCACATACCTCCCCCTTTTTAGTTGCTGTTTTTAAATTGCGCTCCTATAAAGATTGGACAACTTTCTAATAACTACAAAACATACCCCCTTGCAATATTTTGTTGAGTTTTTTGTTTTCTTTTCACTAGTACTATAATTTACTAGTTTAGTGGGAATATATATTTGGAAATTTCTAATTGTGCCCCATCTCTGCCAATTCCTAGCTCCGCCAGGGAAACCTCTGCTCACTTGTTTGTTCCATGAAGAAAGAAATTGCAGTTCTAACATTTGAGACTTAAAACCATTAAGTTGGCTAAACTTAAGACCACCCTTATGAGTTTGACACACAGAAACCACAAATGTGACGAATATCTTAATGAGCCAGACACTAGTAGGGCTTCGTTTTATGGGGGTTGGGAATTTCGTGCATCCAAAAAAGCTCAAGGACTGAATTATCTTGCTGTCCATGTTAGCCACAATCACATCTGGCCCAAGGCAAAACATACAATTTTGATTTTGTAGGGGGATTAAGAAGTTTGAACCCTAGCCTAGTTGGTGAGGCTTGCCTTTCTAGTCTTACGTCCGAATTCCACCCTTGTGGTCGTAGGTTTCAATCTTACGAGAACCAAAGATTCTTGAGTCCACTGGGTATTTACACGGCCACTTACAAGAAGCTGTAATATTCGTAGAGCTCAAGATTAGCCTCACGAAGTGTTGGTCTCACATAAACCAATAATCTTTGGTACTTTGTATATTTACGTGACCACTTGCAGATATTCTAAGTGCACAAAATTAATCCAGAAGAGCGCAAGATGACTCACGATCATAGCAAAATAATTAATTATTTTGGACATTGTGGGCTCATCTTTGAGGTGGTGTTTAAATAATAATGTTATATAAGAGACACTTTTACCCCCTCGAGTTTGACTGAAGGACACTTGCAATTAATAAGTTACTTGAACTTCGACACATTGAATGGTGAAAGTGTTTTTTCCGAACTGAAAGGGGGGAAAGTGTCATTTTGTCAAACTGGAGGGGTCAGAAAGTGTTTTTGCCCCTAATAATAATTCTAAAATGAGGGTACGTAGTTGCTAGCTAGGGTTTTAGGACTACTTGCGTGATTGCATCTGTAAAATGGGACTGACGAAGACACAGCCGCCGCATTCATCGTTAATGGCTCCACCAGCGAGGAAGAAGAAGCAAAATCACAAGTTCAAGGTTAAGATTCTCGTTCCCCAGGAGGTATCCGCGACAGTTTACGCCATGGAATCATATCAGAAGTGGATGAGAAAGACTATGAAGATGAATACGACGACTCAAGAGTTGTCCGATCTTCCAGATGTTTTGATGGAAAACATACTAGAAGGGCTATCTTCAGCTGATCGAATTCGATTTGGCGCGACCTGTAAGACAAATCTCTCTTTTGTCGCCACCCAACAACACCGTCGTCATCAGTATGAGGTTCGGACCATTGACAGGCTTCCATGGATTGCTACCTTCTACTCCGGTTTGTTTTTCCGGGGATTGGTATTCAGGTTGTTCGAGCCACTACAACAACTAGGACAGCCCAACTATGCTGGCTATCAAATTCTCGGTGACCAAAAAGAAGAGGGGCTTGGCTGTCTACGTCATGACATGTGTGTTATTGTTTTGCCCATTCAATAAAATGACCATCAAGTTGCCTGATTTGAACCATTATCTTGGCGACATACATCACTAATCAACCTTCTCTTCAGATGACCCATCTTCTCCACACTGTGTTTTCTTCTTCTTGTCTGAGGAGAATGGTAAATATAGTATCAGCATACTAGATCAAGAGAGTGGAAAGTGGAAGACTAAGCTTTTTGATAAGTTGATTAGTGATGTTTCATATGTGGTATACCATGAGGGATGCTTCTATTGTCTATCCGTACAAGGTGAGCTAGCCGCCTATGATGTTGTTCAGCAGACCTGGAATCGCATTATCGCTCCATCCCCTTTGTCCAACTACTTGCAATCCAGTATGTCTCGCGCTCGGTTACATTTGGTTGCATGTGAAGGAAAGTTAATTATTGCATTTGTTCGCTCCAGGTACAATAATCTGGAAGTGTTTCACTGCAGCCTATTTGAGTTTAGTAGCTCTACAAGTACTTGGGTCGAGAAAACAAGATTGGGCGATCATGCTCTCTTTCTTGGCGATCCTACCTCATTTACTGTTCCTGTCCCGTCTGGGTCATATCTTGCCGACAGGATGTATTTCTACAGGTCCATCAAGGATAAAGGTTGCCCAATCTACTATTCCTTTAAGGATGGTCGGTGTCACATGTCCGAGAATGGCGACTACTGGTCCGGTGTAGAACGTGGAATGTGGATTGAACCCCTTCCCACATTCTGAACTTGTTTGAAGAATCAATATTCACTGGACTTTCCTGAAAGCAATGCTCAACTCTTGCTCCAAACTCTTAGCTTTATTAATTTTTAGCTTACTTAAGTACATTGTGCCATTAGATATTGCTATATCAACCGTCAAGATTATATAAATAATTATGTCCTCCCCTACTTGTTTTTTGAGATTTTTTATTTTTATTTTATTCTTTTTTATTGCATTTGTTGTTCATTTTTCATACTTTTCTTCACAATGAAGCAAGTGCTATTGCTTGCTGGATTTGACCGACCATTAGGTGGTGGGGGGGGGGGGGGGGTGGTCCTGTTTTTGGAGAGATAGGATTTGCATATTACTCTTTTTCAATACTTGAGAATCACATCAGCTTTCTCTTGTTTGATATTCTGGTGGTATCTTCAGCCTTTCTTTCTCTGATGCTCGTGATAGAAACTATGAAGTAAGATGCAGGCTGGTGTCATCATTGCTCACAGCTTGATGGTTTAACCATAACCTCACATCTCTCGCAAGTGGAAGATTTTTGTAGAGCCTTTGCATTATTATCCGTTGATCTCACTGCCATCTCGAGCAGCTTAACAGGTGGTTACTTAGCTTGCTTCAACAGAGCTGGGTCTTGACGGCAGAGTCCATTTTTTGCCTGTAAGAGTTCGCCCATCTTTAAGGTTCTTGTTCCACCGGAAGTTTCTGCTGCAGTGTATGATGTCAAATTGTATCAAGAGGGGATGAAGAAGAAGATTAAAAAAGGGGCAAAACCTAGAGTTGCCCGATTTTCCATCATACTGGAAGGGCTTTCTTTTTCGCCTGGCTACCTTTTTTTCCCCACCACACCAAACACCATCAGAATCAGTATGAGTTTCGGACGATTGAAAAATTTCCATGTCTGGCTACCTTGGACTGCTTTAGGCTTAATTTGTTGGACCACATATTAGTATTCAGGTTGTTCCAGCCACTACAACAAGGACAACATTACTATGCTACTTATGAAATTCCAGTTTGTATCGCACCGGCATAAAAGCTTCTAACAAAGGGTAGTTCCTCTTTTTATGGCCAAAAGAATCATCATCACCATCTGAAACAATAATAGATGGTGGTTTGATACGTTTCTTATTGTTTTGTGCATTTGATAAAATGATCATCGAGTTGCTTCATTTCAAGGTACCGATATAGACGCCTAGCCACCTTCTCTTCAGATCCGTCTTCTCTAGACTGTTTACTTCACGCTGCATCAACAGATTCAAAAGTGGAAGACTGATTGGTTAAGTTTCATCTGTAGTCTACCTTGAGGGATGCTTCTATCGGCTGGTGTCATCATTGCTCACAGCTTGATGGTTTAACCATAACCTGATATACCTTTGTGCCCGGATCACTTATTGCCACTGAAAGAGTGGGAAGATTGATTTCTTTGCTGCCTGCTCATTGCTTTTAAACCTCTTTCTCTCTGATTTTGATTCCATGTCTAACCCTCTTGTTGGTTGGCCTTTGGAGTTGATATGTGGTCATTCCTCCCGCTACTCTTCCAGATATTCCTTTTTGGGTCCCTTACAAAGATGATGTTTCTCTATTATGACTGCTTACAAAGCTAGTCTCAATGCCTGGAATTCGTGATTTTGTTTTACTTGCGAACTCCTGAAAACATACCTTCTTGCAAGTTCTAAATTGCTTGGAGCGAGCTGTGATGCTTACCCTTGCCAGAAAAAAAAAAGAACCTTTTTTGGGAGTGTTTCTTTCATTTCTTTTTTTACTTTGATTTTATACATTTATTTCGTATATATGCAGACTTGACACTTTTGCATGAATCGATACTAAATAATTCTCTTCTATATCTTTTATTTGCTGACACTAATGGAAAAAAAAATTGTTGAAATGTTAAGTCGTTATAACAATCACAACTGCTTGCTTGCTTCCGAAAACATTGGACTCATACATTTTCATGCAATCAGTGTTTCAACGAAATTCTAAACGAAAATATACACATTTCCACAACTAAATAGCTAGAAAATCAATTACATAAAGATACGAGTTTCTCTTAAGAGATGACAAAAACGTATGTT
The DNA here is from genome assembly GCA_023055425.1 of Linanthus parryae. NCBI lineage: Eukaryota > Viridiplantae > Streptophyta > Magnoliopsida > Ericales > Polemoniaceae > Linanthus > Linanthus parryae. The sequence continues at coordinate 3,458,060 of JALGPY010000002.1, forward strand.
GGCCAAAATTTATGCCATATTTTCCCAGAAACCAACTCGAACGACTGGTGTAAAAGCAGGAGCAAATATAAAACAGGCTTCTATTTAGGCAAGTTATAGACAAAACCGAAGACTACTTTTCATGGTCGAAAAATTTAAAATAATTCAACTTTAATTAGGGATGACAACGGGTCGGACCCGGATTGGGTCAGACCCTTCCCGATCCAGATCCAACCAAGATTAGAAGAATCTATATCCGGTCAAGATCCATTCGAATCGTCACAAGATTCAAATCGGATCGAGTTTGATTCAGCTGATCCAAACCCGATTCGTAGATCCATATAGTACGTTTTTATCTTTGGGGGAACTAGCCATGAACTTTAGTCACCATGCCAGCATTAATATGTTTCCATTCGGGGCATTATATGGCCGTGAGCCGCCCTCTCTATTTCCCACGGTGGCCGTTGCAGGCAAGTCACCTACTATTGAGGAGTTGATGGTGGAACGTGTTAATATGTTGCAGGATTTGAAACGGCATCTGCAGAAGATGCAACAACGCATGAGCGACCAGGCTAACAAGCATCGTCGGGAGATTTCTTTTTTCGTTGGGGATTTGGTGTTGCTGCGTCTTTGGCCATACCGTCAGCGTTCTTGATCACTGTATTAACAAGAGATATGTTGACAAGCCAATAGAACCAGTTGGTAGTGAAGATCTCATGAGAACTGTGAGGGATTACTGGATACAAAATGAGGAGTGAAATTGGAACCTCGTCTCGCAATTCCTGGAGCCTGCTCAATGTGCCTTGATTGCAATGTTCAAACCGACAGATAATGTGCAGGAGGAAGATGTTCAGATTCGGATTCACAGTCCAAATGGTCAAGATTTCTGTGGCTACTACCTCTAAGCTACTTTCAGTGGATTGTCAAGTTGTGAGCCACACTGATCAGGGGTTGAAGAAGCTCTTTGGAAACACAAAGGCTATCAGAGGATTAAATGCCTTTTATGGCTTGCTAAGTATAATAGGTTATTGACAAGTGAGATGAAACATGGTATTCATTAGAAACATCACAGTTGCCACCTCATCTTCATGGGCATGGTTTTGAGAATAGTCTGTGTATTTCAATAGATTTCATTAACCCCTCTTCTCTGAAGACATGGATCTGATACTTGGAACTAGAACTTTGTGTTCACGCTGTACGAATCTATTTTCCCACCATGGATAACCACCAAATATGATATATTCAAAATGTCAGCCTAAAAAAGAGACTGGGTCCGGGACCGGCCTAGGACCGGCGAATTTATTAGATGTGTGTGTGTATATATATATACATGTTGTAAAAATATATTTAAAACAAAAATCATAAACCCATGGGTTAAGATCGGCCCGCTTTAAACCCGCCCACAAGTAGTGGTCTGGTTGGTGGCCCGGGCCAGGCCCAAGATTGTTAATCTCTCTGGCCAGGACGGCTGGACGGAGACCAGTCAGGCCCGGCCATCCTCCCACAGCTAGTCCGGTTCCAGACTGGGCCTGACTGTTTTACAGCGCTAGGACAGATTGTGCCCCAACTCTCTCTGGACAGGAGAACTGATTTATAGAAAAAGAAGGTATAAAGAAAAGGTAGGTAACATAAGTGATATTGCGGAGTTCTACATCTATGAGAGGAGGTTTTGCGTCTGCGTAATATAAGATTGTAACAACTTCTCTTTGCCAACCAACTTTTCTGCTACGCTAAAACACAGGCCCACTACTACAGAGTACTAGTTCATGTAACAAACAAGTAAGCACGGACAGGGGCGGATTCTGCAATCTTTCACAGTGCAGCTAAACTTGAAAAGTTCTATAAAAATAAGGGTAAATTTTAATTTTTGAAAATTAATTGGGGCTATAATCAATTTCTTAGGGCTGAAACTGAAAAATTAATCAAGGATTATATTGACACAGTTTCATAAGTCAAGTATAGCCCGACTTGAACTTCTGTCATCCGCATACACTGGCGGACCTAGGGGGTGGCGGGTGGGGGCCACGGCCCCTCCAAGGTCCAGAAATTTCACTTTAACCTCATGCAATTTGACATATTTTCATACAAATATTATATTTTGGCCCCTGCATAATATCAAATTTACCCTTTGTAATATTTTAAATCACTAATTTTGAACATGAATCCTCTAATAGTGTACATATATAATGTAACTTGGCCCCCGCTTAATCTGAATCCTGCGTCCGCCACTGTCCGCGTATGTTTCTTTTCATCGCCAAATTCTTAAACATCATGCAAAATATGTCGTTGTATTTTATATATTTCTGCATCCTTGATTAATTTTTCAGTTTGACGTCAAACAAAGTGTTGATGGGCTAATGTTTGAGGTGGTGTAAAGTGACAGGTACGTAGTTGTATTATCTACAAACTTGAGGACTATATAGAGCTCTGATTCTGAGGGTTATTATTCATCTTCACAAGACTTTTTGTTGGTAGGGCTCTAGGGTTTGTCGCGTGACAAAAGAAACAGCACTCGCACTCATCATCATCATCATCATCATCAATGGCTCACAAGTTCATGGTGAAGGTTGTTCCCCCGAAGGTTTCTGTTACTTCAAAACCCTATCAGAAACCTTCAGCTGACCTAGAGTTGTCCGTTTTTTCAGATGATTTGATGGAAAGCATACTGGAACGGCTATCTTCAGCTGATCGGATTCGATTTGGTGCGACTTGCAAGAAGAATCTCTCCTTTGTCACCACCCGACAACACCACCGTCGTCATCAGTATCAGTTTCGGACGATTGACAAGCTTCCATGGATGGCTACCTTCACCTGCTCTGGGATACATTATCCGCACCGGATATTCTTATTCAGGTTATTCGAGCCACTACAACAAGAACGAGGACAGCCACACTATGCTGGTTATGAAATTCACGACCCAAAAAGAGAGGGGCTTGGCAAGCCGAACCACACCCGCATAAAAGCTTGTAAGAAAGGTTGGTTTCTCTGTTTATGGCCAAAAGAAGAAGGAGAAGGAAAGACATGTTTCTTATTATTTTGTCCATTCAATAACAGGATCATCAAGTTGCCTGATTTGGACCATGATCTTGACAAAAGATATGACCAATTGTCATGCAAAGCCACCTTCTCTTCAGATGATCCATCTTCTCCAGACTGTGTTTTCTTCTTCTTGTCTCAGAATAGTACCCCAGAGAAATATAGTATCAGTACACTAGATCAAAATAGTCGAAAGTGGAAGACTAAGCTTTTTAATAAGCTTATATTTCATGTTTCATCTGTGGTCTATCATAAGGGATGCTTCTATTGCCTATCCATCCAGGGTGAGCTAGCAGCCTATGATGTTGCTCAGCAGACCTGGAGTCGCATTACTGCTCGATCTCCTCTGTCCAACATTAATTACGGTATTTCTCAGATAAATTTGGTTGTGTGTCAAGGGAAGTTAATTATTGTATTCGTCCACTTAGCAAACTATGAACACAATAATCTGGAAGTGTTCCGCTGCAGGGTTTTTCGAGTTTAGTAGCTCTACATGTACATGGGTCGAGAAAACAAGCTTGGGCGATCATGCTATCTTTTTTGGTGATCCTACCTCATTTTCTGTTCCTCTCCCATCAGGGTCAGATGTTGCCGACAGGATGTATTTCTACAGTTACAAGATGGATAAAGCCAGCCCAATCTACTATTCCTTGAAGGATGGTAGGTGTCTACTGTCCGAAAATGGTGACTACTGGTCCAGTGTCGAAGTTGGAATGTGGATTGAACCTCTTCCCCCATTCTGAACTTGTTTGAAGAATCAATTCACTAGGCTTCCTCCTAAGCAAGGCTCAACTCTTGCTCCAAACTCGTAGCTTGTATAATTTTTATCCTACTTAAGTACACTGTGTCATCAGATATTTCCATATAATTGGTGATGATTGTAGAAATAATTATGTCCTCCCCTATTTTTTTTTTCTAATTTTTATTGTTCATGTTTCGTACTTGTCTTTTCCTGCTGGTTTCTTTATGCTCTGATGCTCCTGACGGAAACTGTAAAGTAAAATGCAGGCTGGAACAATTCAGTATTTTGTTCCAATAATAGTTTTGTATCATGGTTTTACCATAACCCCGTACCCAAATGTACTATTCCTTCAAGGATGGGAAGTGTCACGCGTGGAAGGATAGCGAATTTTGGTCTGGTAATGTAGTTAGAGGAGTCAAGATTGAACCTCTTTCCCCTTTCTGAACTTGCTTGAAGAATTCATCTGCTCATTATTATTCACCAAACCCAACTCTAATCCAAACTCTTAGCCTATAATTGATTTTATCTGATCTAAATACATTATACTACTTATGAAATTCATGACCCAGAACCAAAAAGAGTGCTGCTCTCTGGGTTGAGACTAGAGAACGCTAAAGATGGGTTGTTTGCTGGGTTTAAGGCTTAAATTAGAAACTCGTCAGATATCTTTCTTGCTGTTTTCTTCCTTTCAATAGAAGAATCATCAAGTTTCCTGATTTGGACATCGTTGGTTGAGTCACATTGGGAGACCTAGTGTCACGGGCCGGGACCTCGATCCCGCCACAACCCGTGCGGCACTCGGTCTTCGTCCTACCGTTGAATCCCGAGTAAGCCTTCAACACCATTCTAATGGAACAATTTGAATATGAGAGTGATGTATGGGAATAGAACTTCTATTACCATTCAAAGAGTACAATAGAGTACTTGAGAGATTGGTTTAGAGATTGGTTGGATTGCTCCAAATGAGCTCCCACCTATTTATACAAGTCATTGAAGTATCTAGCTACTATAATTAATGATAGCTCTAGAACCTTCCTATCTTCTTACATTCTTCCACACTATTCCTATCTAGAATTTTCTACAAACATCTACCACGTTCTCGAACTCTCCCTATAGTTCTAGAACATTCGTGAACCATCTAGACACGTCTAGAACATCCGAGAACACTCTAGAATATTCCTGGACCTTCTTCCACATTCTAGACCTTTCTACAATGTTCCACCGTCTTCTAGAATCTTCCGCCATATTCTAGATCATTCCATCGCATTCTAGAACATTATGTCATGCTCTAGATTATTCCACTTGTTTCTAGAACACTCCACATCATCCTCGAAACTCTAAATTATATGGAGTATTCTCAACTTAATCGAATCATGGTCATGGGATGACATTGGGTTTGCACGCCAAGTGCTAGCCAAGATGTCAGCCCGTGACACTAGGAACTTGTCAATCCATATTCTCTTCAAATCCCTGTACATATTTTTCTGTGAAGGGAAGTTAAATGTTGCAGTTGTGTACTCACCACCAAAAAAGGATAATAATGGTGTGGAAATGGTTGGCTGCAGGCTGTTCGAGTTTAGTAGCTCTACAGGGACATGGATCCTCGTAGGGCTGACGATTAGTCCCACGAAGTCTTAGTCTCACAAATCAATAATCTTTAGCACCATGTGTATTGACATGGCCACTTGCAGATATTCTACCGGCCAAATTTATTTCATAAGCGCGCAAGCTGACCAACGATCATAGTTAAATAGTAGGGGTGGTGTCAAAATAATAAGGGTAAAATACAATTGTGCCCCCTCTAGTTTGACTGAAGGATACTTTCACCCTTTCTAGTTTGGAAAAGGACACTTTCACCCCTTAAGTGTGCAGAATTCGGGAAATATGCAACCCTTATCGCGACACCGTTTCGGATTCTGTCACTTAAAATAGTTTTTGGGACAAGTTTACCCCCATAATATTCAAAATATGGAAGTTACCCAAGGGAGTAATATACTTTAAGCATGCTATGGAGGGTACATTTTTCTCCAATTTTTTCTCCATTGATTGACCCCACACCCAGCCAGACTAGCATTGTCAAAGATGTGTAAAGTTACTTGATGTTTGACACGTTGAATGGTGAAAGTGTCACTCTCCAAACTAAAAGGGTGAAAGTGTCATCTATTCAAACTAGGCAGGGTGGAAGTGTTTTTTCCCTTAATAATAACTCTAAAATGACTATATATATACAGTTCCGGTTCTGGGGTTGAATCTTGAGAATACATACATGCTGTGTTGTTGCTAGGGCTTCCTCTGTAAAATTGGAGACGAAGAAGACACAGCAGTCGCTTTCATCCTCAATGGCTCCACCAGCGAGGAAGAAGAAGCAGAGTCACAAGCTCATGGTTAAGGTTCTTGTTACCCAGAAGGTTCCTTCTTCAATTTGCGCTATGGAATCGTATCAGGAGTGGATGAGGACGACGATGACGATGAAGAAGAAGACTCGAAAGGGGCAAAACCTAGAGTTGTCTGATATTCCATATGATTTGATGGAAAGCATACTTGAACGGCTATCTTCATCTGATCGAATTCGATTTGGTGCGACTTGTAAGAAATATATCTCCTTTGTCACCACCCAACAACACCCTCATCAGTATCAGTTTCGGACGATTGACAAGCTTCCATGGATGGCTAACTTGTCATTATCCTGTTCGGATGACCTGGTATTCAGTTTGTTCGAGCCACTACAACAACGAGGACAGCCTAACTACGCTGATTATCACATACGCGACCCAAAAGGAGAGGGGCTAGGCCGTGTGTATCCAACCACAATAAAAGCTTGTAAGAAAGGTTGGTTTCTCTGTTTATACCCAAAAAACAAGAATTAGGCATGACATGTTTCTTATTGTTTTGTCCATTCAATTAAAGGATCATCAAGTTGCCTGATTTGGAACATGTTTCTGACAACGTATACGACCAATGGTCATGCCAAGCCACCTTCTCTTCAGATGATCCTTCTTCTCCACACTGTAATTTCTTCTTCTTGTCTCAGGAGGAGAATGGGGGTACCCCATAGAAATATAGAATCAGCACACTACTAGATCAAAAGAGTGAAAAGTGGAAGACTAAGCTTTTTGATAAGCTGATGATTGGTGATGTTTCATCTGTGGTCTATCGTGAGGGATGCTTCTATTGTCTATCCATCCTAGGTCAGCTAGCAGCCTACGATGTTGCTCAGCAGACCTGGAATCTCATTATCGCTCCATCCCCTCCTTTGTCCAACTTGCGTTCTGGTATGCACTTCACTGAATTATACTCCTACTTGTTTGTTTTTGAAGGGAAGTTAATTCTTTGCATTCGCGTACAAACCGCCAACTGTGGACAATTATGTGGACATGGTTCGCTGCGGCCTATTCGAGTTTAGTTGCTCTACAAGTACATGGGTCGAGAAAACGAGTTTGTGGGATCATGCTCTCTTTCTTGGTAATCCTACCTCGTTTTCTGTTCATGTCCCGTCTTTTTTAGATGTTGCAAACAGGATTTATTTCTACAGTTTCATGATGGTTGGAGAAGATTGCCCAATCTACTATTCCTTGAAGGATGGCCGGTGTCATATGTTCAAGGATGGCGACTACTGGTCTAGTTGATAAAATGCAGATTAAATCTTGTATGTTTGGGCCTTATTTATTATCATTTTAAGCTTTGTGTAAATGGGCTAATGTTACAGCCCATAACTATTAGTTTGAGCCCATTTATTCTCTCAGCCCATCACAAACCCTAATCACTACCTGCCGTTGGATTAGTCTAGTACATCCGACCGTTGGCATGACTTGTATAAATTGTGAGCTACAGTAACGGACTGATTAATGAATTCATTCTCTTCTTTTGGTTCATTCACAGCGCCTCTCTCTCTTCTCTGTATCTTCTCTCAAGAACCCTAAGGTTCTTTCATGGTATCAGAGCATTAATGGCTCTTTCTACTACCTCAACGGCTTCACCGCCGTTGTATCTTCTATCAAATATTCACAATTTGTTACCCTTTAAGCTTGATGCTTCCAATTTTGTCTTATGGAAGCACCAAATCACCTCAATCTTCAGAACCCACTCTCTTTTTGGCTACCTCGATGGATCTATACCATGCCCTCCTCAGCAGCTCCAAGATGTCTCCGATGCTCCTTCTCCGGCGGTGAATCCAGCGTTCACCGCATGGTTGCTTCAAGATCAGGCGGTCTTGACGATCCTAAACGCCACGCTTTCCCAAGAATCGTTGACTTTGGTGATTGGATCTACCACCTCCAGAGAGGCCTGGTTGATTCTTGAGCGCCGTTATGCTTCCCTTACCAGATCTCATGTTCTCACCCTCAAGTCAGATCTGGCATCGATCAAGAAACGGTCAGACTCCATAGATCTTTACATGCAAAAGCTGAAAACCATCCGTGACAAACTCGCTGTTTCATCCTCGTTTGTCTCCGATGAAGACATGCTGCTCTACACATGACACGATCAAACCACAAGTGTATGGCCGTCGTGTGTAGTAATAATCGGAAAGTCCGGAATGTCGATCCTAAGGGACTTGTCGTGAATCAATTAGTATGATTAACTTTAATGTGGGCAAGCAATTGATTTGTTTTACTAAAACTAAGAAAATAAATAACAAGCTAATTATTAAAATTGAGATTTAAATGAGAGACGAGTACCAGGATTTCTCTAGGATCACTAGGTGAATACCGTTAACGAATTACGTTTTGAAACACATATGATGTTTTATTTTGCCAAACGAGCAATAATGCTAACCGAGTTACCAAGCTAGCTTTCTATGCCTAGGTCAAATTACAACCGAGTTACCAAGTTCTAATTAGCCCTAAAACATATAATTACGTATAATTCTACTCCAAGTTCACAGTCTGTGGTTGATTTCTCTAACCTGTGACTACGTGTTTAATTCAACTATCCGGTTAGTTTGTTGCTTTCACTAACACACTACCTATAATCTTCATATTGATGGCCAAACAACACAAAGATGGATTAAGAACGAGAATTAAACATAGCAAAAACATTCATCATCTATTAAGTTCAATCAAGCATGAATCAAACTCATAATTCGCCAAATACGGCTTCAAACCCTAGTTACTGTTCGAGAAATCCCGATATAAAGTGTTTAGCTACTACGATTCATGATTACAAACGCAATATTTTTCATAATCGTAGACAAAAATAAAGAGAACGAGAGAAAAGAATTCAAACGATTCGTTTCCACGCTCCAAACAGTGCTCCAAGCCCTCTTCCCGATGCTCTTGTTTCGTCTATGACCCGTTCTCCTTTGTCTAATGACGTTCTAGGGCTTTTTTGTATATTTTCTAAACAAGTTATAACAAGTTTTCAATATTGCACAAAACCCCCACCTTCAAAGCAGTAAATCAGACGCCTGGAACACCTCTTCGCACGAACAGTTCGTCTCTTCGTACGAACACCTTCGCAGATAGATACTGAGACTGTGTCTGCGAAGAGGAGTTGAATAATCTTTGAAATTGGCTAAGTAATTCTTCTTCGCACGAATAGATTACTCTTCGCACGAACACCCCTGGAATCGCTGCTCTGATTTCTTCCTCTTCTTCGCTTCTGAACCTTGTCGTTGCTCCCTGTTCTTGATCGCTGGTTGCAGAGAAGGCCATGGCTGATGTATTGGAGTGGTTCTGGTGATGGCTTAGGTCAGGTTTATTCGGTGAAGGTAGCAGGAGGTAATGGAGGAGAACTGCTGGTGGGTTTTTAATGGAGATAACAGGTGGTTATGGTGATGAGCGAAGGTGGAGTATGGGTTAAATTGAAAAGGGTGATTTGCAGGTGGATGAATTAGCAGGGGGTATTGATATGGGAGTTGCAGGTTCATTTTGGTTATGGAGGTTAAATGGTGGCTGCGTTTGATTTATAGGTGTGAAGTAAATTGGTTGCAGGTGGTAGCTATGTTGGTTAAAGGCAGTTTGTGAGCTGCTGAATTGCAGCTGGTGGTGTTTAGGTGAGATAGGAGCTACTGAATTGGTGGCTATAATTCAGGTTGGTTGTAGGTGTAATGGTGGTCTATTTGGTGGTGTTTGGCTGATTTGTGGTCTGTGATTTGGGTGGAGTTCAGGGCTGAGGTAGTACTGGTGGTGATTGAGTTTATGGAGGCTGAATTGGCAGTGTTAAATCGCTGAGGTGAGATACTGTATCAGGTTAATGATGAAGGTGAAATAGAAGAAGGCAGGGGCTTGGTTTAAGTCAGGTGGATGGTGTTAATGCTGGTGGTTTAGAGGTAAAGGAAATAGGTAATTTGGAGGGAATTGGAGGCATAGGTCTGTAGTGAAGTCTGGTTGTGTTTGATTATGGTGTAGGCTGTGAAGGTTGTTTGCCATGGCTAATTGGGGCTGCTGTGATGGTGATGTTGCAGGGTGGTTTTGGATAGGTGCTGATTTCAATGGTGTTAATGGAGGTTTAGGTAGTTGTTTAGGGGTGCAGAGATGAGGTCTGATGGTGGTGAAGGAGGAGGTTGTTAGGATTTGGCTGGGTTAATTTAGTTAGTTTGGTTTAGGCTTTGAGGGATGGTTAAGAGGTGGTTTTTCATGGTTGTGTACTGTGGTGTTTTAGATTGTTAAGTGCAAGTTTGTATGGCTGGATATTTTCTGCAGGTGCTTAAATTCAGGTGGAGGTATTGGTGGTTAAGGGGTGTTAGGGAATTGAATTGGTGAATGGAGGTGGTATTAGCAGTGGTTGAAGGCAGTTTGATGTTGGCATTTTTGTTGCAGATCTGTGTAGTAAAAGGTAGAGGCTTTAAGTGGTGAACTAGAAGGTTAGGTGATTGTGGTTGAAAGATAATGGGTATTTTGGATGTTAAAATGGTGGATGTTATTAGTGCCAGTTAGTTTCTCGGTTTGGGGAGAGTTTTAGGTTATTGTTCGGGTTTGGAGCTCAAAAGGATGCTCGGGTAATGGTTCAGGATGTTTTAAGTTACAATCAGGATTTTCAGGATATTTTAAGAGTGCGGGAAAGATAATAAGGATCCGAATTTTGATCCCGAACTCCGATGACCGCGATTTTTGCACCTTTGGATTCCTTTCGCGACGTAGACTTCGTCCATGTAGAGAAATTTCCGTTCCCGGACCGTTTTCTCGTTTTTCTCAATTATTGCCCAATTTTGACTAAAAACATCCAAAAAGCCAAAATTCGTCTTTTTCTTCAATTCCGAAGCTCGTTTCTTCTATCCAATTGATTCCCGCATACGTAATTCCTGTCAAACAACAACACGAACACTACCGCGAAGATCAAATGTGAAAAATTATTAAAATCATACTCAAAATCATTAAGAAACGCCCGGATTGCACATTTAAGCTCAAAAACATCCAAAAGTGCATTTTCTTCTCAAATTAGCCCAAAATCCATCACTTTGCACCGAAACGCACACAAATAACAATGTGAAACGTACGTAGGATAACTCTTATTAAGGAGTTATCAACACACTGAATGGTCTCCCGCCGGAGTACAACTCCTTACGGTCATCTCTTCGTATTCACTCCTCCCCACTGTCGTTTGAAGATCTTCATGTTCTTCTCAAAGCGGAGGAACAGATGCATGCAGCTCAATCAAATTCCTCTGGTGATTTCACACCGACAGCCTTCTACCACTCCACTGGCAACCGCGGCGGCCGAAACCCTAACGGCAACCGTGGAGGTGGTGGACGGTTCGGTTCTCGCAACCACGGAGGAGGACGATCCGATTCCAGAGGAGGACGGTTCGGTTCCGAACCGAACCATGCTTATGGAAACGGATCGGGTTCTGGATCCGGGTTTCAAAACGGATCTGGATCCGGTTACGGGTCAGGTTTTTCGGGTCGTGGATCTGGTAGATCCGGTTCAAGAGGGCGGTTCACTGGTTCGGGTCGAGGAGGTTCAGGACCAATTACTTGTCAGATCTGTGGGTACAACTACCATTCAGCTATTGACTGCTACCACAGAATGGATTATGCGTACCAAGGTCGTCACCCACCTGAGCAGCTCTCCGCCATGGCCACACAATCCTCTGCACACCCGTCTCCTGTCTCTGATCTCTGGCTTTCGGACACCGGAGCATCGAATCACATGACTGCTGATTTTGGTAATCTGTCTCTTGCTGAACCTTATACTGGAAATGACTATGTCACAGTTGGTAACGGATCTTCTCTCCCCATTCAGAATTTTGGTACTGCTTACTTCACTACTTCTAATAATTCTTTTGCATTACAAAATACCTTACATGTTCCAAAACTTTCTGTTAATCTTCTTTCTGTACATAAATTTTGCACTGATCATGATGCACGATTTATCTTTGACAAAGACTCATTCTGCATTCAGGCCAAAGCCACGGGCAAAATACTGTTTCAAGGCCCCAGTAAAAATGGATTATATCCAATGTCTTCTGTGTCACTGTCTTCAAGTCATCAAGCATATTTGGGACAAAGAATTCAGTCCCAACTTTGGCACTCTCGTCTTGGGCATCCTTCTAATTCTGTTTTAGCAAAATGTCTTCATACTTTACCTGTTTCTTCTTCTGTTGAACAAAATGTTGGCAAAATCTGTGAAAGTTGTTTAGCTGGTAAAATGTCTAGATTACCCTACACCAATTCTACTTCTGCTTCTACTATTCCTCTGCATTTACTCCACAGTGATGTTTGGGGACCTGCATCTACAATTTCTTATAATGGCTACAAATACTATGTTCTATTTATTGATGATTTTTCAAAATTCACTTGGTTGTTTCCTTTGAAGCTTAAATCTGAAGTTAGTTCTGTTTTTGACACATTTAAGACATTTATAGAAAAATTATTAAATTACTCCATCAAAATCTTTAGATCAGATGGAGGAGGAGAGTACATTGCTTACACCTTTCAAAAGATATTGAATGATAATGGCATATTGCATCAAAAATGTTGTCCATATACTCCACAACAGAATGGTATTGCTGAAAGGAAACACAGACACATTATAGAAACAGCAGTCACACTTCTTAATAATGCAAGTTTACCTAAATATTTTTGGTACCATGCTGTTGCTGCATCTACTTATTTAATTAATCGCATGCCAAGTTCAAACACTTCAAATAAATCACCTTATGAACTTCTGTTTCACTCTAAACCTGATTATTCTTACTTAAAAGTTTTTGGTTGTGCTTGTTTTCCAAGATTAACTGACTATAACAATTCCAAATTAGATCCCAAAACAAAAAAATGTGTCTTCTTAGGTTATGCCTCTGGTTACAAAGGCTATTTGTGCTTTGACCCAACTTGCAAAAAATTCTACATTAGCAGGGATGTTGTGTTTGATGAGTTTTCTTTCCCTTATTCTACTTCTAATTCTGCAGAAAATTCAACTGTCTCACATCTTCCTGTTTCTTTTTCAGGTTCAGGTCCCTCTCCCATTCATGACTTAGCTCATGAATTATCTGGTTCTATACCAGATACACCCATTTCTGAGGGAACTGGGAACTTGCATGCCACTGGTTCTGTGGATGCTTCTCCACCACCTTGTACTGCTGCTACAGATGCTACACAGGTCACTGCTGTGTCCTCCACAGATACTACACCAGCTAGCAGTCATGGTGGTGAGACATCTCCAGTTCCAGGTTCAGGATTGGTAAGCTCCCACCCAGTGATGATTCCCCCCTCCCCCCTCCTCCTCCCCCAGGTCACCCTATGTGCACACGTAGCAAATCTGGCATTAGCAAAAAGAAGTTAATTTTTACTGCTTGCATTCCTCATTCAGGTTTTTCTGCAAACACTACACACACTGATCTTTATGATCCCACATCTTACACCCAAGCTGTTAAAACTCCTCATTGGCAAAATGCAATGACTGAGGAGTATAACAGTTTGGTACAGCAACAGACCTGGAGTTTGGTGCCACCACCTCCAAAAGCCACCATAATTGGAAATAAGTGGGTTTTTCGTACCAAATTCAATCCCAATGGTACTGTTTCTCGCCATAAGGCACGTTTGGTTGCAAAGGGTTATCACCAAACCCCAGGCATTGACTTTGACGAGACTTTTAGTCCCGTGGTCAAACATGCCACTGTCAGGTCTATCCTAGCCTTAGCTGCTACTTTTGATTGGACTTTACAGCAACTAGACGTAAAAAATGCCTTCTTACATGGTTTCTTGCGCGAAACTGTTTACATGAAACAGCCCACTGGGTTTGTTAATCCTTTATTTCCTAACCATGTGTGTCTTTTAAACAAATCCATCTACGGTCTTAAACAGGCACCCCGTGCCTGGTTTGAACGGTTCACTACATTTCTATTATCTTTGGGGTTCACCACCTCTTATGCTGATCCTTCTCTTTTTATTCGACACAACAACAATCAACTTACAATTTTACTTTTGTATGTTGATGATATTATTCTTACGGGTAATGACAACACTTACATTACCTCTTTAATTTCACAATTAAGCACTGAGTTTGAAATGACAAATCTGGGTCCTTTGACTTATTTCCTAGGACTCCAGATTTCACGATCATCTCACGGTATTTTGATTCACCAAGAGAAGTATGTCAATGATCTTTTAGCTCGTTTTAATATGTCCACTTGCAAGCCATGCCCTACTCCTCTTGCAGGGGGTGTGAAATATCATATAAATCAAGGTGAATTGTTACCAGATGCTACTATTTTTCGACAGTTGTTAGGTGCATTGCAATATCTGACATTTAGTCGTCCAGATATTGCATTTGCAGTCAACCATCTCTGTCAATTCATGCACCAACCCACACAGTTACATCTCAGTGGTGCAAAACGTGTCCTTCGCTATTTGCAAGGCACAAAATCACATGGTCTTTTTTATCAAAAGGGTTATCTCCCTTTACAAATTTTTACGGATGCAGATTGGGCCGGTGACCCAACTGACAGACGAAGTACCACTGGGCTTGTTGTTTTTCTTGGCCCAAACCCAGTTCACTGGGCCGCTAAGAAGCAGCCCACTGTCTCAAGGTCCTCTACCGAAGCAGAGTACAGAGCCTTGGCAACAGGGGCTGCTGATCTCTCCTGGTTTAGACAACTTCTTCATGATTTGAAAATTCAATTGCCAGAACCTCCATTACTCTGGACAGATAATTTATCTGCCTTAGCCATGACAAAAAATCCACTCTTTCATGCTCGAACAAAGCATATAGAGCTGGATTATCATTATGTTAGAGAGCAAGCTCTTCTAAAACACGTTTCTATTTGCTATGTTTCAAGTGCTAACCAAATTGCGGATCTCTTCACAAAATCTCTAGCAGCAGCTCAATTTGAAGGATTCAAGTCTAAACTCATGATACAGCAGCACCATGAGTTTAAGGGAGCGTGATAAAATGCAGATTAAATCTTGTATGTTTGGGCCTTATTTATTATCATTTTAAGCTTTGTGTAAATGGGCTAATGTTACAGCCCATAACTATTAGTTTGAGCCCATTTATTCTCTCAGCCCATCACAAACCCTAATCACTACCTGCCGTTGGATTAGTCTAGTACATCCGACCGTTGGCATGACTTGTATAAATTGTGAGCTACAGTAACGGACTGATTAATGAATTCATTCTCTTCTTTTGGTTCATTCACAGCGCCTCTCTCTCTTCTCTGTATCTTCTCTCAAGAACCCTAAGGTTCTTTCACTAGTGACGTCGAGTGTGGGATGTGGATTGAACCCCCTCCCGCTTCTGAACTTGGTGGAATAATCAATTCACTCGTCTTTCCACAAAGCAAGGCCCAACCCTTACTCCAAAGTTTCAGGCTGTCTTACTAGCTCGTTTTGGTCAATCCATTCAACTTAAAGTGCAGTATGTGTAAAATTTTGGGGTGTCAATATGATGACATTGATAAATATTATCACTCCTTTCCCCTTGGCTTTTTATTGATTGTTTTTCATAGTTGGTTTATCTCTATAACAATGTGAAATCGCTTGCTGGACTTGACTGCCAGTTAATTCTATCTAGTCAAGACATGGTTGTGCAACAAAAAGTGGTCACGGATCTGCTGCTTCAGGATAACAGTGGCATGGATCTGTGCAGTAGGAACCCCAGTTTAAAGTGGCGGGTCCACGGTTCTTACTTGTAAGTTTCATGTTGCGTTTGAATAATTTCTTTAAAATCTTATTAAAAAATCTCGCAAAGGAAATTGTGAATCCCTTTTTGTACAAGGAGTTAATCCTTCCATTCAAATTTCAGATCTTAAGACAACTTGAGGTTCTTTCTACCTTTGAATTCGACAAGTGATAGAGATAAAGAGATCTCCTTTTTAGTCCTTATCATTTGGGATACTGAAAAGTGCATGGATACTTTCGTGTAAATAGACTACCAAATACTTCTTCATTCACTTCTTCTTATAGTTTTCAAGGGCAGGGCCAAAGGAAGAGGGGGTGAGTCTGCGAGACCTTTTTTACTTGGTTCGAAAGTCTGACCCTAAGTTACCTGGAACACGGATCGTTCCGATTCGTCTAATGGGGACGCAGAACCCATTACCCTATGAAATTCGGTGTGATTGTGGTAGGCTTCTTTGGATACCTTTTGTAGATAGTGCTTTCCTGACAGATAGATCTTAGCCACGTGGCGCTCATCCAGCACACCTAGCTGTGCTCCACACACACAGGATCACCACCCGTGCTGATCCACGTGGGGGCTGCGAGACAGGGCCCTCGCATACCACCACACGGGACTTGTAGGGACTTAGTGGTTTGGAGGCTAGAGTAAGTCCTGTCGCGCGCGAGCGACAACCAAGCCTGCGTGCGACCTTTAGTAACTGCTTTGAGAGATTCATGGCACGAGCTCCATAAACCCGGTCAACCTCATAACAGTTCCGGTATACGCGGACGAAGTGTGTAACGATTTCTATATATGCGGACGAACATGCAGTTGTGGTTAAGGTAATTAAGCCGTCAATAATGGGCGCATTAACCCACTACAACGGTCACATTCTCCAGTGTATATAGGATCGTTAACCCTTCCTTACGTAACACGAATCACCTGAACTACGCGGAAGCTCTGCCAAAATTATGTCTCTCTCTCATACAGTTGCCATCGCCTTACTCTCTCCCTACACACACTCTACTCTTCCTATGTTCTTCTTATCCTCCGTTCTTGGTGTACATTGAATCTTCCATGAAGGATTCCCTCGTACACACCTTTCTCGAAGTTTTAATATTTTTCTGAAATTATGAATGGAGTATCTTTGAAGTCAAAACTCTAAAAATGAACGTAGCTTACCAAATTTTATTTTAACTTCACCTTCTATACAACCATCACTGCCACAAAATCAACAAAAAAAATAATTGGATTTCTGAAACTAAAGATCCAGAGAGAATTTGAGATTGCTTTACCCTTCTAGCCCGTCACCGCCACAGCCAATCATCACTGCCACAATCAAACCCACCTCCTTCAATGCCAACCTAGCTCTGTTTCGAATCCACCTGATTCCACCAAAAACAACACCACAAACAGCTCCATCTACAGCCACAAACCTCCCAATCAAACCTCGCTTCAATTCGGACCACAGAGCGAGTCCACCCAAATCAACACAACTAATGCAACCATCGACTATCACACGCCACCCACATCAACGCTAGCTGCAGTTCAAACCCACTAGATAAACTCCAGTTCCCCAATTTTTATAAGTTGAGGACCCGTGTTGAAACCCCCAATTTATGTAGTCTCTCTCTCTTCGTCTTGTGAGGTGATTGGAGGCAAAGACAGGGGAAAAATTGCTGAGAAGAGAAATAAAATCGGGTGCTTAAAGGGGGAGAGATTGCTGGCGTTGACGGTAGTGAAGAAGTTGAACGGGATTTGAATGATCAGATTAAATATGGAGTTTCTTTTTGTGGTTTTTCCAACCCACCACACGAGCGAACTACAACCAATCACATTTTCCTATCTCTTTTCTCTATGTTGACCATCGCCGCCCCACCTCTGTATAAATTGCAGCTCATGCAAGCTTTGATCTTTGATTCAGTGGTTGTTATGGTCGTCTAAGTTTCAGCCTGTGATGGTTTCGCAGGTTAAGATTGTGGTGGCAGAAGTCGAAGATGAAGGTGATGGTGATTGGCTGGAGCTGACACATGATTTATAATCAAATGCTTGCATATTGGAATTGATAAATTGAAAAAATAATAAGAAGTTTCAAATATGAAAAAAAGGCTGGAAGAGCAGAATCTAATGCAAAGAGAGACGTACCAGAAAAACTATTACCTTCACAACAAGGACAAAGAAGAATAAGACACTTAGCAGCTTGAGTCCTAGTTCATGTTTCCAAATCCTGCAATCCATGAGAGGAGGTTTGCTTCTGCGTAAAATCTTATTATAACTTCTCTAATCCAAAATTTCTGCGTAAAATAAGTTGATGTTGCGGAATTCTACACTCTATGAGAGGAGGTTTTTGCTTCTGCGTAATATAAGATTGTAACAACTTCTCTTTGCCAACCAAGTTTTCTGCTACATTGAAACACGGAGGTCTACTACTATGGAGTACTAGTTCATGGAACAAACAAGTAAGTACGGGTAGGGCGGATTCTGCAATATTTCGCAGTGCAACTAAACTTGAATATTTCAATAAAATTAGGGTAAATTTTAATTTTTAAAAATTAATTGGGGGTACTTAAAGGAAAATATTTTCCAAATGACTCTTTTATCAGTGCTGACTATAATAATGGATCTTCTTTTGTCTGGAAAAGCATTGTTTATGCAAGAAAATATTATTTTCCAAGGTGTGAGACAAGGCATAGGCAATGGTAAAAACACCTACATCTATCACAACAGATGGATTCCTATTGGTATGGGCAGAAAACCTTTGAGCCCTCCTACCCTTCCCTTGAACTCCAAAGTTTCTGAATTAATTACTGAAAATTTCACTTGGGATTTCCAACTTATTAAAAATCATTTTTCTGAAGATGATTTTATGCCATTACTCAAATCCCCCTTTCTTCTCCTCAAAATCATGATAACCTGATTTGGTCTCAAACTTAAAATGGGGATTACACTGTTAAGTCAGCCTACAATATGCTTGTTACCAATTTCAACAGTTTCACAAATGTTCAAAACACTTCTTCTTCTGTTAACTCAAAAGACATTTTCTGGACAAAACTTTGGCAAACAAATGTTCCCAGTAAGATAAAAAAAAATTATTTGGCGTATCTATCACTACTGCTGTGCTACTAAAGACAATCTTTCAAAAAGAGGGGTTAACTTACCTTCCAGTTGCTGTTTCTTTGACAAGGGTAGTGAAACCACCAGCCATCTCTTCCTAGACTGTAGGTGGATCCGTAAGCTCTACAAATCAAACCTCTTAAACATGCAGATCCCGTCCTCAACCATTCCTTTCAACCACCGTTTGAAACAGCTCTTCCTGGATTTAGATAATCAAAACCAACAAATCTTCAGTTTCTTACTTTGGAACATCTGGCTAGAAAGGAATAGACGTATTTTCAGATCTGAATCGAAAAGTCAAAATGAGTTAATTATTCTATCAATTTCTGAAAATCAAGAATTTCAAGATCACACTTATCTTGGTCGAGATGTGTCTTCTGCAGGGCTTGGAGCAGAATCTATGGCGGAACGCTGGAAGCCACCGCCTCCTGGACAGTTAAAACTCAATATTGACGCTGCTATCTCCGAAGAGCATAGCAGATCTGGAGGAGGAGGAGTAATAAGGAACTCCGATGGTGAATTCGTT
Source organism: Linanthus parryae (assembly GCA_023055425.1). Lineage (NCBI taxonomy): Eukaryota > Viridiplantae > Streptophyta > Magnoliopsida > Ericales > Polemoniaceae > Linanthus > Linanthus parryae. The sequence continues at coordinate 3,477,489 of JALGPY010000002.1, forward strand.
CTTGGATTGGCTTTACCGATCCCCTTTCATGAGGATTCGTTCATAGCAGAGGCTTATGCTCTGTCTTTTGCGATTACAGAAGCAAGAAGAAGAGGCTTTGTTAGCCTGATTGTTGAAACAGAGAACCAAAAGCTGAGTTCGGTGCTAGAGAGAGAAAGAAATGCTCCGGTCTTCTCAGAGAAGGACCGCCTCACACACTCTATCCTCTCGAACCTTCAGTACTTTATAAACCCTAGGGTTAGCGGGTGCCGTAGAAATCAAAATGGGCTTGCCCATTCTTTAGCCCAAACAGGCCTAATTTGTAATGAACTATTGTGCTGGGATGTAAGTTGCCCACCTAGCTTGTACTCATTATGGGTTACAGACATGGCCCAATATTAAATAAAAAGTGCAGGCTTTTATTCACAGAAAAAAAACAAAAAAAACTGAAAAGTTAAATCGACGTTAATATTGAAACAATTTCAGAAGTCTAAGTATAGCCCCCACTTGAACTTGTGTCATCGGACCACTGAGCATATGTTTCCTTGAATAATTTCTTTCGAGAAATCTTGAATAATTTTATTTTTTTGAATAATTGTGAAGTCAAACAAAGTCTTGGTGAGCGTTTGCAAAAAAAAAAAAAAAAAAAAAAAAAAAAAGTCTTGGTGGGCTAATGTTTGAGGCGGTGTCTAAAGTGACAGGTATGTAGTTGTTTTTACTTGAAACTTGAGGACTATATATATAGTTCTGATTGTAAGGGTTATACACAGGATTCATCTTCACACCGACTTTGTTGCTAGGGTTTGTCGCGTGAGTTCTTCTTCTTCTTTTTGTTGCTAGCACTCGCACTCGCACTCATCATCTTCAAACAGACTTTGTTGCTAGCATGCACTCGCACTCATCATCATCAATGGCTCACAAGTTTATGGTGAAGGTTGTTCCCCCGAAGGTTTCTGCTACTATTTACGCTTCGACTTCGTATCAGAAGAAGACTCGAACGGAGCAAAACCTAGGGCTGTCCGATCTTCCAGATGAGTTGATGGAAATCATACTGGAAGGGCTATCTTCAGCTGATCGGATTCGATTTGGTGCGACTTGTAAGAAATATCTCTCCCTTGTCACCACCACCACCCAACCACACACTCATCAGTATCAGTATCAGGTTCGGACGATAGACAAGCTTCCGTGGATGGCTACCATGGCCTGCTTTGGGATCTGTGGTCGGAACTGGAGATTCGGATTCAGGTTGTTCGAGCCACTACAACAACAACAACAACGAGGACGGCCATACTATGCTGGTTATGAAATTTGCTACCCAAAAGGACAAGAGGGGCTTGGCATGCAGCGTCACACCCACATAAAAGCTTCCAAGAAGGGTTGGTTTCTCTGTTTATGGCCAAAACAAGAATCACGCATGACATGTTTCTTGTTGTTTTCTCCTTTCAATAAAAGGGTCGTCAAGTTGCCTGATCTGGACCATAATCTTAATAACGAAGACGACCAATGGTCATGCAAAGCCACCTACTCTTCAGATGATCCATCTTCTCCAGACTGTGTTTTCTTCTTCTTGTCTCAGGAGGAGAATGGGGGTACCCCTTCAGAGAAATATAAAATCAGCACACTTGATCAAAAGAGTGGGACGTGGAATACTAAGCTTTTTGATAAGCTGATTAATTATGTTTCATCTGTGGTCTACCACGAGGGATTCTTCTATTGTCTATCCTTCATAGGTGAGCTAGCAGCCTATGATGTTGTTCAGGAGACGTGGAATCTCATTATTGCTCCATCCCTTCTTTTGCATCTCCCTAGGCCTCTTCCTAAGTTACGATTGGTTGCGTGTGAAGGGAAGTTAATTATTGCCTTCGTTGACTCATCATCGGCAAATTCGGAGTGCAATAATAATGTGGACGTGTTTCGCTGTGGCCTGTTCGAGTTTAGTAGCTCTACAAGTACATGGGTCGAGAAAACAAGCTTGGGCGATCATGCCCTCTTTCTTGGTGGTCCTACCTCATTTACTGTTTCTGTCCCGTCTGGGTCAGATGTTGCCGACAGGATGTATTTCTACAGTTCCCGGATAGATAAAGCTTGCCCAATCTACTTTTCCTTTATGGATGGTCGGTGTCACATGTCCGAGAATGGCGACTACTGGTCCGGCATTGAAGGTGGAATGTGGATTGAACCCCTTCCCACATTCTGAACTTGTTTGAAGAAGCAATATTCACTGGGGTTCCTCAAAGCACTGCTCAACTTTTGCTCCAAACATGTAACTTGTATTAATTTTTATCTTACTTTAAGTACATTGTGCCATTAGATATTGCCATATCAATGTTGATGATTATAGAAATAATTATGCCCCCCCCCCCATTTATTTGTTTTTTTGCGGATTTTTATTTTCTTTATTTTTATTCAACTAGTTTAGGCCTTTTAGAGACAGATGCATGTTTCTTAAGAACCCTTATTATATTCATGCATAAATGAACTGGGAATTCTAAATTATTTCTAATTTACGGTATTCGCTAACCAATATGTGAAGCTTGAAGGTGCAGAATAGGGGAATCACAATGATAAGAGTTGCGCTATTAGTCTTTGCAATGAGGTTTGGCAAACAACTATTACTGCCAAATCTATTTTCAGGGGATATGCAGACAATTGAAAAAATGCTGATTTTTAAATTTCTTTTACAAGTTCTTGACATCGAAAAAAGTAAGTCGTGTGCTCCCAAATTCACAACTTCGCCTTCAATCAAGACAAATATAGGCAAAGGGTAAAAACTAGCTGAACTTGGTTAAAAGATTGACCGGGCAGAATTTACTAAGACAAGGTGAGGAAACTGACTTAATTGAATTCATCTCCATCTTTACTTTCCAGAATGTGAAGCTTGAAGGTGCTTTATGGGGTATGGGTTAATGAATAAAGTAACTTAGAAGTTGCATACTGGTAGTTCTTATAACTCTTATATACTGGGACTTGCTGAATCTGCCCATTAATGTCTTTTACATACTACTGCATAACTGTGCAGGCTATCAGAAGCGGTGGTTAGCTTTTTATAGATAAATATCCCGCGTCTTGTTGACGTTGGGAATTCTAAATGTTATATGGTGAAAATTTGTACTTTTAATGGGTCTCAATTTTGTATTTGATGAAAATTCTGAGACGGCTCAGACAAAAGTTACTATGTTTTGCGCTGTGTAAAACTCTCTTTTGAAGCTTAGTTCTCCCTAGTTTTGTATAAAAATGTAGTACATGTTTTCTTATTGGCTTTTTTTTCGTATTCTCTATAACGACAGGGTAATCATTGAAGATCAAGACAAACTGAGGAGTGTTGTCCAGCTAAAAGGTTATTGCAGAGAGTCAGACTCTTCCACAAAGGTTTGTCTGAATTATCTCCTGTTATTAACTCATTTTCCAACACAAAGAAACAATAGTCTCTTCGTACTATTTAGGACTTTATATATTTCATATTATACTTACCCGATGCTTCCCCCAAGTACTTCTATGCTTTAGCCATCTGAAGTGTACCAGGGGTAAACCCTCGTGCTCTTGACTCGTGAACTATAGTAAACTGACCAAGCCTTACTTCTTTTTCCCGCCTCTTGATTTCGTTATGCCATTGGGGATGAGAAAGAGTATATTTGTGCACTGACTGCGTCAGTATGGGTCATAAACAAACACCACATGATGTAGATTCCTGAGAAGATTGTTGTGTTTTGTGTGAAACGAATACCAGTTTTACATCGTCAAACTTCATACTTTGATAAAAATACTCTCCCAGTCTCATTAATAGATCTCCCTAAACATTTCACACACTTTAAGGAAGCTAGGGTGACTTGTAAAAGATTTAAGGATTATCTTTCCTTAGCTTTGTGGGGAAGATGATCTGTCTAAAAACCCATGTTTGAACTTTGAAAAGGACAATATCTCTCAAAAGGGGGTCGTACCGCTGTTATGAAGACTACTATGAGTCTTCCTACTAATATTATGTCCTGATTCGTTATGTTTGTTTTTTGTAGCCAGGTGTTTGGAGAAGATTCGGGACTTCCTTTGGGGTGGGACGGGGTATCAGTTCAAGTATCATTTAGTTGTACTGGGGTACGGTGGGTCTCCCAGTGGAGAGCGAAGGGTTGGGTATTCAACAGTTGATCCTTTTAATCAATCATTGTTAGGGAAGTGGTTGTGGAGGTATGGTTTAGAGCACGGAAGTCTTTGAAGGAGAGTTATTGATGGTAGGTTCGGCTTGGTGAGTGGAGGTGATATTAAGGCTGGTGGGGAGTTCCTTTGTCACATCAGTTTGTGGTCCTTTATTGTTCGCTCAAGATCACTAAATTTCTTGTGAGTGAGGGGGGAGAGGGTGGTAACGTGTTGTGGCCTTGTAGGTTCCAGATTTGCTGATTTTGTTATCCAAATCCTTCATTGTTTCTGAATTTCTCCTAGGGGTAATGACTCTTTTGAGTGGCGCTTTTCAACGACGGGGTCATTTTCTGTCCGTTTCTATTATTCTGATATATGCGAGGCTCGTGTTTTCGTGGTTCCGACTCCTTTTATATGGAAAATAGGAGCCCCTCTGTTGGTCTCAGCTTTGTCTGGTGTGCAGCTCACGACAGGGTCTTGACAACTTGGTGTGCCAATCCAGTTTCGAATCAGTTAATTACCTTATGTTTGCATTGTTTTGCTGTGCGGTCTTTCTGGGATCTGAGTCTAGGGATTTCCGGTATTTTCTGGGTGGCCCCTTCTACGACTTGTCGCATGGGATGGGGTTAAGGTGGTGAATAGAGGAGGAAGAAAGCTCGGTGCTTAGCTCATGTGGATCATCGGGCATGCATGAAATTTTAGTATCAGTGTTCCAACATCCATATACCTTAGAGAGATTGCAGCTCTTTCTCCCAGTGATCAGCTCATTGATCGCTGTTCACAAGAAAATGAAGGACTTTTAAATTCAAGGTCTAGTCTTTTTTCCAAAGCTTAAAACTCTTCTGGTTTCTTGTTTATGACCGACCCCTATAGCTTCATCTTCTGTTTCTGTGAACCCTTGATAGACGTCATTTGGTACATATCAAGAATCGTGCGAGATTAGGTTTCTATGTCCTGTGATCAATTCTCTAATTAAAGTGCGCCTTTTGTTTGCTTCTCAGATGAGTTTATGCTAACACCAGGTAGATTTACTGGCAGGCCTTTCTTATGCAGACTGGATTTGCTTCAATTTTAAACTATAGTGGGGGGGGGGGGGGGGGGGCTATTTTCTCAGCCACCAGTCCTGGGAACTGAAATTCTGTATTCAGGTTGAACAATTATATTCGCCCCCATGGACGACTGCCTTGTGCGACTACGAAATTCAGTCCCCAAAGAAGGGTTTGACATCATTATTATCTTTCTCCTATCAACTGAAGTTGCCTAATTTGAACCATGACATAGAGCATTTCGACAACTGACAGATTTTGTGCAGCAACTTGTTTTCTGGTCCATCTTTCCCGGACTGAAGATGTCATCCCCGGAAAAGTTGGCATAAGAAAACAGGAACTGAGAACTAGAAAATAGTAGTCTAGTACTTGATGAACTGAAGATGTGGTCTACCATGACGGATCTTTATACTGTTTCTATTGGAAAAGGGTAAACTTGTCAGCCTATGATGTCGGTCAAGAGAACTGGGCCATTATCATGCTCTCTTTCTTGGCAATTGTACCTCGTTTTCTGTTCCTGTCCCGTCTTGTTCAAATGTTGCCGACAGGATTTATTTCAATAGTTCCAGGATGGATAAAGGTTTCCCAACCTACTATTCCTTTAAGGATGGTAGGTGTGGATTGAACCCCCTTCCCCTACATTATGCAGAATCAGTTCCCCAAAGCAAGGCTCGACCTGTACTCCCAACTCATAGCTTGTATCGATTTTTTTTTTTTTTTTTTGTAAGTACATTATGCCATTAGATATCAATGGTGATGACAATTGAAATTATTATGCTTTTATTTTGTCTTGCTTTATTATTCATTTTCATACTTTTCCTCTCAATATAAATACGTGCAGTTGCTTTCTGGATTTAACCCATCACCGGGGTTTTCTTATTGACGAGCAAGGATTAATCTATGTTGCCCATTACTTTTTCTTCAAAGCTTGAAACACACTTGCTTTCTCTTGTTTATCATCCTGCTGGTTTCTTCAACTTTTTTCTCTCTGATGCTCCTGACAGAGCTGTGAGGCAAGATACATGCTGAAATAATTCAGTCTTCTATTCCAAGAATAGTTTGGAATCATCATTGCTAGCAGCTTGATGGTCTCAACTCAACCTCAAATCTCCCTCACCAGGGTAAGCTTTTGTGGAGTAGCCGAAGAATGAGTAGGAAGCAGCAAAACGTAGAGTTGTCCGATCTTCCAGCTGATTTTAGAAAGCAAACTGCTGATCAAAGCTGATTTGGTGTAACCAAACTTCCATGGTTGGCTAACGTTTTTGCCGCCTCCACCAAACACCACCATACTAAGTATGAGTTTCGGACAGTTTAAGAACTTCCATGGCTGGCTACCTTTGACAGTTTCAGACAATTGATAAACTTCAAAGATTTGACTGCTTTGGGCATAATCAGCTAGCAGCTTATGATGTTGTTCAGCAGAGATGGAACCTCATTATCCCCCCATCCCCTTTGTACAGCATGCATTCCAGTATGTGCTCCTTGGAGTTTTATTTGGTTGTGTGTGAAACAAAGTTAATTATTGCATTGCCAGACGAGTTAAATAATGTGGACATGGTTTGCTGTGGCCTATGCGAGTTTAGTAGCTCTACAAGTACATGGGTCGGGAAAACAAGCTTGGGCGATCAGGTTCTCTTCCTTGGTGATCCTACTTCACTTTCTGTTCATGTCCCAGTCTTGGTAAACTGTTGCGACAGAAATGTATTTGTACAGCTCAAATATGGATAAAGCTTGTCCAATCTACTATTCCTTGGAGGATGGTCGGTGTTGCCTGTCTGAGGATGGCAGCTACTGGTCCACTGTTGTGTCGTCACTCGTCCCTGAAGGTAGACTCTACCCCTACTCCGAAGTCTTCAGAAAGTCTTCAGCAGAGATGGAACCTCATTATCTCTCCATCCCCTTCAGTAGTGGATTTACAATTATCAGACGGTGCAATTGCTTGCAGGATTTGACCATCAGAACTTTATGTATATGACTCTCTTTCAGAGCTTATATCACATTTTCTACATCTTGAGTTATTATCCTGACATTGTCTTCAATATTTATTTTTCTGCGATGGTCGTGGAAGACGTTACAGTGAAGTGAGGCTTGAATGATCACGTCTTAGATAGTTTAAACGTGCTCACAGCTTGATGGTTACCAGGACCTTAGGTCTCTCGGCCAGTGTAAGTATAAGGTAGCAGTATATGGTAGCAAGTGTATAGTTGTAGATCTTACTGTGGCATGGTTTTCCCCTGGAAGATAACTCATTTTACTGTGGCATGGTTTTCCCCTGGAAGATAACTCATTTCTTACTGCTGCCTGGAATTGTACTGAATACTGATGGCTATGTCGGAGCTGGGATATGATTGCAGGCTGCAGTAGTTGTCCCAGTTTTAGAAGTGGCAGGTTAACCTTTTTTCTTGTAAAATGTCTGTCAAAGTCAAATCATATATATATAAAACCAGTTAAACTAGCAGAAAACATTACATGATATAGCCAGGGCCAGCCTACTCAGGAGAAGGAACAATTGTAATAGACTTGTATAGTCCATTTCACAACTCACAAGGCCCCTGTTTGTACGTGCAGTTGTTTTTTTCCACACGAAATTTAGATCTTAAGTGAGTTCGAGTTTTATTTTACCGTAGAATTCAACAAGTTATTCAATAAGCAAGTATCATTTAGACTCTCATGGTGCCATGTATGCAGGGATTCCTTTTCTATGATGACACCGGCAGAGACTTATGTTCCTTGGTCGCAGAGATTGATAGTGCAGGGTTGGATTTTATGACAAATTGGGAAACTGACTAATCACAAATTGATATTCATATTTACTTTCCAATATGTGAAGCTTGAAGGTGCTTACTTAATGGGGGATGGGTTAATGAGAACATTAACTTTGACATCGTAAAGTTCTTATTTCTCTTCTATACCGGGACTTACATATAGGGGTTCGGGCCTACAGTGGATTAGTGAACCGATTTCGGGTGGAAGAGTATGCCTGTATTAGTCATGTGGAAGTTATTTATCAGATTTATTTGCATTTTCTTGGTTTATTTTCTGCCTCTTTACATTTGTACTCATATTATGCAGTAAGCCAGTACCAATGCTTACCATGTCTGTGTTACTTGATCTTATGAAACATATTTCCAGTATAGAACTAGATGACTACAAACTTACAAGTATGAATTCTGAGACGGCACACACAAGAGTTATTTGCTGTGTAGAACTCTATTTTTAAGCTAAGTTCTCCCTAGACCTGTGTAAAAGTGTACTCACAATTTTTTCTTATGTGCTGAATTTTGCATATTCTCTTCGACAGCAAGGTAAGCGTTGAAGTTCAAGAAAACCTTCAGAATGTCATCCACATAAAAGGTTGTAGCAGAGAGTTGGAGACTTCCAAGAAGGTTAGTCTCTGAACCTTCTCTTGTTGTTTAACCAGCTTCCAAAACAAAAGTAATAGGCACCTAGTACTATTACAGGGATTGATATATTTCATAACTTCCAAAAAATACTCGCCGCGATGCTTCCCCCCGTGTACTATTCTTTAGCCATCAAAAGTGTGCCACTACTAAGTAATGATCGCAATCCCGTGTATAGGAATTTGCCTTCACCTAAATTATGGTTGGAGCTGAACATTTCTTTCGGTTTGTTGATGTGGGACAAAGAGTGGCGTAATCCCAAAAAATAGATCTTTTTTTCCCATGCACGTGTTTTCACTTACTATTGGAGTTCAACCGTATTGTACCACTGCGTAATCTATGGTCTTAGTAGAGCTCAGCTGCTGCGCTCCTCTTCCCGCCTCTTGATTTAGATATGCCGATGGGGATGAGAAAGTGTACATTCCTGCACTGGGTTATAAACAAAACGCCACTTGATGTAGATTCCTGAGAAGAATGTTTGAGTTATGTGAAACGAATACCATGGGCGTGTCACACACTGTCAGTAAGCTGGGTTAAGTTGTAAAAGAGTCAAGGATTTATCTCTTCTTTGCTGCTTTATAAGGACGATATTATATCTAAAATCTATTTTTGAAGTAGGATAGTAGTGTGTAACATTGATTATATTCATGATATATTTGTGCCAAAGAGAAAATTGTCGTAGGACTAAATAAGGGAAGTCAGACCCAACACAAAAGTGGAAGTAACTAGACTTACCACCACTTGTTAATTAATTTATAAACTGACATATACATTTTCAGTAATTTGATGCATAAAACTAAAGCTCTCTCGTTGTCCTCAATCCTACTTCTTTATTGAGCTATGCCACTCCGGTGGCAGTTCCCGTTCCGTTTTCAGATTTTTATCCTTTATATTTTTTTCTGTTGTTGTACGAGTGAATTTTAAAAGATTTCCTGAATTGATACAGTAATGGAGTGGACGTAAACTGTACGCAGTTATGCCCTCAAGGAGATGGCGACTACTGGTCCAGTTATATGAAGGACGGAATTTGGATTGAACTCCTTTTACTTGAAGAAGAATCAGTTCAATAGTCTTCCCCAATGCTAGGTGCAACTATACTCAAAACTCTTGGTGTGAGCTAAGTACCTTACCCAGACAGATATTCGGATATCAATGGGGATGATGATAGAAACAAAAATGTCATTCCCCCTTTTGTTTTTTTTGCTCTGTTGGTTGTCTATCACAATTGTATAATTTCTTGCTGGATTTGGTAGCAATATAGGATAGGATCCACAACAATGTTGGTGAACTTTCTTAGAAGCTTGGATTATATTTGCTTTCTCTCTTTTTATTATCTTGCGGTTGTCTTTTCAACACTTTTTTGTTGGAATCAAGAGGACTACTCAAGACAACTAGAGAGAAAAGGAAGACTTGTTCTATTGCTTGACTTGAAAAAAGACTTATGTACATAGGTTTATATAGGACTCAAAAATGTCTAGTAGCTTCTTCCCACTAACTACTACATTAACTTGGTCAAACCTCATTTAGTTGGTGCAACTACCAACCTCATTAACTTGGACCAAGTCCCACAACAATGACACTTTGAAAGTCTTTTTCTAGAAACTAGCTAGTACCACACTAGAAAATGTGACACTAAAAATCAAGTTTAATTTCTAACACCCTCCCTTAAACTTGATTGGTAACTCCAAGGGAGATGCTCATCATGCGGAAAACATTCCGCCTTGAGAGGCTTGGTGAAAATATCGGCAATTTGATCTTGGGACTTCACATACTTGAGCTCCACCTTTTTCTTCTCAATGCACTCCCTTATGAAATGGAACCTTGTATCAATATGCTTGCTCCTCTCATGGAATACCGGATTCTTGGCCAAAGCAATGGCCGACTTGTTGTCAACAAAGATCTCCGTTGGCTCCTTTTGCGGCATATAGAGCTCCTTCAATAAATTCCTTAGCCAAATAGCTTGGCAAACACAAGAACTAGCCGCCACATATTCCGCTTCACAAGTGGAGAGTGTCACAATTGGTTGCTTCTTTGAACTCCAAGTGAAAGCACAATTTCCCATGAAGTATACAAAGCCGGTAGTGCTCTTTCTATCATCAACGTCTCCTCCCCAATCGCTATCACAATATCCCACAAGTTTGGAATGAGATGAAGGAGAATAAAGAATTCCAAAATCGCTAGTACCTTTGATGTAGCGAAGAATCCTCTTAGCCGTGTTCAAGTGAGAAGTAGTGGGGGCCTCCATATAGCGACTAACTAGACCAACTCCATAGAGTATGTCCGGTCTTGTGCAAGTTAAATACCGCAAGCTTCCAACAAAACTTTTGAACAAAGTCGAATCTACCTTCTTTCCTTCATCATGCTTGGATAATTTTGCTCCAATCTCAACGGGTGTGCTTACGGAATTGCATTTCTCCATCTTGAACTTCTTGAGAACGTCTTTGGCATACTTCTCTTGAGAAATAAAAATTCCTTCCTTCCTTTGCTTCACTTCAATGCCAAGATAGTATGACATGAGCCCCATATCCGTCATCTCGAAATGCTTGGCCATCTCCTTCTTGAAACTCTCAATCATGCTTGCATTATTTCCTGTGAAAATTAAATCATCCACATACAAACAAACAACCATTAAATCACCACCATTATTTTTCTTTACATACAAAGCATGCTCATGAGGGCACTTGAGAAAATTCTTGTCTTGGAAATACTTGTCAATTCTAGTATTCCAAGCGCGTGGTGCTTGCTTCAACCCATATAGTGTTTTCTTCAATCTCAACACTTTGTTTTCTTGTCCCTTCACAATATAGCCGGTGGGTTGCTCAACATATACCTCTTCCTCCAAGTAGCCATTCAAAAAGGCCGACTTCACATCCATTTGATGGATCTTCCAATTGTTTTGAGCCGCCATGGAAATAATAAGCCTTATTGTTTCAAGACGTGCCACGGGTGCAAACACCTCTTCATAATCAACACCATATCTTTGCTTGTAGCCTTTGACCACCAATCTCGCCTGTGTCTTTCTACTTCTCCTTGGGCATTCAACTTGGTCTTGTACACCCATTTCACTCCAATGGGTTTTTGACCTTTGGGAAGTGTGACAAGCTCCCATGTAGAATTCTTCTCAATCACCACGATTTCCTCATCCATAGCATTCTTCCATTTCTTGTCTTTGACGGCTTCTTTATAATCTAGAGGTTCACAATCACCAAGTAGACAAAAAAGTGTTAAATCCTCTAAACTTAGAAATACCTCTTCGCATCTTTCATACAAATCTCCAAGACTTCTTGTTCCACGTGGCCCTTCAAGTGGACTTCCTTCTTGAGATGATGGACTTTCTTGTCCATGATTGGATGGAACGGGTGATGGAGGAGGAGTAGCGGGCTGCAACACAACATCTTCGTGAACATGATCAACATCAACATCATCATCATCATAAAATGGAAAGAAATCATAATTACCATTAGGAGAACTCCAATCCCATGAACTTTCTTCATCAAACTCAACATCACGACTAATGATAGTCTTCTTAGTTTCGGGATTGTAGAGTTTATAGCCCTTGGATCTTGCATCATATCCAACAAAAATAAATTTCTCACTTTTTATCATCTAACTTTGATCTCTTCTCATCCGACACATGGGCATAGACAACACTACCAAATACCCTAAAGTGATAAACATTGGGCTTTGCTCCTCCAAGCTTCTTGAGGAGTTTTAGATTCCACACTTTTAGTGGGGCACCGATTAGACAAGTAAACGGCACAATCAACGGCTTCAGCCCAAAATTCTTTTGGCATATTTTTACTCATCAACATACTTCTAGCCATATTAAGAAGGCTTCTATTTTTTCTTTCCGCCACCCCATTTTGTTGTGGTGATCTTGGAACGGTTAAAGGATGCCTAATTCGATTTTCTTCACAAAATTTTTGAAACTCATTTGAAGTAAACTCCCCTCCTCTATCGGATCTTATCGCTTTGATTTCATAGCCACTTTGTTTCTCAACAACTTTCTTGAATCTTTTAAAAGCTTCAAAGACCTCCGATTTATGCTTGAGAAAATAATCCCATGTTTTGCGACTAAAATCATCAATAAAGAGGAGGAAGTAATTGTTCATACCCATGGACGCCGGTTTGATTGGACCGCAAACATCCGAATGAATAAGCTCCAATGGGACTTTTTCTCTTGAAGATGATTCCTTTGGAAAACTCTTCCTTGATTGCTTTCCGAATAGGCATCCTTCACAAAGTTGTTCCGGGTGATTGATATTTGACAAGCCTTTCACCATCTTCTCCTTGCCCAATTGCTTCAAGCCTCCAAAATTAATGTGCCCAAATCGCATATGCCAAAGCCAAGATTCATCTTTCACACAATCTTTCAAACATTTAGCAAAGTCATTTTGAATATTCAACAAGAACATCCGATTTTTAGACATAGCAACTTTGGCTAGCAAACTTTCACATTCATCTCTAATGCTCAAACAATTATTTTTCATGAGAATCTCATAACCTTTCTCCAAAAGTTGGCCCAAACTCAAAATATTGCTCTTCATATTAGGCACATAATAAACATTGGAGATGAATTGATGATTTCCATTCTTTGAACGGATCAAAATTTTACCTTTACCCCTTACCGCAATTTGAGAGGAATCTCCAAAAGTGACTTTGCCGCTAACTTTCTCATCAAGCTCAAGAAACATGTTCTTGTTTCCACACATATGGTTGCTTGCGCCGGTGTCAAGATACCAAGTATTGATCGCCTCCTTGGAATCTCCTTTGTAGGCCAATAGCAAAGTTGGCTCTACCTCTTCATTCTTCTCCTCCACATAGTTTGCCTTCTCATAAACATCATTTGAGGCATATCTACATTCCCAAGAGAAATGCCCAAATTTATGACAATTATAACATTCAATTTTAGACTTGTCATACCTTCTTTCATTGGGTTTTGAATTTCTTCCTCTTCCACGACCTCTTGAGGAATTGATCTCTTGCTTCTTTTCCTCCTTGTTGTAGGAAGATTGGCCGCTTCTTCCACGACCTCGGCCTCGTCCACGTTCTCTTGAACTCGACTCGTACCGTCCTTCTTTCCCTTTTAGAGAAAGTTTTGTTTGAAGCAATTGCTCCAATGGCTCCTTCTTCGGCTTCTTTAGCCTCTCTTCATGGGCTAGCAAAGAACCCATAAGCACGTCCACCGTCATGGAGTCTATGTCTTTTGACTCCTCTATTGCCACACTTATGTAGTCGAAATTGGAGGTCAAGGATCTAAGAACCTTTTCCACCACCGACTTGTCCTTCACATCTTCACCATATCTCCATAGTTGATTTACAACTAACAAGACTCTTGTAAAATAGTCCGAAATCGACTCAGACTCCTTCATTTGCAACAACTCAAACTCTCCCCGAAGAGTTTGAAGCCGCACCTTCTTGACCTTGTCGGCACCTCGAAAGGTGTTTTGAAGGACTTCCCACGCCTCCTTTGAAGTGGAGACATTGGCAATCTTTGTCATCATAGTGTCATCTAGACACTCATGAATCATCATAAGGGCCTTTTGGTCCTTCTTCTTAGAACCTTCAACCGGTGGGTTCGCCAATCCATTCTCCAAGATGTCCCACACATCTTGGGAGCCAAGCTTCGCCTTCATGTGTATACACCAAGTATCATAGTTGTTCTTGGTGTGCAAATGGATAGGAGGTTGATATTCATTAGCCATGACTCACTCTCTCAACCGTAGCTCTGATACCACTTTGTTGGAATCAAGAGGACTACTCAAGACAACTAGAGAGAAGAGGAAGACTTGTTCTATTGCTTGACTTGAAAAAAGACTTATGTACATAGGTTTATATAGGACTCAAAAATGTCTAGTAGCTTCTTCCCACTAACTACTACATTAACTTGGTCAAACCTCATTTAGTTGGTGCAACTACCAACCTCATTAACTTGGACGAAGTACCACAACAATGACACTTTGAAAGTCTTTTTCTAGAAACTAGCTAGTACCACACTAGAAAATGTGACACTAAAAATCAAGTTTAATTTCTAACATTTTTTACTGTGGAATGAGTGACTTTTCCATGCTTCTACTTGAGCTTGGTGCGTATCAGAAGGTTACTTGCTCGCTTCTGACAGAGAACTGGGACTAGATTGCATGGTGTAGTGGCAACCCAGTATCAAAATCCAATCCATCCCTGTCTGTATGTGACCTACATTCTTTTGAACTCACTTCATCTGAACTTGCATATACTTTGCATCTATGAAAGTTTCTTAAACAGAAGATTTGTCACTTCATCTGGAGTTTTAAACTTGTGTCGATGAACTTTCTATTTCTTCTTAGTTTCTCCAATCAAACTTGAAATTTAGTATCAGTATTCTAATCTCCATAAACTTGAGAGATATCGAAGCTCTTGCTGGTGGTGATCAACTAACTGATCCATGTTCGCAAGAAAATAGAGAACATTTGGCTTCAGGGAGTAATCTTGTTACAAAGCTTGAAACTCTTCTGGCTTATGACCTTCTGGTTTCTTCAGTTTCTATCTGAGTAGTAAAATGAATCTTGCAATGATTAGTTGCTGGTTCCAGCAACGGTTAAGTAGTTAACCAAGTCTGCCTCTCTCTGATAGCCAACAAAGATAATGTAGAGCCTATTCTATTTATTTCCTGGATTCACTATCTTGGCTGCTAAAATTTGAAAGAATACAGGTAGAGATTAGTGCAGCCTGTTCAAGCAATATATCAATGAAGTAGAGAACGGAAGACCGTAGTATCATGAGTCTGATGAATTTTATTGAACTTGTTGCGGTCTATTTTCTATTGTTTATCAAACTTCAATGGTGTTGTTCAGCGGATATCGTTATCAGTTCATCTTCCTTTTCCAACTACGACTCCAGTATCTCGAAAGAAAGTATATTTCTAAGAATTTAGCGGAGAATGGAAACCTCTGCTCACTTGTTTGTTCCATGAAGAAAGAAAATTGATTTGGTAAGGGGGATTAAGAAGTTGGAACCCTGACCTAAGGTGAGCCTTCCCTTTCTAGTCTCATATCCAAATTCCACCCTTCTGGCATAGGTTTCAATCTTAGGAGAACCAATGATCTTTGAGTCCACTGGGTATTCAACTCAAAATTAGCCTCACGAAGTGTTGGTTTCACCTAAACAATTAATCTTTGATAATTTTTGTATTTACATGAGCACTTGTAAATATTCTAAGGACACAAAAATTCAAGAGAGTGCAAGATGACCCACGATCATAGTAAAATATTTAAGAAGTTTGGACGTTGTGTGCTCATGTTTGAGGTGGTGTCTAAATAATTAGGGTAAAATGCACTCTTAACCCCTCTAGTTTGAGTGAAGGACAGTTGCACTTTTTCCAGTTTGAAGAAGGACACTTTTACTCCTTAAGTATCTGGAACTTCAAGAAATTTGCAAATCTTCCCGGAACGCCGTTAGTCTTTAGTTGGTTTCTGTTATGCAAAATATGAGGGTTACCCAAAGGTATAATAGACTTTATGCATAATACGGAGGATAAATTTGTCTCAAAAACTATTTTCAATGATTGACCCCACACCCAGGATGTGTAAGTTACTTGGGTTACTTGAACTTTGACACATTGAAGGGTGAAAGTGTCATTTTCCAAACAGAAAGGCAGGACATGTAAGTTACTTGAATTTCGACACATTGAATGGTGAAGGTGTGATTTTCCAAACTGAAAGGGATGAAGTTGTCATTTAGTCAAACAAGAGGTGGTGAAAGTGTTTTTGCCCCTAATAATAACTCTAAAACGAGAGGTACGTAGTTGTATGAAGTATGAACTGTAAACTTGAAGACTGAATATATATAGTTCTGGTTCTGGGGTTTAGGGCTACGAAGATACAGCAGTCGCTCGAATTCATCGTCAATGGCTCCACCAGCGAGGAAGAATCACAATTTCATGGTCAAGGTTCTTGTTCCCCATAAGGTTCCTGCTTCAATTTGCTCTATGGAATCGTATCAGGACTGGATGATGATGGAGAAGACTCGAGAGGGGCAAAACCCAGATTTGTCCGATTTTCCAGACGATTTGATAGAAAGCATACTGGAACGGCTATCTTCAGCCGATCGAATTCGATTTGGTGCGACTTGTAAGAGAAACCTCTCCTTTGTCACCACCCAACAACACCCTCATCGGTATCAGTTTCGGACGATTGACAAGCTTCCATGGATTGCTACCATCTTCTTATACTGTTCGGATGACCTGGTGTTCAGGTTGTTCGAGCCACTACATCGACAAGGACAGCCTAACTACGCTGATTATCACATTCTCCACCCAAAAGGAGAAATAAAAGCTTGTAAGAAAGGTTGGTTTCTCTCTTTATGGCCAAACAAATGCAAGACAAGTTTCTTATTGTTTTGTCCATTTAACAAAAGGATCGTCGAGTTGCCTGATTTGGATCATTATCTTGACTTATACGACCAAGTGACATGCCGAGCCACCTTCTCTTCAGATGATCCATCTTCTCCAGACTGTGTTTTCTTCTTCTTGTCTAAGGACGGGACTACCCCAGAGAAATATAGAATCAGCACACTTGATCAAAAGACTGGAAAGTGGAAGACCAAGCTTTTTGATAAGCTGATTGATTATGTTACATCTGTGGTCTACCATGAGGGATGCTTCTATTGTCTATCCATCCTAGGTGAGCTAGCAGCCTATGATGTTGTTCAGCACACCTGGAATCTCGTTATCCTTCCATCCCATGTTTTGCATATCCGTAGGGGTCTTGGGTTACGTTTGGTTGCGTGTGAAGGGAAGTTAATTATTGCAGTCATTCACTCGTCATCAGAAAACTCGGAGTGCAATAATAATGTGGACGTGTTTTGTTGTGGCCTATTCGAGTTTAGTAGCTCTACAAGTACATGGGTTGAGAGAACAAGCTTGGGCGATCATGCTCTCTTCCTTGGCAATCCTACCTCATTTTCTGTTCCTGTCCCGTCTTGTTCAGTTGTTGCCGACAGGATGTATTTCTACAGTGACAGGATGTTTAATGGTTGCCCATTCTACTATTCCTTAAAGGACGGTCGGTGTCACATGTCCGAGGATGGCGACTACTGGTCCAGTATGGCCAAATTTGGAATGTGGATTGAACCCCCTTCCCCCACATTATGCAGAATCAGTTCCCCAAAGCAAGGCTCAACCCGTACTCCCAACTCATAGCTTGTATCCATTTTTTTTATCTAACTTAAGTACATTATGCAATTAGATATCAATGGTGATGACACTTGAAGTTATTATGCTTTTATTTTGTCTGCTTTATTATTCAATTTTCATACTTGTCCTCCCAATATTAATACATGCAGTTGCTTGCTGGATATAACCCATCACCGGGTTTTCTTTTTGACGAGCAAGGATTAATCTATGTTGCCCATTACTTTTTCTTCAAAGCTTGAAACACACTTGCTTTCTCTTGTTTATTATCCTGCTGGTTTCTTCAACTTTTCTTTCTCTGATGCTCCTGACAGAGACTGTGAGGCAAGATACATGCTGATATAATTCAGTCTTCGATTCCAACAATAGTTTCGAATTATCATTGCTAGCAGCTTGATTGTCTCAACTCAACCTCAAATCTCCCTCACCAGGGGAAGCTTTTGTGGAGCCTCAGAATTATTGTCTGCATGTCGTATCTTAGCAGGCGTGCAACCGGTGGTTACTCAGCTTGCTTTAGCAGGGAGCTGGGACTTGACACCATGGTGCTGAGGCAACCTCGGTGCTAGAATTGGCAGGTTCACATTTTCCTGTAAGAATCGGTCCATGTTTAAGGTTCTTGTTCCCCCAAAAGTTTCTGCTACGGTGTACGATGTCAGATCGCATCAGGAGTAGACGAAGAATGAGTAGGAAGCGGCAAAACGTAGAGTTGTCCGATCTTCCAGGTGATTTTAGAAAGCAAACTGCTGATCAAATCTGATCTGGTGTGACCAAACTTCCATGGTTGGCTACCGTTTTTGCCGCCTCCACCAAACACCACCATAATAAGTATGAGTTTCGGACTGCTTACGAACTTCCATGGCTGGCTACCTTTGACTGTTTCAGACAATTGATAAACTTCAATTCAAAGATTTGACCGCTTTGGGTATAATCAGCTAGCAGCTTATGATGTTGTTTAGCAGAGATGGAACCTCATTATCCCTCCATCCCCTTTGTACAGCATGCATTCCAGTATGTGCTCCTTGGAGTTTTATTTGGTTGTGTATGAAATAAAGTTAATTATTGCATTGCCAGACGAGTTAAATAATGTGGACATGGTTTTCTGTGGCCTATTCGAGTTTAGTAGCTCTACAAGTACATGGGTCGGGAAAACAAGCTTGGGCGATCATGTTCTCTTCCTTGGTGATCCTACTTCACTTTCTGTTCATGTCCCAGTCTTGGTCAAATGTTGCGACAGAAATGTATTTCTACAGCTCAAATATGGATAAAGCTTGTCCAATCTACTATTCCTTGGAGGATGGTCGGTGTTGCCTGTCTGAGGATGGCAGCTACTGGTACACTGTTGTGTCATCACTCGTCCAATCAACCCCTACTCCGAAGTCTTCAGGCTATGTGAATAGCTTGTTTTGGGTAATTTTATTTAAGTGCATTATGCAGTACATATTGCGATATCAATGATGATAGCGATACACATTATCACGCCTTTCCCCTTTGTTTATTTATTGAATGTGTTTCATAGTCGGTTTATCATTTGAAGAATGTGAATTCGTTTGCTGGACTTGACTGCCTGTGAAATCTAGTAAAGATGTGGTTGACAATTATGTATATGTATAGTCAAAGTCAAAATTGTATGATTGTATCACATTTGCTGTGTCTTGAAGTATCATCCTGCCAGTGTTTCCATGTTTCTTTGTGTGGTGTTTTTATACATATGATACAGTAAAATAGAGGCGCAAAAGATTCAGTCTTGTGGTCCAGTAATAGTTTGGATCCACCATTGCATGGTGCGGTAGCAATCGCGGTGCTAGAAGTTGTACCATGAGGGATGCTTCTATTGTCTATCCATCCTAGGTGAGCTAGCAGCGTACGATGTTGTTCAGCAGACCTGGAATCTCATTATCGCTCCATCCCCTCTTTTGCATTTCAGTTTGCCTCTTGCCGAAATACACTTGTTTGCGTGTGAAGGGAAGTTAATTATTGCATTCGTTGACTCCTCATCGGCAAATTCAGAGTGCAATAATAATGTGGACATGTTTTGCTGTGGCCTGTTCGAGTTTAGTAGCTCCACAAGTACATGGGTCGAGAAAACAAGCTTGGGCCATCATGCTCTCTTTCTTCGTGATCCTACCTCATTTTCTGTTCCTGTCCCGTCTTGTTCAAATGTTGCTGAAAGGATGTATTTCTACTGCGATAAAGCTTGCCCAATCTACTATTCCTTTAAAGATGGCCGGTGTCACATGTCCGCGAATGGCGGCTACTGGTCCAGTGATGTCAAACATGGAATATTGATTGAACCCCCTTCCCCTCCATTCTGAAGAATCTGTTCACTCGTCTTTCCCCAAAGCAAGGCTCAACCCTTGCAACAAACTCACAGCTTGTATTAATCTTTTCTATCTAACTCAAGTAAATTATGCCATTAGATATCAATGGTGATGACAATATAAATTATTATGCCCCTCCCTATTTTACATTTTGTTTTTCTTACTTTATTCTTCATTTTTCATACTTGTCCTCTCAATATAAATACGTGCAGTTGCTTGCTGGCTCTAACCCATCACCGGGTTTCTTTTTCACAAGCAAGGATAAACCTATGTTTCCCATTACTTTTTTTCAAAGCTTGAAACATACTTGCTTTCTCTTGTTTCTTAACCTGCCGGTTTCTTCAACTTTTCTTTATCTGATGCTCCTGACAGAGACTGTGAAGCAAGATACATGCTGGAAAGATTCAGTCTTCTATTCCAACAATAGTTTAGAATCATCATTGCTCACAGCTTGATGGTATAACCATAACCTCATATCTCTCTCACCAGTGGAAGCTTTTGTGGAGCCTCTGATTTATTGTCTGCATGTGCTATCTTAGCAGGCGTGCAGCTGGTGATCTCACTGCTACTGGAGCAGCTTAACAGGTGGTTACTCAGCTTGCTTTAACAGAGAGCTGGGACTTGACGCCATGGTGCTGATGCAACCCCGGTGCTAGAATTTGCAGGTCCGCATTTGCCTGTAAGAGTCGGTCCATGTTTAAGGTTCTTGTTCCCCCGAAAGTTTCTGCTGCGGCGTACGATGTGAGATCACATCAGGAGTGACTGAAGTAGAGTAGGAAGCGGCAAAATGTAGAGTTGTCTGATCTTCCAGCTGATTTCGGAAAGCATACTGCTGATCAAAGTTGATTTAGTGTGACCAAATTGCCATGGCTGGCTACCTTTTTCGCCACCTCCACCAAACACCACCATAATCAGTTTGAGCTTCGGACAATTGGCGAACTTCTTTTCTGGCTACCATTGACTGCTTCGGACAAATTACAAACTTCAATTCAGAGATTTGACTGCTTTGGGCATATCTGCCAGCAGCCTATGTTTTTCCGCAGAGATGGAACCTCATTATCCATCCCCTTTGTCCACAGCAGAGATGGACACGGTTTGCTGCCGCGAGAAAACAAGCTTGGTGAATCATGTTCTCTTCCTTTGTGATCCTACTTCACTTTCTGTGCATGTCCCAGTCTTATTCAAATGTCGCGACAGAATGTAATTCTACAGCTCAGGAATGGATAAGGCTTGCCCAATCTACTATTTGTTTGAGCATGGTCGGTGCGGCCTGTCTGAGGATGGCAGCTACTGGTCCACTGTTGTGTTAAATTTGGAAAATGCATTGACCCCCCAGCCCCCACCAATCACTCGTCCCCGAAGGTAGGCTCTATAGGACATAGTTGTAATTAGTGATAAGTATTATTTACCTTAGCAGTCCTTGTTTCAGTTTATAAACATTGTCGTGTATTCACTTGTTTATTATGCAATACAGTATTCACGTCTTCATGGTATCAGAGCGGGTTCTCAACCCTAACCGCTAATTTTTTTTTCCACGAGGATCGACCCAGAATCTGTCGTTCCCTCAGTCGCTCATCTTCCTCAGGATTTGTCGTTGACGAAGAACAACCCAAGCCCTCTGTTTTGAGAAGACCCCAACCACCTCCATCCTCCATTAAATCCGGCGGAACCGCCTGCAACCACGTCGCCCATCACCAGCGACCCGGCCCCCACTGAATCGAGTCGCAACCAGCGACTCAGGATCTCCCAAACACAACCCGGTTCGGCAAACCCGACCCGAGCGAAGCCAGAACCCAGCAAGTCGCACGTGTTTTTGTGCTACCAGATCGATGACTCAGTGATTGCCCCGCCTTTTGGTCTCTGTCTTCACTGCCCTGGTCGCCGCCAGTTACATCAGGTGGTTTCGATCGGCTTCACCGACTACGCTGAACAGTTTCAGTCGGCTTCGCCACACAACTGCTATAGCTCAACATTGCAAAGGTGGAGGTATTCTTTATTTTTGTTTTGCACTCAAGAAAACGCTGGGCAGCGTGATTTATTTTAAAAAAAAAATAAAAATAAAATAATAACACAAAGCAGAGAGTTGCTGAGTTCTCCTCTGTGAAGTGTTTGATTAGTTTTTGGCAGTAACAAACTAGAGCCTCTCAATCTCGTGATTGGTGACACCAACCAATCACTATTTTAATCATTGTGAGCCTATTATTGGTGTAGCAGCTTCTGTGAATTGGTTATTATGCCGCCTCAGCAGTATCAGCAGCTCCAGTTTCTCCAACAATGGCCCTCTCCTACACACACCTCGGGGTTGCAGCCTCAATCCTCGCATGCCAATCCAAAGTACCCTCGTCCATTTCAGGGTTTTTGTCAGGGTTGCGGTCAGCAGGGTCATAGGTTTCGTCAGTGTCCACAGTTTGGCTGGATGCTTCAGCAGTATCATGATTCGGGGACTCCTCGCCCGACAGGCTATCGTCCAGGCTCCGTTAGTCCAGCCTATTCTGTGTCCACCACTCCATGGACTCCGCGTGCACATGTGGCTACCGCACACTCAGGAGTGAAACCCACACCTTCTTGGCTGCTTGACAGTGGTGCCACTCATCACATTACGGCTGACCTGGCCAATCTCTCGCTTCATCAACCCTACACGTGCGGATATGATGTCATGATCGGTGATGGAACGAGTCTGCCTATCACTCACACTGGTTCGCTATCTTTATCTTCTCCCTCTCACACATTTAAACTTGATAATGTCTTATGTGTTCCAGCCATTAGAAAAAATCTTATTTCTGTCTCTCAACTTTGCTCTTCTAACAATCTTGTAGCTGAATTCTCATCTGTTGGTTTTGTCTTGAGGGATCGAACCACGGGGGCGCCTATTTTGACTGGTCCGCTTAAAGATGGAGTCTATGAGTGGCCAGCTTCCACTCCATCGCTGGCGCTCGTCATCGAGTCTCGTCCGTCCTATCACTCTTGGCATCGTCGTCTTGGACACCCGGCAGGGCCTGTCTGTCGACAAGTAGTCTCAAAATTTTCCCTTCCGTTTAGTAGCAGCAAATCGTCTGAGTCATGTAATGCATGTCAATGCACCAAGAGTCACAAACTCCCCTTTCATAATTCAAGTATAAAATCTTCCCAACCCCTTGAGGTCGTTTTCTCTGATGTTTGGACCTCGCCCGTTACATCACACGATGGTTTCAAGTACTATGTCGTTTTCGTTGACCATTTTTCTAAATATGTGTGGCTCTACACAATGCAAAGAAAATCACAATTGCATGATATCTTCGTTCGCTTTCATGCCTTAGTGGAGAAATTTTTCTCTCTTCCACTCAAAACTCTTTATTCAGACAATGGGGGGGAATACATTGGTCTTCGGGGGTATCTAGGACTTCATGGCATTTCCCACCTTACTTCTCCGCCCCATACCCCAGAACACAATGGGTATTCGGAACGTCGTCATCGACACATTGTCGAGACTGGATTAGCCTTACTTCATCACGCCTCTGCCCCTCTTCAGTACTGGCCTTATGCGTTCACCACTGCTGTCTATCTCATTAACCGCCTTCCCACGCGAAACCTCAAGTTTCGCTCACCCTTTGAGGTCATCTTTAACCAGCACCCTAACTACACCAAACTTCGAGTCTTTGGTTGCTTATGTTATCCTTACCTCCGTCCTTACACTTCGCATAAGCTGGAAGATCGGTCCACCCCATGTGTCTTTGTTGGGTATTCTCTCTCTCAGAGTGCCTATCTGTGTCTCGATGTCACCTCTCATCGTCTGTATGTCTCTCGACATGTGATGTTTGACGAGTCGTCTTTTCCCTTTGCCTCTTCACCTTCTGGGTCCTCACAACAATCAGATGATTCCATCTCCTTGTGGTTTTCTCCTAGCACTAGCATCCTTACATTACCATCACCGGTCACCCCACCTTCCCCATCCCCACCCCTTCCACCACCACCACCACCCATTGACATCTTTGCTCCTCATCGATACTCGGGGCAACACTATGTTCGTCGTTCCAATGTCCCCACCGAATCGCATCCAGTAGCCGAGCATCCTCCCATCCCAAAACCTTTCCCTCAGCCTGCTGCTCCTCCGCCTGTCGCCTCACATCCTATGGTCACAAGGTCACGCGATGGCACTCTTAAGGCCAACCCTAGATATACCTTCCATGCTATTCTTCCCACCCCTGATAAAGATAGCGAACCCACTTCAGTCACTGAAGCTCTTCGGCACCCACAGTGGAGAGCCGCTATGGCAGCAGAGTTAGATGCTCTAGTTCAGAATAATACATGGGATCTCGTTTTACCTGTTCGTTCTACTAATGTGGTTGGCTGCCGGTGGGTGTTTCGCATTAAGCGAAAACCTGATGGTTCTATTGACCGCTACAAGGCACGTCTGGTTGCCAAAGGATTTCATCAGCGGCCTGGTATTGACTATCATGACACTTTCAGTCCAGTGGTCAAGCCTTCTACCATTCGTCTTGTCCTCTCTATTGCCATCTCTCAGCGATGGCACATCAAGCAGTTGGATGTTAACAATGCTTTTCTTCAGGGTTCTCTCCATGAGCAGGTCTACATGCAGCAACCTCCTGGTTTTGTGGATCAGGATCGTTCCCATCATGTATGTCGCCTCAACAAGGCGATCTATGGCCTCAAACAGGCCCCGAGAGCATGGTACGCCGAACTCCGCTCGTTTCTACTTCAGCAGGGATTTGTTAACTCTCGTGCTGACACATCATTGTTTATTTATCGTCACTCGGGTCTCATCATGTATTTGCTCGTGTATGTGGATGATATTATTATTACCGGATCTGATGCATCATCTGTTCAGCAGTGTATCCTGGATCTCTCTCGCAGTTTTTCACTTAAAGATCTTGGTGATTTATCTTACTTTCTTGGAGTTGAGGTTTTAAAGCATCCAGAGGGTTTGCTCCTGTCACAGCAGAAGTACATCCTTGACCTTCTTCACCGCCTTGGCATGTCTTCAGCCAACCCGGTTCAGACGCCTATGGATACTTCTGCTCCTCTTACGGTTAACAGTGGTACAGCTCTGTCAGATGCAAAGGAATATCGGATGGCTGTTGGAAGTCTTCAATATCTCTCTCTCACTCGTCCTGATATCTCATTTGCAGTTAATCGCCTTTCTCAGTTCAAGCACAGGCCTACTACAGCTCACTGGAATGCAGTGAAACGTCTGCTACGATACCGCCATGGGACATCTGATCATGGTTTGGTGATTCACGTCTTCAGGCTCAACCCCTACTCTGAAGTCTTCAGGCTATCTGAATAGCTTGTTTTAGGTAATTTTATCTAAGTGCATTATGCAGTACATATTGGGATATCAATGATGATAACAGTAAACCTTATCACACCTTTCCCCCTTGTTTATTTATTGATTATGTTTCATAGTTGGTTTATCTGGACTTGACTGCCCAAGAAATCTAGTAAAAATATGGTTGACAATTATGTATATGTATGGTCAAAATTGTATTATTGTATCACATTTGCTGCGTCTTGAAGTGTCATCCTGCCAGTGTTTCCATATTTCTTGTGTTGTGTTCTTCATAGATTTGAGACAGTAAAATAGAGGTGCAAAAGATTCAGTCTTGTGGGTCCAGTAATAGTTTGAATCCACCATTGCATGGTGCGGTAGCAATCGTGGTGCTAGAAGTGGTACTTCCAATATTACTTCTTTTTATATGATCTGTCAAAGTCTAATCATATTTTTGAACACTGTAATGACTATCAGTGAGCATTGCATGGAACAACTAGTGCACCTACTCAGCAGTGGAGCAACTGATTAGACTTGTAGGATTTTACAACTTAGAAATCCGCCTGCCCGAGTTTGTATCGGAGATAGCGTTTGAATTTCCAATGTAGCTAAAAAAGATACAGATAGAGTTTGTGATGTCCATTTATCGTGAAAAGAATGTGTAGTTGCTTGCTGCCTATGACTGCTCTTCTAAATATTTAGGCGAAATAGGATTGAGAAATATATGCATCTCTTTCAAAGTTCTGTCTTGTTCATTATCCTGCTGGTTTATTCATCATTTATTTGTTTGATGCTTCTGATAGAAACTATGCTGCATATATGACCTGGAGAGTTTAAGCCGTACAGTCATTAGTAGTTAAAATTCTCACATTTGCTGACACCTTGTGTATGCTTTTGTGTTGGTTTACCAGGAAATCAGGCCTCTCTAGCCAGTGGATGGTTATGTATAATTCTTCATGTATGCTATCTTGCACGTGGTTGAGCGGGAGATTTTTCTGTGGCATGGATCAGTTCCAAAAGGTTAACTTCTGGCCCACTGTAGCCTTGTGTTGGAATTTGATTGCTTGGTTATGTAGCAGCCAGAGTATTAGAATTGGTTGGTAAGTCCACAGTCGTCAGCTTATAAGATTTTTGTTACAACTCTAATCATTTACTTAATCTAGATAAAATTATCCAGGAAATTTATTTAAATTGATGAGTATGCACCTAATTCAACAGAGGTAACTACTGGTATATTAGACTTGTACATTTTACAAGTTCACCCCTTCTTGTAAAAGGAGTTTAATATTCCAATCTAAATTTAGTATTTAATAGAGTTTGAGGCACTTTCTACCTTTGAATACAAAAAGTGATGCAGATGAGGAAGTTTTATCTTTAATCCTCATAAGTCGTAATCTTAAATGTTGATAAGTTCACCGACGGCTTCTTATGATGACACTATGAAAGATCAATAGGGTAGAATTGGCTATGACCTCTACAGAATGGGTTACTGACTGGATGTTAACCTTTACACTTATTGAGGATATTACGCCTTCAAGGTAATGTCAGCAATACTCAATTGTTTCAAACATAATTGTATCCCCTAAGGGCATGTTTGGTGCAATGATAAAGAGGGGATAGTACAGTAATACTAAGATCAGGATGGGGTAATAACTTGAGTCTGGTAAAGGGATGATTGTAAGCGTGATTGAATCCCCCTTTGTTGATAATGTACCCGTTTGGATGAGATAGATATCTACTTAAACTTAAGCTGGTTTAAAAAGTCCAATAATCTGAAATTACGGCGCCCAAGTCTGGTAAAGGGATAATCGTAAGCGTGATTGAATCCCCCTTTGTTGATAATGTACCCGTTTGGATGAGATAGATATCTACTTAAACTTAAGCTGGTTTAAAAAGTTCAATAATCTGATTACGGCGCCCGAAAGCCGGACCCGGGTCTAATACATCCGGGACCGGCTTAAAAAGGCTGGTCGACGAAATTAATGTCTTACACAGCATTTTTTGGCCGTTCCAGATACCTGTTTGATCCGGAATCGGCCATTAGAGACCCGGATCTGGTCTTTCTGGGTCTCAGGCACCTTTAGTGGCTTTCTTAGACTTAAAAGAGAAATAAATCACAAAAAAAGGCCGGATCCCTCCCTTTGCCCATATCGGGATCCAATCTCACAATTTAATCTAATCCCATCCAAACGGGCAAAGATTAAAGTAGATTATGATCCTATGAATCTACACTAATCCAGCTCATCCAAGCATATCAATAAGGGTGTCACGCCTAAAGTTTGTATCCTTCCATGGGCGTGGGATTAAATACTAGAGTGTATTACATTTCCTTGTATTATGGTGAACAAACGAACTACACTATCCTGTTCATACAGTGAAAAGTCAAACAGATTATAGGGGATACGTAGATATCGCATTTTCAGAGTGAAAATTCGTGCTAAAGTAGGCGAGTAAGATCGGCTAATTTTACTATCATCAAAGAAACATGCAGTGAACTAAACCGGTCGTTTCTTTGGTCAACTCACATTAACCGACATATGAATGGTTCTGGGTGGAAAAATGGAAATAAACATAGGGTAATTGACAGAACCACCCCTGTGGTTTGGGCATTTACCAGGTCACTACCCTGACCTTTGGGAAATGCCAGAAACCACCCTTATTGCTAACGGATTCGGACAGATATAATAATAGACGATTATACCCCTGCCGTTAAGTATATTATTTATATGCATTTGTTACTTGAATTTGTGATAGTCATATTACCCTCAATTTTTATGTGTCTAGGTACATCCCCACCCATCCAAATAGAAGTTATTGCATTTGCAGTAGGTGGATGGATAAGGATTTTCGGACCTCTTGTTTCCGCAATACACTAAGTTCGTAGAGAGACATAGTAGGGCGTGCTTCCGAACGGTGACGAACACCTGTTGATAGATTTCAGTTTGTATGTGGGTCGATTTCGTCGGCTATAGCTGGTGGTTCTTGCTACAAGTTACGATCAACAGCCGTCGTTGCTGCCGCCGCCACCTCCCTCTCCCCCTTCTCTTTCTCAACCAAAACCCAGTTTGAACCAATACGAATTTAAACAAACCCAAATATTGCACCAAGACTTGATTTTTTGAAGTCTGGACAACAACCCAATCTTTTCTCAGCAATTCCCGATTCAATGGTCTTATGATTCGGGGTTTCTGTTCGGTGTGAGTGGATTAAAGCTTTGCGGGTGGTTGAGGAGGAAGATGAGCATCGTAGTGAGGGTTTATTTGGGAGTCTGGCCTGGGTGAAGGCTGCGAATGAGGTATCTAGATCTACTCGGTGGTGTGTGTGATTGACATTTGAGAGGAAAACCCATAGAGAACCGATGGGTTTTTGAGGCTTGTATGGGTCTGGTTAGGTCGCCGAATTCTCCTGTAACAACGTCGGCAACTGGTGTTAATGTTGTCTCCCAATCAATGACGGGTTTGATTTTCATTGTTGTTTTAAGAAAACTCCCGATGCTGGATTTACTGGTTGGGTTCCCTCTCTATCTATGTCTATGTTCGTTATGAAGTACAATTACCAGTTAACTTAAGAAGCCAATTTTCATTCCCTCTCAGCTTCATAT
Organism: Linanthus parryae; assembly: GCA_023055425.1. Classification (NCBI taxonomy): domain Eukaryota; kingdom Viridiplantae; phylum Streptophyta; class Magnoliopsida; order Ericales; family Polemoniaceae; genus Linanthus; species Linanthus parryae. The sequence continues at coordinate 3,506,397 of JALGPY010000002.1, forward strand.
TCTCAGTTTCGGGTTTTGATTTGGGGGAAGAAGTTCCACAGGAGGGTTGGGTTGGAAATAGAAAGAGTTAAGGTAGGTTCATATTCCCAGTTTCAACTGTCTCTCACTGATTTCTCTTCTACATCCTCACATCATGAATAAAATTTTAGTGAATTTATCAACAAAAAAAAGATGTTACAGTATTTTTTTCATGGTTTTTTCCCCTTGGTGGGTTCGATTTTGGTATTGAAGGAGAAGTTGCATTATAGGAATTGAACTGAAATGTGAAGCTTGTTCTGGTTGTAATGTTGGCTGGGTGCAGGTAGTTTTTTTATTTGTTGGTTTGGGAGGTTGCCATGGCCCATCATTGTGATAGTGGTGTTGTTGAGGGTAGTAACTTGCAAAGAGGAAGAATAAGAGGGCAAAATAGTCTTAAAAATTGTTGGTTAATATTATATGGTGGCATTAAGGACATTTATGGGCATTTTGTTCAGAAAATAGGCATTCAACATTAAAACTAAGTAAGAATGACGGAAGGGTGTAACGTGTCACATCTTTGGCACCTAAAAGGGTGGTTTCTGGTATTTCCCAAATGTCAGGGTAGTAACCTGGTAAATGCTTAAACCACAGGGGTGATTACTGTCAATTACCCATAAACATATCGTGGGTGGTAGATCTCGGAGGAAGTGAGTGATTGCTAGAACGAGAGCCACCATCAAGGACCATAAGTCTGCGAGGTTATTGTGTCCCTGAAATGGAAGTGCCTGTTCTTTATGGGTGAGTTCAATTAAGGAAATGGTTTCTTCCAAATACAAGTGTTCCTACACCCTAATTTGGTCTAAGAAATAATCTCATACGTAGGAAACCGGTGAAGTTCCTTGGAGTATTCTCAGCGGCATATGAACATTTTCCTTCCGCTGCGGTTGTATAAATGGCATAAAAAACATGTCCATCTTGTATAAACGCTTCCTTCATGATGGTCGCAAAATTTTGTACAGCCACTTTCTCTTTTGGTTAATCTTCCCCAGACTTGCTTTGTTCTAACCCAAAATGTAATCCCCCGGAGAAGTTAGCATCAGCACACAGCAAGTATCAAAGGGGAAGACTCTGGCATTTTATAAGCTGATTGATGATGTTTCATGTTGGGTATGGTCTACCATGAGGGATGTTTCTATTATCTATCCTCATACGGTCAGCTTGCTACCTATGAAGATGTTTGGCAGAGATGAGAAGTCATCAGCCCTTCACCTCCCATAATATCCAATTGGGTTTCCGTGAATAAGTCTGACATGTCCCAACATTTTGTCTGTGAAATAAAGCCTCATCTTGCATTTGTGGGGAGACCCACCGGATTGTAAATACAAGATGTGGATGATTCGTTGCGGCCTATTTGAGTTTAAGGGATCTACAGTGACATCTATAATCAACTGGGCCCAATGTACTAAATCCTTCAAGGATGGTCAGTGTCATAAATCCTTCAAGGATGGTCAGTGTCATGCACCCAAACTACTTGTTCGGTGATGTGAAATGGGGATGTTGGATTGAATCCCTTCCCCTTCTGAGCTTGCTTGAAGAATCACTTCAGAAGTTCAGGAGTCTTCCCCAAAGTTAGGTGCAACTCTACTCTAAACTCCTTAGGCTATCTAACTAGCTTGTTTTGGGTAATTTTATCAAACTTAAATAGTTAAATTCAATATGCGAATTCATATTGGGATATCAATGATGATAATGATTGAAATTGCTTTAATAGTTGGTTTACAATTATCAGAAGGTTCAATTGCTTGCAGGATTTGACTGTCAAAACTTTATGTATATGACTCTCTTTCAGAGCTTGTTTCACTTTTTTTTATATCTTCAGTTATTATCCTGCCAATTTCTTCAATATTTCTTTCGGCGATGGTTGTGGAAGACATTATCCAGTGAAGGCTTGAATGATCATATATCTTAAAATGGCTCACAGCTTGACGATATACCCATTTCTCTTTCAGACCTTAGGTCTCTCCGGCCTGTGTAAGGTTAAGGTAGCAGTTAGCAGTATACCGTAGCTAGTTTGTGGCTGTAGATCTTACTGTGGCAGGGTTTTCTCCTGGAAGATTTACCCATTTCTTACTGCTGCCTGGAATGGCTCTGATGGCTATGTGGGAGCTGGGATATGATTGCATGCTGCAGTACAAGTCCCGGTTTTTAGAAGTGTGTGTCAAAGTCAAATCATATATATAAACCCAGTTAAACTAGCAGAAAACATTACATGATATAACCAGGGCCGGTCCATTTCACAACTGACAAGGCCCCTGTTCGTACGCGCAGTTGGTTTTTTCCACTCAAAATTTAGATCTTAAGTGAGTTCAAGTTTTTTTATTTTCCCCTAGAACTCAACAATTTATTCAATAAGCAAGTATCTTTTAAACTCTCATGGTATCAATTGCGAATGTATGCAAGGATTCCTTTTCAATGATGACACCAGCAGAGACTTCTGCTCCTTGGTCGTAGAGATTGATAGTGCAGGTTTACCTTTAATGACAAAGTGGGGAAACTGACTAATCACAAATTGATATTCATATTTACTTTCCAATATGTGAAGCTTGAAGGTGCTTGCTTAATGGGGGTGGGTTAATGAGAACATTAACTTTGACATCGTAAAGTTCTTATTTTTCTTCTATACGGGGACTTACATAAAGGGGTTCGGGCCTACGGTTGAATAGTGAACTGATTACGGGTGGGAGAGTATGCCTGTATGAGTCATGTGGAAGTTATGGACCGGATTTATTTGCATTTTATTGGTTTATTTTCTCCCTCTTCACATTTGTACGCATATTATGCAGTAAGCCAGTAGCAACGCTTACCATGTCTGTGTTACTTGATCTTGTGAAACATATTTCCAGTATGGAACTAGATGGCTACAAGCCTACAAGTATGAAATCTGAGACGGCACACACAAGACTACTAGTGTTGTACAAGTGAATTTTAAATATTTTCTGAATTGATACAGTAATGGAGTGGACGTAAACTGAACGCTGGAATAGTTGATTACTGACCTTTGTTATTGTTATTGTTTTGGGTGATTATTTTGTTCGAATTTAACTGGAGTCCATATTATGGATAGGTATTGAGGTATAAAAATTATATTGATAATGACTAGAGTTCAGATTTTTCGAAGTAGCTGAAAAAAAAATATTGATTGAGTTTGGTATGTCCTTTCTCCGTTTTGTGCTTTATTTACTGTTTTCTTTCATAGTTGCTTTATCATGGAAAGAATGTGCAGTTGCTTGCTTGGTTTGACCGCTCTTTTAAATATTTAGGCAAAACAGGATTGAGAAGTAGATGAATCTCTTTCAAAGTTTTGTCTTGTTTATTATTCTGATGGTGTATTCATCATTTATTCGTTTGATGCCTTTAATGCTGCTATGTAGGAGCTGGAGAGTTCCATCTTATATTTCTCAACAGTTGATTAAATTCACATTTACTTACACCTTGCTTATTCTTCTGTGATGGTTTACTAGGATCTCAGGCCTCTCTAACCAGTGGATCAGGGTTATGTATGACCTCTGCATTTTTCTTCATATATGCTGCTATCTTAGCACGTGGTTGCACAGGAGATCTTACTGTTGCGCGGATCTGCCCCAAAAGGTTCAACTTCTTCCTCACTGCAACCTCGTGTTTGTAGACATTGAAATTTCAATTGAATCAAAATTCCACGTTTTTAATATCGGCCTGTCAAACCAGATGCCTCAACTGGTTGACAAAATGCCCTCCGAGAAGGAAAGAAGATGGCTTCTGTGTGAACAATGGGAAGTTATTGTCTCTTTATTAAATACTTAGGAATTATAAATATTTCTGTTATTCAAACATTATCTATTCATAAAATTAAGAGATCAATATCAAAGAGTCAAAGTTAGTTAAGACTCTCCCTCCAAGAAGATTGGGTGCTTCTTTCAGGAGCTGCAACTCGCAACGGGTGCTTGGGTGGCATCCCCGTGCAGCGGTGTTGGTTTTTGAGGGAGAGAAGAAAACCCCTAACTTTTGCAGTTAGCTCTAGCCCATAACCATAACAAGATAGAGAATAGGAAGTCGAAGGAGACCGGACCTTAAATGTACCTTGATCATCTTCTTCGGTTGTATTCTGGTTCTGTCTTCTTCATCTTTGTTTCTCTCTCGTAAGTACTCAGTTTGGAGAAAAAATGGTATGCTGCATTCGAAACTTCAAAAAATTGTGTTTTACCCCCTCGACTGGTCAGTTTCTTTGTTTAATATGGTCTTTCTCACAACTCATATTCCTTGACCCCTTGGGAGATATAGACTTGTGACTATAGGTCTCACGGAATATAGAAGAAGAATGTCGTTGAACGAAAGTATGATAATCTTCATGTCTTCTATAGGAAGTAGGGTGGTACCGTTCCTTCAGAAAGTATGATAACCTTCATGCTCTTCCCCGTGATGCGCTAGATCTTCTTGCACATACTGCCATTACCTCTTAGCAGACCCCAAAAGTGCCAACTTCGGCAAACGAAACTGTCGACTTTCAGCTATGTTATACCACTTGAAATAGTCTTCTAAGTTATTGGGCCAATCCAAAAGGCATCATGGTTAAGGCATCACTAACCATGTAGTAATTATTTTCTCCTGAAAAATTTGGAACACCCTTATTTTGTTCGGGACCTATACTCATTGTGGTGGTGGTAATCTTACTGAGGTTAAGATGGAGTACGAAGCTTGTGAAACTCATTATAGGGGGCTGAATAAGATCGACCATACATTATACACTCACGGTTGATTGTGGCTGCACTAGGAACATGTTGGAATTGGTGTCCATCGTCGTACTGTTTGTTGCGTTGAAGGTGAGCAACAACTCTTTGTCTCCTTTGTCGTTGGGTTGGTGGCAGCGGCGGGCAGCGCATCTTGTCGAATAGCATGTGGAGAGGATGAGGGAGTAGCGACGAAGTTTGCTAGTCAGAGTGATGGTCTCAGGAAGTGAAGACTGCAAATCAGTGGCTGAATCTCCTTGCCGTGAGAGGGTCTTAAACAGCAGCAGCGGCAATAAGCCTCAGCAGCAGCTATCGGCGGCTCCAATGGCTATAGGCAGTAGCAGTAGTGCTCGGGCAGAGACGACATTGGGTGAAGGCAGCAAAAGTTGTGGCGTTGCAGTTGCAGGAATGACAATTCGTGTTGAGGGCTTGAGGCAGAGAGGTGGTAGTGAATTAATGCGGTAAATCAGGGAACAAGCAAAAGCGGTGAATCAAGCTTAGCCTCTAATTCCAATTGATGCAGCACGCACCAAGAACAAACTCACAATCTGCTAATCACTCATATTAACACTACGAACCACTCTCATTTCAATTGAAATTCTCAATACTCTATCTTTATTCAAAATAAGCTGTCTTATAATGGGAGAAGGGAATCTATTTATAGGGAATATGCTTGTAACATATCGTAAATCAATACCATTGTTAGAATCTATGGAGTTCCACCTCAAAACCAATTGGCAATGAGGGGAGTAGCCCATGACACTTATTAATTATATTTCTTCTTATTGAATGTCCGATGTGGGACTTCTCAACACGCCCCCTCACGTGTGGCATTCTTTGGCCTACAACGTGGATCTTTTTGTCTGTAGGTGGCGGTGAGCACGTGGGTTGCTAGACCATTCACGTGTGTGGAACCAGGCTCTGATACCATGCTACAATCCATGGGGTTCCACCTCAAAACCAATTGGCAATGAGGGGAGTAGCCCATAACACTTATTAATTATATTTTTTCTTATTGAATGTCCGATGTGGGACTTCTCAACACGCCCCCTCACGTGTGGCATTCTTTGGCCTACAACGTGGATCTTTTTGTCTGGGGTGGCGGTGAGCACGTGGGTTGTTAGACCATTCACGTGTGTGGAACCAGGCTCTGATACCATGTTAGAATCCATAGGGTTCCACCTCATAGCCAATTGGTTTTGAGGTGGAACCCCATGGATTCTCACAACCATAAATAGAAGTGTTAAAATCCTAATCATATCTAAGCATTTATTACTTTTAAATCTTCCACAAATATCCCATCGAATCAGCCCCTAAATTATGGACTCTTTTAATAACTCACTTTATTATTCTTCCCATCAGATCAGCCCCTAAATTATGGGTTCTTTGGTAACTCAATTTGTTATTCTTCCTTTCTAGTTCTCCATTAACAAATAATGTGACACTCCAATCAATAATCATTTATGCAAGCACTCATATGCCCTACATGAAATGCGGTGAGATAAACCCAAGGTAAGGGTGGCAATTCGGGTGAACCCCGCGGGTTACGGGTTGGGCCAAACTGTGTTGGGTCATAAACTGGTCGACTCGCTCTCAACCCGTTTAATTCCTTTCACTTTCGGGCAACCTGTTTCGACCCATTGCGGGTTTGTGTCGGGTTGACCCGTACATTATCAGGGTTATGCGTATGAACTTATCTGAGAAAATGACTACGGTGAAAATGAGTGTTCTTGTCGTATTGTGCGGGTTGACACGGGTCAGTTCCGGGTTGTTGACTTTAACCCAACGCGTTATTCTCTCTCATTTTCGGGTCGACCCATTTTGACCCATTGCGGGTTTATGTCGACCCAAGCCCACTAACTTTGTGTCGTGTTCGTGTCGGGTCGTCATGTCGGGTCTGATACTGCCTGACCTAGACCCAAGCTAATGCATAACCCACCAGTATTCTTTAACTTTTAAAATAAGAAGAATGTATGCAGTTTGACACTTGTGACACCAAACCTGGTGCTTTCAATTGTTTGTCGGGCCTGCTGAGAGAGAGAGAGAGAGAGAGAGAGAGAGAGAGAGAGAGAGAGAGAGAGAGAGATACAGTGAGATTTTCAGGAGATATTTGGTAGAGAGGGGTTCGTTGAGAACGTGAGTCTCCTCGTCAACAAACTGAAAAAAGGATGTAGCTTCAAGTCTGAACTTCACTTCCCCATCACGACCATTTTCACTCTCGATTCGAGCCAAAATCTGCCATTAGGGCTCGTGAGAGATAGAACCAAAATACAATTTCACATATTACTTTCTCCACAGACGAAGGTGGATGACCAAGAAGGGTGGCCTACAAAGATCGGTGGGTAGAGAAAGCAATCATCGACACCACAGAGAAGCCGCCACCAATTTGGAAAGAGAGAGAAGTCTGGTGGAGATGTTTGTGTTGGTGAGGAGATGGAGATGGAGAGAGAGTTGGTGGTGTCTAAGGTTGAGAAGAATGCTATGTGGGGAGGGAGAAGAGGAGTATTGTAGAGGATAACATGGTCACTTTGCAGTCCAACGGATATTTTAAGAAGTTCAGCTATAATACTTGAGGGTTATTCAAGTCTTTTTATCCTCTCTGTTACTCAAAAAGGATGTGTCTTTATTGAAATTAGAAGAGTTGAATGTAAAATGTTCGAAACGGAATGGGTCAAAGTGTCTTTTACCCTATATAAATTTACAAACATTCGCAAATGGATGCTAGCTTAGGGGAATAGCACTTGTAGCCCCCCTCACGAGGTCATAGGTTCAAACTCGCTTAGTGGTAGGCTAGATTTGGATTTATTATAATTGATGTTCTATACATATGAAGAAATTAGCCATACGGCTGCCGCACCCTGAACTCGCGCACACGCCCTGGCTTCTTAGCTCTTTGGGTCACTCCCAAAGAGAAATAACTAATCTGGAGATTCAGAAGTAGCAGAACGCTAATAAAAATTCCATTCGAAGGCCTGAAGGACATCATCGCTGCACAGGATTGCTGCCTCCGCCAAAATCAGAGTTCCCAGCTCTGCCCATACCGGAGATTGCATATATGCCGATGTCGGCGATTCCAACAAAGATCCCATCCAAATCGGAGTACACCTCTTCTGCCCAAATCAGAGATCCCATCTCCGTCCAAATCAGAGAAAAAAATCCGCCTAAGTTCGAGATCCCAATTCCACCCGAACCTGAAATCATCTTATCCGTCCAAATAGGAGAAGATATAAGCCCCTCAAATCAAGAACAAGTGGTGAGACCCTCAATGAACCAATAAAGGAGACAAGATCTAAAAATTATTATTTTCTTGATTGTTTTCTTATTTAAGAAAATGCATAGCAGAGATTTGTAATCCTGCTTTATTTTTCTTACATTTACTTGTTTATTTCCAAACATTGCAGTCGCACTCATCATCAATGGCTCCGCCGCAACCGAGTAAGGAGATTAAGAAGAAAAGGAATCACAAGTTCATGGTCAAAGTTCTTGTTCCCCCGAATGCTTCTGCTACAATGTACGACTTGAAATCGTATCAAGAGTGGATTAGGAAGAACAAGACTAGAAAGAGGCAAAACCTAAAGTTGTTTGAATTTCCAGCTGATTTATTGGAACGCATATTGGAAGGGCTCTCTTCAGCTGATCGAATTCGATTTGGTGCAACTTGTAAGAAAAATCTCTCATTTGTCACCACTGAACATCATCATCAGTATGAGTTTCGGATGATTGACAAACTTCCATGGCTGGCTACCTTCGACTATTTTGGGCTTCTTTTGTCGGAGCGGAGATTAGTATTCAGGCTGTTCGAGCCACTTCACCAGCGAGGACGACCACACTATGCTACTTATGAAATTTGCAACCCAAAAGGAGATGGACCTGGCAGTTTAGACTACACTCGCATAAAAGCTTCTAAGAAAGGTTGGTTTCTCTGTTTATGGCCAAAAGAATCACCATCTTCATCTGGAGAAGATGATGGCATGACATGTTTCTTATTGTTTTCTCCCTTCAATAAAAGGATCATCAAGTTGCCTGATTTGGACCATTATTTCGATAACAAAAACAATTGGATGGACCAATTGATGTGCAGAGCAACGTTCTCATCACAGCCATCCTCTCCAGACTGTGTTTACTTCTTCTTGTCTCAGTATAGCATTCCCGGAAAAATTGTCATCAGCACACTATGTCAAAGGAGTCGAAAGTGGAAGACTAAGGTATTTGATAAGCTGATAAGTTTAGTTTCATGTGTGGTCTACCATGAGGGATGCTTCTATTGCATATCGTGTGAAGGTCAGCTCGCAGCTTACAATATTGTTCTGCATAGCTGGGAAGTCGTTGTCCCTTCATCTCCATTGCCAGACAAGGTTTACAGTCTAGATTACAACGTAAACCTATATTTGGTTGTTTGTGAAGGAAAGTTAATTCTTGTATTCTTGTACACACCAGTGGACGAGTACAATAATGTGGGAATGATTCTTTGTGGCCTATTCGAGTTTAGTAGCTCTACAAGGGCATGGGTTGAGAAAACAAGCTTGGGGAATCATGCTCTCTTTCTTGGTAGTCCTACCTCATTTTCAGTTCCTGTCCCGTCATGGTCAAATGTTGCCAACAGGATGTATTTCTACAAATCCATGATGGATAAAGCTTGCCTAATATACTATTCCTTGAAGGATGGTTGTTGTCACCTGTCCGAGGATGGCAGCTACTGGTCCAGTGTTGACGAATTCGGAATGTGGATGGAACCCCTTTCCTCTTCTGAACCTTCTTGAAGAACCAATTCATTAGTCTTCTCCAAAGCTGGGCGTAACTCTACTCTTAACTCTTCAGACTTCAGAGTATCTTACTAGCTTTTTTGGGTGATTTTATCAGACTTCAATAGTTAAATGCAGATTCATATTAGGATATCAATGATCACAATGATAGATATATATCATGTCATTTCCTTCTTTTTAGCTTGCATTATGGATTGCTGGATTTACGATTGATCATAGTTGGTTTACAATTTTTAGAATGTGCAATTGATTGCTGGATTTTACCATCAAAACAGTCAAGAGAGGATTGACAATAATGTATATCAATCTTTCAGAGCTTATATCACATTAGCTCTATCTTGAGGGTATCAATCCTGCCGGTTTCTTTCTGCAATGGTTTTGGCAGACATGATGCAATTAAGTGGGGCTGGACTGCTGGAGTGATTATATTTTAAATAGTTTAGATTTAAAATTAAACCCTTGTAATATCAAGTGCGGGTATATATGCAAGGGTATCTTTTTTATGATGACACCATCAAATGCTGTTTTACTTGTTTAAAGAGAGCGACTAGGTAGAATTGGCTATGACAAGGTGGGGAACTGACTTTACAATTGATCTTCATCTTTACTTTCCAGCATGTGAAGCTTGACGGTGCTTTATGGGGATGTTTCTGATTGGCGGCGACAATGTCTATTGGCGGAGCAGATCTGTTGCTTCTCAGGCGGCGGCGCTGGAGATGTTTCTGATTTTGTTCTCCACCGATCCAAACTTTTGTTGATGAGTTTGTTGCTGTTGATGTTGAACAGAGAACAGAGAGAGAGAGAGAGAGAGAGAGAGAGAGACGTGGAGAACAAAATCAGAAACATCTCCAGCGCCGCCGCCTGAGAAGCAACAGATCTGCTCCGCCAATAGACATTGTCACCGTCAAAAGTTTGGATCGGTTAATGAATAAAGTAACTGAGAAGATGCATAGTTCTTATAGCTCTTCTATACTGGGACTTGCAGAATTTGTCCATTAATGTCTTTTACATACTACTGCATAGATGTGCAGGCTATCAGAAGCTGTGGTTAGCTATCTATAGATAAATATCCCATGTCTTGGCTCTTGTGTACGTTGGGAGTTTTGAAAGTGGAAGAATTTATGTACTTTAATGGGTGTCAATTTTGCATTTGATGAAAATTTTGAGACAGCTCGGACAAAAGTTATTATGTTCTGCGCTGGGTAAACCTTTCTTTTGAAGGTTAGTTTCTCCCTAGCCTTGTATAAAAATGTAGTACCTGTTTTCTTATTCCCTTTATTTATGTATTCTCCTTAATGACAGGGTAATCATTGAAGATCACAACAAACTGAGGAATGTTGTCGAGATAAAAGGTCATTGCAGAGAGTCAGAGACTTCCACAAAGGTTAGTCTGAATTATCTCCCTTTATTAACTCATTTTCCAACACAAAGAACCAATAGTCTCTTCGTACTATGTAGGACTTTATATATTTCATATTATACTTACCCGATGCTTCCCCCAGTACTTCTATGCTTTAGCCATCTGAACTGTACCAGGGGTAAACCCTCATGCTCTTGACTCGTGAACTATAGTAAATTGACTGAGCCTTACTTGCTGGGCTCCTTTTCCCGCCTGTTGATTTTGATGTGCATGCCATTGGGGATGAGAAAGGATATATTTGTGCACTGACTGTGTGCAGGGGCGGGTCCAGAAACTTGATGTAGTGGGGACTAGATAGAAAAATGAAACAAAATAAGAGTAAAATTTTAATTTTGAAAGTCGAGTAGGGTTTGTAGTGCAATTTTTTTGGGACTAAACAGATAAATCTACACAAAAAAGGGTAAAACAAGAATTTTAAGAAATTGAGCTGTGGATCCTCCCTTGACTGTGTGGACTATAAACAAACACCACACGATGTACATTCCTGCGAAGATTGTTGGGTTTTATGTGAAACGAATACCATTTTTGCATCGTAAAACTTCATATTTTGATAAAATACTCTCTCAGTCCCATTAATGTATCTCCCTGAACATTTCACACACTCTAAGGAAGCTAGGGTGATTTGTAAAAGATTAAGGATTATCTTTTCTTAGCTTAGTGGGGAAGATAATCTGTGTCTAAAATCTATGTTTGAACTTTGAAAAGGACAATATCTCTAAAAGGGGTCGTATTACTGTTTTAAAGACTACTCTTTGAGTCTTCCTACTTATTTTGTGTTTCGATTCGCTATGTTTGTTTTTGTAACCTGGTGCTTGGAGATGATTCTGGATTTCCTGGGGTACGGTGTGTCTACCAGTGGAGAGCAAAGGGTTGGGTATGCAACACAATAGGTATAACTGGATTTTGGAAAACCAATTTTCTGGCAACCTTTAAGTAGGACAAACAAATGCAACTGTATATAGGTATTGCACGTTGTCACTTGTCTGGGCTCCAACTGTTTATCTGGTTGTGTTTGCTGCAATGTGATGTGAATACTGTTGTGAAAAACGAAAAATATGCAGAAAGAAAGAATCGAAACACACAGATTTACGTGGTTCGGCAAAACAGCCTACTCCACGGAGTCGCAGAGATTTCACTAAAACAGACGAATCGTCTCAGAGAGAATTACAAGCGAAATCAGAACGCTCAACATAACATGCTACGAACCCTAAGAACTCTATAAATAGACAACATATCAAACCGGGCCGGATCCAAGCCCAAACGGGTCAAAACGGGTCAAAATATTTTTTTCGGAGGCGCTGCCCCCGAACCCCCGGAGACATGTTCGTGATCGCTACGGCTTGGGCCTACCGGCCCAAGCCTTCGCTCCACGAATCATGTCTCCCTTTTCGGGTCGTAGCAAAACATGAACCGGGTCGATTCATAAAACGGGTCGCCCATGAACCAGGGCTCCACCCCAACAATTCTCCCACTTGGAGACTGGTTCAACATCATGTACCAGAACCACATCCCCTAACAAAATCAAAGCTCCATCCCTGCAACTCAACTCAACTTCTTCAAGAAAGAAGACCCATTGAAGCTGCGCACAGCTTCAGTTTCTCAACAGTAACAACCTTTGTGAACATGTCTACTGGATTCTCACTTCCACAAATCTTCTCAAGCTGAACCTGACCATCATCAAGTAACTCACGGATGAAATGATACTTTGTCTCAATATGCTTGGTCTTAGAATGGAACGCTGGATTTTTAGCAAGAAAAATAGCACTCTGACTGTCACTGTGAAGCGTGCCATTCTCCTGTATCTTCCCCAACTCTCTTAAGAACCTCTGCAACCATACCATCTCCTTTGCAGCTTCCGTGATAGCAATATACTCAGCTTCCGTTGTTGAAAGAGCAACAACCTTCTGTAAGTTAGAACCCCACGACACTGCCGTACCACCCAAGGTGAACACATACCCTGTAGTACTCTTCCTCTTATCCAGATCACCAGCAAGATCAGCATCAACAAAACCCAGAAGTTTCAAAGCACCTCCACCGAAACATAAGCACGTGTCTGAAGAACCTCTCAAGTACCTTAAGATCCATTTAACTGCCTCCCAATGTTGCTTTCCTGGATTACTCATGTACCTGCTCACAACTCCCACTGCATGGGAAATATCTGGCCTAGTACAAACCATAGCATACATCAATGAACCAATAGCCGAGGCATATGGAGTCTTACCCATGTGTTCCCGTTCTTCAACTGTCTTTGGTGAATCATTTTTACTCAATCTAAAATGACCCCCCAACGGAGTGTTCACAGGCTTAGCCTGATCCATGCTGAATCTGCTTAGTACCTTATTCACATACTCTGTCTGGGACAAATACAGAGTACCTCTGGCTCTATCTCTGACTATCCTCATACCAAGAATCTGACTTGCAGGGCCCAAGTCCTTCATGGCAAACTGTGTAGACAATTTCTTCTTCAAGTTGTTAATCTCATCCAAACTAGATCCTGCGATCAGCATATCATCAACGTATAACAACAAGATAATGTAGGAGCCATGAAACTGTCTAACATAGCAACAATGGTCTGCATGACATCTCGTGTACTTTAAGCTGCACATAAAACTATCAAATTTCTTGTTCCACTGCCGAGGAGCTTGTTTCAGACCATACAAGCTCTTCTTCAACCTGCACACAAGATTCTCATTTCCCTGTACCTCGAAACCCTCTGGCTGATGCATATACAATTCTTCCTCCAAGTCACCATGAAGGAATGCAGTCTTTACATCTAACTGCTCAAGATGCAAGTCTTCTTGAGCAACCATACTCAGCACCAACCTGATAGTTGTAAGCTTCACAACAGGTGAAAATATCTCAGAATAATCAATTCCCTGCTTCTGCTGGTACCCCTTCACAACAAGCCTTGCCTTATATCGTTTACTTCCATCAGATTCATTCTTCACACGATATACCCACCTGTTATGAAGTGCCCTCTTCCCTGTTGGAAGTTCAGTTAACTCCCATGTCTGATTCCGAAGTAAAGAATCCATCTCATCATTCATTGCTGACTCCCACTTGCTAGAGTGAACATCCTGCAAAGTCTCTGCATAAGTCTCAGGCTCACCAGCATCAGTCAACAATATATAATTAAGACTAGGGGAGTAACGCTCTGGGACCTTTCTGTTCCTAGTCCCCACCCGAGTTCTAACATAGGTCTTCAGAGGAGTGTTCTTGTCCTTTGCAACTGGCTGTGACTCAGTAGTGTCAGGCACACTAGACTGATCTTGCGGAACATCATCACTGGGAGTGACATCCTCAAGAATATCAGGACAAACATACGAAGGAGTAGCTGGGACTTTATCCTTTGTATCAATAGCAACACTCGCCCTATCCTTATACATCATCTTCTCATTGAAGATCACATCTCTGCTTCTTATAATTTTCCTGTTCTCAGCATCCCAGAATCTGTTACCAAATTGTGCATCTCCATAGCCAATAAAGAAACAAATCTTGGACTTTGCATCTAGCTTACTACGTCTGGCAACATCAATATGAACATAAGAAACACAACCGAAAACTTTCAAATGATCAAAACTAACCTCTTTTCCGCTCCATACTTCTTCGGGCAATCTGAATTCCAACGGAACTGAAGGTCCACGGTTTATGCAATAAACCGCTGTGCTAACTGCATCTGCCCAGAAAGTCTTCGGGAACCCAAAACAAAGCCTCATGCTTCTAGCTCTCTCATTGATGGTCCTATTCATGCGCTCAGCCACACCATTCTGTTGTGGTGTCCCGGGAAGAGTATTTTCGAGTCTAACTCCATGTGTAGCACAATCATCCTTTAGTCCACCATCAATGTATTCTCCACCATTATCAGATCTCAAACACTTCAATTTCAAACCCGTTTCAGTCTCAACCATGGCTTTCCACTTTTTAAAAGTTTCAAATACATCAGATTTATTTTTCATAAAATAAACCCATACTTTCCTACTGAAATCATCAATGAAAGTGACATAGTATTGAGATCCTCCTAGCGACGCTACTGGTGAAGGACCCCACACATCTGTGTGCACGAGATCCAGCTTGCTTGATCTCAAGGAACGACCGCCTTTCAAGAAACTGACTCTCTTCTGCTTTCCCATAATACAGCTCTCACAAATACCCAGATCAACAGACTTCAGCTTTGAGAGCTTACCTTGGGACTGCAATACCTTCATACCTCTATGACTCATATGACCAAGTCTGCGATGCCACAAATCAGCGTCTTGCTCAGCTTCAGCAACTGCTACTGTATCACTCGGTCCCGAAGTCATGTACAAAGTTCCTGTTTTCTAACCACGAGCAAGTATCATGGAACCTTTCAAAACCTTCCATGCACCACTTGAGAAGACCACAGAGTTACCATCATCATCAAGCTGTCCCACTGATATCAAATTCTTTTTCAGTTCAGGAACATGTCTCACCTTCCGCAAAGTCCATACAGAACCACTTGCAAGCTTGACATCAATATCACCCTGACCAACAATATTCAGCGGCTCCCCATCTGCCAAGTACACCTTTCCGAAATCCCCAGCAGTATAGTTCTGCATAATTTCACGGTGCGAGGTAGTATGGAAAGAAGCACCCGAATCTAATATCCAATCATCAACGGGACTATACACAGCAAGAAGTAAAGCATCTTGAATTTCATCACTGACTGCATTCACCGAATTCCCAGACTTTCCTCTGTTTTTCTTCGGTGCCTTACAATCACTCTTAAAGTGACCTGATTTACCACAGTTCCAGCAATTAACCGTGCTTCCATCCCTTGTCTGCGATTTTCCACGACTGGTACCTCAATGCTTAGATTTTGATCTTCCCCGATTATTATTATCATTCCTTTCGTTGCTTCTGCCACGATTATCAACATTATAGGCTGAACCCGAAGGTTCACCAGAATCTTTACGACGCACTTCCTCAGCCAGAATTAAATCACGTATGTTATCATACTTCAACTTTTCTTTTCCATCAGAATTACTAACAGCAGTTCGCATGGATTCCCAACTATTAGGTAATGACGCTAATAGTATCAAAGCCCTAACCTCATCATCAAAGTTAATTTCAACAGCAGACAATTGATTCGTAATTGTATTGAAATCAGTAAGATGTTGAGCAACCAACATACCTTCTGTCATCTTTAGATTGAACAGAAGCTTCATCAAGTACACCTTGTTATTAGCAGACGGAGTCTCGTACATTCCTGACAACGCCTTTATCAGCGAAGCTGTAGTAGTCTCCTTAATAACGTTGTGCGCAACCGACCTTGATAGCGTCAACCGAATAATGCCCAGAACCTGTCGATCCATAACCTTCCAGTCTTCCTCCTTCATGGCTTCAGGCTTTACCCCCTCCAGTGGAGCGTGCAGTTTCTTCCCATACAGATAGTCCTCTATCTGCATCTTCCAGTACGCATAATCTGTGCCGTCGAACTTTTCAATTCCAGAACCTTTCATCTCATCTGCCATCGTTTTCCCCAAACCCTAGCGAACCAGGCTCTGATACCAGTTGTTGTGAAAAACGAAAAATATGCAGAAAGAAAGAATCGAAACACACAGATTTACGTGGTTCGGCAAAACAGCCTACTCCACGGAGTTGCAGAGATTTCACTAAAACAGACGAATCGTCTCAGAGAGAATTACAAGCGAAATCAGAACGCTCAACATAACATGCTACGAACCCTAAGAACTCTATAAATAGACAACCTATCAAACCGGGCCGGATCCAAGCCCAAACGGGTCAAAACGGGTCAAAATATTTTTTTCGGAGGCGCTGCCCCCGAACCCCCGGAGACATGTTCGTGATCGCTACGGCTTGGGCCTACCGGCCCAAGCCTTCGCTCCACGAATCATGTCTCCCTTTTCGGGTCGTAGCAAAACATGAACCGGGTCGATTCATAAAACGGGTCGCCCATGAACCAGGGCTCCACCCCAACAAATACATGCATTGTGACTACTTATAATAGTTTGTGAAATACTAGTAGAATAAAAGAGTCAAATTTAATTCATAATAGGACAAACACTCAAAAATGCCACATGCAGTAAGATTCCAAAAGAAAAGATTTACACTTCCTGGGTAAGTTCTTTACGTGTATCCATAAATTCGTATTTCTTTGTATTCAGGTTGAACAATTATGTCCGCGCCCATGGACGACCACCTTGTGCTATTACACAATTCAGTCCCCAAAGAAGGGTTTGACATCATTCTTATTTTTAACCTATCAATTGAAGGATGATCATTGAGTTGCCTAATTTGAACCATGACATGGAGCATGTTGACAACTGACAGATTTGGGCAGAAACTTGTTTTCTGATCCATCTTCCCCGAACTGTAAATACTATTTACTGACTGAAAATGTCACCCCTGGAAAAGTTAGCATAAGAGAACAGGAACTGAGAAATAGAAAATAGCAGTCCAGTACTTGATGAACTAAAGATGTGGTCTACCATGACGGATCTTTATGCTGTTTCTATTGGAAAAGGGTAAAATTGTCAGCCTATGATGTCGGTCAGGAGAACTGGGCCATTAATTATCATCACTTCATCTCCTTCATTAGACAGAACTTCAAAGATGATTTCAGAAAATAATGGTAGTGTTGGGCACAAGGTTCGTAGATAAGAAATTAAGAACAAGGGCATAGGTTTGTGATAAAATGGGAGCCAGGTAAGGATGTGAAGCCTGAAGAGGCCATGGGGGCCGAAGTGCCTGATAAGGAAAATGAACCACTTGTATACTCTGGGGGACTAAAATGGGGAGGAATGCAGGGTGGGAGAGCAAAGACCAATACAGTCTTTTCAATTTTAGTAGCTGTTCAAAGACATGTATTTATAAATTAAGTTGGTGAGAGATCATGCATTATTTCTTGTTTGTACCACATCTAAATATGTAATCCAATTTATTAACCCTCCAACAAAGCTCAACGCTACCCCTGCACAGACCTGCTATAGGTCCACTGCTACCCGTAATGGAATCTGGATTTCCAATCCTGAACTTGCTTGTGGCGGCTATAATTCTGGGTATTTTGTCCAACTGATGATGGTTATGATAATTGCAGTTTTTCGGTCCGTTTTGCTCTCTTTGTTGCTTTCTTGTTTGTTTTTCATGTTTTTTTTCCCCATCTGTTACCTGGAAAGGGCAACTGGGTGCTGGATTCAACTGTTCATCACCACTGCAGGCGAGATGGGATTGGCGAATTGAGAAGAAAATAAAGACCAAAAAGTTTCTTCATGCTACATCTTTTTCTTTTTTTTATGTTGTTGAGCATTTCATTTTTCAATGGCAAAGTTACCTTCCATTGTTGTGTCAGAAGGCATCCCCAGGAAGTAAACATCAGCATACACTATATTAGAGAAGTAGAAAAATGGAAGATCCTAGTATCTGATAAGTGATGAAACTTATTGAATTTCCGGTCTACTATGAGGGATGTTTCTATTGTCTATCTGATAAGTGATGAAATGTATTGAATTTCTGGCTACTTATGCCGCTGTTCAGTTGAACTGGACAGTCATTATCAGTTTATCTCCCTTATTCAAGTGGGATTCGAGCATCAGTTCCAAGATATGCCGCAATAATACAATGTAAAGATGAATCACCGCAGCTTATTTGAGTTTAGTAGCTCTACAAAGACATGTGTCATGGAAACAGGTTTGAGACTGGTATTAAGATAAGGATATAAACTGTAATGGCCTTTTGTACCTTCTGGCATGCATTATTGACTGTTTTACATAGTTGATTTATCAATAGGAATGTTCGACTATTTGCTAGAATTGATTGCTCATAAAATATTCAAGCAAGATGTGATGGACAAATTTGAAGAGGGGGTGTCTTTCCTCTTGGTTATTCATTATCCTGCAGGTTTCTTCAGTATTTATCTGTGTGATTTGCATAGAAGACATCATGTAAGAAGTTTCACTCTTACAATTCAATAGTATGAATGCACTGTTTCTGACACCTTGTGTATGCTTCTAACTTGCAGGGAGTTGGGGCTCAATTGCCTGGTGCAGTAGCAACCGAATTAAAATGATAAGGTCCGTCATTATCACTTGTAGGTTTTGTGTTGCAATTGAATCATTCATCAAAACATAGTCATAACTACCGAAGATCATTCTTCCATTCAATTTAAGAGAGTTTTAGGTTCTTTCTACCTTTGAGTTCGACAAGTGATGGAGATAATGAAAGCTCCTTTTTAGTCCTCGTCATTTCGAATGCTGATAGATGCAAGGATGATATCGTGTGATGAGACTACCAAAGGCTTTTTCTAGTAGTAGTACTCACATTAAGTGACCTGAGAATGGTTGTGTGGGGAAAATCCAAAGCAAGATTTTAGTAGGCAGTTGATCTTGGAGGAATTGAGACCGACGTCAAGTACCATAAATATGGCCCTGTGGCATGTCCTTTTTGTATTTTCTTTTAACATAGGCATGTTTGGTTCCAGATATCTAATACTGAAACATCTGACAGAAGGCATTTGACAATATTGTTGGATCATCAATCAGAAAGCTTAATTTCAGTAAATTAAATTAATCTCTTTCCTTATTAACACGGTGATAGAATCTACTGGTTTGTGGTAACTTAAATCTAACCATCTAAACCATTTTGCAGGCTCTGGAAAAGTTGGAAGCACTCCAGAGAAGTTGCTGTTTGATAGCAGAAGCATTAACAATTGTTGAGGCACTCTTTTGTAATGTTCTCATCATGATTGTGATTAAAGCCTTTGCGGAGAAACCTCAAACCATGATAAGGAGTATCATATGCTCGCGGATTGGAACTGATAAACTGGAAAGGAGCATGAAGAAAAGGCTGATCAGAAGGAAAAGTTCAAGGGGAAAACTGAAACATTCATGAAGTGTGTCTACGAGGCCATGAAAATGCATAGTGAAGTTTGGAGGAGAACAAGGACCTGCACGAAGAGGAGAAGAGGAGTAGGACATGAGTTTGCTTATGCACAAATTATGATTATGATTACATAAATGTTCCGACCTCTAAACGCATGAATCGAAACACTTTTAATACGTCTTTTTCAATGATGAGTTGTAACTCTTAACACTACTGTGGCCGATATTATCAAAAAGAGATTTTTTAGTTATTCTCAGTACTATATTGCGTGTACTTCCGATTGATGGACAAGTAGAAATAACCATAGCATATATTTGTGTCACCACGCAGCTTGTTGATAAGTATTAGATAATTCGAACTCGAATTCTTTCGTTTCGACAGATTGAGTACTCATATAATGCACAAAATATAAAGTATTCACACAAATGACGTTTTCCAAGAATATGGGATTCCAAATCGTGTTTCGGGAATGACTTTTGATAACTCTTTGGTCAAAAATAGCGCTGTAGAAGTTTTGAAAGAACCATTAGTGACATACCTTGAAGAAGAACTACACCAGATGAAATGTTTATTTATTTATTTGAGAAATTGAAATGCTTTTTTTCTATTATTAACTTGATAGTTTGAGATGGTTTGAAATCTCAACGCAGTAGTATTAGTGTGATTAGGAGTTACCTTTCATATATTTTTATTAAAGGTCGGTCAACGTACAAATAAATTTGAGCTAGTATGCGAAGCATATGAGGCAAAGCCTCAAAATTTTGGGGTGGATATTCCAACTCCATGGAGCAGGACTTAGTAAAAACAAAGGCTACCGAAGGATACGAGAAAATTATTACACAATTTATTAGAGAAAACACAACTGGTATCTCAATTAGAACAAGTGATTGGACTATCGCAAAAGGTTTAAGGAAATTGTTAGTGTCGATCTATGAAGCAACTAATATTACTTCCTGTGTTTATTATCCTTCAATTACTTGCCCTCTTATTCAACTAATGCAAATTAGCATGGCAATAAATTCAGATACGACACACATTAGATTAAGTTTATGAAGAATTAATATACGGTTCTTACGAGCTTTTTGTTTGTTTGTTTTTTTTGGGCCATCTTCAAATCTCATTAAAACATCAAAACGACACAAGTCACATGGTGAAATAGCTACTACATAGGCGCATACATTTTTTTACCGTAAATTGGAGATTTCATTTAAAGGGAGGCTATCACAGCCGAATAGACAAGCATACAGAGTGGTACAGACCACCACATCTGAGAGACAAAGTTCTTGAAAAAGAACATAAAAATAAAAACATTGAAAACAAAGAAAGTGGTCATTTCCAATAAATGATACATAGACTCTTCGCGGTACCACATGCTGACTTTTAGAGTTTCCAAGGAAGAACGGTAGACCATCGGAAAAGCATGATGCTCATATCACGAACAAAACAACCACCGAAAAAACACATAATGGCCATCAAGGGAATGTATCGGCCGTGAAACATCCTTAAGAATGGTCAGGTGAGCATTCTTAAGACTTTGGGCATTTGCCTTGAGGTCTTAAGTTCAAACCTTGGGACAGCCAAAGGGCAGCCTATTGGCCTTCTCAACTGCGAGCATGTCCGCCTGCGTTTTCTCAGGATGGTTTTCCTCTCTAGTGTGGTTTGCAGGCTATTGCACTAGAGCGGGGGTTTACCCAATACGCACCCGTAGGGTAGTGGCTGCGGGTTCCTACGTCATCAAAAAAAAAGACTAAAGCTTCTTCATCAGAATCATGGAGGACGGGTGGGCAAATGAGCACAACAACGACCGAAAAGGTAGAAAAGAAAGACACAAGACACCAAAACCCAAGAATAGATCCGAGCCTGGACAATCACCGTCTTACCTCAAGGTTGAGCAGGCAAAGAAGAAACAGGGGTTATGGTCGCCGCTTGAGAAGATCTGTCCAAACCCTTGAGACCCGGTCTCACCATCACCCCAAAATGCTTCCCAGGAGAGGTGGGGATGCCATCCTTGACCTAGATGCCTAGATCTGCAAAAGAAGACTAAAAAATGGAACTATAATAAGAAACAAGGAGAGCTCGCCGCCGCGAAGAGGGGAGCCGACGGCGAGCCCAACATAAGCCCTAACAACGACCAAGGAGTACAGATCTGAAGGAGGAATAGTCGATGAGAAGGGAAGAGGGACGAAGAAAAACTTGCAGAGATGCAAGACTACGAAAACTCCGGGAGGAGTACTGAACTCTCTAGAGCTCTCTCTAGAGAAGACAGAGAACAATCACTACAAATGCACATACATGAACTCGATATAGGTGACGTAAGAAAACAATTGAGAAAGATTTTCACAAATTATGCCGCAATTACTTAAGAGTAAAAGACACTGTCACTCCACACAAAGTCACTTGAGAGTAGGGCAAGCTGTCGGCCCGACCAACCCGCTCAACCCAGCCCGGGAATTCACGTGCTTGGATTTAACAAATGTTGGCACGTCATGGGCTTGGGCTTGAAATTTGAGCCCAACCAACATATGAGCTAGGCTTGCGTTATGTAACTTCGGCCCAAGCTCAACCAAGCCTGTCCCAAACTTTCTATTATGTTTATTATTTATTTGTAAGTATACTTAAATACGCATATTTAATAACCATTGGGTTCCCGATTCTCATTTCTCCGATTTATGTCAACTATCTATTTCTAATATATATAGAAGCCATTCATCATCTTCAGAATAATTTAGTGTCGTTCTATGAAGCAACTAATCTATATTACTTCCAATCGACTGTACTCTTATTCAACTAATGGAAATTAGTATGGCAATAAATTCACATAGGACACACATTGGATTCTGAAGTGCCATAGAAGAGTCACATATTAGGTTTTATGAAGTATTAATGTACGGTTTCTCTGACTTTTTTTTGGGGGGGGGGGGAGGGAGGGAGAGTTGGGCATCCTTCAAAGCTTGCCAAAACATCATAACCACATAAAGCCATATGGTGAAATAGATAGTACGTATGCACATACATGAACCCGACTATAGATGAAGTAAGAAAACAATTGAGATAGATTTTCACAATTGGGCCACAATTACTTAAGAGTAAAAGACACTTTCACTCCACACAAAGTCACTTGAGAGTAGGGCTGGCCCTCGGCCCGACAAACCCGCCCAATCCAGTCTGGGAATTTACGGGTTTGGATTTAACAAATGTCAGCATGTCATGGGCTTGGGGTTGAAATTTGAGCCCAACCAACGTATGAGCTGGTCTTGGGTTATGTAACTTCGGCCCAAGTTCAACCAAGCCTGGCCCAAACTTTCTTTTACTTATATTATCTATTTGTAAGTATGTTTAAATACGCATGTATAATAATTATTGGTGTGTCATTCTTTGTCCTTTAAATTATTGGATCAAATCAATCTCATTCATTTGATCACTTTTGTTTCATTAGAAACTCTTTGGTCTTCCAACCAATGAATATGTGACAATCATTAATTGTCTATATATTAAGAAAGGGTTGGGGTTTTACTGTTCATTAGAGGAGTGGTGGCTGAATTTCAGCCCTTGAATATGTCAGGAATATATGACTGGGATTGATTGGGTGTCCTAGGCCAGGGCATTACACTAGTTTGTATAAGTTGTGCACTGTCATTAGAAGTAGGATGCTCTAATGGAACACTAAAAGAGTGCTCATGTTTCAATTTTTATTCACACATATTCAAGTGGGTGGGACCCACACTCCACTCATTACTTATTCACTAGCGAATGACCCGTCCCGTTGGGACTATTCAAGGAGTACTTATTGAATGGAACACTCGCTAAAAAAGTATTACATTTTACGACTATTCACTGAGTTATTTTGATCCAGTATTTTGATTAGCAAAACGATGCAGAAATTTGGTAATCTTTTTATTTTGTTGTAGAATAAATTCCATTTTACAACACCATGAACCAAACATTAAAATTACATTATTTTACAATTTAAATCACCTTGTCAAAATAACCAAATTACGAAACAAAATGTTAAATTGAGGAGAAAGAGAATGAATAGAGAAGTAACTGATTTTTCCAAATGTGTGTTAATAAATGGTGGTGTGGGGTTGGGTGAGGTAGGTGGTTTCCTGAGAGGGAGCATCAAGTAGCAGAAGAGAGAGAGACTGGTGATTGAGACAGTGGAAAGGATCTCAGCCATCAATCACACCAAAATTTAAGGGTCCTAAATGAAACACACTTCACTTGTGAACAGAAAAACCCTTTCATTCCTTTATATATAGATGTTATGAGCAAATAAAAGTAATGACACAACACTACCCTAACTTTCTATTATTCTCATGGGTTCATCATCAGAATATATTGTTGATTAGAAAAACTTGCAGAGATGCAAGACTACGAAAATTCCGGGAGGAGTACTGAACTCTCTAGAGCTCTCTCTAGAGAAGACAAAGAACAATCACTACAAATGCACATACATGAACTCGATATTGGTGACATAAGAAAACAATTGAGAAAGATTTTCACAAATTATGCCACAATTACTTAAGAGTAAAAGACACTGTCACTCCACACAAAGTCACTTGAGAGAAGGGCTAGCTATCGGCCCGACCAACCCACTCAACCCAGCCCGGAATTCACGTGCATGGATTTAACAAATGTTGGCATGTCATGGGCTTGGGCTTGAAATTTGAGCCCAACCAACATATGAGCTGGGCTTGCGTTATGTAACTTCGGCCCAAGCTCAACCAAGCCTGTCCCAAACTTTCTATTATGTTTATTATTTATTTGTAAGTATACTTAAATACGCATATTTAATAACCATTGGGTTCCCGATTCTCATTTCTCCGATTTATGTCAACTATCTATTTCTAATATATATAGAAGCCATTCTTCATCTTCAGAATAATTTAGTGTCGTTCTATGAAGCAACTAATCTATATTACTTCCAATCGACTGTACTCTTATTCAACTAATGGAAATTAGTATGGCAATAAATTCACATAGGACACACATTGGATTCTGAAGTGCCATAGAAGAGTCACATATTAGGTTTTATGAAGTATTAATGTACGGTTTCTCTGACTTTTTTTTTGGGGGGGGGGGAGGGAGGGAGAGTGGGGCATCCTTCAAAGCTTGCCAAAACATCATAACCACATAAAGCCATATGGTGAAATAGATAGTACGTATGCACATACATGAACCCGACTATAGATGAAGTAAGAAAACAATTGAGATAGATTTTCACAATTGGGCCACAATTACTTAAGAGTAAAAGACACTTTCACTCCACACAAAGTCACTTGAGAGTAGGGCTGGCCCTCGGCCCGACAAACCCGCCCAATCCAGTCTGGGAATTTACGGGTTTGGATTTAACAAATGTCAGCATGTCATGGGCTTGGGGTTGAAATTTGAGCCCAACCAACGTATGAGCTGGTCTTGGGTTATGTAATTTCGGCCCAAGTTCAACCAAGCCTGGCCCAAACTTTCTTTTACTTATATTATCTATTTGTAAGTATGTTTAAATACGCATGTATAATAATTATTGGTGTGTCATTCTTTGTCCTTTAAATTATTGGATCAAATCAATCTCATTCATTTGATCACTTTTGTTTCATTAGAAACTCTTTGGTCTTCCAACCAATGAATATGTGACAATCATTAATTGTCTATATATTAAGAAAGGGTTGGGGTTTTACTGTTCATTAGAGGAGTGGTGGCTGAATTTCAGCCCTTGAATATGTCAGGAATATATGACTGGGATTGATTGGGTGTCCTAGGCCAGGGCATTACACTAGTTTGTATAAGTTGTGCACTGTCATTAGAAGTAGGATGCTCTAATGGAACACTAAAAGAGTGCTCATGTTTCAATTTTTATTCACACATATTCAAGTGGGTGGGACCCACACTCCACTCATTACTTATTCACTAGCGAATGACCCGTCCCGTTGGGACTATTCAAGGAGTACTTATTGAATGGAACACTCGCTAAAAAAGTATTACATTTTACGACTATTCACTGAGTTATTTTGATCCAGTATTTTGATTAGCAAAACGATGCAGAAATTTGGTAATCTTTTTATTTTGTTGTAGAATAAATTCCATTTTACAACACCATGAACCAAACATTAAAATTACATTATTTTACAATTTAAATCACCTTGTCAAAATAACCAAATTACGAAACAAAATGTTAAATTGAGGAGAAAGAGAATGAATAGAGAAGTAACTGATTTTTTCCAAACGTGTGTTAATAAATGGTGGTGTGGGGTTGGGTGAGGTAGGTGGTTTCCTGAGAGGGAGCATCAAGTAGCAGAAGAGAGAGAGACTGGTGATTGAGACAGTGGAAAGGATCTCAGCCATCAATCACACCAAAATTTAAGGGTCCTAAATGAAACACACTTCACTTGTGAACAGAAAAACCCTTTCATTCCTTTATATATAGATGTTATGAGCAAATAAAAGTAATGACACAACACTACCCTAACTTTCTATTATTCTCATGGGTTCATCATCAGAATATATTGTTGATTAGAAAAACTTGCAGAGATGCAAGACTACGAAAATTCCGGGAGGAGTACTGAACTCTCTTGAGCTCTCTCTAGAGAAGACAAAGAACAATCACTACAAATGCACATACATGAACTCGATATTGGTGACATAAGAAAACAATTGAGAAAGATTTTCACAAATTATGCCACAATTACTTAAGAGTAAAAGACACTGTCACTCCACACAAAGTCACTTGAGAGAAGGGCTAGCTATCGGCCCGACCAACCCGCTCAACCCAGCCCGGAATTCACGTGCATGGATTTAACAAATGTTGGCATGTCATGGGCTTGGGCTTGAAATTTGAGCCAAACCAACATATGAGCTGGGCTTGCGTTATGTAACTTCGGCCCAAGCTCAACCAAGCCTGTCCCAAACTTTCTATTATGTTTATTATTTATTTGTAAGTATACTTAAATACGCATATTTAATAACCATTGGGTTCCCGATTCTCATTTCTCCGATTTATGTCAACTATCTATTTCTAATATATATAGAAGCCATTCTTCATCTTCAGAATAATTTAGTGTCGTTCTATGAAGCAACTAATCTATATTACTTCCAATCGACTGTACTCTTATTCAACTAATGGAAATTAGTATGGCAATAAATTCACATAGGACACACATTGGATTCTGAAGTGCCATAGAAGAGTCACATATTAGGTTTTATGAAGTATTAATGTACGGTTTCTCTGACTTTTTTTTGGGGGGGGGGGGGGGGAGGGAGGGAGAGTGGGGCATCCTTCAAAGCTTGCCAAAACATCATAACCACATAAAGCCATATGGTGAAATAGATAGTACGTATGCACATACATGAACCCGACTATAGATGAAGTAAGAAAACAATTGAGATAGATTTTCACAATTGGGCCACAATTACTTAAGAGTAAAAGACACTTTCACTCCACACAAAGTCACTTGAGAGTAGGGCTGGCCCTCGGCCCGACAAACCCGCCCAATCCAGTCTGGGAATTTACGGGTTTGGATTTAACAAATGTCAGCATGTCATGGGCTTGGGGTTGAAATTTGAGCCCAACCAACGTATGAGCTGGTCTTGG
Source organism: Linanthus parryae (assembly GCA_023055425.1). Taxonomy (NCBI): domain Eukaryota; kingdom Viridiplantae; phylum Streptophyta; class Magnoliopsida; order Ericales; family Polemoniaceae; genus Linanthus; species Linanthus parryae. The sequence goes on from JALGPY010000002.1 coordinate 3,533,745, forward strand.
GTTATGTAATTTCGGCCCAAGTTCAACCAAGCCTGGCCCAAACTTTCTTTTACTTATATTATCTATTTGTAAGTATGTTTAAATACGCATGTATAATAATTATTGGTGTGTCATTCTTTGTCCTTTAAATTATTGGATCAAATCAATCTCATTCATTTGATCACTTTTGTTTCATTAGAAACTCTTTGGTCTTCCAACCAATGAATATGTGACAATCATTAATTGTCTATATATTAAGAAAGGGTTGGGTTTTTACTGTTCATTAGAGGAGTGGTGGCTGAATTTCAGCCCTTGAATATGTCAGGAATATATGACTGGGATTGATTGGGTGTCCTAGGCCAGGGCATTACACTAGTTTGTATAAGTTGTGCACTGTCATTAGAAGTAGGATGCTCTAATGGAACACTAAAAGAGTGCTCATGTTTCAATTTTTATTCACACATATTCAAGTGGGTGGGACCCACACTCCACTCATTACTTATTCACTAGCGAATGACCCGTCCCGTTGGGACTATTCAAGGAGTACTTATTGAATGGAACACTCGCTAAAAAAGTATTACATTTTACGACTATTCACTGAGTTATTTTGATCCAGTATTTTGATTAGCAAAACGATGCAGAAATTTGGTAATCTTTTTATTTTGTTGTAGAATAAATTCCATTTTACAACACCATGAACCAAACATTAAAATTACATTATTTTACAATTTAAATCACCTTGTCAAAATAACCAAATTACGAAACAAAATGTTAAATTGAGGAGAAAGAGAATGAATAGAGAAGTAACTGATTTTTTCCAAACGTGTGTTAATAAATGGTGGTGTGGGGTTGGGTGAGGTAGGTGGTTTCCTGAGAGGGAGCATCAAGTAGCAGAAGAGAGAGAGACTGGTGATTGAGACAGTGGAAAGGATCTCAGCCATCAATCACACCAAAATTTAAGGGTCCTAAATGAAACACACTTCACTTGTGAACAGAAAAACCCTTTCATTCCTTTATATATAGATGTTATGAGCAAATAAAAGTAATGACACAACACTACCCTAACTTTCTATTATTCTCATGGGTTCATCATCCGAATATATTGTTGATTAGAAAAACTTGCAGAGATGCAAGACTACGAAAATTCCGGGAGGAGTACTGAACTCTCTTGAGCTCTCTCTAGAGAAGACAAAGAACAATCACTACAAATGCACATACATGAACTCGATATTGGTGACATAAGAAAACAATTGAGAAAGATTTTCACAAATTATGCCACAATTACTTAAGAGTAAAAGACACTGTCACTCCACACAAAGTCACTTGAGAGAAGGGCTAGCTATCGGCCCGACCAACCCGCTCAACCCAGCCCAGAATTCACGTGCATGGATTTAACAAATGTTGGCATGTCATGGGCTTGGGCTTGAAATTTGAGCCCAACCAACATATGAGCTGGGCTTGCGTTATGTAACTTCGGCCCAAGCTCAACCAAGCCTGTCCCAAACTTTCTATTATGTTTATTATTTATTTGTAAGTATACTTAAATACGCATATTTAATAACCATTGGGTTCCCGATTCTCATTTCTCCGATTTATGTCAACTATCTATTTCTAATATATATAGAAGCCATTCTTCATCTTCAGAATAATTTAGTGTCGTTCTATGAAGCAACTAATCTATATTACTTCCAATCGACTGTACTCTTATTCAACTAATGGAAATTAGTATGGCAATAAATTCACATAGGACACACATTGGATTCTGAAGTGCCATAAAAGAGTCACATATTAGGTTTTATGAAGTATTAATGTACGATTTCTCTGACTTTTTTTTGGGGGGGGGGGTGGGAGGGAGGGAGAGTGGGGCATCCTTCAAAGCTTGCCAAAACATCATAACCACATAAAGTCATATGGTGAAATAGATAGTACGGATGCACATACATGAACCCGACTAAGTAAGAAAACAATTGAGATAGATTTTCACAAATTGGGCCACAATTACTTAAGAGTAAAAGACACTTTCACTCCACACAAAGTCACTTGAGAGTAGGGCTGGCCCTCGGCCCGACAAACCCGCCCAATCCAGTCTGGGAATTTACGGGTTTGGATTTAACAAATGTCAGCATGTCATGGGCTTGGGGTTTAAATTTGAGCCCAACCAACATATGAGTTGGGCTTGGGTTATCTAACTTCGGCCCAAGTTCAACCAAGCCTGGCCCAAACTTTCTTTTACGTATATTATCTATTTGTAAGTATGCTTAAATACGCATGCATAATAATTATTGGCGTGTCAATCAATCTCAGTCATTAGATAACTTTTGTTTCATTAGAAACTCTTTGGTCTTCCAACCAATGAATATGTGACAATCATTAATTGTCCATATATTAAGATAGTGTTGGGGTTTTACTGTTCATTGGAGGATTGGTGGCTGAATTTCAACCCTTGGATGTGTCCAGAATATATGACTGGGATTGATTGAGTGTCCCAGGCCAGGGCATTACACTAGTTTGTATAAGTCGTGCACTGTCATTAGAAGTAGGATGCTCTAATGGAACACTAAAAAATTGCTCATGTTTCAATTTTTATTCACACATATTCAAGTGGGTGGGACCCACACTCCACTCATTACTTATTCACTAGCGAATGACCCGTCCCATTGGTACTATTCACGGAGTACGTATTGAATGGAACACTCGCTAAAAAAGTATTACATTTACGACTATTCACTGAGTCATTTTGATCCAGTATTTTGATTAGCAAAACGATGCAGGAATTTTGTAATCTTTTTATTTTGTTGTAGAATAAATTCCATTTTACAACACCATGAACCAAATATTAAAATTACATCATTTTACAATTTAAATCACCTTGTCAAAATAACCAAATTACGAAACAAAATCTTAAATTGAGGAGAAAGAGAATGAATAGAGAAGTAACTGATTTTTTCCAAACGTGTGTTGATAAATGGTGGTGTGGGGTTGGGTGAGGTAGGTGGTTGCCTGAGAGGGAGCATCAAGTAGCAGAAAAGAGAGAGACTGGTGATTGCGACAGTGAAAAGGATCTCAGCCATCACTCACACCAAAATCTAAGGGTCCTAATGAAACACATTTCACTTGTAAACGAAAAAAAGAAACCCTTTCCTTCCTTTATACCACTCCGTTCCCTTTCTTCCTACACCTTGGAGAGGGCACGAGGAATAAGGAAATCGTCACTTTTACAATTTTACCCTTCTCCTTCTTCTAAATTTTCTTTAATGTTTTCTTTCTCTCTCTACCTTACCTACCAAAAACACCACCACCAGTCAATCACTCCTACCAACAACACAAATCACAAAACCAAGCAATAAAATTTCAGATCGAAGATTTCTATTCACAAATCGAAGAAAAGATTTACAAATCCAAGAATGAAAATCACAGATGACGAAAAGAAGAGGAAAAGAATAAAAAGAAGGGGAAGAATTTCACAGATCCAAGAAACAATTTCACAGAGGAATCAGACGAGGAAAAGTGAAAAAGATGGAAAGATGAAGGGGAAGAAAGCAAAGCACATATCCGGCTCTCGAATCGCCGGAGAGGACAGATCTGGTCGCCAACGCGTGTCTCTCTTCGCCGACCTCTTCATCACCTCTGTCAGCGTGTTTCTCTTTCTCTCTCTCTGTTCTGATGGAGGTAGAGATGGTGATGTCGGTGGTCAGGGGCGATGACGATGGAGGAGGTGATGGGGGTGATGGTATCGTTGGTGTGCGGTGAGGGAGTAGAAGAAGAAGATAAGAAGAGAAGAAAATGAGGGAAAAACAAGAAATAACAGAGGTGGTGAGAGAAAGAGAGGTGAGGATAGTGATAAAAAAAATGGGTCAGATGGATGTTTGATCGGCTGGTGTATAATTTTGGGTTGGGTCGTTGTTTTTAGTGGGGGCCCAATTTCATTAACTATATTGTAAATAATAATTGTGGGGTATTTTTCTGAGGGTAAAATAGGTATCTTGTAACTTTAAACTTGCCAAATGAAGAAAGTGGTAGGAAGAGAGGGAACGGACAGAAATAGAAAGTGATAGGAAGAGATGGAACGGAGTGGTATATATGTAGATGTTATGAGCAAAAAAAGTAATGACACAACACTACCCTAACTTTCTATTATTCTCATGGGTTCATCTTCAGAATATTTTGTTTTTGTTGATAGGGCGGACTTAGGGTTTGTCGCGTGAGTGAGTGAGTGAGTGAGTTCATCTGTAAAATTGGACTCCCACAGAAGAAGACACATCGTCAATGGCTCCACCAGCGAGGAATCACAAGTTCGCGGTTATGGTTCTTGCTCCGCCGATGAACTTTTCTGCTACAAATGACGCTTTGAAATCGTATCCGGAGTGGATGAGGATGAAGGAGAAGAAGAAGACTCGAAAGGGGCCAAACCTGGATTTTTCCGATTTTCCATCTGATTTGGTGGAAAGCATACTGGAAAGGCTATCTTCCGCCGATTGGATTCGATTTGGTGCGACTTGTCAGAAGAATCTCTCTTTTGTGACCACCCAACCACACCCTCATCGATATCAGTTTCGGACGATTGACAAGCTTCCATGGATTGCTAACTTCGCCTGCTTTGGGAACGGCAGGTTCGGATTCAGCTTGTTCCAGCCACCACAACAAGAACGAGGAAGGCCACACTATGCTGATTATCAAATTCCTGACCTAAAAGGAGACACCCTTATCAAAGCTTCAAAGAAAGGTTGGTTTCTTTGTTTATGGCCAAAACAAGGAGAATCAGGCATGACACGTTTCTTATTGTTTTCTCCATTCAATAAAAGGATCATCCAGTTGCCTGATCTGGGTCATTATCTCAACAACGAAATCAACTGGAAATCATGCCATGCCACCTTTTCTTCAGATGATCCATCTTCTCCAGACTGTGTTTTCTTCTTCTTGTCTAAGGACAGGACTACCCCAGAGCAAATTAGTATCAGCACACTAGAAAATCAAAAGACTGGAAAGTGGAAGACTAAGCTTTTTGATAAGCTGATGATTGGTTCTGTTTCATCTGTGGTCTACCATGAGGGATGCTTCTATTGTCTATCCGGCCTAGGTGAGCTAGCAGCCTATGATGTTGTTCATCAGAGCTGGAATCTCATTGTCGCTCAATACCCTTTGTCCAACTTGCCTTCTAGTGTGTTATTAGTTGGATTAGATTCCTATTTGGTTGTTTGTGAAGGGAAGTTAATTCTTGCGTACAAACCGCCATTTGCGTCCAACCACAATGACGTGGTTGACTGCGGCCTATGTGAATTTACCAGCTCTACAAGTAGATGGGTTGAGAAAACAAGTTTGGGGGATCATGCTCTATTTCTTGGTTATCCTACCTCATTTTCTGTTCCGGTCCCGTCTTCGTCAAATGTTGCCGACAGGATGTATTTCTACACTTTCATGTTAGATGAAGAAGATTGCCCGATCTACTATTCCTTTAAGGATGGCCGGTGTCACCTGTTCGAGGATGGCGGCTACTGGTCCAGTAAAGGTCGAATGTGGATTGAACCCCCTTCCCCCTTCTGAACTTGGTGGAAGATCAATTCACTCGTCTTTCCACAAAGCAAGGCCCATCCCTTACTCCAAAGTTTTCAGGCTGTCTCACTAGCTTCTTTTTTGGTAATTTTATCTTACTTAAAGTGAACTGTGCGGAACATATTGGGGTATCAATGATGATATCGATAAATCTTATCTCGCTTTTCCCCTTTGTTTTTTTATTGATTGTTTCGTAGTTGGTTTGTCCTAAAAAAGAAATCGCTTGCTAGACATGACTGCCCGTTGAATCTAGTCAAGATATGGTTGACAATTATGCTTATGTATATCTGTCAAACCTTGTATATTCACATTTGCTGTGTCTTGACAGATGTTCTACAGTAAAATATAAGTCCACCAGTGTATGGTGCAGTAGCAATTGTTGTGGTACAAGTGGTACCTGCATGATTATCTTGTGTATGATATCTGTCAAAGTCGAATTATTAATCACAGTTAAAATTATCAGAGAGCATTACACGGAACAACTAGTCCACCTACTCAGCAGAAGGAGCAATTATTTTATACTTGTAAATTTTACAATTTAAAAGTCCACCCTGTTTGTATGCAGAGCAGAGATACATTTCTTCTCAAGTGAATTCATGATTGATGTCCAAGACGAAGTTATGAAAGGATTCATCTTGATAATGACACCAGAAAACGTTCCATTTACTTGTTGTAAAGATATAGAGTGCAGATTTAGACAAAGGGGGGAAACAAAATTTGGGTATGACTGGCGTTCCTCTTGTGTATATCATGTGGGTTTCTTCAATGTTTCTGTGTGATGCTCTTGTGAGACATTATGAAGGCAGCTTCAGTCTTACAATCCTATATTAGTTTCAATTCAGCGTAGCTGAACAACCTTGTGTATGCTTCTGTGATGGTTTTACCAGGACCTTGGGCCTCTCTGTACTATTATACGTTCCTTCTATCTTAGGCTAGCTGGAGATCATAAAGTGGAATGGATCTGCTGCTCTGGGTTTAACAGCTGGTTAGTAAGTTGAACTGTCAGGGAGTTGGGACTTGATTGATTTATGCACCCTATACAAATTGATGGGGATTTTGAGTTCTCACTGAATATCCATGATGTTTCATATAGTTCCTTAGGCATGTATTCCTCAGCGGTGGTGTTTCCATTGTTGACGAGTACGACTACAATGTTTGGAAATAAACAAGTAAATGTGAGACAGAAAAAGGCGGATTACAATCTCTGGTAAGTATTTTCTTAAATAAGATAACAATATCTCTTAGATCGTGTTTCCTTTCTCTTCGGTTGAGGGTCTCCGACTTGCTCTCGAATTAGATCTTCTTTTCTTTAGGCGGAAAAGATGTTCTCCGGTTTGGGTGGAGTTGAGATCTCCGATTTAGGCAAATGTGTGCTCTCCGATTTGGAGGAGCCGAAATTTCTTATTTTTGGAGGAGGATTTCTCCAATTTGGGCGGAGTTGGAATCTCCGACTTAGGCAGATGTGTGTTCTCCAATTTGGCGGAGTTGAAATCTCTTATTTTGGCAGAGGCGTTTCCATTTTCTTTCATTGAGGGTTTCACGACATGCTCTCGAATTGAGGGGTGAGATCTTCTATTTAGGTGGATAAGATGTTCTTTGGTTCGAGTGGAGTTAGGATCTCCGATTTAGGAAGATGTATGTTATCTGATTTGTAGGAGCTGAGATCTCTTCTTTTGGCAGAGGAGGTGTTCTTCGATTTGGGCGGAGTTGGAATCTCCGACCCGGGCAGATGTGCATTCTCCGATATGGACGGAGTTGGTATCTCTGATTTTGGCTGAAGAGTTGATTCCAGGTAGCAACGATGTCCTTCAGGCTTTTGATGGCTTGTCCGGCATCGCTCTGCTACTTCTAAATCTCCACGCTTGTTTTTCTCTCAGAGAGAAAAATGAAGGAGAGCAAGAAGCACGGGTGTGGGCGCGAGTTAAGGGTGCGGGTGCTGCAAATTTCAAAACGCGGCAGGTGTACGGCTAATTTATTTATATTTTTATGTTATTCATATACATAGGCATGGACCAACAATTATAGAAAAAATCATAATTGATCCCAAGTCCTAACACAAATTGAGTTTGAACCCATGACCTCGAGCAGGGGCTATAAGTGCTCTTCCACTGAGCTAGCATCGGTTTGCAGATGTTTGTATATTTAAATAGGGTAAAAGACACTTTCACCCCTTCCAATTTCAAGAAAAAGACACTTGCACCCCTTTTAACTAACGGCTTCTCTGGTATCAAAGTCTTTTCACCATTTCTGTTAGTTTGAAGGGGTGCAAGTGTATTTTTCTTGAAACTGGAAGGGGTGAGTGTCTTTTACAATATACAAACATCTGCAAATGGGTGCTAGCTCAGTGGCAGAACACTTATAGCCCCTGCATGACATCACGCGTTCAAACCCGATTTGTGTTAAGATTGATTATGATTTCTTATAACTTTTTTTTGGGAATAATAGTTTTTCCTCGGGTTCGAACCCGGGACCCCATGCAGAGGTTTTTAAACGCTCTACCATTGAGCTAGCATCCATTCACACAATTATAATTTATTATAATTGATGGTCTATGACTATATATTTGAATAATATAAATAAATTAGCTGCACACCTGCCGGGTAGTCCTATTTTTTGAAACTTGCAGCACTCTGAATTCGCACCCACACCCGTGCTTCTTGCCCTCCTACATTTTCCTTTATAAATAAAGGGTCACTAGCAAAGAGAAAAACAAGCGTGGAGATGTAGACGCAGCAGAGCGGTCCCGAACAAGTCATCAAAGGGAGAAAGTATTCATTGGGTCTAGCCCCACCACTGTGACATGCCTGCGTGGTGGGGCGCGCCATTCATCTTCTGACAAATATGCACTAGTCAGATGGAACCCACCAAATTTTCCTTGTTTGTCAAAAGCTGAATGACGCGTCCCACCACGCAGGCATGCCACAGTGGTGGGGCTAGCCCCAATGAATACTTTCTCCATCAAAGGCCCAAAGGAAACTGTCGCTGCCCATAATCACCTCCTCCGCCAAAGTCAGAGATCCCAACTCTGCCCATACCAGAGAATGCACATCTGCCCATGTCGGAGACTCCAACTCCTCCCAAATCGACTGACACCTCCTCTGCCGAAATAAGAGATCCCAGCTCCGCCAAATCATATAACATATATGTCCTAAATCGGATATCCTAATTCCACCAGAACCGGCGAATATCTTATCCGCCTAAATAGAAGAAGATGTAGCCCCTCAATTCGAGAGCAAGTCGTGAGACCTCCTTTGCTGGAATAAGTGATCCCAGCTCCGCCTAATCGGAGATTTCACCTGCGCCCAAACAAAGAAAAGATCCTCTTTCTCCAAATCAGAGAACACACGTCTGTCTAAATTGGAGATCCTAACTCCACCCGAACATGTGAACATCTTATCCGCCTAAATTGGAGAAGATCTAAATCAAGAGCAAGTCGCGAGACCCTCAATTTATGAAAAAAGAAACAAGATCTAAAGGATGCTGTATTCTTATTTAGAAAAAATAAGAACACAGCATGGCGGGAGGTCTTACTGTGGCATGGTCTTCTTTACCTCCTTTTCACTATTTCCTGAAAGGTTAGTGTCTAAAGTTTCTCCTGTTATTATTTACTTTTCCAACACAAAGAACTAATAGGCTCTTAGATTCTGAGTACAATTATAGGGCTTTATAGATTTCATTATATACTTACCGGATGCTTCCCCTAGGCCGTCCTATTCTTTAGCCATCTGAAGTGTGCCAGTGGTAAAGCCCCGTGCTCTTGATTTGTGAAATATAGTAAATCGACCAAGCCATCTCTAGGACCTCCCCCGCTACTATGTAATGATACTCATATTATAAGGGAATTTTCCTTCCCCTATATTATGGTTGGGGATGAACATTTCTTCCATCGCTGATATGTACTACAGAAGTTCAACCATTAGCTCAGGATTCTCTGTCAGAGTAAAATTAGTCTGCTCGCCCTGTAACCTTCGGCCTTAGTAGAGCCAAGCTCTCACATTCCTTGCTTACTTGCTGGCATCCTTTTTCCTGTCTCTTGATTTTGATATGCCATTGGGGATGAGAAAGAGTATATTCGTGCACCGTGTGGCTTATATACAAACACCATATGTGGATTCCTGAGAGGATTGTTGGGTTCTATGTGAAACGAATACCATTTTTACATCATACAGCTTCATGTTTTGATAAAAGTGTTCTCCCAGTCCCATTATCTCTCGAGTCTTATTATTTATATGTCTATCTTCGTTATGTTGGTTTCTGTAGCCAGAGGATTGAGGATGAACTGCGGGACAGTGTGTCTCCCAGTGCAGAGCGAAGGGTTGGATCAACTGAAGTATCATTTAGGGAAGTGGTTGTGGGAGTATGGTTTGGAGTAGGAAAGTCTATCGAGGAGAGTTATTGATGCTAGGTTCAGCTTGGTGAGTGGGGGTTGGCAAGTCTTTTTTGACTGGTGTCTCCTCGACAAGGTAATTTTACACACCTTCCTATTATTCTAATCAGCGTGAGACTCATTTTTCCATGGTTCCGGATGCTTTTGATCTGAAATGTAGGAACCCCTCTGCGGGTCTCATTTTTTGTCCAGTGTGCATCTCATGATATGATCTTTGACTATTGACAACTTGGATCGCCGCCGTCAACTGGTAGTTAATTGGTGCTGTTTGTGAAACCTTGTACTTTGGCGTGCATAACCTTGCCGACAGGATATTTTTCCATAGCTCCAGCAACCGTGAGCTTAGCTCGCTCGGCTGATCCTTGAAGGATAGTCAGTTTCACCTGTTCAAGGATAGTGGCTACTGGTCCAATGACCTTAAAAAGATGAATATGTTCTGAAGCTTCTCCATGTCTCACCCTTTCACTTTCTTTTTGTCTGTGCTGAAGAACCAGTTTATTAGTCAACAAACTCCTCAGGCTATTTTACAAGCTTGTTTTGGGTAGTTTGATTTAACTTGAAAACATTACGCGTCAGGTCCCGGATATCATTGGTAATAATGATACAAGCTATTATGTCCTCCTTTCTTGATAGTTTTCATAGTTGTTTTTATCATTATAAGTACGTTCAATAGCTTGCTCGATTTGACTGCTTGTTCAAATTTCTTGATATATTATTCATTGTTCTGCTGGTTTCTAATATCTCTTTTTGTAGTGTTCTTGATAGATGTTATGCAGTAGAATGTAGGCAGGAAAGATTAAATACACATTTGCTCACTCCCTGTGTCTGCTTCGGTGATGTTTTACCAGGATGTTAGGACTGTTTAGCCAGTGGAAGCTCATGTGAGGCCTCACATTATCCTTTGTAGGACTATATCGGAAGGTCCCTAGCTGGGAGATACTTCTATGGATTGGTCTTCTCCTGGAAGTTTAACTGTGTGTTCACTGCTTATAGGGTGCCAAACGGATGGTTATTAAGCTGAGCTGTTGGGAGCTGAGATCTGATTTGGTGGTGCAGTAGTAACCCAGGTATCAGTTGTGGTAGGACGTCCATGATTTTTTCTCTAAGATATGTACGTTGTACTAGGCCACCCCTGTCTGTGCGGAGTTCATTATTCAAGTAATTTATGTCTTCTTGGGACGCTGTAAATTTTTTTGTGTTAACTTGTGGCGGAGATATGCATGTTTCTTAAGAACCCTTAAAATGTTCCACCTGCATAAAAGACTGGGATCTCTAGATTCTTTCTATTTCACGGTATTTTGCTTATCATAAAATAGGGTTGTTAAATTGTGGCGGAGATATGCATGTGAAGCTCGAAGGTGCAGAAGAGGGGAATTTAAATGATTACAGTTAATTTGAACTTTGAAATTCTGAATTCTTATCACCATTCTGCAAGAGGATTTGCATGATAGGATTTTGTGAATCCTCAGAATTATAAACTCGTTGCAACTAGCAAGTAGAGGATGAGTTATGTGGAAGTTCTGCACCAGCTTTATATGCATTATTCTTGATTTACTTTTGATTGCCAATAGTGATGCTTACTACGCCAGTATTGTGCAATTTTTTATGCAAATTTTCTGCTTGCAAGTCTTTGCGCACAAATGCATAGTTATGCAGCATATCAGAAGCTGTGATTAGTTCATTATAGATAAAATCTCCATGTTTGGTTTAGGATTTACAACATGGGGGGAGAATCTATGCACTTTTAAGCTCTGTTTGGTTTGCAGTAAAATGTTTTACAATGGAAAATATTCTACGCGTAAAATATTTTGTGTGAAAAAGTTTTCTCTGCAGTTAATTTCTGGTGTTTGGTTGACACATGCCAAAACAGTTAGTTTGTTTTCAAAGACGGATAATAATTTGATCAATTATCAAAAAAATTGACCTTGTTGAGAATACAGTTATTTAAGGATCAAAGAAGGAATGGAACTATGGAAGTAAAAAAATACAGCAGATTTCTCACAGTTACTACAGTTGTTGAGCTTTGTCTTACCCTAGAACAGCACGCACATGTTTCAGTAACTAGTTATTTACTTGACGGACTGTTTTACCTGTGGTATATATCTAATTGTCTATATGTTTTCTGTATTGGACCTTACTACAATGAATTGGACATAAATTCAAAAGTAGAAGATTTCGTTTCCTTGTTTCCTATATGTTACCTGTCGCATTATCCTGCTGTCAGGACACGTTCACTATGATGACAATCTCTTGGACAGTGGGCATATAATGGCATATTCTGTAAATCTACACAATAGGTATAACGGGATTTTGGAAAAACCAATTTTCTAGCAACATTCAAGTAGGACAAAGAGATGCTCATCAATGGAACAAACTGTATATATCCTTTTGTATTGCATGCTGTCACTTGTCTGGGCTCCTAGTGTTTATCTGGTATGTGTTTGCTGCAATATGATGTGAATACATGCATTGTGACTGCCTATAATAGTTTGTGAGGTAGAATAAACACTCAGAAATGCCACATACAGTAGATTCTAAAAAATATTTTCACTTCCTGGGGGAGTTCTATACTTATATCCATAAATTCGCATCTTCTTATTTTCTCCTATCAAATAAAAAATATTTTAGTATCAGTGTCCCAACTTCCATATAGCTGAGCGAGATTGCAGCTATTTCTCCCCAGTGATCAACTCATTGATCGCTGTTCGCAAGAAAATGAAGGACTTCTAAATTCAGGGTGTAGTCTTTTTCCTAAAGCTTAACTCTCCTGGTTTCTTGTTTATGACCGACCCTTATGGCTTCATCTTCTGTTTCTGTGTACCCTTGATAGACGTCATTTAGTACAGATCAAGCACCGTACGAAGATTAGGTTGCTAGGTCTTGTGACTGTCTTTCTAATTAGAGAGCACCTTTTGTTTGCTTCTCTGATAAGTTATTGCTAACACCAGGAAGATTTACTGGCAGGCCTTTCTTATGCAGACTGGATTTGCTTCAATTGTAAACTATAGTAGGGGGCTATTTTCTCAGCCACCAGTCCTGGGAACTGAAATTCTGTATTCAGGTTGAACAATTATATTCTCCCCCATGGACGGCCACCTTGTGCTATTTTGGAGTTCTTATGTTTCTCCTATTAATTTTAGGATCATTAAGTTGCCTAATTTGAACCATGACATGGAGAATGTCGACAACTGACAGATGCGTGCAGCAAGTTGTTTTATGGTCCATCTTTCACGGACCATAAGTACTTGATGAACTGAAAATGTCATACCCGGAAAAGTTAGAATAAGAAAACAGGAATTGTGAAATAGCAAATAGCAGTCTAGTTCTAGTACTTGTACTTGATGAACTGAAGATGTGGTCTACCATGACGGATCTTTATACTGTTTCTATTGGAAAAGCGTAAACTTTGTCAGCCTATGATGTCGGTTTCATCACTTCATCTCCTTCTGTAGACAGAACTTCAAAGATGATTTGTGCAAATAATGTTAGTGTTGGCCGCAAGCACAAGGGCCGAGGTTTGTGATAAAATGGGAGGCAGGTAAGGATGAGAAGCCTGATGAGTCCATGAGGGGTGAAGTGCCTGATAAAGGAAAACAACCACTTGTATCTGGGGGACCAAAATGGGAAAGAGTGCAGGGAGGGAAAGAGAAGATCAATACAGCCTATCAATTTTAGTAGCTGTTCAAAGACATGGATTAATAAAATAAGTTTCTGAGCTCATGCGAAATTTCTTGTTTGTGCTACTTCTATAGTGATGCAAAAGCATGTCGTGTCTTTTGTCACAGATTTATGAGTATGGGGTTTTCCATAGTTATTCTCTTTTTGTGGGAGTTATGATGTAAATAACCAAAACTGAAACTTCTCTTGGAAGATTCAGGCCTTTAAAAGACAACCAAGTTGCAGAAGAAGATATCCTGCTTTAAGAAAATGTGAAGAGCAAAAGCTCTACTCCTCCAGTTGGGGTTGAAGTATTGGAGGCTTGGGTTTTGAGGATTCAACTCGTGGTGCCTATCGATCTCTTTTTGCTGCAGGAGTGCGCGAGAGACTAGCAGAAAGCCACTGTCCTTTCTTGCTGTTTCTATCAGCTGTAAAAGTGCGCGAGAAACTAGCAGGAAGCTATCTTCCTCCTTCTATGTGTGTTAGTCTTCTCTAAGAATAGTATGTAATACAGATTTGAGCTTTAGTTTTATTATCAAATTATAATCGAGATCTACCTGGGGCTGCTTGCATCATACAGCCTATCACATGCTCTGACCAAATTTATTAACCCTTCAAGAAGGGTCAGCCCTGCCCTGCACAGACACTAAATCCTGTAGTGGAATCTAGATTTTTCCAGTCCTGAACTTGAAAGAACCAGTTTGTTTTCGTCTTCTATTAAGCTGGATCAAATCAACTCTACTACACAACTGTGGCAGCTATAGTTCTGGAAGTTTTATGCAACTGATATTGGTAATGGTATTTCCAGATTTTTTGTCCTCTTTGCTCTCTGTTGCTTTCTTGTTTGTTTTTCATGGTTGTTCCTGTCAGTTACCTGAAGAGGGCAATTAGGTGCTGGATGTAACCGTAGGCGAGATGCGATTGGCAAATTGAGAAGACAACAAAGACCCAAAAAGTTTCATTCTACTTTTTTTTATGCTCTTAGGCGTTTCAGTTTTCAATTGCTAAGGTATTACTTCATCTGTTTCTTCTCTTTCTTCCAGTTTTGAGTTTTACAACTATTCATCAGGTCGCTTTGACCGGATGATTTGATTAGCAATACGATGCAATTTTTTGGTAAATTTTCATGGTGTTGTACAGTAAACTTTAATCTACAACACCATGAAAAATTACCGAAAAATTGCATCGTTTTGCTATCGAAATCACCAAGTCAAAGTGACATGGCTACAATGAAAAAGTTAAAACTGGAAGAAAGAGAAGAAACGGACCAAGTACCTTTCATTGTTAAGTCAATTTGCTTCCAAATGCTGCTGACGAGAAACATTATTATATATATGGTGATGAAATTTGTTGTATTTACTGTAAGGGATGTTTTTATTGTCTATCTCCCTGTAGTAAGCTGACTACTTATGCCGCTGTTAAGAAGAACTGGGATTCGAGCATCCATTCCGCAATGTGTCGCAAGAATACAATGCCAAAAAGGAATCACTTAAGCTTATTTGAGTTTAGTAGCTGTACTAGGATATGTGTTAGGGAAATAGGCTTGAAATTGTAATATCATTCTTTTTCCTTCTAGCTTGCATTTTTGACTGTTTTTCATAGTTGATTTATCATGATAGGAATGTTCGGATATTTGCTAGATTTGATTGCTCAGTCAAAATTTCAAATTGAGATGTGTATGACTATCTTTCCTCTTGGTTATATATATTACCCTGCAGGTTTCTTCAATATTTCTGTGTGATGCTCTTGAGAGAGTTTCACTCCAATAGTAGTTTGAATGCACTGTTGTTGCTGACACCTTGTTTATGCTTGTTTGATGATTTACAGGACCTTGGGCCTCTCTCCGCAATGGAAGATTATGTGGACTATCTGCGCAGGTGGCTAGGCTGGAAATCTGTAGAGACTTCTAGGTTCTTTCCACCTAGAACCTAGAAGTTGGAGATAAAGAAAGCTTCATTTTTAGTCCTCATCGTTTTGAATGCTGATAAATGCAATGATGATGTGATGAGACTACCAAAGGCTTCTACCAGTACTCACATGAACTTATCTGAGAATGGTTGTGGGGGAAAACACTAATCAAGCATTTTGTAGGTGGTTGATCTTGTAGGAATTGTTTTATTGCTAGAAGCAAACTTCCGACGTCAAGAGATTGTGGTTCCTTTTCTTATTTCTTCAACGTAGGCCCAAGGCTACCAGGATGGCAGATCGCCGTGGTTCGCGGAAATACTTTTGCCATATAAAAACTGCGTTGTAAAAGCAATACCAAACGGGCTCCTATCTGGCTGTTGTTTCTTGACAATTGAGTGCCAATTGATGTTGGTGAATTCTGCACTCTATGGGAGGAGGTTTGTTTCTGCGTATAATAAGATTGTAGTAAGAACTTTCTCGTTACCAACCAACTTTTCTTTCAACATTAAAACACGGAGGTCTACTACTACGAAGCACTAGTTCATGAAACAAACAAGTGATCCGAGGTTTCCATCCGCGCCTCTAAAGTGAAACATGGAAATTGAGGTTATCCTGGCACACCGTCGCAACACGTTAAATTCTTGCATGATTTTAAGAATTTAGCGGAGAGAGGTAACATCTGCTCACTTGTTTGTTTCATGAAGAAAGAAAATTGCACTAGTAACATTTCAAACCTAAAAACGAAAGAAAATTGGACTAGTAACATTTCAAACCTAAAACTGTTAGGTTGATCAAACTTAGGACCTCCATTATGAGCTTGACGCACAGTAACTACAAACTTGACAACTATCTTAATGTGCTTGACACTATTACGGCTTGGCAAAGTTGGCTTTATGGGGATTGAGGATTTCGTGCATTCAAAAAGCTCGAGGACTGAGTTATCTTGCTATCCATGTTAAGCCATAGTCACATCTGGCCCAAGACACAAAATGCAGGATTGATTTTGTGAGGGGATTAAGAAAACCCTGGTAAAATAGGTGAGACTTCCCTTTCTAGTCTCAGGTTCGAATTCCACCCTTGTAGGCTCACATTTCGATCTCATGAGCATCCATATTTTTCAATTAACTGGATATTCACACTGCCACTTACAAGAAACTCCGATTTTGTACGGCTCAATATTAGTTCCACGAAGTGTTGTCTCACACAAACCAATAATCTTTGGTACTGTGTATTTACATGGCCACTTTCAGATTTTCTTAGGGCACAAAATTAATTCAGAAGCTCGCTAGCTCACAAAGTCATAGTAAAATAATACGGGTAAAAGACACTTTTACCCCTCAAGTTTGACTAAAGGACACTTTCACCCTTTTCGGTTGGAAGAGGGCACTTTCACCCACCCCTTAAGTGTTCTGAACTTGAAGAAACTTTAACCCTTATTGTGGCGCCGTTAGTCTTGAGTTGAGTTTTGTCGATACAATTAATTGGGATAAATTTACGCTTGTAGTGTGCAAAATATGGGGGTTATCTAAGGATAAAATAGATTATGTGCAGGATATCGAGTGTTAATTTGTCTCCAAGACTATTTTCACAGACGGAACACACACCAAGAGACTAACATTGTTACAATAACAGGGTGCAAGATAATTGAGTTCGACGAAGGCTAATTTTCCATACTAGCTATATGAGATCTTCCACAGTTGATATCAAATTTTACACCAAATCTTATATTTAGTGGAGAAAAATGATTTGTCCCCCCACAGTTAACCCTCAAAAATACAGTTTCACCATTTTTGATGAAAAAAAATAGCACTTCTGAACTCTCACAGTTTTACCAATTTTCACATTAGATTGATATTTCATCATTTCATCAAATTTAGAGAATGATATTTTTTGCTTCCCACAACAAATCGTCAAATCTATCACTAAGATTGATTATATTAGTAGTCAAAAATAATTTTTAACATTAATCAATAGTAAAATATGACATTCTGTCTCCAATTATATAAAAGTAATGTAAAAACTTATCTAAACACTAATTAAAAATTTGTGTAGATTACACCAAATCATATTTTCACCATCAAATTTGATTAGTAAAATAGGATTTGGTGATATAGAATAGGATTTTTTTTTTTTTTTGAGAAGATGACTTTTTATTAAGAGGAATGGGCTAAGAGTACATTATCATCAAATACAAGCTCTTGGACCCATCTAGGCCCGTCTTCTACCCAAGACTCGAAGTCTGCAACTTGTGCGCCGTATGCAGCTAATCCATGCGCCACGCGGTTTGCCTCGCGACACGTGTAGACCACTTCCGCTTCTCGAAAACGCGTCATCAATACCTTTGTCTTCTCGAGGAAGACTCCGGTTAATGTGTAGTCACATTCAGTGCCTTGAAGCCATCTACAGAGAGTTCTAGAGTCACTCTCGATTGTAACCGATAGACAGACCATCTCCAAAGCAAAGCAAGCCCCTTCCCATAGAGCTCGAGCCTCCATCTCTCTGGCACTGGTACTGCAGCGAACACGTTTCGCCATGGCTGCTATCAATTGACCTCTCTCATCTCTAATCACAACACCCACCCCTCCGTTTGCTGTGTTCGGCTGAAAAGATCCGTCAACATTGACCTTAAATCTACCAGGTTGAGGGGGTTTCCATGGCTGTTTATGAGGTTTTGAAGATGGGTCACCCGGATTCTTGAATCGATCAGGGTCTCCCTTCCAGGCGTCTTCAAATTCAAGTAGCAGCGAGTTTACTCCTTGAACAATCTTGGCGGTACATGGTTCAACATCATCATAAATCTTGTGGTTACGAGCAATCCAAATCGCCCACAATCCTGTCAAGAAGACTTTGATATCATCAGTACTCTGATTTTGAAGAATTAATTTGATCCATTCCGATACATTCCCTCTTCGTGATTGTAAGAAATCTTCTCCCAGTAAGGACCTCCAGACTCTTTTTGCCATTTTGCATTTCATGAACAGGTGGGTACCATCCTCCTTCTCTCTGCTACATATTTGGCAAATCACTTTATTCACGATTTTCTTCTTCTCCAGGTTTGCAAGTAGGGGAATGGCGTTAGCCCACACTCTCCAGCCGAAGATTATTGTTTTCTTTGGGAGTTTCATCTTCCACAGTTTGGTTAGCCAATTGCTCTGAAACGACTCAGACGGTCCTTCTTCTGATTTATGTTGGAGTTGATGGGCAACCTGGTACCCAGATTTCACTGAGTACACTCCATCAACAGTGTAGTGCCATATGATTGAATCCGGGACCGGGAACGGAGGAAGGGGTATTTGTCGAATCTCGGCAATATCAACTGGGTGTAAGGCATCCTTTAAGCATTCCTCATCCCATTGATTTTGGCTGTTGATGAGTGAGCTGATTTTTTTTGTCTGTTGCAGGTCAGCCACGTTGATGGGTTTAAAGGAGTCTCGTCTTGGGATCCATGGATCTGTAATATAGGCTGAATCACCACATCCAACCCTCCATCTCAACCCCCTTTTCAAAATCTTTCTTCCCTCAACAATACTCCGCCAGGCGTAGCTTGGATTGTTCCCCAATTCGGCTTCGAGGAACTGCTTGTTGCTGAAATACTTGGCTTTGTACGTTTTGCTGAGTAATGACTCGGGTCGTGTAATCAATCTCCAGCCAATCTTCGCAAGTAGAGCCTTGTTAAAAGAAGCTAAGTCTTTCATTCCTAAGCCCCCATCTGCTTTTGATTCTCTGAGTTTATTGCTGCTAATCCAGTGAATCCCTCTCTCTTTTTGTCCAGACGACCACCAAAATTTATTGATAGCTGCCTCAATCTTCGCGCAAACCCCCTGGGGGAGGAGGAAGCAACTCATAGTGTAAGTTGGAAGGGCCTGCGCCACTGCTCTAATCATCACTTCTCGGCCAGCCGGTGAAAGGTAGAGCTCTTTCCAATTCTTTGTTTTACTCAGAACCTTCTGAATCAATATTGAGAACGCCATCTGCTTATTTCTTCCCAGAGCAGTGGGGAGACCTAGATACCGTTCGTGTTCATCGACCTCTTTCACGCCGCAAACTTCAGTGAGCTGAGCACGGGTTGAGCCATCGACATTTGTAGAATAGGCAACTGTCGATTTCTGTAAATTAATCTTTTGCCCTGTCGCTTTCTCATAAATCTGTAAGATCTGTAAAAGAATAGATAGCTCATTAGTAGTAGCTTTTAGGAAGAAGAAGCTATCGTCTGCGAACAGCAGATGTGAGATTTTCGGCCCACTTCTTGCAGCCGCGATACCAGATATCAACCTTGCTTCCTGGGCAACTTCCAAAGCATTAGAAAGGCCTTCACTGCACAAGACAAACAGGAACGGAGACAGAGGGCATCCTTGGCGGATACCCCTCTCAGGTAAAATTTCGCCCTCTACGATACCGTTTCGAACCAGCTTATATTTTACTTTCGAGACACAGTTCATAATGGTTTTAATCCATTTATCACTAAAACCCAATTTGAACATAATAGCTTCCAAGTAACACCATTCGATGCGGTCGTAGGCCTTATTCATGTCTATTATGAGAGCCATGAACCCTTTGCTTCCTTTCTTCCTAGTTTTCATCGAATGTATGACTTCAAAAGCGACTAAAACATTATCAGTAATAAGACGCCCGGGGACAAACGCACTTTGAGTCTCCGAAATGATACTAGGAAGCACTTTTTCAGCCTATTAGCTAAAGCTTTGGCGACAAGCTTATAAATTACAGTACAGAGGCTAATCGGCCTAAAGTCCGTAGCTTTCTTTGGTTGTTTAATTTTTGGTATAAGAGTGATAAGTGTCGAATTAACAGACTCCAAACTCTTCCCATAATTTAAGACTTGTAGGCAAAAGTTACTCACCTCATCTCCGATAATATGCCATGCCGATTGATAGAATATCGCTGAGTAACCATCTACCCCGGGGGCTTTGTATGGCCCAATCTGCCATAGGGCTTCGTCGATATCCGCACGGTTGAAATCCTTATCCAGCATAGATCTCTGCTGCTCCGTAACCTTCATGGGCACACAGTCCAGTATTGGTGCGAGATCCACCTCCTTCGGATTGTTTGATGTAAAAAGCTGGAAGAAGTGATTCTGCAGGATCTTCAATACCTCTGACTGATCTTCAACCCATCTACCCTCCAGGTCTTCGATACCGCTGATGGTATTCCTAGATCTTCTCAACGAAGCCTTCTGGTGGAAATAGCGGGTATTTTGGTCTCCATGCTTGAGCCAATTTACTCGAGAGCGCTGTTTCCACATCACTTCTTCTTTATACAACCATTTGTTGAGTTCTTTCTCGAGATACTTCCTCTTAGAAAGGGTCGAGTCGGAGGGAATTTCAGTATCCACCTTGGCAATACCCTGTTTGAGCTCTTTAATAGTATGCTGTACACTATTAAAAGAGCTTTTCTTCCACTTCTGAATATGCTTGGTAATACTGTCCAAACCCTTCAAAACCGACGGGTCTCCATCCTTAGCTTCTTTCATCCACACGGCTCTGATCTCGTCCATGAAATTTTCTTCCGTCAGCCACATGGCTTCGAAAGTGAACCGCTTCTTTCCTTTAATCTTGTGCCTTTTCCCCATTGTTAATCGGATTGGGCAGTGATCCGAATTAGTGCTGGTAAGGTGAGTAACCCGAGAGCCTGGAAACTCAATTTTCCAATTCGGATTGGCTACCACCCTATCCAAACGTTCTCTAATGTTCGCCTCGTCAGCCTGCTTGTTACACCAAGTGAACGGCTCACCACTAAACCCAAGATCTCTTAGATTACAGTCCGCAAGGGCCTCACAGAACTCAGCCACTTGCGAGTATCCTACTGATAGGCCTCCTTTTTTCTCCGATGGGGATACAATCGCATTGAGATCCCCGCAAACACACCAGGCTGTTTCGTCCTTAGGGGCTAACCGTCTAAGCAAAGTCCAGGTTAACTGTCTATTAGCTTTGATCGGTTCGCCGTAGATGCCAGTGAATCTCCAAGAGAGGTTGTTATATCGAATCCAGGCATCAATGTGACATTTGGAGAAATTGCATAAAGAGACATCAATGCCATCTCTCCAAAGCAATGAAAGGCCGCCACTCTTCCCTACTGCGTTCACATGGAAGCCTGAGCGAAAACCCAACTTCCGTCTGATCGATTCCATCTTCCTGCTCTGTACACGCGTCTCCATAAGAAAGACAATATCAGGAGCTTCAACCTTAATAAGGTCTTTAAGCTCTAGAACGGTACGGAGGTTCCCAAGCCCCCGTACGTTCCAGCTCAAACAAATCATTGGGATCGGCAGTGCTGCGTAGCAGCCACTGCCGTTGGTAGTTCCTGGTCCTCTTTAGACTCGTCCAGGTTAGAGCTTCCTGCATACTGGTTTCTTCCCTTCTTTTCCTCACCTTGCACTTCCTCTTCAAAATTGAAGATCTCCTCTTTTTCAGCATTCTTTCTCTTGGCTGGGGAAAGATTGCTGAGCTTTTGATTATACGAGATAACCCCCATCTTCGTTTTCGTTTTCACGTCAACTCTCGTCCTTTCTCTTATTTCTGGCGTCACCAGCTTCTCACCGACTGGTACATACATATCTTGCGACTGCTTTCCTTTCCTCCTCCCCTTTCTATGCGTAGACCCCTGACCGATCGGGGTCGAGGACTTAGCATTAAAAATGAGGCTATCTTCGGGGGTGTTTTCAGTAATTTGGAGATTTTCCAATTTACCGTTAATCCCCCCTTGTTGTGGGACTCCCTTATTTGATACTTCCGAATCTTCCAAGTCTTTAGAAAAGATTGGATTAGGTTTCAAAAAAATCATCTTGTTAGAGGAATCTTTTGAAAGCTGACTTATCTCCATCTCATCGTGATCGTCCTCATCTTCAGAAGCTAGAGTATCTGATTCAGGCTTATCAAAATCATTCTCCTCTCCAGTGAATTCGGGATTTCCTTCTCGGGCGTCACGTCTTATCCTATTGCCCTGATCCTTGTACCCACGTGTCACGTTGACCTGGTCTCGCCGTTGACCTGGCTTAGGCCCGCTCCCCCCACCGTGCGCCGCCGTGTTTCTGAATATCCCACCACCAGCTTTGGTGAGTAGCCATGGTCCATAAGGGAGATCCGCGTTTATTTCCTCCGGCGTGAGTTCTATATCACAATGCATAGTTGCATGCTTAATAGAACCACAGTAAAAACACACACTGGGAATTCTCTCGTACTTGTATGTTACCAAGGTTTTTTCCCCCTTGATATTGAAAGTGGCGCTTCTTCTGAGAGGCTTGTCCACCGAGATTATTGTACGGATACGAAAGAATCTCCCCTTCTTCTCTTCATCTACTCTGGACTCAACAGTAAGCACCTTCCCTAATGGGTGTCCCACCATTCTTCCAACCTGCTCGTTGGTTAGGTGGAAAGGGATACCCCTGGCCTGCACCCACACCTCAAGAGTGTTGAACTTATACTGGTTGAGGTTTAGGTTAGGGGACCACTTCTCTAGAATAAGTAGATTGTCGTCAAAGGACCACGGCCCTCCTTGTAGAACCCTATTCATCAAAGTTGGGGTGCTGAATCTGAAAGAGAAAACATCTTCCCCTACCTCTGTAATCTCGACATCCTTGTGCATCTTCCAAATCTTAGTTTGAAAGACTTCTCTCATGGCTATCTCATTAATCGGTTTGTGGGACAAAAACCGACCAACAAGGCATGATTTGTACTCCTCCTCCGCTCTATTGACTAGAGCATCGCTTATCTCAAAAACTTCATCATCCTCTATCTCCCAATGACGCGGCAATCTAGGATTACCCGTCTTCTCCCTTGCTTCCATCTCGACAGCTGCCTTCGATGGACTTAGGCCCTGCGCTCCTATGAGAGAGAAGAAAACGCTCTCAAGGAGAATTTTGTGATATAGAATAGGATTTGAGGGTACTGTAGGAGATGCACTTCACTATTTCACAAAAGCTACACCAAATATAGGATTTAGTGATTTGGTGTTTTTTTGGTCAATGACTGTGGGAGACCTACAAATAAATCACCATTTTTTAGGTGATTTGATGTTTGGTGATTTGTTGTAGGAGGCCGAAATTACCAAATTTTACCATCAAATATAGGATTTGATGCACTATGGAAGATGCTCGAAGGGGTGAACGTGTCATCCAGTCAAACTAGAGTGGGGCGAAAGTTTTATTCCTAATAATAACTCTAAAATAAGATGTTTGTATAAACAAAGGGTAGTGTTTCTTACACCAGCTAATTTGATGGTTACACCAGTTTTTAGTTGTCATGACAATATTGCCCTTATTACTTGTCAATTTAATAATTACTCAATTTTACCATTATTATTACCTTTAATCAAATACCTTTTTCATATCAACTTGTAATCATAATATTTCCAAGTTTATCTTTCCAAAATACTCATTCATCTTATTTCTATAGGTACTATGATCTTATTTTACCATATATGTGGATCTGTGGCTGCGACTCCATCCCTCAGATTCTTTTCCATCCAAAAGCTTGGAATAAGAATATCATTTGCTTGAGGATACAAGTTTTCTTCCTTTTGTTTTTGAACTGAACGTTTACCTTTCCACAAGTATTTTTAAGAGATACCTCAAGCTACTAAAACCGGTAGAAATTCAAGCAGCAAATTAAAGATAATTTTGCACATACATGTGAGTAATTGTCTTTCATTTCACCGTTATTTTTCTCCTAATTTAAAACCTAGAAATCGCGATGATACTCAAATATATGGTCCAAAGAATCTCGATAGTAGCTTCATGTACTGTCCTCTGCGCATGCCTATTGAATCCAACCCGAAGCACCTCTGGTTCGCTTGTGTTCCAGGTTCTCCAGTTTCATTTTTTTTCCAGTCATTTTGTATAAATCCCCTAGAAAAATCATTTGGTGCAATGGTGGTCTCTGACTCGTGAAATGTTTATGTAATAGTCAGAGATGCAATCACCTCTACTTGGTTTGTCAATGACATATTTTACGTGGATTTTTTTTTTAAATGTGACTGCTGAGAAAGAAAGGCTATGGTGCCTCAATGAAGAGTGAAAATGGTGATGAAAGTTGCACAAACCTCCACCGATAAGTCCAAATGGGATACTAGTAACATTAGAAATAAGATGAATGAGAATATTAAAAAGATGAACTCGCAAATATTTTGATTACACATCTACTAAAAAAAGGAAATTATGATTACAAATTGATATGGAAAACATATTAGATTGAGGGTAGATATATGGTAAATTGAGAAATTATTAAATTGACAAGTAATAAGGGTAATACTGTCATGACAACTAAAACCTGGTGTAACCATCAAATTAGCTGGTGTAAGAATCACTACCCTAAACAAAACTGGAGGAATGAATATATAGTTATGGCTCTGTGTTTGAATTTTAGGTTAATTGCATTTCCCCCCATGCGGTTAGGGGTTTGTGCGAAAGACTCCCTGGAGTCTAAAATGTTGAAATCCCCCTTGTGGTTTGGTTTTGTGCGGTTCCATTAAAACTAACATAGTCTGTCAAATTTTAACATTTTACACTCATCATACCCTCAGCATTCATACACATACAATAATATATATGAGAAAGCATGTCTGATGAAGGGGAAAGTAGATGAGGAGGAGGCTGGTGTAGCTGCAGCTGACGGAGGATAACGACGGCGAGGAAGCCGACGAACACGACGATGAGGAAGATGGCGAACACATCGACGACCCAAGTCAAAGACGGAGATGCAGGTGAAATGCGGCGGCGCAGGTGGAAGAGCGAGAAGAAAGAGAAGAAGGGAGGACTAGAAGATCCCAACAATTAGAAGGAAAGAATAGCGAGAAGCTCCCGATCTAGAAAAGATGAAGGCAAGAGAAGACAGCGTATGGAGAAAGAGAGATAGAAAGGGTACGGAAGTCTATTTACCCTCATTAACGGAAAATTACCCCTTACTGCACAAAAGTGAAACCATAGGGGGGGGGGTATATTGCAACATCTTAGATCTCATGGAGGTCTTTCGCACAAACACGTAACCATAGGGGATAAAATGCAATTAAAAACCATGAATTTTAAGAAAATATCGTGGCTAGGGCTTTAGGGCTCCTCGCGTGAGTTAGTTCATCTGTAAAATTGCACTGACGAAAGACACACATTCATCGTCAATGGCTCCACCAGCGAGGAGGAAGAAGAAGCAGAATCACAACTTCACGGTTAAGGTTATGATAATTGCAGTTTTTCGGTCCGTTTTGCTCTCTTTGTGTCTTTCTTGTTTGTTTTCATGGTTTTTCCTATCTGTTACCTGAAAAGGGCAATTGGGTGCTGGGTTCAACTGTTCATCACCACTGTAGGCGAGATGGGATTGACAAATTGAGAAGAAAATGAAGTCCAAAAAGTTTCTTCATTCTACACCTTTTTCTTTTTTATGTTCTTAAGCATTTCATTTTTTAATGCAAAGTTATCACCTTACATTGTTGTATCAATTCGCTTCCAAATGCCGCTGACAGAAAATATATAACTTTTAAGTTTTAACATTATTAAATAAGCATCCCCAGGAAATTAACATCAGCATACTATATTAGAGTAGTAGAAAAATGAGAGATCCTAGTATCTGACAAGGCGATGAAGCTTATTGAATTTTTCCGGTCTAATATGAGCGATGTGTGTATCGTCTATCTCACTGTATCAAGCTGGCTACTTATGCCGCTGCTCAGTTGAACTGACCAGTCATTTTCAGTTTATCTCCCTTATCCAACTGGGACTCAAGCGTCCGTTCCAAGATGTCCCGCAAGAATACAATATAAAGACGAAGCACTGCATCTTTTTGAGTTTAGTAGCTCAACAAAGACATGTGTCATGGAAACAGGCTTGAGACTGGGATTATGATCAGGATAGCAATTGTAATGCCCGTTTTTACCTTCAGGCTTATTGACTGTACCTTCAGGCTTATTGACTGTTTTTCATATTTAATTTATCATGATAGGAATGTTGGACTATTTTCTGAATTTGATTGCTCGTAGAAACATCAAGCGAGATGTGATTGAAAAATTTGTGTACGAGTGTCTTTCCTCTTGGTTATTCATTGGGTTCGTTTGGATGCGTTGGTTTTTAGTTTTTATTATAATATACATCAGAAATGTTTGGATAACATGAGTTTTTTTTTGGTTTCTGGAAGAAACCGGTGCCCTGGTCTTGGTGTAACCAGGACACCCGAATTTTTTTATTAACTTTTGTGCCACAACCGGTGTGACGTCCAACACATCCAGTGCCATGGTTATGCTATATATGACAAAAAGAAATTGTGACAACCAATTAATGGCTGCCACTTGTCCTCCTAGGCCAAAAATGTTTGAAAATGGGGTCAGATTTATTACTTGGTCTTTTTACTACCCGGTACCGGCCCCAGTCCGGTGCTCCGGATTTAATAAAATTTCTTGGTTTCCAAAACTCTAAAAACCAGATTTATATTTTATAAAAAACTAAAAAACCAACGTAGCCAAACTACCGCAATATCCTGCAAGTTTCTTCAGTATTTATCTGTGTGATGCTCATAAGAGACATCATGTAAGAAGTTTCACTCTTACAATTCAATAGTATGAATGCATTGTTGCTGACACCTCGTGTATGCTTCTATCTTGCAGGGAGTTGGGGCTCGATTGCCTGGTGCAGTATATTGTCACTTGTACAGGGTTTGTGTTGCAATTGAATCATTTATCAAAACATAGTTACAACTACCGAAGATCATTCTTCCATTCAATTTAAGAGAGCTTTAGGTTCTTTCTACCTTTCAATTCGACAAGTGATGGAAATAAAGAAAGCTCCCTTTTAGTCCTCGTCATTTCGAATGCTGATAGATGCAAGGATGATATCGTGTGATGAGACTACCAAAGGCTTCTAGTAGTAGTACTCACGTTAAGTGACCATAAATAACTGAGGCTATTCTGGCACTGAAACCAGAGGCATGTCATTTTTCTATTTTCTTTAACAAAGGCATGTTTGGTTCCAGATGTCTAATATTGAAACATCTGACAGAAGGCATTTGACAATATTGTTGGATCATCAATGGGAAATCATGATTTCAATAAATTAAATTATTCTCTTTCGAAGCAAATATTTTAACACGGTGATAGAATCTACTGGTTTGTGGTAACTTAAATCTAACCATCTAAACCATTTTGCAGGGTCTAGAAAAGTTGGAAGCACTCTAGAGAAGTTGCTGTTTAATAGCAGAAGCAATGACAACTGTTGAGGCAACTATTTTTTAATGTTCTCATCAAGATTGTAATTAAAAGCCTTTGCAGAGAAATCTCAAATCATGATCATATGCTCGCGGACTGGAATTGATAAATTGGAAAGGAGCATGAAGAAAAGCCCTATCAAAAGGAAAAATCCAAGGGACAAACTGAAACATTCATGAAGTGTGTCAACGAGGCCATGAAAATGCAACGAGAAGTTGCAGGAGAACAAGGACCCGCACGAAGAGGAGGACATGAGTTTGTTTATGCACAAATTATGATTACATAAATGTTCCAACCTCTAAACGCATGACTCGAAACACTTTTAATACGTCATTTTCAATGATGAGTTGTAACCCGTAACACTACTGTGGCCGATATTATCAAAACGAGATTTTTTAGTTATTCTCAGTACTCCATTGCATGTACTTCCGATTTATGGCAAGTAGAAATAACCATGCATATATTTGTGTTAGCACGCAGTTTGTCGATGATTATTAAATTATTTGAACGCGAATTCCTTCGTTTCGAGAGATTGAGTATCCACATAATGGACAAGATATACGTATTCACACAAATGACATTTTCCAAGAATATGGGATTCCAAATCGTGTTTCGGGAATGACTTTTGATAACTCTTCGGTCAACAATAGCGTTGTAGAAATTTTGAAAGAATCATTAGTGGCATACCTTGAGGAAGAAATATGCCACATGAAATGTTTATTTATTTATTTGAAAAGTTGAAATGCTTTTGTTTTATTATTGATAGTCTGAAATGGTTCGAAATCTCAACACAATAGTTGTAATTCCATTAGGAGTTACCTTTCACATATATTTATTAGCGGTCAACGTACAAATAAATTTGAGCTAGTGTGCGAAGCATATGAGGCAAAGCCTATAAAGTTTGGTTCCAACTCCATAGAGCAGGAGTTAGTAAAAACAAAGGCTACCTAAGGATACGAGAAAATTATTAGACGATTTTTTAGAAAAACCACTATTGGTATCTCAATTAGAACAAGTGATTGGACTATCGGGAAAAGGTTTAATGAAATTATAAGTGTCGTTCTATGAAGCAAATAATATTACTTCCGGTGTTTATTATCCTACAATCATTGCGCTCTAATTTAACGAATGCATATTAGTATGGCAATAAATTCACATAGGGCACACATTAGATTTTGAAGTACCATAAAGAGACACATATTAAGTTTATGAAGTATTATTGTACCGTTCCTATGAGTTTTTTTTGGACCATCTTCAAATCTCGCCAAAACATCATAGAGACACAAGTCATATGGTGAAATAGATGACATGTGCACATACATGAACCCGACTATATATGACATAAGAAAACAATTGAGATAGATTTTCAAGAAGACTGTTAGCCTTCATTCTCCGAAGGTATGTTTTTTAAGCGAACCAAAGAAAAAAGCTCCCTTTATGAGTAAAAAATATGGTAGTCGGTATCTCTGTAATTCTTTTTGGGTCGATGCCTTGGGAAAATTTGGTGGTCTCGGATTGCTATGGACTGATTCGGTGAACATCCAGCTTATTAAATTTTGTAATTTTTTCATTCATGCTCAAATTTCTGCTGCTGAATGTGCTCCATGGCATATATTTTTTGTGTACCTGATGATGATGATGATGCTATTAGAATGCATCAATTAGCTTTTTTAAGCTCCTACATGAACTCTTGTGCAGAGAAATTAGTTATTGTGGGTGATTTTAATGACGTTGTTTGTGAGAAAGAAAAAAAGAGGAGGCTTTCATAGGTCTCTATCTTCTTGCAGACCTCTTGCTAATTTCTTTGAGAAGAACAATTTAATTGATCTGGGTTTTAAAGATTACCCATTTACATGGTGGAACAAAAGAAGGGGCAAGCAGCGTATTGACGAGAGAATTGATAGGGCTGTTGCTTCAGCTCAGTGGCTTCAAAGTTGGGGAAAGTCTGTTCTCTCTCACATTTATGCTCCAATTTCTGATCACAGTGATCACAGTATGTTAGTTCTTGACACTTCTCCTACCCAAAATGTTAACAAGTATTTCTTATTCAGTTTTGATGGGAGGTGGACAAGTTCAAAAGAGGTGGAATTGATCATTGAAGAAGTGTGGAAAGAAAAAGTGGATGGGAACCCTATGTTTGTGTTCAAGTCTTAGCTCAAAGAATGCAAACAAGCTCTTAGATATTGGAGCAAAAAGGTGGACAGGGGACTTTTTGGAAAAATGAAAGAGAAAGAGGCTCTGGCAATTAAATTAAGAGGAGATGGGGTAAATGCTGATATGGATCTTCTTATGCATACAGAGAATGAGCTTGAAGCCTTATGGGGAGAAGAGGAGATGATATGGAGGGAAAAGTCGAAACAGATTTGGCTCAAAGCTGGAGATATGAACTCCAATTTTTTTCAAACTGTTGTTAAACAGAGAAGGTCTAATACAATTACAGGTATTACATCGCAGAATGGGAAATGGAGCAGTGAAGATCATGAAATTATGGAGGTATTCTTCTACTTCTTCTCCACTATCATTGTTTGTTGATACTCTGCCTTCTCATGATGTGAATAAAACTCCAACCAACATAATTTGTGATGATCACTTTGATGTGGTGGATGTCTTCACTGATGCAACTGTTGATTTAAAGCAGAGTAAAGGAGGTTTAGCAATGGTAAAGTTACAAGATAAGAGGTCTCTCCAAGATTTTACTCATATCCCTGTCGATGGAATCAGTGATCCTCTCATTTTGGAGTCCATGTGTAATACCCTGTTTTTATAGGGATAATATGTGACTTTTCGTATAGTTTGGATGATAATTATATGAAGAGATGGGAGGTAGTTGTCATTCCAAAAAGTATATGCTAGTTAAGTTGGGGGTAAATATTGTATTCATAGAAACTCTATATCCTATTTAATAAATTAATAAAACACAATTAAATGAAACAAACAAAATAAAAACAATTTTTTTCTCATCTTTCAACACGCACGGTTCCCAGAGACTTTTCTCTTCTTCTTATACCTACTCCTCTCCTTCTCTTCCTTCGGCTCACACACCCGACACCACCACAATCCCACCCTCCATCTCTCTCTCTCCCTCTACCTCTTCTCTCCTTCTCTGTCGCCCAGCCAAATCAGGAGCAGCAGCAGCCCCACCAGCTACCACCGTTCGTGCCTTCCCCGACGAGAGACCCTCCACGACCACCACCTGTCTCTCTCTCTTTCTCTCACGACCCCTCTGATCTTCCCCTCTCTCTCTCTCTAGCGACCAGAAGACATAAGAGAGGAAGAAGAAACAGAGACAGAAGCCGTAGCAGAAGCAACGAAGCCTCCAACGCCGTCGTCCGCCATTATTCCGGCGACAAGGTCCGGCCCAGCGAAACCAATGGCACCCAGGCCCTTCCCTCCATCTCTCTCACCCTCTGGATGTCCGATCAAGCTCCAGGAGCTCTTCATCAGAGCCAAGGAAGCCATTAACCACTACAGGAATTGTTTCTTAAAACGACGGGCAAAAAGCGCCGTTTTTGTGTCAAATACCGTCGTTACAAAAACGACGGAAAAACCAACCGTCGTATCGAAAGGCGTTGTTTATTGTCAAACGACGGTCGGCTTCCCGTCGTTTACTAAATTACGGCGGCTGATATTTAACCATCGTATTTGTTATCATAAATGACAGTAAGTTTTAACCGTCGTATTTAATTTCATATATAACCGCTTTATTAATTTACAATGGAACTGACCAGCTTATTGTCACAAATAAACTACGCTTCACCCATCATTTTACATTTAACCTATTCCGGTGCACCAGTTTATATATATGCATATATATATATATATATAAGTTATGTAATCGCATCAGTGCCCGACATCCGTCAATATGAATTCACATAAATTGTCAAATCAATATAGTATTTTACATAAGTTCGCCTATATAGGCAAGCAAACAGAACAACAATGCTAATGTTGGAAACACCAGCCACAAAAGAAGACCTAGGTCCACCCTATTTAGAGTTTCATAAGGACATGCAAATCCAAATTAATATGCTTAATTGATTTATAGCTAAGACATGTCGTAACCCAAGTCTCCTTGCTTGCTGAACTATACATTTATGCTTTCCAGACAACACTAAATTTAGTGAATGTCTGTTTACATCATCTGCCTTTCGTTCCTCGGGAGAGTCCTCAACAACATTTCAATAATCCCCACGTGCTACGACTTCAAATGTCAAGTCTTTCACTTATTCGAATCTTTGATCAACAGAAAAACCTCCGCAAGGAGCCTTTAAGCATTTGATTCAGAAGCCTTGTCATAATCGAGCTTCCTTTCAAGACCATATTAACGCTGATTTCCCACATAGTCAGGTTCACTTGGGTGTCATTAAGCTCAGAACTCCAGAGTAGCTACCTTCTTGGTAGGAGCTTTTTTCCCACATTCCAAGTAATAAGCCTGCTGGAATAAAACTTACGAAACATTCTTAGTCTCTATGATCAACAGGAAAGCAATTGTTCATACAAGAAACGACAAGAAAAACAATACCAGAAAAAACTTCAACACAAAAATATAGTTCACAGACTATCTCCTCAACCTTCTAGGACCAGAATAAATACTAGGCTTCGAACTTAAAAAGGATCCATGTTTTCAATTTTATGTTTTATTCTAGAAGTGGTATCTTTCACTCACCTATACTTTCCACAGATTGCACTTTAAGGTCGAAAAAGAACTACTTTACTGTGTTCCATTTTGTTAAGAAATTATTTCAGAGATCATAAAAAAGACTAGCACCTAACTTGATGACAAACTTGAAGAAACAATAGGAAAGCAAAAACTCCACAGAGCACGGACCTGGAAATGAAGGTTGTTGACGGTGGCAAATACACCCAAGCTGTTGTAACCCAGTATGAAATATGGGCTTCTGGCTTCTACACCCATATCAAGAGCAACCAAGAAGCTACCCCGATTCATCTAATGTAGGTACTCCAAGACACGAGGGATCAAGAGAACATGACCATATTCAATAGGACTGACCTGTTGAACCATAGACAATTGAAATGAATTAGCTTAAACATTTCCCAAATCCCTGAGATACAGAATGAACACAAAATAATTCCAGTCTTACATCACTCAAACGTAATACTGTACAATTCTTATCCAAACATGGTTCAACCTTTCAAATTATTTTTCAAAATATTGCAGCAACAGACATGGCGAGTTGTAACCAAATCAAAGACATCAAAAATGCACTTCAATATAAAATAGTCGTAGTTGAAAAAACATATAGCAGACATTGGTCAGTTATAAAAGTAATGGATTCCAACGGCGAATGTAATGACACAACTGAACTTCTTCCTCTTCACTAGCTTTGCACTTGAAAAGAGCCTCTTTTAGTCCAACTTTTAAGAAGTTGAGCTTGCTCCCGTCAAAAGGTTGCAGGACCTTATCAACTCAAAACTCTTTTAGGCTGTTTTTCAGGTGAGGGACCTTGTTTAGCTATGCAACAATCATATAGCAAATCACCATTTCAATAACAAAGAACCAAATCAACCTATAAATACTTTAGAAGAATCTACTCACTACATGAAGCTAATATAGATGCTCCTACCATACAAGGAATTGACAGATTATAATTGACAAACACCATGGTTTCGCAAGCAGTGACGTCATACCCAAAGAGCCCTCTCCACTCACGGTTTTCCCACTGCTATTACGTACATAAGATCAACATTAACTTTCACTTCTTGAAAATAATTAACAAAAATACAAGACTTCCATCCACAAGATTAAAATTTTACATTCCCAAGAACAAGGGAATCCAAGAATCCAACATTCTTGTTTGACTTTGCGAAACCATACACAGGTAGTACTAGCGGTCCCCTAGTTTAATATCCCAACTAAAATAGAACCTTTAGGGAAGTAATCCACTGACGGATTCACAATTAATCGTAAGGAAAAATCAAAATTGTTTCACACCAAAAATTTACAAACAAGTTAGATGCGATCAAAACTATTAAGGACTGAAGTTTCATCAAACCTTTTTCCTCTTAAATACATCTGTTATTCTTTAACAAACTACTAAAGTTTACCTGATGCCTCTTATATAGTCCCCAAATTATACTGATATGAGAATAAACAGATAAATCATACAAAGAATATAGCGAAGAGATATGCCTGGCACCCTCCAACACCATGCCCTTGTACGTAGATCATGAGAGAGACAGAGAGTTAATCGGCCTAGAAATACCCATAACAACTTGAAACCAGAACCTCCCCTTTGCTGAAATCAAACAAGAACTTGTGTTCAAGGTACAAGTCCAAATTGTGTTACATTTGAGAACTTATGCTTCGTTGACTCAATTCCTGTGTTAAATTTTCAAAAAATCGGACTGAGGAAAGAAGTAGATGAGAACTACACGGATGAACTTACCAGCCACTTCTCAGGTCGATTCATGCGCTGTTCTTGATCGAAAAGTGAAGAAGCAATCCGAAATTTGAATCAATTTATGTGCGCGTTCTCAGATCGAGGAATGAAGAATTATATTCGGATGGAGAGAAGGGTATCAGCGACTTCTGTGGTGGTCAGAGTCTCATCTCATCTCGTATCTCTCGAATGCTAGGGTTGGGAATGGAGTAAATTAATTAATTATATAGATATATATGGATTTTAGTTAGAGCGGGATTGTCAATATCTTGGGGCGGGAGTGTCAATTTTTCGAAGAATGTTGGAGTTGTCCGTCGTAATTTGTGGAAAATACGACGGTCAGAACTATATCCATCGTAATATATATTTACATACGGCAGTAAAGTAGTAAACCATCGTATTTATGATAAATACGACGCTTAATCTTTAACCGCCGTATTAATCTATAAAAACGACGATCTTTCTACTGAGCGTCGTTTTAAAGAATTTTTTCTGTAGTGAACGCCGCCGTCGAACTCCATCACCGTGAACCCGACGTGAGACGCGACCCAACCCAATTCTTGTCCGTTTCTTGTAATTTTTGGCTTGGGTAAACTCTAAATCACTTTACGTTTTAGTCAATCAAAATCGTGTTTTGTAGCTTTAATCCACGTTTAGATTCAACAAATTCGAAGTTCAGGTAAGGGGGTGAAAGTCTCTTTTCCACAAACTAGGTGTAAGGGTAAAAGTGTTGTTTCAGAAACTTTAGGGGGTTAAAGTGTCTTTTATTGAACCGGCTTGTGAGTGTAGGAGGGGTGCCTGCTGTCTTTTAGAATAACTTGAGGGGTTCTATTTGTATTTTACTTAAACTTTACAATTTCTGTAAAAATAAAACTGAAGAATTTGAATAAAAATATTTTCTAAAAATACTTGTTTTCGTCCTCGTTCTAGAAATATAACTCGGGTATTGAAATAGTGTACGAAATGTCTATTTAAAAATTAAACTATAAATATTTTCTTATAACGAAACGGATCTTGTGTTAAATCACTTAAATACTTGTAAAAGTAATATTTGTTAGATTATAAACATCGCTACATCGCGTGGAGTGTTTAAAAGTAGCTTCCCATCGAAATCTAATATGTTCAATAATCAATACCGGTTTTGTTAATCTCAAATGGGGGTAAGTTGGTGATTTAAATAAACAAGTTATTTAAATGTGGTTTTTAGAATAAAATAAGTTAGAAAGTAATTTGAGAAATATTTATGAATAGTTTCTTTACTTAATACTTTATCTTTCTCTAAATTAAGAATAATTATCTCAAATGCTTATAAATAGATGTTAAATAGTACTTATTTTCCTAATAGATATTTTCATGGTAGCATCTCCTAAACACGTTAGTATATAGTCTTTTTATGTCACTATTAAGAACATATCTCCAATAATTGCTTTTACAAACTAAACAATTTATTTCCTATGGAGAAATTACTTTAGGAAGGTAAAATATAATTGTATGAATATTGAGAATAAAGTGTGTCGTTGTAAAATGAAGGCTAAGCTAGTTAAGAATATTTAAATCTAAACTTAATTTCTTACTATTTAAAATATGCTAGTATGAAGTAGATATTAATGTTAAATAATTATAATTTGAGGATATAATTACTAAACTAGTACACTCTTGACGAATACAACGACAAGAGAGATTTAGACTTCTTATTAAATTGAGTTAGACTCTCTTACGACAACACTAGAGTTCATAGCTAGTCACATCGCCTACTTGCATTATACGTGCTAGTTGAATTAGAATTGAAGTCGATTATAAATTATAAATTTGTAGGTGACGAGTTCACAGACGTGGCTTCCGTCTACCCGTAGAAGGCTTACGTGCTATTTGTCGTATTATTGAGGTGAGTAAACATGCCAAGTCTAGCGTGCCTGGCTTCCTTCGTGTCGAAATATGATTTTATAAATTGTCTCAAAATATTTTTTGTGACTTACATGCTTTACTTGAGATTGTGTTACATTTTTATTTGGAACTATCACACGAAAGTAATAATGCGTAATAAAGTAAAGTGGAAAGTGTTGTGTGGGGTTCATTATTATTATTGTCGATGTTGACTTCGGTCACTCGGCCTGTGATAGATTGTCGTGTTGACTACGGTCACTTGGCCCATATTATTTTAAACCAGGTCGCAACCTGTCGGGTGTCTCCATGTTCTTACCTCTCTGGCCGCAAGAAGTCTTCGGGGGGGGGGGGGGGGGTGCCGGCACTTTTGGTCATGGTAGCTAGTGAAAGGATAGAAATGATAGATCTTCGCCGTATCAACAAGTTAATAATATGAAGATCTTGGAGAAAGAGATTGTTTATGAAGGGAAAGAAGAGATTGGGAATAATATTCCCCGTTTGAGATATAAGAGACGGATTGAGATGCAAAGTAAAAAAGAAAGAGAATTTCATATGTGTTCCAGTATTCATACTTTATTCTTCAAGGATTTACTCAGTTATTGTTCATTCACATTTTTGATTGTTTTGAAAAGATATGCCTCATAATCTGTTTACAAGCTTGGGTATTTACTTACTCAGTATTTCATTGCTGACTTTAGAAAAACTGCGGTCTTTGTTTCTTTCCCCCGCATGTCTTAAGAGCTTGATTATGGGGTATTGGGATTCGACACTCATCTAGTATTTGTTAGTACTCGAATAAGCTGAATACTTAGTACAACTCCATCTCGTGTAATAGTTTATTATATTGAGACAGTTAAGAGTTCTGTAATATATAAGTATGATATGTGTTGTCCTTGATTTCCGCCACTTCATTTTGAGTAACACCCTCCTGGGCTCTCCGGTCCGGAACGGAATGCTTGGGGATCAAGGGGTGTTACACCATGTCTGTTAGAAAGACTATGTTATGGTGTCTAAGAATGAACTGGAAGAAGGTGAGGATCAATTAAGATTCTTGTATTGTCATTAAATGCTTAAATGGAAGGAGGAATGCAGGATTTGGTAAAATTGGTGTTGTGGTGGATGATTGTATTGATCTTGTTAACTCATTTGATTTTTGTTTTTTCTCTTTTGTACCCAGAGATAGCAACTCTGTGGCTCATGAATTTGCCAGGAGTGCTTTGTCTGTATCTGCTTAGGTGTTGGCAGTGATGGTTGTATGCCGTGATGGCTGTTTTTTTATTTGAATAGAAAGTTCTCTGTTAAAAAAAAAATTAAAGAGTAAAAGACACTTCCACTCCACACAAAAGTCACTTGAGAGAAGAGCTGGCCGCCGACCTGACAAACCCGCCGAAACCAGTCTGGGAATTTACGGGCTTGGATTTAACAAATGCCGGCATGTCATGGGCTTGAGCTTGAAATTTGAGCCCTACCAACATATGAGCTGGGCTTGGGTTATGTAACTTCGGCCCGAGCTCAAGGAAGTCAGGCCCAAACTTTCTATTACGTTTATTATTTATTTGTAAGTTTGCTTACATACACATATTTAATAACTATTCGTGTGTCACTCTTTGTCCTTTAAATTATGGATCAAATCAATCTCAGTCATTAGATCACTTTTGCTTCATGACAAACTCTTTAGGACTTCAACCAATGAATATGTGTCAATCGCCAACTGTCTATATATTAAGACAGGGTTGGGTGTTTAACGGTTCATGGGGGGGGAGTGGTGGCTGATTTTCAGCCCTTAAATATCTCCGGAATATTGGACTGGGATTTATTGAGTGGCCCTTGCCACGGGCATTACATTACACTAGTTTGTATAAGTGGCCTAGTTAGTAAATACTCCACATTTTTCCGTTTACTAACCGTCCATACGTATAAATAAAAATACTTCCGTATTTCGTACTATTGCTGGACCTAATGAAAAGTACTCGAATTTTTTAGCAAAAAAGTACTATTGCAGTGAATAAATTATCATCTAAAATATTTATAGTAATTAGTTATTATTAAATATTTTCTTACTATTTATCTATTTCAAATATTTACAAGTATTATTATAAAACTTTAAAAATATTTAAGTTAAAATTACAATAACTATATATATGTATGTATATGCGTGTGTGTGTATGCATTTTGATATGTGTTATATTACTAAGTTGTATAATAATACATGTTTAAGATTAGGGAATGCGTAGTAACTCTTTTTTTTTTTTTTTTTTTTTTTTACAGAAATTGTTTGAATATTATGATATTATTTTACCTAAGTAATTAGTTATGATTAAATAGTATAAATATAAAAAATGATAAAAAATTGAATACACGCTTTACAAAATATTTTTTAATATTGGATAAAAATATGAAAAGATGGCAATGTGTGACACAAAGAAATAATTATATATGCTAAAATACTAAAAAATGCACCCATATTTTTAATTCCGAATAAATAACTGGTATACGAACTATACACGTGCGTATAGAAAACTCGAATTAATCAAATCACATATTTATAAACCAAATTTTTATTAACGTATTTTTAACCTAAAATCGTATATTTCTCAAAAAAAAAACATAAAATCGTATAATACACACACGTAACGTATCAGGTTTTATTTGTGTCTCGTATTTTATTAACTACTAGGGGATTACTCGTGCCCGAGGGCACTATTACAATCAAAAAATTAAAAAAAAAATGATAAGACATGGGATGAAAATAATTTCCGAAATATTAACTCTTGCGAGAGAGAAAATTGATGAATTTTGGTTTGCTCAACTATTATAAAAATTAGGGAAGTTAAAGATGTGTGGAGAAAGTGGAGAGAAGTTACAAAAGTTGTGGGTGGTAGATGAGAAAAAAAATATCTCCTATTAGTTAGGGATGTCTAAGGAGAGTGGATAGTTAGGGATGTTCAAGAGAGTGGGTAGTTAGAGATGTAATAAGTAGGTGAGATCTAATGGTGGGAATTGGGTTGATTTAATCTAACGGTTGAAAATCATAAATTAGTTAAACTATGCTATTTTATAATATAGATGATAAGTGGTGCACTATCATAGGAGTAGGATGCGGAGGACTAAAAATGGTTCATCTTACCCACATCTCATGGGTTCCCTATTCTTCATCTTCAGAATACTTTGTTTTGGGTTTGTCGCGTGAGTGAGTTCATCTGTAAAATTGGACTGATCGTCAATGGCTCCACGAGCGAGGAAGACGACGAATCACAAGTTCATCTGTAAAATCTGAATACTTTGAAATCGTAGTATCAGGAGTGGGTGATGACGACGACGATGAAGACTCGAGAGTTGTCCGATGTTCCAGATGATTTGGTGGAAAGCATACTGGAACGGCTATCTTCAGCCGATCGGATTCGTTTTGGTGCGACCTGTCAGAAGAATCTCTCCTTTGTCACCACCCAACAACAACATCATCGATATCAGTTCCGAACAATTGACAAGCTTCCATGGCTAGCTACCTTCAACTGCTTGCCGAACGGGAGTTTCGGATTCAGCTTGTTCCAGCCACTACGAGGAAGGCCACCCTATGCTGATTATCAAATTCCTGACCTAAAAGGAGACACCCTTATCAAAGCTTCAAAAAAAGGTTGGTTTCTCTGTTTATGGCCAAAACAAGGAGAATCAGGCATCACATGTTTCTTATTGTTTTCTCCATTCAATAAAAGGATCATCAAGTTGCCTGATCTGGAACATGTTTCTGACAACATATACGACCAATGGTCATGCCAAGCCACCTTCTCTTCAGATGATCCATCTTCTCCACACTGTGATTTCTTCTTCTTGTCTCAGAATGGTACACTAAATGAATATAAAATCAGCACACTAGATCAGAAGACTGGAAAGTGGAATACCAATATTTTTGATAAGCTGATTCGTGATGTTTCATCTGTGGTCTATCATGAGGGATGCTTCTATTGTCTATCCGAACGAGGTCAGCTAGCAGCCTATGATGTTGTTCGGCGGACCTGGAATCTCGTTATTGCTCCATCCCTTCATTTGTCCAACTTCCATTCCAGAATGACTCAGTTAGGTTTGGTTGTGTGTGAAGGGAGGCTAATTATTGCATTCGTCGACTTAGCTAATGCTGAGTACAACAATCTTGAAGTGTTTCGCTGCGGCCTATTGGAGTTTAGCAGCGCTACAAGTACTTGGGTCGAGAAAACAAGCTTGGGCGATCATGCTCTCTTTCTTCGTGATCCTACCTCATTTACTGTTCCTCTCCCGGCTGGGTCAAATGTTGCGGACAGGATGTATTTCTACAGTTACATGATGTATGAAGAAGATTGCCCAATCTACTATTCCTTTAAAGATGGCCGGTGTCACCTGTTCGAGGATGGCGACTACTGGTCCGGGGACGTTGAATGTGGAATGTGGATTGAACCCCCTTCCCCCTTCTGAACTTGGTGGAAGAATCAATTCACTCTTGTTTCCACAAAGCAGGGAACAACTCTTACTTCAAAGTTTCCAGGCTGTCTCGCTAGCTTGTTTTTGGTAATTTTAGAGTCCACTATGCGTAACATTTGGGGGTATCAATGATGACATCGATAGATATTATCACGCCTTTCCCCTTTGTTTTTCTTTATTGATTGTTATTCAATGTTGGTTTGTCAATAAAAATAAATCGCCTGATGGACGTCACTGCCCGTTGAATCTAGTCAAGATATGGTTGACCATTATGTGTAAGTGTATCTGTCAAACCTTGTATGTTCACATTTGCAGTGTCCTGACAGATGTTCTACAGTAAAATATAAATCCACCATTGCATGGTGCAGTAGCAATTGATGTGCTAGAAGTGGTACCTCCATGATTCTCGTGTGTATGATATCTGTCAAAGTCGAACTGTACAATTAAACACAGTTAAAACTATCAGAGAGCATTACGCGGAACAACTAATCCACTTACTAAGCAGAAGGAGCAACTATTTTATACTTGTAAATTTTACAATTTATAAAATCCACCCTGTTTGTAGGCAGAGATACATTTCTTCTCAAGCGAATTCAAGATTGATTTCTAAGGTGAAGTTATGAAAGTATTCCTCTTTATAATGACACTAGAAAATTTTCCATTTACTTGTAAAAATATAGACTGCAGATTTAGATTTGAGAAAGGGGGAAACAAAATTGGTTATGACTGACATTCCTCTTCTTTATATCCTGTGGGTTTCTTCAATATTTCTGTGTGATGCTCTTGTGAGACATTATGAAGGCAGCTTCAGTCTTACAATCCAATATTTGTTTTAATTTACAGTTGCTGACAACCTTATGTATGCTTCTTTGATGGTTTTACCAGGACCTTGGGCCTCTCTGTACTGTTCTACGTTCCTTCTATCTTAGGCTAGCTGCAGATCATAAAGTTGAATGGATCTGCTTCTCCTGGGTTTAGCAGCTGGTTAGTAAGATGAACTGTCAGGGAGTTGGGACTTTATTGATTGATGCAGTAGCAACCCCGGTTTAAAGTGGCGGGTCGACGGTTGTCACTTGTAAGTTTCCTGTTACGCTTGAATCATTTATTTAAACCTAGTTAAGAAAACTACCAAAGGAAATTGTTAATCCCTTCTTGTACAAGGAGTTAATCCTTCCATTCAAATTTGAGATCATTAGAGAACTTGAGGTTCTTTCTACCTTCGAATTCGACAAGTGACGGAGATAAAGAAATCTCCTTTTTTGTCCTTATCATTTGGGATACTGAAAAATGCATGGATGCTTTCGTGTAAAGAGACTACCAAATGGTTCTTCCTTCACTTCTTTCTATAGTTTTCAAGGGCAGGGCCAAAGGAAGAGGGGGTGAGCCCGGGAGACCTTTTTTACTTGGTTACAAAGTCTGACCCTAAGTTACCTGGAACACTGATAGTTCTGGTTTGTCTAATAGTGTCTTCATACTATTTAGGACTTTATATATTTCATGTTTTACTTACCCGATGCTTACCTCAAGTACTTTTATGCCTTAGCCATCTGAAGTGTGCGAGGGGTAAACCCTACTCTTGATTCCTGAACTATAGAAAACTGACCAAGCCTTACTTCCCTTTCCCGCCTCTTGATTTAGATATGCCATTGGGGATGAGAAAGCGTATACTTTCGTGCACTGACTGCGTGCAGGGGCGGATCCGGAAATTTGATGTAGTGGGGACTAGACTAGAAAAATGAAACAAAATAAGATTGAAATTTTAAATTTGAAAGTTGAGGGGGGCTTTAGTGCAAATTTGTGGGACCAAACAGAGAAATCTACACAAAATGAGTGTAAAACAAGAATTTGAAGAAATAGAGTGGGGCTATAGCCGCCACTTGTATGGCTGTGGATCCGTCCTTGACTTTGTGGGTTCTAAACAAACACCACATTATGTAGATTCCTGAGAGATTGTTGTGTTTTATGTGAAAGTACGATCAGTTTTGCATCGTACAACTTCATATTTTGGTAAAAATACTCTCCAAGTCCCATTAGGGTATCTTACGACCTCCGTTTCTTCTCTTTCGTCTTGGTTTGACATTTCAACTCATAACTAAGTCATTTTAACTCGGTGACTTGGTTAGCAAAACGATGTACTTTTTTGGCAATTTGTCCATGGTATTGTTTCACTCTACAAGACCATGCAAATATTATTAAATTCTTGTATTGTTTTGCTAATCAAATCACCGGGTCAAAGTCATCGTGACAAAAAGTGAAGCAGGCTGAAAGCCTGAAAGAGAAGAAACAGAGGTAGTATTTTATGTCTCGATTTGTTATGTTTGTTTTCGTAGCCAGGTATTTGGAGAAGTTTCGGGATCTCCTTTGGGGTGGGACAGGGGATCAATTCAAGTATCATTTAGTTAACTGGGGTATGGTGTGTCTCCCAGTGGAGAGTGAAGGGTTGGGTATTGTATTCAATAGTTGATCCTTTTTAATCAATCCTTGTTAGGGAAGTGGTTGTCGAGGTATGGTTTAGAGCACGAAAGTCTTTGATGGAGAGTAATTGATGCTAGGTTCGGGTTAAGGTTGGCATTAGGGGTTCGCCTTCATTTTGGGGAGGATTGTTGGGTGGGGGAG
Organism: Linanthus parryae; assembly: GCA_023055425.1. NCBI lineage: Eukaryota > Viridiplantae > Streptophyta > Magnoliopsida > Ericales > Polemoniaceae > Linanthus > Linanthus parryae. The sequence continues at coordinate 3,576,777 of JALGPY010000002.1, forward strand.
TTCCTTTCTCTCATCAGTTTCTGGTCCTTCATTGCTTGCTCAAGATCACTTAGCTCTTGTGATGATTGTTGGAGTCAAGGTCCGAGTGAGGGGGGAGAGGGTGGCGACGTGTTGTGGGATGTTGTTTAGTCAGGATTTGAATGATTGGGAGGTTCCATATTACTGCTTTGAATGATTGGTGTTGTTTGTGCCAATCCAGTTCCGAATCAGTTAATTACCTTATGTTGAATTGTTTTGCTGTGCGGTCTTTCTAGGTCTGATTCTAGGGACTTCCAGTATTTTCTGGGTGGCCTCTCCTACGACTTGTCGCATGGGATGGGGTTAATGTGGATAGAGGGAGGAAGAAATCTCGGTGCTTAGCTCATGTGGATAATCTGGTGTGTATGTAACAGACAGATCTTCGACGAATCTTTATGTTGGACACTTTTGTATGGATTCATTAAGTCAGAAACTTTTATTAGAGGCTTCATCATTCATGTGCTCTTTATGCCGGAAACTTATTAGAAGTGAACACAAGTCCACTGTCACCACATGTTCAGTATGATGCCAGTCTCTTAGTTGACAGTTTGTCTTGGACGGTGGGCACGATCCTTGCCATTTTCCATATAGATTTAATGTGTTCAGCTACAAGAGTGTCTATAATGGCATATTCTGTAAATCCACACAATAGGTATAACTAGATTTTGGAAAAACAAATTTCTGACTTTCTAAGTAGGACAAACAGATGCTCATCAATGGACAAATGGAATTTATCCTTTTGTATTGCACGCTGTCATTTGTCTGGGCTCCAAGTGTTAATCTGGTCTGTGTTTGCTGCAATCTGACGTGAGCACATGCATTATGAGTTGTGATTGCTTATAATAATTTGTTAGGTAGAATAAAAGTGTGAAACTTACTCATAACAGGACAAATACTCAGATTCCTATTTCATCTTATTTTCTCCTGTCAAATATAAAATTGTAGTGTCAGTGTTCCAACTTCCATATACCTGAGCGAGATTGCAGCTATTTCTCCCAGTGATCAAACTCCAGAAAATGGAGAACTTGTAAATTCAGGGTGTAGTCTTTTTTTCCAAACCCTTAAAACTCATCTGGTTTCTTGTTTATGACCGACCCTTATGGCTTCATCTTCAGTTTCCGTGCACCCTTGATAGACATCATTTAGTACAGATCAAGCATCGTACAAAGATTCGGTTTCTAGGTCATGTGATACTTTGTCCTGACTGAAAATGTTTTTCCCGGAAAAGTTTGCATAAGAAAACAGGAACTGAAAAATGGAAAATAGCAGTCTAGTACTTGATGAACTGAAGATGTGGTCTACCGTGAGGGATCTTTATACTGTTTCTCTTGGAAAAAGGGTAAACATGCCAGCCTATGATGATGTCGGTCAAGAGAACTGGGCCATTAATTATCATCACTTGATCTCCTTCTGTAGACAGAACTTCAAAGATGATTTGAGAAAATAATGTAAAAGTGTTTGGCACAAGGGTCATAGATAAGCACAAGGGCCGAGGTTTGTGATAAAATGGGAGCCCAGAAAGGATGAGAAGCCTGTGAGGCCATGAAGGCGAAAGTGCCTGATAAGAAAATGAACCACTTGTATACTCTCTGGGGGACCAAAAAATGGGAAAGAGTTCAGGGAGGGAGAGAGAATATCGATACAGCCTTTTCAATTTGAATAGCTTGTCAAAGACATGGACTCATAAAATAAATTTGTGAGATCATGTGAAATTTCTTGTTTTAACCACATTTACAGTTTCCACTTTCCAGCCTTCTCCTCCTTTACTGTTGACATTGGACATTTCTATTGCCTAACGCCTGCTCTAACCCAATTTATTAACCCTTCAAGAAGGCTGAACCCTACACCTGCACAGACGTGCTAAAGGTCCGCTTGTGGCGGCTATAGTTCTGGGTGTTTTGTCCAACCGATGGTTGTTATGATAATTGCAGTTTTTTTTTGGTCCATTTTGCTCTCTTAGTTGCTTTCAAGGTTTTTCCGACCTGTTACCTGAAGAGAGCGCTGGATTCTAGTGTTCATCACCCTGTAGGCAAGATGGGATTGACAAATTGAGAAGAAAATAAAGACCAAAAAGTTTCTTCATTCTACACGTTTTTTCTTTTTCCTTTTTTATGTTCTTAGGCATTTCATTTTTCAATGGCAAAGTTATAACCTTTCATTGTTGTATCAATTGTCCTTCCAAATGCCCAAAAAAAACGAACTTTTTAACTTTAATAAAAAAGCGTCCCCATGAAATTAACATCAGCATACTATATTAGAGTAGTAGAAAAATGGAAGACCCTGGTATCTGACAAGGCGATGAAACTTATTCAATTTCCGGTTTACTATGAGGGATGTTTCTATCGTCTATCTCTCTGTAGTAAGTCGGCTACTTGTGCCGTTAATCAGCATAACTGGACAGTCATTATCAGTTCATCCCCCTTATCCAACTGGGATTTGAGCATCTGTTCCGAGATGTGCCGCAAGAATACAATGTAAAGAGGAATCACTGCCGCTTATTTGTGTTTTGTAGCTCTACAAGATTATCCGTCACGGAAACAAGGTTGAGACTGGGATTCTGGTAAGGATAGATAATGCCCTTTTTACATTGTTGACTGTTTCATAGTGGATTTATCATCAAAATAGTGTACTGAGTGTCTTTCCTCTCGCTGTTTTTTTTTCATGTGAGAATTCCTACTCTAACCTACTTCTGGGGAGAAGCTCGAACCCGGGACCTCAATGAACTGCCTCAGGGCCGCCCTAACGACTGGGCTAAACGGCTAGGTCCTTGGTTATGTATTATCCAGCAGGGTTCTTCAATAGTTCTCTGTGTTTGATGCTAGAGAGACAATATGGAAGAAATTTCACTCTTATTTTGGGATTGCATAACTTTATCTGAATATTTATGGTTGAGATAAATATGAAGACATTTTACCGTGCTTGCTGAAATTTCGTTGGTTTAATATAACTTATTTATTGTAAGTTTTGTAACACCATGTCAATATGCCAATAAGTACTGGTAATTTATACTCCATACTTTGGTATGGCCATGTTGTATCCATGAATATTTGTCATGTTTGCATGCTACAACAAGTTTATTTCGTGCATTAATATACATTTTACATACGTTTTGACAACGTCACTATTGTGTAGAAAAAAAGAGTATTAATTAAAATATATGCATAGATACTAATACATTTTCTATAAATTTTTCCACATCAAATTGAAATATACAATCTTTTATACAAAATAACATTACTAAGGGTATTACAGTCATTTTGGCACATATACTGCTTCATATCCTGCATTATATCCGACATTACCCAAACACGGACAACCAGCATATCTTATCAGGGCTTATCAGACAACATTCATATCCTTGCTCATATCCCAACATAAGCCTTATCCCTACATACCATATCCTCTAACCAAACGAGGCCTTCTTGTACAAGGTGTTAATCCTTCCATTCAAATTTCAGATCATAAGAGAACTTGAGGTTCTTTCTACCTTCGAATTCGACAAGTGACGGAGATAAAGAAATCTCCTTTTTAGTCCTTATCATTTGGGATATTGAAAAATGCATGAATGCTTTCGTGTAAAGAGATTACCAAAGGGTTCTTCCTTCACTTCTTTCTATAGTTGTCAAGGGCAAGGCCAAAGGAAGAGGGGGTGAGCCCGCGATACTTTTTTACTTGGTTACAAAGTCTGACCCTAAGTTACCTGGAACACAGATCGTTCCGGTTCGTCTAATAGTGTCTTCATACTATTTAGGACTTTATATAATTCATGTTATACTTACCCAGTGCTTCCCGCAGGTACTTCTATGCTTTAGCCATCTGAAGTGTGCGAGGGGTAAACCCTACTCTTGATTTCCTGAACTATAGAAAAACTGACCAAGCCTTACTTTCTTTTCCCGCCTCTTGATTTAGATATGCCATTGGGGATGAGAAAGAGTATATTTTCGTGCACTGAATGCGTGCAGGGGTGGATCCGGAAATTTGATGTAGTGGGGACTAGACTACAAAAATGAAACAAAATTAGATTGAAATTTTAAATTTGAAAGTTGAGGGGGGCTTTAGTGCAAATTTGTGGGACCAAACAGAGAAATCTACACAAAATAAGGGTAAAACAATAATTTGAAGAAAATGAGTGGGGCTATAGCCGCCACTTGTATGGCTGTGGATCCGCCCTTGACTTTGTGGGTTCTAAACAAACACCACATTATGTAGATTCCTGAGAAGATTGTTGTGTTTTATGTGAAAGGACGACCAGTTTTGCATCGTACAACTTCATATTTTGGTAAAAATACTCTCCAAGTCCCATTAGGGTATCTTACGACCTCCGTTTCTTCTCTTTCGTCTTGGTTTGACATTTCAACTCATAACTAAGTCATTTTGACTCGGTGACTTGGATAGCAAAACAATGTAATTTTTTGGCAATTTGTCCATGTTATTGTTTCACTCTACAAGACCATGCAAAGATTATTAAATTCTTGTATTGTTTTGCTAATCAAATCACCGGGTCAAAGTCATCGTAACAAAAAGTGAAGAAGGCTTAAAGCCTGAAAGAGAAGAAACATAGGTGGTATTTTATGCCTCGATTCGTTATGTTTGTTTTCGTAGCCAGGTATTTGCAGAAGTTTCGAGATTTCCTTTGGGGTGGGACAGGGGATCAATTCAAGTATCATTTAGTTTACTGGGGTATGGTGTGTCTCCCAGTGGAGAGCGAAGGGTTGAGTATTGTATTCAATAGTTAATCCGTTTTAATCAATCCTTGTAAGGGAAGTGGTTGTCGAGGTATGGTTTAGAGCACGAAAGTCTTTGATGGAGAGTTATTGATGCTAGGTTCGGGTTAAGGTTGGCATTAGGGGTTCACCTTCCTTTTGGGGAGGATTGTTGGGTGGGGGAGTTCCTTTCTCTCATCAGTTTCTGGCCCTTCCTTGCTCGCTCAAGATCACTTAGCTCTTGTGATGATTGTTGGAGTCAAGGTACGAGTGAGGGGGGAGAGGGTGGCGACGTGTTGTGGGATGTTGTTTTGTCAGGATTTGAATGATTGGGAGGTTCCATATTACTGCGTTGAATGATTGATGTGGTTTGTGCCAATCATTCAATTACCTTATGTTGAATTGTTTTGCTGTGCGGTCTTTCTAGGTCTGATTCTAGGGACTTCCAGTATTTTCTGGGTTGCCCCTCCTACGATTGTCGCATGGGATGGAGTTAATGTGGATAGAGGGAGGAAGAAAGCTCGGTGCTTAGCTCATGTGGATCATCTGGCGTGTATGTGAAAGACAGATCTTCGACGAATCTTTATGTTGGACACTTTTGTATGGATTCATTAAGTCAGACACTTTTATTAGAGGCTTCATCATTCATGTGCTCTTTATGCCGGAAACTTATTAGAAGTGAAACACAAGTCCACTGTCATGACATGTTCAGTATGATGTCAATCTCTTAGTTGACAGTTTGTCTTGGACAGTGGGCACGATCCTTGCCATTTTCCATACAGATTTAATGTGTTCAGCTACAAGATTGCCTATAATGGCATATTCTGTAAATCCACACAATAGGTATAACTGGATTTTGGAAAAAACAAATTTCTGACTTTCTAAGTAGGACAAACAGATGCTCATCAATGGACAAATGGAATTTATCCTTTTGTATTGCACGCTGTCATTTGTCTGGGCTCCAAGTGTTAATCTGGTCTGTGTTTGCTGCAATATGATGTGAGCACATGCATTATAAGTTGTGACTGCTTATAATAATTTGTGAGGTAGAATAAAAGTGTGAAACTTAACTCATAACAGGACAAACACTCAGATTCGTATTTCGTCTTATTTTCTCCTGTCAAATATAAAATTGTAGTGTCAGTGTTCCAACTTCCATATACCTGAGCGAGATTGCAGCTATTTCTCCCAGTGATCACACTCATTGATACCTACCTGTTCACCAGAAAATGGAGAACTTGTAAATTCAGGGTGTAGTCTTTTTTTCCAAACCCTTAAAACTCATCTGGTTTATTGTTTATGACCGACCCTTATGGCTTCATCTTCAGTTTCCGTGCACCCTTGATAGACATCATTTAGTACAGATCAAGCATCGTACAAAGATTCGGTTGCTAGATCCTGTGATACTTTGTCCTGACTGAAAATGTTTTTTCCGGAAAAGTTTGCATAAGAAAACAGGAATTGAGAAATGGAAAATAGCAGTCTAGTACTTGATGAACTGAAGAGGTGGTCTACCATGACGGATCTTTATACTGTTTCTATTGGAAAAAGTGTAAACTTGCCAGCCTATGATGTCGGTCAAGAGAACTGGGCCGTTAATTATCATCACTGATCTCCTTCTGTAGACAGAACATCAAAGATGATTTGAGCAAATAATGTTTAGTGTTGGGCACAAGGGTCATAGATGAGCACAAGGGCCGAGGTTTGTGATAAAATGGGAGCCATGAGAAGCCTGTGAGGCCATGAAGGCAAAAGTGCCTGATAAGAAAATGAACCACTTGTATACTCTCTGGGGGACCAAAAAATGGGGAAGAGTTCAGGGAGTGATAGAGAAGATCGATACAGCTTTTTTCAATTTGAGTAGCTTTTCAAAGACATGGATTTATAAAATAAGTTTGTGAGATCATGTGAAAATTTCTTGTTTTTATACCACATTTACAGTTTCCACTTTCCAGCCTTCTCCTCATTTACTCTTAGAACCCAATAGTAGTTTGAGTGCACTGTTGCTGATACCTTGTGTATGAAACCAATAGTTGTTTCAGAACTGTCAATCCCTTTATGTACAAGGAGATCATTCAAATTTTATATCTTAAGAGACTTCTAGGTTCTTTCTACCTTGGGTAAAAGACAATAACCACCCCTATCTTTAGGAGAAAATACACTTTGCACCCCTGACGTTTGAATAATTCCACTTTGCACCCCTAAAACGGAATATTCTGTGGACACTTAGCACCCTTCTGTCATGTTCCGTCCACGAAACCACTTTTTAACATTTTTCTGACGCTTTTGCCCCTGTTTGTTAGTGTCATGTGTTTGAAGTTCTTGGTGTTCTAGTTCTTCACCACAACTATCACAAAAAGAATCACCTTCAAATGAAATCAAACAAAATCAACTTCTACAGAGATAAAAATTGAGAAGAATACAAAGAAGAAAGAAAGAGGATGGATATGAAATTATGAATACTGAAAACAAAGGTATTAAGTGTGATAATGCATTAGCTAATATTGTAAGTCGCATCTACAACTCTTCTAGAGTTGGATAATCTGGTCAAGACGAAAACACACAATTCCTCCAAGAAGCAAAACTGAATGCGAAGTTCAAGTAGCAAATGTTCAGCAAAGAAAACAACAAAGAAGCTTACCTAGTGCTCCGTTCAGTGAATTGAATGACATGTGAAGGTGCTGAAGCTTATCTAGTTTCCCAAACTCTTTTGAGATTTCACCATAGAACTTGTTCTTGCTCAGGAGAACGGTAGAAATATTGAGAAGCATTGACCCATGTATATTGCAAGATGCATTGGGCCATGTTCCTAAATTGACAAAAACCTAGAAATCCGTACAAAAACAACTACCGCCATTTCAACCTCCATAGATCGAAATCGAGAAACTCCTGATGAGAACCCAGAAATTCCAACAGAACTTATACCCCATTACCAAACCCAGACACCAAAATTGAGACCTAATCAGGCGCAAAATCAAACCCAGACCCCAAAATCAAACAGTGAATTGAAAGAGGAAAGAGTGCGGCGGTTGTGGGTTCCTTACACGATACCAGTGATGGAGCCAAAAATCTGGGTCGGGACTCGGGAAGGGGAGAGATAGAGAGAGTCGATGTTGGTGATGGCGACGGCGGCACTGCAATGGCGGTTGGTCGGGAAGGAGAAATGGAGAGGAAGAGGCGGCGGTCGATTCGTGGTGGTGCGGTGATCTATTCCTGATGGTGGGTCGGCGGTAGGTTCCATGGGTGGTAGTCTGTTTCCTGGGTTTTGTTGCTCTCAAGAGAGGGAGGGAGGGATAGATAGAGATGGAGAGAGAGAAAGCAGAGACCAGAGAGGGAGGAGACGAAGATGGGGGAGGTAGAGGTGGAGGCTGTTGGGAGGAGAGAGAGAGGGGGAGGAGATGAAGATGGCGGCTGGGGTATGAGAAGAAGATGATGATTCCGGGAAGGAGAAGAAAGCAGAATACGGAGAAGGAGAAGAAGATAGGATAAAAGGGGAAGAAAATATTTGTATGGGGGCAAAATTGTCTTTGTGACGTTGCTGTTAGTGTCTGTCAGTTACGAGGGTGCGATGTGGAATTTTCCAAACGTCAGGGGTGCAAAGTGTATTTTATCCTAAAGATAGGGGTGGTTAATGTCTTTTACCCTTCTACCTTTGAATTCGACAAGTGATGGAGATAAAGAAAGATCCTTTTTTAGTCCTCGTCATTCTGAATGATGATGAATACAATGATGATTTCGTGTGATGAGACTACCAAAGGTGCTCACATGAACGGACATGGTAATGGTTGTGGGGGAAGAACCCGAAGCAAGCATTTTGTAGGCTGTTTTAGGAATTGTGTTATTGCTAGAAGCAAGAGCCGACGTCAATAGATTGTGGTTCCTTTTCTTATTTCTTTAAACTTAGGCATGTTCGGTTCTTGATGTCTAATAATGAAACGTCTGAAGAAGGCATTTGAAAATAATGTTGGATAAATCAATCGGAAAGATGAATTTGATTTCAATTTGTCAAATTAATCTCTTTCCAAGCAAATATTTTAACATGATCATAGAATCTACAGGTTGTGATAACTTAATTCCTAACCATTTTGTAGGTTCTGGAAAAGTTGGATGCACTTGAGAGGAATAGTAGATGCAATGACAACCGTTGAGGAAACACTTTCATAATGTTCTCATGATAATTGTAATTAAAGTCTTAGAGGAGGAACCTTAAATCGTGAGGTTTCAAGTGCTGAGAAATAGAAGAACATATGATGATGTTTAGGAGAGGATAGAAAGCGGAGACACTGGATGCTGCTGAGTATGGTAATTAATGCTACCCTAATGTGTGTTGTTGTTCCTGTTAGAGAAGTTTTCCTGATAACGATTTTACTAGACGAAAAGGATTTTTACTAGAGAGAAAGCGCTGAGATTTGGTCCATGGAGAGGAACAACAACTTAATCACCCACAAAATAATCCATGAAATATGACCAGCGACGTAACAGATTTAACAACCTTAACACAAGTTCACATCAACATATGTCTAAGTCAACTCACACATGATAAATTTTAATTATAACGCTAACATTGGTCTCCTCTTTCTTCTAAGTTTTTACTTAACACACTAATGCATCTACCTAAGATATCCATTACACCGGACAATCCGCTCGCTTTCATCTGGGAGCAGTGAACTCACACTTGCATTATGGCTTTCATAAAGGAGCGGTCAATGGCGGAGCCAGAAAATTGAAACAGCCGTGACAAAAAAAAAAAAAAAATCTAAAACTAACGTAATCTCTAAATGTAGTTGTGAAAATTCGTGAACTCATCCGGGGCAGTTGTGTATTTGTTGAAGGGGTTTTTTTGTCTAAAACCATAATAATATGGGTAAAAGTGTGTTTATGAAAAATTAACCATTTCCCGTTAGTATATCCACCCTTGGGAGCGGTCTAGCCCACACGCCTCTACAGGCTGTTGCTTCAGCATGTTGATCCGCCCATTTGTTAAACTCTTACGTTTGAAGTACTGTTTAGTGGGCCGGAGGACTCCTGAACCGGTCCAGAATGGCCCGTTAGAAGGGAGAACTGGCCAGGCCTGGGACCAGGGGCCTTGAATTGTCCCTATCGTGTATAAGGAGTGGTCTAAGGTTCTGGATTCCGAGGACCGCCGGAAGGGGCAAACATCAGTCGTGGAACTGGCTAACGACCATACTTAGACTGGGACTCGCCCACCCATCTACATAATAAGCTGTTATGGGGATTAAGCTATCCTTCAAAATGTGACATGTGGAATAGCTTATCCCCGCTATATCCTAGGAACTGAATACTTCATAATAAGACAATCTCAATCATCCAAATCTAGTTATTTGTTTTTTTGGTGGTCGTGCAATCGGGGCACGGGTAATAATTGTTAACGAGGGAGTTAGGATGGAAGTTGACGATGAGTTATTGGTTGGAAAAATACAAATAAATCAAACCTTGGGGTGCTAATGTGTTGAAATTAGAAAAGTTGGGTGTAGTTACGAAAATGTAAAATCACTCATACTCGTGAATATATAAGGGAGTCGTATCATACTATCATCCTTCAATCACTACTCAATGCGATCTCTCTCTCTGATCAATAATGGATCTTGCGTGCCTGAAGAAGAAGAAGAAGAAGGATAAACACAAGTTGGTTGTCACGGTTCGTGCTCCAAAAGCGTTTTCTACAGTTATCTAAGTATGTTATTATAATAATAGAGTTGAGACGGAAGAAAATCTTCTTGTGTGCTGTTAAGAGAATGCATCAATTCTTCAATCCAAAACCAAACATGGAAACTCTAATCCAAAACCAAACATGGAGATTTGATCACTAGCCAATCACTGCTTCTGACATCCGGCATAACTATGAATAAGTGTGTAAAAGACATTGATTCATACTCGTAAAAACAATTATGTAAGAACAAAAGAAACGTAAAGGACAACATAAACTACGAATACTGCATATAAATCTGCTTCACAACTTATAGATAGCTCGCACTCTTCTTACTACTAGTCCATAATTTTAAAGGATTCACAAACACCCGTCATGTAAATCCCCTGTTAGAATAGTAATAATAATTTGGAATCTCAAAGTTACTGTTCTCAGTACAACAATCCCATTCTGCACCTTCAAGCTTCACAGATTGGTAAGCAAAATACGCTTGTCAAGTTGTCATTACATGCAGGTTCAATGTACTGAGAGGAACCACAAGTAAAAGAGAGAAATTATGTCAAAAGACCTAAATTTGGGGAATAGCTACCTTCCCCACAAACATGGATGGATGGCCTAGTAAATGTATGTTTCACATGAGAAACAATCATGAACCTACCACTATTACAACCGGTGTTGCACCGCACCATTAAACTAAGTTTCCATTCAGAAGCAACCAAGAAACCGTACACACCCACGTGGCCACGTCCATGTACAGCTACCTACTACCTTAAGGAGACTACAGCTATTCAATGTATGCAAGAGGTTGTCCAGTGGGGAGACTAAGCACGGCGAGAGGAGAGCATGGTAGTATAGTTCAGGGAACCCACTTACCGAAAAGGACAACTCATAGGATTCTAGGGTCAAAGTGCAAAAGATGATCCAGTCATGAGTTAGGTGAAACTAATGAAATTAGAGGGACAACTCTTGCTATTAGCCTCGCGTTAGTGTATAAAGGAGGGCAAACAGAGATAAACGTAGGCGGGATTTTGTATTAGGGTTTGGTAGGGGCGCCTCGGTAAGCAGGGCAGTTAGGGTCTATTCTCTTCTTCTCTTCCTCTTCTTCAATTTCTGTAATAGAGTGATCTTGTTTAGTGAATTGAGTTGAATAATATAAGATCTTCATCAACAACCTTATGAGCTTGTTTGTTTTCTGGATAGCTCAAATATTTAAAGTAGGATTAAGAACAATGTAGAACCGCTATATATTAAACTGTTTAAATCAAATATGCATTTGTCACTCTATGGCTAACACAGTTTAACGATTGGCGGTAAGTGCTTATGTGTCTTACTTCGTTTGATTTGGATGTAAAACGATTCAATTAATAAAAACACGTATCATAATTGGATTGGTTTACCATTGTCCTTCAGTCCTTATTACTGTTGATCAAACTCCTCAAGTTTCCTGTTCCCAAATTATTTTATGCATAATATCCTCCTCACAAAGCTTCAAGAAAAACAAGGGTCCTTAAATTTTTTACAAGCCAAACTAGCTTCCATTAGGTGTGTGAACTGTGAAATCTTGAGGGAGACATATAAAATGGGACTGGGAGACTCTTTAAAAACACAATTTTATCCAAAACTGGAAGTTATAGGATAGTAAGCTGGTACTCTTTTCACTAGAACTCAGCTTTCTTCTCGCTAATATACCTCATTGGTGTTTGTTTATGTCCCCACAGTCCAGGAATATATCTATGGTAGTAGCAGTAAATTCCAGAAAAAATAGAATTTCAGCTCAAACCATAATCTAAGGGAAGGGAAATTCATGTTCTCAGGACTGCGATCGTTTTGAAGTAGTGGGCTAGCCCATGCAAATGGCTTGTTGATCTACTACAGTCAGAAAGCAAGAGCAAAAGCATACACCCTTGGCACATTCCTTTTTCTTGATAGATAATAAAAACTTATTAATAAGAAGAATACCGCAAATAAGGTAGAAAAAGGAAAAATACCAATGAAACAACGAGACTAATTGCCTAGTCTGACTAACTACTGGTGACTAAGACTGGGAGGTGAAGCATCCAGTTAGCATATTATGTAAAAACAAAACAAAAACAATGCCAGTATAATATTAATAAGAGCATAGTACTTCCAAAACTAACCTTTTGGAAGTCTTGGAAACAACCTTTTATGTTGACAGCATTCCCATTAGTACGTTCTTCAGTGTTTACCTAGTTGTCAAAGAGAATACGTAAATTCAGCTCATAGGAAGACAGCTACAACTAGAAAGCTTTACTACAAAAATATGGTTGGACATGGAATGTGTTTTTGTACGAACTTCACATGTTCTCTAGTAGATAAAAATATATTCAAATATAGATGATTTTGCAGGTTTTTTACAGGCCAAAATTTGGGACCAAATCTCATTCTCACAAGTAAAAATGTACCAACAGCTTCTAGCTTCAGTGTTGCATTGCAATCAAATCAAGGCCCTCTAGGGACTCAGCTAAATACCAATATGTTATGCAGCCCAATTGCAGTGAGTCTTCCACCAGAAGACACATGCCACAGTAAGATCTCCCACTGTCGGCCTGCTAAGATAGCACATATGATCAATAAAGCAGAGGGTCCGCATATCTGGAGAGAGGTCTCAGGTCCAGGTAAACCATCAAACTGTGAGAAATTGTGATTTTAAACTATTATTGCATCACGAGACTGAATCTTTCCAGCCTGCATTTTACTGCATTCTAGTCTAGCACGGGCATCAGACTCAACAGCATCACACGGATGTATTCAAGAAACCAGGAGGACGGTAAACAATGAAGAGAAAATATGTTTCATGTTTTGAGAGAGAGTCATAGACATCTTTGCCAAACCCAATCTCACCTCTTTCAAGGAGTGCTCAATCCAGCTAGCAATTGAAAATTTATTATAGGAATAAAAACAACTATCAGGAACTATCAAGAAAGCAAGCACAGAAAATTTTTAAATATCTGTCCGCATAATGTAAATTAAGTTAGATAAAACTACCAAAACAGATTGCTAGAAATCGTCTGATGAGTAAGGGGTAGAGTTGTGACATGGAGGCTCAATCCACATCCCGTCCTTCACATCACTTGACCAGTAGGAGCTGTTATCCTTGCATTGGTGACACCGACCATCCTTCAAAGAATAGTAGAATGGGTTGTTGCTGCTGCTTCTGCTATAAAAATACACCCTGTCCGCAATGTTATCTGAACTCGATGAAGGCATGACAGGAACCGCAAAAGATGTCTGACCAGGCGAAAGAGATGTCTGACCAACAAACAATGCATTATTTCCCAAGCTTTTTTTCTTGACCCATGTCCTGGTAGAGCTACTATATTCAAAGATGCCACAGCTATTCATCTCTACCTTGTTTTCAAGAGGTTTTTTGTCCAAAACTACAAGAATTACCTTCCCTTCACACACGACAAGGTATGCGTCCGAGGATCGCACCATGTCGGATAACCGAGAAGAATAACTAACAACGACTTTCCAGCTCCGGTGAACAACATCATATGCGGCCAGCTCACCTGTGATAGATACACAATAGAAACATCCTTGATTGTAGACCACAGATGAAACATAATTTATCAGATGATCAAACACTGTGGTCTTCCATTCTTTACTTGTTTGATCTAGTGTGCTGATTCTAATTTTTCCCAGAATGCGCATCTGAGACAAGAAGAAGTAAACGCAGTCCGGAGAAGACGGGTATGTAGAAAAAGTGGCCCGACAATGTACTAGGTAAATCCAATTGTCTACAAAACTATGGTCCAATTCAGGCAACTTGATGATCCTCTTATCGAAAGGAGAAAACAATAAGAAAGATATCAAACCAGTTTCTTTACCTTGTGCTTGGGTAGACCATAGATAGAGCAACCAACCTTTATTTGAACTTGTCAATTTGATACTTCTCCAATTGCCAAAACCCTCCCCTTTGGGGTCCTTGATTTTATATGTAGCATAGTCTGGCTGTCCTTGGATGTGCAGTGGTTCGAACAGACTGAATTCCAAGGTCAGAATCTTCATACCAGGGGCGTCCCAGTGGAAGGAAGCGAGCCATGGAAGTTTGTCGATTTCCCGGAATTGATAGTGATAAGGAGGGTTTTTGGTGGTGACCAAAGAGAGATTTTTCTTGCAGGTAGCACCAAATCGAATTCGATCAGCTGAAGAAAGCCCTCCCACTATGTTTGCGACCAAATCAGCCGGAAAGTCGCACAGTTTCAGCTGCTTCTGCTTCTGCCCACTTTTAACCTTCTTCTTCTCCATCTTCTTCCTCTCATGGTGTCTAGAAGAAGCTTTTGGAGCATGTACCGTGACCACCAACTTGTGCTTCGCCTTCTTCATCTTCTTCTTCTTCTGCAACTTCGTCTGATGATGTCTTGTGGCAGAAGAAGCTTTTGGAGCATGAACCGTGACGAGCAACTTGTGATTCGGCTTCTTCTTCTTCCTCTTCAGGCACGCCAGATCCATTGATCGGAGAGATCGAGTTGAGTAGTACTGTGTGTGCTGCAAGAGGAGAGATCACTTTTCGTCTGATTTACAATCGCAACTTCGCAAGCCCTAACACAATCCGGAACGACGATACGACTCCCTCATATAGTCACACGAGAAAAGAAAGATGGAAGTATGGGTGATCCCCCTCAATTTTGGTTGATCTTCACTTACATCCCCTTCTATTTGAAAATTTTCACTTACACCCCTTATGACTACCAACGTTGTTGTCACTTACACCCCCCACGTGTATTTACTCTGTTAGTTGGTAGCGTAACTTTTCAGATTCAGTTTTTTGGTTAGATTTACCCTTGAAAATGCTACAATGGTTAGTCCACCATTAATTTTGTAAACTCTAACTCGAGTTAATCCTAATTTTTGCTTGCAGTAGATGCACCATATTTAGAAATGCATATAAAACATGTGACGAAATACGAATCTTTTGCATGTGTTATGAATATACATTGGACTGGATAGACATTTGCAGCCTCTGCAAAGGTTAGTTTGCCCGATTAACTGTTTTTGTGAAGTTATCATAAGAACTAGCATAGTGAATGCATAGAATGTATAAATGACAACATGTTTGGTGATCATAAAGTGTGTAAGTGAAGTTTCCAAACTAGGAGGGGGTGTAAGTGAAGATCGACCAAAACTGAGAGGGTGTAAGTGAATTTTACCCTCTTTTTGTAACTACACCCAACTTTTCTAATTTCAACACATTAGCACGCCAAGCTTTGATTTATTTATATTTTTCCAACCAATAACTCATTGTCAACTTCCATCCAACTCCGTTATTAACAATATAAAATCTTTGTTGCATTTTTATCTGCACTCCTACGAAATAAAAAAAATACAATGGCCATGTTTAAGAAAAATTGTTTTGGTTTTTCTAAAACAATAAATATGGTTTTTTGTTAAAACTCTAATCTAGGGTGTTATGATGGCAACGTTCTTTCATTTTTCTTTTGAGAAACAGGTGCATCAGTGCCCAACGGGCACTGAATAATTTTTTAGTTTTGTGTGCATGGCTTTTAGTTGATGTTATTAATGATTCTATTGTGATTATGGAACGGGTGGAACATTTGAGTGTATTTGCCTAATCTTGATGACTCCTCCTCGAATGTCATCGAGAATAACTCAAGTATTATTCTAATTTCTTTCTGAGTTCTCAAGTTGCTAAAGAAGAGAGAATTTCTCGATCGCCGGAAGAGTTATGAAAATCGAGGAGGTAATCATAGCTAATTTTGTTTTGTGATTTGCAAAATTAGCCATCTAATTAGGGATTTTAGCTTTTCAATTCCTCTTATCTCCATTGGGAAAAACTTTATTATTATTTTGATTTCTTTGTGCTTTCTCAGGTTGCTGAAGAAGAGACATTTTCATGATCGCCGGAGGAGTTCTAACAATAGAGGAGGTAATCACAACGTCAAATCTGGTTTATGAGTTCTCAGCAGTAGATTTTTAAAGCCGGGTTCAAAGTCTCCCACTGAAGCATATTTTTGTCCTATTTTTAAAGCCAATTTGAAAATATTAAGAAGCCGATTGTGTACAAGGAAATCCTCAAGAGACATCCAAGTGTACACCTCAAGTAGGAAATTAGGATACGGGGAAGAATAGGGAGTGAGTATGGAGAGAGTAAGCAAAGGTAACTGCTCTTGAAAGTGAGACAGTGAACTAACAAGAGATCTGAGAGAGGTTAAGGTGTCCAAGAGAGTCAGAGAGAGTCTCTTGGAGGTTTAACGATCCTATATATAGTGGGAAAGTGACCGTTGTGGGGGTTAATGCACCATAAGTGGCGGCTTAATGGTAGCCCCTGCAACGGAACGTTCGACCGCGTATATAGGGACCGTTACGCACATGTCCGCATATATCGGAGAACGTTATGAGATCGTCCGCATTTATGGGATATGTGAGCCTTAAACCTCTCAGTCAGTTAGCAGTGGTCGCGCGCGAGCTTGGTTGTTGCTCTCGCGCGACGATCCTTACTGTAGCCTCCAAAACACTAAGTCACTACAAGTCCCGTTTGGTTGGTACGCGAGGGCCCTGTATCGCAGCCCCCAAGTGGATAAGCATGGGAAGTTATCCGATGTGGATGGAGCACAACTAGGTGCGTTAGATGGCTGCCACGTGGCTTTAATCTGTCTGTCTGGAAGACACCATCTACACCGGGTTCAAAGTCTCCTCAAAGAGGTGATTTCTTCTCCCATAGTTTGATTGTTATAACCTATGTACTATCTCTGTTTCTTTTGTTTCAGCCTACTTCACTTTTTGTCACTATTGACTGGGTCACTATTCACTGAGTCACTATTCACTTATAGAGTAAACTTTATTCTACAACACCATAAAAAATTTCAAAAAATTATATCGTTTTGCTATTAAAATCACGGAGTCAAAGTGACCCAATTACGGGTTGTAAAGTCAAAGTAGGACGATTCAGAAGAAAGGGAAGTAGTACCACGCTACCTCTCCAAACCGTAGCCGCAAAGAGCTTTAATATTTTGTTTCTTTGTACGCAGTTAAAACTTTCAGTATTCTCTACTAAGTAATACATTGAGGTTGTGTGTTTTGAGGGCCTTTTTATTCTCTACTAAGTCTATTCTCTAAGGAATTTTCGTTTAATTTTTTGCATATTCATTTCTGATGATTTTACTGTGGTTTCCTCTTACATTTTGACATGAAAACTTGGTCATTACCTAGTATATATATAAATATTAAAAATACATTTTATTCGATGGGAGAAAGAAATAGGGTAGAGATGAGTTGTATTTTGGGGGAGGGGGAGAGGGACAAATGGTGGGCTCGTGGGGGGAGCGGAATAGTGATATGGGTTGGAGACGCCCTTAGAAAGCCAAAGAGAACACATGAAACTAGTACATCACTTAAAGATTGGTGTTGCACCTATAAGGGCTCTTCGCTTGTTGTCCTCGGAGAGATCCCTGTCTCTTATAAAATCTTAGTAGTTGTACTTTCCCTCCGCTCTCTTATAAAATCAGAAAATACAATAGCCATGTTTAAGTGACATGGTTTTTTATTTTCTAAAACTCCAATCTAGGGTATTATGGAGGAGCCTTTTTTTTTCTCTTTTGAGAAACAGGTGCACCAGTCCCCAACACCCGGGCATCGGAGAACTTTTAGATTTTTGTACATGTTTTCTAGTTGGTGTTATTAATGACCAGTGCTCCGGGTGACAGAACTAGTGCTCGAGATTGATTTTACAATTGTTTGTATGGAAAGATAATGGCGATTTGTCAGTTCTCCATTGATTTACTCCTTCTATTTATAGCAACTCCCCCATCCGAACGTCTTGTGAATCTGTTTTTCGACTTCGTCGCCTCAAGCACTTGTCATCTCGAATAGCAGAGAACCCTCGGTCTCATTCTAGTATAAAAATTAATGTTTGTATTTTCTTTGATTCACCTAACTTCATTGCAGCATTGTAATCATACTTTATTGATCAATGATTACAGGCACAACACAATGCGAACACACATGTGAGAGTCCACACAGTACCCCTAACCCGTCGGTTTGACAGCTCTAGACTGAAAGGAAAAGCATCCATTTAGAGATGACGTAAGAAAGCCAAAGAGAACACAAGAAACTGCATCACTTAAGATTAAGATTATTGTTTCACCCAATAAGGGAAACCTGTATGTTATCAATCTTCAAAGATCCTTGGCTACAACACAATGCGGAAATAAATATGCAGACAACTCCTACTGTCACAAGAAAGTCTTCTAGGGGTAAATTATCAGCAGTAGGAAGTCTGTTATGCAGTAAAACAATAGTGTTTCTTTTATTGTTTTGGAAATAAGAGGTATAGAACAAAAAACAAAGGGCCACAAACAAGAAGGAACAAAGAAAGACAAAAATCACAACACTACCCCCATCCTACATATTCTTAAATTGTCATCCAGAATGGCTCTCTTAATGTCTTCTGGGTGGGGGTGTTGTAAACCAGGAGGATCCTGTGGCTGGAAAGAGCCCATTCTTGCAAGGAGATCAGCACATTTGTTACCCTCCCTTGAGATATGCTTGATGTTACTGCCAGAGAGTGTCAGCCGATCAGCACATTTGCACATTTGTTCTTGCAAAGAGGGTTGTCATCCTTGTTGATCACCAAAACAGCATCCAGGGAGTCACTTTCCACCTCCAAGTTTCTAAGATTTGCTTGAGTAGGCAAATAGAGAGGCTTTGCAGATTGCAAAAATCTCTGCACAGGCGATCATTGTATCACCTGAATTCCCAGAATAGCTCAGCACATGGCTTCCTCTCTAATAATGCCTCCAAAGCCAGACGGGCATCAACGTTCAACTTCAGTTAACATGCGTTAGGCAACCTCCAACTAGTACGAGGATAAGACTCTTCTGCGATGTCATCATTCTATCTGATGAACCATGATGAATCTCAGAAGTAGTATTCAAAATGTCATAAATGCCCAATATCAGCATTTATCTCTTGTTTACTGATTCCATGAAACACCACCTGGGTCAATAGAAACTCGGCACGTGCTGGGTTGTAGGGGGGGGGGGGGGGGGGGGGGGGGGGGGCGCGCTTGTTTGTGCGGGTCGTGCACGGCCCGGGGGGGCGTGCCGGGTTGGCTAGGGGAGGAACGTGACCCCGCCGTGCCACGAGTTGAGCATAAACGAGAGCGGGCCGTTCCGTGCCGTGCTCGTGCCGTGTTTAGAACGTGCCGGGCGGGGTCGTGCCAAAATAGCATGCGGGTCGGCACACCTTGACATCATGATGTAGTACTATCACCATCTACTCTCCAACCACTTAGCTCCTCAATATCACTCATTTTACAATGAGAGCAGTTTCATTCACTGCGCCAACCATGAGAGCTTTCAGTAACATTCAGTACTAACTTTGTCATTCTATGGTTAACGAAGTTTAACAATTGGTGGTAGTAACTCTATTTACCCTCTACTGTGCTTATGTTTCTTGCCTCCTTTAATGCCTAAAACGATTTATCTTTTCAACAAAAGTATCATAATTTTCATTGCTTTACACTATTGTCTTTCTTATGCAATCAACAACACCAAACCTTTGCTCAGTTTAACATGGGCTGGCTACTTGGATCCAACTTCTCTAGTTGCCACTGTCCAAGAAAAAATATGCATAATATTTTCCCCCACAAAGCTAGGTGAGGGGTTCATAAGTCAAACGAGTTCCCTTGAAGTGAAATATGCAAGAAGACATGTTAAATGGACCCACTGGACAACAATAAAAACACATACTTTTAACAGAAATCTAAAAGTTAGAGTAGGAAGCTGGAATTTATTTTCACATAGAACCCAAGTTTCTTCTTATGAATATACCTCATTTGGTGTTTGTTTATATTCCATTCAGTGCATGAACATATTGTGGTAGTAGAACTTCAAAAAAGACTACTATGCAACTCTTTGTCGGTTTGTCCCACACTGAGCAACCAAAAGAAAAATCAGCTCCAACCATAATCTAAGGGAAGGGAAATACCTGTCTCAGGAATCAGGACTGTGATAGTTATGAAGTGGTGGGCCAGGTCATGCAAATTGCACCAGCGTGCACCCCTGGCACACTCCTGGTGACTAAGATTACTGGCACCTCAGTTCAGAAAATGTTTAGAATCTACATGCACAAAAAATGGAAAAATCGTAAAGGAGGAGCAAAATATAAAATAAACCAGGAACTGTCACCACTTTCCTTCAGTCCTCCTTGACTGTGGATCAAACTCCTCATGTTTCCTTTGCCCAAGATAAATCGTGCATGCTATGATAAAGCTTCAAGAAAAGGTAAAGGTCCTTCAATCTTTTACGAGTCACACTATTTTCCATTAGGTGTGTGAAATGCCGAGGGAAACATATAAAGTGGGACTGAGACTCTTTAAAAACAAAATTTTATCAAAAATCCGAAGTTACAGGATAAGAAGCTGGTATTCTTTTCACTAGAACTCAACTTTCTTCTCGCTAATAGACCTCATTGGTGTATGTTTATGGCCCCACAGTCCAGGAATATATCTATGGTAGTAGTAGAATATTTCAAAAAAGACATACTGCAAAATAATTGTCTTACATCGATAAACAAAAAGAAAATTTCAGCTCAAACCATAATCTATGGGAAGGGAAATTCCTGTTCTCATTTCTCAGGACTGCGATCGCTTCGAAGTAGCGGGCCAGCCCATGCAAATGGCTTGGTTGATCTACTACACCCTTGGCACACTCCTCTTTTCCTTGATAGGTAATCAACATTTATTGATACGATTAACTCCGCAAACGAGTTAAAGGAAAGAAAAAATACCCATGATAAACATTTAACTGTGTAGAAAAATGGGCATGGGAGCAAGTTCGAAAACTAACCTTTTGGAAGTCTTGGAAACAACCTTTTATGTTGACAGCATCCCCATTAGTACGAACTTCAATGTTTACCCTGTCGTCAAACAGAATATGTAAATTCAGCTCATAGGAAGACAGCTACAAATAGAAAACTTTACTTCAAAGATAGAGTTGGACATGGCGCACGATTTTGTACGAACTTCAGTGTTAACTGTTCTCTGGTAGCTTCAAATAGATTTAAGTATATATGTTTTGACAACTATCTTACAAGCAAAACTCTGGGACCGAAGCTTATTCCTACAAACAA
The DNA here is from genome assembly GCA_023055425.1 of Linanthus parryae. Classification (NCBI taxonomy): domain Eukaryota; kingdom Viridiplantae; phylum Streptophyta; class Magnoliopsida; order Ericales; family Polemoniaceae; genus Linanthus; species Linanthus parryae. Next base: position 3,598,278 of record JALGPY010000002.1, read on the forward strand.
AAATGTACCAACCGCTTCAAACTCCAGCGTTGCACTGCAATCAAATCAAGGCCCTCTAGCAACTCAGCTAAATACCAATCTGTCAGGCAGCGCCAGTTGCAGTGAGTCTTCCACCAGAAGACACATGCCGCAGTAAGATCTCCCACTGCAGGCCTGCTAAGATAGCACATATGATCAATAAAGCAGAGGGTCCGCATATGCTTCCACTGGATAGAAGTCTCAGGTCCAGGTAAACCATCAATCTCTGAGCAATTGTGATGTTAAACTATAATTGCATCACGAGACTGAATCTTTCCAGCTTGCATTTTACTGCATTCTGTCTGGCAAGGGCATCAAACTCAACAGCATGACACGAATGTATTCAAGAAACCAGTAGGACGGTAAACAATGGAGAGGAAAGATGTTTCAGTTTATGAAAGAGAGTCATATATTATATCAATAAAAATAACTATCAGGAACTAGGCATGCCCAGGAACTATCAAGAAAGCAAGAAGAGAAGCTTTACAAGGATATGAAAACTTATATCATCATCACTACCAATATATTTCCGCATAATGTACATTAAGTTGAAAAAAAACTACGGAAACAGACTGCTAGGATAGTCTGATGAGTAAGGAATGGAGTTGAGACATGGAGGTTCAATCCATATCCCGCCCTCTACATCACTTGACCAGTAGGTGCTATCCTTGCATTGGTGACACCGACCATCCTTCAAGGAATAGTAGAATGGGTTGTTGCTTGTGCTTCTACTATAAAAATACACCCTATTCGCAATGTTCTCTGAACTTGATGAAGGCATGACAGGAACTGAAAACGATGTCAAACCAACAAACAATGCATTATTTCCCAAACTTGTTTTCTTAACCCATGTCCTGGTAGAGCTACTAAATTCAAAGAGGCCACAGCTATTCATCTCTACCTTGTATTCAAGAGGTTTTCTGTCCAAAACTACAAGAATTACATTCCCTTCACAAGCGACAAGGTATGCGTCGGAGGATCGCACCATGTCGGCTAACCGAGAAGAAAAAGGGACAAGGACGTTCCAGCTCCGGTGAACAACATCATATGCGGCCAGCTCACCTATGGTAGATAGACAATAGAAACATCCTTCATTGTAGACCACAGATGAAACATAATCTATCAGCTCATCAAACACTGTTGAATTCCATTCTTCACTTCTTTGATCTAGTGTGCTGATTCTAAATTGATCAGATTTCATCCGAGACCAGAAGAAGTAAACGCAGTCCGGAGAAGACGGGTCTGTAGAAAAAGTGGCCTGAGAATAATCTAGGTCAATCCAATTGTCTACAAAGCTATGGTCCAATTCAGGCAGCTTGATGATCCTTTTATTGAAAGGAGAAAACAATAAGAAACATGTCAAACCAGTTTCTTTACCATGTGCTTGTTTAGGCCAAAAACAGAGCAACCAACCTTTTTTTGAAGCCTTCAATTTGTTTCTTCCCCAACCCCCAAAACCCTCTCCTTTGGGGTCCTTGATTTTATATGTAGCATAATCTGGCTGTCCTTGGATGTGCAGTGGTTCGAACAAACTGAAACTCAAGGACAGATTCGTCGTTATATCAGGGGCGTGGCAATGGAAGGAAGCCAGCCATGGAAGTTTATCAATTGGCCGGAAGTGATACTGATGAGGACGGTGTTTGGCGGTGACCAAAGAGAGATTTTTCTTGCAGGTTGCGCCAAATCGAATCCGATCGGCTGTAGATAGCCCTTCGACAATGTTTGCGACCAAATCAGCCGGAAAGTCGCACAATTTCAGCTGCTGCTGACCCCTTTTAACCTCTTTCTTCTTATGCAGCTTCTTTCTCTGATTGTCTCTTCTGGTAGAAGAAGCTTTTGGAGCATGAACCGTGACCACCAACTTGTTCTTCTTCTTCTTCTTCTTCTTCTTATGCAACTTCCTCTGATGTTGTCTTCTAGTAGAAGAAGCTTTTGGAGCACGAACCGTGACCACCAACTTGTAATTCCCCTTCTTCTTCTTCTTTTTCAGGCATGCCAGATCCATTATTGATCAGAGAGAGAGAGATCGAATTGAGTAGTGACTGAAGGACGTCTTCGTCTGATTTTACAGAGGAACTTCGCAAACCCTAATAGGATTCGAAACGATGATACGATTCCCTTATATATTCACACGTAACTACACCCAACTTTTCTAATTTCAACACATTAGCACCCCCAAGCTTTGATTTGTTTATATTTTTCCCAACCAATAACTCATCATCGTCAACTTCGATCCAACTCCGTCATTAACAATTTAAAATCTTAGTTGTATTTTCCATCTGCACTCTTACAAAATCAGAAAATACAATGGCCATGTTTAAGAAACATGGTTTTGGTTTTTCTAAAACATTAAACATGGTTCTTGTTTTCTTAACACCAATCTAGGTGTTATGATGGAGACGTTCTTTTCATTTTTCTTTTGAGAAACAGGTGCATCATCCGTTTGGCACTGAATAATATTTTAGATTTTTTTGCATGGTTTTTTAGTTGATGTTGTTAATGATCTAGTGTCCCGTGTGACAGAACCAATGCCGGAGATTAATTTTTCAATTGTTGTTTGTATGGAAAGATAATGGCGACTTGGCAGTTCTCTATTGATAAACTCCGTTTATAGAAACTCCCCCATTTGAACTTCTTACCAACCTGTTTTCGACTTTGTCTTTTTGAGCAATTGTCATCTCGAGTAGCCAAAAACAAACTCCTGTTTCAGAGCTCTGATATCAGTTTGTTATGACAAACCACCTCACGAACAATGAACGAATAAAGAAGAACACAAGTATGTTACGTGGTTCGCTAGTAAAATATTTGCTAACTACCTCCACGGCAGAAAAACACCCTTTATTCACTTAAGAGGAACGACTACAAGAATGTTTTTGCATACCTAATAATGTGACTACTAGGTTCTTTATATAGTGTTAGGAAATCCCTAAAGTTTCCAAATCCGATTTGGAAATAACTTGTTTCCTAACTAATCCTCCACTGCCTTTGACTTCCAATACTTTCCTAATCAAAGTGGGAAACAAAGTGTTTGGCCGCCTCTGACCAATTCAAGGCACCAGCTCAACAAATCTCCACCTTGCCTTGAATTCTCTCGTCAACAGCAGCTGCTCCTCTTCTTGTAAATAAAGCTACGTCTTCTCCGCACCCAATGTCTCTCGTCACAGAGACTCACTGGACCCCCACTGGGTCCAACATGCCCCGAAGGGCCTCACTTGCTCAAGATGTTGAGCAATTTCAGACAATGCTGGAACTTGCTCTCCGGAACCGGCTTGGTGAACATATCTGCGGGGTTGTCAGCAGTCCCCACCTTCATCACCTTGATCCTGATTTCACTTCTCAGAAAATGATACCTGACGTCAATGTGCTTGGTCCTTTCATGATGAACCTGGTCCTTAGTCAAGCAAATCGCGCTCAAGCTATCACAGTAGACTATCGCATGATCTTGATGTAGCCCTAGATCATTGACCATTCCCTTAAGCCAAATTGCCTCATTTGCTGCTTCCGCTAGAGCCATATACTCCGCCTCCGTGGTGGACAAAGTCACCGTCGGCTGTAGCGTCGCCTTCCAACTCACAACATATGCTCCCAGAGCAAACACATAGCCTGTCATTGATCTTCTACTATCAATATCCCCTGCATAGTCCGCATCCGAGAAACCAGCTACCAAGATGTTTTCACTAGCCCCATAACAAAGGCCAATTTATGATGTAACCTTATGACTCTCCTTGGTCTTCCTTCAGCAATACTTTGATGAACCGGTTCCTCTGGTGTAGACGCATCCTTACTATCAGACTCTTCTGCTTCTTCCTCTTCTGCTTCTGGCGGTGGTGTAGGGATTTCGGAATCCTTAGGATCAGTAGGATCCGACTCTCCCTCCACCTTCTTCTTTGCACCTCCAAGCTGCACCTCCACGGAATTTTTCAACATATGAGTCTCATCAAAGACTACACTTCTTCTAAGTATAATCTTGTTGTCTGCCCATATCTTGTATCCCTTCACACATGTTCCGAAACTCATAAATACTCCCTTCTTAGTGTTGGGTTTTGACGTAGGTAACGCAGCTGAATAACAAAAAAATTTAATCCTACTCAAAGCCCACCAAGGATCACAGGAAGAGATATCATAACATGATTAGGGTCATAGAAGATGTGTACCTTTTGATTTGTGAGATCACACCAAGAATGATGTCCTCGTCTCTATGGTTGATCCACGTCTAGAGGTGAGATCTAGATTCTTCCTTCAAACAAGTGCTAGCTTGAACCCGGAGGAAGAGGGAAGAAGATCAAAGCAACAAAAGGAACCAAGGAGGTTCGGCCCTCCTTGTGCCGTCGGGTAGAGGGGGCGGACGGGGGCTAGGTCTCGGCCTAGCTCTTGTCTTGCTCTCTCTTTTGCTCTCTCCCACTCCTTATGTTATGTCTAATAACAATCATATGGGAAGGAAGCTAGAGCCTCTTATATATATATATACTCCAACAACTCCTTGTTGTTTCCATATTAGAGTTTTCTTATTTCTAGTAGGACTAGAACTATTCCCTTCCTTGCAAATTAGTCCTACTAAGTTTGCAAGGTGTTGCACAATGATCCTTCTATTAATTAATCTATATTAATTAATCCCAAATCTAGCTCTACTCTATTTGACGTGTGACCCCATAGGTTTCTATATAGTTGGTAGTAACTATTACTAACATGGAGCGGTGTCTAGCAACACATCCATGCCACCCAACCCATAGAAATAGTCAGTGATCCCGACAAACCTTTGTGCCCAATATGTCATATTGCATTATCCCTTTGTCTCCATATCCGGATTGGACACGAGACATAAATAGTCACACTCGTATATCCAATCCATAGTTCCTCGATCCTGGGAATATGCTTATACTTGCAGATAACATTAATATCTCTATATTAATTTATCTGAGTCTGGCCAGACATTCAATAAGCCTGATCCCTCGAGTGGCCCGTGGATATTTACCCCCATTATGTGGGAGGGACAAATCCTATCTACATCACTACGATCTCTAAGTTTGCTTCCTATCACGCCCGATAGCCACCTTTATGATTACCACAGTTACGGTGTAACGTTTGATAACATCAAAGCGCAATATTTCACAACTAGAGTATCTAGTGACTTCAAGTCCAAGGATTGCAATAATATTAGCACTACGAAAAGCGATTGTGACTTCACATAATCTAATGTATCCTTTTCGTCGTGGGTCAATCCAGTATGCCCTTACTCCTAATGCATACCCATGTGTTTAGACTTGATATCTCCATATCAATCTATCCACATACTAGTCTATATTTGATTGTCATATTAATCCATATAATGGACTAGGGATATTTAAGATAAATAACACATTTTATCTAAGGACTTAATTATATTAAATATCGCCATAAATAATAAATGAATATTCTAGCCAAAACATTGTTCATACTAAATCTACGATTGCCTCTAGGGCATCTATTCCAACACTTAGCTCTTGGTTATAGTTTGCCATCATCAACGTGATAATAGGCTACACAACCAAAAGTTCTCAAATTCGAGTAATCCACTGCATTACCGGACCAGACTTCCATAGGAATCTCGCATCCTATACCTGTGTGCGGGCTCCGATTTATGAGATAGCATGCCATGGAAACTGCCTCTCCCCAAAAACCTCTAGAAAGACCTGCATTCGAAAGCATGCACCTTGCTTTTGCTAAAAGTGTCTGATTCATTCTCTCGGCTACACCGTTCTGCTGCGGTGTTTGCCGAATGGTGCGATGGCGTGCTATTCCCTGATCCTTGAAAAATCCATCAAACTCTGATGAACAGAACTCTAAGCCATTGTTCGTGCGCAGCCTCTTCACCTTCTTTCCCACCTGATTCTCTACTAGTGTCTTTCACTCCTTGAATCTTGCGAAGGCTTCACTCTTGTGCTTCATCACGAATATCCAAGTCATCCTGGAGTAGTCGTCTATGATGCTTAGGAAATACCTATACCCTCCAATCGCCTCGACTCGAGATGGACCCCAACAATCCGAATGGATATAATCAAGAGTACCTTTCCTTTTATGAACCGCCTTAGGGAACTTGCTACGTTGTAGCTTCCCATACACGCAGTGCTCACAAAAACCTAGGCTCTTGGGCGCATGCCTGGTGAGATAGCATTTATTGTGAAGTTCCTGCATTCCACGTTCACTCATATGACCGAGCCTCATATGCCACAGCTTGGTTAGATCAGCTTCCTTAATCTCGGCTGAGACAACTCCAGCAGAACCTGTGCTCGTCGAACCTTGTAACTTGTACAAATTCCCACTCTTGACTCCCCTGAGAATCACCTTAGAACCCTTGCAGACTTGTAGATCTCCACCTTCACCTTTGAAACTGTATCCCTTGCTGTCTAGTAGACTCAAGGAGATCAGATTCTTCTTAATATGTGGTACATGCCTAACTTGCTCTAAAGTACATAACTTCCCTTCATTCGACTTCAATCTAACTGAGCCGCTCCAAATCACCTTACAGACGGCTCCGTTTTCCATGTAGACAGACCCTCCATCCGTTTGGTTGTACTTCGAGAATAGCTCCTTGTTAGAGCAAATATGATAGGAAGCTCCGGAATCAAGGACCCACGCATCCTGAGAGTGTGTGACAACATCCGCCATTAGAACGTAATCATCCTCAGACGAGTTACCTTGTTCTGCTATGGCTGCGGATCCATTCTGCCTCTGTTGACATGGTTTCGGGCAATCTCTCTTCCAGTGCCCCTTTTCCTTGCAAAAGGCACAGACATCCTTGGGTAACTTAGAACCTGAGAACTGCTTCTTCTTGTTCTTCTTACCCTTCTTGCTTCCCCCCGTTGCCATCAGTCCGGAAGCATGGTCCTCTATACCTGTGCCTGCACCCTTATGGCGTAGTTCCCTAGCTTGGAGCGCCGATCTCACCTCCTCTAGGGCTAAGTCGTCCTTGTTCACAATAAACAACTGCACGAAGTTCTCATATGATGGAGGTAACGAGATCAATAACAAAAGTGCAGCATCCTCATCCTCCACCTTCTCGTCAATATTACGCAAATCTAACAGAATTGTGTTCAATTGATCAAGATGGTCCTTGAGAGCCGTACATTCGACCATCCGCAGGGTGAAGAGTATGGGGTGGCACACGCCTCTAAAGGCAGTTGCTTCAGCATGTTGATCCACCCCTTAGTAATCCGCCCCTTTGTTAAACTCTTACGTTTAATGTACTGTCTCGTGGGCGGGAGGACTGCTGAACCGGCCCAGAATGGCCCGTTCGAAGGGAGAACCGGCCAGGCCCAGGGACCGGCGGGAGGGCCCAACAGTGGCCATGGAACCGGCTAACGACCGTACTAGGACTGCGGCTGGCCCACCCATCTACATGTAATAAACTGTTATGGGGATCAAGCTATCCTTCAAAATGTGACATGTGGAATAGCTTATCCCCACTATATCTTAGGAAACGAATACGTCACAATAGGACAATCTCAATCATTCAAATTTAGTGATCTGCTTTTTTTTTTGTGGTCGTGCAATAGGGCACGGGAAATAATTGTTAATAACGGAGTTGGATGGAGTTATTGGTTGGGAAAATACAAATAAATCAAAGCTTGGGGTGCTAATGTGTTGAAATTAGAAAAGTTGGGTGTAGTTCCAAAAAGTGAAATCACCCATATTTCCATGTCACTTTTCTCGTGTGAATATATAAGGGACTCAGTCGTATCGTCGTTCCGGATGCTATTAGGGCTTGCGAAGTTGCGATTGTAAAGTAGACGAAGAAGACAACCTTCAACCACACTACTCAATTCAGTCTCTCTGATCAATAATGGCTCTGGCGCAAGTTGGTGGTCACGGTTCATGCTCCAAAAGCTTCTTCTACCACAAAACACCATCAGAGAAAGAAGCTGAAAAAAAAGGAAGTTAAAAGGGGTCAGAAGCAGCTGAAATTGTGCGACTTTCCGGCTGATTTGGTGGAAAACATAGTGGAAGGGATTTCTTCGGCCGAATCCGATTTGGTGCCACCTGCAAGAAATATCTCTCCCTGGTCACCACCAAACACCGTCCTCATCAGTATCAATTCCGGCCAATTGATAAACTTCCATGGCTGGCTTCCTTCCACTGCCACACCCCTGGTATGACGAATCAAACCTTGGAATTCAGTTTGTTCGAACCACTGCACATCCAAGGGCAGCCAAACTATGCTGCATTTACAATCGATGATCCCAAAGGAGTGGGTTTTGGCGGTTGGAGAAGTAACAGATTGAGAGCTTCAAAAAAAAAGGTTGGTTGCTCTGTTTATGGCCTAAGCAAGCTAAAGGCAAAGAAACTGGTTTGACTTCTTTCTTACTTTTTTCTCCTTTCAATAAAAGGATCATCAAATTGCCTGATTTGGACCATAGCTTTGTAGACGATTTGATTGACCAAGTACACTATCAGGCCACTTTTTCTACAGACCCCTCTTCTCCGGACTGCGTTTACTTCTTCTTGTCTCCTGGGAATCATGGAAAACTTAGAATCAGCACACTACATCGAAGAGGTAAAGGTAGGACTGCAACTCGGGTGGGCTGGGCGGGTTGACACCCTTGTCCAAGCCCAAGCCCGAGTTCTGTCAGGGTTGCCCAAGCCCAGCCCAGCCCGGGTTAGTAGCATTGCCAGCCCGCCCAAGCCCAAATTCGGATAAACCAATTCGGGTTCGGGTTGAATTCGGGCTAGTCTATTAAACTAAATAAATTAACATAATTTTCACATTTAACTCAATTAAAATTATCCCTTTAAAATTAAGTTAATAACTTACATATGAAATAGATATCGAATGTAAACATTTCATTTTTTCTTATTTAAGGCTAAAAAATGATGACTATATATTCTTAGAGTGAATTAAAAAGTTATCAATTTATACAAGAGAATACGAAATATTTTGTGGGAAAAAGAGCATAAACATTATTAAAAATTTCCTAATAATTAATATTAAATAATAAATTTTTGATAAATATTCTATATAATACAATCTGAATATAACATTTTATAGGTAATAAGTATAAAAATCGGGCAATTCGGGCTAGCCCATCTTTAAATATTCATACCCAAGCCCGACCCTAATTGCAATTCGGGTTGACAATTTTTGCCCGAGCCCGTCCAAGTTACTAAAAATATGTGCCCAAGTCCAACTTTAGTCCGGGCTGGGTTCGGGTTGGTCGGGTTCAGCCCGTCCAAGTTGCACCCCTAGGTAAAGGATGGAAGACAACAGTATTTGATGAGCTGATAAAGTATGTTTCATCTGTGGTCTACAATCAAGGATGTTTCTATTGTCTATCTATCATAGGTGAGCTGGCGGCATATGATGTTGTTCACCGGAGCTGGAAAGTCGTTGTCCCTCCTTCTTCTCGGTTAGCCGACATGGTGCGGTCCTCGGACGCATACCTTGTCGTGTGTGAAGGGAAGGTAATTCTTGTAGTTTTGAACAGAGAACCTCTTGAATACAATGTAGAGATGAATAGTTGTGGCCTCTTTGAATTTAGTAGCTCTACCAGGACATGGGTCAAGAAAACAAGCTTGGGAGAAAATGCATTGTTTGTTGGTCCGACATCTTTTTCGGTTCCTGTCATGCCTTCATCAAGTTCAGATAACATTGCGGATAGGGTGTATTTTTATAGTAGAAGCACAAGCAACAACCCATTCTACTATTCCTTGAAGGATGGTCGGTGTCACCAATGCAAGGATAGCGTCTACTGGTCAAGTGATGTCGAGGGCGGGATATGGATTGAACCTCCATATCTCAACTCTATTCCTTACTCATCAGACTATCCTAGCAGTCTGTTTCCGTAGTTTTTTTTCAACTTAATGTACATTATGCGGAAATATATTGGTAGTGATAATGATATAAGTTTTCATATCCTTGTAAAGCTTCTCTGCTTGCTTTCTTGATAGTTCCTGGGCATGCCTAATATTAATAAATGCACAAAACTTAAAATAATATATATATATATATATATATATATATATATATATATATATATTTAAATTCCATGAGCTAGGACCGGCCCGCCGTGAACTGCCCCACTCATGGGGATCTTGTTGTGTGGGGAACTGGGGATAACCGGTCAAGGGCTATTAACTCCTAGCGCGGACTGGGACCGGCCTATCTGAGGCCAGGACCAGCCCAGGCCCGACAATCCTTCAGTCGGTCCCGGTCCGGACCGTTTGACAGCTTTAGTTTACCTGTGGGACTCGGCAGGTTGCTCAAAGGATATTAATCATTTCGAGGTGGATCAAATATTTTAGCAGCTACAAATTACTACTGATTATAAAGATGGGCGCAATGCATTGTTTGGTTCGAGTCTGTTTCTCTGGTAGGATCAAGAAATCCATTTTACTTGATTAAGATCCATGCAAACACCACTTGTTAATTTATGAAGTATTGCGTTGAGTATCATGTACAACTGATTGTTTGTCAGCTTGTGCAGGCTTTTCTGAATGCGGACAATATTTGTTTGTTGGAGAAGTTGAAGGAGATCAATGTAACCATTTATCAAATAGATTGAAGAAGCGGAGAAGGAGAACCACCATCACAGCACCTTCATTATGGCCAAGCTTGTCATTTTGAATTGGAAGTCTGGTTTTGGTGATCTATCCATCACTCTCCTACTCTATTCAATCCAAAGCAAGACTTTTTATCGGGCTCTTGTAAATTTTAATGATGTTATATACTACAACTGAAGTTGCTTTAAGTGAAGGAGAAATTGTTCAGTACTGCCAGATGGGGCACGCAACGATTGTGCTATAAGCAGGGAAACTTTAAATTTTCAAGCGTCTTCAGCTTTAGCAGCTAAAACAAGGGGGTCTTTGAGCTCATTAAATGGTTGCTTCCGCACGTATATCGAGATGCTACAATTCTCACTAACAGATTAATTGTTGTTCAAAATCTTGCTGCCTCTCGACAAGATAAAGACATTGCCACCCTCATCACTGACATCCAATGTCTAGATTTGCTCTTCGAAATTTTCTCCATAACTCATGTAAAACGTGATGCTGAAACAAGGGCACACAACATCTCCCAAGACGCGCTACACTTTTTATCTTAAATATGTATGTCTCTGTTTTCTTCTAAAAAATATGCTACTATCTCTGCTTTGCTACTCAGTGCACTGTACATCTGTTCACTTTGACCAACTAATTTAGCTCACGGTATGATACGAACATGTGTTAATCATTTCATAATATGGTAGATCCTTTTTAAAACTAAAATCTTATGAAAAAATTGCATTTTCGTATCATTTTGTTAGCTAAATTGGTCGGTCAATGTGACTTACCCAAAGTCAACTGATTTCTTTTTTTTGGCGAAATCGACCAAGTAGTAGTAGTTACTAGTTAGTAGTCCATAACGTGTAGGTTAAGAACGAAGCCGTTCCCGCTATGTGGGGGAATGAAGGCATGCAAACCATTGAAGAAACTCTGATGGTTAGACCGAGTCCTCGCTATCCAGTTTCCCCGAATAAGTTTATCAATGCTATTTCTGATCTGGAACTCATCATATTGTTGGTAACAGAAGATTTGACGAATTTCGGAGAATGCAAGAAAATAACAGCTTTGAATAATGGTTCTTGTGGAAACAGAAGTTTCTGAGACAATTATGGGGAGATCAAGAATATGAAACCAACATCTTATTATTTTGTTACTGAAGATAAGAAATATCATTAATAGATAGAAGCCCAAAATAAAAAATAACGTTTTGAGAACATATAGTACCGAAAAGGACAAACAATTTCCTCAACAAGAAAGAATGATAAACAAGTAGGGATGGCAACGGGTCGGATCCGGATCGGATCGGGCCATATCCGATCCAGATCCAATCAGGAGAAATGAGATCCAGATCCGTTCGGATCATCACCGGATTCAGATCCATCGGATCGGGTCTCATTCAGCTGATCCAAATCTGATCCGTGGATCCAGATTGTACGTATTCGGATCGGATTTGGATCGGATCCGGCTCGAGTTTGCAATAAAATAGAAAAGACAATATAAAAAAGTAAACACTATTGCATACGCTAAGTCATGTTCGTAAATTATGAAGCCTAAAAAACTAAAAGAAATAGCTTTGTAGCTTGGAGTTACTAAAGTATTCTTCTTGTAAATGTACGCGGTGAGGTAATAGGGGTAAAGCACACATATACGTCGGATCGGATCGGATCAGAACCCGGTGGATCTACCCTCAGATCCAAATCCAGATCCAAATTCGTTCGGGTTTGGCTTTTCGGATCCAAATCCGATCCATTTTCAGTTGGATCGGATCTGGATCCGATCCATTTGGCTCGGATCGCTCGGATCTCAGATCGGATCGGACCATATTGTCATCCCTATAAACAAGCTAACATCAAACGTAGTTCAAATATTAGCAAACCAGAAAACGATTTCCAAAGAAGTTTCCAAAAGATCATGCAGCATCTAGCTCTTCAACAGTGTTGCCCTTATACAACAGAACTTGTCAATTGGCTTGCTCCATCTGTCCCACTGAGGATGATGATGTTTTTAATTGTGCTGATGGATGGTGTCTCTGTAGTTGACGGTTGTGATTCTGTAAATGGTGGAAAAGAGAGAAAAGAGAAGTTTTGCTACATTTGCTTGGATAGTGAGTTCTTCGAAATTGAACGAATGTAATGCTTTGAATCAGTACATCTGGATGGAAACAGAAGCTTTTGAGACAATTCTAGTCGATCATATTAAATAAGGTTAAACTTTACACTTATTTTGTTCAGTTTTTCTAAGTTAGCCCCTGCTGTATCGAATTCCTGGCTCCGCCCCGTTGACCTGGTGGTATTTGGATGCATCGGAATAGAACCAGATGAAATCACCGTGGAAGTCATGTCACCGAGTTAACTGGCCAGGTAATTCATGCAACAGTCAAGCGAGCCAGTTTCCACAACTAGTATATACTTCTCAACAGTGTATGCATGCCTCACTAATATTATGGACAAGATGTGGGAGGACATAAGTCCTTCGACCCTGACCAACCATGGATATTTCAATGATTTTGCAGGTTACATAGAGAGGAGAAGCTTCTTACCGGCTCATTTTACTATTCCATAAAGATATCATGACCAATTAACATGGATTGGTTTGGTTTGCGGTTTGAAAAGTTTCAACTTGTAGGTTGCAACTAGAGATGTCAAGTGGGCCGGCATGGCTTGGCATGTTTCTTTCTGTGCTGAACAACCCGGTCAATAAAGGGAGAAAGTTTAGAAAGTGACCTTTTAGAAGTCTCTGCTGCAATCTTTATGTCGAGAAACTCTTCCGTTCGACTGGATCTTCAGTGTTGTTTCATGTTAATGATTCCCTGAATGCATCACATAATGCAGTTATGTAAGTATGTTTTTATACTAATAGAGTTGAGACGGAAGAAAATCTTCTTGTGTGCTGTTAAGAGAATGCATCAATTCTTCAATCATATGGCATGCAAACTCTAATCGAAAACCAAACATGGAGATTTGATCTATATCTAGCCAATCACTGCTTCTGACATCCGGCATAACTATGAATAAGTGTGGTGTAAAAGACATTGATTCATACTTGTAAAAACAATTATGTAAGAACAAGAGAAATGTAAAGGACAACATAAACCACTAATACTGCATATAAATCTGCTTCACAACTTATACATAGCTCGCACTCTTGTTACTACTAGTCCATAATTTTAAGGGATTCAAAAAACCCCGTCATGTAAATCCCCTCTCAGAATAGTAATAATAATTTGGAATCTCAAAGTTACTGTTCTCAGTACAACATCCCCATTCTGCACCTTCAAGCTTCACAGATCAGTAAGCAAAATATCCTTGTCATTACATGCAGGTTCGATGTACTGAGAGGAACTATGTCAAAAGACCTAACTTTGGGGAATAGCTATCTTCCCCACAAACATGGATGGCCTAGTAAATGTATGTTTCACATGAGAAATAATTATGAACCTACCTCTATTACAACCGGTGTTACACCGCACCATTAAACTAATTTTCGATTCAGAAGCAACCAAGAAACCGTACACACCCAACGTGGCCACGTCCATGTACAGCTACCTACTACCTTAAGGAGACTACAGCTATTCAATGTATGCAAGAGGTTGTCCAGTGGGGAGACTAAGCACGGCGAGAGGAGAGCATGGTAGTATAGTTCGGGGAACCCACTTACCGAAAAGGACAACTGATAAGATTCTGGGTCAAAGTGCAAAAGATGATACAGTCATGGGGAGTTAGGTGAAACTTATGAAATTAGAGGGACAACTCTTGCTGTTAGCCTTGCGTTAGTGTATTAAAGGAGGGCAAACAGAGAAAAACGTTGGCGGGATTTTGGATTAGGGTTTGGTAGGGGCGCCTCGGTAAGCAGGGCAGTTAGGGTCTATTCTCTTCTTCTCTTCCTCTTCTTCAATTTATGTAATAGAGTGATCTTGTTTAGTGGATTGAGTCGAATAATATAAGATCTTCATCAACAACCTTATGAGCTTGTTTGTTTTCCGGATAGCTCAAATCTTTAAAGTAGGATTAAGAACAATGTAGAACCGCTATACATTAAACTGTTTAAATCAAATATGCATTTGTCACTCTGGCTAACACAGTTTAACGATTGGTGGTAAGTGCTTATATGTCTTACTTCGTTTAATTTGGATCTAAAACGATTAAATTAAAAAAAAACACGTATCATAATTGGATTGGTTAACCATTGTCCTTCAGTCCTTATTAACTGTTGATCAAACTCCTCAAGTTTCCTTTGCCCAAATTATTTTATGCATAATATCCTCCTCACAAAGCTTCAAGAAAAGTCAAGGGTCCTTATATTTTTTACGAGCCAAACTAGCTTCCATTAGGTGTGTGAACTGTGAAATGTTGAGGGAGACATATAAAATGGGACTGGGAGACTCGTTAAAAACATAATTCTATCCGAAACTGGAAGTTATAGGATAGGAAGCTGGTACTCTTTTCACTAGAACTCAACTTTCTTATCGCTAATATACCTCATTGGTGTTTGTTTATGTCCCCACGGTCCAGGAATATATCTATGGTAGTAGCAGTAATTTCCAGAAAAAAGAGAATTTCAGCTCAAACGATAATGTAAGGGAAGGGAAATTCATGTTCTCAGGACTGCGATCGTTTCGAAGTAGTGGGCTAGCCCATGCAAATGGCTTGGTTGATCTACTACAGTCAGAAAGTCAGAGCAAAGCATACACCCTTGGCACATCCTTTTTCTTGATAGGTAATAAAAACTTATTAATAAGAAGAATACCGCAAATGAGGTAGAAAAAGGAAAAATACCAATGAAACAACGAGACTAATTGCCTAGTCTGACTAACTACTGATGACTGGGAGGTGAAGCATCCAGGTGAGCATATTATGTAAAAACAAAACATTAACAATGCCAGTATAATATTAATATGAGCAAAGTACTTCCAAAACTAACCTTTTGGAAGTCTTGGAAACAACCTTTTATGTTGACAGCATTCCCATTAGTATGTTCTTCAGTGTTTACCCTGTCGTCAAAGAGAATACGTAAGTTCAGCTCATAGGAAGACAGCTACAACTAGAAAGCTTTACTACAAAAATATAGTTGGACATGGAATGTGATTTTGTACGAACTTCAGTGTTACATGTTCTCTAGTAGATAAAAATAGATTTAAGCATAAATGATTTGGCAGGTTTTTTACAGGCAAAAATTTGGGACCAAATCTCATTCTCACAAGCAAAAACGAACCAACAGCTTCTAACTTCAGCGTTGCATTGCAGTCGAATCAAGGCTCTCTAGGGACTCGGCTAAATACCAATTTGTTATGTAGCCCCAATTGCAGTGAGTCTTCCACCAGAAGACACATGCCACAGTATGATCTCCCACTGCAGGCCTGCTAAGATAGCACATATGACCAATAAAGCAGAGGGTCCGCATATGCTTCCACTGGAGAGAGGTCTCAGGTCCAGGTAAACCATCAAACTCAACAGCATGACGCAAATGTATTCAAGAAACCAGTAGGACGATAAACAATGGAGAGAAAAGATGTTTCATGTTATGAAATAGAGTCATATATTATATCAATAAAAATAACTATCCGGAACTAGGCATGACCAGTAACTATCAAGAAAGCAAGCAGAGAAGAGAAGGTTTACAAGGATATGAAAACTTAAATCTTTATCACTACCAATATATGTCCGAATAATGTACATTAACTTAGATAAAACTATGGAAACAGACTGCTAGGATAGTCTGATGAGTAAGGACTAAGGAGTAGAGTTGAGACATGGAGGTTCAATCCATATCCCGCCCTCTACATCACTTGACCAGTAGGCGCTATCCTTGCATTGGTGACACCGACCATCCTTCAAGGAATAGTAGAATGGGTTGTTGCTTCTGCTTCTATTATAAAAATACACCCTATCCGCAATGTTATCTGAGCTTGATGAAGGCATGACACGAACCGAAAAAGATGTCGGACCAACAAACAATGCATTATTTCCCAAGCTTGTTTTCTTAACCCATGTCCTGGTAGAGCTACTAAATTCAAAGAGGCCACAACTATTCGTCTCTACATTGTATTCAAGAGGTTCTCTGTCCAAAACTACAAGAATTACCTTCCCTTCACACACGACAAGGTATGCGTCCGAGGATCGCACCATGTCGGCTAAGTGAGAAGAATATCGGACAACGATTTTCCAGCTCCGGTGATCAACATCATATGCGGCCAGCTCACCTACGAAAGATACACAATAGAAACATCCTTCATTGTAGACCACAGATGAAACATCGTCTATCAGTTTATCAAACACTGTTGTCTTCCATTCTTTAGTTGTTTGATCTAGTGTGCTGATTCTAAATTTATCAGGATACCTCGGAGACAAGAAAAAGTAAACGCAGTCCGGAGAAGACGGGTCTGTAGAAAAAGTGGCCTGACAATATTCTAGGTCAATCCAATCGATTTCAAAGCTATGGCCCAAATCAGACAACTTGATGATCCTTTTATTGAAAGGAGAAAACAATAAGAAAGATGTCAAACCAGTTTCTGATTGCTTTGGCCATAAACAGAGCAACAAACCTTTGTTAGAAGCCTTCAATTTGCTACTATTATAACCACCAAAACCCTCTCCTCTGGGGTCCTTGATTTTATATGTAGCATAGTTTGGCTGTCCTTGGATGTGCAGTGGTTGGAACAGACTGAATTCCAAGCTCAGAATCGTCATACCAGAGGCGTCGCAGTAGAAGGTAACCAGCCATGGAAGTTTATCAATTGCCCGGAATAGATACTGATAAGGACGGTGTTTGGTGGTGACCAAAGAGAGATTTGTCCTGCAGGTGGCACCAAATCGAATCCGATCAGCTGAAGAAAGCCCTTCCACTATGTTTGCGACCAAATCAGCCGGAAAGATGCACAGTTTCAGCTGCTGCTTCTGCTTCTGATCCCTTTTAACCTTCTTCTTCTTATGCATCTTCTTCCTCTGATGGTGTTTTGTGGTAGAAGAAGCTTTTGGAGCATGAACCGTAACCACCAACTTGTTCTTGTTCTTCTTCTTCTTCTTATACAACTTCCTCTGATGTTGTCTTCTGGTAGAATAAGCTTTTGGAGCACGAACCGTGACCACCAACTTGTAATTCCCCTTCTTCTTCTTCTTCTTCTTATTTTTCAGGCATGCCAGGTTCATTATTGATCAGAGAGATCGAATTGAGTAGTGATTGAAGTTCATTATTGAACTTCGCAAACCCTAATAGGATTCGAAACGATGATACGACTCCCTTATATACTCACACCACACTACATCTAGCTTTTCTAATATCAACACATTACCACCCCAAGCTTTGATTTATTTATATTTTTCCCAACCAATAACTCATCGTCGTCAACGTCCATCCAACTCCGTTATTTAACAGTTTAAAATTTTAGTTGTATGTTTCCTCACACTTACAAAATCCGAAAATACAATGGGCATGTTTAAGAAAAATGGTTTTAGTTGATGTTATTAATGATCAGTGCCCTGGGTGACCGAACTAGTGCCCGCGATTGATTTTACAATTGCTGTTTGTATGGAAATATAATGGCCATTTGTTAGTTCTCCATTGATTTACTCCTACTATTTATAGCAACTCTCCCATCCGACCCTCTTATGAATCTGTCGACTTCGTCGTCTAGAGCTCTTGTCATCTCGAATAGCAGAGAACCCTCCGTCTCATTCTAGTATAGAAATTAATGTTTGCATTGTAATCATACTTTATTGATCAATGATTACAGGCACAATCGATGGACAACAACGGTGAGCCGACCAGACACTATCTCAACGCACAGGTGGGGGTCCACGTAGTACCCCTAACCCACCGGTTTGACAGCTCTAGACTGAAAGGGAGAGTATCCATTTAGAGATGACGTAAGAACGCCAAAGTGAACACAAGAAACTGCATCACTTGAGATCATTGTTTTACTCAGCACATCATGATGACAAACCCTAGTTTCTTCCTCTACTATCTCTAATAATGCCTCCAAAGCCAACACCTCGTGCATCTGGGTACAGACGGGCATCAATCAACTTCAATTAACCTGCATTAGACAGCCTCCGTTAGTACAAGGATAAGACTCTTCCGCAATGTCATCATTCTTTCTGAAAGCATGATGAATCTCGGAAGTAGTATTCAAAATGTCATAAATGCCCAATGTCAGCATATTTATCTCTTGTTTACTTATTCCATGAAACACCACCTGGGTTGATGCCCCTCTGTCAGCTTTTTCCAAGTTGATTTGATTCCATTAAACACCTCTCTTCCACAGAGATACCAACCATCTAGCTATTCATTACAGTCAGTATTAAGCATAATTTTAAGCTAGGGTACCAAAATATAAGAGCTTAATCTCTTCTCCAACCTAGGGGGGTCGGTCTCAAGGTTCTCTAAATTACTTCCTCAGTCCATTCGTGCCACTTTTGCTCCTTCAACAAACATGTAAGAGAAGCAGCAGAATCATGTGTCCGTGTATAATGGTGTGTCGACTGGAGTGCATAAAGGCAAATAGCTAAGAACAATCATTCTTTGACAGACTGCTTTGACTTTATTCATTTATTCAGCATCGACAGACAGGCATGTTGGAATTTGAAAACCCCAACACAGTTTGAAATTCAATTTCCAGGAAGCAATAACAACAATCCAGCACTTCAGCAATCAAGAAACAACAATCCAGAGCAGGTTACCAATTTCAGCTCCAATATCATGTGAGCAGCAACAAGTTCAATCACCAAGTACTCAGCACGAGCAATAAACATAGCAGATGGAGAACTAGATAGAACAACACAAAATTGGGGAAAAGAACTTATCTTGATTGCATAAATAACCTCTGATACAAATCCAGGAGCAATTACAACATCAAGAGCTTCACCTCGTCTCCTTCTTCTCTTGTCTGATTCCTTAATACACAACTCTCTGAACCTCTAGAGCTTCGGCTCTTTCTCACTCTTTTCTTCTCTGTATATTCTGAAATTGGAACACACACACGAACCTCTGTTTTTATCCAAAGCTTGCCGCTTGATTTAGGTTCCTTCAACAGGAGGAAATCTACTCTCTTGCCGACTCTACTGCTGCCGATGTTGCTGTCGTCTGCTGCTGCTCTCTGTCTTGAGCAGAGTAACACAAAAAACGTTGACTATTTCAAAACTAAAAAAAAAAAAAAAAAAAAAAAAAAAAAACTATATTTCACATAATTACTAACCTAGCTACTAAGTCTGTCTATTTTACAAATAACCCCACAAACTGAAATTGAGTTTACAAACTTCAACAAGGCAATCAACCGAGCCCATACTCCATACAAAGAATAGCATATGAGGTGAGAAGGCTGTCGCTGGAACTTCAGTTGTTAATGATTTGGGAATGGTATCTCCAAGAGCAGCAGATGTATCAGCATCTATCATGGAACAATCAGGATGTTCATTTGCTTCAGATCCATCGGCAGCATTCAAATCATCAAAGTTCTTAATATGGATTGTTATGCACTCTCAGGAAGCTCTCGGAATCATTCTTGTGAATTGCACGAAGCATAATTGTCCAGATGTGATGAAACCTTTCACAGCCATTAATCAGCAAGAAATCCTCCATCTTCCCATCCGCAACAATTGATATCGTCACTTGGGTGAACTTGAAGGGTGAAGAAAAAAATATGATGTTTAGCATTTCCCTATCAGGTATCCTGGGCATAGAAACAGACTGCTCTTTTTCAGCTTACTCCCGATCTTGGCTACTTTTAAGTTTTAACTATGTAAATATGGGGATGCTTTCTACCTCACAAGTTCAACATATTCCCACCCATCCGTCGGACGTCAGAATCAAAATTGGCTACTCTAACCATCATCGCTGTCAGCGTCCTCACTGAATTCCTGGGCTGCGATATCATAGTTATCTTCAACACACAGGCCTTTTTCCACTTTTTCAGGAGTCGACAAAGTTGCATCACCTATCATTTCAATCACACGTACCTTGTCCCTTGAGAGCAACGATCACCTTCTGCTTTGAAAAATATCATATATCTCCGCAGAAAGATTTCCATTCAAGAAAATTTGATGGACATGAATTACTAGTGAGTCCAACAAACCCCATGAGATTTCTTCTATCCAAACTGCTGTCGAGGATCAAAGTTAAAAATTATCTGCTTCTTGTCATCAAAGTTTATCAAGACACCATACTCTAGCCACATGTGGTGCAAGCCCACAATACTAATACAACTAGTCCTCTAATTATTTATTGTCGGGTCTTCGTTTTTGGTGGGTCTCTTCAAGTATTTATTGTCGGCTGCACTTTTTAATTGTGGGTTCCATTATCAATAACTCAATAAGTATTCAGCACCAAACCCAATTTCAGCACCAAACAGTTGGTTTGTGAGGTACACTTTCAGTTTGTTCGTGGGGTTTATTTCTTGCTCGTCACTTGTCTAAATTGTTAATGGCCACTCCTCCCGACGACACGGCATCCTTCGGCCTCGCCAAAGTGCCCACTCCCGCAGCTCCGTCCAGCACTTCCAAGGATCCGCTCCATCCCGTCTTCCTGGTTACCAACATTGAGAAACGAGTCCGCTTCATTCTGGACAATGAGAAAGTCCAGTACGATCACTGGGCTACGTTTTTTCGTATCCAAACGCACTCTTTTGGCGTCTCGGATCATCTTGACAAGGACCCGCCATCTGCTAACGGTGATCCTCTCTGGAGCGCTATTAATTCGGTAATCCTGTCATGGATCTACCAGACGATCAGTGACGACTTAGCGCTTGCTATCCTCACCCGTGGTCAGACTGCTCGAGACGCATGGTTGAAGTTAGAGAACTTATTTCATGACAATCAGGGATCCCGACTAGCGGAACTGGAATTGGAGTTTGTCAATCTGCGCATGGACCAGTGTTCGTCCCTCGATGACTACTGCACCAGATTGAAGAACTTAGCGGATCGTATTGGGAATGTCGGCTCTCCAGTCTCGAACCAGCGGTTGGTCATACAGCTCACCAACGGTCTCACTCCTGCCTACACTGGGGTTGCCATGATCATTCAGCAGACTCGTCCCACTCCGGAGTATCTCTCAGCTGTTTCCATGATCCGGCTACACGAGCGTCTTCTTGCTCGACAGGAGCCGGTCCATCCTAGCCCGCATCAGGTGTTGGTTTCGACTCCTTCGAACCGACAGCCGAATGCCACTTCTCCTCAGCCTGGCGTCCACTCCAGTGGAGGGAATGGGAACCATGCCGGCGGACAGCGGAAGAATGGGAATGGCAGGAATGGACGTCGCAAATCCGGGACAGGAGGTGGTCAACCAGCTGCTCCGACACCCCCTAGTGCACCCTCGGGCTCCCATGGCTCCTGGGTTTGGTGCCCCTGCCCCACGGGACCAGTGCCTCCCTGCCCTTATCCGACTACGGGCTGGAGTACTCCACGGCCTAGTCATGCTGGCCTTCTCGGTCCACCACCGGTCGCGCGTCATCAGGCCCTCACAGCTGCTTCTCGCCATCCGACTGCTACTGATTTGGGTTCTCAGCTCTCAGGCATGACACTCAGCGTCCCGGATCAGACTTGGTATCTTGATTCCGGCGCATCTGCTCACCTCACTCCGCAGTCAGGTATCCTCTCCTCTCTCTCTTCATCTTGTCATTTTCCTAACATACTTGTGGGAAACGGCTCTAGCATTTCAGTGAAAGGATCTGGCAATCACACCCTTACCACCAACACCCGTTCCCTTCACCTTAGAAATGTCTTACTCACCCCAAATGTTATCAAAAAATTAGTATATGTTCGTCAATTTACCACTGACAATCAGGTTTCTGTTGAGTTTGACCCTTTTGGTTTTTCTGTGAAGGACCTACGTTCGGGAGCTCTTTTACAGGGGAGCAACAGTTCGGGTGATCTCTATCCATTCCAGCCTGGCCCACCACAGTCGTCCGCTGTCTCGTTAGCTGCTCTTCCTGCTTCAGTTTGGCACAACCGCCTCGGTCATCCCGGGCTTCCAGTTTTAGATTTACTTCGTAGTAGTCAGCTCATAGCTTGTAGTAGGAATAAATCAGACACTCTTTTTCATGCTTGTCAGATTAGTAAACATGTGTGTTTGCCTTTCTTAGCTTCTACTTCTTCCACTGTTAGTCCATTTGACATTGTTCACAGTGATTTATGGACATCTCCAGTTTTAAGCAAATCGCACTACAAATACTACCTACTACTCTTAGATGATTACACACATTTTCTCTGGGTTTTCCCACTAAAACAGAAAAGCGAAGCAATATTGAAATTCAAACAATTCACTACCTTTGTCCAAACCCAATTTCAGCGACCCATCAAGAGTTTTCAATGTGACCTTGGTGGAGAATTCGATAACGGCTCCTTTCACTCCCACGCCATTAATCATGGACTAGTCTTTCGGTTTGCGTGTCCTCAGACGTCATCTCAAAATGGCAAAGCTGAACGCATGATTCGTAGAATCAATGACATTACACGTGCTCTCCTAGCTCAGGCTTCTCTACCAGCCTCTTTCTGGGTTGAGTCTCTTCTCACTGCTGTCTACCTCCACAATATTCTTCCCACCAAAGTTCTTGGCAAAATTATCCCTACTGTTGCCCTCTATAATCGCTCACCCTCCAATGAGCATCTTTGCACGTTCGGATGCTTGTGTTACCCGAACCTCTCTGCCACCTCACCTCACAAGCTTGCACCCCGCTCTGTTCGATGTGTTTTTTGGGCTACCCTCTTAACCATCGTGGGTACAGGTGTCTCGACTTGAGCATTGGTCGTGTTCACACTTCCTGTCACGTCACTTTTGATGAGACGGTGTTTCCTTTCTCCTCTCCTGGGTCAGTGTCTCCTTCTGTTCACAGGACGTCTGATCCCGATGACAGTCTTCCGTTTCCCCTCTTCACTCATCGTGCTCTCCACCCTGTGGCTACCGCACCCTCACCCACACCTCCTAGGGTACCCACATCCCCACCCACACCTCCTAGGGTACCCACATCCCCACCCACCCCTTCTAGGGAACCTACACAGCTTATCCCGTCCAGGACCCTTGTTGAACCTTTTCCTCAGCACTACGTCCGACGGTCTGTGTCCACTCGCCCTCCAACTGTACCATCTGTGCCGGTGTCGCCTGACCCTTCTGAGTCACCCGCACCAAGCCCAGTGGCTACTTCTCCTCTTCCTACATCTCCTCAGATGACCACCCGATCCATGCACGGCATTGTCAAACCAGTCACCCGTCTCACTTTAGCGGCCCAGCCCCCAGATCCCATCTTGCCCATTTCCAAATCCCCCATCCTCGCCTTGTCAGATCCTCACTGGAAAGCGGCCATGGATGATGAGTTTGGAGCTATGGTTACGAACCACACTTGGGATCTGGTTCCTCGCCCGGCAGGGGCTAATGTTCTGCGGTCTATGTGGCTCTTTCGACACAAGTTTCGCGCTGATTGCAGTCTGCAGCGCTATAAGGCGCGATTGGTAGCTAATCGGAAGTCCCAGATGGTTGGGATCGATTGTGAGGAGACTTTCAGCTCGGTTGTCAAACCGACCACCATCCGTACAGTTCTCAGCATTGCTGTCACGCGCAATTGGCCTATCCTCCAGCTGGATGTCAAGAACGCTTTTCTTCATGGTGATCTCTCTGAGACTGTATACATGCATCAGCCCCCTGGCTACCGTGACATGCGTCATCCTGACTTTGTTTCCCGGCTACGCAAATCCTTATATGGTCTGAAGCAGGCTCCACGTGCTTGGTTTCAGCGATTTGCCACCGTCCTCACATAGACCATCGGTTTCTCTGGTTGCTCCTGCGATGCGTCTCTCTTCGTCTACAGTCGTGGTTCGGACATCGTCTACCTCCTGCTCTATGTGGATGATATCATCATCACTGGGTCGTTTCCGGTTGTCTTGGATCAGATTATCTCTCAGCTCTCTGGAGAGTTTGCTATGACTGACCTGGGCCACCTGCATCATTTTCTGGGCATCGCTGTCACCCGTGATTCGTCTGGCCTGTTCCTATCTCAGCATCAGTATGCGACCGAGATTCTTCGTCGTGCCTCTATGTCGACCTGTAAGTCTACTGCCACCCCATTTGAGGTCGGGAGTAAACTCACAGCCACATCTGGCCCACCGGTTGCTGATCCTACACTATACCGCAGCCTTGCTGGGGCCTTGCAGTACCTCACGTTCACTCGACCAGACATCCAGTTTGCCGTTCAGCAGGTCTGTCTCTTCATGCACGATCCTCGTGAGCCGCACTTTCATGCCCTGAAGCGTATCTTGCGCTACATCAGTGGGACACTAGAGTATGGTCTTCGGCTCTCTGCCTCCGCTGCTGATTCCCTCACCGCCTACACTGACGCAGATTGGGCTGGTTGTCCGGACACGCGCCGCTCCACTTCTGGTTACTATGTCTTCTATGGAGACAATCTTCTGAGTTGGTCGTCCAAGCGACAGGCCACGGTATCTCGTTCTAGTGCTGAGGCTGAGTATCGCGGTGTTGCTAACGCCGTCTCCGAACTCTGCTGGGTTCGGAATTTGCTTCTTCAGCTTCGTGTTGCCCCGCCTCAGGCCACCGTCGTGTATTGCGACAATGTGAGTGATGTCTATCTCTCTGGTAATCCTGTTCAGCATCAGCGCACTAAGCATGTTGAGATTGATCTCCACTTCGTTCGTGAGAAGGTTCGTTTGGGTCAGCTTCGCGTGTTGCACATTCCAGCAGATTATCAGTACGCCGACATCTTCACCAAGGGTCTTCCTCGGCCCTTGTTCCAGCGCTTCCGTTCCAGTCTCAGTGTTGGCACGCCTACAGTTTCGACTGCGGGGGAGTAATAGTTGTAGGACTCTTATGTAAATAATTAGAGGACTAGTTGTATAATTTAGCATTGTATTTTACTTATTTAAGGGTGTAAATAATCAATGGAAAGTACGGAAGTTTTCTCCCAACCTTTAAATACTGCCCTCTTGTTCCACTGTGCATCCGTCTCAGCAAATCTCGGGGCCAAGTGCTTTCATTGATCTAATCAACTATAATAGAAATGCAGTAGGAAATTGTGAAATTACAGACAACGGTAATGACAAAGGTGAAAACCAACTCTTCAATTTCTCAAATTATGTCCACACCATTACAGAGCATTTCAATTCACAAAATGTTTAGAATCTACATGCACAATAAATGGGGAAATCGGAGCAAAATATGAAATAAACAGGAACTGTCGCGGAAATGGCATAGCTCAAATCGTTGAAGTAGGATTAAGAGCAATGTAGAAACTCTATGCATTAAACGTCTAGATCAAATATGCGTTTGTCAGTCTATGGCTATCACAGTTTAGCAATTGGTGGTAAGTAAGCTAGTTACCCCCCTCTTTTGTGCTTATGTGTCTTACTTCCTTTAATTGGTTCTAAAGCTATGTATTTTTTTTTTATCATAATTGGATTGTTTTACACCATTGTCCTTCAGTCCTTAACTGTGGATTAAACTCCTCAGGTTTCCTTTGCCCAAGATAAATTGTGCATAATATGATAAATCTTCAAGCAAAGGTAAAGGTCCTTCAATCTTTTACAAGTCAAACTATTTTTTATTAGGTGTGTGAAATGCCGAGGGAGACATATAAAATGGGACTGGGAGATTTTTTAAAAATATCATTTTATCCAAAATTGGAAATTATAGGATAGGAAGCTGGTACTCTTTTCACTAGAACTCAACTTTGTTCTCGCTTATATAGCTCATTGGTGTTTCTTTATGTCTCCACAGTCCAGGAATATATCTTGGTAGTAGTAGAAGATTTCACAAAAGACATACTGCAAAAAAGTTATCTTACATCGATAAACTAAAAGAAAATTCAGCTCAAACCATAATCTAAGGAAGGGAAATTCCTTTTCTCAAGACTGTGATCGCTTCGAAATAGTGGGCCAGCCCATGCAAAGGGCTTGGTTGGTCTACTACAGTCAGGAAGCCAGAGCACCAGCGTACAGTCATAAACCCTTGGCACACTCTTTTTTCTTGACAGGTAATAAAAATTTATTGATAGGAAGAATTTGGCAAACGATGTAGGAAAAAGAAAAAAAATGCCAATAAAACAACGAGACTAGCTACCTACTCTGACTAACTACTAGTGACTAGATGTCTTAATGGATGAGGATGAGGATGCCAATGTTGAAGGAGAAGAAGACTCGAAAGAGGCAAAACCTGGAGTTGTCAGATTTTCCAGATGACTTGATTGAAAGCATACTGGAAGGGCTATCTCCAGCTGATAAAATTCGATGTGGTGCGACTTGTAAGAATAATATCTCTTTTGTCACCACCCAACAACACCATCGTCCTTAGTATCAGTTTCGGGCGATTGACAAGCTTCCATGGATGGCTACCTTCTTCTCCGGTTCGGTTGACCTGGTATTCAGGTTGTTCGAGCCACGACAACAACGAGGACAGCCTAACTATGCTGATTATCAAATTCGCGACCAAAACGGAGAGGGGCTTGGCTGTCTGAGTCTCACCACAATTAAAGCTTGTAAGAAATGTTGGTTTCTCTGTTTATGGCCAAAAGGAGGAGGAGGAGGAGGAGGAGGAGGAGGAGGAGGAGGAGGAGGAGGAGGAGGAGGAGAAGAAGAAGAAGAAGAAGAAGAAGAAGAAGAAGAGGAGGAGGAAGAGGAAGAAGAGGAAGAAGAAGAAGAAGAAGAAGAAGCAGAAGAAGAAGCAGGAGAAGAAGCAGGAGAAGAAGAAGGAGAAGAAGAAGGAGAAGAAGAAGAAGAAGAAGAAGAAGAAGAAGAAGAAGAAGAAGAAGAAGAAGAAGAAGAAGAAGAAGAAGAAGAAGAAGAAGAAGAAGAAGAAGAAGAAGACATGTTTCTTATTATTCTGTCCATTCAATAAAAGGATCATCAAGTTGCCTGATTTGGGTCATGATTTTTACAACAGATACGACCAATTGTCATGTGAATCCACCTTCTCTTCAGATGATCCATCTTCTCCACACTGTGTTTTCTTCTTGTTGTCTCAGTGGGGTACCCTAAATGAAGTTAGTATCAGCACACTAGATCAAAAGAGTCAAAATTGGAAGACTAAGCTTTTTCGTAACCTTATAGGTTATGTTTTATCTGTGGTCTATCACGACGGATGCTTCTATTGTCTATCCATCCAAGGTAAGCTAGCAGCCTATGATGTTGTTCATCAAACCTGGAATCTCATTATCGCTCCATCCCCTTTGTCCAACTTGTATTTCAGAATGCCTATGATGTTAATCAACAGACATCGTTTCAGTTTGGTTGAGTGTGAAGGGAAGTTGATTATTGCATTCGTCGGCTTAGCAAATCCTAAATACAATAATCTACAAGTGTTTAGCTGCAGCCTATTTGAGTTTTGTAGCTCTACAAGTACATGGGCAGAGAAAACAAGCCTGGGCGATCATGCTCTCTTTCTTGGTCTTCCAACCGCATTTACTGTTCCAGTCCCGTCTTGGTCAAATGTTGCCAACAAGATGTATTTCTACAGCTCTAGGATGGAAAAAGCTTGCCCAATCTACTATTCTTTTAAGGATGGCCGGTGTCACATGTCCGAGAATGGCAACTACTGGTCCAGTGTCGTTCAAGGTGGAATGTGGATTGAACCCCTCCCCCCATTCTGAACTTGTTGAAAAATCATATCACTCGGCTTCTCCCAAAGCAAGGCTCAACTCTTGCTCCAAATTCGTAGCTTTTATTAATTTTTATCTTACTTAAGTACATTGCGCAATTAGATATTGCCCATAACAATGGTGATGATTATAGAAATATTTATGTCCTCCCCTAGTCGTATTTCTTTTTCTTTTTCTTTTTCTTTTGCTTTTATTGTTCATTTATGTAAGTGTCAACCACACACGAGAAATAATTGCAGAGAAAACTTTTCCACTCAAGATATTTTACTAGTAGAATATTTGCCCTCGTAAAACATTATACTGCGAACCAAACAGAGCTTATGAGTTGGTCCATGTTTAAGGTTCTTGTTTCCCCGGAAGTTTCTGCTGCAGTGTATGAATTATGATGTCAAATTGTATCAAGAGGGGTTGAAGAAGAAGATTAGAAAGGGGCATAACCTAAAGTTGCCCGATTTTCCTGCTTATTTTGGAAAGCATACTGGAAGGGCTTTCCAAACTTCCACGCCTGGCTACCTTTTTAACCACCACCACCAAACACCACCAGAATCAGTATGACTTTTGGATGATTGCCAACGTCCATGGCTGGTTACCTTCGATTGCTTTGGGCTTAATTTGTTGAACCACAGTCCACAGATTGGTTTTCAGGTTGTTTGAGCCACTACAACGAGGACAGCGTTACTATGCTTCTTATGATATTCCACTTTGTATCGCACCAGCATAAAAGCTTCTAAGAAAGGTTGGTTCCTCTTTTTAAGGCCAATAGAAGCATCATCGTCATCTTCTGAAACAATAGTCGATGGTGGACTTACATGACTCTGATTGTTTTGTCCATTTGATAAGATGATCATCAAGTTGCTCCGTTTAAACCATATCTCGAGGTACTAATTAACACGCCTAGCCACATTCTCTTCAGACCCATCTTCTCTAGACTGTTTACTTCTTCATGTCACGCCACATCAAACAATTCAAAGGTGGAAGACTAAGGTATGTTGAAGTTTGTAAACTCAATTTCAGTTTGTAGGGTTATTTAAAGTAGACAAACTTAGTATCTAGGTTAGTAATTATGTGAAATATAGTTTCTTAGTTTTGAAATAGTCAACGTTTTTGTGTCTCTGTGTCAGACAGAGATAGCTACAGCAGCAGCAGTAGACGTGCAGCAGCAAGTGGGCAAAGAAGGAGATTTCCTCTTGTTGAAGGAAGCTTAGTCATGTGGCAAAGATTGGATACAAACAGAGCCATCCCTAGTTATTAGGATGCCCTAAGCTAATTATAAAGTTGGTGCCCCATGAAGACAAGCTAAACATGTGTACTTCATGAACACAAACTTCATATTGTGAATTTATTTTAGGTGTATTGAGTCTATCTCAATACCATTCTATAAACTGACTTGGGATTCAGAATATTTCAGACCCATTCAACATCAATATCCCTAAATTTAGAACATAGACAAATTAATTATACAAAAGCATAAAACATATGTTCAATAAAGTTTTCAATTTGACATACCCTAATATCAAACACGAGTTTGAAATATAGTTAAGAATTTGTATGAGTATTGGAGAATGTGTACGAAATTTGGTTTCGGATACATTAAAACTGCAATAAAAAAACACCCATTTACACAAAGTCGTAACTTTTGTTACATACGTGAGAAAACGTGATACAAGAACTGGATGATTTGTTCAAAATATAATGAAGTATTAATTAACATAAAATTACAAGAACACCCTTGCCCTTTTGAAAAATTGGTGCCCCCCTCGCATGTTGGTGCCCTAAGCAAAGCCATGAGTGGCTTAATGGTCCAGCCGGCCCTGTGTCTTATCAATGAATAGATCTCTTTACTTGTATGACTTAGATGTCTCGTATTTCTTGAAAAAGTAAGATCTCCCGCTACATGCCTGCTAAGCAAGATAGGACATATGATCAATAAAGCAGAGGGTCCGCATAGGCTTCCACTGGAGGGAGGTTTCAAGTCCAGGTAAAACCATCAAACTGAGAGCAATGGTGGTTTTAAACTATTATAGGATCATTAGACTGAGTCTCTCCAGCCTGAATTTTACAGCATATTGTCTAGCAGGGGCATCGAGACTTGAGAGCATCACCCGGATGTATTCAAGAAACCAGCACGATGATAAACAGTGGAGAGCAAATACGTTTGATGTTTCAAAAGAGTCACCTCTTTCAAGGAGTACTCAAATCCAGCAAGCAATTGTACATCTATTATAGGAACAAAACAACTATCGAGAAAGCGAGCAGAATTGGTTTAAAAGGATATAATAACTTATATCATCATCAGTACCAATATCTGTCCGCATACATTAAGTTAGATAAAACTACAGAAACAAGTTGCTGGGATAGTCTGACGAGTAAGGACTTGAGTTAAGTCTAGCTTTAGTGAATACTACTAAACTATTTAATTGTTTCTTCAAGCAGGACCGGAAGGCAACCTGTGAGACATGGAGGTTCAATCCATATCTGGCCCTTTACATCACTGGACCAGTAGGCGCTATCCTTGCATTGGTGACACCGACCATCCTTCAAGGAATAGTAGAATGGGTTGTTGCTTGTGCTACAAAAATACACCCTGTCCGCAATGTTATCTGAACTTGGTGAAGGCATGACGGGAACCGAAAAATATGATGTCTCGGCAACAAACAATGCATTATTTCCCAAGCTTGTTTTCTTGACCCATGAACTGGTAGAGCTACTAAATTCAAAGAGGCCACAGCTATTCATCTCTACCTTGCATTCAGCAGGATCTTTGTCCAAAACTACAAGAATTACCTTCCCTTCACACACGGCAAGGTATTCGTCCGAGGATAGCACCAAGTGGGCTAACCGATAAGAATTACGGACAAGGACTTTCCAGCTCCGGTGAGCCACATCATATGTCACCAGCTCACCTGTGATAGATAGACAGTAGAAACATCCTTGATTGTAGACCACAGATGAAACATAATTTATCAGTTTATCAAACACTGTGGTCTTCCATTCTGTACTAGTTTGATCTAGTGTGCTGATTCTAACTTTTCCCGGAATGCTCTTCTGAGACAAGAAGAAGTAAACGCAATCGAGAGAAGAGGGGTCTGTAGAAAAGGTGGCGTGACAGTGTACTTGGTCAACCCAATTGTTTACAAAGCTATGGTCCAAATCAGGCAGCTTCATGGTCCTTTTATTGAAAGGAGAAAACAACAAGAAAGATGTCAAACCAGTTTCTTTACCTTCTTGTGCTTGTTTAGGCCATAAACAGAGCAACCAACCTTTGTTGGAAGCTTTCAATGGGGTGCTCATCCAATCACCAAAACCCTCTCCTTTGGGGTCCTTGATTTTATATGTAGCGTAGTTTGGCTGTTCTTGGATGTGCAGTGGTTCGAACAGACTGAATTCCAAGCACAGATTCGTCATACCAGGGACGTCGCAGTGGAAGGTAGCCAGCCATGGAAGTTTATCGATCTCCCCGAATCGATACTGATGGCGACGGTTTTCGGTGGTGACCAAAGAGAGATTTGTCTTGCAGGTGGCACCGAATCGAATCCGATCAGCTGAAGAAAGCCCTTCAACAGTTTTTGCGACCAAATCAGCCGGAAAGTCACAGAATTGTAACTTCTGCCCCCTTTCATCATCCTTAATCTTATTCTTCTTCTGCAGCTTCTTCCTCTGGTTGTGTCTTCTGGTTGAAGAAGCTTTTGGTGCAAGAACCACGACCACCAACTTGTGGTTCGCCTTCTTCTTCTTCTTCTTCAGGGACGCCAGAGCCATTGATTACAAAGATCGAATTGAGTAGTTATTCAAGGAAATCGCAAACCCTAAGCAAGTATTGTGTGTGCTGCAAGATTGTATCCGGAGCGATGCTACGACTCCCTTTTATATTCACACGAGAATAGAAAGACGGAAGGGAGATTTTACTTTTTGTAACTACACCCAATTTTTCAAATATCAACACATTAGCACCGCCAGCATTTGATTTATTTATTTTTCCAAACAAGAACTCATGGTCAACTTCCATCCAACTCCGTTATTAACAAATCCTAGTAGAGTATTTTTCCCTCCCCTCTTACATAATCAGAAAATACAATGGCCATGATTGGGAAACATGGTTTTTGGTTCTTCTAAAACTGTAACCTGGATCCTCTTTGCCTATAAGGCACTCTGGTACTGCCTATCTCTCAACCTCCAATTCTTGCTTTAAATTGTCAAATACATTGCACGTACCTGAACTTTCTCTTAACCTGCTTTCTGTAAATAAATTGTGTTGTGATCATGATGTTCGCTTTATATTTGATAAAACCTCGTTTTCAATTCAGGCTATGTCTACGGGGAAAATACTTTACCAAGGTCTCTGTAAAAACGGTCTATACCCACTGTCTTCTTTGCCTCTCCAGACGGGTCCTCAAGCCTTTTTGGGCCAATGTGTGTCTTCTAGTCTGTGGCACTCTCGTCTTGGCCACCCTACGGATCATGTTCTTTTTAAGTGTATTTCATGTTCTTTATTTGCTAAATCTCCTGGTATTATGTGTGAATCATGTCTAGCTGGTAAAATGACTAGATTACCATATAAACAGTCTACTTCATGCTCTACTTCACCTCTAAATTTAGTTCACAGTGACGTTTGGGGTCCGTCTTCTACCCCAGCTTATTCTGGTTTTCGTTAATACGTCTTGTTCATTGATGATTATAGTCGCTTTTCCACTACGTTTAAAATCAGAGGTTCATTCTGTGTTTGCTAAATACAAACTGTTCATTGAAAAATTGTTAGGTTATAACATTAAAATTTTGCGCTCTGATGGGGGTGGTGAGTATACTGCATTTATTTTTCAAAAATAACTCGCTGAAAATGGATTTCTTCATCAAAATTCTTGCCCACATACACCGCAACAAAACGGTATCTCAGAACGTAAGCATCGTCACATAGTAGAAACTGACATCACACTTTTACATACTGCCTCATTGCCCGAAATTTTTTAGTATCACGCTGTTGCAACAACAACTTATTTAATTAATCGGTTACCAAGAAAATATACTTCAAATAAATCTCCGTTTGAACTACTTTTTGAACACTACACCAGATTACTCTCACTTAAAAAATTTGGTTGCGCTTGTTTTCCTCGCCTTACTCCTTATAATACCTCAAAATTAGATGCCAAAACAACTGTGTCTTCTGAGGTTACGCCGACGGGTACAAAGGTTATTTATGCTTCGATAGAACTAAACATAATTTTTTTGTTAGTCGTGATGTATTATTTGACGAGTTTTCTTTTCCTTATGCTACTGTTTCTGAACCTGTGCCTATTACTTCTCCATCTGACTTGTTTACACCTGCAAATTCACCTTCTTTGTCTACTTAATCACCTGGATTGTTTGATTCTTCTACAGATACTCCACATGGAAATTCAGATTGTCCCTCCCCCCCCCCACCCCCGTCCCTCCCCGCCCCCCTATAATCATGCTGATAGATTCGGAGGGTCGCATCCGACTGTTGGGGTTCAGGCTACGCCACCAGCTTATACTACACTTGATCATGTGCCTACTCCAGTCAGCTCTGGCCGGGCGCACCCTCCTGTCTCAATTATGCTAAACAACTCTCCAAATCCTCCTTTTCATGGAGGACATCCAATGCAAACCCGTAGTAAGTCGGGTATTTTCAAAAAGAAGTTGTTTCTTACTACTAATACTTCTCTATTATCTACTCCTTCTGACCCGACTTCTTTTAAAGAAGCTTCTCAATTCTCCCATCGGCGTGATGCAATGACGGATGAATTTAGACGTCTTCAAAAACAAAATACTTCGGTTTTAAAACCACCACCTCTACACACAAATATTATTGGCAACAAATGGGTCTATAAGACCAAATTTCACACAAATGGGACTGTTTCTCGCTTTAAAGCTCGTCTCGTAGCCAAATGGTTTCATCAAACCTCGGGATTGGACTACGACGAAACTTTTAGTCCAGTGGTTAAACACGCCACTATACGTCGTGTCTTAGCTCTTGCAGCCTCTTTCTCTTGGCCCTTGCAACAATTGGACGTTAAAAACACTTTTTTACATGGTAACCTTCGTGAGACTGTTTACATGCGCCAGCCCACAGGTTTTATTGACCTTAATTATCCAAAACATGTTTGTTTATTGCGCAAATCCATCTACGGTTTCAAACAAGCACCACGTGCTTGGTTTAAGCGATTTACATGCAGACTGCTCTTTATTTATTCGTCACTTTCACAACATAATTACCCTCCTTCTTTTATGCGTCGATGACATCATTGTCACCGGCAATGACTGCACATTTATTACTGCTTAAGTTCCTAAACTGAGCTCTCAATTTGAGATGAAAAACTTAGGCCCTCCAACATACTTTCTGGGCTTACAAATCAAGCGTACAACTTATGGTATTTTACTGCATTAAGAAAAGTATATAACTGATATTTTAGCGCGTTTACAGATGTCTCATTCTAAACCCTATCCTACGCCTCTAGCTTCTGGGCAAAAATGCCACCTTTTGGAAGAAAATCCTCTTCCAAACCCTTCAATCTTTCGCCAACTTCTTGGCGCCTTACAATATTTGAATTTTACTCGACCCCACATTTCTTTTGCTGTTAATCACTTGTGCCAATTTATGCATTCACCAACTGACGTTCATTATTCGGGTGCTAAACGCATCTTACGTTACCTCCAAGGCACAAAGGCCCATGACATCTATTTTCAGTCCGGTCACCTTCCTCTTCAAATTTTTACGGACGCCGATTGGGCTGGTAACCCCACGGACCGTCGGAGTACTACTGGGCTCGTTGTTTTTCTAGGTCCAAACCCAGTTCATTGGGCCTCCAGGAAACAAGCCACGGTAGCTCGGTCTTCCACGGAGGCCGAATACCGTGCACTTGCCACTACTGCTGCAGATTGCTCTTGGTTTAAATTACTGTTTTATGATCTGCATTTTGTACTACCCTCTCCTCCCACCCTTTGGACTGATAACAAGTCCGCTATGGCACTCGCTGCCAATCCATTATTTCATGCCCGAACCAAACACATCGAATTAGATTATCATTACGTTAGGGAGAAAGTTTTAAACCGTGAGCTTATGGTTTCTTTTATTTCTGGTGCAGATTAGCTCGCCGATATTTTTACAAAGTCTTTGGCTGCGCCTCACTTCGAAGATCTCAAGACCAAGCTTATGGTTCGCTCTCCACCTTCAGCTTGACGGGGGTATTAGAGAAATGGACCTGGGTCAACTAACAACAAAAGCCCAATTCCTTAAGAAGACTACTGGGCTCCGTCAATACTCAAGCCCAATCCATTATTGAAGTCCATCAGTTTATTTAAGCCCATTTATGTAACCCTATTATTATTTCCTACCGTTAGATTGGTTTCATATATAAGCTTGTTGTATTAGGGTCGTAAGATTCACTGTATATACAAAATACTCTCTCTCATTTATGTAACCCTATTATTATTTCCTTCTTCTTCTTCTGCAATTTACTCTGATGGTGTCTTCTGGTAGGAGTAGCTTTTGGAGCACGAACCGTGACCACCAACTTGTAATTCCCTTTCATCTTTTTCTTCTTCAGGCACGCCAGATCCATTATTGATCAGAGAGATCGAATTGAGTAGTGATTGAAAGAGGATGTCTTCGTCTAATTTACAGAGGAAAACTCAAACCCTAATAGCATCCGGAACGACGATACGACTCCCTTATATACGGGTGATTATATTTTTCGTAACTACACCCAACTTTTCTAATATCAACACATTAGCACCCCAAACTTTGATTTATTTATATTTTTCCAACTAATAACTCATTGCCAACTAATAACTCATTGCCAACTTCCATCCAACCCCGTTATTAACAATTTAAAATCTTGGTTGTATTTTCCCTCTCTGCACTCTTACAAAATCAGAAATACAATGGCCATGTTTAAGAAAAATGGTTTTGGTTTTTCAAAAACATTGAACATGGTTTTTGTTTTTCTTTAAACTCTAATCCAAGGTGTTATGAAGGAGACGTTCTTTTATTTTTCTTTTGAGAAACAAGTGCATGGCACTAAATAATTTTTTAGATTTGTGTATGGTTTTTTAGTCTATGTTATTAATGATCTAGTGTCCAGCATGGCAGAACCAGTGTCCGAGATTGATTTTTCAATTGTTGCTTGTATGGAAAGATAATGGCGACTTGGTAGTTCTCTATTGATAAACTCCTATTTTTTGACTCCGTCGTCTTACCAACCTGTTTTCGACTTTATCGTCTTGAGCACTAGTCATCTCAAGTAGCAGAAGACCCACCTTCTCATTCTAGTATAGAAATTGATGTTTGTATTTTCTTTGGCTCATCTAACTTCATTGTAGCATTTTAATTATTCTTTTTTTATCACCAATTATATTGGCAATGAATGACAACAACGGTAAGCCGGAATTCAATTTGACATTTCCACTAAGTAGCTAAATTATGACATCCATCTAAAGATAACACGAACTTCAACAAAATATTTCAAGGGGTAGGTAATTGCAGTTATTAAAACGTTGTCTACTATTTTTAGAGCCACAATTCAAATAGTGGCTAAAAGGGGGAGATAATTGCAATACATTGGCATAAATAGTAACATTGTCTACTTCTAATAGGGGCACAATTGCAATAGGTGTGCATGTTTTGGAAATCTTGGGGGGGGGGGGGGGGGGGGGGGGAGGCAAGTGACCGTACTAACCCTTAATGGCTCTGCCCTTGTCTAGACTGAAGGGGAAAGTATATAGTCGGACAACACCTAAGGGTATCTCCAACCCCATGGGGGGGATGCGTGATGGAGAAAACTATTTAAAAATACGGTTCAAGTCCAACCCCATGAGGGGAGGGGGAAGGGATGATAGGGGAATTAATACTTTTTTTTCTAGGGTGTGGGATGGTTAGGGGAAATTTTTTCATGGACATG
This sequence comes from Linanthus parryae, assembly GCA_023055425.1. Lineage (NCBI taxonomy): Eukaryota > Viridiplantae > Streptophyta > Magnoliopsida > Ericales > Polemoniaceae > Linanthus > Linanthus parryae. The sequence goes on from JALGPY010000002.1 coordinate 3,635,307, forward strand.
CCCCTACCCCTCCCCCTGCATGGGGTGGTAAATTTGTTTTCAATATTAATTGAACGTAATAATATTATATGATGATATTATGTATTTTTTATCATAGATGTTATATTTTATTATTTATAATTATTAATAATATATTCTCAGTTATTAAAAATACATATTTACAAAAAAATTATCGTTTGTTTAATTGACAATTTGATAAATTTTATTTTTTATACAGTTAAAATTATTATATAATTAAAAAAAGGTAAACGTCTTATTTATTGAATCATAAAGATACAAGATATAGTAATCACATATACAGTGTAGACGTGCACTTATTTTGTATTTATCTTTTTAATATTAATAATTTATTTTTAAATCATTAAATATATATATATATATATTAAAAATATCAATTTTGTTGGGTGGGAGAAATGAATGGATTGGACATGAGCAGTAATTTGGGGAGGGGAAGGGGAAGCTTGTGGGCGGGGGAGAGGGAAGGGCAAGGGGGGAAATTGTGGGCCCATCGAGGAAGGGGAGAGGGAAAATGAAAAGGGTTGGACCCCATGTGGGAGGGGCAGGGTAATGGGGAAAACCGCTACTGTTCAAGTCCAAGCCCATGTGGGGGGTAGGGGGAGAGGGAGTGATAGGGGGGACAATTTTTCCCACGGGTGTGGGATGGTTTGGGAGGATCTTCCCATGGGCATGCCCCTCCAACCCCCCCCCCCCCCTCCTACATGGAGTGGTTAATTAATTTTTTAAGGAAACAAACTTTCATTAGAAAGGGCCAGAAAAGGCCATCACAATCGTTCACCAGTACATCAAAAGCCCAATTCAGGGGACGGGTGTAAAGACTATACTAAGGAAACATAAGAGCCCTACGAGCGAAGAGGTCAGCTACTTCATTGCACTGTCTACCAACATGGTTGAAAACTACCTCCTCCAAGAAATGACACAAACTCAGGCATTCACCAATTATTTGAGTGAAATCATCACTTAGAGCATCGGTGTTGCCCCTACCACTCTGCCATTTGCGAAGGGCTTCAATACTAAACTTGGAGTCCGACTCTGTTATAATTTTCCGACAACCGGGTTCTTTCGCCATTTCCAGACCTCTGCGAATTCCGACTAACTCCAATGCCATTACCGACTGGTGGGGCACCAATCTTTCAAACCTCCTTGCTATGAAACCACCTGCCGAGTCACGTAAGATACAACCCGACCCTGCCACGCCATCGTTGCACCTAAGAGCTATATCTGAATTAATCTTCTGCCAGTCGTCTCGCGGAGCTTCCCACCGGTGTCGAAGACGATCTTCTCGGTCCAAGCAAGCATTAGAACTCTCCAGCAACTTAAAGTCTACAAAAAAAGAACCGAGCTCGGTTCGCCACCTTCCGTGCTACTATCGGAACTCCGTTGAAGCGTGAGTTGTTTCGGGCATTCCAGACGCACCAAGCTGTGATAGCCCACTGACACTCTACCTCCACTGAGCTCGTTGAGAAAATTGCTTCAATCCACTCTTTAGTTGAACCTCTCCTATCTGCATAAAACTGAGCTCGAAAGATATCCACACACACTTATTTGTTGGTTGAGCATCTGATGAATCTATGAACTAGAGAATCTGAGCCTCTCATACACCCGTTGCAATAACGGGTCATTCATACCTCTGTTTTGAATGTTGACTGCTGTGGGAAGGGAGTTGTTCCACATCCGTCAGACATGATTTAAAATCTTCTTGGGGATGACCAACTTCCAAAACTTTGTAATCCATCTTTCTACTGTTCCCGTGGATGATGCAGTATCCTCACTTGCCTCCTGTTGCAATAGTTTATAAGCCGATGAAACTACATAACAACCTTCCTCAGAGTAGCTCCATTTGAATTTGTCCGGTCTATCATGAAAAATTGGGATACTTAGAATATCATTGACATCCACATCCCACAAGTAGGTATGAAGACGACGAACATTCCACTCACCATTTGAGATGCACTGAGAAACTTTCATATTAGCACAATCTGAACTAGAAGTTATAACCCGAAGTTATAACTCGAGAACTAAAACCCCTGAGAACCCAGCGATCCTTAAACAAATTAATCGATAAGATTAATGTTTTGACAATATTAATTATATTAATAATATTTAATTATTATATTATGTTTTTTACTATAATTAAAATATTTTAATATTTTTATTATATATAAAACTTAATTATGTAATCTTAATCTTTGAAAAATATATTTAGATTCTCAAAAGAAAGACAAATATATTTACGAAAAGTTATTGTTATTTTACTTTGTTGGAAATTTGATAAATCTCTTTTTTATACAATTAACAATTACTATTATTAAATAATTAAAAATGTGATTAAAAACGTCAAATTCATTGAATCACAACGATACAAAATATAGTAATCAAATACACAATAAATGTTGTCACTTATTTTGTATTTACTTTTTTTAGGATTAATAATTTATTTTTGAACCATTAAACATATATGTATATATGTATTAAAAATTAGTTTTCATGGGTGGGAAAAAGGAATGAGCTGGAGATGAGTAGTATTTGGGTAAGGCGGAGGAGGAGTTTATTAATATATGCCATGGGTTGACTATTTTTACTTGATATTTTATTAATTTATGCCACTTGGTCTAGTCCATGACACACTAGCCCACTTGGATTATTCATTCTTTTGGCTTCTGTGTAGCTCCACAATCTTGTATAAAAAATATATTAGGCTAGATGATGGATGAGAGATCTAGATCTTCAATCCTAGCCGTTGGATCATAGAGTGTGTAGATCCTTCCATGAAGAAGGGACTTGTATATAAGGGGAGTGGCTCAATTTCTCCAAACCATCCAAGCATTATAAGTATTCTCCAAGTAATACAAAGTTGTGAAGAATTTAGCCCGTAACACTAAACCCAATTACTAACTAACAATTGAGTTGAGCGACACATACAACCAAACTTGAGCCCACCACTCACAAAATAAAAGAAATTACTAATGTTACTACTACTACCAGTACATCAGAACCCCAAATTTTTGTTTTTATAAAATAACAGTAGCAAGCAGAAATACTGGTATGCCTTCATGAGAATTGAAGGTCGTGAAACACTTTTGTTGATTGCCAAGAAGATGGAACAAAAGAGATAAGAGAAGAAAGCTCTGGGTGACATTATTGCTGAACGTGACGCCACCAGGGAAATATTTTGCAAATAGGACAGAGTTCCCTAACTAGTAGTTATTGCACGATGGGTGTGTTTTTGGCAATGTTACATGCCCCACCAGGGAAAAATATTGCGAATTGGAGAGAGTCCCCGAACTAGTAGCTATTACATAACAGGTGTGTTCTTGGCTGTGTTACATTACAACAACGAATTAACGTGCGTACCTACGTTAATTTTTTTGTTGTTGTAATGTTAATAACAATAATATCATTCGGTAGGGTTGATTAAACTGCGAATAAGAACTCCAACCAATTAACCGCTAGTCCTGCAGAAAAAACTCCGAATGAGGGAAAAAAGTGAAGTACACGGAGATGGTGGAAGTTTATGAAGGTATTGCAAAGGTAGAATTGAATTTTGTGGAAGTAGAAGTGGAGCTCTATGAGGCACAACACCCAAACACTCAAGGAAATCGTCGAAGAGGGTGAGAAGATGCTCCGAAGAAACTAGGAGGAAAGCAAGCAGGAGCGAGCGGAGGATGAATTACTATAGAAAATTGGTTCACTACCCGTCTGGCGAATTTTTCTTTGTAAAATACCCTCCTCTTCACTTATGTTAAGTTGTTGACCTTACTTAAGGTTAACAAGTGTAATCAAACTATACACTTAATCAGACCAATTTATAAAACAAATCTATACTTTATCTTTCACTTTTCACTTCGCACTCTTACTCCCTCTCTCCTCTGCAACTGCAACTACTATGGCTACTGCTCCTCATCTCTTCCATGGCTCCCTTTGCTGCTTCCTGTACCTCCTACGCTCCGGACTCCGGCGCACCCCACCCGAACCCCGTAGCCACTGGCACGGAGTGTGGTCTACCCACCGTCGAAGAATAGGTTGGATTTTTGGAATACCCTCATTATCAATTCTTCCATTTGTATTATGTATGAAAATGAACTTCATCATGTATGAAATTGTGCTTGAATATGTTGTACGTCTATAAAATTTGATCATAAACTGTTAGAATTCCACCAAATCAAGAACTCGAACGAGAATAAGATATAGATCTAGAACTAAGACGATGACCTGTTCTAGATCTGGAACTGAGACGAGCAGTACTCGTCTCATTATCAGCAGATTAGCACTGAGACGAGGATAAAGTAAGACCTGCCGGACGAGCATTTTGGTCGTCTGGCATTATACGTCAATGTACTAAGACGAGTATTTCACTCGTCTCAGTTTAAACCAGTATAGTTTATACTGGGACGAGTATTTTACTCGTCTCTTTATAAACCAGTTTATACTGAGATGAGTGAAATGCTTGTCTCAATACATTGCTTGTCTCAGGATAAATTGGCACATACTGATACGAGTAAACTGCTTGTCTCAGCAGTTAGAAAAGAAAAAGCATCGATTCCACACTTAGAAAAATTCTGCAACTTTAACACTCAAAATTTTACCAGTGTGTAGACTTGAACAATTAAGGATCTCCCAGCAACGCTACACTTCAAATAAAAACACTGTGAATGAAATTTAGCAAAATATGACACACAGAAAGTTCAACACTTAACTTAAACTCAGTAACACTAAACACTTGTAATAATTCATAAAAAAATTAACAATAACAAACAATTTAAAAATACATGAATTATTTCATTATCAATTTGACATTACTAAGGAAATTTCATTTAAATTGTAGATGCAAGTGATTAAGATTTCGTAGTTCGATCAGAGGTTGGGAGATGTTCCGCTTCTACTATGCCAGGTTAATGTCGAGAGAGGAAACATCACTACCAGGGTAGATTTAAAAGGATACAAGCAAAGTTTGAAATACGTTCGCCCTTATGTGAATGAATTGATCGAGGCAAGGCTCCCCCAGCTGAAGTCTTTGTTGGACATCCATTGCGGCAACTTACCTTTCCCGTTATGCTTGTGAATCTTGTCATGCACGTAAAGATGAACGCGGGGAAAAAGAGCCTGAGTTTTGATTCTACATTAACAACATGCAAGTTAGGTTTGGATTGCAGGAGTTCTGTTTGGTTTCGGGCCTGAGCTTGAACGAAACTGCTAGTGTAGCCGAGAAAGAGTGTGCATACAGGTGGGCTCCAAAGTATCTCCCTAACCACAAGCTTGGTAACAACATCGATGCATCGGTAATTGACAATGTTTTTGCTGACCTAGAGCCCGGTAAAGACATGATCGATGACTATTCTATTTGTTGGCTAGAATGGATGTCTTGCTAGAGGCCGCTCCATATTATTAAATAGTTACTACCAACTAAATAGAACCTATGGGGTCACACGCCATATAGGGGTGAACTAGACTTGGGAACTAATTAATTAATATGAAGGATCAAATCGCAACAACTTGCTAACTTAGTAGGAATAATGTGGAAGTTGGACTAATCCGAACTTGAGTAGGATTAGGATAGGGCCTTTATGTAATAACAAGGAGTTGTTTGACTATATAAAGGATGCTCCTAGCTTCCTTCCCTATATAATACCTTGACCACAATCTCTTCTTGAATGAAGGAGAAACTGCATTGACTTGTTGTAACACTACCTTTTTTATGCTGATTTCCTTGCTTCCTTCATCCCCTTAAGCTTCTTCTTTCTTTCTTGACCCATTCTCTAACACAGAGAGTGCAAATGTGATATCGACTGTGGAGGTTCTGTTTTACATAGTGCAAATGTAGGGTTTAGAATGAATGAAAGGTCAACAGAGGATAATTTGAAAACATCAAAGGCCCAATCAGGAGAATGCATTCGTAAGCCCGGGTGCCCGAGATGCCCCCCCCCCCCCTAAAATTTTAAGGGGCGGGCTTAATGATTTCATAAAACCATTGGACTAGGCACTAGGACATTAAGTTCAGTCTGAGATTGCCGCGCTTGGGTTTTAGATATAGGCCCGACCTGGTCCACTGAGCAAAACAAAATTGAATAACTGAATATTGTAGGTATCGGAATAACACACTATGTATGCAGCGTCGATAATGCAAAACATGTTTACCCATATATCTATACGAATCCACTTCCTCTTTTACGTTAATAAGTGATTAATTGTTATCGATGGCAAGATGTTTCGTTGTTTTTTCTGTTGGTTTTAAATTGAATCGATGTGTGGGGTTTAATTGATATTAGCATTGAATTGTGGACTCCATGATGAAAACGTGTAATCAACTCTATATATAGGGTATGGGGTGAGTTTGATATGACTTATAAGCTGCTTATAAGTTAATTTTGGATTATATGTTAAAGACATCATTGTGTAGTATTTGGTGAGTGACTTTATTGAACTTTTGGATTTTACTTATAAGTGTATAGTTTAAAAATGTACTTAAAAAAGTTGAGTTTTTGAATCTTTTTTATAACTTTTGGACTTGACTACAACTTTTACCACAGACGCACATCTTTTTTGTCAGACTTTTTATTTAACATAAACTTATAAGTCAGCTTAAATTTTAAATAAGTCCTACCAAACTCACTCAACAGTCCAGAAACCCTAGTGATCATTCTCACGCATAAGAATGGAGCGAGGAGAACAAAGAAGAAGGAGAATAAGAAGCTAGAAGATGGAAAATATGAAGACAACCTCAATTTCAGCCCGGAGGACATCATCTACCATATAGTCCGAAAAAGTACTGTTGAAGTATCTTTTACGATTCAGGTGCATTTCCAAACACTGGCGCTATTTGATTTCACGAAACACTATAAAAACCCGAAAAATTATCTTTCCACTTCACGAAAACATTTTTAATTCGAGAAACCCTAGTTTTGTTTCGGTCCACCGTTCACTCTAGGCAAGGGGAAGATAATATATTGTCACATACAAGAAACTGCAATATTTTTAGGGCTCAAGATTATTCCCACGAAATGTTAGTCTCACATAAGCCAATAATATCTGGTCCTCGGTGTATTTACATGGCCACTTAAAGACATTCTAGGGGCAAAAAATTAATTCGAAAGTGCGCTAGTACACGATTATAGTAAAATAATTAAGAAGTTTTACTATAATAGCAGTAAAACTTCATGTGAGACTTCAGGAAAAGGACACTTTCACCCATTAAGTGTGTGGAACTTCACGAAACTTGCGACACTTATCGCGACGCCGTTAATCTTGAGTTGGATTCTGTTACTAAAAACAGTTTTGTGACAAATTTACCCTCATAATATGCAAAATATGAGGGTTACCCAAGGGTAAAATAGACTTTAGGCATGATATGGAGGGTAAGTTTGTCTCCATAACTACTTTCGTTGACTGACCCCACACCAGGACTAACATGGTTACAATCAGAAGGTGTACGATTCAAGGTGAGAGAGGGGCGGGTCGTGCCATGTTAAGGGCGTGCTGAAGGAGAGCGCGCTGGGGGCGGGCCGTATCGGAGGGTGGAGCGGGCCGCGTACGGGCCGGGTCCGGAATGCGCAAAGCTCTGCACGTGCCGGGTTGTAGAGGGGGCGGGTTGTGCACGAGCCGTGTTGGAGGGGCGGTTTTCAAGCGGGTCGTTCACGGCCCTGGGGCCGGGTTGGCTGGGGGAGGATCATTAGTCGTGCGTGCCATGGGCTGGGCACACCTTTGAGCGGGTTGTGCCGTGTCGAAAGGTGGCGCGGGCTGTGCTCGGCCATGTTAAGCCTTGTTCGGTGCGGCCATGCCAATTTGGCACGCGGGTCGGCCCCTATTGCCACCATGACGATACTTGAGTCCGACACATTGAAGGGCGAACGTGTCATTTTCCGACATGGAAAAGTGAAAAGTATTCTCCAGTCAAACAAGAGGGGTTGAAAAGTGTCTTTTTCAACCTAATAATAGCTCTCTAAAATGAGAGGTAAGTAGTTGTATTAAATGTAAACTTGAGGACTGAGTATACACAGGTATGGCTGGTTCTGGAGAAATTTTTTACTCCAAGAGCACCACGTAAGCACGACACTTGGTGCTCCACACCATTCATTAACTACACATGTCCCACTAGGCTTCATAATACTGTGTTGTTGCTAGGGCTTTAGTGGGTCAGTCGGACTGACAGAAGACACAGCACTCATCGTCAATGGCTCCACCAGCGAGGAGGAAGAAGGAGCAGAAGCACAAGTTGATGGTTAAGGTGCTTGTTCCCCCGAAGCTTTCTGCTACAACTCGAAAAGGGCAAAACCCAGATCTGGAATCGTATCAGGGGATGACGACTACGAGGAAGAAGACTCGAAAGGGCCAAAACCCAGATTTGTCCGATTTTCCAGATGATTTGATGGATAGCATACTTGATCGAGTTTAGTAGCTCTACAAGGACATGGGTCCAGAAAACAAGCTTGGGTGATCATGCTCTCTTTCTTGGTGATCCTACCCCGTTTTCTGTTCCTGTCCCGTCTTCGTCAGATGTTGCCGACAGGATGTATTTCTACAGTTCCAGTATGCAGGAAGAAGATTGCATAATCTACTACTCCTTCAAGGATGGCCGCTGTCACATGATCGAGAGTGGCGACTACTGGTCCGGCTTCGAACATGGAATGTGGATTGAACCCCTTCCCACATTCTGAACTTGTTTGAAGAATGAATTCACTCGGCATTCCCCAAAGCAAGGCTCAATTCTTGCTCCAAACTCGTAACTTGTATTAATGTTTATTTAACTTAACTGCATTATGCCATTAGATACTGCAATATGAATGGTGATGATTATAGAAGTAATTAATGTCCTTACCTTTCTTTATTTTCTTACTTTTATTCCTTCATACTTCCATATTTTTTTAATTTCTTACTGACCGGGGGAGGGGTGTTTCTGTTTTTCACGAGATAGTATCTGCCCGTTACTGTTTTCTAAAACTTGAGAAACAATCCTTGCTTTCTATTGTTTATTATCCTGCTGGTCTCTTCAACATTTGTTTATCCGATGCTCCTGACGAAACTGTGAAGTGAGATGCAGGCCGCAACAATAGTTTAGTATCATCTTTGCTAGCAGCTTGATGGTTTAACCATAACCTCAGATCTTTCTCACAAGTGGAAGCTTTTGTGGAGCCTCTGCATTATTATCTGCATGTGCTATCTTAGCAGGCATGCACCTGGTGATCTCACTGCTGCTCTCTGGAGCTGCTTAACAGCTGGTTACTTTCTTCCGCCCATCGAATTCTTGGTGCAACCACCGAACACCACCAGAATCAGTATGTGTTTCGGACTATTGAAAACTTCCAAGGCTGGCTACCTTTGACTGCTTTGGGCATAGTTTGTTGAGATTGGCATTCAGGTTGTTTGAGCCACTACAGGGAGGACGACATTGCTCTGCTGCTTATGAAATTCACGACCCGGAAGAAAGGGGCTTGGCAGTTTGTATCACGCCAGCTTAAATGTTATCCTGAAGCTAGGCTCAACCTCTAGTCTGAAGTTTTCAAGCTATCTGAATGGGTAATTGTATCTAACTTAAATGCATTTTATGGTACATATTGGGGTATCAATGATGGTGATGATAAAATATTACCATTCCCATTCTTTGTTTTCCTTATTAATTTTTTTTTTCATAGTTGGTTTATCATGTGCAATCACTCGCTGGACTTGGCTGCCTGCTAAATATAGTCAGGTTATATGGTTGGCGATAATGCATAAGGGTATCTATCATCCTGCCAGTTTCCATATTTTTTATGTGATGTTCTTGATAGATATCATACGGTAATATAGAGGGGGGAAATACAGTGTTATGGTCCAATAATACTTTAAATCCATCATTGCATGGTTCCTCCATGATATTTGTTTGCATGATTTCTTTCACAGTGGAATCATATGTTTAACACAGTTGTAACTTGTAATTATTAGTGAGCGTTACATGGAACAATTAGTGCCCCTACCCAGCTGAAAGAACAACTGTATACGACGTGTAGATTTTGCAACTTAAAAGTTTGCCCCACTTCGTATCAGAGATAAATTTTCCACTGAACATTTAGATGTAAAGTGAACTAAGATTATTTCTTACCTTAGACTTCAACAAGTCATCAATGATATAAGCAAGATTCTTTTGAATCTACATAATATCAAGTGCAGATACATGAAAGGATTCCTTCTTTATAATCCCACCAGAATATGTTTCTTTTACTTGTTGTGAAGACATAGAGTGCAGATTTGGCTATGACAAAGTGGGGAAACAGACTGAATAAAATGACGGGGGATTCTATGTTCTTAGTATTTTTAATTAAGCTTGATGGTCATATTTATTTACTTTCCAATACGTGAGGCTTGAAGGCTCTTAGCAGAGGATGGGTTAATGAGGACAGTAGCTTTGAAGTTCCGAGATTCTTCTTGCTCTTCTATTCTGTAACTTACAGAATAGGATTTTGGCATCCTTTGGAACATAACTTGTTATGTGGGGTGTATAACTGTGATTTATCTGGAAGTTGTTACCAGATTTATATACTGTTTTCTTGTTGTTTTTTTTCCTTTTACACTAGACATGTGATGCCGTAAAGCAATTAGTGGTTCTTACCACATCAGAATTACTTGATCTTTTTCAAAACATAGGGATACATTATTGTGCGGCCACAAATGGGAATCAGTGTCTTTTAAAGTGCATATGGATAGCACAGGAATTCCGCTAACATACAATATAGGGATGAATCCTAGCAGCCTTTTCATGTTTAGCTTGGGAAATCATGCTGTATTTCTTGGCTGTACCGCATTTCGTTTCAGCCTCATCATGGTCTGGCTCTGAGAAAATAGATTACACAATAAATTTCTTACCTCCAGCCAAGGATATAAATAACGGTATCGGACGACGTATCGGTATCGGTCGTGGAAATCGGTTTTGGGCTGTATCGGAGAAATCGTAACGGGATTCGGGAACCGAATGCGTGAATGTTAAATATTCGTCAAAAGATGCTAAAAAGTAGTTTTAAGACAATGTTTAATGTCTCAAATATATTTATGGTCTTTTACTAATAGTTTAGACCAAGTTTAATTAATTTTTAGAATAATAAGAAAAAAAATTAGCAACACAACTTAAGATAGGTACTTCAGGTGCACCCAATAACTAATCTAGAGTAGGAGATAAGGTTTTACAAACCCACCCCACAGCCACACGACAGAGAGCGATGCTAGGATTGTTGAATATTTGCACCTCTTTCAAAGTTTTGTCTCTAGTTGAATCTACTTCAGGTGCACCCAATAACTAATCTAGAGTAGGAGATAAGGTTTTACTCTAGTTGAATCTACTACTCCTGTGTCGCCATCCAAAGATAGCAGTTACTGCTGGTCCAGTGATGTCTAATGTGGAGTACAGAGTGGGTCTAGTTCGTGGTCTGTACTTTAAAGCTGGACTCAGCTCTACTTTTTCAGCCTATCTAACTAGATTGTTTTGGGTTAAACCACATAATATGGATAGATATTATTGGTGATAGAGTTAGAATTTTCGATGTAGCTAAAAAAAGATAGAGTCTGTCATGTCCATTTATCGTGAAAAGAATGTCCAGTTGCTTGCTGATTGACTGCTCTTTTGGATATTTAGGGGATTGTTGAATATTTGCACCTCTTTCAAAGTTTTGTCTTGCTTATTATCCTGCTGGTTTATTCATAATTTATTTGTTTGATACTTTTGATAAAAACTTTGCTGCAAAATACGAGCTGGAGAGTTTCAGTCTTGTAGTCCAATAGGTGTTAAAATTCTCAGATTTGCTGACACCTTTCGTATGCTTCTGTGATGGTTTATCAGGACCTCAGGCCTCTCTACGCAGTCGATGGTTATGTGAAACCTGTGTATTGTTCTTCATATATGCCATCTTAACACGTGGTTGAGCGGGAGATCTTACTGTGGCGTAGATCAGCTCCAAAAGGTTAATTTCTTGTTCACTTCACTGCAACCTTATGTTACCAGGAGGTTGCTAAGCTCGGGTGCTGGGATTTGATTGCCTGTTCAAGTCTTAATATTGGTAACTAAGTTCATGGTTGCTAGCTTATAAGATCTCTGTTACAAGTTTAATCATTTTAACGAAATAAACCAAGAAAATTATTTGAAATGACAGTATGTACCTAATTCAATGAAGGTAATAACTAGTATATTAGACTTATACATTTCACAAGTTTACCCCTTCCTGTGTATGGAGTTAAATATTCCACTCAAGATGTAGTTGTTAATAGAATTTGAGGCCCTTTCTTCCTTAAGATACAACTAGTGATGCAGACAAGGAAGTTCAATGTTTGATACTCGTAAGTCTGTTATTTTAAATGTTGATGAATGCACCGATGCCTTCTTATGATGACACTACAAAAGACTGGCAGAATGGGTTACTGGATCCCTACAAATTTATGAACTGGAATTAAGTAGTGGAGAAATGGAGTTATGTATGTTTCATTTACTTGTTGGAAACAGACTGAATATCCACTCCTTATATAATTGATTCGGCTTCTGAACTCACTTAGTTTTAATCACGATTGATGCGCGTATTTACTTTCCAATACGTGAAGCTTGAATTCAACGCCTCCTTCCAAATCAGAGATTCCAACTCCGCCCAAATCAGTGTACTAGTCTTTGAAGCTAGACTCAACCCCACTTCTTCAGCCTATCTAACTAGTAGCTTGTTTAAGTGATTTTTATGTTCAAATTTAACTGAATAATATGGATAGATGTTGTCGTATCTAAAAAAAGATGTTGATAATGACATAGATAGATTTTTCAATGTAGCTACAAAGATATTGATAATGACATAGATAGAGTTTGTTTGTCATTTCCCCTTTCAATGCTTCATTTATTGATTTCTTTGATAGTTTTTTATTGTGTAAACTGTAAACCATATGTGCTTGATGGATTTGACTGCTCTTCTAAATTTTTTGGTGAAATGGGATTGAGAAATATATGCATCTCTTTCAAAATCTTGTCTTGGTTATTCACCATTTATTTGTTTGATGCTCTTGATAAAAATTATGCCGCAAAGTATGAGCTGGAGAGTTCCAGTCTTATAGTCCAATAGTTGTTAAATTCACATTTCCTGACACCTAACGTACTCTTCTGTGATGTTTACTAGGACCCGGGCGCCTCTAACCAGTGGATCGAGGTTATGTGCGACCTCTGCATTTTTCTTCGTATATGCTGCTATCTTAGCACATGGTTGGGCGGGAGATCTTACTGTTGCAAGGACCTGCCTTAAAAGGTACCTTGATCATATTATTCTTCTCTTCATCTTCACTTTTTCTCTCGTAACTACTTAGTTTGGAGAAAACCAAAATGTTGTCTTCTAAACTCAAGAATCCGTGTTTTACCCCCACATCTGTTTAGTTTCTTATCTTTCACCCTTAAATTTTAAAATTTGAAAATATACTTTTTATCCCCTAAATTTCAACTGAATATCATATAAAAATATATAGATGGTTAAACACCCCCCCCCCCCCCCCTCCACCACCACCACCACCACCACCTTTCGATAAAGATTTCTGAGCGCTTATATATCAAGAACCCAAAATCAGCAATTAGTCCAATCAAATAAAGCTCAAATTTCCAGAACAAGAGCCAAGAACATCCACCACCGCCGAGGAAGACATGCCTGGGGAAGGAGAAGAAGAAGAACAAGAATCACGAGTTCACGGTCAAAGTTCTTGTTCCCCTCAAAGCTTCTGCTACAATATATGTCTCGAAATCGTATCGAAGACTGGAAAGGGCAAAACCTAGAGTTGTCCGATTTTCCAATTGATTTAATGTAACGCATATTGAAAGGGCTCTCTCCAGCTGATCGAATTCGATTTGGTGCAACTCGTAATAAAAATCTTTCCTTTGTCACCACCACCACCGTCAGTATGAGATTCGACTGATTGACAAACTTACATGGCTTGCTACCTTAAATTGTGTCGGGCTTCATTTGTCAGAGTGAAGATTAGTGTTCAGGTTGTTCGAGCCACTTCACCAGCAAGGACGGTCACACTATGCTACTTATGAACTTGCAACCAAAAGGTGATGGCCGTGGCAATTATCTCGACACCAGCATAAAGCTTCAAAGAAAGGGTGGTTTCTCTGTTATGGCCAAAAGAATCACCATCTTCATCTGAATCTGGAGAAGATGATGGCATGACAAATTTCTTATTATTTTCTCGCTTCAATAAAAGGATCGTTAAGTTGCCTGATTTGGACCGTTATTTTTTATACATAAATAATTGGAGGGACCAATTAATATGCAGAGCCACATTCTCTTCACATCCATCCTCTCCAAACTGTGTTTACTTCTTGGCTCAGGTTAGCATTCCCGGAAAAAAATTCATCGGCACACTACATCAAAGGAGTCTTAAGTGGGAGACTATGATATTTGATAAGCTGATAAACTGAGTTTCATGTGTGGTCTACCAGGAGGGATGCTTCTATTTTATATCGGGCAGAGATCAGCTCGCATCTTACAGTGTTGTTCTGCAAAGCTGGGAAGTCGTTGTCCTTTCATCTCCATTGCCAAACAAGGATTCCAATCCTCAATAGGCGAAATCATACTTGGTTGTGTGTGAAGGAAAGTTAATTCTTGTATTCGGGTACACACCAGAGGACGAGTACACTAATGTTGGCATGATTCACTGCGGCCTATTCGAGTTTTGTAGCTCTACAAGGACATGGGTTAAGAAAACAATCTTGGGAAATCATGCTCTCTTTCTTGGCGATGCTTCCTCACTTTCACGAAAAGTCGTCATAGACCAATTTATATGTTCACAAGCCTTGAGTTACTTTTTTTTTTACACTAGAAATAAGCTTAAGTTTTTTTAAATGTAGGTAAGAAATCAACGAATACATAATACCCTAGGAAACGAGGGCTCTGATGTTTCATTCAACGCCGTCAACTGTTAGTGAATTGGTGCTGTTTGTGAAATAATGCCCTGTACTTTGGTTGTACCTGATTTTCGGTTTCTGTCTCATCTTCATCAAGCTCTGATAACTTTGCCGGCAGGATATCTTTCCACCGCTCCAGCAACCATGAGCTTAGCTCACTCTGCTGTTCCTTGAAGGATGGTCATTGTCACTTGTTGAAGGATAGTGTGGTTCAGTGACTTAAAAAAGTGGAATATGTACTGAAGCTCATCCATGTCTCACCCTTTCGCTTTCTTTTTAGTCTTGAAGAATCGGTTTATTAGTCAACAAACTCTTATGGCTATTTTACTAGCTTGTTTTGGGTAGTTTTATCTGACTTTAGAGCGTTATGTGTTAGATCCTGGTATCGCTGCTGATAATGATAAAGTTATATGTACGTTCTTGTTTTGTTTGCTTTCTTGTTTATATCAGTATAAGAACGTTCAATAACTTGCTCAATTTGACTGCTTGTTAAAAAAAATTGGCGAGTTATGTTCATGTCTCCCTTTCAAACGTGGCAATATATTTACTTTATACTACTTACATCCTGCCGGTTTTTTATTATCTCGTTGTGCGGTGTTCTTCTTAATAGACGTGATGCAGTTGAATGTAGGCAGGAAAGATTTAGTTTTGCAGTTCATTCACTCCTTGTGTATGCTTCTGTGATGTTTTACCAGGATCTTAGGCCTCTTTAGCCAGTGGAAGCTGATGTGGAAAATCACATTATCTTTGCAGGGCATAATCAGCAGGTCCCTAGCTTGGAGATCCTACTATGGATTGGTCTTCTTCTGGAAGTTTTACTGTGTGTTCGCTGCTTATAGGGTGCCTAACGGATGGGTTATTAGGTTGAACTGTGGGGAGTTGAGATTCGGTTTGGTGGTCCAGTAGTAACCAAGGTACTAATAGTGGTAGGCTTATGATTGTCTCTTAATAAAGAAATGTGCATTTTACTAGCCCACCCCTGTTTGCGCGGAATTTATTATTTTACTAATTTCGGTCTCTTAGAGACACACAAAATGTTAATTTGTGGCAAATATATGCATGTTTCTTAATAACCCTTATAATATTCCACCAGCATAAATGACTGGGATATCTCGATTCTTTCTATTTTACGGTATTTTGCTTACAGATATGTGAGGCTTGGAGGTGCAGAATAGGAATCGTAATGATAACAGTAAGTACTTTGAAGTTCTGAATTCTTATTACTATTCTACAAGAGGGTTTGCATGATATGGTTTTGTGGATCCCTTGGAATTATGAACTGGTAGCAACTAGCAAGTAGAGTGCGAGTTATTTGAAGCTCTGCAGTCTGCACCATATTTATATGTAGTCTTGGTTTATGCTCTCCTTTATTCTTATTATTAGCATGTTATGCCCTTTGAAACCAATAGTTATGTTCATGTTTTATACATATTTTCTGTTTGTAGCTGTGCGACAAGTTGAGTCAATGTCTTTGCGCACTAATACATAGTTATGCAGCATGCCAGAAGCTGTGTTTGGTTTAGGATTAGAGTTTGCATGCAACATTGTGGGGGGGGGGGGGATTTATGCACTTTTAATGGGTGTCAACTTATTATGTGATAGAAATCATGAAGACTGCACACAATAAGATTTGGAGCTGTTATAACTCTATTATAAAAATATGATGTTATGGGATGTATTTTTTTGCAGGAAAGATACTGAAGATTGAGACAAACAGGAGAATTCTGTCACACGTATAAGTTTGTGTTGGATACTTCTAAAAGGTTAGTGTTTTTACTTTCTCCCATTGTTAACCAGTTGTTCAGCACACAAAGAAGTGTGCCAGTGGTACGCATTCTCTGGTTTATGGATCCACAAATCTGGAGTTTAAGATTGCAGATAACAATAAACTGGTAGTTTAAGATTGCAGATAACAATAAACTGGTATAGAAGCTTTCATTTATCGGCTTGTTAGTGCTGTTTCATCTTAGAGGACCTGTATAAACATCAGTGTGTGTATCTCAATGAATTCTTGTCCAACAGGTTCCGCCGCTGCATTCGATGTTGGTAATCTGATCAGTTTAGTTTGAGGTTTGGACTATGGGCCAAATAGAGTGACACAGTAGATGTCATGGAATATACACATGCAGTTAAATTTGATGTGTATTATGTTTCTGATGGTTTCGGATAAGCTTCTGACACTCTGATTGATGTAGATGCCGCTGTATTTCTTAGGTAAGAGCCTCTTTAAGCTGAGAGGACTCTGTATACTTTTACCTTGCATTGGGGATCTTGCTGGGATTGTGGTTAAATTACACAAATTACCTGAATTGTACCTAACAAATTTTGGTTAATTTACACAAATTATCTCAATTTTTTTGACATAAATTGGGACCGGTTAAATACTTGTAGATTAAGGTGATATGCATATTGAAGTTGCGTTGCAGCTATTACAACTTACACAAGTGAAACTATTTATCGCATCATAGGTCTTTCAGAGTTGTATCAACTCATTCTCGGGGTGTACTTGAGTGGACCAGAAATGCATGCTAGTGTCTTTAGGTATTTGCCTAAAGATTTTGAATCCATAAGTTATGAAAGCGAAGGGCTATCTATAGGCCTGTTAAGGCAGAACCAAATTGTAATCTCGACCATATTTGATTTTTGGGGTAGCCTGTTTGTGTTGAGCACGCCCAGAATAGCTAGACGAAGATGGCTCTCGACACCGTCAATCTCGCCAATTTGACATCATATAGGGGTTGAATCGTAATTTTTACGTTTTGTTTACTATTTTTTGTCACTGTATCGTTTAATAGTTTAGGATTGACAAGAATTCCGTCCTTTATTAGTGTTTTCAGTTTTTAATTTTGTTCATTTTTTACCGTAATTGGGGTTTCAGCTTATTTGAGCAGCTTTGTAGTCTGCGAGCGGAATCAGTTTTTCATTCTTAATATTGTTATGACTTTTTCAACCCTTGGGATCTCTTTTCATCATTCAAAGAGTGTCGTTTGAATCTTTTTGGGTGTAGTTGAATTGGTCGGGTTAGCAATCTTAAGACTTGATTTCAAATTTTGGGGCAGCCCACGCGTTGCCTATTGGCCTCCTCAGCTGCAAGCCTGTTAGCCCGTCGACCTCTCTAGTGTGGTTTGCATTTTAATGCACTAGAGCGAGATTTTACCGAGTGCACACCCGAAGAATAGTGACTGCAGGTAGTGACTGCGGATTCCCATGTCGCGTGTCCCTCTAAGCTCGAAGAAATTGTTAAATAAAGAAAAAGCACAAGAAATTTTGCACATGACAAAATAATCAACTATTGTTATTATGCTATAATATAAAGTGCATGCAGGAGATTGAAACCAAGGCATGCACTACCACAGTTGAATCTCAAAATGGCTAACTGGAATTTTCCCAGATTGACAAAATTTGTAGCAATGGTAGCCATCACCTTCCCCCATATACCACATATGTTTGGAGAATTGATAAAAGCAAGTCTGCAAGTCTCTTTACCTCTCCATGCAGAGAATCCTTCTAATTTTTAGCAAGTGATGACATCCTTTCCTGCACCATTATATGGTCTCAGCCTGTGCAATCAATGAAGCTGGTACATTACCTTTAATAACTTGGTGAAGATTGCATTGAAGGGTAGCTAGGTGGCATTGAATGGTTACCACCTAGCAATCCTTGATTTGTTATTCTGTCATGTTAAATTTTAGAGGTCAAGTTGACTAGATTTTGAGTTGATAAACGATACACAAATTCGTTAAACTTTTCATAATGTTGCAGTCATCTTGATTCTACAACAATATAAACAGTTTGAAAAACTTTGTATCACTTAGCTACCCAGATCGGCTAGTCTAAAGTGATATAAAAAAAATCAAACAACACGGGTAATTTGGGACCCGACTACTATATTGCAATAGTAGGAGCATGTTTGTTTCCTTTTTGAATATGTGTGTTGTCACTCATGATCAAGCCCGTTTGGCTAGACAATTAAAACAGCGGTTCTGATCGGATTATATTTGAACTACAGAACCCACCAGCTAAAAAGAGCGGGAAATATATGGTTTTTTCCGCCATAGGGTGTAAAGGTAATTATGTCAAAGACTCAATAGGACTATAAAAAGTAGCCAAGGTGCCTTCAAATTTCCACCACTGTTTTCCTTCCATCCTACCGTTGCCGTAATTCAACCGGAGAAACCCCAGCCAGCGATGAAGATGACGATGCTTTCATGGTTCCAGATGGCAATGATTTCTTGGCTCCAGCCTCCAAAAATAACAGAGGCCACCCACATTCCCACCCAAGAAACTAGGGAGAGACTCTATTCGGTCGAAGAGCAGCGGAACATTCTCTGGACACAACACAAGGAGAAAAACAGGGAAATCGGGCGCGTCGTTGCTGAAGCGGTCGGTAAAAACCTAATCCTACTTGCTTTCAACATAGTATCATTCATGGACTCCTTCCCTAGGATTCCAACTTGGTACTTTGTCTTCTTTGATGTTATTGCTGTTGCAATCCTCGTGTCGTATTTCTGGGGCTATTTCTCTGTTGTCAATGACTGGGCAAGAGACGCAGTTGAGCTGAATCTGAAGTGGAAGTCTTATTCCACCAAGTCCGCCATCGCAATTGACCGTAACAATGCTGTGAACAATGATGATGACGTGGCATTGCCTCGTGTCATACCGTTGCCAAATGCTCGGTTCGGTCATGTTCTAGAGAAGAAGATCAAGCTATTGGACCGCCCGGATGAGTTTTGGTTCCCCGAGATGATGATGATATGGATCATCCGCGGTCTGTTTGTCATTGGTTTGCTTCAGGTGGCGCTCATAAACTACATCTGTTTGATTGCAGCATCGACATAAGCCCGTTCCTTCATGCTCTCCCCTGCAGTGACTGTTTATGCTCTCTATTAAGCTAGTGCCATGTTTTTTTTTTTCTGTTTAAAATGTTCTATGATCGATTATGTAGGCTCTGATGGATTTAAGTGTTGTTGTAGTTGGAACTTTTAATCTCTATAAATAAAGTTAGTATGTTTAATTAAGTTTTAAGTTACTGTGTCTTCTTTATTATAGACTAGGATATAGTGAGCTTTTGAACCATTTGTGACCTTTTAAAGTGAGAAATGCTTATTAGTTTTGTTCTGTAGAACAACCGCAGTTAGTACTTTCAACATAGTTAGTACTTTCAACATAATCTTCCCAGTACACTATTAATCATCTCACTTTGATCGACTAGTTTATCTTACAATATGATACGAAAATGTGCCAAATCTTTTCATATTACGAAAAAAATAGGGAATTTCATATCATACAAATATGTGCGATTTGTAACTTATTGTTGTGGACCAGTACATTTCCAAAAAATAACGGTTGCAGTTCCCACGTTAAGAAAAACAGAGATACATCAACCATGGCAACACGCTATGCTAAATAATTCGTACAGTGCAGCGTATTCAACCCCTAAGGTCAAAGAAAATTTCGCATGTGAAAAATGAATCAATTATTGGTATTTGGCTAGTCTAATAGGTGCATGAGATTGAAACCAATGCATGCAAAAATACAACAATTGAATCTCAACTCAAAATGGCTTACTGGAATCTGCCGATATTGACAAAATTTGTAGCAAGGGTAACCATCGCCTTCCTTCACACATCACATATGTTTGGAGAACAGCCGTGGCGATTATGTATTTTCTAAAAAGATTTTAATGTGGAATAGCTGTAATCATGAAGATTCTATTGGAGTTTTCAAAAAGTCGAAGGTGACAATTGATATCCCTTGTTCACAAGTACTACCTCTGTTTCGTCTGTTTCAGCCTACTTTACTTTTTGTCACTATTCACTGAGTTACTTTCATCAGGTAATTTGATTAGCAAAACGATACAAGAATTTGGTAATCTTTGCATGGTGATATAGAGGAAAGTTTATTCTAAAATGCCATAAAAAATTATTAAAAAATTACATCGTTTTCGTACCCAAATCACCAAGTCAAAGTGACTCAGTTACGTGTTAAAAAGTCAAACGCAGACGAAACAGACGAAACGGAGATAGTACTAGCTCCGTTTCTCAAAGGCAAATCTGCAAGTCTCTTATCTGGACGTGCACAGACGAAACGGAGGTAGTACTAGAATCCTTCTAAGTTTTTGCAAGTGATGACATCCTGCTTCAATAATGGTCCCAACTTCGAACACCGTGAACACACTTTGGTGAACCCCCACCGGAAATTACGAAACAACCATGGTAAAGTGAGAGTCGTTACATTTTAGAATTTGTACTAGGCATTGTGATAATTTCATAAGCTATTCAAGGACAAGTGATTGCAATTGCCACCCATGACTGTAAAAAACTGCACTAATACTCCTACATTATTATGAGTTTTGACCAAATTATCGAATCGAGTCGAGACAGTTTAACGACATATCTGTCGAAATGTCCGAAAATCTTGTACTGGAGACTAGTGAAGGCCGGTCTAAGCTGTGAAGAAGCGTTAAAACGAACCATGAACAAGGGTATGTGACCGATAAAGTACCAAGTATTGATATCACGAATTCAGGATATGGAAAAAATGGATCACAAAAGCGGAGTTAGAATGCTGAAAAACCTTGAAATTATGGTCGGGCCGATCTAACATAAATAGGAAACTAAATATTAATTGCCGGGTTGACCAGGTTGTTACTAGGCTAGATTTGTTTATTTTTTAGGTACCTTCTAGTCTAATTGTAAACCCAGTATTGGAGTACTTGGACTCGTTTGAACATATTTGACATGTGCAAATTTACGAAAACAGTGTATGTACATAATGAAGTTGAATGTTTCTATTATTTAAAATTCCAGCTAAACTACACAATATACGCTCTCGGCTCTTGGACTCGTTTGAACATATTTGCTATGTACAAATTTACGAAAACAGGGTACGTTCATAATGAAGTTGAATGTTTCTATTATCAAATTCCAGCTAAATTACACAATATACGCTCTCGGCTCTTGAAACAAAGGCCAACAATGCATGTCACAATGTCAGAATGTCTTATGACATTATGTAAGACGATATGTATGGAAAATAAGGTTGAATGCGAAATACTCGGATGAAACGTATAATCACGAGCGGAGTTGAAGGATTACGAAAACGGGCGACAGACAATGGCGGAGCCACATAGAGGCCTGGGGAGGCAAGTGCACCCCTAAAGTTTTGATTAACTACTAGTATATCCCCAAATCATGCAACATTTTCAATTGTGTCATTCAATAAATTGCATTTGTGCACCCCTAAAATGTTTCGTATGTGCCCCCTATCAGATTTGTGCCACCCCTCCGACGGAATCCTAGCTCCGCCACTGGCGACAGACACCTTATTTTGACCAAAAACCATGAGAAGATCTCGGGAGTTTCACAAGCACCACCCTGTCAAAATCGTGTGTTGGGTAACAACATGATTTTTCAGTTCTTAAAAAACACACAATATGATGATCAATCCTACTCGGTGAACAAACAGAAAAATAGTCGATCTGTTATTTACTAATTTTTTTTTACAGCTGGTAGGTACACCACTGCTGCTATCTACATCATCCTCTTGGATGCGTTCAATGAGACAAAGCTAGCGGTCCACAAAAACGCGACTATTATATCGTTACGTGCAATATTTTCCTTCATTAAATCCTCCAACCGGCCCTTGTCGTCAACTATTTTCGCCGCCTTTTGGTTCTTGTTGTGAAGATTTACGTGGTATAACTTTTTACGTAATCGAAACACCAGCTCTTGCTTGTACATGGACAACGGTTTTATGCACCGGAGGTCTCCGACGCCGATGGCATGCACGTCGAAGACTTGCCTTTTCACCCAACACCAATCGTCGTACTCCGCCAAAACCCATATCTCAATAACTTGCGTTTTCACCAAACACAAACCTAAAGAAGATGATCTTTCGGCTGCTGATGACTCCATAAACAGGCACTGTTCATGGTTTTCCGGGCCAGAGCATCTATAACCCGGGTGAGGCATGACATGAAATTTTTCGGTGATTGTGTCGAACGCGATGATACTACTGTTGCAATTCCTTGTAGAGGTCACCCAGTGAAGCCTAGTGTTGTATAACACTGCGGCGGCGGCAGCGGGTATACAATGGAACGACGAGATTTGTCTCCACGACTTGGTGGTAAAGCTGTACAAGTAGAAGTCGTAGCACATAGCATAGTGCTCCGCCGGATTTTGATAGAGCATGGTGTATTCTTTGGTGTTTGGATGGAGGAAAAGCGCGTGCACGGCTGAATTAGGAGATGGGAAGTTGACGGGTGGACATACGGTAACTATTTCTCGAGTGACAACGTTGGAAACCACAAACAACAACCTTAAAAGAAGATACAGAAGAATTCAGCACATATTGGAAAACAAGGAGGCCATCGCAAGATGCTTTAATTTGAACGTCGTGCATGCGCCGCCGCCAACTGATCAAATCGCCACGTATCTTCTTCATCTTGGTCTTCTTGATACGAGCAGCGTCACTACTACTATTATTTTCATCAAGTTGAAACAAATCGAGTGTCCACTCCTGAAAGAGGAGGAGCGGGGTGGTGGTGGTGGTGGTGGATCTTTTGAGATGCAAGTGAGTGAAATAAGAGGTTGATGTTAGAGACAGCCACCGCTTGCAAACCCTTCGATGTTTGAGAACGCATTCGACTGGAAGCCTGCTGAGTATGTCTATGATTATGTCGTCGGGAAGAGAGTGTATCCTTGTGACACCTGCACGTTCATGTTTCCGACTACGATGTGGTGGTGGTGATGAGGAGAGGCAAAACCACCCCATCGGATCAAACACCCAAGCAAAAAAGCAAAAACAAATTAAAGCAAATCAACTTGTCTACCGAGTAGTACTTGTATTACGCACCGACTTTACTCTGTTTGCCCAACAAGAAAAAGATTAAAACATACTTGTACTTGGTTTAGGACAGGACTGCGTAGCTTACAAGGAATGCTGTATATATATTTGCTATCAGGCTACGTTTGAAACTATTTGCTAAAACCACAGAAGCTTCCTCGACCTAGTTGCTGGAGCTATAATCAAGCTCTGTCAGAGAGAGAGAGAGAGAATGGAGAAGTATCAAGTAATCAAAGCACTCGGCGGCGGCTCGTTCGGGTGCGTCTGGCAAGCGATAAACACGGAGACCGGCGAAGTTGTTGCGATCAAGAAACTCGTGAGAAAGAGCTACTCGATAGCAGAGTGCCTTAACATGGGAGAAGTCAAGTCACTGCGCAGGCTTAACCATCCAAATATCGTCAGGTTGAAAGAACTCGCTAAGATAAACGATTATTTATACTTCATGTTTGAGTACATGGAATCTGACCTGTTTAAAGTTTTGATGGAGAAGAAGAACGGTTGCTCAGAACTGGAAGTAAGAAATTGGATGTTCCAACTATTCCATGGACTTGCCTACATGCATCACCGCGGTTACTTTCACCGTGATCTCAAACCAGCCAACTTGCTTGTGTCAAAGAATGTGATCAAGATCGCTGACCTTGGTTCGGCTCGTGAGATTTATTCGAAACCACCTTACACCGACTACGTCACAACAAGATTCTATAGGGCTCCAGAAGTTTTGCTCAGGTCTCCTGTGTATAATTGGGCAGTCGATATGTGGGCTATGGGAGCGATCATGGCGGAACTATTCACTCTGCATCCACTGTTTCAGGGCTCAAGCGCGACGGATCAGATGTATAAAATATGCAGCGTGATGGGTACCCCAACTTGGAGTGACTGGCCCGGAGGACTTATCCAGGCTGATTCTATGAATTATCATTTTCCGCAGCTCCCTGGAATTCATCTTTCGGAATTGATTCCAAATGCTAGCGATGATGCGATCGATCTAATGTATTCTCTATGTTCTTGGGATCCTCTAAAGCGGCCGACAGCCTCACAATGCCTTCAACATCCGTTCTTCAACAGTTGCTATTTCATTCCTCCGTCTCTGTCCTTCACAGTTGCTTCATCAAGGACTTATCCATGTGCTGCACGAGAGAAATCATATTGTTCAGTACTGACGGCGAGCAAATTCCAGAAGCTCGAACTAGGAAACAATAGCGAAACTGAGTACCAAGATGATGTTTGTCCAGAGGGCAAGATTTTGATGAATTCTGGGATGACTACACTGAATCCAAAACCTACAAGACACTATGCACCTGCACAGCCTAGGTCTCACACTTCTCTTGCAACGGACTTGCAACGCAGATTGGAGATGAACATTGTCGACGCTCTTAAGAATGAATATTCACAGATGGTGTGAGTTGAATTTACTATCAAATTTGGGATCGATGATGGTTCTGAGAATTTCCTATCCTTTACAGGGTTGTCTTCTTATATGTTCAACCACTCTGAGAGAGATCCTTAATGGACTGGTCTTCTTTACCTATTGATGAAGTCAAAATATAACTTTAGCCAAGTTAAATAGATGCAGACAACTAGAATCGAGCATTTACAAAAGCCATTCCACAAGTGATACACTCAGGTGTGAGCGTTGTTATTAGCAAATATTTTATGCATTTTGATTCCTACTATTAGTATCTGATGTAATGTATTTCATTAAGATTATAGCACTGCAAATTGGTGAAAGACCATAACTGAATACAACAATTCCTTCCCAAGAGTTCTTCAACAGTGAAGCGCACTGTCACCTTTTGCACTGGATTTCATACAAATCTCACTAAAATTACAATGTTGCATATAAATCTCACTGAATCAGAAAATATACCTTAAATATAAATCCTGGACAACTATGTCATATCGAAAAATCAACTGTTTCTGCAACTAGGAGTAAGAGAAGTAATGAAAATTACAGAAGTTCGCATATAAAATGCAGAGCAATTGCTCTTGTATGTTGATGTTAGTGTAGGCAGGTAGTTGTTGTAGATGGATTTGTCACTAACACCACCCACACAGATATCCTACTTTTCTTCTTTCTCTCAAACATACAAGAATTCACTGGGTGTAATAGTCTCATGGTTTTCGTGATCCTCCTTTTCTGCTATTTGCCAGACCTGAGGGGCTGAAAGTGTCTTTTACCCTTATCAATAATTCAATATATTTCTTTCTATAGCTGCCAGAAAATCTTAAGTAAGTGATATTTTTTAGTCAAGACATCTTCTGTGAACAAAGAATCCACTCTATTCTGGTCCTAGTCTAAGGGAACGCTCCCAACAAACAAACGAAAGAGGAAAGAATCTGTCGAGGGAAATGTCAAATGGCAAAAACAGAGTAACTGCAGGCCTTCCTTTCTTTACTACTAGTACTTAATTAATCCAAATAATAAGCTGAACCGATATTGTCCGGCCGGCCATAAATATATACTACTAGCTTAACTTAGCACAGAGTAACGAGTCAGGAAGATGGGCAGAGCAAGAAAATGGATAAGAAACTTGTTGGCAGGGAAGAAAGATGAGAAAGCCGAGAAAACTTTGAAAGGAAGCAGTAGTGGCCGTTCCAAGTACTACTGTGCAGAAAATTTAATGCTATCAGCTAGTATCTTACCTGAAGAATCTCCCAAAGTGAAAGCAAGATGGAGTTTCAGCAGAAGATCATCAACCTCTTCTTCTGCTGCCGCCGCCGAGCCCA
This sequence comes from Linanthus parryae, assembly GCA_023055425.1. Lineage (NCBI taxonomy): Eukaryota > Viridiplantae > Streptophyta > Magnoliopsida > Ericales > Polemoniaceae > Linanthus > Linanthus parryae. Next base: position 3,661,783 of record JALGPY010000002.1, read on the forward strand.
GCCACTATCTCAAAATCAGTAGATCGTTTGACTCATCAGTTTCGGCGAACCAGCAACTAAAAACAACGGCTGCTTCTTTGAAATATCAGACTTTTAGGCAGATCAATTCCACAACTGAGCTATCAGTTCCAACCCAACAAGTCGTCGTCTTGCCAAAGACAACCTTTCCAGCTGAATTAGCAGTTGCAAATGTAGCTGCCACCAGAATCCAATCTTTCTTTCGCTCCTACTTGGTAACACCTCACACTCATAAGAAGTAGATTATCATTGGCTGAACATTGCAGTTTCTTTCTATCGTTCTTTAATTTGCTAATACTATTTCACTGTAACGGCTGGGATCACCAGGCAAGGAGAGCACTGCTAGCTTTAAGAGGACTAGTGAAGTTGCAAGCACTTGTAAGGGGACATCTGGTTCGAAAACAGACCACTGCCACTATGCGGTGCATCCATGCTCTGATAACTATCCAAATTAGAGCTCGGGTCCAAAGAATCCAAATGGCCAAAGAGGAAGAAGCAACAGTCCTTCCAAAAAGGCAATCCACTAGTACTAGACGAGAACAACATCAAGCAGTGAATCGGCACCAAAGAGCTTCCTGTGATGCAAGTACTACTAGCCCACTTTTCAGCACCTTAATTTCCAGATTTCTGTGAATCTGAGTATCTGACTGCAGCTCATCAATGTACAGGAGCAGAGAATGGTGGCTGATGATGTGAAAAGAACAGGAATCAATAATAGTAGTAATACATATTCTTCCACAAACCTTTCTTTCTTGAGACGTGACCAATGTCTTCCTGCTTCTTCTCCTAATCCTTTGCATCACATACAAGTCTTCATTACACTTCTCCTGACACTGAGATCTATCCAATGGAAGCTCGTCACTTTGTTCCATTCCTGGAGTGTAAAAACCAAATGTACCATAACTGCACATGGTTGCCGAATTACATGGCGAATACGGAATCTTCTATTGCCAAACTGAGGTCACACAGTGAACCAAAACAACGGCCCAAAAGCAGTGAGAAGCTAACAACCAGGAGATCGACATCAAGTGAAGAGATAGTTATTGCTCAGGAGGATTTCCTTGTATTACGTCAATTTTCAGATGTCAGGCCTAATACCCAAAATAATCAATGGCTATACAAGCTCCGTCGACCGAGAAGAAAAGACATCAAGAACAACCAGGGTGATGCCATTAACAAGACTAGGAAATCCAACAACTGTAGAGATCTAATTCATTATGATCAGGTAGCTGATTTCTTCACCACCCCAACTACTAACTGATGCCGTAAGATTTTCCTGACTAATCTGCAAAAATGTGTTTTTTTCTTGCAGCCCCCTGTGAATTTGTACTAATTGTCCATCACCCAAGAAGCAACTCCCGGAAGGAATAGCACAAACCATGCTGCTAAACCCTATCCAGAGAGGGAGGAACAAACTTGACGAGAAAGTGAAGAGAAACCAGTGCAAAAGAGAATAATCTAGTTCTGTATGTAAACAAGTAGTACCTCATGCATTAAGAGGACCACGATTTAGAGATATCCCATTTTAGGGACCTGGATCCTCTACAGTACTTGTCGGTGTTACTAGAAGAAGAGTTTGAGGATTCTTGCATTCTAATCATTTAATGATGAGTGATTAGTTCAAAGTAACCCAATCAAATAGGTACTGACATAGTGCAACACAGAGCAGTTCTTCTTTTTTGGTACTGCTAATGCATCTCAGGGCCGGGTCGCGTAACAGGAAGCCCTGACTTCAGAATGGGTCAACCAAAAGGCCTCATCTAGTGTTATAAGCCGCTTACACTAGGCCCAACCATGGTAGTTCTTAGGGAAAATTCAGTGTTTCACAATTATTTCAGATTGGTGCAGTGACAAGAATGATTCTTTAACTTATGACATAAGTAACTATGATTTTCAACTGTTAATTGCAATTTTCAACTGTTAATTGCAACTATAAAGTATCTTATTTTTTATCTTTCACTGAGTATCAAGTAGTTTATTAACATACTTACCAAATAGCACAATGTTCACAGGGCCACTACGTTTATAGACTGTTAAGGTTAAGGGCAGTCAGAACACAATACACAGTCAGAAGAACAACAGTGCAAGACTATTCTTCTACTGTGTAGGTGTACATGCAGCAGCAAAGATGGCATAAAGCATTCTTATTATTTAGTGGCAGAGCCAGGAATGAAAAGCAGCTTCGGCACATATTTATGTAAAGTCGTATAACAAGGTCACTAGTGCAAGGGTTTGGGCACAGCATGGGTATTTCTGTAGTTAACGAAAGGGTACCGGTACTAAAATATTATAATTTGGGGTTTTTACTGGAGTTTTTAAAACCTCAGGGCCACCCCTGGTCCTTAGTGGATCCACCTTACTTATGCTCCCATTTAACAAACAGCCAACCGGCCTTAAAGAGTATCATTCCCAGTCTTTAACTGTTATATCCTTCTTTACTGGGGAATAACCACATAAAATTAAGGTTGTTGTGCTTGACAGTGAATCGGGTGAGAACCAGAAAACAGCATTCAGGGTTCATCATCACAGGGATGAGAGTTGCTAAGCTATGCTTTACCAGGAAGTTTATCAAGTTCCAGTTCATCGATTACATACAGCTTCGAAGACATGTGGATTCTCAACATCTTTTTTTTTTTCTCAATATCATTGGTATACTTACTACGTCTTCTGAATGACACGAAAGGATTGTGAGCTTACGGTCGTAAAATCTCAGATTATAATAATGAGGCATATGATATAGGACATGGAAAATGAACGAGTCATAGAAGGCTGAAATATGTCTGTGGTGCCGTGTCCTTAAATTCTTAAAATGCAACATGGCAGGTCATATGTCCATATCAAGGGTTTTCTGTTTGCGCACTGAAAAAAAGTTATTGTTAGGTACCAAACGTTATGAAAAAGCGCCTAGATATTTTAAATCAATAACCAGAATGTCAACCACTTGGAGCCACGGCTCGTGCTGTTTATATCGGGTTAAAATTCACTCACACCCCTTCAATTTATGATGATCTTTCACTTGCACCCCTCCTAGTTGGAAAACTTCACTTACACCCCTTGTGACTACCAAACGTGTTGTCACTTACATCCCCTCTGTCTATTCTCTCAGCAACGCGGTATGGTAACTTCCCAAATCAAATCTATTTTTTCAGACAGATTTACCCTTGCAGAGGCTACAAAGGTCAATCCACCCCAATACGTACTCTCAACACGTGCAAAATATATGTATTATATCGCATATTTCGTATGCGGTTCTAAACATGGTGCATCTACTACAATCGAAAGTTGGGACTAAGTTGAGGTAAGGATTAGTGGATTGGCCTTTGCGGCCTCTGCAAGGGTAAATATGTCCGAAAAACTGAATTTGGGAAGTTACCCTACCAACCAGCAGAGTGAATACACAGAGGGGGTGTAAGTGACACCAAATTTGGTAGTCATAAGGGGTATATGTGAAGTTTTTCAAATTAGGAAGGGTGTAAGTGAAGATCATCCTAAACCGAAGGGTTGTAAGTGAAATTTACCCGACCTAGTTTTGAAGTCAGAGTAACAAGTACCCGAAAGCCACTCTTTTTTATTCCAATTCATCAACATTTTAAGGGCTTTTGAGGAGTTCAGAACTGACATGACAAACAAAGGACTAAGAAACCAGCAAACAACAAGAAAGAAGGGACAACATCTAATTAGTACTATATGTCTATACATAGTGTAGAGTTAGATACCTGATTCTTCTCATAATCAACATCTTCATGGCATTTGGCGTTGGCGGTGAATAAAGAGCCGCAAGTAGCACTGGAGCAGACTGATCATGCTGAGGAAAGCCTTGACAGTATTTTTCCAAAAGTAAACCCGATAGAGAGTAGAGTACCATAGTTCCAGACTAAGTTTGCATTTGAACGGTGGTCATATGGGCTGGTCAAGATCCTCTGTGTTTTTCACCCACCAAACAGCAAAATTAGAAGATTCCTTGTTCTCAAGAAGCTGATGCTAACTTTTACAGGAATGAAACTATTAGTCAAATCAAAGGAAAGGCATTCTGAAGAAGCTGAATCCTAAGAGAAGGTAACCAAACAAATAACGAGTGTGAAATTGGTCTGCCCTTTTCAAACTTCATATCCTGTTCAGATAAAACAATTAATCACAGTTAGGAAGCGTGTTTGCAGTCTCTTTACTGTATCTCACATTCTGAAGGCTGAACAATAACTTATTTATAAGATTAATGCAGAAAGAGTCCAAAATTTCCTTATAACATTTTATGCATATAGTAAGAAGCTATTCAGTAATCTAATATAGGAGCAAATGTATATACATTCTAGAAAGATCTAACAAGCAACAACCATGCTCCTTCAATGTCAAACTGTTAGCTCCTACTGCACCTCACAACCAAGTCCAAGCCCCAAACCGGTTAAAGCTTAATAGCATTCTAGGCAAGAGCAACAACCATGCGCCTTCAACGTCAAACTGTTAGCTGATGCTATGAGTTTGCTATGAGTGGGATGCTTTGCTTACATGCTATGAGTGATGTTCCACTGGCCTGAGAGACCGGGGTCCTGGTTCTAAGAAACCTGAGAATCATATGCAAAGATTTATCTTTGTGCACTGGAACTATTCTTTTCCAAAACTGCATTCTACAAAGTAATGTCTAACAAGAATGCCGCACCTCAAACATATATTGAAGGAAACCATCAGGGCCACAAACAAGATAAAGAAAAAGGGGTTTCAATTTAGGATACAAAGGTCAAGGACATGTGTCAAATGCATCGTTGCCCTATTCGTGGTACGAAGTACTAACAGATAGGAACAAGATTGAAAACAAACAAATAAGAAAAGCAGGCCAGGTGAGGGGAAAGGGACATTAAAAACTTGTATGATAGTGATCAGTTAATATCATGTTAGATTGCCGAATGAGTTCAAAGTAGAGTGGATTCAATAAATCTAGCTCTCGTGAAGACCAATAAACCGATTCTTCAAGAAATATCAGTAGTTTTCACAATATTAGGACATGTACTACATTTGTTTTCGGACTTTTAATGATGTTTTATGCAAGAAACTTATCAGATGCTAACTGCCAAGAGTGCTCCACACTGAAATATCGGTTATCGATTCTTTTTGCAGATCCTACATACGAGAGTAGGATACCGCTACTAAAAAGCCTAGACATTTACTACCTCCGTTTCTTCTGGATCGTCCTACTTTGACTTTTCAACCCGTAATTGGGTCACTTTGACTCGGTGATTTAGATAGGCAAACGATATAACTTTTTTGGAAATTTTTGTATGGTGTTGTAGAATAAAGTTTACTCTACAAAACCATGCAAAGATTACCAAATTCTTGTATCGTTTTGCTAATCAAATCACTGGGTCAAAGTGACCCAGTGAATAGTGACAAAAAGTGAAGTAGGCTAAAAGAGAAGAAACAGAGGTGGAACGTCCCAAGAGACAAACGGTTCAGCCACTTGAAGATGTCAGATGTTGTGGCTTGCGGATTAAAATCTGTGTTTCAGTTTCTTCTCCCCGAATCTGTGTTTCAGTCAAAGTGACCCGATTACGGAAGAAAAAGTCAACTCGGAAGATAGAGAGAGAATGGACTAAGTATATCCTAAAGCTTCGTCACTAGCTCAACTAACATTCATCTTTTGTCCACATGAGTTCCCTCCAAACAGCAAGCTAAATCCTGAGATCTACATCAAAGAGGCTAACTCAAAGACCAAGGAGTCCATAGAGAAAAACCTTGAGGGATTAACTATAGATGAGGTAAGTTTTATATGACTGTTTTTGTGATGCTAAAATCATAAATCAGGTAGCTGAAGAAGACAAACCAACAACATTGTTTGAATCATAACATAATCAGAAATATGTTTAGCAGGCACCTAAAGATAAGAAACTATTCACATTAGATTACCATGATGTTCTAATGCCGTACCTGAGGCGGATAAATACAACTTCCCCAAAGATTTACACGACAAGGACGCTCCTCTTCCTGAAAAGATATGAAACTCTCAAAGCCGTTAGCTATTGAACTGAGCCTGCCGCACCCAAATGGAGATGGTTCAGGAGAAGTGAGCCAAGTGTATACACCAGCAGATTAAGGCGCTGAAGGCACAATTTGGCAGTTGGCTAAAGCTTATGTTGCAATGAGTGACTCTGGCTATCATCAGCTCATTTGCCAATAGTATGGATCTTTCATATCACTCATGCCAAAGGAAAATAATAACAATCTAATTTTAGACCAAAGCTCATGAGTAATCCATCAGGTCATCCAAGTTGATGCATCTTGATGCTTCACTTGTTTGATACTGAGGACTACCCTTTTTCTGTTGATGGGCTGGAGATATGGTCAGCAATCAAAACATGAGTTGAGGACCACTGGTAAAACAGCATAACTAACCTCATTTAGTACCTCCCCTCTTTTCAGCATCAGGAGTTGGGCCATTGCCGTAAACACCTGTCTGAAGAGAGAGTATTTTGTACCACTCCGTCCCGTCTTTTTGTTCCCATTTGACTTTTTGACTCGTATCTAGGTTACTTTGACCGGGTGATTTGATAGCAAAATAATACGATTTTTTGATAATTTTTTCACCATATTATAGAGTAACTTTTTCTCTAGAACACCATGAAAAAATTATCAAAAGATTATATCAATTAATTATTCAAATCACCGGGTCAAAATGACCCACTGAATAGTGACAAAAATAAAATTAGGAACAAAGAGACGGGACGGAGTGGTAAGTCACAACTGTTGGCTCAATACATTCCACACAGTTCATATCAGGAATAATCTGATCAAAACACGCAGAAGCCAGTCACAGATTTCAGTAGGCCTATCAATGGGCCGGGTCCGACCCGACCCGACCCCGACCCGACCAGACCAGACGGAACCCGACCCACAAAGACCCAGACCATTGACCGGCCTAGATTTCACCAACCGACAACAGAAGACCACACTCACCCATTTCATCAAACACTAAGGCATTCCGGACTCTGACCCCTACGCTTTTAGAAAGACAACTCTCTCTCTAAACGGTAACCCCCCATGTCAAAGACCCAGTATTCGACTTCTGAAATCGAACATGAGCACGCTTGTGGGAGAGATTGGAATCGTCACTGTGCTTCCAGTGAGAGAGAGAGAGAGGAATTGATTTTGTTGGGTTGTTTCGTAGCTAGAGGGAGAGAAGAGGAAGAATTTAGCTAGCTTTATTCCTCATCGACCCTGAAAGTGTTCGAGAAAACATCTGTGAGAGCACGTAGCTGAAACAGATCATCGTTGGGATCTCAATGTCTTTATATGCTCAAAGAGGAGGGTCAAAAGACACTTTTTCTTTTACCTCCTCAGTTTTCACTCCTTGAATGAGCCACACGGGCAAACTTCGTACCACTCTTATTCTTCTATTCCTCATTTTGACTTTTTTGACTCATATATGGGTCACTTGACCGTGTGATTTGGATAATAAAACGATTTTTTTAATAACTTTTTTTACCGTGTTACAGAATAACTTTTATTTTACAGCATTATGAAAAAAGTATCAAAATTACACTATTTAGTTATTCAACTCACCGGGTCAAAGTGAACCAGTGAATAGTGATAAAAAGTCAAGATGATGGAGAAGAGAAGAATCATAGTAGTACTTAACATTTACACTTCCCATAACATAGAAAAAGCAAATTTGCCAGGCCGCCCGGGCATCTCCGACAAGGTGAATCGCCTAGACAATGTCGGGTTGTACAATTATTATCTCTCTCTCTATATATATATATAAAAAAAATCCAGCCACTTTGACCAGGTGATTTGAATAGCAAACCGATACCAGTCCGTCCCAGCTCTTTCTTCCCATCTGACTTTTTTGACTCGTATCTGGGTCACTTTGACCGGGTGATTTGGATAGCAAAATGATACGATTTTTTGATAATTTTTTCACCATATTATAGAGCACATTTTACTCTACAACACCATGAAAACAAATTCAAAAAATTAAATCGGTTTGCTATTCAAATCACCGGGTCAAAGTGATCCAGTGAATAGTGACAAAAGTCAAATTGGGAAGAAAGAGCTGGGACAGAGTGGTATAATTTTTTGATAATTTTTTATGGTGTTGTAGAGTAAAAATTGCTCTATAATATGGTGAAAAAATTATCAAAAAATCGTATTATTTTGCTATTCAAATCACCCGGTCAAAGTGACTCAGATACGAGTCAAAAAAGGCAGATGGGAAGAAAGAGCCGGGACGGACTGGTACGATCTATGCTAATATTTTCTGCTACAGTCTTTAGTTGAAGCATTCCAATCAGTACTCAAAGACTCGTAGGGAGACCACGACCAAAGAAAGAGGGGGCGTAAGTCCGTCCTCTGTCACCCCCCACCGCGCTTACGGCTCTATACCCCGACCCAACTGGCTCTGGCCCCGGTTGTGATTAATTGTGCCAAAAAGCCATTTCAAAAAGTTTTCTTCTAAAGTCTTTATTTGAAGCATTCCACTCAGTACTCAAAGACTGATGTGATTACTTGTGCCAAAAAAACATTTCAAAAAGCAATAAAAAAAACAATGGAACTAATATAATCCTTACAAGTTAAAAAGTTTCACATATTACGAATTTGAGAAAAATACGTGACTCAGTATTTTATATTATTTTAATTATTGTCGGAAACTATTAGAGTTATAAATTTACAGAAAAATTAGGTGCTAAGTATCTATTAGAGATGGCAATAAGAGATTGCAATTGTGATTTGATGACTTCCAAAAAACTTGACATACCTAGACTTTTAATTGACGAAATATTACCAATTTCCTACTCAACAGAAAAAATAGAAAAAAATCCACTTCGATCAATAAAATTTGCAATGTCAATCGTCTATAGGAGCTCCTACAAACCGGTCTATAGGAAATCCATGTCCAAAAAAAATCCACTCCGACCAATAAAAAGTTCCCATGTCAATCGTCTATAGGAGCTCCCATAAACCAGTCTATAGGAATCTGTGTCCTTTTGTATATTCTAACAATTAAAATGTCACGTGCAACACCCATAACTAGTACCATTAAAAATGAGCATCTCATAACTAGTACTACCTCTGTTTCGCCTGTTTCAGCCTACTTCACTTTTTGTCACTATTCACTGTGTTACTTTCATCCGGTGATATGATTAGCAAAACGATACAAGAATTTGGTAATCTTTGCATGGTGTTATAGATGAAAGTTTATTCTGAAATACATGAAAAAATTGTTAAAAAATTACATCGTTTTGGTACCCAAGTCACCAAGTCAAAGTGACTCAATTACGGGTTAAAAAGTCAAACGCAGACGAAACAGACGAAACGGAGGTAGTACCATTCTAACAATTAAACAGCTCATCGCTTTTTTGTTCTTTGTGTCTCCCCACCAGAAGTATTTTTTATTTTGATCAAAACTTCCTTGGTCTAGCGGAAATAGATTTTTTCCTTCCAACCTTTCAGGTTAACACTGACTCTTTCGATAAACCGCTCAAAGGTTGCCTTCTTCTGTTTTCCAAACTTAGTAGGTAAACCCATGTAGCAATCATGTTTATCAACTACTATCTATACCTCCACACAAGCCTCCCAAACGTTGGCGATAAAGCTGTCTAACATTATTAGAGAACACCATGGCATATTTTTGAAAGTTCGAGGATTGACCAGAGGCGACTCCTTATACGTGAAGCAATTGTAATTAAGCTAATAACTCACAGTGGCGTCGGTGAAGATGCAGCAAAAAATTGTGAGAACCACCAGTCCACTCCTGGAGGCTACCGAACCTGAAATGGCACCTTCATGAACAGCATTTTACAGGCCCACTCCAGGAGCCATTGTGGTGATATAAAAAGTGTCACCTAAATGACGTTAGGGAGGCGTGTCATTCTTTGTGTAAGACATTTGAGAGATTCTGTCAAGGACAACGGATTTCCTACTGCCGCTAATAATATCCTCTTGAGGAATTTGAGGCAAAGATTTTCTTTTGTTTTCTGCATTCAACACTACGAGGGTTATATTTTTCCCCACTGTGTTGTTGCTAAGGATCTTTGAATATTGCTAGCATACAAGCTTTCGACCGCCCTCTGGGTACCATCAGGCCAAGAGACCTTATGGGTGATGGAGTTTCTTGCATTATCTTCAGGCTTCTTAGGTCATCTCCAAATGGATGTTTTCCCCTCCAGTCTAGAGCTGTCAAACCGACAATTTGTTGGATACTGGTTAGACCCTCACCCATGCGTTCTAAAAGTATGTATGATTAAAATTCAATGATGAAGTTAAATTAAAGAAAATTAGACATTAATTTATGTACTAGAATGAGGATGAGGGTCATCTGCTGCTCAAGATGTCATAGTGCTTGACAGGGCCGTCTCAAGAATTTCAGGGCCTTAGGCGAAACATATAATTTGGGGCCCATTGACAAATTAGAGATGTAACATGTCGTAAAATGTACATATAATTAATATTCAGACGTGAATGTATATAATTAACTGTCAAAATAAAACTTGATAGGTTTTGCAAATGGGTGCTAGTTCAGTAGTAGAGCGTTTAAAGCTCCTGCACGAAATTCCGGCTTCGAACTTGAGGAAAAAGATATTATTCTAAAAGAAAAACTTGTTAAATTTTCCTTCTCAATTAATATACATCTAAATCAAAGTAAAAAAATCCCTAAATCACTACATCAATCTTGTAACATGGATGACTACAGGTTCACTAACTTTAAAGTTTAAACAGTGAAAGTTAAATTTTATAAAATTTGGGTTGATTTATCTCAAAAAATAATTACTGCTAAATAAATTCCCCAAGTTACAATTTCACTTCAAGAATGAGTACTAAAAAACGTGAAGTCATAATCTTGAATGATTATGAAAATTCTAAAAAAATGATTATGAACAAAAAATATGAAAGTAAAACAAATTGAGTTATAACGAAATGTATGGTGATACACACACACACACACAACACAAGTAACAAAAATAAACTTAAATCTGGTAAACACCAAATTTAATAAATTATGAAAATTCTACTAGGTTTTTTTGGGGGAATACGAGTTTAATTAGGAAACATCAACAGTTAATTTATCATTTTCTCCAAATTCATGCCTCCAGATCAAACGAATCACGATCATTTGCGATTATCATTATCACCTTGTTCAAAACAAACTCAAACTCCTAATTTTTCTCCCCATTATCTCTCAATAAATCATAACTTTCTCCTAAAATTTCTCCATCCCCTCTCTTTCCTCGTCAATTGTGGCCTTTCTTTTCCAATATTCTCCTTTTCTTCATCTGTTTGTTGAAATATTTGCATTTATCATAAAAATTATTTATTCAAAGTAATACTGTAAATTATGTCATCGGGGGCCTTCCCAGGGTTGGGGCCTTAGGCGGCTGCCTAACCTGCCTAAGGGGAAGGCCGGCCCTGGTGCTTGAGATGAGGAGTCGGAAATAGATTGGTAAGAGGTTCGGATGGGGGAGTTGCTATAAATAGTATGAGTAAGAGCATCCACAGTAGTATTATCTACAAACTAGGTAAATTTTAGTGCAAATTCAACTTATTCATTTTAATAGGGTAGATTTGCTCCAGTAGTGTTGTACCAATACTATCTAAAACTGAAACAAGAAATAAAAAATAAAAGTAGCTAGGATGTGTTGACTCGCTACATCTAGCTAGCATAAAATTTGGAGACTAAAATAGTATCTGGTTTAGCTAATCTGCTGCAGACTGTACTTATTCAAATTGACTTGCTATTTTAGTAATTATTTCCATTTGAATAGTCTACTGTGGATGCTCTAAATCAATAAAGAGTTGCAAGTCGTGCCATTACCTTTCCACACAAACAACAGATGAAAGGTCTCACTCGGGCACTAGTTGTCACCCATGAAGTTATTAGTAACATCAACTAAAAGAAACGGTGCTCGGGTATGAAGACCGGTCCACCGGCTTCACAAAAATCTAACAATAATCTAGTGCCAATGTGTTGGGTATTGGTGCATTGGTTTCTAAAACATCAAAAAGTACTCCATCATTAGTTATAGGGCCCGTATACATTTTTTTTAATTTGGACGGGATTGGATAGTGTTTCCCAGCCCGAATTGCAAATAGTGTCGCGGTTGGGCACATATATCAAACTACAGGCTACCACAAATTATCCGATTTGCATGAATGCTACCGATATATATTATATTTTGAGACAATTTTGTATCATATCTAGTATGAATTGTGCTGCTTTTCTTTTGATTATTAGCGATTGTTTTATTCATTGATTTGTTCTCGAACTAGTTACTTTGTTTTTCACTAACAATGTATTATTCTCTTTTATTTTGAAAAATGTATTAACTTTAATGGGCTAACTCAATTTCAGCCCGAAACCAAATTAATTTAAACGGATTTAGGCTAGGACGGGTTGAAGATGCTTTTAACTCGGACGGGACTCGACTTGAGCAATCTCGACAGAACTCGATCTTTGGCTAGGACAGGGGTGTCAACCCTTCCTACCCGCCCGAGCTACATCCCTAAGCACAACACCCCAGGTTACAGTTTAGAAGAACCAAAAACCATGTTTCCCAATCATGGCCATTGTATTTTCTGATTATGTAAGAGGGGAGGGAAAAATACTCCACTAGGATTTGTTAATAACGGAGTTGGATGGAAGTTGACCACGAGTTCTTGTTTGGAAAAATAAATAAATCAAAGCCTGGGGGTGCTAATGTGTTGATATTAGAAAAGTTGGGTGTAGCTATAAAAAGTAAATTTTCCCATATTTCCATCTTTCTATTTGCGCGTGAATATAAAAGGGAGTCTGATCTTGCAGCACACACAGCACTTGCTTAGGTTTTGCGAATTTCCTCTGTAAAATTAGACGAAGACATTCTTCAATCACTACACAATTCGATCTCTCTCTCTCTCTCTCTCTGATCAATGGCTCTGGCGTGCCTGAGGAAGAAGAAGAAGAAGAAGGCGAACCACAAGTTAGTAGTCGTGGTTCTTGCACCAAAAGCTTCTTCAACTAGAAGACACAATCAGAGGAAGAAGCTGCAGAAGAAGAAGGAGGAGGAAGTTAAAAGGGTTCAGAAGCTAGAATTGTGCGACTTTCCGGCTGATTTGGTCGCAAAAATTGTTGAAGGGCTTTCTTCAGCTGATCGGATTCGATTCGGTGCCACCTGCAAGACAAATCTCTCTTTGGTCACCACCGAAAACCGCCGTCATCAGTATCAGTTTCGGACGATTGACAAACTTCCATGGCTGGTTACCTTCCACAACGACGCCCCTGGTATGACGAATCTGACCTTGAATTTCTGTTTGTTTGAACCACTACACATCCAAGGACAGCCAAACTATGCTACATATAAAATCAAGGACCCCAAAGGACAGGGTTTTAGCAGTTGGAGAAGTTACAAAATGAGAGCTTCAAAAAAAGGTTGGTTGCTCTGTCTATGGCCTAAACAAGCACAAGGTGGTATAGAAACTGGTTTGACATCTTTCTTATTGTTTTCTCCTTTCAATAAAAGGATCATCAAGCTGCCTGATCTAGACCATAGCTTTGTAAACAATCCGACTGACACAGCAACATGCGACGCTACCTTCTCTTCTGACCCGTCTTCTCCAGACTGCGTTTACTTCTTCTTGTCTCAGGATAGCATTCCTCGAAAATTTAGAATCAGTACACTAGATCAAACAAGTAAAGAATGGAAGACTAAAGTGTTTGATAAGCTGATAGAGGATGTTGAATCTGTGGTCTACAATGAAGGATGTTTCTACTGTCTATCTAGCAAAGGTCAGCTGGCCGCATATGATGTGGTTCACCAGAGCTGGCAAGTCATTAAACGTTCTTCTCCGATAGTCATTAAACGTTCTTCTCCGATGCCTGATGCAAAGATATACTTGGTTGTGTGTGAAAGGAAGATAATTCTTGCAGTGATGGATATAGACCCCCTCAATTACAAGGTAGAGATGAATAGATGCGGTCTCTTCGAGTTCAGTTTCTCTACAAGAACATGGGTTAAGAAAACAAGCTTGGGAAATCATGCACTATTTCTTGGTTCGTCCTCATTTTCGGTTCCTGTCACGCCTTCATCAAGTTTAGATAACATTGCGGACAGGGTGTATTTTTTTAGCAGAAGCAGAAGCAACAACCCATTCTACTATTCCTTGAAGGATGGTCGGTATCACCAATTCAAGGATAGCGCCTACTGGTCCAGTGATGTAAAGGACGGGATATGGATCGAGCCTCCATGTCTCACCGGTTGCCTTCCGGTCCTGCTTGAAGAATCAGTTTAATAGTCTAGTAGTATTCACTAAAGCTAGACTCAACTCAACTCCTTACTCGTCAGACTATCCTAGCTGCTTGTTTTATCTAACTTAATGTATATATGCGGATAGATATTGGTACTGATGATGATACAGGTTATTATATCCTTTTAAACCTTTTCTGCTCGCTTTCTCGATAGTTGTTTTTGTTCCTATAATAGATGTACTATTGCTTGCTGGATTTGAGTACTCCTTGAAAGAGGTGACTCTTTCGAAACATGAAATGTATTTGTTCTCCACTGTTTATCATCCTGCTGGTTTCTTGAAAACATCCGTGTGATGCTCTCAAGTCTTGATGCCCCTGCTAGACAATATGCAGTAAAATTCAGGCTGGAGAGATTCATTCTCGTGATCCTGTAATAGTTTAAAACCACAATCGCTCTCAGTTTGATGGTTTACCAGGACTTGAGACCTCTCTCCAGTGGAAGCCTATGCGGACCCTCTGCTTTATTGATCATATGTGCTATCTTGCTTAGCAGGCCTGTAGCGGGAGATCTTACTGTGTCTTCTGGTGGAAGGCTCGCTGCAATTGGGGCTGCTTAACAGATGTAGCTGAGTTGCTAGAGGGCCTCGATTTGATTGCAGTGCGACCCTGGAGTTAGAAGCGGTTGGTACATTTTTTCTTGTAGGAATAAGCTTCGGTCCAGAGTTTTGCTTGTAAGATATCTGTCAAATTATATATACTTAAAAATCTATTTGAAGCTACCAGAGAACAGTTAACACTGAAGTTCGTACAAAATGTGTGCCCTGTCCAACTATATTTTTGTAGTAAAGTTTTCTAGTTGTATCTGTCTTCCTATGAGCTGAGTTTACGTATTCTCTTTGACGACAGGGTAAACACTGAAGTTCGTACATATGGGAATGCTGTCAACATAAAAAGGGCGTATCCCAGACTTCCAAAAGGTTAGTTTCCGAACTTGCTCCCTTGCCCATTTTTATACGCACCAAGAAATATTATGCTCTTATTACATAATATACTCACTTGTGTGCTTCACCTCCCAGTCTTACTGGCTTAGTCACCTGTAGTTTTAGTCGGAGTAGGCAGTTAATCTCGTTGTTTCATGGGTATTTTTTTCTCTTTTTTTTACCTCGTTTGCGGAGTTAATCTTATCAATAAATGTTGATTACCTATCAAGAAAAAGGAGTGTGCCAAGGGTGTACACTGGTGCTCTGGCTTTCTGACTGTAGTTGATCAACCAAGCCATTCGCACGGGCTGGGCCACTACTTAGACGCGATCACAGTCCTGAGAACAGGAATTTCCCTTCCCTTAGATTATGGTTTGAGCTGAAATTTTTTCTTTTAGTTTATCGGTGTAAGACAATTTTTTTGCAGTATGTCTTTTTTGAAATCTTCTACTACTACCATAGATATATTCCTCGATTTGTGGGGGGATATAAACAAACACCAAATGAGGTACAAACACCAAATATGGTAGGTACCAGGCTCTAAATACCATATTTCCTTCATGATCATCATTTTTACGTAGTGTACTATCCTCGATGCATCACCTAGGCACTCTTGATCCTAGTCCCCAGGAGTGTGCCTGGTACACACTGGTGCTTTCTGAATCAAGCAAGCCATTTTGGAACCGTTAAAGCGCAACCCCTAAGCTGTAATGTACTAACTTGGATGCTTTACCTATTTGTCTTTGAGACTTTGACAATAGGGTAAACATTGAAGATCGGACGAACTGAAAATGTTTTCAACATTAAAGTTTGCACTAGGGATTTCCAAAAGGCTAATGTAGGAACGTTCTCCCGTCGTAATGTCATTTCCCTACACACCAAGAACCACTCGGCTCATATTACAATCAATCTAGCATAGATCCTTGATAAATGTCATTTTTACATAATGGGGCTGTTTGGATTTAGTGGTTTTTGTAAAAACTAAAAAATGAACGCAGAAACCAAGTTCTCACATCAACCACAAAATTAAAAAACTAAAACTATCCAAACATCTTGATTTTTAGTTCATAAAAAACTAAAAAGCTAAAAGCCTAGATAACCAAACAACTCCAATATATTAACCTGGATGCGTTGCCTAGTTACTCCTACTCTTAGTCACCTGGCACACTCCTGGTGTTCCGTATTTCTTAACTACTAGTAAATCGAGCAAGCAATTTGCATGGCCCGGCCCACCACTTCATAACTATCACAGTCCTGATTCCTGGGAACAGAAATTTCCCGTCCCTTAAATTATGGTTAGAGCTGAATTTTTTTTTTTTGGTTGCTCGGTGTGGGACAAAGAGTTGCATAGTAGTTTTTTTTTAAGTTCTACGAACACAATTTGTTCACCTTTTCACAATAGCTTTGTGGGGGAAAATATTATGCATATTTTGTCTTGGACAGTGACAACTTGAGAAGTTGGATCCAAGTAGCCAACCGATGTTAAACTGAGGAAAGGCTTGGTGGTGTTGTTGATGGCATAAGAAAGACAATAGTGTAAAGCAACGAAATTTATGATATTTTTGTTGAAAAGATAAATCGTTTTAGGCACTGAAGGAGGTAAGAAACATGAGAACCATAGATGGTAACTAGAGTTATTACCACCAATTGTTAAACTTTGTTAACAATAGAATGAAAGTCATATTTAATTAAACAGTTGGATGTCTACAGGCTCTGACATTGCGTGAACACTCCATCAGGGGTGGCGTTTGCATCTGGTAAACTCAGAAACGTCTCTGGAAATTGGACACTCCTGCAAATGTCTCCTAAACTCCAGGAGTCGTTTTGGTGATATAAAAATTTATGTCCTAAAATCTAAACTTTCAGTAGCTCTCTAAATTATCTGAGAAAACTTTTTTAAGCATCTTTGTACTCAACAAGAATTTAAGTTCTTGCTTCTGGTGATGAACTAATCCTTTCATGTTGGGGAGAGAGGACATAAAGAACTTGCAATTTAGGAATAGTTGTCTTAAAGATTGAACTCCTTTAGGTTTCTCGTTTATAACTCATCCGGCGCCTGCATTACTATTTGTTTTTGTACGCTCACACTCCTTGATTGACTCCAATGCATCTTTCAAAGATTTAGTTGCACAAGGTGGTGATAAATTTCAGTATACCAACATATAATCTTGTGTATGTTCTTTTGATTCTTTACCAGGATCTGGGGTCACTTGGTCCAATTGAGTCTGTTCTGATATGCTACCCATGTGTTGTCTCAGGAGGTGCAACATGGATCACTGAGTTCATCAATTGAATATGTAGTTTGTGGCCTGAAATATATAACAAGAACGTGGTGCTTCCTTTATTCTTCTACAGTGTTCTGACATGTCCGTGGAGGAAGAATTCAGAGCTGCTTTGCTCAGGTTGCGAATGAAGATCACCAGAGTTATCGGCGAGCACAGTCGCTCCGCCTATCCTTATCGGCGAGCACAGTCGCTTCGTCAATTTATTTGTCTTTTTTAGAATCTACAGTTATTTGTCAATAATTAATAATACACTGTTTATTTTCATAAATAATAAATTAAAATATATAATCATAATAAAAATACATAATATAATCATAAAATATTATTAAGTGTAATTAATATTGGCAAAAATTAATTTAATTAACCACCCCATGTAGGGGGAGGGGCATGTGCATGGGGAGACCCCAAACCATCCCCCTAGCACTCCCTCCCCGCCCCCACATGGGCTTGGACTTGAACAGTAAAAATTTTCTCCATCATTATTATGTGTAATTAATATTGGGGTCTAAACCGTGACATTTTCCCCCTCTCCCGACGGGCCACCATTTTCCCCTTCCCCCACCCTCAAATTATTACTTAATCTTCAATCCATTCATTTTCCCCACCAACAAAATTGATATTCTTAATATATATATGCAATAATTTAATTTTTTTTATCAATACTAAAAAAGTAAATACAAAATAAGTGCTAGTCTTCGTCGTGTATCTCATTACAATATTTTGTATCGTTATGTTTCAATAAATCCGACGTTTTTACGCTTTTTTAATTACTTAATAATAATTGTTAGTGGTATAAGATTTATCAATTTTTCAACAAAAAACAACAAATTTTCGTACATTTTTTTAATAATTGATTAATTTTTATAAATAATAAATATATTTATCATAATAAAAATACATAACATAATCATAGATATTATTAAAGAGGTAAAATGCTCTCTCTCTAGAGCCTCTTCCCCACTGCTCCTCGAGCCGTCCTCTCCACCTTGTTTCAAGCTCCTGCTCACCCAATCTCCTCCGCTATCTCACCAACCATTGCAATTCTCCATTTTCCTCGGTGACCCTGCAACCAATAGATGTTGCAGCCGTGCACTATCCCCCCCTTTTTATTGCTTTATTTGCTTACTCTAACACACTATCTCTAATTCTAATCTTTCTCCCTACCCCTAATCTCCCATCATCATAGTCTAGTGCCTACTAACACAATCTCCTTGCAGGTGATCAAGATCTCAAGGGGAAGTTTTTAGCTAGTGAAGCTCTTCTCCCATCTGCAGAAGGTGCAGTCATCATCTCAATCCCTCCACATGCATTGGCTTATTGTTCTTTTTGTTTCTTGGTTCTATTTGTTTATGTTCTAATTTTTCTCCTATATGTTTTGCAGGACCCTTTGCACCTAGCTCATCTCTGTGTCCTCCCTAGTAGTGACTGCCTTTCCAATCTCATTCTCTCTGATCTTCTTCTCTGTGACCATTATCCCTTACCATTATGTCCAAACCCTACCAATACGACTCTAACAGCCCCCCTTCAAACGATTCCATGGTGGAAAGGCTTGACGCGAGAGGTTATGTGCTTTCCCTGGATCCCTCAAGAGCCTTCACCTGCAGAGAGATCCTGAAAAACACGTTGATGGCTAAATTCCTGGGAAAGACCTCTTTGTCGCCTGCAGTCATGCAAAAAGCCATTAGCAAAGCTTGGAAAACTTTTGGTTCGGTTTGGATTGAAAAAAGGGTGATTTTTACCTCTTCCAATTTCAAAATCCAAAAGATAAAGTTTTTTTTCTCAATGAATCTCTGGTCTCTATTCATGGCCTCTCACTGGTTTTTAAAGAAAGATTGAACAATCAAGCCCTTTCAGAAATAGATTTCACAAAAGCAGATGTTTGGTTTCAAGTTCCTAATATTTCGCTCGAAGGTTTCGATTTTGAAACAGCAGAAAAAATGGGTAATTTGGTTGGGGATCTTGTGGTTGTTGATTGGTCTTTTAACAGAGTCCGAAGCATGCAAGGTTTACGAATCAAATCCAGAGTGGCTCTGGATCAGGCTTTAACACCTGGTGCTTATGTGAATGTCCCAGGGGAAGATGAATTCAAGTGGGTTTTTTTCAGTTATGAAAGAATTTTCAAGGTATGTTACAGGTGCGGTTGTATAGGTCACTATAACAGACACTGTAATACTAACCTTGTGGCGGTTCTGGAGAAGCTGGAAGCTCGTTACCTGCAATCTCACCATCTCTCTGCCTACCCCTTCCATGTAAACCCTCATCGAAAAATGTTTACACATCTGCTAAAGTTCCACTCAAAACATGGCCCTCACCGCACCATCAAACTTGACACTAGTGTAAACCCTATCTATACCTTTCAAGAACTCTCTGTCTCTCATGACCCAAATCAAGGTCCCCCCTGCCACCACAACAACCATCTGCAAATCACTCACCTTCATCTAATGACTCTGCTAACTTTTTTACCCCCCCTCCAATCCAGAAAATGCACCCTCAAATCAAACTTCTCTCATGAATGCCACCTCTGCTTTTATACAAAACTACTTCCCCAACATTCATCATTTAATCCAACAATCCCAATCGTTTCTTCTTCCCCAGCAGCACCCTTCCTCTTCTCTGCCAATACATGCACACGTTCCCGAAGCAGTTATGGCTGACTCTCTCCCTCTCAGCCATTCCAACCGTCCACAATCAATAGTGGTTCATGTTCCCATCCCAAACCATCTCAACCGCCTCCAATGAATGAGGGTGCAGTTCCAGAAAATCCATTTAATAGAGCCATGCATCCTTTTTTGAAACGGGAGACACTTTACTCCACGAACTGAAAAGCCTCCCCCCTATCACCACTATAAAACACTTCGACCAATCCCCAAAGACCCCTTTTCAGCAGTTGCCATCTAAGTCTCTATCTCTCTCTTGTCCCAACCCTCCTCTTCTCCCAACACACACATCCCAAATGAGGCAATTACCCACCACCTATAAAATGCTTTCCTATCGTTCTGGCTTCTCCATCAAAGCCCCTGATCTTACTCCCTCAAACACTTCGGAGGCAGACACTGATCTGGAACAGAGAAAGCAAGAGGTGGTTGATATTGATAAGATGCTCAAAGAAGTTAGCCCTTCGATTCCAAAAAAGACCAGAGGGAAAAGAGGTGAGGCCAAAAAGGAGATGGGGATCGTGCAGAAAAAGGAGGTTAAGAAAAATTTGGGGAAGAACTTGGGAAAAGGAAAAGATAAACTCATCAGCAAGCCAAAAGGAGTCTTGCAAATCCCTGCATTGAAAAAGGTGGCGAAGAAGAGAGAAATCCCAGTGGCCTCGTTGGCGGACATTAAGGGGAAAGGGAAGAAGCAAAAAACCACTTACAAAATGGAGGCTCAAAAAGGTATCTTTAAATGTTTTCATGATCTAATTCAATATTTAAATTTCAATCCCTTTTCAACTCAATTTTTCAAGTTCAAGTTCAAAAAACGTTTAAGGCCACTGTGTGACACAGATTCTTCTGAACTACATCCCAACAAAAAACTTAATTCTGGGTTTAGGGTGGTTGTCCCTCAACAACCCCCAAGAGAGCCATGAATATTATTAGCTGGAATTGCAGAGGCTTAGGGCAGGACTCTGCAATTTGTGAAGTTTTTTCCCTGGCCCGTAAATTTAAGCCTGTTCTTCTTTTTCTTTCTGAAACTAAGCAAAAAAGTTGTTTCATTCAAAGGAAATTTCGTAAATTAGGTTTTGACAAACACTGTTTCATTGATCCTATAGGCTCTAGTGGTGGTCTTTGGTGTGCCTGGCATTCCTCTCTTTTATCTAGGGGTGCAACTTGGGCGGGTTGAACCCGACCAACCCGAGCCCAGCCCGAACTTAAATAGGGCCCGGACACATAGTTTTGGTAATTTGGACGGGCTTGGACATGAATTCTCAGCCCGAATTGCAATTAGGGTCGGGCTTGGGCACACATATCGAACGACGGGCTAACCCGAATTGCCCGATTTGCATGACCAACACGTATAACTATTATATTTTGAAAGAAATATGTAGCATATTTAACACGAATATGCTACTTTTCTTTCAAGTATTAGCAATGTTTTTAATCAATGTTTTGTTCTTCAACTAGTTTATTTGTTTTTCGCCAACAATTAATTATTCTCTTGTGTTTTAAGAAGATATTAAGTTTATTGTACTAGCCCGAATTCAACCCGAACCCGAATTGATTTATACGAATTGGGGCTCGGACGGGTTGACAATGCTCTTAACTCGGGTCGGGTTGGGCTTGGGCAGCCATGACCGAACTCGGGCTCGGGCTTGGACAGGGGTGCCAACCCGTCCAACCCGCCCGAGTTGCAGTCCTAGTTTTATCTGCCTCTTTGAAGTGGTCTTCGGACAATTTGCTTCTCCTTGAAATATCAAATTCAAACCCTTCACTTCCCTCTTGGTACATAGGTTTAGTGTATGGCAACCCTAATTTTGATCAGCGTTTGCATGTATGGAATCTCTTTGATTCTATTCTCCCGGTTAATAGTCCCTTGGTGTTAGTGGGTGACTTCAATCAGGTACTCTTTTCTCATGATAAAATGGGGCCTTGTGCTTCTAACATTAGAGGTTCTGAAACCCTCCTCAATTTCTTAAATAAATGGGCGTTGTTTGAAGTTAAAAATATTGGTTCTTGGTTTACCTAGACAGCTCTCCTACTTTTGAAAGGCTTGACAGAGCATGGTGTAATGTTAGTCTAATTAACTCTTTTCCTGATCTAACTATTCATAACCTAGGCATTGGCTCCTCTGATCACTCTCCTATGGTTTTAAAATTCTCCCCACCCTCTACCAACTGCTACCCTCCCAGACGTTTTGAAATTTGGTGGCTGAATACTGCTGATTCTAAGGAACTCCTGAAATATATTTCGAGCATTCCCATTCCAGGTTCACCATGTTTCAGAGTGGCCAAGCTTCTAGCTATCACTCTTAAAGCTTTTAGAGCCTGGGCCTCTTCTAGACCCTCTCTGCAAAATCAGATTAATAATGTTAAAACCCAACTTGCCTTTCAACAAACTCTCCTACCGGATCCTCAAGCAGCCTCCTCTTTTATACATCTTCATCATCAACTACAGGATCTGCTTACCCAAGAAGAAATCTATTGGGCTCATAGAGCTAGATGTAAGTGGCTAATAGAGGGAAATAAAAATACAAAGTTTTTCCATGCTTGCACCAAAATCAAAAAGACTTTTAATGGAATTTGGAACATTCAACTTTCTGATGGCTCCTTTGTTACTGATCACAATGACATAATGAATCTGTTCCTTGATCACTTCCAATCCATTTACTCTGAACCCTCACCCAGTCTGGCTGATCTCTCAGCCCAAAATGACAAATTGTTCTCGTTTTCTCTTCTTTTCAACATTACTAAATTTTTATCTCCTGAACAGCAAAGTCTCCTTTCGAAATCATTCTCTGCAACTGAAGTCACTCAAGCAGTCTTTGAAATGGCTCCCCTAAAAGCTCCAGGCCCAGATGGCTTCCAACCAGCATTCTTTCAAAAAAATTGGACCCTTTGCTCCACCACCATTATAACAGCAGTGCTCTCCTTTCTCAATTCAGGTCATTTGCTCAAAGAAATAAACAAAACCCATATAATTCTCATACCTAAGTGCCATAACCCTCTTAAAGTTGGTGACTTCAGACCTATTAGCTTATGCAATGTCCTCTACAGAATAATAGCCAAAGTCTTGGCTAATAGGCTTAAGCAAGTCCTTCCCTCCCTCACTTCTATTAACCAAAATGGTTTTATCCTCCAAAGGCTAATCCAAGATAACATTTTCATTGGCCAAGATCTTGTTCATACCATCCACAAAGCTAAGACTAATAATCAATCTAAGTTAGGAGCCCTGAAATTAGATATCTCCAAAGCTTTTGATCGTATTAGATGGGATTTTCTTGAACAGGTCATGGTACAAATGCACTTCCCCTCCCATTTTATCAAACTTATTATGCAGTGCATTACCACTGTCACCTATTCCATCATTCTCAATAGATCTCAGTTTAAGTTCTTCAAACCTAATAGAGGTATAAGACAAGGTGACCCACTCTCCCCCTTCCTTTTTTCTCTATGTGCAGAAGTCCTTTCAAGCTCCCTCACAACTGCTGAAGAGGATGGACTTCTGCAAGGCATTCCCTTTTCCAATATTCAGACAATTTCCCACTTGCAGTTTGCTGATGACACCCTTCTCTTCTTCAAAGTTTGCCCTCAGACTAGTACTAACATTAGGCACATTCTTGACCTTTATGCTACTCAATCAGGCCAATCTATAAACTTAGACAAGTCTTCTCTAGTCTTTAGTCCTAATTGCTCCCCTGCTGATAAGAATCACTTCCTCAACTCCCTAGGACTTGCTCCAAGTGACTGCATAGGGAAGTATCTAGGTATCTCTCTTGACATTAAAGGGACTAGTAAGACTATTATCAAAAACACCATAGACAAGGTCATGCATAAGTGTGCTTCTTGGCAAGGTCTTCTTCTCAACCCCTTAGGAATAGCCACTTTGATTAAGTCTGTTCTTAGCAGCTACCTTGTTTATCTCATGTCCATTTGCCTCTTCCCAAAGAAGGATTGTAACACTATTAAAACTGTCTTCTCTAAATTTTACTGGTCAGGGGACTGCAATAAAAAGCGTATTCATTGGCTCTCTTGGGACTTTCTTTGTAATAAACCCAGGAATGGGGGATTGGGTTTTAAGAATTTACAATGCTTTAATAATGCACTTTTGGCTAAAATTAGTTGGAGAATCCTCAAGGATCATAACTCTCTTTTTACAAAATATTTTTCTGCAAAATATTGCAAAAGAAAAACTTTTTTGAGCCTCAACCCTGCTTCTTCTTCATCCTCTGCTTGGAAAAACATCTGTAAAGGTAGAAGCACTTTGAGAATGGGACTGCAATGGAAAATTGCCACAGGAAATGTCATTGAGTTGGGTGATGATGGGTGGATCAAAGATGTGCCTGGGGCCTCCGTTAAGGAATGTTTATTTCAAGCTAACCACCATAATAATCCCACTAAGGTTGGTCACTTGATTGATCAGCAACACAGAGTGTGGAAAACTGATCTAGTAGGTGATATCTTCCCTAATTGGTTGAGAGATAGAATTCTAGACACACCAATAGAAAGTCTTGATAGCACAGATACCCCTTATTGAGGAGCCTCCTCCACTGGAATCTTCTCTGTTAAATCTGCCTATTTCCTGCAAAATTTTAATAACTCCTCACCCCTGTCAGTAGCAGCCAACATCCACTTTAACCCTATAACTCTTAACTACAACTGGAAAAGACTCTGGTCCTCAGGAATGCCCTCAAATATTACTCATCTCTTTTCGAGAATTTGCACTAACTCTCTGCCTTGTCTTTCCAGTATTAACTCTAGAATTGCCACCTCAAACCCCTTCTGTCCTAGTTGTCCAAATCACATGGAAGATGCTAATCACATTTTCCTCCACTGTACTAAGGCTCGGGAGCTTTGGGGCAGAGCCCCTCTTCACCCCTTTCAGAAACCAACACATTACTCCTCTGATGTCAATAAGTGGTTAATGAGATGGCTAAACAAGAAAAAGAAACTCCAAAAACATAATAATTGGCATTGGATTCCAGCTATATTCTGGATTCTTTGGATCACCAGAAATAAAAGATTATTTGAGCAACAAAATAATACACCTAGCACTTTGTTTCACCAGGCAAAGGCTCTTGCAAATTTTATGACTCTATCTTGATTTAATTTGTGAGTTTATTTTAGCTAATGAAGGTTTGGTGGAAGTTGAAGTCAAGAAAGGAAGGTCAGAATGGTTGCCAGGTCAAGTGCAGTTTTATTGTCAGGCTTTGGTGGAAGTGTCCCAAGCAGTTCCTCTAGCAGTCCTCCCTCCTGTCCAAGGATCTTTTGTTTTCAAGAATGCATTTTCTGCTGAAGCTTCTGCTAAGGCCCCAGGAGGAGAAGGAAGTTCTAATTCAATCTTTTGAAGCTTCAAGTGTTAGTGCCTCTGGAGCTGCATCTGGAGAAGAGTTCCCTCCCATTCCAAACAATGAGCTCATGTCAGCAGTCATTCCCTTCATTGATGTCTAAGAAGCCCTGAATCCAAGTTGATAGTTCTCAAGTTCTCAAATTATCTCAATTTATGTATCAAGTTTGTTTTTGGATATTTTCGAAACTGTTGTAGTAATGGTCTCTGGGTTTTCAGCTGGTTGGCCACTGCTAGGCTCCCTCAGCTAGCTTTGGTGTTTAATTTGGTCTTTAGTTTTCAGGAGGTTGTCTTAGTTGGTGTCTTGTTTGGTGGGTTATCTCGCTTAGTTTCATGTTGAGTGGCCTGCCCTAGTTTTATGATCTAGTAGCATTAGTTTCCTTGTTTTGGTATGGCCGGATGGTGTCATTTTATGCTATGTGGATGTAATTATCATTATCAATTGAATTTTTAATTTTCCCGCAAAAAAAAGATATTATTAAAGAGTAATTAATATTGAAAAAAGATTGTTAACCACCCCATGTAGAGGGAGCGGCGGCATGTCCGTGAGAAAATTCTCCATCCCACACCGAAGACACCCCCCACCCCCCTCCCAATGGGGTTGGACTTGAAATTTAATTTTAAGCGGCTTTCCCCATCATCTCCTCCCCCCCCCCCCCCCCCACCCCCAATGGGGTTGGAGATACCCTTAGGTGATCTCCAAGTAGATACTTTCCCCTTTAGTGGGCAAAAGCCATTAAGGGGCAGTAGGGTCTCCCCCCCCCCCACCCAAGATTTCCAAAACATGCAAACACCTCCCGGTTCTTT
Organism: Linanthus parryae; assembly: GCA_023055425.1. Classification (NCBI taxonomy): domain Eukaryota; kingdom Viridiplantae; phylum Streptophyta; class Magnoliopsida; order Ericales; family Polemoniaceae; genus Linanthus; species Linanthus parryae. The sequence continues at coordinate 3,688,067 of JALGPY010000002.1, forward strand.
ATTAAAATTTTCAATTGTGCCCCTATTAAAGTAAACATATTATGCCACTGTAGCTGCAATTGCCTCTCCCTTTTAGATGTACTATTTTAAAGGGTAAAAGACACTGACCACTCTGGACTTTTGGATTAATTCCTCGGAGCTACCCCGACTTTTGGATAAAGACATTATGTACCTTTTTCTTGGATGGAGGTGATGATAGACTAACAGAGCCCGTAAAAAGACTATTTTTCCCTCACAATTTCTAAAAATGACCTACCTTCTCCTTTCTGATCTTTTCAAACCCTAATCCATTTCTCTACCTCATCTCGCGTCTCTCTGTCTTCCCCTCCCAAGCAGAGTCGACTCCCATCTCTGCCTCCATCTCCACCTCCACCTCCCCAATCAAAGCCTAACCCAAGCATAGCCGACCACCATCACCCCCACCTCCACCTACCCAATCGAAAGCTAGCCCTATCTCTCTGATTCTAGTGGACCAGAACCCTCAAACCCAGAAAACGAGCTCCTCTTCTGTCTCTCTCTCCGACGGAGGTGGCTCTCGGCGAAACTGATTCAACTCAGAAATCCATCATCTTGTCCCAATCGATGAAACCTAGAATTCAATTTAGGGCTGAAATCTTCGAATTGATTGGGTAAAGATGATAGATTTCTGGGTTGTACACATCATCTTGTCCCATTCCATCAATCTCTTGCTTCACAGTTAACCATTATCCGCTACGAGCAACGACGGAGACACGATGACGATTTCAATCTTATCGGAGATACTATCACACGCCAGTCCTCTCTCTATCTCTCTCTCCATATTGGGTGTCTCTGCGCTCTTTGATCTCAGGTAATAATTAAATCTTTCACTCCTATTTTCACTCGATTGTCGTTTCGTTACATACCCAGTTCTAATTCTTCACCTGCATGTGATTCCTAGTTTATTGTTTGTCATGGTGTGTTTTTTCAGTTCCTCTTAGCTTGGGTTTTTGCTAATTGGAGAATTGAGCAATGGTTATGAAGGAAAAAAGTACACTTTTGTAGTATTTAGAATGTGAAATGTTGTAATTTTAAGTGGCTGACTCCATCCCTATTGGTTTTTTAACATGGTGATACGGTATTCGTATCATATTTATCTGTTTATTTATTTATGGTTATTTAATAATCCGGGCTTGGCCCGTTAGGTCTAGGGTTAGGTTTAGGTCAAGCATTTATCTATTTAAAGTGATGTACTCCCTCAGTATTATTCAGTCAATAAAGAATATTTCTCTCAACTCTAGTCTTCCTACTCTGTCTTTTATCTCTCTCTCCCTTTACTTTATCGTTTTATTTATCTATCGATACGCTTTGCGTATCATTGGTGCTTTCATTGAGAGCGTCGGTCGGACTTGTTGTTCGCGGCGCTCACCATGAACTACCTCCCCGTACCCGTTTTCAGTCAAGATGAGCGCAACATCCTCCACGGACTCCTCGACAAGCTAGATGCGATGCAGAACCGTTGGAGAGAAGAAGACGCCGCGCTGCAAAAGCGTTGGGCAGAAGAAGATGCTGCCGCCCGAGAACGAGCCGCCCGTTTGGCGGAAGACGCCGCCTTGCAAGCATCCTTCGCTAACGTAGCCGATTTATTGGCGCGATTTGCAGAACAAGAAAAACAAAAGTTGCAAGAGCAACAGCAGATTCATGAAGAACAAATCCAGCAGGTCCAACCCGAATCGCTAACAGCCATGGCCGAGAAACCCCCCTCCGCTGACCTTCCACCTTCAACCGACCTCTATTCCACCGTTTCCTTTCCCGTTGCCGGCCAAACCCTCTCCTCCGATTGCCACAAATCGATCGCCACCAACAGCCTCTGCAACCTCCCAAACCAGATTTCTCCAATCGACCAACCTCCTCAGCCGCCGCCGAAGCCATTTCCGTCGGCCCCAAAATCGGCCGGCCAACCAACAGGAACCTATGTCGAACCCCAATCGGCCACATCGCCTCAGCACCAGGCCACGCCGCTGTCGCAGAACCACTCGGCCTCACTCCCGTCGTTCCAGCGCTCCGCCGAACCAACAGAGCATTCCGGCGACCTCATCCCGACCGGAGACATCCCCACCACGACCCAGACGGTTGCGGTTCAGCCACCAGCCAAACCACCGCCGTTGGCCATCACGTCCCCGTCGCCAGAAGCCGCAGATCTCCGTCCGAACACGCCTCCGACGGTCATGCCATCTCCGGCGCCACAACCACCTCAGTTCCAACCGCCGCCGATCCTTCCACTAGATCCGCCGCAACCACCCACCCGGAAGGGTTCATCTCCTCTTCATCTGGTTTTTAGGGCTTCTTTCAGTGGGCTACTAATCAATAATTGGGCCCTTACATCAAATTGGGCGGATTTAATTGTTTGGGCCAAGATAATAAATGGGTGTAAGAAGTTTGGGCCTAAATCATGTATGGGTTACCAAACCCATTTGGAGCAGCCTACAATCTTGAGAGTTGGTCTCCAAATTAATATTCGACGTCAATTTGATCCGGGCAAGTTTAGTGGCGAGTTGAGACTACGAAGTGGCGTTTTGAAGACAGTTCGACGTCAATTCGATCCGGGAAAGAATAGAAGCAATTTTTCAACGTCCGCCTTGAGGGCAAGGCGATTTTCAAGCGTGGGGGAGTTGATACGGTATTCGTATCATATTTATCTGTTTATTTATTTATGGTTATTTAATAATCCGGGCTTGGCCCGTTAGGTCTAGGGTTAGGTTTAGGTCAAGCATTTATCTATTTAAAGTGATGTACTCCCTCAGTATTATTCAGTCAATAAAGAATATTTCTCTCAACTCTAGTCTTCCTACTCTGTCTTTTATCTCTCTCTCCCTTTACTTTATCGTTTTATTTATCTATCGATACGCTTTGCGTATCACATGGACCCAGTTTTCAGTAGTATATAAAAGATGTATTGAGTTAAATTATGAATGAAAAAATGGCTTTTCTGTTATGTAAGTTGCTTCTTCTTGATTACCCATTAGATTGTGTATCTACTTAGCTTTCTTGTGTGCCACTTAGCAGGTTGCTCAGCAAGTTTGAGGGTCGTCGAGGAATCAATGGGATCGTTCTTCCATGGAGTTTTCCTGGTCTTACTAGTTGCACTGTGTGGTTATGAACATCAGTGACGCTGACGGCAACGTTATTTGTAAATGCTTCTGAGGCATTTGCTAGGAAGATTCCTGAAACTCTGTTTAGTTTTTTCTCAACACCTTAGTTTACAATCCATCATCTCGTCCCTTGCTTTTTAAATCTCAACACCTCTGTTTGAATCTGATGTTAACTAGAGGGGAAAATGATTGTGGTGTTTGGATGTAAAAGTTTGTTTTTGAGGTGTCCGTTTGTATTGTATTGGGTTTCATTCATTTGTGTTGTACAGGGTTTATTAATTTGAGACAATCTTGTGAGTTTGATATTCTTGATGTTCTTGTATTTTTATTTGTGTTGTACTGGGTTTATTAATTTGAGACAATCTTGTGAGTTTGATATTCTTGATGTTCTTGTATTATTATTTTTTGGAATTTTGTGTGTGTGTTTTTTGGTGTTCTTGATGATGAACATTCATAAAGAAAGTCCAAAAGAATAAACAGGGGCAACATGGTCTGAAAAAAAATTATCTCCAACTATTCTAACGAAATAGGATAGAAGAGTGTTTAGTGTCTAAGGCAAAAACCGTCAAATGGGTGCAGAGTGTCTTTTTCCAAAATTCAGGGTAGCTCTCAAAAATTAATCCAAAATCAGAGGTGGTCAGTGCCTTTTACCCTATTTTAAATTGTGCCCCTAAAAATGGTAGACAACTTTTTTATAACTGCAAAAGTTATTAATATATTTTAATAACTTTTAGCTCCTATTTTAAATTGTGTCCATACTGTTTTCTTTGGATGGATGTCATAATTTAGCTACTTAGTGCGAAATTTGATTGAACTTTTTAAATAGTTCCCCTCTCTAGGCCAATTTCTGGATCCGTCATTGAGTTAAAAGCTACCAAATCGGCGAGTCGGACCCTCACCTGTGCGTTCCGAGACCGTGTGGCCGGCTCACCGTTGTTGTCATTCATTGTCCATATAAGCAGTGATAAAAAAAGGGATGAATCAAATAAAATACAAACATCAATTCCTATACTAGAATGTGAAGGTGGGTCTTCTGCTACTCGAGATGACTTGTGCTGAAGTCGACAAAGTCGACAACAGGTTGGTAAGACGACAAAGTCAAAAAATAAGAGTTTATCAATAGAGAACTGCCAAGCTACCATTATCTTTCCATACAAACAAACAATTTAAATATCAATCTCGGGCTCTGCCACGTGGGACACTATAGATCATTAATAACATCAATTAAAAAACCATGCAAAAAAATCTAAAAAATTATTCAGTGTCCTATGTCATGCACCTGTTTCTCAAAAGAAAAATGAAAAACAAAAGAGCCCCACATGACCCCCAAGGACAAACAGCCTGCATCTCAGAAAGGGAACAGTTTCATGAGGAGGTTCCACTACAACAAAAACAAGATTCCTCCCAAGAAGAGAGGACCAGACTGGTTTCTCCCCGAACCAGTCCCTACTCACAGCTATCTCACAAGAGAACCACTCGAGATAGAGGTCCCAACGGAACTCGATACGCTCGCAGTCATCCATATCGACTCCAGCCTTTTCCCCATGTCTCTGATTTTCAAACAGTGGGAGAGGCTCAATCTTCCGAACCAGGGGAGTACTCTCATCATCAAGCCAGTGGGGAAACCACGGGACCCTCTGGCAGGGTGGAAGAAAATAGTCACTTCTCCTAGCTCCCTTCTCAAAGATCTCCTGTCTCAAACCCCACTCATCCAAATGAAGATATTAGCTTGGAACGGTAATGGCTCTGGATCCCCCAGATTTGAGATGCAATCACAAGATCTCCTTAATCGGTTTGACCCAGAATCTGTCTGATTTTTTAGACTAAATCGGGAGGTCGCGAGGCTACTGAAAGGGCTCGGGTTTTGGGTTACTTGGGCATGCATATTGTTGATTCGGTGGGTCCAAAAGGTGGTATCTGGATCCTCTGGAAACCCTATCTTATTGATCTAGAAGTTGTGGATGAATCTTTTCAGGCTGTGCATGCTGTGGTTCAGGTACAAAACACCAATCAAAATTTTTTTCTCTCAGCTATTTACGCTTCACATAAACATGCATGTAGATCTTTTATGTGGAATAAATTACGCACTATACACTCTCATATTTCCTTACCATGGTTACTAATGGGAGATTTTAACGATATAATAGCTAGCTCTGAAAAATTTGGAGGAAGACCTTATCGCTATAATAGAAACTCTTTAGCTACATGCATAAATGACTGCAACCTTCATGACTTAGGTTTCAGTGGCATCCCATATACGTGGACCAACAAACGACTACCTCCAAATCTTATTATGGAAAGGTTAGACAGAGGACTAGTCAATGACAAATGGGATCTCCTTTTTCCTAATAGTTTAATTCAACATTTACCGCGGTTACAGTCGGACCATAATTCAATTTTACTGCAAACTGATAATTTTTCTCCCACAATCCGAAAAAGACACTTTCGTCTAGAAACCTTTTGGATTCGCCATTTTTCGTTCACACAGTTGATTTCCACGTTCTGGTCAACAAATACCAGTCACGAAATATGGAATAAATTAATTAATCTTCAACCAATAATACAAGACTGGCACTACCAAGAAATTGGAAATTTCTTCAACAAGACCAAATTCTTACGTAACCAAATAGCAGATCTCCAAGTTAAAAATGCTTTTAATCCAACTCTCCATTCAATTACTCATGAAAGGAACCTCTTAGATGACTTCCGCCAACTTCAAAACGATGAAAAAGAGTATCGGAAGCTTCGTGCTGGCTGTGATTGGCTCACAGACGGTGACCAAAATATGTCATTTTCCCATCGCATCGTCATTCACCGCCGTAGAAAAAACAAAATCACGATGCTCAAAAATTCCATGGGTGACTGGTGCTTTGACCCGACCACAATTCGTAATTTAATCACCACCCACTTCGAACATCGATTCCAAGTCAACAATGACTCGGGACAACACTACCTAAACATACCCCCCAACTACTCCAGTAACCAACAACTCCAGCACCTAGGTCAGTCGGTTTCCATGGAAGAACTCAAATCGGCACTTTTTTCGATGAAACCTTATAAAAGCCCGGGACATGATTAGGTATCACCCTTTTTTCTTCCAACATTTTTAGGAAATTTTAAACAACGATTTACTTAACACCATCAACTCGTATTTTGTCAACGGTACGCTACCAAGTCATATCAACCAAACTCTCCTTGTACTTATACCAAAAAACCATGCTCCCCAACAACCTCACGACTTTCGCCCTATTGGTTTATGTACTACATTATACAAAATTTTAACAAAAATTATTGTTAACCGTCTTCGTGAATATCTCATCCAATGGATTGCCCCCAACACAAGCGGGCTTCATTGTCGGCCGTCGCGCGTCCGATCACATTTTATTGGCACAAGAGGCAATGTATAAAATTTCCAAATGTAAGGCTAAAAAAGGTTATTTTGCCGCCAAAATAGATCTAACTCAAGCTTATGACAAACTCTCTTGGAATTATATTTTTCAAACGTTATTTCATCTTCACCTTCCCCTCAATCTCATACAACTCATACATTCTTGTGTAACTAACACTTCTTATTCCATCATTTGGAACGGGGAACATACTAACTATTTCCACCCCACATGTGGTGTTCGTCAAGGCGACCCATTATCTCCGTATCTTTTCATTCTTTGTCTTAACAATTTATCAACAAGTTTAGAAAATAGTATCACTCAAAAACAATTTTTACCACTTTTCCTTAATAAAAATGGCCTTCCTTTAAGTCATCTTTTCTTTGCTGACGACATTTTATTCTTTGGTAAAGCTACCAAAAAGAATTTTCAAACTCTTAATAGTTTAATAACCTCTTTCTGTTATCAATCTGGACAAACAATTAATAAAAACAAGTCGTTATTTGTTTTCTCTCCAAAGATGTCCCATTTACACCAGCGTCAGCTTGCTGACACTTGGGGGCTGACCATTAAAGACAACTTAGGTAGTTATTTAGGCGTCCCAATTCTCTCTCGTACGGGTAACAAACATGACTATGCTTATCTCATTGATAAGTTTACTCACAAACTATCCACTTGGAAATCACAATTCCTCAATTTAGCAGGGCGAACAATTCTCACTCGCCACTGTCTCAACTCTTTACCCTAGTATACAATGCAAACGACTTCCCTCCCTCCATCCATTACTAAGCAAATCGATAAAATCCAACAAAACTTTCTTTGGGGAAAATCTTTTCATACGGCGTCATGGGACCAGGTTACTTTACCTAAACACCATGGCGGCCTAGGCATCCGAAATGCTAAATATAACAACATCGCACACCTTATGAACCTTTGTTGGCGCATAGGCACTCTCACTAACAGTTGGTGGGTTTCTGTCCTCAAATCAAAATATTTTCCTCGCTCGCATTTTTTCCAATCACAACCACCACCAACCACTGCCAGCCCCTTCTGGAAAAAATTATGTAACATCAAGGCCAAATATTTCCTTCCTCATTTACAAAACATTATTGGAGATGGTAACACAATTAATTTCTGGACTGATTCTTGGCTTCCCATAGGACCTCTTAGAAATCATGTTTTTGGTCCCTTACCTTTAAATGCCGATGCTCATAATATAAACTATTACCGTAACCCGGACGGAACCTGGAATTTTAATGCCATACCTATTCCACTTCGTCATAACATTACCCAACTCATCAACAAAACAACTTTTTCTTGCTTTTCCCGCCCATACACTTTTTGATGGACAACACATACTGGTAAATGCACTACCAAGGCGGCCTATTCCAAACTCATACCCCCCTCCACCTCCTCATTTGATTGGATTTGGAAATTACCAGTTGCACCTAAAATACAATGTTTTATCTGGCGAATTATCTGCGGCCGTCTTCCTTTGAATACCAATTTAGGTCCTCAACATGATCACTCTTGTGCTCTGTGTGGCGATCACCAGGAAACGTTACTTCACCTTTTTCGAGACTGCCATTACACAACTATTATTTGGAAACATACCATACCTCCACATACACATCAATTCCGGGAATTTCATATTTGCAAAGATTGGATATTCCATCAATCAAAGTGTCATGATAATACTATGAATAATAAAGTCCCTTGGAATGTTCTTTTTTGCTACACGCTTTGGAACATATGGACGACACGAAATAATTTCCTATTTAACAACACAGGTTTTTATACTTTCAATATTAGTACGAATAGTTACAACACTTCACACACTTTCCACCTCCTCCAACCAGTCACATGCCCACAATCGTCTACCACTGCACATGTGAGTTGGTTTCGCCCTCCCCATAACTACATCAAACTTAATACTGCCGGTGCTTTTAATTCCTCCACTGAGTGGCAGTGGAGGCCTTTTCCGAGATTCTACCGGTCATTGGATTCTGGGGTATGTTGCTTCTATACCTTTCTCTTCGGTTATAGAAGCCGAATGCAAGGCTCTTTGGTACGGCCTTGTTCTGGCTCACCATTTTCATTACGACCAGTTAATTATCAATCTTGATTCCACTGTATTTCTTTCAATCCTTAAGCATGATCCCCCCCTATCCTACCAATATTTATAACATGATTATGGATTGCAGGCAAATCCTGATCTTGCACCCACTTTGGACGATCCAGCACTCATACAGGGAGGCCAACCGAGCGGCGGATTGGCTCGCCTCGGCGGGCCTTCAACTCACTGATACTTTCTAGCTCCTTCAGATAGCTCCACCGGATCTACAGCAAATTCTGCAATATGACATCCAACAAAGATCTCTGCCTCGGGTCATCCACTCCACCACCAACTAGAACGATGGGAAGCTATCTGTTTTTGGTTCTGTACTCCTCTAGTACTGTTAGTCAGTCCTGTTGTCATGTATTTAGCTCTGTGTGTAAGCCGTGTAACATAAGGGTTGGCCACCTGCATGTCTTGTCTTCGTTCTCATGGCCTTGTATTATAAGGGCTGGCCACCCTCTCCTCAATGGTTTTCTTCCTACGTTTTGGCTTCTCCACCAAGGAAGGACCACTGTTGTCATGTTGTCTTTGTTAACACTTTTGTTGCACTTTGTTATGTAATATAAGTTGTGTGGTTTTTAGGCAAAAAAAAAAGATTAGAGTTTTTTTCAAAAAACAAAAAACCATGTTTTATTTTTTAGAAAAACCAAAACCATTTTTCCTAAACATGGCTATTGTATTTTCTGATTTTGTAAGAGTGCAGATGGAAAACACAACTAAGATTTTAAATTGTTAATAACGGAGTTGGATGGAATTTGACGATGAGTTATTGGTTGGAAAAATATAAATAAATCAAAGCTTGGGGGTGTTAAAAAGTTGCGTAGGGTTTTTAGCTCCGAATAAATCGGAGGTGATTGGCGAGACGATTTTTTCAATAGTTGCGACCAGTAAGCTGCGCTAGGGTTTCGATCTCCGATCAACAATGAGGCTTCAAGTTAACGTAACAATGGCGATGGGTCTGGGCTCCTCGTTAGCTTTCTGTAAGCTTTCTCTCTTGAAGAAGAAGTCTTCGAGAGGGAATATATTTTGGCTGCAATCAATGGTAGGGGACCATGCTTAAACGGAAGATTTCTATGCCCAATCAAGTTCAACATCTGGGCTATGAAATTATTGCTAAAGAAGATATGGCCAGGAGGGGAAGAGATTAGTATCCATGAGATAGAGTCCAATGTGACGACCCGTCACACTTTTAAAAATTAAAATCGCTTATTCGATAAAAATCACGACTTACCTTCAACCCGTCTGACGCTTTCAGACGTCCAAAACTCAACCAGCAGGACACATAGTCATCCGATACGTGACTGAATTTAATAAATAGTTACCCCATCTCGTAAAAAATGACATCTTTTATAAATATCTAGTCCAAAATAAGCATTTAAAACAAATCGCTGAAAACAACTAAAAACAACTATTTTAGCTAAACAGTCTACTTTTTACAATCAACCCAACAATCTGGTCCAATCTTGCTGAACCTGTAAAATAGAGGGTTTAGCCAAAATAGCCCAGCAGGTACCGCCTAACCACTGGCGTAGAAATCTAAAATCTATTTAACACAACAGACAGTTATTACACATCAAAATGTGGAACCAAATACACAAACAGCGTGATTTATCAGTGACCCAAACAACTAACAGATAGCTAAAATGCATTAAAATCACACCAGCAGTATAAACATATATACACTGTAACTGCAGAAATTTAGAAGTAAGATTTCCCCTACTTAATATCAAACCAAATAAAATAAATAAATCACATAGTAGCCTCTTCCCGATCTCGTTTATCTCTCTGCTCAAGCAAACAAAAGTCCCTAATTGCAACGGCCCCCTTATCCGACTCGGACGAATCGGGGAGGCCGAAGCTAAAAGTAACGGCGGAGAATCGAAAGCACAACATACCAACACTTACTATTAAACATTACATTACTTCTCAAGTCCTTCCTACGTTAATATTACACATTATATCTAACATTGTTTATTCTATCTTACAGTACGTGACGTGACCTTCTCAGTGAGTCTCGTACCCATCCATACCATAGCCTTCTTCCTCTAATCCTGCGGTGGGAAAGAAAACGGAACCGCAGTTTCTAAAGTCAGCTGGGAAATGCTGAGTAAATAAATACCCTAGCTCGTAAACAGAGGAGAGAGAAATATTTGATTTCACGTCAAAGCATGAGGAGGAAACAGTCATAAAAGTGTAAACTTGATAATCAAAACACGAATGTAAATGGCCTCGTATCTTTGAAACTTCCTTTCTTGCTCTGTAGTGGGGAGTAAAATCCCGAATAGCTCTTCTTTCTATTTATAACTTCATTGTCTCATAGGAAAGCCCTTTTTAACTCTGTTGATACGGGGAAAGATCTATTATACTATCACTAGCTACCATGACCTTGACTACCGACAGCCCCCAAAGACTTCTTGCGGCCAGAGGGGTGAGTACATGGAGACACCCGGCAGGTTGCGACCGGGTTAAAATAATAGGGGTCGAGTGACCGAAATCAACACGACATTAATAATAAGTTTCTCCCGTACAACTCATTCCACTTTACGTTATTACGTTTTATTATTTATCGAGTGATGATTTCAAGAAAGCATTTCAAATCGTAAACAATCTCAAGTAAAACAGATATGTCACAAAACACATCTTGAGACGAATATTTAAAAAAAATCATATCGTGACACGAAATGAGCTAGGCACGCTAGGCTAGGCATATTTACTTACCTTAGTCCAGAAGCGTCTGAAAGTTCTAGTCGTAGTCTTTGCCTATGTAAACTTCACCTACAAATCGGAGCTTCCAGATTGTCACAATCCGAACATAGCATTTCAAGTCTTATAGAAAATCCCATTAAGCGTTTTTAGACTAGCCCGAACTCAACGTCTTCTTTCTCTAGTTATTTCTTAATAGTGAAAATATATAAATCGACGCATCTATTTTAGACAGCTATTAAATTTTATGTTTTAGAAAAGTGATTATTTATTTTAAAACATTGTTGGTATTAAAAGACATGAAATATTAGTAAAACGAGTAGTTATATTTATGAAAAATACTTATTGTAATTATAACGGTTTAAAAGATATTTAAAATAGCACGTTGTCAACAAACTTCTTCTGAAAACGATACTATAACGCTTATAAATTAGCCGACATCAATTTTTTACATGTATTGAACAAAATCGATTTGAAGACTAAGTAATTAAAACAAACTTTATTTAAATTTTAATAAAACATTACTGTTTAATTTTTTAACGAACGACTCGTCACTATTTTGATGCCTGAAACACTTTTCCGTAACCGGGACGGAAACTATTATTTTTATAAAATATTTTTAATCTAAAAATAACATTATTATTTTTCGCGAATAATATAAAGTTTATATAAACAACGACCGCATCCCCAGGTTTACTTTAAAAGACATTATGAACCCCCTTTCTACTCACAAGACAGTTACATTAAAAGACACCAGCCCTCTTAAGGATCTCCCTAAAGTACGAATAGTACCCCATATGCACACTATAACAGGTTTATGTTAAAGACACTTTAACCCCCTTTTACAAAAATTCCAAATTCACCAAACTAAACATGAATTCAAGCATTCAAGGTATGATTTTGATTGTTTAAACGGAATCTAGATGAGATTTAGAGCATACCAAGGTCAAGAATGACCGAAATCGATCAAGAAACGAGGCTATATGGGTTTGCCGCCGGTGAGTCGCGCAGTGCTCTTCGTCGCCGGCGATGGAGGGACTCTAAGCTTCGGGTAGGACTTGATTAGATCTCCTGTGAACTCTAGGCGTCGTTTGGTGGTGATTTTGGCAGGTGGGTGTCGCTGGGTTGCTTGGGCCAAGCTTCCCGTCGGCAAAAATGGTGGCCGACGGTGACTTGGTGGTGCTCTGTTTTGTAGAGCTCCGGCTGCTGCTGCTTTTCTCTCTATTTTATGCTCTGGTCGAGAGAGGGAGAGGGGGATTTAGAGAAGAAATGAGCTGGGAGGTGGTGGGTTGAAGCTGGGTGGCGGGCGGTTGTTCCCGTCGGGAACAGGGGAGGTGGTGGTGGCGGCTTTTGCCGCTGCTGCTGCCTTGCTTAGTTTCTGGGCAGAGAACAGAGAGAGGGAGAGGGAGAATGAGAGAGAGACTAGAGAGGAGATGGAGATGAATGGTGGTGGTGGAGCTCTTGGTGGTGGTGGCGGCGTTGGTGTGGTTTGGGAAGGAGATGGAGGTGATAATGATGAAGGGGATGAAGATGAGCTTGTAGGAGAAGGAAGTTGTTTATATTGGGGAGAAAGGAGGCTTCTAGTGGAAGGGAGGGGCTTGGTGGCACAATCTTGCCGAGCAAGATGAAGGCAATCTTGCCAAAGAAGATGGAAAAGGTTGAAGGTGCTAAGCATTTGAGAAAATACTAAGGTGTGGGTGACAAACCAACGGGTAGTGTACTCTAGTGTATCACACACACACAATCTCGCGGTGGTTGTACCCGCCTTAAAAAAAAAAAAAAAAACTCACGTATTTATTTATGCCTACAAATTCAATATTTTTTTAAAATCTTAGACAATTTCTCAGTTATAAAAATATAATATTTTACCCGAGCTCAAATTCTTAATTAGAATTGTATAACGCTTTCTATATTACCAATTTACCCCTAACAATTTGACGGGGTATTACACTAATAATCTTCCCAAGCCAAACACTAGCCTCTCTCAAATCAGTGTTGCTCTAGCTTCTTTTTTATCTATGGCAAGGTAACTGAATAACAAACCCATTGAAGGGAACGTTTTACTGCCCTCTCAAGTCTTCCCTTTCCCTTACTTGCACACTATGCTATCTCATGAAGGGAAATAGAGGTGCTTAGTCATCATAATGGACACCACATGAAAAAGCTAGATGGTTACACATCAGCTACAAAATTAGAAGCCATGCAAAACTAATAGTTAACAATTAAAGCTTATGTATGCACATTCGTTTTGCATGTTAATCAAACATTCACATAGCCACTTTTTTCATATAAAAAAAATAACCATACAAATATCACATATAAAGCGTTTCAATTTAAATACCCCGTGTTCCAGTTCCCAAACAAAGAAGCACTGGACATAGCATATTCGGGGGACCTTGGATTTTTGACGAGAGCATCTTGATATTGAAACACTGTGATCTAGCATCAAAGTTCGACAATACATCTTTCGATACGATAGAAGTATGGGTTCAAGTGAAGAATATACCCTTGTATCATGAAACGGATGCTGATCTTCGTAGGATTTTGAAGAATTGAGGGTCTATCAACTATGTTGATCCTAAAATTTCTTCGGACCCTGGAGGAGACAATATGAGAGCTCGATGAGCTTGGACGTTAGTAAACCTTTACGAAGAGGACGTTTTATTGAAGTGTTGGGTAAGAAAACTTGGTTAGATTACAAGTATGAGCAAATACCGTGCCTATGCCATTGGTGCGGGATGATTATTCACCTTGCGGAGGATTGCTTGATGCGTACAGATCTGGAAAAAAGCTCAGGACCAGCCCGGATTCGGAGAGTGGCTCTTGTTTAGGCCACCTCTAAAGAGGAGATTAGCTGATGCGTTTAAAGAGGAAGAGCCCATGCAGGACGTTGATGCGGCTGTTGGTGAAGGGCTTCCAGACTATGAGAAAGATGGTGATGCTGTTGATTCCATTGTCGGGTCAGACAAAAGCAACTCGGATGAAGGCTCTGTTTCTGATCATTCGACAAAGTTGATGGATTATAAGAACATCACAGACAACCCCATTGCCAGTATTGACAAACAAGGGCGCTTCGCACCCGAAGACAAGGGAAAAGGAATCGCAGTTGCATTAAACCGCCCAGCAACAAGCGAAAAGAGGAAGGTCAGTGAGATAAATATCAGCGCAAAACCGGGCGAGAAGGTAAAGAATCGTCTTCCAATCTCTGGTAGAGCATCGGGGTTCTCAGTTGGAGGTCAGGGAGGTACCAGGGGCAGATCTGGTGGTCGTGGAGGAAGTCAGGGTGGCCGTGGTGGGAGAGGAGGAGCTAGGGGGAGGGGGCGAGCCAACGTAAACTCAGTACAGGGAAGAGGGTCCAATCAGGGAAGCCAAACAAACATTAGAGCAACCCACTCTTTACACACAACCCCGAAGACGAACAAGAAGGAAGACGTTGCAACCGGATCGAGTAACATTCAGGTTTCTGCTACGCGGATTCCGAAACAGGAGGAGGGCGCCTTAAAGACTCTAACATCTACATTGGCTGAGACTGGTGTGCACAATAGATTCCGGCGGGGAGACCTCCGTGTACACCGTATGTAGAGGATCAGAGATGGCACAGGAAGAGTTGGGTTGTGTGTAGGGAGAGAGTAAGGCAGAAGTAATGTCTGAGAGAGAGACAGAGGTTTGGCAGAGCTTCCGCGTATGGAAAATGTGTCCTCTTTCTGTATGGAAAGGTTAACGTCCTATATATAGCAGGGAACGTGACCGTTGTAGTGTGGTTAATGCGCCCATCAATGGCGGCTTAATTAGCTTAACCACAACGGCACGTTCGTCCGAGTATATAGGGACCGTTAAAGCACGTTATGCGCGAATACCGGAACCGTTATGGGGTTGACCGGGTTTGACAGCATTGACCGGGTTTATGGAGCTCGTGCCATAAATCTCTCAAAGCAGTTACTAAAGGTCGCGTGCGGGCTTGGCTCGCACGCGACAGGGCTTGCTCTAGCCTCCAAACCACTAAGTCCCTACAAGTCCCGTGCAGTGGTATGCGAGGGCTCTGTCTCGCAGCCCCCACATGGATCAGCTCGGCTGGTGATCCAGTGTGTATGGAGCACAATATGGTGTGCTGGATGGTTGCCACGTGGCAAGATCTGTCAGCTCAGAAAGCACTGTCTACATTAGCCCCCTTTCTGCGCGTGAAGACTCATAGCTGTATAGACTTCCATGCGCGGAAACCAACATACGCGTCGCCGCCACGCACCAATTCAAATACGGGTAAGTTCAACCCCCGTGCGTGCCATTATGACCTAAAACCCCTAGAGTCGTGCCGTCTGGCCTTTAGGGTTTTAGGCGTGACGTCAGCTTGTCCTGTGATTGCGCGATTCGACGGTGACGGTTGCGATTCGACTACTGAAAGGACGCAACCCTTCATTGTTTTTGGATAAATACTTTGTTTTCTCCATTGTTGCAAAGCATCACTTCTTTCTCTTAGAGTGAATGATACCCGGAAGTCTTCGGGAGCAGATTCAGATAATCAATCACCAGTTCAGAACTGCAAATCGTCTTCTCCAACTGTGTGTATCCAAGCAGGCTTCGCGAAAACAAGGTTGGCCTTGTTCAATTTCAATTTTAGAATACTAGTATATGCTTCAAACTGTGTTGAATCTGTAAACCCATGACATATAATCTGTTGAAACTTGTGAAGAAGCTTCAAGCTTTGGACCCAATTTTGGCTTAATCCTTCGATGATAGGGATCTTGGATGTAGGGTTTTGAAATCCCTGATAATGCAATCCTCTAATTTCTGAAATTGATACCAGAAACTGTTCATCTTTCTTTCTATAGATCCTGAATCTCGAAATTCAAACTGAAGTGTGGCATATTTCTCCCCCCTTTTTTCTTGCTCTTCCGCAGGAATGGCCAAGACAAAAGGAACCAAACCCACCAAGGAAGACGAAGAGATACCTGATCTTCCGCAAACTTTGTGGTGAAAATCCCCCTATCTGGGTGGCAAAGATTTCTACCACGCGAGGGTTAAGGCGAAGAAATTGCCTTCTTCTGTCCCCAATGAGGGATTGCTAACACTGACTCCCCCAGTTAACTCAGCCTTGCTCGAGTTGATTGGCTTCGAGGACGTGGTTCGATTGGGAATCGAAAATGGGTACTTCCCCTATGCTGCGATTTCCACCCAAGCTTTTGTCCAAAAATTGGACTATATGGATGAGTGGATTGACCACGTGTTGACCGATCATGCTGCGACTCTTAATGAGGCCGGCGTATACTTCGCTGTTCGTGCTATGAAGGGTGCTGCCGTGAAGCTGGACCAGTCCATGCTTCTAAACCTTCTTTCCCGCTACTCGCCTGCGACTCACACATTCCACTTTGCTGAGTTTGAGGCTGCCCCCACACTCGAGGACGTGCACATGCTGTACGATCTGTCTCCCATGGGTGAAGTGGACCCTTTGAGTTCTTTGAGGACGGCTGCGGAGATCGCTTTGTACACGCAGATGGAGGAGTGCCTATCAGAGGTGAAGAAAATCTCCACCCGGTGGACCACTACCAAAGCCCTTCCGAACTGGCAGTTGGTTGATACGTCTGCGAAGAATACCTGGAACAAATGGGTGCAGTACTTCTTTCGTGACTACGCGAACAGCAGCATCACCAAGAAGCTTCTGAATGAGGACCCAGAGGCCAAGAATTATGTGGAGGGTAAAGGCTATCATTTGATCCTTTGTGCTTTCCTCTGTGCATGGCTGTCGAGGTACTTAATCGATGGTATGGGGTCTTCTATCACGTTCTGCCGCTTGCTGTGAAGCTCGCCCTTAGCCATAGAGTCGCACTCGGACCCTTGGTCTTGGGCACACTGTACTATAGACTGGATCAGCTAGTTGTGGCCATGAAGAAGTCCCGTGGCAGCCTCGATATACTGACTTTCGTCAACATTGCCTTCTTGACGATGTGGGTCTTTGAGCGATGGCCGTCCTATGCCCCAACTGCTCTTAAGCCCAACAAGTGGTGTCCCCCAGGCGAGGTGGAGGAGCGTAACAGCGGCAGAGCTGCGAGGTGGTTCGGAGCGAACAATACCAAGTGTGTTTGGAGTCTGATATTCGACAACCGGCAAGAGTTCATTGCCAGGCCCTATGCCATGCGCATTGAGAACGTGCGATGGTTTCCAAAGCTGTACCCTTCTAAGAGTGTTGTCTTCTCAGAAGAACTCCTCTTCGAAGGGGGATCGCATTTCCATGAGCGCTATCGCGAATTCTTTTGCTGGTGTCTGCAAGGTTCCCTTCCTGCTCTCGCAGAGCATATTCGTGAGCTCGCGCCAAGGTATGAGAGGATTACCGTGGATGTTGACCCCACTCGAGTTTCTCCCCAGTTCGGCTTTGATGCAGTGGCACCATCAATCTGGCCCCAGTCCATTATCAGAGGTTGCTATAAGCGCTTGCTAACAAAGGAGTGCAAGACAGTCTTCATGAACAATCTTCCCTTTGAGCAGCCTGCGAGTAACCGCGAGGGCGGTTATTCCAAGAACTGGCTCGCATACTGGATTGCCCAGCAAACGAGGATTGAGACACAGTCGGCCCCCCAGCCAAGTAGAGCTCCTTTGATCAAAAGAAACTCTTTTCCGTTTCGCCCCAATTGCAGTCTGAGCGAGTCTGAATATGGTTGCTACTCATTGTTGGATCATGAGAACCGTTTGTGTCCTGACGTCATTCTGAATGAAAAGATCGTCGCAGTTAAGAAAGGCGACTCGCATGTCATCAGATATAGCAAGACATTTGCTAAGGTAAGCAGCTTTTTTCGCGTGCGTTAGGCTTCTTGCTTTCCACATGTTGATGTCTTTATTTTATACTGTTTGCCGCAGTGTCATGTGCGGAGATTCGCATCTGGTGATCGTTCCAAGTCGCTGTTTAACACCATTGTTGCCACCAGAAGACAAGGACAGTCGTTCCTGCTAGCATCGAGGATGGACCCCGAGGTCGAAATCAGGAATCGCGCAGTCATGAATGCTTTTGCTGACTCGCTGATAGACAATGCTCCGGCCTCGTCTCCACCCAGAGATAATCCGTCCCCTCCAGCGACTGCCGCGCCGAGAGCGAAGAGACCCAGGCAAAAGGGAATTGTAATTTCTCCCCCTAAAAGTGCTCCATCTTCCCGTCCAGCGAGGTCCCTTTCTGCCAAGGACAAAGGCAAGGGTCGCATGCCCAGTAGAGTGCGGAAGGAGCTCGCAGTTGAGACCTTCGTTCCATTCAACCAGGAGGAAGAAGAGGAGAGGCAGGTGCCAAGAGAAGGAGATGAAGAAGAAAAAGCAAATGTGATACATGAGGAAGAATCAGGAGGTACCTCCATCGCGTTTCCCCTCTCATTATCGTAATTCTTTTGCAATTTGATCTTGAGCCAATCATTTCTTCGCAGATGATGATGATGATGAGACCATCGGCGGCCTTTTGGCCAAAAGACAAAAGAGGGATGCTCATTCTGGCATCCCAGACGAACCCATAAGCGAGGACGTTCTTGCTGAGTCCAGGAAGACAGCCGCGGAAGCTGCTGAAAGGAGAAGGCAGCGAGAAGAGGAGGAGCTCGAACGTGTGAGGCAGCGGAGCCTCGAAGAGCAACACGTTGACGACTTAGTGCGTCCCACTGATGAGGAAGATGTGCTTCCCGAAGAGGTAGCTCCTCAGGCTGAGGAGGAGGATGTGACTCTAGAAGAGGATGCAGCAGCTCTGGAGCAAGCCCAAGCAGATTTTGAAGAAATCGCAGGCGGCGATAAAGGTGAGATTTTCAATCTCGCAGTAACTTATAGAGATGTTGTAGTGGGTGCATAAAAGCATGGTGTGTCAAAATCTGACATTCGCCGTTGGCTAGTAGGCAAGTGCGGAGAACCTTCAGGTAATCATTTGAACGATATGCATGGACTAGGTCTTAGCAACTTGAAACAGAATCATGACTGGTTTCTTCGCATCCCAGGTCACGCTCATTTTAAGGACCTGCTTAACGAGGACACCCTAATAGGGCATGGTTCCACGTCTTTAGTGTATGACGAAGATACTTCAATCCCACCTTCGCGTGGAGGTGCTTGCTCTTAGCTTTAGCAAAGATAGTAAAATAACGTACAATACGAGTTACCTCATACTATCGCATTTTGTATCGCAGGCGATGCTGTAACACCCCCAAATTGACCAAACCGGAAACCCGGGGATGTCACTCCGTACCCGAGAGGAGCCCGGATACAAGGAGATTTTATAACATGGTTCGCAAGCACGAAACATCCACAATAATAATTAAATCCAATTGAAAATATTGTATTATTAAAAATCCAACATCCTAGCCACAAACCGGCATAACAAACTAAAGTGTTTAAACTAATAAGGAATTCAAATTCAAATGAAATACTACTTCTATTATTCCATGTGATGCGCGTCCGCTTCTACGCCAAATAACCATCTTCTAAACCTGTGGTGCGGAATGAAAAAGAAACACCACAGTACAAAATCAGCATGAAATACTGGTAAATAAACATCCAAACATGTAAAACGATGATGAGGTGGTTATAAAACAATGACTCATTTGTAAGTAAGAGTTTTTCGCAAACACGGGGGTAATAAAGTTGACTCTTGTATTAAAACATAAGAGTTCCGAATTCCATAATATTTCCAACCAATTTCCATAATCATTAGGAAAATCCAAAATCCATCGTTAACTTCTTTCCGTTAACAAAAACCAAAAATCCATTATTAATTCGTTGTGACGGGGGAAACCAAACCATCTCGCAAGCATCCAAGACCTTAAGTGTCGACACCCCCCAAAGAATCTAGCGTCCAGAGGAGTGAGTACAGGGAGCTATCCGGGGACTTGCAACCGGATTAAAATAAAAATAAATTGAAACGGAAGACCGAGATCAAACCGTCCAATGCCAATGGTAACCATACCACAATAATAATAAATGTCCCCGCACAACTATTCCACTTTACGTATTAATGCATTATCATTATCATGGTGATATTTCCAAGAAAAACATTTATCAAGTAGAAATCACATATTGCATGTCACATCACATAAACACATTTTGAGACGTAACGAAACACAAGACTTCGTTTTGACACGAAAGAGATAAGCACACTAGGCTTGGCATATTTACTTACCTTTAATCTCAAGCAAAGCAAATCACTTCCTAGTAATACTCGACGTGTCCATCGTCAACGAAATTGTCGCCTACAAATTTAAATAACATCCTAATCAACACATTGCACACGAAGTCCTATGAAATAAATCTCTTACTAACTCTCCCCAACCTTTACTAAGGCGAACAACCTCTTTTATAGAAAAATACACTTTATAGAATTAACGTTTAATATTATAAAACATAGCTATAGTTATAAAAATATAACTTATAAGATTAACTAATTATTTCCCTTATTATAGGGTAGAGAAGCATATTATTTTTCCCCAAAAACAATAATAATTCTAATAGTAGTTCCTCCCAACCAAACAAGCCTTAGTAAAGAATATAAGTTATAAACTAACTAACTTTATTTAAAAGAAATAATAAATTTATTTGAAGAAAATAGCTTATTCTAATTTGTTATAAGCTTATTAGAAATATATATTTTATCACCCTCATAAAATATTTTTATTTTTGAGTAAAGATGAGTACCAAAAAGATCATTCTAAACTTGTGCAAAAAGAATTGTCCCTTATGGGGTTTGAACCCATGACCTTCTTCTCAAACTTCACCAAAGCTTTAAGTGTTAGCTTTTAACCACTGGGCCAACAGCCCACTTGTTCTTTTCTCTCACCCCACTAATTACTTGACCTAACAGTTTACTATTAATAATAAATTAAAGACAAAACAAAGAAGAAGACAAGAGGAAGTAAAACAGACGGGTTTCTTACCCGAAGAGAGAGAGAAGCGAACGGGAATGACGGGTGGAAGGCCGACGGTGGCGAGACCGACGGTGGGGGACGGCGACGGCAAGGTCGCCGGTGGCGGCGGCCGGCAGCGGCGGCAGCGGCGGCGGCCGGGCAGCGGCGGACGGGAGAGAGAGAGAGAGAGAGAGAAATTGAAGGAGAGATTGAGAGAAATTGAAGGAGAGATTGAGAGCTATGAATTGGTATGAGAATTGCTCCGAGATTGGGGGGTTTATATAGGCTAGAGGGTGAGAAATCCGGCGAGGATTAGGAGACCCACTTCGAAAATTTCGATTTTGAATCGGGACCAAAAATTGGCGAAATTGGGTTGCTTGATGCTAAATTATCGAGCTATGATGAGTTTAAATCGGATTGGGAGTGATTTGGGACAAACATCAACGAATTTGGTGAAGATTCGGAGTGGTAATGGTGGTGTTTGGGTTGGAGATGGTGTTCTTCCTCCATGGGAGAGTTTGAGGAAGAAGATGACTATTTTTTAGGGTTAAAGACACTTTCACCCCCACTGTTTTAGATAAAAGTCACTAGAACCCCCCCTGAGTTAAATAAAAGGCTCTTTATAAAGTTGAGAAAATACATAATAACCCCAAATAGTTACTAGTAATAAAAATTAACTTTCTATCAATAAGATTAGCTCTCAACACTTATACTAATATCGTATTGACACCAAATAATATCATAAAATATAATAGTAGCATATTAACACCCAATACTTATAGTAATATTATATTAAAACTCAATATTTATATTAATATCATAAATACCCATATCCACAAAACGGGGTATTTCATCCTTCCCCCCTTAAAGAGAATTTCGTCCTCGAAGTTGAAACCACACTCTAAACGACTCCCATCTACGAATCTCCATTCTAGGGTATAACTAGCAAATGCAACATAATATCACACACGATGAGTAACATACTATAAGGAGTACTAAAATGACTTGTTTCAAAACTGATTCTTCAAAACCGAAGGATTACATCCTTCCCCCCTTAAAGGAGTGACGTCCTCGGAACTCGAACTATCTCGTCTAAAAGGTGAGGATACTTCTTCCTCATACCATCCCCTGCTTCACATGTTGCCTTTCTTGAGGTAATTTGTCTATAAGACCTTTAAAATTCAAACACTCTTGGTACACGTGCCCCTTGTCATGATATCTAGAATCTTAACATGGTCGAAACTTATGGTTCGGAGTCCAATACATGAAATGGTATAGAGCACACTTCCTAAGTTGCTACACATGGGACAAGGTATTCCCCGAAATTTTGGCATTTCTCTTCAAGTCATAGTCGTACGTGATCATCTGATCAAGTGGTAAGGCTATGGGGTCGGGATCACAACTATCGCCTATTGATCATTTTCTATCTTATCATCCAGCACTACAAAGATGCAATAATATCACATGTATCACGCAACTCAAATTTGCTCATCATTGGTCATTTATAACCAATCTTCCAAGGACAATGTTGTTCTTGGGCTTACATTCCCATAGTAGGTCTCACAAAGATAGTAGTGTTCTCCATATAGGAGTAAAATCTTAGTCCAAAATAGTAACCACAATAATCTGAGTGAGAGTCAAGACTATAACACAAATTTATTTGTTCGAGTATTCCAAGTATATCACAAAAATTCCAGAAAAGAAGTTCACATGCCGATTTGTCACTTAGTTGTTGGGTCTAACTTTTGAACACGGTCTTTGGTATCATATATAATAGTCTTTATTATAATCCCCCTCCCAAATGATTACAAGCACACTCTTACAACCACTCAACAAGAGGTAGAACCTCTAGTAGCCCAATAAAAACATACAACTTTTAGATTAGCTCCTCCGTGGACATCCATCCCATGAATCGAACAATGATTTTGGTGACAAGACTCCAATAGCACACAACCTATGTCAAAGTGCCTCAATTACATCAAGATTTAGATTATAACGTGACTAGTGAGATCACGCCCACAACTTAATTAGTGCCGAAGAAAATACCCTTATTGCTTCAGTCATCAACCCAAATAACTATTGCTATTGTCTCATAAGCGGCTCTTCACAGAGAGTAAGTTCATAGAATCTCCCAAGTTTGAAATTCGTATTCTTAGTGAACCTAAGCATAAACCAAATCAAAGATTCTAGATTAGATTCCCTAAACAATGAAAACGCATCCAAACGAATTTGTATGGCTCTAAAGGCGATTCATAAACAAGGAAATATTACGTTCCCTTAACAATATTTAAGTGAACTCCAAAACTGATTCCCAAGGTCAAAACTATATCCGAGTGGTACAGAACGTCTTATCTAACAAAATAGAGAATCGAAGAGATGGTGCACAAGACTCCAAAGCGACATGGTTCCTCCTATCCTTAGACACTTTAACCGTAGCCTGTGATATATGATGTTACCCGGTGGTTTCCTTTACCGTTGTTTTCCTACCGTCATCTGAAAATTCGCCTCGAGCTAAGGAAATAAATAAAAATAAACCATGTGTACCCAAAATAATACGATACTAAGGCACATAGTCCAAGCAACTTATTCATATTCAAATAGGTTCAACAATAACGAGACTCGCAAGGTAGTATTCGAATTCACATTTGGTGATAAGTCCTTAAAACATATTTCTATTAACAAAGCTCCAAGTACATCGCCCGAGAAGATTACAACAACGGAGCGGACCCATTTATCCCGGTACACCAACGATTTCTGTAACTCCAAGGAATTCAATATAGGCATAAAACTCGACAAATCTTTTAGAGGTTAATAACCATTCAATTGCCCCGAATAGCAGTTTAGTGACAATGCTCCAATCATATACGCCAAACAACGTTATATGCCAACTATCCCATCGTGAGATTATACACTAATAAGTTTGAATATACCAAAATTTTGTCTCATTGCTAGCACCAAGGTAGTAGAAAGCTTCCAAAATCTAAATCAATAACTCCAATGATAACTGTTACAACATCATAAACTATTTGTCACGAGAAACAAGGTCCGCAAATCAGTCATGGTTGAACATTGAAACTCTCAGTCAGATTGAAAATAAACAAATGGATGAACTACATTACGCTTATACAAGAATGATGACACCCAGGGGCAACCCATGAACAAAGAAACATTTCTCTCGAATAATAGCTAAGTTAGAAGGCTCCAAACATAAATACCCAATGCGAACGATAACATTCTAGTGACCCAGAATACTGCACTTGGTAACTCCAATGGTCTAAAAGATAACAAACAAATCTTAGCCTTTCATCCTTAACTCTAATTTACATGAGTGATTTCCTATTTTCCTTATTCATTTACGGTCATATATAGACAATGATGGAGAGGAACAGGTTAAATATAAGCTCCACTAAATATAGGCAAGACAAGATAAGAATAGGTACATGCACTAATACAACAATGCGATTCATCAAGACTAGGTAAAAATACTCCAACCAAAAGGAAACTCCATTATTCTTTGATAGACATTTCAACTAAAATCCCAAGATTACATTTTCCTAACCACTTTAAAATAGGCTCTAAAATAAATTTGAATATTTGGAGAAATCGAAAGACATGGCTCTCAAAACCCTTTCTAGGCAAGGGTGGGTGGGAAACCTCTATAGTCCATGCTAATTATTTAGTCTCTCACTTCTGCTAGGTCTTCCATAGGTTCCTCCCATGGCTTGTGAGCCAACAACAATGTACACTTCTTGAAGTGCGGTTTTATCATCCATTGGCCTTGATGTAAATATTTTTACTTGGGAAGGTACCAGCATCCCTCATCAGCTAAATCATTATACTATCTCTTAATTGGAAATCAAAGAATTCTCATCAAGTAACGACTCCACAATGAAATAACTCTTCAACCAGGACGTTGTTGTATACCCATCTTCTAACAAAAGTGAAAACTCGATGCTCACACATATCCAAGACTTCTCCGATAAATTCCCAATTTGACATACCCTCAAAGAAAGGTGTTCTTGTCGGGTGGCTTACCTGAAAATTTCTCCGCTGTTGAATTCACTAGGTTGACGGCCCTATGGACCAGAGTTAAAGGATACTCTTATTAGACATCAAACATAAATATTAATCTACCATAAGGGTATTCTAAGGCCGAATTCCAAACAATTACACGCTTAGCAACTTTCATCTAACAATTTAACCAAGAATTCTCAAAACTCAGCGACATTTATAAGAGACAGCACAATGCTGGAGATCAGACTTTTAAGCAACGTATCAAGATCCCAAAACTTGTTCAAAATGAAACCCTGAGGCCCAAGTTTGAGTTAATCATAAATGGTAAAATGCTCAAAATTATACCCCGAAAACAAGACTCTAATGAGATGGTTGAGAGAAACTCTTATCAATGAAAGAAAATTAAACTCCTCGTGTACATTAGATATCAATAGATCTCCAAGTATAATGTCAATATTTTAGCATTTCCCAACACATTAAAACTCTCAAACAATCTCTATAACAATTTTATATTCCGAAATCTCCAAAGTAGCCAATTCAACGACAACATGGTTCCGTATAAACACCCAAAAGTCTAAACTTCGACAAACTAATTGAGAGGTATCTAAAACCACAAATTTGAAATCAAGTCGCCAAACATCTCTCAAACACTTTCGTCTTGACATAATATAAATATACCTAGCTTTTCCTTGATCTAACATTATTGTAAAACTCGTAACCAACCCAATGCGTAGGTACTTCACAATTCCTCGATACGAGCTCATTTGTCCTCCTTTCTCGCTCATACAAACTTTGCTTGAATGATATTTTCTTAACTAACAAAATTATTTTGAATCCTCATTCGTCGGGTTCGAAAAGGTAAGAAATTTTTAACCCTCTTTGTAACAACTATTTCTAGTGTTGTATGTGTGGTCTAATGTCCTACACTATAGCCTATTGTATCATTCATAAAGTATCATGGAGTTCAAGTAAACATAAATACATGACATCTAATATCAATTATGCATGAAATATAACACATTGATCATCATACAATCAATTTCACGTGAAATTTTCACATAGACTGAACACATCTTATTTCTCATGCTTCCTTAAAAACTATAAAAGTGATCAAACGGGTAAGCAAAATTATCAAACTTTGTATGGATCGACCTCTCTGAATCTAATTTCATAATCAAGAAGAATCACCTCAAAATAATTTGTAGACTTTAAGTTACGCTGAGAATAGCATAATTGCTGTTATAAGCCATTAGAACAGAAACTTCAACTTCACCACGTCTTATAATGACTTTTACTTCCTCAAAATGGTCAAGGATTTCACCTAGATATAGCCATATGTTTCTATTTATCACCATAAAGATTTTGAGATCCATCCAAGATCTGTAAAGATATAAACTCAAAAATACTACAGATGGCCATTATGAAATTCTGCTATTGAACAACAAACCTTGGAAATTCGTATCTAAGTCTCCAGAATTTATTTGGGATTGAAATTCTTATGGCATGTTCCTGAACATGTCTACTACTTGGAAAAAAAATCGAGAAAAATAATAAACCATTTAAACATGTCTGCTACACCAAATACCAACTGTGCCACAAATTCAAACGCCACAAATCAACATTCTCGCGTTCTAACTTTATGAACGCTTTCTATGCACTAATCGAAAACTAGCCACCCTTAATCTACAACTCATACTCCAAAATGATACAAAAACTTATTATATTCCAAAATGGATCTTCAAACATAAGCATTATCCCTCACCAAGAAGCAAAGTATTAACCATAAAACATTGTTTGGCCTCATGGTTTTATTCCAAAGTAAAACTCCAAAAGCATTAGAAGTCTAAGAAATCAAAGAAGCCCAATATGTCTACTTCTCGCAATTATTCATACTTGCTTCCGATTCCATGTCTTTCCTAGGGTTATCCTCGAACTCATCATTCTAACTAGGACCTTCCACAATATCCTCTTCTTCACTAGAATCTATTACGATCCTTTGCCATTTCATCAACATTTACACATAAAGTCGGCATTCACCATCCATTCACTTTGGTATGAGCAGTCATCATAGTTCAACCTATTGAACCTAGCCATAATATCGCTATACTTGGCGATAATCTCCCTAAATATGGGCCCCATAAGTAGAGCCTTCACCATAAAATAAGTTTGGAAATCAGAATTCCGATATCGAGTAAACTCCAATGCATTAAACTTATCTTCACAATACTGGCGTAACATGCTTCCTTGCGGTTTTCTTAGTTCTAGCCATCTATAAAAAGAAAACGACTCCATATACTCTCTTACTCCACAATTTGTATCGTAAACAAAAAATGTTTGCCCTTATGAAATAAGTACATACTCCCAAAACTTTAATTTTTGATCACACGAGACTTTCGAAACAAATTTCAACTTTTGATCACCCAAACAATAGATACTTAACCCGAACTCCAATGAAATACTTCAAACCCAAATACTTAGTTAATCGAGTAGGCCAAAATTCTTAGCTAGGAGAGGGTGGGTGGGGATACTCGCTTACTAAGTCTATTTTCTAAAGCTTAAGCACATAGTAGTCCTATCCAAAACTACCCAAAGTCCCAACGGCTTGTCAAATTTTAAATTCTTTTCCTATGTCCATTTTAAATTCCCCTACAGGTTTTAAATTTTCTTTTTGGATTGCCTGGCTCTGATACCAACTGTAACACCCCCAAATTGACCAAACCGGAAACCCGGGGATGTCACTCCGTACCCGAGAGGAGCCCGGATACAAGGAGATTTTATAACATGGTTCGCAAGCACGAAACATCCACAATAATAATTAAATCCAATTGAAAATATTGTATTATTAAAAATCCAACATCCTAGCCACAAACCGGCATAACAAACTAAAGTGTTTAAACTAATAAGGAATTCAAATTCAAATGAAATACTACTTCTATTATTCCATGTGATGCGCGTCCCCTTCTACGCCAAATAACCATCTTCTAAACCTGTGGTGCGGAATGAAAAAGAAACACCACAGTACAAAATCAGCATGAAATACTGGTAAATAAACATCCAAACATGTAAAACGATGATGAGGTGGTTATAAAACAATGACTCATTTGTAAGTAAGAGTTTTTCGCAAACACGGGGGTAATAAAGTTGACTCTTGTATTAAAACATAAGAGTTCCGAATTCCATAATATTTCCAACCAATTTCCATAATCATTAGGAAAATCCAAAATCCATCGTTAACTTCTTTCCGTTAACAAAAACCAAAAATCCATTATTAATTCGTTGTGACGGGGGAAACCAAACCATCTCGCAAGCATCCAAGACCTTAAGTGTCGACACCCCCCAAAGAATCTAGCGTCCAGAGGAGTGAGTACAGGGAGCTATCCGGGGACTTGCAACCGGATTAAAATAAAAATAAATTGAAACGGAAGACCGAGATCAAACCGTCCAATGCCAATGGTAACCATACCACAATAATAATAAATGTCCCCGCACAACTATTCCACTTTACGTATTAATGCATTATCATTATCATGGTGATATTTCCAAGAAAAACATTTATCAAGTAGAAATCACATATTGCATGTCACATCACATAAACACATTTTGAGACGTAACGAAACACAAGACTTCGTTTTGACACGAAAGAGATAAGCACACTAGGCTTGGCATATTTACTTACCTTTAATCTCAAGCAAAGCAAATCACTTCCTAGTAATACTCGACGTGTCCATCGTCAACGAAATTGTCGCCTACAAATTTAAATAACATCCTAATCAACACATTGCACACGAAGTCCTATGAAATAAATCTCTTACTAACTCTCCCCAACCTTTACTAAGGCGAACAACCTCTTTTATAGAAAAATACACTTTATAGAATTAACGTTTAATATTATAAAACATAGCTATAGTTATAAAAATATAACTTATAAGATTAACTAATTATTTCCCTTATTATAGGGTAGAGAAGCATATTATTTTTCCCCAAAAACAATAATAATTCTAATAGTAGTTCCTCCCAACCAAACAAGCCTTAGTAAAGAATATAAGTTATAAACTAACTAACTTTATTTAAAAGAAATAATAAATTTATTTGAAGAAAATAGCTTATTCTAATTTGTTATAAGCTTATTAGAAATATATATTTTATCACCCTCATAAAATATTTTTATTTTTGAGTAAAGATGAGTACCAAAAAGATCATTCTAAACTTGTGCAAAAAGAATTGTCCCTTATGGGGTTTGAACCCATGACCTTCTTCTCAAACTTCACCAAAGCTTTAAGTGTTAGCTTTTAACCACTGGGCCAACAGCCCACTTGTTCTTTTCTCTCACCCCACTAATTACTTGACCTAACAGTTTACTATTAATAATAAATTAAAGACAAAACAAAGAAGAAGACAAGAGGAAGTAAAACAGACGGGTTTCTTACCCGAAGAGAGAGAGAAGCGAACGGGAATGACGGGTGGAAGGCCGACGGTGGCGAGACCGACGGTGGGGGACGGCGACGGCAAGGTCGCCGGTGGCGGCGGCCGGCAGCGGCGGCAGCGGCGGCGGCCGGGCAGCGGCGGACGGGAGAGAGAGAGAGAGAGAGAGAAATTGAAGGAGAGATTGAGAGAAATTGAAGGAGAGATTGAGAGCTATGAATTGGTATGAGAATTGCTCCGAGATTGGGGGGTTTATATAGGCTAGAGGGTGAGAAATCCGGCGAGGATTAGGAGACCCACTTCGAAAATTTCGATTTTGAATCGGGACCAAAAATTGGCGAAATTGGGTTGCTTGATGCTAAATTATCGAGCTATGATGAGTTTAAATCGGATTGGGAGTGATTTGGGACAAACATCAACGAATTTGGTGAAGATTCGGAGTGGTAATGGTGGTGTTTGGGTTGGAGATGGTGTTCTTCCTCCATGGGAGAGTTTGAGGAAGAAGATGACTATTTTTTAGGGTTAAAGACACTTTCACCCCCACTGTTTTAGATAAAAGTCACTAGAACCCCCCCTGAGTTAAATAAAAGGCTCTTTATAAAGTTGAGAAAATACATAATAACCCCAAATAGTTACTAGTAATAAAAATTAACTTTCTATCAATAAGATTAGCTCTCAACACTTATACTAATATCGTATTGACACCAAATAATATCATAAAATATAATAGTAGCATATTAACACCCAATACTTATAGTAATATTATATTAAAACTCAATATTTATATTAATATCATAAATACCCATATCCACAAAACGGGGTATTTCAGATGCTGATGAACCGGTGCTGGAGCAAAGAAGTCAACCTTCTGCGTCCTATGTTCCGGTTCCGAGTTCCCATACCGAGAAGCCCGTCACAGCTGCTACATATACAGGAGAGCCTCTTGAGGACATCATCGAACTTTCTGATGATGCCGAAGCTGACGCTGTGCTAATGGAGGAAGATGCCCATACTGGCGCTGAGGAAGCAAGAACAAGTACTGTTGATGCTTCCGCATCTGAAAGTGTCCCTCGCCAAGCAACTTCGGCTATCACTTCGCCTCCAGCGATGACTGGGTCGGCGGCACCTCTTCCTGCGTGGAGCTTTTGGGGCTCGCAGGTTGGGAATGCAGTCGCAGCTGGTGCGGCTTATACTCTTCCTCCTAACTATGAGGGGTTAGAGCTCGCAGCTGACAGGAGAGCTATGGAGCGAGGACAGTCTTCGACCACTCCGGCAATGCGCATCCCTTCTCTTCGTGAGATTCTTGAAGGAACTGGTAAGTAGAGATTTGCTGTTTGCATCTCGCATTATTCATTTGCGAGTTTGATAGCATAACTTAGCTTATGACATTGCTCTAGGTTTGAAGCAAACTGATGTGGACTGGCTAGTTCGGATGCGCCTCACCTACCCCCAATCATTTGCAAGATCTCTGGAGATAGGGCCCTTCGACAGGAGGCTATTTCTTACCGAAGCCATTTGGATTTTGGAGCAGCTGTCTGCGGCCACGCCTGCGACCATTTCTGTCCAGAGTGCCGAATTGCTTTTTGGCATGTGCCAAAATCTTCTTACCAAAGTCCAAGGCAGACTGGGTTTCAGATTTCTTATGAAAAGAGTTACCCTGATTCGCGCAGCCGTAACTTTGAAACTTGGCCACCAAAACCTCGCAACTGAGAAGCAGAAGGTGGAGCAGCAGAAGCAAAAGGCTGAAGAGGCTTTGAAGCTCTATCATGAGATGAATGCCAAGTGCGAGCAATTGAAGCAGGAAGTGGAGCAGGTAGAGAATCTGAGCCATCAGTTCGCCCCTCATGACTCCTTGATCAAGAATTTGCTTTGACTTTTTTGAATTTGAAAAGTAGCAAACAAATAGCTGGAACATTAATGTAATGCTGAAACATTAATGTAATGTTGCTAGGGTTTCTCCCCCCTTTTTTTTAACAACAGAATCGACATGCCCATTTTGCCCTTTCCGGGATTTGATAGGATATTTCTGTGCATATCCAATTATGACATCAGCAATTGATATTCTGCTTGATTTTCGCGCTAATTTCTCGTAAGATAAGCACGCTTTCCTTGGGAAGTCCATCCGAATCATGACCATCCGTCATTAATTAGGCTACGCAACTGAATCGTCATAGCCTTTAGTAAGGTAATTGATCGTTACCGCTTTTCAAGTCGTAAGTGATTGACCTTACCCTCTTTTCAAATTCTGCTGACTCATCTTAGCAACTGAAGAGTCTCCACAAGGTGTATATAAACCCTGTCTTTGCCATTTGGGTTCTTCATCCCAAAAATGTGCTTTTCCATGAGTCCTTACGACTGCTGGCTTCAACGCTTGTTTCTCGTTGATTCATGGAAACTCCAAGTCATGAGACCTGAGTTTGTGCTTTGTGCTATAGAAATAGTTTCCAAGATCCGCTTTATGAGGCTTATTGATCTTTATAACCATCATAAAGAAGATGGAGATGATATCTCATGTGTATTCGAAGAATTTTCTTCGTCTATTATGTTTGCAGGTCATGTTTCCGGCCGCCTCCCGGTGAGGTGCAGCGCCGTAGATACCGTGCTACCGATTCGTAATGAACGGAGGAATTCTCATCCAGCATCCCTGGAGGAGGATTTCTTGCCTCTTCGTTCTTGAACTCAGGAGGCTCGTCAATGCCCTTGTCTATCGGGACAAGGAACCCAGTACCAGAGGAATGACTGCTTCCCCTGTTTTGCACAACTGCATACGCCGGAACATGCGATTCCTCTGGTACATATCTTGATCAGACAGAGGCCTTTGTCAGATCCTGGGGTCTTGGACGTACCGTCACCCAGATCTTGATGCTAGGGACGTAGCGAATGACGAGTTGATCAGAAGGTTGCGTGTTCGATTCACGTCGGGTTCACCAAAATGTGCACAAGAGATTCCGGCGGGGAGACCTCCGTGTACACCGTATGTAGAGGATCAGAGATGGCACATGAAGAGTTGGGTTGTGTGTAGGGAGAGAGTAAGGCAGTAGTAATGTCTGAGAGAGAGACAGAGGTTTGGCAGAGCTTCCGCATATGGAAAATGTGTCCTCTTTCTGTATGGAAAGGTTAACGTCCTATATATAGCAGGGAACGTGACCGTTGTAGTGTGGTTAATGCGCCCATCAATGGCGGCTTAATTAGCTTAACCACAACGACACGTTCGTCCGAGTATATAGGGACCGTTACAGCACGTTATGCGCGAATACCGGAACCGTTATGGGGTTGACCGGGTTTGACCGGATTGACCGGGTTTATGGAGCTCGTGCCATAAATCTCTCAAAGCAGTTACTAAAGGTCGCGTGCGGGCTTGGCTCGCACGCGACAGGGCTTACTCTAGCCTCCAAACCACTAAGTCCCTACAAGTCCCGTGCAGTGGTATGCGAGGGCTCTGTCTCGCAGCCCCCACATGGATCAGCTCGGCTGGTGATCCAGTGTGTATGGAGCACAATATGGTGTGCTGGATGGTTGCCACGTGGCAAGATCTGTCAGCTCAGAAAGCACTATCTACAACTGGCAACCAGTCCAGCCAGTTTCAATGATTCTTCTAAGTTGGAACGTGCAGGGGCTTGGGAACCCCTGTAGCATTAACTCTCTTTGCGATTTAATAAGGAGACAGAAGCCCAACATAGTCTTCTTAGTAGAGACAAAGCAGTATGCAACGGAGATGACAAGGATCCAGGACATATTGAGTTTTCGTAACGGATTATTCAGAGATTGTGAGGATCGCATGGGTGGTTTGGCTCTTATGTGGGATGACGAAGTCACTTTCGCGCTCGACAAGATGTCAAGGTACTATATTCATGGTTTTTTCAGTATTGTTAGTGAGAATAAGCACGACTATTTGACAGGGTTTTATGGGGATCCAGACAGAAATCAAAGGCACCAATCGTGGACTTTGATGGAACGTCTCTGCCCTCACAACCAACCTTGGTGTATGATCGGTGATTTTAATGCCTTCTACTCTATTTCTGAGAAGGAAGGAGGAAGATCAGTATCCTTCAGTTAGATAGAGGGGTTCTCGGGTGTTATTAACCAGTTACAGTTACATGATATTGGTTTCTCTGGTGTGCGGTTCACTTGGTCTAACAACCAAAGTGATGATCATAACATCAGGGAGCGGTTGGATAGATGCCTTGTCACAAACGGATGGATTGATATCTGCGGCTGGGGGAAGGCAGATCACTTGATAGCAGAAGTCTCAAATCATGTCCTGCTGCAGGTGGAGTGGCCCTTGGCAATTCTCAGAATCAAAAGGGTCAATCGACGTTTTCAGTTTCAGACGATGTGGCTACAGGACCACCGATGTGCTAGTTTTGTGGAAGAAAGTTGGACAGGACTACAGGGTTCGGTCAGTGGTAAGCTAAGGGGGATGGCTTCGGCCCTCAAAGCTTGGAACAAGGAAGTATTCGGTTATGTCAAAACCGAACTTAGGAGGTTCAGATTCAGACCTTGCCAATTGGCCGAAGGAGTACAAACTGTTGCGGCAGTTGTTGAAGGGAAAACAATTCGTACCAGGATCTTACAGTTACTTCTCAGAGAGGAAGATATGTGGAGGCAACCTAATCGTGAGCTTTGGATGAGAAAGGGTGATCAAAAGACGAGCTTTTTCCATAGTAAGGCATCTATTCGTAGGAATAGAAATTGTATTTCAGGTTTGGAAAATTTGTATGGTACATGGACCTCAGTTTCGGGGGAAGTTGTCGCTATATTGGAAAATTATTTCACATGTATTTTCACGTCTAACAACCTACCAGAGCTCAGATGGAAAATATGCTAGCTCATGTGGAAGGGTTAATTACCGAGGAACAAAGAGATATGTTGGAGCTCCCTTACACCGTAAACGAGGTACAGGCTGCTCTCAACCAACTTGCACTGTCCAAAGCACCTCGGCCAGACGGTTTTTTGGCGGTATTTTTTCAACGGTTTTGGAACTTGGTAGGAGCTGAACTTGAATCCCTTTGCCTGAATTTTCTTAATGGAGATGGAGATATCACGACTTTTAATCACACCCTCTTTACGCTTATTCCCAAGTTAAAACAGGTCAGGAAATCTACTGATTTAGGTCCTATCAGTTTATGCTCTACCGTTAACAAAATTATAGCCAAAGCAATTGCTAATCGCCTTAAAGGTTGTCTTGATTCAATTATATCGGAGAATCAATAGGCTTTGGTCCTCGGTAGATTGATCTCTGACAATATTCTTATTGCGTTTGAGATTTTACATACGTTGAAGAACAGGAAGAAAGGAAAAAGAGGTTTTCTAGCGCTAAAGGCTGACATGAGTAAGGCCTTCAATCGAGTGGAATGGGATTTTTTGAAAGATTCTATGGAGAGGATGGGTTTTGGTAACCGTTGGATTAATAGAGTCATGAGATGTATATCTTAAATTTCTTATAGCCTCTTTGTGAATGGTGAAGTAAAGGGGCAAATCTCCGGGGAGGGGTTTGCGTCAGGGATGCCCGCTTTCGCCTTATCTTTTCTTACTTGTAAGTGAAACTTTATCTCGGAGTCTAACAGCTGCAGTGCAGGAAGGACGTTTATCCGGAATGACTACTTCACGTGGAGGTCCAAAAATTTCACAGCTTTTCTTTGCAGATGATAGCTTCTTATTCACTAAAGCAACACTGGAGGAGATTTCAGTATTAAGAAACATACTTCATGATTACGAGTTAGCTTCGGGTAAAATGCTTAACTTGCAAAAATCTTCAGTAATATTTTCAGGAAATATTCCACCAGAGGACAGAGTAGAGCTTAGCGCACAGTGTGGAGTATCATTGGAGTCCCATCATGATAATTATTTGGGCCTGCCGATGCAAATGGGAAGAAGCCGCACAACTATGTTTAATACCCTAGTTGAGAAAGTGTACAAGAAGATGAAATGTTTGAAGGGCAGCTCTCTATCTACAATTGGAAAAGAAGTCTTAATCAAATCTGTCATTCAAGCCATTCCAACTTATGCGATGAACTGTTTCTTGTTACCTATTAAGACTTGCCAAAATCTCGAGAAAGCAGTTAGACAATTTTGGTTGGGAGGTGACGATTGCAAGAGCAAAATTCATTGGATAGCATGGAAAAAGCTCAAGGATTATCGAGAGAATGGAGGTCTAGGTTTCCGAGATTTTCAAGACTTCAACAAAGCTATGCTAGCAAAGCAAACATGGGGGTTTTTGCAAAAACCAACATCTTTAGTTCATCAAGTTTTCAAGCAGAAATACTTTCGTGATTCCTCAATCCTTGAGTATGAACTCAAGAAAACTTCTCAAATTTCCTATGTTTTTAGAAGTATGTTAGCAGGTAGAGACTTGCTAAAAAGTGGCTTGGTATAGAAAATTAAGGATGGTAGCAAAGTGAGGATTTTTAAGGATAAGTGGTTTCTAAGGCCAAACACTTTCAGCGTTATCACAACCTGTCCGAATGGTCATGAAGACACGAAGGTATGCGAGTTAATTGATGTAAGCACGGGATTGTGGGACATCGATAAGATACAGCAAAATCTTTGGGCGGTTGATGTGGAAGTAGTAATGTCAGTTACGATAGTTAGTCACGAGGAGTCCGATCAAATCTACTGGGTGCATTCCGAAGATGGCAACTGCACGGTGAGCACTGGTTATAAGGTACAAAGAGCACTAATCTATCCCATCCCCTATACGTCAGAAGCTAGAAGCAATGATGCGTGGCTAAACAAGCTTTGGAACCTTAAAATCCCAAAGAAAATCATAGTACCATGTTGGCGTTTATGGTCATCTTCACTTCCAGTGGCCTGTAAGCTAAGGAGCAGGGGTGTTAATGTCTCGTTGGAATGTAAAGTGTGCAACAATGGAGCCGAATTGCTGGAACATTATTTTTCAGTTGTTCTCACTCTGAGGAGGTCTGGAAACACATCTTTGGCGCAAGCATGAAAATTAACCGAGGGAAAACTCCTAGAGATTTAATCTCACGTTTCTTCTCCAGTGAAAGTACGGCTCGTTGCAAATTATTTGTACTAGTTATTTGGGCGGTATGGATGAATAGAAACGACTTAATCTTCAACGAAGGGGAAGAGTGCTGAAACAGTTGCTAACAATGGTTTGGAATTTCTGAACTGGTACAAAGAAGCAAGGTTAGCGGGCAATCTGGAAGAACATGGAAAAGAAATGGCAGCAAGCAACAGTAAGTGGAGCACCCCGAAACAAGGATTCGTCAAAGTCAATAGTGATGCGGCGTGGAGGAACTTTCACCCAGCTTCTGGTCTCGGATGTGTAGTCCGGAACAACAAATGGCAATTTATAGCAGCAAGACAACGCAGAGTTCCCCGTCAGAGGTCGCCGTTGATGGCGGAACTAGCGGCGGCAAAGGAAATCCTGGACTTAGCTGCGGAGTTGGGCTTCACGTCAGTACAATTGGAGTTGTACAACTTGATAGCAGTATCTTTGCTACAGGATGGGGATAGAGGAAAGATCAAAGGAAGAAATGCTATTTCGGATTTGAAGGAAATTCTGAGAGAGTGCAGAACAAGTGCAGCAAAGCTTTCAACAGTGGAGTATCTTCACATTCATAGAGAAGCAAACTCCTTTGCAGATTTGGTGGCTTCTAAAGAAATTGATGAAGAAGACATTACATTTTATTCTCAAA
Source organism: Linanthus parryae (assembly GCA_023055425.1). Lineage (NCBI taxonomy): Eukaryota > Viridiplantae > Streptophyta > Magnoliopsida > Ericales > Polemoniaceae > Linanthus > Linanthus parryae. The sequence continues at coordinate 3,725,327 of JALGPY010000002.1, forward strand.
CGCCATCTTGGGCGCAAAATGTACTGATTAATGATTTACAGGGTTCGACTACCCTTGGTTAATATAAATCTCTTTCTCTCAAAAAAAAAAAAAAAAAAAAAAAAAAAAAAAAAAAAAAACTTGGGGGGTGCTAATGTGTTGAAATTAGAAAAGTTGGGTGTAGTTTCGAAAATAAAATCACCCGTGCTCGTGTGAATATATAAGGGAGTCGAATCGTCGTCCTATTAGGGTTTGCGATTTCCTCAGTAAAATCAGACGAAGACATCCTTCAATCACACTACTCAATTCGATCACTCTGATCAATAATGGATCTGGCGTGCCTGAAGAAGAAGAAGAAGAAGAAGATGAAGGCGAATTACAAGTTGGTGGTCACGGTTCGTGCTCCAAAAGAAGCTTCTTCTACCACAAGACACCGTCAGAGGAAGTTGCAGCCGAAGAAGAAGAAGCAGAAGAAGAAGGCGAATCACAAGTTGGTGGTCACGGTTCATGCTCCAAAAGCTTCTTCTACCAGAAGGGACAATCAGAGAATGAAGCTGCACAAGAAGAAGGAGGTTAAGAGGAGTCAGAAGCAGCTGAAATTGTGCGACTTTCCGGCTGATTTGCTCGCAAACATAGTGGAAGGGCTTTCTTCAGCCGATCGAATCCGATTTGGTGCCACCTGCAAGAAAAATCTCTCTTTGGTCACCACCAAACACCGTCCTCATCACTATCAATTCCGGCCAATTGATAAACTTCCATGGCTGGCTAAATTCCATGGCTATTTTCCTTCAATTGGTATAACGCATCTGAGCTTGGAATTCAGTCTGTTCGAACCACTGCACATCCAAGGACAGCCAGACTATGCTAATTATAAAATCAAGGACCCCAAAGGAGAGGGTTTTGGGGAATGGAGAAGAAACAAATTGAAGGCTTCAAAAAATGGTTGGTTGCTCTGTTTATGGCCTAAACAAGCACATGGTAAAGAAATTGGTTTGACATGTTTCTTATTGTTTTCTCCTTTCAATAAAAGGATCATCAAGTTGCCTGAATTGGACCATAGCTTTGTAAACAATGGGATTGACCTAGTAAATTGTGAGGCCACCTTTTCTACAGAGCCGTCTTCTCCGGATTGCGTTTACTTCTTCTTGTCTCAGATTAGCATTCCGGGAAAATTTAGAATCAGTACACTGAATCAAACAAGTAAAGAATGGAAGACCGCAGTGTTTGATAAACTGATAAATTATGTTTCATCTGTGGTGTACAATCAAGGATGTTTCTATTGTCTATCTATCACAGGTGAGCTGGCGACATATGATGTTGTTCACCGGAGCTGGAAAGTTGTTGTCCGTTATTCTTCTCTGTTAGCCGACATGGTGGGATCCTCGGACGCACACCTTGTCGTGTGTGAAGGGAAGGTAATTCTTGTAGTTTTGGACAGAAAACCTCTTGAATACAAGGTAGAGATGAATAGTTGTGGCCTCTTTGAATTTAGTAGCTCTACCGGGACATGGATTAAGAAAACAAGCTTGGTAAATAATGCATTGTTTGTTGGTCCGACATCTTTTTCGGTTCCTATCATGCCTCAATCAAGTTCCGATAACATTGCGGATAGGGTGTATTTTTATTGCAGAAGCAACAACCCATTGTACTATTCCTTGAAGGATGGTCGGTGTCACGAATGCAAGGATAGCGCCTACTGGTCAAGTGATGTAGAGAGCGGGATATGGATTGAACCTCCATATCTCAACTCTACTGCTTACTCATCAGACTATCCCAGCAGTCTGTTTCCGTAGTTTTTTTTCAACTTAATGTACATTATGCGGACATATATCGGTAGTGGATAATGATATAAGTTCTCATATCCTTGTAAACTTTCTCTGCTTGGTTTCTTGATAGTTCCTGGGCATGCCTAGTTCCTGATAGTTATTTTTATTGATATAATATATGACTCTCTTTCATAACATGAAACATCTTTTCTCTCCATTGTTTATCGTCCTACTGGTTTCTTGAATACATCTGTTGAGTTTGATACCCTTGCTAGACAGAATGCAGTAAAATGCAGGCTGGAAAGATTCAGTCTCGTGATGCAATAATAGTTTAAAATCACAATTGCTCAGAGATTGATGGTTTACCTGGACCTGAGACCTCTCTCCAGTGGAAGCATATGCGGACCCTCTGCTTTATTGGTCATATGTGCTATCTTAGCAGGCCTGCAGTGGGAGATCTTACTGTGGCATGTGTCTTCTGGTGGAAGACTCACTGCAATTGGGGCTGCATAACATATTGGTATTTAGCTGAGTCCCTAGAGAGCCTTGATTTGATTGCAATGCAACGCAACGCTGAAGCTAGAAGCTGTTGATACATTTTTGCTTGTGAGAATGAGATTTGGTCCCAAATTTTTGCCTGTAAAAAACCTGCCAAATCATTTATGCTTAAATCTATTTTTATCTACTAGAGAACATGTAACACTGAAGTTCGTACAAAATCACATTCCATGTCATCGGAACCGGTGGTTCAACTGCCGAACCGGTCGAACTAGCCGGTGTTTGAACCGCCGGTTCGCTTCTTTAATTAAAAGGGTAAAAGACACTGACCACCCCTGAGTTTAGAACGAATTCCACTCCGCTATCCTATGTTTTGGAAAAAGACACTGAGCCCTATAACGAAATATTCCTCGGAAACTAAGCACCCTTCTCTCATGTTCCGTTAGAAAAGTAGGTGATTGAATTTTTTTTGGACCATTTTGCCCATGTGTAATTTTTTCTGGAATTTTTTGCTCATGTTTATTATCATTAACACCCAAAACACCCACAAAATTCTCGAGAATACCAAGAACATCAATCTCTCAAGATTTTTTTCAAGTGAATCAACCCATACTGAAAGCTACCAACCAACCCTTCAACACTCTTACTCATACCACAAAATCACACATTGCTATGTTCTTGAGCTACATGTATCCAGATGAACAATGAGCTACGAAAACCACATATCCTCATCCAAAACCAAAATTGAAACCCACCAAATGCCCACCACCACCAAGTAGGCAAAACTCCTAAGAAAATCAACCAAGTAAGCAAGACCCAATCAATTAGATGGGTAATGAGAAGAGAGACAGAGGAGGGAGAAGAAGAAGCAACACTGGTGTCTCCCTGTTCAGAGAGAAAACAAATCTGGTGCGTTTCGTCTTCGCTCTTTGTAAAGCTCTAGTCTTTGATCACCCCCTTGAGCACTGCCAGCCGTAGATCATCCTCCATCTTTAAAACATTTTCCAGCCCTTCCTTCTTCCACGCTAGAGTCAACTGGAGTTGCTCCTCCTCCTCCGCCGGCATATCGCCGGCGCCCTGCAACATCTCGGTCACCACGTGCGAGAGCTCCACCATGGATGCGTTTGCAACCGTCTCCCTCTCCTTCTTCACTACCTTCTTCTGCAATTCGTCGATTCCGGCCATTTGCTCCTGCGAAATATTACCCAGATCAATTGTTCGAATAGGGCCTCGAAATTGCAAACCCAATTTGGAGTAGAGGAGGTGGAAGACCATGGTGGGTCGCCAGCCACCAATCTAGAGGAAGGCGTCCTCGAGAGAGCTCGGTCGCAACCCATGGTCTTTGCCCGGTAGTACTCCTCGTAGTGGGGACGACCCGATTGACGAGATATGCCTCTTGATTGGTGGTGCAGCTGTCGTGGCTACGGAGGACCTGCAGCAAATTCACCAGCTTTTGGTGTTGATTTTGGCTCAATGGTTGTAGGAATTGAGGCCTATTTGGGTTTGTGAACCTCTCCTGAACCTACAGAAGCATAATGAAGCCGCCGGAGAAAAGCTCGTTCCCGATGCGGCCGCAGCCGACCCAGGAATTGAAATCGGAGGTAGAATCCGCGTTGTGGAAGACGTCGGGGTTTCTGGTGGTTTGGATTTCAGATCGAGAGAGAGGAGAGAAGATGTATGAGGAGATGAAGGAGGAGAAGCTCAAAGACCTGCTGATTTCAAAGTAAGAGAGGGAAGAGAGAGAGAGGGGGATTAAGGTTAGAAATAAATATGAGAGAGGTAATGGTAATATATAAGAGGTAATTTTATAAACTTTTAGGGGTAAAATGGTTTTTTTATCCGTGTTGTTAGTCAACCATCCATCTCCATCCAAAAAAGGTGCTCAGTGTCTTTTTCCAAAACAAAGGGTAGCGCAATAGAAATAATCATAAATTCATGGGTAGTCAGTGTCCTTTACCCTAATTAAAAAGAAATTTGCGCCAAGAATCAAGAATCAATCACTGCCAAACTGGCATTGTTTATGAGAGTTACCACCACGCCAACTGCACATATTTGTTATGTAAAGAGCAATCAATTTACTTAACACTTCATTCTGAAGTAAAACAACTTTTCTTCCTTTTTTAGTAACAACTTATTTTTGTTGGTTCTTTTATTTTTATTGAATAAATATTTTATAAACTAAGATAACTAATAGGAATATTATGTGTTCTTTCATCTAATGTTTATTTTGTATTACTTGTGGATGTAATTGTGCGTTAGTTATCTTTCATCAAAATATATTATTGTTGACTATAAATTAGTTATTTTTGTGATTGTGTTTATTTTTTAAGCATAGCTATTATTTTAAAATATTACAAAGCTAAATAAGTTTCAAAATAAAAAATCAAGTATATTTTTGATTATTTTCCATTATGTGTATTATTTTTGTATAAAAAATAGTGAATATATATTATTAAATAAACGCTCAATTGAACCGGTCCGACCACCGGTCTGACCAGGACCCGATGCCTCACCGATGGCCGGTCCGGTTTTTAAAACTTTGTGCTCACTTGGATGCTTCACCTCCCATTCTTAGTCACCAGTAGTTAGTCAGACTAGCCAATTAGTCTCGTTGTTTCATTGGTATTTTTTCCTTTTTCTACCTCATTTGCGGCATTCTTCGTATTAATAAGTTTTTATTATCTATCAAGAAAAAGGAGTGTGCCAAGGGTGTATGCTTTTGCTCTGACTTTCTGACTGTAGTAGATCAACCAAGCCATTTGCATGGGCTAGCCCACTACTTTGAAACGATCGCAGTCCTGAGAACATGAATTTCCCTTCCCTTAGATTATCGTTTGAGCTGAAATTCTCTTTTTTCTGGACATTACTGCTACTACCATAGATAATTAGATATATTCCTGGACCGTGGGGACATAAACAAACACCAATGAGGTATATTAGCGAGAAGAAAGTTGAGTTCTAGTGAAAAGAGTACCAACTTCCTATCCTATAACTTCCAGTTTTGGATAAAATTATGTTTTTAACGAGTCTCCCAGTCCCATCTTATATGTCTCCCTCAACCTTTCACAGTTCACACACCTAATGGAAGCTAGTTTGGCTTGTAAAAAATTTAAGGACCCTTGACTTTTCATGAAGCTTTGTGAGGAGGATATTATGCATAAAATAATTTGGGCAAAGGAAACTGGAGGAGTTTGATCAACAGTTAATAAGGACTGAAGGACAATGGTAAACCAATCCAATTATGATACGTTTTTTTTTAATTAAACCGTTTTAGATCAAATCAAACGAAGTAAGACACATAAGCACTTGCCACCAATCGTTAAACTGTGTTAGCCATAGAGTGACAAATGCATATTTGATTTAAACAGTTTAAGTTTGTTGATGAAGATCTTATATTATTCAACTCAATTCACTAAACAAGATCACTCTATTACAGAAATTGAAGAAGAAGAAGAGAATAGACCCTAACTGCCCTGCTTACCGAGGCGCCCCTACCAAACCCTAATCCAAAATCCAGCCAACGTTTATCTCTGTTTGCCCTCCTTTAATACACTAACGCAAGGCTAATAGCAAGAGTTGTCCCTCTAATTTCATTAGTTTCACCTAACTCCCCATGACTGGATCATCTTTTGCACTTTGACCCCAGAATCTTATCAGCTGTCCTTTTCGGTAAGTTGGTTCCCCGAACTATACTACCATGCTCTCCTCTCGCCGTGCTTAGTCTCCCCACTGGACAACCTCTTGCATACATTGAATAGCTGTAGTCTCCTGAAGGTAGTAGGTAGCTGTACATGGACGTGGCCACGTGGGTGTGTACGATTTCTTGGTTGCTTCTGAATGGAAAATTAGTTTAATGGTGCGGTGTAACACCGGTTGTAATAGTGTTAGGTTCATGATTGTTTCTCATGTGAAACATACATTTACTAGGCCATCCATGTTTGTGGGGAAGGTAGCTATTCCCCAAATTTAGGTCTTTTGACATAATTTCTCTCTTTTACTTGTGGTTCCTCTCAGTACATTGAACCTGCATGTAATGACAAGGGTATTTTGCTTACCGATCTGTGAAGCTTGAAGGTGCAGAATGGGGTTGTTGTACTGAGAACAGTAACTTTGAGATTCCAAATTATTATTACTATTCTAAAAGAGGATTTACATGACGGGTTTTTGTGAATCCCTTAAAATTATGGACTAGTAGTAAGAAGAGTGCGAGCTATGTATAAGTGTGAAGCAGATTTATATGCAGTATCCGTGGTCTATGTTGTCCTTTACGTTTCTTTTGTCCTTACATAATTGTTTTTACAAGTATGAATCAATGTCTTTTACACACTTATTCATAGTTATGCCCGATGTCAGAAGCAGTGATGGGCTAGTTATAGATCAAATCTCCATGCTTGGTTTTGGATTAGAGTTTGCATGCGATATGATTGAAGATTTGATGCATTCTCTTAACAGCACACAAGAAGATTTTCTTCCATCTGAACTCCATTAGTATAATGGGGCTGTTTGGATGAGCAGAAATAAGTGAGAGGTTGAGCTTAAAAGCTCCTTTTATCTGTAGTGTTTGGATGAGGTAGATTATTATAGATTATGGGTAAAAAAAATATTTTTTTTGAAATTGTGAGGTTCGAACATGTGACCTCATGTAATGAATTCAAACACTTTACCACTCTAACAACACAACATTGTGTAAACAAAACAAAACAATACCTTAAGATGTTCGAAATTTGGCCGAATTTCAGCAAAAAAATCCGGAATTCTGGCTTGAAATCCGGAAATCCGGCTGAAAATACGGAAATCCGGATTACATGCCGGAATTCCGGATTTTTTTTTGCGGAAATCCGGTTATTTTGTTTGTTTAGAGAGGTTTGACCAATTATTTCAAATTTTTGACTTTTTAGTTCCTCTCTACTTACTCTCATCCAAACAAGGCCAATAACATACTTACATAACTGCATTATGTGATGCATTCAGGGAATCATTAACATGAAACAACACTGAAGATCCAGTCGAATGGAAGAGTTTTTCGACATAAAAGTTTGCAGTAGAGACTTCTAAAAGGTCACTTTCTAAACTTTCTCCCTTTTTTAACCGGTTGTTCAGCACACAAAGAAACATGCCATGCCATACCGGCCCACTTGACATCTCTAGTTGCACCTAGAAGTTGAAACTTTTCAAACCGCAAACCAAACCAATTCATGTTAATTGGTCACGATATCTTTGTGGAATAGTAAAATGAGTCGGTAAGAAGCTTCTCCCCTCTCTGTAACCTGCAAAATCATTGAAATGTCCAGCAAGGAGCCATGGTTGGTCATGGTCAAAGGACTTGCTGTGAATGTCCTCCCACATCTTGTCCATAATATTAGTCAGGCATGCATACACTGTTGAGAAGTATTTATTAGTTGTGGAAACTGGCTCGCTTGACTGTTGCATGAATTAACCTAGCCAGTTAACTCGGTGACATGACATCGACGGTGATTTCTTCTGGTTCTATTCCGGTGCATTCATATACCACCAGGTCAACGGGGAGGATCCAGGAATTCGATACAGGAGGGGCTAACTTAGAAAAACTGAACAAAATAAGGGTAACATATTTAATATGATCTACTAGACTTGTCTCAGAAACTTCTGTTTCCATCCAGAACCACTGATTCAAAGCATTCAATTTTGAAGAACCCACTATCCAAGCAAATAAAGCAAAACTTCTCTTTTTCCTCTTTTCCACCATTTACAGAATCACAACCGTCAACTACAGAGACACCATCCATCAACAATACTGCAGCCACCAGCACAATCAAACAACATCATCATCCTCAGTGGGACAGATCGAGCAAGTTGTACAAGGGAACACTGTTGAAGAGCTAGATGCTGCATGATCTTTTGGAAACTTATTTGGAAATTCTTTTCTGCTTTGCTAATATTTGAAATATGTTTGATGTTAGCTTGTTTATCATTTTTGTTGTTGAGGAAATTGTTTGTCCTTTCCAGTACTATATGTTCTCAAAACATTATTTTGTTTTGTGCTTTTATCTATTAATGAGATTTCTTATCTTCAGTAACAAAAATAATAAGATGTTAGTTGCATATGCTTGATCTACCCAGAATTGTCTCAGAAACTTCTGTTTCCACAAGAACCATTTATTCAAAGCCGTTATTTTCTTGCATTCTCCGAAAATTCGTCAATCTTCGGTTACCGGCAATATGATGAGTTCCAAATCAGAAGCTACATCGATAAACTTAATGGGGGAAACTGGATAGCGATGACTCGGTCTAACCATGATCTCGCTCAGAGTTTTCTCCAATGGTTTCCATGCCTTCATTCCCCCACATAGCGGGAACGTGCTTCGTTCTTAACCTACAAGTTATGGACTACTAACTAGTACTACCTCTGTTTCTTCTCTTTCAGCTTACTTCACTTTTTGACACTATTCACTGGGTCACTTTGACCCGGTGATTTGGTTAGCAAAACGATACACAAATTTGGTAATCCTTGCATGATTTTATAAAGTAAACTTTACTCTACAATACTATAAAAAATTGCCAAAAACATACATCGTTTTCCTATCCAAATCACGAGTCAAAGTGACCCCGTTACGGATAAAAAAAGTCAACCTAAGTTAAAAGAGAAGAAACAGAGGTAGTAACTACTACTTGGTCGATTTTGCCAAAAAAGTTATCAAGTTGACTTTTGGGTAAGTCATATTGACCGACTGATTTAGCTAACGAAATGATACGTAAGTTTGCAAATTTTTCATAAGATCGTAGTTTTAAGAAAGATCTACAATATTATGAAAAGATAACACGTTTCCGAATCATATCGTTAGCTAAACTAGTAGGTCAAAGTGAACAGATGAAAAGTGCACTGAGTAGATTCTAGTAAAGCAGAGGTAGTATAGTGAGATAGACGATAGAAACATTGTAGAGCTACAAAACTCAAATAAGCTGCAGCAGTGATTCATCTTTACATCGTATTCACTACTAGAAATCTTAGCAAAAGCTATCATTAAGAAAATGCGGTTTTTGCTAAACTTAATAATGTATTTAGCAAAACAGCATTAAATGCAGCATTAGCGCTTATGCTGCATTTGCCAGTGTTGTTTTTCCCATTGCAGCATTAAGCTAATGCTACATTACTTGCAGCATTAACTAATGATGCACAGTTCTAGTCACACCTTGCAGCATTTACACATTAATGCTGCATTTTGGAATCAAATTGCAGCATTATTGGACTTTAATGTTGCATTTTTACACTCAATTTTGGAGTATTATTGTTGATTAATGCTGTATTTTTCTTCCTCTGTAATTTTTTTTTTTGTTTTTTTACAAATTTCTTCTGTTTATCTTTACTCTTCCCTTTTCATCTTCTTCAACTCTTTCTTCCTCCTCAACTATCATAAACAGAAATCATCAACAAAACATGAACTGATTCTAATCTAATAACAAGAACACAACAACAACATATCAAAAACACACAAAATTTATATCCTTTCATCCATACCGATTTATATCCATTTACAAAATCACCATAAATGTTCAATTCTACATCACTAATAACATGAAAGTCATTAAAAAAATCTAATCTAACAGATTTAAAAAAAAAAAAAAAAAAAATCTAATCTGCAGATTCATCCTCATCCTTTCTTCCCTTGTTCTTCATGACAGTCAAGTGCCAGATCTAAAACCCTTTTGAAAATGGTAACCAGTCAGACTCTCATCCAAAAAAACTGCAACAACCAGATCAAAAATGCAAAAGTAAGCATTCAATCGCAATATCAAGCATAAATAAGTATGTATGTGTAATGAAATCAGAAGACGGAGTTGAAAATGTACCACAAATCAAATAAATTCCATTGAAACCCAAATATGAAGAGAAATGAACAAAAAAGTGGTTGAATTAGGTCTTGTGCGAGTTGAAGCTGCTGGTAGGACATGTTCTGAAACCCAAATACCGTCCCTCGATCTTCAACCACCACCGCCGAAATCACCGCCACCGAAATCAGTTTGCAGCATTGCAGGGTACCAATGGATAATTCAAACATAAAAAAAAAATCGTTTCCAAGATCAGTTTCTCAGGATTAGTATCCATACGAGCATATCTACTAACAATCCCAATTCCGTAAACAGAACATAAAATTGCAAACAAGAACATGTAGTCAAACTGCGAGATGATCAACTTATCACTGAAATGTAATTATAAAAGATCTCATTCCTCAATTGCAACTTCAAACAAAAGATCATCACGAGAGTAAGAAACAAATCCGAATCCGAGTGATTCGATCCGAATGGATCAAGTCCGAATCCGATCCATATTAAAATGGATCGGATATGGATATTAAAAATCAAAATCCGATCCATATCCAGATTCGATCCGAATATATTAGGATATCCGATGTATATTCGACCCGAAAAGATCCGAACACACATAGCTTACGAAAATACCCTTAGAGTTATAAAAAAATTATGCTTTTACCAAAATATATATAAACACATTACACAAATCACTACACATTATGTTTCCAGGCCTGAAGAAAATATTCTACTATGGTTATGGACAATTTTACTGTTGTTTAAATTGAATTTGTAGACAATTTTAGACGTTATTGGTGTCATAAACCTTTGAATGGCTTGCTTATATTTCTTGATAGATTTGCGCTTGTAAAATTGGTAAAATATTTTTAATATATTTTTACCTCTTTAAGGCAGATTTTGTTTTGGTCTGGTGACTCTTTTTACGTATTTTTCTGAATTTGTTGTGTATTTTTTATGAGAAAAAAAATGCTTAGGATCCGAATCTGGATCCGAATCAAATCCGTTTCTTGAGATTTGGATTGTCGGATCGAATACGGATATTGCAAATTAAATCCGGTCCGAATCCGATCCGAATCCGTTTAGGATCCAGTCGGATTTGGATCGAATATGGATCCACTTATTTTGATCGGATCCGGATATGGATATAGGTGAATCCGGTCCGAATCCGATCCATTGCCATCCCTACCGAAATCACCGCCACCGAAATCAGTTTGCAGCATTGCAGGGTACCAATGGATAATTCAAACATAAAAAAAAAAATCGTTTCCAAGATCAGTTTCTCAGGATTAGTATCCATACGAGCATATCTACTAACAATCCCAATTCCGTAAACAGAACATAAAATTGCAAACAAGAACATGTAGTCAAACTGCGAGATGATCAACTTATCACTGAAATGTAATTATAAAAGATCTCATTCCTCAATTGCAACTTCAAACAAAAGATCATCACGAGAGTAAGAAACAATACCATCTCGAACCAGATCAGAAGCCTCTAAGGCCGATTCAAGCTCGGATCAGCAAACAACGGATTCTCAAAACTCCCGACCATATACTGCTTCTCGTAGTGCTCGAGTCAATGCTTCCCACCTTCAATTCCAGATCAACGCCTCAAAACCGCAATCCAGCGACTTGTGCTGACTTAGTCGCCTCCCACTACAACAACTAGTGTCTCACTGCCACCAGAAGTACCGCCGCCGAAATCACCGCCATCGATCGACACCGCCTATTCCGCCTAACCACCGCCCCCTGCAATAGAAACAGATCCGAGACAAAGAGATAGAGAGAGAGTGAGATAAGGACGGAAGGGGAGAGAGAGAGAGACTCACCAGATCTGGAACGCAGAGGGAGAGACGACGATGGGAGGTCCGAGAGGAGGGCGATTCGGCGGTGGCGGTCGTTGGCGGTGGAAGAGACCGAGACAGAGAGAGAGCGGAAGATGAAGACGTCAGAGACGCCGACGGGAGGTCCGAAGCTTCCTCATCTCCTCCTCTTCACTCTCTCCCTCTCGATCTCTTCCTCATCTCCATCTCCGTCTCCCTCTCTCTCTCTCTCTCTCCCTCTCTTCCTCATCTACGTCTCCCCCCCCCCTCTCTCTATGTGCATTCATCGCATGGGTGTGGGCACTTGGGGTGGGTGGAGAGATAGGGTTGTGTTTTGTGAAATTTTCAATTCCCCCAATTTTTTAGTGAAAATGTCCCCCAAAATGTTTTGTGATAGCAGCATTACTTGTAATGCTACAATACTAATCATTTTTTTTAGAATAGCATTTTTTGTAAAAAGCAGCATTTACACACTTTAATGCTGCAATGTATTTGTTTACTTTTTTTAATTGTAGCATTAGTTCGTAAATGCTACAAAGTAAAACATTGAATTTGTATAAAAACAACATTATTGTGATTAATGCTGCAATTTGTATCATGTTTAGTCAAACATTGCAGCATTATTAGATTAATACTGCAACTTATATGCTGTTTAATGCTGCAATATTACAGCATTTACTTTGCAAGATTAATACTAATGCTGCTTTAGGGTATCAATTACCGCATTTGTTCAAATGCTATGAATAAAATGTGGTATTTGCTAAGATTCCTAGTAGTGATTCTTGCGGCACATCTCGGAACAGATGCTCGAATCCCAGTTGGATAACGGAGATGAAATGATAATGACTGTCCAGTTCTGCTTAATAGCGGCTTACTACAGTGAGATTGACAAGAGAAACATCCCTCATAGTAGACCGCAAAAATTCTATGAGTTTCATTGCCTTATCACTAGGGTCTTCCATTTTTCTACTACTCTAATATATAGTATGCTGATGTTAATTTCATGGGGATGCTTTTTTAATAATGTTAAAAGCTAGATTTTTTTTGGTCGGCGGCGGCGGCATTTGGAAGCAAATTAACACAACAATGAAAGGCAATAACTTTGCCATTGAAAAATGAAATGCCTAAGAACATAAAAAAAAAAAATGTGTAGAAGGAAGAAACTTTTTGGTCTTTATTTTCTTCTCAATTGGTCAATCCCATCTCGCCTACAGGGGTGATGAACACTAGAATCCAACGTTCTCTTCAGGTAACAGATCGGAAAAACCATGAAAGCAACAAAGAGAGCAAAATGGACACACACAAAAAAAACTGCAATTATCATAACCACCATAACAGGTCGCACCAAACCGAATCCGATCGGCTGAAGATAGCCGTTCCAGCATGCTTTTCATCAGATCATCTGGAACATCGGACGAATCTCGAGTCTTCATCATCGTCGTCATCACCCACTCCTGATACGATTTCAAAGCGTCAAAAGTTCGTCGGGGAAGCTGTGAACTTGTGATTCGTCGTCTTCCTCGCCATTGACGATGATTGTCCTGTGCCTTCTGTCAGTCCAATTTTACAGATGAACTCACGCGACAAACCCTAAGTCCGCCCTATCAACAACAAGAAAATATTCTGAAGATGAAGAATAGGAACCTATAGAAAGCTAGGGTAGTGTGGGTAATATCCACTAGAATACTACATGTGTTAATTTTTTTTATGAACCAGAACTATATTAGCAACCAAGAGAGACAAAAGAGGGAGGATCAGTCCCAACAGAAAGATCCTTTAAAAAAGGAAGAAGAGAAACATCTAACTGACCAAAATTTTGGTGAATGTGAGCCCATTTAGCAACATTGTGGGCACATTCATTTGCTAATCTAGGAATAAAAGAGACCTTTGAATATGTGTTAATGAAATATGAGCATTTTTTTAGTACTCTATTAGAGCACCCTATCTCCAATGATAGTGCACCACTTATACAAATTAGTGTAATGCTCGTGGCCAAGGCAACTCAATCAATCCTAGTCTTATATTCCGGACATATCCAAGGGCTGAAATTCAACCACTACTCCCCCCGATGAACAGTAAAACCCTAACCCTATCTTAATATATAGACAGTTAGTGATTGATACATACTCATTATTTGGAGCACTAAAGAGTTTCTTATGAAACAAAAGTGATCTAATGACTGAGATAGATTTGATCCAATAATTTAAAGAGCAAAGAGTGACACACCAATTTTAATACCCGTGGATTACTGTCCAACAACTTCTTCATCCGTACCACCGGATAAAAATGCTTAAGCCTTGAAGGTGCTAGTAGTAATCCATAAGTTTTACCATATATCAGATGTCAAACTCACAAATCTCCAATGTGGCACATGATATCACAATCTCCCAACCACATATACATCTAATCCTCAATATCAATCAGCAATATCTCGATGTGGGACGGGATATTACACCAATGGTTATTTAATATGCGTATTTAAACATACTTACAAATAAATAATAAACGTAATAGAAAGTTTCGTTCAGGCTTCGTTGAACTTGGGCCGAAGTTACATAACGAAGCCCAGCTCATATGTTGGTTGGCCTCAAATTTCAAGCTCAAGCCCATGACATTTGTTAAATCCAAGCACGTGAATTCCCGTGCTGGGTTGGGCGGGTTGGTCAGGCCGATAACCAGCCCTACTCTCAAGTAGCTTTGTGTGTAGTGAAAATGTCTTTTACTCTTAAGTAAATGTGGCATAATTTGTGAAAATCTTTCTCAATTGTTTTCTTATGTCATCTACAGTCGGGTTCACGTATGTGCATATGTAGTGATTCTTCTCTGCCTTCTCTAGACAGATAGAGAGCCAGTACTCCTTCCGGAGTTTTCGTAGTCTTGCATCTCTGCAAGTTTTTTCTTCGTCCCTCTTCCCTTCTCTTCGAGTGTTCCTCCTTCAGATATACAATCCTTGGTCATTGTTGGAGCTTATGTTGGGCTCGCCGTCGCCGCCCCTCTTTGCGGCAGCGATCCCTCCCTGTTTCTTATTATAGTTCCATTTTTAATCATGTTTTTCAGATCTGGGCATCTAGGTCACTCATGTGAAGCATTTTGGGGCGATGGTGAGGCCGGGTCTCAAGGGTTTGGACGAATCTTCTCAAGCGGTGGCCATAACCCATGTTTCTTCTTTGCCTGCTCAACCTTGAGGTTAAATGGTGATTGTCCAGGCTCGGATCTATTCTTGGGTTTTGATGTCTTGTGTCTTTCTTTCTGCCTGTTCGGTCGTTGGTGTGCCTCATCTACCCACCCGTCCTCCATGATTCTGATGAAGAAGCTTTAGTCTTGCAAACGTGGTTTGATGTTGGCCGTTTTTAAGGATGTTTCACGGCCGATTCATGTCCTCAATAGCCATTATGTGTTTTTTCGGTGTCTGTTTTGTCAGTGATCTGAGCATCCTGCTTTTCCGATGGTCTACCGTTCTTCCTTGGAAACTCTAAAAGCAGGGTCGTCTCTACCTATTCGGGGACCTCAGGCGAGTTTCTCCTTTCAGGCCCCCTTATTTAAGGCTCCTATATGTTTTGACGTTCATTCAACATGCCCGTTAATGACAATTATGATATTTATGTGATGTATGATATATTATCGATGTTCTTTACCTTGCAATTCTCTTATTTATGATACAATTGTGTACACTATATGTCGTTTCCGCTTTGTTTGTAATTGTTTCTCAAAAGTCGTTTTTTGTTAGTTTAATTTTTCCAGTTGTGATGGAAGTTTTGTTTGTTTATTTAAAAATAATGAAAATAAATTTATTATAAAAGAAAATTATGTGGCCTCAACAAAAAAATAAGTTCAATGAGTAAATACGAAAATATCAGTAATATTAAACTTGTAAAAGCTACTCAAAATATGCACAAAAACTCCCATCAGAAAACATATGCACAGTTTGCAAAAAAAAAAAAAAGAGTTTCTCAAAAAAAAAGGAAACATATGCACAAAAGTAGTTATTCACAACTAAATAAATCCATTTAAAGATACCCCCAAAGTTTCTTAGAAAATATGAGGCCCTAGGCAAGGTTGAACTTGGCCTTATGGTAGAGACGGCCATGTCTAAAAGTCAGCGTGTGGTACCGTGAAGAGTCTATGTATTATTTATTGGAAAGGAACACTTTTGATTGTTTCCAATGTTTTTATTTTATGTTCTTTTTCAAAAGCTTTGTCTCTCAGATGTGGTGGTCTGTACCACTCTGTGTGCTTTGTCTATTCGGCTGTGATAGCTTCCCTTTCAATGAAAGTTACAATTTCAGTAAAAAAAATGTATGCGCATATTTACTAGCTATTTCACCATATCACGTCATGAGTTTTGGTGAGATTTGAAGTGGCCCATAGAAAAAAAAATCAAAAAAAACAAAAAAAAAACAAAAAAAAAAGAAAAGCTCACAGGAACCATATATTAATTCTTCATAAACTTAATATGTGCCTCTTCTACGGCACTTCATAATCTAATGTGTCATATGTGAATTTATTGCCATACTAATTTGCATTAGTTGAATAAAAGCGTAATTGATTCAAGGATAACAAACACCGAAAGTAATATTAGTTGCTTCATAGAACGACACTAACAACTTCCTTAAACCTTTTGTGATAGTCCGATCAGTAGTGTTTTCTCTAATAAATTGTGTAATAATTTTATCGTATCCTTCGGTAGCCTTTGTTTTTACTAAGTCCTGCTCCATGGAGTTGGAATATCCACACCAAAATTTATAGGCTTTGCCTCATATGCTTCGCATACTAGCTCAAATTTATTGACAGCTAATAAATATATGAAAGGTAACTCCTAATCACACTAATACTACTGTGTTGAGATTTCAAACCATCTCAAACTATTAAGTTAATAATAAAACAAAGAGGACCGCTTTGCTTCACATTTTTTTCTTCACCTTGAAGTTCACCTCCTACGTGTCAAGATATAGTTGTTAGTAGTATTTATTTTAAGATATTTCTATAATCACACCACCAATCAACAACATCCACATAAGGGGGAACTTGAAAGGTGGAGAAAAAATGGTGACGTTTAGCATTTCCGTAAAACAAAAGCATTTCAATTTCTCAAATAAATAAATGTTAAGAGTTACAACTCATCATTGAATATGACATATTAAAAGTGTTTGATTCATGCGTTTAGAGGTTGGAACACTTATGTAATCATAATCATAATTTGTGCATAAGAAAACTCAAGTCCTACTCTTCGTGCAGGTCCTTTTTCTCCTCCGAACTTCTCTTTGCATTTTCATGGCCTCGTAGACACACTTCATGAATTTTTCAGTTTGTCCCTTGGACTTTTCCTTCTGGTCAGCCTTTTCATCGCTTCTGTAAGGACTGATGTACCTTGTTGTATATGTAGTTCTATTATAAGGACTATTATCTAAATATAGCCTTGTACCCTAGGTATAAATACAACCTATATGATCTGAATGGACGTACGGCAGATTGTTATTCATTCTGTTCTTGACTTCCTGGCTGCGCTTTCTACCTTCGGTGCTAGAGTTTACATGGAATCAGAGCCTGGTCATATTTGATTGTAGGATTGTTACAAAGTATCAGACTTTGTTGAATCCTTCCTCTTCCAGGATATCCTAAGGTTCACCTTTCTTCTGAGTTTTGATCTCAGGTACGTCTTTTGAGATTTGATCTCTGGTTTTGATCCATAGCTTATCGTTTACTTGGGTTAGTGTTTTTATCTCAATGGCTTCTGAAAAGGGGGAAACCTTGGCTGTGAGATTGGATGGTAAAAATTATTCGATTTGGCGTTTCCACTTTCAATTCTTTGTGGAAGGTAAGGGTTTGTGGGGCTATGTCGATGGGACTGAAAAAAGAGCTGAGAAAACTAAACTTTCAGAGTTAAATCAGTGGAGGGTGAATAATGCTAAAGTTGTTTCATGGATATTAAGCTCTGTAGAAACTACCATTGGAGTTTCAATGAGAGGGTTCCATACTGCAAAAGAGATGTGGGACTATCTTGAAAAAGTCTATCAACAGTCCAACTTGGCGCGGAAGTTTCAAATTGAGAATGATATTTCCTGCTATGAGCAAGGTGAGAAGAGTATACAGGAATACTATGGGGGTTTCATGAACTTATGGGCTGAATATGAATCTGCGATCACGGAAACAACAACAACAGATTGTTGCGCTAATACTTTGAAGAAGGTGTTTGATGAGAGGAAGGTCATGCAGTTTTTAATGAAGCTTCGTCCTGACTTTGAGATTGTTAGGGCAAACATTCTGAATCGTGGAAAAACTCCTGACTTGGAAATAGTGTTGGGAGAACTTCTTCGAGATGAGACAAGAATTGCAACACAAGCAACCCTAGAGGAAAATAGGGTTCCTGACTCAGTTTTTGTAGCAAAATATGAACCTCACAAACCACACCAAAAGGACTTCTCTAAAATGCAATGCTATGAGTACAAGGAGTTCAGTCATGTGGTGTCGCATTGTAATAAGAAAAATGTACGTGTCTACTGCAAGGAAAAAGGACACATTATCACAGAGTGTCGTGAAGTTCAACAAAAAGGAAGCAAGAATTTCAATTCAAGGAAGCCAAACCATCGAGTTTATCAGGCAGCTACTGTGACATCAAGTTCTGGTGGTTCAAAATCTGATGGTGCCCCTTCCACAAGCTCAAAATATTCAGGAGGTCAGGATGCGCTTATCTCAGAGGATATACAAAAACTCGTACAAAAATCTGTCTCTTCAGCCATCTCATCAGCTTTTTCTGCTATTGGCCTGAGCGGTAAGAACTCTCACCTTTCTCCAGTTATAAATCCTCTTTGGATACTTGATTCAGGAGCATCAAATCATATGACTGGAGTTCATCGAAGTCATACTTCAGTGAAATCAGATTCAGGAAACAAACAAATTCTTACAGCAAGCGGTGATATGCTTGACATTATTGGAACTGATAACCTCTCTTTATCTATAGCACCGAACCGTTCCTTTGAGTTGCCCAATGTTTTTCTTGTTCCTAAGCTTACTAAAAATCTGATTTTCTATTGGGCAACTTGTTGATAATAATCATATTGTTACATTTTCTCGTGATGGTTGTCTTATCCAGGACCAGCACACTGGGACAGTGAAAGGGAGGGGGCGTAGGATCGGTCGGTTGTTTGCTCTGGAGTTCGAGAAGACAAATAAGGGCGCATGCTTATTTAGTCCTTCAAGTTCTGATTTTTCAGTTGATAATAAAGTTTGGCACATGTGGCACCGCAGACTTGGCCATCCGAATGCCAAAAAGCTTGATACTCTTTTTCGTTCTCGTTGTATTCCAAACAATATCTCTTCATTACCTAACATTGATAAATCTTGCATAAGTTGCTCTTTGAGTAAGAGCATGAAACTACCTTTCCCTGATCATTCAGAAATAAGAACGGAACCTTTTAGTTTAATTCATAGCGATGTATGGGGTCCGTCTCCTGCTCTTTCTAGATTGGGGTACAAGTATTTTGTGTTGTTTATTGATGATTGCACCCGTCACACTTGGATATACTTTATGCGTCAAAAATCTGAAGTGTTTTCCCATTTTAAATCTTTTTTGTCTATGTGCCGAACTCAGTTTGACGCTACAGTAAAAATCATTCGCTCGGACTCAAGGGGTGAATATATGTTGGGTGAATTTCAAAAGTTTTTGCAAACTGAAGGGATAATCTCTCAAAGGACTTGCCGTGATACCCCTGAGCAAAATGGAGTCACTGAAAGGAAAAATGGGCACATTCTCCAAGTTGCTCGGGCCCTGATTTCTGACTCTCGTATTCCTTCAACATTCTGGGTTGAGGCTGTGTCAACAGCTGTCTATCTCATTAATCGGCTTCCCTCATCTGTTTTGAAAGGTGCATCTTCTTACTACTCGCTTTTCAACTCTCACCCGGATTATTCTCGCTTACATGTATTTGGTTGTGTGTGTTTTGTTCCTCTTCCACCTCATGAAAGAACAAAACTCTCAAAACAGGCTGCTATGTGTGCCTTTGTCGGATATAGTACTCAGCAGAAGGGTTTTTTGTGCTATGATCCCACCATACGTCGTGTACGAGTGTCTAGACATGTAGTCTTTTTAGAGAGCATATCATATTATACCTCTATGGCACACTCGTCGGAGATATCACTCCCTATACCTGATTTTACAGGTTCATATGAGGATGTTGGTGCAGCTAAGGAATTGTTGGTTTATCGTAGACGAGGAAAAGATGCAAATCCTAAAATTTCCCCCCTTCACCAACCAGTGCAAGAACAACCTCCAGATCATGATATTGTGAGTCCTCAATCTATTCCCTCTACTTTAGATGATCCTGGTGCATCTAATGCTATTGTGCCTTTGCGTCGATCAACTCGGTCGACTCTTGGCCATCCTCCTGAACGCCTTAGTCTCCTTGCCTAACATTCATTATTTGCTTCATTAGATTCGGTGACCGTCCCTAAATCATATCAGGAAGCAGTTAAAATTCCGTGCTGGAAAGAGGCTATGGATACCGAATTAAGTGCCTTAAAGGAGAACGATACATGGTGTCTGGTGCGTCCACCACCAAATGCCTCTATCATTGGAAGTAAGTGGGTGTTTTCAGTTAAGTTGAATTCTAATGGTGATATTGAGCGATATAAAGCAAGACTTGTTGCATAGGGATACAAACAAGAGTATGGGATTGATTATGATGAGACGTTTGCTCCGGTTGCCAAAATGTCTACCATTCGACTTCTTCTTGCCATCTCTGCAATCCGCCATTGGGAAATCTTTCAGATGGATGTGAAAAATGCCTTTTTACATGGTAATTTAAAGGAAACAGTTTATATGCATCCTCCCCCAGGCTATGGTAGTGATACGTCACTGGTGTGTCATTTAAAGAGATCCTTATATGGTTTAAAACAAGCCCCAAGAGCGTGGTTTGAGCGTTTTCGCACGGTGATTTTAGATTCTGGATTTTCATAAAGTACGTTTGATTACTCATTGTTCATTCACCGTAATTCTCAAGGAGTTACCTTACTATTGCTATACGTTGATGATATCCTTATTACAGAAGATAATTTGGAAGGCATTGATCGATTGAAGAAGCTTCTTTGTAATTCATTTAAAATGAAAGACTTGGGTTCTTTAACGTACTTTCTTGGGTTAGAAGTTCACCGCTTTTTGGATGGATATTCTGTCAATCAGCTGAAGTACACCTTGGATCTACTCAAATTCGCCAATTTGACTGATTCTAAATGTGTTGATACTCCAATGGAGGTGAATGTAAAGTTCAGACAAGATGATGGTGAGAGACTTTCCGATCCAACCTTTTATAGACAGCTTGTTGGACGTCTCATCTACCTTACCATGACTCGGCCAGATATATCCTTTGCGGTACACATGGTCAGTCAATTTGTTTCTTCTCCTTGTCGTAATCATCTTGCTGCCGTTCATCGTATTATTCGTTATCTTCGTTGCACTACCTCAAGAGGAATATTCTTCCCGTCCCAATCATCTTCTGAGTTACGAGCTTATGCTGATGCCGATTGGGCAGGTTGCCCTGATACACGACGATCTACAACTGATTGGTGTGTCTTCCTGGGGGACGCTCTTATTTCTTGGAAGTGCAAGAAACAGCCAACGTTCTAAGTCTTCCTATGAGGCTGAATACCGAGCCATGTCTTCCTTGAGTGGTGAGATTACATGGCTTCGGGGTCTGTTGAAAGAGTTGGGGATGGAGAGTAGCACACCAACACCGTTATATGCTGATAATATCAGTGCTATACGTATAGCATCTAATCCGGTTTTTCACGAGCGCACAAAACACATAGAAGTTGATTGTCACTTCATTCGTGAAAAGTACTTAGCCGGTGAAATATCATTGCCTCATGTCTCTTTTCAGTACCAACTTGCGGATATTTTCACCAAGGCAATGACAAGAGCTCGCCATCAGTTCTTGATTGACAAACTGATGCTTCGCAGGCAGCATCAGTTTGAGGGGGCGTGTAAGGACTGATGTACCTTGTCGTATATGTAGTTCTATTATAAGGACTATTATGTAAATATAGCCTTGTACCCTAGGTATAAATACAACCTATATGATCTGAATGGACGTACGGCAGATTGTTATTCATTCTGCTCTTGACTTCCTGGCTGCGCTTTCTACCTTCGGTGCTAGAGTTTACAGCTTCTACTATTCAACAGCAATTTCTCTGTGAGTGCATCCCACTTTTCCAGAGCCTGCAAAAAGGTTTAAATGGTTAGATTTAAGTTATCACAACCTGTAGATTCTATGATCACGTTAAAATATTTTCTTGGAAAGAGATTAATTTGATTAATTGAAATCAAGCTTTTCGATTGATGATCCAACAATATTGTCAAATGCCTTCTGTCAAATGTTTCAGTATTACACATCTGAAACAGAACAGGCCTATAAAGAAAAGGAACATGCCTCCTGCTTCATAGCCAGAATAACCTTAGTTATTCTGAATTCCTCCAAGAGTAACTGCCTACTAAATGATTGCTTCGGATTATGTGAGTACTACTACTAGAAGCCTTTGGTAGTCTCATCACAAGATATCATCCTTGCATCTATCAGCATTCGAAATGACAAGGACTAAAAAGAAGTTTTCTTTACCCCATCACTTGTCGAATTCCAAGGTAGAAAGAACCTAAAACTCTCTTAAGAATTGAGAACTGAATGGACCAATGATCTTCTGTATTTGCAAATATATTCTGATAAATGGTTCAAATGCAAAAAAAAAAAAAAAAAAAAAATGTACAAGTGACAATTACGGACCTTACCATTTTAATTCGGTTGCTACTGCACCAGGCAATCAAGTCCCAGCTCCTTCACAACTCAGCTCAATAACCATCTGTTAAACCCAGAGCCATGCCACAGTAAGATTTCAAGACTAGCTACCAGCAAGATAGTAGGTATGGAGAAGTTCACATAATCTTCCATTAGCGACAGAGGCTCAAGGTCCTGGTAAAACCTTCACAGAAGCATTACACAAGGTGTCAGCAACAGTGCATTCAAACCACTATTGAATTGAAAGAGTGATAACTGCTTACATGATGTCTCTTGAGAGAATCACACAGATAAATGCTGAAGAAACCTGCAGCACATACACAAATTTTTCAATCACATCTCGCTTCTCGCTTGATGTTTCTAGCAAATAGTCGAACATTCCTATCATGATAAATTAACTATGAAAGACAGTCAATAATGCAAGGCTGATGGTAAAAAGAGCATTACAATTTCTATCCTTATCGTAACCCCAATCTCAAGCCTATTTCCGTGACACATGTCCTTGTAGAGCTACTGAACTCAAATAAGTTGCAGTGATTCATCTTTATACTGTATTTTTGCGGTACATCTCGGAACGGATGCTTGATTCCCAGTTAAATAAGGGAGATAAATGATAATGACTGTCCAGGTCTGCTGAATAGCGGCATAAGTAGCGAGCTTTACTACAGTGAGACCGGAAATTTTATAATTTTCATCACCTTATCAGCTACTAAGGTCTTCTATTTTTCTACATCTGTAACGCTGACGTTAATTTCCTAGGGATGCCTTTTTAATAATGTTAAAAAGTTAATTTTCTTTTGTAATTTGGAAGCAAATTGCCACAACAATGAAAGGAAATAACTTTGCCATTAAAAGTGAAATGCCTACGAACATAAATAGAAAAAATAATAAAAACAAGTAGAATGAAGAAACTTTTTGGTCTTTCTTTTCTTCTCAATTTGTGTATCCCATCTTGCCGACCGGAGTGATGAACACTAGAATCCAGCGCCCTTTTCAGACAACAGATCGGAAAACCCATGAAAAAACAAACAAGAAAGCAACAAAGAGAGCAAAAGGAATGAAAAAGCTGCAATTATCAAAACCACCCCAAGCAAGTTCAGGATTAGAATTCCATAATGGGTAGCAGTGGACCTATAGCAGGTCTGTGCAGGGGCAGGGTTCAGCTTTCTTGAAAGGTTAATAAATTAGGTGTAAATGTGGTACAAACAAGAAATAATGCATGATCTCACCAACTTATTTTATAAATCCATGTCTTTGAACATCTACTAAAATTTAAATGTCCGTATTAATCTTCTCTCTCCCACCCTGCACTCTTTCCCAGTTTTGGTCACCCGCAGTATACAAGTGGTTCATTTTTCTTATCAGGCACTTCGGCCCTCATGGGCTCATCAGGCTTCTCATCCTTACCTGTTTTCCATTTTATCACAAACCTTGGCCTTTGTGCTTGTCAACGACCCTGGTGCCCAACACTATCATTATTTGCTCAAATTATCTTTGAAGTTCTGTCTACAGAAGGAGATGAAGTGATGATAATGGCCCAGTTCTCTCGATCGAGATCATAGGCTGACAAGTTTACACTTTCCCAATTCCTGTTTTCTTATTCATAAAGATCCGTCATGGTAGATCACATCTTCTGTTCATCAAGTACTAGTCTGATATTTTCTATTTCTCAGTTACTGTTTTCTTATACTAACTTTTTCGGGGATGACATATTTAGCCAGGACAAAGTATTTACAGTCCGGGGAAGATAGACCAGAAAACAAGTTGCTTCACACATCTGTCAATTGTCAACATGCTCCATGCAACATAAGAATGGGGAAACATAAGAATTCCAAACTAGCACAAGGTGGTCGTCCATGGGGAAGGATATAATTGTTAAACCGGAATACAGAAGTTCAGTTCCTAGGACGGTGGCCGAGGAATTCCATTCTGCATAAGAATACCCTCCCAGTTTTTCTACCAGTAAAATCTTCCTGGTGGTAGGACAAACCATGCAACACTTTTAATTAATGGACCCATGCTATAATGCTTCAATTCAGACCTCCCTTGTTAGCATAAACTTATCAGAGAAGCAAACCCAAAGGCGCACTTTGATTAGAGAGCCCTCACAGGACATAGCAACCTAATCTTGTACGATGCATCTGTACTAAATGATGTCTATCAAGGGTGCACAGAAACAGAAGATGGAGCCATAAGGGTCAGTCATAAAAAAGAAACCAGAAGAGTTTTAAGCTTTGGAAAATGACTACACCCTGAATTTACAAGTTCTACATTTTCTTGTGAACAGGGATCAATGAGTTGATCACTGGGAGAAAGAGCTGCAATCTCTCTAAGGTATATGGAAGTTGGAACACTAATACTAAAATTTCATACATGCCAGATGATCCACGTGAGCTAAGCACCGAGCTTTCTTCCTCCCTATATTCACCTCCTTAACCCCATCCCATGTGACGAGTCGTAGAAGGGACCACCCAGAAAATACCGGAAGTCCCTAGAATCAGATCCCAGAAAGACCGCACAGCAAAACCATGCAACATAAGGTAATTAACTGATTCGAATCTGGATTGGCACAAACAACACCATGTTAACTAACACTTGACGGCGGCAAACCAAGTTGTCAGTTGTCAAGATCCTGTCGTGAGCTGCACACCGGGCAAAGCTGAGACCAACAGACGGGCTCCTATTTTCCATATAAAAGGACTCGGAACCAAGAAAACACGAGCCTCGCATATCTCAGAATAATAAGAACGGACACAAAATGACCCTGTCGTGGAAAAGCGCCACTCAAGAGAGTCATTGCCCCCAGGAGAAATTCAGAAACGATGAAGGATTTGGATAACAAACTCAGCAAATCTGGAACCTCGCCACAACACGTTGCTACTGCACCACCAAATCAGATCTCAGCTCCCAACAGCTCAGCTTAATAACCATCCGTTTGGCACCCTATAAGCAGTGAACACACAGTAAAACTTCCAGGAGAAGACCAATCCATAGAAGTATCTCCCAGCTAGGGACCTGCTGATATAGCCCTACAAAGTATAACGTGAGGCCCCACATCAGCTTCCACTGGCTAAGCAGGCCTAACATCCTGGTAAAAAACATCAGCGAAGCATACATAAGGAGTGCGATAGTGTATTTAAGCTATAAACGAGCAAAGTTGAATATTTCCTGCCTACATTCTACTGCATAACATCTATCAAGAACACCATACAAAGAGATATTAAGAAACCAGCAGAAAAATGAATAATACAAAGTAAATATCTTCCCTGAAATTTGGACAAGCAGTCAAATTGAGCTGAACGTACTTATAATGATAAAAACAACTATGAAAACTATCAAGAAAGGAGGACATAACGCATAATGTTTTGAAGTTAGATCAAACTACCCAAAAAAAGCTAGTGAAATAGCCTGAAGAGTTTGTTGAATAATAAACTGATTCTTCAGCACAGACATAAAGAAAGTGAAAGGGTGAGACATGGAGAAGCTTCATAACATATTCCTCTTTTTTAGGTCATTGGACCAGTAGCCAGTATCCTTGAACCGGTGAAACTGACTATCTTTCAAGGAACAGCCAGGTGAGCTAAGCTCACGGTTGCTGGAGCTATGGAAAAATGTCCCGTCGGCGAGGTTATCGGAGCTGAATGAAGACGAGAGAGAAACCGAAAAATGAGATGCACACCAAAGTACAGTGCATTTTTTCACAATTAACTAGTAGTTGACGGCGGCGATCCAAGTAGTCAATAGTCAATGATCCTATCATGATATGCACACCTGACAAAAAATGAGACCCGCAGAGGGGTTCCTACATTTCAGATCAAAAGCTTCCCGAACCAGGAAAAAGAGTCTCACGCAGATTAGAATAATAGGAAGGTATGTAAAATGACCCTGTCGAGGAGAAGCACCACTGAAAAGAGACGATGAAGGCTTTGAAAAAAAAAATCAGTATATCTGGAACCGAACATCCCACAACACGTCGCCACCCTCTTCCCCCTCACTCGCACCCTGACTCAAACAATGACTCAAAAGAGCCAAGGGATCTTGAACCAGGCGATAAGGGGCCAGAAACCCAGAAGATCCTCCAAAATATGAGCACAACCAGCCCTAGTACCCTTCCACAAACCACATCCAAAGGGACCTACAGCACTGTTAGACTGCCAACCCCCACTCACCAAGCTGAACCATACTCCCACTGGGGGACACACAGTCCCCCAGTCAACTAGTGAGTCCAAGAACCCGATGACATTTCTTCTGTCTAAACTGCTGTCGAGGATCAAAGTAAAAAATTACCTGCTTCTGGTCATTAGTCAAGCCATCATTCTCTATTGGCACATGCGGTGCAAGCCCACAATTCAGTTGTTCCTTTGTGCATCCATATCAACAAAAATCTCAAGGCCTCTAACTCCTCCCTTGAGTAAGTATTACATGGTCTCTCACTTTCTTTTCAGAGGCATTTTCAACCGCAAATGTCTTTGTTAGAAGATTTTCATTTTCATTTGTCCCTGATAACTCACAATGTCCCAATTCATCTACGTCGTTTCACTTTATTCCCATTGGTATTTTGCTTTACAACAATCCTCTGCATATGGTTGGCAGGCCCCAAACACCTCCAGGTTTCCCATGCAACCTCACATGAACAATCAAAATGATGCTCAATTACAGTTGTTTCAGCAATCCTCAAAGAACATCTAGTACTGTCACCATCTACTCTCAGACCACTTGGCTCCTCAAAATCACTCGTTTTACAATGAGAATCAATGAGAGCTGTTCGTCAACCATCAGAGAGCATTCAGTACTACTGACATTCAGCATCAGTTTCTTCCATGATGAGCATCCCTCCAGGAACACTCTGCATGCCAGAAATAGCTGAAATCTACATCACATCAAGAGGTGGCTGAGCACTGCTCTTCCTCTCCTAGATCATGTGCCGAGGCATTCGTACCGATTTCTACATTAGTTGTTTCCTGCAATTACGTTTTCCCCAAATTAACCGTGAGAAGAAGACTTCAACGGTCCATTCTCACACTCCTCCTGTTCAGCAAAAGAAACTAACTTATAGCACCTAAGTTCAGGAGTTAGAGTGTTCCAACTTATGAATGGTGAAAATGTAGATTTTCCAGGACCCATTGCTTACTTTGTCATTGCCATGGACAAGGTAACATACAATGAAAGGGCATCTGAAGGCAACCTCTAGTGGTAAGTTTTCTCAGGAATCTGACCCATGCAGATAGAAATGGGATGTGATGGATTATCTGGTATCCATTCTTATAAACTCCAGATTTGTGGATCCGCAAACCAGAGCACCAGTGTGTAACTCTCATACACTCTTTTGTGTGCTGAATAATGGGTTAACAATGAAAGAAAGTACAAACACTAACCTTTTAGAAGCATCTGAAGCGTCCTTTAATGTGTGACAGAATTCTTCAGTTGTCTCGATCTTCAATGTTTTTCCTGCAGGGAAATACATCCAGATAACACATTCATATTACTATAATAGAGTTGACACAGCTCAAAATCTTTTTGTTTGCTGTTTCATGATTACTATCAA
This sequence comes from Linanthus parryae, assembly GCA_023055425.1. Classification (NCBI taxonomy): domain Eukaryota; kingdom Viridiplantae; phylum Streptophyta; class Magnoliopsida; order Ericales; family Polemoniaceae; genus Linanthus; species Linanthus parryae. Next base: position 3,753,524 of record JALGPY010000002.1, read on the forward strand.
ATACGTAGTTGACACCCATTAAAAGTGCATTCATTCATCCACCATGTTGCATGCAAACTCCATCCTACCAAACATGGAGATTTAATCTATAATTAACTAATCACAGCTTCTGACATGCTGCATAACTATGCAATAGTACACAAAAGACATTGATTCATATGAATCTTGTGCAGAACTTACACATAACTCGTACTCTACTTGCTACCAGTTCATAATTCTAAGGGATCCACAAAACCCTATCATGTAAATATCTTGTAGAATGGTAATAAGAATTCAGAACTTCAATTACTGTTATCATTGTGATTCCCCTATCCTGCACCTTAAGCTTCACATATGGGTAAGCAAATACCGTAGAACAGAAAGAATCTAGAAATCACAGTCATTTATGCATGTGGAATATAATAAGGGTTCTTAAGATACATGCATATCTCCACCACGAGTACAAAGAGAGAAATCACCGGTCTCTAAAAGGCCTAAACTAGTTGAATAATTAACTCCGCGCGCAAACATGGGTGGCCAAGTAAAACTTACTTGTCTTAGAGAAACAATTAAGGACCTACCACTAATACTATACCTGGGTTACTATTGCATCACCAAATAGAATCTCAGCTCCCACAGCTCAGCTTAATAACCATCAGTTAGGTACCCTATTAGCAGTGAACACGCAGTATCTACGTCTCTGAAAGACCTAAATTGGTTGAGTAATTAACTCCGTGCAGACAGTTGAGGCCTCGTAAAATGTAAATGTCTTAAGAGACTATTATACCTGGCCTGGTGGTTACTACAGCACCACCAAATCGAATCTCAGCTCCCAACGGTTCAGCTTAATAACCATCCATTTGAACACACAGTAAAACTTCCAGGAGAAGACCAATCCATAGTTGGATCTCCCAGCTTAGGACCTGCTGATACTACCCTACAAAGGATAATGTGAGGCCCCACATCAGCTTCCACTGGCTAAGCAAGCCTAAGATCCTGGTATGAGCGATAGTGGATTTAAGCTATTCACGAGTGGAACAAACTGCAAAATTGAATCTTTCCTGCCTACATTCTACTGCAACATCTATCAAGAACACCACACAAAGAGATATTAAGAAACCAGCAGAACAATGAATAATATAAAGTAAATATCTCACCTAAAATTTTAACAATCAGTCAAATCGAGAAAGCTATTGAACGTTCTTATAATGATAAAAACAACGAAGAAACATTATCAAGAAAGCAAACATAACAAGAAAATAGGATCTGACGCATAATAATGTTCTAAAGTTAAATCAAACTACCCAAAACAAGCTAGGAAAACAGCCTGAAGAGTTTCTTGACTAAAAAACTGATTTTTCAAGACAGACAAGAAAGTAAACGGGTGAGACATGGAGGAGCTTCCGCTTTTTCAAATCACTGGACCAGTAGCCACTATCCTTTGACAGGTGACACTGATCATCCTTCAAGGAACAACAGAGTGAGCTAAGCCTCATGGTTTTTGAAGCTATGGAAAGATATCTTGTCGGCAGGGTTATCAGAGCTTGATGAAGATGAGACAGAAACCAAAAATCAGGTACAACCGAAGTACAGTGCATTATTTCACAAACAGCACCAATTAACTAACAGTTGACGGCGGCGATCCGACTTGTTCATAGTCAAGATCCTATCATGAGATGCACACCGGACAAAGTGAGACTCCCAGAGGGGTTCATAGTTTCCAGATCAAAAGCAGCCGGAACCATGCAAACATGAACCCCACGCAGATCAGATTAATCGAAAGGTATGGAAAATGACCCTGTCAAGGGCAAGCACCACTCAAAGGAGTCATTTACCCTCAGGAGGAGTTCAGAAACGATGAAGGCTTGGAAAACAATCACTATATCCAGAACCTCCTAATAATTCAAGTCCCACCTAAACTGAACATCCCACATACGTCGCCGCCCTCTCCCCTCACTCGCACCTGACTCCAACAATGACGGCTCACAAGAGCCAAGGGATCTTGAACCAGATAGTAAGGGGTCAAAGAAGGATTTGACAAAGGAGTCTTCCGCACCATAAGATCCTCCGAAAAATGGACACTGTTCCCTAGGCCAATCTTAACCCGAACCCTAATGGCAAAATGATCACAACCAGCCACACCCAAAAGGACCTACAACACTGTTAGACTGCCAACCCCCACTCACCAAGCTGAATCTAGCATCAATAACTCTCCATCAAAGACTTTCGTGCTCTAAACCATACCTCCACAACCACTTCCCTTACAAGGATTGATTAGAAAGGATCAACTGTTGAATACCCAACCCTTAGCTCTCCACTTGGAGACACACTGTACCCCAGGTAACTGAATGATGTTTGAACTGATGCCCTGTCCCACCCCAAAGGAAACCACGAATCTTCTCCAAACACCTGGCTACAGAAATAAACATAACCAATCAAGGCATAGAATAAGTAGTAAGATATATTAATGGGACTGGGAGTGTATTTTTGATAAATATGAAGTTGTACGATGCAAAACTGGTATTCATATCACATAAAACACAACAATCTTCTCAGGAATCTCAATCATGTGGTGTTTGTTTAGAACCCACTAAGTCAAGGGTGGATCCACAGCCTTACAAGTGGGAGTAACTATTGCTTGCTCTAGGAGCAAATATGACGTGGTGCTCTAATCAATACAATAGAGGACATGTCAGGAACATGTAGACAATCCACTTTCTTTTGTCTATCACTCATTCTCTTTCTTCTTGACGTGTCCTGTGTTGTATGGTTAGAGCAAATCCACATCATTTGCTCTGAGAGCAAACAAAAATTTCTCTACAAGTGGGGGCTTGATTCCTTAAATTCTTGTTTTACCCGTATTTTGTGTAAATTTCTCTGTTTAGTCCCACAAAATTTGCACTACAGCCTCCACTCATTTTTCAAATTTACATTTTTTATCTTATTTTGTTTCATTTTTCTAGTTCAGTACCCACTACATCAAATTCCTGGATCTGCCCCTGCACGCAGTCAGTGCACAAATATAGTCTTTCTCATCCCCAATGGCATATCGAAATCAAGAGGCGGGAAAAGGAGCCCAGCAAGTAAGGCTTGATCAATTTACTATAGTTCACGAATCAAGAGCACCGGGGTTTACTCCTCGCGCAATTCAGATGGCTAAATAATATAAGTACTTGGGGAAGAATCCGGTAAGTAAATTATGAATTATATAAAGTCCTAAATAGTACAAAGAGACTATTAGTTTTTTGTGTTGGAAAATGATTCAGACTAACGTCTGTGGAAGTCTCCGACTCTCTGCAATGACCTTTTATCTGAACAACATTCCTCAGTTTGTCTTGATCTTAAATGATTAACCTGTCATTAATGAGAATACGTAGGTAAGAAAACAGTTTCTACATTTTTATACAGATCTAGCGAGAACTAAGCTTCAAATTTTACACAGCGCAAAACATATTAACTCTGAGCTGTCTCAGAATTTTCATCAATGAGAAAATTGACATACATTAAAGGGTACATAAATTCTACCACTGTAACACGTTAAAATCTCCCAACTTAAACGAGACGTGGGAAATTTATCTGTAATAACCACATCTTCTGATAGCCTGCACAATTATGCAGTAGTATGTAAAAGACATTAATGGACAAATTCTGCAAGTCCAAGTATAGAAGAATTATAAGAACTATGCAACTTCTAAGTTGCTTTAATAATTAACCCATTTCCCCATAAAAGCACCATCCAGCTTCACATGCTGGAAAGTAAAGATGTATATCAATCGTAAAGTCAGTTTCCCCACCTTGTCATAGCCAATTCTACCCAGTCTATCTTTTAAACCAAGTAAAACAGCATTTGATGATGTCATCATAAAAGAAGATAACCTTGCATATATCTGTACTTGATAACACGAGTTCGAAAGAAACTTGGTTATAGCATATCTTGTTGAATTATAGGGTAAAAGAAAACTTTAACTCACTTAAGAACAAAATTTTGAGTACACAAACCAACTCCACGTTCGAGTAGGGGCCTTTACCTGTAAGTTGTGAGAAAGACTATATTAGTTCTTTGTGTTGGAAAATGGGTTCATAACGGGAGAAAATTCAGACACTAAGCTTTCAGGAAGCAGCGAAAAGGAGGTAAGACTTCAAAGAGAAGACCACGCCACAGTAAGATCTTCCACCATACACTTGTTAAGATTTATAGGCTATCTTAAGCTTCCACTGGCAAGTGAGGCTTGAGGTTCTGTTAAATTTAAGATCTTCAATTAAGATCTCCCCAGTTTTCTGTGAGCAAATTTAAACAATTTAAGACTGAATCACTCCAGCCTCACTTCAATGCATAATGTCTACCAAGACCATTGCAAAAATAAATATTGAGGAACCGGTAAAATTAAGATAGAGCTAATGTGATACAAGCTCTGAAAGATTGATATACGTAATTGTCAATCCTCTCTTGACTAAGAGTTTTGATGGTCAAATCCAGCAAGCAATTGCACATTCTAAAAATAGTAAACTAACTATGAAAAGAAATCAATAATGCAAGCTAAACAGAAGGAAATGACATGAAATATTTCCATCATTGTGATCATCGATATCCTAATATGAATCTGCATACAGCATTTAACTATTTAGGTCTGACAAAATCACCCAAAACAATCTAGTTAGATACTCTGAAGAGTTAAGAGTAGAGTTATGCCCAGCTTTGGGGAAGACTATCAAGAAGGTTCAGAAGAGGAAAGGGGTTCCATCCACATTCCAAATTCGTCAACACTGGACCAGTAGCTACCATCCTCGGCCAGGTGACAGCAATCATCCTTCAAGGAATAGTATATTAGGCAAGCTTTATCCATCATGTATCTGTAGAAATACATTCTGTTGGCAACATTTGACCATGACGGGACAGGAACTGAAAATGAGGTAGGATCACCAAGAAAGAGAGCATGATTCCCCAAGCTTGTTTTCTCAACCCATGTCCTTGTAGAGCTACTAAACTCGAATAGGCCACAGCGAATCATTCCCACATTATTGTAATCGTCCTCTGGTGTGTACAAGAATACAAGAATTAACTTTCCTTCACATACAACCAAGTATGGGTATACGTCGTAATCCAGACTGTAAACCTTGTCCGGCAATGGAGATGAAGGGACAACGACTTCCCAGCTATGCAGAACAATATTATAAGCTGCGAGCTGACCTTCACACGATATGCAATAGAAGCATCCCTCATGGTAGACCACACATGAAACTAAACTTATCAGCTTATCAAATACCTTAGTCTTCCACTTTCGACTCCTCTGACGTAGTGTGCTGATGATTATTTTTCCGGGAATACTATCCTGAGACAAGAAGAAGTAAACACAGTCTGGAGAGGATGGATGTGATGAGAAAATGGCTCTGCACATCAATTGGTCCATCCAATTGTTATTGTTATCGAAATAATGGTCCAAATCAGGCAACTTGATGATCTTTTTATTGAAGGGAGAAAACAATAAGAAACATGTCATGCCATCATCTTCTCCAGATGAAGATGGTGATTCCTTTGGCCATAAACAGAGAAACCAACCTTTCTTAGAAGCTTTTATGCTGGTGTAGTGAAAACTGCCAGGGCCATCTCCTTTTGGGTTGCAAATTTCATAAGCAGCATAGTGTGGTCGTCCTCGCTGGTGAAGTGGCTCGAACAGCCTGAACACTAATCTCCGCTCCGACAAAAGAAGCCCAAAACAGTCGAACGTAGCCAGCCATGGAAGTTTGTCAATCATCCGGAACTCATAGTGATGACGATGATGTTCGGTGGTGACGAAGGAGAGATTTTTCTTACAAGTTGCACCAAATCGAATTCGATCAGCTGAAGAGAGCCCTTCCAATATGCGTTCCAATAAATCAGCTGGAAAATCAAACAACTTTAGATTCTGCCTCTTTCTAGTCTTGTTCTTCTTCATCCACTCTTGATACGATTTCAAGTCGTACATTGTAGCAGAAGCATTCGGGGGAACAAGAGCTTTGACCATGAACTTGTGATTCTTGTTCTTCTTAATCCCCTTCCTCGGTTGCGGCAGAGCCATTGATGATGAGTGTGACTGCAGTGTTTGGAAATAAACAAGTAAATGTAAGAAAAATAAAGCAGGATTACAAATCTCTGCTATGCATTTTCTTAAATAAGAAAACAATCAAGAAACCAATAATTTTTAGATCTTGACTCCTTTATTGGTTGATTGAGGGTCTCACCACTTGTTCTTGATTTGAGGGGCTTATATCTTCTCCTTTTTGGACGGATAAGATGATTTCAGGTTCGGGTGGAGTTGGGATCTCGAACTTAGGCGGATTTTTTTCTCTGATTTGGACGGAGATGGGATCTCTGATTTGGGCAGAAGAGGAGTACTCCGATTTGGGTGGGATCTCTGTTGGAATCGCCGACATCGGCATATATGCAATCTCCGGTATGGGCAGAGTTGGGACCTCTGATTTTGGCGGAGGCAGCGATCCTGTGCGGCGATGATGTCCTTCAGGCCTTGAATGGAATTTTTGTTAGCGTTCTGCTACTTCTGAATCTCCAGGGTTGTTATTTCTCTTTGGGAGTGACCCTAAGAGCTAGGAAGCCAGGGTGTGTGCGCGAGTTCAGGGTGCGGCAGCCGTATGGCTAATTTCTCCATATGTATAGAACATCAATTATAATCAATCCAAATCTAGCCTACCACTAAGCGGGTTTGAACCTATGACCTCGTGAGGGGGCTACAAGTGCTATTCCCCTGAGCTAGCACCCACTTGCGAACGTTTGTAAATTTATATAGGGCAAAAAACACTTTGACCCCTTCCGGTTTGAACATTATACATTCAACCCTTCCAATTTCAATAAAGACACTTACATCCTTTTTGAGTAACAGAGAGGATAAAAAGACTTGAATAACCCTCAAGTATTATAGCTGAACTTCTTGAACTATCCGTTGGAATGCAAAGTGACTACGTTATCCTCCACAATACTCCTCTTCTCCCTCCCCACATAGCATTCTTCTCAACCTTAGACACCACCAACTCTCTCTCCATCTCCATCTCCTCACCAACATCTCCACCAGACTTCTCTCTCTCTCCAAATTGGTGGTGGCTTCTCTTTGGTGTTGATGGCTGCTGTTCTCTACCCATCGATCTTTGTAGGCCACCCTTCTTGGTCATCCACCTTCGTCTGTGGAGAAAGTAAGCTGTGAAATTGTATTTTGGTTCTATCTCTCACGAGCCCTTTTGGCAGAATTTGGCTCGAATTGAGAATGACAATGGTCGTGATGGGGTAGTGAAGTTCAGACTTGAAGCTACATCCTTTTTTCAGTTTGTTGACGAGGAGACTCACGTTCTCAACGAACCCCTCTCCCATGTCGCTCAACCTCTTTACCAAATATCTCTTGAAAATATCTCCGTATATCTCATCTCATCTCTCTCTCTCTCTCTCTCTCTCTCTCTCTCTCTCTCTCTCTCTCTCTCTCTCTCTCTCTCTCTCTCTCTCTCTCTTCCATTTCTGCACAAGAAAACCCAATAGGAGCAGCAGGCCCGACAAACAATTGAAAGCACCAGGTTTAGTGTCACAAGTGTCAAACTGCATACAATCTTCTTCATATTTTTAAAATTTAAAGTATCAGGAGCTACTGGTAAGTTATGCATTAATTTGGGTCTAGGTCAGGCAGTATCAAACCCGACACGACGACCCGACACGAACGCGATACAAAGTTAGTGGGTTTGGGTCGACATAAACCCGCAATGGGTCAAAACGGGTCGACCCGAAAATGAGAGAGAATAACGCGTTGGGTTAAAGTCAACAACCGGGAATTGACCCGTGTCAACCCGCACAATACAACATTAACACTAATTTCCATCGTGGTCATTTTCTCAGAAAAGTTCATACGCATAACCATGATAATGTACGGGTCAACCCGACACAAACCCGCAATGGGTCAAAACAGGTTGCTCGAAAGTGAAAGGAATTAAACGGGTTGAGATCAAGTCGACCCGTTTATGACCCAACACAGTTTGACCCAACCCGTAACCCGCCAGGTTCACCCGAATTACCACCCTTACCTTGGGTTTATCTCACCGCATTTTATGTAGGGTGTATGAGTGCTTGCATAAATGATTATTGATTGGAGTGTCACATTATTTGTTAATGGAGAACTAGAAAGGAAGAATAACAAATTGAGTTACCGAAGAACCCGTAGTTTAGGGGCTGATCTGATGGGAAGAATAATAAATTGAGTTATGAAAAGAATCCATAATTTAGGGGCTGATTTGATGGGATATTTGTGGAAGATTTAAAAGTAATAAATTCTTAGATATGATTAGGATTTTAATACTTCTATTTATGGTATTGATTTAAGATATGTTACAAGCCTATTCCCTATAAATAGGATGCCCTTCTCCCATTGTAAGACAGCTTATTATGAATAAAGATTGAGTATTGAGAATTTCAATTGAAATGAGAGTGGTTTGTAGTGTTAATATGAGTGATTCGCAGATTGTGAGTTTGTTCTTGGCGCGTGCAGCATCAATTGGTATTAGAGGCTAAGCTCGATTCACCGCTTTCGCTTGTTTCCTGATTTACCGCATTAATTCACTACCACCTCTCTGCCTCAACACGAATTGTCATTCCTGCAACTGCAACTGCAACGCCACAACTTATGCTGCCTTCACCCAATGTCGTCTCTGCCCGAGCACTACTGCTGCTGCCTATAGCCATTGGAGCCGCCAATAGCTGCTGCTGAGGCTTATTGCCGCTGGTGCTGTTTAAGACCCTCTCACAGCAAGGAGATTCAGCCACTGATTTGCAGTCTTCACTTTCTGAGACCATCACTCTGACTAGCAAACTCCGTCGCTACTCCCTCATCCTCTCCACGTGTTATTCAAAAAGATGCGCTGCTCGCCGCTGCCACCAACCCAACGACGAAGGAGACAAAGAGTTGTTGCTCGCCTTCAACGCAACAAACAGTACGGCGATGGACACCAATTCCAGCATGTTCCCAGTACAGCCACAATCAACCGTGAGTGCATGATGTATGGTCGATCTTATTCAGCCCCTATAATGAGTTTCACAAGCTTCGTACTCCACCTAAATCTCAGTATGATTACCACCACAATGAGTATAGGTCCCGAACAAAATAAGGAAGGGTGTTCCAAATTTTTCAGGGGAAGATAATTACTACATGGTTAGTGATGCCTTAACCATGATGCCTTTTTGGATTGGCCCAATAACTTGGAAGACTATTTCAAGTGGTATAACATAGCTGAAAGTCGACGGTTTCGTTTTGCGAATATGGCACTTGTGGGGTCTGCTAAGAGGTAATGGCAGTATGTGCAAGAAGATCTAGCGCGTCAACGGGAAGAGCCAGTTACTGAATGAACCGAGATGAAGCAAATTCTGAAGGAACGGTACCACCCTACTTCCTATAGAAGACATGAAGGTTATCATACTTTCCGTCAACGACATTCATCTTCTATATTCCGTGAGACCTATAGTCACAAGTCTATATCTCCCAAAGGGTCTAAGGAATATGAGTTGTGAGAAAGACCATATTAAACAAAGAAACTGACCAGTCGAGGGGGTAAAACACAATTTTTGAAGTTTCGAAGGCAGTATACCATTTTTTCTCCAAACTGAGTACTTATGAGAGAAAAACAAAGATGAAGAAGACAGAACCAGAATACAAACGAAGAAGATGATCAAGGTACATTTCAGGTCCGGTCTCCTTCGACTTCCTATTCTCTATCTTGTTATGGTTATGGGCTAGAGCTAACTGCAAAAGTTAGGGGTTTTCTTCTCTCCCTCAAAAACCAACACCGCTGCACCGGGATGCCACCCAAGCACCCGTTGCGAGTTGCGGCTCCTGAAACCAATCTTCTTGGAGGGAGAGTCTTAACTAACTTGACTCTTTGATATTGATCTCTTAATTTTATGAATAGATAATGTTTGAATAACAGAAGTATTTATAATTCCTAAGTATTTAATCAAGAAACAATAACTTCCCATTGTTCACACAGAAGCCATCCTCTTTTCTTCTCAGAGGGCATTTTGTCAACCAGTTGAGGCATCTGGTTTGACAGGCCGATATTAAAAACATGGAATTTTAATTCAATCGAAATTTCAATGTCTACAAACGCGAGGTTGCAGTGAGGAAGAAGTGGAACCTTTTGGAAGAGATCCGCGCAACAGTAAGATCTCCTGTGCAGCATATATGAAGAAAAATGCAGAGGTCACACATAACCTTGATCCACTGGTTAGAGAGGCCTGAGATCCTAGTAAACCATCACAGAAGAATAAGCAAGGTGTAAGTAAATATGAATTCAATCAACTGTTGAGAAATATAAGATGGAACTCTCCAGCTCCTACTTAGCAGCATTAAAGGCATCAAACGAATAAATGAGGAATAAACCAGCAGGATAACAAACAAGACAAAACTTTGAAAGAGATTCATCTACTTCTCAATCCTGTTTTGCCTAAATATTTAGAAGAGCGGTCAAACCAAGCAAGCAACTGCACATTCTTTCCATGATAAAGCAACTATGAAAGAAAACAGTAAATAAAGCACAAAACGGAGGAAGGACATACCAAACTCTATCAATATCTTTTTTTCAGCTACATCGAAAAATCTGAACTCTAGTCATTATCAATATAATTTTTAATACCTCAATATCTATCCATAATATGGACTCCAGTTAAATTCGAACAAAATAATCGCCCAAAACAATAACAATAACAAAGGTCAGTCATCAACTATTCCAGCGTTCAGTTTACGTCCACTCCATTACTGTATCAAATCAGAAAATATTTAAAATTCACTTGTACAACCCCAGTAGTCTTGTGTGTGCCGTCTCAGAATTCTTACTTGTAGGCTTGCAGCCATCTAGTTCCATACTGGAAACATGTTTCAAAAGATCAAGTAACACAGACATGGTAAGCGTTGCTACTGCATAATATGCGTACAAATGTAAAGAGGGAGAAAATAAACCAATAAACTGCAAATAAATCCGGTCCATAACTTCCACATGACTCATACAGGCATACTCTCCCACCCGTAATCAGTTCACTATTCCACCGTAGGCCTGAACCCCTTTTATGTAAGTCCCCGTATAGAAGAAAAATAAGAACTTTACGATGTCAAAGTTAATGTTCTCAGTAGCCCATCCCCATTAAGCAAGCACCTTCACGCTTCACATATTGGAAAGTAAATATGAATATCAATTTGTGATTGGTCAGTTTCCCCACTTTGTCAAAAAAGGCAAACCTGCACTATCAATCTCTACGACCAAGGAGCAGAAGTCTCTGCTGGTGTCATCATAGAAAAGGAATCCTTGCATACATTCGCATTTGATACCATGAGAATTCAAAAAGATACTTGCTTATTGAATAACTTGTTGAGTTCTAGGGCAAAAGAAAACTTGAACTCAAGATCTAAATTTTGAGTGGAAAAACCAACTGCGCGTACAAACAGGGACCTTGTAAGTTGTGAAATGGACCGGCCCTGGTTATATCATGTAATGTTTTCTGCTAGTTTAACTGGGTTTATATATATGATTTGACTTTGACACACACTTCTAAAACCGGGACTTGTACTGCAGCATGCAATCATATCCCAGCTCCCACATAGCCATCAGAGCCATTCCAGGCAGCAGTAAGAAATGGATAAATCTTCCAGGAGAAAACCCTGCCACAGTAAGATCTACAGCCACAAACTAGCTACGGTATACTGCTAACTGCTACCTTAACATTACACAGGCCGGAGAGACCTAAGGTCTGAAAGAGAAATGGGTATATCATCAAGCTGTGAGCCATTTTAAGATATGATCATTCAAGCCTTCACTGGATAATGTCTTCCACAACCATCGCAGAAAGATATATTGAAGAAACTGGCAGGACAATAACTGAAGATATAAAAAAAAAAAAAAAAAAAAGTGAAACAAGCTCTGCAAGAGAGTCATATGCATAAAGTTTTGACGGTCAAATCCTGGAAGCAATTGAACCTTCTGATAATTGTAAAACAGCTATTAAAGTAATTTCAATCATTATCATCATTGATATCCCAATATGAATTTGCATATTGCATTTAACTATTTAAGTTTGATAAAATTACCCAAAACAAGCTAGTTAGATAGCCTAAGGAGTTTAGAGTAGAGTTGCACCTAACTTTGGGGAAGGCTCCTGAACTTCTGAAGTGATTCTTCAAGCAAGCTCAGAAGGGGAAGGGATTCAATCCAACATCCCCATTTCACATCACCAAACAAGTAGTTTGGGTGCATGACACTGACCATCCTTGAAGGATTTAGTACATTGGGCCCAGTTGATTATAGACGTCATTGTAGAGCCCTTAAACTCAAATAGGCCGCAACGAATCATCCACATCTTGTATTTACAATCCGGTGGTCTCCCCACAAATGCAAGATGAGGCTTTCCTTCACAGACAAAATTTTGGAACATGTTAGACCTAATCCCGGAAACCCAATTGGATATTATGGGAGGTGAAGGGCTGATGACTTCCCAGCTCTGCCAAACATCTTCATCGGTAGCCAGCTGACCTTATGAGGATAGATAATAGAAACATCCCTCATGGTAGACCATACCCACATGAAACATCATCAATCAGCTTATAAAATGCCAGAGTCTTCCCCTTTCTTAGTTGCTGTGTGCTGATGCTAACTTCTCTGGGGGATTACATTTTGGGTTAGTACAAAGCAAGTCTGGGGAAGATTAACCAAAAGAGAAAGTGGCTGCACAAAATTTTGCGACCATCATGAAGGAAGCTTTTATACAAAATGGACATGTTTTTTATGCCATTTATACAACCGAAGTGGAAGGAAAATGTTCATATGCCGCTGAGAATACTCCAAGTAACTTCACCGGTTTTCTACGTATGAGATTATTTCTTAGACCAAATTAGGGTATAAGAACACTTGTATTTGGAAGAAACCATTTCCTTAATTCAACTCACCCGTAAAGAACTGGCACTTCCATTTCAGGGACACAATAACCTCGTAGACTTATGGTCCTTGATGGTGGCTCTCGTTCTAGCAATCACTCACTTCCTCCAAGATCTACCACCCACGATATGTTTATTTCCATTTTTCCACCCAGAACCATTCACATGTCAGTTAATGTAAGTTGACCAAAGAAACAACCGGTTTGGTTCACTGCATGTTTCTTTGATTATAGTAAAATTAGCCGATCTTACTCGCCTACTTTAGCACGAATTTTCACTCTGAAAATGCAATATCTACGTATCCCCTATAATCTGTTTGACTATTCACTGTACGAACAGGATAGTGTAGTTCGTTTGTTCACCATAATACAAGGAAATGTAATACACTCTAGTATTTAATCCCACACCAATGGAAGGATACCAACTTTAGGCGTGACACCCTTATTGAGATGCTCGGATGAGCTGGATTAGTGTAGATTCATAGGATCATAATCTACTTTAATCTTTGCCCGTTTGGATGGGATAGATTAAATTGTGAGATTTTGGGAGGCCGGATCCCGATATGGGCAAGGGAGGGATCCGGCCTTTTTTTGTGATTTATTTCTCTTTTAAGTCTAAGAAAGCCACTAAAGGTGCCTGAGACCCAGAAAGGCCAGATACGGGTCTCTAATGGCCGATTCCGGATCGAACAGGTATCTGGAACGACCAAAAAATGCTGTGTACGACATTAATTTCGTAGACCCGCCTTATTTAAGCCCGTCCCGGATGTATTAGACCCGGGTCCGGCTTTCGGGCGCCGTAATTTCAGATTATTGGACTTTTTAAACCAGCTTAAGTTTAATTAGATATCTATCTCATCCAAACGGGTACATTATCAACAAAGGGGGATTCAATCACGCTTACAACCATCCCTTTACCAGACTTAAGTTATTATCCCATCCTGGTCTTAGTATTACTGTACTATCCCCTCTTTATCATTGCACCAAACATGCCCTTAAGGGATAGCGCTTATGTTTGAAACAATTGAGTATTATGACATTACCTTGAAGGCTTAATATCCTCAATAAGTGTAACGGTTAACATCCAGTCAGTAACCCATTCTGTAGAGGTCATAGCCAATTCTACCCTATTGATCTTTCATAGTGTCATCATAAGAAGCCGTCGGTGTACTTAAAGATTGAACTTCCTCATCTGCATCACTTGTTGTATTTAAAGGTAGAAAGTGCCTCAAATTCTATTAAATACTAAATTTGGATTGGAATATTAAACTCCTTCTACAAGAAGGGGTGAACTTGTAAAATGTACAAGTCTAATATACCAGTAGTTACCTCTGTTGAATTAGGTGCATACTCATCAATTTAAATAATTTTCCAGGATAATGTTATCTAGATTATGTAAATGATTAGAGTTGTAACAAAAATCTTATAAGCTGACGACTGTGGACTTACCAACCAATTCTAATACTCTGGCTGCTACATAACCAAGCAATCAAATTCCAACACAAGGTTACAGTGGGCCAGAAGTTAACCTTTTGGAACTGATCCATGCCACAGAAAAATCTCCCGCTCAACCAAGTGCAAGATAGCATACATGAAGAATTATACATAACCATCCACTGGCTAGAGAGGCCTGATTTCCTGGTAAACCAGCACAGAAGCATACACAAGGTGTCAGAAAATGTGAGAATTTTAACTACTGATGACTGTAAGGCTGAAACTCTCCAGGTCATATTTGCAGCATAGTTTCTATCAGAAGCATCACACGATAAATGATGAATAAACCAGCAGGATAATGAACAAGACGGAACTTCGAAAGAGATGCATACATTTCTCAATCCTATTTCACCTAAATATTTAGAAGAGCAGTCATAGCCAGCAAGCAACTACACATTCTTTTCACGATAAATGGACATCACAAACTCTATCTTTATCTTTTTTAGATACATTGGAAATTCAAACACTATCTCTGATACAAACTGGGGCAGGCAGACTTCTAAGTTGTAAAATCCTACAAGTCTAATCAGTTGCTCCACTGCTGAGTAGGTGCACTAGTTGTTCCATGCAATGCTCACTGATAGTCATTACAGTGTTCAAATATATGATTAGACTTTGACAGATCATATAAAAAAAAAAAGTAATCTTGGAAGTACCACTTCTAGCACCACGATTCCTACCGCACCATGCAATGGTGGACTCAAACTATTACTGGACCCACAAGACTGAATCTTTTGCGCCTCTATTTTATTGTTTCATATCTATCAAGAACACCACACAAAGAAATATCGAAACACTGGCAGGATGACAGTTCAAGACGCAGCAAATGTGATACAATAATACAATTTTGACCATACATATACATAATTGTCAACCATATTTTACTAGATTTCTTGGGCAGCCAAGTCCAGATAAACCAACTATGAAACATATTCAATAAATAAACAAAGGGGAAAGGAGTGATAAGGTTTACTGTTATCATCATTGATATCCCAATATGTACTGCATAATGCACTTAGATAAAATTACCCAAAACAAGTTATTTAGATAGCCTGAAGACTCCAGAGTAGGGGTTGAGCCTACCTTCGGGGACGAGTGATTGGTGGGGGTGGGGGGTCAATGCATTTTCCAAATTTGACACAACAGTGGACCAGTAGCTGCCATCCTCATACAGGCCGAACCTACCATCCTCCATGTAATAGTAGATTGGGCAAGCTTCATCCATTTCTGAGCTGTAAAATTACATTCTGTCGCAACATTTGACCAAGACTGGGACATGAACAGAAAGTGAAGTAGGATCACAAAGGAAGACAACATGATTTCCCAACCTTGTTTTCTCGCGGCAGCAAACCGTGTTTATCTCTGCTGGACAAAGGGGATGGATAATGAGGTTCCATCTCTGCTGAACAACATAGGCTGCTGGCTAATATGCCCAAAGCAGTCAAATCTTTGAACTGAAGTTTATCAATTGTCTGAAACAGTCAAAGGTAGCCAGCCATGGAAGTTAGCCAATTGTCCGAAGCTCATACTGATTACGGTGGTGTTTGGTGGAGGTGGCGAAAAAGGTAGCCAGCCATGGCAGTTTGGTCACACTAAATCAACTTTGATCAGCAGTTTGCTTTCCTAAATCAGCTGGAAGATCAGACAACTCTACATTTTGCCGCTTCCTACTCTTCTTCATTCACTCCTGATGTCATCTGACATTGTACACCGTAGGAGAAACTTTTGGGGGAACAAGAACCTTAAACATGGACTGATTCTTAGAGGCAAATGTGGACCTGATAATTCTAGCACCGGGGTTGCATCAGCACCATGGCATCAAGTCCCAGCTCTCTGTTAAAGCAAGCTGAGTAACCACCTGTTAAGCTGCTCCAGATAGCAGTGACATCACCGGCTGCACGCCAGCTACGATAGCACATGCAGACAATAAATCAGAGGCTCCACAAAAGCTTCCACTGCTGAGAGAGATATGAGGTTATGGTTATACGTACACCATCAAGCTGTGAGCAATAATGATTCTAAACTATTGTTGGAATAGAAGACTGAATATTTCCAGCATGTATCTTGCTTCACAGTCTCTGTCAGGAGCATCAGATAAAGAAAAAGGTGAAGAAACCGACAGGTTAATAAACAAGAGAAAGCAAGTGTGTTTCAAGCTTTGAAAAAAAAAAGTAATGGGCAACATAGGTTAATCCTTGCTCGTGAAAAAAGAAACCCGATGATGGATTAAATCCAGCAACCAATTGCACATAATTATATTGAAAGGACAAGTAAGAAAGGGGCATAATAATTTCTTTTGTCATCACCATTGATATATAACGGTATAATGTACTTAACTTAGATGTAAAAAAAAATTAATACAAGCTATGAGTTAGGAGTACGGGTTGAGCCTCGCTTTGAAGAAATACCAGTGAACTGCTTCTTTAGAATGTGGGAGAAGGGGGTTCAATCCACATTCCATATTTGACATCATTGGACCAATAGCCGTCATCCTCAGACAGGTGACACGGACCATTTTAAGGGAATAGTAGATTGGGCAAGCTTTATCACTGTAGAAATACATCCTTTCCGCAACATTTGAACAAAACGGGGCAGGAACAGTAAATGAGGTTGGACCATGAAGAAAGAGAGCATGATCGCCCAAGCTTGATTTCTCAACCCATGTACTTGTAGAGCTACTAAACACGAACAGGCCACAGCGAAACACTTCGACATTATTATTGCACTCCAAATTTGCTGATGAGGAGTCAATGAATGCAAAATTAACTTCCCTCTACACGCAACCAACTGTAACTTCCCTCAAGTATGCTTTCCATCAAATCATCTGGAAAATCGGACAAATCTGGGTTTCGCCCCTTTCGAGTCTTCTTCTTAATCGTCGTCAACTCGACATAGGTTAATTCACTCCTGATTCGATTCCATATCGTAAATTGTAGCAGAAACCTTCTGGGGAACAAGAACCTTAACCACGAATTTGTGATTCTGCTTCTTCTTCCTCCTCGCTGGTGGAGCCATTGACGATGAATTCGACTGCTGTGTCTTCGTCGTCAGTCCAATTTTACAGATAAACTCACGCGACTAGCCCTAAAGCCCTAGCAACAATTGTTTCTGAATTATCTCAAAAAAAAAAAAAAAAAAAAAAAACAATTGTTTCTGAAAATTTAAGATTTTTTAATTGCATTTTATCCCATATGGTTAGGTGTTTGTGCAAAAAAGGCCTCCATGAGGTCTAATATGTTGCAATATACCCCCGTTGGTTTCACTTTTGTGCGTTAGGGGGTAAATAGTAGGGGTGCACACGGATCGGATCGGTTCGGATTGAGGTTGAGGTAATCCGATCCGCCGGTTTACGGATCGAAACGGATCGGATCCAATCGGATCCACGGTTTCGCGGATCGGACCGGATTAATCCGCGGATCGCAAATATTTCAAAATTTTTTCGAATATGTTCAACTAACAGCATAGACACTAATATACGATTATCATTTAGTATAATTTTTAGTTAAATTTACGAAATATCTTACTCTTTATATCATCAAAAATCAAAATTATTCAACACAACATTGATAAGTAATGACATTACTAAGTTAAAGTTAGCATTAGAACAAATAATATTGATGAAATTAGTAAAAATTAGCATGATAAAAGCATAAACGGATCGAACGGATTGACGGATCGGATCGGATTTATATTTTTCGATCCTAGTCCGATCCATCACGGATCGGTTCGGACCCAATCCGTCACGGATCGGACGGATTTGCGGATCGGTGCGGATTGACAGATTAGACTTCAACATCCTTTCTATCTCTTATCGCTACTCTTTCCTTCTATTTGTTGCCTTCTACTTCTCTTTCTTCTCGCTCTTCCACTTGTGCAGCCGCCTTCACCTGCGTCAACGTCATATCCGTCTTCGACTTGGATCGTCGATATGTTCGTCGGCTTTCTCATCGCCGTGTTCGTCGGCTTCCTTGCCGCCGTTACCCTCCGTCAACTGCAACTACACCAGCCTCCTCATCTACTTCCCCCTTCATCAGTTATGCTTTCTCATATATATTATTGTCTGTGTGTGACTACTGAGGGTATAATGAGTGTAAAATGTTAGAATTTAACGGATTATGTTAGTTTTAACGGAACCGCACAAAATCAAACCACAATGGAGATAGTGTAACATTTTAGACTCTAGAGAGTCTTTCGCACAAACCCCTAAGCACATGGGGTGAAATGCAATTAACCCAAAATTCAAACCCCGAACCAGAACTATACATATTCATTCCTCAAGTTTTGTTTATACAAACATCTCATTTAGAGTTATTATTAGGAATCAAACTTTCGCCCCACTCCAGTTTAACTGGAGGACACGTTCACCCCTTATAGCTAGTGTGGAAAATTACACTTTCATCGAACTCAAATATACCCTCTTACTGTAACCATGTTAGTCTCTTGGTGTGGGTTTGGTCTGTGAAAATAGTCTTGGAGACAAGTTGACCCTCGATATCCTGCACATAATTTATTTTACCCTTAGATAACACCCATATTTTGCATACTACAAGCGTAAATGTATCCCAAAAATTAATTGTAGCGACAAAACTCAACTCAAGACTAACGGCATCACAATAAGGGTTGCAAGTTTCTTCAAATTCAAAACACTTACGGGGTGGGTGAAAGGGCCATTTTCCAACCGAAAAGGGTGAAAGTGTCCTTTAGTCAAACTTGAGGGGTAAAAGTGTCTTTTACCTGTATTATTACTTTGACTGGGTGAGCTTGCGAGCTTCTGAATTAATTGTATGCCCTAAGATAATCTGAAAGTGGCAATGTAAATACACAGTACCAAAGATTATTGGTTTGTGTGAGACAACACTTCGTGGGACTAATATTGAGCCCTACAAATATTGAAGTTTCTTGTAAGTGGCAGAGTTAATTAAATATTATTGATGTTCATGAGATCGAAACCTGAGACTAGAAAGGGAAGTCTCACCTACTTGACTAGGGTTTTCTTAATCCCATCACCAAATCAATCTTGTAATTTGTGCCTTGGGCCAGATGTGATTGTGGCTAACATGCATAGCAAGATAACTCATTCCTCGAGATTTTTGGATGCACGAAATCCTCAATTCCCATAAAACCTGAAACAACCCGGAACCTACGGTTACTTGCTAGTACAACTTAACGATATCCAAAAGTACTTTATTGAAATAAAAGTAAAGGAGAAACCCTCCTTACAAAGTTTTAAAGGAAACAGCGACGACAAAGTTTGAATTTTTCAAATACATCTGAATGTTAACAATTTAACTAGGTGATTCCTAGCTTCTTATTCGCCTTCAATTGCGTGAGCGCGTTCCCCCACCTTTATTCATAACCTGCGGGTTTTCAAATGGCAAAAGCCGACGCAGAAAAACATTTGTCAGTGAAAACTGAGTAAGAAATATACCACAATATGTAAAACAGAGCTTTTGGCTGAAAGAATGAAAAGAATGTAACTGAAGAGATTCCACATTTTAACTTATTAGTTGAGCTGAGGCGTATTAGAGCCCAGCGGGTAACGATTGCCCACAGAGAGGTCACGATGCAATAATATCATCACACAGGTACCTCTTGGGATATCACAGTCCATCCCAATTCACCCAGAGCGTTTGTAGGTAGCCCGACACTACCCCGCCCATCACATAGCTAAAGGACCTTAAGTGTCGACACCCCTATACAGTTGTGACCCACACATGCATAGGTAGTACTCTATAGCTTTCACAATTTTATAAACCCGTATAGGGTAGGGTATGAAACCCTAGGAGGTCGTCTCACGTGCGCCTCCGGCCATAGCCTTCACACACATCCTCTGTACATCGCCCCATATCATTTATCGTTCATTTATATTCCACAAGATCATTTTGTAAACATCGGTTCGAAATTCAGAAGTAACCACATATCTTTCAAAAAGAATATTTGCAAGAGAGATTGTCAAAATGTGAGACTTAAAAATAGTTGTTCGAAACACGAGTAACACACGCCAAGACATATTTTGATAGTTAAAGTATTGTGCGCATAAACTTACCTGGAATGAGGTGAGAACTTCACACACACAAGCTAGCACTGAACTAGTAGTAGGGGTCCTCGATGAACTCGCCTCCTACGAACTCGGTATCTACAATAATCACATAATCCTATATTAACACATGTACAACACACAATAAATTTCAATTAAATTGTCCTATATGAAATGCAAGTGAAATCCCCAATTAATTCCCCAAACAAAATATATTACACTAGCTATAATTTTACGTTTAGAATACACATTAAATGAAAATAGCGGCTTATAATTATAAAAGTAATAATTGAGGTAAAGAAAACTTTATTTGATGCTCTAGAATATTTATTTAAATTACTAAGGTGAAATTATATACACAAAGATAGCTATATAAATTTAAAGTTTAGATAAATGAAAATGGGAGCTTAAACTAAAGCTAAAGCTTAACTAATCTTATTATAAATTTATATTAACGAAAATCATGTTATAAGTGAAAATAATTTATTTTGCGATATATCGAAAACATGATTATTTAGTTGTTTAAGAAAATATAGTATAAATAATATACACTTATAAAATACTATTTTAATTTGATTATAAAGTTGTATATTTATTTTTTTGAAAAGGATCATTAACTTACATTTGATAAAAATATATATACATATAAGAAATACTAATTTATATTATGCTAAAGAAAATAACTTAAATTACAATAAGTTGATATACAATCAGCCCCCTAAACAGTTTCACTTCATACAAAAGCCTACCCCCAATTTTTGTAAAAAGACACTTTCACACCCCTGCTTTTACAAACAAAACCAATCCATTTTCTTCTCAAACAAACCCATCTGCAGCATTTGTTCCTCCACAAATCACACCACAACCCACATGAACAACCATGGCTTCAAGCAAAAATGACAGTAGCAAAACAACTTGACTGGTGTTTACCGATTGAAAAGCACGGAGGGGAAAAGTGGCGGCGGCGGTGACTTGTTCCTGCCGCTGCTTGGGGTTCGTCGGAAGAGAGGGAGGCGAACGGTGGTGGTGATGGCGGCGAAGCAGAGGGAGGCGGCGTCGGGTGGTTCGGCGACGCAGAGGGGCGACGGCGCAGAGGGCGGCGGCGTCGGGCGGCCTGGGTTCCGTCGGCGGTTCTGGGCTTCGGGCCTGGTGCCGTCGGCCTGGGTTTTCGCTCGGCGCCAACAGAGAGAAGAGGGAGATGGCGAGGGAGAGACAGAGCGCGAGAGAGAGACAGAGGGTGAGGGAGAGAGACGAGCGAGAGATTGAGGTGTGGGTACTGTAAACCCAAATCGGAAAAATTGGATGTTCAAAATCAGTGAAATTGATGCAAAGATTTCATCTTGACTTTGATTGGCGGAAATCATGACGGAGATTAGGAGAGGGGAGGTCAAAATATTGGCTCTTGCCATGGGTGGTCGCCGGAAATCGAGGAAGAAACATCCCCTGCTCTTCAATGTTGATGGAGAAGATGAAGGGAGGACGGTTAGGGTGTTGCGGGCACACGGTGTGACGCGGTGGTTGGTTACGTAAAAGTTATTAAAAAGACACGTTTTGGTCACGCTACAACGTTACACGACCCACTACACTTCACCCACTAATTTACACCCAACAATTATAAAAAAATGACATCTTAAAAATATAACAAAAAAAACTTTTGATAAAATAATAATAATAATATAATAATAATAATAACAATAATAATAATAATAATAATGGAAAACAACTTTTAGTGAACGAAAACAACTTTCGTAATTTCAAATAATGGTCCGAAAAATTCGTTAAACTCCCTAAAATACCCCCTAAAATATCGGGGTATTACATCACATCTCCCTTAAAACAAAGCTTCGTCCCCGAAGCTTAAAGTAAATCGAATCTCCCAATGCAAGTATGTGGTATGCAGTTCTAATGTGCACATAATAACAAGACAAGACAGGTAATTAAATATACGGCTGTTAAATCACATCTCCCTTAAAAGGAGTGACGTCCCCGTCACTCGGTTCATACCTGGTCGAAGAGGTGTGGGTAACGTTTCCTCATGTCTGCCTCGGCTTCCCAAGTTTCCTCTTCCGTTTGGTGGTTTGACCAAAGAACCTTGACCAGCGTGGTGGACTTGGTACGGGTGTTCCTGGTCTTTGTATCAAGGATTTTGATTGGTTGTTGTTCAAAGGTAAGAGAGGGATCGAGTTCAACAGGCTCGGGATCAATGATATGGCTCGGGTCGGGTACATAAGCTTTGAGTTGGGACACATGAAAGACGTTATGGACTCTACCTAGGCTGTTTGGAAGATTCAGGCGATAGGCAACCTCTCCTATACGATCCAGTACTTCGTAGGGTCCAATGAACTTGGGACTCAATTTTCCTTTCTGATTAAAACGCATAACCCCCTTTGTAGGCGAAACCTTTAGGAATACTTTGTCGCCAACTTTGAATTCCAATGGCCTTCTCTTCAAATCCGCGTAAGACTTTTGTCGATCCTGGGCCGCTTTCATCCTTTGCTGGATCATTCGAATCTGGTTTGTCGAGTCCTCGATCATTTGTGGTCCAAGAATGATCGTCTCGCTGATGTCACTCCAACACAGCGGTGTCCTGCACTTCCTCCCATACAGTGCTTCGTAGGGTGCCATCCCTATGCTAGCATGGTAGCTGTTGTTATAAGAGAATTTGATAAGTGGTAACTTGTCCACCCATGAACCTCCAAAGTCCAAAATGCAAGCTCGTAGCATGTCTTCTAACGTTTGAATCGTTCTTTCGGTCTGTCCATCCGTAGCTGGGTGAAACGCTGTGCTGAACCTTAGCTCGGTACCCATGGCCTTTTGTAGCTCCTTCCAGAAGTGTGATAAGAAGTTTGGATCCCTATCTGAAATAATCGAGCTAGGTACTCCATGTAGTCTTACCACATTCTTGATGTATGCATCCGCCCTCTTTTCCATGTCCCACGTGTCCTTCATGGGAATGAATCTTGCAGTCTTCGTCAGTCGATCGACTACCACCCAAATCTGGTTCAACCCATTAGTCGAAACAGGTAAGGCCGTGACAAAATCCATTGAGATGGAATCCCATTTCCATACCGGTATCTCCAATGGTTGTAACATCCCACCTGGTCTCTTGTGCTCGAACTTAACCTTTTGACACGTCAAACATCGAGATACGAAATCAGCTACTTCCTTCTTCATACCTTTCCACCAGAAGTTCTTCTTCAAATCCTTGTACAACTTGTCTCCTCCTGGATGTACCGAATAAGGCGTGTTATGAGCTTCCTTCATAATCTTCTCCTTTACCTCCGCGCATTTTATTGGTACGCACCATCTTCCCTTGAATTTCACGCTTCCGTCTTCCTCCACTTTGAAATCGAGTGCTTCGCCTTTGTTGATCTTCTCCTTAATCTTTTGTATGAAAGCATCTTCTTTCTGTGCTTCCTTTATTTCTTCGAAGATGTCCGGTACTATCGTCATATTACACAACATGTTCGTTGTTCCCTTCGTGCAGACTTCAATCTCCAGTCTTCGAAACTCTTCGCAAAGCTTAGGTGGTAGAACCCACATTGCATTTATCGTATGCTCCGTCTTTCGGCTCAATGCATCCGCTACTACGTTGGCTTTCCCCTCATGGTATTGGATCTTGATATCATAATCTTTCACCAATTCTAGCCACCTTCTTTGTCGCATATTCAGCTCCTTTTGAGTGAATATGTACTTTAGGCTCTTGTGATCGGTAAAGATCTTGCACGTCGTACCGTAAAGATAATGCCTCCATATCTTTAATGCAAACACTATGGCCGCCAACTCCAAATCGTGAATGGGGTAATTCTCCTCGTAGGACTTTAGTTGCCTTGAAGCATACGCAATCACTTTGCCATCTTGCATCAAAACACATCCTAACCCGTGCTTAGACGCATCACTGTAGACTTCAAATTCTCCTCCTTCAGTAGGTAACGTTAACACAGGTGCCGACGTTAACCTATCCTTTAGGGTTTGGAATGCTTCCTCACAATTCTTGTCCCATACGTACTTGCTTGTCTTCTTCATTAACGTTGTCATGGGTTTCGCGATCTTGGAGAAATCCTTCACGAATCGTCGATAGTAACCCGCCAATCCTAGTAAGCTTCTTATCTCCGTCACACTTTTTGGTGTGGGCCAGTCCTTTACCGCTGATATCTTTCCAGGGTCTACAGATACACCTTCTTTAGATATAATATGCCCTAGGAAAGGCACTCTATCCAACCAAAACTCGCACTTTAACAACTTTCCATACAACTTCTCTTCCCTTAGGGTTTCTAACACCTCCCTCAAATGGTGCGCATGTTCTTCCTTCCCTTTCGAGTAGATTAGGATGTCATCAATGAAAACGACGACAAACTTGTCTAGGTACTTCTGAAGAACGCGGTTCATCAACTCCATGAATGCTGCTGGAGCATTAGTGAGACCGAATGGCATTACCGTAAACTCGTAGTGGCCATAGCGAGTTCGAAATGCCGTTTTAGGAATATCCTGTTCAGCTATCCTAAGCTGATGATATCCAGACCTTAAATCGATCTTCGAAAAGGTATCGGCTCCTTGTAGTTGGTCGAACAAGTCGTCGATCCTGGGAATTGGGTACTTATTCTTAACGGTTACCCCATTCAATTCACGGTAGTCAATGCAAAGTCTTAGGCTACCATCCTTCTTCTTCACGAACAAAACAGGTGCTCCCCATGGTGAAACACTAGGTCTAATGAAACCCTTGTCCATTAACTCCTTCAGTTGCTCTTGAAGCTCTTTTAACTCGGCTGGTGCCATCCTATATGGTGCCTTCAAGATTGGTCCAGTACCTGGTACTAAGTCTATCGCAAAGTCCACGGCTCTCTTAGGTGGCATTCCTGGAAGGTCTTCTGGAAAGACATCTGGGAATTCATTCACAACTGGGATGTCCTCTAATTTCTCCCCTTCTTTCTCCTGATCATGGATCGTACAGAGGTATGCCCAATGCCCTTTCTTCACATCGGAGAGGATGGTTAAGGCTGACACGATTTGGATTTTGGGTTCTCTGGTTATACCCCTATAGGATAGACGCTCGCATTTTGGTCCACGAAACCTAACCTTTTGGGTGGCACACTCTATTGTTGCTTTGTATTTGCTAAGCCAATCCATACCTAAGATGACGTCTAGGTTGCCGAGATCGAAAAGAATTAGATCAGAAGGTAGTTTCACTCCTAATATTTCTAGGTTGACTCCAGGGTACATGGTATTACAAGGTGTGACTTCTCCACTTGGGGAAGAGATGGAGACAGATATTGGGGTAGGATTTGGTAAGTCTAATTTTTTAGCAAAAGTAGATGAAATGAAAGAGAATGTGGCTCCAGAATCAAATAACACAAAAGCAGGGGTAAGATGGATTAGGAATGTACCAGTCACCACGTTGGCCTGTGCTGCCTGAGTCTGATTCATCACATTGATAGTTCCAGCTGCGCTGCGTGCTGTGGCTGCGGGTGCAGGTGCGCCTGCTACTGTGGTTGCTGAAGTAGCATTGTTGTTTCCTTGGGGTCGGTTGTTGTAACCATTTCCTCCCTGCCAGTTGTTACCTCGGTTATAGCCTCCTCCATTGTTGTTTCTGTTGCCGGCATTGTTGTTGTTTCCCCCATACTGATTTCCACGGTTGTTATTGCCTCCCTGATTATAACCGCTGTTATTCCCTCCGTAGTTGTTTCCTCCACGGTTGTATCCTCCATTCCCCCCTTGGCGGTTCACATTGTTTCCTCCATATCCTCCACCATTGTTATTCCCGGAGTTATTGAAGTTGTTGTTGTTGAAGCTTCCACCGCTGTTGTTCCCTGAGGGTCTTGAACGACATTCAAACCTTCGATGGCCTAGCTTACCACAATTGAGGCAGTTAACTTTGTTCCCCCGGCAGTCCACTCCTGGATGGTTCATGCCGCATTGCCTGCAGTTGTAGATTCGTACCTGGCCTTGGTTTCCAAATTGATTGGTGGGGACTGGGTTGGGATGAAACCTTTTATCTCCGCTATTGTTTCCTGAACCACGATTCTGGAAACCTGTCCCTGCCAGTGCCTCAGACTTCCTCTTCTTAGTTTCTTCATTATTCTCATCAATCAAATTCTGGGCGTCCTGAGCTGCCCCATAAGCGTCCATAAGTGTGTCAAATCGGGTCGCAATCAAGGCCATTCGGAGTTGGAAGTTTAAACCTCCTATAAACCTCTTGATCTTCTTTGCCTCGGTCGGCACCAGTTCCCTTCCAAACCTCATCAACTCCATGTATTTCTGATGATAATCATAAGGGTTGTCACTTCCCTGTTTCAAGTTCATGAATTCCTTGAACTTCCTATCCTTGACATGTTCAGGATAGAAACGTTCTCGTAGTGCTGTTTTCAGCTGTTCCCAGCCAAATCCCTGCTGGGCGAGAAGTTCTTCTCCCTTGGCTGACCACCAGTTGTCAGCCTCCTTCTTGAAGTAGTAGAGGGCTACTTCGACACGCTGATCTTCAGGGCAGCGCGCAGATACTAGGACTTTTCCAAAGTCCCTAATCCATTTTTCCAAGGTGGTGGGGTCATCCGTCCCATAAAAGAAGTCCGGGCGGAGTTCAGCTACCCTACTCATAACATTTCCCCCTCCATTGTGGGTATTTTGTAGAATTTGGGTGAGAGTTAGAGTTGCCTGGCGCATCTCCTGAAATTCAATGGGGTCGACGGGTGGAACTTGGCCGCCATGGGTTTGCTGACCTCCCTGGTTCATTGTTCCTACTTCTCTTGCACGTCTCCTGGTATAATATTGCATTGTACCTTTGTTTAAATATATAACCTTACTTAATATAGGTCGAAAGGAATTATACTTCTAGTTCACATACATTCAGCCTATAAGTTTCAAAATTTAAGCATATATTTATCCATCCATCAAATAATCCACATAAACATTTAAAGGGTAAGGAACAACCCAATTCTATAAAGTAAATAGTAACTCCTAAGGTAAGCTAAACGTTCGCTCTCGTGATAAAAGAAATGCAGTAGATGATAATCGTAAGGGTGGGTGGGTGTTTATCTACTCTTCGTCATCAGTGGGGAGCATGAGCTCGCTATCAGCAGCGTCGATCTAATTTCTTCCGCCTCATTGTTTCCTTCATGCTCCTTCTCGTCAATCTCATCGATCTCATCCATATCGGCATCCCAATCTATAAGCTCCTCCTGTGCGTCCTCATCTTGGTTTTCAACTTGGTCTTGCCCATATCCTTGGTCCTCGTCCAAGTCCATGTTCAGAAAGAAGAGAAAAGGAGTCTCGGAAGTGTACTAGACCGCGTATACACTCATAATCTCAACGGGAATAATTTTAAATAATTTAAAGCAAGTATGTAACATGAAAAATTAACAAGTCTCGGCCACATAGCAACTATTCGTTCACAAATAGTGGGGATTAACAAATAATCACACAAACATTTGAGAACCAAGAAGGAAAACACGACTATGTTAACCCACATCCCCGGCTTGTTTAGTTTTAATTCCAGTTTTAGTTATCCTATATCCATTTTAAATTTGTGAAAAGCTTCCAATTATTTTGAATCTTTATTTAGTGGAAATCGAAAAGTCGCACTAGCGTTGGAACCGTCGGCTCTGATACCAACTGAAACAACCCGGAACCTACGGTTACTTGCTAGTACAACTTAACGATATCCAAAAGTAATTTATTGAAATAAAAGTAAAGGAGAAACCCTCCTTACAAAGTTTTAAAGGAAACAGCGACGACAAAGTTTGAACTTTTCAAATACATCTGAATGTTAACAATTTAACTAGGTGATTCCTAGCTTCTTATTCGCCTTCAATTGCGTGAGCGCGTTCCCCCACCTTTATTCATAACCTGCGGGTTTTCAAATGGCAAAAGCCGACGCAGAAAAACATTTGTCAGTGAAAACTGAGTAAGAAATATACCACAATATGTAAAACAGAGCTTTTGGCTGAAAGAATGAAAAGAATGTAACTGAAGAGATTCCACATTTTAACTTATTAGTTGAGCTGAGGCGTATTAGAGCCCAACGGGTAACGATTGCCCACAGAGAGGTCACGATGCAATAATATCATCACACAGGTACCTCTTGGGATATCACAGTCCATCCCAATTCACCCAGAGCGTTTGTAGGTAGCCCGACACTACCCCGCCCATCACATAGCTATAGGACCTTAAGTGTCGACACCCCTATACAGTTGTGACCCACACATGCATAGGTAGTACTCTATAGCTTTCACAATTTTATAAACCCGTATAGGGTAGGGTATGAAACCCTAGGAGGTCGTCTCACGTGCGCCTCCGGCCATAGCCTTCACACACATCCTCTGTACATCGCCCTATATCATTTATCGTTCATTTATATTCCACAAGATCATTTTGTAAACATCGGTTCGAAATTCAGAAGTAACCACATATCTTTCAAAAAGAATATTTGCAAGAGAGATTGTCAAAATTTGAGACTTAAAAATAGTTGTTCGAAACACGAGTAACACACGCCAAGACATATTTTGATAGTTAAAGTATTGTGCGCATAAACTTACCTGGAATGAGGTGAGAACTTCACTTACACAAGCTAGCACTGAACTAGTAGTAGGGGTCCTCGATGAACTCGCCTCCTACGAACTCGGTATCTACAATAATCACATAATCCTATATTAACACATGTACAACACACAACAAATTTCAATTAAATTGTCCTATATGAAATGCAAGTGAAATCCCCAATTAATTCCCCAAACAAAATATATTACACTAGCTATAATTTTACGTTTAGAATACACAATAAATGAAAATAGCGGCTTATAATTATAAAAGTAATAATTGAGGTAAAGAAAACTTTATTTGATGCTCTAGAATATTTATTTAAATTACTAAGGTGAAATTATATACACAAAGATAGCTATATAAATTTAAAGTTTAGATAAATGAAAAATGGGAGCTTAAACTAAAGCTAAAGCTTAACTAATCTTATTATAAATTTATATTAACGAAAATCATGTTATAAGTGAAAATAATTTATTTTGCGATAAATCGAAAACATGATTATTTAGTTGTTTAAGAAAATATAGTATAAATAATATACACTTATAAAATACTATTTTAATTTGATTATAAAGTTGTATATTTATTTTTTTGAAAAGGATCATTAACTTACATTTGATAAAAATATATATACATATAAGAAATACTAATTTATATTATGCTAAAGAAAATAACTTAAATTACAATAAGTTGATATACAATCAGCCCCCTAAACAGTTTCACTTCATACAAAAGCCTACCCCCAATTTTTGTAAAAAGACACTTTCACACCCCCTGCTTTTACAAACAAAACCAATCCATTTTCTTCTCAAACAAACCCATCTGCAGCATTTGTTCCTCCACAAATCACACCACAACCCACATGAACAACCATGGCTTCAAGCAAAAATGACAGTAGCAAAACAACTTGACTGGTGTTTACCGATTGAAAAGCACGGAGGGGAAAAGTGGCGGCGGCGGTGACTTGTTCCTGCCGCTGCTTGGGGTTCGTCGGAAGAGAGGGAGGCGAACGGTGGTGGTGATGGCGGCGAAGCAGAGGGAGGCGGCGTCGGGTGGTTCGGCGACGCAGAGGGGCGACGGCGCAGAGGGCGGCGGCATCGGGCGGCCTGGGTTCCGTCGGCGGTTCTGGGCTTCGGGCCTGGTGCCGTCGGCCTGGGTTTTCGCTCGGCGCCAACAGAGAGAAGAGGGAGATGGCGAGGGAGAGACAGAGCGCGAGAGAGAGACAGAGGGTGAGGGAGAGAGACGAGCGAGAGATTGAGGTGTGGGTACTGTAAACCCAAATCGGAAAAATTGGATGTTCAAAATCAGTGAAATTGATGCAAAGATTTCATCTTGACTTTGATTGGCGGAAATCATGACGGAGATTAGGAGAGGGGAGGTCAAAATATTGGCTCTTGCCATGGGTGGTCGCCGGAAATCGGGGAAGAAACATCCCCTGCTCTTCAATGTTGATGGAGAAGATGAAGGGAGGACGGTTAGGGTGTTGCGGGCACACGGTGTGACGCGGTGGTTGGTTACGTAAAAGTTATTAAAAAGACACGTTTTGGTCACGCTACAACGTTACACGACCCACTACACTTCACCCACTAATTTACACCCAACAATTATAAAAAAATGACATCTTAGAAATATAACAAAAAAAACTTTTGATAAAATAATAATAATAATATAATAATAATAATAATAACAATAATAATAATAATAATAATGGAAAACAACTTTTAGTGAACGAAAACAACTTTCGTAATTTCAAATAATGGTCCGAAAAATTCGTTAAACTCCCTAAAATACCCCCTAAAATATCGGGGTATTACATCACATCTCCCTTAAAACAAAGCTTCGTCCCCGAAGCTTAAAGTAAATCGAATCTCCCAATGCAAGTATGTGGTATGCAGTTCTAATGTGCACATAATAACAAGACAAGACAGGTAATTAAATATACGGCTGTTAAATCACATCTCCCTTAAAAGGAGTGACGTCCCCGTCACTCGGTTCATACCTGGTCGAAGAGGTGTGGGTAACGTTTCCTCATGTCTGCCTCGGCTTCCCAAGTTTCCTCTTCCGTTTGGTGGTTTGACCAAAGAACCTTGACCAGCGTGGTGGACTTGGTACGGGTGTTCCTGGTCTTTGTATCAAGGATTTTGATTGGTTGTTGTTCAAAGGTAAGAGAGGGATCGAGTTCAACAGGCTCGGGATCAATGATATGGCTCGGGTCGGGTACATAAGCTTTGAGTTGGGACACATGAAAGACGTTATGGACTCTACCTAGGCTGTTTGGAAGATTCAGGCGATAGGCAACCTCTCCTATACGATCCAGTACTTCGTAGGGTCCAATGAACTTGGGACTCAATTTTCCTTTCTGATTAAAACGCATAACCCCCTTTGTAGGCGAAACCTTTAGGAATACTTTGTCGCCAACTTTGAATTCCAATGGCCTTCTCTTCAAATCCGCGTAAGACTTTTGTCGATCCTGGGCCGCTTTCATCCTTTGCTGGATCATTCGAATCTGGTTTGTCGAGTCCTCGATCATTTGTGGTCCAAGAATGATCGTCTCGCTGATGTCACTCCAACACAGCGGTGTCCTGCACTTCCTCCCATACAGTGCTTCGTAGGGTGCCATCCCTATGCTAGCATGGTAGCTGTTGTTATAAGAGAATTTGATAAGTGGTAACTTGTCCACCCATGAACCTCCAAAGTCCAAAATGCAAGCTCGTAGCATGTCTTCTAACGTTTGAATCGTTCTTTCGGTCTGTCCATCCGTAGCTGGGTGAAACGCTGTGCTGAACCTTAGCTCGGTACCCATGGCCTTTTGTAGCTCCTTCCAGAAGTGTGATAAGAAGTTTGGATCCCTATCTGAAATAATCGAGCTAGGTACTCCATGTAGTCTTACCACATTCTTGATGTATGCATCCGCCCTCTTTTCCATGTCCCACGTGTCCTTCATGGGAATGAATCTTGCAGTCTTCGTCAGTCGATCGACTACCACCCAAATCTGGTTCAACCCATTAGTCGAAACAGGTAAGGCCGTGACAAAATCCATTGAGATGGAATCCCATTTCCATACCGGTATCTCCAATGGTTGTAACATCCCACCTGGTCTCTTGTGCTCGAACTTAACCTTTTGACACGTCAAACATCGAGATACGAAATCAGCTACTTCCTTCTTCATACCTTTCCACCAGAAGTTCTTCTTCAAATCCTTGTACAACTTGTCTCCTCCTGGATGTACCGAATAAGGCGTGTTATGAGCTTCCTTCATAATCTTCTCCTTTACCTCCGCGCATTTTATTGGTACGCACCATCTTCCCTTGAATTTCACGCTTCCGTCTTCCTCCACTTTGAAATCGAGTGCTTCGCCTTTGTTGATCTTCTCCTTAATCTTTTGTATGAAAGCATCTTCTTTCTGTGCTTCCTTTATTTCTTCGAAGATGTCCGGTACTATCGTCATATTACACAACATGTTCGTTGTTCCCTTCGTGCAGACTTCAATCTCCAGTCTTCGAAACTCTTCGCAAAGCTTAGGTGGTAGAACCCACATTGCATTTATCGTATGCTCCGTCTTTCGGCTCAATGCATCCGCTACTACGTTGGCTTTCCCCTCATGGTATTGGATCTTGATATCATAATCTTTCACCAATTCTAGCCACCTTCTTTGTCGCATATTCAGCTCCTTTTGAGTGAATATGTACTTTAGGCTCTTGTGATCGGTAAAGATCTTGCACGTCGTACCGTAAAGATAATGCCTCCATATCTTTAATGCAAACACTATGGCCGCCAACTCCAAATCGTGAATGGGGTAATTCTCCTCGTAGGACTTTAGTTGCCTTGAAGCATACGCAATCACTTTGCCATCTTGCATCAAAACACATCCTAACCCGTGCTTAGACGCATCACTGTAGACTTCAAATTCTCCTCCTTCAGTAGGTAACGTTAACACAGGTGCCGACGTTAACCTATCCTTTAGGGTTTGGAATGCTTCCTCACAATTCTTGTCCCATACGTACTTGCTTGTCTTCTTCATTAACGTTGTCATGGGTTTCGCGATCTTGGAGAAATCCTTCACGAATCGTCGATAGTAACCCGCTAATCCTAGGAAGCTTCTTATCTCCGTCACACTTTTTGGTGTGGGCCAGTCCTTTACCGCTGATATCTTTCCAGGGTCTACAGATACACCTTCTTTAGATATAATATGCCCTAGGAAAGGCACTCTATCCAACCAAAACTCGCACTTTGACAACTTTCCATACAACTTCTCTTCCCTTAGGGTTTCTAACACCTCCCTCAAATGGTGCGCATGTTCTTCCTTCCTTTCGAGTAGATTAGGATGTCATCAATGAAAACGACGACAAACTTGTCTAGGTACTTCTGAAGAACGCGGTTCATCAACTCCATGAATGCTGCTGGAGCATTAGTGAGACCGAATGGCATTACCGTAAACTCGTAGTGGCCATAGCGAGTTCGAAATGCCGTTTTAGGAATATCCTGTTCAGCTATCCTAAGCTGATGATATCCAGACCTTAAATCGATCTTCGAAAAGGTATCGGCTCCTTGTAGTTGGTCGAACAAGTCGTCGATCCTGGGAATTGGGTACTTATTCTTAACGGTTACCCCATTCAATTCACGGTAGTCAATGCAAAGTCTTAGGCTACCATCCTTCTTCTTCACGAACAAAACAGGTGCTCCCCATGGAGAAACACTAGGTCTAATGAAACCCTTGTCCATTAACTCCTTCAGTTGCTCTTGAAGCTCTTTTAACTCGGCTGGTGCCATCCTATATGGTGCCTTCAAGATTGGTCCAGTACCTGGTACTAAGTCTATCGCAAAGTCCACGGCTCTCTTAGGTGGCATTCCTGGAAGGTCTTCTGGAAAGACATCTGGGAATTCATTCACAACTGGGATTTCCTCTAATTTCTCCCCTTCTTTCTCCTGATCATGGATCGTACAGAGGTATGCCCTATGCCATTTCTTCACATCGGAGAGGATGGTTAAGGCTGACACGATTTGGATTTTGGGTTCTCTGGTTATACCCCTATAGGATAGACGCTCGCCTTTTGGTCCACGAAACCTAACCTTTTGGGTGGCACACTCTATTGTTGCTTTGTATTTGCTAAGCCAATCCATACCTAAGATGACGTCTAGGTTGCCGAGATCGAAAAGAATTAGATCAGAAGGTAGTTTCACTCCTAATATTTCTAGGTTGACTCCAGGGTACATGGTATTACAAGGTGTGACTTCTCCACTTGGGGAAGAGATGGAGACAGATATTGGGGTAGGATTTGGTAAGTCTAATTTTTTAGCAAAAGTAGATGAAATGAAAGAGAATGTGGCTACAGAATCAAATAACACAAAAGCAGGGGTAAGATGGATTAGGAATGTACCAGTCACCACGTTGGCCTGTGCTGCCTGAGTCTGATTCATCACATTGATAGTTCCAGCTGCGCTGCGTGCTGTGGCTGCGGGTGCAGGTGCGCCTGCTACTGTGGTTGCTGAAGTAGCATTGTTGTTTCCTTGGGGTCGGTTGTTGTAACCATTTCCTCCCTGCCAGTTGTTACCTCGGTTATAGCCTCCTCCATTGTTGTTTCTGTTGCCGGCATTGTTGTTGTTTCCCCCATACTGATTTCCACGGTTGTTATTGCCTCCCTGATTATAACCGCTGTTATTCCCTCCGTAGTTGTTTCCTCCACGGTTGTATCCTCCATTCCCCCCTTGGCGGTTCACATTGTTTCCTCCATATCCTCCACCATTGTTATTCCCGGAGTTATTGAAGTTGTTGTTGTTGAAGCTTCCACCGCTGTTGTTCCCTGAGGGTCTTGAACGACATTCAAACCTTCGATGGCCTAGCTTACCACAATTGAGGCAGTTAACTTTGTTCCCCCGGCAGTCCACTCCTGGATGGTTCATGCCGCATTGCCTGCAGTTGTAGATTCGTACCTGGCCTTGGTTTCCAAATTGATTGGTGGGGACTGGGTTGGGATGAAACCTTTTATCTCCGCTATTGTTTCCTGAACCACGATTCTGGAAACCTGTCCCTGCCAGTGCCTCAGACTTCCTCTTCTTAGTTTCTTCATTATTCTCATCAATCAAATTCTGGGCGTCCTGAGCTGCCCCATAAGCGTCCATAAGTGTGTCAAATCGGGTCGCAATCAAGGCCATTCGGAGTTGGAAGTTTAAACCTCCTATAAACCTCTTGATCTTCTTTGCCTCGGTCGGCACCAGTTCCCTTCCAAACCTCATCAACTCCATGTATTTCTGATGATAATCATAAGGGTTGTCACTTCCCTGTTTCAAGTTCATGAATTCCTTGAACTTCCTATCCTTGACATGTTCAGGATAGAAACGTTGGGTCAAATAATGATTCAACACTTAAGAAAAAATTTAAGTGTTTCTTATAGGTCCAAAGTAGCAAGTTTAGGCTCGATTTGTGAGCAATCCGTTATAAATTTGAAGATGACCCACAGACGAGAAAATGAAGTATTATACACCAATTTTAGAGAGGAGAAAAAAGAACAAGATTTCATTAAAATTTGAGAAAGTTATAGATGTCATAAAATGGGTACTTCAACATAGTTCTACACTTAGAAAATTTCAGCTCTTGATGGTTCAAGAACACCGCAAACCAGCCCACTTTAAGGCCAAAATCAGAGGGTTTAGAGACCTAATTGGACCAAGAAATCAACATGAAAGTTGTAGACAATTCACCAAGGATTCCAGAAAGCTAAAGATCATTCAAAACGGACCAAAAACGAGGGAGATACATAGATCCAAAGTTGGGTAAAAAATGCACGTGGGAAAAACTCAGCATGAACAAGCACGAACACAGCAACTTCAACTCGATTTTTGGCTGGGTTAGAGACCGAATTGGTAAAAATTTAAAACATGAAAGTTGTAGCCAATTGTCTGAGAATTCCAGAAAGTCCAAGAGCACTCAAAACAGATTAAAAACAAGAGAGATATGATCATTTGAACAGCGGCTATTTATGCATGACGGAAAAACGAACCAAGAGTGAAAAGTGAAATCAAACTCGACTCTAAATGAAATCTGGGCAGGTTTCAATGATTCGAATGCATTCCTAAGGTCCTGAGGATCACATTGACATAAGGAACAACGAATTTGGTGGAGGAATGGGGAAGTTACCAAGCTTTGGCGGCCATGGAGTTTGCCGACGACCTTCAAGCCTATTTTCCTGCGACCCATGGTGATTTCAGCGGTTTAGGCTCCCAAATTGGTACGCCCAGGTACGGAATTCATTGAGGAAGACAAATTAATCGACTAGAAATAGTGAACAACAACACATAAAGAGAATTCGTTGCTTTACAGACCTAGGGTTCTTACCGTTTTTTGACAAAATTCGACCCCGAAGCACAAGCTTTTGAGGAGATGATTGAGGGATTTTGATCCTTGAGATGAGGGCTACCACCAGTAGGAATAGTTTTGGCAAAGGAGGAGGTTGCATGAGGTAGCTATGGTGGTGGTGATGATGTTCTTGGAGTTTCAAAGGGAGAAGATGATGAAGATGATGAATTATCTCTCTCTCCCCCTCTCTCTCTCTCCTCTCTTTCTTAGCAGTTATAGAAATGGGAGAGTGGAGCTCCTACCAAGCTCTTGATGTGTCAAAATGAGTTTGCCAAGTGGCACTCATGCATAGGGGTAAAAGTGTATTTTTCCAAACTTTAGGGTAGAATTAGAATTAGAGGTTCCTACTTACATTTAGACAATTCTACTACCACCCCGAACACTTCTAGTGCTTCAAAATCATCCGAACAACTTCCAAAAACTCCAAACACTCCAAAGTTCAAACTTTAAAGCCGTGACAGACTATTTACAAATTTACCCCCAAAGTCTTGATATTGCACTAAGAACTCTCTCCATAAATAGGGGTGTTACAGTAGTAGTGTCAAGCACATTAAGATAGTTGTCATGTTTGTAGTTACTGTGCGTCAAGCTCATAATGGAGGTCCTAAGTTTGATCAACGCAACGGTTTTAGGTTTGAAATGTTACTAGTGCAATTTTCATTCTTTATGAAACAAAAAAGTGAGCAGATGTTACCACTCTCCGCTAAATTCTTAAAATCATGCAAGAATATAACGTGTTGTGACGGTGTGCCAGGATAAACTCCATCTCCATGTTTCACTTTAGAGGCGCGGATGGACCTCAGATCACTTCTTTGTTTCATGAACTAGTGCTTCGTGGTAGTTGACCTCCGTGTTCTAATGTAGAAAGAAAAGTTGGTTGGTAACGAGAAAGTTGCTACTACACTCTTATTTTATGCAAAAACAAACCTCCTACCATAGAGTGCAGAATTAAACAACATCAATCGGCACTCAAGTGTCAAGAAAAAATAGCCTGATAAGAGCTCGTTTGGTATTGCTTTTAGAACGCAGTTTTTTTATCGCAAAAGTATTTCCGCGAACCACGACGTTCTGCGATCCTGGTAACCTTTGGCCTACATTGAAGAAATAAGAATAGGGACCACAATCCCTTGATGTCGAACTACCAAAATGCTTGATTAGTGTTTACCCCCCCCCCCCAACCATTCTCAGATAAGTTCATGTGGGTACTGGTAGAAGCCTTTGGTAGTCTCATCACATCGTCATTGCATTTATCAGCATTCAAAACGATGTGGACTAGAAATGAAGGTTTCTTTATCTCCAACTTCTAGGTTCTAGGTGGAAAGACCCTAGAAGTCTCTAAAGATTTCCAGCTTAGCCACCTGCGCAGATAGTCCACATAATCTTCCATCGCGGGGAGAGGCCTAAGGTCCTTGTTAATCATCAAAGAAGCACAAAGAAGGTATCAGCAACAACAGTGCATTCAAACTACTATTGGATTCTCTAAGAGTGAAACTTCTTTCATAATGTCTCTTAAGAGCATCACACAGAGATTTTGAAGAAACTTGCAGGGTAATATATATATAACCAAACAGAAAGATAGTCATACACATCTCAATTTGAAAATTTGACGAGCAATCAAATCTAGCAAATAGTCGAACATTCCTATCATGATAAATCAACTATGAAAAACAGTCAAAAATGCAAGCTAAAAGGAAAAAGAAGGAAATTACAATTTCAAGCCTGTTTCCCTAACACATGTCCTAGTCATCTTCTTCAGATACAGGGTCTTCCATTTTTCTGCCTCTTCAATTGTATGCATTTCTTATACTATTTTAAAAGTATTATATAAATGTTGCTGATATATAATAAATTTTTTGGTCAGCAGCATTTGGAAACAAATTGACTTAACAACAAAAGGTAATACATTTGCAATCGAAAAGTGAAACGCCTAAGAGGATAAAAAAACGAACTCGTGTTCATTGATACCACCATGAGAACATGATGTGGCATACTCATAGCCACAAGTTTATTTTCATTAATGAATGACAAACCACACACATATTCTTTAAGATTTAGGGTCCTACTAAATGTGATTTCTCCTTTTTTAATGAAAAGAAATTTGTGGCTATGAGTATGCCACATCACGTTCTCATGATAGTATCAAGCCGGGTCCGGATCCTCTCCAGCGTGCAGCTTCTCCAGCTAAGAGATCCGGACCGTTCGTTCTCAATACACAACCTGATTATGACACATCGCCACTCTACTCATGTAGACTTCCACAACCACCCATCCATTACTCCGTCGACGACATTCTCTCTAACTCCGTTTTTTTGTGCTCCGATTGACTCTCTATCTCTCTCTGATTCTCTGAAAATTGGCTTTTCTGAAAGTTTCTCAACTTGTCTTACCAAAGCTCAAAAATACCCAGCGAATACCCAGCGGGTATGTTGGGTGTCATTCATTTCAGGAAAAAGAACATCATAAAATTCCGATGTGATCAATGAGTTTTGTAGCCTAGAGATTAAAAGAATCAACTGGAAACTCTATGAATTGCTTGGTGTTAGATGCATTCCGCTGCTGATAGAATAGGGAAGATTCATGTTTGCAACTTAAGCGGTCGTCAGAAATCTATGATTCTTGTGCGTTGAGAAACTCAATTCGCAAGACCGATTCACAGAGAATCGCAGAGGAAAAGGGGATTTGTAGAGGAAAGTTGGAAAGGAATGAGACGATAGAGAGAGAGATGAGATAGAGGTAGAGTAATTGCAGCGACCACAAATGTAATGTTGACGTGCTTGCAGAGGAAGCGGATGTGAGGACGAAAGGGGTGAGAGAAACCTGCGCAAATCATCATCAACAAAATTAATTGAAGAGGAATCTTGTTCATCCATTGTGAAAGATGATCCAAGATAGAAAATCAACACCATAAACCACAAAATCAATAAACGCGAGTAGATCTGGGTTTGAAATTTCGTACGGGAAAGGGGACGGTTCTTTTCTTTTCTCTCTCTTTCTCTCTCTATCTGTCTTCTGTGTAGAGAGGAGGGAGGTTTATTTGAGTGGTGAGTGATGAAGGATAATTTAGTCTTTTAACACCAAAATTTTACTAAAAGAGGAAAGTAGGCAGAAAGAGAAGAAACTTTCCGTTTAGGAAAGTAAGCTCAAAGAGAAGAAACAGAGGTAGTAGGAGAGAGGTTGTGAGTGATTCACACGTCCATTATAATGCTCATCACATACTTGAAAGTTGTTATTTTTTTTCACCACATTTATAAATATTTTTTTTTAGAATTATAATTTTTAGATAACACATCTAAATCATTAAAAAAACACATCTAAATTCAAACACTATCTAATTTAGGAATAGTGTCATCGGACACTGACAATACTCTATTGAAATCCGGACCCCTCCATCCCCATCTCTTACGTACAAACCCCCTTCCTCCCCCTCTCTTACCAAAAAATCAAACCCGTTATAAATTTCATAAGTTAAATGGAGGTCAACAATGAGTACTCGGTTGAAAAAGTAAATAAATAAAAGGTTGGGGGGTGCTAATGTGTTGAAATTAGAAAGTTGGGTGCAGTAACAAAAGTAGAGTTAGCCGCCTCGTTCGAAAATTAATTATTTTTTGATGGAAATACAAATTGTAGTCTGATACGGAATTTCCATGTACGTATTCGTCTTTTCGTTTCTTTTTCCCGTGTGTATATAAAGCGTCATTTGGCAGCTCACACACTACTTGCTCGCTTAGGAATTGTAAATTGGGCGAACCCATTCTTCGATCGATCAGCTGCTCAATTCTCCGATCTGTCCAATCAATGGCTCCGAAGAAGGTGAGCCACAAGTTGGTGGTCATGGTTCGTGCTCCGAAAGTTTCTTATACCAGAAGACAGAAGAAGAAGCTGAAGAAGAAGGAGGTTAAAAGGGGGCAGAATCAGAATCAGCTACGATTGTGTGATTTTCGAGCTGATCGTCGCCAGCATAGTGGACGGGCTAACACCATTCGTGTATACATAATTTAAGGTGACTATGAATTAAAATGTAAACTTTTACTTAATTCAAACATTATAAACGACGAAATCATAAGTTTACGTGGTTCGCTAACACCATTCGTGCTAGCTACGTCCATGGCGAACTATATATTTTATTGAACAGGAGAAACCTAATTACAATGAATTTTGCATGCTAATTCGGATCCCAAAGAGGTCCTTACATACTGCTAAGACACTCCCTCCCCCAAACCCACCGTCAAAAGTTTTCAAATTAAAATTGAAATAGCGAACCACGTAAACTTGTGGGTTTCGTTGTCTCCGTTTATTATCGTGACGCAGGGGTGTTGTAACAAGTTTTATTAACCACACTCTATTTCTACTGAACTTTCAATACTTTAAGCCTCAACATATGAGACTATGTTGTTGGAATAATCAAAGCACACATTATGAACTCCTTTTGACTCATTACTTATAATAACAGAGTC
Source organism: Linanthus parryae (assembly GCA_023055425.1). Lineage (NCBI taxonomy): Eukaryota > Viridiplantae > Streptophyta > Magnoliopsida > Ericales > Polemoniaceae > Linanthus > Linanthus parryae. The sequence goes on from JALGPY010000002.1 coordinate 3,794,311, forward strand.
AGCAATTAAAAGTCAAGTTAAAATCTCTTCCATTAGTGAATAGGCGCAAATAAAAGATCTAAAAATATTCTTAGTGTGGAAAAAAAATGAGAGAATTTATTCAAAAATTTAGTTATCTAAAAAGTTGCATTTTGGCAAAATATGTCACTGAGTTCAAACCCCATTTGATTGTTCAAAAATTATAGAAAATGGGTGCTAACTCAATGGTAGAGTCTATGAAGCCCCAGCATGAGGTCCCAGATTTAAACCCAACTATATGATGTAATTTTAAAAAAAAATTGTTCAAAAATTAAGTTAAAGAAAAGTAAAAATATATATTTTTTAAAAACAATGACATTCTGCACCAAACACGGACAAAGATCAATATTATAGTGCGTAACAAAATAATTATTAAATAGTATTACATTTTTTTTCATTTTTAGCTAAAAAAAGTGGTTCAATCAAAATCTTTTGATCAAATAGTTTTCATAATTCAATTTATTATTTCCAACGTATTTATGGAAGTAGTCCCCTCAATGAGGGTATAGAATATTGAAAATACTCTAACGATTGGATGGATACATGTAGGTGGTGGTTGTGGGGGTGGATAAATAGATAACGTAACATTGGGAGTGGTTGATGACTATTCTCGAAACTTGGGAATTGTGTCTTCCATCTCTTGCCCGAGAGTGGGGAAAAACGTTGGGGGTGTCTCATCTGTGTGTACACTAGCCAAACCCAAACCCCCTTCTCCTCTCTTACCAAAAAAATCAAACGTGTTATAAAAATTTCCTAAGTTTAATGGTGGTCAACAATGAGTACTACTCGGGTGAAAAGTAAATAAATAAAAGAATGGGGGTTGCTAATGTGTTAGAGATTAGAAAGTTGGGTGCCGTAACAAAAGTAGAGTTAGCCGCCTCGTTCGAAAATTAATTACTTTTTTGATAGAAATACGAATTGTAGTCTGATACTCTGATGCGGAAATTCGTCTTTTTTTTGTTTCTTTTTCCCGTGTGTATATAAGACCTCATTTGGCAGCTCACACACTACTTGCTCGCTTAGGGCTTGTAAATTGGGCGAACCCATTCTTCGATCGATCAGCGATCTGTTTAATCAATGGCTCCGAAGAAGGCGAGCCACAAGTTGGTGGTCATGGTTCGTGCTCCGAAAGTTTCTTATACCAGAAGACAGAAGAAGCTGCTAAAGAAGAAGCTGAATAAGAAGGAGGAGGTTAAAAGGAGGCAGAATCAGAATCAACTACGATTGTGTGACTTTCCAGCTGATCTGGTCGCGAGCATAGTGGAAGGGCTATCTTCAGCTGACCGGATCCGATTTGGTGCCACCTGTAATACAAATCTCTCTTTGGTCACCACCACAAAACACCGTCCTCATCAGTATCAATTCCGGGCAATTGATCAACTTCCATGGCTGGCTACATTCCACTGCCACGCCCCTGGTATGACGAATCTGTGATTGGAATTCAGTCTGTTCCAACCACTGCACATCCAAGGACACCCAGACTACGCTACATTTAAAATCAAGGACCCCAGAGGAGAAGGTTTTGGTGATTGGATGAGCACCCCATTGAAGGCTTCCAACAAAGGTTGGTTGCTCTGTTTATGGCCTAAACAAGCTGAAGAAGGAAAAGAAACTGGGTTGACATCATTCTTATTGTTTTCTCCTTTCAATAAAAGGACCATGAAGCTGCCTGATTTGGACCATAGCTTTGTAAACAATTGGGTTGACCAAGTACACTGTCACGCCACCTTTTCTACAGACCCCTCTTCTCCCGATTGCGTTTACTTCTTCTTGTCTCAGAAGAGCATCCCGGGAAAAGTTAGAATCAGCACACTAGATCAAACTAGTACAGAATGGAAGACTGCCGTGTTTGATAAGCTGATAGATTATGTTTCATCTGTGGTGTACAATGAAGGATGTTTCTACTGTCTATCGAGCAAAGGTCAGCTGGCAGCATATGATGTGGCTCACCAGACCTGGAACGTCGTTGTCCGTCGTTCGTCTACGTTGTCCAACTTGGTGCTTTCCTCGGACACGTACCTTGCTGTAATAACCCGCTTTTTCGATAATATATTTTGAAGACTTTTGAGGTTAGTTATTATATTTTGAAGAAAATTAAGTAGAGTAGAAATATGGGGAGTTTCTTTGAAATTAAGGGGAAGTTGTTAGCAAATGATGCAAATAAGTAGGACATGAAGACAAAAGAAAAAAAAAAAAAAAAAAAATTGAGAAGAGTTGGTTCGGCCGAAGAAAGAAAGAAGAGGAAGAAGATGAGAAAAACAAGGGGGAGTTGGGAGTTTGTGACATGTGGGGTCCACTTGTGTTGGGAGTTGAGAATGAGTTGGGGCAATGAGAAATGTTAGCTGATTTGTTCACGTAATGTGAAGAGCAATTTTTTAATGGGACCCCTTCCCCATAAATAGCCTCCTCCCATTCAACAAATAAGAGAAAATTGAGGAGAGAAAGAGAGAGTGTTAGATAGGAGCGTACGGGTGGAGGAAGAGAGAGAGAGAGAGAGAAATGAGGGAGAAATAATAGGAGTTATGTACTGATGGAGAATTAATAGAGGAAAGAAGGAAATTTTTGTTAGTGTTATGGGTGCACCACACCAGTTGAAGGAAGAATCTTTCAAGGCTTGTTTGGCTATCTCTTTAGAAGATTATGTGGAGCATTATTGAAGGCTTTGTTTTACAAGATTTGAGGTAGGTGATTACTATCGCAATATATTCGTTCTATTATTACGTGTGTTTTTATATGGAAAACTACGTGCTATAGTGCAAAATGATTTATGTAAAATGATATTTGTTGTCGTATGTTTGTATTTGCTCTGCTAAGTGCTCCACGTGATTACATACGTAATTTTAGTACGATATTTGTTGATAGTAGTTACCTGCTGTAGCAGTGATCGTTCTACTGAGCTGTGAGCTCACACCCTAACAGATTTTGCAGGTAAAAATACGTTCTGGAGCGGTCAAAAATATTATAGTAAAGAAAAAGGCAAATTTTTACGAGTTGCTATGTTTTGCTATTTATTTGTAAATGACCAAATTGTATTTTGTGAGTAAACGCGCTTCCGCAATATTTTGTAAATGATTATCAGATATGTTTGTATTTTTCTGATATGTGAGGAGTACTACAATATTTTATAAGTTTTGGCCCGGAGAGGCAATTTTGTCTGATATGGCGAATTTTGTTCTGATCGGTACTCTATCTCATTTCGAAAAATGTTATTTTTGTGTATTTATTTTCGGGTCGTGACAAAATGGTATCAGAGCTCGAGCCAGCCGGAAGTGTGAGGAATCCACACTACCCGACATTCCGCCCGGGACCCGGTCTTGGCTAACGTGATCCAAGCGAGGTATGCCGGATACGTGACTAGGGTAGATTGTGGTACCCATGTCTCCTAGCACCTACGCCCGGGACTCGGTCTTGGCTAACGTGATCCAAGCGAGGTATGCCGGATTCGTAAGGGGGGGAAGCATGGGCACACCGCCTGGTTATGCAAAAGCGAAGTACTATGAGTTGCAACTATTTATAAAAATTTGACGAACTTTTTAAGGTGGGTAGAACAAACCCATTAGTATTTTGATCTTATAATTAAAAGAGTATTAAGTTTTCAAAATAAATTTTTGAGTCCCATACTGATACAGGTTTTTTTTAACAAAAAGAAATGTGTTCAAAATGTTAGTGAAGGAATATTTATAAAATATTTGGGTGGTATTGTTTTAGTAGCCCTAGAGTAATACATTTTTGCTAGACGGATAAAGGTTGATGTTTGCCTAAGTGCCATTTTGTGTGGGTATTATTGAAGTCAGTTACTTATTTTTGTGATTATGTTGGGATGTATATTTGAGGATTATTTTATCAGAGTGCGCAGCAGAAAGTTCAGATATTTGTGGTCATGACTTGGGTTTCTTGAGGGCTAGAAGCTGTAATTTCGAGGACGAAATTCTGTTAAGGTGGGTAGATTGTAATAACCCGCTTTTTCGATAATATGTTTTGAAGACTTTTGAGGTTAGTTATTATATTTTGAAGAAAATTAAGTAGAGTAGAAATATGGGGAGTTTCTTTGAAATTAAGGGGAAGTTGTTAGCAAATGATGCAAATAAGTAGGACATGAAGACAAAAGAAAAAAAAAAAAAAAAAAAATTGAGAAGAGTTGGTTCGGCCGAAGAAAGAAAGAAGAGGAAGAAGATGAGAAAAACAAGGGGGAGTTGGGAGTTTGTGACATGTGGGGTCCACTTGTGTTGGGAGTTGAGAATGAGTTGGGGCAATGAGAAATGTTAGCTGATTTGTTCACGTAATGTGAAGAGCAATTTTTTAATGGGACCCCTTCCCCATAAATAGCCTCCTCCCATTCAACAAATAAGAGAAAATTGAGGAGAGAAAGAGAGAGTGTTAGATAGGAGCGTACGGGTGGAGGAAGAGAGAGAGAGAGAGAGAAATGAGGGAGAAATAATAGGAGTTATGTACTGATGGAGAATTAATAGAGGAAAGAAGGAAATTTTTGTTAGTGTTATGGGTGCACCACACCAGTTGAAGGAAGAATCTTTCAAGGCTTGTTTGGCTATCTCTTTAGAAGATTATGTGGAGCATTATTGAAGGCTTTGTTTTACAAGATTTGAGGTAGGTGATTACTATCGCAATATATTCGTTCTATTATTACGTGTGTTTTTATATGGAAAACTACGTGCTATAGTGCAAAATGATTTATGTAAAATGATATTTGTTGTCGTATGTTTGTATTTGCTCTGCTAAGTGCTCCACGTGATTACATACGTAATTTTAGTACGATATTTGTTGATAGTAGTTACCTGCTGTAGCAGTGATCGTTCTACTGAGCTGTGAGCTCACACCCTAACAGATTTTGCAGGTAAAAATACGTTCTGGAGCGGTCAAAAATATTATAGTAAAGAAAAAGGCAAATTTTTACGAGTTGCTATGTTTTGCTATTTATTTGTAAATGACCAAATTGTATTTTGTGAGTAAACGCGCTTCCGCAATATTTTGTAAATGATTATCAGATATGTTTGTATTTTTCTGATACGTGAGGAGTACTACAATATTTTATAAGTTTTGGCCCGGAGAGGCAATTTTGTCTGATATGGCGAATTTTGTTCTGATCGGTACTCTATCTCATTTCGAAAAATGTTATTTTTGTGTATTTATTTTCGGGTCGTGACACTTGCCGTGTGTGAAGGGAAGGTAATTCTTGTTGTTTTGGATAAAAACCCTGCTGAATACAAGGTAGAGATGAATAGGTGCGGCCTCTTTGAATTTAGTAGCTCTACCGGGACATGGGCGAAGAAAACAAGCTTGGGAAATCATGCATTGTTTGTTGGTCAGACATCATCTTTTGAGGTTCCTGTCATGCCTTCACCAAGTTCAGATAACATTGCGGACAGGGTGTATTTCTATAGCACAAGCAACAACCCGTTCTACTATTCCTTGAAGGATGGTCGGTGTCACCAATGCAAGGATAGCGGCGCCTACTGGTCCAGTGATGTAAAGGGCGGGATATGGATCGAGCCTCCATGTCTCACCGGTTGCGTTCCGGTCCTGCTTGAAGAATCAGTTTAATCGTCTAGTAGTATTCACTAAAGCTAGACTCAGCTCAACTCCTTACTCATCAGACTATCCCAGCAACTTGTTTCTGTAGTTTTATCTAAGTTAATGTACATTATGCGGGGAGAGATATTTGTACTGATGATGATATAAGTTAATATATCCTTTTCAACCAATTCTGCTCGCTTTCTCGATAGTTGTTTTTTATATGTACAATTGCTTGCTGGATTTGAGTACTCCTTGAAAGAGGTGACTCCTTCGAAACATCAAACGTATTTGCTCTCCACTGTTTATCATTGTGCTGGTTTCTCTGAATACATCCGGGTGATGCTCTCAAGTCTTGATGCCCCTGCTAGACAGACAATATGCAGTAAAATTCAGGCTGGAGAGACTCAGTCTAATGATCCTATAATATTTTAAAATCACCATTGCTCTCCAGTTTGATGGTTTACCTGGACTTCAGACCTCTCTCCAGTGGAAGCCTATGCGGACCCTCTGCTTTATTCATCATATGTGCTATCTTGCTTAGCAGGCCTGCAGTGGGAGATCTTACTGTGGCATGTGTCTTCTGGTGGATGCAATTGGGGCTGCTTAACCGAAAGGTATTTAGCTGGGTTGCTAGAGGGCCTCGATCTGATTGCAGTGAGTTGGAAGCGCTTGGTACATTTTTGCTTGTAAGAATAAGCTTCGGTCCCAGAGTTTTGCTTGTAAGATACCTGTCAAATTATATGTACTTAAAAATCTATTTGAAGCTACCAGAGAACAGTTAACACTGAAGTTCCCTGTGAAATTATATATTTGTCACCCGTCTAAGTATAGCAGCTACTACTGGTCCAATGATGTAAATAATTGGAATATGTATTGACTATTGAGGTTATCCATCTTAGTAGGGGATGCTTTTACTGTTTGTTCACTTCTTAACTAGGGTGGCTTCCGAATAGTACAATCAGTTTCACGGTGCAGTAGTAACCACGGTTCTAATAGTGGTAGGTCATCCATCTTAGTAGGGGAGGCTACTATTCCACTAAGATATCCATATAAGCACCACCCACGAAACTACTCGTGATTGCCAATCCATGCAATATCAACAGACCAAAATAAGGCTTTCTGCACTGAAGCAACCGTAGCCCGAGGTTTCTGGGTGTCTCTGAGTGAAGACACCCAGAAACCTCAGCCTATCAAGCAACTTCTGTTCAAACGAATTAATTTGAAAGTGAGATGCATTGCATCTGACAAGCAATTCTAAAATAGCATACAGATAAAACCCAAGAAGTAAAACAACCACACACGAATACAATAACACTGCAACTTTATAGTATAATGGTAACGTATAGAATCTCACTGTCTGAATGACCATATGTGTATACTCTTCACTGGGTTTGACTTTCTCGTTTACTAGTTCTTGGAACTTAAGAGTTTAGTCCAAAATAGATGTCCGGTTTACTGTACAGTTATCTGTCAAGTGTGAACTACTTTCATCACCGATGGCCCCTGGACCTTCGTAAACCGATATGAAAGTCAAGGTCATTCGGCCCTTGCGAGCAGTAACGACATGAAACACCTTCTCATTGCCTGCACATGGTAGGGAATGAAATTTTGCAGGATTTCTCTTTCATCACGCTGAATGCCAGGATGAAACTTTCGTGTTTGGGTTGTTTCCCCTTGCTTTCATTGTACGTAAAAGTTGTCTTCAGTTGGATGCTTTTATGCAGGAAAATGGTTGCCAAGTCATGGTGAAAGTTATCATTTAGTAGCATGTTCTATGTTTTTGGCTATTGTTATCTAGTTGGGGTTGACCATGTTAAAGTTTGGTGTCGAGTTTAACCACATAGCAACTACCCACGTACATATTTGTGGGTACTTTTCATTGCATCCATTAGTTTTTTTTCAGTGAGATCACACTGTTCTACTGTCTCTAGATAAATCTCATAATATCTGGTAGAACAATGCGAGGTTAGAGTGAAATGAAGTGGCAGTTTCAGACCTGTGCATGGAAAAAGGCACCAGGTGAATGCCTGGTCTTTATTAATTTGTTGAAAACTTGGTACTCTCTGGTTCTTTCACATCTTCAATATCTATGAAATCATGCTTCCTAGAAGTGATATGAACTGTCTGCATAATGGATTGAATGTCTGCATAGTGGATTGAATGTAGCAGCACTTCACCACTGAAATCTTATTGATTTCTAGGCTTCTGAAATCTTATGACTATAAATTGCAATTTTAGGTTAGTTTTCTGTCATTAGTCATCTTGTTATCTCGTTTCCACTTTCGCTTTTATCATGACTCACTTGAATGTTGCCTTTGCTGATTTTTGACAACCCTTTGGTTAATCTGGAAATCATCAAGAAATCTTGTAAGGTATTCTCAAACATCTTGGAATCCCCCTGGGCATCCTAGTCAATTCAAAAGGTTTTGAGAAGGTCCTTTCATTCTAGAAAGCAGGAGAAATAGATGGTTGCCCCAACTCTAGATCCACACAACTCCCAGACAAATCAGGAAAATGGGGGAAGCATTTAAACTTCTATGTTTGTCTTCTAATTTTAGCATTTTTTTTTTTTTTTTTTTTTTTTTTTTTTTGCAGGTGAAGACAAGGATGTTCTCCTGGCTAAGTTTTCTATTAGAGGTGAGAACAATTTTTTCTGATTTAGTTTTCAAGAAAACTAAGTTGGGCTGAATTTGCATCTTGCTGCAACTCACATGTCCGTAACTTTTTCAGCTAGCTGCCTTCATTTGACTGCATATAAGCATATCTGTACAAGTAATTCTTCAACTTATGTGCCTTCATTTTACACATGAATGTTCTAACTACGCATCAACGGTTTGATTGTTTGTTGCAGTTTTGTTTGGTCTGCTGAGATCAGTACTGTCAAATGATGATATATTTGTTTCAAACCTCAAAGGGTATATAACCATTCCTTTACCTATATTTCTGTTTTAATGTAAATTGTTCCCGATGCTGTGTCTCTTGACTTGAAGAAAACCATGTTGTTACAACTGGTGTGGCTTAGCCCAGGAAAAGGAAGGAATAGCTAGACATGTAGTTTCATTGAGATCTCTACCCTGTCCCTTGTCTATTGAAATGGCCAGAACAAGGTGACAAATTACTCAGAGTTGTTTAGGTTGAGAAAGGAAAGCTTTAGGATGTTGCTGCTACGAGTATGGCGTGCAATGGCGGATGGCCTTTTTTTTTTTTTCTTCCTTTGCCGTGGCATTCTCAACAGCAATCAGGGAGTTTTCTGCTTTGCTTCTCAAGATTGAACTTTTGGCTAGTGAGGAAAAGCTAACTTTTGTTTGTCGTATTTCGGTCCATGTAAGCCTCTTTCTTTCTGCTAGGAAGGCGTGTTGCCGGATATTACGTGGTAGCTGGCTTTCGGATAATTTTCCTGTTTTGTTTGTTGGGTTGGTTCCTGGACAATCAGTGGACATGGCATGCTAGGTCTCATTCCCTTGGGGTGTTGTCTAGTAGTTTGATATGTGGATCATTGTATGTTTTTTTATCTATCTATAAAATTCTAATTTATAATTAACAAGGTTTGCGAGATATATCATGTGTTAAAACTGATTTGTGAGCTCAAACTTACAACTTCACTTTTGTAGGATGTGAAGGTGAAGGTGAACTCAAACTTTCAGGATTTTCTGCGGTATTATATGAAATTTAACATCTTTTGTAAAATTATATATATGGCTGCACATAAATTATGCTTTGATGTAAATTTGAAATGAGTCGGCCCTACAGCTCATGAGCTGAGGTTGACCATGTTCAAGCCCAGCTCTTTTAGATGTATCTAAGGTTGGAGGTTGCAATATCCCGTCCCGCATCGAGATATTATAGATTAGATGTCTGATATATAGTACATCTTGTGAACTAGTACATTCAAGGATTAAAACATTTGTATCCAGTGGTACCGGTGAGGAAGTTGCTAGAACAGCGGGACAGTAATCCAGTAATCCGCTCAGTTCGATACTTACACAAGCGTTGAAAATATAACATACTACTACCTCCGTTTCTTCTCTATCACACCGATTTGACTTTAATCACTATTCACGTGGTCACTTTGACTCGGTGATTTGGGTAGTAAATCGATGCAATTTTTCGATAATCATTTCACGGTGTTCTAGAGTAAAAGTTGCTCTATACCACGGTGAAAAAATTATCAAAAAATCACATCGTTTTGCTATTCAAATCACCCGGTCAAAGTGACCCACAAACGAGTCAAAAAGTTAAACCAGTGTGATAGAGAAGAAACGGAGGTAGTATGAGTTTGTCCGATTAGAGATCTAAATTGTAGTATTGGCTTGCGAGATATGTAACGCGTAACTTGACGTACAACTTAATTGGTGAAGAATGTGAGCTCAACCTATAGGTGCCATAAAACACACTTAAAACAAATGTGTTGTGTGAAATTTACCTATTTTGTAGAATTATGGTATATATGGCTACACACAAATTATGCTTTGATATAAATCTGAACTGAGGCGACTCGACTCTAGAGCTTATGAACTGAGGTTGACCATGTTCAAGCCCAGCTCTTTTAGTCCACAAGTCGAACTTTAAGATGAAAAAGTCTCGGGCAACACTTCGTATACATTCGTAATTGCACCAGAAGTGACCCTGGGACAGGCTCAGTAGGTAAAAAAAAACCCGAGTGCTGTTGGTTGATGAAATGGCAACCTAAAGTGTAGGGGGTTTTTGACTCATGTCTCAAATTGATAATTTCGACGCGAACTCTTTTTAGGCTAATCAGTTGGCAAGTCCAGAGTTGTTGAGGCACTTCGCGCGATTTATACATGCCCACCATTCCAGGGACGGGAGGTGGGACCTAGATCACCTAAAACTCTTAGGAAGGGTTTCGCTCCCGCTCCCAATCTTCGCTTCGGCGCTTTCGGCTCGAATTCACCTATAATTCTCGCTCCCAAAAGTCTAGAGCGCGCTTTTATCCACGCTCTGTACTTTCTTAGCAATTAGCCTCCGTTCTTAGTTATCAAGTCTACGTCAAACTAAGTCAGACGACCGTTTTAACTAAAATAACCTAGCCAACCCCTTACTGAGGTATCCCGCTGCCTCATTGTAGATCAAGTTTTCATTGCTCGCACTCCGTCAAGTTGAACTTCAATTACTATTCGATTTGGGAAGTTCTGATCTCATATATAAGCTTTGTAATTATTGCAACGAGATCTAGTTTACACAGAAATTTAAAATGTAATATGTTTATAATCTAAAATTATATAAAATATATAATTTATATATGCGCTCTCATTACACTCTCAAATACACTATTTTTAGAATTTATCGCTTTGGCGCTCCCGTTCCAGCTCTCGCTCCCGCTACCACTCCAGGTGACTTAGGGTGGGACCCTCAATGTTAGCTTTCAATCTAATTGCAGTTCTAGCAAAATATTGCGAGAAAAAGACAAATTTCCTGAAAGTTAAAGGGTGATATTATGATTATGAAAAGAAAGGTGTATCTTCGTTTTCCCCTCTCTCTCTCTGTCGTTAGGGTTTATTCTCTCTACGAAGCAACCAAAGCTCATGCCACGGATATGAGTTTTGGGTGTCTCCGAAGGTGTGTGCAGAAGAAGAATCAAACCAGAGTTTCTTCATGAGAAAGAAGATCAAGGTGGGTTTGGAGGTAGAAGCTTACCGGAGGAGATTTTAATGGACATCTTGTTGAGGGTACCCTTCAAAACCCTTGTTCGATGCAGGTGCGTATGTAAAACATGGGCTTCTTTGGTTTCGCACCCTCATTTCATCAAACTGCAGCTTCAAAATGTTAACAATCACACAGCAACAGACCATGATGAAACTATTGATTATGTCATCTTTCCTAACAAAAAATCTGGCTCAAAGACCTTGGAATTTCGTTCCTTGTGTGGCTTCCTCACCAAGAAGCTCCAATTTCCTTATGAGTTCCTGCACTATGTCCCGATTGTTGGCCGGCACTTCCCCTTTCAATGCAAACCCCGGTTCAAGGTGGTGGGATCATGTAATGGGTTACTTTGTCTGTTCAGTGACCAAGGTGTTATCATCCTATGGAATCCTGCAATTAACAAGATTAGAGTTGTGGAGTTGCCAAAAACAGTGTGGCTTTTCGACCCAGCCGGGCTATGCTTCATCCCTCAAACTAGTGATTTCAAGGTGGTGATAGCAGCATATCATAGTTATGCTAAGGTTCTAATCTATAGCACAGAAACAAATTTGTGGAAAGAAGCTGCTGGTAACAGCTCCAATCATTGGAGTATCCGACAGCATTCCACTACTCCCAGTGTGGGAGGAACTCTTCATTGGTGTGCGCATAAGAACTGGCAGCAGGTCATTTTGTGTTTCGATGTGTTTGAAGAAGCATTTCACGAAATGGTCGTTCCGGCTAGAAAAAACCTCGCGAGAATAGTAGAATTTCAGGGAACAATTGCTTGCTTCCTTGACGATGGAAATGACAGGTCGTGGGAATTGTGGGTCATGAAGGAATACGGCGTGGCAGCTAGGGATGGCAATGCGGTTCGATCCGATTCGAAATCCGAGTGATTCGATCCGAATGGATCACGTCCGAATCCGATCCATATTAAAAGGGATCGAATATGGATATTAAGAATCAAAATCCGATCCGTATCCGGATTCGATCCGAATATATTAGGATATCTGATGGATCTCCGACCCGAAAGGATCCGAACACACATAGTTTTACGAAAATACCCTTTGAGTTATAAAATTATATTCTTACCAAAATATATATAAACACATTACACAAATCACTACACATTATGTTTCCTGGCCTGAAGAAAAAATTCTACTATGGTTATGGACAATTTTAGTGTTGTTTTAATTGAATTTGTAGACAATTTTAGACATTATTGGTGTTATAAACCTTTGAATGGCTTGCTTATATTTATTGATATATTTACGTTTGTCATATTGGTAAAATATTTTTAATATATTTTTACTTTTTTTAGGCAGTTTTTGTTTTGGTGTGGTGACTCTTTTTTACGTATTTTTCTGAATTTGTTGTGTATTTTTTATGAGAAGTACAAAAAAATGCTCAGGATCCAAATCTGGATCCGAATCAGATCCGTTTCTTGATATTTGGATTGTCGGATCGAATACGGATATTGCAAATTAAATCCGGTCCGAATCCGATCCGAATCCGTTTAGGATCCAGTCGGATTTGGATCGAATATGGATCCACTTATTTTGATCGGATCCGGATATGGATATAGGTGGATCCGATCCGAATCCGATCCATTGCCATCCCTAGTGGCAGCCTCTTGGACTAAACTGTGTGCTTTTGGGTACTTGCATGGGATTCCCCTACAGATTATGAACAATGGTGAAGTAATGCTTACAAGTGCTGATGGTGATGGCCACTTCTTTTTGTTTGATCCGACAACACAAAATAATGGGATGGAAGTTGAAGCCAAACCACGGTGTCATGATATGGTTGCTTATACAGGCAGTCTTGCCTTGCTCAATGACAACAATCCATCAAGAATATGTTGGTTCTGTGTTTATGATGTAGTATTTTATTGCTGTTGTGCAACAATTGCTTTTCTTTATTTCTGGCTAAGCGATTCCAGGAAGGAAGTGATTTTGCGACCAACTTAATTTGCTCTGACTTAATCATTTGAAGACTGTATGACGAGGTTGTGTGATCCTCGGATTTTCAAAGTGCAATTCAATGTGTTTACTTTACAGAGACGTGCTTGTCTCCTCTATTCACTATTGTTGTTTGCAATAGTGCACGATGAACAAATTCCTTCATTATTCGCCAAAATGCATTTTGCTCTGAGCAAGAACTTAGTTTTCCAATTTCCTATTTCCAAAATGAGTGATCACGAACTTGTTCACTATTTTGGCAGTTCTATATTCTGTTAGCATTTTGCTGTGAATAGCTTTTATCTGATAAGTGACTACCTTAGTTGAAACCTTATCTTGTGATTGAATTACAGAAAATAATTAGACCATATCATGTCACTTTTATCTTTGTGGTTGCCGAGCGCTTTTCTAGCGTATCCCAATTTTAGTGAAATAAAAAGCACCAAAAAGTAATCCAGCAATTTGCAAAGATATTAAAATGTTTGAGTCACTACAGAGTTAGTTTTAACTACTGAGGTAACTTAAGTTTGCATTATCTCGTGAATGGGCTACCTCACGTTTCAGTAGTTATCCTATGCCACTCATGATCATAAGCCGTTTCAATAGTAAAAGTCAAAAGAAAATCTTAGTTTTAGAGTATAGGCTAGTCAAGGAATAGACAAATTATAGGGGAAGAAGAAAAACTTGACAGCCACATTGGTTATTGAAGTCCCTCTATTACCTTGGCCCCGATAATGAAAATATAATTAATGGAGTCTCACCATTGGGTAGTGTTTTTCCTCTTCAACTGCAACTGTACTCGTGATTCCAGTATTTGAGAAGATATAACTCAGATTCTCTTCGACATCTGCTGATCCCTCCAAGACCACCTTGACTACCATTGACATGGTTGGCCTTCTAGAAAAGTCAGTTTGTAGACACCACGCTGCGATCCTCATCATCTCTACAACTTCTTCTCCGTTTAACTGCATATTGTCATTGTAGTTATCAACAATCTCTGAGACGTATTTTGCTGTGAACTAGTGGGCTTTAAAAACTTTATAGTATAATCGTAAAGTAAAGAATCTCTGTCTGAATGACCATATTTGTGTACTCTCCACCGGGTTTGGATATCTCTTTTTTCTGGGTTCTTGGAACTCAAGAGTTTTATCCAGTTATCTGTCAACTACATTCATCATCGATGTCCCCTGGACCTTCATAAGGAAGTTGAGGCTATTCCCCTTGCAAGCAGTAACGACATGAACACCCCCTCTCATTACCTGTACTTGGTACGGAATGAAATTTTGCGGAATTTCTCTTCCATCATGCTGAATGCCAGGATGACTATTTCGTGTTTGGGTTGTTTCCCCTCGCTTTCATTGTCCTTAAAGATTGTCTTTAGCTGGATGCTTTCGTGCAGGATACTTGTTGGTAAGTCATGTTGAACGTTATCGTTTACCATTTAAACTTTATATTTGTCTTTTAATTTATCCTACTTTTTTCCCTTTGCAGGTTAACACAAGGATGTTTCTCCTGTTTGGGTTGTTTCCCCTGGCTTTTAGTTTCCCGAAACTGTCTTCAGTTGGATGCTTTCGTGCAGGATAAATGTTGGTAAGTTATGTTGTTATCCTTTAGTATCATGTCCAATATTTTTGGTTATTGTTCGCTGGTGGGGGTTTATCCATGTTAAAGTTTCATATCGAGGTTAGCCACCGAGTACACTCCGACAGTAAATATTTGTAAATGTCTTTTCATCACATCCATTAGGTTTTATTCGGTGAGATCACACTATGCTCTACTGCCTCTACATAATCTCGTATTATCTAGTAGAACATTGCAAGCAGAGAGTGAAAAAGTTTGACAGATTCAGACCCATATGGGAAAAGACGCTGAGTGAATACCTTGATTTGGTTAATTTGATGGTAACTTGGTACCCTCTGGTTCTTGCACAACTTCAAATGCTAGCTATGAACCTGTGTTTCCTTAAAGGTAAAATGAACTGTCTGCATAATGGATTGAATGTAGCAGCAGTAGGCGCTTCACCACTGATATCCTATTGATTTCTAGGCTGTCGAGACCTTGACATGACTATGAATTGCGATTTTAGGATAGTTTTCGATCATTTGCTTCCTCTGGTGTCGTTTCCCTTTTCGCTTTTATCGCGCCTTGCTTCATTCTAGTAGATGGCTGTGCCAACTCTTACCCCACAAGCTCTCAGAAAAATCAGGGAATGAGGAAGGAGTTAAACTTCTACTATATCTGTCTTCTAATTTGGCCTTCTTTTTTTCCCTTTGCAGGTGAACATAAAGATAATCTCCTGGCTAAGTTTTCTGTTACAGGTGAGAACATTTTTGTTTTCTGATTTACTTTTCAAGAAAACTAAGTTAATCTATATTTGCATCTTATTATCATCAAGTCTGGCGCAGAGACTTTGCTGCAGCCCTCACGTCTCCGTAACTTTCAGTTAGCTGCCTTCGTCTTACTGCATATGAGCATATCCGTACAAGTACTTCTCCAATTTATTTGGTAACACATGCATCATAATCTAACTATGCATTAATTGTTTGATTGTTTGTTGCAATTTTGTTTGGTCTGCTGAAATCAGTACTATCAAATGGTGATATATTTGGTGAAAACCTTGCTTCGTTTGGGTAAGGTATAAAAATTACGTGAATAAGAGATATACTGGGATATGAGGGGGTGGGGATAAGGGAGTATAACTTATAACTGTTGCTTATACGCACCCAAACACGGGACAAGAGAAAACATGTATAAAGTTATCCTTATCCCCTTTCTTTATACCTTACCCAAACAAGCCCCAGAGATATATAACCCTTCCGTTATCCAGATTTGTGTGTTAATGTTAACTGTTGTGTATGCTTTTTCATTCCTTGGATTTGGATTTCTCTTGAAAACTAACGACTAGAGGGTTTTCATTCGTGCAGTTACTTTCATGACTGAAGAAATCCATCTTGTTAGGACTAGTGTGGCTAGCCCAGGAAAAGGAAGGAATAGCTAAAGATATGTTCTACTTCAATTGAAATTTCTACCATGTTCCCAGTCTATTTAAATGGCCAGAACAAGGTGACAACTTACCCAGAATCGGGTAGGTTGAGAAAGCAAAGCTTTAGGCTATTGCGGATGAGCCTTTTTTTACTTTGGTTGTGGCATTCTCGACAGCAAGAAGGATCAGGGAGTTTTCTGCATTATTCAGGAATTCTTTACCGTAAGGTGGTAAGTTGTTGAATTGTGATTTTTTCAAATATGACGCTACTTATGAGTGAAATTACCATCTTAATTACCACCTTTCATAAAATCCAGACCCTGATTTTTGGATTAAATCTTCCCAACTACCCTAAATTCTTAAAAAAAAAACACTCTGCACCCGTGCAACACAGGAACATACACGAGACGAATAAGAGGAATAAGAACAGACATCAGCATCGGAAGATGTACTTGATAGGGCGGTTACACAAGATTTGTCACAGAAACAAGAAATTGACGATGGTACTACAACACAGTGGCGGAGCTAGAAAACTGAAACAGCCGGGCCAAAAAGAAATTATATAACTCTTTTAAGCATGAACTCAGCCGTTAAAAGAGAGTATACATTAAAGGGTATTTTTGTCAAAAGTCATAATGGGAGTAAAAGTGTGATTTTGAAAAACTAATGCCACCCCTTGCCCAGTTGCCCCTGAATAGTTCCGTCACTGCTACAAGTACTGTGGACTCATGCATGTCTTATAAGTCCACCGAAAGATACTAATAATACTACAGCCTGCTCAAAGACTGAGCTTGGCACAACTTAAAAATTGCGCCCATCACCTGACTGTTTGTTTCGCGTTCATAGCTTGTTATGTTTTTCGTTGGTTTTCTTGTTTGTGTCATGTACTTTGGTTTGTGTTGATACTTTGTACCCCTTAATTTAATCAATATATTCTTTCGTTGCCGATGAAAATAATAAAATAAGACAAAGCTTGGTTCTGAGCAGTTGTAGCCATTGAGATTTTGATTTTAAAGCATTGATACGATGAAGAAGTCCGTTCAACTAAAGACAGTTTTAGAAACCATCTTTTTTGTCCGGAACTGCTATTGTTGAAGACGAAACTATTTAAGACCATTTCCTACTGATTAATGAAATCCATAATACCAAAACACTAAAAAAGGTACTTCGACGGTGAACCCCAGCCTCGATCAAGCAGAGATAGGAAGGACGAAACGGTAAAAGAGCAATTGTGAAGGGTGGTAATAGATATGGATTGCCGGGTATTAGGGACTTTTCGTAGGGATAGCAATATGGTCCGATCCGATATGCGATCCGAACGATCCGAGCCGGATGGATCGGATCCGAATCCGATCCTATTGAAATGGATTGGATTTGGATCCGGAAAGCAAGACCCGAATGGATTTGGATTTGGATCTGGATTTGGATCTGAGGGCAGATCTACCGAGTTCCGACCCGATTTGATCCGACCCGACATGTATGTGACCTTTACAAATATGCCCCTATTTCCTCCCCACTTAGACTTTTAAGAAAACTACTATAGTAACTCCAACCTACAAAACTATTTCTTTTGTTTTTTAGACTTTATAACTTACGAACATGCCTTAGCGTATGAAATAATGTTTATTTTTATATTATATTTTCTATCTTATTGCAAACTCGAGTCGGATCCGGTCGAATCCGATTCAATCACGTACTATATGGATCTACGGATCGGATTTGGATAAGCTGAATGAAACCCGACTCGATCTGATCCGAATCCAGTGACGATCCAAACGGATCTGGATCCTATTTCTCCTAGTCAGCCTGATCCGATTCGGATCTGATCCGATCCGTTGTCATCCCTAAGTTTTCGTGCCTTATTGTCAGTTTGAGTGAAGGGATGGTAAGTGAAGTTTCCAAACCTAAGAGGCGTGTAAGTGAAATTTATCCATCTTTAATTTACCAACAATTATGAAATCAGTGGTTAGGTTCCCAACGAGTCGTCTGGTTTTCACTAAACCCGACCAAAAACCGCGCTATAAAGGTGGTCGATCCTCTCAGATCACAATCACAGAGCAGCGTCGCCGTCGCGGTCGCCGGGTTCAGGTTCCAGGTTCAGAAATCTCTCCTTCTCTCCACTCTGAATGCATCATTGATTTTTCGTTTGCCCAAATCCTTAGCACACGAAACCCTAGAAATCTATAAAAATTTCTAAGTATTCATTCAAATCGAAGAAGAAACCAGAGGAACGAAGGGTGAGAGGACGTGAGATGAGCAGCAGAAGATCAAAATTAAACAAGAAGAAGAGACCAAGTGTGTTCAAGAGGGAATTAAATAGAGGAGTTATCGAGGGAGAGATGTCTAAGAGATTTGCCAATACGAAACCATCCGGATGTGAGTTGGAGAGGCAATTAGATGTAGAGAATTTGGGTGATTATGATTGTGATTCTGATTATGATTATTATGATGATGAATTGAGTTTGAGACGTGAGTTGGAGAGGGAATTAAAAGGATTGGATTTGAGTTCATGTGGGGATAAACCAGGTTGGATTGCACAGACCGGTTTCTCATTCATCCCCATGGATGATCATGGCAATAATCATCAGCCTCCACCCGTACTATATATTCGCACCGAAACTAGGTTTTACCGTCCTGACACCATTCGTAAATGTCCAAATTGCAAGTCTAGTTGGTATCTCATCCCTGCCCAAGATTTACAACCCGAACCGCACCCACCTAAACCAAAATCTTCTTCTTTGGTCCTGGGAGAGCCTCTCTCCCAAGTGTTGCGGGACATGCCTGGTGGGGGCGCTCTTATCGATTCCGTAGCTGTAGCTCTGCCGCCGCGGATCTATGTCATCGGCGGCGGAGTTCGTGACAGTAGTCCAAGTGCTCAGGTTTTCTCTTACGATACCACCACATCCTCCGGAGTGTGGGAGAGACGCCCTAACATGTCGTGTGCAAGGATTAGTCCCACAGCTGTTGCATTGGACGGAAAAATCTACGTATTTGGCGGCTTGGATAGAAGAGGACGACTAGAGAACACCACCAACACCTTGCCCTATGCAGAGGTTTATGACCCTGAATCTGACAAGTGGGAGGGACTACTACACTCGGCAGGCAATGTTCATAGGATTACGGATCAGTACATGTCCAGAGGGCATGCTCTCTTCATGGATAAATATAACAACAAGCACCTTCTTCTGCAGGCTGGTTATGAGCTCTTCACGTACGACATATCCGCCGACTCACTCACCCGACGGGACAGTGCTCCCGAGGTTGAGCGTGGTGCAGTGGTTGATGGTATTCTCTACTGTTACATGGAAGACCCTGGGGTAATCATTGCTTACGATTTGAGGAAAGCTCAGTGGTTTAGTGAGCCCGTGCGTGGTTTAACTAAAGGAACTGTGCTTCCTGGTTATTACGTCTTGGATCGCCCTTTTCTGTCTCACATTGGCAATGGAAGGCTGTGCATCACTCATGGTCATCAAATCCGCGCGGAGGATCGTGTTGAGAGAGATCTATTAGTTATTTGCTCTGTTGTAAGAGTGGCTAGAGTTGGAGAAGATACCCTCGTTGCTTCTCTAGACTCGTATAAAGAATACGTTGTTCCTGGCCACAAGTTACAGGATTGCCTTGTCCTCTAGCTCTAGGTCATAAATTTTCATATCCTTTCCTTTTCATGATTATTTTACTTATATACCTCTCCGTTGTAAGTTAGGCTATTTCCCGGCTATGAATCCAATGCAAAGTTACCATTTTTTAAATTGTGAACAAAATAGTTGTTTCTTGTTTCCTAGATGAGTTGTTCAAATTTGCATTGTGACTGTTCCACCTCTTCCTATCACAAGTTGGAAATCTGTTGATTTTATGTGTCATTTGATTAAGTATAGTTAGTTGTAAACAGGAAGCATTTGATCTCCTTATTTTATCCACAACTGGCCTCGAATCTGCGTCTACCTTGAATAAATTGTTGCAAGAATTAATGAACAGAGTTTTAATAATGTTAATAGGGTTGAAATCTGTACCGGTACTTACTTATCATGATAGCATACTGGCATATTTGATACTTTTTCTTTGAAGAAAATACATTTGAACATAGTCGGTAACCGCCCAGTATCACACAGGGAGCCATTTTTGTTCATCAAATATCCAATTGCTCAGTTGTGTGTTCGGTGGAAACATGAGTTTTACCATGTTCATATCTGCGGAAATTGGAGGATGAGAAGGAAGGTTATGCTTTGTATTTACATGCATTTAAAAGCAAAATGCCATGACATTCCTGGCATTTACAGCTACATAATACATTTACAGTATATGGCATATTTACTGGTTACTCTGTGCAGCAAGCAGGTATTTACATCTCCACCTTCTCCCTTTTTTCCTGTTCGGTTTAACTCTTTGCTCCAATCTGGATGTTCAAATCAGAGTTTGGTTGGGTTCTTCGAAATACAAATCTATTGAGATTGGTGATGGGATAAAGATCTGCATGCGTTCTTTACTGAACTCTGATGATCTTTTTATACTTGGCAGGTGAATAATCTGCGCTCAGATGTCAGAATAGTTAGTAGGCAAAACAAGCCTGGGATAGAGACAATAAGGCTCAACTTAGTCAAATTAAACTTAAAGGTGACCTAAAGGTGGAAATGAGTTTTAGCTATCTCTTTGGACGGCGAGGCGCTTATGTTTGAGGCCTTTATGAATCTTCTCAGATACTAGTTCAGCCAGAGTAACATCATGGCGCCTGTGCTGTCGCGCTGCTGGACATCATCGATGGTGGTTTGGCATGGATATCTTGCACCGATAATCTAGATCTTTCTGGATAGTGGCAAAGTGGGTATTTCCAGAGGATCACATCTGGTTTCTGAATGCTGGTCATGGAAGATAGTAACTACTGGTTTGATTTAAAATTCAACTCCCTATCCGGAAACACTGTTCGACTCAATCATTTCTATATCAAGGTAGATATTTATGCAGCTCTTTTCTTTTAGTCTCAAAATTTTCCTTGTATCTTGAAATGGTTTATAGTTGGATTTGAAGCACTTGATTTTTGTATTTGTGATAGTATCCTACTTGAATTGCAGAGTTTTACCTTCATATTCTGAACTTTATATTTGAGAATTAGAGCTATATCTGTGTGGTTAAAGACAATTTTGATAGGGACCTGCAGAGTTTTACCTTCAAAGTCTGAACATGTAGGAATCCTCTTGTTCAATCTCGAAAAGTTTACTGCAATTTATACTGTGTACACGAGAAAGCAAAAGGCGAAGTCATAGAATCTTGGAGACTGGGGACTATCCAACTTGAATATCAGACTGAAATATATTCTTAGCAACAAAAAATGATAACTTTGAGAATTGTGATCTTGAGATCAATGTATGTGCATCATATTTGCTGCCATTTTATACTGTGTACTTTCTCAATCGTGTTATCCTTGGAGCGCTACGTAGCAACAGTGCATCATATATGCGAAACCCCTATTTCAGGGTTGGAGACACACTATTTGGGAGATGATTTCACCCTATACAATAGGGTTTGAACTAATTGTTTTCTTGCATGAGGTGCTGCTTGGGGCTTGGTTTGTATGTGCAAAAGTGGTTGCTACAGAGCTCTTACAAGGTACTACAATGTCTGTGTAGAAGTGAACGTCAAGTGTAACTTGTGCTTTATAAAAACATCATGACTTGGATCATTATATAGGAAACATCTTGTTCAATCTCGTAAAGCTTACTGCAATAAATGCGTACAGGAGAAAGCGAAAGGTGAAGTCATAGGATCTTGGAAACGGGAGGAGTATCCAACATGAATATCAGACAATATGTTTCGTGCTAGAGCTATGAAAAACACTATAGACAAGTTGTGAGGCAGGTCTGGTACAAAAAAAAAAAAAAAAGATATCTTTCTGCTTCTAATCATCATCATCGTCAGAGATAAATTGGTTCATCTAGTCCCTTGATTTTCCCTGCGTCACAATCATCTGCACTGGAACGATCTTGGAGATGCGAGGGTAAAGATCCTTGTACACTTCTTTAATCACCACCTTGCCCTTTGCTGAGGTCTATGGCCCTAAATCTGATAGATGAGAGTACTGGGTGATGGCGTTCTGGACCAGGACGTGTCTCTCGGGAACACATACCCTTCATGGATCAATATAACAAGAAGCACTGTGTTGTGCATGCTTCTTCTAGATTCTTCACCTAACGACATATCTTCCAACTCATTCACCCTGCGGGAACTTGCTCCGTTGGTTCACGATACGGCACAGTGTTTGTTTGATGGTATTCTTTACTCTTACCTGCAAGAGCAAGGGCTTAGGATTATCTATCATTGCTTATGATTTGAGGAAACCTCAATGGTTTAGTGGGCTTGTGCGTGGATTAAGAAAAGGAACTGTGCTTCCTGGTGATTGTAGCAGCTCTTCTCACTTACATTGGCAACTCTGCATCACTCATTTTTTTGTCAATCTGCATCACTCATGGCTGTTCAGTGCGCGGGGCGGATAATGATGTTTACAGATGTCAGACTAGTTATAGGCAAAATGTTTGGAAATATATATATATATATATATATATATATATATATGTATGTATGTATGTATGTATGTATGTATGTATGTATGTATGTATAGGCAAAATGGGTATATTTCCATAATCACATCTGGGATCCTAAGGATATTGGAGGAGAAGAAGGTTCTGCACCGTAACTTCATACATTCAAAAGCTGCGAGGAGGATTCAAACAGATACAGAAATTTCCATCTTTATAGGTAAGGCTACTCTGATAGATTTCGCCGTTCCACTCTCTCCTCCTAATTTGATGTCCCAAATCATAGTTTGATTGGTTTTATTCTACAAATAGATGGATGGATCAGCAGCTTGGTGAAGTTGGAGAGAGTAAATTAAAATTATGACTTGTGCTTTATAATAAGAACATGTCTTGGATCATCATATAGGAATCCTCTTGTTCAATCTCGGAAAGCTTACTGCAATAACTGCATACGTGAGAAAGGTGAAGTCATCAAATCTTGGAAACTGGAGGAGTAACCAATATGAATATCATCAGAGTGAAATGTATTCTTACCAAATGGAAAATGATAACTTTTGTGAATTGTGATCTTGAAATTAATGCATCTGCATCATATTTACTGCAAATTTAAAATGGACCACCGTGCTTCTGTGGTAGTAATTAACAGTGCAGAAGAATGTCAATAAACTTGCATGAGGAGGGATTCAATTAATCATGAACATCCCAGATGCTAGGATGATAGAAATTTTATAACGACATAGACACCGTCGCCTTGGACTGATGAAGAAGAACGTTTCCTGGAATGGGTTTTTGGTAACAATGATGGTGTATAGTTTTTTAGTGTATGAATTGGTTTCCCTGAACTTTGACGTTATTTCTTCGGTATAACCAAAATGCGCTCAGATATCTGTAAGTCAGTCTGAGAACCTCCTGATCGAGAACCTTGGAGACGATGAAGTGCTATGTAGTCCAATGAGTAGTGTGACACTGACTGCAAATTTTTCATTGATGGTACATACATGGTAATGCAAAATTTAGCGGTTGAATTCTTCAAATTTATTGGCTTTGTGGTTGTTCAACCGTAACGTCACTTAGACATGATTATTTTGCCTAGGTCGAAAAGAGTATATACAATCAACTGTAATTTAGCGTCAACACTTGAATGTTACTACTATGTTCAAGAGAAAAAAATAGTGAAAAGACAATGTTTTGACCTATGAAAAATACAATACGTCTAGCTAGGTACAGCGACATACGTTCCGCCTTCTAATCATCACAACCATTAAATCATGATAAATCGGTTGATCTTGTCCCTTGATTCGCCGCCCTAGACCGTCGCAATCATCTGCAACGGAACAATCTTGGAGATGTGAGGAGAAAGATCCTTGGAAACTTCTTTAATCGTCAATTCAGCAACTCCGGTAGCACGAGAAACCTCCCCAAGCAGCGCCTTTCTATCATGACTATGGTCTAAACTCATCTGCACCACAATGTAAATCACCGCCGCAGTAACAGATATCGGGCTCCTCCTGATATCAAGCCCTTTGGCCTTCTCCATAGCTTCTTGCACAACCTTAATCCCCTGGTTGTCCATACCAAGATTCGAGCAAAACCTCCTGGTAAAATCACCCGCATCAATAGCTCCCATGTTGAACTTGAACTGTTTCACAATGCTGTCGATTTCTTTCGTAATCTCCCTCTTCTTGGCTCCGTTCGCAACAGAGCAGATCTCCTTGTGAGTCCTGGGACTGTTTTCTTGCCGGCAAGCAATGAACAAGCACGCCGCCATAACAGCGTCCCGGTGTTGCTTCCCGCCTTTATTCGGATTCGACTTCAAAACCTTGTCGAAGATCTCCTTGGCTCGGTCTTTTATGGTTTTGTAGAGGCCTAATCTGTCGGCCATTGTGTCGATGGCGCTGAAGGCGGCGATGGTGCGGTTGAGTGGCGGGGTGGGGAGGAGTCGGGAGGCGGCGGTGCTGATGACGGCGGTGGGGTTGGAGATGACGGTGGTGAGGGCGGCGTCGGCGAGGAGGGGGTTGGAGGCTGATCCGACGCGTATGGGGTCCCTGTCGGAGGCGGAATCGTCGGCGAAGGTACGCCACTCGGAAGTCTCGTCGATGAAGTGGGATTCGAGGACGAGGCCGCACTCGGAGCAGATGGTGTCGCCGGAGGAGTGGTCGTACACTAACTCCGTCGCCGTTTTGCACTCTGAGCAGTAATCGTCCGTGTCCATGGTGAGTGTTGTTGTTAAGAGTGTTTTGTTTCTCTCTGTTTTGCTGCGGTGAATGAAGATTATTTGAATTGAGGAAAGGGAGGGGGTTTTAAGGATGTTCCCTTTTATAGGTGGCCACCGACCTTTTCTTTTTCCTAATAAGGCCCAGGTGAAACAATAACCGACTTCGTAAAGCAGCGGGAAGCCCAGCCCAAGATTATAACTGGTGATTAATTGAAGGATATTTTCACCTCCTCTAGTTTAATTGAAGTACACGTTTACTTCCTCCACTTAAATTGAAGGACACTTTCACCCCCTCTAGTTTCGAAAACGACACTCACACTTTTAGTGTGCCAAACTTCAAATAATTTAAACGGTATATTGTTTTACCGTTAGTTTAGGATTGGAATTGTCAGTAAAATAATTTTTTGGAACAAAATTACCCTCATATTATGAAAATTGTATGCATTACCAAATAATATATTACACATTTTGCATGATATGGAGTGGAATTTGTCCTAAAATTATTTCCAGTGAGAGACTCCACTCGTAGACTAAGGGAGTCACAGTCAAAGAGTGGAAATTACACTAAAGGGGTGAAAGTGTCATTTATGAAACTAGATGGGGTGAAGCCTTTTACTTCTAAAATAAAAAAACCATGTCATTGCTTGGCATTTGATCCTGAAAATTAGCGACCTGTGTAGATAGTTAGGTGACGGTAGTAGGCGATCCATCTAATGGCGGCTATATAAAAATGGGTCATTGCAGCTAGGGTGGTAGCTCAAGTGGTAGAGCGTTTGAAACTCTTGCATGAAGTCTCAGGTAACTCGGTTGACGACAAAACGATTTCTCAAAAACATGAGACATTTAAATCATTTAATTTCTATTGTTAATATATTTATGTAAAAATAAAATATGTAATTCTTAAAATGTATTATTATAAGACTCTCACATTATTTTACGTCAGCCCTACAAATGCTATATTTATAACGATTGATTTTATAATAGTTTAGTTCTAGACACTTCATACCCATACATGAGTCATAAATATATAAGAAATATTGAATCAAATTATTTTTTATAGATGATCAAGTTTCGAATAACTTATCATTGCTTCAATAATTTACATCTAGCCTAGAATAATATATATGTACCAAAATTTACTTACATCTGCATTTAATAATTTTTAGTAGTTTATTTGAAATAAACTTATATTAAAAGTTCAACCTTTTTTACTACAGAATTGGGTGCAAATTTTATTTTTCACATTAAAGTACAAGTCATTAACTTTAAAAAAAAAACATTAATCTTAAACTATATAAACTTTTTAAATCTATAAAAATATTTTGTAGGTGATCAAATATTTATATTTGATCTTTAGGGCTTGGTTGATTTGTGTTTTGTTGTTGTGTCTTTTTTAAGGCGCGTATGATGTATGATCTGAGAGCCTTTTATCCTTCGAGTTCAGTTGAGTTTGATCGGACATGCAAACATGCACGTACTACTCCTAGTTTAATGGGTTATTCTATCACCGTTATGCAACAAGTACGATTATTTTGTAGACTCAACGCAAGAGTAAGGTAGTTTGGAGGAAAAAATATGCCTGGGACTTTAATAACTAACTGTGTTAAGTTGGATCGGAACTCGGTAAGGAGGGGAGTGTTAAGGGTGTAATTCTTCATAGGTGGAGGTCAATGATGTATTTGAGACATTCTCAGAGGGTGGGCATATGTAATTTTACCCTATATATTAGATGTACATACTTAAACCCTAACCCGCATCCACCACAAAGAGCAAAGAAAGATGGCTATTTCAAGGGATGAATTCGTTCGTAGCAGCAGGGCCGAGGTAAACGAAGTTTGAATATTTTTCTTTCTTCTTTTTTGAACATTGAATAAATTCTTTCTAATGCTACAAATCATCGGCTTTTTTTTTCTCTCGTAAAATTTTGAATAAGCAGCACTATTTGACGAGCTCTGCTTAAATTAAATGTTGTAGGTGAATGTGATCTTGCAGGAGTTGCGAAACGTCACGGCAGAACTAAAAGCTCTGTATCAAGTAGGCATGCAGAGCTTGATATTATTAGTTTTTTGTTCTTTTTCTTTAATTCTTCTATTGAAATTATTTTAGCGTGTAACATTGTTGAATTTATTAATGGTGCTAGCTAGTATAATATCTGCAGGACCAAAGTGGTGAAAACGGATATAAAATTGCGGAAGCAAAAGCAAAGGCGGTGAAGGTGATAGAACGAGCAGAAAAAGAAGTTAAGCAGTTGAAGGCACGTGTAGAAAGAATTAATGCGCGATATCCGTCAATACAAGGCCATGTTCAAGGCAGACGAAGAAGAAGACGATCTGCTGCATTAGTACGATGACTCTATAATGATACAAGGAGTTGTTTCATATGCAAATATTTTTAGTTCAAGATTCTCAAAAGGCGTCCGCCCAGAGCCGTCACTGTTTTTTCTGGGGTGAAGCCCATAATAATATCATCGTTCATGATTATGAAAGAATATAAAGTTTAGAGACTCTATTGTTGTTTGGACATTGATTTAGTTGGTGCAAATATGTCTCTAGTATGCTTGGTTTTCTTATGAAACTGGTACACCGCTTACAAATACTTGGTCGATCATTCCCGGGCAACTGTTTGCTTTAGTTTTTCATCGTTTCTTTAATCCATAAAATAAAATTTTGTAGTATAAAAACTAAAAAACCATATCTATCCAAACACACAGTATAACACCGTAGTATCATGCAGCACTACATAGTAGGCATCGTGTCAAATGACATCTACATACTAATGGAGCCGGGACATCTATAATGACTCATTGATATAGCAATGATAAATGATTTTCTTTTTAGTTGATACATAGTCCGAAATTAGGATATGGTCCAGTCCAAATCCAATCCAACCGAATCCAATATTGATTGATACGGCTTAGGTTTTTGGATGTTTCACCCTTCCACATCTGCTTGGGCCAGCAAAATGAACAACAAATTGTCGGATAATAGGTTTGGGTTACATAGTTCTGGACCAGGTAACACTTGATGCTCTCCAAGTATTTAAGTGTATGGTGTTTATATCAAAATAACTACAGATAGAGAGAACTTGTCTCGGGTCCGTATACTCAACAACGATGAACTTTCTGATGATCTGAATTTGTCCAAAACAAACAGATAGAGAACTTGACAAGTGACTTTTATGCAACTTTGGAACAAATAACGTATTAAATTCAATTTTCATACATCTGAAGAAAACTAAAGCAGTATTCTGCGCTAAGCAACTTTCTATGCTCTACTCACTAATGCTCTTCTTCCATAGCTTGGAGCAAGAAAAACTACAGTTGCTCTTCTAAAAAATGATATCGTTGCAGGTATAATAACTTGTGCAACACGGGCCAAACCAGCCTCCTATACAACCAACCAATCTACCACCACTCGTATTCTATCCACACCAGCTTTTTTGCTGGTGGTTCAGGTACTGAACATTTTGGACAAAAAAAAAGGTACTGAACATGGCGATAAAAAGGCTCACAACTGTAAAAGACATGTAGATACCAACAAGGCAGAACCCCCAAAACCTAGGTACTCTGAACCTGTTCCATGTCACTACCACCTCCGTTCCCTCTCTTCCTACCCATTGTGACTTTTTGACTCGTATCTGGGTCACTTTGACCAGGTGATTTGGATCGCAAAACGGTATAATTTTTTGATAATTTTTTCTCCGTATTATATAACAACTTTTACTCTACAACACCATGAAAAAATTATCAAAAAATTGTATCATATTTCTATCCAAATCACTTGGTCAAAGTGACCCGGTGAATAGTGACAAAAGTCCTAATGGGTAGGAAGAGAGGGAACTGACAAGTACTAGAAGAGATCCCATAAAGCTAAGCAACAAGAACACAAACACCGCCACAATGCTGACGTGGGACTGCAACTTGTAAGCCTCGGGATAAACATCAGCAGTTTCTATCACCAGACCCATACCAAGCCCAAATAGCATATTGAGCATGGGCCCTGCGAAGCATCCGGCCATCGCCATGGCGGGTTGGCCCGCTTTGGCGACCGCCACATCAGCAACAAGATCACCCACGGAGTTTCCCCATGCAAGTACAGTCAGGGCGAGTAGTGCAGGGTGCAGGTCAAGGATGGTCCCAAGAGTCGCGAGGCAGTTCAAGAGCTCTCCTAAAATAACATGTTACACAAACATTGCAGCTTAGGTAACATAAATGGCCAAGTTACAACAAGGAATACAGCATTAGAATCTAGAAAGCTAAACCATGGATTTCTAGTATATATATAAAAAAAAAAAAAAAAAAAAAAAAAAAAAAAAAACCATATTCTTCCTTCCCAACCACTAATGTGAGTTTTTAGCCTGCACCGTGGCATTTTCAGCAGGAAGAGTGACCTGTGGAGCCATAAAGGTAGTAGGAGCACTCAAGAAACCAGGCGAGTAACCTGAACCAACCCTCTTAGGCATGTGTACCACCTTACATTGTAAATTTAGCTGAGAAATTATATGTTGAAATTAGAAAGAGGGAAGCATATAGTAGTCATAGAATGTCCGAGAATCTTAGATAGTTAGATGTGACTAACATTAGGAGCCCTTGGAGGTCTATTCCGCTGGGTTATTGGAATTGACGGTGTGCTTCACGAGGAGCTGCAAGCTCATTCTGCCATTATAAGTTATAACTATGCTGGAAGAGACCAGTAGGAACAAATCCAGTAGCCTTGTGGTTGGAGGAACTTGATGAGAGTATTAGCTCATCCTTGTAGAAACAACTAATTGAATACGTGAATTGCAAATAATACACTGACTAATGTATAAACCTAGCTAGGGACTATAGCATAAATACTAGCAGAAGTACAAAGTTTAGAGTGATTGACAATTTGGTCCTATACGCCCCCGCAAGATGGAGGATCGTGAAGAGACACCAATCTTGGAACGCAACTGAAGGAAGGGACCACGGGAGAGTGGCTTGGTGAGACAATCTGCTAATTGGTCTGCAGAAGACACATGAGAGACGCGGAGGAGCCCATCCCGAATCTGTTCACGAACAAAATGAAAGTCAAGGGCGACATGCTTCATGCGCGAGTGAAAAACAGGGTTTGAACAAACATAGTTAGCGCCCATGTTGTCACAGTATATGGCTGGAGCTGAAGACAGGGAGCACCCAAGTTCAGACAAAAGAGAACAGAGCCAACGCAGTTCAGCCGAAGCAGCGGCAACGGCACGATATTCCGCTTCAGTGGAAGAGCGAGCAACAGTACGCTGCTTCTTTGAGCTCCAAGAGATAGGAGAACCCCCAAGATAAACAATATACCCGGTAGTAGATGTGTAATCGTCCTTGTTACCTGCCCAGTCAGCATCAGAGAAAGCATAGAGACTCTGGGGACCCCGACGAAGAACCAACCCATAATCGGATGTCCCATGTAAGTATCGAAGCAGGCGTTTGACAGCATTCCAGTGAGCAGTGGTAGGTCTGTGCATGAACTGAGACAACCGGTTGACAGCAAATGAGATGTCCGGGCGAGTGAGAGACAGATACTGAAGACTACCAACTGCCATTCGATAGTCCTTCGCATCAGAAAGCGCTGTACCACTAGTGACCGTTAGATCAGCAGCGGTATCCATGGGTGTCTGAACCGGATTAGAAGAAGACATGCCAAGGCGGTGAAGGAGATCATGGATATACTTCTGCTGAGATAGAATAAGACCCTGAGGATGAGATAAAACCTCTACTCCGAGAAAGAAGGACAGATCACCAAGGTCTTTCAGGGAGAACCTGCGAGACAAATCAAGGATACAACGCTGGACAGCAGTCACATCAGAGCCCGTAATAACAATGTCATCCACATATACAAGGAGATAAAGAACAACCCCGGAGTGTCGATAAATAAACAGGGACGTATCAGCGCGAGAATTGACGAAGCCCTGGTGCAGTAAAAAATGACGCAGTTCAGCATACCACGCTCTAGGTGCCTGTTTGAGGCCATAAATTGCCTTGTTCAGGCGGCAAACATGATGGGGACGATCCTGATCGACAAAACCCGGAGGCTGCTGCATGTAGACCGTCTCAGACAGTGAACCCTGAAGAAAAGCATTGTTAACATCCAGCTGACGAAGGGGCCACTGCCTGGAGACTGCTAGGGAGAGAACAAGCCGAATGGTGGACGGTTTGACCACCGGACTGAAAGTGTCATGATAGTCAATGCCTGGACGTTGATGAAAGCCCTTAGCAACTAAACGGGCTTTATACCTGTCAACAGAACCATCGGGCTTATGCTTAATACGGAACACCCATCTGCAACCAACCACATTAGTGGACCTGGAGGGTAACACAAGAGCCCATGTATTATTCTGAACCAAAGCATCAAGCTCGGCGGCCATAGCAGCACGCCACTGAGGTTGTTTAAGAGCCTCGGTGACAGTACTGGGTTCGCTATCAGTATCAGTAGGAGAAGAGGTGGCGGTGAAGGTATAGCGAGGAGTGCTACGAAGAGTCCCATCCCGAGATCGAGTAACCATAGGATGGGAGGAAGAGGGAGGCACATCAGGGGCAGAGACAACAGGGGAAGGCTGAGATGTCGTAGTGGTAACGGCAGGCTGAATAGAGGGAGGAGCCGATGGGCCTGTGCGACGAACAAAATACTTGCCAGAATATCTGTGAGGTGCATTAGGAGCAGGCGGTGGTGGTGGGGTCGGTAAAGCTGGGGACGAGGTGGCAGGTGGTGATGGTGCGGGGGAAGGTAACGTGAGAAGCGTAGTGGAAGGAGAAAACCAGAGATAAGACGAGTCATCAGAGGTGGGAGGAGTAGTAGAGTGAGAGGCAAAGGGAAATGACGACTCATCAAACTGGACGTGACGTGATATATACAGCCGATGGGAGACGGCATCGAGACACAAGTAGGCACTCTGAGTTAAGGAGTACCCGACAAAGACGCATGGAGTAGACCTGTCCTCCAGCTTGTGAGTAGTGTACGGGCGAAGATAGGGATAACAGAGGCAACCAAAAACACGAAGTTTGGCATAATGAGGTTGTTGCTGAAAGATAACCTCAAAGGGAGATCGGTATCGAAGGGATCGAGAAGGAAGACGATTAATGAGATAAACAGCCGTGGTAAACGCATACGGCCAGTAGTGTGTGGGCATGGACGCGTGATGGAGAAGGGCAAGACCTGTCTCAACGATATGCCGATGGCGACGTTCGGAGTACCCATTGTGTTGGGGAGTATGGGGTGGGGAGGTGAGATGCGAAATGCCATGGGCGGAGAAATAGGAGCGAAGGCCAATGTACTCACCCCCGTTGTCAGAATAGACAGTTTGGAGAGAGACAGCGAAGTATTTTTCGACAAGAGCACGCCAACGAATGAAAACATCATATAATTGAGATTTGCGTTGCAGGGAATAAAGCCAAATATATTTGGAGAAATGATCAACAAAAATAACATAATACTTAGAACCGTCGTGAGACGTAACTGGAGAGGTCCATACATCAGAAAAGACAACCTCAAGTGGACGAGAGGATGTAATACTAGAATTATGGAAAGGAAGTTTGTGACTCTTCGTGCATTGACATGCATTACAGGACGATGACTCTTTGCAACTACTAACTGGAAGAGAAAACTTTGACACTACGTGACGACAGACGGGCCCGGCAGGATGCCCAAGACGATGATGCCAAGACTGGAAGGACGGACGAGACTGGAGAGTAAGCGCCAGCGAGGGAGTGGAAGCTGGCCACTCATAGACTCCATCTTTAAGAGGACCGGTTAGAACGGGCGCCCCCGTGATTCGATCCTTCAAAACAAAACCATCAGAAGAGAACTCAGCGGTCAGATTGTTAGAAGAACAGAGTTGAGAAACAGAGATTAGATTCTTTTGAATGGCTGGGACACAAAGAACGTTATGTAAGTGAAAAGTATGGGAAGAGAGAGTGAGAGATAGCGAACCAGTATGGGTGATAGGTAGGCTTGTGCCATCACCAATCATCACATCGTCTCCAAGTGTGTAGGGCTGGTGAAGGGACAGATTGTCCAGATCAGCAGTGATATGATGGGTGGCTCCAGTGTCAAGAAGCCAGGATGGCGTAGGCAAAAGTCCGGACTGAGCAGTAGCAACATGGGCACGTGGAGTCCAGGGAGTGGAAGGAGCAGAGTGCCCTGAAGAGAGAGAGCCAGAACGAGAGCCAGACGACCTGGTGGAGCCCGAATCAGGATACTGCTGAAGCATCCAACCAAACTGAGAGCACTGGCGGATACGGTGACCCTGTTCACCACAACCCTGACAGAATCCAAGGAACGGACGGGGCTGCCGAGGACCAGGTGAAGCCGGTGGAGCATGTGTGGCCCATGGAGAGGGGTACAACTGATAAGTAGAGGGCGGCTGCTGTGGAGGCTGGGGCTGATAATGGGGCTGCTGTAGGTTGCGGTTGTGCTGACCACGACCGCGGCCACGACCTCTATACTGAGGGCCGAACGACACATTGGCTGAGGCAGGGGTGGAGGAATGAGTCGGCTGATGTTTGGCGAAGTACTGCTCCTGCTGGGTGAGCTTCTCAAAGAGCTCCTCAAATCCAATATCAGTGTCCCGCGCCTTGATGGCCGCAACAAGAGGAAGGTAAATCTCATTCAGCCCGTCAAGAATGCGATCCACAATGTCAGTTTCATCCATGGGTTTCCCGAGAAGTGCCAACTCATCAGCCTTGTGTTTAATGAAGTGCATGAATGCGGAGATTGTCCGCGAGCCCTGTTGAGGGTTCTTGAGATGTTCCTTAATCTGATTTATATGACCACGAGAGGGGCGCGCATAGATATTGTGGAGAGTGGTCCAGATATCAATAGCACTGCGAGCTGTAGTGATGTGAGAGAGCGCAGATTGCGCTAGTGTACTGGCGAGAAACGCAAACACAAGTTGGTCCTGTTGGAACCAGGACGTGTAGGCGGGATTAGGTTGAAGAGCTGCAGTATCAGCAGAACCAGAGGAGACCGAAGATTCTGTCCCGGACACTGTTCCAGACTGTGGGTCACTACTCGGCTTCTGAATGAGCGGGAGAGGCGGTGTCTTGCTACCGTCGACATGACTGAGCAGGCCATGTCCTGTAAGAAGGGCTTGAACCTGTACTTTCCAGGTCAGAAAATTATTTCCATCTAGTTTGATCAGTGTTGGTGGAGCTTGAACCACAATCAGGGGTTTGTCGGGGTTATTGGGATCGGGGACAGTAGTAGGAGGAGCCATAATTGGTATTGAACTAAAATAACAAAGGAGCAGTACTGAACTGAAATAAACCAGGAACAGTCAGGAGCCTGTCACAACTTGGATTGATGCTGAGAATGATTGAAGAGCAGAACAGTACCGTCGACGATGGAGAATCAGAGAGCAATCGGAAGAGAAGAACCAGGGACGTCCGGCGAGCACTGAGTCGTCAATCGGGTAGCACAAAGCCAACGTGCGACTTACTGGGTGCTGGCTTCGGTCGGGTCGGGTTTGCCGAACCGGGTCGATTCAGGGAGCTTTTGAGTCGCTGGTTGCGGCTCGATTCAGTGGAGGTTGGGTCGCCGGGATTAGGCGACGTGGGTCGACGCGGTTCCGCCGGATTTAATGGAGGATGGAAGTGATGATGGTCTTCGCAAAACAGAGCAGAGGGCTTGGAGTTTGTTTGCGTCAACTGCTCAGGAGGTTGCGTGATTTCGTGAGACAAGGCCGGAGATGGGGCGGACGAACGGTGGGAGGCAAGCGACTGAGGGAACGACAAACCTCTGGGTCGATCCTCGTTGGGAAAAAAAAAAAAAAAAAAAATTCAGAGGTTAGGGTTGAGAACCCGCTCTGATACCATGTAGAAACAACTAATTGAATACGTGAATTGCAAATAATACACTGACTAATGTATAAACCTAGCTAGGGACTATAGCATAAATACTAGCAGAAGTACAAAGTTTAGAGTGATTGACAATTTGGTCCTATAATCCTCAAGGGTGTGATAAATTAAAATCAGAAGGTTATGAAGGATGTAAAGACGAACCCTTTCCAAAAGTTGAATGCTCTTTATGTTCCCTATCCTGATGGAAGAATCCTGTTACATAGTGTGTTCTCTATCTATTTTTGGATGGGAATAAGGCACACATAACAATACTTGTATACCCAATTTCATTGACAATATGCCAACTTCAGAAAGATTTACCAAGCAGCTCAAAATTCGAACCAATCCAGGAGGCTGCATACATATGGTCTACTATGCCACAACACAGGAACTTATGCTGCGAATAATCCTGTTGACTCAGCATCTGATATTCGTTTGCATCTGATGTGATTTTTGCTGCAATGCTTCCGGTTCACGTCAGTCTTTAAGTTTTGTCCTTATCAATCAGTATGGATTTCATAGTCATCCTTTTCGTATTTAAGTTTAGCCTTTATCAATCACAATAAACACCTTATATATAGTATTAGATACAGAAACTACATTAGAATGGCGAAAACTTCTGGCACCTATGCCGAGATTCAAAGAATCATAAAGTCTGGGAATTACGGGCACCGCTTTCCCTCCTCAGTGGAAGATTTTTTTTAGTCTTAGCTAGCAGTAAGTACATAACAATACCTCTGTACACATGTACCAACTTCATCAGACGAATCAGTTTAACTAACTTCAGTAACTTCATATGAAACAACTATAGAACCAAGAATATGTCAACACAACAAATAAGAGTGCTAAAATGACCACCAACATGATAGAAAAACTATAAGAGAATACTTACAGATTTATTACGGACAACGAATCCTGACAAGCAAACCATCACCTTGGATTCCTTTGTCACTCTAACATTGATCATCTTCTTCCTCCAAAATCCTGCAACAGAGAAACAACAAATATCACAATGATTTATTGATCGCAAGTCAAGATTGAGTCTGGATCGAATTACATTTTCTTGAAATGTTTGGAATGCACTAATCAAACTAGTTGGACATCGTTTACTTTAACTTGTCTGTCCCTCTGTGTTGGTTTTACTATGAAGTTACCATTCCAAATCTTGGC
The DNA here is from genome assembly GCA_023055425.1 of Linanthus parryae. Lineage (NCBI taxonomy): Eukaryota > Viridiplantae > Streptophyta > Magnoliopsida > Ericales > Polemoniaceae > Linanthus > Linanthus parryae. Next base: position 3,830,198 of record JALGPY010000002.1, read on the forward strand.
ATTGGAATGAGTTTCTATTATACCAAGTATGTCTATTACCCAAAAAAGGAGAGGCAGAATTAAGGTACACAACTACACACATATTGTTCTCAAAATATCTATCGAAGTCTCATCTTTGTAAGCACAAGTAAAGAATTAAGCGTGGAATTGAAGTCCAAAGTTGACCACTTCACAAGCAACCATGTTTTGAAAAATCAAGGAAATGCATATAATATTCAGGATCAAGTTTAAATAAAGAAATCAAGCACCAGGTCCTAATTGAAGAAACTTATGCAACTCTGGCTTGATCCAGTTGATGGAAATATATGCAACTCTTTTGAATCAGCCAGTGCATCACTTTATGTGCACCACTCGCTCTACTAATTTCTTGCCCTCACTGTGGGGTGCCCAATACAACAACAGGACTTCATATAAATAGATCACCACTCTGTACAACAACGTACCTTGAGACCATTTGATACGAATATCATGACAGACCCCATACAACAAAGCTGAAAAAAACATCCAAAAAAGTAAATATTAACATTTCTTCTTTCTCAACCAGCAAAGCATCGCCCTGGATTAGCTTGTCCTTCTTAACAGCTGCAAAAAATCAAAGGTTAACACAACATATAAGCATCCGAGTGAACTATCAACATGAAAGTAAAACAGCAGGAATATAGGATACTTACAGATTATTACGGACAACGAATCTCAACCAGCAAAGCATCACCTTGGATTAGTTTGTCCTCTAACATCTTCCATCTTCCTCCGTAACCGAGCAGCAACTATCATGACTATTTTATCTCTTAGATCCTCCAAGAATCCAAAGTAGACTTGCCTCCATGAAGCTTTAATCGCTAGGGAGCCACAAATCCCCCAAACCCCCCACAAAGAATCCTGAAACCAGACTCAAGATAAACCCCCATTCGTCAAGATCAAATCTTTTCTTGCCGCGCTTTACCTTTTCTTCTCCTTCTCCATCATGAGATTTATCCCCGGACACTTTGTGGGCAGAGGGCCGACAGAGTAATGGGTTTCCGTCAAATCTGGAAGAATCGTTGAGAGTCTGAAGTTGTGTAGACGGTGGAATTCTCCCTGACAAGTTGTGGGATAGATTCAAGGCATTCAGGAAAGACAACTCAGACAAGCTTTGAGGAATTGGTCCAGATAGATGGTTTTGTGAGAGATCAAGGGACTCCATCTTTCGTAACTTTCCAATATTTGAAGGGATCTCCCCAGTGAGATGATTCATGTACAGGTTCAATGTCTGCGTAGCGGTGAATTCAACAAGCTTTCAGGTATCGTGCCGGATAGATTGTTGTGGGAAAGGTCTATTAGATGAACCAAGCGAAGAATCTGAGACTTGAATTCGTATTCTCTTCCTTTTGAGACCAATGTGATACCATCACCAAATATGTCGTTAGTACTATCATCATCCGTTATGTTCAAGTTTCCCAAACACCACGGGATCGTTCCATGAAAACTGTTTTCAGCAAAGTCTATGATTTTAAGGTCTGAAAGGAGACAAAATTCTGGAGAGATCATTCCAGTCAGCATGTTTCCTCATAGCCTTAATATGAGCATCTCAGGCTTGTTTTCTGCAAGACTTGTTGGTATTATTCCTGTCAATTATTCCCTCCGATATCAAGGACTTGCAATCTCGTGGAACTAGTGAAACTTCGGATTTCACCTTAAAAGTTGTCATTCAGGAATAAGAAGTGAAGGTCAGTCAACAGACCTAGTGATTCAGGGATATTTCCGAGGAATCTGTTGTTTGACAAATCAAGCACGAACAACTGTCCCACTTCCTCCCAGTGAAGATGGGTTACTTCTCCAGTCAGCATATTATTGCTTAAAAGAAGGTGATGCAAACCTTTGATCTGACATATGGACAGAGGTATGTTGCCTGATATGGAGTTTGACGACAGATCGAACTTAAAAAGAGACGGTGCTAACTGACCTATGTTTGAGGGAATCTCACCGCCGAAACTATTGTTATCCAGACACAAGATGTTCAACTTGCCGGGGACCAGCAGAATTAGAGCTTCCCCCACATTGTTGGAAATTGCGTTTTCCGACAGGCTTAATTCAGTGATGTTAGGGCAAGATTTCCAAAATTCAGCTGGTATAGAGCCTGAAACACCACAGTCCACGAGGCTTAAAGCTTGAAGCTCATGCTGAGTTTGAACCCACGCGGGAAACTTTTTTCACAACATCTTCACTCCATCTAAACGCACCTTATGAAGGGAGGAAGCCAATCTTGCCTCACATCCATGACGAGATTCCCCTTTGATGTTGTTGACAACCGAAGACGTTGCAGTTTGGTATGCTTCTCGAAATGAGTTTCTGTCAACAAACCTTGCCATGTATTATGAGAAAGATCCAAATGCTTGAGCTCTGAGAGCTCCCCGGTGGACTCCCCAACAGTCCCGTTCATTTGGTAAGAAGAGACATCCAAAACCGTCAAAGATGTTAAGGTTCCTACTGTCAAATGAATCGAACCCCAAAATGAATTGAACAAGAGACGAAGGGTCACTAAAGCTGGGGAGCCCTGGTTGTTGTTAGAGCATCTTGACAAGCCGTCAAACAGCCCATTTATCTCTCCTTCTAATTTTTTGAACCCCAAAAGTAAACCCCGCAGCTTGCAGAGATGTCCAAATGTCACTGCCACTGAACTGTAGATTCAGTGTCACCAGGTTGCTTAGGTTTCCCAATGAGGCAGGTAACTGACCTCCTATCTTGTTAAATGAAAGGTCAAGCATCTGGAGCTTAAGTAGCTTTCCAATTTCATAGGGAATGGAGGCAGAAGGAAGAGAAGACTCGGAGAGTTTGAGGTTGACGAGGCCGGTGAGATTGAATAACCATGGAGGCATAGTAAGAGTAGAATTGAAATTGATGTCAAGTTTATAGCATGATGATTAATCAACGGGGGAAGATTAGACAACCTACAGCTTCGCAAATGCAATTCCAACAACGAAGGAATCAAGTTAAACGGTTCCAACCAACCAGGCCCTACTTTCTGAAGCCTGACATAGTCTAAATTGTGGTGCTTCAAGGAAGGGAGACCCCTGAGCCACTCCAGACTTTTGACCTCTAGAGGATTGGCGGCAACTAAAGTATAATAAGCAGACGATCCTCCTCCAGGTTCAAGTAGACTAGCATTAAAGCCAATGTCACGATATTCTAGGCTAGATTAGTTTCCAAGATGAGGTGGAACTAGCCCGGAAAATAAAGAAGAAGAAAGATTTAAATATCTCAATTTCTCAAAAGAGCCCAAGAAAGCAGGAATCTTACTATGGTTGAAATCGTTGCGACTTAGATCAAGGTACTCCAAGTGCTTCATTGCAAGCAAAGAAAAGCTTATTTCACCTCGCAACGTAAACCTCCAGTACAACCTTCCAGAATTATCCAGGCTTCTGATATTGAGTTTTAAAACATGTCCCGTGATTGTTGCAGCTGACACCCATCCAGTTGCAGCAGTTTAAGCTGTCATAGGACCATGATGATAGAAGGCCGCCATCATCTCTAAAGCCAGCTTTGAAAGTTAAGAGAGCTTCCCTTTTGATCTCTTTACATAATACACCTTGTTTCGCGCTATGATCTTCCTGAACACCAGTTAGAATGCCTGATACCTGTGACGAAAATAAAGTCATGGTAACCAAGAACCACCAGAAAAGAAGCATCAAGAGAAAATGTTTGTGCTGATCATTTGTTATGTGACTTGTAGTATATACAGTATAAAATAATACATGCATCAAACAAAGACCACAATAGATTAATAACTACTTAATTACCTACTTTGGAAGACATGTATAATGTTAGTGATCTTCTTTGGCGTTAGAAAAAATGTGACAATCTTTCATTCTGTTTAAATCGCTTTCATGATGATTATTGTGATGACTTCATTGACTTATGGTGGTCTAATGATCCGAATATATGTTTTTGGTTGAAATTTCATAAGACCGTCAAGAGTAACCTTCATCAGTCATGCAGTCTAAGTTTTTTTTTTTTTTATTTAACTACAATTAGAGTACTATGTCTGTAAACTTTGCAGCTTTCTGAATGAAAATTAACTCTACACCGAGAGTAGGCCAAATGGGTAGGTATTGACAGTCCATGGGAAGCTTAAAATAAGGAATGATGCAACGGAATTTCATGAACAGAACAAAAAAACAAAAAAAAATGAATTTCACAGAAACAAGATTGTAACTACAAGCACCAGCATCTTAACTTAATACCTTTTAAATCCAGCAACAAAGCGCAAGTACACAACGTCATTCAAACACACAGCTGCAGAAAATGTTGAACACGAGAGATAAGTAGAAACTAAACACCAGAACTGAACCATTAATCATTTCATATAGTTTCCCTACAAGTTCCTAGTAGCAGTCAACACACATCCTAAAAGCGTCATCTTCCTAACCAAACTTACTATTTTTAGTAACAATACTAGGAGTCTGATAATATATATAGATATAAAGTTTGATGGTGCATACACACACAAACAAACGTATGTACGTATGTATGTAGAAATTCTTGAAATCCCCAACTTTTTTAGTATTCCATAACAGACCACAATCTCAAATGTACATCTTCACATCCTTTCTATCCCGTCCCATAAAATGTATCCTGACCAGCACCCAAGAGAAGGTGGCCCAAGGATGATCTATCTAAAAGAGACTTACCATTAAGGTAGCCCACGGGTCATCAATTTTGGTTAGAAGAGTAAAACAGTTATCAGGTCTTCTCAAGTACTTAAAAAAATTGCAAAAGATTCCATTAAGGTAGCTGGTGATGGGATCTGTATTTTCTTCCGAATTGCAGCTGTTGTATATCTCACTCACTTTAATCCAAATTCACAAGCAGAGAACTCAACAACAGTACATCAGTAGTATGCGTAAACATTTTGAAACTAGGATAGTAAAGAATTAACTTACGAAATATTGATAACAGTGAAAGCACCAATGAGAACATATTCCTCAACTTGAGAAAATTGCAACCAAGTTGTCCTCAAATTCATAAATTAACAACTCCAACCAAAGCCTCATACATTTCCGTACTAGATAACCCTTTTTAGCTTAGTATGTCGGCTTACCCACTACCAAGTCTTTAAATTTCATCAACGAATGCAACACAGCATAGATTTTCTAGCTTCGCAGCTTTAATGTACATATGTGCAAAAGACCCGCCATGCATTGCCGGAATTTTCCTTTAATATTACTTAATAATTAATATGATTCACTTCGAAGTCCAATTTCACCAAAATGCTGAGTTCGGAACTCTTCGAAGATAACTTTGTTGTCATATTTCATCCAATATGGCACCATGAGAAGAAGAATATAAGGAAATTTTGATAAAAACTTGCTAGCCTTATTTAACTGGTCCATCTTACTTACCACTTACCAGTATCTTATTTGAGGCTTTCAGCAGTACTGAGCAATTACACATCATTCAAACCTGTAAAAGAACCATATAACGCGTTGCCGCATAAAATGTTGACAAAATAACCTAGTAAAAATTAAGCCCGAGCCAGGAGATGAGCTATCTATATACTCCTGGTCGTGTAACATTCAGACAATATGGAAAGACTTGAGAAATCCTAATAGAATAGATTGGTAGGGAAAATGTATGAAGATATCACCTTATGGATTCCTATAGCAGATGAGTGAGGCCGAAGTGAAATAGTCAAATAGATAAATGTCCCGTCAGCATAAATCCCAACAGGCTGGTCCATCGTTAGCCACATACCCAATTGCTGTTGCTCTGAGTTGCTTGATCTTCCCATTTATCTCTCTGTACATATGACTGCTGTCCTCTGCTCTGATTATGGAAACAAAGAAAACCAGAAAACCCTCCTCTCACCTTCCCAGTTACAATCTGTACCTTGAGTTTACGGAATAAAGAGCCAAAAAGAGCCCGGATTTTGGCTTGTTCAAGACTTCATGCTCTACCTGAAATCTTAATTCTGAGGCCCTGAGCTTGGTTTCAAATAACTATCACAACAACAGCTCTGGAAGCCACTGCAAACAGTCATCAGCAGAAGCCACTATTAACCAGCAACAGCCAGCAGCTGCCTCAGCCGACCACCTCAGTCGATAACATTCAACCGCTGTCACCATTTCACCTTTGCTTTGTTACAACTATATGGTAATTTAACTACTTCAAGAAAGAAAAGAGTGGATCTCCGATGCAAAAAAAGATTAATTACACAATGCACTAGGGCTCATGGGATCAGATAAAATTTGAAGAAGTGTCATGTACATTCATAAACTACAGGAACCAGGTAAAATCCATCATTTCAATGGATGGTGAAAAGTTCCCCCAAAAAACCATGCATCGCCAATAAAGTTCAAGCAGGAAATTTTACCCATTATATATCATTCATGGTTAGCGTATTCGCTGATGAGTACATGCATTTTAGGATGCCTGCTGCTGCGGAATCTGACTTTTCGGAGAATCATTGGCATAATAACTACAACATGAAGCCTCAGTCGAGGAAAGTCCATCTTGATAAGAGCTTTTGGCTACCTGCTCTAGAAGATAAATCAACAGTGCTTTGAGACAAAAATGACATCCCCGACTCCCTGAGCAAGCAACTAACGTACAGAACCAATCATAAGATATAGATTCCCCCCTCATCAAGATCAAGTTCCAACTTTTTCGTTCATCTTCTTCTTGGCCCTTAGATATTGTCCACAGGGCACTTAGTGTCTGGAAGCAGAGGAGGCCCACTGCTCAAGGGTTGCCAACAGATGTGAAAGATCCTTTGAGAGATTGAATACCACTGCTCAGAGAATCCCACCCGACTGTATTTTTCCCAGACAACTTATAAGCTCAAGATGCAAGACAATTACTAGTTTGGCCAGAACAAGGGGGAGTAGTTTACCGAATTCCTGAAGCTCGGATCAGTAGATTTAGCGTGATCACTCTCTTGGTTATGTGATGCCGGCGAGCAAGATTTCCAAATCCCAGTTGGTATGGAGCCTGAAATGTCAGTAATGGAGGTGTAGATAGTCAGGTTCACACGGAGCCTGAATACATGATGGAAACCCTTGACTGCATCTCCATGACATACACAACTAAGACATCTGAAAGGAGGAAGCCAATCTTGCCTCACATCCCTGACAAAAATCTTCTTTAATGATGTTGACAAGAACCTTGGGCAGTTTGGTATGCTTCCTTGCCATGCAATATAACAAAGATCCAGTAACTCTAGCACGAAGTGTTGCCAACGGCCTCTGTAGCAGTCCTGTCATTTGGTTATTATAGATATCTGCAGAGTAAATTCAGGAGAGCTCCATCCAGCTACCCTTAGTTTACAGTGCTTCCAAATGAGCCTGGTCAGGTGCAAATTCATTTACGCTCCTTGAAAGTTGTTCCACCCAAGATCTACAAGATATCATCCTATGGCGTCATGCCTACAGTCATGTTGAAGAGAAGAAAGTCAGTAGTTTGAGAGTGACAAGGCCGCTGATATTGAAAAAAACACGGAGGTAGAGTGAGCAAGAAACTGAAATTGATTTGAGATACATTAAAAGTGGAGTGAAGCTTGTGGAATGGATATCAATGAAAATGAAAGGAGACCAGAAAGACTGCAAGTAATTCCAATAATAAAGGAAGCATATTAACTGATTAAATCCTGCTTTCAACGAAGGGAATAGTGAGCCACTATAGGCTTTCTTCCTCTGGAGGAAATGTCTCACATGATAGTTAGATATATAAACGACCCAATTTCTCAAAGAACCAAAGAAACTAGGGAAGTAATATATCAATGAAGTTTAGTGTTAAAGCTCAAACCAATGTACCAGAAATTTGCATAATGACAATCCAAATGACTTATGTCACTTTCAACAAAAAGTCCGCATGTCCGGTCTGGTTGCTGCAACTTCTACTTTCCAAGTTTTCATCTATATCACCAGACCATGACCCGAGGGCCAAGTCAACCACCATTAGTGAGACCAGCTTTGAAGGTCAGAAGAGATTTGCTTTCAATGTACTCACTTGATACAGTGCTGAATCTGCCACCAGGAGTAGTAGTAACTACCAGAAAGGACCAAGAAAAGAGATGAATATTGAAGGAAAAAAGAAGCACACCTAAGGCAGACCAACATGTTTGTATGAGACACAAACCCTTCTGAAAAGGAAGAAGAAATGACCAAGTCTGGCATTGTACAAGTTTACACATCCCCTGAATGAATTGGGTAAGCAAAAAAAGCCAAATACTCAAATTCCTTGCAAGTAGGACTCTTAAGTTCTGCAAAAATAAGCCTTTGTAAACCTTTTCTTAGGGCTTTGACTCATCCCCCGTCCCTTGTTGAGAATTTTCTATTATTTCAGATCCCTGGCTAGCTTACCTGAATTACCTTCAGTTCCTTTCACCTACCGACACAAACAATGAAGCTCCAGTCTGGTATTTGATACAACAAAACATCAAAACAACCATTTTCAAACTACTCGGGAACGAAATTGTACCAGCAAATGTAGCAGAAATCAGATAGGTCCAATCCATTTGGAAAAAGGTGTAAAACATTACAATCTTCCTCAGGGGGATAAAATTGACTTACACCCCCTCAGTTTTGGTTGATCTTCACTTACACCCCTCGTAGTTTGGAAAACTTCACTTACACCCCTTATGACTACCTAACATCATGTCACTTACACCCCCTCAATGTATTCGCTATGATAGTTCTTATAGTAACTTCTCAAAATCAGTGTTTCGGACCAAGGTTACCAGGATCGTAGTTCGCTGCGGTTCGCGGTACGGGTCCGGGATCGCGGTACGCTAGGGTGTCCGGATCGCGGTACGCTGGGGGTAGGCTTCTTCAGATCGCTTAGGTGAATCGAAATTCACTTGTCCAATTCGCAGAACGATTTTTAGGAACGTTTTCTTTCATATATATACATGTGTGTGTGTGTAGTAATCTTAACAATTTTTTTTTAAGAAATAATTTAACAATTGTGTAATAATAAGTAAATATAAACAAGTTAAGTAATCTTAACAATTGTGTAACCTGTTTATATTTACTTATTATTATGTTTAACTTAATTTATCAAATTGATAATAAGTAACTGTATTAAACTTAGTACTCGTACCATTTCTATTTCAATTTTCTGTCTAAAAAAATTTATATTTCAATTTTCTTTCATTTCAATTTTCAATAATTTCTCGTACAAATTAGTAAAAGATCCTGGACATATATCTTACCTTTAAAATAAAACAATACTTTTCCTCAAAAAAATAAAAAAATAAAACAATACTAAAGGAAATACTGTGTAATTATGAGATGCCTAGAATTAACCATAAGGTATATTTCAAAAAGAAAAAAGAAACATATGTTGAATTACCAAAATTAACTGCTAGAGTCCCACTGATTACTCAATTACTCCACTAATAGAGAAACAACCCAATTCTCCTGCCAAAAAATTCGCCAGAAAATTAAAGAATGGTCAAAATCTTCTTCTTTGGTCAATTCGCGTCTCTGCGTCTCTTTTTCCTATGGAACGCTTTCTTCTTCTTCCAGTGTCCACCGCGCTTCTTCTTCTTCTTCCCGTTCGAATTGTGTTTCAGTACCAGTGGATTTACGTGTCTCGTCTTCAAGGGCCGATGGCGAAGTTCTCTTCACGGTGAAGCGTAAGTGCGTCATTTATGTGCGTTTTCATTCATAATATGTGCTCTGTTCTTTGTTCACTTCCAGATCGCTCAAAGTAGCGACCTAGATCGCGAACGACCCACGAATGGGATCGAGCGATCTAGTTCGTGAATCGCTACATGTTGAGCGAATTTGGGTAACCTAGTTTCGGACAAACTTGCCTTTGCAGAGGCTACAAAGGTCAATCCAGCCCAATGTATATTCTTAACACATGCAAAATATTTGTATTACATCACATGTCTTATATGCATTTCTGAACATGGTGCAGCTACTACAAGCAAAAATTAGGATTAAATCAAGGTAGACTTTTATAACATTTGCAAGGGTAAATCTGTCCCAAAATCTGAATTTGAAAAGTTACGCTACCAACTAACAGTGTAAATGTGTGTATGGGTGTAAGTGACAAAAATGTTTGGTAGTCATAAGGGGTGTAAGTGAAATTTACTAAACTAGAAGGGGTGTAAGTGAAGATCAACCAAAACTGAGGGGGTGTAAGTGAAAATTACCCTCCTCAGGGTGTGAAAATATATTACCAAATAATTGAAAAAAAGTGAGACCGTATTCATTTAAAAAATATTCATTAGTATTTCAAAAAAATATATAATGATTAGAACTATAGGGGAATCTATCACAGAAGGCACTAAACAAACCATAATACCCCTGTATTGGTAGTACCAAACCCCCTTTAGCATCACAGAATCCACCATACAAGAGAGAAGTTAACAAGGCAAATTCAGCATGAGAAAACAACCAAGGTGTCATTTCTGCGGTACCATTTGTGCTGTAAGAAACCAGGTTGTTCCCTTTGTAACTCTACTTCTAACAAACCTCTACTCTACACTGGCTCGTAATCATTCAGTACATCCCAACACTGACAATTGCTGTAAATCAATATCACTGCCAGAAAAGCCACAATTCAAATTTGAACATTCCTCATTGTATCACAATAAAAAAGTCGATTCAATACTAGATTAATGAACAAACACCTCTCGAATATGGCAGCATACAATGACAATAACAATTAATCAGATAAAATATTAGCTTTTTGGTTCGTAAGTCGTGGCTTTTCAAGATTTCATATAGTGAGAACGAATTGAAAATACACATTCACAAATAAGTACAGAGTGTGCTAAAAAGTATAGAAAACTTACCACATAACAGCATGAGCATCTCCGACGACCCGTGAGAATTATATAAACAGATCTGAAGCAAACCCAGATCAATGACGGCACATATCAACTAGATAAACGAAACCCAGATATGATTTGGCTGGTGACGAAGTAAAGAAGATGACCCAGTTCATCCATTTATACACTGAAACACGGTTGATCAATGGAAACCCTAACCCTCAACCGTGATTTCAATGTATAAGTGAATAGAGAGGGCCAAAATAGTTGACTAAAGAGGGAAAACCCAAAACCCTAGCCACCAATCATCGTAGAGAGCCATCTGGAGACGAAGAATGAAGAAGAGAGGCAACATATGGTATATATATATATATATATATATAGGCAACGCATGAACCAAGAAGCCCTAGCCACGAATCGAGGGGAGCGTGTTTTTTGGTCCACTGTTACTGGGCTCTTTTGCGGGGCCCATCCCCGTAGGCCCATATATATGGTTTGAACTTTGAAAGACCATATTTGGTACCATCTGAAAATATAAATAATTTGCTGAAATTTTTTGAAGAAAATAGACGGGGTGAAAATCTAAAGTAGGTGAAAATTGTGTAATCGGCAGGAAGTTTTTTTGAGAAAATAAGCTGGCTAAAAATTTAAAGTAGTAGTTCAAATTTGTAAATATATTTGATATGAGATGAAAATTTGCAGAATGTGAGAAAATTTGTGAAATTGGAGTTTGAATAATCTGTATAATATTGACCAAAAACAAAACTGATAAGCCCGATTTTAATCAGTTTTGACTAAAATTGGCAATTTTAATTTTATTTCGTTAGTTACATTGTTTTACTATTCATATTTTAATCTCATACCAAACATCTTTTTAGTTGGTGCAAATATCTCTAGTATGCTTGGTTTTCTTATGAAACCGGTAAACCACTTGCCGATATTCTGTCGATCATTCCCGGGCAACTTTTTGATCTCAGTAACCCCCTTGTTTATAAAAATGCAGTATAATCCGGTTCCTGGATGCTAATTTCCGGATAATGGTTGCACTGTTTTAGTTTTTTCATCGGATCTTTAATTAAGAAAAGAAATTTGTGTGGTATAAAAAAAAGATAAGAAAAACCATATCTACCCAAACACACAGTATCACATTGTTGTACATAGCATTGATAATTTTTTTAGTGCTGGAGCACCACGTGGTGATCTACAACCAATTAAAATACAATACTTCAATAAACTGTCAGTAATTTTCAGACAATCATTGATTGTAGAGCACCACGTGCTGTTTTGGAGGACTTAAAAATTGCTCTGTAGCACTACACAGTAGATATCCTGTAATGTATACTATTTTTTTTTTTAACTAGATGGATGTCTGTAGCACTACACAGTAGTAGATATATACTAATGGAGCCGGGACATCTGTAGTGACTCGTTGATAGCAATGTTAAATGGTTATTCTTTTTAATTGATACATAGTCCAAAATTAGGATATGCTCTCATCGGCATTGTCCAACCGAATCCAATACTACTATTTGATAGGGTTTGGGTTTTGGATGTTTCACCCTTCCATCTGCTTGGGCTAGCAAAATAAACCGCACCAAATCGTAGGATAATAGGTCTGGTTACATTGTTTTGGACCAGGTAACACTTAAATGCTCTCCAAGTATTCTCAAGTGTATGATGTTTATATCATAATAACTACACATAGAGAACTTGTTTCGGCTCCATATAATCTACAACTATGAACTTTCTGATGATATCGATTTGTCAAAACCGCCTTACAGATAGAGAACTTGACAAGTGACTTTTATTTGATCTTAGAACAAATGTCGCGTAAAATTCCATGTTCATACATCTGAAGAAGACTATAGCAGCACTAAGCAACTTTCCTATGCTCTATTCTAATGCCCTTCTTCCAGCTCTGGGCAAGAAAAACTACAGTTGCTCTTCTAAAAAATGATACCGTTACAGGTATAATAATAACTTGTGCAACCCGGGCCAAACCAGCCTCCTATACAGTGGTTCTGTTCAATTACAATAACATGACCATCAGAATTTGGTTCTATCTTCATCTTCTTCAACATGAACCAACCAATCTACCACTCGTATTCTGTCCCAGACCAGTTATTTTGCTGGTGTTCAGGTACTGAACATGGCGATAAAAAGGCTCACAACTGTAAAAGACATGTAGATACCAACAAGGCAGAACCCCCAAAATCTAGGTACTCGAAACCTGTTCCATGTCACTACTAGAAGAGATCCCATCAAGCTAAGCAACAAGAACACAAATGCCACCACAATGCTGACGTGGAACTGCAACTTGTAAGCCTCGGGATAAACATCAGCAGTTTCTATCACCAGACCCGTACCAAGCCCAAATAGCATATTGAACATGGGCCCCGCAAAGCATCCGGCCATCGCCATGGCGGGTTGGCCCGCTTTGGCGACCGCCACATCAGCAACGAGATCGCCCACGGAGTTTCCCCAAGCAAGTACAGTCAGGCCGAGTAACGCAGGGGGCAGGTCAAGGATAGTCCCAAGAGTTGCAAGGCAGTTCAGGAGCTCTCCAGCCATTGTGGAGATCCAGAACACACTCATTACAAATGCTAGTAGCACCACGAGTACGTCCTCTTTTTTGGGGGCTTCTTTTTCAACTACGAAGTGGAAAATCGCTAGAGAGGAGCTGGCAAATAGGACTACTGACCAGAGTGGGAGATGGGTATCACCAGGAAGAAGAAAAGTTATGGAATGGTTGAATGGCATGAACGAGTTACATGAGTATAGGAGGGCAAGTGGGCAGACAGCGATGTTGGCTGATTGGTAAAATCTGTTCCATTTAGAAGGCGAACTCTCCGGGATAGAGAGCTTTAGTAGAACCGACACTGGAACCTGCCACAGTTTTGATATCTGTTACCAAAGGGAAAATAAATTAGTTCAGAGCATAATTTAGAACCAGATTAGCAAAAGGCACGTGTTTCACTAACATTGCAGGTTATGTAGCATAAAAGGCGAAGTTACAACAAGGCATGCAGCATTGGAATTCAGAAACCTGAACCATGAATTTTTATTACAAAAACACATTCGTCCTTCCAAAATAGAAAATCACCATGTGTACCTAACGCCAGTTTTAGCCTCCGCCATGGCACTTTCAGCAGGAAATTACCTGTGAAGCCATGACGGTCATAGGAGCACTCAAGAAAACAGGCATGTAAACTGAACCAACCCTCTTAGAAGTATACCTTACATCGTCAGCATCAATTTAGTTGGGGAATTGAATGTTGAAGTACGAAAAGTAAGTGAAAACAGGGAAGCATATAGACATAGAGTGTCCAAGAATCTTATGTGTTTGCTGAGATTAAGAGCCCTAGGAGGTATACTGTCTGAGTCATTGGAATTGACAGTATGAGAAAAACCGGTAACCTTGAGGTCGAAAGAACTTAATGGGAGTACTAACTCGTCCAAGGGGAAACAAATTAAAATCAAATGGTGATGAAGGATGTGAATGAGGTATGAGTGAAATGTGAGGCTTTGCACTTAAAACCCATTCCAGTAAGTTAAATTTTCTTTATGATTCCTGTCCTGATGGAAGAGTCCTGTTACCTAGTATGTTGTTTAACAATATTTGGACAGGAATAAGGCACAAATAGTCACCAGAAACACCCCATGTGCCAGATATACACAATTTCAGTGACAACATGCATAATCATTATCTCAGATTGCTCTCTATATCGACCAAGCAAATACCTTTTTGGATGTTTAAAGTTTGAATAGATCCAGAAGCCGGATACACGTAGAGTACAGAATAAATGACCTTATATTTACATTATTGCCGTTAGGGTAAACTGTGTATTTTGTGTACTTCTCATATAAACCCAATTGGGTTATGATCAAATACGATGAATTATGACTGCCGTACATGGTATCAGAGCCACGGCTCACACACGTGAATGGTCTAACAACCCACGTGCTCACCACCACACGTGCGAGGGCGTGTTGGGAAGTCCCACATCGGACATTCAAGAAGAAGAAACACAATTAATGAGTCTCGTGGGCTACTCTTACACATAGTCTACTGGGTCACAACACAGGAATTTAAGCTGTGTGTCCCTAGACTCTTAAGTCTTTTTTTCATATTACAAGATGCGAACATGTGTTGCTTAGTAATATGAAAGAATGAAGCTTCTGTATTTCTATGCTTGTCTTCATCATCCGTATCATTGTATGGCAAGTTTCTTCTTTTTCTGACAAGTTATGGCAAGTTTCTTTCTCTCCCAGTCAAAGAGGAATTACAACAACTTAAATCCTGTTGTTAAGGTTTAGCTATCCTATTAGTTCCCAGAAAAGTCTATTTATTTAACAAATAAATACATTAGAATCAATAATAGACAAATGCTGTAAGCACTCAAAAGATGACTCATCATATTGAGTACATCCTAAATAAGCTGATATTGCCTTCCAGCATTCGTGTCCATAGGCGTCATGTTGAATCGGCATCTGAGATTGGTTTCTTTCAGAAGTCTGGTTTCTTTCAGAAGACTAGGAGCTTGGTTAAAAGATGTGCCAGGTATGTCAAGGTTTCGAATTAGTTGAGGCAGTTTAGGATGTTCATAATTGTTTTTATGACGACTTCAACTGAAATATATGTGGTCTGCAAATGATTCGGGTTTCTATGACGAACTAACCTGTCAAAAGAAACCTATTTGCTATGGAGAGGCTTATCAAAACAAGTCTTCGTACTTTTATCAACCATAACCCAGTTTCCACATTTCTGAGATGAGGATATTGATTATACATGAAATGTTAGTGACTAACAACAAGAATGTGAACTGAAAAAGAACACTACTAGGGGGTGAAACTGGATCAGCAAATAAGCCAAATGATTTTCATGCCTGCAATCATGTTGAATTGGACTTTGTTATCCCCTGTCGTCTGGGAGGGCTTTCCAGAAAGAGGTTGTGAGCTTGTGGCTGCATTGATATTTGTTATTTGCCTACCAAGTTATCGGTTTTAAGTTCCAATTCTTTAGTCAATGTTTCAACATCAAGCAATTTGCATCAAAAGTACCCATTATATCCACGATTTTTTTCTGAATCTGCTTATCCAAAGGGTTCGTCATAGGGGCTTCGTGGTGGGGAGAGTTGGAGGTGATTGCTCCCAGGTGTCAGGTTAGTCTACTAATGACACTTACAATATATACGCTGAAATTATCCATTCTTGTCATAGGGGGCTTATGGGACTGTTTTCTACAATGAAAATTCTAATATGTGGAAAGAAACCTCAGATTTGGATGTCCATTTGATGAGGACTACACTTTCACGGCTATCATATTAGAGCTATGCCTCTGAAGAGCCTTGGCCTACGACCTGGCTCCTTAAAAAAGACTGCGAACCATGCTCCTACAGAAGGCTATTGGAAGACTAGCTTGGTGATTATGTGTGTCAGCCTCTCAGGCAGATGAAATTATGCTGGTATGAAGTTCAAGCAATGAAGATCGAGCCTGATTCATACATAGAGCCTGTTTGGTACCAGCTGAAAATCTCAATAATCAGCTGAAAATAATTTGAAAAGAAAATCCAACTTAACTGATAATCACAATATGTTTGGTATGAGTTTAAATTATAAATCACAAACTTGATCCATTTTACAAAATTTAAAGAGCTCTAAAGTCAAGCAATTGAACACACATGTTTATAACTGAATTGTGATCGCATAATGTAAAAAAAATATCAAAATTATTTTTTTAGAGATTTTAAGCTGCATAATCCCCAATTTTGGAGATTCTACAATTGCACAGAGATTATTTTAATCTGCAGATTATCAGATTAAAATCTGCAGGCATAACAAACAAGATTGTTGAAAAGAGACCGATTTTAATCCAACTGGATTATAATTGGCGATACCAAACATGCACATAGTGATACGTACGTACCAATGAGTATGAACTAGGCCTCTACTGCCTGAAACCCTGAAATTCTTCCAAGGTACCAGCAAACTATCTGTTATGGCTTCGTTTCACTGTCATGGTGCTACTTTCTAGTCAAATCAGGAGATGTATCTTCAGGGTTTTACATAACCTCATAGAACGAAATGAAATGTTCACGGATTAGGTACCTCAATGGAATCTAGTATCTTCTTCTCCTTCACATACGTTCTTTTTTGGTCAAGTTTCACCAAAATTCTTTTGAGTTAGGGATGTTTAGTGCAAGCACTTTTTCACTAAGTGCAAGCACTTTTTCACTAAGGTCGCTCAACCGATCAACAAGAGCAAAGAGAGTTTTATAGTGACTTCATCAATTTATTCATAGGTAGATGTTTTCACCAGCGCAACATAATATTCAGAAAGCATCAAATTGACCGCAACAATTATAATGAAAATTAAACAGGGAAAATATGGAAAAAGATGGTGATAATAAATGTTATCTTAAACACGAAGCATGTTGCACTTATGATGAGAGACACGTAAAATCAAGTACAGTCAATCAATGACTATTTTGGTATAAGCCATCATATTATTCATACTTGGCTAAGATCACTCTCATACTGACACCACTGGGATGGTGGTATAATTAATCTCAGGCAGTAACCAATGACCACATGAACTCCTTCACCAAAATAGTATTACCAAGCCTGCCAGATGACGTGCACACAAAACATCAAACAGTCTCTATCCCATATCCTAACCTTTAAGCTCGTAATCCCGTCCCAAAACAGCTAAGCAAAATTCTTCAAAATTAGTATCATAGTTTAGCGTAACAGCAAGCTCCAACAATTAGCCAAATCACTAATAACATAACCCACCTCAGTCCCACCTTTAGCTCTCCGTTTGTTCCACTAGCAGAACTGCATTAAGAGGTGAAAACTTAGCAATCGACTCCTACAAGGGACGCACTCTAAATTGATGTAATCCCACATCTATCTAATCACTCGGATATTCCACTAGCTGAACTGCATCAAGAGGTGAAAACTAGCAACCTACTTCTACTATGGACACAATATAAATTGATTTGATTGCAGACTATTGACATCGAGAGCTAACGGCTTAAAGTATAATTCAACACTCTAAACTTTACCACAATGAGATCAAAGACCATGGAAAACAGAACAGTACTACAAGAAAATACCTGATAGATAAATGGTTTATCGTTGATACTGAACACCCCTCTTTGCTCCTCCTTCTGGAATCCCAGGTTTTCTCCATTACCATGCTTTTCTGCTGCAGTCAGAGCTTTTTGTTCTTCAACATCCATAACAACAACATAGCCCACCCCAGTCCCACCTTTAACTCTCTTTTTTTTGCCGAACCCTAAATCAATCCAGAACACAAACTCAACGAAGAAGAGATAAAACCCAACAAAGGCCACAGCTTGCCAGAGAAAGATCTCAGCACTGATCTCAAATAAAACAACATATCCCTCACAAGCGAGACAGGATCAACCGACGAAACATCGTCTCCTTCACCCCCAAAATATAATTACCATGCCATGTTCATATGACAAACGCTCAGAACATCAAATAGCCTCTCATCTCATGTTAGGTAGCCCATATACTTCCAATCCTTCCCCCAAAATAACCAAGCACTAATCCTTAAAATAGTGTCATTGTTTAACATAACAGCAAGCTCCAAAAAAATTGTCAATGTGCCAACCAGATCTACAGCAACGCAATCTCACAAAAGAACAAGATTTAAGTAGAGTACTAAACTCTGTGATGGGTTGAACACGGCTGCCTCATTCACCACTATCTACGATCAACTCAAGGTAGTTTATATGGATGACTTATGTTACGGATATGAGCTAAACTGAAATGAATCCAGAATTAACAACCAAGCTATTAGAGTCCGTTCAACATTTGAAACTAATCTACGAAGTAATTGCAAATAGAAATTGAACCAAACAATTCAACATTTGAAACATCACTACTAGACAACAATGGGGCTATGGATGAACACACAGAGGCTCCAGCCTGCCAGATAAAGTCCTCAGCACTAAGGAAACAGTCTGTCACCCCAACTAAACTATATACCTATAATTATGTCTCACATCAACCAGTCATTATTTCTTCAATGCAGTAACAACATTCAACATAAAAGCAAGCTCTAATAAATTGTCCACGTACATACACTCCGTTTTGGAATCAGAAAATTACAATATTTAAGCTGAGTATGAGACTCCGCAATGGGAAGAACACAAATACATCATTCAACACTGCCTACCTCCAACTCAAGGTAATTTACAGCGATTAACTCCCACAACCTCACGTCCATCAAATCACTAGCTGAACTGTACCAAGAGCTGAAAACTAGATCGACTTCTATCAGGGACTCAAGCTAAATAGATTTGATTTCAGGCGATTGACATTCAGAACTAATCTACAGTTCAACACTCAAAACTTAACTACAATGAGATCACAGACCATGGGGAAAAAACAGTACTACAAGAAACGCAAAAGTTTAGATTACTTCCTTAAACTTTCACTTGAAAGTCAAAATCAACCCCGGACTTCTATTTCAATCAATTACAACCATAAACTATCAGTTCACCTGCAAACTTTATTTTCCATCTATGTTTTATGCTACCCACTTGGTGTTTTACGATTTTACCCATTTAACACACAATTTACATTCCCAAAGTATCATAACTAAGAAAAGAAAGTTCAATCAGTTTCATCTTCTACCTAACTACTTAGCAACCACCACCGCCACTACACTGTGTAGCCCCGGCAATAACCGGCGCAGTCACTCCACCAACTACTGCTTTCCGTCAGATTGGATTGACATAATTGGATATATCTCAGACCTAGTTATTCCTACAATTGCTCCAACTGACACAACACATCTTCAATAATCCAGCAAACAAATATTGGTAACTACAATCAGAAAGAAACATATGAATACCCACGTACTAATTCAAGAGAAGAAGAACCAAATCCACTTATTGTAAGCCAACTTCTCCAATTTTCTTGCACCAGACACAAATTTGACGAAAGTTCGTATTCAGGCTTGTCCAACTTAAGAGGTTGATTTTGTGTGTTGTGTGCTTGATTGTGGTCGACACAAGTACTAGGTTGGTTTGGTGAAATCTATCTTTGTTTTTTCTCTGATTGGTGATCGTATGCGATTTATTCATCCTAGAATGGAATTAATTTGACAAAGAACATATCCGTTTCTTTTGTCTTTAAATTCGACTGATGTGGCTTTAACAACAATTGCCAAGGCAAGAGGAAGGATTGCATATAGAGTGACAGGGGGATGTGGTAATAAAGTACTAGTGAGGAAGAAGATGAAGGGAAAAATTGGGTTAAGGAGTGGGTATATTTTAGGGTCAATTACTTATTACCCACCTCCAGTATGCTATAATGATCCATGTACCACCTCCAGTTTGGAAACTAACTAATTAACACCTAAACTTTAATTTTGTGTGCAATTAACAACTGGGGCTATTTTCCATCCAAATAAGTTACTTAACGGTTGTTTTCATGACTTTTGTATCCTTTTGTTCAGGGATGAATTTGTCAATTACATTTTAAATAAAGAAATAATTATCAATTACATTTTAATTAAAAACTAATTATTGAGTTTTTTGGAGGAACAGTATTTACTATTTCCTCTCTCTCCAGCTAGGCGAGGGGGTATAAAAATTTCAACTTTCGCCATTTGAGGAGGTACCAAGGTGGTTCTGGGTTTGGGAATGGGTTTCGTCGAATCAGATGTGGGTGAAGACGACTTGGCTATGGGTCTGTTTGGCGGCGTCAGGTTCGTTCGATTGAGGGCAGAGTGGGCTTCGGTGGTTCATGGGTTGGGTTACAAGAACTATCATGGAAATTAATTTCCTCTCTGTCATGGAATTAACAAGCAAAACCCAAATTTTTCATGATTTCAGCATCAGGTTCCTCTTTTTGTGGCTGAATAGATGGTTCTGGATGTAAATTGATGGTTGGTTGTAATTGAATGGTTTAAGGTTGAGTTTAGACATCGGGTCTGGTATCGGGGGCGTTCTGAGTCGACATCGAACACTGAGGGTCCGGTTTCGTGGTCTGGGTTGCTAGCGTTTGATTTATGTTTTAGCGGCTGAGGCAGCGGCTTAATTTTTCCGGGATTAGCGGCGGTACAATAGTTTGGTAGGTCGATTTGGAGAAGATGAAGTTTCGGATGGAGATCGAGTCTGGGTTTGAATTTGAGGTTGGGCTTCCATGGCTGGAGTGGATCCAGCCAATAGATTTTCGGAGGAATTGGTAAATAGACGTCACAAATAAAAAATATTGTAAGAAGCTATTTTTTTTAGCAAGAAGCTACCACTCAGTCCCAGCTCTTCCCCACCAATTTGACTTTTACCACTATTCACTGGGTCACTTTGACTCGGACATTTGGATAGCAAAGTAATGTAATTTTTGATAATTTTTTCATGGTGTTGTAGAGTATAAGTTGCTATACGGTGAAAACATTATCAAAAAATCGCATCATTTTGCTATCGAAATCACCCGGTCAAAGTGACACATATACGAGTCAAATATTCAGGATGGTGGGCAAGAGCTGGGACTTACAATTTCATGGCTATCATGTTTTCTAAAATGAAAGTTCTAACATGTGGAAAGATACATCATATTTGGATGTCATTTTGATGAGGACTACAATTTCATGGCTATCATGATAACATATGTAAGACACACTAGTCGAATCACGTTTACGATACACAAAACATGTGATCCGTGTCCATTCATTTATAAACGGATCAATTGGATCTGCTCTATTAGAGTTTGATCATATCAGATATCCTATGAGCTAAATTAAGTAAGCTTATGAGCTCCTTTAATCTTTGGTCATTTGGACTGATGAATTAGTGTAGATTATTACAAACGGAACCCTATTTCCCAATTAGGGGGTTCCGGTTATTTATTTCTTTGGACAAAAATGGGTCTGGATTCCTACTTTCAAAAATAGGGTTCGGGATTTACTACAATAGGGACACAGATTATAATGGACCAATCGCATGCCGCCACGTGGATGAGATTATTGACTTTCAAAAATAGGATTCCTACTTCGCTACATTAGGACTCCGGCTTTCAAAAATAGGTCTCCGGATTTCAAAACTAAGTCTCCGGATTTTTACGAGATTATTGACTTTCACTTTCAGATTATTGACCAATCCACTATCTCACCCATAATCCCATCCAAACAAGCCCAGTCTAAGGAATTAATTATATTAAGTATATGAGTAGAATGAACCTGGCTATCACGTTGACATACAAAAGTACACTCTCTTTTTTTTTTGTTACAACGGAAAATGAACAAGAAGTATACTCTGACCAAGCCATATCTAGTATATGATATACCAGGTCAATAATCAAGCCAGCCATATCTAGTAGCAAACACGTTTCAGGAAACTCGCTTTCTTTAGCACTAGAGATTCAAGGAGGCCAACTGTGTAGGCACATAACGATAACGTGCATGGGAGAAACAAAATAAGGAAAAAATGAGCAGAACTTTCATTAAAGAAGCAAGGACACTTGCACGTTATAGCACCATTGCAAATTTAATTGTTAATGGTGAAATGTATCAGCTCTCTCGTGCTCAAATTTAGCAGGAAATCACATTAGCAATATTTAGAAACAAAGTTAGTCATAAACAACTTAAGCACTGTCTATTTATTGAATTCAATGAGCCCAGAGTAGCAAGACCACTGTGGGGTGATAGAGCGAGTAGGTATCAGACTCTCACTACGTGCCAATTGGCGCGTGACAGACATTGATGATGATACGGCAGAGTAAATGGGAACTTGCAGTATTTTGGCATCAGCAATACTTGGCTAAGATCACTCCTGTTCTGATACCATTGGGAGGGTGGTATTATATATCTCAGGTAATGACCAGTGACCACATGACATAACCACATCATCTCCTTCCCCCGAAAATAGAATTACCATGACATAGCCTCTCGTCTCATATTAGGTAGTCTATTTAGTCCCAATCCTTTCCCAAAATAACCAAACACTGTTCCTTAAAATAGTGTCAAAGTTTATCGTAACAGCAAGCTCCAACAAAATTGCCAATGTGCCAAACAGAGCTACAGCAACGCAATCTCACAAAAAAACAAGATTTAACTAGAGTACTAAACTCCGTGATGGGTTGAACACGGCTGCCTCATTCACCACTATCTACTATCAACTCAAGGTAGTTTATATGGATGACTTAAGTCATGGATATCAGCTAAACTGATATGACTTGAAACTAACTACCAAGTAATTACAAATAGGAATTGAACCAAGCAATTCAACATTTGAAACTTCTCTACTACACGCCGTTTTGGAATCAGAAAATTACAAGATATAAACTGAGTACGAGACTCCGCAATGGGGAGAACACAAATACATCATTCAACACTGCCTACTTCTAACTTTAAGGTACTTCATAGCGATTAACTCCCTAAAACTCACGTCCATCAAATCACCCGGTTATTGCACTAGCTGAACTGTATCAAGAGGTGAAAACTATATCCACTTCTATCAGGGACACAAGCTAAATAGATTTGATTTCAGGGGATTTGACATTGGGAACTAATCTACAGTTCAACACTAAAAACTTAACCACAAAGAGAAGACAGACCATGGGGGGAAAACAGTACTACAAGAAAACACCAGATAGATAAATGGTTGATACTCAGAACCCACCTTTGCTCCTCTTTCTGTTGTGTATCCCAGATTTTCTCCATCCATTACATTGCTTTTCTGCAGTCAGAGCTTTTTGTTCTTCAACATCCACAACAACATAACCCACCGCAGTCCCACATTTAGCTATCCGTTTATTGCCAATCCCAAATCAATCCAGAACACAAACCCAACGAAGTCGAGACCGGACAAAGGCCACAGCTGCCAGGGAAAGATCTCAGCACTAAGATACACATAGAACAAGAAGGTTGCTGTCAAGTAAAACAACACATCCCTCACAAACAAAGCAGGATCAACCAAAAAAGGTGCTGCGTAAATCGCCACAAAACCCGCAACATGCACATAAACGAAGGTCCAAGCCGACAAAATCATGCTAAACTCAGTAATAGTATGGCCGCCGCGGACGGCGACGACGGACGCAAAAACATCAGGAGTGCCATTCCCGAGGGCGAACATGGTCACAGCTTCCATACTCAGAAACAGGTCGAGGTGAGTCGGGAGCTTGGTAACGACAACAGAGAACCGATCCTGCGCGGTCTTTACGAGGACATAGAATTGGAAGAGGATGGTGAGAGAGAATGAGCATGGACGTAATCTGGTTTTCTCTGAAGAAGCAGAAATGAAGAGACGAATAATTAATGAGGCCATTGGAGTCCCCATGACAGTGGATTCGAGAGAAGGAGCGGCAGTTTACAGGTGGGATTTGGGAGATCGATGAACAAGAGGAAGGTGTAAATAATATTAATAGTATCAGTGTGGTGGTGTTGAGGAGGGACCTGCGAAGGATGATTTGGGGGTTTGTTGATGAGGTATGATAATTCTGGGATGGTCTGACGAGGAGGAAGAAGACGGTGTTGGAGAAGATGATTAGTGAAATTTCTGGGATTTTGAGGAAGAAAAAGAATGGCAGAGAGAGAAAGCCCTCACGCCATTCCAGAAAAAGGTTTTTTTTTCTGCAAGACTGATGAAGTGTTGACTGCTTCAGTATTGGTTGATGATGAATTCCCCTTTTTTTCTTCTTAATTGGATCTTAGAGGGGTTTCTGTTTGATTCTTCAACTTAACTTTTCCACCATCATGAAAGGGAGAATGAGATAAATCCGGCCGACAGTGCAACATTGCTGAAGTTAGTTTATTTAGTTGAACTCCCTTTACAGCAATAAGATAAGATGAAGATGGTTAGTCTTCCGTAGGAAAGGAGGTGATGTTGAATCTGAATAGAGATTACATCAGATTATGGGTGTGTTTGGACGAGCTTAAATCAGCTGAAATTATATCAGCTTATTGGAATGAGCGGTTGAGGTGAGGAGAGAGGTTGATGTATTTATGCATATATAAATTAATATCACGTGCATTGTTATTCATGATAATCTTAGACCGATTTTTTTTTTTTTTTGAAAGTTTAATCTTAGACCAATTGAACACAAATATATATGAAGTATGTTTTCCCCTAAAAAAAACACAAATATATATCAAATATATGATTTTCTTTATAATAAATATCAGTAAATATTTTTTATTAGTTATATAAATATGAGATTCGAAGCATCACCTTTAGAATTACGGATCACTTTTAATATGTATGATACAATAATCAGATCACATTTACGGTTCATAAGAGATGCGATCCATATCCGATCCATTTATAAATCAATCCAATTATAAACGGATTGAATGGATCTTCTCTATTAGAGTTGGATCATATCAGATATCCTATCACATCGGATCTGAATGTCATCTCTATTTCAAATGTTTTCTTATCGCTACGCTATACAATCCATAAAAGAGAAACTTTATGTGGTACAATACTTACTACTTTATGCATAAAGTGGTTTCATCCGAAAGAGTTGCAGTTGAGGTGTCAGCCTGCCAAGTACAATATGCAAATGCCTGAAATTGATGCTCAAGTCTCACAAAGTCGGTGCATCTATGATAATACCAAAATTATGATGCATCACTGCTCATGGGATTTTTTATTTGGCGAGAACCTCATACTTTGACACATAAGAGTGAAATAATAAGGAGAAAGGTCAAGTGCGAATCATTGTGTCTCTTCTACTCAATGAGAGTGCTTCTCCTCATCTTCTCCTAAGGATTTTCCAGAACGTCACTAGAACTGATATCGTGTTATCTGACATCTCCCTTATTTGCTGAAGTCCTAAGTTCACTTGATCACTAATAGGGGGAGAATTCTAGGTCATTTGAGAGTTAAGATTGAAATCGACGAGTCCAAGGTAGCAAGACCACCATGGAGTGACACAGGTAGGCGATAGAGAGTAGATGTCAAATTCTCATTGTGTGTCAAGTGGTCCACGACAAATTGATGATGATACGGCAAAGTAAATGGCACAAGTATAATTACTTGTTTAGGTCGCACAATCGATCAATGGAAATTTGAAGTATTTTGAGATAAACCATCATACTTGGCTAAAAGCACTCCTATTCTGATACCATTGGGAGGGTGGTATTATTTATCTCAGGCAATGACCAGAGACCACAGGACACGAACACATCACCTCCTTCACCCAAATACAATTACAATTCCAGGTTCAAATGACGAAGGCACAAAACGTCAAACAGTCTCTCATCCCATATCATAGGCAGCCTATATACTCCTTATCCTTGATTCCTTTATCAAATTAACCAAACACCATTCCAAACAATACTATCATAGTTTAACGTAACAGCAAGCTCCAACAAAATTGTCAATGTGTCGACCAGAGCTACAGCAAAGCAATCTCACAAAATACAAGATTTAAGCAAAGTGCTAAACTCTGTAATGGGTTGAACATGCTGCCTCATTCACCATTATCTACCATCAACTCAAGGTAGTTTATATGGATGACTTATGTTATGGATACAGGCTAAACTTCTATGACTTTAGAATCAACAACCGAGCCATTATTAGAGTGCGTACAACCTTCGAAACTGATCTACAAAGCAATTACAAACAGAAACTGAACCAAGCAATTCAACATTTGAAACTTCCCTACTAGCCAACAGTGAGACAAAGGAAGAACACAACAGTACTAGATACAAATAACTGACAGATTAATGATCGATGCTATATACCCCAGGCCAAAGATTGTCCATTTTCATGATTTCTACTATCAAAGCTTTTAGATCTTCAACAGCCATAACATCACAACCCATGTCAGTACCACCTTTAGCTTTCCTATGACTACCCATCCCTATAAACACATCTCCTTCACCCAGACAGTATTTGCATGCCTGCCAAATACTAACATACGCACTAAGCATCTCTCATCCCAACTATAACTAGCCTATATACCGCAGATCCTTACCCATATCAAATCAGGAACTATTTATTCAAATGCAGCATCAATGTTCACCATAAAACCAAACTCCAATAAACTGTCAATGTACGTACACGCCATCTACACGCCGTTTTGGAATCAGGAACTACAAAACTTAAGCTAAGAATGAGACTCCATAATGGGAAGAACACAACTACATCATTCACCGCTGCCTACTTTCAACTTAAGGTAGTTTATGTGGATTAACTCCCCAATCCCCACATGTCCATTAGATCACTCGGTTATTCCACTAGCTGAACTGCGTCATCAAAAGTAAAAAACTAGCAACCAACTTCTATTATGCACACAAGTTAAATTGATTTGACTTCAGCAATACAAACCAGCCGATTAGAGTTCATTCAACACTAGGACCTAATCTACAATTCAACATCACAAACTAAAGCACAATGAGATTTGATTTGATTTGATTTCAGTAATAAAACCAAGCGCAGAGTTACTTCAACACTAGGAAAAAGAGACTTATCTATACTAGAATTCAACACTCAAAACTAAACCACATATGAGATCACAGAGACACAGAGCACAATGACATTAGATTTGATTTGATTTTAGCAATAAAACCAAGCGTATAGTTACTTCAACACTAGGAAGTAGACACATATCTACAATTCGACACTCAAAAAACTAAAACACATACGAGATCACAGAAACACAAACCATGGATTAACAGAACAGTTTCAAAACAAATTACCTGATAGATAAACGGTCGATACCGAACACCCCTCTTAGCACCTCCTCCTTCTGTTGTGCATCCCATAATTTCTCCATCCCCTTGCTTTTCTAAACCCAAACCTCTCTCTTCCTCAACATCCACAACAACACAACCACCACCAACCTCAGACCCACCTCTACCCCTCCCTTTACTCCCAACCCCCAAATCAATCCAAAACACAAACCCAACAAAGAACAGATAAAACCCAACAAACCCCACCGCCTGCC
This sequence comes from Linanthus parryae, assembly GCA_023055425.1. NCBI lineage: Eukaryota > Viridiplantae > Streptophyta > Magnoliopsida > Ericales > Polemoniaceae > Linanthus > Linanthus parryae. The sequence goes on from JALGPY010000002.1 coordinate 3,857,889, forward strand.
AGAGAAAGATCTCACCACTCAAATACACATAAAACATGAACAAAACCGCCGTCAAGTAAAACAACACATCCCTCACAAACGACGCCGGATCAACCCCAAAGGGTCCGGCATAAATCGCCACAAAACCCACCACCAGCGCAGACACAAAAGCCCCAGCAGACAGAATCGCACTGAACCCTGTCCGGGCGTGACCGCCGCGCACGGCGGCGACGGAGGCGAAGACGTCGGGAGCGCCGTTGCCGAGCGCGAGCAGTGTGACGGCGCCCATGCTGGGGGAGAGGTTTAGGTGGGTGGAGAGGCGGGTGACGACGGTGGAGAAGCGGTCTTGGGCGGTTTTGACGAGGATGTAGAAGTGGAAGAGGACGGTGAGGGAGAGGAAAGGGACGGAGAGGAGTGGGTTTTGGTTGAAGAGGCAGAAATGGAGGGATGGGTAGTTGATGAGGCCATGGATTTGGGAGATTGATGAACAGGTGGTGGTGGTGGTGAGGAGGGATCTGCGAGGGAGGGGGGTTTGGGGGTGATTTGGGGATGGGGGTTTGAGGAGGAAGAAGAGGATGGTGGAGAGGATGGTTAGTGAGATTGATTGGGTTTTGAGGGAAGACAAAGAAGAAGCCATGCCATTCCAGAAAGAAGAAATGGTTTCGTTTCTCACTCGAGTGTTGACTGCTTCAGTATTGGTTGATGATGATGATGAGTTTCCACCTTTTTCTTCTTCTTTGCTGGATCGTAGACGCGTTTATGTTTGATTCTTCAACTGCACTTTTGCACAGCCATAAATAAGGCGACGGTGCGATTCTATGGGAGGTATCTGTATGTTCGAATTGAATCACATTCTTCCAAGACAGTGTATAAAGGGAATTTCCTTAGCTGAAGCACTCATCATTTTAGATTTAGGGCATGTTTGGTTTTCCGGACTAGTCGGATTGGATTGGACTGGATTAAATTTTCCGGATAGGATTGGAATGGATTAGTTGAACTATAATTAACAATGTGTTTGGTTTTGTGCAGTATTAATTCAGTATTAAGGTACAAATAGTCCAATCTAGCTAATACCCTCATGAGAGAGGGGACTAATTTAGGGTATTACAGACTATCTTTTCACTATTTAGTACCAGTATTAAAATTAGTCTTGAACAAACAAACACATTATTAACTAATATCTGGACTATATTTAGTCCAATACTAATCAATACTGCTAATCCTAAAAAACCAAAAGTACCATTACAGATCCCGTTAAGGTACGTTTGATGCAGGGATTGAAAGCTGGGGTATATGGTGCTAAGATCTAATCCCACCAGTATTGTAGGGTGAATTGATATTAACGGAGTATTAATTATATTTGTAGGATTATCTAACGTGTTTGTTTGCACAATTATTAAAGAATATTAAGACTTAGTATTCAATCTCACGTGCATGGTGGGATTAAATTTTAGGCATAGAAGGGATACAAACAATAAGGGGGATTGAATCCCCCTGAAATCATCCATGCACCAAACGCCAATACACCATGCTAGTATTATTATTACTGTACACATCATTTATCCCTGCATCAAACGCACCCTTAATGTATGACACACTAATCTAATCACATTTATGATACACAAAACATATGACCCGTGTCCAATCCATTTATGAACGGATCAATGGGATCCGCTTTGTTTGATCATCACATCGGTTCACAATGGCATCCCTAATTCTGAAAATTTTGTTATGGCTACACTATACAGTGAGTCAATAAAAGTGCAATTTTACGTGGTTATTCATTAATTTATGCCTAAAGTGTGTTATCAGAGTTGTAGTACTGGTACCAGACACCTAAGTAATAATATACAAAAGCCTGAAATTGATGGTAAATTCTCACTAGGATTCTCCACTTTCTCGAGGTTCATTTACTGAACTGCGAAATTGTCGTTTGAGTTTCAGCTAGGAATGTCAATCCGTGCACAAAGCCAATGCTCATGGGAAAATACTGTTATTATTACAAACATATTGACGCCTCACTGCTCATAAAATTCTTCATTTGGTGATACATACGTACATAGATACATAAAGTGAAATAATATAACAAGGTGAAAAGCAAAGTGTGAAACATTGAGTGCGACTCCTCCATCACCTCCTGTGGATTTTTCAAATTAACACTAGTCAACACTAGATTGATCTTCTAGCATCTGACATCTCCCTTTTGAGCTGTGATAAGTGATAAATTCTCTAAATATGGACATACATTTTTGCTTAAGCATGTCGCGACTCAGTACACAAGGAATGTCTCCTTGTGGTGCAGTTTGCTTGGCACTAAGAAGTACAAATTTTGGTCGCTACAATAAGCAGGATATGGAATCAACCAAATAGTTCGAAGTTAAAAATATCTAGTAGTATAATTTAAATTCTTTAATCCCTCCCTCCTACATCACTGGCCTCATGGCAGGCATTGTATGACATAGATGCCTAAAAATGTAAAGCTACAAAATTCAAAGAGTACACACTAGTCATTGGCACGCCTTGAGTCCATCATACAAGGGAAACTAATACAAGGCCCCTTTTATCTTTAACTAGTATATTCATCTGGCAAACGATAACCAGGAAGCACTAGTTTACCCGCAAACATCTTGCCAGTTTTGGGCATGACGTGCCAGTGCAGAGTCATGTTGTATTCTTTACCCCGCAGATTGCTTCCCTGCACAAGGAAAAAGGATGACCATGAGACCCAAACAAACCAGGGGTTAACCCTTCATATGCAATTCAGATTTGGTAGGAGGACAAAGTAATCGAGGGTTAGCTTGCATGGAAAACCACAAGGACATATATAATGCTACTACTACTACTACTACAACCAATTAGGGGTGTCAGGTTTTCAAATCTCAGTATTGCGTGCAGAATTGAAAGATCTTCCAGATCCTTTTTTTACAGACTTAGATTTTTCCTTTTTATTAGAGACTGCAATCTCTCAGTTTGAACATTTCATGATATTCTATGACATTAGAGACGACAATAAATTTTATCAATCCCCGCATTTTCCCTAAGAAAATAACGGTTTATAGCAAACAAAAAGATAGGAAAGAAAGATGCTGCAGTAATACTTCATATGAAACACAAAAAGCCAATGAAGAGGCTTACCTGATCAGAGAAACGATACTTGTTTGTAGTCTGGAATGCAAATTTTGCATTCTCTTTGGAAGGAATAATACCATCCCACAGGGATATCTGCCACATGAAAATACTTGAGATCAGTAAAATCCTTTTTGCAGCCAGAATTTCGAAACAGAATGCAAATTTTGGCAAATACACTTTCAACTGTCGTGCGTATACTTTTAAGTTGAAATGTTCTAGTAAAATCGAGAAAGGAGCTACAGGAAACCAAAAACAAACTTCTATGATCATGAAATACATTTCAGTGCCAACCTATATTTCTACTGTTAAGCCTAAAAACATGTTTATCTTGGTTTGAAAAAGATGTATAGCACATAAACATGCATCAGAGCTAGACACATCATCAAACAGGTTGAGTTTGTGTTTAACATGTCTATAATTGCGAAAAATGCAACTATGGTCTGACACATCATCAAGACAAACATGATGTGGTTCAAGAACAGTGAAACTGTATTGATACTTGATAGACGCTGACTGTCAGACGAAGTTCTTCAGGGTATACTACAGAATTTGTGGAGATAGTTGTCAGGGGTGGAATATTTGCTGTGTTTGACTCCCGACCTGGGTACCATGGGCTATTTGGAAAGAACAAAGGTAATGATGCATGAATGGGTTCCACGGTGCCAAATTGGGTTTAGCATTTTAAACTGGCACATACCTGATTCAGGGAGTTGCTTGGAGTCTCATACTCTGCAGCCAAAAAGACAAAAACCTGCAAAACAAATGAGTTGTATATGAAATATGAACCTGCTTCAAGTGGATTAATAAGCAAAAGAAAATATCTCATCAATTGCGATTGACCATTGCACTTTGTCCAGTTTTACTGGGTCACATTTTAATTACTTATGTCTTCCATTAGGTGGAGTTTATTACAGATTATTCTGCAGCTGGAGCATATTTGCTAGTCCTGGCAGTTGCCATTTGATTTGAAAATATCTTTACCATCACAATAAAAAGGAGAAGTGGGAACTGAAATAATTCCAATGCACAATGTTCGGTTTATCGCAATATATAGGGTAATGAGAGCTGATTGCAGTGTACTTGTGCACCATAACTAGTCTTTCGCCAGGGTACTAATTTCATGAAGCATCTTTACTGTAACCTGCTTATATTACCAGTTACTTCACACAACCACCTAGGAACTGATTCTCTTATGGGCGTGTAAATACAGAAGTTACTGTACATATAACATCTCTCTACCTATCCTAGCTCTTACTGTGCCAAATAAATAAGTCAGTGGCTGCACACACCTATGAAAGAATAAAGTCTAGCAGCAAACAAAAGGAAAAGATTTGTGTAGTGAACCTGTTTTGTATTCCATGTAAACAACGACTGCAAATCTGCAGAGATATCCAATGTCAAGCGAACCTGAATAACCAAGAGAACATCAAATCTTGTAAGAAAACAAGCTTAAAGGCATGAAAGTCACAGAAAGGTTTTAAAAAAAAAGCGTCGTGACTCCTGTAGTAGTATTCAGTTACCAATGTGATAATAAGGTTTCAAGCAAGCACCTATGAAGCAATGAGAGCAATAAATAGGAAAATGGGATAAAGCTTTTTTATAGGAGAAAAGTGGGATAAAGTTGATTTCACGTTTCCAGTGGTAAATGCTACTTATAAGCCCTTTTTTCCGTCTGTTTTCCTTGACGTCACAAGAAACTTCCAGGAAAGCAAAAGTCCGAAATTGTCTACCAGAAAACAATGTGAACAGTTTCCTCAACCAAGTGTCCAGAGGATTTTGATGGATACGGTGGATGTCTGCATTGTCTAGAAAAAATTAAATGGTGAACAGTATCATCGACCATGTCTGCATAGGATTTGATGGACAGCTTCAGGGGAGATATCAGCAGTTCGGTCCAGATATGGTTAAGAGAAAAGTCAACACATATGGTGAATACATAGTGACGCACTCGAAAGATAGTTCATGTCAAAACAAATTCATGTCACTTCTTGTCTTCTTCAAGTAGATATACACAATGGAACAGCCTGGACTACAATTATATGATACAATTTCCAATATTTTCAACAAAACTATCGTGTTCCCTCTTATCAGAAGGGGAGAAAAGAAGAAACCATGCAGAGATAAAAGCCTCGTCTCTTAATGTAACTGCGCTCATTTGTCACAACTTCTCAAAATTCATGAAAAAATAAGACTGAATTACCAATTTACATCAGGGCGACCACCTAGTGAAAGGGAACAAAGTAGTAGAGCAACAAGGGACCAGAGGGAAGGGGGAGATGAAAAAACGAAGGTCGCCCTTGTAACATGTCAATGGTTAAAGGACTTATTAATGTTCATATTAGAAAATAAAAATCAGAACACTCGCTGAGTTTTAAATTTTGGACGGGAGAGTGGCAAATCATTTTTCTAATACAATAGGCAGCGGGGTTCAATAATACGTTCTTTAACAATCAGAACGAATGCAATTCTGCATTATCTATATAATAAAACAACACGGTTGACTGTGAAATGTCTTTCACACCATTAAATTAATTTCATCTCAACCAATGGATTGGTGCTGAAAAAGGGAAAGGACTATTTAAGCAAGTTTACAATTTCCAATTTTTTTGGGAGCCACAAAACATCTTTACTTACAGAAATGTTTTGGGAAAAGTGGGGAAACTTTTTAATAGCGATATTTTTTTTTCAAGGAAGCCAATCAATATTTTCTATAGACCACATTGTTGTTAGTAGAGACTAGAGAGAGTTTTGGGGGTTAGGGCATATGACCACAATTCGTTACTGTTCCCACAAATTTTAGACCACACAAAATATGGAGTACTATCAAGAAAGTATTAATTTCAACGTACAATAATTTAAGTTTCAAAACCTCAAAAAAGTTACAAAAATAAAATAAAATGGTAACTCTTGCAATTTGCTCTTCCGAATTCCTTTTGTTAGTTTGGTAGTGCCCGAGTGCACAGGTTATCATCTAGTTGTACAACACATAGTCATTGGTGTACAATCAAATCAACTACTCACTACATTGATAACTAGGGAAGAACAAAAGGGAAGTCCATATCATGCTTCCACGAATATCTACCGGCATCCACCATATTCAGAAAAGGGAACCCTTGTGCGCGTAGGCAGCTAAGATAGACCTATAATTTCAAGACAAGATGCCTTCTATTTTGCTACCGGTTTGGAAAATAGACTTTCAAGGGGCTGGTTTTAAAAATAGCCATGTGAAGGCTGCAATTCTCCTTGTGAAACATAAAACCCTCATAAACAACAAAGTTCCAGCCAGCCATTTGATAACTTAAGCAGAGACTTTTAGATCATCAACCCAAGTTTAACTTCATGGAACTCCATTCTTCAATGTTACAAAAAAGGCTACCCAAGTATAAAATTGATCTGGTTTATCCTAGGTTACCTGGAATGCGGATCGTTCCCGTTCGTGGAACGGGAACGGGATCGCGGAACGCCATACCCTATGGAATTCGGTACGCCAAGGGTAGCCTTCTTTGGATACATTTATAGGAGATTTACCATTTTCCACAAATCATGAAGTATAAAACTGTGTAACTTAACATATCTAAGTTTAATTCTCCCTTCTACCTAGATACTTTAGGTGAAAATAGTGAACAAAACTGGGGTCGCCAAATTTAGCGATCTGGATCGCTAGTGTTCCATGTTTCGGAAATCCAATTCGCAATTCGCGGGGACTGGAGTGAATTGTGGCAACACTTTATCCTCCAAAGGGAATTGAAATGAAGAGACAACACACAAGGAACACCAAAAACCAAGAACATTATATACATCAAATCAATTGTGTAAATTGTACAGAAAAGGGGGAAATCAGATCACCAAAATGCCCTAAACCCAGAATAGGGTTCCAAACCCACCCATTAAACCCACTTAAGAATCGATCACACAAACCCAAAACTGATAAAAGAAGATATGTAAATCAACCCACCTCGTCGTTTCTGTCGTAGGTAGACTTCCGGAAGGAGCTCACTTTCGAGACCTGAAAATCAAATCAGAAACCCACCAAGTTAACAACAAAGCGTGATCTGGGTAATTCGATTCAAGGGTTGAACAGATCTGTAGAACGAAGACCTTGACATGGGCGGTCGGAGACGGAGAGTTGAAGTTGTCGGAGACAGAAGCGAAGACGCAGATCAACGCCAAACCCATCAGCGAGAAGGTGAGCAGAGCGTTGGCTCTGTAGAGATACGAATGCATTGTGTCGTCGCCGGTTAAAGTTTTCTGGGTTTCAGTGAAGGTCGCCGGTTAAATACCGTCGACTGGTGAAGAAGATGAGAGAAGCTGCTACTGCCAGGATGTTATTGACTGTTGCCAGACTATGTGCAGCAACTTTTTTACATGCTCGGGTGAATGAACGACCTTGTCGATAGCCAAAAAATGGAGAAAATTTTTCAATTTGGTAATACACGTCAGTGATGTTATTGGACCAATCAGATTTGCTCATATTAAACGATTCGTATACGTGGCAGTGGCAACTAGCAACCTACTCCATCCGTTGCTCCAGATTCTTCATATCGAGTTGATTTTTTTGGGACATTTGACAAGTTGATATAGTAAAACAAGGGAAGAATTTGGTATTTTTTCAGTGTTGTAGAGTAAGAGCATCTCCCACAGTTGACATCAAATTTTACACCAAATCTTATATTTGGTGGAGAAATATAGTTTGGCCTCCCACAGTTAACCATCAAAAACACCATTTCACCATTTTTGATGGAAAAATAGAGCTTTTGGTCTCTCACAGTTTTCACCAAATTTTACATCAAATAGTTAGTTCACCATTTCATCAAATTTAGAGAATGATATTTTGGCCTCCCACAACAAATCATCAAATTTATCACCAAATCGTGAATTTCATAACTATCAAAATAAAAAAATATTTTATTATCAAAACAATATTACACGAAATTGTAAAATGATTAAATAACACTTCAAAAAATCTAAAATTAACCCGTCTAATCTATTTGACCATAATTATCCCATAAGTGTGCAATGAGTCTTCTTCTTAGTTCGTTATGAGCTCCTTGGTTTATCAAGTCTCGATGTCGACCTAGAAATTGGATAAATGTTGAATTAGTGATATCCCTTGCAACCTCAGCATGCGGTACAGATGGTGAAATTTCATAATCAAGATTTATGGGAATGTGAGAAGCATCAAAAGTGTAGGTGTTCTTCATTCTACTTTTTTCATTTTCTTAGTTTGACTATGTGTTTTATTTTCCTGCTAATAATGTGATGTATTTTCATTTTTCTGAGTGTATAATAATGCATTATTCTTGTCGTCATTTTTGTTTATATTTTATTTTTTATCACTGAGATTAATTTTATTAGTTGTTAAAAATATTTTTTAACACTAATCAATTGCCTGCACACGCTTAATAGTTCAGGTAAGTCTTTCTCTGAATTTGTTCCCACTTCAATCTGATTTGGGGGGTGGGGTGGGGGGAGGGGGGAGTAGGTTCAAATTTTCTTTCTAATTTTATATATTTGCATGCCATACTAAATGGAAATATGTACAAGAAGGTTAGTGAAATTCCTAGGTTTAACATCAGTGTATTATGTTCGGTCAAACCTGTTGCAACTACATTAGTTATTTCATTTTATCATCCCGCAGCATGATGCTGAAAATATAATGTAACACGTTATGGCTCAAATGCATATTATACAAAGTGGGATAAGAAAAACGGATAGTGTATATACTGTAAAGACGAAATGCTACACCATAACATTAGAGCATATTATTACCATGAAAGTAATGTGAAAACATGCCCTAAACACTAATTAAAATTTGGTGTAGATTATACCAAATCCTATTTTTGCCATCAAATTTGATGGTAAAAATAGGATTTGGTGATATAGGATAGGATTTGAGGGTACTGTGGGAGATGCACTTCACCATTTCACAAAAGCTACACCAAATATAGGATTTGGTGATTTGGTGATTTTTTGGTCAACGACTGTGGAAGGCCTACAAGAAAATCACAATTTTTTTGGCGATTTGGTAATTTGGTGATTTGTTGTGGGAGGCCGAAAACACCAAATTTTATTATCAAATATAGGATTTGGTGCACTGTGGGAGATGCTCTAAGACTTTTACACTACGATACCATGAAAAACTTATTAAATTATTGTCTTGTTTTACTAAAAATGGCACTGAAAAGTCAACTATGAATTTGGAGGAACATAGAGAGTATTCTGAAAGACTTTCTACGATGCCACTGCGTGAATAGGTAAATTGCTCTAGCAAGATGCCGCCTTTTTTAGTCACAAAAATCAACCAAGGATTAGTAATCCTTTTTAGAAATTGAATTGATTCAGTCTTACAAGTATTTTAGAGGTACTTTGCCCAAACGCGAACATTTCCATTGAGTGACTGTGAGGACTGAAAATCCTCGTGTCACCATTACAAATTGTTGAAAAGGGAAGTCTTACACAATGAAGCTACCCCTCTTGTGTGGAGAGTTCCCTCTTTCTCATTAACTATTTCAATATGAGATTTCAGAAATGTCACTTAAGATAACAGTGAGTTCACTATTGACCTAGTATCAGCACATGATCGATTGTAATGGTTAGTTTAACGAACATATATTTCATACCGTCGTTTATTTCGGAAATGGTTAGTTTTATAGCAAAGCTCGACCTTCCTAGGTCAAAGCTCTACCTATCGACCTGACAAAGTGGAATGCTGACCTAACAAGAGAATAGCACGGATGTCAAGGTATGAGGAAACGAATAAAAGTTGAAAAATCAAACATGACCAATATGAACTCTTTAGATCGTATCTTGAGTTCTTCTCAGAATTTTGGAATGAGACTTGTGATAAATGAAAGTAGAATTCTAGAATTCTACTCAAAATTTTCATCGCATGTGGTAGCATGCCCACCTGTGTGACCCTTACAATTTTCGTCGCATGTGGTAGCAAACATGACCAGACTCAGTAGTACATAGATAGAAATTGGTAAAACGATTTCCAGAAATCCTCACAAACCTCGTCTCCATTGTCACTCTCGGATGCAACCCTGATTTGGTAAAGAAGGCTGCTTCTCTTGACAAGCTTGGTTTTTGGAGCATGCAAGTATATAGCATAGGCTCTTCGCAGTGTTCCTTGGTTTTCATGCTCATTAATTATGTAGCTTGATTGACCTGATTTTCATCAATTTTATCAGGTTCACGTGTCACCCTTAATCTCTCTGGTATTTCGGGAATCAGTCTATGCATCGTACTTTGACTTAGGTACGTGCAAGCATAATTAGAGCTTTATCTGAACTACTTTGCACTGTTTGACAATGTTATAGTATACGTATCTTGGATAACTACTTGAACAGTAAAAGCTCGGGTGCGGATATTATACGTACACATGTTTGTTCACTCCAACTCGAGCCAGACATTAATTTGAAGAAAATTCATAGGTCTCTGTCATGGACATACTGATAGGGATAGGTGATTTTGTTGTTTGTGACCCCTATGCTGGCACGGGTTTGGTGGATTTCTGCCACAAGATAATATCAAGTCTTGATCACTCAAATCTAACCATCTAAAACTGTTTTACAGGCTCTGGAAAAATGGAACATTCCAAGAAGCTTTTGCTGAATGCCATGTCACAGCAGAGAACATGACGGTTGTCGAGGTATTTCTTACCCAGATATCAACTCGTGCTTAATTAATGGGGCATTGTTTGTATGTATTTGAGACTTGTGTTGCTGAGAGTACATGGCATTATGACATTATCATACTTTAGCGACAGATAAGAAATGCATCTTTAGTTTGAGTATTGCTATGAATATCCAGGCCACAAAACAACCTATCGAGGAAACATCCCCTATATTTATTTACAGTACTATTCTTGTTTATTGAACTCTTGGAGAATACAACGATATGAAGCAAGAGGAAGACATGCAACTTCTGGAGACAGTTGTTCGGCATTGTGAAAGTATGGAATTGGTCAAGCTTGATATGGCTTGTTTAGGTACAAATAGAGGCCCTTTGTGGAAAGTTTTACGCTATCAACTGTCTATCTTACGAGAGGGTTTACCATGGTCTCGGACCAGCTGATATGGTGTTCCACAAGGCACCACCATCACACATTATTGTGGGATTTCAACAGTTGTGTGGTGGCTACGCCTTTGCTGAGCACAACCTGATCTGCTCCAAGAGTATCGAGAACTTTTTCCTATTGTACCATCTCGTTTGGTTTTAGGCTTCTAATGTACGAGGAAATTTTGTGGGGACACTTTTTATTAAAGTAAAGAATCATTCTAGGATAAAGAACGCTGAGTATAGCTTCCAGGTGTGATAGCTCATGCGAGTAGAGTATTGAATGATGAGTGAGATTTATGGTCCTTGGGGTAGAGCAATGGAGGAGTTGGTCGGTCACCACTGTGATGCTGGGGCTTGGTCTTTTATAATGTTGCGTAGTCTTTCATATCACGGATGGTCTTTTATGATGAAAAGATGGTTTCTGGAGCAGGGCCATTTGCTACTGTTACCAAATCCGAGATGTCTTTATGATGTTGACTGTTGAATGCAGTAAGTGTTGGCTGCCTTTACAAATTATGGAAGGTGTCACTCGACTAGAGGATGAATGGAGGTCGACCTACCCCTCTTGGTTTGGTTGGTTAATTGTACCTTGGTGGGAGGGGGTGTATGCTGTCCACGTTTGATGAAATCATGAAGACTAAAATGTGGCAATTAACAAGGTTCTCGTGTGATCCTAAATTATGGAGGTGATGTAAAGACTATGTTTCGGAGGTGTCCAAAGGTCATACGGTATGTGCGATTTTACTTCATGTCGTGTTCTCTAAGACTCTTCAGCATATTGCTGTTGAGTGATTGGTCTTCTAGCCATTGGGTCGATTGATTTCTTTGTTAGGCCTGTCTGATGGAGAAGTCATTGATCAACTTACCTTTTTTTTTGTCTGCAATGTGTTTGAAGGAATTACTGTGTGGAGAATCCAAGCCAATAAGAGTTGTTACAGCAACTCTGTTGACCCATAACGAAGCCTCTTCTCATCTTCTGGTAACAAAACAGTTAACCACCTTGCCTTGATGCCACTCGCCACAGCCCAGTCATACATCCACACAAAAAAGGCGGAACATCAATGAAATATTTTGATTCTTTCGAGGAAAGCAAAAAACTGTTGGACAGCTGGGCTATTATTCCTTAGTGTAGTAGCTAAAAGAACTAGTGGATCAGAGACATGCATATTTTCCAGCTTTGAAGTTGGGCCCTGTTTGTGTGCTGCGTTAATTTTTCCACTCAGACCTTAAGGCTATGTTTGGAAGCTCGAATATTAGAGGAAAAGAACATGAAAACACACACAAACACAAATCTGTTTGTTTTAATCTGTTTGTCGGACAAAATCGATCCTAACAAATTTTAGAGTCGATGATTTTATTGCGATGATTCAATTTTACATACTCACGTAGGATTTGCGTAAGTGTTCCAGCTCCCTTTCTCTCTTTTCTGCGTCGGCTTCCACATAACCCCTAATTTTGAAAATTTTAATAGTAGTACCCTTTTAATATTATTTATACGAGTGCCCTGGCCGATTTGTTTATATGCTTGCTCCATTTCCCCTGTTATTGATTTTACATGGAATTGCCCCGACTGTTTCTAACTTCTAGCTCCACCATTGCAGATGGTGCATTCCTCGTACGTGGGAGGGGTCGGACTTCCAGGGAGGAGCATACTGGGAGGATTATCTTTGCTGTGGAGGTGGGGAGAAGAAGAAAAATTTACAGGGGTGGAATAAGAGGAGCCGTCCGTAATTTGATGCAATGCATGTCGTTGTAGCCAATTCGGGGAGATTGGTAAAGTGAAGTTAGAGAAGAACATGTATTACTACTATTACCAACTTTCTATGGCATTAAACAAGTTCTCGCTTTAGAATATCTGTGTTAATCAATCCTCGTTTCTTAAAATCAACTATTAAGTTCATATTTCAAGTAAATAATATACATGTAAAATTTAATGTTATGTTTATGAACTTTGTTACCTACTCGCAGGGCCGGCCCTAGACTTTTATGGGCCCTAGGCGATACTTGAAAGTGAGGCCCCATGTTAAGTATAACTGTGAATAAAAAAAACTACTCGGTTGTTGGGCAGCATATATGTTACCCTTCCGAGTCAAGGACCGTGTCACAGGGCAATTTACAGGGAAATCGGCGTCCAGTATCGACTCCTTTCCTTTATTTCGATTCCTGGAGCGCCCTATGATTAACAACTCAAACTCAGACTAATAACTCAAAATCATCAAAGGGAGCTTGACACCTTGGACCTCGTTAGAGAGAGCTCCAATCTCAAAATCTGTGAATAAAATATGGCTTGGTATTTTATTCATTGGAAGACATATAAATAGGACTAACTGGATAAGTCCCCAACTAAACAAAGATAAAGCTAATCTAGAAGATAAGATCTAACTGATAGGATCTAGTTAGATAAATCTTATCTCTAACTAAATAAGATAAAATTCAACCAGGGGATAAGTCTTATCACCAACTAAACAAATACTTTGAAAATTAAATAACAAAATAGAAACTAAGCCAAAAGAAGTCCTGCTGCTTATCTGTCACGCCTGCGATAAGCACGACCCACAAATGAGTCCATAACATCACCCTCCTCCTGAAGAAAGAGCTTGTCCGCAAGCTCAAACTCTGGATAAGCATGTTGGAAATGATCAAAACTCTCCCACGAGGCATCAGCTACATCCGTTCCAACCCAATGCACGAGCAGTTCCCAAGTTCCTCGATTGAGGCGAGCTCGCAATACTGAAGCTGGAGTGGGAAGAACACGACCCTCCTCTATTGGTGGCTGCGGTGACATTGTTTTTGGTGACAACAAAAAGAACTGATTTTCCCCAAACCTTAGGTAGCCCATTAATAAAATCCATTGAAATATCTGCCCAAATCTGAGTTGGAAGAGTCAATGGCTGAAGCAATCCGGCTGGACTTAAATTCTATGATTTGTGGCGTTGACAAACTGGGCAGGAAGACACATATTCCGCGATGGTCGATTTCATCCCTTTCCAATAAAAATCTCCACGGATGCGGTGTAGAGTCTTTTGGATCCCTTCGTGCGCACTGTCATGATAACTAGACAAGATGGAAGCACTTAATGGTGAAGAAGGCAGCAAGTAAATACGACCTTTATAGAGAATCAACCCGTCTCGACTAGCCCAAGTAGACCCTTTATCCCCATTTGTAACCTCAGTGTATAACTCTTGCAACGTAGAATCAGCACTGACTTCTTCACGGACAGCATCTAAAAGCAAAAACCGAGGGCTACTGATTGCATTTAGCTCCATGTTAACATTATAGCGCCTGGACAAGGCATCTGCAGCTCGATTTAGAATTCCAGCTCGATATTCAACAGCGAAATCAAACCCCAAAGTTTTCCCATCCAATGTTGTTGGGGAGAAGTTGTTAGGCGTTGTTCGAGTAGGAACTTTAAGCTGTAATGATCCGTACGGATGAGAAACGATCGTCCCCACAAATAAGGCCTCCAATGATGAACTGCCTCTGCCAATCCGATGAGTTCACATTTGTAGGCAGCATGTTTATTGTGTCTTTCAGCCAATTGACGACTGAAAAATGCAATTGGGTGGCCCTTTTTTTGCAGCACAGCCCCTATCCCACCTCCTGATGCATCACATTCTACCACAAATAATTGTGTAAAATCTGGTAATTGCAGAACCGGAGCAGCCGCCTGTGCTTGCTTCAGTTTTTCAAAAGATACTTCAGCGGCCGCATCCCAGTGGAAGGAGTTTCTCCTCAACATACTAGTTAGTGGTGCCGCCAAGAGTCCATACTCCTTAATGAATTTCCGGTAATAACCGGACAATCCCAAAAATCCCCTCAAGGCTGTCACTGATTGAGGTTTCGGCCATTCCGTTACAGCTTTGATTTTTTCAGGGTCCATTGTTACACCTGTGACAGAAATAATATGCCCAAGGTATGCAATTTCGGTCTCTCCAAAAGCACACTTGGAACGCTTTAAGTACAAGAGGTGAGCACGCAATAATTCAAAAGTAACACGCAAGTGTTGCAAGTGATCTTCCCAATTATGACTATAAATTAAGATGTCATCAAAGAAAACCAATATGAACTTGCGTAAATGGGGGCAGAATACCTCATTCATGAGTGCTTGAAATGTAGATGGGGCGTTGGACAAGCCGAATGGCATAACCAAGAACTCAAAGTGCCCATGATGGGTCTGAAACGCCGTCTTTTCAATATCTGAATTGTGCATCCTCACTTGATGGTATCTAGATTTTAAATCCAATTTGGTGAAGTACTTAGACCCATGCAATTCATCTAGCAGCTCGTCTACAACCGGGATAGGAAATTTATCCTTAATTGTCTTCGCGTTGAGCTCCCTGTAGTCCACACAAAACCGCCAAGTGCCTTCCCGTTTCTTGACTAGTAAAACAGGCGAGGAGAATGGAGATTTGCTTGGTCTAATGATCCCTTGCTGAAGCATCTCAGCACATTGCTTCTCGATTTCATCCTTCTGCAAATGTGGGTATCGATAAGGTCGGACAACCACCGGTCCCGACTCAGGCTGCAAAAAGATTCGGTGATCACAATATCTCAGAGGAGGAAGCCCAGATGGTTCCTCGAACAGATCACTGAACTCGGATAAGAGTTTTTCTAACTCCTCCGAATGAGAAACAGGGCCATCTAACAAGTGAAGTTGCTTGTTATGGTGGGATTGTATACCCTGCAACACAATTCTACTCCCACGAAATGCGAAACTCATGGTTAATGATTCAAAGTCCCATAGGATGGGTCCAAGAGTTTGTAACCATTTGATTCCTAAAACCAAATCAAAACCAGCCAAAGGGAGAACAAAAAAATCGGCAGTAAACTCATTATCATCAATTGAGAAAGTTACCGCATGACAAATTCTTTCCACCATCTCTGCCCTTGATAACTTCTTAATGAATGGCGAACTCACGGGATTGACTTCCCTGACTCCACTTCCAGCAACATTGCCACCTTTGGTTGACGTAGCTGGTGTTGGAGATGTTCTGGAAATTGCGCTAGGCTTGCTGCCCAACCACGTCGCCTTTTTTGACTCCGCTTCTCTCAATATACGCTGCTTGGACTCGAAGGCTCTTGCTAAATTCATCGCGTGAGCCAAATCAGGTAGGGCCTGAAGTTCCACATCTACTCGAATTGAATCTGTTAGTCCTGCAGTAAACAGACTCACATGCTGGTCGACACGAACGATTCCATTGGCTCTCGCTAATTTTTCCTGAAACGGCCTTTGATAGTCTTCTACTGAGCCGGTTTGCTTCAGATTCACCAGCTCCCCCAGCGGATTACTTCTAGCTGGCGGTCCAAACCTTAAGGAGCAATAGTATTTGAATTCGTTCCAACTAATTGTTGGTTGTTCGGATTCTAACTGATAATACCATAATTGTGCTTCGCCTAGCATATGGAAGGCTGCCAAACCAACCTTATCAGCTTCCAGTGTGCGTTGATTTGCAAAAAATTTCTCACAACGATGAAGCCATATCAACGGATCTTCGCACCCGTCAAAAGTTGGAAAATCCAACCTGGTGTAGCGGGGAACAACTCCATTGCCCTGTTGGACTGCACCTTGGAATTGATTCCCGGTGCGAAGCGTTGGTTGCTGCAGGTCTCGTGGGTTGTCACTGCCTCCCCCATCTTGTGGTTCTGCTCGTGAAGTACGACTCAACCCTGCCAACACCTCCTTGAATTGCAAGGATAACTCCTGGAGTTGACTGCCAAGTCGCTGTTCGATTTCTGTTGCCCGTGTTTCATTTGCTGCTTTTGTCTCCTGGAGCATCAGTCGCAGCTCTTCTTTTATTCCCGAGTCGCCCATCGTGTTTGGCTCTGATACCAATTTGTTACCCTTCCGAGTCAAGGACCGTGTCACAGGGCGATTTACAGGGAAATCGGCGTCCAGTATCGACTCCTTTCCTTTATTTCGATTCCTGGAGCGCCCTATGATTAACAACTCAAACTCAGACTAATAACTCAAACTCATCAAAGGGAGCTTGACACCTTGGACCTCGTTAGAGAGAGCTCCAATCTCAAAATCTGTGAATAAAATCTGGCTTGGTATTTTATTCATTGGAAGACATATAAATAGGACTAACTGGATAAGTCCCCAACTAAACAAAGATAAAGCTAATCTAGAAGATAAGATCTAACTGATAGGATCTAGTTAGATAAATCTTATCTCTAACTAAATAAGATAAAATTCAACCAGGGGATAAGTCTTATCACCAACTAAACAAAGACTTTGAAAATTAAATAACAAAACAGAAACTAAGCCAAAAGAAGTCCTGCTGCTTATCTGTCACGCCTGCGATAAGCACGACCCACAAATGAGTCCATAACAATATACCCCACATTTTACTAATAGTTCGTGTTTTTAACCCGTAAAAAAAAAAAAAAAAAAAAAAAAAAAAAAAAAAAAACAAAAAAAAAAAAAACAAACAAAAAAAAAAAAAAAAAAAAAAAAAAAAAAAATTGGGCGACATAAAATCCTACCCACTATTCCTGAAAAAATACTACGGGGCCCCTTGAAATTGGGGGCCCTAGGCGAACACCTAATCCGGCTAGTGGATGGGCCGGCCCTGCCTACTGGTAACCTGGTCTGCACCACCACGACGCAGAAGAAGAAGACGTGAAGAAAAAAAAACAATTTGGGCAAAAAAATTCTGATTAATTCTTTTAGAAAATCTTTACACCCTTTTATACCTCTAACCCTGACGGTTCGACCTAAGCCTAATCCGAGTAAAGAACCGTATAGAAACCCCAGATTTATAATCAAAATATGCAATCACCTTAAAAGTTAACAAAACATATAAACATCTCGAAAAACTCAAAATACTAAACTGACAATAAAATAAAGTAAAAACTAGCGTTTCAGCTTAGGCTGAACGTAGTCCTGCAGATACGACGGGGGTACAACCGTCCTCCTAGGCTGCTCAGTGGTCCATACCAACGAATCATCCTCCAAAGGACTCGCCTGCATGGTCTCAGGTGCCAGTACCGTATCAACTCCCCCGTCCTCGAAAAGCAGCTTGTCCTCAAGCTGTAAGTCAGGGTATGCGATCTGAATATCCGCGGCAGGTTCCCATGATGGTGAAGCTCCATCCGACCAGGTAACCAACCATTGGCGTTGTGGTATGCCCGCGACCATAACCGTCCGCTCTCGAGAAGCCCCCAAGGGGGTTGCCACCGAACGTCCCTTAAAGAACTGAGGTGGGAGTGTGCCCGCGGAAACAGTAGTGCTGTCCGGGACGAATGGGCGTAATAGGGAGACGTGAAAGACATCACGTAGACGACAATCGTCCGGTAATCGCAGGCGATATGCAACAGCCCCAATCCGCTCAGTCACTGCATACGGGCCATAGTACCTCCTAGCCAACTTGGCGGACAACGGCCGAGCCAAGGATTTCGGCCGATATGGACGCAGACGAAGTAGAGCCATACCCCCTTCTGAAAGGATACATCGCGCGATGCTTATTCGCCTGAGTACGCAACTGCTACTGAGAACTAGTCAAATGATGTTTGAGATCCTTGAGAATCTCATGGCGCTCCAAAAGCAATTCGTCCACCTCAGGAGACTTTCCGTCGCTGGAAACGGAAGGAAATAAAGAAGGCGGATCACGCCCATACAAAGCACGATACGGAGGCATCCGAATACCCTCATGATAGCCACAGTTCATGGCGAGCTCTGCCCAAGGGAGAAAGGACACCCACTTCTTCGGCTGTTCCGATGTGAAAGCGCGCAAATACTGCTCCAACCCACGATTCATTACCTCCGTCTGACCATCCGTCCGCGGGTGATAAGCCGTGCTAAACTTCAGGGTGGTCCCACTTAAGCGCATCAATTCGGTCCAAAAGGTACTCATGAAAACTGGATCACGATCAGGAACAATGGATTACGGAAAGCCATGATGTTTAACAACCACATCCACCAAAAGACGCGCAACCTGAGGAGCATCAAAATCAGCCGGCAGAGGACCAAAGTGGACATACTTAGTGAGACGATCCACCACAACCATAACTACAGTCGATCCCTGAGAAAACGGAAGGCCGGTAATGAAATCCATAGTGGCCGCAGCCCAAACCCTGTCGGGAATCGGCAGAGGCTGAAGCAAACCGCCAGGCTTTTGAGTAGAATATTTCGTCGTCTGAAAAATCAAACAAGAACTCACAAAACGACGAACATCAGTACGCATGTCAGGCCAATAGAAAACCGCAGAAATAGGCCGATAAGTACGGTCAATCCCTAGATGGCCGGCCGTCGGAGCACTGTGGAATTCCTGGAGAAGCAAGGATCGGACAGCAGATTCTTTGCCCACACAAATTCGAGTGTGGAAGTATAGAATCCCATCAACGAACGTAAAATGGGGAGGGGCAGTGCCTGACTGAATAGCAGCAACGAGGGCATGTAAGTCCGGAAGAGTCTGAGTTTCCTGGAGAATAGTCTCCAATAGGGCCGGTAAGGGCCGAATAGCAGTGGTAACCCGAAGGGCGACCTCAGCGTCCATATCACGCCGAGATAAGGCATCCGCTACACGGTTTGCAGACCCCGGTTTATACTCAATGCGGAATTGGAAACCCATAAGTTTCCGAATGTAAAACTACTGATCAGGAGTCTGGATAACCTGGGTCAGAAGCTCTTTCAAACTGCGCTGGTCGCTGCGGATCACAAACTCGCGGCCAAGCAAATACTGTCGCCATTTTTGCACAACTTCCACCACTGCATAAAGCTCCTTATGATAGGCTGAAGCGGACTGTAACCGGGGCCCCAATTTCTTATTGAAAGGCTAAAGGATGACCCTCCTGAAGAAGAACGGCGCCCACCCCGCGGTCTGAGGCATCAGTCTCTAACACAAAAGTCTGCGTGAAGTCAGGCAGGCGCAAAACCGGAGCCGAAGTCATAGCGGACTTCAATGGCGTAAAACTCTGAGCTGCTGCAGGCGTCCACACAAACGCATCCTTCTTAATAAGGTCAGTCAGAGCGGAAGCGATCGTAGCATAATCCCGTATAAACCGTCGATAATAGCCAGTCAGACCCAAAAACCCACGCAACTGACAGACTGTGGTCGGGGTTGGCCACGCGAGCATCACCTCAATCTTCTGACCATCGGCCTGTACACGGCCCTCGGTGATCACATGGCCTAGATAGTCAACTTTCGTCCTGCTGAAAGAACACTTCGATAGTTTCTCATAAAAGCAATGCTCAGAAAGGAGGAGTAAAACCTGATCCAAATGCTGAGCGTGGAGATCCAGTGCCGTACTGTAGACCAAGATGTCATCAAAGAAGACAATAACAAATGACCGGAGGAATGGACAGAAGATCTTGTTCATGGCTGCCTGAAACGTGGACGGCGCATTGGTCAGGCCGAAGGGCATGACGAGGAACTCAAAGTGGCCGTCATGGGTGCGGAACGCAGTCTTCTCAATGTCCTCAGTGTGCATACGGATCTGATGATACCCGGAACGTAAATCCAGTTTGGTAAAGTACCTTGCAGCACCCAACTCATCAAAAAGCTCATCCGTCGTGGGTATGGGAAAATGGTCCGGGACCGTGGCCGCGTTAAGGGCACGGTAATCAACACAAAAACGGAAGGGCCCATCCTTTTTGCGAACCAATAAGACCGGTGAAGAAAAAGCACTGTGACTAGGCTGAATGACACCCTGCTGAAGCATCTCACGCACCTGCTTCTCGATCTCAGTCTTCTGAAAGTACGGATTTCTGTAGGGTCGAACATTGACCGGCTGTGTGCCCGGCTGTAAGTGAATCTGATGGTCCCATTGCCGAGACGGTGGGAGACCCGTCGGAACTGAAAAGACGCCCTGGTGGCGTGTAAGGACCTGCTGAATCACCTGTGGTAAATCGGCAGGGAAATCCGTGGCTGCAGCCGACACTTCCTGCTGGGAGGGTACGACAATAACCTCATAGAAATCGGCCTCAGGCCGGCTCGAACAGTGGACAGCAAGAGAATTGTAGGAAATAGCCCGCGGTCCATGGTCAACTCCTTTCAACACTAGTGGCTTGCCTTGCCACGTGAACTCCATCGTCAAATCACTGTAATCGTGCGAAATCTATCCCAATGTTTGTAACCACTGCACGCCCAAGACGGCGTCAATATTATGGACAGCCAAAACATAGAGGTCCACCTCAAACGTAGTACCCTGGAGAATCAAAGGTGTCTTTGGACAGTAATAAGTGCAACGTAACGATTCACCGTTACCCACATACACCCGAAACGGACTAACAGGATGTAAAAAAAAGGGACAGATGCTCGGCAATCGTCGGGTGGATGAAGTTATGGGTACTACCCCCATCAATCAGCACCTGTATGCAAACTCCAGCTATAGTACCAGTCAATTTAAGAGAGCGCGGGTGTGGTGTACCTGCCAACGTATCAAGGTGGGACAAATTGTCCACAATGATGCCAGGGTCGTCCTCGTCGAGAGGAACAACCGGAGTCGTGTCATCATCGTCGTCAGTACAGAGCAATAAGAATTTTGGTGGATTACACTTATGGCCACGAAAGTACTTCTCATCACAGTTAAAGCAGAGGCCCTGCAGCCTGTTCAGCTGGTGGAAGCAGACGAATCGGGGGATCGGCCGAGGCCTTAGGCGCGGTACCCGAGGCTGTAGTCGGTGGTAACTGTGGTGCCGGTGCACGGCTCGACTGCTGTGGCCACGAACGGCGAGGTACATAAGCTTTGAGTAACTCCTCCTGACCGGCGGATAACTCTCTAGCTAAGGCAAATGCCTCCGGTAATGTTCGGGGATTACGAAACCCCAATTCCCGCTGTAAAGGTGGCTTCAAACCCGCACGAAACAAGGAAATCAGAATGCGATCTTCAACGCCTACCACTTTATGCAATACCTTTTCGAATTCAGCTTGAAAAGCCATCACGGTGGTAGTCTGCTGGATCTTCGAGAGAACACCCACGTAGTCCTCCTAGTGGCCGGGATCAAAGCGCAACTTAACTGCTCCCAAGAAATCCATCCATGTCGCAGTCGGGTTGTTGGATTGGTAGTAGCGAAACCAATCGGAAGCCGGTTGGTCGATCAGAATACCCAAAAGCTCGAAGCGTTCCTGATCCGTCGCGCGATAATAGTCAAAATACTTCTGAATTCGAAAAATCCAACCAATTGGGTCATCGCCGTTGAAGCGGGGCGAGTCGACCCGCATACGAGGCATCAGGTCTGCGGTCGTGGGAGCAAGAGGTCTAGATGGCGGTGGTCGCCAGTCAGTAAGTTGTCCGCTGCTGGAACCAGCGTCGGTGACACCGGTCTGCCTCGCCGGCGGCGGTCGCGGCACAGGGGGTGCGCCGGAGTCGCGGTTCAGCAGTTGCCGCAGTGCATCTTGGATCTCCGCCACTTCAGTGGCGAGTTTCTTCTCCCGTTCAATTGCGGCGACATCGCGCCAGTCCTCGCGTTCCACAATCTCGGCATCCCGTGGCTTTTCCCGGGTATACATCTCCACCTGGAGATTAGTAATTGCCTCCACGGCGTTGGCGGGTGACAAGTAGGTGGTTTGTGCGGTAGGGTTTGGCGGATTGGCTGTGGGTGTTATCTCCACCATGTTGCACGGCGGAAGGGGTTCGGGTTCGTCGCGTTGCCGTCCGACGAAGAGCGTGAAAGCACCAGTTGTAACCTGGTCTGCACCACCACGGCGCAGAAGAAGATGACGTGAAGAAAAAAAAAATTGGGCAAAAATTTTCTGATTAATTCTTTTAGAAAATCTTTACACCCTTTTATACCTTTAACCCTGACTGTTCGACCTAAGCCTAATCCGAGTAAAGAACCGTATAGAATCCCCGGATTTATAATCAAAATACGCAATCACCTCAAAAGTTAACAAAACATATAAACATCCCAGAAAACTCAAAATACTAAACTGACAATAAAATAAAGTAAAAACTAGCGTTTCAGCTTAGGCTGAACGTAGTCCTGCAAATACGACGGGGATACAACCGTCCTCCTAGGCCGCTCAGTGGTTCGTACCAACGAATCATCCTCCAAAGGACTCGGCTGCATGGTCTCAGGTGCCAGTACCGTATCAAACTTATTGACATGTTTGTGCAATCTGATGAATATGTTCGCCATGTTGAAGCTTTAAGGTTATTCTTTTTATATAAGCTTATCATATATTTATTCAGAAAATAAGACTAAATAATATTATAACAACTTGCAGTCGGAATACTTGGACAACCGCTCCAACCTCTTGAACCGTGAACCAGTGCCTCACTGGTTTGACATCTTGTCTGCTCTTTAAACAATCTTCTTTACAATGAACATCAAGAGTTTTTTTTGTACATTCTTATTATGAAAAAAGAATAAAATATGATCACGCCCGTGCATTTCTATTTTAGAGTTACGTTACTTTTATCCTAAAGAAAAGAAAGTATACACTGTTATCTAATTTAAAATATTATCATTTATCGTTTCATGCAGTGAACGAACGAAAAGTACCGTTTGATATAATCGCTCGGATAGTATGATACTACCTCCGTTTCGTCTGTTTCGTCTGCGTTTGACCTTTTTACCCGTAACTGAGTCACTTTGACTTGGTGATTTGGGTACCAAAACGATGTAATTTTTTAACAATTTTTTCATGGTATTTTAGAATAAACTTTACTCTATAACACCATGTAAAGATTACCAAATTCTTATATCGTTTTGCTAATCAAATCACTGGATGAAATTAACCCAGCGAATAGTGACAAAAAGTGAAGTAGGCTGAAACAGGCGAAACAGAGGTAGTATGATTTTAGCAAATTCAAACTTGTACATATGGTGATCTGATCTCAGCCCTCATCTGTTGGCATCCCTATCCCTTTTAGAACATGCCGATTTTTTTGTAGCTCTAGAATTTGTAATGTATATAAATTATTCGGAGGAATTAGAAGGTTATTATGGGCAGACGATTGTTGTGGTTAAGAACATTTTAGAGAGAAGTTCAAGAAGCATGAGTTAGCACTTAGCAGACAACATGAGGGAAGTATGCGTTAGACACTTGAACATTTCTAAAATATTTGTACTGGTAGATATTCCAAATACACTCCTATATATGTGGCGTGTGTGTTTCTTTTGCCAGTAAAAACCAGAAAACACTCTGTATCAAGAAGAAGAAGAAACTCCTATATATATATGGGGAAACAGAGTATCAAATAAAGCCCTCACATCACATGTTTGCCTGTATATATATGCATCTGTAGTACATATTTTCGTAACTATTTTAAGTAAGAAATAAAACTGGTTTACAGTAAAGGAAATAAGGTACCAAACAAACATGAATTATATTTATTTTTTTTATCTCTCCAGGGTGTTGCCCAACATGCTAAACATGCTTGTTAGTTTAGCACTAAATTGTGACAGATATGTAACCCTTCCATAAATCAACAGCCAAGCTACATAAGAGAAAAGTCATGATTGTAGAAATTCATCCAGATTCATTCATAAAATATTCAAAAATTTATGAAGAAAATAATTCTTAAAACAGATAAGGAATATCATCATAAGAGAGAAACTCGTATGTGGATCGGTGTTCAATTGAGCCGATTTGGCGTCATTTTCTTCAAAAAATTTGTCGAAAGTGAAGTAGATATAATAGGTAACGCAACATATCAAACGAAACTATCAACAAAGAAAATCAGAGGCAACATACCAATGGAAACAGATTTGGAGATGGAGAAAAGCATAGATTAGGTACCTTGTCAGCGAGCAATCAATCGATCTATGGTGGAGCTCTCGTATGGATTCCAAGGTCTTTTGTTCTTCAGATGGAGCGATTCAGAATCGATGTGGAGGGGAGGCGACGTATCATGTACTGTATTATAAGGCATCGATGTATAAGTGTAGGGTTTGCATTGGGGGTTCTTTAATTTGTGAGATTTTCTCTCTTCAGCCACTTCTCTCCGTTCTGAGAGAGAGTTGCGTTGGGTTTTTTTTTTTTTGTTTTTTTTTGGGCATTTTAAAATATTACTATGAACTAGTATTTTTTATTAGTAGTATTGCTTATAAGTGTGTGTTTTGTGCAAAAAAAAAAAAGAATATTATGATTTTCAAAAAAAAATATATATGGTAGAATATTACGAGTTTTTATATTTTTCCCTGTCAACACCCTTTGTTTCACCTATATAGTGTCTATATTCATATAAGAGCTCTTCAAAATCATGATTCTAAGTTGTTTCAGTTCTCTGTGCACACTATTTTATTTATATTTGCTTTAAGTTAATTGCGACTTCAAGTATTTCACTCAGCCAGTCATTCCTCTGATCTATCAAGTCTATCAAATTATATTTTCAGGTTCTATTATTTATTTGTTTTTTGAGAAATTGTTTTGTCGTCAACTGGATTCGAACTCGGGACTTGACGCAGGGTCTTCCAACGCTCTACCACTTGAGCTACCACCTTAGCTGCAGGTTCTATGATTTTCCAGTCCAATTGTTTAGTTTCTTTAATTTCTTATGTTTGTCACTTTTTTTAGTCTATCTAACTTATAAGGTCTACAAAGTATGAATTTGGCTTTGAAAATTTGATAGGAAAAGAAGAATTGATAATCTCAAAAGGGATTATTATAATAAAGGCAGAAAATTAAAAAGTATTTACTATGAAGGCAAAAAAAGATAAATAATTATCGAAAGAGAATATTGTTGAAAACTATTTACTATCAAGTCATAAACTTCAAATCCAGCACCGTAAATGACATTTACGCCGTTTCTTTTGTAAATTAAATAGAAAAACTTTTTTCAAAAGCATAAGAAAAGCAAAATAGGAAAGGACTTTCAATTGCTCTGCATACGCCTCTTCATTTTGAAGATAAAACTAACGTTACTCTAAAATAATTTATGAACAGAGTGATTATTGTATCTGAGCACTATAGTTTAAGAAGAGGAAAAACTCATGGAAGTACACACTTCAAACAATGAAGCAATATAGTACGTGGATTTATATTATTTTGTAAGGTCGTATCACTTTTAGGCCTCGTTTGGGTAGAGGATAAGGAGGGAGCATAAGATAACTTGTACCATCTCTTGTTTTATCAAGTGTTTGGGTGCCGGATAAGAGAGGAGATAAGTTATGTTGCCTTATGTGGATGGAGCTTCTAATGAAGAAATACCACCAACATGGAGGTATAAGCTCGGATAAGAAAATATAGCATATTAAGATGTTAGTAGGTTGACAAAATACCTCCACAAACTATGTAACTATGATTCCTTACATTGATAACTTTATTTTGGGATTGCATAACTATGTGAACTAGCTCAACGTTTTGGTGCCATTGTAGAAGGTGTTTCTGAGATTGCATACTGGGCCAAAGGGCTGAATTGACGGAAGAGGTGACGTAACGACGTGGAGCCGAAGGGGAAGAAAGACAGCTTATGCACATTGATCGAGTACCCGGGAAGACTCAAGGCAGAGTGCCATAGAAATGACTGGTAGAAACTACTTTTGAATACTAAGTTTAAAAAAGTCCATATTTTAGTATTATTGGTAGAAACTATCGAGAAATGTAAGAAGCCTCATGTTGAAGACGAGCTTTTATTCAAATGCAACTCCTTTTAAATACTAAGTTTAAAAAAGTCCATATTTTAGTATTATTGGTAGAAACTACCGTATTTTAGTATTTTTAGACTAAACTGCCATATTTTGATATATTCCTCATCAATTGTGGGTGGATCCAGACTTCAAAAAGGATCAACATTTTAAGGCCTATGCGGCCCAATATGTCAGCCAGATAACGGCCCGGCCAACTGCCACATTCAAATTTTCACAAATGTGCAAAGTGCACACTGTACAAGTGATATTTACACATTTGACCCCATATATTACATTTATGTCGAAAGAACCCCACAATTGACAGTTTTATTTGGGCTAAATTGCACCGGAGGTACCCAAAATTTGCCAAAACGAGCAAGTATGTACCCAAATTTCAAAATCGAGCACCACAGGTCTCAAATTTTGGATTTTCGAGCAAATAGGTACCCTTCCGTTAACTTTCCGTTAACATTGGACGGAAATTTATAAAAAGACTTTTGTACCCCTTATTTCACCTCCATATTTTTTAAATAAAAATTTTATTAAAAATCTAAAAAAGTTAAAAAAATAAAAATTTAATTTAATAATTTGATATATAAGATAATGCAATATATTTTATCAAAATTACATATTTTTACATCATTTCAAGATATGATTTTTTTTATTAACACATATCCGTCAATCTTAAAGTCTTAAATTTTTTTAATAGTGTTTAAAAACAATTAAAAATTTAATAATTTCATGTATTTTTTAAGAAACAATAACATAAAATTTCTTTGTACATTTTATACAATAATCTATTTTACATTTGCATGAAAATACAAATCATTACAATAAAAAAAACTACTCAAGAATGTCTGTAACTCTTGTGTAAATTGTTAAAATGCACAAAGATACTTGTATGTTATTGTTTTATTAAAAAATACATGTGAAATTATGAAGTTTTGAGTTTTTTTGTAAAAGCTATTAAAAAAAAAGTCAAAAGACTTTAAGATTGACGGATATATGTTAATGAAAACATTTTTTATATCTTGAAATGATGTAAAAATATGTAATTTTGATGAAATATATTGCATTATCTTACATATATCTAATTATTAAATAATTCTTTTTTTAATTTTTTTATTTTTGGTAAAACTTGTATTTTAACAAAAAAAATGGAGGTGAAAATAAGGAGTAAGAAAAGTCTTTTTATAATTTTCCGTCCAATGTTAACGGAAAGTTAACGGAAGGGTACCTAGTTGCTCGAAAATCCAAAGTTTGAGACCTGTGGTGCTCGATTTTGAAATTTGGATACCTACTTGCTCGTTTTGGCAAACTTTGGGTACCTTCGGTGCAATTTAGCCTTTTATTTGTTGTGGTATTTACAGAAACCCAACTCGCTGCTCTGCCCTGGTCTCCGCTGCTCTCCCTCCGCAATCAGTGGTGTCGTAGCGACGGCGACGAGTGTTGAACGGACCTCCGCTTTCGTCCCTGAAGTAGAACGCTAGAGGAAAATTTCCTGTAAGTTTGTACGGTTGTCCATAACTTGCGTTGTTTTTTTCTAGGGTTTAAGACTTTCTGCGTTTTCGGTTCGGAAAGGTGGGGTTTTATAGCAATTCACTCGTTGTTTTGAAATATCTTCTCGAAATCGCAGTGACTCGGAAGATTCGGCTTCCAGTTTCCTAGGGTTTATCATTTTGGGGCTTTGCTCATGATGTGTGGTTTGCCTTATTGATGTATCCCCTATTTTATTGCTTGAAATGAAAGGCAAAGGTGGCTTTTAGTACTGGACTGATACCACTCCGTCATGATCTTTGTTTCCATAATGACTTTTATCACTATTCACGGTGTCACTCTGACCCGGTAGTTTAGATAGCAAAATAATGTAATTCTTTGATAATCTTTTTAATTGTGTTTTAGAGTAAAAGATTATCATAATACAGTGAAAAAAAATATTAAAAAATCGCATCGTTTTTTGCTATCCAAATCACCCGGTCAAAAGTGACCCAGATACGAGTTAAAAAATCAGGATGAGAACAGAGGGTAGGGACGGAATGGCACATAGTAGCAACTAGCAAGAGCCTGTTGACCTTTCGTGTATTCGCTAACATAAAAGAATAGTTTCGAACCCTCTGGTGAGACTTGAGGTTGGTGCCAAGCAGAGATAAAGATGTGTTATTTTCAAGTTTCGAACCACGCATACATGGGCAAATATTGCACCCACATAAATGAGCAAAAATAACCAAGCAAATAAATCTCTCGGGAAACGTTGAATTTAGATAGATAAGTTCTTGGTGGCGCAGAGTCTATTATGGTCTGCTATTACAGAGAGTTGTTCCAATAACTCGAGCAACTGCAAGAGACAAAAAACGGAAAATTTTACGAAAATGAACCAAAAAAGTTGGTCCAAAATTAATCTTTGTTGTATATGAGATTTTCAAAGAGTTAATTAGCCTCTTGTTTTGCTTGCCACAGAGATAAGTCTATTTGTGAATCAAGAAATTTAAGTCAGTGGTGCTTTACCTTCAATTGTTGAAGCGCATGCATTTCATGACCTGCACAGACACAATTAGTCGAGTACGTAGAGAGTGACAAATAATTATAAAAATATCGAGTTTCACAACGGAACATTGGAATTGAGAATAACCAACTACATCCACATGGCCGTACTTCCATGCTTAGCATTAGCAACACATCAGATTTCTGTATTCAGCCTGCAAATTAACAACATAATTATGTCAATAACAATTGGTACTTTAAAAGGGACATAAATTAACAGCAGATCAGAGTTCTGTATTCAGCTTGCAAATGTACAACATAATTACGTTAATAACAATTGGTACTTTAAAAGGGACATAAATTAGCAGCAGATCATAGTTCTGTATTCAGCCTGCAAATTTACAACATAATTACGTCATTAACAATTGTTACTTAAAAGGGACATTTAAACTTCCCGGACTGAAAATATATACCTTTAAGACGTAACCCTTTCTTAAATGGTTTAATATTTCACCCCCGCAATTAAACAAATAGACAGTGTCTTGCCACTAACAATTGGGACTTCGGGATTCATATAAGATGATTGAAACTTCAACAACAAACATCCACATTCATCCTTAAGTGTGAATCACTAAATCTGGTGAAACTTCACTCAGGTTTCACGAATTTCGCTAGTTTCATTCAAGAATTTCTCAAACAGGGTGTTAGAATGACTGATGAAAAGCCCCAATCTTGCCGGGTATTAGAGTGATTTACAAATTAATTTCATGGGGTATGTAAGTTGTTCCAAGAATGCCTTCACCAATCGTCATCAGAAACAGAATTGACAATTGCAAAAGAAAATTGGGAAGCCCTGAACCATATTTAAACCAAGATCAAAGAAGAAGGAGAACCCGATTGCAAAAGACAATTGCCTGCAGAATCGACAATTGCAAACCTAATTGAACCCAGCGATGAAACAATCGATTGGGAATAAATGAAATCGATTGTGTCGCAATTGCGAAGGACAAACCAATTGTGCGCATAAATAAAATCGTACCTAAGTGATCTTCCGAAACAAAAATGGTGAAGGTCCGCTAAACTTACAAACTTCCCGAAGAAAACTCAACCGTCCCCTACGGTCACCAACCCAGATTCTGACATGGTCATTTTTATTCGATTCAGCGCGTAAAAGTGATATCCACAGGTTCGCCTAGCCCTCAGATTCACAATGGGATTGGTTAGAGAAACCAAACCTCAATAACCATAGCAAACCTTTATCGGCGACGGTGGGACGGTGGATTGCGACGACGGTCGAAGAAGAGGAATGTCGTGGGAGTGGGAAGGGAGAGAGACAATGGCCGGTCGTGGGAGTGGGAAGGGAGAGAGCATAGATGCGAATACCATTCCGGTCCTCGGTCCGTTTTGTTCTTGGGAACGGAACGGTCCCGGATCCAGACGGAACGGCGATCCGTTCCGGATTTACCGCACAACATTACATTTTATAAAAACATACACATTGATGCCCATAACTACATCACAATACATATTTCTCCAAAATACTTACTAATTTACATTCTAATCTTCATTCACTTACATTAAAAAAAAAAAAAAAAAAAAAAAACTTCATACACTTAATAGAGTTACATTGAAAATAATATTATTTGATCCATGTAAATATGTTATTTTAAAGTCCTTTAGCACGTGATTTTTTGATGATGTTAAATTTTAAATTCCAACAAACAACACACGAACTTGTCCATGGTACTAATAATAATTAAAACCAATGGGAGAAGTAATAATAATAATAATAATAATAATAATAATAATAATTAAAATTTTAAAACCAATGTACTAGTACTAATAATATTTAAAATCATACGGAATAATAAAGAGCTGCTCGTCCCAGTGGTACTTGATAGACGGAGGTCCTAGGTTCGAATCTGGGCAGTGGCATATTATTTTTTGTGGGCTGATCCGGATCAGTCCGGGTTTCGGCCGGATCAGCCTGAATCGGCCGGATCTTGGTGGATCTAACCGGACGGACCGGATTTTAACCCGTTACGGTACAAGGAGTTCTCCGTTCCGTTATGGCGTGAAAACGGAACGATCCGCCCCGTTGTGGCCGGAAGTCCGGAACGGAATGGATCTTACAACTATGGGAGAGACACAAAGTGAGAGAGATGGAAGAAGGTAGAGAGTTGCGGTCGTGGGTGTGTTTAATTGCTGAATGAGGTCGTGTGTTTAATTTTTTTTATTTCATTTTTTTAGAAGTAGGTGAGATCTAAAGGGCCGGGGTTGTTTTGACATAACGGTTGAAAAAAATTCAACCGTTCTATTTTAAAGAATAGATAGGGAGAAATGGTAATGGTAAATTCAAATTTTGACAATCAGTTACAATCCGTGAAAATGAGGGCTATTCCCTGTGAATTAGCAAACAGTGGGAGTATGAAATGCATATTTACCAAAACACGAGGGTATGTAGTTTAAAGTGTAAACTACCCTTAATCTTACACAAATAGTTGGGGTCCTGAACTTGGGGCCAGTTTGAGAATGCTTCTGCTACCAGCTCAACTGTTTTAGAAAACATAAGCAGTTTAAGTAGGACTGCAACTCGGGCAGGCTGGGCGATTTGACGCCCTTGTCCAAGCCCGAGCCCGAGTTCAGTTGGGGTTGCCCAAGCCCAGCCCAGCCCATGTTAGGAGCATCGTCAACCCGTCCAAGCCCAAATTCGAACAATCCAATTCGGGTTCGGGTTGAATTCGGGCTAGCCCATTCAACTAATAAATTAACATAATTATCACATTCAACACAATTAAAATTGTCCCCTTAAAGTTAAGTTAATAACTTACATACATAAAAATAGATACCGAATGTAAACAATTCAATTTTTCCTTATTTAAGGCTAAAAAGTGATGACTATATATTGTTAGAGTGAATTAAAAAATTATCCATTTACACAAGAGAATACTAGATATTTTGTTTAAAAAATCTATTTAATTGTGAACATAAACACAATTAAAAATATCATTAATAATTAATAAAAAAATAATAGATTCTTGATAACTATGCTATATAATACTGAAACAGCCCGAAGGACCACGGTTCACAGCTAGTACAATTCAACCAAATCCCAAGTACGTTATTTATAAACAAAAGGAGAAACCCTCCAACAAAGTCTGAAAACATAGAAATGAACAAAACTAAACGTTTGAAATGTCTAAGTGACGAAAAGAAAATTAAACTTTATTGCTACTAACTCCTTAGCTTCAACACGTGCGCGTTTCCCCCACCTCAATGCCAACCTGCGGGTTTTACAATAGACAAAGCCGACCGCAGGAAAATTTTAATTAGTAAAAACTAAGTAAGTATATACCACAATACGAAACAAGAGTTTTTGGCTCAAGATACACACGATTTGATAAAATTCCATTTGAAAGATGCCAAGAGTAGTTGATAAACTCAGTGATAGTAAACCAGGGATGAAGGAAAATTGAGCATATGGAACAATAACCAAGATCCAAATTTTAGTGTTCGGTTTGGTTGAGGCGTAGCCTACGAGCCCCAACAGGTACGATGTGGACAGAGAGGTCACGATGCAATAAATCATAATAAAGGGGTGCATTCTTGGAATATACCAATTTCTCCCCGGACGTTAGTAGATAGCCCAACACTATCCCGCCCAAACCATTCTAATGAGACCTTAAGTGTCGACACCCCTATACAGTCATGACCTAAACATGCATAGGTAGTACTCATAGATTCCACGATAAAATAAGAGGGTAAATACCCAAAAGGGGAATCAACTCACATGTGTCCCCGGCCTTAGCCTTCACGCACATCCTCTGCACATCGTCCTAATTATATTATCGTACTTTCATCGATTTAACATGCCAGAGATTCAGTTTCCGATTTCCACGATAACCAAGTAATTAACGAGGGGAACAATTTATGACTTTGGAAAACAACACACGCCAAATACATTTTTGACAGTTAAGATATTGTGCATATAGACTTACTTGGATTGAAGAAAGCTCCACACACACAAGCAAGCACGGAACTAGTAATCGTAGCACGGACCGTCAAAGAACTGATCGTCTACGAACTCGGAATCTACAATTATCACATAATCCTAATATTAATACAATTTCATTTGCACGACAAGAGTAAATACAATGCCCTATATGCAAATGCAATCCAAATCCCCCAACACGTTCCAATTTAATTTACGTCACTCTAACATTAGAAAATAATAATAGTTTACAAAGTTATGATAATAATAATAATAATAATAACAATAATAATAATAATAATAATAATAATAATAATAATAAACTAAAATAGTAGAATAAACTTTAAACAAATTAACTGTATTCTTAAAATCTATTTATAACAAGTTATCTAGAAAAGAGTATAATATCTAGAAGGATGATAATAGTATTAAATAAAAATTAACTTTACTTATTAAAAGAGTAAATATCTAATTGTAAACAATATATATTTTACAAAGAGAAATCTTGAAATAAAACCATAGTATAAAGTTATCTAGATAATAAGAAACAAATTGTTATTTAGCACAACTATTTTATTTTTATTAGTAAAACTCTACTTATAAAATTATACTATACAAACTTATGATTATTTTTATATTAAAAGAAACTATTTCAATGAGATTTCATATTAATAAACAAAAATCATTATAAATATATACATATATATATATGTACATATATAGAACTTATTTATAAATAATAACCTAAAAGAATCAATTTACATTTACAATTAATATCTTAACCTTCCCAAAGTTTCTGAATCATACAAACCACCCCAACAGATTTTGCCAAAATACACATTAACCCCCAATTTCAAATATCTCCTTCAATTACACTCTCTTCTCCAAATCAATTCACTGTAACTCCACAATCACACCAACCCAAACAACTACTGATCTATAAGGAGATAAATGGGTAATTGTAAGCATTCGAATTGAATTAGAAATCAAAAGAGGCTGATGTGGTTACCGATTGAAGAAAAGCAGAGTGAAGAAGACGACGGCGACGACAAGGGTGATGTCGCTGCTGCTGCTGCTAGAGGTGGTCGCCGGAATTGAGGGCGACGGTGGCGAGAGGGAGTAGGGACGACGGACGGAGCTGAGGAGACGCTGGCGGCGTCGGTTTGCGTCGGGCTTCTCTCGGGTCGGAACCGGGTCGGCGATGAAACAGAGCCGATGGCGGTTCTGTACCGCCTGGTGATTCGCCGGAGTGAATGGAGGCTGGAGGCGAGCTGGTTGGGGGTGGTTTTCGCCGGAATTGCAGAGATGGTGGTGATGGTGGTGTTTTGAGAAAACAGGGGAGTGGGTTCTTGGCTGCGGCGAGAACAGAGAGTGGTGAGATGGAGAAGTGACGAGGGTGAAGAGGGGTGTTCATATATGTCGACTGGAGATTGAAGTAGAGGGGAACGTGGGTGAAAACGTGGGAGAAATCGGGGGAACTGTTGAGGAGAAATCGGAGATGAACAGGTGCTCTGTTCCGATCGATTCGATCGGTAGAGACGTCAGTTGGGTTTACACCCAACTTTGGAAAAAAGACACTTTAACCCCCTCTAACTAAGTTTTTATAACTACAAATACAAACCCCCCCAGACTAGGAAAGAATAATTATAGCCCCAAACTCAAGATTAATATACCAAAATACCCTATTTAAAAATAGGGGTGTTACATCACCTTCCCCTTAAAACAACGCTTCGTCCTCGAAGCGTAAAACAATATATTCCCCAACTAGAACATCGCGACGATATGCAAGATGCAGATGTGATTCTAATGCACATGCCAACAAAACAACTACGAAGAATTACTTCACAAGACAACAGGGTTGCAGGGTCACCTTCCCCTTAAAAGGAGTGACGCCCCCGGCACTCAAATTATACCTGGTCGAAAAGGTGCGGATAACGCTTCTTCATGTCAGCCTCGGTTTCCCACGTTGCCTCCTCCGTGAGATGGTTCGACCAAAGAACCTTAACCAACACAGTGGACTTGGTACGGGTATTCCTAGTCTTTCGATCTAAGATTTTGATTGGTTGCTCCTCATAGGTTAGGGACGGGTCTAACTCAACAGGCTCGGGATCAAGAACATGGCTTGGATCATGAATATAAGGCTTGAGTTGGGATACATGGAAAACATTATGGACTCGACCTAGGTTGTTAGGAAGATTAAGGCGATAGGCTACCTCTCCGATCCGATCCAACACTTCATAGGGTCCAATGAACTTGGGACTCAACTTCCCCTTCTGGTTGAAACGCATAACACCCTTTGTAGGAGAGACCCTTAGGAACACTTTGTCACCAACCTTGAACTCCAATGGTATTCTCTTCAAATCTGCGTAAGATTTCTGTCGATCCTGAGCTGCCTTCATCCTTTGTTGAATCATCCGAACCTGGTTCGTCGACTCCTCAATCAATTGTGGTCCTAGAATCACTGTCTCGCTGATGTCGCTCCAACATAATGGCGTCCTGCACTTTCTTCCATACAATGCTTCATAAGGTGCCATCCCTATGCTGCTATGGTAGCTATTGTTGTAGGAGAACTCAATCAGTGGAAGCTTGTCCACCCATGATCCTCCAAAGTCCAATATGCAAGCTCTTAGCATGTCCTCCAGTGTTTGGATTGTCCTTTCGGTTTGCCCATCTGTAGCTGGATGAAATGCTGTGCTAAACCTTAATTCCGTCCCCATAGCTTTCTGTAGTTCCTTCCAAAAATGAGACAAGAAATTTGGGTCTCGATCGGACACAATCGAACTAGGCACTCCATGTAACCTCACTACATTCTTGATGTATGCATCGGCCCTCTTTTCCATATCCCACGTGTCCTTCATGGGAATGAATCTAGCTGTCTTCGTCAGTCGATCGACTATTACCCAAATCTGATTGAGTCCATTAGTTGAAACTGGCAAAGCCGTAACGAAGTCCATTGAGATGGAATCCCATTTCCATACTGGAACTTCTAACGGTTGCAACATTCCTCCTGGTCTTTTGTGCTCGAACTTAACCTTCTGACATGTTAAACATCGAGATACAAAATCTGCAACTTCCTTCTTCATACCCTTCCACCAAAAGTTCTTCTTCAGATCCTTATACAGCTTGTCTCCACCTGGGTGTACCGAATACGGCGTATTATGAGCTTCCTTCATGATCTTCTCCTTCACTTCCGCACATTTAATCGGAATACACCATCTTCCTTTGAACTTTACACTGTCGCCTTCCTCGACCTTGAAATCGAGTGCTTCGCCCTTCTTGATCTTTTCCTTGATCTGTTGCAGAAACGCGTCCCCCTTCTGTCCTTCCTTAATCTCAGCAAAGATATCCGGAACTATCGACAAATTGCATAACATGCTACTTGTCATCCCTTTCACACAAACCTCAATCTCCAATTTCTGAAAATCTTCATAAAGTTTACGCGGCAAAACCCATAAAGAATTCACCGTGTGATTTGTCTTTCGACTCAAAGCATCCGCCACTACATTGGCTTTCCCTTCGTGGTATTGGATTTGCAAATCATAATCCTTTACTAATTCTAGCCACCTTCGTTGACGCATATTCAGCTCTTTCTGGGTGAATATGTACTTCAGACTCTTGTGATCCGTGAAGATCTTACAAGTCGTTCCGTACAGGTAATGTCTCCATATCTTCAAGGCAAACACTATAGCAGCTAATTCCAAATCATGGGTAGGATAGTTCTCTTCGTAGGACTTTAGCTGCCTAGAAGCATACGCTATCACTTTCCCACCTTGCATCAAAACGCATCCCAAACCATGCTTCGACGCATCGCTGTAGACTTCAAACTCTCCTCCTTCAGTGGGCAATGTCAGCACAGGTCCTGACGTCAACTTATCCTTTAACGTTTGAAAGGCTTCTTCACACTTATCGTCCCATACATACTTACTCGACTTCTTCATTAAGGCTGTCATAGGTCTCGCAATCTTCGAGAAATCCTTTACAAACCTCCGATAGTATCCTGCCAATCCCAAGAAACTTCTTATCTCAGTCACACTCTTTGGTGTTGGCCAGTCCTTTACTGCCGCTACCTTCCCCGGGTCCACTGACACTCCTTCCTTGGATATTATGTGCCCTAAGAAAGGCACTCTATCCAGCCAAAACTCGCACTTCGATATCTTCCCATACAACTTTTCTTCCCTTAAGGTTTCCAACACTTCTTCCAAGTGTTGTCCGTGCTCCTCCTTTCCTTTAGAGTATATTAGAATGTCATCGATGAATACGACAACAAACTTATCTAGAAATTTTTGTAGCACACGGTTCATCAACTCCATGAACGCTGAAGGTGCATTCGTCAAACCGAATGGCATCACTGTAAACTCGTAATGACCATATCGAGTTCGAAATGCTGTCTTAGGGATATCCTTCTCAACTATCCTAAGTTGGTGGTACCCTGACCTCAAATCAATCTTTGAAAAGGTATCGGCTCCTTGTAGTTGATCAAACAAGTCGTCGATCCTGGGAAGTGGGTACTTGTTCTTGACGGTCACACCATTTAACTCACGGTAGTCTATGCAAAGCCTTAGACTTCCGTCCTTCTTCTTCACGAACAAAACTGGTGCTCCCCAAGGTGAGACACTAGGTTTAATGTAACCCTTATCTAATAGCTCCTTAAGTTGCTCCTTCAACTCCTTCAACTCAGCTGGTGCCATCCTGTATGGCGCTTTAGAAATAGGTCCGGTCCCAGGCACTAAGTCGATTTGGAAATCTACTGCTCTCTTTGGTGGCATCCCAGGAAGTTCCTCCGGAAACACATCTGGAAAGTCTCTCACTACTGGAATATCTTCCAATTTATTTCCTTCTTTCTCATGATTGTGGATCGTACAGAGGTATGCCTTATGCCCTTTCTTAACTTCCGAAAGAATGGTTAAGGCCGACACGATTTGGATGCTGGGTCCACTGGTTATACCCCTATAGGATAGACGTTCACCTTTTGGTCCACGGAACCTAACTTTTTGGCTGGCACATTCTATGGTCGCCTTATACTTGCTAAGCCAATCCATACCCAAGATAACATCTAAACTCCCCAAATCGAAAAGGATAAGGTCTGATGGAAGTTCAACACCTAGGATTTCTAGTTTGACTCCAGGGTACACGGTTTTACATGATGTGACTTCTCCATTAGGGGCAGAGATAGAAACCGATATAGGTGTGGGATTAGGTAAATCTAGTTTCTTAGCAAAAGAAGATGAAATGAAAGAAAAAGTGGCTCCAGAATCAAATAAGACATATGCAGGGGTAGAGTGGATAAGGAATGTACCAGTCACTACGTTGGCCTGCTCCGCTTGTGTCTGGTTCATCACGTTGATAGTCCCTGCCTTGCTGTTGGTTGTGGCTGCTGGTGCGGTAGTTCCTGCTGCTGCTGTGGATGTGGATCCAACGTTACTTCCTTGGGGTCGGTTATTGTAACCATTCCCTCCTTGCCAATTGTTTCCCTTGTTGTAGCCACCTCCATTGTTGTTCCTGTTGCCAGCATTGTTGTTGTTCCTGCCCTGATTGTAACCTCCATTGCTTCCGTTGTGGTAACCTCCACCCTGCTGGTAATTCTGCTGATTCCCGCCATACTGGTTACCACCGTTGTAGTAGTTACCTCCACGATTAGGTCCATTGTTTCCCCCTGAGCGGTTCATACCACTTCCATTGTTTCCACCTCCATAGAAATTACCCTGGTTGTTGGAGTTGCTGCCACTATTGTTATCTCGAGGCCTTGAACGACATTCAAATCGGCGATGGCCCAACTTACCACAATTGATGCAAGTCACCTTCATACCATGGCAGTCCACCCCAGGGTGGTTTCCGCCGCACCTCTTGCAGTAGTATGTCCTTATCCGACCTTGTCCACCTTGGGTTTGACTCCCAAACTGGTTGGTGGGGGCAGGGTTGGGACGAAACTTCTTATCTCCGCTGTTGTTTCCAGTACCGCGGTTTTGGAATCCGGTTGCAGCTGGCACCTCAGTCTTCCTTTTCCTGTTGGCTTCGGTATTACTATCCAGCATGCGCTGCATGTCGTGAGCCGCTCCATAAGCCTCCATGAGTGAGTTAAATTTTGTGGGTCCCATTGCCCTTCGGACTTCGAAATCCAGACCTTCGACAAATTTGCGGATCCTACGCACTTCTGTGGGTACAATTTCCCGTCCGAACCTCATGAGTTCCATAAATTTCTCATAGTAAGCAGTTAAGGTAGCTCCATCTTGCTTCAGGTGCAAAAACTCCTCAAACTTCTTCGACTTCACATGGTCGGGGTAAAACCGTTCACGCATAGCCTCCTTTAGCTGCTCCCATCCAAACCCTTCCTGGGCGAGTAAGTCGGCTGATACGGAAGTCCACCAGTTATCAGCTTCTTTCTTAAAGTAATAGACCGCCACTTCTATGCGTCGGTCCTCGGGGCAACGCACCGAAATTAGTGCTTTGTGGAAGTCGCGAATCCAATTCTCTAGGGTGGTCGGGTCGTCCGTCCCATAAAAGAAGTCAGGGCGGAGTTCTGCAAGCTTACTCATCACGTCACCTCCCCCCGCCTGTTGGTTGTGCAGGAGTTGGGTTAGGCCTAGGGTCGCTTGTTCCATGTTCAGGAACCGAATTGGGTCATATTGTTCTGGAAATGGAGCCGGTTGGTTTCCTTGGGTTCCCTGACTCATCGTTCCTACTTCTCTTGCACGTCTCCTGGTATAATATTGCATTGTACCTTTTAAATATAACTTTACTTAATGAAATCCTAACGCGATCATACACATGAGAGACACAATATAGAACAACCATGCATTTATTGATTCAAATACCACATAAATCCACATAAGGAACTCAAACCAACAACTACTCCAACATAAAAGAACATATTGAATCAAAATTCTAATACTAATCGTCCTCGCTTGTAGCGAAAGAAATAAAAAGGATAATCCTAATGGAAAGAACATCATATCGGGGAGTCGTACTCATCGTCTGTAACACACTCGGGACCAGTTCCACCTAAGGTCACAGGATAAGTTTGAGGCGTGTAAGTTGGTTCATCATCTCTCAACATATCAGGTTGATCATCACCCATAGCCAAGTGTGCAAGCGATGGCTCAACGAGTTCGACCTCATGCTCTTCGTACATTCCATCGTCTTCCTGCTCATCCTCCATGTCCTCATCCTCGTCTTGCTCCTCTTCTGGGTCCTCTTCAGGCTCGTATTCTTCCTCCGGATCCTCTTCTGGGTCCTCTTCAATTTCGTTGGCTTGGTGCTCGACGTCCGGTGTCACCTCCCGGGGCATTGGTGGATGTAGCAACTCTTCCATCTGGCACCAAAGTTCTAAGTGGTTCACCCAATAGTGATCATAATCGCGATGCTTGTACTTGGTGACATTAGGCACCATTTGGCCCCATATATTCCTAACAAACAAGTCGTCGTATCTTCCCTTGAGGTTCGCCCATAAAGGCTCATCTGGTAGACCGTTGAGGATGTAACAGCATATCTTCAGCGGGTGGGCGTGGATTTCCTTTCCATGTGGGCTTTGGCTCCAAGCACGGCACAAGTCTCGTACATAGGTACAATACTCTCCTATCGTCTACTGTCCCGCAAGGTATGTGACATAGCGCGGCGCGTGGGCAGGTGTGAGGTCAGCAGGGGCTGGGATGGGTGGTCTAACCGCGGAATCAGGTAGGGCAGCCATCTGAAAGAAGAAAAGAAGAAGTCTCAGAAATGTTCTAAACCCACACATCACTTAATATTTAATTTTAAAGAATCTAAAGAACTAAACAGTAATTTCCACAAATTTTAATTAACCAAAACAGTAGTATCCACATGACGAGACATGAAATAATACACATATGCCACATATGAAGTTCCAATCAACGGGAAACTTAAATATTCATAGAAAACCACAAGGGAAAATAGCTAACCTACCCCAAACCCCGGCTTGTTTAATTTTATTACCATTTTTAGTTGTCCTAGGTAGATTTTAAATTTTTTTAAAAATTCTTGAAATTTTTAATTTCTCTTTATTAAAGGAAAATGGAGAATCGCACTAGCTTAGAACCGTCGGCTCTGATACCAACTGAAACAGCCCGAAGGACCACGGTTCACAGCTAGTACAATTCAACCAAATCCCAAGTACGTTATTTATAAACAAAAGGAGAAACCCTCCAACAAAGTCTGAAAACATAGAAATGAACAAAACTAAACGTTTGAAATGTCTAAGTGACGAAAAGAAAATTAAACTTTATTGCTACTAACTCCTTAGCTTCAACACGTGCGCGTTTCCCCCACCTCAATGCCAACCTGCGGGTTTTACAATAGACAAAGCCGACCGCAGAAAAATTTTAATTAGTAAAAACTAAGTAAGTATATACCACAATACGTAAACAAGAGTTTTTGGCTCAAGATACACACGATTTGATAAAATTCCATTTGAAAGATGCCAAGAGTAGTTGATAAACTCAGTGATAGTAAACCAGGGATGAAGGAAAATTGAGCATATGGAACAATAACCAAGATCCAAATTTTAGTGTTCGGTTTGGTTGAGGCGTAGCCTACGAGCCCCAACAGGTACGATGTGGACAGAGAGGTCACGATGCAATAAATCATAATAAAGGGGTGCATTCTTGGAATATACCAA
Source organism: Linanthus parryae (assembly GCA_023055425.1). NCBI lineage: Eukaryota > Viridiplantae > Streptophyta > Magnoliopsida > Ericales > Polemoniaceae > Linanthus > Linanthus parryae. The sequence goes on from JALGPY010000002.1 coordinate 3,899,676, forward strand.
TTTCTCCCCGGACGTTAGTAGATAGCCCAACACTATCCCGCCCAAACCATTCTAATGAGACCTTAAGTGTCGAAACCCCTATACAGTCATGACCTAAACATGCATAGGTAGTACTCATAGATTCCACGATAAAATAAGAGGGTAAATACCCAAAAGGGGAATCAACTCACATGTGTCCCCGGCCTTAGCCTTCACGCACATCCTCTGCACATCGTCCTAATTATATTATCGTACTTTCATCGATTTAACATGCCAGAGATTCAGTTTCCGATTTCCACGATAACCAAGTAATTAACGAGGGGAACAATTTATGACTTTGGAAAACAACACACGCCAAATACATTTTTGACAGTTAAGATATTGTGCATATAGACTTACTTGGATTGAAGAAAGCTCCACACACACAAGCAAGCACGAAACTAGTAATCGTAGCACGGACCGTCAAAGAACTGATCGTCTACGAACTCGGAATCTACAATTATCACATAATCCTAATATTAATACAATTTCATTTGCACGACAAGAGTAAATACAATGCCCTATATGCAAATGCAATCCAAATCCCCCAACACGTTCCAATTTAATTTACGTCACTCTAACATTAGAAAATAATAATAGTTTACAAAGTTATGATAATAATAATAATAACAATAATAATAATAATAATAATAATAATAATAATAAACTAAAATAGTAGAATAAACTTTAAACAAATTAACTGTATTCTTAAAATCTATTTATAACAAGTTATCTAGAAAAGAGTATAATATCTAGAAGGATGATAATAGTATTAAATAAAAATTAACTTTACTTATTAAAAGAGTAAATATCTAATTGTAAACAATATATATTTTACAAAGAGAAATCTTGAAATAAAACCATAGTATAAAGTTATCTAGATAATAAGAAACAAATTGTTATTTAGCACAACTATTTTATTTTTATTAGTAAAACTCTACTTATAAAATTATACTATACAAACTTATAATTATTTTTATATTAAAAGAAACTATTTCAATGAGATTTCATATTAATAAACAAAAATCATTATAAATATATACATATATATATATGTACATATATAGAACTTATTTATAAATAATAACCTAAAAGAATCAATTTACATTTACAATTAATATCTTAACCTTCCCAAAGTTTCTGAATCATACAAACCACCCCAACAGATTTTGCCAAAATACACATTAACCCCCAATTTCAAATATCTCCTTCAATTACACTCTCTTCTCCAAATCAATTCACTGTAACTCCACAATCACACCAACCCAAACAACTACTGATCTATAAGGAGATAAATGGGTAATTGTAAGCATTCGAATTGAATTAGAAATCAAAAGAGGCTGATGTGGTTACCGATTGAAGAAAAGCAGAGTGAAGAAGACGACGGCGACGACAAGGGTGATGTCGCTGCTGCTGCTGCTAGAGGTGGTCGCCGGAATTGAGGGCGACGGTGGCGAGAGGGAGTAGGGACGACGGACGGAGCTGAGGAGACGCTGGCGGCGTCGGTTTGCGTCGGGCTTCTCTCGGGTCGGAACCGGGTCGGCGATGAAACAGAGCCGATGGCGGTTCTGTACCGCCTGGTGATTCGCCGGAGTGAATGGAGGCTGGAGGCGAGCTGGTTGGGGGTGGTTTTCGCCGGAATTGCAGAGATGGTGGTGATGGTGGTGTTTTGAGAAAACAGGGGAGTGGGTTCTTGGCTGCGGCGAGAACAGAGAGTGGTGAGATGGAGAAGTGACGAGGGTGAAGAGGGGTGTTCATATATGTCGACTGGAGATTGAAGTAGAGGGGAACGTGGGTGAAAACGTGGGAGAAATCGGGGGAACTGTTGAGGAGAAATCGGAGATGAACAGGTGCTCTGTTCCGATCGATTCGATCGGTAGAGACGTCAGTTGGGTTTACACCCAACTTTGGAAAAAAGACACTTTAACCCCCTCTAACTAAGTTTTTATAACTACAAATACAAACCCCCCCAGACTAGGAAAGAATAATTATAGCCCCAAACTCAAGATTAATATACCAAAATACCCTATTTAAAAATAGGGGTGTTACAAATACTCTCCAAAAATAATATTTATAGGTAATGAATATACAAATCGGGCAATTCGGGCTAGCCCATCGCTTAATATCCGTACCCAAGCCCGACCCTAATTGTAATTCGGGTTGAGAATTTCAGCCCGAGCCCGTCCAAATTACTCAAAACATGTGCCCAAGCCCGACTTTAGTCCGGGCTGGGTTCGGGTTGGTCGGGTTCAGCCCGTCCAAGTTGCACCCCTAAGTTTAAGTATGTTTAGTAAAATAAAGTTATTTTTTGAACAATTTCTGCTGTCTGACAACAATATTCAAGATGTTATGGGAGAAATACTTTTCCGGTAAGTGATTTTGATTAGTTTATCAACAACCGGTTCTAACATTACAATTTTTAAAATTTCAATGATTATCTTTACAAAAATGACTCATGTGATATATTTTTATTATTTTGTCCTCTCACAACAACGTCACAATTGATTTTACCAAACACAAAATTACTATATAAATATTTCACTGCAACTTTCACATAATATTTACCAAACAACATTTTATCTAAAAGTCACAACAACTTTTCTACAATATTTTTCCCACGGCAACTTCTTGCACATCCACAACATTCCCTGAACTAGCCTTAGGTCCATCGCCTTAGAAAATCACATTTTTAAGGCCTGTGTAGCTCACTACCTATGGGCCAAGATTGAAGTCAGGATATCCTCAGCCCGATGAGGCCTGGCCCAAGGCAATATTTTTCAGTTTTACAAATGTGCACCCATACAAGTGATATTTACACTTTGGACTCCCTATATTACATTTATGTCGAAAGAACCCCACAAATTGCACCGGAGGTACCCAAAGTTTGCCAAAACCAGCAAGTAAGTACTCAAATTTCAAAATCGAGCACCATAGGTCCCAAGTTTTGGATTTTCGAGCAAGTAGGTACCCTTCCGTTAACTTTCCGTTAAAATTGGACGGAAAATTATAAAAAGACTTTTTTACCCCTTATTTTCACCTTCTACTTTTTCTAAAATACAAGTTTTACTAATCCAAAAACATAATTAAAAAAATAATCTAATAATTTGATATATATTAGATAATGAAATGTATTTCATCAAAATTACATAATTTTACATCATTTCAAGATATGAAAAGTGTTTCCATTAACATATATCCGTCAATCTAAAGTCTTTAAATTTTTTTAATATTTTTTAAGTAAAATCTTAAAAACTCATAATTTCACATGTATTTTTTTACAAGAATGTTTTTTCATTTTAACAACTTACCGTACATAAGCGTTGATACAGGACATTCGTGAGTAGCTTTTATTGTAATGATTTCTATTTTTTGATGCAAATGTAAAAGAGACTAAAATATACAAAGATACTTGTATGTTATTGTTTCTTAAAAAATACATGGGAAATTATGAAATTTGAGATTCTTTTTAAACACTATTAAAAAAATTAAAGACTTTTTTTTTGAAATGCAAAAAAATAAATAAATAAAGACTTTAAGATAGACGGATTTGTGTTAATAAAAACATATTTTATATCTTGAAATGATGTAAAAATATGTAATTTTGATAAAATATATTGCATTATCTTGCATATATCAAATTATTAGATTAATTTTTTTTTTTTTTTTAACTTTTTTTAATTGTTAGTAAAACTTGTATATTTTTTTTAAAAGAAAAAATTGTAGGTGAAAATAAGGTTACAAGTGTCTTTTTATAATTTTCCGTCTCATGTTAACGGTAAGTTAACGGAAGGATACCTACTTGTTCGATAATCCAAAATTTGAGACATGTAGTGCTCGATTTTGAAATTTGGATACCTACTTGCTTGTTTTGGCAAATTTTGAGTACGTCCGGTGCAATTTAGCCTTTTATTTGTTTGGTAATCTACATTTTACATAAACCCAAGTACCCAACCCTTCTTCCTCCGCAATCAGTGGTATCGTAGCGACAGCGACGAGTGCTGCAAGAACACATCAGATTCCCTCCCGGAAGTAGAAAGGTAGAAGTAATTTTCCGGTTAGTTTGTACGATTGTCCGTAACTTGCATCGTCTTTTTCTAGGGTTTTAATAGCTTCTGCGTTTTCGCTTCGCGAAGATGGGGTTTTTATACCCATTCACTTTGAAATATGTTCTCGAAATCGCAGTGCTTTCTGATTCGGAAGATTCGGCTTCCAGTTTACTAGGGTTTATGATTTGGGGCTTTGCTCATGATGTGTGGTTTGCTTATCTGAAACAAATACAGTTCTTTGATTAGAAGTGATGAATTTTTCAATTGATTTGTTAGAAAAGCGTGTTTATCTCTGTTAGAGCTTAAAAAAATCTTTGCTTTGAACAGAAGGATGAATTCATGAATATGCTCTAGGTCTTCTATTGAATTTTGACATTTCTATGTATTGGCATGTAACTCAGACATGGTTTTGTTGATTGGGCTTCAAATTGATTACTTTTATATTAGTTCTAATAATGTAACGATATAATGAGAATTTGAGAGTTACCCAAGGTTTCATAACGAAATTGAGTATTCAGTATAGTAAACTAAGTAAAGGTTCGAGTTCGAGAGAGGCCTAATGAACTTAATTCTGACTCATAACTCTGAAAGCAGTGCTTCCCATTCTCCATTACAAGAGACAAACCAGTAAGCAACACTTGCTAGATACCCATAGTGAAACCACTAGGCAGAAGCAAAAGGAAGGTACTATAGGGGGAGTTTGGTATGACTTATAAACGCGAGTAATGCACTTCTTCATGCTATTTTTTGGGCTTCTACATATACCGATTTTTGTGTTTTTCTTCAGCTGTATATACTGTTTTACGCAGATACCGAACATGTTCTTATTTTTTGTGATTAAAAACAAGCACCAGTGAGAACATATCCCGGCTAGCTAGCAACAAAAGAGAGGAAAAAAATACATATAATTAACCAAAATCTAAAATTTGAGTAAAATCCATGAAGCTCTTGTTTTGCTTAGATTGTGAACTAGTTGTGCCGCTGCTAGATCTAGCGACCTTCAGGGCTATGTCTCTTTCGTCTGTGGGTCAATAAGAACTTTCAATGCCATGGTAGAGTTAACGCGGTCGGATTGTTGAGCAGACAGACTGATTAGAGAGTTCCAATACAATACCCCGTGGCTGTTGTAGAGTATATTTTTTAACCTATATCGGGACTATGTCTCTTTCGTTTGTGCCTAATAAGATGCTTGAGCACGTTGCATCATTCCCAATTGGATATTATCTTGGCATAGTAAATATCCTAGAACATTATTAACATATATAATTGTATTTGTTTCTAGGTACACACTATGATTCAGTGGCTCTGCACTATTTCTCAGTGGCTCCGGGACAATCGAGACGACGACACTGGTCTAACGGATCTTCCCGACGACCTTCCAATAGAAGAAATCATCAGCAGAACTCGTCTAACGAATCTTCCGGACGACATTGTCATAAACATTCTTAGTAGACTCCCTCTCCGTTGTATTATGAATCTGCAAACAGTATGCAAAAAGTGGTTGGCTTTAACTTCGTCGTCCCATTTTGCTGAAACCCATTTCAAAACTCCAACGAAATCTCAGATCTCCGACGACAACGAGCTGGATCTGTTTTTCTTCGACAAGGAAGCTGATAGATACAAATTGGTCAAGATCATGTGCAACGGTTTCGTCAGAGTGGTTTCCGATGTCTCTCCAATGCTGGTTGGATCTTATGATGGATTGCTAGTGTTCCAGATGTTTCTCGGATCAAGATTTCTTGTGTTGGATCTCGTTACTAGAGAATACACCTACATAGATGCACCTGCATCTGTCGTACCAATACCTTCACCATCTCATTATTTATCGCTATCTGCCATCCTTTCTCGTCCGGCATCCCAAGGATTCAAGCTACTTTTTTCTACTATTATAAGAGATCATGAGCCTGGTTATCGATATGAATTCTTCGTATATGAATCTGGGAATAAGATGTGGAGAAAACTATCGACTTCATCTTATCCACCCTTGTGTGCAGTTGAACTTCACGCTATCGTGAACCCAACAATCTACAAAAACTCTATGTTTTGGATGGCGCCGAGCCTCGTCACGGAAGGCTTTTTTGTTGGCGACCCCCCTCCATGTAGAAGCTCTGTGGTGATCTTTAACATGGATTCTGAAGAGTTTCGTTCGATGCCTCATCCAGGTGATGAATGTCCTCTAATTGCAAATTGTCACATTCACATGTATTTCTTTGAAGTGAAAGGGGAGTTATATTTTTTCCATAATTCTCTTAAAACTAACGGTATCGATATATGGTCGCTGGAGGGTTACGACCGCTGGTACTGGGTGAAGAGGCACTACGTCGAAACTGTTTTTCCTTTGAAGAAGATATCATCTGCATCGTTCCCTTCAAAGGCATATGGGTTTAATACGGTAAGGCTGATGAAGATTGAAGGCGATTCGATTTTCTTCCGCTGCCAATACAGAGGTTTGTTTGTGTATGACTGGAGGAAGAGGAAAGTGAACAAACTTGATAAAGGTAGGAGGGGTTATTTCGTGTTCTTAACTAGCAGTAACGAGTTTACTTATTCCGACAATTCACTTTCATCGGAAAGCCGGTTCCGATGCAGACGAAGACAGGGACGAATCCATGCAGCCGTGCGTGATCACATAACAAGATACTAGGAAACAACTTTGATCACATAACAAGATACTAGGAAACAACTTCAATGTTCAAACCGAGCGCTAATTTAATTTTGCCTTTCTCAGTTTTTTCTTGTCCATTTCTAGAAAGTTTAAATTTTGCTGGTCAGAGGAATTCGGGTTTTTGTTTTATTTAAAAATGGAACATTACTGTCAAAAATAAACTTTATACTGAGTTGTGCCTCGAATCATGTGCGCCGAGTTACTCCAGGAACTCAGTGAGCACGAGCCATAATGTAATACCCCGTTTTTAGTACACGAGTAATCGATGACTTTTTTATGACGTTTATAAGTTAATTTTCGAAGTTATTTAGTAAGAGGGGAGGTAGTTGAAGTTACCAAGAAGTATTTGCTAGTTAATTACGGGGTGAAGATTGTAGTTTGAGGAAGCCCCAAAACCTAGGGGGTAATTTAGTAAAAGATAATAAAATAATATATAAAAAAAAGAGAGACAGAAACGGAGAAATTTTTCTCCCACTCAAATGCCAACTGACTCTTTATCTCCCAAATAACAAGGCTTTTTAAAAAACAAGACTCCTTGTGTTGTTCTTCTTCTCTCCTCCTTATACCCATTCTTCTCCTTCGTCTTCCTCGAAAAACAACCGGCTGCCACCATCACCACCTCCTCCACCCCACCACAACAAGTTCTCTCTCTCTCATGCATCTCCCTCCATGTCTCTCTCTCCTCCTCTCTGTCCTGTCCGGCGAGAAGCACAGCAGCGGCAGCGGCCTTCTCCGACGAGGAGACCCACCTCCATCACCGGCAACACCACCATTGCCACCACCTCTTCCTCCTCCACCACCTATCTCTCTGTCTCTCTCCCTCCTCTCTGTTCTCTCCGGCCAAGCAGAGACAGAAGCAGCAGCGGCTGTGGCCGTAGGCCACGCCACCACCGCCGCCGGAGAAACCTGGCGCGAACACCCACCACCACCACGACTTCATCTCTCTCTCTCTCTCTCTCTCTCTCTCTCTCTTTGTATCTGAGCTCTACCCCCTCGCTCTCTCTCCCTCTCGGACGAACAGAAAGGAAGCGGAAGCAGAGGAGGCCAGAGCCTCCACCGCCGCCGACGCCTCCGCCATTAAAACTGGGGAAGAGCTCGGACCCGCCAATCCGACGCTACCCATCATCATTGATCCCTCCCAATAGTATCCAGAAGGTCCGAGGAGACCATTAGAAGCATCAACCGGAGCCAACAACGCCGGTGACGTCGCCGTCGAGTGCCACCTCCGACCGCCACCGTCTGAAGCTCCAACGGTCTCGTTTCTCGACCGTTTTCGACGATTTTTGGCTTAGGTACACTCTAAATCACCCAAATTTTCGTTTTAATCAATCAAAATACAATCTTGCTAGCTAGAATCGAATATAGGATGAGAAATTGTACGTGTTTTCAGAAAAAAGTGTCTTTTCATGAAACTTAGGGGTATAAAGTGTATTTTGCCAAAAATGTATACAGTTATGAGAGGGGGTTGTTGTGAACTTTCTAAAAAGCTAAGGCTATTTAGTGTGGCATCTAAAACTGTTATTCTAGTAAGAGGGGGTTTTGTTGTCTTTTGATGAAATGATATTCACATAACTATATAAGTATACACACACACATATACATATATATGAAGATAAAGATAGGGGGATTTCGAATTAAATTAATTTATGAATTTTATAATTACTTTTTTTTTGAGAAATTATTGTGTCGTCAACGGGGCTTGAACCCGTTTTTTTTTTCGAGAAATTATTGCGTCGTCAACGGGGCTTGAACCCGTGACCTGATGCAGGGGCTTCCAACGCTCTACCACTTGAGCTACCACCCTACCTGCTATAATTACTATTTAAGTATGCAAAAATAACTTGAGTAGTAAAATTTTACAATAAATGGATATTACAAAGTAAACTAGAGTTGTTTAATATACTATGCCTATTTATTCAATAATCAATATCATTTTTTTTAAATAGCTAATCCCAAAGTATTGTAAATTGACATTCTAAATGAATTGCTTGTCTAACATTTTTTTGGAATAAAGTAAGTTTATGAATAGATTCTTGACTTAATATTTTATCTTTCTCTAATTTAAAAATAATTATTTCTAACACCAATAAATAGAATTTAAATAATACCTATTTTCCCAACATATATATTTTAAAAGTATCATCTCCTAAACAAGATAGTATATAGTATTTTTATTTTACTATTAAGAGTCTATATCCAATAATAAATTTTGTTAAACTAACAATTTCTTTCTATAAATAATTTATTCTAGAAAAGTAAAGTGGAGTTGTTAGAATATTAAAGAATAAAATGTGGTTCTTTACAATAAAGTCTATGTTATGAAATATGTAATTGGACTGATGTGAATATCCACCACATAGTTGGGTGTATTTTGTATTATTATATTCTGGTCCACAAGCTCACCTAATGCCTATATAAGGAGGCTTAGGGTTGGAGAATAAGACACATCTCAATACTCTTTTCCCTATATCTTGACTCTCTTTAGTTTCTTGTCTCTCTCGTCTTCTCTCGATTCACAACACGTTATCAGCACGATAGTACTCTTAATCGGATCTGCAGTAAAAATAAAAATCAAACGAAGACCAATGTTGAAAGCTTCACAGCTTCGGATTCAAACTAAAAGGACAAGATGGCAACAGAGGTACGGACGGTTTTCATTGTGGTAGAAAATTGTTATAGGTGTGAAGATAAGATGAGTTTCATTGTGGTGCACGCAACTCCATATTTTTAGCTCCAAAACTTTATTCATCTCATGTTTGCCAAAGTTTTCTTTTAGCATGTGCTCTGCCCTAGTTTTACCTTTAATTGTTTTTTTTCTTAATGCAAAATAAAGAACAAAATGTACGTTGAAGAATCTGCAGAGAACTTTGGTGATACGGTACCAAATAATATGTAGTCGTTATATACCACTAGCCATTACAACCAATATATGAGCCAATCACGTCCTTGGATTTTGCTCATTATTCAACATCCTTGGTATCCTATGTTGAGGTTTGGCCAACTCTATAATAGACATTTAATGGTTACAAGTTACAACTAGAAAGTTCTTTTTGTCTGGTAATATGATAATATTTTACACTTCGTGTTCTTTCAATACTCTATTTACTGGAAAAGTTACAGTAGAGAACTACACACACATCTCTGGACCTATACGTGTCTCTTCGTGATTTTTTTTTCTTTTCTCTATGTCCAAAGAAAAAGATGATAATAATAGTAGTTCTATACTTTAATTCGGCATCTCGAATGAGACAATACTTCCTCTTGTTATTATCTATAAGTACCCTTGTAACATAACTGCTACATAGTCATATGACGGGTTATGTACTTTATTATTTTCTGTTGGTTACTTAATTTCGTTCATCTTATATGAAAAGACCTCCAGGGGAGGTTTTAACCCATGATCAAGGATTGGTCATAATATTGATACATGACAAAGGATAAGTTCTCACACCTGAAGTTGTGAACTGGATTATCCCTTGTAACATGAAGTTACAATTGTTTTTATTATGATCTGAAGTCATAATCGATTAATATTATATCTCCATAAGAGATATTTAAGATTCTCTTGTCATCATGTTAGTCCTCCTGAAGAGGCGATATCAATCTAAATTATTATTATGCTTATAAAAAGTCACGGTCCATACCTGAAGTTATGGAATACAAGACGCTTTAATCGTGACCTTAAGTTGCGATAGTGTTTTCTTTATGACATGAAGTCATAGGTATTATCACTACATCCCCTGAAGAGATGTCTAATACACATAAAACGCTTGTTATTATCAATCCTCCTGATGAGGTAGCGTTATGTGTTCTTTACTTTACGTTACTTTTATGTACTTTAATTATCTGCATTTTATTTTCATAATTATTATGGATCAAAAACGAAACTCCATAAGAGATTTCGCAGTGGCTATTGACATGCATGTATAGCTATATAATTTGTTCTTGAAGTAACAAATTGCATAAAATCACTCATAACCTGTAGTTATGACTTTCATAACCTGAAGTTATGAAATATTATAAATAATTATCTCCTGAAGAGATTGCTACAGTTCAAATAATGATCCACCCTCCTGAAGAGGTTATATTATGTTTATTTCTTGTATCACAGATTTATTTTTAATCTTGTCTAGTATTTTTCCGTTTATACACTTGTTATTGATTTAAGTAGAACATCCAGAAGATGTTGTTAGTCCATGAGGGTTTATTGGACAAACGCATTTTATATGCGTAAAAAGTGATTTTTATACCAGAAGTTATGAAAATAAATATTATAACATGGAGTTATAAAATAACATCAAAAAAATATCCCTGAAGAGAGAATCTACAACCACTCACTTTTAAACCAAAGTATTGACATTCACATCTCTTTTTGGGTTTCTTGGAAGAAATTTTGATTAGAGAACTACGACGTCCAAGAGATTGCTTATTGTCAATATTTTTAATTAAATTTGAGGATTGGTTTATACAAAGTACATATGAGACAAATCGATGACTGCAGCATCAACGCAATATAAGCATGGTTATGATAATATTGCTCACGTCATGAGGGGGAGAATGGGTCCTACTGCATGACGCAAACTAAAATACCATTGTCTCTATTGGGTATGTACTAATGCAAAATTCCAACAATATGGATAGCTTCTTGACTAATGGGTGTCAGTTTGGGTACACTTTAAGCATAAAAGGGTTACTCGTGTACATATGTTGATCCTCCGGAAGAGGAACACGAAATCAAAGCATCCAAAATAAGTTGGGATATGAATATATTGCTCTACAAGATGGGAAAACAAGATTGCGAGAAAAATCTTGAAAGATTGTCATTAGTATGGATCAAAACCAACGTTGGTAACCAAATAGCCCTGGAAGAGGCATATAGCTCTGGAAGTAGCTAAAGGTACCTTAATACAATCTTATGATCCTACAATTAATGATTACTAAGCGCTATACAAATCATACGGGTTAAAGGAAAAAGTATTGACTAGATAATCAATTGCCAAAACAAAGTCAACACACGCATAAACTATTGCTCGGGTGACATAAATATGTAGAGCAAAACGTATAGTACTCAAAGTACTTATAACCTGAAGCATAATTACAATATATGCGAATATGATAGTGTAAACCCTGGTACGCGTGGGATACATGTCGATATTTTATGTCCGCTGTTAAGCGTGGGAGTTACTTTGGGGTTTAAGTCCGCTTTTAAGCGTGGGACTCATCTTAAGGTTATATGTCCGCTGTAATGCGTGGGACTCATATTGAGGTTTATGTCCGCTTTTGAGCGTGAGACTTATAAAATGAGAACATGATATGATATGGGTCATGATAAATTCTCAAAAATATAATCTTCTCGTGGTGAGAATGATGGTATTGTTCTATTAGTCTCGGGGACTAAGGAAAAATACAAGATGGGTTGAAAAGTAACTAGTTACAAATACGATCGTACGAATCACAAATTTGTGAAATTCCATGGAGGTTGGTTCCCATGAGAAATATTATTTGTCTGAAGCAAATCAAAAGTGTACACTCGTGAGTAGTTTTAGGTGCATATGCATTTTATTATGTTTTAGTAATTATATATTATTAGATTGTGGTCTTGCAATGGTTTTGTTTGCCAGGTACAACGGTGTTACCAAGAGGGGGAGGACCAATCCAGATGCGGCACTCTTTTTCCTTCGCTATGGTTTTTGTCCCTCAGGGTTTTTCCAAGCAAGGTTTTAACGAGGTTGCAAACATTATTAAGATGCGTTCCTGAAGAATGTCATCATCAAGGCTGAGCAAATAGAATTCACCGATGTACTCTTTTTCCATAGTCATTGACTTTTTTCCCACTGGATTTTTCATGACAAGGTTTTAACGAGGCATCGTAGTGGTGAATATTCAAGGGGGAGTGTTATGAAATATGTAATTGGACTGATGTGAATATCCACCACATAGTTGGGTGTATTTTGTATTATTATATTCTGGTCCACAAGCTCACCTAATGCCTATATAAGGAGGCTTAGGGTTGGAGAATAAGACCCCTCTCAATACTCTTTTCCCTATATCTTGTCTCTCTTTAGTTTCTTGTCTCTGTCGTCTTCTCTCGATTCACAACAGTCTAAGCTAGTATTTTCCTATTGTAAGAGTTTATACTTAGGGAAATTCTAAAAGTAAATATATTATTTCTCTCACTACTTAAAATACAAGTGTAATATTTGTGAAATTGAGTAGTAATATTAGATAATTATAATTTGAGAATATGACTATTGTAAACTAGCACACTCTTGACAATTATAGCAACAAAGGACGATTTAGACTTTGCATTAAATTAAATTGAACTTTCTCACATCGTCACTTACATATCACGTGTTATTCAACTAATTAGAAATTATAAATTTGTATGTGACGAATTTTTAGTCGAGGGCTACGTCTACCTGTAAAGCTTGCGAGCTATTTGCTGTCTTTAGAGGTGAGTAAACATGCCAAGTCTAGCGTGCCTAGCTTCTTTCGCGTCCAACACGATTTCTTTATTTGTCTCAAAATGCGTTACGACTGTTTTATTTGAGATTTGATTGTATTTTGAAGTAGATGTTTTGAGAATGTCTCACGAAAATAATAATTCATAAATAATGCAAAGCGGAAAGAGTTGTGCGGGGATCAATATATTATAGATAGATTGTCGTGTTGACTTCGGTCACTCCATGTACTTACCTCTCTGGCCGCCAGAAGTATTAGGGGGGTGCCGACACTTATGGTCATGGCAGCTAGTGAAAGGATAGATCTTCCCGTATCAACACGTTAATAATATGAGTTTCTTCGAGAAGAAATTTATGAAAAGAAAGAAGAGATAGATTGGGAAGGATATTCCCGGTTTGAGATATAAGAGAAAGATTGAGATGCAAGGCAAAAGAAAGAGAATTATTTCCATTACTATCATGTTTAGAGTTCCCCAACTTGCATGCACTTCGTCCTGTACCACCGTTGAAGGGGGAGGGCTCTCATCCAAGAACTTCCCAATGAATGTGTTGTGCCAAAGGTTTCTAAGGGAAGAAACGATAATTGGGTTAACGTACATTGTTGGGTCTTGTCTTGGTAAGGGAATGAAGTTAGGATTGAAAACTTGGTAATCCGGACTTGAGTCTGGTGAGTTGTGATCCATTAGTGGTTTGAACAAGAGAGAGAAATGATACAAACCCTAATAAGGAGAAGAACTAGATACAAAACCTAGACCCTAAGAGCTCTATACAAACCCTAGAATGAACGTTATTGGTGGACTTGGGCGGCATGCAAGACTAAAAGAAACCCTAGCAGAGATGCAATCACACCGACCAATTAACCCTAGTTAAACCATGGACTGCAATTCAGCCATGCAAACTCCCAAAACACCACTTTAAGCTGTACAAAACTTGAGTGCCAGTTGCAGTGGCGGTGATGGCAAGAAGCAGTAGACTTAGCTTCTCTTGATGGACACAACCATGCTTAATAATGACCTAGAGCAGTGTGAAACTTGTGATGGATCTCACAGACCCACTCCTCTCTGAAGCCCGTAAAAGCCTCAATGAAGACTAGTCACCATGGCGATCCGAACCACTTAGAGATAATGACGAAGTAGGACCAAGATGGAGAGTAATGGAAAGGTGAACCAGTAAGGGAGAAAGAAATCAAAGAGAAGAAAGAAGAAAAGATTTGGTAAATAGTCTATGGAAGATGAAACGATTCTAGAGAGAGAAAGTAGTGAGAAGCTCTAAACCAGAGCACGTTGATGACCACATTGAATGTGAATTGAAACAAGCTCATTGATCTCTAACTTTAAAAATATCAAAACATGAAGCAGACAAGAGTCTCAAACACACAATCTCATGACCACTCCACACGCATCCAAACCAATACACCAGCTGTGTGTGTGAAGACATTGTTGCCTTAAGAAAGAATGCATCTTAATATTCCACATATAGAAGATGTTCCTCCCACTAAACACGTCGATCTTTATCATCCCTCCAGACATTGTTATTCGCAGCTCCGAAACCCCCTTGATTGCGTGCTCCACCTAGATCGCAAAACTCTGGACATGAATTTCAGCGGATTGTGAAAACCTACCTCTTAAGCTCCACCTTGATCTTAGAATGCAGCTAACCAGGATATTCTACCAGTTTTTTATAACCCGGTTATTGGAAAGCAAGAACGATGCTAATATAAAATCAAGAACACACCGATGTTACATGATTCACTCGTACGATGCTATCTATCTCCGCGGCCAAATACCACTTTGTTTATTGATAGAAACATTACAAAAACAACCCACACACAATTTTTCACGACCTACTCCCTTGAATAAACCTAAGAAATACTAAACTTGCGCCTAAAGCAACCCAAAACCTTCCTAATGCAATAAGGAAACAAGCAGGAAAGTGCATGCGCGCAACCAGCTCGAGCGAGCTGGTACAGGGCTTATGCGAGCTTCCTGGAGATCCTGAGATTCTTCCTTCTTCTCCTTGTCTTCCCCTTGCTCATTTGTTGGTCCGTCGCTTCGCATCTAACTCATTGCCAAGCCTTCGTGAGCCTATCCGAGGAACAACATCCAACATGAAACTTCATTGATTTATGCTATTTAGTATAGCCCATGATACACTAGCCCACTTGAGGTTAAGTACAATTTGGGCCTGGATTATATCCTGGACGACCATTTAGTCTCTTTTATAGAAGTTTCTCGTGATGCATGGATGTATAATTATGAAAAAGTTATTGAATGATGTATTACAAATATCTTAGCTCAAATAATAAGGGAAGGTTCTAAGCCTTCAATTCTAACCACTATATTATATCTTGTTGAGATCCTTCTAAGAGGGAACGACTTATATATAAGCGGAGGAACTCATTTGTTCCACACCATCCAAGAGCTGTGAGCTCTTTCATTAAAAATATAAGCTCTTTTTCTCTACACTCCTTCAGTTGCCCTATTGCTAGCGTTCTACGATTTTTGTAGGCTTACTTGCTTGCATAGTAATATTTAAACCAGATAAGTGCCGCAAACGAAGGTCGATGAAAGTAGACGTAGTATTGAACAACAAAATAGTTGGACAATTACAATAACTAGTAATACATACTATTTCGAGCATGCCTAGATTGTTTAATGAATATGATAAGTTTTTGGAAGCCTCCTAATATTACTATCTCCAGCATCCATAGGCTATTTTTTTCTTCTTACATGGAGTATTGTTTAATGATTAGGTACAAATTTTGAAAAGGACGAGATTTCGTCAAATAACCAACTTACCGAGGCATTTCGAGTACGTGAGGAAACGACTCTATTTGTTCGAGGGAAGCAAGAAGGACGACAAGGAAGCTTGACGAACTTTTGCAAGAGATTCAAGTTCTGTCCAAGCGACTTGATATGTACCTTGAAAGTAGTATTATAAAAGTTAGGGTAGTGAAGTAAGTTAGGGTAGTGAAGTATTTGGGTGTAAACGGTGCTTGTACTTAAGAATGTAAATGGTTCGGTTTGAGTAAAAAAAAAATAAATATTGACGACTCGGTTTAACTTCTTGGTCCAATTTTTTTTAATTGGTTTTACGCATTTCAATTTGATTAAAAACGTTTTTTTTTATTTTTTTTTTAGTTTCCGTGCTTCTTAATGTTTGTTTATATGTTACATCTCCTGTACCTACCTGGACAATGCTTTCCTACTTTCTTGAAGGATATTCTTCTGGCAATCATTTGATATTTGTTACGTGTTACAACTCGTAGCTACTTTGCTATGACTTCCTCTCAAGATTTTCCAATTTTCTTGCGGGTAAGGATGATGACGGATCGGATTCGGACCGGATCCACCTATATCCATATCCGAATCCGATCAATATAAGTGGATTCATATTCGATCCGAATCCGACCGAATCCAGAACGGATAAGAATCGAATTCGGATCGGATTAAATTTGCAGTATCCGTATTCGACTCGACAATCCGAATCTCCAGAACCGTATCTGATCCGGATCCAGATTTGGATCCTACGTAATTTTGTTTACTTCTCATAAAAATACTCAAAAAGATCAGAAAAATACGTAAGAAACAACCAACAAAATAAAAAATATGCCTAAAAGTTTAAAAATATGTAAAAAAGTATTTTACCAATATGACAAACGTAAATCTACCAAGAAATATAAGCGAGCCATTCAAAGATTTAAGGCACCAACAATGTCTGAAATTGTCTACAAATTCAATCAAAAAACACTAATATTGTCCGTAACCATAGTGGATACTGGAATACTTTCTTTAGGCCAGAGAACATAATGTGTAGTGAATTGTGTAATCTATTTATATATATGTAGGTAAAAACATAAATTTTTATTACTCTAAGGGTATTTTCGTAAATTATGTGTGTTCGGATTCTCTCGGGTCGGATGGATATCCTAATATGTTCGAATCGAATCCGGATACGAATCGAATTTTAATTTATAATATACATATCCGATCCATTTCGGATTCGGACTTGATCCATTCAGATCGAATCACTCGAATTTTAATTTATAATATACATATCCGATCCATTTCGGATTCGGACTTGATCCATTTAGATCGAATCACTCGGACTTTATTAACACATATCCGTTAATCTTAAAGGCTTAAACTTTTTTTTTAACTGTTTTAAATAAAAAACAAAATTTCATAATTTCACATGTATTTCTTTGATAAAAAAAATAACATACCAAAATCTTTGTGCATTTTAACAACTGACACAAGAGTTGATACCTGTTGTTCTTGAATAATTTTTTATTGTAACGATTTGTATTTTTCATACAAATGTAAAAAAGACTATTGTATAAAATGCACAAAGATACTTGTATGTTATTGTTTTATTAAACAAATACATGTACAATTATGATTTTTTTGGATTTGTTTTAAATCTATTACCAAAAAAATTAAAGACTTCAAGATTAACGGATATATGTTAACAAAAACATATTTCATATCTTGAAATGATGTAAAAATATGTAATCTTAATGAAATATATTGCATTATCTTACATATATCAAATTATCATATTAAAATTTTACTATTTTACTTTTTCTTTTAGATTTGTTAGTACAATTGTATTTAAAAAAAATGTTAGAGGTGAAAATAAGGGGTATAATAGTGTTTTTGTATTTTCCATCCAATATTAACTGAAATTTAACGGAAAGTTAACCACTTGCTCGAAAATTGAAAATTTGAGACATGTGGTGCTCAATTTTGAAATTTGGGTACCCACTTGTCTGTTTTTACCAAATATGGATACCTCCGGTACAATTTAACCTTGTTTAAATGGCTAATTTAAGAGAAAGTACATCATCATCCAAGTTAGTACCCACATTCTCCTAAAAAAGAAAGTTAGTAACCACATCACTAACGGAATTTTTAGTAACCACATCACTAACGGAATTTGGATCACATTTATTTGTAACACGTTTAGATTTCTCTTGTAGAATTAGTTTTTCCCTAAGAACGTGGGAAGAAGCTCAAGTAGGTGAGTTTATGCTCTAGCACCATGGCCTTGTCCTCTCTTTAAATCGAAGATTTCTTCTTAACTCAAGATATAGAGAATTGATCATATGCTCTCTTTACTCTCACTATAGTTACACCCCCCCCCCCCCCTACCTCTCTCTCTCACAATCAAACTGCTTTCAATCAATTGATCCGTTTCGGGCGATCAAGTGCTAGGCCGGATGAATGTGTCAAGAGGAGCCGTGTGAGGTGATTGTTCCGATCAAAATCGATAGTAATGGGGTCTAAGAAAAGTGTCCGTCATCGTTATTCTCTTCATTCAACAGTTCATCAATTTTAACAATATTCTTTTCTCCCGCCTTATTGCCTTCCCTTCGGAATACCAGAGGAGGAGGACGATCCTACACAATGAGACCCTTAAAACCAAATTGACTGAGAACGAAAGCAATATTTGATATGTTGTGAGAAATCTTCCCTTCGTGAGATCCATCAAAGACAAGTGGTCCATTGTTTCTGTTGAAGAGCACTACGCGTACAGACTCCACAAGCAAGAAAGACGACAATAGCGTGAGTTCTTGAGCAGAATCAAGTGAAGAGTAGCACGTTATATACGACATACCTCCACAACAGGTAAATAACCAGAATATTAAGTACAACATCGTTAATTCGCGAGCAGAATTTAGTGACAGGTCACAAATCGCAATTCGGCCACTTAAGAACGAAATGTGACATGTCAATGACGTGGAATCAACTTAGTTTATTTTATGACAAGCTTATAGAGGAAAATGGTAAAGGGTAAATTCATATTTTGACATTCATTTACAGTCCGTGAAAATTAGGAGTATTCCCTGTGAATTAGCAGACAGTGAGGGTATGAAATGCATATTTATCAAAACATGAGGGCTGATAGTGTAAAGTGTAAACTACCCTTAATCGTACACAAATAGTTGGGGGTCCTGCCCTTAGAAAATCACATTTTTTAACGCCTAGATTGAATGAACTCAGGATATCCTCAGCCCGACGAGGCCTGGCGCAAGGCAACATTTTTCAATATTACAAATGTGCACCCGTACAAGTGATATTTACACTTTGGGCTACCTATATTACATTTATGTCGAAAGAACCCCCACAAATGGCAGTTTTATTTCGTTTTGTAAATTGATTTTACAGAAAACCCAACCCTCCCCCTTCGCTGCTCTTCCTCCTCAATCAGTGGTAGCGACGGCGACGACTGCTGGAAGAACACCTCCGATTCCCTCTCAGAAGTAATTTTCCGGTAAGAGTTTGTACGGTCGTTCATAACTCGCGTCGTTTTTTTCTAGGGTTTTAATAGCTTCTGCGTTTTCGGTTCGCGAAGATGGGGTTTTTATAGCCGTTCACTCGTTGTTTTGAACTATGTTCTCGAAATCGGAGTGCTCGCTGATTCCGAAGATTTGATTTCTAGTTTTCTAGGGTTTATGATTTGGGGATTTTGCTCATGATGTGTGGTTGCTTATCTGAAAAATATACATTAATTTGGGTAAAAGTGATGATTTTTTTAATTACTTCGGTTAAAATCCTGGCCATCTCTGTAAGAGCTTAAAAAATCTTTGCTTTGAACAGAAGGATGAATTCATGAATATGCTCTAGGTCTTCTATTGAATTTTGACATTTCTATGTGTTGGCAAATAACTAAGAAATGGTTTTGTTGATTGGGCTTCAAATTGATTACTTTTATTTTAGTTCTAAAGTACCGATTAACGAGAGTTTGAGAGTTAGCCAAGGTCTCGTAACGAAATAGAATTAGAGTAGATGTTCGAGAGAGACCTAATGCAATTGATTCGACTCAGAACTCTGAAAGCAGTGTTTCTCAGTCTCCATTACTAGAGACAAACCAGTAAGCAACTCGCGCTAGATACTGGTAGTGAAACACTAGGCAGAAGCAAAAGGAAGGTACTATAGGGGGGAGTTTGGTATGACTTCAAAGTAGCTTATAAGTCAGTTTTGGATTATAATTTGAAACCAACTTATAAGTAGTAGTGTTTGGTTTGGACTTATAAGCTTAAAAGTTGGAGTTCGACTTATAAGTTGTTAAAATTGAGTCTAGAGAAGTTGTGTTTTTGAAGCTTTTTTTTTTGAACTTTTGGACTTAAAATATCTTCTTCACCAAACACATCCAACTTTTTTGTCCATCTTTACTTTTTTGACAAAAACTTATAAGTCAACATAAGTCATACCAAACTCAACCTGATAGGATACAGACACGACAGCTGGCACGAACTATAATTTGGCCGCCAACTACATGGCGGAGAAAAGAGGTGTTGAAAAGGGAGTAGATTCTGAAATGAAACTTCTAGTTCTTGATGATGTGTGTAGTTAGTACCTGTTTTTGTGTGGCATTCAATTTTCTTCCAAAAAATAAAATTCTTCAAATTGTCCTGCAGCCTCTTGAGTTCAAAATGGATCAGCAAGGGAATAAGATTCCCCAAGTTTCAGGTGTTAACACCGCTCCTCAGCTGCCTTATGGTGGAACTCAGTATGAACCTCCCCAAGTTGGTGTGCCTTCTAGTGGAGTCCCAGTCTCACTTCCTGGCACTCAGCCAGACGGGCCCCATCTGGGTCAAAACCAACTCGCATATCAACAGATCCACCAGCAGCAACAACAACAGTTGCAACAAGATCTCCAAGAATTTTGGGCCGAACAGTTCCAGCAGATTGAGAAAGTTACTGATTTCAAGAACCACAGCCTTCCTTTAGCAAGGATAAAGAAGATCATGAAAGCTGATGAGGATGTGAGAATGATATCAGCTGAGGCACCTATAGTATTCGCCAGGGCTTGCGAAATGTTTATCCAGGAACTCACAAAACGGGCATGGAACCACACAGAGGAAAATAAAAGGAGGACACTCCAGAAAAATGACATTGCCGCCGCGATCACAAGAACCGACATATTTGACTTTTTGGTTGACATAGTGCCGAGGGAAGATCTAAGAGATGAAACACTTGCTGCAATCCCTAGAGGTACAATGGCTATTGGCGGGCCTCCTGATCCATATGCTTACTACTATATGCCACCTCAACATCCACCTCAGCCTTTAGCTCCCGGAATGATGATGGGGAAGCCCATGATGGATCCTCTCATGTATGCTCAACAGCCTAACCCTTACATGGGGCAACAGATGTGGTCAGAGGCACCGCAAGAACCACAGTCATCCTCGGATTCATAGTTGAAGCATAGACTTTAAAATAGGTGAGTTCATCCATATGCTTCAATTTTCCTCTTCCCTTTTTTTTCTGTCTGTACGAATGCATTCAGTTTTATGTTTATGTAGCACTGTAGCAATACTAGCATGTGACCTGTGCCTTCAAAGCACCATTGAAAAGTAGTAGCAGGAAATTGTGTAGTACTGATATATAAGAAGTTACGGAAAGATTAAAGGAGAAATGAAAAAAATTATGGTGAATATCAAGTTGTGGAAAGTGACGGTGCTGAGAGATAAGAATTGGATGTGTAGTTGACAAATAGATTTTCTTTCTGATCAAAATGTAGCTCCTCCAAAATAGATGGATCTCATGGGTTAGAATTATCACATCTAACGGCCCAAAAGACAGAGACGGCTACAGTCTGGGCCGCCCCTAGACTTTCATGGGCCCTAGGCGATGTTGGAGGCGAGCCCTTTTTAACATAAACATAATTGTGTAAGATTAGCAGATACATTATATAGGATGATAAAAATAAGGTAGAAAATTGAGCATATACCTGTTGGTAAATTGTACGTATGTGAATAAAGAGATAAGATCTTCCAAAATTGAAGGCTAGGGTGGTAGTTCAAGTGGTAGAGCGTTGGAAGCCCCTGCATGAGGTCCGGGGCTCAAACCCAGTTGACGACAAAAACAATTTCTCAAAATAAATAAATAATGAAAGCCAAATATATAATTGTGTAAGATTAGCAGATACATTATATAGGATGATGAAAATAAGGTAGAAAATTGAGCATATACCTGTTGGTAAATTGTACGTTTGTGAATAAATAGATAAGATCTTCCAAAATTGAAGGCTAGGGTGGTAGTTCAAGTGGTAGAGCGTTGGAAGCCCCTGCATGAGGTCTGGGGTTCAAACCCAGTTGACGACAAAAACAATTTCTCAAAAAAATAAATAATGAAAGCTAAAAAATTAGGAACTGCTTATAGCCATGATCCAAATCAGTTAGTATTTTTACGATGTTCAATCTACCAAATCAGTTATATTCCTACGAACCATTTTTGCTCTTATATATGTATTATGAATTTACTATATTATCCCTGCTACAAACACACTATGGGCCCCCTTGGAATCGGGGCCCTTGGCGATCACCTAATTTGACTACCATATGGGCCGGCCCTGGCTACAGTTTCGATTATAATGCCCTTGGATCATCAAAGTTTTGACTCATGCATTGAGGTTACTTTAGAAAAATATTATACACAGTAGGGTTATAATTATCATGCGACACTGTTTAGTATTTGTATTGTTGTCTCATGTATCCCCTTTGTGTTATATCTAGCTTTGGGAGCTCTCTACCAATGCAAGAAAAGTATACCTTCCTTCTTCATGTAGTCCTACGAAAATGTCTTATAATATTTTTAGCTTCCATTACTGCAAAATGCTAATGTTACAAATCTGGCAATCCAGGACTTCTGATGATGGGGGAATTTGTGGAATTTTGGCAGGATGATGGTTGAAGAGGTTTCTGCAAGTAAAGTGGGTTATTCTCTAGTAAGGAGTAGTCTGTGAAATAGTAGCAGTGACTATATAACTCTAGACGTGTGTTTTGTTATTTTCTAGTATCGAGTAGTCTGTCAAATAGATATATATCTAGGGTGATGTTTACCTATTGCAAGTCTATTTATAGCAGGTTTGGTTTTTGATCTCTGGCTCTGTTATTCAATCAAGTAATGAGAATCTATGTGGTTTTGGCATCTTGATTTATAGTTGTTGTATTGGACACTCTGGGGCTCTGTTTCTCAGCACCTGAGCTCTTTCTATGTTTTACTTGTGGTTGTGTTCCAAGCTCACCTTCCACTGCTGGTTTCCTCCAGCTCCAGACACTGAACACTAGTTTGGTGAATTGATTTTTTTACTGTTTTGATTATTGTATGATCTCCCAATATTCTGATGAAATTGAAAAATGAGTTCTATCAGTTGGGGCTTTGAGATTGTTTATTGCATTATATATTTCACTGGCGGCAAAGGCGGTTGTGGCTCTGTTCCGAAACGGCAGCAAATGAATCCGGAACGAAGCCGTTGTGTTTCGAAATGGCGGCAAATGGTTCCGGAGCCAAGCCGTTGTTCGTGTCTCCCCTGTCGCCTTAAAATAATCATACATACATTGTTTTATATATATATATATATTTTTTTTTTTTTACTTCATGAACTAGCATTGCAGAACGAGCAATTACTACATCTTATGAATTCTTGATTAATTTGTGAATGCAACGACAACTAGCAAATACATCTTGTGTATGCAATGACACCCTATACTATAATATTGCAGAAGAAGCAAAAGCGTAGTCCTGCGTGAGAGCGGTTAGTGAATGAAGCCTAACGTACTCAAGATGGCAAGGGGGCCGGCCCATGCTAGAAACCGTCCCGGACCGCCCTAGTAAATGAGCTAACCCCGAACCCCGGCCCGGTCCCTCCAACACTTGAACCGGCCCGGCCATCGTAACCCATAGTCAGACCCCCCAACTCGGGACGGTTCCACTTAGGCCTTCTACAACCCGGCCCGGCTCGGGCCTACACCCCCAGGCCGGTTCGGCTCCCTAATGACGATAATGTTTTTTTATTAACTTATATATACATATATAAATATTAAAAATATATTATTTAATATATTAATAATATATATTACCCAGCCCACTGGGCCACTAACCCCGCCCGGAACCCCTCAAAGACGGCCCCTGTTAAAACCCCGACCCCTAACAACTTGATAACTTACAATGAACATTACAAGAAAAAGACGCGATTCTAACTTGTACATAAAAAATTTGCAAGGAACATTACAAGAAAAAAGATGCGATTCTAACTTGTACTTAAAAAATTTGCAAGGTGATACGTTGAATAAACACGAATAGTACACTCAACTGGTGAAAAGGATCAGAGTGCTATACTTGTCGATTAGGAATGTGAATGTTCGGATTTTACTATCGGTAGTTGTGTGCTTATTTCATTTATATCTAAGTAGTTCTTATTTTAAGTTCTATCAATTGCAAACCACTACACAAATGCAAATCGGGACGATTTCCACTTTTTCACAGTAAAACAAACTGGAGCCGGGTACCTTCAAAGTTGTGGTCACACAAATTTATTCTTCACAGTAGTGTTTTTGGGATATGTAGTACTAAAGTCATAGGGATGCATGGGTCATGGTCTAACACAAATTATTATTTTTGATAGGCGTGAGAATTCCCAATCACTATCTTTCGAACGCACATAATGGATAAATCTCTGCAATAGTCTGCAAATCACACTAAAGAGATAAACCAGCATTGCAAAAATTAGATTTGAGAAAATCCGAGTTGAAAGGCTCTCATGAGAAAACTTAACCTAAGAAAACACTGACAGCCTCTGGATACTCCAATGTTCGTACTACCTCTGTTTCGTCAGTTTCAGCCTACTTCACTTTTTGTCACTATTCGCTGGGTTACTTTCATCCGGTGATTTGATTAGCAAAACGATACAAGAATTTGGTAATCTTTGCATGGTGTTATAGAGGAAAGTTTATTCTAAAATACCATGAAAAAATTGTTCAAAAATTACATCGTTTTGGTACCCAAATCACCAAGTCAAAGAGACTCAGTTACGGGTTAAAAAGTCAAACGCAGACGAAACAGACGAAAGACGAAACAGACGGAGGTAGTACTCAACACCCAAGGCTAAGAATGCTAGTCCGACCAAAACAACCGCACCCCGCGTGATTAAAAAAAAAACAGTTGATTTTTAATGTAAATATTGTGCCATTATGGGTTCAATTTAATACTAAACGGGTAGACCTAACAAGGCTTAACCCAACCCATTTTTTTACTGTTCTAATGCTAATAGCGGTCGGTGGGTTGCATGATATCGTGGCGACACTACGATCGATTTCACTCTCTCTCTCTCTCTCACTCTAAACTCGTCTGGTACTACCAATTCTCTATTCTCTCTTCCAGAAATCCCCAATTTGCCGTGTAGCTTGAAGAACCCTACTCACCGGTCAGTTGATCTCTCTCGCTCTTTCACTGCAAATTCATCACATTCATTCTCTTATCTCTCTGTTTCAATCCCTTAATTGGGCATGCATTGACCATTTCTCTTCACTCAGCCCCCAAAAGACACGATAATTGGCGAATTCTAGCACTAGGGTTTGTCGAAATGTCCAATGTTTGATGTCAATTCTGATGAAATTGTGAATTCAGGAAATTCCCCTGGTTTGCATGTGGAATAGTACCCACGAATTGGGTATTCCAGCTTGAAAATTTTGATTTTAGTTTGTGACCTAGAATTTGTTGGTGCAGTTAAATATGTTTTCCTTTTCTTCTGCCTGGTTATTGAATTTCTTCCATTAATGAATGATAGCTCTGCTCCAGTTTCAAATTATTCTGAAATAATAAAATATGCTCTATTCTTCATATTGTTCATAATCGTTAAACACAGGAAGCTCTTAGCTTAGTACTGGTAGTTAGTTGGTTGTATTCCACTCAAGGTTTCTCTAGTGGTTCGACTTCATTGTTCAGTTTCATTTAGAATCCCATGAGTTTTTTTTTCCTGCAAACTTGTAGAAGATTTCATTGATAATAATAATAATAATAATAATAATAATAATAATAATAATAATAATAATAATAATAATAATAATAATAATAATAATAATAATCCAAAGCCATCTTGGCATTACAATGAGCAAAAGAGTTCAACTCTCTAGGGATAAATGAAAAATTACAAAAATCAAAAGATGAAACAAGTAATCTGCAATCCTCAATAATAGCCATAATAGAAATAGGAGGAGACTGCATCTTATTAGATAAGCATTGGATCACTGATTTGCAATCTGAGTGGATTGTGACAGATAAAAACTTTTTGGACAAGGATAAGAGAATTGCTTTCCTGATTGCTTCAGCTTCAAGAACAGTTGGATTCATTCTTCCTTTCCAGCTTTTTAAAAATCTGCCAATAACTTTATCTTCTCCATCTTTAGAATCCCATGAGTTGACCGTTTGAAATACGTAACAAAGAACGAGTACTGGTTCATTCAAATGTGTATTTAAATATGGAGAACCAACTCAAAGTTTCATTCAATTGTGGAAGTTTTTCTCTTCCAAAAACTTGAATTCTGTCTATTCTTTTGGTCTTGATGAATCAATGGTCTTCAAATTATTCTATTACTTGTGACTGGATTAGATTAGTCGTTTTACTGTGCTTTCCTAATATTTATACACAGCTTTCAGAAGAGAGCAAGACGTATGATACCAGCTCCTTTTTTCGGTTGGGTGTGAAATTCATTAGAGCAAACGTATGAGAGAGATTGGTATGTAGTCCTTCGGTGCCCAACTCTTTACATTCTTCCTCGACTGACACGGACATGATTCAGAACAGGTTGTGTGGCTTAAAGTTGTCTGCTGCAGAACTTTGACTGGTCTCCTCTTCTAAAGGTGAATGAATAAGGGTGTGTCTGGAGATATAGATTATTTGATCCAAAATTTAAGTTTCCAATAATCATAGTAATCCAACTAAGTGGCATCAACCGATTGGTTAGTGGACTTAAATCAGGTACCTTGATATAATCATATCCAGGTTCCCTCTCTAAACAAAGAGCCAGGCCTCTTCTCCGACATGCTAGCCACATTGTGGCGACTTTATCTACCACGGTAACTTGGAAAACATAGCATGATAGAGGTTTTAGCTCTAAAACTTGGGTACCCTGTGCTTTGGTGAGAGTACCTGGCATTTGTTCGTTCATCAAACTTGTAATTGGCTCATCAGTGTGAATAACAAAGTCCCGGTACCCTCTGCCCTCTATCAGATCCCACCTCTCTGATAATCCAAATGAACCTAAACACCTCAAATATATAATAAATTTAGCCAAATAATCTCGTCCCCAAACACATCATATCATTATGCCATCCCCTGTCCTCTCACATATCAACAATGTTTCATGAAAAGCAGTGCCAACTCAAGTTGAGTGTTTGAGATCCTCAAACGTCCATATCCGTGTGGTTTTTCTATGATTCCCTTACATTAAGATCTAAAGACGTCATCATCCATGCGAAGACTAGATGCATCATATACTTTTTCTGATTGGCAATTATTACGTGGATGTGGAATGCTTACTAATTTGATACATACTGTAGTCAAAACTGGAAGTGATCGCACGAGAAAATGATAGTTTGAAACTGAGGGTTGTCCACCTTATCGAATAATGCACATACTTCCGGCTATAACACCTGGTGCCATAAGATGATAAGGATGTGGAAAGGTAAAATATTGTTTTCGATTGAACAAATGTAGTGGATGGATATGGAGCTTCTGTCCATTTGAACTAAGGTTTTAGCTCACCTTGGAGGCTAGATAGGCATTTTGAGGCGCTGTGGTCTTCCCCTAAATATGGAAATGAAGAAGGTTTGAGTTTCCATGGTGGAACCGGTCAGGTCGCCGAGGAGACTGATATGTGAAAGAAGGGGGAAAGTGCCAGCCTAAATTGGAAATAAGTACCAGGCTATTATGTAATGCAAATGATAAGATTTGGAAATGATAAACTTAGTGTTTATCAGTGAGCAATACATACCGATTGATTTTACCGTGGAAGACCATTGTTGGGTTGAAAGACCTAATGCTGACACATTGGATCTTGGAAGATCTTCGGATATATATATACATGATCACAAGCATAAAAGACATCAGGGTTAGAGGAAGGTTTTTGTCCCACAAGAATATATCATTTAGAACAAATTAAATACCTTTGGAAGCCCGTATACAAGTAATTCCAAGTAGATCTTCGGATATATATATACATGAACATGATGATTGTTTGAAACTGAGGGTTG
Source organism: Linanthus parryae (assembly GCA_023055425.1). Taxonomy (NCBI): domain Eukaryota; kingdom Viridiplantae; phylum Streptophyta; class Magnoliopsida; order Ericales; family Polemoniaceae; genus Linanthus; species Linanthus parryae. The sequence goes on from JALGPY010000002.1 coordinate 3,927,907, forward strand.
GACACTAGTAATTCCAAGTTATTAAAGAAAAAATTGATTTAGCAGGTTGAATCCACCTGATAGATATCTGGTATTTAAATATTTCTATTATTTAAGCCCATGTGTGATTGTCTTCACACATAGGCTTAAATAAGTGAGGATATTAAATCACGTGCACATTCTCTCTTCTTTAAATTGTACACCTGTATGAGGGCCTTGATTGTACATGTGCTTTGAGTTCTACTTGCTTCACCTAAATTGTATACTCCGGTTGTTCAATCACTTCATATGACTCTTTTTTCATGCCGCATGCTGTGGGGTGCTATATGTGGATTCAACGCATAGTAAATGAGCTGTCTTTGCAAGATTTTTTTGTTCCATCAAAGTTTCATATTTTTTCTTTCAGATTGTGATTACTCCACCAGCACGAAATGGAGCACTCAGGCCAAGCAGTAGAATCTCTCATTCCCGTGGGGCCCGAATTATTTGACACGTCAAGTGAATCTATACCAAGCGATGACCAGTATTTCCTCTTATACTTCATCATGGGTACCTTCTTTGGGCCTGACATCAAGGGTGAAAGACAGCAGAAACCTGTATTGCAAAGACTTGCCGAGGGACTTCCACCATACACTTACGAGAAGCTTGTTGGGTCCCACATAAGAACAGTAGAAGTGGAGAGGATATACTATTACGTACTTAGAAATGCAGATCCATCTGTTGTAGTAAAACTACCGTGGTTGCACCAGTTTCTCCATGGAACTCTCCCCATCCAGACGAAATCTTCCACTTCAGCTTACCCACAGTTTCCTGACCTCTTTTCTCCGCGGTTCCATCCCCACGCATGGTTCCAAGATGGTAACAAGATCATTGAGAACATTGTATTCATTAATAATCCAGATACATATTTTATAAAGTCCCGCGACATCAAAAGGTTCAAGCGGCTATCTGGGTTACAGGATTTGAAGTTAGACAGAGATGGGGCTAGGCTGCACACTTCTGTGAATGGCGAGCTTTTGTACAGTGTGTCAGTGCAAGAAGTTGACTCTAATGGGGGGTTCCCTCGGTCTCCCCCAAGCCCTAACAGCTCTAAAAAGACTAGGCTCCTGAGTGAGTTCACGCAGGCTGAAAATGGTTTGCAAAATGGCCATGTCTTGGAACCTGTTGGCGACTTGCCCCATAATGGTTTACCTATGGCATACAACTATATGGTTCCACCAGCTGAGGTCGGCGGCAATGATGTGGAGAGTCTCCAGCAAGGAATGGTGTTTCTTCCTTCTCATCCGACTATGGAAGATTGGGCAAATATTGTGAATGCACTTAGAGGAGGATCTGCACTGACTGGGACTGCAACGATGGGACGCTTTGGACCTGCAATTGGACTTGTTGACATTGGAGAATGTGAGGATTCCTACTTGTTTCGCGTATCCCTTCCTGGGGTGAAAAGAGATGAGAGTAAGTTTTGTCTTTCATATTCCTTTTCTTAACGTGCACTGATTAAATCGTTGAACATAATGACAGTTTCCAAGTTCAACTAGAAATGCCTTATCTTGTATGTCATCTTGTATGTTACTGCAATCATGCATGCTCAAATCTGTCACTTGAACAGATAATAGGATTGCCATTTCTTCAGGAGAGCAAACTCTCAGGATGTCTTCTCTTCTTTTCCTTTTTTGTCCATTCTCAGTTTCCTGCTTACCGCTCAGAGATACACTTGCGCGATCCAAATAGACTTAGATTATATTTATACCATGTTTGGTCCAATGTGTGCTTCAGAAGTAGGTTATCATGCTTACCGGAAAAATAAGGATTGAACTAAGCCTTTGGTATACCGCTTTCAGAAGTTGGCGCGCAGGGGCGGACACACATGAGGACGAGCAGGGTCGCGACTCGCGTGTCCCTGCACATCTTCACAATTGTTTTTTTTTTTACCAGCAAGTTTTGTGATAATGACAGTAGTGCCGCAGTAAAAAATATTAGTTTGACCAGATTCCCTTCATTGCTTGTTATGAAGTTCCGTAAATTAGAATAAAAAAGAAACAAAGCTTTCATTATTCCTCTTATTTTAAACACTGCAAACATGAGAAATGTAAACCTGTCTAAGGGAATCCCACCCAGCTTGGCCTCTGGCTACACGAGTGTATAACATGTGGGTGCCCTCCTTATGAATCTTTTCTCGGCCTCTGGCTACACGAGTACAACGTAGAGCTGTCAAACACCACGCCTGGCCCGGGAATGGAAGGACCACCGGGCCTGGGTCGGTCCTGTGCCTGGTCCTAGACTCAGGAGAGCTGGTCGCAGTCCGGTCCTGGGAGGCCGAATCCTTGGACCGGATTGGCCCACAGAACCAAACCCCTATGCCTGGGCCGGTCCTAGTCTCTGAGTTTATTATTTCTTAAATATATGTATATATATGTATTTATATAATTAAAGTACTACATTTATATGTGTATTTGTATTTATATTTATGTATGTATATTTATATATTTATGTTAATAAATTAGGCAGTCCTAGGCCTGTCACGGGCTTCTTTTGGGCCGGGCCAGGCTGGTCCTTCGGTCCCCCATATCTGGAGCCAGCCTGGACCACTATACATATGGACTGGTGCTGTCCCACCTCGGGTCCCTGCCAGGCCGTTTTACCCTTCAAACGGGCCGCCTTGGCGGTCCTCTGGCCCATCTGACAGCTCTACAACGTGTGGCCGGCATGTTATGTAGCATGTGACATTAGTATGAAAGAGTATCGTGTATTGTGTCCGGTTTCCATATTTAGGTTCTTGAATCAACCACGGTTTGTTCAAAGGTCTACCAAATTTGTCTTCTCCGTTTGATCTAGCCCAGTCTTTTACCTGCTGTGTAACCTGTGTTCTCCGTATCTCTTAATGAACTTCATCGACGTAATGACCTTACTAAATTTTTCTCTCTTTGGATACAGGAGAATTCAACTGCGAAGTAGAGAGCGACGGCAAAGTAGTGATCAAGGGAGTGACAACTGGGGGTGAAAGGAGTGTTTGCAGGTTCTCGCAGGTGTTTGAGATGCAAACACAGAATCTCAGCCCGCCAGGCCACTTCTCCATCTCGTTCAAGCTTCCGGGACCCGTTGATCCTCAACAATTTACTGGAAATTTTGGTACGGACGGGATTCTTGAAGGCATTGTGATGAAAGATACAAAGATGGCAATAATGGATTAGATTGATCTCATCCGTGTGTAGGTAGGTGTTAGAGTACTTTTTTTTGTTGGTTTATTCTTGTATATTCACTAGTTCGATTCCTCGGTTATTGACGTGTTAGTTTTCTAGATGCTCAGATAAGATGGTGCATGAACAACTCTTTTAAGGTTGTTCGTTCGAAACGCAACAGTGTATCTGATCGATCCCTTAGATGTTTCCTTAAAGTCCCCAAAATAGTTGCATGTTAAGGGCCAGTTTGAGAACTTCTGATCCCAACTCAGCTGTTTGCATGTTAAGGGCCAGTTTGAGAACTTCTGATCCCAACACAGCTGTTTTGCAATAGTAGAAACAGTTTTAAATGCATTTGGTAAAAAAAAGTCTAGACTTTTCGGACAGTTTTTGCTGTCTTATAGCAGCTTTTAGGAAGCAAACGGAGATGCTTTTTCAAAACCTGTTTTTTGATTTATTTATCTGCAATCGGTTTTAACATTGCAGTTTTTTAAAATTTCAATATGTATATTTACAAAATTGATATATGTCATATATTTTTGTCATTTTATTAACACATCAAGTTCACAATTGATTTTACCGAACATGAAATTATTATATCAATATTTTCACTAAAGCTTTCATGTTCATTTGATCTAAAACTCACTTTAGCAACTTTCCAGCAGAAATACTACTGATAAAACAACTTCTAGCGCCACTACAACATTCCTAAACTGAACATGAAATTATTATATCAATATTTTCACTAAAGCTTTCATGTTCATTTGATCTAAAATTCACTTTAGCAACTTTCCAGCAGAAATATTACTGATAAAACAGCTTCTAGCGCCACTACAACATTCCTAAACTGGCCCTAATTCTAAGCTTAGTCGATTGCTAGCTCTCTTTTAATTTTTTCAAGGAGACAAAACTCTTAATATTATACGAGAAGTTGATGTAAATGTTGTCTCTCAGACTCAACGGTTCTTCTTCCGCTGCGTTCGTGACCCTGGTGGGCCCATGACAAGCATCTCATACACTGCTGGGCCGCGGCAAGCATCTCTTCCCAGGTCGAGGCATGTCTTCCAGGGTGAGGCATGACAAGAAATTCTTCCGTGATTGTGTTAAACGTAAAGACGGAATTCTCGCAGCGAGAAGTACTCCGTCTTGCAGTTGTTCAATGAAGCACATCGGAACGACGAGATCTGTCTCCACCGCTATCTGGCGAAGCTGTATAAGAAGAAGTCGTATCGGGTGTAATCGAGCCACGGGCCTTCCACAGGATTTTGAAGAAGCATCATGTATCCTTTGGTTGCGGGGTGACGGAATATCACCGTCTCCGGCGGCGACGGTGACGGAGACGGCGGTGCGTCAACAGTTACTCGCTCTCGAGTAACGAGGTTGCAGACGACGAATCTTGAATCGCAAGGCATATTATTGGAAGACGAGTAAACTGTCGCACGATGCCGTGAGTAGCAGGGACTTGTCTTTTTTCCCCCTTGCGCTGACGAAACCACCCTTAGGGATATGCTTGACGATATCCCGACTTCTTCTAGGCGTAGTTTCGTCTAAGAGAAGTAAATCTAGACGGGTGTTTTGGACGAGCAGTGATGGTTTCGGTCTCTTGAGATGCAATTCGGTGAAATAAGGCGACGAAGTCAACCTTAACCATCGTTTGCAGACACTGCGGTGTCTGAGAATGCATTCGGCTGGGAGCCTGCTGAGGATGTCTACTATGACATCGTCGGGAAGTTGGGGTACTACGATGATGATGTGATGTTTGTCGTTTGATCACGGCGTGAGACGAACGAGAAAAGGTTCGCCATTTGGAATTGCATGGCTCTACTCTAGATTCTAGAATCTATATGTTCACGGCGTCTAGAATCTGTTTGATTACGGCGTCTAGAATCTGTATGTTGAGTTGATTGATGGTGTGAAGTTAGAGCAACCAGGGACGGTAATATTTATAATAGCGTCTGTCTTCTTAACCCCAAACCAAGTATCTCATGGATTTGGATTTGGATTTGGATTTGGATTTGGATGATACTCGGACTGTACCTGTCGGTTTGAGCACTGAAACATCGCCGTACACCAATACATCAATATTATTTGCTAGTAGTTTTTATGTTTCAAAAGATATCTTGCAAGCATCACCCTACACCAATATCATACCTCCAAATCGTCCAAGCCCCAATCACGCTTAGCCTAACAAAAAATAACTTTGGCAGCTTAAAACGAACAACAACGAGAGCAAGCAAGTAAAGACAGCAAAAAGGACATAAAAAGCATCATCATCATCATCATTTATACCACTTTGTTCTTTTTCTTTGTTCCCAATTTGACTTTTACAACTATTCACGGGTCACTTTGACACGGTGAAAAAATTATTAAAAAATCGCATCGTTTTGCTATCGAAATCAACCCGGTCAAAGTATCTCAGATACGAGTCAAAAAGTCAACTCGAAGAAAAAGAGCTGGGATAAAGTGGTGCCTGATGCCAGTGGCGGAGCCAGGATTTCGTGAAAGGGGGGCACAATTCCAATATTTGTACTTTTATTCAAGGGTATTTTAACTTTAAATATCGACATACTCAGTAAAGATCTTTTAGCTCAGCTGGTAGTCATTTTGTAGAGCGCTGCCTTATTGATTTGGCCACCAGGGTTCGAATCTTTGGTACGTTTTGTTGTTTTTTGTTTAAAATTTAAAAACGCACCTGAGGAGGGTCGAACCATCGCCTTATAGCTTTTAAGTGGGCAATTTTACCAACTGTGTGTGCGCTTTTGAAATGAGGGGGGCACTTTTATATTTTTATAGCGAAACAGTTGATTTTTTCTGACAAGTTAGGGGATATCTAGCGTTTTCGGAAAATTTTGGTTCCCTTGTGGGTCGATGAAACCTTTACGGATTCTCTTGACGATATTCCAGTGTCTCTTGGCGGTATTATTTAAAAGAAACAAATATATATAGAATGGGGGACGTCGGTCTGCGCATGAGGCTGGTGTTCACGAGCGATTGTGGTTTCGATCTCTTGAGATGTAATTCGGCGAAATAAGGCGATAAAGTCAACCTTAACCATTGTTTGCTGACAGTCCGGAGTCTGAGAATATATTCGGCTGGAAGTCTGCTGAGGATGTCTACTATGATGTCGTCGGGAAGTTCAGGTACTGTTATGCGATTTTTGTCTTTCTTAACACGGAAGCCGGAGATAAAGGAGAAAAAGTTGCAACATAGGTTCGCCATTTATTGCATGACTGACTCTGCTCTAGAATGAATCTGACGGTTTTAAGTTTGAGCAAGCAGTAGTAATATTTATAAGGGGGAGTCTCTGGTTAACATACACCAACTCCGTCATGGATTTGGATTACATTGTTATAACCTAACTGGATTGCGTCTGTCATTTTGAAGAGAAAAGGACAACGGCTATGGTACTTGTTAGCTTCAGGAGATAAATTTAAATGTTGGAACAAAACTATAATCTCACTTTTTACTTCACAGGTGAAGAAGGCAGGTGTTAATGTTGGACCAAAAAAAAAAAACTGAAAAAGCCTCCAACGGGCGGCAAACGGTCACTGACCCGACCTGAGCATGTTGGGACAGGACCTAACGTCCGTTTTTTTGGAAAAATCGGTTGGAACCAACGGTTCCGAGTCCGGTTCTGGTTCGGTTAGTAACCGGTTCCGGTTCCGGCCCCGGTTCCCAAAATCATTAAACCGAACCGTGCCCGTATTAATACGAGTCCGGCTTCGGCTTCGGTCCAACAGGGCGGTTCGGTTCTCGGCTCCTAACCGATGGGTTTAACCGGTTCGATTTTAACAGAAACCGTTGGTTAAACCGAACCGGCATGCAGCTCTAATGTTGGTTAATCATTAGTGAACTCGATTCCAATCCTTCCCCTCACCTCAAACCACCCCCGTTCAAATGCCAATCCAGCCCATTCAGTCCTGTGTGGGCCGGGCCTGTTCAAGTATTAAATAATAATAACTTTTTCCAAAAAAATAATAATAAGACAACTTTTTCAAAAAAACAATAATAAGAAAACTAAGTTATTACTTTTGTACCACTCTGATTCTTCTCTTCCCCATCATCTAAGTTTTTTGACTTGTATCTGGGTCGCTTTGAACGGGTGATATAGATTGCAAAACGATACGACTTTTTGATATTTTTTTCACCGTGTTGTAGAACAAATTTTACTCTACAACAGTTATTCAAATTACCGTGTCAGAGTGACCTAGTGAATAGTGGTACTTATTAGTTATTAACTCTGTTTCTTATCTATCAGTCTACTTTACACTATTAATTGTGTTACTTTAACTCGGCGTTTTGACTAGCAAAACGATACAAGAGTTCAGTAATTTTTGCATGGTCTTATCTAACCGGAACCGAACCGACCGAAGCCGGAACCGGTCGGTTTCGGTTCGGTTCGCCGGTTCATAGCCGGATTTCGGTTCGGTTGAACCGGAACCGAAAAAATAGTTACACTAGAACCGAATCCGACCCGATAACCGGAACCGGATCCTTCACCGGTTCGGTTCGGTTCCAGAACCGGTCGGCTATTTTTTTTTTTTTTTTTTTTGTTTGTTTTTGTGTTGATATTTGAATAATGTGTTGTAGTTGTAAATTGTAATTAATAAGTGTTAGGTATTAATTAAGAATAGTTAGGGTTAGGTAGGGTTCATTAATTAAATTAGGGTTAAGATTTATGAATTGTTATTAATTAATACTAGTCTTTTTTAATATTAGTGTATTTAGGGAATGTTTTCACAAATATTTAAAAAAAAAGCAAAACTTGACAAATAAGTGGAAAAAACAAAGTAAACTTTTATTATTGATTAAAAGTAAAAACATCAAATGTTAGAAAAAATTGCATCACTATAGTTTAAGTACATCCCAACTAGGTTGGCACCTACTTAACTAACAATCATTTGCATTTTTTCTAACTTACATACAAACTTATTGAAATTAACAAAAATACCCAATAATAGTCTTCATTTTTCAACCCGTCGTCTTTGGCAATTGGTCTACGTCAAGGGGAGTGTCCGGGTCTATTCCCAATTCTTGGTAAAGCTCGTTGACCATAACGTCCAAAATGTGTAGGTGTTGTGTGCGTTTGTTGGCGTCGCTCCAATCCTTCGAGCATATGAAGCTTGAAGATGCGATTAAAAAAAATTTACAAATAAAGCACGAGAAGAAGAAGCCATTTTTTTCTTATAGAAATGTGATTAAAAAAAATTAAGTTTTACAAATAAAGCACAAAAAATAACACAATCAAATAATAAACAACAAAAAATAAAACTTACAAACTCCAAGAATAATTCTTGGAGGTGAAGCGAGAAGTCGAAGATTGAAGATGCGTTGCCGAATATGGAAGATGCGTTGCTCTTGCTTGTCGAATTATGAAGACTAGAGCGTATGACGATTTTTGAGCGATTTTGATTTTTGAGAGTGTGTGTGGAAATTAGAATTAAGGATTGAGGAATATGGAGATTTGGAGAGTGTAGGATGATTTTTGAGTGAAGAATTGTGAGAAATGTTGAGAGAGTTTGTTGATGAAGTGTGAAAAAAATGGTAGGATGGGTTGGGTATTTATAGGATTTAAAGGAAGGGGAGGGAAGGTGAAAAAAAAAAATAGTAAAAACGCCCAAACGGTCACTGACCGTTCGGGGCTTCTCCAACACTCCAACGGACACTTTCCGACCGTTTGAAAATATGACCGTTGCACCGGTTCCGGGTCGGTTCCGGTTCCGGTTCCACCGGTTCCGGTTCCGGTTCCGGTCCGGGAATTTACCAAAACCGAACCGTAACCGGAGACCCCCCGGGTCCGGTTCGGTCCGGTTCTACTGGTCTTCGGTTCGGTTCCGGTTCTTTTTGGCCGGTCCTTTTCTTCCCGGTTTCGGTTCGGTTCTCGGGTGAACCGAACCGAAATCGCAGCTCTAAACTTCAACACCATAGAAAATTTTCTAAAAAATTATACTACCGGCAGCGGGTGATTCGATTACGGGTCAGTGCACCCATTTGGCAGCGGGTTTCGGATCTGACCGGCTCAGTGCACCAATTTGGCCCAAAATTGTATGGTACAATATCTTCTCTTAAATGAAGGAAAAAGCCCAGTTTGAGAATTACTGTAGTACTCCAGTATAGAAGAACACCAACTGCACCTGTTCAGATTGCACCAATTCTTTCACCCTATCACTAGTTTCTAATGTAGTACAGTCAGAACTCAGAAGAACCTATTCAAGTCATGGTCTTTCATTTTTAACATTCAGTCAGGTGTTCACTGTGCCAAAGAAGGATGACTGAGATGAGGTGAAAATCTCAGATTAAGGAACAAATATGAATGGGTAAACTCGAAAAGGTGGCATCCTTCCTTTCGCTATTCCCAATGCAGGGTTTAGTTCCTCAAGCTGCATTATACCTATGTAATTTCTATCAGGAGCACCAGACACCACAAATGAATACTAAAGAAAACCAGCAGAGAAGCAAACACGAGAGAATATTTGTCAATCGCATCTCACCTAGTATCAACGGCTCCTGCAAACAATTACAATCACAACAGATGAAAAAATGACTAGAAAACAAAGAAAACAAGCAAGCAAAGAGAGCAAAAAAAAAAAAACTTTCGCTGTCATCTTCAGTTAAACCAAGATATATCAGCTCAAGTATTACAGTTTATATAAATCTCCTTGAAGAGGTACTTCAAGTAGCCTGATAGGTTTTGGTTATACTTCAACATTTTCAGCAATTCTAATAGCTAGTTTTCGACTGAAACTTAACAAGCAACTAAGGCACACCTCAGGTACATGTGCAAGCAAATGGAGTGAAAGGAACATAAATCTCCTGTTATCATCATCATCATCATCAATTATTACCAAGTAAGAAAATTTAGATAAAACTCCTAAGATACCTGGAATGTTTTAGGAACAGTTGACGGAATCCAGCTTGGAGACCAGTAAACTACTAAATTGATTCTTCAAGCTAGTTCAAGAAGGGAAAGATTGCGTAGCGGAGGCTCAATTACTGCTAAATAGTTGCTATGTTGTGAACCTCCTTCTGTGAAGGGTTAAATTAAATAAATTGTCGTTTTCACATTCCCGATGTTACGGTTCACATGGAAAGATAGTGTGACCTAGTTGCTATCCTTAAATTGTTGCTGAATCGCAGAGCTTGACACTAACATTTTCGTTTCTAAATTGGAAACTTTAAAAAGGATCTCACACAGTTCTTGAGTTTTTGCTTCAAACATAGTTGGATATGAAGATATAAGAGTCATATATAACAAAGGAGCCAATCGAATAGATATTGCTTAACATGTAATCAGCAAATGAAACAAATCGCAAAAGCAATTGACAATTCTCATACTTCAAATTACCTAAAGTCTTTACTTTTCCCTCAGCTGAAACAAGATTACCTAAATGCCAATTCCTTAAGCAGCCCTTCTTCTACTTCTTGTTCTTCTTCTTACAATCTCCAATGGCTTGAAACCCTTTATCCATCTCTTCAAATCTTCACTTCTCAACCCCAAACCCACCAAAACAGCACAGGAACAAAACCCTAGAACCCAACTTTTCATCCCTCTTCTCCACCCAAATGCATTAAACCCTAGCACTGAAATCCCCATAACTCCAAGAAACACATCAATTCCTGATCCTTCCCCTAACAACACCCACAACCCAACACCAAAAGCAATCAAAAACCCTAAAAAACCCATCTTTATCTTCCTCTGTCTCTTCCACCCACCAAAGCCTCCACCCCCAAAACCCCTAAAACCCCCTTTGCCATTTCCTCCCCCAAAGCTTCTTATGGCTAAAGCGATTGGCTCAGGCAAGATGTTGAGCCTTGTGGCGATGAAGTAGACCGAATCGATTAGCAATTTTCTTGATCTTTGAGACCCAATTCGTCTTCTGTTGTTTCTTGCACATGTGATTGATTTCTGGATGTGGGTTTGATTGGGGATTGAGAACGGAGACGTGGAATGGTGATTTGGAAGGGAGAGGAAGGTGGGTTTGAAGGGGAGAGATGGGTTGGTGACTGAGAGGAAAGAAACCTCCATTGGAGAGGAAGATTTGTTGTGGAAGAAGAAGTGACCGTTGCAGAAGGAGGAGTAGGATTCAGAAGAAGCGACAATAAGGATCTTTCTGTCAGGATGAGAAAATTTAGGGGCTTCAAATGAGAATATTCAACTCTTTGTGATGCGGGTATGAATTGTTTTGGATCCGAATAGTGAGGCCCACACGGAACAAGCACATGTTCCATGTGGTCTGGGTTTCTGAGTAAAAAGCCTTTGAGCCCAGTGTTTACTATTTAAGTTAACTTTTATTAGGGGATTTTTTTTCTGAGTAGAAAGATACCGGATTATATGAATTAGGAAATTGATTTTTTTTTTGTCTGTCGTTGTGAGAGAGAGAGAAAAAATAGCCGGACAAACACGATACCTGAATTGAAAGGATCCATGCATTGATGATGGGAGATTGAGTTATAGTTTTCCAGTTCCACCCTCCCAAACAAGGTCAGAGTTGAAAGGAGTCAGACATTGATGATGGAAGATTGCATTATGGTTTTTCAGTTCCACCCTCCCAAACAAGGCCAGAGTTGAAAGGAGTCAGGCATTGATGATGAAAGATTGAGTTATGATTTTCCAGTTCCACCATCCAGAAACAACGCCAGCTTTAGTGGCAATAATATTCGAGTTTCTTTCTTATATTGCTATGTTTATTTCATGAGAAAGTAAATTGAAAAATATGGGAATTTAATTTTCTGTTCATTTCATGAGAAAGTAAAATAGAAAGTGAGTATAGTAGTAATTTTCCTGCAAAATCTCATGATTTTGTGACAAACATAATAAGTTTTACAATTATTCTGTAACATTGGACAAACACATACATGATTTTTTTTATTGTGTTCCGTTTCTTTCACTTCTCAACACACGAACTGACAAATTATTCGAAGATATAGCAATGACTATGCGAAGGAATGCTTTAATCTAATAACCAAGCTTTCGTGATATTCATCTCTCGTAGAAGAGAATGCTACGTATCACTCTCCAACAAAAGTCGGAATTACTATATTGTTCTTGTTTGGTCAACTAGAGGACAAGATTAAGCACAACAATTTGAGATGTGCTTATATGATGGCCGTATTTGACATAACTGAGTTTTAAGATAAGAATTAAGGCACTTGAATTTTGTTGTCAGAAGAACATGTGATAATTTTTTTGTTGGTGGTTGGCCCAAGACAGGCTACATCTATACAAGATCTGAATTCGGTAAATCTTGATATGTATCTGGTTTACATCGATCCGGCTAAATAGAAATCAACTCTTGATGTGCACAAAATGAACTTAGAACCCATTTGGGTAATGCTTTTAAATTTTTAGAATGCTTATTTTTTATGCCAATAGCAGCTGTTGATGTGGTTGATAAATTGTAGTTTATGTACTTAATTAATAATTTTCATCGCACTTTTAAGAAGCATGAGAGGGGTTCATTTTCCAGACATATTTTTTGATAATTTTATTAACACATTTTTTATCCATTTTATAATAACAGTAAATAAAAAAGAGACATATTTAACTGTTTAATATTGCCATTCCAACGTTTACAACAATTCTGAAATAATAATTATTAATCACAACATGTTAAATAAAGATTTCACACAACAAGTTATATATGAAATTTATCAAACACTTTTCAAGTACCAAATTTTTTAACGTAGTTTTCACATTGCATTTCTAACCTTCGGCACAACTGCTTTCTAAAACGGCACAACGACCCCAAACTGGCTGTTAATGTTAAAAAAATATATCTGGATCTGGTTGTAACCCCATCTGTCAACAACGGCGAGCTTGGGTATAACTTTTAGCGCGCCACTGTTCCCCCCGGTCATATGTTTCTCCGTCATCTCCATCAGTCGCCAATTGCGACTCGATTCCCCACATTTATACATACACTCAAGACACACATCAACAACTAGAGAGAGAGAGTAACTAGACTAGTATGATGGAGGTGAGAGCAAGAGCGCCGGGAAAGATCATCCTCGCCGGCGAGCACGCCGTCGTCCACGGATCTACAGCCGTCGCCGCCTCCATCGATCTCTACACCTACGTCTCCCTCACCGCTCATTCCGGTACTCATTCTTACCAAACTTGTGTGCTTTTAATTGAATCAATGTTCTGTGATTTGCCCAATTCAGCTTTCTTGATTAGTAGTAACAACCAGATTAGCTTAATTATGGATTTTTTTGAGATTACTTTCTATTTTGATTCCTGTTTGATATTCCAACTATCAATTCATGGGTGTACTTAAAACCTAAATTTGGATTTCAATTGTAGATCAGGAGGCACCTTTTCAACTAAATGCACTAATGGGGTGAATCAGATGATTAGCTTAATCTGTATCAACTTTGGGGGTTTGAAGTTGGTTTCACTCATTTTACTCTACCCCAAAGTGAAAATAGTAATTTTGGGTATTACTCTATTAATCAATACGAAATGAGGTTTCATTTTAACTCGGTGAATATGTGGGTGTTTGAAGTTGGTACCGCGAGCCATATAACAGTGTTGCACCTTACTCCGTGTTCTAGAGCCCCCTTGTCCTGATACTGAGTGTATGTGGTTTGGTGGTGCTTTACCCTACTCGTTTAGAGCCTCCCAACTCGCATACGCCTAACTGAGGAGTAGACCAATGTAGTGTTTTCTGTCAACATTTTTGACATTTGGTAAATGTTGGGCTGTTGGGCAGGTTAAGACGATTAGGATGCTATCTTCTTCAAATTTGGTCTTCAGGGCCAAATGAGAAATGACTCTTGCCTCAGACAGTAAAGAAACTAAATGGAAATAACCATTGTTTTTATCCTTTCATGGCCATCTTTCTTTGTAAGTAGTCATGTAAAGAGTCTAAAATCCGCGATTCACATTTGAAGACACGCATTATTAACATCTCTACACCTGCATTATTGGATTAGAATGGGTTTCGGTATATGATCACCGCCTCACCGGTATTTCTACTGATACTTTGGGTTCCTAACACTCCTCAAAGTTATGCCTTGCCTTCATTCAAATTTTATTTCTGAAGAACTGCTTAGTTGTTCATTATGGATTAATCAGTCATCTGTAGAAGATGTCTCAAGGGTGGGTATAAATAAATGGCACCAGGAATTTTTAAAAGCAGACTAGCCATTGTCATATGAAGTATCTGGTCTACACAATTATGGTGTTTTTTTTTTTTTATTTTTATTCGCGGGAACTTTGAATGCTTATTCTTGACATTGTGTTCATTTTGTGAAGTTAGTCAAGTTACAAGCAGTTAGGAACAACCCATTAAAGGAAAGTCCTTGGAAAACTAAACGTATGCCATTATTTGCGCCGATAACCCGAATTCTTTAGTGAAAGGCTTAGATCAGATTACATTCTATGAGATAACAGAAAAGTATTTGTAGAATTTGTAACTAGTGAAAGAGTATTTCAAATCACATTCTGTTATGTTGCAGAATAAGTATATGTCGAATCTGTAACTAGTAATGTACCTGAACTAGTAACCACAACACGAATCACCACTGCTTATCCTGATTACTATTTAAATAATTAAATCACCCTTTGTTCGCCAATGCGAGTCTGAATAACACATATAATGCTTTGACCTACTTATCTAATTGTTTTTGAAACTGAAAAGATCAATTATCGATGTTTATTTCTGTATTATCTATACTGTAATTGGTCAATGAATTGTCTTTTGTCTTTGAACAGTATTTTATGATACGGTAGTTTATGTTGTATTGAGAATATCTTAGCTATTGCAGATCATCATACATCACACAGTTATGGCTCCTGCACAGTTTTTACCTGTATCTTATTTTCTAAGCGGCAGAGGCTCGCACAAATCGTTAGAAGGAACCCTGAACCGTATTTTTCTGAAAGATTAGTGCATTCATATGGTTCTGTTTGGTTGATGTGGGCTTATAAAAATAAAAATAAATTAACTGGATGAGGGCTTAATCCTGGAAAAGAACGGTTACGCCAGATTCTCTGTTCTTGGTTTCCTTTCATTGGAAAAGCAAATTTTTGATTGATCTTATCTTTTTGTGTAGACAACGATGATACATTAAAGCTTCAACTCAAGGACGTCTCTCTAGAATTTTCGTGGACAATTGAAAGACTTAGAGAAGCTCTTCCTGAGCTGGGTAGTCAAACTCTTTCATCGCCCGTATCATGCTCACATGATACCATGAAATCAATTGCATCCCTTATTGAAGAACACAATGTCCCAGAAGCAAATATTACCATCGCTGCAGGAGTTTCCGCATTTCTCTGGCTATACACTTCCATCCAAGGGTGAGTCTGTGATAGAGATTAATAACTCCCATGTTTCTTTTGTTGATTTCAATATTCTGACTTTGGCTTCATTAATATGTTAGGTTTAAACCTGCAAAGGTTGTTGTTTCTTCTGAGCTACCTCTTGGCTCTGGCTTGGGCTCCTCTGCAGCATTCTGCGTGGCCATGTCAGCTGCCTTGCTAGCCTTATCAAGTTCTGTGAACCACGATAACAGTAGTCATGGTTGGTCAATTTTCGGAGACGATAAGCTGGACTTGGTTAACAAGTGGGCATTTGAGGGTGAAAAGATAATTCATGGGAAGCCATCCGGTATTGACAACACAGTGAGCACATATGGTATGTGACGTTTCCATTACTTAGATTCAAGCTCTTTCATTTTGTACGAACCAGTAGTCGTCCCCCCTTTAGTCTTGGCAACTTGCTTTGCTTTACAAGCAATTTGAGAGTATAGGCGTCCTGAAATATGGTACACTGAAGTGGTGGAAGTGTCATTTCCCAAACTAGAAGGGGTGAAGGTGTCTTTGTATCAAACCTGAGGGGGTGAAAGTGACTTTTACCCTATAATTTATGATTAGTTGAGACTTTGAGTAGAATAATTACTATGGTCTGTGTTGAAACATATCTTTGTAGCTTTTAATGCCAGAGTGGTTTTCTGATTCCGAAACTTTTACAGGAAACATCATTAAGTTTAAGTCGGGAGAGCTAACACGCCTCAAGTCGAACTCATTATTAAAAATGCTTATAACCAACACTAAAGTTGGGAGGAACACAAAAGCTTTGGTTGCTGGCGTTACAGAAAGAAAACTCAGGCACCCAAGTGCCATGGCTGCTGTCTTTGAGGCTGTTGATTCTATCAGCAATGAAGTAGCTACAATTATCCAATCGCCTACTGATGATGACATTGCTGTAACCCAAAAAGAAGACAAGTTAGAAGAACTGATGGAAATGAACCAGGGGTTGCTACAGTGTATGGGGGTCAGCCATGCCTCAATAGAAACTGTGCTACGAACAACATTGAAATACAAATTGGCTACCAAGTTGACAGGAGCTGGTGGTGGAGGCTGTGTTTTGACTCTTTTACCGACCTGTATCCTTGTCATTACTCTACTAACGGATTGTTCAATTTTATTTTCGCATTTTTTTTAATTGTCGTCGTTCTATAGACCACGATTACGTGTTTTAAATCTTTAGGTGTACCTTCCCATTTCTAAGTGCATGTCACTTCAGTTTCCTTCATGAGGCGGTATAGATTTGCACCACTCAGGAACCAGTTTTCCCATTGCCGGAGAATGTTTCAGTGCCGACATAAGGAAATTTTATGCCTAATTGAAAGAATCCGGATGTCCTTACCTTTTGAAATTCAAGCTTTGTGAAGGATAAGGATATGCAGTTATGTATATTTTGATAATGGTGGAAACTGTTAAGTATCCGTGGGGTTCCACCTCAAAACCAATTGACAATGAGGGGAGTAGCCCAGGACACTTATTAGCTATTTTAGCTCTTCGTGAAGGTCCGATGTGGGACATCTTAATACGCCCCCTCACGTGTATGCATTCGTGGAATGTTACGCGTGGAAATCATTTTGTCGGCTTATGAATCGGCTTGCGATTGGCGACATAGTGGACCGTATAGGAAGGTTCCTACAGGCTCTGATACCATGTTAAGTATCCGTGGGGTTCCACTTCAAAACCAATTGGCAATGAGGGGAGTAGCCCAGGACACTTATTAGCTATTTTTGCTCTTGGTGAAGGTCCGATGTGGGACATCTTAATAGAAACTAAAGAAAAGAAAACCATGACAACCTTTTTCTGGATACTTTTGAAGTCTAGGTACTAATTCTCTTATTTACTAGTTGTGATTCTTTTTCATCAGAAACTTTTGATCATTCAAGGTTTAGGGTGGGAGGGAAAACACTATCTTTTCATTTCAAACTCCTCCAGTATAGACAGTTTGGGATAATGTTATTTTTTTAGTCAACAACCTGTTTTTAGATTGTTTGCTGGGTGTTTTTTGTATATTTGATCATCAGTTGATTCCCTTGACAATGTATCAGTATTATCTGGGAAAGTTGTTGATAAGGTAATTGCAGAACTTGAGGCTTCTGGATTCCAATGCTTTATTGCTGGAGTTGGAGGCAAAGGTGTTCAGATATCATATGACTCTTCTTCCTGACACTCCAAAGGGGGTGCACAGTACCTTGTAAGAATTTCCTTTCTGCTTCCTAGAATAATCAAAAGAAGACGAACGGAGCTTCATCCATGTTATGTCACTTGTTTCTGTATGTAACCTATTAGACATGTCATCTTTTCTTGTACTGGAAAAAACTTGGGACCATTTTGCTTCTTTTATTCAGGAAGTCCCAGTAATATCATTTATTTTCTAGAGAGCTTGATGTCTGTTTCTTTTTCCTTTTTCTTAAGCATTTGTGTTATACCATATTGACAGCTGTATTTCTTTTTGAAGCAAATCATTTTAAGTATATCTAGATTCCCAAAAGGGTAAAAAGTACACGAGATGTTTCAAATGAGTTGCGGAAGAACCTGCATCTCCCTCCAACAGATCCCTTCCTTGAAGCATATACTTCTAATTACAATACTTTTTTAGATTTTTTTTATCTCCTGCATTACGCAGGTAGAGGAACCCTTGGAAGTCGTAATATACCATGTTTCTTCTCTTCCTCTGATTGAGAGAACACTCTAGCATGCTAGGATGTCTTAAAAGCATCGATTTAGGCGATTGATGAGCATAAATGGCCTTTAAAGTAATTTATCCATGATTGGTACATGATTTGACCACCTATGCAACTTTACCACAGATTTTACTTTTGTCTCAGAAGCCTGGCTTATTCTACCTTCTTACAGGATACAGCCTCTCTTTAAGCGAAGCTTGGGTTGTGTGCTCACTGCTCAGCATGCTCATTACTCTCTATATAATCCTCCTGCATCTGTATTATTCCTTCCAACCTAGAATTTTAGGCTACTCTTGAATAGATCTGTTAGTCTTGATATGCTTTTTGTAGGAATTAGCCCAATATATATTTTCGCTGCATTGCTCACCCAAACACCCTATGGAAACAGAATGTTCCCAAGAACGAAAAAGTATTTACCCAAAGCTCCCAGAAAGTTGTTCTGTGTACCAGAAAGATTTCTAGCTTCATTTAGGACTCCTATCCTCCATTTTGAGACCCGCCCGAGACTATTCGACTTTGATTTTGCTCCAGTGCCTCTAGCTTGCCGTAAGAGACACCATATTCTCAGTTTATGAAAATCAACTATCTTAGAGACAACCATTTAACATAATACCCATTTATTTATAACTGCAAAGTGTGTTACAAAAGAACTAAGTTGATGTACCATTCAGGTCCACAATACTAGGAACCACCTGAACCTTCATATTAAAGACCCAACCGAAAGAAACAGACTCCAAAAGCCCCCAGTACTCACAAAACCTGAAAGCACCAATACTCATGAAACCCCTTCAGCCATTGACTATAGTCCCTCCTGCAAGAAAAACCACGACAGTTGTTTATTAGGATCGAACTCTGATTCAATGCTGATTAACTCCGCTTTTTAAGCACATTCCATTGGAGAAAGATTCATACCATTGGGATGGAGGACTTGGCCTGTGATGTAAGAGGAATCTGCATTACAAGCCAGGAACACAAAGGAAGGAGCAACCTCAATTGGTTTTCCTGCCCTCTTCATCGGCACTTGACTACCGTAACTCTCACTCACTTCTTCGCCCAACAAAGCTGGGATGAGCGGCGTCCAGATTGGACCAGGAGCGACGCCGTTGACACGTATGCCTTTGCTGACCAGCTGCAGGGCAAGACCCCTAGTGAATGCCACAATTGCCCCCTTTGTGGATGAGTAGTCAAGGAGCTCAGCTTTCCCTATGTATGCAGTCACTGATGTCCTGTTGATGATAGAACTACCTTCCTTCATGTGTTTCAATGCATGCCTACACTCGAAAAATATCAGAAACATCATACACAGAGATAGCTTTGCAAGACTGAAAACATGAAATACCCAAAATCATATTACCTGCACATGAAGAAGTAAGAGAAGATGTTAGTCCTGAACACCCTCTCAAGCGTCACTTCATCAATCTCCTCCACCGAGCTCAACTTATAATGCTCAAAGCAATCGTTCACCAAAATGTCAATTCTACCATAAGCACTGACCACCTCGTCCACCACTTTCTTGCAGTTTTCATCATAGCCTAAGTCTGCCGGTAACGCCATCGGGTCCTTAGCGTCGGTGCTTTTGGCTTCTTTCAGCATCCTTATGGTGTCTTGTGCATCTTTGTCCTCTCGGGATTTCGCATAGGTAAATGCCACAGTTGCGCCCTCTAGCGTGAAACA
The DNA here is from genome assembly GCA_023055425.1 of Linanthus parryae. Lineage (NCBI taxonomy): Eukaryota > Viridiplantae > Streptophyta > Magnoliopsida > Ericales > Polemoniaceae > Linanthus > Linanthus parryae. The sequence continues at coordinate 3,947,730 of JALGPY010000002.1, forward strand.
ATGGCAGACCGCCCTCCCTATGCCGGAGTCTCCTCCTGTCACAAGGGCAACTTTCCCCTGCAGGAAAACACAACTGATATCTGATTCAAAGTTTAAATGTTGAGTGACAATACATGAGTGGTGACAGAAAACAGTAGTACCTGTAGCTTATTCGAAGGCTTGAAGTGATGGCTGGTTGATTGGGGAGTGGGGTCGATGACATGCTCCTTCCTTGGCTGAGCCTTCTGCTTCTGAGGTGGAAACTGTTGGGCGGAGGAAGCCATTCTCACAAAAACCCTCTTTCCAGTGATTTGACTGGCCGGAAATGTAGTACAGATTGCCGGAAAACTGCAATGACAGCGTGTGGTTATTTGGAATGCGCTTGAAGCTGAAGAGGATAGGAAACGAGAAAACATATATAAAGAACTTTTGATGGGGAATCGGTGGTGGTGGAGGTGATAGATACAAAGGATTGCATGAAATAGGATCATGGCTAGGTCGTGTTAGTCCACATGGCAGGTGGTGTGAGTGTACGCTGCTAAGACTAACACATTCATCGGACACGTCATGGAAATAAACGTCACAAGGATCATAGTTAGAATTTGCTTTCTGCATATAGAATAGTGAAAAGAAGACAAACCGAACTTCATCAATACTATGTCACGTATTTCGGATCCTTACATGATATGTAATCGTTTCTTGCACTTGAGAGAACTTGGGACCGTTTTGTTTCTTTTATTCACAAGTCCAAGTGGTATAATGTAGTTTCCACAGCTTTTGATGTCTGCTTTCTCTCTTTTGAATGTATTGATAGCCATATCTCTTCTTGAAGCTAATCACTTTAAGTTTGTCTGTTCTACATTCAGAAAGGGGAAAAAGTAAACAGGATATTTCACAGGAATGCGAAACATCCCACCAGCAGATTCCTTCCTAGGAACCTTGGAAGTCTTAGTATACCATGTTTCTTCTTTTCCCCTGATCGAGAAAACAATCTAACAAGCTAGGATGTCTCAAGTACATCATTTTAGGTAATGGATAAGCGTAGAAATGGCTTGTAAATATAATTTGTCTCTGATTGGTATATGGAAATGACAACCTTAGATTGGGTTTAACTTTTCGTTTCTTAATCCTGTACTGTTCTGCTTTCTTATAGCCTCTTGTAGTGATACTAGGCTCTTTTGGTTGGTGGGTTAATATCTCAGGTCTTGATGCTTCTGGAGTTTACTATTTGGCTTAGGTTTCTGTTCACTGTTCTAAGTCACTCATTACCAGAAGATAATGACAGTAATGAATAATTTTATGGTTGTAGCTACTTCACCTCTTCCTTTGATGGGTGAAAAAATTGCACATCCTATCAAAGAAAAGGAAAGAAGGAGCGCAGATAATTGACCCTTTAGGTAATCTGCCTTTGGAATTTGAAGGAAGATGATAGAATTTAAACTAAACAGGCACTCTTAAAACATCCTACGAGGGAAGGAATATATCAGTTGCGTGTCCCTAGCAGTCCATTGATTCCATAACTGGAGCATGAAGCTTCAGTCAGAAGCCACATACTCCACGAGCTGGTTCGTGAAAAAACCAGGACGAAATCCAGAATTCACCCTGCTATCGTATCAAGAAGCCTGAGAGCCGAATTCATATACATGAAAAATTCACTATGCAAGAATAGATTAGAGTGGATGTACTCAGCTTCCGATACCGAAAAATAAAACGCTACTCAAATCTCCTGAAAGTAGCAGAGACCAGTGAGTGATGATAAGAACTTCATAGAGATGACATGATGTTTCTGGTAATGGTTGTTCACAGGTTACAGCACTTTGACTTGGCACTCCGCCTCCCTAGCTTGTCGTCTCCCTATTCTCTCAGTTTCTTTTTTTTGATTATCCGGAAATAACCTATTCTCAGTTTCAGAAAACCATCTTACACTTTAGTTGCTCGACGAGCATACATATGTTTCATGTTTCAACTTTATAAAATGAAGTTCAAATCAGAATTGGCACGGTTTTGGGTTTCAGCTCTCTAGAATGCACGTCAAATGGGCATGCCAGCCAAATGTTCATTTATCATCTAAAATGCAATTTCACTATCCGAAAATGCATTTCTCTTTTACAGCATTCATTATTATAAAAGAGAAGAATACCAGAAACAAAGCCACCCCCAGCTCTACCCATGACCATAGTTAGCCACCTCCAGCTACAGGGCAAGCACCCTTGTGAATGCCAAAATAGCCCCCTTTTGTGAATGTGTAGTCTAAAAGTTTAGCATTCCTCTTGTTTGCGTTCAAGGACACTGTGTTGATGATAGAACTCCTTCCTTCATCTGCTTCAATGCATGCCTGTACTCAAATATTTCTGTATGTACCCGGTGAGACATGTCATCGTTTCTTGTACCGGAAAGAACTTAGGACCATTTTGTCTCTTGTATTCAGACTTCCCAGTAATATAATTTACCTTTTTAGAGATCTTGATGCCCGGTTTCTTTCGTTTGAAACATCCCTTTATATTACTGCATTGACAGTCATATATCTTCCTGATCATTTGGGGGTACGTTTGGTTATCTAAGATTAGCAGTATTAGCAGGGATTGGACTATATATAGTTCAGGTATTAGTTAATACCACTCTGTCTCTTGTCTTTCTCCCTATTCTGACTTTTACCACTATTCACTGGGTCACTTTGACCCGGTGATTTAGATTGCAAAATGATGCAACTTTTTGATAATCTTTTTATGATGTTGTAGTGTAAAAGTTGCTCTATAACACGCTGAAAAAATTATAAAAAAATCGAATCGTTATACAATCCAAATCACCCGGTCAAAGTGACCCAGATACGAATCAAAAAGTCAACATGTGGAGAAAGAGAGGAGACAGTGTTACTGTGTTTGGTTGTTCTGAATTAATTTTAATAATGGTACTAAACAGTGAAAATATGGTGTTTAATACCCTAAATTAATCCCCTCTCACATGAGGGTATTAGCTGGATTGGACTATTTGTACCTTAACACTGAATTAATATACTACACAAAGCCAAACACATTATCAATTATAGTTCAACTAATCCAATCCAATCCAATCCAGTCCTATCCGAAATATTTAATCCAGTCCAGTGCAATCCGGCTAGTCCGGAAAACCAAACGTACCATTGAAGTACTTTGATTATAGAATGGGTGAGAAAATAAATAGAAACTTTTGCAGGAGTTGCAATAGGACCTGCATATCCCTTCTACGAATTCCTTCCTAGAAGGATAGGCTTCTAATTGCAAAGCCCTTCTTTCTTTCCCTGCTATATGCATTACATAGGAAAAGAAAACCTTGGATTGCTTTATCGCTACAAAGTGATTAGCCCAATAAGAAAGTAGGGTAAGAAAGAAAAGACAACCTTGGACATGAATTCTATATATTGGGTAAGAAAGAGCCAACCATTTAGCACAGTACCCATTTATTTATCACTAGAAAATGTGTTACAAAGGAAATGTACCATTCAGGGTCACTATGCACATACCCTACCACAATAGCAGGAATGACCTCTGAACCTTTATCATCAGACCAAACAAAAAGAAAAAAAAAAAAGACTTAAAAAAAAACTTCAAAAGCACCCATTTCTACTACACAGCACCCACCAAAACCTGAGGACCATTATTCACCAAACCCCTTCAGCCATTGACTATAGTTCCTCCTGCAAGAAAAAAAGTAGTGTTTGTTATATCAAATTTCTACTTCTAAAGGTAACTGACTAGATTAAATGGACTTATGGCATAGAAGAGATTTCATACCATTGGGATGGAGGACTTGGCCAGTGATATAAGAGGAATCCGCATTGCTTGCCAGAAACACATAGGACGGCGCAACCTCAATCGGTTGCCCTGCCCTCTTCATCGGCGTATCACCGCCGAAACTCTCAGTCTCGTCTTCATCAAACGAAGCCGGGATGAGCGGCGTCCAGATCGGACCCGGAGCGACGCCGTTAATGCGTATCCCTTTGCTGACCAACTGCAGGGCAAGCCCCCTAGTGAAGGCCACAATTGCCCCCTTTGTGGATCAATAGTCCAAAAGCTTAGGGGCCCCTTTGTATGCAGTCACTGAAGTAGTGTTGATGATGGAACTCCCTTCCTTCATGTGCTTCAATGCATGCCTATACTCAAAAAAATCAGAAACATCATACATAGATATGATAGCTTTCCTAGATTGAACATGGAATACCCAAAACCAGGGGCGAGCGAATCCAGGATTTTGTGTCAGTGGGGACTAAATTTTAAAAAGATGATATTTTAATGAATAAACATAAATAGTCGGAGTTATTGTTTGATTTCAGTGGGGGCTAAAACGAATTTATTAGACAAAATACAGGGTCAGATTGCAAATTTTAAAAATTGAGTGTCCGCCCCTGCCCAAAACTGTACTATTACCTGCACATGAAGAAGTAGGAGAAGATGTTAGTCCTGAACACCCTCTCAAGCCTCTCCTCATCAATCTCCTCCACCGACCCCGCCTTGTGCTGCTCCGCGCAGTTGTTCACCAAGATGTCGATTCTCCCGTAGGCATTCGCCACCTCATCTACCACTTTTTTGCAGTTTTCGTCATAGCCTAAGTCCGCCGGTACCGCCATAGGGTCCTTGGCGTCGGAGCTTTTGGCTTCTTTCAGCATCCTTATAGTGTCTTCTGCGTCTTTCTCCTCCCTGGATTTCACATAGGTGAAGGCCACTGTTGCGCCCTCTTGGGCAAAGCAGTGGCAGACCGCACGCCCTATGCCTGAATCGCCTCCAGTCACAAGCGCCACCTTCCCCTGCAGAGAAAAAATGCATTTTTATGGCTAGTACGTGAAATTAGCCTGGATTTTAGGAAGAGGGTGCATGTTTTTTTAGACATATTTGGAATTGTTTGGGGGCACACTTGTAATAAAAAAAAGGGGCATAATTGAATAAATCTTTAAAATTTCGGGTTGCATATGTAGTTCTGTAAAATGTTGGGGGTGACATAAAGCAGAAGTACCTGCAGCTTATTGGAGGGCTTGTAGTGATGGCTGGTGGATTGAGGAGTGGGGTCCATGGCATGCTCCTTCCCTGGCTGAGCTTCCTGTTTCTGAGGGGGAAACTGCTGGCCGGAGGACGTCATTCTCACAGTTAGAAATCTCTTGCTGGTGTTTTGACTTGCCGGAAATGTAGTACGGATTGCTTGTAACTTGAGATGACTGAGTGTGGCTGTTAGAAATGTGCTTGAAGCTGAATAGGTAAGAAGGCGAGGAAACATATATAAAGAAAATTTTGATGGAGAATGTGGTGGTTGTGGAGGTGATAAATACAAACAGTTGCATGAATTAGGATCATGGTTCGGTGATGGTAGTCCACGTGGTCCGAGGTGTGAGTTTACGTGGCTAAATAAGCGCATTCATCAAGACACGTCTGTTTTCAAATACATCATGTGGATGCACGCTTATCTTATGAATTTCCTTTCCACGTCATAGAATAATGAAAAGAATACAAACTGAGTTTCATCCGTCTTATGTCAGTTGTTTTTGTATGTTCCCTACGAGACGTGTCACAATTTGGACCATTTTGTTCCTTTTTATTCAGAAGTTCCAGTGATATAACTTACTGTACTGTCTATGGATCCTGATGTCAGGCTTTATTTAGCTTGAAACAATTACTATATACTGCTGCATTGAGAGCCATATATCTTCTTGAAGGTAATCAGTATAAGCCGGTACATCATACATCTGGATTACCAGAAGGGTAAAGCGTTGTTTCACCGTAGTTGTGAAAGAACCTGGTAGATCTCAACAGATTGAAACCCTTGCAAGTCCTAAAATACGATGTTTCTCCTTTTTCCCTGATTGAGCATACTTAAGCAAGCTGGGATGTCTCAAGAACATGTAAATTAGGTGATAGATCAGCGTAAATGGCTAGTCTGTGTAACTTTCCCTTGACTGGTAATATGAAAATGACCAGCGTGCTTAAATGACACGTCATCCGTTTCTTCTCTTTCTTCCTGGTTTGACTTTTTCATCTGTTACCAAGTCACTTTGACCCGGTGATTTGGATATCAAAAGGATGTACTTTTTTGATAAATTTTTATGGTGTTGTAGACTAAAGTGTGCCCTACAACACCATGAAAAATTTTCAAAATTCTTGTATCGTTTTGCTAATCAAATCACCGAGTTAGCGTGAGCCAGTGAATAGTAGTAAAAGTGGGACCAAGAAGAAAGAAAGGAAACAGAGGAAGTATCTTTTTATGCCTGCACATTCCTGCAGTGAGGCCTACTCTTGAATTTAACCTCCTCATAGAGTAAGAAACATGGTTTCTTTATCTGGTCAAAGAACGTCATCTTAGGTGATAGATCAACGTAAATGGCTAACTTTTTTTGACAACGGCGTAAATGGCTATTTTTTTTTGACAAGTCGGCGTAAATGGCTATTACGTCATGGTACTAATGCTTGGCACCAAACTTAGGCTAGTTGATCAGTCCAACATGCTGGACTACTTTGCTAGTTTTGGTTAATATGTCAGATGCTTCTCTTGTTTAACTTAGGTTCGTATTCACTGCCCCAAGTCACCCATTTCCAGCAAAATTACTTACAATAGTGAAAAACCCCAGAAAGACCACTGTGGAAAATCCCAGAAAGACCCCTTCTGTCATACCAAAATTCACAATATAGAAGTCACTCGGTGGAGAATGTGGCGAAATCTAGTTTACTCACCAGAATGTCTGAGAACTGAAACCCATTGAACATCAGAAAACTCACAATACAAATCAGGTTTGGCGCGCTTTCGGACTTTTAGCCCCCTAGAATTCCCCTCACGTTCAGTTCTATAAAATGCAAAGCTCACTCAAAATTCCATATGCGTCTGTATAACTGTATATTGTTCCTTTGTTCGAGGCCTGCCTTTTAGATGTTCGCTACACAGTCTATCACAAAGTGGGAACCATTCTGGATTTATATACAGAGAACCGTTGAAATATGGCATTCAGTGGCCCACTGGTCTGTCCTCTGAAGAAATTTGCAATTTCATGGTAAATTTATACAAGGCATAAATTGGCAGTTCTGTGTTATGTACAAAAACTATTCCATGTTTTATTCGAAAGAGAACCATTTTTTACACATTCAGGTCCTCTGTGCACATACCCCTTACTACATTAGGAAGGACCTGAACACTTATTCTCAACACCCTACAAGAGAAAAACAAGAAACTTTACACTACCCCATATATACTACAACACAGTTTCCCGTAAAACAACCTGAAAAGTACCGAAGTTCATTGAATCTCCTTCAAGTCTTCAACTATTGACTATAGTACCTCCTGCAAGAACAACAGAGCGGTAGTTTTTGTTAGGAATCTATTAACCTAGGCTTGTTTTGCACCATAGAAAAGGGTTTAGGGTTTGTACCGTTTGGGTGTAGGACTTGGCCTGTGATGTAAGAGGAATCCGCATTGCTTGCCAGAAACACATAGGACGGCGCAACCTCAATTGGTTGCCCTGCCCTCTTCATAGGCACTTTACTGCCGAAACTTTCAGTATCTTCTTCATCAAACGAAGCTGGGATGAGTGGGGTCCATATCGGACCAGGAGCGACTCCGTTAACACGTATCCCTTTACTGACCAGCTGCAGGGAAAGCCCTCTAGTGAATGCCACAATAGCCCCCTTTGTGGATGTGTAGTCCAAAAGCGTAGGATTCCCTTTATATGCAGTCACTGAAGTAGTGTTGATGATAGAACTCCCTTCCTTCATGTGCTTCAATGCATGCCTACACTCAAAAATATCATAAACATCATAAATCATACACAGATTATAGATTTCCTAGATTGAACATAAATACACCCGAAATTGTAGTATTACCTGCACATGAAGAAGTAAGAGAAGATGTTAGTCCTGAACACCCTCTCAAGCCTCTCCTCATCAATCTCCTCCACCGACCCCGCCTTGTGCTGTTCAGCGCAATTGTTCACCAAGATGTCGATTCTCCCGTAGGCATTCACCACCTCATCTACCACTTTCTTGCAGTTTTCATCATAGCCTAAGTCCGCGGGTACCGCCATAGGGTCCTTGGCATCGGAGCTTTTGGCTTCTTTCAGCATCCTTATGGTGTCTTCTGCGTCTTTCTCCTCCCTGGACTTCACATAAGTGAAGGCCACCGTTGCACCCTCTTGTGCAAAGCAGTGGCAGACCGCACGCCCTATGCCTGAATCGCCTCCAGTCACAAGCGCCACCTTCCCCTGCACAAAAAACACATATTTTTAAACAGTTAGGCTCTGTTTGGTTCGTAATAAAATGTTTTACAAGGGAAAATATTCTACGCGTAAAATATTTTGTGTGAAAAAGTTTTCTCTGCAATTATTTTCTCGTGTTTGGTTGACACTTGCCGAAACAGTGGGCCGTGACGGGCAGTGATGGGTGGCGGTGATGGGTCGAGGTAGGTGGTAGTGGTGGTCATCGGTGGTGGAGGTGCTAGTATGAGTTGTTGTTTTGCTCCTTCACTCTCCGGAAAAACAGAAGTACCTGTAGCTTATTGGAAGACTTGTAGTGGTGGCTGGTGGATTGGGGAGTGGGGTCCATGGCATGCTCTTTCCCTGGCTGAGCTTCCTGCTTCTGAGGGGGAAACTGCTGGCCGGAGGACGCCATTCTCACAGTTAGAACTCTTTTGCCGGTGTTTTGACTTGCCGGAAATGTAGTACGGATTGCTGGGAACTTGAGATGACTGAGTGTGGCTGTTAGCAAAGTGCTTGAAGCTGAAGAGCTTAAAACACGAGTAAACATATATAAACAACTTTTGATGGGACTCAGTGATTGAGGTGATAGATACAAAGAGTTGCATGAAATAGGATCGTGTTTCGAGCGGTGTTATTCCACGTGGCAGGAGGCGTGAGTCCACATGGCTGAATAGCTGCATTCATCGGACACGTATGTGGGGACAGACGGCGTGCAGATGCAAGCTTAATTTATCAATTTCCTTTCTGCATCGTCATAGAATAATGATAAGAAGGCGAACTGAGCTTCATCTATCTTTATGTCACTTGTTTTTGTATGCACCCTTTGGGGACCATTTTGTTTCATTTATTCAGAAGTTTTAGTAATACTATGCTTTACTATTTTTTACTGATCCTGCTGTCTGTTTTCTTCTGGTTGAAGCAGTTATATACTTATGTTATACTGCATTGGGACCATATCTCTAGTAGTCATTATTAAGGAAATGTCTGGATTGACAGAAAGGGTAAACTATTGTTTCTGCGAGGATTCCTGCTTCCTACTCCCTAGATATTTGGAAATCTCAAGTATGATGTTTCTCAAACTTATCAATTTAGGTGATAAGATCAGCGTAAATAGCTAGTAGGTGTAACTTGCCCTCGACTCGTATTCGAAAACGCACACTTTTACAACCCATATAACGTTAGATTAGGTTTAACTTTTGTTATTTCGGAAACCTAGGATGTCCCACCTACTTGTAGCATCAGCTAGTAACAGTGTAACACCATTGTGTGTTCAGCGTCCTTAATGTTTTCTTCTTATGAATCCGGCATATTCATGCAGAAATGTTATCCCTGAGATGATCTTACTGATAGAATAAGAAACAACTCGATAACACTACCGTGAAACAGTAATGTCTGTTCTGAAAATGTCTGCCTGAAGATTTTTCCGGGTTGAATTACCGGGTAGTGAATTCCTGTTGATCGTGGTGGTAATCTGCTTTAGATTTTTACCTTAGGAAGTCTATACGGAATAATTCGTGAAACACTGTAAGAAAGAAAGAACGCAGTGATAGTATTTTACAATTCCCTAACAGTCCACTTATTCCCTTCGCAAGAGCATGAGGCCTCAGGTAGCCGTAGAACCACATTCACCACTGGTTGGTTTCTTCTTTACATTGTCTATAACCTTTTAAAGCCCATGGAAAAATACTCAAAAAAGAAGAGGAGAACTTGGAAAAATCTAGTATACATAGCAGAGTGTCTGAGAACTTATTCCCATAAAACACAAAAGAAAACACAATTTAAGAACCAATGATCTTATAGAAAACATAATCCAAATCGGGTTTTGTTACGCTTTTGGATTTTATAGGTATATGTCATATGCCAGTAGATATTCAGTTCTATAAACACAAAATTTCACTCAAATTTCTAAATGCCTTCGTATAACTGTATTATATCTCCAGTGCCGTTCCTCTGTTCCTTTGTAGACCCGTCTGTTGTAGAAAATCCACTAAAAGCAAAAACAATTTCAGAATTGTGTTAGTATTAAAAGATGAATCGAAGAACTCAAAAATAAAATAGAGAATAATGAGAAAAGAGATAGAAGAACTTATCGATTTTGTAGAAGATGTAGAGATTAACGGTGTAGGCTAAGGCGGTCTAGGACCTATCTTTAGGATAGTAATTTCCCCCACTATATGGTGCAAAATGGGAAACACGGAAATTCTACCCACCGATACAGTGCCTACCACGGTGGAGAAGAAGCAAGATTGCACTTCTTGTCTTCTTCTCCTAAATTAGAACCCAACCCGGACACAAGACAAGTGATTGAAGAAGAGAACACCAATCTAAAAACTTTTTGACACAAAATACATACTTCTATTTATAGGAACTAAAGGGTACTTGAAGCACCTCTTCGCAAAAGACACTACCAAATAGACAACTCTTTGTTAAAGTTACAACTATTTGGAACAACACAACTTTTTAGAAAAGTCACAATTTAAATTTAAATAAAATATAATATTTTGAAATTTTTACACAACAATCCCCCACTAAAAATTCTCAAAATTTTAGACGCGAATACGAAAAAATATGAAGACACAGAAAACAAGGATCGGGTATAGTACCACGTATCGCCAACGGTGGACTGGGCCTTGAACCGTGGTTTGAATAGAGACTTATATCCGTGAGGATAGTAAGAAACTATTCACGTAGGTACCGGGTTCTAATTCTTCAAGAGGCAGCGCTTTATTAATGAGCCTTGCGCTGAATCGGTATTAGCAAGTACTCTCAGGGTCTTACCGAGTAACCCCTAGAAAGCGGCCCTCACTTTCTTACTTGCAAAGGCAGACTCATAAAGAGCGTCCACAACCGCTTAATCGCTCCACCATAAAGGCTATGAGTTCTGTTAAGGACATTACGTCCAACCTACTAATATTCTTGTGGATAAACAGTGCATTAGTCAGATACGGGACTTTGAAGGAATAGCATTCATTTCTTAGTAAGAAGCTTGTGCCCCCACTATTCCTTAAATGATGCAATGCACTGGGAATGTAGTCTCATACTCGCATTCCACGGATAGTCCTTTAATTGAATTGCCCTTGAACCTCCATGCATGTGATTTTCGGTAATGACCGACATCATCATGATGAGGTAGGTTTCAATTTAGACACCTCTATAAGTCGGTAATAGTCCCATACCTCCCGTGACTTCAATATCTTCAACCTAACAATATTAGGTTGGTACTAACTCATTTTCTCAATTGTCATGACAATTTGTCGCTAATTACACATCCCCTGGTATGGGGAATTGTTACACATTCGCAAATTATACACCATGCTCAATGACTTTTCTTGTGGTCGACGTTGACGTTTACTCAAATCTTACTCTTATATCTGTCAACTTCACAAACAAGTTAACAACCCAATATAATAACACAATAATAACCAAAGCTATAAATTAGGAAAATGAAAGTTATCATCCTCCTTTGGCTCGATGCCCTTTTTTCCTACTGTTGCAAGAAAGCTCCATCTCCCGTCTTTCCCACTATATCATGGTGGACATAATTCTTTGTTGAAACAATACAACCACCAAACGGTGTCATAGAGATCCACGAGGTTTGACAAAATGCACTTCATAATGAAAAGGATGTAAACTCATAGTTTATATGAAATACTCACACGTTCAAAAACTGTGAGTACACTTAATTAAGAAAAATCAAAGAAAAAAGAAATGTACTGAACTGTATGAGAAAAACAAAATGGAGAATCAGTCGTCTCTTTAGTAAACTCACTGAATCTCTCAAATTCTGCACATTGTTCATGATGGGTCCTCCTCATTTGCGCCGTTCGGACAAGGGTGCCCTCTGAATCCAAACTTTTTTTCTGCTAATGTCAAATCAGTAAATTCCGACTTTTTCCCATCCATGATCTATTCCTTCACTGATCATACGATTTGGCTCTTACCTTCCCCCTTTTTTTCACAGTGTTTTCTTTCAATAAATTATTGCTACAGTTTTGTTTTTCAAAAAATTCACCATAATTCCTTCTCAAAGAAACAGCAGAGAAGATCAACATTTACAAATGACTTCCCAAGTGAATATCAAAATTCAAAGAAACCAATCATTCATAAAACTTGGTAATTGGTGACTGTCATAGACATAGTACATGAACAAAACGAAGAAGCGAAATAAACTACTTTTACAATAGCAGTTGCAAGTGCAATATCGCATAACTGACAGCACTAGATAAAAAAAAAAAGTGTTGCTCTGTCGAAAATAATTATATATGATCATACAAATAAAGAAAGTAAAATAAAGTTTATATATATTGTTTCGTTTGAGACCAGCAATATGTTCACATTTCAAATTGCAAGTTGTGTGCACACATATTACTTCCAGACTCATGAATTTTTGCCACCAAGATGTTTCACAAGCATCAGTTTTGTCCAGAGATTATCACACAAGTATATAATCATTGTACTCAACACTAAGAGATGCAGCATATTTTAACAATTGCCTATATTGATAAAAGAAATACTTATCTGATTGTTGTGAGGCTGAACATGTCAGAACTTTCACTTGTTCCTCTATTCTCTGTCAGAAAGAATTTCTCAATGCTGGCCGGCTTTGTGCCAAAAACTCATGTGCAATACGAAAGGCAACTTCCTGTCTGCCTATAATTCTCCACTTGGTTTGTGTTTATCCGTGTATCTTCCAAATGATCACAATTTTCTGAAATAGTCTTACACCAAATAAGAGAACATTACTATCCTAAAATTGTTGTGGAAAATCCACTAAAAGCAAAAACAATTTCAGAATTGTGTTAGTATTAAAAGATGAATCGAAGAACTCAAAAATAAAATAGAGAATAATGAGAAAAGAGATAGAAGAACTTATCGATTTTGTAGAAGATGTAGAGATTAACGGTGTAGGCTAAGGCGGTCTAGGACCTATCTTTAGGATAGTAATTTCCCCCACTATATGGTGCAAAATGGGAAACACGGAAATTCTACCCACCGATACAGTGCCTACCACGGTGGAGAAGAAGCAAGATTGCACTTCTTGTCTTCTCCTAAATTAGAACCCAACCCGGACACAAGACAAGTGATTGAAGAAGGGAACACCAATCTAAAAACTTTTTGACACAAAATACATACTTCTATTTATAGGAACTAAAGGGTACTTGAAGCACCTCTTCGCAAAAGACACTACCAAATAGACACAACTCTTTGTTAAAGTTACAACTATTTGGAACAACACAACTTTTTAGAAAAGTCACAATTTAAATTTAAATAAAATATAATATTTTGAAATTTTTACACAACACCGTCTTCAGTGAACTTTCTGGATTTTTGATACAGATAACCACTGAAAATGCATTAGAGGAATGACTGTAATTGTAAATTGTTCCTCTGACACGAAATACCAGGTGTGCTGTGTTGTGTACAAAAGACTATTCCATGTTTATTGAAGAGAGAAACCATTTAACACAACACCCACCCAGTGCTGTTACAAAAGAACTAAGTTGATATACTACCATTCAGGTCCTCTGTGCACATAACCCCTCTACTACCTACATGAGGAAAATGAAGGACCTGAACTTTTCTTCTGTAACACCCATGCCAACAGACTCCAAAAACAAACACACACAAACCTGGAAATAAAAAAGGTAAGAACCCATGTTCATCATCAAACAACCCTTTAGCCATTGACTACAGTTCCTCCATTGGGGTGGAGAACTTGGCCAGTGATATACGATGAATCCCCATTGCAAGCCAGGAACACATACGAAGGCGCAACCTCAATAGGTTGCCCTGCCCTCTTCATCGGCACCTGACCGCCGAAGCTCTCAGTCTCTTCCTCGTCAAATGAAGCCGGAATGAGCGGCGTCCAGATAGGACCAGGAGCGACGCCATTGACGCGTATGCCTTTGTTGACCAGCTGCAGGGCAAGACCCCTAGTGAAGGCCACAATTGCCCCCTTTGTGGATGTGTAGTCCAAAAGCTTCGCATTCCCTTTGTACGCGTTCACTGAAGTTGTGTTGATGATTGAACTCCCTTCCTTCATGTGCTTCAATGCATGCCTATACACCCAATAATCACAATAATATTCAAACGACATCATATACCCTGCATGTTTCCCTAACCAGTTTTTAAAGCCTACTATGTTTCGTGTATATGAGAGCAGATGTTTCCTATGTTATTTGAAGAGTAAAAGACACTTCCACCCCCTCTACTTTGATTGGCAGAGGCTTTCACCCCTTCTAGTTTGGAAAAGCACACTTTCAACCCTTCTGTGTGCTAAAACTTCGAGTAACTTACACCTCCTGATTGTGAAGGGGGTTAGTCCATGGGTAGGGTACGTTACTGAAAATAATTTTGCAGACGAGTTTCCCCATATCATGCAAAAAGTCAATTATACCCTAGGGTAACCCTTATGGCATTACATTTTGCATAATATGACGGCAAACTTCCTCGAAAAAAAGTATTTTTAGTAACAGACCCCAACATACTAAGACGTAACTTTCCTTGACTAACAGAGGGGTGGAAGTGTCCTTCAATCAAAGTAGAGGGGGTCTTTTGTTCCTTGTTTAAAAGGAGATTTTTTTAACTATTTTTCTTGCTTTAAAGGGTAAATACACTTTGACCCTTTCAAGTTTGACAAAAAGATACTTTCACCCCTTCCTATTTGAAAAACGACACTTTCACCCCTTTGGTGTTCAAAGGGCAGGACACTTGCAATCCTTTGATTGTGATATTGTATATTCTAAAGAGGCAAATTTGTCCCATGAACCACACTATCAGCGACAGATCTCACCTATATTAACTACTGTGTCACAATGAGGGAGTGTTGGTCTTGAAATCTGAAGGGGTGAAAGTGTAATTATCAAACAAGGATGGATGAAAGCAGGCGTTGCCTCAAACTTTTAAGGGGGTGAAAATGTCTTCACCCGTTTTTAATCGGTTTGGTGCTTACCTGCACATGAAGAAGTAGGAGAAGATGTTGGTCCTGAACACCCTCTCGAGCCTCTCCTCGTCGATCTCCTCCACCGAGCTCGCCTTGTACTGCTCGGCACAATTGTTCACCAAAATGTCGATCTTCCCATATGCATTCGCCACCTCATCAACCACTTTCTTGCAATTTCCATCATAGCCTAAGTCCGCGGGTACCGCCATAGGGTCCTTGGCGTCGGAGCCTTTGGCTTCTTTCAACATCCTTATGGTGTCTTGTGCATCTTTCTCCTCCTGTGACTTCACATAAGTGAAGGCCACTGTCGCACCCTCCTGCGCAAAGCAGTGGCATACCGCCCGCCCTATGCCGGAGTCGCCTCCTGTCACCAGGGCCACCTTCCCCTGCATAAACAAACACAACTTTCTTTCTTTAGGTCATAGCAGAGTTCGAATCCAGAACCTCATGCAGAGGTTTCGAACGTTGTATCACTAAGAACCTGTTTGGTTCCAGCTTAAAATCTCAATAATCTGGGGTGAATAAGTTGGCTGAATTATAATCTGAAAACTGTTTGGCAGGCGCTGAAAATTTGGAATTAAAATTTAATTGCGTTTGACACACCTACCAAATTTACAATAAATGTCTTTATTTGAACTTATCATACATCTAAGATGTTACGCGTTTGCAAAATTAACAATTCATGCATTAACGATGATAGAGTATGGTATTTCAAACGTTGTACCTAAAAGATCTCCAAAATTGGAGATTTATATAATCTGCATATTATTGGTCAACTTAAATTAATGTGACTAAAAAATCTACGAAACAAACAAGATTTTAATCTCAAATGAGATTTTAATCTTGAACCAAACATGCAATTTATGTCATTATGTTTCGTCAGAGAGTTCCTAGTCCTAGTTGGACTTAGGGAGTCCATTTTGACCAACTACAACTATGTTCCCTCTCTTTCTCCCACCATTGTGACTTTTTGACTCCGATTTTTTTACTTGTTGACTCCGATTTTGGATCACTTTGGTCGGGTGATTTTGATAATTTTTCACTTTGGCCGGGTGATTTGCGATC
Source organism: Linanthus parryae (assembly GCA_023055425.1). Classification (NCBI taxonomy): domain Eukaryota; kingdom Viridiplantae; phylum Streptophyta; class Magnoliopsida; order Ericales; family Polemoniaceae; genus Linanthus; species Linanthus parryae. The sequence continues at coordinate 3,963,920 of JALGPY010000002.1, forward strand.
CAAACTTTGATAATTTTTTCACCGTGTTATAGGCAACTTTTACTCTACAATATGATAAAAATATCAAAAAAAATTAAATTGCTATCCAAATTACCGGATCAAAGTGACCCAGTGAATAATGGTAAAAGTCAAATTTGGGGAGAGGTAACGTAGTTGTATTTATCTAACAATATTATAAAAAATGTGCCGTTTTTGGAAGAAATATCAGCAATATTATGAAAAGATTGACACATTTTTTATATTATAGATAACTAAATTAACAAATGAATAGTGCACTAAGAAAATCCTGACGAAATAGAGACATTATTTGCAAAACTTTCTCATCAATAGTAGATCAAACGTCGAATGATAACGCATGAGAGTGGTGAAAGAAAGCGGCACCTGTAGCTTGTTGGAAGGCTTGTACTGACTGCTGGTGGATTGGGGAGTGGGGTCCATGGCATGCTCCTTCCCTGGCTGAGCCGCTTGCTTCTGTGGTGGAAACTTCTGGCCGGACGACGCCATTTTCGCAAAAACTCCTCGCCGGTGGTGGTTTTGGGGTTGCCGGAAACTTGAGATGACGGAGTGGTGGTTGTTAACAGTATACGGAAAATATTTGATGAGGCGTTGTTGCATGAAATAGGATCATGGGTTCGGTGGTGGTAGTCCACGTGGCAAGAGGCGTGGGTCTACGTGGCTAAATAGCCGCATTAATCGGACACGTCTTTGGAAACGGGACTCGTGTGGAGGTGGTTCTCTGTTCCTTGGTTTGAGGATACGTGTCCGTGTCCGTGTCCGTAGCGAGTGGGATCGGGTCGGGTTGATATTTTGCTGAATTTGATGTTCTGAGTGTAAATTATGGGCTTAAGTGATTTGGGCCCATAAAGATATGAAGATTGGTTTAATTCATTGGCCCATAGAAATTTTATATACCATCAAAATTGTTTTCGCTTCCCCAATACTACTACTTGTTGTGAATTTCAGAAGGACAAAGCTTTTTTTTAATCAAAATCAGGCTCATTTAAAAAAAAAAAATCAAAATCAGGCTGTTTTTTCATAGGGGTGTGTAAGGAAAATTGAACAAATTCGTCTAGCCGATCGAATTAAGACGAATCTCACAATTTTGGGTTGTTTATATTCTGATTTGGCTCAATACTTTCACAAGCCAGTATGATCGATTTGGTTTTGGTTTTTCAACCAATCACACCGTAGAGCACCGAACTGAATCCATCTGTACACAATGCATAAATTTTAAATTTTTGGTATAAAGAGTTTGTAATTAATTACTTACCATATTATAGCCCAAATAATTAATTATTCACCATATTATAGCCCAAATTGATAGTTCAGTCATCCAAAAAATTATAATTGAGCTAAGATCTTATCATTATATGTCATGTAATACATCTCTATCTAAAGCGGTAAGTGTGTGTGTTATCTTAATCTATTTATCTTATTTCTCACTTTACGTATGTATTGTTACGAAAGAAAGAAAGAACGTTCACTTTTTTGTTTGAGAATAGGGAGAATCTATTCGTAAGACGTCAACTCCGATAAATTAAAGTTATAAACATCGTTTGTCCAAGCTGTCAATTGAACATAATAACTAATGTCATCCTCGTCACAAGCTTTCGAGACGACTAAATGGGCAAAAATATTGCCTGAAAGAAAGTTCGCTTGACAAGGATTACGATAAAAAAAAAATGACAAGGGTTTCGATAATCAAAAAAACAAATTTATCGATTTTTAGCAATACACATGTCTTACGTTGTGGTTCATATACCGTACATCAATTATTACTTGTTATTTAAAACGTTACGCCCTCCGTAACGTACAAACAAATTCGATTCCAAAAAACATACAAACCAAGTGATTTGATTGATAAAACGATTACAACAAAATTTTTATGAGGGAAAAATTTAGCACTATCATCTATCGATGTCAACAATTCGGTAATTACTTAAATACTTGAATCCTTTTGTTAGAGGTGTCAACCGGGCGGGTTCGGGTGAACCCGACCCGTTTATAAATGGGTTTATGTGTATATGGGTCCAACCCATTCTACCCGTTAAATGTAGCGGGTTTTATGGGTGGGTCATAAACGGTTCAATGTGACCCGTTAACCCATTTCTAACCCGTTTTAAAACAACATATGCTAAAGTAGGAAAATACACGTACATGTATTTTTTAAATACCTTCTGTTTTTTTCTGAAAACTATCAAGTGTCAACTCTATAACTCCAATATTTTTTTTAACTCATAACTCCAATAAATTATTTATTCGTATTTCTGGAAAAAAAAGTAAAAAAAAAAAAAATAAAGACAAAAAAAGTTTAGAGGATAAGAGAGTAAGAGAGTCTCTGTTCTCTCTCATTTGTCACTTCTGGTACCTATATCAACTACCACAGCTCTTTCTCGAGTAACAATTCTTCTTCACCCAACCGACACGAACCAATGATTTGATTTTCAGAAATGCACAAAACGAGCAATGCGACATAACCCAGAGAGATGAAAGCGAGGCACTGACCCATTCACAGATCTGGTGAATGATCGAAAGGGGAGGTCGAGGTGTGCTCGTCGAATCAGCAAACCGCCGGCTCTAGAGTTGCGCTCTGATTTTCGAGCGGGGGGTGACGAGTGAGTGCATCAAAGGCTATCATGAGTCGATTTCAGACATCTCTTCTTGAAATCGACTAATTTGTTCGATCGACAGGTGCTTGCAATTGAGACATGATCTGTTCAATCGAACGAGAGAACAGAGAGAGGCGACAAATCGGTTCTCGTCGCCGGCGTTGGCTGGAAGTCTCCGTTGAGTCTAAGGTGGGTTTCGTTGATGCTCCATCTTTTCCGTGACTTGAGGATGGAAGTCTCCCTTCAGTTAGTACACTGAGAGAGGCGAAGCGGGTGTATGCGGGTTCAGTTTTCAACCCTCTTAACCCATATAATTCAGCGGGTTGAATTATGCGGGTTCACTTCAACCCGTTTAGATATTTAAGAAGACCCGAACCCGTGTAAATGAGGCGGATACGGGTGGGTTGGCGGGTCCGGATCAAGTTTTCCAGATATACCTTTTGTAAATCATCCGGTTCATAAAAACTACCACTCTGTTTCTTCTCTTTCTCCCACTTTTGACTTTTAACACTATTCACTGGGTCACTTTGACCCGGTGATTTGGATAGCAAAACGAAATATTTTTTTGACAATTCTTTCATGGTGTTGTAGAATAAGTGTTACTCTACAATGTCAATGAAAATTTATCAAAAAATTATATAGTTTTTTCATTCAAATTGCCAGGTCAAAATGACCTAACTACGAGTGAAAAAGTCAATAGGGAGAGAAAGAGAAGAAACAGAGTGGTAAGAAAATTCAGGAGAGAGATAGCTGACGTGGTTCTAAGTTAAAGCCTGGAAGATGTAGAAAAGCCAAAGTCGGGTGGATAAGTCGGCAGATAAACGGAGTTGCTCTGCATGTCGACTACGTGTAAAGTACCCTGATCATGAGCTGTCTCTCTAATTCCTTTCCTTTTGTCTTCTCCCAATTTTGCCCAACTTTACAAAAACCCATAAGAATTAGTTATCAACTTCTCTCTTCTTTCTTGTTGCTGCTATCTCCCAATCTCTTTCTCTCTATCTGATCTGATCTGAGAAATAAATGGGTTCGTCGTTTCGAATGTCACTCATCCTCTTCTCTTTTCTTTCCGGCGTGCTCTTGCTAGCTCCTCATCTAGTTCACTGCAGCGGTACGTACTACTGCTATGTATTTCATGTTTTAGTTGCCTCTCTCTTGCATGCATCTTATCTTTTATACATAACACATACAACCGTTTAGTTGCCTCTCTCTTGCATGCATCTTATCTTTTATACATAAACACATACACCGCCTGTTTTTATTGGATATAAAAATTCTGACTCCGATAACTTGGAGTTCATCTCCGGTTTGGGACAGTCTGAATGCGGTATATATTTCTTTTAGAAGTCCAAAGTAGGTTAATAGTGGTAAAAATTATAATAGGCGAAACCTGGCAGGTACGGATGACTCCATCCGCAAATTGCATGGGGAAAAAAAGATTTTGAAATAATTAAAATGGACGGATATGAGAAAAAAAGATATTGAAATTAAAATGGATGGAGATGCAGGGTATCGAACCCTGTACCTCTCGCATGCAAAGCGAGCGCTCTACCATTTGAGCTACATCCCCATTTGTTGATGTCAAATTCGTACAATGGTTATGGAGGAAACTGAAAAGTTATGTAAAAGATTAAAAGGTGAATTCAACTTCTTGGGGAAGATATAGTTTTTTTAATTGAAGGGAACTTGTTGCATAACCCCGATCTGTTATATGGGGTGAGTTTGGTATAACTTATTTGCAACTTAACTTGTTTATGCCAAAAAAGTCCATGACAAAAAAGATCAAGAAAAAAGATATGTGTGTTTAGTGTAAAAGTTGTTAAGTCCAAAAGTTCAATGAAAGATTCAAAAACTCAACTTTTTCTTAAGTTCATTTTTACACTATGAACTTATAAGCCAAAATCCAAAAGTTCGACTTCAACTTAAAATCCAGAATTGATTTATAAGCTGCTATCAGTCATACCACCCCCCCCCCCCATCTCTTTCATTATACTTGCATTTATTATGTTTTGTTTGGATACAGTAGTAATCCATCAATAAGACCATAGCGTAGTGTAAATCTGCACTACTATGTCTAGAACTACTTATTACCACCCTCATCGATTTTTTGGCTCTTACCTCGTGAACTAGATGGCCGGCCCTGTGAACTAGTTAAATATTCGTCTCCTGCATTCACCATTGAAAATAGAAATGTATATCCGCATCAGCGTACACTGCACGTTGTGTAATCGGTACTTCATAGTATCTTACTCCGGCCCTTCCTAACCCAACGCAGACATTTCATCGGATAATATAAGTTGACTGAATGATAACCTTTTCAAGGTTTTAATATTCTCGGACATAGAAAATTGTGTTGTTAGGGAGCTTGTTCAAGCGCATCATAAGCTTCTATGAATTGTAAGTTTATTTTGCCAAACTAGTATTGTTGATATTGGTTCAATTGTATACAACATATATTTTGTTGACTCGTCTGGTAATAATATGCAACTAGTGAATTAACTGTCTTGTTGGGACTATTACCACTTCTCAAATGAATTGTAAGTTTACTTTGCCAAACTAGTATTGTTGATATTGGTTCAATTGTATACAACATATATTTTGTTGACTCGTCTGGTAATAATATGCAACTAGTGAATTAACTGTCTTGTTGGGACTATTACCACTTCTCAAATGATTAATGTCCATGTTTTCCCTATATCCACTTACCCATTCTCAACTCTTAACCCATGACCTTTTCCAAGGCTGTAATTTATCCAACGTGGCCGTGAATAAACACTTAGTTCCACACATATGCCTTGTCTCTAGGGACATTGATCTACTCTCCTTTGTAATTCCATGGTTTTGCAGATAATGATGAAAACGATCTCCTTCAAGGAATCAATAGTTACCGGCAGTCCTTAAAACTTCCTCATCTCGTCAAGAATGACAAGGCAGGGTGCATTGCCGACAGAATAGCAAGCCAGTTAGAAGACCAGTCGTGCGTCTTCACCGGTCCTCTGTCCACCGCCCCCGGGTCCCACCCCCAAATCAACAACTACCCCAAGATTCTCGATAAGTGCAAAGTCGACCCCAACTCCACGACGGATGGGATCATCTTACCGGTATGTGTGCCTAAGCTCGTTCCGACGTTGGTCCTCACAAACTACACGCATTCGCCGCACACGCGGTACGTGAACAATTCAAAGTACACCGGAGTTGGGTTAGGGTCGGAAGATGACTGGATGGTCATGGTTTTGACGACGAACACGCCGGCCGGTAGCTTTGTGAGTGGTGCTGTTTCGTTTTTGGTTGTTGGGTCAGGAAACAATTTGTTGGTTCTGTTGTTGGGAATGTTTCTCTTGTTGCTGATCATGTAAAAATCTAAATAGTCTCCCACTTTGTCAGGTTCAGAAAAAAGACTTGGGGTTGTGTAATGTTGATCTAGCTAGGACTTTGTGTGCATGTATATTTCTGGGCCATGTGATATGTATTATCGTAGTTTTTTTAATTTTTGGGTAGCTTAGTTAGATATTATTAACCTAATGATGTACAACGTAATGATGTACTAGAAATATCCAATAGCACTATAACCGGACTACCGTACGTATTTGTTAGACTACGTCATACGTATGTCATACGTATGTCTCTTCACTCCGTTTCGATGTTCTACTTGGGTTAGATATGGTACTTAAACAAACAGAACATATAATTACACACAAAAAAATTAAAATAAAGAGTTTTAACTACTTAGACCAATCTTCTCCCCTTGTCTTGTTTGTTAGGAAGTAAGTATTACCTAGGGCTAGAGGTGAGTTAGAGTATGAGGGGAGAGTATTGTGAAGTTGGGATGTATATAAATAGCTTTGAGGGAATTTATTGGTGGGGAAGTTAGTTTTTTGGTGGAGAAGTTATTGGAGAGAATTAATTTTAAGCAATGTGAATGGTGCCAAAGGTTGAGTAACGACAATTCTGACAACAAAAGAAGAATAGTTGTTTTCATAGCAGAGGGGTGGGAACTGTCTTTTATAAAGAGGGGTGTAAACGGATCACATAAAAATAGTAACTGTCCACATGAACAGTTCGAGTGATAATTGTCCAGATGAACTTTACCAGGAGAGGTAAATGTCCATATGAACAGTACCAGAGGTATAATGGTCTTCTTACAATACTATTCAGTGATGTAATCGTAAATGTGATTTCTAAATATATTTAATTAGTAGGGTAAAATGACATAGTTCGCTCTGCAAAATGTAGTTTCATACTAGTGGTAAGGACATTTATGTTATTCTACACTTTCAAAAGTATATTGGTCACAAACTAACAGAATAGTGGAATCTGTTTAACCTCCATCCATTGATAGGGATGCGAAATATATTTAACCATAGTGCAGAAGGTATCTGCATTTATTCTATAATAGAGGGGTGGAAAATGTGTGTTACCCAAAATACAAATGAACGAAAGTTGTCATCACTGTATGTTAAGGTGTGATGATACTCATAATAGGGTTCTAAAACTCAGAAAGAAATAATTTGGGGATGACCGTTACACTTCAATCATAACAAGGGCATGCAGCTAGGGTGGTAGCTCAAGTGGAAGAGCGTTGGAAGCGTCTGCATGAAGTACCGGATTCAAACTCGATTGATGACAAAAATAATTTCTAAAAAAAAAAACATAACAACGTCATAAATGTGTGTGTTTTTTAGAATGGGGATACTATATGTTACACTTCAACCATAACAAGGTCAATCCCTAAAGAAAAAGGTCAATCCCTTAAATGGATCACCGCTTAATGATTTTGGGCTGGGACTTGGCGAAGTCGGCTATTTTTCTCACCTGGGCCTTATTAGGAAAGAAAAGGTCGGTGGCCACCTATAAAAGGTCACATCCTTAAAACCCCCTCCCTTTCTTCAATTCAAATAATCTTCATTCATCACAGCAAAACAGAGAGAAACAGAGGAGAGATCAGAGCTCGCAAAACACTCTAAACACAACATGGACATGGAAGATTTCTGCTCAGAGTGCAAGGCAGGAACGCAGTTAGTCTACGATCACTCCTCCGGCGACACCATCTGCTCCGAGTGCGGCCTCGTCCTCGAATCCCACTTCATCGACGAGACCTCCGAGTGGCGTACCTTCGCAGACGATTCCGCCTCCGACAGGGACCCCATACGCGTCGGATCAGCCACCAACCCCCTCCTCGCCGACGCCGCCCTCACCACCGTCATCTCCAACCCCACCGCCGTCATCAGCACTGCCGCCTCCCGACTCCTCCCCGCCCCGCCAGTCAACCGCACCATCGCCGCCTTCAGCGCCATCGACACAATGGCCGACCGATTAGGTCTCTATAAAACGATAAAAGACCGAGCAAAGGAAATCTTCGACAAGGTTACGAAATCGAATCCGAATAAAGGCGGGAAACAACACCGGGACGCAGTTATGGCGGCGTGCTTGTTCATTGCCTGCCGGCAAGAAAACAGTCCAAGGACTCACAAGGAGATTTGCTCCGTTGCGAATGGAGCCAAGAAGAGGGAGATTACGAAAGAAATCGACAGCATTGTGAAACAGTTCAAGTTTAATATGGGAGCTATTGATGCGGGTGATTTTATGAGGAGGTTTTGCTCGAATCTTGGTATGGATAACCAGGGGATTAAGGTTGTGCAAGAAGCTATGGAGAAGGCCAAAGGGCTTGATATCAGGAGGAGCCCGATATCTGTTACTGCGGCGGTGATTTACATTGTGGTGCAGATGAGTTTAGACCATAGTCATGATAGAAAGGCATTGCTTGGGGAGGTTTCGCGTGCCACCGGAGTAGCTGAATTGACGATTAAAGAAGTTTACAAGGATCTTTCTCCTCACATCTCCAAGATTGTTCCGATGCAGATGATTGCGACGGTCTAGGGCGGCGAATCAAGGGACAAGATCAACCGATTTATCATGATTTAATGGTTGTAATGATTAGAAGGCGGAACGTATGTCACTGTACCTAGCTAGACGTATTGTATTTTTCATAGGTCAAAAAATTGTCTTTTCACTATTTTTTTCTCTTGAACATAGTAGTAACATTCAAGTGTTGACGCTAAATTACAGTTGATTGTATATACTCTTTTCGACCTAAGCAAAATAATCATGTCTAAGTGACGTTACGATTGAACAACCACAAAGCCAATAAATTTGAAGAATTCAACCGCTAAATTTTGCATTACCATGTATGTACCATCAATGAAAAATTTGCAGTCAGTGTCACACTACTCATTGGACTACATAGCACTTCATCGTCTCCAAGGTTCTCGATCAGGAGGTTCTCAGACTGACTTACAGATATCTGAGCGCATTTTGGTTATACCGAAGAAATAACGTCAAAGTTCAGGGAAACCAATTCATACACTAAGAAACTATACACCATCATTGTTACCAAAAACCCATTCCAGGAAACGTTCTTCTTCATCAGTCCAAGGCGACGGTGTCTATGTCGTTATAAAATTTCTATCATCCTAGCATATGGGATGTTCATGATTAATTGAATCCCTCCTCATGCAAGTTTATTGACATTCTTCTGCACTGTTAATTACTACCACAGAAGCACGGTGGTCCATTTTAAATTTGCAGTAAATATGATGCAGATGCATTAATTTCAAAATCACAATTCACAAAAGTTATCATTTTCCATTTGGTAAGAATACATTTCACTCTGATGATATTCATATTGGTTACTCCTCCAGTTTCCAAGATGTGATGACTTCACCTTTCTCACGTATGCAGTTATTGCAGTAAGCTTTCCGAGATTGAACAAGAGGATTCCTATATGATGATCCAAGACATGTTCTTATTATAAAGCACAAGTCATAATTTTAATTTACTCTCTCCAACTTCACCAAGCTGCTGATCCATCCATCTATTTGTAGAATAAAACCAATCAAACTATGATTTGGGACATCAAATTAGGAGGAGAGAGTGGAACGGCGAAATCTATCAGAGAAGCCTTACCTATAAAGATGGAAATTTCTGTATCTGTTTGAATCCTCCTCGCAGCTTTTGAATGTATGAAGTTACGGTGCAGAACCTTCTTCTCCTCCAATATCCTTAGGATCCCAGATGTGATTATGGAAATATACCCATTTTGCCTATATATACTTTTTTTCCAAACATTTTGCCTATAACTAAACTGACATCTGAGCGCAAATCATCCGCCTGCCAAGCAGAGAAATATCATCAAAGTTCAGTAAAGAAGAACCGTTCTTGATCTGTCATACTTCTAAGCTGAAAAAAAAAAATCACCACACCCGTGACAATGTCTTTCATCAACCCGAGCATCTAATTTAGAGGTCCTCTAGAAACCTCATTCATTCTTCAGAACATTCCCATGCTTCTGCTTAACACACCCACCCATGACCATCAATAAGCCCACTATGATATTACCTCCCTCCGTTGTTGCTGGTCTTATTTCTAGAGGCCGGAAAATGTGCAGGTATTATTTGCTTACAAAACCAAAGGTTGGCCAGGACAAGGCAATCCTGTAAATTTTGGCCAGGAACAATATACTACTGTTTATAAGACTCTAGAGAAGCAACAGGGGCAACTTGTCACGGTCATCATCGAATCAGGAGGTCTTTCTACTCACTCTTACAACCGATAAAGTAACCAATAGGTTTCTGTAAACATCATTATCCGCCCCACGCACAGAACAGCCATGAGTGATGCGGAGTTGCCAATGTGAGAGAGAAGAGCCGCTACAATAACCGGGAAGCACATTTCCCTTTCTTAGTCCACGCACAAGCCCACTAAACCATTGAGCTTTCCTCAAATCATAAGCAATGATAGATAATCCTAAGACCTTGCTCTTGCAGGTAAGAGTAAAGAATACCATCAAACAAACACTGTACCGTATCGTGAACCAACGGAGCAAATTCCCGCAGGGTGAATGAGTTGGAAGATATGTCGTTAGGTGAAGAATCTAGAAGAAGCATGCACAACACAGTGCTTCTTGTTATATTGATCCATGAAGGGTATGTGTTCCCGAGAGACACGTCCTGGTCCAGAACGCCATCACCCAGTACTCTCATCTATCAGATTTAGGGCCATAGACCTCAGCAAAGGGCAAGGTGGTGATTAAAGAAGTGTACAAGGATCTTTACCCTCGCATCTCCAAGATCGTTCCAGTGCAGATGATTGTGACGCAGGGAAAATCAAGGGACTAGATGAACCGATTTATCTCTGACGATGATGATGATTAGAAGCAGAAAGAAATTTGTTTTTTTTTTGTACCAGACCTGCCTCACAACTTGTCTATAGTGTTTTTCATAGCTCTAGCACGAAACATATTGTCTGACATTCATGTTGGATACTCCTCCCGTTTCCAAGATCCTATGACTTCACCTTTCGCTTTCTCCTGTACGCATTTATTGCAGTAAGCTTTACGAGATTGAACAAGATGTTTCCTATATGATGATCCAAGTCTCGATGTTTTTATAAAGCACAAGTTACACTTGACGTTCACTTCTACACAGACATTGTAGTACCTTGTAAGAGCTCTGTAGCAACCACTTTTGCACATACAAATCAAGCCCCAAGCAGCACCTCATGCAAGAAAACAAATTAGTTCAAACCCTATTGTATAGGGTGAAATCATCTCCCAAAGAGTGTGTATCCAACCCTGAAATAGGGGTTTCGCAAATATGATGCACTATTGCTACGTAGCGCTCCAAGGTTGCCGCGATTGAGAAAGTACACAGTATAAAATTGCAGCAAATATGATGCAGATACATTGATCTCAAGATCACAATTCTCGAAGTTATCATTTTTCGTTGCTAAGAATATATTTCAGTCTGATATTCAAGTTGGATAGTCCCCAGCCTCCAAGATTCTATGAATTCGCCTTTTGCTTTCTCGTGTACACAGTATAAATTGCAGTAAACTTTTCGAGATTGAACAAGAGGATTCCTACATGTTCAGACTTTGAAGGTAAAACTCTGCAGGTCCCTATAACGTTGTCTTTAACCACACAGATATAGCTCTAATTCTCAGATAAAAGTTCAGAATATGAAGGTAAAACTCTGCAATTCAAGTAGGATACTATCACAAATGCAAAAATCAAGTGCTTCAAATCCAACTATAAACCATTACAAGATACAAGGAAAATTTTGAGACTAAAAGAAAAGAGCTGCACAAATTAAATCTACCTTGATAGAGAAATGATTGAGTCGAACAGTGTTTCCGGATAGGGAGTTGAATTTTAACTCAAACCAGTAGTTAGTACCTTCCATGACCAGCATCCAGAAACCAGATGTGATCCTCTGGAAATACCCATTTTGCCACTATCCAGAAAGATCTAGATTATCAGTGCAAGAGATCCATGCCAAACTACCATCGATGATGTCCAGCAGAGCTACAGCACAGGCGCCCATAAACTCCTCGCCCTCCAAAGAGATAACTAAAACTCAGTTCCACCTTTAGGTCACCTTTAGGTTTAATTTTACTAAGTTGAGCCTTATTGTCATTAACCAGGCTTGTTTTGCCTACTAAATAATTTGACATCTGAGCGCAGATTATTCACCTGCCAAGTATAAGAAGATCATCAGAGTTCAGTAAAGAACGCATGCAGATCTTATCCAATCACCAATCTCAATAGATTTGTATTTCGAAGAACACAATCAAACTCTGATTTGAGCATCCATATTGGCAAAGAGTTTTAAACCGAACAAGGAAAAAAGGGGAGAAGGTGGAGATGTAATTACCTGCTTGATGCACAGACTTGCCAGTAAATATGCCATATACTGTAAATGTAGCTGTAAATACCTGGATTGTCATGGCATTTTGGTTACAAAAGCATGTAAATACAAAGCATAACCTTCCTTCTCATCCTCCAATTTCCGCAGATATGAACATGGTAAAACTCATGTTCCCACCAAACACACAAGCTGAGCAATTGGATATTTGATGAACAAAAAGGGCTCCCTGTGTGATATTGGGTGATTACCAACTATGTTCAAACGGTTTTTCTTCAAAGAAAAAGTATCAAATATGCCAGTATGCTATCATGATAAGTAAGTACGGTACAGATTTCAACCCTATTAACAATATTAAAAACTCTGTTGATTAATTCTTAAAACAATTTATTCAAGGTAGACGCAGATTCGAGGCCAGTTGTGGATAAAATAAGGAGATCAAATGCTTCCTGTTTAAAACTAACTATACTTAATCAAATGACACATAAAATCAACAGAATTCCAACTTGTGATAGGAAGAGGTGGAACAGCCACAATGAAAATATTAAATATTTTGTTTGCAATCAGAAAAGAAAACGGTAACTTTTGAATTGGATTCGTAGCTGGCAAATAGCCTGAACTTACAACTGAAAGGTTTACAAGTAAGGTACAGCAGAGTTCATGACATGAGAAGTAAAGGACATGTAAAGCATTATATTGATGACCTAGAGGACAAGGCAGTCCTGTAACTTGTTGCCAGGAACAACGTATTGTTTATAGGACTCTAGAGAAGCAACGAGGGTAACTTCTCCAACTCTAGTCACTCTTACAACAGAGCACCTAACTAATAGGCCTCTTTCGACACAATCCTCCGGGCGCAATCGATGACCATGAGTGATGCACAGCCTTCCATTGCCAATGTGAGTCAGAAGAGGGCAATCCAAGGCGTGATAATCAGGAAGCACAGTTCCTTTACGTAGTCCACGCACAGGCTCACCAAACCACAGAGCTTTCCTCAAATCATAAGCAATGATTACCCCAGGGTCTTCCATGTAACCGTAGAGAATACCATCAACCACTGCACTAGAGCCAACATAGGGAGCACCATCCCGTCGGGTGAATGAGTCGGCAGATATGTCGTAGGTGAAGAGATTGCCAGAAGCCTGCACAAGAAGGTGCTTCTTCTTGTTGTTATATTGATCCGTGAAGAGAGCATGCCCCCGGGACAAGTAACGATTCATAACCCTATGATAACCACCTGCTGAGAGTAGTAGTCCCTCCCACCTATCAGATTCAGGGTCATAAACCTCTGCATAGGGCAATGTGTTGGTGGTGGTGTTGTCTCTTCTATCCAAGCCGCCAAATACATAGATTTTTCCGTCCAATGCAACAGCTGAGGGATTAACTCTTGCACACAACATGTTAGGGCGTCTCTCCCAGTCTGCGGTGGTGGTGGTGGTATCGTAAGAGAAAACTTGAGGACTTGCAGTAGTGTCAGGAAGGCCGCCGCCAAGGACATAGATGCGTGGTGGCAGAGCTACAGCTACGGAATTGATAAGAGTGGTGCCACTAGGCATCTCCCGCAACACATTGGAGAGAGAGCGTTGTCCCATGACCAATTTTGGTTTAGGTGGGGGCGATTCGGGTTGTAAATCTTGAGCAGGAATGAGATACCAACTAGAGTTGCAATTTGGACGTCTACGAGAGGTCACAGGATGGCAAAACCTAGTTTCGGTGCGAATATACAGTTGTGGAGGAGGAGGAGGAGGATCATCCATGGGGATGAATGAGAAAGCAGCCTGTGCAATCCAACCGGGTTTATCCCCACATAAACTTAAATTCAAATCTTTTAATTCCCTCTCCAACTCACGTCTCAACTTCAGTTCTTCAAAATCAACATCATCATCATTCTCTCCATCAAAGTTACATCTCTTTATTAGGCTCGATGATGATATGCTTCTGGATGGTTTATTCGCACATCTCTTTGGTTTCAATAAATACTTAGAAGACATCGAATTTGGGCAACAAACAAACAATAAATTATAAGTTTTAGAGAAAATAAAGAGAGACGACCACTTTTATAGAGGTAGGGTTTGGGGTGTCGAAATCAGATTCGATAGTGGACTTAACTCTTAGTAGTACTACTACAAGTTAGGTGGGTAAAAGACACTTTAACCCCCTCAAGTTTGATACAAAGACACTCCAGCACCATTCCTAATCACCGACCTACCCACTCCCAAAACCTGATTTCTTTTCTCGTCGCAAATTTAGGCCGGTTCTGGGTAGACCCGTGTCGGGTCCGACCCGAACCACTAAATTTGTATCCGGACCCAGAACCGACCCCTAAAATGTGATAACCAGTGGGTCCAGAACCGTGCAAACCCAGACCCTATTGGTTCGAACCGTATAGTGACCCGCGAGACACTTATGAGGACGACATTCCTTTACATGGCGTCGTTGATCTGAAGGTGTAGCTCGTGAAGTGTTTGCAATTATGGGTGAGCGAGGAGTGCCAAAATCCACAGTTACGTATTGTATTAGATAATGTGGAACTGCTTCGTTCTGATTGTTAAAGAACTTATTGTTGAGCCCCGTTGCCTATTGTATTAGAAAAATGATTTGCCACTCTCTCGTCCAAAATTTAAAACTCAGCGAGTGTTTTGATTTCTGAAGATGTCATTAGTTGAAAGGGTTCTTGATCATATCAAATTATCAATGCTTTTAAAATAAAAATTACAAGGGCCACAACTGATTATAGTCAAGCTTTGTCTTTGAGTAGGCTATAGTATTATCAGTATCTTAATTGTTTGTGACATATGGGGTATACGACATGCATGAGTAGGTTGTAGTAGTACCATACAGGGCCGTCCTTAGCATAAGGCCATATTTGCCTTTGCCTAGGGTCCCACATGTGGGAGGGCCTCCTATTTTTAAAAAGTTAAAAGTTTTATTTTCTAATTTTATCTTTAATCTATAAAATCATTAATTATTATGTGTTTTTAAGGTTAAACTATCTTGTTAGTCGATAAACTTCATCTAAAAAAAATCATCCACTGTTAGATATGTCAGGACTACATTCATATGTTAAATCAAAGCAAACATCTTACCTCCCAAATAAAGTAAAACTACAAATAAAATAAAATAAAATAAAATCATGAGATGCTATGTATTCGATCACAACTGAAGTATATAAATATTTTGAGCGAATTCAATATCTCAATTTTGAGTAACATTATACAATAATAAAACTATAATTATATTATATATTTTATGCTTTATTATGATTCAGGAAGGCCCCCAAAAAGGTAGAGAATGGCATGGTACCATAGTCAACATATTGTTTCTCTATGTGGTTCATGTACTGTTCTTACGTCATCAAATTGTATCTGAGCAGGTTGTAGTGCCAGTCCTCTATATAAGTGAAAAAGAAAAGAAAAAACCAAAAACAAATTTCCACAGAGGGGAAAGGTTGTGCAACGATCCTAACAGGTACATCTTCGGCTGCTCATGTCTGTCGTGATTCCTCTTATTTTACTCGCGCGTGTTCCAATGTTGCACGGATGCTTCTGAGAGGTCGTGCGCCCGCACCAGGTGCTTCGTGGGTGCTTCGCGTATTCTTTGTGGATAAGGCAAAAGTTTTACTAGAGAAGTCTTTCAAATACAATTAGAACTTAATAAAGAAACATGCATCTATGTGAACATTTTTAACACATAGATTATTCATCTCTCCACAACTAAGAACGACATGAAGAGATTATATTGTTTATATAGTAATCGTGTATGATTTTTTGTTCGATTATAATCTAGACTACTACCCCCTCCGCCCTACAAAAAGTGGTATATTTTTTAGACTCGATGATTAGATTTTGTATTGATAAAGACACATTTGCCTCTCATGTCTCCGTTTTCAACACAGTTACAATTATTTTTATTGGACATTGTTGTTAATTTATTTTATATCAAACATAAACAAATGACTGTGAACAATTATTTTAGGACATCCCAAAATAAAAAGTGGGCGAGTTTTGCAGGACGGGGAAGTATTATTGTCGTTTTATATTAGTCAAAGTATTCTTCCTTTAGCAAATTGCTCCTTTTATCTTCAGGAGTGCTTGAAGAAGCCTAAAAGAACAGACGAACTTAGATTCTATAAATCACCATAACAGGTTCGCATGCATTCTGTTCCTCAAGCCCAAATTCTGAAAGTGTCTAGCCCGGCCCACGTGCAATTCAAATAGTGTGTAAGAAGTGTATGGCAGCGGATAGGAGGCAGATTGACCCACAGTTAGCCAGATATACGTGAATGATGTGGTTTTCATACATCGGTGGAGAGAAAAAAGGCCAACCATCTACTATCCGTCGAGTTTCTGAGTTGATTGTTGAGACTCTTAAACATGCGCTGCTGCACTGTGAATGGAAGGTGTCAGCTTTGGTCAACTCGTCTACTTGTAATAGTACGCTTGATTTTCAGTATTAGTCGTATTAAGTGGGATTTGACTACACGTAGTCGATATATTAGTTAGTGTTGTTTGGTTGTTTTGGACTAATTTTAATATAAGTACGTGTTAATACCATAAATTGATCCCTTCTTACATAAGGGGATTAACTGGATTTGACTATTTTTCTCATATTACGTATAGTACAGGTATCCTTTCAATCCAATCCAATCCACTCCAAGTTAATACAGCTAGTCCAGAAAACTAAACGTCCAAAGGAAAATTCCAGGTTCGGGAGAGAGCATCAAGAAGGGTCCGAGTGACTATTTGGGTCATGTTATATTATTCTTTGCCCGGAGCAGCCACAAGCAACTTCGTCTTCAATAAGTCTAGGAGGCTTCTAGCCCAGTTTGAGACTAGCTGCCAATCGGGCCACTTCAAACTGGCCTTGCATTAACTGTAACCGAAACCGAGACCGTACGATCCCAAACCGCCTAACTGAACCGAAATCGGCCCAAAAGTAACCGTAACCGGCCCAAAACCGGGACCGAACCGATAACCGGCGGTTAACCAGCCCGGTAACGGCTAATTCAAGTGTTAGGTGGTTTTATATATTTATATATATATATATTTATAAATTAAAAATAAATATAGCGGTTTTAACCGGACCCAACCGATACGGTTACACGGGCCGGCCCGGTTAGGGGTTCTGAGAATTAACACATTCCGACTCATCGTAACCGCTTACCGATTACTTGACTCGTAACCGAACCAAAACCGTAACTGGCGATTCTCGGCTATTCGGTCCGGGTCCATGTAATTACAGTTAACCGAACTGACAGCTCTATTTGAGACCAATTGGTTTCTCTAAAGCTATCAGTGGCAGAATGGACTCTTCTTCATCTATGCTCTCAAGCCAAAGTCGCAAGGCCACAACTCAGAGCCAACCTTTGCCTCTGATAGAAAGAAGAACCTCGTCGCCGTCTCCTTCACACTGGACTATACATATCAGTACCGATTCCTATGGGAAACTTCGTACAGATCAGAATGCAGTCTATGGGCGGTTAACGAGGAATGAACAAGGTGAGATGGTATATGCTGCAAGGGAAGACGATTTTCAGTTGTTGGGGAGCTTTAGCATTGAGTTCAGCTTGCTGGCAATTAAGGGGACCTAGGAGACTGTTCAATGGTAATTGCAATGTTTGAAGATATCTTTGCAATCTCTAAGAGGTAAAGCTCAACTTTTTGAGTGGTGGTAGACTTCACGAAATTCGTAAACATTATCGACAGTTGCAGAAGGGACTGGGATATTTCAAGTTTGTCTCCACAACCGTCACAAGAAAAAACGTGGAGACAAACTTGTTATGGTCTTGAACCACACAACCAGGACATGTATGTATCCATTCCTGGAGAGAAATGGTACAACAATGAAACTTCTGGAAATGTCAGTATGCATTTTTCTGAACAGAGAGAGGAGAGCAGTCCACTTAGAATTGCTTCGAAGTTTGAAGGGGGCATCTACTGTAATGGAACTGGTTCAGTTTCCAAAGAAAATCCGCGTTGATTTGATTGGGTACCAATCAAAGTCCCGCCTTAATTATCCATCCCCATTCCTCCTCTAGTTCCAACATTCTTCCTACTATCCTCTTGAGCATGCATCTTCTAGCTTTACTTACATGCTTGTTCCTGACAATTTTGCAGGATTTAATGATCATTAACAGGAGGTATGAGAGAGGTTTGATTATAGATCCTGTGGAGCATTGTGTTATATGATGAATTTAGATTGGAAAGAAATACACATTTACCACGACTATGTAGAAAATAAACATAATACACGCACAGAGAGAGAGACAGAGACGGTGAGAGAACCTGGAAGGAGAAAATCCCCAGTTCTAGTGGTGGAGTTCTGCGTACAAGTCTGCCATGGAGAAGGTATGAGACCATGAAACAACTTGGTAACCACAACTATCAACTGTTAGACTAGAGAACATCAATTTGACTCTTGCAATATTTGAATGGGTGGAGCACAAGAGATGATTATAAAATGGATAGCATGCTAACTATGCACAAACACTCAGGTTTAACTTTTATCTGGCACCAAAAAGATATAAGAAATAATTAAGATTGAGGTAGTAGTAATCATGCACACTCCCAACACCCAGAAGTTTCAATACTGTTCAATTGAATGTTAACCTACTTTAGTTTACTTTTGTGGTTGATTATGGTATAGGTTCTGGATGGTTACTGACTGATATGATTAACTTCAATTCATTTACTTGTTCAAAAAAAAAAGCCAATGCATATACTGTTATTTACAGCATCTTATTCCAACTTCACCGAGCTTATCCATCTGTTCGTAGAACAACGCCAAGCAAACTCTGATTTACAGCATCGAAGGGTGAACAGAGAAATAAAACAGTGATAGGATCCTGTTTGCTCTGAAGACTAGCGAAGATGACGACAAGTGTAGAAGTAGTCATGCAATTTTTCGTGCATCTGTTTGACGCTGTGAAGATTCTAGATGTCTGTAGGTACAATACATCCTTACCTTCTGTAATCTCCCAAGATGTGACAATGATAATTACCCATTTTTCCACTATCCACAAACCTAACAATTATTGACGCGGTAAATACATGCCAAGCATCACTGATGAATGCCAACACTATGGGAATCCGTGGTTATACCTGTGACAATTAAAATTGGCCCATAAAGGCCTCAACCGTAGCCTTTTCACCCTCCGAAGGGATAGCTTGAAACACACCTTTTATATTTTTGAAGGCTCCATACACCTAACACGACTATGTAGAAAATAAACATGCACACACAGAGACAGAGAGAGAACCTGGAAAGAGGAAATCCCCAGTTCCAGTGGTGGAGTTCAGCGTACAAGTCTGCCATGGAGAAGGTATGAGACCAGGAAACAACTTGGCAACCACAAATAACAACTGTTAGATTAGAAAACATCAACTTGACTCTTACAATATTTGAGTGGGTGGAGCACAAAAGAAGATAATAAAATGGATAGCATGCTTACTATGCAGAAACACTCAGCTTTAACTTTCATCTGGCACCAAAAAATATTAAGAGATGGTTAAGATTAAGGTAGTAGTAATCATGCAAACTCCCAACAGCGATAAGTGGATACTGGTCATTTGAATCTAAACCTATTCTGGTTTACTTTGCGGTGCTTTTTTTTTTTTTTTATTTTTGAGAATCACTTTGCGGTGCTTGATTAGTGTATAAGTTGGAGGTTACCTGGATGGTTACTGAAATATGATTAATTTTATCTACTTGTTCAACAAAAAGCCAATGCACAGACTGTGATTTACAGCATCTTAATCCAACTTAACCGAGCTTATCCATCTGTCGTAGAATAACGCCAAGCAAACTCTGATTTACAGCATCGATGGTTGAACATGGAAATAAAACGGAGAAGGTTAAGATGGGATTCCTGTTTGCTCTAAAGACTTGCCAGCGAAGAAGACAAAAAATGTATGCAAGTACAATGCATCCTCTCCTTCTCTAATCTCCCAAGATGTTATATGAAAATACCCATTATGCCACTATCCACAAACCGATCAATTATTGACGCAGTAAATCCATGCCAAGCGCCACTGATGAAGGCCAACACTACGGGTATCCATGCTTGTACCTGTTACTCATAAAGGCCTCAACCACACACTCTTGGCCCTCCAAAGGGATAGCTTAAAAACACACTCTTTAAATATTTGAATGCCCCATACGCCTAACTAGTCTAACATCAGAGCTCTTTTTGGTCATCAGCCAAGAAGAGATATAGCATTAGCATTCAGAGCAAATACAGGGACAGCATCTTGTAGATACACTATGCAACATCTATGATAACTAAAAAGAACAGTTCTAGGAGATGTTCTTCACCAACAAAGACAGTATCTTCATGATTCAACCACCACAACATCTTACTTTTATCCAAAGCCATATGTTTCTGACAAGATGACAGGGGAAAAAGAAGGGAATCTATATCAAGGACGGATAATATTCAGGACCCGATTCTGAAACATTCTGGGATGCATAATGCGGTTTTCCAATTATTTGGTGTAACATTTGAATTTGACAGAAAGTTTTAGTTCAGCTATTAGCCCAAACTGAAAGAAGATACAGGTGGTTAGATTCCGCAAAATCAAAGGACTACCATGAGCCAACTTTTCATACAATGATCAGATAGCAGAAGTTGAACCAGACCAACTTCCACCCACATGACCACCCAGAGAAAATAAATCATAGATGCAAATTGTATTACGGGAGAAGGGAAATAAGTTACAGTTCTATATTTACTGACTCGGGCTTCGGACCTAAGCCTCGTGTAAGGCTATAATGGGCCTTGCAGAGTGTTCCATAGAGCTGCAGTATGAAACATTGTCTTTTACCATAGCAGATAGCTCTGTAGCTCTCAAATAGAAAAGTCAAACTTTGAGGCTACGATACTGCAATTCAAGTACAATATCATCCAGTGAAACAGTGACTGAAAAAAAAAAACCCTTTGATATAGAAAAGGCTGAACAAAAAAATTTCAAGAGAGGGAAGTTGATTTTCACTCAAACCAGCATTCATTATCTTCCATGATTGGAGTTCACTAATGAGTGATCAAACACTTGGGAAGTAATGGATAAACATAAGCAAACAGATCATGAATTTCACTGACCTTCAGATAGATGCGGATCTGGGTCCTACTTCACAGAGTTTAGGTAATCTGTTTGTTGAAGAACACTAGCAAACTGACTTGGATATCCAAGTAGGAGCAGAGAGTTGCACTGGGAAATCAACGGAGAAGGTTAAGATTGAAATACCTGTCTGCTCTAAAGACCAATATAACAAATAACCTTAATATACCTACCTGTAAATATATGAAAGTCGTGGCATTTTGTGCGTTACAGTTTGATCTTGTGCCGGAAAGACAACGCAGAACCTTCTTTCTCTACCTCCAATCTCCCTAAGTATGAACATGGCAAAACCATTTTCCCACCTAATCCACAAATACGGCAATAAGATACTTGATGAACAAAGAGAAACCGTTTGATCATTGGTGGCCATAAACTATGATTCAAATATTGTCTTGCTTCAAAAAAACAGATCATTGGTAAGTGCCGCTACAGTTTCGAATCATTAACAACCTCCCAACATGGAGGAACTCTCACAACATGCTCACTTATAGAAGCAGATTCAGGGAAAGTTGTGGAGAAAATAAGGTGAATAATGTTTCCTATTCAGTAGTAATAATGTTTATTCAAAAAGAACATGCAAAAGGGATGGATAGAGCCAATTTTCCAGCTAAAAAATGATGATATAATAAGTACCAATTTACATATTATAAAACGAACTTAATGAGGACTTCAGTGTCAGATTCCTTCAACAATAGTATTCACACCAGAACCATACCGTGATAATCAAATGCATCTAAAAGTGCATTGAAGTACGATTGCACTAGGAGTTGCTTTGTAGACCTGAAGTCCTAAGATGCAGCTCGACCAGCACCACGAGGCATTTTTTTCGTCGTAGAGTCTTCGACATCCTTCAACTGATAATAGTGTGGCGCTATTTCCACTAACCATTCAGGCTTCAGATCAGTCACCTGCCTCATGAACTCCTTTGTTGTCAATACCAACTCATGATAAATAACCCATCTTGGGAGTACCTGTGCTAAACCAGATGTGGGATGAATATGGACTGTCTGGGGATGCTTCACTGTTCGATAAAATCCATTCTTCTGTAGAGTTGCAGAGTGAGGGAAGAAACCTGCTGTAATGGCCTTCTTTATTGCGTCTAGGTCATTAGAATTCGATTCCAGTTCAATTTCAACTCTCTCCAGTAACCCCTCTAACTGTTCCCTTATGTCTCGAGCACGCTTCATGCTCTTGACCTGGATGAAATTTTCTACACACCATTGGGAGTCAAAATTTTCTTCTCTCCATGAACTGTACACCTTGAGCAGTGCAATATGGTCTCCAACATTTCCAGAGTGAAATTTCATCCTCGCCGTGTCAGCGTGAATTTTTTTCCCCTTTGGACAGTAAAAGATGGAGTTTCCAATAGAAAGCATAGCGGCAATGGATATAACATCATCTGAACATTTATATTTTTCAGATGCGACGATCATTTTAGATAACATGGGATCAAGAGGAAACTCGGCCATCCTCCTACCAACTTTCGTCAACTCGCCCAGTTTATTTAATGCACCCAAAGCAAAGAGCAGCTCCAGGGCTTTGAGCAACGATTCAGCTGGGGGTGGGTCCATGAAATCAAAATTCATAAGATCGTGAATGCCGAGACTTTTGAGAGAAAGTACAACATTCGCGAGGTTTGTTCTTTGTATCTCTGGGACAGTGTTGTCATCCAAATCATTGTAGTAGTTATATGCAGTGTATAAGCGGAAGCACTTACCCGGACCGGTTCGTCCTGACCGACCCGCCCGCTGATTCGCTGAAGCTTTGGAGATAGGAGTAACCAGCAATGACTCCATACCAGTACGAGGATTGTAAGATTTCATTTTGCAGAACCCAGGATCGATAACATACTTTATCCCATCAATGGTTAATGATGTTTCTGCAATGTTAGTAGCAAGGACAACTTTGCGTGCCCCTTCTGGAGTCGGATCAAATACTTTAGCCTGCAGATCCGTGGGGAGGTTTGCGTAAATAGGGCATATTATGAGTTCTGGAATTTTGGTTCCAAGACCTTTAGTCCTATGCTTCAGTATCTCCTCAGCTGTTTCAATCTCCTCCTGCCCAGTGAGGAAGATCAATATATCACCATCACCAGGTGGATGAGTCACATGGATCTGAAGAGCTGTGACAATGGCTGCATCTAAATAATCCGCCTCTGGTGCTTTTGTGTAGTTTATCTCAACAGGGAACCGCCTTCCTGGGATTTTGAAAATTGGGGCAGAATCAAAATAGTCACTAAACTTCTCGGCATCCAGTGTAGCACTAGAGATTAACAACTTGAGATCTGGGCGGAAACGGGCAATATCCTTGACTAAACCGAATAAGATATCAGTCGAGAGAGTTCTTTCATGAGCTTCATCCACCATGATGACACTGTAACCTGCAAGATCAGGTTCACCAAGAAACTCCCTAAGTAGCATACCATCAGTCATATACTTGAGTACAGTCTTATCTGAAGTGCAATCCTCAAAGCGAATAGAGTAACCAACCTCGTGGCCGAGTTTGACCCCCATCTCTTGCGCAACACGCGCAGCAACACTCATAGCAGCAACTCGCCGCGGCTGGGTGCATCCGATCTTTCCATATTTTGTGTACCCAGCCTCATGAAGATACTGCGGTATCTGAGTAGTTTTACCAGATCCTGTCTCTCCAACAATGACCAGAACTTGATGATCCTGAACAGCTTTAAGCAACTCGTCGCGATATGGATAGACAGGCAATGTTTTCCTATCCGCCTGAAGCTTCTGGAATGGTGATTCGACCAAAGATTCGATTAGGGTAGATTCGGTAGCCTCATCTTTGAAATTGTCACCATCCATCACTAACCCTTGTATGAACTCAATCTGGTCTTCGAATACAAACTGATAATCACTTGATTGTTGCTTTCTATTCTTAGAACCATATTTGAGGGTTGCCTTCCTAATCTGGTGATCTTCCCATGCTTCTTGCTCTGAGAATGGGTTCAACTTCTCTTCTCCGTTTGAGTCCCTGTAACGTTGCGCGGCAACAGCGAATCTCTTACGCTGATTTACGCGCCCCCCTTTCTCATCGTCATACGCTTCAGGCATTTTATATCCTTCCATGTTATCTTCCTGTTCTGATTCCTTCTTGAGTCGCTCGTACAGTTCTTTCTTGTATCTGAGCTCGCGATGTTCAGCTTCAGTCAACTTAACACCATCAAAAAGATATTGCTCATCCTCTATGTCATCTCTGAGCTCCTCCAGTTTCTTTTGCTCCCTTTTCTTCAAATACTCTCGCCTAGAAAGTTCTCTTAAGGCTGCTATGTCATCTTTCTCAAAGGCATCAGACCGTCTATTCGCTTCTTTTTGTTGCTTTCTTGTCAATTTTTGCTCATCAGTCAACTTCCTTGTTGATGCTGCATCGCGTTCTTTAATGCGGAGTTCTAACTCCTCCCTCTCTCGCTGGTCTCTTACCCTCTCCTCCTCCGACTCGGACCCATCATCCTCAGCCGGAGATGTCCGTTGTGCACAAGAGATTCCGGCAGGGAGACCTCCGTGTACACCGTACGTAGTGGATCAGGGATCGCACAGGAAGAATAGGGGTGTGTGTAGGGAGAGAGTAAGTCAGTAGCAATGTCTGAGAGAGAGACAGAGGTTTGGCAGAGCTTCCGCATATGGCAGTGTTGTTCTTTTCTTTGTATGGAAAGAGTAACGATATATATACTGGAGAACGTGGCCGTTGTAGTGTAGTTAATGCGCCCATTAATGGCGGCTTAATTAGCTTAACCGTAACGGCACGTTCGTCCGAGTATATAGGAACCGTTAGAGCACGTGGTGCGCGAGTACCGGAACCGTTACGAGGTTGACCGGGTTTGACCGGATTGACCGGGTCTAGGGAGCTCGTGCCATAGATCTCTCAAAACAGTTACTAAAGGTCGCGCGCGGGCTTGGCTCGCACGCGACAGGGCTTACCCTAGCCTCCAAACCACAAATCCCTACAAGTCCCGTGCAGTGGTATGCGAGGGCTCTGTCTCGCAGCCCCCACATGGATCAGCTCGGCTGGTGATCCTGTGTGTGTGGAGCACAATATGGTGTGCTGGATGGTCGCCACGTGGCTAAGATTAGCCATGTCATAAAGCAGTATCTACATTAGCCCCCTTTCTGCGTGTGAAGGCTTGTAGCTGTATAGGCTTCCATGCGCGGAAACCAATATGCGCGTCGTCGTCACGTACCAATTCAAATACGGGTAGATTCAGCCCCCGTGCGTGTAATTATGACCTAAAACCCCTAGAGTCGTGCCGTCTGACCTTTAGGGTTTTAGGCGTGACGTCAGCCCGTCCTGTGATTGCGCGACACGACGGTGACGGTTGCGATTCGACTACTGAAGGGACGCAACCCTTCATTCTTTTGGATAAATACCTTGTATCCCATCATTGCAAGGCATTGCTTCTTTCTCTTAAAGTGAATGGTACCCGGAGATCTTCGAGAGCAGATCCAAATAATCAATCATCTGTTCAAGACTGCAAATCGTATTCTTCAACTGTGCATATCCAAGCAGGCTTCAAGGAAACAAGGTTGGCCTCGTTTACTTTTTGATTTTAAAGTACCGGCGTTTGCCTTGAACTGCGTTGAATCTGTAAACCCATGGAATCTGTGAAGGGGTTTTGATCTTTAATCCCGCTTCGCTTTACTCTTTCGACGATATTGGATCTTGCAATTACCCAATTTCTGAAATCGGCACCGGAACTGTTTGCATTCCTTTGCATAAGTCTCGAATTCAAAATTCAAACTGACTGGTGTGGTATTTCTCCCCCCTTTTTTTTTTTTTTTTTTTTTTTTTGCCCCTTCGCAGGAATGGCCAAAACAAGGGTAACCAGACCCGTCAAGGAAGATGAAGAGATGCCGGAGCTTCCGCAGTCTCTGTGGCGAAAAGCCCCCTTTCTGGGTGGGAAAGATTTTTACCACGCGAGGGTGAAGGCGAAGAGGATGCCTGATCCTGTTCCCGTTGAGCAGTTGTTAACACTGACTCGCCCAGTTAACTCAGCCTTGCTCGAGTTAGTTGGCTCCGAGGACGTGGTTCGATTGGGAATCGAGAACGGGCACTTCCCATACACTGCGATTTTTACTCAGGCGTTTGTCCAGAAGTTGGACTATATGGATGAGTGGACTGACCACGTGTTGGGTAATTACGCCGAAACTCTTGATGAAGCCGGCATTTTCTTCGCTGTTCGTGCTATGAAGGGTGCTGCCGTGAAGTTGGATCAGTCCATGCTTCTAGACCTTCTGTCCCGCTATTCGCCTGCGACTCACACGTTTCACTTTGCTGAGTTCGAGGCTGCCCCCACGCTCGAGGACGTTCAGATGCTGTATGAGCTTTCCCCCATGGGCGAGGTGGACCCCTTGAGTCACTTAAGGACATCTGCGGAATTAGCCTTGTACGCGCAGATGGAGGAGTGCTTAGCAGAGGTGAAGAAAATCTCCACTCGGTGGACCAGTACAAAACCTCTTCCGAACTGGCAGCTGGTTGATACGTCTGCGAAGAATACCTGGAACAAATGGTTGCAGTACTTCTTCCGAGACTATGCGGGCAGCAGCATTACTAAGAAGCTTTTGAGCGAGGACCCGGAGGCCGAGAATTACGTAGAGGGCAAGGGTTATCATTTGACCCTTTGCGCTTTTCTTTGTGCTTGGCTGTCGAGATTTCTGATTGATGGTCACCCCCATGATGGGGTCTTCTACCATGTGCTGCCACTTGCGGTGAGGCTCGCTCTTGGCCAGAGAGTTGCACTTGGACCCTTGGTCTTGGGCACGCTATATTACAGGCTGGATCAGCTGGTTCTGGCGATGAGGGAATCGCGTGGCCGCCTCGATGTTCTGACCTTTGTCAATATCAGCTTTTTGACAATGTGGGTGTTCGAGCGTTGGCCGTCTTATGCTCCAACTCCCCTCCCACTTGAGAAGTGGTGTCCCCCAGGCGAGACGAAAGCGCTCAACAGCGGAAGGGCTGCGAGATGGTTTGGTGCAAGCAACACCAAGTGTACTTGGAGCTTGATATGCGACAAGCGAAGGGAGTTCACTGCCAGGCCTTACGCCACACGTATTGAGAATGTGCGGTGGTTTCCGAAGCTATACCCCTCCGAGGGTATGGTCTTGTCAGAAGACCTTCTCTTTGAGAAGGGATCGCATTTCCACGAGCGCTATCGTGAGTTCTTTTGCTGGTGTCTGCGAGGTTCTCTTCCTGCACTTGCAGAGCATATTCGTGAGCTCGCGCCACGATATGAAAGGCTTACAGTGGATGTTGACCCCACTCGGGTCTCTCCTCAGTTTGGTTTCGATGCGGTGGCCCCATCAATCTGGCCCCAGTCCATCGTTAGAGGGTGCTACAAGCGCTTGCTGACAAAGGAATGCAAGACGGTCCTTATGAGCAATCTTCCCTTTGAGCAGCCTGCGGGAACTCGCAGGGGTGGTTGTTCCCAGAATTGGATCGCATACTGGATTGCCCAGCATACGAGGATGGAGACGGAAGCGGCGGCGCAGCCAGGAAGGGCCCCCTTGATCAAGAGAAACTCTTTTCCGTTTCGCCCCAATTGCAGTTTGAGCGAGTCTGAGTACGGTTGCTACTCGTTGTTGGACCGCGAGAATCATTTGTGCCCCGATTTCATTCTGAAGGAGCAGGTCGATGCAATCAAGAAGGGTGACACGCAGGTCATCAAATATAGCAAGGCGTTTGCTGAGGTAAGCAGTTTCCTTGTGTGCTTCGAGCTCTTTGATTTGCTTGCACTGATGCTTTTGTTCTGTATTGTCTAGTGTCATGTGCGGAGGTTCGCAGCTGGTGACCGTTCCAAATCGCTGGTGGATACCATTGTTGCGACCAAAAGAAGGGGGGAGTCGTATCGGCTAGCATGGAGGATGGATGCCGAGGTCGAAACAAAAGTTCGCGGGGTCATGAACACTTTTGCTGACTCGCTGATAGACAACCCTCCGGCTCCGTCTCCTCCTAGAGATGATCCGTCCCCTCCAGCGACTGCGGCGCCGAGAGCGAAGAGGCCTAGGCAAAAGGGGATTACGATTTCTTCCCCTAGGAGCGCTCCGGCTTCGCCCCCAGCGAGGTCCCTTTCTGTCAAGGACAAAGGTAAGGGTCGTATGCCCGGCAAGGTGCGAAAAGATCTCGCAGTCGAGACCTTCGTTCCATTCAACCAAGAGGAAGAGGAAGAGAGGCAGGAGCCCCAGGCAAGTAACGGAGAAGAAGAAGGAACAGTTGTAATGCGCGAGGAAGAGTCAGGAGGTACTTCCGCCGCATTTTCTTGTCCTTTATCATGACTTCTATGCAGTTCTTTTCTTTGAACCAATTGTATATCCGCAGGTGATGATGATGAAGCCGTTGGTGGCCTTGTGGCCAAGAGGCAAAAGAGAAATGCCCATGCTAGCGTTTCAGATGATCCCATAAGCGAGGATATTCTTGCTGAATCCCGGAAGACAGCCGCGGAGGCTGCTGCGAGAAGAAGGCAGCGAGAGGAAGAGGAGCTCGAGCTTGTGAAACAGCGGAGCCTCGAGGAGCGGCATGTTGACGACTTAGCGCGTCCAACTGGCGAGGAAGACGAGCTTCCCGAAGAAGTGGCTCCTCATGTGGAGGAGGAAGATGAGGTTCCTGAAGAGGACACAGCAGAGCTAGAGCAAGTCCAAGCGGACTTCGCAGAGATCGCAGGTGGCGATAAAGGTGAGATCTTCAATCTCGCAGTTACTTATAGAGATGTAATTGTGGGTGCGTTAAAGCACGGTGTGTCAAAGCCTGACATTCGCCGTTGGTTGGTAAGCAAATGCGGAGAACCCTCAGGTAATCATTTTGAGTGACATGCACATGCTAGGCTGTAGCCACTTGAGGCAAAATCATGACTGGTTTACTTGCGTCCCAGGTCACGCTTCTCTTAAAGATTTGCTTAGTGAAGATACACTGATAGGGCACGGTTCCACGTCCCTAGTGTACGATGAGGATACCTTAATCCCACCTTCGCGTGGAGGTGCTTATTCTTAGCTTTAGCAAAGATAGTGAAATAACTTATAACACAAGTTACCTCATATTGTCGCATTTGGTATCGCAGGTCATGCTGAGGAACCTGAGCTGGAGCAGAGAAGTCAGCCTTCTGCATCCCATGTTCCAATCTCGAGCTCTCATACTGAGAAGCCCGTCGCGGACGCTGGACATGTAAGTGAGCGTCTCGAGGATGTCATCGAGCTCTCCGACGATGTCGAAGCTGATGCTGTGCCGATGGACGAAGGTGTCCGTACCGGTGGTGGGGAAGAAAGGACAAGTGATGCTAATGTTTTCGCACCTGAGAATGTCTTTCGCCCAACGACTTCGGCTGTTCCTGTGTCTCCGTCAATGACTGAGCCGGAAGCACCTATTCCTGCGTGGAGCATTTGGGGCTCGCAGGTTGGGAACGTAGTCGCAGCTGGTGCGGCCTACAGTCTTCCTCCTGACTATGAGAGGCTGGAGCTCGCAGCTGATAGGAGAGCCATGGAGCGAGGGCAGTCTTTGAACAACCCGGTGGCTCGCATTCCCTCTATTCACCAAATTCTGGAAGGCACTGGTAAGTAGAGATTTACCATTCGCACGTCATATTATTTGCTTGCGAGTTCTGACATTACAACTCGTTTTTGATGTCTCAGGTTTGAAGCAAACCGATGTGGACTGGGTGGTTCGAATGCGCCTCAGATACCCCCGCTCGTTCGTGAGGTGTCTGGAGATCGTTCCTTTTGACAGGAGGCTATTCCTTACTGAAGCCATTTGGATACTGGAACAGCTGTGTGCGGCTACACCTGCGACCATCTCGGCCCAGAGTGCTGAATTGCTGTGTGGCATGTGCCAAAATCTCGTGCTCAAAGTCCAAGGCAGACTTGGTTTGAAATTCCTCAAGGACAGAGTTACACTGATTCGCGCAGCTGTAACCTTGAATCTCGGGCACCAGAATCTCGCAGCGGAGATGCAGAAGGTGGAGCAGCAGAAGCAAAAGGTTGATGAAGCTTTGAAGCTGTATGACGAAATGAATGCCAAGTGCGAGCAGCTAAAGCAAGAAGTGCAACAAGTGGAGAGGCTGATCGAGCAGTTCGAGCCCCAGGACTCCTTAGTCAAAAATTTGTTTTGACTTTTCGTTTTATTGAAAAGAAAGGAAAATGGCTGAGACATTAATGTAATGCTTTGAAACATTAATGTAATGTTGCTAGGGTTTCTCCCCCCTCTTTTTTGACAACAAACAATGAGTTTGCCCGTTTTGCCCTTTTCGGGATTTGATTGGACATTTTCTGTGCATATCCAATTATGACATCAGCAATTGATTCTTTGCTTGATTTTCGCGCTAATTTCTCGGCAGATAAGCACGCTTCCGTTGGGAAGTCCATCCGAATCATGACTATCCGTCATTTATTAGGATACGCAACCGAATCGTCGTAGCCTTTAGTAGGGTAATTGATTGTTACCGTTTTTCAAGGCGTAAGTGATTGAACTTACCCTCTTTTTGAATTTGCTGACTCATCTTAAGCAACCGAAGAGTCTCCACAGAGCCTATATAAACCCTGCCTTTGTCATTTGGGTTCTTCATCCCAAACATGTGCTTTGCCGTGAGTCCCTACGACTGCTGGCTTCAACGCTTGTTTTTCGTTGATTCATGGCAACTTCAGGCTTTGAATCCTGAGTTTGCGCTTTGTGCCATAGAAATAGTTTCCAAGATCCACTTTATGAGGCTCATTGCCGTTTATAACCGTCATAAAGAGGATGCAGATAATACCTCATGTGTGTTCGAAGAAATTTCTTCGTGTATTATGTGTGCAGGTCATGTTTCCGGCCGCCTCGTGGCGAGGTGCAGCGCCGTAGTGACCGTGCTACCGTCTCGTAATGAACGGCGTGATTCTTCTTCAGCAGTAATGAAGAAGAATCCGTTGTCCTCACATTTGTGAGGTCGGGGTGCTCGTCAATGCCCTTGTCCAACATGACAAGGAATCTATCACCAGAGGAATGACTGCTTCGCCTGTCGCGCGGAGTATCCCTTGTCGGCACAGGAAGCTCCTCCGGCGCCTATCTTGGTCAGACAGAGGCTTTTGTCATTCCTTGGGGTCTTGGGTGTATCATATCCCTGACCTTGCTGCTAGGGATGCGGCGAATGACAAGTTGATCTCTTCGCGGCAGCATCCCTTTTGCTATAGATCTTTGGCCTCAGATCTGCGTACTGTGCTGCCGGTGTCAAGACCGGTGGATTCTCTCTTTTCTTAGTCGAGAGTTCCCTTGGCGCATCTCTGGCTTATCAGCCATTTTTCGAATGTATTGTAAGCCATGTTGGCTGTGTAGTTAGATGCGAGCTTTTCGCTTGTAAGCTGCTATCTAGATAGATAAATTGTAAGTCATTTGACTCATAATGATAAATAGCTCTTGTATTATCTGTTCTTTGCAACAAAATACAATTTCGCATGCGTTTCGGCTTGTTTTGCCTTGCATAATTCCTTGTAATGATTTCTCATATGCGATGTCAATTCGCAGACGTTTCGCTAGATCATTTAAGATCGTAATTTTGCAGCTGTGCTATCTTGACGGATGGGCTTGTAGTTGGTCGTTGTAAATCGTATGAGATCGCGTTCACAACGTTGCCATCGTTTCGGATAATTTTCCAGAGATTAATCAAGATCGTTGAGCCATGCAAATTGCTATCAGAGAAGATAGGCTTTGTTTGAGATCGTTTCTCGCATAAACTGCTATCACAGCAGATAGATCTTTGGAAGATCTAATAAAATGATTCTGCACGTACGTTGCCATCATAACAGGCGGGCTTGGGTAATTCACCAAAATTAGTTTGCGTAGAAATTGCTATCGTAATAGATAGGCTTAAGAAGACCATTATAAGATCGCATCTGTAGAACCTGCTATCTTCTATAGATAGGCTTTAGATGATCGATTGAGATCATTTTGTATTTCGCTGCTGTCGCAAAGGATAGGCTTTGGATGATCATTTAAGATCGCATTTTCGTTTGGTTGCTATCGCAAGAGATAGGCTTTAATGATCACTTAGGATCGCATTTGCGTTTGATTGCTACCATGAGAAATAGGCTTTAATGATCACTGAAGATCGCATTTGCATTTGATTGCTACCGTGGGAGATAGGCTTTAAATGATCATTTAAGATCGCATTTGCATTTGATTGCTACCATGAGAAATAGGCCTTAATGATCACTGAGGATCGCATTTGCATTTGATTGCTACCGTGGGGGATAGGCTTTAGATGATCACTTAAGATCGCATTTGCATTTGCTGCCATCGTAGGAGATGGGCTTTAGATGATCACTTAAGATCGCACTCGCGTATAGCTGCTATCGTAAGAGATAGGCTTTAGATGGTCGATTGAGATCGTGTTTGCTATCGTATGAGATAGGCTTTGATGATCGGTTGAGATCGCGTTTGCTATCGTACGAGATAGGCTTTGATGATCGATTGAGATCGCGTTTGCTATCGTATGAGATAGGCTTTGATGATCGCTTGAGATCGCGTTTGCTATCGTATGAGATAGGCTTTGATGATCGCTTGAGATCGCGTTTGCTATCGTATGAGATAGGCTTTGATGATCGCTTAAGATCGCGTTTGCATTGGCTGCCATCGTAGGAGATGGGCTTTAGATGATCAGTTAAGATCGCGTTTGCTATCGTGTGAGATAGGCTTTGATGATCAATAAAGATCGCATTCGTGTTTGCTGCTATCATAGAGATAGGCTTTTGATGATCAGTTAAGATCGTGTTTGTGTTTGCTGCTATCGTAGAGATAGGCTTTTGATGATCAATTAAGATCGCATTTGCATGAATTGCTATTTGCAACGAATGAATCATTGTTAACGGAGATATTTAAATAAAATAGAGCAATATAAGCGGCTAGAAATATGAACTTCTCATTTGGGAGAATTCTTTTATTACATCGCTCTCATATGGGAGAGGTAGAATTACAATCCTCTCATATGGGAGAGGAGATTGCATTAATCGTAGCCACATGAGATATTAAGCAACGTTATCATAAAACGTATGAAATAAGAGGAGTCAAGGATAGTACTTCTTGATCCAGCGCATGTTGACTGAGCTCGGAGTTGAGGCTGAGCCGTGCAACCTTCGTATGCTGCAGTAGCCACTATCGAAGACTTCTGTGACTTCGAAGGGTCCTTCCCAGTTGGCTGCGAACTTCGGATGAGTCGCTTCTCGCATGCAGTGGTCGGACGCGCGCAAGACCAAGTCGCCAACTGCGAAATCTCGCCGCTGAACTGTCTTGTTGTAGGCGCGAGCGATTCTTTCTTGGTACCGCTTGTTGGTCTTTTTGGCTTGTTCTCGCTTTTCTTCTAGCAAGACTAAATCGTGATCGCGTTGATTTTCATAGAGCGCATGGAAGGCCAGCCGTGCCGAATTGACTCTGACCTCCGCAGGTACTACAGCTTCGGCCCCATAACATAATAGAAATGGCGAAGCCCCTGTGGGTGTTCTTGGAGAGGTCCTGTAGGCCCACAGAGCTATGTTAAGAGAATCGGCCCACTTCTTGTGGTCATCTGCGACCATCTTGCTCAGAATTCTCAGCAGCGTTTTGTTAGTCGCCTCGGCTTGTCCGTTTCCCTTTGGATAATAGGGAGTAGAGCATATTTGCCTGATATTGTACTCCGCAAGTTTCGTGGCTACCTGACGATTAACAAAAGGAGTACCGTTATCTGAAAGAATAGTATTCGGGATTCCGAACCTGCATACGATGTTTTCCTGGATGAAGTTGACCACAGCCAGCGCGTTTGCCGTCTTTAGTGGTATTGCTTCCACCCATTTGGTGAACAGCTCAGTTGCGGTGAGAATGAAATGGTTCCCATGTGACGTTGGTCGGATGGGGCCAATGAAATCCAAAGCCCATGTGTGAAATGGCCATGGCGTCCCTAATGCATGTAGATCCACGGCGGGAGCGTGCACTAGGTTCCCTTTGAATTGACATTCTTGGCAGCGTCGCACCTTGGTGCGGCAATCGGCTTCCATCGTGGGCCAGAAGTATCCGATTGAGAGGAGCTGTCTGCATAATTTCGCACCTCCCTGGTGTTCCACCTGATGAGAGAGGTCCATGACTTCTTGTGCTTCCCTATCGTCTAGGCATCGCAGCAAGTTGCCCTCGTGGCCTTTTCGCCAAAGCAGGTTTTCCTGAACCACGTATCGAGAAGCTTTCCTTCTCAATTTGTCGGCCTCTTTTCTCGATTCGGGTACGGTACCCTGGGTGAGGAATTCGAACAATGGCTTCCTCCAGTCTGTGTCGTCATCGATTAGAGCGACAAGTAGAGAATCTTTGATTAGTGCGCAACTCTCGCACTTCCCTTGTATCAGGGCTGCAGCTGTTGACATGCCTGGCCAATGGATGCCATATCTCTGAGCTTTCCTGTAGATTGACACCTCGCTTTCTCCGCAAGCGTGTTGGTGAATCCTTTCTAACAGCTGTTGTCCCTCTTGCTCGGAGACACATCGCATGAGTATCCCTCCAGGACCCTTGTAGTAAAGGGTATTGTCGTGGATGCAGTATCCTTTCGTGAGTGCCCAGCTCTCGCTGCTGGTGCCTTTCGCAATAGCTTGCAGGATTGTTTTTCGCCAATCTGCGTCATCTACGTGTTCGTCGTCGCACGCATCTTCTGTTAATGCCGACGATGTTCGCACTTCGATGGAAATCCTCGCGGGGCATTTGTCTATGCTGACCTTAGATCCCAGAGTTGCTAAGGCGTCTGCATGCCTGTTGTCCGCTCGGGGCTTGTGCTCGTATTTGACGTCGCAGAATTGCTGCATCAGCTTTTGCACTAGAGTGCGGTATGACAGGAGGTTGATTTCCTTCAGACCATACTCGCCCGAGGCTTGCTTAACAATCAGCTTGGAGTCTCCCATGACTGTTAAGTTGCTCACTTCCAGAGCTTTCGCTGCACGGAGCCCCGCGATGAGAGCTTCGTATTCCGCCTCGTTGTTCGTGACTGCGAAGTTGAGTTTCGCGGACATCTGTATGACTTCCCCATCGGGCTTTGTCAAGACTATCCCAATGCCTCCACCTTTTCTGGTTGACGAACCGTCGAAGTGGAGGGTCCAATAGGGCACGTCGATCGCGTAGATTTCAGGGCCTTCGAGCTCTTCTTCGATCACAGGTTCGTGGCTGTTGTCGGGAAACTGTGCCAGCAGATCTGTTACCGCCTGCGACTTGATCGCCCTTGGCTTTACGCATGTGATATCGTATTGAGAGATGGTCATGTACCATTTCGCCAATCTCCCGCCCGGAGTAGTGTGAGTTAGCAAGTATCTTATGGGGTCGCTTTTGGTCACCACCACTACTTTGTGCGATGCAAAATAGTGTCTCAACTTCTCTATCACAAAGAATAAGGCAAGGCAATGACGTTCGATGTCTGTGTACCTTGACTCAGCAGGCTGTACAATGCGAGAGATGTAATAGATAGGCCTCTCTTGGCCCTCATACACCTGAGCCAAAAGTGCTCCTATAGATCTCCTTGTTGATGTAAGATATAGCAGCAGCGGCGATCCCAGTTGGGGCGCGATCATGATCTTTGGGGATGTAAGTATCTCCTTTAACTTTTCGAATGCGGCTTCATGGTCAGGAGCCCAGTTGTACGCGGCGTCCTTCTTGAGAAGAGTGCTGAAACAGCATGTGATTTCGGCGATTGCTGGGATGAATCTCCGCAGATATGACAATTTTCCCAAGAATGTTTTCAAGGCGCTTTGGTTGTGAGGTGGCGTCATGCTGGTGATGGCTGACACTTTCGCAGGGTCAGGCTCGATCCCTTGGCGATGAACCACGCATCCCAAAAACTTTCCCGAAGTTACGCCGAATGCGCATTTCATGGGGTTCATTTTTAGTTGAAAGCTTCTGCATCTGTTGAACACCTTTCGCAGGTCTGCCAGGTGATCTGCTTCGTGCTTGGATTTGACTACCAAGTCATCCACATAGAATTCCACCTCTTTGTGCATCATGTCGTGGAATAGGGCCATCATAGCCCGCTGATAGGTTGCCCCTGCGTTCTTAAGACCGAACGGCATTACCGTGTAGTTAAATACCCCCACGGGAGTGATGAATGCAGTTTTCCTCGCATCTTCGGGATCCATTTTAATTTGATTGTATCCGCTGAAACCGTCCATGAAACTGAACATGCGATGGCCTGCCGTCGAATCGATGAGTAAGTCGATGTTAGGCAGTGGGAAATCGTCCTTAGGGCAGAAGCGATTGAGATCGCGGAAGTCCACGCAGATGCGGAGCTGTCCGTTCTTCTTCACTACCGGCACGATGTTGGCCAACCATGTGGGATGGTGATTTGGCTCTATGAACTTGGCGTCTAGGAGTTTGACAATCTCCTGCTTGATCTTGACGTTGAGCTCTGGCCTGAAACTTCTGGTGCTTTGCTTGACCGGTTTAGACCCTGGGATAATGTCTAAACGGTGCATGGTGATGCTCATGTCCAGACCGGGCATTTCATCGTATTCCCATGCGAATACGTCCTTGTATTCAGTTAGAAGCTGTAGCAGCCCTTGTTCCTCGTCGCTTGTGAGGTCCGCACTCAGGAAGACTGGCCTTTTCTTTTCCTCGTTCGGGCTGAGGAACACCTCCTTTAGCTCTTGCTTTTGTGGTCGCGGCCTGTCTTCCATGCATTCGGGTGCTTCTTTGAGTTTCTCGTCCGAAACGACCTGTGTTGGCTCTTCTGTCAGCGCAACTTGCTCGATTTGATTGATTTGCCCAGGGACATCCTCATGCCCGTGTGAGGACGTCCCCGCGCACCTTCATATGCGATAGCATTTCTTTCCGTTGGCGTAGAAGCTTTCTATCTCCTTGCCCTCGAGGTCGTGCTTTGCGATCCTCTTCAGAGTGTAGACACTCTTGCGATGATATGCGATGCGCGGCGCCTCTTCGTGGGTAGGCGGCTTTTCTTCGGTGTCTCCCCTTGTCACCATCACGCCTGCAGGTGACTGGTCCTTGATGTCCTCCCAGAGAGGTAA
The DNA here is from genome assembly GCA_023055425.1 of Linanthus parryae. NCBI lineage: Eukaryota > Viridiplantae > Streptophyta > Magnoliopsida > Ericales > Polemoniaceae > Linanthus > Linanthus parryae. The sequence continues at coordinate 4,001,323 of JALGPY010000002.1, forward strand.
AGGAGTAGGGTTGAATGGTCCGGGTGTTTGCTCGTCCGCCATCTCGGTGAACCACACCGCCTCGCTGAGATGTGCTTCGTCCAAGTTGAACGGGTTAGTTGAGGCCGGTATCTCGACAATCCTGTCGTTCCAGATGGCTTTCATCACCTGGTGAGCCGTCGAAGGGATTGCGTCGAAGCGATGAATCCAGGCTCGACCGATGATCATGTGATATGTGGTGTTCGCATCTATGACATAGAACTTCGCCGAACACTTGATCTTACCAATCTGAACGCCGAGGCGGATCCATCCGATCGTCATTCTAGAGTCGCTTCCGAATCCCACCAGCGGGGATGGACGTTTGACCACTTTGTGCTCGGGGATCCCCGGAAACTTCAGTGTGTGGAGTGGAACAACATTGACCGCTGCTCCTCCATCGACGAATGCTCGCTTGAATTCGACGCCGTTGATGATGGCGGTCACGTACAGGGGCCTCTGATGGCTCGCATCTGTCTTCTTGTCGCTGGCAGAAAAGGTCATAATCTTTTCTGTGGAACGGGACGCCCTGATGACCTTCCCGTTGGAGACTACGAGTTCCTCTTCGTAGTCCTCCGCTATCCTTAAGATTGCCTTTGTCATATCCGATCGGCATTTTTCGGAGAAGTTCATTTCGTCGAAGAATTTGTTGAAGCCGTGCGACCCTTTCATGCGGTCGGCACGCTCATCCTCCGTGTCCATGCTGTAGTCTTCCTCTTCATGGACTTCAGCGATGATGGGTAGACCATCCTCTGCGACTTCTTCCAAGTCCACTATTGAGATCATGGCGACTTCCTTACCCTTTGAGCCCGAATCTGTATGAGCAGGCAGTGGGTTGTTGCGCACGTCCTTCCGGTGGTCGCTGACGATGAGTTCGCCGTTCTTCATCTTCTGGTCGAACGCGAATCTGAGCTTCTTGCACTCGGCCGTGGGGTGCATGACCTTGCCGTGGTATTCGCACCACTTGGGGTCCCTCGTCATCTCCTTGGAGGGTTTTTGCTCTAGCGGTGGCAGGATGCCGTCTTTACGCCACTGTCTACAGAGATCGCTTGCTTCCTCCACCGAGCATGGCAGAGGCGGTGCATCGAAGTTTCCGGCTTTTGCTTGTTTCTGAGGCGAAACCGCGTTGACTTCAGCTTCGCGTCCTCGCTTGTAGCCGAATCTGCCGATCTTGTAGGTGGTGCCGCTCGCAGGTCGTTCTGGAGCGCTCTTCTTTCTCTGTCTCTCGACGATGGGCTCGATGTTCATCGTGCACTCGATGAGCTTTGAGAACGTGGGCGTTTGCAAATTGATTAGCATGCTCTTGTACTCATCTCGCATGCACTGCAGGCATATCTCTACGAGTCGGCTTTCAAGCATGGGATCCTTGCACTCCAGAGATTTCGCTCTGAATTTCTTGATGAAAGTGATCCCATCCTCCTCGCGTTTCTGATACATCCGCGAGAGATGGATCATCGTCACCTTCTCCTCCATCTGGAAGAACTTAGTGTAGAACTTCTGGACCATGTCGTCCCAGGTCTTCACGGATCCGGGCTCCAACGTCCGGTACCATTTGTATGCTACATTCCCAAGAGTCTTTGGAAACTCTCGCATCAGCAGTTTGGGATCAGCTCCGTATGGACCCATGACATCGATGAAACGCATGACATGCTCATGGGCGTTTCCATTGACGTCTTCGAACTTGTCCCATTTGGGAGCCTTGTACCCCACCGGGTTAGGCATGAGATAGATCTCCCGTGGAATGGGCGGGTCGTTGTCTAGCTTCGGGATGATGGTATCCGCGAGCGACTGATGAGCCAAGATGGAGTCCACGCGCTTCTGCAAGGACGTCATGCATTCTGGAATGCTCCCCTCTGTAGCTGGCGGAGGGGTTACCGTAGGCGGTGGCGACACATATGCCGCCGGAGGATTGGGAGTGTATTGACTGCCCGCGTTTCCCCATATGGTCGCCGGTGGAGGCAGAGTGTACTGCAAAGTTGGGTTAGACGCCAAAGCCGTGGGCTGAGAGGCGTGAGCGGCAGGGGGTAGCATTTGCGCTGTTGATCCTTGGATCGAAGGCAGCTGCGCGGCCGACGGCGGAGTCTGCAGATGAGGGTTGGGAGGCGTGGCCGATACTCCCAATCCTGGAGCAGTAGGGGTTCCTCCTCCCTGAGGGGTGGCGGTACCTGGTGGAGGATTTGGCGCAAGGGTGCCCAGAATGGCCAAGATCCGTTCCAATTGCGCGGATTGAGACTTGAGAGTTTTTGCCTGACTTTGGACAGTGGTGTCCAAAGACTCTAAAGTCGGTGCCTCACCGGGTGTCGTCGGAGTACGGCGGACTTCTTCTCCTGAGGGAGTTTCGGCGGAAGGCGATCGGTTGCTGACATCGTCCTCCTGAGACATGGTTGCTTTTGCTGGTAAGTTCACGTCGGGTTCACCAAAATGTGCACAAGAGATTCCGGCAGGGAGACCTCCGTGTACACCGTACGTAGTGGATCAGGGATCGCACAGGAAGAATAGGGGTGTGTGTAGGGAGAGAGTAAGTCAGTAGCAATGTCTGAGAGAGAGACAGAGGTTTGGCAGAGCTTCCGCATATGGCAGTGTTGTTCTTTTCTTTGTATGGAAAGAGTAACGATATATATACTGGAGAACGTGGCCGTTGTAGTGTAGTTAATGCGCCCATTAATGGCGGCTTAATTAGCTTAACCGTAACGGCACGTTCGTCCGAGTATATAGGAACCGTTAGAGCACGTGGTGCGCGAGTACCGGAACCGTTACGAGGTTGACCGGGTTTGACCGGATTGACCGGGTCTAGGGAGCTCGTGCCATAGATCTCTCAAAACAGTTACTAAAGGTCGCGCGCGGGCTTGGCTCGCACGCGACAGGGCTTACCCTAGCCTCCAAACCACAAATCCCTACAAGTCCCGTGCAGTGGTATGCGAGGGCTCTGTCTCGCAGCCCCCACATGGATCAGCTCGGCTGGTGATCCTGTGTGTGTGGAGCACAATATGGTGTGCTGGATGGTCGCCACGTGGCTAAGATTAGCCATGTCATAAAGCAGTATCTACATCCGTCTTCTTTTCACTCGATCTAAAACTTCATCATCATCTTTATCATCATCTTCGACCTCAGTCTTTTTCCTAAAACGTTTCTTATGTGTATTATCCCCTTTTCTTATGGTCTTTTCTTCTTGATCATCATCATCAGCCTCCAAGAGAGTGTAAGCCTTTTGCTTCTCGACTATCATCGCCGCCTCTCTCTCTTCTTCCCGGCAAAGATTATTGATACCGGCGGAACCTTTGCGTGGGACTTTAGAGAAAATCTCTTCAGCAAAGGCACGGGTCTCGCTATTCGACGATAACCCGATTTCGACAAGTTTAGCCACAAAATCAGAGGGTGATGAAGCTGATTTTGATAATCCAATTACATATTGCACAACTGTTGGTTGCGAATACCCTAAAACCGACATCAACCTATCAGACACCCATGTCTTCAAATCACTGCCCATTAAAGGTTCTAAATTGATCAACGCAGTGCGATTTCTAGGGTTTAATCAGACAAAAAAAAGAACTGTCTATTTTACGATTTCTAGGGTTTGAGAGTGCGATTACGTGTGCGATGAACAAAATTACAGAGATAAAGGAACAAAATTCGAACCTGTCAACCTGTAAAAACTGGATCTTTATACTCTCCGAGCCCTAGCACCATACTCTTCAACCTGAAAAAACTTGAAGCTTCTTTGTTTCCATCAGAGTTGCGGTTTATATAGGTTTAGGGTTTCTAGTACTCGAATTCTGCCTAAATAGCCCTTAATGAAAAGTTATTATAAGTTTGACCCCTAAAAAGGAGAGAAACTGCCCCATACCACCTAAAATATGAGAGGATTTCTCCGTGCAACCGAGGCGGCTAATTGGCAGTATGCCGTTCCACAAATTAGACTCAGTATTCTACCCGTGGATGAATTCGTTCTTTGGATCATCTCCAACCCATGTCATTTTTCCCCTCTCCCACGGACCCACCATTGTCCCACTCACCCTCTTTCTCCCTTTCCATTCGGTAATTAAGAAGTTTCCTTTAGTGCATTTAGGGTATATCGATGTTTCTTCTAGTGTGCTAGTTGGAATGGGTTCTGATGTAGTTGAATATTATGTTTTGGTGTACAAACTTGTGGACTCCTGAGATTTAGGCAGGTCTTCGTGTCGAGTTGATTTTTATGTGGTACGTTTCTAGGCCTAAGTGAAGGCGGAGAGCGTACACCACTATCCTTTACATTGGTCTCAAGAGCTAACCGAAAAACCTCACACTTTTTAGCTCTACTGGATGATGAAAAAATAGAGGAGAAAGAAAAGAAAAATAGATGAGAGTATGCTTATTAGAAGGTTGACAATCGAATGTGCCTCCATTAACATGGAGAATCTGGATTCAATCCAATATAGTAAGGAAAATTAAAGCCAAACCTTAATTCACGTGAGTTTTGTCGCCCTTAACATGGACAATTTGCATTCAAACTTATTCAAGGCCAAGAGGGTCTGAAAACCTCAAATGACTTGGCAAAAAAAGACTACGGTGGGGCTTGATCCAATTGGACCCTTTGAGGCATAGAACGTACTCGTGTCTTTAGGTTAGATAGTGCGGAAAGAGGACGCCTTAGTGAACCTTTTCACATTATCATTTTAATTCTACTTCTTGCTACGTGTGTTGGAATTTCAAAGAAGACGAGTGAGAGCTTGAGGATTTCGATTAAAGATAGTGAGGTTGCCCGATCTCGTAAAAAGAAAGATAAGGAAATTTTTATGTGTGTTAATTACTTGTTGAGTTGGATTTGCATCATCTTGTTGCATTGTGTGTTGTAAGTCGTGTTGAGTCGTTTGTGTCTTGAGTCGGCTAGTGCAGATGTAAGTGCAGTAGATGAGATTTGCTCGAGACTCGCAAATGGTGGGGTATTTGACAACTTCGTATTTAGAGTCACATTCTATACTGATTATCTATTGTTTCGCGTGATTCCCGATGTTTTTTGAAAGGATATTGAACGTATGTTTGAAATATTCATGAATTAGCTTTGTGTGCATTATTGTGTAGTTCGAGCATTTTCATATTAGTTTGAGCATTTTTTATGTTGGACATGATCTCGTATGTTAGTGTTGTGTTCCTGAGGTACCGGAGGCCTGTGAATTGAGTCGGGAGTGAGAACGAACTTCAGAAGATGAGAAAAGCTCGGGAAACAAATAGAACAAAAAAAAGTTAGAGGAGCAAAAGTGACCAGCCTTTACTATTTTGATGATATCTTGAGTTCTACAAGGAGCTTTGGAATGAGACCGGTGAAAATTGAAATAGACTCAAATATCTTTCCAACTGTAGATCACAGAGCTCAATCGGACCTTGGACGAGGAATATTTGGTCCGTCGAAGACGACACATAAACGAAGCATAGTTAGAAAAGCTACACTGGACCGCCCTTCACTCTTCAGGCTACTGCTAGAGCTACATCAGTAATTTTAGATCAAGGCCTACTCCATTAGAAAGTAGACATCCAAAGCTTTTCAACGATATAATATAGGCTCAAACCAAATTCCAGAGGAGGGAGAAAAGTCCCGCGCAAGATCAGCTTATGAATTTGTCCAAGGATTACAAATTAAAGGCGTTGAATTGCAATTTCGGCCAAAAGCTTATTAAAAAGTGTGCCCAGCACTTGGAGAACGGATTGTTTGACCTGGAGGGAAAAGGAGGCTGCTGGAGAAGGTTAGAAGACGGATCCCAAGCCCTTGGAGATCTCGGATTCGCCGTCGGATGAAGGATCCAACGTTTGATATCTCTACACTCTCTCTATCTCTCTTGTTTTTGATGAATAATTTAAAATTTTTTGTTGTATTCACAATTATGGGTAACAAATTCATTAGATCAGACCCGAGTTTGGGGTTTAGGGTTTTATTGTTGATTCATGGATTCTACGTTCTTGTTGCGACACCCCCCAAATCATACGGCTGGCCGAACCGTATATTTGGAAAGATGCCTCCGTCCGAGGATATAAACCCCACTGGATACGGAGCAGGATCGCCGGTTCATAGTTAATACAACCATCAATAATCCAAATATAAGTTATTATACATTCATGATAAAAGTGACATTGTCCGAAAAACATAAGTACATTACATTTGAAATGAAAGTTACTAGGTAGTGTAATAAACAGCCTGATACTCTAGCCATCCGCGTTGTGAACGTCCCCCACTCGTAACCTGCGGGTTTTGAAATAGCACAAGCCGACCGCAGGAAAACATTTAATCAGTAAAAACTGAGTAAATTCATACTGCAATATGTAAACCGAGTTTTGGCACAAAAGCATGTCTATAAATCACATGATATTTAACGCGTAGCAAAATGAGCTGCCAAATATTACTCGATTCATTTTCTTATTCATTAGTCCAGCTGGCGTAGTGTTGCCCAGCGGGTGTCAAATGCCCCAGAGAGGTTACGATGCAATATATACTACCACAGAGTGCCTCTTGGGATTATCTAAGATCCCAATTCACCCGAGCGTTGTGGGATGCCCATACGTCAAATCCCCGCTCATAAACACGACTATGAGACCTTAAGTGTCGACACCCCTATACCGTTGTAACCCGCACAGGTATAAGTAGTACTCCATAGTTTCACAATACAAGGGAGATCGCAAACTGGCGCTCCCGGCCGGAGCCGTAAATATAAAAAAGGGGATCGCAAACTGGCGCCCCTGGCCGGAGCCGTAAATACAAAGGGGATCGCAAACTAGCGCCCCTGGCCGGAGCCGTAATTTCCGCATCCTCTGTGCATTGCCCAAATTATATTATAGTGCATTTATTCATTTCCAATTTCCATTATTAACACATGGTCCCATCGTTGCTCACGATTATCACTTTGAATTTTCAACTGTTATTTCACAACATCAGTATATGTTTCAGGAGTCAAGTTTTCCAATCATGGTACCAAAAGGAGATTTCTCAAAACGTAGTTCACAAACGTTTATGAATTTCGAGTATCGCAAGTTATAACAAAATTAATTCCATACGAACACAAATCACATTTTGACAGTTAAGGTATTGCACATATGAACTTACCGAGACAAGTAGAGTGGTGCACGTGCGTCAAGAGAAGTCCTAGTACTCGTACTAGATAAACTCGTCGCCTACGAATTGGGTATCTACAAATAAGCAATTAATCCTAATTAATAGATAGTTCATTCATACGACAAATGCAACCTCGCTCTACATGCAATGTGAGTGTGACCTCGTAATTACTTTCCCCCTCGACAAATGCTAATATAATCTACAAGAATCTATTTACTAATAATTATAAATATTAATTTTAAGCCATGGTTTCTTAGGGAATAATCTTATGAAGATAATAAAAGGGATTTAAGCTAATTTTTACTTTGACAATTACTTGGAAGGATAAATTTCTATTCACTTATTATTAATTATAAAGAAGAATCACAAGTTAATTAAAAGCAACTATAGATTGTCATTAATATTAATATCGCATTTTTAATAGAGGACATGTCTAAGTATCATTCTAAAATAAGTTTTATAATAAATCGATTAATTAAGAAGACATTCTTATTATAAATATTCGATTATTTAACAAATTATTAAACTTGTTTATTTTTATTTCAAGTAATGATTATGATTATTGCCACAATAATTCTTCCCTCATTATCACAATACTAATTAACTAATTCGGTTTTATTTATTCAATTATTATTATTATTATTATTATTATTATTATTATTATTATTATTATTATTATTATTATTATTATTTGTTATTTTTTTATTTTTTTGAAAGGCATGCTATTATTCATTATAGCCCATTCATTTTAAATAAAACTCTTCTAATTCAGCTTTTTAGAGTAATTGTGTAATTTTAAGAATTTAAAACTAACTACCATATATAGTTATTTATAAAGAGGTTAAGTTTCCACAATTTACATTACTTATCAAGTAATTATTTTACAAAAGTTATTAATCTCTAAAACATTCACTTATTATCCTAATTGTTTATTTTCAGAAAATGGTTTTAATAATTTATTGATTAAATAAAACAAGAAGCCCAATCTACAACTAACTCCCCTTTTCATTATATAATCAGTTTCTATTAGTAACATAAACCACCCCCAAACTTTCTGAAAATACCAAAACAACCCCAATTTCAAAGTCACGTAATAACCCATCTTCTTCTTCAATGTGACTCAATCTAGATTTCAATTTCAGTTAACAAGTTGCGATTTTGATGACTAGAAATGGACTAAGACGGGATTTAGAGCATACCCGCACCAAGAACGGAGCGAATCGGCCAACAAATGGGGCGGGTCGAGTTTGCCGCCGGCGGACTTGGCGATGGTTCTAGACGTGGCTCCTCCGGCTACCTTTGGCTGCTTTTAAACGTCTGGTCGTGGTACTTGGAGGCGTAGGACCTCGAATAGATCGAGAAACAGGGCTGGGCTGCCTCGGGTTCAAATCCCCGAAGCTTGTCGCCGGCGTTTATGGTGGTCGGCGACGGTGGGAGCGTGGTCGGCTGTTTATGGAGCTCCCGGTTGCTGCTGCTGTTGTCGAACTCGAAACAGAGGGAGGAATAGAGGGATATTTCTGGGAGATAAAGGGTTAGGGAGATTTGGAGGCGGTGGTGGTGTGTCGTCGGTGGTTTCCCGTCGGGGGAACTGGCGGCCTCCGCCGCTGCTTTCTGCTGCTTCTTGGTGGGTTGGGACGAAACGGAGACAGGAGGATTGGGGTGAGAGAAGAGAGGCAGAGAGATGGTGGAGGTGATGCCGGTGGTGGTTGGTCGGGGAAGGCAGCGGTGGTTGGTCGGGGAAGGCAGCGGTGGTGGTGCTATGCCACCGCTGCTGCTGCTTCTTTTCTCTTCGCCGGCGAAATCAGAGGGGAGTGAGGGAGCAGAGAGTTCGAGAGAGAGAGAGGGGAGACATAGGTGAGAGGCGGAGGTGGTGACGGTGGCGTCCATGGGGGTGTTCCCCGTTGGTGGAGATGGAGGGGGATGTTATGGTGGTGTTGGTTGTGGTGGTGATTGTGGAGTTGCTCTGTTTTGGGCAGAGGGAGGGTGAGAGATTGAGGGAGAGATGGTGATGGTGGCGGTGGTTTTGTTGTTTCCGAAGGCAAAGAAGAAGGGGAGGAGGTGATGGTGATGGTGGGGGATTGTTGTTTTGTTTTTGTGATGAGTAGGAAGGAGCAAGGGGATTTTATAGAGGAGGGGGGTGATGGTGAGGGTTTTGTGTGTGCCGTGAGGGATGAGAGAGAGAGATGGGGAGAGTTTTGTGTTTTGTTTTTGGGTGTTGTTGCGAGGGGGAGGAGAGAGAGAGAGAGAGAGAGAGAGAGAGAGAGAGAAGTGTTGTGACGGGGAGAGAGAAGAGATAGAGGGGGGAAGGGTTTGTGATGAAGAAAAATGAAAAAGGGGGTGTGTTTTGTGTGTGCTAGCCGAGAGAGAGAAGAGAGGAATAGATGGAGAGTTGTTGGTGTGAGAGGAGAAAAAGATGGGAAGTGGATGGTGATGTAGGGGAAGGAGAAAAACAATTGATCAGGAGGGGAAAGGAGAGAGAGAGACTGTGTTGTAGTAGGATTATTATTAGATATTGGAATTGTTTGTATTATTATCATTATTATTATTATTATTATTATTATTATTATTATTATTAATATTATTTTACTATTATTTTATTATAGTATGTATACGTATATAAGTCTCGTATTATACAAGTATAAGAATACGGTATTATTATACAGTATAATACACTATTATTTATATTTGTTTATGTAAAAGACAATTACTCCCCCTTAAGTTTCCAAAATGCATGGTTTAGCCCCCGTATTTGTAATAAATGTTTTGAAGAAAATGCACAATCTCCCCCATTAGATAAAATCGGGTATTTCAGAATCGGTCAGGGGATGCCAAATCAATAGCCAATGAGTTGGGACACAAGTAGACCAAAAGTATGGAGGAACGGACCAGCAAGAAGGGACACGACTTACACCAACAAGACATGGTGAAGCTAGAAGAATCGACTAATGTCAATACCATCTTCGACAAGAAGGTTAAAGACATAATTGCCGAGAGGATCGTGCACATGACCGATACGCGAAAGTAAATGGATCACTTGACATTATGGAAGAGACTAGCGGAGGCCAAATAAGCGTATGAAGCGGAATACTCTCTATGGGAACACAAGGATCTAATCGACCGCTTCTGTGAGGCAACGAGGAAGTTGCCATATTGAATGGGGGATAACGTCAGCGGCTGACTTGTTTCAATGTTGAGTGGTCTATAAATGATTCAATTGGATAGCCCATGACACTAACTTTAGTGCAACAACCCCTTATCCGGCTCGGACAAGACCGGGAGGGCGAATGTGACGACCCGGTCACCCATTTAATATAAAAATATCGATTATTCGACAAATATCATAGTTTACTATAAACCCAGTATGGCACTTTTAGATATTCAAATCTCAAGGGGGAGGACACATAGTCCACCAGACAATGTTTGGAATGAGACACTGATATATTGGAGTCAATTATATATTCATAATTAAATTGTGTTGTCAATCGGTCTGTCATTTTATGACATACTTCTAAATATCACATGTACTAAGGAATGTCTGATATAGTTTAGAATCACCTACACTAGACGGAAATCACCTCGCCTAATACAGTTTGGAATCACCAGTACTAGACGGAAATCAACTCGCCCAATACAGTTTGAAATCACCAGTACTAGACGGAAATCACCTCGCCCAATACAGTTTGGAATCACCAGTACTAGACGGAAATCACCTCGCCTAATACAGTTTGGAATCACCAGTACTAGACGGAAATCACCTCGCCCAATACAGTTTGGAATCACCAGTACTAGACGGAAATCACCTCGCCCAATACAGTTTGGCATCACCAGTACTAGACGGGAATCACCTCGCCCAATACAGTTTGGAATCACCAATAATTTTCTCGTTCATATCACCTTTACATGAAGGAGTTCCATGTAGTGATTAATTATAGTTTACATCTTTTCCTTTCTATGAAAAATGGATTAGACGAATCTGTTATAGCAACCCATATCACAAACATGATATATGGTGATTCTAGTGTCACAGTTCATTACTAAGTACTACCTTGAACATATATCATCACCTCTCTTCTTTTCTCTCAACGATAAATTTCTTGTCCATGCCAAGAAAATAAGGACTACAAATAATCTTTTTCCATGTAAAGAAACTCAGTTAATGCAACTCCAACGTTAGATTATACATTTTTAACTGAAAGTAACAATAGATGTCACTCTCTTTTGTATTTTCTCCCATCAACATATCTTTAATATGGGACACTATTATTTCAATTTATACAATAGATTGTGCCATGACATGGTGAATTGATTTTTAAATCCAACTCTTTTGAGATCATCATATCTGATGGAACCACAAACGACCAACATCATAGATTGTTTTTCATGATTTGTAATCTAGTAAAATCACTAAAGATTAAAGCACTCTTATAATCACCCATCACAAAGCAAACATGGCCACTGGAAAGTATACATATGATTCAACTTCATTACCTCACCATATATAGTGGAAGAGAACTCCCCCACTGTCCTGGCACATGGATGAACAAACACCACTTTATAAAAATCAAATTTTGTATCCTACTCAAGAGCTAAGTAATCTTACCTTATGGAAAATCATTTTCTGTAACTCTAATTTGATGTCTCCTCCATGCTAGTAGAAACCCACAATAGAAAATTCAGTATAGCACATATCTCTCATGGAGTCTAATACAAAAATCATTTCTCCAAACAAACCCCTCAAATCCTCTCCTACTGAAAACACGGACCACCGTTCAATATTTCACCTCCTTTATCATCTATCCATGTAAAGTAAATTGTCACAGTAATATTCACAAATTAAAACACTAAGTTTCAAATGTGGGAACTACACCTAGACACTTCCATGCAAGGCATCCACGTGGTTAGATGCTCAATTACCCTTATGACCTCTCTTAGATACTAACATTATATTATGAGTAGTGTTCTATTTTTTAAATAAAATAATACAAAAAGAGGTCAATTGAGTATACTCTCCATCAGTAGATACCTAGACTCACAAGTAAATCAAACATTACATGCAAACATAGTACATGTTTGGTTCAAGATTAAAATCTCATATGAGATTAAAATATGTCAAAAAATTTAATCTCGTTTGTTTTGTAGTTTTTTGAGTCAGATTTTAATTTAAGTTGGGTAATAGTCTGCAGATTATATAATCTCCGATTTTGAAGATTTTTTAGGTATTACGTATGAAATACCATAGTCTATCATCTTGTTTATGCATGAATTGTTAATTTGTGCAAACGCATAACGTCTTAGATGTATAATAAATTTAAATAAAGGAATTTATTGTAAATTTGGTAGTAAAAGCTAAGTTGTTGCCAAACACAATTAAATTTCAGCGCATGCCAAACAATTTTCAAATTATAATTTCAGCCAGCTTAGTACATGTTTGGTTCAAGATTAAAATCTCATATGAGATTAAAATATGTCAAAAAATATAATCTCGTTTGTTTCGTAGATTTTTTGAGTCAGATTTTAATTTAAGTTGGGTAATAATCTGCAGATTATATAATCTCCGATTTTGAAGATTTTTTAGGTATTACGTATGAAATACCATAGTCTATCATCTTGTTTATGCATGAATTGTTAATTTGTGCAAACGCATAACGTCTTAGATGTATAATAAATTTAAATAAAGGAATCTATTGTAAATTTGGTAGTAAAAGCTAAATTGTTGCCAAACACAATTAAATTTTAATTCAAGATTTTCAGCGCATGCCAAACAATTTTCAAATTATAATTTCAGCCAACTTATTCACCCCAGATTATTTTTATCAGATTATTGAGATTTTAAGCTGGAACCAAACAGGCTCATAGTCATGCATGTCAAACTAATACTGTTTTCACTCAAACATCTCATTTATACTTCTACTTTTCACATATTTCACAAACTTTTTTAACACGCAATAAAAATTTTGATACACACCTAATAGGTTTTACCTCTCCAGCCAATTACATAATCGCAAATTATAAAAAAACACATATTTAATTATTATTTTGTAAATTCGGGTCTTCACAGCGATGCTAAAAGTGACGGCGGAAATCAAAAGCATAACATCCAAAAATATTTATTTATTACATAATATTAAACATAACAAAAGTCTCTAGATGTAACATGCGTCTCTAGAATTTAAAACTACGTACTACATTATTATGCTTGATTAACTACACTAGATTTCTACTCGTGATCATATCCTTCTAGATGAGTCTCGTACCCGGCTACACCATAGTCTTAAGCTCCTAAACCTGCGGTGGGAAGGAAACAGGAACTGCAATTTTCAAATTCAGCATGGAAATACTGAGCAAGTAACACCCAAGCTCGTAAAACAGAAGGCGAAGCATAACTTTCTTTTCACGATAAATATAGAGAGGAAGTAAATCATAAAAATGTAAACTTGAAGAGTAAAGAAGGAACTCAAATATAAACTTCTCTTTCTTTTAATTTTCTTTCTCAACTTCCAAATGGGGAGAATTAGTCCCAATCCCTTTCTTCTTTTCTTTTATAAATATCCAAATCTCAGAGAAACTGTGTTATTAATCTTGTTGATACGGGGAAGACCTGATAAGAACTACCATCTCGCATACTTCAAGACCTTAAGTGCCGGCACCCCCATAAGACTTCTTGCGGCCAGAGAGGTGAGTAAATGGAGCAACCCGGGAGGTTGCGACCGGGTAAACTAAACGGGTCGAGTGATAGCAGCCAACATGACCAATCTAATCGACAAGCAATATAACGATCCCCACACAACTCTTTCAACTTTACGTTATTTACGGATTATTATTCTTTTGTGTGACAGTATCAATGCATAAGCAACTTATTTAAAATGTAAACACATCTCAAATAAAATATGTAAATAATAAATAAATTTTGAGACAAGTAATAAAGTTAAATTGTGACACGAAAGGAGCTAGGGGCGCAAGAAATGGCATGTTACTTACCTTGTTTTAGTAGCAGTAGCACGTTCTAGCAGTGGGCCTACAAAATCGTCACCTACAAATCGTAACTTCTAAGTAAATAAACATTCAAATAAAATGATACAAGTCCTAAAGAGTATTTTCTTTTATATCAACCCAAACCGTTCTAGTTAATTTCCTAACGTTGTATTATTTTCTATAAACAAAATTATATAAAACAATACGTTTACTTTTAAACGACTAATATATTTAAGAAAATTTCTACACAATATTATACTAATAACAAGCTAGCGAAATGTCAAAATTTTCAAGTGTTAGATATTCAAATTTTAACATAAGTGATTAGACAATTTTATTAAAGTTTTTAATAAAAACATTTCTTATTTAATTTTTAACGAATAATTGAGATATTATTTCGACACCCGAATTATCTTTCCGAAATGAGGATGAAAACTAGTCTTTTTAGAAATTATTTCGAATTCGGAAACAGCATTTTATTTTTAGCGAAAAGTGTGAAGTTTAAGTAAAAGACATATAGAACCCCAAGTTGAGTTAAAAAGTCGACAATTACCCCAACTATTAACAAAATAGAAATTTTAATTAAATATGTTCTCCAATCTTTACCTACTAACATGATGTCTGTTTATCTTTTACCTATATCTTTTTGCAATGACATCCAACAGATTTTTGCAAACTTTTGGTGGGGTGACAACACAAATAATAGGAAAATTCACTGGAAAAAATGGGTTGACATGTGTACTCCAAAAATTTTTGGGGGACTAGGTTTCAGGCATCTCCATGCTTTTAATGTTGCTTTACTTGGTAAACAAGTATGGCGTATTTTTCAAGAACCAGACTCTTTACTTGCACGGGTACTCAAAGGAAAATATTTTCGGTACACTTCAATTATTAATGCTGATACAAAGCAGTCTTGTTCAACTTTTTGGAGAGGTCTTATTTATGCAAAAAACATTGTGTTTCAAGTAGCTAGGCATGGTATTGGGAATGGACAAAACACTTTTATTTATCAAAATAGATGGCTGCCTGTAGGATTTGGGAGGAAACCTTTCACTACTCCTACCCTCCCTTATAATTCTAAAGTTGCTGATCTCATTACTTCTGATTTCACTTGGAACATAGACTTAATTAGAAATCATTTTTCTGAGGATGAAGCAGACTTAATTTTAAATATTCCTCTTAGCAACCCCTTTCAAAATGATTTCCTAGTCTGGTCTCCATCTTCTGATGGCAATTATACTGTCAATTCTGCTTATCATGCCATTTATTCCATTTTCTTTCCAAATCAAGGTATCACTCAACATTGCAGTACTAGTCAAAATAATAACAGTTTCGGGAAAAAAGTTTGGGCAACTAAGACACCAGGCAAAATGAATTTTTTTTTCTGGAAACTGTTTCATAATTGTGTTCCTACCAGGTCAAGATTGCAACAAAGAGGTATGAACTTACCTTCATCTTGCTGTTTCTGCAACTCAAATGATGAGACTGCTGATCATTTATTTCTAGACTGTCCTTGGATTGCTCAGATCTTCACTAATCCGAACATAAACCTGAAAATTATAAATCAAAATTTGCCTTTTAGTGTTCGGATTAGATAAATGTTTCTCAACTGCACAGATTTACAGCAAACTTTATTGCTTCATCTATTCTGGCTAATTTGGTGTTCTAGAAATAGAAAAATGTTTGACTTTGCTGATAAGAAGAAAGAAGATATTATCACAGAAGCAATTGCAGCAGATGAAGAGTTTAGGGGAACTTATCTTGCAAATCCAAGTAGTCCAGAATCACATGCAGTCACTTCTTCCTCTCCGGCGATTAGGCGATGGCGACCGCCGCCTCAAGGCTTGCTAAAAATGAACACAGACGCTGCAATCTCCCTCTCTAACTTCAGATCTGGTGGAGGCGCCATCATTCGCAACTCAGACGGAGACTTTGTTGCTGGATTCTCATTTCCAATCCCCTTCAACGCCAATTCCATCATTGCCGAGTGTTATGCGGTACTCACTGCGGCTCAGATGGCATATGGGAGAGGATTTAGATCACTCATCATTGAATCCGACAATCTGGGTCTCATCCAGAAGCTTCACAAGCTCCACAAAGGAAACGCTAGAGAGAGAGCAAGCGGCGGAGAGAAAGAGAAGTTGTTCCGAATGAGCTCAACTTTCCTTAATAACCTATCACATATTAGGTTTTCTCACTGTCGAAAAGACAGTAATGCCCCTGCGCATGTGTTAGCACAGATGGGCCTTTCTACTGTTATTCCAATGTACTGGGCTATTAAATGTCCAGACTTCTTGTACCAACTTTGGGCCTTTGATAAAGCCCTGACACGATCTCCGCAAGTGTACGGTTGTCGTGCGTAGTAATATCCGGTAAATCCGGGTTTGTCGAATCCAAAGGACTTCTCGTGAACGAATTAGGATGATTAACTTTAATGTGGGCAAGTAATTGAGTTTGTTTGACTAATCTAAGAAATTAAGTAACAAGCTAATTATTAAAATTGAGATTAATATGTGGGATAAGTATCAGGATATCTCTTCGGTTCACTAGGGATCTCACACCATTAATGATTTACGTTCTAGTAACACGAATGTACTCTACTTAGCCAAACGAGCACATTTACCTTGAAGATTCCTCAACCAAAGCCTATAGTTAAACTCACGTACCTGATTCCTCTAGCCTACTCAAGTTTAACTACGCGTTATGTTCTCTTGATCTACTCTTAGTTCTTAGCCAACTAGCAAGATTCCTCAACCCTAGATACAGCTAGTGCATGATTCAAGTTCCAGCAACGAATATTGATTCCTCTAACATTCATCACCTAGATCAACCATATTGCTACGTCTAACAATATGAAAGATAGATTAAACTCATGAATCAAGCATAACTAAACAAAACACATTCAATTAAGCATATAAGCATGAAACAAGATCCATAAATCACCAAACGTGGTGTTCAAACCCTAGCTACCTATGAGATATCCCGAGTAGAAGATTTAGCTACTAAAACACATGATCAAAGTACAAAGTTTATTGATCATCAACAAAAAGTAGAGAAGAGAAGAGAATAGAAAATCAAACGATGGTCTCCAAGCTCCCAAGAAAGCTCATCTTCTCTCCAATGGCGTCCCCTTTATGAATATCCTGAGCCCTAGGTCGTTCTCTACTATTAAAACCCGTTCCTTCTTTTTAGTTTTCAGAAATAACACTTTTACCCCCTTCTACTCACGTCAGATCCAATAATGTGATCTTGTGATCACCTTTTGTGATCCTATGATCACCTTTTTTAGTTGTAGAGTCACGGTGATCTTCTATGTAGTCTTGCACTTGATCTTGTGATCATAGGATCACCTTTTTTTAATTGTAGGATCACATTGATCTTCCATGTGGTCTTGCACTTGATCTTGTGATCACAATTTGTGATCCTCTACTTCCAGTGAGTTGCTTCTTTTCACTCCTCTTGAATTTTTGGCCAAGTCTTTTTCTCCTCTTAGCTTCTACTCTCTTTTGTCCATTCTCTCATGCATTCCTTGAGTTTCTTTCTTTCCGAAGTTCGCTTCCGCTCCAAAATCCCCACTCCAAGCTTCCGGTCCCTGAGATCCACAACACGAACAAATACCGGAAGATCAAATGCGACAAATAAAGCCTAAAACATGTATAAAACGCCCGAATTACACAATGAAGTCTAAATACTCTAGTATGCTCAAAACATATAAGAATTTGCCAATTTCTCATACAAATATCTCTAAACGCACGCGAATCGATGGTGAATCCTATAAGAATATAACTCCTAGAGTGGAGTTATCAAGCCCACTAGTAAATAAAAGAGTTGGTTGATTTGCAAAAAAAAAATTAACAAAATAGAAGAGTTAAAGCACACTAAACACCTAACAGTTTTTGAAAGTACAAAATCACCCATATATTATGCTATAAACAGTTTATATAAACTACACTTTTAACCCCCCCCCCTTTAACAACAACTTCATATCAATCTAACTAGAATTTAAACTAGCAAGATTCAATTTTGATTATCTAGAACAACTAATTGAGAGTTTTAGGACATACCTAGGCCAAAAATGGCCGGAAACCGTCAAGAAATGAGTCGGGTCGGAGTTTGACGTCGGAGTCGCCGGAGTTGAGCTTCGTGGCCGGCTTTAATGGCTTCTCTAGCTTGGTATGATCTCCCCAATTGTTTGGTCGTGGTCCTAGGAGCCTTTGGAAGCAAGGGAGAGAGTGGGTGGTGCTGCGGCACTTGGCCGGAGTTTTTGGCTGGCTTTAATGGAGGTCGGGGTGGCGGCAGTGGCTCTGCAACGCCTCTAGTTTTGGGGCTTCTGGCCTCTATTTCGGAACAGAGGTGAGAAATATAGAGTGTAGAGAGGGATGGGGAAAGGAAGAAAAGGAGATAGAGAAGTGGGTTGCTTTCTTGAGTTGTTGTTGTCGGCAACAATGGTGACCGTGGTGGTGGTCGCTCCCCCCAGCAGCTTCTGTTGATGTTGTTGTCTTCACAGAACAGAGGGTAGAGTGAGAAAGAGAGAGAGAGAGAGAGAGAACGAAGGTGGTGTTGGTGGGTTTGTCTTTTGGGTGGCCTCTCGGTGGTGGTTCCGAATGGGGGAAAAGCGGCTGCTGGTGGTGGCCTTTGGCCGATGTTCCTAGCTCCTTTCTGGTGTTGTAAGCTTCTGAGAACAGAGAGAGAGAGAGAGTGGGCTGGGCAGAGAGCAAGAGGGATGGAGGTGGTGGTTGTTTCTCTTCTTTTCCAAGGACGGTGGTAATGAACACGGTGGTGATGATGATGATGATGATGATGATGATGATGATGATGGGAGTGGAGAAGATGGGATGTTGGAGGTGGCTGCCCAGGGTGCCAGGAGGGTGGCTTTTATAGGGGGTGAGAGGCGGTGATTGAGGGCGGTGATTGTGGAGGCGGTGGAAACTTCTTTGCCGTGAAGGCAAAGGTATGCGTAGAACAACCTGGAGAGAACATGGGTTGTTGAAGAAGGTAAGAGAAGCACTATGGTGGTTTGGGTGCATCATTTATTAGGGTAATTGGGTGTGTCACACTCATGAAATCTCGCGGTGGTCATATACGCGCCATTATCTTAAAAACTAAAGAAAATCTCACTTATTAATTCAAGAATATTAATCAATTTTTTTCTATAATCTCACGCAAATAAAAACTTGATAAAGTATCCAAATATTATTTTGCAACTTTTTTTTAATGCCCTTTCAAATTAGACGGGGTATTACATTAAGCCTAGAATAATACATTGCCCACTAGCTTTGCTAGCACTTGTGGATTCTCTAGAGTTCCTCCACTTAGCTTGTATGTAGAAGCTTATGATATATATTTTAAAGGTGGTGAGAACTTTCTGAGCTCTCAATTTTCATCGTTAGATTGTATACTATATAGGATCTTCCAAAGGGGAAGATTATGTATAAATAGGAATACTGTCATTTTCTTGTAGAGTTGTAGCAAATGTGTGTGTATCCAAGAGCATCACACCAGAGTCTTTGAAAGAGAATAAAATTAAAAGAAAATGAATATAAAATTTCACTAAAGAAACGAAGCAATATTTTTTCGCCCAAATCAGCTAGAAAATCTCAAGAAAACTGGAGGGGCTTTTTCTTATGCCCTTATTAAACCAGATCTCCCTTGTCCTCTCTTCTCTTTGTCCTTACGCCAATGTCAGCATACGAATGAAACAGAGACGGGTGGGAATTTAAGAAAAAGGTAATTGTGTTAAATATTCTGAAGCATAGATACTGACATAAGAAATACCCTATCGGGTCAGAGGACGAGTAGAATAAATGAGCAACATCTCTCGCCAGGTTGTATCTCTGAATATCAAAAGGCTTTGTGAAGTGACTCCCTAGAAAATGTGTCCATAATTTTTTTTAATTTAAATCACTTTCCACGCCCGAATCGAACATAGGGTATTTTCTCTTGTTCTTCATAAACTTAACCCGTCCATCGGGGGTGACTCGAATGCACTTCGCAGACAAAGGACCATGATATTTATTTTTCTTGTAAGTCTTTTCCAAGCCATTCAATAGATGTATGTGATGAACATTAGACATAGAAACACATTTAAGTGTTTTGGTACATTAATACTATTAATAATTAAATGAATCACACACTGGACGACATAGCAGGAGACACACGGGGTAGTGTCGTGCGCCCTGCCGCCTCTAATTAAGCGTTCCCCCACCACCACCACCTCCCTGTTGGAGGGACTAATTAGCAGACTGGTCGCTCAAAATCTGACCATTGGAGATGGTCTAATCACACCCAAGATCCACCACGCCTACCATTGGAGTTGACCTAACCGTGTATCAGTTTGGGCATAAGAAGAAAGGGAAAAAAATATCTCGGTTACCTGCTGAACGAAATAGTAGTCACTATGTAGGAATCTTCCATCAGGTAATGAGTGATGAAGTGTGCAACGTCTCAAATCTCGTTTCTCTAGCTCAAGAACGGTGTAGGGTTTCGTTTGTTTCGTTTGTGCTTAATGGGCTCACCCAATTTTAAATGTAAGTCTTTTGTTGATGTTTCGGGACCCAACCTTGCCTTTTGCAGTGTCTGATAGAAAGTCCTACTATTTTTAGTAGCACGATTGTGTTCGACTTTCTGCTAAAAAATAAATTTTGATGAAGTTTGATTTAATATGGTTTCACTAGTCACATTCTTCTCGTATTCTAAGAAACCCAACCTAATATGATCAAAGCTCTTACTCGGGTTTACTTTCAAAGCGGTCACATAATGCCCGGAGCGTGTGCGCTTGATTTTAGAGAAGATTTTATTTTTTATTTTATTTTATTTTTCTGAGAAAGAAAATTTTATTATTTGGGACAACATTGTCACCAACAAACATCTAGGAACAAAAGTAGGTTATTCTTGAAATATTTAGGCTGGATATCCTAATTAATTCGATCAAAAGTCTTACTCATGTCTATTTCAAAGCGGCCAAATAATGCCTAGAGCATTTGCGCTTGATATTAGAGAAAATCTCATTTTCAGGACAACGTTGTCAGCATCAGACATCTCATAATGAAAGCAGATTGGTTTGGGAAGGTTAGGGCCAGAAATCCAAATTAATTCGATCAAAGTTCTTCTCGTGTCTATTTTTAAACGATTAAGTAATGTTAGGAGCGTGTGTACTTGAGTTTAAATAAGATATCATTTTTCAGAACAATATTGTCACCAATGGACATCTCGGAACTAGAGTAGATCGGTTTGGAAAAATTAGGACTGATAAGACGAGGCCACCTAAGAGCGCCATCTTGGTGCTTCTCTCCATGTTAATGAATCCATGCGCAGTTGGGTTTAGATGAGCTAACTTACTCAAACGAATCTTTTAACTGTGTTAATACTCCTCGTTTACTGTGAGCTCCATCCATTGTAAAACTCTTATCTGATTTTTGGCTTAGATTTGAGGGATTGTGAGTGATGAGATTCGTTTTGAATTGATTAATAGTATTGGGACTTGTAGTGTTGTATGGACGTAGTAACCCTCGTATTTATATTGTATGTTTATATTTTAAGTGATATTAGTATCTTCTAAGTATGTGTGTTAAGATTAATATTTTATTAAGTATCCTATAATAAGAATATGTTTTAAAAATTGGGTAATGATTCTTACAAAGCAGAAAATTATTCTTACAAAGCCACAACATCATTTGTGCAATTTCATTGGCCATTAGATGCAAAAATAATGTAAGTGGCTTTGTAAGAATAATTTTCTACTTTGTAAGAATCATTACCCTACAAATATTATTGTTGTGCCAACTTGTCAATTAGTATTAAATTCATGGTTTACCCAAAATTTTATGTAAATTTATAATTGTGTTCCAAACTTTGAGTATTTATATATTAACTTCTCTATTATTTAATTTTACATAATTTACCCCAACTAGCATGTCATCCAATTAATGTTTGCATGTCAATCATTCCTCCACTCATGTAGACAACTATAACACAATATTAAGCTCTTATTATATGTATGGATACTTATCCCCCCATTCACTCAACTCACTCTCTAATACTCATTATGTCTCTCAATCTCTTTCTTATCCTCTTCTACACTCAAAATCATCAGCAAGAACACTATTTCCGAATTTGAGGGTTGTCCCTCACAATACACCCCCAAAACTGCATTTTCTACCTCTCAATTCATGAGAAACTCAACTCTAATGTTATAATATGCATTGGGGGAGCCCTTTCCTTCATCTTGTTCCAGAATCCAAGCTTCTCCGACCTCAAAGAGCCCAAGAATAATCTCTAGTTCCTCTCAGGGGTTTATATGTAAGCACTCTTTCTTCTTTGTTTGCTCAACTTTTTGATGATTGATGTTCTTGGTATGAAAAGTGTTTGATCTTGAGTTGCATGTGTGATTTGATATATGAATGGTAACTTTTCAACTTGAATTTTCTCATCTCCATGCATTCTTCATCATTCTCATGGCTAGATCACCATATTGGTACTTTGAATGTTGCACATTTCATAAAACTCACACTAGAACACACATGCATGTACAAAATGAGTTGTTGGGTAAAAATTCTTAGATTCATGGGATAAAATGTTGTGGATAGTGATATGTACATGATTTAGACTTTATGTTAGTTTAATTTCAGATTTTTTGGAATGATTCTTGCATGCAACAAGTTTTTGAAGTATAGAAAACCGTAAAATTCATGTTTTGAGCCTATTTTCACGAAATTGGAAAAATATGTAAACATTTCAAAAAATTATGAAAAATATACGGTTTGTGTATTTTGACATGCTAGTTGTAGAGTAAAAAATTTAGATTCATTGAACTTGTAGTTAATTTTAATTAATCAAAAATGCGGTTGTTTTGAAAATATGTCCAACCACAAACCAGTGAAGTTTTTCATCGATTTCATGGGGTTGTTCTTGTCAAAAGCTTACCAAATTTGGATATGTTGTTCTCAGGGGTGTTATCTACTTGTAAAAAATTTATAATTTTCAGAGTTCATATGAATATTTTATGAATTTAATTTCAAGACCCTTTCAGCCTCTGTTTTTACACCCAAACAAATCCGAGTTTTAATGTTTAAAAATACTTAAAAGTTATCACATTTTTTGATATTTTTATGAATGTGTAAGCTCTATATCTATGTTATGTCAAAATTTCAGGTCCCAAATGATTATGTTAAGCCACCTATGAATTTTTGTACTAGCGATATTTACACTTTTCATATGAGCATAATTTATAAATTTATCAAGTTTCTTAATGCTAGTTTATGTAAGCTAATTTTCGTTCATTATACGTCTATTGCTCTTGTGTGTTGCATTTGCATTTTACATTTCATATGCATCTAATAAGATGTTTGAGGCTATACAAGCAAATGGATATGTGAGAAGTTTGTTTATCTTGCATTCATAAGATTGATGTCATTTAGCTAAGTGACTATGTGCTATGTTTAGAATGATTTCGTCTAGATCATATGTGTTATTTGTAGAATTCTTTGAGATCGATATGAAGTTGAAGTTAATACTCACGTGCTTAAGTTATTTGAAAAGAGATTTAGATGAATCAAACAAATGGATTAAGCTCGCAAGGTGAGTTACCCTACCTCTCGAAGTTTGTACTGAACCTCAATTTTCTTACAAGATTATGTATGTTCATTTCGTCCCCATTATTATGTATGTATGTTTTCAATGTAAAGTGAAATGTTTATGCCCCATGGACACTAACAAAGAAAATGAATGTTTCATAAGATAAAAAAAATTGTTAGAAAGGCCACTGTATCAGAGTGAAACTCCATGTCGGGTATAGGCAGGCTATTGCCGTTTTGCCGGGGTAATATAAGCAGGCAACGCGTCACCTCACAAGTCATCGCGATGGACATGTCCCTACGTTTTGTTAAGTCACTAAGGTTATCACATGCTAATAAGATAAGAAACTAAGAAAACAGGTTCAATTATGATAATGTTTCGACGCGAGACAAAGTAAGGTTCCTACTTGGAACAATACGATTCCTCACGACTCAAGTTATGCTTTACGTTGTGCTTTCTTTATGATACAAGTTATGTTTTATGAATGCCATGATCTTTAAAGTTTCACAAGTATCTGTATGTATGACTATGCCTTATGTTCATTAGGCTCCATGGAAAGTTAGTCATTTTCGGTTTTCCAAACCTACAGAGGAGTGTAGATGTAACCCACCGAGCTAGTTAAGCTCACCCTTTCACGTTACCCCTTTTTCAGGTTTAAGTACACATAAAAGCAAGAAGTAGCATGTCGTTATGTTGATACGTGATAATGTGCTTGATGGTGCTTATGTGCTTAGATGTATATCACATGCTAGTTAGCTTGGAATTATTGTGGAACTCATGTTGACATTTGTATTAAAATGTAAGAGTTGTGTAATAATGTATATAAGACTTTGTCTGAACCATTGTATGTTATCTAGATATATTTCCAAGTTATGCTATGTTTAATTGTTTATGTTAAGAGTTCAGATGGCTAAATGCTATAAATTGTTAACTTCAGACTTTCTTTTCTTTACAAATCAAATTGTTTAATTTGGCGACCCCAGGTAACTTGTTAATTACGCTTCCGCAACGTTTTTTAAATAAAAATTTCATATCGACTTTTATAAATAACTCGTTTAGCCTCTAGACAAGTCAAGGCCTCATAGGCATTTCTCCCCCTCCTTCTGTTAACACAAAGTTTTATTAATCTCTAATCGGGGTTGGACGGGAGGGGGATGAGACAATGGACATTAAGATTGTTGTTTGTTTGATAATTGAAATGGAGTGGGCCTACTTATGAAATGTCAGTTTTATCATTCAACAATGGAGCGAATCACTCAACAATCAGTTAAATACCATATATTTCATACAAAAATTAATATAAAAGAAAATAATTAAATTAACTTGTCTGAAGTTGCAACTTCTCCCATCTCCAAACTCTCAAATTAACCTTACTACCATCATTCGTCAGTATTTAATATTTTTTTGGGATCAAAGTAGAATGTCATTGAAGGTAGAAACATACTTCTTCTCTTGATTGTTTAACTGTCACCATTATTTGAATTGAATTTACTCTTAACCTCAAACTTATTCAATAAAAAAATCAAAAACTTATTATCGCTCATGGAGGAGGCATAAAAACTAAATCGGCGGACACTCTTGTAGGTAGATTGCACCTCAGAGAAGGGGGTCAAATTGAACAAACAAGACTGCACCATCTATCTCATATAGATCTGGAAGACTGGAATAAGTTTGTGTTCGGAAATGGTGAGGGCACATAACGTACTGAGGTTGATGTTCGTCTGTTCGATGTTGAGATTTGCCATTAAAACTGTGGTGGTGAACAAACCTCCATTCCCAAGCATAAATAAGTAATTGGTTGACATTAATCAATCTATCGTAGAATTTTCCATATCAAACTCTTTTGAGATTATATGATCCAAGATGTTCTAAATTTTACCCCCCAAATCACATGGATCTAACACACGCAATTACGTTTATTGTGATTATGAAGAGCAAATTCGTATTCATAGAGGGTTAGAAATGGTGAGATCTGCTCGGCGCAACAACATCTGGGTTGAATCAGATTCCTCGACCACCGTGGGTTTGATTCGTCATCGTCGATCAGGACATAGAGGTGAGGGAGATCTGTGTCAAATTTTCTAAGACCCTCGGGCCGTTTGATGGACAGCTTTGAAAACTCAAAAATAGGACATGTGGCTTGTTCTGATAGTGGAGTTTCACATCTCTCTGCTCAGAGGTCCCGTGCAAACCTTTTTATACAACCTCTATACAAAAAACCATAATTTTTAATAAGAAAAGTAACACCTTTTGACTGTCGATGTAATTGCTTCAAATTTAGAGTCTTTTTACGTTTATATTAGCTGAAGTGTTGATGTTTAAAGTTGGAATCAAGCTTCTGTTGATGAATTCTAAGTGTTGATCATGAAGAATAGCTGTTGCTGTCAAAAGATGAAGTCTGGTACTGAAGAAATGTGCTATTTGAAGTGTTTATGGCATTCCTAGGGTCAAATTGAAGTTTAATCAAAGTCCAAGTTCTCTTTTGCAAACATATTAGACCTCTCTAAAATTGCCTCCAACTGTTCTGTTGCCCTCTGTTATTTCTAATTAGTTTTGGTCACTTATGTAATTTGGTTAAAGTAGTGGATGGCTAAGATTTGCTCTCTTGATCAAAAGGTCACAAATAAGACCGTTTGATCTGCTCTGTATATATGTTCTTGATTGGGGGATTTAGGGTTTCTATGGCTCTCGCCTGAGATTTGCAGCGAAACTCTGCTGAATTTATCTATGAAAAACGTTTGATATTCTTGTTACTTTCTGGGTTTTAACCTATCTCTTTCACTGTTCTTCAAGAAATCTTTGATTTCTTTCAGTTTAATGGGAGTTTTTTTTCCCAAAAAAATAATACTAAAAAAATGAGGGTAGTAAGGGTGTGGTTGAGTTGCCAAAATAAGAGATTATCTTGGTGAATGACCGACACTTATTGGAAGAATATTGGAGGATGTCGATCTAAACCTGAAAGATGTTCTTAGCTTGTTCGGTACAAGGTGACTTTAAAGTGTAAAACTAGTCACAGGTGGTCGTTGCATTGTAAGCTTGTTTGGTACTGATACCAACAAAATAAGCATCGTTGCACGTAACTCATACCCACCACAATAAATGTACAATATGAGTAAACATCCATCATTTATGTTACCACTCTGCCCCGGGCCCTTTCGTAGGGTTTTCCGTCCCTCAGAATCCGTTTCCGGCCTCGTTTTTTTTCGAATTCGACCTCCAAAGTGATGTTTCAAAGGTCGTCCTCTATCACTTATATGTAGCCCTTTAGTTGAGCCAGTATGTGGTTGAGTTGCTCAAACAGAAATTGCCTTGGTGACGAGAAAGTATTAACTGGGGCTAGCCCCACCACTGTGGCATGCCTGTGTGGTGGGGCTCGTCATTTGCCTTCTGACAAATATACATTAGTCAGACAGAACTTATCAAATTTTGCATGCTCATCAGAAGGTGAATGACGTGGCCCACCACACAGACATGCCACTGTGACGGGGCTAGCCCCAATGAATATTCCCTCCTTGTTATTGGCCGACACTTAGCCATTAGTTGAGCCAGGATGCGACCCAACGAACCATTCTCCATATGGAGATCGAAGATGCATCAACCCATGTAATACAAACACGGTAACCTTCAATTTGATCGAAACCCCAACTGGGTTTCTCACCATTGGAGGTCGACTATGGCCGGAACCAACTCAGACGAGAACGGAGACGAAGAATTCGGCGACTTCACCTTCGCGTCCTTCCCCAGCTCCGGTGGAAGATCCACCGCCGCCGGCGACGACGTCTGGGGTGATTTCGTTGAATCATCATCTCCTGGATCTGGATCTACCCATGTCTCCACAACATCAAAGCCTCTAGACCCATTTGAATTCTTCCCTCAT
The DNA here is from genome assembly GCA_023055425.1 of Linanthus parryae. Classification (NCBI taxonomy): domain Eukaryota; kingdom Viridiplantae; phylum Streptophyta; class Magnoliopsida; order Ericales; family Polemoniaceae; genus Linanthus; species Linanthus parryae. The sequence continues at coordinate 4,028,838 of JALGPY010000002.1, forward strand.
AAATCAAACCCACCTTCACAATCGGTGACCAATCAATGGATGAAGCCTAAAGGGGCATTGCCACTCTCCATCTTTGGTGAGCCTGAGGAGAATCTAGAGGTACCCACTTCTTCTTTACCTGTTAAATCTGATGAAACCCATATGAAAGATTCAAATTTGTACAGTGAGAATCAGATGGGTTTGAATGTAAATTCTATTGTGTCAAGATCAAACTCTGCAATGGATTTCTCATTCCAGATTCATGAAATGGAGAAAGAGACTCCGATTTCTGGTTTTAGTAGTCATGGTAGGAGGAGTTTAACTGATATGGGTTCAAGTTTTGGTTTATTATTGCCTCAAGATTCTTCTCAGAGTAAGCCTGTGAGTGGGTGGGATCTGAAAGCTGATTTGTTTGGCTCGAATACCGAGTTTGATGCGTTTACAAATGGTTATGGTCCAAGCCAGCATAGTAAGCATGAAAACGGGTTTAGTTTGAGTTCGAATTCTCCGAATTGGAATTCAAATACAATTGACTTCAAACCAAGTGTTGATGGTTTGATTACCGATGCGGAAGCTCTGGCTGATAATGGAGACTTCGATGATGATGATGATGATGATGATGGATGGGAATTCAAGGATGCAAGTTCGACGTTTAAGGTTGAGAATGGGAATGAAAAGGTATGGATTTGGTATTTATGGCTTAGTGAAGCTTGTCGATATGCAGTTTCTATAGGCGTGAACCTATGTCGAGTAACATCTTTGAAAATGATATCATAATTGTTGTTTATGAGGGTGAATCTATAGTAAAACTACTATGCATGCTAGTTATAATAATGGTCACAAATATAAAATTATGTCCAGCTAAGTAAGACTTGTTCCACATCATACGTCTATTGTTCAATTAGCTTATGATAACTTCTATCTCCGTTAGTTATGCAAGTAATAACATTGAGCGTTTTTGTTGTCTGAAGGTGGACATAAAACAGCAGACAAATTCTGAGGTAAACATGTTTTCATCAGTGTTTGGGAATGGTTCAAATGATCAATCTATTGGTTTGTTTTCATCATCAAATGGGTTTTCTGAGACAATCAAAGACGTGAACAGAAATTCTGATTCCAAGCCAACTAGAGCTGCTATGAACGGTTTTCCATCTGATTTACTCTTCGAAACAGACCCAATTACTGCTGAGAATGTTCCAAAATCTGATCATCCTAGTAGTAACAATGAAGAATTTGATAATGGTGATGATGATGATGAATGGGAATTCAAGGATGCAAATCTACAAAAGTTTGGCGATGAGAAAGATCAGGTAAGTGCTTAGTACGTATGCATTTTACATCATTTTAGATGTTTGATAATGGGATCTCAATGGTTTTGGAATTTATAGTTAGTACGAGCATGTTCTTTCAATGTTGCTACCTTAAATAGTCTATGGGATATGGCCGAGAATTCAAGGATGTGTATTCTACATTAATTAAGGTTGATAATGGGAATGAAGAGGTAAGGACTTGATACGTATGGCTTAGTGAAGCTTGTGACGATGCAATCTCTACGAAAAACTTTGAAATTGATATCAGAATTGTTGTTTAGGAGGGTAAATCTATAATAGGATTACCAAGGCATGCTAGTAATATTGGTCACTCATATAAAAGGACGGTTTGTACGTTGCATATGAATATAAGTTACATTAGGCAAAACGTAACATTTTATTCCAGTCAAGTAAGACTTGTTCCACATCATACCTCTGTTATTCAATTGCCTACGATACAGTTTCAGTCTCCGTAATTTAAGTAATACAAATGAGCCTTTTTTTTGCTGTTTGAAGGTGGACAGAAAAGAGCAGACAAACTCTGAGGTAAACATGTTTTCATCAGTGTTTGGGAATGGGTCAAATGATCAATCCATTGATTTGTTTTCATCATCAAATGGGTTTTCTGAAACGGTCAAAGACGTGAACAGAAATTCTGATTTCAAGCCAACTACAGTTGCTCTCGACGGTTTTCCATCTGATTTACTCTTTGAAACAGACCCAGTTACTGCTGAGAATGTTCCAAAATCTGATCATCCTAGTAGTAACAACGAAGAATTTGATACTGGTGATGATGATGAATGGGAATTTAAGGATGCAAATTTACAAAAGTTTGGTGACGAGAAGGATCAGGTAAGTGCTTATTACGTTTGCATTTTATATCCTTTTAGATGCTTGAATATGGGTTCCCTGGTTTTTGGAATTTATAGTTAGTATGAGAATATTCTTTTGATATTGCTACCTTGAAGAGTCCATGGGCTATGGCCAAGAATTCAAGGATGCATATTCTACATTTATTAAGGTTGAGAATGGGAATGAAAAGAAGTTAGGATTTCGTTTGTATGGCTTAGTCAAACTTGTGAACAAGTTGTTTCTATAGGAACTATAGGGATTAAATAAGCAATTAATTTTGACCTAGCTTCTAGTAGCTTCTCAGCATTCTATATAAACAGATGTAATCTGTCAGTATTATTATTCAATACAATATTTAGTTCTATATGGTATCAGAGCGGCTACGCTCTTGGTGACCTAATTCTTGCTTCCGCCCGCTGGAATTGTTAGCTTCTGATTTTTTCCTACCGTACGAGGATCGACCTTCAGTCGTTCCCTCCTTCTCATTGCCGGTCGTCTTCTTCGCACCGTTCATCATTACTGTTCATCGGCACTGTTCACCGCTACTGTTCATCGCCACTGCGTCACCTTGCGCCGCTTCGGCTATTCCAGATCTGCTCCAACCGAGCCAACCTACCAGCCGACTTCTGTGTGGCTCCAACCGAGCGGTTTCCAGTACGGCTTCTCTCAGCTTCTACAGCGTTTTTACAAGTCGGACTCGGGAACTGTTACCGCTCAAGAGGATCGATCTCTCGTCCCTCCATTCGGTGACCTCCGTTCTAGGCTCGTCCAGGTTTAGACCCAACAGATGCCTCACAGTCGATCCAACCAGTGCCTCCCATCTGCATTTCTTTATCTATTCAATAAACCCTAGTTCTTAGTCGCCGTCTCCAAAATCGGCGTTGGAAAAAGCAAAGCCCTTGCATGGTTGTCGTCCGCTACCGAAGAGGATCGAAGCTCGTTCCCTCTTAATCGGCAAAAACATGGCGTCGGTAACCATACCAATGCCACTTTGCTCTTCCACGCTACATTGAAGACCAAGATTGGAGTCTCGTCACGACCCTCCATCTTGCGGGGGCGTATAGGAACTATAGGGATTAAATAAGCAATTAGTTTTGACCTAGCTTCTAGTAGCTTCTCAGCATTCTATATGAACAGATGTAATCTGTCAGTATTATTATTCAATACAATATTCTGTTCTATTCATTCTAGAAAGCATCTTGCTAAACGTCTTCAAAAATATTATCAGAATTGTTAAGTTTGGGATCATTAATATATGATAAAAGGCTATGTAGCACGGGTGCGGGAACTGGGTGCAACAAATTCCCAAAAATCGGGGGGGGGGGGGGGGGCGACTTTATTTATATTTATATTTTATAGTATTTGTGATACCGGTAATATAAAAACAACAATCATAGTAATCCAAATTTTAATCAAACAGAAATGCATACACAAATTCAAAGGTACTGGATTACTATATCGACAATATAATCTCTTCCTGTCAACGTTTGTTGTCAATGTTTGGAGAAATGTAGTCTTAAGGGTTAGAAATGATCACACTTCACATAGATGCACATATTTTTTGGTATTTCACGAGGGCTTAAAGGCCCTTAAAAATATTCCTAATACAACCTAGGCCTGTGATATTTTTGTTAATGAAATAAGAAACAGAGGGAGGGGATTGAACATGATAGAGGGATTTGTGTTGCAAGCTAACTTGACTTGATGATCTGCCACACTGTTGGCTTCTCTGAAGATGTACTTCACGTTTCCTTGAAGCTGGAGAAGAAGTCGTCTGATTTCGGAGATGGCAGTTGGATTTGCTTGGTCTATGAGCATCCACACTTCTTTTGAGTCTGTTTCCAAGATGGGCTGTAGAATATTCTGAGCTTGGGCTAGGAGGAGGCCTTCCCTGATGACCCAAAGCACCCCTTGGGTAGTGGAGGTTTGGCCTATCAGTCTACGGAAGCCCCATTCCCACAAACCCTGCTTGTTGCGGCACACACCAGCCACATCCATTTGGGTTTTATCTGAAGTAAAGCCACAAATCACATTGATCCTTTTCAAATCTGTTTGGGGGATTTCTCCCAGTGATCAGAGTGGGTTTCCATGGGATTTTGTCCACTTGGGCTTTCCGAATAGTATCTGTTTGTTGGGCTCTCAGTTGGATCAGTCGTTGGGCTTGGTTTGGGGGCTGAAAGCCTGGTTCGTGGACGTTTTTGTTGTGCCAGAACCACAATTCTTCCACTGCTGTTGTGAAGAGGAGAGCCCAGTGGGCTACGTTGCACCGAAACGGGTACGGGAAGACACGGAGACGCCGACACGCCAATTTTCTGAAAAACAGGAAACGTCGACACGCGATATTTGTGTGTGTGTGTGTGTGTGTGTCTACTAGCAAATGACCCGCGCCCTCTTATAAAATATATCATTCAATTTATACTCAATTCTTGACATAAATTTAGATAATAAATTAGTACGTTTTTTAACGAACAGATAATTAGTGGAGATTATGTTTAATGATATAATTTGAAAATATAAATAATATCTTATGTTTCATTAAATAAATAAGATAGGGTTTTTGAAAATATAACCAGCATCTTGATTTACTTTAACTCAATTGAATTTTAAACTTGTGCAAGAAAAAGAAAATCATTTAAATGAACGCACCAAAATGTCTCAAGACATTTTTAGGGATTAGATGGCTAGGATCTTCTCGCCTAGATTTTTTGGAGGGAAACACCTAGCTGATTTATTATATAGATATATATATATTCTCAGTTTTATGGCATTTGAATACAGCTGAAGGTAAATGTCTCTTAATGAAAGTAACAGTACAAACACAACAAAGCATAAATAAGTTCACAAATCACATGACATTACAACTTCATCAAAGCATAAATAAGTTCACAAAGCACAAATTACCTCCAACACGTTCAGTAACAGACGATAAGTAAAGTTCTCAAATAAACAAGAAAAATATGAACATAGCTTACAGCAGTCAATAAGAAGAACAAGCAAGAGGAGAAGAAGAGAAGAAGGCCGATGTGTTACCTGGTATCAAAGAACCGAACGCATGTAGGTAAGTCTTCGTTCGTCTTCGTCAATAACTCCTCGCATTTTTCCGTTTTTTTTTTCTCAAACCCGATCTGAGTTTTGGGATTGTGCGGCTGGGGTTATGGGTCTCTCTGTTTTAAACGGTATTACTTCTAAATTTCATAACAGTCCATCTACTTCTTAATATATCACAAAAGACCCCCGAGAATTTAAAAAACTTCCGGACGTGTCCAAACGGCGTGTCCGATTTAGGAGACGCGCGTCCCCCACATTTCCGAGCCGTGTCTGGCCATTTTTTTTCTGGTTTTCTGACCGACACGCCACCTGGGGTTTCGGAGACGTCCAGTGATGTGTCGGGGACGTTTTTGGCGTGTCCGAGTGTCCGAAATGCGAACGAGGCCAGATTTGGAGTGTCCATTTGGGTTGGATCTTGAGAAAGATGCACTGAGTGAAGTTTGGTCAGAAGATCTTGCGGGAGATTGCAATCCAGTCATTCCAAAGTTCCACCCATGGCCATTTATCCAGTAGTCTTTGACTTTCATTTGGAGTGTATCATTGCTCAGTGATTGGGTAGCAATACCTCGTTGTTTGTGATCTAACCTGCGATCAACCCAGAAGAGAGTGGAAGCACCATCACCGATACTCCATCCAGAGCCTGAGCTTGTGGCTTTTGTGCAGCGAAAAATCTGTTTCCAGCTGATGGAATGGTGGCTCTTTGGCTCATTGTCCGGGGAGGCCAATGGCTTCCAGGATTTCATGAAGATTTGACCACTTTACTTTGTCGAAGGCTTTGGCGAGATCAATCTTGATGGCGACGCCCCTTTCTTGTTCTTTGTTCAGTGTTACCACAATTCGCTCGTACCCCCGCGAATTGCGAATTGGATCACGCGTTCCGAAACGTGGAACACCAGCGATCCAGATCGCTAAATTTGGCGATCCCTATTTTTTCACTATTTTTACCTAAAGCATCTATGTAAAAGGGGGAATTTTGCTAAGTTACATCCATTTTTAGAGTATTGACTTTTAAATATTTCATATATTGAGCAGTTTTACAATTTATGATTTGCGATAAATGGTAAAACAACTATAAAGGTATCCAAAGAAGCCTACCCCTGGCGTACCGAATTCCATAGGGTATGGCGTTCCGCGATCCCGTTCCCGTTCCACGAATCGGAACGATCCGCGTTCCAGGTTAACTTAGTCTTTGTTTTCCGGAGGTGAAGAAGGAGTACTTGTGCTAAAAGGACATTTTCTCCGGCAAGGTGGCCCGGAAGAAAGCTAAATTGGTTTGGGTGAATTAGCCGTTGGAGAATTGGCCTCAATAGATGAGCCATGGGCTTGGTAATAATTTCAAGGAGAAGTTACAAAGTCCGATTGGACGGAACTATGCAAACTGGGTCGGGTTCTCCATTTTTGGGATTAGAGTAGATGCACATTTTTGGGGTTAAATTGTAGTGGTATTTTAGAGACCTCTCAACTGAAACTCTCAAAATGACCCTGCCTTATTCACAAAGCACCCACGAAACACCCGGGCGGGTGCACGACCTCCCAGAAGCATCCGTGCAACATAGATTGAAGGATCATAAAGCTAGAGCAATATAGAGACCAGTTTTGTAAAATCAATTTCAACCACTTCTTAAAAGATCTCCACAGTATGTCCTCCTAACTAGGAAGCACACACACCCGAAAATAGGGGCTGGATCTGTGTCAGACACTTGAGAGTTGAGACACTCGTACGGCACTCCAAAATACGTATCGGACACTGCAGCTGGCGTGTCCGAGCATTTTAGAAAACTTTATTAGACCGGATACGTCAGGGACACTTAATGAGACACGACAGACGCCCCTTTGTGTTTATTGGACTTTCACACTTTTTTTTAATGAAATATTAATTACTAAATGGGTAAAAACATAATTAGGCTAGAGTAGACGTAATGTATATGATTAATTGTCAGAAAGAGGTAGTGAAATTTAGCCTACCAAATTAACAGTAGAGGTGACCAAATGAACAGTAGCTCATTGCGGAGCTGCTACCGTTCGATCTTCAGGCCAAGAGTAGCAGTAGCCGTCCGATCAGAGGAACGTTGGAAGATTTAAATTGAACTAATTTAAAGTCACTTTACGGCACTGTATTGTTCCAAACGGTGCTTGTCTCACTAATTAATGGCTTTAATGAATCTAATAGGTGTATTAGAGTAACGACGTCGTTTTAGTACTCGTAGGAGCTTTTACCATTCACGCGCTTGGCACGTGAAGTTTGCTAGCCGGTTGTATAAGGTGTGAAAATGCTGATGAGGAACAGTATTGAATTTTGCAGCTATTCTCTCTCTCTCTCTCTCTCTCTCTCTCTCTCTCGTCTGTAACCGTCTGCGGTGACAGGCAGGTCAGAAGGTGATTGGAACGATTGATTTCTGACATTAATTGAGGGCACATTATATGAAAAGCTGCCCTTTTGAACAAGAAGTTCAGGCGAGGTTTTAAGTTCTCATATGTGACAAGTTTTCACAAACACAACTTGTCTCGAACCCATGAGCTACTCCTCTTTCTCTTGTCATTATTATGCTTAATACTATATGCTGTTCGGTGATATTTGAGCTACAAATACTGAAGTTGGAACCAATTTTTGTCAACTATTAGTATAAAATATCACACACACACACACACACATATTTTAATGAAATATTAATTACTAAATGGGTAAAAACATAATTAGGCTAGAGTAGACGTAATGTATATGATTAATTGTCAGAAAGAGGTAGTGAAATTTAGCCTACCAAATTAACAGTAGAGGTGACCAAATGAACAGTAGCTCATTGCGGAGCTGCTACCGTTCGATCTTCAGGCCAAGAGTAGCAGTAGCCGTCCGATCAGAGGAACGTTGGAAGATTTAAATTGAACTAATTTAAAGTCACTTTACGGCACTGTATTGTTCCAAACGGTGCTTGTCTCACTAATTAATGGCTTTAATGAATCTAATAGGTGTATTAGAGTAACGACGTCGTTTTAGTACTCGTAGGAGCTTTTACCATTCACGCGCTTGGCACGTGAAGTTTGCTAGCCGGTTGTATAAGGTGTGAAAATGCTGATGAGGAACAGTATTGAATTTTGCAGCTATTCTCTCTCTCTCTCTCTCTCTCTCTCTCTCGTCTGTAACCGTCTGCGGTGACAGGCAGGTCAGAAGGTGATTGGAACGATTGATTTCTGACATTAATTGAGGGCACATTATATGAAAAGCTGCCCTTTTGAACAAGAAGTTCAGGCGAGGTTTTAAGTTCTCATATGTGACAAGTTTTCACAAACACAACTTGTCTCGAACCCATGAGCTACTCCTCTTTCTCTTGTCATTATTATGCTTAATACTATATGCTGTTCGGTGATATTTGAGCTACAAATACTGAAGTTGGAACCAATTTTTGTCAACTATTAGTATAAAATATCACACACACACACATATATTATAATGTTTGGCGCAACCCTGCCGTGTCCGTATCCTCATTTTTTTAAATGATGTATCCTATGCCCGTTCCTATATCATGTCCGACACCCTACCCGTATCCTTGCTTCATAAAATGTCTCCACCACTCTACTTATCTTAATCTAGTTACAACTTGCAACTACTAGAATAGTGGTATAAATCTTTGGTGAGAAATATTCATACGCATTGCTTGTGCCGCTTACTTTAGTACTTGATTGCATGATTACATCCAGAAAAATAAGACTTTTCCATTACATAGTCTGCTGTCAATTTTGCTTATTGTAAGTTCATTCCCACAGTCTTGCAAACACGCTGAGCATATTGTGTTGTTTGAAGGTGAACAAAAAAGAGCTGGCAAATTATGAGGCAAACATGTTTTCACCTGTGGGTGCGACTAGTTCAAATGATCAATCAATTGATTTGTTTGCTCTATCAAATGGCTTTTCTGGAAAGGCTGGAGAAGTGGACAACAATTCTTATTTCAAGCCACCTCCAGAGGCTCCCAATGGTCTTTCCTCAGATTCACTCTTTGAGACAGAGCCAAGTACAGCTGAAAATGGTCCAAAGTCTGCCCATCCTCATGGTATTAGTAAAGAATATAATGGTGGCGACAATGATGAATGGGAATTTAAGGATGCATATTTGGATAAGGTTGGTGATGGGAAGAATCAGGTAAGGACTCAGAACTTCTGCCATTTATATCCTTTTAGTAAGAACACTTCCTGTTAATGTTGTTATGGTCAAAAGCATCAATTATGGTTGGTAGCTGGAATGTTCTGTAGCTCATCCGAGGAAAGGGGAGAAGGCTTGTTGAGTTGAGTCAAGCTGAGCCTGACATGCAATCATGACTTACGGCTACATTATGCCTGTCGGGCTTATTGGCCTAATATTTGGCGGGACCATTTCAATATAGCAACTGAGGCACTGATATCTCCCAACACTGGAATTCATGATCATTGCCCCTCTCTCCTTACTAACCAAGGTTTAAAACTTAGAAAACATATTCATCACACACCTTTTAAATTATATATTTTAGAAAGTTTTAGAGAACATTCAATTCTGTTTCGTCATTGGTCGGGGAATTCTGAAACAAGACTTGTTGCTGGCCATATATCAATAAAGTTGACTTGCTGTTATTCATATAGGAGCTACTGATTGGCAATTTGGCCTAGTTGATAACCATGGCGAAGTCTAAGCCTAACTGCATTTACGCATGCATTGCCTGGTTTGTAGAACTAATTTAAAAGGAAAAACGTTTGGCGCAAGGCCACCACTATCATTAACGAACGAACCATTCAACATTGGGTTGGATTCACCCCCATACAATACCATAAAGTACCTAATTTACCGTTTTTGCCGTCAACCTACTTCTTTCCCTTTTTCTATGCCACCAAATTTCAGTCTCACGGCGATTTGTCATTTACTCATCTGCAGCTAAAAGAATATAAATTGACTATTTACTCCAATAAAACTGTGATGTGTATTCTGCCTCTCTCTCTCTAGACATCAGTTACTGTTACAAGTCATGGTAGAAATAATTTATAGAACAGCCTGGCATTTCCTTACTCAGTTCCAATTGAACAGAGCAGGACAATTCTTCAACTATCATCTATGGTTGATCATTATTAACCTGGAGGCGACTTGGTATTGTTAATTGGTTGACCCTAACAATCCTTAAATGTTCACACACTTTTGCACTGTTTTGTGGTTGAAGTCATGGTCTTGAAAGATCCAGAAGTAAAACAACTGACATTGTAACAAATGACTGCCAGGTGGAAAGAAAGGAAAAAAAAAAACTTTCTGGCCTTGTGGGTATTTCTATCAGAATAGCCATTCTCTTGGGCATGCTCTGATTCTCACAATTTTGAGATACTATCCGTTAGATTCGAAACCTCCACAGAAGCCATCTGGGGTGAGCCTTGACCTACAAAGACAGAGTGGGAAAGGAAATAAACATGCTATTCCTAGGAGAGCACTTGGGCCTTGATATAACTTATAAGTACTCCTGTGTGTATGGAAAGGCGGATAGATTTTGTAAAGTGGAGAGTCTTCATTAAAAAGGTTTTTGTTAACGTGAGTGCTATGAATCAGAAATTGTGCAATACGTGAATAGCATTTCAACATTTTAGGATTTCTGTGTTGTTCACGGAAGCCTGACCAGGTTAAAATGGGAAAAGGCTTGCTGAGTTGTGTTGATTGCAGAAAGCTGGATATTGGCACTTTTTGGCATGAATTCAACCAGTCCTAGTCCCCACTTCCTGCCCACTCAAGGATTCCAAATAAGGCAGCCATACAGTATTATTAACTTGGTGGTGCAACTGGAGAGAGCCCACCATTAATACCAAGGCCTTTAACAGATTAACCTCTAGGCAAACCCCGCTGTTTATATTACAAAAGGATTGGTACCTTCTCAATTCTGTAAAAGCAATTGTCAATTCATTGACCTAACATACCCATCAATAGTGTCTGAGTTTCCTTAACATACCCATCATTTACCCGTTTGCTTCATTGACACAACTCTCTTACCCCAGTTAGAAGGATGCATATATCTGAGTTTCCTTAAGAGATTCGAAGATATCGTGCCAATACTTTTGGCAGTATCACTAATAACCATTTGATGTGGTCCAAACTCCAAACATGCGAAGAGATACCATGTTTTGCATCTATGACACTTGATTCTAAGTTTATACAATGTTAGAGATCATAAAAAGCTTTTATGATTTCAAGTTAAGCGTCTTATGAACAACTAGATGAATATAGCAACCGTTGATAACTACAAACCCATCTTCCACTCCCTCACTTCAAAATCTCATTCTTTAATTCAACTTCTACGCCAATTTAATGCATCGTGTAACAGCCTTTTTATTACTGGTACTACCTAGATTTATTGAATAGAATTGAAGATGTTCTGAGACGTGAAAACCCAAATATGTAAATGACAGAGTTCTTTCCAAGCTTATGTGTGAAGCATATAGAATTGAGGTCACTGATGAATTGGCATTGGATGGCGAGAAGAATGAAACAAAGTAGAGTTGAGAAAGCAAAGCAGGGAGCTCTGGAATAGAAGTTAGAATGACTTGTGCATTTGAAGTCCTCAGTCCTCACACATGATGATAAACATGCAAATGGACCTTGTGTAGAACTGCCAACAAGCTCACTAACCCAGTGTGTACAGATCCTGCTTCAAGCTGTACCCCTCCTGGTGCAGTTTTTACCAGTCACCCTACTGAATTCCTCAAAGTAAATCGATGGTGATATGAACTTTATCCAAAAGCAAGTAAGAAAGGGCATAAGATAAATAATTTACATGCATGCACACTCTAAAGTCTAAACTGAGACAATATTTTCTCTTCAACTGTCTTCCTAGCTTTGTTAAGGGCTCCGACCATTGATTATGAGTGTAATTGTGATGTTGTGTACCAACTGTTTAGTCTGTACTTGGTTCAGTGATCCATATCAAAGACATACTCACTACACATTCATTACAAATTCGAGGATGTTCAATGTCCACAAGACTATGTTTCTTGCGGTGTCGTCCCAACTCCCAGTACCTCACTGGGCCACCATGCCATTGCATATAAATTTGTATTATCTGCTTAAAAAGTTCGCTTTTTATTTGCGAATGACTACTCAATCCATAACAAAAATAAGTGTCTCACTTTGACTTTTCCCGGCTGTTTAGAAGGTGTTTTTTATTCAATAGAGTTACAATAATGTCATTTGTCTTATTTGAAACTTTTATTGAGAAGTGAAACAGTAATGATTTGAAAGAGGGGTGTAGGGAAGTCAAATGAAAAAGTATGCAACCTTTTGAAGTTAGACACTTATTTTGAGACAATTAAAAAGGAAAATGAAACACTCATTTTGGGACCAAGGGAGTATATATATGATTGGTACAATGGTACCTTTTTGGAATCTTTCTAGTTCTCAGTCATCATCATTCTTATTTGATTACTTTACTACAGTCATTGATACTTTGTTATATATACAGGCAAACGAGAAAGTCATTGAGAATCATAAAGGAGCACTGCCCTTGTCTATATTTGGCGACGACGAAGTGGAAAATGATACACCTGAGGTTCAAGATGGTTTTACATATAACCCCTCCTCAGTGGAAAATGGTATTCGTTCTCAGGGTTCAAATGTTGCTATCCATGATCTTATATCAAACTTGTACAGTCAAGCAGAGCAGATTGCTTCAGTTGACAGCACAGAACCTACCTCTGGAAGTGGTTCTGCTTCCGAAAAAAATATAGATCCTATTCTAGTGGGTGATGATGATGATGATGATGATGATTTTGATGGCACATCATGGGAATTTAAAGATGCGTCCCCTCAAGTGGGATCTGGTGATCGGACCTTACTTTCTAGCCCTAGTGATCCAAACCAAACTGTTGCAACCAAGTTAGAGTTGAATAGTTATGTAGATTTCTATTGTAAATTAAAGGATAAATTATCCTTTGTTTGTAGATGCCATCTTAATAATCTTAAGGTTAGTATCCTGGGCCCTGGCTACATACCTTTCTTTCTACCAGTTCGGCTTTCTTTGACTCAGTAAAAATTGTCTGCCTTCTTATTAGGTAACACAAAATACTGATTCTTTCTCTGGCGGAGATACAGAAGTAGCAGCTATTGAGGAAGAAATACAGGTTCGCATTTTGTGAGACTACGAATCGGTATCTTAAACACGGCTTGTTGCACTTGTCTTTCTTGAAAACAGAACTTGTCAAAGCATCTATTTAAGGACTTGAAATCTGAAATAGCGCGAGGATCATCCACAAATTTGTTTTGCTTTAGCATGTAGATTTCTACTGTAGCTGTTCAAAATATAAGCCCCCTTTAGAATCCGGCATCTCTCCATAAATATGAATCATCTGCAATTTGTTTCTGTTTCTGGAACTCTTCATATTGTATCGATCACTTCAATGAAATCCATTTATTAGCAATAACTGTTGTGAACCTATTACTAGAAATCATATTTATTTTTGCTCCTAAAATTGCCTTGGCACCATCCTACTTTTCTAGTAATGTGACACCTACTAGCCTAACTCTACCATTCTTTGAAGTCTATAAAGCATAGCATTGTTCGCAATTATAAAGTCCATTTTTCTGTTTTCATATCGATTTGTTGTGCGAAATTTTGTCCGTATAGGCCCATTTAAGTTTTTTTTGGTCGGAACTTCTCAATTTATTTTCCAACTGCTCATGTTATCTTTTCCGTGGTAGTTTTGTCTGAGTAAGCCCATTTGTTGTTAAGCATATGATGTTCGCAATTATGAAGTCCGGTTTCTGTATCATCTTGATTTGTCGTGCGAAATTTGTCATTATAGGCCCATTTTAAGTTTTTCTTGTTGAACTTCTTAATTTATTGTCATTGCACATGATATCATTTCATGGTAGTTTTGTCTGTATAGGCCCATCTGTTGTTATTGACTTGTCTCACTTGTTGTCTTATCTTATTCAAGGCATTTGAGGAACTCCATGAAGATGTAGTCAAGTGCAAAGAGTATTCAACGGATGAACCACTCAAGGATGATATCCTAACTGACTTTCTTGTAGTCCTCCGAGAAGAGAAGTTCCGATTACTGGAATCAGAATATCAATTATCAAGAAGATTGCAGTTAGTATGTCTCGTCTGCTCTGATTGTATTTGTATACAGGAGAAACTTATCACTTTGTTTATAGAAACCAAGTGTTGGGCACATGATTGCTCAATTTTGACTTTCTCTGACATAATGCAATATAGTGAAAGTGTTGGGCACATGAGTGTATTTTTTGCAAAATTATCGCTATCCAATAGGCAGTTTTGCTCAACTTGTTATTCTTATAGCATTGATCGTGTATTGATATACTTAATTCATCGTGATGATAGGCAGTGAAGGACTTCAAATCAGCTGTGGATCTCTTGAATCATGCGAAGTCAGTTCTAAATGTTCTGACGATTGGATCAACCGAGGACCAAAACATATATGCCTCTACATGGTCAAAGATGATCTCTGTATGTGCTCTTGAGTTAAAACACGGCTTGCTGATCTGGAAGCAGTTAACAGAAAGGAATTTTAGTTTACTCCATGACACTCGAGGTACTACTTCCAATACTTCTAAATACAGGTTTAGCAGTAAGGCTGAAACAATCTGCATTGTGATGATTACACTGCAATGGAAAGAAACGGATATCTTTGTCTAGGGATGGCAGTATGTTCTGGTCCGGTCCGAGATCCGACAAAATGGGTCGGGTCCTGGATCGGATTTGGATCCGGAAAGCCATACCCGGTCGGATTTGGATCTGGATTTGGATCTGAGGGCAGATCCACCAGGAATCCGACCCGATCCGATGTATATGTGCTATACAAATATACCCCTATTTTCTCCCCACTTACACTTCCAATAAGAATACAATAGTAACTGTAACCCCAAAGCTTTTCTTTTGTGTTTTAGGCTCCTTTACTTACGAACATGCCTAAGAGTAGGCAATAGTGTTTATTTTTTTTTTATTTTTTTTTTTATTTTTTTTTTTGCTTTTTGTTGCAAACCCGATCTGGATCCGATCCGATCATACTATATGGATCTCCGGACCAGATTTGGATCAGCTAAATGAAACCCGATCCGATCTGATCCGAATCAGGTGACAATCCGAACGGATCTGGACCGGATCCGACCTGTTGCCATCCCTAATACCAGCCTGCTCATTCTGGATGGCTGTGGAGTTTTTGAGCCTATGATATTGTTTTGACTTTTGTCTGTTCAAGTTTCTAACTGATTCTTACTGCATGTTGTTGATTCCAGGAAAGCGTAATATCATTGCCCTAGCAGAGATATACAGAGTAGTCTTAATTCTGGAAGCCTCGATGAAACTTTACAGGCCATGGACCCTCTCAAGTTCTTTGGATTCTTCAAGTATATATGGTCTTATAGAAGAATGTAATTTGCTATGGTCAAATTCTGGAGTACAAGAAGCTCTCGAGGGTATTATATCTGAGCCACTTGATGATATTGAGTATCATAGTACAGTGGAGGCACTATTGGGCTCGATCAAGAGTGTTCATGACGTGGACGGGCATGCAATGCGTGGCGATGTTTTCAGTCATGAAGTTTCAACCTGCCGGCTGTCACTTTTGGGTTCAGAAGCAGTTCCAGGTAAGTGAATGAGTGTTTCCAATAATTTGTACTAATACTACTAAAAGATAACATTAGAATGTCATTGTCTTTAAGCCTTGTAGGAGTACGATGTGATTTGCAAATTAGTTGAAGATAGCAGCCTATTGCTTCCCCTCTAGCATGTCCTAGGAACACATGAAAAAACCCCTTACTGCATGTGCATGTCGGAATACCTAAATTTACACGACAACTTATAAAATACATAGAAGAAGGTGCAAAAGAGAACTTTGAAGCTATGTTCTTGCTCTCGAGAAAACCACTTAGGAAGTTTGAGTAAAAGATTGATAAATTAGTAAAAAGGACGCCATAAAACTCAATACCCCTAAGTTCTGTTAGACTGGTTTTGGGTTCTAAAGCTCGGCCTGTTGCATATTTCAGAAATATTTGTATTCTTATAGAAGAAGTCAGATCCTGTGCAATCTGAGATGCGGATTGTGTAAATATATGAAGTCATATCACTAATATATTGTGCATCTGTTTCATTTCAATGTTGTCGAAGTACATAGATTGAGAATCAAGATTCACGTTAGGGATCTTTCGAAAACGCCACTCTGTTTGGGATGGATGAAGAACCACATTTTGTTACATATCTCTGTTCTTTAAATGATAAACAATTTTGAAGTCATGTGGAAGCCATCAAAAAAAATCTTAAGGTTGGTTTGACAACTCATCCTATGAAGAACTAGTGCATCAAATAATATCTTTCCTTCGCGGATTAATGTTTGTATCTTGTCACATACAGTATATGTCTGTTTTTTAAATGATAAAACATTTTTTAAGTCATATAAAATCCATCAAATACAACAGTAGATTGGTTTATAAACTCATCCAAAGAAGATTTAGTACATCACATAATGTCTCTTGTCAAATCTCGGCCCATGCTGAAACTTCTTGTGTTTCTTTTGTTTGGATCAGGGATGAAAATGGTGTTCTGGAGTGGGGAGTGTTACTTTCTCACGCTTGCAAATTTATGGGGAAATCTTATAAGCTGTGATCCTCCAAAACTACCCCATCTGCATATTAGCGCTTGAGGCGAGTATAGAAATACATTTGAATTGTGTGCAGAAGAAATTCATCATGTTCCAACCCTTTTTGAAACCCTTGGACTTGCATTATCTACTGAGAAGATTAGCAGTAAGCTTAGGTTTGCAAGGGTCCACAAGGGTAAAGCGTAAGCATTCATTTTTGCCCCCCTATTTTGCAGTTCTTCGAGGTGTAGCGTTTGCGTGTTTGTATATTGTATTATTGTTCCTTTCTTTTGAAGCTGGTTCGAGTAAGGCGAACCACCAGATAGACAGAGCTCATACCAGAAATAAGTAGCTTTTCGTTTCAACATTTTATATATACATAGTTGAAGATAGCGAGTTTTGTTTTGTTTAGGTTGTTTAAGTAATGTCAGACAGCAATTTGCTACCAATAAAGGTAGCTGTTTGTATGGTTTTATGTAAAATGTGTATGTCCCAGTCCAAGTTATGAAATCCAATATAACTTTTTTTTGTGTTTGCCTCTTCATACTTTCGCCATGGGTTGAAAAGACACTTTTATCCCCTCAAGTTTGATGCACAGGCACTTTAACCGTTTCCAGTTAAGTAACGGATACTTCCACCCCTTTAGTGTGCCGAATTTTAGGACACTTCTGGACACCTAGTCTCCTTATTTGTGTGGGGTCCGTTACTGATACTTCCTCTGTTTTGCTATGAAGTTACCATCTTTGACTTTTTCCACTATTCACCGGGTCAAAGTGACCAGGTGATATGCTATCATGAAAAGACTATCAAATTTTTACATTGTTTTGTTTTCAAGACAAGGTCCAAGTGACATGGTTACAGATGAAAATGACAAATTGAGAACTTTCTGGCGAAATGGAGGAAGTAGTAGTTTCTGGAACAAATTTGCCCTCTTAGAGTGGGGTGACACAATTTGTGGATGCAAGTGACAAATTATGGCACACAGAAAGGGTGAAATGTCCTTTCTCACAACTCCGAATTGTACTTTGATCTCTGTAAGCAAAATAGTGCATGTACTAAAGTGAGAGTTTTAGGCAGTGCGCATATCTTTAGCTTTTGGCACTGCATAGCCCTTGTCAGCTTAATCTAAAAGAGTAGTATTACAAAGAGTTGTATTCTTCTGATTGTTACATTGAATCACTGACCTTAACTGGAAGAATGATGGAGAATGAACATTTAACAGATTTCTCCTACAGCATTTCATGAATTCATGATTTGCAAGTGTATTTGCTATATTCGTCGCACTCAAATGGCCAATTTTGTCAAACAAAGAATATGTATGAAAATAAAACAAAAATGTACTACTCCTGTATAGTAGTTAACTGATTATATGTAAATCTCCCATGATGATAATGACCTATTATCTATTGTGCAGAGGATCAGAAGATGAGGGCACTTCTCTATTAACGGTTGCGAAGAAGCCGCGATCATCATCATCATCATCAGTTGTGGTTGTTGTATGATAGCTTTTTCTCCAAACTGGTGGAAGATTTGCTGTTGCTTCTAAAACCTTGTCCTCCAAAAATCTAACTCCCAATGCTTCTTCATGTAATGCTGAAATAATGCTTAGCAAAAGAAGGAACACATAGCTCACTTGAATCTTCCTACCCTTCAGGACCAGCATTGCCAAAACAGAGAGAGAGAGAGAGAGATTTGAATGAATGAACTCACAGAACTACAGAAGGTGAAATGAGAGAGAATGTTTAACTATATATGGGGTATTTGTGAGCTGTGCTAGGGTGTGAATGCACATTAGTTACTGTTTTATTTTCATGGTCAATGTCTCAACCAAAGCCAATGAGAGAGTTATGTTCAGGTGTTCCACGAGCACCGGAACAACAATTGATGCAACATAGCTATGTGCTTCAAGTTGTGTCATGATTCAAGTCAGGTCAGTAGTCTACATCTACTTTTCAGATATGAGTTCCTCTATTCTAGACTAGCACTGGCGCATCATTGTTTCCACTTAGTAAATTGTGCTCCGATATTGACCAAAGTGAATGAACACTTTTGAGTCAGTTGATCAAGTTGCAAGTTAGTTTTAGACATACGACATAAGGGTGGAGCCTATTACGGGCATAGGGGTAGTTTCTTTAAATGAATATGATAATTGAGTAGTTTAGTTGAAAGTTTTAATTTAAAAATTCTAAGTCGCTCTCTTCTGGACAAATTTGTGTATCCGTCACTGTACAACATAGTGACCCGTTTGAATAAATAACACGTCTAGATCAACTGTACCTTTTGATATTATAGTTAGTTAGTAAATGACATGGTGCTTGTAGATCACCTGAGAGTTCCTCTATTGACTAAGAGGACGTGCTTGAAACTTGTAAGATCATATTTCTTGTGTCTAAAATTCAGTTTCACATTGATTGAACCGACGAACTTTCAAGTTGGAGAAATAATAATAACATTCATGATGAAACATCGATCCAGCTAAGTAATTTTATTTAAATCATAACTTGTTGTGCAAGAGCGACTTTCGACAAATTATGGTACACTGGAGCTCCAATTTCTATGGTCTTGTTGACGTACAATAAAGATGCCGAACTTTCAAAGTCGTTCTTTAATCTTGAGTACAATGTACGACTTGTGAAATAATATTTACTATGTAATTCAAAAACACTGCATTTAGAGTAAAAACAGTAGTACTTCCTTTGTTCACTCTTTCTTCCTTACGTGATGTTTTCATTCATAATCGGGTCGACCCGGTGATTTGAATAATATAACGATGTTATTTTTGATATTTTTTCATAATGTTCTATATTAAAGTGTACTCTACAACACTATAAAAAGATTATCAAATTCTCGCATCGTTTTGCTAATCAAACTACCGATCAAAATAAGTAGTGATAAAAATGAAACCAAGTAAAAAGAAATGAAACAGAAAAAGTACAAATGTTCTGGACTAACATGGAATATCAATTAAATCTTACAAACATCTAAATTGTGGGGCTGGGATTGAGAGTCTTCTGTGAACATAGGGTGGATTTGGTATGACTTATTTGCAGCTTTTAATTCACTTTGGATTTTTAATATGTTTTTGAATGGTATGACTTTTTCTGTGCCAGCTTTTGAATTTTGACTTTTGACTTTGTAGTGTAAAACTCAATTCTTAAAAAGTTGGATTTCATGAGCTTTTTTCAAACTTTTTTCTTCTTAAAGAATTAAAATGATCAATTTATCCATACTTTTTTTGTATCAGCATACTACGACATCTAATTATTAGACCTACCATAATTTTATTAATAAATATTAAAACTATTAAGTGATAATTTTTATTAACAAACAAAAGTGTTGCATCACTAACTTTTTTAACAGCATAACTTTTTTCACCATACACATGCATCTTTTTCATGAACTTCTTTGTGACAAACTTTTTTTACAACTAAAAAGTCGATCTAAGATTCCAAAAAGTCATACCAAACCCGCCCATAATTGTTTCCCAAAGAAAGCTGTGTTTATGTCACGCAGACGTAACGCGGCTGTTAATTTCTTGTCATTGTACTAGTAGTCTAGTGTTTTTAATAATTAGTAGTAATAGTGAATGTCGGGAAATGATCATGGTGTTCTCTCCAAGGACCTCAATTTCAGGATCTATGGTTTGACTTGTCTTCGGGTTCCAAGCTGTTTTTGCCATCTTTTTGTTGATTTCTTCTTGTGTGAAATCCAAATCCAGAACCAAGTTCACATTTCATGTCGCCAGCCGCAGTTTTCTATAGCAAGTACACCCTAGACAGAGCGTTAAGAATCTTTGGAAGTGCGTACTATTTCTACTAATGTATACTTTACTTAGTGAACGAGATAGACCGAATTGTTCCTATCTAATCAGCAACAATTTATTAACGTATTTTAATAAAAACTTTCAATTTCAAATTAACAGGGGAGGTAGCTCAAATGGTAGAGCGCTCGCTTTGCATGCGAGAGGTACAGGGTTCGATACCCTGCATCTCCATTCAAACGATTTTGCTTTCTTCGTGTGTTTATCCACTTGTTTTTCTCCTCATACCGAGTACCTATAGTAGAGGTTTTTGCTTCATGTGTTTAGCCACTTGTTTCTCTTCTCATATCGGGTACCTATCCTCTTTTCCAGTAGATTAGGAGTAGAACGTTGAATTCTATGGATAATAAGCAGAGTATATACCATCTTAATCCGTGTAGGTTAATGAGAAGTCGACTGTCGTCCATCATCACAACCCACCGACAGCTCTACGGACATCTTTTGCAGCAGGACATGCGCGGAGTGGACATGCCAACGTTGTCACTATCCTACCTAATATGTCTCGTTTGTGATGACGCCAATGTACATATCTCGGAAACATTGTCTCCTTTGTGGCTCTAGTAATGTCTGGTACATATTTGACTATTTGTGGACATAGTGTTATTTTAGTAATGTAATACAAGTGTGCTTTTGTTTTCAAAAAGAAGAGGCTATTGTACAAAAGACAATGGACAGTTCGGGCGGTACACATACCACAAAGCTAGGAGTAAATTGAACGAAATTGAAGCCGCAACCCAGAATGCATACACAACACACGTTCAAAACGTGTTGAGACACGATGCTTTAACGCACTTGTCACATCCAATCCTCAAGCCATTAGTTTGGCGGGTATTCTGAATAGACTAAACCAATCCTCATATCGATTGAACAACAGTTCAGTCACAGTTTTTATTTAATTAGTATTCTCCAGAAATAGACGTATCAGCAGTTGCCACACCTCAAACAAAAACACAGACAAAATCTATGAAAATTCAGGAGCAAATGTCTTCTCTATAATCTGATATATAAGTATGAACATACATGGTTTCGAGAAAATGTATTTGAACAATCTCAGTGCCATATGTAGAAAGAATGGAGCAAGTTCTAAATGACAGGAGAAGTAAACGCAGTAAGTTACAGCCAAAATGAAAGAGGGCAGGTAAAGCCATTTCTGTGTCAAAACAATGGATGTGGAGCAAAGTTCGTTTTTATCCTACTGTGACAGTGAAGAGATAAACCTTCAATACAATGGCTAGGGCTATCTGCAACAGGAAGATACCCGTCACAATCAAGAACCATCTTTCTCCCGCAGACGCAATGTGGCTCCGGAGATTGTTCGCCACGAATGATGCAGATATGAAACCAGCTACACCAGCCACTATCCATCTCACCAGCTCCGACGGAATTACAGACAGTGACTGCCAAACATAAATCAATGTAAGATTTCCGGCAAGGAAACACTTTTTTTTTACTCATAACTAAAGCACGAACTAGTCGTCTCATCTCTTTCACATTTTCAAAAAGAACAAATGACACTAAACTAGTATGTTTGACACAAAAACCTTCAACACTTCCAATTTCATGAAAAAACCTTGTGCGCTTTTCATTTTGAGTCAAATAGCGTCCAATTGTTAATGGGGTCAGATTATATTACGGAATTTTATGAAGTCACATGGTGGGCTGTAATACCCGTCTCATGAGGTCACGTGATCGGTTTCAGTTAATTTAATCTATTCCTGTTAACGACGGGAGGCTATTTGAATCTAAATGAAAAGTGCGGGGGGTTTTCTATGAAATTGGAAGTGCTAGAGGTTTAGGGTCACAAGTGTCTTGTACTTTAAAATATATGCACATCGTATGTTTGACACTTTGAGTTAGTAAACTCTCGAGCCAAAAGTCTATCTTTATATGTCAATCACCAATCAGATCCAAGTCAGTCAATTTGATAAACCACGCATCAGTATTTTCTCACTGCACGTCAAAAAGCTCACAACTGCTATTCTTTACCATGAAAAGTTACTCCCCATAATGCATAGGTAACAGTTCCAGGATCTGACGGGATAAAACTAGTTACACCACTTCTCATCAAATTCGAGGGAGTGAGTTCAGAAAAGATATGAACTGTCGGGAAAATTGTCCATATAGGGTACAACCAGCCCACCCATATGGACAATTTTTTATCACATAAGTACTCTGTATGAGTTGATGGAACCAAGGGCACAAGTAATCAAGGAACATATTAATAGTCTTCTAAACTCCCCAATTTACGATGAAGGGACATTGATTAGTTCTTAGTGTACTTAGAGAATTGCTCTAAACCTTGTACACCACTACAAAACAAGAGCAGACAAACCAAAGTGATTATGTTAAAAGTTAACAGTTAAAACAGTACTTGAAGTGTGTGGACTGTGGATAACAAAATCAGCAAGTGACCAACTTCACGCCAGTGCCATATACACTCAGACTTAGCATGCAAGTCAAACTTGAATTGCAAGATAATTTTTGAAAAATATACAGGCAAAATCATTTTAAGTTGCCGTAAATTGGAAGGATCTTGCTCATGAGTAGAATATGAAAGACTTGAACTCACCAGAGCAGGAATGAAGACAAACAAGGAGTAACCATAGAGGCAGAACAGCTGAACAAGGCCAGATGGAGCTGAAAAGTACTTGAGGATTACGTACAAACAAAGCGGAACAATGGTGACGTAACCATAGAACACACCAGCGGACCAAGTAACCAAATTTATGTCATAATTCCATTCTGTTTTCTGTATCTTGTGAGCCACGTAAGTAACAACTGTGCTAATTGTGGCTGCAACAAAGATTAAGGTTGTGCAGATCCAGAATGGTCCATACCTGATTGGCAAACCGCAGTATGTCAGATTATGGGCAAGGAACAAGGAAACAGATTGGGGAAATACCAAGGGTTGCATATTCTATGAATGAAAAAAGCAGCATTGACTTGCAAGTAAGGCATCAAACTATTAGTAATAAGAAAAGAGAACAACTAGAAAAGAAGACACTATAATTAGCACAAACAAGATCTAGCAACCATTAATTAACAAGACAAAAGAAGTTATAATATGTCACCACGCACAGTGAACTTTTCACACTCTATACTCGGAGTCCAAACCTTTTAGAAGGGTCAGGGGCAGACCTAAAAATTAATATAGCGGTGGCTAAAAACCTATACTTATTGTGTCTTTAGTGAGCAAAACATAGATATTGGGGCTTACTGTATAAATCCTATGGGGGTGATTTGAACAAAACCTAAAACAATACAAGGTAAAATAGCTAATAACAGAAGTTGAGTGGGCCTACACCCACCTGGCTTACTGTAGCACTGTAGTCCCATCCTTGAGATGGGTACCATTTGCTTAAATATGGGACAAGGTAATTTCCATATCAAGCGCAAACTTTAAAGATCTCTTACCCATTGTTTTTGTGTGTCAAGATACATATTTACATGTTAATGTTAAAAGTTCTAATAAAAAACAATAATATTAACATCAAACCTGATGAATGATTTAACAAGTTTGGAAAACTGACTAAGAATAATAAGATATGAATAACTGACCAAATAACTAATAATACAGCAACAGACAAATCTATCACGTTGTTGGCATATATACAGATTCGCAACCGGGTCATTACGCATCAATAGAAACATAGAATTGGTGTAATACACTGATTCAGAAGGCACTAATGAATCTATCTCCCTCTTGCAGGGATCATGATAGGAATCCTACAGCCTCAGGTAGATCTTTACAATAGTACCACTAGATCAAGCACACACTAGGCTAATTGATCAACATGGGCTATTCCAGTAGACCTGGGAGGTAAAAAATAGTAGGTGGTGCAAGGAACAACAGAATACTTCTTGAGCACAACAGATGATCGTCTTCCATGTGAGAAGAAAGGATGGCTAGTCGAGAAACTGTTTACCATCATCAATGAGAAAACTACAGTTAAGGCTCTTCGAAAACATTTGTTTGGGCCTCTGGGGAGAACTTTTCCAGCTAGATATCCATTTTAAGGTTAAAAATTCATCATCAGCTTCTCGTTGGAGGTTAGGTCTTCATAATTATGTTTCTGGATATCTCGGGGAGACACTAATTTTGCTCTGTACTCAAGTAGCTTCGTGAGATACGTTCAATTCAGGCACGTTAGAAATACCATTTCTACGTACAGAAATATGTTATCTGGGGCAGCCATGCAAATTTGTCTTTTCCCACCACTGACTCAAACGAACGTAATCAAACACGCCCATTAGTTCATTTAAAGCAAATTTAAAGTGCATGTTATCCACTTAGATCACACCTATACATCGAAAAGCTAACTCTGGGTCCAATGGATATTTCTAACAGGCAGAGGGCAGGGAGAGCAACTTCCTTAAGTTTGTCATTTTTGCATTACCAAGAGTTCAAGAATGAATCTATGAAACCAGGCCGATAGTTATTGTTGATTGAACTGTTAACTCATTGAAGGGCAGCAAATTCTTTACTGACAATGTCAGCAGCATGTTGTCTCTCTATTTATCTAGACCATTGCTAATTGTGTATTCCGGGGTCTCCAAAGGCCCAAATAGGGTGGACCAGATTCTACAATAACTAAGGTGTTTCCAAGTAGCCATGCAGCCCTTGCGGGTCGTCCATGGTGGGCCTACGGGTTGGAGGCATACCAGCAAGGAGCTAAGTCTCGGGGTCAGGAACAGGTCCCGTCAAGGTCCCCAAACAGGTCGGATCACATTCGAAAATTAGGTGACGTGGACTGTTCCTCGTGTCAAGGCTCACAGGTTTAAGGGCATACCAGGAAGGAGCTGAGCCTTGACACCAGGAACAGTCCACGTCACTAATGTCTTCTCAGGTGTTGTTGAGCGGCGATGGCCTCACTAAGTTGTATAATAGACCTGTCAATGGGTCGGTTCAGACCCGGAACCGATTAGAAATGACCCGACCCACCCATTTAAAATATGACCCAGACCCTAGCGGATCTAAACCCACGGAACCGTAGAACCGTTGGGTCTGGACAATTAACCCAAGAGGTCAGTTTGAAAACCATATTATTAGCGTCCAGATCCAAAACTTATTCTCTATCTCTCTCTCTCTCTCCCTTTCTCTCTCTCATCTCGAAGAATCGAAGCACACCAGCAAAAAGCTTTGTTCTCTGTTCGAGCTCTGACGGTGCAAAAGCAAACGGCTTTGTGCTCTGTTAGAGCTCCGCCGGCGTTCGAGCTCCGACGAAGTCCATTCCCCAGGTAACCAAATCCCAATATGCTTTTGCGGCGATGATAATCTGATTCGAGCTCCGGCGTTCGAGCTCCGGCTCTGTCTCTTCCAATTTGAAATTCCCGATTCGAAATTGCTCATTTGATTCCTCTCTCTCTCGGATCACAATTCCGAAATTACCAGGGTCGGTACATGTTCGTTGATTGAGAATTTTGTTTCTGTCGATCACTCTCCCTCTTTCTCGATTGAGAATTCGGATCTGGAGATGTAAAGAACTGTGTTTGAATCTCTCGAAGAGGCATAAGTACGGGTCACGGGTCGCCCAATGGGTTTGCGGTTCTGGTCCGGTTCTTTTGCTTTTGGTTCTGGGTTTCACGGTCCGGTTCTATATGGGTCTCCTAGTATCCGGTTCTGTCTTGGGTCCGGGTCGGGTTTACCCAGACCCGACCCATTGACAGGCCTATTGTATAATCAGAACGTGCAAGGTCACTTCTAGGTTGCTTAACTATGACAGAGGCAAAGATGTTTGCCATTCAATCTGATCTTCAGATTTCCAGTTTGAGGCTTTGAGTAAGGACATTTGCAAGCTACTGAGTGGTTTTAGTCGTAAAGTTTTAAGAGCAGCATCTGAAATCAGCACATTGTGCATAGGGCTCGAACTATTTGAGAAATGCCTGTGTTTCAAAGTGAACCAAAGTCGCAGATTTGATCACCAAAAGGGGGTGAGCTGTCATCCGGTGTTTTCAGTCGCCCAAAGTACAAGCCTTCCGTGTTGTTGGAAGTGGCATACCACCCAGTGTTCGACTGTGGGGTTTATTGAACATGGATATCAAAGGGGGGTAGTAAAGAGAACAAGGACCACGAGATCCTATTTCCGAGATTTCATCCACATAGAGTAGCTCAAAAAAAGTTGATTCAAGCAAAAGTCAGTATAACTTCCATATCAAGTCAATGGGGACCACCTCATAGGCGAGATCCTCTCATTTTAAGAGAAAAGCAGCTTGAGAAACAGACTGAGACGCTGAAGCCTGACTGAAGTCATATACCCTGTCAATAATGTTCTACTCACCAACCGTGCACTACCAATTCTTCCTTTTCTTATGGAGATGTGTGGTCATAGTAAGGAGAGAGAAAGGCTATCAAAAGGATAACATTGTTAAATAACTTCGAACGGGTTGTCCTAGTTCCCATATGGTCATATGGACAACAGAGATTGGGGGGAAAAGAATTGACGAACTTCACAATGCAAAGATAACTCATCTGTTTCTATTAAAGGGTTTGGCTACAGATGTATCTTGGAGTCGAGCCTGCTTTCATGTCCCATAGATCATGCCTTCCATACTTTAGACTTGTTAAAGACCTTTTCTATTAGAAGATTAATTTGTAATTATCAAGATATCTTTTTCTTCTTCCATTCTGAAGTACAATATTGTCTTGCTTCTACAGTTCCATTTTACTATTATGTTCATCTGAAAGTATCACTACCTAAAACAAATAGGGTTAATTACTTAATTGGTACCCTCTGTATACCGAAACTAACACATTGCAACCCCTAATTCTAGATTGCATCCCCCATTTGCAATAAATCATACAAATTGAAACTGGTAAAAAGTTTCATCTAAACATCATCCATGTACGAAGGGTATATTTGTCACCACATATATAATTCATTTATATTAGAATGAAAATATAAACAAAAAATGAGAAAAATCTTACTTCATAAAGAAGACAAGGTTACTCTTAAAAAAAAAAATAATAATAATAAAATAAAGTTGAAGAAGAGGAGAAGCTATGTTTAAACGAAAAATTTACCGAAAAAAAAATAAATAAATAAAATAAATAAATAAAAAATAGAAAAAGAAGAATTGGAGAAGACAAAGGAAGACGTTCTCTCCCCCAATCCCTCGGATCGTCGCATCTCTCTCTCCCTCGATCTCCTCTGTCTCCTTCTCTATTCTGTCCCTCAAGCTGCATCTTTGTGATCTTAATCTTCACCCCTCTGCCGGTGCCAGAGGACGACGAGGTCTGCGAAATTGGCCAGTGGATTTCCCTTGCAATTGGTTCGGTTTCTCGATTCGATCCACCGTAAGAGGTACGAATACGAGTTTTTTCTCCTCAACCCAGATCAGTAAACTATGTGTTTGTTGTAGCTTCTTTTTGTCCTCCACCCAGATCGTAAAAGATCTATTGTTTTAGCTTCGTTACTACGATTTGGACTCTGTGTGGTGGGAATTGAACCATTCCATTCAAATGGGTCGCTGTATGATATGAATAACGGGTGGGTCTGTTCGATTCGGTTTCGGTTTTGGTTGAGTTTTAATCATTATTTGAGATGGTTGTGGTGGCTGTGTGCTGCGGCGGCCGGAATCTGGGTATCTACTGCAGTGATGACGGAGCAGCAAAACAAGGTGGGTGGTCCTTTAGGTTTGATTTGGAGTATTATGTTAATGCTTTGATGGATTTATGTTAGAAATAGAGGAGAGGGCTACAGTTTACCAGCAGCACTTGGGTTTTGTGTTGTCTTTGTGATGAAAACATAAGCCAGGTGGTTTTCTGAAGAGCCTTGTCGGAATCTGCATTTTGTTTGGCGGATTCTGGGTTTGTGCAGTGGTGATATGGTGATCGAGGTGGTAATTATGATCTTGCTATGAGTGTTCATCCATAATACGAACTGACAATTTTACCCTTAAACAAAAGGGCGTAATACTAGTCAACTAACGGTTTTTTCCGTGGATTTTTTTTACCAGCTTCACTTTGTAGGGTTTATAGCAAATGGGAGATGCAATAAGCCTATTCTACAAGTGGGTTGTAACGTGTTAGTTTCGGTATACTGGGGGTACTTACTAAGTATTTAAGCCAAAAAAATATAACCAGTGGATGGACATCTGAGAAGCCATTGAGGATAGGGGTGCTGTTGTACGTATTGACCACAATTGGAAACTACGGTATAAGTTTTAGATATGTAATTACCCAAGACCAAGAGTATGTTTGCTCAAATAATCTTGTTCATGAAAATGAAAAGAAACCAAGATAAGCAATAACATATACTAAGAACACAGGCGCTTTATTTCTTAAACCACATAAAGAAAACTTACAAATCAGGACTGCTAGCAGTCTTCTCAGAAAAGCTTCCTCTGAAAAAAATGAGTGAATCCTTTATCCTCTCTAAGACATCTGAGGTGTCCACATCGAAGAAAGGCCGATAATAAGCAATTGAAAATGCTTGAAACCATCCACTTGGCTGTGGTTCATCAGGACCAGATACCCGGTTTGAGAATGTATCTGCACAATTTGTAAGTGAAAAAGGATACACATTACTTCTGCTCTTATCTCAATGGATTAGGGGCTAACAATGCGAAATAAAAAGCGAAGAGCATTTTCAGTGTAACACGTTCAGGAAGTAATGTTGAATTCTTCAAGGTTGGCATTCCACTGATAAAAAATCATTTCATTCCTTTTTCTGAAACCTCAAGCCAAGAATTCACTTTTCCAAATTTTTAAGTTTCAATGCAAAATCATTTCTTAGACAAATAAGATAACTCTAAGGAATTGTACAAGTCCTAGGGAAGTTAGTCCATTAGTAGCACCATATTCCCTTCATTATATGGTACTCCGGTGTTATAATTACTTGACAAAGTAGCAATATGCCTGAGAATATTTTGAGCCAGTTCAAAACAGAGTGCTACTTATATATTTCGATCCAGCATGTTCATGTACATCTACTTGTATATGTGTTTATATGTTGAAGATCTCTCTACAAACTGTTAACATTGTGGAGGAATATCTTCCTCTTCAATTTCATTCTATCATTAGTTTCATATAAAACCTCCAGAACTTTCACATTTAAGTATACACAGAACATAGAGCATAATCATAAAATTCATCCTACATAGGAACAACGCTTCATCTAACATGAGCATAAATACAAGACAAAGGTCACAACTCACAAGTCTGCTAAAATATAGTGGAACTTAAGTACCCCGGACATTTCTTCACATCCATTCTTCATTAACATGTATCAATCACGACCAGAGGCATTTCAAATCCAACTTCAAACATATGGGCATCCACTTTCAGAAAATAAAACATATGATCAAATGAAGAAAATGCCACTGACAAGGAGATTGAGAGTTGAGACCTTTTTATCATAAGAAGAAAATTCTCAAGTATAGCCCCTAAAGAAATATTGAGCTAGAGTGCAAACAGGACATCCTCATTACTAATCCTAATGACCTAAAAGCTACTAAAGCTAGTTAGCAAACCAGCCGAATACAGCGTACGCCCCAGAATAACTTGCAGATCAATGTTGAGTTAATGGATCCAAACACATGCATTTTGGTTCATTCCAGTTAAGTGAAAAATAGTGGCAACATTCGCAATTTAACATGATCCAGGACATTGCCCATCACAGCTCTACAGTACTCTTAACTCGTAAAAACCTAGTCGAATCAATTTTTTCTTCTTAGAGATGGAAATTGAAATGTTGCTAGTTACACCAAAGCTGTAGACACATCATTGGATCGTTTCACTACTCAACAAAGCCAATAGGTAGTAAAACATCAAAATCAGAACAAAGCAAACTCATAAAATGTGTGAAATTGTACGGACCGTCGGCATCGCGAGGAGGTCCAGAGCCGCCGGCGATCTTTCCCGGCGGCACAGAAGGCGGAAACTGCTGGAGATTCGAATCTGCAAAATGTCGCCGGAAAAATCAACGAAACGATTGATTAAATCTGTGAGAGAAGCTCGTCGGAGAAGTAGAAATCAATACCTGTGAACTTAACGGCGACGTGACCTGGCGAATCGGAAACAGCCTGAGAAGAGATCAAGAGAGAGGTCAGAGGGAGAGATCTAGAGCGAGAAGAGAAAGATTAGTGTGAGAGGAGTTTTACCGGTACAGATCCGGTGGCTTTCTGGTTATCGATCGCCGTGTAGTTGCCGGACATCATCTTTTTGGTAGATCTCAGATGACTCCGCCGGTGACGGTGACGGAACAGATCTGCCGGCGAAATTCAACAACTCTCTTCGACGACGACGAATCGGAAGGAAGGAAGGTCTATATAGGAGATGAAATTCACAACTAGTTTGTCGGAATCGAATGCAGATTTATCTAGCCTCCGTTTTGGCTATACCGCGGTCAATTTTTATTGACTACTGGTACTAAATTACAATTATTACCGGTTGGTGAAAGAAATAAAACTCCGTTTTGACCCCAAGTGTTATCTAAATTCTTATTTTACCCCCAACCTTTTTATTACAACGACTAAATGGCTGTTATTCGATGAGTATTTCAATTATGACCTCGTGTTCATTTCCCATTCTATTAATCTCCAATTTTAAGTGAAATTCTCCCTAAAAATGAATGAAATTCCTGATCTGAACTCAATTATAGTATTATACCCGTCTTTTTTTATCTTCTCATTTCTTTTAAGGCGACTACTCGTACTTAAACAGAATATTATACATAAATATAAGGTAAAGAGACATTATATGGCACGGTTGGTTTTTCGGACTATCTGAATTGCACTGGATTAAATTTTTCCGGATATGATTTGATTGGACTAGCTGAACTATAAATAATAATGTGTTTGATTTCGTGCAGTATTAATTCATCATTAAGATACAAATAATCATACCCAATTAATACCCTCATATGAGAGGGTACTAATTTGGATATTAAACCTCATATTTTCACTACTTAGTACCGGTATTAAAATTAGTTCAGAACACCCAAACACAATATTAACTAATACATGGACTATTTTAACCCAGTCCCAGCTAATATCGCTCTTCCTTGAAAACCAAACGTACCCATAATTTCTTAATGTGGGAAAAACTAAAACCTACCCGAGACATGATGAACTTTTAAAGAAAATTGGCGATAACAAATATTACTCGAGTAGAAAGTTGTGTCCAATTACAATGTTGTGTCCAATTAGAATTTTGTCTGTATCGAATTGTGTATATAAATGCAACCTAATACCGAAAATGAGTGCCTAACAGCTTCACGAACCATAACAACTCTACATTAAGAGTCTGAATCACCCAGCTTTTGTCATCATAGTATCGTATATGCGTATAGAGCGAACGATTTAGAGAATTTTATTTATATATTTACACACGTAATCGAAGTTATCAGCAAGCATAGAATAACATGCCACAAATTTTAAACTTTGGGATCGGTCAGGATTGAGTCTTGAGAAAATCCGCTGAGAACATATATGTAGGAGAAATTTTTGTTTGCTCTAAGAGCAAATACACGTTGTGCTCTAATCAATACATCACAGGACACGTCAGGAACATGTAGGAATCCACTTTCTTTTGTCTGCCACTCATTCTCTTTTTCCTGACGTGTCATGTGATGTATTGATTAGAGCACCACGTCATATTTGCTCTTGGAGCAAGCAATAATACGTAGACACTCTCTAGCCCCATGTTGTAAGGAAAGAGGTTCATTATACCCTACAAACTCCTTAATTCTCCATTTATCGCAAAATGTACAGCGGTCTTTGACTTTTGCATGCATATTAAGAATGTGAGTACGAAAAGACCGATAAGGACTTGTATCATTTTACCAGTGAACTCGTCACCTTGCAAAAGTCAAACAGATCTACAGCTTGCAGATGGAAGGCGTTGTCTGAGTATTCTCGATGGGCCAAATCAGCCAACATATTACTGAAAAGTGAAAACTACTACTGGGAATAAATCGAAATGCTGGGGATTGGGATATCCCAGAGACTTTAAAAATTAACAGTAATAGTAACAGGCAGCAAATCTTGAAAATTTACACAACATCATAAGGGGCAGATTACATATCTAACCTCGTTATTTCTACAAATCAAATTCAACATAATGACCTATAAAAATAGTTTTTCTCCTGCCTGACCGTAAAAGTAACAGAGACTGTAGTTGCCATTTTCAAGACATTGTTGGAGATATGAGACCAGGCTGCGCTATTTAACCCATCTGGTTCATCATTTTTCTCCTCCAAAATAAGAACTAAACATTCTTCAATCTAGGCCTCGAGAGCGATAGATACCTCTGTGTTGCAAGTATAAGGACCCAAGAGGCGGCAGCAATTTTCTCCTTTATCATCAGCAGCAAAGCAGAGCTAAGTACAGTCTTCAGGATCTGCGCCTCCAGTCCCTTGAAGAATCCCAACACCCCTTCTCTCTTCCAAATGGCAGAAACAGCTCCGGCGACCGTCTTGCGGGCCCTGCTTTTAGTTTTCTCTGCCTTGTCATCGTTTGGGTCTGCAGCTTGAATCATGACCTTGCACCTGTTGAAGGCCGAGGTCATGCCTGGTTTCACACTATTCTTCCATGCAAGTAGAAGAAGCAAGAAAAAAACTCATCCTAATGCTGAGAAATACGTACACCATTACACTGTCACTTGTATGGACGATTGGACGTATGGCTCGTGGAGTCAAAGGGCCAGGCTGGGGCGGGGCGGTTTAGGCGAGTTAGGGCGGGGAAGGGTTTGAGGCGGATTGGCGGACCGGTGGGGGAGGGGCGGGCGGGCGGGTTTTTTTGGAGGATATCTAGCCCGGGCCGGGCTCAAAACCCCCTACTTTTAGAGGGGAGTGGGCTGAATCAGTCAATTTATTATTATTTATTATATTTTTAAAAAAATAATTTATATTTATATATTTTGAATATATGTTTTTCTTATTGAAATTAGCCATTTTGTTTTTAAAAAAAATTGAGGGCAAAATGGTCATTTTGGCATAAAGTAAATAGAGTTAGAGAGGGCGGCCCGGGGCAGGGCGGGGCGGGGCAGAACCAAGGCAGGTTGGTGGGTTTTAGGAGTGGGCTGGGGTTGAGGGGAGGGAAAACTCTGCCCGGGCCAGTCCCAATGGAGTGGGTTGGGGCCAGACTGGCTTAGAAAGGAGAGGGAGCGGTTAGGGCTGGGTTAGGGGGAAAGGGGTCCAGGTGGGCCGGTTTCACCAGGGCCAGCCCCTTTGATACCACAACGTATGGCAACCAATCACACGATAAAAATAGCGTAGATCTTGGAAAAAAATTGATTTGCCGAGGAATCAGGGAACAATGGTAACTACATGTGAGTGAAGGAGTAGCAATTATCAGCTAGAGTGCGACACATACCTGATGGCTGGGTATGTCAAAACTGTCGCAATGCTCTTTGAAATAGCACCCAGCACAAAGGCCGAGAAGGCAGAAAGTGCTACCGGGGATGATCCACTCTCGGAATTGTTCTGTTTCCCTTTGAGGAGTCTTAGTTTCAGCTGATCAAAAACGGTATACTGTAAAAGAAAAAGAACCGGCAAGATTTGTCACATCGCTTGAAATAAAAGGAAGTTTATTTCTTCTTTTCATATGAGCGTTAGCGTCAGTTTGAAAAGAAGGGAGAAGGGAAAGAAGCCGCCTCACCCAAAAATATATAATAACAGCCTACTATTGTGTTGTTCAAGTAATAGACAATAATTTAGAAGAGGCGCAAAAGGAAATACCTGAATTGCTGGGTTAGAAGTCAACATAAGTGATATACCAAGACCGTCGAATGCATCACTCCAGCTGCCTCCCTCAGTAAGGGTTTGCCACAGTCCTTTTGATTTCCCAAATGCACTTGTTTGCATTCTTGACGCTGCAGTGTCCAAGGGCTACAGACCAAAACAAGTTAACATTTCTTAGTTGCTGATTTTTATCATCCACTAGTAACACGGTGCACCCAAAGTGTGCTTACAAGCCTAAGGAAAAACTTATTCTTCAACCTCAACCCACTAGGTTGAGGTTGAAGAAATAAGACTCTAGTATTAGTAACGAAAACAGTGAACCCTAAGGAAAAACTTCAAGCCTGTTGAAATTTGAAAAGAAACTTCACGTCATATGATGATGCACAACCAAATCAGAAGTCAGAACTAATTAAATGTTTGTTTACCTTGTACACGTGAGCCAACTGATGATTACTACCCAAATGATTTCAAAGCTACGCCCCTTGCATTTGCAGCTTTGATGGATCAGTGAGAGAGAGAAAGAGAGTTACTCATGGTGAAGCTGGAAGCTGTGGGTAATTTGTTGGCAAATAGTGGGAGTTTTGAAAGTGAGGTGCTTCAAATCAGTCTTCAGTTATCTTTGCAAATTTACTGAATTAGCCCTTCTGTGAATTGTGTGGGTTTTGATGAATTTGATAAAATTGGGAAAGTAAAAATATGATGAGCTTCGGTTTTCGATTTCACCCCAATGGATGTTGGCTTTATATATTAGTATAGATGCATATCGGTCACCACAATCTCAGGTATGAGAGCTGCAGTGTATCCACACACAAAAAGTCCATTCCAGATTTCAAGTTCCAAGACAAGGTAATAATGATGAGTTTGCTTTGATTTGCCTGTTGGTGTCAGTTGTAGATTATGCTTAATACAAACTGAATTGCCCCCTTACCAATTACCATTAGTGTTGAACTTAAATTTCAACCAACTTCAAACTAAGCAAAGCGCCAACAAAAATTAAAGTCTGTTGCTTGAAATTCTAAGTGAGCAAGTGCCAAACCAAATTTGCTCCCTGAGTAAATTCAAAAGTGGGGGAGAAAGATGATGACATATTTTTTAGAAAGAAAGACCAGGACATTTGACAGTATCTTCTCTTTGACCTCTCAAAAATGACGACAGGTCAAGTGTCAAGAGAAGATAGAAATCTCCGGGATATCTAAAAAGTCAGGAGACAAGAAGAAGTTTGAAATCAATATCACACTTGAAGATAGAAATTTGACTCCCAAAATCCCTCTTTCTTATTTGCTTTGTTTTATGTATCATGTTCTTTAATTTGTGTATTATTACTCGGGGGGGTCTTCAAATACTTCGGGTAAAAGTAGGAAGGTAGAATCTACTTAAAAAAAATGTTAGACAATCTTCTGAACCACAAGGACGTGAGGTTTTGCCAGATAGAAAATTTGAGTTAAACAATTAGAATATCAAATTTAACACCAAGGATATCAATCGCATCACTATCAATCATAATGGCTATCAAACATAAATTTTCTGAATTTCAACATGTTTTGAAGTTTTGAAACAAATTGCAGTATTGAAATGTCGATAAGATATCAGCAGTTATCTGCAACCTGAAAAGTAAGCTCACCTGAGTAACAATAGCTGTGCAAGCCCCAGCAGCAGCAGCAAGAAGCAGGTTTGCTTTAGTTCCGATAGACTTGGAACCACTTTTTTCAAGATATAATCTTTTGAAATAGCTATACCCATAGAAGTAAACAAATTGGGAAATGAAGGATTGCAGGTTTTTGGTCCCAAGGCCTTGGTAGAGTGATACAATCTGACCAGTAGATATGGCTTCTAATAGAACATCTGAAAGCTTCCTGCAGAGGACATAGCAAGTTGATAAAATAACAACTCCATAAAATTTCTAAAGTTTTCTAAATAAAGTCATTTGGTTAAGATAACCCATTGAAAGGCATACAAAAACCACCTGAAAATGACTACCAGAGAGCATGAACAGTAGATTACGTGGATCATCTATTTAGAGGAATTGTAGAGAATTCAGTCGGCACAAGTCCAATAAAATAGTTGTGAAGTAGCAGACAAACTTACACTACAATTCCTTCGCAACAAATGGCATTCCAGTTTTTATTCCTTCAAGCACTGCAATATTTTGAAGCTAAAACAAATTCAGGGACTACTGGTTCGTGCATGACTGATTGGCCCTTCTGTACTGATCAATGGTTCCGCTCTTTCTTGTTAGGTTATTCCTTGCAATTATGCACTTCTGATATTATTACTAAAATATTTTTCTTCATGGTTTAGTTCTTGAATCAACTGATATGTTCTGGATCTGTGTTTGTTTGTAGATCATATGATTCTAGTAAACAAACTGAACATCACCCTCTGAATTTACTCCCTCAACACAATTTCAAAAGCATTGTTATGCATTCAAGTCAGTAACAGAAAAGGAGCAATTACATTAATAGAATCATTATACGCAGAGTAACAAAATTAGGTCTGAGAAGCCGCCCATATCAAAATTATTGGACTAATCCCCACACAACCCAATTCAACCAACCCGCAAGTTAAGAAAAATGCAAGCAAGATTTAACACAATTCTCTTATACACTAGCTAATAGTAGTAATTTGGATGATGTGTATCAGAACATTGTACACTAGCCTTGTGGTGAACTTGGCACAATATCAGGCTTTTGCTATGAAACAGTAGGATGGAAAGTGAAGATTTTTAGTGCACAGCGTCACAATGATTGTGAAACCTGGATCATAAGTATCTGCTCTGTAGGGACATGCAGTTTCCACCTCCTCTCTCAATCGACAAGGTGTCATCTCCACTCTCACAGCCTAAAATTGATAGACCATCTTCAAGGCACACCATTAGCTCACACGGATCCACTTAGCCGCACCGTACCTCCTTTAATGGTAAATAGAGAACACATTACAAGACTCCACAGCATAGGCTTAATGCAGATCACGAATATCATGATAAAGATCACCAAAAAGTGACCATATTACAGCCAATATATTCATGGATCAGATTAGAATCAAGGGCTAATGATTAGATTAGCAAACTTCTACGATCCATCCATCCCCTGAAAATTCCTAGCTACCCTGTATATGATATCCTCTACACCTAACAACAAGCAGTTCCTGGGTGCTTGAGCAACATAAAGACATAATATGAATCAATTTCCAGTTTCCACTATAACTCCTTTAAATCTGGTAAAGCTGGTATCTTGGGCATGCCACAGTCTTCTGCATATTTCAGTTGCATTGCCATATAAATAGCACCTTCCAAAAATCTCTAAAGTGGGGTCACGAACAATTATTCCACCTCCGGTGATTCCTGATTACTAATTTACTCCCATTTCCGAAGCACCAGGGTTAACTCTGTGCCTTCCTTCCTCTGCCCTCCTGGAATCAGGAGCATTGCTTCTTTTGAGTCCAGAAACCTTTTCATGTTTAGAATGAAGCTTTTATGGCAAAATGGCAATGCATCCCTGTAAGGGCATCTCCAACCCGACATCCCCTCCCCCTTCAATAAGTCATATCTGTCTAGAAATTCTCGAAATTCTTTGAAACTTGTGGGGCTGGATGTTAATTTGAGATCTCTTGTTTGCTTTGAGCAATGAACTCCTTGATGTGCACATAACAATTTTATGTCACTAAGCTTGCTTTGTACTGACTATCATTCAGAGAGGGGCCACACCGACCACACATGATAAGGGTCTCATTCCATAAGTAATTCATAAGCCATGTGAACGAAGCTGCTAATCATGTGCTTTCTTATGCGACATTAAAGTGAAGTCTAGGAACAGTTTCTTCACACTTAAGAGAGTTGCATAACCTATTTGTTACCTTTGTCAGTGGCACAACGTGTGAATAAAACTTTGATCTACCAATATTATCAAAAGTAGTTGGTATGGGGACAAAAATAAAGCTAACTTATTGTATTTTTTTTTTTTTGCCAACCAACTTATTGGATCAGGGAATCCAATTTCGTATATACTTTTCAAATTACCAACTCCCTACTTTTTGGATTACTTTTCATGTGCCCAATATCTCTATCTGCAGTTACAAACTTACAACGATAATCCTCCAGACAACATCCAATCATAATTTTGTCAGTCATTCAAACTTCATTTACTATGTAGCAATACCGATTAACAAAAAGGTCAAAGTTGTTCTCCAGAATAACTTAATAATGGCCTAGCATGGAGCAACCCACTCTAAGGATGCAAAAAACATAATCAAATTGAATGGTATTTTGGAGATTATTGCCCAAAAAGGAGGACCCGTGTTACACCTTCCAACTAATCCACCCCCAAAAAGGAGACCTGCTAGCTGCCAACTGAGAGTGCAAATAATGGTGATACTGAAAAAAATTTTATGAATCTGGATCCGATAACACAAATAAGCATGTATTTGCTCATGTAGATACATCTGTTTACCTGTTCGACTGTTCTAAAACAAAATTACCCGGCACCATAAACCTCACTCATATTGCAATCACGGGAACAACCTTGTCAAAATCACCCAATTTATCACAAAAAAACTGATATTAATCCTCTCCACTACTAGCTCATGTTGCTCCCACTACAGCTTCTTTCAGAACGTACCCTAAACACTGACTACAACAACTTATCAAGTCCATCGATTCACGGTGATCCCATCGAATAACCTCTACATTACTCAAGAAAAAAAAGAATGATATCATCTTGTTTTACTCACAAGTCACAACAAAACACATGGTCAAACACCACCAACCTCTGTATCAATCTCAATTAGTGAGCCAAATAGCATCAAACCATCAAAACAATCCTCTCTCCCATTTCTGTTACTTCTATTTGGTCCAGTTTCATTAGGGTTTTTGTATTACTTCACTAACAGCAAAAAAAAACAGTAACCCCACTTGATGATATATGATGATGGTCAGAAAAATAGCCAACATGATAAAATTAGCTTCTGGGTGCGAGATCAATCCTCAAGAAAACATTAAAAAAAATCAGTAAAACAGCTTAACATGATCAAAGTAGCTTCTGGGTGCGAGATCAATCCTCAAGAAAACATTAAAAAAATCAGTAAAACAGCTAACATGATCAAATTAGCTTCTGGGTGTTAGATAAATCCTCAAGAAAACACAAAAAAACCAGTAATTGGAGATGAGTAGGTACCTATACTTCTGCTGACCATGGACTCGGACTTCAGCTTGGTATTTGGTCTTGCAGGTGTCAAGAGGGTACAAGATGGTCGTGCTCAACAGAGCTCCGATAGCTCCTGACGTCGCCTCCGACACCGATTCCAAATCAACACCCATCTCTTTTTTCACTCCTCTTTCAACGGATTGAATTCGAATTCAAATATGAGTGCACGATTGACCAGACCAACTTCGCGATTGAGACGTGAGGTGCATCAACTTGGGCCATTCATGGGAAGTTTCTAATGGGGGTTAGGTAGAGGTTGCAGACATGGAAATTACCATTACTAGAGCTCTAGTGACGAATGCAGAGGGATGGCTATTGCTCTCCTTGGGATTCGGAATAGAGAAACGTGAAAATGTACTGCACATCTGATCATTGTTTTGTCGTTTTGGTAAACCAAGAGGTTGGTGACGAAGTTTGGTTTATTACAATTGGATACCCCCTATTTGTGATTGCGGTGCAAATAGGCCCCTCTTTTTTATACTTCATTTGTTTCTTCTTCGTCCCACTTTTATCACTATTCATCAGGTCACTTTGACCCGATCATTTGATTAGCAATATAATGAAAGAATTTGGTAACCTTTTACTCTACAACACAATGGAAAAATACCAAAAAATTGTATCATTTTGCTATCCAAATCACCAGGTCAAAATGACATGACTATGGATGAAAAAGTCAAACTAAGAAGAAACAGAAGAAACAGACCAAGTATGTCTTCTAGTTTATTACAATGGAGTAAAAGTCACATTATATTATACTAGTGGATATCACGTGCCGGAGGCCAGAACCACAACAAAAGTATGATAATTTCCTAATTTTCAATGGTTGTGATTGTCTTATTATGCGGGATTTTGTTCGTACGATATAGTAGGGGTAGGCTATTCCATATGTCACGTTTTGGGGATGGCTTATTGCCCGTAACAGCTTATTATATAGATGGGAATAAGCTATTCCACGTGTCACATTTTGGGGGATAGCTTACTCCCCGTTGCAGCTTATTATGTAGATGATGCAAAAATATATCCACGGTTCACTCATTGTAGTTGGCAAGTCTCTTTGTATGTGTTGTTCGGAGAGAGGAGGACCCAGTGATTATTCGTTCATCGGAACTAGAAGTTAAAATGGAATTCGTATTTGATCTTTTAACTGAGCTAAAAAAAACTAAAAATATAAGGAAGAATGGTTAATATATTCAAGATAAGTAGCACTTCATTACAAAATACCCTCTCAATTCATCATATTTCATAGCACAGTAAACTTTTACCCCTAGTTTAGAAAATGACGCTTTTAACTTTTAGTGTGTAAAACTTCATGATACTTACACTCTTTTGTTGTGTCATTTCATGATCTACAAGAGTAAATTTTTCATAAAAACTAAAATAGTGATCCCCTACATTCAAATTGTCACAATTCTGAAGTATAAGTATTTTAAAATTTGGCATATTAAATGAGTGAAAGTATCATTTCTCAAACTATAAGGGGTGAGAGTGTCTCTGTATCGAATTTGAGGAATCAAATTGTCCTTTACCATATTGCACAAGTTATGATAGTTGGATCAAATATGAACATGTCCCCCCGAGTTATCCAATTACAAAGAAATTCATTCCAATCAAGGCTAATGTCGGAAATACACCTTAATGCATTTTTTTAAACTCATTTTATGCCTTTTTTTACTGTTTAAAAACAAAAACATGCTGAAAAAAGATGTTTAAAATAACAACAGATATGCAGGTAGGGTGGTAGCTCAAGTGGTAGAGAGTTGGAAGCTCCTGCATGAGGTCTCGGGTTCAAACCCGGTTGACACAAAACATTTCTCAAAAATAACAACAAATATGGTGTTTTTTTATACTATTGAAGTTTAAAGATATTTCAACTATTATTAGATGCAAAAAAATGTCAAGTATATCTCGGTATTGTACGTAGAAATGATATTCAAACAAATTAACATTGAAATTTATTAATGTTGCCAAATGTGTTTTTGATTTTAAACAATGTTTTTAAATGGATATCAAACGTTATTTGATTATGTTTTTAAACGTGTTTTTTCAGGACGTTTTTTTTCACGTTTTTCTTGTTTTTTAAACGGATACCAAACAAGCTCTTAGTTCTGGATAGGTGACAAATTTCTACCACTATGACTAGTGGGCAGATTGTGATGCTTAATTATAGGTAACTAGTGCGCAAATTTCTATCAATAATCATTCACTAGTATGTAATTTTCTATCAATAATCATTCACTAATATGTAATTTTGGGGGAATGTTAATTTGCTATTGATGGATGGTGTATGCTCTTACTAATGTGCCAAAAGCTGAAAATCTTCCTATCTAGTGTTAACCTGAATTGTATGTCAATTATCTATTTTTTGTTCAATCAAATTGTTATCTACGGAGATTTCGATTTTGTGTATTGTAAGTGACACTTGAGTGATTCATGGTCAAATTAATTTGATTTATACCTCAATTTTTTACTTTCATAAACTCCCACCATCTCAGCAGGTTCTTCATGAATTCCTTTTTAGAAAGTCACGGCATGGTTTTCAAAAATTTATAAAATAATGTTTTCTTTTACATATAAAATATCATTTTACCCCTTAATAAATGACGCAACTCGTTTCTTATTGGGCCTAATCGATTCAGATTACAAACATAACCCAATTAACTTGGCTTAAATCTAATCACACTAGTAATTAATTTGCTTAATCCAAATGAGACCCACCAACCCACATGTTGTGTAATCCTATCAAAGAAGCTGATCTTCTCACACCCTCTCGAGCGTCTCTTTATTCTTTCCCAATTATCATCTCTCTATCTATCACTCTCTCTAGGGTTTCATATAATCGGTGGAAACCCTAACAAATCGTCGGGGGGTGTACTTCCGTTGCCCATGTCTAACCAGCACGTACGAATTCTTACACTTTTGATAGTTGGAAAGAGTCTGTCGATTCCGACCCATAGCCTCCGGTGGTTTTGTTTGTACTAGAACCTTCGATTTAGATGAAACCAAACCGCCTAACGACGGTGGAAATTCGGTGGTGGCCTCCAGTTGTTTTAGAATTCTCTAAATACTCCATTAGCTAAAGTGTCTTCCAAAATA
Source organism: Linanthus parryae (assembly GCA_023055425.1). NCBI lineage: Eukaryota > Viridiplantae > Streptophyta > Magnoliopsida > Ericales > Polemoniaceae > Linanthus > Linanthus parryae. Next base: position 4,071,406 of record JALGPY010000002.1, read on the forward strand.
TTTTCATCTGTCTCTTATTTGATTATTCATCATCTAACTGTGAATGTCTCTTATTGGATTATTCATCGTCTAACTGTGAATGTTGCTTGTTGCTTTTAGTCAATAGAGTATTTCGAGAATTCATTCTTGTGTCCCATCAAGGGGATTCTTCATTTGAAGAAGCATCCGATGTTTACTGCCTCCTCGATGAGATGCAACAACCAAAGAAAGACTTCACATTCAAAAATAGGAGATTGAATGATAGGGAAGATAAACCCATCTTTGGTGAGGATAAAGATTATAGAATGGATTTTGGCTACAACAAATTCGTTGGGTCATTGTGTTATGACGGGTGTAAAAGATCAATCTTTTATTGATAAAATACAGGTATGATCTATGTCAACTAGAGCGGGAGCGGGAGCGGCAAAGCAGCAAAAGTTGAAATAATTATTTTTGAGAGCGGCACCTGAGCGTTTATATAAAATAATTTTTTTCTATATATATTATAAATTTGGAATGTTAAGCTCCTTCTAGTTGACAATGTAGATGAACGTTAAGCTTTTAAGAGTAAAAAAGAGTATAACTATAGTTATGTTTTCTTAATTTTCAGTTAAGATTGAAGGTTATTATAATCATCTAATATGTTGTTATGATAGCCAAAAGACAAACGAAGACTTTCAATTGTTTCTCTTTTCAACTCAAGTTCATCAAGGAATTATGCTAAATACTGAAGGTTGTGTTTCATTTCTTCAAAACTTGTATTTATATATATGAACTAGTTTATATGAGAATCGAGAATGATATGTCTATACGAGGAGCTTGCACACTTAGTGGGAGATCTTATACAGAGTTGAACATGAGAGTAAAATTGTCCCACGTCGTTCTTGGCTTGCATATAAGTGTAAGTACGTTTTGCTTGCAGGTTAGGTGTCCCACATCGCTGATGGGTAACATTTATTTTGAATGTTTCTCTATAAATGCTTAGTGGGTCGTGTAATTATTTAAATCTACTGGGCCGCTGCGCATTAGTTGGAGTGGGCTGAGTTAAATTTTAATATTGGATCTTTTTTATTTGTTACCTTGTGGGCTGGAGGTCTGGCTAATAATTGGGCATAAGATATAATATTATGCTATTAGCCCTTGAACTTTGGAAACTTGTCAGTTGTCCCCTTATCTTCTATAATTCGCGCTCCAGGAATTTTGAAGCGTCTGACCGCGTTTTTGGAGCGGGGACGTTCACCTTCCTGGACGTTTTAGGTGATGTAGTTATCTTATCTGTGGGGTGAACAAGATATTGTTCATGTATCTCTTAATATTAAGCGATACATGAACAATATCTTCAAAGAGTTGAAGATGGTGTGGAAGCGTGAAACATTGGTATGGTGGTTGCGTATTTGTATTGGATAAGCATTGACCTGAATGTGATGTGGAAAATGAGGCAACTCATATTTATACTTTAGCCTCCCGCTTGGAAGGTTCTTCACAATCTATGATATAATGGTGGAGATTGAAATCCTATAAGCTTCCCACCGCCTTACAACTAGATATCGCAATGAAATATTCTACATACCTGTCACCTACAAGTGTGTAGATATTTCTTCCTACAATTAGCGGAGGAATTCTAGAGAATCCCATAAGTGCTAGGAAAATATGAGAAATTTTCGTTTGCCTTAGAGCAATTGATGTGGCCTTGCTATAACCATACAACATAGAACACATACTGAAGAAAGAGAATGAGTGGCAGACAAAACAAATTGGATTTTCTACATGTCTTGTGATGTATGAATTAGAGCACCATGTCAAATTTCCTCTTGGCGCAAACAATAATTACTCGGTAAATAATGTGGGCTAAAATATAATTATCACCCCCAACACTTAACCAGGTTGTAATTTAGTAAACTAAACTCATCACCCCCTCTTAATTCAAGACTTGACAATTGCACTCAAAATTTAACGAAAAGTCACCGAATTTTCCATAAAATTTAACGGGGTATTTCAATACCCCTATACCGCGCTATCCAAGACAGCCCATTATAATTCGGCACAAGATTAGTAAACATAATACATCAGTAACATTATTCTTTTCGATCTTGTGTGTCATTGAACTTATTCTTTTCCAATCTTGTTGATCTGGTATATGTTCAGTTGACCCACTAACCTTGAAAGTGTATCATTTGCCTCTTCATATGCATTCAACAGCTCTCAAACTTTCTCATATGGTTCAAGTGTGAGCAAACTAGTTTGAATACCACAATTATGAAAATTGGATGTTCGACAATTGGTGGTGACATATGAGTTGCTTCATATGCTCATGGGGCGATGGCTTGATGCTACTTCTCATGGTGTATTTATCTATCAACTTAGACACGATAAATTGATAAATTCGCTTACAACTACGAGATTGACAATATTATGTGAAATAGAAAGTATAAGATGTTTGTCGTGTTATATATTTTTAGGCTCTGTTGAGTTGACAATTATTTGTTTTATAAAGGAAAATATTTAACGCGTAAAATACATTATGTGAAAAAGTTTTATCAACAATATGTTTTTCTCGTGCTTGGTTGACACTTGCCAATACCGTGGGGCGGTGACAACATTGCCAGTGATGGTTGGCGATGGAGGTGGGCGCGGTGATGGGTTGCGGTGGAGGTAGGCGGTAGTGATGGTTCTTGGTGGTGGAGGTGTCAGTACGAATTGTTTTTCTGCGGGGATTGTGATCGAAGCCGACTCAAAATAACTTGTTAATAATCCGAATCGAAGGAAGGCAACTAACAATGAGATTGAATGGTTTATCGAATATCTGGAAGAGCTTATCTGGAGAGGCAATGAAGGATCGATCGTGTATGTCAGGCGCACACGTAATATGGTGGCTCATATTTTACCAAAATGGGGTCTATCTACACAACAACGGGCCTCTGTCACGATAGAACGACCCGATTGTATTTTGGCTGAGCTGACATATGACAAGAGTGGTTTGATCCCAAGACCCAATTAGTTTTGTTATTTTTCTACTAGCTGATTGCCTGATTGTATTGTATAGTTTGTCTTTTGAGCTTTCTTTTGTCTTGTAAAGTGGGTTAGACCTATATCCCAAACTTTTACAGGTTGGGAGCCCGGCTTTAATATACGCAGGGTAATGCCGCCCTACCTACCTGACAGATTCTTAAAAAAAGAAAAAGAAAAAGAAGGGTTTGTCATAGGGGTCAAACCATAATATTACGATTAGTTTTGTGCATTCTGGTGAAAGCCTGCAAAAATTGGTTACTCAGTGGCGATTCTTTTTCCCCAAGCATAATCTTCAATCAACGAACCCTGCACTTCTTAGGGTTTTGGTGGCCCTTTCGTCTCCAATAAGAAATCTGCCTGGGTTTTTCACCTCCACAACCCATACAGAACATCACTCTCTGATTCAATCTTCTATATATCTATCCTGCAACACCAATTCAAGGGTTTCAGATACACATACTCTGCTACTTCAATGGCAGGAGGTGGTTCAGCTTCCCGCGGTGTCCGTATCGTCGTCGCCGGCGACCGTGGCACCGGCAAATCAAGCTTGATTGTCACGGCGGCGGCCGATACTTTCCCAACTAATGTCCCCCATTTGTTGCCGCCCACGAGGTTGCCTGACGATTTGTACCCGGACCGTGTCCCTGTCACAATCATCGACACTTCTTCCAGGTATGATGCAAAAAACCCATTTGCCATTCTCGTTGAATTTTTGATTTTTTGGATTTTTTTGGAATTTTAGGTCAAGGTCTGATGTGGGTTTGTTAGTTCTTGAGCTCTGCATTGATGAGTGTTTTTTTTTGGTCAGCTTGGAGAACAACCCATTTGCCATTCTCATAGAATTTTTGATTTCTTGGATTTTTTTGGAATTTTAGGTCAAGGTTTTATGTGGGTTTGTTAGTTCTTGAGCTCTGCATTGATGTGTGTGTGTGTGTTTTTTTTTTTTTTTTTTTTTTTTTTTTGTGTGTGTGTGGTCAGCTTAGAGAACAACCCATTTGCCATTCTCATAGAATTTTTGATTTTTTGGATTTTTTTGGAATTTTAGGTCAAGGTTTGATGTGGGTTTGTTAGTTCTTGAGCTCTGCATTGATGTTTTTTTTTTGGTCAGCTTGGAGAACAGGGGTAAATTAGCTGAAGAACTCAAGAAAGCTGATGCTGTGGTGCTTACTTATGCCTGTGATCAGCCTGCTACGCTTGACAAGCTGAGCACCTTCTGGCTTCCTGAGCTACGCCGATTAGAGGTCCGTGGTTATGTCTGTTTAGCTTTAAGATCTCAGGTGTTGGATTCCTAAAAGGGAAGGTTCTCTAAAGATGTTTTTGATGTTCCTTTTGTTATTGGAGTAGGTGAAGGTGCCAGTTATAGTTGTGGGTTGCAAGCTGGATTTGAGGGATGAAGATCAACCAATGACCTTGGAACAGTCAATGTCGCCGATAATGCAACAGTTTCGGGAGATAGAGACCTGCATTGAGTGTTCAGCTCTAAAGCAGATTCAGGTGTGTTATAGTCTCTAAAGGCCTTAATTGTGTCTGTTAACGTCATCAAATCACGTATTTTAGTGATGGTTTAGTTGTTTGTTAATTCTTCACGGTGGATTATTGCTAGCATCGTGTTTGTTGAAGTATATATGCAAGATCTATAATATAGAGTAATGTAGTAATCCTTATACTTTTTATGTTGCTATAATTGTAATTGCAGGTTCCTGAAGTTTTCTTCTATGCACAAAAGGCAGTTCTTCATCCAACAGCCCCCTTATTTGATCAGGAAGTTCAAACTCTGAAGCCACGATGTGTGAGAGCTTTAAAACGGATATTTATTCTTTGTGATCATGACAGGGATGGTGCACTCAGTGATGCCGAATTGAACGATTTTCAGGTGTTCTTTCTAACTTTTTTGTTGGGCTGTTTGTCTACATAAATATGGATCCAAGATTCACTTTTGGACTTGTTAACTTCCTAGGCCTCCGAACTCTTCTGTGACGTTCGTTAGCATGTATTTTATGATTTCTATTAGTATATTTTTAACATGGCTGACTAGATTGTAATATTGTTTTTGTGAACAGGTCAAATGTTTTAACGCTCCTTTACAACCTTCTGAAATCGTGGGTGTTAAAAGGGTTGTGCAAGAAAAGATACCCGAGGGTGTTAATGACCGCGGCCTTACTTTGACGGGCTTTCTCTTTCTCCATGCTCTTTTCATAGAGAAAGGACGGTTGGAGACAACATGGACTGTCTTAAGAAAATTTGGGTATAATAATGATATCAGACTCGATGATAGTGAGCTTCCACCTCCAATTAAACGAGTACCTGATCAGGTCAGTCATTCTTTAAAAGGCCTTGATTTGTTGTTTATATATTGTACTTATTTGCTATAAACAGTCTATGATATATCTCTTAAATCCATATTGAATCGGTAAGATTTCATTAGGCTGTTTCGGCTTTGAGTTCCCAAACCAACATCCATTATTTCTTATGAAAATGATAGTGTGGTTTCAATTATGTGCCGGGGGAGTTAGAGCAACTTAGGACACGGTGGATTGTTTCTCTGGCATGGACAGAGTACCGATCTAATGCCCACTTTCAGTATGGATGTTTTCAAGTCAAACTTTACATGTGGGTACACGTTGAATCAGTCTATCCGTTATCGAACTTGATTTGACATTAGTGACCCAGTTATTGCTTTTGCTGCCCATAGCTGTTTCATGTGTTTCTGGCAAACTACCCTCCATTAGATATCCTATATGAAAATCAGAAATGTAACCTTAATATGGTGTTTATCTCAAGCCAATTCAGATATATGATGGTTAAGTTCAAGGCATTTATTTTTCTTAATTTAATGTTTGAGTTCTAATTCGGGTTTCTTATCTATGGTCATTGCCCCTTATAGAGTTGGACTTGGAATGGCTTCATGATCATGACAATTTGTCTATGCTCATAAGTTCACCGATTTATAGATCTTAAATACCTGTACCCCCGTTATAGTGGCTGACTGGCTGTCAATTGCAACTGCAGATGGGGGATAATGGGTTATCATTCAGTTAAAGCAATAATAATCATAAAGTTCAAGCTTCGGTTTAATTGCTTGCTGTATCATAGCTGTAGTTGAGTTGAGCCTGATTTCTTGCAACTACTGTACCTGGTTATCTTGCGGTGAACGGTGCTTAATACTGATTTTAGCAAGTGCTCTCTGGCAAGAATGATGTGTATAAAAGATGTCAGTGATGGTGGAATAAGCAACTTTCCATCCCCTTGTCTTGGCTTCGGCATCTGCTATTGAACAAATTTCTCGATGCTTTGATAGATTATGATGATGACTCAGTTTTACTTACCGTGTTCATACTTTTATGCTCATTGCCATACTGTTGATGTATAACGATGTTCTTTGTTCAATTGGCATATATAAATGCTTAACTTTCAGTTGTTTCTCGCAGAGTGTGGAGTTGACAAGTGAAGCTTTGGAATTTCTTAAAGGAATCTTTCTTTTGTTTGACGTTGATGGTGTAAGTACTGCACTTCACTCACAATTCAAAACTTTCTGTTTCTAAGCCAATTAGAGATATGGCATGCTTTCTTAAAAAAGAAGAGACATGACACACTAGTATCAAGAGACGTTGGGCTTAATGTTTGTGGTTTCAGTGGACGTCATGCTGCTGTAATGGTAAAAAAAATGGGATTTTTTCCTGTACCTTACGTAGTTAGAGATATCCCTTATGAGTTGAATGCTTACTAGAGAATCACCTGTACCGGTAGGGCAGTGTAGAGACAAATGTAAATTGAAGATAAGAGATATCCTTGACCCTTGCTTAATCTCTGTAAAGAAGTAAAAAAATACAAATAAATATGGGCTTGAATTTTAATGAATTAACAATTAATGGATATAAGATTGAATAATTAATGAGATAAAAGAGGGATATTCGAAGATTTAAACAGTAACTTGTCCTTTATTTGCTTTAATAGGCTCTAACTAGATTAGTTTTTTAGTAATGTGTGCTAACAAAAGGGAGGATCAAACAACAGATCAAAAGGGAGGATCAAACAACAGATTAAAATATCTCAAGACTTCTTAAGATTGCAAGGCTAGGATGTTCCTGTCGACATCTTTCGGAGGCGAACACCTAGCTGTTTTATTATAATATAGGACAGGGATATCCGAAGATATAAACATTATTTTGTCTTTTATTGTTCTATAAGAACTTGTGTTAACTAAAGAAATGATCAACCAATGGATAAAAATGTCTCAATATATTTTCTTAATATTGAATGGCTACCGTCGACACTTTTTGGAGGGGAACTCCTGGCTATTTATTTTATAGATGGGAAGTATACAACGTTGGCTAACTAGATTATTTGAAATACTTTTGTAGCAGTTATTGTTATCCTGGTTGCAGAAAGTATGATCAATGATTGTGAATATTTGCATGGCCTGATTTAGGTTCCTCGTGTTACGGACTTCAAAATCTAATTAAATAGGTTCAATCCATTCTAGAAATTATTGTCTTTGGTTGTGTACTCCAATGATTTTGGCTCTTAAAATTGAGTCCTTTATTCCTTTTGGCCAGGATGACGCCCTCAAGCCAGAGGAACTTGAAGATCTTTTTTCAACTGCTCCTGAATGGTAAGTAGAATTTTTCATTCAATGATGCATTTACAGTGATCTCCTTATCTTGATTGTGTCTTCCTATTTTTCCAGTTTTCTTTATTAAGTTTTTTGATGAGATCCGAAGTACATCAATGAGGGATTGCCTCAGTTTATCCGTCTACATTATGGTGAACCTACAAATGTATTGTTATCTGATGGCATGTATAGGTCTCTCCAGATTTGACGACTTAAACTTTAAAAGCTGTCACTTTAGATGACATTATATGGTAGAGATGTCCAATCTATTTTATTCTCTTAGTTAGGCAAACCATTTAGTGATAAAATATGCCACACTCTAATTTCTGCTTGAGCTTTCGTTGCTCCAACCTGCCCTAGAGCTTCAACTGAAATGTTCACCCACTGATATACCAGTAACTACAACGAGAGTCTAGAATGCCACACCGCTATAACCTCAGGCAAATTTGAAATTGAGCATCGCGAAGAACAGTCATATAAAATCATAAAATATACTACATCAACTGATCTATTATGTTAGTCACTATCCTTACTTCAGGGAGTAGACATTGTAGAAGGAATTTGATTTATGACTCGCGAGCATATTTGTCGAATCGGGATTCAGATAGTGAATCGAAGTTCACCTTTATGGAATCGTGAATTGAATCGAATCGTGAGTCGTAAAGATTCAGCTTGCAATATATTTATGTAGATTTAGCAAAATATTTTATAAAGCTAACATTGGTGAACTAAATATTCATATTGAAAGCTCAAATTATTGGAAACTTGCGCCCATAACTTGTAAATAGGAGTTTCACACATCTAAATGATAAAGAGTAATCAAGATATAGATAGGCATGTGGAGCAAGGAGCTACAAGATGCCAAAGAAATTGGAAACAATAGGAAACTATTACCCTTCTACTTGAGATTATGAGAAAAATGCACTGGTAACTTTAAAAGAACCGTATATTGCAAAACAACATAGTTGTCAAATCGGAATTCAGATAGTGAATCAAATTCACATCACTGAATCCAAAATCGAATCGAATCGAATCGTGAATCGTAAAGATTCAGCTTGCAATATATTTATGTAGATATAATAAAATATTTTTATGTAGATAAAGAATAGCGTGGATATAGATAGGCGTGTGGAGCAAGGAACTACAGGATGCCGAGGAGATTGAAAATAATAGAAAACTATTAGCCTTGGGCTTGAGAAAAATGTACTAATAATTTAAAACAAATGCATGTTGCGAAATAGACATAAATGTAGGAAGTATTATTTCTTAGACTAATGCTGCAACTCAATTAGACCTTCAGATGAATCGAAGGTGAATCGCAGAATCGGTCTGAATCGCAACTGAATCGTAAGATTCGGACTCTTGAATTGGGATTCAAATAATTTTTGTCCATTAAAGATTCACTAAGGGATTCACATCGTTTCATGGGTGAATCGAGTCGAATCGTAGGATACGAATCGTTAATCGTAAGATTTTGTCAACTATGCAAAACAAATTATTTCTTACGCTGATGCTGTAACTCAATTAGACTTTCAGATGAAACAAAGGGAAATCGTACGGATCGCAACTGAATCGTATATAGACTCTTGAATCGGGATTCAAATAGTTTTTATTAAAGATTCGCTGAGAGATTCTCATTGTTTTATGTGTGAACCGACTCTATCGTAGGATACGAATCATGAATCGTAAGATTCTGACAACTATGCTCTCGAGATTAAGTATTCCATCCTGTGGAACAAATACTAATTCTCATCTCTGCAAGGCCTTGAGATACTATGAAAATTCTATTGGCAACCTTTAGAGTCGCTTCATTCATGAGACTGTAGCTCAGTTTCATGCGCCTAGCCCCAATCAGGCATGCGCTTCAAAGTTTCAACAGCAAAGAGGTTACATCTTTAAGAACCCTATCCGGAGCTACAGATCTCATGGATGCAGCGACTTTAATGATTGTTTTTACTCGGATATCCAGTAATATAGTATTTGAAGTCCCCCATTCTGTTGAATGATTTAACTATCTAAAGTTTAGATCCTTGCCTAATGAGTTCTCCGCGTGCATGACACCTGAGGTCCTGATTTAAGTGGTGGAAGTCAACTTGGGTTAGTTGTCCATTGTGGTTCCATGTCCATTCTAGCCTGAGCTTGTTAAACATATTTACTAATTTGAAGAAGAGAAAGCAGGCCAAGCCGTTCATCTAAAATGATCATTGATATTGTTACCCCAAAATATAACAGAACCAAGGGCTGCTCTACAAGTGATGAAACTAATAACCCTTACAAGCAATTAGTGTCTTATACTACGTAATAAGTCACTTATCTAGCAGACTAGCATATAATATTGATAGATGTATGTGCAGCATCGCACTGCGATCTCTGCACATGCACCTAGAAACAGTCAGATGTAAATAACACGTAGGGTAGAAGACATTTTGCTCCCTTGTACTTGGGCAGAAACAAATTCTGCTACCTTGACGTTTGAACAAATACACTTTGCTTCCTGGAAATGGAAAAAAGTTGGGACACATATCACCATTCTGTCATATCCCGTTAGGACAATGGGTGACACCACTTTTTCGGACCATATTGCCCCTTTGTATCTTTTTGGACTTTATTGCCCCTGTGTATCTTTTTGGACTTTATTGCCCCTTGTTTAATGTTACATTTGAAACAATAAAAACATCAAAAACCCCAAGAACACCAAGATTTGAAAGAGGCTCAGATTTGTAATCGAAAACACGCAGATTGCACCTACCATGGCTTCAAATTCATTTGCCTCACCATGAAGTAACAATTTCTCTCAAAGTGAATTCAAAAACTCAAAATCATCATTGCCTAGAGATGGAGTAGATCAAGAGACACAGTTAGTGTTGAAGAAGAGACACAGTTACCATGGCTGCAAAACGATTTGGCTTGCCATGAAAGTAATTAACATATCTGCAACAACTATCATTAGAGACGAGTAGATGAGAGAAACCCAGGTCCAAACCTTTCGAACATCCAAAAGAAGAAATCAGTGTCCACAGTGCTGTTTATTGAACACACACAATCGATGTCCCTTCGAGGTATTTAATCAATTCCTGGGTCTAACACAAAAATTTGTAGCAAACCTAGAAAGACGAGAGACCCAAGATCTGTAGCCGACCAAGAGCAAGTCGAAGCAGACCTAAAGTTTGTTACGTGTAAGCAACAAGAACGAACAAGTTACAACCTCCTCAAACCGTAATAAAAAACCCCAAACCATAACCCAGAAATCGAACAAAATCTGGACATATCCCAGAAATTCAACAAAATCTGGCCATAGCCCAAAAATCAAAAGAAATAGGTGAAAGCATTCAAACTTCTTGAACCCAACCAAGGCTCAAATTGGAGCTCGAAGAAGATAAAATCTGGGTGAGAGATAAATCGATAGCAGATCGAACCGGGAACTCGAAGTCTCGAAATGAAAACCCAAAATTTGAAGCCAAGAACCCATATTCAACCGAGGTCCAATTGGATCTCCAAAGAAGATAAAATCTGGGTGAGAGATAAATCGATAGCAGATCAAACTGAGAAATATCTCTCTGAAACGAGTGGATTTGAACTCTAGCCACCGATTCCACCCAAGACACTCCCGATTCATCCTTCGATTTGGTCTTCGAGATAGTAGTTGCCAATTTGGGGCTTCAAGGCTTCGATTCGGTTTGTGCAAGATGATGGATATCCGGGTCCTTCTCAAGCACCGGTGACGGCGGAACGGCAACAGGATCTGGGTTCATCGCCCAGAAGCAAAAGGGGAGTGGCGGCTAGGGTTAGAGTCCTGAAGAAGAAGAAGAATGAGGAGAGGAGAAGGGGGATAAATAGTGGGTAAGTTTCCAAGTTGTCGAAGGTAGAACAGTTTTTTCAAAGAGCCGTTTGGTTTCTGTCAGATACGAGGGTGCGAAGTGTATTTGTTCAACCGCAGGGTAGTAGAGTGTATACCTGCCAAAGTACAAGGGAGCAAAGAGTCTTTTACCCTAACAATTATAGATGTCCATTAGAAGAAACTCAGCAAAGAGGTGTAGTGAGAGACAAAGAGTGGACAAGCAGGTTTGGCATTCTGGCACAAGTGACAGAGAAAGAATGCGTTAATTGAGTGAACTATACCTGGTTTGCAGTGCCCAGATGACCTAGATACTGTAATTTAAAAGTACACTCCGAACATGTCTTGGCGTAAACCCTACTCTTTCGAGGTTTACGCCTCTCTCCTTTTGCAGAGTAATATAATCCATTTCATGTTCTAGTTAACTTAAAGATGATGAGCTTTTCACTATCACTTCCCCTACCCTTTTCCAAAATCAAAATGTTATTCTCTGTTCATCTCCAGGATAACTGTTTCAGAAATCAATGTAAGATTCTCTAAATTTACCAAATCAAAATCATCTAAACTGTGAGTAGTCAAACATGTTTTGCCGGGCTTATTATTTATTAACCTCACATAAAGCTATAACATCTTCAACCAGCTAAAGTCATGATTCAGGGGCATCTTGCCACCAATAGCACAGGAGGCCTTTGCTAACCATCATGAGGAAACAAACTTCCTTTTTTTTTACGAAAAGTGAATGGTATGGGCACAAAACTTACTTGAACAGAGACAATTATATTTTGCCATAGATACTTATGGAGGGAATGTAGTAGAACTAGGTTGAAAAGCATAAAAATAAAAAAAAACACCAAGTTAACGAACGGGATAACGAGTACCAAAAAGTAGATACTAAGTACTACCTCTGTTTCGCCTGTTTCAGCCTACTTCACTTTTTGTCACTATTCACTGGGTTACTTTCATCCGGTAATTTGATTAACAAAACGATAAAATAATTTGGTAATCTTTGCATGGTGTTATAGAGGAAAGTTTATTCTAAAATACCATGAAAAAATTGTTAAAAAATTACATTGTTTTGGTATCCAAATCACCAAGTCAAAGTGACTCAGTTACGGTTAAAAAGTCAAACGCAGACGAAACAGACGAAACGGAGGTAGTAGTCATCAATCAAAATGGGTTGTAGATATTGTCGAAGAGAGTACAAACTGTTTGCAATGAAGACAGAAACAAGTCGCATTTAATAGGTCGTATATAGTTATCTATAGCAAAATATAGTTGAAAACAGATTCATGTTCAGACGGTAGACTTCGACAGTGGATGATTGGTTGTCGCCTCCATCAATAATGAAGAGGTTTGGGTTCACGAATGCGCAAGTGACAAGGCTGGACGACAACTTGGGAGGAATCTCCAGGCTCCAGATATGGCTGCAAGTATAAGAGCAATAAAACGGGGATGGCTGTGATATGGTGGTTTGTCTAAAATTTTGTGATGATGGAATAGGATTGGCACAGGCAAAGGAGTTGTGAACCAAAATTTAACATCAACGGCGTATGCCCTGACCACATTGTCCCTCCATCCTGCGGATACAAAAGCTTACCCTTGTTGGCATCTACAACGATGGAGTGTCAGCAACCCATCTTAATCCTTAGCTCGCTTAATCTGAGGTCTCGACGGTGCTGGAACATTAGGCAGGAATACTTTGAGGTTGGTCTCCACTGCCATTTTTTCCTAACCTTTTGAAAGACCATCATCTAGAAATGGAGTGTCGGGCATGCTTAATCTGAGGAGGAATTGACGGGCTAAATCCAGGCTTGATTTGAAATCTTGATGGTGTGTCTATAGGGAGCGTGAGGCGTATGGATAACCTTGTCCTAGGATCACCCATAGCTGAAGTCTGCTGTTTGCTTTCGTCAAAGTTCTTTTCGCTTTTTCATCTTCTTGTGACTGGATGATGTGTGATTGAATGAGTTCCCCAAAACCCTTTCCACATGCTGTTGTTGTGGGCGGCAATGTTCATGTATTTGGGTTGGGTGAACGGGGTGCTGAGAAGCCAAAAACATTAAAGAATACTCCTCTCCCCTTTGTAGAGGTTTGTAATGCCACCTATTAAAAATGAGGATACACTCGTAGTTAGTGGCAGGGTTCCTATAGTGGAACCAATTCTTGGTGTCCTATCTGATCCAGACAATTCTAAGCGTATCTGTTTCCTACCCGAATCAAATCGTACTGAGCTCTACACCTACAACATAGCTGACTAGACCCTCTCCCTTCATCACATGTTATACTTTCCCAGAAGGTGTAGAACGAATTCACTGTGATTGATGGCATATTCTTATTAATCAGAGGACGGTGGCATTGTTGGTTATAGCTTGAACCTTACGACCAGAGGTGGGTCCCCAATCTCAAATCCTTTTTTTTGTCCTTTCTCATGGAAAGAAGAGATTACCACGCTCCTCAAATGTCAATCTCTCCAAACGTACTTACGGCAGTTAGTTTTTTAGACGAACAATTTACGAAAACCTCATTTGAGAATTTAATTTGTCAAAAGTGACTCTTGTCAACTCAAGGATTTTGAGTGGAGATATCTAAAAGGAAATGATACTTGAAAAAGTGGTATTCAGCCTACCTTTCTAGAAACACAGCTACAGGCTCGTTTTGTCAACATGCGTAGCATTATCAAAATAAAAAAAAGTTATATTCAGCCATGCTTCTTAGAGTGCTTGTATGTCTCTTTTTATAGGGAGGCTCGCTTAGTAAAGCAGCTCCGGTTTACACATCTCTCCCTTCGTCCTTTCCTCTTGATTGAAGCCGGGAAAACATTCTATTCTAAATAAGTAATTAGTAATACAATTTAATCGCATCTGTGTAGTTGCATTAATGATGAACCATATAAAGCCGTTTAAATCGGTAAATGCTTGTTCGACAAAAAAAAAAAATATCGGTAAATGCTTTAAAACATGCCTTGAATTGTAATTCAGATGATTAGTTTCTAGCTGTATTATGTGCAGTTCATGATTCATTCTTAGGATTCATGTTGTTTCAGCGGTGAATCGGGTTGAAACAGGATGCTGATAGTAAAAACAATCACTACGCTAGCAATTATTCCATTATTACTAACTTTCATCTTCAGTTTTGTTCATATAATAATTGAAGTAATTACGCTGAATTGCAAATTCTGTCGCCACTATCATTGTCTTGGGATGGAGAGGCAGGGACTATGTCAACGGATATAGGCAGTCCGTATAACAGATAAATGGTGGTGCATCTTGATACTAAACAATTCTGACATCTTACCCACAGAACAGATAGCTTATATTTCCACACACCATTGTAATTTTATTTTATGCAGAATATAATTGTTTAGGAGTCCGATTGATTATTATGTGTTTCTTCGTGCTTTGCTGACGTCAATTTTTACAGTCCTTGGGATGAAGCACCGTACAGAGATGCTGCAGAAAAAACAGCCTTGGGAGGACTCACGTTAGATGGGTTTTTATCTCAGGTCTGTGTTTCAGTGTATAGCTTATTTCTGCTCAGGGTTGGAGTAATTGAACCTTACTATGGAATCATGTCAATATTCGAAAATGCGAACTGTTAATCATGCGCTTGTTTGGATTTACTTAATTATGATTTCAACTGAAACCATGGCCTTTCCATGGGCTCACAGTGGTAGAGAAGTAGTTCTTAGTTTCTGTTATCGTTTCCAACTTTAGTTTAAGTTGAACCCAAGTATTTAGGGTCATTAAGTAAATGGAGGTTGGGGTGATCTGTGTTGAAGTGAGATGAGATGAATTGTTTTTATTTGCTCAACATTTTTCATGGGGATGGTAAAATGAAGTTGAAATTCTGACCAAAGAATGTACAAATATTGTTAACTGCATTACTTTTGATGAAAACTACTGATGGTATTGAGAAGGAAGAATAACCTGAAAGATATGTTGGTTCTGAAGAAAGGAAAAAGAATGTGTTCCTCTGATCCGGAATAGGGTAGACTTAGTAACGGATTTGAAGGCTAGAATTCTAGAATCAAAGTTTGATCTGTGTGTTGGATAAATTAGTGCCTGCCACATTTTTGTGTTTAGTCAATCGACGCACTCGGCAATTTTAGAGCAGAATATATTGGATCTATAGTAATCGAGACTCACCTGCCTGATTGTGTTTAGTTAATCGAGACCCACTGAACCATTTAAAGCAGAATGTATCAGCTCTGAAGTAAGAAATTCATGTTGGTCAGTTTTGCAAAGGAGTGGTGATGAGGAAATAGGGTTAAGTCCGCTGTAGACTGAAGTACACTCTGCTCATGTACATGTGTGCCTGCGCGCGCTGATTACAGCAATTTTTGTGAAAGGATTTATACTTTAGAGGTTAATGGTGCATTTGATGGAAGAAATATTTCAGAGCAATTATTCATGTTTTGCTTGTTGGCATCATTCTTGATTCCATCATTACTTCCAGTAACTGTACGTGGCCACGACTGTGGTGCAGACTGATTAATAATTAAGTTTATATGGGTCAAATAGAACAGCTGTTAGAAATTTGAAGATGAGTACAAATGGTGGTTAAGATGAAAATACGGTCTGTTGTTACTAATTTTAATACAGGTCGAATCAAAGGAAAGACATTGAAACCATAAAACATTACCCCTTCACAAATCTCTGATTGATTGATGGGCAATACTAGGTTTATCACTTAAACTATTGTATCACTCTCTTTCTCTATAGAACATTTCAAAGATCCTTTATCGGATCTTAGAGACATGTTACTCCACAATATACCGCGCAGCAACCTTATTTACCTTTATCTGATCTAGGCGGCATATTTCTCTACAGTTTTTCGTGCAGCAACTTTGTTTACCCTTTTTTCTTAACGAAATAACCATTTGGATATTCTGAAAGGCCCAGAATGAGCTTTCTCTGAGAACTAGTTTTAAAATATTTTTGATATTCTATGTGCACACACGCGCGCGCGCTGGATAAGATGACGACAGAAGTGCAAAGTTCATTACGTACTAGACGAATCCATCTGTTTGCCTTTGTCAAATAGGTGACTGGTTTGTCTATATCAATTTGCCAACCTCTCCCCTCCCAGGAATACTTCAGCTGTTATAGAAACACTTCATTTGAAGCCTGGAAAATTTCATGATACTAATCTTTGAATAAGCCAGCTCCTTGGTATTCTTCCCGTAATTGTTATTGTATCAACTTACCTTCTTGGATGAACTGCTTGCAAGTACCTGAAGTGTTTAGTATAGTAATGTACACCAATCTTTTTGGTGCACATGTATACACGTATCCTTATCTCCCAAGGGAAAGACCAGTTAGCCTGTATTTTTGGTTCTAAGTTTTGCGATGATGGTGATTAGTAGGTCTTGGATGCTCAACATTATTATTCATTTGTATACGAACTCAATCATGTACATCTAATCATTTACATACGATTTGCTGTTTTCTAGTCGACTGATACTGTTCTTCCAGACTAGTTTTGTATTGTTTACAGCAAAAGAGGTCTCTTGTATATATAAACAGAATTGGTTTTATTCAATAAATCTTTTGACTTTTATGTCTGGTATGCAGTGGGCCCTGATGACACTTTTGGACCCAGTTCGCAGTGTGGAGAATCTTATCTATGTAGGATACGCTGGGGATCCTTCTTCGGCTGTTCGTGTCACTCGTAGAAGATCTCTAGATCGTAAAAAGCAGCAGTCAGACAGAACTGTATTCCAGTGTTATGTTTTTGGGCCAAAAATGGCTGGAAAATCTGCTCTGTTGAATGCTTTTATTGTAAAGTAATTATTTTGAACCTTTCTTTAGCCTTTTTCCCACTTTAATGATCTTCAACTGTGAATTTTAATTCATAAGGAGGTCATCTTTGTTTCATTTCTCATGTGGAATACTTTTGATGTCCACGGTGTAGGCCTTTCTCTGATACTTATGCTTCATCCACTGATGATCGCTATGTGGTCAACACGGTTCAACAATCTGGGGTAAGTAAAGTTAAATCATAATCTCTGCGCCTTCGCTCCTATTTCACCTATCTAAATAGAGCTTTTCATGACTTATGAATGATGGCCTTGGTAGTAAGTAACAAGTGAAATAGTGCGAATAATTTTTGTTGATAGGTTTTGGCATACTATATTGTCTCCTTTAAGCCTTTCAAGGCATATTTTGTAGTAGTATTTTAAAGGAAAAAATCATGCATCACTCAGGGAAACAAGGTGTTACACCCGTTATTTTTATTCCGTTAGTTTTCTTAAATCTAACCATTCAAACTTAAGTCGATTGAAGATTTTTCTTAAATCATGGAGATTAGTTTTAGAAAACTGAAAGGCAGTGTGTACATCCACAAATCTGAATTAAAAATCTTGTATACAAAACTTAGTGTGGGTGCCGGTTTAGATTCAATAGTTCTCTCATTCTTGATTTGTAAATCTGATTTGAATGATTAATGGGGACCTTATGTTGACTCAAGTCTATTGATCTCCCTTTACTGTAGATTGTCCCCTTTATGTTGTGTTTCTTTAGTTACTAGTAGTAGTTTTATAGCCATTTTAGACCTAGAATAATAAATTTGTTTTTTTTGACAGGGGACTAAGAGGACTCTTGTATTGCGGGAAATACCTGAAGATGACATAGACAAGTTGTTGTCTAAGAAGGATTCTTTGGCTGCCTGTGATATAGCAGTGTTTCTTCATGATAGGTAACTGAAATGCTAATCTGTACGAGAAGATGAAGAAGTTTATTTCTGGAGTTGTATCTCCACTTTTCTGGAGTTGTATCTCCACTTTTCTGTAATTGTCATATGTTGGAAGCTCATCTAACTTTGGTTTTTTCATGGATTGGTTTACTTTGCAGTTCCGACGAGCAGTCATGGAAGAAATCTACCGAATTGCTTGTGAAAGTTGCTAGTCATGGAGAAGCAACTGGCTATGAGCTGCCTTGCCTCATTGTTGCTGCTAAAGATGATCTTGATTCATTTCCAACTGAAATACAAGACTCAACAAGGGTATGTGTCTCAATCTCTTTCTGATTCTTTGTAATACTTTAGAATAGACGTTTGATTTGGTCGCTTATGAGTAGTGTGTATTATGAAACTAGAAGTCTTCCACGTTTAAGTTATCGCCAATACTCTTCTAAGCTAATATTGTGATCATCATATTCATCATGTCACAAGGCTGGGATGGATACATTACATGGCCAGGGTTCAAGGTGTCAAGGGGGCCGACCCAAGCTTGAAACCTCCCCAGCCCGCACTAAAATGAGCCAGGCCCGTCCCCGGACTGGCCCCCTCTAACACCCGAACCGGCCCAGCCCACTAATCGCACGCGGGCCCCCAACCCGGTGTGGTTCAACTTGGCCCCCTCCAACCCGGCCTGACCCCCACCGGGCCGGTTTTGGCCCCTTTCTCGCCCCCTCAACCCGCCCCGCCCTTCTCGCCCCCCGCAACCCGCTCCAGACTGCCCCCTCTCTCACAGCCCCCTCCAGTTGCCCGGCCCGCTGACACCTTGAGCTAGGGTACACTTGACAAGGATAGAGTATTCATAGGGGCTAGCTCACCACGTGGCATTCCTGCTTGGTGGGCCATGCCAATAAAAATCTCAAAAATGTGCATTGATCAGGTGGAGCCTACATGTTTTTGCACTTTTTATAGAATTCGATTGGCGTGCCGTCACCATGCAGGCAAGCCAAGTGGCAGGGCTAGTCCCAATGAGTACTTTCTCCTTGACAAGACGGTTCACCGTGATGATATGCAGCTAGATTTTGAGTTTTTAACTTTTGCCTTCCATAATTAGCAATCCTCACTAGAGCAACATTTCATGTGGTGAATTTTCTCTGCTTCTCTTCAGGTCAGCCAAGACATGGGGATAGAGGCCCCTATACCCCTCAGTGCGAAGTTGAGGGATTTCAACAATGTTTTCAGTAGGATAGTGAGTGCAGCAGAGCACCCACATTTGAGTATCCCAGAGACAGAAGCTGGGAAAAGTCGCAAGCAGTATCACCGTCTCATTAACCGTTCCCTTATGTTTGTATCAGGTAAAGCACAATTGTCATATTTTATTACATGTTCCAACACATGATTAAGTTCTGGTTGCTATCATTTATTGTTGCTATATTGTCTGAATTTGTCATTTATATCTATTGTGCAGCTGGGGCTGCAATAACCATAGTTGGGCTAGCAGCATACCGTGTTTATGCAGCAAGGAAGAACAGTTCCGGTTGAAGTTTGAGGTTGCTCTTGGTTTGACGCCATGGGCTTCCTGTGTTGGATTCCAACATATCATTTTATTTATCTGGTTGGCTCCTCCTTTCTGGAACCATTGCAGCGAAACGTGCTCTGGGAACTTTACCATACTTAGCCTATGTTGTAGTAGGTTTTTTTCCCTTGGCTTACCCTCTGTTTCTTGTATTTTTGTTTCGTTTCAGAAATGGAAGTATTCTTCCTTCAGTCACCTGTGAAATTATTTTTTTTGCGAAAATATGTGATATGAGCTTTTGCTGATGTACTTGCATTAACAAAACATTCCTTCATTATCTGTATACTGCAATTGCTCTGTGTGTGTGTGTGTGTGAGTTTGCGCGTGTGCGCGCTCGGACACTGAAACCTTTAGAAACACAAGTTTTTGTATCTTCGAACTGGAAACTCACAAGTGTTTTGACATTATCGGAGCTCAATGAGTTAACGCTCTCGTTGCACTCAAAATGTCACTTTCCGGTGCATTGTGTGCGTTCCAGTTGCACTCACTCAAAAGTCACCTACCGGTGCATTGTGTGCATAGCCTTAGTAGTGTCAAACTTTTTTGTAGACACTTAGGGGTTAATCTCAGTTTTCGCAAAGGAAACGATTCATTGTATTTTGATAAACCTGAGAACTTTAAGTTATGAGACATTGTTGCCGGTAACTGCAAATTCTTCGTTTCATACTCATATATACTCATATAGCAAGTTTCTTCATAAAACTTCATACTAACTTCGTCGTTGTTGCACAATATTTTGTCTATCTGATGGACTCGGTTCATCAATTTGGCTCTTATAAATAATAAGGTTTCCATAGTAATTAGATGGCTCTGCAAGAGTAGCCTGCAACTTTGACAGCACTGTGAGCTGCTTCGTCTCTGGTTGATTTTAAGCTTCCGGTAAGTCCACAGAGCTGAATCGGCCTTCCCCTTGTAGCTTCCTCCTCCTCTAGCAATAGGCAGTATCTGTTGAAAACCTCCACAGTTACATGGAGTCTGAAGTCTATGGTGGACAAGAACTCCATCTCCAACTTGTTCATCTCTGCAGTGCTCACTCCTCCCACTTTTGCATAATACCCATTGTTGTAACACCTAGTAGAGGAAGTAAGTGAGATACTTTCGTGACTTGAAAAACAGCGTACATTTAATCTGATAACGTGGGAACCAGAAACTGCTAAATGGTTAAACATCTGCTCTGGTGGTATAGTCTGCAAACTACACCAGAGAGATAAACCAGCCTGAGCAAGTCTTGACTGACAGGCAAGAAGGCCAATAGACAGCAGATAAAAATCTGCATGCCTGATCAGATAAAGCAGCCTAAGCAAGTCCTGGCTGACACGTAAGAAGGCCAATAGATAGCAGGCAAAAGCCTGCATGCCTGATCAACTGAACTACACCCAAAAGGACAGATGAGGTACATTTTGGGATGTGGAGAAGGTAACTTACTCATCATCGACGAACTTTGCAGCTAGCATGATACTCGTGATGAGAAGCCGGTGAACATTGAGAGAAGTCAGATGAGCATTCCTCAGCTGAAGGAACTTCTCCAAGTATACGTAGGCGACAACAAAGCACGAAGGGCTACAACTCGAGTACTTGAAGATGCGATCTATGTATTGCCTAATGCTCAGTGCAGGAGCTTTTGAACCATGAAAGACAGTTACCGTGTCTTTCCCAACTAATGCCTTGGACGATCTTTCGTTCCTGTGAATGGTTCTTTCCAAGAGCGACGATAAAAGAGACAACACCTGGGGTGTCTCCGAAAGACATGGCTTGTCTTCCATTAGTAGTCCCAAGTTCTGGTAAGATTTTGGTCCTGAGGTCTTGCATTTTAGGGCTTGTGTTCCCATTTCTTCTTCCCCTACCTGCAAGAGACCGAATTTCGTATTAACCATCAAAGTCTGCAAGATGCACATTACTACTATTTATTTAGTATACTTTTGTACTAAAATGTTCAAAATAAACCTAGAGGGTGTACGACCTTCAAGAAGCACACATGCTCACCTAATCGCTTAAACCCTGGAGCAAAAGGTGGAGACAGCCACCCTAGATGCCCCTCTGGCACCGCCCCACACCAACAGGGAGTGGTACATCAGGTACACAATGGCCTTATAGTGTGTGTGTGTGTGTGGGGGGGGGGGGGGGGGGGGGGTGGGGAGGGGCAGTGCATGGTGCCCACAAGGACCTGTTAAGGGTGGAATTCGCTTGCTGCGGCTGCCATGACTCGAACCTTAACCTTGGAGCAAATCTGCCCCACCGAGTACCAACTGAGCTACGCCCTGGGGGCTAGTCGGCTAAACCCTAACCGATTATGCAGAACATCGTGCTGAGGCTACAATCTCTAGTCGTTTTTCGGCCTAACATATATACCATAAGTGAAGGTAGTTTCCAAATCATACATAACCAGTGAGTTTTGTTCAATGAAATTATAATATTTTCTGTTTATTTCTCATCACATATCTTATTCAATTCAAATAAGACTGATCCTTTTGTTCTATAGTATAAATCTAGAGAAATTAAAGTGAGTTTTTATGATAAATTGAGCTAATCAGACTCATCATTAAGCAAGAGAAGGAAACAAAAGAAAGAGCTGGGGTTTTTTGAAGACAAAGTTCTGATCACTTGCAAGAACAAAAAATGTAAGAAATAAGCTTGAGAAGGCCAGACAAAGAATTGTAGTTCAGATGGAAAACAACTTACTGGTTTTTGAGAGAATCTTGTCTTCCTCAACTTCTTACAGCACATGAACATTCAACAGAAGCACAATCAATGGACAACAGAAATAGATCAAGTGATGGAAGTCTCATTCTCTTCCTTTTTCTCTCTTTTCACCTTAAGAAGCATGAGTCTCTCTCTCTCTCATGTGAGGGAGAAGTAAACCAGGAACTATTAGTATGTAAGAAGAATTCAAGGGTAAAGGCAAAGCTATTGCTACTCTTTATCTTGTAATAGTAGTGTAACTGATAACTTTATACACATCTATGTTCTTTTTCCCATACGCATATCGAGCAAAATACCAAAAAAGAATCAGACTTTGGGGATGGGGTCACGAGGTTGATGCATATGCACTAACATGAAAAATGTTACCCCTCTAACGCCTCTTTCTCATCGCGTTCACTTTCTCATTTGTAATTGTATTACTTTAACCCGTGATTTGGATAGTGAAGCGATGTAATTTTTTGATAATTTTTTCATAATGTTGTTGATTAACTTTTACACTACAACACCATGGCGAAATTATCAAAAAATTGGATGTTTTTGTCCAAATCACTGGGTCAAACTGACCCAGTGAATAGTGCTAAAAGTCAAAACGAGTAGAAAGATGCGTTACAGAGGTGTCACAATATATTACCGATAAAGATGTTTTTTAGGGAGGACGAATTTGGGATTTTATTGAACCAATTTGAAGTGCCTTCATCGGTATTCGAAGTTTTAAGCTCAGGTTACAGTAAATAGTTCACCTTCACCAAATTACATTTTTTTTTTTTTTTTTTTTTTTTTATGATGTGGGAACCCGCTAACCTGCAAACCACACTAGAGAGGCAAACCAGCCTGAGAAATCCGGACAGACTGGCTCGCAGTTGAGAAGACCAATAGGCTGCCATTTGGTTGTCCTAAGGTTTGAACTCAAGAGCTCAAGGCAAATGTCCAAAGTCTTAAGAATGTTCACCCGACCGACTTAACTACACCCCGAAGGGTCAAATTATATGGTTATTGTTTGAACTTGATGTTGAAGAAGTGAAAATCTTTGGTGGGGGCAAAACCCATCAAGTGAAATCCACACACACAAGACCAGGAAAAAAGGATGTGGTAATTATGACCTTTATAATTCTCCTACTCAATGTGTGTTTGAATTTATTTGGCAAGAGATCTAAATAAAAGAAAATAGAATAAAAAATAAGAAACATGAAGGATTTGGTAGCAATGGTGTGAAGAAAATGAGAGTCCACTCACGGGGTTTTAGATTCTGACATTATTTGGGTACAAGTCACCAATATATGCTCTCTCCTTTCCAAAAGTTAAAAAAGACAAATGCCTTTCTTGCAAGCCACTTGTATATATGCGTCTCCTATTTCACCATATCTCTATTCTAACACATTGTAATATGTTTCAGGATTGGGTAGTGATTCTTACACCAGCAATTTTGATGCTTACACCACATTTATGTTGTCGTGACTTAACTACCCCTCCATAGTTATAATTAAATTTGTAATTATTCCTTTTGCAATAATCTATTTTCAGAAAGTATAATATTTTAAAATTTTACCATGATTTTATCTTCACATATTTTGACATTCCTTTTAAAATACCTTTCTCTTTATTAAAACTTCCCTACCTTTTCTTTTAAAAAAATAGTGCCTCCTTTATACTCTGGCGATCTTTTTACTTCCTAAAAGATATTCAGATGAAGATGAAAAGACAATAATACTTTAAAGTAATTTTAACAAGTCTAATGAAAAAAGTTGATATATGTTGTGTATAAAAAAAATGACGAAATCAAACAGAAGAAACCATCTATAAACTCTAACTTGAACATGTCGTTTGCACATAACACCAAAAAGAAATGAGAGTATGAAAGCCATTTTGTAGAAAAATGACTAGAACATATTGTATATTCACATGTAGGCAAAGATTTTTTTTTTCTCAAAAAAAAAAAAAAGTTAAATAAAATAAAAATAAAATACAAAGCCAAGCATACACGTGAATAGTATTAGATTGCGGAAACTCGGAGAATTCAATTTCATACTGTCCAAATTCACCCAGTCAAGAGTCTGACACAAAGTCATTTTGGATTCATTTTTATAAGAGTTCAAAAAACAGTCACACGTTCCTAAAAAAAAAACAAAAAAAAACAATCACACTAATAATTTATGAGTACTTGAGAAGGTTGAAGAATATCAAAAGAAGGGAATTAGCACTAAAGAAAAGTTTTTTTTAGGACGGGGATGTTTTTTTTAAGGTGTTAATGTTTTAAAAGGATTAACAAATTTATGGTGATCAATCATGATTTTTTTTGGAAATGTCAAACTTGTCAAAAATAAAAGATTGGAAATATGATAATTTAGTTTTAAATACTATTAATGAGGGGTAATTAAGTTATGACAACATAAATCTGGTGTAACCATCACATTTGCTGGTGTAAGCATCAATACCCTTCAGGATTAGATAAAAATAAAGTTTCAATGCTTGTTAACTTTAAGCACCTCAAGGGGTTGGCCTATTGGTCAAAATGTCAAGGGAGCCGACTCAAGCTTAAAACGGCTCGGCCCGCACCAAAATTATCCAAAATCGGTTCCAGACAGCCCCCCTCCAACACTGAACCGGCATAGCCTCATAACCCCCATTTTGCCCCGAATCCGATGCGGTTCGACTCGTACACAAACTGACCCGGCCCAGTCCAGTCCAATTAATAATATATATTGGCCATATTCCTTGCTCCCGCAACCCCTAACCCCATGGGTTTAGGGCCTGGGACCGGTGGAGTTCTAGTTTTCCAACCCCTCAACCTACCCCCAACACAACCCCCTCCCTCACTGCTCCCTCCAAACCGACCCGGCCCACACCATTGACACTTTGACCTAGTGGGTGAGCTTTGAGTTTTCTCCCCTTAATGTCTCAAGGTTTAAACCCAACGACGATCAATAATTTTTAATGTCTCGTGAATTTAGTCCGATATGTAAGTAGGTGTTAATTGACTCCTTGTCGTGCACTATTCTCGTCATTTATTCATATTGAGAGATAATAACGCAAGTGATGGAGCCAGAGTCTAATGAGAGATATTAACATACTTGATCATTTATCGTGCACTATTCTCGCCATTTGCTCGTGGCAACCACCGATATCACAATGGTTGAGTGGTCGAGTATATTTTCAATAGTCTCATAAGAAGGTAGAAATTGGCTGACTGGCTTCATACAATGGTTGCTAACAAGCAGGGACGGAACTACACCCATGCTAGTATGGGCAGTGCCCCCAGACTTAGGCTTAGAAGTATTCTTGTAATGAGAAATAATTTCATACACCAAACTTTTTACTAGATGCCCCCTCCAGATTTGAGACTGTTTACTTTGCCCTCTTCTACAAAATCTTTCTGGGTCTGTCCTTGCGAACAAGTTTCCTCAATAAGATGGCATGTTCATGCGTTTGCTTTCAAAAATTAACCATACACGAGATATTTTTATTTGAGGAAAATAACATGAAATCATATTTTTTTGGTAGAAGTCTATATCATATGTTGTGCAGCACAGTGGGGAAGCCACGTCAAGGCACGGGTGTGCAAGTGCACCCCCAAAACTTTTGAGTAACTACTACTATACCCCCAAAATCCATTAACAAAATTTCAACTGTGCTCTTCATTAAATAGCAGTAGTGCATCCTAAAAATATTTACATTGTGTAGTTGTGCATTCCCTCTTACGAATTCCTAGCCCAACATGGACTACAATTGTAATTGGGATGCACCACATAACCTAAACTTCTCTTGCGACGAGCTCCCGGTACGGTGGTAGCAAAGTCATGCTAAAAGGTTGGCAAGCGTATTGGGCCGTTACCGAGGTCAATACATAAGTGGTGGAAAAACGCATGGAGCTTGTAAGAATGTAGTTCTTGACAATCATCATCTGTAATCTCCTGTAATCCCTACCTTCTTGTTGTTCTTTTGTCTTCAGACAACTTGCCTCTTTTTTATTATGACTTGTGCTCTTAGCTTTCGTAATGAAGTTCATATTTTGTAAAAAACTGTCTTGCGAGAAAATCATGCGAGATAAGAAGGACGAGAGTTCAATTTTAAAACGACGACTCTTCAAAATGCGTGTAAAAGTCCACTGAGACAGTCTTTTTGGGACTATCGAATAGAACAGTAGAAGATAGTCTAGTTTGGATGAGACTAATTTTTGAATGATTGGTTGAGATGATTTGTATTTGATAATTAAATACAACGACAGACATTGAATAATGTATCTAGATCACAATGGATTGTGGCGAATAAACTATTCCCAAAATGTGACATGTGGAATTGCTTATCCTCACCATATCCTAAAAACAAATCACTTTATAAAAAAAATTTAAAAAAATTCTAAAACATGTTGAAGATAAATCTTATTCTTTGTAGTCGGTACATTTTAGAGCATCTCCAATAGATCATTCATTTCAAATAATTATGTGAAAATATGGATACGTTTGACAAAAAAATCGGCTCCAACTGATAAGGCAAATGAAGATGCAAATTGCATTATCGGCATCTGCCGCGGCAGGTTTGGCGAGGTTTAGTGCCGCGCTATACCTCAAAAAATAGGAGCAATTGACACGTATCAATTAAAAAAACTAACATTTATCTTTTCTTTCCTTTCTGTCCCACAATTGTTCAATTAACTTAGTAAAAAAAATTGTCATTCAAGTCTAGCAGGACTCTTTTTCTCACATACTCACAAAGTTATGTTCACTGTACAGTCTTCTAGAATCTATCCTTGATTAGGATTGTGATTATTATTTCGGAAATGGTATTATATGCGGTATTGTTTCAATTATTAAATCTTTATTTTCTCTAAAAAAAATTTAAATAAACCTTTATAAAAAGAGATTAAATTTTGATGATTTCAAATGCATTATTATTTAGATAACACTATTGGAGTTCAAGCTTAAAAATGAATAGTTATAAAATGCATGTGGACATTTTTTGCTTAAATTTTGCATTTTACTATTGGAGATGCCCTTATGCACTAGTCGGACGATATATCTCGTCCAAAACATTTTTAATAATTAAATTGGGCCATGGTTGCGCTTCAAGCTGTCAGCCCACATTTGTGATAGAGGCCTGAAGCCCATCTCAGCCGGTCTTTTGGTATGCCAGCCCTAGGTGCAATTATAAAATAACAATTGAAGTCTGGTCCAGAAAAGAACAAAACAAGAATTTAGTTAGGTAAGAATAATGGTACACCAAATCTAATAAAGAATGTAATTCATGTTCATTGCACACGACTTCTGTATCATACCGACGCCATTTCATTTGTTGAGATAGAAAGGTTCAATTGCAGAGAAAACTTACTCTTATAACACAGTGCACATTACATTTATGCTATGATCTCTATATAATACTTGCTTATTTAGCAGCCAGAACCAAATATTACACAAACACCGTTTCTTATAGTATGATGGAAGATGTTACACAGAATTAATTTTATATTAAAGATGAGACCAAAATGTAACAAAAATGAAGTGATTAGTTGAAATACTTATAGTGTAGACATTTTTGGGTAATTTACTTAACCAGTAAAGTAGTAGTGGGTCATGAAGAAAAAGTAATAATATTATAATTGACCCTTTAATTAGTAATTACTCATCTAATCTGATAAAATAAAATAGATGGGAATAATAATATTTTAGAAAGGAGCCCTATGAGGGGAAAAAGTAGTCTTTGGCATGTTGAAGCTTGAAGGAATTAGTAGTAGATAGAGAACAAGTGATGCATAACATCCACATGTATCTTACCAGTCTTTACGTGCTACTTTAAACTTCAACTTCCGATGTTATTTTATTGTCCCCTTAAAAAATTACATTTCTTTGATAATATCTATACAAATCAAGTCAATAAACTCTAGTAAAAAGAACCATTGCTTCAAATGTGCTACCAAGTGAGTGTAAAGTGATGGGTTTCATATAAACTAATAAGTTCCTCTTCTTTTTTTTGGATCAAACTTTAGAATAAAGTTCATAACATTTTGAATAAACCAAATCATGCTAAAGATAAACTTTTTTCCTGATTTATAGAAAATTTGTTTGGTATGCACTGAATTCAAATATATAAAATATTACAGTAATAAAACGGTTAAATAAATTGTACAACAGGTCACAACATGTCACCTCTGAAAACGTCTAAGTTATAATGTGTCAAGCAACTTTAGTACCTGTTTCAAAACACAGGTCTTTTTCCTCAAAAAAAAAAAAAAAAAGGGTCTTAGATTTGTTTAACAATATTGCGTTTAATCAATTTCCTTTAAGATTGTTGTTCTTTGCATGTTTTTACGACAATTTGAAAAGAAAGATCAAAGTATACAATGTTCTTATATAGATACCAAGCTGGTCTTAGCAAATGCAAAAATCTCTGTACTCATAAACCGATAATTCGTACCAACAACATCACCAACTAAATTTTACAAAATCTTAGTGATTTACAAACACGATGTGAATTATAATGAGATTTCAATAAGTAGACGATTCTATGTTGTCACCATGTTTGGAGAAGAGAATGCACCAACTCAATCATTAAATAATTTGATGAAAATAGAAAACAAAAAATAGATGAAGTTTGTTATTGAAATCTCATCGTGCAGCCATGCACATTAGACCTTCCCATTTCGAAGTATCAACAACAACAAAATGATCACTCACCAAACCTATAGCTTGTAGTATATAATTAGAAGCCTTTAACTTGACACAAAAAAGTAGTGAAAAGCTTCAAATGGCTAAGAAGTCAACTAACACCAAGCTAAAACCCTTCACTATCTTTCTCATCTTCCTCTCCCTCACCCTCCTCCTCTTCACCCTAAACCTCCGGCCAAGGCCGCCGCGCCACAACCACGTCCTCCGCCATGACGAAGTAGAGTATCCGGTGGCGAGTAGCCATCCTATTCCTAGGTGGTACAATGTGATATCTCAAGAGCTCAAGATGAGAAAGGTCAAGGTTGGTTTGATTAACATGGATGATGAAACACTGCCAAGTCAAAGTGATATAGTGGAAGAGGTTGTGACAGTAGATTTTGATCGTGTGGATGAGGGTCACCAATGGAAAGACTTCTTCCCGGAGTGGATCGACGAGGAGAGTAAGTGGCATACGCCATCGTGCCCGGAGATCCCCATGCCACAATTTGAGAGCTACCGCGATGTCGACGTGGTGGTGGCTAGGGTTCCTTGTGGTGGTAGTGGTGGTGGTGTTGGTGGTGGTGTAAGGGATGTTTTTAGGTTGCAAGTCAATCTCATGGTAGCAAATCTTTTGGTGAGGAGTGGTTGGAGGAATGATCGGACTGTGTATGCTGTTTTTGTGGGGTCGTGTGGGCCCATGTGGGAGATTTTTAGGTGTGATGACATGTTGTGGCATGAAGGGGATTATTGGGTTTATAGGCCTAATTTGGGGAAATTAAGGCAAAAAATTCTCATGCCAGTTGGTTCATGCCAGCTTGTCCCTCACGGATTACCAAGTAAGTTCTCATAATTTGTTTGCTGTAAGTACATTTTAGCCCCTCAAATTGACTTGGTTTTTTCTTGTCACTGTCAAATTTATCTGGTATCTTACCTAATACCTACAACTAATTCTTTGGCCAATGCAAAATCAAATTCAATGATTATTCATATCTAATTCTTCTTAGCACTTCAATCACATAAAACACAGTACATAATTTCATTCAGATTAAATACTTTTACAATATGTTTCGAACTAATTGACAAATTGCAGAGGTGGAAGAATCCGGAGGCTATCGGGAACTAATGTCAAATGGAAGTCCGAAAAGGCCGAGAGAGGCCTACGTAACGGTCTTACATTCGTCAGAAGCCTATGTTTGCGGTGCTATCACGTTGGCTCAATCCATCATTCAATCTAACTCGACGAAAGACTTGATCCTTCTCGGAGACAAGTCTCTTTCGGAAAACTCGCTCAAAGGCTTGCGGTCAGCTGGTTGGAAAGTCAAATTAGTTGAGCGCATTCGTAGCCCTCATGCTCGAAAGAATGCCTACAACGAATGGAATTATAGCAAACTCCGTATATGGGAGCTCGTAGAGTACGACAAAATCATCTTCATAGACTCCGATCTCATAGTCTTGAGAAACATTGATGATTTCTTTGTTTACTCAGAACTGTCTGCTTCAGGAAACAATAAAGTCTTATTCAACTCTGGCGTCATGGTTGTGGAGCCCTCAAAGTGCACATTCAACAATCTGATGAGGAAACGGTACGAAGTGGCTTCATACAACGGTGGCGATCAGGGTTTCCTCAATGAAATGTTCACGTGGTGGCATCGGTTGCCTTCTAAGGTAAACCATCTGAAAATATTTGGGATGGGAAAAATCAACAAAAAGCATGAAATACCGAAAGATGTGTATACGATTCATTATTTGGGGAAGAAGCCGTGGATGTGTTATAAGGACTACGATTGCAACTGGGACATGCCGGATCACCAGATTTTTGCTAGCGACAGCGCTCACCGCCGGTGGTGGCAAGTTTACGAAACCATGCCAAAGAGGCTGCAACCATACTGTGGACTCAATGAGGGCATGGATGCAAGGATAATGAAATGGAGAATAAGAGCCAAGAAAACCAATTTAGCTGATTACCATTGGAAGATCAAGGTGAAAGATCCCAGGAGGCCACAATTGTGATGTTTTCAAGTCAACTCCAAAAGTGATGGAGTAACAGTAATTCTTTTTCTTTTACTATAGGGTTCTCATGATAAAGATTTATACAATTTCTTTCAATTATTTTTTCACATGGTAATGTTAGAGAAAACTTCATAATTGTCTCCTGTGTATTGGATTTTGGATACTGCATTAGCTTTTTGAATTGTGAATATCTGCCCCCAATGCTAATTACTGTTTTTATTTTTCTTGAGGAACAACACTGTTATTGTCCATCCCATTTTATTAGTCCTTGTTAAATTGAACTAAGCTCGGCCCGACCCGCTTTACTGTACGCTTTACTGTAAGAATAGCACCCAGCCCGTCCAAAAGCCCACTTTAGCCAGGCAAGTAGCAAGCCTTTCAAGAAGCCCACTTCCAAGTCATTGGCCCACTGCGATGTTCTAAACCCACAAAACATTTTATAGAGAAACTTTATGTTGAAGTTGGTTCTCTATCACGAAAACTTACTACCATACTTCTAATTACCTACTGTTTAGTGTTTCTACGGCCAATCGCTTCCCCCTTAGTGATAACCACCTCCAATTAAGAGCTGAGCTTGATGCTCACCATTTACTTAAGGTGGATATACACTTTTGATTAATGGAGTGAAGGACGAACATGATCTATCACATACAGATCTACAACATGAATTATAGCGGAAGATTCATGTGTTTACCTTGTCTTCCTTAGCTTCTATGCACATCGGATGATCGTAGGATGCTTGCTTTCACGTGCCCTTCTTGCTCCCACAGTTTGGCTCGAATTTCTAGGACGAAAGCTCTAATTCACACCAAGTTCCACCAATGGAGGCTAGTTAGAGAGAGAGTCTAGGATTTACTGTATTATGATCAGCACATGATCTCTACAGTAGTGTGTATTATTATTATGACTCTCATATAATAATGTAGGAGGTTGTCTTCTTATATAGACATACTTATACCCAATTGCAACATCACCCCCTAGGATTTATGTCCTTGCTACTAACCCCATAAGGTTTGAGCTTGTCTCTCCTAAATCCATAAGTTTAGAATAATTGTATTTTGCACCCCACATGTGCGCACCAAATGCTAACATGGAGAGTTTACCCAAACACCCTTGTTGTGTACTTACTGGTCACTTGCTAATGTTTGAAAATATTTCTGTCTCCTATTGCAAATTTCGGTTATGTAATGCAATATACTCTGCATACATGTGTGTATTAAGAAAAAAAATCGCGATCACTAATCCTAGTCGATTGCTCATACATAGCATAGCATGAGATCCATCCATGCTTAGGACACCATAGGCTTTCAATGCAAGCTTTATAGCAACTTCCATTATAACACCTTGGCACATCACAACATTCATTTACTTGATCAATTTTTTCACATGCAGAAAGAAGCGTTCATGTATCTGCTGTACACTCGAACTCATTCAAATGCAATTGTGACGACAATAGTATACGAGGGGTCTTTCTATAATAAAAGAATATTAAAAGGGTTATTTTCATAAAAAAGCAATCTTATAAACACATTTGAAATGTTTACTATTTTTAACGATGCAGTTTTATAAAAAACAATTCTTTGGAGTCACTTTTGTAATTAAAATTACACTAGCAAGATGTGGGTAAAGATGAGCCAATTTGTTCACTCTTTTAAAGAGTAAAGATGGGTCACGATAAAAACACGACTTTTTTTTGAGAAACGATACAAACACGACTTTTTTTTTCTAACTCTGAATTTCATTAAACTGGGAAGAAGAAATTACAACCATCCAAGACTAAAACTTTCTTGAAATCTTGACAAACCAAGACTTCACTAGAATCACTACTATCAGAAACATTTCTATGGATTTGATTTGCTAGAAAATCAGCTACTCAATTTGCTTGTCTTTTGATCCATCTAACATCTAAAACTCCATTCATGGCTATGCAAGCAATGTCCTCCAAAATACTCTTAATATCACAATTGCCAGAGGTAGAGCCTTTCACCATATCAATCAAAGATTTGTTAACACCTTCAAAGATGCAGTCTTGTCATCTGCTTCTATTCTGAAAAATAGCATCTCTCAAACCTTTTGCTTCTGCACATAGGACTGAGTTTGCAAAATCCTTTAGACACCCACTGTCTTGTACCAAGCCTTCATGATCTCTAACGATCCAAGCTGAAGTCATCATTAGACTATGTTGATCCCAACAAGCATCCACATTACACTTCAACTTTCCCACAGGGGGTAATAGACACTTGTCTGGGGCCTTTTTATGTAGCATTGTATTCGTGGCCTGTTTAAACTTCTGGTTTGATATAGACTTGTATAAATCCAGATAATGATCATTGTTCTCTGAAACTTTACTTGGGTTTACCTTCACTCCTTCAAAAATGAATTGGTTTCTGGCTTTCCATAACATCCAACACACCATAACAATTTCTTCCAAGAAATCTCTTTCATTACTCATTGTAGAATCCATCTCCCAAACTTGAATGGCCAATTGACAGATTGAATTTTGACCTTCTGGAATCAAGTTGACATTTAGACCTTTTCTAAGCCAAACTGGATGAGTCCGGGTGCATCCAAAGAATAAATGCCAATCACCTTCATCTTCCATTACACAAATCGGACAAATAGCAAACCAACTGCAGTTTCTTACTTTTAGGTTTTTCTTTGAAGCTAGAGCTTTGTTAAGTAACCTCCACCAGAACATCTTCACTTTTGGAGGTATTTTTAGCTTCCAGCTCTTCACCCAAAATTCGTTTGGAAATCTGAAAGAAGAAGAGCACCTTTGATTACTATAGTTCTTGTAGCCCACTTTTCCTTGAAGAGCTGCACATTAAAACACTTCTACAGTCACTTTTGTGCCAGTTTTAACACTGTAATCGCCACTTGTGGTTAAAGGCCAATATAATCTGTCAACACAAATAAAGTGTGGTAAAGGCACTGATAAAATTGCAGCAGCTGAATTTTGATCAAAGTGTTAATAATAAGTCTGAACTTCCATTGTCTTGTCTCCTGGCAAATTAGATCACTAACTTTGGCTACAACATAGCTGTTAGGATCTCTTTGAAGTATACCACCATGTAACCTTGGCACCCATTTGTCCTTGTAGATATCAATGGCATCTCCCTTACCCACTTTCCACAAACCACCATTCTTTATGATTTCCAAACCTGCACATAAACTTTTCCAAGTCCATGAGGGAGAAGAGCCCTTTTTTTGCATCCAACAAACTTCCATTTGGGTAATACTTGGATTTGAGAAACTGAGCACATAAGGAATCTGGGTTTTGGATTAATCTCCAAACACTTTTGACTAACATTGCATGGTTGAAAGCTTTTAAATCTTTAAAAGCTAAGCCACCTTCCTTTTTTGGAGTAGTTCGCTCCTTCCAACTAACCCAATTTATCTTCCTAGTTTGAGTTGTACCTCCTCACCAGAAGTTCTTCAAAAGCTTAATAATCTTAGAGCACAAATCATTTGGCAACAGCAAACAGCTCATGA
The DNA here is from genome assembly GCA_023055425.1 of Linanthus parryae. Classification (NCBI taxonomy): domain Eukaryota; kingdom Viridiplantae; phylum Streptophyta; class Magnoliopsida; order Ericales; family Polemoniaceae; genus Linanthus; species Linanthus parryae. The sequence goes on from JALGPY010000002.1 coordinate 4,105,929, forward strand.
TATAGCAAGGAATAGCCATAGCAATGGCTTTTAAAAGGATTTCTCTGCCGGCAAAGGACAGAACTGAAAACTTCCACCCTTGTAAGCAAGCCTCCACTTCCTCAATAATAAATTTCAAGCACAAAGCTCTAGATCTACCCCCAAAAAATAGGAAACCCAGGTACTTAAAGCTTTGAGCAAGACTTGGAATACCACATTAGTGTGAGATACTATCCATAGTGTCTGAGCTAGTGTTGGAGAGTAGAAAATTCCAGATTTGTCAAAGTTGATTTCCATACCTGAAGATCTACAGAAAGAATTCAAAATTTTGAGAAAATTCTGAACTTCTTCTTTGTCTGCTTTGAGAAAGATTATTGCATCATCTGCAAATAGGAGATGGTAAATGCTTTGAGCTCCCCTACCGATTTGAATACCTTTGAGATGTCCCTCACTCTGAGCCTTCAATAAACTTCTAGACAGAGCCTCCATAATCACCACAAATAGATAAGGGGAAAGGGAACCCCCTTGTCTTATCCCCCTTTTGGTTGAAAATAATCACCAATCTCACCATTCACTTGTTACAGAACTTATGCATTGATAGATCAGCTTTGAAAAGTTGTCACAAAACCCCAACTTTGCCAAAATTTCCAATAAAAATTGCCAATCAACTTTGTCATAGGCCTTCTTCAAATCCAATTTTAAAGCGAGCACTCCTGCATTTCTTTGTACAGCTCTTGTGTCATTATCACATTGTCCTGAATGGCTCTCCCAGCTATAAAGGCTGATTGGTTCTGGGCAATAATGGATGGAAGAAGATCCTTCACTCTGTTAGCTAATAGCTTAGCTATAACTTTATAGGAAAAGGTGCAAATGGCAATTGGCCTAAAATCACATAACTTTTCTGGGTTTCTCACTTTGGAAATTAGAGCTGAGACAGTTTTGTTGAGACTTGATAACATAACTTAAGTCTGGAAAATATGTTAAATAGCTCTAATGAAGTCTTCTTTGATCACATTCCATTGGGAGTGGAAGAATGTTCCAGTGGATCCATCAAAGCCAGGAGCTTTGCTTACACCAGCAAGACATGTGGGTAAATAGGTGTGCTGGGCCCATCACATAACTAGCCTGATTTTTCTTTTGAGAAATAACTAGCCTAATTCTGATTCTACTATTGCAGGTGGATTACAATTATTATGTCCATTGATTGGGTTGGGCCTTACACAATTGCAAGCCCAAACCATGCACTGAGTTTGTCAATTAATTTAAAAGAGAAAAATAAGACAATATGTCCATTTTAAAAGATGGAGTAGATAATTACAGCCCAACAATCTGTAGTTGCAATATAACTACATATTGTAAAATTAGTGCTTACCGCATTAGTGATATCGTATTCTTAATAATCAAACTTCTTCCATTTACGATATTAGTGTTTAAAAATATTCATAATTTCTGAAAACAACCATCACAACTAATTACTAAAAACTACCACATTGCCCCTTAAGGTTAGTGTTTACGACATTAGTGATATCTTATTCTCAGTAATTGATCTTCCTCCCATTACATTTTTTTGGAGTAGTATCTCCGTCCCATTACTTCATTAGTGTTTTAGAATACTGATGAATTTTGAAAGCACAACTAATTATTAAAAAGACCACACTGCCCCTTACGGCACTTATGATACTTATTCTCAGTAATTCAGTAATCGATCTTCTTCCAATTACAGTATCGGCTGCGCCACACAACTGTCTTCACTTTCCATCGCCTCATCACCACCCTTCTACAACCTCTATCCGAGAACAACCACTCGGTGACAACCACAACCTACCCACCATTTACATGACACAAAAAACTGATTACTCACCAATCCTATAACTTGTACAAGTATATATATATATATAATTAGAAGCCTTTAACATGACACCAAAAAAACAAGTGGTGAAGAAAGAAGAGAACGAACATTGGTAAAATTTTCTCTCTCTATGAACGAGCCTCCGTCTTTCACGTTCCCTAACCTCTCGCCGGGGAATTCCGTTGAATCTCCGGCGAATTTCACTCGCACTCAAGCAAACTTCAAACGGCGTTTCGTTGCTGGCTCGATCGACAACGATGATGATGAGTCGGTCACGGGTAACAGATCGTTCAGCGAAGCTCTCTCGAAGCCTTCGAGGAAGATCTATGTGGAGGAAGATCCGATTCCGATTGGAGATCCAGATCTGGATCGCACTGGTGTGATATCTGAGATTAAACCGGACGGACGAATCTGTGTTCGTATCACTGGTGCCTCTCTGCGTAAGCTGCACCTTCCATGGAGCCGTGCTTTGATCATCCGAGTTCTGGGCAAGGAACCGCGCTTCGGACTCCTTCACAATCGTCTCACCGCTCAGTGGAAGCTTCAATTAGGGTTTGAGCTCACAGATCTGGAAAACGGCTGTTATTGCGTTCGATTCTACTGCAAAGAGGACTATGAGCATGTTCTCTTAGGTGGCCCTTGGATGATTCAGGGCAACTATCTCACGATCCAACGGTGGACACCTCATTTTGATCCATTTGCGCCGGCGGAGAGAACGACGCCGATCTGGATCCGTTTGAAAGGGCTTCCGGTTGAGTACTTTGAAGAAGATACTCTGATGGAGATGGGAGCCAATTTTGGCACCTCCGTTAAGGTTGATTGGGTTACGATTGCGGCGTCACGAGGCAAATATGCTCGTATATGTGTCGAGGTTGACCTCCGGAAGAGTTTAGTTCCTTCAATCTGGGTTAACGAGAAGAAAATTCCGGTTGAATATGAAGGATTGGGGGTAATCTGCTTCGAATGTGGAGTGTATGGGCACCGGAGGGAGTCGTGTGCTCAACATCGCAGGGAGGAGCCAACTGTTTCTCAGGTGCAGGCTATGGAGGACTCAGCGGCGATGGAGGCGGCACCGGTGTTACCAGAAGAGCCGCCGGCATCGGAGAAGGAGGCGGAGGGCAGTTTTGGCCCTTGGATGATTGCCCCACGCAGACCTCGAAAGAATCAGGGAGCGCCACGTGGCGTGTTGAAGGATAAGCCTAAAGTTGCAGCTGCACAGGATAACAACCCCTTTAGTTCTCTAGCAGATACTGGGGACGTTAACGGGTCGGGTGCACCAGGTCAAACCGTTCCCACCCCGTTGTTTAATTCGGGTAACAGAGAGGCGGTGCAACCCGCCCGCTCGTTGGCCAATAGTAAACAGCCACGTGGTGGACCGGGTAAGAAACCTTCGGGTTTTACCCTAAATGGGAAACCGCCAATTCAGAAAAGGGATCGTCGCACGAACCCTAATTCTCGTACTCCGCTGGGCACCATCGATGGGAATCAATTGCCTGGTGATGTTCGTCCAACGGTGAATTCTGTTTTCCATTTTGGATCTTCTTCCCTTTCTGGTTCTAATTTGCTGAAGAATCAGGCTCCGAAGTCTATTTTGACTAAACAAGGGTTAATCCCTAACAAGCAGTTATCGCCAATTGATCGGCAAAATTCTGCTGTGTCTGGATGAAGATTCTTTCCTGGAATTGCCGCGGTATTGGAAACAAAGCCACGGTGAGATCTCTAATTGATCTTTGTGTTTATTACAACAATTCTATTTTGGTCATTATGGAACCTAGGGTTGATAGTAGTCATGCTATCAAAATTCAGAGGCGTACTCGTCTGGATATGAGCTACTTTGTAGAAGCCAGGGGCTTCTCAGGGGGTATTTGGCTCATGTGGGATAGTAGCATTGTGAATTTAAATGTGGTGTCTGATACTAGTCAATCTATTACTAGTACCATTCAAATCCAAAATGGTCCTCTGTGGTTATTTACTGCTGTCTATGCCAGTCCTCTTGCTGTTAGAAGGGAGGATTTGTGGCAGCATTTGCAGGGGGTTAATAATAATCATGATCTTCCTTGGTTGTTAGTGGGGGATTTCAATCAAGTTCTCTTTGGAAATGAGAAAAGAGGTGGTAGAATGATAAATCAGAGCAAGTGCTCTGCAATGTGGGACTGTTTATCCCATTGTAATCTTCATGACATGGGTTTCTCTGGGCCTGCCTTTACTTGGTCTAACTCCCAAGAGGGTAGGACCATTAGGCAAAGGCTTGACAGAGCCTTTTGTAATAACACCTGGAGGTTGTTATATGCAGAAGGGCTGGTTAAACATGTGGTTAGGGTCAATTCTGACCACCACCCCCTTCTTGTGGATCTTCTGGGAATTCCCCCCCCTGTTTCTCATCTCAAGCCTTTCAGAATGGAAGTGGCTTGGTTCTTGGATCCCAGTTTCACTGATCTGGTGAGTAATTTCTGGGCTCCTAATATTGAGTTTGCTAATATGATTCAGTGTTTTACTAAAGCAGCTCTTAAGTGGAATAATGAGGTGTTTGGAAACATCTTTGAGAAAAAGAAGAAGCTTAGAGCTAGGCTTCTTGGTATTCAAAGAGCCATTGCTACTAAGGAGAACCCTTTTTTAGCTCAACTTGAGATCAAATTGCAGGATCAGTTAAATAGTGTTTTACTACAAGAGGAGCTGTTTTGGTTTCAAAAATCAAGACTCAATAAGCTCTTGCTTGGAGATAAGAACACCAGGTTCTTTCATCTTACCACTGTGGCTAGAAGAAGAAAGAATAAGATTGCTTCTATTAAGTTGGACTCTGGTGATTGGTGTGAAGATGTCCAGCAATTGAAAAGTGAAGTTACTACACACTTTGCTTCTCTTTTTACTGATCTGGATCCTGATATAAGTAATCACTTTGTTTGGAAAGGGGGTGTCCTTTCTAGCTATGATTTTGCTCTTCTGACTTCTCCTATCTCTTCTGAAGAGATAAAAAGAGTTGTGTTTGCTATGGGGCCTTATAAAAGCCCTGGTCCTGATGGTCTTTCTCCCATCTTCTATCAACATCATTGGGCTCTAGTTCAAACTTCTGTGTGTTCTATGGTGTGTGAGGCTGTGAGGTCTGGCAAACTCCCAGCTGGGATTAATGATACTTTGTTGGCTCTGATTCCCAAGACTGATAATCCAGTTTCTTTCTCTCAGCTTAGACCTATAAGCCTCTGCAATGTGGCTTTGAAGATTATCACTAAGCTTCTTACACATAGACTTAGGCCTTTATTACAAAAGCTCATTCATCCTTTCCAATTCAGCTTTCTCCCTGGCAGAGCTGCTTCTGAGAACATTATGTTGGCTCAAGAGGTCCTGCATTGTATGCATAGCAGGAAAGGGAAGAAGGGCACCTTGGCAATTAAAATTGATCTTGCCAAAGCCTATGATAAGGTGAAATGGTCCACCTTAGAGGCCATTTTACATAGAATTGGTTTACCTGCAAATTGGGTTTCTCTTATTATGGATTCTGTTTCAACCACTTCTTATAGGGTTATTTGGAATGGAGAACAACAAGCTCCATTTTTTCCTCAAAGAGGGGTAAGACAGGGAGATCCTATCTCTCCCTATTTGTTTCTTTTGATTATGGAATGTTTGGCTCAGAAAATTCATGAAGCAGCTGGGAAAGGCTTGTGGAAAGGAGTCAAGATTGGTAGGGGAGGTGTGGCTATAACACACCTCTTTTTTGCTGATGACCTCTTGCTCTTTGGTGAAGCTTCCTCTTCTCAGATTGAGGTTATGAAAGCTGTTCTCTCTGAGTTTTGTTTGGAAACTGGACAAAACATTAGTTATGAAAAATCTAAACTCTTTGTTGCCCCCCATATTAATAGAGCTGTGGCTAGAGGCCTCAGTGATCAGATTGGTATTGATTTAACTGCTGATTTGGGGTTTCATTTGGGTGTTCCTCTTATCCACAAGTCCTGGGGGAGAAATAATTTCCAATTTTTAGTGGATAAGGTGAGACTCAAGCTGGCTGGGTGGAAACCTCCTCAGCTTTCTCTTGCTGGAAGAGCAACTCTTATCTCTTCTGTTCTTCAGACCATCCCAGCTTATGTGATGCAAGCTACTTTGTTGCCAAAATCTATTATTAATGAAGTTGATAAGATCTGCAAACAGTTTCTTTGGGGTGGTTCTGCATCTCAGCACAAACTCCCTCTTGTTGGTTGGAGTTCTGTTTCTATCCCAAAGGAGAGAGGGGGTTTGGGATTCAGAAATTTAGTTAATTTCAACCAGGCTCTTGTTGCTAAAGCTGGTTGGAAATTAATCTCCAATGAGGACTCTATTTGGGCTAAAGCCATCACTGCTAAGTATGGTTCTCCTCTTGATGAAAATGCTGTTAAGTCTTCTCATTCAAGAGTGTGGAAACACATTGTGAAAAGTATCAAAGCTATTAAAAATAGTTTTGGTAAAAGTGTGAAAAATGGCTCCTCTACCTTATTCTGGGTTGATCAATGGCTTGGTCAATTCAAATTGGTAGATCTAGCTGTTCCAGCCCCTTCTGAGGATGATTTATTACTTACTGTTTCTGATTATTGGGATAAAGATACTGGTTGGTTGATGGAGGGTCTTACTCACATGCTTCCTCCTGTTATTCTGGATCTTATACAAACATTTTCTTTGAGTAACAGTGAAAATGTTAAGGATCAAGTGAACTGGCTGGGTTCTGAGTCTGGGAAATTCACTGTGGCATCTGCATATAGAGTCATATGTAATGACAATATCAACCCCTTCAATGACCCTGGGTGGAAAAGAATTTGGAAATGTCAAGGTTTTCAAAGATGGAAGTTGCTGCTATGGCTGATTAGGCATGATAGATTGACTACTCAAGATTTGAAGAGGAAGAGAGGTATCATTCCTTCTGGTACTTGTCTTTTCTGTACTTATTCTATTGAAACCACTATACATGCCATTAGAGATTGTAACTGGGTTCATGATCTCTGGATGAAGTTGGTTCATCCTACTTTCTGGGGTTATTTCTTTGATTTAAATGTGGCTGATTGGGTGGATAAAAACCTTTCTTCTTCTTGGGGAATGGTTGATCATATTGAATGGCCTCTGATCTTCATTACTACTGTCAGCTTTGTGTGGCTTTGGCATAATTTCAGAATCCATCAAGAAGATTTTATCCCTCCTGCTGATATGGTTGGATTCATTTTGAGTCAATGCAGAAGAGTCTCTCATGATTTGACTTTCTCCCCTTCTGCTATCTTGCCTAGACCTGTTTTGGTTCACTGGCTTGCCCCCTCTGCTGGTATTCTTAAAGTGAATGTTGACTGTTCTTACAGACAAGAAGGCAAATTTATTTGTATCAGTGCTATCTGTAGAGATTCTACTGGTACCTGGGTTTGGGGTTTGCAAAGAAGGATTATTGCTGGTTCTGTGCTGCAAGGTGAGTTACTAGCTCTGCTGGAAGGGCTGCTTGCTATTACTGAGTTTGAAAATGCTAATTGTTTGGTGGAAAGTGACTCTTTGTCTGCTGTTGATTTGATCAAGTCTGCCTCTGATCAGCACCCCTACTGGAGTTTGATTTGCAGAATTAGAGATTTGCTGGAGCAGTCCTCTAGTTCTTTGAGCCACATTTGGAGAGAGAAGAACTTAGTTGCTGATTTTTTAGCTGCTAGATTTAATTCTGTTCATTTTGATAAGTGTTTTTTGTTTACTCCTCCTACAGAGTGCCTTGATCTTTTGCAGTTTGACTGTAATGGTCCTGGGACTGTTAGGATGGCTTTTTAGTGTGTAACACTCTTGGTTTACCAAAAAAAAAAAAAACAAGTGGTGATAAACATCAAATGGCTAAGAAGTCAACTAGCACCAAGCTAAAACTCTTCACTCTCCTTCTCATCTTCCACTCCCTAGTTGCCCTCCTCCTCTTCACCCCAAACCTCCGGCCAAGGCTGCCGCACCACAACCACTTGGTCCGCCATTACAAAGTCGAGTATCTGGTGGCGAGTAGCCATCCTACTCCTAGGTGGTACAATGTGATATCTCAAGATCTTAAGATGAGAAAGATCAAGGTTGGTTTGGTTAACATGGATGATGATAGACTTCAAAGTCACAGTGATCTAGTGGAAGAGGTTGTAATGATAGATTTTGATCGTGTGGATGAGGGCCACCAATGGAAAGACTTCTTTCCCGAGTGGATCGATGAAGAGAGTAAGTGGCACGAGCCGTCGTGTCCGGAGATCCCCATGCCACATTTCGAGGACTACCGCGGCGTGGACGTGGTGGTGGCTCGGGTTCCTTGTGGTGGTAGTGGTGGTGGTGGTGGTGGTGGTGGTGTTAGGGATGTTTTTAGGTTGCAAGTCAATCTCGTGGTAGCAAATCTTTTGGTGAGGAGTGGTTGGAGGAATGATCGGACGGTGTATGCTGTCTTTGTGGGGTCGTGTGGGCCCATGTGGGAGATTTTTAAGTGCGATGACATGATGTGGCATGAAGGGGATTATTGGGTTTACAAGCCTAATTTGGGGAAATTGAGGAAAAAAGTTCTCATGCCAGTTGGTTCATGCCAGCTTGTTCCTCATGGATTACCAAGTAAGTTCTCGTAATTTGTATGCTTAAATTACATTTTAGCCCCTCAAATTGACTTGGCCGATGCAAAAGATACTTCTATTGGTTTGGCCAATGCAAAACTAAATGCAATATTCAATGTTTATTGATATCCAATGCTTCAGAGTACTTCAACCAAAAAATAAAATAAAAATACTGCTATTTATCAAGACAACAGACATTTGTAAATTGTAACACTTATCGAACTGATTGATAAATTGCAGGGGAGGAAGAATTGGGGGGCTATGGGGGACTAATGTCAAATGGAAGTCCGAAAAGGCCAAGAGAGGCCTATGTAACGATCGTACATTCCTTGGAAACCTATGTTTGCGGTGCAATCGCGTTGGCTCAATCCATCATTCAATCTAACTCGACGAAAGACTTGATCCTTCTCGCGGATAAGTCTCTTTCTCAAGACTCGCTAAAAGGGTTGCGATCAGCTGGTTGGAAAGTAAAATTAATTGAACGTATTCGTAACCCTCACGCTCAAAATAACACCTATAACGAATGGAACTATAGCAAACTTCGTATATGGGAACTCGTAGAGTATGATAAAGTCATTTTCATTGACTCTGATCTCATAGTCTTTAGAAACATCGACAATTTTTTTGTCTATTCAGAATTATCTGCTTCTGGAAACAGTAGAGTTTTATTTAACTCGGGCGTCATGGTAGTGGAGCCATCAAAGTGCACATTCAACAATCTGATGAGGAAACGGTACAAAGTGGCTTCATACAACGGCGGCGATCAGGGTTTTCTCAATGAAATGTTCACGTGGTGGCACCGGTTGCCTTATAAGGTAAACCATCTGAAACATTTTTTGCCCGAGCAAGTTAACGAAAGACATGAAATACCGAAAGATGTGTATGCAATTCATTATTTGGGGATGAAGCCGTGGTTATGTTATAAGGACTACGATTGCAACTGGGACATGCCGGATCACCAGATTTTTGCTAGCGACAGTGCTCACGACCGGTGGTGGCAAGTTTACGATACCATGCCAAAGAGGCTGAAACCTTACTGTAGACTCAATAAGGCCATGGATGCAAGGATGACAAAATGGAGGACAAGAGCCAAAAATGCCAATTTACCTGATTTCCATTGGAAGATCAAGGTGAAAGATCCCAGAAGGCAACAACTGTCAATTTTCAACTCCTAAAGTAATGAAGTAATAGCAACATTTTACTGTAGAGTTCTCATATAACAATTTATAGTTTTATACAATTCATCATGAATATTCTTTTTCCAAATGGTGATGTTAGAGAAAACTTCATAATAGTCTCATCTGTATTGAAATTTTGGATATTGCATAAGCTTTTTGTGCTGTAAATAGTTGCCCCATTTTTTTTCCCGATAATCGGTTGCCCCATTGTTATTTTCCTTGAGGAACAAAACCGATACTTGTCGTAAACACATGTCGTAAGCACAAGAGAAAACTTTCTTAGAAAAAATAATGCTTAATTTTATCAATAATAATAATAATAATAATAATAATAATAATAATAATAATAATAATAATAATAATAATAATAATAATAATAAAGCAAGAGCCATTGTCGCAACAAACCCGTTACGTACCTACACCGCTGCCCGGATGCCACAGAAAAATGAGTTCCTTTTCTCCAAAAATTGTAATTATTTAGTGGATGTTATGAAATTTGTATTTGGGTTTAGGGTGAATATCCACCATAGTGGGTAGCCCATGTTTTATGTTTTAGAGTTAGGCCTATTAGCCCACCCTAATATCTATATAAAGGGTGTAGGGTTGGAGACTATTTTTACATACATCAATAAGATCTCTCTTATTGTCTCTCCCAATTACTTCTCTCATTCTCAACACGTTATCAGCACGAAGCTCCGAAGAGATCTAAAGATTCAAAACACCGAAAAGCGGAACTCAAGCACGAAAGCTCAGTCCGAAAATAAAAGGAAGAAAACTAGTCAAAAGAGAAAAAGGTACGATTTTATGTCTTCAAATTTTTTTGATGGTTCAGACCTAAAGTAATGATAGGTTGGATCATTCTTTTACCAATCATCTTGATTGGACAGATTCTTTTCTTTTGAAACACTTGCACATGTTTCAATTATAGTTTGATGAGGAGTTTCAATTATAACGCCGCCAATCATCTTGATTTGTCTGTTTTGACAATTGTTTCTACAAAACTTGTTCTAGTACACATCAAACCTAATATTTGTGGAGTGTGATATCTCTCAGTTGCTTTGTTTATGGAACTTAGAAAATTTTCTTGAAAAAAAAGGTAGAGTTCTAGTAGTAGCAGACAATGGAAATTACTCTAATGGACCTTTATTTTGATACATATTATTTGGTCTATATTAGAGGGAAACCCCAGAAGAGGTACCCATGACCATTGATTTGTTGAATTTTTTTTACACGATTGCAGTTTTTTTTAGTAACTACTAGGTTCCACCCCGCGCGTGTTGCGCGCGGTGTGGCCTTGGCATGTCTGCTTGTCCGATGGGCGGAGATATATATTTGCTAATTCAGGATTCTTACGTACCACGTTTGGATGCATCACATTTGTATTACATTGTATAGTCACGAGATTAGAATAACGAGATAGTAGGCATAGAGTATCTCAGCATCATAGTGAGGTAGTACAGGAGTAGTAGACGAGCGTGTCATTGATGGCAACTTAAATTGGCTACATAGATATTGGTTGCGCCTGCCTTTGAATTAGGTGTTGTCTTTTTGGCGACATATATTGAGTAATATGTTTTACAATGATATAGTTCGGCAATCTTCCTTATTATCGGGCTGTAACTACATAATATATGGGTTGTGCAGTCAAACTTGGGAAACTTCTAGCGGCTGATATAATGCAGTGCTTTCAGATATTCAATGTTTGTGAGATAGGTATCGGGAATTTTCTTTGTGTTTTTAATTGATATTTACAATTATCTTATTTTGCTCTCTTATGAGCATCATGAGCTCCCTGAGCCTAACAAAATCATACTCATAACATGTTACCTTCCAATGTCTATGCTTGTTATCTTCTCCAACCACCCAACATCTATGTCCTTCTGGTTTGGGTTTCATCATTTACATGCATTGGTTGATGTAAATTGAAGATTTATTTAGTAGATTGAGTTGGGCTTGCAGTATCTTGTGCTTGATTCACCTGTCTTGCAGGTTGCATTTATTGGAGATGTGTTTGTGTAAATATGCATGTCAATCAGTTCAATGAGAGGACATGAATGGATGCTATGTATTAACAGTTCATGCACAATCTATTCCATTGTCAACGCCTATTACCTTCCCCAATGAGTCACCATCTATCTCCTTCTGCTTTAGGTTTCATCATTTAGATGCATTGCTTGATGTGCATCGAAGATTTCTTAAGTAGATTGAGTAGGGTTTGCAGTGTTTGGTGGTTGATTGACTTGTCCTTCAGATTACATTTACTGAAGATGTGTCTGTCTAAGTAATCATGTCCATCAGTTTAATTAAAGGTCATGAAAACTTGCTATGGTCTTTTGACGTCCTTACTTACTTCTAGTATAAAAGCATAGGCAGTTGGACTAAGTTACAACATACTGTAATTCAATGGACTATGGTAAGGAAAATACCGATGACAAAGAGAGAAAGACTGCTAAGATGAAGAGCAAGGAGCAGAAGAGGAAAAGTAAAAAATATCAGAGTGAGGAAGAATTCACAACCGACGAATCTGAGTGGGAGAGTTGGGCTGAGCACGGTTATGTGGTCGGGAAGGGCTCGGAGACTACGGTGTACTCAGATGCGGAGGAAGAAGATGACTTCTGGAGAACTGATACGGCTTCCTCGTATCCGCTGAAGTTGAAGCATTCTGTCTCTCGTTCTTCCAGTTCAGGTGGAAAGAAGAAGGAAAAAGTCATAGCCGGAGGTAGCGAAGACTCGCAAATGAAGAAATCAATTCTTCCGCTGGATGCGACACCAGATAAGGGCAGCAAGAGGAAGAATACTGGAGAAGATGTTCAAGATTCATGCAAGAAGAAACCAAGATTATAGAGTGTCTAGGTTTTTTTTTGTGCTATGTTATGGTGGATTGTAGTTTCATGTTACGTCTTATGAGTATTAATGTTGAGTTTGGTCATGTTTACTTTGTGATGGGGTTATGGATTGATGTCATCTTGGTCTATATTTCATGTATCAATGCAGAGTTTGCTTTCTTCATAATATAATAATCGTTTAGAATGATGTATTATACTATGTTATTCATGGATTGATGCATATTGTGTCTGCTTGATCGAACGAGTAATATTTTTTTGGTCTGAGATGTGTGGATAACATCGTCTTTGTGCATCGTCTTTGCTTGATGCGTATTGATGTTTTCTTAAGTTAAGTATGCTTGGAAGTAGATGATGCTTGATTGACTTGTATTGCAGATTGCATTTATTGGAGATGTGTGTGGTTAAATATGCATGTCAATCAGTTTAATCTAATCATGATATGAACAGGTGCTATATATTACCAGTTCATGCACAACCCAGTGCATTGTCAATGATTATTATTTCAAACTTGATATTTAAGATACAGATTGATACTCATTATTTGTACCGAAGACTTATCTATATACATGCACCAACTCTCTATATAAACTACCCTAAACGTATTATTTTCTATCAACTCTCTCTGTAGTGCAGCAGCACCAAGAACAAGAACAGAATTAGCTATTTTCAACACAACTATGGCGCCGCTGAGGTCATCCGTAAGAAGAAGGAACACAAAGGAGAGCAATTCCTCCACCATCAACTCACTCCCGAAAGAGTTAATCACAGAAATATTGGCAATTTTGGGATCTTGTTCGTCTGATGATTTGTTCACCGCAAAGAAAAGGTAATATTCTATGTTCTTCTGCTTCTCTATCTCCCTTGTTTCGTTTAATATTCATAATCTTCAAAGCTCAATCTGAATATCAATAGGAATAGTATTAGAACAAGAAGGATTTTATCATATCATACCGATAGAGTTGGAGAGTTTTCTATTTTCACTTGCTACGTTTGTGTACATGACCCAGTGTGTTTTTTTGTCTCTATAAAAGCTCTGACACGGACATGGACGGATTTAGAATTTGGCCGTGTGAGTACAAGAAAAATTTCAAGTTTAATGATGGATCTGTTGATAAATTTTGAAGTATTTAATAGCTAAAATGACGAATTGATAGATTGTTGAAGTGAATATATTATACAAGTGGGAACTAATGCAATTATATTAATAGAATGTAGGCTAAATGTTGTGAATATTAAAACTTTGAGTGGGGGCTAATATAATAAAATAAATAAATATAGTGTAAAAATTGGGAATTTCAAAATTCGAGTGGGGGTTGGTCTCCATATAAGAATGCCACTGGACATAGAGATTGAAGACAGAGATTATGTCTATGTTCTTACATTTTAATAAACACGATAAACCAATTTTTGATCCGCTGTCTTCCTAGCCCTCAATTTCGAGCAATGAAGTAGTGTCTGTTGAGCAAAAGCTCATTCTTTAGGTGTTGGTGGTGGGAGCAATAGGAGGCGATCACCAGTTTCAGAACATCTGTATTTTGATTTCTGAATGTCCTCTTGTTTAGTCTATTTCAAACAATAACCCCTAATTAATGGAAACACATTAGATGGTGAGGGATTAAACTGGAAACTTTACCATATTATAGGGGGTAAAAGACACTTTCACCCCCTCAAATTTGATGCAAAGACACTTTCACCCCTTTCCAGTTTGATGATTATCTGCAATTTTTTGCAACATGTAGCAGTTTGAAGATGTTCAATGAAGCATCTAACTATAATTGCGTATACGAGAAGGTGTCACTTAAGAAGTTCCCTGTCGTTCCATGGCGGTCCAGTCAGCAGTGGATTTGGGGATTCTCGCGATTTATGAAGAGATGCAAAGACAGTGGGAACCCAGAAGCTCTATTTAGGCAAGGAATGGTAAGCGGCAGTTCTATTGATTTATCATAACGTGGAGCAAGAAGAAAAGCTAAGTTAATCGTTGTGAAGTGACATAAACTGACGTACATTTTTTTTTTTCCTTTTTTTTAATTTTAGATTGATTACTTCAGTTTGTGCCGATATAGTGATGGCTTAGACGCCTTACAAAAAGCAGCAGAAGCTGGACTTGGAGAAGCACGTTATATAATTGTCATCATTTTGGTGTTGAGTGGAGACAAATACCGTGAGAAGGGAATCGAGTTGTTCCGTGGAATGACAAAAGACAAGGAGATAGAAACAAAATTGGAGGAGTACCGGCAAAAGGTTAAGTCAATTTTAAGGAGCATCTGGATTAAAAATCCAATCATACAGATGGAGAAACAGCGTTGCTGTGCATCGCAACCCCAACACAGGTGGAGATCAGGATGGGCGTGGAACGAAGACATTATATTGTGTGATGCTTGTAGATGTGATAGGGAAGTCGACTTTATTTGTAAGATATTTCCTCATAACTAAAATGTTTAAGAAAATTTTTTCCCAATAACAATATCAATGATCCCAAAAATTGTAACTTAGTACGAGAATTACAAATAATTAGCAGATACACGAGTATGGACTTGGGATCTCTTTCCTAAAGGGATCTGAAAACTAAATTCAGGGTTAATTGTATTTTATTCATCTTGCGGGTAGTGGTGTGTTGCAAAACACCTCATCTAATTTCAATGATGTATTTGCAGGATGACGCGTGCATCGAACGAGTTACAATGCCACAAAAAGAATTTAAGCAAATATAACTTGTAAAAACACTCCAGTGCGATCTACTTGCAATTAGAAGCATAAGCGATTAATGTGTTATGATGCCCAGCCTGAATTTCTCCCTGTAATAGTATACGTTCAGTTGTTGTTCACACTGTCACAAAAGCGTGGTTTAATACAATTTCAATAGCTATCCGAACTATTGTTGCATTTATGATTTGAGTTTAATCTTGTAGATGGCCGTATAAATCGCCGTTAAAATCACCAATTGGATTTTTATTCGTCCTAGCATGTGTTTTATATTAATTCGCTATTCTACCGCATATTTGACTTTGCAATTAAGGATAAAATGTGTAACAAATGTAGTGGGGACATCATATTATGCAGACCGAACTACAATATTACGTGGACATTAACTGATAACAGATCGTTGATTACAATAACATAAAAGACGACAATGGCATATTTTCTTAATTAGTTCGTCGATGGGGCTATGTTTTTATGTGTAAGCGTGCATCAAGCTTCAACTACATAGCGTACGGTCCAACCATTCATTGGGAATACATTTCCATTGGTGCACCGGGAAAGGAGGAAGTAAAATCTTCTTGCGCCGCTGTTCGTGTTCACGGACTCAAGCACGCTTTGTTGTTCCTTGAAACAAACACAGTGCGGAATATAATAAGCTATTTGGGTATAGGATATAATTTTAAATCGAGAAATTTTGTTTCATACCTCAGCCGACATTGATGACATGGTTGTTGCATTTATCCCCAACACAGTGTCTACTGACTGTCCGAAGATGCGTACCTGGAGTTCGGCACTACCATCATGAAGTTGCACAGTTATACGTCCCCTGGGGAGAAACAAGCAAAAAAAAAAAAAAAAACATTTGGCAGTTAGATTTCGCGTCCTCTTTGAAAAAAGGTGTTAAATTGATGTTGTGTAAAATTAGGTTGATACAGTCTACAGCGTAATGCTTGTTAGTGTCATTACGTACCACGGTATAGCATCACAATCATTATTTTGACAAGCAGAGCATTGGAATCTGTTGTTTGGATAACGATTTGCAACACGATTGCACAACTTGCATGCGTAATACCATGCTTGCTGATTTGTTGGTAAAGCATGAACGGTGGCTTGTACCCAAATCTCGCGTATTGTAGCCTGCAGTTACTCATAAAAAACATACAATCTAAAATGAAACTGTTGGGAAAGCTGCATTACTAAGCTGGCAGTGATTGTTCATTACCGAAGGAAATTCTCACCGGCAGTGTTGGCAGATCGACTATTGCACAGAGTGTCATTTCTTGTTTGTATGTTTGAAGACGATACAAACTTTGATGCTTGGATGAATTGTTCTTGCGAGGTGCAAACAAAGCTTATGGGACAAAGCAATGGTGCTTGGTTGTTGTGCATTATGAGGTAGTTGATCTGTATGTTAGTATTTATAGTAACATTTGATGCAAGGGTTGGTGGGTACCTGAGCTGTATGTGATATAGTTATATAATGTCCTGTGCTAAATGCTTTTTCTTTGCTGTTTTTGTTTGCGTTCTTTTTTTTATAATTATTAGATATTTGTTTCGCATTCAGACTGAGACATGCTGTAACACTGAAATCACCTGGTGTGGGTGGTAATGTCATCTGTAAATAATTTGCATACGATGGCACGCATTACAAGAATACCAGCAACCTACTTATTTATATTTATCCATGTACATAACTAAGTGATATATTCTTTACAGCATGGTACGATGCATTTTTTTCAGAGAAACATCACTTAGGAAAATTATGAGTAATTAAGCCAAATTGGTAGTTGGCTAAACCAGTTGAATGTGATGTAGCAAACGTACAAGATGCGTAACGATGATAAGTAATTAGTGGATAACCAATCCATTTTATTGATAAAACAATATCAGTTGTAACCACTGATGGTTATTCATTGCCACTATATGTTAAAGAACACATCGATTATTGGAAAGTTGGGGAAGCGTCTGGGGTTATGTTTTGTCTGTCAATGAAATATTGATTTGTGATGATTCCATGTTTGGTTAGAACGATTTATCATACCTTGCTAACTATACCTTGTATTGATTCTAGGCAGAGGTTGTAGTGTATGGTTTCGGTGTTTTTCGTGCTACTGTTGTTATATAATTCGGAGGAGGCATTCTTGTATGTGCATTGTGACAGGATATTATTTGATCAAAAAATATGCCGGCAATACTCTCCAGAAGTGCATGTCAACTCCCTGTGATGATGCACGCAACGAATGAAGAATGCAAATGTAACATCAAGATTGATGTACATCTCTGGATTTGTTTGCATTTATCGCATCGAACGAAGGACACGAGCCCAATACATGATTTGCGTCTTGTGGAGTTTGTATTATCAAACGGGGATGGCAGCTTATGCAAGAACGACAAAACCATATTAAAGCTATTGCAATCAATGGTTGTGCCTTTTGTATATGTGAGAACATTGATTATCATTTTGACTGGATATGCCTACCCTAATTTTGGATTTGATTGCTTCAGGTCTGAGTACATCGTGGACCTAGCTGGCTTGACATGAAGGATTGCTTATTGTGATATCTGGAATGAAATTTTACTTGTCAGACGCTTTCATAAGCCACACATCTATACAAGTTTTGATTAGTTGTCCTGTGAAATTCTTACGAATATTAGATCCATCTGCCAATACCCTTTGGACGTCTGCTTGTCGGATGAGCGGAGAAATGTGATTGTCATTGCCGGTCACTGTAAATAGTCTTAAGATATGTAGGTATATTATATTTAGAGTAATCGGATTCATAGCTGATAGTAGCTTCTCCATAACATGAATAGTTTAAAACTTGTGAATATTACATTAAAACAGCAAGAAGATAAACACTCGATATTGCAGCATTGCAGCAAGGAAAGTACATTGGCAGTCAACATGCATGGCATCAATAAAAGCCTGTACTATATTTGCCTTCAGTAATGGTTCTTATAAGTGTTTAGTCTGCTTTTTGAACCCGGCGAACGACCCACCTCGTTAATCTTGGGTTCCTGTTTTGTGTGCATCTGAGTATGCGGACGTAGAATTTCTGTGATGTTCCTCTTGCATTTGCGGCTAGTAGGAGATTCTGTTGTTCCTGAATATGAAATTGTGGTTGGTGTTGTTATCGAGTATATACATTGCCTATTTTAAAAGATAAGAATACCTGCTCAGACATTGTTGACATTGTGACAAGGGTGTTGTCTAAGACAGTTTCAACAGGTAGCCCAAATATTGTGGCATCCATTATCCCAGTGTCATCCTGTAACTCAACATAGAGGCGGCCGCTGTATCGAAGGGTTGTGTGGTTGTTAGTTTGCATATATTTCATGTCAAGAACAAATGTAGTATAGAGTAGAATAATTGTTGCATATATTGTACGCTGAATAGTTATCTAACCATATGATTGCATCCTGGGTAGAATTGCTGCATTTATTGCAGATCTGTCCCAAGCACTCATTTTTGCAATTTCGGCATGCTTTGAACCATGGCTGCTGGGTTGTTGGTATTGCAGTCATTGATACCTTAATCCATGTTTCTCTGTATAAGGGCTGTCATGTATAATTAATTAGGTGTTAGCTTTTTGCAATTGTTATGCTGTGGACAAGATAACTAAATGGAAGAAACAACTCACCAAAGTAGCCCTAACTGCTGATATGTTGCTGACTTCCATTGAAAGCCGTCGCACCAATGCTGTATGTTGATAATAGTATAGATTCTGGAGGTACTGCTTATATAGGATGCTTGCTCTACTTAGTTAGTTGAACTATTGTGCACAGGATAGAATGGCACGCATTACTATGTGTTGCATACACCGAGGCCACCGCATATCGATGAAATGAAACATGCTCAGCAAAGTTGGGATGAAATGATATACGAATGTTAATTACGATGCTGTTGGTTATAGTGTCAACATGATTTAGTTATATATGCATGTTCTTATCCTCTTGTTCAGCATAACGGTAGGCATGCAATTACATGGCCGACATAGTTGGGATTGGGTTATAGCCGAAGTAGATATGCAAAATAAGTAATCCTTGTCTGTCTACGCTGTTGTACTTACAGTCAATTATAGGAGTCTGTACACTATGCAGTATCAACAATAATGGCAAAGTAGAAAATATAACAAAATTTTATTCAATGCAACAAAGCCACACGGAAACATGGTACTGCACCACATATCGTACAACAAAGGGAAATGAAATATAACAAAGTACGTCACGAGAGAAATTTATGTCGATACATATTCACGACTGGATCTTATTCACTATTATTGCCATTGCGTCGTCACGTTCATGCAATCTTAACATGGCGGACCACCCACCTAAATATGCTGCGATTGGTTTGGTGTACGCCCTTTACAACACGCACATAGAAAGGTGTTGATGCATTGCTTGTGTTGGCATTGATGATGAGAGACTGGCATTCCTGGTGTTACATTATAACATTGAAGTGAGACACAAATTTCATTGTAAATATGTTATGGATGTTGTATTATGTAGTTATATGATGTATTATTTGTAAGTACTATATTGACACCTCTAGCGTCATTCGGGCCAAGGTTGCAGCTGTTGTGTTAAGCACAGTTTCCCCCGCTTGCCCAAACAGCGTAACATTCACTATACCGGTGTCATCTTTGAGCTCAACCATGAGACGGCATCTGTATCGAAATAAATATTTGTATGTAAAATATTGATCTAAACATCTTTAAATGTGAATTTGCATGTGTTATAGCTGGTTAACCTTGGAGTAGTGTTGGATTGGGAGTTGTGGCAAGTATGACAGTTTGAATGAATACACTCTTGGTGGCACATATCACATGCATTGAACCATCCCTGCTGTGTGGTTGGGATGATACGAATGCAGACTCTTATCCAAGCTTCATTGTATGCTTCCTGAGAAAAATGTGGCAGTGATTCAATTTAATATCACATTGTTGTGTAGTAAGAGCTTACATGACCTGACATTGGAAAGTAATATGACAACAGTATTGCGTGAAGTAATGATACCAATGCCGACTGAAGTTCTGCAACGTGGATGGTGTCATGATGTTCAGTCTGGCGATTGAATGTTGGTGGTGCAATTGTTGGAACATAAGATGCGTTTAATGGTACTGGATGCATGTCTCGTTTGGGCAACTAATGGTTTATATAGTGCATAACTGGTAAGTGGTAAATTGTTTAGGAAGTATATTAAGAATACGATGTGGGGTAATGTGCTCTATTAGCAAAAAATCATGTGTATTGTTAGCTGGGGATTCAAAGATTGTTTCGTATCCATGCCGATACCTAGAAATTAGTGAAGGAGGCGTATTTCTGTACATATTCAATCATGTTGTGTAATTTGCTACTTGTCAATTTACCAACAACAGGATAGTACTGTATTACACTGATAGATACTGTAGCATCATCAATGTTATGGTTCGTGAAATGACTGCGATGTAGTTTTACAGATGGTTAAAGTTGTTATGGTATTGTTTGTGCCAAGTGTGTGGGTGCAATACTGTTGTATGCCAAGTGTTTGGGTTGCATGGTAGATAGGCATATGTTGAGAATGCATGTGAGCAAGCTAGCCGATAAAGCATTCAGAGTGTTCATCATCATTTCACTGCAATTGTCAGTTTTGCATAGCTAACTTATCCATTTGTTGGCACACATTTCTATTTCATGGGGAAACTGACAATGAGATGGGTTTGGTATAATTGATCAGTTGTTAGTAGCTCAAATGTATCAGTATGTTATACTGAGCTTGCCTTTTAGATGGTTATAAGAGTCAAGCTTATCACAAGTTGTGTGTGTGATCTGAATTTGCAGGGCTATGAAGTGTTGCCACAATACTGTTATGTGTCAGCTGTCCAAGTTTCATGTTGGATGCAAATTTCCTAAACTTGCATGTAGTGTCGGCATGCTTCTAAAGTTGAATAGCAACTTTTGATGTTTGTGATGAAAATGCCAGTCTCAGCATGTTTCATACGTTAACTGACTGGCACGCATACCTAGTCTAGTTGGGAAGATAGCCATTGTGTGAGAAAAGATTGTGATTTGTGAAAACCAATCAGGGAAAATATAATTGGTATATTACATATAACATGTGTGATATTGTGATAATACGTTATACACATATGTTGTGTAGCTGTTCAAAGCTAGGATTAATCTATTGGTATGAATGAATGCACAAATTGTGTGCCAGATATATGACCATTGCCTTAGCTTATTGTTGGCGGTAATGGTTGTCGTAGCTTACAAATCCCACTACACAAGTTCAATTCTTCTCCCGGTCAACTATACACACAAGGGATGTATGTGGTATTCGCATTTTCACAATTACAATTATAGGACCAAGTTATCAAGTTTTCCATGAAAATGTATGTATACGATTGTATGGGTAGGGCAATAAGCTATTTTTTGGGTGGTGCTGGAGCATTACACGACACGTGAAGAGGCTAAACAACAACCTACATACGTAAAAGCTGGAGAAGTTGGTTGTTTGATCAACATCGGAATTAAAGTGATATATTGCTAAAAAAAGGAAAAAAAACCTTAAAATTAGGTATATGTACGGAGGACATTATCAATGTAATGCATTCAGTGCACAAGTAACACAGTAATCGAAGAATATTAAATGAAGCATGTAATGATACGAATTGTTAATTACATGACTCAAACCAACGAGTATACAACTGGTCCGCAAGTATTAAGTTGCGTACTATTTCAGGAACATCATATAATATATTTAACGCACAATAGTAGGGACCAGTATGGGAAGCAGTAAAGCGGATACTGTTGGATCATATGTCGATTTCGATAAGATAGCAAATAATGCGGTACAGTTTTTTATAAAAAGCCAGTATGAATCTCGATCGTAATAGTTAGTGGAATGTGATCTAGGTAAAGAAGCATCGTGCGAATATTCACATATCTTTTGAATTTGTTTAGACTGATCATGTTTAGAAATTATTGAAGCTACGTGCTTGCAAGGCTATATAGACTTATGTGCTAATACCCTGTCTTACCTATATAGGTTAATAATAAGGTTATGCATTTGGTCAATTTGATGTCTTAAGCATAGAGGACCTTATCGCTTGATTATACATGCGGCTGTAACAATATAAGTAAGCAACATCAGAATCAGTAATTTCGAAATGCCAAACAACCACACGCTGAACATTTATTCAAAATATGATACAAATAGCTGGAATTATGCAGCTAATCCGTATCACTGGGTGACATATAACGACTACACGCTTCTAACTTGTCTTCTGTAATCAAATCCTGTATAATTTCTGGGGCTTCATATAGAATTTTGCATTCATCTAATTGCTGTGCTCCCATACTTGCAAGCTGTTTGGCGACGCAATTTTCTAAGTAGTCGATATGATTTAGGGCTATGTGCATGTCTCGCAGCAGAATATGCCCCTGGTTGATTTGATTTCTCATACCTGCAGGAAAATCTCTGACAAAATGGAATATCTTTATTGCTTTGTAGCATGAAGTCTGTATTTCTATGTTACTCCAGTTTTTATCACAAGCTAAGTGAATGCCGTGATAGATTGCCCAAAGTTCACTCTCGAGTTTATTTGTTGCGTCTAATTTTCCTATGAAACCAAGCATCCAGTTATCTTCATTGTCTCGGCAAACTGCACCGATACCACCACTGCTTGTTGCAGAAGCTGCAAAGCCATACACACTTATTCGGGCAATCCCTGTATCAACCATATATTATGCACAGAATTACACCACAAATCATAAAACACATGCACATTTATGTTATCGGTGATTAACATGACTGAATGTATAGTACTTACTTTGCAAGTTAGGCACGCTCCTAGGAGGGATTCCACCCTGGAAAGTTGTTGCACTGATTAAAGTTCGGGATGTAGCAGATGAGTCTGACGACTCCTCCTTTGGAGATGACATCAAAGGCAGCGATTGTTAATTTTCCCAGTT
This sequence comes from Linanthus parryae, assembly GCA_023055425.1. Lineage (NCBI taxonomy): Eukaryota > Viridiplantae > Streptophyta > Magnoliopsida > Ericales > Polemoniaceae > Linanthus > Linanthus parryae. The sequence continues at coordinate 4,128,988 of JALGPY010000002.1, forward strand.
TTGTCTAGCCAGTTGTTGTGGTGGTGCAACATTGGGTTGTATGGAGAGGGAGACAGATTTAGTTTTATAGCTGACAAATTATGGCACGCATTTCGATAGTAGCAACTGGATATGTTGCCGTGTCTTCTGGTGCTCATGTATTCTGATCACGTGTATAAATTTGGATGCGTGTAATTGTGTCTACATTTATATACATGATTTGGATATGAATGAAGTGGCATTGGAGTACATTTCATACGCATTTGTAACTATAAATGTATGGCAGTTAATATTTCAGTTGGTAACAGTATCAACACAGTTGAACAAAAGACAACTTCATCTAATGTGCGTAAGATGCCGTAATAGCAAAACTACATCCCATTTACGATAAGTATTGGTATACGCGTACGTGATCGGCTACATGAGATGTCACAAATGCTGTTCAAGATAACGCTGTGTGCCAATTGAAGTTGATTACCAAGCCGAAGAGTAATAAAGCGAATTAGTGACTATATAGTGTCAATGTATGTAGTTTTTTTTTTATGTTTCCCTCTTTTTTTTTAATGCTCCATTTTTTTTCTTATTTTTTTTTCTTTTCCTTTTTTTTTTTTTTTTACAGGTGTTTGTTTAGTTTAACATGTTATTGCGTCCAGCTGCACCAGGAAGAGAATTATATCGCGTGGCAGACAACAGTCAGTGGATACAACTTCATATAGAATCGAGCAACGATGAATGCCAAGAACAACAACAAGACAGCAGTTTTGAGGAGGTTAGCAAAGAAACTGATACAGAAGAAGAAAATGCAAGTGCGATGAAGGATATTTTCGAGGAAGAAAGTACTTGTTAAAGTGACTGCATTCTGGTTAAGGTTCGGTGTCAACATTATACTCTGACGACAGCAAAGATGACGATGGCTGGGGGTTCTTTATATTATGATTCTTTGAATTGGTAATGATTTTACAAATGATTATAGAAAGTAACAATATAAATTTGGATTGTATCGTTTGCGGACAGTGTCAGCACTGAGTATTAATCGATCAGAGATTTATTTTGTTGTTGTTGTGTTTTTTTTTTTTTTTTTTTTTTTTTTTTTTTTTTTAATTTTTATTTGATATACAAACGAGAAATATACAGAGACACTGTATTTTGAAACTGATGCAGCTATCTTTGATACATTACACAAAACTGTGTAACTCTTTAATGCAACCTATGGTGGGAAATTGTATCTATATACATGCAACAATAAATACAACATTGAAAAGGGGATCTATGCAATGCATACAGTGGGTGGAGATTAAAACAGTCAGTGGGCTCTTCATCTTCCATTATATAGCTGTTGCTATAAAAACATTCCTAAAACTTTCAAAAAGATTATATCAGAATAGCTATGGACAAGAAAGAGGACGGTGCAAGAAAGTCTCCAGAAACTGCAGAAAAGAAATCGAGCAGCAAGGGGAAGCGACACAATGAAGTCAAAAAGCGGAAGAAGCCGAAGTATACTGTAAGCACGGAAAGCAGTGAAAGTGATAATGAAGTTGATTCGGAAACATGGCATCAGCATGATTATGTTGTTGGCAAAGGATCTGAGACTACAGTTTACTCAGGAAACGAAGACGAAGACGAGGCATGCGACAGTGATACGGCGAGATCGTACGAAAGGAATAAGAAAGCTATTTTAGCTATGTTTCGCCGACAGAGGGAGGCAGGACGTAAAGAAAGAGCAGAGCGACAGGAACAATTGAAAATGAAAGCCGACGATGTTAATGAAAAAATCTCAAAGAAGAAGCGTAGAAAATAAATTAATTATTATATTTTATTTGTAATATGTCGCATAATTTATGTTACAAATCTATTACTTGGGCATGAATGGCTATTATAAATTTTGAAGTTCATATCAAGGATGTCTGCTTTGGTTAGTTTCATTATGGAAAGTTATTGGTGGTCGTTGCATAATAATATACCACGAAAATGCACAAAATAGGAATTACATGAGAAAAATATGAGCAAGATTACTGCTGTATCTTGGATTATCAGACGTTTAGAATTCAATACAATCCAATGTATATTACGAAAAGTATATTTCATGTAACTGTTTATTTTCTCCTATAATATGGAATGGATGTTATTACAGATATGATATGAACATAGATGCACAGTATTAAGACTGTGATTGTATTCCCTTTGAACATCTACTATACAAAAGCATATGTTATGTACTTTAGAATACAATAAATAGTATATTACCGATAATTTCGTTGTGCATTAGCAATTGAACGATAGAGCAGTACATAATATTTAATCAGATACGTAGATGTCGTTAAATACTATGTATAAATATCACAATGCGCACACAATTACAATAGCATAAAATTGACCACAATTAAACAAACAACTGACCAGACTATATATATCGGAGAAATTTCAGTGTGGTGAAGTTACCACCGGAGCACCACTCATCAAAAAATACACCTCAGCATTAATTGAGGTTTCATATATGATCAACACCAAGTTTTACCAAATCAGATGATGTCTACGACACAGGTATGAAACATCTGTTCACAAAAGCCTATTAAAACAGGCAACTGTTAGCTTTACTCTGGTTACATTAGCAATGCAGTTCTGCAGAAGGGGGATAAACGAGAAATAACATAACAAAAAGCATACACAAATACCACAGATGATTGCTACGCATGACAAATTACTGGCGGTAGACTGTTGCCCGAAACATTGGAATACTGGGATCAACCAATTCAATCACGCATGCATCATTAAGCGCTAGCTGAGAATGCAGCACGTATTTAAACCAAGCAAGACGACGGTGGAAAGGATTTCCTGCGTGCGTGAAACCACATGTTGTTTCCCATCTCATGTAGCCATTATCCGATGTTTCTAGCCACACTTTGTTCGGGGTACCAGTCAAGTATTCTCGTACAAAATATGTAGGAATGTTCTGCACAATTTAAAATAACCTGTTGATATCATGCATCAATGCAAATGTCCCAAGGAATTAGAAATTAAGTACTTACAACTCCGCCCTTTCTCGTAGTGTAAGAATGAATGATGCGGAATGCAAAGAATGGCACTTCAGTGTTGTGAGCTTGCGCACGAGCGAGAGCATGATTTTCTTGTGGACCCATTCGAAAGACAGAAGAATTGAGCCCGTAGTTGATTTCCACAGCAGATTCATCCATGATACGGACCTTGAAATTCAAATTGCCTTCATATTTGAACATAAGCACAGCTTTAGGCGGGATGCGATAAGCACTGGCAAATTGAAGCCATCCCATGCCAAAGTAATGCTCATTTTCTACTTGATCGATGCAGATATTCCACGATGCCCCGTTAGGCACATGTAGGTAAACAATGGGTGCAATGCTGTCGTAGTGACGAGCAACATACTTTGGAGGGATTCGCTGCACAAGGAAAATGGTTATCCAACAGAGGTAGCTAATCAATAAATTGTAATTAAGGAGAACACATACACAAATTGCCCGAGATTGTTACCAGGGTGGTATCTTTCTTGTTAAATGGATCGTAAAGCTTGAAGAAGCGAGGTGCTATTTCTTTAATGCCTGCAGTAGCGTGGCTTTCCTGCTTAACAATACTGTGGTAAGTGATTTCGGTGCACGTTGGATCCATTATCCTTATATCATAGCTCAGATTCGCTCTAAATTTGAAGAAAACAAAATATCCCAAACTGATTGAGTTGACTTTGACCACAGTTTTCCACCCATTGCCAAGATACAGTTCATTGTTGCCTGCAAGAATCGTCGTGTCAAAGATTGCGCCGGAGGGAGTTCGTAGCTGGACAATCTTTCCAACATCTTTCCTGTATACATCAACAAAGATACGGGGCAAGGACTGCAAGCGGAACAACGGTTGATTAGATTGCATGCTTGAAATAATATTGTTAAGTTCCTTGTATGCAGAACATGTACTTAATAACTATTTTAAAACATAGGCATATACTGGTATTAGAAGCTTTATATATAAACTTACCAGTCTGTCATTTTCTGGATCACTGGATACGATAACTTTGAAGAAATTCATACTGATTCCAATGCTGAGGCCTTAACTGCTAATGTTTGATTATAGAATGTAGGCTGTGTATACAAATGGCAACCACATCAGTTCTTTAATAAGTTCATATTGTATTACACGCACACACACACACACGCACACTACAGTGACAAACCGGAAGGATCATAACATAGTTATGCATTCTCACAGTGACACAAACATAATGCGGTTCAAAGTACCCAAGAACTCGTGTTTTATATATTTATTCATTTACACATTTCAAATCTTCGGCATCTTGAGCATGCATACTTTGATGAAATAGTACATACATGCAAAAGTACAGAAACAATATCGAAGGGGGAAAAACAGATTGTCACTATAAGCTCGCAATTGCAAACACTACAGATTGAAAATGTTGAATACAATAACACAAACAAGTGATAGCTTATTTCAATGAGTTGGGTACATATATATAAGCAGGTATTCTTATGAACTTGTTCAAATCCCTTTTTTTTTCATGTGATATTACAATTTGGAAGGAAAACCCTAAACGAAACGTACCTGAAGCAGGTGAATCCTGGCGGCGATACCTAAGATTTGCAATATGAAGGGTTGGGTGGGAGGAGCAGTGGGTGGTCATGAATACCCAACGAAGTTTTGCGCGATTAATTTATTATGCTCGACTAAAATTGCAGTGCAGGCCCTCCTATGTCTAGATATTTAATATTATGCATATGATTGGCCGAGTTTAATCGAGAACTAATACATAATAGTTGTTTGCTGGGAACTAATTGAGTCTTCGTTTAAGAAATTAATATATCTGAATCGGCGTTTAAAAATTATACGAAAGATTATTACGTATAAATTGGAGTTTAGTCTTGCATTGTACTAAGGTTGCAATCTTACTAATAACTGATCTTATTACGATTTTGTATTCATCAAAGTTTAAATTGCTATGTCATCTATCACACCAGCCTGATTTGTGCGTAGGTAAATTTAACTAACTGCTAATTTCATCAAAACAGTGTGTACATAATAAGTTTCGTATAGATGTCTATAAAAGACGTCTATTTTACAATGACACAACAATAATCAGACACTAAGTCGAATAATATATGCAAATACATGAATCATAGAAAATTACTGACGTCAAACAACATTGGATTGCCAGCAAACAATGTGAACCTGGATATCTTACAGAGATGGATGTGCAATGAATAAATATTAGAGGTGGCGTACGAAAATGTATGAAGGAAAAGCACCGATACAAAACAAACAAAACATTATATGTTATCTTACACATATGTTGTCCCAAAAGTATACCCAAAAAAATACCCAGGTCTCTGCTATGATTCGAGACATTACTTCACCCTTCCACTACAACAGAACAGGAAACTATATAGTATGGCATCTTCATATGCACAAAATGACTGACATGTTTTGCTCTGAAACTGCACAAAAAATATTAGCAAAAGGCATAAAAATAACAACTGTGTAAGCACAAGTTGTTAATTTTATGCACTGCTGTCACCTCAAGTTCACCGCTGCCATCACCAATTCGAACTCCGAGGCGCCCCCTGCACGATATCAATTTTTTTACATCACAATTAGAAATCATATAATTACATGAGAAAGACACCGTTGCTCACAAATGGACTGTTGTGTATACAACCATAGATGACATGAGTTATTGAATTGGTAAACATTAACTTCAAAAAAATTATGTGAGATGGAACGCGGCATACCATGGTGCAGAAATGCAGTCATTTTTTTCACAGCCTGGGCAAGCAAATACTTCGCCTAGCACGTGGTTAGTAGCCCGGTTGCACTTGTTGCATGCGGTATACCACGGCCGCTGACTACATGGTGCTACAACAACAGACACTCTCACCCAGACTTCATCAAAACCAGCCTGCTGCAATGCAAAATAACATTAATTCAATCGGGAACATCGTAGATAAACTTGCTCGCGATTACAATGCTAGACAGGACAAGTTACCGGACTACTTGGTAAATCTGCAATCTTCACAAGTTTGAACTCAGATGTAGAAGTATTGGCAACTTTCTTTTTCAGTAACATCTCAGGGTCACTGATAGCATCAATTTTCTCGTAGTTAGCATCGCGCCTGCAATATCTTTAGATTGTTAACATAAACTACCAGACGACAACCTATGCACTACATATAGGTAGATAATGAAGGCAGTTTACCAATCCAACAATTCATCAACTCGTGCATCAGGAACGTCAGTCAAGAACATCGTAGACATGGTAGTTTTCAAGGAGAATCCTGGGAGACACAGGCAAAACCATTTATAAACATAACAGTAGATACAAACATAACATATCATACATCAACATTTCAGCAAAAGATAGCATGTTGATACCGGAGTATTTCGATGCCACAACATTAGTGACGATGACCACCGGCTGGGACTTTGCTAACTTGGCCAGTTTTTCTGCATCAGTAGTTGCTATCTCATCCCAAGCTGAAAGGCACACTGGACTCAAACTGTTTGGCAAGGCAAATGAAGTTAGAGAAAACAGCAAATAGATAGAGTGGATAAGATTCAGTAAGGGGAAGGGAAAAGACACGACATGATATCATCGATTACATAACAATTTTTAGCATCATAAATAACTAAAGGCATCTTACATATATATAACATGTATATTTCATATCTGCATTCCATACCAGTATAAAATAAACAAAATTGATGAATCAAAGGAACATACAAGTGTTATACATGCTCATATTAATTTATCAGGCAAATAAAGAATATCTTTATTGCATACACTGATGGTTCATTGCTCACAAGTCACATTGTACAAGCTTAATGTTGACCTGGTATGCTTTCGTTCTTCTATTACTTTACAGAGCATAACAAAGCAATATTTGCAGTGTAGGAGACAATATTTAATTATACTATTGATTTAAGAACTTCCACTGCCTATAATATGATCATACCTAACTAACAAGAATAGGCGCAGAGCAGTATATTAGAAGTAAGCAAGGCACATCCAAAAACTTACGTATCGTCGACAACAACTATATCTCGAACCTTCGAACGAGCACTTGAATCCTTCCATGGCACTGTTTTCGGCGACATGACAGCTATGATTATCACTGCAACATCTGCACATGGATACATATATTGTGAGTATGTAAATTTTGATGGAACGAAGAGAGATAGCCACGGCAAGCACAGCAATAACAAGCACAATTAAATAAGAGCAACGCATAATCAACACAGCAAGCGATACAATGCTAAAATATTGGGGGAAACTACCAAATTTGTCAGGTTTCCCGATGAGGTCGCGGGCGTCAGTCAGATTCTTGAAATTGAACGTAATAGCTCCCCTTTCATCTGCAGCATCTTCGACTGGTACAATTTTCATCTGAGGATCCAGAACAAGGACATAATCGTGATCAATGTAGCGATGTTGCGGGTTAACATGGCGTACAGCTCCATCACTGAACCAGTATGTATGATATGGATGTAGCTGTTTGTCGAACGTTTCCATTTCAGAGTCAAAAGCTGTGGCTTGTATCTTTTTGCCCTGCACAGGACAAAGCAGGTAATGATAATTATGACACAGGTATTGGGTAAGGTCAGTGTACTACTCGCTAACTAACCTCGCTATCACAAAGGACATATCGCTGATACTTAGTGTTGCCAAATCGAGCTGTTGTTGCACGGTACTTCTCAACGACACGAAGTTTAATCTTCCATTCTTTCAATTGATCAGTCAGGGCAGATAACTTCAGCATATCACTTTCCATCCCTAGTTTACAACAACAACACAGAAACAGCATATATAAGCACCACATTTGTAGTTACATGCTTTTCAGATCGTAAAAAAAACTTGATGCATAATCACGCAATCGTTTAACTTTGCAGCAAGTACATTTGATATAGCAAAATCAAGCGAACAACAAATTTAAACCACAATAATGCAGACAGGCAAGATTATAGCAAGCACATATTCGGGGCCATAATTTCATATGTCGTATTTCCAGTGACACGAACGAAAGCATGACAAAAAAAAAAAAATAATAAATAGATAATAATAAAAAAAAACAAAAGATTATATATATATATATGTATGTATATATAGTATTTGCCATTCCTATTGCGAATCACTATTATAATTGCCCCGATGCTCGACGCAGCAGATGTTTATACACAACATTCTGGGTACTGTCAACAGTTTGGATATTATCAAGTGGATGTATTAAAATTTTCACTGACGCAGACAACGTTGCTCGAGATAATGCAACATAGAGTTGACCGTGCGAGAATACTGGTTGAGGAAGATAAATACCAACATACTGCAAGGTTTGGCCTTGGGACTTGTTAATTGTCATAGCAAAGCATGGTCGGACCGGGAATTGTTTTCTTTCAAACTCAACTGGGTAGTTATCTGTTTCAGATGGCCTGAGTGGTATCCTAGGTATGAAGACATCCTTCCCTTTATTGTGCCCTATAGCTATTTCAGCATGTATGACATTAGGGAGGAGATTTTTACAAATGAGTTTAATACCATTAGACAGCCCGGCAGATGAATCTAAATTTCGTAACAACATCACAGGACAACCACGTTTTAAGCGTAGCTCATGAGGAGGCAGTCCATTAGGTGTAAGAGTATGTAAAAACTCTAAAGAATGGTTATCTCGGCTACCAGGAAGACAATGATCAAAACTTGTGTAGACATGTGTGTTACCAGGGAATCTACCAAGTAAAATTTGATTCAGTAAATCAACACAATCATTTCTTGGTGTCAAGATGGCCCGATAGACAAGGTAATCAGATTTCAAGCAATCGCTTTCAAAGTTAGGGTAAACGTAATCAATGAAAGCATTAATCGATGCTCTTTCATTTACAAAAGGCACAACCATAGATTGCGGTAGCTTTAATAAGGATTCATCATTTTCTTGCAAGCTGCCATCCCCGACTGATAGTAGAAACTCCGCAAAAGATGGATCATGTATTGCCCTCATGTTCGCCGTTAGACGTAATAGGCGCATATGAGGCCACAGGTGTGAAGCAACAATGCTGTTACATATGCATTCCTCCTTCGTTGCTCGCACTGTCACAGGAAGTACTTGCCTAAAATCACCACCGAAAACAACAACCTTCCCTCCAAACAATTCGTTGCTCGAGCATATATCGCGGAGCATAGATTCAAAAGCCTCGATATTCTGCTTCTTTGCCATTGTGACCTCATCCCATATAATTACACTTGATTGTCGAATCAGCTCTGCTAAGGCAGTCCGCTTCCCAATGTTGCAGCAACTCCTCTCTTTTGTGTCCAGAGGTAGCTTGAAGCGAGAATGCGCTGTTCGACCCCCAGGTAAATTGGATGCTGCAATACCTGTACTGGCAGTAGCCAATGCAATATAACCCATGCCACGAATACGAGCGAGGATAGCTCTGTAAAGGAATGTCTTCCCAGTCCCACCAGGCCCATCAACAAAGAAACACGCACCTTTCTTCCGCAAAACATGATCAATGATTACATCATATGCAGTTTGCTGGTCCTCATTCAGTTGCTTCGATGCCGCAATGTCTTCTGGAGGGATAGGAATTGCTAACTCTTCATCGATCTCTCGATTTAGCGGTGCAACTTCATCGGAACCATTAATATCCATCGGCAAGTTATAATCTCTTAACTGCCTTCCCATTGACTCGAGAACCATGTTTACATGTCTTAGAGTTCTTGAAAGGACCTGACCTTCACTATAGGCTTCTCCACGACGATAGTCTTCAGAAAGCTTAGCATAAAATCGTTCCCACAGCTGCCGAGGATTACTTGGCTGGCAGAAGACCAGAATGGTGGCAAACAATCGTCGTAAAGTGTGTGGCATCTGGAATGTTGTAGCCTCTTCTAAACAATCTTCCAATGCAGTGTCTTTCTCAAGCAGCCCAAGTTTCTCGCATGCATCACGATATGTTTCACACACATGACTACTGACGGTCCGAAGATGCTCGTATGATTCTGCACCTCTGACATGCATTAGTAGTATACGCAAGAAGAAACGCTCACCTTCCGCGGGATTAGCAGCCACTATACGACCAATAGCATCACCTCTCTTCCGAGGCGTCCACTCCGACTTCGTAGAATTCCATACATAATGTTCAGGAAACTCACTGTAGAGCCACCGCCTAGCTTCTGGATCCCGTTTATTTGTTTCAAAATATTCGGTTAACATCGTCTTCTTATATTTCTTATCCGTCGCGATATACGCAAGTTTCGTATATTTGTTGAATGCAATGGACTGCATTCCAGGTAGATGAAGCTGGAGGACAGTGACATGAGGATACATCTCATTCAAAGGAAACTTGAAGATACGCCAAGCAGCTTCAGGCGGGGAAATCCATCTAGCAGACTGAAAAGCCTTTATTTCATCTATGCAACCCTTCTGCTCCGATATCACTTGGAACACAACCCTGTCGTGACCTTTGTATATATATTTGTACATATATTTTACAGCCTTTATGGTTGAGCATATTTCCACATTTATGTGGCAGTCATACTTAGCAAGCAAGTAAGGATTATACGGCACAACCCACCTGTTGTCCAATGTTTGCCCTCTTACCTCAACAGTTCGGCCATTTCTTTGCCGGCGATAAACTGCGAATGCATCATCACCAGTCCTTGTAACATCTGAAAATTCCCGGGGATATTTGTTCTTGCAGCCAGTTTTAGGTCGCATGCAAGGGCACTGTCGGTTAAACTCACCACATGGACCATGCATCATATGTTTCTTCACTGCATTATGTAAATGAGGATTTGCATGCGGGTCAGGTATTTCGGCAGATATGTACTTGTCAATTCTATCATGACTCATTAACTTGGCAAATTTCTTTAGAATCAGTAGGAAATGCACATGTGGTAGACCCCGCTTCTGGTACTCAATCACGTACGTGTAAGCAGCAATTGGGCCAAGTATCTCCCTATCAATCAAATCCCGCTTGAATTCTACTGTTTTTGCCCGGAAAATTCGCGCTACTAAATCAGGCCGGTTTTGAGGTTGCTCAAATGGTAGAAGCTCCGCACGAATCTCTGCCCAATTGGGATTGCATGTCATCGTGACAAGGTAATCAGGTTTGCCGATTTTACGCACCAAAGCCATTGCATCCTGGTAACGACGCTTCATATCACGGGGCCCACCTACAAAAGACGGCGGCAACACGACTTGACGCCCGACATTATTTGGGTTCATTTCCCCTGCAGTGATGCTGTCCAGTATTCCCTGGTAAAGTTCCGCTCGGATAGTGTCCTGATGCTGACGCACATAATCTAGCCTGCTTGTCTCAAGTTTCACATACATATCGACCATGTATTGCTGAAGCAGACGCCCAAAGAACAACATCGATGACCGGCGTATATCTCGCATCTGTAACCGGTAGCAGTAATACTGACGACAGCTAACAGTTGCACTGTCAGACTCTGCATCACTTGGACCTGCAATTAGAGGCTCATTATTCAGCAACACACTACACACAACGACACTGGTAATATGAACTCACACATACTAAGTAACAACATCAAACTACCTTTTCGTGGCTTCTTTTTCGGAGGTTTTTTATAAATTCTAGGATGCCATCCAGGCTGCCCACGAGGAAACATGATAGGATACTGAAGCGGATCAAAACAACCCAGATGATACTGAATACTCTTTGCTTCACCACCCTTATGCCTCACCCTAATATCACGGACGTATTTACCAGCACGCGACTCATCGTCAATCCAAATTGCTGCAACCTGATCAGATGTGGGTAAATTTTGCGTTCGCTGATCAAGTCCGGGATCACATTTAATCCGAACATCACAATCAGCAAATTCAGGGCTTGCACTAATAGACTGAAATGACTGGTTATAAGGATTGGCCTCTAGAATATCAGTCAAGCATGAAATAACAGCCGGATCAAGATTTTCAAAAGCCTTCAATCGGCTTTGCAGCTGGAAGGCTGGATCATAGAAATAAACCTGTAGATATCTAGGAGGTTGTTGGCCAGGATCAATATCATTAATGTAGTGGTATATCTGCCCTTGTACACGGAATGTATAGATCCCTTTGCTTTTATTCGTCGTGTCAGGATCAGCTTTCACACCCATGGAAGTGAAGGAAAACAGGCAATTGTATGCACGAATATTGTTCCGGAAATCTTCGCTAGTCACATTGTCGGACAGGAGCAACTCCGCCAACGAATTTGGGATCTCATGGGGGGCAAGGACTACACACCCCTCACTGCAGCAAAAGCCATCTGGTTCGTACGCAAATAATTTAGCATCACAATGTGGACATTTCCGTGGAGAGGGCAGCATGCTTGGCTCCATGGGCGGGGACGGAGCACCCCGCTCCCACTTTTTCGTACGTCTCTGCCCTACACAATCGAATAAAAAACCAATTAACAAATATCAAACCATAACTGAAAACACATATAAATACAAATGAAACCATAATCAAGAACAGAAGACTAACGGGGTGGTTGGGGAACTGGAGCAGCACCGCCGGCACGACTATTACATTCACCCACAAATACAGCAGGAGGTACGACAGAGGTCCCTCTATTCCCGGGAGGCGCATAGACAGTGTGTGGATGATGTAATGAACCTGGCGATGAGGACACCGACGCGCCTGAAGCAATATTCAGCAACCCAGATGACACAGCTGGCATGTAGGACAGCACAGTATTTGGTAAACCATTATAGGCATCCAAAGCAGTACCATATCCGGCCGCAAAACCAACATACGGTCTATTCAGCCCAAAACCCCTCACAGCCATGGAACCAACAGGTATGGGATACGGGGAAGCATACCTAGGTGCTTGCACACTACTACCTGGTATCGCGGTATAGACAACAGAACCGGTAACAGAGCCCCTTACATCTGCATTGTGCACAGACGGGCTGGGATTCGCAATACGCCCCCGCGGTCTACCCGAGGGCCGCGGAGCTATGCCAGGCATATTACCTCCTGCAGATGAAGGCCCACTATTCGCATTTTCCGACCGCGGTACTGAGCCAGCATTACACATTAAACCAGGTAAAAGTAACTAAACCAAACAAACAAACAAAAAACCAAAGGGATGGCAAGACATAGATCCCACACGCTAGCAAGCCAGAACAGAAACACAGCAACAAACAACAGGCATGAAACTAAACACACACTGCCAACTCTAACAGACATGAACATACCAGATAAGCGATCAGATGAAGGCCTACCATCCGCATTTTCCAACCGCGGTCTACCCGTCGGCCGAAGAGCCGGGCCAGGAGTGTTAACTTCTGCAGATAATCCCGAACCGCGTGCTAGCTCCTCCCCCACTAAACCCCGGCGAGTACGTTTCCCAAGACTACCTGTAGGCATTTAGAAACTACAGGCCACACACTACAAAAAGCCACAAACATCAATTAACTTCAACCACGATAACAACATCACAGACACAAAATCTATACCAAATAACCAAGCAGTAGACAAACCACATTTACACCGCAAATTCTCAGTCGCACCATCAATCCAGATTACACATGATTTATACCGATTCCAACCTCACCGAGATGCCTCATTACTAAAATAAACGCACCAGCTTAAGACACTGAGCCAGCATTACACATTAAACCAGGTAAAATTAACTCAACCAAACAAACAAACAAAAAACCAAAGGGATGGCAAGACACAAATCCCACACGCTAGCAAGCCAGAACAGAAACTCAGCAACAAACAACAGGCATGAACAAAACACACACTGCCAACTCTAACAGATATGACCATACCAGATAAGCGATCACAACGAATTCCTTGCTCAACCAACAGCTGATCAACCTGCAAACACCAACACTGAATGTAAGCAAATGTGAATCATACTAACCAAGCATCATCTTATCAACTGGCTACAACCACCACATGCAGAGCCTATACGTATATATAGCACACTTCTACATGCAGTAATAACACCATTAGCCAACAAAAAAACCCCAGAACACACACATGCAAGCAATCAAACCACATAGAAATACCTATTTGTTAATCATCATCATAAAAAACACACATGCAAGTAAGTATTACAACAACCCACATGGCAGAGTAAATATTCAATCCACAATCAACCAAATAAACCCCCCCACCCCAACCACCAACTGCCCGTAAAAAAAGAAAAAAGTAAAACCCAAGTCAAAAAACCCAATTCAACAACCCTACAGAACCTGACAAACCGATACACACACCAAGTACCGGATAACGCACAACCCACCATACCAATTTCCGGCAGCCGGCGAAAACAAAACCCACAAGCCGTAGAAAACACAGAGACGAAGAGAGACGAAAGAACTAACCTGGTGACAATAGATCAGCAAATGGCACCAACATCAGAAGAGCCTTCTCCCACATTCTTAAGAATAAATGGAAAAAAGTTGACACCTGTCCCACTAACGATTGCCGGAAACCAGCCACAGCTACTCGGAGCATCGCCACCTGTCCCACCAAGAAGATCACCGACTACGAAGTTCATGTTCCACAGCCCAGACCAACCAGAGACAGTTCAAAAGACAATATCGCCCTTCAACCACAGCCTATCCGTTCCACGTCAGCAAGGGCATAACCGACCTTTTCTACACGTCACAATTACGTAGGCATTTCGCTGGCACTTGGTCCGAATTGGCAGCACGTAATTGGACCACCACTGCCACGCAAACTGGCCGTAACTTCTTTTATATAGGTAGTAGGAAATCTCATTCACACTCTCAGAAGATGTCTCTTATTTGCATATCAATTTCTTGTTATCTTATACCTATATTTATGGATTACATGAAGTATTGACCGTAACCTGGAGTTACGATATTTTATGACCTGAAGTCATAATAGTTTATTGTTACGTCTCCTGAAGAGATGTCTGACATTTTTTTTCTAAACCTCCTGAAGAGGTTATGTTATGTTACTTTATTTTATTCAATCTTTACACATTTTTTTTCATTACGTAATGATGTGACTGTAACCCGAAGTTACAAACAAGCGCATCTAGAAGATGCAGCTATTTCATGGCTTGTAACCTGAAGTTACGTATTATTAGATCTCCAGAAGAGACGCTTTTACAATTCTAGCCATTTGTTTTTCAACCTCCTGAAGAGGTTGCAGTCTGTTTATTTTATTATATCTTAATGTTACGCAGCTCTTTTCTTTTATATATTTATATCATTTATTCATTATGGATCAAAAACACACCTCCTGAAGAGGTTCATAATCGCCATGGATATTAAATCTGGCCATGTCATATGTACCCGAAGTTACATATTACATGATATCATAACTTGCAGTTATGAATCTTAGAACCTGCAGTTCTAAAATATTTTAATTCGAAATCTCCTGAAGAGATAGCTAAAAATATTGAATAATGATCCACCCTCCTGAAGAGGATGAACTGCATTTACTGTTTATTTGTCCTTATTATTATTTTTATTTTATTTTTTTAATTAGAGTTACATTACTTGTTGTGCACAAGAGAATCCGGCCGGGAGAACTCTGTGTACACCGAGAGCAGAGGATCGGAAATGGCACAGGAAGAGTTGGGTTGTTGATAGCTTGAAAATGGATTAGTCTGGGACATCTTTTTACCATTGGTTTTAACCCTGTGAGAGTTGAGTTTGCCCATTTTCAGCTTATTTTCCACCTGATACGAGGCAGAGATTTATAGAACATGACTGCAAGATTTGAGTAATTTTATGCATACTTTTGTTTGTTGGATATGATCGCGGGTACATGTTATGATGTGCAGGTAACAGGTGCCGAGAAATGCATGAGATTGACTTGGATGGGAGGCAGCGTGTCAGGAAGGCTGAGCAGAAAAAAGCACAAAAAGTCTAAGTTGTGCGTTCAAACGCAGGGCATCTGCGTTCAAACGCACCAGATGGGAGCAGCGGGAAAATGGCGGAAAAGAGGCTAAGGCGTGCGTTCAGACGCACGGCCTGCGTTCAAACGCAGGACTCAGATCCAGAAGTGCAGAGAGAACAAGTTGTGCGTTCAGACGCACAACCTGCGTTCAAACGCAGGACTCGACATCATCAACAGAAAGACTAAGTTGTGCGTTCAAACGCAGGCGAGCTGCGTTCAAACGCACATGTCCGAGAAGCCAGAAGCCAGAAGGAAAAAGTGGTTAAGGCCTGCTTTCAAACGCAGGAGGTGTGCGTTCAGACGCACTGCGTTTGAACGCAGGTGAGTTGCGTTTGAACGCACGGAGGATTTCCAGAAGCTTCCAGGACGGGTCTTTTTGAGGGTAAAACAGGAATTTCGTGCATCAGTTTTGGAGACTGTGGCAGTATAAAAGGAGGTGTCCCAGCACAGAATTAGGGTTACACATACACACTCATACATCTACAATCATCATCACAGCAGCCAGTTTCAGAGCTGTCAGGATTGGAGCAGAGCAGGATTGGAGCAGTTTTTCAGTATTCAGCCAATAACTTGTTTGATCTTTTCTCTCTTTTATGAAACATTGTTTTTCAATAATTCAATCTAGCTAGACCTTTTTCCTAGGTTCTTGGTGAACCTAGGGTTTATGAATTCAGCAGACTGGTTTGTTTGATTTTCAGATGCATGGCAAGTTTCAGTCTTAATACAGGATGGATTGTTTATTATCTTGTCTTTGATTTTATTTACATACATGAATGGCTTGATCACCCAGGAGTGTTATAGACAGGATCTGGTGCACGAGAGTGACCAGTGAGAGTTAGGAAGAAAAGACAGGATTTAGTACTCTGTCTTGATGGATCGAGAGGTGAAGAGAATCAGGGGACTAGCCCAGAAGCATTAGACCAACTGCTAGACGTGTAGGGGGAGACCGAGAGGAGAACCTGTAACCCTAGCAGGCTTAGAACGAACCTGCAGATTTAGGTGGACCGAGAGGACCCGAAAATCTGCAGGAGAGTGACAGGTACATGAGACCGAGAGGAGATTGTACTATTGGTATGCTGGCATAAACAAAACCACTGTGTGTTTCTGAAATAAAATATACCATGAAAGCTGGAGAGTAACCCTAGGGGATCCTGGGACCTAGATTCTTAGAATTATTGATTTTTACAACTACCACAATTTCTGCAACTTGCTTACAAGAAAAATAAAATAAGCTTTTCTAAATATTGTTTTATTTACTGCAATTTAGTGAGTAGAATCACATCCCAACCTTCCTCCTTTTTACGGACTTTGTGTCTGATTCTAATTCTAATAAGCAAAAACTTAAACTGTTCTCGAGGGTTCGACAACCAGAGTCACAATTGCATACTCTATATTACTTGATCGTACACTTGCGAAAAAGCAGATAGATTTACGCTGTCAAGTTTTTGGCGCCGTTGCCAGGGAACGGTTACAGTTTTTGTTAAAAAAGACATTAGAATAAGTCTCAAAGTTTTTTTTCTTTTCTTACGTTTATTTCCTTTTGACTCATTGCTCTTGAATTCTGATTTTCAGGCTATTCTAGTTTATGTCCAGATTGCCTAGCAAACTGGTATCACCACTTGAAGATCCCGAAAAACTTTTCAGAGAGCAAAGTCGCAGACACCGAGCCGCGATGTCTGAGCACGGAGAAGACACAACAACCGAAACAGGAACACCCACAGGACAGCAGCAACGTACTCCAGCACAGATGGCTCTTTACATTGAAGAGCTGATAGCAGCAGGCTTTGCTGCCAGGAACAATCAGAGGACTTATAACAGGTCTGGAAGGGCGTTAGTCGAAAACTTTGAAGTCCCGACCGGAGGACATCAACCAGCCATCGTAGTGCCACCCATTACAGCAGAGCACTTCGATCTGAAATCATCCACCATTCAGACCGCCCAGACTCATTGTCCTTTCAATGGGAAAGCAGATGAAGATCCCAACGACTTCCTCGGAAAGTTTGAAGACTACTGCAACAAGATAAAGTATAGAGGAGTCGAAGCGGATACGCTAAAGCTGATTTTATTCCCATACTGCTTGTTCGGAACAGCAAAAGACTGGCTGGAGGCAAGACCACCGAGGTCTATCACAACCTGGGATGGGTGTGTTGCTGATTTTTTGGCAAAATTCTACCCCGCATCCCGCGTGATCAAGCTGCAGAGTGAGATTTTATCTTTCAAACAGCAGATGGGGGAAACGGTGGTAGACGCATGGGACAGGTTGATGAGACTCGTTAAAAATGCCCCAATCTCGGTTTCGGGGACGCAAAAGTTCTGCAGGTATTCTACCATGCTCTTGACAGGGAGAATGCTGACAGGATTGATAGGGAAGCTGGGGGTAACTTTCTATACCATGTGGATAAGGATGGAGCATATGAACTGATGAAACAATTAGCCAAACAGGATACTCGCCTGTTTGATGACCGCAGGCTCACAGCGATAGCAGAACCAGTGGTTGATGACAGGATTGACAATCTCATGAAAGTGGTACGGGACTTAGTTAAAAAGGTGTATACAGAGAAGAAGCCTGTGGCATCAGTAGACGAACCTGACTTTGACGCAGCAATTCTGGAGCTTCAGACCGAAGATGCCAACTATGTTCAGCAGCAGTGGGATCCTAGTCGCTACAGACCAGGCACACGTGACCATCCAGGGTTTCGTTACGGAAACCCCAATGCAGCAGTCTATGCACCAGGATTCCAGCACAGGCCACAGGCACAGCAGACAGCCCCAGCACAGCACGCACCAGCAGCACCACCACAGCTAAATTTGTCACAGCAACATTTTGAGTCCTATATGGAGAAATTCAATAAGCAGTGGGAAACTAGATTTGCGCAGATGGAGTCATTAACTGCCGATGTAAGCCAGATGAAGATTGCTATCCGCAACCTGGAGGTACAGAATGGTCAGCTTGCACAGAACCAGGCAGAACGAGCCCCAGGGAATTTACCATCAAATACAGTGAACAATCCACGCACTCAAATCAATTCTATCACAACTCGGAGTGGAATTGCACTGCAGGATCCGCCGTATCCCAGTCATGCACGTGCAGAAAAGTAAAAAATTATTGAACAAGAAGTGATTGACCGGGAAAACAGTTCAACCGCTAACCCTCAGAAAAGGGGTTCGGTCGAGCAGGAAGCAGCGCAGACTAATGAGGGTAATCCAGAAACAGTGCCAATTTCTAAGGAGGTTCCTTACCCTCTGAAGACACGTAAGAGAGACGACAGCAAAGACTACGCCAGATTTCTGGAGGTATTCAAGCAATTACAGATAGACATACCTTTTGCCGAAGCACTTGCCAAAATGCCTACTTATGCGAAATTTCTCAAAGACATATTGTACGGGAGAAGGCGAATGAGTGACTTCGAAATAGTAAATCTGATGGCAGAAGCGAGCAGTTGTGTAAAAAATGGTCTACCACTGAAAAAGAAAGACCCTGGCAGCTTTGTTATTCCAGTAACCCTGGGCAGTGCATACACAGGAAAAGCCTTATGCGACTTGGGCGCCAGCATCAACCTGATGCCACTGACCATCTTCAAAAGTCTGGGAGTCGGAGAGCCACGTCCAACAAGAATTATGCTTCAAATGGCTGACAGATCTGTGAAACCTGCCTATGGAGTAATTGAAGATATCCTGGTAAAAGTGGGAAAGCTTATTTTTCCAGCAGATTTTGTGATACTGGATATGGAGGCCGGAGAGGTCCCGCTAATCCTGGGCAGACCTTTCCTAGCAACTGGTGAAGCCATTATTAACTGCAAAAGTGGAGAGTTGTCCATGCAAATCAATGAGGAAAAAGTGAAATTTAATGTCTTCAAATCTCTCCAGCTTCCTGACCATTATGGGCATGAAAACTGTTTTGCAGTAGAGGTAATTGATGATCTGGAGAATGAGGAGATGGAAAATTTATGGGAAGAATTTGAGGACATGTATCCAGAGGAAACAGAGGAGCAACAGGATGAGCAGATCATGGGAACAGAAAGCTGGGTCACGCTAT
This sequence comes from Linanthus parryae, assembly GCA_023055425.1. Classification (NCBI taxonomy): domain Eukaryota; kingdom Viridiplantae; phylum Streptophyta; class Magnoliopsida; order Ericales; family Polemoniaceae; genus Linanthus; species Linanthus parryae. The sequence continues at coordinate 4,148,917 of JALGPY010000002.1, forward strand.
ATAGGGATGAAGGAGGCGAGGAGAAAATGACACTGGTCCCATCACTCCAGGAACCACCAGCCCTCGAATTAAAACAGTTTCCAGACCACCTCAGGTACGCTTTTATTGGTGAAAATAATACTCTGCCGGTAATTGTTTCTTCTCTTTTATCTCAGGAACAGGAACAGAAGCTGCTGGAGGTACTTCGAGAGCATAAAGAAGCCATCGGATGGACAATTGCGGACCTAAAAGGAATCAATCCTGATTACTGCATGCAAAAAATAAGAATCGAAGAGGCAAAGAAGCCAGTCATCCAGCCTCAACGGAGACTAAACCCAATTATGAAAGATGTGGTACGTAAGGAGGTCATGAAGTGGCTAGAAGCAGGAATTATATACCCCATATCAGACAGCACCTGGGTCAGTCCTGTCCAGTGTGTACCAAAGAAAGGGGGTATTACAGTAGTACAGAATGCTGATCAGGAACAGATCGCCCAGCGCACTATCACTGGCTGGCGAATCTGTATGGACTATCGGAAGCTGAATGATGCCACGCTAAAAGACCACTTTCCGCTGCCATTCATGGACCAGATGTTGGATTGACTAGCTCACCATGCTTATTACTGCTTTCTTGACGGGTACTCTGGCTACAACCAGATCTATATAAATCCATAAGATCAAGAAAAGACGACGTTCACCTGCCCATACGGAACGTTCGCCTTTAGACGAATGCCATTTGGATTGTGCAATGCTCCAGCAACATTCCAAAGATGTATGATGGCTATTTTCTCTGATATGATAGAGAAAAATTTGGAAGTTTTCATGGATGATTTTTCGTTATTCGGAGACAGCTTTGAAGACTGCTTATACCATCTGGCAAGAGTTCTGATTCGCTGCAGAAAAACAAACCTGGTACTCAACTGGGAAAAATGCCACTTCATGGTTACTGAAGGAATAGTGCTGGGACACAGGATTTCCAGCAAAGGACTGGAAGTAGACAGGGCAAAAATAGAGGTGATCAAGCAGCTGCCATATCCAACCACAGTGAAGGCAATTAAGAGTTTTTTGGGCCACGCAGGATTTTACAGAAGGTTTATTAAAGATTTCTCAAAAATTACAAAGCCACTATGTAATTTGTTGGGAAAAGATGTGCCCTTCGTATTTGATGAAGCCTGCAAAGAGGCCTTTGATGTGCTTAAAGAGAGGCTGACAACTGCCCCCATTATCACAACGCCAGACTGGACCCTCCCATTCGAGCTGATGTGCGACGCCAGTGATTACGCAGTGGGCGCGGTACTGGGACAGCGAAAAGACAAAGTGTGCAGTGTCATCTACTATGCCAGCAGGGTCCTGAATGAGGCACAGATTAATTATGGGACTACAGAGAAGGAGCTGCTGGCAGTCGTTTTTGCCCTGGATAAGTTCAGATCCTACCTGGTAGGTTCAAAAGTCATCATATTCACAGATCACAGTGCGCTGAAATACTTACTGGAGAAGGAGGATGCAAAGCCAAGGCTGCTGCGTTGGATTCTGCTGATGCAGGAATTTGATGTCGAAATCAGGGATAAAAAGGGAGTTGAAAATGTGGTCGCTGATCATCTATCTCGTCTGGAAAACCCTACAGTAGAATTGGTGCCAATTCAAGAAAATTTTCCGGATGAACATATTATGAAGATCAAGACCAATAGACGGCCCTGGTACTATGCCATAGCCAATTATTTGGTCAATGGAGCACTCCCTGAAGACATCACCCCTTGGCAGAAAAAGAAGTTTATTTCAGACTGCAGGCAATATTTCTGGGACGACCCTTATCTGTTCAAGCAAGGGGCAGATAATATTCTCCGTCGTTGCATTCCATGCCACGAGATTTTGGAGGTAATTCAGCACTGCCACTCAGCACAATGTGGGGGACACTTCAGCGGACCAAGAACAGCTCACAAGGTGCTGCAGTCAGGATTTTTCTGGCCAACAGTCTTCAAGGATTGCCATGATTATGCGCAGAGTTGTGATCGCTGCCAAAGGATAGGAAATATTTCCCAGCGAAATGAAATGCCCATGACACTTTGGCAGGAAGTCGAGCCGTTTGATGTTTGGGGTATTGATTTCATGGGTCCATTCCCTTCGTCTCTGGGAAATCTCTACATCTTACTGGCAGTCGATTACGTGTCAAAATGGGTGGAAGCAATAGCGTGTCAGAAGAACGATGCGTCAGTCGTGGAAAGATTCCTCAAACGTAATATCTTTACCAGATTCGGAACACCGAGGGCCATGGTCAGTGATGAAGGTTCTCATTTTATCAATAAGGTCTTTGCCAAAGTTTTAAAACAGTACGGGGTGTCTATCCATACGGTGTCACTGCCTTATCACCCTCAGGAAAACGGGCAAGCAGAGGTGTCCAAAAGAGTGATAAAAAGCATACTGGAAAAAACTGTGAATCCTGGACGCAAGGACTGGTCGCTAAAGCTGGATGATGCTCTCTGGGCATACAGAACTGCTTACAAAACCCCGCTGGGAATGTCCCCATACCAGCTGGTGTTTGGAAAAGCATGTCACTTACCAGTAGAATTGGAGCACAAAGCATACTGGGCAATCAAGCAGCTGAATATGGATCACAGTTTATCAGGAAGCAAAAGGAAGATGGCACTCCTCGAACTAGAGGAATTCCGTAAAACTGCATATGAGAGTGCCAAAATTTATAAAGAAAAAACAAAGAAGTGGCATGACAACCACATTCTACCAAAGAAGATAGAAATCGGGCAGAAGGTTCTCCTCTACAACGCAAGGATGAAATTCTATCCAGGGAAGCTGCGCTCAAGATGGTCTGGACCATTTATTGTGAAGGACATTACATCATGGGGAGTGGTGGAGCTGGAGAACCCGAGGGATAATACAGTTTTCAAGGTGAATGGGAACAGAGTCAAGCCATACAGAGATCCTCAGGAGATCATGGAGGTAGAGGCAATCTACCTCGACCTTCAGTAATTACAATAGAGGTAACAAAGTCGGGCTGTCGACTGTAAATCACAAGCGCTGGTTGGGAGGCAACCCAACATAGATTAGTTGTTTTTATATAATTTTTACAATATTCATAATTTGAGAGAAAAGTGAGAAAGAGGGGTGTAATATTGAATTCAGTGTTTCAGGAATCAGACATGTGCGTTCAAACGCAGACACCCTGCGTTCAAACGCAGACCCACCAACAGACCGAAGAAACACTGGAAATGGCTAACACTTATGCGTTCAAACGCAGACTGCCTGCGTTCAAACGCAGATCACACAATGAAGAGTTCCACCCAACAAGTGGTGCGTTCAAACGCACAAGGTGCGCTCAAACGCAAGAAGAAAGAGATAGGTTGGAAAAGCCTAAGGACGTGCGTCTAAACGCAGAAGGTGCGTTCGAACGCAAGAACCAATCAGCAGAGAATTTCTAGAGACAAGGCGTGCGTTTAAACGCAGATTATGTGCGTTCAAACGCAGCTCATCAGAAGCATTGCAGAAATTAAGCATTGCGTTTAAACGCAACTCATGTGCGTTCAAACGCAAATCAACAAGCCCAGAAAATTCAAAGAACTTCAAGCACTGCGTTCAAACGCACACCATGCGTTCAAACGCAGATCAAGAGAATTTCAAATTTCCAGAAAAGTGGAAGCTGTGCGTTCAAACGCAGAAGCTGCGTTCAAACGCACATTCGAGCGGGATCAGAAAATTTTGAAAAAATTTGAAAAATTTTGAAATTCAGGGGCCATTCTGCAATTTCTGAAAATTTGCCTATATATACTGTACGGATGACAGTGACTCATTTTCACTCAAGTCATCCAGTTTTCAACTCTCTCTCTAGAAATTCTATCTGCCCTAGCAGCCGCCAGAAGCAGTCAGCCGCCAGCAATCTCCGAAGACCACCGCAGGAACACCAGAAAGTCAGGACCAGTGTGGGGGTGGTCCAACTCATCAGATCCAAGCAACTTCAAATCCACTTCAGAGAGTAATTTCCAGATCTGTACCCGTAAGATTTACTCCGGGTAGCCAGGTTCTATCTTTTCCTTGTCTTTGAAGATTTCCATTTTTTCTGTTTGAATCTTGAAATGGATGAGGATAGCCCTTACATGAGGCCTGATAGGGCGATTGCACCCTTGAACATCATAGAATGCAGATTGCTTAGGGTTGACCATTTCTGCGACCATAGGTTTGTTAACATGGAGGCTCACCATGTCTTCTGCAAGACAAAAAGATTAGGTATGATATACCTGCTGAGAGAACGTTTCCCCGTGATAGAGTGGCAATGGGGGATGAACTGTTCAACTATACTGGGCAGGATCATTTTGGGGATTTGTTTACTGGTTTTACCAATCTGCAAGTCAGTTCTGTGCTGGCTAAGGAGATTCTCAGCAATCTCCAGCAGTGCATGAACAGTGAAGCCCAGTCAATAGACTGGATTTACTGCAGAAAGAGATGGATTCGAATCACCCCAGAGAGTATTCGAGAGAGTCTGGGTCTGGAATTAGTGTTGGATGACTGTCAGTTTCCGGAACTGAGGCGTCATCCCTCTGAACAGCTTAGCGAACAGATCCTAACCACCTTGTGTGCCGGTGTACCGGGCGCTGCTTGGTACTATCCTGAACGGAGTCCTTCCTACCGGAAAATCCCTGCGACCTACCTGATTCGAGAGGCGAGATGGTGGACTGAGTGGGTAAACAACAGAATTGTGGGTATTAAACACTTTACCCGCATTGATTATAACATTGCCCTTTTGGTGTACTGTCTGATGGCCCGAGAGCCTGTGAGCCTCCCGGAGATTATTTGTGAGTTTTTCCGGGAACGAAGAGAGACCCACAGCAAGAAGGGTTTGGGTCTCCTGGGGATGTTAACAAAAATGGCGCAGGATTATCGGGTGGTTATTCTTGGCGAGCTGAGAGATATCCGACCAGTGCAGGTACGCAAGTACCGAAACATGAGATGTGCGTTGCACGAGGCTCTGCACGGGCCTCCAGAATTTGTCCAAGTGGACGATGATGATGATGATGCTCCACCTCAGGGTGGGGGTGCTGGCATGCCACCACCACCTCCTCCCGGTGATGGGGGTTTTCCAGCCTTACCAGGTCCCCTCCGACTGCCACGATCTGCCAGTTCCAGTGAACACAGGCAGGCCGACCCCGACTTAGGGCAGTCCAGCAGAGGGGCCAGGCGCAGTTCTTTTGGGCGCCTGGAGAGGACTGAGCATGAGGAATGGGTCAGGAAGAAAATTAAGGCCCAAGAAAAAGTGCAAAACTACCTGGTAAGGACGGTCAAGAAAATGGCCAGGGGTCTTGGAAAGTTGTTCAAGACCCAGAAGCATATTTACCACGCTAACACAGCCGCATTGAGAGCTCATGAGGCGGCACTCGCTGAAATTCAGAGCAACATGCGTGGTAAGAGATTTAACTTCCCGGACCGCTATTCGAGTGATAATTGTCCCAGTTGGACAATGGAGGATAGTCGGCCATATGACAGCTTCTCTGGCCATGACCCCACACCGAGTCCGGAGCATGCAGACAGTGTAGGTGACCCCGGAAGACCCGGTACCCAGTACCCACCTAGGAGGCAGCATGCAGACCCAGGGGCCAGCAGTGCCCATCCCGGTGCCAGCCACGCTGGTACCGCTGCCGCAGCACGCCATGCTGCGAGGAAACGCGCCAGAGGGCGAACCCCTTCACCATCTCCCGAGCCGACTGATCAGTCTACTCCGGAGAACACAGATTCTAGTTACAGGCCAGATCAGTAGAGTCGCGAGGACGCGCCACCTCTAGTGTGGGGGTGGGGAATCGTGTCCTCCTGCATAGCCATGTCAGCATATTTTTGTCTATTTTATTTTTCATTTTATTTTCATTTTCTGAGTCAGCACGTTTTTTATGTTGAGTCTACCCACCAACTTTTCTGACCTTGCATGAAATAAAAAAAAATATAAAAAAAACGGAAAAATATAAATAAATTAAATTTTTTTGAGAAAGGGCAACTTAGGACCTGGAAACTGAAGAGAATCGAATGAAAGAGCTCATGAGAGTAGGAAGCACCGTAGTAGGGACACCTCAAATTTTAGTATTTTGTGCGCAAGTCTCACGACAGGATGTCCCGGGTATTCAGGAATGTGGAAAGTAGATAACAGGCATACTTTTGGCTTCTCTAGTGTGCTAGGAGGATTTGGTCTTTAGATAGTTGATTATTCCGTTTCCCGTGGAAACTTGTGGACTCTTGGAATCTGGGGTGGACCTTCGTGTAGAGTCGGTTTTATGTGGTACAAGTCTTCGGCCTAAGCGAAGTTGGGGAATGTACACCACCATCCCTTAAGGTGGTTCCAAGAGAAAATCCTAAAAAGCCCGCACTCTTAAAGCTCTACTGCACAGTTGTAAAAACAGAGGAGGTTTATATATAAAAAAAAACAATCTGAAAAAATAAATTTAAATAATCAGTTGTGCTTAAAGGAGAAACAACATAATGTGCTTCCGTTCACATGGAAAATTTGGATTCAATCCAATTTAGAGCTTAAGAGGGAAATTAAAGTCAAGCCGTATTACACAGGAGTTGTGTCTCCCAGCAATGGGAGAATTTGCAAATCAAACGCAATAACGGCTAAGAGGGTCTGAAAACCTCAAATGACTTGGCGAAGAAAAACTATCTAGTGACTTAAGATGCCTGGACCCTCTAAGTCAAAAGACGTGCTTTATCTTGGTTGGTTTGGTGGATGTTTGGGGACACCTTAGTGAGTTTTGTGCACAGGATCAGTTTATACCATTTCTTGCTGCGTGTTGTGGAATTTCAAAATGAGCTTGTGAGGATTTGATGATTTCAGTTTATGATAGAGAGGTTGCCCAATCTCAGGATTTTTTTTGTTGTGTCTTGAGTCAGTTTGTATATTCTGTATCTGGGTCAGTAATCTGTTGAGTCTTTTGGTCTGTAGCATGAATCTGTGAAAAAGGGGAAGTATGCAAATAAAGTATGCAAAAGAGGGGTCTGCAAGGCAGTATGCAAGGGTCTGCTCGGGACAAGCGCAGAGTTTAATGTGGGGGTATTTTGATAGCTTGAAAATGGATTAGTCTGGGACATCTTTTTACCATTGGTTTTAACCCTGTGAGAGTTGAGTTTGCCCATTTTCAGCTTATTTTCCACCTGATACGAGGCAGAGATTTATAGAACATGACTGCAAGATTTGAGTAATTTTATGCATACTTTTGTTTGTTGGATATGATCGCGGGTACATGTTATGATGTGCAGGTAACATGTGCCGAGAAATGCATGAGATTGACTTGGATGGGAGGCAGCGTGTCAGGAAGGCTGAGCAGAAAAAAGCACAAAAAGTCTAAGTTGTGCGTTCAAACGCAGGGCATCTGCGTTCAAACGCACCAGATGGGAGCAGCGGGAAAATGGCGGAAAAGAGGCTAAGTCGTGCGTTCAGACGCACGACCTGCGTTCAAACGCAGGACTCAGATCCAGAAGTGCAGAGAGAACAAGTTGTGCGTTCAGACGCACAACCTGCGTTCAAACGCAGGACTCGACATCATCAACAGAAAGACTAAGTTGTGCGTTCAAACGCAGGCGAGCTGCGTTCAAACGCACATGTCCGAGAAGCCAGAAGCCAGAAGGAAAAAGTGGTTAAGGCCTGCGTTCAAACGCAGGAGGTGTGCGTTCAGACGCACTGCGTTTGAACGCAGGTGAGTTGCGTTTGAACGCACGGAGGATTTCCAGAAGCTTCCAGGACGGGTCTTTTTGAGGGTAAAACAGGAATTTCGTGCATCAGTTTTGGAGACTGTGGCAGTATAAAAGGAGGTGTCCCAGCACAGAATTAGGGTTACACATACACACTCATACATCTACAATCATCATCACAGCAGCCAGTTTCAGAGCCGTCAGGATTGGAGCAGAGCAGGATTGGAGCAGTTTTTCAGTATTCAGCCAATAACTTGTTTGATCTTTTCTCTCTTTTATGAAACATTGTTTTTCAATAATGCAAGCTAGCTAGACCTTTTTCCTAGGTTCTTGGTGAACCTAGGGTTTATGAATTCAGCAGACTGGTTTGTTTGATTTTCAGATGCATGGCTAGTTTCAGTCTTAATACATGATGGATTGTTTATTATCTTGTCTTTGATTTTATTTACATACATGAATGGCTTGATCACCCAGGAGTGTTATAGACAGGATCTGGTGCACGAGAATGACCAGTGAGAGTTAGGAAGAAAAGACAGGATTTAGTACTCTGCCTTGATGGATCGAGAGGTGAAGAGAATCAGGGGACTAGCCAAGAAGCATTAGACCAACTGCTAGACGTTTAGGGGGAGACCGAGAGGAGAACCTGTAACCCTAGCAGGCTTAGAACGAACCTGCAGATTTAGGTGGACCGAGAGAACCCAAAAATCTGCAGGAGAGTGACAGGTACATGAGACCGAGAGGAGATTGTACTATTGGTATGCTGGCATAAACAAAACCACTGTGTGTTTCTGAAATCAAATATACCATGAAATCTGGAGAGTAACCCTAGGGGATCCTGGGACCTAGATTCTTAGAATTATTGATTTTTACAACTACCACAATTTCTGCAACTTGCTTACAAGAAAAATAAAATAAGCTTTTCTAAATATTGTTTTATTTACTGCAATTTAGTGAGTAGAATCACATCCCAACCTTCCTCCTTTTTACGGACTTTGTGTCTGATTCTAATTCTAATAAGCAAAAACTTAAACTGTTCTCGAGGGTTCGACAACCAGAGTCACAATTGCATACTCTATATTACTTGATCGTACACTTGCGAAAAAGCAGATAGATTTACGCTGTCAGTTGTGTGTAGGGAGAGAGTAAGGCAGTAGTAATGTCTGAGAGAGAGACAGAGGTTTGGCAGAGCTTCCGCATATGTCTGGTGTGTCCTCCTTTGTATGGAAAGGTTAACGTCCTATATATAACGGAGAATGTGACCGTTGCAGTGTGGTTAATGCGCCCATCAATGGCGGCTTAATTAGCTTAACCACAACGGCACTTTCGTCCGCGTATATAGGGACCGTTACAGCACGTTATGCGCGAATATCGGAACCGTTATGGGGTTGACCGGGTTTGACCAGATTGACCGGGTTTATGGAGCTCGTGCCATAAATCTCTCAAAAGCAGTTACTAAAGGTCGCGCGCGGGCTTGGCTCGCACGCGACAAGACTTACTCTAGCCTCCAAACCACTAAGTCCCTACAAGTCCCGTGCAGTGGTATGCGAGGGCCCTGTCTCGCAGCCCCCACATGGATCAGCGCGGCTGGTGATCCAGTGTGTGTGGAGCACAATATGGTGTGCTGGATGGTTTCCACGTGGCCAAGATCTGTCAGCTCAGAAAGCACTATCTACATTAGCCCCCTTTCTGCGCGTGAAGACTCATAGCCGGATAGACTTCCATGCGCAGAAACCAACGTACGCGTCGCCGCCACGCACCAATTCAAATATGAGTAAGTTCAGCCCCCGTGCGTGCCATTATGACCTAAAACCCCTAGAGTCGTGCCGTCTGGCCTTTAGGGTTTTAGGCGTGACGTCAGCTTGTCCTCTGATTGCGCGATTCGACGGTGACGGTTGCGACTCGACTGCTGAAAGGACGCAACCCTTCATTGTTTTTGGATAAATACTCTGTACTCTCCATTGTAGCAAAGCATCACTTCTTTCTCTTAAAGTGAATGATACCCGGAAGTCTTCAAGAGCAGATTCAGATAATCAATCACCAGTTCAAAATTGCAAATCGTCTTCTTCAATTGTCTGCATCCAAGCAAGCTTTACGAAAACAAGGTTGGCCTTGTTCAATTTTGATTTAATATGCTGATATGCTTTGAACTGCGTTGGATCTGCAAACCCATGACATATTATCCACTGAAAACTTATGAAGAGGCTCACAATATTTGAATCCAATTTCGATTTAATCCCCCAATGATAAGGACCTTGAATGTAGGGTTTTTGAAATCCCTGATAATGCAAACGATTCCAATCTCTAATTTCGGAAATTGGTACCAGACTGTTCATCTTTCTTCCAATAGATCCTGAATCTCGAAATTCAAACTGAAGTGTGCATATTTCTCCCCCCTTTTTTCTTGCTTTTCCGCAGGAATGGCAAAGACGAAAGGAACTAGACCCACTAAGGAGGACGAAGAAATACCTGACCTTCCGCGAGCTCTATGGCGAAAAGCCCCCATATCTGGGTGGCAAAGACTTTTACCATGCTAGGGTTAAGGCAAAGAAACTGCCTACCCCTGTACCTGGTGAGGAATTGCAAACATTAACCCCTCCAGTTAACTCGGCCCTGCTCGAATTGATTGGCTCCGAAGACGTGGTTCGATTGGGAGTCGAAAATGGGTACTTCCCGTATACTGCAATTTCCACCCAAGCTTTTGTTCAGAAATTGGACTTCATGGATGAGTGGATCAACCATGTATTGACTCATCACGCCATGACTCTAAACGATGCTGGCGTATACTTCGCAGTTCGTGCTATGAAGGGTGCTGCCGTGAAGCTGGACCAGTCCATTCTTCTAAACCTTCTTTCCCGCTACTCGCCTGCGACTCACACATTTCATTTTGCTGAGTTCGAGGCTGCCCCCACGCTCGAGGATGTGCACATGCTGTATGATCTGTCTCCCATGGGCGAGGTGGATCCTTTGAGTCCCTTGAGAACGGATGCGGAGATTGCTTTGTACACGCAGATGGAGGAGTGCTTGTCAGAAGTAAAGAAAATTTCCACCCGGTGGACCACTACAGAAGTCCTTCCTGACTGGAAGTTGGTTGACACATCTGCGAAAAACACTTGGAAAAAGTGGGTGCAATACTTTTTCCGTGATTATGCGAACAGCAGCATCACCAAGAAGCTTCTGAGTCAAAACCCGAAGGCTAAGAACTATGTGGATGGCAAGGGTTATCACTTGACCCTATGCGCCTTCCTCTACGCCTGGTTGTCGAGGTACTTAATTGATGGCCACCCGCATGATGGGGTCTTCTATCACGTGCTGCCTCTTGCTGTGAAATTGGCCCTTGGCCAGAAAGTCGCACTCGGACCCTTGGTCTTGGGCACGCTGTACTACAGGCTAGATCAGCTGGTCGTGGCAATGAAGGAATCGCGTGGCCGCCTCGACATACTGACTTACATCAATATTGCCTTCTTGACAATGTGGGTCTTCGAGCGATGGCCTTCATATGCCCCTGTTTCTTCTAAGCCCAACAATTGGTGTCCCCCAGGTGCGGAGGAGGAACGTAATAGCGGCAGAGCTGCGAGGTGGTTTGGAACTAACTACCCCAAGTGCGTCTGGAGCCTGATATGCGACAACCGGGAAGAGTTCATAGCCAGGCCCTATGCTATGCGTATTGAGAACGTGCGATGGTTTCCAAAACTCTACCCTTCTAAGGGTGTTGCCTTTTCAGAAGAGCTCCTTTTCGAAGGTGGCGAGCATTTCCACGAGCGCTATCGCGAATTCTTTTGCTGGTGCCTGAGAGGCTCCCTTCCTGCTCTCGCAGAGCATGTTCGCGAGCTCGCGTCGCGGTACGAGAGGATCACCGTGGATGTTGATCCCACTCGCGTTTCTCCCCAATTCGGCTTCGATGCAGTGGCACCCTCAATCTGGCCGCAGTCTATCATCAGAGGCTGCTATAAGCGTTTGTTGTCAAAGGAGTGTAAAACAATCTTGATGAGAAATCTCCCCTTCGAGCAACCTGCAGGTAACCGTGAAGGCGGCTGTTCCAGAAACTGGCTCGCATACTGGAACGCCCAGCAGAGAAGGTTTGAGACGCAGTCGATCCCTCAGCCAAGCAGAGCTCCTGTGATCAAAAGTAATTCTTTCCCTTTTCATCCCAATTGTAGTCTGGACGAGTCTGAATATGGTTGCTATTCATTGCTGGATCGCGAGAACCATCTGTGTCCCTCCATCATTCTAGATGAAAAGATCGCTGCGGTTAGAAAAGGCAACTCGCATGTCATCAGATATAGCGAAACTTTTGCTAAGGTAAGCAACTTCTCTTGCATGCGCTAAGCTTCTTTAATTCAATATATTGAAAACTTCATAATACGCTTCCTGCTGTAGTGCCATGTGCGGAGGTTTGCATCTGGTGAGCGTTCCAAATCGCTTGTTACCACCATTGTTACTGCAAGAAGGCAAGGTCAGCCATTTCGACTAGCATCGAGAATGGATCCCGTGGTCGAGACCAGGATTCGCGAGATCATGAATGCTTTTGCTGATTCGCTGATAGACAACACTCCGGCCTTGTCTCCCCCTAGGGATGATCCGTATCCTCCAGCGACTGCTGCGCCAAGAGCGAAGAGGCCCAGGCAAAGAGGAATTACAATTTCTTCCCCTAGAAGCGCTCCAACTTCCCCTCCTGCGAGGTCCCTTTCTGCCAGGGATAAAGGTAAAGGTCGCATGACCGGTAAAGCGCAGAAGGAGTTCGCAGTGGAGACCTTCGTTCCGTTCGACCAGGAGGAAGAAGAGAAGAGGCGGGAGCCAAGAGAAGGAGATGAAGAAGAAGATGTCAGAGACAGAGAGGGAGATGCGATTCATGAGGAAGAATCAGGAGGTATCTCAATCGTACTTCTCTTCTCATTATCTTAACTCTTTCGCAATCTGGTTTGAACCAATTGTTTCTTCGCAGATGATGATGATGAGACCCTCAGTGGCCTTTTGGCCAAGAGGAAGAAGAGGGGTGCTCATTCTGGTGTTTCTGATGAAACCATAAGCGAGGACATTCTTGCCGAGTCCAGGAGGACAGCTGCGGAAGCTGCTGAAAGGAGAAGAAAGCGAGAAGAAGAGGAACTCGAACGCGTGAAGCAAAGGAGCCTAGAAGAGCAACACGTCGACGACCTAGTGGGTCCAAATAATGAGGAAGATGTGCTTCCAGAAGAGATGGCTCCTCAAGTTGAAGAGGAGGATGCGGCTCAAGAAGAAGACGCGGCGGCTCTAGAGCAAGCCCAAGCAGATTTTGAAGAAATCGCAGGCGGCAACGAAGGTGAGATTTTAATCTCGCAGTAAATTATCGAGATGTTATTGTTGGTGCGCTAAAGCACGGTGTGTCAAAAGCTGACATTCGCCGTTGGCTAGTAGGCAAGTTCGGTGAACCCTCAGGTAATAATTTGAGCGATATGCGTGAACTAGGCTTAACAGCCCAAACATAATCATGACTGGTTTCTTCGCGTCCCAGGTCACGCTCACCTTAAAGACATGCTTAATGAAGACACATTAATAGGGCAAGGTTACACGTCCTTAGCATATGACGAGGATGCTGCAATCCCACCTTCGCGTGGAGGTGATCGTTCTTAGCTTACGAAAGATAATAAAGTAACATACGATACAAGTTACCTCACACCATCGTATTTTGTATCGCAGGCAATGCTGATGAAACTGTGTTGGAGCAAAGGAATCAACCTTCTGCGTCCTATGTCCCGGTGCCGAGTTCTCATACCGAGAAGCCCGTCGCAGCTGCTGAATATGCAGAAGAGCCCCTTGAGGATGTCATCGAACTTTCTGATGATGCCGAGGCTGACACTGTGTTAATGGAGGAAGATGCCCATGCTGGTGCTGAGAAAATAGGAACGAACGCTGCTGATGCTATCGCACCTGAAGGTATCCCTCATCAAGCTGCGACTTCTGCTACCGCCATGCCTCCGGTAATGACTGAGCCGGCGGCACCTCTTCCTGCGTGGAACTTTTGGGGTTCACAGGTCGGGGCTGCAATCGCACCTGGTGCGGCTTACACTCTTCCCCCCAACTATGAGGAGTTAGAGCTCGCAGCTGATAGAAGAGCAATTGAGCGAGGACAGTCTTCAACTACTCCAGCAATGCGCATTCCTTCTCTGCGCAAGATCCTTGAAGGAACTGGCATGTCGTGATTTGCTGTTCGCATCTTGTATTCTTCATTTGCGAGTTTGATAGTCTAACTCGGCTTTGACATTGCTTTAGGGTTGAAGCAAGCTGACGTGGACTGGCTAGTTCGGATGCGCCTCTCCTACCCCCAATCATTTACGAGGTCTCTGGAGATAGGGCCCTTCGATAGGAGGCTATTTCTGATTGAAGCCATCTGGATTTTGGAGCAGCTGTCCGCGGCCACACCTGCGACCATTTCTCCTCAGAGCGCGGAATTGCTTTTTGGCATGTGCCAAAACCTTCTCGCCAAAGTTCAAGGCAAGCTAGGCTTCAGGTTTCTTATCAAAAGAGTTACCCTGATTCGCGCGGCCGTGACTTTGAAACGCGGCCACCAAAACCTCGCACCTGAGAAGCAGAAGGTAGAGCAGCAAAGGCAAAAGGTTGAAGAAGCTATGAAGCTCTTTCAGGAGATGAATGCCAAATGCGAGCAATTGAAGCAAGAAGTGGAGCAAGTAGAAAATCTGAGCCGTCAGTTTACTCCTCATGAATCCTTGATCAAGGGTTTATTTTGATTTTGAAAAGTAGCAGATAAGTAGCTGAAACATTATCGTAATGTTCTAGGGTTTCTCCCCCTTTTTTATTTTTTTTATTTTTTTTTTCAAAAAGAATTGAAATGCCCGTTTTGCCCTTTCCGGGGTTTGCTCGAATATCTCTGTGCATATCAATTTATGACGTCATCAATTGATATTATGCCTTGATTTTCGCGCTAATTGCTCATTAGATAAGCACGCTTTCCTTGGGAAGTCCATCCGAATCATGACCATCCGTCATTAATTAGGATACGCAACCGAATCGTCGTAGCCTTTAGTAGGGTAATTGATTGTTACCTCTTTTCAAGGCGTAAGTGATTGATCCTTACCCTCTTTTCAAATTCTGCTGACTCATCTTGGCAACTGAAGAGTCTTCACAAGGTCTATATAAACCCTGCCTTTTGCTATTTGGGTTCTTCATCCCAAAATGTGGTTTGCTGTGAGTCCTTATGACTGCTGGCTTCAACGCTTATTTTCCGTTGATTCATGGCAGTTTCAAGTTGTGAAACCTGAGTTTGTGCTTTGTGCTACAGAAATAGTTTCCAAGATCTGCTTCATAAGGCTTATTGATCTTTATAACTATCATAAAGAAGGTGCAGATAATACCTCATGTTTGCTCGAAGAATTTTCTTCGTCTATTATGCTTGCAGGTCATTATTCCGGCCGCCTCCCGGCGAGGTGCAGCGCCGTACTGACCTTGATAACGACTCGTGACGAACGGCGGGATCTCCTCCAGCATGCCCGGAGGTTGATCATTCGCCACCACGTTCGTGAGCTCAGGGTGGCGAGCCATTGTGCTCGTCTCCGTGGAAAAGGAGCCCATTGCCCGAGGAATGACTGCTCCCCTGTTCTTCACAGCCGCATACGCCGGAACAAGTGGTTCCTCAGGAACGTCTCTTAGGTGTAAGACCAAAGAATGGCCTTGTCAGATCCTGGGATCTTGATCATAGCGTCGCATAGCTTTTGGGACGTTTGTAGGACGTTCATTTTATAGAAAGAGCCGATTTGCTACAGATCTTTGGTCGCAGATCTTCGTATCGCATAGCTTCTGCTAGGACCGTTAGGTCTATCCTTTTTCAGCTAGGATTCCCCCGATGTGTAACTTCTGCTTGTAAGTTACCTTTTAGATGCATTGTAAGCCATGTTGGATGCGTAATTAGCTTGATTTAAGCCTTTTCGCTTGTAAGCTGTTATCTAGACAGATGAATTGTAAGTCATTTTGACTCATAATGATAAATTGCTTTGTATGACTTGCTGTCTTGTTACAACAAACTGTAATTTCGCATATGTGCTGGCAAATTTTGCCTTTTATAGTGTTATATCCACGCTTTGCATTGTTGCTATAAGTGGCTATCTGCCAAATAGATTCGCAGATATGTTTTTAGATCGTTCGAGACCGTATTTGCGCAGCTTTGCTACCTTGGCAGATAGGCTTGTGATTTGCTTTAGATTCAAGTGCAGGCGCTATCTTAACATATAGGCTTTTGTAGATCATTTAAGATCATTTTTCATGATGCTGCTATCATGGAAGAGAGACTTAAGAATCATTTTAAGATCGCATTTGCACAGTGCTGCTACCTTCACAGATAGGCTTTGAGAGATCACTTAAGATCGTTTTTGCGCATGGGCTGCTATCGTGGCAAATAGGCTTACAAGATCTTTTAAGATCATTTTCGCATGGGCTGCTATCGTGGCAGATAGGCTTTAAGAGATCAATTAAGATCGTACTCGCATAGGCTGCTATCGTTGCAGATAGGCTTAAGAGATCAGTTAAGATCATGTTCGCATGAGCTGCTATCGTGGCAGATAGGCTTAAAAGATCAATTAAGATCATATTCGCATGAGCTGCTATCGTGGCAGATAGGCTTAAAAGATCAGTTAAGATCGTATTCGCATGAGCTGCTATCGTGGCAGATAGGCTTAAAAGATCAGTTAAGATCGTATTCGCATAGGCTGCTATCATTGCAGATAGGCTTAAAAAAAAGATCAATTAAGATCATATTCATGTAGGCTGCTATCGTTGCAGATAGGCTTAAAAGATCAGTTAAGATCGCATTTGCATGAGCTGCTATCGCTGCGGATAGGCTTTTGCTAACAGTAATAATGAACTAAATGAAGCAATAAAGACAGCTAGAAGCATAAAGTTCTTCTCATATGGGAGAAGTCTTTTATTATAGAACTCTCATATGGGAGAAATGAGATTACAATTCTCTCATATGGGAGAGAAGATGTGCGAATCATAGCCATACAGAGCATAAAGCAACGTTGTAATATAACGCATATAATGAGAGAAGTTAAGGATAATACTTCTTAATCCAGCGCATGTTGACTGAGCTTGGGGTTGAGGTTGTTTCGTGTAACCTCCGTATGCTGCAGTAGCCACTGTCGAAGACTTCTGAGACTTCAAAGGGTCCTTCCCAATTGGCTGCAAATTTTGGGTGAGCAGCCTCTCGCATGCAATGATCAGATGCGCGCAAGACCAGATCTCCAACTGCGAAATCTCGTCGTTGGACTGTTTTATTGTACGCACGAGCGATCCTTTCCTGATATCGTTTGTTGGTCCTTTTAGCTTGCTCCCGCTTTTCTTCTAGCAGGACTAAGTCATGGTCGCGTTGATTGTCGTACAATGCATGGAAAGCCAATCTTGCAGAGTTAACCTTTACTTTCGCAGGTACCACAGCCTCAGCTCCATAGCATAAAAGGAATGGTGAGACCCCTGTGGGTGTCCTTGGAGAAGTCCAATAAGCCCACAGGGCTATGCTCAAAGAATCAGCCCGCTTCTTGCGGTCATATGCAACCATCTTGCTCAAATTTCTCAACAGCGTCTTGTTGGTTGCTTCTGCTTGCCCATTCCCCTTCGGGTAGTACGGGGTGGAGCATATCTGCCTGATGTTGTATTCTGCTAGCTTCGCAGCCACCTGGCGATTAACAAAAGGAGTGCCATTATCCGAAAGGATGGTGTTGGGAATTCCGAACATGCATATGATGCTTTCTTGGATGAAATGGACCACAGCTAGCGCATTTGCCGTCTTTAGCGGTATCGCTTCTACCCACTTGGTGAAAAACTCGGTCGCGGTGAGAATGAAGTGATTCCCGTGTGAGGTCGGTCGAATGGGACCGATGAAATCCAGAGCCCATGTGTGAAACGGCCATGGCGTTCCCAATGCATGTAGATCTACAGCAGGAGCGTGCACTAGATTACCCTTAAATTGACACTCCTGGCAGCGTCGTACTTTGGTGCGGCAATCAGCCTCCATAGTGGGCGAGAAATATCCAATTGAGAGGAGCTGTCTGCATAATTTCGCACCTCCCTGATGTTCCACCTGGTGAGAAAGGTCCATCACTTCTTGTGCTTCCCTGCCGTCTAGACATCGCAACAAGTTACCTTCATGGCCTCTTCGCCAAAGCAGATTTTCTTGCACCACATATCGGGCTGCTTTCCTCCTTAGTTTCTCAGCTTCTTTTCTTGACTCAGGTACAGTACCCTGGGTGAGAAAATCAAAGAGTGGTTTCCTCCAATCCGCATCATCGTTGGTCAGAGCAATGAGTAAAGAGTCCTTGATTAGTGCGCAACTCTCGCACTTCCCTTGTATCAGTGCTGCGGCCGTTGACATGTCTGGCCAATGGATGCCATATCTCTGAGCTTTCCGATAGATTGACACCTCACTTTCCCCGCAAGCATGTTGGTGAATCTTTTCTAATAGCAGCTGTCCTTCTTGCTCGGAGACGCATCGCATAAGTATTCCGCGAGGGCCCTTGTAATAAAGGGTGTTGTCATGTATGCAATACCCCTTTGTGGATGCCCAGTTCTCGCTGCTCGTGCCTTCTGTGATGGCCCGTAAGATTGACTTTCTCCAATCCGCATCGTCCATGCGTTCGTCATCGCACGCGTCCTCTGTCAACGCCGAGGATGTTCGCACTTCAATCGAGATTCTTGCAGGACATTTGTCCGTGCTGACCTTGGATCCCAAGGTAGCTAAAGCGTCAGAATGCCTGTTGTCCGCTCGAGGCTTGTGCTCGTACCTAACGTCGCAGAATTGTTGCACCAGCCTTTGTACCAAGGTCCGGTAGGACATTAGATTGATCTCCTTCAAACCATACTCGCCCGAGGCTTGTTTGACGATTAGCTTGGAGTCCCCCACAACCGTCAGATTGCTTACTTCCAAAGCCTTGGCCGCGCGAAGCCCCGCAATGAGGGCTTCATATTCTGCTTCGTTGTTGGTGACTACGAAGTCAAGCTTTGCGGACATCTGTATGACTTCCCCATCTGGTTTTGTCAAGACTATCCCAATGCCTCTACCTTTCCTTGTTGACGAACCGTCGAAATGGAGCGTCCAATAGGGAAACTCAACTGCATAGATTTCAGGTCCCTCCAATTCTTCTTCAATCACCGGCTCATGGCTGTTATCGGGGAACTGTGCCAGCAAATCCGCCACCGCCTGCGACTTGATCGCCCGCGGTCGCACGCATGTGATGTCATATTGGGAGATGGTCATATCCCATTTTGCCAATCTTCCCCCAGGAGTGGTGTGAGTCAGAAGATATCGTATGGGATCACTCTTTGTGACCACCACTACTTTGTGCGAAGCGAAGTAGTGTCTCAGCTTCTCTATTACGAAGAATAAAGCAAGGCAATGACGCTCGATGTCCGTGTACCTTGATTCTGCGGGCTGCACAATGCGAGAGATATAGTAGATGGGCCTTTCTTGACCCTCATACTCCTGAGCCAGAAGAGCTCCTATAGACTTCCTTGTTGACGTCAGATACAGCAAAAGCGGTGATCCTAGCTGAGGTGCGATCATTACTTTTGAAGATGTCAGCAGCTCCTTTAGTTTCTCGAACACAGCTTCGTGCTCCGGAGTCCAGTTGTATACGGCATCTTTCTTGAGAAGATAACTGAAACAGAAAGTAATTTCAGCAATCGCTGGGATGAATCTTCGCAAATATGATAGCTTTTCCCAAGAACGTTTTCAAGGCACTTTGGTTATGTGGCGGAGTCATGCCGGTGATGGCTGATACTTTCGCAGGGTCATGCTCGATCCCTTGGCGATGCACCACGCATCCCAAGAACTTTCCTGACGTCACCCCGAATGCGCACTTCATGGGGTTCATCTTCAATTGAAAGCGTCTGCATCTGTTGAACACTTTCCGCAAATCCGCCAGATGGTCTGCTTCCTCCTTGGATTTAACAACCAGATCATCCACGTAGAATTCCACTTCCTTGTGCATCATGTCGTGGAACAGGGCCATCATGGCCCGCTGGTAAGTTGCACCTGCGTTTTTGAGACCAAACGGCATCACCGTATAGTTGAATACTCCCACTGGGTGATGAATGCGGTTTTCCGTGCATCTTCAGGGTCCATCTTGATCTGATTATACCCACTGAAGCCGTACATGAAATTGAACATGCGATGACCCGCTGTCGAATCAATAAGTAGATCAATGTTGGGGAGCGGAAAATCGTCCTTGGGGCAAAAACGATTGAGATCCCGGAAATCCACACAAATGCGAAGTTGTCCATTCTTCTTTACCACTGGCACAATGTTTGCCAGCCATGTGGGATGGTGATTCGGCTCTATGAATTTGGCATCCAGGAGTTTGACAATCTCCTGCTTAATCTTCACGTTGAGCTCCGGCCTAAAGCTTCTTGCGCTCTGCTTTACCGGCTTGGATCCCGGAATCACGTCCAACCGATGCATGGTGATGCTCGTGTCCAGGCCGGGCATCTCATCATATTCCCATGCGAACACGTCCTTGTACTCGGTCAAGAGCTGTAGCGATCTTTCCTCCTCTTCGCTTGTGAGGTCCGCACTCAGAAAGACCGGCCTCTTCTTTTCGTCGTTCGGGCTTAGGAATACCTCCTTCAGCTCTTGCTTTTGCGGTCTGGGTTTGTCTTCCATGCATTCGGGTGCTTCTTTGAGTTTCTCTTCTAGAGTGCTTGGCATTGGTCTTTCTGCCTCCGCAACCTGCTCGATTTGGTTAATTTTCTCACGGATATCTCCATGCTCGCGTGGGGACACCCCCGCGCACCTTCATATGCGATAGCATTTCTTCTCGTTGGCGTAGAAACTCTCTATCTCCTTGCTTTCAGGGTCATACTTTGCTATTCTTTTCAGAGTGTATACATTCTTTCGCTGGTAGACAATCCGCGGCGCTTCTTCTCGCATGGGCGGCCTTTCCTTGGCATCCTCCCTTGTCACCATCACTCCCGCAGGTGACTGATCTTTGATATCTTCCCATAGGAGTAAAGGAGTGGGGTTGAATGGTCCCGTTGTTTGCTCATCTGCCATCTCGGTGAACCACACCGCCTCACTGAGATGCACTTCATCAATGTTGAATGGATTCGTCGAAGCTGGTATCTCGACTATTTTGTCATTTCAAATAGCTTTCATCACTTGGTGAGCTGTTGAAGGGACAGCATCAAAGCGATGAATCCAGGCTCGCCCTATGATCATGTGATACGTAGTGTTCGCATCTATGACATAGAACTTCGCTGAGCACTTGATTTTGCCGATCTGGATACCTAGGCGGATCCATCCTATCGTCATTCTGGAGTCGCTCCCGAATCCCATCAACGGGGATGGACGCTTGAAAATCTTGTGCTCTGGGATTCCTGCTAGCTTCAATGTGTGGAGCGAAACAACATTAACTGCTGCTCCTCCGTCGACGAACGCTCTTTTGAACTCGACGCCATTGATGATGGTCGTCACATACAGAGGCCTCTGGTGGCTCGCATCTGTCTTCTTGTCGCTGGTGGAAAAGGTTATGATCTTTTCTGTAAAGCGAGACGCCCTAATGACTTTCCCATTGGAGACTACGAGATCCTCCTCATAATCTTCTGCTATCCTCAAGATCGCTTTTGTCATCTCCGTCCGGCATTTTTCTGAGAAGTTCATTTCGTCGAAGAACCTGCTGAAGCCGTGCGACCCCTTCATCCGGTCGGCACGCTCGTCCTCCGTGTCTATGCTGTAGTCTTCATCATCATGGACTTCGGCAATGATGGGTAGACCATCCTCTGCGACCTCTTCCAGATCCACAATCGAGATCATAGCGACCTCTTTGCCTTTCGATTCTTGCTCCGCATGGGCAGGAAGTGGATTGTTGCGCACATCCTGCCTTTGGTCGCTGACGATCAGTTCGCCATTCTTCATCTTTTGGCTGAACACAATTCTGAGCTTCTTGCAGTCCGCCGTGGGATGCATGACCTTGCCGTGGTATTCGCACCACTTCGGGTCCCTCACCATCTCCTTGGAGGGTGCCCTCTCGAGCAGCGGTAGGACACCGTCCTTGCGCCATTGCCTGCAGAGGTCGCTGGCTTCTTCCACCGAACATGGAAGAGGTGGTGAATCAAAGTTCACAATCTTCGCCTGCTTTTGGGGTGAGACCGTATTTACTTCAGCTTCGCGTCCCCTCTTGTAGCTGAATCTCCCGATTTTGAAAGTAGTACCGCCCGAGGATCGCTCAGGAGCGTTTATCTTTTTCTGCCTCTCCACTATAGGCTCGATGTTCTTCGTGCATTCGATTAGTTTTGAAAACGTAGGCGTTTGCAGGTTAATAAGCATACCTTTGTACTCATCTCGCATGCACTGCAGGCATATCTCTACGAGTCTACTTTCAAGCATCACATCTTTGCATTCCAAGGACTTGGCCCTGAACTTCTTAATGAAGGTTATTCCGTCATCTTCGCGCTTCTGATACATCCGCGAGAGGTGAATCATCGCCACCTTTTCCTCCATCTGGAAGAACTTGGTGTAGAACTTTTGGACCATATCGTCCCAAGTCTTTACGGACCCGGCTTCCAACGTCCTGTACCACTTGTAAGCCACGTTTCCCAAGGATTTCGGGAACTCGCGCATCAACAGTTTGGGATCGGCTCCATACGGCCCCATCACATCAATGAATCGCATGACATGTTCATGAGCGTTCCCATTGACGTCTTCGAACTTGTCCCATTTAGGAGCCTTGTACCCAACAGGGTTAGGCTTGAGATAGATCTCTCGTGGGATAGGCGGATCGTTGTCTAGCTTCGGGATGATGGTATCCGCGAATGATTGGTGAGCCAGAATGGTGTCTATGCGCCGTTGCAGAGACGTCATAAACTCTGGAGTGTTTCCCTCGGTAGCAGGAGGAGGGGTTGCTGCAGGCGGAGGCGATACATATGCCGCAGGAGGATTAGGGACATATTGTGCATTCGCATTACCCCAGATTTCCGTTGGAGGAGGCAAGGGATACTGCGAGGCCGGATTAGGTACCAAAGCCGGAGGCTGAGGAGTATGAGCGGTGAGGGGCAACATTTGAGCTGTCGACCCTTGAATTGAGGGTAGCTGCGTAGTCGCCGGTGGAGTTTGCAGATTAGGGTTGGGTTGTGTGGTTGACACTCCCAGTCCTTGAGTGGTAGAGGCTCCTCCTCCCTGAGAGACGGTGGTGGCTGGTGCAGGGTTTGGAACAAGAGTCCCCAAGACAGCCATGATCCGTTCTAGCTGCGCAGACTGAGCTTTGAGAGCCTTCCCCTGACTCTGGATGGTGGCGTCCAAGGCCTCTAGCGTCGGAGCTTCACCGGTAGTCGTAGGAGTACGGCAGATCTCCTCTCCCGAGGCGGCTTCGGTGGAAGGCGATCTGTTACTAACATCATCCTCCTGAGACATGGTTGCTTATAATGGTAAGTTCACGTCGGGTTCACCAAAATGTGCACAAGAGAATCCGGCCGGGAGAACTCTGTGTACACCGAGAGCAGAGGATCGAAAATGGCACAGGAAGAGTTGGGTTGTGTGTAGGGAGAGAGTAAGGCAGTAGTAATGTCTGAGAGAGAGACAGGGGTTTGGCAGAGCTTCCACATATTTCCGGTGTGTCCTCCTTTGTATGGAAAGGTTAACGTCCTATATATAATGGAGAATGTGACCGTTGCAGTGTGGTTAATGCGCCCATCAATGGCGGCTTAATTAGCTTAACCACAACGGCACGTTCGTCCGCGTATATAGGGACCGTTACAACAAGTTATGCGCGAATACCGGAACCCTTATGGGGTTGACCGGGTTTGACCGGATTGACCGGGTTTATGGAGCTCGTGCCATAAATCTCTCAAAAGCAGTTACTAAAGGTCGCGCGCGGGCTTGGCTTGCACGCGACAGGACTTACTCTAGGTTCCAAACCACTAAGTCCCTACAAGTCCCGTGCAGTGGTATGCGAGGGCCCTGTCTCGCAGCCCCCACATGGATCAGCGCGGCTGGTGATCCAGTGTGTGTGGAGCACAATATGGTGTGCTGGATGGTTGCCATGTGGCCAAGATCTGTCAGCTCAGAAAGCACTATCTACACTTGTCAAAACTGGTTAGTAACTATTTTTTTTATATAACATTGTTGTAGATGTCATTCATCATCAATCCGCAATTGGTCTCCGGTGTGGCCCCACCCCCTGAAGCGGGTGGAAGCGCATTCCCTGAAGTGAATGCTGCTGATTTACAAGTTCATAATGATTCACGTGACCATGCTTTCGGTCGTGGAAAACGCCAGAATAGGGGGAGAAAATATGGGAGAAGAAACTACAATGCACCAGAAGTTGCAATTAAAGTCTCCCCTACAAATATAAATATTTTTCGTCGATGTGGCACAAGTGGACATTGGTCTCGTACCTGTCATACACCAAGACACTTAGTTGCCCTTTACATGGCATCTTAAAAGGAGAAACCCGAGTTCAATCTCGTGGAATTTGAGGCACCACTCGCGGAGTTTAACGTTGACGATATCCTTTCCGTTGAGACAGACTTTGATGCTATGATTGATGACACTACAAACTTTTAAGAAGTCCATTAAATTTATTTGATGTTCGATTTAGTATTCTTATTTTATCTATTTTAGAATTTTGAGTTGTGTTTTAATTACATTATCATTTGGGTTAGTATTTTTGGACAGTGAAATTTGAATAAGAGTTCTAGTTATGGATCATAATTTTGAATTTCTATTTATTTATAGATTGTATTTTAAATTATAGATATCATGGTGATTGGCAAAGACACGTGTTTGGTGGATAGTGGAACCACACATACTATATTGCGCCATAAGGAGTATTTCTTGAATTTATCACTAGTTCAAGCAAATGTACATACAATTTCTGGTATGTCTAGTATAATTGAGGGCTCCGGAAGAGCATCAATTATTTTGCCGGGTGGAACAATACTCCATATAAAAGAGGCTTTATATTTTAGCAAATCCACCAGAAATTTGCTAAGTTTTAAAGACATCCGTCTCAACGGATATCATATTGAAACTCTCGATGAGTACAATATGGAGTATATGTGCATTATTTCTAATACTTCATGCCAGAAGCATGTATTAGAAAAATTTCCTGCTTTATCCTCCGGATTATATCACACTTCTATCCAAGCAGTTGAAATAAATGCCGTTATGAAACCAAGTGATCCTGAAAAATTTATGCTTTGGCATAATCGACTTGGTCACCCAGGCGCCACCATGATAAGGCGTATTATTGAGAATTCAATTGGACATCCCTTAAAGAACCAGAAGATTCTTTTACCATATGAACACCCATGTAATGCGTGTTCTCAAGGGAAACTCATAATACGACCTTCACCAATGAAAGTTGGTTTTGAATCTCCTAAGTTCTTAGAGAGGATTCAAGGAGATATATGTGGACCAATTCATCCACCTAGTGGTCCATTTTATTATTTTATGGTGTTAGTAGATGCATCTACTAGATGGTCACATGTGTGCTTAATGTCCACACGAAATGTTGCTTTTGCCCGTCTTTTGGGCATGATAATTAAATTAAGAGCACATTTTCCTGACCATCATATTAAGTCGATACGACTAGATAATGCTGGTGAATTCACATCACGGTATTTTGATGATTATTGAATGTCAGTTGGTATACATGTTAAGCACCCTGTTGCCCATGTACACACCCAAAATGGTTTAGCTGAATCTTTTATAAAAAGAATTCAATTGATAGCTAAACCTTTGTTGATGAAAACAAATTTTCCTATCTCTGTTTGGGGACATGCTGTTTTACATGCTGCCGCTTTAATTCGCTTGCGTCCTACTTCTTATCTTAAGAACTCCCCTTTACAACTTGTACTTGGCCAACCACCAGATATTTCTCACCTACGTATTTTTGGGTGCGCTGTGCAAGTTCCTATTGCGCCACCACATCGTAGTAAGATGGGTCCCCAGCGGCGACTGGGTATTTATGTTGGGTTTGAGTCCCCTTCTATTATTAGATATCTGGAACCCCTAACAGGGGATTTATTCCAAGCACGCTTTGCAGACTGTCATTTTGATGAGACAGTATTCCCGAAATTAGGGGGAGACAAGTCTGAGCCTGAAGCTCGACATGTAATTTCTTGGAATACTTCAACGATATCACACATGGATCCACGAACTAAACAGTGTGAATTTGAAGTCCAAAGAATTCTTAAGCTGCAAAGCATAGCAAATGAAATGCCTGATGCATTTGTGGATACAAGTAAAGTTGTAAAATCCGATATACCAGCTGTGAATGCTCCAGCACGGATAATAGTCCCAGTAGGACAAGATTCGAGCATAAAAGCGAATGAATCTAGAGCACGCCAGAAGCGTGGAAGACCTGTAGGCTCAAAAGATTTAGTTCCTAGAAAAAGGAAGATAAATCAAGCAACTGTAGTAAATCCAAGTGATTCTACAAAGACAAAAGATAACACCGATGTTGGTGATGAGTTCCCCAGAGTAATTGATCTAAATGTAGCCCCTGAAGAGGCAATGGTACCTGAAAATCAAGAGATCTCGATCAATTACATATGTTCCGGACATATATGGGAACGAAGCAATGTTGTCATTGATGACACATTTGTCTTTAAGGTTGCACTTGAGATAAGTGGTGACGACCACGAACCACGATCGGTTGATGAGTGTCAACGACGTGAGGATTGGCCAAAATGGCAAGAAGCAATACAGGCTGAATTAAAATCTCTAGCAAAGCGCAAGGTGTTTGGACCAGTTGTTCAAACTCCAAGTGATGTGAAACCCGTTGGATCAAAATGGGTATTTGTGCGGAAACGCAATGAGAAAAATGAGATTACAAGATACAAAGCTCGAATTGTAGCTCAAGGTTTCTCGCAGAGACCAGGCATTGATTATGAAGAAACATACTCGCCAGTTATGGATGCGACAAGTTTTCGATTTTTAATAAGTTTAGCTGCATCCGAAAATTTGGACATGCAATTGATGGATGTTGTGGCAGCATACCTATATGGGTCACTTGATAGCGATATCTACATGAAAATCCCTGAAGGATTTAAGTTGCCTGAAGCAACACAACCACGTAGTACATATTCAATTAAACTCCAGAGATCATTGTACGGATTGCAACAATCTGGAAGGATGTGGTATAATCGCTTAAGTGAATACTTATTGAAAGAAGGGTATGTCAATAATCAAATATGTCCTTGCATATTCATAAAGAAATCTCTTAAAGGATTTGTGATAGTTGCTGTATATGTAGACGATTTGAATATCGTCGGAACTCCTGAAGAGATTATTAAGACTGCTTCATATCTGAAAAAAGAATTTGAGATGAAGGATTTGAGAAAGACTAAATTTTGTCTTGCTTTACAAATCGAGCATTTGAAAGAAGGTATTTTACTTCATCAATCAAATTATACTAAGAAAATACTTGAGAGATTTAGCATGGACAAAGCACATCCATTAACTACCCCGATGGTAGTTAGGTCACTTGATGTAAACAATGACCATTTCGTCCACAAGAGGATGGCGAAGAATTACTTGGTCCTGAAGTACCATATCTTAGTGCAATTGGTGCTTTGATGTATTTAGCAAATTGTACTAGGACATATATTGCATTTTCTGTTAATCTATTGGCCAGGTTTAGCTCAAATCCTACTCGCAGGCATTGGAATGGAGTTAAGCACATATTGCGGTACTTGAGTGGATCCATTGATTTGGGATTGTTCTATCCTAGAGGTTCAGATGCTTCTCTAGTTGGATATGCAGATGCTGGCTACTTGTCAGATCCACACAATGCAAGATCACAAACAGGATATGTATTCAGCTTTGGAGGAACAGCAATATCTTGGCGATCAATGAAGCAGACAATGACAGCAACTTCTTCTAATCATTCTGAAATCCTTGCAATTCATGAAGCTAGCAGAGAATGTGTATGGCTGAGATCAATGGTGCATCATGTTAAAGAAGCTTGTGGTTTATCATTCAACAAAGAAAGCCCGACGCCATTACATGAAGACAATGCCGCTTGCATCACACAACTTAAGGAAGGGTTCATTAAAGGTGATCGTACTAAGCACATCTCTCCTAAGTTCTTCTACACACATGAGCTCCAAAAGGAAGGCATAGTCACTATTCAGCAAGTACGATCAAGTGAGAATCCTGCAGATTTATTTACGAAAGCACTACCAGCCTCAACATTGAAGCTACATATCCGAAAGTGTGGAATGCGCCATCTCAGGGAGCTTATATGATTGATGCTATCATGAGGGGGAGTCGGTATTCTTAGTGTTTGTACTCTTTTTCCTTCATCACGGTTTTTCCCACTGGGTTTTTCGTGATAAGGTTTTAACGAGGCAAACCATACCGGTCTCCCATCACCAATGTACTCTTTTCCTTAGTCATAGATTTTTCCCACCGGGTTTTTCTTGACAAGGTTTTTAACGAGGCATAGTCATGGTGATATTCAAGGGGGAGTGTTATGAAATTTGTATTTGGGCTTAGGGTGAATATCTACCATAGTGGGTAGCCCATGTTTTATGTTTTAGAGTTAGGCCTATTAGCCCACCCTAATATCTATATAAAGGGTGTAGGGTTGGAGACTATTTTTACATACATCAATAAGATCTCTCTTATTGTCTCTCCCAATTACTTCTCTCATTCTCAACAGTGGAAGAAAATTAAAGGCGTGGTCGATCAACCCCAACCCACTGGCGATAATAACAGAATCTAGCCTATCCTAAGCCTACGACATCAGGGACGAGCTATGTGGGGCTATATCATTGTTCTTTTGTACATAAATATATACATGCAGCGGTTGAGTTCATATGATCACAATGTCCCAACTTTAAAAAGCCAAAATTATAACCCGAATGTCCCAATTTTATTGCTTCGTTACAATGCCATAAACAAATTTCTATTTCTTTTGTCACTATTCACTTTTTGTCACAATTCGTTACAATGCCATAAGACAACTTGGTCACATATTTTGCATCGTTTTGCTAATCAAATCACCTGATCAAAGTGGCCAAGTGAATGGTTACAAAAAGTGATTGAAGTAAAAACAGAAAGCAAATGGGTGCTAGCTCAATGGTAGAGAATTTGAAGCCCCTGCATGATGTATTTGGTTCGAACACGGCTAGACGTATGAGATGATGTAACTTAAAAAAAAAGAAACAGAAGAAACATAGGTAGTACTTTATAATCTCTTGGCATGTTTGATGCATGAAAAACAGAGGTACGGTAATAATAATATCACTACGGGATAGTAACTCGCGTTTGGCAAATTGATAATTTCAGGGTGATTCAATTCTCCCTTATTGTTCATACCCCTTCTATACCTAAAATATAATCCCACCATATAGGTGGGATTGAATACAAAGTCATAATTCTCTTTTATAATGGTATAAACAAACATGTTACATAATAACTTAAATAATCAATAATACATCCTATAATATTGTACGGTCCCCTGCACCAAACGTGCCCTCATTAACTAAAGAGCTTATTAACTACTACCTCTGTTCCTTCTATTTCTTCCCACTTTGACTTTTACCACTATTCACTGGGTGATTTTCACCTGGTGACTTGATTAGCAAAATGATGCAATAATTTGATAATTTTTTCATGGTGTTGTAAACCACCATGAAAAATTACCAACAAATTGCCTCATTTTGCTATCCAAATTAATCACCGGGTCAAAGTGATCCGGTTACTGATGAAAAAATCAAAATAGGGAGAAAGAGAGGGAACATAGCTAGTACTTGATTATTCACTAACCGATGGTTGAGTTCTCCAAACAATTCTAACATATTACTAAAAATTCCAAATTGTTATGGAATATTATAATGAATATTCCCTAGTAGATTATGATTGAATCCTAGTAGATTATGATGGACTTTTAAAGGATTATGATTGGCTCTCACACTCTATATAAAGAGTGCTTTGGTAGAGAATAAATGAGATTTTGATATTCCTCCATACATTGTTCTCTCTTCTCTACTTTTGAGTTCACAACACGTTATCAGCACGATCTACCTAGTAGAAGATCTACGAAAAAAAAGGTACGGACTTTTGGTTATGATTATTGTCGAGAAAAATAAAAATCAAACGAAACATCAAATTTTCGATTTAATTCTTCTTGTCTCTTACATAATCCGAACTTGATTCAAATCAAAGCGAGTTAAAAACTCCAATCTTATTACGTTTCGTATTGTCATCAAATGATATGCTCTCAATTTTCATTCATATTTTCATAAGGGATTCAAACTTTGATTAAATAAGTTTGATCTCCGTTCACCAAGCTATAAAGCTAGACCGTTTTACATTGTGTATACTGATTCTTGCGCTCACTATCTAACAAGCTCGAGTGAAAAGGAGAAGAAAACAAGATCTGCAAATCTGATCTGAAAAAAGGGCCAAATCTGATTTAAGGTTGCTATAAAAAAAAAAGCCGCCCTCAGGAATTGAAACTTGGGCTGGCTAGGCGTTGGCCACTGGGCACTAAAAGAGCTCTATTGCCAAATTGAATGAGCTGTCGAAGTTTCAGTACTTCTAGCAAGCTATTTATTGAATGTTTTTATGCTCCTAGGGTTCACCCAAGAAAAAAAAAAACGAATTTTGCCGTTTGGAATTGAACCCAGGGTTGTTGGCAGCTGACTTGTGGCTTGCGAATGTAAGTACTGCCACCTAAACTAGCAATACCCTACTAAAAAAAATTCAGGGCATCATTATAGCTATTATTGTCTACCTCTGCTACCAAGTTCAATAAAAGAAAAAAAAAAAAAAGATGTGTAGCGTGCGGGATTTGCACCCACTCAAGTAGACAGCGTTGAACTTTTTCTACAAAGTTTATGCCTACCGATTTAACATTGGGCTTCGCATTTATTCTGCATATGATAGTAGGTCCCAATATTTTAAAGAAAGAAAAAAAAATATGTTGCTGAAAAATAAATCCATTGCTCGTATACGGGTGCTAGAGCCACATTGCGGATTGCCTACAACTGTAGTTGCCTAATCTGGAGCAATAACTTGCTCCGCCTTGTGCGTTTGTGATGGCTTATTCTTATGATCTAGAGCAATTACGTGCTCCGCCTTGTGCGTTTGTAATGACTTTTATTTTGTTTGAGAAAAAAAAATAGCACTGCTTGAATAAAAGCAAGTTTTTTTTTTATATTTAATGCTTCACTAGTGATGGTAGCACAGACTAAAAAGAAAAGATATAGAGAGAAAAAATTGCACCTAGTGCAGCTGATGGCTCAGGCTTTGAACACGCGCTGAGGCCTACAGGTGAGCCCTTGTTAGATAGGTAATGAGAACCATTGATCTGAGTTCTCTGCGTTTATAGCTTGTTTGCACCATGTAATTACTTTTAGTTGTGCTACAAACAGTGAAAAAAAAAATGATTCCTAGCACCTCCCACTTGACGACTGGACCACTGGTGTTGAAATTTGGCTACGTGCTAGAATCAAAAAGGTACTCATGTTATACATACATGCTATAGTATATTTATTTTATTTTGAAAAACAAAAAGAGTCATTGGAGTTCGGCGTGTATCAAACTCATGACCACATGACAGTACACAATCGAAACATGTTAGTAGTAACTAGTAGTAATAATGCTAATGAAAACTAAAATGTTATTGCAGCTGCTGGGTCTTGAACCCAGGCACACAAGCACGTGCAAACTAAGGAAAAATTCACAACAATGTAAACAAGCTGCATTTGATTGTCTATGGATGTGAATTTTAGTTCTTATTTTGTTACTTTGAAAAAAAAAATGGTCACTAGAGTTTCAACTCGTGCCATTACCACTAAGCTCTAGCGAGTTATTGATATAGAAATCTCTTTGATAGGATGGAAATGAAGAAAAATAAAAGTTACTGGCGTTTGACCGAACTCGTGACCATCTATATATCGAAAGTAAAAAAAAGATATGCTACTAGTGAGTTTAAACTCTGCACATATGTTTAACATAGCAGAAAGTTCAGTCATTTTTATGACAAAGAAAATAGGCAACCCCATGAGAGGTTTAACTCCATAGTCATACATTGGTCCTAAGCTATGAATATGCTTAGTTGAACCATGTCTTCATACTTACGCTTATGAAGTATGTTATGACCATCTATTGGCCAGAGTTAGAGCATTTTGGATAAATTTCTTCCTGAAGTGAGAAATTGTATAATCGAACTAGAAGATTCGATTTTAATGAATCATTGCTCATCTTCTTCTATGTCCACTAAAGTTGAAAAAAAAAACTCTTCAGGAAGTTATTGCTGACGGATTTGAACGTCAAGGCATTATCATCGATGGTTGATAAGACATACAAATTTTCCCACAACTTAAAGTTATGGAAGAATTAAAAAGAAAATCATGCAATAATATTTTGTCCATCCCATTCCCAAGCATGAATGGTAGAGGATCTCAGGAGAGGGTGCTTTTATTATATTCATTTTAAGTGAATAGCTATGCATCCCCTGAACCGAAACCTATAAATTATATGGCAAACAGTTCGCACAATGATGGACGTACGAAGTCTTATTGTCTTAGTACTATGATGATCCGAGATTGATCGCCTAAGACCACATGAAAACAGGGGGGGAGAAAGAAAAAAATGCACCAATTGTTGCAAATATTACCCCCCCCCCTAATGTATAAGCAAGGTTGCATACTTGCAATACGCCACATTTTTTTTATCTTTATGAGAATTGTTGGTAGAGTGATTCAATATCCTCCCAAAATCTATTCAAATGTTTGGTTGAGTGATTCACTATCCTCCCAATAACTATGCAAATTTTTGGTTGAGTGACTCAAGATCCTCCCAACTCCTTGGTTATTTCGAATTTAATTGAACTTGTCACGCCATTTTTTTGCAGAACACATTTAGATTAGAGATTATTAATTTCCTATTTTAGGATTCTTAAAGGAGTTCTTTGAGATAAATCCTACAGAATATGTGGTTCATTATTATCAAGGTAAGCTTCTTCTATTTACTTCGTCTCTACATCTTGATTTGTTTTTCTTGATTGAAATGAAGACTCAATTTCTTCGTGGCTCACAAAAGAAAAGAAAAATAGAAGAAAATGCATAAGCCCCCATGCAGACTTATTGACATCATATTTCATACTCAAAGTTATGAAATATTTGAGTTTATGAAAAGGTTCTCTAAAATAGGGTAACCTACATTTGTCGAACTAGAAGTTTTGACAAATTAAAAAAAAAAAAAAAACTCTAGACCTTTTAAGGCTCACAATGGTAGCTTTTCAGCACCATGTGTTTCTTGAAACACAAATGATCCCCTTGAATATTGAGATTCAAAGTAATGAAACTTTTTAAGTTTTATACTTGAATTTATGGACATGCCAAGTGGTTTTGTATAAATGACATTCTCCGTAGATAATTTCTTCATAAATTGGCTTGATGCATTACATCGCCTAACCAGCGTAGAGAATTTTGTTATAAAGTGGCTTGATGCATTGCATCGCCCAACTAACGCCTAGTTGGTGCGTTGTGAATCCATATCAAATTTCAAGAAACCATCCTAATATTTGATTCACCCCCCAAAGTGGGTTGATGTCGTCAATCTCACATTTTGAAAAATAGAATGCCGAGCACCTTGAAGACATTTCGTCTCTAGAAGAGATCAATAGTTTTTGACATGAACTAGTGAAGAAATTTCAACATTGAGTATGTCACCGTTGCCATCACTAAATGCGATTGATTGATTGATTGAATAATTTATATTAGTTTTCAAATAATCTTCATGATTATTTGAGTATGCACTTCTCAAGAATTGTGCAAAATAATTCATTCGGATGGAGAAATTTGAATATGAGTATTATTTTTACATGCTCTATGTTCCTTCTGGAGAACATTAGCCAACTCATTTTAATCCCTTTTTGAAGGAGGAGTATGTGATTAATGTATTCTCATATGTGAAACTCCTATTCTAAAGAGGATAGTATTTAGAGTTCAATGAGGATTACAAATTTCAAGTATGAGAATTTTTATCTCATGAAGAGGATACATTCTCGCCTACATTCTTCTGGCTCGAGTATATGTAAAAATATGCCAAAAGCATATAACTATGACATTGATCATATGATTCATGACATGAGGGGGAGGAAATACCTTATTTCATGACATGAACTTTTATATCAATTGTCTCCTTTCATACTTGAATATGTGTAAGAATTTCAATCCAATTGATATCTTACAAATTATGAACTTTGATACATATGAAGCATGTAAATGTTGCATATGCAATCACATAGATCCTCTATAAGGATCATGACCTTGTTAGTTCGAATTCCATATAAATTGAGAACACAAGAGAATCATAAATAAATGATCAAATCAATGCCCTTGAAGAGGCAACAACTCATGTAGATGAAGAGCTACCTACATTTGAGTCTAAGATGATCATTGATGATATTCACTTTAAAAAGCGCTTGAAATCATATGATTTCCTTAAACCACTGCAAGTGGAATTGTGTATGACTATTTATCGGCCAAAATCAAATTCAACACCCGTGTGTGTATATATACACGAGCTCTGCAGTTAATGCATCGAGCAAATATGTGAAGTACTTTGAAGTACTTGGGATGCCTCAAGCATCCATGTTCGTATAGAACAACATATTCAAATGTCCGCACCCTAATGGTTGAATGCGTAAGACTATTGAAAGAGAAACATGCTATATGCCCATATGTTTCCCGTGGTTATAATTATAACCCATGAATCCTCTATTGATAAGATTGATTATGATATTTCGTTTAGTCTTAAGACTACGAATATGAAAGTAACTAGTTACACAGAATGATCGTAAGAATCACTATATGTGAAATCCATGGAGGCTATTACCCATGAGATATACTTCTTTGCTAAAGCAAATCGAAGATACACACTCGCGAGTAGCTTAAGTGCATGTGCATATTATTTAGTATGATAAATGTCATGAGTATATACATGTCATACTGATAGTTTTTATTACTATTTTGAATGATCATGTAGCATCATATTATGTTACACGTTATGTATTTTTTATAAGTCCACTTTTCAGGTATGAAGTGTGACATCAAGATGTTGCAAAGAGGGGGAGACTAAATTACAATGCGCTGCACTCTTTTTCCTTAGCTGAGGTTTTTATCCCAAAGGGTTTTTCCAAGCAAGGTTTTAACGAGACATGCAGCCATGGATGAGTTCAAGATTAAACCGAGCTCCCGCTCATAAGATGTACTCTTTTCCTTCGTCAGAGTTTTTGTCCCAACGGGTTTTGCTCGACAAGGTTTTGACGAGGCATCGTGTTAGTGTTAGTGAATATTCAAGGGGGAGTGTTATGGAATATTATAATGAATATTCCCTAGTAGATTATGATTGAATCCTAGTAGATTATGATGGACTTTTAAAGGATTATGATTGGCTCCCACACTCTATATAAAGAGTGCTTTGGTAGAGAATAAATGAGATTTTGATATTCCTCCATACATTGTTCTCTCTTCTCTACTTTTGAGTTCACAACACAAATTATTTTTTCAACAACCTCTCTTAATTTGTAATTTTCAGTTGCTTCTTGAATTTCTCAAACTTCCTCATCATAACAACCCTGGTAATAATATATCTCTACTACTTAAAAGTTTGTAGTGTTCCTAACCCTTAAAGTGTTCCTAACCTTTAAGTGTTCCCAACCTTTTTGAAATGCCTAAAATACCCCTAATTAATGGATACCTAATTACTAATATAGCCCTCTCAAGTGAACAAATTGAATAGACACGTCTCTTCGTTAGTTCATGATATAATGGATTGACGGGCCGTGCTGGGAGAGATATCCCTATACGTCGCGAGTTTCCTGAAGCGTTGTTGCAACAAGGGGTGTTCCTGATACTTTTTTTGACAAAAATACCCCTACTAATATGATGTAATGCACTTCATGTCCCTCCATTTTAATAAAACCCTACATAATAACTGCTCTAAAGTTTATGGTTTTACCAATCGACGCCTCTGCTACACCTTTTCCAACAGACATAATGAAAAATCGTATAGATCTCCCACCAAACTGAATCGGCGTATCTCTCTGTGGAGAACATCATCTCGGAACCCAAAAGATATAATAACAAGTATCATTGGTCCACGAAGACCGGGTTTGCGGTACGTACACAAAGTATTTGTTTAGAAACGTTGGAAGTTTCGGCGTCATGCACCTGCAGAGGGTTGTGAACTTCACAGATCAATTTTGCGTCTTTTCGCTCCCCCAACAACTTCACGGAAACAAAGAATTCGTCAACTTCGTCCATCCCTGGGATCGTTCTGTGCAAGAACTTCCTGCAAGGATAGAAAGACGTTGGTCAATGGCAGAAATTAGGGTTTATTGGATATTCAATTTTGAACGTGAGCGATGAAGCACCATATTTGAACTTGATGGCGGTTATAGAAGAGCGATTTGGTTAAGAACCAGCGATGAGAAGGAATTGGGGATGTCAGGTTTCCAATGCATAACGACACAGTGAGTCCATATCTTCTACTTGCATTGCGTTTACTAATTGTACATCGAATTTGAGAATTGTCTACTGTAAATACAGCTTGATTAATGCTCATCTCATGAATAACGAGACCGGTGCTTTCTCTCATACATGAAGATCATATAGAAGATGGACTATGGGATCTTTAAACGTTCCAGGTATCTACTGAGCGAATGACAGTGTTCTATGATGTCAATGAGAAGGTACCGGAAGCTTCATTGTCAGTGGTGGATTTATCCATTTATCCTGCAAAAAATCCTTATAAAAAGTGATAATGGAAAAAAAATAGGTTGTTTGTGAAATTAAGTAGCTATGTAGGGGAACTTTAGATTTATGGGACAGTATTTAATTAGCTAAAGACGACGGGTGGTTCTATTACTTAGATGGGTAATTTAATGATATGTTTGATGCCGGTACAAAGAAATAATGTAATGGATGAAACAATATATTGTATGTTATGTTCTGCTCAGCAGAATACGTAGGCAACACTAAATGACTGAGGGCAAAAGCAAGTTGGGTAACACACCAGTATTCCCAAGTATGGTCTCCCTCTGGAGCTGACAGAATCGTCAATGGGCTTACAAATACTTTTTAGGCAGAAGCAAATATCCTGCATATGGACATTCGGTAGGTCTCTCAAGCCAACGGATCTGCTAACAAAATTACTCTAATTACCAGTAGAAAGGCAAAAAGAAATCGATTAGATAAATCACTCTTATATGGGAATCATTAGGAAGGCAAAAAGAAATCGATTAGATAAATCACTCTTAGATGGGAATCATTAGGACAAATTGCTACAGAACAATAGATTCCCTCTCCTCAATGCTTGTTGATGGAGTCGTTTCCTTCTTTATGCCATATGTGAACACGACCATACTTCCATGGCCTGTCACTAGCTTCTTGTAGTTGTAGGATGTTACTGGTCTATTATTCAAAGTTGTTTTCACTTGCATTTTTTATGTTTTGTTTCAAATCAATATGTAACTGTTTGATGTTATATTTCAAATGAATATTGTTCTATTTCCTTTACCAGAGATGAAACCAACTTGAGAGTCGAAAAAAAACAATTTGTCCGTTGGACGTGCTGCTTCAGACGTAGGTTTATCCTTTTATCTTAGAGTGAGTAGGTAAATAATTTGTATTACTCATAATCATTGTCATAACTTAGTACTTCCTGTCAAAGTTCTAAGAGACTTTTTTCCCGTCTAATTGTTTTTTTTTTTTTTTTTTTTTTTTTTTTTTTTTTAATGTGTTCAATGGCATAATATTTTTCTTCTTGCACAAAATGTTGTACTTTTAATTAGCATATAAATATATTTTCTGACTAGACCTGTAAATCTGCTTACCTTATTTCTTTTTAAAAAGTCAGGATTCACAATATATTTAGTATTGTTTTACGTACATAGAACAAATCTGGTAAGATCTTGTTCTTTTAACTGCTAAATGATGATTTTTTATTGTTCTTAATCCAAGGATATAAAGAACAGTTGTTGGTGAACTATTTGGGCGGGAACGCGAAGAGTTGGACATCTGTATGTTATCCCCGGCAATGCCACATATCATTTCATTGTTTTCAATGTTTATTTTCTGTCAGTGCCAAAACGTTTCTGTTTCATTGCAATAACCAAGCACCTCGGACAAAATGTGTCTTTTCCATTGCAATAACCAAGCACCTTGGACAGTCTTCCCCTTCTGAACTATTACAACCAACTATTTACACGGGAAATATGGCTTCCTATCATATGCTCTAAACAAGCACGATGATAATTAGTACCAAAGGCAAATAATAAACGGTATTATCCTTTTGGCTCCGGTAGTTTCATTGTTGAATTTAAAATTGATATGTTAAATGTTTGAAATCTCTTATATGTGAAAGTGAAAGTTCGTTTATTGAACGTATAAAACTTTTTTTATCCATGGTGTTATACCATTGTTTATGATGGGGTCTTATCAGCTGTATTGAAAGAATCTTGAAGATGATCAAACACAATTTCTGACTTTAGTTCTTGTCGTGCCAGCGTAGTTCGAGGTGTATATGAGGTTTGATGATATCTAAAGTTGGCCACTTCTATTTTAGCATTATCTATGGAACTTGAACATTACTCACGTGCAAAGCACGTGCCTCCTACTAGTACTAGCAAATGGGCACACACGATGCGTGTGCTAATCATACCCCTTTTAAAATGTGTACGAAAATAATTGAATCTTGTAGCCTACAATCTACATAATTTGATAAAAATATGTTCCCTAATAAAATTCATGGGGCAAACATCGCAACTGAAAACAATCGAGAGGCAAGATCATAATTCATAAAGGTCATAAATGGTAAAGAAATTGAGAACAGATAAAATCAAATAAGCTATCTTGAAACTATAAAATCGAGAAAAAAATAATCAACCATACCTATAGAAACATCCCAAAACTGAAGATTTACACGTGTCACGACTCATATCAACACTGACAATAATGTAAATAATGTGCTCGAACAAATGATCATGAAAACAAACGCCATTAGATTATAGAATATATGCTTGAATGATCATCCCGTTGAATAAGAGAATCACCTCTAATCTCAGACATGTATCTATCGACAAAGCCCCTCTCTCTCTCAATGCTTCGGTGGTTCGCCTGAAAACACAACGAAAGTGTGGTTGATGATAAACTACATAAGAGATGGATGGAAAAGATTAGGGTTCATACATAGAAGGAGAAGAACAAAAGATGAGGGTTTGATTTATAGTGGAAGGTCTCACACCTTGTGGGGTTGTGGCCGACGTGGAGTTGCTGGACGGGAGAGAAGTTTGATGTTAATTAGGAGACTTCAAGCTGTGGGCGATCATGGTGTACGTGGGATTATGGTCTGTTCGAAATTCATCATATTATCATGACACATTGAATCTTCAAATAACTAAAATTACATGTCTACAGTGTTGGGTAAAATTAGAAAGATGAAAGTATGACATATTTCACTTTTTGATTTCACCACAATATATGTTAAGCTGTTGGCTTTATATAGTAGGATAGATATTCGTTGATCATTGTTAAACCTCACAACGTTACTTTCCTTGTTCACCGATTCTCTATTAAAATGATGTCGTAATTCATTGTGCTTTGTTCTAACATGAAACACTTTGATTTTTTTCATTGCAATAGTAGACATGTTATCACATTGAATAATAGTAGGCTGACTTTTGTTTCTCTTGCGAATTTGAAAGTAATCTTCTCAACAAAACTGCTTCACAAGTTGCCTTCGTAGCTGCATTTTTCTTCCAGGAGGCCACAATTGTGATGTTTTAGTCAATTCCTAAATTTATGGAGTAATGTCAATTTTCAACTCCTAAAGTAATGGAGTAATAGCATATTTTTACTGTAGGGTTCTCATGATAAATATTTGTACAATTCATCTTGAATATTCTTTTTCCAAATGGTGATGGTAGAGAAAACTTCACAATAGTCTCATCCGTATTGGAATTTGGATATTGCAATATTAGCTTTTGAAGTGTAAATGGTTGCCCCATTTTTTGCCGATAAGCCCGTTGTTATTTATTACTTTCCTCGACGAACAAAATTATTTTCGTAAACACAAGAGAAAAATTCCTCAGAAAGCAAATAGTTGTTGGCTCAGTAGTAGAGCGTTTGAAGTCCCAGCATGAGTTCTCAGATTCGAATACGGCTATATGATGTAATGTATGATGTATTTCTGAAAAACCAAAAATAAAAGAGTAAAAGACAAAAATCACCCTCCATGTATGGAATATATACAAATACACCCCTAGTGTTTGGAGATTTATATGTTATTTTTCCTCCACATTCGTCCCTGATCATAAATATTAATTCAACTGAGATTAAAATAATAATGGAAAGTCTTTCATTCGAAACTAAAAAACATTAAAAACACAATAAATATCCATCCGATTTTATATAAATTTTACTTTGTCCATCATCCCTTAGGATATTCATCCATACATAAATTGTTAGAATATTCTAAAAAAAAAACATAGGATGTAGAGCAGAGACTGAAATTGTTGAAAAAGCCTGCACAGTTTCACATATACTGGAAGAAAATATCGGCAAGCTACTAAGATTCACTTCGTGGATTACAGCAGTGGAATGGAACAAGTACTGGTTATTTGTAAGATATCACGCAACTTTTTCCGTTGCTGTTTCGTGTTATTTTGTACTTTGTATTGTTGGGTTTTGTCTTGATTCTGCTGATTTGGAAATATTAGAAAATCATTGTTTTTGGAAACTAGTAGAATATGGAATCTACTAGTATTCCTAATTGGGGTTATTTCCTAATATTGGTGCTATTAGGATTACTTGGAGAGCAAGTCGGTGTGGCCTATTTATAGGCGGCTCTACACTAGTTCTAATTGAGGAGATGAGAGGAGTGGTGAGAGAGAGAATATGGTGAGATATTTTTGAGCGGATGTGAGATGTTAGGGTTTCATGGTTGTAGGCCATGAGGATGAGAGTACCGCGTCGACGTGGTCCGCGAATTGAGCTGTCTCTCCCGTACGATGTATTACCTCATTGATATAGTGAAATTCTCCTCCTCCCGTGGATGTAGGTGGTTTTGCAGAACCACGTTAAATTCTTGTGTTGTCGTTTTTCTTCTTCTATATTGCGTGTGTTGAGTGTGTGATCGTGTGGCGTGTTTTTGCTTCCGTTGCGGCGGGAATTCGGATTGACGAATAATTCCCAACAAGT
Organism: Linanthus parryae; assembly: GCA_023055425.1. Taxonomy (NCBI): domain Eukaryota; kingdom Viridiplantae; phylum Streptophyta; class Magnoliopsida; order Ericales; family Polemoniaceae; genus Linanthus; species Linanthus parryae. The sequence goes on from JALGPY010000002.1 coordinate 4,189,770, forward strand.
GGTATCAGAGCCAGGTTCACAATCCGGGTGGAGCACGCAGGTGAAGAGGACGAAGAAAAAAAACAAGGAAAGAATTGAGAAAAAAATCGGACGAAAAAAGAAAAAGTGTCGTACAAAAGAGAAAAAAAAAGGAAGGACGCTTCAACTTTTCTTTCCTTTGTTCGTGGATGCTGTGTAGTGCTCGGGGGGAAGACCCTTGCTTTGACTTTGTGGACCTCAAGTTGATATGAACAGTAGAACATTGGAGGTAAAGAGAGAAAAATGGTTTGGTTGATTTTTCTTACCATGGATGGATGTATGCATACATGGAGGCTGGTGGGTCCGTGGGTGCAATATGTGGATGCACTAGGCAGCAGGGTTGGTGAGCACGTGGAGTGGAGGCAGCAGGAGGACCGATCCGGTGTGGCAGGCCCGCGGTACTCCAAGTGCTCCAAGACGCGATCGGATGGTCCGTATTGTTTGGGTTGTTTTGAGCTGATTGTAAGTCCGATTGGGCCCGAACAGGAGTCAAACCCAAAGTTTTTGGACATTCTCGACGCGATGGTAGGGTCAGAGTTTGCAAACTGTGGACGGATATTGCAGAATGCTGACGTGGCAGCGTGCTGACGGGAATCCAACGGTCCGATACTTGTTCAGGGGGTTATGGCGTGCCTGTAGATCGGTTTGGGATGTGTCTGGAGTCTATCCCCATGTTTTTGGACGTTGTGGAGTCATCGGTACGGTCAGAATTCTGAAATTCTGAGTGGATTGAGGAGATCGGCATCAATCGATATCGATGGGCGAGATCGAAGACGACGGGATTCGATCAGGGTCAATAAAGTTCAAGTCCATTCAGGTGAGATCAATTAGAGGCATTTTTCCTAATTGAAAGTTCGATTGGAAACCTATGCAGGCTTGAGAGTGTGTTGACAGGTAGAGCTGATGTTCAACATAGGCGAGAAGCATAAGCTTTGTGTGTTTGTGAGCACGAGATGCAATAGTTTCAGAGGAGTCTGGTCAGAGACGTGGGAAACTATTGCAAGTAAATTCACAAGAAGCTCCAGGGCAGAGATCGAGACGGTGGACGCAGTTGACAAGGCCATGGCAGCGGTGGCGTCCTGATATCTCTGTGTGGTTTTGTGACGATAACTCTTGAGCAGCTCGAGGAAAGAAGAGAGGTAAGTCATGACGGATTCGCAAAGCGGTGGCTTTGCAAGATGTCTTGGTGAAGGCGTAGGATCGAAGAGGAGAAGCAACAACGCAAGGAGAAGCACTCAAGTCTAGCGTGAAGAAACACGTGGTTGACGTGTCAAGACGCTGAAGAATGGAAATAGTGCAGGCTGTGCAGCAGTTGCAGGTTGTTCAAGACGGTGCTCAAGTGACGAGAACGGTGATGAAGAAAACTACTGCAGTGGTGAAGAGGAAAGGATTCTCGTTTGCAGTTGACCTGGTTGGTGGTGATCTCTCTAGTGATGAGCTAGCTGGTGGAGCGATGGAGCCACACTACTCTCCCCAAAGTGGCATGCTTTGGGACGCACAGTGTCGGGGGTGCGAGGCGGCGCCCTAGGAGGGGGTGCAGAGCATCTCGGTAGAGGTGTGATGGCCGTCCATGCAGGTGGAGCATGGTGGATGCAGCAGAATCGACATCAACGATGGAGAGCTCCGGGATGGCTCGGAATTTGCCGGGTGGTTGCAAATTTCAAGCCAAGGTGGAGTTTGTTGGGTTTTTGTCTTGATTTTGCTGATTTGGAAATATTAGGAAATCATTGTTTATGGAAACTAGTAGAATATGAATTCTACTAGTATTCCTAATTGGGGTTATTTCCTAACATTGGTGCTATTAGGATTACTTGGAGAGCAAGTTGGTGTGGCCTATTTATAGGCGGCTCTACACTAGTTCTAATTGAGGAGAGGAGAGGAGTGGTGAGAGAGAATATGGTGAGATATTTTTGAGCGGATGTGAGAGGTTAGGGTTTCATGGTTGTAGGCCATGAGGATGAGAGTACCGCGTCGACGTGGTCCGCTGATTGAGCTGTCTCTCCCTTACGATGTATTCCCTCATTGATATAGTGAAATTTTTCTCCTCTCGTGGATGTAGGCGGTTTTGCCGAACCACATTAAATTCTTGTGTTGTCGTTTTTCTTCTCCTATATTGCGTGTGTTGAGTGTGTGATCGTGTGGCGTGTTTTTGCTTCCGTTGCGGCGGGAATTCGGATTGACGAATAATTCCCAACATGTAATCCTTCACATGTTTGTGCGAAACTCGACGAAAAACTGCTACAGGTTGATGTATAAGATTAGCGCAGAGCAGGCTTTACGGTCTTCACACTTTAGAACTCAACAATTGATCAAAACTTGTGTGAAACCAAATTACAAACTCGAATAACATGTTTGTATTATGCAATTCAAGCTTTTCCACCGTTCAGAGCATAAGTAAATAGTTACTTACAACAACAATAAATTGAATTCTAGATATTAAGTTCAAAATCCTAGAAACTATAAAAATAAACCACATGGGATCCATTGGGGAAACATCCTACCACTCCGTCCCATCTCTTTTGCACCATTTGAATTTTTATCACTATTCACTCTGTCACTTTGACCCGATTATTTGGATAACAAAACTTTGTAATTTTTAGATAATTTTTTGATAGTCTTGCAGAGTAACTCTTATTCTACAAGACCATAAAAAATTTATCAAAAAATTGCATCACTTTGCGATTCAAATCAACGGGTCAAAGTGACTCAGTTACAAGTGGAAAAGTCCAAATGTTGCGTTTGAGGTGGGACGGAGTGGTACTTATCAATCAAATTGCATACTCCATGATCACGGAAACCCATGGGTAGTATATCAACCCATTGTTTGGCATATTATACTCTTCTTCTGCTATTTTTAGAAGGTATCTGAATGAGTAACTATTCGGGTATGCTAAGGGTATTTGTTCTGGACATGAAGTAAACACAGCCCACTTTATGTGTTTACGATATATTATTTTGATAGAATCCTACTTTCTAATTCTATTCTGGGCTATTCAACAGCAAGACAATTATCAAGGAAACAACAGACCAATCTATGATTCAAATCTTATACTATCTTTTCCAATGGGTTGGGGTGGGGGTATGGTTCCCCCTACTTGGAATGTTTCATGTTGTCAATATTTTACCAAACAAAATGTTTCTAAGTTTCCTCCTCAAGCGGCCTGAAGATAATAGAGCATCCAATGAAGACTTTTATTCAATCATTTCTCTCGAGAACAATTGTAAGATGTTGATTATGTTTTCAGCATCTGCCAACTTATATTTACTTTGATGTCAAGTTATACTTTGACCATCTTTATTGGATACATGTTTAGCCAAAAACATGTATCTCCAACTTTTGACTGTTATACTATGTACTGCATTTGGATGCAGGAAGACATGACTTTCAGGGACAGTTTTCACAAAGGACCTCCAAGTCATGGTAGCAATAAAACAAACCTTGATTCAAAATCAGCGACAAAGAGACTAATGATCAGACATCCAACGATCCTACAGTTATGCTTACTTGATTCCATAAGACTTACAGTAATAGTTAATCTCAATTCAATTATCCTTGCACTGAATCGTTTTATTTGTTACACTACATTATTATATAAAAAAGGTTTGCTGACCAGTATTGTTACCCACCCGGGTAACGAATCGGGCACACACACTCACACACACGATAGTAAAATAAACTAAACAATAATTCTTCTTGATTGATTGAATAAGCTGGGGGATTACAATTGTTTAAATAGATAAATAACTGACCTAAACCTAACCCTAGACCTAACGGGCCAAGCCCATATAATTAAATAGCCTAAAAACTAATAAATAAATAAACAGCTAAATATTGATACAGATACCGTATCAACGCTCCCACGCTTGAAATTCTCCTTTCCCTCAAGACGGACGTTGAAAAATCTTTCCCGGGCCGAATTGACGTCGAACGGCCTTCAAAACGCCACTTCGTAGTCTCAACTCGCCACTAATTTTGCCCGGATCAAATTGGCGTCGATTGCTCTTGAAAACCCCACGTGGTAGTCCCACTTTAAGCTTAAATAATTTCTGCCCAAAATAAATTGGCCCAAATATAGAGTAATACCAAATTGAAGAATTGGACCTAACTTGAGTTGTCAGCCCAAAGTAAGAACTAAACCCAGTTGAAAATTTTAACCCACATTCAGAAGATGGGTCGGCCCAAAACAGAATATTAGCCCAATTCAACTTTGGAGCCCAAATGTCGATTTGCTCCCCTTCTGGTGCCCTACACTCCACCAACGTAGGACGACGGCCCTTGCGGGTTGGTGGCGGCCGATCTGGGAGGACGAGGGATGGTGGCGGTTCCGCTGGTTTTAGCGCCGGAGATGGCGAGGGTGGTGGTGGTCGCAGCGCCTGGAGATCGCCGTCGGGGTCAGGAGGTTCGGGTGGGTTCGGCTCTGGCTGTTGTGGCTCGAGGTCGTCGGGAATTGGTGGAGGTTCGGCCGAGGGCTTGAGCGACGGAAGTGGTGGTGATAGCAGCGATTTAGCGGCCTTTGGCAGTCCCGTCAGCGTCAATAGGGACGGGGGTGGTGGCTTGGAGGCGATTGGAGGTCGTTTGTCGCCGTCAGAGTTCTGGGCCTGTCCGGACGGCGTCGGGAGCGGAGGGTACATCGGCTTGTACGTCGGAGTTAATGGCTCCGTCTGATCTGTTGGGTTCGGCAGTGAGACCTGCTGGTTTGAGTACTCCGGCGGTGGCTGGTGTAGGGTTTTGATTCATGGATGCGCAACGGAAACAATAATTAACCATGGAAAACCCTCCAAGGATCACAAGTCAAGAGACATAACGATGGTAAAGGAAGAAATCAATAACACCCCTTAGTTTTCTCCTTTGATGACTTCAAACGCGAATTGTGTCACGTTCTCTATAGTTGATCCACGCCTAGAGTTGACTTCTAGATCTCCCACTCCTTGGTGCTAGCCCGGAAAGAGGAAGAGGAAGAAGAATCACGCAAAACGAGACCAACAAGGGAGGTCTCGGCCTCCTTGTGGCCGACGGGGACGGGCGGCGGGCTAGGGGGCGGCGAGCTCCTTAGCTTGCTTGCTCTCTCTCCTTTTTGTTCTCTCCCACTCAAGTTATGATCTAATGAATAATAAGTGTGGGAAGGAAGGAAGGAGTGTCCTTTATATAGTCCAACAAATCCTTGCCAACTACCTAAAAGACTTATTCTAGTCCTACTAGAATTCAATTTAGTCCATTCCTTGCAAATTAGTCCCTACTAAGTTTGCAAGGTTTTGCAAAGTGATCCTTATAATCCAATTAATTAATTCCCAAATCTAGTTCAACTCTATCTAGCGTGTGACCCCATAGGTTCTATCTAGTTGGTAGCAACTATTTGCTAATATGGAGCGGTTTCTAGCAAAACATCCATTCTAGCCAATCAATAGAATAGTCATCTTGACAACCTTTGTACAAGTAATTGTATCATCCCTTTGTCTCTAAATCCGGATTGGACACGAGACATACAAGTCACACTCTTATATCCAATCCACAATTTCTCGATCCATGGGAATAGCCTTACTCGTGCAAAAAACATCAGTATCCCATATTGATTTATTTGAGTCTGGCCAGACATTCTATAAGCACTAACCCTCGAGTGACCTAGGATATTTCCGTTATGTGGGAGGGATAAATTCTATCTACGTCCACTATGATCTCTAAGCTTGCTTCTTATTGTATCCGGTACACGCCTTTATAACTACCCAGTTACGGTAGCGTTTAACGCTACCAAAATCACAATAAGCCACAAATAGAATATCTAGTGACTTCAAGTCTAAGGATGACAATACCATTGCACCGCGAGAAGCGCTTGTGACTCAACATAACATGTATGTAGCCTTCTCGGAGATGGGTCAATCCAGTGCGCCATTACCCTTAATGCACACCTATGTGTTGGATCATGATATCTCCATATCAATCCAACCCCATACTAGTCTATAGATGATTGTCCCATTAATCATTATACTGGACTAGGGATATTTAAGATAAACAACACAATTGTAAATATAAGGACTTCATTATATTAAATATCCAATAAATAATAAATGCATTTCCAGCCACAAATAAATTCATACTAAATTAGATTGCCTCTAGGGCATCTATTCCAACAGTCTCCCACTTGCACTAGAGCCAATCTGGCGCATCTCGTATGCCCATACTCCTAGTGTGCCCTTCATGCTTCCACTGCGTAAGCGGATTTGTAAGCGGGTCTGACAGATTCTCATCTGTCGGAATCTTGCATATCCGAACGTCTCCTCTATCGATAATATCTCGAATAAGATGAAACTTCCTGAGCACGTGCTTGGATTTCTGGTGTGACCTGGGATCCTTCGATTGCGCGATCGCCCCAGTGTTGTCACAGTACAACTCAACTGGATCCGCAATGCTAGGAACCACACCAAGTTCAGAAACAAACTTTCTGATCCAAACAGCTTCCTTTGCTGCGCCATTTGTAGCAATGTACTCAGCCTCTGTTGTAGAATCAGCCACCGTCTCTTGCTTGGAACTCTTCCAGCTCACCGCTGCTCCATTCAGGAAAAACACATATCCCGACTGTGATCTAAAGTCATCTCTGTCGGTTTGGAAGCTTGCATTAGTGTAACCCCTTACACGCAACTTTTCCTCACCGCCAAATATCAAGAAAGCATCCTTAGTTCTTCTCAAGTACTTTAGGATGTTCTTGACTGCAATCCAGTGACTCTCACCTGGATTGGATTGGTATCTGCTTTTCATACTCAAGGCATATGACACATCTGGTCTAGTACATAACATGGCGTACATGATATATCCTATGGCCGAGGCATAGGGAATTCTACTCATGCGTTCCTTCCCAATCTCATTGGAAGGACAACCACTCTTCGAAAGAGTGATTCCATGTGACATGGGCAAGAATCCCTTCTTGGAATCTTGCATGTTGAACCGTTTCAACACCTTGTCAATATATGTACTTTGACTTAGGCCTAGCAGTCTCTTAGATTTATCTCTATAGATCTTTATACCGAGTATATAGGCTGCTTCCCCTAAGTCCTTCATTGAGAAACACTTCCCTAGCCAATCTTTAACAGATTGCAGCATGGGAACGTCGTTTCCAATGAGTAGTATGTTATCCACATACAAGACCAGAAAAGCTACAGAGCTCCCACTAACTTTCTTGTAGACACAAGACTCATCTTCGTTTCTGATGAAGCCTAACTCTTTGACTACTTCATCAAAACGTCGATTCCAACTCCTAGAAGCTTGCTTCAATCCATAAATGGATCGTTGCAGCTTACAGACTTTGTTGGCTTGCTTTGGATCCTCAAAACCCTCCGGCTGTATCATATACACGTCCTCGAGGAGATTCCCATAAAGGAATGCTGTTTTGACATCCATCTTCCAAATCTCATAGTCGTGGTATGCTGCAATCGCAAGTAGGATTCAGATGGATTTGGTCATGGCGACTGGTGAAAAGGTTTCATCATAGTCAATACCATGAATCTGTCTGAATCCTGTAGCCACCAATCGGACCTTATAGGTAATCACATTACCATCCATGTCGATCTTCTTCTTGAATACCCACTTGCACCCTATGGGCGTGCCCCTTTGGATGGTTCCACCAAAGTCCATACTTTGTTGGTATACATGGATTCCATCTCGGATCTCATGGCTTCTAGCCACTTCTGAGAGTCTGGGCCCTTCATGGCCTCTTCATAGGTAGTAGGATCATCGTCTATGAGCATCGTGTCACCAGAATCGGTCACGACAAGTCCATACCTCTCGGGTTCCTGGCGCACTCTACTAGATATACGAAGCTCTTGTGTTACCTGAACAGGCTGCTCCACAACCGCTTGTGGTTCCTGTTCATGTTCCATAATGGGTTCAGTGAGTTGTGGTTTTTGAACCTCTTCAAGTTCTACAGTCCTCCCACTTGCTTCTTTAGAGACAAACTCTCTTTCTAGAAACACGACGGTCCGAGCAACAAACACTTTGTTCTCGGTTGGATTGTAGAAGTAGTAACCCTTAGTTTCCTTAGGGTACCCCACAAATTTACACTTATCCGACTTTGGCCCTAGCTTGTTTGATTGTAAACGTTTTACATAGACATCGCAGCCCCAAATCCTCTCATGAACGACAGTGTGGGACGCCTCCCACTCCACTTCTCGTATGGTGTCTTCATGACTGATTTAGATGGAACACGGTTAATGGTGAAAGCTGCACTTAATAGAGCGTGGCCCCAAAATGATAATGGAAGATCGGTTTGACACATCATAGATCGGACCATATCCAATAGGGTTCGATTCCTCCTCTCAGACACGCCATTCCATTGTGGCGATCCGGGTGGAGTGAGTTGGGACACAATCCCACACTCTCTAAGATAGTCGTCAAACTCTTGGCTCAAGTATTCTCCTCCACGATCCGATCGTAGAGCCTTGATACTTTTGCCAAGCTGCTTCTCTACTTCATTCTTGAATTCTTTGAACATTTCAAAGGATTCAGATTTTGCCCTCAGGAGGTGCACAAATCCATATCTACTGTAGTCATCAGTAAATGTAATGAAGTAGACGTAACCACCCTTGGCAGGCGTGGAAAATGGCCCACACACATCAGTATGTATGAGCGCCAACTGCTCACTAGTCCTCTCACCTTTCTTATTGAAAGGGGACTTTGTCATTTTTCCCAATAAACAAGCCTCACATGTCTCATATGATTCAAAATCAAATGAGTCTAGTAGTCCATCCTTATGGAGTCTAGATACACGTTTCTCGTTTATGTGGCCTAAACGACAGTGCCATAAATAAGCAGGATTTAAATCATTTATTTTAATCCGCTTGGTATTAATGTTGTATACAGGATTGCTTAGATCAAGGACATACAGTCCATTAAATAATTGCGCACTAAAATAGTGAATATTATTCAAATAAAAGGAACAACAATTGTTCTTTATTGAAATAATAAAACCATCCTTGTCCAAACAAGAAATAGAAATAATGTTTCTGCTCATAGCAGACACAAAATAGCAATTATTTAATTCTAAAACTAATCCTGAAGGCAGAGATAGCTCGCACACGCCCACGACCAACACAACAACTTTTGCTCCATTCCCAACGCGCAGATCTATCTCTCCTTTAGCCAATCTTCTACTTCTCTTTAGATCCTGCACATTTCGAAAAATGTGAGATCCATATCCAGTATCTAATACCCATGATGTAGAGACAGTTAAATTGACATCTACAACAAAAATACCTGGTGGATGTGGAATCACTATTCCAAGACTCTTGTCCTCCAGATATTTTGGGCAATTCCTCCTCCAGTGTCCAGGCTGACTGCAGTAGTGACACTCACTTTTAGTCACACCTTTGGCAATGCCAACAACAGGCTTAAGGGCAGGTTCCTTGGACTTGGCAACTGACTTGCCTTTGCCCTTGGAGGATGAGGCAAACCTTTTGCCCTTTCCTTTCTGCACCATCATAATGGCCTTGCCCTTACCCTTGTTGATGCTCTGTTCAGCTGTCCTCAACATATTGAGTAAATCTGGCAGTGGTTTCACGATCTCGTTCATGTTATAGTTCATGATGAATTGTCCATAACTCTCGGACAACGATTGCAACACGAGATCGGTTGCCAAATCTTGGCCGACCGGGAACCCCAGTCAGGCGAGATTCTCCAAGTACCCGATCATACGGAGTACATGGGGTCCCACCGGGTTCCCTTCTGCCAGATGACACTTGAACAGTGCCTTAGAGACCTCATACCTCTCAACCCTTGCCTGCTCTTGGAAGAGCTGCTTCAGATGCTCGATCATATAGACAGCATTCATGTTTTTGTGTTGCTTCTGAAGCTTAGAAGTCATGGTACATAGCATAAGGCAGGCCGCATCATTAGCGTCATCAACACGCTTTTGATAGGTTTTTGGTTCTCTGGACCTGCTGGAACATGCTCCTCTATTGCGTACAGTTTCTTCTCTTGCTTGAGATCGATTCTCAAGTTTTTGTACCAATCAAGGAAGTTGGTTCCAGAAAGCTTGTCCTTCTCAAGGACAGATCGTAGGGAATGTTGTGAACTCGATGAGTTGTTTGCCATTTGGAATTCTACAAAAGTAAAATACGCAAGTTTTAGTATTTGTGAATTTTTGATTATATTCAATAATGGCTAGTTTATCAAATATAGCTCCCACTATTTTTCTACGGATTAATAACCCTCAAGATATTAACGCGGAAAATATCCTTATATTTTCTAGTGGGCCAAGATCCATGTTTCATCTCTTTATGAGCTTGCTTTGGCAAGTCACCTATAATTTGACTACTTTAGGTAGAAACAATTCCAATTGCATCCCTTATGCAACTCTTGGTTCAATTGGGCAAATAACTCCTTATTTATCCATCCATATACATAATCCCAATTGATTGCCTCTAGGTTTCTTAATCACATTAATAGCCTAGTTGTGTTCAACCTCTTATTTAAAAAATTGCACATTACTAGCTTGTGCCATCGCATTCCATCATAATGAACCAAGTCGCCATGCTTTGGCATGCACGAACTTGATAAATCATGATGATAATGAGTGTTTAAATAACGAGAAGGCAAGAACACAATATTTGATTTTTGAGGGATTTTTAAATTCAGTTTTAATTGTTTTGTTGATCAATATCAACTAATCTATCTATTTGAGTTTGGTCACAACTCCAAATAATAGATCCGGGTTGTCTTATTATACTAATTGCATGCATCATCCATACACCAACCACAAAATAATAAGACAATAAAGTAAACAACCACAAAACAAAAATAAACGTGATGTGGATATGGCCTTTTCTAGACTAAGATAATTCCAAGCCAATGGAATTATCTATGAACCCGGGCTCAAAAGGTGAACCGCAAGGCCCTAGGGCCGGCCGGCCCATAGCCCACGCGGCTAGGCCACGGGCTAGGGCTGCCCCGGCCCCTAGGGCGGCCTTGCTTGGGCGGCAAGCAAGAGGGGCGGTCCCTTTAGGGGGGCCGAACCTCTTAGGGAGTTTTTTCCAAAACAACTCCCTTGCTTGGTGCCCAAGTTTGGTTGCTTCCTTGTTTGGGAAGAACTCCTTCTTCCCCAAGGATGCACAAACCCTAGATCTAAGATCCTAAACTTTCTCAAACTCACTAATTCATGCATCCCATGCAAAAACTAGATCTTGTTATGATGGATTATTGACAAATTGCATCTCATGCTTGATTTGTCTTGTTTTACGCGATAAACAACAATTTTAAGGTGTAAAACCATCAAAACGTAACACATAAACCACGTTTATGCTCTACAACCTGTGGCTCTGATACCACTGTAGCTGTTTGATTCATGGATGCGCAACGGAAACAATAATTAACCATGCAAAACCCTCCAAGGATCACAAGTCAAGAGACATAACGATGGTAAAGGAAGAAATCAATAACACACCTTAGGGTTCTCCTTTGATGACTTCAAACGCGAATTGTGTCACGTTCTCTATAGTTGATCCACGCCTAGAGTTGATTTCTAAATCTCCCACTCCTTGGTGCTAGCCCGTAAAGAGGAAGAGGAAGAAGAATCACGCAAAACGAGACCAACAAGGGAGGTCTCGGCCTCTTTGTGGCCGATGGGGACGGGCGGCGGGCTAGGGGCGGCGAGCTCCTTAGCTTGCTTGCTCTCTCTCCTTTTTGTTCTCTCCCACTCAAGTTATGATCTAATGAATCATAAGTGTGGGAAGGAAGGAAGGAGTGTCCTTTATATAGTCCAACAAATCCTTGCCAACTACCTAAAAGACTTATTCTAGTCCTACTAGAATTCAATTTAGTCCCTTCCTTGCAAATTAGTCCCTACTAAGTTTGCAAGATTTTGCAAAGTGATCCTTCTAATTAATTAATCCAATTAATTAATTCCCAAATCTAGTTCAACTCTATCTAGCGTGTGACCCCATAGGTGTAGGGTTTTGATTCATGGATCGCGCAAACGGAAGCATAATCAAACAAACAACCATGCAAAACCCTCCAAGGATCACAAGTCTAGATGCATAACGATAGTGAAGGTAAGAAATCATAAACACACCTTTGGGTTCTCCTTGATGACTTCAAACGCGAATAGTGTCACGTTCTCTATAGTTGATCCACGCCTAGAGTTGTTCCTAGATCTCCAATCACCTTGGTGCTAGCCCGGATTGAAAGGAGGGTGAAGAAATTACGCAAAACGAGGCACCAAAAGGGGCTCGGCCCTTTATGGCGTCGGGGACAAGGGGGCGGCGGCAATAGGGGCGGCGTCCCTCTTTGCTTGCTCTCTCTCTCCTTAGTTCTCTCCTACTCTTGTTATGTTCTCTCTAGAGCATAAAGTTGTGTAGGGAAGGAAGGAGGAGGGTCCTTTATATAGTCCAACAACTCCTTGTTAACTACCTAAAGGACTTATTCTAGTCCTACTAGAATTCAATTTAGTCCCTTCCTTGCAAATTAGTCCCTACTAAGTTTGCAAGGGTTTGCAAAGTGATCCTTCTAATTAATTAATCCAATTAATTAATTCCACAATCTAGTACAACTCTATATAGCGTGTGACCCCATAGGTTCTATCTAGTTGGTAGCAACTCTTTGCTAATATGGAGCGGTTTCTAGCAAAACATCCATTCTAGCCAACTAATAGAATAGTCATCTAGACAACCTTGCACAAGTAATTGTCTCATCCCTTTGCCTCCATATCCGGATTGGACACGAGACATACAAGTCACACTCGTATATCCAATCCCTAGTTTCTCGATCCATGGAATAGCCTTATTCGTGCAAATAACATCAATATCTCATATATTGATTTATTTGAGTCTGGCCAGACATTCTATAAGCACTATCCTCGAGTGGCCTTGGATATTTGCTCCCGTTATGTGGGAGGGGCAAATCCTCTCTACGTCCACTACGATCTCTAAGCTTGCTTCTCATTGTATCCAGTACACGCCTTTATAACTACCCAGTTACGGTGTAGCGTTTAACGCTACCAAGATCACAATGATCCACAACTAGAATATCTAGTGACTTCAAGTCTAAGGATGACAATACCATTGTACCCGAGAAGCACTTGTGACTCAACATAACGTGTATGTAGCCTTCTCGGTAATGGGTCAATCCAGTGCAACATTCCGTAATGCACACCTATGTGTTGGATCGTGATATCTCCATATCAATCCAACCACATACTAGTCTATAGATGATTGTCCCATTTAATCATTATACTTGACTAGGGATATTTAAGATAAACAACACAATTGTAAATCTAAGGACTTCATTATATTAAATATCCAATAAATAATAAATGAATTTCTAGCCAATTACAAATTCATACTAAACTAGATTGCCTCTAGGGCATCTATTCCAACAGTCTCCCACTTGCACTAGAGCCAATCTGGCGCATCTCGTATGCCCATACTCCTAGTGTGCCCTTCATGCTTCCACTGCGTGAGAGGCTTTGTAAGCGGGTCTGACAGATTATCATCTGTAGGAATCTTGCATATCCGAACGTCTCCTCTATCGATAATATCTCGAATCAGATGGAACTTCCTGAGCACGTGCTTGGACTTCTGGTGCGATCTTGGTTCCTTTGATTGCGCGATCGCCCCAGTGTTGTCACAGAACATCTCCACTGGATCCGCAATGCTAGGGACCACACCAAGTTCAGAAACAAACTTTCTGATCCAAACAGCCTCCTTTGCTGCGCCATTTGCAGCAATGTACTCAGCCTCTGTTGTAGAATCAGCTACCGTCTCTTGCTTGGAACTCTTCCAGCTCACCGCTGCTCCATTCAGGCAAAACACATATCCCGATTGTGATCTAAAGTCATCTCTATCGGTTTGGAAGCTTGCATCAGTGTAACCCCTTACACGCAACTCTTCCTCACCGCCAAACATCAAGAAAGCATCCTTAGTTCTTCTCAAGTACTTTAGGATGTTCTTGACAGCAATCCAGTGACTCTCACCTGGATTGGATTGGTATCTGCTTGTCATACTCAAGGCATATGACACATCTGGTCTAGTACATAACATGGCGTACATGATGGATCCTATGGCCGAGGCATAGGGAATCCTACTCATGCGTTCCTTCTCAATCTCATTGGAAGGACAACCACTCTTCGAAAGAGTGATTCCATGTGACATGGGCAAGAATCCCTTCTTGGAATCTTGCATGTTGAACCGTTTCAACACCTTGTCAATATATGTACTTTGACTTAGGCCTAGCAACCTCTTAGATCTATCTCTATAGATCTTTATACCGAGTATATAGGCTGCTTCCCCTAAGTCTTTCATTGAGAAACACTTTCCTAGCCAATCTTTCACAGATTGCAGCATGGGAATGTCGTTTCCAATGAGCAGTATGTCATCCACATACAAGACCAGAAAAGCTACAGAGCTCCCACTAACCTTCTTGTAGACACAAGACTCATCTTCGTTTCTGATGAAGCCAAACTCTTTGACCACTTCATCAAAACGTCGATTCCAACTCCTAGAAGCTTGCTTCAATCCATAAATGGATCGTTGCAGCTTACACACTTTGTTGGCTTGCTTTGGATCCTCAAAACCCTCCGGCTGTATCATATACACGTCCTCGAGGAGATTCCCATAAAGGAATGCTGTTTTGACATCCATCTGCCAAATCTCATAGTCGTAGTATGCTGCAATCGCAAGTAGGATTCGGATGGATTTGGTCATTGCGACTGGTGAAAAGGTTTCATCATAGTCAATACCATGAATCTGTCTGAATCCTTTAGCCACCAATCGGCCCTTATAGGTAATCACATTACCATCCATGTCGATCTTCTTCTTGAAGACCCACTTGCACCCTATGGGCCGCGCCCCATCAGGTGGTTCCACCAAAGTCCATACTTTGTTGGCATACATGGATTCCATCTCGGTTCTCATGGCCTCAAGCCACTTCTGCGAGTCTGGGCCATTCATGGCCTCCTCATAGGTAGTAGGCTCATCATCTATGAGCATCGTGTCACCGGAATCAGTTACGAGAAGTCCGTACCTCTCGGGTTCCTGGCGCACTCTACTAGATCTACGAAGCTCTTGTGTTACCTGAACAGGTGGATCCACAACTGCTTGTGATTCCTGTTCATGTTCCATAATCGGTTCTGTGATTTGTGGTTCTTGAACCTCTTCAAGTTCTACGTTCCTCCCACTTGCTTCTTTAGAGACAAACTCTCTTTCTAGAAACACGCCGGTCCGAGCAACAAACACTTTGTTCTCGGTTGGATTGTAGAAATAGTATCCCTTAGTTTCCTTAGGGTACCCCACAAATTTACACTTATCCGATTTAGGCCCTAGCTTGTCTGATTGTAAACGTTTTACATAGACATCGCAGCCCCAAATCCTCATGAACGACAGTGTGGGACGCCTCCCACTCCACATCTCATATGGTGTCTTCATGACTGATTTAGATGGAACACGGTTAATGGTAAAAGCTGCACTTAATAGAGCGTAGCCCCAAAACGATAATGGAAGATCGGTTTGACACATCATAGACCGAACCATATCCAATAGGGTTCGATTCCTCCTCTCGGACACGCCATTCCATTGTGGTGTTCCGGGTGGAGTGAGTTGGGACACGATCCCACACTCTCTAAGATAGTCGTCAAACTCTTGGCTCAAGTATTCTCCTCCACGATCTGATCGTAGAGCCTTGATACTTTTGCCAAGTTGCTTCTCTACTTCATTCTTGAATTCCTTGAACACTTCAAAGGATTCGGATTTTGCCCTCATAAGGTACACAAATCCATATCTACTGTAATCATCAGTAAACGTAATGAAGTAGACATAACCACCCCTGGCAGGCGTGGCAAATGGCCCACACACATCGGTATGTATGAGCGCCAATTGCTCACTAGTCCTCTCACCTTTCTTATTGAAAGGGGACTTTGTCATTTTTCCCAATAAACAAGCCTCACATGTCTCATATGATTCAAAATCAAATGAGTCTAGCAATCCATCCTTATGGAGTCTAGATACACGTTTCTCATTTATGTGGCCTAAACGACAATGCCATAAATAAGCAGGATTTAAATCATTTATTTTAATCCGCTTGGTATTAATGTTGTAGACAGGATTACTTAGATCAAGGACATAAAGTCCATTAAATAATTGCGCACTAAAATAGTGAATATTATTCAAATAAAAGGAACAACAATTGTTCTTTATTGAAATAATAAAACCTTCCTTGTCCAAACAAGAAATAGAAATAATGTTTCTGCTCATAGCAGGCACAAAATAGCAATTATTTAATTCTAAAACTAATCCTGAAGGCAGAGATAGCTCGCAAACGCCTATGGCCAACGCAGCAACCTTTGCTCCATTCCCAACGCGCAGATCTACCTCCCCTTTAGCCAATCTTTTACTTCTCTTTAGATCCTGCATATTTCGACAAATATGAGATCCACATCCAGTATCTAATACCCATGATGTAGGGACAGTTAAATTGACATCTACAACGAAAATACCTGGTGGTGGTGGAATCACTATTCCAAGCCGCTTGTCCTCCAGATATTTGGGGCAGTTCCTCCTCCAGTGTCCAGGTTGACTACAGTAGTGACATTCACCCTTAGTCACGACCTTGGCAATCCCACCAACAGGCTTAAGGGCTTGTTCCTTGGACTTAGCAACTGACTTGCCTTTGCCCTTGGAGGAAGAGGCAAACTTTTTACCCTTTCCTTTATGCACCATCATAATGGCCTTGCCCTTACCCTTGTTGATGCTCTGTTCAGCCGTCCTCAACATGTTGAGCAAATCTGGCAGTGGTTTAACGATCTCGTTCATGTTATAGTTCATAATGAACTGTCCATAACTCTCGGGCAACGATTGCAACACGAGATCGGTTGCCAACTCTTGGCCGACCGGGAACCCAAGCCGGGCGAGATTCTCCAAGTACCCGATCATTCGGAGTACATGGGGTCCCACCGGGTTCCCTTCTGCCAGATGACATTTGAACAGTGCCTTTGAGACCTCATACCTCTCTACCCTCGCCTGCTCTTGGAAGAGCTGCTTTAGATGTTCGATCATATCGACAGCATTCATGTTCTCATGTTGCTTCTGAAGCTCAGAGGTCATGGTGCAAAGCATTAGGCAGGCCGCATCATTAGCGTCATCAACACGCTTTTGATACGCCTTTAAGGCAGCAGGTGTCTGATTCTCTGGACCTTCTGGAACTTGCTCCTCTATTGCGTACAGCTTCTTCTCTTGCTTGAGAACAATTCTCAAGTTTCTGTACCAATCGAGAAAGTTGGTTCCTGAGAGCTTGTCCTTCTCAAGGACAGATCGTAGGGAATGTTGTGAACTCGATGAGTTGTTTGCCATTTGGAATTCTACAAAAAGGAAAATACGCAAGTTTTAGTATTTGTGAATTTTTTTTGACTATATTTAATAATGGCTAGTTTATTAAATATAGCTCCCACTATTTTACTACGGATTAATAACCCTCAAGATATTAATGCGGAAAATATCCTTATATTTTCTAGTGGGCCAAGATCCATCTTTTTCATCTCCTTATGAGCTTGCTTTGGCAAGTCACCCATAATTCGATTACTTCTTAGGTAGGAACAATTCCAATTGCATCCCATATGCAACTCTTGGTTCAATCGGGCAAATAACTCCTTATTTATCCATCCATATGGATAATCCCAATTGATTGCCTCTAGGTTTCTTAATCAAATTAATAGCCTAGTTGTGCTCAACCTCTTATCTAAACAATTGCACATTGTTACGTGCCATCGCATTCCATCATTATGAACCAAGTCGCCATGCTTTGGCACGCACGAACTTGATAAATAATGATGATAATGAGTGTTTAAATAACGAGAAGGCAAGAACACAATATTTTAAAATTTGAGGGATTTTCAATTCAATTTTAATTATTTTGTTGATCAATATCAACTAATCTATCTATTTGAGTTTGGGCACAACTCCAAATAATAGATCCGGGTTGTCTAATTATCTTATTATCCTAATTGCATGCATCATCCATACACCAACCACACAAATAATAAGACAATAAATAAACAACCACAAAACAGAAATTAAACGTGATGTGGATATGGCCTTTTCTAGACTAAGATAATTCCAAGCCAATGGAATTATCTATGAACCCTAAACAAACACACATCTCCATGCGTCTTGATCTTTTGGTCCATCCTTCATAGTCATGTGGAATGATCCATGCTCCATCTTTTGTGGCTCCTTTGGCTTTGGGCTTCTTTTCTCCAATCTTGGCTAACAATCTACTTTATCTAGCGCTAGCTAATATCTATTCTAAATAAAATAAATCTCACAAGTTGAGAAAAAAATGGCACGCAGGCCATAAAACCCTAATTAATTATTACAATTAATTGATCAGCTCGCAGGCCGTAAAACCAAACCACAAAATTAAACATCCACATCAAACCACATCCTAGGGCCATATCCAATCACCATGCGATTTGCACATAAACAGTTAAAATCCAATTTTAACGCGCTTGGTCAATTTTAATTGATTTTAGGATTTCTAGGGTTAAAACGGTCCATGGGCCCAACAATCCAATTGCCCGGGCCCAAATAAGTGAACCATAAAGCCCTAGGGCCGGCCCGGCCCAAAACCCGCAAGCTAGGCCCGCGGGTTAGGGCCGCCCGCCCCCTTAGGGCGCCAAGCTTGGGCGCCAAGCAAGGGGGGGCGGCTCCCTAGGGGCCGAACCTTCCTTGTGGAGGTTGTTTCCAAAACAACCTCCTTGCTTGGAGCCCAAGTTTGGTTGTTTCCTTGTTGTGGGAGAACTCCTTCTTCCCCAAGGATGCCCAAACCCTAGATCTAAGATCCTAAAATTTCTCAAACTCATCAATTCATGCATCCAATGCAATAATTGGGTCTTGTTATGATTAATTCTTTGACAAATTGCATCCAATGCTTGATTTGTCTTGTTTTACGCGATAAACAACAAAGTAAGGTGTAAAACAACAAGAATGTAACACATAAACTACGTTTATGCTCTATGACCTGTGGCTCTGATACCACTGTAGGGTTTTGATTCATGGATCGCGCAAACGGAAGCATAATCAAACAAACAACCATGCAAAACCCTCCAAGGATCACAAGTCTAGATGCATAACGATAGTGAAGGTAAGAAATCATAAACACACCTTTGGGTTCTCCTTGATGACTTCAAACGCGAATAGTGTCACGTTCTCTATAGTTGATCCACGCCTAGAGTTGTTCCTAGATCTCCAATCACCTTGGTGCTAGCCCGGATTGAAAGGAGGGTGAAGAAATCACGCAAAACGAGGCACCAAAAGGGGCTCGGCCCTTTATGGCGTCGGGGACAAGGGGGCGGCGGCAATAGGGGCGGCGTCCCTCTTTGCTTGCTCTCTCTCTCCTTAGTTCTCTCCTACTCTTGTTATGTTCTCTCTAGAGCATAAAGTTGTGTAGAAGGAAGGAGGAGGGTCCTTTATATAGTCCAACAACTCCTTGTTAACTACCTAAAGGACTTATTCTAGTCCTACTAGAATTCAATTTAGTCCCTTCCTTGCAAATTAGTCCCTACTAAGTTTGCAAGGGTTTGCAAAGTGATCCTTCTAATTAATTAATCCAATTAATTAATTCCACAACCTAGTACAACTCTATATAGCGTGTGACCCCATAGGTTCTATCTAGTTGGTAGCAACTCTTTGCTAATATGGAGCGGTTTCTAGCAAAACATCCATTCTAGCCAACTAATAGAATAGTCATCTAGACAACCTTGCACAAGTAATTGTCTCATCCCTTTGCCTCCATATCCGGATTGGACACGAGACATACAAGTCACACTCGTATATCCAATCCCTAGTTTCTCGATCCATGGAATAGCCTTATTCGTGCAAATAACATCAATATCTCATATATTGATTTATTTGAGTCTGGCCAGACATTCTATAAGCACTATCCTCGAGTGGCCTTGGATATTTGCTCCCGTTATGTGGGAGGGGCAAATCCTCTCTACGTCCACTACGATCTCAAAGCTTGCTTCTCATTGTATCCAGTACACGCCTTTATAACTACCCAGTTACGGTGTAGCGTTTAACGCTTCCAAGATCACAATGATCCACAACTAGAATATCTAGTGACTTCAAGTCTAAGGATGACAATACCATTGTACCCGAGAAGCACTTGTGACTCAACATAACGTGTATGTAGCCTTCTCGGTAATGGGTCAATCCAGTGCAACATTCCGTAATGCACACCTATGTGTTGGATCGTGATATCTCCATATCAATCCAACCCCATACTAGTCTATAGATGATTGTCCCATTTAATCATTATACTTGACTAGGGATATTTAAGATAAACAACACAATTGTAAATCTAAGGACTTCATTATATTAAATATCCAATAAATAATAAATGAATTTCTAGCCAATTACAAATTCATACTAAACTAGATTGCCTCTAGGGCATCTATTCCAACAATAGGTTCTATCTAGTTGGTAGCGACTATTTGCTAATATGGAGCGGTTTCTAGCAAAACATCCATTCTAGCCAACTAATAGAATAGTCATCTTGACAACCTTTGTACAAGTAATTGTCTCATCCCTTTGTCTCTATATCCGGATTGGACACGAGACATACAAGTCACACTCATATATCCAATCCACAATTTCTCGATCCATGGGAATAGCCTTATTCGTGCAAATAACATCAATATCCCATATTGATTTAGTTGAGTCTGGCCAGACATTCTATAAGCACTAACCCTCGAGTGGCCTAGGATATTTGCTCCCGTTATGTGGGAGGGACAAATTCTATCTACGTCCACTACGATCTCTAAGCTTGCTTCTTATTGTATCCGGTACACGCCTTTATAACTACTCAGTTACGGTGTAGCGTTTAACGCTACCAAAATCACAATAATCCACAACTAGAATATCTAGTGACTTCAAGTCTAAGGATGACAATACCATTGCACCGCGAGAAGCGCTTGTGACTCAACATAACATGTATGTAGCCTTCTCGGAGATGGGTCAATCCAGTGCGCCATTACCCTTAATACACACCTATGTGTTGGATCATGATATCTCCATATCAATCCAACCCCATACTAGTCTATAGATGATTGTCCCATTAATCATTATACTGGACTAGGGATATTTAAGATAAACAACACAATTGTAAATCTAAGGACTTCATCATATTAAATATCCAATAAATAATAAATGAATTTCTAGCCACAAATAAATTCATACTAACTAGATTGCCTCTAGGGCATCTATTCCAACAGCTGGTGTGTTGAATCGACGAAGGACGCATAGGATTGGGTGGAAGCTCCGTCGTCTGTTGGGTCGCCGTTGGAACAGGGGGTTTAGGTTGCTTCTGTTGTTGTTCGTCTGGCTTTGGTGCTTGCTGCGAAATCGCCGGCGTAACAGCAAGATGCTGCTGTTGTTCTTGCGCCGGCGGCGGCGATGGTGGAGTCTCCACCTGTTCTTCATCTTCTAGTTCATCGACTCTGAGGATGTGCTGCAGGTGACAAAACTCATCCGTCGAAATCAATCGGAATTGATTCCGTCTGACTTTGAGGCCTTCCAGATCTGCTCGGGTGATGTACCCGCTGGTTTGAAATCTTTCCAAGTCTGCAATGGTGAGACAATTGATTGTTTCACCTTGCTGGTAGAGCTCGCCGATTTCATTGAGGAGCACTAGTTGGACCCCTTTGCGACTGAGATTGACAATCGCGAACGGGAGATCCATAGAGTCCGGGGGCGAGCGCCGCGAACAAAAAGTCCGATCGACGCTCTCAATGAAAGCACCAATTGTTACCCACCCGGGTAACGAATCGGGCACACACACTCACACACACCATAGTAAATAAACTAACAAATAATTCTTCTTGGTTGATTGAATAAGCTGGGGGATTACAATTGTTTAGATAGAGAAATAACTGACCTAAACCTAACCCTAGACCTAACGGGCCAAGCCCGAATTATTAAATAGCCTAAATAATAATAAATAAATAAACAGCTAAATATTGATACGGATACCGTATCACGTATGTAGGGACCTTGCATGTGTAAGATCAAAAAAAAAAACATTGTGATTTAAGGATTGCTTGCTGAGGAATAGACAGGTTAAGATACAGAAGCAAAAATATCTCACTTTTTTTTTAATAGATAAAATAGAACTCACTTGAATAAGTGGTTCGTCAACTCACTGGTTGTGTCTATTTTTTTTAATGGAACATTACCTCTTATATTTTAGATTTTATTTTACCCCAATGTGACACTTCACCTCGATTGAAACTAATTAATAATTTTCTCACTTGGATTCCATAATTTTTGAGTCTAAAAGAGTTATTTCGGTAAATTTTGATGCAAAATCGACCGTGTTTTGTGAGGAAGTCTCACGGGAATTCTTACCAAAAAAAAGAAAGAAGAGGAAACAAAAATTAAGCTCATAGACGAAGGCAGCTGCCAAGGACGTGAACAACATATCTGAAAGTGTTAGTATAGTTTCATTTTAATTTCAAGAAGTAATAACCTTGCATTGCTCTGTCTACGAGACTTTATTTTGGTATAATTTATATGCACAATCAGGACATAGCTCTTTCGGAGAGCCTACTGACAAGTTTGAGCAACGACAATTAAGTGCAAAGGCCACGACCAGGATGCGTACGGATGTAGTATCTGATAGTGTTAGTATATTACCATGTTACTTCGTGAAGTAAGTTTTGTTTTAACTCCATCAAATAAATACATATCATGGCTCAGTTTGATGTTTTATCCATTTATATGCATGATCAAGATGGTGATTTTGTTGCACCTCTTACAAGGTTTACCTAAAAGCACGACTAGGAATCGAATATTAAATTCAAAAGTCAAGACAACTACGAAAGGTGTACGAGATATTTGATGGTGTTAGTATATCTTTCATTTTTAGTCCTATGAGGTTCAATTTTTATAAACTCCGTAAAGAGATTACCCTGCATTACTCAGCTTCAAAAGTTTCGTTTGGTTCATTCCACATGATTCCATTGTCGCTTTGCTCGAGAGGATCCACAATATTGTGCCAAAAAATCAACAAGAAAACGAAATTTACCTTAAAGGCCTAGAAAGTTGAGCAGGATGCGAGTGGGATATACAATAGTGTAAGTAAATTCATCTCTATTCCATTCGATTGCTCAAGGACGATTTCTTTCGGATAAATTTTATGCAGGATCTAGATATTTATTCGTTAGTGAGCGTCCCAAGATAACTAACAAATTATGCGCCAAGGAACCGGACCTTCAGCTCGAAAAACAAGGCAGTTACGAAGGACGTGAATGACATATACCACTCCGTCCCACCTCTAATGCACCATTTGGAGGTGGGACTAAAGAAAAAAAAATGATGGTAGTTTGCTGCTTTGTCCTGGCAAGGAGGAAAAAATTACTACCTACGTTTTCTCTCTTTCTTCCATTTTACTTTTGCCACTATTCATCGGGTCGCTTTGATCCGATGATTTGGACTGCAACACGATGCAATTTTTTTGAATTTTTTTCATAGTGTTGTACAGTAATTTTTACTATACAACACCATAAAAAATTACTACAAAGTAGCGGCGTTTTGCTATCCAAATCACCGGGTCAAAGTGACATGATTACGGATAAAAAAGTCAAAATTGAAAGAAAGAGAGAGAACAGAGGTAGTACATATCATTTCCAAAAGATCACATCACATGTGAGGTATTGATGAGGGTATTGTTGCCATTTAACCAGTTTAAGGTTACTAAAAAAGAAAAGTTTTAAAGATGAGTGGAGGTCCAAATAAGGAAATGGTGCATTAGAAGTGGGACGGAGTGGTATGTTAGTTTTAGTATACTTCCGTTTGTTAGTATCACACTGCCCTAGTTCCCTTTAAATACTTCTTTGGGTACTTTTTAATGTGGGATGAGGACGAAGCTTTATTGGAGAATCTAGCTAAAGTTCTGACCAAAGAGACGGAGAAAAGAAAACACAGTGCTGGAAGAAGCAAACCACCTCATATTCAGAGAAGCGACATCCCTATTGGCTATTGTGGTCAATAAGAAATCTTTGCATTCCAAGTTCTTCAAAAAAAAAAAAAACTAGATTTCATTAATTTTTTATTCGTTTTTGGATACATTTAGGTACTAAACAAAGATGAAGAAGATGTAAAAAAAACATGGCTGGTGTTCAGACTCTCGAGGACCAACTCCTGCAAACTTCAACTAACAAGAAAAGCCAGATAAATTTGAAAGGAATGAAGCGTTGAATAATGTACTTCACATAGCTGACAACCATCACTGAAGACATCACTCCTTCAAAAGTAGAGATGAAAACGGTTCGAATCGGTCCGGTTTCGGCACCAATCCAAACCGAACCGCATGTAACCGTTTGGAAAAAACCTAAACTTAATCCGGACCGCTCTTGGCTCCAAACCATACCGAACCGCGTATGTTTGGTTCGGTTTTAAACCGCGGTTCCTAAAGATATATTATTTCATTTGAATTTTTTTAATAATTCATTCAACAATTAATATTTGCTAACATTTTAATGTCAAGAAATTTTAAATAAATTAGCAAACATTAAATCATTTTAAGTACCTTCTATAAATGATATATGTGTAGAAATTATCAAGTGTGCCAGTTGTATAGCCTGCTATGCTACATAAACGGTTCGGTTCCGCTTATACGGTTTGAGATTTTTGCAAACTTGGACCGAACCGTATTATACGGTTTGGAATTTTTATAAACCTAGATCGAACCGTAATAATTTCCAAAGGAACCGAATTAAACCAAACCGGCCGGTTCGGCCTGAATTACGATTTTTGCGGTTTAAACTTGCATCCCTATTGAAAACACCCAAATATGTCAATTTTTTTGTAGGACACGTGATACGGGTCAACATTATCCATTATTTAATATTTATTTAGTAAGTTATTTATTTAATTAATAATTCGGACTTGGCCCGCTAGGTTTGTTGTTAGGTGGGTTAGGATATTTATCTATTTAAGCATTGTATCTTTCAGTATTATTCAAGCAATGAAATAAGGACTGTCTTCCCCCTTTTCGTCTATCTATCTCTCAATTTCTTCATCTTCTCTATCAATTTCTTATCTTCTCGATACTTTAACGTATCAATTGGTGCTTTTGTTGAGAGAATGACGGACGCGGGTAATAACCCTCGCGCTGTTCACGAACTCAGTCAAGAAGACATCAACGAACTCAACAGACTCGTCGACAAGCTCGATGATATACAGAAGCGTTGGGCAAAAGAAGACGCCGCCCGCCAAGCCGCGCTTATGGAAGCAGACGCCGCGCTGCGAACATCCTTCGCAAACTTTGCCGATTTATTGGCGCGATGGGTGGAACAAGAGAGACAACAGCAACAGCAGATCGAGTAGCCGCCGGTGGAAATCCATCAGCCGGTCGAAAATCCTATGCCCAAACCGTCGGCCGTCCTCGAATGCGACATGGTCAAAACCCTAGCAGTCAATGAAGTAGCGGCACAAGCACCGTCGACGATTCATGTCCCGGCAGCCGGACACGTCCACTAGAAGGAGGTCCTTGCGATGCCGCTAGCGCTGCCCCAAGACCCAGGTGATCAAAAGAAATACAATCAATTGATTGAGGTATCTGAGATTGAGATTCAACAGTATACTATGACGTGGCATAAAAAAAGCTTAAGAAATACAATCAATTGATTGGGGGCTGAGGCGGCTACTGACCCTTTGGAGTTTGGAGGCTTTGACATATTATGCCGCAGGTGGGAGCCAAAGACGTATTCAGTGTAAAATTTATTTGGTTCTTGCCAACGTATCACCAATTCTGTATCAATCGTTTGCGAATTGGTACTATTTTGATGTGGCCAAACTCGCGCGACGTCAATTTGATCCAGGCAAGAGCATTGATGAATTTTTAACGTCCACCTTGAGGGCAAGGTGGTTTTCAAGCGTGGAGGAAATGATATGGGTCAACATTATCCATTATTTAATATTTATTTAGTTAGTTATTTATTTAATTAATAATCTGGGCTTAGCCCGTTAGGTGTGGGGTTATGTTATTTATCTATTTAAGCATTGTATCTTTCAGTATTATTCAAGCAATGATATAAGAACTGTCTTCCCCCATTTCGTCTATCTATCTCTCAATTTCTTCACCTCCTTTATCAATTTTTTATCTTCTCGATACTTTAACGTATCAACACGGCTAAGACTTCGTCGATAAGTTGATACCACCAATTATATCATGACTTTATGAATCTAAAACTTCTGTGAATGTTTTAATTTGTAACACATCTTTATTAGATCAATCACATGCTATTCAAAATATAATGAACCTCACGCGTATGAATGTTTTTTGAAAAGCACCAGCCGCAAAAAATCGAGAAAAGAAGAGTTTTAAGTTTAAAGAGCAAGGAAGCATTGACTGATGCGCATAAGATAACAAACAACATTACTCATGCATCATCAAAGAGACCGTCCACAAACACTATATCAGACATTGAGATGAGTAACCTTAGAAGCTATAAGAGAAAACATGAATGATAAATCGCCACAAGTGTGGGCACTAACATGTTTTGATGACATTGTAGCTCTATAACTTCAGTAATTAGCTCAGGAGGCAACATATTATTATCAATTATTTGTCATCTACAGTGCAATATATTACTCAAGAAATAATGGATATATAATTCAATGGCCTGCGCATATGCGCGGGGTCACGCCTAGTACATATAATAGCATGATTCACCATGTAATCACCCAGCAGAACTAAATGAACAACGGTTTACCAGAAATTAAAAGACTGCTATTGTAAAATGATCACACGAACAATCAAATTCCAGTTTATATATGAAAGCAAATCAGAGCACAATCTGTTTGGAATGCCCAGCGACATGGCAGTCAACAAGTAGTGATACTAAGGTAAACAGGGAAATGGGATATAAGAAACAGCTAGTACTCGATCAACAAGTAGTGATACTACTAAGGTAAACAGGGAAATCTATATAATACATAAAAGCAGAAAAGTGCTTAAATTGAATGTGGGCATGCCATGTGTCATTTAAGATTATGACCAATCGCGAGGTTCCAAGTCTTCGTTTTAAAACTTAAATATGCCATCTAATAAGTTAGTCATCAGGAATTAACTCCTCCATTCATCTAATGAATATTCACAATAATTAAACTCATTCATTTCACATGAGTTACAAAACTGTTATGATTACTAAGTTCCATTAAATTAGTAGGAACTTAAAAATATTAGTTACTAATATTCAAAAGCGTAGTCTTTCACATTTTAATCCATACCCGCCTTAATTTATATCATTACTAGAACAAGTTTAAAATATCTTCCACCATGCTTTTTTATCTTTTGTTTATTAAAAAATCGTCAATGCATGCCACAAGACTGAAGTCTGTGAAGACGTCTATTCTAAAAAACAACAAACAGAATGTGAAGATGTCTGCAATGATAATCAATACGTTGTTTGCAAGGAAAAAAATCAGACAATGTGCGTACGTAATTTTACACTCATTTTCCTTTATTGTGCTGTCTTTAAACTTAAAATGTGATACGTTTTTTCCCCTTAAGGAAAACTTTACTGAGAGAAACAGCGAAGATCCAACCTCAAATAATTCATCGTAATTTAAGTGTTTATGTTGTTCCATCAAGTAATTTTTTCTCGCTATTGGCCATTTTAGGTTTAGTAAGTAGCACTTTAATAGTTCTACTACGTGTCTTACTATCATGATAAATATGTGAATAGTGTTACTTCTATCCTTATGCGGTTTATTGTTTGGCTATATTAAAAAAATTGTATCTTTTTATTTTGGCTGGAACAATTTTGCGTTTTTTTTTGTCCGGTACGATTTTTAAAACTTTATTGTATGTATAATTTGGTCATTTTGATTTTACATCATAATACTTTAAGCAATTAATGGAGCCCGCCTTATTGGGGCTGTTTAGATAAACTTAAGTAAATGAAAGGTTGAGCTCAAAAGCTCATTTGATATACGGCGTTTTTGGATAAAGTATATTAAGTTATATTAAATGTGTATTTTTTAAAGAAAATAAAAAATAAAGTTTTCCGAAATCTATTAATTGGAAAAAGGATTCCGGACATTTAAGTAATGGTACATGTGCTGAAAATTCACCCTCACATTCCGGGTTTCCTCCTCATTTTCCGAATTTCCGCCCTCATTTTCTGAATTCATTTTTTTTTTTCAGAAATTCGTTTTTTAATCTTCTTTGACCAAACACACTCAAATTATTTGAGGTTGGAGATGATTCCTACAAAACAAAAAATGATCCTTTAAACGGAACTAACTAGTTTTACATTTAAACTAATTTTCACTTTATATGTAAAATTTGATAGTGGCTTTGCAATGACCACTTTTTGCTTCGTAAGAATCATCTCCCTTTGAGTTTTGTTGAATTTTAATGTCCTCTCGAATTAACTCTATCTAAACAAGCTCATTAATTATATGTCTCTTACACGTCAATGTGGCAATTTATTGAATGTTTAAGTAGCACTTTAATAGTTCTACTACGTGTCTTACTATCATGATAAATATGTGAATAGTGTTACTTCTATCCTTATGCAGTTTATTGTTTGGTTATATTTAAAAAATTGTATCTTTTTCTTTTGGATGGTACAATTTTGCGATTTTTTTTCCGGTATGATTTTTAAAACTTTATTGTATGTATAATTTGGTCTTTTGATTTTACATCATAATACTTTAAGCAATTAATGGAGCTCGCCTTATTGGGGCTGTTTAGATAAACTTAAGTAAATGAAAGGTTATACGACGTTTGGATAAAGTATATTAAGTTATATTGAATGTGTATTTTTTAAAGAAAATAAAAAATAAAGTTTTCCAGAATCCATTAATTGGAAAAAAGGATTCCGGACATTTAAGTAATGGTACATGTGCAGAAAATTCACCCTCACATTCCGGATTTCCTCATCATCTTCCGAATTTCCGCCCTCATTTTCTGAATTCATTTTTTTTTCAGAAATTCGTTTTTTAATCTTCTTTGACCAAACACACTCAAATTATTTGAGGTTGGAGATGATTCCTATAAAACAAAAAATGATCCTTTAAACGGAACTAACTAATTTTACATGTAAACTAATTTTCACTTTACATGTAAAATTAGATAGTGGCTTTGCAATGACCACTTTTTGCTTCGTAAGAATCATCTCCCTTTGAGTTTTGTTGAATTTTAATTTTCTCTCCAATTAATTATATGTCTCTTACACGTCAATGTGGCAATTGATTGAAGGTTTATGTTGTGGTCATTCACATAACTTATGTTAGTATATACATTTCCATACAACACAACTATTTGATGCTACTCTCTCAATAGAGCAAGTGAACCGCCAACCATTTAGCTTAAGTTGTGGCAGAGCTCTTAGTTCACACAATGATAAAGATATTGCTCCAATTTTTTAAAGAAACGGATTAAGGACCTTATTGATTGTACCTTCCTTTTATTGATCTTCAAAATATGTCGTAATGTAACATTGCTCATTATGTATATGGTATTTTAGTGCATAGACCCGCACTTTAGCATGGGGTATCGCCTAGTTGGAGATAAGAAACAGCTAATACTATCTTGGTTGCTGTCGGAAGAGGCTCACTTGCCATCGTTGCATCAAAGGCCTTGCCGCCAACGTACCAAGTTTGAAGAATGCAGCAAGCCATGGTAGACACAATGACGGAGGCGCAGAGTATATGGTAGAAGACTGGATGGGCATAGAAAGGGACGGCCATCTCCCTGACCTTGTCAGTGAGTTTTTTGAAACCCAATGCCTTGACGGTGGTGAACAAAGCCTCGACATCCTTGGAGTACTTCAGTGACTTGCGCCTAGCGCTGACCACCTTGTCGTTGTTGACGACGAGCAGGAAGATGAAGGTGTAGGAGCCGACAAAGAATATTCCGCTGATGGCGTAGATGGAGGTCATATGGCAGAAATCTTGATCGGGTTTGTGAGTCTGCTGAGTGAGATTGCTTGAGATTGCAAGTCCAAGAAGGACAACGAAGGCCGGTCCGGAGTAATTGAGGGCGGACTTGGCAGTTAGATAAATCTTGTCCCACATATCCATGACATTTGCTCTCGCCGGAGTCATATCTTTCACCTTCTTTGTCACCGACGCCGACAACTTAAATTCATCCGGCACATCCCCATTCTTGCCCATTTCCACATCCTTTTCCTTCTCATTTTTCCCAGCTTCATCACCTAGGCACACCACATAATAGATATAATTTCAGAAACCAATCAATTGATCAAATCGCAATTCGATTCGTTCGTTTCAATCAATCAATAAAACACACTCAGTAATTTTATGAGAGAAATGCTAAGGAAACTCTCCTTCTGTACTCTTTTTGGAAACTCTCCACTAGAATACTAGCTGTGGGTTATCTCTCAGTTCCCTGTTTCCTTAGTATTACTTGTTGATCCTTATGTGGTTTCCAGATTTCTATTCGTGAGTAGTTTATTTCCATTCTCTCATAGTCTAGTAGTAATTGAAGGTTCAAGACTTATATCCGTAGTATTACTAGAAGTTCGTTGATCCATCCATATGTGGTTTTG
The DNA here is from genome assembly GCA_023055425.1 of Linanthus parryae. Classification (NCBI taxonomy): domain Eukaryota; kingdom Viridiplantae; phylum Streptophyta; class Magnoliopsida; order Ericales; family Polemoniaceae; genus Linanthus; species Linanthus parryae. The sequence continues at coordinate 4,220,339 of JALGPY010000002.1, forward strand.
AGATTTTTATCTGTGTCAACTTATGATTTTCTTTGGGCGGCAACTTGCTAGTAGTAGTAGTATGCAATCTCATTTCAGGAACGACTGTAAGAAGGGCTTTGGAGATGCCCTTATATAGGTCTTAATCTATGTTATGGTTGTGTGCTATTTTCACTGCATTATGCAGAAGGGTTTTCTCTTGAAGGTTAGTAATATTTGTTTCTGAAGTTCTCTAATGTTCTGTTCGCCAATTAGTTTAGGCTCCACATACATGACTTACAAGTTACAACTGCTTATTCCTTCGAAAGTACTTGCCAAACTTTACTATCTATTACAATTCAGAAGCTTTTAGAAACATCATCTACATAGTCTTAGTCTAATTTATTTATGTTATGATTCAGATCCTAAAACCTCTCGGTTGCAAACGGAATCCTATGACTTATGATATTACAACTTAAAAAACTACTTTAGCCACTGCAATGACTTCAAAATTGTATTCATACTAAGATAACAAGGGTCAGGTCGGGTCTAGAGGGTCAGACCCATCAGGTGTGGGTTGGGTCCTGGACAGCCATCTAACGGGTCGTAACCAAATGGGTCGGGTCCGGGTCCAACTCAAGAGGGATGGGTCTTTAATGGGTCCGGCTCGGGTCGGGTCCAAACCCGGCCCATTGACATGCTTACACACAATTCCTCTCTTCACTTGTTCGAAAAAAGCTTTACTCCACTGCCCTCTTTTTGTTCGCCAAATTGGATTCCTTTTGGAACCCAACACTACAAGGTTAGGCCCGATCTTTACACACTCACCATTGCCATCAACTGTTACTGCCGAATGAATCGAGTTGTCTTGGGTTGCAGTCTGTTGGGCAGAATTCTCAAACTCGGCTATGAACCTGACGTGGTAATCTTTAATACTTTGATCGATGGTCCTTGTCGCGGTGGTCCGGTAGACACCGCCATTCAGATCTTTGACGAATTACTCCTCAATGGCTATCGTGTCGATATAATAACTTGCACTACTATCATCACTGGCTTGTGCAAGACTGGATGAACAATTGAAGCTATTGGCCTCCTCAGAAAGCTGGAATGAGCGCCAAGTTACGAGCCTGACATTGTGACTTACAGTACAGTACTATCACTGATAACCTCTGGATAGACCATCAGTTGGACGAGGCTTTCAAGATATTTTCATAAATGATTGGTAAATGTATTTCTCCTAACATTGTTACTTACAATACCCTCGTTTTAGGAGTTTGCGCAACTGCGGACACTGGAGCCAAGGTACCAAATTGCTATATGAAATAGTACTTTATTTATAATTTTTTTTAAATATTTTTTTGAGGATAAGAAATGGTACCTATTCACTAGCCACATCAATCCCCCATTACTCCTCCAACCATATAGTGATTCCCTTGCTATCCACTTAGAGTTCATCAGTCACAGTTCAATCAATCAACTAGTTCACGATCCTTATCGAAGATCAGTTCGAAAATTCAACAAATTAGCTGCTACTTTACCAAGTTTTTATTCTTGAGCCATAGTGAGGTCTCTTCAAAACTTCAATAGAATAATTAAGGTTTTCCTTTTTTTTTTTTTTTTTTTTTTTTTTTTGGGTATGTAAATCTCATGGTTTGTAAATGGACAAGTAAATAATAAACATAAATTATGTGTACATTGAGGTTATATTATCTTAGTTTTGATGGGGTATTCCACTTACTTTTTTTGTTTACACTCTACAACTCTAGGGTTACAATTTGAACTCTGCGAATTGGCACAATAATCATGACCAATCTCTTGTTGTTTTCCAGTTTTAAGGGACTTGTACTACAACAGATTTCTTGTTTAGTGACAATTTTTTGTCACTAAAGGTCAAAATGTTGTCAGTAAAAGGTTAGTGACAATAATTTTCTTGTCACTCTGCTGTCTCTATATATGCCACTAACATCTTTGTGTCAAGAAAAAATATTGTCACTAAAATTAGATACTTTACGGACAAAATAGCTTGTCACTAACTAAGTGACAAAATAAAAATTGTCACTGAATTCAAGCAGTTAGTGACAACAAAATATTGTCGCTGTAAACGTAGCAGTTAGTGACAAAAAATGTTGTAGCTAGCTTTTGTGACAATCGAGACTGTTTTGTGACGAATATCCAATTGAAACAATCAGAACTTTTTTTTGTCACTAACCAGACAATTACTAACTAATTCAACTAGTATTTATAAACCTGGATGTCAAATTACCTCAAAGTTGGGATACAAAATAGCAATCATATTAAACCATAATTGATTTACAACAATTGTTTTCGAGATAGTTTATATACATAAAAAATAATATGAAAGTATCCCAATTCTACATCGATGTCTAAATCGAGCTGAAAAATAAAAAAGAAGGTAAAATATTGTATAAACACCAACAAAATACAATCCCCCAAAGTCTTCTTCTAATTGTGTCTTATCTCGAAGAAACATCAATGATCAACATCCATTAACTGCATACAAAAGGAAATGAAACAAATGCCAGATTCATAAACAACGGTATGTGTATCAACCTCCTTCTCAAAGTCTACAGGTAAGAAGTTGGTTACTTGTGTTTTGAAGCCCTCTTACAAGAAAAGCAGCAGTATCAGACACATTGCTCTTCAGTAGCTATCAAAATCAGGAAGAAATGAACCGAATAAGAAGATCATAGTGATTCTACAGGTTACTAGGATCAGTAAGATTTGAGAGGTTTCCCATGGATTTCATTTACTTTAATCCGCATTCTGGCAGGTTCGATACATGAAATGCATATCTCCTATTTTCAGAATTACTTATTTTTTTTTCGACGGAGTGACTAATCAAGTATTTTAATTCATTAAAGTAGACAAAAAACACCGGCATGTTACAGAACTAGTTCAGTATGCATATCCAATATCAAACACAATGTTTACAAGTCTCCTAGCAGTAGAGGCTAGCCCAATGGGGGCAAGATATTGTTTGTAATATAACTATTTTGCTCAATCCATAGAATCTCCACTGCTTATCCAAAATCTTCTTTTATTTAAGAACCATAACCTTGACAAACTATAACTCCTGAACAAAAAGTGAGGCAATGATGTAAACTGCATTGACCAAACTGAAATAGAGGGACTTGCATCAATTGTACAATTTAGTTTCAATGTTTACAAGTTACTTCATAAGCCTTCTCTACACGTACAAATAGTTACTTTGATTACCGTCAATTGCCTATCCTTGCATATTGCGCAGAAGTAACAACTCAAAACTCGTCACCACACCATGATCGTCCATGAACTGTCACATTAAAAGTAGTTATCAGTATTGTTAGAATGAAAACGTGAGAATAGACTAAGAGGACAACAATGATGTATCACTTCCATTAATTTCAGAACCGAAACCATGAGTACAAAACTATGAAGACAACAGTAATGTATCAATTAACAAAGAAGCTTACCGAGGACAATATTGAAAACACAGAAGTGTAACTGAGACTCAAACCACTTCTCACAAATTCAGGTTGTGCAAAACAAAAGAAACCCCAATCATGAATTGCAAGAGGATAACTATGTAAACTATGAAAAACACTTTGAAATTGGTGCTTATTGCTGGATCTGAACAAAGGAAACCCCAATCATGAAGCCTAATTCAATTTCGGATAGATTTCTACAGATCAATTGAAGTACCTGGAGTAACTGGGACCGGAAAGAAGCGAGAGGAACTTGAGGGCGCCCAAGTAATTGAAGCATCAGAGAAATAGTGAATGAGAAAGAAGATAACCTTTGGAGGATGAGAGATAAGACATTTCAGGGTCCCAGGGGATGATGCTCCTCTGTAATATAGATGCTAAGAGTCCACAACCACACCAAGTGAATGGAAATTTGGCACCTCCCACTGCTGTCTCACAGTTGCTTCCTGCATATAATGGGGAGGAGATTAGGGATGGAAACGGGTCAGATATGGATCGGATCAGACCCTTCCCGATCCAGATCCGACCAGGAGAAATTGGATCCAGATTATCACCGAATTCGGATCAGATCGGATTTGAGTTTCATTCATCTGATCCAAATCCGATCCGTAAATTCATATGGTACGTGGTCGGATTGGATTCGGATTGCATCCGGCCCGAGTTTGAAATAAAATAGAAAAAGTAACACAAAAAATAAACATTATTTCATAGGCTAAGGCATGTTCGTAATTATGAAGCCTAAAAAACAAAAGAAATATCCTTGTAGGTTGGAGTTACTTAGTATTCTTCTTGGAAGTGTAAGTGGTGAGGTAATAGGGGTATTTTTTTAAAGCACACATGTACGTCGGGTCGGAACCGGTGGATCTGCCCTCAGATCCAAATCTAGATCCAAATTCGTTCGGGTCTGGCTTTCCGGATCTAAATACGGTCCATTTTCAATTAGATCGGGTTCGAATCCGATCCATTCGGCTCAGATCTCAAATTGGATTGGACCATATTACCATCCTTAGAAGAGATGTTTTAAAATTAAGGGTTAATTGCATTTTACCCTCCGGTGGTTAGGGGCTTGTGCGAAAGACCCTCTTGTAGTCTCAAATGACGCATGACACACTCTCGTGGTTTCATTTTCGTGCAGTAAGGGGGTAATTTTCTGTTAGACATACTGAATAGACCTAAATACCCTTTTTATATACCATTACCCTCTCATTCTTCTCATTTTCTCCTCACCCATCTTTCTCTAACTATGCTTTTCTATTTGAAAAAAAAAAAAAAAGCTTTTCTCTGCCTTCAACCCAATAGACTTGGCCGTTTGTGTTTTCATCATTTCACCCTCTGGCCTCTTCTCCTCTCTCTCAATCTCTTTCTCCACCTCATTATCTAAGTATCAGCCAGTGTCATCTTCTCCGCTAATTAGTTGAAACTTCCTAAAAGAATTGGTTTCAACTATGTGTCGGTCTTTGGACTTTATGGTCCAATATAAACAAAGCAGTTGATTACTCAAATCCATTCTTACCACCAACCACACCACAGCACAAGAACCTCGGCTATAGATCTCTCAGATCTGGAACATCAAAGCACATTCCCACAAAGTCGAGAACCACCACAGAGGGAGGAGTGAAACTAAATTCCAATGGATCCTGGACGTGCCTTCATAGAAATCGAACTATAAGTTATCTTTTGTTGGTGATTTTAGTGTCATCGGTCATTATATGTAATTAGATTTATTTACGGCCAAAATAGACATTGACATATACATTGTACACGTTAGGAGGTGTGGAGTACATGACTATGCTAATGTCTTGAACAACGAACTCCCAGACGACTGCGGGGTTTCGGGGGGGGGGGGGGGGGGGGAGCCCCAGACGGGAGTCCGGGGGGAGCGCTCCGGTGGAGTCCAAGGGGCAACGCCCCCGACGTCACCGATTTTGTTTCGTTGGAGGAAAACGGACTAAAATCACAACAGATATAACCGCTGCGTTGGCGGCAGCGGTTATAACTGATGCATTTAACCGCCTGTCCCCTTCCCTTCCGTTAGGATTTTGGTCGAATGAAGAAACACAGACAAAAACCTGAGTTCGGAAATCCATAGCAAACCATATTCGTTCTTGAACAATTTCTGTTTTATCCGATTATTGATTTCGTGTATACCACCAAAATACTTTCATCTAAAAGTGATCCACACGACTCAGAGATTATCTAGATCTTTTGATCCCTATATACACACCCAGAAATCCACCATCTTTCATGTACTTCTTAGTTCTAATCACCTAGCCCATGTACTATACACATGTTTATTACAGATTGTCTTACATGATGTCATATTTTGCAAGATCATGTGTCATATTCTAGGCAGGATCATATGCCTACGTTGAGGAGTCAGTTGTGGATTCTATTAAAAAGATTGTCTATTTGAGTTTATTACTTTCAATTAATTATTACATTAGCACAATTCAACTCAAACAAACTCCTCTTATTTTTACTTTACTCTTATAAATCCAATTTTGAATTATGCAATAATACTAAATCTGACTAGTCTGTTCCTCACGATAATCCAAATCTTAAATAGTCAATTAGTTACTTGCACCCGTGCAGTTGCGTAGAGCACGTAAAAAATTGTGGCAGTGTCATGTACTTAGTTAGAGGAGAACATTTGACACACGTCCCTTAATCTGTTGGGATAGAGTATGCTTTTGGACGTTATGGCAACCGACCGGGTTCATAATTTTGCTACCACCCAAAAAGGAGCAGACATGACCCGCTTTGTGTATTTTGGGCTTGGATCCCCCCATTTAATGAGTTGTATATTTATAAAGCTATAAGGGTTCATAGCATTATGTTGAGCGTTTTCTTAATTTGATCCTGCCTATATTTATGAAGCTATAAGGGTGTATATTCAAAGGCTTCCTCCGTCGTCGGTGCCGCTCGCCCTGCCTTCGGCGATTTGTAGGCAGGTACACCCAAAACCCTAGTCTCTTCTTCTCAAATCTCACTGATCCTCCATAGGGTTGCTCTTGCTTTTGGAGCTTTTGGACCAATTTGCAGTTGGGTTTTTAGGGCTGGTCTTGCTGTACGTAGGGATATGAACTCCAAGAAAGAGTTAGTTGTGATGATGTTGTACGTTGCTGTTTCACTAGTGGTTTCAAATGCTGCTCTAGGGTTCCTATGTGGTATGGCTGCTTCTTTGCCCTTCAAGTTTGAGAAAAATGGGTAAAATTTGAAGAATAAAAAGTATGAAACAGTGCAATTTCTAACAAAATTCTATAGGGTTTGTTTGCGTCTTTTTATTATGTTCTTTTCTTTGACTAAATGACTTCATTTATGCTTATTTGCTCTTCATGTTCACTGATATTGCAAGTTCATACGAGCTGAAAATGTTGCAAAATCAATAGTTATCGTTCAACGATTCAAAAAGTTTATTTGCCGTCGTGGTAGTATATTTTGAATGCAACGAGCTTTGCTGATAAAAAAATTTACAAAAAAATCTACGATGCCATATAATATATTTTTTGCGTTTATATGTATATTTTATTTTTTAAGTTTGTGCCCCCCACTACCCAAATCCTGGCTCCGCCACTGGTGCAATGTATGCTATTTTACCGTACCATGCAAGTCCATGTCTTGATTCTTTCTTGTCAGTATTTTTTCCGTTTTCATAACATGTTCTTGACCTCAGTCCATACCCTTGTGTTGGAATGCCTTGAATCAAGCTCCACGATGAGAGTTGAGGAGAGAAGACAAATCTAAAGCAAGTTGCAGAACGGAGCTGCAGGCAACAACTCGCACAGGCACAGTCTGCACGAGCTTGGATCAGGTCGCACGAGTTGCTGCGGGGCTTGGGGCGATTTTGGCTGGCTTAGGCTGCAAGTTCAGGGTTTTCGCTTCTATTTAAGTTGTACTCATTACCTAGTGCAGTGTGGTGTATCACAGTGTATTCTTGGTTTCTCCCATTAGTAATACACATATGTTTTCTGTCCGTGGAGTTAGCTAACATGATCGTTAGTGAACTATTTTACAATCAGTGTACGATCCCTTATTCGTTCTTTTTTTGCACGCCCTTCTTATGACACCTCGGGATATGCAGAGTGTTGCTGCTACTCTTGCTCAGTTTTTGTTCCTGGGCGAGGAAATGCCAAACGCTAACAGAAGAGTAAGTAAGCATGGCTGATAGTCAGGGGTGGACGCAAGAATTGCATACCATGGGTGCACTTTTACATGTAAAGGAACTAAATTTTTGTTATAAACACAAAACATTAACCTCTTAAAGCTTGCTTTACATGTAAAGGAACTACATTTTTGTTATAAACACAAAACATTAACCTTTTAAAGCTTGCTTCTGATACACAATCATGACGATTGAGAAACAGATTTAACAGTCGTATCTACCCTTTTGTAATTGAACAACAATTTTGCCCAAACCTTGTATATCATAAATTAAGTACCAAGAAATCAGAAAATTACCCAATAAGGGCCAGATGATTCCGAATTTCAGATCATGCGTATAAAACATAAATACAAAAAACACAGAAACACAATAAACAAATTTCGGTGTTTAGACCAAGAAACTGAGAGAATTGTGAAATTATGATTCAAATCACGTAAACATGAAAAAATAGAATTGGTGATAGAAACTGACCTAATCAGTCACCAGCATTGAGCGAATTATCTCAGTGACCTGATTGTTGTCGACCAGGGATGACTTGGTTTGCCTCGCTACCTCCGATTGAGTTGGATGCTTCTTCACTTCTCAATTCGTCGCCAAAAAAAAGCAACTGCGTTGTTTAGTAGAGTGAATACAAACCTACTGTTTTAGGTTTCTATATGAGGGCTTCTATGTAATTATTTTTACTAGACTTAAGATGGAGGGTGTGCATGAATTTATGTCACTTACACAAGGGTAATTTTGAAATATTAGTGGGAGCATCTATTCTATAAAACATGACAGCTGACTTTTTTTTAACCTTTAGATCAAATCAGCCCTAGCCCTTAGATCTTACCTACTTTAATAAATGAAATATTTGAAAAAAAAAAGAAACTCACGACCTCATCAGCAAACTCACGAACTCCACTAACCTGTCCACCTTCTTCCCCCTCTCTCACTTCGTCTATCTTAGTTCGGGGAGAAGAACACACGAACTCCCTCATCGCCGTCGCCTTCAGTAGAGCGGGTCTCATCGCCCTCGACGCCGCCGTCAGTAGAGGGTCTCAAAAGCTGTCGCCGTCTTTGTCGCCGCCAGTAGTTCTAGGATCGGAGAGAGTTCATTCTTCTTCAATTTCGCTTCCAGGTTTGCATTCTGTTCAAATCCCTCTGCCATAGTGTCAATTTTTCTTATTCCTAGGCCAATTTCAAATCTTTAACCTAGACTGTTGATTTCTCTAATGGGTTTTGTTGCTTAGCGCAAAGTGAACTTCTCTGCTGTAATTTGATTTCTGCAGTTTTGCAGTTTCGAAGTACTACTGCTTCTTCTTCCATTTCTCAGGTAATTGGCGCTTTCGTTTACAGTCTTCATTGGGTTGTGGCGACTGTCAATATTAATACTACAAGTTCCAAAATTGAGACAAAGACGCAAAACCCATTTAAGGCCGAACCCACATCATGAAATCGAACATCTGAACTCACCACTACAGTTGACCATATAGGGCAAAAAATTGAGAGAGGGGGATGGAAATTGATTAGTACTCCTAACATAGTTGATTAAAAAATTGGGTATTGCTCACAAAGTTTTAAAACTCGGACCGGCCATCGAACCAGAGAGGCACCGGTTCATGGTGGGACCGGTCGGACCGGTTCAATCGCATATTTATTTAATAATATATATTTACTATTTTATACAAAAAATAGTAAGTGTTTATTAAAAAATACCCCTCTTTTTTCTCAAAAAAAAACCTCACTTTTACACTACACTTTACCCACTCAATAATACCCCCAACCTTTAGAAAAAAAATACCCCAACCTTATCCAATCCCCTCTCTCTCCCCTTCTCTCTCTCTCTCTATCTCTCTATCTCTCTCTCTCTCTCTCTCTCTCTCTCTCTCTCTCCCTCTCTCTCTCTCCCTCTGTGTGTGTTCAGTGCCGATCGTTTGTGTGGAGTTGGCGGTGGTTCCGTCGATGGCTATAGCGGATCGAGGGACGGAGAGGAAGATGATGCCGGCGGTGTTGGCAAGGACGAGGAGACAGGGGATTAGGCCGACGAGGACGCCGGTGGTATTGGCGGATCTCCTTCTGGCAGATCGATCTGCGTTGACCTTCTGTGCTTCTTTCTTCTTCTTCTTCTTCTTCTTCTTCATTTTTTTAATATAATGAATTGACCGGTCGAACCGGTTCACTGGTTCAAGCACGAACCGGCCGGTTTTGACCGGTTCTTGAACAGTTTCTGCATGGGCGGTCCAATTAACGAACCCAACCGGTCATGGTCCGGTTCACCGGTTCACCGGTGAACCGGCCGGTCCGGTCCGGTTTTTAAAACTATGATTGCTCATAAGAAAGATCAGATATGTGGGTGCCCTTTGAATTTGAAGGAACAGAGAAACTCAATCTGATGAGTAATGGGTAACTCAATTGGGGAAAAAATGATTGAGCTTTCGAACTTCCTTGGGTTTTGGTGTAACACCCCCAAAGCGTCTAACCCGGAAACCCAGGGATGTCACTCCGTACCCGAGGTTAAACCCGGATACAAGGAGGTTTCATAATAAGAAGATCCACGATATGTCCATAAAATTCTTAAAATAACTTTTTGAAAACGTTGTGCCACAAATATGGGCATTATCCAAAAATCAAGACTTAAAACTATTAAGAAAAGAGTTCTCATAACTAAGCGTGAATCCTCTAATTACTATGATGTGTCTCGGATTTCCCATAAGCCATGCTTCCTCCTAAATTTGTGGTGTAGAAAACAAAAGAGAACACCACAGTTCCAAAAGTCAGCAGAAATACTGAGTAAGCAACACCAAAGCATGTAAAAAGATTATGATATAGTTTAAAAAAAAGACACATAAGTTTGAAGAGCATGGAATCGAATAAAAGTATGAGTATTAACCAAGTTTTTCCTTTTTGCTTTTCTCTTTGGGGAAACATTCCCAAACTCTATTCATTGTCCAATCAGGACTTCAAATTTCAATCATAAAGTCCATCCTTAGAAAAATCCATATATTAACATGTTGACACGGGGATGAACCAACCAATCACACACTCTCAAGATCATAAGTGTCGACACTCCCCCTAAGACTTCGTGCGGTCAGAGAGGTAAGTACAAGGAGCAACTTGGGGCTGTTGCGGCCGAGTAACCAAATTAAAGTGGGTCGAGTGACCGTAGTCAACAACGACCAATCCCAAGAATAATATAATGTTCCCCGGCACAACTATTCCACTTTACGTCATTACGTCTTATTAATTTATTATGTGATAGTTGTGATAAAACCACCTTTGAAAAAATCAATAAACTTCTCAAATAAACAGTTCAAACAGACATTTCAATTTGAGACAATAAATCAAAAAAGCAATTTGACACGAAAGAAGGCATGGGCACTATGCCTGGCATGATCACTTACCTCAACAAAGAAATTACAGCAAATCAGTCCTAATATTCAACGTATCCTTCTTCAGAGAACTCGTTGCCTAAAATTAAATAATATTTCTAATCAACACACTACTAGCTCACAAACAACGTCCTATATGCAATGCATAAAATCCCCTTATATTTTCCCCCACTATTTACCTAGGTTGTAGCAAACCTCATATTTACGTTACATGTTTAACTTTAAGTGATGTTAGTATTATCTCAATGAGTGTGTTAAGATAAATCTCATGTTAATTATGCTAGAATTTAGTTAAGGAAAAGTTATATAAGTTATAGTAGAAATCAAGTTGCATGTTGTTTCATTTAGACCCTATAATGTCTTTTAGATAAAGTTTAAGGTCTTTTGTGCAATATTTGTATGAGAAATAAAATATAGTATTAAAATTTAGTTAAATATTTTGGTGACACCAAGTAATTGCATCAATATGAAATAGATAGTGTGCATTATGTGATTTGAAACTCACTTGTTTTCACTGGTGTGACCATCATACTCTATTATTTTGGGGACTATATAAGGCACTAGTTGCATCTTCCCCATCATTTTCCTTAACATTTTCTCTCTCTATGGAGTTCCACAAGTTCTAATTTCTCTCCTCATAGCCTCAAACCCGGTTTTGTTTCTCACCCACCAAAAACATGACCCAAACATCAAAATTTTGAGGTTCTAAGTGAAGAAAACTCATCTTGAGTGTTAGTATATCAAGTGGGTAGCATGTTTTGATCATCTTCATCAAGATTGAAGGTTCTAGGAGTCATCTTTCATCACATCTACATAACCCACATCACGAACACCACGGAAGTATGAGTAAGTTCTACATCTTTTGCATCTACATCATGATTTTGTTCATTCACTCCCCATTCTTGTGATTCTATGACAAATATTTAGTTGCATGTTAGTGGATCATTATTTTTAAGATGCAATCTTAGCATTGACCATCTCATTTGTATGTTAGCATGGTGGATTTGTGATTGCATGTTCTTGATTCATCATCATCTTCATGATTTTCACACATGCAAGTATAAAATTGATTTTGTTGGGTATATATGTATATGCTTCAGATATTTTGATTTTCCACTTTTAGATCTTTGAAGAAAATTTCTTGCATGCAACAAGTTTTGAACTATACAAAACCATCAAACTCATGTTTTAGCTGATTTTAACAAAATTGAGAAAAATACTTAAGTATTTCAGACAATTATTAAAAATTTATGGTTTGTGTATTTTCATATTATGTTTCTACAGTAAAAATATCACAGGCATTGGACTTGTATTTAATTTTTAATCGGCCAAAAACTTGGGTTGTTTTTACAATCTGTCCAACCCATACCAGAGAAGGTATTAATCGATTTCATGTACTTATTCTAATCCAATGGTTACCAAATTTGGATATGTAGTTCCCAGGTGTGTTATTTACTGCCAGCTAAAATTTCATAATATTTGGAATTTCTATGAATATTTTATGTATTTACTCCCAAGACCGCTTTTCAGCCTCTGTTTTATACCTAAACAGCTCTGAAAGATAATGTTTAAAAATACTTAAAATTTTTCATAATTTTTGATATTTTTATTTGTTATCATTAAACTCTTTATATATGTTATGTCAAAAGTTTAGGTCCCAAATAATTATTTTGAGTCACCAATGAATGTTTGTACTAGCGATAGTTAACCTTTGCTTATAAGCATAATATATAAGTTTATAAAATTTTCTTAAATTTAGTGTATCTAAGTTATGTGTTAGTTCATTATATGTCATATTGCATTCATGCTCCGCCTTAGAGACCTCATATGCATCTATAAGATGTTTAAGGCTCTAAAGTATATGGTATGTTGGAAGTTAGCTCATCTTGCATTACTAAGATTAGTGTCGTTTAGCTAAGTGATTACGTGTTATGTTTGGAATGATTCTTTGCTAAGTGATTATATGTGCGATTCGTAGCCTAATTGGCGATCTAGATGACGTTGGAGTTGATGCTCGTGTGCTTAAAGTTGGTCGAATTTGGACTAGTAAATATGTAAGGAATGGTTTAAGCTCGCAAGGTGAGTTACCCTACCTCCCAAAGTTTGTACCTACCTTCAAATTTCTTACAAAGTTACGTATGTGCATGTTTTCCCTACTAGTATGCATGTATGTTTTTAACGAAAGTGAAGTATTTATGCCCCCATGGATGCTAACAAACAAAATAACATTTCATATGATAAAACACGTTTTTAGAAAAGCCATTGTTACCGGAGTGAAACCCCCTGTCGGGTATAGGCAGGCTACGACCCTTTTGTCGGGGCAATATAAGCAGGCACGCGTCGCCTCATGAGTCGTCGCGATGGACATGTCCCTACGTTATGTTAAGTCACGAAGGTTATCACGGGCCATAAGATAAGAAACTAAGAAAACATGTTTAAGTACGTTATGGTCTCTACGTGAGACAAAGCAAGGTTCCTACTTGGAGCAATACGATTTCTCACGACTCACATTATGCTTTACGTTAAGCTTTCTTCATGACAAGTTACGCTTTATGAATGTCATGATCTTTCATGTTCCACAAGTATATGTATGTATGTATGACTATGAATTATGTTAACTCCATGGGAAAGTTAGCCCCTTTTGGTTTTCCAAACCTACGGAGGTGCCTAGATTACGTTTTTTTTTCAAGTTCTAAAGACACGTAAGAAGCAAGAACTAGCAATGTGTTAAGTTGATATGTGGCAACGTGCTTGGTGAAACTTATGTTCTTAGATTTGATAATATGCTAGACGACTTAGATCTTTTGTGTAACTCATGTTCGTAAATTTGTTAAGCATGTAAGAGTTGTATAAATATGTATTACAAGACTTTGTATGGGCCTTGTATGATACCTAGAAAATTTTCCGAGTTATGCTCTGCTTACGCTAAGAGTCGAGAGGACTAAGTGGTATTGATTTTCAAGTTTCAACTTTCTTCTCTTTACAACTCAATTTTTTTATCAAGACGACCCCAAGTAAATTGTTATTTACGCTTACGCAAACTTTTTCAAATACAATCTTTTGCACACGAATTTTATAAATTAACTTATTTAACCTCTCGACAAGTCAAGGCCGCACCGACATGTCGCGCCCTCCTCCCGTTAACACAAAGCTTTATAGTAATTAATCGGAGTCGTCGGGAGGGGAATGTGACATAGGTAGCAAATCACTTTTATTCTAAAAACCCTACTTATAAGCTAACAATTAAAGTTATGTTAATATGCATAAATTTGTTTTTGTAACAAAAGAAATCAATTAGATCTAACACAAGATATTATCTTCCAAGAATTCAAATATAAACTCCAAAAACTTATTTTAAAATAAGAGACAATAAAATTCTCAAGAGTTGACAACTAACCCTAATTTATTTTCTTCCTCCAAAATACAATATATTATTTTTGTTCTTTATCCAACAATGGATTTTCATAGTACCCAACAACCCAAGAGAAAGAATCAAAAGAAGAATAAGAAAATGATATTGATGATGATGGTTTGAGATTTACCGAAAAAGAACGAAAGAGTGACGACGACGGTGGGTAGCGGCGACGGCATCCATCGGGTAGGAGAGAGAGAGAGAGAGAGCTTCGAGAGCTTCTTTGATTTGGTGTGAATAAAAATATGAGACTAAAGATTTTTGATGTTTGGGCCATGTTTTATATGAGACTATAAAATGGGGTACTTCATTTGGTTTGTTAATTTTTTTTGACCTTTGTAATGTATGTTTGGCACAGTTATTATGATTAGTGGTTTTAGTTCGAAACAATAGCTAGGTTGCTGTCCCTTTTTGTTATGACTAACGATTTTTTAGTTTTATCTCAAAAACCACACTTTTGATTTGATTTCTGAATAAATGACAACCTTCATTAACTGAATTGCTTGCTCAAAACCCACGATTTGGATTTGGTTTTGCCTTTTCGTTTTTGATTTATCTCTGTCTGCATTCAATTTTATTGCATTCATGTTTCATTGAGCCTTTTGCTTCCTTTCCTCCACTTGAATGACCAGTTGCTAAAGACATTTTTCATAGGGAACTAATTTTATTTCTAAACTAAATCACAACAATCAAATCGACCGAGTGACTTGATGCCATGCTTGTGCTTCAATCTCCCAAGTCAACCCATATAGAAGTTGTGATTTCAATCTTATGACTATTTCTGTTTTTACCTAATTTAGTTTTCTGTCCTGTGTTTGAATGCTTCCTATTGTCGAATTTCCTGGCAATGCCTGCAAGTTAGAGGAAACTTGAATTGATTCAGTATAGTTTTTTCTCTTCTATTCCATGTTAGGCTCTTCTAGGTGTTGCCACTCCGTCTTCTACGTACTGTTACATGTAGAGTACTTCAGAATTAATTGAATTAGTGGGTTTTCTCAATTATTCTTCACATATATCCGGGTGTTGGTACAAGGTCCAAGTTTTTGGTAGAGGGTCTAAGTTGTTCATAGTGGTTCTCAATTTTTTCATTTGCTCTTCATATGTTAAAAAAACAATCAAGTATAAAAGAAGCTTTTGCATCAGTGGGATACTAAAACTGTATCAGTGAGCTAAATAGGTTTTTGCATCAGTAGTATAAAATCGCTCTTTTTTCCCAGTAGATATATTTAGAAATCTTCTTTGCATTTTTGAACTATGTGAACTGGAGTGTAAGTCTGTGAGTTCTAATCTTCTTTGCACGATTATGGTGTTTACAGAATTTTTAACATACATTTCTCCTTACCTAAGATCTCGAATAGAAGCAAAAACACTATGGAATTGATTCAATATTTCAATCGGTTGTGCACTCAAATCAGGTTACTGTTGTTGGTTATTTTTATATATACACGTAAGTTTGTGTTACTGACGTAGTTGGGTTGTGAATTTGAAGCCTGGAAAACCGAGAAGTTTAGCAAAAGAATACCAAGAAAAAAATAGCTTTCAGCACGAAAATTTGAATCAAGACCGAACATTTGGGACTGAAACTTTCAGTAGGAAACAACACTCAAGACCTTTCATTTGCAACTCCGACTTTGTTTGCTAAGCAGAGATGTGCTCTTTCTTAGTCGCACCACTGTAAAATTTTGTTGTAGTTTGTTAAAGTATCTTACCGAAGAGCATGTCGTTGTGACTCAAATGAAATGAATTTGTTATTGTTTAAGCACAAAGATAATTTTTAAAATACTTGTTTTGATTCAGGGTAGTGCCCTTTAGGCACGGGCTATCCCCTAGTTACTGAAAAAATTCCTAAGATGTCGGAAAATATTAGTTGAAACAAGTCGTGGGGTGGGTGCAAGTGACCCCACTTGGCACCACATCCGCCCCTGCTGAAACTCAAAGTAAACAATCAGCCATGCTTACTTACTAGGGGTGAAAATGGTTCTGTCCGGGTTGAGTAAAAAAAATCAAATCTCTGACAGTTCTGTTTAATTTCGGTTCAGTTTTGTTTCGGTCTTGGTTTGAGGAGGTTCAATTCGGTTTAAGCTGGCTGTTTACATATTAATACACTTTATTACTTAACAATTAGATTTTTAACCTAAAAAGGGTAAAAATTATGAAAAAAAAGAGAGTTCAAAATAGAGAATAAAGTAAACTCAATCAAATCTGCAACATTTGCTTGATTTTCTATGAATCTTTTACAGAATACTTTAGCTCGAACTAAAGGAATATGAACGGAATTTCAACATTCTACATGAGAGAATAGTAATATTATGGTTATGTTACAAGAAATGTATGCAATACAGTTTAAACGGTTTAGTGCGGTTCTCAGTTTGGTTCGTGTGCGATTCAGTTTATTTCGGTTCGGTTTAGCTCGACTCGATACGGTTTGCGGTTTTTCGGTTTGAACTTGCGCCCCTAGAGAATACTATGTATCTTCTCCCCATGTTTGTTACTGATAACAATTTTTCCTAATGCTGGCTGATAGGAATATATACTGTTCACGACGGTTTGTGTTTAACTTTTGAACTTGTAACCCCCTTTTAAGGACGTCGTGTTTAAAAAATTGCTTGAACACCCTTATAAACCGGATTTTATAATTCAATATCCTTGTCTTTGAATTTAGCAATGACAAAATGCAAATAAAACTAGTTGTAAATTAATTGTGTTACTATTTTTATCATCAAATAAAACCATAAGGTACATAAACATTTAACTCTAGCTAGCCGTGGTATTCTTCTCTCACAGCTCCATGTATTCTTCCACGACTTGTTCTGCATCTGAAGCCACTCTCCAATGAAAGCAAACTGTCCGAATATGTAAAATTGTTGCTGCTTGAGATACTTGTGGCACTCAATTGTGCGGAGTTATCCTTCCATGCTTTATCAAGTTTCCTCACAATTTTCTTCTTCCAATAGTACACAAACAGACCTCTGTACCGGCATCGAAAGAAAATTGCATCTCCTTCAATCTTGATGAGTTTCGTATCATACCAATCCACTGCACTGGGGAAGAACGCGGTCGATGTCTTCTTCTTAACATAGTCAAATTTTATCTCGTGCCTCTTCATAAAATACCAGCTATCAGACAACTCCAGTGACCATATGGCAACTCCCCCTATTTTCCAATAATAATAACAAAAGTATAATTGCCCTTTTAGTTCAAAGAAATACATACACCTGTGCTCCAACCGCGTATGAACACATTCGTCTCCTGGATGAGGAATAGAGCGGAAGTTTTCAACATCCATGTCATAGATAATCACAGAGCTTCTACAGTGAGGAACGTCATTTGGATCTTTCATGTTGCTCGGTGCCATCCAAAGAAGAAAGTTTTTATAGATTGCTGGGTTGACGACAACATGGTCAATTGAAGACGGGGGCGGATAGGAGGAAGTCGAAAGTTTTCTCCACATATCGTTCGTAGATTCGTATACAAAGAATTCATACTGATGACTGACCTGGCTAGAAAAAAGCAGCTTGTAACCTTGATTTGTGGGCTGAAAAAAGATTGCAGATAGTGAATTTGATATTTATGAGAATGGTTTTGGGCAATGTTTTTTGCGTTATATTATTATTGTGCATAGTTGTCTGTTGTTCTACATAGTAGAAGATCTGGTGTGTAGAGTCTAGCTTACACACAGAAGATCTTATCTTCGGTTCTTGTGGAATGAAAGTTGTGAGTTCACAATCTAGATGGATTTAGACAAACCATCGGAACGATTGTAGCACATTGTTTTAGTAGGTCTGTCTTGGCTACAGGAAACAGTATAGTTCATACTATAGTTTCAACTCAATGTGCTAGTATACTTTGTGTATATTGAACAGGACCAAGTTGAGATCATTGTCTTTGTACTGACATAATAAGACAAGCTATGTCTCATGGTTATTATGATTACTTATGCTCTTAATCCTTAGATAGTCAATGTGCACATGTATTTAGTAGTTATTGCTTTGACAAGTCAAGTGAGTGAGATTCCTATGGAGTCAATAACCTCGGTGAGTTGGGTAATACTATTGAGTCCATGGTGTAGATTGATATATCGAAGGAATCCATGTCCCGGTTATGGGATTGATGATATCCCCTTGATGAAGCTTATAAGTTTTGATCATGTCAAACCCTGCAGGTAGATTACTTGGTAATCTGGACATATCAAATAAGTTAAGTGGTAAGGATCAAGGAATTGGGAAGAGGTCGATTAAATGAATTAGTCAGTAATTAATTTAATCGACGGATATCTGTAATCTTAACATGGGGAGATAATAAGTATTTAATAACAGGAGCTCGAAATATTAGTTTTTGAGAATATAGACAGGAGTGCAATAACAGTTATTTAGTGGTACTAACTGTTATTAACTTTATTCGGACTAGGTTCGGGTGGAACCAGAAGTTCTGATAAAGTTAGGAGCCTGATTCGTATTTTCTCCTCCAGGTCCCTCCCGTAGCCTATATAAGTTTCCTTAGCCTTCAGAATTCGTATGCTTAAGATACACACCGAAATCTAGGGTTTCGAGAGTGAGAGCAATTCGTCTGGAGGCCAAGAAGGATTCAGGAAGCAGCAAGCCCACACTTGCATCCAGGAGGAACTTCAGGAATACGGGAGAAGATCCAGAGGATTTCAGACCTACATCAACTAGCTTGGACGCAAGTATAAACCCTAATTCCGCCTAGTAGGGATTATAGCGTTCATGTTGAAAACGAAATTTTAATCGGTATAGCAGACATGCAATCGAACTGGTCCAGGGATTCGCCTCCCTTCAATTGGTATCAGAGCCAGGTTCGACTCTGCATATCTGCTATACATCCATGTTGTCCAATAATCGAACCGGCTATGCATGTTAGAGTAGGAAGATTGCGATGTCTAACTCTGTTTTGCAGATTGAATCGTGTCCTGCTATTATGGTCATACTCTTTGATGTATGTGGTTTGATTTGGTTTTGATTCCCACGCTGTTTTTCGTGGATGAAATCTGTAATCTGTAATAGTAAACCCTAGGTTCTCTTATTCCAGTTTTAGAAGAACATGTGAACTCCTTGGAGGCATTGAAAGTCTATAGCAGTCTCTGGTACTCTGTTATAGACTGATTTGCGGAATCCATGGAGGCTTGGGTTACTGTAATTATAGTGAAGACAGAAGGGCGAAGATGGCATGGCGATTTTCAGAAAAAGGGCACACCGGGTTAAAAACGATGTACAGAAATCGCACCCCAGAAACACCAGCCCAGAAAAAAATTTCTGGGGGAAACCCCCGAACCCTATCAGGGGCGCGCTGCCCCCTGAAAACCCCAGCCAACTCAGCGCCGAGTTGGATCGGCGGGAAACTCATCGGAAAAGCTGCTGAAGCATGATAGCGCGGATAATGAAGCTTGGACCATAATAGCAGGGCTTTGTGTGGTTGAATGCTTATTATGTGTTTGATTGTATCTATGTGTATGATTATTGTGGATGCTTGCATGTTAGTCATGGACGACATGGATAAATAATTTAATTTGTATTAAATTGTTCAAACAACTAAGTGGGAGAGGGAGTCTAATGGTTATAGATCCCACGGTCTCCATCATTGATTTATAAGTGTTGTAGTTGGTTGTGTGTGTTAGCCTTGGAGTTAACCTTCTTATCGAACATAACCACTACCGGATCACTAGTATAAATTTCTATTAGGATACTTCTAATAATTACTGTTTATGTGTCATCTCTCCATCTGAGAGGCATGTAATAGGGTAATGGGTTTAGAAGTAAAATGATGGTATACACTTAGATGTAAGTTATAGTATCCTCCCCATCGGAGTCACTGCTATGGCTTGCAGGACCAAATGTACCATGTCCAGCTATAGAATGAATGGTAGACGTCCACCCATCGTGGCATACTATTTTTTTTTGTGTTAGACTACTGGTGGTTTACATCGCCCTTATATGTTTTACTTACATGATTCTCAGGTTCAAAATGTCGAATTCATTCAACCCACTATATATTCTCTTGAATCAAAACAAACTCACTGGATCGAACTATATTGATTGGAAGAGGAATTTGAATATTGTGCTAACTGCTGAGGATTACAAATTTGTGCTTATTGAGGAATGTCCTGCAGAACCTCTAGAAGAGGCTTCTGAAGAAGAAGCCAAGTCTTATAAGAGGTGGCAGAAAGCTGATCAGATGGCTAAATGCTACATATTAGGCTCCATGTCTAATGTGTTGCAGCATCAGCATGAGAACATGGGCTCCGCCCTTGAGATCATGGAGAACCTCAAAGAGATGTTTGGGGATCAGGATCGTGCTGCCAGACAGGTTGCTATGAAAAACCTCATGAGCACAAAAATGGTTGAAGGGTCCTCTGTAAGGGATCATGTTCTGAAGATGAGAAGTCTTCTAGGTGAACTAGAGATCCTTGGAGCTGTAATCGATGAGGAAACTCAGGTCGATATCGTGCTCATGACGCTGTCTGATTCATTTAACAGCTTTCGGCTAAATTATAATATGAACAAAAAGACTTATTCTTTAGCCGAATTGTTAAAGGAGCTTCAAGCAGCTGAGGGACTCCTTCAGAAACCGGTTAATGTAATGGTGGCTGAAAAGCCTTCTGCTTCTAACCTTAGGGCTAAGAAGAAGAAGAAAGTTGCACAAGCAGTAGTTCCGAAGGTTGCTCCGGCACCTCAAGGAATAGATCGTGGGCCACAGCAAGCACTTGCTCCTCAGGGGACATTGGGAAAGCCGAAAGGCAAGTGTTTCCTCTGTAACCAGAGAGGGCATTGGAAGAAGCAATGTCCAAAGTTCCTGACTCGTCCAATCCAGAACAACTCAGGTATATCTCTTTCACTAATAGTTGAATCATGTTTAGCGGTTCGATCTACTAGAACCTGGTGTGTAGACTCGGGAGCCACTGACCATGTCTGCAATTCATTGCAGGGGTTCTAGGAAACCAGACAGCTTAGTGATGGCGAGATTTATCTACACTTGGGCAACACGAATAAAGTAGCTGCAGTTGCAATAGGAATTTGTTTCTTACATTTTGGGAATGATAGGATTTTAGTTTTTAAAGATTGTCTTTATGTACCTTCCATTAGAAGGAATTTGATTTCAGTTTCTAAGTTGGTTAAGAATGAATATTCAGTTTATTTTAATGACTCTGTGGTTATTAAGAAAAATAAACGTTTTATTTGTTCTGGTACATTGGTGGATGGTCTTTACATTATAAATCCTGAGACTCCCATAGCGCAGCCATATGAACTGAATAACTCGGATAGCTTACCTAAAAAGAGAAAGGAACCTTGCGAGATAAACCAAACATATCTTTGGCATTTACGACTTGGTCATATCAATATGAACAGAATACAAAGGCTGGTTCAGAATGGACCATTAGGTTCATTAAAAGTGGAGGCACTACCAGCATGTGAGTCATGTTTAGAAGGTAAGATGACCAAGAGGCCATTTTTGGCAAAGGGTAATAGGGCCAAAGAAATCTTGGAGCTTATCCATTCAGATGTTTGTGGACCAATGAATGTCCAAGCGAGGGGAGGTTTTGAGTATTTCATTACTTTTATTGATGATTACTCCAGATATGGATATATTTATTTGATGCGGCATAAGTCTGAGGCCTTTGAGAAATTTGAAATTTTTAAGGCAGAATCAGAGAAGCGTCTAGGAAAATATATCAAGTCATTTCGATCTGATCGAGGTGGCGAGTACCTCTTGGGAAAATTCAGGGATTACTTGGAGGAACAAGGGATTCAATCCCAGTTGTCTGCTCCAGGTACGCCACAACAGAGTGGTGTGGCAGAGCGAAGGAATAGGACTCTTTTAGAAATGGTGAGATCCATGATGAGTTATTCAGATTTACCAATTTCTTTTTGGGGGCATGCTTTAGAGACAACTGCATATATCTGAACTTGGTTCCGTCTAAGTCAGTACCAACTACACCCACAGAACTTTGGACTTGGCGCAAGCCTAGTCTACGGCATGTTCGGATTTGGGGTAGTCCAGCACATGTGCTGAAGGGGAACGCAAGTAAGTTGGAATCAAGGACAGAAGTATGTGTCTTTGTAGGATACCCGAAAGGAACAAAGGGTGGTTTATTTTATAGTCCGAAGGATCAGAAAGTCATTGTTAGCACCAATGCAAGATTCTTGGAGGAAGACTATATTATGGATCACAAGCCTAAAAGTAAAATTGTTCTGGAAAAAATGCGAGGAAATCAAGTAGTCCAAGGTCATGATATACCAACTGTACAAGAAGAAATACCACAAGAAAATGATATCGACATTCAACTACCTTTGGGTGGTTGGAGAAATGTAGATACTCGTGATACACAACAAAATAGTGTTGACATCCCACCGCAAGAGGGCAGTGGGGGAAATGACAATACTAGTGATCCACAAGATAGTAGTGACATTCCGCCGCAACCAAGCAGTGGGGAAAATGTTACTACTAGTGAACCACAAGTACAGCCTCGTCGTAGTGGGAGGGTTTCTCGTAAACCAGACAGATACATGTACTTGGGAGAGTCTTTTGACAAGGTCCCTGATGAACATGATACGGATCCCAGTAACTATAATGAAGCTGTTGGAAGTACGGATGCCGAAAAGTGGAAAAAGGCTATGATTTCTGAGATGGAGTCTATGTACTCCAATCAGGTCTGGGATCTTGTAGATCCAACAGATGGGGTAAAACCCATCGGGTGTAAGTGGATTTACAAGAAAAAGAGAGGGGTAGACGGGAAGGTTGAAACCTTCAAAGCAAGGCTTGTTGCGAAAGGTTTTACTCAGAAAGAAGGGATCGACTATGAGGAAACTTTTTCGCCAGTAGCCATGATTAAGTCTATCAGGATTCTCTTGTCCATTGCGGCTCATTTCGATTACGAAATTTGGCAAATGGATGTCAAGACAGCTTTCCTTAATGGAAGTCTTGATGAGTGAATTTATATGATGCAACCAGAAGGATTCGTAGCTAAGGGCCAGGAGCACAAGTTGTGCAAGCTTAAGAGGTCTATTTATGGACTTAAGTAGGCATCTAGATCATGGAACATCCGTTTTGATCAGGCAATCAAATCTTTTGGTTTTGATCAATGTCCGGATGAGCCGTGTGTGTACAAGAAGTGTAAAGAAAACGTTGTGGTATTCTTGATACTTTACGTTGATGATATATTGCTCATTGGAAACAATGTGGGTGTATTATCTAGTGTGTGGGTATGGTTATCAAGTCAATTTGATATGAAAGACTTGGGAGAAGCAGCATACGTTCTAGGGATCAAACTTATGCGAGATCGGAAAAATAGGATGTTGGGCTTGTCACAAGCCAATTATATTGATACTGTTCTTGCAAGGTTTAGCATGCAGGATTCCAAGAAAGGGTTGATCCCTTTCAGACATGGAATCAGTCTATCTAAGGATCAGTGTCCTAAGACACCTGATGAGATAGAAAGTATGAAAGCAGTTCCTTATGCTTCTGCAGTAGGAAGCCTCATGTATGCGATGTTATGTACTAGACCAGATATTTGCTTTGCTGTTGGCATGGTTAGTAGATATCAGTCTAACCCTGGCAGAGAACATTGGACTGCGGTAAAACATATATTGAAGTACCTGAAAAGGACTCGAGACTATATGTTGGTTTACCATGAAAATAGTCTTGTACCCATCGGGTACACAGACTCAGATTTTCAGTCAGATAGGGATTCCAGGAATTCTACCTCTGGATATGTTTTCACATTAGGAGGTGGAGCCATTAGTTGGAGGAGCATCAAGCAATCTTGTATTGCTGATTCCACCATGGAAGCTGAATATGTGGCTGCTTCTGAAGCTGCTAAGGAAGCTGTTTGGCTCAGAAACTTTCTAATGGATCTTGGAGTGGTACCGAGTGCACAACTGGCTATGACGCTTTATTGCGATAATAGCGGCGCGGTTGAAAACTCAAGGGAACCAAGAGCTCACAAGAAAGGAAAACACATAGAGCGTAAGTATCATTTGATTAGAGAAATCGTGCACAGAGGTGATGTGGCAATGATGAAGATTGCATCAGCGGATAACCTGGCAGACCCATTTACGAAGTGTTTGACAGCTAAGGCTTTTGATGGTCACGTAGAGGGAATGGGTTTGAGGTGTGTTGCTGCATGGCTTTGAGTCTTAGTGGGAGATTGTTGGATTGAATACTAAAAGCCATGCTTTTGGTATTGGATTATATGAATTTGATATTTATGAGAATGGTTTTGGGCAATGTTTTTTGCGTTATATTATTATTGTGCATAGTTGTCTGTTGTTCTACATAGTAGAAGATCTGGTGTGTAGAGTCTAGCTTACACACAGAAGATCTTATCTTTGGTTCTTGTGGAATGAAAGTTTTGAGTTCACAATCTAGATGGATTTAGACAAACCATCGGAACGATTGTAGCACATTGTTTTAGTAGGTCTGTCTTGGCTACAGGAAACAGTATAGTTCATACTATAGTTTCAACTCAATGTGCTAGTATACTTTGTATATATTGAACAAATCCAAGTTGAGATCATTGTCTTTGTACTGACATAATAAGACAAGCTATGTCTCATGGTTATTATGATTACTTATGCTCTTAATCCTTAGATAGTCAATGTGCACATGTATTTAGTAGTTATTGCTTTGACAAGTCAAGTGAGTGAGATTCCTATGGATTCAATAACCTCGGTGAGTTGGATAATACTATTGAGTCCATGGTGTAGATTGATATATCGAAGGAATCCATGTCCCGGTTATGGGATTGATGATATCCCCTTGATGAAGCTTATAAGTTTTGATCATGTCAAACCCTGCAGGTAGATTACTTGGTAATCTGTACATATCAAATAAGTTAAGTGGTAAGGATCAAGGAATTGGGAAGAGGTCGATTAAATGAATTAGTCAGTAATTAATTTAATCGACGGATATCTGTAATCTTAACATGGGGAGATAATAAGTATTTAATAACAGGAGCTCGAAATATTAGTTTTTGAGAATATGGACAGGAGTGCAATAACAGTTATTTAGTGGTACTAACTGTTATTAACTTTATTCGGACTAGGTTCGGGTGGAACCAGAAGTTCTGATAAAGTTAGGAGCCTGATTCGTATTTTCTCCTCCAGGTCCCTCCCGTAGCCTATATAAGTTTCCTTAGCCTTCAGAATTCGTATGCTTAAGATACACACCGAAATCTAGGGTTTCGAGAGTGAGAGCAATTCGTCTGGAGGCCAAGAAGGATTCTGGAAGCAGCAAGCCCACACTTGCATCCAGGAGGAACTTCAGGAATACGGGAGAAGATCCAGAGGATTTCAGACCTACATCAACTAGCTTGGACGCAGGTATAAACCCTAATTTCGCCTAGTAGGGATTATAGCGTTCATGTTGAAAACAAAATTTTAATCGGTATAGCAGACATGCAATCGAACTGGTCCAGGGATTCGCCTCCCTTCACTCTGTACCGGCATCGAAAGAAAATTGCATCTCCTTCAATCTTGATGAGTTTCGTATCATACCAATCCACTGCACTGGGGAAGAACGCGGTCGATGTCTTCTTCTTAACATAGTCAAATTTTATCTCGTGCCTCTTCATAAAATACCAGCTATCAGACAACTCCAGTGACCATATGGCAACTCCCCCTATTTTCCAATAATAATAACAAAAGTATACTTGCCCTTTTAGTTCAAAGAAATACATACGCCTGTGCTCCAACCGCGTATGAACACATTCGTCGCCTGGATGAGGAATAGAGCGGAAGTTTTCAACATCCATGTCATAGATAATCACAGAGCTTCTACAGTGAGGAACGTCATTTGGATCTTTCATGTTGCTCGGTGCCATCCAAAGAAGAAAGTTTTTATAGATTTCTGGGTTGACGATAGCATGGTCAATTGAAGACGGGGGCGGATAGGAGGAAGTCGAAAGTTTTCTCCACATATCGTTCGTAGATTCGTATACAAAGAATTCATACTGATGACTGACCTGGCTAGAAAAAAGCAGCTTGTAACCTTGATTTGTGGGCTGAAAAAAGATTGCAGATAGTGATAAAGGATGAGAAGATGCAGGTGCATGTATGTAGGTGTTTTCCCTATTAACAAGATCCCAAAAAAGATATTGCGATCCGAGTGACATCTGGAACACTAGAAACCCTTTGAAAGATCCAACAAGTATTGGAGAGACGTCGGCAGTCACCTTGACAAAACCGTTGCACATGATCTTGACCAATTTGTATTTTTCGGATTCCTCGTCGAAAATAAACAAATCCAATTCATTGTCCTTTGAGATCTGAGAATTCGCCCCGCTTTTAAAATGGATTTGAGCAAAGTGTGACGACGAAGTTAAGGCCAACCACTTTTTGCACACTGTTTGCAGATTCAGAATACAGCGCACTGGGAGTTTACTAAGAATGTTAATTATGATGTCGTCAGGAAGATTCGTTAGACGAAATCCAACGTTGTTTTTGTTGTTGTTGCTGCTTCTAGTTCAAGACACATTTAGATTTTTTACTCTTCTACTTGAATAATAATCCATTGTTTCTCAAATAATAATAATAATAATAATAATAATAATAATAATAATAATAATAATAATAATAATAATAATAATAATAATAATAATAATAATAATAATAATCCATTTAAGGTAAAGACTTTGTATTGCAGTGTAACTTACTAGCGTTTGTACAATACTTTTCCGATAATACCGCCACTAATTACGCCCCACACATAATTTGGAATAACCCCATGTTGAGTTGGTGCCTTGAATTTGTCAAAGGTGGCCAAACTATTTGTTTCCAACTTTGATTAGGAAACATTGGAAGTCAAAGGCGGTGGATGATTAGTTAGGAAACAAGTTAGTTTTCAAATCGGATTCAGAAACTTTAGGGATTTTCTAGCACTATATAAAGAACGTAATAGTCACATTATTAGGTATGCAAAAACATTTTTGTAATTATTCCTCTTAGTGAAATAAAGGGTGTTTTTCCGCCGTGGAGGTAGTTAGCGAATTTTTGCTAGCGAACCACGTAAGATCCCCGTGTTCTTCTTTTATTCGTTCATTGTTCATGAGGTGGTTTGTCATAAAAAACTGGTATCAGAGCCAGGTTTGGCGGTGTTTTAAGATCAAGATCAAGGCGGATCAAAGCTAGGGTTTCACAACTTGGTTGACAAACGCCTTATCCTCAGCGGTTGACAAACGCCTTGTTCTCAAGGCAATCCGGAGGACGAGACCCATAGCCGTAAGTAGAAGTCGAATTGGATCCAATATTTGTTTCCATGAGATCGCAGCCCGTATGGGTCCTGGAGTCCATTGTGAGAATGATACCCATTGTGATAAGTAGGCCCATTTGAATAATGAGGCCCATCAATTTGAGAATTAAGCCGAAAGGTAGAAACAAGCCCAAAATCACATTGGTGCCAAGAATGCTCACGATTAGCAACGGGAGGAACAACAGAGTTGTAGCCTTCCTGGTGTTGGTTGTAGCCATGGAGGCTCTAAGCTCCGTTGGGGCCAGGCATAGCCGTCGAAAACACCAGAACAACGGCTGGAGGTTGTGGTGCCGGAGAGGGCGAGGCTGGTGGCGGAGAGGCCGTGGGCTGGAGAGAGTGGATGGCAGTCAAAAATCCCTGGGTGAGAGTCGCAATTGTCTCCTGTTGCTGCTGAGTGTTGGTTGATGGTGTAACACCCCAAATGGCCCAAGCCGGAGGCCCGTGGATGCCACTCCGTACCCGAGATTAAACCCAGATACAAGGAGATTTTATAACATGGTTCTCAAGCAAAACATCCATAATATAATTAAATCTAACCGTTATTACAATCCAATGGTTCTTGCCTCAAACCGGGCATTAAGCAAACTAAAGTATTAAAGTACTAAAGAGTTCAAATTTAAAATAAAAATACTAATGATCCAAATGATGAAACTAATGAATTAAAAGATGAACGCGTTCCTCTTCTATGCCGAATTCCCATCCTCTAGACCTGTGGTGCGGAATCAAAAAGAAACACCACAGTACAAAATCAGCATGAAATACCGGTAAGAAAACACCCAAGCATGTAAAATGATTATAGGATAGTTATAAAATAACTACTCATTTACAAGTAGGAGTTTTTCTCAAACATAGCGAAAATAAAGTTTTGACTCTTGTAATAAAACAAGTGAGTTCCCAATTCCATAATATTTCCAAACCGATTCCATGATCATTAGGAAATCCAAAATCACATATTAGTTCTTTTTCCATTAACAAAACCAAAATCCATCATTAATAATTTGTTGTGACGGGGGAAACCAACCGACACCCCCAAAGACTCTAGCGGCCAGAGGAGTGAGTACAGGGAGCTATTCGGGGACTTGCAACCGGATTAAATAAAATAAATTGAACGGAAGACCGAAGTCAACACGCCCAATGCCAATAGTAACCAATAATAAATGTCCCCGCACAACTCTTCCACTTTACGTATTAATTCATTGTTATTATCATGGTGATATTTTCAAGAAAGGCATTTAGCACGTAAAAATCACATATTGCATGTCACATCACATAAACACATTTTGAGACGTAAAGAAATACAAGCATTCATTCGACACGAAGGAGTTAGGCACACTAGGTCTGGCATGTTTACTTACCTCAAAGCAAATTCAATTATCGCAAATCAGTCGACGTACTCGATGTACTCGTCGTCGATGAACTCGTCACCTACACGTAACAATACCCTAATTAAACATAATACTCAAGCAATATTGCTACACTATCTACATGCATATGACACTGGAAGGTTTATGTTTCTAACGCCAACCCAACATCCCACTTAATTCATACTTCAAAACCAAACTCAAAATCTTGCCCCAAAATCCTATAACCTAATGTGTACATAACCTAACATATCTTCACCAATTTTATTACTCCAACGCCCCAAACAGATCATGGCTCAAAAACAGTCTCATTAGATTGAAAACACTCTAAATAATAAGTTTAGACTCAAACGGATCCGAATTTCGATTCCTGGATCAAAAGTTATGCTAGTTTTAGGTTTCCAATTTCACTCATCGTACCCATACGGGAATTATAAATTTTCATACAACTATTCTCCAAAGCATCTAGTTAATCCCGCATTCAAACAAAACCTAATGCAACATGAATACCCACATAAAATCAGATTACTACCCACATACTATGATCATCAAACCATCCAAATCGCTTAATCAAACGTCCCTTCCATGACTAGGGTTTTTCCCATAAACTAAGAACATGATTAAACCCAAAACTTGATTATTAATCCTACGGATTAATGAATGATGAAACTAACAATATAAATATGAAAATTAAAGATTACATGCTACGTATATGAATCGTAAGCAAGAGATCAAGATAACAAAAGAAACAAAAGAAGACAAAAACCAAACTCGCCGCCCATGGAGGGTCGGACGGAGAGAGAGAGAGAACCGGACAGAGATAGAAAGAAAAGAGAAGAAAGAGAGAGAGATAGAGAGAGAGAGAGAGAGAGAGAGATACCTGCACGGGGAGAGAGAGAGGCGGCGGCGGTGTGGCTGCTGCTGCTGCCGTCGGGGAAGAGAGAGGGAGCCGAGAGAGAGAGAGAGGGATGGGTGAGAGAGTGAGGGAGACGTGAGAGAGAGATAGAGAGATAGGGAGATTGTGAGAGTTTGAAATAAATCAAACTCATATAGAAAGAAACCCAATTGAATTGGAAACTTTACGTAGGAAGAATATTGGGTCAAAATAATACCAATTTGTGGGTATAAGACACTTTTCCCCCCTAGTTTAGCCAAAAAGACAACTACCTCCCCCAAACTCCATTAAAAGACACTAAAACTTTTAGATTAAAGTCACAAAGATCCCCCAAATCTAGTAACCATTATAATTAACTCTCGACAATTAAATTAACTCCCCAACACTTATAATAATATCACAAAATACCTATAGTCACAAAACATGGTATTTCAGATGGTGTCGAGACTGGACGGATCTGCTGCCAGTCCTGGGTCGCCTGGACGGTGGTCATCACCGGAGGCGCGCAGGTGCTTGTACCGACCTGGGAGGCGTCGGATCCGGTGGCTTCGTCGGCGGTGAGAGTTGTTTTATTGCCGGAGAGAGAGCCTGCGGAAGTGGGTCCGGTGGTTTCCGATCTTGGGGCCAATCCGCCAAGTTCGGCGTTGTTGGTTGAAGCTCTGGTGTCTTCTCTTGAGGTGGCGGTGGTGAAATCTGCTAGATGGTCGCCGGATTTGTAGCAGGTGGCGGTTTGATTGAGATGGCAACCTGTTCGGGTTTCGAATCGTCATCCTCCTTGTTGTTGTCCTCAATCTCTTCCTCCAGTTCCTGGGACTGTTCGTTAATCTGTGCTTTGGGTTGTGGCTCAGCTGCAGTTTCTAGTTGTTGTTGCTGAGTCTCCAAACTCGTAAGTCGATCTTCGATAGTCGTGAGTCGACTATTAATCTGATCGAACTTTTCTGTCATTGTGGCCATCAGGTTGTTGAGCAGTTCCTCGATATTCGTCATGATTCACCAATTGATGGTGAAATCAATGAAAGCATCAGTTGATACGAAACTGTATCGATAGTGAAGCTGTTTAGGGAAGCTTTGATCTCCCACACATCGCTATGGTCTCTACATAAACTAAAACTGAGGTTTACAAAAATCTTTACTATCTTAAAAGAGTGAAGAATAGAAAAGTGACTCCTAAGATATTTTATTACGGAAGGACCTCCCTAAAATTTATAATTACAAGAGTGTCTTCTTAATCCTAAGATTAGATTTATCTCTATGTCTATCTACATCACGCGGAATTTGATTTCGTCTTAGGGTTCCTTTTCTATCTTCTCTCTCTCCGGCGGACACACACTCCAGACGTCGCATGAACCAACGCGCGCATACTCCAGACATCGCTTCTCCCCTTGTTTACTGTTGATAAAAATGCAGGTAGTTGGATTTAACTTTGGTTATGATGTGCTCATGTCATGTGAGTAATTTTTTGTTGTCGTGGATTAAATTTTGATTTCACTGACTTGACGTAAACCCTAACTCGCCTGAAACGACCTATCTGCAACTATAATCATCGACTTTTTGTTTTGAAATATTGTTGCCGAAGCCGTTGTGGTTCTAGGTTTGAGGCCCGATTCATGATTTGTTGGTGCCAAGACGTATTGTCGCGGGAAACAAATTGGCGAAGACGTCAATCATTTTGGCAACACCAGAACCTGTCAGGCGCCTCTCTCGTTGTTGACAAAAATACTGGTATGTGGCTTATTGATGAGTAATGTTTTGTTTATTATATGATCTATTTTTTGTAGATAGTCCATTATTGACACAAAGAACTGATAAGTTGTTTTAAATGCACCATATATACATGAAATATTGAGTCACAGCTCTTTGCAGAAATACTCTGATTCAGACGAATTTCCTTAATAAATTAAGAGTCCTATTTGTATCTTTCTCATTCGGACAACTAGCACGACATTCATGAGTTCATATGAAGACGCATTGGCTGATCGCGATCATGAGAGAGAGGGAGGGACACATCCAAAGTTCAGAAAACAGTGTTAGTCCATTCTTCTATGTCTCTGCCTTTTTTTGGTTTGTTATGTGCTTTGACAACCCCCCGAATAGCACACGATTGGAGCAAGAACAATATTGATATTTAGGTCGACATTACAACCTATAAAATTTGGGTATGTCAGCGAGAAAAAAACAGGTTAGTTACCTTTTTTGAAAGAGATGATTGTTTTAATGTCAAAACTGATTTACAACTGATTTATACCAATTCGTCACAATCTCTTGTTCAGACGAATTGATTATTTTGGGTACAAATAGCAGCCTCTTAAGCCGTACACATGTTAGCAAAGTTCCTATTTAGCGCGAGTGGGGGTGCCCTTGTGAAACAGAAGGTTAACCGCTTCTTTCAGCCTCACTTCCCAAAGTCTCGCTTATTGATATCGCAGTGTATAGTTTAGGAGTGTTGTTGGGTTCATTCATTCCCCATTTTACAAAACTTGGAATGTGCTCCAATTCCATAACTCAAACTGACGGGAGAAGGCTATGAAATCCCATTAGATTATGTGTTTCCCCTCAAAACATCGACTACAACATGGTAAGTAAAAACTGTCATCAAATGATCCAGAGTGAATGATTCTTCGAGTCCAAGTGATTAACTAAAGACCTATTAAGGGTAAGAAAAAGCAGATAACGAGGGTTAATCATGCTCAATCAGTGGACTTACTTTAAAACCTCTATGATTAAGAAGCTTCTGAAGGATAATTATATGCAACCTGCAGTGTTTATGGCCTCTGAAAGAGTGAAGAATAAAATGTTGGTGTTCCTAAGATTTTTTTTTATGGAATTGCCCATACATATTTATGTTGTTGTCAAACATACCCTCTTGTTAGTGGTCTAACATTTGTTTTTATGAAAATTGAAAGCAAACCCAGAATTTCTAGGGTTTGATGAATACAGAGAATGTAAACCAGAGATGCAGAGAATGACAGAAAGAAAATGAGCCGTCAAAGCTAGGGTTCATTGATTCAGAGCAGAGAATAAATACAAGGAATTGTAACGGGTGAGAATATACCCGTTGAGTTCTTCAGAATTGCAATACAGTCCTTCTAGTGTTAAATAATGCTACAAGGCAACATATAGTGAAGGATGGTTGTATTGAAGTCTATCAAATGTGGTCTTGACTCTTGATAATTGTGGAATGACCTCTGGAAGCTTGGAAATGACAATAACAGTCCTCTAACATCTTTAACACCCTCCCTCAAGCTCAAGGTGGTGTAAGCAGCTTGAGATTGCATTTTAATGTGTTGAATGTAGCTGGATGAAGACCCTTGGTCAAAATATCAGCAAGCTGATATGCACTTGACACAAATTGCACATTTAGTTTCTTCAAAATAGTTTGTTCTCTAACATAATGAAAATCAAGCTCTATATGTTTTGTTTTGGAATGAAAAACAGGGTTATGAGCAAGAGAAATGGCTGAACTGTTATCACAGTATAAAATGGGAGCTTGAGGTATATAAAAATGTAGGTCTTGAAAAAGCATTTTGAACCATGAGAGTTCAGCAGAGGTGGTAGCCAGAGCCCTATATTCAGCCTCAGTTGAGGACCTGGCCACTGTGGATTGTTTCTTTGATGACCAGTGAACTTGGTTGGAACCCAGAAAGATGAAGAAGCCAGTGGTGCTTCTTCTATCTGTTGGGTTGCCAGCCCAGTCAGCATCAGAATAAGCATGCAAAGTAATGGGTGTTTTGGTATATAAGAGACCTTGTGTTTTAGTTCCTTGAAGATATCTAAGAATGCGTTTAGCAGCAGTCATATGCAAAGAGGTAGGATTATGCATGAATTGGCAGAGATGATTAACAGAGAATGCAATGTCAGGTCTTGA
Source organism: Linanthus parryae (assembly GCA_023055425.1). Classification (NCBI taxonomy): domain Eukaryota; kingdom Viridiplantae; phylum Streptophyta; class Magnoliopsida; order Ericales; family Polemoniaceae; genus Linanthus; species Linanthus parryae. The sequence continues at coordinate 4,254,108 of JALGPY010000002.1, forward strand.
AAAAGTAACATATTGTAATGCACCTAATAACTGTCTAAAAGGTGTAGCATCATGAAGTAATTCACCATCAGAGGCATGCAATTTTGGACCAGGAGTAATAGGAGTAGATGCAGGTTTACAGTTTTGCATATTAAATCTAAGAAGAAGATCATGTATATATTTTGATTGATGCAGAAAAATACCAGAAGTAGACCTTACAACTTGGAGCCCCAGAAAATAAGTCAGTGGGCCTAGATTTGTCATGGCAAATTCAGTATGAAGTTTTCTTACCGGAGTATGGATGTATGAAGTATCACTGCCAGTTAGGATGATATCATCCACATAGAGTAATAGAAGAGTCATTTTTGGACCATTGTGTCTAATAAAAAGAGAGCAATCTGCAGCAGAACTTATAAAGCCAAGAGATAAAATGTAACTTGTAAATCTTTCAAACCAAGCTCTAGGAGATTGTTTCAAGCCATATATGGCCTTGTTCAACCTACAAACATGTGTGGGAAATTTTGTGTCTACAAAGCCCTGTGGTTGTTTCATAAAAACATTTTCTTTGAGATGTCCATGTAAAAAGGCATTTTTGACATCTAACTGTTGCAGGGGCCAATTAAAAGATGCAGCTAAAGCCAAAATTGTTCTAACTGTTGAATGTTTAACCACAGGACTGAATGTTTCATCAAAGTCTAAACCAGGGGTTTGATGAAAACCTTTAGCAACTAGTCTGGCTTTGTATCTAGAAATTGTGCCATCAGGATTGTATTTGGTTCTGAAAACCCATTTATTTCCCACTATGTTTGCATGTTTAGGTTTAGGAACAAGAGTCCATGTATTTTGATGTTTGAGACTCAGAAACTCTTCAGTCATGGCTTTCTGCCACTGAGAGTATTTCTTTGCCTCAGAGAAACAAGTAGGGTCAGATAAAAGAGAAAGATTAGGGTTAACAGCAGTAGCACTGAAGCCTATTACTTTCTTTTTGAAGATCCCTGACTTGCTCCTAGTCTGCATATGATGTCCAGGAGCATTTTGATGCATTGATGGTGAACCAGGTGCCAAGCCAGGGCTAGCAGGCTGCTCCTCAGGTTCGTTTGAGTGTGAGTCAGGTGGAGCCATCATTGGTGCCTCCCTTGGAATAGGTGGCTGCATCTCTGGATTTGAACCAGATGCTTCATGGATAGCTCCTGGATCATGATGCAAACTTGAATTATATGGAACCGGAGAAGGGACAAAAACAACAGAAGAGGGATTAGTTGCAGTTGAAGTAGTAGCTGGCACTGTGTCAGAAACAACATTCTTAGCATATGGGAATAAATTCTCATCAATAATGACATCTCTGCTAATGAAAAATTTGTGTAAGTGAATGCTATAGCACAAATAACCCTTGTAATTAGAAGCATAGCCCAAGAACACACATTGATGAGTTTTTGGTTCCAGTTTAGAATTCATGTAAGGTCTCAAATTGGGATAGCATGCACAACCAAGAATCTTTAAGTGTTTGTAATCAGGTTTCTTTTTAAAGAGAAGTTCATAAGGTGATTTATAATTAGTTGTCTTACTGGGCATTCGATTAACTAGATAAACAGCAGCTTCAAAACAGTGAAACCAAAAACATTTAGGCAAGGAAGCATGTTGCATCAAAGTAACTGCAGTATCAACTATATGTCTGTGCTTTCTTTCTGCAATACCATTTTGTTGTGGTGTGTGTGGACATGATTTTTGGTGTTCTATACCATTAGAAGACAAGTATTGCGTAAACAAAATAGATATGTATTCTCCACCACCATCTGTTCTAAGAATTTTAATAGTGTGTCCTAACACATTTTCAACAAGTAACTTAAACTTGGGAAAGACAGTCACAACTTCAGATTTATGATGCAAAGGAAAAATCCAAGAATATCTAGAGAAATCATCCACAAACAGCAATTAAAATCTATAACCATGATATGATTTCACAGAAGAGGGACCCCAAACATCACTATGTAAGAGTTGAAGAGGAGAATTGCTTGAAGTAACAGACTTAGAATATGGTAATCTTGACATTTTTCCTTTGAGACAATGTTCACAAACAGTAGAAACAGTTTCTGTAGATAAAGTATGACTACTATTAGAAAGAGCAGAAGACAAAATTTCATCAGTTGGGTGACCAAGTCTGGCATGCCACAAAGGGCTTTTTATTTTGGCACCAAGAAAACACTGATGTGTTGCAGAGGTTGGAGCAGAAAAGGGGGAGGAGTGAATTGGATATAATCCATGTTCACTCTGACCTTGGTAAAGGAGATTCCCTGTAGTTTTGTCCTGAATATGAAAGGAATCAGCATCAAATACAAAAAGACAATTGTGTTGTTTGCATAACTGGTAAACAGAAAGTAAATTTGTGGCAAGTTTAGGAACATGAAGAGTATTTTTAAGAGTAAAAGTGTGACCATGAGTATGTATGTGAGCAGTACCAGTGTTAGCTATAGGAAGATGAGTACCATTCCCAACAGACACTTGATCAGCACCAGTATAAGGATCATTCACAGAGAGATTACTCAATTCAGATGTCATATGATTTGTTGCTCCAGAATCAGATAGCCAGTAGTTTGGTGAAGAAGAACCAGAGTGAGTGGAAGCATTCATGGCAGTTAATTTGGATGGAGGCATCTTCCCTTGATAGGATTGATCCATCCTATGCCAGCAATCTATGGCTGAGTGGTAGTCATAACCACAGATCTGGCAGTTAATAGGTGTATTTCCATTTTGACCTCTGCCTTGATTATACCCATTATTACCTCTTCCCCTTTGATAACCTCCCCTATTAGATGAGTTATAGCCATTATAGTTGGTGTTACGACCACCAGAACCACGGTGTGAATCACCCCTACCTCCTCTGTGGTCATTGCGACCACCAAAATGGCCACGATTAGGTGGGTAACGACCCCCAGATCGACCACCACGAGAGTAACCTCGTTGACCAGAAAAAGAAGACGACCCAGTGGACATATTGAAAGCAGACATAGAAGAGGACTCAGAAGACATTAAACTTTGAGATTCATGCATCCGTTCTTCAGCACGCAACAAAACATGTAATTCCTCAAATGAAATAGGGGAAGAGTGAATCCGTAAAGAGGACCGAAAGGGGTTGTATTCAACAGGTAATCCATTTAAGGCATAAAGAAGTAAATCCTCATCATCAACATGAACAAGAGAAATAGCCAGTTTATCACGAATTGTTTTAATCCTTTGCATGTAGAGATCGATTGAATCATTCTTTTTCTTGATATTTTGTAGATCAGATTTTAGATCTAGAATATTTGACCTTGTGAGAGACGCATACCTTTGCTCCAGAGAGAGCCAAGCAGATCTGGAAGAGGTCTTACCAATAACAAGAGTTAGGGCTTCTTGAGTGAGAGTTGCGTTGATGAGCGTGAGAATCGCCTGATCTTGAACAGTCCAGGCGGTGAACTCAGGGTTAACAGTTGAGTGCAGAACGCCGGTGTCGTCGGTGAGGTATTGAGGAGGCGGTGGGGTGGAACCGTCGATGAAGCCATAGAGGCTTTGAGCACGAAGAACAGAGGAAACTTGATGTTTCCAGAGAACGAAGTTGGTGTGATCAAGTTTGAAAGGGACCAAATTGTTGATATTGGCCAAAATATATAGGGGATTGGAAGGAACAGAGCCGGAGGAAGTTGTAAGACTCATGGCTCTGATACCATGAAAGCAAACCCAGAATTTCTAGGGTTTGATGAATACAGAGAATGTAAACCAGAGATGCAGAGAATGACAGAAAGAAAATGAGCCGTCAAAGCTAGGGTTCATTGATTCAGAGGAGAGAATAAATACAAGGAATTGTAACGGGTGAGAATATACCCGTTGAGTTCTTCAGAATTGCAATACAGTCCTTCTAGTGTTAAATAATGCTACAAGGCAACATATAGTGAAGGATGGTTGTATTGAAGTCTATCAAATGTGGTCTTGACTCTTGATAATTGTGGAATGACCTCTGGAAGCTTGGAAATGACAATAACAGTCCTCTAACATCTTTAACAAAAGTGCCCTACATAATTATGTTGTTCTCAAACTACCTTTTACTGTTGAAAATCCCTATCTGGTTGTTTGTTGCAACAGGCTGTTCCACTAACACGACGTTGCACCAATCGACGGGGCTAAACTCGACTTATACATTTCCAAACATCAATATTTTTCATAGGCCGGACTTTAGTTCAGAAGACATGGAGTCACGATCAATGATTTGGTGGCGGCTGAAATTTCCCTCCCCCTTGTTTGGGTTTCAAGTAGTAGGAGATTTGTAATCGTTCCTAAAGAAGTGTAGTGATCGTGATTTTCTTTTGGTTGACGAGAGCCCCAAACAACGGTAAAACCCTATGGTCTGTTCATGCCCCCTCCAAAAAGGTGTGTAAAACCCATCTCTTTCATATCAAATTGCAATATTTTAAGTTTATGAGCTTTTAATTTATGATCTTGAATATCTACCGTGGTGGTTGTTTCTTTGATGCCATGTTTTAGCAGATTTTCATTATCTCCTATACACTCTGCATTTCATGATTAACCTTCATTTCCTTTGTAAAGTTAAAACTGTGTCAAAGAATTTTATACAATATCAATGAACATCTAATAACACAATTAGTGGGGATCCTCTGTGCAGAGATTATACCACTTACGGGTTGTTATGCTATGGTACAAGACGAAATAATTAAATATGATTAGTGGAAACAGTTAACTATTTTTGGGTTTTTCTTTTGTTGATAGTAATTATATGGTGAACAAATGTATATAACTGCATGTGTAATTGATATTAGTTATGTGATTGAAATTTCATATATTTTTTCTTACCTGATAGTACCTACCTGCAACAAACCAATAAATATTCTTCTTTTGAGACATCGGACGTTTAGCTTTTACAAATAAAGACCTACTATGAAAGAGCTCGCTATTCGGGAAGTTAATCGCTACCACTGCTTCCATGATAAATAGTGATTGATAGCTCTTTCAATACTTGAACTAATTTATAGGTACTGTCCTTTCCATGAAAGGTTTGAATGGAGTGAAGTGGAACGATGATTGTCCTATGAATTTTAAGAGAGGGCAGATTCACTGTAAAAATGGATGAAAAAAGCTAGAGAAATTGTCTGGAAGTACTATAGAAGTAGGCTTTTTTTTTGTTGCAACTACGTATTCCCTAAAACTGGGTCTTGCTGAAACTCATAGTCTTTACTTGATCATGTCTGTTGGGAAAAGTACGAATAGATAATCAATATTTATTCATAACAAACTGTATTGAATGTATGGTAATTTAGTGTTCCTTAGACTACTCAACTATGTTTTTATGTTATTGATTTCTTTTGATTTGCGCAAGGCCTTAAGGAGGAGAGGATTGACCTCAGAGTGAATTTTTATATACAACCCTAGAGGTACATGTCTAAACACTCGGCTATGCATAAACTATTGTATACTATGTCATCAATTTCTTATTTCATTAAAGTGAATAAATGCGGAAGCGGACCACGTCGTAAAAATTAAGAATACCTATACAACCATACAACTAGAGAGGTCAAGGGGAGTCTTGGAGCAACGGTAAAGTTGTTGCCGAGTGACCAGGAGGTCACGGGCTCGAGTTCGAGTCGTGGAAACAACCTCTTGTAGAATGCAATGTAAGGTTGTATACAATAGATCACAAAAGGGTCAGACTCTTTCCCGGACGCGCACATAGCGGGAGTTTTGTGCACCGTGCTACCATTTTTTACAACCATGGATGTACATGCCTAAATACTCAGCTATGCTAAACTATGAATTACAGATGCCATCAATTTCTTATTTCATAGACGACTGCTACGTGATCGTTCTCGGTTAATTCCTCGTACTATGTTTTCATGGAATCATCAGATTGCTACTCAAATTACAATTTTGAATCGTGTGTTGTCGCCTACTATTGATAAAAGGGGATATTTTCATGATTAAATAATTTCCTGGATCATCTTTCCTTATGTGAACATTCCATTGTTCTTTGAACTTTGAGAGGTAAATTGTGATATTCACTTTTACTTCCAATCCCATTGCATATAATTTTTTTATAAGTATATAATATCACCATGTTATCAAGATGTAAAAAGATATTAGGGTAAAAGACATTTTCCACCCTCCGACTATAGAAAAAATACATTTTGCCCCTTAATTTATGGAAAAAGACATTTTGCACGCTTGTTGGAGTTAAAAGCTAAAACCACACTCACAGATGGACAAAAAGAAATACTTACCCTCAAGAGTAATGTAAATGACACACTATAAATTGAAATTCTTCTCCTTCTCCTCCCACATCTAACCCTAGCAGCCTCTCTCTCTCCCTCTCTTCTCTTCCCATATGCCCTCTCTCTCTCTCCCTCTGCCTCCTTCGCCGCCTTCACCCTCGTCCAACGCCATCAGCCACCGCGCAAACACCGCGCCGCAAGATCTCTCACCAGATTCAGAGGAATTGGGCTTCGTCGCGCAGAGAGAGAGAGTTTCGTTGTGCATATATCCCTATTCGATACACATTGCCTTTGTCGTTTCCCTAACATTTCCAATCGTCGACGTCACCAACTGGATCTATGTTCTCTTTTGGATGACGGCAATTTTCGGTTCTATCATTTCCCTCGCTCCGATTGGTTTCTGGCTTTGGTCTTCGTTCGCCGACTCCTTTCTAGACTAGGGTTTAAAGTGGAATTCCATGGTCCAATTGGTTCTGGGTTTCTCTCTATTGTGCGGATTTGAACTAGATTCCTCTTTATTCATCGAATCAGTTCTGGGTTTCTCGCTTTTTCGTTGGATTGTTTTTGGGTTTCTCCATGTTTGTCGATTGATTATGGGTTTTTCCATGTTCGTCGATTGGGTTTTGGGTTTTGATTGTGGAAGAACATGAGCATCTTAAGAGAATTGTTTAGGGATGAAGGTGGGTTCTGAGAGAAAAAGATTATGTACAATGCGCGGATTGACGAGTATGGCAGGGTTGGGGATTTGGACGAGGCTTTAAGAGTTCGTGAGTAGATGAAGGCTGAGAATGTGAAACCTAATCTTGTGCCTTTAAATTCACTGCTTAGGGGGCAATGTCGGTTTGGGAAGATGGGGCAAGCAAAGAAGCTGTTGGAGGAGATGGGAACTTGTGGGTTTTTCCCAGATGGATTAACTTACAGTTTACTTCTGGGTCATGGTGATGTGGGAGAAGGTCCTGGTGATTTCTTTGTATTGGGTTGTTGATGATGGTCAGGTTGTTAATGGGGATTTGGTGGTGGTGGTGAAGAACACCAAGAAAATCAAGAACACCTAGCAAGAACACCAAGAACAAGATGGACACTATAAATAATAAAAAATAGTGTGGTTTCATGAACCCACCTCTGTTAATCAGTGGTGGTTGAAATTGGATGTTGTTGTTGTTGTTGGTGGTGGTGGTGGTGGTGGTGGTGTGTTAGTGTTGGTGGTGGTGGTGGGGATTTGGTGGTAGTGAAGGTGGTGCTCAATAACATCAAGAACATGATGATTCAATAACAAACAAAAAAGGTTGTTATTTGTCAACAATTTATAAGGGTAAAATGGTTAAAAAAAGTCAATTTGCACCCTCCACTAACGAATTGTAACAGAAGGGTGGTATATGTCCACCCTTCATCCCTTAACAAGGGTGAAAAATGTCTATCCATAAATCAAGGGGTAACATATCTTTTGTCCATAGTCGGAGGGTGAAAAATGTCTTTTACCTAAGAAGTTATTGTCTTCAATAGTAAGTGCATGTTTGGTATCCAAGATTTTAATCCAATTGGATTAAACTCGACTTCTTTTCAACAATTCTGTTTGTTATGCCTTCAAAGTTTAATCTGATAATCTGCAGATTAAAATAATCTGTGTGCAATTTTAGATCTCCAAAATTGGGGATTATGCAGCTGAAAATCCCTAAAAATATAATTTTGATATTTTTTCTACATTAGCATGATCACAGTTCATTTATAAATACGTGTATTCAATTACTTGAATTTGGAGCTCTTTAAATTTTGTTAAATTGATGAAGTTAGTAATCTTTAATTTCAGCTCATACCAAACAGATTGTGATTCTCAGTTAAATTGGATTATCTTTTCTGATTATCTTCAGCTAACTATTGAGATTTTCAGCTGGTACCAAACAGGCTCTAAGTGAGGAAAAATCTCATCGATATGTCAAAAGCTCCAAAAAGTTGTTAGGTAATGTTAATATGCTAGAAGCTTGTTATGAAGTAAAAAATGTGTTTATTCGAACATCTAAGAAGAATATATTTTTATTGAAAAGCCTGTTTCATAGGGGTATCATTCTAGCTTGAGGAGGTGAAAAAAGATTAAAAGATGCATATGTTAAATTTTTTGCACTTTCACAAATTATGCTCCTATATTTTATAATTGTGCCAGGTTCGGACCATTTCTCTGATATTTGGGTATTGTATTTATTATTTACAGATTGAATGCAGTGTCCGAATAGAGATTGGCTTACAACATAACTGAATTTATGTCCATATCAGTGGATTTGTGCTTATATATGCGGTTTGTGTTCTTACACCCGAATCATTATTCCTGTTGGGTAGAAACATGTCAACTAACATGGGATTTGGTACTTTTATATATATATATTTTTTTTGTTTTTAAGTTGAAACAAGAAATAATAAGAGACAGTTTATATGAATAACTATTGTTTCTTTTTGTCATTGTTATGTTTTTTTTTTTTTTTTTTTTTTTGCACGAAAAGAAAGAGAAATATATTGCCCAAAAAAAGACACCTAAGAGCTATTACACAGCACAGGCAACCTGTCTACTAAAATTTTAAAACTGGGGGAGAGCCACCAGCTAACATTTTGATTTAAATTACTAGCATTCTTAGCAACCCAGTCAGCTACATTAAGCCTCCTATCAATCCAATAAAGCTTTAGCTTTAGCTGCTCCAAATATGCCTTAATATCAGCTACAATAACAGTGCTAGACCAAGGGCAGCAGTGGTCATGAATAACACTTTTGGTAACAACTTGGCAGTCAGTCAAGATGAGACAGCCACTGTTATCCCTAACCACCCAAGAATCACAAGCTCTCCTGACACTCATTGCTTCAGCCATGAATGCAGAGTCAGCAATTGTAGAAGTCCAACTACCATCCAAGACCTCCCAATTGTCTTTGAAAGCTACCCATGCTAGGGTAGAAACTTTGGTGTTTCTGTTCCATGTTGCATCACAAAAGACAACAGGAAATTTGGTATTGAAAGGAGGCATTTGAGCTGTCTTTTTCTGAGTTTGCTGTGGTATTGTTTGGTCACTATCAATGAGACAGCAGTAGGACTGTATGGAGCTGATAGTAGTGGTTGGGTTGAGGGCTGTTTGGTTGAACAAAAACTGATTTCTGTGGTTCCAAATGTGCCAGCAGGTGGCTGTGATTTGTAGGATATAAGAGTCAAAGTTTTGAAGAGAGGGATTTGTGATAATATCATGAAACCAAACCTGCATATTAGCCACACTAGAGATGGTGCTATTTCCAAGTGTTCTCATACCACACCAAACAGCTCCTTCCCAATTGCACCTAAAAAATAAGTGTTCAACACTTTCTTCTTCCATTTCACAAATCTGGCAGACGGGAGAGGTGGCACAGTTTCTCTTAAAGAGGTTTGCCATGGTGGCTAATGCTCCATTACAGATTTTCCACCAGAAAATTTTCCACTTTGGGATGATATTCAGTTTCCACAACTTCTTCCAGAAATTAGAGTTTGCAGAAAAAGGGGAGGAGCTAGCATCACTAACCTGGGGTCTGCTGTTATTCTTCTTTTCTTGTAGATAATTTAGAGCCACATAATACCCACTTTTAACAGTATAAACCCCATTTCCATTTGGGAACCAGATTAGCTTATCCTCCTTAGCTATCCAAGGGATTGGGATAGCCATAATGGCCTTTGCTTCCTCCTTTTGAAACCAGCTCTTAATGAGTGGTTTGTTCCACCTTCTAGAATTCTCATGAAAGAGTTTGCAAACCTTTAATCTGCTACCATAGCCAGCAGCCACAGATCTTGATTTGAAACCTCCTGCCCCATTAGGAATCCAGGCATCCTCTGCCAGGTTTATAGACTTACCATTTCCCACAACCCACCCTGATTTCTGAGTTATCAAATCTCTTCCTTGAACGAGACTAGACCAAGCCCAAGATGGGGTGGATCCCTTTTTGGCATGCCAAATAGACAGGTTTGGGAAGTGAGCAGCCTTAAGGAAATTAAAACACAAGCTAGAAGGGTCATTAGCTATTCTCCACACCTGTTTAGCAAGGAAGGCCAAGTTATAGGCTTTGAGATCTCTAATACCAATACCCCCCTCTGATTTAGATTTGCTGACTTTCTCCCAAGCCACCCAATTCAGTTTCCTTGTATGTGGGCCACCACCCCACCAAAAGCTTCTGATAGCTTTTGTGATGTTTTTACAGAGGGAGATAGGGATGTTGAGACAAGACATGGCATAAGAAGGGATGGATAGGACCACTGCTTTAATGAGGGTTTCTCTCCCTGCTGAAGAGAGAAGAAGTTTCTTCCAGCCTTCCATTTTCTTTTCAGCTTTGTAGTAGAGGTAGTCAAGGCCTTCTCTTTTTGATTTACCCCAGAGAGCAGGGAGTCCTAAATATTTGATGTCTTTGTCAAGGGCTTTGACCTTGAGGAGGTCCAAAATAGCATTCTTGTTCTGTTCATCAGTGTTGGGTGAGAATAGGACACCAGACTTGTCAAGGTTTATGTAGAGACCAGAAGCTAGCCCAAAGTTTTGTAGAATATTCCACACAGCTGTTGTTTCTTCAAGAGTTGCTTTTAGGAAGAAAATGACATCATCAGCAAATAGGAGGTGGGAGATAGGGACCCCATTTCTGCCAATTTTTACTCCCATTATAGTGTTCTCTTCCATGCTCCTCTGAATCATTCTAGAGAGAGCATCCATCACCAAAACAAAGATATATGGGGAGAGAGGGTCTCCTTGCCTAATCCCATCTTTTGGAATAACTGTTCCAGAGTCTCACCCGTTTAGTTTAATTCTATACTCCACAGTGGTGATGCAAGTCATTACTCTTTGCACCCAGATTTGAGAAAATCTCATCTTTAGGAGCAGAGCTTTTAGAAAGTCCCACTGGATCTTATCGTAAGCTTTGTGGATGTCAATCTTGAAAGCTAGGTCTCCTTATTTGCCTTTCTTTTTCTGAGTGATGTAGTGGAGCAGCTCTTGGGTCATTATAAGGTTGTCCTGAATAGCTCTCTGAGGGATGAAAGCAGATTGATTTTGCAACACTAACTTTGGGAGTAAGATCTTCAGTCTATTCGCTAAGAGTTTTGAAATGACCTTGTATATGAAGGTACATAAAGAGATAGGCCTGAAGTGTGAGATGTTTGTGGGTTTCTCCACCTTTGGGATAAGAACAAGGTTTGTGATGTTCATACTTCTGAGGAGGAAACCTGTGGAGAAAAAATCAGTGACTGTTTTACACACTTCCTCTTTCACTATGTTCCAATGAGATTGGTAGAAAAGACCCTGGAAACCATCCCAACCAGGGGCTTTGTGAGCACCCATTTGGAAGACCACTTTCTCAATCTCCTCTTGAGTAGGAGGAGCAAGAAGATTTGTGTTCATATCCTCTGTAACCAGAGTAGGGACCTCTTGGAGGCAAAAATCAAACTCTCTAGGAGCCTCTTCCTTGAAAATCCCAGAATAATACTCTTGGAAAGCTGAGTTAATAGCTTCAGGGTTATCAAGCCAAACACCATTCAGATCTTGAATTTTGTGAATTTGGTTTCTGTGTCTCCTAAAAACTGTAGATAGGTAGAAAAACCTGGTATTTTTATCCCCCTCTCTGAGGAATTGGACTCTAGATCTCTGTTTCCAATGAAGCTCTTCCTTTTTCCAGAGACTATCAAGTTCCTTCTGAAGAGTGCATTGAAGATCCCAATTGCTTTCTGAGTGCTGTTGCTGTTGGCAGTTTCTGAGTTGTTGTTCAACTCCGAAAATTTGTTGCTTTGTGTTGCCTACCTCCTCTTTGCTCCACTTTACCAGCTGTCTTCTACACTCTGCCAATTTCTTCCCTAAAATGTGAGCCCCTGACCCTGAGTTTTGATGCAATGTAGACCAGGCTTTCCTAACCACCTCCTCACAGCTTTCTTCAAGAATCCACTTTTCTTCAAACTTGAAGCAGGGTTTCTTTTTTATCCCCAACTCTTCAGTGTCTATGATAAGAGGGGAGTGATCAGAACCTCTAAAGAAATCCAGCTTAACTCTGATGTTAGCCCACGTTTCAAGCCCTTTTGGGTTGGTGAAAACTCTATCAAGTAGCTCTCTGACATGACCAGAGCTTCTTTTGTTTGTCCAAGAGTAGTTTGTACCCTCCCCTGGGACTTCCAATAGATTGCAGTTATTTAGGAAGCTTTGGAAGCTTGCAATTTTCCACCTCTTAGCTGAGTTTCCTCCCTGTTTCTCCCACTCCCCCAGAATAGCATTGAAGTCTCCACTCAAGAGCCTTAGAACAGTAGGAGGGGGTTGAAGATTGGTGATCTGGTTCCAGAAATTGATTCTATCTCTATATTTTGCCGGACTCTAGATGAAAGACCACTGAGCTTTGATATTCTCCTTTGTCCAGAAAAATACTTGAATAATGTTTTTCGTAGAGAACACGATTTCTAGAGGTAGGTCTTGTGCCCACCACAGAGCCAAGCCTCCTGCAATACCTTCAGGTTCAACGTAATGGGAGTTGGGGAGATGAAGCCTTCTCCTTATTCTTTCCAACTTATTTTTTTTGTTTTTTGTTTCCATAAGAAAGATCACGTCACGACGATGGGTTGTTGTCAAACCTTGTAATCGCCGGACTGTCAGAGGTCGTCCAATCCCCTGACAGTTCCAGCACAGGCTCAAAATTGGTCGTGTGGCTGATTTGGGTCAGCCACCACAACCCTTGTGTGAGAGGTAGAAAGGAAATCAGAATTTAAATCCACAAATAGTTTACCTTCAAGAAAAGTGGGGTGGATAGTTGATACATCCACAACCGTACCAACTGATGATTGAACCACCCCTTGACTTTCATCTACGGCCTCTCTCTGCTCCTTGCTTTTCTGTACTTTCCTTGGACCGGGTTTAGTTTTCCTAAATTTTCTGATTTTTGAGACATCCCTACGAACTGCACTCTCACCGGATTCTGCCGAAGGATGTGCCGTTACTGGAATCGCAGCTATCTCTCCGTCTTGGCTTTGATTTTCCAGGTGAAGAGCCCTAATTTGTAAGACACCATTTTCCCCTCTCAATTTCTTATTGACCAGAGGCGCAGAAAAATAGTTTGGATTGGGTCGTTTTGTGATTTGCAGAAGTCTATGGAAGGCTTGGGCTAGCACAAAATCCGTATTTTGGCGGCCCAATTGTTTGGGTTCCACATCAGGCAGCTGGTCAAAAGGAGCATGGGGCTGGGCTGTTAATGGGTCTGCTTTGGGCTTTTCATACCCATTTTTTGGGCTTGCTAGGGCCCAAGCATCCATGTTTAGGTCATCTTGAGTTGAGCCCGTTGGGCTATTGGGTTCTTCTACAAAATAGGTAGCGTTTGACATTTTGCTCCCTTTGTCTTCACAGCCCATAACCGTCATGGCATTTTCCTCTGTATTTTCCTTGTCCTTTCTTGGAATTGGGTAGGTAGGTGCATACGACAGCTGGACAATGGAATCAGAAGAGCCGGTGTCCTCCTCCGTCTTATCCTCATTTCCAGCTTGGTGATGAGTAATCACTGGAAACGTGCCCGCTTCTAATTCCTTTTGGATTGACAGGTTCGTACCGTGTGCCACGTCGCCGTCCTTTCCCTGGTCTGTACTGCTTTCGACGCGCCCATCGTCTTCGTTTCCTGCGTGCTGCACACGCGCCGCCGTCCACTCCTCCATCCTTCTTGCCCAGTATTCCGTCCCCCAAGGACCCTTGTGTCTCTCCCTAATCGTGTTTCTTCTAGCCTCCGATAGACCCAACTCTGCTCTTAGATCAGCGCCATATCCAGATTTTTCCCCCAATTCTTTATTGAGAAACCGGCATTGGTAATCGGCGTGCCCTAGACGTCCACACCGATAACAGAAATTGCCTAGTTTCTCGTATTTAAAACTCACCCACTTTGATTCCCCTGCTGTAGAATCGAGGGTGAACCCCATCGGAAGCGGATTTGCGGTGTTGATTTCTACTCGGAGTCGAAAGTACGGCCTGATCCCCACAATTCCTGGTTCAACGCCTTGCCAGTCAACCACTTCTCCGAAGGCGCCACCTATGCGCTTTGCATTAACCACTGATCTTTTCTCCGGCGGGACACCCCGGACCTGCAACCAGAGTGGGCATCTCAAGAGAGATGAGACTTCTAATTTTTTCCCCAACTGCCATTCTCTCAGATTTAGAAGGTGGTTTGCAAGCAGCCATGGAGATTTTTCTCTAAATCTCTCATAGTCTTCTCTATCGCTGAATTCAAAAGAAAAAACATTACTCTCCGGTACTTCCTCCTTCAGGGGTGTTTCCACCGCAATAGATCCCCGTAAGATACCGGCACCCACTATGATTTTTCTCATCGTGTGTTTGCTAATTTCTTTACCACAGAAGTATTTCCCTAGCAATACAAATTGGTGGAGTCTCGCCACTGCTTCTGGATTTTTCATCCAGATCTAATCTGATATCCATGGTCAAAAAGGTGGATCTGAGGATTTGGGCGAGAAGGTGGAAGGCTGGAAAGAAAGGGTAACAGTGGTTGTTAGAAACTTGGATTTGGAAGCAAAACAAAGGAAAAGTAGAGGATTGCAAAACAGAGTGGGTAGATGATAGAGACTAGAGCTCTAAGCAAATAACGCCGGCGGCGTTAAGAAAACAGTGAAAGAAGAATGTTTATTAGGTTCCATTGTGATAAAGATCTGCATTATGTGGCATGAGTTGATGAAATTGGTACTGGATGAACTTCCAATTTCCAGGAGAAGTCAAGTCCATTTTCTTTAACATACCACACCCATGGAACATGAAAGATATTTTTTCTGAAATTGTAGAACTTGAAAAGTTGGTTGAGCCTGTACGCGACATATTTCTTGGAGTTGAAACTCCTCTTTTCAATAACAGTGGTCCAATGCTTATTTCCTCTCTTTGATGTCATTTAACCCTTCTAAGGTCCTTATTCTGTCAATGGCTACAGAACAATTTAACGAGGGCGAATAATTAGATTATAGTTTGTTAATTCATGCATATTTGCTCTAAACTCAACTTCTTAGGTAGGACATATTTTAGAAGTTGTTCTTTCACAACTCACGTGCAACGCACGTGCTCCCTACTAGTAAACTAAAATAACTCAAGAAAAAATTTGTATTCCATGATCCGCAAAATAAGACTCACAGCGTATAAGTAGATTCTAAACCCTAGCCTAACTATTACAGACCGAAACTAACTAACAAATAATTAAATAATTAAATAAATAATACTGATTATCTACTCAACCATAATAATAATAATAATTATATTGTTGAGCCGGATCATAAAGTTGACCTGTAACACTTATCTGTTGGGATAGAGTCTGCTTTTGGACGTTTTGTCAACCGACCGGGTTCATATTTTCTCCCCATGTTTGACCTTTCAATGGAATGATGTAAATGAATAACAACATCGTGATCAGACCTAATTGTATAATTTTATTCTCTCTTTTATAACATAATCTTCTTCCAATAAAGTATACAACTGCTGGTACTATTTGATAGGGAAAATTAAGTCTAATCTCCGCCTTCTCATACGTGTAAACATTCTTAAGAATTCTACATAACCATGAGGTGAGGTTGTTGTAGCTCAACCCTTTGGCTCGAATCATGTCAGATTGTTCCATAGCATTTTCTCGACCTGAGGAATTATTTTGGGTGGCATTTGGAGAGATTAACAAGGAATACAAAAGAATTTGTTGATGCAAAATTTATGATTCCGAATATCATACACTGGTGAGACTATAATTCAATTTAATTATATATTTGTATAATAAAATAATTTTACTATCACTTATTATGAATTAAGTACAAAAATGGCAAATCAGTTACTATTGAAGAACAAACAATGATTATTTATATCTCTATAGAGTAGGCACATAATAAGGCTGACATAGATTTGATGTTTAAAAAATCTTTATCCATGTAAAAGAAGAATAAAAAAGGAAGAAATTAAATCATACATTATATATTTAGTTACCTGGATTATTAGTACCTTTCTTTTATAAGAAATTGCACATTCACTTTCTCGTTCGAACGCAGCACCAATCCATATTTAACTCATTTATCAGAGTCTATCTTTAGTCTATAGCTCGATAAGATTCTGATTCATTTATCTTGATTTCTTCCTTCTTTTCCTTCTCTCATTTGGATGTGTACCCTTCTGATGGCCCATATTGTTTCTCTCACTGCTCACTTCTTTCTCATGTCATTCGTTTTCTCTTACAAATGTTGATTACAGAAAGAATACATATACTTTGTAAAATAGCATGTACGCGAGTTTATCCGCTGACACCCTGCATATAGTTAGAAAATCATTCGATTCATAAACAACATAAGATCAAATAACCATTATTAGCTATAGATCACTAAAGGTATAATATCAATAATAAAAGCTCGGGCTATTTGGTCTGAATACTACTGAAGGAACTAATTGGGCATGTAACGTAACAAAGTTGTCAAACAAGCGTTATCCAAACACATAATGGAATACAAACTTTCTATAAATGTTCATGTGAGAAAGAACCACAAAAGAAATTAAAAATCATGAAACTCATATGGTAAACAGTCCTTGAGAAATAATTGAATTACATGCCTGCCTTATTTTCGCAGAATCATATGCATGTTGTAGGAATTACAACTCTGGAACTTTAACGACAAAGATAAGAGATGAATAGGAAGAAAACTTACAACTATGAGACCACTCCATTACTCCTTCAAGCAGTTCATCAACACTCAAAATATAAATCTCCTATGCTTCAGAAAATCTAAATTGTCAAATGAATAATTAATCATACCCGGTTAGATAGAGTCATGGAACTTGATGGTAAAAATGAATTGTAAACCAAATCGGGCAAAAAAAACATAGAAGCACAATCATATATGTTCACATAATTGAAATCCAAATATTTCATTATTTTATGTACCTTAGTATTTCCAAATGAATCTGTATGTCTGCAATCGACTCAAGATGTGCACCTTGAGCATTTCACATGAATCTTGATAACAGGAATAAGTTCCCAATTAAGCCTAAAAATACCATTGCATTAGAACAAATAATTATCAAGGTTTGTTTACAAAGTCACATGAGAAAGATGAAGAAGTAATCGAAGAAACAAGATGGATACTAAAACTGCTTAAAAGTTGATAATTGATGGAAGAATACAAACGGAAATAATAAAACCATTGTTATAATGATGGAGAAATAAATTTTGTAACTGATGAATTTACTTGCTTTTAATTGATGTAATTTCGAGGGAAGAATGAAAAAAAAAAAAAAAAAAAAAAAAAAAAAACAAAAAACCATTGTCATGTAAAAACTTGTTTATGTGAAGGGTATTTTGGGCATGTTGCAAAGTGTAGGAAACACTTCTAGTGAAAAAAATACTTTTGTTGTTTATACACTAATAGGTTCTTCACTCATTTTAGTCATAGTAATAATCATAGATTTGATGGAAGAATACAAACGGAAATAATAAAACCATTGTTATAATGATGGAGAAATAAATTTTGTAACAGATGAATTTACTTACTTTTAATAGATGTAATTTCCATGGAAGAATGCAAACGAAAAAAAGTCATTGTCATGTTTCTAACCTATGAAAGATGAAGGAATTAAAGTTTGTAACTGACGGAAGTTACTAACTTTTAATTGATGAAATTTGGATGAAAGATCAAAGGTAGTATTGATAAATTAAATCATGGTATAGGAAAAGGCGAAAATACAACAAAATTGTTAGACACTTTGAATTTCTTCACAATTTCACAGTAGTAGAGATAATAATCATAGATTCAATATTTATTATTAAAATAACCACAAATAGTAATATTTATTGAGGAAGGTGGCAGATTAATTGTTAGTTAGTAAAAACTTGTTTATGTGAAGGGTATTTTGGGCATGTTGGAAACACTTCTAGTGAAAAAACACTTTTGCTGTTTATACACTAATAGGTTCTTCACTCTTTTTTTTTTTTTTTGAGGGAATGTTCTTCACTCTTTTTAGTAGTAGAGATAGTAGAGATAATAATAATAGATTCAATATTTATTATTAAAATAACCACTAATTGTAAAATTTATTGAGGCAGGTGGCAGATTAATTATTAGTTAGTAAAAATTTGTTTATGTGTAGGGTATTTTGGGTATGTTGTAAAGTGTAGGAAACACTTCTAGTGAAAAAACACTTTTGGTGGTTAAACACTCATAGGTCCTTCACTCTTTTGAAACTGTTACTGCCATCTTTAATGAGATTTATTCTCCAACTATTATGTACTTAAATACACCATATAATTAGTGTTAGCCGTTATCATAATTAGAAAATAATGGTACTTGGGAGGGGTATTTTTGGTAGTAGGGAAAAGGTAGGAAACACTTGGGAATGAAAAAACACTTTGGGTGGTTAAACACTCATAGGTCCTTCGCTCTTTTTAGTAGTAGAGATAACCATTTTTCCTAATGTTGGCTGATAGGAATATATACTGTTCGCGACCGTTAAATATTGCTTGAACACCCTAATAACGAATCGTATAATTCAATATCCTTAGATTTGAATTTAGCAATGACGAGATGAAAATATAATGAGTTGTAAATTAAGGGTATTACTATTTTTATCATCAAATAAAACTATAAGGTACAGAAACATTTAACTCTAGCTACCCGTGGTATTCTTCTCTCACAGCTCCATGGATTCTTCCACGACTTGTTCTGCATCTGAAGCCACTCTCCAATGAAAGCAAACTGTCCGAATATGTAAACTTGTTGCTGCATGAGATACTTGTGGCACTCAATAGTGCGGAGTTATCCTTCCATGCTTTATCAAGTTTCCTCACAATTTTGTTCTCCCAGTAGTACACAAACAGACCTCTGTTCCGGCAGCGAAAGAAAATTGCATCTTCTTCTATCTTGATGAGTTTCACCGTATCAAACCAATGTTGGTCAATGGGAAAGAACTCAGTCGATATCTTCTCCTTCACATAGTCAAATTTTATCTCGTGCCTCTTCATAAAATACCAGCTATCAGACAACTCCAGTGACCATATGGCAACTCCCCCTATTTTCCAATTATAATGACAAAAGTATAATTGCCCTTTTAGTTCAAAGAAATACATACGCCTGTGCTCCCACCGCCTAGGAACACATTCGTCGCCTGGATGAGGAATAGAGCGGAAGTTTTCAACATCCATGTCATAGATAATCACAGAGCTTCTGCAGTGAGGAATGTCATCTGGATTTTTCATGTTGCTCGGTGCCATCCAAAGAAGAAAGTTTTTGTAGATGGATGGGTTGACGACAGCTTTGTCAATTGAAGACGTGGGCGGATAGGAGGAAGTCGAAAGTTTTCTCCACATATCTTTCGTAGATTCGTATACAAAGAATTCATATTGGCATTCTGGCTGATGACTTACCTTGCTAGAAAAAAGCAGCTTGTATCCTTCTTGATTTGTCGGATGAAAAAAGATTGCAGATAGTGATAAAGGATGAGAAGATGCAGGTGTATGTATGTAGGTGTTTTCCCTATTAACAAGATTCCAAACAAGATATAGCGATCCGAGTGACATCTGGAACACTAACAACCCTTTGAAAGATCCGACGAGTATTGGAGAGACGTTGGCGGTCACCTTGACGAAACCGTTGCACATGATCTTGACCAATTTGTATTTTTCGGATTCCTCGTCAAAAATAAACAAATCCAACTCGTTGTCCTTTGAAATCTGAGAATTTGCCCCGCTTTTAAAATGGATTTGAGCAAAGTGTGACGACGAAGTGAAGGCCAACCACTTTTTGCACACTGTTTGCAGATTAAGAATACAGCGGAGTGGGAGTTTACTAAGAATGTTTAGTACGATGTCGTCAGGAAGATTCGTTAGACGAAACCCGTCGTCGTCGTTGTTGTTGTTGTTGTTGTTGTTGTTGTTGTTGTTGTTGTTGTTGTTGTTGTTGTTCGTCAGACGAAATCCATCGTTGGCGTTGTTGTTGTCTTCGTTGCTTGTTCTTCTTGTTCTAAGAAGATGTCTCTGGAGCCAATGAAACATGGTGCGTACTGAGTAGGAAAAGCTTCAACCTAAGTGAGGATGATTGATTAATAAAAAGATGGTGTTTCGGCGGTGTTTATATATTACTTCTAGTTCATGACAAATTAAGTTTTTTACTCTTCTACTCGAATAATAATCCATTTGGGGTCAAGACTTTGTTTTGAACGTTTATACCATACCACTAGGAAGAAAGTATTTTTCAATAACACCACTAGTTACGCCCCAGAGATAATTTGGAACAACCCCAAATAACAGGGGCGGAGCTGGGGCATAATTGCACATTTCAAAAAAGGCAGGGAATTTTCATAATTTACATGGGAAACAATTGAAAAAATCTATAAAATACAGGAGTAATAGTGCTGTTTTTGGAAATTAGGGTGCGGCACATGCCTACCGTGCCGCACTCTAGCTCAGCCCCTGCCAAATAATTTCGATGTAGAGATACTGCAGGCGATCCGAGTTAAGGCGATTACCACGAGCTCGGTTCGTTGGAGAAAGTGCTAGGCTCAGGCTCATGTTCGGGCTTAGGCTCAAACTTACTTTATGTTTGACTTGTTAGGCTCAAGGTGGCTCTAAAATAAAATGGTAGGTTAGACCCTGGCTTACTTAACTAGAGAGATTAAGTTGTCAAGCTTTAAAAGAGCTTATCCAAAAGCGTATGTGAGTAATGCTAAAGAACATTTTGTACATCACTTTAACCTAACAAGGTGCCACGGCTGCTTTGCTATATATATGATCAGAGTTGTAAAGAACCATTTAGTAGAAGGATGGTGATATGATGAGAGTTTTAAAGCATCATTTAGTAGAAGGATGGTGAATAGCAAGGACAAAGGGGTTTTTGAGCTATTTCATTGGTACTCTACATGTTGTAAATATTTTTGTTGAATCAAGGAATGTAAGGAGACATAAACTCAATATTGCACTATAATTATGTAACTATTTGTTAGAATTGTGCCTAGAATCAATTAACAAAATGGGAAACTAGCAAGAATTGGCGAAGAATCAAGTCAAGTGGCAAGAGAAAAACAAGTTGCAGCAGCTAGAGGAGTTCAGGAATTCGCGCGAACAACAACCCATTTGCACGAATTTGGGTTGTGTTCGTAAGAATACAATTGATGTTTGTACAAAGACAATTGATGTATAGTAGTTCTCTCTCTCTAAAAATCTCCTGTCCACAGAAACCCTAAAGCTCCCCATCTCAGGCGGCGGCGGCTCCTCCATGGAGCTGCCGCCCGCAACCCGAACGTCCAGGTGACTTTGCTCTGCCCCTCCGACCACGCCGCCTATCCCTGAACCGCCTTCACCGCTCCCCGCCGGCTTCAATCGGAGCAATTTCCAGCCCGTGCCGGTTTTCTTTAGATCCGCGCAGCACCGGCCTCCCACCGCCGGTATCGAAGTCGGGAGCGCCCCTCTTCGACGTCCCTGTGGGACTCTAGTTCGTGCCTTCAACTACCCTGGCTCCTCTTTCGACATCGCCGCCGCTGACGCCTAGGCCAGAGCTCCGACGCCCTTCACCACCGCGGATGGAGCCGCCGTCCTTCGCTGCCCGTGCTGGTCTACACTTCGCCTCTGCCTCCTCGCCGCTCCTCCACCAGCCGCCGCCGCCTGAGGTACCTCCTTGGTCTCACCTCCCCCCTCCCCCCGTTTCTAGATCTGGACTGTTAGTAAATGCCCTCTCCCCCGGTTGTGGGGCTACCCCCTCCCCCTCTCCTTGACTGGGTTGGCCTCCAGCCCGGAAAAGTCCATGGAGTAGTCCCCTCACCACTCACCGGCACTACTAACGCCACATCTAAAATGGCCCTCCAGGTGACGACCAAGCCCCCCTTGCTCCTGTGCCGACTGGTGGCTCTGATTAGGTGAGTCCCTTGTGGCGGCCTCGGTAGTCCGGCGCTTCCGTTTCAGCCTCTTTGCGGCGCCCACAACTTTGGATTAAGGTCTTGTTTGGGTTGTTTTACCGGTCTTTGTTTGGGCTGTCTTTGGGATGTTTATTAGGAGATTAGAGGCTCTTGGGCCTCATTGGGCCGGATCCTTTTGTTTCGGGTAGTTTATTGGGGGGCTTGACCCTGTATCCCAATTGGTGTTTGGCTGTTCGTATAGTTAGGGATAGTTTATGGTAGGAGACTTGGCTTTCTGTTTTTCAGTTTCGGGGTATGCCCCATTTCTCTTTGTAACCGTTTGTTTCTTTATAAATCTTTCGTTGCATGTGGAAAAAAGACAATTGATGTTCGCGCGAGCTGGTGGCTGTTCGCACGAACAAGACCGTCAATTCGTGCAAATTGATTAGGGGCTGGGCATAGGTTGTTTTCATGCTGATTTTGGGATGTCTTAGGCTGCAAAAAACATTTTCTAGGTCTATATGAGGACTAGTTTCGTGCTTGGACTTGTGTTGATTGTAAATCAGTGTTTCTCTCATAATAAATCGGGTTTTTAGGCCCCGGGGGTAGCTAACAACATCGTTTGAGTCATATTCCTAAACTAAGCTTTCTAGGCATATTATTAGAACTCGGTTTGGCTTTCCAAAAAGTTTCCCGATAAGTTGTTCTTTGCAACCCCAGACTTATAGGACAGCTCCATGAATTCGTCTTCTGCTGCATCTGAAACCACTTTCAGGAGAAAGCGAACTGTCCGAATAAATAAAGTTTGTGCTCCTACATACATCACCCCCGCCCCAACGGACATGATAAATGCTGCTGCTCCTCGCTTGGTCAAGTTTCTTCACCATACGCTTCCTACAGTCATACAAAAACAAACCTCTATAGCAGCAGAGGAAGTAAATGTTGAAACTGGTGATCCCTTACCTGGCTCTGATACCAGTTTGTTGTAACATAACTCGTGTTTCAGAGCTTTGTTACAAGTTTTTTATAACCTGGGTATTCGAGCAAGAACGACGAAAGCGAAACAAGAACGAGACAGATATAACGTGGTTCACTAACGAATTCGTAACGAACGCGCTACCTACCTCCACAGCCAGAACCAGATATTTTATTGAGAAGAGAACCCGATTACAATGCACGCCGTGGCCAAAACGACCACGGCGGCCACCCAATTACACCCTACGCACACACACCAGAAAAATATCACACTATTTCTCACAATACCCTCTGTGTGTATGTTTAGTGCAACATGCATGTGCATTATATACTCATATCAAGGGGTGGACAATTTCACTTTGGTAACATGTTACCAAAGACCACGTACCCACATACCACCTCCTTTGACCATTCCTTTATTTCCTTTGCTGACTTTGGTTCAAAGTCACAACCCAACAAATCTCCACCTTGACTTGAATCAATTCAGCAACCCGAAACTGGAACCTGATGTTTCTCTTCTCAAACCTGAACCGGATGCGTCTCCCAGAATCTAAAACGAGCACGCCTTCCCATACAGATGTTTCGCAACTGTATGCGAAGCCCAAATCGCCAAACGTTGCTTCAACTACCATGCGTTCCTGCAGACGAATGCGCCCGATGTGGTTACACTTCCGGAAACAGAAACAAGTGCTCCACCCAGAACCAGACTCGAATGTATTCACTGAGACAGGACCGAATACATTCCAGATGCGCCCAATTGCACCAGACTGATGCACCATGACAAGTGTCTAGATGTCATTCAGACCAGATGCACCAATGACGAGTGCCCAAATTGTCATGCGAGATGCGCCCCGTATGCCTCAGATGCGCCAGATGCTCTCCAGAAATAGATCGCGCCAGATGCGAGCTCAATGCGTGTCATCGTACACTCCCCAAAACCAGAATAGATGCACGCCAGAACAGACTCGTGCATAATGCGCGCCAGAACCAAAACCAGATGCGCGTGCCAGAAATCACACGCGCCAGATGCTCCATGTCGTTGCTCCAACTCCAACGAGTTCCTGCAACGCATGAGCCAGAACAAGATTCAATTCACACGCTAGATGCTCCACGCCGGGAGTCGGATTGCACCTGACCGTCAATCGCCAGAACGCCAGATGCACGTGAATCACCAGATTCGCGCTAGTACCGAATGCGTGCTGGATTTGCCAGATCCCTTGCACGCCTAATCAGATGTGCGCCAGATTTCTCCGAATAGAGCCCGGATAGCCCCCTCCATGGGACTTCAGATGGTGGGTTTACCTGCTTCTCTCTCACGAACAAATCGATATTGATCGCCAAACCAGACATCGTTCTTGGCGGAATCTCGAAACCCAACTTCCCGATAGCCTGCTCTACCTGAATCGCGAAACCCTAGCTTTGAGTTCCACCAAAACGTGAAACCCTAGCTCTTAGCTCCACCCCGATTTTGGAAACCAGGCTCTGATACCAGTTTGTTGAAACTGGTGATCCCCTGACCTGGCTCTGATACCAGTTTGTTGTAACAGAACTCGTGTTTTACAGCTCTGTTGCCAGTTTGTTATAACCTGGGTATTCGAGCAAGAACGACGAAAGCGAAACAAGAACGAGACAGATATAACGTGGTTCACTAACGAATTCGTAACGAACTTGCTAGTTACCTCCACAGCCAGAACCAGATATTTTATTGAGAAGAAAAACCGATTACAATGCACGCCGTGTCCAAAACGACCACGGCGGCCACCCGATTACACCCTACGCACACACACCAGAAAAATATCACACTATTGCTCACAATACCCTCTGTGTGTATGTTTAGTGCAACATGCATGTGCATTATATACTCATATTAAGGGGGTGGACAATTCCACTTTGGTAACATGTTACCAAAGACCACGTACCCACATACCACCGCCTTTGACCATTCCTTTATTTCCTTTGCTGACTTTGGTTCAAAGTCACACCCAACAGTAAAGCTTATTGTCTTCAATCATTATGAATTTCGTCATTTTCAGCCGAAAGGTCTCCGAATGAAAGTATACAGATGATATCTCCTTCAAAACATGGCCAAGTTTCATGGTATACTTCTTCAACCAGTACCAGCGGTCGTAACCCTCCAGTGACCACAAACGACTTCTTCCAAATGATTGTGACATAGTATAGTTGCCCTTTCTCTTCAAAGAAATACATATGTTTGTGAGTGTACCCTGAAGGAGGATCACATTCGTCGTCGCCTGGATGAGGCATTGAACGGAATTCTTCAACATCCATGTTAAAAGATTGATACGGGTAGCCCATATCTATTATTTAGTAGTTATTTATCAAGTTATTTATTTAATTAATAATCCGGACTTGGTCCGATAGGTCTAGAGTTAGGTTCTTTATCTATTTAAAGAGATGTAATCATTCAACATTATCAAGCAATAAAACAATCAGTCTCTCCTTACTCTGTCTCCCTAGTCTCTCTCTTTGTCTCTCTTTATCAATCTCTCTCAATCTCTCTTCCTATCTTTTATGTGGTCACTGCAGATCTAATAAATCAGCCACTGGACAAAACTTGTGCGGCTATTTCACAAAAACACCTTAATGTAGACCCTACTTGTAGGGTTAGTGCACGTGATGTTTCCACAAATTGGAGTTGGTACTCGTTTGCCTCTTCAAGTCTGATATTTCCACAACTACTAGTGTGGTATTTTTTTGGTACACCACAAGTTTAACTGCCACAGATCGGAGTGCGCATGGACGTTAAAGCTATGTTGATTTTATTTTGGCAAAATTGCATCGGGAGTACTTATATTTTACAAAAACCGGCAAGTGGGTACTCAAATTTTAAAATTGTGCACCACGGATACCTAAATTTTTAGAATTGTGCACCGGAGATACCCAACTCTATCTGCCGTTAACTTTCTATTAACTTTTCATCCAAATTGGACGGAAAAGTATAAAAAGACTATTGTACTCTTTATTTTCACCTCCAACTTTTTTTTAAATACAAGTGTTACTAACAAATTAAAAAAATTAAAAGCAATAAAATTTTAATATAATAATTTGATATATGTAAGA
Source organism: Linanthus parryae (assembly GCA_023055425.1). Taxonomy (NCBI): domain Eukaryota; kingdom Viridiplantae; phylum Streptophyta; class Magnoliopsida; order Ericales; family Polemoniaceae; genus Linanthus; species Linanthus parryae. Next base: position 4,280,243 of record JALGPY010000002.1, read on the forward strand.
TAATGCAATATATTTTTCATCAAAATTACATATATTTACGTCACTTCAAGATATGAAATATGTTTTTATTACCATATATCCGTCAATCTTAAACTCTTTAAATTTTTTTAAACAAAAGTATCGAAATTTCATCATCTGAAAATGGAAAATTAACGTAAGGGTACATGTGAAATTATCAAAGATACTTTTATGTCATTGTTTTATTAAAAAAAATCATGTGAAATTATGAAATTTTGATTTTTTTTTAAATTGTTAAAAGAAATTAAAAGAATTTAAGATTGACGGATATATGTTAATAAAAACAATCTCAAAATCTCATAATTTCACATATATATTTTTTAATAAAACAATAACATAAAAGTATCTTTGATAATTTCACAGGTACCCTCCCGTTAATTTTTCATTTTGAGATTATAAAATTTCGATATTTTGTTAAAAAGAAAGTTAAATACTTTAAGATTGACGGATATATGTTAATAAAAACATATTTCATATCTTGAAATGATGTAATATTATGTAATTTTGATGAAATATATTGCATTATTTTACATATACCAAATTATTAAATTTTTATTAGATTCATTAGTAGCAGTTGTATCTTAAAAAAATGGAGGTAAAAATAATGGGTATAACAGTTTTTTTATACTTTTCCGTCCAATTTGGATGGAAAGTTAATAGAAAGTGCAGTTAGCGTTGTGTACCTCCAGTGCGCGATTTTGAAAATTTGGGTACTCGTGGTGCACGATTTGAAAATTTGGGTACCAACTTGCCGGCTTTGACTATATATGGGTTCCACTGGTGCAATTTTTCCTTCTATTTTTACTAACCATAATTTATTCTTGTTTGGTTATGGTAACCATGGTGATTACAAAGCTTTTACAAGGCTCGTTCAACACCCGTTTGATCCGGACAAGAATATTTAGAACTTTTTCGACATCCACCTTGAGGGCAAAGTGGTTTTCAAGCGTGGGGGAATTGATACGGGTAGCCCGTATCCATTATTTAGTATTTATTTATCAAGTTATTTATTTAATTAATAATTCGGGCTTGGCCCGATAGGTCTAGGGTTAGGTTAGGGTTAGGTTCTTTATCTATTTAAAGAGATGTAATCGTTCAACATTATCAATCAATAAAATAATCAGCCTCTCCCTACTCTGTTTCCCTAGTCTCTCTCTTTGTCTCTCTTTATCAGTCTCTCTTAGTCTCTCTTCCCGTCTTTTATCATTCTGTTCAATTTATCGATACGTTAATCCGTATCAAAGATCACCACTGATCTTCTACAAGGAGGCGGGTTGTTAATCAAACCTTTTTTGCTGCAGTGCGGAGCCATCCAAAACATGGAGCTTTTGTAAATTGTTGGGTTGACAATAGCGTGGTCAATTGAACACGTGGGCGGATAGGAGGAAGACGATAGCTTTCTCTACATCTTACTACTGGAATCGTACAGGAAGAATTCATATGGATGGTTGTCTGGCTCGTAAAAAGCAGCTTGTATCCGTGGGACGTCATCGAAAGGATTGCGGATAGCCACAAATGATGAGTTGGTGACGGTAACGATACATCTGAAGGCGCATCTACGTAGGAATATTCCCTAGTAACAAGATCCCAAACAAAAAAATTTGATCCGAGAAACATCCGGAACACCAGCAACCCATTACAAGAACCAAGCATCATCGGAGCTACGTGGGCTTGCAACTTGATGAACCATTGCACATTATCTTGACCAATTTGTATCTTTCAACTTCCTTGTCGAAAAGAAACAATCATTTTGCAATTTCGTGTTACATTGTTTTGATAATATTTTTTTATTTTGATAGTTATGAAATTTATCATTTGGTGATAATTTTGATGATTTTGTTGTGGGAGGCCAAAAAATATTATTTTTTAAATTTGATGAAATGGTGAAATAACTATCTGATGTAAAAATTGGTAAAAACTGTGGGAAATCAAAAGAGCTAACTGTGGGAGGTCAAACCATTTTTCTCCACAAAATATAGGATTTGGTGTAAAATTTGATATCAAGTGTGGAAGATGCTATAATACTCTTTTTTTATAATAGTGTAACTAAACAAGTTACGTAATTATACCTAAATAATTAATAATCACTTAATATCCATACGTTGAAAATGTGATTAGGGTTGGCGTTCAATTGCAACAACCCCCTTATCCGGCTCGGACAAGCCGGGAGGGCGCTGCTAAAAGTAACGGCGGACATCAAAAGCAAAACCTCCATTATATTACAATATTGTTAAACATTACACATGAGTCTTAGGATATTACATGCTCTATCAAGGACTACGATATTATACAAGCATACTAGGTGATTCCTCGTAACATTATCATTCTACATGTGTCTCGTACTCCGCTACTCCGTAGTCCCCATCTCCTAGACCTGCGGTGAGAAGGAAAACAAGAACCCCAGTTTTTGAAAATCAGCACGAAATACTGTGTGAGCAACACTCAAGCGTGTCAAACACAGATGAGAGATTATTTAAAATAAAACAGTAAGAGATAACATTTTCCCCGAGGAATTAAAAGACAGTTGAATAGGATATGCTTTCACATTCCCAGCGACCAATGCGCAACCCACATCCAATATTCGCAAATGAACATTTCGTTCAGATCCAATATTCCAAATATGAAATTCAGATTTAATCATAAAGATCCGATTTCTCACCAATGAACTTCCAACTAGAACTTCCATTTTAATCCTGAGATGAATGGGGAAAATTCAGTCGCATCACATAATCCCAAACCCTCTTCCAAGACCTTAAGTGTCAACACCCCCCAAACAGAGTCTTTGTGCCTAGAAGGAGTGAGTACAACGAGCCAAACCCGGGAAAAATTGCAACCGAGCTAAATAATGAATAATGGGTCGAGTGGACGTAGCAAACGACGACAAAACCAATGATCCGAATGACGTTCCCCACACAACTCTTTCCAATTTTCGTTATTACAGATTATTGATTATTGTGTGACAATTTGAAAGCAATCATTTCAAAACATGACTCAATTAAATCATGTATATTTCAAAATGCATTTTGAGACAGACAACAAAATTGTGTTATGACACGAAGGAAGCTAGCACGCAAGGCTTGGCATGTATACTCACATTGATCTTCAGTGAATATCCCGTAAATTTCCCTTAGAAGGACACGTAGCCTTCGTCAACGAACTGGTCACCTACATAGTACATTTCTTTATTTGATTACAAATTTATCTATGCCAACATGACTTGCTATAAACCTAAACGAGTCTTAAGTCGCCCAATTCCCCACACAATGTTTATATTGTTTTTGTAACAATATTTCAAATTCTAGTAAATTATTATTTGATCGCCTATAGCTTAATTCCATTAACTTTCTTATTTACTAAACACTAATTTCATTAATCAAATATTTATTTTAAGTAACCAAGAAATTATTTAAAGAATAATTTTTTCAAAATAGTCATTGGTTGTAAAATTTATATAAACTAATTATGAAAACTATTTATATTATCTTTAAGAAAATAAATACTTGGGTTGAGAGAAATTATACTAGCTTCAAATACAAATAAACATTTGATATCAAGTGACTTCAATTATAAGATATTACTTAATACCTAATTTATTCAACGTAAATATTTATTTCAACAAATAGATATATTTTCAAGAAAATACATTCTATTAACTATATATATATATTACTCATTCTAATCCAAAAATTTACCCACTTATATTTAATTATAATGATAACAAGAATTTATAAAAATAAATTTAAACCCAAAACCTTGTCCTTCTTTTATTTTTACATATTCAGTCCATTAAATGACAAGAGAAACCCCCCAAGTTATGCTAAAAGATATCAAATATCCCAACTACTAACAAATTAGTTTGAATAAAGACAATAGCCCCCTAACGTTTTTTAACAAATACCACCAGTACCCCCTATGTGTCTTACACCTACTTTGGATAAAAGACACTTTAACCCCCTTTTACATGAACTTCCATTTGATCAATCAAAACACGAATTCAAGTATCAGGACATGATTTTGATTGTCTAAATCAATTCACAACGAAGATTAGAGCATACCGGTACTAAAGATTGCTAGAAACAGTCGTGAAACGGTCCGAGTCGAAGCTCACGTCGGAGGTCGCCTGTGATGGAGCTCGACGCCGGCGACTGAGATGGATCTGGGTCCGGCTGAGCTTCCAGGTGTCCTGGTCGAACCCTTAGGAGTAGATAAAGACAGTTTTAAGGTGGTGGGTGGCTCTGTTTTGGTTCGGGTGGAGTTTGGCCGGAGTTGTTGTCGGCTTTAATGGAGGTCCGGCGAGGATTGTGATGAGTTGTTGTGACCTTCTTATTTCAGTTCCTGGGTTATAGACGGAGAGATAGAGTGATTGAGAGGGTGTAACAACGGTGAAGAGAAGGAGAAAGGGAGTGGTGGTGGTTTCGGGTGGCTTCGGTGGTTCCCGTTGGGGATTGCAGCGACAGCGGTGGTGGCTTCTAGCCACTGCTGCTGCTGCTTTTCCTTGCCTATGTTCGAGAAAGTGAGCAAGAGAGAGTAGAGGTAGAAGAGGAGAAGCAAAGCTTCAGAGGTAGAGGAGGACAGTGGTGTTGGTGTCGGCTCTAGTTTTTTTGGTGCCCTACGCAAATGGCATGTTGAAGGCCCTCTAGTTTTGTCTAGGAATCCGAATAACCTATATTTTATACATATGTACATGTATCCGAAATTTAACATGCTCCCAATGATGATTAAAGAAGACTATTGAGACAAAACAAACTAGTAACTAGCATTTTTAAGAGAGCGGGTGAATTTTATTTAGAGAAAACGTCTTAGAGAAATTTTAGAGAAAACTTGGGAAGAGAAAACGCCTTAGAGAAATTTTAGGAGAAAATCTTGGTGAGAGATGAGAATCACGATCCACGACCAGTAATGGGGAAAAAATGGGGAAGTTCTGAAAAGTAAAAGTCAAACTAAAAAACTAATACAAGCTGTCAACTGATATAAGTGATAATTATTGGGAAAAGATAAGTTCATTAAGAATCAGGATTAACATATTTGTCTCTTTAAAAAAAGATCAACATATTTCCCTCAAACAAACAAAAAAAAAAAGAGAGAGAGAGAGATCAACATATGTACCATGTTAGTGCCCCTAGAATTTTGGTGCCCTAAGCAACGGCTTCAATGGCTTACCATTAAAGCCGGCCCTGGTGTTGGTGGTCGCCAGAGGTGAAGAAGATGATGATGGTGGCAGTGGTAGTATAGGCAGAGGTGATTGTGGGTGTGTTCTGCTGAAAGAGAGGAAGAGGGTGAGTTTTTTAAGGGACAAGTCGGTGATGCAATGGCGGTGTCGGGGGCAAAAATCATTGCCAAAGAAGAAGAAGAAGAAGAAGAAGAATGAAGAATAAGAAGAAGAAGACAAAGAAAATAATAAGGTCTGGAGACTATTCAAGTGAAAAACAACTTCTGGGATATTCTTTAGTGTGGTTGGGCACACCAACATTTTGATTTTGGGGGGTTACACGATTACGAAGTCTCGCGGTGGTCGCACTTGTAGTAACGACCCAACTAAAGAACATCTCTTGCGTATTTGTTTACGCACGCTATTTTAATATTTCCTAAAACTTCACGCGAGTTGTTAACTATAAATAATAATTCATTCAACTTTATTTTCACGACTAATTTTTTTTATTTAACTTGTCAAATTACTATTTTACCCCTATGTGTTATACAGGGTAATACATCAATTCTGTCGCACGGACAGAAATGCCCTCGCCCATTCTGTAATTATAATTGGGCTTGATTTGTCCAAGTTGAATTTGGTGGGCTTATAAATGTCCAAGTTGCATGTAAAGGCCCAATAGTGACGTAAAGGCCCTGACTATTTTGCCAAAAATAAGAAAGAAAAAAAAGAAAGAAAAAAAAAAAAAAAAACTCCACAACTATTGACCGTTCTAGTTTCTTTCACTCAATCACGATTTCTCTCTCTCTCCCACTACTCTACAGCTACGCCTACAATGGCAGAATCATCTCCATCCCGCCAAACCTCCAACGCGGCGTTCTCCATCCCGCCAAAAACCAACCATTCCCGCCCAATCTTCATCACCAGTTGTCTCCCCACTACTCTCTGCAACCAAGCTCCAAGTACAATGGCCGAATCTCTCTTCACCTTCCCCCACCAATCCTTTCCATCCCGCCATTACTTTCCCCCCAAAAAGCCATCCCGCCGTTACTTCCCTCCCAATCTGCCCTCTCCTCCTATATAGTCCCTCATTAATTGGTGGATCAACGCACCAAAATTTTCTCCCCAAAAATCGATTTTTACTCCAACGAAGCAACTACGAATGGTTAGTTGCTCATGACTTGGAATTTTTACCTTTCTTTGATTAAGTAATTTTGCGAGTTATATGCTTTATTTCGCTAATTATGGCTTAATTTGAGTAATTGCTCACGTATTTAGTACTTGTATTGAATTGAAAAATTGGGGGGTTTCTTTCTTGACTGCACGCTAATTATGGCTTAATTTGGGTAATTGCTCACGTATTTAGTAATTAAGTCCAGCAAGCAGTATTATAAGACCACGGTGACCTATGAAACAATCGGAATATGCATCGCGATTTTCTTCACCGCCATATTCCTCCTCCTGGTGAACAACGACAAAGTCGTGATTGCAGGTCGCTCTTCCAAGAAGTTCAAGAAGAAGCTTAAGGACATCAAGCTGAGAACCATCACGGCTTCTTCGGGTGACCCAGGATCAAGTGAAGGAGCTACGCCTACCTTGGTATGCCAATGTTTGATTCTACAGGTGTCTTTGTCTTGCCTTGTTAACTTGCTTGGGATGTTCTATTTTCCAAGTGTGGGATTTGTGTCACACTGGATATCTGGTCAACAAGGTCTCTGCATAGCTGGGGTGGGTTTCAATACAATCATGTGGGCTAGGTATCTCTTTTTTTTGCTTGGTTACTAGTAGGAGTTTTATATTAATTTAATTCTTCTAGATTTCAAGTAGTAGGGTATCAAGTTTTGGTATGTAAGAACTCCCCTAGTGGGAATTCAGAGTAGTTTGATTTCAAGATAAATAAAGTGGCTTTTTAATAGCACATTTCTTATTCATATGCTTTTTGAAAGAAAAAAAAAAACTGAATAGATTTCATTAAAGGCTATCCCAGCCAAGTTTCATGGGCTGCTTTTGACGACCTTCCCGTGCGGCACTTAGTGTCTTTAATTCCCTCTGCGACACTAAGTCAGCCTCTTACTTGAACGCTATGCGGAAGATTAAGAACACCGAAAGAGTATGAAGGAAAGAGAGCTTGTATTGCTATGTAGATAGCTTACAACTCTTGGATGATGGATGGAGCAAATGAACCCCTCCCTATTTATACAAATCCTTCCCCCTTGGAAGGATCTAGAGATCTAACGATCTAACGGCTAGGATTAATTGTCCTAGAACCTTCCTACATGTTCTAGCCTAAGATATTTACAATGGATGATTCTAGAGCCCCCTACACAATGTTACATCCATAAAACTTGGGAAGCTTCTAGAATAGGGACTAACTAATGGGCTAAAGTGGGCTAAGAAATCCATAAGCCCAAACTAACCTAACTCCATGTGGGCTAAAAATGTCATGGGAAAGCCCAAGTCCAAAAATTATCAAGTAAATAATGTGGCCCATGACATTCACCCCCACCTAATGATGCGGCATCCTCGTCGCATCGTCGACTCGAAATTGCTCGATCTCGTCCCGGAATTGTCACAACGATTGCTCGCTTTCCCACGTTCCTTCCTCCACGGGCGTCCCCTTCCATTTGACGAAGTACTCCTTGTGCTTCGGCACGCCCTTGCGACTGAGCGTCCACTACTTCAAGATTTCGTCCACTCCCTTGTCGAAATAAGTGGTTATCATTGGTGGTGCTCGCCTCGACTCCCCACGGTCTGGGTCTTCCTTGTCCTCGTGATATGGCTTCAGCTGGCTCACATGGAAGACCGGATCGATTTTGAACTTGAAAGGCAACTCCACACGGTATGAAGCCTTGCTTACCTTGGCCGTCACCCGAAATGGTCCCTCGTACTTCCTTAGCAAACCCTTATGTAGCGGTCGGGTATGCTTAAACTGTTGCGGCAAGAACTTCACAAACACTTGATCGTCCACCTGGACCTCCACTCGCCGCCTCTTCTTGTCCGCCCACTTCTTCATCCTCTTTGCGGCCTTTTGAAGATAAGCATGAGCCAAGTCCCACTGCTCCTACCAATCCTTAGCCATCATCTATGACCCCGGGTTGGAACATGAATAAGAAGCCACGAGTGTACTCGGCGTCAAAGGCTGTTGTCCCGTCGCTAGCTCGAATGGGCTCTTCCCCGTCGTCTCAGACCGCTGCAAGTTATAGGAAAACTGGGCTATGTCCAGGAGCTTCGCCCAGTCCTTCTGGTTGGCAATCACGTAGTGCCTCAGGTACAACTCCAACAAAGCTTTCACCCATTTTTTCTGGCCATCCGTCTGCGGGTGAAAGCTTGTGGAGAAGTTCAGCTTCGTCCCCAATAGTTTGAAGAGCTCCATCCAAAATTTCCCGGTGAAGCGCACGTCCCGGTCGCTCACAATGCTCATCGGAACTCCCCAATACTTAACCACATTTAGGAAGAAGAGTGTGGCCTCTTCTGTTGCCGTGCACCCTGGTGTGGCTGGAGCAAAAGTCGCATATTTAGTAAATCATTTCACCACCACCATGATCGTGCCATACCCCTCCAAATTAGGTAGACATGTGATAAAGTCCATGGAGACGCTTTCCCAACGCCTCTCCGGTATCGGCAACGGTTCCAACAATCCTCCCGGATTCTTCTGTTCTATCTTGTCTTGTGGCACACAAGACAAGTCTTCACGTACCCCTCTATCTCGTCGCGGAGCTGGGTCCAATAATACTTATCCTCCACCAAAGCTAGCGTACGATGCATCCCGGGATGTTTGGCCCACCGAGAGTCGTGGCACTCCTTAAGGATGTCCCGTCGTAGACCATCCCACTTTGGCACGTAGATCCGTCCTCCCTTAGCGTATACAAGACCGTCCTCCATCCAAAATCTCGTTGTCTTTCCCTCCTTAGCCATCTCCACGAGGCTCCGTGCTGCTGGGTATTGGACCAAACCCTCCTTAACTCGATCGATCACCGTGCTAGTGGCTTGTGTGATGCTAGCCAACTCCGCCTTCCGACTAAGTGCATTGGCAACCACGTTGCCTTTCACTGGCTTGTACTCCAGGATGAAAACAAATTCCGCTAGAAAGTCCTGCCACCGTGCTTGTTTTGGACTTAGCTTCGGCTGCGTCTAGAATTAGCTAGTGGCCACGTTATCCGTCTTCACCACCAACCTAGAGCCAAGTAGATAATGCTTCCAAGTCCGAAAGAAATGAACCACGGTCGTCATCCTTCTCTTGGACCGTGTACCTCCTCTCTGTGTCGTTGAGCTTGCGGCTCTCGAATGCTCTGGGGTGTCCATCTTGCATCAGCACCCCTCCAATGGCAAAGTTCGACGCGTCCCTGTGTACCTCGAACGACATACTCAAGTCCGGAAACTTGAGGACCGGCTCCTCCGTTACCGCATTCTTCAAATCCGCAAAGGTCTCCGCGCATCTAGGAGACCACTCCCATACCTTTCCCTTCTTGAGGACGTCCGTCAACGATGCCGCCTTCGTTGAGTAACCTTTGATGAAGCGGCAATAGTAGTTAACCAACCCCAAGAAAGACCTCAACTCCGTCACCTTGGTAGGGCCTTCCCACTCCGATATAGCTCGCACCTTGGCCTCGTCCATCATCAAGCTTCCCTTAGAGATTTGGTGGCCCAAGAACTCGACCTCCTCCAACGCGAATGAGCACTTCTCCCTCTTGACATATAGCTCATTCTCCTTAAGCACCCAGAACACCGTCCGCAAGTGCTCCACGTGATCCACCAAATTCAAGTTTTAGACCACAATATAATCTAGGTAGACCACCACAAACTTGTCAAAGTATGGGTGGAACACCTCAAAGTACAATATGTCGCGGGAGCGTTCGTTAAACCACATGGCATAACTAGAAATTCATAAGCCCCATACCTCGTGACACATGTTGTCTTAGGCTTGTCCCCCTCCACTATGCGCACTTGGTAGTACCCCGAACGAAGATCCAACTTGGAGAAATGGCATGCTCCACCACGTTGATCAAACAAGTCGGCTATGAGTGGGATCGGGCACTTGTTCTTCACCGTCACCTTGTTGAGCGCCCGATAGTCTATGCATAGCCGCAACGAGCCGTCCTTCTTCTTTTGAAAGAGCACCGGTTCCCCATAGGTTGCTTTTGACGGTTGGATGAAGCCCGCATCTAAAAACTCCTTCAACTGCTTCTTGAGCTCCTCGAGCTCCGGTGGGGACATCCGATATGGCGCCTTAGCAGGCGTCTTGCTTCCCGGCTCCAGCTCTATGGCATGGTCCACCTCCCTCCATGGTGGAAGCCGCTTCAGAAACTCCTTCGGCATCACATCGGCAAACTCCTCTAGAACCGTCTCAATACACGACGGCAACTCCTCCAGCAGGTTGTAGCAAGCAGTTTGGTCAACCTTGGCCAAACTCGTGGGAGTTGCTTGGGGATGTCATAGGAAGCCAATGGCTTCTCGTGGCATTCACAAGCACCTCCAAGGTGGGCTAGATTGTTCCCAACGTGGTGACCTCCTCCAAAGTGGGAATTAAAATGTTCGAGACGCTTTGGATCCGGTTGGTTGGGTTTCTTCATGTCTAGCGGTGCTCGCATCGATTTCTCTTAGCGTTCTTGCACGGTTGTCTAGCGAATAGGCTGCGATTGTGTGATTCGATGGGAGTTTTCGATGCTAAGAAGTACGTAGGACGCGTGATTGGTGTGTTGGTTTGTGTGGGTTAGCATCCTCCTTCATCGTGGCAATGAAGGTAGCCTCCCCCTTCTTGTACCCCTTGGAGAGTGGCAATGCCGACAATGCTCCACCTTCTTCTTTGTGATTTCCCTAGTCACCGACACAAGACAAGACGATCCATCTCCAATGATGCACATAGTGTTAAATGGTAAAATTGGGATGGCACGTACCTTACCCATGAATTCTACGCCTAGCACCATGGCGTAGTTGTCCATAGGGATAACCGAGAAGTCCACGGCTCCCTACCATGACTCGAGTTGCACCGGCAAGCCTCGAGCCACTCCTTCCATTGGCTTGACCTCCGAATTTACCGCATTCACGCTTCCCCCTGTCTTGACCACGGACAAGCCCATTCTTTTTGCTTCCTCATTGGACACGAAGTTGTTGGTAGCCCCCGTGTCTACCAGCGCCTTTGAGGTCTTGCCATTCACCTTGACCTCCACGAACATCAACCCTTTCTCCTTGGCCTTGGCCTCCACCTTGGTCTGCACGGCGTCGACGAGTTGCAACGAGCCAACCTTGTCGTCCTCCTCCGTCTCCCTTGCCTCGTGACCTCGCGCCTCCACCTCGGAATAGAGTTAGTTGAGCTTGGACAGGTTCAGGCAATCCCTTATGCGGTGCGGCCCCTTGCACCAATAGCATCCACTTGAACCACTGGACTTGCTCCCTTGGTCCTTCTTGATCGGCGGCTTGGATCCTTGCACCTCCTTGCCTTTGTCCTTCGCTTTTTCTCCCCCACCTTTGGCATTAGCTTCGAAGGCCTTGGACGTGCCTCCGAGCCACCCTTCAAGAATTCAATCGACATTTCGGCCTTGGCTATAGCTTGAGTCAAGCTTGTCACCCCACGACGATCTAGCTCTTGCTTGGCCCATGGTTGCAAACCACTCATGAAATTGAAGAACTTGTCGTCGTCGCTTATATCCGGTATCTCAAACAACAAGTTAGTATACGCCTAAACATAATCTTTAATTGAACCGGTATGTTTGAGATAACAAAGTTTTTGCCGACACACTTAGCATTTTCGGGATAGAAGAAATCAACTTTAAATTCATACCAAGTAGCAAGAGAAACAAACGGGGGGGGGGGGGGGGGGGAGCTCGTTGTCATCCAAAACATACAACTTGTTGACGACGGGGTCTTCAATTGAATCCACAGGTGGATAGTAGGAATTTGATAATTTTCTCCACGTCTTATTCCTAGACTCGTATACGAATAACTCATACCGGTCTTCTGGATAGCCACTTATCAGGCTAGAGAAAAGAAGCTTGTATCCTTCATTTGATGAAAGAGAAAGGATTGCACATAGGCGCCATACAGCTGCAGGTGGATCTATGTAAGTGTATTCTCTGGTAACTAGATCCCAAACGAGAAATCGCGATCTGAGAAACATCTCGAACACCAGCAACCCATTACAAGAACCAACCAGCATTGGAGCGACGCGGGATTGCAACTTGATGAAACCATTGCACATTATCTTGACCAATTTGTATATTTCAAGTTCCTTGTCGAGAAGAAACAAATCCAACTCGTTATCCTTTGAGATTTGAGACTTCACCCCACTTTTAAAATGGGTTTCGGCAAAATGTGACGACGATGTTAATGTACACCACTTTTTGCACACTGTTTGTAGATTCAGAATACACCGGAGCGGAAGCTTACTGAGAATGTTTATTACAATATCGTCAGGAATATCAATCAGACAAGTTTTACTTCTGTTTTCGTCGATTCTTCACTATCTCCATCTCATAAAACCGTGCTTCTGGAGCCATTGAATCATCATAGCACGGCGCAAGCGAGTTATATTGTTTGCACCTGAAGAAGGAGATGATGAAATTTATTTTTCTAGACATTGGCACTTTGTTTGACAAAAATAAAATAAATTAAAAAAGACACTGGCACTTTTACGTCAATGACACATGTTATGTTTTGGTGATTCAAGCCCCTAGCTAGAAGTTGGATGAAAAGCAATTGGCAAAGCAAGTAAGCGAAGAAAGAAGCTGTTTTTTTGAGTTTGCTGTTTATGTTCGTGCGAACACTCAAAGTGTTCACACGAACGCGTTCCAGTGTTCGTGCGAACAGTCTGGGTTTGGGGCGGCTGATTTTGTTTCCTTGTTCGTTTTTGGTATCTTCTTCGTTTCTTTGGGCACAAGTCAGTATCCTAGGCCTATATAAGGACCTAGGTTCAAGACATATTGAGTGTGGTTGATTGTAATTGCCTCTCATCAATAAAATTTGTTCGTTTTATCTGTGGATTAGCTAGTCTCAAAACTAGTGAACCACATTAATTCTCGTGTTATTTTCTTCATCGTGTTCATCATCTCTTCGCTCCTGTTGGTGCTTCCGCTATCGTTTTCTAACAAGTGGTACCAGAGCCAGGTTGTTAGCTTTCGAATTGGTGAGTGATGTCGAACATGATGAAGATTGATCGTTTTGATGGGAAGAATGGGTTTAGCTTGTGGCAAATCAAGATGCGTGCTTTGTTGAAGCAACAAGATATGTGGTTGCCACTAGCTAAAAAATCGGGCATTGACAAGACCACCTCGGAGTTTGTGAAGATGGAGGAGAAGGCGCATTCGACGATCATGTTGTGCCTCGTGGACGACGTGATTACTAGAGTTGCAGGTCAAACATCGGCGACTAGTTTATGGAAGAAGTTGGAGGATCTCTACGCAAATAAATCTATGGCCAACAAGTTGATCTTGAAACAGCGGTTGTTTGGTCTTCGTATGATTGAAGGTACGCATATTGGTGATCACCTAGACAATCTCAACACTATTTTGCTTGAATTGCGCAATAGTGACGAGACTGTTAGTGATGTTGATGCGGCTTTGATCTTGTTGGTGTCTCTACCTCCTTCTTTTGAGGGTTTCGTCCAATCGTTTGTTGTTGGGAGAGATACGATAACCCTAGAGGATGTTCGTTCGGCTTTGCACACAATAGAATTGAGGCACAAAGCATCAAAGTTTGAAGATCATGATGGTGGTGCATTCATGGTCAATGGAGGAAAGGGTAAGGGAAATCAGAACTATGATAGATCCGACTTACCATTGGACGTTTGTGCGTTTTGTAGTGAGAAGGGTCATTGGAAGCGTAATTGTCCCAAGAACAAAGGATCTGCAGGGTTTGTTGTTCAAGGTGGAGGGGACGACTTCGTTCTCTAGGTCTCATGTGCAAGCTTGAGCTCCAGGCGTAGGAGCATGGGCGTGTGATTTGTGACACGCAGATTGGTTGGTTGATTGGTTGCATGTTATTGGGCATGCGTTGATTAGTGGCATGTTATTGGGCATGTCTCGTTTGGCGTCTTGGTGCGGTAATTGGCGGCGCAATTGGCACGACTTGATTGATGGGCACTTTTGTCGTTAAGTGTCATAGTAACGACGTTGGGAAGATGCATTCTGTCATGGTGCATTGGTTGTGTGTGGATTAAGAAACACAAAGTCTCTGCGTTTATTGAGACGCAAAGACGCGTTTGTTGTGGCGCATAGTGAATACGTAGTATATTCTAATACCGCAAAATTTGGGAATATATTCTATGGTTGATTGGATTGATGAGAGCATTGGATTAATTGCTAGGGAACTTGAATCAAGGTGGAGATTTTTTATGTTTCGGTGATTCAAGCCCCTAGCTAAAAGTTGGATGAAGCGATGAAGCAATTGGCGAAGCAAGGAAGCGAAGAAAGAAGTTGTTTTTTTGAGTTTGTTGTTTCTGTTCGTGTGAACACTCAACGTATTCGTGCGAACGGTCTGGGTTTGGGGCGACTGATTTTGTTTCCTTATTCGTTTTCGGTATCTTCTTCGTTTCTTTGGGCACAAGTCAGTATCCTAAGCCTATATAAGGACCTAGGGTCAGGACATATTGAGTGTGGTTGATTGTAATTGCTTCTCATCAATACAATTGGTTCGTTTTGTCTGTGAATTAGCTAGTCTCAAAACTAGTGAACCACGTTAATTCTCGTGTTGTTTTCTTCATCGTGTTCATCATCTCTTTGCTCCTCTTGGTGCTTCCGCTGTCGTTTTCTAACAACACAAGTATATCAAACTTACAACTCTATTTTCTTGCTATAAATAATCATGGCTGCTAACTTGAAATATACATAGTAGGGTTATTTTTGTACAAAAACAGAGAAAAATAGTATGGTATGTAAATAACTGCCCGGGTGAGTAAATAATAAAGAATACTTGTAGCTCATTGGGAAAAATTACCACGACCAGAAGTTTATATCAGTATCGAATATTAGAAGAAACAACAAACAAAGATTCGAGGAAGATCTTGGCAAAAGGCCCAAAAGAAAAAAAAAAAAAAAAATAGTTACATAAATTGTGGGAGATAACGCATGTTATGCATCGACGAACCTGTTGGGTCCAAGCCCAAAGCCCACTGGGCGGTGATGTTGCAGCTGACTTTAATCGGCTATGTGAGCTTACTTTGACAGCAAGCCGAAAGGGGAATTGTTTCCGTCCTTCAATTAATTCCACTGCCACAAGTCAGCATATATAAAGGTTTGATGTCATTATTTTTTATTACCACGAATTGAGAAGGCTCTCAATTTGATGCTCTCAAACAATTGGTGAGTGATACTCTTGCCTCAGTAAGTGTTCCAAGTGAACACAGTTTATTCCGTGGGTCTGGGACGTAAGAAGACGACAGAAAGTTACCTCGCTTTCGTCAACGCGAGACGGAGAAGTTCGACTACCGCGATGTGATCGTTCGCGACGACGATTTCAAGAGCTGATTTCGGGTAAGTCGTTAGCAATTAATTTGCTTGGTTTCCGTCTAGCGGCGATTTTTTTATCTTACCCATTTATTAGTTTCTAGTTTGTTTACCCACACTTTTGTAGAGGATTTGTCTACCCATTGTAATCGTTATAGTGAAAGTTTAGAGGGTCGTTTTGTCCCTCTCGATTAGAGAGTTTTTCCCACGTTAATTCTTGTGTCCTACATCTTTTTCTTTTCCGCACTTGTTCGTGTTGGCATTGTTTTTGTGCTGTCTGATTCCGCCCCGTGACCCAACAAAACCTTGACCTTAGCGTGGGTTGGAGTTAGCCGATTTGGATGGATTTGCTATGTTATAGTAGATCAATTATCATACTTCAATATGAAATTTGTTCTGTGTTAGCATTATGATCTTTAACACCCTCGGTCACACACAGACACACACTAAAATATCTATCTATAGTACTTCAGTCAAAGCATACATGTTTCCTAACACGTTGAACCTTCCCAAATCCAAGGTAGGCAAATTCAATTGTAAGGGAGAAAGAGAGTAACAAACCTTAAATTGGTCGAGTCCGTCTCCAAGAAATCAAAAGTTCGCGTATCTTCGTTGAGGTCCGACATCAGTACGGAATACAGATTTTTTTTTTCTCAATTTTTAGTATGTAGGGGTATAGAATGGAAAAAGATCGAAGTATTTAAATGTTTTTTTTTGTTTTTGTTTTTTGAGGAATGACTTCCCCTATGGCTTTTGTACAACAGTATATTTTTTAACCAACATTGGGACTATGTCTCTTTCGATTGTGCCCAATAAAATTCCTGAGCTACTTGCATCATTCCCAATTGGATATTATTTTGGACTTCTAGACCGTTTCTTTTTCTTTGTAGACATTCTTGGATATCATTCCCAATTGGATATTATTCCTGAGCTACTTGCATCATTCCCAATTGGATATTATTCAGTGGCTCTGCACTATTTCTCGGTGGCTCCTGGACGATCATGGAGACTACCTTCCTGACTACCTTCCAATAGAGGAAAACATCAGCGGAACTCGTCTAACGAATCTTCCTGACGACCTTCCAATAGAGGAAAACATCAGCGGAACTCGTCTAACGAATCTTCCAGACGACATTGTCATAAACATTCTTAGTAGACTACCGCTCCGCTGTATAATGCATCTGCAAACAGTATGCAAAAAGTGGTTGGCTTTAACTTCGTCGTCCCATTTTGCTGAAACCCATTTCAAAACTCCAACGAAATCTCAGATCTCCGACGACAACGAGCTGGATCTGTTTTTCTTCGACAAGGAAACTGATAGATACAAATTGGTCAAGATCATGTGCAATGATTTCGTCAGAGTGGTTTCCGGAGTCTCTCCAATGCTGGTTGGATCTTATGATGGATTGCTAGTGTTCCAGATGTTTCTCGGATCAAGATTTCTTGTTTTGGATCTCGTTACTAGAGAATACACATACATAGATGTACCTGCATCTGTCGCACCAATACCTTCACAATCTCGTTATTTTTCGCTATCTGCCATCCTTTCTCGTCCGGCAACCCAAGGATTCAAGCTACTTTTTTCTAGTATTATAAGAGATCATGAGCCTGGTTATGGATATGAATTCTTCGTATACGAATCTGGGAATAAGATGTGGAGAAAACTATCGTCGGCTCCATCTTATCCACCCTTGTGTGAAAATGAGCATCACGCTATCGTGAACCCAACAATCTACAAAAACTCTATCTTTTGGATGGCGCCGAGCTTCTTCACGGAAGGCTTTTTTGTCGACGACCCCCCTCCGTGTAGAAGCTCTGTAGTGATCTTTAACATGGATTCTGAAGAGTTTCGTTCAATGCCTCATCCAGGGGATGAATGTCCTCCAAATGCAAATGGGCACATTGACATGTATTTCTTTGAAGTGAAAGGGCATTTATATTTTTGCCATAATTCTCTTGAAACCAATGCTCTATCGTTATATGGTCGCTTGAGGGTTACGACCGCTGGTACTGGGTGATGAGGCACTACGTCAAAACTGATTTTCCTTTGAAGGAGATATCATCTGCATCGTTCCCTTCAGAGACATATGGGTTTAATACGGTAAGGCTGATGAAGATTCAAGGCGATTCGATTTTCTTCCGCTGCCAATACAGAGGTTTGTTTGTGTATGACATTAGGAAGTGGAAAGTGAAGAAACTTGATGAAGGTCGGAGGGGTGATTTCGTTTTCTTAATTAGCAGTAACGAGTTTACTTATTCGGACAGTTCACTTTCATCGGAAAGCGGTTTCAGATGCAGACGAAGACAGGGACTAATCCACGCAGCCATACGTGATCACATAACAAGATACTAGGAAACAACTTCAATGTTCAAACCGAGCGCTAATTTTATTTTGCCTTTTGCAAAAAAATTCTTGTCCATTTCTAGAAAGTTTAATTTTTGCTGGTTAGAGGAATTCGGGTTTTTGTTTTATTTTAAAGATAAAACATTATTGTCAAAATTATACACGTTCAAAGGACCATAGCCTCAGCTAATGCAAAAGTTCAATCTACCGTTAACACGCATGCGTACAAAAGGAAAGATAAGTATTTTACAAATTAACGTGAACATCACATCAGGAGGAATCACATATTTTGTTTGCAGTGCATGGACAACCAAATGTTGCTGCAGCTTGCTCTTGCTCATCCTTCTAGTTCTAAGATTCCAGCTCCCTTCCGGGGCTCGACGACTGTTTCTTGTATGCAGCAAAAATAAGATAACCCAATGAATGTAATACTGACAACCCAAAACAGAAATTGATCATCATTCATCTATAATAAACCTACGACCCAAAGCTGAAAATTTTGACCGTCGGGTCTTGGTGGCAGTCATGACAGGTCCATGGATTTGTCCCAGACTACTTCTTCTGCATCTGAAACCACTTTCCAGTGAAAGCGAACTGTCCGAATAAGTAAACACGTAACCCTTGCTCTCTTGATCAAGTTTCTTCACTATTCTCTCCATCCAGTCATAAATAAACAAACCTCTGTAGCAGCAGCGGAAGAAAATTGAATCGTCTTCAATCTTCATCAGCCTTACCGTATCAAACCCATATGTTTCCGAAGGGTACCATATGGATGATATCGCATTCAAAGCATAGTCAGTTTTGACGTTGTGCTTCTTCACCCAGTACCAGCGGTCATAACCCTCCAGCGACCATATACCGATGGTTGTAATAGAATTATAGCAAAAGTATAACTTACCTTTCACTTCAAAGAAATACATATGATCGTGACGATCTGCATTTGGACGACATTCATCACCTGGATGAGGCATAGAGCGAAACTCTTCAATATCCATGTTAAAGATCACTACAGAGTTTCTACAGGGAGGGGGGTGTTCAACAAAGCCTTCTACGATGGGGCACAATGCCATCCAAAACATGGAGTTTTTGTAGATTGTTGGGTTGACAACGACGTGGTTGATTGAACACATAGGTGGATAGAAGGAGGACGTTGATAGTTTTCTCCACACCTTATTCTGAAATTCGTATACGAAGAATTCATATCGATAACCAGACTCGCGATCCTTTATTTGACTAGAAAAAAGCAGCTTGAAGAATCCATGGGTTGCCGAACAAGAAAAGATGGCAGATAGAGATAAACAATGAGCAGGTGCATCTATGTATGCGTATTCTCTAGTAACAAGATTCCAAACAAGAAATCGTGTTTCGCGAAACATCTGGAACACGAGCAACCCATCGCAAGATCCGACCAGCATTGGAGAGACTTCGGAAATCATCACTCTGACGAAGCCGTTGCACATTATCTTGACCAATTTGTATCTTTCAGCTTCTGTGTCCAAAATAAACAAATCCAACTCGTTGTCGTTGGAGATCTGAGACTTTGCACCACTTTTAAAATGGGTTTCAGCAAAATGCAACGACGAAGTCAAGGCCAACCACTTTTTGCATACTGTTTGCAGATTCATAATACAGCTGACCGGGAGCCTACTAAGAATGTTTATGACAATGTCGTCATGAAGATCGGTTAGACAAGTTCCGCTGCTGTTTTTGTCTACGGCAAGGTCGTCACGAAAATACGTTAGACCAATGTAGTGAACGAGATTCTTTAGATATATCTGGAGCCAATGAGTAATTGTGCTAAGCCACATAATCATAGTGTTCGTACCTAGAAAAAAAAATACAATTATGTTAATAATGTTTTCTCAATATTACGCTATCTCAATGCCAACAATGTCTATAAAACATGGAAGAGATCTCAACATGGAATTATATATAACTTAGAAGGTAAAGAAGTCCAAATTCTAAACCCCGCCACTTATACCATAAAACGATTCGCTACAACAGCCATGGGAGGATTGTATTGTAATACTCCGATCAGCCTAATCAGCTCATGCTTCTTCAAATCTCGGCCTAGGTTTTGATGGTATTTTTTGTTTTATAGCGATTGCAGTAAGTTTTATGGTGCTTCTTCAACTACCTCCGATCTAGCTAAACAAGGGCTTTATGGATTTTACTCAAAATTTAGATTTTGGTTAATTGTAAGTATTTTGTTTCTCTTTTAGTTGTTAGCTAGCTGGGACATGTTCTTACTGGTGCTTGTTTTGATATAAGAGCATGTTTGGTATCTCCTTAAAATAGATAAAACAGCTGAAAAAAACAACTCGGTATCTTTAGAAGCGCCAAAAGATTAGCATAAAGAGCAGTAATAAACATACAGTACTAAATAAAATCCGACTAGAGAGATTGTTGCAGACCTAAGATTGGTGAAGTCGGCCCTTCAATGAAGATGATGGTAGTCCTGATGTACTTTTCTTTGAAATCGTGGAGAGAGAGAGAGAGAATTTAGCTCAAATGAGGAAGATGAATAAGTAAAAGAGAAGTACTTCAAGTACGTGTTTGTGTTTACATAAAAGATGTCTTAAAACTGTTATAGGGAGAATCGGATTTAGATTTGGATTTGTTTTTTTTTTTTTTTGTTGATCAATAATTCAATTTGACATAAACATTTCTTCAAATATCATTACAATATGAAGCTAGGGTGGTAGCTCAAATAGTAGAGCGTTGAAAGTCCCTGCATGAGGTTCCGAGTTTAAACCCGGTTGACGACAAAAATAATATCATTACGATATATTAATAATTATTCTACGACTTAGGGAATGACAAAACTATCGACTTCATCTTATCCACCCTGGTGTGCAATTGCAGGCACTATCGTGAACCCAACAATCTACAAAAAATCTATGCTATGGATGGCACCGATCCTTGTCATGGAAGGCTTTTTTTGTTGGCAACGCCCCCTGCTAGGATTCCAATACGCGAGAGACAAGAGAAAACAAGAATCAACAAGAGTTAGATCAAAAATACAAGAATTACGTAGTTCACAAGTTGTGAGATTAGCTAATCCACGGCCAAACCAAATCAATTTATTGATGAGAAGCTAAACCAATTACAAGCACACACCAAGTCATGACCCTAGCATCTACTTATATACTAGTAAAATACTTGGAGCCCAAGTAATGTCAAAAACTAATCCGAGACAAACAAGGAAATAATTCATCCTAAATTGTTTCCTAACCCGATAAGGACACTACCAAATATATTAGTCAAAGTAGACGCCTACAAAGAATCAAAGAGATTCATTGCTGCCAAAGTAATATAATTACTTCCAAAACTACCAGCCTCCTCTGACCATCCCATGCTAGGATTTTAATCAACAAAAAAAACCCAACAAACCTCCACCTTGATTCAAACCTCATAGCTACCGAACCAATTCTTCTCATCAATCCAAAAAACCCCTAATCCGAGTGTATTCCCAATTTGCGGAATTGAACACACCCCCAATACGCCCCCAACAAGCGCGTCTATGCGTCTTCAACAAACACAAAGACAATGCGTCCCAATAAACGCTCCACCTAATGCACCATGACACAATGCATGTCCCGACATCATTCCAATGACACTTATAATGATGAAAAGTGCCCATCAATCAATGTCATGCCAATTTGCGCCACCAAAGACCGCACCAAGGCGCACCAAAAAACAACAACCGATGCGCGACAATCCAAGATCCAATCGCGCCACCAACCGATGCGTGCACAATAACACTCCACTAACTCTCGTGCACAACAACACGCGCCCATGCTCTATGCCAGGAGCCCGATTCTCCCCCAAGGGGCATAGAGAGCTACATCGTCCTTGAGTGTCCTCCTCCACCTGAAGTGAAATCTCCCGGTGCACGATTCTTGGGACACCCCCTTTTTCAATGACGTTTCTCCCTCAATTCGCCAGTTGATTCAAGTCGCCAAATCCAGATATAGATCCAGATCACTCGCCGGGTTGAGCTCGCCATATCGATTGACGCATGCCGGAACCGAAAGCGTGACGGATGTACTAAAACTAGATCCACAATTCCGATGCTCCACAACAAGAGCCCGATAGCTCCCCCAACAAGGAACCCGATAGCCTCCCAACAAAGGCTTTGCACCCCCTGTTTCAGAGGCCAACCAGCGAAAACTCAATCTTCCCATCAAACCCGACAGATCTTGATCACAAACTCGCCATTACTTCTCTTGAAACTCAACGAACCTGGCTCTGATACCACTTGTTAAGATTCCGATACGCGAGAGACAAGAGAAAACAAAAACCAACAAGAGTTAGATCAAGAACACAAGAATTACGTGGTTCACTAGTTTTGAGACTAGCTAATCCACGGCCAAACCAAACCAATTTATTGATTAGAAGCTAAAGCAATTACAAGCACACACCAAGTCATGACCCTAGCATCTACTTATATACTAGTACAAGACTTAGAGCACAAGTAATGTCCACAACTAATCCGAGACAAACTATGAAATAATTCATCCTAAATTGTTTTCTAACCCAATAAGGCCACTACCAAATATATTAGTCAAAGTAGACCCCTACTAAGAATCAAAGAGATTCCTTGCTGCCAAAGTAATGTAATTACTTCCAAAACTACCAGCCTCCTTTCACCATCTCATGCTAGCATTTTAATCAACAAAAAAGCCCAACACCTCCATGTAGAAGCTCTGTGGTGATCTTTAACATGGATACTGAAGTGTTTCGTTCGATGCCTCATCCCGGTGATGAATGTCCTCCAAATGCAAATTGTCACATTCACATGTATTTCTTTGAAGTGAAAGGTCAGTTATATTTGTTTTCATAATAATTCTCTTGAAGCCATCAGTATATGGATGCTAGAGGGTTACGACCGCTGGTACTGGGAGAAGAAGCACGCTATCAAAACCGATTATCCTTTGGAGGAAATATCATCGCCATCGTTCCCTTCAAAGACATATAGGTTTATACGGTAAGGCTGATGAAGATTGAAGGCGATTCGAATTTCTTCCGCTGCCGCTACAAAGGTTTGTTTATTTATGACATGAGGAAGAGGACAGTGAAGAAACTTGATAAAGGTCGGAAGGGCGATTACGTGTTCTTTACTAGCAGTAACGAGTTTACTTATTCAGACAGTCAGCTTTCATTGGAAAGCGATTTCCGATGCAGACAAAGACGAGGACGAATCCATGCATCTGTACGTGATCACATAAGAAGTTACTAGGAAACAACTTCAATGTTCAAACCGAATGCTAATTTTATTTTGCCTTTCGCAATTTTTTCTAGTCCTTTTCTAGAAAGTTCAAATTTTGCTGGTTAGAGGAATTTTGGGTTTTTATTTAAAAATGGAAAATAACTATCAAAAATAGACTTTATGTTGAGTTGTGCATCGAATCATGTGCTCGCACGAGTTACTTCTGGAACTCGTACGAGCATGAGCCAATAAGCTTCCACTGCTCCAGAGATACCACTGCCCCAACCAAACAAAACTCAACTAAGGTTTTGAATCACCACTCAAAAAATCTCCAACTTGATTCGAACACCCTAACAGCCGATTCAATGCTCTCATCAATCCATCCAACCAACCGGCCGATGCATTCGAACAATTTTGCGGTATTCGAATACATTCCCTATACGCCATAGCAAGCGCATATTTGCATCTCAACAAACGCAGAAACAATGCCACTTCAACAGATTATGTGTTCAATGGCAAAAAAAGTTGTCACTAAAGATCATAATAGGTAAAGACAAAATACACCATCCGTGTTTGGAATATATATAAAAACAACCCTCGTGTTCAAGGATATACAAAAACCACCCATATCACTAACGGGCGTGGACAAATACCACTCTTCTGTTAATGCCAGTTAAGATGGGGTGCAATCTGACTTGTTTATGATCATTTTGCCCCTATTTGTATTTTTGTTTATTTTGTTAATGTTCTCGATGTTCTTGAACACCACCTCCACCTCCACCACAACACCACCAGCACTACACCACAAGCAGCACCACCACCATCACGCCACCACTACCCACTGATCTATTCCAGCACAACCACAACTAACACCGCAAACCAAACCAACACCACCACTGCCACACCACTTCCAGTCTTCTACAACCACCACCAAAACCCAACCCTACAATCGATGCCCACTCGGAACTACTACAGACACCAGTCGTCGGAAACCAACGAAACCCAGAAAAATTATCGTCTTGTCCCAACTGATGAAACCCAGAACTCAATTTAGGGACTGAATTCTTCGATTCGGTCTCTGAGCGAGAGATTATGTCGATTTGAGAGAGAGAGAGAGAGGTGAGGAAGGGGGAGGCAGTTAGGGTTACAAAGTGAGGAAGAAAGAGGAAAAAAAGAATTTATAGTGTGACATTTTTTGCGAAAATGAGGGTAAATATGTCTTCTTACCCCTCCGTTAATATGTCGTTAGTGACAGATGTGGTTTTTGTATATCCCCAAATACGAGGGTTGTTTTTGTATATAATTGTCACTAACCATTATTGACAAAATTATTTCGTCACTGTCTTGTCACTAAATATCTACCACTAAACATCTTAGTGACAAGATAATGAAAATTGACACTAAAATTTCATAATGGCTTAATTACTTAACGCATACCTTCATTATTGCATCCCCACTTGTAGAATTGGCTTATTGCATCCTCCATTTGCAACAAATTATACACATGTGAACTTATACCATGTGAACTTAGAGTAGAGGCTAACCATTTTATTTTTAAGTGACTCAATATTGCTATAATGTCAATAATACTACGAAGTTGCCTCGACTCAATTGCTAAATAAAGACTGAATATATTTACCAACATTTGTGAAGCATCAAATGTGCTCCATGTTGAGGTTGGAGAGTCGCGGAAATATATGGTGCATGAGCATAAGATGGTGATGGCTCAAATGAGAATCGATGCAGAATCATAGCCATAGCCATCTTGGCCTCCACCATTGCAAAGTTTTGTTCAATCTGAAGTAGTGATTAAAGGGACTCCTGTGAACTCTTATCATGAACCTGCTATGATGTACGTATTATGTTTGAAAAGCTGCAAGCACTTAAGGGTTACTAGAAGAGTGAATATAGGATATTGTATTTAGTTGATGAAGGTCATCATTGACATGGCCGGTTTTAGAAAAACCTTGAGCAAGATGAAGTCCTCTGGAGTGAAATCCCAGAGAACCCAGAAAGATTGGAGGGGTTATAGGAACACGACAAGGCAGTACTGGAGGGTAATTAGGGAATTTAGAAGCCTTCGCCATGAGAGCGTTCTTCGAGCGAGTGGAAGAGAATTGTGGCCAGTGGAGTGAGGGGATAAGCTGGAGAAAGTATCTGGTGCAACGCGTAACAAACAGAAGCTACTGGGCCTAGTGTTCAAAATTGCGAAGTGTTAAAAGTGACCCTCAACTACGACGTTATATAACTTTGGCATCCTAACTAGTTTTTCACCCGATATGGTAGATGTGAAATGTGATTATGCTCTCTACTTCTTTCTCTAGTGTTTTTTGGAAGCACTGTTAAAACTTAAAACACGTTTTTTCTAAATAATTGTTTGAAAAAAAAAACAGTAGTGTTTAAAAAAAATTGAAAAAAATAGTGGTGTGTTCTTTCGTGTTATTATATTTAGTATTTTTTTGGTGTTTGGTGGTTGAACACATTTTTAATTTTGATGAACGCATAAAATAACAACTATATATCGTATGTACGAAACTATGCTGGAGTGAATTCACAGTGAAACATAATAGTGTCAAATATGTTTTGATTTTAAACAGTATTTTTAATCACATATTAAACAAAATTTTATTGTGTTTCCAAAACAGTTTTTTTAACCTGTTTTTTTGCTATTTTTTCTGTTTTCAAACGGATTAAAAAAATATGCTCGTAATATTATTTTTTTTGAAGGAAAATTCATTGGATTAAGCAACTGGGGCACTACATTTGAGCCCGAGGCCCAATCCAAATTTTACAGGTCGATCAGCAAAACTGTTCCACTTTGCGAGAAATATGAACCACCACGTGGCTCTTTGCATGCCCAAGATAGTCAAAGCATTCATCAATGCTCCTTCATGTTTCTGTAACGTCTTCTTTGCTTCTCTCTCTACACCGTTCATTCCTCATCTCTCTGGAGGGAGAAAAGGGGCTCGTTTCTATCCAGATCAGTTCTCGATTCATCTCCGATGCAAGCTTGAGACCTTCAAGGATTGCCTCTTCTTCAGCAACTTTGGGGGAAATCAAGAAAGGGATTTGTTTAGATCTTCCGGCGATGAAGTCATCCGCGTTATTTCCGATAATAGCACTACCTTGATCAAACCTTATCCAACTAGACCTAAGTGTCGCGACACCCCGTGGGGAAATTAATCCATCCAAAGGTTGAGTACTAGATGTTTTAACTGTAATACTCCGTATTCCCCATAAGGGTAGTTTAGCAATTTAACTAATAAGACTAATAGCGCGTTCTTAAGTTTGTTGGGTTGATTTAGATTTTTTTAAAATTTTAGAATGTAAATATACATATATATACATCCAATTTTTTTCTCATATTATCTTCCCTTATAAATCTATTTTATACCCAACTTTGTTTCTTTGACAATAATTCTACCACAACATTTTAATTTTTACCCTCCTATTTGGAACCCAATACACTATATATATTCATCTCAAAGCTACTATTAGGCGTGCTAGAAATAGCTTTTAGGGGATAGAGGATGAAGCGGGGAACTGGATCACAGATGAGCAGGGGGTCGGATCAGTTATTGGGAGATACTTTCCGGATATTTTTACCTCCACCGAGCCAGACATGGGCGCTATTGCGCCTATGTTAGTACTAGCTGCCGAGATGATTGATGCAGAAGGCCATGACAAGCTGGAGGGGGAATACACGGTTGAGGAAGTGGAACATGCTCTTTTCCGAATGGCTCCGGATAAAGCTCCAGGCAATGACGGTTTTAATGCGGGTTTCTTTCAAAACCACTGGGAGATAGTTGGGGATGAGGTCACAAAATTAGTCTTGGCAGTCCTCAGCCACGGTCATCCAGTCAAGGAGTATAATCACACTCTGATTGCACTCATTCCTAAAACCAAGCAGTCGCGGATACCCAGTGAGTGCCGTCCAATCAGTTTATGTAATGTTATATTTAAAAATTTTGCAAAGTGCTTGGCTAACCGATTAGAAACAGTATTGCCGAGACTGATTTCTGAGCATTATAGTGCCTTTGTGCTTGGGAGATTGATTTCGGATAATATTCTTACGGCCTTTGAAGTCATCCACTCTCTCAAGACAAGGAAAAAAGGGAAGAAGGGTTTCTTTACCATGAAAGTTGACACGAGCAAAGCTTATGACAGGATTGAATGGAAGTTTTTACAGGAAGTCCTTTTCCATATGGGCTTCGGGCCTAGATTCAGGGGAACAGTGATGAACTGTGTCTCTACAGTATCCTACGCAGTCCTGCGCAATGGAGTTCCAGTGGGTCATATTGATCCTAAGTGTGGTCTTCAGACAGGGGTGTCTGTTATCCACATACCTATTTTTTCTTTGTAGCGAGATGCTATCTAGGGCCATCTCTACTGTTGTTGTTGAGGGGAGGCTTGCAGGAGTGACAGCCTCACAGGGAGGACCAGTGGTCTCTCACTTAATTTTTGCTGACGATTCTCTATTTTTTACACATGATAATACAAACAATTTAAAAGTACTGCAAGAAATTCTCAAAGTGTACGAGAAAGCGGTCGGCCAACAAATCAACTTGGACAAGTCTGCCATAGTTTTTTCGGAGAACGTTGCGGAACCTGTCAGAGATGGCATATTGGATCTTGCAGGGATTCCGGAAGCTTTGCAGCATGAAGAATATCTAGGTCTTCCTACCACTATGGGAAAGAATAGGAAAGTCACATGGAACAAGTTGACGGAGAAGCTGGACAACAAACTAAAAGGATGGAAAGAGAGGAATTTGTCCGCACCCGGAAAGGAGGTCATGATAAAGACGGTGGAGCAAGCTCGACCTACCTATGCTATATCTTGCTTCAAACTCCCCGATGGGGTGTGCGACAAGATGGAGATGATCATTCGCAGGTTTTAGAGCAAAGCTGGCAATGACCGAGGTCTTCCCTGGGTTTCATGCAACCGTATGCAGAGGCCAAATAGACAAGGTGGTATGCAATTTAAAGATTTGAAGAAGTTCAATTTAGCCCTTTTAGCCAAACAAGGGTGGAGATTGATGCAAAAAGGTAACTCCCTCTGCAGTCGTGTTTTAAAGGCTAAGTATTATCCAAATACTAGTTTTATGCATGCTAAACTTGGCCATTCCCCCTACTTTGCTTGGAGAGGAATTTGGGCTGCTCGTAGGGTTCTTCAGCATGGGCTAAGATGGATGATAGGGAATGGAGAGAGCATTGGAATTGCTGATGCTTGGGTTCCCGAAAACCCGGCGTCGAAACTAATAACTAGATTCCCCAGCAATAACATTTTGAAGGTTATTCATCTAATGATTGACGGGGAAAACAGTTGGGATGTTCAAGCTATAAACAATTGGCTTTGGAGTGTTGATAGAGAAGTTGTTCTGCAGATCAAACTACCTCCTATAAGAGGGCCAGATAAGCTAATCTGGATGCACGAAAACACAGGGAATTACTCAGTTCGCTCAGGATATAGGGTGGCCTTTGCAAAAAAAAGGATATAGGGTGGCCTGCGCCTTAGAGGAAGCTATTACAAATTTAGATGGATGCTCCTCAGTAGATGAGAGTACCTTCAAGTTGATTTGATCAGTTAAGGTTCCAAAGAAAGTCATTCACTTTGTTTGGAGGATTATGAACAACGATGTTCCCACGAGAGAGAACTTAAGACGAAGAGGTCTTAAGATTGAGACAAATTGCAGCTTTTGTGATTGTACCTTAGAGACGGCCACTCACGTGCTCCGCGAATGTTGGATAGAAAAGGAAGTCTGGAATAGTCTCCTTGGCAGTGACATTGCTGGTTACCCAGGTATGCCAATCCAAGATTGGATCAAAATGCTTTTAGAAACAAAAGGCCTCCAGATTATGCAATTAGTGTTCACAGGTCTATACACCACCTGGTTGGAGAGGAATAGCAAAGTGTTCAATAACAAGTTTGCTAACTTGAATGACATGTTATATGCTATTACTGAAAAAGGAATTCAATCGAGCAAACAGCAGAGAAACATCTCTGCTGAATGTCGTAGTGCTTCCAAACTGGATCAGACCAGAGGATGGATGGATTAAATTCAAGTTTGACGGTTCGTGGGTCCAAGATACGGGTGCTGCCTGTGGGGGAGTGGCCATAAGAGATGGAGAGGGCAAGTTGTTAGCAGCAGGGGGCTATGCGATGGGGTTTGCAATGTCGGCGAAGGTCTCTGAAGTCAGAGCTTTCAATTTGGCCATCGATTTAGCGGTGAAAATGGGTTTCTCTCAGTGCATATTTGAAGGAGACTCTAAAAACTTGATTCAGGAATTCAACCTCAGGAACAATGGTGGTGAGGCAACGGAACATTACAGAAGTAGAAGAGGAGTTATCTAAAGCTATTTCTGATTGTTGAAGGATCCATTCAGTGGTTGTGGTTTTTGCAAAGATGAACTCCAACAATCTGGCTCACTGGTTGGCACACTTCAGAAGGTCTGTGGAAGAAGACTTTGAATGGTTCACTGAGTTTCCTAGCTGGGTAGATGAGTTAGTTTCTATAGAAAATAATGTAATCTCCCAGGTTCCCTCTTATGGGTTTTAATACATGATGTTTCTCAAAAATAAAATTTTTTTGAATGTTCTCCAACCCATTTCTTTCAAATCTTCCCCCAACAAGATTTTTGTGGCTTTCTCCACACAATTCCTCCTCTCCAACTAACCTAAAATATTATTTAGGAAAATGACTTCTCCAAGTAATGGTGGTTATAAATAAGCTCATTCCCTTTTCCATCATCACCATCACCATTCACACCATCACTATCTTCTTCATCATCCACGACAACACAACCAATGTGACGTCCATCTCCTCCACTACTCTAGTTCTCTTTCCCCTCTCTCTGCTCTATTCCAAACGACGCCTAAAGGTCTGAGGAGTCTAGTATTGGCCCCGGCCAGAACCAACAAGGCCGTTCTCGCCGGAGCCGAGCACCATCACCGGTAACCTTGATGTGTGACTCGACCCAACCGATGTGACCTCCATCTTCCTCTAAGTTGTTTTCTGTTATCACAAAATTTTTTTTTAGCTTGAATCCATGTTTTGATCTAAGAGTTTGAGTGAGTATCATGGGCTTATATTTAGGGGAGGTATTTGTCTTTTAAATAAACTATTATTTCATTTTTGAAACACAAGTGTCTTTTACCTAACTTGTTGCTAGTTAGTGGAGGGAAGTGTATGTACTTTGGGGAATCTTTGGGGGGACAATTCATATATATGTTTTATTATTAGTTTTTAATTAACTCATTTATGTATCATTAAAAATCAATTAATTGTATATTAAATCTATATATATAATAGCAGAACGAACGTTTGCAAAAACTTCCATATCTCACACCCCGATCCTTTTCTCACATTCTAAAAATGAATCCATCAATTCAAAAAAAAAATGACTCACTGCCTTATCAAATTCTTTTAAACAAATTACACGTGATAAGAACTAATTTCAAATAGAATTTTAACTTTTGAATTACATAGATAAAGCTAAATCATATCAAATCAAATATCTTTGTCTAAAAATCGAATCTTGAAAATCAACCATAATCCATTGTGTATATATTGCAACTTTCCTGCTCATTAACCAATTTCATCTCCCTGTGTTTTTATGTTCTTTTTTCCATTCTTTCATGCATTCTGCAAGAGATGGCATGAGCAGTGGAACCTTTCAATTAAAGGTTTTCTTATTATTTTCTGTATCATTTCATTCCCAGACTATTGTGTTAGATATTAACATGGCTTTAAACTCATATTATTGTTGCGTATCATTTTCAATACTCTGGTTCTTGAAGTTCTAATCAAATTTGTTCCATGTGATGAATTCAACTAATCGATAATATATGTTTATGCCTTATAACTGATTGATCCTACATATGTCCTATATGTTTTTTTCTCTCTTTTGTTGTTAGGTTGTTTTCTCTCTACTAGATGCAGGAAGACCATGACGCATGATCCAGGACTTTTTGTCAAGATTTTTATCATACTCCCTATTGTTTAAGTACATTTTAGTTTCGACCCCGTTTGTTTCTTACGATTTTTAGTTCTCCAAACAGAGAAAGGAAGTATGACGCTCGCTTTGTCTCATTTGATCTTAACATAGAGCTTACAGAGGTATAAGCCGTCTGTTGGTAGAGTTTTTGTTTATAGTTCATCTCTTTATCAATTTCCAAAGTAAAATTATTTTTTCATCATGTCAAATAAAAACTCCAATTAATATAAAAAAATCTGAATACATATTTTGAAGATCCGATCCTACATATATCTTTTCATCAACAAATCAGATTGCCAATTTTATTTTTCTGTATCTCCATAGTAGATAAGTACTATCATGTAGTTGGTAGGTTTAAAAATACTTCACAATCTCAATATGAAGAGATAAAGATAAACTTAAATATCAATTTGTAAATTCATAAGATAAATTTTGTTTTCAATAAACACATTAACTCTTATTAGTATTTAGTTGTTGAGTCCTAGCTAAAGTCTTCAATGTCAAGAGGTAGGATAGGAGACACTAATCTAAACCGGGACATCAAACAAAATAAATCATTATGCCTCGCTTTCTAAATCCCCACATAAAAAATGGATGATTATTTTTTAGAGAAATTGTTTTTTGTCGTTCACCGGGTTTTGAATACACATCATTATGCACATATTAGCACAATTAGCACAATATATATTCGACGAGAGGGCTGGTGGGTATTTCTCATCATTTTCTTATGATAATAAATTACTTCATCTCTTTGTTACTTTTCTCCATTATGTATTTTTCTCTCTTTTGGTCATCTGATATATTCCTTGCTTGCAATTACTTTTTGTATCCATCCTTCTTCATGGTAGGCTTATATTAAACGTGATAATTTCTGAGATTATGTTAATGATAACTCTAACGTTCTTGCATTGTTGGGAATCGCTACGACAGATTACTTGAATTTCAAAGAAATTATACTCGACGAGGACGGATGGGCATTGCTCATCATTTTTTTTACGTTAATAATGTACTTAATATGTTTTTTAGTTTTCTCGAATATGTCATTTTCTCTCTTTTGGTCATCTGATCTATTATTCATTGCATTTTTTTTATCCGTCCTCTTTCATGGCAGACGTATTAGAAGTGATAATTTATGAAACTTAAAATTTTAAAATTGAGATAGATAAGATTCTTTTTAAATGAAATAAGATAAAAGATCATACCTGAATGGGAGAAAGTTACGTGCTTCAAAAATATTAAATTAGATATAGTAATTATCGTTTCCCACATCTCGAGTATCACAATTTTCGGCAAATTAAATCATCCAAAAGCTATGGTTGTTCAGTGTCTATCCTTTGCTAATTTAAAATATTTATCTTATATTATCATAGCCTTATCTTTTATTTTTTCTAAAAAAACCTTATTATACTTATAAATTCCAACCTAGCGATACCCTTGATAGCTCATGTTGTTAGTGATAAACCATTAGTGTTCTCTCTCTCTCTCTCTGTGTGTGAGGGCGTGTGTTATATTCATCTTTTTCATCATATAATTAGAGCTCAACTGCTTTCTTTTGTTTGCTGTGTACTCTTCATTGTGACGCATATATGTCTTATGTATTATTGTTATTTTATGTTACACGATCTTATTTAGTATGTCTCACTTTTATCTCTTTATTATTCAAGTGCAGGTTTACTATGTTTTGCTAAAGTTACAGGGCATATCGAGAACAAAAACTCTAATGACTATTGTGTTTCTTCCACTCAACAAGACAAAACCATGAGTTTCTTCATCTTCATCAGCACACAAATCATCAACAACCCATTATATGAATTCTTCACTATTCTCATCCTTATTGAGTATTCATTTTGGTATTGCTTACGTTAAACATTGTCTACTCATTTTTATTTGAGTTGTAAATTCTTCGGCTATGAGTAGTGAGCCAAACAGTTTGTCGGAAAATAGTTATTGTAGTAACAACATCACTGATATTTTTGTGTTCAAAAATGTGAATGTACTGATTTAGCGAATTGATTTTTCTTCCGAGAATTGCATGGTCATGATTTTGAATTTCTTAGTCCTTAAACACTGTCTACTTAAAGGTGTTAGAGTTGTGAATTCCTTGGCAGTTTGTCCAAAAATAGTAAATGTAGTAACATAAGATGACCGTTAATTAGATTGTACCAGTAATTTTATTTCTTCACGAAGAAGAACATGAGATGTACTATTTTTTAATATTCGTCTAGATTTTTTAGCAGCACATTTTCTCCAATTTTTGGATGATTATTTATTAATTGAAAGTCTTTTTTAGAGAAGTTATTAATTGAAAGTCTTATTATCATTCAATCAAGTGTAAGAGTGTAATGTTGATGCCTCGCTGCATTTGATCACATAACGAGAATAATTTGGACAAAAAGTGTGACTTTGTTTAAAAATCCAAAAGATATGGCTATGTTAACTGCCACAAGTTATATTTTTCTTTTGTTTCTCTGTCTTCAATTTTTCGCTATTTATTAAAATTTGATGATTATTAAAATGATGTTGTTGTTAATACTTGAGCGCACTACATTTTCCGTGCGATGCACGGACGGTTTGCTAGTTACTATATAAAGATAAGTTCATTTCGTAATGTAATATTTTCATAGTAAGCTACCAATTATTTGTTGATAAATATTTTTTTTGAAAATAAGCTAATAAGAGGATTTTGTGTATATAAACATATGTTTAATAAGTAATATTTTTCAATTGTTTACTAAATATTGCATTAGTTTTATTTGAATAAATGTTGAGTTTAAAATAGTTATTTACTAATCTTATGAACAAGTATATTTGTTTGAACTAAATATTGTTTTTCTAGCTAAAATAAGTCTTTATAGATATAATAATTGCTCATTTCTTATTATTCATAGTAATTGTAATATTATTTGTTTACTTTAAATAAATATTAATAATAGTCACCGCAATTATTTGTTTCTAAAATACTTCTTTGTAAAATTATAAGTATGCGACTTGAACGTGTTTTCTTTGGATCGTTAGGGCGGACCTAGGGCTATGACCTAGCCGAGTATCCATATATATAATTAATGCATTTACTTAGAAGTACTATCGTTGTGACTAGAGAATTGATAAATTGTAGGCGACGCAGACGATGGCTACGTCGACTAACCGTGAAGACTGCTTCAAGTTAATTGATATCTCGATGTGAGGTGAGTTAAATGCTTAGTCTTGTCTGCCTAACTTACTTTGTGACGAACGTGATTTTATAAATTGTCTCAAAATTATATTGTTATGAGTTTATATTTGTCAAATGTTGGACTTGTTGACTACTTTTCTTGGAAACTCTCATGCGATAATTAATAATCCAGTTAATATTATAAAGAAGAATATCGCACGTACCGAAATCTACTATTACTTAGGAGACCTTTTGTTGGCATAACTCTATCTTTGTTGGCTAGAGATATTATTTGGGATGCCCTTTGTTGGCATGACTCTCTCCTTGTTGGCTAGAGATATTATTTGAGAGGCCCTTTGTTGACATTGTCTCTTTGCCTTGTTGGCTAGAGTCCCATCTAGTACGCACCCTTCTAGCCTTTTGGGTCTTAAGGGGGTGTTGAAACACTTAAGGTCTAGTTTGGTTTCAGGAGGCCCTTTGCTGCCATTATTATAAGAAATGCTTTTTGCTGGCATTATTCGTTGGCATTTCTATATCGTGCATAATAGGAGTTGCGATCATGCAATAGCAGGGCGCGGGACTCACCTAGACTGTCAATGTTACAAGTAGTATCTAGTAATGTTAGTGCCATAAGATTTCACAAATAGTTAGGAGAACTCCAAAATAGTCACAAGAAATATGAGTATGAATTTATGTGCATAATAAGGAAAATCAAACTCACATCAATTCTCTTTCAAAAGTCCTTGAATGATGTTGATGGAATTCACACACTAAGATTCAGAAAAAAACTACGTCCAATCCAACTGTCGAAGTTACCCAAAAAAAATCCAGTTATCACTTCGTAGCAGTATGGTAGCTTGATAGCGCATCAGCACCGAGCAACCCTCGAATTGAAACAAAGCAGTGATGAAGTCGATTAGACCGGCTAGAAACCCTTGGGGTGAAAGTTCGAGTTTTGGTTAAAATTGTCAGCTTCTCTGTATCGTCGTGTTGATTTTGGGTTTACGGAGTTGGACGTTACAACAGGGTCATGTTGTAATTTTAACATTTTACAGGGTAAGAACACTGCTAAAACACTACAAATCTAAAACACACCTCACACTTTCAGAGAGTAGTATGGATTATTTTAGGGAGGCACTTTTACAATTATCAATCTTGAGAATCAATAAACATTGTCCTCTCTTTTAAAATAGTAAAGATGTGAAAAACACTACAAAGTTCTTTTCCAACCTTGTGCAGTTCAGATAAGCAAGAATATGTTATATTAAGACGACACAAGCTATACTCTAGTCATTATAAACAAACTCATAAGGTGATAAAAAACCACTGATTGTAAAGTAGTTAAAACTGTCATTGACTTGAATCAAGTTTTCACAACAAGAAATTATCAATGAGATAAATTGCTTAAGAGCCATGTTGGGCAACCCCTATCTTTTTAGACAAGATCTAAGAGCCATGTTGGGAAACCCCTATCTTTTTAGACAAGAATGAGACACACAGGCACACTTAGTGCATTAGACAAGATCTAAGATTGAGTAGAGTTTGTGGGAATTGTAGGAATGTTTGCAACATAGGCAAAATGACAATCTAGCCAAAGCTGACAAACCGCACAGGTTATAGAACCATGGAGAACCACAAGGCAGTAGATCAAGAAGGCCTTGGGACTACCATGTCGTGGCACAGTGAGGTTTTGGATAGATGCGGGTGAGCCACGGTAGTCCGCAAACTGATTGATCAATGCATTCACATCCCTTTGGTAGGAGAGCAGGTTGCGATTTGCTTGTCGGACACTGTCGATGTGGAGGTAGACCGAGATAGCTGCTATAGACATGTCAACGAATATGACGATAGAGTTTTCAACTACACTGGACAAGTAGTACTCATAGTTGGATTTATTTTTTTGTTGGGTGAGGTTCGTGGTCACTACAAACACCATCAATCCTGAAACTGTTGTTCCTGAAAATTTGAAGACACCGTTGGCCTTCCCATTGATGATGTCCCAATATTTCATTAGCTTGATTCTATTCCTTCTCAATATTCTAACCTCAGAGTAGAGATGTGGTGGAAGATGATGTTGGTCATCTGGAACAACACCGGAACAACACCTGTAAAAAAACCCCCAAAAAAATCAGAAACTCCCTAAACATAAGGTGCATCGAATTCAAGAACTTTAGCAGATGAATAAAATAAGCACAAGAATTTGAGATCAAACAACATTACAATAATAACATAAGAAGAAAGATCGCAAGGAGGTGTTTCAAACTTGCAGAGGAGCAAAATAAAGCATCAAAGCATTTTTTCGAACATGAACTGTGCATTACCAACCACAATTGTTTACAGAAGAGAGAAGAAGTGATTCGGGACTATCAGGGCAGTATCAAGAACTGGATTGAAAAATTTTAGGCGTTTCAAACCATATTTAATGTTATTGGTTATGGATCACCCCGATTAAAGAACATAATTAATTTTGGAATAAATGAATATGGAATAACTTGTTGTTACTCTCATTAACGCATTGTGATATGTTCCCACTCAGTTTTGAGTGTCTTTTCAACTCTAGTTTTCTTGATTTGCAAAACCACCACAGGAGAGGCCTACGTTGGGGATGGGAACGTCGCATACTAGTGGAAGCATCATCAAGCCAAATAAAGTAGTGATCTTGCTATTTTGTTGTTGTAATATAATGTTTGTATTAACTCCAAACAAGGCTTGTGAACTCTTTTATGTATTAACGTAAGTTTTGTGAAACCGAAGTAAAGATCATTATTCATGATCATGGTGGGTAACTCTCTATGAGAAATGCACGCCCAGAGTTTCAGAAATGAAAATTTAGGGGTGTTACCCGACCCATTGATCCCCTACCTTTTTATTCTTTCTATGGAGGTTCTCTCTGCAGCCTTATATGTGGTATCCAATTACGGACGCTACGGGGGCATTACAATTAGCAGACAGGCCACAAGTTTCACATCTTTTACTTGTAGATGACTCGTTTTTATTCCAGAAATTCAGTATCAACAACACTTTAGGTCCTTAAAAACTCTCAAGCAAACTATTCTTGCAAAAATGCCAGATAGAATTGAGCAAAGGCCAAGCTCAATTCTTTCAAGAGTATTAAGGAAGAAATAATGCCACAAATATCAGGTCTGCTCCGTGGAACCTTTTTCTAATGCCTCGTGGGGCTGAAAAAGCATCCTCTGCGGAAGAGACCTTCTTCAGCAAGGTCAAATTTGGATCCCCAAAATCATGGACTCACAATTCGGCCTTTCAAGGACAACCGAGTCTCTAATACCCGTACTTCAAACCTACCAAGTCTCTTCACCACAATCACCAATCCAATGATAGAAAACCTACTTGGTTTCACAGATTGATGCAGATGGTCATGGAGGAAGATTAGAGATGAATCAGAGAGACATTCGGAGAAGATGAGAAGAATAATCTCGATGATTCATTGCTAAGACCAATTGGTCAATAAAAAGGAGTAAAACAAATCTCTAACCGTTGGATAGAGATACTAATAATCCAGAGATGTAAATGCAGATCTGCAAGGTGATATTTGCATAACAGTCCTCCAAGTTTGATGGTTGACTTTGCTGAGTCATTGAGGTGGCTCTTCGGTCCTTTGAGTTTAGTCTTCACATCTCATAAGTCCTTGGGCTGAGCTGAGAGGGCTCTTGTCCTTTGGGCTTTAAGCTGTATGGTCTAATACTCCCCCTCAAACTGATGGGGTGGGATGCACCATCATTTTGTTTTTGAGATCTTGAAAATGGTTTGTGGAGAGTCCTTTGGTGAAGATGTCCGCAATTTGCTCGGAGCTGTTAACAAAAGAGATAGATAAATCTTTAGTTAGAACTTTTTCGCGGATGTAGTGATAATCAATTTCAATGTGTTTAGTGTGTGCGTGTAAGACGGGATTAGCAGTGATAGCGATGGCTGAAATATTGTCGCACCAAAGGGTGGGTTTATGTGCAATATAAATATTGAGATCACGAAACAGAATTTTTAACCAGGCAAGCTCAGCTGCCGTTGAGGCAATGGCTCGATACTCTGCTTCAGTGGATGATCGAGCAACGGTGGGTTGTTTCTTGGCTCCCTAGTGTATAGGGTTAGAGCCAAGGAACACTACAAAGCCAGAAGTACTACGTCTGTCAGTGGGATTTCCAGCCCAATCAGCATCACTGAAGGCAGAGATTGGCATTATTCCTTTTTGATAAAATAAACCATGATTTTTGGATCC
The DNA here is from genome assembly GCA_023055425.1 of Linanthus parryae. NCBI lineage: Eukaryota > Viridiplantae > Streptophyta > Magnoliopsida > Ericales > Polemoniaceae > Linanthus > Linanthus parryae. The sequence continues at coordinate 4,318,782 of JALGPY010000002.1, forward strand.
TTGTAAATAGCGAAGAATACGTCTGGCCCCAGTGAGGTGGTTTTCAGTAGGTGTGTGCATAAATTGACAAAGATGATTAACAGAAAAGGAAATATCAGGACGACTAAATGTAAGATATTGTAGTGCGCCAAGGAGTTGGCGGTATGGTGTGGCATCTTGTAGCAGTTTGCTGTCCTGCGCATGATATTTAGTACCTGCAGAAAGAGGAGTAGGAGCAGGTTTACATGAGGACATATTAAAGCGAGAGAGAAGGTCAGAAATGTACTTCGCCTGATGTATGTAAATTCCAGTGTTGGTCCTGTTGATTTCAAGACCCAAAAAATAAGTTAGTGGCCCAAGGTTAGACATAGAGAATTCAGAATTAAGTTTCGAGATGAGAGAGGAGATAAAAACAGTTTCACTCCCTGTTACGATGATGTCTTCGACATAGAGAAGTAGAATGGTGGTCTTCCCTTTGAAGTGTTTGACAAAAAGTAAAGAGTCAGCATATGAGGAAGTAAAGCCAAGACTATATAAATAATTAGTAAAACGTTCGAACCATGCACGAGGGGCTTGTTTTAAGCCATATATGGACTTGTGAAGTTTGCATACATAATTAGGGAATTGTGGGTTTCTAAAGCCTTGGGGTTGTTTCATATAAACAGTTTCTCGAAGAGTACCATGAAGAAACGCATTTTTGACATCAAGTTGTTGTAGAGGCCAATCAAAGTTAGCCGCAAGAGCTAAAATAGTGCAAACAGTTGAATGTTTGACAACGGGACTAAAAGTTTCATCATAATCTATCCCCGGATTTTGATGAAATCCTTTGGCAACCAAACGTGCTTTATACCGAGAGATAGTACCACTCGGATTGTATTTTGTACGGTAAACCCACTTGTTCCCTATTATGTTAGCATTGGGTGGAGGTGGAACCAAATTCCATGTGTTTTGTTGTGTGAGGCTAGTGAACTCTTCAGTCATGGCGGAGCGCCACTAAGAGTGTTTACTAGCCTCCGTGTAAGAGGTGGGGTCAGGTAAAATAGTAAATGCAGAAAAACCTGTCTTTCTTTTGCTGATACCGGATTTACTCCGGGTTTTCATCGGGTGCTGGTTTGTGTCAGGACCAGAAATTAATTGTGGAGCAGCAACATTTTGCGGAGCAGAATTATGCGGGCTGGTGATCGGTTCAGCAACTGTGTCAGCGGCTGTTGGAGCTGGACCAGTGGCAGGGCCAGCGACTGATGGCTCGCTGGAGGGAAGTGGGACAGAGGGGGTGGGATGTTCCATCTCAGAGCAGTTCGCCGGTGTGGGAGATGTCACCGCTCCGGTGTGGGTTACCTCGCCTGTACCGGTGTGCAGGTCAAACACTGGGTTCGGGAGAGTGACCGAATCAGATGTATGAGAGACACTAGTAGGCTGCATCCCGACAGCCGGAGCCGGTCCCTCCACACCTTGGTTCGGCGAGGTCATCACTGATGGTCTTTGCGCTTGGGGCAAAATTATAGTGGTTGTAGAAGGTGTTGTGGTACCTGCAATAGAAGAAGACAAAGTAGAGTTGTCAGAATTAGATAAAGCAAAAAGGGAAAGAAAGTTTCATCGAATACTACATCACGACTAATATATATGCGATTAGTGCTTTTGTCAAGACACATGTATCCTTTGTAGTCTTCCGTGTACCCAATAAAGGTGCACACTTTGGACTTACCATCAAGTTTAGAGGAATTGTAAAGTCGAAGATACGCAAAACAAGCACACCCAAATATTTTTAAGCGAGTGTAATCAGGTGGAGTGCCAAAGAGGAGTTCAAAATGTGATTTGTTGAAAGGCATACGATTAATAAGAAATACAGAAGCTGCAACAGCATGATACCACAAATAGTTTGGTAACGAGGCACGTTTAAGCATAGTAATAGCTGTTTCAATTTATGTGATGATGCTTGCGTTCGAAAACGCCGTTTTGTTGTGGTGTGTGTGGACAAGATTTTTGATGGGTAATCCCATCTTTATGGAGAATCTGCTGAAAAGAAAAAGACGTGTACTCACCTCCACCGTCAGTATGTAAAATGTGAATAGAATGATTCAGAAGCTTTTCGATTTGAGTTTTAAATTGTGAAAAAACTGTACGAACATCAGATTTATGGTGAAGAGGGAAGAGCCAAGTATACTTTGAGTAATCATCTATAAACAAAACATAATACCTATACCCATGATAAGATTTAGAGCTAGATGGCCCCCAAACATCGATATGTAATAAATCTAAGGGTTCATTTGTGTGAGAGCTAGAAGACGAGTAAGGTAACCGATGCATTTTCCCTTGCAAACAAGAATGACAAAGGCCATTATTATTTTTATTAGAAATGCTAGTAGAGGGAACTATTTTATTCAAAACAAAATCAGAGGGATGACCCAAACGGTCATGCCAAGTACGAGCATCTACTTTATTGGCAACAAAATCACGATTAAGGGATTTAAAGGAAAGAGAATCGATGGGACAAAGCCCATTTTTACTCAGCCCCTGGTAAAGAAGAGTTCTCCTAGTTTTGTCCTAAATAGAAAAAGACGTAGCATCAAAAATAAATCGACAATTATTATCAGAACACAGTTTATGAACGGAAAGTAAATTTGTACTAAGTTTGGGAACGTGTAGTGTGTTGTGAATTCATGAGAGCGAGTGGTGAGTAAAGCGGTACCCGAGTGATGAATAGGGATGGTTTGGCCATTGCCAACCGCAACTTGTTCACTTCCAAGGTAGGGATCGGCAACACTCATGTTTTGAAAATCATTTGTCATGTGATTGGTGGCACCAGTGTCAAATAACCAATAATTAGGCTGATGGTAAGACTGTGTAGACGCAGTTAAGGCTGTGAGAGAGTCTGGTGGCATGCGCCCTTGATAGGCGTAGTTCATTCTGTGAATGCAATCTAAAGCCGTGTGATATTGTTGACCTCAAATTTGACAAATTTCAGTAGGACGCTGAGAAAAACCAATGTTACGTCCTCCACCACGACCCCCATGGTAATTTCCTCTGTTGGAGTCAAAGCGACCCCCACGATTCTGGCCACCATACCCACGGCCACGATTGTGGCTACCATACCCAGAGAAATCAGAATTAAAGTGACCTCTACCTGTTCTACCATACCCGCTACCGTAGCTTCCACGATGGTTGCCACGGTTAGGGTAGTTGGACTGTGATCTTCCCCTTCCACCGTGTCCCCCACGGTTGGAATTGTTATCGGTAGTGATGGTGTTAAAGGCCATGTTTGGACTTTGATGGACAACATTTTGTGATTCAAGCATGGCTTCCTCACTTTTCAATAGGACATGAAGATCATCAAAGGATATGGGTTCAGCTTTAATTCGGATAGATGATCGAAACGGATTATATTCGGGAGGCAACCCATTCATAGCATATAACAACATGTGTTCATCATTAATATTTACCATAACCACCATCAATTTATCCCGAATATTCTTTAGTTTGGTCATATAGACATCAATAGAGTCCGAATTCTTCTTGACAGTTTGCAAATCCGATTTGAGTTGCATAATATTGGAGCATGTAAGCGAAGCGTACCTTTTTCCAAGTGTTAACCAAATCGAGCGAGAGGAGGACTGGCCAATGATATGAGTAATTCTGGACTCAAAGTGGCATTGAGTATTGTGACTAGGGCCCGGTCCTTTTGCAACCAAGCTTGAAATTCTGGATTCGCAGTCATTTCAGCACCATCGGTGCTCTTCACAAATTCTGCCGAAGCGGGTTCAGATCCATCAAGAATACCAAGGAGATTCTGTGTTCGGAGTAGGGATGTGATTTGGTATTTCCAAATCACATAGTTTTGATAGAACCCTACTGGGTCCAGGGGTAAAATAGAGAAAAGTATAGATCACTTCGAGGGGATCAAACCTCCAATGGCAGAATGTTATTGATAATTCTTAAGCATAAATCAAGATACACCAGTCTAGCAATTTATAGATAAATGCATAAAAGGCAAATAAATAAGAAAGGAAAATAAAATAACATATGGCACTGATGAAGGCCTTATTCTCTCCTGAATTTGGCATTAATCCTTGGCAGTCAATTTGTGAATGAAATTACCGTACCAGGATCCGATACTGATTGCAATCGTATCATTCCCCCGCCCTTATAACAACCTTGCCCTCAAGGTTGAGAAGCTAGAAATGCTGGAAACTTATCCTTTACTGTTTGGTAAGGTATCCAAGTAGCATCTTCCACTGGTAAGTTTGCCCACTGAATCAACACATCTACATCAGCTTTATTGGAACGCTTCACAAGTCGTCGGTCCAATATAGCCTCGGGTTCTAATACCGCCTCCCCGTTGTCAGAAAATTTTGGTAACTGAGTTTGCACAACATGCTGATCACCCAATTTTTTCTTTAAACAAGAAACGTGGAAGACTGGATGAATTCTTGCCCCCTCTGTAAGGTCTAGCCGGTAAGCCACAGGTCCTATCCGTTGGAGAACTTTAAAAGGGCCGTAAAACCGTGGGGAGAGCTTTTTTGAAGAACGAACTTGAATTGTTGATTGTTTGTATGGATGCAGCCTTAGGTATACCCAATCACCAATCTCAAACTCTCTATGACTCCTGTGTTTGTCAGCTTGTTGCTTCATCCGAGAGCGGGCAACATGCAGGTTATCCTTAAGAAGTCGTAAAAGGTTATCCCTTTCCTTTAGATCATAATTAACCTGGTCCACACTCGAGGTTCCATGCGTATATGAAGTGACTAAAGGCGGTGGCCGGCCATAAACTGCTTCAAATGGAGTCATCTTAGTGGATGAATGATAGGTAGTATTGTACCACCATTCCGCCCATGGAAGCCAACGTACCCAGTCCTTTGGGCTTATCACATGTAAACAACCGCAAGTAGTCTTCCAGACAACGATTAACTACCTCTGTTTGGCCATCGGCCTGCGGGTGGTAAGTTGTACTCATCTTCAGCTTCGTTCCTTGCAACCGAAAAAGCTCTTTCCAAAATTTACTTGTGAATACTTTATCTCGATCACTGATTATAGATTGTGGCATTCCATGAAGCTTGAAGATATTATCAATAAAAACACGAGCTACAGTGGCAGCAGTGTATGGATGAGAAAGGGGACAAAAGTGGGCATATTTAGTCAGGCGGTCAACGACCACATATATCACACTTTTCCCTTGAGAAAGAGGAAGACCGTCAATGAAATCCATAGAGATGTCTGACCATACCTGAGTAGGAACCTCTAAAGGCTGTAAAAGTCCAGGGCTTGCCACTATTTCTGCTTTAGTCCTCTGACATATCTCACATTCTTGCACAAATCGCTTCACGTCCTTCCTGATTCCCTTCCAATAAAAAGCACGGGATAACCGCTTGTACGTTCTAAGATACCCTGAGTCTCCAGCAGATGGGGAACTATGAAACTCATTAAGTAGGCGTACCTTGTGGGTTGAGTTTGATGCTAACACAATCCTACCCTTGTACCTGAGGTCCTTGCCATCCCAAGTGTAATGAGAATCCACAACTTGTTCTCCTTGTAACTTCAGAATTGTGTCCTGTATTGTTGCATCAGTTTGCCACTCTTTACGAATGTCATCTAGCCCACAGAAAATTGGAGTTGATATGGCGTCCACAATTTCTTGCTCAGGTATTCTAGAAAGAGCATCGGCAACCAAGTTTTCTGCCCCTCTTTTGTAAACGATCTCATAGTCGTATCCCAATAGCTTTGACACCCATTTTTGCTGTTCCATAGAGGAAAGTCGCTGCTCGAGTATATACTTTATACTTTTGTGATCAGTCCTGATCTGGAAGTGACGACCAATAAGATAAGGTCTCCATTTCGTCACAGCATGGACTATTGCCATCATCTCCTTGTCATAGACCGACATTTGTTGGTGAAGTTGAGACAATGCCTTGCTAGTGTAGGCTAAAGGCCGACTGTCTTGCATTAATACTCCCCCAATTCCTACTCCACATGCATCACATTCTACCACAAACAATTTCTGAAAATTAGGTAGCGCGAGAACAGGAGTGGTACTCATGGCTAGTTTCAGTTCTGCAAAAGCTAAGTCAGCTTCTCGCCCCCATTTGAAAGAATCCTTGCGAAGTAAAGCTGTTAAAGGAGCACTAATCTTAGCATAGTCCTTCAATAATTTTATGTAATATCCAGTCAAACCTAAAAAACCACGTAGTGCACGAAGATTCTTTGGTGTCGGCCACTGGACCATAGCCTCGACTTTAGAAGGATCTGCTGCAACGCCATTCTTAGAAACAATATGACCAAGATATTCGACCTGAGACTGCCCAAAGCTGCACTTAGACTTCTTAACAAACAAAGAGTTTTCTTGCAGCAAGTTGAAAGCAATATGTAAATGATGCATATGGTCTTTCCAAGATCGACTATATATGAGGATATCATCGAAGAACACCAAAATGAACTTACGTAGATGTGGTCGAAAAATGTCATTCATCAAGCTCTGAAAAGTTGAGGGAGCATTCGTCAAGCCAAATGGCATGACAAGGAACTCGTAATGACCATCATGAGTTCTAAAAGCGGTCTTCGAAATGTCGTCTTCATGAACCCGAATCTGGTGATATCCAGAACGTAAATCCAGCTTCGTAAAATACTTAGCACCTCCGAGTTCGTCTAGTAACTCATCGAAAACTGGGATCGGGTATTTATCCTTAACATTCCTGCTGTTTAACACCCGATAATCGACACACATCCGCCATGTACCATCTTTCTTACGAACTAGCAAGACTGGAGAAGAGTGAGGACTAACACTTGGCCGAATAATCCCATTGTTCAAAATTTCCCGAACGATCTTCTCGATCTCAGACTTCTGAATATAAGGGTAACGATATGGTCTTACCGTCGCTGGTCCACTGCCCGGAAGCAAGGGAATGCGGTGATCTTGAGCTCGCTTGGGTGGTAGTTCTTTCGGTTCTTCAAAAATTGCTGAAAACTCTTTCAAGAATGCTTCAAGATCATTGTCTGCCCCTATAGGAGACTTAAAATTGTTCAACTCCCTGACCTCTACCACAAATAGTTCAGATGGTTGTTTTAGAATCCTCTCCATTTGGTGCGTGCTGACAGAGGTAACCTTGCCTGCTTTATTCCCTTGAATGACTACATCCTTTCCGTCAACACCAAATTTCATAATAAGCTCTGAGAAGTTCCAAGTAATATCTCCAAGAGTGCGCAACCAACGAGTACCCAAAACTAAGTCACAACCATGCAACGGCAATATAAACAAATCAGTTTTGATGCTCTGACCTTGTGCAATCAGTATCGGATCCTGGTATGGTAATTTCATTCACAAATTGACTGCCAAGGATTAATGCCCAAATTCAGGAGAGAATAAGGCCTTCATCAGTGCCATATGTTATTTTATTTCCTTTCTTATTTATTTGCCTTTTATGCATTTATCTATAAATTGCTAGACTGGTGTATCTTGATTTATGCTTAAGAATTATCAATAACATTCTGCCATTGGAGGTTTGATCCCCTCGAAGTGATCTATACTTTTCTCTATTTTACCCCTGAACCCAGTAGGGTTCTATCATTATATCTGGACATCTGGACATTTACCAGCACATGCTAAAGCTCTTCCGTCTGCAACTTGTACCTCAAACTTCTCACATTTGTCAATTGGACATCCTACCTTCTTGGAGACATTTGAGTCTATGAAGTTATCCATACTCCCCGAGTCAATCAAGATAACTACAGGTTGGCGTTTGATAAACCCTTTTACCCGCATGGTTTGAGGAGTAGAATAACCTGATAAGGCATGGACAGAGATCGCAAGTTGTTCGCCATCCGTAGTTTGGCTGTCATCTCCTTCCCTTGAGGTCTCATCTGGCTCATCGACACCCTCAAGGTCATCTTCAGCCTCTCTAACAGGTTCTATCATCAGCAACCTCTTATGTTTACATCGGTGTCCCTTTTGCCATTTTTCGTCGCAGTACCAACAAAGTCCTTTTGCTGTGCGTTCCTTCAATTCGTCATCCGTTAACCTTTTAGTGGGGGCGTAGCCACTTGGAGGTGTTGAAGACGTTGACTTTTCTCTGAGAAAATGGCTCTGTGTCGGAGAATAACTTTTTGTTGTCCGTCGGGCAGCATCCATCATTCTCTCCTCTTGCAAGCGGGCAAATGATATTGCAGCTGTCATGGTACGCGGCTTATACATCTTGACTTCCCGACGTATCTCAGGTTTTAACCCTTCAATGAAAGTACCTACCAGTTGAATTTCTGACCAATACCGAGCCCGATTTGCAAGACGCTCAAATCTTCCTTGATACTCCAGAATAGTTGAACTTTGTTGAATCTTGGCAAGTTCTCCATGGACATTGTCATAACCGGTAGGTCCAAATCGAACCAATAATCCCTCAACGAACTCATCCCACCTAGGCACTCCTCGAGTAGATTCAAACCAGTCAAACCATTGAATTGCTTCATCGTCAAGGTAGATAGAAGCAATCTCTACCTTCGAATTATCTGGAGTCCGGTGAAATCTGAAGTAGCGCTCTGCACGTGAGATCCAGCTGGTTGGATCTCCTCCTTCCCATCGTGGAAACTCTATCTTCATTCTGGACAAACCAGAATATCTATCCGGATATTCATTACAGTTGCGGATGGGGTCGTCTGGGTTGGTAGTTCTGTCTGTTGTGTCCCCTCTAGCACGACCTTCACCATTATTTAGTGAAATATCTGCACGTGCAGAGGATGAGTTTGATGTAAAACCCATTTGTTCTCTATTTGGCTGGGACAACAGGCCTACAATCACATCCAGCTTTTTGTTGACATCAAGCATATCGGCTTGTAATTTCTCAATGCTTTCACCATGCTTCAGCAACATGGTACTTTGTTGGTTGAGTTGTTCATCTCGCTCAACATTACTTCTTGTCATGGTGATGGAGGATCTTTGGCTCTGATACCAAATGATAGAACCCTACTGGGTTCAGGGGTAAAATAGAGAAAAGTATAGATCACTTCGAGGGGATCAAACCTCCAATGGCAGAATGTTATTGATAATTCTTAAGCATAAATCAAGATACACCAGTCTAGCAATTTATAGATAAATGCATAAAAGGCAAATAAATAAGAAAGGAAAATAAAATAACATATGGCACTGATGAAGGCCTTATTCTCTCCTGAATTTGGCATTAATCCTTGGCAGTCAATCTGTGAATGAAATTACCATACCAGGATCCGATACTGATTGCAATCGTATCAAGTTTGTCCCATCGAGTTTTGTTGGAACCAGATTGTGTATACTAGAGAGGAGGTAAAGGGGATTTGCCGATGAAGTTTGAGCAGCGACGGAAACTATGGCGTTAGCCGATGATGAGCCGATCGATGGGGTAGTCATCGGCTCTGATACCATGATCGAAAACATACTTGGTTTTCACAGATTGATGCAGATGGTCATGGAGGAAGACCAGAGATGAATCAGAGAGACATTCGGAGAAGATGAGAAGAATATTCTCGATGATTCATTGCTAAGACCAATTTGTCAATATAAAGGAGTACAACAAATCTCTAACCGTTGCATAGAGATACTAATAATCCAGAGATGTAAATGCAGATCTGCAAGGTGATATTTGCATAACAGTCCTCCAAGTTTGATGGTTGACTTTGCTGAGTCATTGAGGTGGCTCTTAGGTCCTTTGAGTTTAGTCTTCACTTCTCATAAGTCCTTGGGCTGAGCTGAGAGGGCTCTTGTCCTTTGGGCTTTGAGCTGTATGGTCTAATATCCAACCCTAAAAATTTTCTATAAACACAATAAGCAATAATGGCTTATTCCAATGCCTTGAGTGTTTCTTTGATCCACCCACAGTCACAACTATTACGAAAATCTACACCCCCCCCCCCTGGATAATTGCCCCGATTAGCAGATTTGGGCTCACACTAAGGATGGCATCTCCTCAGTCAAGTCAACCTGCCATTTGGCCCGGCGTCAGACAACTCCCCTCTCCTTACTTCTGAACTCCATCTCGCAAGCTCAACTTCGCATGTTGGCATCTCATATGCTCTCCCAATCGAATGCACTCCCACATTTCGACAACCTGTTTAAGAGAAAGATTATCACATCATCCTATTTCTCCATAAACTCCTTACACAATGAAAATATGGAGCACGTGTTTTTTGAATGAGTGTTCTCAATGTATATTTGGAGAGGATCACAACTCCGACTTGATTTTCAGAGAGGCACCCATACTCCTCCCAATGTCACATTTTCGGCGATTTTATCTCAGATTCTGAACAAGAAGGACAAAATTTATTTTTTCCATACTCTATGGCATATTTGGCATACCTGGAATTCATCGGCCATGAACAAAAAAATTAAGATTCCCGCTGATTCTATACAAGCCCTGAGTTTTGTCACACTTCCTTCGAGAAATCTTTGCAAGGTAACCATTACACAATCTCCCCCCCCCCCCCCCCCCCCCCGCCAACTGGGATCCTTCTGTCATTCTCTTTCTCAAACAGCTCAACAATTCATTGTCAGGAATGGCTCGCATACAGTAGTAATAGTATCTGTATCTACGCGGCTTGGAACCAGCACTCAAGAAAAGGGGCGGGGGCTTGGATTTTTTACACAACATATGGATATCAAGTTCACAAGGAAATGGTTTCTTTCAGTTGCAGAAGTGCTCTTGCTGACGAAGCTATTTGCCTTTTCAAAACCCTATCCTGGTTTTATGTTGAAAGCTATATTAATGTCGCCATTGCAACGGACTGTTCCAACCTGATTCAAGGTCAGATGCACAAAAAAGACAAAACATCATCGGTACTCCACGACATTCAGCAGATTATCAAATCATTTAGCTAGATTTAAGCTTCTTAAAGTTGCAAGAAACGAGGTCGCTGAACCAGATGAGATGGCAAAGGAAATACTCAAGAGCAACATCACTGCCCCAAGAAGTGGGGTAGGATAACCATTTCATGTTTCTGTTTTTCTAGTATGCAATTTCACTTTAGTTGTAATCTCTCTTGTTATGCTTAAACTCTGCAACCTTTTTCCTCCAAGAAAAATGAAAACATGGCAATATTAAATCAATCTCATGAGGGAAGCTAGTGATGTACTTTAATATTACCAAACAACAAACAGTGCTAATAGCCCGGCACATAGCCCTGTTGAAAAAGGGCTGAGTAACTGAACTATGTGGAATGATGGAGTTCAAACCAAGTTTTTAGGTGATCTACGGTTCGTCACTTATAGTAGTTTTTGGAACAAATTTTCTCTCAGAGAGTATGGAATGGTAGGAAAGTGTCCTTTCCCAAACAAAGAGGGATGAAAGTGTCTTTTATTTAAATCTGAGGGGCTGAAAGTGTCTTTTACCTAGTAATAATTGGGAAATTAATATTTACTTAATACTACCTCTGTTTCTTCTCTTTCACCTTACTTCACTTTTTGACACTATTCACTGGGTCACTTTGATCCGGTGATTTGGTTAGCAAAACGATACACGAAATCGGTAATCTTTGCATGATCTTGTAGAGAAAACTTTACTCTACAATACGATGAAAAAATTATCTCAAAATTACATTGTTTTGCTATTCAAATCACCGAGTCAAAGTGACCCAGATACGGGTAAAAAATTCCTCCTAAGGTGAAAGAGAAGAAACAGAGGTAGTATTTTATAGCGCTTCGTTTACGTTTTAATAGGGGGCTGGATTTATCTCTATTGGGCTTGGATTTGGCTCTGTTTAATGAGTTGTCCATTTATAGAGCTATTGTTTTGTAGGATTATGTTGAGCGTTTTTTTAATTGTCGTTGTTTTAGTGAAATTTTTATAATGTATGCTATTCTGTCGTACCATTTAAAGTGTTTCTTGTCAAGGATATGCAGAGTTGCTGCTACTCCTGCAGGAGAAGGAAATCCAAAACGCTAACAGAAGTCGAGTAAAGATAACTAGGATAGTTTACGTGGAGAAAACTATTGTTCGCGACGGTTGTGTTTTACTTTTAAACTTGTACTTAACTTTTAAGGACGCCGTGTTTAAGAAGTTGCTTGAACACCCTAATAAAAACGAATCATTTCTTCAAAATAAAAAACGAATCATGATTCGAGTGTGGTTGCCAATATCTGAATTTAACAATGACGCTTTGCAAAAAAATGAATTTAACAATGACGAAACGCAAATAAAACGATTCATAAATTAAGTGTGTTTGCGTTTATTTGAATTTAGCAGGTGACCAAATTGCAAAAATAAATCGTTACCCGTATTTGGTACACAAACAATTCAACTCTAGACGTTGTATTCTCTCGCCTCTTTGTGGATTAATCTTCGATGAATTGTTCTGCACCTGAAGCCACTCTCCAAAGAAAGCGAACTCTCGGAATACGTAAAGTTGTTGCGGGCACGGGCATTCCGTGCTTTATCAAGTTTCGTCAATGTTTTCTTCAGCGTGTCGTACACAAACAGACCGTAGTACCGGCAGCGAAAGAAAATTGTATAATCTTCAATCTTGATGAGTTTCACATTATCATACAAATACACGCCAAGAGGGAATGACCTGGACGATATCTTCATCATCTTAACATAATCAAGTCTTACCTCGTGGCTGATCGCCCAATACCAACTATCGTACATCTCAAGTGTCCATACGAAAACTCCGCTTTTACGAAGATGACAAAAGTATAATTGCCCTTGCACTTCAAAGAAATACATATCCTTGTGCCAAATCCGATTATAACCACATACGTCGCCTGGATGAGGCATAGAACGGAAGCTTTCAACATCCATGTCATAGATAACCACAGAGCTTCTACAGTGAGGAATGTGGTTTCGATCTTTCATGTCGCTTGGTGCCATCCAAAGAAGAAAGTTTTTGTAGATTGTTGGGTTGACAACAGCTTGGTCAATTGAAGACATTGGCGGATAGGAAGAATTCGAAAGTTTTCTCCACATCGTATTCGTAGATTCGTATATGAAGAATTCATATTTGTAGTCTGGTGCATCACTTAACTGGCTAGAAAAAAGCAGCTTGTATCCTTCTTGAGCTGACGGATGAAAAAAGATTGCAGTCAGCGATAAAGGATGATCAGAAGATGATTCAGGTGCATGTATGTAGGTGTTTTCTCTAGTAACAAGATCCCAAACAAGATATTGCGATCCGAGTGACATCTGGAACACTAAAAACCCTTTGAAAGATCCGACGAGCATCGGACAGACGTGGGCGGTCACTTTGACGTAACCGTTGCGCATGATCTTGACCAATTTGTATCTTTCGGATTCCTCGTCGAAAAGAAACAAATCCAACTCGTTGTTCTTTGAGATCTGAGAACTCGCCCTGCTTTTAAAGTGGATTTGAGCAAAGTTTGACGACGAAGTTAAGGCCAACCACTTTTTGCACACTGTTTGCAGATTCAGAATACAACGGAGTGGGAGTTTACTAAGAATGTTGATGACAATATCGTCGGGAAGATCCTTTAGAGGAAATCCATTGCTGGCGTTGTTGTTGTTGTCGTTGTTGTTGCTTCTTCTTTTTCTTGTTCTAAGAAGATGTCTCCGGAGCCAATGAAACATGGTGCGGACGGAGAAAAGTTTCAACCTACGTGTGAAGGATGATTAATGAATAAAAAGAGAGTGTTTTGAAGGTGTTTATATAGAGATTATAATCCTAGTACAAGACAAATTTACATTTCTTACTCTTTTGTTAGGAAAAGATTTCTTACTCCTTTTACTTGAAGAATACGTAATCCGTTTGGGGGTGAAAGACTTTGTATTGCAGTGTAACTTACTAACGTGGTATACAATAATAACACTAGAAAAGCCATAACTTACCGCAAAAAAAAAAAAAAAAAAAAAAAAAAAAAAAAAAAAAAAAATTACCGCAAAAAAAAAAAATAATAACACTAGAAAAGCCATAACTTATTCGGGCTCATTTCATTTGTCGTTGATGGGCCAAAATGTCCAAGCTCAAACCCAAACCTTGTGGCGGTTGGGTTGGCCTGGTGTTTTGGCCTTCTGCAAAACCCTACAGGAAAAATAAATGACAAAAAGAATATTACACATTCAAATTTAAACTATAACTAAAAGCGTGACAATGTTAAAATCAACCTCTAGAGAGAATGAAGATGAAAAAAATGATTATCAAACATCTACTATACAATTACCGAACGATTTGGACTATGAGTGTTCGAGTCATGTCCACAGTGTGAACTGTGAGTTTGAGCGCAGCCTCTTTCATGCTCATCAGTTGACACCAGTGGCGGAGCCAGAATTTGGGTGAAGGGGGGCACAATTTATTTTAGGAGAGGATATAGATTTTTAACGAATAAAAAATTAAGATGATCTAATAAACACCATAATCTTTTTGTGTATTTATGAAAAATTAAAGGACAATTATGTATATTAAATAAGTGACACTTTTGTTGTCCAAAAAAATGTTTTTGTCGAGATTCGAAGTTTAATAAAACCTCAGTCTTTTTGTGTATTTATGAAAAACGAAGGGACAATTGTGTATATTACATAGTTGGGACTTTTTTTTTTGCTCTAAAAAATATTGTGGTCGAAAAATGCTTCTGCTGAGACTCGAACCCAAATAACAAAGCTTCCAATCCACCATTTTGACAGCTGGACTAGAGTTGAATTTGTGAGCTGGATGTGGGTACATGCATATATATTTAGTAATTACACAAATAAAAAAGAGCTATGAAAAGCCTTTGCCGAGATTCGAACTCAACCGCTGGGGCACAGTACATTTCATGTCAATGTTGGGGGGGGGGGGGGGGGGGGGGGGCACATGTATCTATCAATACTGCAACGACTGAAAAAAATCTAAAAGAATAGGGGTATTGTAGTGTTTCGGAGAATGTTTGGTGGCGCACGTGCCCCCCGTGCCCCTATATGGCTCCGCCCGTGTTTGACACCATGTGGCAGAGACATCTCCTACCATTAAGTTCATACACTAATGTGTAGGCATCCACCTATTTAAGAGCAATAGTAACTACACTTTAACCCCCTTAGGTTGGGTAAAATTCACTTACACCCTCTCAGTTTTGGTTGATCTTCACTTACACTCTTTTTAGTTTGGAAAACTTCACTTTTATCCCTTATGCTTACCAAACATGTTGTCACTTCCACCCCCTCTATGCATTCACTATGCTATCTTATGGTAACTTCTCAAAATCAGTTTTTCAGACAAATTTAGGTTTGCAGAGGCTGCAAAAGTCAATCCAGGCCAGTATATTCTTAACACATGCAAATTTTTTGTATTCTATCACATGTTTCATATGCATTTCTGAACATGGTGCAGCTACTACAAGTGAAAAATTAGGATTAACTCAAGGTAGAGTTTACAATTTTATGGTGAACTGACCTTTATAGCATTTTCAAGGGTAAATCTATCCAAAAAAAACTGAATTTTGAAAGTTACTCTACCAACTAACAGAGTGAATACACGTAGGGGGTGTAAGTGACAACATTGTTTGTAGTTATAAGGGGTGTAAGTGAAATTTTCCAAACTAGAAGGGGTGTAAGTGAAGAGCGACCAAAACTGAGGGAGTGTAAGTGAAAATTACCCAACCTAAGTGATTCAAAACACATCCATCCCTTGAAGTTCGGGAATGGACGCCTTCACCATGTCGGCAGGACATACTTCAGAACATCTACACTTCTTAAATATAATTTTGTAGTTTTTGGAACAAATTTTTCCTCTTTAGAGTAACGGAATGACACAACCAGGGTGTGTAACTGTCCTGAAGTTTGGCACACCGACTTGGTGAAATGTCATTTCCCAAACTTCAAGAGATGAAAGTGTCTTTTAGTCAAACCTGAGGGGTGAAAGACGAAGTGTCTTTTACCCACTAGTAATTGGGAAAATTAATATTTATTTAATATTTTATAGCCGTTTCGTTTACGTTTTAATAGGGGGGCTGGATTTTCGACCGTTGCAATCAAGACCTATCCGTTACCGAAAAAGTGTGATCTCTCTCTCTCTCTCTCTCCCTCACTTCATGTTGAAACATCAACACTCTCTTCTCTTCTGTCTCAGACTCAAACTCAGAGAGAGAGAGAGAGAGATAATTTTCAAGAACTCCCTTCAGTTTTCTTGAAAAATGGTGGCAAGAACACCGCCGAAGCAGAGGAAGATGGTGGTAGCTCCACTCAACCCCACCCTTCTCAGAGAAACAGTCACCAAGGTACTACCTTTTTCCATCTCTCTGTATCAAGATCTCATTCTCTGTTTAAATCTACAATCTTTTTCAGATTAGTTCTTCAAAGATGGGGTCTTTATTCATTCTATTGAGCTCTGTTTTGATGTGGGTTTCTTGAAAATTTTCAAAAATTGGGGATTTTTATAGGTGGATCAGTGTATGGCTAGATTGCAAGAGCTTCAGTACACGGTTACGGGTGGGAGGAAGGTGATCTCCGGCGTGAGTTTGAGTCCTCGGAGTACTAGAGTTTATCTCCGGACTAGTCTCCGGTGCAAGCAAGAGTCTTTGAGGTATGGATCTTTAAAAATTTGAACTTTATGGGTTGGTGAAGTGTAGATTGCAGTTTACTGAACTGGGTTGATCTTTGATTTGAAGAATCAAGAGCTCCAATCCTCGGAAATCTCCGCCGGGGAAGTTGCCGCCGGTGAATGCAGGTCTCTCTTTCTCTCTCTCAATTTTTTGGGTAATTTTCACTTACATCCCCTCAGTTTTGGTTGATTTTCGCTTAGATCTCTCTTAATTTAAAAAAAAAACCAACTTACACCCCTTATGACTACCAAACTTGTTGTCACATACACCCATTCTGTTTAATCACCATGTTAGTTGGTTGCTTCACTTCTCTAATTCAATGTTCCGGACATATATATTTTTTTTTTTTTTTTTACGGAGGCTGCAATGGCCAATCCACCTCAAATTTTGTAAACACTACCTCGAATTAGTCACGACTTTTGCTTCTACTAGTTGCACCATGTTCAGAAACGCACACGAAACCTGCAATTGTTACATATGTTAAGAATACACACTGGGGTGAATCGGCCTTTGCAGCCTCTGCCTCAATTAACAGGGTAATTGGTAGCTTAACTTCCCTAATTCAATATTCCGGACAGATTTTCCCTTATGGAAGCTGCAAAGGTCAATCCACCCTAAAATTTGTAAACTCTGCCTCGAATTAGCCACAACTTTTGCTTGTAATAGTTGCACCATGTTTAGAAACGCATACAAAACCTGCGACCGTTGCACATGTCAAGAATACACTCTAGAGTGATTTGGCCTCTACAGCCTCTGCAATGATAAATATGTCGGAAAAACTGAATTTTGGAACTTACCCTACCAACTAAGAGTGGATGCACATAGGGGTGTAAGTGACAACGAGTTTTGCGGTCATTAGGGGGGTAAGTGAATTTTTTCGAACTAGGAGGAGTGTAAGTGAAAATCAACCAAACCCCATAGAATTTTGGGCTAATTAATCTATGGCTATGGAAAAACAGGGGAATGGAGGAGAATGTCATTGCCGGCGATGCTACTCGGAGAAACAGTCGGAGAAATCCTTCAGGCGAGCCAATTCGCGAAAGAAATAGTCGAAAACGCATCTTCCAAGACCAAAAAGCCCCCCTCCGACGACCCAAAAACTCCGGCGACGATGAAACAGAGGCAGAGACAGAACACAGAGAACTCCGAGCTCCGATCCCGGCGAAAGAGAGAAAAGCAAGCCTCCCGGCAATCAATCCGAACAGAACCCGCCTCTCCCTCGCTCCAGAGAGCTCGATCCCGCATCAATTTCAAGCCATTGCAGAGAGAAATCGAGAAAGAGAACAACAGAAGCAGCTACTTGGCAAACAGAGTATCACCAAGAAACAAGCCTTGGGCTAAAAAGACTGTTCTTTTCCCAAACCCACTCTTCAATTCATCATCACCCTCTTCAATTCACCAGAAGAAGTCTCCAATCGTACCCAGAAGTCGCCAAACGCCACACAAGTTCTTGATAAAACCCAAATCTCCAAACCCTCCAAAACCATCATGCTCTGTTCCAAAGTTTCAAGTGAAGATAAAGAGTCCACCTGTCTCTGTCTCTCCTCCAAAGAGGGTCCAATCAAGTTTGAGCAAGATGAGTCCTAAAGTTACATCAGCTGCTGCAAAGTTGAGGAGGTCATTTTCGCCATCAAGATTGGCTAATAGGTTGGTGTCACCATTGAAGAGCAAGAAGTTGAATGTACAGAGCAGTAGTGAAGTGGTTGTTATGAGTGGGCTGAAACAGAGGCCAATTCCAAGGAGATTCTCAGACTTCAGAGTCTAAATTGGGATTCTCAGATTGAGGAATCTGAATTGATACTTTCTTCTTTATGATTTGTGTGATAAAGAGTACTATTAATTGCAGTGGTATATTCTTCATTTACCACTCTTTGATTTGTTTGGAAATATTTCATATTATGATTGAATAAACTTTTTCTTGTTGATATATGCTGAAATTTTTGTAGCTGCAAAAACTATTTACGTTTCCCTGATATCTCATGGACAAAACTGTTTACGTTTCCACCAACTCTGTGCCCATCTCTAACCCCTATTTTAAACTGGCAAAATATGTGCAAATGCTCATTATGAATAGGTGTTATACATTTGCCCTTGCGCCTAGAAATGAACACTAAAAGTGACATGAACAAGATCTTGTGACTGCAGAATCACAACAAGTGAACATGCTCGTACATGTCTACTGTATGGATCAAATGGGATATATTTTAGCATTGACAAGTTCACGGCCGCCTGTTAAAGCCAAGTTGTGAAGTCGGATTCATACTAGAAGCCCTGCCTTTTCCCTAGTGCCTGAAAATGTACACTAAAAGTGACATGAACAAAATCTAGTGACTGCAGAATCACGACAGGTGAACATGCTCTTACATGTCTACTGTATGGAACACACATGAAATATTTTAGCAGAGGGGAGAGACTGTTAAAGCCAAGTTGTGAAGTCAGATTCATACTAGAACCCAATGTCTCAGCACCAGCCTTGCTCGACAAACTGGTAAAATGATAGGATCCAAAGATATCACTGCACAAAGTTGTAACACAAGAATAACACAAGAATGTCCACTCAATCCATTAATGACGCCCAAAAAAGGCGATATTGAGCTACAAGTATTGCTTCGAGTTCACTAGCAGACCTTGCAATATGTTCTGCAGCCCATATCGCAGGCGCAGACAATTATTGTATAAAAAAATCAGCACTATAACGTACAGGAAGAGCAATTTAGAAAACATCGCACATCATTCATTATTTAGGCTAAGGTAGGTATGGCATATACTACATGGCTCTATTACAGCTTCTTGTGCTATCTATAGACACAAACTCAAGATCAAAAAGGACGATTTTTTGTTCATTAACATAACTTCTGGGGGGGAATGCTTCTTGCTGCTATGGGAAGAAGAAGACAATAACATACAAATACTACAATAGCTTGACCTATCAAACCAAACATACAACGATGCAAGCAAGCTAATGTATTGAGAAACCTTTTAAAAACAGCTCGTGTAAATCTAGGAAACCAGGCTGCTGCACCAAGTTCCCATGATAATAATGCATGCAAAGAATCATTTGCCCGGGGATGCAAATCTGGATCTCTCTCTTGGCCGATTCAAAGCACGGTCGTTTGGAGACGATGGTTTTCCAGCTAAACCTGCTTGTCGCATCATCTCTACAAGATTCCACAAGTAAAAGGTTAGGGGTGCAGTGTGTTGTGTCGTGCAAAACATTCCTAAAAGTAAAACTATAAGTTCTTCAGTAAACACTAATCTATTTCCACACTTTGATTTCTTCTAAAGATTTGTCAACGACTAAATAATATCGGTTGATTATCAACATCCAAATACATTCACTAACTGATAATCAGAATCCATAATTGTAAATGGTTATCATTGTGATACACGAGTTTTTAAAGGTTGAATCAAACGTGTAACATCACTCAGCATGCAAAAATCAAAGATCTTAGAAGCCAACACCAAGACTGAAAATCTAGACCTTAGTATGCCAGGCGATTCAAGGTGTCAGAGGGCCGGGCCAGACCGGTTAGGAGGCGGACTGGGAGGGGTGGGGCCGGTTGGTGGCCCTGTGACGGGCCAGGTTGGTGGTGACCAAATGTGATCCGGACTGGTCCCGGGCCTAAACCTCTAGGGTTCAAGAGTTAGGGGGGGGGGGGGGGTCCCGGAAACATTAATACAATATTAATAAATATATTTTAAATATTTATATATGTATATATTAATAAGAATACTATTTTGGCGGGGGCCGCCGGCCAGGCCGGGCTAAACCGGAGACGGCCGAAAGGGGGAGGGGCGGGCTAATTTGGGGATTTATTGATCCGGGCCAGTTTGGGGCTGGGCTTGGAGGGGGCTGGCTACGGCCGGGCTGGGGTGTTTGGAGAAGGCGCAGACCGGTTTAGCCCGTGGGCCGGCCCTATTGACAACTTGACAAGCGATTGAGCATAACCGATTGACCATACATAAATATATGGGTAAAAGAAACTTTCGCCCCTCAGATTTGACACAGAGACACTATCACCCTCTCACACCAAACTTTAGGACACTTGCACCCCCTGATAGTGTCATTCTGTATGTCCCATAACTACTATCAGTAACGCACCCCCACCCAGACTAACGGCGTCACAATAGGAGTGTCGGGTGTCCTGAATTGTAGCTCACTGAACTGGTGAAAGTGTCCTTTCCCAAACTGGAAGAGGTGAAAGAGGCTTTGCATCAAACTTGAGAAGGTGAACGTCTATTTTACCCAAATATATCCGAACAAATATAAGCAACGTGCATTTATGATAGAAAATCTACCTCGACCATCTTAAGTTTTTGGTAACATTACTCTTTCCAAGCTTGGTGCAAGTGTAATGAAGAAGGAAATAAGTCATAGATGGCTTTAGAAGACATGTGATGGGTAAGATTTATGTTGGCACAATGGATCGAGAATACTACTTGAAAAGTCCGATTCTTGAAGTCAAAAGCAATATAAGGTGCTTTGAGGGAAATTAATATTCTTTGTTTCAAACATGAGAGCAGTATATGAAAGCTTCATAAAGTTATAGAAGCAAAACTTTGCAAGTAGGATTTTCAGAATGGGGCATACTGACATACCAAAAAAATGTAAACTAGGCATTATAATAAGAGGTGTCTACCTCGCTTCCTCTCAAGCTCTTGATCGAGCTCCTCCTTCCACTTCCTCTGTCTCTCAGAAAAGCTGAAAATATAATACAAAGTAGTCATTTAGCTTACTAAAGAGCCAACAATATTCAGAAAGAACCGCAAGCTTCAGAAAGAATGCTCTGATGGACCAACCTTGGGCTACTAGGTTCTTGTGCATCGGCTGTAACTCCTTTTCTATCATTATGCTGAGGCGATGGGGTTTCCAGCAAATTCTGATTACTAGAATTGCTTACATTTGAGACTCGCCTGCCAGAACTACTAGGGCTAGCATTACTCATACCGTCAACTGCTGAACATGGAGATCCAGTCAAGGCTCGATTTGGCGACCTACTCTTGGGAGGTAATTTCAGGTAGCTTGAAGAACTTTCATTGCGCGGCGTCTCAAGGAAACTGGGAGAATACGAAGGATTTAAACTATTGTGGAACTCTACGTACAAAGGTGTCTGAAGTCTCTTCAATTCTAAAGCCTGAGGTCATACAAAAAGTATATCATGAACAACAAGCAAATAAAGAACTCAAATCCCGTTTATAAGATAGCTGATTTTATGCAATACCTTTTCCTCCAAAAATGCTTTAATCTTAGATTCAGTAGCCTCATCATCATCCTCAGATAGTGATGGGGCACAAGGAAATGAGAATTCATTATCCTCACTTCTGGAAGGATCGCTGCAATCACCAATTCCATGAGATTGGTCAATGCTCAAGTTCACTCTTCCTTCATCTGGCTCCAGACTCGTGTCACCTTGGCACCTCAAGTCATCAGACGGTTCACACATTGGGTTGAAACTCTGGTTCATTTAACATTAGGTATGAGCCATCGAATCCATGGATTTTTAGTTATAGCGACCAATATGATGAAACGGTAAGTTTATAAATTTATATACCTCATAACAACTGCTGGGCATCAAAAGAGAGTTAAACTTCGAATCTCTATCCACCATTATATCGTCTTTGTCATCAATCAGACACATATCATCTGCATCGCTGTTCATTCCCGATCTATATCTACTGTCAGACAACTCCCCTAAATCTACAGTTGGACAGCTCAGACTACCCAAATTGCAGATATCCATTGAGCCAGAGCTGGTTATCATTTAATTAGAACAATGTTAACAAAAAATCCACAAAAAAATATCGAGTGATACGCTAACTGGGGCCAACACAAAAATCTAACAAGCTCCAATAGACATCAAAGTCAAAACACTTACAGATCTTCTTGATTAGAAGAAGTCAACTCCTGGTTTTCCTGAAGAGGACAAAGTATAAAATAAAATAAAGTTCTAACAGGTATGAACAGCTGATAAATAACATAGGACAAAAGTAGGTGAAAAGGCTAACCATGGATGAACTGCAAGGTGAAGGAGATCCCAAAGGTTCCCCAGTGACAAAAGGATGCTGCATGTGATAGGACAACAAAAATCATAAACCAAACTGCTTAACAATATTGAGATTTGTGTCTTAAAAAGGAAAAAGTTACTGCAAAACTAAAAACACTAGTACAATCTCTAAGTGAATTAATAATCACCTGCAGCAACTCACATGCAGTTGACCTCGACTCTGGCTCCCTGAGAAATATGTAATACTGTCACATGAAAGTTTAACAGAAGAGGAGAAAGAAACGGCAACAAGAAATGGGGAAAATAAAATAATATGCTAGCAACATGCATACAGCAAGCCAAGAAACCAAAAAGTGTCAGCCCACACAGCATTATCAAGCCAACATGCAATAATACGCTTAGACTGTAGTGCTTAGCTATGGTAATTATGACATCAGACATAAGAGGCGATAAGACAACTAGCTACGAATAGAAAAAATAACAGATGTGACTTGAGTGAAATTGCAACTTAAGCATTTCAATTCTTTAACTTTTTTAGTTCAGCGAGCAGAAAATATACTTACTTCCGTAAGCATTTTAGCAGAAAATCTTTTGCACCATCTGAGAGGTGTTCCGGGATTGGCGGATGAGACTTTGTATGGCCAATATGGTAGAGCGCAGAGAAAACCTAAAAGATACACCTCATAAGTATAATAAAGAGAAAGAAAGTCAAATCGGCATATATAGCTTCTTAGTTTAACAATAGAACAACCAGTGTACACATCGGATATTTACCTCTTGGTACACTCCGCTCCAAGGAGGTTTGGCAGTAGCCATCTCAATCACCGTACAACCAACACTCCATATATCAGCAGAGCTATAGCAACACACAGATTATGAGCATAATGAAATTCAACCATTAAAATAAAACAGGTGGAGCATATGATGGGCGAAGACAGTTTAGATTTTCTTACAAACTATGGCCTGTCTGGAGAATGACTTCAGGGGCCATCCAGTATGGAGTACCCTTCATAGACTTTGCCCCTGTAACAGTAGCCTACAAAACCCCAAATCACACAGGATTTTTGAGAAAATGTTAATGCAAATAAGACTACATATAAATTAAATTGAACTTGATATGGCAGATGATGAACAAACCAGCTCAACCACTTGCTTAGATGCACCGAAATCTGCGAGTTTAATGCATCCTTTATTATCGACAAGGATGTTTGCCCCCTGGATATTAGTGAGTAAAACATGCAGCTTTAAGTGCACAAAACTTGAAGGACAAAACCCAAACAAGGAGATAGAAAATACCTTTATGTCCCTATGCATAATTCCATTCTTGTGAAGATAATCCAATCCCAGCAACAATTGCTTGGTGTACATTCTAATAACCTGCTAGACCTTTAGTACATAACAAAAGACGGTAAAAGCATACTGACAGATTGTGAATCATGAGAGGGACTCACAGCTTCAGGAAAAGAGCCAAATTTCCCTAGAAGTGATGATATTGATCCACCAGGGACGAATTCTAACAAGATGTTTAAGGTGTCTCCCTCTCTCACAGTCCCCAAATATCTCTGAAAACAACAAATCAATTAAGATAAATAGAAGAAAATTGACAGGCACGGAACAAAAGTATTCAAAGATATAGAAATATCCATGAGAAGGAAGGCCACAACGTACAACAATGTTAGGATGAGAAAGATTCTTAAGAAGCTTTACTTCCTCCTCTAGCTCCTTCACATGAGCCTGAATACATAAAGTAAAGTTTTCAAAATCAGTAAAACTGTGGTATTGAAGGTAATTAACTCTGATATGGAAAAGCATGTCATATAATTTTTTTCACGAGTAATGTTTGTGTGTGTGTTGGGGTCGTGGTGGGAGGCAAAATAGCGACAGCGAATGTTTGAGCCAGTGAATAATCATCAAACAAAATTATACGTGTGTATCGTATCATCATATTGATAAGTGGGGTGAAAGTTGGATACGTCAGGCAATTACAACACAGTTAGGATTAAGTGTAACTATTTCAAGATTTCTCAATTCAATAAGGGTAATTTACACTTTGAACCCCCGGATTTCGGTAACTACGCAATACCTACCCATACAATTGACCAATTGACATGTGAAACCCCTAACTTGGACGGTTTGTAACGGAATATAACGGACAAGATTACATTTTTGCCCTTCGTATTTTATTCAGTACTCCCTGCGTCACGTAAAGGATGTTAATTTTTTTCCTTTTTAGTAGGATGTCCCAAAAAGCTTGTCCACTCGCTTTTGAAATGATAAAAATATAACAAAATTCTAACATTGCCCATAAATATATAAGAAAGTTAGTCCGGAATGAGAAAGAGATGGTAATTGTTGAAAGAAAACCAAAATACCCTCTCTCCACCTCCACCTCCAACTCCACCATCTTCTGTCCCGTCTCCCCTCAACCACCACCACACACACTACAGTACATTCTAAAAACAAAACCCAGACGGATTCAAACACCTTGAACAGTAGCCACTCATCTTCTACCTCCTCCACCGTCCAACACCTTGAACGCCTCTCTTTTTCTCTATCCCTCTGTCACTCTCCACTCCAAATCCGGGACCCTTAAACCTCAGCCCAATTGATTAGGTCAAAAGAGCTAATAGGGAGAAAATATTTTCCCCACAATTACTCCGGGCGTTACCCTCCCTCCGCCGTCGACAACCCAAATCCAACCCAGATTCCCCCATGTCTAAATATCAAAAAGACAAAGAGAATCGCAAATTCTCCCTTCCTGGCTCTTCTAACAAACTCAAATCGAGCTCGGTGGAGTTACATCGACGAATCGTTGGAATCGACGAGTAGAGGGTTTTCATTTGGGTTAGATTTTGATTTTTCTTCTAAAAAATAGTGGCTTTTGGGTTCAAGTTGTTCGGTTCTCCTTCAACCCTCAAGATGCTGAATAGCAATCTTACTATCGTGCTCGATTTGAAGATAGAGATAAGTTCGATTTGGCTATTTTTTTAAATTATGTTTCGTGTGCCAAAAATCTGACTTTTGGGTTACGGTAGAAGAATTTTTAGAGATGTAGAGAGAGAGACAGACGGGTTTGATGTTTAGATCGGTTTTTGGTTCGAGGTTGTTCGTAGTTACAAAGGCGGTGAATTTGGTTGTTGTTGGTGGTGCTGCTTAGTTGAGGATGCTATTATTGATTTGCCTTCTGGGTTATGGCTGCATTTGCGATGGAGACGGCGAGGACAGTGAATTTTGGGTTAATTCGGTCACAAAGAAGAATAAGGAAAATTGGAGCTTTTTTCCTTGTCTTCCTTCGCAATAGGGACGGAGAGGTGATTGATACTGACTTTACCGTGAACTAGTCGGACTTAACAGATATATAGAGAAGTACGCTTTCGGAAGAATCGAAGATCAATGTTGCAGAAATTTCTCCGAAAGCTAGATGACACTGAGTGTCGTGTTCGCTGCATGGCTTTTGTAAAGGGCTATGTTCTTGTAGTTTTTGCAAGATGTTGCTGGTTGAATAGAATTCTAGTGTAACGGTAGGTTCAGTCCTCTCATTCTGTTAATGGAGAAGATGAAAAAATGTGTTGCTAGCAATATTTTGAGTGAAAAAAACAGTGTTAGGGAAGAGAAAGGACTTAACTTTTGCTGCTCACTGGTCTGATAATGGACACAATTTGAAGAACCAGAAATAGAGTTGTCCATACAACCTACCCAGAAAGGTGAGTCTGTTAATTCAGAAAGTTCTATATTTATATGATCAGCACAAAAGAGCCTATGCAAGTGAGGAAGTTCTGTCAACAGAAGCACCACTGAGAATCCAGGTTGGGTCCCTCCAGATGATTACTTAACAGATTAACTGTGAAGTTAGCATTAAGAACAACTGTGCTGGAATGGCAATTTTGGTCAGAGACAAAGAAGCAAAGCTGCTGTTTGCAGAAGGCCAAATTGTCAAAGATATATCTGCTGAAGAAGTTGAATTATGTGCAATTGAATTGGCTTGCAATTGGGTTGAAAGAAATATCTACAAGGCTATCATAGAAAGTGATGCATAAGGTGTGGTGATTGGTGAAGGTGTGCAGAAGACCCACATATGCAAACTGGGAATGGAAAGGCAGAATTTTAATTCATCAAATTTGGCTAATAGACCTCTGGTACACATCACTTTTTGCTCCAGGGTTCAAATGAGTCAGCAGATAGTTTATTTAAGTGGATTCGGGAGAATAGCTTTGTAGGAAGTTTGGATTTGTCTTATGTTCCTTTGCCTATTGTCGAGTTGTTAACAAAAAACTCCTGTAATAGGTTAACGGAATTTGGACTTTATCAACATAAAAAAAGAACGAGGAACAGGGATAACATAATTAAGAAGAGATTGAAGAGAACAAAAACAGCAACAATATCATGATCTAAGAAATACACGCACAGGAGAAGATTGGAGTGATAATGTGGCACAAGCCATAATGTATAAGCTTCTAGAGGTTAAAGAGACATGAAACATACACCCACAGGTGTTCGCGGCCATTAAACCAATGTTTACTGTAGGGTACTTTGTGTAAATATTTAGACCAAAATTAGGTGTATATCATGTCAATTGGTGAACAGTAAGGGTAGAGATTGCATATTTACAAAAACCTGGGGATACAAAGTGTAAATTACTTATTCAATAAAGTTTTCTGTAGTAATATAGCACTGGCAATATGAACAAGTTTCTTCCCGTTACTTTTCAATATCACATCTTTAAGGAAGTGGGTTGTGGCACTTCTGATGTATCCATGATTTTGCTACATCTTATAGGATTAAATTGTCCACTACTCAACATTCCACTCTTACATGTAGATACTCTTAGCGTTCCAAGAACATTCATTCTTGTAACTCCAATTACACTTATAAAACACTCGTCCTCCATGTTACTAAACTTCTGCTTAGTACATGACACCATTCCAATATAGGATAGAGTACCCTAAGGAATCTCCAAACAACTTTACTGTGATCCCTCAATCATATATTTGGAAAACTCCTCCTTCATACCTCCCTTTCCATTTTACGGGATATCTGTTTCAGAGTCTCTTAATAGTCGGGTAAATTAGCCCAAAATATTAATAGTCGCAATGTTTCTATGCTTCTCTTAAGTTCACCACTCCATTTAAGTAATTCACTCGTGTAAAATTCATCCACTTATGTTCTGTGTTAAATTTGCTCTAACTTCACCGAACATCCTAGAAAACCTCGTCACAAATTTAAATTGCACTTAATACCATACTTATATCTTCACTGAAACTATGTGTCATAAGCAAAAAAAGATATAACCAGCAGATCATGAACTTGTTGGTTTAGACTTTAGACACAACTATTAAAAGATACTATCATTGTGTCTACCATTCTCATATGAGGTACCACCACTCAATCACATTCACTTGAAGTTATAATTGATCCAAAAATCATTTCTACACAAAACCTAAACTCCCTAAGTCGACAAAATTACACAAATTCCCAGTGAACATCACCACTTTTTATCCAGAAACCCTCATACATTACCTATTTAAATTAAAACTAATAAGGCAACACATCAAAATGGTAAGAAATCTACATATACGAAACGAAGAACACCTATCACTCATCAAGTCCCCAAATTAAGCAGATTTTGGTAATCAAAAATCAAATTAAGCAAATGACCTGACCTGTGTTTTCTCTTTCGACGCACTATTCGCCGCAATCAGCACCTGAAACAATCCAATCACAAAAAAATCAAAAAACCGATCAAATCACCACAACCAAACCCTAAAAAAACTCAATTACCTGTTTGACAGCGAGAAGCTCGCCGGAGTCGAGATTCATCCCCATGTAGACCTGCCCGAAGGCTCCGGAACCGATCAACTCGCCTCTCCGCCATCTAATCTGCGGCAAAGCCGCCTCTACGGTCGTCGGAGAAGGTCTGGAGGAGAAGACTCTGGACTTGCGAATGATGGAACTGAACTTGTCGACTAGGTTAGGGTTTTCGTCGCCGTCGACTGATCGGAAGACCAGAGATCGGCGAACGGAGCCGAGGACGTCTTGCATAGCTAGGGTTTTGCAGATCCGGAGAGTGAAATCGAAGAAGAAGAGAGTGAAGTTGAGAGAGAGAGAGAGAGACTCAGGGGTTGATTTTTTTGGGGAAGTGAGAGGGAAAAAGGAAAGGTTTGATGATCAGATTCGTTTTTTTCAAAAAGGGAAAGTTACGTTGTGTACCCTGGATGTTATTTAATTTGTGGATGGAATGCTCGAAAGTTGTTGAGTTTTCATTTGAGTCCTTTGGGATAAGGGCACAGATGCAAGATAATTTGTCACTCTTAAAGTAACGGCTTGCTCAGGAGAATTTAAGACACTAATGGTACGTTTGGTTTTCTAGGATTAACGGTATTAGCTAAGACTGGACTAAAATAGTTCAGGTATTAGCTAATACTGTGTTTGGTTGTTCTGAACTAATTTTAATACTGATACTAAATAGTGAAAAGATAGTCTTTAATACCTTAAATTAGTCCTCTCTCTCATGAGGGTATTAGCTAGATTGGACTATTTTGTACCTTATGCTGAATTAATACCGCACAAAACCAAACACATTATTAATTATAATTCAGCTAATCCAATCCAGTCCAGTCCAATCCGACTACTCCGGAAAACCAAACGTGCCCTAAAAAGGAGTTCATAATCTATACTATGGTAGTACTACAAAGAGTAGAACACCTTTTGACTTTTACTATTGAGAAATGTCACACCAACTGGATCATGCTCCCGAATTCGTCACATTGTAGGGCTGTCAAGGATTTATACGAGTGTATGTAGTGACGGATTCAAATTCCGGAATTAGTTGGGAGATTGGCTCGTTGATGTAGTATTTCTCTTACTTTACTCAAAATAAATTGGCATGTCACATATTTACGATAAATGGAATGTGTATAGTACATATATAATTTGCTTAAGGTGGGGGGCTTGCAAGTGTCAGCGATAATGCACAGTTCAAGCTCACAATTTAAGGTAATTCACCGAATCACTTCCACCATGCGCACTATAGAAGACACCTTTCACCTTCATGACCAGTCCACAAGATCACTAAGGTCATCTCCAATAGTAGCATTTAGGGGGTTTGTCAACCAGATTAGCGTCTCCAACAATGTAGGGGCAGTGGCGGGATAAGCTAATCAAAGCTCTGAAATGGGACAGTGGGTTAAGACTTAAGAGTTGGAGGAGTCCTTCACCATTAGAGATGGTCTGTATAGCCCTCAACTGTAATAGCTCGGTATGTCTTACTGTCCTTACGTGATTTGGTCCGGCAACACCCTGTTCAAACCACTCATCAGAGGTCAAATCATAAGGAATCAAGTTCCGAGCCCCATATCAGAAAAGGACGGCATCGACAGCAACATTTGGCCCTCCCAATCCAATAGTGATAAATTTATCGTTGAGCTGCGGTAACCATATTGAAGATCAACAATATTGTAAGTTGAAAGCGAGGACTCGGTAACGGCTTGGTACGGGAAATTGAACCGCCAGAGAGTCAATCTTCTCTAATACGGGTTTGCTGCCTTTGAGCTGGGGTAACATTACAAGGGATGCCCCAAAAAACAAGAGACAAGAAAACATTCGGCTATAAAAGCAAAATCATCCATCAGTTCCACAAATGTACCAGTGGAAAACTATCCAACAATTCCACAGAATGTGCGCAACCGATTCAAGTAAAATGATGGTTGCATTTCTAGCCCCATTCAGTTTGACAGGTCAAAGACCGATTGTTCATATAGGGAGCGACAAAAAAACATGTTTAATTTTCCAGAACAGTTAACAACCGGCACATTCGTAACAGGTCACAGGGAATGGTTTCTGACCTTCTTGAACACACCGGAGCTACGACAGCCATAAAAATAAAATGTGGTTTGTTATCGCCAAACCCCCAAATAGTCTCTAGTCTCCACTAACCCATCTCCATATGTAGTAGTAATTTCAGAAGTTTCATACAGTTAAAGAAGAGATAATATGTGCTCTTTTGAAGAAAATACCCAAGCTTTCTCAATAAGGCTGCAACGATCTTCTGCTACCACCTTTCATGGCTTTCAGCTTCAGTGGGCTCCACACAATCTGCTTCCTCTGCAAGGCAACCACAGTAGGATGCTTCGGCTTCCACGAACCCGCCACCGTCGGAGGACTTCCCATGAACCGCCGGCTCCTTGGCGGAGCCACTGGTGTTGCTTCCACCATCCTAGAAGAAGCACCACCCTCTTTCACCTGAGGCAAGGGAGGAGAGTAAACCCTCGAAGTACGCCACACCCTTTGTGGGTCCCACACAAACGATTGCCTGCCCACCACTCGCTCCGTCCTCGGCCGAATACCGGAGTTGAGCGGCGTCGCCGCCGGATTCGACGTGGGCAATGTGGCGATCGACGCCCGCCTCCTGGGTTGGTTAGACTGGCTTCCCGCCACCGCCACCGCTGATGGGGAAGGCCTGACGGCAAAAGAACCTCGTCTAGCTCTCAGGAGTGTCTTGGTCTTGGTGGCTGAAGCTGTGTTCCTCATCAGATTCTCCTTGTCATTTGTTGAATTGGTAAGAAGAGCAGAAGAAGGCGTGGGGCGGGTCTTGAGATTGGAGTTGAGCGGAGATGGTGAGGGCATGAAGTTTGTGATTCTTCGCAGGGGCATCCTCAGCTTTGAAGGACCCAGCGGTGGTTTGTCCTCTGTTGTGGTGGCCTTTTGTGCGCGGTTCAGTGGGGCTGAAGATGACGGCTGGGAAGAAACAGCAGCCAGGGCTTTTGTCTCCTGTCTCAGTCTGGTTTTCCTTTCCTCTGCAAGTTGATTCTCGAGATCCCTGACCTGTTAGAGTGAA
This sequence comes from Linanthus parryae, assembly GCA_023055425.1. NCBI lineage: Eukaryota > Viridiplantae > Streptophyta > Magnoliopsida > Ericales > Polemoniaceae > Linanthus > Linanthus parryae. The sequence continues at coordinate 4,350,067 of JALGPY010000002.1, forward strand.
TCAAATAGATAAGACCACTTCCTTTATGCACGTAGCGACATTGCAGTTTCAGAATCAGATAACATCTTGAATAATTGTAGAGTGATTGCAATAGGCATTCTGTCAGGTAATAAACATACAAAAAATATCTTTTTGTTTCCAACGTTTTCAGAAAATGGTCAGGTATGAAGTCATGAAACATGTAATGTAGAGTTAAAACTTGCACAGTGGGAAGTAAATAATTAGGGACCTGCTTCTGCTATGGGGGGAATGTTTTCTCACTTTAGTTTAGAGTGGCTACACGATTGTGCTTTCTGAAAACCTGGGAGAATGCACTTGGATATAGTAGTATGAAACTATAGAGGTTATTGAGTGAACATCTTAAGAGCAAATACAGGGTTTTACTCCCTAAAGCGTGTTCCTGATCTCTGATTTTTTGAACTTTATCAAAACCCCACCCCTACTTAATAAACCCAAAAAAATAATGAGGCCACTTTTGCAGTTTCAGAATCAGACATCATCTTGAAATAGCATATTCTGTCAGGCAATAAACATACCAAATAGATCTTTTTGCTTGCATCATTTTCAGGAAATGGTCATGTACAAATGGAGAACCATGATGAAACATCTAATGTAGAGTTAAAACTTGCACAATGGGAAATAAGTGACATGCTTCTGCTATGGGGATATGTTTCCTCTCATTGGTTTAAAAGTTTGCCCTACACGATTATGCTTCTGAAAACGTGGGAAAATGCACTTGGATAGACTAGTATGAAACCATGAATCCGTTTAATAGGTTATTAAACAAACATCATAAAAAGCAAATGCAGGGTTTTACTCCCTCAAGTGTGTTCCTGATCTCTAAATTTTATTTTATCAACAAATCCACCGCTACTTAATAAACCCAAAATCTACATTGCTTTATTCATGACACTAGAGTGCAGGGTTGTGCTGATTACCTTTTCCTGAAGACTTCTGCTGATCTGTTCCCTGGCGGCGAGTCTTAGTTGCAAGGACTGAAGTGTATCTTGCAATCTCTTCAACTCCTTCTCGTCATGCTTTGCTTTTTCGGCCTGTTTTTTGCATTTATAACCATGAAATGAAGCATACCAAGATCCCAAAGAATTATTTTACGATGAAACAAGTTTTCCTTTCACGTACCAGTTGCTTATACTTTAAAAGCTCTGTCGTGTCTGTATGTTTCCGAGCAGGTCCATGCTCAATGCCTCTTACACGACTAGCAAAATTTAGGGAACAGATGGTTTCCCCCAAATCTGCCGCGCTTGGACTGATTTGGACAAACATCACAGTTTTGCAATCCCCGCCTGCAACAAATAAATTATGTTTACTTGCATTCAAAAGAAGTAGATGGAAATAACTAAGTGCAGAGTTTTATATCTAGACTTAGATCGTACAAATAATTCTACATAGGATTGCACTTTCCTGACAGGAAATATTATGTACCACTTGTACATTAGTAATATGCAAGTGCAACTCAGCCTTCACAGACCATTTAACTATTCAACATAATACAGGAAACTCACCTAGAGAGCTTTGCAACATGTGAGTGAGCTTTGAGTTCCTGTTTGACAAAACATAAAACACTCAGAATGTGTACTCGGCACAAACAAATGTGTGTAAGAGAGATCAGAGAGTTGAAGATATACCTGTATGGGATGTGTGCCGATTTAGATGCAAGTGCGGAGATAACATCACCAAGTGCCGAGAGGGATCTATTTATGAACTGAGATTCCTTCAACCTTTCTCCTTCAACTTCAATCCTCCCTACTCGTTCACTTCCAGCCAAGTCCACCAGCCAAAGGTGACTCTTTGTCTTATGCCCATTTATTAAACTCTCTGCTTTAACAGTCACTCTCAACAAGCTAGAAAAAGCCAAAAGCCATAGTCAGATTAAACAATAATAGATCAACGTCTGTCTACATGAAAGATAATAATATGTTTCTAACAACGAAGTCAGGAAACCGATTTCTTTTAGAGAGGACCAAGCTAATCGTTTTCGAAATATCACATTCTCCAGCATTGTCACAATTATGATTTGAAACTATACCAATAGATGGAAGATCTAAGATTATAAGTTATCAGATTCACTCACCAATGAGAACGGCTGCTAAGCTCATTAGCGTTCGTAGATCCTACTGATCTGGCTCGACTCCCAGACTTGAGGATCTCCCATACTTCATCTGTACTATAAACAGATGCCTCAATCAGGCCTGGGACCTCCTGGGTTCCATCAGCTGCTTGTTTGATATCCAACCTGAATTTCCAGAAGTAGAGAACTATCAATTCTCGGTACACGGTAGTTTACCTTGATTAAGTATGATAGAAATGCAAGAACTAACTGTGTAGTTCTGGATTACAAGTGTCTCAGAAATGTAGCTATGCATTTTAAACATGACCAGTACATAAATGCCTATTGATTGGTTGTTCAATGGAAGAGAAACGAGAGTGAGAACATGAAGGAACAGTGCATAAGATAAAAAAAGATTACTCGACACTGATGATATGCTCTGAGGTATGATGGCAGTTGCAGGAGAATGCTTACTTTTTAGATGGCTGATTGGAATTCTCTGTTAGAAGATCTCTAATCTTCTCATTGTACACCTCCAACATACTAACTGATAGTTCATATTTCATCACACGTCTCCTTTCATCAGAAATCCGAAACAGCTCCTCCAACGTCCGGTAATTGACTCCCCTACTTTCAACTGTTCCTTCCATTGTAAATGTCTTACCAGTTCCAGTTTGTCCATATGCAAAAATACAGACATTGTATCCATCCAACACAGAAGTCACTATTGGAGAAGTTTCGACAAAAACAGTCTCTGGATATTTGGGAAAAAAAGGGCTATCATCAGAACCAAATTATTATTTCATCGAGTAGGACAGACAATTAGAGTACAATACATGAGCAGTTCGGTACCTTGGTTGTCATCAGGCTTAAACACATGATCGAACTTAAATTGCTTTTTGGAAGAATCAGATGACAAAATCTGTAACTCATTTTCTTGACCTGTCTCAAAATCAACAATAGAAGATGTTCCGTTTGCTAATTCATCTTGGTTTAAAGGTCTACATCTGCAAAAGACCCTAATATTTCCTTTGAGCTCGATAACCTCATTGTAAAGCCGCTTTCGTTCAGAACACTCTTCAATGTATTTGTTCTTTAGAAGCTCACACTCTTCAGAATATTTCTTTTTCAGATGCTCGTGCTCAGTACCTAGCACCAAGAAGCAAATGTTAAGATACATTGAGATGAAGTGGCAAACATATATAGAGGGGAGAGGAACATACTGAGTCCCTGAAGAGCACTAAAAACTTCAGACGGGAAAGAACCAGTAGTGATGTCCTTCACTTCATTGCATAGAAGTGCATGTTCCTTCTTCAAAGTCTGAAAGAGAAAATAAATTAGTACAGAAAGGGGCGGAAGGTTGTCATAATATTGATGTTCACAAATATAAGTATTTGAAATTACCTGCACTTTGCTGCTTAATTCTTGGAATTTCTGAAGAACCGGAAGAGTCTGCTCCTCGTCAGAGCATGTCTCTTCAGTTTCTTCAGCAGCGTTGCTCTCATTGATGGAACCAGTAACTCCGCCAATTTTTAGACTCTGGAGTTTACAAAAAAAACAGATATAAGACAATAAAAGGAGAAGCAATCATTGGTTACTAGTGTCAATATTATACCTTAAGCTGATTACTCAATTCCTCAATATTTTGAAGAAGAGGAGAATTATGTTCTTCAGCAGAATGCACTTCTTGGATTACTTCAGTAACCTCTGGAACAACTGATCCTTCTACATAAACGAAAAATGTTTCCAAATCAGCCCCAAACATATCAATATCTAAAATATCATATCATACAAGTTCTGAGAATTGTTTGGGTTTTATCTGGTTCTTTTAGAAGAGAAAAATCAGTATTCATTTGGTTGCTGAGAATTGATGGAATATAGAAGTAAGCCACAAATATAACCAATCAAACATTAAGCAAATAACTAAGGAGAATCTTGGTAGCTAACTGATCTTGGTTCTGACTACTCATCTTGGTTCTGAACTGCAGCATTCCTAGTAACACCCAGCAACTAAACAGGCAAGGAGAATCTTGGTAGCTAACTGAACATATCAGGTCATTTTCCATTAGGTTCCTGAGAATTGGATGGATTACGAAACCCTAAAATATGCAACATTTTGTCCAATCCAACTCTAAAACACCAATTTCCACTTCTCCTTGCAACAAAATATGCAACATTCCCAGTAATACCCAGCAACTAAACAGACAAGGAGAATCTTGGTAGCTAACTGATCATAACAGGTCATTTTCCATTAGGTTGCAGAGAATTAAATGGATTATGAAACCCTAAAATACGCAACATTTCGCCCAATCTAACTCTAAAACACCAATTTCCACTTCTCCTTTCAACAAAATACTCGTCTAGTCTAGAACCATAAGAAAAACAAAACTTAAGAATCTGAGATTTCACTACTGTTTCTTCCATACAACGCCAAATCAACAAATTTATTTCACTTCAGAGACATGCAATAGCAGAAACCACAAACCTGTGACGCCTTGTACAGTTTCTAGGGTTTGATCTGGAGAATCGAGTCAAAGAAGTCATAGTCAGTGAAAATCAAACCAAAACCTGATTCAACCACGAATTGAACGATTCAAGAAGATTTATCGAAGATTTGCGAGCAACAGGAGTAGATTCTTACCGTCCATGACTCAATCGATGGCTTCTTGGTTTGGGGATTCGACGGAGTTGCAGTGTAGATCTGGAGCTAGGGTTTCGAATCGGGTGAAGAGAAAGAAGAAGCGATAGAGTGAAGAGATGGTCTAAGACGACGATGAGAGCTCGAGAGAGAGAGAGAGAGAGAGAGAGATTTGATCGGTGAACGGTCGGAAATAGAGAGGGGTTGGGGTTGGGGGGGTTTTGGCTCGATTTCAAGGCTCTTTTTGAAATTGGAATCGCTTCACAGCCGTCGATTGAAGATGCTTGTACTAACGGCTAAAAATACACTCTCATAGCGGAGCGTTTTGAATTGGAGGGGTAATAACGTCATACTAGCTCTGTTTCTTCTGAATCGTTTACTTTGACTTTTTAACCCGTAACTGGGTCACTTTGACTCGGTGATTTTTTTTTTTTAGAATTGACTCGGTGATTTAGATAGTAAAATGATATAATTTTTTGAAATTATAGAGTAAAGTTTACTCTACAAGACCTTGTAAAGATTATCAAATTTTTGTATCGTTTTGCTAATCAAATCACCAGATCAAAGTGACAAAAAATAAAATAGGCTGAAGCAGAAGAAACAAAGGTAGTATTCATCTAAGATATTACCAACGGTGGCTTGATTTGAAAAAATTTAGGGTAGTGATTCTTACACCAGCAAATATCATGGTTACACCAGATTTATGTTGCCGTGACTTAATTACCCCTCTGTAATTATAATTAAATTTGTAGTTATTCCCTTTACAGTCATCTATTTTCAGCAAGTTTTTGATATCTTAAAATTTTACGACGATTTTATCTCCATTAATTTTGATATTCCTTTTAAAACACGTCTGTCTTTATTAATACTTGCCTACTTTAGACTCTTGCAATCTCACTTTAAAAAAAAATCTCGAAAAGACAATGACACTTCAAGGTAATTTTAACAAGTCCAACGGAAAAACGTTGATACATGTGTACAAACAAAAAAACGAAATCAAAGAATAATACACATAAAAAACCATCTATAAACTCTAACTTGTACATGGTGTTTGCACACAAGCATTTTAAAAAAAAAATGTAGTTGAGAGTATGGAACTCATTTTGTAGAAAAATGACTAGAATATTTTGTTTATTCACATATAAGACAAAGCTATTTTCTCTCTCTCTCAAAAAAAAAAAAAAAAAAAAAAAAAAAAAATCGAAAATGTAAGGCATAGCTTACATGTGAATAGTATGAGATTACGAAATCTACGTGATTTCACACTTACAAAATTCTCAACAGCAAAAGTGTGATCCGAAGCCATTTTTTGTTCATTGTTTAGAAGATTTAAAAAACAATCACAACATTATTTTTTGAGTATCTGAGAAAGCCTGAGAATGGTTATATCAAAAAAGGGAATTAGCACTAAAGAAAGGATATTTTAGGACGGATGATTTTTTTCCAAAGGTGTTAGTAATGTTTTAACACGATTAACAAAAACAAAATGTATGGAGATTAATTGTGATTTTTTGGAAATGTCAAACTTGTCAAAAGTAAAAGATTAAAATATAATGGTACATTGTTAAATATTATTAATGAGGGGTAATTAAGTCATGACAACATAAATCTGGTGTAACCATCATATTTGCTGGTGTAAGAATCACTACCCAAAATTTAATGTGTTGTTTTAATTTGAAGAAAAATAAAGTTTGGACTTGATATTAAAAATAAGATGGAATTCGACATATTGGCTAACCGGAAGTTTATGGCCGAGTTCGGTAACCGAAAATTAAGGGTTGGTTTTGGGCTTTGTCACTATTCCGTCCTGGGTTTGGTTCTCAACGGGCCGGTTCAGCAGTTCTCAATACCTCTTACCAGCCCTGGCCCGTAATGCTACGGTTTTGGTCACGGGTTCGGATAAACGGGCCCGATTTCGATCACTAGCCTATTTTTTCGGTTTCTTCGTGCCGATTCAACCGCTAATTGTGGTTGATCAGCCAGAATGACAGCTCTAATCCAAACAAGTACCTAGTGATTTTTTTTCGATCATAGTGGCAAGGGGGTTAATGATGAAGCTACAAAAACATTTAATATCTATATGAGGGTTGGCCATAGGTCCACTTGTCTGACCAACTCACTCAACCCAGCCCATTATATTAAGGGTTTGCGACCAATTTATGCCCACCATGGGCATAAGTTTCATATTTGAGCCCGATCAACATGTGTGTGTGTGTGGGGGGGGGGGGGGGGGGGGGGCTTTCGGTTTCGTACTTTCCATGCCAAACCATTTTCCTTATGCTAGTTATATCAACATAAATTTGTTATATATACATACATAGCTCAATGTATATTACAAAATATGTGTATCACAAACTCACTCTCAACACACAAAAAGATGTGTATAACATGTAATGTTAATTAGTAATACAGAAATAAGTTGTTAAAAATTATTAAATACAAGATTAATTTCAGTCATATCTATATTTTACATAATACTCTCTGTGTTTGCATTTATGTGTCTTCCTTTTTTTGTCAGCATGACGATGTTGTTTGATCAACCAAATGATATAAATATGAGTGTATTTTCGTGATGTTGTAGAGCTACAATCCACTAAAATATTATCAACAAAATTACAAGCTCTAAAATCATTTGGCTAATCACATGATCTCCTCAAAACTCTTCGTCATGTTGACTAAATAAACATGACACATAAAAGAAGTCGGAAGGAGTATTAATTAACTTGTTGATTTTTCTAATGTTATTATTTGAAATAGATAATGATATAATTTGGGCCTGCGGGTCGAGTTTGGGTTTAGGGTTTTTTCAAATAGGTCAGGCTTGGGTTCGAGCATTGGCCTAGTGGATCGGTTGGGTTGGGGTTAGGTTCATTTTCGAATCTCTGGCCCAATGCAGCCCAACCGGACCCAACCAAACCCAGTCCGGCCCAGGCCAGCCCTGCCCCTACATCTACCACATATGTCCACACATCCAGATGGAAAAAAAAAAAAACATCACAAGATCACAAGCTTTCTAATGATGGGCCAAAGTTAAATAACGTCATAGTTGAGGGTCAATTTTATTAGATAGCAGTACTTTTCAAGCTTTTCCCCTCACTCCACTGGCACGCATCTCTTCCTATCTGCTGAACCCTCTCATGGCGAAGTCTTCACCATGTTCAAACCTACACTGCTCCTCCACTACATAAATTCCCAAATTACCCTCCAATCTTTCTGGGTTCTCTGGAATTTCAATCAGCTATAGCAGAAATCAGCTTCAGCTGAAGAAGATGACAGGTGGGTTTTAAAATTCACTCGGGCATTTCTTCGAACACATGGTGTGCATTTGATTTATCCCTTTTTCTTTCAAGCTTTCCGTGTGTTGTGTTATATTGCAGTGATTGTAGAGGATGTATTGGCTAAGAGATGTCTGATTCTAGTATTAGCCAGTTTTTACCAAGTTTGTGCATTGGCCATGTTAGTGACTCAAAAAAAAAAAATTGATGCCTAATAAAATTGGTCATGTTAGTGACTCTAGTATTAGCCAGCTATAGTATGTGATAGTCTCATCTTCATAGTACTGTGAGATTGATGCCTAATAAAATTGGAACATCTTATTAAGGAGTATTCATAGGTTTGTGAAGAAAGGTATATATTTTTTCACTTATCTCAATCAATGTGAAGCGGCCTAGCAAATCTATATGAACTCACTTGAGTTGTCATTCTAATTAACAGGATGAAAGGGTTTTGTTAGCCGTCTGTAGCACGATGTTCCAGTGACTACCGATGTGAGTATGATATCAGCATACCTAGAGGCTTGAAAGTGTCCATGAAACTGGAAAAATATCCTTCAACCTAATCAATGGGACTTTTATCTAACCTTAAAGGTAGAAACCAGCTCCATATTTTCTTTGGATGGTTGGCATAACTCTTTTCACAATTAAAGCAAAAACTCGCCATCAAGGTTTTGTTGGGGTGGAGGCCTGGTTCGTGGGGGACCCGTTTTATGAATCGACCCGGTTCATGTTTTGCTACGACCCGAAAAAGAAGACATGACTCGTGGAGCAAAGGCTTGGGCCGGTAGGCCCAAAAAATATTATGACCCGTTTTGACCTGTTTGGGCTTGGATCCGGCCCGGTTTAATAGGTCGTCTATTTATAGAGTTCTTAGGGTTTGTAGCAAGTGTGTTGAGCATTCTGATTTCGCTTGTAATTCTCTCTGAGACGTTTCGTCTGTTTTAGTGAAATCTCTGCAACTCCGTGGATGTCGGCTGTTTTCCACAACAGGTTTTCTAAAACCGGCCATGTCAATGATGACCCTCATCAACTATACTACTATATCATATATTCACTCCTCCATTTTATCAGCCCGAGACCTGTACTAAGAACCTTGGTCCAGTCACTTTTTGAAGATAATACATCATAGCACGCCTTTGCTTCGTGATTTTAGAGCGCACAGGGGTTACTTCAATCACTACTTTAGATTTGTTCCCTCTCCTTCGACATACGATATTGATCGAAATCCTAATAGTCTCTGATTAATGTTTCGCTTTCAACACTGTATGAACCATGCACCAATGTACCAACTCACTGTAGAAGAACCATGTAAGTAGCTTCTGTGTACATCCATCCTTGCAAATGAAGTCATTTTCAGCTCCTTCGGACATACAAATCTCAACCATAAACGCACCATTCTCTAGTACTTACCTCAAAAACCTTACCTTCCTGTCATCCGAAAATCCTGAATCTGCAGTCTGCCATACTAAGTTCCCGCTTCATGTATCTAACTCGTAACTCAACCCACTCAGACATAAGGCAGTAGCCTAGCTAGATCAATACCGAAATACCCCAAAGGAGAAACGGAGTGTCGTAGATGATTTGAAAGCATTAGACCTCGGTCTTGATGGGGATAGTCCTTGCTGGCTCAAGTTTATTATGAAAAAACGATGGCGGAAACCAACCCAAAGGATAGTAATCTAACCCACCACTTTTGTGAACTCAGGAGGAACAAGAGCTATAGTCTGTGATAGCCTCACCTTTATACTATATCATGAACAATTTTATATCTAAATGAGTAAATTGCTTTGACATAGGTTTTCTGGTCTAGTTCCTGGTGTTTGAAAGTTCTTCAGTTTGTTTGTTGCTGTGCCCATTCTTGAGTATGAGCTGCTCCTGTTAATCCGCAGTGAAATGATCATAGCATAGAACAACCATTTTACCTCGACCAAATTTTATATTGAGTTCTTTCTCTAAGCTGCAATAGATCTGCTAAAAGTGTTCTATCTTAGATGATATCTTGCATACAATCTCCCTTTTTTTCTTTTCCCTTTGTCCGGTAGCAAGGTTTTCTGTCTGGGGACTTAACTGAAAAGGGGATCCTCGGGTAAAAAATAATTTTCTTGAAAGAGATGAGGGATGGAAGAGAGAAAGAGATGAAGAGAGGCCTGACCGCAAGCAACATTTTTATGTTATACCTTAGTGTACACTAATACACCCTTTTACACATTTACACTAGGGTTCCTCCCCAAAATAAGTAGTCATACTCTGATCCCTCAATTGCTTCAGGTTTGGTCCATTTATGGATGCAGAAAATGTTTTCTCACTCTTTAGTCTCGTCATTTATCATTAACCAGAACTTTGCTTTTGGATTCTCGTTGTAAATTTACCATTACTTCAATTTAGATGACTTCATCCCCGTTTCTCCGAGTTCCTGGGCAGTTGGGGAAATTTATTGAATTTACGGCTAATCATCTTTGGAAAAAATCAACTAATTAGTTACCCACATTCATATTTCATGCCGCTGGGAGGTATGGAAGTTTGTACATTCTTGTACTGTTGTTTATCTGTGGCATTTCTCAGTCTAAATGACCGGAAACCTGTAAGCAGTGAAGATGAAATTATCTTGATGGTAGTTCCTGATTATCATATGTTGGAATATGTTTAGAGAATAGCATCACAACTTTCAGATGATCCGGTACGTGTCGGATTTACCTTTTATACAAAGCATGCCATGCACATATTTGATGCATTGATTTGATAGTTTATCACGTAAAAATGTTTGCATCATCATAATCATATTGATGCACGCCTACCGGCACGAGTATCGTAGCTTGAAAAATTCAAAACATAAGCTCTCATTGAGCTATGCATGACGGATGCACCAAAAACAAATATGATCAAATAGGAATTACTCGGAAACTCACTTAATCCTCAATAACTCAAATGTCAATTTTATTCATGAATCAAGAGGTCTTAAAAAAAAAAAAAAAAAAAAAAAAAAAAAAAAAAAAAAAAAAAAAAAAAACTACCCTCATACCCCCATCAGCAAGAACTTGAAGCTTCTTCTTTCTTGGTGCCCTGGTGATGCTTGTTGGCTACCGATTGGAGTCTTGAAGAACACGTTTCGAGAACTTTCTTACCTAATTTTCGCCCAAATGGTGTAATTTTTGGATCACAGTCGTCCAAACAAGCGAAAAGAGGTGAAAACAACTCAGTTGGGACATCATCACTTTCTTCGATCAAACCAGTCATGATAATCTCCATGCATTCAAACACCACTGGGGAAGGCAGCAGGTCAGAAGAAGTGATGGATGTGAGAAATAAGTGAAAGATCTCATTAATCAATTCATTGCACTCCAGATCAAGCATCATCACAAACAACCTCAATCGCGCAAAAAGATTGAGGATGTTGATTGCTTTTGGGTAAGATCGACTCAAAGGATTCGATGATAAACTCCCCATAGAAAACACGATGAGCTTGAAAATCTCCTTCATTTGATTATCATCGTACGGAAGTTCTGGGGCTGTGATCCTTGCGAGCTCGCAGATGCAATTAGTGGCCGCGATTCTCACATCGTTGTTGGGATACTGAAGTAGCTCTACCTGAATCAAGGCCTTCTTATATGGGGAGAGAAGTGATAGCATCTCAATAGATGGATCCTGATCCACCTTAGTTAGCAAAACCTCTGCTTCATCAAGCATGTTAAGTAGTTCCTGAGTTATTGATGGTATCTGCAAGAGCTTGTTTCCCACATCCGCTAGTTGCTCCGCGAACTCTTTCGTTATGAGCCGACTAGGTTCCATGATGGAATACAACTAGGGTTAGGGTTTTGTTAGCTCGCAAGATTGAAGAATCGTCGGCGCCGGAGTTGAAGCGTCGACTGATGTAGTTGCTACGGAGGATATCAACCTCATGCGACTCTTATTTATAAGAGCTACATAGGGGTTAGGTAGCGGATAGGGGTTAGGTAGCGGAGAGGGGACCGTGCCTAAAACACAAACAGTCATTGAGCCCTCATATCGAGAAGCCCAATGACTAACCAGTCCTACACAAACGTACCACATAGATAGTATACACGCTAAGATTCACCATGGCCCAACACAACGATTACAAATTTGATTGGGATCATATTGGTGTAGCAGCTTGAACCACCCCTCAACCAGTTTTATAAATCATTGGTAGCCCAAAATAAATAATAGTAAAATAAAAATATACACAATTTTTTTACACAGTTCTTCCGCTTCATTGTAGTTCAACTGTTTCTGCAATGTCTTCTTTTCCTTTCTGCTTCCTCTTAGTCTCCTTGTTATCGGTACAGCCGGCTAGAGTATGTTCTATGGCTGCACGGTGGTCTGGTTTCAGGGCCGTCTCTAGGTTTCCGGAGGCCCTAGGCGAATCTAACTCGTCGGACCCCCTTTGTAAAAGAAAAATATATATACCAGCATCACATATTACTTTAAGAAAGTAAAAGGATTTAGATTTGTTTCCTAAATATATTTAATTTGATTGTAATTCAATATTTTTTATAAAGTGTAAATCAAACTATACGTATGTGATTTTTTTTATATAACCCTTATTGTTATTGAAAATTGGGCCCCTCCTGATACCGGGGCCCTAGGCAAGCCGTAAGTTGGCTTAATGGTAGAGACGACCCTGTCTGGTTTAGACGGGTGGTCGGCAGCTGCGGCGATAACTGTCCGACCAAAAACAAATACTAACTCATAATTCATTCATTTCACTCAAGGCTTTGTATGTAGGTTAGCTAAATAGGTTCTAATGGCGACACAATTGAATGATAAAAGGAAACTAAATAATCGAAATTCTTCTTAACCATAAATAAGATACAGAAATTAAACCAAATCCCAAACACTCCAATCTTTTTTCTTCTAATTATTCTTTTCCTTCCTGGATGTGCAGATGATGCTTGTTCGCTGCCATTAGAAGGTTTGTATTGTCATATTTCTATCAGCTGTAGTTTCTAGTCTCCTGTAGCGTCAGAAATAGTATTTCCTGCTAGAAGATAAATTTATTCACATACATGTAGATCTCGAGGGGAATGAGGAATGTAATATAATGAATCTATATGCACTACTTAACTTGCTGCATCATGTGCAACATCCTGTTGTGAGCTGAACTTCTTGGGCACTAATGTTTTACTTGAATCTCTTCTCTGTATAGTTAAGTGCTCTGAAAATATGTGATTGGGTTCAACCTTCTTATTATCCTCGTGTATCTGGATTTGAGGAGATTAGGATATCTTCATCTAAAAGATTACCAGTTGCAGCCCAGTTTTTGGTCATCTGAAATTTGGAGCTTGATCATTTGCATAGTTGTGTATCCCCAAAATCATATTTTTGAAAGCCTAGAAAAGGTTTTGGAGAGAAGATGAAGAACAGAAGCAGTGAAGGCCCAAAGAAAATGAGAAGCCTTACATTATCTTGATGAACCGGACGGTTATATACAAGTATCTCAACAGTCTGATTATTGACCGTTGGATTGGAGATGATCTGAACGGTTAGAAATGAACCTTGAAGGGAAATAATAACTAAGTCCTTCTAGACTTTATATATTTTATTAAGGTCTGATACAATAGTTTGCAATAATGCCAAAGTGACCACCATTTCTCCTGATTGTCTTCTATTGAGTCCTTCTGTTAATAATTTTGGAATATTTGACAGGGGTTGAGATGTTTCTGTAGATACTTAGATTTCAAGGTGCTAGTTGTATGGGCAGATATGGGCATCTTCTGATGCGATACCAACTGCCATGACGGAATATCTTAAATCTAGTGGGGAGAGAGAGATTATATTTGATGATGGTTGAATCTTGGCTTTCCCGAAACCTTGAGATACTGCACAGAGATTATATTTGATGATGGTTGAATCTTGGCATTCCCGAAACCTTGAGATACTGCACCTCGGCCCTTATGAATGCAAACTTAAGAAGCCGACCTATCAGTTATCATAAATAAAGGCTATATGGTCAATTATATAGAGCAAAAGTATATCATTTGGTCGCTAATAAGTCACTGGACAGTTAAAACTTGTTTAGTGCTTCTTCCTAGTTCATTCTATTACACTTCATTTGTATCCCATTGACATCTTGTATTGGGCCTGTTTGGATGAGCGGAAGTAAGTGAGCGGTTTGGCTAAATATCTTCTTTTATCTGGAGTGTTTGGATTGAGTAGATTAAATTAGATTATTGTAGTTTTTGTTATAAAAATAATAATACAATAATATAAAAAAAAAATAAGTTACATCAGAGAAATGGAAAAGTGGACAAATTTATGGTGCGGTGATTTTGAAAAAGTTGGTGTTGGATTGAACATTTTGGCTGAAGGTGGTGTCAAATTCTAAGAAAGCTTTTGTGTTTATGGGGAAGAAGTAGTAGAATGTGTTGGGTGGATAAAGATTTGACTGCACCGTCCACTCATAGAGTGACATGTGTCCTAATTGTCGGCTAAAGAGGAAGGCAGTGTGCAATCGCCTGGTGCGGAGTGTGAGCTCTATTCCGGAGTAATCCGTATCTTCCAGATTTCCGCCCGGATCCGGAATTCCGGGTCAATTACCAGCCGGAGTCCTCTTTTGTCTGGGAATTCCGGATTTTTGTGAGATTATTTGACCCTCTCTTCAGATTTTTGACTATTTAGTTCATCTCTACTTCCGCGAATCCAAACACGCCCATTCTTTTGCCTGCTTCTCTGTTTTTTGTCAAGCTGACTTTGTTATGAAATTGCTTTGTTAGCCTCATCAGCAAGGATGTTGGGGTTGGATTCAATGTTAGGAAGTCGAGGTAACTTTTCTTCGTCTTCCCTTGCCGGAACTGTCCAGTCGGCAATTTTCCTATTTTCTGTTAGACAATAATGACGTTCTGTGATGTTTTTTCTTCCTTTTATACCTTTCGGATTACTTGTATATGTAAACTGAGCATAGTTGATGTGTTTCAGGCATTGCTTAATAATAGAAATATATCTTTTTTTAATCGTGCAAATCCTTCACCACGATTTACTCAATGAGACTCATGACTGCACTTCATATTCTTAAGTTCTGCGCAACTCTGGGAACGCATCACTTAACCTAGTTAAGATTTAAGATTAACTTCCAAATTAGTTACTTGTCCATACATGAGACTGGTTATGAACTGTGGCCTCTTATTCATGCCTTCCTCTGTATGTTTTTGGCAGATTGTGTGGAAGGTGTTTTTTGATGACTAAGACAGGCCAAATCGCTATTTACTTGCGAAAGAACTAGCAAGTAAACCTGGTGCAGAAGATCTCGAGGTTAGTTTCTTCCGAGACCGACCTACGTCTCCCAAGTATTTGCCATGCGGTCAATGATTCCAATTTCATCGTTACCTTTTTTTGCAGATAATATTTGGCAACGTGGGAGAGAACTCGTAGAATGGTCCGTCGCTGTTTGATAGAGCATATTTTCTTCGATAAACAGATTCATGAAAGTCATCTCAAGATAATTTCTTTTCTCCTGTACCTAAAGAATACATTCATCTTACTGTAGTGTAATAGTTTTAACAGTGTCGATCCATCACCTTCAACTGTAAATCACGTAAAATATCATGTAAAATTCTTCTCGTATCGTGTATGGTATAGAATTTACAGCCATCACCCTTTCTGTGTTATGTGGATGCCTCTTACTGGTTACTGGGTAGTTTAGATAGTTTTTGTTTTTTTGGTTATTGTGAATGAGTGGTTCTGATGAGGATGAGGAGAGAGAGTCTATAGTAAATTCTCTCGTCTCACCAGTTCTCTCGTCTCACCACAACCATTCATTCACAATGACTAAAAACTATCCAAACAACACATTGCATAGAGTCCGAGAAATATTTAAGTTGTTAATATGTACTGCAAAAACATTACAATTTACAGAGGACATGAAACCAGTGATGATGAACACACTGGCATGTTGTAGTAGTACTACTAATTGACAATACAACATTTGCGTGTGTGTGTGTGTGTTTAATTGCTGGATAGTTTACCTTCATCTGTACAAGTCATAATAGAAGATGGTGGAATTTGGCAAGTGAAAGAGACTATAAATCTCAGTACCAATCTACTTCTTTGACTCGCGGTTCGCCTAGTGGTTAGGGGCTTTGAGACGATTCATTGAGGTCTCGAGTTCGAGTCTTCCTCCTAGGAGAATGACAAAATAGAGAACAGAGTTCTTACTCTGTAAAGTATAAAACAAATCTACTTCTTGCTATGTTATAACTTCTGGTAACAGTTGTTCTCTAATTTAGCTTTCACAATGAGTGCACAAAGCGATCTGACTTATGGTTAGAAAATGATTGACTGCAGTTTACTGAAACGTGAATTAGGTTATCAGTTGAAATGGGAGGATTCACCATGGAGTTTTGCGTTGGTTTTAGCCAACGACTTTCCTATAGATGCCTCCAATTACTAGGACTGCAACTCGGGCGGGCTGGACGGGTTGGCACCCCTGTCCAAGCCCGAGCCCGATTTCATTCATGGTTGCCCAAGCCCAACCCGACTCGAGTTAAGAGCATTGTCAACCCGTCCGATCCCAAATTCGTATAAATCAATTCGGGTTCGGGTTGAATTCGGGCTATTACATTGAACTTAATATCTTCTTAAAAACACAAGAGAATAATTAATTGTTGGCGAAAAACAAATCAACCAGTTGAAGAACAAAACAATGATTAAAAATATCGCTAATACTTGAAATAAAATAGCATATTCATGTTAGATATGTTACATAGTTATTTCAAAATATAATATTTATACGTAGTGGTAATGCAAATCGGGCAATTCGGGTTAGCCCGTCGGTCGATATTTGTGCCCAAGCCCGACCCTAATTTCAATTCGGGCTGAGAATTCCTGTCCAAGCCCGTCCAAATTACCAAAATTATGTGTCCGGGCCCTATTTAATTTCGGGCTGGGCTCGGGTTGGTCGGGTTCAACCCGCCCAAGTTGCACCCCTACCAATTACACACAGCCTACTTACCGAGTCGCCTAAAATGATTTTGTTTAGAATCTTGTATCACTGCTACTTATTTGTACTTTCTAAAACATTGAACTTGTATCTTCGCCTTCAAAAATAAGAAAAAGGGTGCGGATTTCCTACGCTCCTATCCCCTTGCTAGGTGGCTATAATTTATTAGTCCGCGTCCTATTTAAAATTAAAAGCTGAATATTTAATGTGATATTAATTGAGATGGAATTAAATAGTATCAATTTGAATAGGTAAGTTCTTAAATGTGATTTCAATTAGTATCACTTTAAATTATTAATTCATGTTTTGAATAACACGTGAACCAATGAATCATAACCCAAAATATTTGATGCATATTTAATGTTTTAAATGCCAATGATTCATAGTAGATGCATTTCATTTTTTTTTTGTCATAACCCAAAATATTTGATGCATATTTAATGTTTTAAATGCCGATGATTCATAGTTGATGCATTTCAGATTTGATGGTATAGTAAATTAAAATGTTTGCACCATTATAATCATAATGATGCGCATCTACCGGCACAAGCATATGTAGTAGCTTACAAAATTTAAACACCCTAGCACTCATTGAAGGTGATGATCAAGCAAGAGATTATAGATGCACCAAAAATAAATACGATCAGATATGAATTACTCAGAGATTCACTTAATTCTCTCAATAACTCAAATGTCAATTTTATTCATGAATTAAGACTGTCTTATGATAATGGGAGGAGAGCTTCTTTGTAAGCAAACGAAATTGCTCCCAATGGAAACATCATTAAAGGATAAAAACACATAAATAAACAAGTACCCCATGCACCATGATATTCAATTCTCTTCCTTCTTGATGCCGCGCGGATGAAGAAGTTTTGAAGAACACCTTTCAATAACTTTCTTTCCTAATCTTCGCCCAAATGGGGTAATTTTCTCATCCCTTTCGTCCAAACAAGCGAAGAGAGGCGAAAATAATCCAGATTTTGATACATCATCGTCGTCATTGCTTTCTTCAATCAAGAGAGTCATGATACTCTCCATATCTTCAAACACCTCCGAAGTAGGCGGCAGCTCAGAAGAAGAAGACGGGATGTATGTGAGAAATAATTGAAACATCTCATTAATCAATTCATTGCATTCCAGGTCAAGCATCATCACAACCAGCCTGGTTTTCGCAACAACACTGAGAATGTTGTTTGCTTTTTTGCAAGACATGCTCGAAGAATCATCCGATGATAAACTCTTCATGGCAAAGACCACGAGCTTGAAGATCTCCTTCATTTTCTCATCGTCGTAGGGCATGTTTGGGGCTGTGATTAGTGCGAGCTCGCAGATGCAGTTAATGGCGGAAATTCGCACATCTTTGTCTGGATACTGCAAGAGCTCCACCTGAATAAGGTTCAAGAAGTGCTTCCATCTCTCGTGATGGATCTTGGTCCACCTTACTTAGCAAATCCTCTGCTTGATCAAGCATGAGGAGCAGTTGCTGAGTTAACAATGGTGGTATCATCAAGAGGTTGTTTCCCATATCGGAAAGCTGCTCATGAAACTCTTGTGGTCATGGGTTTCTCATTTGATTACAGAAACCTTGCATGATTATGGAAATACAAGTTGGTAGTACGTAATAGGGATAACAACGGTCTTATTTATAAACTAGTTAGGGTTTATGGAGGGGGTAGGTAGGGGTGGGTGACCGGGCCTAACAACGCAACAATTATTTGTCTCCACTATCAAGGAGCCCAATGGCAGACCAGTTCTATATATTCATACTTTAACTGGGCTTATGCCGATTTAGCAGTTTGGTATGACTCATTTGAGTTATAAACTTATGTCAAAAAAGTCTGTGACAAAATAGCAGAAGATAAAAGACAATTGTATAAAGCTCCTATAAGTTGAAAAAAGTTTCATAGTGAAAAAGTTTAAGAAAAACTGCGAAAACCCTACTCTTTCTACCACAAAATTTTAATAGTATGGACTTATAAGTCAAAATTCTAAAAAAAAAAATCAGCTTATAAGTCCACAACAAACACGAGTTATAACATGACTTCGAATTATAATAAAAGAAAGTGAGTTATAAACTGCTTATAAGTCATCACAAACTCACATTCAGTCTCTTTTTCTCCGGTAGAGACGGCGAAACAGTTCACGGAGCAGCTAGCCGATGTGGGAATAAGCTCGTGCAGAAGATACCTTCATTAACCCATGAACTGCGATTTTGCTAGGTAAGGTGAGCCAAGATTCACCTTCTGAGATGCAAGCACTTCCCGATCCATATAAGAAGTCATTTGGTTCAGGCGGAGGTGTTGCAGTATCCAGACAAGGATGTGAGAATCAGGGCCGTTAATTGCATTATTTTGCAAGCTTGCAAGAATTACAGCCCCACAAATGCCCTACGGTGATGATAAAATGAAGGAGATCTTCAACCCGACGGTGTTTTCTATGGGGAGGTTGTCGTCGGATCTTCTTCGAGCCGGCCTTACAAAAAGCAATCAACATCCTCAAGGAGGCAAGATTGGAGGATCGCCGGCGCTGCATTTGACTCGTCGATTCCTGGCGGCAAAGGTTGAGGCCTACTTCTTCATATTGCCAACGACTGCTATTTATAAAATATAAACTAGGGTTTACGAAGCGGAAAGGAGACTAGGCCTAAAACCACAAACAGTCTATGGGCCCTCTTATCAAGTAGCGCAATGACAAACTACACATACCTACCACATAATAAATAGGGTAAAATACACTTTGCATATGACACCCCTGTGTTTCGGATAATTCACTTTACCACCATTGTCCAACGACCCATCACAAAAATCACAAATTTAATTGGACTCATACCGATGCAACAGCTTGAACCACCACTGAACCCGTTTTATAAATAAGTTGTACAATCATTAGTAGCCCAAAATAAAACAATAGTAAAATAAAAATTACAAATGATTTTCTTACATGAATCTCTTCTATGGTACTACCTCCGTTTCGTCTGTTTCGTCTGCGTTTGAGTTTTTAACCCGTAACTGAGTCTCTTTGACTTGGTAATTTGGGTACCAAAACGATGCAATTTTTTAACAATTTTTTCATGGTATTTTAGAATAAACTTTCCTATATAACACCATGCAAAGATTACCAAATTCTTGTATCGTTTTGCTAATCAAATCACCGGATGAAAGTAACCCAATGAATAGTGACAAAAAGTGAAGTAAGCTGAAACAGGCGAAACAGAGGTAGTACTTCATTGTACTTCGAAGTGTTTGTGCTATGTCTTCTTCTCCTTTCCTCTTGTTGTTAATCTCCTTGGTTTCGATACAACCGGCGAGAGTCTGTTTTAGGGTTAGCCCAAATCAGATAGGTAATTTTTTTTTTTTGAAGAATTTTTTCGAGATGTCCAGATCAACTTACGCACACCTCAACTACTAAACTGGGGGATTCGCTTTCTCATGTCCGGACCAACTTACGCACACCTCAAAGGTCTCTGTCTGTAACAGCCTTCGTATATTATTTCGTCAAATATGGATTAAAGGTAACGAAAAGTACCTAAAACAAACTTTGGGTACATGTGGAGCAATTTGCCTAAATTAAGCAACGGGACAGGAATAGATTATCCATCTGACGTGGCGGATAACGGCAACGTGTAGGACCCACCCCTTCACACCATCAATCACACACAGAGACCCTCTGAGTGATCATCATCATCACACTCACCGCTATCTTCATTTCTTAGACCGAGAGAGATAAAGACTGTCGCTATCCTAGTTCCGGCGAACATCGGACTCTCCGAAACACACAGTGATGCCGGAGATAGGCAAGACGAAGCTCAATTCCGGTTGGTTAGCGGCGAGATCAACGGAAATCGACCTTACCGGAGTTCAGCTCACCACTACTCACCCTCCCTCCGGACCGAATTCCCCTTGGATCGAAGCACTCGTCCCCGGAACGTAATTTCCAATTTTTCCCCCAATTGCTTCAATTTCGCTTTCCAGTTCATGGGTTTTTCATTTATGGTCATTATTGATTCAATCAAGCATAAACCCATCAGAAAAAACCACTTCTTTTAGTCTCTTACTACGTTTTCTTGATTTCCCTGTATCAAATTCTTGTTGACCTGTATTGGGTTAAAAATCAATCAAGCACAAACCCAGATGAAAAAAGGGTTTTTAGTCTTTAAGTGCCTGTTTGCTATCGAAAATTGGATTAAAATCGACATATTTTCAACAATTCCGTTTGTTATGCCTGCAAATTGTAATATGATAATCTGCTGATTAAAATAATCTGTGCAGTTGTAGAATCTCCAAAATTGGGGATTATGCTGCTGAAAATTTCTAAAAAAATAATTTTGATATTTTTTTGACATTAGTATAATCACAGTTCATTTATAAATAGGTGTATTCATTGCTTGACTTTAGAGGTTTTTAAAATTTTGTCGAATGGATCAAGTCAGTGATCTATAATTTCAGCTCATACCAAACAGATTGTGATTCTCTGATAAGTTGGATTTTCTTTTCAGATTATTTTCAGCTGATTATTGAGATTTTCAGCTGGTAACAAACAGGCCCTAACTGTACTATGTTTCTTGACCACCCATCTGAAAAAAAAAAATTGATCTTTTTGCTCCATGATGGACTTCACATGTTAAACATATTTCATCAGTGTTCTCAGTACTCTAGACTTGATGATTGGGTTAGCAAATTGGAAGAACCTTCTTGGTGATGATCTTTGATAAATGGAGATTAAATCACTGTTTTTTTTTTTTTTTTTTTTTTTTTTTTTTTTATGTTTTTGAATGGATATGTATTCAACAGTGTGCTAGGGACTCTTGTGAAGAACAAACTCGTACCAGATCCTTTTTACGGGCTGGAGAATGAGTGCATCATAGACATAGCAGATTCAGGAAGAGAACACTACACATTCTGGTTCTTCACATCTTTCCAATGTAAGCTGGTATGTCATATATTAGATTAAAAGAAGGTTATCCTCTTCCTTTTAAACCACAATAGGATTCATGGGTTAGCCGACAGAGACAATTATAATTTTAGGACTAATATTTCTAAGAATTCTAGTAGCATATGTTACTCTGTGTCTCATGAAGTTGTGTGATCTTCTCTTCAGTCGGGAAACCAACATGCTGATCTGAATTTCCGGGCAATAAACTATTCTGCGGAGGTGTATTTGAATGGCCATAAGAAGGTGTTGCCAAAGGGAATGTTTCGCAGACATTCTCTTGATATCACAGATATTGTACATCCTGATGGCGAAAACTTGCTCGCTGTTCTAGTTCACCCTCCTGATCACCCTGGGAGGATTCCACCTGAAGGAGGCCAAGGTGGTGACCATGAGGTATAAATCTCTTTCCTTGAAAGCTTATGCTGAATAATAATGAATACTTAAACACAAGATCAATATGAACCCTAAGCAAACTGTTTTTAGTTTTAGTAGTATCTTAAAGGAGATCCTACATCGATGAACGCAAGCCACAATTCTATTAGCCTCTACATATTTCAGAATGAATCTGAAGAGTGTATAATGATTTGGGTGTTTTGCATATCTACTATTCTCTGCTTACCTAATTCCTTGCGTTTTCCTTAACAATTTGATATGTATTGTTTCAATGTCAGATTGGCAAAGATGTAGCGGCTCAATATGTCCAGGGATGGGATTGGATAATTCCTATCAGGTAATCCATATACTCAAAGCCATGAGTTGCTGGTTTTTTTTTGTTTGTTATTGCTTAATATGTCAGCTCCTAGATACTTGTTAGATTAGGTCAACACCTTGAAGTTTGGCGACTTTCTAGAGTAACAAAGGGCAAAAGTTCTGTTAAAATAAATAACCAAGGTTCTACATTTCAATTTAACTTATTGACTTTTTAAGAGACTTTTCATTGTTTCTTACTACATACTTTTTCACTTTTTAACCTGATAATAAATAATACTTGCACACTATCATGTTAACGTGTATGTATACAGTTAACTTGTGACATAGATGATGATTCAATCAGAAGGAAGAATAACCTAACATGGTAGCAATTCTTGTGGTGCTTCAGGGACAGAAATACTGGCATCTGGGACGAAGTGTCGGTATCAATTACTGGGGTGAGTTCTTTGCCATATTGCAAATGGTTAATTTACATGATGAACACTCCTCATTTATGTGATCAAGTTACGCGAGCTCATATATGCACGTTCACATTTTTATTTTTCATAACTTTCTCTATCTCTGCCCTTTGAGAAAGTACAAGTTCGTTAAATTAGCCTGAAAAGAGAGCCTTAGTCTATCCAACGAAGTAGAGCGCATCATGGTGCATTTCTGTACGCGATGTGTCACAAACTTATTTTTTTTTTCTGTGATCTAGAACGGTCCTTGTGGGTTACTTATTCATGTGGAAGGTTTACGCCAATAACAGCATTGCTTTATTATAATAGAAAAGGAGTTCTAGTATCTGATTATGATGGATGGGCATACTGTGCAGCCAGTGAAAATAGTTGACCCTCACTTGGTCTCATCATTCTTCGATGATTACAAGAGGGTTTATCTCCATAGCACCACCGAGTTGGTAAACAGAAGCAAAATGGTAGCCGAGTGTTCGCTGTCTGTTCAAGTGACATCAGAGCTTGAGGGAAGCATGTGCTTAGTAGAGCATCTTCAGACCGAACAAGTATCAATCCCACCTGGAGAATCTCTCCAATATACTTTTCCTCAGGTCAGTGTCGTTTTATGTCTATAAACAAACATTAAATTTTAATTTTTTCACTAAAACACTTGAACTGTGATTTCTTCATGATGAGATGGGTAAATGACACTTTCACCCCCTCTAGTTTGACCAAAAGACACTTTCACCGCTTCTAGTTTGAAAAAGGATGCTTTCACCCCTTCAGTGTGCTGAGCTTCGTGTAACTTGCACCCCCTGATTGTGACGCCCTTAGTTAGATTAAGGTCCGCCACTGAAAATATTTTGGAGAAATTTTGCCCCCAGTATCATACAGAAAGTCTAATATACCCTTTCTTAACCCCCTATTTTTCATAAGATGGGGGCAAATTTTGTCCCCACAACTGCCACAACTCCAGACTAACGACGTCACAGTAGAGAGGTGTAAATTTTCTGAAGTTCGGCACACTGAAGGGGTGAAAAGTGTTCTTCTAGGGATGATAATGTCCTTCGGTCAAACTAGAAGGGGTGAAAGTGTCTTTTACCCTGATTAAATTCTATTTTTGTTACGGTATGCAAATGTTCACTTCTCTAGTTCATATGTTGATGATGAATACCTGCAGTTGTTCTTCTACAAACCAGATTTATGGTGGCCAAATGGCATGGGGAAGCAGTCTCTGTACAACGTTGAGATCAGTATTGATGTAAATGGATTTGGAGTCTCGGATACTTGGAACCACCACTTTGGATTCCGCAAAATCGAGAACTATATTGATAGTGCGACTGGTGGAAGGTAGAATTATCAAAAAAGCCTTTGAGGGAAGTCTCATCATTGAAAAAGTTGCTCACTGGCAAATTGCTGATTTACTGGCATTTCTCTACGATGCAGGTTGTTTAAAGTTAATGGGCAGCCCGTCTTCATCCGCGGAGGTAATTGGATATTGTCGGATGGCTTACTCCGTCTTTCAAGAGAACGTTACAAGACTGATATCAAGTTCCATGCTGACATGAACTTGAACATGATACGCTGCTGGGGTGGCGGATTGGCCGAGAGGCCGGATTTCTATTATTACTGTGATATTTATGGTCTTCTGGTTAGCTCTCTCTCTCTCTCAATCACTCTCCCCCTCCTCCCTCTCTCTGTCTCTCTCCCCCCTCTCTCTCCCTCTGTATCTCCCTCCCTCCCTTCCTCTCTCTCTCTCTGTCGCTCTCCCTCCATTCCTCTCTCTCTCTCTCTCTCTCTCTCTCTCCCTTCCGATCTTCCTCTCTCTCTCTCATTTAGTGGATACTTATTTTTGTAGGTATGGCAAGAGTTTTGGATAACTGGAGATGTTGACGGGCGAGGTGATCCCATCTCAAATCCGGATGGCCCGTTGGACCATGACCTTTTCTTGCTATGTGCTCGAGACACGGTCAAGCTTCTGAGGAATCATCCGAGTCTTGCTCTTTGGGTGGGAGGAAATGAACAAGTCCCACCAGAAGATATCAACAATGCTCTCAAAAACTACCTCAAACTCCATCCCTATTTTCAAACTTCAAGTTCAAGTACCGACACAGAAAGCATCACGACGCCGTTGAAGGATCCTAGCCAATATCTCGACGGCGCCCGCGTCTACATCCAAGGATCCATGTGGGATGGATTTGCAAACGGTAAAGGAGATTTTAGCGATGGCCCGTATGAGATTCAGTATCCTGAAGACTTCTTCAAGGATGATTATTACAAATACGGATTCAACCCTGAGGTTGGTTCAGTGGGATTTCCAGTTGCGGCGACTATTAGGGCTACAATGCCTCCAGAAGGGTGGAAGATTCCGTTGTTCAAGAAGTTACCTAGTGGGTATGTGGAAGAAGTTCCAAACCCTATCTGGACTTACCATAAGTACATCCCTTATTCGAAACCAAAATTTGTGCATGATCAAATTCTTCTCTATGGTACCCCTAAGGATCTCGATGATTTCTGTCTAAAGGTAGCAACTTTTTTCGTATCTTGCGTGCGTTCATTTGTTCCTTCTCTTTTATAGTTTTGACTTGAGGCTTTGTTGTGATTGTTTCAGGCTCAGCTAGTTAACTATATTCAGTACAGAGCTCTGTTAGAGGGTTGGAATTCGCGGATGTGGAGCAAATACACGGGTGTTTTGATTTGGAAGAATCAGAACCCTTGGACTGGGCTTAGAGGTCAGTTTTACGACCATCTGCACGATCAAACTGCTGGGTTTTATGGTTGCCGATCTGCAGCTGAACCAATCCATATCCAGTTTAATCTTGCCACATGCTTTGTTGAGGTAATCTTTGTTAATGTATGCCATTGAATGATTTTACATTGTTATTAATCTTTGAAAATGCTTGCTTCCCTATTTGAGAATGCATATCTAAACTAGAAAAATGCAATGACCCTCCCAACAGGTTAGCTTATGTTCCTTTTTGTAAGATATCTTGAAGTCTCGTCGGCCTACTTATCCGGACTCTAATCACATGACAATCAAATTTGGGATGATAGGCTCTCGAACAACATAGGGTTTAGTTGAAGGGTGGAAGGTTATTGAGAATCGCACAAGAATTACTATTTAGGCTCTGTTTGGTTGGTGGTAAAACATTTTCCTGTAAAATATTTTCCTTGTTTTGCTGTTTCGGTGCTGTTTGGTTGGACGTAAAATATTATCCTGTAAAATGTTTTTCCTCAAGTAATGTAAAATGATTTACATATTTCAAATCCGTGACGAAGAGTGAACAGGCACAACAACAACTCATACGAACAACTCCACCACCAATAACCACCACTACCACCTACCTCCACCACGACCCATCACCGCCACCCACCTTCACCGCCACCAATCATGGCGTCACAGCCCACTGTTTTGGCAAGTGTCAACCAAACATGTGAAAATAATGGCAGAGAAAACTTTTTCACACAAAATATTTACGCTTAGAATATTTTCCCTTGTAAAACATTTTACTGCGAACCAAACAGAGCCTTAGGAATAATTGTCAAGAAATTGGAATAGTTTCGTGTAGAGCTGTCAAACGGGCCGGCCCAGCTGAAGGAGGACCGCCTGGCCTGGGGGGATATAGCCGTAGGAATTGCTGCCTGACTCGAGGTCCTGGCGGGCCGGTCAGGTGGTTTCGGTACGTTTAACGGCCGGTGTCGGTCTTCTGCTGGGCTGGTCCTGGCCTTCGGTGAGCCGGTCCGGGCTGATCCGACTGTCCTGAAATCCGTGAACCTGCCAGGCCCGCTCCTATAGCGGGCTAGGGCCGGTCATGGAGCAGCCCGGTGTCGGGCCGGTTCACACCGGCTAAACTGGCCAGTTCGGGCTGGTTTGGTGGTCCTCTGGCCCATTTGACAGCCCTATTCTTGTATAGTTGAGCCTATGTGTTTTATCCTAACAATCAAATTTTTGCAGGTAGTCAACACGACAGCCGAGAAATTATCCAATGTAGCGATCGAAGTCTCCGTGTGGGATCTTGAAGGAACATGTCCATACTACAAAGTCTCCGAGAAGCTCTCTATCGCGCCTAAAAGAACCGTACCCATTTTCGAGATGAAGTATCCGAAATCCAAGAATCCAAAACCAGTCTATTTCCTTCTTCTGAAGCTCTACAACGCATCCGATTACGGCGTTCTCTCAAGAAACTTCTACTGGTTACATCTACCGGGTGGAGATTACAAGCTACTTGAACCATACAGAGCCAAGAAAATACCTCTCGAGATAACATCTCAGGTTCTCATCCGTGGGTCCGCCTACGAAATGCGAATGCGGGTCCACAACACGTCGAAGAAGCCTGACCAAGGAAACCCCCTCCACCAAAACAACTTCACTGAGAGAACTTCGGATGATGGTGATTTTGACTTGAAGTCGCTTGAACCTGCACTGGTGAAGGAAAAGGCAAAAGAAGGTGGTTTGATTCAAAGAATCTGCAAGCAATTCTCAAGGGATGATAGTGGTTTGAAGGTTGTGGAGATCAATGGGAACGAGGTTGGAGTTGCATTTTTTCTGCATTTCTCTGTTCATGCTTCGAAGAAGACGGATCACAAGGAAGGTGAAGACACGCGGATTCTTCCCGTTCATTACTCGGACAACTACTTCTCTTTAGTGCCTGGTGAAGCGCTGACGGTTACTCTCTCTTTTGAGGTTCCGAACGGTGTTACGCCACGAGTCATGCTTCACGGGTGGAATTACCATAACGGGCATAAAGTTCATTGAATTTTCGGATGATGATTTTACAGTGAAGTGTGGAAGATAACTGAATAAGGGCATGTCTAAGTTATGTTTTTTCTGATTGTTGTAAGTTGTAACAATGTTGAGAGATTCTTCGAACGGGAAATTGTGAATTAGTCAGTGCATGTATGTTCCTTTGAAGCTTGATGCAATCGGCTTTCATCAGTATGTTTGTATTCGGTGTCGCAAATTTGAAGTGGTTTGATAAAAAATGTAGTATGTAGAATTTAAGCTGTGAAAACATGCTTGTGGGAGGTTTAAACTCCAAAAGCTCTGTTTCTGTTGTTAAGTAGCGAAATACAACTAAATTTTATGTGCAAATGGGTGCTAACTCACTGGTTAAGAGCATTGATATCAGATGCACTAGGTCTCTGGCTCGAGAACATCGTGAGGGCGAAATTACTCACTCATGCTTTAGGGGTTGAAAGCTTGAAATGATGGGTCATTTCTCAGTGTCCTCTATCCCTCATCTCTCTGTAGTGGTTGAAAATGGTAGATCTTTCAGCACTTCCTTTCTCTCTATATCTTCTTGTGCTCCTGAACATTCTCAACCTCAAAAAATAACTTCAAATCTCTCTCTCTTTATGTCATTTGCTGGTCCCGGATATTCTCAAATGTGTGCTCGCTTAGAGCATTGATAGCTTGGTCTGAGGGGTTGAAATTGGTAGATCATCTCTCAACTCTGTCTCTCTTCTGAGGGACAATTGGGCATCTAAATTCAAAATTGGAGATCTAACCTCCGAGAAAAAAGACAAACAACTTTTATCTCTCACAAATAGAGGTTAGATGTCCAATTTTGAATCGGGGCAAGGATATGAAACAAATAGCTATTTGGGACGAGGTTTTAGTACAAATTTTCTACTCTTTTGATAGTTTCGGACATTCTCAACCTCAAAAGTTAACCTCATTTCTCTCTCTTTTGAAGGTATGTAACATTCTTAGCTTTACAAATTAGATTTGTAAAGTTAAGAACTTAGAAGCTCAAAGAAGACTTGCAGAAGACTGGAGAGCAACTTTACAATATCAAGAAGTTTATAGTCTCTTGTGTAAAACACTAGGA
This sequence comes from Linanthus parryae, assembly GCA_023055425.1. Classification (NCBI taxonomy): domain Eukaryota; kingdom Viridiplantae; phylum Streptophyta; class Magnoliopsida; order Ericales; family Polemoniaceae; genus Linanthus; species Linanthus parryae. The sequence continues at coordinate 4,378,909 of JALGPY010000002.1, forward strand.
CCATTATGTAATGTCTCACAAACTACCTAGGCATCTGAGAAAATATTTGTTAGTACAATAAATCCAACGGTTCATATTATGACCGTTTGGAGTCGTCCTATATCATCTGTACCAAACACTTCGTAATTAGCTATGGAGTAATAAGGGTTTCATTCCCTTTTATTTTATCCGTCATTCATTTCTCTCTTTTGCTAATTGTTGAAATTCTATCAACATTCACCCATATTAATTTAGCGCGACAAGTCCAGCAACTGAAGTGGGAACAACTTCCACTACTCCATCCATCGGGGTACTTAGGCAAACAAAGGTTGCTGCCAGGGTTTATTTGGGTCGGGTCAGGGTCGGACCCGGCCCATTGACAAGCCTAGTTCCAGGCTTCCAGCAACTGGAGTGAGATCATTTTTTGACATTAAAGGCTAAAAGCCGAGTGATGATATTTCGGTTTTATTGCTACTTGTTATTTCCATTTTTGTTATAAGAAGCTCAGAATAGAAAGAAGAACGGATGGGTTCTGAGACTCATAGAAAAAAAATGGAGATTTTGTCGCCTTTGTACAGCAAATCTTTCTCAAACCTCCATCTTGCCCGAAAAAACCCTAAGAGCCCACTTCAATTCCCGAACAGCACAACCCATTTCTTAAAAGATACAAGTTGTTGTAGTTGGCAAATCACACTACACATTTTTTTTTACAAATCACACTACACATGTAAGACTGTTTATATTTAACAACATTTGTGTAGCATCAAATGTGCTCCATGTTGAGGTTGGAGAGTCGCGGAACTATATGGTGCATGAGCATAAGATGGTGATAGTTCAAATGAGAATCGCTGCAGAATCATAGCCATAGCCATCTTGGCCTCCATCATTGCAAAGTTTTGTCCAATACATACCCTCGGTCCCCAACTAAATGGGAAATATGCGACTTGCTGCTGGTTCTTAGTTGCCTTTGAGATTCCTTCTGAGAACCTTTCCGGCTTGAACTCCTTCGCATCATCTCCCCATATTTTATGGTCAGTGTGAAGTACACATATTGGTATTGAAAATAGTACTCCAGCTGGCATGATCGCTTCTCCTAGTTTAGTGTCTTCAAAGACGGTTCTAGTAATGGAAGGCGCTGGCGGGTATAATCTTAGAACCTCGTACAGAATCATGGTTACCTGAAAACATATGATTTTTTTATACGAGGTTGTTGTTTGGCTTAATTGCTGATTGCATACCCCCCATTATGTCGAAATTGGCTGATTGCAATCTCCGTTCTAAAACTAGCTAATTGCATCCCCCATTTGCAATAATACTAACTTATTGAAACTGTGAATATTTTCAATCAAACACCGTTAATGGACAATTCTACCCTTCAAACACCGTGAAAATATTCGCAGCTTATTGCGGTCAACTAATTTTATAATGGGGGATTGCAATCAGCCAATTTCAATATATTGGGGGTATGCAATCAGCAGTTAAAGCCTTGTTGTTTTTGAAAATTGCTTCTCAAGTACGCATAAAGAATGAATACTCACAATTTTGAGGCGATTTAAGCCATCAAAGGTTAGTTCCTTTTCCCCGAACACCTCTAAAACCTCTTGTCTTGCTTTTTGTTGCCAATCCTTGTACTTGCTCAGCAAAACCATTGTCCAAACAAGCAGAGAAGAGGTGGTCTCCTGACCTGCAAAATAGAATATCCTGCACTCCTCAGTCACTTCTTTGATACTCATTGCAACATTCTTGTTGCTGTATTTCCCACGACTTTCAATTTCTCTCATGTTGGACTCCAACAATATCCCCAGCAAGTCATCACTACTGTTGCTACTATCTCCAACCTTCATTTGTTCCATCCTTCTTTCGATGATAACCTTTAATGATGTTTTTATTTCACTATCGATATGTTTTATTCTCTTGTTCAACTTGGTGGGCATAAACCTGAAACATATATAACCATGTATTATGTATAAAATCACAACTCAATTACTTACTAGGTTAAAAGACATATATACCAAGTTTTTTGAACTAGAGACTTGAATCTTACCTCCAACCTGGAATGTAAACTGACTGTAAAGATAAAATAGAAATCTCAGCCACTTCTCTGAGACGCTGGAATATTATCCTTCCCTCCTCGTAGTTACTTCCGAATGCCGTACGAGAAATTACGTCGCTGGTCATTATTTGGAGATCTGGCCAGATATCAATCTCACGCGGCGATCCTTGATTGTCCGCCACTAGTTTCTCCCATTTGGCGACCATCTCACTTGCACTCAATTGGAAAGCAGGTAGCATATTCTAAAGGAAGAAAATTTAAAATCCAGTCATCTGAACTAAAGACTATTTTAGTAAGAAGACAGTAAAATGCACATATCCGATTATTACCTTTAGTTTCTCGATATGGAAAGCGGGGTTGATTAGTTTTCTGTGCTTTACCCATTGCTCATCTTCGTAGTTGAGAAGACCCGTGACCAGAAACCGGAGTAGAGGATTTTGTTTTGCCTTCTTGAAGTGAAAATTCTTTGTCAAAATCTCTTTTACCTGTCCTGGTTCAGTGACAATCACTGCTGGTTTAGGTCCAAGCCAAATGAATGATTTCTTGCCTGTCAAGCTATATATCGTTAGATCCGAAAACGAATTGCTTACCGATAATAAACACAAAAGATCTAGACATACCGCAAGTCTTGATAGATTTATCAACGAAAGGCACAATGCGTGGCAAGATGTCATCGGATATGTTTATGGGAGCGGATTTAGCTTCTCTGATCATCTTGGAGTTCTCTTTCATGTCTCCAAACAGAAACCTGTAGGAATTGCCAGAAAACCCTTGTTTTCTAAGGCGCCACTCTAGCTTTCTTGGTCTTAACCATACCCAATTGAAAGCTCTCCATGCCCAAAACGGTAGAAAAATACCAGTCAAGACAACCAAGGGGTATAATCCCATCACCATGTTAGCAGCCAATTACTATTTGTGAGATGAGAACCAGAATGAATTAAGGGTGCAGTGAATGTGACATATATATAATACAGACAATAAACTTATTAAGCCTTTTGTCAACTCGTATATCGTTTGAAAAAGATACAAGTTGTTAATTAATTTCTTTCTTAATCTGTTTAATTTGTCATTACCAATCTCTACGGATTAGAGGACGATTGATGATCACGATCTTCTACTGGAAGTGATTACTACTTGTACCAATGTCTAGTTGCTTGCCTAGATAGGACAACAATGCTAGAATCTATGGGGTTCCACCTCAAAACATAGGACAACAATGCTAGAATCTATGGGGTTCCACCTCAAAACAAATTGCCAATGAGTAGAGTAGTCTAGGAGACTTATTACTTATATTTATTCTTCTTGAACGTCCGATGTGGGACTTCTCAACACGCTCCCTCACGTGTGGCATTCTTTGGCCTACACGTGGATCTTTTTGTCTGCAGGTGGCGGTGATCACGTGGGTTGTCAGCAGGTGACGGTGATCACGTGGATTGTTAGACTAGTCACGTGTGTGGAACCAAGCTCTGAAACCATGATAGAATTCATTCACCTCAAAACCAATTGGCAATGAGGAAGTAACCCAGAAAACTTATTAATTATGTTTATTCTTCTTGAACGTCCGATGTGGGACTTCTCAACAAACAAATCTTACAAATATGTGATTAAGAAGAATTGTACCTTAAAAATGAACACGCGGGCGTATTTTTATCAAGAATGATTCTTTTTTTATAGGGAAATTAAGGATGACTCAATGCCAATATATTCTAAATATTAGAATAACGTGACGTGCACGATACCGAATTTTTTTAAAAGTCATAACAGCTCATATGCATGACAATAAATATTTCCAAATCAACTGAATCCAGATTGAAAACTAAATAATTAACTGTATAAAATTTACTAAGAAATAAAAAAGAATGAAATGTGGTTGAGCGGTTTTTGTCCATACCTTCACTTAAAAAGTTCAAAAGAATATATTAATTACAGGTCCCAATCATCAGAAATTATTTCTAGCTGTTATGCGCCCTACAGTGGCGGAGCCAGGAAATCAAGTCAGTTGGGGCAAGATTCGCAAAGTTAAAAGTCAAAGTCAACAGTCAGAAGTCGTTATATTTCATAAGCAATTATACACACAAACATCGAATTAATAATGAACACAATACTCAAAAATCACAATTTGTACTTTTTTTTAGGAGACAATGAGTTTCTAATTGGTAAATGGTAAATTATAATGAAGACAATACTCACAAGTCACAATCTGTTCTTTTTCTTCGAGGAGACAATGAGTTTTAATGGTAAATGATAAATTGGCAAAAAAATGAATGAAAGAAAAATTATTGACTGTGAAGAAAATCAGGATCGTCGAGGCAAGTAAGTAGTATTATTGACATTATAGCAAAGTTGAGTAAAATAAAATGTTTCTTCTGTTTTGTATTTATGGACAAGCCTTATTGAGGTGGTGTTATTTGGTCAAGAACATTGTGTCATTTTTTTTGGGTAAGAAACCTAGCCTACTCCTGCCTAAGGGGAAGGGGCTGAGGGGGCTTGAACCCGAGCCAATGAACTGGCTTAAGGCTCCCTTAACCAATTGACAGCCGCCAAGGTCAACATTGTGTCATTTGATGAGCAAAGTTGTGTGGTTGATTGTACTTTTTGTTATCTGTTTGTTTTATTATAGATAGTTGGCACTCTCCATTACCCAACTGAGCTATAACCACAGCTTGCGGTGTGCGGCTGGATTAAGAAATAATCGTTTTCTTCACCATTTTTTTGCAGATCTCTCAATTCTGATCTCTGTTGCACTGTATTCTTTCTGAATTCATGGTTTTAAAAAATTCAAAATGGCATTAGAGCCTGGTTGCGAGTTGTAACCACTTTCTGCCTTCAATCCACCTAGGCCTGTCAATGGGTCGGGTCAGACGCAAACCCGACCCTGACCCGACCCATCTAAACCCGACCCAGCTAACCCCAGACCCTGTACAAGACCTGCCGGACCGGACCCGACCCTTTTGGAAACCCACAAAGTCTGCCCCAGACCCAGGGGCGGAGCAGCACACTGCCGCATAAGGCACGTGCCTCACCCTTGTTTTAAGAAACTACACTTATTTACCCCCGTTTTAGGAAATATACAACTTTGCCCCAGGTAAAATTAGGATAAGGCCCTACCCTTCCGTAAAAATACAAAAATGCCCTACCCTATTTTGAAATCCTCCCTCCGCCCCTGACATGAGACCTTTCAATAGACCCAGACCCCTTCTAATGTAAGTGTAGCTTCTTGTGCGGGTGACAGGATCAGTTGCTCTGCAACAATCAGCCAAGAGAGTGGAGGTGAAGTAGGTGATGAGACAAAAAGCAATCACCGCCGTTATGATATGTGCATTGCAGTCACCACCGTCCCACCAAATTTCACACAAAACAGAGCACCTCTTGAGCAAAAGCAGAGCACTTTGGAAGAAGAGAAGAAGAAAAACAGACAATTGAGGGAAACAAACAGAGTAGGGGGCGAGAGAGAATAACCAATTTTTCAAAAATCAGGGATATTTTTGTAATATCAATAAAATAAATATTAGTAGTATATAATAATATTCTATATCCTTATTTAGTACCAGTAGTAGTACTGGAGTAATTAACTTTTTAGTCAAACCCATTACCCTTATCATTTAACACGATCTGTTCTTATCTCTAATTTCGTCCCCTCAAATCTCTCTGGTCTCAACTATCGATCCATCTTCCTCCAAGGCTCCAACACAGATGAAAAATTCAATCCCCATTATTAGCTTGCGATTCTACCATAGCCATGATTTGGGTAAATACATCCACTAAGATCGTGCAAATTCAAACAATGGACAATTTTTTATGTTTTTCATACAAAATTACCAGCGAGGCTCTCTCTATCTCCGTCCAATAATCTGCAAGACTGTATATTGTATGCGGACTTGGATCCTCTCCAGTCCCTTTTGTCTACAGACCCCGAAAGTCCAAATCTCGACCCTTCATCTCAATTTTTCATCTAGTCCACATACACCCTCTCATTAAGTAACGGAATCCCTCATTAACCAAAAGTTTAGCCTATTTTTAAGGGATGTGTAGGGTTGTTATTCTTTTTTTGAAAATTTAATTTCCTTTGTCGATCACAAAAGGAATGATCAATTTGTGTTCTTGTACAGGCTACTCATTCCATGCTAAAGTGATCAAAGTTTTTTTGTGGTCCTGAAACGAAATTAAATTAAAAATAAAATAAAAAGAGAGAGTAACAACGTACACATATCATCTCACAATTGCCAAAACCTACTCCAGCTCTCCTTTGCAGAGTTCAAATTATTCCTAATAGCTCTGTAAACAATTTTTTTTCAATCAGACCTCTTCATTAATTCAGACGAGGAGATCAAAGAATTATTGCAAGAATTGTCATTTTCAGCTTGCTTATGTGGCCTTCACAATGAACTATAAAGTTTTTCGAATGGAGTTTTTCACTAGTTGATTTTCGCAGGAGAGATCGAGAGGAAATAACTAAAATTAAAACTTCGTGATGAAGATCGTAATCGGCAAGGGATAAATCTGAGGTGGAATATTTGGTTGGCGGGAAGGTAAGTCCGATCAAGTTGATGCACATCCCTTAAAAATAGGCTAAACTCTTGGTTAAGGAGGGATTCCATTAGCGTGTATGTGAACTAGATGAAAAATTGAGATGAAGGGTCGAGATTTGGACTTTAGGGGTCTGTAGACAAAAGGGAATGGAGAGGATCCAAGTCCATTGTATGCAACCCACTCAAAAATCATTACTCTCGGCAATTGGAATATCACTAATTGATAATTGCAGGCATTAAGTATGTAAAAACTTAGGGTTTGAAATTATTTTGTATAGATTTATGGACTATTCTTCTTTCAGTTTTGATAATTTATTGTTAAATACTTAAATTTTGGGTGCTGATAATTACAGCACATAAATCACTAGTTACAGCACAACCAACTTGTAAGAAGACTATATTACCCTTATTATTTAAGTTAGTGTTAATGACATTGGTGAGGGGTAATTGGAAATATACCAGTCTGTGAATTGGTCTTAGAAAAATGCATTCGGGTGAATTGGTCTTTGAAAAATACCCTCCTTTTTAAACACTAGTTGTTAGCAGCGTAGTGGGGCCATATGTCTCTCTCGTCTCCATTCTCTCTCTCTCGTCTCCATCTGCCTCTCGTCTCCAACTGTCTCTCGTCTCCAACTCTCTCTCTCGTCTCCATCTCTCTCTCTCGTCTCCAACTCTCTCTCTCGTCTCCAATCTCGTCTCCAACTCTCTCTCTCGTCTGCATCTCTCTCTCTCTCGTCTCCAAACACAATAGTTTTTTTATAGAAAAGGCCACCCTTATACATACCAAAACTGGGTTGATCACTCCCACTACTAAGATCATTACAAAACTGCACCAACTAGTTTATGTGCTCTGGCATTTAACTCTCTGGGTACATAATTAATTGAACTGAGAAATTTTTTAACAAGGCTGAACAGGGAGGCTCTGGTCCTCCAATTCCAACGGCTAGCAACATTGTTTTTGATTGCATTTACTATCACTTGAGCATCAGTTTCCACAGAAGCCTTAAACCAACCTTTCCAAACACAATAGTTAAATACTCTAAAAACAAACCCTAAAAACGCGTAACCTCTCTCTCCAACATTGAATTGTTTCTATCTACCTCAACCTACCAAGTACAGTTGAATTTACTCCAACTGTAAACTTTATGAATGTATACCTTAAACTCCTCAAGAATATGGCTCATTTGTCACTCTCATTGGCTCCAGTTCTCCCATAGAAGTATCCCATTTGTCTGTACAAGTCTCTCTCTTTCCTCACTTTTGTTCTTCAGCTACGGTAAAAACTTAAACTCTCATCTCTGTACTGTATGTTTGTCCTTAGTATATGTTGATCAGAGTACTCTGAAATGTATGGTATTCTCATTTATTTACTGTCATCCTTCCAATATGTTCATCACATTACTCTAAAATGTAGGTTTATTTCTGCTCTGTTCTTCATTATTATTGGTTTGATGTGTGTTGTTGTATGTGGAGAGACTGGGACGAGTATATTCAACGTCTCTGTCTTCTCATAAGACTGAGACGTGAACTATGCTCGTAAAAGTCTTCCCCATGCACAACTGGGAAGAGCAAGACCTGCCAAACTGGGACGAGAAATCTCTCGTCTGGCATTCAAATCACAGACGAGGACTCGTCCCGGTCTGGCATTTGATAGACTCGTGGGACGAGTAATCTCTCGTCCCAGACTGGGGTGTGATAGACTCGTACGAGTACGATACCCAAAGATGACAAGACAGGGACGACAGAGACGAGCATACCCTAAACCCTAAACCCTAAACCCTGAAATCCTCACTTATCATGAAAAATGGTATTCAATATTAAAATTGTAAGTCCTAAACCATATAATCATGTAATCTAAACTATAAACTCAAAATCCTACAATCATCATATCTTAATCATGTAATGCCTAAACCTTATACATGCCATTAAACCAACTAACATCATCCCAAAATCCTACATGTGTAGACACTAAACACTATAACCAACTAAGTATCATTCCTATAGACACTAAAGATGTTAATTGTAAGTCCTAAACCATATAATCATGTAATGTAAACTATAAACTCAACATCCTACAATCATCATATCTTAATCATGTAATGCCTAAACCTTATACATATCATTAAACCAAGTAACATCCTCCCAAAATCCTACATTTGTTGTCTCTAAACACTATAACCAACTAAGTATCATTCCTATAGCCACTAAAGATGTTAATTGTAAGTCATAAACAATAATAATACTAAACATGAATCCCTAAATCACAGATCATCCAAGCATATTAAGTAAACCTAAGATTGTACACCTAAGACTGGGACAAGTATACTCTCGTCCCAGTTGTAAATACAGGGACGAACATTCTCTCGTCCCAGTTGTAAATACAGGGACGAGTATACTCTCGTCCCAGTTGTAAATACAGGGACGAACATTCTCTCGTCCCAGTTGTAAATACAGGGACGAGTATACTCTCGTCACAGTTGTAAAAACAGGGACGAACATTCTCTCGTCCCAGTTGTAAATACAGGGAACGAGTATACTCTCGTCACAGTTTAAAATAAATATGTTGTCTGAGCTGGTGGTGGTCCCTCTCCTTCCTGAAAAAAGTACAGAAATTCTGTTACCCATCAGAAAACTTTTTTCTTTGTTTGACCAAACCCTAATTTCATCCGAACCCTAAATCCTAAAATCATTCTCTCTCTTTCTACTATGCGAACCCTAAACCCTAAAATCATTCTCTCTCTTTCTACTATGCGAACCCTAAACCCTAAAATCACTCTCTCTCTTGACATGTAGAAATGGTGAGAAAATTGATGTTCCGTGCTGTTTGGAATGGTGAATGGACGCGTGCCGAAGGTAGACACATATACATAGGTCATGCCGTGAAGAATGCAGTATTCAAGATAATTCAAGGCATTACCGTGGAATCTTTGGAGCACGAAGTTTCGGTCAGAATGGATACAGATTGTCCGCCTACCAAAAAGGTTGTCTTATCTTATCATTTCCAATTTCCAGATGCTAACCTGATCGAGCCTAATGTCCTCACTAAAGATATAGAAATCAAAGATATCTTTGATATTACGGAAAAGGGAACTGTTGTAACCATGTACGTCACGTTAAAGGATTTGGTGGATCAACCATACATTAATGCTGATGTTGCTGACGAGGATGTGATGGATCAAACTGAAACCCCTAACAATCAGTTGGTTCCTTTGAGCCCCCCCCCCCCCCCTTACATACCGCGAGGATTACTTTCAGGGTATAGAGATACTCGCCGAGGATCGTGACGAAGACAGGGTAGCATATAACGCAATGGATCTCACTCCGTCTCCGGTTCACTGTAACGACATTGTGCAATTAGCTGACAGAGTTATGGTTGCCACTAATGAGGCAATGGGGCAAAATAATCTTGCATTGGCAACTGTTGCGGTAGATTGTACAGAGAGTCGTGGACAGACTGGTGTGGGAAGGCTAGACGGTCTGGAAATAGAGATGAAAGGTTTGTATACTGGGAGGGCGTTGTCCCACCATATCAGAACGGTTGCAGGTTCGAAGAGATTGACTTTTTACGTATATAAGCGAGACCAGACTCGTATTATACTGCGGTGCGAGAATCGGGAATGCAAATGGATGCTTGGGGCTTACAATCAAAAAGATTCCGTGCACTACCAGGTGAAGAAACATAACCCCATTCATACATGTACGGCATGCAGCGTAGATGGGAAGCACCGTAACATTAATAGCGAAGTGATCGCGTATGAATTGCTGGGAATGATGGGCCAATCAAAAAACACACCCACAATCAAGGAAGTACAGAACATCGCCTTAAAAATGGGAAGTAGAATATCGTACTGGCCGGCATGGTATGCACGTCAAAGGGCCAAACAGATGATCCAGGGTACTCGTGCTCAAAATTACGCTGATCTTCCCGTGTTCATGGCATTATGTGAAATTCTGAACCCCGGTACTAAATGGGATATGGGAGTGGACGAAGGTGGTGTTTTCTTGTACTGTTTCCTTGCGTTCGCGGCACAAATTCAGGGGATACCGTATATGCGACCAGTAATTGTCATCGACATGTCGCACATGAAGAAGGAACCCCTGCAATTGGTCGTATGCACAATGGTTGATAGCCAGAAACAGTGCTATCCCATTGCATGGGGACTAGTGGACAATGAAGACACCGCTGCATGGATTTGGTTCTTAAACACATTTCAAATCGTTAAGGAAGAGAGGTATGGAATTAGGTACCCAAAGAATAGTAGATATGCAAAAACACCCAAACCATTACAGATTCTTAAGAATTATTCAGAACTATGTAGAGCCTAATAGAACAACAAATTTGTATTTAAGCGTATTAGCAGATAACTGCAGTGTATAGAAGTTTGCCATGACCTGCAATACAGGAATCATCATCATACGCTATATCATGCAAAGGAAAATATTGACCAGTACAAAAACAATACTCAATGAGAGTCATGGTGTTAAAAGGTCAATTCGGGCAGCATATGGATATTGATGATTTACTCAATATTCTAATGTATTCTATGACAGTCCCAACTATCAATGAAACAGTCACAATTGTGGCTTCCATTAGTCTAAGAGAAAATTACAATTTTATAGCTTGCTTTCAGGTTCAAATTGATGAAATTTGAGACAGTATTCAGCACTAGCTTTCAAGGAAATAGAACTATACCTCATGGTCACCACCTTGGCCTCCTTGAGGTGGAATCGTCCCAGGGTGATCAGGAGGGTGAACTAGAACAGCGAGCAAGTTTTCGCCATCAGGATGTACAATATCTGTGATATCAAGAGAATGTCTACGAAACATTCCCTTTGGCAATACCTTCTTATGGCCATTCAAATACACCTCAGCAGAATAATTGATTGCACGGAAATTCAGATCAGCGTGTTGGTTTTCTGACTGAAGAGAAGATCACACAACTTCATCAGACACACAGTGATATATGCTAGTAGAATTCTTAGAAAAATTAGTCCTAAAATTAGCATTCTCTCTGTCGGCTAACCCATGAATCCCACGGTGGTTTCTTGTGATATTAGTCTTAAAAAGGAAGAGGATAACCTATTTTAAGTATGATATATGACATACCAGCTTACATTGGAAAGATGTGAAGAACCAGAATGTGTAGTGTTCTCTTCCTGAATCTGCAATGTCTATGATCTTCTCATTCTCCAGCCCATAAAAAGGATCTGGTACGAGTTTGTTCTTCACAAGAGTCCCTAGCACACTGTTGAATACATCCATTAAAAAAAATAAAAATCCTATTACCCTATTACCAAGTTTCTTCTAATTTGTCAAACTCCATTTATCAAAGATCATCACCAACAAGTTTCTTCTAATTTGCTAACCCTATTACCAAGTCTAGAGTACTGAGAACACTGATGAAAAATATGTTCAACATGTGAAGTCCATCATGGAGCAAAAAGATCATTTTGTTTTCAGATGGGTTGTCAAGAAACATAGTACAGTAATAGACTAAAGGCCTGTTTGGTACCAGCTGAAAATCTCAATAATCAGCTGAAAATAATCTGAAAAGAAAATCCAACTTAATTGAGAATCACAATCTGTCTGGTATGAGCTGAATTATAGATCACTAACTTGATCAATTTGACAAAATTTAAAGAGCTCTAAAGTCAAGCAATTGAACACACCTATTTATAACAGAACTGTGATCATGCTAATGTAAAAAAAAAAAAAAATCATATTTTTTTTAGAGATTTTCAGCTGCATAATCCCCAATTTTGGAGACTCTACAATTGCACAGAGATTATTTTAATCTGCAGATTATCACATTAAAATTTACATGCATAGCAAACAAGATTGTTGAAAAAGATTCCGATTTTAATCCACTGCGACACCAAACATGCACTAAACCCTTTCTTTTCATCTGGGGTTTGTGCTTGATTCATTTTTTAACCCAACACAGGTCAACAAGAAATTGATACAGGGGATCAAGAAAACGTAGTAAGAGACTGAAAAATGTGATTTTTTCTGATGGGTTTGTGCTTGATTATATCAAGAACGACTATAAATGAAAAATTATGAAGTAAAAAAGCGAAATTGAAGCAATTGGGATTGGGAATTGGAAATTACGTTCCGGGGACGAGTGCTTCAATCCAAGGGGAATTGGGTGCGGAGGGAGGGTGAGTGGTGGTGAGCTGAACTCCGGTGAGGTCAATTTCCGTCGATCTCGCCGCTAACCAACCGGAATTGAGCTTCGTCTTGCCTATCTCCGGCATGACTGTGGTTTCGAAGAGTCCGATGTTTGCCGGAACGAGGATAGCGACACTCTTTAGTCTTTATCTGTCGGTCTAAGAAATGAGGATAGCGGTGAGTGTGATGATGATGGTGATGCTCACTCAGACCACCCACAGCAGTGAGCTCCCCCCAGCCCACCTGTCCCCACCTTACCCCACTATTAATGTTCTTAATATTTACAATTCTACCCTAATAGCTACAACAGTCAAAACACTATTCCTCCCCTTCTATTATATTTTATTGAAACTACACTACTATATAGTTAAATACACTAAACACCCTAACTTTAGTCAATAAGACAACCGCAATCCTATAAATTTTATTAATTGCACTATTATTGACTAATGTTATTTTATCGTATGAAATTTTAAGAATATATATAAACATTAAAAAACATAGACATTAATAAACATGGGGTAGACATTAAAAAATAAAACGTTGCATTAATAATACAAAAACATAGGTAAAACATAAAAAAACGTAGCATTACTTGTTATTATGTATTTTTCATTTTGCAATCGTTTTATATTATGTTTTTTTTATTAGTTTTAATCATTCTTATCATGTAATTTTGTGTTTTTATTATTTAGATTTTTAATTAGTTTCAATATATCCATTTCCCTAAACATTAATTATTCAAACATAACATTTGGATACAAACTTATATGCATTGGGTCGAATCTGTAATAAATACAAACTATTAATTTAGGGAGGGGGGGGGGGGTTAAAATGTAGTTTACATAAACCCAACCCCCACTCTCCACTACCGTGAAGAAACAAAACACAGAAAACCCATCCCAACACCTGCCCTGTCCCACCGAGCTCAACGTCGCCCACGGTCTCCTCCAAGCTCGCCTCCAAGCCCGGCGAGCTCCGATTAGCGACGAGCTCGCCTGCAAGCCCTTGCTGCTGCAGCCACTAATCAGTCGCCCGATCTCCATCTCCCCCACTGCTGTGGGTGGTCTCAGAGGTTGTTGCGGTCTCAGTGTGAATTGTGAGGTAGACGACGAGGGTCTATGTCTCTATGTGTGATTGCTGGTGTGAAGGGTGGGTCCCATACGCCTCCGTATCCGCCACGTCAGATGGATAACTATTCCATATTTCCATCCCATGAATAGTGAAAAAAAACAAACAGGCGTGATAAAGAAGAGGCGGGAGAAATTTGTCAACTATAAACTATTAGAACTCTATGTGCTCCATTTATACAAACTATTAGTGCAACTTAACACTTCTTAAGTGATTTGGCACGTGGTGTTCTTTTAGGCAATAGAATATTTCTCGAGAAACGAGATAGTACTTCCTCTGTTTCTCTTGTTTCTTCCGTTTACTATTCGCACGGAGATTAAGAAAACAGAGGAAAAGTCTTTATTGCCCTCCCTTATTAACAGAAAGCCCTCTCTGTCCCCTTCCTCTCCCTGCCTCACATTCTTCCCTCTGTTCACCACACAACCACAACTACACCACTACCACCACCACCCAGCAACGTCATAATCAATTGAAGACTTGCATTCTTGAACCCTAAAACTACAAATAATAAAACATAACATATCTGAAAATGGAAACATAATCATTTTTTGTATTTTTGGAATCAAACGAAAAATACGTATCTGAAACCAAGAACTTCAGATCCGAAAAAAGATTTGCAGATCAGAAGAAGAAAACAGAATATAAGAACAGGAGGAGGTCGAGTTCATCATCGTTGCTGGCGCGTGAAGTAGCTCGCTCATGTTCACCGGTGTTGTTCAGATGGATCTATTCGGCGACGGCTCTGCCTCCTCGGTCTGTCCGTTGAAGCCTCTCCGCCGTCCTTAAACCGCCAACGCCACTCATAGTCCAGATCTGAACACGGAGAGAAACACGGAGGTTGGGCTTCTGGTGGCTGCTCCACCGTGCGGGATTGCAGAGATAAGGAGCCAGAGAGAGAGGAGTGGCTCGTCGTCGTCTTTCGCCGTCCTCGTTCTCTCCGTCCCTCGATCTGCCACAGCCACCGCCGAAATCACCGCCAAGGCCACTCAATCGGCAAGATCTGAACAGAGAGAGAGAGATGATCGGGCTTTCTGATGGCTGCTCCACCGGCGGATTGCAGAGATAGGGAGGGAAAGCAAGAGAAGGGGGTGGGATCGGAGAGAGAGAGACACGCAGAGAAAAGGGGATCGGATGGATGGATGGATGGAGGTTGCTACCGTGTTTGAGAGAGAGATGTGAAGATAAGGTAGAGAGAGAGGAGAAAATGATAAGATTGAGAGGAAATGAAGTGGTGGGGGTAGTTGGGTAGTAGGGTTATGAAAGGGTATTTCTGTCACTTACACTTGCAAAGGTTATTAAAAAAGGAAAGTGGAAGAAAGAGAAGAAACGTCCGTTTTAGGTAAGTAGGAAGAAAGAGAAGAAACAGAGGAAGTATGTTCTTTTTATCGCAATCCGAACCCCATAGAGGTGTGCATAAGTTGCCCGCACATCACGAAAAAATTCTTATAAAAAAGGACCCCTGTCCGGTTTGGTTGCATTTGGTTTCTCTTTTGCACAATTTGGCTCGGTCCGTTTGTCGGTTAAGTTCAGTTAGATTATGTAGACCGTATAATCTGATAAGGAGAAGAAGCAACAAAAAGTTAGAAACTGATATAAACAGTAAATAGAGATTTTACTGAGTCTGCAAAAACGTTGCAAGAAGTCAAAAAAATCAAAGACAATCTCGAGCATAGGCTCGATTTTCTTAAGGCGAAATGTGCTCCCTTTAAGAGCTGTTTGATCGGGGCGAAGGCCTCTCGAGATAATTGTCTCTCACTGTGTAATTGAGCAGCACTGTCGGATTACGCCATACAAACCCTCAAATTGAATGATAGCACTCATAAGACTTTGGAAGCTCTTAAATTGAATTTCGATTACAGAATGAAGAAAATGGGAAGGGCGACTTGCTTTTATAGAAGTAGAGACACCCGTTAGAGCGGTTGGGAATGGGTCACGAACGAATACAAACCGTTCAAGAACAGTTGGAAATTGATTTCAAAATTCTGGTAAAATTTGGCAGTAAGATATTCATTTTGGGCCAAAAAATTAAATTGGTCAGAGCCTAACAGTCAACCCATTTGAAGTTGGTAGATCATCTATCAACTTCCTCTCTCTCTCACCCAACTGGTAGTCCCAAAACATTCTCAATCTCAAAAGTTAATTTATTTTCTCTCTCTTGATTATTCTCAACCTTACAAGTTATGTGGACAATCACACAAGTATTAACTTACACAACAATTCCCCGTGGAAAAGTTCGACTATTCCATCCACTGGGGCAACAACTACTTTTTCTTCCCGCAAGCAATGAAATGCTTTATAACTAAGAAATCGATTACAATACGAACGGGGCATACCCTAAAAAAAAAGCCAAGCCTCCAATCAATATCACACCACTACCAATTGTAACTTAGATAGAACTAGAATGTATCCCGTGCCGTTGGCACTATATATTGCATTGATGAGAAGTGGATACTGGTTGACTTCCATTCTCCTAAAATGACAAACCTCTTCTCAAGAAAAAAGAATGACAAACCAAAAGAATAGTACTCCCTCTGGTTCATCAGGTTCTTCAAAAAGTTATTCAGGTATTATTTGGGCTTAGCGATTTGGTTAGCAAAACAAAATTAATAATTTAATAATTTTTTTGTGATATTGTAGAACAAAATTTACTCTACGACACTATGCAAAGATTGTCAAGATCTTGAATCGTTTTTGCTACCGAAATTGCTAGGCCTAAATAAGTTTTTGAAGAACCTGGCTAAACGGAGGAAGTAATGCAGAACTTGTCAATTCCATGTTGTCCACCAGAGAAAAAAGTGTGAGAGAGAGAAAGTTGAATCAGCACCATTGATTTGGAGGTAATCTACAGGCCTGAATGGGGACACATCACCTCCATCACAAAAAATCTTGACAATCTTTGCACAGTGTCGTAGAGTTGACTTTGACAGCGTACGAGGTGCTCGGCAAAAAAAACTTACCGCAACAGGTGACAACTTCGACTACTCACTGATGCCTAAAGATCACTTATTTTTTTTTTTACCATGATGCCCAAAGACGAGGAATGATGTTTCGGTTTTATTGCATGTTGTTTCCGTTCTTTTTTCCTTTTTTTTTTTGGAGGAACTGTTTCCGTTGTCTTATGTGAAGCTGAGAATCGAAACAAGAACTGATGGATTCAGAACTCTATTGAGTTGCAGTCTCATAGAGGAGAGATAATGGAGATTTTGTCGCCTTTTCACACCAAATCTCTCTCAAACCTCCATAGATTCCTTCCTCTTGCCTCAAAAAACCGTAAAAACCCACTTAAATTCCCACATCTTTCACCGTCTCCGTTCACCGTTAAATCAAGAAACAGAAACGGCGATGAAACCCTTTCCACTTCGACAGCGTACGAGGTGCTCGGTGTCGTCCCCAATTGCTCTCCCGCCGATCTCAAAGCCGCTTTTCGCTCTAAAGTACGAATCTTTGTTCCCAAGAACTGCTTAAACCCCATTTCTTGTCTTTTGTTTTTGTTCCATCAAGAAATGGGTTGTGCCCTTATGCTCAGATGGGTTTAACTTTAGTCAAAGCATGAATTTTTTCTTCCCAATTGAAGAAATGCACAACCCATTTCTTATCTGATGATTCTGTATCTTCTTTTAGCTGATTTGTGATAAGTGATAACAATAATCAAGAACTAGGTTATGCCATTATGCTCAAATGGGCTTGATTGAAAGTAGAAGCTTAGTATCAGAGTAAGTGATGAGACTATGATGATATAAATTGAAGGGGGTTATTGATAGATAGGCTAAGTAGAGTGGATATTGGTGACTAATGGTAGTTTTCTTCTGCTGGTTCTTGATAATGCTAATCAAGAAATGGAGTATACACTTATGCCCATTTGGGTTTGATGAAAAACAGAACTTGATGAATGAAAAAATGAATGATAAGATTATGAAACACTGATATGAAGTGGTCGTATATATGTTGTGATTTATACTTTGAAACTGAGAAGTGGGTTACTACTACAAAGGCTGAATTACGTAGATTCCGGCAAATTATAAAGACTTGATGACGATATTAGTTTGGATATATTTTCAGTTGCTTTTTTCTCCAAAGTAAGCCATATCCTATGTGATCTTGTAGTTTCTTATAGCGGTTTAGCTGCTTTATAATGTTATTAGTCAAGGAATGGATAACAATATATTGACAGACACATATGAGATGTGGGCCGATATCTTGCGCGCGCGCGTGTGTGTGTGTGTGTGTGTGTGATACTCTGAAGTTGAGATTGGGTTATTGGTAGATAGTCTTACCGTTTGTGTGAAATGCTTTGTGATATACGCAGTATAATCTTTTACAGTTTTGCAATAAATGTGTTGTGTTATAGGTGAAGCTCTTTCATCCTGATGTGAGAAAAGATGGGGAAGTATCAGATGCCATGATTCGACGTGTTATTGAGGCCTACCAGGTAAATTCCATGACATTTAGCAGAAGAACCATGCATAAACCTTGATTCAGTTTCACGACTCATGTCAGAAACTCCAAATCTAAATAAGCCACAAACCTACATTCTGAATTACTTCCGCATCTCCTTTGATAAAAACTTGCTGAAATTTGCACCCATGATTTGTGCAGATGTTATCCCGATACACTAAAACAGAGATTATTGAAAGGTAAATTGATTACTATCTTTCTTTGATAATAACTGAGCTCTCTTTTTTCATATTTAGCTCGTCGTTGTACAGTTTTGTCTAAATTTCTAAATATTAGAAATACCTCTGTAGGGAATGCCTAGACCCCTTTGACGATCCAGAATGCGAGGCATTTGATCTGTTTGTTAACGAAGTTCTTTGTATGGGAAGAGGTACTATTTACCACAAGTGGTTTGAAGTTATTGTTTCACCCTAAAGAAACATAGACCATAGTCACCAGCTACTACTTGTTTAAATCCCTCACATGGCCATCAAAGGAAAATATGTACTATATTCTCTTGTAAGGTGCAACTTATTATCTTTTCCGTGCTGGAACCATATCTCATGAACGATGTGAAAAATAAATCTGAACTACGGCTCCGTTTGGTTGGTGGTAAAACATTTCCCTGTAAAATGTTTTCCCTTGTTCTGGTGTTTTGGGGATGGTTGGTTGGAGGTAAAATATTTTCCTGTAAAATGTTTTCCCTCAAATGATGTAAAATGGTTTACATATTTCAAATTCGTAAGTCATTTTCCGGAGAGTGAAGGAGCACAACCACAACTCATACTAACACCTCAACCACCAATAACCACCACTACCACCTACCTCCACCACGATCACCGCCCCGTCACTCCCACTGCCGCCACGGCCCACTGTTTTGGCAGTGTCAACCAAACACCAGAAAATAATTGCAGAGAAAAGGTTTTCACACAAAATATTTTACGCGTAGAATATTGTCCCTTGTAAAACATTTCTGTGAACCAAACAGAGCCTACGTTTCACGTGTTTGTGACTTGTATGCAATTTGGAAACAAAACCATTGGGGGATAGAGTGAAATTTTTTATTATTCCAAAGATATTCTCTATTTACGTCGCACATTAGCTTCATTTTTCAAGATGTTCTCTGCACTACATTTTCCTTGACAGACGAACCATGATATCTTGGACTCGTGCCCTTTTTCCGTTCATCTACTCTGGTATTTTATGGGAACATCATTTCATTTTCAGTAGTTAAGCAATATTAGATCACGGATATATTTACTAAAAGTGGTCGAGTAGTTTTGGTGGTAAGGTGGTTATACATCTAAGTGGTTATATGCATATTATTGATCTATATATCCTTGTTTGAATACTGGGCAGGATGTCCATATTCATGTGTAGATAGAGCTCCTCATGCCTTCAAATTTGCTTCCTCAACAGGAACAGCACGAGCAACTTCACAAGGTCCACTTACTTTCTCTTTTTTATCTTTTCATTTGATATGAAACAGCAATAAGCAGAGAAGGAAAGTGAAATTAAGTATTACAATGTTTCTTTGAAGGTGTCTTTGAGGATTACGAGGTTCAGCTTGCAGTGGGTCAGTGCCCAAGAAACTGCATTCATTATGTAACACCTTCTCAGAGAGTGGTTCTGGAAGAGCTGCTTGATAGGTAAGCACACAAAAATATTTTCTGGTGATTTTGTACCAAAGTACTGAAGTGTTCTTGTCCGGGCTAACCCATTATTATAGCCTTGAAAAGACAAGGTCAAAACAACAAAAAGAGATTCTTAATAAAAACTACAGAAGCCAAATTAAACCTTCATCTGCAACTGCTGCTGCTTTGAACGATACCCAGAGCTGCAAGAAACCTATAATGTGAAATCCCATATGATTACGAACTCAAGGAACTTGCAACATCGCAATGAAACAAGTTATGATGTTGCAAACGTAGAAACATCCCAAGAAACCCCTTTGCACCATCAGCTTCTTAAGCAAATTTCAGAAACTTTATAGCTAGACAACCCTAACAAAACACCGGTTTGCTAATAAAGAAAGACGGATCAAAGCTTCTTAAGTGCCATAAGCCAAATTCCTCCCTGATCTTTTGGCAAAGTAACTTTATCTCTCGCATAGTTGCAACCTCTCTTGCATATATTAGCAAATGAACTCCTAGTTATTATGTTGTAATTGATACTTTTGAAATGTCATTCACTCTTTTTGTAGTATATTGGAGATGCCTTATGATACTTCAGCTGAGGCGGAATTGCTTTATGCACTCATCGTGAAAGCTAAATTCGAGAACAATCGTTACCAGAAGAAGCCCCAATAGACAAAGCCAAAGTTACGCCAGAACAAGCAGTAGATTAGTTCTGCTGAGATTTTGAAATCCGTTCCACTTGCGAAATGCCACTATCTTCAGAGGCATCCAAAGAAATTGAAGATCTCGTATTAATGAGCAAGTTAAGTAGCCAGAAATACTGTACATAGAGTAACATATACATGGACATAGTTAAACTCGTCCCCGGAGATTACATGTATGTGAATAAATTTATATTCTGGCAAGAACTACTATTGGAAGGAAAAGATCGGATAATTGGAAGAAGGAAAAGATTGGAGGATTTCAAGATTAGGTTTAATTTACGTATCTTATTTAGAGCATCTCCAACAGGCAATGCAAATCGATTTATTATACAAAATATAAAGAACTTGGGTGAAAAATGCGATCCAGCAGAACATGCATCCCCTCATGCAAAATAGATGTCATGCATCTTGATCGCCAAGTTTGGCGATAATCATGCCTCGCCATCTTATTTTTTTTCCTATTTTGTAGGTGTATTCATATTTTTTTTGTTTTGTTCCTACTTTTTAGTAGACTTGTCCTAATATCATAATAATAATAAATAATTTTACAAAACTAGTATGCCTATCTTTTAGCTTACATTGCTGGAGTTGGTGATAAAATTTGTGGGAATGTAAAATGCAAAAATGTGATTTTATGTATAATTTGCATTTCTTTTACATAACATTGCTGGAGATGCTCTTATGGTATAGTAGAATTCCGGTTATTTGGTTTCTCAGTTCGTGTTTGTTTTTGGTCGGACGGTTATGGCAAC
Source organism: Linanthus parryae (assembly GCA_023055425.1). Classification (NCBI taxonomy): domain Eukaryota; kingdom Viridiplantae; phylum Streptophyta; class Magnoliopsida; order Ericales; family Polemoniaceae; genus Linanthus; species Linanthus parryae. The sequence goes on from JALGPY010000002.1 coordinate 4,400,300, forward strand.
AGCCGCCCGCCAACCACTGTCAAAACCCAGACTGTCCACCTAACCCTAGAACAGACTCTTGCCGGCTGTATCGGAAACAAAGAGATTAAGAAGAAGAAGAGGAAAGGAAAAGACATAGCACAAACAGTTGAAGTACAATGAAACAGAAGAACCATGAAATCGATTGTATTTTTATCTTCTGTTTTGGGCTACCAATAATTGTACTACTTATTTATGAAACGGGTTGAGTGGTGGTTCAAGCTGGTACACCGGTATGAGCCCAATTAATTTTGTGATGGTTGTATTGGGTTATACATCTTAGCGTTTAAATTATTTAGAGCTTCTTGATAAGAGAGCCCGTTAACTTTTGTGGTGTTTAGGCCCAGTCTTATTTCCGCTTCATAAACCCTAATTAACTTTTATAAATAAGAGTCGTAAGAGAAGCAGGGGGTACGACAAAGAAGTAGGCCTCAACCTTTGCCGCCGACAATCGACGAGTCAACTCCGTTACAGGCGATTCGCCCAAAAAGAATGATTTTTTCATCCCTTTCGTCCAAACAAACAAATAAGAGGTGAAAATAACCCAGCTTTTGAGACATCATCATCATCATTGCTTTCTTCGATCAAAAGAGTCATGATACTCTCCATGTCTTCACACCTCCGAAGGAAGCAACAGCTCAGAAGAAGAATTGATCGAGGTAAGAAATAACTGAAACATCTCATTAACTAAATCATTGCACTTTAGACAAGCATAATCACAAACAACCTGATTTTCGCAACAACGCTGAGGATATTGATTGCTTTTTTGTAAGACCGGCTTGAAAGATCCGATGATAAACTCTTCAAGAGACGACCATGAGCTTGAAGATGATCTTCATCTGATCATCATCATACGGTATTTTTGGGGCTGTGATTCTCGCGAGCTCGCAAACGCAGTTAATGGCCGAGATTTTCACATAGTTGTCCGGATACTGCAGTAGCTCCACATGAATCAATGACTTCTTATATGGAGTGAGAAGTGCTGTCATCTCAGTTGATGAATCTGGGCTCACCTTACCTATAACAGACTCTCGTCGGTGAATTCAGGTGACTTATAAGTAGATTGTAAGTTACTTTTTTAGTATAACTTGAAGTTAGGCTATAACTCGTGTTTCGTGTGATCTTATAAACTGAAATTCTGAATTCGGACTTATAAGTCCATAGTGTTAAAAACTATTGTAGAAAAAAGTTGGGTTTTCATAGTTTTTCTTGAACTTTTTCACTTTGACAAACTTTCAACTTATAGTTTTGTACATTAATTTCTCTTTTTCTTTTTACTTGTCTGTCACAATTTTTTTTTACATAATTTTATAATAAGCCGACTTAAACTACAAGTAAGTCATACCAAACTGCTACACCGGCATAAGTCCAATTAAATTTGTGATTTTTGTGTTGTGCCATGGTTCATGTTAGTGTTTAGATTATCTGGCATGAATATGTATAATTGGTCGGTCATTGGGCTCATTGATAGTAGTGTCAAATAACTGTTTGTGTTTTAGGCCCGGTCACCTACCCTCTTACCTACCCCCTCCATAAACCCTAGCTTATAAATAAGACAGTTGTTAATCCTGTTAAGTATCAACCAACTTGTATTAATTCCACCATGGAAGGTTTCCATAATCAAATGGCGAAAGAGTTCCCTGAGCAGCTAGCCGATGTGGGAAAAAGCTCATGCAGAAGATACCATTAATGACCCAGGAACTACTGCTCATGCTTGATCAAGCAGAATCTTTGTTATATGAACTGAGCCAAGATTCATCTCCTGCCATGCAAACACTTCTCAGTCCATATAAGAAGTCATTGATTAAGGCAGAGATGTTGCAGTATCCGGACGACGATGTGAAAATCTCGGCATTAAACTGCATTTGCGAGCTCGCGAGGATCACGGCACCAGATATGCCGTACGATGATGATCAGATGAAGACCATATTTAAGCTCATGGTGAATTCTATGAAAAGTTTGTCATCGGATCCTTCAAGCCGGTGTTACAAAAAAGCATTCAACATTCTCAGCACTGCTGCGAAAATCAGGTTGTTTGTGATGATGATTGATCTTAAGTGCAATGATTTGATTAATGAAATGTTTGAGTTATTTCTCACTTCCATCACTTCTTCTGAGCTGGAGCATTCTCCGGAGGTGTTTGAATACATGGAGAATATCATGACCCTTTTGATCGAAGAAATCGACGATGATGATGATATCTCAAAAGGTGGGTTATTTTCTCCTCTTTTCGCTTGCTTGGACGAAAGGGATGGAAAAATCACTCAGTTTGGGCGAAGATTAGGAAAGAAAGTTATTGAAAAGTGTTCTTCAAAACTTCTCCATCTGCGCGGCATCAAGAAGGAAGAGATTTGAATATCATGCTGATTGGGGGTACTTGTTTATTTATGTTTTTCTTATCTTTAATGGTGTTTCCATTGGGAGCTAGTTAGATTGCCTACAAAAAAGCTCTCCTCCCATTATAAAACAGTTTTTATTCATGAATAAAATTTATATTTAAGTGAATCTCTGAGTAATTTCTATCTGATCGTATTTGTTTTTGGTGAATCGGTCATCTCCTTCCTGATCATTACCTTCAATGGGTGCTGCGGTTTTAGATTTTATAAGCTACTATATATATGTGCCGGTAAACAGCGCATCAATAAGATTATGATGGTGCAATTTTTTAATGTACTAAACTATCAAAACTGAAAAGCATCAAATATGTGCATGCTTTGTATAAAGAACATGGATTATCTATAGCCTTGGTTGTAGGAGCTCATGTTGTCTTACATGGCGGATGTATATTGGTTCACGTGTTATTTAAAAATGAATGTGATGATTTGAAGTGATACTAATTGAAATCGCATTTAAGAACTTACCTATTCAAATTGATACCATTTAAGTTAATCTCAATTGGTATCACTTCAAATAGTTAACTTAGAATTTAAGTTGTAGGAGCTCATGTTGTCTTGTAAGGTGGTGTTTGTCCACGTGTTATTTAAAACATTGACTTAATAATTTATAGGGATACTAATTGAAATCACATTAAAGAAGTTACCTATTCAAATTGATACTATTTAAGTTAATCTCAATTAGTACCACTTTAAAGAGTTAATTATAATTTAAGTTACAGGAGCTCACATTGTCTTATAAGGTGGTTGTATTTTATTAGTCCATGTGTTACTAAAAACATGAAATAGATTATTTAAATCGCATTCAAGAACTTACCTATTCAAATGATACCATTTAATTCAATCTCAATTAGTATCACTTTAAATAGTCAACTTATAATTTAAAATACGACGTGAACCAATAAAATACAGCCACCTAACAAGGCAACAAGAGCGTAGGAAATCCTTGTCCTTCTCTTATTTAATGCAGATGAATATACAAGATGAAAACCTTCGAAAGAACACATAAGTAGCAGTGATACAAGATTATCAGCAAAATCATTTTAAGCGACTTAGTAAGTAGACTGTGTGTATTGGTCGTTAGTTAAATTCAACACAAAGTTCCATGGCTAATCCTTCCCATTTCAATGTGATAACCTAATTCACATTTCAGTAAACTGCAGTTGATCATATTCTAACCAGAAGTCACATCAATTTTGCACTCATTGTGAAAGCTAAATTCGAGAATCCGTTACTAGAAGAATCCCAAGAGGCAAGCCAATGTTACAACAGAACAAGTAGTAGATTGTTTCTGAGATTTATAATCTCTTTCACTTGCCAAATTCCACCATCTTCGGAGGCATCTAAAATTGAACATCATCTTTATGAGTTGTACTGATGAAGCAAAATATTCAGTCGTTAAAACAAAATAATCACTTAAATGTAGTCTCTTTTTTTTCAATACTATATATCATTGTTTAAATACTGGGCAGAATGTCCGTATTCATGTGTAGAAAGAGCACCTCATTCCTTCAAGTTTGTTTCCTCAACAGGAACAGCACGAGCAACTTCACAAGGTCAACTTACTTTCTATTTTTTTATCTTTTCTTCTGTCTTGATTCTTATATAGAATGATTGTCTTCCGTGTTGATCAGAAAACGTTGAGGATTATGAGGTTGCGCTTGCAGTGGGTCAGTGCCCAAGAAACTGCATTCATTATGTAACACCTTCTCAGAGACTGGTTCTGGAAGAGCTGCTTGACATGTAACCACACAAAATATTTCTGGTGAATCCAAAAGGTTTGAACTGCCTGAGCATTCTCTGTGTCTTTTGAGTATCTAGGTCCGTGCTATTGATATTATTATTTGCTTTTTTTCTTTGCACTTCCAAACAACTGTCACAGGATTTATCTGAACCTTGCTGAAATTTGCTTATTTCTTCTTGCTTTCCAAATATTCCAGCAAAGCAGATCTTCTGGCATTTCCTTGTTCTTCACTTTCTAGACTACTACTTCAGCTAACGATCTCTGCACACTACTAACTTCATCGCACAATTGGGGATTGAACCAAAAATGGTTTGGTGTCAAGTACACTTAAAAAAAAGAAAATGCTCCATAGATTCATTCTGTAGCTTGCTCACTCATAGAGAGTATCCACGTGAGTACGTGACTACTGGGCATACTTTCTGGCTTGAGATTCATTTTGGGCCACACTGATTCCTTGATTTGGAGGCGATGAAAGCACGGCCACATATCACTCTCTACTTTGATAGCTCTTCTTCCATTACCTCCACACTCCACCTTAAATCTTTTGCTAGCACTCCTTTCTTCCTATAGTAAGAGCTTTTCCAAACCCGTGAAGCATGGGATCCTACCCTACCATTCATGGAATGACCACACGGGTAAATTGTTAGGTAGTGTTTAGCTTTCATTTTTCTTACGACCAGTTATGGATGCTCTAATAATATTTTCCAACCCTGTTTTGCTAATAAAGACGGATGGATCAAAGCTTCTTAAGTGCTTTAAGCCAATTCCTCCCTCATCTTTTGGCAAAGTAACTTTATCCCTTGCATAGTTGCAAACGAACTCCTAGTTAATATGTTATAATTAAATGCTTTTGAAATGTCATTCACTTCTTTCTGGTCTTTTTGTAGTATACTGGGGATGCCTTATTATACATCAGCTGAGGTGGAATTGCTTTATGCACTCATCGTGAAAGCTAAATTCGAAAACAATCGTTACCAGAAGAAGAAGCCCCAATAGGCAAAAACCAAAGTTACAACAGAACAAGTTGCACATTGGCTCTTCTGAGAGATTTTGAAATCCCTTCCACTTGCCAAATGCCACCATCTTCGGAGGCATCCAAAGAAATTGAAGATCTTGTATTAGTGAGTTGCGCTAAAGTTAAATAGCCAGAAGCAAAGTCTAGTTTTATGTATATTTGTAATGTTCTTACTATACATAAAGTAACATATACATGTACATAGTTAAACTCGTCCCGGGAGATTACATGTATGTGAATAAATTTATCTTCTGGCAAGAAATACTATTGGAATTTCGGTTATTTAGTTTCCGAGTTCGTGTTTGTTTTTGGTCGGATGGTTATAGCAACAGCCGGCCGCCAACCACCCCGTCAAAACCCAGACCGTCCACCTAACCCTAAAACAGACTCTTGCCGGCTGTATCGAAAACAAAGAGATTAAGATGAAGAGGAAAGGAGAAGACGTAGCACAAACAGTTGAAGTACATTGACGCAGAAGAACCATGTAAGAAAAATCGGTTGTATTCTTATTTTCTGTTTTGGGCTACCAATAATTGTACTACTTATTTATGAAACGGGTTGAGTGGTGGTTCAAGATTCTACACCGGTATGAGCCCAATTAAATTTGTGATGGTTGTGTTGAGTCAGTTGTACATCTTAGCGTTTATATATATAGGGCTTCTTGATAAGAGGGCCCGTTGACTTTTGTGGTTTTTAGGCCCAGTCTCGTTTCCGCTTCATAAACCCTAATTAACTTTTATAAATAAGAGTCGTAGGAGAAGCAGAGAGTACGGTGAAGAAGTAGGCCTCAACCTTTTCCGCCGACAATCGACGAGTCAACTCCGTTACAGGCGATTCGCCCAAAAAGAGTGATTTTTTTCATCCCTTTCGTCCACACAACCAAAGAAGAGGTGAAAATAACCCAGCTTTTGAGACATCATCGTCATCATTGCTTTCTTCAATCAAAAGAGTCGTGATACTCTCCATGTCTTTAAACACCTCTGAAGGAAGCAGCAGCTCAGAAGAAGAATTGATCGAGGTAAGAAATAACTGAAACATCTCATTAACCAAATCATTGCAATCTAGATCAAGCATAATAACAAACAACCTGATTTTCGCAACAACACTGAGGATGTTGATTGCTTTTTTGTAACACCGGCTTGAAAGATCCGATGATAAACTCTTCATAGAGACGACCATGAGCTTGAAGATGATCTTCATCTGATCATCATCATACGGTATTTTTGGGGCTGTGATTCTCGCGAGCTGGCAAATGCAGTTAATGGCCTAGATTTTCACATAGTTGTCAGGATATCGCAGTAGCTCCACATGAATCAATGACTTCTTATATGGAGTGAGAAGCGTTGTCATCTCAGTTGATGGATCTGGGCTCACCTTACCTAGAACAGACTCTCGTCGGGTGAATTCAGGATGACTTATAAGTAGATTGTAAGTTACTTTTTAGCATAACTGGTTATAACTCGTGTTTCGTGTGATCTTATAAACTGAAATTATGAATTCGGACTTATAAATTCATATTGTTAAAAACTATTGTAGAAAAAAGTTGGATTTTCACGGTTTTTCTTGAACTTTTTTCACTTTGACAAACTTCCAACTTATAGTCTTGTACATTAATTTGTCCTTTTCTTTTACTTGCCTGTCACAATTTTTTTGACATAATTTTATAATAAGCCGACTTAAACTACAAATAAGTCATACCAAACTGCTACACCGGCATAAGCCCAATTCAATTTGTGATTTTTGTGCTGGGTCATGGTGCATATTAGTGTTTATATTATTTGGTATGTATATATAGAACTGGTCGGTTATTGGGCTCATTGATAGTAGTGTCAAATAACTGCTTGTGTTATAGGCCCGATCACCCACCCCCTTACCTACCCCTTCCATAAACCCTAGCTTATAAATAAGACCGTTGTTAACCCTGTTAAGTACCAACCAACTTGTATTAATTCCATCATGAAGGTTTCCATAATCAAATGGCGAAAGAGTTCCCTGAGCAGCTAGCCAATGTGGGAAAAAAGCTCATGCAGAAGATACCATTAGTGACCCAGGAACTACTGCTCATGCTTGATCAAGCAGAATCTGTGTTATATGAACTGAGCCAAGATTCATCTCTTGCCATGCAAACACTTCTCAGTCCATATAAGAAGTCTCTGATTCAGGCACAGATGTTGCAGTATCCGGACCACGATGTGAAAATCTCGGCATTAAACTGCATTTGCGAGCTCGCGAGGATCACGGCACCAGATATGTCGTACGATGATGATCAGATGAAGACCATATTTAAGCTCATGGTGAATTCTATGAAAAGTTTGTCATCGGATCCTTCAAGCCGGTGTTACAAAAAGGCATTCAACATTCTCAGTACTGCTGCGAAAACCAGGTTGTTTGTGATGATGATTGATCTTAAGTGCTATGATTTGATTAATGAGATGTTTGAGTTATTTCTCACTTCCATCACTTCTTCTGAGGTGGTGCCTTCTGCGGAGGTGTTTGAATACATGGAGAATATCATGACCCTTTTGATTGAAGAAATCGATGAGGATGATGATATCTCAAAAGGTGGGTTATTTTCTCCTCTTTTCGCTTGCTTGGACGAAAGGAATGGAAAAATCACTCCGTTTGGGCGAAGATTAGGAAAGAAAGTTATTGAAAAGTGTTCTTCAAAACTTCTTCATCTGCGCGGCATCAAGAAGGAAGAGATTTGAATATCATGCTGATTGGGGGTACTTGTTTATTTATGTTTTTTTTTAATGGTGTTTCCATTGGGAGCTAGTTAGATTGCTTACAAAGAAGCTCTCCTTCCATTATAAAGCAGTCTTTATTTATGAATAAAATTTATATTTAAGTTATTGAGATGATTAAGTGAATCTCTGACTAATTTCTATCTGATCGTATTTCTTTTTGGTGAATCGGTTATCTCCTTCCTGATCATTACCTTCAATGGGTGCTACGGTTTTAGATTTTATAAGCTACTATATATGTGTGTGTGTGTGCGCAGGTAAACAACACATCATTAAAATTATGATCGTGCAATTTTTTAATATACTAAACTATCAAAACTTAAATGCATCAAATATGTGCATGCTTTGTATAAAGGACATGGATTTTCCATAGCCTTAGTTGTAGGAGCTTGTGTTGCCTTACATGGCGCTGTATTTTATTGCTTCACGTGTTATTTAAAACATAAACTTGATGATTTAAAGTGATACTAATTAAAAATGCATTCAAAAAGCTTTATCTATTCAAATTGATACCATTTAAGTTAAACTCAATTAGTACCATTTTTTTTTTTTTGAGGAATAAGATTATAATATTCAAACAGAAAAAATCCTATGGAACTGGTACACCATTATCCTCATCTAGTATGTTCCTCACCCACTCTGGTTCAACTTCCCATAGCATTAACTGCTCCGTGTCTGGTGCACGTTTCGCCACGTGGTCAGCCGCGTGATTTGTGCTGCGTGAGACAGCGCATGCTTTGACCACCGCTTCCCGAAGCATCTCTGCCATTAATTCGAGCGTGTCTCTGGCATTTGAGAAGTCATCTCTTTCATCTCCTCTTAGCTTTCGGTTGATGCTCCCCGTTACTCCAGTTGAGTCCCCTTCAAGGATTAAGTTCCGAAACCCTCTCTCATATGCAATTTGGAGGCCAATTCTTGCCGCTTTCATCTCTGCTTCCGCCGCCAATTCACACCGCTGCAAATTGCGAGCTCCTGCTATCACAAATCTCCCTTGTTCATCTCTAATCACAAACCCGGCTTTTGCTTTCCTTGTACTCGGATTCCACGCTCCGTCGTAGTTGATCTTCACCCACCCCGGCGGTGGCTTCCGCCATGGTGCTCCTTTCTCCGGTGAGTTCCCCAGATCTCTACCATGTGTTTTGGATAAAGCTTCTTCGAGCTCTTCAAACCTGTCAATAATTTCACCTGGCATCTTCTTTAGATCAGAATGTTCACCTCTAAAGACTTTTTTGTTTCTGCAGATCCAGATCGCCCATAGTGTTAGGCAGAAGAGGGCTTGGTGTTTCTCTGTGTGCTGCTCGAATTGCTTATGGATCCATTCCCCAACTTTGGCTTTATCCATGTGGTTGACGAAATCGTTGCCAAACAGAGCTTCCCAGACTGGTTTTGTGGCTTTACAGGTTTGAAAGACATGTCTGCTAGAGTCTTCTTGTTTTTGACACAGCGAGCAAGAACTTCCCACCTTTAATCCTCTTTTTCTCAGGTTCCGTGAAGTGGCTAGGCTGTCAAAACTAGCCCTCCAGACAAAATGTTTAATTTTAGATGGGATCCGCAGTTTCCAGATTTTTGCGATTGGGACTACTTTCTTCTCCGATGTCTCTGTTATGGTGGTGAGTTCTCTTTCCCTCTCTTTCCGATACCCAGACTTGACACTGTAGATTCCGTCACTCTCGTAGTGCCATATCATTCTATCTCCGCATCTCTTTTCTGGTAATTGGATTTGAAGTACCTCCACTGCATCCCAAGGTTTTAACAGTTGATTGACCTTTTGAACATTCCACTTGCCATCCATATATATCAGGTTACTAACTTGTAGATGTTCTGTTGCAGGGGTTTTCGTGATTAGTGTGAAAGAGTCTTCTCTTGGAATCCATCTCTCGTGCAGTTTAACAGAAGTACCATCTCCCACTTTCCATCGGATGCCCAAGTTAAGTAACTTTCTCCCCTCCAGTATACTACGCCAGGCGTAGGATGGGTTATGACCCACCTCTGCTTCCAAAAAATTTTTGTTAGCGAAGTACTTCGCTTTTAGGACTCTTGTTAGAATGGACTCGGGCCTCTGGATTATGCGCCAACTCTGTTTTGCCAGCATAGCTCTGTTGAATGTTTTGAAATTTCTGAAAGCAAGTCCCCCTTCTTTCTTGTGTTTCTGTAACTGTTTCCACTCTACCCAAGCGATTCCCCGATCTTTCCCTGTTTTGCTCCACCAGAACTGTCTGATAATTTGCTCCATTTTGTCGCAGATGCCGTCGGGTAGTTTGAAACACGACATCGCGTAGGTGGGTATTGCCTCGGCAATGGTTCGGATTATAATCTCCTTCCCTCCCGGGGTTAAGGTACGCTCTTTCCAGCCTTTTAGAGTAGTACTGAGACGTTCTAGCAGTTTGTTGAAAGATACTGACTTATTTCTTCCCATTGTCGTAGGAAGTCCGAGGTAGCTGTCATACTTTGAAACCTCCACCATTCCACAAAGCTCCAGGATTTCTTTCTTCGTTGCAGCTGTTGTGTTAGAAGAGAAGACTATCGCCGATTTCGCCGCATTTATTTTCTGTCCCGAGGCTTCGCTGTAAATTTGTATTATTTGTAATAGCTTGGTTAGGTCCCCTGTATTTGCCTGTACAAAAAACAAACTATCGTCAGCAAAAAAGAGGTGGGACACCTCCGGTCCCCCTCTCGAAGTTGTGACTGCTTCTAGGTCCCCCCGACCTACCGCCGCAGACACTGCTCTCGAAAGTACTTCACTGCATATGAGGAAGAGGTAGGGGGACAACGGACACCCCTGCCTCAACCCTCTTTCGGGAATAACCTCCCCTACCACCGACCCATTTCGAATGAATCCAAACTTAACCGAGCAGATACAGTTCATAACTTGGCTAGTAAATCTAGGACCAAACCCTAACCGTAACAGCGTTTTTTGGACAAAATACCATTCCACACGGTCGTAGGCTTTACTCATGTCAATCTTGAGAGCCAAATAACCCTTCTTCCCCTTCTTTCTCGTCTTCAAAGAATGGATTAACTCGAAAGCTGTTAAAATATTATCGGAGATCAAACGGCCTGGGACAAAGGCACTTTGATTTTCGCTAATAACATTAGGGAGGATTCTTTTCAATCTATTAGCCATAGCTTTTGCAACGATTTTATAGATTATAGTACATAAACTTATAGGTCGATAATCGCCTGGTTTTCGAGGTTGCTTCACCTTTGGGATAAGGGCAATTAGGGTGCTGTTGTGGTTCACCAAGCCGTGCCCTTTGTTAAGAATCCCCAGGCATGTTTGTGTGACCCCCTTTCCTACAATATTCCAAAAACTTTGGAAAAAACCTGCATTAAATCCGTCAATTCCCGGTGCCTTATCGGGCGCCATCATAAAGAGGGCTGTTTTTACTTCTTCCGCTGTATAATCCTCCTCCATCCGTTTCCGTTCATCTTGACTGATGCTCATGTCGACATTTTCCAGAGCTAACTCGATATTTGCTTCCGTCGGGTTATCCGATTTGAAGATTTCAGCAAAGTGTTCCTCTAAAGCCTTTGCGACATCTTCCCCTTCTGTTACCCAGATTCCTTGCGAATTTTCAATGCCTTCAATTGCGTTTTTCGCTCTTCGGATTGTTGCTCGTTGGTGAAAAAACCGGGTATTTCTATCCCCATACTTTAGCCACTCTACTCTTGACCTTTGACGCCACATTATCTCCTCCTTCTCTAGGAGTCCATTATATGTTTGTTCCACCTGTTTCTTCTTTCTCACCCTTTGTGCCGAGGCCGGCAATCTTGCTAACTGTTCTAGCTCTTTCCTGCATTCGGCAGACTGTCGTTTGACTGACCCGAAGACTTTGTGGTCCCACTCTTTACAGGCAGCACCCATTATCCCTAGCCGTTCGTGCAGACAGTTGCCCACAGAGCTATCCCAATTTTCCCGTATTAACTCCTCGAACCCTTCGTGTCTTTGCCACATTGCTTCGTATTGGAATCGTCTCCCACTCGTCCTCTGTCTATCCGGCCCCCATTGGAGGAGTAATGGATTGTGGTCCGAGTTCGGCCAAACCAGGTTGTTGACCCGCACACCCCTGTTCATGTCCCTCCATTTGGCATTCGCAACGGCCCTATCAAGTCGTTCTCGTATATTCCAATCTTCTCTATTATTGTCCCACGTGAAAGCATTCCTGTGAAAACCCAGATCGTGTAGTTCAAGGTCGTTTAAAACTTCCTTGAAATCTGCAACCTGACTATACGTAACCTCCTTCCCTCCTTCCTTCTCATCGCCCGACATTATGGCATTGAAGTCCCCTAGGACCAGCCACGCATTACCCGGTTGGATTCTTATTCGTCTCAAGAGCTCCCACGAGTATTTCCGATCTTCCTTAACCGGGCTGCCATAGAAACCCGTTACGTACCAACTTCCTCCTGCTTCTCCCTCGATCAGTGCGTCAATGTGGTGCTTTGTCGAATATCTGACTTTGACTTTTAGTCGGTCTTTCCACAAAAGGCCGAGACCTCCTTTTGTTCCGTCAGGTTCAACAAAAAAACCCTCAAACCCCATCTTTTTGCATACTTTTACCATCGTCTCCCTTGTTACTTTGGTTTCCATCAGGAACACCAAATCGGGTCCTTGCTGCTTCACTAAATCATGAAGCGATAGGACCGTGCAGGGGTTCCCAAGCCCCCGCACGTTCCAACTTAGTAGTTTCATTGTGCTTGGCGGGGCTGCTTTGCAGCCTCCGCCATTCGCGCTTCAAGAGTTTTTGAGGCACTCACCGCCTTGCTTGTTACCGTCGGTCGTCCATCCTCCTTCTTCTCACTCCTTATAGCCCCTAGGAATCTTTGTTCAAGTTCGAGCTGCTTGTTTCTCTTTGAGAACTCCTTTGTTTGTACTGACGAAGGGCTCAGCTCCGGGGCAATCTTCCGCTTCGGAGAGGCTGGTCGCACTGCGGTGGTCCCTCCAGCCTCCTTTTCGTTTGGTTGTTTTGCCTGTTCCTTCCCAGCTTTCCCCCCTCCTTTCTCCACTGGTGTCTTCACCCCCGCCCGGTTTTTGTTCCCAGGTTGTATTCCTTCGCCTGCATTAGCCAGCCCTTCCCCTGTCTGTGTTGTCGTGGATTGATGCACTGTCTGTCTCATCTCTCCCTGTGGGTTCTCGTTTTGCGTCCTGCCTTCTTGTTCCTCCAGCACCATCTCCTCCCCGTTTGGTTCTTCGAGGTTTCGGTTGAGATCCAAGCCCTCGTTTGGTTTGTTTCTTGCTGTATCCTTCTCCCCCGCTTCCCGTTGCGTCGCGAGTTTATGAACTGGTTTTGTCCTTCCTTTTGGCGGAGGATGGAACACCATCCACTCCCCGTACCCCGCCTCTTCATCCGGTATCGCTTCATCCCCAGCCTTATCGCAGTCCCTGCTGTAGTGGTCCAGGTATCCGCACCACTTACACAGCCCTGGGATCCTTTCATACTTGAAGTCCAGCCAAACCCGTTCACCTTTAACATTGATGTACACCCCCCTTGGGAGGGCTTCAAAGATTGGCATCCTCACGCGAACCCTAACGAAGTTTTGCATCCCGTCGCTGTCAATCCTTGGATCTGTCTCAAGGACTTCTCCCACGTTTCTAACAGCCTTCCGTCCCGCTTCTTCGGTTGTTAGGTGTATAGGGAGGTGGTGAACTTGGATCCAAACGTCCATAGTATCGAACTTTGGTTGTTCAATATCGTCTCCCAGGGCCCACGGTTTGATCATCATCATAGCCCCCTCAAACAGCCACGGCCCCCCCGCCATGATCCTGTCCCTTAGGTTTGCCGTCGGAAACTTGATGAGGAACGTGTTCCTGCTAACGTTGAGGAAGTTTACTTGATCACCCTTGTTCCATATCTTCCTGAAGAAAGATTTCATGGATCTAGGGTTTACTTCTCCCGCCGTCAGGAACTTGCCTATAAGACACCATTCAAAACCCTTCTCAGCCCTTACGTAGAAATCCTCTTCGAACTCTATCTCTGTCGATTCCTTCTCCGTCAGCCGGAGTGTGTTGAAAGCCGCCGCAGTATCGTCCATGATCTAGGGTTTTCTCCTCCCTAGAGGTCTCTTCTCATGGCTCAAAAGTCGTTCCTAATTAGTACCATTTTAAAGAGTTATAATTGGAGTGGAATTGGCAATTAATGGGAATTTGAGGAAGTCTCTCCGGGTAAATCGGAGACGTAGAGAAACCCTAGCATGGAGACAGCAGCCGAAACCCCGCCAACGGCTTTCGAATCCCTCCGCCTCACGGCGAGGGAAGCTGACGAGATTGACTTTGAGGAGGATTTCTGCAACCAGGCCGAGAAAGGCTTCGAATGGTGCCTTATCTCGCGGTTCCCGGGAGAAGAGATAAACCCGAGGGCAGCAAAAGTGTACCTTCGAAGGATTTGGACGAAAGGTGATCAGATCAATTTTCTCTATGTAAGTCGCAACACCTTTCTGTTAAAGTTTCCAAACAAATCCCTTAGGGATAGAATAGCAGCCGGAGGACCATGGGTCTTTGAAGGAGCAATCATGATGTTAAAACCATGGGTTCTAGGGGATGAAACGGAGAAGCCCCAGTTCGAAACTATGGATGTGTGGGTTCAGGTTCATAGTTTACCGGTCCACCTAACAACAGAAGAAGCAGGACGTAAAGCAGTTCGGAATGTTGGAGAAATCATCGACTCAGATCCAAGAATAGACAATGAAGGGTTGGAGAATTATGTTAGAGTTCGAGAAAGGATGCCGATCTTCGAATCCCTGCCTCGAGGGGTCTATATCAATGTCAAGAAGGAGAGGGTGTGGCTAGACTTCAAGTATGAACGAATCCCCTCATTATGCAAGTGGTGCGGCTTTTTGGATCATCACAGTAGCGGATGCGACCAACAGAGTGATCCAGATGATGAGGCGGGTTATGGCGATTGGATGTTATTCCAACCACCGAAGAAGGGCAGACAAAACCCAATTAGGGTCTCCAAGGCGAAACCAATGGGGAGGGAGAAGGAAAGTGAGGAAGAAAAAGAAAGAGAGGGGGGTGAAAGGTTTGATCTCAACAAGAATTTCGTAGACTCTACGATGGAAGACACTGCGGCAGGAGGAACAGTAAGCGAAGGAGAGCCACCACAAAAGAAAGGGACGGACGTGGCAGGGGCCAACAAATCTGAGAAGACTACAAGCCAAACAGTGGAAAGATCAACCAGTTCCTTGGGGAAGAATCCGGTGGAGTCGGCTCCAGTGAAGCAAAGCGAAGTACAGGAGGGCCAAACGTCTCCTGGTCCAGTGGCTAGACCGACTAGTGGAGCCAGGAACAGGGACAACCAGATAGGATCACGTCCAGCCTCCCCTAAGAGAAAGACCGCACCCGAGCTAAGTCCTTCTTCCGTACAAGTGCACGATACTTCCAAAAGGAACAAGCAGATTGAGATGGAGAGGAGGTACCTAGGAGCAATAAGGGCTGGGAAGGAAGGAGAAGGGAAAGGTGAACATGTAATAAACCGGGCGGTGAGTGCCTCAAAAACTCTAGATGCGAGATTGGCGGAGGCTGCTAAGCAGTCCCGCCAGGCACAATGAATCTCCTCAGTTGGAACATGCGGGGGCTTGGGAACCCCTGCACGGTCCTAGCGCTTCGCGATCTAGTGAAGCGTCAAGGCACCGACTTGGTTTTCTTGATGGAGACCAAGGTTAACGGAGATACTATGCGGGAGATATGTAAAAAGGTGGGGTATGCAAGGGGTTTTTTTGTGGATTCGGATGGAACTAAAGGGGGGCTAGGATTGATGTGGAGCACGACCCTAAAGGTAACAGTCCGAACATCTACAATTCACCACATAGATGCGATTATAGAGGAAAGTGATCGCGTGTGGCAATTCACTGGGTTCTACGGGAACCCAACAAGGGAGGAAAGAAAGCACTCATGGGAACTGCTGAGGAGATTGAAAGATGTGACGGACAGGGCATGGTTGGTCACGGGAGACTTTAACGCTATTTTATCTAGTAGCGAAAAGGAAGGGGGAAGGGAGGTTCAATATAGCCACATAGCAGATTTTAGAGAAGTCTTGAGTGAGTTGGAACTACACGACTTGGGATCGCATGGGGGTACTTTTACTTGGAACAACAACAGAACCGGGGAGAAATCCGCGAACGCCTTGATAGGGCGGTGGCCACAACAGGCTGGATGAATGGACATAGAGGAGCTCGTGTTACGAATCTGGTGTGGCCCAACTCGGACCACAACCCGGTTCTAGTGCAGTGGGGAAGGGAGCAACAGCCGACTAGTACAAAAGATTCCAATTCGAACAAATGTGGCAGCAACACAAAGGGTTCGAGGATTTTATTCGGCAAACCTGGGATCTGACAGAGGGAGAGGAACTAGAAGATAGACTGCTGACACTAGGCGGTGAGTGTAAACGCTGGGACAAAAATGTCATTGGGTCGGTGAAAAGGCAAACCGAGCAATGCAGAAGGGAGCTGGAGAAATTGGACAGCCTACCGTTCACGGAGCAGAGCAAATCGAGGAAGAAAGACGTTGAGAAGAGGTACAATCAATTACTTCTTTCAGAAGAGGTTATGTGGAGACAAAGAGCGAGAATCGAGTGGCTGAAGTACGGGGACCGAAATACCCGTTTCTTTCATCAGAAAGCCACGATTAGGAGGGCAAAAAACTCTATCCTAGGGATCGAGGATGGTGAAGGGCAGTGGGTTACTTCTGAAGTGGAAATCGCAAGGGTACTGGAACAACACTTCTCAAACATTTTCACGTCAAACAACCCCAGCTTCGGGGATATTGAAGTAGCACTAGGCGACGTGGAGCTTTGTATAAATCAGGAGGAAAGGGAAGCAATGGAGATGAAGTACACAGCAGAGGAAATTCGAGCGGCCTTGTTCATGATGCCACCTGATAAGGCACTGGGGATTGACGGCTTCAACGCCGGCTTCTTCCAACGCTACTGGAACATTGTAGGGAAAGGGGTGACTGCAACCTGTCTAGGGGCGTTAAATGACGGGGCAAGTCTTGCGAACACAACAAGACACTCATCGCCTTAATCCCAAAAATAAAGCAACCGAGAAACCCAGGTGACTTTCGTCCTATAAGCTTATGTACGATTATCTACAAAATTGTCTCAAAAGCTATGGCCAATAGATTGAAGAGGATCCTTCCAAAAAATTATTAGTGAAAATCAAAGTGCCTTTGTTCCGGGGCGACTGATCTCTAATAATATTTTAACCGCCTTTGAGGTTATCCACTCCCTAAAGACGAGGAAGAAAGGGAAGACTGGCTATTTAGCTATGAAAGTGGACATGAGTAAGGCGTACGATAGGGTGGAATGGAAATTTGTTAAAGATACCTTAGCCAGGATGGGGTTCGGCCCTAATTTTATTAGCCAAGTAATGAACTGTATAACTACGGTGAATTTCGCTTTTGTGCGTAATGGTGCAGTCACAGGGAATGTTGTCCCTCAAAGAGGATTGAGGCAGGGATGTCCTTTATCACCCTACCTCTTCCTCCTTTGCAGTGAAGTATTATCGAGATCTATAACTGCAGCAGTGGAGAGAGGAGAACTGGCAGCAGTTACAGCATCTCGGGGTGGGCCAGTTGTGTCCCACCTTTTTTTCGCTGACGATAGTTTGTTTTTTGTACAGGATGATACAGAGGACCTAACCACACTACTACAAATAATACAAAATTATAGTGCTGCCTCGGGACAGATGATCAACACAGCAAAGTCCGCCATTGTCTTCTCCTCTAATGTTACGGCAGTGGCGAAAAAGCAAATCCTTGACCTCTGTGGCATGGTGGAAGTGGAGAAATATGATCGGTATCTGGGGCTTCCTACCACAATGGGGAGAAATAAGTCCATATCTTTCAATAATCTATTAGAACGACTGACTAGCACTCTAAAAGGGTGGAAGGAAAGAACACTTACCCCGGGTGGAAAGGAGATTCTCATACGCACCATAGCTGAAGCAATCCCAACTTATGCTATGTCTTGTTTTCGGCTACCAGATGGTATCTGCGAGAAGATGGAAAAATTAGTGAGGCAATTTTGGTGGAGCAAAGCTGGGCAGGATAGAGGTATTCCATGGGTTAAGTGGGACAAAATACAGCAAAGCAAGAGAAGGGGAGGCTTAGCTTTTCGAGATTTCAAAGCCTTCAATGTGGCAATGTTAGCTAAACAGAGTTGGCGGATAATACAGCAGCCGGATTCAATTCTGGCCAAAGTTTTACGTGCTAAATATTTTGCCAACGAGACATTCCTTGAGGCAAAGCTGGGGAATAATCCCTCCTTTGCGTGGAGGAGCATCATGGAAGGGAGGAACCTATTGATGGAGGGCCTCAGGTGGAAGATAGGAGATGGCTGCTCTGTGGGGCTTCACGACAGATGGGTGCCAAGGGAACCGTCCTTTAGTCTGATCACAAAAACTCCAGGAACAGAACATATGAAGGTGTGCGACCTGATCAAACAGGACAGAAATGAGTGGAATGAAGACATAATAAACCAGTGTATTAAACCCTGGGACAAAGCGGAGATCTTAGAAACGCAGCTACCAGAAAGGAAAAGAAGGGACCGGCTAATTTGGCACTTTGAGAATGATGGTATCTACAGGGTCAAATCAGGCTACAACCTCAAAAGGGAGAGGGAACTTACAAAGACAGAAGGAGCGTCCGAACAGAAACCAAGCCCCATCTCGAAGGTATGGCAACTCAAAATCCCTTCAAATATTAAACACTTTGTCTGGAGAGTAAGCATGGATAGCATCGCAACCACAAAAAACCTGAAAAAGAGAGGTTTCGATATTAGACGTACATGCCCATTCTGCAACAAGTATGATGATTCAAGTAGCCACCTATTTCAAAGATGCAAGGAAACAACAAAAATTTGGGGAAAGCTATTTGGGCTGGATTTTCTTAAAGCAACAGAAAGTGAAGATTTTCAAAATTGGGTCAACAAACAGTTTGCAGAGAGAGACCACCATCATCAAACTTTGTTATGCTTGGCACTGTGGTCGATCTGGGTTAGTAGAAATAAAATTGTCCACCAAGGAGGCAGGATTGATCTTAAAGTACTACCAGATGAGATTTTAATGAGATTTGAAGAACTAAACGAAGCACACAGATCAGATCGGGAAGTGAAAACAGGAAACTCACCGACAACGGAAGCAACCTGGGAGAAGCCACCGACGGGAGTGCTGAAGATCAATTATGACGGAGCGTGGAACCCGAGCACCAAGAAAGCCAGAGGAGGGTTCGTAATCAAAAACGATGGAGGAGAATTTGTCTTAGCCGGAGCAAAAGAGCTCAAGAAGTGTGATACGGCGAAGGAAGCTGAGTTGAGGGCGGCTCTGTTTGCTCTGGAGACGGCGGAAACCAGAGGGTTCCGAAGAGTTCTATTGGAAGGTGATTCAACGGCTGCAACGAAGGAAATTTCTAGAGCCATTAATGGCGAGGAGTGGTTGGACTTCTCCAACGCAAATGAAGCCATCGAGATGATAAGGGAGCTGTCTCGAGATCTGGACGAGGTCAAAGCCAGATGGGTCTCACGCACAAGAAACCACGTAGCTGACAACGTGGCCAAACGGGAGCAACACGCGCAAAGCTTATTGTATTGGGAAGAACAACCGGACTGGTTGAAGAATTTATTAGCTATTGACTATGATGTACATGTCCCTTAATTTCCCAATGGTTTAATATAATTCCCTTTTCTCAAAAAAAAAAAAAAAAAAAAAAAAAAAGAGTTATAATTTAAGTTACAGGAGCTCATGTTGTCTTACAAGGTGTTTGTATTTTATTAGTCCATGTGTTATTAAAAACATGAAATAGATTATTTAAATCGCATTCAAGAACTTACCTATTCAAATTGATCCCATTTAATTTGATCTCAATCAGTATCACTTTAAATAGTTAACTTATAATTTTAAATACGACGTGGACCAATAAAATACAGCCACCTAACAAGGCAACAAGAGTATAGGAAATCCATGTCCTTTTCTTATTTAATGCAGATGAATATACAAGATGAAAACTTTTGAAAGAACACATAAGTAGCATTGATACAAGATTAACAGCAAAATTATTTTAAGCGACTTAGTAAGTAGTAGGGCTGTAAGAAAAATCGAATAAACCGGTCGAACCGACCGAACTAAACTGAAATGCTTGGTTTTGGATGGTTTTATTGAATGTTTGATTTATCAATGGTTCAACTTTTTACAAACCAATCTATTCGTTTTGATTTTTGGTTTGTAAAAATATCACACCGCACCAAACCGAACCGAACCGATATGTGCTTAAAGTACTTTTACTACAATGTATATTGCGTAAAGTATATTAAGTAATCTAGAAAAACGAAACAGGGGTAGATAGATTTAATTAAAATGATTATATCAATCTTAATCTTCTTCATTTCTCTCACGTTTCATCATATATTTTCTCTGAAACGATAGTTGTGCATATTTTTTTAAGTATATTTAATTTATTTTTCACTTAAATCTTGAAATTCGTTGACAAAGTAGTATTGTAATATCCATTTGATAATTTTTACGCAAACCGACCGCACCGAGCCGAACCACACCGATATTTTTCGGTTTGGTTTGATTCGGTTCATCCTTTCAAATGGTTTGGTTTGCTTACAAAATTAGTAAACCGATGTATTCGGTTCGGTTTATGGTTTTAGCAAAACCGCACCAAACGGAACCGCTTACACCCCTAGTAAGTAGGCTGTGTGTAATTGGAGGCTCCTATAGGGAAGTCGTTGGGTTAAATTCAACACAAAGTTCCATGGCTAATCCTTCCCATTTCAACGTGATAACCTAATTCACGTTTCAGTAAACTGCAGTTGATCATTTTCTAACATGAAGTCACATCAGTTATGCACTCATTGTGAAAGCTAAATTCGAGAACAACCGTTACTAGAAGAATCCCAAGAGGCAAGTCAATGTTACAACAGAACAAGTAGTAGATTGCTTCTGAAATTTATAATCTCTTTCACTTGCCAATTCCCACCATCTTCGGAGGCATCTAAAATTGAACATAATCTTTATGAGTTTTACTACTGATGAAGGTAAATATGAACAAAATAATCACATAAATTTTTTTTTTCAATACTATATATCCTTGTTTAAATACTGGGCAGGATGTCCGTATTCATGTGTAGAAAGAGCACCGCATGCCTTCAAGTTTGTTTCCTCAACAGGAGCAGCACGGCAACTTCACAAGGTTAACTTAATCCTATGTTTCATCTGTCTTGATGCTTATATAGAATGGTTGTCTTCCGTGTTGATCGGGAAATGTTGAGGATTACGAGGTTCGCTTGCAGTGTGTCAGTGCCCAATTAGAAACTGCATTCATTATGTAACACCTTCTCAGAGACTGGTTCTGGAAGAGCTGCTTGACAGGTAACCACAGGCAAAATATTTTCTGGTGAATCCAAAAGTTTTGAACTGCCTGAGCATTCTCTGTGTCTTTTGAGTATCTAGGTCCATGCTATTGATATTATTATTTCCTTTTTTTCTTTGCACTTCCAAACAACTGTCACAAGATTAATCTGAAATTTGCTTATTTCTTCTTGCTTTCCAAATATTCCAGCAAAGCAGATCATCTGGCAATTCCTTGTTATTCACTTTCTAGACTACTACTTCAGTTAACAATCTCTGCATATTACTACCTTCATCGTACAATTGGGGATTGATGTTTCAGAAACTGAACCAAAAACGGTTTAGTGTCCAAGCACACTTAAAAAACAAAATGCTCCATAGATTCATTCTGTAGCTTGCTCACTCATAGAGTATCTACGTGGCTACTGGGCATACATTCTGGCTTGAGATTCATTCCGGGCCACACTGATTCCTTGATTTGGCGGCGATGAAAGCAAACACTAGTTTTATGTATGTTTGCAATGTTCTTACTGTACGTAGAGTAACATATACATGTAAATAGTTAAACCCGTCGCCGGAGATTACATGTATATGAATAAATTTATCTTCTGGCAAGAAATACCATTGGAAGGAAAAGATCGGATAATTGGAAGAAGGAATAGATTGGACGATTTCAAGATTTGGTTTAATTTCCGCATCTTATTTATGGTATAAGTAGGATTTTGGTTAGTTAGTTTCTTGAGTTTGTGTTTGTTTTTGGTCGGACGGTTACCGCAACAACCGCCAACCACCTCGTCTAAACTCAGACCGTCCACCGTACAACTAACCCTAGAACAGACTCTCGCCGGCTGTATCAAGAACAAGGAGATTAAGAAGAAGAGGAAAGAAGAAGAAGACAAACAGTTGAAGTACAATGAAGTAGAAGAACCGTGTAAGATAACCGTTTGTATTTCTATTTTACTATTTTGGGCTACCAATAAATGTACTGTGTACGAAAGGGGTTGAGTGGTGGTTCAAGGCTTCAAGCCGCTACACAGGTATGTGCCCAATTAAATTTGTGATCATTGTATATCTTACCGTTTATATTATTTATTATGTGGTTGGTATGTGTATGATTGATTAGTTCTTAGGTTTCTTGATAAGAGGGCCCGTTGACTGTATATGATTTTTGGCCCAGTCTTCTTTCCGCTACATAAACTCTAATCAGCTTTTATAAATAAGAATCGTAGAGTTGTACTGCCATTTTCTGGAAGAGAAAGAGTAAGAAGAAGAAGTAGGGCTCAACCTTTGCCGCCGACAATCGACGAGTCAACTCCGTTACTCACGATTCTCCAACCTTGCATCCTCAGAGGATGTTGATTGCTTTTTTGTATGACCGGCTTGAAGGATTGGATAAACTCATCACATAAAACACCATTTTTTTTAAGATCTCCGTCATCTGATCATCATCGTAGGGCATTTTTGGGGTTGTGATTCTCGCGAGCTCGCAAATGCAGTTAACGGCCGAAATTTTCACGCCGTCGTCCGGATACTGCAACAGCTATGCCAGAATGGACGCCTTTATATGGAGCTAGAAGTGTTTCATCTCAGTTGATAGATGTTGGCTCACCTTACCTAGAACGGACTCTCGCCGGTCGGAGCATAAAAACAAATGAGACTAAGGGTGAGTTTGGGATCACTTAAAAAGAGCTTGTAAGTCACTTTTTATTTAGAACTTGAAGTTATGTTATAACTCGTGTTTTGGTGTGAACTTATAACTCAGAAATTTTGAATTAGGACTTATAAGTCCATAGTGTTAAAAATTGTTGCAGAAAAAGCTGGTTTTCACAGCTTTTCTCGAACTCTTTTTCACTTTGACAAATTTTCATCTTATTTTTGTTTTATATTCTTCTGTCACAAACTTTTTTAACATAAATATAATAACTCGACTTAAGTTACAAATAAGTCATAGCAAACTGCTTCACCGGCATAAGCCGACTAAATTTGTGATCTTTGTGCTGGGCTATTGTGCATGTTAGTGTTCATATTATCTGGTATGGATATTTAGAACTGGTCTGTTATTGGGCTCATTAATAGTAGTGCCAAATAACTGTTTGTGTTTTAGGCCCGGTCACCTACCCTCTTACCTACCACCTCCATAAACCCTAACTAGCTTATAAATAAGACTGTTGTTAACCCCTCTAACGTACTACCATATTAATTCCATCATGCAAGGTTTCCATAATCATATAGCGAAAGAGTTCCCCGGGCAGCTAGCCAATGTAGGAAATAAGCTCCTGCAGAAGATACCATTGATAACCCATGAACTACTTAACATGCTTGATCAAGCAGAATCTTTACTATATGAAGTGTACCAAAATCCATCCCCTGAGATGCAAACACTTCTAGCTCCATACAAGAAGTCATTGATTCAGGCAGAGATATTCCGGTATCCGGACAAGGATGTGAGAATCGCGGCCGCTAATTGCATCTGCGAGCTGGCAAGAATCACAGCCCCAGAAATGCCATACGACAATGATCAAATGAAGGAGATATTCAAGATCATGGTGTTTGCTATGAAGAGCTTATCCGATCCTTCAAGCCGTTCTTACAAGAAAGCAACCAACATTCTCCGTGTTGCTGAGAAAATCAGGTTGTTTGTGATGATGCTTGATCTGGAGTGCAATGATTTGATTAATGAGATGTTTCAGTTATTTCTCACATCCATCACTTCTGAGCTGCTGCCATCTTCGGAGGTGTTTGAAGACATGGAGAGTATCATGACTATTTTGATAGAAGAAAGCGACGATTATGACGATGGCTCAAAAGCTGGGTTATTTTCGCCTCTTTTCGCTTGTTTGGACGAAAGGGATGAAAATATTACCCCGTTTGGGCGAAGATTGGGAAAGAAAGTTATTGAAAAGTGTACTTCCAAACTTCTTCATCTGGGCGGCATCAAGAAGGAAGAGATTTGAATACCTTGCTGATTGTGGTACTTGTTTATTTTATGTTTTTTATCCTTTAATTGTGTTTCCATTGGAGCTATTTGGTTTGCTTACAAAGAATCACTCCCATAATAAAACAGTCTTGATTCATGAATGAAACTAATGATATTGAGAGCATTAAGTTAATTTGAGATATTGAGAGCATCAAGTTAATTCCTATCTGATGTTCGTATTTGGTTTTTGTTACATCGGTCATCTCTTTCCTGATCATTACCTTCGACGAGTGCTAGGGTTTTAGATTTTGTAAGCTACTATATATATCTGTGCCGGTAGACGCGCATCAATATGATTATGATGGTCGAAACATTTTAATGTACTAAACTATCAAATCTGAAATTTCTTTGTAAATATATATCATTAAATATATGCATGCTTTGTTTTCCTTACAGCCTTAGTTGTAGGAGCTTCCTTATGTTGTCTTGTAAGGTGGCTGCAATTCGTTGGTCCGCATATATTTAAAACAATAAATTGATTATCTAAAATGCTACTAATTGAAATCGTATTTAAGAACTTACATATCCAAATTGATACCATTAAATTTAATCTCAATTAGTATCACTCTAAATAGTCAACTAATAATTTTAGAGAAATGCTAAACGTCATCATTTTTTCTTCACCCCTCGATTTCACCGCCTATGTGGATGTTTCTGATTGGTGCTATGATTATAGAAATATCTTAAAAAAAGGTAATAGCATATCTATCTTGACACATTAGAGGTGAAATTAAAGAGTGAAGAAACAAGAGTGAAGCATAGCGGTCCTCTAATTTTATATACGACGTGGACCAAATACAACCACCTAACAAGGCAATAGGAGCGTTGGAAATCTGTGTCCTTATCTTATTTATGCAGATGAAGATACAAGATCATAACGTTAGAAAGAACATGTAAGTAGCAGTGATGATAAAAGATTCTGAGCAAAATCATTTTAGGCGACTCAGTATGTAGTCCGTGTATAAATGGGGGCTCCTATAGGGAAGTCGTTGGTTAAAACTCAATGTGAAAGCTAGATTCGAGAACAACCGTTATCAGAAGAATCCCAAGAGGCAAGCCAAAGTTCCAACAGAATAAGAAATAGATTGGTACTGAGATTTATAATCTCTTTCACTAATTCCACCATCTTCGGAGGCATCTAAAATTGAACATCATCTTTATGAGTTGTACTGATGAAGGTAAATATACAGCGATTGGAACACACACAAAAATCACGCAAACATAGTGTTTTCAATCAGTAGTACAACGTGTGAGTGTGTCATCACTCGTTTAATATCCTACGTTTGTAAATTGAACTAGTAATGTTCTTGATGATGTACATATTAACATAGAATTGTGTATCCAGCATCCTGTTGTAGACTTATCTTGAGATGACTTTCATGAATCTGTTCATCGAAGAAAAGATGCTTGATGCTCTATCAAACAGCGATGGGCCGTTCTCTGAGTTCTCTCCCACATCGCCAAATATTATCTGCAAAAAATGGTAACGACGAAATTGGGAATCATTGACAGCATAGTAAATACTACTACCTTTGTTCCTTGTGAATTCACAGTTTGACTTTTTCCCCCGTAACCGGATCACTTTGACCCGATGATTTGGATAGGAAACGATGCAATTTTTTTTGTAATTTTTTCATCGTGTTGTAAAGTAAAGTTTACTCTACAACATGATGCAAAGATTATCAAATTCTTGAATCGTTTTACTAATCAAATCACTGAACCAAAGTAACCTAGTGAATAGTGATAAAAGTCAAAACTGTCAAGTTTCAGAGAGAATAGAGGAAGTACTTGGGAGGAAGTACTTAGGAGACGCAAGAGTACTTTGGCCTCATAGGAAACTAACCTCAAGGTCTTCTGCATCAGGTTTAGTGGCTAGTTCTTTCGCAAGTAAATAGCGATTTGGCCTGTCCTTGTCATCATAAAATACCTTCCACAACCTTAATTGCGAAACATGGAATAAGAGGTCAGAGTTCAAAACGAGGCTCATGTATAGACAAGTTAAAGTTTTGTGTGTGATATGCATCGCTATCCAAGACTTGCTAAGAAATCAAAATATGAAATGCAGTCACTAATCCTTACCCTGGATAACATCTGAACACGGCACCAGATTCCAGAGGTCTCATTGAGTAAACCGTGGTAAAAGATCTGCACGATTAAAAACATACTATATCTATCATTAATATCCAAATCAAATGTTGTGATCCATGCATCGCTATGGAGCAAAACCTACATTCACGATTTTGAGTATATCACTTGTGTTAAGTACTTTCGATAAGTTAAAGTAATGTCTGAAACACATAACTCATTCTCAGAAAGGCATACAAGGAAGAAAAGCATCACAGAACCCATTCTCGTTGACTGCCAACATTCCTTTTACGATTAAAAATATTAGTATAAAACATGAAAACAGGAATCTACCGACTGGATAAAGGGGAAGACGAAGAAAAGTTACCTCAAAAAGTAGCGCCGCAACTTCCTAACATTGAATCCAACCCCAACATCCTCGCTGATGAGGCGGGGATTCCACATAACGAGAGGTCTTGGCTAACAAAAAGCAATTTCACAACAAAGTCAACTTGGCACAAAACAGAGAAGCAGGCAAAAAGAATACAAAGTAATGTGAATCTTCAGGATAGAATCTAAGATGTCAATGGCATACAAACGGACTGTAATAAAATGAACCACTAAACAAGCTTTTAACTGTCCAGTCACTTATTTGCGACGAAATGACATACTTTTGCTCCATATTACCTTTGTGGTAACTCATAGGTCAGTTTTTTAAGATTACATGCACAAGGGGCCAGGTGCAGTATCTCAAGGTTTCGGGACTGCCAAGATTCAACCAATTATCAAATATAATCTCTCTTCCACCCACTAGATTTAAGATATTTCGTCATGGCAGTTGGCATCCCATCAGAAGATGCCTATATTTGCCCACAGAACTAGCACCTTCAAGTTTAACTATCAACAGAAGCATCTCAACCCCTGTCAAATATCTTAAGCTATGATTTGGGATACACAAACTTTGCAAATGATCAAGCTTCAAATTTTGAAGGACCTAAAACTGGGCTGCGACTGGTAATCTTTTAGGTGAAGATATCCTAATCTCTTCAAATCCAAATACATGAGGATAATTAGAAGGTTGAACCCAATCACATATCTTCAGTGCACTTGACTATACAGAGAAGACGAAATTCAAGCAGGTCCAGAAACCCTACAGAAAAGGTACTCTTTTCGCCTAAACTATATCACAGCAGAAACAGTCGAGAAGGTTTGGTAACAGGCAATAAATGGGATTTCATGAGTGGTTTTAATGGTGATTTCATTATATTACATTCCTCATTCCCCCGAGACTACATGTATGTTAATAAATGTATCTTCTAGCAGGAAATACTATTTCTGACGCTACAGGTGACTAGAAACTACAGCTGATAGAAATATGACAATGCAAAGCTTCTATTGGCAGCTAACAAGCATCATCTGCACATCCAGGAAGGAAAAGAGTAATTTGAAGAATAAAAAGATTGGAGTAATTGGGATTTGGTGTAATATCCGTATCTTATTTATGGTTAACTAGAATTTCGAGTATTTGGTTTCCTTTTATCGCTCGATTGTGTTGCCATTAGAACCTATTCAGCTAGCCTATATACAAAGCCTTGACTGAAATGAATGATTTCCAGTTCGTGTTTGTTTTTGGTCAAACAGTTATCCCCGCAGCCGCCAACCACTCGTTGAAGTAAAAATGAAGCAGGAAAGGAAAAGAAGACATAGCAGAAACAGTTGAAGTCAAGGTTTTCAAACCCGTGGGTCAGCATAAACCCGTAGAGGGTGGGTAGACTCGACTCGTGACCCGTGACCCGAGACTCGCCCGGGTCACGTTTTAGTTTAAATCTTCAATTTTTTACGTAAACATGACTTTTCAACTATGAAAAGTTGAGCTTTTTGAATCTCTAATGATTAAATGCTGCATTTGTCTTTATGTATAAATTTTTTTTCACTATTACAATCTTCAAATTTAAAAGTTTTTGAATTAATCTCAATTTATTTATTTATTTATTTATTTGTTTGTTTATTTATTTATTCATTTATACTTCTTTCTTGCATCGAGCCACTAATTAGAAGTAAGGGTGTAACTAAAATTTACTAAGCTAAATTCTATAGGAGATCTCTTAAATAAGTCCTAATGAAAAAGAAATTTGCAAATAATCTTAATAAGTGTGGTCCGTTTGATATATTTGTTTTTTTTAGAGAATACTACTCATACAGTAAATACTGCATTTAATACTGCGTGCATTTCTATCTAGAGTTACAATTCTAGGAATACAATTCAGCAACCAATGTTTTCGTGCAACAACACCCTTGGTGGGTGCGGTCCGTTTGATATTTACAAAGTCATCGGTGTGGTTAATTGAATATAGTCGTTATAGTTTATCTATTAATCTTGTGATAATACCAATGGTTCACCAGTGTTTGAAGGTGGGTGACTATATACTCCATTTTTTCGTGCACTAAAAGATTAAAAACCTAATAAAGATACAATATTTTCACAATGAGTTGACTCGGTAAACCCGCGGGTCAACTCGCGGGTCTACGGGTTTGACGGGTTTGTACGGGTTTGCTGCGGGTTTGTTAGCCGCCGGGTTTTCGAGCGGGTCAACCCGATTGACCATGTAGACTCGTAAACTCGTTAAACCCGCGGGTCAACCCGCGGGTTTGACAACCTTGGTTGAAGTACAATGAAGCAGAAGAACCATGTAAAAAAATATTGTATGTATTTTATTTTACTTATTATTTATTTTGGGCTACCAAAGATTTATAAAAAGGGGTTGAGGGGTGGTTCAAGCTGCTACACCGAAAGGGAATGGGCCATGGTGAATCTTAGCGTGTATGTTATCTATGTGGTATGTATGTGTGGGACTGGTTAGTCATTGGGCTTCTCGATAGGAGGGCCCAATGACTGTTCGTGTTTTAGGCCCGGTCCCTCTCCGCTACCTAACCCCTATCTAGCTCTTATAAATAAGAGTCGCATGAGGTTGTCACCCTTCATAACAACTTAGCGGCGGAAGATCCATTTGCAATCTCAATCCGCCTACCACCAAAGTTATAGAGGTAACAAAACCCTAACCCTAGTTGTATTCCATCATGCAACCTAGTCGGCTCATAGCGAAAGAGTTGCCGGAGCAGCTAGCGGATGTGGGAAACAAGCTCTTGCAGATACCATCAATAACTCGGGATCTACTTAACATGCTTGAAGAAGCAGAGGTTTTGCTACCTAAGGTGGATCAGGATCCATCAATTGAGATGCAATCACTTCTCTCTCCATATAAGAAGGCCTTGATTCAGGTTGAGCTACTGCAGTATCCCAACAAAGATGTGAGAATCGCAGCCACTAATTGCATCTGCGAGCTCGCAAGGATCACAGCCCCAGAACCGCCATACGATGATAATCAAATGAAGGAGATTTTCAAGCTCATCGTTTTTGCTATGGGGAGTCTATCATCGGATCCTTCTTCGAGCCGTTCTTACACAAAAGCACTCAACATTCTCAATCTTGTTGCAAAATACAGGTTGTTTGTGATGATGCTTGATCTGGAGTGCAATGAATTGATTAATGAGATGTTTAAACTATTTCTCATATCCATCACTTCTTCTGAGCCGCTGCCTTCCCCAAGGGTGTTTGAAGACATGGAGATTATCATAACTGGTTTGATCGAAGAAAGCGATGATGTCTCAGATGAGTTGTTTTCATATCTTTTCGCTTGTATGGCCGACCGAGATTCAAAAATTTCACAATTTGGGCGAAATTTATGGAAGAAAGCTCTCAAAAAGTCTTCTTCGGTAGCCAAAAAGCATCATCAGGGCATCAAGAAGGGAGAAGTTTCAAGTTCTTGTTGATGGGGTATGGGGGGAGAGTTTTTTTTTTTTTTTTTTTTTTAAGACCTCTTGATTCATGAATTAAATTGACAATTGAGTTATTGAGGATTAATAAGTTTCTGAGTAATTCCTATCTGATCATATTTGTTTTTGGTGCATCCGTCATCTATAGCTCAATGAGATCTTAGATTTTGAATTTTTCAAGCTACGATACTCGTGCCGGTAGAACGTGCATCAATATGATTATAGTGATACAAATATTTTTACGTACTAAACTATCGAATCCGAAATGCATTGAATATGTTCATGGCATGCTTCATATAAAAGGTAAATCCGACACGTACCGGATCATCTGAGAGTTGTGATGCTATTCGCTCAACATATTCCAACATCTGGTAATCAGGAACTACCATTACGATAATTTCATCTTCACTGCTTACAGGTTTCCGGTCACTTAGACTGAGAAATGCCACAGATTAACAAACTTTCAAACCTCCCAAAGGCATGAAAATGAATGCGAGTAACTAATTAGCTGAGTTGATTGAAAAGACAACTAGCCGTAAATTCAATAAATTGCCCCAACTGTCCAGGAACTTGGAGACATTGAGATGAAGTCATCTACATTGAAGTACATGGTAAATTTACCTCGAGAATCCAAACGCAGCATCTTGCCACTTATACTTTAGAAGTGCAGCAGCACCAGCATCTGGGAATACTGCTTTGACATTCTAACATTTGAATTTTTCATAAAATGGACAAAAGAAAAAGAAGAAAAATCAACAATACATCTCATAGGTTAATCTTCTCTTAATTATGCAGGTAAAACTACAGACCAAGAAAGAAGGAAGAAGCCCATATTAGAATGCTATGCTTTCTTTTTTCATGTTATCTAGTGAGATAAATCAGTGGTCTACTCTGAAAAATTCCCTTGTTATGAAGATACAAGATGAAAACTTCAGAAAGAACCTGTAAGTAGCAGTGGTACAGGAGTCACCAAGCAAAATCATGTTAAGTGACCCAGTAAGTAGGTTGTGTGTAATTTGGAGGCTCCTATAGGGAAGTCGTTGGTTAACAATTAACATCTACGCAGCTAAAAGAACTAAAGGGAGACCAAACAATATTTTGACAAAACTACGAAAATGACTGGAGTAATCCAGTGTAGGACACATCAATGGAAAAAAAGACAATGGGCTAAAAATGATCCGACTCAACAAAATTGAAAAGGGTAACAGCTCCTCAAGAATTATTTTGATTTTGCACAAACTGCAGAATGCTAAGTTCCGTGGTAGATTGTAACCTTAAATCGTTCCCACGTCATCGTGATAACCTGATTCACTTTTCAGTAAACTGCAGTTGATCATTTCTAACCAGGATCAAGTCATACAATGGGTTTGCACAACAGTCAGATTACTATCCAGACCCACATGTTACTTAGGCTGAACTTTTGACACATAACCACCTTGCAGTATTGGTTCGCTGACACTCTGATACATGCAGTATGAGTTTTGCCACCTAACATCTAGGCACTTTGTAAAAAACTGACACTTAGGTCAAATTGATTAACACAGTTAACTTCCGTTAGATAAGTAACATTTTAGTATTTTCATACTTTAAAGGGGGGCAGTATGGGCTTTTCTCCTTTGTTTTTCTTTTTTCTTTTTCTCTTCATCTTCTTCTTCCTCTGGCTCCTTCATCTCTTTCTGTATCTCTTCTCTTCTTCATTTTCCTCTGCGTCTTTCAAATCTCTCTCTCTCTCCTCTCTTTCTCAATCGCTCCCTCTCCAACCCACGAACCCACCCAGGGATCCAGAAATCCACAAACCCCCAACCAAACAAGACAATCACAAATCCATAAAAACCCTATTTCTTCGGATTTTGAACGAATATGGGTTCAATTCAAGTGTAAAAGCTTCGTTTGATTAGGTTATGGTTTGAATAGGGTGGATTGGGGCTGGGTTTGGGGTTCTGGCAGTAGTGGTGAAGATGAAGGTTTTGCTGTGTGGTTTTGGTGGTGGCTGTGGAGTTGGTGGTTTGTGGTGGTGGTGTGGTGTCTGTGGCGGTGTGGTGTGGTGTTTGTAGCAGTGTGGTCTGGTGGTGGTGGAGGTGGAGATAGGTGGGTTCAATTGCAAGAACAACAACAGAGAGGGAGAGAGATCTGGGCAGAGAGAGAGAGAGAGAGAGAGAGAGAGAGAGAGAATAGAGAGCAAGAGCGAGATGGAGAGGTGAATGAAGAAGAAGAAGATAGACTATTCGACCTCAATTAAATGAGGTTAACGGCCACTTACAGCCCACAATTAACGGCCGTTAATTTGGAGCGCAATGTCGGAAATTAGCAAACTGTAGAGATGTTAAGTGGCAAAACGCATGCTGCTTGCATCAAATTGTCATCGAACCAATACAGCAAGGGGGTTACATGTCAAAAGTTATTTTTCTTTTAACTAGAAATTTCTTTCACTAAGGTGAAGAAAATTAGCTCTGGTAATTTGTTTAACTTCATATTATTAAAGAAATAAGGTAGGCAAGGAAACTAACTTCACATCCTGTTTCCTCAATAAGTGTGTCAAGGAAAATTCTTGACAGCTCCCAAAGCTCCGCCTGTGCACCTTCGTCATCAAGAAACTGCAACTGTGGGATTAAAAGCTCAACCTGTGGTGCAAAAGCAAAGTTCTTGTTAATGATAATTGACGAAACTGGGGAGTGAGAAAAACATTATCTGCACCCGTGAAGGGGCAAAACCTGAATGAATTGAGGGATCAGAATATGGCTATTTATTTTGGGGAGGAACCTTGGTGTAAATGTGTAAAAGAGTGTATTAGTGTACACAGGGGCGGATCCAGGATTTTGCCTCAGTGGGGGCTAAATTTTAAACGAGGATATTTTGATAAATAAACCTAAGTAGTGGGAGTTATTTTTTAATTTGAGTGGGGGCTAAATGAATTTGATGAACAAAATATGGGTAAAATTTGTAATTTCAAAAAGTTGAGTGGGGGCTATAGCTCCCACAGTACCCCACTTGCATCCGCCACTGAGTGTACACTAAGGTATAACAGAAAAACTTTGCTTGCACTCAGGCCTCTGTTCACCTCTTTCTCTCTTCCATCCCTCATCTCTGTCAGGAAAAGTACTTTTTTACCCGAGGATCACCTTTCCAATTTAGTCCCTTGACAAAAAACCATGCTCTCAGATAAAGGGAAAAGAGAAAATAGATGTTTTACAATGGACCAGAACAGATCAATATGAGAGTAGCAGCAGTTGCTATCTCTTTTCGAGACTGTATGAAGAATATCATCTTTGATAGAACATCTCCTAGCAGATTTTATTGCAGCTTAGAGAAAGAACTCAAGAAATATTTGATCGAGGTAAAGTGGTTGTTCTATGCTATGAATTCATTTCACTGTCCATTAACTAGAGGAGCTCATACTCAGAATGGGCAAAGCAACAAACTGAAGAACTTTCGGAACACCAGGAACTAGACTAGAGGACTTGGTCATAACACTTAAAATACCAATGTCAAAGCAATTTACTCATTTAGATATAAAAAAATTCATGATGTAGTATAAAGGTGAGACAATCACATACTATAGCTCTTGCTCCTCCTGAGTTCACAAAAATGGCGCTCGCTTCGCCTGACTGTCGAACTGCACCCTCCAAATCAGAAGGCAAACAGCTGAAACAAAGTATTGAAATAAGTAAGAGTTCCGTTTGGTTGCTATTGGCCTTCAATGGACTCTAGCAAATAGATGGAGAGAGGACATAATAAGTGCATGGTAAGTAGGATTAGTTAAAAATTGACTTTTAAGGAATAGAACGCAGACTCCATAGTGACGGAAATTTAAACACCATACCTTTAACATAATCTATAAAAATAAAAAAAAAAAAAAAAAAAAAAAAAAAAAAGTGCTGGGTAGGATTACTATCCTTTGGGACTATAGCTGCTTGATAACCTAAAAACCTGCACGTTGAACTTGCAACTCAGTTATTAACTAGTCTGAAGATTTGGATTGGTTTCGGCCATCATTTTTTCATAATAAGCTTGAGCCACCAAGGACTATTCCCATCAAGTTTCCCAGGTGTGAAGGTATAGGAAGGGCATGAATAGAATCACTATCCAGGTCAAATGCTTTCAAATCATCTACATCACTCTTTGAGGTATTTCATTATTGATCTAGCTATGCCGCTGCCTTATGTTTGACTGGGTTGAGTGGCGAGTCAGACATACAAGGGGGAGACTTAGTATGGGAGACTGCAGATTCAGGTTCAGGATTGTATGATGAGAGGAAGGTAAGGTTTTTGATGTAAGTACTAGAGCATAGATAAGGTTGAAGGATATTTTCCAGTTTCATGGACACTTTCAAGCCTCTAGATATTGTGATATCATGCTCACACTGGTAGTCACTGACATATCGTGCTACAATTGGCCAACTAAAACCGACTTGTCCTGTTAATTAGAATGACAAATCAAGTGAGTTCATATAGACTTCCTAGGCCGCTTCACATTGATTGAGATACGTGAAAAAAAATACAATTTCCTCACTAACCTAGGAGTACTCCTTAATAAGATGCTCCAAAATGAATGCAAGTCTGGGTCATGATATCACAAAACAAAGGAACGGCTAACATAATACAACTCCAACCAAACGAAAGGTTAACATGCTTTGCTGTTTGCCACGTCAAACGTGTTGGCTTTATTAGACCCGCTACACCAATAAATCCTTGTTGGCCCCAAATTCACCTAGAAGCCATGAGATAAACCGAACCCCGGGGAAATAAATCCGAGTACCGAGGGGGCATTGATCGAGCAAGAGAGACAAGACACTTGGAAAAATATCTAAGTATGGTTGAGCGACATTGGTGGCATCGTGTAGCCAATGCTGGGATCACACTGGTGGGATCGTTACACGACACTGGTGGCATCGTTGAGCCAAGGGCACGACACTGGTGGGATCCTTGGACGACACTTGGGGCATTGTTGAGCCAAGGGAATACTCCTTAATAAGATGTTCCAAAATGAATGCAAGTCTAGGCCATGATATCACAAAACAAAGGGACGGCTAACATAATACAACTCCAACCAAACGAAAGATTAACATGCTTTGCTAACGTGTTGGCTTTATTAGACCCGCTACACCATTAAGTCCTGGTTAGCCCCAAATTCACTGGTTCTTCTCAGTGGGTGTGTAGTTACTGAAAAATACCTTGCTCGCATTATCGCATATATAAAGGTTTCAACATTTGATCAATTTTCTTAGGCATCAATTTGACAGTACATGTCCTTGAGTCACTGACATGGCCAATGCACAATCTTATAAGCAAACTGGCTAATACTAGAATGAATCAGACATTTGTTAGCCAATACTAATCATGAAAACACATATCTACAATCACATCTATATAACACAACATACAGAAAAAATTAAAAAAAAGGATAAATCAAATGCACACCAAGTGTTTGAAGAAGTGCCAGAGTGAATTTCAAAACCCACCTGTCATCTTCTTCTTCTTCTTCAACTGAAGATGGGTTTTGCTCTAGATCAAGAGAAGACAGTGACGACGATACAATACCATCGAGTGGAGCCTCGTTTTCAAACTTTTCAAACTTGGCGTACGTTCTTGAGCAAGATGAAGTCCTGTGGAGTGAAATTCCAGAGAACCCAGAAAGATTAGAGGGGTTATAGGAGCAGGAGAAGGTAGTGGTGGAGGGTAATTTGGGAATTGAGGAGCAATATAGGTTTGAACATGGCGGTGAAGACTTCGCCATGAGAGCGTTCTTCGAGCTCTCTGCTGCAGAGAGGAAGAAGATGAATGTGTGCCAGTGGAGTGATGGGATAAGCTGGAGAAATTATCTGGTGTTACGCGTAACACATAGAAACTCCTACTTTAGTTTTCAAGACTGCTAAATGTCTAATTGACCCCTCAATAGAAAGCTTCGTGATGATTTTTTTTTTTTTATCCAATATGGTACTTCCTCCGTTTCTTGTCTTTCTTTCAGTTTTGACTTTTCGCACTATTCATCAGGCCGCTTTGACCCGATAATTTGATTACAAATACGATGTAATTTTTCATGGTCTTGTACCAAATTTTACTCTACAACACCATTAAAAATTACTTGGAAAATTGCATCATTTTGTTATCTACTCACCAGGTCAAAGTGACATGACTATGGATAGAAAAGTCCAAACTAGAAGAAACAGAAGAAACAGACCAAGTAGAAAATATTGAAAGAAAGAATCAAGTTCTTCTAAGCTTTCTTAAATGGGTTTTTGTAAACAATTATTAGTTCACATCCCATGACGGATTTTTTTAAAATTTATATTTGCAAAGAGCACATTGAACTCTTATTGATTTTGTGAGCCTCAAATAAACCATGTCA
The DNA here is from genome assembly GCA_023055425.1 of Linanthus parryae. Taxonomy (NCBI): domain Eukaryota; kingdom Viridiplantae; phylum Streptophyta; class Magnoliopsida; order Ericales; family Polemoniaceae; genus Linanthus; species Linanthus parryae. Next base: position 4,436,778 of record JALGPY010000002.1, read on the forward strand.
ATTGAGTCAATACTAACCGCTTTGTCACTCATACTCAGTAATTTACACTTTTTTCATTGGATTATGGTAAATAGGGAACTTATACCCTCGCGGTTTGCCAATCCGCAGGGGACGCCCTTATTTTGTATCAAAATATTTACAGATAATGTCTTTTCGTCAACATTCGTCGAGTTGGAGTGAGATGGACATGGGATCACCTTTAGACTTTTGTTTTATACCCAATTTTCCATCCAGAATTATACAGTGTCTTTTTAACGGTGTAAAATGTATATCAATAATACAACTTTTTATGACGAATTTGCACTCCACCATCCCTAATAATATATGCAACTCCCTCATTTGTGTCTCTTATATTGCACATATAAAGTTATATTGCAGTATATTTTGTTGTTTGTTCTCATTTAGATAGTATGTTTCCACGAATTCAACTTACGCATCATATAATATAAGGCTGTTGTTAGCAAATTACGTGTAGCGCCCAGTGGGGTGCTTATGTAATTAGTCATAAATTTTAAGGGCGTCAGTTACAATAACTTATAAGTTTGTCTACATATATAGACAGCTTCCTACTGAATCATAAGTTGAACAAGCTGATCATAACAGTTCTACAGACAACTTATAGGAACCCTAGCCTCTCTCTCTAACTTGCATCTAAATGTGGAATGAGGTGTGAACCACATTGTTTGTCCAAGAGATTCGCACTAGACTGCTGGGATCAGTAAGGCGCGTGAGAACAAGCAACAAGAACGATCATCACCCGCTGTAAGGAGCTAAGGAAAAGAAGTAAACGTAAGAATCTTCCACTTTAGTTTCGTGTTTAGATCTATGAATGCTTATATTAGAATTTCCCTTCAGCTATTTTTTGGATAGATTTTTTTGATTTGTTTGTAAAAACTTGCTTAAAAGAATGAGCCGAATCGTAGAGTTAGAAATTCGTCTTTTTCTGTAAGATGAACATTTTACAACTTCCGAAGACCGTTCGGCGGTGCATCGGGGTTGTATATTACTATTTTCGAGGGGGTTCTTGTTGTGTTGATCTTGGGGATGGGTATTTTGTTTCTCCGACAATAGTCTAGAGTACTAGAACATGGACTCATATGTGGTATGTTGATAATAATCTTGAATAATGTGTACATGTCTAACTTTCTCCAATGTTTTCACTGGAGATTTCTCTGGCCGCAAGCTTTGGTTGGGGTCAAAGATCGATTCATTTTGCGGCCGAAGAGCATGGTCTTTTTTCTTTCCAGAAACTGAAGCTTGCATTCATAACCAAACGAAGGTTACATCAATGTGGAGTGCTATCACAAGACAATAACAAAGTACCCTTAGCAAACTCATGAGCTAAGGAGTTCCAACTGCGAGAAACAAAAACAAATTTACAGAAAACAAAAGAGGACCTAAGCTTCAGACAATCATCCAAGAGAGTTGCAATCTTTGATGGCCAACAAGAGCTAGGAGCAGCTAAACTCTTAACAACAACTTCACAATCTGAGTGGATCAACACTGAACTCCAGCTTGATTTCTTCCCTAGCAGTGCCTCCCTAATTGCTAGAGCCTCAAGTATTGTGGGATCAGTCATACCAGGAAGCGCAGCTTGAAAGGAATCCTTCAAATCACCATTAATATCTAGACAAGCAGCAGCAATTCCCCCTCTGAAATTAGATGCATCTACAGCTGCATCTGTGAAGATGTTATAATCTGAAGAGAGCTTTGGAGGGTTAATCAAATTCACTTTATGCTCTTTACTTTTCTTAATATTGGGAGGATTATGTGAGTAAAATTCGCTGAGCGAGGCTACAGCTCTATCGACTATATGTATTGGATGCCATCTAATACTTTCAAAACACCAATTATTTTTGGCTTTTCATAAGTGTAACACCCCCAAATGGCCCAAGCCGGAGACCCGGGGATGTCACTCCGTACCCGAGAGGAGCCCGGATACAAGGAGATTTTATAACATGGTTCGCAAGCACAAAACATCCACAATAATAATTAAATCCAATTGAAAATATTGCATTATTAAAAATCCAACATCCTAGCCACAAACCGGCATAACAAACTAAAGTGTTTAAACTAATAAGGAATTCAAATTCAAATGAAATACTACTTCTATTATTCCATGTGATGCGCGTCCCCTCCTACGCCAGATAACCATCTTCTAAACCTGTGGTGTGGAATGAAAAAGAAACACCACAGTACAAAATCAGCATGAAATACTGGTAAATAAACATCCAAACATGTAAAACGATGATGAGGTAGTTATAAAACAATGACTCATTTGTAAGTAAGAGTTTTTCGCAAACACAGCGGTAATAAAGTTGACTCTTGTATTAAAACATACCAATTCCATAATATTTCCAACCCATTTCCATAATTATTAGAAAAATCCAAAATCCATCGTTAACTTCTTTCCGTTAACAAAAACCAAAAATCCATTATTAATTTGTTGTGACGGGGGAAACCAACCAACCACTTCGCAAGCATCCAAGACCTTAAGTGTCGACACCCCCTTACAGACTTCTTGCGGCCAGAAGAGTGAGTACAAAGAGCTATCCGGGGACTTGCAACCGGATTAAAATAAAAATAAATTGAAACGGAAGACCGAGATCAAACCGTCCAATGCCAATGGTAACCATACCACAATAATAATAAATGTCCCCGCACAACTATTCCACTTTACGTATTAATGCATTATCATTATCATGGTGATATTTCCAAGAAAAACATTTATCAAGTAGAAATCACATATTGCATGTCACATCACATAAACACATTTTGAGACGTAAAGAAATACAAGAATTCGTTTTGACACGAAAGAGATAAGCACACTAGGCTTGGCATATTTACTTACCTTGAATCTCAAGCCAACGCAATTCAGTTCCTAGTAATACTCGACGTGTCCTTCGTCAACGAAATTGTCGCCTACAAATTTAATAGTATCCTAATCAACACATTGCACACGAAGTCCTATAGGTAAATGAAATAAATCCCTTACTAACTCTCCCCAACCTTTACTAAGGCGAACAACCTCTTTTATAGACAAAATACACTTTATAAAATTAACGTTTATTATTGTAAAACATAGCTATAGTTATAAAAATATAACTTATAAGATTAACTCATTATTTCCCTTATTATAGGGTAGAGAAGCATATTATTTTTTTTCCCAAAACAATAATAATTCTAATAGTAGTTCCTCCCAACCAAACGAGCCTTAGTAGAGAGCATAAGTTATAAACTAACTAACTTTTATTAAAAGAAATAACAAATTTATTAGTGGAAAATAACTTATCCTAATTTGTTATAAGCCTATAAAAATAAATTAGAAATATATATTTTATCACCCTCATATTATATTTTTATTTTTGAGTAAAGATGAGTACCAAAAAAATCGTTCTAAACTTGTGCAAAAAGAATTGTCCCTTATGTGGTTTGAACCCATGACCTTCTTCTCAAACTTCACCAAAGCTTTAGCTATTAGCTTTTAACCACTGGGCCACTGCCCTATTTGTTCTTTTCTTTCATCCCTTCTATCTTTATCATCTACCTACTAACCAACTAATGAAAAAAAAAGAAACCAAATACAGAGGAGAGAGAAACGGGTTTTACCCGATGAAGGAGAAGAGGAGACGGGTCCGACGAGGGCGCGGACGCACGGAGACGGCGAGGCCGACGGTGGCGGCGGCGAGGCGGTCAGAGGGCGACGGCGCGGTGGCGGTGCCGTCGGCGGCTGCGGCGGCGTCGGCGGGCTGCGGCGGCGGCGGTGGGCAGCCCGTCGGGTGAGAGAAAGAGAGAGATTGAGAGGGAGAGAGAGAGAAATTGAAGGAGAGATTGAGAGCTATGAATTGGTATGAGAATTGCTCTGAGATTGGGGGGTTTATATAGGCTAGAGGGTGAGAAATCCGGCGAGGATTAGGAGACCCACTTCGAAAATTTCGATTTTGAATCGGGACCAAAAATTGGCGAAATTGGGTTGCTTGATGCTAAATTATCGAGCTATGATGAGTTTAAATCGGATTGGGAGTGAATTGGGACAAACATCAACGAATTTGGTGAAGATTCGGAGTGGTAATGGTGGTGTTTGGGTTGGATATGGAGTTCTTCCACCATGGGAGAGTTTGAGGAAGAAGATGACTATTTTTAGGGTTAAAGACACTTTCACCCCCACTGTTTTGGATAAAAGTCACTAGCACCCCCCGAGTTAAATAAAAGGCTCTTTATAAAGTTGAGAAAATACATAATAACCCCAAATAGTTACTAGTAATAAAAATTAACTTCCTATCAATAAGATTAGCTCCCAACACTTATACTAATGTCATATTGACACCAAATAATATCTTAAATTATAATAGTAGCATATTAACACCCCAATACTTGTAATAATATTATATTAACACCCAAAAGTTATAGTAATATCATAAATACCCATTTTCACAAAGCGGGGTATTTCAATAAGCCCCAGCAAGTGTAAAATAAATAAGCTCAAAAAGCAGTTGGGATATGAGGACTTAAGTGCGAGTTCTATTACCTTTTCCCACCAAGATATTGGACTAAAAGCCCTCATTTCTTCATTCTGCAGGCGTAAAGGTGATACCTTCCACGCTAGATCAGCTTGCACACAGTCCTTGAGCAGATCAACATCTTGTGAAGAGCATGGTCTTTTTAGATTTCGAATTTGTTAGAGTTCATACATTTTCACCAGAAAATCAACATCTTTCCAATGACGTGGACTAGGCGAGTGCAGTTATAAGAGCTTTTCTCTAGCTTGTTCAATGGGGTCGTCGATTGTTGTTGGATTCTGCTTGTCGTGACGTCGACATCAATTCGCTTGTGGAATTCGATGGTTGCTACCGACAAGATTGTGAGCTTTGGGTGCCTTCTCTATTTGAGATTGGGTTGTGCTCTGTGCCTAAATTCTAGATCGGCCAAGGGTGAATGCTTATGTGGCGTTATTTTCTTGTTTAGCCTTCGTTGATTTTCCGACAGAGCTTGGCCGGGAAACATTTATCGGTCTTTTTACCCTAGCCTGATTTCATATCTTATTCAATGAAGTTGTAGATCCGTTTGCAAAGACTCAATTACGCGAAGCTTGTAGCATTTGGAGGTCGTCATAATAAGTTGCATATAATTTAGCCGAAAATCAGTCATAGGATACTAAACTCACCCAATGCTAGTATTCGGGTCGTTTTCGTAGTCATGAACATATATCTTTTTCTTTTTTTTTTGAGAAGCATCATAAACATATATCTATAAGTAAGTCATAAACATATATCTTTTTTTTTTTTTTGCTTCACAAGGTTCCAAGCCACGTTCCGGCAACGGACTTCCAACCTTGCAGCACAGCTACTAGCTTTTCATGCCAAGGAAGACAAAATTTTTACTGGGTTTTCTAGTTTGAATATTCTCTCGTGGTTAAGAGATTGTATTAGAAAGGACTCCTCATATGTAATGGCTGTTTGTTGATCTCTATAAAAGTCCATTTTCTCAAAAAAAAAAAAAAAAAAAAAAAAGAAAAGAAAAAAGAAAGAGTCGTTTATATTTCTAACTGATATCTCGATGTGGAGTTATTCTATTTGGATACGTTGCTTAATAAGTCACTATCGAAAAAGTTATGAGGGCCCCTATGCTTTACATTTTTCTCTTCAGCCTTCAAGCTCACTTCCTACGTGTCAAGATATGATTGTTGGTAGATATTTCTATAATCACATTACCAATTTAAAACATTCACATAAGGGGTGAACTTGAGAGGTGAAGAAAAAGAGTAATGCTACATGGACATAATTTTAGACATTAAGATAGACATAATTTCCTAATGTAGTAAAATCAAACTCTAGTGTAGAAATACTTAACTCTTAAGAAATATTGACACCTAACCAAAATCACTAAAACGGAAAATTCTGTCTAAAATTATGTCCATTTAGAATTATTCTAAAATTAAAAACATTCACATAAAGGGTGAACTTGAAAGGTGCAGAAATAAGGGTGACATTTAGCATTTCTCAAAAGTTATTTCTATCACGATCAACCTAATATTTCAACTACTTCTAGGTTGACCAAAAAAAAAATTTACTTCTATAATTCTATTGGTGTTTTACTTATTGGAAAAAAAAAAAAAAAAAAAAAAAAAACTCCAAACAAACAGGCCTATAACGGGCCGGGCCCAACTGAACAAACGGCGGGTCGGTGAAGCCGGGTCGGAGTATATAGACGTTACGTCGACGACCCGATCACGTTCAATTCAGACCCTTCACCTAAATACCACCGACGACCACCGCCGGCGACAAAACCAGCGCTTGCTCTTATCACATACCCCCCAAGTCGTCATCTTCCTCGATAAGCGTGCCCACATCTCTCTCTCTCTCTCTGTATATTATAATCAATCAAACAATCGCCACTTATACACACACGCCTTACACTCCCAATTATTATATAATCAATCAAACAGTCCAACTATACACCACACACGACTCCAAGCTTCTCCTCTATTCAATTCGACGACTCTATCGCCGGAGATCTGATGGATTCGACGGCCCACCTCCGCCTGAGAACCATCCAGCACCACCTCCTCCCCGCCGACGACGAATCGGAGTCGCAGATTCAGAGGAATCACACCGCCGGCGAGTTCTCCCTCGGTACGATCTCTTACTTTCTCTCAATTGACTTCTGGGTATGCGTAATTTTGAGAATTTGGAATTGGGTTTCTGAGTATTTGTGTTTCTGAGCAAGTTTTGAACTGGGTTTTTGTTGATTTTGAATTTATTGGGTGTGATTTGTTCTGGGTACTTCTGTGACTGTGTGACCATGTGGAATAGCTATTGGTGTTTGTCTATAACATAACAGTTGTGGGGTAGTTTTTGGGGGGTGTTGGGTCAGTAATAGGAGTCAGGTGATATTAATGTCGAAACGTAGAGGGTAGGAGAAGTGATGTTGAGAAAAAGCATTTAACTCTGTGGAATTGGGTAAATGAAATGTGTGTACAAAATGCAAGAACGAATGAAGTTTGGAAAGCTACATATAAGCTACCAATAGAATTCACCTCAAAGTGGAAGTTCAATCTAGGTTTATGTTTGTCATTTTCACACGAGAGGCTGAAGAATTGGTGTGATGCCAAACGATCTCTACAATGGACGGAGACTAGGGAGCGACATGGTAATGAGTGTGCTACAACTCAATACGTACATGTAACTCTGGATTAAGAGGATTAGGGCAATATCATACATACATTGCACATGGCAAAATTGCCGTGGAACGTAATGTGGCCAACCCTTGCATTTGTTACTGATTCGTGATTTGAATAGTGATTGTTTTGCTCTCATCTGGATTTTTAGCTAGAAGACGTGGTTGTCATATTGTTTAACGTAGTAAGAGGAACTTTATGAGAGTAATCTTCCATTGTTATTTGAAGCTTCCATAACTATTAAAAAGTTATGTCAATAGTTTAGCCCTCCGTGCGTATCATAGTTCTTCTCAAAGGATATTAGCAGCGTATAATATGTATGAAAATACCCTCCATGATTACCTCTTGTTAGGTATGAGTACTGTTTCTAGTTACTCTGCTCACATGTGTATGCAATTATGTATATGATATTTTCAATAGGTCTTCAAGCTTATAAATTTAAGTAGTGCCATTGTTTAAGTTTTCTTGAAGATTATGGTGGAATCTCAAACCTGTCGTTTGTTTGCGAGATATGCGTCTTATTTCACAATATATGACTAAGCTTGGGGCATACTAATGTGAGAGTTTGATGTATTGTTGTTGTAATTGATGAATGCTCGGTTACAACTTTAGTTTCTTGATGCATGGGCATTTAGCTTAGCATATCTGCTGTTAACCAAAACGGAACTGGCGGAACTTTTGCCAATTTTGTGAAGGGTCAAGTGTGCTACTGATTTCTTTCTTTAGGAGTGTCTGGAAGTTTTATTACCACATTGATTAGTTACTTGCGCATTTTCTTATTGAATAATCTGTCATTCATTTCTGGACTCTACTTTCGTGTATCTACTGGTTGATAATTTCTGTATCATTCATCTTCGAGTTCGTTTCTGATAGAGAACATATTCTTATTTTAGTCTCAAATGGTGAGAGATACACGATATCAATTTACCGCTGCTACTGCTTGTGGCCTTTTATCTTTGTCTCTATAACACGAATAGTGATGTTATATGTTGTAGCTATGCAATATTTACTAAAATAATTTTCTCAACACGGGTGATACAATTGCTAATTGTATAGCAATTTTATAGGTATCCATTTCCAATTTGATCTATATTCCTAATTGCTTTAATTTCAATGCCCCTACCAGATGAGAGATACAGTGTAGTACTTCCAGAAAAGTTGCAGGAAGGAAAGTGGAACGTATACAGGTTTGCTTTTCCATTCTCTTTATAGACTTTTCAGATGCCTTTTACATATCTTTTGGATCGATTAGGCTTCATGTTACTGGTGATCCAGGAGGTTTCTGTTGTTAGTGTAGTTGATTCCATCATGCATGATTCGAAGTACTCCATTTTTTGTTTGGAGTTACTCATCAGTGGTAGAGCAGTGGTGTCTAGTTCCTAGTTGTTCAATGGAGGTGTTCTGAATACAGAAAAACACGCAGACAAGAAAGAAAAAACAAACACAGATATAAGTTGTCGGCAAAACAGTCTACATCCACGGAGTTGCAGAGATTTCACTAAAACAGACAAAAACGTCTCAACGATAATAACAAGTGAAATCAGAGAACACTCAACATAATGCTACGAACCCTAATAGCTCTATAAATAGACAACTCATCTAACCGGGCCGGATCCAACGGTCCAACACCAACCAAGTCCCACCAGGTTCGTGATTGCTAAGCCTTCGCTCCACGAATCATGTCTCCTTAAGGGTTGTAGCAAAACACGAACCGTGTCTATTCATAAAACGGGTCACCAAGAGCAGGGTCCAGATGCGATGACTTTGTTAGCACATGAGATCTAAAGCGGATGATGATGGAAGATTTTCTTCTTGGTGGTGTCGGTCGAAGGCCCTTCAGGCTCATTTTATACTGTTCCTCGCCAGCTGACTATAAGGAGTTTCATTCCGCTGCTTGTTTTGAGGAGAGGGGTCATTGCCTGGTAGGAATGCATTTTGCTAGATTTAAAGCTCTATGGTGTTTTGAGATCAGTGGATGATGTCTGATGGCCAACATGGAAAATGCTTCATCGGGTTGGATCAGGTTATGACAAATGGTAGTAGCAAAATCCCACAGTAAGTAAAAAGCTCTCAATTAGAGAATCCTCTCTGCCTTCTAAATGCTTCTCAAGTTTTCCTGCAAGCCTTGGATAACTAGGCATATTTGCAAGGCCTTCGAGTTGGCAAACTGTTGGGATTTATGACTGGATTGGAAATCCCAATCACAATAAATTGAACTGTTACCATGTGTAACTTGAGCTTTAGCATTTTATATCCATTTGTTTAAGTCAATAAGTTGTTGCCCATCATCATTGTGTTCGCTAGAGATGGAAGTGTTAAACACAAAACATGAAGTCTTTCAAGGCTGATTACAGTGTAACGATGCCTACTACTTTTATCTTGCTTATTTCTTGTAGACCTTATGTCATGAAAATACACTTGATTAACATTTCTATGTGTATCTACTGAGTTATTTTTCATGGCAGATCAGCACACTCTCCATTGAAGCTTATCACGAGATTCCCGGATCATCCTGACATAAGCACACTGCATGATAATTTTGTGTAAGAAACTTTTATCTATTTGGTTCATGTCCTTAAACAACCGGAGTCTCTGATATATTTCACCATTTGTTCTGTTATATTGAAACCGATTGAGTTAATCCTCAGAGATTAAGTAATTGTTGTACATTAATTCTCCAGACATGCAGTTGAAACGTTCTGCGATTACAAATATTTGGGTACGCGTATTCGGGTTGATGGAACTGTTGGAGAGTAAGTTGGTCAAGCTTACAGGTTTCTATCTATAAGCATTTGTCACACAAGGAATTAGTCTAATCTGTGTGTGCATGTGAAGGTACAAATGGATGACATATGGAGAGGCATCAACTGCCAGGTCAGCAATAGGATCTGGCCTGTTCTATCATGGGATTACCGAAGTGAGTCAAACTGCTGAACATGACTACTATAACTAGTTATACTCTGTAATATATGTATAGTATAGAGTAGAACTTGGACTACTGTTATATCATGGGATCTTTTTGAATCTTTTTCCTCCTGCTTATTCATGTACCGGTGCTAAGATTTACTTAGGTGAAACTCTAGTCTATTTAGTTACAACTCTTACTTTAAATGTCACGTCTGCTGCAACTGATATATGGTTCCAACTATGTTTCATCATCTTCATGGAACAGGGTGCTCGCGTCGGGCTTTATTTCATCAATAGGCCAGAGTGGGCGATTGTGGACCATGCTTGCTCAGCTTATTCATATACTTCAGTCCCGTTATATGATACTCTTGGTGTGTACTTCATGCTGATACATCTCCCACAGACGAGACAGCCTGAATTGCCAACTGATCACAGTTTCTTTCTATTTGATTTTTTTGCAGGTCCTGACGCTGTTAAGTATATTGTGAACCATGCAGACATTCAGGCTATCTTTTGTGTACCGGACACCCTCAATGCTGTAAGTTGTTAAATTGTACTACTACATCTTTCTGCTCGTCTCATTTGAAAATTCTATATAAAGAACCCGAATTCAGCTAGGTATCCTAGCTAGCTAGATTCTCGAATGCTAGTTTTGAAATAAATGGTTTGCCATTGATGGTAGTGTTAGTAGTTGATAATTTCCCATTGTTAAGGTGTCTTGGAAGTTTCTCCAGGGAAGTTCTAATCTTTACTTCCATTGTCGGTCACTTGGATGATATTATGGAAATTCTTCTACAATTGGTTTCTATTGTTTGTTGGATATTTACTAGACCTGAAATAGCTTGCTTTGTGGGAGTCACCAAAAAGTACCCTCCCTTTATATAGTAGCACAGATTGTGATATGTTCTGTTATTTGTCCACTTGCAGTTGTTGAGCTTCATATCAGAGATTTCATCTGTACGTTTGATTGTGGTATGTACTCTTGCCCTGCAACTGTATACACTTGCTGTTTATGTACCTTTTGTTCATAATGTTTTTCCTCGTCTCTTGTGTCAGGTAGTGGGAGGCTTAGATGAAAACTTGCCATCACTTCCATCAACATCCAGTGTTAAACTTATGTCTTACTCAAAGCTATTTAGTCAGGTAATCCAAAACTGTCTGAAGTTACTTTTATTTTGACCAAGGAAATAGAAGAAAATATTTTGATATTTTTCTATCATGTTACTGAGATATGGCAACTAGTATATTGAATTGAAAAATAAGTTCTCATTATTCAATAAGAAGTTGGATTGGGTGAATATGGGTATCTAAGCTCCATGCTTTCTATACTGGCCCAAAAACCTACAATCAAGAAGTTACTAATATTCTATGGTATCTATTCATGCCAATGGTTTGGAATGAAAGTTTGACATATTAAGTTGATTAAACTTTGGGCTCCAATTTTTAAATTTTATTAGTATCTTCCCCTCGGATGTTAGTATAGCCTCATAGGTATACCTTCTGACACTGCTATCTTAGTTTGTAAAGCCCGTAGTTTGTTTATATACTCAATGGTTGTGTGACATACAATGGAACTCTGTCTATATTTTTCTCTCTTACAATTAAGTTTCTCTTAGGGCCACAGTACTCTTCAACCATTTTGCCCTCCCAAGCCTGAGGATATTGCAACTATCTGCTACACCAGTGGTACTACGGGGACACCGAAGGTAGCAGCCTCGTACTTTTGAATATAATTTAGATTGACTACTTAATTTTTCGCCTTCTCACAATTTTTGCTCCGTGTAGGGAGTCCTGTTGACTCATGGAAATTTGATAGCAAGTGTTGCTGGCATGAGTTATGGAATTAAATTCAATTCCTCAGACATGTGAGTTAATGCTGCATCTCTCTTATTGTTAAATTGTTCTAGCTGTGGCACATCTTTTTTCATATCAGAAGTATTCATCTGTATATTGTTTTCTGCAGTTACATATCTTATCTACCTTTGGCGCACATATATGAAAGAGCTAACCAGATTATGTCAGTATATCGAGGTGTTGCTATTGGTTTCTACCAGGGGGTACGTGATAAATAGCTATCCGTAGTACTTTAAATATACTAAGCTACTCATTTATGGCCTACGGAATCGAGGAAGGAAAGAATATTTGCTCTGTAGTTTTAAATCTTGTACTTTTTTTGTGATTCTATTACAGAAAGATTACTGCATGCATTCATCCATTTAGTGTTTCTGTTGGAATAGGAGTGTGTTTTGGTAACATACAGACTCAGCAATGAATTATCCACCCTGCTGTATGTACTAAAGTAACTGAACTGCTGATTCTTAAGTCTTAAAAGTGAGGTCGAAGAAATTTAGAGGTGTTTAGCCCTTACAGATAGAGGTTAAAGTGTGAAGGCTTGTTGAATTGAGTTTAGACCTCACAAAAAAAAGTTGTTCTATTTATTTAAATTTTAAGAACTTGCACCATCTCTCAAGAAATAGGTGACCAGTTTAGCACCATGTCACCAGCAGTTTACAGCTTATTTAATAGCAGGACTTCCGTACTACAAGTTAAGATGAACAAACGTTGTCACTTTTCTCAAAATTTCCATCGTGGCACATGATCAGATAAAGAAAGTTGAGGAGATGGACACATTGAAATGTGTAAACACTTCCAGGATATGCTGGAGAGAGTAATGAATCTTAAGTAGGCCATCTTTTCTCTTTAAGGGGTTAATCTGTGTTGTGTTGTGATACCCAAAAGGCCAAAACACAAATATACAAAGTGCAAGAACACCCTAGAGCTTCCTATACACCAACTACCTAACAAGCTACAAACAAGGTAAAACAACGTAACAATGAAAGGCTACGAGATTATGTTGTTGAGTAAGCCCTGAGCTTGAACATCTTTCAAACAAACAAAGAGTGTCTTGCGTTGGCAAGTTCTTTTTAGTACGACTTCAGCCCAGCTAACACATTCAGTTTTCTTGGGTTAGGATACAAGTTCTTTTCCCTGGTCAAAGATCATCCTGTTCCTTCTCATCCAAATACAGTTCAGATCACTTGTTTCAGCAACAAAATTTGGAGAAACAGTTTTCATGGCGATGTGTCGCCAACTCACAACCCAAGCCACCTCATGGGGCTAAACCAATGGCCAAGAAGTAACCTAAGCTAGGAAGCAGAGTAGGCCTTAATTTGTACAGAATGTGGGGGATTTGAAAATTGGACAGTACCATTACTTTCGTTGCTAACATTGTGCAACATACACCCCCCCCCCCCCCCCCAAACACACCCACCCACACGACCATCGCCACCACCACAAAATATAGAAGAAAAAAAATATGAGAAGCTCGTCTCCTTCCGTAAGATGCCTCTGAATAGTCAACCAAAGGATAAAAGAAAAGTGACATACAACTTTCTATCGCTAGTGGAACCATTCTACTAAAGTCTCATGGCCCAACAACCTCCCGGAAACTACTGATTGAGAGTCCCGCTAGATGTTGCATCATTGAATTTATGGGTTGCAAGCATATCTATCTGAAGACAGTAAAAATGCTTGCCCTCTTTGTTCACAGACATGATTAAGATATCTCCGTGGAGATCTGTCATAGATCAGTATATCTTTCATTGGGCCATGGTTCCAATGAATCAACTAAAACAAAGTCGACTCTCTTACCGCTCTCATGTTATGAACAAGGTGGAGCTCAATCATTGAGCGCTGGCCAATCATCATCCTCTAAAGCCAACAGCCAGTTTGGGAGCTCTTACCTCCTCAATAACCGAAATTGGACTGTACCAATATACATCAGCAGGGACAATTAGGTTTCAATTCCTTATTTTCTTGGAACTCAACTCTACTTGTATAGGGAAGGAAATATAATTCCACTCTTAAAATTGCAAACTGTGTTGCCTTCAGTTCCATCTAAACGCTACAAGAATGTCCTCAAAATTTGTTCAATGATCTTGTAGTATTGCAATGAGCATGTATACTGTATGGAGTAGATCATCAGCACACTTGCATAGAAACACCCAGAATTGATGAATTAGACTCGTCAATTCACACCGCATAAGAGTCTTTTGTTCGACGAAATTTAACAGGCATGGTTTATTCCATTAGATTGATCTTGTCCCTTAGAGGACATTCTGACTGTTTTGCACGTATCATTTTCGGAAATAGACTCAAAGCTAGCCTCTTTAACTAGATAACTCTCTTGTCTGCAGGATAATTTAAAACTAATGGATGATTTGGCCGCTTTAAGACCAACCATATTCTGCAGTGTCCCTCGCTTGTATAACAGAATATATGCTGGGTAATCTACCGCCTGTGTGTGTGTGTGTTTAATCTAGCGATCTTGCTTTGTGGTTGCTGAATTGTATTAAATTGGCTTATCACAGGATTATAAATGCTGTAAAAAGTTCAGGAGGTCTAAGAGAGAGGCTTTTCAATACTGCTTACAACTCCAAGAAGCAAGCCTATTTGAGCGGTAGTACTATCATTACTGTCCTAATGTTGCTCTGCTGTTTTCCCTTTCTCTTTTTTGCTTGTCTAGGCAAACAATGGGCTGGTGACATCAGCCGTATGGGTTCTTACCTGTGTCAGAACCTAGGTTACCTAAAATCGCTAAACTAGTAGCGATTCCCGATCTAGATCGCCGGATCCCATTCATGGGTCGTTCGCGATCTAGATCGCTACTTTCAGCGATCCGGGAGTAAAATAGAACAGTACAGAACCAACGCGAGTATGAACCGAAGCGTACTTACAGGCCACCATGAATAGAAAATCCGCCATCGATTCTTGAAAACGACTGGTTATGAAACTCAACAAGGCACTCGAACATGAAGAAGAGCGATGGTCAGAGGGAAGAAGAAACGCTGCAGAGGAAGAAGAGAAGACGCCCATCCCCAGTATTTCCAAGAAAAAGACGTTGACCAGAATTTAATTTTCTGACAGATTTTCTACGACAACGTGGAATGTTACTCTATTAGTGTGGAGTAATTGTAGGGTTAGTGGGAGTCTAGTCTTAGCAGTTAATCTCAGCCATTAAAAAAAAGATTACATTATATTAAAAAATATAATTAGTTTCTTTTTTGGAAATTTTTTTATTGAGAAATTAATATATATATATATATTTGTCAACGATCCTATAAATCATTTCCCGAACCGAACAAGCGAATTTCGATTTAATTAAGCGACCCGAAGAAGCCTACCCCTAGCGTACCGCGACCCGGTCACCCTAGCGTACCGCGATCCCGAATTCGTACCACGTACCGGAGCGATCTACGATCCAGGTAACCTTGGTCAGAACTACATTCTCATCACCCTTTTTTGTTATTCTAACCAGCCAGAGTAAGTAAAGATGAGCTTTGTCTGCTTGTTCTGCTCGGATAATCGGCAGAGCAATCTGCCTGTTGAGTCGTAACATTATAGAAGTGTTAAACCATCTTAAAAAGCGATTTCTGAACACAATTCAGTGGAGGGGGCATATTGGCCAAATTTCATCCCTTTTCCTGGGGTAGGAGCATCAATTTGATCACCCCAGATAGATGTTGGACCGCTTATATATGGATGTTTGATTAGTCGATTTCAATTGAATAGTATGCCTGTATGTCCTCTCCCTTCCTGTATGTAAATTTTGTCTCTGAGCACCAGAGAAGGGCGCAACACCTACATCAAAACAGACTTTAACTACATTATTTCAGAAAACAGAAGAGAAATGGAGAAACAAAACAATATTATAGCTCTCTAAAAGCTTCAGAATCATACGACACAGACACTTCTTTTCCGACCTGATAAGACCGTGCTTTTGTTACCCATTTAAGTTGCATTACACTGTCCCTTCCAAAATCATAGTATTGTCTTTTATGTCGAACTATTCACGACTTTCACTGGGTCTTCCATTAGGTGAATTTCACCCTAATACATACTTTTCTAAGAAATAAGACAGTTAAATGAGTTGTAACAACTAGACAACGAACAGTCATATTGTAAGCTTTCGGGCTTTTTGATTACAAGTTCAACTTTTTATATCATTTTGTATTCTATTTGTCAATGTACCTAGGCGAATTCAATAAATTGTGCAATATCATTTCAAGGTTATTATTCATCATGTATTTGCTGTCTTATTATTCTCTTAGGTCGGAGATCTTCGCCAATGTGGGACAGATTGGTGTTCAACAAAATAAAAGCAAAGCTTGGTGGACGAGTCCGTTTTATGGGCTCAGGTGCTTCACCGTTGTCTGCTGACATCATGGACTTTCTAAGAGTGTAAGTTAAATCGAACTGATAAATACACTGCCACTAAGGAAGAACACAAAACATAATTATATCTTGGGTTTGTCTGGTCATCTTACAATACAAATTGAACTACCTGCAGATGCTTTGGATGTCCTGTAATTGAAGGATATGGAATGACCGAGACATCTTGTGTTATAAGCATTATGGACGACGATGACAACTTGACTGGTCATGTTGGTTCCCCGAACCCTGCATGTGGTAAGCTAATGCATTATCTTGATAAAACTTGCGTACATGATGTGATGGAATGGAAAATTTATTTACACATCATTAGTTGAAATCCTCAATCAATGTGGGAATTTTCTGGGAGAAAAAGATTGTATTCAATAAAGCAAGCTTATGAATGAACATAGAAATGATGGAATATGCTTAAATTATCTGGTGTCAATAAAATGTTTTCTTTTCCAAATAGGTTCAGTGGTTTACATTTTCCACTTTACTATCTTAGTTGTATTTTTTTTAGTGTAGGGTCACATAATTCCTCCCGTCAATTTACTGAATAAGTATTATTCAGTACGGCATCCCTCTTATTCTTAGAATAAGCTTATTTCTTCCGTGCCTATTTGGAAAGCTCAACCAGATATGTTTGTGACTGAAGTATTTACTTCACCTTAGATTTATGACTTGTTACTCATTTCTCCTTCCGTTTCTAAAATCAGGACCAGAGTACTTGTCTTCTTGATTTGCTAAATTATTTCTCAACCTTATCCTTCAATAGAACTGATAATCTAAAAATTCCTCAATCATTTATTAGCCTTCAACTAATATTGAGCAAGACTATGGGATTTTGCTATAAACAAAAGTGTTCTCCCACACCCTGCTCACCTATCAGTGGTCATATGATGAGGAGCAAACAAAACAAATAAAGAGGGTTAATGCAAATGACACGTTAGCTCAAGAGAGATATTCAATGGAAGTGGATGTGAAATATTCTGGTTAGTAATAATCTATATTGTGAGCTAACACGGATTTCTCGATTTCAGAGATAAAGCTCGTGGACGTTCCTGAAATGAATTACACTTCTGAGGACCAACCCTATCCTCGAGGAGAAATCTGCGTCAGAGGCCCAACTGTGTTTCAGGGCTACTACAAGGATGATATTCAGACGTAGTACTTTATTCTTCTTTGTTAAGTTTTTGTTGCATGATAATATAATTGTACTGCAAATGGCTAACATTGAAGTAAATGGAACAGGAGAGAAGTAATCGATGCTGATGGTTGGCTTCATACAGGTGACATTGGATTGTGGCTACCTGGTGGACGCCTTAGAATCATTGATAGGTAGAGTTTTGCAGCTCATACCAGGCTTTTGGATTTTCTATTCAAAAGACAAAGCAAACACCTATATCGTGTAAAGAATTGTAACATGTTTATTCATCAAAAAAAAAAGAATTGTAACATGTTTTGATGGCTAGCTGGTGGCATGCCAGTTGTGGCGCTTGACAACTTGTAACTTGAAATTTTAATGTGCATTCTGTATTGATTTGTTTCAGGAAAAAGAACATCTTCAAGTTGGCACAAGGCGAGTACATAGCACCAGATAAGATTGAGAACGTGTATGCCAAATGCAAGTTTATATCTCAGTGTTTTGTCTATGGTAAGTATATTGAAATTTGATTGCTTCAAATTACCATTATGCAATTCTCGTCTCATTTTTTCCGTTGTTTCCATTGCTCGCAGGTGATAGCTTCAATTCATCCTTAGTAGCCGTGGTAGCACTGGACCCAGATGTTTTGAGAGATTGGGCTGCTTCTCAAGATATCAAGGTATTTATTTGACCTTATAATAGAGATCAAGAACAAAATGGATGTTTCGTACTAATGGCAGGAGCTCTTTTTAACCTCTTCTAAGGGAACCCGAGGGTTAAGTGATAAGATATTCTAAAAAGTTGAGTGCTCCTTTGACAAAAAGCTTTTTGTCGTTCACCCATGCTAGAACTATAATAGCACGTTTTCTCTTTGATAGGTAATTAGCGCTTAATGGCACTTATTTCTTGGATAAACCTGGTTAATGTTTGTTTGGAGGCAACATGTAATGCTGTCTTCTGCAATGCTTTATGCTTGGTTTTCCTTGTGAAGTTATTTAGAACCTACAATTGGGAATGTTGAGTTTGCGAATACTTTATATATTGATCCATATTCTGTTTGAAGTCACTTACCATGGATTATTATGGTTGTCCTGCAATATGTCCATAGTATGAAGATTTGGGACAGCTATGTAATGACCGAAGAGTAAAGGCTGCTGTCCTTGCTGACATGGATGAAGTCGGTAGGGAAGCCCAGGTATTGAATCGACAATTATCCTTCAAATCCCTTACATTTCGATTATTCTCCAATCTCGTCATGTTCTATTTTAATATTATTGCAGTTGAGAGGTTTTGAATTTGTGAAAGCCGTGACGTTGGTGCTTGAACCATTCACTGTTGAGAATGGTCTTCTTACGCCAACCTTCAAGGTCAGTTGTTTGTTTGCTTTCACTCCCTATTTAGCATAACTGGTTTCAAGTCTCAGACTTTATCAATTCTTTATACCCCCATGTCTTCTTCATATTTTTTCTCGTGTTTTCTTTGCTCTCTGGATATATATGTTGCTCAGAGGAATGTGGAAACTCAATTCTGTTTCCTTTTCAGGTGAAGAGACCTCAAGCAAAGGCGTACTTTGCCAAAGCAATATCCGAGATGTACGCTGAACTTTCTGCAAACGATCCAATGTCATAATAGAGAACATGAGAACCAAGTTCATCGTACTTGATGCTGAAAAAGAACACGTCTTCAACAACTACACCGTGCAGTGAACTAGCAGACTAATGTATGTTGTGTTTCTAGAATTCTTAATTGATTGAAACAAAAACGGGTTTTTTCTCTAGGCTGTAAGTTGTAATAAAATTCTGGCTCCAAATGCCTCTGGGCGGTTCTCAGAAGCCATTTATGTATTTATATACCAACCAGGATTCCTATGAATTGTACATCCCTTGGAGAAATGAAAACTCCTTGTACGTATTCCTCAAAAAAAAAAAACTCCGTGTACGTCCACAAACTAAGTGTAATAAAGAATTGGGGAATATCATGTTATTAGCTTCTGTATATGGATTTCGAGAAGTACGCATTGGCTCTAAAATACCAGGTTTTGTGGTTTGTGAGATGAACTATTTCCAGAATTAACCAGGAAACAAGCTTTGACCTCACTGGACAAAGCACTAGTCTCTGGGGTACTACTAGCTGCATGGTGCTTGTAGACTTCAAAGCCAGCGTGAGACTCCTGGGAATAATAAGACAACTGTCTCCAGTTTAAGAAATTGAGTCTTTTATGCCGTCATATCTAGAACTCCTACTTTTGTTGAGCATCTCCATCAGTAGGAGATGCTCTAACTTTACATGTTTTGAACTTCACTTAACGTGTATATTTCGTAGTTTTTTTTTTTTTTTTTGAGAAACTATACACTTCATAGTTATGGAAAGTTAAAATATGTAAAAGGGTGATGCGTGAGAGGAGACAGATAGACACATAATTTTGCATGATTACTTTTTAGCTGGTCAAATATAACGATGATACATGTTATGTAAAATGCAACATCAGTTGCATGAGTTAATGAAGCTCAATATTTTACTAACTTCTTTAAATTTCTGCTTATAATGCTTTACGTGTTGCAGAATATCCAAAAGGCAAAACCCAAGTAGAACTTTCTTTTGGTACATTAAAATTCAGGTCTCCCAGGGCTAGGGAGGACCTTAGGCCTCTTATGAGGGCTAATAAAAAAACTACAGTTCACCCACCAAGAGAGTGCCAGCAGCGGGACTCAAACCAAGCCTCGGTCTATTGAGGAGACGAGCCTTACCAACCCAGCCAACTCTCATTGGCTAAGTAGAGCTAAATGAATCACAAAGTGTGCTAATCTATAGCTTCTGAACCTATTGCCAGAGAACTGGAAGCAATCACATTAAACATAACAAGTAAGAGTTGCATTTGAAACGGTAAATACAATGATGATACTTGTTGCTATACACAGGAATTCCTATATTCAACATAATAATGAAAGCGTCGGACGCATGACAATTAGAGTTTGGCAAGAGGTCTTGTATTGTCCCACAGCCATTGGCGTGGAGAGCCATCGAGCAGAGGTGAAACCTGCAAGATAAACATGTTGTATTGTTACATAAGAAGGTGCATAAAGTCCAACAATGTTCATAGACACGGAGAAAATCAGAGGCTTCAACCATCAAAATATCCTATTAGAGTTGGAGTATGTTGTTATTTCACATTTGGATACGAGATCTTAAATACTGAAGTGGCGATCATCCATGACAATTGCATTATGCGAGTCAGTCAAATCATGCAAGTTTTTTTCCCCATCACTATCCGTCTCTTCCTAGTTTCAGATGGTAGTTTATATGGCAAAAACCACGAAATGACGCTTTCACCCCTTCAGTGTGTCAAACTACAGGACAGTCCATCCCTGATTGTGTCATTCCATACTCTAAGAGGGCAGATTTGTCTTTAAAACTACTATCAGTGACGGACCCCCACCCCAGACTTAAGCTGTCACAATTAGAGAGGGCAAGTGTCCTGAAACTTGGCACACTTAAGAGTGAAAGTGTCCTTTCCAAAACTGGAAAGGGGTGAACGTGTCTTTGCATCAAACTTGGGGATGAACGTGTCTTTTACCCTAGTTTATGTTACCATTTTTAGAGTCCGTCTTTGTCCTATGATATAGATATTACTTCTAGGTTCCGTCAAAAAATATACTTCCCTCTTTTACTGTATGGGATAGTAAACAAAGCTCGCAATACAGTCGACAGATAAAGAGGGTACTGAGATATACTATCTTACCTTCTCCCACACCTGAGAATGGTAGTTATTGAGCCAATCAATCTCGGCTAGAGAGAGCAGAGACAAGTCAACTAACTTTGCCTGCATATACACATTCACATTGCCCATCGTGTCACTTAGATTCAAAACAGTGTTTTTGCTACACCAGTGAATAAGCGTAAAACTAGTAGCATAAAGGTTCCAACTTAGAAACTGAGCTGATACCAAGTACTAAAAGAATACCTGTATGGGGACAAATGTAAGCTTTTCGAACCCAATATATGCAATTCCTCCGAAACGATTTGGCGTATCAATCTCTTTTACATAAAGGAGATTCTGCATCAGACAACCATCCAAAAATGGAAAAAACACGAGTTAACTATTAGGATGACTGCAACCAGTATAAACATTTACAACAGATTGTTTCGATCAGACATTTACAAGCAACACTACTCTCTTATATGGTATACAGGATCAACAGTGAAAAACAGCATGCAAGTTACTAGGGTGATTTGTTTTTCGCAGCAGTAACACATGAATTAGCAACTGAGACTGAAAAGTGATTGGGCAACTAAAATCCTTAGTTCAACGCAAAGAATACCTCAATCCTAATGCCAAAAGCGTGATCTTCATAATAACCAGGTTCATTGCTGACAATCATGCCTTTCTGTAGGGGAGTCATATTTCCAAATCGGAAGCTAATACTTTGAGGGCCTTCATGCACATTAAGTGCTGCTCCAACACCATGCCCAGTCCCTGATACACAGACGAGAAAAGAAAATGATTGAGCAGAGGACTTCAGATCTAATACTCTACAATCTCTTATTACTGGATAAAAGTTACGAGGATGGCAAATAAAATAGCATACCATGTCGATAATCAAGTCCAACCTTCCAAAGAGATGATCGTGCAAAAGCATCTAGCACGAAACCAGGAGTGTTCTCTGGAAACACGGCTTGATCAAGAGCTATGTGACCCTGAAACAATATCATATCAGAAGCAGCAGAACAGAATTAGCAAACCTGCAGTGAAATCCACTGTGGAAGTAGTGAAAAACTTTTGATGAAGACTACCATTCCAATGAATCAGTTCAATGGTAAAAAACACAAACCATGGCAAACAATATACATTCTCCAAGTATACTATCACCCAGCACTACGGAAAATAGCTATAAAGTAAACTTGTCACACCACATTGGGACAGTTATTGACAATTGAGAATACTTTTGGCATGGAAGGTAATATTTGATATGTTAGCACCTGTAGGACTCGAGTGAAACATTCTTTTTGGCGCTCTGTAGGTTCCCCAAAATGAACTGTCCGGGTTACATCTGTGGTTCCATCAATATACTGAGCTCCACTGTCTAAGAGGAAGAGCGAGTTCACATCCACAGTGCTACAACTATCTGGTTCTGGTTTGTAATGGATTATAGCACCATTTGCTCCAGAACCTGCAATAGTCATTCCACGTAGTTGACAAAACAGAACAAGTAACTAGTCGACAGAACTGAAGAAACAAAAAAGAAAGGTTGGAAAATCCTTGTGGTATTGGATACCCCACAAGTTAAATGTTAGACGTACAACCAAGTTCAAGTATGATCAATATGAGAGAGAGAGAGAGAGAGAGAGAGAGAGAGAGAGAGAGATTCAAATCAGCATGCCTAGCATCCAACTCCTGAGAGCACTGAATACAAAAGCCTAAATTTATAGACGTAGCTGTCAAGGATGACTTTGTCCAGACCAAGATAAGCTAATCAATTGGGTTCCTAAATCAATCCAGCCCGAATAGCTCGTGGAGAGATAAACTTCGAAACAAATATTTTCAAATGTGACACTGTTTGATGGTACCCACATCTTCAGAAGCGAGTTTGGTAGATTTAGGAAGACCGTCAGCAAAGAGAAGCGTCAGTGACATTTCATAAGGTTAATCATTCATACAGAATAGGAATATACCACTTATTGTGTCAAAACTTGTATCAACGAAACCAGCTTGCTTTGAACGAAATGCGAGTAGTTTGTCAGCAACTTCTACTTCTGTTAGGACTACACCATTTCCGATGTCCTCCTCCAGCCAGGACCAAAACTGAGCAAGAGCAGCTGCATCTCTGCAGAGGTAAAGGTTGTAACTGAGGTAAAGAAAACCGAACAGACCTCAATGTTTTTCTCACCGTCCCTAATACTTCTCTCATGCATTCTCATAACATAAAACATAATGAAGAAGGAATCAAATAACTCCTTAACTGTTCCTACTACAAATACAAGTTCCAAAAGGAAAGTCGAGAAACAAAAAACATACTTTAAACGGGCTTATATATCCATATTTTTATGTCGGAAGCCAATTGTCTATTGTTTCCCAACACACAGTAACTCATTCACGCATGCGATGCAAGTTAAAACAAACTTGTTTCTTCTGCTAGACTATTACAACTACGAGAGATGTGCTATATAGTGCAGGCCACCTTAGATGGTGAATCAGAATACCATAAAACCCTATCTACACGTCATAGAAATGAAAAAGCAGCCTAAAGCCCAGACCTTCAACTTCAATCATAAAACCACGCCTAAAAAACATTACGAGTTTATGCCTGATTGGGCTGTGTTATAGCTTCTACCTTCACACAAACATAAAGAACGAATTATGCGTCTATCTTATGCCCGTGTGAAAAGAATTGAAAGACAAAGTTCCAACAAGTAAGTCCTGCTCAGACTATTACCAGCTGCATACTAAGGAGGGTTTCAACAAAGAAGGGAGGGAGATCTATCGGTGCAAGACGACCAAATGAAAGGATTGAGCTAGGGCGACTAAAAAGGACTTGAAATATATCGCAAGTTTGGAGAAGTTTTACCTTTGAGTAAGTAATCAGTGCTGAGATACGCATGTAGCTTAACGCTTCCTTTTTTAACTACACATTGTTCCTTCTTTAGCCGAATTGCCTTGAACCAGAAGTTATGCCCAAAGTTTTGTGGACTTAAACACTGCTCCTCAGGGTTATCCTAGCTATTGATTGATAGTTCTTACAAGTATGTCCGCAAGTGACCTACGTTGTCAAGCGAGTAGGTGAGTATCTTAAGCCTATAGTTATCGAGCGTTCAGGCTTTCCCAGACAGTTGTCCATCAGTCTTGTTCTCGTGTCATAAGAATCCTAATACATGGTTACTTTTAGTTGCTTGCTCTGATGATACACACACACACACACACGCAGAGAGAGAGAGAGAGAGATAGAGAGAGAGAGAGAGAGAGATAGAGAGAGAGAGAGAGAGAGAACACTAACATGAATAACTGCTCTTGCATCCTTGTGATGGAAAAGGATGACTAAGAGTTTCAGAATGATGTGCTTACAGGGACACTGAACTAGATAGTGGAAGTTGTCAAGGAAAATGCACACGACAACTAACTGAAGAAGACTAATCCAAGTGCAGGAATAAAGGCTTGTTCAGCTGAATCAAACTCATCAGGTTTATCCCTTCAGCGAAAGACCAATCAACTATAATTTACTCCTTCAAAGCCTACATGGCTACATCAGTGGCTCTCCTGTTCTCTTCCTTCCTCTCTTGCAGGTATTGTCTCTCTCTATCTCAAACGTGCAGATCTTTGATATATTGTTTTCCTCAAATTTAGGGCTTTTCCAGGTCCAGAGAAGAAGGTGTCCACTTTTGACGTGTTCGACCAGGTTGGTTGCTCCTTTTGTATTTGAAATTGTACACCAGGACTTTGTATTATAGGTTTGATGATGGTCATGTACTTTGATTCTCAAGGTGGGCAGATTGATATATTTTAGACATATCACCGTACTGGTAATGATTGCGTTCTAAACACCCAGATGCTTGCATAGACTAATGTCTCTGTTTGTTGGACTAAGAAGGTTTCTAAGGTCAGGTCCAAGAGTTCTTCTGATAGGACAGACAATGTACTCGTCTTTTGCATCTTCTAAGTTGGCGACAACTATAATTATCAAATTTAAAGGAATTGCTGCTGATACTGGAACTCAATTAATTTGGGTTTTTGTAAAGAATTACTCTACTTGCTTTGTGTAGAGCATTAAAATTATGATTTCGTTGCCCCTAAATTGTTTTGGGATCCTGACTCAATCAAATTTAACTGTTGTAGTCTTTCTTGTGAAGAATCCATGGGGTTCCACCTAAAAACCAAGTGGCAATGAGGGCATTAGCCCAAGACACTTAACTTATTCATTCTTTTTCCTGTTCTTGAATGTCTGATGTGGGACTTCTCAACACCCCCCCTCACGTGTGGCATGCTTTGGCCTACACGTGGATCTTTTGTCTGCAGGTGGCAGTGAGCACGTGGGTTGTTAGACCATTCACATGTGTGAACCGTGGCTCTGATACCATGTTAAGAATCAATGGGGTTCCACCTCAAAACCAATTGACAATGAGGGGAGTAGTCCAAGACACTTAACTTATTCCTTCTTTTCCTTGTTCTTGAATATCCGATGTGGGACCTCTAACATTTCTTGCTTTCGATAGATTCACTTTGGCAACTTCAAGTACTTGATTGTCGGAACTTTAGGGCTTTAGGTACTCGCACTTTCAAACTCATGTCTCCTATTACTTGAGTCGAATTGAGCAAACCAGGTGCTTCAACTTTATCTTATGAAGTGACACCCATATTGTCGTTATCGTTTAGTAGTATAATGTAGAACTGTAGACAAACTCATACTCTAACTTCTGTCAAAAATTGGGAGTTTGGAATTCTGTATTAGTTATAGCTATAAGTGTGCTACATTGGTTAGTTTGGGCCATGCCAAAAGCCAAGCAAGGATTTGATAACATTCCTCGTTTTAATCCTTATTATTTGCAGCATGTATTTGGATTCGATTATCAACCAGTTAAGAAGCCCTTAAACAACTAAGAGTTCTCCATTAAAAGTAACTCCGACTTCGATACATTGTTTTGCTGCCTCCTTATTCATCCTCCAATCTCTATCTTTTTCTCCTTTTCCTCACATAGTTGAACCCAAACGCCACCACTGCCGTTGCCATCGACTCCCTCTATCTTTCACTTCCCGACCCAGATTGAGGTCCCCAGATCTTTACAGCAGTCTCCTCCAATCTCCGTCTTCTTCTCCTCTTCCTCATCTAATCGAACCCGAACCCCACCGCCGCCGTGGCTGCCTCCGCCGTCGCCTCCCTTAATCTCTCCTTCCCGACCCAGATTTAAGCATCGAGATTTGGATGTATGGGTTGAGATTCGTTGTTTGCCCCACATCCGGACTCTTTCCGTTTCGCTGGTGCCTAATGAGATACTTGGGATACTCCCCTCATTGCCAGTTGGTTTTGAGGTGGAACCCCAGGATTCTTAACAGTATGTTCTTGACATGCATCGGCATAGTTGTTGCCCTACCAAGAAACGGTTTGGAGAGAGCGTGGTATTGCTAGAGGTTGGCAGCAGTGGTGGTGTTCAAGCTGTTGTTGGTTGTAGACTTGTACTTGTTGTGGTGATAGTGTAAGGAGCAGGGAAGGGAGGATAATATCTGGGAGAGGGTAAAGAACAAGAACAGTAAGGGTATAATGTTCTTTTAACAAATTAGGGTAAATATGTCACAAATAATGGTGTCTTAGTACATGACTAATGGGTCTTAGTACAAGGAACAGTAAGGGTGTAATGGTCTTTTACACAAATACTGTAAATATGTCACAATAATGGTGTCTAGTACATGACAGAAGGGTGTTTAGTGTCCTAACATTTGGCAAGACAAGAGGGCAAATTGTATATCCAAAACTCAGGGGCAATGTGTCATGGTGCCTAAGGATAGGGGGTCAAAGTGTCTTTTATCCTATAAGAAATTCTAGTACGTATTAAAATTGTGACCTATGTATTGATAACTAATACCAAAAAATACTTATACATGCCTTCCTTATCTATGTCAATCAATATTAAACTTAAGAACATGAGCCGAGGGTCCATACAATCACTTGATATGTGTTTAATCTTGTTAATTATATATGAATATATCTAATTATCTTCTTTTAGAGGTCATGGCTATGATGCATGAGTTTCATCTTTAAGGATTGAGAGAAGCCTTAATTCTACGTCTGGATTTGTTGCCTAAATAAACAGGGACGGTGAATATCCGTGCTTTTCCTCCTATTAGCCTGTTGAATACTCCCTCCGTCCCAATTTAAGTGTCTTCCTTCCCTAAAATGGATGTCCCAAAATGAGTGTCCAACTACCATATTTATTTTTTCACTTTACTTCCGTCCAAACCCTTTTCAAATCACTTTTTCACTTCCCTATAAAAGTACCACATACAACAAAGGGCATTCTAGTAAATCTAACAAGTCAGAAGCACATTCTTAATCTCCATAAAATGTCCACCTAGACACTCAATTTGGGACGGAGGGAGTATTTCTAACAAAGCTTTGGCCGTGGTGTTGGCGTTGAGGCTAAAGCTAGTCCTTCCATCCTTGATTTTCGGATCTCAGAGTGCTTGCTTGTGTGGCAAGGAGGAAGATATTGGATGCGGTGCTGGCGGTGACCGAATGTGTTGATCATAGGATTAAAGGAAGCGAGCCCCGGAGTTCTGTGTAAGTTGGAAATAGAGAAGGCTTATGATCATGTTAAGTTTCTTCTCTAATTTCTAAGAAAGATGGGATTTAGTTAACGTTGGGTAGGGTGGATTAATTCCCGTATCCCTATTCCACCCTTGTCAATGGTACACCTTAAGGGTTCTTCAAGAGGATCCTCTCTCTCTCTTCTTTTGCACATCATTGTTATGCAGGCCTTTAGGATGATGGATAGAGCGGTGCAAGGGGGTTGTTAAAGGGGTTTTAGGTGGGGCAGGGTGGTGTTGGAGCATCCAGAATTCTCACTTGCTTTTTAAAGATGATACTTTGGTTTTTCCTGAGGCTAAGGCGAGTTGCATCGTTCGGTGTGCTCGACTGGTTTCATTTAGTGTCCAGTTTGAGAGTGAACTTGAGCAAGTCGGAGATGATCCCCATAGGTAATGCTACCGAGTTATTACTGAGCTCGCTACCGCTTTAGGATGTAACGTACCTGGGTTTGCTTTTAAGGGCTTCGAACAAGGATACGACAGTGTGGGACCAGATTATTGGACATCATCATTGTAGGTTAGCAGGTTGGAAGAGGCAGTACCTCTCAAAGGGTGGGTGTCTTACTCTCATTAAGAGCACTCTTTCACGCCTACCTACTTACTTTTTTGTCCCTCTTTGTCATTCATCGCTATCGTGAGGAGGTTGGAGAAAATCCAACATGAGTGAGCATTGTTTCAAGCCTACCTACCAACTTTATATCCCTTTTTGTCATGCCCGTCTATGTCGTGAGGAGGTTGGACCCAACGTGATTTTTTGTGGGTGGCATGAGGAATGAGTTCAAATACCATTTGGTAGATTTAGATGTCAGCCAGTTGAGAATGGGGGATTTGAGTATGCGGGTTTGCAAATCATTAATCAAACCAGGAAGTGGCTTTGGCAGTTTGGTCCAGAGTTGGAGAGTCATTGGAGGAAGCTGCTCGATGCTAGGTTCGGCTCATATTTTGTGGGTGGGTGGGAGGCCTATGTTCTAACGTTGTTGTGGGACCATTTGGGTGTGGGCTGTGGAAGAGGATTCGCGTGGGATGGAACAACTTTGCAGGCAGGGTGAGTTTTAAGGTCGGTCTAGGACACCGTATTCTCTTTTGGGATGATAACTGGGCGGAGGATGAGCCTCTTTCTCGTTAGTTTCCTTTTCTTTACCACATAGCTCAGGACCCTAAGGCCTTAGTGAGCCATGTGTAACTATAGAAGGAAGCGTGGGAGAAGAGGCCCGGAGTACGCTGTGAGATGTTATGTTTAGGCAAAACTTGCATGAATGGGAGGTCCGGGAGTACGCTGTCTTTTCTCAGTAATGTTCATCGTATCGGAACTCCTCATGGGGGTCCAGATTCTTCACAGTAGCGCTTGACCTCGAAAGGTATGAATATTGTCCAATGTTATTATTCCTTTTAGTGTGGGGCACATGTACCCTGGGTCCCAGCTCCTTTGATTAAGAAAGTACGGACTCCTATGTATTAGTTGTAGGACTAATTTGTCATTACTTTAGGACTAATTTGTAATTAGTGTTGTATTACCTATTTAAAGGTGTCGAAAATCAATGGAAAAGCACGGAAGATTTTCACCTACTTTCACAATGAGGGTATCTTCTTTTATGTGGTGTGCAGCTCGCGACAGGATCTTGACAATTGACATCTTGGTTCGATTTCGTCAGGTGTTAGTCAATTGGTGATGTATGTGTAAGTCCAGTCCCGATTTCCGAGTGAGTTACACCTGCTGCTCTATTATCCTGCCTTCTGGGGTGTGGTTCTATCGACTTCTGGCATTTGTTGGGTCGCTCCTGAGACAATTACGAGTTTTTGGTTGCTTGGCGGACAGTTTGGAGGTTGGTTCCTTTGGATGTTATGTGGATTATTTTGGAGGGCGCGCAACGGGTGGGGTGCATATGTGAGATGCTTTGTTAGAATCCTTATCTTTCGGCAACAGCTGCAATGGCGGTCCTGCATGCCCCTGAGTTCGATTGACCATCTGCTGGATTTTATGGATTCTTTAGCATAGTTTGTTTGAGTAGCTTTCTCCTTTCGCAGTGTAGGTTATGAGAGAATGACCTATCAGTTCCTTTCGTGGATTTAATGTATATATACACATTTTCTTTTGATTATTAATAAAAATATAGTTAAATTGAAAAAGAATTTTTCTGGTAGGGAAACACTACACAACCTACACAGCGGAAGGAGTAACAGTACTACTAAACTAAGAAATCCATAAAATCCAGAATATGACCAATTGAAATTAATGGGCCACATGTCCGCCACTCAAACAACTGAAGGATAAGCCCTTTGACGAAAGTATCTAATATACGAACTCCGTCAACGATATACCTGTTACACACCCTCCAAATGATCCACATAACAACTAAAGGAGTCAACCACCATGTCTTGTACCTCTCCCCATCATCCCCAAGCAATTGAAAACTCTGAAACCGTAGCGGGAGCAACCCCAATAAATGCCGAAAGTCAACTGGACCAGCCCCCAGAAGGATCGCACGGCAGGACAATGAAGCCGGAGGTAGTCAACCGATTCCGAACTTGACTTACACTTACAGCACTATCAGGTAAAACCTGATGACACCGGACCAAGTTTTCAATTGTCAAGATCAATCCAAGAGCCGCACACCACACGAAAAAAGACTCTTAATTGAGCCCCTACCTTCCAGATCAAAGAAGTTGGAACTGAGGACACCCATGCCCCACGCAAAGAGGAATAAAAGATCGAACAATAAACTAACTGTCCGGAGACAAGCACCATTACAAAGAATCTGATCGCCCTGGACGAGTTCCAATATGAAAAAGACCACTGTAAAAAGTTTAAGAGGTCCTAGACCTCCCAATCATGCAAGCTCCACCTAAACCTGATATCCCATACAACACACCCACCCCCCTCTCCTTGGCTCCCTTCTGAACTACAACAAATTGGTGAGTGTTGTAGTTCAGGAGGGAGCCCTCAAAAGAGCCAAGAACCTTAAACCTCCTGACCTATTCTACCCCACTCGAATCCCTCTCCACAACCGGCACCCAAAAGAGACAACAACCAAATTAGAAAAGCACCTTCCCAACATACTCTCAATCGCCCCCCTCCAAAGACTTTCTCGGGATTGAATGAAAAGTGGCTAAACGACGGATACCCAAACACCCACTCTGAACCGGTTTACAGTGTCCCAATCTTCTAAATGGTACTAAAACTCATCCCCCAAACCTCCCCATGAGAAATTTCACTGAATTTTCTCCAACCTCCTCACAAGGGACATAGATATGACAAAAAGAGACATAAAGTAGGTAGGAGACTCCAATCGCTGCTCTTAATAAAAGAGACTCGCCCACTTTTTGAAAAGTACTGCCTCTTTCACCCAGTCAACCTGCGATGATGACGCTCCACAATGTGGTCCCACACTTTCATATCCTTGCGAGAAGCCCCCACAGGCAAACACAAGCACGTACTCGGAAATTTAGCGACGCTAAAACCCAAAATACTAGCGAAGTCAGCAATTGTGGGCACATTACCGATTGGAATCATCTCATATCATCTTACATTTCAGAAAGTGGTTAAACTAAAAATAATTGATTAGACACATCTCTTTTGCAACTATTGTTATAGTGATAATACCTTAGTATATATAATATATAATTGAATGAACCAATTGAACCCCCGATTAGGCCAGTGGTTTGACCACGCAGCCCCTTTACCTGTTCGACGTCCATTCCAATTTTTAAGCTATAATGCCTCTGAATCCTCGTTTCCTTCTGGTATTTGTGCTCTCATTCAATGATGGACATTAGTTTGCGTCTGTGGATTATGTTCGGCCACCAAACCTCAATTATTGTTTCTAGTGTTTCTATGCAGGGTTTTACAAAGCTCATTATGTTTAGTACTCTACTTTTACTTTGCAATTTACTTACAGTTGACTTTTATATCAATGTGTTCTTACTTTTTGTTTCTTTGTTATGTGGGTTGGATTAGGGAACAACCTGATTAGCCTGACTAAAATCACTAACTAAAAGTCAGTTTCTTATGCTTCCTGAAGAAAATTCCGAGTTTTTCTGTTCTGGAAATTTTTGAACATTCATTTCGAAGAAGATCATCAGTATTTGATTTGCTTCACTAGAATCTTCAAGTTCTCTATTTGCATATTTGAACTGTCAGTTATCTTTATGGTTGATGGGAGCCTTCAGGTGTTACTGAGTATTAGTGTTCTCCTCGCGCATGTTCCCATATGCCGTTCTTTGTGCATCTGACAAGTTTACCTGCTACATTTTCCTATCTTAAGAATGCTTGAATCATCGATTCTCATCATAGTTCCATCTCCTCTACAACTTGCTACTATTGGCCTAAACAACTCTCCCTAAAATCATGCTGGAGCTCAGTTATCTTGGATTTAGCAAGCATCTGCATGTATAATGAAATGATTGAACCTTACTTCTAGCACCAGTGGCTCGACCAACAACAAAAAGAAAAAAAAAAAAAAAAAGAACTGTCCCTGCTCAAATGTGTTTTTTTGGGGAAAA
Source organism: Linanthus parryae (assembly GCA_023055425.1). Lineage (NCBI taxonomy): Eukaryota > Viridiplantae > Streptophyta > Magnoliopsida > Ericales > Polemoniaceae > Linanthus > Linanthus parryae. Next base: position 4,469,007 of record JALGPY010000002.1, read on the forward strand.
CGGTCATTAGGAACTTGAACTTTGTACTGCATTATATCAAAGGTTTTATGACAATACTTCATCATTTTTGGCTGACACTTACTATCTTACAGCTTTAAGAAAAATTGTATTTACTCAGGGTCCATTAGCTTTTATTTGACTACGTAGCATGGTCTCAAATATCCACATTGTTATTAGTGCGCTTCATGGTTTAGAAATAACTGGTGATAACGCTGGAGGTAGATCGTGAATGCCTTTTTTTCTTTTTGTTCAACATTTTTTCTCTTATAAATGATAAAACAAAGCTTTTTGTTTGCTTAAGTTTCTGTCTTACCAATTTTAATGTTCTATTTTCAGGTTACAATCAAAAGAACAAGGTCGGCAATTCCATAATGATCAGCGAGAAATACCCCTGGGTCACTTTTCTATTGCCAAAAGGCTCAATAGACTCAGTTTGCCCAAATAGTAGATTCACAAGTTGTAAGACATATTGTCAACTGAGGTCATACGCAGTAAGAACATTTAACAAGATGTATTATTCATGAGAATCTCAGTAAATTTCATTTTATTCTCTGTAAATATATTTGTGTTGTCATTTCTCATTTCTCTATCAAAACTGTCGTTGAGCAAGTACTTCCGCTAAATTTTCTATGAGATTGAATGCATAACTGCGGCAAGTTTGTCTGTGGTTCTTTTCAGTGGTGCCTTTAGGCATGGGCAATACTCAATATACAATTAAGACCAAGCATACACTCAAATAAATAAGTATAATAGATACCCAAGCTTAAATCATCGGCTACTAGCTTATTATATATGTATTTATTCAAGAAATATTTCGTAATGTAAGAACTGATAAGAGATTAGAAGTTTCAGCTTACCTCAGATGAGAGTTGCGCATTCCTTCTAATTCAGCTTTATTTTTCACAGCCTTCGCCATAGAAATAGGGGAAGGCCTAGAAATTCCAGCAGGCCCTCCAGGTTGACTACTAGAGCTACTTTTGCTTTTACTGCTCCTATTACCAACACTTTTAAAGTATCTTTCACAGGCGGCCTTGTAGGTATTTGCAATGGCAGCATTAACAGATGATGTATCCAACCAAAGGATTGCTCTTTGTGAAGCCAAGCTGAAAAAGGAAATATTGATGTAATGAAAAATGTTTCCTTATCCAGTACACATTTTCTACAAAAAAAAAACCCACATTTGTATCAAGGACTCAAAATAAGGTAGCACTTCGCAGTGATGCCATAAAAGTTCATAGAGAAAATAGAAGCTGTCTGCTTACCTTTCTATTTCAGACAGAATCAACTCATAAGGCCTCAGCTCTATGCCCCCACCCTTCAGATATTCCTTTACTTCTGGGGTAACTTTAGCTTCGTCAACAAATAGTTTCCCTCCATTCATCTCTACGAGTAAGTATGCGTACATGACAGGTGAATGTGGGACATCCTTTCCTCTCTGGAAAAAAGAATTCACGGGTATGATTGGAAAACTTGATGATAACTGAACATAGCTCTTTGAACAATGAAGCAGGCGCGGACTAAAATAGTGAGCCTGGCACTGTCAGACATACCAAGTTCAAAAGCCATGCAATTTCATCAAGCATAGATATAATAATCCCAGTTGCACCAGCGTCTTCGAGCTCAGACCTCAGAAACGCTAACTTTGAAGACAAATCTGCTCCAGCATATTTCAGGTCATGGATTCTTATCGGATTGCTTAGAGGTTGTGGTCTTGAGCTTGCCCATACTTCGTCCACGAGATTTTTTTCATACAAGTATACTAGCTCGTGATTTTTCTTGGATATAGCCTCTTTCAATTCTTCTGCAGCATCAGAAGAAAAAAGAAACTGCTCCCTTCTCAGAAACAAAATAAGGTGGCATCAGACTAAGCACAGCGAATTGTTAACAAGTCAGAATCACAGAGAAGATGACAAGATCTGGAGAAATCAATCTAATGGCGAAATAATTTGCAGCAAAAATGGTAAAATATAGAAAAAACACGTTCAGCAGGGTACATGAGCCCAGCACCATTAAGAATTTTTTATAACATTATTCAGAGGAACAGTACTTTCTTGGTTCTCTACAAGAGTAACTCTAAACCTTGTCATAAAAAGACTACAAAAATGTTTCAGAAAACTGTACTTTTAGAGTTCTAGCCTAAAGATATTTTAGTTCCCATAAGCAAAATAGAAATCAAATAATCAAGATATATAGGGAGGGTTTGGTATGACTTTTTGGACTTTTAAGTCGACTTATAAGTTGTTGTGAAAAAAGTTCGTGACAAGGAATGACAAGGAAGTTGATGAAAAAAGGTGTATGAGTTTGGTGAAAAAAGTTATGCTGTAAAAAAGTTATGATGCAACACTTTTGTTTGTTAGTGAAAATTATCATTTTATATTTTTTATATTTACTAATAAAATTATAGTAGGTCTAATTAAATGTCATAGTATGTTGGTACAAAAAAAAGTAGAGGTAAATTGGTCATTTTTATTGTTTAGAAAGAAAAAAGTCAAAAAAAAGTTCATGAAACCCAACTTTTTTCTCAATTCAGTTTTACACTACAAGACAAAAGCCAAAATCCAAAAGCTGGCACAGAAAAAGTCATACCAAACCTTTCAGAAAAGCTCAAAACAGATTAAAAGTCCAAAGTGGATTAAAAGCTGAAAATAAGTCATACCAAACCCACCCATAGCTACATGGACTTTTAACTTGGGTATTAAATGATATAGTGATCACAGATTCACATTTGATGAGTACATAATCTGGATTATAGAGTTCACTCACCGGATCAATGCCAACTCTGCAGCCAGGAGCTAGGATGTCATTAAGCCATTCAGCAGTCGTAGGCACTCCCGGATTACCAGCCCGCATAAGAATCCAGTCAGAGCTAAGCTGCTTCTCCGCCTAATTAATTCACAGAGACCATCATGAGCAATACAGAGCATGATCAAGCTAACACTAGAGGAAAGCACAATTTTCTTTTCTTCTCATACCTGAAGAAAGTATCGCCCATCCGTCCAAAGAGCAGCTTTGTCCTTCGTGACAACAGCGGTGCCGGCGCTACCAGTAAATCCCGATATATATGCCCTCCTCATGTAACACTCAGCAATAAACTCACTCTGAAACCCAAAAATGCAATGCATAAATAGAATTGTATGACATAACCCAATTGCTCTTTCCCATTCTAATGTCTAAGGACCAGTTTGGGAATGCTTCTGCTGCCAGCACAGCTGCTTTCCGACAGCAGAAGCAGTTTTAGTGCGTCTGGTAAAAATAAAATTTCTGCTTTTTCGGACAGTTTCTGCTGTCCCACAACAGTTTACAGAAAGCAAGGGGGAGATGTTTTTGCAAAAGGTGCTTTCGATTAATTTATCTACAACCGATTTTAACCTTACAATTTTTAAAAATATAAATAGTTATCTTTACGGAAATGACAAGTGTCAAATATTTTTGTCATTTTACCCTCTCACAGCAACTTCACAATTGATTTTACCAAACACGAAATTACTATATCAATATTTCACAACAGCTTTTACGTAATATTTACCAAACAACATTTTATCAAGAATTCGCAACACCTTTTCCCCGTGTTCTCACACAGCAGCTTTCTAGCACCGCCACAGCATCCCCAAACTAGCCCTAAGAACTCCAAAACCACAATGAAAAGATTCCCAAATTTGGGAAGAAACAAAACCAATCAATCCAAATTTGGAGAAACCCATATTCTAACATATACTGTAGAGAAAACCCATCTCAAATTCGAACCCTAAAACCAATAGAAAAGCCATAATTAGGGTTTCAACCTGATGGGCATCCTGAGAAGGGATGACGTAAGCGTCGATGCCAACCCCAGGCTTGGAGAAAACCTCCCGGAGAGCTCGAAGCTTGGAGTCATGCCCAGAACCGCCGTGGCTCTTCTTCCTGAGCTCCGACGAGGGTTTGGCGGTGACGGAGCCGGAGCTACGGACGGTGAATTGGGGGTATTTTGGGGATTTGATGCGCGATGAGGGAGTGATTTTGAAATTGGCTAGAATGGGAACTGATGCGGAGAAGAAGCGGAAGCATCGAGGGTTTAGATGGCAGGAACGAGATAGAGAGAGTGACGTCACTGCTGCTCTGAACTCCATTGTTGTACACAGAGAAGAGAGAGCGAAGAGAGAGTCAAAGTGATGATGATAAATTGATGGCCACTCAGGAGAACTTCAAAACGCAGCGTTTTGGAAAACTCAAGGTGTTTGGGAATTAGTATGGTATTTGGTGTGTTTCTTCTTGATTGTCTTATTTTGACTTTTTAACTGCGTTACTTTGCCTCGGTAATTTAGATAGCAAAACGATTGTAGTGATGTAGAGGAAAGTTAACTCTCCGAGACCATGCAAAGATTACAAAAAAATTCTATTATTTTGCCGATCAAATCACAGGATCAAAGTGACTCGGTGAATAGTGACAAAAACTGAAGTAGGCTGAAAGAGAAGAAACCGATATAGTACTAGTTGATGTATAATTGTAAATTGTAATTAGATCTGGATTCTCGACCCCATATATAAGTTTTCTTTTACCTGTTTGTCGGACCTGATGCAAGGGCTTCTAAATGCTCTACCACTTGAGCTAGCTCCCATTTGCCAGATATAAATCTTGACTGTGGAATAACAGTAATTGTGCGTCTATAAGTATAGACAAGTGGTTGGGCGGTGACACAAAATAAGGAGTGGAAGATGTTGGAATAGATGCCCTAGAGGCAATCGTAGATTTAGTATGAACATTGTTTTGGCTAGAATATTCATTTATTATATATTGTGATATTTAATATAATGAAGTTCTTAGATAAAATGTGTTGTTTATCTTAAATGTCCCTAGTCCACTATATTGATTAATAGGACGATCAAACATAGACTAGTATGTGGGTAGATTGATATGGAGATATCAAGTCTAACACATGGGTATGCATTGGGAGTAATGGCATACTGGATTGACCCACAACGAAAAGGATACATTAGATTATGTCATGTCACAATCGCTTTTCGTAGTGTTAATATAATTGCAATCCTTAGACTTGAAGTCACTAGATACTCTAGTTGTGAAATATTGCGCTTTGATGTTATCAAACGTTACACCGTAACTGGGTAATCATAAAGATGGCTATCGGGCGTGATAGGAAGCAAGCTTAGAGATCGTAGTGATGTAGATAGGATTTGTCCCTCCCACATAGTGGGGGTAAATATCCACGGCCACTCGAGGGATGAGGCTTATTGAATGTCTGGCCAGACTCAAATAAATCAATATAGAGATATTGATGTTATATGCAAGCATAAGCATAATCCCAGGATCGATGAACTATGGATTGGATATACGAGTGTGACGATGTATGTCTCGTGTCCAGTCTGGATATGGAGACAAAGGGATAGTGTAATTTGACATATTGGGCACAAGAGGTTTGTCGGGATCACTGACTATTTCTATAGGTTGGGTGGCATGGATGTGCTGCTAGACACCGCTCCATGTTAGTAAGAGTTACTACCAAATATATAGAAACCTATAGGGTCACACGTCAAATAGAATAGAGCTAGATTTGGGATTAATTAATATTGATTAATTAATAGAAGGATCATTGTGCAACACCTTGCAGACTTAGTAGGACTAATTTGCAAGGAAGGGAATAGTTCTAGTTCATCTAGAATTAGGAAACTCTTTTATGAAAACAACAAGGAGTTGTTGGAGTATATAAAGAGGCCTAAGCTTCCTTCCCACACTAATGTTATTAGACATAACAAAGTGAGTGGGAGAGAAAGCAAGAGAGAGCAAGACAAGAGCTAGGGCCGAAACCCTATCCCCGTCCGCCCCCCCTACCCGTCGGCTCAAAGAGGAGGCCGCCCCTCCTCTTGTGCCTTTGTTGCTTTGATCTTCTTCCCTCTTCCTCCGGGTTCAAGCTAGCACTTGTTTGAAGGAAGAATCTAGATCTCACCTCTAGACGTGGATAAACCGTAGAGACGAGGACATCATTCTTCGTGTGATCTCACAAATTCAAAGGTACACAATACTATGTCTCTTATCATGTTATGATGTCTCTTCCTGACGATCCGTGGTGGGCATTGAAGTAGAATTAAATTTTGTTATTCCGCTGCGTTACCTACTTCAAAACCCAACAGAAGAATTTAAAGAGAGTTGGGGTTCTTCTATTCAAACAAACATTACAAAAATTTCAATAAAACGCGGATACAAAATATATTTTTCTCTCCAAACAATTATTTTCATAGATGTGTCTTCAACACGTTTTCCGCGTCTAAAAGTTGCCTCCAAGACAACAAATAAGATTATAAGACTGTTGCAACGTCAATATAGACTCGTCTTGAAACATCTTACATTGTTGATGGCAGCTTGAATATGACTTTTGTATATAAAGTAGCACAAACTAAACATTGTATTTGTACTAGAGAGAAGCATAGACAAGTGTTTGGGCGGTGACACAAACACTACAAATATTTCAATAAAAACGGGACATACAATTCAAATGTAAATTTCTTTCCAAACAATTGTTTCGATAGATGTGCCATCAACATGTTGTTTACTCCATACAAAAGTTACCCTCTAAGACAACAAATAAGAGTATACGCCACTGTAATGTCAATATAGACTTGTCTCGGAACATCTTACATGGCGCATGGCAGCTTGAACATGAATTTTGCATTTAAAGTATCACAAACCAATCATTTTATTTGTATTAAAAAGAAGTATTGACAAATGTTTGGGTTGCTCTGCTTCAATGCCAAAGAGTAAACTCTGTTTGGGAAAGACTTCAAGGTCCGAAGTTTAATTAAATGCGTGTTGAAGTTGGGGAAAGGATCAAGTTGCAGTTGGATACTAAGAAACATGAAGAGCTTCAACTCGTTTTTACAACTCTTTATACAATTTCGATCGAAAGAAACAATTGTATCTTCAATAACAAACATGCGTTCTCTGGAGAAATGATTTCTTCTGTTTTGGATCGAGTAGAAGAATTCAACCAAGCACAAGAGAAGGAAGAAGATACAGAGCCTCAGCCACCGCATAAATGGGTCAGACCGGTTTCCCAAAGCTTAAAGTAAACTATGATGGTTCCTGGTCCCCTCCATCTGGAGCTTCGAGCACCGGAGTGGCGATCAGAGATAGCAATGGTCTTCTGGTTGGAGCTGGAGCTTTCGCTACTGGTTTAGCGGTGGCGGCAAAGATAACTGATGCCAGGCAGCGCAGCAATTGACTTCACCGTTAAATTACACCTCTCGTAGTGTTGCTTTGAAGGAGATTCCAAGAACCTTACACAATATTTCCTCCATAGCGTAACTGGTGGATTTCCGCTAGATCTTACAGGAGTAGAAGATGCAGTAAACATAGCAATCACGGAATCGAACAAGCTAGATCCAGTTACTGTTAACTACTCTAGGAGAGATAGCACTAAGTTAGCTCACCATCTGGCTCGTTTTAGAAAGGATGCAGATGTGGATACAGAATGGGTATAATTCTTTCCCAGTTGGATCTCAAAGTTAGCTTTACCATACAACACTGTAAATGTTTCCCATCCCCCTTAGGGGTTCTTCTGTAAAAGGTTTCACTTCTCAAAAAAAATAATTTGGGCAGTGATACAAAATAAGGAATGGAAGAATATAGAGAGAGTTGGGGTCCTTCTATTCAAACACTACAAAAATTTTATTAATAAAAATGCCAAAGATAATTCAAATTTAAATTTTTATCCAAGGAATTATTTTGATAGATGTAACTTTAGCAGGTTGTTCTCTGCATACAAAAGTTACCCTCTAAGGCGACAAATATGAGTATAAGACCGTTGCAAAGTCAATATAGACTTGTCTCATAACATCTTACATGGTGCGTGGTGGCTTGAATATGACTTTTGCATTAAAGTATCACAAACCAAACATTGCATTTGTATTAACGAGAAGTATAGACAAATGTTTGGGCGGTTGACACAAATAAAGGAGTGGGAGACGATAGAGGTAGTTGGGGTCCTTCTATTCAAACAAAAACACTACAAAGGTTTAAATAAAAAACCGCACATACAACTCAAATGTAAATTTCTCTTCAAACAATTATTTTGATAAACGTGCCTTCAACACGTATTTTTCTGCATATAGAGGTTATCCTCTAAGACGACAAATAAGAGAATAAGATCGTTGCAACGTCTATATAAATTCATCTCGAAACATCTTACGTGGTGGAGGGCAACTTGAATATGAATTTTTCATTTAAAGTATAACAAACAAAACATTATGTTTACATCATAGAAAAGCGTCAACAAGTGTTTGGGCGGTTAGACAAAATATGGAGTTTAAGAATATAGAGAGAGTTGGGTCCTTCTATTCAAACAAACACTAAAAAAAATTCAATAAATATAGGCAGATATGACTCAATGTAAATTGATATCCAAGCAATTATTGATAGATGTGCTTTCAGCATATTATTTTTTGCATATAAAATTTGTCCTCTAGGGTGACAAATAAGTGTATAAGACCGCTGCAGTCAATATAGATTCGTTTCGAAACATCGTACATGGTGCATGGCAGCTTGAATATGAATTTTGCATTTAAAGTATCACAAATCAGATATTGTTTTGTATTAGAAAAAAGTATAGACAAGTGTTTAGGTGTTGACCCAAAATAAAGAGTGGGTGATTATAGAGAGAGTTGGGCTCCCTATATTCAAACAAACACTACAAAAAACTAAAAAGCCAATCAAAAGCGGCACGGACAAATCAAATGTAAATTTCTCTCCGAACAAGTATTTGATACATGTGCCTTCAACACGATGTTTTCAGCATACAAACGTTGTCCTTTAAGGCAACAAACAAGATTATAAGACCGTTACAACGTCAATACAGACTCGTCTCGGAACATCCACATGGTGCATGGCAGGTTGAATATGAATTTTGAATTCGAAGTATCACAAACAAAACGTTAGAGAGAAGCCTAGAGTCGTGTCGGGCAGTGACAAAATAAGGAGTGGAAGAATATAGAGTGAGTTGGGGTCATTCCATTCAAACAAACACTACATTAAATTTAATAATAAATGGCAGAGACAAACCATTGTTAAAAGCTAAAAATCGATGTTAGAAGTATAATGGCGGCTAATACGGCGGTTTATGCTTCACCATTGTTAATGAACGGCGGTTTCCACTCATCGTAAAAGTTCAAAGCGGTTATGCCTTAACTGTCGTAATATTAAACGACATGTTGCTTTCCCGTTACATTTAGTGGCAGTTCTCAAGAAATCTATCATATATTAATATATATTATAAAATAAAAAATAGATTAATCAATTGGTTTTTAATTATGTTAAAAACAGTTTCATATTAATATAAGTTTGTATGCCTGAGAGCGGTAAAGTGCTTGAGAAAAACTATGAGACTATTTCATAAAAACAAAATACATCTAAAAGTCGTTTAATGATATTTTTTTTACGTCAGAGATTCAAGAGACATTTCTTCTTTGTCGAGTTTCACCGCATGCCCCGTATCAAAAAATTTAGATTAAATAATCTTATCGTGTCAACCCTACAGAAAGAGTAATCAGATGATTATATCCGAGAAAAATAATGTTAGTGTCTCATTATATGAAAAACATCAACGATTTGAAGTCGAGATATATGTCAATATTGTAACATATCGTGTCCTATTAATTTAGCATATAATATAGATGGGGTGGGGTAATATCAGTTCAAGTTGGAGGGCAAAATAAGTTATAAATGATGTTACATAGCTTAATGACTATCATATTTTTTATAAAGTAGGTAAATTTAGACAATAAATGTGTAAGGAGTTGAAATAACTGTAGTTTTATCATAAACGTAAGACATCATTAAAAAAATGTTACATCTGTAATTGTTTGCCCAAATTTGAGAAATTTGGGCAAATAAAAATTTCACTCCCAACAAACCTCTCTATTTACTCTCTCTCACACAACCCCCATCTCTCTCATTGTCCTAACTCTCACTCTGTTTACGACAACATTTATAGTAACTCTACAAAGAAGAAGAAGAAGAAGAAGAAGAAGAAGAAGAAGAAGAAGAAGAAGAAGAAGAAGAAGAAGAAGAAGAAGAAGAAGAAGAAGAAGAAGAAGAAGAAGAAGAAGAAGAAGAAGAAAGAAAGAAAGAAAGAAAGAAAGAAAGAAAGAAAGAAAGAAAGAAAGAAAGAAAGAAAGAAAATTGACTTATACATATTTACATATATAAATACCTACATGAGGAGTCATAAGAGAAGAAGAAGAAGAAGAAGAAGAAGAAGAAGAAGAAGCAGACATCATAAAACGTTGCTGAAGAACGAAGATCAGCCGACGTCTGGACATACTTATTCAGGTATAGGGTCAAAATTACAACCAGCTCTAGAAAGAGACCAAACACGAAGAAGAACAAGAAGAAGAAAGAGGATAAGTTATGAGAGATAGTGAAGCAATCCGGGTTCTCGGTGCAGGGTTAAAGAGACAATCAATAAACAAAAGTATAAATATGTTTACGAATATTACAATATAACTAATACATAAATAAATCTATGAGAAGACAAGTTTACAAGATCAATATGTTAAAAACTATGTGATCTAACTTAAGTTAAACGTCTTCGTCTCGGCCCGCGTTTTCACCACTCACCTTGATTGATGACATGTGGTTTTTAAATGGAAAAAGTCGACGCAATTTTGAAGAAAATGATCAGTAAAAACTGAGTAAATACACACCACGGCATGTAAAGCAACGAGTGGTTCAGATGCATGAGTTGAAACATATAATAAGATTTAAAACAATAAAATTAACAGGTTGGGGAATTTGGAACAACTGAAAGTAATCGAGTAATAAGAACCTCTCAATTTAAGAACATGGAGAAACCACGAGTATTCGGTAATATAACCAGAGTAAGCAAGTCCATTTAAGTTGATAACGATATTAGTTCATGAGTAGCCAATGCTTTTCAAGTCATTTCAATCGATTAGGGCATATCCAGACCCACATACAACATCAATAGAGTAGTCAAGCTTTCTTTCAAGTTCAAATTAAACGTTAAGTTTAATCTGTTTTAAGGCGCCAGATTAAGGTTCTGGTCCGAAAGGGCCCTGCAACACCCCTTTGGTTCTCGAGCTTTCCGTTCCAGACCGGAGAGCCCAGGAGGGTGCTACTCAAAATGAAGCGGCGGAAATCGAGAACATTACATCCCATAAAAGTTAAATTACAAGTTATTACATTATCGTATTTAGGCTACAATACATGCTACAACATTAATATACTGATGTTAAACTAGTTTTCTCTTCGTAAAGTGATGATGTGTGACAATCTACGTGTGTCTCGAATCCCGCTACTCCAAAATCCCAGCTCCTAGACCTGCGGGGGAATGAAATAAAAACCGCAGTTTTTCCAAAGTCAGCAAAACGATGAGTGAGTTACACCTTAGCATGTAAAAACAGGAAGGTTAAGAAAGGCTGCAGGGTTACGTATTTAAAAACAGTTCAGGGGTAACGGAGAATAAGTATAACATCGTAAACTCAAAACAAGTAACAACATCGTCAAATAATGATAGTTTCCCCGTGGAACAAATTCTGTTTACCGTGACACGTCATAGGCATCCATTCATATCTCTCACAAATCACATAGTCATCCACGCATGGCTTACAAATAACTTTTTCCCAAACACAGTAATCGGACTATCAATTATTGCACAGTTCCCGGGTAGACCAGTGACCACAATCAGACATTCTAGACCTTAAGTGTTGCAACACCCTCCTAAGTGCGTCAATCAAATGAGTGGTAACTAGAAGCAGTACTCCAGCCTACGGCGAAAGGAGTCGGGGTGCACGTAGTGCCATATCTTTAGGGACCGGGTCCCAGGGAATCATCACCCAAATACTAACAACATAACTGGTTCCGGCACTTGCGAATTATTCATCCTTACTCCGGGGATCGAACCCGAATATCTCTTTAGGGACTAAGCCCAGGGAATCATCACCCAATAACATCACATGTTCGTACGTTAATACGTTATCATTGAATTCTGCCCAAGTGTGACAAGTGTTTCAAAATCATGTAATATTGTGAGGGTTTAAAACAAGTAAACACATTTATAGAGTAGGGGATGAAATAAGACAACTATTTATTATTTAGGCAAGTAGTCGACACGAAAGAAGCTGGCACGCAAGGCTAAGCATGTAAACTCATCTTATTCAGTAGCAATTATCACACACAGCTTTTACGGATGCTCGTAGTCCTTGTTTGTTAACCTGTGGTCCACAATTACCAATTCTATAGTCACAACGAAGATATTTCTAAATAAAAGAAGATTCGTCTAGATTGGTTGCTAAGTTCAGCTCTCAAAATCCCCAATTATTCCCATAAAACCCGTTTTTATGTCGTATACCCATAAATAATAAAATAACTATTTTCAAAATTAATTTGATATTAAATAACCGAAGTAATGTTTATTTAAAGTAAACAATAATATTACTAGTTCTAATAAGAAACAGCAACTGTTATATTTAAAAATAATTATTTTGGCTAGAAAGACTATTTTCGAATATGAAAGTATTAATTTCAAATAAATACTCTTGTTGGTAAAAAGCTTAATCATTATTTGAAAGTGTCTATTTATTTTAAATAAACAAAGACAACATTTTAACAACATTATTTTCTAATAAAATGATTTATTATATCTACTAAAACATTCATTATTTATTGAAATACAATTTAATAAATTTTTGCTAATAGTTTTTATAAGAAAACAATAACAAATATAGTTTTCATAAGCTATGACCAGCCCCCTTAAGATTTGTGTAAACTATAACAAGTACCCCTAAACTTTTGAAAACAATTTGCTTAAAAGACACTTAGCTCCCCCCACGATGAACACTAACTTCTCATCGATCAAAACACGAATCTAAGCCACAGAAACCGGATTTTGACAATCACAAACAACTTATACGAAGGTTTAGAGCATACCTAGCCAAATAAATGTGAGAAATGGTCAAGAAATGAGGCGGGTCGGGTCGCCGAAGTGGTCGCCGGTGATGGTAGCCGACGGGGCTTTCTCCGGCCACTTCTGAGTTCGGGTAGGAGCTCCTGGAGCTCTGTCGAGCCTCCTAGAGTCAGGTGTGACAATTATTAAGGCATGGGCATCACTGGTTTTGTCGGGCAAAGCTTTTGCCGGAAAACATGGAGTTCGGCGATGGCGGCGGCGTCCTCTACAACTCCGGTTGCTACTGGTTTCTTTTCTGTTCTTTCTTTTTCTGGGTTCCGATCAGAGAGGGGAACGAGGGAGTAACAGAGGTGGAGAGGGAAGAGACCACAGTGGTGGTGGAGCTTCGGGTGGCTGTTTCCCGTCGGGAATGGTGGCGGCAGTTGGTGGCTTCGCCACTGCTTGCTGCTGCTCCTGCTTCCTTCGGCTGGGAGGAACAAGACAGAGAGAGAGAGGGACAGATGGGTGGGAGTGATGTTGGTGTCGATGGTTGTGGTGGTGGGTGTTTTGCCGTCGGGCTTAGCGGCGGCGGTGGTGGCCTCTAGCCGCTGCCACCAGCTGTTGGTGCTGCTGCTGCTTGCTGCTCTGTTCTGTGGTAGAGGCGAAACAGGGAGATGAACGGAGAGGGAGAGAGGGCAGTGAGTGAAGGTAATGGTGGCGAAGTTGGTGATTGACGGTGGTGGTGGTTGTTTTGCCGAGAGAGAGAGAGAGAGAGAGAGAGAGAGAGAGAGTTGTGATGGAGTGGTGGTGGCTGATGGGTGCAGGGGAGGGTGATGATGGACATTTATAGGGAAAGGTTGCTTGGAGAAGTGATGTTGGTGAGGGCGGTGATGTTGGTGGCGGTGAAGGTGAGGGCGGTGATAGTATCGTGAAGGAGAAGAAGGAAAAAAGCTGGGAAACAAAATGGGTTCTCATTTTATTAAAGGGTAAAAGACAAAAACCACCCTCCATTTATGGTAAAAATACATTTTGCCCCTTGCTTTATGGGATATATTATTTGCACCCTTGTTAACGGATGAAGGGTGGACATATACCACCCTTCTGTTACAATCTGTTAGATGAGGGGTGCAAATTGACTTTTTGTGACCATCTTACCCTTTTTGTTCTTGATGTTCTTGGTGTTTTTTAGCACCACCACCACCACCACCACCACCACCACCACCACCAACGCCAACAACAACAACGACAAAAAATATAGATTTAAAATGCAAACTACCCACTTACAAATGTAAAAAGAAGAGGAAAATAGTGGAGAATAGGAGAAGAATAAAAGGAAGCAGTAGAAGAGAGGGAACCAGAGGACGACGATGATGATGCACTGAAATGACGGCGGCGACGGAGATGGTCTTCGATCTGGGTCTTCCTCCCTCCCCCTTTTCTTCGATCTGTGCTTCTCCCCTTTCAATTCTTACTTCAGCTAACACTTGGGATTAATATAAGGTTGGTCGATTTACGGTGTTGAAGAAATGCCAGGCAAACTCCTCAAACATATGGTTCGACTAAACATCGAACTCCGGCGAAGAAGTGAGGTGTGAGAAATAGACACCTACGGCGGCGGGTTCTTCGTCGACGAGACAGCCGTCAAAGTCGAGAACAACTTCCTCGAGTTCCTCAAGAGGTCAGTGTCCCTTTTTTCTCCAACAATCTCTTTCGAATCGATTTATTCCGTCCAGTTTCTGGAAGTGGGTTTCACACCATCATTGAATTTGAAAGTGGGTTTCTGAAATTTATGTGTTCTGGTCTCGGTTCAATTAGTTTCATCGGTTTCTCTCCCCGTAACCTCGTTGAATCTGAAAGGGTATAAAAAAATTCTGGGCTTTGAAGATGAAACCCATAAATCCCTCGTTGAATCTGACGTGGGTATCAAAAATTTCTGGGCTTTGAGGATGAAACCTTGAAATTCCTAATTTTTGCCCTTATTGATGTTGTTTCAGTTTTGACCTGGGAACGAACTAACAATGACTTTTCTAAATATGCTTCTTTAAGATTCTGAGTTCAGGTGTTCTTGTATATCACTTTGATTATAGGCCCTGTTAAGATGTTATGGGTGTTCTATTTTGCTTGAGGCTGACTTATTACTATGTTAGAAGAGATGAGGAGAATATAGGTGGTGGCTAGGGTTTAGAAGGGGAGAGCTGTGGTGAAGAAATGAGGAGAAGGTGGAGAAGGAAGGCATTTTATATGGTGTAAATTTGCTACAATGTTAAGGGTATTCTTGTCTTTTCACATATCTGTTAGTTCCATCAGTTAAGAAGGGTGCAAAATGTATTTTTCCCATAAATTAGGGGGCAAAATGTATTTTTACCATAAATGAATGGTGGTTTTTGTCTTTTACCCTTTATTAAATGATAGGTGATGAGAAATGTTTAGGTGTGGCACATGTACATGTTAACGCGGTGGTCGCGGTCGCGTGGTCGTCTAGAAAATATAAAAAGACACACGAAAAATTAAGAATTCTCACGCGAGTTATCTATCTAATAAAATTCCGAAAATTACCCAAATCATCACTCACTAATAAAATTTTAATCATCGAGTCAAATTACTAAAGTACTCCTAGATAAAATACGGAGTATTACAGATGTAAACAGAGGAATCATGAAATAATCACAAAGGGTTCCTTCTAGGGTCTATCAAACCCTATTTCACCCGAGCGTTAAGGGAGCCCATACGTCAATCCCCGCTCACAACAATAGCTAAAAGGCATTAAGTGTCGACACCCATATACCGTAGTGACCCTTACAAGTATAAGTAGCACTCTATAGCTCTACAAACCCCTTGGCCTCAATACCTTGGTATATTTTGGCTCATTGGGGCGGATTTTCGAACATTAAAGTTCTATCCAATAATATGAAGCATTGCTTCGATGGCAGTAGCCATAAGTAACGGGATGATCGCTTGGCGCCTCCTGTTGGAGCCATAAATAAACACAACTGTGTACATCGTCCTAAATCAATTAGAGGTATCTTATTACCTTTATTTCTCATAACCAAAGTTGGTATACAATCTTCACAAGTAATTTATAATATTTCTCAGTGTAAATCAATAATCGGAATTTTTCAATACAAATCATGTTTTTCATACTCTTCCAAATAAGACGACATTCATTTAAAACGTCACACACATGGGCACAATGTGATAATTAAAATTCACACATATGTATTTTATTTTTTCTCTTTACCATATACAAAATCAGATTATCAATTTATCACAAGTAAAGTTTCAAGACTTATAAAGAGGATTCAATTTATATCCAAACAGTTTCGAGTATAAATCCTGATTTGCATACTTTTTTAATTAACAAGATATTCATTTGAGTCATCACACAAACACTCTAATTTTGATAAGTAAGATTCGCACATATGTACTTACCTCTGAGCCATGAAAGGGGCAAAACAAAGCAAGCACTCCTACAACGCTCGTCTCATATTGGATTCGAGTCTCACAATAAATGCAGCAACACGAATATGTACATCTACTTCGAACAATCCTTAATAACAGATGGATATACACAAGTAAATTATACAACCTATTAGCATATATCCTCTATATGAGGTTGTATGCAAGAATGCAATGATGGGGGTCATGCAAGCTAAATAAACCAAAACGCCCCTGATACTCTTAAACTGTCTAGTATAGTCCCTGCTATGCCCGGCCCCAAATTATACTCTAACTGGTCCAAAAACATGTAAAAATGACTCCTAAAGAATGCAATAATGGGGGTCATGCAAGCTAACTGACCAAAACGCCCCCGATACTCCAAAACTGTCTAGTACAGTTCCTACTGTACCCGGGCCCCAAATTATAATCATATTGGTCCAAAAACATGCAAAAATGACTCCTAGCTCTCCCATATGAACTTAGCGTCGGAATCTACAATTTTTAGTAAATTATCCTTAGGCCCTTAAAGTTTAGTAAACTTGCAAAAAGACCCCAACTGTTGACTTGGCCAACACTAGCCGAGAACGACATACGAGAACTCTAAATATGCATATAAAATATGCTGACAAACCCCAAGTTACTAACTTGATCTCAATCCAAAAGCTTAAGTGAAATTACAATTTTGCCCCTCCTATACAGATTAGTCAAACTAGGGTTTTTGAAAAGTCAAATTTGGTCAAACTTTATATTTAGACTCAGAATGAGAATCTGAACAAGTTTTATGAAGAACACTAAGGCTAGAAAAGTCATTTAGAATGTCGAATTCAAGAGTCAAAAATAGAGGAAAAACAACTCAACTAGTCAACTTCACAGCTGATTTATGATCAATTGAGGAAGATATTTGGAAATATGAATATAGAGCTTTGAAGATGGTGGTTCAAGGATTTCAGTACATATTTGAACTCCTAAAAAACTCCAAGTAATCAAAGAGATATCCCTAGTTAAAGTTGGATGAAAATTTCGATTTAACACTTAGAAAAATACAAGAGCGTTACACGAGTTCAAACCAACAACTTTAGGCTTGGTTTGTGAGAAATCCGTCACAAAATTGAAGATGACCCATAGATGATAAAATGAAGTATTATACCTCATCTTCACGCTGGAGAAAGAAAATCAATATTTCATTAACATTTGGGGAAGTTATAGATGTCACAAAATGGGTACTTCAACACAGTTCTATACTTGGAAAAATTTGAGCTTTTAATGGTTCAAAAACACATCGAACCAACACTTCAAGGCCAAACTTAGGTAGGTTTGACTTGAAATCAAACAAAGAAATCTGAATCAGGGTTATAGATCTATGTCCAGGCTTTACAGAAAGCTAAGAATCATCCAAAACGGATTAAAAACGAGGAAGATACATGATTCCAAAGTTAACATGAAAATGCAAAACTCCAAGAACTCAAAAACACACCTTCATGAACTACGTTTTCCCCTAACTTTAGATCAGATTTAGACATAGTTAGAGATTGATTAGGAACTTGAAATCTTCATGAATGTCGTAGAGGGTGATCCCTGGTTTTTAAAACACCTAACCTTGCCCAATTTAAGTAGGATATAAGAGAAATACAACCCTGTTTTCAGGGCATGAAAAACAGTCAAAAAACTTCATGAACACCGAATCGAAAACATCCTAAACGTGAATCTGGGCAAGTTTGAGTCATTCAAACACATTCACGACATTAACAGAAGCAATTTGACACTTGGAACACACGATTTGGTGAAGGAAAATGGGGTTGAGAGCTTACCGTCGGCCATGGCGGAATCCGGCGGCTTGCCGACGGGTTTTGGGTGCTCCAACGAATACCCAGCATGTTCTGAGATGGAAGAAGAGTTCCCCGACATCCAGAGGTCACGGGGTCACCGTTGGGAGGGGGAGAACAGTCAAGAACAGAGAGAACGCCAAAGAAATCGGCGGCTTGTGGCAGTTCCCGCCGGGTTCTTCAGCCCGGATTCCGACGAGCGAATTCTGGCGATTTGGGTGGAGAAAGGGTGCTCTAGTTCCTTCTCGACCTCACGAATCTAATGGTACATGTTAGAGCTTCTGATTCGCAACACACACAACGAATTTGACAAGAAATCGAGCTAGGGTTCATAAGCTTCAAACCCGATTTCTCTCTCGATTCTCGATGAAACCCCAAAAAATCGATTGGGGAATTTTAATCCCATAGACGAGGGCTACTACCAGAGGTAGAAGCTCTTGAAAAGAGATGGTCGTGATGGGGTTGCAGCTTGGTGGTGGTGGTGGTTCATGGTGAAGAAAGAGGAAAAAGAAGGTTATGAAACAAAAAATGTCTTTGTTGATTTCTCAGCTGTTTCAGAATGTGTGTGTGTGGGGGGGGGGGGAGGATAGAGTTGTGTTTCCACCTAAGGGAATAGGTGTCAAAACTAGTTTGACAAGTGTATCACATGCACCGGGGTAAAAGTGTAGATTTTCAAACTTTGGGTGCTAACTAGAATTACCCAACTACTAATTTTCAGAGAATTGCAAAACCACCCCGAACATTTTTAGTGCTTCAAAATCATTCTAAGAACTTCCAAATATTGCCAACACTCCAAAATGCCAACTCTAAATCCGTGAAAAATTATCTACATATTTGGCCCCCAAAGTCTTGATATTGCACTAAGAACTCTCTCGGAAATTAGGGGTGTTACAATCTACCCACCTTAAAAAAATCTTCGTCCCCGAAGATCTCATACTATACTTACCCATATATATGAAATGCAGGTTGAATGCAGCAAATTGACTCAGTCTATTTGACTTAATCAGACAAGCACATAAACCGCTCTCGTCGGATGTTCTGCTCCCAATAGATTGCTTCCTTAGTTGTTCAGTTAGCAATACCTTAACGAAAAGAAATTCCTCATTCTCACTCTTCACACAACGGGATCTATACAACATACCAGCCTAAACTTGCGTCACATTAGGGTTTCATATACCATCAGTACAAGTAAAAGTTCGAACCAAGTTCTGAAAGTTCAAGACCAATATGCAAGTTCCCAATTTTAGAAGCGCTCCGTAAATGTTCGAGCATTTAAACAATTTTTGAAAAATTTAGAAAAATACTTTGGTCAAAACTAATATGTCATTTTACTTGTCTCATCCGCATTAACGAAAATGTTTTCTTACCTGAATAGGATTAGACAACCAGTCACCTCAAGTGTTCCACACATACGAGAGGGAAAAGAACACTAGGTGTCGTCACGCAACGTGCTTCTCCATCACAACTCGCATGTGTTTCTAATGTTTCAACTTAGTATACACAGCGGGTACAACTTATAGTACCGTCGTACTAGGAGTCACGCGAGCGGACTGGTAAACAAAGCGGTCCATATCACTTGACATTTCGTTGCTTGAAACGTCAAAAGAAACCAATTTTTAAAATGCATTATTGTCAAAAACTTTCTAATTTTGGAAAGAACCATGTCAAATTTAACTCAAAATAAATCAAAGTCCAACTAATGTTATAAGGTTCATCACTCGTAGGTGAGAAAGGAGGAGTCTTAGGGTCTGTTAACTCAAAGCGTTGATACTCTCATGCCGACAAAGTAATATAAAAACATAAATGGTCATGGATACATATCACACAACTATAGCACGTATTTGGTTATAAATAAACATGTCACATAAGTACGGCGCATGTAAATAGACAAGTAATGTTTGCATGAATCACATCTCAATTAGACGTTAACATTTAATTAGCAAGTGCGATACAAATCAAGTTTAACAATACGTAAGTACCCAAACTCCCCGACGACTTGTTACCTCACTTAGTGCCACATTGAGTTATCCTAATTAATTTTATGAAATTGTCATGAAAAATATTAAATTTTATTCTAAATCGTCAAAGTGAATGATTCGTGAAAAATTCTCAAAAGAGATATGTTGTATGCTTGATGTATCTCAGAAATTATGTAAAAAATATAAAAATGTTATCAAATTGTATGTAAATTAATGCTAAACTACCCCTATTGTTTTTAAATATTTTAGACCCTCTATTTTTTGTGGCCCTAACGGTTGCATTAATCGCTTAAAGGTTAAGACTTAAGACGACCCTGTATAGATTGTATATGTTTGTTACTGTTGTTTTCTTATTCTTATATAGAGATTTTTTATTTTTTTAGTAAAAAATTTAAAAATAAATGTTGGAAAATAGATTTCTATATGACCCCACCTAAGTTGTCTAACTATAAAAATGACCGCACAATAAAAGAGTGATTTAAAGAGTGTTCCTAAGAACAATGTTTACAAATTGACCCTACTAAGTCGAGTTAATTACACTATTTCCCAACTCCAATCAATCTGAAAGCCTAATTTTACATGGAGTCTTTTCACATGTAAAGTGATTATTGAAGTATCCACCTAGAGAACAAGGTGTTTTTCAACTGTGGGAGAGTTAATCCGGGATATCGTATCAATTAATTATTATTTAAGCTATTTATTTAGTAATTAGTACAGACCGTAGAGTAGGCTTGTTGGGTCTAGGGTTAGTTTAGTTTTATCTATTTAAAGAGACGTAATCTCTTAGTTTATTCAATCAATAAAATATCAATTCTCTCAACTCTGATCTCTCCCTACTCTCTCCCTTTATTTTAATATTTTGCAATTTTTCCGTACGTTATCGTATCAGTGTGTTGGTGCACTTGTCTGCAAGTGTATTTTGTGGAGTGACTAAATGGTCTACATGGCCCAACCGGTGGTCCACATGTGGGTTATTTTTGTGGGGTGGTTAATTAATCTTACCGTTGGGTGAGGAACCCAATTGTCTGTTGGCAAAGCAGAGAGTAGCCATTGCTCGCCCCATAGTGAAAAGTCCAAATATCCTATTACTCCACGAGGCCACAAGTGCATTGAATGCTGATTCCGAAAGAGTGGTTCAAGAGGCATTAGACCGTGTCATGGTGAACCGGACAACCGTAGAGGTTGCGTATAATCTATCCGCAATCAAGAACGCGGATGTGATTGCAGTGGCTAAGAATGGTGTCATCGTAGAGAAAGGAAGGCATCTGACGCTTGCTAACATCAAAGGCGGTCTATACGGTTCTTTAGTTTCACTTCACTCTTCTAGTTAATGAAAATATTTCCGTGTGTGCGTGGTGGATGGAAATTTGATAGCAGTAGCAGATGAGGCGACCACTATCAAATTTTGGCCAAGACAAAGAGACATGAGTTCACCATGTTTACGAGCAAGGTTAGCGAACCAAATATGGTATTCTTGGCCATTGCCATCTCTTGCTTTTTGGTGGCCTAAAGTGAGCAATAAATTTGAGGCCCTCAAATATTTCTAGACTCTTGTGTCCGAATATGTTGTGCATTATACGTGCAATATACGTGCTACTTTCGTGTTGGCTCGCACGCTTCATGTATTTATTTTATGTATATGATATAAATTTATTCCAATTTAATCAAATCTCAAATTTTATTCTACGTCATGAAATTAAATGATTATTGACTCACCCCTCAAAAAAACAACAATTTTTTTTTTTGATTTTTTTTTAATTCAACAATCTAGGCAATATCCAGCCCATAATTTACCAACATCATAGCCCAAACTATTACAGGAAGTGGTCCTAAATTCAGAGAGTTTGTTTAACCACTCTCTCTACTGCCGGCAAAGAGAGATGGCATCGGTGGTGTTCAATTTCAAAGCTCCCGGAGCTGGAGGAATCCAACGACCATCGTCCAAAGAAGTTGAGCAGTCTGCGTGCGTAGATGAGTTTTCTTGAATTCTTCATCTGCAGC
Organism: Linanthus parryae; assembly: GCA_023055425.1. Taxonomy (NCBI): domain Eukaryota; kingdom Viridiplantae; phylum Streptophyta; class Magnoliopsida; order Ericales; family Polemoniaceae; genus Linanthus; species Linanthus parryae. Next base: position 4,491,138 of record JALGPY010000002.1, read on the forward strand.
TTTTAGCCTCTATAACAGTGTCAATTGATTCCGTTTTTCACTCACCAAATGCTCCACAAAATCTGCAAATTCAAATTTATTTATTTAGTTTTTGTTAAAATTGATTATTATTATTTTTGCTTCATTTGTGAATATAAAGGTTGTATTTGGTTATATAAGTTTTCTTGAATTCTTTCTCGGCACCAGATTCATGTATGGTTAGACTCTTGTGCGGGAATATGTTGTGCAATATACGTGCAATGTACGTGCTACATTCGTGTTGGCTCGCACACTTAATGTAATTTCAAAATGACAACCTCTTGTTACTTACAAACCATGGAAATGGTCTAGTCATGACTCAGGAACAATAAAAAAGGCATACACAAATTGCAGATTCTTCATGTCCCCAATCGCCGGTGAAATTTCTCCGTTCAAATTTAAAGGCGACAAGTTCCTAAACAAAACACAGAGTTTAGACCTAATGAATCCAAAAAAGCTTGTCCTTTGAAATTGAACGCATGTGAGAGTGAGATCATTACAGAGAAACAACGGAGAAGTTGTTATTGTCGCAAAGGACGCCTCTCCATGAATAGAAATCCTCGTGGTGAGCTTCATCCCAGTCCAGCAATACAGTCGCCACATTGCTAAACGACGCCTTAATCGACATCAAAGCTTTTCCTGCATTACACATGTTCTTATTAACTACCGAAAATTCCTCAAACAACGGTGATAACAATTCGATTATTGTTATTGTTGTGTTGATCGCTTCAATGAGAGTGCAGCTTCCAAATGTCTATGTTTTCTGGAAAAAAAAATCAACAATCAATAATCTGTTGAAATAACTCCACAAGTCGGACTTTAGCAAAAAACATGATTTTTTACAAAAAAAATAGCAAAATTTTTAGACTATATTATAAATTAGTCCTAATAAAGGAATGCATGCTGGAAAAAGAATGACCCAAATCGGGATAAATTGACCTCCTAATTAACAAATAGATTATTATTAAAAAAGGCAAATTTGATGATTTCATTAGATAAATTTTTTTGAATTCTTCCTCGGCACCAGATTCATGTATGGTTAGAATCTTGTGCGGGAATATTTTGTGCAATATACGTGCAACGTACGTGCTACATTCGTGTTGGCTCGCACACTTAATGCAATTTCAAAATGACAACCTCTTGTTACTTACAAACCATGGAAATGGTCTAGTCCAGACTCAGGAACAATAAAAAAGGCATACACAAATTGCAGATTCTTCAGGTCCCCAATCGCCGGTGAAATTTCTCCGCCCAAATTTAAACGCGACAAGTTCCTAAACAAAACACAGAGTTTAGACCTAATGAATCCACAAAAGCTTGTCATTTGAAATTGAACGCATGTGAGAGTGAGATCATTACAGAGAAACAACGGAGAAGTTGTTATTGTCGCAAAGGACGCCTCTCCATGAACAGAAATCGTCGTCGTGAGCTTCATCCCAGTCCAGCAATACAGTCGCCACATTGCTTAACGACGCCTTAATCGACATCAAAGCTTTTCCTGCATTACACACGTTCTCATTAACTACCGAAAATTTCTCAAACAATGGTGATAACAATTCGATTATTGTTACCGTTGTGTTGATAGCTTCAATGTGAGTGCAGGTTCCAAATGTCTATGTTTTATGAAAAAAAAATCAATAATCAATAATCTGTTGAAATAACTCCACCAGTCGGACTTTAGCAAAAAACATGATTTTTTGCAAAGACTATATCATAAATTAGTCCTAATAAAGGAAAGCATGCTGGAAAAAGAATGACCCAAATCGGGTTAAATTGACCTCCTAATTAACAAAGAGATTATTACTAAAAAAGGCAAATTTGATGATTTCATTAGATAAGTTTTCTTGAATTCTTCCTCGGCACCAGATTCATGTATGGTTAGACTCTTGTGCGGGAATATGTTGTGCAATATACGTGCAATGTACGTGCTACATTCGTGTTGGCTCGCACACTTAATGCAATTTCAAAATGACAATCTCTTGTTACTTACAAACCATGGAAATGGTCTAGTCCAGACTCAGGAACAATAAAAAAGGCATACACAAATTGCAGATTCTTCAGGTGCCCAATCGCCGGTGAAATTTCTCCGCCCAAATTTAAACGCGACAAGTTCCTAAACAAAACACAGAGTTTAGACCTAATGAATTCACAAAAGCTTGTCCTTTGAAATTGAATGCATGTGAGAGTGAGATCATTACAGAGAAACAACGGAGAAGTTGTTATTGTCGCAAAGGACGCCTCTCCATGAACAGAAATCGTCGTCCTGAGCTTCATCCCAGTCCAGCAATACAGTCGCCACATTGCTAACCGACGCCTTAATCGACATCAAAGCTTTTCCTGCATTACACAGGTTCTCATTAACTACCGAAAATTCCTCAAATAATGGTGATAACAATTCGATTATTGTCATCGTTGTGTTGATCGCTTCAATGTGAGTGCAGCTTCCAAATGTCTATGTTTTCTGGAAAAAAAACTCAATAATCAATAATCTGTTGAAATAACTCCACAAGTCGGACTTAAGCAAAAACATTATTTTTTGCAAAAAAATAGCAAAATCTCAGACTATATTATAAATTAGTCATAATAAAGGAAAGCATGCTGGAAAAAAATGACCCAAATCGGGTTAAATTGACCTCCTAATTAACAAAGAGATTATTACTAAAAAAAGGCAAATTTGATGATTTCATGCTCTAAATAGCCGAATTTGGCCAAATTAGACTAGTGTTCGTGCTTAAGTCACGAGTTATCTTTAGAACGTCGTTTCAGATCAGATTCATGTATGGTTTGACCCCGTTCAAGCCTTCAATTCTGCCTCAGATCCTACGTCTTCGAAGCTATTTTTCTAAAACCGGCGAATCTCTTCCTGCTTCAGTCACCCCTCTTCAAAAGAACTTGTCCTCGAGTTCGATTTAGGAATATGAATGATCCTCTCCACCAAGAAAGGATCGCAATAGCAAGATTGAAACTTCAACGAAAAAACTATTTGACTTGTTTAATTCAACTGTCGCATCTTCATATTCATATGCAACTTCAGCTCCATCTCCATAGTCATCATAAGCGGGAGGGATTGTCCAATCCACCTCAGACTCACATGATTTGGAAAGACTCCTCATTTATAAAAGATTGCATCATGAAAAATATGTTCTCTTTGTAACATACCAGAAGAATCTAGCTCGTCGATCATGAAACTTGGTCCTCCATAACGCTCGCGGTTGAATGGTGTAGATAGTGCTTTCTGAGCTGACTGATCTTGGCCACGTGGCAACCATCCAGCACACCATATTATGCTCCACACACACTGGATCACCAGCCAAGCTGATCCATGTGGGGGCTGCGAGACAGAGCCCTCGCACACCACCGCACGGGACTTGTAGGGACTTAGTGGTTTGGAGGCTAGAGTAAGCCCTGTCGCGTGCGAGCCAAGCCCGCGCGCGACCTTTAGTAACTGTTTTGAGAGATTTGTGGCATGAGCTCCATAAACCCGGTCAATCCGGTCAAACTCGGTCAATCCGGTCAAACCCGGTCAACCTCGTAACGGTTCCGGTATTCGCGCACAACGTGCTGTAACGGTCCCTATATACTCGGACGAACGTGCCGTTATGGTTAAGCTAATTAAGCCGCCATCAATGGGCGCATTAACCACACTACAACGGTCACGTTCCCTGCTATATATAGGACGTTAACCTTTCCATACAAAGGAGAACACACTTGCTATACGCGGAAGCTCTGCCAAACCTCTCTCTCTCTCTCAGACATTACTACTGCCTTACTCTCTCCCTACACACAACCCCACTCTTCCTGTGCGATCCCTGATCCTCTACATACGGTGTACACGGAGGTCTCCCCGCCGGAATCTCTTGTGCACATTTTGGTGAACCCGACGTGAACTTACCAACAAAAGCAGCCATGTCTCAGGAGGATGATATCAGCAACAGATCGCCTTCCACTGAAACCGCCTCGGGAGAGGAGACCCGCCGTACTCCTACCACCCCCGGCGAGACACCGACGCTAGAGTCCTTGGACGCCACTGTCCAAAGTCAGGCGAAAGCTCTCAAAGCGCAGTCTGCGCAACTAGAACGGATCTTGGCCGTTCTGAGCACCATTGCACCAAACCCTTCAACAGCCACCGCCGTCTTTCAAGGAGGAGGAGCCCCTACCGCTCCGGGACTGGGAGTGTCAACCACACCTCCCAACCCTAATCTACAAACTCCACCGACGACTACGCAGCTGCCTTCGATTCAGGGGTCAACAGCTCAGATGTTGCCTCTCACTGCTCACACTCCTCGGCCCTCGGCTTTGGCATCTAACCCGACTTTGCAGTACCCTTTGCCTCCTCCGACGGCGATCTGGGGCAATGCAAGTAGTCAGTATGTCCCCAATCCTTCGGCGGCGTATGTGTCGCCTCCGCCTGCGGCAACCCCTCCTTAAACTACCGAGGGAAGCATTCCAGAATGCATGACGTCTCTGCAGAAGCGCATGGACACTTTTCTGGCTCACCAGTCATTCGCGGATACCATTATCCCGAAGCTGGACAACGATCCACCCATTCCACGAGAGATCTATCTCATGCCTAACCCCGCGGGGTACAAAGCTCCTAAATGGGACAAGTTCGAGGATGTCAACGGAAACGCTCATGAGCATGTCATGCGTTTCATTGATGTCATGGGACCATACGGAGCTGATCTCAAACTGCTGATGCGAGAGTTCCCAAAATCCTTAGGGAACGTAGCGTACAAGTGGTGCCGAACATTGGAAGCCGGATCCGTGAAGACTTGGGACGACATGGTCCAGAAGTTCTACACCAAGTTCTTCCAGATGGAAGAAAAGGTGACAATGATCCATCTCTCGCGGATGTATCAGAGGCGCGAGGAGGATGGGATCACTTTCATCAAGAAATTCAGGGCGAAGTCCTTGGAGTGCAAAGATCCAATGCTAAAAAGCCGGCTTGTAGAGATATGCCTGCTGTGCATGCGAGACGAATACAAAGGTATGCTCATCAATTTACAAACACCTACGTTTTCAAAGCTAATTGAATGTACGAAGAACATCGAGCCTATAGTCGAGAGGCAGAAAAAGAAGAACGCTCCAGAACGACCTTCGAGCGGCACCACCTACAAGATCGGGAGATTCAGTTACAAGAGGGGACGCGAAGCTGAGGTCAATACAGTTTCACCCCAGAAGCAAGCGAAGGTGGTGAACTTCGATGTACCACCTCTGCCTTGCTCAGTAGAGGAGGCAAGCGACCTTTGCAGACAGTGGCGCAAGGACGGTGTCCTGCCACCGCTCGAGAAGATACCCTCCAAGGAGATGGTGAGAGACCCTAAATGGTGCGAGTACCACGGCAAGGTCATGCACCCCACAGCGGAGTGTAAAAAGCTCAGGTTTACATTCGACCAGAAAATGAAGAACGGCGAGCTGATCGTCAGCGATCGCAGGAAGGATGTGCGCAACAATCCGCTTCCTGCCCATGCGGAGCAAGACTCAAAAGGCAAGGAAGTTGCCATGATCTCGATTGTCGACCTGGAAGAAGTCGCGGAGGATGGTCTACCCATCATTGCTGAAGTCCACGATGACGAGGACTACAGTATGGACACTGAAGACGAACGTGCCGATCGGATGAAGGGGTCGCACGGCTTTAGCAGATTCTTCGACGAGATGAACTTCTCCGAGAAGTGCCGGACAGACATGACAGCGACAAGAAGACAGATGCGAGCCACCAGAGGCCTCTGTACGTGACGGCCATCGTCAATGGTTTCGAGTTCAAACGAACATTCGTTGATGGAGGAGCAGCGGTCAACGTCGTTTCGCTCCACACACTGAAGCTAGCAGGGATCCCCGAGCACAAGATCGTCAAGCGTCCATCTCCGCTGATGGGATTCGGAAGCGACTCTAGAATGACGATCGGATGGATCCGCCTGGGCGTTCAGATTGGCAAAATCAAGTTCTCAGCGAAGTTCTATGTCATAGACGCGAACACTACATACCACATGATTATAGGTCGAGCCTGGATTCATCGCTTCGACGCAGTTCCTTCCACGGCTCACCAGATTATGAAAGCTATCTGGAACAACAGAGTAGTCGAGATACCGGCTTCAACGAATCCATTCAACTTGGATGAAGCACATCTTAGCGAGGCGGTGTGGTTACCGAGATGGCGGACGAACAAACACCGGGACCATTCAACCCTACTCCTTTGCCTCTCTGGGAGGACATCAAGGACCAGTCACCCGCGGGAGTGATGGTGACAAGAGAAGATACCAAGGAAAATCCGCCTACACGCGAAGAGGCGCCGCGTATTGCATACCATCGAAAGAATGTGTATACCCTGAAGAGAATCGCAAAGCATGACCCCGAGGGCAAGGAGATAGAGAGCTTCTACGCCAATGGGAAGAAATGCTATCGCATATGAAGGTGCGCGGGGATGTCCTCTCACGGGCATGGGGATATCCCTGGGCAAATCAATCAAATCGAGCAAATTACGCTAACAGAAGAGCCAATGCAGAGCACTCCAGATGAGAAGCTCAAAGAAGCACCTGAATGCATGGAAGATAGGCCCAGACCACAAAAGCAGAGCTAAAGGAGGTGTTCCTCAGCCCGAACTAGGAAAAGAAAAGGCCAGTCTTTCTAAGTGCGGACCTCACAAGCGAGGAAGAGCAAGGACTGCTACAGCTCCTAACCGAATACAAGGACGTGTTCGCATGGGAGTACGATGAGATGCCGGGACTGGATACAAGCATCACTATGCACCGCTTAGACATCATTCCAGGGTCTAAGCCGGTAAAGCAGAGCACAAGAAGCTTCAGGCCGGAGCTTAACGTGAAAATCAAACAGGAGATTGTCAAACTCCTGGATGCCAAATTCATAGAGCCGAATCATCATCCCACATGGCTGGCCAACATCGTGCCAGTGGTGAAGAAGAACGGACAGCTTCGCATCTGCGTGGACTTCCGAGATCTCAATCGTTTCTGCCCTAAGGACGATTTTCCGCTGCCCAACATCGATTTGCTTATCGATTCAACAGCAGGCCATCGCATGTTCAGTTTCATGGACGGCTTCAGCGGGTACAACCAGATCAAGATGGACCCTGAGGACGCTCAGAAAACTGCATTCATCACTCCGGTAGGGGTGTTCAACTACACGGTGATGCCGTTCGGTCTAAAAAACGCGGGTGCAACCTATCAACGGGCTATGATGGCCCTATTCCACGACATGATGCATAAAGAAGTGGAATTCTATGTGGATGACCTGGTGGTTAAATCCAAGCATGAAGCTGATCACCTCGCTGATCTACGGAAGGTGTTCAATAGATGTAGACGCTTTCAACTAAAGATGAATCCCATGAAATGCGCATTTGGGGTAACATCAGGGAAGTTCTTGGGATGCGTAGTTCATCGCCAAGGAATCGAGCCTGACCCTGCGAAAGTATCAGCCATAACCGGCATGACGCCGCCCCATAACCAGAGTGCCTTGAAGACATTTTTAGGAAAGCTATCCTATCTGCGGAGATTCATCCCAGCGATTGCCGAAATCACATGCTGTTTTAGTACTCTTCTCAAGAAGGACGCCGTGTACAACTGGGCTCCGGAGCACGAAGCTGCATTCGAAAAGCTGAAGGATCTGCTGACGTCCTCAAAAATAATGATCGCACCTCAACTGGGGTCACCGCTTCTGCTATATCTGACATCAACAAGGAGGTCCATAGGAGCACTCTTGGCTCAGGGGTACGAAGGCCAGGAAAGGCCTATCTACTACATCTCTCGCATCGTGCAGCCTGCTGAATCGAGGTACACAGACATCGAACGTCATTGCCTTGCTTTGTTCTTTGTAATAGAGAAATTGAAACACTACTTCACATCGCATAAAGTAGTAGTGGTCACCAAAAGCGATCCTATACGATATCTGCTAACTCACACTACTCCCGGCGGGAGATTGGCGAAATGGTACATGACCATCTCTCAATATGATATCACATGCGTGAGACCGCGAGCGATCAAGTCGCAGGCGATAGCGGACCTGTTGGCACTGTTCCCCGACAACAGCCATGAGCCCGTGATCGAAGAAGAGCTCGAAGGACCTGAAATCTATGCAATCGACGTGCCTTATTGGACGCTCCATTTCGACGGGTCGTCAACAAGAAAAGGTGGAGGCATTGGGATAGTCTTGACCAAACCAGATGGGGAGGTCATACAGATGTCCGCAAAGCTCGATTTTGCAGTCACCAACAACGAGGCAGAATATGAAGCCCTCATAGCGGGACTGCGCGCAGCAAAAGCTTTGGAAGTAAGCAATCTGACGGTCATGGGAGACTCCAAGTTGATCGTCAAGCAAGCCTCCGGCGAATACGGTTTGAAGGAGATTAACCTTCTGTCTTACCGCACCCTAGTACAGAAGCTGGTACAGCAATTCTGGGATGTGAGGTACGAGCACAAGCCCCGAGCAGACAACAGGCATGCAGATGCTTTGGCAACCTTGGGATCCAAGGTCAGTACAGACAAATGTCCCGCAAAGATCTCCATCGAAGTGCGAGCGTCATCAGCGTTGACAGAAGATGCGTGCGACGACGAACACATGGATGACACGGATTGGAGAAAAGCAATCCTACAAGCTATCGCAGAAGGCACAAGCAGTGAAAGCTGGGCACTCACCAAGGGGTACTGCATACATGATAACACCCTCTATTACAAGGGTCCCGGCGGAATACTCATGCGATGCGTCTCCGAGCGAGAGGGACAACTGTTGTTAGAAAAGATTCACCAACATGCTTGCGGAGAAAGTGAGGTGTCAATCTACCGGAAGGCTCAGAGATATGGCATTCATTGGCCAGACATGTCAACAGCCGCGGCCCTAATACAAGGGAAGTGCGAGAGTTGCGCACTAATCAAAGATTCTTTACTCATCGCTCTAACCGATGATGACACGGATTGGAGGAAGCCACTCTTTGATTTTCTCACTCAGGGCACCGTGCCTGAATCGAGAAAAGAAGCCGAGAAATTGAAGAGGAAAGCATCTCGATATGTAGTACAGGAAAACCTGCTTTGGCGAAGAGGTCACGAGGGCAACTTGCTGCGATGCCTAGACGGCAGAGAAGCACAAGAAGTCATGGACCTTTCTCATCAGGTGGAACACCAAGGAGGTGCGAAATTATGCAGGCAGCTCCTCTCAATTGGATATTTCTGGCCCACGATGGAGGTCGATTGCCGCACCAAAGTACGACGCTGCCAGGAGTGTCAATTCAAAGGAAACCTAGTGCACGCTCCCGCCGTGGATCTACATGCATTAGGGACGCCATGGCCATTTCACACATGGGCTCTAGACTTCATCGGTCCCATCCGACCAACGTCACATGGGAATCATTTTATTCTCACCGCAACTGAGCTATTCACCAAATGGGTGGAAGCCATACCACTGAAAACGGCAAATGCGCTAAGTGTGGTCAACTTCATCCAGGAAAACATCATATGCAGGTTCGGAATCCCAAACACCATTCTTTCAGATAACGGTACTCCCTTTGTTAATCGCCAGGTAGCTGCAAAATTAGCGGAGTACAATATCAGACAGATATGTTCTACCCCTTATTACCCGAAGGGAAACGGACAAGCCGAAGCGACCAACAAAACGCTGTTGAGAATTTTGAGAAAAAAAAAGCAGATGACCACAAGAAGTGGGACGACTCTCTAAGCATAGCTCTGTGGGCCTACCGAACTTCTCCAAGGACACTCACGGGGGCCTCACCATTCCTACTATGCTATGGGGCCGAGGCCGTGGTACCTGCGGAGGTGAGAGTCAATTCGGCAAGGCTAGCCTTCCACGAACTCTACGAAAATCAACGTGATCATGACTTAGTCTTGCTGGAGGAAAAGCGAGAACAAGCCAAAAGGACCAACAAGCGATATCGAGAAAGGATTGCTCGCGCTTACAATAAGACGGTCCAGCGAAGAGATTTCGCAGTTGGAGACTTGGTCCTGCGCGCATCTGACCACTGCATGCGAGAAGCGGCTCACCCAAAGTTCGCAGCCAATTGGGAAGGACCCTTCGAAGTCACAGAAGTCTTCGACAGTGGCTATTGCAGCATACGAAGGTTGCACAGCACAACCTCAACCCCGAGTTCAGTCAACATGCACTGGATTAAGAAGTACTATCCCTGACTTCTCTCATTTCATGCGTTTTATTATAACGTCGCTTAAATCTCTTGTATGGTTACGATTTACACAATCTCCTCTCCCATATGAGAGGATTGTAATCTCATCTCTCCCATATGAGAAGCGCTATAATAAGAGAATTCTCCCAAATGAGAACTTTATATTTCTGGAGTGTCAATTGTACTTCAGTTTAGTTTGTTATAACTGTTAGCTCTGGTTATCCGCCACAATAGCAATCTATGCAAATGCGATCTTAATTGATCATTTAAGCCTATCTGTCACGATAGCAGCCTATGCAAATGCGATCTTAATTGATCATTTAAGCCTATCTGTCACGATAACAGCCTATGCAAATGCGATCTTAATTGATCATTTAAGCCTATCCGTCGCGATAGCAGCCTATGCAAATGCGATCTTAATTGATCATTTAAGCCTATCTGTCACGATAGCAGCCTATGCAAATGCGATCTTAATTGATCATTTAAGCCTATCTGTCACGATAGCAGCCTATGCAAATGCGATCTTAATTGATCATTTAAGCCTATCCGTCGCGATAGCAGCCTATGCAAATGCGATCTTAATTGATCATCCAAGCCTATATGTTACGATAGCAGTCTATGCAAATGCGATCTGAATTGATCATTTAAGCCTATCTGTCACGATAGCAGTCTATGCAAAACGATCTTAATTGATCTACTAAAGCCTATCTGTTACGATAGCAACTCATTCGAAAAACGATCTTAATGGATCTTCTAAAGCCTATCTGCTGCGATAGCAACTCATGCGAAAAACAATCTTAATGGATCTTCTAAAGCCTATCTGCTGCGATAGCAATTCATGCGAAAAACGATCTTAATGGATCTTCTAAAGCCTATCTGCTGCGATAGCAATTCATGCGAAAAACGATCTTAATTGATCTTCTAAAGCCTATCTGCTGCGATAGCAACTCATGCGAAGGACGATCTTAATTGATCTGCTAAAGCCTATCTGCTACGATAGCAACTTATGCGCAAAGTAAGCTTAATTGATCTTCCAAACCTATCTGCGGTGATGGAGGCATTCTACAAATGCAATAGCAATATTGTGCAAAATGATCTTAAGTGATCTACAAAGATCTATCTGATACGATGGCAAATCAGGTATGATAGCAAATCAAAAGCCCATCTGTCAAGATGGCACAACTGCGCAAGTACGATCTCGAACGATCCAATAAAACATCTGCGAATTTATATGGCAGATAGCAAATGCGAAACGTGTACACAGCATTATGCAAGGCGAAATACGCCGAAACGCATGCGAGATCATATTTTGTTGTAACAAAACAGCAGATAATACAAAAGCTATTTATCATTATGAGTCGGAAAGACTTACAATTTATCTGTCTAGATAGCAGCTTACAAGCGAAAAAGCTCGAATCTAACTACACAGCCAACATGGCTTACAATACATTCGTAAAGTAGCTGACAAGCCAGCAGAGACACACTACGGGAATCCTGACTGAAAAGGATGAACCTAACGGTCCTAACACCGTCTATGCAATACACAGATCTGCGACCAAAGATCTATAGCAAAAGGGATGCTGCTGCAAAGAGATCAACTTGTCATTCGCTACGTCCCTAGCGGCAAGATCTGGGTAACGGTACGTCCACGACCCCAAGAGGTGACAAAGGCCTCTGTCTGATCAAGATAGGCACCGGAGGAACCTCCTGTTTCGGCGTATGCATCCGTGCAAAAAAGGGGGAGCAGTCATTCCTCTGGTGATGGGTTCCTTGTCATGATAGACAAGGGCATTGACGAGCCTCCTGAGTCCAAGAACGAATAGGCAAGAAATCCTCCTCCAGGGATGCTGGAGGAGAATTCCGCCGTTCATTACGAGACGGTAGCACGGTCACTTCGGCGCTGCACCTCACCGGGAGGCGGCCGGAAACATGACCTGCACACATAATACACGAAGAAAATTCTTCGAATACACATGAGATATCATCTCCATCTTCTTTATGATGGTTATAAAGAGCAATAAGCCTCATAAAGTGGATCTTGGAAACTATTTCTACAGCACAAAGCGCAAACTCAGGATTCACAACTAGAAGTTGCCATGAATCAACGAAAAACAAGCGTTGAAGCCAGCAGTCGTAAGGACTCACGGCAGAGCACATTTTTGGGATAAAGAACCCAAATGGCAAAGACAGGGTTTATATAGACCTCGTGGAGACTCTTCAGTTGCCAAAGATGAGTCAGCAGAATTTGAAAAGAGGGTAAGGCCAATCACTTACGCCTTGAAAAACGGTAACGATCAATTACCCTACTAAAGGCTACGACGATTCAGTTGTGTATCCTAATAAATGACGGATAGTCATGATTCGGATGGACTTCCCAACGAAAGCGTGCTTATCTTCCGAGAAATTAGCGCGAAAATCAAGCAGAATATCAATTGCTGATGTCATAACTGGATATGCACAGAGATATCCTATCAAATCCCGGAAAGGGCAAAACGGGCAAGTCGATTCTTGTTGTTAAGAAAAAAGGGGGGAGAAACCCTAGCAACATTACATTAATGTTTCAAACATTACATTAATGTTCCAGCCATTTCCTTGCTATTTTTCAAATTTAAAAAGAACAAAGCAAATTTTTGATCAAGGAGTCATGGGGTGCGAACTGATGGCTCAGCTTCTCTACCTGCTCCACTTCTTGCTTCAATTGCTCGCACTTGGCATTCATCTCATGATAGAGCTTCGTAGCTTCTTCAGCCTTTTGCTTCTGTTGCCCCACCTTCTGCTTTTCAGCTGCGAGGTTCTGGTGGCCGAGCTTCAAGGTTACGGCTGCGCGAATCAGAGTGACTCTTTTCATAAGAAATCTGAAACCCAGTCTGCCTTGAACTTTGGTAAGAAGATTTTGGCACATGCCACAAAGCAATTCGGCACTTTGGACAGAAATGGTCTCAGGCGTGGCCGCAGACAGCTGCTCCAAAATCCAAATGGCTTCGGTAAGAAACAGCCTCCTGTCAAAGGGCCCTATCTCCAGAGATCTTGCAAACGATCGGGGGTAGGTGAGGCGCATCCGAACTAGCCAGTCCACATCAGTTTGCTTCAAACCTGAAGCAATGTTAAAGCTAAGTTATGCTATCAAACTCGCGAAGGAACAATGCGAGATGCAAACGGTGAATCACTACTTACCAGTTCCTTCGAGAATTTCACGAAGAGAAGGAATGCGCATTGCTGGAGTGGTTGAAGACTGCTCTTGCTCCATGGCTCTCCTGTCAGCTGCGAGCTCTAACTCCTCGTAGTTAGAAGGAAGAGTGTAGGCCGCACCAGCTGCGACTGCATTCCCAACCTGCGAGCCCCAAAAGCTCCACGCAGGAATAGGTGCCGCCGACTCAGTCATCGCCGGAGGCGAAATGACAGCCGAGGTTGCTTGACGAGGGACACTCTCAGATGCGGAAGCATCAGCAGTACTTGTCCTTACTTCCTCAGCGCCAGTATGGGCATCTTCATCCATTAGCACCGCATCAGCTTCAGCATCGTCGGAAAGTTCGATGATGTCCTCGAGAGGCTCACCTGCGTGTTCAGTAGCTGCGACAGGCTTCTCGGTATGAGGGCTCGGAATCGGAACATAGGACGCAGAAGGCTGACTTCTTTGCTCCGGCGCAGGTTCCTCAACATTGCCTGCGATACAAAATGCGATGGTATGAGGTAACTCGCATTGAATGATATTTTACTATCTTTACTAAAGCTAAGAGCAAGCACCTCCACGGGAAGGTGGGATTGATGTATCTTCGTCATACACTAAAGACGTGGAACCATGTCCTATTAGTGTATCCTCATTAAGCAAGTCTTTAAAAGGAGCGTGACCTGGGATGCGAATAAACCAGTCATGTTTCTGCCTCAAGTGACTAAGGTTTAGTACATGCATATCGCTCAAATGATTACCTGAAGGTTCTCCGCACTTGCCTACTAGCCAACGGCGAATGTCAGCCTTTGACACACCATGCTTTAACGCACCCACAATAACATCTCTATAAGTTACTGCGAGATTGAAGATCTCACCTTTATCGCCGCCTGCGATTTCTTCAAAGTCTGCTTGGGCTTGCTCCAGGGCTGCTGCATCCTCTTCCGGACCTACATCCTCCTCCTCAGCCTGAGGAGTCACTATTTCGGGGAGCACATTTTCCTCGTCAGCTGGACGCACTAAGTCGTCAACATGTTGCTCTTCGAGGCTCCGCTGCCTCACACGCTCGAGCTCCTCCTCCTCGCACTGCCTTCTTCTTTCAGCAGCTTCCGCGGCTGTCTTCCGGGACTCAGCAAGAACGTCCTCGCTTATGGGATCGTCTGGAATGCCAGAATGGGTATATCTCTTTTGTCTCTTGGCCAAAAGGCCACCAATGGTTTCATCATCATCATCATCTGCGAAGATATGATTGGTTTAAGAAAAGAATTGCAAAAGAATTACGATAATGGGAAAGGAAATGCGACGCAGGTACCTCCTGATTCCTCCTCATGTATCACCACTGTTCTTTCTTCTTCTTCATCACTGTCTCTGGGCTCCTGCCTCTCTCCTTCTTCCTCCTGGTTGAATGGAACGAAAGTCTCGACTGCGAGCTCTTTCCGCACTTTGCTGGGCATGCGACCTTTGCCTTTATCCTTGACAGAAAGGGACCTCACCGGAGGAGAATTTGGAGCACTTCTAGGGGAAGAAATTGTAATTCCCTTTTGCCTGGGTCTCTTCACTCTCGGCGCCGCAGTCGATGGAGGGGACGGACCATCTCCGGGAGGCGACGAGGCCGGAGCATTGTCTATCAGCGAGTCAGCAAAAGCATTCATGACTGCGCGAATCTTGTCTTCGACCTCAGGGTCCATCCTCCATGCTAGCAGAAACGGATGCTTTTGTCTCCTGGTGGCAACAATGGTGTTAACCAATGACTTGGAGCGATCACCAGATGCGAATCTCCGCACATGACACTACAGCAAACAGTACAGAATAAAGGCGTCAGCATAAGGAAATCAAGAATCTTAACGCACGCGGGAAAAATTGCTTACCTCAGCAAATGCCTTGCTGTATCTGACGACATGCGTGTCGCCTTTCTTAACTGCGGCGACCTTCTCCTTCAGAATAACGTCAGGACACAAATGGTTCTCACGATCCAACAGTGAGTAGCAACCATATTCAGACTCACTCAGGCTGCAATTGGGGCGAAACGGAAAAGAATTTCTCTTGATCAAGGGAGCTCTACTTGGCTGCGCGGCCGACTGCGTCTCAACCCTCGTTTGCTGGGCGATCCAGTATGCGAGCCAGTTCTGAGAACAACCACCCTCGCGGGTCCCTGCAGGCTGCTCAAAGGGAAGATTGTTCATGAATACTGTCTTGCACTCCTTTGTTAGCAAGCGCTTATAACAACCTCTGATAATGGACTGGGGCCAGATTGATGGTGCCACTGCATCAAAGCCGAACTGGGGAGAAACTCGAGTGGGGTCAACATCCACGGTAATCCTCTCATACCTTGGCGCGAGCTCACGAATTTGCTCTGCGAGGGCAGGAAGGGAGCCTCGTAGGCACCAGTGATAACTCCATATTTGGAGTTATATTCGTATATGTTTCCTTACCGTTTTGCGTATATTCCGATGCGTTTTGATAGATTTTGGATCATTTCTTGCTAAATTTGAGCATGTTGAGTCTTTGCACGTTAATGATGAGTCCGGGCACTTTTTGCATTGATTTTGACTATATTTTATCACGTTTGATCTTCCGGTATGTTTCTCGTGTTGTGGTTTTCAGGAACCGGGAGCTCGGGACGTGACGTTGGAGCAAAAGTGAACTTCGGAAAAATTGGAGGCTCAAAGGATGCTCGGGAAGTGAAGACGAAAGGAAAAAGAGCAAGAAGATGGAGTTTGGAAGGTGGAAGATGAAAAGTAATCGTACGTTTACCTCAAGGTAATCGTACGGTTACCTTCATCCAGAAGTAATCGTACGATTACTTAGATGTAAACGTACGATTACCTATGAGGAAAGTAATCGTACGATTACATCAAGGTAATCGTACGATTACCTCTGCGGCCAGGATCGAATTTTTGGGCTGTTTTCGCTATTTTGGCATAGTTTTGGGAGTTTGAAGCCACAAAAGACTTAGGAAACATTGGGGAACGACATTCAACATCAGAACACACCTTGGAAGTCGTGCTTGGAGTGCTTGGGAGCTAGGTCGAGAGCTTGGATCATCCGTTTGGCTTTTCTTCTTCTTTTCTTCTCTAGTTTTTGATACTTGATCATGAAACTTTGTATTATGAACATGATTATGAGTAGCTAAACCCTTATTTTGGGATATCTCGTAGGAAACTAGGGTTTGATCACTACAACTTGTGGTTTATGGATTTACTCTCATGCTTTGAGCTTAATTGATGATTTCTTCTCTAGTTATGTGTATTTTATGTTTCTAATTTATCTTTTCTATTGATAGACGTGTTAATAGGATTGTGCTAGGTTATGGACGATAGAGGAATCTACGTTCGTTGCCCGGAAAATTGAAATACACACTAGCCGTATCTAGGGTTGAGGAATCTTGCTAGTTAGCTAAGAAAAAGAGTAGAAATTAGTATCGTAATGCGTGTTTGAACTTGAGTAAGCTAGAGGAATCAGTTACGATAGTTTAGGCATAGTTATTGGTTGAGACATCTTCAATATACAATTGCTCGTTTAACTAGAATAAGAACTCATCGTGTTAGTAAAACATAAATCCAACGTAGTGTGACATTCCTAGTGATCCGTAGAGATATCCTGAATTTAATCAAACTTGATAAACATCAAAATCGACTCGTGCTCGTTAATCTTGAAGTAATTCTTTGAATTATTTGAGATAATTGTTATTTGAATTTTTAGTAGAATTAGGAACCACAAAACAACTGCGTTTTGCCCACATAAAGAACAAACTTAATAGTTAGTTACACGAAGTCCCTTGGGTTCGACAATCCGGACTTTTCCGATTATTACTGCACCGACAACTGTGCACTTGCAGTTGGAGCGTGTCAAGTTTTTGGCGCCGTTGCCGGGGACTTCGGTTGAATTAGCTATTAGTTTTCTCTTTAGGGATTTACTTTTCAGTTTATATTTGTTACTCACCTGTTTTGTGTGTGTGATTCGCGTTTCAGGTCTGATTCATTTGGTGCATGTCACGTTCTAGAGACGAGCCTTTGCATCCAACACTTGAAGACCCGGAATCCTTATTGCGAGCACAGAATAGAGACAAGAGGAAAGCAAATTCAGTTCAAATGGACGAGCAAACTAGAGCTGAGTTTGAGAGGTTCCGCAAGGGCCTCGAAGATGCGGAAGCAGCTAGAGCTGCAGCTGTGGAGGATGCAGCAAATCGAGCAAGGGAAACTGAGGAGCTTAGGGCTCAAATGGCTGCAATGCAAGCCATGATTGATCGCATGAATCCCCAGAATCCACAACAACTCCCTGGTGCAGAAATAGTTAATGGGAACAATGGAGGAGTTAATGGTGGAAACAACGGTGGCAATGGGAATAATGGGGGTAATAATCGGAACAATAACGGCCGGAATGTGGTAGAGCAAGTCAACAATGCTGAGGAGGATGACCGTCCTTTGGTGGACTACTTCAGAACTACACCGGATGGATATCAACCTACCATTGTCAGGCCGCAGATTAATGCCGCGCATTTCGAGATTCGCCAACCGTTGATCAATATGGTTAGGGATGAGTGCCTATTCACGGGAGCCCCGAGCGATGATCCACATCAGCACTTGCTCAACTTCGAGCAGATTACTTCTACCATGTATGACCAGAGAGTGCCAATCGAGACTATAAAGCTCATGCTTTTCCCCTTCTCTTTATCGGGAAAGGCAAAGGCATGGCTTATGGAACTTCCAGCAGGCAGCATAGTTACATGGGCAGATTGTAGCAGAGAGTTTCTCAGGAAGTATCTTCCACCATCTAAGGTTGCTCAACGGATGGCTGACATAACCACATTTAAACAGCAGGAAGATGATTCTCTGGGTGACACGTGGAGAAAGTTCAACCAACTCCTTCGCAGATGCCCCACTCATGGGGAGCCATGGTATAAACTTCTTCACTATTTTTATAATGCTTTGGACAGGGAGACTGCTAGTGAGCTAGACATGATGGCTCAGGGCAATTTTATGGGGATGGGACTACAGAGATGTCGTGATTTGCTAGATAATGTAGCAAAACGTGAATCCACGAGGTCTGAAACTCGTAGAAGCACGAAGTCAGATGGAGCATTGGTTAGTCAGATTGAGTCTATGGTGGAACAGAAATTTGAACATCAGATGGCAGTTATGACATCGGCTTTCAGTCATTTAAATCCATCGGCACAGGTGAAGTCAGTGGGAGAGATGGTAGCAGATGCAAATCAGGGATATGGGGATGGCATTGAAGACGTGAATTACATGGGTCAACAAAGACAGCAGCAATGGCCAAACACCTATCATCCTAACAATCGCAATCACCCCAACTTTAGCTATGCCAATCCGAATAGTGGTTTATATGCGCCAGGTCATAGGCCAAATGTTCCATACCAAGCTCAGAGACAGGCTCCACAACAACAGGCTTCAGCCCCACCCTCAGAAGAACAGGATACAAATGCGATGTTGAGGAAACTGTTAGCTAGCAACGACAAGATTGAGAGTAAAATTGTTGCAATGGAAGCCTCGTTAAAGAATCATGAGACACAAATTGGCCAAATAGCTAATCAGAATCCTCGACTTCCGCCAGGTATACTCCCGTCTAACACTATTACTCCAACTGAGCAATTGAAGGCTATTACTACTCGCAGTGGGACCACTACCCAGGATCCCCCATATCCTACCCATGAGCGAGCTGAGGCGACTAAGGCCACTGAAAAAGCCTTAGATGAAGAGATTCCCGTGCCTACCGTGATTCCCCAATCAAAGGACACGGTGTGGAAGTCGGATGAGAAACAGAAGCCAAGGGAGGAATACAGTGTGCGAGTGCCATACCCGCAGAGATTGAAGAGTCAAGAGGATGCTAAGCATTTCAAGAAGTTTGTGGCTATCTTCAAGAAACTGCACATTAATATACCTTTTGCGGAGGCCATTTCACAAATGCCTAAATATGCCAAATTTCTCAAGGACCTCCTTTCTAATAGGAGACGCATGGATGACTTTGAAACCGTGACTCTGAATGAGGAGTGTAGCGCGGTTGTGCAAAAGGCGCTACCAAAGAAGATGAAAGATCCGGGCGGTTTCATCATTCCTGTTACATTGGGAGATGCATTTCATGGGAGGGCATTGTGTGATCTTGGGGCAAGTATTAATTTGATGCCCACATCGGTTTTTGAGCAACTTGGTGTGGGAGATCCTAAGCCTACCAGGATGTGCTTGCAGATGGCTGATCGCACTATAAAACGCCCCAGGGGTGTTTTAGAGGACGTATTAGTGAGAGTTGAAGGACTCATCTTCCCAGCGGATTTTGTGATCTTAGACATGGAGGCTGACGATGATGTTCCTCTTATTTTGGGTCGCCCATTCCTAGCTACTGGGAGGACTATCATTGATGTGGCCAATGGAGAGCTGACTATGCAGATCAACGATGAGAAGGTGGCCTTCAATGTATTTGAGGCTATGAAGTTTCCCGCATATGCGGTAAGTGAGCAGTGCTTCGGGGTGGAGGCATACACGCCGGACGAAGAGGATGATATTTTATTGGAGCAGCTATATGAGGAGCTTGTTCTACTCGATTCCAGCGAGAAAGAGCAAGCATTAGATGTTCATTGGCGTCAGCCCTTACCCCTCTTTAATGAGGGAAGCAGGAAGATTCTTACTCCCTCTCTTATTACTGCTCCTGTTTTAGAATTAAAACCTTTACCTGCGCATTTAAAATATTTATATCTTGGATCTAATGATACTTTACCTGTGATTGTGTCTTCTTGTTTGAACAGGGAACAGGAGGAACAATTATTGAAAGTGTTGCAGGAAAGGAAAGCAGCTATGGGATGGACCATAGCAGATATCAAGGGGATCAGCCCCACAGTTTGCCAGCACAAGATTCGGCTCATGGAAGATAAGAAGCCGGTAGTTCAGTTTCAGCGCCGCCTCAATCCTCACATGCAGGAGGTGGTGAAGATAGAGGTGCTTAAATGGTTGGAGGCGGGCATCATTTATCCGATTTCCGACAGCACATGGACTAGCCCGGTACAATGTGTCCCTAAGAAGGGGGGTATAACTGTGGTAGAAGGGGAAAAAGGTGATCAAATTGCTACGCGGACTGTTACTGGGTGGAGAGTTTGCATGGATTACCGCAAGCTCAATGATGCCACTTTGAAGGATCATTTTCCCCTTCCATTCGTTGATCAGATGCTTGATAGGCTGGCACATCACTCTCATTATTGCTTTTTGGATGGGTACTCCGGGTACAACCAGATAGCAATTGAGCCAGCTGACCAGGAGAAGACGACATTCACTTGTCCTTATGGGACTTTCGCTTTTAGACGCATGCCTTTTGGGTTATGCAACGCACCTGCTACGTTTCAGAGGTGTATGATGTCGATCTTCTCTGATATGATGGAGCAGAATTTTGAAGTGTTCATGGACGACTTCTCGCTCTATGGTGATGGATTCGAAGACTGCCTGCAGCAGTTGGCCCGGGTTCTTGATAGATGCATTGACACCAACCTAGTGCTCAACTGGGAGAAGTGTCACTTCATGGTTACCGAGGGTATTGTTTTGGGCCACAAGATCTCCAGCAAAGGATTAGAGGTGG
This sequence comes from Linanthus parryae, assembly GCA_023055425.1. Lineage (NCBI taxonomy): Eukaryota > Viridiplantae > Streptophyta > Magnoliopsida > Ericales > Polemoniaceae > Linanthus > Linanthus parryae. Next base: position 4,512,041 of record JALGPY010000002.1, read on the forward strand.
ATAGAGCCAAGATTGAGGTTATTGAGAAGCTTCCTTACCCTACCTCTGTTAAAGGGGTAAGGAGTTTCTTGGGACATGCAGGGTTCTATCGGCGCTTCATTAAAGACTTCTCGAAGATCACGAAACCTTTGTGTGGATTGCTTGAGAAGGACGCAGTTTTTGATTTTAATGCGGAGTGCAAGTCGGCTTTTGATTTGCTCAAGGAAAAGCTGATTAGCGCGCCTATCATCACCACACCAGACTGGTCCCTACCATTTGAGCTCATGTGTGATGCTAGTGACTATGCGGTGGGAGCAGTTCTAGGCCAGCGGAAAGATAAGGTAGCTCACGTCATTTATTATGCCAGTCGTACTCTTAATGATGCACAGGTTAATTATGCTACCACGGAGAAAGAGATGTTGGCAATCATATTTGCGTTGGACAAGTTTCGTCCATATCTTGTGGGTTCTCAGGTGACGATCTTCACGGACCATTCAGCCCTCAAGTACCTTCTCACCAAGAAGGACGCCAAGCCAAGATTGATCCGGTGGGTGTTGTTGATGCAAGAGTTCGATGTGGTGATCAAAGATAAAAAGGGGGTCGAAAATGTGGTTGCAGATCATTTGTCGAGACTGGAGAACGATAAGCAGGAAGATTTGCCGATTCGAGAGGATTTTCCAGATGAGCAGCTCATGGTTGTGGTTGCAGCTGTGCCTTGGTTTGCTGACTTGGCAAATTTCAAGGCACTCAACATTGTGCCCAAGGGCCTGAATTACCACCAGAGGAAGAAGTTCTTTGCAGACGCGCGACAGTATTTCTGGGATGATCCTTATTTGTTCAAGTTGGGGGCGGACAATGTATTGCGGAGATGTGTTGCGGAACCGGACACGTTGGAGATCCTTAGACACTGCCACGAGTTGAACTGTGGGGGACATTTCGGCAAATCACGCACAGTTGCGAAGGTACTTCAGAGTGGTTTCTATTGGCCAACCTTGCATAAAGACGCCCATCTATTTGTACAGCAGTGTGACCGATGCCAAAGAACAGGTAATATCTCTAACCGAAATGAAATGCCTCAAAATTTCGTGTTAGAAGTAGAACCATTTGATGTGTGGGGGATTGATTTTATGGGGCCATTCCCATCGTCGCTTGGTAATCTGTATATTTTGTTGGCTGTTGATTATGTCACCAAATGGGTGGAGGCTCTGGCTTGTCCAAAGAATGATAGTGCTACAGTCGAGAGATTCTTACGCAAAAATATCTTCACAAGATTTGGAACTCCCAGAGCCATTATTAGCGACGAGGGATCACACTTTGTGAACAAGGTTTTTGCCAATACCTTGAGCAAGTATGGGGTAAAAACACACAAAATCTCATTGGCCTACCATCCACAATCCAATGGACAAGCTGAAGTGTCTAACCGTGAGATAAAGGGGATTCTAGAGAAAACTGTCAATCCAGGGCGCAAAGACTGGGCTCTACACTTGGATGATAGTTTATGGGCATACCGGACTGCATACAAGACTCCCCTAGGCATGTCTCCCTACCAACTAGTTTTCGGGAAATCATGTCATCTGCCGGTAGAACTTGAGCACAAAGCGTTTTGGGCGCTAAAGAAATTAAAATTGGATGCTAAGCTCTCTGGTGAGCAAAGGAAGCAGGCATTGCTTGAGTTAGAAGAACACAGGTTGATGGCATATCAGAGTGCCAAGATCTACAAAGAGAGGACCAAGCAATGGCATGACAAGCATATCATTCCACGAGATTTCAGAGTAGGCCAGAAGGTACTGATATTCAATGCCCGACTGAAATTGTTTCCGGGCAAGCTGAAATCAAGGTGGAGTGGTCCATTTACAATTACAGAGGTTTACCCATGGGGATCGCTTGAGGTAGAAGCTGAGAATGGGAACAGGTTCAAGGTAAATGGACAGCGAGCAAAACCATACGTGGACGGGAATTTCATTGGGGTTATCGAGAGCCTCAAACCAATTCCCGATATCTGAGCTCATTTGAGGTAACTTGGTCGGGCCGTCGACCTTAAATTACAAAGCGCTTGTTGGGAGGCAACCCAACCTATTTACTGCATAGTGTAGATTTCAATACTGTTTTGTTATTTGATTTTGTTATAACTATTTGAGAGGTGCGAGAGAGTGGATTTAATATTTTCAATGAGTATGTGCAGGAATTCTAGGTGGAAGGCCTATTCCGGATCCCCCTTCTTGATACGTGAGTGAAGAATTGCACGAAAAACGAGAAAGAGCAAGCCAAAACGCGTATCGGGACCCGGAATGAAGAAATGGATGATTGACGCCATTCCTACACGTACTCAACACACGCACCTGGGGAAGATCAAGTTTCCGGACTCCCCTTCTTGATATACGCGAAGAAGACGTAAAGAGAATGAGAAAGTTGGCACAATGGCACGGATTACGAGGTAAATTTTTGAAGACAGGACTGTGAGCTGATTTGAACAGTGCCATAGTGTGGGGGTGTTCGAGAGCTTTCTGTGGATAGGTGGATCGCGTATATCGGAGTCCGGACGAAGAAGTTATGCCAAAAAGGATGTTGCGAAGAGGAAGGGAGTCAAAAAGCATCCGGAATTGCCAAACGGGTCTTTGGAATGAGCAAATTGAAGGATAAAAGGTTCCCCGGACTTTGGGAATCTTTTATACCATAAATGGAGTCTCGAGGTCGAGGAGATCCATGACAAACCAAAGAAACGAGCAACAAAGACGAAAAAGGATGCTAAAAGGCGTCCAAAAGCATCCGGAAATGCAAAACGAGCCTTTGGAAGCGCGAAATTGAAGAATGAAAGGTTCCCCGGACTTTGGGAATTTTTCTACATGAGAAGAGGTCCCGCACTCCCCATCTTGATGAAGGTGATTGCAAAATTTTGAAGAAAGCGGCAAATTAGGCACAATTTGGATATTTTTCGCGTAATTAAGCGATAATTGAGGAAAGACGGGAAAACGATCCGGAAACGGGACGTTATTTTTATGAGCAAGACATACGTCGGAAAAGGGATCCAAAGGTGCAAAAATCACACTCATCGGAGTTCGGGATCAAAATACGAGGTAAAGGTTATATTTTGGCTATTAAAATTTTCTCCTGCACAAAAGTAATCGTAGGATTACCTTTGCCTTAGAAAAATTTTTGGGGTGTAATTTTGGAGAGAAACTCACTGCCCATTCGTACGAAAAGTAACCGCACGATTACCTTAAAGTAATCGTACGATTACCTTAAAGTAATCGTACGGTTACCTTTAAAGTAATCGCACGATTACTTAAAAGTAATCGTACGGTTACCTTAAAAGTAATCGTACGATCACTTTGAAGTAATCGTACGATTACTTCATACTTAGCCAAAATTTTGTGGGTGAAATTTTCAACAACTCACTGCCCATTCGTAGCACAAGTAATCGCACGATTACTTTCAAGTAATCGTACGATTACCTGAAAGTAATCGTACGATTACTTCCACACGGGCATGTAATGGGGTTAAAACAAAATTTTTTTTTTTCTATTATTATCTCCAATCTACATCCCGTCGACCTTCTCCTCGCCTCTGCAATCACCATCAACATCACACAAACTCCAGCCACCACCACCTGCCACCAACGCCGCCTCCCAGTCCGCCGCACGTCCGCACAATCTCTCACGCAATCTCTCACCACCCAGCAGCCTTCTCTCCCTCTCACAGCCGAGCAAAACCCCATCGCCGCCGCCAACTCTCGCTCTCCGCCACGACCACCACCATCACCATCACAGAGCTATCACCACCGCGACCACAACTCTGGCACTAGAAGGAGATTGGTGGTGAAATCAAAGAAGAAGACAAGGCTAGGGTTCTTGAGGGAGAATCTGCAATTTTGGGTGATTGAGGTCGAATTTGAAGGAGATATTCTAGGGTTTCGACGGGGACACCGCAAGGAGCAAAAGGCACACGTCAATTGAAGAATTCGGAACAAAAATTTCGGCAACCCTAAAACAGCCCGGGTTGTCGAAATTCTGCAAATTCGTGCCCGTAAGACTTGCTCCGGGCACGTAGGTACGTCCTAATCTCTCGCACAATTTCAATACTCGAGTCTAGGCACAATTGAGTAAAAGCCCAATTTACTTTTTGTTGCGCTTAGAAGCGTGCTTGGGGGCGATTGATTAAAGTCCTAGGATTGTGTGCTTACGTGTTTAATTGCCGTATATTTGTACACAACTTGTCACTGTGCACGTGCTTGCTTTTGTTACGTTACTTGATTTATCTTGTTTTACTTGATTAAAATGAGCAAACGTGCGAGAACGAGTCGTGACAACGACCCCGATTACACATTACCTGGGGGAAGTGGGGTGAACGTGTCGGAAAATGAGTCTGCTGCTGAAGGGGGTGACTCGGGTGCCCAATTGGTCATCCCGTTATCCCCCGAGCTTAGGGTTTTTACCACACCCGTACCATCCTCCTTGCCCCCGATTCGAAAGGGTCGTGTTCATGCGCCGGACGACGACAAGTTGGCAATTGATAGGGGCGGGGTCTTTTGCGACTTTAGGTTTATTTCGGCAAGTGCCCAAGGTTTTTACACGTCAAACCCTAGGATTAATAGAGGTGTCCAGGTTGAGAAACTGTTTCCACTAGAGGGGTTGCCTGATGACCTACAAAAGGTCGCGAAGGCCGAAAATTTTGCGGGATGGATGGAATTAGTGAAAGAGAAAGCCAGTTCTGTGCTGACTCGTGAAATATATGCAAATGCGAGACACACTGATGAGGGTGAGACGTCTAGGCTCAAGGACCCTCGTGTCATTTATTGTCGTCGGCACTGGCTAGTTTTGTCCTCTGAGAACATCGCCGCAGCGCTTAAGTGGCCCCCGTTGACAGCACCCTGTCAATTTCATGTTTATCTGCGGAAAGACCAGCAGACGCTCATTAATGAGGTGTCAGCGTTTTGTTTTGCGGGAGTGCCAGGGGCCGACTGGGACAGGTCTAAAACCAATATCAGGCATTGGAAGCTCCCAGTCGGATACTTGCTGCCTAAGCCACGGTGGCTCATTGAGTTGTTGGCGTCATGGGTGTTGGGAGTTTCGGCTCCCAATTACGTTGATTTTGAGGTGTGTGTCATGGCTCTGTGTCTATCGAGGGGGCATCGGATAGACATCCTTAGGCGGATTTTCCTGTATTTGCATGAGAGATTTGTAGAGAAAAATAGGAAGTCTGTGGGCCATAGTTTCTTACTTATGCACTTAGCTAAGGATTGCGGAGCTGACGTGCCTGATGGAGAGCTAGACCTCACACCCAAGGCTCCGAGAATGTTTGACAAAATCCCGGACCCGTTCAAGGATGTAGTGGTGATGGAGGAGGGATCTAGCTCTAGACCCCCTACGGGAAAGGCTAAGAAAAAAGCCTCTTCCTCACGAGCGGCTCCTACTCCTCCAGCTCCTATTCCTCCAGCTCCTACTCCCGTTCCACCTCCGCCTGTACCACCCCCTGTCGTTGACCCTGGCCAGCCGAGTGTGACCTTAGCGGACTTGATGTCCGAGTTGCGACTGACTAGGACTATGACCCTTAACTCAAATGGTCGGTCCCGTGATTATGTGGCTGACATGAGTGCTAGGCAGTTTGAGCATCATCGCAGTAGCTTGCGTAACCTCGGTCAGGGCCTCCGTCAGGTGAGTTTGCATCAGCACCGTCAGGACCAGTGGTTAGAGGCGTTGTCCACTCATGTGGGATTACCGAGAGATCAGTGGCCTAGTGGCCAAGAGTCCTACCCTGGTGCCTACGAGTACCATTCGGATGCTTACTCCGGAGACCAGGACCAGGACGACGAGGATTCGTCCGAGTAGACTTACCACTCCCTGCCTTTGAATGCTGAGTCGTTTCGCTTGCCTATGCATTCGTTGAGGACAACGACGCGTTCAAGTGTGGGGGGGTTTCTCAGCCTTTCATTAGCCAAGTCCGTGTCTGTCTGCATTCACCAGTTACATATAGGTTGTTTAGGTTGTTTGTGTCAGTTTTGTAGTCCGTGTCGTGTTGATATATATTGTGTCCGTGTCGTTTGTGTCGTATTGTGAGTAGTTTATGTTTAGAGCACGTTTTATTATAATTGAGTCCACCTACCCAAATCGAGTCAGTTTCGAGTCTTCTTTCGAGTCGGCCCATGCATATAGAGTAGGAAATATTATAAAAAAAAGAAAAAAAAAGAAAAAAAAAAAAGACAAAAATCTAAAAAAAAAAAAAATAAAAAAAAAAAAAAAAAAAAAACTTGAAAACAAATTGAAAAATTGAGAAAGGGCAATCAAAAGAAGCTTGAAATTGGAAAATCGAGGAGTGTGAGAACTTTAGGCATAGGGTATGAGATGTGACCGAGAATGACAATTTGAGTTCCCCTTAGTATGTATAGAGAGACTTTCTTTACGGGAATACCTGCCTATTTTTTTTAAAAACACTGAAATGATTTTCAAAATCTAAAGTGTGTGCCTTGTTTTCTTACAAGAGTTGAGCTAGGTGTGAGCTAAACAAGCCGAACATTCATGTGTACGTCTTAGGTAGTCGCCAACCCGCCTCGTAGTGGCACACGAAACAGCTGTGCGAGGTGTGTATTAGAGCACTCACTGCTTATAGAACTTACCTTGTAGGACCACTAGTGAACCCTATTTCGAACCTTGGATTCTTTGATAACCTCTGAACTTAGGGTGACGATTCTTGGCCTTCATCATCGATTGGTTAGAATCACCGCTTTAGTGCGTCACGAGGGTGTTTGTAGTTGAGGGGGTTCGATGAGGGAGTGCTTCACGATATATTTGTGTGAGTCTTACGTATCGCATGTGCTTCATTTCTGATTATCGAGGGGAATGCGAGGGTGAGTGAGAGTAGGCTTGCGCACTTCGGTGTGGCGGTGTTCCATGTCATTACACCATGGACACAGTTGTGGAGAGCCGTGAGTGCGTGGCATCTAATACGCACAAATTGGGTTGGGTGATTTAATTGGTGGATCGTGCTAGGGATCGTTTCTTTTCATCATCTTGGTGTAGGAGGATCGGTTGGATTAAGCACGAGACTTATATTGCTTTGATTACTTGAGAGGGGACATGGATATATTCTAGTGTGGGGATGTCGACTTTTGACTACGGACATAGAGATTGAGCTTGTGACGACTCCATCCCCATACTTGTACTTGGATTTGTTTGCGGCTTTGTTTAAGTGGCGCCGTGTACTTTATTGAGTTAGGGGGAGATGGATTTTACGTGTGATACATATTCATTGGATTGTTCACTTCCTCCCCTTAACGTTTTGTATGGCTTAACACTTGGAAGACCACTCGAGATATACGTTGTGACATTGTGTTTTGGATATTGAGAGATATTAAAAAAAAAAAAAAAAAAAAAAAAAACCAGAAAAAAAAAACAGAAAAAAAAAGAGAGAAAAAAAGGAGAGATGAAATAAAGGAATAAAGTTTGAGCTTCATGAAGACCGAGTGGTGGAAGCAACTATTTCATTGACGGCGATGTTCATTTTATGCATGTTTCACGACGGTGGCCACGGAATTCGTTATTGTACCGGGGTTTGAGGGGATCGAGGGCCGGAGATGGTGAGTTTCGGGTTGCGGTTCCTATCATCGTGGTGAGGGTGTGTGAGATGTGGGTTTTAACGTGAGAATGTGACGCTTAGGACTTGCTACTACATGATTATCCTTTTGTCCCTAAGCCTCTACATTTTAACCCGTTAGCGGAATAGGAGCTCGGACCTTGAATGTGGCTTAGCCTAGCGTAGCCTCTTATTTATCGGCACACACGAAGAGGTAGGTTATTCTTACACGTAGTAAAGCTAGGCTTTCTATACTAACTAAGGGAAATTCTTGTTGTCGAGTTTGGTTACAATTCATACCTCGTTCCTAGATTCTTCATCACTCCATGAGAACCGATTTGAGCTAATTGAGATTGCCCGATCTCGCCTAAAAAGACGTTTTGTGTATATATGTGTTGTGTAGGATCGAGTCATATATTTGCATTGCATCATATTGTTGCATCGTTGAGTCTTGTATTGAGTTATCGTGTGTTGAGTCGGCTAATTGAGGTTAGTATGCAATTGGTAAGTTGAAAAGTATGCAATGGTCTTGGTTGGAATAGTTGACTTGAGAGGTGAGATGAGAGGAGGAAGGTTCGGATGATTTTGATAGTTTGAGACTTGAATTGTTGCTCGGGACGCGCAACGGGTAAGTGTGGGGATATTTGATAACTCCATATTTGGAGTTATATTCGTATATGTTTCCTTACCGTTTTGCGTATATTCCGATGCGTTTTGATAGATTTTGGATCATTTCTTGCTAAATTTGAGCATGTTGAGTCTTTGCACGTTAATGATGAGTCCGGGCACTTTTTGCATTGATTTTGACTATATTTTATCACGTTTGATCTTCCGGTATGTTTCTCGTGTTGTGGTTTTCAGGAACCGGGAGCTCGGGACGTGACGTTGGAGCAAAAGTGAACTTCGGAAAAATTGGAGGCTCAAAGGATGCTCGGGAAGTGAAGACGAAAGGAAAAAGAGCAAGAAGATTGAGTTTGGAAGGTGGAAGATGAAAAGTAATCGTACGTTTACCTCAAGGTAATCGTACGGTTACCTTCATCCAGAAGTAATCGTACGATTACTTAGATGTAAACGTACGATTACCTATGAGGAAAGTAATCGTACGATTACATCAAGGTAATCGTACGATTACCTCTGCGGCCAGGATCGAATTTTTGGGCTGTTTTCGCTATTTTGGCATAGTTTTGGGAGTTTGAAGCCACAAAAGACTTAGGAAACATTGGGGAACGACATTCAACATCAGAACACACCTTGGAAGTCGTGCTTGGAGTGCTTGGGAGCTAGGTCGAGAGCTTGGATCATCCGTTTGGCTTTTCTTCTTCTTTTCTTCTCTAGTTTTTGATACTTGATCATGAAACTTTGTATTATGAACATGATTATGAGTAGCTAAACCCTTATTTTGGGATATCTCGTAGGAAACTAGGGTTTGATCACTACAACTTGTGGTTTATGGATTTACTCTCATGCTTTTGAGCTTAATTGATGATTTCTTCTCTAGTTATGTGTATTTTATGTTTCTAATTTATCTTTTCTATTGATAGACGTGTTAATAGGATTGTGCTAGGTTATGGACGATAGAGGAATCTACGTTCGTTGCCCGGAAAATTGAAATACACACTAGCCGTATCTAGGGTTGAGGAATCTTGCTAGTTAGCTAAGAACAAGAGTAGAAATTAGTATCGTAATGCGTGTTTGAACTTGAGTAAGCTAGAGGAATCAGTTACGATAGTTTAGGCATAGTTATTGGTTGAGACATCTTCAATATACAATTGCTCGTTTAACTAGAATAAGAACTCATCGTGTTAGTAAAACATAAATCCAACGTAGTGTGACATTCCTAGTGATCCGTAGAGATATCCTGAATTGAATCAAACTTGATAAACATCAAAATCGACTCGTGCTCGTTAATCTTGAAGTAATTCTTTGAATTATTTGAGATAATTGTTATTTGAATTTTTAGTAGAATTAGGAACCACAAAACAACTGCGTTTTGCCCACATAAAGAACAAACTTAATAGTTAGTTACACGAAGTCCCTTGGGTTCGACAATCCGGACTTTTCCGATTATTACTGCACCGACAACTGTGCACTTGCAGTTGGAGCGTGTCAACCAGCAAAAGAACTCGCGATAGCGCTCATGGAAATGCGATCCCTCTTCAAAGAGGAGCTCTTCTGAGAAGACAACACCCTTAGAGGGGTACAGCTTTGGAAACCATCGCACGTTCTCAATGCGTGTGGCATAGGGCCTAGCAATAAACTCTTTCCGTTTGTCGCATATCAAGCTCCAAACGCATTTGGTGTTGTTCGCTCCGAACCACCTCGCAGCCCTGCCGCTGTTACGCTCCTCCGTCTCGCCTGGAGGACACCACTTGTCGGGTTTGAGAGCAGTTGGAGCATAGGATGGCCATCGCTCGAAAACCCACATCGTCAAGAAGGAAATGTTGACAAAAGTCAGTACATCGAGGCGGCCACGCGACTCTTTCATGGCTAGAACCAACTGATCAAGCCTATAGTACAGCGTGCCCAAGACCAAGGGTCCGAGGGCGACTCTCTGGCCAAGGGCGAGCCTCACAGCAAGTGGCAAAACATGGTAGAAGACCCCATCATGTGGGTGACCGTCAATCAAGTACCTCGACAACCAAGCACAGAGGAAAGCACAAAGGGTCAAATGATAGCCTTTACCCTCCACATAATTCTCGGCCTCTGGGTTCTCACTCAGAAGCTTCTTAGTGATGCTGCTGTTCGCATAGTCTCGAAAGAAGTACTGCAACCATTTGTTCCAGGTATTCTTCGCAGACGTATCCACTAACTGCCAATTTGGAAGGGCTTTCGTAGTAGTCCACCGGGTGGAGATTTTCTTTACCTCTGCCAGGCATTCCTCCATCTGCGTGTACAAGGCAATCTCCACAGCCGTCCTCAACGGACTCAAAGGGTCTACCTCACCCATGGGAGAAAGATCGTACAACATCTGCACGTCCTCGAGTGTAGGGGCAGCCTCGAACTCAGCAAAATGGAATGTGTGAGTCGCAGGCGAGTAGCGGGAAAGAAGGTCTAGAAGCATGGACTGGTCCAGCTTCACGGCAGCACCCTTCATAGCACGAACAGCGAAGTATACGCTGGCTTCATCAAGAGTCGCAGCATGATTGGTCAACACGTGGTCAATCCACTCATCCATGTAGTCCAATTTCTGGACAAAAGCTTGGGTAGAAATCGCAGTGTAGGGGAAGTACCCATTTTCGATTCCCAATCGAACCACATCCTCGGAGCCAATTAACTCGAGCAAGGCTGAGTTAACCGGGCGAGTCAGTGTTAGCAATCCCTCAATTGGGACAGGAGCAGGCATTCTCTTCGCCTTAACCCTCGCATGGTAAAAATCTTTGCCACCTAGATAGGGGGCTTTTCGCCACAAAGCCTGCGGAAGATCGGGGATCTCTTCGTCCTCCTTGATGGGTTTGGTTCCTTTTGTCTTGGCCATTCCTGCGGAAGAGCAAGAAAAAGGGGGGAGAAATATGCTACTTCAGTTTGAATTTCGAGATTCAAGATCTACAGAAAGAAAGATGAACAGTTTCTGGTATCAATTTCAGAAATTAGAGGGTTGCATTATCAGGGGATTTCAAAACCCTATCCAAGGTCCTTATTATTGAGGGATCAAGCCGCAATTGGGTCCAAAGCTTGAAGCTTCTTCACAAGTTTCAACAGATTATATGGGTTTACAGATTCAACGCAGTTCAAGGCATACACTGGTATTTTAAATCGAAATTGAACAAGGACAACCTTGTTTTCGCAAAGCTTGCTTGGATATACACAGTTGAAGAAGACGATTTGCAGTTTTGAACTGATGATTGATTATCTGAATCTGCTCTCGAAGATCTCCGGGTACCATTCACTTTAAGAGAAAGAAGTGATGCTTTGCAACAGTGGGGGATACAAAGTATTTATCCAAAAACAATGAAAGGTTGCGTCCTTTCAGTAGTCGAATCACAACCGTCACCGTCGAATCGCGCAATCACAGGACAAGCTGACGTCACGCCTAAAACCCTAGAAGCCAGACGGCATGACTCTTGGGGTTTTAGGTCATAATGGCACGCACGGGGGCTGAACTTACCCGTATTTGAATTGGTGCGTGGCGGCAACGCGTATGTTGGTTTCCGCGCATGGAAGTCTATACAGCTATGAGTCTTCACGCGCAGAAATGGGGCTAATGTAGATAGTGCTTTCTGAGCTGACAGATCTTGGCCACGTGGCAACCATCCAGCACACCATATTTTGCTCCACACACACTGGATGACCAGCCGAGCTGATCCATGTGGGGGCTGCGAGACAGAGCCCTCGCATACCACCGCACGGGACTTGTAGGGACTTAGTGGTTTGGAGGCTAGAGTAAGCCCTGTCGCGTGCGAGCCAAGCCCGCGCGCGACCTTTAGTAACGGTTTTGAGAGATTTGTGGCATGAGCTCCATAAACCCGGTCAATCCGGTCAAACCCGGTCAATCCGGTCAAACCCGGTCAACCTCGTAACGGTTCCGGTATTCGCGCACAACGTGCTGTAACGGTCCCTATATACTCGGACGAACGTGCCGTTATGGTTAAGCTAATTAAGCCGCCATCAATGGGCGCATTAACCACACTACAACGGTCACGTTCCCTGCTATACATAGGACGTTAACCTTTCCATACAAAGGAGAACACACTTGCTATACGCGGAAGCTCTGCCAAACCTCTGTCTCTCTCTCAGACATTACTACTGCCTTACTCTCTCCCTACACACAACCCCACTCTTCCTGTGCGATCCCTGATCCTCTACATACGGTGTACACGGAGGTCTCCCCGCCGGAATCTCTTGTGCACAAATGGAATCCCGAACGCGGACTCCAAGTCACGACCAAGGCTTGACCTTCCGCACCATCATCATAACGTGTTGGACTTTACGTCCCCGTTGGAGGGCTTCCTCAACCGGAATCTGCCCGCAGCCTCCCGTCCCCGCCAAGTTGGGGACTTGGAAATTGGAACTCGATCGGAGATTTGAATTGAAAGTGGTAAATTGAAAATATTCAAAAGATAAGAGGTAGTAGATTGTAATTGACCAAAACTTTTCTTAAATCTTACACTTTTTGAAAAAAGTTCACTCCTTTCCAGTTCTTGATTTCTCTCACACTTCACTCTCTGCAACCATTCCCGATCTCCAAACCCATCAACAATGGCGATCATAACCGAAGAACAAGACCCACCACCATCATCCAAACTCCACCAACGCAGAACCTCATCAACCCCCAAACCCACCTCAAAACCCACCTCTCAATCACCCCCAAAACCCAAAACCCCCATCACCACAACCCCTAACCCCTTCACTTTCTGGTTCCACTTCACAATCATCGTCTCTCTAATCACTCTCCTCTTCGTCTCTTTCTCAAACCTCTCCCCACAAGACCCAAAAGCCTGGTTCCTCTCTCTCCCAACCCATCTCCGCCAACACTACTCCAAGGGTCGAACCATCAAGATCCAAACGGCTCTCAATCACCCCCCAATTGAGGTCTTCACGACCCAAGAAGGGCCTGTGAGTTCAGAGAATGTGCTGATTGTTCATGGGTTTGGTTGCAGCTCTTTCACTTTCAAGCAAGTGGTGAAGTCTCTGGGTCTGAGAGGGGTCCATACAGTGGCAATAGATCTACCAGGTTCAGGGTTTTCAGATAAGTCCATGGTGGTGATGAAGGAGAGGCCAGCTGGGGTTTTTGAGAGGGTTAGGGAGCTCTACAATGATATTCAAGAGAAGGGTTTGTTTTGGGGGTTTGATGAGTTGGTTGAAAAAGGGTATGTGAATTATGAAGAGAATGGGATTGGGGTTTCCGAGAGAGAGACGGTCGAAGCGATCGAGTTGGGAAATGAAGAGATGGGTAGGGTTTTAGGGCAAGTGATTGATACATTGGGGTTAGCTCCTGTGGATTTGGTTCTTCATGATTCTGCTCTAGGGTTAGCTGCCAATTGGGTTTCGGAAAACCCGGGTTACGTGAGGAGTGTAACGCTTCTCGACACCACCTCGAAAGCTACGGCTTTGCCTTTGTGGGTGTTGGGTGTGCCGATTGTTAGGGAACTTGTTTTGGGGTTTAGGATTGTGTTTGAGAAGGTTCTTGAACGGTGCTGTTCAAAGTCGGCTGCTGGTTTGGATGTGGAGGCTCACAGGCTTCTTTTGAAGGGGAGGGATGGGAGAAAGGCTTTGGTGGGAATGGGGAATAAGTTGAATTGTAGTTTTGATTTGGTCGAATGGGGTAGTTCAGAGGGAGTGAAGGGTTTGCCGATACAAGTGATTTGGTCTTCCAGTTCTTCAAAGGAATGGACCGAGGAAGGGCACAATGTGGCTAATGCTCTCCCGCAGGCCTCTTTTGTCACTCATTCTGGTGGTCGCTGGCCTCAGGTGAGGATCATAACTTGAGTATTGTTTTCAATTTTTGACATACATGACCAATTCCGCGTTCTGCATTTTGTTATGATTGACTTCACACTACTCGAAGTTGCTATCCCAAATGTAATGAAAAATGTGATTCATTTTGTTTCCTAAATTTGACTAGAAGGGAGTAGGTTAGCAAACCTAGTAACTCTATTGTAGAGAACTGGATTCATATGATGCGGTAATGCAAAATTTAAGTAGAGATTGACTACGTGCTGGAGTAAAAAAAATTCTGGAGATAGTGATGAGACAAGTGTATTCTTGTGGTAAACGTGCATCCATATTGAAGCATTCTATTTTCTTTTGGGCAATTATCAAAGTGGCGAAGGCATTCATTGGGTGGAATGTAGTAGATACAAGGCATGGGTTCAAGGCTAGGAAAGTAACTATTCCACCAAAGACTAATGTTAGCTTGGTAACTATTTAACCCTTGGTTCTTTAGAATCTTACGGGCTTATGGCAAATGGGCATACAATCTTTTCATTATAGCATTCGGTCAAATTTTCAATTGAAGGTTCTGAAATGAACTCACTGTTTGGAGAAAGGGTTGATGGTTTACCTTTTTATGAATCTTAATTACAGTAACTGTAGTCTGTAGACTTATATCACTGTTAAGGACAAGCCCTAAGGGCTTAGAGTCAACCAACATATGTATTGAATCATTATCAGTTCACTCGGCTATTGCGGCCGTTTGGATCGGGGGTTAGGTTAACAATAATGAGAGTTAACTTTTTCGATGTTTTGAGTGGGTCCCGGTGGACTGGTTTTGTTTCCTTCTCTCACTAAATCCTTAACCCACCCCCCCTCCTAACAACGTAGGGACTAGGTTATCCTAAACCTTAAAACTACCCTTTCCAAATTGTAGTTACAATTATGTAGTTAGAAATTGCAAGTTTCATCCTGCAGAATGCATCTTATCCCATACCATAATGTATATAGTGGCTCAAGAGATCTTGCAATGGCGTATTTACTGTAGAAGAATGAGAAGACTTGATGACTAAAAATAGAAAGATGAGGTGTCAACGTTGATGACTTGTGCCTTCTTCCTTAAGTATAGGTGCTCTTATTAACTACTATTGTGTTTTTTTATTTATTTCTGAGTCTGAGTATTTTTAGGAAAATATATAAATTAAATTATTTACGAGATGAATTTTGCATGACCCTTAATTAGCGAAAACACGGAAACTTAAATGCATGTTTTCCGATATAGAGAGAGCCATAGAGGCTAGTTGAATGAAAGGGAACTTAAAGTGGTGGGTCAGTAATGATACATCAGATGATCCAAATAACCAGAAGCCTACAAAACCTCAGTATCAAGCTCTGTTGATTAACAAGTGGTCTCATTAAGTGAACTTGTAAGCCGATGGTCTCATTACTGAACTGTAGGACATGTTCAGTATTAATCCTGCTGAAGCTCTATTGGTTCATGCGGCGACATATATGAGAAAGCATATGAGAAAATAACCTCATCAGTATCCCGTTCCTCATTATTGTGAAATCCTTTGCCAAAAAGTTCTGTGACAGCTATCAGGTACGAGATGATCTTTGAAATCATTGATAGAAACCTATGCCTGAACATGGTCCCTTGGAGCCTTAGCATACCCTTAACAGATGAAAGCAACTCGTTATTAATTTTGTAGAAGACTAGAAGTGTTTTTTCATCATCCTCTGAGTTGAATATGAAAATTGTGAAGGTATTACCTCATGTTAAATGATGATTATGCTAACTTAGATATTTTCTCCGCCACGAAGTGGACAATTGAAAGAACTAATGTCATGCTCAGTTTTGCTCCTTGTTTCATCGTCAGTACTCAGTATGAAGCACTAGCAACATCAGACTAAACTTGATTGGGATATGAGATGCAAGAGTCTTGGACTGACATCCTCCAGATGCAACATCAGCACCTGATGAATGAGCCTACATCAATCTATGAGCACGATTACTAAAACTTAGCTCTCCGGTGATGTCTTGACTAACTCGTTATCGTGTGTTTCAAAGTCCTGTAGCTAAGTAAAGTCTCATTAACTGAATCTCTTTGTTTTGTGCATTCTTATTCAATTGTAAACTGTCATTCATGTTGGTAAGTCGAGGATCATAACCAGTGCAAAGATAGAAAATGTACGGATTATATTATTTGTCCCTGAACTTTCCTCTCCTGACTGAAGTCCCTTTGCTGAAACAAGGATTTGATTTGGTCAGTTACATTGAAGCTTAAGGTGTCAAGGGGCCGGGCCGGGTTGAAGGAGGGCTGGGAGGGGACGGCCGTGCCGGGTTGGAGGCCCTGTGGGGGGAGGGGGCCGGTCCGAGCCGAGGAGTGAGGAATGTTAGCACGCACTGTGCCCGTGCCCAAAATTCATGGGTTTAAGGGGGCCGGGCCGGGCTGGGCTGGGTATGTATTTTTTTATATATATATATATTTTATAAATATATTATGTGTATATACATATATCTATATATATTCTTATATATATCTATATCTCTATATATTCTTAAAACTAAACGGGTGGACAAAAATACCCCTTCAACTAGCCGCTTGTTTTAAAAAGGGAGGTGGGGGGGGGGGGGCAAAAACGTAAAAGATACTCAACTAGATTTTAAAAAGAAAATTGGCTGTTAATTCATGGGGGGAACCGGTTTGTGCCAATCGGGGGTGGAGGTGAACCGCTCCGGGTTGGGGCCAAAGGGAAGGGGTCGTGGCCCGGCTGTGCCGGGGGTGGGAGAGGGCTGGGTTAGGGGGTAAATAGTGCGGGGCGGTCTGGTTTTGACTGTGGGCTGCCCCCTTTGACACTTTGAATTGAAGGTCGTGTGAGTTTGTAACAGAACCCAACAAGGACTGATTATGGGTTTCGTTTATTTTTATGGTCACCTTTCCTTTCATGTTGTTTTGCCATTATTGGAAGATTTTTTGGAGTCACTTGCTGAAGCCACCAATAGGCACCTATCTAAATTTACTCTCATAGCCTCATGGTAGATTTTACAGTGTGATTTGCTTGATGTGAGCAAAATATTTGTTTATCAATAATTTGAAGCCTGTATTACATTTTGATATCTGCAACTCGGGAATTTCTGGCATTTCAGGAAGATGCATCACTTGAAGTAGCTGAAAGCATTTTCCAGTTCCTTTCCACATTGCCAAAACCAATTAGACAAAAGACGGAAGAACCAATACCAGAACACATCCAGAAGCTGATGGATGAGGCAAAACGCGGCGAGCATCAAACCCACCATCACCATGGTCATGATCACAGTGACCACGATCTTGCTCATGCTAGTTACGCATACGGTATGGGTCACGGATGGGCTAGTTGAGAAGACGACCTCCTATATACTCACTGACTATTACGCGTGATTTCTCCTTTGATATCTGTAACTTTGATTCATCTCTTGTAGTAGTTCTGTATTATTCTGCGTAACAGAAAATTGTTCGAGGAAGATCAAAAGGGTAGCGTTTCGCTATTACTTAGGCAATATGGATGTATGGTTTTGCTCACTGTTTGTATAACTTTGTTGTTGTTGGGCCTGCATTGTAAACAATCTGTTGTGTGAAATTAAGGCGTCATTTTGAGAACATTGTGAAAGTTTACGTGGCCAATGACGCAATTTTTCAGTATGAGATAATACAGGTGAGGCTCAAGTGAGTGCACGTCCCCATTATAATTATGATACTCACTAGCCTAGCAATTTCCGACCCGACCACCCGATAGAAAGTTAGTGGGTTTGGGTCGATAAGAATCCCAACGAGTGAAAACGGATCTTACCGAAAGTGACACAAAAATAAGAGGTCGCATTAATGTCAACTTTTACAACCCAAAAATGATCCGTTTCAACCCGACTGGCACAACAATAACCATTTTTTTTATTAATTATTTTTTTAGAAATAATATAGAAATAATGCTAACAATATTCGGGTCGACACGGCGACCCGGAACGAAGTTAACGGTTTGGGTCGACACGGACCCACAATGGGTTAGGAGCAGGTCGACCCAAAAGTGATGAATACAAATGGGTCGACTTCGGGTCAACCCGTTCCTGACTCGCCACAGTTCGACCATCACGAGGTGTTAAACGGTGCTGGCTGGGTTGGAAGGGGCCTGCGAGAGGGGCCAGGCCGGGATGACGGGTTGGGAAACTTGAACGCCACCGGTCCCGGGCACTAAAACCCGAGGGGGTGGGGGGGGGGGGGGGGGAGGGGTGAATTTGTATTATCATTATTATATTAAATAAAACAACATCGGGGGTGGTCAGTTGGTGTAAAATTCGACCTGCACTATATTGGGGCCCGGGCTGGTTCAGGTGTTTTTTTTAAGTACTGGTTCGGGTGTTGGATGGAGCTGGACTGAGACTGGTTTTGACTCATTTTAGTGTGGCTCGGGCTGATTTCAAGCCTGGGCCAACCCCCTTGACACCTTGAGACCCAACCCGTAACTTAGCGAGTTTTGGTCGACACGAGTCAGGAGCAGGTCGACCCAAAAGCGACACGAAAATAAACGGGTCAACTTCAGGTCAACCCGTTTTTGACACGACACAGCTCGACCCAACCCGCAACCCAACGGGTCGACCCGAATCACGTGTCCTCGTTAACGGTACAGAGCTAACCTACACCTCAAAGCCTCCTCACCATTCATCTTCAGTGGCTTCCCTTTCTCTATCTCTTAAACCTAAAAATGGGATTTTGTTGCGACGAAGACGACGATGAAATCCTCCAACCTCTCAACAACGCCGACACCTCCCTCCACCAAACCCTAGACCGATCTCCTCCCGCCGGCGAACCACACGGCGGCGAATCCACCGTCCTGTCACCGATGAACTCCAATTTCGAAGCTTTGGTGTGCAGGGACGTCCTCCGAACAATCTTCGAGAACCTTCCGCTAATCGACCTAGCTAGGGCGGCTTGCGTTTGCAGGATATGGTGCTCGGTGACTTCCGACCGTGAGATGCAGACGAAGGCCTTCATGTCGCCGTGGAGGTTGAAGGAGGTCGTCGGAAACCCTAGCTCCGGTAGCTTCTGGAGGGATAATAGTATCGGAAGGTTTGCGATTTCGCACCGGTTGGTTCGCGGTGATACCGTGGCTAGCCTCGCCGTGAAGTATTCGGTTCAGGTAATTGACGTCTCTGTCTTCTGCGGTTTTGAATTCGGTTGTGCATATCATGAATTGGTTTTTGAATGTGAGATTTGAGTCAGATGTGTGAAATTGATCTGTTACCTCAAAGGCACATATGAGAAGATGAGTAATTGATTTGCATCTGTATTGAATTTATGATTTAGGGTTTCATCTTCATGTATGCAAAGTTTGATTAGGGTGCAGTTGTGAGACTATGCTTAATCTTCTTTGATTACATTGGTCTAGTTGTTTGTAGCTCAAAGTGTCAGTGAGAGGTATTGAATCAAAGATGTTCGAGTAACTAAAAAATTGGGACTTGCTTCATCAAGAATTGCTTCTAGTTTAAACGGTTAATGAGAAGTGCTTCAGGTCCCTCAAATAAGTTAAAGCATGAATGTTCTTTAAAATGGAGTTAGGAAGGTCTGCTTTCTTACCTGTGCTACTTGCTAGTACATATGGGAAGTCATCTAGTCTGCTTCAGCCACTGAGGTCCATGTACTTTAGGAGTACCTCTGAACTAGTTGGTGTCATTAAGACAAATGCAATGAACAAGTGTGTGTAGTTTCTTTCTCCAAGTAGAGTTGCAATTGCTCTTTGTCATGACAAGGGAACATAGTTCCATCTCTGCAAGTCTAGCACAAGGCAAGCACTCTCCCTGAGGAGAAAGTATTCATCGGGTCATGCCCCACTCCGTGGCAAGTAAGTGTGGTGGTCGGCGCCGATCAAAATTTGACAAATGTAAGAAATAATTAAGTGGGCTTCATCTGGCGAGTTTACATTTGTCAGATTCTGATTGGCGTGGACCACCATGCTGAGGGGCAGACACATGGATTACTACCTCTGTTTCCTTTGGTTTAGCTGAGAGAAAGTGGGCACAGGTTTTAAGAAACCTGTGTTTTTTACATTACCCTCGTTTATCCATTTAATTACCATCCCTCTCTTCCTCCCCCCCCCTCTCTCTCTCACGGTAAACACACCACCACACCAGCAACAACACAACCACTAGGAGCTGCAATAACATATCAAAGTGAACCAATTCTAAACCAAAAAAGAAAAAATTAAAAACAGAGTTGGAGCTGCAATAACATATCAAAGTGAACCATATATGTGCGGATCGAACCAAACTTACGAGAAAGAAGTAGAGAAGAACAAAAACAAAAAATAGAGAATTTACAGTATCTCAATTGAAGCCCAGATTTACAGAGAGGGAGAGGAGGAAGAACGGACCACCGCCACTGTCGCCGCTAACACCACCAGATCCGTGATGATAGACCGGAGAACAGCCGCCTAGCCACCATCGGAACCGCGCCTCGCCACCAGAAAGCTCCGGTCAATCTTTTCTCTGCGTCCTCGTCTTCTTCTTCTTCTCCTGGCTTCCACTACTCCCAATCCCGCCACCTTCGCCGTCGGAAAAGAGCCAACGCCTCCGAACCCGAAACTCGTGAATGATCAGAGTATATCCAATCCTGGTCTTGTTGTGTAGAAGAAGACGATCAATGAGAATAAATCACCACCAAAGAACAAAATAATCAACGAACATGACTAGATCTGGCTTTGAAGATTCAAAAGGGGTTGGGGTTTTTTTTTTTGTTTCTCTTTCCTCCGTCTCTTTCTCTCTCTATCTGTCTACCTACTGTGAATGGAGAGAGGGCCAAGTATATTTGGATAGTGGAGGTGGTGAAAGGGTAGCTTAGTCATTTAGCATCAAATTATTACCAAAATAGAAAAGTAGGCTGAAAGAAAAGAAACAGAGGTAGTACATATCATGGGTACACACTTACATGTTTTGTATATCAACTATCAAGTAATGTTGAAAAAAGAACAAAAATGATTTAGACTAAATTTAAATCGTCTTTAATATTATATAGTTCACTAATAATATTAAAGGCGATGTATCATTGACAAAGAACCGCGTCGGTAACACGATTGACTACCGACACGAGGTTATTGATCAACAAGTTCAGGAGTTAATCAAATTCCAGGCACCAAACTGTCAAAAGATTATTGACCAACAAATTTGTACTTAAGTTCCAACAGACTAGAAAATTAACCATTAAACTAGGGCTTGATATTGACACTTTGTAATTGAACAAGTTTGCCCGAAACTTGTGTTTGATACAGTAAAGATCAATTAATCAACAAAACATCAGAAAATTCACCATTAATGTTGAACTAGGGTTTGATGATTCAGAATTTCAGATCATAGACATAATAACTGAATTCCTTAAATACACACAAGATAGAGATCTTGACAAGAACTTGGTGAAATTTGTGAAATTGTGATACTTCAAATCAGTGAAGCCTTGAAAGAATGAAATTTTGGAAAGAGACTGACCTAATCAGTCACTAAGTCGGCGACGAATATAGCACCAGGGGAAATAATAGGCTAATCTCCGATCTCCACAACCGGAGTTTCTTCCACCGTCAATGGGAAAGAAAAAATTGGGTGGTTGCGCGTGACCCCACAAGGCACAATGTGCGCATGGCCCAATGAATACTTTCTCCCGACACTGAAGAAATATAGTACCAATCATGGCCGAACATTCAGACAATAGTTTCCTTATTGCTTGTATTCTGAAAGGTTTTTCCATTCTGAAGCCATGTACTTAAATTGTTTCCTTTCCTGTATTATTGGCTTATCTAGATCAAACCTATTTGACGTAGAAAAGAGTTATTGTGTTTCCTCTTTTATCTCTTCTAGGTTGTGGGCATAAAGCGCTTGAACAATATGATGAGTGACCATGGCATACACTCAAGGGAGAGGTTGCTAATCCCTCTAAGCAACCCGGACCTTCTGATTAATGGGACGTGCTATATAGAACTGGATGGCCATGCCCGAAGGGAAGTCGCCGTACTATATCTGGAAGGCGGACCTGAGAAAAATTACTGTGTCGTTGGAAGTAGGGTTTCTACTGATCAAGGCAGGAAGAGGATAATCGATTCGATGAAGAGAAGTTTGCAAGTTGACGACGGGACTGCTGAATATTACTTGTCTATAACAAACGGTGATATCCGAGCTGCTCTTAGCGAGTTCTCTGAGGATCTCAGGTGGGAGAGACAAACAGGATTGGCCTAAGATGATGTCAAGAAAGTATAGAAATAAAAGTGGTTTGGAGATGAGAAGAAGTTCCCTCTCAACAAGTGTTCTTTACTATGTTTATATGTATGTATATATAGCTATTTGGCTAAGTTTCATAAAATGTGTTTGCAACCTCGTACTTGAACCGAGAAGTGCATACACCATATGATTGTAGTAAACTGTTTGTTTGTTTGCATGTTTCTTGAGTATATTTGTATTATTCACGCTACGGGTTTTAGTACAATTGAATTTGTTAATAAATAGAGCCCTTATCTTTCGAATCTGTTCTATCATGATCCTCACCAGGAAACTCATCTTTGCTCGCTAGAGAAGAAGATGACTAGAGAACAGTGATGATGATGGTAGTTGATTGTCGCGGATGACTTAATTTGCATTGTCAAGACACTCAAATGTCTACACAGTGTTGAGAATTTATTACAAGATGGGATAGAAGAGAGACATCTCGCAAGTGATGTTATATAAACACCACAGTAAGTATAGATTATAAATTGTTTTGACATATAACCCTCATGCACTACAAGTTCGCTGACACTGCGATACGTGCACTATGAGACGCCCCTGACAGTGCACTCAAAAGTTATACTGCAGGTGCGCGATGTCAGTGAATCAAAAGTGTTGCGCGGTGAAATCAATATTCATCACTATGAGTTCTCAGAAGTCATAATGCATCGAACCTTGTTCTTGTCAAAAGCTGAGGATTTGGGCGTGACCTCCTTTCAAAACTAGTTCGCAACTCAAGCACCGTAGTTGGCTAAGGCACATCTCACAATTTACCTCAACTATCCCGATGACTTTAAATTGAGAGAGATTTTAAAGATTGAGGCACAACAATTTGCCTCAACTATCACTATCCCAGGACTTTAAATTGAGAGAGATTTTAAACACCCAGTACGTACCCAAGACGAACTCTCCGTTCAGCCCAGTGATCAGGGCCACTGAGGCAGTTTATTGTGGTCTCGAGTTCGAGCCTCCCCCTACCAGTAACATAGAATTGACTTCTTACCCTGTATCCAGCTATTTATTGAGAGAGAGAGAGAGAGAGAGAGAGAGAGAGAGATTTGAAACACTAAATATATATACATACATCTCAGTGTCTAAGCATAAATAAAAACATATTGATCATACATGTAAACTGGAAAGAGGTATACCCCCTTGAATATAAATGTAAGAACAATGAACTTGAGAATGAGACTACTAACATAAAAACTTGCAGAGCCTCTATAACAATTTCTCCAACCACTAAAGTAAAAAATAAGCCACTTTGGGTGAGATGGAAGCTAATGTCAGACTACATTTTGCAGTAGTAACTTGGCGATAACAATCAAGAGTTAGCTTGTAGTATCATGTACCGCTTCTAGGGTTTGACTTGACTGAGTAGGGTTTGTAAGTGAGGCCATTTCCTTCTCTTGTAGTTCCTTGAGAAAGCTCTGGGCAGTCGATGTCACAATCTTCATGGTAAAGTTCAGAAGCACAAGCAACACAACGGTGTTCCAGACTGAAGAAAGCGATAAATCCCACTTCTTTCCCTGAACGAAAAAACAAAAGGGTTGATTCTAACGAAAGCAATGAAAAAAAAAGTCGATTGTAAATGGTAATTGTCATGTGATGGGGTAAATAAATGGTGAGTGACACGTAAGTAGAAAATTGTAATTATCGCGAAGAAGCCTCTTAATGTCGTTGGGGATTTATGTTGATTGGTAGCAATTAATAAACTGCATGTGGGTTCTGAGGTCAAATTAAAACTGCAGGTTTTCGGTAACAAATGTCAAACTGCAGGTAGGTTTGGAAGTCATTTTACAATTGTACCGAGTTTTCAGTAACAAATGGCCAACTGCATGTAGGTTTACGGTTCAACAGTATCTAAATACCTCAGTTTTTTTATTAAGTATTTAAATACCTCAGTTAAATCAAGATACCCTGAGTTCTTGTAATACAGGTATTACTTTCACTTAAAATAATGGTCTGGATCTAGATCACCTAAAACCTCTGGGAGGGGCTTCGCTCCCGCTCCCAATCCTCGCTCCAGCGCTTTCAGCTCGAATTCACCTATAATCCTCGCTCTCAGAATTCGAGAGCACGTTTTCACTAACGCTCTGTACTTTTTCAGTAATGGGTCTCACTACTAAGTTATCAAGCCTATTTGAAACTAAGTCAAACTAGAATTTCAACCAAAATGACATAGTCAACCATTTACGGAGGTAGACTCATGCCTCATTGTATGTCAAGTTCGCATAACTTACACTCACTCAAGCTGAGCATCCATTACATTTTTCAGTATATGAGGTTCTAGTTTTATATATAAGCTTATTAGTTATTGCCACAAAATCTAGATTATACATAAATCAATACATAGTATATTTATATCTAAAATTATATTGAATAAATCATCTATATACGCGCTCTCATGACGCTCTCAAATACCACTTTTTTAGAATTTTTCGCTTTCACGCTCCCGTTTTCGCTCCCGCTCCAGGTGACTTAGGTCTGGATCTATGTCACCCAGAGCGGAAACAGATGCGGGAGCGGAAACCGTCTAAGTTTAGAGGGATCACATTTGAGAGTTCCAAGGCATCGTCTATATATAATACTTATTTAATTTGAGTTTAAGACGAAAACTATTATCTTCACAAGTGTGCAATGAATTCATATTGAACATCGTGTTATGTAGTACAAAAGCATTAATCAGACAGTAATAAAGAAGAACTTACCTTCACTTCTGAGGTAGCTTGAGGAGAGGCTGTCATATATTTCTCTTTGACAAGTTGAAGTTTCCGAATGATATTGGGCAAGTGAGAATCAAGTCCAGGAACTAGTTTTAGAACCCAAATTAACCGATTCTCTACTAGATCAAGGAGTTGATTGTTGCAAATTAAGATGATTAAAGCTGTCTGCACAAAAGACAAAATGTCTTTATTGTTCAACCAACACACTAATTAAATGCATACCCATCAACCAACAGATAGGATTGATGCGATTAACAATTAAGGGCTGTAAAATCTCCACGAACCTGTATGTGAGTTTTAATAAGTGCCTTGCCAATCATTGTAGCTGAAAAGAACTTCCAGAAAGGGATACCAAGTTGTCCACACATTATACCAGCCAAGTCAAATAGAGGATTCGGCACCTGAGAAAATGCCTAGAATGAGCTTCATGAAAAAACTAGTGCAGGATCATAATGTGAGATGGAAATTGAAATCAATTTCAAAGATGAAACTGGATTTTATCAAGTTTGCAGAAAGAAACTGTTCAGTTTGCTAACTCTCAAGTCAATAACTAGAAGTGATCTTTAGTGGAGAGAATTTCTTATTTCATTTTACTAGTACATCCTCCAATTCTCTCATACAGAAGCGATAACATTTAGACCGATATCAGGAAATAAGCACTGAGTAAGTTCCATCAATTCTGAATAGTGACAGTACGACAGTAATATGTTAGCTATGACTTAGGATAATCTTTTTGGTTCTCCAAAAGAGCACCAAGTGGTGTCTACCAATGAATGTGCATCACTTGCACGAATTGTCAGTTCAGCTTACCACTATTTGAGGATCCACATACGCTCATTGATTTCCTTGACTTAGGAAATGAAGGAATAAAGCGACGAATATGTAGTTTTCAAACCACAAGGACTCCCACCCACCACTTCTTCACGAAGTAGAATCTTTGCTTAACAGAATAAGAGGCAATATACTTTCAAGGTACCCTCAAGATTGAAATTAGGCACTGGGTCCATTTCTCATTAGAGCATGAGAGGACTGCAGCATGACATTTCACGGGATATGGAAACAATTTTTAATGAAATTATTCAGATGGCAACAAAGCATGAGTAAAAGGTAGCGTCCAAGGATTCAAGCCAGAGTAAACAGAATTGAGATTACTTGCTGAAATTAAGTTCAGGCAAAGAATTTACCGAAGCCAGAACCAGAATTGTAAGGAAGTTCAGGTGTTGAGAGTGTGCAAGAAAGCGTTCTTCCATTCTCTTTAGGTATCTTGCTATGATACCGCCATCTGCTTTTGCATCTGCAGTAGGATCTTCATCTTTCACAACGGCAGATTTGGTACCTGACAAGTAAGCTGCAAAAGCAATAATATTAGTACGTAGAAATGCCTTGTATTTATGGACAGACTTTTCAAAAATCATTCCTTAGAAATCGGAACCACACTGTAAAGAAGATAACAAACAGTTAAACTGTAAAAATTTACCTGCCCTTGATATAAAATATGGAGGAAGCTCCCCAAGTGCAGTTCCAATCCCCCACAGAATTGCCTCCAACTGAATCTGTGGCAATATGCTACTAAATGGAACCCGAATGTCCGATGCATATAATGGTGATCCAAATTCGGAACACTCTCTATCCAGCCAGGAAGGGCTACTTTTTAGTTGAATAGTATCATATGGAGCAGCTTTTAAATCAACCCGTCCACATTGCACAGCTTTTATTGTAAATAGGGCAATATGTGGGCCCAAGTATAGAACAAATGTGTGCAAACCAGATCCTGAAAAGAATAAAGAATGGTTATTTGAACATTGCAAGCTTCTCAGGAAATCTACACGCAGTACTAAACTCTTAGGTGGAGAGAGCTGTTGAAAGGATGTAACATATGAGAGTGTGAAAGTTCCATGACTGAAACCTCTTGCCTCTGAACACATAGCAAACACCGGTTATCAGGGTTGAGTCTTGACTCTTCAATTCCTCCCAAAGAGATGTTGGGGATAAACCACTGGCCACTAGCTAAAGAATTAGCATGAATCATGTAACTACAGAATATGTCTCAAATGTCAAGGGACCATTTTAAGTCAATTACTAGATGTAATCTCTCAATTTTAGACAACGCATTCCTCGAGTTGCATTTGCACATGCACTTCAAATACAAATTTATTGCATGCTAAACCATGTCTAATAAAACATATTTTGGCAACATGTAGTTGTTACTACTTAGAGGTTCCATCCTCCCAAATAAAGGAGGAAATTGCGGATGCTAGTTCCATGGTGGCAGACTGAATGAATTTTCTTTTTAACTTTCTGATTCATTGAAATTGTAACTTACTCTTCATTATTCACGTGTTTGATGTCTCATCGTTTAGGTATGTATTAAGAATCTAAAGCTAATCCAATAGGCAGTATCTTTAATTGATGCGACGATAATATATTTTTACAGAATAAGAGCAAAGTAAGTGGTAAAGATTGAATTCAATCATTCTTCTTACCCAAGCCAATTGACGATGCGACACCCAGGGCCAACCACCATAATCCAAACTGAACATAATGACCAACCTCTTGGAAGTGCTGAAAAAAGTACAAGCAAAAGCATATATCAAGAATTATAGTACAGGATACAAAGTTAGATCAAAATAAGAAACAAAAGTCTAACAGTCACAGTAGCCTCCACATAGAGCACTGACCCAAAAATTGATGAGCACATTTTAATTGTTACAACAACAAGAATAAAATGTTCTCATACAATATAAAAGACATTTCTAACATGAATGACTACCACAATTTTTAGTAATATAAGTAAACATATATAAATGCTAAGTACCTCATTTTGAGGTCCTCGAACAGTGGCAGCCAATAGACCAATGCCTCCGGCCAGAACGCTTAACATCATAAGAAAACCACGAACGGACAAACCACCAACTAATGGTTTTGCCAGACATTGAAGGACGGCAAGAAAGAAATACTTGAACGTCCTTAAGGGTTGTGTCGTCAATGTCAAATTTTCTAGCTCGTGCAAATGCTTCTCTTGGATTCCTAAAGAAGAAGAATAAAATAAATCAGACAAATAAGAAGTGAGGAAAGATATCTCTGTGGTAGTGAGTAAGAGCCGAGGTGAGATAGTTGTATAGGAGCTTGGCAATTTTCTTCAGTTAGAGAACAATACTACAGAAATTACCCACAAAAAAGAAACCCAGAAATTTGTAGTCCGCAAAGACCAAAAGTTCATGAACTGTGAAACAAGCTAGAATGGGGAATTCTCATCGTAGTCGGATCTCAAGTAATTACTCAGGGAGGAAGGATGGGGCATTCTCGGGCTTAATAACTTCAGCCTCACTTCTTTTCATAGTGTCATTAACTTCAGGGTGTAATGCCCCTCTTACATATAGATTATATAATTATAGACTGCTAAAACTTAAGCAATTTAATGCTGCTCCAAAGACTAAAAGCAGCAGCCTTTAAACCTTAGAAACAAGTTAGTTCATTCTTGCCAGTTTCTTGCTCACAAAAAAATTATTATCTCAAGAAGAACAAAGTTCAAGGAGAGAAAGGAAACTTAAAATTTAGTGAAACATTTCTAACAATCTGTGTCGAACACATCTACAAGAACTTCATAATTAAAATTAGCCAATCCGCAAATCATTTGCTGCAAACTCATCTGAATGTCACTCTAAACTTGGCCATCCAATGCCATTGACAATAATCTACACTTTTATATCATATACCCAAAACTGAATAGCTTTGGCCATCCAATGCCATTGTCAGTAATCTACAGTGTTATACCATATACCCAAAACTGAATAGCTTGATAATGTTATAAACACGAGGGTTGATTCCAAGCAGAACCTAACACCATTGAGGCTCAATGAAGTTGACGAGCACTTGCTTTGCAAGTAACCCATATTTAGACCCTAAAGCAAAGGAAGATCAGCAAGACAAGGTGTGAACATATAGAGAACGCCACGCCGACCTCAATCCCATCATAGCTAGTGTGATTCAAGACTATTTATCTTCCACAAGACAACCCCACAGCGGCCTCAATACCCATTATAGCTTAGTGTGGTTGAAACCTCTTTATCTTCCACAACAATGAGGTGGCTCTCTGTCCCTAGTTGAGAAAACAAACCTTTGAAACCCACAAACACCAATGCTTCTTCTTAGGCAACTGAGGTTAGTATTAAGGAACTTGCAATTCCAAAAATCAAATTAGGTTTATTACAATTTCTGTAAGTTTCAGACTACAATGTGACAAAATCACTTGAATCCCCAAACTCCCATCATTCTAATCACCCCAAAAACCATAGGTAATCGCAAAGCCATAGCCATTGAATAGAAATACGCAATGCAACAATTCAATATACCCAAACCCTAAAACCGAATTAAGAAACAAAAAAGCCCCAATTTGGCAACTTATCCATATCCAGATTCCAAAACAAACCAACCCAATTAGGCAACAACAACTTACCTGAAATAGACGAGTCGACGTCAGCTGACGACGACGATGACATCATTCCGGAACCAATTTCTGCAGAGGCCATGGTTATTATCAGAAAGAGCTCTACATACGCAAAGATAAGGGCTTTGTAGGGTATCAGATTCGCCTCGGAAACTGCGATTTTTTTGCCTCGGGAATCGAAAAGGAGAGCTTTTTTTGCCTTTGTGTTATGCCGGTAATGGACGACGACGACAAGGGGATTAATTGCAGAGCTTCGGAGAGTTGCAGGTTATGCGTGAGCTCTTTAAATCGGAGAGAGATTCAGAGAGAGAGAGAGAGAGAGGGAGAGAGATTGATTGCGTAACGATCGCAAAACAAAAACGTATACAAATTTTGTGCGTCAGAGGATTAGGGTAATTTACACTTCACTCCACCCAAATTGTGTCTTCTTTGCGTTTTAGTCATTTTGTCATTTTTACAATTGAAGGCATCTTCGCTCTCTGCTGAAAATCTGAATAATTGATTGGCTGAAATTAATATGTGAAAATAAACTAATTGAAAATTTAAAAATAGTCGAAATTTTAAAGATATTTTGCAATAGCTCATGTGGGAGAATTTGTAAAATTAAAGATTTTGTGCATGGCAATTTTTTTTGTCTAAAATATAATTTAATCAAAACTGAAAAAATAATGAGACAAACATAGTTGAATTTAAATAAAACCAATTTTATTCAATTTTGACGAAAATCTAGGTTCCCAACCATGCACTAAGGCTGAGTTTGATATGCCTCACAAGTAACTTTCAAATTTTAACTTTGATAAGCTTATAATGTGTTTAGTGTGAATTTAAATGCTGAAATTTTAAATTTTGACTTATAAGTCTATAGTGTAAATAAGAGATGTCAAAAAAGTTTGAATTTCGAAGTTTTTCTTGAACTTTTTCACTAAACACCTAATCGTATATATTTTTATTCTTCAACTTTGTTGTTACGTATTTGTTGACTTAAACTTATAATTCAGAAAAAAAAAAAAAAAAAAAAAAAACTTAGAAATCAATTTGAATTACATATAAGTTATGCCAAACTCATCCTAAATATTGGGGGGTTCGAAGTCGAAATCTTATACATGACCTTCAAATGTTCTACTACTGAGTTAGTACCCATTTGCATCTTTGATATGTGTTTTTTTTGAAAAACATCTTTTGACATGTGGTTGCAAGTTCATAAATGAATCAAAAGAGATTAAAATTATAAATAAGGGGACACTACACTAGTATTGACTATACTCCCTCTCTTTGCTGTCAGCCACCTTGGGCTTCTTCTGTTATCCTTTTGGACACTCTAGGCCTGTCGGCCCATTTAGTAAAGACCATAATTTCTTCTTTTTTATTTTGAGGTGAAATCCAAGTTCTTTATGAAGAAAATCCAACTTAACACAATATTTGTTTGAACAACATTTTTTTTTGGGGAAAAGAAAATATTTCATCAATTCACGAACTGAGCAGTTGAGATAGTTACATCATCACTCACACCCCAATTTGAAAGACATCTCATCCAAATTTGTAGTGAGTCTAGACCTCGACCTACTTGAGCTCCCTGATGAGCCAACGAATTAACTATTCTAGGACAGCACTCAATTTTCACAAGTTGAAAAGACCGTAGCAAATCTCGACTATCTTCTACTACAATCCCGTATGAAGATTGGTCCAGCTACGTACCGACCTTGAGGTCATTTATCAAACGCAACAAGTCTGCTTCAACCTCAACAAAACGAATACCAAGCCGTTTTGCCAACATAAGACCTTCACGCATAGCTACGGCTTCAACGAGTTTAGCCGAACCCATACCGTGCAAGGGGCTAGTAATGCTATGTATAAGTACAACAAAACCTCTTTTGTTAAGAAATTATGTATTTCAGAATTCTATACTCCCTCTCTTTACCCCATAATTTAGTTCTCTTCTATAATCAAAAACTAATTAAATTATTACACTCATATTAATTTTTTGTCGGTGTTTAACAAAAAAAACTTTTTGTCAAGTCATTTATCATAACACCCTAACTTTTCAATTGTTTGGCACGTAAACATTACTTTCGGAAAAAAAAAAAAAAAGAAAAATACTATATTTCAAGATATAGAAAAGAGAGTCTACAATTTTGTAAAACAACTGACAAGATAATAGGAAACTAAAAGTTTGGAATAATTTTATTGACTCGGGGATCACATGTCATCAAGCACACAATGAACCAAATAAACCAACTTTGAAATTTGGTGAACCGACCAAAGAAAATGTGAACAGAGACAGACTGACAAAAAACTTTGATACAAAAAACAGTGATTAACTAGTCAATGATTTACTATCTTCATGAAACACGTTGTATCTATCATTTTCTTCATTTTTCTTTGAGCAGTTGGATCGGGATTTATTTACTGATGGGCTGAAGGCCCACTATATTTCGATCCAAGTGACCGTGTCGGGCCCATTATTTCATCAATATATATACAAAATTTAACCTATTATTGCATCCGAATATATTTACAAAATTTTGACCAGTTGAGCTCGCGATGGATTTACAAAGTTGCTTACCACTTATTCTAACCACTTTATCTAGCGTGTAGATTAATAGTTAATCTACAACACTATAGAAAAATTATCAAATAATTGATTCGTTTTACTATTCAAATCATCGGGTCAAAGTGACCAAGTGAATAGTGGTAAAAGTCAAAACGCGGACTTAGAAAAGAAACGGAGGTAGAAGTAATATTATGAGCAAACAATCGAATTATTAGTAATTAACTTTTACAATACAGTTACAAAATTGAACCCAAAACTAATTCAAGTTTGCGTCTGCATGAACTAAATTGGCTAGTCTGGGAGTTTATTTTTACTTTTTTAATTTTCTCTTCTAATTTTAGAGAATTGTATCTCATACTTTTTATTTTTTTGGTGAAAAAATCTCATATTATTCGAGGAATAAGAAAAATAAATTAAAACGTCTACATGAAGATTGTAATAATCTATACCTTCACTATCATAACATGACGAATATCGTATGTCCATTAAAGATACGCGGACTATGGACAATATCATGTTGCCAGCTGATTTATCAGTCACACAATGACATTTTTAAATGAACAATTTCGTGTTACCAGCTGAAAAAACCATTTGTTTAAGACAATTTCTAAATGGGTAGTTGCTCAACTCCAACAACTGTACTTTTAATGCTATTTTTCGTAAGTTGGTTTCTATATGTCATTGTTTTACATTATTAATATGTACAAATATAATATTAGTGTAAATTACTCTCTCTATGAGTGGCAGTTACAATTTCTCGTTCCCATCTCTTTCGCCGGAGAATTCCGTTGGATCTCCGGCGGCTTTCGTTCTCAATCAATCTAACTTCAAGAGGCGTTTCGTAGCTGGATCTGATGCTCCTGAAGACGATGAATCGAAAACTGGCAACCGTTCTTTCCGTGAAACTCTACAACGATCTGCTCCGGGGATCTATGTGGCGGAGGATCAAATTCCGGTGGACGGCGAGGCAGGGGAGAAAACCGGCGTTCGCTCGGAGGTCCGTTCTGATGCAGGATTTGCATCTCCATCACTGGTTCAGCTCTTCAGAAGCTCCACCATCCATGGAGTCGAGCTCTGATAATCAGAGTTCTAGGTAAGGAACCACACTATGGCCTCCTCCATGACCGCCTCACTGCTCAATGGAAGCTCCAGCTAGGGTTTGAGCTTACAGATCTAGCAAATGGTTGTTATTGTGTGCGATTCTTTTGCCGAGAGGATTATGAGAAAGTGCTTCTCAACGGTCCTTGGATGGTACAGGGTAAGTATCTAACGGTGGAGCGGTGGACTCCACACTTTGATCCATTTGCGCCGGGGGTGCGATCGACGCCGATCTGGATCCGATTGAAGGGACTTCCGGTGGAGTATTTTGAGGAAGGGACGCTGATGGATGTGGGAGCGAACTTTGGCACTTCAATTAAGGTGGATTGGAATACAATTGCAGCTTCCAGAGGCAAGTATGCGCGAATTTGCGTCGAGGTGGATCTCCGGCGAAGCCTTGTGCCATCGATCTGGGTTAACGAGAAGATGATACCAGTCGAGTATGAAGGTTTAGGTTTAATCTGCTTCGAGTGTGGCGTTTACGGCCATCGAAAGGAGGACTGTCCTCAGAAGCCAACGGTGGTGCCGGAGCAGCCACCGGATAACGGGATGGAGGCTGATCTACCGGCGGGAGCTGCTACCCCACCGGAAGTGCCGATTCAGGTGGCGGAACCGGAGCCGGAGAAGGAGGTCGGTTTTGGCCCTTGGATGATTGCTGCGCGTAAGCCAAAGAAGAATCAGAACCGTCCACGTGGCCAACAGAAGGGGAAGGAGGCTGTGATTGATGCACAGGACCAAAACCCTTTCTCGTCGCTCAATTTGGTTGGTGAAGGGTTTGTGATGGGTACGCCGGGTTGTACTGGATCAAAGCCAGCTCATAACCCGCTGGTCAATGACGTGGCTAGGAGGAACGGTGTTTCTGCAAATCAAAACTCGGCACGTGGCGGGTTGGGTAGAGGTGGAACGGGTGGAGCTCCGACCAAGAAGACTAATCAACAGAAAGGGGGAAATTCTGTAAACCCTAACTTCAGAACTCCATTAGGATCAATTGATGGAAATAGATCATTTGGGAAGGATGACAACAACTCAAACATGGTCTTTCGATTCGGAAGGATGGATTCGGAGCGGAATTTGCCGAAGAATCATCAAGGTCCGAAGTCACTTTTGACAAGGCAGGGTTTAATCCCAAATAAGCAAACTACGCCGACTGATCGGCCTTCCTCTTCGAGTATTTGATGAAGATTCTTGCTTGAAATTGCAGGGGAATAGGTAATAAGGCTACGGTTAGATCTCTTGTTGATCTCTGTGTTTACTATAAGAATTCTATCTTAGTGGTTATGGAACCTAGGGTTAGCAGTTTCTTTTCTGCAAATATTACAAGAAGAACTCGGTTTGATATGAGTCATTTTGTGGAGGCCAGAGGTTTCTATGGGGGAATTTGGCTTTTCTGGGACAGTAGAGAAGTTAATTTAACAGTTATGTCAGACACTAGTCAATGTATCACTGGTATTGTGCAAATGCAGGATGGTATCTTATGGTTATTTACAGCTGTTTATGCCAGTCCTTTGGCAATTAAGAGGGAGGAGCTATGGTCTCATCTCAAGGGGATTCATAATGCTCACAGTCTTCCCTGGATGTTGCTTGGTGATTTTAACCAAGTACTCACAAATGCTGAGGAAAGGGGTGGGAGATTGGTTTGTCAGAACAAGAGTGCTGCTCTGTGGGATTGCTTAAACTCTTGCTGTTTGCAGGACTTAGGCTTCTCTGGGCCAGCTTTTACTTGGTCAAATTCTCAAGAAGGGAGAATCATAAGACAGAGATTAGATAGGGGTTTTTGCAACACTAAATGGAGACTGTGTTTCACTGAGGCTCTGGTAAAGCATGTAGTTAGAGTTAACTCAGACCATCATCCAGTGCTTGTTGATTTGTTGGGCATTCCTATACCAGCTTCTCATCTTAAGCCTTTCAGGATGGAGGCTGCTTGGTTTTTGGACCCTTCTTTTAAATGTTTAGTTGAGAAACATTGGACTCCTAGCAATCATTTTGCTGATATGGTTGCTCAGTTTACTGTAGAGGCTAAACAGTGGAATGTGGAAGTGTTTGGCAATATCTTTGAAAAGAAGAGAAGGTTAAGAGCAAGATTATTGGGAATTCAGAAAGCTATTGCTGTGAAGGAGAATTCTTTCTTAGCTCAATTGGAGACCTCTTTGCAGGACCAGTTTAATTCTGTTCTTCTTCAAGAACAGGTGTTCTGGTTTCAAAAGGCCAGATTGAATAAGTTGTTACTTGGTGATAAGAACACTAGATATTTCCATCTTACTACTGTCATTAGGAGGAGGAGGAATTAGATATCTCTTATCAAGTTGGCCTCTGGTGAATGGTGTGATGATATTTCTCAACTTAAAGAAGAGGTTACTTCACATTTTAAGCAGCTGTTTACTGAGTTAAATCCTGTTTTGAGTGAGCAGTTTCAGTGGAAGGGTGGCTGTCTTTCTGATAGTCACATTGCTTGCCTCCTCTCTCCAGTGACTCCTGAAGAAGTTAAGAGAGTAGTTTTTGATATGGGGGCTTATAAGAGCCCAGGGGCTGATGGTCTGCCTCCTGTTTTTTATCAGCATTACTGGAATCTTATTCACTCTGCAGTTTTTGATATGGTAAGGAAGGCTATAAGTTCTGGTAAGCTTCCAATTGGCATAAATGATACCTTATTGGCTCTAATTCCTAAAGTGGATAGCCCTACCTCTTTCTCTCAGTTGAGACCTATTAGTCTCTGTAATGTAGCTCTGAAGATAATAACCAAGCTGCTTACTCACAGATTGAGGCCTTTTCTTCAAAAGTTGATTCATCCTTTTCAATTTAGTTTTTTGAAAGGAAGAGCTGCTTCAGAAAATATCATGTTGGCACAGGAAGTTATTCACTGTATGCAACACAAGAAGGGTAAAAAAGGTACTCTAGCTATTAAGATTGACTTAGCTAAAGCCTATGACAAGGTAAAGTGGTCTACTTTGCAAGCTATTTTGAGTTCAATTGGACTTCCTAGCAACTGGTGTTCTCTCATTATGGATTCTGTTACAACCACCTCTTATAGGGTTATCTGGAATGGGGAGAAGCAGGAGTCCTTTTCTCCTCAGAGGGGTCTTAGGCAGGGTGATCCCATTTCACCCTACCTGTTTCTACTAATTATGGAGTGCTTGGCTCAGAAAATTCATGTTGCAGCTTCTCAAGGCTTGTGGAAAGGAGTTAAGTTAGGGAGAGATGGGGTGATGGTAACTCATCTCTTCTTTGCTGATGATCTTCTTTTATTTGGAGAAGCCACTTCAAAGCAAATTGATGTTATGAAGAATGTGCCTGCTGAATTCTGTTTGGAGACTGGTCAAGAAATTAGTTTTGACAAATCAAAGCTCTTTGTGGCTGACAATGTGAGTAGAACTCTAGCTAGAAGCTTGAGTGATCAAATGGGGATTATGCTTTCTGCTGATCTGGGAACTCATTTGGGAGTTCCTCTTAATCATGATAAATGGAATAGAGGTGGATTCCAATTTTTGGTGGATAAAGTTAAAAAGAAGTTAGCTGGCTGGATTCCTCCTAATCTCTCTTTAGCTGGGAGAGCTACTCTGATTAATTGAGTTCTTCAGTCTTTGCCTACTTATGTGATGCAGACTGGTCTTTTGCCTAAATCTACTCTTCAGGACATTGACTCTATTTGTTGAAAGTTCTTATGGGGGGGGGGGGACTGACACTCATAACAGGCTCCCTCTTGTGAGTTGGGAGGCTGTTACTATTCCTAAAGAAAGGGGTGGTTTGGGGTTCAGAAATCTGAATAAGTTTAATCATGCTCTGGTGGCTAAAGCTGGGTGGAGGATGGTTTGTGGAGGTGATTCTATATGGGTTAAAGCTCTTACTGCAAGGTATGGTTCTCCTCTAGCCACTAATGCTGTTAAATCTTCTCATTCTAGAGTGTGGAAGCATATAGTGAGAAGTGTCAAAGCTATTAATAGCTGTATTGGCAAACAAGTCAAAAATGGTAGGTCTACTCTTTTTTGGATTGACAAGTGGTTAGGTCAATTCAAATTAGTAGACTTAGCTATTATTAATATTTCTGAGGATGATCTCTTGATGACTGTTCAAGATTACTGGGATTCTGAGAATGGTTGGCAAATGGACAAGCTCTCTATGTTGTTGCCTTCAGCTATTTTAGATCTTATTAGTACTATTTCTCTTAATATAGAAGCTGAAGTTCAAGATCAGGTGTCTTGGTTGGGTGCTGATTCTGGTTTGTTTACTGTGAAATCTGCTTATAAATGTTTGACTGAAGTTTTTGGTCAATGCTGCTCAGACCCTGGCTGGAAAAGAATTTGGAGGAGCAAGGGTTTTCAGAGATGGAAATATTTACTTTGGCTAATTAGACATGATAAGCTCACTACTCAAGAGCTTAAGAGGAAAAGAGGTATTATTATTTCTGATCACTGTCTGTTATGTTCTTCCTATAGTGAAACTACTCTCCATGCCATCAGAGACTGTGGCTGGATCTTGGAGGTCTGGCAGAAGCTTGTGCACCCTTCTCATTTGAATGAGTTTCTTGGTCTCTCAGTGACTGACTGGGTAGATAAGAATCTCAAAGAAAAATGGGGTGTTTCTGATAATTTGGAGTGGCCCCTGCTTTTTATTACTATTGTGAGTTTTGCTTGGTTATGGCATAACCAGAAAACTCATCATACTCTCTTTAACCCCCCTGTTGATATGGTGGGGTTTATTTACTCCTATTGTCAAAATATTAACAAGGAGCTGGCTATTGCTCCTGCTGCTATCATCCCTTGTCCTATTTTGGTTAGATGGCAGGCCCCCCTGCTAATGTGTTGAAAATAAATGTTGATTGCTCTTTCAGAGCAGGTGGTGAAGTTGTGTGTGTTAGTGCAGTTTGTAGGGATCATTTAGGGCTCTGGATCTGGGGTTTTCACAGAAGAATTTGTGTGGGATCTATTCTCCAGGGAGAATTATGGGCTGTGCTTGAAGGACTACTGTCTGCAAATGAGTTTATGGATACTGATTGCCAGTGTGATTCTTTAGCTGCTGTGGATTTGGTGCAGAAGGCTTCTGATCAACACCCTTTTTGGGGTATTATTTGCAGAATCAGAGAGTTGCTGGGGTTGACTGGCAGTTCTTTGCATCATATTTGGAGGGAAGGAAATGCTGTGGCTGACTTTGTAGCTTCTAGTTGTAGCCAGGACCATTTTGAAAAAATGTTTTTGTTTTCTCCTCCTACTGGTTGCCAAGATCTTTTACAATTTGATTGGGAACAGTGAGGATAGTTTGTTAGTGTTTTTACATTCCTTGTTTTACCAAAAAAAATATAATATTAGTGTTATTTATTAATTTTTTTTGAAACCTACCTCTTTGTCGTCTACCTGGTTGAACCCAAGACCTCATATAGGGACTTTTAAACGTTACGGAACCCTCCTTTTCACTTTAAAGTACCGGATTTACCTCAAATTTCCCAATTCCCAATCATATAGAATAAGCTACCATTTTCTAAACACCAAAGTTTCAATGAAACACTCATTTAGCCTAGCTCATCCAAACAACCCTATATACCGGGAGTTGGACTGTGTTAACTCTAGTAATTTGAAACTTAAACTATCACAGCACAGACCAACATTACTAAATCAGTAAATCTAACAAGATCTAGAATTAGTATATTTTGTATCTACTTGAACATCGTGGTTCACGACAAATCACGATTGCCACCAAATCAATCAATGTGGATAACATTATGAGAAGACAAAGAAAAACCAAGCAAACCTTCCCCATGGTTTAAGATTATATCTCATATAATATGCGAAGAATATAAATTTTCAAAAGCGTTTTAGTATTTAAAATGCAGGTTCTTTAAATTTTTCGTAGCAAGTTGTGTTATAGTAAGGTTGTGGGAGAGCGAACGTATTATTGAACTCCTGTTTTAAAAACACCTCTGCTTCTCACGCTAATATTTTTGTATATTTCGACAAAACTTGAAGGGTCAACCTTACCTTGTAGTAGCAAATAATTGCAACCATGTAGTGCTTGCAGAGTGCCTTGCAATTCCATAAAAGGTTCACTTGTCATATCCCATTCCTCTATAAATACTCTTTGAATCTCTCTTTCAATATCACATTCATCCATCAAAGTTTCAGAAAGAAGAAAAATGTTGCACAATGTTTTTGATGCAGTTGTCACAGGTCTTCAGCCGAAGAAGACGATCAAAGGGCGAGTGGTGTTGATGCAGAAGAATGTTTTGGACTTCACTGACCCAAGTGCTACTCTCCTTGACGGGGTTCATGAATTGCTCGGTAAAAGCATCTCTCTCCGGCTCATAAGTTCCGACCATGTTGACTCCCAAGGTTAGTTCATTACTTCTGCAGAAATATTTATATTTATGGACCATATAAATGCGCACCCGTTGAGACTATCACAACTTCTCAAATATCTGTTATTAAGTCTAAATGAGATCCGGTGTCTGATATCAGGCCAAGCCAACAATGCTTAAACGCATACAATGTGTATAACAAAA
This sequence comes from Linanthus parryae, assembly GCA_023055425.1. Taxonomy (NCBI): domain Eukaryota; kingdom Viridiplantae; phylum Streptophyta; class Magnoliopsida; order Ericales; family Polemoniaceae; genus Linanthus; species Linanthus parryae. Next base: position 4,551,536 of record JALGPY010000002.1, read on the forward strand.
AATACATACAACATCACAAAACAGTAAGGTGTGTGCCACAACGGTAGATCATTTGACGTCAGTCGTGAAAGCTGCAAGTACATACTACTCCGTTCCTTCAGATTCTTCATAGTTGACTTTTCAGGGTCATTTTGACCCGTTCATTTGGTTTCACGTTGTTGTAGAGTAAAACATTAGACCACAATACCATGAAAAATTACTAAATTTTTGTTTTGTTTTGCTAACGAGATCGGTGGGTCAAACTGAAACTGAAAAGTTAACTATGAAGAATCTGGAGGAACGTAATGGTACTCCGTAAGTGTGAAAACGGTTCTAAGAAAAATACCGGAATCTCAGTAAAACAATGAAAGAAACTATACTAGATTTGTAATACGAGTACACACAAATAAGTTAGTGAATTTCTCAGTCTAAATACCCGCGTAGGTAGATCTCGCATAGTTGACAACAATTATATTAGGGCGGAATTATGAATTACAAAGTACTGAGACACAATTCTAAATTACAATAATAGATGTAAGAAATTTTCGTAAATTTTCCAAGGACACAATTGAAAATTTCTGATAAAATAGAGGCATCAGTATTGTTTGTCAACAATTAGGTGCAGAATGTGCCTTATTGTGTTGCACTCTAACTTTGCCCGTAATTTTATATATAGTGTGTCTTATTTTAATTAAATCTCTCAAACTTTTAATTAAAGTAATTTATATTAGTATGTCGAAACAAGCAAATTGCAATCTTCAAAAATAGCCTTATTGCATTCCCATTTGCCATAACTACACTATACCCACAAACATCACAATAAATTTATAATGCTTCACAATTCTTTTTAATAATGACGTGAGAATTTACCGCTGCGAGAAAAATATAGCTAACACGTCAAGTTTGTGGTTAAGAATGTAATATGTCCCTTGAAAAAAAGAAAATGTCAATATGCAGTCCTTGAATTGTCCAAAAGAGTTTGAACTCAAAGACATTTAGACAAACACAAAAAGAACTAGAATGCAAATTCGACCAAATCAACTAGACTCTATTCTGAATAACTCAAATCTCTTCTCAGTTGGCTTTTTTCACCCGTAATCATGCCAACCGATTTGGAGAACGGAACGATGCAATTTTACGATAATTTTTCACGGTTTTGTAGAATAAACTTTACAACACAATGAAAATATTACCAAATTCTTTCATCGTCTTACTGATAGAAAACAACGGTAATTTTTCATGGTAAAGGGCTGAAAGGCAAAGTCGGGAAAGAGGCATATTTGGAGAACTGGATCACGACCTTCGTCCCTGTGATCCCCGGCGAGACGGCGTACCAGGTGACCTTCGAATGGGAAGAAGACATCGTAGGAGCTCCGGGAGCTTTTCTCATCAGAAACTACCACTCCACCGAATTCTACCTCAAAACCCTCACTCTCGATGACGTTCCCGGTCAGGGTCGGCTTCACTTCGTCTGCGACTCCTGGGTTTATCCCACTGGCAAGTACAAATCCGACCGCGTCTTCTTTGTCAACAAGGTACCTTTTTGTCTATCTCCAATCTCAGGGGTCAGTAAACTTAACAGACGAGGACACTATGTTGTGAAACAGAAATTGCAGGGGCTCTATCGCATAATTTAAAATTACCAGGGACACTTTTACAGTTCTGACAAGGGCACTTGTGAGCAAACCTATACAAAATAGGGGTGGAATTGAATACTTTTTTAAAATGGGTAGGGCATACGCCCACCCATGGCTGGGGTTGGCTCCGCCACCGTTGCCACACTATTTTGCTAAATTCTAATGTGAGAAAGTTTTGATGAAATAAACCCAAGCAGTGGAGGTTATTGTTTAGTTTCTGTGAGGGTATAAGTGCATTCATTTCACAAATACATTTTGAAAAGTTGAGTGGAGACTATAGCTCCATTTCTGGTTTGATTTCTCATTGTGTTTGGGGCTGTTTTAGGCTGTTGGTGTTTGGTTTACAGCTTTCACTGAAAGTTTTTAAGTTGCATGAAAGTAGCTTTACTATTGGAGATGCCATTAGCAAAGAAGTTTATCTTGTTGCTGTTTTCTTCTTCTGTGCAGACATATCTTCCTGGTGAAACACCATCGCCGCTCATTCCATATAGAAAAGAAGAGTTGGCAAATTTGAGAGGGAATGGCACTGGACAACTTGAGGAATGGGACCGGGTGTATGACTATGCTTTCTATAATGACCTGGGAGATCCCGACAAGGGCCCTGAGCATGCCCGGCCCGTTCTTGGTGGATCTGCAGAGTACCCTTATCCTCGTAGAGGAAGAACAGGTCACCCACCAACCAAGACAGGTTAGTAATTCAGTATCTTGAAAGATATATTTTCCAGATTGATTAATGTAGTTAAGAAAGGGAAATATTTCACTTTGTTACAGCAATCATGGGGAAATATTTAACTTAATGCTTTTGACAGATCCAGAAGCAGAGATCAGGCTACCATTTATACAGAGCTTAAACATTTATGTTCCAAGAGATGAAAGATTCGCTAACGTGAAGTTCTTGGATTTCATGACTTCTGGACTCAAGTCTGTTCTCCAGTTCCTTGACCCTGAATCTAAATCAGTATTTGACAGTACCCCTTCTGAGTTCGACTCCTTCCGAGATGTACTAGAACTTTTTGAAGGGGGAATTAAGCTGCCCGAAAGCCCTGTATTAGACAGGATTAAGGCTAACATTCCTCTTGAATCGCTCAAAGAACTTCTTCGTACAGATGGTGAAGGATACTTCAGTTATCCAACGCCTCACGTAATACAAGGTAGTCCAAATTCTGAATTACTTATCTAATTTTCATGTATTCACTCATTTCACGGTCCTCTTCTCATTTTCCTAAATGCACATTTTCATCTCATATGTTATCTTGATGATGGTGTTGAGCAGTGGATAAGAATGCTTGGAGCACAGATGAAGAGTTCGGACGAGAAATGCTAGCTGGAGTTAACCCTGTCTCAATACGTCGTCTTGAGGTAAACTATCATTACCTTCTGATGTTAATTTCATCTTTCTTTCTTTAATGAAAACATGATAACCAATGAAAAAGGGTGCAATCATCGAATCTTTTTTTTTTTTTGGTACTTGTAGGAGTTTCCTCCGGCAAGCAAACTGGATCCTACTGTCTACGGGAATCAGACGAGTACGATCAGTGAAGATCAAATAAAGAATAACCTAGATGGTTTGACAGTAGAAGAGGTAACGCGCAGAATCACAACTGCGACCCCCTTTTGAGTAGTACTATGTTGTAAAGGTGTAATCTCAGTTGCATGCCTTTTGCTTTTGTGTAGGCAATCAAGAACAACCGGATCTTCATACTAGATCATCATGATGCTCTAATGCCATACCTCCGGCGAATAAATACAACCGCCTCAAAGGTCTATGCTACGAGGACTCTTCTCTTCCTGCAAAAAGATGGGACATTGAAACCTCTGGCAATAGAATTAAGCTTGCCACATCCTGAAGGAGATCGACATGGCGCTGTTAGCAAAGTGTTCAGCCCAGCTGCACAGGGTGTTGAAGGTTCCATTTGGCAGTTGGCTAAAGCTTATGTTGCAGTAAATGACTTTGGCATTCATCAGCTCATCAGCCACTGGTATGGAAATCGTTTCATGGATAGTTTTATCGCCACATTGGGCTTCCTATTGTCTTCTCTCAGGATGATTTCATAGAATGTTCTTATTGATTGCAGGTTGAACACTCACGCAGTCATCGAACCATTTATCATAGCAACAAATAGGCAGCTAAGTGTGTTGCATCCAATACACAAGCTTCTGAAACCTCACTTCCTCGACACCATGTACATAAACGCGTTAGCGAGGCAGAGTCTGGTTAGCGGTGGTGGACTGGTCGAATTTATTGTTTTCCCTGAAAAATATTCTATGGAATTATCATCTGCAGTGTATAAGGACTGGGTGTTTACGGAGCAAGGACTTCCTGCCGATCTCATCAAGAGGTAAAATTACTTAACTTTAGCCTAATAGAATCTAATTAATATTTGACCTTAGATAGATAATGAACCATTTAAATCCAACCTATAAAAATTCAATCCAAAAGTGTTCAGCCTGTTTATTTTGTCAGGTGAACTTAGGGCTAGTTTGGGAATGCTGTGGTAGTGCTAGAATCTGCTTTGTGAGAATTACTGTGGAAAAGCTGCTGACAATTTTAGTTAAAATGTCGTTTAGTAAATGAAAAACAGGTTCTAAAAAAGAATATCCCCCAATTTTCCTGAAAGTAGAAACCTGTCTGAAAGTCAAAATATTTATTTTTACCAAATGCATTAAAACTGCTTCTGCTGTCACGAAGCTGTTGTGCTGGCAGCAGAAGCATTCCCAAATTGCCCTTTAAATTATCAGATATACTACTATCATCATTTACTCAAACGGTAACATTCTCTGCAGAGGAGTTGCCGTGAAGGACACAAATGCCCCTCATGGTCTCAGGCTACTGATAGAAGACTACCCTTATGCTGTTGATGGTCTAAAGATATGGTCTGCAATTGAAACATGGGTTCGAGAATACTGCAGCATCTGTTACCAGAATGACGAGGTTGTCCAGGAGGACACCGAGCTCCAGTCTTGGTGGAAAGAGCTAAGAGAGGTAGGTCACGGCGACAAGAAAGACGAGCCTTGGTGGCCTAAGATGCAAACCCTAGAAGACCTAATCAACACTTGCACAACCATCATATGGGTTGCTTCTGCTCTCCATGCAGCAGTCAATTTCGGTCAGTATCCTTACGAAGGGTACTTACCTAACCGACCCACCATGAGCCGTGGCTTCATGCCCGAACCGGGAAGCTCGGAGTACGAGGAGCTGAAGGTAAATCCAGAAAAGGTGTTCTTGAAGACGGTAAGTCCCCAAGTTCAAGCACTTGTCAGCATCGCTTTGATTGAGATACTGTCGAGGCATACTTCGGATGAGGTTTATCTTGGGCAGAGAAATGCGCCTGAGTGGACGACAAAGAAAGAGGCAATGGAGGCTCTTGGGAAGTTTGGACAGAGGTTGGGTGAAATTGAGGAAGAGATTGTGATGATGAACAATGATGAAAAATGGAAGAACCGGGTCGGACCGGGGAAGGTACCGTATACCCTGCTCCATCCTGGTAGTGAAGTTGGGCTCACCGGGAAGGGAATACCCAACAGTATTTCGATCTGAGCCTGCAAAGAAAATTTGTCTGTCAACACTGTTTTATTGTATTTGGATATGGGTTGGTCTTCGAGTTGTTTTTAATAGTCGTAGGACGTTTTTATACGCACCTCACTTAGTTGAGGACTATGTTTGTAATTAGTGTATAGTGTTTTGTAATTAGTCTATTTAAACATGATGATTATTGAAAATAAAGCACGGAAGTATTCTCCACTTACATGGTATCAGAGCTAGGGTTTGCACCGGAGCTCTGTTTTTTTCCCGTCACCAGCCTTACGCCGCCAAACAGCAGCCTCGTCCCTTCCCTGGACGTTTGCTGCACCGACCTCTGTCGCGCCTCCTTCCTCTCCGGCCGACGACCTCCGGTCGCCTGACCACCCACTGAACGAACGTCGGACGCGCCTCCACGCTCGCTCACGAGCCGGTCCAGTTCGTCCTACCGTCGATTCACGCGCCGGACCACCCGATTTGCTTCTCGGATCTGCTCGGCTCAGGGCTCAGACTTCTCGGCTCCGGTCATCTCGGCTTCACGGCTCGACTCCACTCGGCTGCACCAGCTAACTCCACGACTTGCGACGAAACCAGACCGACGTGGTCCCGCCATCTCTCCGGCGACCTTCCGCTGCAATACCGTCGGCTCTCCCTTCGTCCCTCCCTCCGGTGATCTTCTGCTTCACCCACAGATCGCTAAATTTAGTCGTCACCGTCTCTAGCTCTTCCTTCACTTGGATCTGCAGACGATTTTATTCACAATTGGTAAAAGTCAGTTCTTCCTCACAAAGAGAACTTCAGCTGATTGCTTTTCTAATTGACCGGTTGGTGAGACTGCCACGTGTTCCCATCTTCCAAGAGTCACCACTGACTGTTTTGTGCTTCAACTACTACTTTGTGATGTCTACTGATTCAGCCTCCTCCGATCACACCAAGGAACCTGCTGACACCGCCTCCTCTGGCAACGCCAAGGAGCCTCTTCACCCCGTATTTCTAGTTACCAACATCGAGAAACGGGTTCGTTTCATCCTGGACAATGAGAAAGTCCAGTATGATCACTGGGCTACGTTCTTTCGCATCCAAACACACTCTTTTGGCGTTTCGGCTCATCTCGACAAAAACCCGCCACCTGCTAACAGTGATCCCCTCTGGAGCTCTATTGACTCAGTAATTCTGTCTTGGATTTACCAAACGATCAGCGACGACTTAGCACTCGCTATCCTTACTCCTGGCCAGACTGCTAGAGATGCGTGGTTGAAGTTGGAGAACCTATTTCACGATAATCAGGGATCCCGGCTAGCAGAACTGGAATTGGAGTTCGTCAATCTGCGCATGGACCACTGCTCGTCTCTCGACGACTATTGCACCAGGTTGAAGAACTTGGCGGATCGTATTGGGAATGTCGGCTCTCCAGTCTCGAACCAGCGGTTGGTTATACAGCTCACCAATGGTCTCACTCCTGCCTACACCGGCGTTGCCATGATCATTCAGCAGACTCGTCCCACGCCGGAGTATCTCTCAGCTGTTTCCATGATACGGTTACACGAGCGCCTTCTTGCTCGTCAGGAGCCAGTCCACCCTAGCCCGCATCAGGTGTTGGTTTCGACCCCTTCGAACCGACAACCGAATGCGATCACTCACCAGTCCGGCGGCCACAGTAGTGGCGGGAATGGTAACCAGGGCAGCGGACAGCGCAGGAACGGGAACGGCAAGAACGGACGTCGCAAATCTGGGCAAGGGGGCAGTCGACCAGCTGCTCCGACACCACCTGCTGCTCCTCCGGGCTCGCAGGGCTCCTGGGTCTGGTGCCCCTGCCCCACGGGACCAGTGCCTCCCTGCCCTTACCCGACTACGGGCTGGAGTACTCCACGGCCTAGTCATGCTGGCCTTCTCGGTCCACCACCGGTTGCGCGTCATCAGGCCCTCACTGCTCCTTCTGGCCATCCGACTGCTACGGATTTGGGTTCTCAGCTTTCTGGCATGACACTCAGCGTCCCGGATCAGACTTGGTATCTGGATTCTGGCGCATCAGCTCACCTCACTCCGCACTCAGGTATCCTCTCTTCTCTCTCATCCTCTTGTCAATTTCCTAACATACTTGTGGGAAACGGCTCTAGCATTCCAGTGAAAGGATCTGGCAATCACACCCTTACCACCAACACCCGTTCCCTTCACCTTAGAAATGTCTTACTCACACCAAATGTTATCAAAAACCTAGTATCTGTTCGTCAATTTACCACTGACAATCAGGTTTCTGTTGAGTTTGACCCTTTTGGTTTTTCTGTGAAGGACCTACGTTCGGGAGCTCTTTTACAGAGGAGCAACAGTTCGGGTGATCTCTATCCATTCCAGCCTGGCCCACCACAGTCGTCCGCTGTCTCGTTAGCTGCTCTTCCTGCTTCAGTTTGGCACAACCGCCTCGGTCATCCCGGGCTTCCAGTTTTAGATTTGCTTCGTAGTAGTCAGTTCATAGCTTGTAGTAGGAATAAACTAGACACTCTTTGTCATGCTTGTCATATTAGTAAACATGTGCGCTTGCCTTTCTTAGCTTCTACTTCTTCCACTGTTAGTCCATTTGACATTGTTCACAGTGATTTATGGACATCTCCAGTTTTAAGCAAATCGCACTACAAATACTACCTCCTACTCTTAGATGATTACACACATTTTCTCTGGGTTTTCCCACTAAAACAGAAAAGCGAAGCAATATTGAAATTCAAACAATTCACTACCTTTGTCCATACCCAATTTCAGCGACCCATCAAGAGTTTTCAATGTGACCTTGGTGGAGAATTTGATAATGGCTCCTTTCACTCCCACGCCATTCAGCATGGACTAGTCTTTCGGTTTGCATGTCCTCAGACGTCATCTCAAAATGGCAAAGCTGAACGCATGATTCGTAGAATCAATGACATTACGCGTGCTCTCCTAGCTCAGGCTTCTCTACCATCCTCTTTCTGGGTTGAGTCTCTTCTCACTGCTGTCTACCTTCATAATATTCTTCCCACCAAAGTTCTTGGCAACATTATCCCTACTGTTGCCCTCTATCATCGCTCACCCTCCTATGAGCATCTTCGCACGTTCGGATGCTTGTGTTACCCGAACCTCTCTGCCACCTCACCTCACAAGCTTGCACCCCGCTCTGTTCGATGTGTTTTTTTGGGCTACCCTCTTAACCATCGTGGGTACAGGTGTCTCGACTTGAGCAGTGGTCGTGTTCACACTTCCCGTCACGTCACTTTTGATGAGACGGTGTTTCCTTTCTCCTCTCCTGGGTCAGTGTCTCCCTCTGTTCACAGGACGTCTGATCCTGATGACAGTCTTCCATCTCCCCTCTTCACTCATCGTGCTCTCCACCCTATGACTACCGCACCCTCACCCACACCTCCTAGGGCACCCACATCCCCACTCACACCTCCTCGGGCACCTACACAGCTTACCTCGTCCCGGAACCTAGTGGAACCTTTTCCTCAGCACTACGCCCGTCGGTCTGTGTCCACTCGCCCTCCTACTGTACCATCTGTGCCTGTGTTGCCTGACCCTCCTGAGTCACCCACACCAAGCCCAGAGGCTATTTCTCCTCTTCCTACCTCTCCTCAGATGACCACCCGATCCATGCACGGCATTGTCAAACCAGTCACCCGTCTCACTTTAGCGGCCCAGCCACCAGATCCTATCTCGCCCCTTCCCAAATCCCCCATCCTAGCCTTGTCCGATCCTCACTGGAAAGCGGCCATGGATGATGAGTTTGGAGCTATGGTTACGAACCACACTTGGGATCTGGTTCCTCGGCCGGCAGGGGCTAATGTTCTGCGATCTATGTGGCTCTTTCGTCACAAGTTTCGCGCTGATGGCAGTCTGCAGCGCTATAAGGCGCGATTGGTAGCTAATGGGAAGTCCCAGATGGTTGGGATTGATTGTGAGGAGACTTTCAGCTCGGTTGTCAAACCGACCACCATCCGTACAGTTCTCAGCATCGCCGTCACCCGATCTTGGCCTATCCGTCAGCTGGATGTCAAGAACGCTTTTCTTCATGGTGATCTCTCTGAGACGGTCTACATGCACCAGCCCCCTGGCTACCGCGACACACGCCATCCTGACTTTGTTTGCCGGTTACGCAAATCCTTATATGGTCTGAAGCAGGCTCCCCGTGCTTGGTTTCAGCGATTTGCCACTGTCCTCACGCAGACTATCGGTTTCTCTGGTTGCTCATGTGATGAGTCTCTTTTCGTCTACAGTCGTGGCTCGGACATCGTCTACCTCCTGCTATATGTGGATGATATCGTCATCACTGGGTCGTCTCCGGTTGTCTTGGATCAGATTGTCTCCCAGCTCTCCGGAGAGTTTGCTATGACTGACCTGGGCCATCTGCATCATTTTCTGGGCATCGCTGTCACTCGCGATTCGTCTGGCCTGTTCCTGTCTCAGCATCAGTATGCGACCGACATTCTTCGCCGTGCCTCTATGTCGACTTGTAAGTCTACTGCCACCCCTGTTGAGGTAGGGAGTAAACTCACAGCTACATCTGGCCCGCCGGTTGCTGATCCGACCCTATACCGCAGCCTTGCTGGGGCCTTGCAGTACCTCACGTTCACTCGACCAGACATCCAGTTTGCCGTTCAGCAGGTCTGTCTCTTCATGCATGATCCCCGTGAGCCGCACTTTCATGCCCTGAAGCGTATCTTACGCTACATCAGTGGGACACTCGAGTATGGCCTTCGGCTCTCTGCCTCTGCTACTGATTCCCTCACCGCCTACACTGACGCAGATTGGGCTGGTTGTCCAGACACGCGCCGCTCCACTTCTGGTTACTGTGTCTTCTATGGGGACAATCTTCTGAGTTGGTCGTCCAAGCGTCAGGCCACAGTATCTCGTTCTAGTGCTGAGGCTGAGTACCGCGGTGTTGCTAACGCCGTCTCCGAACTCTGCTGGGTTCGGAACTTGCTTCTTCAGCTTCGCGTCACCCCGCCTCGGGCCACCGTCGTGTATTGCGACAATGTGAGTGCAGTCTATCTCTCTGGTAATCCTGTTCAGCATCAGCGCACTAAGCATGTTGAGATTGATCTACACTTCGTTCGTGAGAAGGTTCGTTTGGGCCAGCTTCGCGTGTTACACATTCCTGCCGATTATCAGTACGCCGACATCTTCACCAAGGGTCTTCCTCGGCCCTTGTTCCAGCGCTTTCGTTCCAGTCTCAGTGTTGGCTTGCCTACAGTTTCGACTGCGGGGGAGTAATAGTCGTAGGACGTTTTTATACGCACCTCACTTAGTTGAGGACTATGTTTGTAATTAGTGTATAGTGTTTTGTAATTAGTCTATTTAAACATGATGATTATTGAAAATAAAGCACGGAAGTATTCTCCACTTACAGTTTTATGGTATTTGGATATGGGTTGGTCTTCCAGTCCAATCCAGCCGTGTTGTATTATCTCTGGTTCCAAATAAAATGTTTCATCAAGTCATTTTTCACTACAAGACTAAGGTCAAAATTTGATTTGAGAGTTTGTCTCAACAATCCTCCACAACATAATGTATTTCAAATGACTACTAAGTACATCTCATTTCAAATCTTACCTATTGGAGCTATTATGATTCTTTTCTTATTCATCCTATTAATCTTCCACTTCCGATTCTCCCAAACTAAGTTCAGTTATGCATATACAATTGTTGGTTGAAGCAATAAAAGGATTCAACAGTGCTCAGAAACAAAGGCCCGCTCCTAATAAGTTGTAACATCATAAACCCCTATCTATCAAGCCAAACAAATTCTTAAATTTTCAAAACCTTATGGGTTTACGCAATAGGGACAAGGTCTATCAAACCACAAACTTTGAAACTTTTAACATTCTGCACTCAGATATTACTTATTAATAGCCTTGACAGAGATGTAATATGATTTCTGTAGAGAATCAAAGGTAGATAGTAAACCATGACCTATGTAAAACTCCATATCAGCGCTACTGATATTAACTAATGGAATAATCATTACCTTCATAACCTTCAACTTTCAGATAGGGAGAAGAGGGTAAATCTTCCATTAGAGGCAGCTTCTGAAGTGCAAACCACCTGGCATCGCTACGTACTTTCTACCGGCTTAAGATTGAGAGTAAATAACCCTGTATTGAGCATGGGAGCGAGCAATAGCTCCAATGAAATATTAGTAAAACTACAAACAAAGACATAATTCATAAACGCGCGATGATCATGGGATTGAGCAGGAACTAAAATGTCATATCAGTACAAGCAAGACTACACCCTCTCATCAGTTACCGAATTCGCCATATCTAGACTGATACAGGAGTGTGCAAGTACTACAAAAAGACAGCAAAAGCATAGAAGGAATTTAGCTGAATAAAGATTGGAAGAAAAGCGAATGTGCCCATCATAGCACATGATCGAAATCAAGATTTAACCAAAAGATGTACTGGTACTTTGGCACCTATAGTGTCTTGGTCATTTCTTCTTTCCTAATCCTCCGCTACATTGATGTTGTCCCATAATTTCCCAGAACCACCAGAATACTGTATTGTCAAGTCCTTCAGCGCTCCTCTGTTTTGAATGAAGTACTGGATCATTTCATTCTCTTCTATATCTCCTTCAAAATAATTAATCTGAATAACCCGAAGGTGATAGAGCAAACAGTAAGGCACTTTCTGAGGTGGGCGCCAATTTGCATTCTGTGAGGAGTATGCCACAAGTCCCTGACACAGAAAAGCGGTAGTTAATTGAAGTAATACACACATTGTTAGCCCCTAAAAAGACTCATGTACTCTTCTTCACTTACACGCTCAAAAACAAGCATTTCAAGAAAAGGAGAGTTCTCTAGCAAATCGGGTAGAAAGGCCCAGCCGACATCATTGCTCACACCAAGCTTCAAGGTAGTCAATCTGTGAAACTTTGGCAGCTCACAACGACTCTCGACAATAACCTTCACAGAAGATCAATAGGACAAAATATTAACATGAATACATAATATAACTTTCTTACTAATGTTGGATGGATGATTGATATATTGTGGACTATCTATCGGAAAAAAAGAAAGAAAGAAAGAAGATAAGAAGCTTACTAACCCTGGTAATAGAACCACTTAAGCTTAGTGTTTTCACACTTGAAATCCCCATGATAAGATTAGTCACAGCTTCATACTGCGGACGAAAATATAAGCCGTCTAATTCCGCTTCCACCAGTTGTTTTAAGACAGTTAATTCATAGCTATCTGCAGACATACCTTCAACTTTCAAGTACATAAGAGATGGTGTTTCAAGGACTATATTACTACAAACATCTTCGTCTCCTCCTCCTGACAATTTGACAGTCAAATTTGAAAGGATGGGGGCATTAACATGGAGAAGTTTTAAGAGCCCCATTGTAATGTTGAGTTGCTGGAGAGAAGGGCATCCACAGAGGAGCCTTTTGGCAGAATCATTATCCGGGAATATGATACCATTAAGATGTATAGCTTGGATACTCGGTAAAGACACCACGGTGGGCACGTTGAGAATAATTCCATGGAAAAGGTGTAATTTTGCCAGCTTTCTGTAGGAGAACAGCTCCTGAGGCAGAACCAGAGGCTGCCCAAATGTGGAATTGGTGAGATGAAGTAGTTCAAGTGCAGGGCATCCAAGGAGAAGTCTTTTGAGGGAATCATTGTCACGAAATCTTACTCCACATGGACAGAGAAGAGCTTGGAGACTCGGTAGACAAACAGTGGCAGGGATATCTATTATGAAATGCCTATCGATTGTTAAGCTGAGCAGCTTTTTGGATGAGAAGAGATCAAAAGGAAGCACGTGGGTGTATCGTTCAGCATCACTATCGCTAATGTAGAGACCAAGACGAAGTACTTTGACATCAACCCGAAGGGCTGCAGATACCCATGCCCTCACATGTGAAATGTTGTCCGTTACGGCACCTGTGACACTAAAGTAATCTAAAGATGTGGTTTTGCAGTACAGGAACCTGTACATGAAACGTATGAAGCATGTTTTACGAAAATCTGGGCCAAGGTCGTGGCATTCAAGGCGGGTGATGAAGGTCCAAAATGATTTCCACCTGAATGATAAGACTGATGTTGCCACAGCCTGTTTTGTGGGAACTAAGGAGAGAAGTTTACCAATGAGTTCAGGAGGTAAGTTGCTGATTCTATCCTCAGTGGTAGCACAATGTTTGAGATCTATAGTTTCCACAGACAACTTCCTTCGTTTGCCTTCAGAAGAAACTGGATCCATTGTTTCTTCTTTTTCTGTAAAAAAGAAAAAGACAAATATAAGAAAAATCAAACAACTCTAAGAGCATCTCCAAGAGAGGGAGGAAAATTTGTCATAAACCAAATTTTACTCCAAATCAACAAAACAGAGCTCCGACAGAAGGAGCACATGATGGAGCAAAAGCGAGAACAATTTTGTGAAGGAGTAAACTTGAGACTCACAGTTCATAGGAGCAAAATTTTTAAAACTCCCTTTTATTTAGGCTCCGTTTGGTTGGTGGTAAAACATTTTCCTGTAAAATGTTTTTCCTAAATGATGTAAAATGATTTACACATTTTAAATCCGTAAGCCATTTTCCGGAGAGTGAAGGAGCACTAACAACAACCCATACGAACAACTCCACCACCAATAACCACCACTACCACCTACCACCACCACGACACATCACCACCACCCATCCCTGCCACTGCCGTCACGGCCCAATGTTTCGGCAAGAGTCAACCAAACACGAGAAAATAATTACAGGGAAAGCTTTTTCACACAAAACATTTTACGCGTAAAATATTTTCCCCTGTAAAACATTTTACTGCGAACCAAACAGAGCTAGCCAAACTTGGTCCCTCACTGTTGGAGCTCGAACATCGAAATGGAGGATCAAATTTGGTCCAGGGACACTAAAATTAGCCACTCTCTTGGAGAGAAGTGAATGAAAAAAACAACGCCGAATCCAAGATCTAATTTTGACAAGATTTTGCTGCTGACATACATAGATAGAGAGAGAGAAAAAAAAAGTAAAAGGCAGAGAGTTTCTTACAGAGGGCAAAATGACTGGAACACCAACTTGATTAGGTTGAATTGCGCTGGCCGGAAAAAGTACAGAAACCGCCAGACGGCGGCGATGTTAGCTGTGGCCGGCGAATGGATTCGTTCTCACCACAGAGAGAGAGAGAGAGAGAGAGAGATGGCAATGCTAGGGTTTTCACAGGTCCAGTCATTCGAGCTTGCTTTCAGAAGCTGGAAGGGCTCCGTTCAGAAGAAGCTTCACTGACGCCAAACTGGCAAGTCGCGGGTCAAAATTTCAAGTCCCGTTAATTGGTGTACTGGTCCCCGCTCGGAGTCGTTTGACCGGTTTGCTCGGACTCCTGTTTGGTACCAGATAAAAATCTCAATATCAGTTAAAAATAATTTGAAAAGAAAAATGAATTTAACTAAGAAACACAATCTATTTGGTATGAGTTGAAATCATAGATTACTGACTGGATCTATTTAACAAAATTTAAAAAGTTCTAAAGTCAAGTAATTGAATATACATATTTATAACTGTAATCATGCTAATGTAAAAAGAATACAAAAATTAATTTTTAGATTTTTACAGCTGCATAATTCATACCAGTATAATTTTGAAGATTCTACAATTGCACATAGATTATCTTAATCAGCAGATTATCAGATTAAAATTTATATGCATAACAAACGAAATTGTTGAACAAAAGTTGATTTTACTAAACATGCACTTAGTTAATGTCATTGCGCTTAGAGTCTCGCCCATGTTAATCTATCTATTATAAATATGTTAAATTCTTAACAAGCACTGACACCTAATCAAACTACTAAAACTTAAATTATGTCTAAAATTCTGGTATTTCATTGAAGGTTACGATGACGCTTCTGGCAATGTTGATCGTCAAAATAATTATCACGATTTGTTCGTTATTAGGAATTGTTAGAAAGATTGAACGGGCTCTCTATGTGATCACTCGTCTTGTAAAAGATATCTCTGAGAAGTGGAAGGACCTTGCTCTGATGGATGATGCTTATGGGAAGCTTCTTGAGCAAGTGAAGGAAGGGATGGGGAGACAATTCGACATTTGAGGACAACCTCCTTGTCTACAAGAGAGGACTTTTATTTGTCCTGTAGTCGGTGGGTTGACACGAAATTTGATGAAGGAGACTCACAACTTGGTGGTCGGATGGTCATACGGGTGTCGAGCGGATGCTAGCTCTCTTGTCTCGTTCCTAATTCTGGCCGAAGATGGAGGAAGATGTTGAGATGTACGTGAGGACCTGCCTTGTATGTCAACAAGACAATGTCGAAAAAAAGAAGGAAGCCAACTTGTTACAGTTTGTTGGAATAGTGATCCAAGTCACCGAGTTAGGTGGTGTGACCGAAGCGAGAAAAAACTACTCAGGGAGGAGGTTTGTTTGGGCAAGGTCACATACATGGAATTTTGTGGCGGTGGGGACTTAGCTTGGAGACCCAAGTTGTTTCGTAGTTTGGTGGTTCCATGCCAATACACCTATATTTAAGCACTCTTTTTGGTTTCTTGTTTAATACATACACAGATAGCTAGCAGGTGGATTTGAGAGCTATTATAGTGTGTGTCGCGTGGGTGCTGTATGGGTGGCCTCCGTGGCCGTTGTGGCTACGACTTGCATTGTAATCGGATCCTCCCTCAATAAAATATCGGGTTTTCTGGCCATGGAGGTATCTAGCGGGTTCATTGCGAATTCGTTAGTTAATCACGTTAAATCTTTGTATTGTCTCGTTCTTATTTTCGTTTCATCGTTCTTGCTCGAATACCCCCAGGCCTCGTTTGGGGAGAGGATAAGAAGGGAGCATAAGATAAGTTATACCCTTTTTTTTTATCAAGTGTTTGGGTGTTGGATAAGAGAGGGAATAACTTATGTTGTCTTATGCTGATGGAGCTTTTAATGAACAAATTTTATACCACCAACATGGAGGTATAAGCTCGGATAAAAAAATAGAGCCTTAGAGGATGCTAGTAGGTTGACAAAAAATACCCCCACAAACTATGTAATTTCCTACCTTATCCCCTAAACCTTATAAGCTATTTCACGTCCCTCCCTCTTATTCTCACTCGTGATTTGGAACACCACAGTGAAGAAAATTAGAGAAGCTACTGCTCTGTTTTGGAGTGGTATCCTATTCGTTGCTATGTTTTGGTTAATGTGGACTATAGCCTTTGGAAGTATCTTGCCTGTAGCAGTATATGTAGACCATATATGTCTCTCCTACTCTCTCTCTCTCTCAGACACACACTATCAATTCAAAAATATCCCCCTTGTAAAACTTGTTTCATAACCAGCACAAAAGCATTGCACTCTGTGGAATGAGCTCCAACTTTTGACATCTCTTCGGATTTTTAATGCAAAGTTTAAAAGCAACTAAAATATATGATCTAACCCTTTTAAGACTAATATTTTAGACATGATGTGACTATTGAAATGTAAATCTTATGCTGGCTTGACATTTAGAATTGAATTTAGGCATGCATAATGTGATCGGCGTGTGTAATTTAACTATCCATGCCCGTAAACGAGAGCAATTTTAAATAGAGTCAAATTATCCAACATACGGTGACAAGAACAGTACTCTTGTGTAAAAAAACGAGTAATAAAATAGAAACATAAATATACATTTTTCCTCAGCATTTTGAAATATACATATTTTACTTTACAAAATGACAACACTGGGGGTATTACAGTCATTTGGGCACATATCCTGCTTCATATCTTGCATCATATCCGACAGCACCCAAACACAGATAGAGCATATCTTATCAGGGTTTGATCAGACAGCATTCATATCCTTACTCATATCCCAGCATAAGTCTTATCCCTACATACCATATCCTCTACCCAAACGAGGCCCCAGGGTATAACAAACTGGTATCAGAGCCAAGGTTCCAAGATCTAGGTGGAGCCAAGAGATAGGGTTTCACATTTTGGTGGAACACAAAGCTATGGTTTCGCGATTCAGGTGGAGCATGCTATAGAGATGTTGGGTTTCGAGATTCCGCCAAGAACGATGCCTGGCTCAACGATCAAGATCGATCTGTTAGAGAGGAGAAGTCGTTTCTGTTCGTTTGCCTCTGGAAACAGGGGGCGCCATTTGAAGCCCCATAGAGGGGGCTATTCGGGCTCCTAACATGGAGCAATCTGGCGCGCATCTGATTAGGCATGGAAGGGATCTGGCAAATTCAGCACACATTTGGTTCCGGCGCGAATCTGGCGGTTCACGCGTATCTGGCCTTCTGGCGATTGACGTTCAGCCCTATTCGGCTCTGGGCGTGGACCATCTGGCGTGTGAATTGAATTTGGTTCTAGCTCTTGCATTGCAGGAGTTTGTTGGAGTTGGAGCAACGACAGAGAGCATCTGGCGGGTGAGATTTATGGATCACACATCTGATCCTGGTTCTAGCGCGCATTATGCACGAGTTTGTTCTGGCGTGCATCTGTTCTGGTTTTGGAGTGTTTACCATGACACGCATTGAGCTCACATCTGGCGCATCTGAGGCATACGAGGTCGCATCGGTCATAACAACTGTTGGGGTACTCATCATTTAGTTCATCAAGTGTGGTAGTGACATGTGGCCATTATGTCAAGGTTCATCTGTCTGCGCAATTGGGTGCATCGGAAATACATTTAGTCCTGCATTCTCAGTGAATTTATTCGAGTCTGGTTCTGGGTGGAGCATCTTGTTTCTATTTCCAGAAGCACATCCACATATGGCACATTCGTTGTATGGACAACATGGAAGTCAGAGAAACGATTTGGCCGTTCGGGTTCGGCATACAGTTGCGGAACATCCTTTTGGGGAGGCGTACTCGTTTCTGGTTATGGGAGACGCATCCGTTCAGGTTTTAAGAAAGAAACATCAGGTTCCGGGTTCAGGGTTCTTAGATGATTTGAATCAAGGTGGAGATTTATTGGAATAGTGATTCAAATCACCGAGCTAGGCGGTGTGACCGACGCGAGATAAAACTCCTCACTGAGGAGGTTTTGTTTGGGCAAGGTCACATGCAAGGAATTTTGTGGCGGTGGGAACTTAGCTTGGAGACCAAGTTGTTTCCTAGTTTGGTGGTTCCACGCCAATACACCTATATTTATGCACTCTTTTTGGTTTATTGTTTAATACATACACAAAGAGCTAACAGGTGGATTTGAGAGCTATTATAGTGTGTGTCGGGTGGGTGCTATATGGGTCGCCGCTGTGGCCGTTGTGGTCATGGCGTGCATTGTAATCGGATTCTCCCTCAATAAAATATCAGGTTTTCTGGCCGTGGGGGTAGCTAGCGGGTTCGTTGCGAATTCGTTAGTGAACCACGATAAATCTTTCTATTGTCTCGTTCTGGTTTTCGTTTCATGGTTCTTGCTTGAATACCCCCAGGTTATAGCAGAGTCACTGTCCATCCCTGATCGTCTGTGGGTTTCAGTTTTGATGGACTTCATTAGTGGGTTCCCGAAGATTGAAGACAAGGCGTCGATTATGGCGATTGTCGATCGTTTCTCGAAGTATGTTTGTTTTTGTCGCTTGCTTAACAATCTGCTCGTCGGAAGTTGCTGCATATTTGTTCTATCAGAATGCGGTGAAATACTTTGGCTTGCCCAATGACATTGTGAGTGACCGCGATGCCTGATTCACCGGTTTGGACTTCATTGTTCAATATGATTAGGATGAATTTGATGTTTTCGACTGCAAATCACCCGCAGACCGGCTGGCAAACCGAGAGGATCAATCATCTACTGGAAGAGTATTTGCGGAACTATGTGACCGTGAGTCAGAAAAATTGGCTGGGTTTGTTGGAGAATGCACATTTCTGCTACAATTTTCACCGTTCTTCGGTCACAGAGAAGAGGCCGTTCGAGCTAGTTCTTGGACAACAGCCGGTGACTCCGCTGGAAATCTGAAAACAGAAGATGGGTGAGAAATTTTCAGCAGCATACCGGGCAGTTCGAAAGAAACAAGCTTCAACTGTCTCATCCAGCTAAAACTTGACGGAGGATGTTGAATAGATTCTGAGTGTTATGAGCATTATTGTAGTTATGAGAAATGCTAGGGTCCTATTTGTAATTAGTGAAGAGTTAGTAGAATATATAAACTAGGTTAAGATGTAACAGAATGTTAATGTTAGTTTAAATACACTTTTCCCGCTCTTCATCTTCTTCCCCCTTTCTTTTAACCTTCTTCTTCTTCTCATCAACCCTAACTCATTTTCTTGAGTAATGATTTGTTATCACTCTTTTCTTATTCTTCTTATTAATCTTCCACTACCGATTCTCCCAAACTAACTTCAGTTATGTCTACACAATTCTTCGTTTAAACCCAAGATAAATTGTTGGTCGAATCAGTACTAGGATTCAACAGTGCTCAGAAACAAAGGCTCACTCCTAATATGTTGTAACATCAGAAACCCCTAACTATCAAGCCAAACAAAACCATAAATTTTCAAACCCTTATGGGTTTACTCAATAGGGACAAGGTCTATCGAACCACAAACTTTAAAATTTTGAACATGCCGCACTCAGATATTACTCACCAATAGCATTGACAGAAAAAGGTAATCAGAGGTAGATAGGAAACCAGGATCTATGTAAAACTCCATATCAGCACTAATGATATGAACTAATGGAAAAATCATTACCTTTATAATCTTCAACTTTCAGATATAGAGAAGAAGGTAAACCTTCTCATTAAAGGCAGCTTCTGAAGTTCAAACCACTTGGCATTGTTACATACTTTCTACCGGCTTCAGATTGAGACGAAGTAACCCTGTATTGAGCATGTGAGTGAGCAATAGCTCCAATGACATATTAGTAAAAGCAGCAAGACTACAAACAATACATAATTCATAAACACGCTATTGATGATGATCATGGGAGTGAGCAGGAGCTCCAATGTCATATCAGTACAAGCAAGACTACACCGTCTCATCAGTAACCGAATTCGCCATATCTAGACTGTTATCAGGAGTGTGCAAGAACTACAAAAGAACAGAGCGAAAGCATAGAGGAATTTAGCTGTATAAAGATTGCCAGAAAAGCGAATGTGCCCATCATAGCACATGACTGAAATGCAAGATGTAACCAAAAGATGTGCTGGTACTTTGGCATCTACAGTTTCTGGGTCATTTCTTCCTTCCTAATCCTCTGCAAGATGTAACCAAATGATCCAGTACTTCACTTTACACGCTTCAAACGCAGAGAGGAGCGGGAGAGGAGGGAGAGGAGAGAGAGGGAGCTTATCCATTCTGAACTTGAGTTTGGTACTCTTCAAAATTATTCTGTGGACTCCCAAGTAATCAGCAGAAATCAATATGTTGTGTCTGCCCGCTACAACAATACAATGCCTTCACAAAGCGTCTTAAAGCGGCTTCCTACCTCGCATTCGTATGAATGTGTAGCTATTTGCCTTCAACAATGTGCCCCAAAATACATGCGATACCACTTTGGTTATAGATAGAGGTGGAGAAGACGAGTAACACAGTTGCTAATTCTTGCGCCGGACAAAAACAGCAGGTTTCTTTCTTAGCACAGAGCTTCAAATCCCCAAACACGACACTTCTGGAAACATACTGATTATTTCTGAAGCAAGCATGCAAATCGGATATAATATCGTAAAAAAAGCTCCATCAACTGCTAGCTAGTTTATTATTCAAGTAAGTTGGACTACAAAGGAAAACAAAGTTCATACATAAACTACTGGCTACTACAAATCACCAAAAGAGTTCATAAACTAACATAAACAAACCAAAAGAGAGAAGCTTTTATATGTTCACTTCACAACAACGAAAGCTTGCACTAAACTGATGCAGATCTTCCACCATCATCATAGCCGCCATCTCTGAAGGTGCCTACCACTTTTCTGCAGATAGTAAATAGCATTAGAATTCGGTAAATACCTACCAATGTGCCTCCAAATCATTGTTGAAATCTCGTATAAAACTGCTACCAAGATGCTTGCAAGAAGACTTGAGACCTTCCGCAGACTAGGCCAACCCCGACCCAATCCACCACCGAGCATGTTTTCTGCTCCTCTACTGAAAGGTACTACCGTACTAGTATTTAGACAAACACAGCCATTTCCACAGACAACAGAAGTAGGACCACAGTTGAATCAAAGACGTTTCGAATTGATGCATGACTTCTTTCTATTCCAACTTTGATGAAAATGAGTGCAAGTACTGAGAATGCGAGTTCTTAGTGAGAAGTAGGAACTGGATGTTTCACATCGAAAAAGAATAAAATCTTCCATTTCTATATATTTGACCTCCCAAAAGATTGCTTCCATCAAGCTAGAAACGGGATGGGATGGGCCGGCCTGGAACTGGACTGGGCCACCGTGCTGGGGAGCGGTCACATAATTTAAGTGCGTTCAACAACACTTGTCGCTTTTGACTATCAAATTTAAGAAGAAAAAAAAAATCTTATTTGAGCGTATAATACATTTAAAATGTTGTGTTTGGGCAATTCATAATTCATGCATAAAAGAGGATAGAAGCCATACCTGAAAAATCACCAACATCATAGGTTAATATGCATATTAAAAGCCCAACTGAAATTAAATAGTTCAAAACATGCGAAACAAATGAATATATATTTATATATACATATGTATATTGCAACTTTCAATCTCAAATGAGATTACAATCCAAAACCAAGCATGCACTAATTACAAGAGCCAAAGATTATATACGGTTTGGGGTTTTCAATACTAATTGCAAGCTCAGAATCTGACCTCCTCGCAAATCAGGTATCCCTAAAGATCCTCAGCTCTTGGTCTTACAGATTAAAACCAAGTAGCAGCAAAAGCACTTTCCCTGCAGTAACCTTATGGGGAGCTCCTCCTAAAGGAAGGATATCCACTCTAGTTTGGACGAGCCTATTTAAAGGAAGAAACATATGCATAACATCAATCTTTCCCTAATGGAGGAAAATACATTTAAAGGTATGGGAAGAAGATGTTATTATCTTCGTCCGCCGATCAATTTGACTTGCAAGAAATCAAACAAGCCAAGGTTTCTCCCATCCCAACTCTCATGAAAACGGAGTTCAAAAAGGGCACAACATCGAAAGCAGAAGATCTCAACAAATCAGACAATTTACACAAAAGGTGGAATGCAAATATCTCAGCAAATGCAGCATATCAGCCCCAATGTATGTAAACAAATAAATGCAGCAGATAAGCTCATCATATGGAGTTATAATGCTAGCTGGACTAGAAAAAGGAGCACTCTACAAAAGCTAGTTATGTTTTAACCTCTTGCTTTTTTTTTATTTTCTATTCTGCTCCAGATTTCAGAGAAACCAATTATATATCCCGTCTCTTCCATTCCCCCACACTACTCGTGACAGTTAAAAAACAACAGTCAACGTTTTCTTGCACACATGCTTCTAAATAAAAATTAATATAAAAGTGACTAGTGAAGAATTTCTTGTTAAAACAGTGCTGATGAACATCTACTTAAAACTTATTCAAAATAAGATTTGTGAAGTGAATAACTCACCATATTCAGCTGACCCTTCTATTGCACAACGAGATCAAACACTTCGTATAAGGAAGTGCGTTGCCCTCTATATGATATTTGATGTCGCTATTGAGGGAGGGTGCATCAAATCTTCTTGTAGTTTTACGTTCCAAGTGATACCCAAATATCCCTACCCAATACCAATCAAATATCAGTTCACAATTGATAATTCTCCAATAAGCAACCCGACTGAGACGATTTATGTTTCTCAAATGTTGGGAAGCATATCTCACATCCCGATAGAGGTTAACATTGTACTTCAATGACCAAGACCAAGTATCGTAGTCCTCCAACACCCATATATCAAAACTAGGATCCCGGTAATTGCCAAATGCTAGCTTTCCTTCATGCTCCAAAAGGTACATGTATTCATGTTGTTTGGGGCTCGAGATAGCACAGGTTTTGCCTGGATGAGGCATGGAGCGAAAACCCTCAACATTCATGTCACACGAAATAATGGAGCGGCTGCAATAAGAAGACGCGGACATCCAATGTAGTCTGTCATTGAAAATTATCGGGCCAACTTTGTCTTTCGGTCGGTAGGAGGAAGTAGAGGCCTGTTTCCATAGCTTACTTGACAACATGTATGTACAATAGAAAAATTTACCGCTCCCCACTGCTCGCCAGAAAATTAATATGTTCTCTCCAATCCCAAAGTGAAAAACAATTCCGCACCACGTCCAATGCGATGACATCTGTGCTAGTGGTTGCTCTTTTTCCTTTCCTACTGGTGGTAGTTCTATGGTATCATGTTCTCGTGTAACTGGGTTGAGAACATTATAGCGAGAAAACGTCCTCCGGAAAACTAAGAAACCGTTACCGGAGCCATAAAGAATAACCAGCCCACTCCCATCAATCTTTAGTGAACCTATTCGAGGCATTTTAAGTTTGCAGCCAGTAGCATCATCATCGAAAATATGCAAGTTGATAGCCTCCGCATTTGACTTAAATTGGGTGGCCATCTGAAAAACTACTACAGGAACTGCTCTTTTACGATGTATTTCAGCGAAATGAGGCGATGAAGTCAAAACCAACCACATTTTGCATACTTGTCGACATTTCAGAACACATTCGGCTGGAAGCCTACTGAGGATGTCAACAATAACATCACTTGGCAGATCTGGAATATCATGTGGAGCGGTACCAATCGTCTTGCTTTTATTGCTAGTACTTGTAAGGAGGAACACAAGCAACCGAGTCCAATGTTGTAAGGTACACATGAACCAAGAGTAAACCATTATGCCTGGTACTGGAAAATGCAAAGAGAATTGAAATAGTGTGACTACATCTATGAATCTTAACCTGAAGAAATTTAAATTTGAATCTCGGATCAGGACAATGATTCAGCGAAAATGGTCTTCCTCCATTGAATATATATGTATGAAGAAAGCTAGGTATCATCCTACCATGTAACTGTATGCATTGACATATTCTAACAAAACCAGTGGCATAAAGTAATACATCTGTCGCAGAACAAGTTCAAAATTTTTAATGCTATCAGGTCACTAACTACAAGTGACATCCCACAAAATAAATTAAAAAAAAAAAAGGATTGCAATATCATAAATTGACCAAGTAGAGAAGATAAGTATAATACCTGGCAATAATGACCTCAGAAGATTCAAATGATTTGAGTTTCTCCAGCAGATACAATACAATACCTAGCCACGACACTTACAACTTAGGGTTTATAGAAAGTGTGGGTCAAACCGTGAACAAAGAGTCGTGGGTTTGCTTTCGACGATGGATCTCCTTCTGGTCGTTCTCGTTCTCCGTCTCCGACTGTATCTATGGCCCTGAGAGTCTCGATCGGCGGAGTAGAGAAACTAACTACTGGAATGTGCACTGTTCGTACGTGTTCTGATCGATTTGGGGATATATGTTAGCATTTGGTGCGCCCATGTGGGGTGCCCAATGCAATTATCCTAAACTTATGGGTTTAGGTGAGACAAGCTCAAACCTTATGGGGTTAGTAGCAAGGACATCAACCCTAGGAGGTAACGTTGCAATTAGGTATAAGTCTGTCTATATAAGGAGACAACCTCCTACTCATATCATATGAGAGTCATAATAATATACACAATATACTGTAGAGATCATGTGCTGATCATAATACAGTAAACCCTAGACTCTCTCTTCAACTAGCCTCCATTGGGTGGAACTTAGTGTGGATCAGAGCTTTCGTCCTAGTGATTCGAGCCAGGCTGTGGGAACAAGAAGAGCACGTGAAAGCAAGCAACCTACGATCATCCGCTGTGCATAGGAGCTAAGGAAGACAAGGTAAACACATGAATCTTCCGCTATAATTCATGTTGTAGATCTATATGTGATAGATCATCCCCTTCCTTCATTGGTATCAGAGCCTTAGGCTTGTTTTTCGTGCCTCGTTATGCGTTCCCGAATCAGATAAAAAATTCGAGTTTTTGAAATTTCATAATCTGTTAGTGAAACCTACATGGTTAGATAGGGTTTTTCACGAGGATTCCAGAAATATAAATTTTATAATTTTTGGACAAACAGAGAATTAGTTGTGATTTTTTAAAGATTCGGAACAGTATAAATCTGGACTGATTGATCTGAGCAGTAAAAAGATTTTTTCAAAACATGTTAAAATTGGGGTTTGAATACATAATCTTGATCTACGTGAAAAGACGATTCCATCGATGTAAAGATCGCCGGAAACGGAGGCCGGGAAGGCGGCGCGTGGGCCACACGCGCCACCGACGCCGCCTCCACGCGCGGCCACGCGCCGCACGCGCCAAAGGGCTGCGGCGGCTGCTGACGTGGCCCTAGGGCTGACGCGGCAGATGACGTGGCGGTGTCACGTTAGCAATTGCTGACGTGGCAGATGACGTGGCATGGTGACGTGGAGGGTGACGTGGCTGCTGATGTCAGCACATGGCTGACGTGGCATGCCACGTGGCAGCTGACGTGGCACGCGGCCGACGTCGGCGCGTGACGGAGGCGGACTCGCCCACGCGCGGCGGCGCGTGTGGGCGCGAGAGCCCCCCTCCGGCCACTATTTTTCGCCAAATTTTTTTTATATGCTCAGAATTAAATTTCCTATTTTCTGGGAATTTTTCATAATTTTTGGAAAAACAGAAATTTTATTATTTTCCAGATTAATTAATTAGTGTTTAGCACACTTCCCGAGGCAGTTAGACGTCCTTAAACACACTGTTTTGAGCCCAAATTTTTTCTGGAGACTTAGGACATTTTTCCCTACCTTATGAGATAGGAGGTGAGATCCTAGGTAGTTGGGAGCAATTTTCGATCTTATTAGTGGATTGATTTATTGCTTATTAATTTCCAATAATTATTCTTTAATTCTGGAAATTTCCAGAAAATTCCAGTATGTTTATTTTATTATTATACATGCTGTTGTGGGTTGAATGGATGTGTTTGATGCATGGATGTGGCTTAGATGGTTTTATATTTGGTTTTGATTATGTAATCAATTAAAATACGGCCTGCGTGTCGTGCCTCTCTACATACTCTATTGTCTTCTCTTCTCACCTAAATCGCCTATTAGAGGTTACTTCTTATTAGAAATAAGATATTTAGTGAAGATTGAAGAATAGAAGCTTCAAGAGAGGTGGCCAAACCAAAAGCTATGGCGCGAGGTGCATGGAGCAAAGAGACGAACAGGGAAGCTTCAAGGAGCACTCGAGATGAGGCGAGATCCATGATGCGAGAAGTTCAAGACTTGCTCAAGACGTACTCTCAATAGTGGGAGTGCACCTTAGGGGCCACATCCATTGCATATTTATTTATGCTTATGCTTGTTTTACGTTATAACTGCGTGTGATTGGATATATCTGTATAACCTCGCATGCTAAGGAACTAAAACAAAAGAGCTCACATGGTTATACATGATTGAAACTAATAGGGAATCATAAGTGATGATATTTGATTCCTAGAATTGCCACTAGGTTTTGGTGGAGTCCTTATGATGAACAATGAAATTTTAATCATGTATCATGTTATTTCGGAGCTAAGCAAATGCTAGTTTTAATTTCCTATGCAATGTCTCAAGATCAATCGTGTCTAAATTGAAACTGTAAGGGCTAAAATAGTGACAATAAACGATATGACAAGTCATCGTACTATGTAACCAAATCGTTGGACATAGTTTGTCAAAAACACCTACAAGTATGGTCGAACCTGTGATGAATAGTTGTCACAGCAGCACATGAACATTATCTTTAGGCTAACCAATAAGTGGGAGGCAGTCAAGATAAATTTCATAGAGTGTGCTATGCCAAGGTGGGGAAATGACCTCATCAGCAAGTTCAAGACCACTTTGAGATTCAAAGATTGTAGGAATGAGCCAAAGAAGAATCTTGGATCCACCTTAGCCATTTGTCTCATTAAAATTGTGAGTAATGACTCATAAATCCCACCTTAAACTATCAAACTCGACTATAGTCTATGAGATTAGTACTCAACTATAGCTTCTGAGATTCATGCCGTTTATGATGAGATGTTTAAGATATCCGATTAGCAATATGTTGCTATCTCTGCCACGTTTCATGAAAGTGCCATGAAAACGTTATATGACACACTTTGAGAGTGTCAAGATGTTTGGATAAGACCAAGCATCGCTCCGTTCTAGGATCTAAGCAACCAAGTGCTTGCTTAGAATACTAGTTCAGCATACTTTTGAAGTCTAAGCAATATATGATTGCTAAAAGACTGTGAATGAAGTATGATAGGCAGATGTAGTCCCTAGCCCGGTATTAGGACCGTGGAACAGGTGGGGCAAGGATAAGGGAATAAGGGCGAAATATTGGTACATGACCAATATCCCAAGACAGGCAAATGCAAAGGAGGAAAAGGATGTTTCCTTAAGACTAGAAGGCCAGACATGGCATTAACTTCTCGTCTAAAAGGATCCATGAGATTATCTTTGAGGAAGTAGCCACCAAAATTTGTTTTGGTTACAGTTTTACTTTGGAATTGGTCATGTTATGAATGGTTATGCACTCTTAATTTCTAGCATGAATAACGCCTCAGGATCTTTGGATATCAACTCTAAGGTTGTGCCTTAAGATTCTGATATGTGGCGCGCTAGATTGTGACACACTACATCAGGAAAGGATGTTCAGGCTAGCTAAAGTAAGCCTGCTTGGAATATGCCCAAGGTACCCTTACCTATGTGTGATTCTTGCCTTACACGAAAGGCGAAAGGCAAACCATTCAGTAAAGCAGTAAGGATTATTGAGTCTGTACAAATAATTCATTCTGTTGTATTTGTGTTCCATTAAAAGTTAATAGCTAAAGACATGGTGCTTACTGTTCCATCACATTCGTAGATCATTGTACGCATCTCAACTATGTGTGCTTGGGCCACATAATTCTGAGGCACAAGGGTGCTTGAGACAGGTATCTACAAAAGGTAGAAAACCGTCTGGATAAAATGATATGTCCTTGGCCAGAATGAGACTGCGAGTGTCTACCTTAGCAAGAGCTATGTGATGGAGAGTAGTTAGGCAGTTGGCTATTCCCATGCCCCGCAGCAGATTGCTGTGGTGGATAGGAGGAATAGGATACAGCCTGAGGACGGTTTGATGTATGATAGCACGTTCAAAGTAGAAGTTCCCTATCTTGAGGAGACGCTTTGTTAAACGCCTGTCGATTTACTCAACCAAGAACCCACCAAGTCTGTAGCCACTACGCCCTACGAGATGTGGACCAAAAGGCAATCTATATGAGGTCACCTTGGGCCATGGGGATCGGCAGCTTATGAGCTAACTAAATTTTCCTAGTCAGGAAGAAACTCGTGGAGATGGCATTCTCTACGAGGAAGAGGAACCACTAGATGACACTCAATTCACCACTACTCGAGAGGAATATGTTCCTATCGACCTTGAGAACAGTGGGAGTGCCTTAGCTAGTGAGTAGCATATCGTATATGACGATAATGCTGAAGAAGAACCCTCTTTGCGTAGGATCGCTCTTTGGAGCGTACCCCTTCGACGATTCGACATCGAAGGGGAGACATGATGGTCACCACGCAAGAAGATGAATCTAGGATATCGCCTCAGGATATTTCATCACCTGACAAGAAGGAATTTAGACCCTAGATGGAAGAAATGTATCTTCATGGAGTAACATGTCTTCCCATACTATTCGGAGTACTCTAGGGAGTTGCGTATTCGAAACGCAACATCCGATTAGTAGTGTAACGCAAATGGATTCACAAGATATATGTTTTCTCTTAGGAGATGCCCATAGTTAAGGGAATGTTCGTAGAGATGATGATCTCGGCGAGCATGGAGGAACCGCTAGAAAATACCCTGTTCCTTAGTCCATTATGAGGAATTAGTCCCTAAAAGGATCCTTTGGACAGTGGGAGTGACTTTCTAAGCGAGGTGCCCATCCATAGGGGTGAGAGCAAATTATGATCCTCCCATGCAAAGAAATTGCTCATAGGAGCATACCCCATCGACTGCTTGAAGATCGAAGGGATGATCTTAAGGATCACCTTGCATAAACGATAGGATAGAATACTATGCCTTATCGTTCCCTAATTATGAAGAATGAAAAGTAGCCTTTACAGGAAAAGTTAGAGTCTGTAAAAGACCAACCAAGTTTAAGGCTAGGTTGACTTTTCCGACTGGATGTTAGACTATTGGAAATAGATGGATTTCCAAGGTCATTCAGAGTGACACAGACGGAAGCATAGCAAGGCATACGACTTGCAGAGATATCGGTAATAGTTGTGATTATGGAAATAAGGCTCCATTCTCGATAAACGTGACGACTGAATTTCTCAATAGAGAAATCAGAGAGGTGATCTGTATGACTCGGCCATAGGGTTTCAAGATGTAAGATCGGATGCACAAATAGGTGCAAGCTAATTAAGTCTATGTATGATCTTAATTAGTCCTCTAAGTCAGCAGTATTTTATCAATGGATGAAAACCGCTGCATATCACTCTCGGTCGTAGAGAGTAGATGAACACGTCACTTATTATCGATGACACACTATTTCCAGGAGAGTCTAAGGACTATTTCACATCCACTATAGGGTGGTTATCCCTTAGATTTATGACGAAGGATGTTAGTAGGGCGAGATGCACTCTCGTTCGTTCAAAAGAACTTCTTATATTGACGCATATGGCGGACAACAAGAAGATACTCTGAACGATTCCATGTAATGGACCCGAGGCCATGTGATACTCCTATAGCTCGCTGCAGGATTTTACGAGCCTGAATATGTGCCCTAGAAGACACCATACAAGAGTGACCAAATGACCAAAGTGCCCGATGCAGTGTGAGTCTGCTATATACTATGGTATATACTGAGACCCCACAAACCTTATGCAATCGGAAGAGTGGATTTCAGGAAATCTAACTTAAGACACTAGATTGCAACCAAAAGGATACTCTGTACGAAGGATCACGTGTTATAACTATCGGAGATGATGCTTCGACTAGCCAGCTATGCATGCTGACTAGGGTGGGGACCTAGATACACGTAGATCCGACTCAGGATATAGTCCATGCTAGATGACATCGCATGGAACAGCAGCATAAGTGTTGCACAATCGTATTAGACCGCTCCATCGATCATGGAAAGCGAAGCACGATTGCATGTTCTGTCACCAGACAGAAATATGTTTGGATAAAAAGGTTTCTGATAAGCTTATGAGCTGTCAACCAACCTGTAGTGCTAGCATACGGCTACAGTACTTTTGATGAAACAGCCCGAAGGACCACGGTTCACAGCTAGTACAACTCAACCAAAATCCAAGTACATTATTTATAAATAAAAGGAGAAAACCCTCCAACAACGTTTCGAAACAAGGAAATAACATTGAAATAACATCGTCTGAAATGTCTAAGTGATGAAAATGAAAACTAAACTAAACTTTATTTGCAGCTGGCCTAAGCTTCAACATGTGTGCGCGTTTCCCCCACCGCAATGCCAACCTGCGGGTTTTACAATAGACAAAGCCGACCGCAGGAAAATTTTAAGTCAGTAAAAACTGAGTAAGAGCATACTACACCACGTGAAAACAGATGATTGGGCTCTAACTAATATAAGTTTAAAAACAAACTTTAAAAGAAATGGAATTAGAATTGCAACAAGTAACCGAACCATTTAATTGGATATTAATTCAGCTGAAGCACATAAGGCCCAGCAGGAACGATGTATTCAGAGAGGTCACGATGCAATATAAAACATCATCAATAGAGGTGCCTCTTGGGATATCACAAATCCCATTTCACCCAGAGCGTTAAGGGCTACCCTACGCAACCTCGCTCAACCACATAGCTAAAAGACCTTAAGTGTCGACACCCCTATACTGTTGTGACCCACACTAGCATAGGTAGTACTCTATAGCTTTCACAATAAATAACCCCCCGCTACCTCAGCACATCGGTGCATATTGGCCACCACAGGGGCGGGTATGTAACCGCTATGGATTACCCCCGAGGAGGTTCGCGTCCTCGCCTCCGGCATTAGCCTCCACACACATCCTCTGAACATCGCCCTATTTCTATTAGAGTGAATTTAACTTTCGTCATTACAACTTGAACCATTGATTTCCAAAACAGTAATTTCCACAAGTACTTTCCAAATCAGGGGTTTGAACAAGTTCATCACAGGATGTATACAAAACATGTATAAAGGCATTTTCACAAGTAATCACATTTTGAGAATAAAAACTGTACATATGAACTTACTTGGATCGAAGGAAGCTCGACACACACAAGCAAGCAGAACTAATAGTATGGATCCTCAACGAATTGATCGTCTACGAACTCGGAATCTACAATAGTCAAATAATTCTAACATTAATGCGCAGCCACAACGACAAATGCAATTGTGCCCTATATGAAAATGCAGTGAATATTTCTTCCCAACAAGTTCCCCAATTTAATTTTACACGACTCTAGTATTAATAAAATAAATAAATAATAACTTATAAGTCATGATATTATATATATACAGAAAAATAATAAAACTAAAACAATAGTAACAAGCTTTAAACTAATTAATAATATACTTAAAAATCTAATAGCTATTTAGAAAATAGTATAGTATTCAACTTTGATATTAATATTAAATAAAAGTTACATTTACTTATTAGAGTATATATATATTTACATAATGAAATCTTGAAATAAACACAAAATCGTCAAATTGACTAAGCTCATAAGAAAACTAATTTTATCTTTATTAATAAAACTCTTATTATAAAAATTATACTAGAAAACTTATATTTATTTTCATGTTTAAAGAAACTAATTAATTAAATGTAATATTCAATAAATAAAACACTAGTTATTAGTATAAGAATAATAAACTAAAAACAACTTATAGTTAATAACCGAGACCTCCCCAAAACTTTCTGAAAATGTCACAACCACCCCCCAACAGTTTCACAAAAAGCCAAGAGTACCCCACAATTCAATTAACCCACTCTTTCAAAATTCTCTACACTTTCCATTCACGGCCACAACCCAGTTTCGAATAATCGATTTACGAGCATAACAACTAACATCAATGGAGTAATCAGATTCGTGAACCAAAACAGGTAGTAAAACAGAGTTTGTGTTTGGTGTTTACCGATTGAAAGAGGAAAGAGGCGAAGATGGTGACGACGGCGGTGATTGGGTGAGTACTGCTGCTGCTGCTACTAGCGGTATTCGTCGGAAATTGAGGACGACGGTGGCGAGAGGGAGAGAGAAAGGCGTTGAACGGGAAGATTGGAAGAGGGTCGCCGGATTTGGCGTCGGCGGTTCTCGGGTCGGAACCGGGTCTGTGCCAAAACAGAGCCGGAGATGGCTCTGATAGCTCCTGCTAGTTTGTCGGAACGGAGAGGGAGGGGAGGCGACCTGGTGGTGGTGTTCAGTTCGCCGGAAATTGGACGGAGCTGAGGTGGTGATGGTGGCGGTGATTTGAGAAACAGGGGAAGTGGGTTTCGTTTGGAGATGGAAGTGACGAGGGGAAGAAGAGGGTTGAATATATGAGGGCAGTGGGTTGAAGTTGGGGAGGACGTGGGTGATTTCGTGGGGGAGATGGGGGAAACGTTGAGGTGAAATCGGAGGGGAAGTTGAGGGAGAATCGGGGGTCTGGTTTTCCGTTGCAGTGGTGAAGAGAGGGTGCAGGTGGGTTCTCCACCTGTTTTAAGGTAAAGACACTTTAACCCCTCTCTCATTAGTTTCTAAAATTACAAATACCAACCCCCCAGGTTAGGAAAGAATAATTATAGCCCCAAACTCAAGATTAATACACCAAACACCCTATTTAAAAAATAGGGGTGTTACATTTGACAAGGCCAAACATATAGAAAAGGGTACTGTTTTCACAAAAGGTGAACTAACTACCTGAAGAGTAATCTTGGAGTAGATCGACTACGGGCCAATAATGTAGGCTCCTCCCATTCCTAAACCACATAAGAGTCGTCTTTGTGGATTGCTTTAGAAAATTGGGACTCGGTAGTCGATCACTAGCAATATGATTGATGAGCATATGAGACATTGATAATTGGATTTTAATTGGATTTGTTATGCTACATGTTGTTTACATATCCTGTACTAGCATAGAACATGTCGCGCGGACTCTAGGTTGACTCTCTCACACGAGCAACCGCCTCTACAACATCCTGGATTGTCTAGGTGAGTAGGAGATGAGACAGAATCCCGACAAGCGCTAGAAGCCTATGATATGATGACTCCTGTCATATGAGGCGCATGGCCTATGACAAGAGCTGGACATCAATCAATAGTGCAAGACCCTGTCAGACGGATTCATTTGTCGCATTGGAGTAAGTTCCAAGGTGAGATTGGATTATGGCCATTCGAGCATGGTTACTACCCCGAACCATGTATAGTCTGCATAGAGAAAGCCAGATGAGAGAACTGATTTCGATTGCATATGTGCAACACTCAGTACTCGGGTTAATAGTCATATGGGCTATTGGACTTACATCTGTATAGTGGTCCCTATGGGATAGGACATGTGCTCTGATAGAGTCCAAACACTATGGCGCACATCTTATGAGATAACGCGTGCTGATGAGTGACATGAGGTGGCGAGTAGAACTAGTCCCTGAGTTTCCTCGCCGTGTGAGCCTCGTCGATCATATAAGAATGATTGACACTGTATACCCTTAGTACTTTTATCCATGTCGGGGAGAGACGGTTCGGTGGTGCTACTTTAGCGTGACACCTCACGGCTATGAATGATTCGGCCTACCAGGACATTGCTAGGAAAGCAGCTGACTCCGAATCAAAGAGGCAATGGATGGAAAGGAAGATTCTAATTGCATCGCTCTTTATCATATTCATTGGGCCCACCTACAAGATCTTATGGGATCATGCAGGATATGAATATAATAAAGGAGATATAGACTCATTGATGCACGACCTTTGGGACAAGGTAGGTGCTCATGGTCTATGAGATGACAATAGACAGAATCTGGGGGATACGAGAGATATATATATGTATTGCATTATTTATGAGGGTTGAGTGCGCCTGCTGCTAGCTCGTCTCGTATGAGTTTAGAGTATGGATCTCCCGAAATGCAGGTTCTCTCACAGTCACACACCAAGGCCACATAACACTTTGGCAGATGATAATAGTTGGAGATTGAGGTAGACTAGAACTACTGTATTTGTGCAACCCCACTGTGCGAGTGGGAGATGTTAGCATTTGGTGCGCCCATGTGGGGTGCCCAATGCAATTATCATAAACTTATGGGTTTAGGTGAGACAAGCTCAAACCTTATGGGGTTAGTAGCAAGGACATCAACCCTAGGAGGTAACGTTGCAATTAGGTATAAGTCTGTCTATATAAGGAGACAGCCTCCTACTCATATGATATGAGAGTCATAATAATATACACAATATACTGTAGAGATCATGTGCTGATCATAATACAGTAAACCCTAGACTCTCTCTTCAACTAGCCTCCATTGGGTGGAACTTGGTGTGGATCAGAGCTTTCGTCCTAGTGATTCGAGCCAGGCTGTGGGAGCAAGAAGAGCACGTGAAAGCAAGCAACCTACGATCATCCGCTGTGCATAGGAGCTAAGGAAGACAAGGTAAACACATGAATCTTCCGCTATAATTCATGTTGTAGATCTATATGTGATAGATCATCCCCTTCCTTCAATATATTATTAGCTCTAACCTAATTTGGGATTTCCCGGATTGAAATTTAGTGAATTATTAAACTGTTTTAACCACGGGGTAATATAATTAACTGGCGGATCTTTTGGAGACTCAAACTCCCCAAAAAGTCCTCTACATAACTTGGAGAGCTCTGCTTAAGGGTTTACCCGTTTGCAAAAATCTTTTGAAAAAAAAATATTGGGATTGAAAATAAGTGCGAGATTTGTAATCCGGAAGGGGAGGATGAAACTCATCTTTTCCTCTACTGCCCTTTTGCGAAAGCTTGCTGGACTTCATTGCTGGGTCCAAAATTTGCTCCAAACTCGCACATGCACTTACGGATATGGTGGATTGAGACTTTCTTTGTGGCAAAAACAGAAGAAAGAGAGTGCATGAGTGTCTTGATTTGACTTCTTTGGAAAAATAGGAATTCGCTGATTTTCAAAAAGAAGCAAAGAAGTACTCCCTCTGTCCCACCAGATAGGTTAATCTTTCCATTTTTGACATCCCACCTGATAGGTTAATCTTTCCTAAAATGGCAAGTTTTTTCGTGGAAAATACCATCTTGCCCTTTTTATAAAAAACACGTCTCCTTTTTAATTGGGCCTAATTAAATCAGATTTACAAACTAACCCAATTTAATTAGGCCCAATTCAAATTAGCAAATCCATAAATCGTTGACAACCCAACTGCCATTATTTACTAACCCTAATGAATCCCATTTTCACTCTCTATCGTGATTTTCTTCACATCAGCCGCAAGAGAGAGAGAGGGGGGGGGGAGAGTGAGGGAGAGGCGGAGAGCAGATCGGTGAAAAGGACGCCGCCTCCATCTCCCTGTTTGTCGTCGTCTTCTGCAGATCGATGGCGAGGGTGGCTGAGCCGCGGCGGTGGTGAGCAGCAGATCATGTAATTCTTCCTCTCTTCAGTTCTCTTCTCTTCTGCTAATTCTCTCTCCCTCTCTCTTCTATTCTCTTATGCTAATTCTCTCTCCCTCTCTCTTCACCCAACCTACAGATCCGGTAAAGGTTCGCCGGAGGTACTCCATGCAAGCGGTGGAGGCCACGACGGTGGTGATGGTTCGACGAATCTCAGATGCTTTGGTTCTTCTTCGGTTCTGAGATCGAATTTGTTTCTCTTTTCCTCTCTCATGTACAGATCTATTCATGTACACATCCATTGTAAAAATGTTGTTTAAGAACCGTTTTTTCTGCAAAATTTGTTATTGTTTAATTTGGATACAATTTTGAATCTACTCTTTGGTTTGATTTTGATGATCTTATGGGTTGTGGTTTGTTGATCTGTTCTCTGCAACAGATGCAGAGAGAGAGACATAGTTAATCTAGTTTGTTATTGAGGGTCTGAACTGAAAAGAACTGAAAAGAACGAGGGCAAAATAGTCAATTCACAACTTTTTTGATAAAGGACTTTTCTCTTTTTGTCACTTAACGGCTGGGACGGAGGGAGTAAAGAAGAGGTGATTGCTCAGGTGAGGAGTTACATGTCTGAATTTTCCAGCGAATCTCAAACAGCAAATGGGTTTTCTTCGTCGGCTCAGACAAGCCTCTCAACGGTTAGACCTCCGCCAAGGCCACCGGAGGATTGGGTGATTATTAACACCGATGCGGCATGGAATTCCTCGATCAAGAAAGCAACCGCCGGAGTTGTAATCAGATCTGGCTCGGGTGTCTTCATCGCCGGAATATCAAAACAGATCCCCTTACTAACACGGAAAAAACTGCAGAAGCCATGGCGTTGAAAGAGGGAATCGTTTTTGCACTGAAAGGAAGACATGCAAGAATTTGGATAGAGGCAGAAGCCATGGCGTTGAAAGAGGGAATCGTTTTTGCACCGAAACGAAGACATGCAAGAATTTGGATAGAGAAGGATGCCATCTCTCTAGTGAGAGAGATGGACAGAAGGAGAGAATTGAAAGAGCCAGAAGATGTAACGGAAGTCCAGATGGTTCTTGAAGAAGCCACCGGTCTTCTCGAGAAGACACAGAGCTATGAGCTTGTCCACGTTTCAAGAAAGTGGAATAAATGTGCTCATATTTTTGCACAAAAGGCCCTCCAAATGACTGAGATTTTCACTGTAACCCAAATAGCTCCACAGTGGCTTTGTATTGTTTAGAAGAAGATGTTTTGGGCCGTTTTTCGGGCCGAGTTGCTTAATAAAATGGGTTCTCTAAAAAAAAAAATGTGGTTTAAAAGTAAGTTTTGCCACTTTTCTTAAACATTACCGTGGCTAACCAAAAACTACTTAACCACCATGGTTTCGAGAGTTTTTTTTAGTGCTATAAAAGAGCACAATGTGGTGCTCTACAACTAATTACAATTTACCATTCTGTCTTTCCTCTTTCACCTCATTCTGACTTTTGTCCCTATTTACTGGGTCAATTTGACCCGGTGATTTGGTTATCAAAATGATGCAATTTTTTGATAATTTTTTCATGGTGTTGTAGAGTAAAAGTTGCTCTATAGCACGACGAAAAAATTATTAAAAAATTGTATCGTTTTGCTGTCCAAATCACCCGGTCAAAGGGACTCAGATACTAGTCAAAATGGGACTAGAGAGAAGAGACAGAATGGTAACACTTAAATACATTGTGAGTAATTGACAGACATTCATTAGTTGTAGAAACACCATGGGTAATGCCTCCATTAGCCACGCCCCTTGAACGTGGTAAACTCCGCTCTGGCCAAAATGAATATTTCTAGCAGTGTGTCTGAAAATGTAGAGATGTTATTTTTAGCAAACGCACTAAAACGATTTCAGCTGTCGAAAATCAGTTGCGAGCATAAGCACTCTCTTAAGAGGAGGAAACAAAACTGGGTTGATCAGACCCCCATAAGCTGATCAGTGATATCTAGACTTCTTTGTTTACAGAGATGACTCGAACTCTATTTCTATGAAATAAAGGGCCAAAATCGTGAGCAAGCAAACATTGTGACAGTTTTCCATGGTTATGTCTAGACTTCTACCGGTACTGATATGTTGGATTATGTATTCCATAACTCCGTGACCTTTTTTTTTAACACGAAGATCGCCGTGTCATGGAACCAAATAATTTACCACTTTGAAATTTGGTGAACCGACCAAAGAAATACAGGCACTAAAAATATCATCATGAAACACGTTGTTTCTACTTTTTTCTTCATTTCTCTTTGGGCAGTTGGATCAAATTTTATGAGGGGACTGGCTGAAGGCCCACTATATCTCGATCCACGTGACGTTGTCGGGCGCATTTCTGCATGCAGAAAACGTAAACCAATTATTGCATGAATATATATATATATATATATATATATATATAATTACTGCATGAAAATAAATAAAAAAAGTTAAACTCACTTCCTTCTCTTTAATCCGCTCAATTACCATTTCATCCACCCACCTTTAATTTATGTGTTAGGTTCCACTTAGAAATGCAACCCAGGACATCATTATTTTTAAGGTCTATACGCATTTTGTATATAGTGACAACAAACTTCCTGCATTTCAATTTTTCAGGACATCGTTGCGGCCCTGCACTTTAGCTTCAAGCGACAAATGAACTCAAATTACGTTCACCATTTGTTTTTTGGACAGGATTCCACCATGTGGTTTGCCAAAAATAATACAGTTAGTTGACTCAGATGTTTCACGTTGAATTTATGTCCGGAAACAAATGGTGTTAGTGATTTGGATTGATTTGTCACCGAAAACTAAAGTGCAGGGAAAAGTTTGAAATTGCAGGGGATTTGTTGTCACTTCATACAAACTGCATATATGTTTAGTTTTAATGACCCTTAATTTTACGTCAAAAGAGATAGATTAACAAAATATTTAATTGGAGACAGATTAGCGATGTCTATCTGCCTTCATAAACATTGTGTTTCAACTTTTACACCACCCAAAAAAATTTAATTTGCCCATGCCTATGCATCCAGTGACCGCATGTTAATAATTTGAATTTCAAGTCAAATGACTCTCGTGTGCATTTGATATTAGCACGATCATAAGTCAGTTATAAGTGGGTGCATTGAAGTGGTTGATTATAGATGCTTTATGATTGCAGCTTATACCAAACTTATTTCGATTTTCAATTTAACAGGATTTTTTTACCTTGATTATTTTTAGTCGAGTTTTCAGATTTTCATCTGAAACCAAACACGGAATCAACCACAAATACCATTAATAGAGTAAATTCTAACAAGATAAATCGTTATTTTGCATAATAACGGCCAATAATTGCGAAAATCAATAATGCCGACCCTTCACCATGACCATGTTCAAATTTGAGTGTTCACAGCTATAAATACCCACCAAGCTCTCCTCTCTCGATCTCATCCATCCATAAAAAAGAGAAGTTTGTTTGTATTGGCAATATTAGAGAGAAAGAATGATGTTGCACAATGTGTTTGATGCAATCACAGGGAATCAGCAGAAGAAGATTAAAGGGAAAGTAGTGTTGGTGAAGAAGGAAGTTTTGGACTTCACCGATCCCGGTGCTACTCTCCTTGACGGGGTTCATGAATTGCTTGGTAACAGCATTTCTCTGCGGCTCATAAGTGCTGTCCATGGTGAGTCTCAAGGTTAGTTCATCTCCTCTACTAACAATTTAATTTCTGCAAAGAAAATTCCGATATTATATATACAAATACATGTCTGCTTCCGAGTTAAGCTGGGAAAGACTTGTTGAGTTGAGTTGTCGTATGAGAAGAACATAATTATCAAACACGTGACATTATTTGTAGCAATGCCGGAATTAGCAGTAAAAATATTTACATCGGGGGAGGCAAAATCTTTATGGCTAGAGAGCTTTCACATCCGAACTCATTTGAATACACGGTGAAATTTAAGTTTGTATCATGATTGAAGAGAAAGTTGCATCCTTTATTTCATCGGACTAGTATATGGCCCGTGGGCAGAACCCATTATATTTTTTTTATGCTCTGTTGATGTTGAGAAGATCTAACGATTACAGTTTGGTCACAAAGTTCCCATGAACTGTAAAAGGCTGAGTTATAGATGGTCTGGTCAATTTTCTCAAAAATAGTGCCAGGGGCGGATTCAAAAATTCCTTGCAGTGGGGGGCTAAATTTGAAAAATCAAAGAAAGTAAGGATAAAATTAAATTTTAAGAAGGTGAGTTGGGGGTATAGTGAACTTTTTGTGGGAACTAAACTGAAAAACCGAAACCAAATGAGGGTAAAATTAAATTTTCTGAAGTTGAGTGGGGCTACAATAATTTTTTTATAGGGGCTAAACTGAAAAACTATAACAAAATAAAGGTAAAATTACAATTTTAAAAAGTTGAGTGGGGGTGACTTGTCCCATGTAAGTCCGCCCCTGAGTAGTGACTGCATATGACCCTTCAATAAGATTACTAATCTTAAATTGAAAACACAATCTATTTAGCTATTTTCGACTATTTAGTGAAAGAACAAGAAATCTCAAGAGGTTGACTTAGTGGTGGAGGTTTGTGAATGTTTGCTCACCGTGAGGTCTCAAGCACGGACGACCAATAATTGACCTGTAAATTAGGTGAGGTGCGCGCAAGTTGGCCCGAACACCACGATAATCTTAAACCAGAAAAGAAAGTACTACCTCTCTGTTTCGCCAACTTCTTCATATTTTAATTTTTTTTCGCTCGTAACTATGTGACTTTTACTAAGTGACTTGGATACCAACACGATGCATTTTTTTTGATAATCTTCTCATGGTGCTGAAGAATAAACTTTACTCTTCAAAACTATGAAAAAATTACCCAATTCTTATACCATTTTTGCTAATTAAACTATCAAGTCAAAGTAACCCGGAAAATAGTGGTAAAAGTCAAATTAGGAAGAAGCTGGCGAAGCGGAGGTAGTACATACCAAGATGTTATTTGGACCGAGTACCCCTGTTGTAAAACTACACAAAAGAAGGGGAAGTAATTAATAAACATCAACAAATCAAAAGGGAGGCGATTGAAATCAATCTACTATTTAGTGGTTAAATTGTAGTTTTGACAATTATTGTTGGGGTATGTTTTTTCAGGCCAAGGGCTAAAAGGTAAAGTCGGGAAAGAGGCGTATTTAGAGAACTGGATAGGGACGTTGGCTCCTCTCATCCCCGGCGAGACGGCGTACCAGGTCACCTTCGACTGGGAAGACGACGTCGTCGGAGCTCCGGGAGCTTTTCTGATCAAGAACAATCACCCCACCGAATTCTACCTCAAAACCCTCACTCTCGACGACGTTCCGGGTCAGGGTCGGGTTCACTTCGTCTGCAACTCCTGGGTTTATCCCGCCGATAAGTACAAATCCGACCGCGTCTTCTTCGCCAACAAGGTACCTTTTTGTATATTTTCGAACTTCGGGTGATCAATTGGTAGATAATTTAGAATTTTTTATTACAATAACATAGAACTTCATATATAAACCCTGGACGCGGCGCAGTGACTATAATACTCTACAACTGAGCTAACACTTATTTACATACAATTTGGTTTTAATTACAAACATTGGTTTCATCGTTTTGCATTTTAGTTCTTCTGTTTCTTCTGAAATCTCCTGTTTTGACTTTTCTTGGATTCGGTTATTTAAATAGCAAAACGATATAATTTTTAAAATAAAAATTCATGATAATGTAAACTAAAGTTTGTTGGAAAAGTAGGTTTTTGACGATACTAATTACCCGAATTTGGGTCTTGTTTTGACCCGACTCGCTTAAGAGTTCACGACAGCGAACACACGTTTGTAAATTAGTTACATTGGTGATCGTTTCGGTAACACACTCGTCAAAAACCATGAAGTAATGAATGATCAAATTAATCGCTCAAAATGAGTCGTCGATCATTGGGTTGAGAGATAGTAGTATATCACATCGTTGATGAGGAAGAAACTTGATAGCATATCTACTTCAAGTTTTGACTTATAGGGCAAGCGCTTTGGGCGCAACAATTTTATTGTGGAAGAAGACCCACGCAAAGGTCGAACCACCACAGTCGGCTTAGATACAAGTTGTGAAGTGGTGTGGTGTGGTGTGGTGTTGGGTTGGGTTGGGTTAGTTAGTGGGCTTTGACTTTTGGGCCAAATACTAACTAAATATTAAACGGATTGTTAAAATTTGCAACTGTTCCAACAGTTGCAACTGATCAGTTCAAATTGAACAGACACAACCGTTCCCAACAGTCACTTCTTCTCCTATAAAAAGACTGCCATCCTCCTCATTTGAACAACATCTCAAAAACATAAAATATCTCTCTCACCACCTTTCCTCAATAATTCTCCTTTTCGTAGTCTTAGTTCGTTGTGTGCGAGTGTTGTACCGTGCTTTCTAACACCGCACAGGGAAGCTTTTATCCTGGGAAGTAGACGTCCAAATTCACCACGACAAGCACGAAATGTGGGGGACGAATCTGCTTTAAGGAGCCTCGTACTCTATACGAAACTGCCTTCCAAAATTGAACTGAAGCGTTCGGAATTAACTTGTTTGTAAGTCGTTCCATTTTCATATTCTTCTTTATTTTCTGTTTGGATTGTGAACACATATCCAGGTCACTATTTTCCTACAATCTTAAAGCAGAATCCTTCTTACTGTTCTCTCTAATTTAGTGAAAATTGCTTGTGAAGTGTATCTATACCTACAAACAAACAGTGTGGTGGCCTCAATGTTGTGTATTTATTCATACAACAGTGTCTTTATATGATATCTATACTAAACATGCAAGACTTGGTGTACTTCGTTGTCGAAGCAAAAACACGATTATTTTGATGGGTACCGCGTCTTTCTACGATTTGACTCTATTGCCCCTAATAGAATTGCTGAGGACTGAGTTAGATAGACGTGAATTGGTAAAAGTGTTGAGGGTGAATTGGAGAATGCAGCGTTACGTTGCCTTTGAGAAGATTGGGCAGTTACTTTTGTGACCGTTAGTGGAAATAGTCACATTTCTTCATTTTTGGGTTGCAACTCTCTGGCCATTACAGAGAGGTGTCCTGGCAGCCTTTCTCATCCTAGACCTTTCGTTCCTTCTTTGAACCTCTAAATGACCAAAGTGGGATTGAGAGTCACTACTTTGATCTAATCGCGGTCTGTGTTTGTCCACGATTCTCAACTTGAAAAACCCGAATCGAGGTTCTCGCGCAAAATTTGATTGTTTTTTTATGGCTTGTGGATTCTACAAATGGGTTTTTGGCTTTACTCCAATTGCAATCACACATGGGTGTCTGAGTTCACCAGGCGAGAGCAATCGCGACGCTTCAACTCTATTTCGCCAGATTGTTGTACATATTGATCTGGTTAATATTCAGATTTCCTGGTGTTTTGAAATCGACTTTTATTTTGTGTTTGTGAGCAAACCCTCTGTTCTCTCTTTCTCTGGAGAAGGGAATGGAAGAGAAGAGAAGATGGGCAATCCGCAGGGGGCAACCAAATCAACCAACAATTTGTGATCTCCCTGTGAAGGCAGAGGCAGGTGTTCGTCCTTCTCCCGCCCCTCTCATCTATCTGCAATCACTCCACTGGTTTTCGGATTGACATTTTTCAATTGCAAATTCGCCGGAACCGTCGCGGCTGTTCCGGGTTCTCTGATTTCTACCGTCCTCTGTTCTTTTCACCCGAAACTGGTACTGGTTAGTTTCATGTATTGATAAGAGGTTTTGGTAGAGTGTTAGATTTCGACTTGTTTGGTTTTGGAATCACCGAAATCCGTGACGCAGCGACTCATTTACAGTCGGGTCTGTAAACGGACTTGTTTTCCTTGTTTGGGTCCACCGTATCAAAGGTCAGGGACGATGGTTATGGCAATACATGTAATTTCCGGTTCCTCTTAGTCTATTTTCTTAAAGGAAATTCTGAATTGGTCAGACTGTCTGT
This sequence comes from Linanthus parryae, assembly GCA_023055425.1. NCBI lineage: Eukaryota > Viridiplantae > Streptophyta > Magnoliopsida > Ericales > Polemoniaceae > Linanthus > Linanthus parryae. Next base: position 4,595,185 of record JALGPY010000002.1, read on the forward strand.
TCTCTTTCTCGAAAGAGAGGCAATTTGTTTAGACCTTTGTCACTTTGATACTTAGAGACACCAGATTGTCTTGTTCCCTAATGTGGATGGTACCCCGAATTTTGTTAAATTAACATTGGGGACTCCTCTATTTCTAAGAGGTTGAATGTCATTAATTTATGTCAGTTTATGTCAGTATGTGTTGACGGTTTTAATTTCAATCCAATTGTTTCGCTGTAGTGGAGGGCCACTGAAGTAAAACTTGTAAAGCTTTTTTCATCTTCAATAAGTTGCTTTACATGGTTTATATACTGATAAGTATGAGACATGACAATTGTTTGTCCATAATTTTTGTTATGGAGTGATGAAGTCATGGTTTCACTTGTTACCCATGTACATTTTCTGGAGGATGCAGTTTTATCTTGTCTTCAGACATTGTCCAGTAAATTAAATAGTGAAATTTTTACTGGTTTAATATATTATGTCATGGGGTGTTTCTTCCGAGGAAATGGAGAGATAGTGTATACGTAGTCTACGCTAATGTATTTCTTAATCATTTCCGATTGGGTCATATTAATTTCAAGTCATTTCGTGAAATTAATAAACTAGACCATCGTCGGAAGAGCACAATGACTTTTAGATCACAAGTGTGAAATGTGCCTGTGTATCGAGACTTATTACATAATCGAGAGAAAGCATGAATGCTTTTATAAATACGAGTTAGAAAATGAGCAAATCCTCCTTCGCAATAATTCGATGGAGGAAAATAAGATTCTCGAAATTATATGCGGTGCCAACAATAGTTGAAAAACTTGAAAATTCATTCAAGGACTTCGATTGAAGACAACTAGAATTTTCAAGTACATTGTGGAAGGTTATATTCCAAAGGATTTAATGTTGTCACAGTAATTGCTTGTCAATTATATAGTATGGTCCAAGAGTTCTCAAGCACTCGTGAAAATCCAAGAGTTTTCAAGTACTCATGGATATGCAATTTAGTATAACGCAAATCAGGAGTTTAATAGCACTTATGATTTGTTTACTAAATTGCAGCATTTTGGGACAGCATAAAAAAAAAATCACGAGCCTATGATCTTGTTAGGCACATAAAGTGGCAAAATTTGAGTAAACTCAAATATTTCGTTGGAATGATTATTGGATGAAAGTCTCATGAATAGAGGCATTTTATCTCGGAGAGATAAGAAAAGTTCGGTTGCCAAAATAACTATTATTTGACTACCATACGAGTTAAGTTGATAGAAAATTTTGTATTTGCAAAGAGTTGCAAATATTAGAAAGAGGGTGGTGTTACCCTATGTAAGACATGAAAAGGAATCGTAAACTAGAATTGCGGGGGTATCTCACAAGGAGAAATATGTTCATACGTCTAGTATGACAACGTTGTGAAGCAATTCTATAGTCGCAATCACCAATAAGAATGTGCTTACAACGAAAAGTCTTGTTATTTAATTATAAAGGACTGGTGTCAACTTCAGAAGAATTTAAAGTTCTTGCGAAGCATTTAACAAAAAACGCAATATGTATTTATGGTTGGATGCATTCTAGACCAATCCTTATAAGTAAAGTTATATCGAAACAATAAAGTTCATTTGAGATCTCTAACTCACTGGAGACTTTAAATCCATATGTGGATATGTTTTCACTATCGGTGAAGCGGCAACTTGTTAGGTATCTTCAAAGCAGACGTGCATTGCAAGGTCTACTATGAAAGAAAAATTCATAGCGTGAGACAAGGAAGAGGAAGATGCAGAATGACTTTTCATTTCCTCGAAGATACCCCAACATGGCAAAAATATGAGCCTCCTATATGCATTCATTGCGATAGTCAAACAACAATAGGCAGGGCACAAAATAGTATGCATAATGGTAAGTCTAGACATATTCGTCAGAGACATAATACCATTAGGAAACTTCTCTCACAAGGAATAATATCGATCGATTGTGTAAAGTCAAGAATAACGGATCCGTTGGCTAAAGGTTTATCGAGAGAACTAGTTGCAAGTTCGTCAAGGAGAATGAGATTAAAGCCAAACTCGTAAGAGTTGCACGTAGCGGCAAACCCAACCTAGGTGACTGGAGATCCCAAGAACTAGGTTCAAAAGGGACAACCCAACTACCAGTGCAAATATATAAATCACTCACCCGGAAATAAGGTTTCCAAACTCATTCTTAGGGCGAACACCGAGTGATAGGGACAGGGTAAGCAATAAGGCTTTTAATGAGACCATATCTTACGGTTTTAAGAAGAGTATGAAGGATACTCGTTATGTGTCTCACCTATGTGAGTAGGAACGGGCCGGTTCTAGGAGGATGACGTGGCTATACTCCTCTAAGTCTACTCATGAAACCAGGAAAGTGTTTCAAGGCCGAAATGAACACAACCATGATAACGGACTACGATCAGGTTGTTAATTGTGTGATTACTACCGACTAGGTATACAATGCGGCAAGCAGTTCAAGGCGTTTCGTTCACTGTCAAGCCAGTATACCCTGTAGTATTTCACTAATGGGAAGGTTCAAAGTCTATGGCTACCTTTCTTTATGCAATTAACAACCGCCTAAGAGATTTCATCCACGTTTTGACAACTTCTAAGCTAATTTGTCATTCATGTGGGGGATTGTTGGAAAAGTAGGTTTTTGACGATACTAATTACCCGAATTTGGGTCTTGTTTTGACCCGACTCGCTTAAGAGTTCACGACAGCGAACACACGTTTGTAAATTAGTTACATTGGTGATCGTTTCGGTAACACACTCGTCAAAAACCATGAAGTAATGAATGATCAAATTAATCGCTCAAAATGAGTCGTCGATCATTGGGTTGAGAGATAGTAGTATATCACATCGTTGATGAGGAAGAAACTTGATAGCATATCTACTTCAAGTTTTGACTTATAGGGCAAGCGCTTTGGGCGCAACAATTTTATTATGGAAGAAGACCCACGCAAAGGTCGAACCACCACAGTCGGCTTAGATACAAGTTGTGAAGTGGTGTGGTGTGGTGTGGTGTTGGGTTGGGTTGGGTTAGTTAGTGGGCTTTGACTTTTGGGCCAAATACTAACTAAATATTAAACGGATTGTTAAAATTTGCAACTGTTCCAACAGTTGCAACTGATCAGTTCAAATTGAACAGACACAACCGTTCCCAACAGTCACTTCTTCTCCTATAAAAAGACTGCCATCCTCCTCATTTGAACAACATCTCAAAAACATAAAATATCTCTCTCACCACCTTTCCTCAAGAATTCTCCTTTTCGTAGTCTTAGTTCGTTGTGTGCGAGTGTTGTACCGTGCTTTCTAACACCGCACAGGGAAGCTTTTATCCTGGGAAGTAGACGTCCAAATTCACCACGACAAGCACGAAATGTGGGGGACGAATCTGCTTTAAGGAGCCTCGTACTCTATACGAAACTGCCTTCCAAAATTGAACTGAAGCGTTCGGAATTAACTTGTTTGTAAGTCGTTCCATTTTCATATTCTTCTTTATTTTCTGTTTGGATTGTGAACACATATCCAGGTCACTATTTTCCTACAAAGTTTACTCTACAAGACCATGTAAATATTACTAAACTCTTGTAACATTTTGCTAATTAAATCACTAAGTCAAAATGACTCTGTAAATATTAATAAAAAGTGAAGTAGGCTTAAAATAAAAAATAATTAATTAGTTATTGAAGTAATTCTGTGACTTATAGAATCATAAAGATGAGCTAGTGCTAAAAAACACCATGTTAGAGAAAGTCTAAAGTTGTATAGTTTCTTAGATGCATATAGCTTGTAGATAGTAGGCCTTTCAGCTGCCTTTCGCCTCCCGTGTTCCTACTCTTTGTTAGTGTTTCCAATTTGTCTTATTGTTGTGTTTAGGGCTGCTGTACTTGGTTCCAATTACTGCTTTTAGGGGCTGTTTGAGAATGCTTCTCCTGCCAGCACATCTGCTTTTCGACAGAAAGTAGTTTTCGTGCATTTGGTAAAAATATTTTTTTCAGCTTTTCAGACATGTCTGCGTCCAGGAAGCAAGGGGGGAGATGCTTTCCCGGAAAGTCCTTTTGTTTAAATCATCTACAACCAATTTTAACGTTACAAATTTGAAAAATCTCAATATTTGTCTTTACGGAACTCATACATGTAATATATTTTTGTCAATTTACCTTCTCATAGCAAGTTCACAGTTGATTTTACCAAACATGACTATGTCAATATCTCACAGTAGCTTTCATATAATATTTACCAAACAACATTTTAACTAAAATTCACAGCAGCTTTTCCACAGTGATTCTCACACAGCATTCCCAAAGTAGGCCTTAAGTTGCATAACAAAAAATTTCATATTACTATTGTAGATGCCGTTAGCAAAGTAGTAGTAGTTCGTACTCATCATCATCATCTTCTATGCAGGCTTACCTTCCTGGTGAGACACCGGCGCCGCTCATTCCATATAGAGAAGAAGAGTTGGCAAATTTGAGAGGGAATGGCAGTGGAAAGCTTGAGGAATGGGACCGAGTGTATGACTATGCTTGCTACAATGACTTGGGTGATCCTGACATGGGCCCTGATTTTGTCCGGCCCGTTCTGGGTGGATCTGAAGAGTACCCTTATCCTCGTAGAGGAAGAACAGGTCGCCCACCAACCAAGACAGGTTAGTATCACCATGCCTTGGCCTCATATCGAAGAGAAGTGCAAGTGCATAGGAATGAGGTTAAATCTATGAAAAATTGGTAACACATATATGTTAGTTATATATTCTTGAACAAAAACTACTCCATACTGAACAATCAGTAATGTATTTAAGTAAGGAAAAATATCACAACTCATAGGGTATCAACAACATAGTAGAGGCATGCTTATATGACGCAAAAATGGAGATGATCTACGTGAATCTGGGAAAGAGAAAGAATTCTCTACTCGAGAAAATTTAGGTTTTTATTGAATAATAAGTGAAAAGATAAATGCCAGAGCCCAGAAGGCTTACAATGCTTAAATTAGCTTAAAAATAATTAAAATTCAAATTCTCAAGAAATTGGAAATAATTCTAAAACTATCAATTTCTGAAATATAAGAGATTTTAAGAAATCTCCAGTTACTGAATTTCATATGGACAGTCCTACTAAAAGGTATTAAATGAACAAATATTTATTCAAAAAAAGAAAATATGGATATTTGGATGCCTAAATCTACGAATTTTGGCCAAATTTAAACAGAAAATACACATAGTCACGAGCTATGCTCATATTACTGTTTCCCCTCGACAATAGTCAATAGGTGTATCTTTATCCCCGATCCGCATGTCTTTAGTTCTTCCCCTTATTGGAGTTTTTTCCTAAGTTTCTTTTCTTGCTTTTCACTTTGTTTTCCATGAATTTTCACATCATTGTATTATGGTTACACCACATTAACTTTCACCTATGTTCATGACAGATCCAGGAACAGAGAGCAGGGTACCACTTGTACTGAGCTTAAACATTTATGTCCCAAGAGATGAACGATTCGATAACTTGAAGTTCTTGGAATTCTTAACATATGGTGCCAAGTCTATTATTCAGTTCCTTGACACTGGATTTAAATCACTATTAGACACCACACCTACAGAGTTCGACTCCTTCCAAGATATACACAAACTTTATGAAGGGGGCATTAAGCTGCCTGAAAGCCCCTTACTCGACAGTATCAAGGTTAACGTTCCTCTTACATCGCTTAAAGAACTTCTTCGGACTGATGGGGAAGGATACGGCAGCTTTCCAAAGCCTCAACTAATAAAAGGTCCGTCGTGGTTAATTCAAAATTTTTATTTAATGACTTATCTTCTTCTCCTAGATTCACCCATTCTACAGTCCTATTCTCATTTTATGTGTTTCATTTGATGGTGTTGGAGCAGAGGATAAGGGTGCTTGGGGAACAGATGAAGAATTTGGAAGACAAATGCTGACTGGAATCAACCCTGTCTCAATACGTCGTCTTGAAGTAAAATAATATATTTTGCTCTTGAGTTTGTTTTCTTTCTTTCTGAAATTTAATGTGGTGCAAGCATGAATTTTCTTAGTTTATCATATAGGAAAGGGAAATCTAAAATTGTATTTCTCAGCCATAGAATCATTGAATCTTTTTTTAGGAGTTTCCTCCAGCAAGCAAACTGGATCCTACTGTCTACGGGAACCAAAAGAGTACAATCAGTGAAGATCAAATAAAGAATAACCTAGATGGTTTGACAGTAGAAGAGGTAACTGTTATACCCACATAATCTCAGTTGCGACTCCTTATGCTATGCTAAGTGTATGTAATTTACCCAATTTTTAGTAGTACTATTTTGTAAATGCCTAATCTCAGTTGCGTGCGTTTTGGTTCTGTATAGGCAATCAAGAACAATCGGCTCTTTATACTAGATCACCATGATGCTCTAATGCCATACTTGCGCCGCATTAATGCAACCACTTCAAAGGTTTATGCCACGAGGACTCTTCTCTTCCTGCAAAAAGATGGGACTTTAAAACCTCTGGCAATAGAATTAAGCTTGCCACATCCTGAAGGAGATCAATATGGCGCTGTGAGCAAAGTGTTCACTCCAGCTGAACATGGTGTTGAAGCTTCCATTTGGTCGTTGGCTAAAGCCTATGTTGCAGTAAATGATTTCGGCATTCATGAGCTTATCAGCCACTGGTATGTAAACTTTTGCTCTTAAATATTTGTCCTCTCTGTCCCTGGATAATTTCGTAAAATTCTGTCTATTCTGATTGCAGGCTGAACACTCACGCAGTCGTTGAACCATTTATCTTAGCAACGAATAGGCAGTTGAGTGTTCTGCATCCGATAAACAAGCTACTGCAACCTCACTTCCGTGACACCATGTATATAAATGCATTAGCGAGGCAGATTCTGGTTAGTGGTTATGGACTGATCGAATGTCTTTTTTTCACTGGCAAATATTCTATGGAGTTATCATCTGCAGTGTATAAGAATTGGGTGTTCAAGGAGCAAGCACTTCCTGCCGATCTCATCAAGAGGTAGAATCACTTCCTTAAAATCATCAAATATACTAGGTAGCATCATTTTCTCATACAGTAGTAATATCTTCTACAGAGGAGTTGCCGTGAAGGACACAAATGCCCCTCATGGACTCAAGCTACTGATAGAAGACTACCCTTACGCTGTTGATGGTCTAAAGATCTGGTCTGCCATTGAAACCTGGGTCAGCGAATACTGCGGTATCTATTACAAGAACGACGAGATGGTCCGGGAGGATATCGAGCTCCAATCTTGGTGGAAAGAGCTAAAAGAGGTAGGTCATGGTGACAAGAAAGATGAGCCTTGGTGGCCTAAAATGGAAAGCCGAAAAGACCTAGTCGAAACTTGCACCATTATCATATGGGTTGCTTCTGCTCTCCATGCTGCAGTCAACTTTGGTCAGTACACCTATGGGGGCTACTTACCTAACCGACCATCCATTAGCCGCCGCTTAATGCCAGAACCAGGAAGCCCAGAATATGAGGAGCTCAAGAAAAATCCAGAAAAGGTGTTCTTGAAGACGATAACTCCTCAGGTTCAAGCTCTTGTTTGCATCTCAGTGGTTGAGATACTGTCGAGGCATACCTCGGATGAGGTTTATCTTGGGCAGAGTGATGCTCCTGAGTGGACAGCAGACAAAGAGGCAGTGGAGGCACTTGAGAAGTTTGGAAAGAAGCTGGGTGAAATTGAGAAAGAGATTGTGAAGATGAACAATGATGAGAAATGGAAGAACCGGGTCGGGCCGGGGAAGGTACCGTATACTTTGCTCCATCCTGGTAGCGAAGTTGGGCTCACCGGGAAGGGAATACCCAATAGTATTTCGATCTGAGCATGCTTCTAATTATCAGTGAAAATTTTCGGGTATGTCTAATAAATCTTTCTTAATAAAAGTGTGAAGCTAGTATTGGTATGCCGTGAGTTATCTAATATGGGAAGCAAGCAAGCACCGCGTAAAGCTCTCCAGTGTGTTATGGTAGATGTTGAAGGTTGTTCTCCTGTCCGCGAACTGTGTGTCAATAAAATGGATTATCTACTTGCAATCCAGTCCAATCCAGAGTGTGTTGGATATGGGTTGGTCTTCCAGTCCAATAAAATGGATTATGTACTGTTATATGGTACGTGGATATGGGTTGGTCTTCCAGTCCAATCCAGAGTGTGTTGTTGTACTTTCTCTGATTCCTAATAAAATAGTACTACCTCCGTTTCTTCTCTATCACACCGGTTTGACTTTTTGACTCGTATCTAAGTCACTTTGACCGAGTAATTTGGATAGCAAAACGATGCGATTTTTTGATAATTTTTTCACCATGTTATAGAGCAACATTTACTCTACAACGCCATGGAAAAATTATAAAAAAATTACATCGTTTTACTACACAAATCACCGGGTCAAAGTGACCCAGTGAATAGTGACAAAAGTCAATACGGTGTGATAGAGAAGAAACGGAGGTAGTAGCATTTCAACTTCCAATCCAAAAAAGAGCATCTCTATTGCCATGATATTTCCGCGGTTTGGAGTTCTGACTGTGTCACCATCTATAGTAATATAGAAAACCCGTCCCGAGTTTACAAAATTATGAATTGAAGTTTGTCATACATTTGTATTACTATATATTGGATTATCCAAGAAACAGCAGCTTGCCACATCCTGAAGGATATCAGCATGGTGCTATTAGCTAAGTGTGCACCCCAGCTGAAGTTGGTGTTGAAGCTTGTTTCTATTATCCATAAGATTTATTTATTTATTTATTTATTTTTATTTTTTTAGCAATAGTAGAAAGAAGATGTTGGACAATGTGCTTAATGCAGTCACAGGTGATCATCGGCAGCAGAAGAAGATCAAAGGGAGAGTGGTGTCGACGAAGAAGAATGTTATGAATTTCAATGCTTCTGTTGTTCCTGACCCAAGGTTAGTTCATTTCCTGATCAATTGTTTTTTTGATAAGAATGTTATTAAAAGTGAGAGAAATCTTCCGTACCTTTCATTGATTATTTACACCTTTAAATAGGTAAAATACAATGCTAAATTATATAACTAGTCCTCTAATTATTTACATAAGAGTCCTATAACTATTACTCCCCCGCAGTCGAAACTGTAGGCGTGCCAACACTGAGACTGGAACGGAAGCGCTGGAACAAGGGCCGAGGAAGACCCTTGGTGAAGATGTCGGCGTACTGATAATCTGCTGGAATGTGCAACACGCGAAGCTGACCCAAACGAACCTTCTCACGAACGAAGTGGAGATCAATCTCAACATGCTTAGTGCGCTGATGCTGAACAGGATTACCAGAGAGATAGACAGCACTCACATTGTCGCAATACACGACGGTGGCCCGAGGCGGGGCAACACGAAGCTGAAGAAGCAAATTCCGAACCCAGCAGAGTTCGGAGACGGCGTTAGCAACACCGCGATACTCAGCCTCAGCACTAGAACGAGATACCGTGGCCTGTCGCTTGGACGACCAACTCAGAAGATTGTCTCCATAGAAGACACAGTAACCAGAAGTGGAGCGGCGCGTGTCCGGACAACCAGCCCAATCTGCGTCAGTGTAGGCGGTGAGGGAATCAGCAGCGGTGGCAGAGAGCCGAAGACCATACTCTAGTGTCCCACTGATGTAGCGCAAGATACGCTTCAGGGCATGAAAGTGCGGCTCACGGGGATCGTGCATGAAGAGACAGACCTGCTGAACGGCAAACTGGATGTCTGGTCGAGTGAACGTGAGGTACTGCAAGGCCCCAGCAAGGCTGCTGTATAGTGTAGGATCAGCAACCGGTGGGCCTGATGTGGCTGTGAGTTTACTCCCAACCTCAACAGGGGTGGCAGTAGACTTACAGGTCGACATAGAGGCACGACGAAGAATCTCGGTCGCATACTGATGCTGAGACAGGAACAGGCCAGAAGAATCACGGGTGACAGCGATGCCCAGAAAATGATGCAGATGGCCCAGGTCAGTCATAGCAAACTCTCCAGAGAGCTGGGAGATAATCTGATCCAAGACAACCGGAGACGACCCAGTGATGACGATATCATCCACATAGAGCAGGAGGTAGACGATGTCCGAGCCACGACTGTAGACGAAGAGAGACTCATCGCAGGAGCAACCAGAGAAACCGATGGTCTGTGTGAGGACGGTATCAAATCGCTGAAACCAAGCACGGGGAGCCTGCTTCAGACCATATAAGGATTTGCGTAGCCGGCAAACAAAGTCAGGATGACGCGTGTCACGGTAGCCAGGGGGCTGATGCATGTATACCGTCTCAGAGAGATCACCATGAAGAAAAGCGTTCTTGACATCCAGCTGACGGATAGGCCAAGAGCGGGTGACGGCAATGCTGAGAACTGTACGGATGGTGGTCGGTTTGACAACCGAGCTGAAAGTCTCCTCACAATAAATCCCAACCATCTGGGACTTCCCATTAGCTACCAATCGCGCCTTATAGCGCTGCAGACTACCATCAGCGCGAAACTTGTGGCGAAAGAGCCACATAGATCGCATAACATTAGCCCCTGCCGGGCGAGGAACCAGATCCCAAGTGTGGTTCGTAACCAGAGCTCCAAACTCATCATCCATGGCCGCTTTCCAGTGAGGATCCGACAAGGCTAGGATGGGGGATTTGGGAAGGGGCGAGATGGGGTCTGGTGGCTGGGCCGCTAAAGTGAGACGGGTGACTGGTTTGACTATGCCATGCATGGATCTGGTGGTCATCTGAGGAGAGAGATGGGGAGGAGAAGTGGCCACTGAGATCGGTGTGGGTGACTCAGGGGGGTCAGGTAACACAGGCACAGAGGGTACAGAAGGAGGGCGAGTGGACACAGACCGACGGACGTAGTGCTGAGGAAAAGGTTCCACAAGGGTCCTGGACGGGGAAAGCTGTGTAGGTGCCCTAGTAGGTGCGGGTGGTGATGTGGATGCCCTAGGAGGGGTGGGTGAGGGTGTGTGTGCCACAGGGTTATGAGGGCGATGTGTGAAAAGGGGAGACGGAAGACTGTCATCGGGATCAGACGTCCTGTGGACAGAGGGAGACACAGACCCAGGAGTAAAGAAAGGAAACATCGTCTCATCAAAGGTGACATGACGGGAAGTGTGAACCCGACCAGTACTCAAGTCTAGACACCTGTACCCACGATGATTAAGAGGGTACCCCAGAAAGACACATCGAACAGAGCGTGGTGTAAGCTTGTGAGGTGAGGTGGCAGAGAGGTTCGGGTAACACAAGCATCCGAACGTGCGGAGATGCTCATAGGAGGGTGAGCGATGGTAGAGGGAAACAGTAGGAATATTGTTGCCAAGGACTTTGGTGGGAAGAATGTTATGAAGGTAGACAGCAGTCAGAAGAGACTCAACCCAGAAAGAGGCTGGAAGGGAGGCCTGAGCTAGGAGGGCACGACTGATGTCATTGATTCGTCGAATCATGCGTTCAGCTTTGCCATTTTGAGATGACGTCTGAGGACACGCAAACCGGAAGACAAGTCCATGATTAATGGCGTGAGAGTGAAAAGAGCCATTATCGAATTCTCCACCAAGGTCACATTGAAAAGTTTTGATGGGTCGCTCAAATTGAGTTTGTACGAAGGTAGTGAATTGTTTAAATTTTGATATCGCTTCGCTTTTCTGTTTAAGTGGGAAAACCCAGAGAAAATGGGTATAGTCATCTAATAGGAGTAGGTAGTATTTGTAGTGCGATTTGCTTAAGACCGGAGATGTCCATAGATCATTGTGAACAATGTCAAATGGACTAGAAGTAGAAGAAGTAGATGGTGAAAAAGGCAAACGCACGTGTTTACTAATTTGACAAGCATGACAAAGAGCTTCTGAATTATGCCTACTACAAGAAATGAAATGACTACTACGAAGTGAATCTAAAACTAGACGTCCGGGATGACCAAGGCGGTTGTGCCAAACGGAAGCAGGAAAGGCAGCAAAAGAGACAGCAGACGACGGTGGTGGGACAGACTGGAATGGATAGAGATCACCCGAACTGTTACTCCTCTGTAAAAGAGCTCCCGATTGTAGATCCTTTACAGAAAAACCAAAAGGGTCAAACTCAACGGAAACATTGTTGTCAGTAGTGAACTGACGAACATAAACTAGGTTTTTGATAACGTTTGGGGTGACTAAGAAATTTCTAAGGTGAAGGGAACGGGAGTTGGTGGTAAGGGTGTGATTGCCAGATCCTTTCACTGGAATGCTAGAGCCGTTTCCCACAAGTATGTTAGGAAAAGGACAAGATAACGAGAGAGAGGAGAGTATACCTGACTGCGGAGTGAGATGAGCAGATGCGCCGGAATCAAGATACCAAGTCTGATCCGGAACGTTGAGTGTCATGCCAGAGAACTGAGATCCCAAATCAGTAGCAGGAGGGTAGGCAGAAGTGACTGTGAGGCCCTGCTGAGAAGGTCCTGGACCAAGAATACCTGACGTAACTGTAGGCTGAGAGGGTCCTGACTGTGTCCAGTCCTTCGTTGCGGGATAGGAGCATGGTGGGACAGCCGGGAATGAAGAGGCGGGACACCACACCCAACTGCCATGATGAGAGGTCGGTGGCGTAATATGCTGCTGAGCGCAACCTCGCTCTTGCCGGAGATTCTGGCATCGGTTACCCTGATGGCGACCCTGTAACACAGGTTTATGGTGTTCCTTGGATGGAGCCGAGGAGCCGTAGTTTCCAGTAGCCATGACGAAAGGGTTGAATAATACACAAGAATATGTAAACCGTGAGCAACTAAGTTCAAAAGGCTTAAGTGGACCCACAAACCAATCAACCCTAACAAAACTCCAAAAACAATCAACTCCAGACCCACAACCTGCTTGCTGTGAACTGGTAGAAGAAACAATTGCTGATGGCCCCACGTGGCTTTAGAACCCACTAGCAGATATGAACCCCATAAGAAGACAAGTGAAAGCTTTAATTCAATCTATATACCAAATGACCACAGAATTGAGTCTGTGGATAAACCTTCAACAGAGAGTTGTCGGAGACGCAAGTTGAGGAGAGAGCGGCGACCAAATCGAGAGAAGAACAGAACGGTCCGCACTTTCGATCGGGCTATCGGGTGAAGAAACCGATGGAGCATAGAGGTGGGGAGAAGGGGCTCACCGGACCAGATGGAGTCGCGATCGGGTTGATGAAATATCGATCAGAACCACGATTGGCAAGCAGGTACGGTCGTCCGATTGGCGAGCACAGTAGTTGACGATCGGCGATCGGTGCAGAGATGGACGATCGGTTGCTGGTTCTCGTGGCTTCTGACCAGGTCTTCGACAAGACGGATCTGTGAAGGAAGCCGACGGGAAGAAGGAGAAGTGGAGAGTGCGTAAGCAGGGAGGAGAAGATAGGAGCACCTAGCGGCGGCGGCGGCAGCGGCAACGCACGGGAAAGAGACGCGCGACAGCGTCAAGGGCGTGCTCTGATACCATAAAAGTGAGAGAAATCTTCCGTACCTTTCATTGATTATTTACACCTTTAAATAGGTAAAATACAATGCTAAATTATATAACTAGTCCTCGAATTATTTACATAAGAGTCATATAACTATTAGTTATGACTTAATTATCTTATTTATTTTTATTTTTTTCATGTAAAGGGCTAATAAAGGGTAAACTCGGAAAAGAGGCCTATTTGGCAAACTCGATCACAACGACGTTGACCTCTCTGACACAAGTAATAAAAGGTTGTCAATTTCGATCTGCTTTTGTACTTAAGAGTTGTCGTAGCATGTCATCTTATGTGTTGTTGTCTTGATGGTGTTGGAGCAGAGGATAAGAGGAGTGCTTGGAGGACAGATGAAGAATTTGGACGAGAAATGCAGGCTGGAGTTGACCCTGTCTCAATCAGTTGTCTCAAAGTAAAATATTACCTTCCTCAACTGAGTTTATGTTCTCCTGCATTTCCCTGTTATCTGAAAGATTGACATTGTACAGCTGCTTCAAGATGGAGATATCATCGGTCATTTACAAGGATCGGGTGCTTTTCGATCAAGCACTCCCTGCAGATCTCTTAAAGAGGTAATAAATTTGGTCGTTGTGAAATCATTCTCATGTGCGTGTTTATGATGTGACCTATGTGTCTTTTACTCCCTCAGTCCCATTTTTGCTCATGAATGAAATATACAGTATGCTTTTGACTTGTTAGATATACTATATCTTCCGTTGTCTTATGTGGTAATTTTATTGAGAATTGAAAATGAAAAAAATAAAATAAAAGAGGATATCATGGGAATTAAAGTAAAAGTATGTAACTTTTATGGAAAGTGGACGCATAAATGGGGGGCACATAGGTTGGAATTGTTAAGTGTGAAGACTGTTTTGTAACCTAGTCTAAATTAGAGGGGGCTTACAAGCAAATTCATGTATTAGTTATCTCTATATAAATATTAACCTAGCCTAGGGTTAGGGTATCACATCACATCACATCACATCACAGAGAGAGGCTGAGAGATCTTTTGTACTTTTCATTCGTTCATCATAGTGAAGTGGGTGTGGACCGTGGATGTAGCCAATTTGGTGAACCACGTAAATCGTCGTGTTCTTGTTCGTGTGATTTCGTTTTGCTTTTCGTTGCGTTGTTATAGCGCTCCGAGTCGATCCTAACAACTGGTATCAGAGCCACGTCAAAATAGTGCAGAGAATTGAAGATTTATTTCTTGCAATCGGAACAAACTAGCAGCAGTGTGTTTGATTCGCAAAAAGACTGCTGAGCATTTTTTTTCTTTCGGCGGCGAAAAGGAGATCTGCGGCTGTAGCAGAAACAAGAAAAAAACAAGGTAACCCAATATAATTGTTTATTTATAGTTGGAGTACAATATTTTATTGAATTGGTTTGTTGGTGAGGTGGATCCGCCGAACCAAAGTGTTGGTAGTTGGGTTCTTGTTTTTTTCTTGTCAAGTTGTGATAGAAAGGGTAGCACGTGGGTGCTGCTACTTGTGTGGCTGAAGGAGAACTAAGTGCGTTGGAGAAAAGAAGCAGCAGGGCTGCTGCACGTGGGAAGCTATCCGGTGCTTCTCGCACACGGTACTCAGTGCTCCAATTCGCGCGCTAGTGGTTTGAGTTTGTTTTGGACGTATCTCGACATCTAGAAATCCGATTGACTTGAAACAGGAGTCAAACTAGGGGTTTTTGGACGTTCCGGATCTGTTGGTCAGGTCTGTTTGTTGAGATTCTGCACGGTTTGAGTGGGAGTGATGGCGGACGACGGAAGATTCAAGATTGAGAAATTCGACGGGACGAATTTTAGCCTATGGAAGATGCAGATAGAAGACTATTTGTATCAGAAGGACTTGTACTTGCCGTTGGACGGAGTTGAGAAGAAACCAAGCGAAATTAAAGACGAACAGTGGAAGATTTTGGACAGAAAAGCTCTAGGACTTGTGAGATTGAGTCTCGCATCGTCAGTTCTGTTCAATGTGTCGAAAGAAACGACGACGAAGGGTTTGATGGATGCTCTCTCACAAATGTATGAGAAACCTTCAGCAGCGAACAAGGTGTTTCTCCTGCAGAAGCTCTTTGACATGAGGATGACCGAGAGTGGTAATGTTTCCCAGTACCTGAACGAGCTGAACATCGTCATAAGCCAGTTGGAATCCGTCGGGATTACATGCTTTGACGACGAGATGAAGGCACTGTTGGTTCTGTCCGGGTTACCCAAGAGTTGGGGTGGCGTAGTGACTGCTGGAAAAGACAAGCTAGGGTACGACAACGTGGTGAGCACGGTACTCGGTGAAGAGATGCGCAGGAAGAGCAGTGGATCTAGCAAATCCTCTGATGGTGCGTTGTATGTCGAGCAGAGAGGGAGATCAGCAGACAGGAAGAACGGAAACAAGGGTCGAGGTCGATCTAAGTCAAAGTCAAAGTGGAAGAAAAAGGACATTAAGGACATCGAGTGCTACAACTGCGGTGAAAGCGGACATTTTGCAAGGGAGTGCAAGAATCCGAGCAAGAAGAAGTCAGACAACCACAAAGGTAATGATTCTATTAATATTTCTGAAAGTGATCCTGAAACATTAATATTATCTGTATCCTCAAAGGAGGATGTGTGGGTGGTCGATTCTGGTGCTTCGTTCCATGCGACAGGTAGAAAGGATATTCTTCATAATTACGTGCAGGGTGATTTCGGGAAGGTGTATCTCGGAGACGATGAGGCATGTAAGATTGTTGGGAAGGGAGAAATCCAATTGAACTTGGATAATGGAACAGCTTTGCAGTTGACTGATGTCAGACATGTTCCGATGTTGAAGAGGAATCTTATCTCGGTAGGCCAGCTTGCAGCATCAGGTTGCAAAACTACTTTCGGAGTTGATTCCTGGAAAGTAACAAGAGGATCTATGGTGATCGCACATGGTAAGAAGGAGGGTACTTTGTATGTGACTTCAGGAACGGACAGTACCATAGCTGTCGCGTCTTCTGATATTGGCGCAAGTACCTGGCACCACAGGCTAGGACACATGAGTGAGAAGGGCATGCAGATAATGCTCAAAACAGGTAAGCTCAAGGGTTTGAAGGAACTTGATTTGGAGTTTTGGGAGGATTGTGTCTACGGGAAGCAGAAGAGAGTCAGCTTCACCAAAGTTAGCCGCGGTAGAAAGCTCAACAGGTTGGAGTTAGTGCATACAGATGTATGGGGTCCAGCGAATGTAGCTTCTAATGGAGGTGCGTTTTACTTTGTTACTTTTATTGATGATGCCACTAGAAAACTATGGGTTTACTTCTTGAAGCACAAATCAGATGTGTTTGATGTGTTTAAGAAGTGGAAGGCTACTGTTGAAAACGAGACAGGTCGGAAACTTAAGTGTTTGAGATCTGACAATGGTGGCGACTATTGCAGCAATGAGTTTGAGGAGTTCTGCGCAGAGAACGGCATCAAGAGACAGAAGACAATTCCAAACAAGCCTAGACAGAATGGAGTTGCAGAGCGCATGAATAGAACACTCACAGAGCGTGCAAGGTGCATGAGGATACACGCTGGATTGCCTAAGTCATTTTGGGCTGAGGCAGTGAACACAGTTGCATACTTAATCAACAGAGGTCCATCGACATCACTAGATTTTGGATTGCCTGAGGAAGCTTGGACAGGAAAACAGGTATGTTTGTCGCATTTGAGAACATTTGGATGTACCGCTTATGTTCATGTTGATGCAGAACAGAGGTCCAAGTTAGATCCTAAGTCGAAGAAGTGTGCGTTTATTGGATATGGCATTAACAGTTTTGGCTATCGATTTTGGGATTTCGATAAGCACAAGGCTGTTAGAAGCATGGATGTGGTATTTAACGAGTCAGTTATGTACAAGGATTGGAAACAGGGACATGTTTCAGATGAGAAGGAAACGGTAGAGCTTGGGATTGGAGATGTCCAGCCATAAGTTGAAGCCCCTGCCCCAGTACAAAGCTCAGAAGTTGAAGCGGTCGCTCCAACACGAAGAGTTTCAGGAAGGTCGACTAAAGGTCAGACTCCAGCTCGTTATTTATCATCACTGTCATATCTTTTGCTCACAGATAGTGGTGAACCCGAGAGCTTCGAGGAAGCTGTTCAGAGTGAAGCCAGAGTCAAGTGGGAGCATGCAATGAATGATGAGATGCAGTCTCTCTACTCCAATAAGACATGGGATCTTGTGGAGTTGCCTCGAGGGAAGAAGGCTTTGCACAACAAGTGGGTTTACAGACTTAAGGAGGAGCATGATGGATCAAAGAGGTACAAGGCTAGACTGGTGGTGAAAGGATTTCAGCAGAAAGCAGGCGTAGACTTCACTGAAATCTTCTCTCCAGTTGTGAAGATTTCCACCATCCGCACAGTACTGAGCATTGTGGCAGTTGAAGATTTGCACCTTGAGCAGTTAGATGTCAAGACAGCCTTTCTACACAGGGATTTAGAAGAAGACATCTATATGGTACAGCCACAAGGGTACAAAGCAGCATGTAAAGAGAACATGGTGTGCAAACTAAGGAAGAGTTTGTATGGCTTGAAGCAGGCACCGAGGCAGTGGTACAAGAAGTTTGATAACTTCATGTCTAGGCAAGGATACAAGAAGTGTCAAGGGGATCACTGTTGCTACTTCAAGAGGTTCAAGAATTCTTACACTATTCTCTTCTTATATGTGGATGATATGCTTGTTGCAGGATCAAGCATGGGGGAAATTCAGAAGCTGAAAGAGAGCTTATCTAAAGAGTTCTCAATGAAGGATTTGGGACCTGCGAAGCAAATCCTTGGCATGAGAATCAACAGGGATAGAATTGGCAAGAAGTTAGTTTTATCACAAGCTGATTATGTTCAGAAAGTCTTGAAGAGGTTTAACATGCATGATGCTAAACCAGTGAGTACTCCGTTGGCGAGTCACTTCAAACTTTCGAAAGACCAGAGGCCAGCTACAGATGAGGAGAAGAACTACATGGCTAAAGTTCCTTATGCATCTGCTGTGGGAAGCTTGATGTATGCTATGGTGTGCACACGTCCAGATATTGCCCAAGCAGTGGGAGTTGTTAGCAGTTTCATGAGAGATCCAGGTAAGGAGCATTGGAGAGCTGTGAAGTGGATTTTCAGGTATCTGAGAGGTACACAGGATGTAACTTTGTGCTATGGAGGGTCAGAGATCAGTTTGAAAGGGTACGTTGATTCAGACATGGCTGGTGATGTGGACAGAAGAACGAGCACTACAGGCTATGTGTTTACACTTGGCAGTGGAGCAGTCAGTTGGGTTTCGAGGTTGCAGAAAATTGTTGCCCTATCTACTACTGAAGCCGAATATGTAGCAGCTACGGAAGCGTGCAAAGAGTTGGTTTGGCTACAGAGTTTCTTGAGGGAACTTGGGAAGAAGCAGAGGAGTTGTAAGCTGTATAGTGACAGTCAGAGTGCAATTCATCTGGCGAAGAATTCCACTTTTCATGCAAGGACGAAACACATCGACATCAGGTATCACTTCATTCGTTCATTATTGGAGAAAGACGTGATCAAATTGGAGAAGATTCACACGAGCCAGAATCCTGCGGATATGTTTACCAAGGTTGTGACCTTGGAGAAGCTGAGAACCTGCTCGGCTTCGGTTGGCCTAGTTACATGATGAGAGGCCAAGTCCACACTCATGGAGGATGTTGAATTGAAGCTGGGAGAAGTACACTCAGAGTTAATCAGTCTTCAAGTGGGAGATTGTTAAGTGTGAAGACTGTTTTGTAACCTAGTCTAAATTAGAGGGGGCTTACAAGCAAATTCATGTATTAGTTATCTCTATATAAATATTAACCTAGCCTAGGGTTAGGGTATCACATCACATCACATCACAGAGAGAGGCTGAGAGATCTTTTGTACTTTTCATTCGTTCATCATAGTGAAGTGGGTGTGGACCGTGGATGTAGCCAATTTGGTGAACCACGTAAATCGTCGTGTTCTTGTTCGTGTGATTTCGTTTTGCTTTTCGTTGCGTTGTTATATCGCTCCGAGTCGATCCTAACAGGAATGTGAGTGGGCGTGGGAATACCCACAGAAACACTAGAATTTGACAGCCCTAAAATACAACGAATGCCGAAAGTTAGCAGTGCTCCCCACCTTGGTTCCGTGTTCGTCTAGCGGTTCTGGAAAGGAATAGGATAGCTCGTGCTGAACGCAAATGCACATTATAATTTTTTGCTGAAGACGGAAATCAAACTTTATATCCTTTGCCGTTTGTTCCTGCATCATAAGAAGTCTTAAGAGAGATGCCCGCATAAGTACTTACCTCAATTTTGTTGGAATCTTCCCAGTTAACTTTAGAGGTCACTTTGACTTAACTAATAATATGATGCGAATATGTGTTACTCTTTTCATGATATTGTAGAATTTTTCAACACTGTAATATTATGAAAAAGTTGGCAATTTTTTGTATCTTATCGTTAGCTAAATTCTTTGGTCAGAGTGACCTTTAAAGTCAACTCAGAAGATTTTGGCGAAAGTGATCAAGTACATATATGTCAAAGATTTTTTCGTTTTTTTCTAAAATTAAAGCCGTAGAGGTCCGGTCGGGTCCCAAAAGAACTCGAACTTTCAATTTTCTGACAAGATAGAAACAGCAACAAGCAAAATTATTTATTATTTCCCATGAAGTCAAAATTGTTGAAAAGATAGAAACAGCAAACCGCGTACCTCGTGTTTCATGATTTGGTGATATATTTTCCCTCTTGCGGGAAACCTTTCTGCAACAAGCAAAGGGAAAGAAATAGTCGCGTCGCAGTGTACCTGGTTAATTAAGAGAGAGAAGAATCAGTTCACTGTTTCCAATGAACAATGTGGTTGTGAAATGTGCTCCGCAGAATCTTCCTATGATGAAGATTTTCGTAGTTGCACATAAAGAACTGCACCTGAACTGAAGTTGCATTCATATAGGAGTACATATCCATCGTACAAATAACAGAAACTTCAAATGGAAAAATTAGATTAAAACCACCTTAACACTTTTAGCTGAAGCTCGTATCTTTCCCCACGAAAGAGATTCATCAGGACGAGCACCAGAATCATTACCATCAAACTCTTGTGCAGTGTTAATGAAAACAGCACAATCAGCTCCATCACGCATGATATTCGCATTGCAAATGAGATGTTTAGGCAAGCCACCCCCTAGAATGATTATCCCTGTCTTCCTGGGACTTGCTTGCACAGCTTCACAGTTCATGACCCTGATGTCTGTTCAAATGAAAGAGTAGTTAAAGATCCAAAACACAAATGATGAGGTAGAAAATGGAGTTAAATGGTTAAACTATACTTTGAACTAGGTCGACGACAAAACCAAGATTGTGGAAAGAATGGAAGTACAACACAACCCCCAGTGAGCCGTCTGTCAATGCAGGACAGAAGACTGAAATGTTGTTCTACAAAGCACAAGAAAAATCTCTTGTATGATCGTCTCGATATTTCCCATGGATACTAATCAAGAAGCCGATAACAGAATCACATTAGAAAAAGTTGCTAAGATCTTTCAATTTGGAAGATATCCAAATGGAGCTACACTTTCTTATTGCCAGTCTCTGTAGGCTATAGTCCCCATTCAAGTTTTGAAATTTACAATTTTACCATTTGTTAATTTAATTTATGACAAATATTATGCTTCACCCCCTTTTTTTCATCCCTAAAATGACAACTATGAGATTTGATTATACACGTGCATTTAATTTTGGAAATATATATTAACGGAACCGCTGATCATGCTTCTATGTAGGAGGTGAACTTTAGGGGTGAAGAAATATGGGTGAAGCATAGCGGTCTTCTTAATTTAATTAGCCACACTCAAATTTTGATTTTTACAATGTTTACGTTACATTTTGTTAATTTTATTATAGTAGCCCCCACTCATATTACATATCACTCTAGCATTCTATTCTGCTCACCATTTTAACCCTTAAAAGCTTCAACATTTATAAAAATATCTGTCACGAAACTCAAGTTTTTTCTACCACCGCCGTGTCAAATTACCAAATTCGTCCTTGGTTGTCGACCTTTGGGCAGACTTATTACATAGGGACATGTTCAAATCGTAATTTACTCTTATTTTGTATTTCGTTTTTGTTTTTAAGTTTAGCCTCAACAAGAATATTCCTATAACCCCACTCTATTTCATAAAATTTAATTTTACCATTATTTTGTTTTGATTTTCAGTTTGGTCACACAAAAAATCACTATAACCCCTACTATTTTTTTTTTAAATTTAATTTTACCCTTAGTCACTTTGATTTTTGAAATTTAGCCCCCACTAAAAGGAACTTCTCAATCCGCCCCTGGTTGAGGATATTTCTTTCATTTAGACCGTTTTAGCTATTCCACCTCCACAGTTTGTTTATATGAGTTTGGAACAAGTCTCTTGAGTTCTTAATAATATTAGGCGGTACCCCGCGCTAAAGCGCGGGTTTGCACAAAAAAATGGTATTTCACTACAGGGACATTCACTGTATTTTTTTTACAAATGATGTAAAATATTTATTTTATCTCACATTATGTATGATAATGCGGTTGGTACTAACCAACTATAATCATGTTCATGTTAAGGGCCGATCTAAAAATTTAACATAGTGAGAGCGTAAAAGTTGTAATACCCAAATTTTCTTAAAATAAGATGTAACAAATTAGATGTTGACACTCCGGTCCATTAAAAATATTTAGGTTCTAAATGAAATTTAATGAAGTAAACTATCTGTTGTGTGGAGAAAACGTATTATAAGTCGGGACTAATTTGAATACATTGAATACCAACAATCGTGGTTGTAATGTTGAGCATGTGAGACACTTATTTTAATAAACCCATAAGAAAAATATAAAAATAAAAATTGAGTGATTGTTCCCTTTAAAAATATAAAAAATAAAAATAAACTCCGTTCTTGTGCTCAGAAAACATATTATTCTCCTTACGTAATTTTCCAATATGACGGTTCACATTTCATATATATATATATATATATATACATATATATATATAAGTTCATATTTATCAAGACAAATGACAATAAACATGTATGCAGTCTGACTTGTGACGCTAAAATCTCCAGCACGTGACGGGTTGTAAATTTTGTTAATTTAATTTAAGCGTCGATTGCAAGCTATTTGTCTCAAAATGAAAAGTGCTTGGGATTTCTCAATGAAATCAAAGTGCTGGAGGTTTATTAAATTCATCACAATTTTTTCATTCAAGGAGTAAAAAGTACTTTTTAGTCTCATATACCCATATAAGCGGCATGAGTGCGGTGGAATCAACCGTTCCCCTTACGGGACATGCTCCGGTGACCTATATTTCGGAAAATAAAATTAATACAAATTTGTTTATAATCATATTTATCGGACTCCTATTTTAAAAGGATAAGATAAAATAATGAATATATTTTAAAGGAATCAGTGCCATATCGTGTGCATTATGTTAGAAGATTTTAAAATTAGGTGATTCCTTTAGAATATGTAGTTCTTTAATAAAAGAATGAGTACATAATGTTAGAAAACATTTTACGAAACAATAGTAAGTCTGTTTTTAGAAAGATTATGTGCAGGTGTGGCGATGTTACAGATGTTTACTCTGTCATAATTTGGTGATACAATACATCAAAAATATTAAATCTGGTGCATGAAATTAGGAAATCATGATCTCAAAAAGAAAAATTATATAATTATAAATAGTAACAAAAAAAATGACAAAGAAGTACTTAAATCATAATCAGTTTTCTGAAGGAAAAAAATCATAATCAATATTCTCACCAACAAAAATTAGTTTGCAAAAAAAATAACAAAAATCATAATCAGTAATGAAGTTGTCAAAAATTAAACCAGGTTAACTAATTTTAGAAAACATCTTGCCGATGAAATTTTAGATATCTTAAACTGTGTAGTAAATATCAATTCTTAAGTTACAGGTTAGAAGTATTAAGATATAATTAAATTTAAGAGCTTGTTTAAAAATGGTGATATGTGAATTATATGTTTAAACATTTTTGCTTAAAGAATGAGTACATAAATGTTAAAATATATATTTTAGAAAACAATAGTTTGTATCTTTTCAGATAAATCGGGTGGAGGGGTGGTGACGTTGCAAATGTTTACTCAATCATAATTTGGGGAATTTGAGAACTCATTTTCAAAAAAAAAAATGTCGTTATACAATACATTACAAATATGAAATATGGTGCATAACATTAAGGAAATTATGATTGCAAAAGAAAAAAATTAAGTCTTGTCCTAGATCATTAATAGCAGTTTGTAACCCCTTTTTCATTATAAGGCTATTGATGGTGACTCATAAATAATTAGATTATGTAATTTAAATTGTGATGATTAATGTGCCACGTCGCACATCTAGTTTAATTTTTTTCTATGTGGATGTGGACTATAATTATTGGTTGGGTAATCCACATAGGCGTCATTTGTTCTCACAATAAGAGATTTCAAATGACAAATGGGGGTGGTGATGTTGCAAAAGTTTACTCAATCATAATTTGGGGAATTTGAGAATTCATTTTCAAAAAAAAAATAAGGTCGTTATACAATACATTACAAATATGATATATGGTGCATAACATTAAGGAAATTATGATTGCAAAAGAAAAAAGTAATTCTAATGTCCTAGATCATTAATATCAGTTTGTAACCCCTTTTTCATTATAAGGCTATTGATGGTGACTCATCAATAATTAGATTATGTAAATTAAATTGTGATGATTAATGTGCCACGTCGCACATCTAGTTTAATTTTTTTCTATGTGGACTATAATTATTGGTTGGGCCATCCACATAGGCAACATTTGTTCTCACAATAAGAGATTTCAAATGACAAATGGCATGTTGAGATTAAACCTCAACACTTGTCTGCTTTTATATATATAATATATATATATATAGATATAGATATAGATAGATGTGGAAATATGCTGCCTTATCACATTGGTAATTTCTTTTAAAATAATGGATTAAATTTCACCCGGATGAGCAAAGATTTTTCTCTTTTTAGTGTTGGTGTGGGAGAGGAGAAAAATAAAAAAGAAAAGCAAACAAACAAATAAAATAATTGAAGGAAGGTGGGCACCATATTTGTAAAAAATGTGGTCACGGTTTGAGTGAAACATGTCACCGGACCAACCTTAACCACAACACGATTTGGAAAGCTACAATAACTACAAAGAACTTTCCCTATATATGTAAAAATTAAAAATCGTTTTGTGTAGAAGCTAGTCACAGAAAGTGGCCTGAAAATTGTTAGCTATGGTGGAGAAGAACCCAACCAAAGGGCATGTTCTAATCGTCCCCTGGACTGACCAAGGCCACATCAACCCCATCCTCCAATTTGCCAACCGTTTGGTGGCTAAGGGCCTCAAAGTCACAATAGCCTACACAGTCTACATCTCCAAATTCGCCCACCCGGATCCAAACTCCCAAATCGAAATCGCCACCTTCTCCAATGGCTTCGACGATAACGTAGGAGTAGACTACAACTCTGAGGAGAGCACGAGGGCTTACCTAGAAAAGTTCCAGGTAGTGGGTACCCAGACCCTGACCAGTCTGATCGAGAGACTCGGTCAGACTGGTCACCCAGTTACTGCCTTAGTCTATGACGGGTTCTTGGCCTGGGTGCTTGGGGTGGCCAAGAAGTTTGAGATTGTGAGTGCTATGTTCTTGACCCAAACTTGTGCTGTGGGAAACATATATTACCATGTTCATAATGGGATTTTACCTCTTCCGATTTCAAGAACTGCACGTGTCCTGCTTCCGGGTTTGCCCTCGCTCGAGCCCTCCGAGACACCTTCGCATGTTCATAGCTACGGATTGTTCCCGGCTTTTGACAACTTCATTAT
This sequence comes from Linanthus parryae, assembly GCA_023055425.1. Classification (NCBI taxonomy): domain Eukaryota; kingdom Viridiplantae; phylum Streptophyta; class Magnoliopsida; order Ericales; family Polemoniaceae; genus Linanthus; species Linanthus parryae. Next base: position 4,620,460 of record JALGPY010000002.1, read on the forward strand.
GAGCCAGTTCAAGCATGTCGATCAAGTTGATTGGGTTCTTGTTAATTCTTTCTATGAATTGGAGAAAGAGGTTTGTTCCCATTATTTCTCTTTTTCCTCTTCCATCAATTCACTTGTTACATGTTGTTATACATTATCTGCCACATGGCTGTCAAACATTTGCCAGAATTAGGAAATATCTAGCCATTGGCCTAGTGGTCCGCTCAATTCGACCGACTAAGTCCGAGATCTTACGAGTTTGTGTTCGATTAATTTGTGTTTGCCATGGGCTTGAGTTTGAATTTGAGCCCGGCCAACATAAAAATTGGGCTTAGCTTTTGTAATTTTGGCTAAAGCGCAGTCCAGTCCGAACTCTTATTACATTCATTTGTTATATAAAGTATTCTAAAGTTTACTCTATAAATTAAACATCGGAAATTGACTCTACAAATTACATGACTCTAAACCGTAAATATACGTGTGGACTCAGTGAATTTATCAAGATGCACGCAAGCTAATCCGGACACCTCGAAAAATTCCTTAAAAAATATATAAATTACACACTAAGTATGTTATGTTAAAAAGAGGACGTAGAAAATATTTTTAAAGAATGTCAAAGTCACTCAATGTTGTGATAAGTATTTATTCGTAAAGTAATATTAAATATCTTATATTTTTTTTAAATTATAATTTTACTCTCTTAATTAAATAAACTTAATATTTTGGCCCATGGATTGCTTTAAAAAATTTAAAACATTACGGGCTTGGGTTTGTGTCTTCGCCCAATTGGTTGGTTAGGTTAAGTTTGTGTTCATCCTTTTTTAACATCTAGCCCGGTTTGGCCCAACCCAACCTATGGCCATGGCTATTGGACAGTACCACTAGGCCTTGTTTAGTTTATTGGGTTCTAGGCATAATAAAATAATTAAAAAAAGGCTTAGGGGGATTTGACAATTTACTATTCTGTGGTATTTTGAACTTAGCTGGGGATATAGGACCAAATTGAAAACACTGAGGTCGGTCCATTCAACTATGTATGTTTCTTTTAAGTTAAATTAGATTTTACACCGACATATATATACACACACTATATATATATATATGTATATATATATATATTACAGATTATAGTGGAATCAATACCTATATATGTGGATGACAAACTTCTCTTTGTTTTGTTTTTTTTTTATAATTAGGTGGTAGATTGGATGAAAAAACTATGGCGGGTGAAGACGATAGGTCCAAGTGTTCCGTCATTGTACTCGGACAAACGCCACAGGGTCAATCTCTTCAAGCCTGATTCTGATGCCTGCCTCACTTGGCTAAACTCGAAACCGTCTGATTCAGTCCTCTACGTGTCCTTTGGTAGCCTAGCCAAAGTGAAACCGGACCAAATGGTCGAGATCGCTTGTGGTTCGAAGGAAAGCGGTTTCAACTTCTTATGGGTTGTTCGTGCACTCGAACAATCCAAGCTACCTGAAAATTTCATAAAGGACGTGGACGGTCAAGGGTTGATCGTGACGTGGAGCCCGCAACTAGAGGTTTTGGAATACGACTCATTGGGATGCTTTGTGACACATTGTGGTTGGAATTCGATTCTCGAAGCTCTAAGCTTAGGCGTGGCGGTCGTGGCGGTCCCTCAGTGCACGGACCAACCAACGAACGCCAAATACGTGGAGGATGTTTGGGGTATCGGGATACGTGCCGAGAAAGACGAGGAAGGGCTAGTGAGGAGAGAAGCACTAGCGTCGTGTATCAAGGAGGTGATGGTTGGAGAGAGAGGGAGACGTATTAGGGAGAACTCGATCAAGTGGGAGAGATTAGCGAAAGAAGCGGTCAGTGAAGGCGGATCCTCGGACGCGAACATCGGCGAGTTTGTGGCGGAAATTGCCGCGCGAGTCTAGATAGAGAGTGTTGGTTCGTATTACTTCTTTCTATTATGTTTTTAAATAAAAGTCCACGTACTGAACTATGTTATTATAAAAGTAAGAGTATCAAGTTAGCAACAGCAAAATCATCAAAAAATAGAAAAGGTCTCCGAGACTGCAACAACCTCCTCAAACTACACTTCTCGTTAATTCTTTTTTGTGGTGAAATGAAAAGACCGTTTTGAACTGAGAAAGATGTGCTCTCAATAGTCAATTATGTATGTTTACTTTTTGATATTTTCAGAAAGAAAAAAAATAAAAATAAACAGAGATGAAAAAATAAACAGAGATATTTTCAATATTAGATATATTTGTTGTGGGCCAACCTTTTCCAATACCCAAAACCAAAGCCCGCGACGAATTTAAATATGGGTCAGTGATGGGCTTTTATATATTTGGGCTACTTTAGTTAAGCTCGGTAGGCCATTGCAGCCCAGTTTGTAAGCAATTACTCCCTATAACTTTCTTTATTGCAGCTTAGGAATGTTGTGCCGGATGAAGAATATACTCTGATGTGTGAGAATAACATTTCCCACACTACATTGAGTACATTTAATAAAAAATGTTTAAATCTTAAAAATGCATTTCCAAATGTTGGCAGCATTGCGGTTAATAAGCCATTCATACAAATTAGGGTCCTAAAATGGTGTGTAAGCATTGTAAACATTTCTCCTCATTTGAATAAAGGTCGTTCTTGTCCGTAGACGTAGTTAACATACTTTGTGTTAATGAACCACGTAAATCTTGTGTGATTGCATCGTTAATTCATCATTAGTGAGGTGCGAGCGATGGTGAGAGCTATGACATACATCTTTTTCGATTAAAAATAATAATAATGTTATCATACTTTCATAGACTTCTTGTCTTTTCTCCAGTAAATATTGTACAACGTATTGTTAATCAATATCAAGCTTTGACTGAGACGAGGGAGATAATGGTAATGTTAATTATATCTAACAATACATGAGACAAGACTGGATCATTTTGACCGGGTGATTTGGATAACATAACAATACGATTTTTTGATAATTCTTTCACCATATTATAAAGCAACTTTTACTCTACGACACCATAAAAAAATTATCAAAAAATTACATCGATTTGCTATTCAAATCACCGGATCAAAGTAACTCAGTAAATAGTGACAAAAATAAAATTAGGAACAAAGAGACGGAACAGACAGGTAGAATTCATGATTCAACTCATGCCGACATATCAGGTGCACACAGCACCCTTGCGCTAGACTTAAAAACCATCACAACCACACGCATTACTACATTTTATTCTGACAAAGATTTATTAGTCATTTGGAGATTTTCATATCTTCTCCACCTAATTGCCATCATGTACAGATTTTAGTTCAGAAAGCCAACAAAACCCACCCTACTCTCCCCATCAGAGGATAAAACTACCCACTATATCTTTTTTTTAAGGAACACCTACTATATCTTCATGAATACATGAATCACGTTGTTGAATCAATTATTTAGTTTTTATTTTATTCATTTTTTCACTTTCTAGTGTTGTCGTGGGAGAGGAGAAAAGTAAAATAGAAAAGCAAGCAAACAAACAAACAAATGAAATAATTAAAGGAAAGTGGTGACCAGCCGGATTTGGAAATCTATTATATAACAACAAAGAAACTCTCCCCATTTATTATACATAGTTGCTAATTGTGTAGAAGCTACCCCGCAGGCACAAAAAGAGCCCTGAGATTTGTTGTTAGCAATGGAGGAGAAGAACCCAACCAAAGGGCATGTTCTAATCGTCCCCTGGCCTGACCAAGGCCACATCAACCCCATCCTCCAATTTGCCCACCGTTTGGTGGCTAAGGGCCTCAAAGTCACAGTAGCCCACACAGTTTACATCTCCAAATCCATCCACCCAGATCCAAACTCCAAAATCGATACCGCCACCTTCTCCAATGGCTTCGACGACGACGTAGGAGTAGACTACTATTCCGAGGACAACACACGGGCCTACCTGGAAAAGTTCCAGGTAGTGGGTACCCAGACCCTGACCAGTCTGATCGAAAGACTCGGTCAGACTGGTCACCCAGTAACTGCCTTAGTCTATGATGGGTTCTTGGCCTGGGCACTTGGAATTGCCAAGAAGTTTGGGATAGTGAGTGCTATGTTCTTGACCCAAACTTGTGCTGTGGGAAGCATATATTACCACGCCCACAAGGGAATTTTACCTCTCCCGCTTCCAAGAGCAACATGTGTCCTGCTCCCGGGTTTGCCCCCGCTCGACCCCTCTGAGACACCTTCGCAAGTTCATAGCTACGGAACGTTCCCGACTGTTCAAAAGTTCATTATTAGCCAGTTCAAGGATGTCGATCAAGTTGACTGGATTCTTGTTAATTCTTTCTACGAATTGGAGAAAGAGGTATGTACCAATCAATACCTTCTCTTTTTCCTCGTTTCATCATTTGTTACATTTTGTAGTACATTATCTGCCACATGGCTGTCAAAGATTTGCCCAAATTAGGAAATATCTAGCCATAGGCCTAGTGGTCCGCTCAATTCGACCAACTTTGTCCGCGATTTTACGCGTTTGGGTTCACTAATTTATTTATAAACAGATGTATTTAATTACTTAATTTTGGAACTCATTAAATTTTGTTAAATGGATCAAATTAGTAATCTATAATTTCAGCTCATACCAAACAGATTGTGATTCTCAGTTAAGTTCGATTTTCTTTTCAGATTATTTTCAGCTGATTATAAGATTTTCAACTGGTACCAAAAAGGCTGGTACCAAACAGGCTCTAAGTATCTTATGTTAAAAAAGAGGTCGTAGAAAATATTTTTAAAGAATGTGAAAGTCACTCAATGTTGTAAAAAATATATATTCGTAAAGTAATATTAAATATCTTATATCTTTTTAAAATCATAATTTTACTTTTTTAATTAAATAAGATTAACATTTTGGCCCATGGATTGGATTGTGTTTTAAACTTTTTAAGACATTAGGGGCTTGAGTTTGAGTCTTGGCCCGATTGGTTTGTTAGGTTAAGTTTGTGTTCATCCTTTTTTTTAACATCTAGCCCGGTTCGCCCCAACCCAACCTACGACCATGCACATTGGATAGTACCACTAGGCCTTGCTTGGGTGTATTGGGTTCTAGGCATAATAAAAATAATTAAAGAATGCTTAGGGGGATTTGACAATTTACTATTCGGTGGTATTTTTTAATTCAGCTGGCATTGTCAAAAAAAAAAAAAAAAAAAAAAAAAAAAAAAAAAAAAACAGCTGAACATACATGAGCAAATTGAAAATACTGAGGTTGGCCACTCAACTGTGAGTCTGTTTCTTATTAGATTTCATCCTGACATTAAATTATATATATATATATATATATTAGTTTACAGTGGGTTCGATACGTATTTATGTGGATGACAAACTTCTTTTTGGTTTTTTGGTTATAATTAGGTGGTGGATTGGATGAATAAACTATGGCGGGTGAGGACGATAGGCCCAAGTGTTCCGTCATTGTACTCGGACAAACGTCACGGGGTCAATTTCTTCAAGTCGGATTCCGCTGCCTGTCTCACTTGGCTAAACTCCAAACCGTCCGATTCAGTCGTTTACGTATCCTTCGGTAGCCTAGCCCAAGTAACACCGAACCAAATGGTTGAGATCGCTTGGGGTTTGAAGGAAAGCGGTTGCAACTTCTTGTGGGTTGTCCGTGAACCCGAACAATCCAAGCTACCCGAAAATTTCATAAAGGACACGGCCGGTCAAGGGCTGGTCCTGACGTGGAGCCCGCAACTAGAGGTTTTGGAACACGACTCGTTGGGATGTTTTGTGACACATTGCGGTTGGAATTCGATTCTTGAAGCGCTAAGCTTGGGGGTGGCAGTCGTGGCGGTCCCGCAGTGGACAGACCAACCTACGAACGCCAAGTACGTGGAGGACGTTTGGGGTATTGGCATACGTGCTGAGAAAGACGAGGAAGGGCTAGTGACGAGGGAAGCGTTAGCGTTGTGTATCAAGGAGGTGATGTTTGGAGAGAAAGGGAAATGTATTAGGGAGAACTCGATCAAGTGGAAGAATTTGGCGAAAGAGGCGGTTAGTGAAGGCGGATCCTCGGATGCGAACATCAATGACTTTGTGGCAGAAATCGCCGCGCGGGTCTAGATAGGGAGTGTTGTTTCGTAATACTGCTTTGTAATTATGTTTTTAAATAACAATACCCGTATTTGATCTATGTTATTATAAAATAAGAGTACCAGAACAACATCTGCAATATCATCGAAAAGTAAAAAAGAAGGTCTCCATGGACCATAAATGCAACAACCTCCACAACTACACTTGTTAATTCTTTGTGGTGAATTGAGGAGTGTTTTGATCTTGAGAATGATGTGCTCTCAGTAGTCAATTTTGTATGTTTGCTTTTTGATATTTCTAGATAGAAAAAATGACAGAGATAAAAAGTTGGCCACACCAATTTAGTCAATTAGATGTAATTATTATGGGCAAACCTTTTTTAATATCCAAAATCATTACTGCCCGTGAGGAACTTAAACATGGGCCAGTGATGGACTTTTATGTATTTGGGCTACTCTAGTTAAGCTCGGTAGGCCATTGTCAGTCCAGTTTTACTTTCTGAGCCCGAAATGCTCTATCACTATTAGAAATTGTGCCTGAGAGGGCGGTTTTAAACTGCCGTATACTGAACCAAAACCGCCCTTTATTAGTTTACGGCGCTTTCTATGGCGGTTTGGTTTCAGCCGCTAAGAAGGGCGTCGTTAACTGAATAACGGCGGACAAAACCGCCGATTACAAATTCACGTCGCTTTTCTAAAACTGACGTTTAATTACACGTCATACCAAAAAAACCGCCGTAAGGGTTTTTTTTTTACATTTTTTTATTCGAATTTCAGGTGAAATTTTATGTTACTGGACCAATTATTTCTTTTTTTTAATTGAGGTATTTTTTCAAATGTCGTCACTGTATGTTAGTTTTGATTAAATTTTTGTCATCATGAACACACATGTTTTGTTCATCTTTTTTATTTTATTGTTTCCACAACGTAATTGTGAAACTTGCACCATCCTGTAATGAACTTTTGAACCCATAAAACTCATGAAGGGCAGGAAGGATCTAACACATCCAGATCTACAACATGAATTAAAGCGGAATATTCATGTGTTTACCTTGTCTTCCTAAGCTCCTTAATGCAGCGGATGATCGTTGTGTTGCTTGCTTTCACGCGCCTCCTCTTTGATCTTGCTCCCACCAATCTAGTGTGAATCTCGAGGACGAACACTGATTTCCACACCACGTTCCACCTCCTTGGATGAAGTTGGAGAGAGACTAGGGTTCTCTACAACTAGTATGAATCTAGACAGAATAACTTTATTCTCTAGAATAGCCAATATAATATGTAGGAGGCTGCCTCCTTATATAGGCAAAACTTCTCCTAAGTTTGCACATAAACCCCTAGGGTTTGAGCCTTAGCTACTAACCCCTCTAGTTTGTGCATTAGTGCAACTAACCCCATAAGGTTATGATAATTGCATTGGGCACCCCACATGGGCGCACCAATTGCTAACATCTCCCACTCGCACAGTGGGGTTGCACAATTCATCTAGTCTCCATCAATCTCCAACTTTCTATCATCTACAAAAGAGTATTGTGTGGCCGTGGCGTGTGACCGGTGAGAGTACCTGCATTTCGGGAGATCCGTACACCAAACTCGTATAGCCAGCATGGGAAGGCACCCTCTCGGGAGATCCACATACCAAACTCGTATAGCCAGCGCATGAAGGCACCCTTAAAACAAAAAACAGTGATAATGCTCTCCGTAACTCTCGTATTCCCCAGATTCCTCCGATTGTCATCTCGTGGATCATGAGCACCTGCCATGTCCCGAAGGCCATGCTCCAATGAGTCCACATCTCCTTTATATTTTCATATCCTACATGATCCCATAAGATCTTGCAGGTGGGCCCAATGAAGATAATAAAGAGCGATGCAACGAGAATCTTTCCTTACATACATGTGTCACTTAGATTCGGCTCAGCTGCTTTCCCAGCAGTGTCCGGAAGGCCGAATCATCCATAGCCGTAAGGTGTCACGCCAAAGTAGCACCACCGACCCGTCTCCTCATGACACAGACGTAAGTACAAAGGGTATACAGTGTCAATCATCTTTCTATGATCGACGAGGCTCACACGATGAGGAATCCCAGGGACTAATTCTACTCATCACCTCATGGTCACTCATAAGCGCGCGTTATTCAGGGGAATATGCGCCATAGTGTTTAGACTCTGATCAGAGCGCATGTCTTATCCTTGCAAAGGACCACTATGCAGATGTCTATCCGGTAGCCCTTATGGCCACCAGCCCGAGTGCTGCGAAGTCACACTATTGTGAACAATTATCAGCTCTCGCATCTGGCTTTCTCTTCTACACAGACTATACATGGTTCGGGGTAATAACCATGTTCGATTGGCCATAACCAACCTCACCTTGGTAATAACAGCCTTCCAGTGTCCAACACCGGGATCAGACTGATATCTGCTAACTAAACCGACATCATGACATATGTCGGGCCTTGTACACATCATTGCGTACATTAAACTTCCGACAGCACTTGCATAGGGTACTTTGGCCATCTGGTCTCTCTCGTGTTGGGTCTTGGGACACATTTCAAGGCTGAGTCTCTCGCCATGTGCAATGGGAGTCTCGAATGGCTTGGAGTCCATCATCTGGAACCGTTCAAGTATCTTCTTGATGTATGTCTCTTGAGACAAGCCAAGAAGCCTCTTAGAGCGGTTCCTTAGGATCTTTATCCCAAGGATGTAACTCGCTTCTCCAATATCCTTCATTGAAAAACGAGAGGATAACCACCCTTTGGTAGTTCCGAGCATTCCTTTATCATTGCTGGCTAGTAGTATGTCATCTACATATAATGACAGTATCATGAACTTCTTTCCGGAACGTCTGACATACACACAGTGGTCCTCATCAACCATCGTGAAGCCATATGCCACAATGTCCTGATGGAATTTCAAATACCACTGTCTTGAGGACTGCTTCAGTCCATATATGGACTTAATCAGTTTGCACACTTTGTGCTCTTGACCTTTCTTCTCAAAACCTTCCGGTTGAGCCATATAGATCTCCTCATCTAGTTCTCCATTGAGAAATGCAGTCTTAACATCCATTTGATGTAGTTCCAAGTCCATGCTAGCCACTATTGCAAGTATGAGGCGAATGGAGGCAATTCTCACAACCGGTGAGAACGTCTCCTCGTAATCCACACCATGTTGTTGGGTGTAGCCTTTCGCCACTAGCCGGGCCTTATGCCTCTCAACGCTTCCGTCTGCCTTCCTTTTGACTTTGAAAACCCATTTGTTTCCAATGGCCCTACGCCCAGGAGGCAAGTCAACTAAATCCCAAACATGATTGGTTTTCATTGACTCCAGTTCTTCTTGTAAAGCAATGTTCCATTCTTTCTTGTCAGGGGATGAGAGAGCCTCGGACAATGTCCTAGGTTCATCATCTTCTTGCGTGGTGACCATCATGGCCTCCCCTTCGATGTCAAATCGTCGACGGGGTACGCTCCCACGAGCGCTCCTGCGCAAAGAGGGTTCTTCTTCAGCTTCATCATCATATATGATGGGCTGCTCACTAGGCAAGTCACTCCCACTGTTCTGAAGATCCATAGGGACTGTTCCCTGTAGGTCTGTAGAGAACTGAGAGTCATCCAGTGGTTCCTCCTCTTCGTAGAGAATACCATCTCCACGTGCTTCTCCCTGACTGGGAAAATCTCTCTCGAGAAATTCTACATCTCGCGATTCCATCTCTGTTAGACTACCATCCGGCTGTTGCGCTATGAATACGTAACCCTTAGAGTGCTCAGAGTACCGTATGAAGATGCACTTCTTTCCTCTAGCACCCAATTTCCCATGGACATGGGAGACGTTACGTACATAGGCGGCCGACCCCCATGGCCTAAGGTGACCCAATTCGGGTTGCCTTTTGGTCCACATCTCGTAAGGGGTTGTGGCTACAGACTTGGTGGGCACACGGTTCAGTATGTATGTGGCAGTCATCAATGCATCTCCCCAATAGGAGATAGGCAGATTCGCATTTGCCATCATACTACGAACCATCTCTAACAGCGTTCTATTCCTTCTTTCCGCTACACCATTTTGCTGCGGTGTGAAGGGAATAGTCAACTGCCTCACTATTCCTTTAGTCTCACAGAGCTCTTTGAATTGCTCAGATAGATATTCACGCCCTCGATCTGTCCTAAGAGCCTTAACTCTTTTGTCCAGTTGGTTCTCTACCTCTTGTAGAAATTTTCTGAAGCACCCTAGCGCTTCAGATTTATGTGCCATCAAATACACATAACCAAAACAAGTGTGATCATCTATGAATGTGATGAAATAGCGAGCACCATGTCTAGCTCTAACATTTAATGGACCGCAAACATCTGAATGAATAAGTTGTAAAGGCTCAGTAGCCCTTACTGCTTTACCGAACGGTTTGCGTTTAGCTTTTCCTGCAAGACAAGACTCACATACAAGTAATAATATCTTGGGCATATCTCCAAGTAGGCCTGCCTTGGCCAGCCTGTTCATCCTGTCCTGTCCTATATGTCCCAATCTAGCATGCCATCTAGTGGCATCATCATCACTAGAAGATGTAATATATGAACGAGAATCATAAACATCATTAATGCTAGAACCAACAATGTCTAAATAAAATAAACCACGATAAATATAACCAGTACCAAAACATGAGTTGCCAACAAACAGTTTGGCAAAACCACCCTAAAAAACAAGTCTAAAATCCAAATCCAAAAGTGCAACACCCCACCGAAATCGCAAGGCCGGCCGGGCCCCACGTTCGGAAGAGATGCCTCCGCCCGAGGTGATGAGCCTCATTGGGAACGGATAAGGATCGTCGGTTCACAGCTAGTACAACCATCGATAACTCAAAATACAATTTATTACAATTCCAATACAACGATGACAGCTTTTGAAAAGTCAAAGAATACAATTCCAGTGATATGAAATAATTACTATGTGATCGATGATCTAAGCATCAAGCGTCTCTATCCTGCTGTGTCGTGAACGTTCCCCCACCTCGATAGCCAACCTGCGGTTTTAAAATAGCAAAAGCCGACGCAGTTTTTACAGAAAATAGTCAGCAAACGGCTGAGTAAGCTAACACCCATAGCATGTAAACAGATGATGAAGCATGTAACAGGAATAACCGATTCGCTGATAAATAATAAATATCAAACACTCGCGAGAAAAGCGTTCACTACTGATTCGGTGTGTCAAACTCCGTAACGATCTCAAATTTCGTGTTATTAACCCGAAGATGTGGTCCATCCCGGGATCTCACTGTTAATAGCCATTCACAATAATACTTTAATCTCAAGACATCTCATATCCATAGGAACCGAGTCCAGAAATCCATTTTAGCAACTAGTTGATACGGGGCGTGACCATATCCAATCCACAACCTCTTTCTCATATGTGCAAAAGCACCCACATAACCATAACTCAAACACAGGAGGTCGCATCACAGCGCCTCATAACCATAACTCAATCACAGGAGGTCAGAGCCTCATAATCACATAATCTCATAATCAGTAACCAACACAATATGTCAGAAATGTATCGTATCAGGGATATGGCACAAACCCACGCACAACAGCTTTCCACTTTACATAATTACCAATTTCCTTTCAAGGTGTAGAATCGTGTAAGGAGCTCCGAACAAAAAGCCGGTGTGGCAAAAATAAAATAATAATCGAGGTGTGATTGAGAGATATTCAGATTCGACCAAAAAGTGAGCGGTGTGCTACTCTTGGTAACCGAGGCAACGATTTTGAAATTTCGTAGTTCCAACCCAATGACGTGGTCCGTCTTGGGGATCTATTTCACAATATCATTTAGATGTTTCACTTTCGGATTGTTATTTAGATTCGGATTCCAATTTCAAACGAGACTTCAAAGAGGAGTATTTCAAAACAAATAAACAACTCAAACAAATCAAGTACGGTAGCAATTTCACAAATAACTCACGCGATACACGAAAGAAATGAAAGGCTCGCGAGACTAGGCATATTAACTTACCAAAATCCAAGCACGTCCTATAATTCGTTCTCGTCTACGGAATCGTCACCTACAAATCGGAACTTCTAACTTAATATAATCTCAACAAATATACAAACTATATATTTCTAGCTCCCTTTTATTTTTCTCAAGACAAATACTAATTTTAACTTATTTATAAACCCAAAACATATTTTCTTTAATAATATTTACCCCCAAAATAATTTTATAAATAATAATCTAAATAAATTTAAGAGAAACTAATTTTATAATTAAATCTGAAATTAAAAACTGCATATAATATCTAAAAGTTTCTGAAATGACAACTGCCTCCCCCAAAGTTTCTGAAACGACATTATAACCCCCCTGAAAAGTTTCTGAAAAAGACACTTTAACCCCCAAATCAAGAACACCCAAACTTAATGATCAAAACACAGATTTGAGACCTTAAAACTCGATTGTGATTACTAAAAACAACTCAGGGGAAGATTTCAAGCATACCCAGTCGAAGAATCGCAAGAAACGATGAAGAAACGGGTCGGGTCAAGGTCGCCGTCGGGGCCGCCGGAGTTGGAGCTCGCCTGGGCGTGCTCCGGTCGTTCTCGTCTTCGGTTGAGGCCTCCTATAGCTCGGTCGGACTCCTCTGGGTCGAATGGAACTGATTTGGCGGCTTGGATCGTCGTGGTTGAACTCCGGCGAGAAACTCGCCGGAATCCATGGAGGTGGCGGCGGTCTGCTGTGGCAGCGCGGTTGCTGCTGTTGTTTCAACCTTCTTCCTCTTCTTCTGGTCCCACAGAGAGTGGGAGAGAGAGAGAGATCGCAGTGGAAAGAGAGGTGGATGGGTGGCAGTGGTGTTGGCCATAATTTCCGGCGGTTTCTCCGGTGGTGGCCGCTGCTGTTGCTGCTTCTGTTTCGTCGGGGCAGACAGGGGAGAGGGAGAGAGTTAGGCAGAGGGAGAGAGAGGGATAGCTGGAGGTGGTGGTGGTGGTCGTGGATGGGGTGTTCCCGCTGGTGGGTCGCCGGAGATGGCAGCGGCAAGGCCGCTGCCGCTGCTGCTGGGTCTCTCGCCGGGCAGAAACAGAGGGGCAGAGAGGGAGGAGAGGAGGTGGTGAGGGAGGTGATGGTGGTGATGACGCTTGTGGGGGTTGGTGTTGCCGAAGGAGAAGGAGGGAGGGGATTAAATAGAGAGGGGGAGAGTGTCGGGGAGGGAGAGAATGAGGGAGAGAGAGACGTGAGAGAGGGAGAGAAGTACAGGGTGTTGGGGTTTGGGAAGGTATGTTGGGGATGGGGAGAAATTGTGGGGAATTGGGAAACATCAAATATAATAATATTATTATTATTATTAAAGTATTATATATATAAAATATGTAGTATGTGTACGGTATAAAATACGGTATTAATACGTATAGGTAGAGAGTATAAGATACGTATAGTATAAATATAAAATACGAGTATTAAATACTACTAGTTATGTAAAAGACAAATAATACCCCCAACTACAACTATATATTATTATCTAAAATTACATCTACCTCCCCAAACTATATTATTTTGAAAATAACTTATTAAACTTTACGAGAAAATACGTCAAAATATTCAGAAAAATACGGGGTGTTACATCCTTCCCCCCTTAAAGAGAGCTTCGTCCTCGAAGCTAGGGTCGCTAAGTCTCGGCAAGGTTCTAAAGTCAAGGAGTATCACACACGAAACTAAATATCACACAAAACAAATGATCACATAACAGCAATTAGAAACTCAAGCTAACAAGAATCACAAATCAACACTCCTGGCATCTAAGGACTTAAGCTATCCCGCAAATCCCCGGCTTGTTCAATTTTACTACCGGTTTTAGTTTCGCCTATATTCATTTTAATTTTTGAAACTCTTTTTAGTTGAAACCGAAGGGTCGTACTAACTTAGAACCGTCGGCTCTGATACCACATGCAACACCCCACCGAAATCGCAAGGCCGGCCGGGCCCCACGTTCGGAAGAGATGCCTCCGCCCGAGGTGATGAGCCTCATTGGGAACGGATAAGGATCGTCGGTTCACAGCTAGTACAACCATCGATAACTCAAAATACAATTTATTACAATTCCAATACAACGATGACAGCTTTTGAAAAGTCAAAGAATACAATTCCAGTGATATGAAATAATTACTATGTGATCGATGATCTAAGCATCAAGCGTCTCTATCCTGCTGTGTCGTGAACGTTCCCCCACCTCGATAGCCAACCTGCGGTTTTAAAATAGCAAAAGCCGACACAGTTTTTACAGAAAATAGTCAGCAAACGGCTGAGTAAGCTAACACCCATAGCATGTAAACAGATGATGAAGCATGTAACAGGAATAACCGATTCGCTGATAAATAATAAATATCAAACACTCGCGAGAAAAGCGTTCACTACTGATTCGGTGTGTCAAACTCCGTAACGATCTCAAATTTCGTGTTATTAACCCGAAGATGTGGTCCATCCCGGGATCTCACTGTTAATAGCCATTCACAATAATACTTTAATCTCAAGACATCTCATATCCATAGGAACCGAGTCCAGAAATCCATTTTAGCAACTAGTTGATACGGGGCGTGACCATATCCAATCCACAACCTCTTTCTCATATGTGCAAAAGCACCCACATAACCATAACTCAAACACAGGAGGTCGCATCACAGCGCCTCATAACCATAACTCAATCACAGGAGGTCAGAGCCTCATAATCACATAATCTCATAATCAGTAACCAACACAATATGTCAGAAATGTATCGTATCAGGGATATGGCACAAACCCACGCACAACAGCTTTCCACTTTACATAATTACCAATTTCCTTTCAAGGTGTAGAATCGTGTAAGGAGCTCCGAACAAAAAGCCGGTGTGGCAAAAATAAAATAATAATCGAGGTGTGATTGAGAGATATTCAGATTCGACCAAAAAGTGAGCGGTGTGCTACTCTTGGTAACCGAGGCAACGATTTTGAAATTTCGTAGTTCCAACCCAATGACGTGGTCCGTCTTGGGGATCTATTTCACAATATCATTTAGATGTTTCACTTTCGGATTGTTATTTAGATTCGGATTCCAATTTCAAACGAGACTTCAAAGAGGAGTATTTCAAAACAAATAAACAACTCAAACAAATCAAGTACGGTAGCAATTTCACAAATAACTCACGCGATACACGAAAGAAATGAAAGGCTCGCGAGACTAGGCATATTAACTTACCAAAATCCAAGCACGTCCTATAATTCGTTCTCGTCTACGGAATCGTCACCTACAAATCGGAACTTCTAACTTAATATAATCTCAACAAATATACAAACTATATATTTCTAGCTCCCTTTTATTTTTCTCAAGACAAATACTAATTTTAACTTATTTATAAACCCAAAACATATTTTCTTTAATAATATTTACCCCCAAAATAATTTTATAAATAATAATCTAAATAAATTTAAGAGAAACTAATTTTATAATTAAATCTGAAATTAAAAACTGCATATAATATCTAAAAGTTTCTGAAATGACAACTGCCTCCCCCAAAGTTTCTGAAACGACATTATAACCCCCCTGAAAAGTTTCTGAAAAAGACACTTTAACCCCCAAATCAAGAACACCCAAACTTAATGATCAAAACACAGATTTGAGACCTTAAAACTCGATTGTGATTACTAAAAACAACTCAGGGGAAGATTTCAAGCATACCCAGTCGAAGAATCGCAAGAAACGATGAAGAAACGGGTCGGGTCAAGGTCGCCGTCGGGGCCGCCGGAGTTGGAGCTCGCCTGGGCGTGCTCCGGTCGTTCTCGTCTTCGGTTGAGGCCTCCTATAGCTCGGTCGGACTCCTCTGGGTCGAATGGAACTGATTTGGCGGCTTGGATCGTCGTGGTTGAACTCCGGCGAGAAACTCGCCGGAATCCATGGAGGTGGCGGCGGTCTGCTGTGGCAGCGCGGTTGCTGCTGTTGTTTCAACCTTCTTCCTCTTCTTCTGGTCCCACAGAGAGTGGGAGAGAGAGAGAGATCGCAGTGGAAAGAGAGGTGGATGGGTGGCAGTGGTGTTGGCCATAATTTCCGGCGGTTTCTCCGGTGGTGGCCGCTGCTGTTGCTGCTTCTGTTTCGTCGGGGCAGACAGGGGAGAGGGAGAGAGTTAGGCAGAGGGAGAGAGAGGGATAGCTGGAGGTGGTGGTGGTGGTCGTGGATGGGGTGTTCCCGCTGGTGGGTCGCCGGAGATGGCAGCGGCAAGGCCGCTGCCGCTGCTGCTGGGTCTCTCGCCGGGCAGAAACAGAGGGGCAGAGAGGGAGGAGAGGAGGTGGTGAGGGAGGTGATGGTGGTGATGACGCTGGTGGGGGTTGGTGTTGCCGAAGGAGAAGGAGGGAGGGGATTAAATAGAGAGGGGGAGAGTGTCGGGGAGGGAGAGAATGAGGGAGAGAGAGACGTGAGAGAGGGAGAGAAGTACAGGGTGTTGGGGTTTGGGAAGGTATGTTGGGGATGGGGAGAAATTGTGGGGAATTGGGAAACATCAAATATAATAATATTATTATTATTATTAAAGTATTATATATATAAAATATGTAGTATGTGTACGGTATAAAATACGGTATTAATACGTATAGGTAGAGAGTATAAGATACGTATAGTATAAATATAAAATACGAGTATTAAATACTACTAGTTATGTAAAAGACAAATAATACCCCCAACTACAACTATATATTATTATCTAAAATTACATCTACCTCCCCAAACTATATTATTTTGAAAATAACTTATTAAACTTTACGAGAAAATACGTCAAAATATTCAGAAAAATACGGGGTGTTACAAAAAGTCTAGAAACTGAAACTAAGTTCTTGCGTGCATCAGGAGCGTATAAAAAGTCATGAAGAACAAGCGTCTTTCCAGACTTCATCTTCAGCTGATATGTGCTTATGCCCACCACATCAACGAAAGAGTTGTTCCCCATGTACACTCTTCTACTGCCCACTGGTACTCGCCTATAATCCGTGCACGCGTCTCGATCACATGCTAGGTGGTCACTCGCACCTGAATCCAATACCCACACATTAGGGGAATCAGCAATATAAACTTGACTTACAACATAACAGTCAGAGTTTGGATTATAGTGTACCTTTGGCTCGGCGCAGTCACGAGCAAAGTGGCCATATGCCTGGCAGTTATAGCACATAACTTGTCTCATATCCCTTTTGGACCTCTTCCACATTTGGCGCTTACTGATCTTGCGGCATGGGCCCATGTGGCCTCCACTTTCGTGCTCCACGATGACTTCCTGACCCTTTGGCACATTTGCCATGGGAGGGTTCTCTACCTGCGATGCTGGACTAGAAGTTCTGGCAAATTCCAGTCTCTTTTCCTCAAACAATAAATATCGTTTTGCATCATCAAATGTCCTTATGTCATCTGATCCTTGCAACACCTTTCTCACGGAATCCCATGAATCTGGTAGAGACATTCTCACAGCCTTTAGCTGTCTCTCATCGGATACATCATGCCCAGAAGTTATAAGTTCAGTAATACAGAATGATAAGGTCTTTAGGTGCGTATCCATAGAGACATTATCATCCTTCACCGTAGAAGTGAGCATCATCCATAGACATGTCTTTTGGAAGTCGTCTGCAGTTTCGTACAGTCCTAGAATGTCTTCCCAGAGCTTCTTTGCATAATCAATCACAATTGACTCTAGGAGATCAGTCCTCACTAGATCCATCAATTCTAGACATGCTTTCTTGTCATCAACTTCCCATTTCTGGTAAGCCTCAAGATCACGTCTATATGCATCAGTTGGGCCGCCCAGTGGTACCCATGGCTCCATCTTTGCCATATGCAAATGATCAGACAAACCTAGCTCAATCATGCGACATATCGCACTTCTGTACCATGCACGGAAGTTGTCTCCCTTTAGAATTATAGCAGATTTAGGAAATAGATTCGTGTTCATCGTGACTGAAAAATGAGACAAAATGGATATTAGTTACTAGCTTTGTTTTAGCTCCTAAATAACATGTGACATCGATTAATCTCAATAGTTCCTCACAAGGACTCCACCAAAACCTAGCGTATATCCTAGGAATCAAATCTCATCACTTGTGATTTCCTATCAATTTTAATCATGTCATCATGTGAGCTCTTTTGTTTTAGTTCTTTAGCATGCGAGGTTAAACATATATATCCAATCACACGCAGTTATAACATAAAACAAGCATAAGCATAAATAAATATGCAATGGATGTGGCCCCTAAGGTGCACTCCCACTATTGAGAGCACTTCTTGAGCAAGTCTTGGACTCCATCTCATGCCATCTCGCCTACTTGAGGACTCCAAGCTTGAGGCTCCATTAGACCGTCTAATTGCTCCATGCACCTTGCGCCATAGCTTTTGGTTTGGCCACCTCTCTTGAAGCTTCAATCTTCAATCTCTACTAACTATCTTATTTCTAATAAGAAGTAACCTCATAGAGGCGAGTGGATGAGAAGAGAAGACACTAGATGTAACACCCCTCGATTCCCGAGCTTTCCGTTCCGGACCGGAGAGCCCAGGAGGGTGCTACTCAAATGAAGCGGCGGAAATCAAGAACAATACATCCCATAATTATATATTACATATACTGATAATTGTCTTCAACATGATGCGTACTATTATACAAGGTGAAATTAAACTAAGAGTTCGACATAATAAAAGTGCTACCAAATACTAGATAAGTTCGCGATTCCCTTATTCCCAGCTCCCAGCTCCTAGACCTGCGGGGGAATGAAACAAAGACCGCAGTTTTTCGAAAGTCAGCAAGAAATGCTGAGTGAGATACACCTTAGCATGTAAAAACAGGAAGGTTAAGAAAGGCTGTAGGGTCACTTATTTAAAAACAGTTCAGGAGTAACGGAGAATGAGTATAACATCGTAAACTCAAAACAAGTAACAACATCGTCAAATAATGATAGTTTCCCCGTGGAAAAATTCTGTTTACCATGATACGTCATAAGCATCCATTCATATCTCTCACAAATCACATAGTCATCCACGCATGGCTTACGAATAACTTTTTCCAAACACGGTAATCAAACTATCAATTATTGCACAGTACCCGGGTAGACCAGTGACCACAATCAGACATTCTAGACCTTAAGTGTTGCAACACCCTCCTAAGAGCGTCAATCAAAGGAGTGGTATCTAGAAGCAGTACTCCAGCCTACGGCGAAGGAGTCGGGGTGCACGTAGTGCCATATCTTTAGGGACCGGGTCCCAGGGAATCATCACCCAAATAAAATCAACATAACTGGTTCCGGCACTTGCGAATTATTTTACTTTCCGGGGATCGAACCCGAATATCTCTTTAGGGACTAAGCCCAGGGAATCATCACCCGATAACATCACATGTTCGTACAATATTACGTTATCATTGAATTTCGACCAAGTGTGACAAGTATTTCAAAATCATATAATATTTCGGAGATTTAAAACAAGTAAACACATTTATAGAGTAGGGGAATGAAATACGACAACTATTTTCCATGTAGGCAAGTAGTCGACACGAAAGAAGCTGGCCCGCAAGGCTAAGCATGTAAAACTCACCTGATGCTGACTCAGCAGCTAGTACGTAGGATGGTCAACAAAGCCAATGTCCACAAATCCGTCGCCTACAATTAGTCAATCATCTAGTCATGAGGCCGGTAATTCTAAACGAGTAAATGCACAAGTCCTATTTGAGTGCTCGGCTAGGACGAAAAGTCAAATCTAACCCTCACGATCCCCAAAGTGAAAATGTTAGGACATCATACTTATTTAATTAAATATCGGTTAACTCATAAAATATTAATATTTTACTTATAATTTATTTAAGAAAATCAAGATTAACACTTTAAAAATATTGCTAAAGTACTATCCGACAACTATTTATTATTTAGTATTGAGTTCTACTATTTATAAGAAATTCATGACATTCATAAAACAATGATTTAAAAATACATATACATTTCTTTTGGTTAATGAAATTGTTCCCAAAATACTTCAATTTACATCTAACAATATTCAATTTTAGCAAGTTCATTTATTGGAAAATAGATTATAATTATTTGAAACTCTCTATTTGTTTAAATAAAAAAAAAATTAAGGTGAAAACATTATCTTTAGCAATTATATAATCATATATACAAAAAAAATCTCCTTTTTTGTTAACTTATTTTCCGAGAGAAAGAGTTATAACTCTTATAATAACTAATTTCTTATTTATAAAAATTTCACTTATCACTTTCATTATAAACACATATGTATATACATATAAACAAAAGTGTAATTTTGTTAACTTCTTTATCTACTTTCCAACAAAACAAGCTATATTACGTAGTAATAACAAATTTCTAACTTATAGAGATTTAACTCTTTATTTTCTTTATAAACATATTTATTTATAATACTTAATTATTTAACAACAAATAGTAATATACATTAATATAAATAAAGTGTTAATAATAAAAGAAATAAAATGCAGTTTATGAAAAAGGCAAAGGGCTCCCCCCAATATCACCACCACATGATCTAGACAGTTTCAGTTCTTACATTATATACCCTCCAAGTTTCCGAAAAGACACTTTAACCCCCTAACATGAACTTATTCAAATTCTCCGATCGAGGCATGGATTTAAGCCCTAATAACACGATTTTGATCACAAATAACGAATTAGAGGAAGATTTAGAGCATACCTACGCTTAAAATTTCGAGAAACGGCCGAGAAATGGGTCGGGTCGAGTCACCCGTCGAGGTCGCCGGTGATGGAGCTCGATGGCGGTGCTCCGGCGGTTCTTGGCTGCGGCTAGGACCTTCTGGTGGTTGGTCGGACCTCCTGGAGGCTTAAGAGACGGAGGAAGAAAGCTGGGTGGCGTTGGTTGAGTTGGGCCAAAACTCGTCGCCGGAAACAATGGAGTTCGGCCGGCGGCGAGATGGTGGCTGCTGCGGTTTTGGCCTCTATTTCTTCTTCTTCTGTCACAACTGGGGTCACAACTAGGTGAGGACTCGGCAGAGAGGGCAGAGGATAAGAGAGATGGAGGTGGTGGCGGTCGTTGGTGGTTCCCGACGGTGAAAGTGGTCGGCGATGGTGGTGACGGTTTCTATCGTTGCTGCTGCTGCTACCTATGTTACTGAACTGAGGACAGAGAGAGATAGAGAAGAGAGGCAGTGGGGCGGAGTGGGGTTGGAGATGGTGGTGGTTTCGGTGGTGATGGTGTCGGAGGTCACGGTGGTGGCTGGGTTTTCTCTGCTAGGTGCTTCTGCTGCTAGTCGCTGTTGTTTTTGGGTCAGAGAGGGCAGAGAGAAGGAAGATGGAGGAGGCAGAGGGGTGGCTGAGGTGGTGGATGTGGTTTCCGATGGCGGTGGTTGTTCTCGGCGGTGATGGTGGTGGTTGGGTCTCTCTTGGCCAAAACAGAGGAGGGTGAGAGAGATGTGGGTGGTGGTGGTGATGGGCTTGGGCAGAGAGGGAGAGTGGTGGAGATGGAGGTGAGGGTGGAGGTGGTCTCGGGTCTGGGGTGCTGCCGAAGAAGAGAGGGAGAAGGGAGAGATATAGAGGGAGGTCACGGGGAGAGAGGGAGAGAGAATAAAAACAAAAATGTTGGGGAAAGGGAAGAAGTTGGGGAACGGGGGAATTTGTCAGGAGGAAGGGTTTTTTTTTTTTCATTAATATTTAATTCACTTTTTATGTATTTACTCACTAGGTTTTAGACTTCATTCAAACTACAACTAAAACCCCCCCTTTATTAACTAGTTTGTACTTTATAAAACTACAAATACTTCCCCGTTTAATATTTATACCTCACGAAAGGTGACGATTATCCCTAAAATGAGAACGGGGTATTACATCCTCCCCCCCCTTGGATTAAGCTTCGTCCTCGAAGCTTGAACGAATCACTAAGGTCTCACCAGGGTTTCCAATATGAGACGTATACTAAGTATGGTTAGAGTTGCTTACCCGTTGCCATGTTGTTTCTCGCATTTGCCTCAGCTTGGTTCATCACGAAGATTTGACCAGCTGGCCTCTGGTTGTTGCCCTGAGCTGTATTCCCTCCATTTCCATCATTTCCAGCTTGGTTGTTTCTGTTGTTACCATTGTTAGCGGCATTCCTGCGCTGTCCTCCATTCCTGAAATCGTTGTTGTTGTTGTTGTTGTTGTTGTTGTTGTTGTTGTTGTTGTTGTTGTTGTTGTTGTTGTTGTCCC
This sequence comes from Linanthus parryae, assembly GCA_023055425.1. Lineage (NCBI taxonomy): Eukaryota > Viridiplantae > Streptophyta > Magnoliopsida > Ericales > Polemoniaceae > Linanthus > Linanthus parryae. The sequence continues at coordinate 4,642,673 of JALGPY010000002.1, forward strand.
GGAACTGGGTTCCTCCATTCTGATTGTTTTGTCGATAGCCGTACCCATTCTGATTCTGACGATATCCGTGCCCGTTGAGGCCCTGCTCGTTTTCGGCTGCCATCCTCCTCCTACAGTCAGCAATTATGTGGCCTTTGATGCCACAAAACCTACAAGTCAAGGCGGCGCCTTCGCAGGTGTATCCTCGATGATTGCGGCCACACCTGTTGCAGTTAAAGTTACGGGCATCTCCCGTCATCTGCTGGTTCCGGTTCCCTCCACTTCTCCAGTTTTGATTTCCTTCACCGTTTCCTGTCCTGATTCGCTTGTCAGATCCTTGATTGTTGCTGCCACTTCCTTGGCCTTCCACCTTTCTTTTTCCCATCACTTGATCGACCCTCCAAATGTTTGCTGCTACCCCATAGGCTTCTGTCAAGGTATCATAGGTCCTCGTGAGCATGGTCCTCTGAATTTCAAGCTTCAGTCCACCTATGAAGAGAGTGACCATGCGCCCTTCAGTGGGCACTGTGTCCTCCGCAAAACGAGCTAGCTCCACAAACTTGTCATAGTAATCAGTCACTGATTCGTTGCCCTGCTTCAGTGCGATGAACTCCTCATACTTCTTTTCCTTGACATGCTCCGGATAGAACTTTGCTCTCATAGCAGCCTTCATTGCCTCCCAACCGAAGCCTTCTTGAGCCATGAGTCTGGCCCGATTAGCGGTCCACCAATTATCAGCCTTTTCCTTGAGGTAGAAAGCCACCTCATTAATCTTGCGGGCTTCTGGACATTCCATAGCCTGAAAAATCTTGTCGAAGTCTCTGATCCAGTTCTCGAGCAATATTGGGTCCTCTTGCCCAAAGAAGTTACTCGGGTTTCGCTGAGCTATCTTCTTTGCCCAGTCAGGTTCCTTTTCATTGGCCACGTTGTTGTTCATGAACTGGTTCATTTGGGCCATTTGGGAGAAGAACTGCTCAACGTTGTTATTGTTGTCCTGAGCCATTTGTCCTTGTCGAATCCTCCTAGTATAGTATCGCAGGGGTCTATCAGTCATATTCCTACACTATCACTTATTGTGTCATTGCATACTCTAGCACGGGGTGAGGAACAAAACTACTGGTATCACAAAATGCACACGTATCACTTCATATAGCACAATTATCATTCATAAAAGATATTTCCTAACACATAGGAATCTAAGCTTGCATCATTAGCAGTTAATGCACATAACTCATTCTCATAAATCCAACTCAATCTTAATCATCTCGATTCATCAAATTCTCAAATCCTCGTCTCCGTCATGGGAGCAACATTAGTCCAAAGGACAATCAGATAAGGAAATACCCAATAAAGTATTCCATAATCAACCAGCCAATTCAGATACTATCATATTACAAAATCTCCGTAACAAGGAAGAGAAAAGGTCGAGGGTGGGTGGGACTCAGTAAGTCTAAGACTACCCTTAACCCAATCGGCTTGTCCAATTTTAGATCCTCTTACCCTAAATTCATTTTAAATTTCCCTACAGGTTTTATTCCCTTATTGGAACGACCTGCTCTGATACCACCTGTAACACCCCTCGATTCCCGAGCTTTCCGTTCCGGACCGGAGAGCCCAGGAGGGTGCTACTCAAATGAAGCGGCGGAAATCAAGAACAATACATCCCATAATTATATATTACATATACTGATAATTGTCTTCAACGTGATGCGTACTATTATACAAGGTGAAATTAAACTAAGAGTTCGACATAATAAAAGTGCTACCAAATACTAGATAAGTTCGCGATTCCCTTATTCCCAGCTCCCAGCTCCTAGACCTGCGGGGGAATGAAACAAAGACCGCAGTTTTTCGAAAGTCAGCAAGAAATGCTGAGTGAGATACACCTTAGCATGTAAAAACAGGAAGGTTAAGAAAGGCTGTAGGGTCACTTATTTAAAAACAGTTCAGGAGTAACGGAGAATGAGTATAACATCGTAAACTCAAAACAAGTAACAACATCGTCAAATAATGATAGTTTCCCCGTGGAAAAATTCTGTTTACCATGATACGTCATAAGCATCCATTCATATCTCTCACAAATCACATAGTCATCCACGCATGGCTTACGAATAACTTTTTCCAAACACAGTAATCAAACTATCAATTATTGCACAGTACCCGGGTAGACCAGTGACCACAATCAGACATTCTAGACCTTAAGTGTTGCAACACCCTCCTAAGAGCGTCAATCAAAGGAGTGGTATCTAGAATCAGTACTCCAGCCTACGGCGAAGGAGTCGGGGTGCACGTAGTGCCATATCTTTAGGGACCGGGTCCCAGGGAATCATCACCCAAATAAAATCAACATAACTGGTTCCGGCACTTGCGAATTATTTTACTTTCCGGGGATCGAACCCGAATATCTCTTTAGGGACTAAGCCCAGGGAATCATCACCTGATAACATCACATGTTCGTACAATATTACGTTATCATTGAATTTCGACCAAGTGTGACAAGTATTTCAAAATCATATAATATTTCGGAGATTTAAAACAAGTAAACACATTTATAGAGTAGGGGAATGAAATACGACAACTATTTTCCATGTAGGCAAGTAGTCGACACGAAAGAAGCTGGCACGCAAGGCTAAGCATGTAAAACTCACCTGATGCTGACTCAGCAGCTAGTACGTAGGATGGTCGACAAAGCCAATGTCCACAAATCCGTCGCCTACAATTAGTCAATCATCTAGTCATGAGGCCGGTAATTCTAAACGAGTAAATGCACAAGTCCTATTTGAGTGCTCGGCTAGGACGAAAAGTCAAATCTAACCCTCACGATCCCCAAAGTGAAAATGTTAGGACATCATACTTATTTAATTAAATATCGGTTAACTCATAAAATATTAATATTTTACTTATAATTTATTTAAGAAAATCAAGATTAACACTTTAAAAATATTGCTAAAGTACTATCCGACAACTATTTATTATTTAGTATTGAGTTCTACTATTTATAAGAAATTCATGACATTCATAAAACAATGATTTAAAAATACATATACATTTCTTTTGGTTAATGAAATTGTTCCCAAAATACTTCAATACATCTAACAATATTCAATTTTAGCAAGTTCATTTATTGGAAAATAGATTATAATTATTTGAAACTCTCTATTTGTTTAAATAAAAAAAAAATTAAGGTGAAAACATTATCTTTAGCAATTATATAATCATATATACAAAAAAAATCTCCTTTTTTGTTAACTTATTTTCCGAGAGAAAGAGTTATAACTCTTATAATAACTAATTTCTTATTTATAAAAATTTCACTTATCACTTTCATTATAAACACATATGTATATACATATAAACAAAAGTGTAATTTTGTTAACTTCTTTATCTACTTTCCAACAAAACAAGCTATATTACGTAGTAATAACAAATTTCTAACTTATAGAGATTTAACTCTTTATTTTCTTTATAAACATATTTATTTATAATACTTAATTATTTAACAACAAATAGTAATATACATTAATATAAATAAAGTGTTAATAATAAAAGAAATAAAATGCAGTTTATGAAAAAGGCAAAGGGCTCCCCCCAATATCACCACCACATGATCTAGACAGTTTCAGTTCTTACATTATATACCCTCCAAGTTTCCGAAAAGACACTTTAACCCCCTAACATGAACTTATTCAAATTCTCCGATCGAGGCATGGATTTAAGCCCTAATAACACGATTTTGATCACAAATAACGAATTAGAGGAAGATTTAGAGCATACCTACGCTTAAAATTTCGAGAAACGGCCGAGAAATGGGTCGGGTCGAGTCACCCGTCGAGGTCGCCGGTGATGGAGCTCGATGGCGGTGCTCCGGCGGTTCTTGGCTGCGGCTAGGACCTTCTGGTGGTTGGTCGGACCTCCTGGAGGCTTAAGAGACGGAGGAAGAAAGCTGGGTGGCGTTGGTTGAGTTGGGCCAAAACTCGTCGCCGGAAACAATGGAGTTCGGCCGGCGGCGAGATGGTGGCTGCTGCGGTTTTGGCCTCTATTTCTTCTTCTTCTGTCACAACTGGGGTCACAACTAGGTGAGGACTCGGCAGAGAGGGCAGAGGATAAGAGAGATGGAGGTGGTGGCGGTCGTTGGTGGTTCCCGACGGTGAAAGTGGTCGGCGATGGTGGTGACGGTTTCTATCGTTGCTGCTGCTGCTACCTATGTTACTGAACTGAGGACATAGAGAGATAGAGAAGAGAGGCAGTGGGGCGGAGTGGGGTTGGAGATGGTGGTGGTTTCGGTGGTGATGGTGTCGGAGGTCACGGTGGTGGCTGGGTCTTCTCTGCTAGGTGCTTCTGCTGCTAGTCGCTGTTGTTTTTGGGTCAGAGAGGGCAGAGAGAAGGAAGATGGAGGAGGCAGAGGGGTGGCTGAGGTGGTGGATGTGGTTTCCGATGGCGGTGGTTGTTCTCGGCGGTGATGGTGGTTGGGTCTCTCTTGGCCAAAACAGAGGAGGGTGAGAGAGATGTGGGTGGTGGTGGTGATGGGCTTGGGCAGAGAGGGAGAGTGGTGGAGATGGAGGTGAGGGTGGAGGTGGTCTCCGGGCTGGGGTGCTGCCGAAGAAGAGAGGGAGAAGGGAGAGATATAGAGGGAGGTCACGGGGAGAGAGGGAGAGAGAATAAAAACAAAAATGTTGGGGAAAGGGAAGAAGTTGGGGAACGGGGGAATTTGTCAGGAGGAAGGGTTTTTTTTTTCATTAATATTTAATTCACTTTTTATGTATTTACTCACTAGGTTTTAGACTTCATTCAAACTACAACTAAAACCCCCCCTTTATTAACTAGTTTGTACTTTATAAAACTACAAATACTTCCCCGTTTAATATTTATACCTCACGAAAGGTGACGATTATCCCTAAAATGAGAACGGGGTATTACACTAGAGTATAGAGAGGCACGACACGCAGGCCGTATTTTGATTACATATTCAAAAAAAAAATACCAAAACCAAAATATAAAACATCTATGCCACATCCATGCACCAAAGACATCCATTCAACCCACAACAGCATGTATAACAACATAATAAACATACTGGAATTTTCTGGAAATTTCCGGAATTAAGCAATAATTACTGGAAATTAATAAGCAATAATCTAATCAACTAAAAAGATCGAAAATTGCTCCCTACCACTTAGGGTCTCACCACCTATGGCAAAACGTAGGGAAAAATGACCTAAGTCTCCAGAAAAAATTTGGGCTCAAAACAGTGTGTTTAAGGTCGTCAAACTGCCTCGGGAAGTGTGCTAAACACTAATTAATTAATCTGGAAATTACTAAAATTTTCCGTCGCTCCAAAAATTATGAAAAAATATCCACAAAATAGGAAATTTAATTTGGAGTCCCTAGAATAAAACCGGACGAAAAATGACGGCGGGAGGAGGCCGCACGCGCCGACGTCGGCCATGTGCCACGTCAGCATGCCACGTGGCATGCCACGTCAGCACCTATGCTGACGTCAGCTGCCACGTCATCGCCACGTCAGCTGCCACGTGGCTGCCACGTCAGCCACTTGCTGACGTGGCACCGCCACGTCATCTGCCACGTCAGCCCTAGGGCCACGTCAGCAGCCGCCGCCAGCCCTTGGGCGCGTGCGGCGCGTGGTGGCGCGTGGCCGCGCGTGGGGGCGGCGTCGGTGGCGCGTGAAGCCCACGCGCCGCCTTCCCGTGCTCCGTTCGCGACGAAAATAATTTTGTCGTGATCGTCTCTTCGTCCTGATCCCGATTATGTGGTCAAAATCCTATTTTAACAAGTTTTTGAAAAACGTGTTCTACTGATTTGATCTAGCAGTCCAGATTAATACAGTTCCGAAACTTTGAAAATTCATAACTAATTCACCGTAAATCCAAAAAATATAAAATTTATATATCTAGAATCCTCGTGAAAAACCCTACGTAACCATATAGGTTTCGTCTACTGGTTATGAAATTTCAGAAACGCGATTTTTAATACAGGTTCGGGAACGCTTATCGAGGCACGAAAAACAAGCCTATGGCTCTGATACCAATGAAGGGCAGGAAGGATCTAACACATTCAGATCTACAACATGAATTAAAGCGGAATATTCATGTGTTTACCTTGTCTTCCTAAGCTCCTTAATGCAGCGGATGATCGTTGTGTTGCTTGCTTTCACGCGCCTCCTCTTTGATCTTGCTCCCACCAATCTAGTGTGAATCTCGAGGACGAACACTGATTTCCACACCACGTTCCACCTCCTTGGATGAAGTTGGAGAGAGACTAGGGTTCTCTACAACTAGTATGAATCTAGACAGAATAACTTTATTCTCTAGAATAGCCAATATAATATGTAGGAGGCTGCCTCCTTATATAGGCAAAACTTCTCCTAAGTTTGCACATAAACCCCTAGGGTTTGAGCCTTAGCTACTAACCCCTCTAGTTTGTGCATTAGTGCAACTAACCCCATAAGGTTATGATAATTGCATTGGGCACCCCACATGGGCGCACCAATTGCTAACAACTCAGAAACGCAAATCTGGTATGAGGAGATGTGGAAAGAGATTAGGACAGATCTTGCATGAGGGAGATTAGAGAGAGAGATTTAACAGACATGTCATGACCAGATATGGACAGGAAGAGAGAAACAGAGAGAGAAGTGGGAGACAAATAGAGAGAAGAGGGCGAAAGAGAGGGAGATTGAGAGAAGTTACAGAGAGAGAGGCGGACCGAGAGGGAGAGACTCGTACCTGGCAGTGGAGGAGGCGGACCGAGAGAGGGAGAGACGACAGAAGATTCAGAGAGCCGCGAGAAAGAGAAGGGGAAGAAGGTCGGAGATTTGTCGCAGAGATGAATGAGCTGCATCTGAGAGAAGAGAGACCGTGCGACCTGGAGAGAGAGAGAAGTTGGAGGAGAGGAGAGGAGAGGAGACGGCTGAGAAATGAAATGAGAGGAAGAGAGAGTGGTGGGAGTTATAAGGATAGGGTTAGCAATTGGATGGTTATGATTAATTGTATTTGGTTTTCTTTCAACGGCTCAGATTAAATATAACAATCTCTTTTTTTTTTTTTTACTTTACATTAATAACCGAATAAACAATAGTTGTAAGGCGGTTTTCAGGAAACCACCGTGTAATTAACGGCACAAACAATTATAACCGCCGTAATTATAGGGCGGTTTCCAGAATTCCGCCGTAAGTAGCGTCAAATTTACGTCGCTTTGCATAAACCGCCCTTACATGCGGCGTTTTCTTGAAATCCGCCGTTCTTGTGTTCCATAAACGGCGGTTTTTACTTCCGCCTTATTATAAATTGTCGTATCAAGCCACTTTTCTAGTAGTGTCTGTTAATTCAGTACTGCAACTTACCTTTACCTTTTTTTTTTTTTTCAAAACACAATATTTATTAAACAACTAAACCTGAACTGTCATGGGCTAAAACCCTTACAAAACTACTATCTCCTAGCACCTCACTACAAGACCGAGAACTAGCATGAATTTTCTTTGCTAGCAAATCAGCCACTCTGTTGGCTGTCCTACTAATTCAACTTAAACACAAATTATTCATATTCACTAGAGTTAGAATATCACTCACATAACTAGCACCATGTCCACCAACAATTTAGAATCACTTTCAAATCTAATCTTCTGCAGCTCATGAATATTTTGAAAAATAGCTTCAATTAGTGCCATGGCTTCTGCCTAAGGGGGTAAAATTAAAATGCATTACCCTTTTAACCACCCACTATCAATCATCAGACCATTTTCATTTCTAACAATCGAAGCTGCTGTCGTAACATTATCAGATTTCTTCCACAATGCATCAACATTACACTTCCAATACAGGCCACTTGATATTCTCCTCAGTGTCACTTTGGGCTGACTTTCTGAAGAGTGGAAAGATACTACCCATGAAGAAAATGAATTTCTTTAACCATCTTGATAGGTATAGGCTTTTTCATATCAAAGATGGAAGGATTCCTACTTTTCAAAATATGCCAACATGCTAAAACCATCTTTTCTAAGAAACCCTCAGAATTTGGCACTGAGGCATCCGTCTCCCACATTGACAGCTGCCATTTTTGAAAGTCTTCAACACAATACTGACCTCCATCTAAATTCAAACCAATCAGAGAGCCAAATATGCTACACCCACTCACAACCACGGAACAAATGAAACTCATCTTCTGTCGCAAGATCACAAACTAGACAAGAAGCAGAGAACTCACATTTTCTCAAATGATTTTTTAGTGGCTAGGGCTTTGGGACAAGCTCTCCACCAAATCAACTTCAATTTAGGAGGTAGTTGTAAAGACCAAACCCTTGACCAATAGTCTTTTGGAAATCTGAATGAGGAAGAAGTTTTTTCACTTCAATACCCTTTAAACTCAGATACACCTTGATGGGCATCACACTCAAACCACTTTCTTGTAATAGCAACCCCTGATTTAACAGTGTAAATACCCATATTATTTGCAGTCCACACAAACCTGTCTTCTCTTGAAGTTCAGGGAATATTAATAGCCAAAATTTCTTGAGCGTCATCAGCACTGAACATATTGCAAACGGATTGGGATTTCCAATACCTGACCTCTTTGTTTATGAATTGACTAACTTTGATAGAATCACCATTAGAACCAATGTTAGCCACCTTATACTGAAACATCTTAGGGATCAAACAATCTTGATAAACCAGGATTTTTTCTCCTTTACCAATGCTCCAACATTCCCCCTCTCTTTAACACTTCTAAACCCGCAGCAATACTCTTCCAAGACCATGAGGGATTATGGCCTAATTTAACATGAAGAAGGGGAAGAAGTTTGGGAAATGCATAGCTTAATAACTCTAGCACATAAAGAGTTAGAGTTTTGAAGTAACCTCCACCCATTCTTAATACCAGGTATATCATTAGTATATAGAGAAGTTTCCACCCTTCTAAGCCTGTTTGGCCCGGAAAATACGATTATTTATTTTCCCTATAAGTTTCTTAAGTTGTACTGGCTCAAGAAGATACTCTGATGTGTGAGAATACAATTTTCCACACTCCTTTGAGTACATTTTGTAAATAAATGTTTAAATCTTAACAATGCATTTCCAAAAACTTCTTTATTGGAGATGAGTAGATGACATTCCAACCCAAATTGAGAAAGCTTTAATTTGGTTTTTCATAGTTGTAATATCCAACCTCTAGTAGACTTGGATTTACAGATAGTATCCTCAGTCCGCACAATGAATATTTCTAGTACTAGCATTATTCCTCCACAGAATATATATATTAATTTTGTCAATAACATTACAATAAGGATATATTGGGTTTGAATAGTATAAGAGGGGATAGAGGAGGTGATATAATTAATCAAAGTGAGTCAATGCGTATGTTGAATTATGCTATATAAGTAGTCCTATCTATCCAATTTACAGCTAATATAATTATTTTCTCATAATATTCTCTAAAAAGACGCGTCTTTTATTTCCATCATCTTCTTCCTCACCAAACCCTATTAGAGCTTCTATAATGGTACTAAAGCAAGATTCAACTACTCGAAGAGCCAAATGTCCACTTTAAGATTTCATGGAAGTAATAGCCCGAGATATTGCATAAACTTGCATAAATTGACAAAATATATTGTCCAAATGCAGGGAAGAATCGTTAACTACACATCTACAATATACTAATGAACGAGGGCGTTTTACTATCCCTTTATATTAGACCACATCTTTCATTTGGTAGTACTATTCTGTCTCTTCTCATTCTTCTCATCTTGACTTTTTCATTCGTATTTGGGTCAATTTAACTGAGTGACTTGAATTGCAAAACGATATAACTTTTTAATAATTTTTTTACCGTGTTATAGAGCAACGCTTATTCTATAACACCATTAAAAAAGTTATTAAAAAATTGCATCATTTTATTATCTAAATTATCAGGTCAAATTGACTTAGTGAATAGCAATGAAAATAAGGATGGAGAAAAGGACAAGAGAGAGTGGTAGTTCAAAAAGGAGTCATTCCATAGTGACGATTATTATATCTCCCCATGAAATCACGTTGTTGGAGCTGGATCAAGAGCTGGACTAATTAATTGCGTGCAAAATTTGACAAAATTTTCTACTCAGTAGATAAGATATGACAATGATATATATCTCCATCGAATAGACTAAACGAGCAACATGTAAGATATATATTTTATACAAAATCTATTTAAACGATACATTTTTTTTTTTAGAAAACAATATTATTGATAAGGGTTTGTTTGGCATTATTTGTGACGTCCCAATAGTATGCGGCGGGCAAAAGTAGTATTTGGATGTTAGGTAACTGTAACTTGCACTTGCTTCTTGCGCAACAACAGTTTTCAAATGAATGTATTAGAGCATTTTATGAAACTCTCTCTACATATATTTATTTAACATTTTATCCTCATTAATTCTGTGCTCCTGATTCTTACAAGAGTTCTCTAGACTTGTCAAAATAGTCACATTTTTCTGTTTATACTCGCAGGCTTTACATGAGTTCAAACTCGTCCGTTTAGACAAATAAGTGAATATTGTTTATCATATTTCAACTTATATTTAAATAGGCGGGCATGCACAGACAATGAACCCAATTTATTAAATTAGTGTTAACCTTTTTCCTGAGGCTTTCTCACTGGTGTTTATTTCTAGTGCTTGTCTCTACTTGTGAAGTGACGGTGGTGGAGTGGCAGCACTAACTATTTTGGTGATGAGAGTTTGTAAATTGTAATTAAACAGACTAAACAGCAGGGTCGAGTTTATATTGACCCATTAGAGCATCTTTCACAGTGTATCAAATCCTATATTTGATGGTAAAATTTAATGTTTTATGTTTCCCACAACAAATCACCAAATCGTCAAATCACAAAAAAATTGTAATTATTTTGTAGACCTCTCACAGTCGTTGAGCAAAGAACAACAAATCATCAAATCCTATATTTGGTGTAGCTTTTGTGAAATAGTGAAGTGCATCTCCCACAGTATTCGCAAATCCTATCCTATATCACCAAATTCTATTTTTACCATCAAATTTGATAGAAAAAATAGGATTTGGTGTAATCCACACCAATTTTTTAATTAGTGTTAAGGGCATGTTTTTACATTAGTTTTATATAATTGGAGACATATTGTCATATTTTATAGATGATTAGTGTTAAAAATTAATTTTGACTAATGTAATTAATCTTAATGATAGAAAGTAAAATATAAACAAAAATGATGACAAGAACAATGCATTAATAATAAACTCAAAAAAAGAAAGTAGATCGCATTATTAGCATGAAAATAAAATACATAGTTAAACTAAGAAAATGAAGAAAGTAGAATGAAGAACAAAGTAACATAATATTGAGATGTGCTATGTCTGGTGACACTCTAGATGAGATCCTCGTTTTGGTAGCTGAAATTGGGATAACTTGCATCTGGTCGAGCATACGTCTGATCATTATTGTTAGGAAGTTCTGGGACATACGATTCGTCATTAATTTCCTCCACTCGCCCATGCACCAAAGTTTTAAGTTTCATGATACTCTAAGCATGTAACCGCCCTCAGAAAGTGCTTGTTTCTTGCACACTAAGAAGCTCATAAACCAAGGAGCTCATAACGAACTAAGAAGAAGACTTATTACACACTTATGAGATAATCATGGTTGAATTGATTATATTGGTTAACTAGATTTTTTGAAGTGTTATTTAATTATTATTCAATTTCGTGTAATATTGTTTTAGTAATAATTTTTATTTTATTTTATTTTATTTTATTTTGATATTTATGGAATTCATGATTTGGTGATAAATTTGATTATTTGTTGTGGAAGGCCAAAAATACCATTCTCTAAATTTGATGAAATGGTGAAATAACTACTTGATGTAAAAATTGGTGAAAACTGTGGGAGACCAAAAGTGCTATTTTTCCATCAAAAATGGTGAAACTATGTTTTTGAGGGTTAACTGTGGGATAACAGACCATTTTTCTTCACCAAATATAAGATTTAATGTAAAATTTGATATCAATTGTAGAAGATGCACTTATAACCTGCACAATTAATCTTAAATGGGTTGGACGGATATAACCAATCTATGGTTGAACTCATTTATAAACTAGCTATGCCCATTTGTTTGATAGCTTTAGAGTTTTACTAAATACGGATTTGCTTTAAAAGTTTTACAAGACTTTATGCTACCAAAAAAATATTAAATGTTTCTAAAACTTCTCTACGATAATTGAAACACAGTAATTTCTTGCACAGTCACACACTCTCATACATAGTAATTATGGAAAATATCATATATTCTTGTTAAAAGATTGTATGATTAGATACGGGGAATTCCGCATCAGAATTTCAAAGGAACACATGATTGTTCATTTATGCTTATGTGACTCTATAGTTGTAGTGATATGTAAATCCGGAAACATGTAAAAGATATATATATGAAGAAAGTTATATCGACATTTGTTTATATTGTTGTTTCTATAAAACCGTCAACCATAACATTTGTTTATATTGTTAATATGTTAAAACTTATAAATAGTACCCTAAAAAAACTTATAAATAGTAGCTCATATTTTATTCAACTCTTTGACAAATTCTCTTTCTGTTAATTCAAATCCGGTAAACGATTGTACATATGTGATATATAGTCGACTAATTAATCCATACACCATAGCGTCACGTTTTGTAAAACATCTTTGACTCATGTGTCTCTTCTAATGTCTGTTCACTTGATATCAGTCGTCTTTATCGTTTTTAATGTGTCGAGTCTTTGAAGCAATAATCAAAATAAAGTTTTATGACAACTTTTTTGTTTTAAACTTGAAATGTATTCCTACTTCCTCAAGAAAACTACACATTTGGACTTTGCTTTTGCGGGGGTGTTAGCGTTGTACTTCTTATGGGATAGCTGTGCCATTACCATAACCATTAAGCATACTTAGAAGTTATAATGATTTGGCACGATAGCTACACTATGCTAATTAGATAGGCTTTTAATGGTCCACACCAATTAATGAGGTAGACAAAAAGTTGTTGTGTATATGTAACAAATCATGTGATGCTACATGGACACTCTCAATCACAAGTGTTACTCTATCTATCATCTAAAACTTTTTATGAAAGACATGCTATGGATAATACTGTGTTTCAAAATAACTGTTACACTGTTTTTACTTGAATATTTCTTTAAAAAAATCGACTAGCAAAATAAAACAGAATCTGATTGTACAGTCCACATCATTGTAGAGTAGAGATTATATTGAAGAAATATTCAAATTCTTTTTATTATTTTGATGGTTAGTGTACTTCCTTCAAATGCTTGAAAAAAATCGTATGACATTTTGGGACGAATAGAAAGTTAATTATAGTTAGAGTTGAATATTGCGTTGTTTGCACCACGACCATATATAGTTGTTAGAGAGAGAGAGAGAGAGAGTATCATCTTTGTATGCGTGGAGTATTTTCTGTTTACATCACTAAAATAAGTAAGATAGCTTAGCAAAACACTGTGTGATAGCTAAATTAGTCGGTCGATTGACTCTCCAAAATCAAATGAAGAGAAAGAGAAGAAAGATTAAATTAACAATTTTTCATATCATATCGTTAGTTAAATTAGTTGGTCAATTTGAACCCTCGCCCAAAAATTAAATAATGAGAAAGAGAAGAAACATAATGGTATGTGCTTGTAGCAATTCAAAAGGTTCAACATATATTATACTTTTACTGGTTCACTGTATTCTTGTGAGAGGCACAACGACATATACTACCTTCCCAAACCACAATTTTTTTTGTTTTTGGCTTTGTAGTACACTAATTATTTAGATCGACAGCATCTATTCTTATTTCTTTCTTTTGGGTGAAACTAGAATATTGCTTTGATTAACGACTTGTCTTGGATTCTTCATATGTGTTTTTTGAGATTAAGGGATAAAGAAAAGAAGAATAAAATTGAGAGGAATCATTCACCTTTACCAATTTGAACAATGTATTTTTCCTCAAAAAAATAATTATTTTAATGTATTCCGACAAAAAGAACAGACAAACAATGACATATACGCAAAATGAACACGATCATTCAACGTCGTGCTCTTAACTTATTAAGGCTAAAATTTCATGTAAAGGTAAAGTCTCGTGTTTTCGTTTTATTCTTTTGGAAAGAAAATGGAACTTATTAGATAAGGTCCACTCAAGAATGCCAAAACTTATGTTACGTACATAATTTGTCTCATTCCTTACAACAACATAAGGTTTATGCACCAATATGAGGTACATGCAACTCAATCCTAAATGAAAACAACTAGTAGTATATGTTTTCAGTCGAGATACACCATATAGTTGATTGTCTGAAGGTGTCTCTGACCGATGAAAGGAAACAAAGGGGGTGTGGAAGTATGCATCTCTAATCGATAAACGGAAAACCCTTTCGTCACCTTCACCCTTCATGTTATCCAGTGGGTCGCTTAATTTGCTAGTTTTTTTCTTTCTGAAATAATGCTTAAGTAGTTTTAATCAGTGTAAGTAAATTTAATTATCGATAAATTTTACTTTTATTACAACAACAACAATAAATATAGATTTTTTAATAGAAATTAACGTTCTTTATTCCAAAATAATTTCCTTCATAATTTTATAAGTAGTTATATTTTTTACATTATGTAATTATTTACTTTAAGAAACAAAAATAAATAAACACAAATTATTAATCAGTTTAAATAAGTGAATAAGAAGTAAAAACTTTACTAACATTATGTTAACATAAAAGTTACATTTATTACTTCTCAAGAAAAAAGTTACATTTATTACTTCTCAAAAAAAAGGTTACATTTATTCATAATTTTTGCTTCATATTATAATTTTAATTATTATAAATTGTGTAAAGTGTTAAAAATATGTTGAATTGTGATACGAGTTTTTCTGTTGAAGACCATAGGGTAGTAGTTAAGGAGAATAAAGTGTAAAAGCGAAAATATGTGGACACTTTAAAGAAATGTGAAGTTCAAAATGAATGGAAAATATGTGAGTTTCGTTTGAAGAGCCCTAAAAAAGAAGGGAAATACTCAATTCCTTAAAAAACTTCACATAATTCTTTTTGAACCTAATTAAGTTTTACATCATATCACTAATTATTTCTATTGTTCATAGACGGGACCATATAATTGAACCAGGGTCATGTGAATGAGACATTATAATAGTTAGTTCGGGATTGGTCGTTGCAATATGGCTTATCAACAACACAGATGAGAGTGATCTTCACGAAAAACTTTCCTCTTTTTCTTCTTCTTCTACTTAATTCACAGCTTAGGATTTAGGTCAAATAAGTCGAATTTGTGGTAGCAAAAGGAGACACACCGTTGTTGTCGTGGCTATAACGTTAAACACGAGTAAGAGACAATTTCACCCCCTCAAGTTTAATGCAAAACACTTTTAGCCCTTTCCAGTTTGGGAAATGCCGCTTTCACTCCTTCAATCTACCAAATCTCAGGACACCTTGATTCTCGAATCATGACACTGTTAGTCAGGGTGGGGGTCCTTCACTGATAGTAGTGTGTGGGACAAATACGCTCTCTCTTAAAGTGCGGAATGACACAATAGTATAAGTGTTCTGAAGTTTGGCACATTAGAAGTCGTAGAAGTGCTATTTTCCGAACTTGTAGGGGTTAAAGTATCTTTGTGTCAAATATGAGGGGTAAAAGTGTTTTGTAGCCATAATTATTAAATAATACTACAAGTTAACCTACCGTGTGGATCACACCGTTTTGGAAAAGATCACTCTTGTCGTTCTCATCTAACGTAGGCATATCTCTCGCAATCTTCAGAGAGTGCAAAAAAAGACTTTTCCCCATCAACGGTTTGATAGTATGGAACATGCTCTACTTTTAACAATTTCATAATTCAATCTGTGACAGTCGACACGTTTCTGTTTTGTTTTCAATCTATATAGTACCACGTTATAGAGAAAGTTTACTGCTCATAATAGTGATGCGTTTCTCTACCGGTTCTTAAAATCGCAAGAAATCGATGATCAAGAAACTCAATGACCTAGTGATACCTTATAACTGTATGTGCTTCTCTTTCTTCGCTTCACTGAACATGTTAGAATAATGAAGCTAAAACCTTGCACTAGAACATAACACTATTCAAATAAACTCGTACCAAGCTAAAATAGTAAAATGCCATGGCTGAGCGCATGAAATGGAGATGATTTTCAATGTCATTTACGTTGTCTAATATTTGGTGGCTGCCACACCAATAATTTCATGAATACTTGTTGTTGGCATCATCCACCACAAGTGCATTTCCTAAAATTATGGAACTTCCACTTCACGTTAAGATAATGGATCGAGATAGAAGATAAAATAAAACATTCAAGTTACCTAGCCATACAGTATTAATATGGATTTCTCTTAACAAGTTTGTTCGATTGCTACACTGCACTTCAGAACCATCCACCTAGCTTGTAAATTCTCTGCACTTCATTGAACTTTCAACGATGTTTTTTGACAGCATAAAAGATTTCATATAGAAACGAACTATCGGTTTATGCCTGTCATCAAAACACTGACTAATATAAATGACCACACATCGACAATTCAGATGACGCTGACTTATTAAGGGTCTAGAACCGCAACAACATGATTATTCTGAACCAACATAACCATACTGATATGTAATACTATCTCCGTTTCTTCTCTATCACACCGGTTTGACTTTTGTCACTATTCACTGAGTCACTTTGACCCAGTGATTTGTGTAGCAAAAAAATGTAACTTTTGATAATTTTTTCATGGCGTTGTAGAGTATAAGTTGCTCTATAACACGGTGAAAAATTTATCAAAAAGTCGCATCGTTTTTCTATCCAAATCACTCAGTCAAAATGACCCAGATACGAGTCAAAAAGTCAAACCGGTGTGATAGAGTAGATACAGAGATAGTACAGTAATAGATTATTTCATCATTCTAGAAACTAGATTCCTTACCCTAAAAAAAGAATCTCAAAAAAAAAGAAACTAGATTTCTATTTCGAGATAGAAAAGATGGACAGTAATTTGTTGACGGTGGAAACATATCAGTGGTATTTTGACCCACAAATACCATAATTGGCAGAGAAACAATAAATGCCTTTTCTCTTTTCTCTTGATGACCATGTGTACACATCTTAGTTCACAGAGCTATAAATACCCCCCACCAAACTCTCCTTTCTTCATCTCATCCATCAAAGAAAGAAAAGGAGAACTTTGTTTTATTCACAACAGAGTTCATATCACAAACACTTCTTGATTCTCAACTTGTGTTGTTTTCCATTGTAACTTCTTGGGAGAAAAAAGAAGGAAAGATGATTCACAACATCATTGATGCAATCACTGGAAACTCCAACAAGATCAAAGGGAGAGTGGTGTTGATGAAGAAGAATGTCTTGGACTTCAATGACTTCAATGCTTCTGTTCTTGACAGGTTTCATGAATTGCTTGGGAAGAAGGTTTCTCTGCAGCTCATAAGTGCTGTTCATGGTGACTCCCAAGGTTCGTTCATTACTTCACTTGTCCAAGGAGGGTAAATTTATTATTATTTTTCTTCTCAATATTTTATTTTAATTCCGTGGGATCAATATATTTTCATGGTTCATAGCAACCAGGTGGTCGACCTTGGTTAAACTGGAAAAAAGTTCTGTTAAGTTGAGTTTTTTCTTTCTTTTTTTTTTTTTTTGAAATACTGTTAAGTTGAGTTATTAGCTTAAATCTATATTCATGTCATCTAATTTACTTCATATATGCTTTATCCAAAAAGAAAATTGGTTGGAAAATATGAAAGAAAAAACTTCTAAATTTAAAATAAAAGTTACCCAAGAATTTATTGCTTCATAGAACTATATACTGTACTGTAGTAAGCAACAGGAAGGACATTCCAAAAGATCTCAAAGTTCCAAGTTTCTAGTGCCATCACCCATAACTAGGAAAATAAAGGCAACTGGATATACACAAGAGGAAAAGGCCAATCAAGAAAACGCCCAGGAACACAGGAAATTGAAGTTATGTAAATTCATAAAGAAAAAGGAGAAAACCTCTTAGTGCATGTTTGAGGATCCGAATATCAATAGTTTCGTTTGTTAGATTGTTTTGCAATTCCCGTTAAGCTCTGTTTTTGGACCAATAATTCACAGATTAATTTGTCTCTGATTTAGCATATTCTCTCACATTATGCAGACTTTTAGGCTCGTACCAAACATGTTTAGAATTTTCAATTACTTTAATATTCAGCAATCTTATTTTCTCCAAATTTGTTCAGCTAGTTATTTATATTTTCAGTTGGTGCCAAACAAACCCTAAGGACCTTTCTCAAAAAAAAAAAAAAAAACCCTAAGGACCAAAGCAATGTATTGAAACAATAATTAAATCATGTTAAATCTAGAATCAGAATGTTCTGACTATTTTTGTCAGTTCATTCATTCGGTGAGAAAAAGGCAAACGCAAAACATAACATCCTAAACAGAAACAGACTTCTCCAAATAAGGAAAGAGATGTTGTATTGGATAGTCCTAACGACATGCAAGTATATTTGATTTTCGAGGGATTAGCACTCTGTTTCCTCTCTCTGTCTGCATGTTTACTTTTTGACTCGTATTTGAGTCATGTTGACCGAGTGATTTAAATCGCAAAACGATATAATTTTTTGATAATTATTTCAACGTATTATAGAACAACTTTTACTCTACAACACCAGGAAAAAAAATTAAATTATATTGCTATCAAATTCACTGATTCAAAGTGACCCAGTGCATAGTGGTAAAAGTCAGGATGGAGACAAAGAGAGGGAACGGAGTGGTAGTTTGTAATATTGCTACACAAAAGGAAGGGTGACATTGTGGTGGAGGCAAGTGAAATTAGTCTATTCTTTCTGGTACCAAATATAATTTTTTGATTGTTGGGGGTGTTTTATTTTTTCAGGCCAAGGGCTAAAAGGGAAAGTCGGGAAAGAGGCGTATTTGGAGAACTGGATCACGACGTTCGCCTCTCTGACTCCCGGCGACACGGCGTACGACGTGGCATTCGATTGGGAAGACGACGTCGTCGGAGCTCCGGGAGCTTTTCTGATCAGGAACAACCACCACAGCGAGTTCTACCTCAAGAGCCTGACCCTCGAAGATGTTCCGGGTCAGGGTCGGGTTCACTTCGTCTGCAACTCCTGGGTCTATCCTGCCGACAAGTACAAATCGGACCGCGTCTTCTTCGTCAACAAGGTACTTCATTTTTCGACGATGATGATGATGTTTTTGAAGTTGTAATGTGATTTTAACTCGTAATACATTTTCATCAGCGACTCTTAATTTTAGATCCCCTCCAGAAGCTAGGCAGGGCTCCAAAGAGTACCACGTGGTACTCCACAACCAATGAGTAACCAATGAGTGTACTCGAGATAAGGACGTGTCAACCACTAATTTAGTTATAATTTACATAATTAGAAGAAATAATGAGCTCTAATGGGCTAGCTAAATGACTCAATATTTTACATATTATGTATCTCACTCAATAGAAGTAGCTAGCTAGAATGTAGGTAGTTAAATTTTTTGTGTCTATCTCTCTCCTACTTTAATTTAATAAAAGATTTATTTATAATTCAATACCCACAAACTTATGTAAAATACATAACACCATTGGAGCAAACAATAAGAAGTCATGTTAACTTGAGTTCATACTAGTTAAAATTTAGCTAAATAGTAATTTTATTGTTGGAGATGCTCTAAGTGGTGCATTATGATTAGAAGTAGAGCACCACGTGGTGTTTTTTTGGAGCACTAAAAAAATTTCTCCAATCACAAACAGTTTGTTTAAATATTGCACTTTAATTGGTTGTAGAGCACCAGTTGTGCTATTTTGGAGCACTAAAAAATTTCTCGGATTGAGGATATTTCACTGGAATTGGCCTATTTGAACGGAGGGAAATATTAAAATAGCCTCGTTTAAAAAATACTACCTCCGTTTCTTCTGTTTTTTCATGGTTTGACTTTTCAAGGTCACTTTAACTTGTAATTTGGATAACAAAACGATGTAATTTTTTAACAATTTTTCACGGGTTGTAGAGTAATGTTTTCTCTACAAGCCTAATCAAAGATTATCAAATTCTTATATCGTTTTTCTAATCAAATCACCGGATCAAAGTGAGCCAGTCAATAGTGACAAACGAAGAAACAAAAGAAACAGAGGTAGTAGTTTTTAAGGCTAGAAAATGAAACTCCAAGTCTCGTTTCTTAGGTCTAGCAGTCAAGTCCCGGTTTCAAGCCTTTGTATCAGCTTCTGAACTAGCCAATTTTGGTATTATCTCCCAGATGTGGATCATTTCAGTTTTTTTTCAATCCAAAGGACCTATTCCAGGGAAAATGTCGGGAATTGAGGACATGTAAAGGGCCCTAGAGCACGGTTTAGGTACAATTGAGACACTTCTGCATTTGATGAAAAACACCATTGCTAAAATATTCAAGTTTTGAGTTATTGGTGACGGTTTCAAAAACGTGCGGTGGTACGACTCAGTGGCCACCCCTAGTCCTGCACTGGCTCCGCCCTATTTATGGTTTTTGTAGGCGTTACTGAGTAGGAGTAGGAACGAGATTTGAACGTTTTTGAACATGGCAAATACAAAAATGCTACAATTGTTGAGATTTTTAATTTTTTATTTTTTATTCTCTTGTATGCCAAGCAATATATCTTATTGAATCAGTGTCTTTGTTTTATTTTCTGTGAAGGCTTATCTTCCTGGTGAAACTCCAGCGCCGCTCATTCCATATAGAGAAGAAGAGTTGGTGAATTTGAGAGGGAATGGCTCTGGGCAGCTTGAGGAATGGGACCGCGTGTACGACTACGCTTACTACAATGACCTTGGAGATCCCGACAAGGGCCCAGAGTATGCCCGGCCCGTTCTTGGTGGATCTGCAGAGTATCCTTATCCTCGTAGAGGAAGAACAGGTCGCCCACCGACCAAAACAGGTTAGTATCAGCTCGCCATGGCCTAAAACTTTGGAAAAACAATGGTTATGTTAAAAACTGTCAGAAACTAACTTTTTCTTGTGCTCTTGACAGATCCTGAAACGGAGAGCAGGCTACCACTTCTACTGAGCCTAAACATTTACGTTCCAAGAGATGAAAGATTCGGTCACTTGAAGTTGTCGGATTTCTTAGCTTATGGACTCAAGTCTATTGTTCAGTTCCTTGTCCCAGAGTTTGAAACTCTATGTGATAGCACCCCTAATGAGTTTGACTCCTTCCAAGATATACTCAAGATCTATGAAGGCGGCATTAAGTTACCAGAAGGCCCTTCACTTGACCGTATCAAGGCAAACATTCCTTTTGAGTTGCTCAAAGAACTTATTCGGACTGATGGCGAAGGATACTTCAGCTTTCCAATGCCTCAAGTCATAAAAGGTTCGTTACGCCAAATCCAATTGTTGTATTGCATTATTAACTGCTCCTTTTCTTCATGTATTCATCGGTTAACGTTCTATGGTCTTCTTCTTGATTGTGTTATCTTGATGGTGTTGGAGCAGAGGATAAGAGTGCCTGGAGAACAGATGAAGAATTCGGAAGAGAAATGCTGGCTGGAGTTAACCCTGTCTCAATCAGTCGTCTTGAAGTAAAATTATACCTTCTCCAAATGTGTTCATTTCTTCCGTGTTTCATTGTTCTCCGAAAACTACATGATAACGTGTTCTAGAAAACATGGTAATGCGAAGCTATTTTAACCAAATCATTTTTACTTGCAGGAGTTTCCTCCAGCAAGCAAACTGGATCCAAATGTCTATGGAAATCAGAAGAGTACAATAACCAAAGAACATATCAAGAATAGCCTAGACGGTTTGGCAATTGAAGAGGTATGCACAAAAACAAAATTATTAATCAGTGAAGTACCATTTTCGCGTCACATTGACTTACTACATTATGAGCATGTTTGGAAACTATGTTTTAAACAGATCAGTGTTTATCCTGGAAACTCATTTGAAAGCACTGTTTTTTTAGCCTGAGGCGTTTTTTTGAGATGTTTTTTCTTTTTTTTTTTAACCAGAAACCAAATAAGTTCTACACATGCAGAACTAATAATAGTTGTGTGTCTTTTGTTCTGTAATAGGCGATAAAGAACAATAGGCTCTTTATACTAGACCACCATGACGCTCTAATGCCATACTTGAGGAGGATTAATACAACCACTTCGAAGATATATGCCACGAGGACGCTTCTCTTCCTACAGAAAGACGGGACTTTGAAACCCTTGGCGATAGAATTAAGCTTGCCGCATCCTGATGGAGATCAGCATGGTGCTATTAGCAAAGTGTACACCCCAGCTGAAGATGGCGTTGAAGCTTCCATTTGGCAGTTGGCTAAAGCATATGCTGCTGTAAACGATTCCGGCATTCATCAGCTAATTAGCCACTGGTATGCAACTTCTTCCATTTAGTATAACCTAAGACTAGTCGAACATTGGATGCAACTTCTAACTTCTGGATTGTTTTAATTGCAGGTTGAACACTCATGGGGTGATTGAACCATTCGTGATAGCAACGAATAGGCAGCTGAGTGTACTCCACCCAATCTACAAGCTTCTGCAACCCCACTTCCGAGACACGATGAACATAAACGCCTTTGCAAGGCAGATCCTCATCAACGGTGGCGGAATTCTTGAGAAAACTGTTTTTCCAGCCAAATACTCGATGGAATTGTCATCAGTGATTTATAAGGATTGGGTGCTTCTTGATCAAGCACTCCCCGCCGATCTCCTCAAGAGGTAAGGACTTTTTAGCTACAAAATCATTCTAAGAAAGTCTCCAACAAATGGAGTAAAAAAGACTTTTGCCTAAATTAGGATAGTTTTGCCAAAAAACCAGCTCGAACAGCGGGTGCAAAAGGTGGAGTATATCTTGGACAAAACTGAAACTATTAGTATAAATGATGGTGGAAAATGTTAAAAAAATCAATTTCCAGAACTGTTGATTGTTTAATGATGAAAATAAGAAGGTAATAAAATAATTAAAATAATACAGGTGACCTATATTTAGGCCTGGAACAACAATTTTAAATATGATAAGAGTAAAATTTTGAGCAGCTTTAGTCCAATGAACTTTTTACTGTTGTAGATGCTATAATGCACTCCGATTCAACACCGTAAATTCACATGTTGATTTGTCCAGGGGACTAGCAGTGAAGGACGCAAACGCCCCTCATGGCCTTCGGTTATTGATAGAAGACTACCCTTACGCTGTGGACGGTTTGAAGATCTGGTCAGCAATCGAAACATGGGTCCGAGAATACTGCAATTTCTACTACAAGACCGACGAGATGGTTCAAGCGGACCCCGAGCTTCAATCATGGTGGAAGGAGCTAAGAGAGGAAGGTCACGGCGACAAAAAGGACGAAACTTGGTGGCCTAGAATGCAAAACAGGGAAGATCTCATCAACACCCTCACCATTGTCATATGGTCCTCTTCTGCCCTCCATGCAGCTGTAAATTTCGGGCAGTACCCTTATGCAGGGTACTTACCTAACCGGCCAACGGTCAGCCGTCGCTTCATGCCCGAACCGGGCAGCGCGGAGTACGAGGAACTGAAAGAAAACCCTGAAAAGGCTTTTCTGAAAACTATCACCGCACAGCTCCAAACCCTTCTCGGCGTATCCCTTATTGAGATATTGTCGCGACATTCGTCGGATGAAGTTTATCTCGGGCAACGTGACACTCCTGAGTGGACAAAGGATGAAGAGGCACTGGAGGCTTTTAGGAAGTTTGGGAAGAGGCTTGGAGAAATTGAGGATGAGATTGTTGAGATGAATAATGATCAGAAGTGGAAGAACAGGAATGGACCGGTGAAGGTGCCGTATACTTTGCTGTTTCCTACTAGCGAAGGCGGTCTCACCGGCAAGGGAATACCGAATAGTATTACAATGTAAGGCGCCCTGCTCCTCTACGTGTGTGTGTACGATATCTTGATTGCCGTATCAAGTATACATAAATTTATTATAAAGTTTGATTGTTTATCCATTCCGATTGACTAATTCTCTGGCTTATGTAAATGTTGTAATGGTATGAAGATGATCGGAGGACGAGGTTTTAGCGTGAAGATCAGCAACTTGATTTGCCCGACAGTTATGCATATGCTTCAGCATTTTCAAATAAATGAAACTGTCGTGTTGAAAGATACTGTCTGATCTGATTCAATTCCAATAACTTAAGGTTTTTAACATGATGTCAGTATTTGTAATGAACATGTTATATAGTGATAGACCACTGTGACACTCCAAGATAAGATGGCTATTGATTGATTGGTTGATAATAT
This sequence comes from Linanthus parryae, assembly GCA_023055425.1. Lineage (NCBI taxonomy): Eukaryota > Viridiplantae > Streptophyta > Magnoliopsida > Ericales > Polemoniaceae > Linanthus > Linanthus parryae. The sequence continues at coordinate 4,666,959 of JALGPY010000002.1, forward strand.
TAGATCGTGTTTAGTGTTTGTGATTAAAGCATGACGAAAGAAAGATTAGTCACCGTGGGAGATCAACCAAATATGATTAAACAAATCTGTAATCTCTATGAATGATTAGGTAAGACGTCTCCAATTAGCAGGTGAACTACCTCCTAGCAGACTTTAGTGAACTATCATAAATAAATCTTCATATATAATTAATCACGTCATGTTGAGCTAAGGACTAGCGTTCGTGTGGCTGCTTTCTGTTGACGCCGCTATCAGATACGCCATGAAACAAATTACCAACGCCACGAAAAGATTATCAAATTTTTACATCGTTTTGTTAATCAAATTACCGAGTGAATGTAATCCGATAAATAGCAGAGAAAAGTCAATTGAAAAGTTTCGGACAAAACAAAGATTGTAGTAAATTAGTATGGATTTTTCTGAGCATTATTTCATTGCCAGGTTCGAACTTGGGATCTCATGCAAGAGTTTTAAATGATCAACCAATGAGTATCAACTCTATAGTTGTAGGCTAACTTTACATATTCAATTATTCGGACATATGTATTCTTACATATGCTTCAAAGGGTAATTCACCTCCAATTTGTAAACATTACCTTGAGTTAGCCTCAACTTTTGCTTGTAATAACTGCAACATATTTTGGAAAGCATAAGAAGCATGCGATGGTCGACCAACATTTTGCAGTATTTATGAATACACATTGGGGTGGATTAGTCTTTGCAACCTTTGTATTTGTTGGAAAAACTGAATATATGAAGTTACTGCACAAACTGTTGGAGTAAATACATGGATGGGGTATAAGTGACGGGATGTTTGATAGTAATAAAAGATGTAAGTGAAGTTTTTTAAACTATGAGGGTTGTGAATGAAGATCATTCTAAATTGAGATGGTGAAAGTGAAACATACCATTAAATTTGTGGTAGCAGAAGGAGACAAACTGTCGGTATTTTTAGGAGACAAACTATCGAAATCGTGTCTATACAAACCCGTAACAATAAACAATGGGCAAAAGACACTTTCACCTCCTCAAGTTTGTTGCAAAGGCAACTTTTACCCCTTCTAGTTTGGAAAAAGGGCACTTTTACTCCTCCCGTGTGCCAAATTTCAGGACTCTCACACTCCTAAATTGTGACAGAGTTAGTCTGTGTGGGATGCTTCACCGATACTTTGTCTGTTTCATCATAATCTTTCATGTTAATTTTGTAGGTCACTTGACCGACTAATTTAGCCAACGCTATTATATGAAAATTTACTATTATTTTCTTAATATTGTTGTGTTAAGAAAGATTTACAATATTATGAAAGGATTGTCACATTTTCGTATAATATCTTTAGCTTAATTAGTGGGCCGACATGAACACTAAAGTTAACCAAGAAGATCCTAGTTAAACGTATGTATTAGTAGTTTTTGGAACATATATGTTCTTCTAGAGTATGAAAAGACATAAGCAGATGTACTTTATAAAAGGAAATGACATAATCAGAGGTAAGAGGTAAAAGTATTCTGAAGTTTGGCTCATTAAAAGTGTGAAAGTGTCATTTCCCAAACATATAGGGTAAAAGTGTATTTGTCAAACTTAAGGGGTGAAAGTGTTTTTTTCCCCATAAAAAGTTAAAGAAAACTACAAGTTATCCAACCTTGAGCCCTCGAGAATTTGTGGTAACCAATCTTCAACATGAATCTGTCAAATTTTGTACCGTTGTATTGGTAACTGTTTGAGTCTGTAGATAGATCTCTTCAGCTTGCACACGTGGTTCTCATTTTTTGAGAATTCTGAACCCCTCTTACCGTTTTGGAAAATATCAGATAGTATTGTCGTTCTCACGTACACATATCTCTCAAGCTTCAGAGAGTGCAAAAATTGTCTTTTGCCCCTCATCGATTCTGGAACTTGGTCCGTGGTCTACCTTTTCATTTTTTTTTAGAATACTACTTTTTAACAATTTGATAATTGGGAAGTGATATGGACACGTGTTATTCAACAAAGATACTCCCTCAAATTAAATAATTTGCCCTAAAAGTTGGTAAGCACGCCCGAAGTCACTTGGAGAAGGAGTCTGACTTCAGCGGAAGCAGAAAAACGTCGAATTTCAAAAGAATTGTGATTATATAATATCTATATATACATGAAAATTTGGTGTTCAATTTGCTATAAGTCATAAGTTTGAGTTAACCATTCATTTGTTCAAAATATTACTAGTACCGTTGTTGAATTAGCGAAATCACATTCTCTATTTCTCAGAGCACCTCCAGAGCAGGATTTCGACTCCAAAGCACCGCAATGAAGCTTGATGGTGGGAGCGATACTAGAGGTTTAAGGTGATTTAATCACACAGTAATAATTTCGTGAATATCAACATCCGAATCACTCACCACAAAGTGCATTTCCTAAAATATTGAAACTTTCACTTCACGTTAACTAGTGCTTGTTGTACAAAAGTCATGGATCGAGATAGAATATAAAACAAAGTGTTCAAGTTATCTAGCTATAAAGTGTTCAATTGGATTTCTCGTAATGAGTTTGTTCGATTGGTACACCGTGCTTCTGAAACGATCTACTAATATATATATATATATATATATATATATATATATATATATAAGATGATTATTATAAAGCAAAAAATAATCCTTACAAAATCACCAGCTAATTTCATGTGTAAATTAAGTTTTACTTTACATGTAAATTTAGTTTGTGGCTTTGTAAGGATCACTTTTTGCTTTGTATGAATCATCTTCCTACGTGTGTGTGTGTATGTGCGCGCGCGCGTGCGTAGGCGTGACATTGAATTATTAACAATATTTTATACGAAAATAAAAGATTTCATAACGATACGTACTATAAATTTCACAGTGGCATAGCCAAGATTTGGGGAGGGAGGGGGGCACAAATTTATAAACTAAAATTTTCCTACAAACGTCGTAAATATATTATATTACATCATAGGTTTTTTTACAACGAGTATGTTTTTGCGCGTTAAAAATAAATATTACGGTCTTTTGTGTATTTTTAAAAAATTAGAGTGGCACACGTGTATATTAAATAAATAATCACTTTTTCTTAATAAATGTCCAAAATATGCGCTTATACAGACATTTACAATGTTTTAACCATGGGTAAATATAATGTTTTAGTCACTAGGCTAAAGAACCATTTGTGACCCAGAGAGGAGCAATTAAAAAAAATTATAAAATAAGGAATACCTTAACGTCTCTGAAATAGTTGGGGTCCCCCAAAGCTCCGCCCTGTCTGTTTGTGTATGGCATCAAAACAATAACTGATCTAAATTGCCACTCCAAACATATACTAGTATCTTCATTGAGAAAACGCGCCCTTATAAAGGGACTATAACCTTGTGATTATTCTGAATCAGCATAACCACATTGATGCATAAGAGAATGATCAATTACTTTGTCTATCAAACAATTGAAGTCTTGTCTCCCGAGTTCAAACTTGGTTGACGACAAAACATTTTTTCTCAAAAAGAAAGTCTTGTTTCGAAATAGAAACGATGAACATTAATTTTGTAACTGGTAATATATGGGGTAAATTGTACTTCCACCCCTCAGTTTATGTTGATCTTCACTTATACCCTTCTTCGTTTAATTTTTTTTTATTTACACCTTTTATGACAACTAAACTTATAGTCGCATACATCCCCTTTAGGTATCAACCTATTAATTGGTAGGATAATTTCACAAATTCAGTTCTCTAGACATATTTTCCTTACAAAGGCTCCAAATGCAAATCCGACTCTAATTTGTAAACCTTGCACTGAGTTAGTCCAAGCATTTACTTGTAGTAACTGCACCATGTTCCGAAACGCATAAGAAAAAAGTGATGGGCGACAAATATTTCACAGATGTTAAGAATAAACACTGGGGTGGATTAGCCTTTGCAGCCTCTGTACGGATAAATTTATCGAAAAAAACTGACTTCGCATGTTTTGTAGTCATAAGGAGGTGTAAGTAGAATTTTCTAAACTAAGAAGGGTGTAAGTGAAGATCATCCTAAATTGTGAGGGTAAAAGTGAAATACACCAAAATATGTGCGGTAGCGAAAGGAGACAACCTGTCGATTTTTTTAAGGAGACAAACTGTCATGTCGAGGCCATAAACCCATAACAATAAACAATGGGTAAAAGACACTTTCAACCCCTTGAGTTTGTTGCAGAGAAACTTTTACCACTTTTTGTTTTGGAAAGGACACTTTCATCCCTTTATTATGCCAAATATGCAAGTGTAGAATGTTTGACATGAGAGAGATGCATAGTTTACAATCTTAATTTCAAGTTGATTTAATATAGAGAAGATGATGAATGTTCTGTGCATATATGCACGGTCATTTAAATGACCTATCGGAGCTTAAGTTTTATACGATATTCACCATATATTTTCTAACATATCATTTTACATGGCATACTTTTTGCGAATTATTCGAAGATTTTAACCTCAAACCAAGAATTAAATCTCTGATTTAAAAAAATCGAGTTCTTTTTAACCTCCAATCGAATTGACCACCCAAATATCCGTCTAACAAATCTCAATTTTTTAATTCCTCCGGAAAAACAATCTCAATTTTTTATATATTTTTTGTGTAGTGGAGAATGGAGATGCCCATCTCATATACCTCCATTATCAATTTTTCCTTCGTATTTGATGAATGGAGATTGAGGATTCATCTTCATTTCAGAGATAAAGCCCACTATGACAATTTTAACTCTAGTTACGTGTATAGCAAATTTAACATATTTATATAGCATGTAAGTTGTAACTACAGTTTGCCAACATTATTATTAGACACACATGCCCGTATAATTATTCTTGACCTACTCCGAACGTGAACTTAAGGTTGTCGTAACTCGACTCGGGAATATATGTTTCAAGCGAACCTCATAAATGAGGGTATGCATAATAAACTGAAAGACACTTTGCTCGTCTATAGAACATGTGTGATCAAATAGATGATGAAGACAGTGACACACTTTTAATGATTTTTTAATCATTTATGAAAATACTGTACGTGTTTAATTTTATCGTGATTGTATCACGTAGAGTTAATATTTCATGTTTTAATTAAATTTAAAAATTCTGGTCTATCGTAAATTTTATGTATATAGTCTGATTAGTAGTAGGATATTGAACAAATGTCGATGTACTCAACAATTCAAGATTCTAAAAAAAAAAATCAAGACTGACGTTATTACGTTAACATTTTATTTGTTGAAAACTATGCTTAAAATAACATTTACACTTTCTTGGATAAGCTTTCCGGTCAGAGACCGAAGTCTCTGTTCTCTAAATGGAGATTTCAAGGTTATATTTTATCTTTTGGTTTGGTGAAGAATGTGATTAAGTTGGTTGGAAGCTCAAATCTGCGTTCCTTAACTGAAAAGGAAATATAGAGATACGAAAATTTATCACTTGTAGATCGTTTTATTCTCTACCATCACAGTTGAGGAGTGAATGAATAAATAGAGATACCGCTTCGAGATGCTATAAGTGTCACAAAGTTTATCACTAAAGAGACTGGAAGTGTCATTTCCTAAACTTAAAGGGGTAAAAAATATCTCTGTGTTAAACCTGAGGTGTGAAAATGTCTTTTACCCGAAGTTTAGTCCTGTCGTTCTCACGTACACATGTCGCTCACAATCTTAAGAGACTGCCAAATTAGTCTTTTGCCCCTCAACGGTTGATTGATGGTATGGAACATGGTCCACTTTTTAAAATTTAATAATTAGATATGCAATATGGACGTGTTGTCTGTTCTATAATATGTCTCGCATTCACAAGAAATCAATAGATAGAAAAACAGATTACTCTCTTAAAGAATTGTGAATCACATGTATTTCTTCGCTAACCGGCTAACCCGAATTCTTCACCTTCGACTTAGATTTTTCTTTCTTTGTTTAATTTAAATGCATTTTTATTTTTCTATCGTAAAAAAGAAAGTTATAATTTGTTCATTTTTGTTTGTTCTTTTTTTAAATAATTGTTCTGAATATCTTTTACAACTAACAACGTTAACTTTTTTTTTTTACTCTTCTACTTCTAAAATTTACTTTTTAAGAGAAAATATAAGATAATTAAGCACCACTTACGTAAAGCTTTTAAAAAATATAGTACTTGTAAAATAAGCAATAATTTCTTTGAAGACAGACAAAAAGTAACATATAAATAGATAAAAAAGCAGAATCTTAATGCCAAGGGCACATGCTTCGTTCTTGTATCTATTGGTGGTGTTTGGATTAGATTAAATCAAGATGAAATTAATAGTCAAAGATCTCAAAAAATCTAAGAAAGTGGGTCAAATCTCTCCAAAAAATAAGCGTTTGAAGCCCATGCATGAGGTTTCGGGTTCGAACCCGACTACATGATATAATCTCAAAAAGTTATATTGAATTTCCTAAAAGAGTAAAAAGAGTTGTTATGTTGAATAATTACTTTTATTTCCATTTTAATTTTCTCTTGTAGCTTTAATTTCAATCATTTATGTAATATTGTAATCAATTTATCAAGATATAATGACATTCCAAAAAAGTAAAAAAAAATAAAAAAAATCAAGATATAATGACCCAAAGAGGTTGTTGGCCTATGGGATGAGACTTCAGACTTAAGGGTGTGCTCCCTTTGAGGTATCATGTTCAAATCCCACAGCGATTAATAAATTTTGGAGTCCCGTGAAACACTAATTAGACATGCTCATATAAAACTAAATGCACTCACTGAGTGCATGAAATAAAAACGGGTTTTAGTATCTTTCGCTTTGTCTAATCAGACACTAACCAGACAACGTCGCATTATCTAAAATTGTGTGGCTGGCACACCAATAAATTCATGATATCAGCTGTTCGGATCATCCATCAGAAGTGCATTTCCTACAAAAATTGAAATTCCACTGCATGTTAAAGCGCTAATTTGGATTTCACTTGGCGAGTTTGTTCGATTGCAACACTGTGCTTCAAAACCATCCACCCAACTTGTAAATTTTATACGTGGATGTGATATTGAACTGTGAAACCATGTTTTCTGCGACTGCGCGAAAATAAAAGATCTGATAAAGAAACAGACATAAAAACAGTGACTGATATGAATTACCACACATCGACATATATCTTCATTGAGATTATGTTCACTTATTAAGGGTCTAGAACTGTAAAAAACATGATTATTCTGATCTAGCATAACCACATTGATGCGTAATACAGTGATAGATTACTTCATCTATCTATAAAATCATAGTATTGTTTCGAAATAGAAAAGACGAACAATAATTTGTGGACGGTTGAAATATATCTAAAGTATTTTTACTCACAAATACCACAATTGCCAATTTGCCAGTGAAACAAATAAAATGGCTGTACCCTTTTCTCTTCATGACCATGCGTGTACACATTTTAGTTCACAGAGCTATAAATACCCCCACCAAGCTCTCCTTTCGTCATCTCATATTCTCATTCATATCATAAAAGAGTTCATATCATAAGCACTCTTTTGTTTGTGAACTTCTTGTTCTTCAGAGTATAGAAAGAAAGAAAGAAAGATGATTCACAACATCATTGATAGAATCAGAGGAAACTCCAAAAAGATCAAAGGCAGAGTGGTGTTGATGAAGAAGAATGCATTTATCTTTGACTTCAATGACTTTAATGCTTCTGTTCTTGACAGGTTCCATGAATTGCTTGGGAAAAAGGTCTCTCTGCAGCTCATAAGTTCTGTTTATGGTGACGCCCAAGGTTAGTTCAGTTTTCAGTTGTCCAAGGAGAGTAGATTTTCTTATTATTCTTCTTTCTCATTTTTTTTTAATTCCACATAACTTGGATTGGTATATTTCCATCGTTTCTGTTGAAAAACGTAGATACAGAAAGTGTAGAGAGAAAAATCGAAAAATTGATTGACGAAGAAGTTGCATACAACTAACAATTACAATGGCTACAAGCCTTAAGGAAAGGAAGAAGACGAAAAAGACAATAAAACCCCACTATATCTATATATTTCAATATCTCTCCTCAAGTTGGAGTGTGTATGATCATCACACCCAACTTGGAGATGAGGAAATGAATAAAAAAAATGCAGAACTTTAAATTTTCTTGGTCCTAGGAATCAGCTCATGTTTAGCTTTGGGTGCTTCTTCTGGGATACCATCATTCATCAAACAAAGCTCTTCCAAATTACTATGTGATTTTAGGAGAGATTCAAACGCCCTTATACCTTTTGCACCCAATGTGTTGTTTGAAAGAATCAAATACTGCAATGCAACCATCCAAAGCTGAAGAAAAGATATAGCTTCAGCCTCTGGCCTTCCAGCAACAAAATCCGATAGGTCCAATTTCGCCAGTGATGACACCACTGCTGCTCCAGTCTTGATACATATGCAATGCAATAGCTGGCCTTCCTTGCAACTCATGTACCATAAGCAACTCATATCCATACAACTCCTAAATATGTCTGAGCCCTTCCAATTAGGCTTAAACATGCAGTAGCATAATATGGGGCAGTAGCATTTTTGGATCCTGATCACCCGCTTCTCGCACTCTCCACAAGAAGTATCATCACACCTTAGGTCATTAAGAACTAGGGGACAGCAGCTTAATATACCTTCCTGCCACAGTAAAGAGGTTTCCTTGTACTCTTTGTCTGACTCATAAAAAAAATTGAGATTTCTGACTCTTAATTGGCAATCCTTAATAGAGCCCAACAGCTCATTTAGCGCCCTTCTCTACAAGGGTTCCATGAGGAAAATAATATGCAGCTCTGGATTAGGATATAACACTTCAGCTGCCATCACTATTTGAAGTTGTCGGTTCCTGATTTCCCCAATCAACAACGGATGACATTTAGTAGCAATGTGTGATATAGTAGGATTCCATCTCATTCTATGACTTCTTAACTTTATACGGATACTTGTATGCATACCAATTCCTTTGGCGAAACTTTTTCTAATTTGTAATCCATCAGCTCCACAACAACAAGCCCATTATCTGATAAGTTTACACTGACAAGTTTCATTTCCTGAGGTTCATCATACCTCTGTTCGCACCGCACCACACAAAAGCATTATTTTCCCATGTTGTATATATGAAGGACAAGTAAACCGCTCCAAAGACGAACTCAATTTCTAAAACTTCGCACTACCTTTGCTCCCTGTGAAAACTGGTGAACCCCCTTGCACGTTTCTATTATCTTCAAAACATACAAAATATTTCCCATCTTGAAAACTGGTCTCAGATTTATACCAACACATCAAACAAGGAGTAGTGGTGAAGGTTTCAGCAATCTTCCCTGTTCTCAGTTCTGTACTCCTCCACTCCAGGGGATAACTCAAGCCTCTCATATTAACTGGCATAAATTTTGATGCATATACTGAAACAAAAACAGCAATCTCACTCCTCTGTGTAGTGCCTGCAATTAATAATCTTAGTGTAGGCTTCATGTTGGATGGAAGTACACAATACCCACCCACTTTGACATTTTCATCTTTCACATCAATGTACAAATTCATCTTCTCTACTCGTGCTATGAGAATTGCAATACGAGCTACATTTAGAGCAACGTCAACTGAATCACACAATTTCCTCTCACATAACCCCTGAACCCAAGAACCAAACAACGTGTTGCAGGTACCACCTGGATTTTGCCTCCACCATATATCCCCTTGGTAATCATATAGGTATGCAGGGACTGTGACCAAAACTTTGGTGACTTTGTCATTCGAAAACTGGGACGCATTATCCACAAGCTTCCGCAAGACCTGAGCTGAAATTTCTTCAGCAACGAACTGTCTCCCTATGGCAGGGCACTGGAACTTGACATTACCATTCTCATCACGGACCACAGTGTAAAACACCTGCTTAGCCTCCTCATCCACCTCAAACATCTTTCTGCTAATTAATCTCTTCACGGAGAAGAAAACTAAAATTGTTTGCAGTCTTGTTCATCCTCATAACTAGCCAATATATTTGCCAGTTAAGTATGGACAATTCCTTCATCTTTCCTCATTGTCCTACCCCAAATATCTTTAAAAATAAGTATAGATGCATTAACCTGCTCCCGAAAAGTCTTCAAGCATTTACTTCAAAACACACAGAGATCCGTCAATAGAGTCAAATACTTTATATAACGAGCAAACACTGCCGTTGAAATCAAACCGATGCTGGAACCATCGAAATCCTCTGGCTGAATCACAAAAACGAAGCATAGAATAATCTTTGAACAGCTAGAAACTCCACAAATAGCAGAATATTCCAACAAAATCACAAAACATCTTAAAATCACTGTCAAGGAGTTCTTACTAGTGCCAGAACCAACCAAAACATCAACCTCCACTGAAACAACTCGAATAGAGTAACAGATACACAAATAGGGAAGAACAAACCCTCTATAGAACACTTCAATATATAAGGACAACAAGAACGCGTAATAAGCGATTATCAGCAACCAATGTAGCTACAAACAAGGGGCGACCCGATAGATAGCAGAGCTCTCCAACCTCATCAAATTAAGAAGCAAAAAAGCTTTTATAACATCAACAAATGGTGAAAAAAAAACTCAAATCAGCAACAAACGGATGTAAACAAGAGGCGACCCGAGAGATAGCAGAGCTCTCAAACCTCATCAAATGAAGAAGCATGAAAGCTTCAATAACAACCACAAATAGTGGAAACAAACTAAAATCAGCAACGAGCTGATGGAAATCGAAGGCAACCTGGGAGATAGCAGAGCTCTCCAACGCCAACAAAAGAAGAAGCACTTCCAAAAAACCACAAATAGTGGAAGCACATAACCAGAAACACGAAATCACAGCAAGTGTAGCCAACAAACAGAACAAACTACTCACTATCTTCTCAACTATTTCCTCAATTCCACAATTACCAACTGAAAGATCTTTCATTTGAGAGTACTGATCATGTACCTTTGTAATCCTGTGGATCGATTCTGAATAGAGAGTCCCTGATATCAGATCCGACAATGATAAACTCAGGTAGAAGAAATCATAGTGAAATTGAGTACCATTCACAGCAAAGCCGTGAGGTCCGGCAACGCTGACGACCTTGGTACGGCTGCCATTGCCTGCACCGATGAAGAACTCAAACCGCTTGCCTTCTCCGATGCTGTTGAAGCTCTCATATCGAATCAACGACTGATGGACGAACATACCTTCGCCTACACCGAAGCCCTGCTAGCCGTCGAACCACTTGACGGTCCTTGCGACCCTTCCCTCGTCGCCGTCACTCACTGAGAGAAATCCAAAAGGAAGAGAGAGTTCCAACAATGGCTTTGATACCATGTTGAAAAACGTAGATACAGAAAGTGTAGAGAGAAAAATCGGAAAATTGATTGACGAAGAAGTTGCAAACAACTAACTATTACAATGGCTACATAAGCCTTAGAGCATCTCCAGCAGGCAATGCAAATCGATTTATTATGCAAAATATAAAGAACTTAGGTGAAAAATGCGATCCACTATATCTATATATTTCAATAGTTTCATAGCAACCTACATGTATACGAACTTGGTTAAACTGGAAAAGTTCTGTTTAGTTGAGTTCTTTGTTTAATTTGACAATAAATAATAAATCTATTAAATGAACACCACCCCCCAAATGGTAGAGCGTTGGAAGCCCATGCATGAGGTCCTAGGTTCAAACCCGATTGACGACAAAAACAATTTCTCAAAAAAAAAACCCTAAAAATGCAGGTAATTGAGAAGTGACAACCCTCTAAAGTTCTAATACTACTGACGACCTTGTAAATGCATTGCACGAAAGCAGGCTATAAGTACAATAGTAAATCATTTAAAATTGAAAACCCTATTCTGACTGTTTTCGTCACTTCATTCAAAAAATCAAGTGGTAAATATAGTTTCGTGAACATAAACAAAATTTCTCAAAAATAAGGAACAAGATGATTCTTCGGACCGTGTATATATCTTTTAGAACTTTTGACAAGAAACTCCCTCGTAGTTTCCCCTCGCTGACACTTAGCTACATGCAGTATTTGTTTTATCCCTTATCGTCTCTGCAGTTTGTAAACTTGCGACACCTGAGTCAAGATGGACTAACACCGTTAAATTCCGTTAGATAAATGAGTGACATTTTAGTATTTTAATACTTCAAAAGGGACATTGTTGTCTTTTCTCTTTTGTTTTTTGTTTTTTTGTTTTCTCTCTTCCAATTTTATTTATCTTTTTTTTTTCATATTTATCTAACGGTGTTAATCTATTTTTGACATAAGTGTCACAATTTTACAAACTGCAGAGACGATAAGTGATAAACCAATACTGTATATAGCCAAGTGTCATCGAGGCAAAACTGCGAGGGAGTTTTCAGTCAAAAGTTCTATCTTTTATTTTCATTTTTTTGGGATTTGTTGTCATGTTACTACAGAAATGGAAGTGTGATACTTAAAGTCTCAAACATCTATAGTAAGAGGTGGAGGAAAGTGAAACTAGTCCATTCTTTGGGACAAATTATAATATTTGGATTATTGGGGGGTTTTTTTGTAGGTCTAGGGAAAGTCGGGAAAAAGGCCCATTTGGAGAAGTGGATCACAACGTTCGACTCTCTCACTCCCGGCGACACGGCGTACAACGTGAGCTTCGATTGGGAAGAAGACGTCGTCGGTGTTCCGGGAGCTTTTCTGATCAGGAACAATCACCACAGCGAGTTCTACCTCAAGAGCCTCACCCTCGACAACGTCCCGGGTCAAGGTCGGGTTCACTTTGCCTGCAACTCGTGGGTTTATCCCGCCGACAAGTACAAATCCGACCGCATCTTCTTCGTCAACAAGGTACATATTTTCCTATGATGATTTTTATGAACATGAAATGTACATGACCGCTATGTTTCATCATTTATTTGTCACCATTCTATTTAACATTTAATGTGTATCAATATAACTATTTACTTGTAGAACATTTTATATTCATATCAACACCAATTAAAAGCACCCACATTAACGAAACTCACTCTTTAATATTTATATTTGCATTGTTGGCCACATTATTGGCAATTGGATTAGAACTAAATCGAAGGCTCAGAATTTGTGAAGGGTCTCTTTTAATAGGATATGTGTAAGATATACTGGTTCAAAAACACATACGAGATCCACTATATGTAGTAAAATAGATTTCAAGCCTCTTATGAGAGTTTCCTGCTGGCCCAATTGAAACTTCGGAGTACCAATCTTGGTTTCAAACCTAAAACCTAATACGATATAGTTGAAGTATGGATTTCTGAATGAACCTATATTTTGGTATTATCCTCCACAATGTGGATCATATCAGTGTTTTTCGAGCAAACATGCATATTCTAGTGAAAATGTTCGGTTTTCAAATCTATGTAAAGGGCATTAGCGCAAGGTTTAGGTACAATCGAGACACTTGTGTAATTAATGAAAAGACAGTTTTACAAACTCACGGTGGTACGGCCCCGTGGCTATCCTTATTCCTGCATTGGCTCTGTCCTATTTATAGGCACGAGATACGAGCATTTTTTAACGTGGAAAATACAAAAATGCTGCGGTTGTTGAGGTTCTTAGTTTTGTTGCTTAACTAATTCTTAGTAGAATATAGTGGCATTTCAAACGCGAGGATTATAATTTTATAGTATCTATAGTACCTAATTCGTGAAATGTTGATGTTTCAATATTTTCTCTTCTACGCTGAGCAATAGATTTTAACGAATCGGTTTCTTTGTTTTCTTTTCTATGCAGGCTTATCTTCCTGGTGAAACACCAGAACCGCTCATTCCATATAGAAAAGCAGAATTGGTGAATTTGAGAGGGGATGGCACTGGACAGCTTAAGAAGTGGGACCGAGTGTACGACTACGCTTACTACAATGACTTGGGAAACCCCGACATTGACCCTGATTCTGCCCGACCTGTTCTCGGTGGATCAACAAAGTTCCCTTATCCTCGTAGAGGAAGAACAGGTCGCCCACCGACCAAGACAGGTTAGTTTCACACCGTGACCTCAAAGTGATGAAGATAGCAAGTGCATAGGAATGAAGTTAAAACTTTGGGAAAAACAATGTTCTTACTTCCTCTGTTTCTTCTCTTTCAAGTGAGAGAAAAATGACACATATATTAAAAATCAATGCTCTTTTACAGATTTACCCGTAAGAATTTATAAAGTAGTGTGAAGTGTGAACACACCAAATTCTGATACATGATTTAAAGGGTAAAAGAGTTATTACCATATTAAAACTTACTAAAATTATAAAGTAAGCTGAAGAGAAGAAATTTTCCGTTTAAGAAAGTAAGTTGAAAGAGAAGAAACAAAGGTAGTTTTAGATAATGAGCAAAGCTAACTTTTGCCTGTCATCTCGTGCCAGATCCAGAAACGGAGAGCAGGTTGCCACATCTACAGAGCCTGGAGATTTACGTTCCAAGAGATGAAAGATTCAGTCAGTTAAAGTTGTCGGATTTCTTAGCATATGGACTAAAATCTGTTGCTCAGCTCATTGAGCCTAAAATTGCAGCAAAATTAAATAGAACCCCTGAAGAGTTCGACTCCGTCCAAGAGATACTCAAATTATACGAAGGAGGCATTAAGTTTTTTAATGGCCCTTTATTTAAGCACATCAAGAAAAAAATTCCTCTGGAATTGATCAGAGAACTTCTTCGGACCGATGGCGAAGGATACTTCAGCTTCCCAATGCCCCAAGTAATTAAAGGTTTGTTGGTCGTTAATCGAATAGTTGTATTACATTATTAACTGTTTTACTTTTTTCTTTCTAATCTCTCATGTATTAATCCATTCTATATTCCTCTTCTCTGTGCGCTTCTTCATGAACTTATTCCTCTTGTGGTTATTGATTGTGTTTTCTTGATGGTGTTGGAACAGAGAATAAGAGTGCTTGGAGAACAGATGAAGAATTCGGAAGAGAAATGTTGGCTGGAGTTAACCCGGTCTTAATCCGTCGTCTTGAAGTAAACAATGATTTCTCCAAATGCTTCCATTTTCTTATGTATTTTCCTGTTATCTAAAAACTATAATAATAATATTTTGTAAGAAAACATTGTAACGCGGATCTTTTTTTAACCGAATAATTTTTACATGCAGGAGTTTCCTCCAGCTAGTAAACTAGATCCTACTTTGTATGGAAATCAGAAGAGTACAATAACCGAAGATCAAATCAAGACTAGCCTAGACGGTTTGGAAATCGGAGAGGTAACATTTTTCACGAATTAAACTTTTTAGTAATCAGTAAGCATCATTTTCGTCTCACATTGAATTACTACTTATGCGCATGTTTGGAAGTCTGTTTTTAAACAAATTGGTGTTTTTTTTCTGGAAACGCATTTGGCAGCACTGTTTTTTATCTGTTTTTTTAACCTAACAATAGTTCCAAATTTGGCTTTTTGAGATGTATTCATGTTTTTAAACGGACGCCAAACATGCTCTATACATTTATAAGTAATAGTTGTGCGCCTTTTGGTTCTGGAATAGGCGATAAAGACCAATCGGATCTTTATACTAGACCACCATGACGCTCTAATGCCGTACTTATGGTGTATTAACACAACCGCTTCAAAGATTTATGCTACGAGGACGGTTCTCTTCCTACAGGAAGATGGGACTTTGAAACCATTGGCGATAGAATTAAGCTTGCCACATCCCGATGGATATCAACATGGTGCTATTAGCAAAGTGTACACCCCGGCTAAAGATGGCATTGAAGCTTCCATTTGGCAGTTGGCTAAAGCATATGTTGCTGTAAACGACTCCGGCATTCATCAGCTAATCAGCCACTGGTATGCAACTTCTTTCATTTATTGAACAATGGTGTCCAAATTCTGGATTGTTTCATAGAATGTCTCTATTTTTTTGATGACATGGGAACCCGCAACCACTACTCTTCGTTGCGCACTGGATAAGAATGTCTCTTGTTTTGACTACAGGTTGAACACTCATGCAGTAATTGAACCATTCGTGATAGCAACCAACAGGCAGCTAAGTGTGATGCACCCAATCCACAAGCTTCTCCAGCCTCACTTCCGTGACACGATGAACATTAACGCCTATGGAAGGCAGATCCTCATCAACGGTGGCGGAATCCTTGAGCAAACTGTTTTTCCATCCGAATACTCAAATGGAATTGTCATCAATAATATATAAAGATTGGGTGCTTCTTGATCAAGCGCTCCCCGCCGATCTCCTAAACAGGTGATAACTTATTCGTTACAAAATCATTATAACGCAGTTCTTGCCGACACATTAAACTCACAAATTTGTGTTATCAATTGGCAGAGGAGTTGCAGTGAAGGACGCGGACGCCCCTCATGGCCTTCGGTTATTAATAAAAGACTACCCTTATGCTGTGGACGGTTTGAAGATCTGGTCAGCAATCGAAACATGGGTCCAAGAATACTGCAATTTCTACTACAAGACCGACGATGTGGTTCAAGCCGACACGGAGCTTCAATCATGGTGGAAGGAAATACGAGAGGAAGGCCACGGTGACAAAAAGGACGAGCCTTGGTGGCCGAAAATGCATAAACGAGAAACCCTCATTAACACCCTCACCATTATCATTTGGTCGTCTTCTGCCCTCCATGCAGCTGTGAATTTCGGACAGTACCCTTATGCAGGGTACTTACCTAACCGGCCCACGGTCAGCCGCCGCTTCATGCCCGAACCGGGCAGCACGGAGTACGAGGAACTGAAGGAAAACCCAGAAAAGGCCTTCTTAGAGACTATCACTGCACAACACCAAGCCCTTATAGGCGTATCCCTTATTGAGATATTGTCGCGGCATTCATCGGACGAGGTTTATCTTGGACAACGAGACACTCTTGAATGGACAAAGGATGAAGAGGCATTGGAGGCTTTTGGTAAGTTTGGGAAGCGACTCAAAGATATTGAGGAGGAGATCATCGAGATGAATAATGACCGGAAATGGAAGAATAGGAATGGACCGGTGAAGGTGCCGTATACTTTGTTGTTTCCCACTGGAGAAGGCGGTCTCTCCGGCAAAGGCATACCGAATAGTATTTCAATGTAAGTCGCTATCTTTAACTATGTGTGCGTATATGATATCTTGATCTGCCCAAAATTAACATACATTCTTGTTCTTGATTGCTCTATCATATATATGTATAGGGTCATTGACTCTAAGTATTTTGGGTTTAGTGACAACAAATCCCCTACAGTTTTGGTTTTTCAGGACAAAACCCTGCATTTTAACTACCGGTGACAAATCAACCCAAATCGCTAACACCGTTTTTTTTTTTTTGGACGGAAAGCCATCATGTGATCACCACATGATGGACATTTAATTCATTTAAGCGGCCGCCACGTGATGGAATTCTGTCCGAAAACAAACGGTGTTAGCGATTTGGATTGATTTGTCATCGGAAACTAAAGTGCAGGGTTGTCCTAAGAAATTGAAACGGTAGAGGGTTTGTTGTCATTAAACCCAAACTGCTTATATGTATATTGTCAGTGACCCTATGAGTGTGTGTATAGATTATGAGAAAGTTTGATGTGTATCCATGTCAATTGAGTAATTAATTCTCTGGCTTATGTAAATGTTGCAATGGTATGAAGATGATCAGAGGGAGAGCTTTAGCGCGAAGATCGGCTGATTCCCCTGACGACTAAGCTGCTTCAACAATTCCAATAAGATTGCAACTTTTGGCTGAAAGACGATATTTGATGCAAACCCAGTAATTTAAGGTCATCATCATTATGTCATTTTTTTTTTATTAAATCATCATTATGTCGTTATAGCGGAAGACCACTGTGATACTTCATGATCGCGTATGGAATATCATGAGAGTTGAAGCCCTCACTTGAAATTATCATAAACTTATGTTTTAAATCTTCTTACGACAATAAGTAGGGCGGTGTCGTTTCTCTTGTAAACGGCTTCGTCGCCTTTCTTTTTTTCCCCTGTGCTATGTGATTAATAATCTGTATTAGACTACCTGACATGGTCTAATTGGTGGCTCACTATTAGATATTGTGTCAGGGTTATCACTGTTTTAACCCTTAGACCAACTCCAATGGTTGGCTTGGGGGAGCTTGGGACGTGAATTAGCAAACCCAACAGAGAAGTGGCGGGGTTGAGGAGCCCGTTAATCAGGCTAAACAGGGGCGGTGGCGGGCTCGGGGCGCACGCCCTTGCCCCGCCGTTGGAGTCGGGGTTGTGGGGAAGATGCAGAATTTCCGTTGATTTTGTTTTTATTTTGTTTGTTTTTATACGGATGGGGTTGTAGATATTGTAGGAGAAATTGTAGGAGAAGATAGTGAAGAGGTTAGAGAAATTATAGGAGGACTAGGGGATTGCCCGTGCCCAAGGGCACTATCCCCAATTTGATGTGCATTTATATCTTTTAATTTGATCGACTTAACATATCTTAGTCCAACTGTAATATAGCCGCTGAAAACGACAATTCAATTATGTTTTGTGTAACATAAATAGAGCTTTTGATGACATACTTCAGGGTAATGTAAAATTAAAAAATTCGCCATGACTTGGCCCAATTTAGAGAATTCCGCAACCTGTAATGACAGTTTTTCATAATCATTATCATACTGTACGCATGAAACTGCAACCATCTAATTTCATCAATATTAAAAGTTCAACAACACTTTTAAACTGCTCTTAGTCTTAACAATAGTTAAATACAAAAAGGCATAAAATTTGACACTCTTAGATACAAAATAACGAACACGTGTTCGTATGCCAACAAAGTTCATAGTCCATTGTTCCAATAGTACAACTGATAATATATACAAAAAGACAGACTTCGCCACAGAAAACAGTACACACTAAGCTATTTGTAGTTTCAAATGATCATAATAAGACTTCAAATCGTACTTCTTCCACATTACGCATAGCAAACACCATGTATCAATACATATGTAGCGGTTTGAAGAAGGCCAGTATACAATAACCTGCAAAACATACAATGAAGAATTGTTTTAATTCATCAGAAATTAACATAGGTTACCATAATATATGACTTGATGAACATACACTTAAAATCATAAATTGATTACCTTGTTCCGACCATTACGACACAGTGAAATGGTGCTCACTTGTCTCAACTCACGCACAACATCATCCCAAACCTACACATAAGATGCGTGTTAGGGAATTAAAATATATAGAATACATTAGAAATTTTACAAACGTCATAAGATGCATGTTAGGGATGGTTCTTGTAAAAAAAATGTAATTTTTTTCTTACTTGATGTTCTATAAAAGCACTTCTGGATACACAATGTTGGTGGTGTTGTTTGAGGTATTTGTAGATAGAAGACAGCTAATGCGACCAGGCGAAGTGCATCTAGATAAAGCCACATACAGTTGACCGTGGCTAAATACTGGATTGCGCAGATCAATTCCAACAAACTTCACCGACTGACCTTGAGATTTGTTTATCGTCATGGAATATGCTAATCGAATAGGAAATTGACGCCTTGTCATATTGAACGGCATTTCTTTAGAAGATGGAGTAAGCGATATGCGCGGAATGAATACTAAGTTCCCAGCTTTGTCACCAGTAAGAATCTGTGCTTCAAGTATTCGCGGCGCACACTGCATAATCATCAATCTTGTTCCATTACATAGACCATCATTGGGTGCTAGATTTCTTAACAGCATTACCGGACAACCGACTTTTAAGTCTAACTTGAACGGTGGTAAGCCAGGTGGATCTAAAGAATTTAAGTATTCATTCGGATAGCGATTAGTAATGACGCTACTGTTTTCTTCATCTGATGACAAACTGTCGGCAGCCAAGTAAGTATAAGTCTCTCCAGGATAGATAGCAAGTGCCATTTTATTGATAGCATCGACATCATCGTTCTTTGAAGACAAAATTGTGCGCTCTGTTAGAAATGACGGATTCATTGTGCCAGCAACTCCTAGACATGGATAAATTCGGTTTAGCAATTCTGGGAGATCTTTGCACTTGTAGATCGTTGATGGGATAGAAACCACATCTATGGGATTGCTGCCAACCTACAGTTTTGAGAGAGAAATGGATGAACTATTATTCACATATTGGATGCACAACCTTGTTTAACCAAATAAAAAATAATAATAATACCTCTGTCAAGAAATGTATGAAGTCGAGATGCTCTGGATGACTGTCATGTAATCGCATATTTCTGTCCAAAGCGAGAACATTGATGTTATTCCAGATGATTGATCTTCTCAATGATGCTCCTACAATTTGTTCACGAACCCCCTTTGTCACCACCGGCAGTATTTGTCGAAAGTCTCCACCAAGCACAACTGTGATACCCCCAAACGGTTTATTATTGCTTCGTACATCACGTAGAGCACGGTCCACAGCTTCAACACAATGCTTATGTTGCATCGGCACCTCATCCCATATAATAAGATTGGTTTCTCTGAACAGCTCTGCGTGGATAGACTGCTTAGTAAAAGTACAAACAGAATTCTTGTGGACATCCAACGGGATACAAAAGGTGGAGTGTGCAGTTCTACCCCCAACCAGTAACAACGCAGCTATACCTGAAGAGGCAACAGTTACAACTGTATGACCTATACTACGACATTTTAGGGCAACTGTATTGTAAAGGTACGTCTTTCCTGTACCAGCACCCCCACTTAGGAAGAAGGTAGTGCCAATGTTACCCACCACAGAAGAATAAATCTGAGAGTATGCTTCACTTTGAGCAAGGTTGAGACTTTGAATGCGATCATCTGGATTTTCCTGTTGGGCACTAAGATGAAGTCGTCGATGCTCCAAAATTAGTCGGTTACCATTCATGTCTGTCCAATTTCCAACTGGTTGCGGCATAGGTGGGTAGTCTGACAAAGATCGACCTGACTCTAGCAACAATTGATTCAACAAATACAACCCGTAGTCATTTACTTGTTCTGTTGTCGGCGTCGCAATGGCAAAGACCGTTCGAAGTTTGTGTGGTAGGTCATCACATATGTGGTCCGAAAAAAATTCCCACAAATGAAGTGGGTTTACAGGGGAGCATTGTGTGAGAATGATAGCAAATAATCTCCTCAGCTGATAACCAGTCTGCATGATTGAAGCTTCATTCAGACACTGTACCCATTCTTGATCATCTTCAACCAATCCAATTGCAACACATGCTGATTTAAACGTTGGGTGCAAGATACCGTTGACAAATCGTAAACTTTCAAATGAACTTGGTCCTTTGACATGAGTAAGTAGCAAACGCAGATAGAATCTCTCGCCAGAATTCGGGCTCGCAAAATACATTCTTCCAATAGCAAAACCCCTTTGCCTTGGCTCCCAAAACTTACCTTTCCAAACAAAATGTTGCGGGAATTCTTGGTAAGTGTATTTGGTAGCAGTTGGATTGTCTCTGTAATATGCAAAAAATCCAGTCAAAGTAGAAACTTGGCTCTCCATTCTTTCCATAATTTTATCCATTGGCTCATTGGGATCGAATGTGCATTGATGCATACCCGGTAAATGAAGTGCTAACCGATATACAGTTGGAATTTCTTCATGCAAAGAAAACCCAAGTAGACGCCAAGCAGCTTCTGGTGGTCCAATAAATCTTCCATCCAGATATTGTTGAATCTCATCGGCTCCACCCAAAATCATTGTTGCACGGTCCCCACCTTTGTAAATGTACTTGTGGATATACTTGACACAGCGAAGTCCCGCGCAGACCTCCACATTGATGTGACAATTAAACATCTTTGATAGGTATGGATTATACGGCACAACGTCTCTATTATCAACCTTTTCACCTTTAACTGTATAATGAATACCAGTATCGAGGCGTCGGTACAATGCATATCCATCTCTATCCATTCTAGTCGCTTCAACAAACGACTTTGGATAGCCCTTAGTACACTTTCCATTCTCCATGCATGGCGCATTAGGGTTTCGCATGCCACACGGTCCATGTACCATACAACCCTTAACGGTCTCGAAAAGTTCTGGCTCTTGTATCGGATCGGGAAATTCAGCGGAGACCATCTTGTCAACTTGCGAGCAGACTCTTATTTTGTCTCGACCATTGAGAAAAATGAGAAGATGCATATGGGGCAAGCCACGCTTTTGAAATTCAATAGTGTAAACATGAGCATTTCTTTTACCAAAAACTTTCATCCGGTCTAATTCCTTCATCAAACTTTTACGCTTCAACTCGAAGACGCGTGCAATTATCTCAGCACGTTCATCTGAAGTTTGATGGGGAAACAAAGCAGCAGTGACTTCAGGCCATTTTGGATTTGCCGTCATGGTCAAAAAGATGTCAGGGTGATGGTGGAATCGTGTAATTGCCATTGAATCTTGGAAAATCTCAAACATATGCCTCGCGCTACCGATATGCGAAGACGGCAAAATCATCTGTCGTCCAACTTGATTGGGTCCCACTCCATTTGTTATAGTGACATCGACAAAGTCCTTGTACAATTCTGTACGAAGCTTTGACTGGTTCAACTTGAAATATGTCAAGCGATTTTGCTCAGTAGATGCCCATGCGTCGACCAGGAATTCTTGGAATAACCTTCCACCTCTTAGAATAGTTGAGTACTCGGAACGACGTTGAAATAGACGGTAACTGTAAAACTGCATTTGTGTGAGGCGAGCGTTTGATGGACAGTTTGCAAGGACATTCCACTGTCTGTAGGAGGGGTCCCATCCCAACTCACCCCTTGGAAATAGCAATACATAATGCAGTGGAAGATACGCAGGATGACACTCATTGATTCGCATCAAGCCGTTATTTCCGTTCAAGTGCAAAACAATATCTCGCATTCCACTAACCTCGGTCCCATCACCCGGTAGGATAACGGCGATCTCATCTGTGGTTGGTAGGTTATAGCGGCGGCGATCTGTAGCAGCACTATAGTGGAGGAGAGCTGGGATATGCTGATTTGAATTAGATTGTTGCTGTAAGATAGCATGTGCTTGACGAAACTTATGCGGAAATGGATTATGTTCCAACAAAGTATCTTGAATCATTTCAATAACATCATTTCTCAAACAATCATATCTGCCACTACGAATTTCTAAAGCCGAATTTGGATCGTATATGTAAAGTTGAGCATACTGCGGTTGTTGTCCAGGTTCTGGCAAGAGTGATCCTGTTCGATGGCGTAATTCACCATGAATGGTAAAAGGGTTAGGACCAGTTCCAGGTATTACTCTATTTTCCATTGTCAGCCCGAGACTCGTGAAAGATTGAAGCAAATTGTACTTTCGAGTGTGACGTCTGAATGATCTGGATTGTGCATCATTACCGTCATACAAAGCTTGAATGGGGGCAGGTGGAGTTTGAAGTGGTGGCAGCCTTACCTTTCCTTGCAAACAACATGTACCGAATAGAGGACGGATGGTAGAGGAAATTGACAGTTTTTCATCCATCCAATGCAAGGCCCCACAGTGAGAACACTCAACATTCATCTCACCGAGGAAATGACGGGTTGCATCTGCCGCAGTGGGGTAAACAGTTTCTACCTCAACATCTTCACATGGGGGAATTGAATTCCCAGTAGGAAGCGTGAAATCATTGTTGAGTGGTGGGTTTAGGTTTCCATCAACAGCATCGTTTCTTTGAGTATTGAAATGACACTCCATTGGTGTACGGACGCAATGATTTGAGCTGTTTGGGGGTGGAGAGTGGATGGAGCCATTAGCTGGATCATGGTTTGAAACAGTAGAAGCAAATTCAGCTTCAAGATCTCTGGTAATTGGGGTGCAATTAAGGTCAAACTGACGTAAAGGTGGATGTTGCATTGGGACACTCTCACTCTCATTTATAGTACTTGGACATCCACCTTCGAGGTCACTTGAAACAGGTGTGCAGTTTAAGTCGACATTAGCAAGGGGTGGTTGGGGGAAGAGTGCATCTCTGGAGATTGGGGTGCAATTGAGGTCCACATGAAACATAGGTGGTTGAATCCTATCAATCTCCGGAATAACAGCTGAAGTTTCATTTCCAAGACCGCTGGTTGTCGGCATGCAATTTATGTCCATGTCATGAAGGGGTTGTCGTCGCATTTCACCACCTACTGAAGTTTGCGGTGGAACAAAGTCTTGGTTTGGAACAACCGAATCAAGAGAGCCTATCAAATTTCCCACCATCGGTGTTCTTGATTGTAACAGATGTAGAGAAGTTGATGGAGGTGAGACCCTTTGGCGCTTTGATGTATTTGACTGAAGAGGAGTTGGTTCCTAAATTTTTAGGAATAAAATAACAGAATGTCAAAAATATATTTCATACTAAGTTATTAGAAGGTAATTAGAATGTGGAAGGGAAGTAACCTCTAAGTTAGCAACATTAGCATGGATGACAGAGGGAGATTGAAGCATCTGTATCGCTTTATCCTTTCTCTCCCTATCTTCAGTTCCCTATTTTGTTATTAATGTTTTATTTGTCATTATTATGTACGGTATAAAATATCGTGTGTATGATTAAATATTAAAATTTCACAGTAATATTGTAGTTTATATGTAAACATAAAAGAGTAAGAAAAAGTTGTAAAGGAAAACATACGGCCGTCGACGGACGATTTTCCTTGTCACCTCCCTTTCCTTTTGATGAAGATGTCTTTTTTGCCTGATTAAAACAAAAAATATTTAAGATGTGCTTATACGATTAAATGAATATCTGTAAAAAAATATTATAAAAAAAGAATAAGAAATATTAACAAAAAAGATTGATGACCTGCGCAATGCGAAGTATATTCCATTCCCGTTCACCATACAAACTCACTCCAACGTTATTTTTTTTAAGGAGTTGAACCTGAAATAGTTAAAAATTCACATAAGTTAGGTTGAAAATAAAATTCCGGTGAGTAACGGTTAGCTACACCCATGTGCAGAACTTACTGTTTCTTCGAGATTGCCATCCGCCTACAGTTTTAAGTTATGGCGACGTAAACCTTAAGAGAGTGTTAGTGGTTGACCAACTACTATTCAATATTGATATGGAGCAGTTAACCGCCTAACCTCGTGCTCCTACACCACCATCACGACCACCGTTCACAGTACCAAATCACCCAGTTTAGGCGGTTACTGTTACACGGGCCGGGTCGGGCCGGTTAAGGGTTCGGAGAAAATACACCGGCGGGTAACCGTAACCGGTTAACCATTAACAGTTAACCGGGCAGTTCACGGTTTACCGGTTACGGTCACGGTTAACTGTTTGGACAGCTCTACCAGAGTGTGACCATAATTGGCTGGTACTACCAGTCATCTGTTAATTTAGGATTCCTTTCTCCACATTAAATCAGGAAACTTTTTTATGGTTATTGTGGGCTTAAGTGCTTGTTATTCTTTGTATCTCCATTCTAATATTTTTATTGTTCTCAGATATCTGATCTTCTTCCTCTTCAGAGGAAGATTAAGCACCTTAAGGCAGATTTAGAGCTGAAGTTACACGACATTTCCCTATGTCAGAACAGGGCTGAGCAGAATGAACACCATAAGGTTAGACACAAAATATATATATATACCCGCTACATATGTATATATATATATTTTTTATTTATCTTCCTCAAGTAGAGTTTCATCGATTTCATTTAACTACATGCGTTATTTTCATTACGCTGTAACGATTCATTTTATTTAGTTACTGGTGTTCTACAGCTTGGGCGAGCTTGTAAAGAAAATCAAGCAGGATTTAGAAGAATCAAAATCTGCTGCTGACGAAAAACAACTGCTGTATGAAGAGTGTGTGGAAAAAGTGTCAATGCTTGAAAGTTCAATCCATGAGCATGCTAATAATCGGGATGGCAGGCTCAAAGACCTGGAGAAGAAGATAAAGTCCATAAAAGGTCAACTGCAGTCGGCTTCTAAGGAGCAGAAGGTATGCAATTGAATTCAACATTAATATTACTTAGTTTCAATTATGTTTTTTTTTTTTTTTTTTTTTACACCTGTGCTTGCCATGGTCCATTGTTGGCTTTACCTTTTGAGTGAAAAACTAAAATCCTTTTCATGTAAAAGTGAATTTGGCATGTAACGACTACTTTAACAGCCAATATCCAATAGAAAAAACAGATACCAAAGTTTTAGTGATTGATACGGTCTCATGTGTAAAGCCTGATGGTAGCCTCTGTTAACAAAATATGCTGGTGTAAATGACATTGTTTATTTCACAGCATTTTCCTGGATTGAGTATACCGGCAATAGTTTATTAAACCCAGACTATCAAAATTTTCTGACTAAGTTGTGGCTGAGTATTTCTTGCCGGGCGAATAATCTAATGTTTGTTACAGTGAAAAATTTATGAGATACGGTTATTCTGCCAGTGGCATGTAAAAATGTTGTTAGGAAAGTTCAAATATTTGTTTACTGTGATTGTCTATTCTCTTTTTGGACTTAAGAGTAAAGATAATAACCACACAGTGACATCTGTGGGAAAATCTGCCTAAGATAAGAAGAAGGGTTGAATCAAACATCCTCCTTCACAAAGCAGGGAACTCCAGTTCTTAACCTCTGATAAGATGACTTAAATATGAAAAAATATGAAAAAAATATGGAAGAAAAAAATATGAAAAAAATATATATGAAAAAACCTAAAAATATGAAAAAAAATATGAAAAAACCGTACTTTTAGGGGGAATGAAAAAATTGTAGTTGGGTGTGAGAGGGAAAAGAACTTAAAAAATTGAGAAAAAAAGAGCTTCTCCCCCTGAAGGTTGCTGCTCTAAAATGACTTCATGACATTTACTTAGTCAATTAACTGTTTAATGGATAAAACTACTAAAAATCCAAATAGACTAAACCCTCTTCTAGGTCTGGGGAAAAAGAGGACACAAACGATTAGCAGGACATTCAATCTGAATGCTGAAGTACTCTGTATATTAAGAGTAAGTTGTAATCCTGGTTTAAGCATTGTGGTTTCTATTGTTACCCTAATTCCGATGCAAAATTTGATTAATAAAATAATTTTCTGAATATGCGATTGATCTGAAAAACATTCAGATGGTTTAAAACGCTGGACTTGAACCTAATACATCCATGTGGTTTAATGAAAATCCAGAGAACCTGTGTTTCCGAGTTCCGAACGAATCAGCAATTGTAGAGAAGGAATCCTGAGAATGAAAGGGAAGAAGAATGCAAAAATGAGAATAAAATGGAAGTAGAAGGCGAAACTGAGAATAAAATGGAAGTAGAAGGCGAAACTGAGAATGTTGTCCGCAACTGAGAATTAAACCATGGTGTTTTATCGAAGAAGAAAATACCGTAGGTGGCGCGAGGTCTTCCTGAGGCGAAACTGAGAACCTTCTCCAAAACTGAGAATGAAACCTGGAAATCGAAGAAGAAAATACGTTAGGTGGAGCGAGGTCACTGCAAGGTCTAGAGCAACAGAATAACCTGCCTTTGCATAGGTTCAAGCATTGCTAAAATCCTACAATCCGTTCAAAGAAGTTCTAGAGTAATGAAGTGTAAACATGTTTTTGAAAGACCCTGATGGGAATAGATGAAAGACAGTAGAGGCTAATTAACCAATTCTGAACACCCTCACCTAACCACAGCCACAGCCACAGCCAGAAGACACTATGAAATAGTATACCTTATCAAACAAAAAAAAAACATATGAATGTTGATTACGGCGTCCTCTCAAGTTTACATGATAAATGGCTTAGTAAATTTTAGAGTTAGTAGTCAGCAGGTTTGTAGCTTGAAGTGATGGTGGAAGACAGTCGTATTTCTCTCATTGGAATACTTTTTTTCATTTTTGCTCTCATTGGAAAATATGACCTCAAACTCAAAAAATTGTAAGCACTATCAGAAACCCATAAAACAGTTGAACTTGGTGGTGGTGGTGGTGGTGGGGGGGGTGTTTGGCTCAATACCCATAAAACAGTTGAACTTGGTGGGGGGTTTTGGCTCAATTTTCTACAAATCCAAAGGTGAAGATATTAACAGACTACATGTAATTAGTTAATTCAAATTTATGCTTCCTGGACTATCCCATCAAAGCACATCCAGATTTAGTTTTTTAAATCAACCAATTGGCGAAGATATGCAACATATTTGTCCATTAGATCACAGTAAAAAATGCCCCTGGAAATCAAAATAGCGTTGGAACAGTACAAACACCCAGATTGGGGAAGACGATGAGAGTAAAGAAAGCAACAGGGATGTACTTAGGCCAACTTCTTACGCCGAGATCAGTGAGCTTGGACTCGGGAGGGTTCTTATGAATCAGACTAACCCAGACTTCATTAACATTTATGCCTCATGACCAAAGCAGGAAACAAATATGCCTCATGACTTCACTTCAAAAGGGATGAAAACAGGAAAGGACCCCTGAAAATAGATTAAGCACATCGCAACCAACCTAAAAAGGAAGACCCTACAACATAAGAAACCTCTTAGCAATACCTAAACCTCCAAATCCTCCCAATTTGGAACCCCCTTTTCCTGCAACTCACCAAATTTTCTGAAAGCATGTCATATGACCAATAGATCTGTTAAGCAGAGAGAAATAATTGAAATACTCAAAAACCCCTCCCCTAACACAATGAAGAACAACAAAAATTATGAACCCCCTCCCCTAACCACAGCCACAGCCACAACCACAGCCACAGCGACAACCACCAGCACCATCATATCCAAGCAAACTCGCCGAGTCCATCAGAACTATAGGTAAGAAGATGAAAGAGTGCAAGTTTGAAAATAAGATAAGAAGAAGGAACAGAAGAAGATAAACCCACGATTAGCAGGACAATTCAGTAGACAATTGCGAAACTCCCATCCCTGAAAAATTAGCGGCTGAAGCGTACCTGCAAAATTAGCGGCTGAATACGGAGAGCGGCGACTGCGAGAGGCAACGGCGACCCCTGCTCAGAACTGAAACAGATCCACCGGTGATGGGCGGCAGACGATGGAACAGAAGAAGTGAGAGAGAGAGAGGGTAGCCATTTGCGGGAGAAGGTGGAGGGTTCGTGGGGTTCTCCAGGTTAGTGGGGTTCGTGGGTTTTGCAGGAGTTTTTTTTGTCCTAAAAGGGGTGAAGAAAGTCATATCTAACGGCTGGGATGATTTAGTTTAATCTAAGGGCTAAAAATCAAAAGTTAGTTAAACCATGCTCTTTTATAGAATAGAAGATTGGAGGAAGTTCACTGGCAATGATATTGTTACGTTTAATCTTTATTTCTTTTTTCCTTATCATGTTTTTTTTTCTTTTTTTTTTTTGCCAGATTCTTTTTCATGTTTAGTTGATAAGATTTGTTGTGTTTATAACTAATTCATATCTCATACCATTATGCGTTTGTATTTGCTAATATCTTCTTCTTATTTTTTATTTTTATTTTTTATGTATTTGATTGGTTGATAAGATTTGTAGGTTTTTTAGATTTGTAGGTTTTTTAGAAAGATGAAATTTGTAGTAATTATCTTCTAATAATGTATCTTAAAAAAATCCTTAATTTCATTAGATCATGATTTATTTACTTATTAGAAAAAAACATTCTTTCAAAAAAAAAACATTCCCTGTGGTACTTTTTTACATGCGTACACACACGCATCATTCCGATGAATACATAAATAAATAAATAAATCTTAATTAAATAAATTATTAGATATAAAGAGATTCTAATTTAAATTAGACATTATAAATTATTACATACTAGGTATTGCCCGTGCCTAAAGGCACGACCGTAAAAGAAAAATAAGTGATATTGTCACTGAATGGTGCATTATCAGTGTTGATTCCACAAAACAATGGACGCAAAACATTCAAATACACCCAAAAAAGTAACCACAACTTTTAGTGAGCAAATAAAAAGCATTCTTCCGGCAAAAATTTGCATTGATAACGTGATGTTGGAAAAAATCGCGGCCACCTACATCTATTGCTAACATCTAAGGTCAATATTTCCTCCAGTGCAGCCAAGTACTTCGGTACCACTGCAAGAACATCAATTCCCAATCGCTTTGGACATCAGAAGTTTGGGGTTACCACAAAATTGTAGTCCTATGAAATAGGGTGTGCAAGACCAATATGCAGATTTACTTCCTACAACTTTTTCAATTCCATTCTTCTATCACTTGTCAACCTTAACAGGAAACAATTACAGGTTGCAAGCAATGTAGTGCCCTCAAGGTTCAGTTGTGCCGTGAAAATATTCCATGGATCCCTGCAATACCAATTAAAGTAAAAATTACCGTAAATCATTGATGACTTTCATACCCAGGTCATTCTTTTAGAACACGATGTACCAATAGGAACATGATTGCAAGCGATTCTTTCATTGTAGAAAGATAAAAAGGATGTAAAATAAAAGTAAGATGAAGGCCGAGGAAAAGGGGCATGCATTCTTCTCTGTTATCAAAATATAACTAATATCGAGCTAGTGCCAATCAAATAACAGCGTTGGTGCATTCAACCAAAGTGTAGGAATAGCCTAAATTGATAACTAATGAAGTCATCAATTGCTAGGCGTGGATCTCATAAACAAAGTTATAATAAACGGAAAATGAACATGAATAGCCTAAATTCCAAATGGATTTCTTGTTCCATGTGAGCAACTTGTTGGAAGAAATAAGCCACCTCTTCAAACTATAGAGCAATCTGCAGACAGTTGGAGGAAATAGTACACATTCTTTGTTTCCCAAATAATTTTTGTTAACATGCTGAAATTCTACAACAGTGGGGTTGAGACAACTATAAAACAAAACTCCTTAACAAACAGGTATGGTCATCGGTCATACATGGGTACAAACCTAAGCTAATCTATTCGTTGGAAACAAACATAACGAAATTAAAAGTAGAAAGAGAAGCGAGGCTGGGGGAGAATCACCTCCTAGTACACACTACACAGTAGCGTAAGACCGAAGGCGGCAAAAAAATTGTCTGGACCCTTGAAGATTCGAAAGGTGCAGCTACATTGAATCGTGCTGTGAGTACAATTCGACTACACATTTCTCTGAACTGCTGCTCAGTCTGCGAAAAATAATGGCAGAGATCAACTCATAAATAATAATGTCAAAGAAGAATTATGAGCAAAATGAGCTTTAAGGAGCAATAAGGCATAAGACTGGATTAGACAACTTGGAAAATATGATATTGGTCCAGTATTATTTAGGAAGGCTGAGAGAAGAAGCAAAGAAATAGGGGTCTGGTTACTGTCATATGAGAGTACTTGAGCCATATGTTACCTATATCTATCAGCAGTATCCAAAGTCACTCCTAGTTCTAATTGCGCGGAACAAAAATTTATAATTGTTTGAGATATCGTGGCTCTATAAGGTTAGATGTAAAAAATGGTAGTAAGAATAGAAACCAAATGCAAATAAAATCTAGAGGCCAAAATAACGAAATCTAAAAACGAAATCAGAGTTTCCCTTCTTTGTTTCTCTTTCAGTAGCAATCAACTTAGTACATCGAAAGAAGAATGACGAAATCAGAAAGAGAACAGACCTTGGCCGAGCCGTTGGAGAGAGAAGGGAGAGGTGGAGCGAGGTCTTCATGTAATCCTCTGGTGATGGGCGGCCGTGAGAGTGAGAGTGAGAAGGAAGAAGCAGCAGCGGAGAACCTGAGAAACAATTCAAAGATCACTGTGATATTCAAATGCGCACATCCAGCTCAGTTAGCATCTTTAGACATAGTCAAAAAAAATCAATCAAATGAGTAAATCACTGTGATATTCAAAACGAATCAATCGATTCAAAAGATAGAAATTCACGCTTACCTCGACGAATCTGCCGCAACCTTGGATCAAATCGGCAGAGGTGAGTGTGGTGGTCATTGTAATCACCAGCTTGAATCTAAGAATTATAGAAACAGGGGTTGTTCTCTACAACTATGCTCAAGAATTAAAAATAAAGCACGTGAATCTAATAATCTCAAATGAAACCGATCAAATCGAAATACCAATCAATTCAAACAATACTTAATAACTGGGCTGAACAAAAAATGAGCACTGAACCAGGGGAGGAACACGCATATAAAACCCTAGAATGGTAAAGATGTAAAAGCAAGTTGGGAGTTTGAGGGTAGAGAAAAACATACCTGATTGAGTTGATTAACAGAGTCCTGATGCCGTTACTTCTTCAATCCGGAGAGGTGGCTGATGATGGAAAGCGGTTCTGGTTCTTCAAATCTGAAAGATCCTTGACCTGGCGATGGCAAAGGGAAGATTAAAGAGAACGTTTGTAACTATGAAGAGAGGGAGAGTAGAATACATGGGCGATGATGATGGCACAAAGAGCGGAACGCCGTCTTCGAGGAAGATGAAGACCGAAAACGTTGGTTTGAGCTGTGTACTGCCGTTGGTAGGTTTGGAAGTCATAGTAAGTTATAATTTAGAGAAGAACATCGAACGGTTTAGAATCTCCCATCTTGTTAATCAACGGTTTAAAATGTCTCTTTAAAATGTCTCATTGAAAATGTCTTTTGAAAATATGCATGGGACCCACACCGTTCTGTTTTATTATATAGATAACTTAACATAAATAATTAATGAATTATGAAAATTGTAAAATGATAGTGTAATTGAAATAGTTGAATAAAATAATAAGTGATGGTGGGTGGAGGGGTTGGGGGAGACCTCCACTGTTGGAGTGTAAATGGCAGAATTGTGAATATTAAGAAGTTAAAAAGTGGGGCTGCGGGAGTTTAGGGGTGACGGAGACCTCCACCATTGGAGTTGGTCTTATAGCATGTTTGATTTTCTAGTATTAAAGTATTAACTAGTAGTATTGGACTAATTATAGTACTATAATTTTTAATATTTTGTTTGGTTTGTTCTGGATTAAATTCAATACCGATGTTATATAGTGAATAATGGGTTTAATACCCTATTTTAATCCCCTCCCTCACGAGAGTATTAAGAGTATTGGACTATTCATAATAATTGGTATTGAACATTAATTACACCAACAACTATTCATAATACTTTGACGATACATAACCAAACACATTATTAAATATAATACAGCTAATCCTGCCCAATCATATCCGGCCTAGTCCAGTCCAGTACAGTCCAGTCCGGCTAGTCTGGAAAACCAAAGGTGACCTTAAGTGAGAGGTATTAAATATTGTGTTAGGGTTTATCCAATTTTTATCTTTGATTCTCTCCTCAATAAGCTTCAGTAAGACCCCTCAAAAAAAAAAAAAAAAAAAAAAAAAAAAAAAAAAAAAAACTTCAGTAAGGCATACCAAGCAGTTCGTAAATGGTCATAATCTAAATTACACATAAGTGAGAGATCAGTGTTCAATTTCTCTCTCAATAAGCATCAGCGAGGGCATATCAAGATAAATTAGCAGTCAAAATTATGCTAATATGCATACAATGGCTATGTATTCTCATACTCCAAAGATGAATATACTCACATGCCGTCAACAGCTATTATTCTACTCTTTTGTAGTTCCAAGTGAAGTAATGGTAACCATGGAAATGGAGGAAACCATCCAGCAACAGCAATGTAATCTTCCACCAACAAGATGAGAGCAGTAACGTAGCTAAGCTAGATAATTTTAGACCAAAACTCGTATGTCACCAATGTGTGTGTGTTGGGGGGGGGGGGGGGGGTGAGGGTGGATATTAAAGCCAAATGCTAGAAACTACATGGATACCCAACCAATTCGAGGAACAGAAAGAGGATGGCCACGAGGATGATGGTGGTGGTATTTTCCCGTGCGTGTGGTGGTGTTTTCCCCATGGGTGTGGTGGGTTAGGGTTTTTAGATCGGGGGAGAGGATGAGGAGGAAGAGAGAGAGACTGGTGGAGAAAAAAATTAAGAGTTGTGGAGGAAAAATGGTATTTATACGGCGTAATTTTACATCAACATTTCGGGTATTGTTGTCCATCCGTTAGTTAGCAAGAGACCAAATGGTACATATCCAAACACAAGGGGTGGATTGTCTTTATTCCATACTCAAGGGGTGATTTTTGTCTTTTACCCTAAAACTATTGATATCTCATGCTTTCAAGACTTGAACACATGTACTCATACCGCACGGCACATATTTTTAGGGTGAGTTTGGGAATGCTTCTGCTGCTAGCACAGCTGTTTTCCGACAGCAGAAGCAGTTTTAGTGTGTTTGGTAAAAATAAAATTTCTGTTTTTCCGGACAGTTTTTGCTGTCCCACAACAGTTTTAAGGAAGCAAGGGGGAGATGCTTTTCCAGAAAGTGCTTTTGATTAATTTATCTATAACAGATTTTAACCTTACAATTTTCTAAAATATCAATAGTTATCTTTATAGAAATGACGCGTGTCATATATTTTTGACATTCTACCCTCTCACAGCAACTTCACAGCTGATTTTACCAAATACAAAATTACTATATCAATATTTCACAACAGCTTTTACGTAATATTTATCAAACAACATTTTATCAAGAATTCACAACAGCTTTTCCACAGTGTTTCCACACAACAACTTTCTAGCACCGGCACAACATTCCCAAACTAGCCCTTAATCACTGGAACAACTTTTGGCTAGTTTGGTAATGCTGTGGCAGTTTAGAAAGCTGCTGTGTAGAAGCTGCAGTGAGAATCTACACAAAAAATGTTTGGTAAACTCCGTATAAAATCTGCTGTGGAAAATCACTTTTGACATTCTGTGTTTGATAATTATGGCTTTAGACTTTTTGTTAATGTCAAAACGACCATTTCAGACATGATATAATAAAGGGTAAAAGACAAAAACCACCCTTCATTTATGGGGAAAATACCATTTGCCCCCTGATTTATGGTGAAAATACCATTTGCACCCCTGTCAGTGGATGGTGACTAACGGAGGCTAACGGAGTTGTGAAAAGACAAAAATACCCTTGAGAAATGAGAAATTACTCCACCATAAATGGTCCTTCCTTCCATCTTCTCCTCATTTCCCTAACCTCATCTCTTTCCCCTCTCTCTCTCTCATTTTGTCTACCTTACCTTCAAGAACAACACCACCACATATGAAGATTTCTCTCCCTCTCCCTCCACTCTCTCACTCGATGACGAGGAAACCAACCCGATGTTCGA
Organism: Linanthus parryae; assembly: GCA_023055425.1. NCBI lineage: Eukaryota > Viridiplantae > Streptophyta > Magnoliopsida > Ericales > Polemoniaceae > Linanthus > Linanthus parryae. The sequence continues at coordinate 4,701,881 of JALGPY010000002.1, forward strand.
TTCGTTGTATTCGAACATCAATGGGTTCTGCTTCGTGTTGCTTACCTCGCTCCACCGCTTCAATTCCTCACCAATGCCCGCATCGTCCTGTTCCTAATCCAGATCTGCTTGGATTGTTTTCGGATCAAAACCCGTCCCCAAGCTCGGCGCGGTGGCAGATCTAGAGTTCACAATATATTATGCTTATTCGTTCCTATTTTGCGTTCATGTGGTTGTTAAATTTGATGCAAAAGTCAATCATTTTTACATGCCTGTGCAATTCAAAGTTCAGAGCTCAAATTACGACCCATGACTTGAACAATTGAACCATTCAAGTTGAAGAATCAATTGAACACAGGTACATTAAGATTGAGGAAACTTACACGGGATTCGGATTCCTTCAGAAGGCGTAGATTGTCCCAACTGAGAAAAAAATTGTAAAATCCACGACCTTCTTTTTTCTCTCAAGCACTGCACCAGTGGTTAGAATTCCGAATTGTTAAAAAATTGCATTTTTGTTAGGTTTATAAACAATCGATTGGTGTTGTGTGCGATTTGGACTGGCCGAAATCAAAGATGTTGATACAAATTCTTGATGATTCCGATGATCCGATTGCTCGATTGTGTTTATGAGTTTCATTAGTGATTGTGGTGTGGCAGTGGTGGTGTTATTGGTGTTGTTTTGCAGGTTGTTGTTGTTGTTGTTGATTGCTGGATTATGTTTATGAGTTTCAGTAGTGATTGTGGTGTTGACAGTGTTGTTGGTGGTGGTGGTGGTTGTGATGGTGATTAGGTGGTAGTGGAGGTGGTGGTCAAGAACATCAAGAACATGATGAATGCAATAATACATAAAAAAGGAAGGTGTTATTTGTCCACAATTTGTAAGGGTAAAATGGTCACAAAAAATTAGTTTGCACCCCTCAACTGACGGATTGTAACAGAAGGGTGGTATATGTCCACCCTCCATCCACTGATAGGGGTGCAAATGGTATTTTCACCATAAATCAAGGGGCAAATGGTATTTTCCCCATAAATGAAGGGTGGTTTTTGTCCTTTACCCTATAATAAATAGTACTATAACAATAAAATATTATTAATATTTAGGGTAATTGACACTAAACCTACATTCAAAATATGTTTTGGAACACAAAACCTCCTACATTTTCAGTTTCCCACTACAGACCCCTACAATATACATCTGTAGAACACATAACCCCATGCAGTTTCAATTTCCTACTAGACCCCCTGCAATATACATATGTGGGACACTTAACCTCAAATTGATTAGGAGGGTCAAATCTCTAACAGAAATTCATCACGTGCTAATGATGTGATGGTCTTTGAAGTTTTTTTTTCATCCATAGAGCTATCACGTGAATAGCACGCAATGAATTTCCATTAGAACTTTGACATCCGTTATCAATTTAGGGTTAAGTGTCCCACAAATGTAAATTGCAGGGGGTTTAGTGGGAAACTGAAACTGCATTGGGTTATGTGTCCCACAGATTTATATTGCAGGGGGTTGTAGTGGGAAATTGAAAGTGTAGGGGGTTTTGTGTTCCAAAATACATTTTGCATGTTGGTTTAGTGTCCATTACCCTAATATTTATTAATGATTGATGATGCCAAATGATAAATTAATCAAAAAGCATGTCGTAGAAAGCAACATCTCCCTTGTTTTTCGAAAGCTGCTGTGAGGGAGCAGTCGCTTTCTAGAAAGCAGAAAAACAAAATTTTACCAAACACATAAATACTGCTTTTGGATTCGAAAAGCAGCATTCTAGAAAGCAAAAGCGTTATCAAACGGGCTCTCTTACTCATTTTACTGCCAACTAAACAAACTTTAAAACACGATGAATGAAGGATTAGCGAGTATTGGAGAGTACCCACACGTGATTTTTAACGATTCTGCAATCTCGATCAATGATTAGGTAAGACATCTCCTTTCTTAAATAAGTGTGACTAATCTAATCCAATTAGCAGGTAACCTCCCAACAGACTTTAATGAACTATGTATGATAAAGAATTATGCACAATTAATCACGTCGTCTTAATCTAATGACTAGTGTTCGTGTGGCTGCTTTCCGTTGACGCCGCCATCAGACACGTTGGAATTATAACCTCCAGTTTAATTATTCTGCATGGCTTATCAATCTAAACGATGACCTTGGGGTGGGGTATGATTATATGCAAGTCATTAGCTCAAAATTTGCTGAAATGCAACCAACTGTATATTAAATTTATACTTTTATTTGTCAGTTGTAAATTTATTGGCAGAGTTTGTCCATACTAACATGTATCTTAATCTACGAAACACTACGAATACGAAATATTCGTTCTCTTAATCGACGGCAGTGGCTGCACTGATTTTGCATCGCCGCCCTCGTTCTCTTTCCCCAGGTCATGTGGCTCTTCGTCGATTTGTGCGTCTTGTTGTGGTTCTTGCAGTTCTTGCTGTTGGATTTCTTCGACAAAGTCTTTCAATACTGCTAATAGATCTTTCTTAAGTTCTTCCTTAAACCGATCAAAGATCGCAGGGAACTCAGCTATGCCCTTATGGAACTCAGCTATGCCCGACATAATTTCACCAGTTGATGATGGTGAAACTCAATGAAAGCGTCAAATTGATACACCCTGTATCGTACCAGTAGCTTGAGAGAGGCTACGAATCTCTACCAGTAGTTCGTGAGACTACGAAACACTACGAATACGAAATAAAACTGAAAACAAACTGAATAAACTAAAAAACAATTCTCATTCCATGATATTAAAACAAACTATTACAGCGTTTAAATAGAAAATAAACTAACCCTAACTCAGACAGCTTGACCTAATGGACTCGGCCCGGTCTACTAATTAAACATATAATTAAATAAATAAATAAACTAAATAATAAATAATACTAGCTAAAAACTAAATAAATAATCAAATACTACGAATGACGGTGATACGATTGACCCGTATCAATCTATGAGAAGATATTCATTCATACTATGCTCACCGCGTAGCATGTTTGTGTGGTGAGACACTGTAATCAAGTTTTGACAACTAATTTGATAGTGGTGATGTTCATCTTGTGAAATTTTGCTAAGGTTGCATCAGCGCGGAAACATACCGCTATAATAGAGTTAACATCAGTGAATACTCTCTTTATTTAATGTTCCTTGCGCAGCTGATCCCAACTCAAAAAAGAGAGATTTCACGTGCAAAACAACAAAAGTTTGGAGGAGACAATTACTTTGACGTCTTCTTCTAAATGCCAGCAACGAAGTACCAAAAAATTAATTTTATTCTTCTTTGTGGTGGTGGCTATGAAGGACACATTTTAGTCTATGAACTTCATGGTCAGATCATCTGACTCGGATGATTCACATAGATGAATTTTCAAAGTAAACATTAATATAATATGTATTTTATCCTACCGTGTGATTGACACCGGCTTTGAAAATATTTGATGGATTTAGAATGTTTTTTTTTTTTTTTTTTTTTTTTTTTTTTTTTTTTTTTTTTTTTTGCAAAGGATGGATTTAGGGCTAGTTTGGAAATGTTGTGGCGGTGGTAGAAAGCTGCTGTGTGAAAACACAGTAAAGAGCTAATGTGAGTTCTTGATAAAATGTTGTTTGGTAAATATTACGTAGAAGCTGCTGTGAAATATTGATATAGTAATTTTTGTGTTTGGTAAAATCAACTGTGAAATTGCTGTGAGAGGGTAAAATGACAAAAATATATGACACGTGTCATTTTCGGAAAGATAACTATTGATATTTTAAAAAATTGTAAGGTCAAAATCGGTTGTAGATAAATTAATCAAAAGCACTTTATGGAAAAACATCTCCCCCTTACTTCCTGAAAACTGCTGTGGGACAACGAAAACAGTCCGGAAAAGCAGAAATTTTATATACCAAACACACTAAAACTGCTTCTGCTCTCGAAAAGCAATTGTGCTGGCAGCAGAAGCATTCCCAAACTCACCCTTAGAATGTCGTCCCCCATAACTTCACAATCTGGAAAAAATAATTAAAAAAAACGTGATTATCAAATAAACACTCTAATAATAATAATAATAATAATAATAATAATAATAATAATAATAATAATAATAATAATAATAATAAATCCTACCGTGTGATTGACACCGGATTTGAAAATATTTGATGGAATTAGAATGTCGTCCCCAATTACTTCACATTCAGGAAAAAAATAATTAAAAGAAAAAAAGGATTATCAAATAATAATAATAATAATAATAATAATAATAATAATAATAATAATAATAATAATAATAATAATAATAATAATAATAATAATAATAATAATAATAATAATAGACACTCTGATCATTTCCGGCCATAATCCACAAGTCCTCTCCCACTCTCCTCCTTGTGTATATCGTGAATTTGTGACAACTTGAAAGGTCAACTATGGCATTTGATTAGAAAATTGCCAAAGATGAAGTACTCGCGGAGCACCTTAGTGTTTTCCCTAAAGACCGAGTCCAATGCTCTCTTTATTCCATTTTCCTGCATAAATACCCACCAAGCTCTTCTTTCAAAATCACATCCATTAAAGTTTCGAAAGAGAAACCTCATATTCTCTATACACTTTGTTTGTAACTTCTGTTGTCGTTGTTGCTGTTGTTGTTGCTTTCTTCTTGGGAAGATGGAGGTGTTGCACACTGTTTTTGATGCAATCACAGGGCATAAGCAGAAGAAGATTGAAGGGAGAGTGGTGTTGATGAAGAAGAATGTTTTGGACTTCAATGACTTCAATGCTTCTGTTCTTGATAGGGTTCATGAGCTTGTTGGGAAAAAGGTTTCTCTGCAACTCATTAGTGCTGTTCATGGTGACCCTAAAGGTGAGTTGATGTTATTCAAACCGGTTTTTTCTTGCGAGAAAATATGTGGAAGTGTCTTAAGTTTTTGAATATGTGTACGAGTGTCTGTCTGGGCGTGGGATCTAGAAATAAGGTATAGCAGGAGCAAAAAATAATATTCAGATAAAATACTCGAATCCTATGAGCTTAAACCCTAAACTACAGCAAAAATAAGAGACATAATTCAAATGTATATGTGGTTGCAATATATATTTTGTAAGTGTAGCCCACAACTCTCTATATGGCTCAGCCACTGTGTACAACTTACAACTTATCAATCATCATAGATTATTTTTGCTTAAAATTGTGTGTATGTGAACTTGTGAAGGCTTCCATCGTCGACCAAAATAAAGTCATGGTAAAAGCGTATGTTGGGAATTGAAATAAAGGCGCATGTTATTCAAAAGTGAATATTCTCTAACTCATACCTATATTCTACTGCTTTAAAATCTCATGCAGATGATATTAATGGTCGAACGGTCTTGGGTAGCACTCATTTCCATGAAATATACTCCAATGTTGTGTTTTGTATTTTTAGATTTTTTGAGGAATTTGAAATTTACGGTCTAAAAACAAAATATATGATTTTCAATTCTTCGGCAAAGAGCAACAAAGGCAACATTTAATGACCATTTTTGTGAATTATCTCTGATAAAACACTCGTAGACTAGATCTTCACCTACCATTACCTTACACAAATAAAAAAACGAAGCAATTTCACCAAAAAAACAGAGCAACAAATCTGGTAGATTATTTTGGTAATTATCTGCATTGACTGTAAATTGAGTTAATGCTTGTAGTCAACACCAACAACATCAACAATCAATAAATAACCATTTTATTCAAAAGGCACGCAATTTTCAACAATTGTGTGGTTGACTCTGTTCATTCTTTAATTTTGCTGCCATGATCTAATTAACTAATAAGATCGGCACAATTGGCAAATGATCATTTGACCTCCAAACACGAGGCCTTGGTATCGAATGCTGGATGAGAAAAAAAGAAAAAACTTTGTTGATAAAAACTAAAAGTTACTTTCATAATCTCTTACAGAAGAAAGTCTATACTAATATATAAAGAAAATAAAGATTTTGGTGAAACATTTTTCACTATACATAAATGCCCTTCTCACTAAAGAGAAGAAAAAAAAAAGTTATGGTGGAGGTAAAAATTGAAAATCACAAAAAAAAAACCCATCACCTAATAACTACCCATTAACCCATTAGCTTTCACCCACTATCCCCCAACATTTATTATTTCTTAAAAACTCTATTCAATATCGTTAGATTATGAGAAAAATTGTGTTTGCACACACAATGGGTGTGCCAAGTATTCTAGTATTCATTAAGAGTTTAAGACTGATAGTATATATTTTGCGCGGTGAAACACTTATATTAAATTATGAGAAATTTATTAAAACAAGTAAGATTCATCATATTTGTTTGGCAAGCCTGACTAGAGAAAACAAGACACATGATAAGTCTAACCCTAGTAAATACTTTCCCTTCCACACATCGCGAGAATGAGTCTTTGACTGTTGCCACTGTCACCCGGAGAAATTCAAAAAGGCCTGGCGTGGTGCTCTTGGAGCAACTAAAACTTTCTCTTACCTAAGGAGGCACAAATTGCACTCAACCTCCCTTATGGGTAAACAGCGCAATAAATTAAGATTATGTCTTTTTGCTTTTTACGGTCTTGTAAAATAAGAGTTACTCTATAACACTATGGGAAAGTTATCTAAAAATTGTAAAGTTTTGCTATTCAAATTACCGTGTCAAAGTTACCCGGTAAGTAATGGTAAAATTCTTGCACAGAGGTGGGACGGGGTGATAATAATAATGGAAAGAAGGGTCAAGTTAGAATATGAACCGAAACACGAGTGGCCAAATGCAATTCCTCTTTCTTTCAATGACAAATTGTAATTTTCAATTCTTGTGGGGTTTTTATAGGTAAAGAGGTGAAGGGCAAACTTGGGAAAAAGGCATATCTGGAAGATTGGATCACGACGCTGACGTCACTCGCCGCCGGCGACTCTGCGTTCGACGTGACCTTCGACTGGGAAGACGACGTCGGAGTTCCGGGAGCTTTTCTGATCAGGAACTCCCACCACAGCGAATTCTTCCTCAAGAGCCTGACCCTCGAAGACGTTCCGGGTCAGGGTCGGGTTCACTTTGTCTGCAACTCCTGGGTCTATCCCGCCCACAAGTACAAATCCGACCGTGTCTTCTTCGTCAATCAGGTACTACATTATATTCGCTGCTCCATATCTTTCCCAAGTTCCATGTATCAGACTAGAGCTGCACTTCGGGTCGGTTAACCGGCCGGTTTCGGTTAGAACCGACCCGAAATAACCGAATTAACATAACCGGAACCGACCACCGAACCGTATAGGGTCAGTCTCGGTTCGGTCAGGCATAGCTACTAACCGGAACCGAACCGAGTTCGCAAAAACCGGAGCCGGAACCAGAACATGTCGGTTTAACCGAGTTTTTCGTATTAATATATGTTTTTTAATACTACTACCTCTGTTTTCAGCTTACTTCACTTTTTGTCATTGAGTCATTTTGACCCGTTGATTTAATTAGCAAAACGATATAAGAATTTGATAATCTCGTGGAGTAAACTTTACTCTACAACACCATGAAAAAGTTTCCAAAAAATAATATTGTTTGCTATCTAAATCACTGAGTCAAAGTGACCAAGTTACGGATTGAAAAGTCAAAGTAAGACAATACAGAAGAAAAGGAGTCGGTACAAAACTAAAGAAACCAAAAAATATTCAAAAAATAAAAATGAAAAACAGCACAGAACCGGAACTGAACCGAACCGAACCAATGTACCGGTTCCGGTTCGGTTAGCCCTAATGAAAATTTACCGGTTTCGGTTAACGGAACCGAATAAGGAAATACACCGGTTAACCGAACCGAGAACTGGTCGGTTATGAAATAACCGGTCCGGTTCTGGTTAACCGAACATGAAGCTCCCTATATCAGACCATCTCTTAGGAGGCATGCTGCAGCCATACACTTTGTGTCCTTATTCCATGATGCATCGCAATTCAATTTGAGCTTTTGGATTTGCTGGAGGCTTTCATATTTCACCATTAGTTTTCATGAACTGAGCTCTCCAATTTAATCTTCTTCTAACCAATGTCTTCTGTGGATTAAGAGTATTTTTCTGAAAGATAAATACTTGTTCCTTGCTATCCAAATCCCACCGGAAATAAAGATCACCTGCTCTAGGAAGCTTTTTAGCAACCTTCCTTCTTTAATACTATGCACTATAGGTTTTGTCCAGCCTTGTTTCAGCAAGTCTCTTCCTTTGAAGTAGACCAGCTCTAAATGATAGGAGTTGTCCATTCACTTTGGAACAAAAGATGAGCATTAGTTTCACTTCTGGCACCACAAATATGACAGTGCTGTTGTTCTACTGCTTCTTTTCTTGGCTAAGTTTTCAATACTAGAGAGAGCAACATCTGCAATCACTCTCCACCAGAAAGTTTTCAGCTTTGAGGGCAGATTGAAAGACCGAACGAACACTTTTTCTTCCTCATGTAGTTTTGATGATCTACCAGCTTCTTCACCTCTTTTCTCATTTCTCTTCTTCTAATCTTACAACTGTTCTATACCCAGAAATAGTTATGTACTCTCCATGGTTGGCCCACTTCCAAAATCTCCTATCTTCTTGCAGGCTATAAGGAATTGTAACATGAAGCACTGCCATAATTTCTTCTCTGGAAAGCACATTATTCCAGGAAGCTATCCTCCAGCTTTCAGATGACTATTGATGAACTCACTAACTTTTATCTCTTCTCAAGAATCAGCTTCTCCTCTGGTAGGGAGTGTAACCACTTATCCTTAAAAAGATCGATGCCTCTCCCATCTCCTACAATCCATCTTACATCTGCCCTCCAGCGCTTTCCTGGCTGTACAGATACTATTCCAAACTCCAGAGCTATTACTTCTTCTCTTTGCTCTTCAGAATTTTGTAATTGGGTAGTATAGCTCCTTCAAAACTCTTGCAGGAAGTGTCTCTGGATGTTGAGCAATCCTCTCACCTTGCTTTACCACTAAAGCTAATTTAATAATTTTAAGATCTTTAAAACCCATTCCTCCTTCATCTTTCCTCTTCAACATCTTTTTCCAAGCCACGCCAGGACCTTCCCTCTATCTGGATTATGTCCCCACCAGAGGTTCCTTACCGCTTTTATGATCTTTCCAAACACACGAGTTGGGAGCAATATGACAGACGTTAAATAGCTGGTGATAGCTTGAATTACTGCCTTGACCAACGCTTCTTTTCTTCCGCGAAAAAGCAAAAATTGTTTCCAACCTTGCAGCTTGTTGGTGATTCTGGTGATGATTCTGTCAGTAGCTTCTTTCTTTGATTTTTTCCCAAAACACTGGAGCACTATTCTTCATGGATCCAGCTTAATGACACTCTTCAAATCTTCAGTCTCCTCTTTGCTGATGTTTGGGGAGTACACGATCCCTGATTCGTCAGCATCATTTCAAGGCCTGCTTCTTTACCAAACCTTCTAATGATCTTAAGGAAATTTTGTAGCCACTGTCTTTGTGCTTTGAGAAAAATCTTCACATCATCTGCATAAAACAAATGTGCTATAACTGGTCATGTTGTAATCCCCTAATAAATTAACTACTTTGCTGCAGACTTATCTTCCGGGTGAAACACCAGCGCCACTATTACCGTACAGAAGACAGGAACTATTGAACCTGAGAGGGAATGGAACTGGAAAGCTTGAGGAATGGGACAGAGTCTATGACTACGCGTACTACAATGACCTGGGCGATGCTGACAATCCCCGCCCTGTTCTTGGTGGATCCGCAGAGTACCCTTATCCTCGCAGAGGAAGAACCGGCCGTCCACCAATCAAGGAAGGTTAGTCATTTATTGGTTGACTTTTGATAACACTTGATCTCTTTTTTCCAGAAGCTAATAGGTTGACTTCTGAGCTATTCATAGGTTGAGTCATGCCAATATTTTGTAATGTCTTGTTAACATTTGCCTTTCATTTCTCATGTCAGATCTGAAGACAGAAAGCAGGATTCCCCTTCTAATGAGCTTGAACATATATGTTCCTAGAGATGAGAGATTTGGTCACTTGAAGCTGTCGGATTTCTTGGGTTATGCACTGAAGTCCATACTCCAATTTCTTCTTCCCGAGTTCAAAGCTCTATGTGACAGCACGCCCAATGAGTTTGATTCCTTCGAGGATACATTAGAACTTTACAAAGGAGGCTTTAAGCTGCCTGAAGGTTCCGTACTTGATAGACTCAAGGAGAACATTCCTGTTGAGTTGCTCAAAGAACTCGTTCGGACTGATGGCGAGGGACTCTTCAAGTTCCCAATGCCACAAATGATACAAGGTTGGTTTGGCTTTCCCAATTATGTACATTCATTCTTATTTATATGCTTTATATTCTCAAGTATCTTCATTACTTTGGCATTTCTTCTTACGTGTCATTTTTCCGGTGTTGGAACAGCGGATGAGACTGCATGGAGAACAGATGAAGAATTTGGAAGAGAAATGCTGTCCGGGGTGAACCCTGTCTCAATCCGTCGTCTTGATGTAAACTTACCGCTCTCTGTCTGAATTTTGTTTCTTTTGGTTTCCGAGTTTAGTACTCATTACAAAACTCCGATTTTTTCATTGAATACTGAAGGCAAATTCATGATTGGAGTTGAAAATTTGTAGATCAATTGCTTGCATTTTTCGATTTCTCGTTGTTTTTTCCTCCGTTCTCAATATTGTGGTCAGACAAAAAGTAATCTGGAGGCTGGTTTACTGATTTTTTTTTGTCTATTACTGAATTTACTGGTAACTCACCATTCTTTTTCACTTGCAGGAGTTCCCTCCCATTAGCAAACTGGATGCCGATATTTATGGCAATCAAAACAGTTCGATGAACGAAGATCAAATCAAGAACAACCTAGATGGGTTGACAATAGATGAGGTAACACTATTCTTCAATGGAAAATTGGCTCATTTGTTCCCTCACTTTTCAATCATATTCCACATACATAGAAGTTAGACGCCTTATTATGTCTAAAAGATGTTCTGTTCAATTATAATCCAAGTTTTTCCTCATTTAGATGGTATATGCATAAACTCAACGGGGGTGCTTTTTGTTAACTACAGGCATTAGAAACCAACCGGCTATTGATACTAGATCACCATGATGCTCTGATGCCATACTTGAGGCGGATTAATACAACCAGTTCAAAGATCTATGCCACGAGAACCGTCCTCTTCCTCCAGAAAGATGGGACTTTGAAACCTCTGGCAATAGAATTAAGTTTGCCACATCCTGATGGAGATCAATCTGGTGCCATTAGTGAAGTTTACACCCCGGCAGAAGATGGAGTTGAAGGCTGGATTTGGCAGTTGGCCAAAGCATATGCTTCAGTAAATGACTCTGGCGTGCATCAGTTGATCAGCCACTGGTATGACTTCAAAATGTGTTGTTTTAGGCGTTTATTACTTTTACCCTGCGAGTGTTTTTATATGAATGGCCCAAATATGATCGCAGGCTGAATACCCACGCAGTCATCGAACCATTTGTGATTGCGACGAATAGGCAGTTGAGTGTATTGCACCCGATACACAAGCTTCTGCACCCTCACTTCCGTGACACCATGAATATAAATGGATTTGCGAGGCAGACATTGATTAATGGGGGTGGGATTCTCGAGAAAACTGTTTTCCCTGCAAAGTATGCAATGGAATTATCATCTGCTGTGTACAAGAACTGGGTGTTCACCGAGCAAGGACTTCCTGCTGATCTCATCAAGAGGTAACATCAGTTCCTTATTCTTTGAGTTTACGACGAACACGTTAGCCTCAAAGTCCGTTTGGTAATGCTTTTTGCTTTCTAGAACACTGCTTTCTGATGCCAAAAGCAGTATTTGATGTGTATGGTAATTTATTATTTATCTGCTTTCTGTTCATCAACTGCTTTCCCACCGCAACTTTTGAAGTAGGGGAGGGTTGCTTTTCCAGACCTGCTTTTTGATAACTTTATCAATAGACATTTTTATCCATAACAAGAAATGAAGAAGTTACTTATTTAGTTGTATTCAAACTCTATCATGCCTGACATTGTCATTTCGACACTTACAACAAGTATGAAACAATAATTACCAAACCCAAAATGCAAAAATTGATTTTCCACAACAGGTTATATATGAATTTTACCAAGCAGTTTTTAAGGGGATTTTACAGGTTTCTCACAATACTTCTGCACAGCAGCTTTCTAAAAGTTCACAACATTTCCCGAACTGGCCCTTAACATATTACGAAATGCACGAAATATTTTCTCATTCGGCCATATCTTTTGCAGAGGAATGGCGGTAAAGGACGCTAACGCCCCTCATGGCCTCCGGTTACTGATACAAGACTACCCTTACGCCGTAGATGGTCTCAAGATTTGGTCAGCGATCGAAACGTGGGTCCGTGAATACTGTAACGTCCATTACAAGACTGACGAGATGATCCAGGAGGACACGGAGCTCCAGGCGTGGTGGAAAGAGCTAAAAGAGGAAGGTCACGGTGACAAAAAGGATGAGCCATGGTGGCCTAAGATGCAAACCCTGGAAGACCTAATCGAGTCGTGCACCATTACCATATGGGTGGCTTCTGCTCTCCACGCAGCAGTCAATTTCGGGCAGTACCCTTACGCTGGTTACTTACCTAACAGGCCAACGATAAGCCGGCGCTTCATGCCCAAACCAGGAACACCAGAATATGAGGAACTCAAGGAAAACCCAGAAAAGGCTTTCTTGAAAACCATCACTGCCCAGCTTCAAACTCTTCTTGGCATCTCTTTGATTGAGATACTGTCAAGGCATTCTTCGGATGAGGTTTATTTGGGGCAGAGGGATACCCCTGAGTGGACAACAAATGAAGATGCATTGGAGGCTTTTGGGAAGTTTGGGAAGAATCTGGGAGAGATTGAGGAGGAGATTGTGGAGATGAACAATGACGAGAAATGGAAGAACCGGGTCGGGCCTGCCAAGGTACCGTATACTCTGCTCTTTCCTACTAGTGAAGGTGGGCTAACCGGCAAGGGAATACCCAATAGTGTTTCAATCTAAGGCTGCTTCTTTTGTTCTTTCTGTATTTACCGTGTCTTGTTCTTTCTGTATTTAATGTGTCTTGTGCATCTCTACCCATGACGACGTGTTGTGAGTTTCGTAGACACATGTTAGTAATTCTTTGTCTATTGATTCTTCGTGTATATCGATTTTCTGTAAAGTTGTGTATTTTTTAGTGGAAATTTTCAATAAATGAGTTGAAACTGTATTAGAACTGTCGTGTCGTGCCCTTGTCTGTGTCTTGTGTTTTTACTTCTTGTCATTGTGGCGCTGGTTTTAACATAGCAAGCGGCTCGCTATTTCAGAGCCTTTTGGTACTTTTGGTTTTCTGGACTAGCCGGATTGGAATAAATTAGTCGGATAGGATTGGAATAAGCTGAATTTTATAATTAATATTGTGTTTGATTTTGTGCGGTATAAACTCAGTATTAAGGTACAAATAGTCCAAATTAGCTAATCCCCTCATGTAAGGAGACTAATTTAGGGTATTAAACACCATTTTTTCACTATTTAGTACTAGTATTAAAATTAGTTCCGAACAACCAAACACGATATTAACAAATACCTGCCTGAAGTGTATTTAGTCCAATCCCAATATTAGGAAAACCAAACATACCATTAGATTTTTGTTTTTGGGATCGGTTGAATATGTAAACATGATCGAGAAACATATGGGCACACCAAAAGACATAAAATCGCGTCCTTGCGCTCCACCAAACTTATTAAATCCTACCAATGTCATATTGCACCTAATAATCAAGGAGAGGGATCCTCAAAGCCCTGACCAACTATTATATTCTGGCGTATCATCTACAACCATTTAAACATATCATCTCCAGCTCCAGCATATCTGACCCAACTACCAAAATCAGCATCGGATTCCATTAATTTCCTTAATTGGTAATAGATAAGAATGAAAATAAAGGCTGAAGAGAGAGAGAGAGAGAGAGAGAGAGAGAGAGAGAGTAATTTAGCTCCACCCCACTACATAAAAATGTGTGCCTTGCTCGACCACTGCCGAAGATGCCCTCTAATCTCCGGATAATTTGAGAATCAAATCTCCCCATAATGCGTCTTGAAAGTAATTTAGCTCCACCCCACCTAGATTTCCTTTAAAATGGAAAGAAAACGTGCAGAATTCATGGAAAAGGACCAAATAACCTACCATGAACATCAAAATATGGATTTGTCCAAGTTATGGTGGAAGGGGTCACCTTAGTAAAATTAATTATCTCGATGCTTTTTTAAGAATAGGCCTGCTATAATGTTTCATTTGCAGTCACATCCTTTGACATTTCAAAGTTCAAACTCAGAAGAGCTCTCTATGTGCTTCATTTGAGCCACTGAAGGTTTACTATCTACATTCTCTCTTCTAGTAGAGATGGGGAAGTCAATTAATCAGTAGAGACTACTCTAAGATCAAGACATAAACCTTGAAATCTAGTTGCAGCAAGAGGCTTAGTGAGAATCTGCTAGCTGATACTCTGTAGGGACATGACGATGGTCATTTGATCACCAGAAGCAACTCTATCTCTCACAAAATAACAGTCCAACTCCATCTGTTTAGTACGGAGTTAAACTGCATATGTTTTTTATTTCCCCAAATTATCCCCCAAAAGAATAAATATAATGAACTCGTCCATAGTGCCATTACATTCTTTGGTGTGGTTTACACATCTGATTTCCAAGTCAACTAGAGAGATTTTCACAAGCAAAACAACAAAAGTTCAAGACAATCACTTTGACATCTTCTTTTAAATGCCAACAACAAAGTAGGTTCCAAAAATTAGGCTTATTCTACATTTTAGTCTATGGATTTCAAGGACAGATGATTCATATCGATGAACATTCAAAGTAACTATTAATACTATATATGTATTTTTCCTACCGTTTGATCGACACAGTCAATGAAAATGTTTCGTGGATTTAAAATGTTGCCCCCCAGAACTCTATAATCTAGAAAAAAATGAAGTATCTGGGAATTACCGAATTAGTCACCTTTAGGCAACTTGTACATATACTGTATTCTTTTTTTTTGTTTGTTTAAAGAAAATACATATATTGTATTGAAAGTGGTTAATTTATTTTGTTTTAACCACAATAATAAAACATGTTGATTCCAACTTCCAACTCAAATTGCATGGCCCACTTGTGATTATTTGACAACTTGAAAGATCAACTGTAGCACTGCTAGTATAATATTCCAAGATGTGGCGGGAAGCGGTCACCTTTGTAAATTACTTATCTTGAGGTTTATGTAAAAAAGAACCCTACAATAATGTTTTGGATGCAGTCACATCCTTTGGCATTTCAAAGTTCAAACTCAGCAGAGCCCCTATTTATATACCATTTGAACCACTGAAGGTTTGTTCATCACATTCTCTCTTTCTGTCTACTTATCAAAGAGTTTTTCTCCGCCGCAGACGAGGTAAAGTTTGATTCATGGATTCTTGAATTATTATTTTTTTCTTTTTCTTGTACTAATGTTTTAATTTAGTAGTTGTGATATTTGATTTGATTTGAGAAGATAATGGGGGAAGCGATGAATGAACAACTGTTGGACTCTGCGCGGTCAGCAATTTTCAAGGAATCTGTGAGCCTGGAAGGGTCGGCAATGAAGATCAAGGGATACGATTTCAACAAAGGAGTCAACTATTCTGAGCTTCTGAAATCGATGGTCTCCACCGGGTTTCAGGCCTCCAACCTGGGCGACGCCATTGGAGTCGTCAATAAAATGGTGTTGTTAATTACTATATAGTCTTTCTGCCCTCACTTTGGTTAGTTTGAAAATTTTAAGGCTGTTTGAATGAATTGTTTTTGACAAACTTTTTGGATGGTTTTGAAGCTGGAATGGAGGCTTTCGGACGAGTCATTGTCGGATGATTGCAGTGAAGAGGAGAAGGACCCTGTGTACAGAGAGTCAGTGAGGTGCAAGGTGTTCCTGGGTTTTACATCCAACCTCATTTCTTCTGGCATAAGAGAGACTGTGAGGTATCTTGCTCAGCACAGAATGGTGAGTAGTTTATGATTCATTTTAGTATTTTACTATGGTTTCTCATGCTGAGTTTGTATTTCTTATCCATTCTGACATCATAGACTCATTCTAAAACTGATGTTTCCCTTGGAACATTCGATAATTTATGTGTGCATCGGCTTGTGGATGCTCCATTTGGCCCATTTTGTGTTACATTTGACTATTTACGATAATGATTTAAGCACGCGAACAGAGGACATGCTTTTTATTTGGTAAAGTCAGGAAATGTAATAGTTTTTCTTGAAAAGTGAAATGTTAAGAATTTTAAAAAGTAGTATACAGGGAAAAATGAAGTGGAAAAAAGTAAACTTTTGTGACTATTCAAAAGGGATAAACCCATTTAAGAAATGTGGGCACTTAGAAAGGGAGGGATTATCAACTGACTAATATACAATAGGGAATTTTGCTAATGGGCTAATTCTTCACTCTCACCTTCAGTTGAAACAAAATTGGAATTTATCTGTATCTTCAAAGTTCAGACAATTGTAATGAGGTATGACCAAGCGCTTTTTTACATGGTGGTGAATACGAAATGGATTTTTTTTGTTCTTCTGGTGCACTGGAAGAGAAAAAACACTTAGTCTTGTCTACAGTGGTTCGCCGCTGTTGCGTCAGGCAACAGGAGAGAAGTTTTGTCCGATTGCGAGAGTGTGATGTTCCGTTATGAGTAGAGTGGATTTTTGGATCTGCCAAGAGGTTGCTAGAGAAGAAACTTGCAAGAGGCTGTAGTGATGTTCTCGTGAAGACTTAGTGGTTTAGTGAAAATTCGAAGAACAATCCCCATATCTATCTATCTATCAGATATTTGGTGATAAGCCATCTCAGAAGGCAAGCTTTGAATCTTTCAAGTTCCTGACATGAAGTCATCTTTTGATCAAACAAACAGGTTAAGTGTTTGTCTCAGAAGGCAAGCTTTGAAGTTTGAATCTTTGAAGTTCCTGACATGAAGTCTTCTCAATCCTCGGTTATTAGATTTCCCCTTGTGTTTACTAATTTTTTAGTTGTGTTTACCTCTCCAAGTGAAGTGAAGGTACAAAGGCAGACTAATTCCATTTATGTAATATAAAGACTTCACTGATTTTATACTGTTTTGCCTTATCTGAATTTTTCTATTGTTGTTTTCGATCCTTCTTCAGGTTGATGTATTGGTTACAACAGCTGGTGGTATAGAAGAGGACCTTATAAAGTGCATTGCATCAACATATAAAGGCGACTTTTCTCTTCCTGGAGCTCAGCTACGCTCAAAAGGCTTGAACCGCATCGGTAACTTGCTGGTTCCTAATGACAACTACTGCAAATTTGAGGACTGGATCATGCCCATCTTTGACAAGATGCTGGAGGAGCAGACTACAAAGGTATTGTGGCTTATTTTCTCTACCTGCCTTGTATGCCAAAGCCCCTCAAATTCTGATGTATAACGTGGGAACTTTGTGTCTTGCAGAATGTTCTGTGGACTCCTTCAAGAGTCATTGCTCGCTTGGGGAAAGAAATCAACGACGAGAGTTCCTATCTCTACTGGGCATATAGGGTAAGTGCTCATCAAGTGAAACCTAATCTTTATTTTAACAAACCTATCAGCGTGATAGGGCAACATAGCTCCGCATATTATTAAGAAATCAAGAGAAACTCTCCAAACCCATAAAAACATATGGGGTGGAGGCGGTCACGACCAACTTCAGGCCCTAAGGCACAGGGCAGCTAATGGGCTCTAAAAACGAGTATCCTGACGGAGGACACCAGTACGTAAGGGCTCTGTTTGGTTCGTAGTAAAATGTTTTACCCGGGTTAATATGCTACACATAAATATTTTGTGTGAAAAAGTTTTCTCTGCAATTATTTTCTCGTGTTTGGTTGACACTTGCCAAAACAGTGGCCCGTGACGGCAGTGACAATGAAGGTGGGTGGCGGTGATGGGTCATGGTGGAGGTAGGTGGTTAGTGGTGGTGGATGTGTTAGTATGAGTTGTTGTTGTGTTCCTTCACTCTCCGGAAAATGGCTTACGGATTTGAAATGTGTAAATCGTTTTACATCATTTGAGGGAAAACATTTTACGGTAAAATATTTCACCTCCAACCAAACAACACCAAAACAAGGGAAAACATTTTACAGGAAAGTGTTTTACCACCAACCAAACGAAACCAAGGTCTAAGGTATCATGTATGCAGGCAGAGACGCTAACAGTTGATTATATAGGCGGATCTAGGAACCTATCTCTTCCAAAGTCAAAGTTCTTAGGAACTTTTTTCTTATGTGATTCTGTCATTGGCTTCTTGACGACTGCTTCGTGAAGTTTTGATGAAGAAAGGGGAGTAACCATGGAAAGTATAGAGACGCTCATATAAGAGAAATTTGCTTTTGCTTTGTAGAACAACATTCCAGTCTTTTGTCCTGCATTGACAGACGGATCGCTGGGGGACATGTTGTACTTCCATTCTTTCCGCAATCCTGGTTTAGTCGTCGACCTAGTTCAAGGTATTATCCACGCCCATTTGACGCCATTTTCTACCTCATCTTTTGGGTTCTGGATCTGTAATTTTGCCTTTGCATTTGAACAGATGTCAGGGCCATGAACTGTGAAGCTGTGCAAGCAAGCCCTAGGAAGACAGGGATAATTATTCTAGGGGGTGGCTTGCCAAAGCATCACATTTGCAATGCAAATATGATGCGTAACGGAGCTGATTATGCTGTTTTCATCAACACCGCACAGGAGTTTGATGGCAGTGATTCCGGTGCTCGTCCTGATGAAGCTGTGTCGTGGGGAAAGATTAGAGCTTCAGCTGAGAGTGTCAAGGTTTTTATCTAACTAATATTTCCCCTTGAAGTTTCTGTTAGTTGTAACTGAATATCTGTACTCCTATATGAATGCATTCTGGTGCTATTCTTTCTGTGAAAATATTCTGCACCATTTATTATCTGCAACAATGAACTGATCTTTTCCACTGATGTTTCTATTTTAACAGGTACACTGCGACGCAACTATTGCTTTTCCTCTGCTTGTTGCAGAAACATTTGCCGCAAGAGAGAAAAAGGCCGACCTTCAATAAATCATGGAACATGAGGTATGCATTTTGCTGTTTCTATTGAGCCTAGCTGCTGAGCACTTCCTAAACAACAACATCAACTATTTTTTGAGTTCAAGCATGGGGAATTTACTCTTATTGTCTTTTATGGTCAAATATACTCTTGTTGTGAGAATCGAAAATTCGAAAGTTGATTTTTGGAAGTTACAAGTCCAACCTCCACAGATGTGATTTCAGAAAATAGAAAAATAAAACTTTGAACTTCATCAACAGCAAGACCCACCACTATGTTAAATGTTTTTCAAGTGATTGGCCAATGCGGTTGATATGGCAAGTTGGGACATAGTTGGGATGCTTATGTTGGGATACGTAGCATTTTTGAAAATTAAAAAGCTTGAACAGATTGAGGAGTATCTCAAAAGACCTATAGGTAAGTTGAAAACATAATTCAATGGATCGGTCTGGGTTTGGAGGGTCTGGCCCGATGGGCCTGGGTCGTGTCCAGGTCACACAGAAAACGGGTCTGGGTCTGTCACTTTAGGGTAGTCTCTTAAATGGGTCTGGGTCGGGTCAGGTAATGACCCGGCCCATTGACGGGCTTACTTTGAAGTGTGCATTCTTATCTGGACATTTCTCATAGGGCTTATCAATATACTATATTCCCACTAAACTTGAGGCTGGTTACCCGACTGTTAACTTCAGGCCTCGTGGATTAGTCGAAGTATTGCGCGCAAGCTGGCCGGGACACCACGGTTATCAAATAATATGGTAGTTTGTAATCCAATAATGGCAATGAAGTTCCAGCGGCAGCTGGTGATAGCAATTGATGAAGCACTCCTAATGTTACACTAGTTGGTTGATTATTCTTCTGCTTTATGTATCATCAGACGTGCTTTTCACTTGATTGGCTGACTAGACGTGTTAGTTTTGTAGAAAGATATTACTTCCTTGTTGATTGTTTCTTCGTGGATATCATCTATTATCAATAAAGTTCTCCACTCTTTGCCTTATTTTAGGCGACTTTTTATGTTAAGTCGTCCCTTTGATTCTGGTGTTCTTCTTTTCAAATCAGAACTAGTTTTGACATAGCAAGTAATTTGTTATTTCAGAGCTTTAGATTCTTTGTTAAAGGGTATGGGTTCGAATTCCATTCTATACATTTTAAAGCTAAAAAAAAAAAAAAAAAAAAAAAAAAAAATCACCAAGAAGAGCATTGCAAATAGCTTACTGAATACTACAATGCTATACAAATATAACCCAGCAATTGTGTCATTTTACAAGTGTAATGATCTCGTCAAAATGCTGGAGACAGTATTAGTTTCACACAGGAACCATTCCATCGTCATCACCTTGCATCTGTTTGAAGTTGTCTTAAAATAACTTGCAGTTACCACTAAACTTCTTAATAACAAATTTCATCAATAACTTCACAGAAATCTCATAATTGAGATGAAAACAAGATGAAAGAAAGTAGAAGAACTGTATTCTAGAAATTGAAAGATGGGAGAATACAGAATACACTCTCTCAGAGGGTACAAGTAACTACCCAGAAAGAGAAATAACAGAATGGGAAAGATACAGCCAATCAGATTATGACATCTGGACAAGATGACAGTACAATACAAGTATTTGCATAATAATCCCCACGGTATGCCAAATCTCACAATAAAACCTCTCCTTTTTTTTGTAAAACTCTCAGAATAGAGCTCATGTTAAAACTGCTTTTACTTCCTCCGTTTCTTCTGGAATTTCCTGCTTTGACTTTTTAACCTGTAATAGGTCACTTTGACTCGGTGATTTAAGCATGCAATGATTACCAAATTTTTGTATCATTTTGCTAATCAAATCACCGGGTTAAAGTGACCCAGTGAATAGTGGCAAAAAGTGAAGTAGGTTGTTCTAAATATACAGAGGTAGTATCTTCTAAAAAAAATGTCACATTGATGCACCTAATAATTAAGGAGATGGCTCCTCGAAGCCCTAATCAAATTTCATAATCTTGTGACGTATCATCTACGCACCCATTTAAACGGATCGTCTCCAGCTCCAGCATATCTTCCATAAAATCAGCATCAGATTCAATTAATTTCCTTAATTAGCAATACATAAAAACACGTGCATCTTCTCCCTCGAGTATAGCGGTCCGGTGCTTGGCCACTGCCGAACATGCCCTCAAATCTCTTGGATATCAAATGAGTATCAATTCTCCGCATAATGCTTCGTCTTGCAAGCACTAATTTAGATTATTGTCATAATGAATGAGTTCTAATTAAGCTCCACCCCAACCTTAATTTTTTTTTTAAAAAAGTTGAAAGAAAACGTGCAGAATTCATGGGAAGGACCAATAACCATGGAAAACATCAAAATATATATGGATTTGTCCAAGATATGTGGCGGGAAAGGGCCAGGTGCCCACGTTAGTTAACTAATTATCTCGAGGTTTTTGTTAAAAAAAAACCCCTACTTGCAGTCACATCCTTTGGCATTTCAAAGTTCAAAATCATCCGAACCGCTATAAATATCACTGAACACTGAACGTTTAGTCACCACCACATTCAGTCATTCTCTCTTTCAGTCTACTTACCAAATAATAGTTTTTTTTATCCGCAGCAGACAAGGTAAAGTTGAATTATGGATTCTTGATACCATATAAGTTTTCTTGTACTGATGTGTTAGTAATTTAAATAGTTGTGATATTTGATTTGATTTCAGCAGCAGAAGAGAATGGGGGAAGCAATGAATGAACAACTGTTGGACTCTGCGCGATCAGCAATTTTCAAGGAATCCGTGAGCCTTGAAGGGTCGTCGATGAAGATCACGGGCTACGATTTCAACAAAGGAGTCAACTACTCCGAGCTTCTAAAGTCAATGGTCTCCACCGGTTTTCAAGCCTCCAGCCTTGGCGATGCCATTGGAGTCGTCAATAAGATGGTCTCCTTACTCTAATATAATCTTTTCAGCATGCACTCATTGGTTTAGTTTGAAAATATTTAAGGTTGTTTGGCTGACTTACTTTTGATTGTTTTTTTTGGGTGGTTTTGAAGCTGGAATGGAGGCTTTCGGACGAGTCAATGTCGGATGAATGCAGTGAAGAGGAGAAGGACCCAGTGTACAGAGATTCAGTGAGGTGCAAGGTGTTCCTGGGTTTTACATCCAACCTCATTTCTTCTGGGATAAGAGAGACTCTTAGGTATCTTGCTCAGCACAGCATGGTGAGTAGTTTATGATTCATACAACAACTTTTTGCAAAAAATGTTGCTAGAAGTCGCGAAATTTTACCATGCAAATGTCAAATTACTTTGAATCTCTGTCTTCAGGTTGATGTATTCGTTACAACAGCTGGTGGTATAGAAGAGGACCTCATAAAGTGCCTTGGAGCGACATACAAAGGCGATTTTGCCCTTCCTGGAGCTCAGCTACGCTCAAAAGGCTTGAACCGCATTGGTAACCTTCTGGTTCCTAATGACAACTACTGCAAGTTTGAGGACTGGATCATGCCCATCTTTGACAAGATGCTGGAGGAGCAGACCACAGAGGTATTGAAGCTTATTCATTTCCTTTCCTGCGGTTTGATTTCTTATATGATGTCATGTTCAGTTCTGGTGTTTGATGTGAAAAACTCGTTGTCATGCAGAATGTTCTGTGGACTCCTTCAAAAGTCATTGCTCGCTTGGGGAAAGAAATCAACGACGAGAGTTCATACCTCTACTGGACATATAAGGTAAGTGCTCAACCAGGTGAAACCCAATCCATTTTTCTTAAAAGAACCTTCCAGCATGGTAGGTCAGCATAACCAAGGGCGGATTCATAAATTTGGCACAGTGGGGGCTACAAACACTTTCAAGTTTAATGACGCATCTTTCGGTAAATTTTGAAGTATTTAAGGATTAAGATTATGATCTTAATAGATTGCTGAGGCTAATATGTAATATGAGTGGGGGCTAC
Organism: Linanthus parryae; assembly: GCA_023055425.1. Lineage (NCBI taxonomy): Eukaryota > Viridiplantae > Streptophyta > Magnoliopsida > Ericales > Polemoniaceae > Linanthus > Linanthus parryae. The sequence goes on from JALGPY010000002.1 coordinate 4,724,847, forward strand.
TGTAATTAAATCCACAAAATGTAGAGTAACCATTGGAAATATCAAATTTGAGTGGAGGCTAATGTAATTAAGTTAACAAAATATATGGTGAAAATTGTAAATTTATAAACGTATAGCCTCCACTTGTCTCCATATACATCCGCCCATGAGCATAACCCCCCATATATTTAAGAATTCAGGAGATTGGTTCCAAACTCGTAAAAACGTGGGGGTGGGGGTAGCTGAAAGGAACATCCGTAGGGCAGTAGTACATAAGATCTAAAGCATCCTGACTACAGAGACTGACAAGAGGAAAATGTCGATCCATCTGATACTAGAAGTGGATCTACGAACCTAATCTCTTACAAAGTCAAAGTTCTTAGCAACTTTTTTTCTTATGTGATTCTCTGTTATCGGCTTCTTTGATAGCATCCATGTGAAGTGTGAAGACGCTCATACAAAAGTGATTTTTCTTTTGCTTTGTAGAACAACATTCCAGTCTTTTGTCCTGCATTGACAGACGGCTCACTGGGTGACATGTTGTATTTCCATACTTTCCGCAATCCTGGTTTGGTCGTCGACCTAGTTCAAGGTATAGTTCCCCCATTTCAAGCCATTTTCTACCTCATCTTTTGGATTATAGATCTATAATGTTGCCTTTGCATTTGAACAGACGTCAGGGCCATGAACTGTGAAGCTGTGCAGGCAAGCCCCAGGAAGACAGGCATTATCATTCTAGGGGGTGGTTTGCCAAAACATCACATATGCAATGCGAACATGATGCGAAATGGAGCTGATTATGCTGTTTTCATCAACACTGCACAGGAGTTTGATGGTAGTGATTCTGGTGCACGCCCTGATGAAGCTGTTTCGTGGGGAAAGATAAGAGCTTCAGCTGAGAGTGTCAAGGTTTTAATCTATTTTTTCCCTTGAAGTTCTGTAGTTGTAACTGCATATCTATACTCCTTTATGAATGCAACGTCAGTTCTGGTGCAGTTCTCTCTATGAAACCACCAAAATCTTCATCATAGGGAAATTCGGGGAAAAATACATTCCACAGCCATGCACATTGCTTATTTGAAAAAAAAAAATAAACTGATTATTTCTCACTTTTTTTTTTTTTTAATTAATTTAATCAGGTACACTGCGACGCAACTATTGCTTTCCCTTTGCTTGTTGCAGAAACATTTGCCGCAAGAGGAAAAAAAAATATCAGCAAATCATGAAACACAAGGTACGCGATTAGCTGTTTCTACTGGGGCTGTTGATCGCTTCATAAAAAGGTTTATTGGTCAAACGTCAACTATTTTAGTTTTTTTACACAACTTTGGGTTCATGGGGAATAACATACCTTGTCAGTCAGAAAATTGGAAGTTGTTGTTTTTTTTTTTTTTTTTTTTTTTTGTTTTTTTTTTGTGTGTGTGTGTGTGTGTGTGTGTGGGGGGGGGGGGGGGGGGGGGACAAAGTACCTCAAAGAAAAAATTTCAGAAAATAAAAATAACGTTCAAGTATACCACATACTTATGTGTAGGGATGGCAATTGGGTCCGATCCGATCTGAGATCCGACGTGATCCGACCCTAATGGAGCAGATCCGATCCGATCCGTTTGCAAATGGATCGGATATGGATCATAAGTTTTGTGATCCATGAAATCCGATCCGATCCGATTAGGTTATCATACCTAATAAATTCAATAATATACTTGTATTAATATAACTACATATTTAACTTTTACTATGTTTACTTTAGATAACGTCATAAGTTTGATACATCTATATTGTTATTGTGAATAAGTCGATAAAATTATAAATGTAAAGTGTATGTTAATTCAATTTTAATTTCAGATGAACTAAAAATACTGTATGCCATGATCCGATGGATAATCCGATTCGAATCCGGCGAAATCTGGTCCGAATCCGATCCGATCCGAAACCTTATGGATCGGATCAGGATTTAGGCTGATCCGATCCAAACCCGATCCGTTGCCATCCCTACTTATGTGGGCATCTCTCATAAGGCTTCTTACGATGCAGGAACAAACGGCAATGGGTATTAAGTTTGATTTCTGTGGCCACAAACTATCCGTCCTCAGCAAAAATGTGTGCATTTGCGTTAGACACAAGCATATCAGACGAAGAAGGAGCCGAGGTGGGGAGCATGGCTACTTTTGGGCATCGTTTAGGGCGTCAAATTCCGATGTTTCTGTTTTCTTTACAATTTTAGGAAAGACTTTCAAGTCACAACTACTTTTAGTAGGAAATTTCAATCTCGATTCCACGAATTAGGTTATAGTCTTAGATTTGTTTCGTCATCTGGGCATTTTCGTAATGTTAACTATATTTGGCAGTTTTTGTCATTTTGCTTATTTATAGCCGTGTAATGCAAGACTTTATATTTCATCTCGTTCGATATTCTGGTTCCTCTACACCACGAGATTTTCATCATTTACCAGACGAGAGATTGATGTTATGGTCTCGTCTTATGCTTTCACTGCACGAGCTTATCATTAAATCATAAGTTAACATTAAACTGAAGGCTTGCACTGGTATCAACTATAGAGTCCCGTGGATTAATCGATGTGCGCTCAAATTGACCAAAACAGCTCATATATCAGCTGTATTAACAATTTGTAATCTAACTGTTGACGAAGAGAATCTATAGTCACATAGAATAGTCACATAGATTGAGTGCGATGTAGAAGCTGATAATGAAGCGTGGGGAAAGGTCTAAATTCACACATTTTATTACAGTGCAGAAACACAACGTCGAGGCTGAATTGAATTAATTAACAACGATGTAGGTGAATTAAGGATTACACAGAGAGGGAGAACTCTGAATGTTCATACCCAAATTCCCAATTAATGAAGAGTTTGTTCGATTCCTTCTCCTGCTAGGTGATAATGGAGAGGGGAAGCTGCTATATGACAACAGTTTTAGCAATGTTGAGAAGGAATAGTGGATTTGAATTTCTCCCCCCAAAGCTCTTGAACCTTTGATGTATATGAGAAATTTGTAACACACCAGCCTTTATATAGGCTGTGGTGTGTGGATAATCACTTACTCCATGTTTATTTGTCATGAAAAACATGTGAGAAAATGATTCATGTGTGTTCATTTCATAAGAAAGTATGTGGGGAAAGAAGTAATACAATTTTACTGTAAATATTGTGTTTTTGTGAGGACAAAATTTGAAGGAAAGTGTTTTCTGCGAGAAAATAAAAATGGTGGGTTTTACAACTTTCATGCACAAATGGTCACCTTTTACCAATTATATTTTGACCCCACATTAATCTGTAATTACCATTTTGTTGATCCCAAGATAAAAGGGAGGCTCCATCGACATTGATGGTCGTCGGGGGAGCAGCTATCCGTAACTTAGATGGCGATTTCGTGATGGCGATGGTATTTCCAGTGCCATACAACAACAGATCTCTCTTGCCTGAAGCTTATGCTCTTATATTAGCAATGAAGGAAGCTATTACTCGTGGATTCTTCAATTTGATTTTAGAACCGGATAATCAAACCCTCGTTCACCGCTTGAACCAACAATCACCGCAATGATCAACTTTCTCGGAGAAGGGACAACGAGTTGGAAAGACTCTCAAGTCTCTTATAAGTTGCAGGGTTCAATAGTGTAAAAAATACCATACTTGCCTTGCCCATACCCTAGGTAAATTGTGCTTTGGCTTGTGATGTATTTTTCTTTTGGGCTATTACTTGCCCCACTTGTTTGTATGACAATTGGACATCTATCTGATAAATGTAATATCTAAATAAATTACATGACTGTTTTCAAAAATATAAAAAAGATAAAAGGGAGGCTAACCGTTGGGCCAACCAGGCGGCTCATCTGGTTGCGGCTTATGTACTTAAGCAGATTTGTTCCTTAGTTGTTCTAGATGGTCCATCAGGGTTTATTGGAGCGGTTTCGGCCCAAGAAGCAAGATGCCCACCAAGTAATGTTTTTTTTAGGAGAACCACCGAAGTAATGTTGGGCTAGTTTAGGCATTGTTAATTTAATTCCCTTTTTAGAAAAATACCATTTGACAAATGGGTGCTAACTCAAATGTTAGAACTTTTAAAAGTTCTTTCATGAGGTTCCGGATTCAGTTTCAGTAGGCGACACTCATGTAAGTCTCAAAAGGGGCATCTTCGCAAATTAGATATATGTTTGAGTTAATCATAAAGGCTAAATTGCACCGGTGGTATTCATAATTTAGATTTTGTGTGAATTTGGTACCCATAGTTTCAGTTGTAGCATCCTTGGATGCAAAGTTAACGGAAGATATTATTGTTGTAACAAATTAAAAATATGAGTAGTGTGGATGCTGCAATTGAAACTATGGGTACATAATCCACGCCAAATCCAAATTATTGGTATTGGTACCACCGATGCAGTTTAGCCAAATCATAGAAGAGCCCTCAGTTGTGTGTTATTCGACTCATATCCCGCACTTCATATCATTTTGCAATTTCCAACCGTTGGTACTATACTCCATATCATTTGAGTCCTGGAGGGTTTAGTTTAGTCACCTCTCTCTCTCTCTGACATATATCTGTAGAATCTCCCTCGCCGGCAAAGGGTTTCGCCGACGAGGAGATAAAATTAGCTTACAGAAGAAAGAAAGAAAGAAATGGGTGAAGCGAAGAAAGAAGCTGTTTTGGACTCTCTGCGTTCAGTAGTCTTCAAGGAATCAGAGAGCCTTGAAGGCTCGGCTATGAAGATCGAGGGTTATGATTTCAACAAAGGGGTCAACTACTCTCAGCTTCTCAAATCAATGGTCTCCACTGGGTTTCAAGCTTCCAATCTCGGCGACGCCATTAGGGTTGTCAATCAAATGGTGGGTCTCTCTCACTTTTGTCTCTCTTGTTGGTTTTGAAGAGTTAGAGGGTGTTTGCTGATTTTTTTTTTTTTTTTTTTTTTTTGAGGAAGTTTCATGATTTGTTTTGACAAACCCTAAATTCAAAATGGGCATAAGTTTCTTTCTCTTGTTGGTTTTGAAGAGTTAGAGGGTGTTTGCTGATTAGTTTATTTTGATTTGTTTTTTGTGGGTTTGGTGGTTTTGAAGCTAGACTGGAGGCTTTCCAATGAGTCCTTGACAGATGATTGCAGTGAAGAGGAGAAGGACCCTGTGTACAGAGAGTCGGTGAGGTGCAAGGTGTTTTTGGGCTTTACATCAAATCTCATTTCTTCTGGGATAAGAGATACTGTTAGGTATCTTGTTCAGCATAACATGGTGAGTGATTGATGCTAGATTTTCTGCTGCTGTTGGGTTTGTGATTACTGTCTGTTTTGAAACATAAGTCGTATTCTTGAATGAGAATGGAATGTTCGAAAGGCCGATAATTTAAATCGCGCGGTTCAAAGCCCTTGTATATATTCGTGAATTAAGAGTACATGATGTTGCTAGTTGTTATGCTAATCAAAAGTAGGATAGATATTTAGCTCTTATTTTATCATCTTGAGTTGAAACCAAATTGGAAATCATCTGTCTTCAAACATTTATATAGCCAAGTGCTTTTTACATGGTGGTGAATCACAAAATCAGCAACTAAAGGAAAGAAAAATAAGGTTCACAGAGTGGGGATTGAACTAATTTTGAAGTGATAGGAAACTAAGGGTTTTTTTGTTGTTCTGGGGTTTGTCGTTTGTCAGCTATATGAGATGGAATTCATACTCCCCCCCCCCCCCCCCCCCCCCCCCACCCTCTGTTATAATACAATACTTTACCTGAGGAAGGAGTTCAGTTAAAGGTTTAGAGATCTTCCTGTATCAAAACTATTCATAGGAATCCGTTCCGTACTGATGAGGTTCCTGACACACAGCATGGATGAGTCACAGTATTAAACGAGGTCTAAGAATGAAGTAGGGGTAAAACTAATTAATACGAGCTGTGGCTAATACCCTAGGCATAAAAGAAGCATTTTCTATGGGATCCTAAAACCCCCAGCCACCTCGAAAATTCATGACGAGGCCACCAACTTGGTGAGTTCACTTTCAGGTGCTTGTGAACTGATTCTATGTTGTATAGATGTGAAAAGTCCCAACTATGCCATTTCATAGCCCTTTACTGGATATGGAGCCAATGTAGTTTTTCTTCCGTTTGATGCAATACCCTTTATGGGGTACTTCCTCTGTTTTTCGAAAGAGGGCTTTAGGCCAGAGATCTCATGTATAGGTAGGTAATGATGGTCTCATCCGATCAAGCGAAAAATAAGTAATAGAAAGTCCATGAGCATGATCAAAGATACCCTGAGGTAAGAAGAGTTTTTGGCCAATTCAGCCGATTTCGTAGTTTCCCGATTAATTGAGTACATTTTAACTCATGTCCAAGCAATGCTGCATCCTATAAAGAGCAGTTGCTTACCTCCCCGGGTTAGCATCACTTCTTTCTTATTCTGGCTTTGCTGATTTACTTTGAGCTTCTCTTTTCCTCATGTAGCCTAGTACAACTGTTGTTGATTATGGTAAGGTCCAATGAGAGATCTAGCTCATAGGCCCCTTGTTGATAAAGCCGGAACGAATTTTTAACCACCACTATCGCTTGATCTATTACAGCTCTGAGAAATCCTCGTAGAATGCTCTGATTTCTCTTTCATCTTATTTTTAACGAGGTTTGGTCAAAGCACTTTCGTTAGTTGCTGCATTCTTCTTGCTCTTAGCTAGGGAAGATATCATTAAGCCCTATATAGGTTTTCTCTTTCGGAGAAATAAACCATAAAATAGTAAAATGTAACGTATGGGATGGACAAAGCATGTTTGTGTTATTCTACGTTTTCTAGTATTTTCTTGGGTGCTTTGGAAGAGAAATGGGACCATTGTATTAATGTGTTTGCAGTTTGGTATGAACCAATAGTTAAGAAGTCAATGTCTCGTATTGAGAGCTTCATGTTCGGTTATCAGCAGTCTGTCACGTAAAGGGGCTCAAGGCATTCTTGATACTGGGTTCTGCCAAGAGATTAATAGAAGGTGCCCGATAAGAAATTTTTCAAGAGTTTTAGTAGAGTTCTCGTCAACCCAGGTATTGAAAGACTTCATTCTCTTAAAACTATATTTGGGAAAATCAAAGAACTACACCTATATTTGTTACCAGATTTTGAATACGCGGTGTTTTGATTGACCAAACAAACACAAGTAGGGAATAGCTTCTCTTGTACGGCAAGCCATTAGAAAGCATTTGAGTTTCCATAGACATTTAATTTTCCGATAGATTGTTTTCTCGGTTCTTTGGTTTCAAGTTTCAACTCATGTTTGCAAATCTAGTCCCGAACTGACCGCTCAAGTATCCTTTGAAGTGATCGAGTGAATTAAGCTAAAAGGGCAGATAGATGATATCTATGGTTGTTGTAATTGAAGATTTTCACTGATCTTGTACTGTTTTGCCTTCAGTTTCCTACTTTTGTTAATTTTCTATCCTAAGAAGTTAGAAGGTTTGAAGCTTTACCATATATGAACTTTAAGTTATTATGATCTGTCACCAGGTTCATGTTGTGGTTACCACAGCTGGTGGTATAGAAGAGGACCTTATAAAGTGCCTTGCAGCAACATTTAAAGGGGACTTTTCTCTACCTGGAGCTCAGCTACGATCAAAAGGTTTGAACCGCATTGGTAACTTGCTGGTTCCTAATGACAACTACTGCAAGTTTGAGGATTGGATTATTCCAATTTTTGACCAGATGTTGGAGGAGCAGACCACAAAGGTATTGAATCTTACTTATTTTCTTCACCCCCCCTTCCCCCCCTGGCTTTTACACCTTCAAAATTGTATGTTGATCCAATATTTTGCGGATTCATTGTAAGTAATTATGCCGTGCATTTCTTGGTGCCTTTTCTACTCTAGAGTTCTTTTAGCTGATGACAGAAAATACCGTCTTTTGGTTGATAAGGTTTATATCTCCGAGAATGTGATTATTCTTGTTAAGTTTGATTTTCATTGATACCCAACAAGAACTCACTGTTGGTCTTCATAAGGACATTCAAAATGCTTCATTTCTTGTTATTTGTACATGAAATTGTACAATATTTCCCAGTTTGATTCCTTCTGAGGAGGAACTTCTCACCTTTTGGTGATGATGTGAATTTGGTGTCTGCTCTCCTCTCTGTCCACCGTTTCTGTTTCCTCAAACAAATTAGTGAAGTGTTATCCTAACTATTTTTTATGTCTTTCAGAATGTTCTGTGGACTCCTTCAAAAGTCATTGCTCGCTTGGGGAAAGAAATAAACCACGAGAGTTCATACCTCTACTGGGCATATAGGGTAAGTGCTTATCCAGGTGAAAGTTGATCATGTCCAAAGACTAAGGACAGCTAATAATTTCCTAAACTATTAAGCATTAAAAAAGTGAACAAATTAGTCAAAGCATCCTTATGTTTTAAGGTTTTTGTTATCTTTTTGTTTGTAGTTTCTGTTGTTGTTGCCTGCTTTTTATACTTTTAGGTGACACAGTCATTACCACATGAAGTGTAAAGCATGGTCATACTAAAAGAATTCATTAGACTGGTCAACACTTCCAGTAACATATGGCTAGGAATTTCCCTTATCTCAAATAGCCACTTCCTTTCAAAATGAATGTATGACATTAGGCACTCTGTTATGTGAAGGTCAATGCACTTTAGGTCACGTTTGGTTTTTCGGACTAGCCGGACTGGACTGTACTGGACTGGACTAGGTCGGATAGATTGGACTGGATTAGCTGTATTATATTTAATACCGTGTTTGGTTATGTACAGTATAACGTATTATGAATAGTTGTTGGCGTAATTAATGTTCAATTCCAACTATACTGAATAGTCCAATACTGTTAATACTCTTCTGGGGGAGGGTATTAAAATAGGGTATTAAACCCATGTTTTTCACTATTTAGTACCGGTATTAAATTTAATCCAGAACAAACCAAACAAAGTATTAATAATCACAGTACTATAATTAGTCCAATACTAGTTAATACCACTAATACTAGAAAACCAAACATGCCATTACTTCAAATGTGGAAGTGAAAGCAAGACTAAAAGAAGACTGGCATTAAGAAGATGGGCAGTGGAAAAAATTTGGATATATAATCCAGCATGTTGAAAGAAAGGGTAAACGAGATGAATGTCATAAGAGTGTGGGAAAAACTTCTGAGGACTTCCCTAAACACATGAGATTATGGGTGAGTCAAAAATATAATGTTGGAGGACACAGTTGATGACCAGTTTGGTAATGCTGTGGTGGTCCAGGAAGCTGTTGTGTGAGAAGCACTGTGAGGAAGTTTCTGTGAATTTTAGATAAAATGTTGTTTGGTAAATATTGCGTAAAAGCTACAATGAAATATTGATAAAGTGATTTCATGTTTGGTAAATTCAACTGTGAACTTGCTGTGATAGGGTGAAATGACAAAAATATATGAGCCCCGTATCAGTTCCTTAAAGATAAATATTGAGATTTTTAAAGTCGTAAGATTAAAATCGGTTGTAGAAGAATTTTTTAGAAACAACTTCCGGGAAAGCATCTCCCCCTTGCTTCCTGAAGGTTGCTGTGAGCAGCAGAAACTGTCCGAAAAGCTAAAAAAAAAAAAAAAAAAAGCAAATTTTACAAAATGTACTAAAACTGCTTCTGCTGTCCGAAAGCAGCTGCTGGCAGAAGAAGCATTCTCAAATTGGCGTTTAGAAGATTCTGAAATGTAATTAGCAAGTCAAAATTTCTTATATTCAGGTAGTACAACTTATTTTCTTACCTCTTTGTAAACTAGTCTCTACAACTGGATTTAGTACAAGTAGTCAACAAATTCTGCATGAGAATTGATGGTTGTTAGTTCTTCATTACTCAAGGTGCAGCGGCCATCCTCATGATCTGTTACTCTATTGATCTGCCTAAGGAATGTGCTTGCCCGAACCAGGCCTTGTATATACTTCCATTTCCCCTGGTGTGCGTTCATGTGTTGAAATTAGTTGGAAAATAAAAATTCTATAATATAATAGATTTGAAGTACTTAGCGAGACTTGTTGATCAATGTGGACACTGCAGCTATTCATTTCATCGTGAGAGAACAATAACTTAAAAAAACAAAAATCTCAGAAAGCAACGTGTTCTTCATAGAAGATAAATCATATATCAGCCATTGATCTTAACCTACTCCTTATGCCTCACAGAACAACATTCCAGTCTTCTGCCCTGGGTTAACAGACGGGTCACTGGGGGACATGCTCTACTTCCATTCCTTCCGCAATCCTGGTTTGGTTGTCGACGTAGTGCAAGGTATAATATCCCCAATTAAACCCCATTTTTCTGCATAATATATAAATATAAATTCTGACTACATACTTTTTGCCTTTCCTTTGAGTAGATATCAGGGCCATGAATGGTGAAGCTGTGCATGCAAATCCCAGGAAGACAGGCATGATCATACTCGGAGGAGGCTTGCCCAAGCATCACATTTGCAATGCGAACATGATGCGTAATGGAGCTGATTATGCTGTTTTCATCAACACTGCACAGGAATTTGATGGTAGTGATTCTGGTGCCCGCCCTGATGAAGCTGTATCGTGGGGGAAGATACGAGGTTCAGCTGAGAGTGTTAAGGTTGTTTTAACTATGTTCTTCCCTCACGACGTTGAAGTTTCTATTAGTGGAAATTGCACATCTATACTCCTAATACTAATAGGGATTTTTTTTCTTTTTATAATAACAAACTAATTGTTCTAACCTTTTTATTCTTATATATCAAACAGGTACACTGCGATGCAACCATTGCTTTCCCTTTGCTTGTTGCTGAAACATTTGCCGCTAGAGAAAGACCGACCATCAACAAATCATGAGACACGAGGTAGGCATTGTGTTGCTTCTTCTACTGAGAGGGATTCTGCAATTGGCTTATCCGCAAATACCAACTTTCTCAAGTTTCTCTTTTTAGAATTTAGGGCTTGTGGGTGGATGCAGTGGTGGATCTAGTATAGGACTGGTAACTTTTAAAAATTGCACTTATTCCCCTTGTTTTGGTAAATTTTTCAATTTAGCCCTCATTTAGCCCCCAATCAACTTTTTAAAATTTAGATTTTACCGTTATTTTGTTTAAGTTTTCTAATTTAGCCCCCACCGTAACGAATTCCTGGATCCGCCCCTTGGTGGATGGAGTTTCAAAAAATTGAAAATTTGGGTCTGGGGCCTAATGCGAGGCAAAACCGGCACAAAAGAACATACTTCAAGCCCGACCTCACAGCTCTACTTCAGGAAATAGAAACCTGGAGAACTTCTGGGCACATGAGTGTCTCGAATGGCATGCTAAAAATGGTTCAGATTCTGAAATTATAGCATCTCGGTCCTCCATTAGGGTTCTATCTTGATCCTCTCTTTAGCATTATGCTAAATTTGGTTTAAAATTTGAGACCAAATTGAGCATTGTGCTAAAGCTAGAATCAACTTCACCAATAAAAATCTAAAGTCAGCTAGCTCTATCCTTAAATCTTCACCAAGCCAGCTTTGAATCAGATGCACAAGTTCTGGTCAGTGCCATGAATGGTAAAACTGTTATGCCTTGGAAAGTTGGCATATCATTCAGACTTCAGAAGATCTCCAGCAGCAAGAAGTGAAAAAAAATGTAAACCTTACATATTTTTTAACTTTGCACGACATATATTTTGAGGGATCCAAACAGTATAATTTTATTTTGTGAGTTAAAATATGCAAGTGTGAAATGCATAGGAGAGAGATAGACACGTTACTGTGCATTCCTACTTTCTAGTTCTGTACATATATAGAAGAAGATGCATGTTTGTAAAATGCATGCTCATTTGCATAACCTGTTTGGATCTGAATATTTCACTGGCATCTTCAGTCTTTTTGCCAATAATGCAATTTCCATGATCTATTAGAGATATATTGGAGTATGAAATGCTATATATAGTTATATGCCCAAATTTACTACTATTAATATGCTAAATTTAGATTTTGAATTGGTGTCTCCATTGGAGATGCTGCTTATCACTAAAACTATAAGCTGACACCAACTGGGGCATTATATGGCAGGTTGTTATTCCTGTGGCAGTTCCTGTTCTAAGGAGAAAGCTGCTGACTAGCATTGAAGCACCCTGGACTGTTTTACTAGATGAATATTGTTGCTGATTTGTACACTATCAGGTTTGACGATTTTACGTGCTTGCTTACCAAAATAGTGGATATATATTTCTCATTGTGTCAAACCACCGCTTGGTTGATTCCAGAGCTTATAGGACTAGATAGAGGATTATCAGGAGCAGGCAAAAGCCGCCTTATATTTAACCATCGCTTCTTTCCCTAATGTATTGAATCTACATGTTGATTGAAGATAAATTTCTGTTCTTTTTAGGAGGTGTGAACATGGTTGTGTATTTTTCTTTTTCTTTTTTTAATGAAGGGGGTTCAAAACTTGTATTTACAGCAACATTAGTACAGTGCTCTCGTATTGATGATATCTTCTGAGATCAAATGGTTGATTTATTCTTCAAGGCTATCAAAAGAGAGTATTGCAGGATAGATGCAACAAATGTTAAAACATATGATGATGTTTATGTTTCCCCAAAACCATTCAAAGTACTCCTCAGATGCCATGAGATGTTATAGAACATTCTACTCTACTGAAAGAATGTCGAGAGCTTCTGAACTAGGCTTATTAGCCAACATCAATCTTTACTACTACTAGTACTATTACCACCACCGTTCCAAAATGTGTTTTTGTGAGTTTCTTCACTTATTTTAAGGCAACGATTTCACTCGTAAAACGATATACTAATAGACTATGAAGTTCTAGTATCATTTTGCAAGTAAAATTGCCACCTTAAAATACGTGAAGAAAGTCAGCATGACAAAGCGAAGAGCATAGTTAATTTTTTCAGATTTTAGAGTTTAGGGTTGGGTTTGGGTGAGGGTTGGGTCTTGGGTGGACTCTTATTTTCATAACTGGAAGTTGGATTTGGGGCACTATTATGTGAGGCAAGAAATGCCACAAAGAACTAATTTGAATCCCCACTTCAGAGCTCTATTTTCTGGAAATAGAAGCCTGGAGGAGTGACATGCATTTGTCTTGCAACAGGTTGGGTTCTACCTAGACAGTTACTGACTAGCAATCATGATTTTGGGCGTTTACTGAAATGCCATATAGATACCTCTTGGTATTTCAAACTACACGGTTAGCTTATTCTTAGAGTCCTTATAGGATTCCATACAACATTATCATAAACAGACAGAGACATTATATCTGGCTATCATTTTTTAATCTGCCGATACATTATTGAATGTATGTACATGTCGAATGAAAAGAATGTCTAGTCTTTCAAGGAGGTGTGAACATGAATGTGAAGTATTTTGTGAACAACCCTGTTGCTGCCGCTTTAGTCTACTCCATAAGTAGTTGACTTGGTGGTTTTGCATTTCCAATAATCTAATTCATAAGTTTACTCTGATCTACTTGTATCTAATTCAAAAGTATACTCTGATCCACTTGTTTAGTGACATGTTGCAATACCAATTTACTATGCTGCATAAGTTGTGCTAGTTGACGTGAAATTGATCATATTCTTTTGGGCTCCTTTTACTCATCGGTATTTGTCATGAAGGTTACAAGTCGAAAGAAGGGAAGATATCGAACGCATGCATCTTTTGACTGATGAGTGAACACGACGACCTAATAATAATCTTGATATAAATTGGATAAATCATAAACATACAAACAAGCTAGTGAAAACTCGACGTGTCATGTTGCGTATTGGTGGGAGTACGAATACTTCGCTTACTCATGGAGTATGTAAGAGTTCCTAGTTGTGGTTTATGAGCATTTAGTGGGACAGTTGAGACTTGAGAGGGAAAAGGACAGCCATTTATGAGCATTTATGTCTTGTAACGTTGTTTCTCTCTCTCTCTTTCTCATCTGTTTCTTTGCTAAAACAAACCCTTTGATTTGTTTCAAAATCAAACATGGGTGATGATTCAAATGGCCTTGTAGATAATACCACCTCCGTTCCCCCTCTTCCTATCCATTGTGACTTTTTGACTCGTATCTGGATCACTTTGACCGGGTGGTTTGGATCGCAAAACGATGTAATTTTTTGATATTTTTTAATCGTATTATAGAACAATTTTTACTCTACAACACCATGAAAAAATTATCAAAAAATTATATCATATTGCTATCCAAATCACCAGGTCAAAATGACCCGGTGAATAGTGACAAAAGTCAAAATGGGTAGGAAGAAAGGGAACTGACTAGTACTAGTTTCGACTGGTTACCAATTCCAGATGCATCAGAACTACATGTGTTACAAAGGGTGTTTGGAAACAAGGTTCCTCACTTCTTTAAGTTTATACGACGCTTAATGATTTTAATAACACGTATCCAATGCGACATAAAACTAAAAGAAAAAGGCAAATTACCTAAACAACCCAACATGAACATTATCTCATTCCTGGCCTCCTTTTACACTTTTCGTGTTTCACATTTTTTTTTTTTCATATTTCGACAAACCACGTGGTGCGAGAGCATCAAGAAAAGGGAAGGGTAGGTACAAGTGGATAAAATAAAGTGGATAATCCACTTTCATATATTTTGTCCTCCGTTCCCCTAGACAACAAGGATAAACAAAAACAAAAACAAAATATACTATTATCAAAGAGATCTCTCCACTAATTGAGAATTCTACAAGGAAAAGTCACCAACGTACGAGTACAGTGCCAGTCACAAAATATCTTACGCGACATGTCAGAATGCAACAAAGATCAAAAACGTCAATACCGAAATCATCACTCGGGAGTGTCGAACCCCCCGTTTCTTTTATGAAAGGACGTCGTCACATGAGCTCGTATCCCTAGAGTTCGTACTACAAGTTTGATCAACTCAAACAACTATATATAATTTGTGATCCAATGAAAGACACTTTAATCCCCTCAAAGTTTGACGCAAACACACTTTAATCTCTTTTATATATAGTGTGCCACATTTAAGACACATACACTCCCTAACTGTGACATTGTTGGTTGTGGAGCATGGGTCCACCACTAATAGTAGTCTTGGTGACAAATTTGCCCTCTTAAATTTAGAAATGACAAAACAGGAGTGTTGAGTAACTAAGACTAAGTATCATGAAAGCTGGCACACAGAAGGAGTAAAAGTGTCATTTCCCACACTAGAAGGGATGTAATTGTCTTTCAATAAAACATGAGGGGGTGCAAGTGTCTTTTGCTCCTGTGGGATAGGTAACACAGTGCCATTGAATATTCTACCTACTCCTCGCAAGGGAAAATTATCCATTGCTCTTGGAGATGTTAACAACGCGTTTTTCAAATCATCATAACCATAAGGGTGTGTTGTATTCATACATATTACTATGATGCTCTCGAGAGCATCAGGTTAGCAACTCAAGAGCACTGAAAATTTTCTCACTCACAAGAGCACACAGACTCGTCCTAGTAAACTTTATTAAACTCTATCAGTCTATAGTATAATATTAGTCTTGGTCTCAAGTCTTTCAAGATAAAAATCCCTAAGATAAAATAATCAAATAGTGCATCTTCCTATGAGAACAAGTGAAGCTTCTAATCCATCACACACACACACTCTACTCTGCTCAATCTCTGCCTATAAAAACTACCCAACCATCTCTTCCTACTACAACAATCTCCAAACAAGCTCTCTTCTCCTTACTCTTCCACATACACTTCACTTCTCTAGTGTTTTGTCTAAAGAGCTAGTTTTCAGGCAAATGTCATGGATTCAAACAAGAGGATGAGAGTTGAAGGAGGTGATCAGCTTCATAAGAAGATCATGGGGACTGCTGTGTTGATGAAGAAGAATCTGCTGGACTTCAGCAACCTTGCTGCATCTATGGCGGATCGCTTCGATGAAATTCGCGGCAGGAAGGTCTCTCTGCAACTCATCACCTCTGGACATGGTGATCCAGGTAACTAACTATAATGCACAACTTCTTGCAATTAGTTGCTTAATTGGAGATAATTGGAGATAATAAAAAAATTGAAATAATAAGAAAAAAAGAAAGCCCATTATCCATCTTTTTCTTTGAAGAGTGAAGTAGAAGAAATAACCATGATTTACCCCTTTTCTTGAATTTCTTCCCCAATTTCAGCTCTTCATTTGTTATTTTTACTCAAAGTGTGTGCTCAGATCTCTCTGTTTGCCATCTTCACAAGCAAAACCCTATACTGAGTTGGCAAGCGGCTGCAAATAAAATTCTCCAGTTTGATGAAAAAAAATGACAGATGACTCTAAACCTGTATGCAATTTGACACTTGTGACACTAAACCTCCAGCACTTTCAATTTCATAGAACAACCCCTGCACTTATCATTTTGAGACAAATAGCCTCCAATCGTTAACATGAATAGATTAAATTAACGAAATGTACAGTAATGCTCATCACGTGAGGTCACATGAAGGGTTGTAATACCCATCTCTTGAGGGGTAGTATAGTAAATTTCATCAGCTTAATCTAATCATTTTAACGATTAAAGGGTATTTGTCTCAAAAAGAAAAGTGCAGGGGGGTTTTCTGTGAAATTAAAAGTGCTGGAGGTTTAGTCTCACAAGTGTGGAACTGCATATATTCGAACTGCATATAAGTTTAGTGTCATTTGTCCAAAAAAAAAATACAAAATTTCCTAATATGTTCAACTGATGAACTTACAGAGAAGAACTTGAGAGGGAAGCTTGGGAAGCCAGCATATTTGGAATGGAATTCTGAGGAAACCTCTTTAGCTGCTGGTGATGCATCTTTCAATGTTGCTTTTGAATGGGAAGAGGGTACTGGAGTTCCTGGAGCATTCATCATAAAGAACTTTCACCACAATGAATTTTACCTTAAAACCGTCACAATCCAAGATTTCCCTGGTCATGGCAAGATTCATTTTGTTTGCAATTCTTGGGTTTACCCGGCTGAGTGCTACAAAAAAGACCGTGTTTTCTTCTCAAATCAGGTATTCCAATTTTTGATCAAACCGGCTAAATTTCACAACTTCCGTCACATTACTATAACATGGTTGAATTGTTGAATTTTATGCTGAGAAAGTAATGTTGTAACTATTTGATGCAGACATATCTTCCAAGCGAAACACCAGCTTATTTACGCTACTACAGAGAAGAAGAATTGCTAACCTTGAGAGGAAATGGAACTGGGAAGCTTGAGGAATGGGACCGTGTCTACGACTTTGAAATCTATAATGATCTGTGTGACCCCGGAAAGGGCCCAAAGCACTCGCGCCCGATCCTTGGAGGATCCTCTAAATATCCCTATCCGCGTAGGGGAAGAACAGGTCGACCACCTGCAGAAACAGGTTAGAAACAAAAAAGCCTCATCTCATTTCTCATAGGACAAATGACTGTAAAGCTACTGCAGTTTTAATTTGACTTCAAAAGACCTGCAATTTGTCATTGACATCAAATACCTACCTGCAATTTACAAATTTCTCTCAATAACCACACATTCCCATACAACGTTAAAGAAATCATAGAGTTAGTAGGACCCATCGCCTGACTACATGTGATGGGTTAAATTACGATTTTCACATAAATGGGAGTGGTAACTGTCACATATAGAAGGAAGCAGGTAAATGGCACTAAGGCTTTTTTGAAGTCGCATGATATTTGTGGTATTGGTATCAATTCTACTTAAACTGTAAGTTTTTATATTAAATCAAAGCTGCAGTAGCTTAAAAGTAACAAATGGCAAATTGCAGGTAGGTTTTGAAGTTAAATTGAAACTGCAGTAGTAGGTTTAGTAACAAAAAAAATTGCAAGTAGTTTAAAGTAATTTTCCTTTCTCGTACAGTTTTCACAAAATTAGGACACGTACGAAATTTGTTTTTAGGATTTTTAGGATGTTTTATGCAAGAACCTTAATAGTTGCTAACTGTAATATCGGTTATTGATTCCTTCTGCAGATCCTACATACGAAAGTAGGATACCGCTACTTAAAAGCTTAGACATTTACGTCCCAAGAGACGAACGCTTCAGCCACTTGAAGATGTCAGATGTTGTGGCTTACGGACTAAAATCTGTGTTTCAGTTCCTTCTCCCCGAGTTTGAGAATTTACTCGATGACACCCCAACTGAGTTTGACAAATTTGAAGATGTATTGAAGCTCTATGATGAAGGAATCAAGTTGCCGGAATGCTCTTTACTCGAGAGTATTAGGAAAGAGGTACCCTTTCAGACACTCAAGGAATTGCTTAGAGGTGATGGCGAGACCCCCTCCCGGTTTCCAGTCCCCCATGTAATCAAAGGTATCATATAAATTGCTACAAAACTTCAAAGACAGGTTTTATCAGGTGTATTGAAGGGAATCCACTTTTTTTTTTTTTCTGAAATTCTTCTGAAACAGAGGATAAAACTGCGTGGAGATCAGACGAAGAATTTGGAAGAGAAATGCTGGCTGGAGTCAACCCCGTTGTCATCTGTCTTCTCAAAGTAACTGAAAATTTTATTTTATTTTACTTTTTTTGTTTAAAGACTTCCAGTTTTGAAGCAATGGATTATTGAGAACTGTTGTTTGTCCCACATCGAACTCTGTCTGTTTCGACTGTGCCTGATAAGATACTTGGGCTACTCCATGCATTGCCAATTGATTTTTGAGGTAGAACCCTAGGATTCTTAATATGGTATCATAGCCTCATTTTATTTGATCGTGTCTGATTCATTCTGACTCTGTTTGTTTTGCCTGTGCCTAATAAAATAGTTGGAACCCATAAGATTCTTAATATGGTATTAGAGCCTGGTTTTGTCTAATTTCATTCTGATTCTGTCTGTTTCGCCTGTGCCTAATAAGATACTTGGAACCACTAGGATTCTTAATAAAATCTACTGTATCTCCTAAAGCTTCATCACTAGCTACTAACATTCATGTTTTTGTCCACAGGAGTTCCCTCCAAACAGCAAGCTAAATCCTGAGATCTACAACAAAGAGGCTAACTCAAAGACCAAGGAGTCCATAGAGAAAAACCTGGAG
Source organism: Linanthus parryae (assembly GCA_023055425.1). NCBI lineage: Eukaryota > Viridiplantae > Streptophyta > Magnoliopsida > Ericales > Polemoniaceae > Linanthus > Linanthus parryae. The sequence continues at coordinate 4,743,788 of JALGPY010000002.1, forward strand.
GGATTAACTATAGATGAGGTAAGTTCTATATGACTGTTTTCATCGTAAAACAGTAAGTCAAGTACTTCAACAAGACAAACTAACGACGTTGTTTAAATCATAAGCAAAATCATAATCACAAAGTATAATAATATGTTTGGCAGGCACTTAAAGATAAGAAGCTATTCACATTAGATTACCATGATGTTCTGATGCCGTACCTGAGGCGGATAAATACACCTTCTCCAAAGATATACGCGACGAGAACACTCCTCTTCCTGAAAAAAGATGGAACTCTCAAACCGTTAGCTATTGAACTCAGCTTGCCGCACCCAAATGGAGATGGTTTAGGAGAAGTGAGCCAAGTGTATACACCAGCAGAACAAGGCGCTGAAGGCACTATTTGGCAGTTGGCTAAAGCTTATGTTGCAGTGAATGACTCTGGCTATCATCAGCTCATTTGCCACTGGTATGCATCTTGATGCTTCACTTGTTGGATATTTGAAGCCTGTTTCTTGACAAATGTTCCAAAATTGGTCACAGGTTACATACTCATGCTGCAATCGAGCCATTTATCATTGCAACAAATAGGCAATTGAGCGCACTTCACCCAGTTTATAAGCTTTTGCATCCTCACTTCCGCGATACAATGAACATAAATGCACTAGCTCGTCAGACTCTGATAAATGCCGGTGGACTACTTGAGAAAACAGTTTTTCCAGGAAGGTATGCCATGGAGATGTCATCTACTCTTTACAAAGAATGGGTTTTCCCTGAGCAAGCACTTCCAGCTGATCTTATCAAGAGGTAAAAAAAAAAAGTCTTCTATCTAGCATTCTGAAATTTCTTAAGTAAAACTCCATAAGCATATTTTGAAAATTTGCAATATTCAGAGGAGTGGCTGTTGAAGACTCGAAATCCCCACATGGTGTTCGCCTGCTGATAGAGGACTACCCTTTTGCTGTTGATGGTCTGGAGATATGGTCAGCAATCAAAACATGGGTTGAGGACTACTGCTCATCTTACTACAAATCAGATGAAACCGTTCGAGAAGATCCTGAGCTTCAGTTATGGTGGAAGGATCTCAGAGAGAAAGGCCACGCTGACAAGAAAGATGAACCTTGGTGGCCCAAAATGCAGACATGTAAAGAGCTAATTGAAGCATGTACCATCATCATATGGGTGGCTTCTGCTCTTCATGCAGCAGTGAACTTTGGTCAGTACCCATATGGAGGCTACCTCCTGAACCGCCCAGCCATGAGCCGACGCCTCCTACCTGAACCAGGAACTTCTGACTATGAAGAGCTTGAATCAAACCCAGAAAAAGCTTTCTTGAAAACAGTGACTTCCCAGATGCAAAGCATTCTCGGCATCTCCCTCATAGAGATTTTATCCAGGCATACAGCGGATGAGGTTTTTCTTGGGCAGAGAGACACACCTGAATGGACAACAGACGAAGCAGCGTTAAAAGCTTTTGAGAAGTTTGGAGGAAATCTTACTGAGATTGGGAACAGAATTGAGAAACTGAACAGAGATGAGAAGTTGAGGAACAGAGTTGGACCAGCCAAGATGCCATACACCCTGCTAATTCCTTCCAGTGAGGCTGGACTTACCTGCAGGGGCATCCCCAACAGTGTCTCGATCTGAGTCTCGTAATTTTTGGATGTCATTTTTAGTTTTCTTGGCTTAATATTCTGAAGTCCACTCATATGAAACGCTATTATATATATATATATATAGCAGGGGAAATTCCTATGAAACGCTTGATGTTCTATATTACAAAAAGTTTGAAATATCTTACATATGTATTCCTGCGCTATGTCCAGCTCGAGAGAGTTTGGCTTCAGAAGACACACACAAAAGATGAGCAGACATCCTCACAAGGAACATCAAAGAACTAGCTGTTACCCCTAACACTAAGAAAGTACTATTCTAATAATTAATAGCATTGTATCATTGAATAAACTGATGCTAGGGGGTCTAAAACCCAGGGAAAATAGGAACTAAAGTATGACAAAATGCAATTTAACCTGAGCAGGTTTCTGTTTTTATATATTAAAAATAAATATAGATATAGATTGGGATAAAGGCATCTGGAACAACACGATTCCAAGAAAAAAAGATAAAATAATCAGTGACCTATGACCCAGTGAGAAATGAAAATTTCGAACGAGTTGAATATAGTTTGAGCTTAACTATATTGTTTGGAGTTTCAGCTTTAAAACAGTTGTATATGCAACTTTCTGAATATCTATTAGATTCTCGGGTACAAAGAACAGTGGTATATAATCATCGGATCTTTTTTTATCCAGAGGATGAAAAAAAGGAAAAAGAATTGATGTACGTCCACAAACTGGCTTAATTCACCAAAAACATTCAAGTTTTGTTAGGGTCTCAGACACAAGCGCATTAGAATGATTTTGGCTACATTCACCCAAAACATCAAAATATACAATACTCCACGTTGAAAGATCAAATCATTTTGCAATTATAAAAGGGACTTAGTAAGGACTAAAAGTTAAAAACTCTTGAACAAACAATTCAACTCAACAAGCTTTTCACAAGATTACATTGAATCTTGCCTGTAACTAGGGATGGCAACGGGTCGGATCTGGATCGGATCAGGCTAGATCCGATCCAGATCCGACTAGGAGAAATGGGATCCAGATCCATTCGGATCATCACCGGATTCGGATCAGATCGGATTGGGTTTCATCCAGTTGATCCAAATCCAATCCGTAGATCCATATAATACGTGGTCGGATCGGATTCGGATCGGATCCAGCTTGGGTTTGCAATAAAATAAAAAATTACATAAGAAATAAACAGTATTTCATACGCTAAGGCATGTTCGCAAGTTATGAAGCCTAAAACACAACAGAAATAGCTTTGTAGGTTGGAATTACTAATGTATTCTTCTTGGAAGTGAAAGTGGGGAGGTAATATGAATATATGTGTAAAGGACACATATACGTCGGATCGGGTCGGGTCGGAACCCGGTGGATCTGCCCTTAGATCCAAATCCAGGTCCAAATCCGATCGAATCTGGCTTTCCAGATCCGAATCCGATCCATTTTCAATCGGATCGGATCCGATCCATTCGGCCCGGATCGCTCTGATCACAGATCGGATCGGACCATATTGCCATCCCTACCTGTAACTCAAAATACCAACTCAGGGAAGTTAGGAAATTTAACCTGGTTTTGTTAAAACTAATAATAGCCCACAATTCCAATTCATGAATAAATCAAGACAAAACAACTAAAACCACCCAGGAGCAGTTGACAACTTGCAGCCCTTTAATTCCACATTTGATACAATAGATAGGTAGCAGACAGCATTGCAAAAAATGAATGAAGTACGTATGTAGTATAATAGCATAATTCACGATAATAGCTCAACCATCATGTTATCACCGAGCAAAACTAAGCGAACAGCAGGATGCCAGAAATTAAAGGATCGCTAGGAAACAGCTATCGTGAAATGTGCAGTGAAAAGTTTGTTTACAATAATAATCAGTATGTATGATGATACAGAGAAAATCTTGAAAATAAACAAGAAAAGATCATATGAATACAAAACCTGTTGGCTCGAGGATAAATAGCCACATAATTTTGTGAGTGAGCTAAACTCAGCAACATGGGTAAATGGAACCCTGAAGTCAAATAATAGTGGTGATAATGATAAGGATCATAACAATAATAGTAATATGAATGATAATACTCATCTGGTTTCAGCTTTAAAACAGTTCTATATGCAACTTTCTGCATATCTATTACATTCTCGGGTTCAAAGAACGATGGATCTTAAAAATCGGATCTTTGCCTTTTTTCTTAATTAATTAAGTTGAATCAAACTCTTATGTGAGCATTATACATGCAAAATGATTAAACTTTTACAACAGTAGTAGTTATTGATGAAAACAGGAAGAGATAAGGAAAGCAGAGATTAGTTCTGATTGAAGTCTCAAATTGGGTAGAACCCTTTCAATCGGTTATATCTCTCTCACAAAGTGATAAACCGGACAACGAAAGTTAATCTAATTAAACAAGAACCACCACCAAACAAACTATGCACGTAGTCTAATGTGTTGGTTATATACAACTAATAACTATTGCTTAATGGCACGTTTGGTTTTCCGGACTATCCGTACTGGACTGGACTGGACTAAATTTTCCGGATAGGATTGGACTGGATTAGCTGAGCTATAATTAATAATGTGTTTGGTTTTGTGCAGTATTAATTTAGTATTAAGGTATAAATAGTCCAATCCAGCTAATACCCTCATGTGAGAGGGTACTAATTTGGGGTATTAAACACCATCTTTTCACTATTTAGTACTGGTATTAAAATTAGTCTAGAACAACCAAACACAGTATTAACTAATACATGGACTATATTTAGTCCAATCCTAGCTAATACTGCTAATACTGAAAAACCAAACGTACCCTAAGTGAAATGATGTCGTTCATAGAACAATACGACATGGCTAACATGTCTACACCTTCGAGTGCAAATCCATGTTATTCTTCTTATTCATGGACATACTTATTAAAGAAAGACAACACAAACATAGTAAGAGGGAGAGCCAGAGAGCGCCTTACATTGAAACACTATTCGGTATTCCCTTGCCTGTGAGGCCGCCTTCACTAGTCGGAAACAGCAAAGTATACGGCATCTTCACTGGTCCATTCCTGTTCTTCCATTTCTTCTGATCATTGTTCATCTCAACAATCTCATCCTCAATTTCTCCAAGCCTCTTCCCAAACTTCCTGAAAGCATCCAATGCCTCTTCATCCTTTGTCCACTCAGGAGTGTCTCTTTCCCCAAGATAAATCTCGTCCGACGGATGCTTTGAGAGTACCTCAATAAGGGATACCCCAAGAAGAGTTTGCAGTGCTGCTGTGATAGTCTTCAGGAAAGCCTTTTCTGGGTTTACCTTCAGTTCCTTGAACTCCGCGCTGCCCGGTTCGGGCATGAAGCGGCGGCTGACCGTGGGCCGGTTAGGCAAGTAGCCTGCATAAGGGTACTGCCCAAAATTAATGGCTGCATGGAGAGCAGAAGGGATCCAAATGACAATGGTGAGGGTACTGATGAGCTCTTCCAGGTTTTGCATTTTAGGCCACCAAGTTTCGTCCTTTTTGTCGCCGTGACCTTCTTCTCTTAGCTCCTTCCACCATGATTGTAGCTCAGTGTCAGCTTGAACCATCTCGTCGGTCTTGTAGTAGAAACTGCAGTACTCGCGGACCCATGTTTCAATTGCTGACCAGATCTTTAGACCATCCACAGCATAAGGGTAGTCTTCTATCAGTAACCGGAGGCCATGAGGGGCGTTTACGTCCTTCACTGCTACTCCTCTGGATGACATTTTCACAAAAAATTCAAGTTTAGGGTCTTGGTTACAAGTGCATTAAGATGATTCAATTTACAACAACCAAAGCTATTATTATACCTCTTTAGGAGATCGGCAGGGAGCGCGTGATCAAGAAGCACCCAGTCCTTGTAAATGAAAGACGATAATTCCATTGCGTATTTTCCGGGAAAAACAGTGTTTTCAAGGATCCCACCAGCATTAATGAGAGTCTGCCTCGCAAAGGCATTAATGTTCATGGTGTCGCGGAAGTGAGGTTGCAGAAGTTTGTGGATTGGGTGCAGTGCACTTAGCTGCCTATTTGTTGCTATCACAAATGGTTCAATTACAGCATGAGTGTTCAACCTGCAAAAGAGGAACCGAAAGAAGTGGTGTAATATTGATGTTTACAAGAGAGACAGAATCATGAGATGATGATGATGATGATGATGATTCATACCAGTGGCAGATCAGCTGATGAACCCCGGAATCATTTACAGCAGCGTATGCTTTAGCCAACTGCCAAATGGAAGCTTCAACGCCGCTTTCAGCAGGGGTGAACACTTTGCTAACTGCACCATATTGATCTCCATCAGGATGCGGCAAGCTTAATTCTATAGCCAGAGGTTTCAAAGTCCCATCTTTTTGCAGGAAGAGAAGAGTCCTCGTAGCATAAATTTTTGAGGTGGTTGTATTAATTCGCCGGAGGTATGGCATTAGAGCATCATGGTGATCTAGTATAAACATCCGGTTGCTCTTGATTGCCTATACATAACATCAAGCAAAAAAAACACTTACAACTGATTAGAATGTGAGGCACAAAGGAAGGTTATTTTAGTAGCTGGGGTTTGGTGAAAAAGGCGTTACATACCTCGTCTATTGTCAAACCATCTAGGTTTTCCTTTATTTGGTCATCCCTTATCGTACTCTTCTGATTCCCGTAGAGAGCAGGATCCAGCTTGCTTGCTGGAGGAAACTCCTGCGGGTAAGGAAGAAAAAAGAACACAATAATAATTGGTGAATGTACAGTGTACCAACAGCTAGCATCAGCAAGCAAGGAGAAAAAATGAATTCTTTTTTTGAATCAATCAGGGAAGGTAATAGAGAATTTTACTTGGAGGCGACGGATTGAGACAGGGTTAACTCCAGCCAGCATTTCTCTTCCAAACTCTACATCTGTTCTCCAAGCACTCTTATCCTCTGCTCCAACACCAGCAACAAAACACGTAAGACAAAGATCATAGGATGGATGGATGAATACATGAAAAGATTAGTCATGACATAGGGAGAAAGAAACAGGTGTTAACAAAAGCAGCAGTTGTAGAAGCTACAACTCTTAGTTAATTAAGCAACAGATTGGAATTTGGAAATTGACCACCTTTGATTACATCAGGCATGGGATAGCGCAAGTATGCCCCAGTACCATCAGTCCTCCAAATAACTTCATCGAGCAATTCCCTAGGAACATTTTCCTTGATGCTTTCAAGTAAGGGGCCTTCAGGCAACTTAATGCCCCCTTCATAAATTTTTTGTATATCTTCGAAGGAGTCAAACTCATTAGGGGTGCCGTCAAATATTGCTTCAAGAGCAGGCTGAATGAACTGAACAACGGCCTTGAGTCCATAAGCTAAGAAATCCGACAACTTCAAGTGACCGAATCGTTCATCTCTTGGTACATAAATGTTCAAACTCAACACCAGTGGCAGCCTGCTCTCTGACTCTGGATCTGTCATTATTAGCGTAGTTAGCTAATGATGAGATGCAAAACTAAAATGTAAGCAAGCCTGACGACTCTAAACATACTAACTAACCTGTCTTGGTTGGTCGGCGACCTGTTCTTCCCCTACGAGGATAAGGGTACTCTTCAGACCCACCGAGAACGGGGCGTACAAACTTAGGACCAAGGTCAGGTTCAGCCAGGTCATTGTAGTAAGCATAGTCGTACACTCGGTCCCATTCCTCGAGCTTTCCGGTGCCATTCCCTCTCAAATTTGCCAACTCTTCTGCTCTATATGGAATGAGCGGTGCTGGTGTCTCCCCAGGAAGATAAGCCTGCAGGTCGATGACGCGAAGGGGAAAAAAAAGCAAGATAATCTATTTAGTTCATGTGTACTGGTACTGGTGGTGGAAAAGAGAAAATGGAGAAAATCAAGTATGAATGGCAATTGGATCTGATCCGATAGGATATCCGGCCTGATCTCACCCTAATGGAGCAGATTCGATCAGCCGATCCATTTTCAAGTGGATCGAATATGGATCACGCATTTCGTGATCCGTGAAATCAGATCGAAACCGATCCAATTAGGAAATCATACATATTAAAATTCAACAATAAACACGTAGCAATCTAGTATAAATATATTATGTTCCATCTTCGCTTTAAATATACATTTATACTATTGTTATGATAAAAAGATGATGAATGTATGCATGTAAAGTGTAAATCAATCCAGTTTTGGGTGTAACCCATGATTATCTTGGGTCAAATTAACTAAAAATATTATTCGACGTGATCCGATGGATAATCCGATTCGAATCCTGAGAATCCAGATCTGATCCGATCTAAAGCCCTAGTGGATCGGATTTGGAGCTGATCCAAACCCGATCCGTCGCCATCCCTAAAATCAACATTTCACTAGGAAGGTAGTGATGTGTAGTTAACATGATATAATATGAACCATAAACTTTGTACAATTTATTTTTTCATCCAGTCTTTAGCTAGCACATGTAATACTAATACTATATATATATAGTATTAGTATATATACATACATACACACACACACACACACACACACACACACACACACACACACACATATATTTATATATAAACACTCAGGCATGCATGCAGAGATATTACATGCATACCTTGTTGACGAAGAAGACGCGATCGGTTTCGTACTTGTGGGCAGGATAAACCCAGGAGTTGCAGACAAAGTGAACTCGACCTTGACCCGGAACATTGTCGAGAGTGAGGGTCTTGAGGTAGAATTCGCTGGTGGGGTGAGAGTTTCTAATCAGGATAGCACCCGGCACCTCAACTTCTACTTCCCAGTCGAAATTCACGTCGTACACTGTATCTCCGGGAGTCAGAAAGGCCAACGTCGTCGTGATAGAGTTCTCCAAATAGGTCTCTTTTCCGATTTTACCTTTTATTAGTCCTTTAGCTGAAAAATAAAAATAAAAATAAAATCAAGTTTCTGCATCAACTTAATATTATTATAGTAAATTAACAATTGATCAAGAAATGAACTAACCTTGGGAGTCTTCGTGGACGGCACTTATGAGCCGCAAGGAGATATCCTTACCGAGAAGCACTTCATCAACCCTGTCAAGAACAGTACCACTAAGGTCAGTGAAGTCCAAAACATTCTTCTTCATCAACACCACTCTCCCTTTGATCTTCTTCTGCTGATGATCCCCTGTGACTGCATCAAACACATTGTGCAACATCTTTCTTTCTTTCTACTATTGCCAATAGAAGAAACAAAGCTCTCTTTTTCTTTCTTCGATGGAGGAGGGATGAGGTAGAGAATGCAGAGTTTGCTGGATATTTATAGTAGTATGAACTAAATTCTGTGCATGAGCATGGAGGGGGCTAAGCAATTACTGATTCTCAAGCAACTTGGGGTGGTCATACAATCACGACACACGAGGAGATATATTCAAAGTATACTAATATATCATAGATCTAATTAGAGTGTACTGTATTATTACTATTTACGTGCCACTACAGTTGTGGTAGCTTTGAATTACCATGTTAATTAACACAACCCACACCGCCCTACATCATGATGTCAATGGCAATACTATTTTCAAACTTTTCTTTTTCGGAGAACGTTTTAGGATGGAGGCAGGGTGGCATGACTGTGTATTATTAAATTATTATTTTTTTAATAAATTATTTTTCAGGAATTGATTGTTTGGTTTAATGACCTTTTTACTCTCTATTTGGACATTTTTTTTTCGATCTGTCTCTGTTTACATTTTCTCTGGTCACCAGTTTCACCAAAAAGTAAGGTCGTTAGCTCGTTTTCGATCAGGTACCTGACGATGGGAGTGGTCTTCTTAATAGGTTGATACAATTACATAGAGGTTTGCTTTTGCATACCTTACGTATTCTGCGATTGCATCAAACATACTGGTGCATCTTTCTATTACTATCAAGAAAGGCACACACAAGAGCAAAATTTTCAATAGTATGAACTCCATTCCCAATACTAAAAGAAAGTTATATTTTCTTTTGGTGGTGGTTATGATATAGAGGAAAGCATGGGGGTATTGCTGTTAGGGAATTGTGGTGGTCCTGGATCCCAATGTTTGCCTTGATATACAAAATACTATATCTTTGTAAAATTTACTGTTACATGCATGCCAGAAGTTCTTGTGATCTCCTTACAATGTACTGAATTACTATGTGCCAGTGCAGTCGTGATAGTTTTAACTTTTAAATTAGGGTAAAAGACACTTTTACCCCCTCGTTTCATTGAAGGACACTTTCACCCCCTCTTGTTTGGAAAAGGACACTCTCACCCTTCGGGGTGGCGAACTTCAAGTAAATTACACTCTCTGATTGTGACGCCCTTAGTCTAGGAGTGGGGTCTGTCACTAATAATAATTTTAGAGACAAATATGACCACCATATCATGCAAAAAATCTAATATACTGTTGGGTTAACCATACAATTTTCATAACATAAGGGCATATTTGTCCCAGAATTTATTCTTACTAACAGTTCCCAATTCCAGACTAACGGTGTAACAATACGGGGTGTAAGTTTTCTGAAGTTCGACACACTGAAGGAGTGACTGTGTCCTTTCTCAAACTAGAAGGGGTGAAAGTGTCCTTCAATGAAACAAGAGGGGGTGAGTGTCTTTTACCGTTTAAATTACCATGTTAACACACACCACCCCAGTATCAAGTCGAGACGTTTCTTTTTCGGAGAACTTTTTAGGGTGGAGGCAGGGTGGCATGACCCTTGCGTATTATTAAATCCCGGCAGAAAAAAGCCGCAAAAACTGGGGGACATTAGGTATATTAAAGAACAGCTGCAACTCGTGGCAGATGGTTTAATTTGGACTCTTAGGTTGATGTCCCTGATTCTGTGTTTGAACCAAAACACTTTTTCTGGACTTAACGAACTTCCCCACGAATTCCTTCCTGCATCAGTTTTTTATCTGTCTTATAATGTTAACTATACAGTTACCTAGTAAATTTCAACTTCAAAACAGTGAAGTCCAAAACATTCTTCTTCATCAACACCACTCTCCCTTTGATTTTCTTCTGCGTATGATCCCCTGTGACTGCATCAAACACATTGAGGTGCGACATCTTTCTTTCTAGTATTATTATTTTGGCAATAGAAACAAAGCTAAAAAAAGGGATGAGATAGAGAAAGCAGATCGAGTTTGCTGGATATTTATATGAACTAAAACCTGTGCATATATTATTAATATATTTAAAAGGAGAGATTTTGAACCCCTCCGGACCCCGGGCCAGGTGGATATATTATTAATATATTTAAAAAAATAGTTTTAATATTATAACTTAATTAACAAAAAGTACCATATTAAGCGGGCCAAACCGGACCGGAGGGGTGGGCCGGGGCGGGCTGGAGGGGGCTAAAGTGTAACCAGTCTGGGCTAGGGGGCGGGTAGGGTTACAGGGGCTGGCAGTGGCGGAGCCAGGATTTTGGTGTAGGGGGGGAACAATTATTTTTTTTCAAGAAGGGGTATAGATTATTAATGAATAAAAAATTTAGCTAGTGTAATAAATATCATGGTCTTTTTGTGTATTTATGAAAAAATTAAAGAGGTAATTGTGTATATTAAATAGGTGGTTTTTTGTCCAAATTTGTCCAAAAAATAAAGCTCCTGCTACGAATCGAACTTGAGACCCATGTTGTGTAAACAAAACTCCTATCCACTGGACCAAATTACTAATTATGTTTAGGATGGGGGGCACACACATATATTTAATACTGGAACAACAAAAAAAGAACTAAAATATATGGGTATGCTAGTGTTTCCGGAAAAGTTAGGGGGGGGGGGGGGGGGGGGCACGTGCCCCCCCCCCTCCCCTCCCCCCGTGCCCCTACATGGTTCCGCCCCTGGGGGCCGGGCTGGGGGTTGGGGGGCGGTCAGGGGCCAGGCTAGGCACCTTTTAGGGCGGACCGGTTCGGAACCAAGCGTGGGCCAGCCCGGGCTACCACCTTGAATGGAGATACCTTTACTTCTTTATTTTTCTTGCTAGAAAAGCATTTCTTTAGGAGAACAATGGGTTGTCATGACTAAGTACAGCAAGCGCGTCTGTAACCATATTCTATTCTCGCTGTTTGTCGATGTATCCCCTAGACACAGTCTAGATATTGATATTTTTCCGTGACATTTATTTTAATACAAGGCATTTGATTTATTGTGTTATTAATAGAGAGTTTAGACTTGTAAAGAGCTAGTGGAAGCATGTACCAGTATCAAATGGGTGGCTTCTCCTCTTCATACAGCAGCGAACTTTGGGCGGAGAGACACTCCTGAAGGGACAGACAACAGACAAAACAGCATTAAAAGGTTTCGGGAAGTTTGGAGAAAATCATACTGAAAATGGACCAGAGTGGACCAGTCAATAAGCCATACACCCTGCTAATTCTTTCCAGTGAAGCTGGACTTGCCTGCAGGGAAATTCCCAACATTGTCTCAATCCGAGTCTCATTATAGTTTACTTTGCTTAATAATCTCCGAAGTCTTAACCACACCTATGAAATGCTGCTACTATCTTGATGTAATATATTACGGAAAGTATTGAATTATTTCATCATCTAGTTCACAGATATGCATGATCATGCCTAATGCTACTGAATACTGATAATGAGTTAGGACCAACTAGAGAGAGTTTGCTTTAGAGACCAACAGAAAAAATATGTATCGTGTAGTTGAGAAACATCAAAGAACTGGCGGTTACTACTAACTCTTAGAAAGCACAATCCTAAGCATAGCGTTTGGCTGTAGTAAACTCACGCTAGAAGGGTCGAATTCCCAGGGAGAATAGGAGCTACCCTTAGATAAGGCCTTCTGTCTTGTACCATCAAGTGACCAACCCAGCTATTTCAGCTTGTTAAGTAGTATCTCTATCTCCTATGCTTCATTTACTTTCCCAATCTTATGTACTTCATTACAAAAACCCATTTAGTAAAATGCCATAGCTGAGCTCATTTAGAGCCACCCTTCTTTCCAGCATCAGTTGTCAAAAAAGGTTCATGGCATCAAAAATTGCGACATTCCCCTGAAAACATGTCAGGAGAATATTGTAAGTCGCAACTGTTGGGTCAATACGTTCCTCAATTACAGTGTTAAATCTATAAGATTCGGGTGTCAAATCTAGTATGAACGTATGGTGGGTATTTGTAGTTATGAAAGTATGGTGGGTATTTGTAGTTATGAAAGTATGGTGAGTATATTCTATATTTTATTAGAATATACTAGTAAAGAAATGATTTTATAGTATGAAAGTATGGTGGGTATTTGTAGTTATGTCTGATAAAATTTGTATTATGAAGATGGGTAAACATTGATGATTTTCTGGAAAATTGTGGTGATCGTGGATCGCGATGTCTGCGTCGATATACAAATACTATATCTTATTAGAATTTGCTGTTACATGCATGCCAGAATTGTTGCATCTTTTTTTTCAGTTTTTACATGAGAGATGTCGTGATGTTTCTGAAAAGTCCAAATCACCAAATATTATGTATGGAGATTCATGGTGTCAGAGGGGCGGGCCAGGCCAAGCATTAGCGGGCGCTGGTAAGGAGGGGGCGGGCCGCGCCGGGTCAAGAAGGAGAGATTTTGAACCCCTCAGGCCCCGGGCCAGGTGGATATAATATTAACATATTAAAAATTTATTTTAATATTATATATTAATTAAAAAAAGTACCATATCTAGCGGGCTGAACCGGCCCGGCAAGGGCGGGGCGGGGCGGGGGTTGGGGTGCGGTCAGGGGCCGGGCTCGGCACCTTTTAGGGCAGGCTGGTTCGGAACCAAGCGTGGACAGCCCGGGCTGCCACCTTGAATGGAGATACCTTTACTTCTTTATTTTTCTTTCTAGAAAAGCATTTCTTTACGAGAACAATGGGTTGTCAAGACCAAGTACAGCAAGAGCGTCTGCCACCATATTCTATTCTCGCCGTGTGTGAACCAGTACCGCCCCAAACCACAAGAACTTTAAGTCGGTGAAGAAAATAAACTTGTGTGACCCCCCACGTGTTTGTTGGTGAATCATCCAGACACAGTCTAGATATTGATAATTTTCCGTGATATTTAGTTTAATACAAGGCATTTGATTTATTAATATAAGGCATTTGAAGCATGTACCAATATCATATGGGTGGCTTCTCCTCTTCATACAGAAGTGAACTTTTGTCAGTACCCATATGGAGGACGTCCAGCCATGAGCAGCCGCCTCCTACCCGAACCAGGCACTTGTGAATACGAAGAGCTCGAGTCGAACCCAGGAAAAGCATTCTTGAAAACAGTCACCTCCCAGATGCAAAGCATTCTCGACATCTCCCTCATAGAGATTCTATCCAGGCATACAGCGGACGAAGTGCTTCTTGGGCGGAGAGACACTCCTGAAGGGACAATAGACAAAACAAAATCAAATACATGATCATGCCTAACGCTACTGATACTGAGTTAGGAGGACCAACTCGAGAGAGTTTGCTTCAGCGAACAACAGAAAAAATATGTGCCGTATAGTTGCAAGAAACATCAAAGAACTAGCGGTTACTACTTACTACTAACTCTTAGAAAGCACTATCCTAAGCATAGTGTTTGGCTGTAGTAAACTCACTAGAAGGGTCGAATTCCCAGGGAAAATAGGAGCTACCCTTATTTCATAAAGCCAAATAAATTCACTTAGATAAGGCCTTGTGTCTTATCCCATCAAGTGACCAACCCAGCTATTTCAGCTTGTCAAGTATCTCTATCTCCTATGCTTCATATACTTTCCCAATTTTATGCAATCCATTAGAAAAACCCATTTAGTAAAATAACCATAGCTGGCCTCATTTACAGCCAGAAGAATAGTGTAAGTCGCAACTGTTGGGTCAATACGTTCCACGATTACAGTGTCGAATCTATTAGAGTCGGGTTGCAGCTAAAAAAGCTGCTTACCCGTTGACATGCTTCGTGAACTTTGCTGAGTTTGCAGATAAACAGGTTAATCTTCATTCCCTATCACAATAAACACTAATCGCCAATGTTAACATCATTCATATGTATCTGTGTCATCATCTCCAGAACTCTTTGAACCCCTTGTCCATCTACTAACCTGACATACCCACATATCAGACACAGGGAGAAGTTGCTGCATTTGGCTCAAATCCCAAAACCACACACAGCTCATTCACAAACTTCATAGCTTCACACACTCTACAACCTTTACAACATGCATCCATCATTATTGTATAAGAAAGTATTACCACTCGGATTCTTTTCTTCGCAAACATCTCGACTTTTGTCGCTATTCGCTGCGTCACTTTGACCGGTGAGTTGGATAGTTAAATGATGCAATTTTGTGATAAATTTTCACGATGTTGTAGAGTAAAAGTTGTTCTATAACATGGTGAAAAAATTAACCAAAAAATTGTACCGATTGTACCGTTTGCGATCCAAATCACCCGGTCAAAGTGACCAGATACGAATCAAAAGAGTCGAATGATCCACATTGGAATAATCTGATCAAACACACAGAAATAAGTCACAAATTCACAGTTTTTCATCAATTTTTCATCAACCAACAGACCACACTCACCCATTTCATCAAACACATGGAAGGCATTCCCAATCTGACCCTTTTCAGCAAAGGCCTTCAGAAACACAACTCCCAATAAACCCTAGATGAGGAGAGGATGGACTCGTCACTGTGCTTCGACTGAGAGAGAGATGGGTACTGATTTGGCTCTTTCGTAAAGAGAGAAGAGGAAGAAATTAGGGTTTATGGGGTATTCACTCCTCATCGATAGGCTCTGAATTTGATTCGGCGGGAAAGGTGTTCGATGAAATGTCTCTGTGTGAGCACCAAGATCAACGATGTAGGTGAAAAAGTTACCTTTTACCCCTCGGATTTGACAGAATGATACTTTCTGCCCTTGCAGTTTGGGAAAGGACACTTACCACCTTCCATGAACCAAACAGCCAAACTATGAGTCTATATGACATTTATATACTCCTTGGTTGTGTCCCAAAAACTAATATCAGTGACAAACCCTCGTTCCAGAGTAACAGTGTCCCAATTGGTGATCGTAGGTTTCGTTAAATTTGGCACATAAATGAGGTGAAAGTGTCTTTTCTCACAACAAAGGGTAAATGTGTCTCTTTACCAAACTCGAGGGACTACGTGAATTTAGCCCACATATCATGCATAAGTCTAGTGTACCATACGATCTTTTCATGGAGTATACTTTACTCTACAACACCATGAAAAGATTATCCAAGTTTTGCATCGTTGTGCTATCCAAATCACTGGGTCAAAGAGGCATGGTTACGCGTTCAAAAGTCAAAATATGAAGAAGCTGGCGAAACAGAGTTAGTATGGGTGTAAATTTGTAAGAAATAACTTATTTTTAGTGACAGAACCCAACACAGACCAGTCGCATTGCAATACATAAATTTTCTGAAGTTCCTTTTCCAAACTGGAGGAGGTAAAAGTGTTTTTCATTCAATTGGTTTGAGACCTTAAAGCATAGAGTATGCTAGATAACATCCATTTTGATGATCTTGAAACACCTCGAGAAGAATTTTAGTATCTAACAGTCGGACTATATCATATAGCACTAGACACAACCTTTGATGAAAATAAAGAGACTGCTCAGGCAATCTTGTTAAGCCACAAAGAAATATTAAAAATGAGCAGCAGCATACGCAGCATGATTAAATGGCAAAAAGGGTGGTGGCAAGTAAATCTCTAAACATTTGCGATCTTCCACAGATCACTTAAATTTTCTGCCTCCCGTGTTCACTAAAGCAATGCGATTATATAACTTCAGACGTTGCTCGCACAAATCAAAAGAAGAGCTGCCTGGCAAATTTGACATTACTCTGAGAGTATACCCCCTACCCACACACATTCGATTGAACAATACGCCACCGCTTCCATTCACATATACATCAACTTCGTACACAGATTATAGTGTTACTCATCAAAAGAGACCGTAGCAACATAATTATGTTATATACATTTTCCTACATCTGAACTACACTTAACAATGATCTTGCAACACCGAACAACATATACAAAATATATCACCTGTAGTAATGTACAACACTCGTATGATCCAGCGAGAAGTGTTAAAGATAATTCGTAAACCATTTAACTTAAAACCACTCGACCATACATCTAGGATATAAACCTGCCTCGGTTGCAACAGTAGAAACAGCTTGAAGCTCTTTCTGAACTTTCCGCCTCTCAAAGAAAACCGAGCATGCCAGTGAATCACATTTCACGCCACTTTCCACAATCCAATCACCACCTCCACAATGCCGACAGATCTGAAATTGCAAGTAACATTCGATCCTTAGAAAATCTACTTGAGGCATAGTGCTTTATTAAATCACAAAAAACACAAAATGAAATAGCTACTACTTCCTCTGTTTCCCCTCTTTCATCCTTGTTTGACTTTTTCATCGGTGACCCGACCCGGTGATTTGGATAGCAAAATGATGGTATTTTTTTCATGGTGTTGTAGATTAAAGTGCACTCTACACTACCATGAAAAGATTTACCAAAATCTAGCATCATTTTGCTAATCAAATCACCGGGTCAAAGTGACACAGTGAATAGTGGTAAAAGTGGGACAAGAAGAAACGAAACAGAGGAAGTATGGGCTAACATGCAATACGAATAAGGTAGTCCTGCTTGATTTTGCGGATAAGATAAGATGGTCTCATTGAGCTCTGGGAACCCAGGATGTTTCCATGAAAACATCAAACAGCATTGCCTACTTTCTTTTTCTCTTCCGTTTTTATAATACAAAACCACATATGAGAATAACTTTTCCCTTTGCTCTTCACATTCATTGTTGCCTATGCCTAGGGTTGGAATATCAGCTAGCAATTCCATACAAACTACTGACGAGAATTTTTTGTGAAGTAATCAGGAAACAAAATCGTGAAAAAACTCCCAGAAACTGATCCTAACAACTCATTGGGTGCAGAAAGATCACCAAATCATAAAAAGTTGGAATAAGAAGCTTAGAAAATCTTTAAGCTCAATGAAATCATAATACTCACAGAAGCAAGGTGATGGATCTCCTTTTCCAGCTTTGAAGTTCTACCTACAACAGCCGTTGTCAGAGCAGCTTCATTCTTAGAACATGTGTCACAGAAGTGAGCAGAACCCTGGACCAATTCACCACACAAGGAACAATGTTTAGAGAGATAGTAGAAATCAATTCTAGTGCGATGTGAGTTTGGGCCAAATGATTGGCGTTTAGCAACTAATTCACGAGCTGGACGGGGCATATCAGAGAACCACCGGTTCAAGTCAGCTCCAACAAGTCCAAAAACTCGCTGCAAAGCAGGAATGATCTGTTTACTGATGTAGTAGACATCATTTAATCTAAAAGGGGAACCAAGTGCTAGAAGATCAAGAGGTTCCACCACCATGTCAACGAGGCGGGACCCAGGTTCACCATGGACTACAACATAAGGAACTCGCTCTCCGTAGCGTGGTTCTGCCCTAGGATCACTTCTCATAGCTTTAGTTGCCACTATTGCTGCCGGCGGGAGCGATGAAGAAGTCCTGTATGTCCCTAAGCGAACCTCTTTGGCAAAAATGAAATCTTGAAGAGAAACACGACCAGATAAGATCCGTGACCATTGACGTAGCAGGTATTCTTTGACCTGTGTGACATAAAGAAAACAAAATAAATCCATATCGGACAATTTTGACATTTCTGAGAAAATAACAGTAAATGCTATACATTGAAGTATAGGTGGCGGATAGAACAACAAGAATTGACAGAGCATTATCTCTCAAGTATCTGAGCACGCTAGAATAACTAAACCCCCGGACGTACTTCCTGATGGGCGACTCATTTGTGGTGTTTGTCTAGGTTTCAGCCCATCCTATAGCTCGTAAGAATTAGATTGCAATGAAGATCATTAATCAGCTAAAAGTAATGTTATTAATTTTCCACTCCCCTCAGCTCATTAGGTGGTGCGGTGGTAGAGTATACAAACATCAGTCCTAACGTCTCTAAGATATTGGCTTCACCCTTTCTTATATCTTACTGGTCTTCCTTTTTGTTTGAATCTTCATATAAAATAAATCCACTTCGCTTGACAGATGATAAAAGATCAGTAAATAACCATGTTCTATTATGAACTTAAGATTGTAATATATCAAGTTGTTTATCCCTTTCTGATGTTTCAGTTAGCATTCGTGTACTAACATTCTTATTGCCAATGTCTACTGGTTTGAAGACCTTACATTTGCTTCTTTGCTGTGTCGACCATATCTTCCTGGAACTAATGCAGTGATACAAAACATACACTAGCAAATAATTGGCATCTTTGTTAGCCATATAGGGGGTCACTAAAGAGTTCTTATTTTTCATTTCTATAATTCGACATTGCAGGTTCCCAAATTTCTTCATTTATTGATTCTAAAAGTCGATACCCATGTCCACAATGCAGTCCTTCACGCAATACAGGTTCAGTCCATCAAGCAGGAAACAAGCCGTCACTCTACGTTTAAAAAAAAAAGTATTAACAAATTTAGGTTCCAAGACGACCTGCCTCAGCTTATTGGTTGAAAGTAACTACCAATGTCGTCAGTGTTTCCTCTTATTTCTTCATAATGATCTACTGCCGAATTGATGAGGTATTGCTATAAAGAGAGAAGATTATACCTTTTCAATATCCTTGTAAGCAAAGAAAAGCTTCAAGGATTGCTCCAATGTTTTGGACACAGCCCCACATGTATCTCTACGAACTGTCTCTATGCCTTTTGCGTCAAACACAGGTTTTTCTTGATCAGGGTTCTCGTAACTATAACCTACATACCGCTTCTTAGTAAGGAGGAAGCAGGGATGATAGACCTTCTCCATCTTCAGTGTGACTGGATTTGGATTTGCTGCAGTTACTTCAGATGCAATCTCACGCCCAATTTCAAATGCTTCCTTTCTAGAGCGTCCTTTTAAGAGGACAAACAAACTGTGTACAATGAAGCAAATTTGTATCAAAAGCTGTAGGAGGTACAGAAAAAGTGCATAGCTAATGAAAAAACGCATCTAGAGTTGGAATATTCAACTTGGGAAAATATGAATATGGTAAAACCTCGTCAGTCAAAGTGTAAAAACTACCAACAAAGTTCCCGGGATGATATAATCACAACACACCCAAGAAGGAGAAACATGTTGAAACTGAATGGCTGTTCAATCTTACAATCGTTACAAAGGATTCACACGTACCTATCTGTGTCGCCATAAATTACTCTAGCATTCCACTTATTATGTGCATTAACAAGCGATATAGCATGTTCAAGTGTTCTCCGGCCACATTGAACAATGCTATCGGCGAGTTCTGCAAAAGGCATACGACCACTAAATCCAGCAGCTGTATAGCCATATGTCACATTTGCTATTAGCTTCAAAGCGAGCTGTCTTGCATTAAATATCTGAGACAAAAGGTAGAATAACTAAGATTTCACAGACTATAAACTTTTATAGAAAATACAATCTGGAGTAACATAGAGCAATGCCACAACCATTTATATCAAGGGGACGCAGGAAATGCAGAAAAGAACTAGAATATGAGGATCCGTATACTATAGTGAAAGGAAAATGCAAGAAACGCACTCCCATGTTCGTGCATGCAAGAGATTAGGAGTTTCATTTCCTTCTAAAAGAAACTACTAAAAGCTCAATAGGAAGTATGATGGCCTGGTAGATATCTCCTGAACCATGAAGCTCTGCAACCACATTGCGAGGATAGATAAGGTTAATGAAACTCCCCCTCCCCCTCTCTCTTTCTCTCTCTAAATGGAATTCCCTAATCAACCAGCATCATGTAGTCTATACTAATATATAAAAGTAGGGAACAAATTGGTGAAGCCTTTTTGGTTTTCAAAATTGCCCCTCACCTTTCCAACAATACTCCAAACATCCTCTCTTTTGTAAATTCTCCAACCATGTAACCTCATTGTGATCGACTCTATTGGGTATATTTCTATTTGCGCTTTGCACACATGAAGTGTGTGTCACACTCTGGTATATAATCTAAAACAGAGATCCCATCCAAACTCCAAAGCAATTATTTCGGCGAAGTTAAGGACCCAGAAATCCAACCAAGAGAACAAAATATTTTCCAACCCAATTAACTGAAGCAGTCAAGCTCGATTCACAGCCAAAAGTGTACTGCTTTAAGTTTTGAGTTATATACACAACCATCCTCAACACCCTTTAATCACTAGCCATCCCGAAAATGTCACTATGATAATGAAGCAAGGCAAAATATTATGGTACAAGGATAGTCAACTGGCAAAAAACAATCTGGGGAGTCCCCCGAATGTAACTTAGACTTCATTCTTTGATGCCAGGTACCAGAAATTCTTATTGAACTTGAATTACTTTTGAAAACAATAAGATTTGATAACTTGAATGAAGCATCTAAGATTTGATTAATTGTTAAAACGTCATATGCATGCATAATCAACTTCAGTTGGCAATGAACTATGGGCTTACCCTATGAAGAACTTTTTCAGAAGAGGACAACTTCTTCATGGCTTGTTTCACCATAATTCTAGTAGATAGTATTTCCTCCAACAAGCGAGGTAGGATACCTTGGCGAACCTGAACACAGAAATGTGAAAGAAATGTCAGCCAGATGATAATACCCGGATAAAAATAATCACAGAGATAATTACAAAAGGATGGATAAGCGAACAAGAGTAAACAAGATAATAATCATCCACGACGAAGATAGTCCGAACCAGGGCAAACAAAAAGCACGTACAAATGATAAACAAGTGATGATCGACTAATTAATCAAACGAAATCAGTTAGAGAAAAGAGTCTTGGCAACTAAAAACAATGTTAGTGAAACAAAAAGGCCGGGATAAAAGCAAACAAGTTACCAGAACTTACTATCCTTATTGGCTTTACACATTTTCTGAGGACAAATGAACGCTTGCATTAAACCAATAAGTATCCATACACTCGCTCGATCTACTTCAGGCAAGTCTTATTTCTTCTATGTTCTAAAGCAATAAAACCTATAAACTTAGAGAACCAAAATAACCTCCATATTCAAATTCAAATTGGTTTTTGGGGAAGTTGAAAGAGATATCCTTTTAAGGTACTTTGCAAGACGAGAGATCTACAGCTAAGCATGAAAGGATCACATTTGTATTCACTACAAATTTGGCAGCACTTTAACTACTCAACAGTAAAATAAGTTCTCATCAATTGTTGATGGAATTGACCAATTATTCAATATGGTGTCCAGGAACATGAAGTTTCGCCAAGCTATATTCACTGTCGATATCAAAATGGAAGCCAACCACCCGTATTGTGGTTCTTGCAAAATCATCAAATGATATGATACTTCCCGTTCAAAGATCAAAGCATTAGACGTTTATAATAGGGATAGAAATGATTAAGAGATATACTTCTAAGAAAAGTACCACCTTTGAGGGCACATACATAATGCCATTTGGGGTAAGCAGAATGTCATCTTTTAACTTCTGTAACTGATGTAGATCCTGTGAATATGAGCTGACACCAAGCGTGTTTGCCTTTGATGGGATTGCATTCCCAAGGCATGTGCAGAAACAAAGATTGTATGCAATTATCATTGACGGGTAAAGGGACTGGAAATCCAAAACAACAACTGGATCTGCATAAAAACCCGATTCTGGCTCCATTACAAGAGGCAAGCATTCCATTGCCGGTTGAGAAGCTACCTAGTAAAAGAACACAATCAGTATGATGGCACCAGTAGAAACCACAACCATACCAAAACGATAGTACAGAAAATTAGACATTCTGAAACAAACCCGTTTTTTTTTTTGGTAAACCTGGCAAAAGCCGAAGGATGTGGATCAGAGAACATAACATGAATACTTCACCCAGATTTGGGGAGTGACTTAGTGAGTACTAAATCATTAATCAACTCTAGAAGGTTAAACAATTCAACTCAACAAGCTTTTCAACAAATTATGTTGATTCTAGCCTGTAACTCGAAATACCAACTCCGAGAAGTTAAGTAATTTAACTTGTTTTTGTTGCATCTAATAGACCATAATTCCCGTTCATGAATAAAATCAAGAAAAACAACGGAGACTACCTGGGTGCAGTTGACCACCTGCAGCCCTTCAATTCAACATTTGATTGCAATAGATAGGTAGAAGATATCAAGAAGCATTGCACAAAAGGAATGAACATGTATATAATAGCATGATTCACGAGAGTAACTCAACCACCATGTAATCACCCAGCAGAACGAAGCGAACAGCGGGTTACCAGATATTAAAGGACTTGTAAAATGTGCATATGATTATCACTCGAACGATTATTTACAATAAGCACTAGGTATGATGATATGTTGCAAAGCTTTCACATAAACAGGAGACAAGACCTGTTGGCTTGCAGGCGAAATAGCCAAATAATTTTGTGAGTGAGCCAATCTCAGCAACATTGATTCAACGCGATACTGGGAACCCCGAGAAAGAACGGAGAAAAACTCAATTCCAAAGACGCGGGCAAGTTCTGACGTCCGGTTTATCTGCAAATCGCATATAAAGAAATTAAGCATAAAGCAAATGCAAGTGCAGAGCCATGAAAAAGAATAACATGATGTATCTTTTTTCCGAATTACCTCAACTGTAAACTGAGTATGATATAAAACAAAGAAATGTCATTTTTTTCTGTTAGATAAACAAAGTTGGCAAAATTGCACCGGAGGTACCCATATTTTGCCAAAAGCGGCAAGTGGGTACCCAAATTTTTAAATCGTGCACCACGGGTACCCAAATTTTCAAAATCGTGCACCGGAGGTACCCAACGCTAACCGCCGTTAACTTTCCGTTAACTTTCCATCCAAATTAGACGGAAAAGTATAAAAAGACTATTATACCTATTATTTTCACCTCAATTTTTTTTTAAAACACAACTGCTACTAACGAATCTAAAAATATTAAAAATAATTAAATTTTAATTTAATATTTGATATATGTAAGATAATGCAATATATTTCGTCAAAATTATATATTGTTACATCACTTCAAGGTATGAAATAGTTTTTATTAACATATATCCGTCAATCTTAAAGTCTTTAATTTTTTTAACAAAAAAATCAAAAGTTCATAATCTCAAAATGGAAAATTAACGGGAGGGTACATGTGAAATTATCAAAGATACTTATATGTTATTGTTTTATTATAAAAATATATATGTGAAAATATGAAATTTTTAGATTTTTTTTCTTAACATATTTCCGTCAGTTTTAAATTCTTTTAACTTTTTTTAACAATTTTTGAAAAAATCTCAAAATTTCACATGATTATTTAATAAAAGAATAACATACAAGTATCTTTGACAATTTCACATGTACCCTTCCGTTTAATTTTTCATGAGATTATGAAATTTTGATATTTTTTTAAAAAACTAAGTTAGGGACTTTAAGATTTTCGGATATATGTTAATAAAAACATGTTTCATATCTTGAAATGATGTAAAAGTATGTAATTTTGATGAAATATATTTTATTATCTTACATATATCAAATTATTAAATTAAAATGTTATTATTATTTATTTTTTTAGATTCGTTAGTAGCATTTGTATTTAAAAAAAAAGTTGGAGGTGAAAATAATGGGTACAATAGTCTTTTTATAATTTTTTGTCCAATTTGGATGGAAAGTTAACGGAAAGTTAACGGTAGTTAGCGTTGGGTACCTCCGGTGCACGATTTTGAAAATTTGGGTACCCGTGGTGCACGATTTGAAAATTTGGGTACCCACTTGCCGCTTTTGGCAAAATATGGGTACCTCGGGTGCAAATTTGCCAACAAAGTTCTTTCCTGAATTACCTAACTGTAACTGATTATAATATAAAACAGATTCAAAGAAAGATTATTTTTTCTGTTAGATAAACAAAGTTTCCTAATCCGGGACAGTAAATTAGTGAAGACCAATGAATCACAAAAATGTTATGTGAGAAGTAAAGAAGGAGCAGAGTTAACAAAATCGGTAAATGGAAACCCGGAAGTCAAATAATAGTGGTAATAATAATAATAATAATAATAATAATAATAATAATAATAATAATAATAATAATAATAATAATAATAATAATAATAATAATAATAATAATAATAATAATAATAATAATAATAATGAACATAGCAGTAATAGTAATATGAACAATAATGGAACAGGTCGAGGAAAACTAAGTCACGTGACAACAGAAATTAACAAATATATTTGTAACCCATAGCGAAAACCGGTGAAGCAGTGAACTATGAGCACATGTAATTCCATACATGTCACAGGTATTGATTATGTTTGGGGACCAGAGGTAACTCTAATAGTCCGATAATTTAAATCACATTTTTCAACATGTGATTTATGTCTCTTCATTTCAAGCGCGTGTTACAAGATGAGACTCCAGTTCCCAAAACTACACATTGTGAAACTAGTGTATGCATGATGCTAGAATGCTATGTAGCACAGGTGCGGGTGCGGTGCGGGTGCGGGAACTGGGTGCGGGTGCGGAAAATTCCCAAAAATTGAGGGTGCGGGTGCGGCGAGGGTGCGGTGACTTTATTATATTTATATTTTATATTATTGTGATACCATTATTATTATTATACAAATAATAATTGTGGCAATCCAAATTATAATCAAACAGAATTTCATACACAAATTCGAAGATACACAGTTATTGTATCAACAATGTAATCTCTTTGTGTCGT
The DNA here is from genome assembly GCA_023055425.1 of Linanthus parryae. Classification (NCBI taxonomy): domain Eukaryota; kingdom Viridiplantae; phylum Streptophyta; class Magnoliopsida; order Ericales; family Polemoniaceae; genus Linanthus; species Linanthus parryae. The sequence goes on from JALGPY010000002.1 coordinate 4,769,090, forward strand.
TGTTTGTATTTGTGGAGAGACGAGTGTTCTTAGAGGTAGAAATGTCCACACAGATACACGTTTTTTTTTTTTTGTAGTTGTATTTTAGAGAACCACTCAACTAAAACTTTCAAAATGACGCTGCCTTATCTCCAAAGCACCCGCGAAGCACCCACAAAGCACCCAAGCACCCACGAAGCACCCTGAAGCACCCGGTGCTGGTGCGTCACCTATCCGAAGCACCCGTGCTACATAGCTAGAATGTAATTCTCAAGTTATCATTAGGGTTTCCAGCATAATTCAGATGAGGAAATAAAAGCATTCCCTATTTCTAACCTAAGAAGAATGGGTGATTCTCCTAGGCGCAGCACCTCGCACCGGGTACTTTATGGTGCTTGGGTGCTGCTGGGTGCTTCCTGTGAGCTTCTCGGGTGATGCTGTGGTGGTTTTCGAGGATAACACCCCTACCTTTTGGTCCAGCCTAGCTGCCCACGAGAACAAGTAAGAAAGGTGAAAGAAGAGAGAGGTAACTGAACCTGAATTTTACCCCTCTTCGCCTGTGCTTCTTCTCCACCTCCGGATCACTATCTGCCCTTCGTCTCCCCTCCTTCTCTACTCTCTAAATTATACGGAGTAAACAAGTCCATTAACTAGGGGAACTTATTTTTACTGACACGGTTCGTACCATCTATTAAGTCGTATCTTTTACCCTTACATTATTTGAATATTCCGCTATTAGGTTGAAAGTTTACTCTTGGCCCCAAAATTTCAATTGAATGTCATAAAAATATACAATAATACAAAAATCTTATGAAGTATACAATAAATATATGGGTAAAAGACAAAAACCACCCCTTGAGTATGGGGTATATACAAAAAAACCCCTCGTGTTCGGGGATATACAAAGACCACCCCTGTCGAGACAAAAATCACCCCTGTAAGTGGATGGACGTTAGACAAAAAACACCCTTCTGTTACAATCAATTAGTATGGGGTTGCAATATGTCTTTTTTATGACCATTTTACCCCTACTTGTATTTTTGTGTTTATTGTGTTCTTGTTTTTGGTGTTCTTGGTGTTCTTGATCACCAGCAGCACCACCACCACCACCACCACCACCACAGCCAACACAATACCTCCTAAACTAACCTGAAACAAACTTCATTACAACCCAGACCACCATTGCAGCCAAGCCAAACTAACTCGAAATTCATGTCCACCATTACTACAAAACCTTCAACAACACAGAAACAACTAACCAATACCTTTTTTTAGTCAAACAAAGTCCTCATTTCAAGCACAAAACAGTGTCCCCTGTTTTAACAGAATCAAAAACCCAAAACAGAGATTGAAGCACAGAACACAGCAGCTAAACAAAACTTTATCACAGATTGGATATGGGTTCATCCCACGCCTTCATTGACGAGAGAGAGAAGAGATAGTAGTAGCTAAAATTGCCCTAAAATGTTCTTTCAATCTTCTTCTTCTTCGGCAATCAAATAGTTGAGAAACAATATCCAACCTGAATAACAAACCACCATACAACCAGGGCTTCTACGACGGGGACCCGACCTCCAATCGAAGCTCTGAATCGAAGCCTCTGAATCGAACCTCCGACTTAGCTCTGAATCGAACCTCTGCAAATGACCCAACATCTGAATCGAAGCTTCCAGATCGAAGCACTGAAGCTTCTGAATCGACTTCGTCGAAGTCGGAGAAGGATCTCCCTCTCTGGCGGCTGTCCGGACTCCTCTCTGCAACGTCGTCGTCCGAATTGCTAAGGTGGGCACAGAGAACCCATAAACTGGGCAATTTGAGGCTTGTAACCGTCCTCAAGATTAGCTTTCCATCCACCATCGCCTCCCAGATCCGGTTCTCAACCGAAATCGATCGATTTGGTGTTAGGGCTTCGCCATCATCAACCCCTCGTGTTCTCAAAAACGATCGATTTTCGGTTCTCAACCAAAATCGATCGATTTGGTGTTAGGGCTTCGCCATCGAGATCAGAACTCTACGGCACTGGTCGTTCGTTCGCCAGGAGATGAGAAGGAGGAGATGAGTGGCGGCGGTTGAGAGAGAATTGTGTGCGAGGAAGGGGACGGCTCCGGCGGTGGACGACCAGTGCCGCAGAGTTCCCTTCCTCGCACACAATTGAGATCTGGGTACGCAATCGGGCTCGCTGGACATCATTTCGAAGAGGGTCGGGCTCGATCTCGGAGGCGGCGACATTGGGTTGAGAAGACCCGCAGTCAACGCCGAATTGAACTTGGTGAACGACGAATTGTACGAATCTCCGCCGCTAACGCCGCCGTAGCTCGGCGAGGAGGAACCCATGTTGTTAATCGAACTGGGTGAGTTGGGTGAGTACCGAATCTTGTGATTCGACGGGGAATCAGCAATTGAAGGCGAGATCGATTGATACTGAGGTGGGTTTGGAGCGGAATTCAAAATCTGGTCAGGGTTTGGAGTCGCCGGAGCTAAAGCAACTGGCGGAGACGGCGGCGGAGGTGGTGGTTGAGGCTTGGGAGCGGCAGGGCAGCACCAGGAGCCGTCGGTGGAGACGACGGTGGGGGTTTCGAGCCTGCGGTGGTGGTGGGTCAGAGAAGAAGCAATTGCAGATTCGGTGGCGGCGGTGGTGGAGATGGTGGTTTCGCGACATACCTTAGGAAGGGGACGGAGATGAGACAGAGAGAGAGCGAGAGTGGGAAGGAGGAGGCGTTAGGTTTCGATTGCAGGGAGGAAGAAGAGAAAATAGTATTTATAGTGTGACATTTTTCTAGAAGTATGAGGATATTTTTGTCTTTTCGAACCTCCGTTAGTGAGCTGTTAAATGCTAACTCTGACAAGGGTGGTCTTTGTATATCCCCGAACACGAGGGGTTTTTTTGTATATACCCCATACTCGAGGGGTGGTTTTTGTCTTTTACCCTAAATATATATATATAATTAAAATCGCCGCACCCCTGACTTTTTTTAAAATGCCGCACCCGAACCTGTGCTTCTTAGTAATTCCAACTGAATTCCGTTGGTATACCTGTGACCGGGAAAATCCACAGTGCTCAGCAACCTTGAGAAATAAGTAGGTCTTTCAAGTTTCAAGTCCTCTGCGGAACTCACTGTTACTATTGAAAGAGGCATCTAAGTTAACTAAATCTACAGGGAATCCCTAATATTCCATGCGAATTTCCAAGTGCTGCTAAGTGAAGTGAGAACTGTCTAACAGAATAGGTGGATGTATTCTCATGTCCAACAACTTTCTCACAGCAACTCAAAAAAAAATTGTTGACTTCAATGCTTGAAAAGTGAAGGCATGAAGCACAAATCAATTGAAAGACACGCCATGCTAGTGTGAAATACCATTGAGAAATATTCCAACACAATACAGTAGCACAGTGTCCAAAATGAACAATAAATAAGAAATATTTAATAAAACTAACACAACAAGGAATGCATGCGAAGATGGCATCGAAAAAAGTTAACATACCATGTCAAGTTGATTCATTATTTCAAAATTCATCTTTGCTCGCTCAACCACATACTCTATGCACCTGAATCTTGCTCGAGCAGGACCACTGCTAAACCATCTATTCAATATTTTAGATTGAAGATGTGGAACTTTCCGCCTCAGAACAGCTTCAGCTACAGCTTCAATGGTGTACATATTAAGCTTCACTTCACCACGCATCAAGCGCCAAATATTAAGAACAATCCTGCCACCAACATGCACACCACTTGCATGAGTTCGTCCCCACTCATCGTCGATTATTGCATCTTCAACATGACCAGATTCGGGATCCAAAGGTCCTGAAATCACATTATCTAATGTTTCTCTATCGGAAACACCCAACTCGCAAGTGTTTACTTTGGTGTCAGTAGGTGTCCTAGATATGCTATTGAGCAAACCGATACCGAGGAATATAGCTCTTTCAGCCAGAAAGCCAAGAGAGCCTCCTTGAATGTCCCACCCCATTAACACATCTGGATCAGTAGACCCAATTAAATGTATGATGTGTCTAATAAGCTTCTTCTCTTCAGGAAAACATAACACTTTCAGACTTGATATTCCATCAAGATATCTGTGAACAGGAAGGAACACAAGGAAAAGAAAATCAGTACCTAACACAGGAATTAGCAAACAGTAAATAAAAGCCGAGACTAGCGAGTTGTGAGAGAGGAGAAAGTTAACAGCTTAGAATCAGAAGCTCCAAAATAAATCTTAGTATTTCTTTACAATTAAGCTGAATGTTGTATTTACTGCAATCTCAATTCAGAAAGCCTAGTTTTTTTCTTTTATTCAATTTTATATAAACCGCCAAATTTCCATTCAAGAACGCCGCTACAACCCGGTGGAAGCATTGTTCCACCTGTGAACCAAGAACAACAGTAATAGCAATATAATGCGCCCATGTGTGATCCAACATAGTAACTCCAGTCTGCAATGGATGGTTGAGTGGCAGCAATTTAGGACAAATAAAAGAACAGCCAGCTAAGCGGAGGTAGCTCTGCTCTTTTAATGCATCAACCATAGGTAATGAACAAAGAAATGTTTGGTCCTTCATTTGCCTTGTTTGCATAGTGAGGATTATTGGATTATGCGGTCATTAGATTTTTTAGTGTTTGGTTGAGATGAAGATAGAGAATGAGCTTGTGAGGTAACTTAGTCTTTTGTTATTGCTTTTTGGCTTTTGGTGGATGAGTGGCTATGGTGAGGAGGCATAAATTCTTCTTAACCTCAACCACTCGTTCCTCAAACAACGAAAAACAAAAACAATATCTACATTCCCAAACAAGCCCAGTGACTTTTAAATCTCACTCCATTGCAACCACACATTCAAAAACCCAATAATCTCATAATACATTAATCATATCGATCCAAACAGGGTCATTGACAGATCTCTCCGATGTTGGCATAATATTTGACTAGTAATCACCATCCAACAAAAGGACTGGACTTTTGACATATCAGAAAGTGCCTAAACTATATTTCAGTGAATGCATTGTCTTTCTAAGACTATATTGGGTTTCGTACATTTGTCATCCACGTAGATTGAATTGAAAAAAGGTTCGGCCGTATCAAACTAAAACGGAACTTCCATTCCATGAATCAAATCAAAAGCAGCACATTTCTACATTCGTCAATGGTGTAGAAACAAGTTATGTCATCACAGTTCTAGTTTGGCTTAGCAAGGAGACAGAGAGGGGGAAGAGATATAGATACATGTGAAGATTATCAGACCTTTTATCACATGCAGCATCAGTCCGAAGAAGCACGCAGATATCAGATTCGGAATTACAGTCTTCCTGAAAAGCAAGGACTACAAGATTGACTGCATCAAATCGAGGGTCAGGCCTCAAGTCTCCTCTAGATGCTGGTTGGACCTGTTACACATTAATGCAACCAATTAAAAGCTAAGCTAGCTGAGCTAATTTAGCGCAAATTCCACGCCAATCATGCTTCAAAATAAAAGCAAGAGAGAAAGACTGTCCAGACACAATGCCAAATGACCACCATAGTTAAAGCAATTAATGTCCAATGGTATTGCATCGAGCAGTGTTGAGGATATCCAGTTCATGTTGGAGATTGGGTACTTAAGTAATATCTTGCAGATCAATCCCATGGCAATTTGTTCGTGAAGTAAGACAAAAACTATAGCATAGACAAGAGGACTGCCCAACATTTATTCGTGCCAAAAGGCTTGTGATTAAGGAAATAACACATCAGATTCTGTTCTTCAAATGATCCCTCAACTTTCCACAGTAGGCCAAACTACAGGTGCTATTTAGCAAGTAACTGATCTCCTCTGTGAGAGTACGTCTCTTCTTTCAAATGATTCAACAAAATGCATCTAAAAGACCATCAAGCAAAACATTACAGGCAATAGGATTCGATAATTCAGCAAATACCAGCAACATTAAGTTTTAGTTAGCAAGTCAAGAATACCATCTTCGAAAATCTTAGTGCATCATCTAGTATACAATGTGCAGATTCTGCATCTCCCAACAATATAAGAATATCAAACGTATAAATACCAGCAACAAAAAGAAAAGGCCCTTTATGGTACCTCTATACTTAATAAAGTTAACTGTTGACCTGCACCCAAACTTGCAGGATCACGAAACCCAATTTGACTTAATGGAGTGGGCTTCGTTTTTCCATCAGGTCCAGAGATCTGAGAGATATCATTCGAGCTGTTAAAAAATTCTTCTTCTTTCGTAAATTCACCCTGATACAGTTTTGTCCTCTCATCAGAAAAATCTGTTTCATCACTTTTATCTTTAAGGCTTTGCGGTTTTAGTTGATCCAAGATGGGCTCCCCTCCATTTACCAGGCCAGATTCAGGAGAATGCTTTCTGCAATCATCATTCTCTGGATCTTGTGAATCCTGACTGCCACAGATGCCTGCAAAAAGACTAACCAATTCACAAAACAAGCAATTTCCTATTCCATTCCAAGGGTGAAAAAAATACCTTCAGGAGACGATGGACCCCCAATGCCTGCCTTGGAATCCTTCCCTAAGCCAGCAACAGTTCATAATCCAAATCAATGTACTCATAAATGTAAGACTGGTGTAATTGACTAAAGAATCTATAGTTTAAGTCAATAAGTCTGTGGCTCAGTGCTCATATAATAGCCATCCAAAATAGAAGTAAATGAAAAATGTTCTATACAGCTTTCCCTAAACCAGTAATAGTAGAGAAACCAAATTACTTATTGAGTAACTAAAAAGTTAAATAATTCATAATAATTATTAGTTTAAGCCAATACCTAAGTCCTCGAGTAATAGCCATCTGGAGACAACATCCGCAGACGGGGGTGAAAACAGAGGTGTCAACATATACAAGTAAGAGCCATCATTTTGATAGTGGGTGGGGACACCCATGACAGTTGGGCCATAATCTGAGTCGCTAACCCTTGAAGTCTTCGGGGATTCTCCATCTCCAGCCGCAAAAAAAGGAAGCACATCATCGTCAAGCCTTCTATTAACTGCCAGAGTAGAACAAATATGGTTTGTTCAGTGTATTACAGCAGAGAGGAACACAAGGTCAAAACTGACGCCCTATTTGCTGAAAAGTTTCCTTACAAAATCATGTTCAAGTGCTCAACTAAGAATGATTGCAGTACTTTGTGAATAACCTACACTCTATCCTCTTGACAATGCACCTGGTGACTCACCAAGTATCTTAAGATAAGTATCATAGGGACAGTACACCCATATTCTAGCCATGAAATATACAACAGAGAATGCACTCTACATAAGATCTTTTCTAGTGTTTGCAGCCGCCTTATAGAAATAAATCCCAAAATAAAATTAAGGCAGCATTCACAGCAGTATATCCAAGAGAATCCATGAGTGAAGTTGACTATGAAAAGAAGAAACAAGAGCCGACTGTCAATGACCCGTACTGGAGCTCTCCATATTCATAGTAAAATTAAATGTACCGAAGCTCTATCAGTGTCTGATGCTAACTGTCCGTGAAGACTCTGTTAGGACTTCACATACTCTGATTGGAAGCAGTTAAAAGCAAACAGTTCATAACAATGAGAGATTAAAGCAACCAAGCCTGAAATCATCCCCCGTTATGACCTATATGATATGAAACTTCAACTGGTACATGTTCCAAGGATCTGGCATACCAGTACATCTATTCAAGAGGAATTAGGTCCACATCCAAGATAACAAAATTGGGTGATATATGATTCTGTTTCAATTGGCGATCTCCATGATATAGGACTTGATCCACTGATGCATATTTAAGACTGAAGAGGCATGAGGGTGAACCTACAGACAGTATTGAATTCTGAATCAAATATTGACTAGTCAGAGGCTCAGACCATACTAAAACTGTGATCACCGGCTCATTCACAAGGAGACATTTTAAGCTAGCCTGAGTACCACTACCGCACAGGGTAATTCCAAATATTAGCTAATGAAGTAGTCTACGACTGCAACAAAAAGCATAATTCTAAGGTGTTTTATTTATTCAATAAAAGTACGATAATCAGTCAACGATTTGGTGCTCAACCTGGAAACAGAGAAAATCCTTGCAAGAGAAAAGGTTGCAGCTACCCATAAATTTCAAAAGCAAAGCCAGCTAAAAGACGAGACATTTAACATGTGTTACAATTTATTTCTCTCACCAGAGTACCAACAATATTAATTTGATTGTGTATCGAAATAAGTTACCAAAAAGCTATCACCTGGGTGTAGAGCATCTTCGCCTAATTGGACCGTATATTTCTGTTTCATGTCTTCTTAGGCAAGGTTGCGTTATACTACCACGATTTCACATTCATACACCCTGGCAACACAGTAAAAATGTAACAATAGAATATTAAGAGTTTGGAGTAAGTCTTTTTCCCATTGTTCCAAAATCAGCATTTCTGTTTGTGCCGGCTGTGACATGTCTCTCTACTCTTCTTAGCTTCGCAGTAAAAGTACTAGGGACAATAATATGCTTAGGATTCTTAGGTCTACAAAAAAATTGTAACTAGTAAAAGTACAAGGATCCTTGGCAAAAGCATAAGCGACAGGTAAGGTTAACGGTATGACTCTCAGCCCTTTAGGAGTGGTGACCGCCGCCGCTCCAATGATATTGCTTCCGGTAAGGCCGTTTCACTAGTAAGCCTTCAGATCCCTATTAGGGCCGAGAGGATATCGAGCTACCACCCTTGTTTGCTCCATGTCCATCATCTCCATCCAAGGCAGCTGTCGGAACTGCCAATACTGGCGGCTGCATTCTAGGGTTACAGTGGGTTCCATTGGGCTGGGCATTACACTTGGGCTTTCTGTCTGGCCTACAATGGATTTTTGGGCCACATTTATACTAGAGGCTTTGGGGCCGTTTTGAGAAGGAAAGATCATGGCACTTATTTGATGGTGGCATGTAAGCAAGCACAAGGCTTTTCTAGCTGCTGGTGGCCTTTTAGTTGTGGGTTAGTCTTCTGCCTACTTGGAAAGGGTTTGGATTCAGTTTGATGACAAACAAATCTTGGTCCAAAACTCCTAGGTGTTTGTAGAATTTTTTGCTCACAGAGAGCGCGTCAAACCATTATTAACACACTGAGTTTCGAGCAAGGACAACCCCCGAGCTACTGGGGCAGGATCAGCAACTTTATCATCCCCGTTCATTAGATCTCAAAAGTCCCTACTAATTTTAGTTGGTCTGCTTATTTTATCAAATTATCTGTAGGTACTTATGTTTATAGTATAATCATCTGTACTCTCGTCCTATTATCAATATATGCTTTAGTTTCCAGTGTAAAAAAAGGAAGTCAAACAAACATGTGAGGATACGAAGGACTAAACATCTTGAAGATATTGCACTGGAAATTTACAATAAGAGAAAGTTGATCCGTGTGGTCAATCACATTGACTAAGGAACTGTTAGGAATTGTCTTGCATTCAGATTGTTGTGTTCACACTTTCAGCAACTAACAAGTGTGAACGAGTGACTTCATGGGCAGCAGCCATGGCAGCAAAAGTCATGGATGGTTGCAGCCATGGTGAGGAAGCAATAAATACTTGGAGGGCTATGGTTTTGTGCAGGCCTATGCAGCAGCTCATGGAGACTTTGAAGGGCAGATTTTGGTGACTTTTGGCCACCCTAATCAATGCTTGTGCAGCTGGTGGTTGGAGCTTGAAGCCTATAAATAGGCAGCCTCTCAACCCACCAAAATCATCCAAAGTTTAAGTCTTTCTCTCTTTAGTTGTTTGTAGTTCTTACTCTCTTTTTTCTTCTCGAGTTAGAGAGTGTTAAGGTGAGAGTTTGGAGAGGTTCTCAAATCCTCTTCTTCATCTCTTGTAAGGAAGAACTATCAATCATATACAGCCCTCCCGTGGACGTAGGCAATTTGCCGAACCACGTATATCTTGGTGTCGTTCATTTTAAGTTCTTTGTTCCATTGATACTTGTTCGATTCCTCACAAACTGGTATCAGAGCAAGGTTCCTAATGGGTTCTAAGTTCGAGGTCGAAAAGTTCAATGGCAAGGGAAACTTTTCCCTATGGCAGCGAAGGGTGAAAGCCCTAATGGCGCAACAAGGGTTGCATAAGGCGCTGCTCGGAATAGCAAAGAAGCCACAAACAATGTCCGACGAAGAATGGCAAGATCTAGATGAGCGAGCGGCCGGGCAGATTGAGTTGTGCATCTCAGACGAGGTGATGTGCAACGTCATGGAAGAGAAGACGGCGGCGGCACTTTGGTTAAAGCTTGAGAGTCTTTACATGACGAAAAGTCTCTCAAACAAGTTGTATCTCAAGAGACAACTTTACGGCCTTCGTATGAAGGAAGGTACTCCGATTCTAGAACACCTTAGTATGTTTAATAAACTCCTTACAGATTTATTATGCATCGAAGTGAAACTAGACGAGGAGGATAAGGCCTTGTTATTATTGACCTCACTGCCAAAATCTTATGAGCACCTTGTAACCACGATGACATATGGCAAAGATACTCTAGAAATGGAGGAAGTCACGGGTACACTGGTGTCAAATGAGATTAGAAGGAAGCCATCAAGTTCTTCAAACATGGAGAATTTGGGTGAAGGCTTAATTGCCTCCACGACGCAATGGAGGTCAAACAACAAGGGTAAAGGTGATCACTCAAGATCACAATCAAGTGGGAAGTCCGGAGGTATGGAGTGTTTTTTCTGTAAAAATACAGGACATCTCAAGAAGGATTGCAAGAAGTATAAAGCATGGAGAATGAAGAAAGGAATACAGCCCGGACCTGAATCAGCCAGTGTGGCCCAAAGCGCAAATGGAGAAGGCGGCGACCTTCTAGTATGTTGTGCTGGTATAGCCATACAATCAGATGATTGGATCATGGATTCAGGTTGTTCATATCATATGTGTCCTACGAAGGAATGGTTTTGTGATTACAGACCCATTAATGGAGGATCAGTTCTCATGGGAAATGATGCTGCTTGCAAGACCATTGGCATCGGAACCATCAAAATCAAGATGTTCGATGGCGTGGTCAGGACGCTCGGAGAAGTTAGGCATGTCCCTGACTTGAGGAAGAACCTAATCTCCTTAGGTTCTCTCGATTCCGGAGGTTGCACCTACCAAGCTGAAGGTGGAGCCATGAAGGTAACAAAAGGTTCTATGGTGGTAATGAAAGGCGAAAAGATCGGAAACCTATACAGGTTAATCGGGAGCACAGTGACGGGAAAAGCTGCGATTGCAACAACTTCAGACAAAAATGTCGATAGCACCAAGCTATGGCATATGCGGCTTGGTCACATGAGTTCCAAAGGCCTTACAGAGCTACATAGAAGGAAGTTATTGCCAGGAGTCCAAAGTTGCAAGTTGGATTTCTGCAAGATTTGTGTATTTGGCAAACAACACAAAGTCAGCTTCAAGGCCGCAGTCCACAAGAGCAAAAGGATACTCAGCTATGTCCATTCAGACGTATGGGGACCTTCACCTGTGAAGTCCAATGCAGGAGCGGAATATTTCCTTACCTTCATCGATGATTTCTCGAGAAAGGTATGGGTTTATTTTCTCAAACATAAGTCTGAAGTATTTGAGAAATTCAAGGAATGGAAGGCTCACGTGGAAAAGAGTACTGGAAAACAACTCCAGTGCTTGAGGACGGACAATGGAGGAGAGTATACATCAGATGAGTTCAAAGACTACTGCAAAAAGGAGGGAATCATCAGACACTACACTACTCCAAAAGGTCCGGAGCAGAATGGAGTTGCGGAACGGATGAACCGCACTCTATGCGAAAAGGCGAGATGCATGAGGCTAAATGCAGGATTGGCCAAATGCTTTTGGGCGGAGGCTGTTAACATGGCATGCCACTTGGTGAATCTCTCACCATCAGTACCCCTTGGCAAGAAGACAGCACACGAGGTTTGGTATGGCGAACTAGCAGATTACTCAAGGTTGAAGTTTTTTGGATGCCCCGCTTACTCTCTTGTTGAAAGTGATAAGCGTTCCAAGTTAGATGCCAAGTCAAAACAATGCATCTTTCTTGGTTACAAACAGGGAGTTAAAGGTTACAAACTCTGGGATCCAATTGACAGGAAAGTAATCATCAGCAGAAATGTCGTCTTCGATGAAAAGAAGATGATGAATTCCAATGAAGCCAGAGTCGAGATTGGTCAGCCAACAGACTCCCAGCATCAAATCGAGGTGGAGCTGGACGAGCAAGTGGAAGAAGGGGATAAAGAAGACTTCGAGGAAGTCTTGGAAGATTCAGAAGCTGAAGAGCCTTACAGTGTTGCGAAAGGCAAAGGAAAGCGGAATGCAAAAGTACCTATCAAGTATGGGTTTGAAGATTCAGTAGCATTTGCATTGATTACTGAAGCCGGGGATCCTTCAAACTTTAAAGAGGTACTTGAGCATAAGGATAAAGACAAGTGGCTGCTCTCTATGTCAGAAGAAATGGAGTCACTTCAAAAGAACCATACTTGGGAGCTAGCTGAGCTTCCGAAAGGAAAGAGAGCCATCGGATCCAAATGGGTGTTCAGAAGGAAAGAAGGGTCAACATCAAACGAAGGTGAAAAGTTCAAAGCAAGGTTGGTTGCAAAAGGTTTTTCTCAGAAGGAGGGAATTGACTACAACGAGATTTTCTCTCCTGTGGTCAAACATTCCTCCATAAGATTTCTTCTATCTATGGTTGCTATGGATGATCTAGAGCTTGAGCAACTAGATGTGAAGACAGCATTCCTACATGGGAGCATCAAGGAGGAAATATACATGCATCAACCTGAAGGCTTCAAAGTACCAAACCACGAGAATAAGGTTTGCAGGTTACGGAGATCTCTTTATGGTTTAAAGCAATCTCCTCGACAGTGGTACAAGAGGTTTGATTCCTTCATGACAAAAGATGGGTTCACCAGATCCGACTACGACAGTTGTGTCTACATAAAGAAGTTGAACGACGGTACATTTATCTATCTTCTTCTATATGTAGATGATATGTTGATTGCTTCCAAACATATAGCTCAAATACAGATGGTGAAGTCAAGTTTGAGCAAAGAGTTCGAGATGAAAGACTTGGGTCCCGCAAAGAAAATCCTAGGGATGGAGATTCAGAGGGACAGGAAGCAAGGAAAGATATGGCTCTCGCAGAAGGGGTACATCGAAAGAGTACTACAAAGGTTCAACATGGACAAAGCAAAGCATGTGTCTACTCCTATTGGTGCACACTTCAAGTTATCACTACAGTGTTGTCCAAGAAGCAAGGAGGATACAAACTACATGGCTAATGTACCTTATGCCAGTGCAGTGGGGTCGTTGATGTACGCCATGGTGTGCACGAGACCAGATATCTCTCATGCAGTCAGTTTGGTTAGCAGGTTCATGGCAAATCCGGGAAAGGAGCATTGGGAAGCTGTCAAGTGGATTATGAGATTCCTGAAAGGCTCCACGGATATGAGCATCATGTATTCTAGGGATGCTGAACAGAAGGAAGTTGTGGGCTATGTCGATTCAGATTACGCAGGTGATTTGGATAAAAGACGATCCACTACTGGGTATGTCTTCACCCTTGGAAGAAATCCTATTAGTTGGAAATCTACTCTACAGAATACAGTTGCCCTTTCAACAACAGGAGCAGAATACATGGCGGCAGTTGAAGCATCAAAGGAAGCATTATGGCTTAAAGGTTTGGCTAATACTCTCGGCTTGTCACAACAAACAGTTAGCATTCATTGTGATAGTCAAAGTGCAATACATTTAGCCAAAGATCAGATGTTTCATGCCAGAACCAAGCACATTGATGTGAGATATCACAAGATCAGGGATTGGGTTGAAGAAGGGGAGATCCGTCTCAAGAAGATTGACACTAAGGAAAATCCTGCAGACATGCTAACTAAGGTTGTTACTACAGAGAAGTTCGAGTTATGCTCGAATTCTATTAAGGTTCTTCATCATTGAAGCATAAGGCACCCTAAGGGGTGTGAAGGGTATCCCAAACATTGGGGTACACATAAGGGCAAGCATCAGGGTTCCTACTGTCTCAATGGCTATCCGGAATACAAGCCAAGGTGGAGTTTGTTAGGAATTGTCTTGCATTCAGATTGTTGTGTTCACACTTTCAGCAACTAACAAGTGTGAACGAGTGACTTCATGGGCAGCAGCCATGGCAGCAAAAGTCATGGATGGTTGCAGCCATGGTGAGGAAGCAATAAATACTTGGAGGGCTATGGTTTTGTGCAGGCCTATGCAGCAGCTCATGGAGACTTTGAAGGGCAGATTTTGGTGACTTTTGGCCACCCTAATCAATGCTTGTGCAGCTGGTGGTTGGAGCTTGAAGCCTATAAATAGGCAGCCTCTCAACCCACCAAAATCATCCAAAGTTTAAGTCTTTCTCTCTTTAGTTGTTTGTAGTTCTTACTCTCTTTTTTCTTCTCGAGTTAGAGAGTGTTAAGGTGAGAGTTTGGAGAGGTTCTCAAATCCTCTTCTTCATCTCTTGTAAGGAAGAACTATCAATCATATACAGCCCTCCCGTGGACGTAGGCAATTTGCCGAACCACGTATATCTTGGTGTCGTTCATTTTAAGTTCTTTGTTCCATTGATACTTGTTCGATTCCTCACAGGAACAACACTACCAGGTGAGTAAAGGAACACATCTTGATGGCTTCTTCAGCTTCTATGATTTCTTTTCTTACCTTAGAAGCTATTTTAGATTCAACGGAAAGAAATAACAAAAAAAATGTATGTCAAAAATAATAAATGCACATCTGATAAAGAATTCTAGACAAATCAGCTGACCTGATATTCCATCATGGCTTTCTCCTCCCTTGAGAGGAATGTCCGGGGAAGTATGAGTTAATGACGAGGAAATCTCTGTGCCAACTGTTTCATCCGCCTGTGGAGGTTTCATATTTAAAGTCAAACCAATTAAACCCAGAGGAGGTGCTCCAGAATCGATAGTAGGAATCAATCTGACAGGACCAGAATCCATGGATTTTCTTTGTTGCATGGTATCAGAAGCCTCGAATTGCAACATAGTTGAGCCAGATAAGGTGTCTATGAGTGGAACAGATTCTGGAGAAACGTGAGGTACTTGTTGCCTACAGATATTGGCCTCAGGGTCTTTCTGGCACACACAACCATCAATGCGAGCTGACAAACAGCGTGAACACTGCAGATCCTCATTCATCAATGGTTCCTTATCAGGATCTGATTTCTTCATCTGGACACCAATACGAGGGTCCCCAGTAGATAATTTGGAACTTCTATGTCTCATGGACTGGCAATCCCCTGAAACTCTCCCAGCATCAGCCTCCGAACTTTTCGGTAAGATTGAGGAAATGTTAGTTGACTTTGATGGTCTTTCACCCAGCAGGTCTGAGATACAAATAGATGCACTTTCTTGTCCTACACTCGAAGAGGAAGGAGATAATTCGCCGTGAGAATGAGGATAAGGAGATCTAATGTGACAATCCTCCGCATGCCAATTTAGTGCGTCAGTTGGCATGCTTGCATCGTGAGCTCCAGTTATGACTCCAATTGATGATGTAGTGAAATTGGCAAGCACCTTAGTTCCCATGTTTTGGCCATCAATCTGTATTGCATGACTGTCTATTTGTTTCAGATAATGTTGGTCCTGTGAAACTGCCACTTTTTTTGTACTGGGACTCTCAGGGTCAGAAGGGTCGATCTGGTGACACCGTTTTCTCCTCATTAAGTCACGCACAGAGCATCCAACTATTGTACTTTCCTCCTTTGAGACAAAAACGTCTCTAGGGTCCTGATTTTTCACTTCCACACATGTTACCTTACTGTCTCTGACTTTACTAGAGTGTCCACCATGAAGATCTAGGTCACATTCCACTGTTTTACTTGAGGAAAAAGGCAAAGAACCCCATTGTGACTGGTTCCTTTTGCTCTTACTGATGAAGCTTCCTCGAGTATCTAGCTGCATTTCATCTCGAGGAAACCACTGAGTTTCATTATGGTTGATCTTATTGGGAGGATCGTTAGGGTTTGAATCTTGATCATCGGCAGAACCATCCAGTTGTGGGATGATTGACGAAGACTTGTTTGAATAACGGTCACTAGAGGAAGGTCCTTCCTTTAAGTTGTCATAATTACCAAAATTTTCAACGGAGTCCAGGATGTCCTGACATTCTTGTTGAGATTCGCTCTCAAAATCCAAAGTAGCTTTTGCCAAAACTTTATCAATGCTAGTAGAAGGTAACAAGGGAGTCAAAACTGTTTCACGAGCAAGTTCATCATCGGAATTCATATCTTCTGCAGCCTGTGAAGAAGCAAGCCAACTTAAGAGCCCCAAGGCTTCATCATCCACAACCTAAAGAAAGGAGCTGAATAAAGTCAACTTATAAATTACAACATAACACAATGGTAAATTTTTACTATAAAACCTAAATATTTATTTCTCTGAAACCCAATCAATGGTCAAGAATAAAGGAGACTATGCCACTGTCAAAGATCCACAGGAATGATGTCTTTAAATATTAGAGATGGCTTCAAAGAATACTGATCTAAAAACTAATAAATGGAAACTACCTAAAGAGAATCACAAGACCCCTCTTTTGCTGAATAAGACGAGTGAATTAAAAGTCTGTTATTCTCACTACTTACGACCAAGGCATGAACCACATATATTATCATGAAACACACACACACCAATAAAACAGTTATTTAGGCAGTATATGCTACAGAATATCAACTATAACATGATACGAATACCTATAGCCCAAAATCATTTTAGTGCAATATGTCATCCATAAATATGACTCGGACTTCCCACTTCTAGTTGCCAAAAGCCCAAAAGACAACTTGCCTTTCCCAGAATACACGTATCGCCTAAAAAAGGTTTTATATCATAGTTGAAAAACATAGATATGGATTGTATATTCATGATATACCTTTACGTCAGTACTTCCAGTTGTTTTGTCTGTGTGTCTATCATTACCAATCAATTCTTCGGGATGTATTGCTCCTCCTATGGGACCTTCTGCATCAATACTTCCACAGGACCTCCCTTGTGGCAACAAAGTCGCTTTAGCATCTCCATCCTCTGGACAAGTTGAAGCCTCTCCAACATCCTTATCAACTTTAAGGTCTTCAAACTTAGAGTTGTCATTGGAAGAGTAACTTAGCGGCTCCAAATGTCTAACATCTTTTCCCAAAGGAGTCCAAGAAGAATCATCATCTACTACATTGAACAGCTCCATAACATTATTCTCAAGCTCAAGACCAAAGGAAAGAACCCTTAAGACATCTGCAGGAAGCGGTTTTCCAGGAACGGAGAGCGATGCATGCTCATGAATACCAGTCCTTGCAAATTCCTCCTGTTGCAAGAAAGATGATTTCACCACCAAAGCACTATGAAATATAACCACAAAAATATGACCAAATGGAATCAAAAAGATTACCTCCCAAATTGGAATGAGTGATTGAACCATTTTCTCATCGATGCGAGTTTGAGAGAGAGACGAATACATTTTAAGCTGCTGGTTGAGTATCTCTGCAAGAGCATAATCTGTTTTTTAGCTATATGAGCATGAATAGTGATACACGTAGTTTCACAAGCAAACTTGAGACGAAACGGACCATCAACAGTTGCATCGCCCTCGAGTTCACAGGTGCTCTGACGTTTAACATGGCAAAAATCTTGACAGGAAGAAATATCGAGTTGACTGGAAGAATCCCACATCCAGCCACTTGGAATTGTGGATGAGATCCAAATTGGTGAAGTTCTTAGATCTGCCTAATTAAAATGTCCTCATCATAAACAAATATGTCCATGCACGAAAACTAGGATCAAGAACAGGCAAATTACCAATTTGCCATCTACATGTTTCTAAACGAAGATATATAAGTACCTGTAAACCTTCAGACATGCGGGATGGGCTATCTATTTCCGGTCTGAGTCCAGAGTAAGTACTTCTCTTCTGGGAAAAAACATCAGGTACTGGATGTCGAAACTTCATCCTTGATACATGTAGATGACCCATGCCGTACAGATTATAGTCAACCTAACATTTTTATGGTGTGTTTCCCACATAAAGAAATAAAAATTAGCATTAAAGGAGAAACAAAGTACTGAACCGAGGTCAGTAGACTGTGACCTTCATATTAGTTATAGTAGGTTACTAAAGCCCAAACTGAACTCCAGTAGGGTACCAATGGCCATCCACAACATTGATACTGCAAGTGTGCAACATGAATGTGATTTCTGACCCACATTATGTTCAGAAAAGTGTTATAACTTTCTTAAAAATTGCAATGGGAGATAACAACGGCAGTTTGCAGTCCGTGGGCCATTAATGGTACCTAATGATTCCATGCCATGAAGGAATTATTACAAGACTCAACAGTCAGCCGTGGCTTTCTTGAAGGCAAAATGGCAAGGCTAGAGAACAAGTCACTTGGAGGCTTGTTGTTGCCTCATTGCACTGGTGTATCTAATTATGAGTGCCCGGGATGACACAGCTGGACATCTTACAGTCCTTGCATGGTAAAAATAAGAGCCCACTAAAATGGCAAAGGAAATTACCAGAAATTGAAGAAGGAAAGGAATGTGGGATTCATGGGGCTGCAAACTCTGATCTAGAACAGCACCACCCTGCAAAGCATGCCTTTCATTAGCTTTGAGATGAGCCAACATTATGATTGTTTAGAAGAACAGCACAATAGTAATATAGCACTATAGCAGTCAGACAAGACGAAAATACTTGAGATAACAAAAGCTGTTTTTGGCAGTAGGGAAGTAAGAAGTGAACAACTAAACAGCAATCTTTCATACTCCGGCACCACCATGGGTATTGGGTAGTATGTGAAGCAATTCCGAAATAGCTATTGCCAAGGAGACAGACAACAAGAACAGCCCGATGTTATCACTTATAGACCCCATGAAGCCATGCACTATTGGAGCTCTAAGAAAGAAGAGTATGCAGAGATACACTCGTCAAAAGCAGCATATAATCTACCAGATCATCAAAAGCTCAACACTGACTTCCTTGCACATGAAACTAAATCAACCATGCACTGTCCACCTGCCTGCCACGTGATCAGGCCGGAGAAGAAGGAAGTGACGGAAGAAAAGTATGAGCTTCCTTAAAACAGTTAGGCCTGAAACACCAAATTAAGCACCCCATGTGATGCATATGACTAAAGGTTGCTGAATGCTATATTAAGGCCCCGATGAGAATTCTATTGGGTAATTCACTAGACCGGGGGATAGCCACTGGAAAAAGAAAAGTTTGTAGAATAGCATTGATGTTGTTTGATTCGTGTTTTCTGTGTTCATAAGGAAAAGTACTATGTACGGTAAGTGCCAATACAGTTGTTTTATGGTATGAAATTGAATCAGATAGATACAACAGGCAAGATGGAAATCCTATTGGATGAGGCATTTAGAAGTGTAATGGCTGTGGTTTCATGGACAACAAATCTAATCCAGATCCAAATGTGTGATAAACTGACTACAGATCTAAAGAAACAGATCAGTATAACCAAATGATTATGTTGATCCCCTCAACCTGGAGAGGCATGCCTCAAGCAGAACAACTATCTTGGCGAAATTATTCTTTCTGGGGCCATCAGATGCATGGCAAAGGAACATATTGTCAGCACCCTGATTCATAGAAGAAATTTTGGAGTAGAAGATGTATGACATTTGAGGAAATTTAAAAATAGAGGCAGACTAGAACACCCTCATTATCTTGAACATTAAAAAAAAAAAAAAAAAAAAAAAAAAAAAAGCCAAGCAATAAAATTCCCCAACATAAAAACAGGTTAATGAGAAAAATGTTAATGCTTTTTCAGCAAAATCGTGAAAGCATACCAGGAGAAAATTCGCAGCCCGAGCAACATCTTGGGGGTGATAGCTTAGAATCTTGTCAAGGCATACAACCAAATACTCCAAAATTCAAATAATCAAAGAAACTATACGGAAAATTGATAGAAAACATGATATTTACCACATTAATATGTCCTCAGCTCTCTTAGTGTATAAAACAAATAAACAGATGCGATAAGACTGACTTATCAAGACCATGCCAAAAGATGGGCCATCAAGCACAAGCACCTAGGATTACCCTCGTATGAGCTCCACAAACAAAATAGAAATATTGAACCACGCGACGTGAACCAGGACGAGTTCAAACTACACTATTGAACCACATAAGGTGAAATAGACAAATAAGCTGTCTTCTTTGAAAATAAAATAATTTTACCTGGTACACCTTTTTTGCTCTAAATATCGAAAGGGTGAGAAAAGATAAAGGAACACCTACAAGTGCTTGTATTGACATTTATGTTCCTCCCAAGATAAGTGAAGCATTGAAACAGCTGGAAGTCCCAAGTGCTCTTCTATTCAAATACAAAAAAAAAGCGTGCATCTGCTAGGCCTTAGGATTTAGCACAATCCCGTAACTCTCTGCACGGGTGAAAAAGAAAATGGACCACCATATGCACTCTATAAAAGTTGTCACGCAGTAAACTAGTACTAGACTCTTTGCCTTGCTAAATAACAAAGGCTCTTAACTGTACTTCAGACACACACAAAAAAAAAAAAAAAAAAAAAAAAAAAAACCCTTCAGCACACTGAAAGTGATACCAAAAGCTGCAATATCAAGCACCACAGTAGAGAAACTGCTATAACCTTTATGATGTTCTGAAAAGATTTGAGTAGTACATAACAGAACTTGAGAAGCTGCTGGAAAGAAACTACACATCTTTTTATAAAACAAATACCTAGATAGCATTACTGCACCTCAAACCCCCAATAATTAACGGAGATGCTATGGAACATAACCATCTGGATACAGGTAGATTTTTGCGAAAAGCTCCTCCGCTGAGTAATAACCATAGAGCCTCTTCGCACGTACGAGGCTGCAACTATGCACATGTTGTCTTTTCGAACCAGCATTACCCTTCAACTGTGTCAGTTCAATCAAAAAGTTCAGTCAGTGTACCAGAAACAGAAGCAGTAACAAGAAAACAACCAACAGATGACAGAAACACAGTTACCGGAAGAAAACATACCTTCAAAGCCTTCTCGAGTGAAATAGATATCAATTGGGTGCACTTTTCACCTATCATTCAAAAATATACTTAAAACAAACACGGTATGAAGATAAGTTGATAATAACAGATCCTCCAACTCAGGATAAAATCTAGAGGGTCAAATATGAGAACAAATTGCAACTGATTCCAATATCTTCAAAGTTCACATTTTCAGCCCTAAAGGCTCTGTATTTCTGTAGACGAGTTTTTTTATATCAAGCTTCATAGAGCGATGTTTGTTAAAAGCTGTAACTGCAGTGTTGTATTAACAGATAAGATGTCATAGAAGGGACAAAGAGATATTTGATCCTCCTATAGATGGTAATAAATTTTAATAAAAAACTGAAAGTGTGCTTCACAGCTGTTTATATATGCGTACATCAACTCAAAATAGATTTCACACTCTCTAATACAGATCACAAACTGAAACAGCTGAAGGGACATACCTGCTTGATCAAGTTGAATCAATAAATCTGCACAAGGGACGTACAAGTAGGGTAAAGCCTGCATCAGAAGAGAAGAAAGTGTGTAACAATAAGAATGGAGCCAGGAAATTCCGTTGTGAGGTAGAACAACACAAGCATAGAAAAGCAAACAACAGTTACACTGTATACTACAAACAGCTAGGAGATTTCAACTGTTTTTAAACATTGAAGATTGAACAAGTTCATAAACAGAAGTGTTTAACCTACCCACGAACATATAAAGCTTACACACAATCTTCGGTCTTCAGTGTAATGCTTGTTTAAAATTTTATTAGTACATGATTACAGTATTTGGTTTATGCATATGAAAGTTTGCAGTATGTGATTATATGTGGGTACAAGTCAAAGCGCAAACTGAACATCCAACTTCCTGGTGTCGAATAATGCCGCACCTAACATGGATAGGAAATGTGGGAGGAGAGTCAACCAAGTAACTGCGAGCACAAAGTTAACTTCTGAGCAAAAACACAGCCCATTAGCATGAAGAGAGGTCAATTCAGCATGAATAATGTAGCGGGACAGTTTTGAGTCAAGCAACTGTCTGTAAGTACACATTCACTTAAACTTGCATACTAGATTACTAGTGTTTGACTTCATATACCTTTTTGAAGGGGGTGACAAGTATGACATATAAGTGCAAGATGAACAATGCCTAAAGCATATACAGCATGTTTAGGTTTGTCAAAACTCCCTATGGGGTGTAGAATCCGCATTACGTGTGCACAGTAAAGAGAACAAACTCAGAAATTGAATCATATTCAAAGTCCCTTGACTTACTGCAATTCAACCAATCCCATTTTCTTTCATAATGTTAGACAGCAGACACAGAAAAACACGGACATTTATGTCATTTGACTTGCTGTTAGGATAGGTAAGCTTATCCTATGACTGAACCATGGCTGACGGATTCGTATCATGTGTGCCGCTTTGCATCTCATTTTAGGGAAGATAGTACAAATGGTGATAAACGCAATACAAAAAAATAATGTGCGTATAACTGACAGTAGAGCTCCATATGTGGCCCTATATTGCGAAATGATCGCAGTAGTTGAAGACCATAAGATGAAAAGAAGACAATGTCTAGATCGAAAACCAACAGGCCTTCTAATTAATCATAGCCCTGTACAGGTTGCAGAACCATCCAATCGGGAGACAATATCACCTTACCCGTCTCTAAAAACAGAAGACCTTGCCTTAAACAGCTCAAGGGTTTATTTCCCTAGTAAATTACGACGGATTACTATAAAACCCAAGGGGGTCACCTAGTGGTCATATCATTTGGGTGAGCTCCCCCCAAGGTCCAAGGTTCAAACCCCACGAAAGACAGATCTCTTGGGATCACCGGTAGCTTTCCAAGGCCTACTTCAACGCCCCATAGAACTACTTGAGATGCACACAGCTGGCACAGACATCCCTAATTATCAAGAAAAGTAACAACAGTCTACAACGGTTAATCGGTATCTAAGAAACCAAAAGCTACAACCTGTGAACTAATTTGCATATGTACTCTTACAAGGCTGAACCTCAACAGCTTGGGTAACTACAGCCACAAGGGGGTCACGTAGTGGTAATATCATTGGGGTGAGCTCCCCCCAAGGTCCAAGGTTCAAACCCCACGAAAGACAGATCTCTTGGGATCACCGGAGGCTTTCCAAGGCCTACTTTAACGCCCTATAGAATTACTTGAGATGCACAATAGCTGGCACAGACATCCCTCGTTATCAAGAAAAGTAACAACAGTCTACAAAAGTTGATCACTATCTAAGAAACCAAAAGCTACAACATGTGTACTAATTTGCAGATGTACTCTTACGAGGCTTTTTATTTTTATAGAATGTACTCTTACAAGGCTGAACCTCAATTGCTTGGGTAACCAGAACCACAACAAACTTATCACAATGAATCAACAACAACACAGTTATCATATTATATAATTTACCTTCTTCGCCTATGCTCATAAACCATAATCAGACTGGTTTAAATCAAGAGAATAGTGTTATACTAACAAAAATTCACAAATCACATGCTCAACAAATAATTTCCTTTGCTTTACTCAGCACCAACTCATAATTTGCAAGTCAGGCTTACCCGATGCACATGCAAGCAAGTCTTCTGTCCAGCCGGCGTGGACCCGTATATCCTTATTACCGGAACTTCATTCACCTTCCCACCTACATCATTAACCAAAAAAATAAAAATAAAAAAAAAAAAAAATACACGGACTTTGGTAAGTCAGTGCAGTGTATCGATCAATTTGATTGAATGTAGAGCATAATAAGCTTTGGAGGCTCTGAAATTGAGTGAAAAGAAGAGACCTTGAAAGCTGCTGTAGCAGATGTCGAGGTCGGGAATGGGAGGGGCCATGTAGTGATCGATGGAGACGATCCGGACGCTGAATGCGTCGGAACCGGAGAGTTGCTCCTCTTCTTCCATGAGCCGATCTCTTGCCGGTGTCGCCGATTCCGCCGAGTCACTTTGTGGATCGACGGTTGTTGATGATTTGGAATTGTGAGGAAGAATTTGAGTGGAAAACCCTAAATTAGGAAGGTGGGAGAAAAGAGTTGGTTTGGCGGGGGTTTGTCTTCTGGGTTTGGGGGGTTTTGACAATTTTAGGGATTTTAAACTTCCTCTGCACGATTGAGCGGTGCACTGCGTTGACGTCACCTACCTATGTAAACAGTAACTGAATGTTGGACCGGAACCTCATTTTATTAATTTAACGAAATATTATTAAATCGATAAATTAATACTACATTCTGTTCTCTCTCTTTTCTTGATAAAACAAAGCTTTTTATTCAAAACCTAAACAGAGAAGTTTCTCCTGACTATAAGCCTTACAAATATTTTCCTACAGATCTGGCACACCAGTAAAACTGTTAATTCTAATCCAATTTGCTAGTTCATGAGCTACAAAATCGATTGTTCTTCTACAAAATTTAATCTCATACTTTAGGTTTTGCTCGAGCCACTTTTTAACAGTTTCTGCTCTTGATCTCCAGCTCCATGCTATCTTGGAATGATTTTTACAAGCATCAAAAACCACCTTGCAATCAGATTCAATCATCACAAGAGTCCATCCTTTCATATGAGCTATCTTTATAGTCATTTCCACAACTTGAAATTCAGCTTCCAAGATCTGTCAAAATAAGAATAGCATTGATGTTTCTGCAAAAACATCATATCCCAACATTATCATCTTTGACACTAGCATCCACATTAATCTTGATGTACTCTTCAGAGGGTGGGGTTCCATTTTTCACTCAAATTGTTATTTTGATCTACTAATGGATTTTTCATATGCCCAATAAACTCCATGTAATGTTCCTTAATCTTCACAACTGCTATGTTTAATCTCTCTGGATCTTCTTTGCATTGAGGATCAGTCCAACTCAGGTTTCTTTCCTTTTAAATTTGATCCAATAAAATGATCGCCATAAGTTTGGTGTTAAAACCATTAACAGCCTCCACCCCTTTTTCAAACAGTAGCATGTTAAGCCATCATTCAATATCTAACTAATTATCCACATCAGTTCTCAATCCCAACACCATGAAACCAAATTCTTTTTGCCAATTGACATTTGAAGAAACAGTGAATGTCATCTTCAAAAGTATGATCACAAGAAGGACATACTGTATCAACATTAGCAATTATACTTTTAATGTTACCTCTTGTAGGGACGGCTTTTGCTAAAATCCTCCAAATAAGAAGTCTGTGTCTTTTATGGCACTTTAATTTCCATAATTGCTCCATTTATATTCTTTTGTGGCAACTGACTGTATCCTCCTATCGATCTGTCAATGATAAGCATTCTTCACAATGTAGTTCACATTATTGCTTACACTCCATCTCCATTGATCTTTCTGTTGAGTGATTGGAATTCTAAGTCTACCAATTTCTTGTTGTTCTTGCAAGCAGAACCATTATTGAAGAGTATCAAGTTTTCAGCTCATAGAATTTCAATCAATAAGCTCACTTACCCTCTTTGGAGCTCTCATTAGGTCATCTTGTTCTCTCTATCTTTCTAGTTTGATTTTTTCTTCCGTATTCAGATCACTTTTGACCCGATGATTTGAATAGCGAAACGATATAATTTGTTGGTAATTTTTTCATGGCATCATGCACAAATTATCAAATTCTTGCATCGTTAAGCAATCCAAATCACCCGATCAAAGTGATCCAGTGGATAGTGGTAAACTGCAAATAAGGAAGATAGAGAGAGAACATATGAAGTAATTTATAAATTTTAATATGTTTTACTTGTGGCTTTTAAATTTTCAAGTCCAATGTACTAGTTATAATGTATATTAGTTAGAGATTAAAAATGAATTACACAAGTTCAAAGGCACATTCTATGAGTGTACATTCACAAAGCATTGGAGGAAGAAATTGCGGCGGATACCATTCAAAATCCGGTGGATGACAAAGTTGAGGACGATTCAATAACTTTGGAAACGGTAACTCAGAAAGAAGCAATGCAAGCGGCAACAACTCTTCACAATTTTTTGTTGTAATACGTGAACACAAGGCCCAACTCTTAAGTGTAATGATTAAATTTAAAGATGAACTAAATATAGATCTGAAGTTTAACGAAAAAATAAGTCACCATGGATTCTTTTTTACAAGACAATCTTTGAATTTTGAATCTCTTAATAACTATTAATTTATAGTTTTGTTGGGACATATATATATATACACTGGAATTTTAAAAAATTATCTTATTATTTTACCGATTGAGGTTCAATTTTGTACTGGTCCCAAGTCGCGCGACTGGAGAAAATAATTTTATTTAAATTGTTAATTTATCGAGTATTAACGTACATATGTTTTATTGTATATTGTTGGGAGATAGTAGTTCCGGGTAAAACATACTACCTCACTCTCCTATTCTATGTTCTCGCACGACTTTCGAGGATCACTTTGATCCGGTAATTTGGTTACCAAAACGAAGTAAAAATGTGGTAATTTTTTTGTAGGTTGTAGAGAAAACTATGTTGCACAACACCATAACAAAATTATCAAATTCTGACATCGTTTTGCTTGCCAAATCACCGGGTCAAAGTGATCCTCAAAAGTCGTGTGAGGACATAGAGAAGGAATGGTAGCAGTCATTTTTTGTTCTCCATAGTTTTTTGTCCTTTGCTTAGAAAGACTTTCAACTATGACACTCACGTGGCTAACCAAAAGTCTTTGGAAAGGTGTGAAAACATATAAAGTCTTATCCTCACTGACCTTCTCTTTGTTTTATCGTATGACATACCACTCTGTCCCAGCTCTTTCTACCCATGTTGACTTTTTGACTCGTATCTGGGTCACTTTGACCGGGTGATTTTGATAGCAAAATAATACGATTTTTTGATAATTTTTTCACCGTATTATAGAGAAACTTTTACTCTACAATACCATCAAAAAATTATCGAAAAATTGAATCGGTTTGCTATTCAAATCAACAGGTCAAAGTGACCAAGTGAATAGTGACAAAATTCTGTTTGGGTAGAAAGAGCTGGGACGGAGTGGTAGTACACAACAGAAATACGAAGTAGCTTTTACCAGCCCCATTAATTGAAAAGACAAATGACTTATTTCAAAATAGATTGTGACATCGAATTGTCCCATAACTAAATATTATATGATTCTTGTGTAGCTGCTGACAAACATTGATTTTGCTGAATACCATCGAATTGTCCCATCACCAAAGAAAGGATTTTCATGTAAATTTTCCTTTCTCTCAATAAGCAACATATTGATTTCTCCCTATAAATAAATTCCCTACTAGGGTTTTTGACGACCTCATGTTGTGCTTGGCGGATTGAACGACCTCCAAAATCAAAATGACGATGACAGTTGCCGAACAAGTCGCGGGAACAAATACCTCTTGGAAGAGAACAAATTGATTTCTCCCTATAAATAAATTCCCTACTAGGGTTTTTGACGACCTCTTGTTGTGGTTGGCGGATTGAACGACCTCCAAAATCAAAGTGACGATGACAGTTGCCGTACAAGTCGCGGGCAACAGATACCTCTTGGAAGAGAACCCTAGTATAAATAAATTCCCTACTAGGTTTTTTGACGACCTCTTATTGTGCTAGGCGGATTGAACGACCTCCAAAATCAAAATGACGATGACAGTTGCCGAACAAGTCGCGGGCAACAGTTACCTCTTGGAAGAGAACAAATTGATTTCTACCTTAAAATAAATTCCCTGCTAGGGTTTTTGACGACCTCTTGTTGTGCTTGGCGGATTGAACGACCTCCAAAATCAAAATGACGATGACAGTTGCCGAACAAATCGCGGGCAACAGATACCTCTTGGAAGAGAACATATTGATTTCTCCTGAAAGACGAACATGATCTATCACATACAGATCTACAACATGAAATATAGCGGAGGATTCATGTGTTTACCTTGTCTTCCGTAGCTCCTATGCACAACGGATGATCGTAGGATGCTTGCTTTTCACGTGCCCTTCATGCTCCCACAGTCTGGCTCGAATCACTAGGACGAAAGCTCTAATCCACACCAAGTTCCACCAATGGAGGCTAGTTTGAGAGAGAGTCTAGGGTTTACTGTATTATGATCAGCACATGATCTCTACAGTAGTGTGTATAAAATAATAGGAGGCTGCCTCCTTAAATAGACAGACTTATACCCAATTGCAACATTACCCCCTAGGGTTTGTGTCCTTGCTACTAACCCCATAAGGTTTGAGCTTGTCTCTCTTAAACCCATAAGTTTAGGATAATTGCATTGGACACCCCACATGGGCGCACAAAATGCTAACATCTCCCTATAAAAAAACTCCCTACTAAAGTTTTTGACGACTTCTTGTTGTGCTCGGCGGATTGAACGACCTCCAAAATCAAGATGGCGATGACAGCCACCAAACTAGTCGCGGGCAACATATACCTCTTAGAAGTGATACTGATACGCCTCCCACCGAAACAAGTAACCCGATCGAAGCTTGTATCGAAGTAGTGGCTGTGTCAAGTCTCCGATCCCCAATTTGTTCACC
Organism: Linanthus parryae; assembly: GCA_023055425.1. Lineage (NCBI taxonomy): Eukaryota > Viridiplantae > Streptophyta > Magnoliopsida > Ericales > Polemoniaceae > Linanthus > Linanthus parryae. The sequence goes on from JALGPY010000002.1 coordinate 4,797,564, forward strand.
GGCATATTCATGACCGATCATGCATTTATTTCAAGAAACACCGACTTTGATGTCGTTTCTTTCAATGTGGTCGGGCGGGTCTGAGAAGATGGAGGAGTCAGAGAAAGAGAAAAGAAATTGACTTTTGTTTTGGATAGTGATTCTTACAAAGCCACTAACATTATTTGTGTAATTTTATTAGATGCTTAAATAATGTTAATGACTTTGTAAGAATTATTTTTTTTTTTTTTTTGATAATGATGCATTATATTAATAAGAAAACTTATCCAGCCAAATGGCTTTACACACATTTGCTGGTAAAACATCCAAAGCCAAAGGACCAGAAACACCTAACATTCTAACCCAGTTTGCAAGCTCATGAGCAGACACATTACTAGTTCTCCTAACAAAATTGATCTTACAAAATTGTTGATACTACTCCATTCTCTGATTGCTTCTGACCTGGTTCTCCATTCCCACCTAGCTGCTGCTGGTTTGTTGCATGCATCTACCACCACCTTACAGTCAGATTCAATTATCACTCTGGGCCACTTCATTCTTCTAGCTATATTGATAGCTGATTCAATTGCTAGAAGTTCTGCTTCTAAAGTGTCCAGCAAAACATCAAATTTCCCTTCCATCCAAACAGTGTTTGCAGCATTGTCTCTGCATATGCACCATATTCCAACCTTGCTGTCTTTAATGCTAGCATCCACATTTAATTTGATAACATCACCAGAGGGGGGATTCCACTGCTCATTAGGAGTATTTGTGTGTATAGACTGCACTTCCTCTTTTTTCCTGTGGTAGTAAAATTTAAGGTATGACTCTTTAATTTTTGCTAACACCTTGCACATTCTATTTTCCTCTTCTCTGCAACTTGATTCACTCCAGCTCCTGTTCCTTTCTTTCCAAATCTGATCTAAAATAATAATCCCCATTTCTGGTATCTTATATCCATTTGCAGATCCCTCTTCATTGTCCAAAATAATATTCTTTATCCAATCCTCTATGCTCATCTGAGTCTCCACATCAGTTCTTAAACCCAACAATATGAACCATATGTTCCTTGCTAGGTGGCATTTGAAAAAGCAGTGGATTTCATCCTCAATCTCATAATCACAAGAAGGGCAACAGGTAGCCACATTTGGAATTCTGACCTTGATGTTATTTCTTGTGGGAAGTACCTTAGCTAGAATTCTCCACAAAAGCAATTTTATGTCTATTGTGGCACTTCAATTTCCAAACTTTTGACCACAAACTATTAGATGGATTACCCATGTAACACCCCCAAAATGACCAAGCCGGAGGCCCGGGGGGTGTCACTCCGTACCCGAGGCAAAGCCCGGATACAAGGACATTTAAAAGTGGATCTCAAGCAAACTAAATTAAAAGTTAAACAATAGAACTTTATTACAACTCCAAAGCTGCCTCAAACGTGGGCGCTTAACAAACTAGTGTGTTATAATCTAACAAAAGAGTTCTACTTTTATTGAAATGAAAATTACTAATTTTCTAGGTGATGAACCGCGTCCCCCGCTAAGCCAAATACTCACCACCTGGACCTGTGGTGCAGAAATAAAAAGAAACACCACAGTACAAAAATCAGCATAAAAATACTGGCAAGGAAACACCCAAGCATGTAAAATGATGATGAGGCAGTTATAAAAACAATGACCATTTTTGCGAGTAGGAGTTCAACTTTAAGCACAGCGGAAGTTTGAATTTGACACTTGTAAGAAAACATGAGAGTTTACAGTTCGCAAATTCGAGTTCAATACTCAAGTTGGGAAATCCCAAATTTCATACTCATTCTTTTTCCCATTAATAACCATTAATTCCAAAAGATCACAATTTCAACTAGTTGATACGGGGAAAGAACCAATCTCTTCGCGAGCATCCAAGACCTTAAGTGTCGACACCCCCTTACAGACTTCTTGCGGTCAGAAGGGTGAGTACTAGGAGCGATCCGGGGCCTTGCAACCAGATTAAATACAATTAATTGGCCGGGTATAACCCGACCAAGCCCAATAGTAACCATGAGACAATCCCGCACAACTCTTCCACTTTACGTTATCGTGAATTATTAACTTATTATGTTATTTTCAAGAAAAGCAGTTACAAGTAAAATTGGATGTTTAAGTGACACATAAACACATAGCACGTAACCCATTTTGAGACATGTAAAAAGAAATCATTTGACACGAAGGGAGTTAGGCACACTAGGCTGGCATGTTTACTCACCTCGTTTGCAAGCGATTACGGCGACTCAATTGTAATACTCAACGTATGCGTCGTCGGTGAATTCGTCGCCTACAAGTTAACAATACTCTAATTAAATTACAATTTCTTAGTAATAAAAATACTAAGCTGTATTATATGCACATGACACCCAACGGTTTAGGCTTCTAAAACCAACCCAACATCCCCCTTAATTCATACTTCAAAACCAATCCCAAAACCTTATTCCAAAATCCCATAACCTAAAGTATACATAACCTCTCATAACTTCACAAATTTATTACTTCAGTTTCCCAAACAGATCATGGCTCAAAAACAGTTCCATTGGATTCAAAACATTCGAAATAATAAGTTTAGCCTCAAACGGATCTTAATTTAGATTCCTGAATCAAAAGATATGCTCGTTTCAAATATCAAATTCCCCTCAAAATACCCATACGGGAAATAACAATTTCCATGAAACTTTTCCCCCAATCATCTAGTTCATCCTACATTCATACTAAACCTAATACAACATGAATACCCACATCAAACAAGTGGTAATTACTAGCTAACCATATTGTTTCGGCTTGATTTAACCCCTTACATAAACTAGGGTTTATGAATAATCACATGAACAACGAATATAGTGATTAGAGATGTTATACGTGGTGAAGACGGTAATCAAAGTGAGTACAACAAATCTGAAATTAACGAGTAACATGTTACTTACGTGAGATGTGAGAGATTCGAGTGATTGAAGTGATGGAGATGAAGATGTTGGCGACAAATCAAGGGCTGCCGGAAAAAGTATACATCAACAATCATGGAGGAAGAAGAAGAAGATGAACAAAACGCATGAAGAAAAGGAGAAGAAGAAGGCACGGGCAGAGAAGGAGAGAAAGAGAGAGAAAGAGAGTTACGTGAGAGTTTTTGATGTTTGATCGTGAGAGAGGAAGAGAGATAGAGAGGGATTGAGAGAGGATACGATGAGGATGAAGAAAAATCAAAACTGACGTGATTTTGGGTGAGAAAAATCTGTCTGGTATTATTTTTGGGTCAAAAATCATATCAATCAGTGCAAAAAGACACTTATCCACCACTAGTTTAGTTAATAAGACAACTACCTCCCCCAACTTAATTAAAGGCACTAATAACTTTAGATAAAAGACACAAAGACCCCAAACTGCTAGCAAAGCTTTACAAATGACTCCCAACATTTAGATTTCACTCCCAACACAAGCAATAATATCACAAATACCAAAAATATCCATAGTCACATGTCACAAATACCCAAAGTATCCATAGTCGAATATCACAAATACCCAAAATACCCTTAGTCACAAAACGGGGTATTTCATCCTTCCCACCTTAGAAAGAGCTTCGTCCTCGAAGCTTAAACCATAATCTTCAACAACCAATAAGGTATGAACTTCCACTCAAGGATACAATTACTAAATGCAACATAAGGTCATGAATGATATGCAATATACTATAATGAATACTGTATTAAAAACCGAAGGATTACAACCTCTCCCCCTTAGAGGAGTGACGTCCTCGGAGCTCAAAGTACCTCGTCGAAAAGGTGAGGATACTTCTTCCTCATAACATCCTCCGCTTCCCAAGTTGCCTCTTCAGTGAGGTGATTCGCCCATAAGACCTTTACAAGCTTGACACTCTTATTGCGGGTGTCCCTTGTCTTGGTGTCTAGAATCTTGACAGGGTGTTCCTCATACTAAATGAAGGTTCTAAATTGATTGGCACTAGCCACGACTCCCGGTCCTAGGCGACAAATAGGGAGCCTACATTCTCTTCCCACTTGATAATGTCTGCAAGCTGTCACTTAAACATGTCATCTAGGTTGACTAACAACTTAACATGGCCCATGTAATTCACATATGGCCCCCACGAAGTTCATCCAATGGACCCCAATACCCCCACTTGATATCTCCAAAAAAAAGGTCTATCCGGAAAGAATTGAGCATTCACGAGGCCTCAGGAATTGGGACTTCATAGTATGGGTCACTACTCTTGGTCTGCAAAAGTCTTGAACTCAACTACCATACATCTCGAAAATCAAACAAACACTCAAATTCGAATCGCGAGGGCTCGGTCCACATGTTTTTGGTGGAGTCGGGTAAGATGTCTCATGGAAGTCTAATGTAAACCTTAATTTCAATATGACTTGGCATTCTCAGAAATCCAATAGAAGCATAGGACTCCAAAATATCTTAGATGTGAATAACCAGCCCATAATCCAAACAACGATTTGACGAAAAGACTCCGATCATACGCATCAGTTGACAATATATGTTAGCTACCACAAACGTGAGACTATACCATACCAAGTTAGATTACACCAAAAACTTGTCTTGATTGTTGTACCAACGTAACAGAGAGCGACCCAAAACCTAAATCAATAACTCAAATGATAACCGCTACAACATCATAAACTGTTTGTCACGAGGAATAAGTTCTTAAGATCTCCCAAGGCTGACCATCTATACTCTTAGTCAGATTGTGAATAAACTAGTAAATGAACTATATTACGCCTCATACAATAAAGGTGATACAACCCAACAACTATCATAATACCAAGGAAGAACCATTAAGGAGAAAACATCCAGTTCCTCAAATGATAGATAAGTAACAAAGCTTCGAACATGTACCTCTAATGTAAACATTAACATGCTAATGACCCAAAATATCGTCTTTCGCCAATCAAATAGTATGAGATATAACAAACAAAACTTAGCCCTTGATCCTCAAACTTCAGTTTCAGATGTGTAATCCCCTTTTTTCTTTACTCTTATAATGTCATATACAGGAGAAAAAGGAGAGAAATAAGATAAATATAACCTTCACAAAATATAAACAAGGTAAGAAGAGACACAAGCACTTGTAAATCAACGTGATCCATCAAAACTATGTAACCATAAGACATGACTAGAATCCAATATTCTTTAATGGACTATTCCAACTAGAATCCAAAAATCTCATTATCCTTACAAATTCAAAGTATGTTCTAAAATGAATTATAATGTTTAAAGAAAATCAAAAGACACGATTCTCCAAAACACTTCCTAGGCGAGGGTGGGCGGGAGGCCGCTATCGTCCGTGCTAGCTCTTTAGTCTATTACTTCTCCTGGGTCCTCCACAGGCTCCTCCCAAGGCTTGTGAACTAACAACAAAGTACACTTCATGAAGTGCGGCGTTATCATCCACTGACCTTGATGAAAATATTTTTGATTAGGAAGGTACCCCCCTTCCTTATCGACCAAATCATTATATTGTCTCTTAATCAAAATCCAAGGTCGCTCATTAGGTAGAGACTCCACAATGCAATGACTCTGAACTAGTATGTTGCTGAATACCTATCCTCCAACAAAAGTGTAAGCCCAATGCTCACACCTATCCAAGACTTCTCCGATAAATTCCCAAATTGACATCCCCTCCAAGAAAGGCGTCCTTGTTGGGTGGCTCAGCTGAAAATCTTCCGCTGTTGGATTCACTAGGTTGAAGGCCATATCTACAAGAGTCAAAGAATACTCCTATTATACAACAAATATAAAGATTATTTTGCCACAAGGGTATTCTAGAGCTGACTTCCAATCAATTACACACTTAACAGTTGCCAAGTAATAATTTTCCCAAGAATTCCCAAAACTCTACGACATTTATAAGAGACAACACAATGTTGGAGATTAAACTCTTAAGTAACGTATTAATATCCCAAAACAGGTTCTTCAATAATGAAACCCTGAAACCCAAATCGAAATCAATATGAATGGTAAAATGCTCAAAACTATATCCCTGCAAACAAGACTCTAAATGAGATGTTTGTAACAAACCGCCGTCAATAAAACAAAATAATCTCCCCAGGTATACCAATGATTTATATAACTCCGAGTATTATGTCCATACTTTAGTATTTCCCGCCATATTAAAACTCTCAAACTTTCTCCATAGCAAAATAATATTCCGAAATCTTCAAAGTAGTCAACTCCAAAACAATAGGGTTTCACATAAACACTCATATTTCTCAATAGTCTAAACTATATAAAACTAGCTAAGAAGCACCTATATCTCACATAGCTGATCCCACCTCCGAAAACTCGATTTTCAGTTCTCTTTTAACTACTTTATCTATAGTGATGTCACCGAAGCCTTCACATCTCCTTTCGGTGCTATTACAAATTTCCCTATCACAAATTTGTCAAAAGATTCTTCTATGTCAATATCTCTCAAACACATTTCTATTCTCACCTTCATCTTGAACGTAATATCAGTACACCTTGTTCTTCCTTACTCTAACTTTGTTGCAAAACTCGTAACCGACATAGCACGCGGTACTTCACAATTCCTCGCGATGAGGTCATTTATCCTCTTTGCCTGCTCGTATAACCTTTGCTCCAATTGTATTACCTCGTACGAGAAATTATTTTGGTCCCTCCTTGGTCGGTTCAACATGAAATTCCTACCTTCACTGTTTGACAAGGAAATTCCTTCTAGTGTTGTATGGAGGTGGTCTATTGTCCTACACTATAGTCTATTGTATTATTCATAAAATATCATGAAATACAAGTAAACATGAATACATGGAATGCAACGCGCAATTAGGCATGTAATGTCACATATTGATAATCAATTACTCAAATGAGCATGTATTTACACATAGGCTGATCACGTCTCATTTCGTCATCTCTCTTTAAAAATTGGGAAATTGGTCAATAGGACAAGCAAAAATTATGAATTTTGGTGTGAAACACCCTCTCTGATGTCTAAGTTCATACTCAAGAAGAATCAACTCAAAATAAATTGTAGAACTCAAGTTTCATAGAGAATACTACAGCTGCTGTCACAGACCACCAGAACAGAAACTTTGACTTTGAAAAGCCTTAAGCTGGCATTAAAGTCCTCAAAATGAGCTAGGCTTTCGCCCAGAATTAGCCAAACATGTCTACTAACTGTCATAAAAATTTGAGAACCAAACAAGATCTGGAAGATAGGTAAAAATGAAAAATACTACAGCTAGTCACTTTGCAATTCTGCTACTGAACCACCAACTTTGAAAATTCGTAACTGATTCTACAGAACTCATATAGGGCTGAAATCTTTATGAGAGATACCTGAGTATGTCTACTTTTTTGGAAAAATTCAGGGAAAATAACTCCAAAATTAAATATGTCTGCTACAACAAAAACTTACTGCTGCGCAGATTCAACAACACCAAAGATCAAGGTTTTCGCGTTCTAACTCCATGAACACTTTCTAATTACTCAATCAATTATAACAAAACACATGACAATATTAATTCATCAAATCATACTCCAAAATTAGAGAACTAAATTTATTAATCTCCCAAATCGGGTCCTCAAAACATGAGCATTATTCCCCATCCTTAAATCAAAACGCTAAGGATTTAACTCTAGCCCAAAAGTGGCTATTCAAAGATTATTCAAGAACCTCAAAATATTGTTTGGCATCAACAAAACTTCAAATTGTATCAATGTCTAGGAAATCAAAGAATTATAACATGCCTAATTCTCGTCTTCGTCGCTCTCCTCAAATTCCTCATCTTCATCGGGGTCTTCCTCGATATCCTCACCCTCACTTGCGTCTTCTTCACTTTCATAATACTCCATTGGATCTTCTTCAATCTCGGGGTATTCATCAACATCATCCATTGGATCCTCTTCGACCTCCTCATCGTCACTAGAGTCTATGGTAATCACCTCTTTGGCTTCAATAGCATTCACCTCAATAACCGTGTAACCTTGCCACTTTACGTGGAACTCCATTAACAACTTGCATATGAAGTCGGCGTTGACCCTCCATTCACCTTGTTAAAGATACTCCCTAGCATTCATTCGGTTGTAGTTGTCCATGATGTTGCTATATTTTGCTATTATGTCTCCAAATAAAGGTCCCATGGGAAGTGCCTTCACCATACAATAAGCATGAAACGCAGGATTCCGGTACCGAGGAAACTGTGATTCCACAAACCTTTGCTCACAAAACTGAACGACGCGATCACTGAACGCTGGAAAATCCTCACCCTCAACCCATGGTGTCACAATCGGGTGCTTCTCGACGGGCAATACACGCTTCCTAGGGGTCGTTTTGGTCCTAGCCATCTACAAAAGAAAACAGCTTCATAAGTCTCTTACTCCGCAAAGTATATAACGTAAATAAAAATTACTACTCTCATGAAATAAACACTTATTTCCAAAACTTAAATTTTATAACCACAAGACTTTTGAAATCAACTCCCAACAAAACGCCTCAAAAAGGTTGGATGATCAAAGGTTTCTACCTGAACTCCACTGAAACGCCTCAAAACCCAATCTCTTAGTATCTCGGGTAGGCCAAAGTTCTTAGTTAGGAGTGGGTTGGTGGGCGTACTTGCCTTCTATCCTATTTTTCCTAAGCATTTACACACATAATAGTCCTAGAAATACTACCGAAATTCCCAACGGCTTGTCAAATTTTAATCACTTTGCCTATGTTCATTTTAGTTACTCTAACAGGTTTTGTTTTCCCTTTTGGATTGCCGGCTCTGATACCACCTGTAACACCCCCAAAATGACCAAGCCGGAGGCCCGGGGGGTGTCACTCCGTACCCGAGGCAAAGCCCGGATACAAGGACATTTAAAAGTGGATCTCAAGCAAACTAAATTAAAAGTTAAACAATAGAACTTTATTACAACTCCAAAGCTGCCTCAAACGTGGGCGCTTAACAAACTAGTGTGTTATAATCTAACAAAAGAGTTCTACTTTTATTGAAATGAAAATTACTAATTTTCTAGGTGATGAACCGCGTCCCCCGCTAAGCCAAATACTCACCACCTGGACCTGTGGTGCAGAAATAAAAAGAAACACCACAGTACAAAAATCAGCATAAAAATACTGGCAAGGAAACACCCAAGCATGTAAAATGATGATGAGGCAGTTATAAAAACAATGACCATTTTTGCGAGTAGGAGTTCAACTTTAAGCACAGCGGAAGTTTGAATTTGACACTTGTAAGAAAACATGAGAGTTTACAGTTCGCAAATTCGAGTTCAATACTCAAGTTGGGAAATCCCAAATTTCATACTCATTCTTTTTCCCATTAATAACCATTAATTCCAAAAGATCACAATTTCAACTAGTTGATACGGGGAAAGAACCAATCTCTTCGCGAGCATCCAAGACCTTAAGTGTCGACACCCCCTTACAGACTTCTTGCGGTCAGAAGGGTGAGTACTAGGAGCGATCCGGGGCCTTGCAACCAGATTAAATACAATTAATTGGCCGGGTATAACCCGACCAAGCCCAATAGTAACCATGAGACAATCCCGCACAACTCTTCCACTTTACGTTATCGTGAATTATTAACTTATTATGTTATTTTCAAGAAAAGCAGTTACAAGTAAAATTGGATGTTTAAGTGACACATAAACACATAGCACGTAACCCATTTTGAGACATGTAAAAAGAAATCATTTGACACGAAGGGAGTTAGGCACACTAGGCTGGCATGTTTACTCACCTCGTTTGCAAGCGATTACGGCGACTCAATTGTAATACTCAACGTATGCGTCGTCGGTGAATTCGTCGCCTACAAGTTAACAATACTCTAATTAAATTACAATTTCTTAGTAATAAAAATACTAAGCTGTATTATATGCACATGACACCCAACGGTTTAGGCTTCTAAAACCAACCCAACATCCCCCTTAATTCATACTTCAAAACCAATCCCAAAACCTTATTCCAAAATCCCATAACCTAAAGTATACATAACCTCTCATAACTTCACAAATTTATTACTTCAGTTTCCCAAACAGATCATGGCTCAAAAACAGTTCCATTGGATTCAAAACATTCGAAATAATAAGTTTAGCCTCAAACGGATCTTAATTTAGATTCCTGAATCAAAAGATATGCTCGTTTCAAATATCAAATTCCCCTCAAAATACCCATACGGGAAATAACAATTTCCATGAAACTTTTCCCCCAATCATCTAGTTCATCCTACATTCATACTAAACCTAATACAACATGAATACCCACATCAAACAAGTGGTAATTACTAGCTAACCATATTGTTTCGGCTTGATTTAACCCCTTACATAAACTAGGGTTTATGAATAATCACATGAACAACGAATATAGTGATTAGAGATGTTATACGTGGTGAAGACGGTAATCAAAGTGAGTACAACAAATCTGAAATTAACGAGTAACATGTTACTTACGTGAGATGTGAGAGATTCGAGTGATTGAAGTGATGGAGATGAAGATGTTGGCGACAAATCAAGGGCTGCCGGAAAAAGTATACATCAACAATCATGGAGGAAGAAGAAGAAGATGAACAAAACGCATGAAGAAAAGGAGAAGAAGAAGGCACGGGCAGAGAAGGAGAGAAAGAGAGAGAAAGAGAGTTACGTGAGAGTTTTTGATGTTTGATCGTGAGAGAGGAAGAGAGATAGAGAGGGATTGAGAGAGGATACGATGAGGATGAAGAAAAATCAAAACTGACGTGATTTTGGGTGAGAAAAATCTGTCTGGTATTATTTTTGGGTCAAAAATCATATCAATCAGTGCAAAAAGACACTTATCCACCACTAGTTTAGTTAATAAGACAACTACCTCCCCCAACTTAATTAAAGGCACTAATAACTTTAGATAAAAGACACAAAGACCCCAAACTGCTAGCAAAGCTTTACAAATGACTCCCAACATTTAGATTTCACTCCCAACACAAGCAATAATATCACAAATACCAAAAATATCCATAGTCACATGTCACAAATACCCAAAGTATCCATAGTCGAATATCACAAATACCCAAAATACCCTTAGTCACAAAACGGGGTATTTCAACCCATATCATTGCCTCCCTCCAAAAACCAGTAATAGGCCTTTTTTACATTGTAACTTCCATTTGAACTTAGACACCACCTCCACTTGTCTGGATTTTGCACAATAGGGATCCTAATCTTCTCAATCTCCTGTTTTTCCTGGGGTGTGAACCATTGTGCCAACAGATTCTGGTTCCAATTTCCATCTTCCCAGTCAATAAGTTCATACACTTTCTTAGGGGCTCTCATCAAATCATCTGGTGGCTTAGGCTTAGCAGCTTCTAAATTTGGGACCCACCTGTCTTGCCAAATGTCAACATCTCTCCCATTTCCAACTGATTTTATTACATTATCTTCCAAAACATTTCTAACTTTCAACAACCCTCTCCAGAACCAGGAATCACCTTTCTTAGCTTCAACTTTCTGGAAATCTAATATCTTGCAATATTTCTCTTGTAGTAACTTGACCCACACACTGTCTTCATTAACCCAAATTTTCCAAGCCAATTTTGCAATTAGGGCTTTGTTGAAACCATTAAATTCTCTAAAACCCAAACCCCCACAATCCTTACTTTTACACAAGTCCTCCCAACATTTAAAATGGATCTTCCTTTTATCACCAGTTTCTTCCCACCGGAATTTGGAGCAGATAGAATTCAATTTCTCAGAAAATTTCTTTGGGAAAAGAAGTAGAGACATTGCATAGGTAGCCATAGAATTTAAGGTGGCTTTGAGAACTATTACCTTTCCAGCTTTTGCTAGCATTTTGCTTTGCCATTCTTGGACTTTCCCAGCCATCTTTTCCACAATATTATTGAAATCAGAGCTCCTGTTTTGTGCAGTAAAAATGGGAATTCCCAAGTAAATTGAATCTTTCTTTCCCTTTTTAACCTGGAGTCTTGTCTTGATGAGTCTTCTTTGATCCCCTTTTACATTCCCACTGAAGTACACTGCAGATTTCTGTTTGTTTACACAAAGCCCTGAAGCCTCTTCATACAGCTTGAGACAGAGATCCAGATAAACAGCTTCCTTCTCAGTTGCTTTTGCCATTACTATTAGGTCATCAGCAAACATTAAATGAGTAATTGGTTGACCCTCCTTTGCAAGTTTGATACCAGTAAGCCATTTAATTTCTGCTGCAAAACTAATAATTCTTGAGAGTAGCTCAGTGCAAATAATAAAAAGTGTTGGGGACAGGGGATCTCCTTGTCTAATGCCTCTAGTAGCTCTAAAATACCCCACAGAACTGCCATTAACAAGAACTGAGAAGTTAACAGTGCTGATGCATTCAAAGACAAGCAAACAGAATCTTTCTGGGAATCCCATCCACCTCATAATCTTCATAATGCAGTCCCATTCAATCTTGTCATATGCCTTCTCTATGTCATATTTGACAAAGAGCAAACCTCCCTTTCCCTTCTTTTTCTTTAATGTATGCACCACTTCATGTAACAAGATGGAGTTATCTTGAATATTTCTATCAGGGACAAAAGCTGTTTGGAAGGGGCAAATGATTTTTTTGAGAAGAGGTCTTATTCTGTTTCAGAGAATTTTTGCTATGATTTTGTAAGACACATTACAAAGAGAGATTGGTCTGAAATGGGAAACTTTGGAAGGGTTGGGGATCTTGGGGATCAAAGCAATAAAAGTGTTATTGAAGTTTGGAGGAAATTTTCCTTCAAGAAAGAAATTTCTTACAAGAGTGCACAAATCATTCCCCACTATATGCCAGTAGTTTTAGTAAAATAATACTGAAAATCCATCAGGTCCAGGGGATTTAAAACTCCCCATCTGGCACACAGTTTCAAAGATTTCATCATTTGTAGGGATTACAAGAAGAAGAGCACCCTCCTCACTTGTTAATTGATTGGGAAAGAGCTCTTTCAGCCATTCAGGGCAATGCGTGTTTGAGGAGAAGAACAACTTTTGGAAGTAGTCTAGAAAAACAGTATTCATACCTTCAGTAGTAGTGTGCCAAGAATTGTTGTCATCCAAAATGGCATCAATTTTATTCCTCCTTCCCCTGATAGCAGCCATAGTGTGGATGAACTTTGTGTTTGCATCCCCCTCATTGATCCAATGAACCCTTGACTTGTTTCTCCAAAGTATACTCTGTCTAGTACACAGCTCATTCAGCCATCTTTTATAGTTGTTCTCCTCTTTTGCAATTTCTAAACTAGCTTTAAGCTGCAACTTCACTAGTTCTGCTTCTGCTACTCTAATCTGTGTTTCTATGTGGCCAAAGACTTCTTTACTCCATTTCTTGAGATGCTTCTTTGTTGCTTTTAATTTTCTACCCCACTTGTGCTGCAAAGTGTTATCATGAATACTATGCCAAGCTTCTCTAATAATATCTTTGCTAGATCTGTCTCTAACCCACATAGGCTCAAACCTAAATGGCTTTTTACCTGTGTTTAGCCTCTTTTTTTAGCTCCAGTACAATGGGGATATGATCAGAGCTTCCTGCAACTTTGTGGATAGTAACAGCATTTGGAAACATTGTTCTCCACTCTGGGCTAGCAAAACATCTGTCCAACCTTTCCCTAATGAAACCTCCACTTTGCCAACCATTACTCCAAGTAAAGGGAGCTCCTGTATAGCTAATATCCATCCACCCAATTTCATTAATCAGGTTGAGAAGTCCCCCTTTTGATTTCTGGTTCACCTTCCTCCCACCTAGTTTGTCACTTTGATAACAAACCTCATTAACATCACCCATCAAAATGGTGGGAAGGGGGCACACTTCTGTAATATATTTGATCTCCTTCCATAAGTTTTCTCTTTCCTTGTAAGCACAGGGAGCGTAGACACACAGAAGTAACCAGCTTTCAAACTGTGTTGATTGATGGAACAAGACTGCAAACATATTTTTACTCTTATAAACAATTTCAATGTCCAAATCCTTTCTTCATGCGAAACTTAATCCCCCACTCTTACCAATGTGCTCAACAGAACATACATTGCATAAACCAGCATTTATGAAATACCCCGTTTTGTGAATATGGGTATTTATGATATTACTATAACTTTTGGGTGTTAATATAATATTATTATAAGTATTGGGGTGCTAATATGGTACTATTATATTTTAAGATATTATTTGGTGTCAATATGACATTAGTATAAGTGTTGGGAGCTAATCTTATTGATAGGAAGTTAATTTTTATTACTAGTAACTATTTGGGGTTATTATGTATTTTATAAAGAGTCTTTTATTTAATTCAGGGGGTGCTAGTGACTTTTATCTAAAACAGTGGGGGTGAAAGTGTCTTTAACCCTAAAAATAGTCATCTTCTTCCTCAAACTCTCCCATGGAGGAAGAACTCCATCTCCAACCCAAACACCACCATTACCACTCCGAATCTTCACCAAATTCGTTGATGTTTGTCCCAAATCACTCCCTATTCGATTTAAACTCATCAAGGCTCGATAATTTAGCATCAAGCAACCCAATTTCGCCAATTTTTTGTCCCGATTCAAAATCAAAGTTTTCAAAGTGGGTTTCCTCATGGAGGTTGAATTCTTCACCCTCTAGCCTATATAAACCCCTCAATCTCGGAGCAATTCTCATACCAATTCATAGCTCTCAATCTCTCCTTCAATTTCTCTCAATCTCTCCTGCAATCTCTCTCTCTCTCTCTCTCTCTCTCTCTCTCTCCCTCTCTCTCTCTCTCCCCCGTCCGCCGCTGCCCGGCCGCCGCCGCTGCCGCCGCTTCCGGCCGCCGCCGTCGGCCGCCCTATCCCCGACTCCACCGTCGGCCTCCACCATGCCTTCCCGTTTCCTTTTGTTCGGGTATGAAGAACAAAACCCGTTTGACTCACTCTCTCTCTCTTGTTTTTGTTTTGTTCTTTTTAATTTTGACTATCATTGAAAGTTAGATCATATTAATAGTATCTGGGAAAGGATAACAAAAGGGGCTGTGGCCCAGTGGTTAAAGCACATCTTAGTATTAGTGTTGGTCTTGGGTTCGAATCTCATAGTTGACAACTATTTTTTTTACTACTCTACACTCAATATTTAAAAGAGAAGTTTTGGGAGTTTGAAAGCTTTATTAAAACACTTGAGAATTATTTATTTAGGAAGTTTATTTTCTTGTTTAAAGGTTAATCTTTTGAAAAATAATACTCTTGGGTTATGCTTTATAGTAGTACAAATAAGACAATTCTTTTTATACAAGTTTAAAGTAGTATTTTTGTACTCACCTTTACTCCAAAATAGAAAGTATATTTTTCTTACTTATTTTTATAAGTTTGTAACAAATTAGAATAAGTTATTTTCCACTAATAAATTTGTTATTTCTTTTAGATAAAAGTTAGATAGTTTATAACTTATGCTCTCTACTAAGGCTTGTTTGGTTGGGAGAAACTACTATTAGAATTATTATTGTTTTGGGGAAAAAATAATAATATGCTTCTCTACCCTATAATAAGGGAAATAATGAGTTAATCTTATAAGTTATATTTATATAACTATAGCTATGTTCTTACAAATAATAAACGTTAGCTTAATAAAGCATATTTTTATTATAAAAGAGGTTTGTTCACCTTAGCAAGGGTTGGGGAGAGTTAGTAAGAGATTTATTTCATTTACATATAGGACTTCGTGTGCAATGTGTTGATTAGGATACTATTAAATTTGTAGGCGACAATTTCGTTGACGAAGGACACGTCGAGTATTACTAGGAAGTGATTTGCTTTGCTTGAGATTAAAGGTAAGTAAATATGCCAAGCCTAGTGTGCTTATCTCTTTCGTGTCAAAACAAATTATTGTATTTCTTTACGTCTCAAAATGTGTTTATGTGATGTGACATGCAATATGTGATTTCTACAAGATAAATGATTTTCTTGGAAAGATCACCATGATAATGATAATGCATTAATACGTAAAGTGGAATAGTTGTGCGGGGACATTTATTATTATTGTGGTATGGTTACCATTGGCATTGGACGGTTTGATCTCGGTCTTCCGTTTCAATTTATTTTTATTTAATCCGGTTGCAAGTCCCCGGATAGCTCCCTGTACTCACTCCTCTGGACGCTAGATTCTTTGGGGGGTGTCGACACTTAAGGTCTTGGATGCTTGCGAGATGGTTTGGTTTCCCCCGTCACAACGAATTAATAATGGATTTTTGGTTTTTGTTAACGGGAAGAAGTTAACGATGAATTTTGGATTTTCCTAATGATTATGGAAATTGGTTGGAAATGATTTGGAATTGGGAACTCTTATGTTTTAATACAAGAGTCAACTTTATTACCGCTGTGTTTGCGAAAAACTCTTACTTACAAATGAGTCATTGTTTTATAACTACCTCATCATCGTTTTACATGTTTGGATGTTTATTTACCAGTATTTCATGCTGATTTTGTACTGTGGTGTTTCTTTTTCATTCCGCACCACAGGTTTAGAAGATGGTTATCTGGCGTAGGAGGGGACGCGCATCGCATGGAATAATAGAAGTAGTATTTCATTTGAATTTGAATTCCTTATTAGTTTAAACACTTTAGTTTGTTATGCCGGTTTGTGGCTAGGATGTTGGATTTTTAATAATGCAATATTTTCAATTGGATTTAATTATTATTGTGGATGTTTTGTGCTTGCGAACCATGTTATAAAATCTCCTTGTATCCGGGCTCCTCTCGGGTACGGAGTGACATCCCCGGGTCTCCGGCTTGGGCCATTTGGGGGTGTTACAGTTGGTATCAGAGCCTGGCAATCCAAAAAGAAAATTTAAAACCTGTAGGGAAATTTAAAATGGACTTAGGAAACGAATTTAAAATTTGACAAGCCGTTGGGAATTTGGGTAGTCTTGAATAGGTCTACTATGTGCTTAAGCTTTAGAAAATAGACTTTGTAAGCGAGTATCCCCACCCACCCTCTCCTAGCTAGAGCTTTAGCCCATCCAATTTAACTGAGCGGTTGGAGGCTTTTCATTGGAGTTAGGTTAGTTGTCTATTGTTTGGGTGATCAAAATTTGAAATTGTTTTCGAAAGTCTCGTGTGATCAAAAATTGAAGTTTTGGGAGTATGTACATAAGGACAAATATTTTTGGGTTATGATACAAATTGTGGAGTAAGAGAGTATATGGAGTCGTTTTCTTTTTTTTAGATGGCTAGAACTAAGAGAACCGCAAGGAAGTGTGTTACGCCCGTATTGTGAGGATAAGTTTAATGCATTGGAGTTTACTCAATATCGGAATCCCGCTTTTCAAGCTTATTGTATGGTGAATGCTCTACCTATGGGGCCCATATTTAGGGAGATTATCGCCAAGTATAGCAATACTATGACTAGATTCAATAGGTTGAACTATGAAGACTACTTCTATCAAATGAGTGGATGGTGAATGCCGACTTTATGTGTAAATGTTGATGAATACTCATGGTCAATGGCAAAGGATCATATAGATTCTAGTGAAGATGAGGATATTGTGGAAGGTCCTAGTTAGAATGATGAGTTCAAGGATAACCATAGGAAAGACATGGCATCGGAAGCAAGTATGAATAATTGTGAGAAGTAAATATATTGGGCTTCTTTGATTTCTTAGACTTCTAATGCTTTTGGAGTTTTACTTTGGAATAAAACCATGAAGCCAAACAATACTTTAAGGTCTCTTAGAATGTTTTTGCATAAGCCACTTTTGGGCTAGAGATAATCATTGGTGATTTGCATAGATTAAATATTACTTTCATGAGGAGGGATAATACTTATATTTTGAGGAACCGTTTTGGAATATAATAAGTTTTTGTTTTATTGATTTGGAGTATGAGTTGGAGATTAAGGGAGTCTAGTTTTCGATTAGTGCATAGAAAGCGTTCATAAAGTTAGAACGCGAGAATGTTGAATTGTGACGTTTGAATTTGTGGCACAGTTGGTATTTGGTGTAGCAGACATGTTTAAATGGTTTATTATTTTTCTCGAATTTTTTTTTCCAAGTAGTAGACATGTTCAGGAACATGCCATAATAATTTCAATCCCAAATAAATTCTGGAGACTTAGATACGAATTTCCAAGGTTTGTTGTTCAATAGCAGAATTTCATAATGGTCATCTGTAGTATTTTTGAGTTTATATCTTTACAGATCTTGGATGGATCTCAAAATCTTTATAGTGATGAATAGACACATATGGCTATATCTAGGTGAAATCCTTGACCATTTTGAGGAAGTAAAAGTCAGTATAAGACGTGGTGAAGTTGAAGTTTCTGTTCTGATGGCTTATAACATCAATTATGTTATTCTCAGCGTAACTTAAAGTCTACAAATTATTTTGAGGTGATTCTTCTTGATTATGAAATTAGATTCAGATAGGTCGATCCATACAAAATTTGATAATTTTGCTTACCCGTTTGATCACTTTTATAGTTTTTTTAGGAAGCATGAGAAATAAGATGTGTTCAGTCTATGTGAAATTTCATGTGAAATTGATTGTATGATGATCAATGTGTTATATTTCATGCATAATTGATATTAGATGCCATGTATTTATGTTTACTTGAACTCTATGATACTTTATGAATGATACAATAGGTTATAATATAGAGATTTTATCAATAGACCACATCCATATAATACTAGAAATAGCTTTTACACAAAGAGGGTTAAAATTTCTTACCTTTTCGAACCCGACGAATGAGTATTCAAAATAATTTTGGTAGTTAAGAAAATACCATTCAAGAAAAGTTTGTATGAGCGGAAAAAGAGGATAAACGACCTCATATCGAGGAATTGTGAAGTGTCGCAGATTGGGTTGGTTAGGAGTTTTAAAAATAATGTAGAAGGAACAAGATGTATTTATATTAGGTTCAAGTCGAAAGTGTTTGAGAGATGTTTGGAGACTTGATTTCAATTTGGTTGTTTTAGATACTTCTTAGCCAGTTTGTCGAAGTATAGACTTTTGGGAGTTTATACGGAACCATATTGCGGTTGAGTTGGCTACTTTGGAGATTTCAGTATATTAAATTATTATAGAGATTGTTTGAGAGTTTTAATGTGTCGGGAAATGCTAAAATGTTGACATTTTACTTGGAGGTCTATTTATCGATAATGTACATGAGGAGTTTAATTTTCTTTCATTGATGACAGTTTCTCACAACCATCTCATTAGAGTCTTGTTTTCTGGGGTATAGTTTTGAGCGTTTTTATCATTTATGATTGACGTAGACTTGGGCCTCAGGGTTTCATTTTGAACAAGTTTTGGGATCTTGATACGTTGCTTAAAAGTCTGATCTCCAGCATTGTGCTGTCTCTTATAAATGTCGCTGAGCTTTGAGAATTCTTGGGTAATTTGCTAGATGGGAGTTGCTAAGCGTGTAATTGTTTGGAATTCGGCCTTAGAATACCCCTATGGTAGCATAATGTTTATGATTGATGTCTAATAGGAGTATCCTTTAACCTTGGTCGATATGGCCGTCAACCTAGTGAATTCAACAACGAAGAAATTTTCAGGTAAGCCACCCGACAAGAACACCTTTCTTTGAGGGTATGTCAAATTGGGAATTTATCGAAGAAGTCTTGGATAGGTGTGAGCATCGAGTTTTCACTTTTTTTGGAAGATGGGTATATAGCAATGTCCTGGTTCAGAGGCATTGCATTGTGGAGTCGTTAATTGATAAGAATTCTTGGATTTCGAGCAAGAGACAGTGTAGTGATTTGGTTCATAAGGGAAGATGGTACCTTCCTAATTAAAAGTATTTACATCAAGGCCAATGGATGATAAATTCGCACTTCATAAAGTGTGTATTGTTTTTAGCTCACGAGACTTGGGAGGAACCTATGGAGGACCCACGAAAAATGATAGACTAAATAATTAGCATGGACTATAGAGGTTTCCCACCCACCCTCGCCTAGAAAGGGTTTTGAGAACCATGTCTTTCGATTTCTCCAAATGCTCAAATTTATTTTAGAGCCTATTTTAAAGTGGTTAGGAAAATGTAATCTTGGGATTCTAGTTGAAATGTCTATCAAAGAATATCGAAGTTTCCCTTTTGGTTGGAGTATTTTACCTAGTCTTGATGAATCGCATTGTTATATTAGTACATGTACCTATTCTCATCTTGTCTTGTCTATATTTAGTGGAGCTTATATTTAACATGTTCCTCTCCATCCTTTTCTATATATGACCGTTAATGAATAAGGAAAATGGGGAATCACTCATGTAAATTAGAGTTGAGGGTGAAATGCTAAGATTTGTTTGTTATCTTTTAGACCATTGGAGTTACCAAGTGCAGTATTTTGGGTCACTATAATGTTATCGTTTGCATTGGGTATTTATGTTTGGAGCCTTGTTACTTAGCTATTATTCGAGAAAAAAAACGTTTCTTTGTTCATGGGTTGCCCCTGGGTGTCATCATTCTTGTATAAGCGTAATACAGTTCATCCATTTGTTTATTTTCAATCTGACTGAGAGTTTCGATATTCAACCTTGGCTGATTTGCGGACCTTGTTTCTCGTGACAAATAGTTTATAGTGTTGTAACGGTTATCACTGGAGTTATTGATTTTGATTTCGGGAAGCTTTATACTACCTTGGTACTATCAATGAGACAAGTTTTTGGTGTAGTCTAACTTATTTTAGTATGTTCTCACGTTGGAGTAGTTGGCTTATAACGCTGTTTGGCGTATATGATTGGAGCATTGTCACTAAACTACTATTTGGGATAATGGAATGGTTATTAACCTCTAAAAGATTTGTCGAGTTTTATGCTTATATCGAATTCCTTGGAGTTACATAAATCAATGATGTACCGGGATAAATGAGTTCGCCTAGTTTTTGTAATCTTCTCGGACGATGTACTTGGAGCCTTGTTAACAGAAATATGTTTTTAAGGATTTATCACCAAAGGTGAATTCGAATACTAGCTTGCGAGTCTCGTTATTGTTGAACCTATTTGAATATGAATAAGATGCTTGGAGTATGTGCCTCAGTATCGTAGTATTTTGGGTACACATGGTTTATTTTTATTTATTTCCTTAGCTCGAGGCGAATTTGCAGATGACGGTAGGAAAACAACGGTAAAGGGAACCACCGGGTAACATCATATATCATAGGCTATGGTTAAGTGTCTAAGGATAGGAGGAACCATGTCGCTTTGGAGTCTTGTGCACTATCTCTTCGATTCTCTATTTTGTTAGATAAGACGTTTTGTACCATTCGGATATAGTTCTGACCTTGGGAATCCGTTTTGGAGTTCATTTAAATACTGTTATGGGAACGTGATATTTCCTTGTTTATGAATCGTCTTTAGAGCCATACAAATTCGTTTGGATGCGTTTTCATTGCTTAGGGAATATAATCTAGAATCTATGATTTGGTTTATGCTTAGGTTCACTAAGAGTACGAATTTCAAACTTGGGAGATTTTATGAACTTACTCTCCGTGAAGAGCCGCTTATGAGACAATATCAACAGTTATTTGGGTTTATGACTGAAGCAAAAAGGGTATTTTCTTCGGCACTGATTGAGTTGTGGGCGTGAACTCACTAGTCACGTTACAATCTAAATTTTGATGTAATTGAGGAACTTTGTCATAGGTTGTGTATTATTGGAGCCTTGTCACTCGAATCATTGTTCGATTCATGCGATGGATGTCCACGGAGGAGCTAATCTAAAAGTTCTATGTTTATATTGGGCTACTAGAGGTTCTACCTCTTGTTGAGTGGTTGTAAGAGTGTGCTTGTAATCATTTGGAAGGGGGATTATAATAAAGACTATTATATATGATACCAAAGACCGCGTTCTAAGGTTAGACCCAACAACTAAGCGACAAATCCGCATGTGAACTTTCTTTTGACATTGTTGTTATATAATTGGAATACTCGAACAAATAAATTTATGTACTAATCTTGACTCTGTCTCAGATTATTGTGATTGTTTTACGATGTTACTCCTACATGGAGAACAATAATATTATTGTGAGACCTACTATGGGAATGTAAGCCCAGGAGCAATATTGTCCTTGGAAGATTGGTTATAAATGATCAATGATGATCAAATTTGAGTTGCATGATATATGTGATATTATTACATCTTCGTAGTGCTGCATGATAAGATAGGAAATGATCAATAGGCGATAGTTGTGATCCCTACCCCATAGCCTTACCACCTGATCAGATGATCACGTACGACTATGACTTGAAGAGAAATGCCAAAATTTCGAGGAATACCTTGTCCCATGTGTAGCAACTTAGGAAGTGTGTTCTATACCATTTCATGTATTGGATCTCGAACCATAAGTTTTGACCATGTTAAGATTCTCATATCATGACAAAGGGCACGTGTACCAAGAGTGTTTGAATTTTAAAGGTCTTATGGACAAATTACCTCACAAGGGAGGCAACATGTGAAGCAGGAGATGGTATGAGGAAGAAGTATCCTCACCTTTTAGACGAGATAGTTTGAGTTCCGAGGACGTCACTCCTTTAAGGGGGGAAGGATGTAATCCTTCGGTTTTGAAGCCTTTGGTTTTGAAGAACGTCATTTTTGAAGCCTTATGTTTGCGCTTAGTTATTATACCCTAAAGTGGAGACCCATACCTTAGTGGTTGTTAAGAGGTTGGTTTACGCTTCGAGGACGAAGCTCTCTTTAAGGGGGGAAGGATGAAATACCCCGTTTTGTGAATATGGGTATTTATGATATTACTATAACTTTTGGGTGTTAATATAATATTATTATAAGTATTGGGGTGCTAATATGGTACTATTATATTTTAAGATATTATTTGGTGTCAATATGACATTAGTATAAGTGTTGGGAGCTAATCTTATTGATAGGAAGTTAATTTTTATTACTAGTAACTATTTGGGGTTATTATGTATTTTATAAAGAGTCTTTTATTTAATTCAGGGGGTGCTAGTGACTTTTATCTAAAACAGTGGGGGTGAAAGTGTCTTTAACCCTAAAAATAGTCATCTTCTTCCTCAAACTCTCCCATGGAGGAAGAACTCCATCTCCAACCCAAACACCACCATTACCACTCCGAATCTTCACCAAATTCGTTGATGTTTGTCCCAAATCACTCCCTATTCGATTTAAACTCATCAAGGCTCGATAATTTAGCATCAAGCAACCCAATTTCGCCAATTTTTTGTCCCGATTCAAAATCAAAGTTTTCAAAGTGGGTTTCCTCATGGAGGTTGAATTCTTCACCCTCTAGCCTATATAAACCCCTCAATCTCGGAGCAATTCTCATACCAATTCATAGCTCTCAATCTCTCCTTCAATTTCTCTCAATCTCTCCTGCAATCTCTCTCTCTCTCTCTCTCTCTCTCTCTCTCCCTCTCTCTCTCTCTCCCCCGTCCGCCGCTGCCCGGCCGCCGCCGCTGCCGCCGCTTCCGGCCGCCGCCGTCGGCCGCCCTATCCCCGACTCCACCGTCGGCCTCCACCATGCCTTCCCGTTTCCTTTTGTTCGGGTATGAAGAACAAAACCCGTTTGACTCACTCTCTCTCTCTTGTTTTTGTTTTGTTCTTTTTAATTTTGACTATCATTGAAAGTTAGATCATATTAATAGTATCTGGGAAAGGATAACAAAAGGGGCTGTGGCCCAGTGGTTAAAGCACATCTTAGTATTAGTGTTGGTCTTGGGTTCGAATCTCATAGTTGACAACTATTTTTTTTACTACTCTACACTCAATATTTAAAAGAGAAGTTTTGGGAGTTTGAAAGCTTTATTAAAACACTTGAGAATTATTTATTTAGGAAGTTTATTTTCTTGTTTAAAGGTTAATCTTTTGAAAAATAATACTCTTGGGTTATGCTTTATAGTAGTACAAATAAGACAATTCTTTTTATACAAGTTTAAAGTAGTATTTTTGTACTCACCTTTACTCCAAAATAGAAAGTATATTTTTCTTACTTATTTTTATAAGTTTGTAACAAATTAGAATAAGTTATTTTCCACTAATAAATTTGTTATTTCTTTTAGATAAAAGTTAGATAGTTTATAACTTATGCTCTCTACTAAGGCTTGTTTGGTTGGGAGAAACTACTATTAGAATTATTATTGTTTTGGGGAAAAAATAATAATATGCTTCTCTACCCTATAATAAGGGAAATAATGAGTTAATCTTATAAGTTATATTTATATAACTATAGCTATGTTCTTACAAATAATAAACGTTAGCTTAATAAAGCATATTTTTATTATAAAAGAGGTTTGTTCACCTTAGCAAGGGTTGGGGAGAGTTAGTAAGAGATTTATTTCATTTACATATAGGACTTCGTGTGCAATGTGTTGATTAGGATACTATTAAATTTGTAGGCGACAATTTCGTTGACGAAGGACACGTCGAGTATTACTAGGAAGTGATTTGCTTTGCTTGAGATTAAAGGTAAGTAAATATGCCAAGCCTAGTGTGCTTATCTCTTTCGTGTCAAAACAAATTATTGTATTTCTTTACGTCTCAAAATGTGTTTATGTGATGTGACATGCAATATGTGATTTCTACAAGATAAATGATTTTCTTGGAAAGATCACCATGATAATGATAATGCATTAATACGTAAAGTGGAATAGTTGTGCGGGGACATTTATTATTATTGTGGTATGGTTACCATTGGCATTGGACGGTTTGATCTCGGTCTTCCGTTTCAATTTATTTTTATTTAATCCGGTTGCAAGTCCCCGGATAGCTCCCTGTACTCACTCCTCTGGACGCTAGATTCTTTGGGGGGTGTCGACACTTAAGGTCTTGGATGCTTGCGAGATGGTTTGGTTTCCCCCGTCACAACGAATTAATAATGGATTTTTGGTTTTTGTTAACGGGAAGAAGTTAACGATGAATTTTGGATTTTCCTAATGATTATGGAAATTGGTTGGAAATGATTTGGAATTGGGAACTCTTATGTTTTAATACAAGAGTCAACTTTATTACCGCTGTGTTTGCGAAAAACTCTTACTTACAAATGAGTCATTGTTTTATAACTACCTCATCATCGTTTTACATGTTTGGATGTTTATTTACCAGTATTTCATGCTGATTTTGTACTGTGGTGTTTCTTTTTCATTCCGCACCACAGGTTTAGAAGATGGTTATCTGGCGTAGGAGGGGACGCGCATCGCATGGAATAATAGAAGTAGTATTTCATTTGAATTTGAATTCCTTATTAGTTTAAACACTTTAGTTTGTTATGCCGGTTTGTGGCTAGGATGTTGGATTTTTAATAATGCAATATTTTCAATTGGATTTAATTATTATTGTGGATGTTTTGTGCTTGCGAACCATGTTATAAAATCTCCTTGTATCCGGGCTCCTCTCGGGTACGGAGTGACATCCCCGGGTCTCCGGCTTGGGCCATTTGGGGGTGTTACAATTTACCAAGTGTTTTTTGTATCTTTTTTCGTCAATTTTTGTTTCAGCAAGGCATACCCAGTCAGGGTCTTCTTGCTTTATTTGGGTCTTTAATTGTTGGATTGCAAAGGTCTGACCCAACCCTCTGCAATTCCAAAACATTCCTCTCATGGAGATTTGGGGGGCGTGCTTAGGCCCGCCTCCTCAGCCACAGTAGAAGAAGAAACCGAAATTTTTGCATTGATACTAGCAGATTGATTAATCATACCTTCCTTTCGAGTTCTGAAGATTCCATCCACCCCACGGTGATACATCTTCCTTGCCGGCATCAGTTTGAGAGAAATATACCGGTCCCCAGTGTCATGATCCATGTTCTCAATCTCAATTATTTCCATATCCGTTTTCTTGCACGGTTTGGTGCCATCCTCCTGTTGCAACGCTTGTCTTTTTGACCTACTCTGATAGTAGGTTGCTGAATCCACAAACTCCCTTTTTAACTGAACCATTGTTCGCAGATCCTCAGCCAGTAATTTATTCACCGTCATCCGTCGGGTGTCTTCCTTGAAAGCAGCCATATCCAATTGATTTGAATGGTCTCCTTGTTGAAGCTTTTCATGTAACTCTCTTTCCTTGCGATTTTCAACGTTGCCATAATCTTCTTCTTCTTCCTCTGTTACCTCCGTGAATTCGCTTTCTAGGGTTTGTGAAGTAGTTTCTTCTTCTTTCTTCTGGCTTTTGGAAGAAGTCGTTCCTAATTCTCCAGTTTCTTGAAACGACATCGTTATATTTAATTTTGTTGGTCTATGCCTTGTTTGGTCAATAGGAGAAAAACCCACTTCTTCATGGTCCACTGGGCTTTCATTCTGCATAGGTCCATTGGGATTTAAGAGATTTGCAATTGGGCTTGGGAGATTTATTAATACTCTCCCCAGCCCACTATGGCCCAGTCCAGTAAGTTCAAACTTATCCCTTCCCTTACCTTCTTCAGAAACCCTAAAATCCTCTGCTCTCCGCCGATTGTCCAGCTCATCATTTCGTACACGAACCGTACAGTTACGAGCGCGTAACGGATCAACTTCCTGGAAGGTTCCTCTGATTTGATTCCCTGTTGTCCTTGCTGTCCTCGTGCTCCAATCATTGACGCGCTCACCCACCTGTGTTTCCACGTCTGATGGCGTTTTAGTCACACGCGCCACCATCTTCTTCAGCTCCGGCGCCGTGTACCGTTCTGTTTTTGGGCTTTTCCGGTAAAAACTGATTCGCTTACTCTCCTTGGCTTTGAGGTGTAATCCATACCCAGAATTCAAGCCTTCTAGCTGGTTTTTGAATTTACACTCTTCCTTATCATGACCCAACCTTCCACATCGGTAGCAGGAATTTCCCAAGTTTTCATATTGAAAGGGGATCCACTCAGAGATACCTGTGCTCATCTGTAGGAAGAAACCCCTTTCCAGGGGTTTTGTTGTGTCTATCTCCACCCGGATCCTGATGGGGGACATGAGGGTTTCTTCTTCGTCGTCTTCGTCATCCGCATCCACCTCAAGTACCTTCCCGATTAGCGCTCCGATCCTCTTGGCATTCTTCACCACCAGCTTTTCCAAAGGGAGTTTATGAATTTGGATCCAAAACTCACAACACTTGTAGCACACCTCCTCTGGTCTTGTCTCAGCTTGAAATCGCTTTAAGATCATAAGATGGTTCTGGATATTCCATGGCTTCCCAACCAGATCTTCTCGCAATCTTCAGCATCTCTAAAATTGAAGACGAATAGGTTATCACCTCTTGCTGTTACCGTAAATTCGTCTCGAATCCTCCAGATGGATTTGAAGATAGCTTCAACATTTGCAACCCTAATCTCTCTTTTTGCTAGCACTTTCCCGAACAAACATTTTTTGGTAAGGTTTTCTAAAGCTGATGCACCATCCTCTAGCACTAAAGAGGGTTTATTAGACAGATCTTGTTCTACAATCTCCATTGTTGCAGAGCAGCTCTGTTTTCGCCAAGAAATTGAAATTAACTTGTTAGGAGATAGAAAAATGGTGGTTCTGGGCAGCTTAACCAAGCATAAAGGGAGATGGGAAAGTTTTAATGAGAGAAATTTTTGTTTCAGAGTAATACAAACTTAATAACAAAGACGAGAGCTGAAAAACGGATCGAGAAACTTTTCCGATGAGGTCACCGGACTGGAAAACCCATGAAAGGTACAATACTAGAAGACAAGAAAATTAGAAAGAAACCTCTCTCTAAATTCTCTCTCTAGACTTTTAACACAATCCATCTCTATGTGGGAAACAATTGTATACACTAGAGAAACTGTGTAAGAATTATTTTCTGCTTTGTAAGAATCAATCCCCTTTGTTTTTCTCCAAATGGTCAAATGGATAAGCAAATGTCCATCAAAACTGAAGTACTTTCCCCAATTCGTCTTCTCCGTAAACTAGGGTTTCGACGTCTCGTCTTGCGATTGTGTCCGATTCAGCGATGACCTCCAGACCCAAACCGTCGACGACCGCCGCCGAGCAAGTCGCCGGAAACACCTACCTCCTGGAAGAGATCCACCTCCGCCTCCCGCCCAAATCCCTAACTCGATCCAAGCTCGTCTCCAAGCAATGGCTCTCTCAAATCTCAAACCCCCAATTCATCCACCGTCACTCTCAAAACCCTAACCACAAACTCCTCACCGGCATGTTCCTCACCGACGACGACTGCGATTGCAGAGACGCCGATTTCGTTTCCTTCGCTCAAAACGACGACGCATTGATCCAAACGACTCCATCGCTAGGTTTTCTCTACGATTCCATCACACCGCCTCTAAAAGACGACGGAATTGATCGAATTGAGGTAATTGATTCCTGTAACGGACTTCTCCTGTGCCATGTGTACTGGATAACAAAATCTGATTATGACTATTGTTTATGTAATCCAACTACAAAGAGCTTCAGATTGTTAACCACAAGACCGGTTCATAACTGTAAATATCCGAAATATGTTGATTATTTGGCTTTCGACCCTTCGTTTTCGATCAACTATAGGGTAATCTGCACAATTTCGGACTCTCGGGGCTTTTGGGAACTTCATGTGTATTCGTCTGAGGATAAAATTTGGAAGAAGAATTTTTCTGCTGATCCGTTACACCCGTCTGGAAGAGGGTTTTTCTTTAATGGGTTAATTTACTGGCCGTCGGGTAAAAGCCCTCGCTGTTATGATGTATACAATGAGGAGATGAAACCGTTGGAATTCTCGCCTCCCCAATCGGCTAAACCCTGTCTCTGGACATATTTAGGTATAGTTGGAAGCCGTTTGAACGCGGAAACAACGATAGAGTTTTGTCTTGGTGAGGTGAGCAGCGATTTCTTTAAGTGGGTTACCAACTACGATGCGAAGGGTGTTCGTCCCCTGTTGTCTTCCTTCCCTCAGAAAGCCGCGTCACACAAAGAGGGGATAGCGGATGTGCAGATTTGTGACTGTTTTTCTGACATATGCGTAATTGAAGGCGTGAAAGAGGATGAGTCGCAACTCGTGTTAGGGATTCCAGGCAAGCTTCTTTTGTATAATCTCAAGAAGAAGATGGGGAAAGAAGTCTATGATTTGCAAGGCGAGCTTGGTGGTAGGCACGGATACAAAAATGTTCGGGTCTTTCAGTTTATTGAAACGTTATCGGTTGTTTGAGGTTTCTGTACTATATGGGGGTAAAGTACTCCCAGTGACAAGAAAAGACTGCTTGTTAGTTCATTTTGGTGGGAACAACAGTATGGTCTTGAACTTTTGATATGCAGCTCAGTACATATGGTCTATCATGGAATCTTATAAATATCAATGAGGAGTACTTGCTTATTAGTTCAATTTTGGCCTTTGCCTTATTAGTACCTGCTTATGACGAGCATATATTTGGCATCGAGGACAACATACTATGTGTCTGTGTAGCCACTATCATATTGCAAATCTGACGAAGCACATGAGCTACTTCAAGCTAACTATTCAGGGAGCAGAGTGTGTGCTGTCCCTGAATTGACAGAATTACTCGGCTGTCTCGTCATCTAGACACGCGCCACTAGTAAGCCAGGTTAATATGATATCCGAATCTACCCCTTTTTACTGAATATCTGTTACTTCCTTACCCAACACACTGTTGGCTACTGCAATTAATCAAGAATTTGTAGTTGGTCTCTTGCCTTAGTCTTCAGAGTTTTGTTTGGTTCTTTCTTCTTACATGTGTAATACTAATGTGTTATGGGAGAAGTTCATGTGGTTTCATTGTTTAGCGAGGTATCAAGTTCAGAGAACTGTCACTAATTTCGTTCCCTTTTGGTGTGTAATGTACTAGTATCTGTGGGCTGTTATGCTACAAAGTTAAGTTAGCATCTACTTTCCTTAAAAGCACTTTTTACTTTTGGCTTTCGACCCTTCTGTCTTCCTCCACTATAAAGTGATTTGCACTTCTGATTTATACTGGAAGCTTTTCATATATTCGTCGGAGGATCAATGTTGGAAGGCGTTTTAGTCTCCTTTTAACCGATCTGGAGAGGGTTTTTTCGTAAATGGCTCAATCTACTGGCTCTCTCATAAAGTGTGCTACATGTTTTGATGTCTACAATGAGGAGATGAATTCATTAAAACTGCCTCCTAAGACTGATCCATAGTTCACATGCATTACCTAGATAATAAGAATGTGACTCAAACCCAGATTTTCATCTATGTGAGATGAGCAGTGATTTCTCCAAGTGGGTTACCAAGTAAGATGCCAGTCATTGTCCTCTGCTGTCTGCATTCCCTCAAATACCCGTTCGATTCAAAGCGCAAGATGATGAGATGACTTGCTATTGTTTTTCTGGCATATGCGTTGTTGAAGGTGTAGATGAAAACAAGTCACGACTCGGCTAAGAATTTCGGGCAAGCTTGATTTATAATCTCAAGGAGAAGATGGCAAAAGAAGTCAAAGAAATCCATGACTGTCCTGGTGAACTGGGTGGTCAGTTCAGGTAACACGGGTCTTTCACTTAATACATTATCTGTTGTTTGAGTTTATCTGTTTATGTTCTACTAGGGGGAGTAACAGTTGTTTTGAACTTTTGATATGCAGTTCTGTCCATATGATTTTTTTGTGAATCATTTCAATATAAATGTGAAGTATCTGCTTATTACTTCATTTTGACCTTTGCCTTCTGTTTGAATGCAGCTTCGTCCATATGCTTGGCATTTTGATCTCTGTGTTCTTTGTAGCTACAATCACGACATCACAAAAGAAACCCTGCCTTGTTGTATAAATCGGACGAAGTACACATGCCATTTCAACCTAACCATTTTCGGACCGGAGTGTATGCCTCAAGTTCCTCGTCATCTAGGCAAACGCTGCTAGTAAGGCAGGTAATTAGTTTGTGAATCATTTCAACATGTATATGCCTCAATTCCCTTTTCACTCTGAGCATTATAAATTGCCTTTTGGAGGAAGAATTAAAGGGGGTGGGGGGAGAGTGCTAGTGGGGTTACTTCTTATTGAACGTTTGTGACTTTCTTACCCCACACCAGGGTTTCAAATAAAGGCCGTTACCGTTACGTTACGGCCGATATTTAACTGAAAAGGTAGTGGCCGAGTCCGATACACCCGATACGGTTCACGTGAATCATATTCACAAGTGACACGGCCGATACACACCGTTATCCTCATGTAACGGCCGATACGCACCGATATCCTGGCGATACACCCACTACGCTGTATACTCATTATATTAATTTGCTATATAATGAAGTGTACAATGTCTAATTGTCTAAAAACTAGTTAGGCATGGCCTAAACAACTAGTACATGACTATAAATATATTTGGTATACACAATATTCGCTCAAAAATACTTTTTTGCATCTTTTGACGATTATTTAACATTCACGCGTTCGGTTCCCGATTCCCGTTACAATTTCTCCGATACGGACCGATTCCGTTACCCGCGACCGGAACCGATATGTCGGCCGATACCGTTATTTAAAACCATGCCCCACACATGTTAACTGCAATAAATCAAGGATGTTTACATCTTTCAACGCGTCTTAGCCTTCAGGGTTGGTTTGGTTCTTTCTTCTTACTGTTGTAAATAAGGTGTTCTTGCCCTAAGATAAGACAACGTGAGATCTAAGAACCTGTTTTGACTTTATAGTATTAGGCTTCTCATCTGTATAGTTTGTGAAGTGGCACGTACTATTATATGTTGACTGTTATGCTGCTTTTTTTAAGCTAGTGTTTAATTTCCTCGACAAATCCACACGTGCTTTTATTTTTTCTCCTTGGAACTTGTCATCTGTGAAGGAATTCCTCGGAGTCTTCAATTTCTGTTTTGTTATCTTCCATATATCGAAAGAGGTCAAATCTGTACGAGATCTCAAGAGGAAGAGTGAAAAGAGTATACTTTACTGATCCCTAGAGTTCTCTCTATGAGAAGAAGAGAATGAAGTTAATAGCTACAATGATTTGGATGAATAGATCACCGCTAGAGAAAAACACTTTGGAGAGTAGGTTTCCAGTAAAAAAATGAAATCTCCACGACATTTTTCTGCTCACATCATCTTTATTTGGTTTAACCTATAACTTATACCTGACTAATTCCTGCTTGAAAATATCCTTATCATAGGATCACAAGCAGAACCAGTAAGATCGTACTGTCGAAAGTTTTAGATGAATTAAGTTACACGGTGAGTAAAAACGAAGAGGCATGTAAGGAAAAAAGAAAGAGACTGAACTTGCAGTTTATTGGAATGAGATCAGCATTTGATCAACTGGTTCATTTTTGCGAGTTAAGACATCTACTTCTTTTATGTAAAATCCTGAAACCAAATACACATGGTCTGAAATGAAGTAGGAAGGCACACGGAATAAGCGTGATAATTCACACGTGAGCGACTTTTGGTGGTTCTTGCGAGGGTTCCAATTTCGTATAATAACATGAATGCAGGTGGGGATAATTCCGTGGATGATACTATCGACAAGGGTCAGCAAGTTTGTTTGCCGGAAATTTTACAACTAGAGGGATGGTGATTGGTTAACTGAAGTTTGAGTGATTTGAAGATAGCTTTTGTCACCATTACTGGTGAATCAAGTTTTTGCTCATCTTGGTTCCACTGTCCGGTGCACATAATCGTTCTAGCAAAGAGGCCAAGACGGTGGAGGAATCCCATATTATTTGCAGCGGAATGGAATTAGACACGGTTGGGTTAATTTGTAAACGATAAAACTGTGATTGGTTAATTGACGGTGATTTTTTTTTCCTTGCATCAACCTCCTGAAACTTACTGCAATCAGATTTGAGTCTATAATGGCTAATATTTTTGGTCTGGGTCAAGTAATAAGAGATCTATCTACACTATTCCTTGGGTTTACCATCTGTTTGCCTATTGTGAAAGATGGTTTGGGTAACCTTTAGGGGTGCAACTGAGTTGGTTGGGCATGCAAACTTGAGGTTACCCAAGGAGCTATTG
The DNA here is from genome assembly GCA_023055425.1 of Linanthus parryae. NCBI lineage: Eukaryota > Viridiplantae > Streptophyta > Magnoliopsida > Ericales > Polemoniaceae > Linanthus > Linanthus parryae. Next base: position 4,830,355 of record JALGPY010000002.1, read on the forward strand.
TTGGCATTTTCAGCTCCGAGCCTGTCAACTAAAGTTTGATCAGGTTTGCCTGCTACTCAGCTGAAGTAGAGATTTACTTAGTATGCACACGAAAGGTGTCGACTGGAATCTCCTCATCAGAAGGATGGTCTCTATTATCTATGTTAGTTAAACAATCTTTCAACTTTGATTATATCTTTCTTAAAAGGTGATGTTAGAAAGGTTTGCGCGTATCCAATTTTGAGATCGAACACTTGTATGTTATTTCGCTTACAGATTGCGCTCGGACACCTATTTCAAGTGGGAGAAATGAGAGAAGGTGAAACTAAAACAATATTGTCATAAATAAAAGTACCCACAGGACCATCATGTAATCATCTGTTAGCTTATTTGGCTTTTGACCCTTCTGTGTCTCCCCACTATAAGGTGGTAGTAAAAGTCACTTTCTAAGTGAACCGCACATATATTCATCTGAGGATCGACTCTGGAAGACGATTGCGGCTCATTTTGATCATACCCCCCAATATGAAGACGGGTTTTTCTTCAATGGCTCAATGTATTGGCTCTCTGAAAAAGACAACAATCTCTATTTTGATGTCTACAATGAGGAGGTGATGAAACCGTTAAAAGTGCCCTTCGAGATGAATCCCTCTTGTTTGTTGAAACCCATGCCTATAGTTGGCAGCCGTTTGTATTACCTATGTAGGGGGAGACTCGACTCCTCAACACCCTGGTTCAGTCTGCTTGAGATGAGCAGTGATTTCTCCAAGTGGTTTACCAAGTATGATGCAAGTGTTTTTTCCCTTCTGCTTGCATTCCCTCAAATAGCAACTTTAGACACATTCATGAGGTTATCCACTGGGCAATATTACGATAGAATTTCTTATCGTTTTTCTGGCATTTGTGTTGTTGAAGGTATCAAAGAAGAGGATGCACAACTCGTGCTAGCAATACCCGGCACGCTTATTCTGTATAATCTCAAGGAGGAGACGGCGAAAGAAATATACAATTTGCATGGTGAACTGGGTGGTGAGTACGGATATGAGGATGTTCGGGCCTTTCAGTTCATTGAAACACTCTCATCTGTTTGAGTTGCTGCCACTTCATGGCGTAAAAGTTCTCTCATCTAAATGTGTCTTGTTTCGCCTAACAATTGTTGCTATGTACTTTTGATATGCTGCTCAATGCATATGCTTGGTGCTCTGTTAATGAATTATTTGTGAACGTGGAATATTTGCTTACTACTAGTGCATTGACATTTGCCATATGTTATTTGCATAGTTGTCCAATCGAGATTCAGATCGTGAATCGATATTCTACTTAACCGAATCGCGAATGGAATCGATCATGAATCGTAAAGATTCGGTGAAAAGCTTCTAAGTAGATATAATTACCTATCCCTCAATCTATAAGCATGTGTGAAAAATACATTCATATTTCAAGAACAAATGAACACACGTTTTCAGAAAACTGCTGCCACAGTGAGTGATGAGGAGGAGCCTTATGCATCTACTGTCCAAAAGAAAAAATGGGTGAAGACAAAAGAAAGTATTTATGTTGAGCTAAGAAAAATAAGATTCCAAGATAATGGAAAGTAATACGGAACTATTAATCTTGACCTTGGAAAATCCGTACTTGTTTTGACACAGACGTGTATGAATACGTAGACTGACTCTTACTTAATTAGTCCCCAGCCGAATCGATAATGAGTCGCACGAATCGCTTTGAATCGACAGGAATCGGAATCGACAGGAATCGAAAGATTCGGGCTCTTAAAATAAATCGGGATTTCGAATTATTTTTTGTTCCATTCAAGATTCACAGAGGAATTCACATCGTTTTATAGGTGAACTTTGGGTTGAGTTTTTGGTTAACTTTGGGTGGAGATTTTGGTTAACTTCGGGCGGAGGTTTACCAAACCTCTAAATCCAAACAAGGCCAAAGAAAAAGGATTCCGACAAAATCTGTCGGGATATAATCTTCATGCTTCCATGGACCAAGAGCTTTGTGTCATTGAACAGTCTGGGAGAATCTGGACCTGAAGGTTGCCAGAAAGAGATGTACATGCAGCCTAAAACAATTCTTCTTCATCTTCAAATTCTACGGCCTGGTAAGGAGAAAAGAAACATCATCAGAAGGTGAAGAGCCATGCCATCTTTGTTATGATGTAAATTGTAAAGACAGAAAAATGACTCGATCTTCAAAGCATGAAATGAAAAATTCATTTACTACATATGAACTTGGACCTGAAGGAGACCAATGCTATTTCATTTGATAATAACTGTAATTGCAGCCCCTTTGTTCACGGTCAGAATTTGCAGTCTTACAAAAAGCACCAGATTCAACTGAGAGCAGTAAAACAGTTGTAAAAGAACTACAAAGATCATTAAGTGCATTTTCATACAAGCAAAATGAAGGTCGAACACCAAAAAAGAATCAACAGGGCATCAGATAGACCTCATTACCAGTTTATCTCCAGATTTGAATATGTAGGTATTAATAGATGGTCTCATTCTCATATTTTATGGCAGTGAGCAGCGATGAACCCAGATTTTTTTGTTGGGAGGGGCCAAGTTAAATATTCAAAATTAATGTTACATTTAGCTATATAAATCACCACGTCAAAGCGACCCAGAATAGTCAATAAGTCAAATTGAGAAGAATCACAGTGGTACCACATGAAGGCCAGTGGAAGGAAAATGGTGTGTGATTGTCCAAAGTGTAGGAAAGGGCATAAAAGTCATAATTTTCTATGGAAAAAGTTGTAATATTTAAAGGTTCTGAGGTTAGAAGGGACAAACAGCCCTTTAAAGGGCATAAGGGGCATGAAAAATACATATACATGTGGACTCCCACCTCAACCCCATTTAACGGCTGGTCACAGAAGTATCAACTGTAAATATTTTGACAAAAAATAGGGGTATCCCGTGTTAATTAGTGAACAGTAAGAGTGGTCCCTGCATATTTACCAAAACACAGGGATACAAACTGTAAATTACCCAATGAAAAAAGATGTTGGAACTCCTATAACCCATCCAATGACTCATGATATGCACAACACGCAAAAATGTAGGGAGGTTTGGGAAAAACCTGACCAAAACACTCTAAAAGTCAACTGTGATGCAAGTTGGAGAAAGGAGGTGAAGAAGGCTACTGTGGGATGGGTGATGAGAAACTCTACAGGGGATGTAATTATAGGACAATGCTTTGATGTTAAAGCCTCTTCAGCAGCCATGGCTGAAGCTTTGGCAATTAGATCAGCTTTGATTGGGGTTATGGACTATTCTGAGAAAGTGATTATTGAAAATGATTGCAAAGCTATAGTTGAAGCCATCAAGGAAGCAAAAAACCCCCCTTGGGAAGCTAAACAAATGGTGGAAGGTGCAAAAATATATCTGCAAGTAGGGAATAGAAGTTTGAACTGGATAGCTAAATCTTGTAATATGGTAGTTGACTGGATAGTAACCACCCCCCCCCCCCCCCCCCCCCCCCCCCACACCTAAAGTTTTGTTTAATAGGGTTCTGGTTTGTGAAATTTAATGGGTTGGATAAAAAAAAAAAATCTTCGGATGTGACAGGCCCAAGTTTAAATTCGTGTAGGCTTTGACTTGGGCCCATTTAAGAGAAAAAAGAGAATGGGTATACAGGCCCATATTTTATCCAACCCACTAAGAAAGGACATTTAAGTTAATAAGCTTACTGAACTTCGCTTTTACTTTTTCCTCTTCCTTCGTCTTCGCGAGGGTTTCTTCTCCGGCGAACCGTCGTTCCCCTCCGGCCAAATGGCACCGTCCGTCCAGCATCAACGGACGGATCTCGGGCTAGGGTATCTTCTTCGCTTACTCTGCTCAAACCAAAGGCCTCTTCAAATCCACCAGACGCCAAACCCCACTTCGCTTTCAGCTTCGTATTGATCAAATCTACAGCGAGATAGAGTCATCGCATAATAGATTTTGCTTAAATTTTTCATTAATTTTTGAAATTTTGGAGGATTGTTCAGAGCTATCAGAGCCCTGGGAATCGAAAATGTTGAAGTTCTCTATCAAGGTACATATGTGGGAAAAGTTTGCTTGCATTTCATTAATTTTGCTCAGTGTGTGTTATCATCTATTACTACTACTGCTAGTTGATTGATTTAAGTACTAATATATCTCAAATTCTGCAGGGTTTAATCCACTAAGAGTAGTCGAATAATGAAGAGGTTGATTCTTGCTGGAAGGATTCTTTATCAAGAGATAGAAACAGCACAAGGTTTTCGATTCTTTCTCTTACTTTATTCCTCCCACATTTATGTTGGGAAAGTTTAACTACATTAGTACTACCTCCGTTCTCTATCTATCTTCACAGTTTGACTTTTTCCTCTCGTAATCGCATCACAGTTTAACTACATTAGTACTACCTCAGGTTTTTCAAATATTTACATTGTTTTACTAATCAAATTACCGAATCAAAGTGATAAAGTGAATAGTGATAAAATGAAAATTGTGAAGATAGATAGAGAACAGATGAAGTATTTGTTTGTGTTTGGGAAGACGTCTTGACCTTACAGTTTGAAGGCTGTTATTCTTTCTTTTGGTGGAACAGAGAATGGGCCTTTATATGTAAATCTATCTCCATTTTCATTAATTTCATCAGTGTATGTCGGAAGGAAAATTAAGTGATAGGAACATTCTGCAATATGAATCTTGAATGGTATCGGTATGCTAGGTCCCCAAATCTATAAACCATTAAGAGTAGTCGAATGATGAAGAGTTTGATTCTTGGTGTAGGCAACTCTGGTTTGATAATTGTTGCATTTGTGGGTTTGATGGGTTGGAATGTGGTTTAAAGGTCACTGGCCAGACCTTGTAACAGATAGAAACAGAGTTAAGGTTATCAAATCTTTCTCTCGTCTCGAATTAAATCTCTGTAGATCAATTAGGTCATACTTGCCCAATTGTCTTTTACCTTATTTGATGATTTCAATCTTTTTTTATTAATTGTATGGGTTATTTGGGTGGTAGTTTTACCTAACCAATTCGGTATGATATGCCACAGATGTTTCGACACAAGTTACATTGATTCAATATTACTTAAAATAACTGTTTATTTCAGGTCATTGTCAGACGCGATATTCAGATTTTGTTCGGCTACGGATGCCCAAGCTCAGACAAAAAGGTGGTTTTTCCGGCAAATTTGCTTCAAAAACATGTCCTTCTCGACGAAGAGATGTAACTTGTAAGTAGTACTCTGTTGTCTTGTTATTTGTCATAGGTGCCCGTATCTTTTTTTTTTTTTTAATTGGCATTTAAAAGATTCATATTCCTTGAAAATTCTCGTTATGCGCTTATGCAGTAAATCCCAGATCTTGTATATTTTGGTTTAGAAAGGCATTGCAAATGGAACAACCTTGCCGTTGCGTAATTTAAAAATTCGGAATCTTTTGAATTCAGTTGCCTTTTCTTTTCATCACACACAATCTTTTAGTCAAAATCTATCATTTGGAGTCTGGCATCTGAAATCCCTTCTCAAGCTTCTCACAGCCAACCCTTCTTCTTTTAGCTCTACTAAATGGGCGGCGTTTAGATTCACCTGTATGTACACTCTGTAATAGAAAAGGTTAGCTCTTCTTCGACATTATTCCTATTTTAGTAGCATACTCAGCGGAATGAACAGAATAATTATTTATGAACTTGGTATCCTGGTGTATAGTTTAGATTCATGCATAAAAAGGAAGTGTGCTTGCTCATCCTTTAGGACCCAGTTGCGAGAATAGGTAATAAATTAAAATGCCAAAACTTGCTTAATCTATAGGCATACTGCATAGTCAAATGGGAGTAATAAACACGAGCAGCGGGCATATGCACTAGATTATACTCCCTCTAAGCAAGAAATTGATTTCTCCCTGGAAAAAAGTTCGGACTAGGGTTCGTCGACGACTTCTTGTTGTGCTTGTCGGATCGAACGATGACCTCTGAACTGAAATTGGCGACGACAGCCGCCTAACTAGTCATTGGTAACAGATACTCGTGGAAGAGATACTGATATATGCCTCCCACCGAAACTAGTCACCTGACCGAAGCTGGTATCGAATCAGTGGCTGTCTCAAATCTCCGACCCCCAGTTTGTTTAAACGTCACTCTCAGCACAGAGGTCTTAACAACAAGTTTCATACTGGTATGGTTCGTGACTAATTCTAAATATGATTTGCAGAATTTCCGTTTTCGTTGCTTTCGGTGACGACTTGAACCCAGCCTATCAAACTATTCCATCATCAGGGTTCCTCTATGATGACATAACAAGGCAGCTTGTTGAAGATGAAGTTTCTTGGATTGGGATCATTGATTCTTGTAATAAGCTTTTCCTGTGTTTATTGTCTATGCAATCCAACCACAAAGACCTTTAGATTGCTACCCACTGTACCAGGCCCCACGTATGGGCCAGTGCCAATATACACTGATTATTTAGCTTTCAACCCTCAGTCTACCTCCACTATAAGATCATTAGTATTAGGAGGATGCCAACTTACTGGAAACTTGACAAATATTCCTGTAAAGATAAACTCTGGAAGGCTTTTGATCCTCCTATTCATCCGTCATCTGGACAAGATTTTTTCTTGAATGGCTCAATGTATTGGCTCCCCGATGAAATGTCTTTCCGTTTTGATGTATACAACTAGGAGATGAAACCATTATAATTTTTGCTTCCTGGCTCACCTAATCCTTCTTTCTGGACAAATTTGTACGCAGTTGGCAGTCATTTGTACTAAATAGATAGGAAGCGTGACAGCAGGGAAACACCAGATTTTTGTGTAGTTGAAATGTGAAGTGATCTCTCGGAGTGGGTTACCAAGTATGATGCAAGTATTTGTCCCCTGTTGTCTGCATACGCTCAAATAGGGGTCCTACACTTGTACCATACTTAGTAATCCACTCCAAGAGATCACTTGTCATCACACCTACAAAAAAATCTGTGTGTTTCTTTGTCGTCACCCGTCCTCTCTATGTATTACAAATAACTCCCAACTGTGTAAATTCGTCTAGAAACAAGGATTAGGTAAGCCGGGAAGCATGTCTAATGGTTTCATCTCCTCATTGTATACAGCAAAACAGAAAGACTTTTCATTAGAAAGCCAGTACATTGAGCCATTCAAGAAAAAACCTTCTACCGGATGATGGGCGAATAGGAGGATCAAACATCTTCCGGAGTTCATCCTCAGACGAATATATGTCAAGTTTCATGTACTAATCTAACCTCTTCCTAATGCTAATGACCTTATACTGGGAGGAGACAGAAGTGTTGAAAGTTAAATAACCATTGCATGTTCGCCCAGGCTCATAGTGGACTGGTCCAATGGGTAGCAATCTCAAAGTCTTTGTGGTTGGATTGCAGACACAATAAACAGGAGAATATTTCAAGTTGCAAAGGGAAAAGCCCATTACAAGAATCGATGAACTCAATCTCATAACCTTAATCTTCAAAAAGCTGTCTAGTAATAGCATATGGAGGAACCCATATGATGGAACTGTTTGATATGTTGTGTCCAAGGCATTGAAAGAAAAGAAAGCAAAGTTTGCACCCTCTGTCACAAACATACCATTATGAAGCTTGTTGTTAGGACTACTGTGCTGAGGTGACGCTGAACAAATTGAGGATCGGAGATCTGAGACAGCCACTTCTTCAATACCCGCTTCAACCGCCTCACTGGTTTTGGTGGGAGGCGTATCAGTATCTCTTCCAAGAGGTATCTGTTGCCGGCGACTTGTTCGGTGGCCGTCATCGTCATTTTGATTGTGGAGGTCATCGTTCAAACCGCCAAGCACAACAAGAAGTTCTCAAAAACCTAGTCGGGAATTTATTTTTTGGGAGAAATCGGTTTGGTTCTTACTTAGAGGAAGGATAATCTAATGCATACGCCCTCCATTCGTGTTATTACTCCCATTTGACTATGCACAAAGATTAAGAAAGTTTTCGCATTTTTAATTTATTTCCTATTCTACCCACAACATGGCTTGCAACTGGTTCCTAAAGGATGAGCGAGCACACTTCTTTTTTAAGCTTCAATCTAAATGATACACCAGAATACCAAGTTCATAAATAATTATTCTCTGCATTTTACATAAAATTATACGTAGTGTTTGCACATGCTGTATTACCTAATGAATCTACAGAAAGGTTAAACTAAATTTGATTCCACGCCTCCTAAAATTGGAACAATATCAGAGAAGAGCTAAACATTTTCTAATGCACAGTTTTATATACTGGTGAATCTAAAAGCCATTTGTTTTGTAGAACTAAAGTAAGAAGGGTTATATTTGAGAAGCTTGAGAAGGGAATGGAGATGCCAGACTTCAAATGATAAATTCGGCTAAAGCAGTATAATCGTGAGTGGCGAAAAGAAAAGGCAACTGGGTACTATTCGCTGTCAATGTGAAAAGGCGTCAGAACGCGAGTATTTTTATGAGATGGGAGATGCTGATGTCGGACAGGATAACTATGATGATTACGACCCAATTTCGGACAAAGGTAAATGTATTATGAATGATGCAGACTCTACTGACATTCGTAAGTATCCTGTCTACGTATTCAATCAACCCATCTCATACAAATACTTTGCACGAAAAATTATCCTCTGTGAGCTTCGTGTTCGATCTAATCAAGAGAGAGTGACTCGTCGTAGAAGGACGATACCCTTCAATGATTTCGCACTAGGCGTGAATCCAAGTAGAGAAAATTAAACAAGAACGAGAAGGAGTTTGGAGAACTGCTCAGAGTCTGGGGAATTGAAAGTGTTGAAGATCTCTTCAATGGTACATGTGGGGAAAATTCGCTTGCAATTCATAATTTCTTTTTCAGTGTGTGGTATTGATTACTGCTTAGTTGATTAATTTTGTAAGGCAAATTAAGCACTAATTATGTAGGATTTAGAGTAACCGAATAATGAAGAGCTCCACTGGCTTGATGATATGGCTTTTGTGGGGTGCAGGGTTTAATGGCCACTGGCCAGACCACAAAGGGATTCTTTATCAAGATATAGAAATAGTACACGGTTTTCAAACCTTCAAACAATATTGAATGCTATGCGTGGTCCTCAAATCTTCTTCGAATGATGGGAAGATTGTCTTGACCTTAAAATTCGAAGACTTTCAATCCTTTTTATCTATTTCCATTTTCTTTAATTCCATCAGGGTTTGGTATCACCTACTTCTTGTCCATTTCGTGAGGAAGATTTAGTGATAGTGAGGAAGATTTAGTGATAGGAACATTCTGCAGTATGAAACTTGAATGTCATGCTAGGTCCCCAACTTTATAGACCGTTAAGAGTAGCCGAATAATGAAGAGGTTGAATTTTTCAGGAAGCTCCCATGCGTTGATAATTATTGCATTAGGGGGTTGCAGGGTTGGACTGTGGTTTGATGACCCCTGGCCACATCTCTTTTTAGGGGTTATGATTAACAAATAGAAACATAATTAAGGTTTTGAAATCCTTCTCTCGCCTTGAGTTAAATCACCTAGATCAATTAGGTCATTGTTGCCCCGACTCTCTTTTACTTTATCTGAGGATTTCAAAACTATATATTTGATTTTCTTTATTATTGTATGTGGTTATTTGAGTGGTAGTTTTACTTTTACCACCTCAATTCAGCATGATATGCCACAAATGTCTGAACACAAGTTACAGTGATTAATGAGTACTTAATATAATCCTTTATCTCAGGTCATTGTGGAGACTTGATATTCAGATTTTGGTTGGCTATGGATGCCGAAGCTCAGAAAAGAAAGTGGTTATTATTCCAGCAAAGTTGCTGAGGAAACACATCCTTCTCAACAAAGGAGATGTAAGTAGTACTCTGTTGTCTTGTTATTTGTCATAGCGCCCACATTACTTTTTAATCGACTTATTTACCTTGAAATTCTCTTAATGCACTTGTGCAGTATATCCCATATTTTACAAACATATTGCAAATAGAACGCCGTGAAACTAGGGAAATCTTTTGAATTCAGTTTCCTTTTCTTTTCATCACAAGATTATACTGCTCTAGCCAAATTATCATTTGAAGTCTAGCATCTCAATTCACTTTTCAACCCTCTCACAACTAACCCTTCTTTTTCTAGTTCTACTAAACGGGTGGCTTTTAGGTTAACCAGTATAGAAAACTGTGCATTACAAAAGGTTTAGCTCTTAATGTTCCTATTTTAGGAGGGTACCGAGTGGAATCAAACTTGGATTTACCTTTCTCGAGATTCATTACTTAGCACATCGGGTATGTTTGGACGTGCTGAAATAAGCGAGCTTTTGAGCTTTAAAGCTTATTTAATCAGTAGCGTTTGGATGCGGTAGATTAAGTAAGATAATTAATTTCTATTTGTATAGATTTTTTTATTTTTTACTTTTTTTTAATGATGTTTCCCGTAGTTAGTTCTTATTTATGTTATGTTTTTGGTTCAAAATATGATAAAGTCGGTTCATAAATTGATCGAAATTTCCTATTTGCGATGAATGAAGAAACTGTGACAAAATTCTCACAGGAAACTGACGTGGAAGCTATTTTACCAAAATCTGGAATTCCTCCTAAAATCAGGAATTTCCCCTTAGAATCCGGAATTCCGGTTGTACAAAATCCGAAAATCAAAATTTCCTCCGAAAGTCCGTTTTTTGGTAGAGGATTGACAAATAATCTCAGATTACTGACAGTATGCTCTACCCTCAAATTACTCCCATCCAAACGGGACCATCATGTGCAAACGCCACATATAATTTATTTACAATGCACAGAATGATTATTTATGAACTTGCAATTCTGGTCTTATCATTTAGATAGAGGCTTAATAAAGAAGTGTGCTTGCTCATCCTTTAGGACCCAGTTGCAAGTCGATTTGAGGGTAGATTAGGAAATAAAATTAAAATGCTAAAGTTTTATTTATCTTTGTGCATAGTCAAATGGGAGTAATAAACACGAATGGAGGGCGTATGAAGTAAACTATCCCGTCTCTCAAAATGCAACAAATCGATTTCTCCCTATAAATAAATTCCCTATTAGGATTTTTGACGACCTCTTGTTGGGCTTGGCGGATTGAATGATGACTATTACGGGTGCCGAACAAGTCGTGGGCAACATATACCTCTTGGAAGAGATATTGATACGCCTTCCACCGAAACCAGTGACGCGATCGAAGCTTGTAGCAAAGCAATGGCTGTCTCAAATCTCCGATCCCCAATTTGTTCAGCGTCTCTCTCATCACAGTAGTCCTATCAACAAGTTTTGTACTGATATCTTCGTGACCGATCGTGCATTTATTTCAAGAAACACCGACCTTGATTTTGTTTCTTTCAATGTTTTGGACCCAACATATCAAACAATTCCATCATTAGGGTTCCTCTATGATGCTCTTGCTAGACAATTTGTTGAAGATGAAGTTTCTGAGATTGAGATCATGGATTCTTGTAATGGGCTTATCTTGTGCAGCTTGAAATATGCTGATGTTTATCACAAAGACCTTCAGATTGCTACCCCCCAGGACTAGACCACTATGGGGCTGGCCGAACATTCACTGGTTATTTAGATTTCAACCCTTCAGTCTCCCCCCATTATAAGGTCATTAGCATTAGGAAGAGGTTTGATTTGTGCTTGAAATTTGACATATATTCCTCTGAGGATCAACTCCGGAGAAGGTTGAATGGCTCAATGTGCTAGCTCTCTAATGGAAGGTCCTTCTGTTTTGATGTATAAAATGAGGAGATGAAACCATTAGACTTGCTTTCCGACTTTCCTAATCCTTATATATGGAAAAAATTATACGCAGTTGGTAGTCGTTTTTATTACATGTATCGTTTGTTCGAGGTCCTTATGCCTGTATGGAGTAAAGTACTCTCATATAATAATTGCTCTTGTTTAAGACTACACCTTGGGGAAAAATAGTTGATTTGTCATGAATTTTTTGATGTGCTGCTCAATGCATATATGCACGGTGTTTTTTGTTAGTGAATAATTTCAATATAAATGTCTGGAATTTGCTTTATTAGTACTTTGATGGAATTTGCCTTCTGTTTATCATGTTTCTCTCTCCCTGACGGATTATGTTGACGTGCATGCGCTTATTCTATGTAGCTACATCATGACAATATATGAACAGAAGAAACCCTCATATATGTGTCGTACTTGTATGATATTGTACATCGGGGTGTTTAAATTTTTAATGTAATGCCTGAGCAGAATCAACACGATAAACCAATTGTTAAGGGGTTAGTCTTATACCGTCTTCTATTAATTTGGGGTTTTGGTGTTTTGAGTGTTCATTCATTGTTAATCTCTTCATTTTGCTTATATCTTGAAATAGTCATGACATCATGTGGCTATTTTCGGCATTTCAACCTAATTCTCCTTTGCAGCCATTTGAAGGAACAGTCCCACAGCCGGGGGAGGGGGTTCGGTCACCATTTATGTGTTCATCAGGATCAGTCTTCCGTTTGTCGTTCTGAATTGAAAGTAGCGGCATAATTGTGCTAACTAGCTAATATACAACAATAATAAAAAAGAAAAAAAGTGATTTCATCATCACCATGGGATTCCACTGCTGAAAGGGATGATGTCTGATGCTACAAAGAAGAGGTTTTTGAATAAGAACTTAAAGCATGTTAGAACAACCATCAAACAGGAGATAGGCTTTCAAAGAAGGGGTAAGAATCGCGAATGCTGGAAAGAATGTCACCACGAGTAGTTGTTTGGCTGCTGTCATGGAAATCAAGAAGCACCACCGTCCATGTCTTGCTTCGTAGATTATAGGATATAAATCTTCCACCAATTGACAACACTACTGATAAAGCATCGTCATCTATGTTTTCCTTACCGATTGACAGCACACGGAATCCGTCTCTTTCGTATAACCTAAGGTTGTCTCCATCTAAATCAGGAACAACTTGTCTGAGATTGACTGTGTACTTTTTCACCCAACTGCAGTAGTCCACGCCCATCTCAAGAACCCTGAAACCCAGAGGACGGCGCTTGCGAGTTTGAATCAGAAACAATCTGCCATCACATACCCCCCAAAACCTGATTTTATCGCTTGCAAGAATTTTAGGATATTCTGGTAGCTTGATACCCGTCAACTGCTTTGAGTAAGGGTCAAACCAAATGTGATAACCGTGTTCGCTGATCCAGTGAATTGCACCATTCCAAAAGGTTTGGTAATTATAAATCCAACCCCACAGACCTAGTGGTACATCCAACTTCAGGCTCTGCTCTCCCCATGATGCAAACTCTGACTGATAGAGATCAATCTCAAGAGATTCCGTATTAGGAGGATAAAATTTAAATCGACCTGCTACAACATAGTAGTGAGGTGACCTTGAAGGATCAAAGCACAAGCTACTGAATTCCACATAAGTCATTCCAGAACAATTAAAAGGAACTGATCTGTAGCTTTGGGTGGTAGGGTTACAGACAACGTAATTAGTACCACCATCTCTGTAGAAGGAGCACAGAATCAATCCGTGACAGGAGCTTTGAATATAAACATATTTCTTGCCATGGAGTCCATCAAGGAAGGAAAGTTCTGGATGACTCGAAGAAGAGCCCGTGCGGGACCAGGAAAAAAACTCTCGCCTACTCGTCATATACACAGCAGCAGAGCTAAACAATTTCGGGCTACATTGGGTGTGCTTCAAAGAAAAGTTGGAATCTGAGATAAGTTCGCGCCAATGCTTGGACACACACTTGAACCTTATGAGCGATTTCACTGGCACTCGTAACAAAATCTCAATCAAGAGATCGACATTGTTCATAACTTTTTCAGCTGCCACTTCCCATCTGCTAGAACAAGTAGTTGCCGCCTTACCAAGCTTTCTTATCTTGCCCATCTTCTATTTCGCCCAGGAGAAAAACGACCAATAAGAAAAAGTGGGTTCACACCTTTCACACCAGAGAAATGAAAATTTTTCCTGAATGACAAATTTCTTCGCACAATAAACTAAAAAAGCAAATTTTCTCTGTATAAAATTTTGTTTTTATTTAGCTAAATCCATGATCGACAAGTTAATTCATGTGTTTCTCTCATAGGATTGAAATCTAAAGCCATCCAATATCATCCTAACGAAAGCCTTACAAAATGAAATTAAAGAAGCCGAGATTAAATTTTAGAAGCTACCAACCTGTGTTACTTTTGTCAGGCTCGCAGGAAATGGATCCAATTATCAGATGCAATTCGTCGATGCTGATATCCCCCGATCAACTCTGAAAGCCTTGTTTGTGACTGCTGCTTCTATGTATTTGGTTGCCATCTTTTTTTCCAAGTGATTAGATCTGAGGTTCCACGCTGTGTTATATAGAGTATGTTAATCAGTCCATGGGAGGCCAAAGCTCACGGTCATTAATGTCACAGATAGAGACCATTGGTATTCCCAAGATATAAAAGCATATTTTGACCATTGGTAATCCATGCATGGAATTTCTCCAAAAAATACCATCAACTAATATTGTGCTACCAATAATGTGCAAAACTATTGCTCAAAAAAGACTACTTCTATAAATGATCTTATCATTCTGCAAATACCTACTATCCATTTCTAGGGTTTTAACCAACCAAAAGATCTTCAAAATTGACGCCCAAGAACAAAAATCGAATATTTAAAGCCAGCAAAAGCACATAATCAGAACGGAAGAGTTGAATTAAAACAGAGCAGGAAACATACATACCTTTTTCCGACCGACCCTCCAAAATGGACCAAATCAACTGAAGTTGAAATCTTCAATTCGAATCTCAAGCTGGCATATAAGCAAAAGACACGAAATCGATGAATTACTTTCTGGGCTTGACGAATTAGAACCCTTACCTGATTGAACAAAGAAACTCTGGGCTTGACGAATTCGAACCCTTACCCGATTGAACAAAGAAACCTAAAAATCGATCGATTTGGGAACAGAGACGGGGGTTGGTAGGGGAGAGTCAAATACACTAATAGTGATGGTGAAGAGAAACGGAATGAACTGGGAAGGAGGAGGGAAATTCACCGCTTGACTCCGACAAACGACAACAGAGTTGCGACGAAGTTTTAGGTGTGGCGGCTGATTGCTTCAGTCGTCGCCCTTCATCTTCGAGCTAGAGAGAAATGAGGAGGTCTTTGTCAGAAATTGATTGGAATGCCCCACCACATAAGCATGCGATAGTGGTGTGGCTAGCCCCAACAAATAGTTTCTCATAAATGAGTAGGTAGCTCTAGGGCTGTTATGTTGTGGACCGGACTTGCAAGACACACTCACTCGGCCCACAACAAAGCACTAAATTAAACCCAACAGTTATTGGGCCCAGTTAATTACTACCTCTGTTTCTTCTCTATGATACCAGTTTGACTTTTAGACTTGTATCTAGGTCACTTTGACCGGGTGATATGGATAGCAAAACAGTGAGATTTTTTGATAATTTTTTCACCATGTTATAGATCAAGTTTTACTCGACAGTTCCATGAAAATATTATCAAAAAATTACATCGTTTTATTATCCAAATCACATGATCAAAGTGACCCGGTGAATAGTGTCAAAAGTCAAACCGGTGTCATAGAGAAGAAACGGAGTTAGTATAATACATAGCCCAGCCCGCACTACATTAATTAAGTGTGGAATGAGTACCAGTGGCGGGTAGAAAGAGGGCTGACCCGATTTAAAGCCCAAATTGCCATCCCTCCCTGCCTGATTATGTTGGCGTGCATGCACTTGTTCTACGTAGCTACATCATGATGTTATATGAACAGAAGAAACCCTCATATATGCGTGGTACTTGTACGATATTCTACATTGGGGTGTTTAGATTTTTAATGTGATGCCGGAATGATTTCAACATGTAGCCCTTGATCTGTTGGTTATAGAATTGCTTAACATTCTAGCTACATTCTCTGACAATTTGGATACAGGTGCTCTGGTTCAGTTGCTTAAACCTGCATAGTTGCAACTACACTGTTCATGTGGCTTACCTTGTAAATGTTCACTGCTATGAAATATGAGACCATCTAGTACCAGTTTAAGCCTGGCGATAATAGTATATCCCGAATTGGAAAACTAACTGGCAATGGGGTCGGTCTTATTCCGCCTCCCATTAATTGGGGTTTCTATGTTTTGAGTGTTTTATTCATTGCAATCTCTTCAAATAGTTTGGTCTTCAGTTAGCTAGTTGTGTTCTCGTTTTTAAATTGTATAGAGACAAAAATTTATTTGATGATAAATGAGTTGAAAACGGGTCACAAACGGTTTAACGGGTTATCTTGGCCCGCTTATGATCAACCCAAGAACATCTTTAGTTGGCTTGTTAATGTTCTCATGTTTAAGTTGTACGAGTACTGAAATTTATTTTAATGGTAAGTGGTTTGAATACGAATAATGAGCACGTTAACGAGTTATGGTGACCTGTTTATGAGCACCCAAATGTTTTTACATTTTAAGCTGGTTAGACTCATTTAAAAGTAAACCCATTTATAAAATCTGATTTGGCTTCAAAATTTTCACCTCTCATATGTGCTACTACTATACCGCAACTCTTAACTAGTTCTGCGTGGAATCAAATTCCACTGATTGGCATATATTTCTTAGGCATGCTAACTTAAAGAATACTGTAGTTGCCATTTTCTCCCCTTTCTTATATTCTACCCTTTGTAGTGATTTGGCATCATAATATTCCTAGTAAAGATATCTGGAGGCTTCGAATGCAAGAAAAACTTGAAGTGTCTTACTTGGAAGATCAATCATGATAGGATCTTAATTTTGTTGAAAATAATCAAGGAAAACAATTTGATATATGAAACATAAATACAATTCAGAAATACTTATTGAATTTTTCGAGACTCCGAACCCGAAACATGGACTCCTCCATAGCTTGACTCAAGAGCACGTGAAAAGGTGAAGAAAAGGAGCAAATAATGAGTAGATAATTGAATATGCTGGGAAAAACGGGTTATAAAGAAATCTTTAGAGTTAATTTTTGAGAGGAATCATTTCGCATTTGATTGTGAATTAAAGTGAATCAGTCGCTGGTCAATTGCCCATAATATGGGCTGTAATGAAAACATTTTTAAAATTGAGTTTGAATTTTTTCAATAGAATTGGAACGGGTTAAATCCCGCTGACGTAGGCACAAACTAGCATAGTTTCTCCTTTTATGCATATATGACGGGTTACTTCTGTCCATAAAACGCCATGATGTAGCTACGTCTTTCTACTCACCACTGGTACTCATTCCACACTTAATTAATGTAGTGGGGCCTGGGCTATATATTATACTAACTCCGTTTCTTTTATATGACACGGTTTGACTTTTACCGCTATTCACTGGGTCTCTTGGACCATGTGATTTGAATTGTGAAACGTTGCTCTATAACACGGTGCAAAAAATTATCAAAAAATCTCATAGTTTTGCTATCCAAATCACCCAGTCAAAGTGACCCATATAAAAGTCAAAAAGTCAAACTGGTGTCATAAGGAAGAAACCTACTCCCTCCGTCCCAGCCGTTTGGTGAAAAAATAGGAGAAGTGCTTTATTAAAAATCAGGAGAAAAGACTATTTTACCCATGTTCTCTTCAGTTAATTCTGATGATGACCCTCAGTAACAAGCTAGATTAACTCTCTGTCTCCCACTCAATCTGTTGCCAAGAACAGATCAACAAACCACAACAACAAACCAAAAGGTCATCGAAATCAAATCAAAAAGTAGATCCAAAAATTGTATCCAAAATCAAACAGTAACATATTTTTCAGAAAAACGGATATGTACATGAATAGATGTGTACATGAGAGATAGGAGAAGAGAAACAGATCCGAACTCAGAACCGAAGAACCACCAATCCATGTGGTGAATAACCACAAATTCGCCGCCATATGCGAAGAGAAGCAGATCTACTGCCGCTGCTCACCACCAGGAGAAGATCCGCCAACACCACCACCGTGCTCCACCTCGAACATCGCCGCTTATCAGATTTGGGTAAAAAGACAGCGTCTCGAACAGAGCCTCCGGAATCGACGTGCAAAATCTAAGTAAGCCATTGATTGAGAAAGACTGGGGAGAGGGAGAGAGGGGGGGGGGGGGGGGGGAGAATACGAAGAGAATATCCCTGCTCGCCGTCGACCTATCTGGTGGGACGGAGGGAGTAGTTAATAGTGAACTGGGCCCAATAAGTGTTGGGTCTAATCAGTGCTTTGTTGCGGGCCGAGTGAGTGTGTCTTGCAAGCGCGATCCACAACATAACAGCCCTAGAGCCGATAACAGCCCTAGGGCCGAGTGAGTGTGTCTTGCAAGTCCGACCGGCCGGTCCGTTCCGGTCTTAAAAACTATAAATACACTCTACTCAATTCTCTCTTAGCTCGAAGATGAAGGACGACTGAAGCAATCCGCCGCCACACCTAAAACTCCGTCGCAACTCCGCCGTCGGTCGTCGTAGTCAAGCGGTGAATCTCCTTCCTCCTTCTTCCCAATTCATTCCGTTTCTCTTCACCATCATTATTGTTGTATTTTACTCTCTCCTATCAACCCCCGTCTCCGATCGATTTCTAGGGTTTGTATGTTCAATTGGGTTAGGTTTCTATTTCGTAAACCCCAGAAAGTAGTTCGTCGATCTCGTGGATGATTCCGTTGTCTTTTGCTTATATGCGAGCTGGAGGTTCGAATTGAAGATTTCAACTTCAGTTGATTTGGTCCATTCGGACGGTCAGTCGGAAAAAGGTATGTATGTTTCCTGCTCTGTTTTAATTCAACTCTACCGTTCTGATTATGTGCTTTTGCCCGCTGCAAATATTCGATTTTTTGTTCCTGGGCGTCAATTTTGAAGATCTTTTGGTTTGTTAGTTGAAACCCTAGAAATGGATAGTAGGAAATTGCAGAATGATAAGATCATTTAGAGTAGTGGTCTTTTTTGAGGAATAGTTTTGCACATTATTGGTAGCACAATATTACTTGATGGTTTCTTGGAGAAATGCATTTTTTTTTTTGTTAAAATGAAATTCCATGCATGGAATACCAATGGTCAAAATATGCTTTTATATCTTGGAATACCAAAGGTCTCTATCTGTGACATTAATGACCATGAGCTTTGGCCTCCCATGGACTGATGAACATACTCTATATAACACAGCGTGGAACCTCAGATCTAATCACTTGGAAAAAAAAAAGATGACGACCAAATACATAGAAGCAGCAGTCACAAACAAGGCTTTCAGCGTTTATCCGGGGATATCAGCATCGAGGAATTGCATCTGATAATTGGATCCATTTCCTGCGAGCCTGACAAAAGTAACATAGGTTGGTAGATTCTAAAATTTAATCTCATCATCTTCAATTTCATTTTGAAGGCCTTCTTTAGGATGATACTGGATGGCTTTAGTTTTCAATCCTATGAGAGAAACACATGAACTAACTTGTCAATCATGGATTTAGCTAAAAAAAAAAAAAAAAAAAAAAAAAAAAAAAAAAAAAAAATTGTTACAGAAGAAAATCTGCTTTTTTCCTCCATTGTGCGAAGAAATTTGTCATTCAGGGAAAATTTTCATTTCTCTGGTCTGAAAGGCTTGAACCCACTTTTTCTTATTGGTCGTTTTTCTCCTAGGCGAAATAGAAGATGGGCAAGAAAAGAAAGCTTGGTAAGGCAGCAACTACTTGTTCTAGCAGATGGGAAGTTGCAGCTGAAAAGTTATGAACAATGTAGATCTCTTGATTGAGATTTTTTTACGAGTGCCAGTGAAATCGCTTATAAGGTTCAAGTATCTCCAACCATTGGTGCGAACTTATCTCAGATTCCAACTTTTCTTTGAAGCACACCCAATGTAACCCGAAATTGTTTAGCTCTGCTGCTGTGTATACAACGAGTGGGCGAGTCTTTTTCCTTGTCATGCACGGGCTCTTCTTTGAGTCATCCAGAACTTTCCTTCCTTGATGGACTCCATGACAACAAATACATTGATATTCGAAGCTCCTGTCACGGGTTGGTTCTGTGCTCCTTCTACCGAGATGGTGGTACTCATTACTCTGTCTGTAACCCTACCACCCAAAGCTACAGATCAATTTCTTTTAATTGTTCTGGAATCACTTATGTGGACTTCATTAGTTTGTTCTTTGATCCTTCAAGGTCACCTCACTACTATGTTGTAGCAGGTCTATTTAATTTTTATCTTACTAGGAAATCTCTTGTGATTGATCTCTACCAGTCAGAGTTTGCATCATGGGGTGAGAAGAGCCTGAAGTTGGATGTACCACTAGGTCTGTGGGGTTGGTTTTGTAACGAACACCAAACCTTTTCGAATGGTGCAATTCACTGGATCAGCGAACGCGGTTATCACATTTGGTTTGACCCTTACTCGAAGAAGCTGACAGGAATCAAGCTACCAGAATATCCTAAAATTCTTTCAAGCAAGAAAATCAGTTTTTTTTTTTTTTTTTTTTTGGGGGGGGGGGGGGGGGGGGGTATGTGATGGCAGATTGTTTCTGATTCAAGCTCGCAAGCTATGCCCTCTGGGTTTCAAGGTTCTTGAGATGGGCTTGGACTACTGCAGTTGTTCCTGATGTAGAAGGATACAACCTTAGGTTATACAAAGACGGATTGGGTGTGATGTCAATCGTTAAGGAAAACATAGACGACGATTTCCATGACAGCAGTAGTGATGCTTTATCAGTAGTGTTGTCAATTGGTGGAAGATTTATATCCTATAATCTACAAAGCAAGACATGGACGGTGGTGCTTCTTGATTTCCATGACAGCAGCCAAACAACTAATGGTGACAATCTTTTTAGCATTCGCAGTGCTTACTTCTTCTTTGAAAGCCTATCTCCTGTCTGATGATGGTGCTAACATGTTTTAAGTTCTTATTTAAAAACCTCTTCTTTGTAGCATCAGACATCATTCCTTTCGGCAGTGGAATCCCATGGTGATGATGAAATAACTTGTTTCTATTTTTTGTTGTATATTAGCTAGCTAGCACAATTGTGCGACTACTTTCAATTCAGAACAACAAACGGAAGACTGATCCTGATGAACACATAAATGGTGACCGTCCCTCCTCCCCTGATTGTGGGGCTGTTCCTTTAAATGGCTGCAAAGGAGAATTAGATTGAAATGCCGAAAATATCCACATGATGTCATGACTATTTCAATTTATTTAATTAGAAGTTTCCTTATCAGCCATTGTTCACGGCTGTTTTGCACAACTTAACAGTCTTACACTGGGATGACAACCCACCAAGATTCAGCCCATTACCATGGGTATTGGGTAGTATGTGAAGCAATTCCACAATAGCTATTGCCAAGGAAACAGACAACAAAATAACAGCCCAAGGTTATCACTTATAGACCCCATGAAGCCACGCACTATTGGAGCTCTAAGAAAGAAGAGTATGCGGAGATACACTCGTCAAAAGCGGCATATAATCTACCAGATCATCAAAAGCTCAACATTGTCTTTCTTGCACATGAAACTAAATCAAACATGCACTAGCCACCTGCCTGCCACGTGATCAGAGAAGAAGTGACGGAAGAAAAGTATGAGCTTTCTTAAAACAGTTAGGCCTGAAACACCAAATTAAGCACCCACGTGATGCAGATGACTAATGGCTGCTGAATGCTATTTGAAGGTCCAGATGAGAGTTCTATAGGGTAATTCACTTGACCGTGGGGATAGAAGAAATTTAGGAGTAGAAGATGTTTGACATTTGAAGAAACATAAAAATTCGGAATACAGGCAGACTAGAACACCCTCATTATCTTAAACATAATACAGCACATAAGCCAAGCAATACAATTCCCCAACATAAAAACAGGTTGATGGGAAAATGTGAATGCTTTTTCAGCAAAACTTGTGAAAGCATACCAGGAGAAAATTCGCAGCCCGCGCAACATCTTGGGGGTGATAGCTTAGAATCAAATAACATCTTGGGGGTATTTGAATTTCATAGCTTAGAATCTTATTTTCCGCGCAACAAGATTCTAAGCTATCATCAATTTTCCGTATAGTTTCTTTGATTATTTGAATTTCGGAGTATTTGACTGTATAAAAGTTTTCACGCAGTAAACTAGTACCAGACTCTCTGCCTTACTAAATAACAAAGGCTCTCAACTGTACTTCAGACCCAAAAAAAATACTTCAGCACACTGAAGGTGGTACCAGAATCTGCAATATCAAGCACCCCAGTCTAGAGAAATTGCTATACCTTTAAGATGATCCGATGATGCAGTTATGAAAAGATTCAAGTAGCACATAAAACAAAACCGTACCATCTATGACTGTAAAACTTGAGAAGCTGCTAGGAAGAAACTACACATATATTCTTACTAAAAAAACACCTAGGTAGCATTACTGCACCTCAAACCCCCAACAGTTAATAGAGATGCTATGAAACACGACCATCTGGATACAGGTAGATTTTTGCGAAAAGCTCCTCCGCTGAGTAATAACCATATAGCCTCTTCGCACGCACGAGGCTGCAACTATGCACATGTTGTCTTTTTGAACCAGCATTACCCTTCAGCTGTGTCAATCAAAAAGTTCAGTCACAGTGTACCAGAAACAGAAGCATAAATAAGAAAACAACCAACAGATGACAGAAACATAGTAACCGGAAGAAAGCATACCTTCAAAGCCTTCTCGAGTGAAATAGATATCAATTGGGTGCACTTTTCACCTATCATTCAAAAATATATTTAA
This sequence comes from Linanthus parryae, assembly GCA_023055425.1. Classification (NCBI taxonomy): domain Eukaryota; kingdom Viridiplantae; phylum Streptophyta; class Magnoliopsida; order Ericales; family Polemoniaceae; genus Linanthus; species Linanthus parryae. The sequence goes on from JALGPY010000002.1 coordinate 4,852,982, forward strand.
AACAAACACAGTATGAAGATAAGTTGATAATAACAGATTCTCCAACTCAAGATAAAATCTAGAGGGTCAAATATGAGAACAAATTGCAACTAATTCCAATATCTTCAAAGTTCACGTTTTCAGCCCTAAAAGTTCTGTATTTAGGTAGATGAGTTTTTTTTATATCAAGCTTCATTGAGCAATGTTTGTCAAAAGCTGTAACTGTAGCGTTGTACTAACTGATTAGATGTCATAGATGGGACAAGCAGCTATTCGATCCCTCTATAGATGGTAATATACTTAAATAAAAAACTGCAAGTGTGCTTCAAAGCTGTTTATAAATACACACAGCTCAAAATAAATTTGCCACAGATCACAAACTGAAACAGCTGAAGGGACATACCTGCTTGATCAAGTTGAATCAATAAATCTCCACAAAGGGACGTACAAGTAGGGTAAAGCCTGCAGCAGAAAAGAAGAAAGCGTGTAACAATGAGAATGGCGCCAGGAAATCCCTTTCTGAGGTAGAACAACACAAGCATAGAAAAGCAAACAACAGTTACACTGTATACTACAAACAGAGCCCAACGTAATGAGTTTTGAACTGTTTTAAAACATTGAAGCTTGAACAAATTCATAAACAGAAGTGTTTCACCTACCCACGAACATATAAAGCTTACACACAATATTTGGTCTTAAGTGTAAATGTGTAATGCGTGTTTACAATTGTTTTAGTACATGTTTGCAGTATTTGGTTTATGCATATGAAAGTTTGCAGTATATGATTATATGTGGGTATAAGTCAAGGCGCAAACTAAACAATTAACCCCCTGCCTCCTGGTGTCAAATAATGCTGCATCGAACATGGTAGGAGATGTGGGAGGAGAGACAACCAAGTAACTACGAGCTAAAACTTCGGGGCAGAAACACAGCCCATTAGCATGAATAGAGGTCAATTCAGCATGAATAGTGTCGCGGGACATTATTGAGTCAGGCAACCGTCTCTAAGAACGCATCACTTAAACTAGCATCCTAGTGTTTGACTTCATATACCTTTTTAAATGGGGTGACAAGTATGACATATAAGTGCAAGATGAACAATGCCTAAGGCATAAACAGCATCTTAAGGTTTGACGAAATTCCCTTTGGGGTGCAGAGTCCGCATTACGTGCATAGTAAAGAGAACAAACTCAGAAATTGAATCATACTGAAAGTCCCTTAACTTACTGCAATTCAACCAATCCCATTTACTGACATAATGTTAAACAGCAGACACAGAAAAGCATGGACATTGATGTCATTTGACTTGCTGTGGGATAGGCAAGCTTACCATATGACTGAACCATGTTCGTATCATGTGTGCCGCTTTGCATCTCAATTTAGGGAAGATGGTACAAATGGTGATAAACGCAGTACAAACAAAATATGTGCTATAGCTGGCAGTAAATGTCCATATCTTGCGCTATATAGCAAAATGATCTGATGCAGTAGTTGAAGACCATAAGATGAAAAGAAGATAATGTCTAGATAGAAAACCAACAGGCCTACAAGTTGCAGATCCACCCAATCGGGAGACAATACCTTATCAGTCTCTAAAAACAGAAGGCTTTACCTTAAACAGCTCAAGGGTTTATTTTCCTAGTTAATTACGACGGATTACTATAAAACCCAAGGGGGTCACCTAGTGGTAATATCATTTGGGTGAGCTCCCTCCCCCCAAGGTCCAAGGTTCAAACCCCACGAAAGACAGATCTCTTGGGATCACCGGAGGCTTTCCAAGGCCTACTTCAACACCCCATAGAACTACTTGAGATGCACAATAGCTGGCACAGACATCCCTCGTTATCAAGGAAAGTGACAACGGTCTACAACGGTTGATCGGTATCTAAGAAACCAAAAGCTACAACCTGTGAAGTGTGAACTAATTTGCAGACGTACTCTTACAAGGCTTTTTTATATTTTTATAGAATGTACTCTTACAAGGCTGAACCTCAATTGCTTGGGTAACCAGAACCACAACAAACTTATGACAGTGAATCAACAACAACAACTCAGATATCATATTAGAACATAACCGGCTTCGCCTATGCCCATAAACCATAATCCGACTGTGAAGTGTATCAAGAAAATAGTTTCACAAACAAAAATTCACAAATCACAGGCTCAACAAATAAATTGCAGACTGATGATGGAACAAGTCGGTCATACCCGATGCACATGCAAGCAAGTCTTCTGTCCAGCCGGCGTGGACCCGTATATCCTTATCACCGGAACCTCGTTCACCTTCCCACCTACAACATTACCCACACACACACACACACACACAAAAAAAAAAAAAAAAAAATGGAAAGTCAGTGTAGTGTATCGATCAAATTGATTGAATGTAGAGCATAATAAGCTTTGAAAGGTCTAAAATTGAGTGAAAAGAACGGACCTTGGAAGCTGCTGTAGCAGATGTCGAGGTCGGGAATGGGAGGGGCCATATAGTGATCGATGGAGACGATCCGGACGCTGAATGCGTCGGAACCACCGGAGAGTTGTTCCTCTTCTTCCATGAGCCGGTGTCGCCGATTCCGGCGAGTGATTTTGTGAATCAACGGTTCTTGATGATTTGGAATTGGGATTGTGGAGAAGAATTGAGTGGAAAACCCTAAATTAGGAAGGTGGGAGAAGAGAGTGAGTTTGGCGGGGGTTTGTCTGGGTTTGGGGGGTTTTAACAATTTAGGGACTTTAAACTTCCTCTGCACGATTGAGCGGTGCACTGAGTTGACGTCACCGTACATATACATAGGGCTTGTTTGGATGAGCGGAAGTAGGTGAGTAGTTTGATTAAAGATTTACTTTTATCTTGAACGTTTAGATAAGTTAGCCAAAAATAGATTAATGTAATTTTTGTAATAAAATTAAAAATATAATATTAATAAAAATTGTCATTTATTGCCAAATGAGAAGTTCGGAAAATGGAACCGTGCTTATTCGGAGATAATTTCATAGTTTTTAACAACATTTGCCTAAGGGACCCAATTATTGGCCGACATGTGGAAGGGGGAGAAAACTTGTCGGCTGGAAATGATTTCTCATCCACAAGTTCATGTGTTTGGACTGTTACAATTCAAAGTCCGAAATTCCGCCCGATTTATTCGGAATTCCAGATTTATGCAAATTTTTGACCAATTTTTCTAGATTGTTGACTTTTTAGTTCATCCCTACTTTCTCTAATCCAAACACACCCATACTCTTTGGGAGAGAGTGGTTCTCAATCGAGTAAAACTGTCCGAACTTCTTATTCATAGCTAGAGTATTGCCCAATCCCGAGGGCGCTATTCCTAAATTATACAGTTTTAGATCTAGATGTATTTTTTTAAATGAATTTAGATGTATTATCTAAAAATTATATTTACCAATGTGGTGGAAAAAAAATAACTTCCAATTATGGGATGAGCATTATAATGGATGTGTGAATCACTCACAACTTCTTACCTATTAGTTAGGATGTAATTTTGGTGAGAAAACATCTCTTCTATTAATTAGGATGTCCAAGGAGAGTGAGTAGTTAGGAATGTCCAAGGAGAGTGGGTAGTTAGAGATTTAATAAGTATGTGAGATCTAATGGTGGAGATGTGGTTGATTTAATCTAACTGCTGAAAAGTCATAAGTTAGTTAAATCATGGTATTTTATAGAAAGACTAGGGGATTGCCCGTGCCCGAGGGCACTACCCAATAACACGTTTCACCTATTAGGGCATCTCCAACCCCATGAGGGGAGGGGGAGGGGGAAGGGGAAAATCGTATAAAAATACGGTTCATGTCCAACCCCATGGGGGGAGGGGGAGGGGGTGCTATGGGGATAAATTTTGCCTTGGGTGAGGGATGGTTAGGGGGGATTTCCCCATGGACATCCCCTCCCCCCCCCCCCCCCCCCCTACATGAAATGATTAGTTGATTGAATATTTGATAATTTTAATTACACATAATAATATTTTATGATTATATTATGCATTTTTATTATTATGATTAATAAATTTTATTTTGTATTATTTAATAAAATTCATAATGTATTCACTATTGTTGGAAAATATATTTTGTATTAGTGTTTAATTTTATTTCTTGTAATAACGACTTTTTCGTACTTGTAATTGTTATTTTTTCGAATAGGAGTTTTGTTTGTTAATATTATTTTAATTATTATTAGTATTATTATTATTAACATCTTTTTTTGTGTGTATGTGTGTGTGTGTATATATATATAACAATTTTGCATTTACCTTTTTTGGTATTAATAATTCATTTTTAAATCATTAAATATATATTACAAATTAATTTTTTGGGTGGGGGGGAAGAAATGGGTTGGAGACGATTAGTAGTTTGGCGGAAGGGGAGGGGAGGGGGAGGGGGAAATGGTGGGCCCGTGGGGGGAGGGGGAGGTGAGGGGAGGGGGAAAAAGCAATGGGTTGGAGATGCTCTTATAATGTCAGAGATAAAATGAGTATATAGATTTTCATCTACAAATATGGGCAGAAAATGAAGACAACATAAATAATTGTAGTAAATAATCAAGAACAAAAAAATCCATTTTTTATATAATTATGATAAACGGATTGAGTAGTTAATTGGGTAATTGAGTAGTGGGTAGTTAAGTGGGTGGTATGTGAGATCTAAAGGCTGGGGTTAATTCAATCTTTGCTTCCGAGAGAGCCAAAACTTCCGCAATCTTTGCTTCCGTAGCAGTGGCTAGTGGTCTTGCAGCAGCTGCTATCCAGGCTCCATAAGCGTTCCGAGTGATGGCTTCGAAGGCCCCACATTCCTCATGCGCATTCCAAGCTTTGTCGCATTTTCCATTTGTGTCATCCGACCATTGGCAAAGTCCATGGCTCCGGTGCCAAGACCTTCGTTGTTGAAGATGGCGCAAACCCCCATGTTGGAACTGTTCGAGTGTTTGTCAATGTTTCCAGCCCAGTATGGTGATAAACCCAGCTGCAAGCCACATTCTCGTCTTGCTCATCACCTTCAAAGATTTACAAGTATCGTCATCGCCACAGAATCCATATAAGAATATCAAACTTTGATTGGTTAAACGGTGATCAATTCAATCAGCGATATTCCAACCACCCCCTACTAGCGGCAGGCCATCCATTGTGATTTTCCATGCCCTACAAATTTGCTTTTAGAGAAAACTTGAACTTTCCGTGCGCGATGTCGGTAAAAAGTGTAACTGCAGAGGGTTTTTTTGACAAAATCACTACCACTGGTAACTAAGTGTCAGCGAGACGATATTGCATGGGAATTTTATGTAAAAATACATATTTTAGAATAATTAGTGATATTACTAATGCAAGTAATTAAATAAGGAGAAATGTTAAGGAAACAATCAATATCTCCCACTCATCTGTCACCCAAGTGTAATATTAACATAAATACAAAATTCATTTGACGCGATTGCATTTATTCAAGTGATAGAATGTCTACGCCTAGTTCGAACTCCAACTAGCAGCAGCGGTCACTCACAGAAGACATAGGGGCAGCCCAAAAGCTATTTGTAAAATAGATGACAAAACTCACAGAAAGACAATTAGCAATAACAGAACTACTTGTTCCGGGAAAAGAATCGCTGCCTACACGAAGCAGAGAGTAAGAGCCTCTTATTTTAAATAATATAAACGTCCACTCAAAAATAAAATTAAATAAACATTATATTGAAACAAGTTCCATTTAATGGATTAATATCTCCTATCATAAAAAAATCTCATTTTGATCTATCCAAAAGGTTTCGGGGTCATTGCCATTTGTCACTATCTTAGAGCTGCTTCATCGACTAGTTTCAACTTTCAAGTACTGGTACTTGCTAAATTAGCCTCAGAAAGAGCTTCTTTTCGCTAGGGTTTCGACGGCTGGGTGCGATTCAGCGATGACCTCCAGACCCAAACCGTCGACGACCGCCGCCGAGCAAGTCGCCGGAAACACCTACCTCCTAGAAGAGATCCACCTCCGCCTCCCGCCCAAATCCCTAACTCGATCCAAGCTCGTCTCCAAACAATGGCTCTCTCAAATCTCCAACCCCCAATTCCTCCACCGTCACTCTCAAAACCCTCACCACAAGCTCCTCACCGGCATGTTCCTCACCGACGACGACTGCGATTGCAGAGACGCCGACTTCGTTCCCTTCGCTCAAAACGACGACGCATTGACCCAAACGACTCCATCCCTAGGGTTCCTCTATAATGCCGTCACACCACCTCTAAAAGACGATGGAATCGATCGAATTGAGGTAATTGATTCCTGTAACGGACTTCTCCTGTGCCATGTGTACTGGATAACAAATTCTGATTATGACTATTGTTTATGTAATCCAACTACAAAGAGTTTCAGATTGTTGACCACAAGACCTGTTCATAATTGTAAATATCCGAAATATGTTGATTATTTGGCTTTCGACCCTTCGGTTTCGATCAACTATAGGGCAATCTGCACAATTTCCGATTCTCGTGGCTTTTGGGAACTTCATGTGTATTCCTCTGAGGATAAAATGTGGAAGAAGAAGTTTTCTGCTGATCCGTTACACCCGTCTGGAAGAGGGTTTTTCTTTAATGGGTCAATCTACTGGCCGTCGGGTAAAAGCCCTCGCTGTTATGATGTATACAATGAGGAGATGAAACCGTTGGAATTCTCGCCTCCACAATCGGTTAAACCCTGTCTCTGGACATATTTAGGTATAGTTGGAAGCCGTTTGAATGCGGAAACAACGATAGAGTTTTGTCTTGGTGAGGTGAGCAGTGATTTCTTTAAGTGGGTTACCAAGTACGATGCCAAGGGTGTTCGTCCCCTGTTGTCGTCCTTCCCTCATAAAGCCCCATCACACAAAGAGGGGATAGCCGATGTGCAGATTTGTGACTGTTTTTCTGACATATGCGTAATTGAAGGCGTGAAAGAGGATGAGTCGCAGCTCGTGTTAGGGATTCCTGGCAAGCTTCTTTTGTATAATCTCAATAAGAAGACGGGGAAAGAACTCTATGATTTGCAAGGTGAGCTTCGTGGTAGGCACGGATACAAAAATGTTCGGGTCTTTCAGTTTATTGAAACGTTATCGGCTGTTTGAGGTTTCTGTACTATATGGGGTAACGTACTGTCAGTGACAAAGAAAAGACTGCTTGTTAGTTCATTTTGGTGGGAAGAACAGTATGGTCTTGAACTTTTGATATGCAGCTCAGTACATATGGTCTATCATGGAATCTTTTAAATATCAATGAGGAGTACTTGCTTATTAGTTCAATTTTGGCCTTTGCCTTATTAGTACCTGCTTATGACGTGCATATATTTGGCATCGAGGACAACATACTATGTGTCTGTGTAGCCACTATCATATTGCAAATCTGACGAAGCACATGAGCTACTTCAAGCTAACTATTCAGGGAGCAGAGTGTGTGCTGTCCCTGAATTGACAGAATTACTCGGCTGTCTCGTCATCTAGACACGCGCCACTAGTAAGCCAGGTTAATATGATATCCGAATCTACCCCTTTTTACTGAATATCTGTTACTTCCTTACCCAACACACTGTTGGCTACTGCAATTAATCAAGAATTTGTAGTTGGTCTCTTGCCTTAGTCTTCAGAGTTTTGTTTGGTTCTTTCTTCTTACATGTGTAATACTAATGTGTTATGGGAGAAGTTCATGTGGTTTCATTGTTTAGCGAGGTATCAAGTTTAGAGAACTGTCACTAATTTCGTTCCCTTTTGGTGTGTAATGTACTAGTATCTGTGGGCTGTTATGCTACAAAGTTAAGTTAGCATCTACTTTCCTTAAAAGCACTTTTTACTTTTGGCTTTCGACCCTTCTGTCTTCCTCTGATTTATACTGGAAGCTTTTCATATATGCGTCGGAGGATCAATGTTGGAAGGCGTTTTAGTCTCCTTTTAACCGATCTGGAGAGGGTTTTTTCGTAAATGGCTCAATCTACTGGCTCTCTCATAAAGTGTGCTACATGTTTTGATGTCTACAATGAGGAGATGAATTCATTAAAACTGCCTCCTAAGACTGATCCATAGTTCACAGCCATTTGCATTACCTAGATAATAAGAATGTGACTCAAACCCAGATTTTCATCTATGTGAGATGAGCAGTGATTTCTCCAAGTGGGTTACCAAGTAAGATGCCAGTATTTGTCCTCTGCTGTCTGCATTCCCTCAAATACCCGTTCGATTCAAAGGGCAAGATGATGAGATGACTTGCTATTGTTTTTCTGGCATATGCGTTGTTGAAGGTGTAGATGAAAACAAGTCACGACTCGGCTAAGAATTTCGGGCAAGCTTGATTTATAATCTCAAGGAGAAGATGGCAAAAGAAGTCAAAGAAATCCATGACTGTCCTGGTGAACTGGGTGGTCAGTTCAGGTAACACGGGTCTTTCACTTAATACATTATCTGTTGTTTGAGTTTATCTGTTTATGTTCTACTAGGGGGAGTAACAGTTGTTTTGAACTTTTGATATGCAGTTCTGTCCATATGTTTTTTTTTTTGTGAATCATTTCAATATAAATGTGAAGTATCTGCTTATTACTTCATTTTGACCTTTGCCTTCTGTTTGAATGCAGCTTTGTCCATATGCTTGGCATTTTGATCTCTGTGTTCTTTGTAGCTACAATCACGACATCACAAAAGAAACCCTGCCTTGTTGTATAAATCGGACGAAGTACACATGCCATTTCAACCTAACCATTTTCGGACCGGAGTGTATGCCTGAAGTTCCTCGTCATCTAGGCACACGCTGCTAGTAAGGCAGGTAATTAGTTTGTGAATCATTTCAACATGTATATGCCTCAATTCCCTTTTCACTCTGAGCATTATAAGTTGCCTTTTGGAGGAAGAATTAAAGGGGGTGGGGGGAGAGTGCTAGTGGGGTTACTTCTTATTGAACCTTTGTGACTTTCTTACCCCACACATGTTAACTGCAATAAATCAATGATGTTTACTTCTTTCAACGCGTCTTAGCCTTCAGGGTTGGTTTGGTTCTTTCTTCTTAAATAAGGTGTTCTTGCCCTAAGATAAGACGACGTGAGATCTAAGAACCTGTTTTGACTTTATAGTATTAGGCTTCTCATCTGTATAGTTTGTGAAGTGGCACGTACTATTATATGTTGACTGTTATGCTGCTTTTTTTAAGCTAGTTTTTAATTTCCTCGACAAATCCACACGTGCTTTTATTTTTTCTCCTTGGAACTTGTCATCTGTGAAGGAATTCCCCGGAGTCTTCAATTTCTGTTTTGTTATCTTCCATATATCGAAAGAGGTCAAATCTGTACGAGATCTCAAGAGGAAGAGTGAAAAGAGTATACTTTACTGATCCCTAGAGTTCTCTCTATGAGAAGAAGAGAATGAAGTTAATAGCTAAAATGATTTGGATGAATAGATCACCGCTAGAGAAAAACACTTTGGAGAGTAGGTTTCCAGTAAAAAAATGAAATCTCCACGACATTTTTCTGCTCACATCATCTTTATTTGGTTTAACCTATAACTTATACCTGACTAATTCCTGCTTGAAAATATCCTTATCATAGGATCACAAGCAGAACCAGTAAGATCGTACTGTCGAAAGTTTTAGATGAATTAAGTTACACGGTGAGTAAAAACGAAGAGGCATGTAAGGAAAAAAGAAAGAGACTGAACTTGCAGTTTATTGGAATGAGATCAGCATTTGATCAACTGGTTCATTTTTGCGAGTTAAGACATCTACTTCTTTTATGTAAAATCCTGAAACCAAATACACATGGTCTGAAATGAAGTAGGAAGGCACACGGAATAAGCGTGATAATTCACACGTGAGCGACTTTTGGTGGTTCTTGCGAGGGTTCCAATTTCGTATAATAACATGAATGCAGGTGGGGATAATTTCGTGGATGATATTATCGACAAGGGTCAGCAAGTTTGTTTGCCGGAAATTTTACAACTAGAGGGATGGTGATTGGTTAACTGAAGTTTGAGTGATTTGAAGATAGCTTTTGTCACCATTACTGGTGAATCAAGTTTTTGCTCATCTTGGTTCCACTGTCCGGTGCACATAATCGTTCTAGCAAAGAGGCCAAGACGGTGGAGGAATCCCATATTATTTGTAGCGGAATGGAATTAGACACGGTTGGGTTAATTTGTAAACGATAAAACTGTGATTGGTTAATTGACGGTGATTTTTTTTTCCTTGCATCAACCTCCTGAAACTTACTGCAATCAGATTTGAGTCTATAATGGCTAATATTTTTGGTCTGGGTCAAGTAATAAGAGATCTATCTACACTATTCCTTGGGTTTACCATCTGTTTGCCTATTGTGAAAGATGGTTTGGGTAACCTTTAGGGGTGCAACTGAGTTGGTTGGGCATGCAAACTTGAGGTTACCCAAGGAGCTATTGTTGGCATTTTCAGCTCCGAGCCTGTCAACTAAAGTTTGATCAGGTTTGCCTGCTACTCAGCTGAAGTAGAGATTTACTTAGTATGCAGACGAAAGGTGTCGACTGGAATCTCCTCATCAGAAGGATGGTCTATTATCTATGTTAGTTAAACAATCTTTCAACTTTGATTATATCTTTCTTAAAAGGTGATGTTAGAAAGGTTTGCGCGTATCCAATTTTGAGATCGAACACTTGTATGTTATTTCGCTTACAGATTGCGCTCGGACACCTATTTCAAGTGGGAGAAATGAGAGAAGGTGAAACTAAAACAATATTGTCATAAATAAAAGTACCCACAGGACCATCATGTAATCATCTGTTAGCTTATTTGGCTTTTGACCCTTCTGTGTCTCCCCACTATAAGGTGGTAGTAAAAGTCACTTTCTAAGTGAACCGCACATATATTCATCTGAGGATCGACTTTGGAAGACGATTGCGGCTCATTTTGATCATACCCCCCAATATGAAGACGGGTTTTTCTTCAATGGCTCAATGTATTGGCTCTCTGAAAAAGACAACAATCTCTATTTTGATGTCTACAATGAGGAGGTGATGAAACCGTTAAAAGTGCCCTTCGAGATGAATCCCTCTTGTTTGTTGAAACCCATGCCTATAGTTGGCAGCCGTTTGTATTACCTATGTAGGGGGAGACTCGACTCCTCAACACCCTGGTTCAGTCTGCTTGAGATGAGCAGTGATTTCTCCAAGTGGTTTACCAAGTATGATGCAAGTGTTTTTTTCCCTTCTGCTTGCATTCCCTCAAATAGCCACTTTAGACACATTCATGAGGTTATCCACTGGGCAATATTACGATAGAATTTCTTATCGTTTTTCTGGCATTTGTGTTGTTGAAGGTATCAAAGAAGAGGATGCACAACTCGTGCTAGCAATACCCGGCACGCTTATTCTGTATAATCTCAAGGAGGAGACGGCGAAAGAAATATACAATTTGCATGGTGAACTGGGTGGTGAGTACGGATATGAGGATGTTCGGGCCTTTCAGTTCATTGAAACACTCTCATCTGTTTGAGTTGCTGCCACTTCATGGCGTAAAAGTTCTCTCATCTAAATGTGTCTTGTTTCGCCGAACAATTGTTGCTATGTACTTTTGATATGCTGCTCAATGCATATGCTTGGTGCTCTGTTAATGAATTATTTATGAACGTGGAATATTTGCTTACTACTAGTGCATTGACATTTGCCATATGTTATTTGCATAGTTGTCCAATCGAGATTCATATCGTGAATCGAAATTCTACTTAACCGAATCGCGAATGGAATCGATCATGAATCGTAAATATTCGGTGCAAAGCTTCTTAAGTAGATATAATTACCTATCCCTTAATATATAAGCATGTGTGAAAAATACATTCATATTTCAAGAACAAATGAACACTCGTTTTCAGAAAACTGCTGCCACAGTGAGTGATGTGGAGGAGCCTTATGCATCTACTGTCCAAAAGAAAAAATGGGTGAAGACAAAAGAAAGTATGTATGTTGAGCTAAGAAAAATAAGATTCCAAGATAATGGAAAGTAATACGGAACTATTAATCTTGACCTTGGAAAATCCGTACTTGTTTTGAAACAGACGTGTATGAATACGTAGACTGACTCTTACTTAATTAGTCCCCAGCCGAACCGATGATGAGTCGCACGAATCGCTTTGAATCGACAGGAATCGGAATCGACAGGAATCGAAATAGATATCAATTGGGTGCACTTTTCACCTATCATTCAAAAATATACTTAAAACAAACACGGTATGAAGATAAGTTGATAATAACAGATCCTCCAACTCAAGATAAAATCTAGAGGGTCAAATATGAGAACAAATTGCAACTGATTCCAATATCTTCAAAGTTCACGCATTCAGCCCTAAAGGCTCTGTATTTCTGTAGACGAGTTTTTTTATATCAAGCTTCATAGAGCGATGTTTGTTAAAAGCTGTAACTGCAGTGTTGTACTAACAGATAAGATGTCATAGAAGGGACAAAGAGATATTTGATCCTCCTATAGATGGTAATAAATTTTAATAAAAAACTGAAAGTGTGCTTCACAGCTGTTTATATATGCGTACATCAACTCAAAATAGATTTCACACTTTCTAATACAGATCACAAACTGAAACAGCTGAAGGGACATACCTGCTTGATCAAGTTGAATCAATAAATCTGAACAAGGGACGTACAAGTAGGGTAAAGCCTGCATCAGAAGAGAAGAAAGTGTGTAACAATAAGAATAGAGCCAGGAAATTCCGTTCTGAGGTAGAACAACACAAGCATAGAAAAGCAAACAACAGTTACACTGTATACTACAAACAGCTAGGAGATTTCCACTATTTTTAAACATTGAAGATTGAACAAGTTCATAAACAGAAGTGTTTCACCTACCCACGAACATATAAAGCTTACATACAATATTTGGTCTTCAGTGTAATGCTTGTTTACAATTTTTTTAGTACATGATTATTGATTACAGTATTTGGTTTATGCATATGAAAGTTTGCAGTATATGATTATATGTGGGTACAAGTCAAAGCGCAAGTAACTGCGAGCACAAAGTTAACTTCTGAGCAAAAACACAGCCCATTAGCATGAAGAGAGGTCAATTCAGCATGAATAATGTAGCGGGACAGTATTGAGTCAAGCAACTGTCTGTAAGTACACATTTACTTAAACTTGCATACTAGTGTTTGACTTCATATACCTTTTTGAAGGGGGTGACAAGTATGACATATAAGTGCAAGATGAACAATGCCTAAAGCATATACAGCATGTTTAGGTTTGACAAAACTACCTATGGGGTGTAGAATCCGCATAACGTGTGCACAGTAAAGAGAACAAACTCAGAAATTGAATCATATTCAAAGTCCCTTGACTTACTGCAATTCAACCAATCCCATTTCCTTGCATAATGTTAGACAGCAGACACAGAAAAACATAGACATTTATGTCATTTGACTTGTTGTGGGATAGGCAAGCTTATCATATGACTGAACCATGGCTGACGGATTCATATCATGTGTGCCGCTTTGCATCTCATTTTAGGGAAGATGGTACAAGTGGTGATAAACGCAGTACAAAAAGATTATGTGCGTATAACTGACAGTAGAGCTCCATATCTGGCCCTATATTGCGAAATGATCGCAGTAGTTGAAGACCATAAGATTAAAAGAAGACTATGTCTAGATAGAAAACCAACAGGCCGTCTAATTAATCATAGCCCTATACAAGTTGCAGATCCATCCAATCGGGAGACAATATCACCTTACTAGTCTCTAAAAACAGAAGACCTTAGCTTAAAAAGCTCAAGGGTTTATTTTCCTAGTAAATTACGACGGATTACTATAAAACTCAAGGGGATCACCTAGTGGTAATATCATTTGGGTGAGCTCCCCCCAAGGTCCAAGGTTCAAAACCCCACGAAAGACAGATCTCTTGGGATCACCAGAGGCATTCCAAGGCCTATAATTACTTGAGATGCACACGAGCTGTCACAGACATCCCTCATTATAAAAAAAAGTTACAACGTTCTACAACGGTTGATCGGTATCTAAGAAACTAAAAGCTAAAACCTGTGAACTAACACTCAGTCGTACTCTTGCAAGGCTGAACCTCAATTGCTTGGGTAACCAGAACCACAACAAACTTATGACAGTGAATCAACAACAACTCAGTTATCATATTAGAAAATTACCGGCTTCGCCTGTGCTCATAAACCATAATCAGACTGTGATGTAAATCAAGAAAATTGTTTCCACTAACAAAAATTCACAAATCAGAGACTCAACAAACAATTTCCTTTGCTTTACTCAGCACCAACTCATAATTTGCAAGTCAGGCTTACCCGATGCACATGCAAGCAAGTCTTCTGTCCAGCCGGCGTAGACCCGTATATCCTTATCACCGGAACCTCGTTCACCTTCCCACCTACAACATTACCCACACACACACACACACCAAAAAAAAAAAAAAAAAAAAAAAAAAAAAAAAAAAAAACTATGGAAAGTCAGTGTAGTGTATGGATCAATTTGATTGAATGTAGAGCATAATAAGCTTTGAAAGCTCTGAAATTGAGTGAAAAGGACAGACCTTGGAAGCTGCTGTAGCAGATGTCGAGGTCGGGAATGGGAGGGGCCATGTAGTGATCGATGGAGACGATCCGGACGCTGAATGCGTCGGAACCGGAGAGTTGTTCCTCCTCTTCCATTAGCCGATCTCTGCCGGAGTCGCCGATTCCGGCGAGTGATTTTGTGAATCAACGGTTGTTGATGGTTTGGGAATTGGAATTGTGGAGAAGAATTTGAGTAGAAAACCCTAAATTAGGAAGGTGGAGAAAAGAGTTCGTTTGGCGGGGGGTTTGGGGGTTTTAACAATTTAGGGATTTTAAACTTCCTCTGCACGATTGAGTGGTGCACTGCGGTGACGTCACCGTACACCGTCCGAACCTCTTACTCATAATTATTTAACTTCTTCTTGTCAGGAGATAATTTTTTTTTTTTTTGTCAAAATTGTCAGGAGATAATTATTTAGTAACATTTGTAGTATTTTTTAAGAAAAACTTTTGTAGTTTATTTATGATATTATTACTATTAATTTCATCTATATTATAAATTAGGACGGTTGACTTTAAAATGTCTTTTAGACCGTTAGATTGAATTAACCCCAGCCCTTAGATCTCACCTATAACCCACTTAACTACCCACTACTCAACTTCCCACTTAACTACCCACTCCGTTTATCATAATTATAAGAAAAAGGCTTCATTTATTGCTGATTATTTACTATAGTTATTTATGCTGTCTTCATTTTCTGCCCATGTTTGTAGATGAAAATACTCTTTTTATTTATGATATTACAATGGGTGAAAACGTGTTTTTGGGTAGTGCCCTCGGGCACGGGCAATTCCCTAGTTTTTTGATAATCAAGAAATTTCATCAAACTGAAACTTTTGCATCGTCAGCAATGGTACTCTTCCACCCCCACCCGACCCACCACTTTTTACCATAATTGACCTTAATATTTACAAATTTGTCATTTGTTCTACAACAGTAAATGACCTCCTCACCCCTCTTATTATTTTTCATTAGTTTCTTTATTTTAAATTATCACACAACACATATTAACCACTATTATTTACAAAATATGTATTAATTAATATTATAAACTATTAAAATGTTATTAACTTACTAAAAAGGAAAAAAATACACAAAACTGTCTCACCAAACCGTGGGATCGTGACGAGCCCACGGTCTCCCCTCCCCCTTCCCTTGGGCCTCGTTTGGGTAGCGGATATGCTTATGTTGAGATATGAAAAGGATGTGTATATTGTCGGATAAGGCCTGATATGATAAGCTGAATTACTGTATTTGGGTGCTACATGATATGAGGCAGGATAAGAAGCAGTATGTGTGTTCAAATGGCTATAATACCTTCAGCGCAAACGGCGACAACATTACAACGTGTTTGAAATTAGAGAGTTGATATTGTCGTTACGAAATACTTAGATTATTGCGAATAGATTAACGAATTATATCTTTTAATAACTAGATTAATCGTAATTTAGCTTTATATTTAGAAGTTAATGTTATTTTAGCATATAAAATTGTTAATAAAAAATAACAAAACAAAATGAGGAAACATGAAGACTGAGGAAATAGTCTAAAAAAATAATTGGCTTTAGTCTAAAAAAAAAGAAGACTGCGGAAATAACCTTATCGCCACTGTTTAAAAAAAAAAAAAAAAAAAAAAAAAAAAAAAAAAAAAAAAAAAAAAAACTCCATCGCCTCCTTCTCCACCTTCTCTTCTGTCGCCTTATACTTCTCCTCCATCTCCTCTATAAAATCGTCTATAACATCGAGGTTTTAGCATCTGTTTTCATTTCAAACTAGTTTTCCTGTCTTTTCTCTCTTCTCGACCTGACCCAGATCTTACGAGTAGTTTCGATTCGTAAATTCAAATTTAGATTCAAAGGCTTGATTTGATGGGCTTTTTCAAGAAGTTGGGATCGGTAGCCCATTTGTGAACCCATTTTGTTATTGCAATCTCGATTAGTCTTGTTCAGTTTGTTTTCATTTGCCTTCTCGGAGTTCACAGTTTATTTTCATTAGCCTTATTCATTAGTCTTTGTTTAGTTTGTGAACCCATTTTGTCATTGCAATCAATCGGCGATGATTGGTGGGTCTAGGGCTGGGGTTGGCGACCTTGTTGTTGCTGTGTTCCGTTCTGTTTTTGGTCGAACGGACCGAAGGAGGGAGAGAGAGAAGATATGCAGAGGGGACATGGAGGCGGGTACTGGTGGCGATGTGGGTGGTTCTTGTTGTCTCGGTATTTGTGATGGTGGTGGTGGTGGTGGTTGTTGCCTACGGTGGCGAAATGGGGAGGGATATAGATCGGAGAGAGAGAGGTCTGGTGAAGGAGATGGTGAATTTTTTTGGTATTTATAGCATGTAATTTTTGCTATTTGATGAGGGCATTATTGTCTTAAAAAAATAGTGTGTATCTTATCCGGCTTAAGAGAGGAGTTGTTATCCTCCCCCATATCCGGCACACAAACACAGCATACGAAGGGGAGGGGATAACACGTCTTATTCGGCCTTTGTATTTGGCACCCAAACGAGGCCTTGGTGATTAAGCAGGCGGTCTCCCCCACACTCTGTTGAAGGTGCTAAACAAGGGCTTGTGGGTGTCCACGCCCCAGTGCTGGACTGAGTCTTAACATTTTCCCTTTAGGGAGTACAACCAAAGCCACACATTTGTATTATGAAGCATATACTCAACCGCAGTCGCACGGTTAGCCATAACAACTCACTTTTCCTTTTGGCACCATTGTATTACAGTTGCAAGGTCTTCTCAAATAGAGGTTGTGGCTTATTCTGCGAAGACAATTTTGCAGCTTCAAATTTTGGCTAAGTCCAAAGTCTTCGTGCGAAGACACCCTTCCTGCAAATTCTACTAAGTCTTTTGGCTCCGTATTTGTTGGGTTACTCGTTTCCGAAGCTCGTTTCCTTCTCGCGTATGATCACCAAGCTCTATTTTCTTGCTAATCACAACATGTAACACACAAAACGCGATTATATCACAATAAAAGCTCAAAATTACACTACAAACGCCTGAATTTAACAAGAATAGCTTAAGAACTCATTTTCACACATATTAGCACAATTTACTCGAAACGACGATAAATTCTCCATGTTGAGCACACAAAACACAAAAAAGTGAGTAATAAGATAACTCCCTGAGCGTAACACAAGCATCATGCCTTCCCGAATAGCCAGAAGTTTCACCATCTCTACTTCCATAACAGTCGCCCGTGGTCCTGCAACAGCCGCTGTTCTGGCTCCATTAGCGTGGCGAATGACTGCTATGAAGCCTCACGTTCCTCCTGCGCATTCCAAGCTCCGTCGTAGCTATTGGCAAAGTCCATGTCTCCGATGCCAAGACCTCCGTTGTTGAAGATGGCGCAGGCCCCATATTGGAATAGTTCGGGAGTTTGTTAATGTTTCGAGCCCAATATGGTAGTAAAACCTGTTGCTAGCCACAGCCTCGTCTTGCTCAACACCTTCAAAGGTTTGCAGGTTTCGGCATCGCCATTACACCCATATAAGAATAGCGAACTTTGATTTGTTTTCCTTTAAGAAACTATTTAAACAATGTTCAATCCAATCACCGGTATTCCGACCATACCCTTCTAGCGGCACGCCATCCACTGTGATTTCCCACGCCTTCTTTGAAACATGGATTTAAAGAAAACATGAAGTCTCGGTGGGCAATGCCGGTAAAAGTGTAACTGCAGAGGGGCCTTTTGACAAAATCACTACTAATGGTAACTAAGTGTCAGCAAGATGATATTGCATAGGAATTTATGTCAAAAGTCATATTTTAAAATTAGTGATATTACTCATGCAGGTATTTAAATAAGGAGAAATGTTAAGAAAACAATCAATATCTCCTACCAAAGTGTAAAATTGACAACATAAATATAATATTCATTTGACACGATTGCATTTTTCTAGATGGAAGATGAGAGATGAGTGGAAGATATTAGTTGTTTCCATAACATTTATTTTAAATGATATAAATGTCCACTCAAAAATAAAATTAAATAAACATTACATTGAAACAAATTCCATTTAATGGATTAATATCTCCGATCATTAAAAATAATAATCTCATTTTGATCTATCCAAAAGGTTTCGGGGTCGTTGCCATTTGCCACTATCTTAGAGCAGCTTCATCGACTAGTTTCAACTTTCAAGTACTAAATTAGCCTCTTTTTTTTTTTGATGAAAAGTACTAAATTAGCCTCAGAAAGAGCTTCTTTTCGCTAGGGTTTCCGACGCCTCGTATTGCGATTCAGCGATGACCTCCAGACCCAAACCGTCGACGACCGCCGCCGAGCAAGTCGCCGGAAACACCTACCTCCTCGAAGAGATCCACCTCCGCCTCCCGCCCAAACCCCTAACTCGATCCAAGCTCGTCTCCAAACAATGGCTCTCTCAAATCTCCGACCCCCAATTCCTCCACCGTCACTCTCAAAACCCTAACCCCAAGCTCCTCACCGGCATGTTCCTCACCGACGACGACTGCGATTGCAGACACGCCGACTTCGTTCCCTTCGCTCAAAACGACGACGCATTGACCCAAACGATTCCATCGCTAGGGTTTCTCTACGACGCCATCACACCACCTCTAAAAGACGATGGAATTGATCGAATTGAGGTAATTGATTCCTGTAACGGACTCCTCCTGTGCCATGTGTACTGGATAACAAAATCTGATTATGACTATTGTTTATGTAATCCAACTACAAAGAGTTTCAGATTGTTGACCTCAAGACCTGTTCATAATTGTAAATATCCGAAATATGTTGATTATTTGGCTTTCGACCCTTCGGTTTCGATCAACTACAGGGTAATCTGCACAATTTCGGATTCTCGTGGCTTTTGGGAACTTCATGTGTATTCATCTGAGGATAAAATGTGGAGGAAGAAGTTTGCTGCTGATCCGTTACACCCGTCTGGAAGAGGGTTTTTCTTTAATGGGTTAATTTACTGGCCGTCGGGTAAAAGCCCTCGCTGTTATGATGTATACAATGAGGAGATGAAACCGTTGGAATTCTCGCCTCCCCAATCGGTTAAACCCTGTCTCTGGACATATTTAGGTATAGTTGGGAGCCGTTTGAATGCGGAAACAACGATAGAGTTTTGTCTTGGTGAGGTGAGCAGTGATTTCTTTAAGTGGGTTACCAAATACGATGCGAAGGGTGTTCGTCCCCTGTTGTCTTCCTTCCCTCAGAAAGCCCCGTCACAGAAAGAGGGGATAGCGGATGTGCAGATTTGTGACTGTTTTTCGGACATATGCGTAATTGAAGGCGTGAAAGAGGATGAGTCGCGACTTGTGTTGGGGATTCCAGGCAAGCTTCTTTTGTATAATCTGAAGAAGAAGACAGGGAAAGAACTCTATGATTTGCAAGGTGAGCTTGGTGGTCGGCACGGATACAAAAATGTTCGGGTCTTTCAGTTTATTGAAACATTATCGGCTGTTTGAGGTTTCTGTACTATATGGGGTAAAGTACTGTCAGTGACAAGAAAAGACTGCTTGTTAGTTCATTTTGGTGGGAAGAACAGTATGGTCTTCAACTTTTGATATGCAGCTCAGTGTATATGGTCTATTATGGAATCGTTTAAATATCAATGCGGAGTACTTGCTTATTAGTTCAATTTTGACCTTTGCCTTATTAGTACCTACTTATGACGTGCATCTACTTGGCATCGAGGACAACATACTATGCGTTCTGTGTAGCCACTATCATTTTGCAAATCTGATGACACACAAGAGCTATTTTAAGCTAACCATTCAGGGACCAGAGTATGTGCCGCCCCTGAATAAACAGAACTACTCGGGGACCATTCGGGGAGCAAGTACGATGCGACGAGAGTTCGTCCCCTGTTGTATTCCTTCCCTCAATTAGGCTCGGATGTTTGTGACTGTTTTTCGGACATATGCATAATTGAAGGTGTGAAAGAGGATGAATCGCAACTTGTGTTAGTAATTCCTGACAAGCTTCTTTTGTATAATCTCAAGAAGAAGACGGGGAAAGAAGTCTATGATTTGCAAGGTGAACTTGGTGGTAAGTACGGATACAAAAATGTTCGGGTCTTTCTGTTTATTGAAACATTATCGGTTGTTTGAGCTTTCTGTACTATATGGGGGTAATCAGTAATGTACTGTCAGTGACAAGACTGCTTGTTAGTTCATTTTGGTGGGAATAACATTATTGTCACGAACTTTTGATATGCAGCTTAGTTCAGATGCTTCGGGCTCTATTGTTGAATCATTTCAATATCAATGTGGAGTACTTGCTTATTAGTACAATTTTGACCTTTGCCTTATTAGTTATGACGTGCATATATTTGGCATCGAGGACAACATACTATGTGTTCTGTTTAGCCACTATCATTGTGCAAATCTGATGAAGCACGTGAGCTACTTCATGCTAACTATTCAAGGACCAGAGTGTGTGCCGTCCCTGAATTAACAGAATTACTCGGCTGTCTTGTCATCTAGACACACACCACTAGTAAGCCAGGTTAATATGATATCAGAATCACCCCCCTTTTATTGAATATTTGCTACTTCCTTTCCCAACACACTGTTGGCAACTGCAATTAACCAAGAATTATTAGTTTGTTTCTACTTGTCTTAGTCTTTAGTGTTTTGTTAGGTTCTTTCTTCTTACCTTTGTAATTGTGTTATGGGAGGAAAACCCTACGATAAGACAACATCGGGAATTAAGGTACAAGATCTGACATTATAATGGTAGGCAGGGGCGGATGCAGGATTTGAAATATAGTAGGGCACAAATTCAGCAAAGGGAGTATTATTGAATTTCCAAAGGCACATTTTAAATAGAGGTGGTGCATTTTTGTAATTTTACACTTGTCAAAATTTGGGGTACCAGTGTAGTTTTTGAAAATTGAGGTGGGGCACGTGCCTTAGTGTGCCATATGCTCCCTCCGCCCATGCTTGTAGGCTTCTCATCTGGCGTAGTTCGCGTGGTTGCACTGTTTACCGAGGTATCGAGTTCAGAGAACTGTCACTAATTTCGTTCCCTTTTGGCGTGTAATGTACTAGTATCTGTGGGCTGCTATACTACAAAGTTAAGCTGTCATCTACTTTCCTTGAAAGCATTTTTAACTTTTGCAATGTTTGGGTAGGTATTTATATCGTCAATGTGAAGAGTTTTTTTTTTCTGTTTTGAAGCTGTCTCGCTATAACAGACTTTCTCAAAGTCTAAAGGGTTTCCTCAGAGTACTTGGATGTGATGTCTGAACTTGATAAAACTGTATCCCTTGATACGTCGATCTATTGGTTATAAAATTGCTCAAACACATTCGTTTTACATTCTCCGACAATTTGTGTACAGTGAATATCTACCTGGTGCTCTGCTTGAATTTGATCTCTCTCATATTGGTCGATTTTCTAGATACACATTCGGTGATACTGTATCACTGATATCTAACTAGATTTCCTGGTCCTGGGCATCTGTAAGCTACATTGTTTTTGTAGCTTAGCTTGTGACTTTTCACTGCTTATACGAAACCATCTGTTAAAAATCTGGAGTTAGCAGTATATGCCAAAATGAGAATATAAACTGGTTATACTGTAGTAGCCACTACTTTCCCTTCTATTACTGTTTAGACCGTATTGATTTGGTCTCAATATTTTTTTACGATAGATTTCTCCGAACTTCCACTGCAAAAAAGGTGCGGTGTCTTCTCTTAAAGATCATTCTTGATAGGTCTTAATTTAAGCAAACCTATCCCCAAAAGGTTGGATGAATACGAAGAATTGTTCATTTGTCCTGAACGTTCAGAAAAATTATCTTATCTGTTTCTTGATTGCACATTAGCTTGTGCTCTCTGGTTCTCTTCGCCACTTGAAGTCACGCTACGGACCATGTCTTTGCCTTCTCTTACTCTTGAAGCTGGAAAGGCCATTTTATATATTATGGACTATTTGGAGTGACAGAAATGCAGTTTGATGGAGACTTGTCACCTTTTAATATGTTTGGATGGAAAGACATAACAACGTCAACCAGAGAGCCGGAACTCTGGCATGATAGGGGCTGGCTACATTGGTAATGCTGTTCATTGTTGGTGCTGATGAAGTTTCTGAGATCGAGATTCTGAATTCTTGTAAAGGACAGTTCTCTGCAATGTTTGCTGGAATAAATTTTCGCTTTCTTCTACCGTAGAAGTTCTACGTATTGCTTCTGCAATCCAACAATGAAGACCTTTGTACCCACAGGACCACTCCCGCATTGGTCGGTTTATTTGGCTTTCGACCCTTCTGTCTTTTCCACTATAAGGTCATTTGCACTTCTGATATATACTGGAAGCTTTTTTATATATTCGTTAGAGGATCAATGTTGGAAGGCGTTTTAGTCTCCTTTTAACCGATCTGGAGAAAGGTTTTTCTTAAATGGCTCAATCTACTGGCTCTCTCATAAAATTTGCTCTATGTTTTGATGTCTACAATGAGGAGATGAATTCATTCAACCTGCCTCCTAAGACTGATCCATAGTTCGCAGCCATTTGTATTACCTAGATAGGAAGAATGTGACTCAAACCCAGATTTTCATGTATGTGAGACGAGCAGTGATTTCTCCAGGTGGGTTATCATGTAAGATGCCAGTGTTTGTCCCCTGCTGTCCGCATGCCCTGTTTGTTCCCTGCTGTCTGCATTCCCTGATGATGAGATGACTTGCTATATTTTTCTGGCATATGCGTTGTTGAAGGTGTAGAAGAAAATAAGTCACAACTCGGCTAGGAATTACCGGCAAGCTTGTTATGTATAATCTCAAGGAGAAGATGGCAAAAGAAGTCAAAGAAATACATGACTTCCCTGGTGAACTGGGTGGTCAGTTCAGGTAACACGGGTCTGTTTGAGTTTATCTGTTTATGTTCTACTAGGGGGAGTAACAGTTGTTATGAACTTTTGATATGCAGTTCTGTCCATTTGTTTTTTTGTGAATCATTTCAATATAAATGTGAAGTATCTGCTTATTACTTCATTTTGACCTTTGCCTTCTGTTTGATATGCAGCTTCGTCCATATGTTTGGCATTTTGATCTCTGTGTTCTTTGTAGCTACAATCACGACATCACAAAAGAAACCCTGCCTTGTATAAATCGGATGACGTACGCATGCCATTTCAAGCTAATTATTTACGGACCAGAGTGTATGCCTCAACTTCCTCGTCATCTAGACAACGCTGCTAGTAAGGCAGGTAATTAGTTTGTATATCATTTCAACATGTATATGCTCAATTCCCTTTTCATATTATAAATTGCCTTTTGGAGGAAGAATAAAAATGGCGGAAGCGCTAGTGGGGTTACTTCTTATTGAACCTTTGTGACTTCCTTACCCCACACATGTTGTTAACTGCAATTAATGTTTACTTCTTTCAACGCCTCTTAGCCTTCAGAGTTGGTTTGGTTCTTTCTTCTTACTTTTGTAGATAAGGTGTTCTTGCCCTAAGATAAGACAAAGTGAGTTTTAAGAAACTAGTTTTGACATTTATAGTATTAGGCTTCCCATCTGGCATAGTTTGTGAAGTGGCATTTGGTTAGCCTGGTACTATTATATGTTGACTGTTATGCTGCTTTTTTAAGTTTAGTTTTTAATTTCCTCGAGAAATCCACACGAGCTTTTATTTTTTCTCCTTGGAACTTGTCATGTGAGATCATACTTTGTCTTGTCTAAAGGAATTCTTCAGAAGACTTCAATTTCTGCTTTGTTATTTTCCATAGATCGAAAGAGGTCAAATCTGTACGAGATCTTACATCAGGATGTCGAGAAAATTTTGGATGTGATGTCTGAACTGGATCAACCTGCATCCCTTGATACGTTAATCTATTGGTTATAGAATTGCTTCAACACATTCTTGTCACGTTTCCCTGAAATTTTGGATACTGCGAATACCTAACTAGAGCTAAGTAGAGTTCGTGGTCCTGGACATCAAAAAGCTACATTGCTTTTGTAGCTTAGCTTGTCACCGTTCACTGTTATAAAATGCCAGGCCAGCTAATATTTAGTTATTTAGTCTGGCGATAACATTAGTTACGAAATCCGTTCTGGTCGCCGTTCCGTTTTGTTCTTGTGGATCGGAACGATCCGGAATCGGGACAGAATGGCGATCCGATCCGATTTCAGTGTAATATATAATCAAATACATATTTATCTATATATTTATGTATTTGAGTATCTTTTAGAATTTATATAGATACACTCTATAAAAATATACGTACATATACATGCATTTCAATTTAATCATTAAGGTGGTAAAATGTAGAAAAATCTATCACAAATATTGACGTATATGGTGTTCCGGACCGGATCACCCAGATCTGACTGGAATCGCCCGGAACAGACTGGAACCAACTGGAATTTGACTGAGATGGAACTTTAATAGATCCGTTTCTGGTATTGTCCCCAACCAGAACGATCTGTCCGTTCTGGACTGGAACAGAACCGATTTGACAACTATGGCGATAACAGTATATGCTCCGTTGGAATATAAACTGGTAATGGGGTCACTCTGATACCCTCTGGATACATTACTTTGAGGTCTTGGTGTTTTGAGTGTTTAGTCATAGTAATCTCTTCATTTTGCTTATCAGAAATGCACTTGGTCTTTTGTTGTCAAAGACTCTATGATCGATCTTTCTTGTTCTTGTTTCAACTGTTCGGACTTTGTAGTCACAGAAATGCAGTTGTTTTAGGAAGGAGAGAAATTACCCCATGACACACTGATGGATGTTGCTTATAGGACTTTTTCATCTTTTGTTATGCTGGAGAAATTACTTCCAGTAGATAGATAGCTGACAAACGGGCCGCCCAGGGCCGGGAACGGACCGTCTGAAGGAGGACCTCGATCCTGAGTAGGGCCGGGCCTGGCCTGGAAGTTGGAATCTTAGGACTGGCTCGGCCTACAGGACCGGATCCCATGTGTGTGCTGGTCCGGGGCGCGGTGGTCCTAGCTAGTTTGGCGGTCATGGGCTGGTCCGGCGATCCCCGAGCCGGGCTGGTTCACTCTTCAGACGGGCCTTGGCGGTCCTCCGGCCCATTTGACAGCTCTACAGCAGAGTAAGCAGTGCCTCATCCAACAAAACTAGTTGATTGCCTCGCCATCAGCAGAACGGGTAAAATATTTGATTACTACCCGATATCTAGTATTAGTATATCATTGGTAACAGAGTATAAATCATGAAGAATTTTGCTTTCTTTTTCAGTCTGGTGTTCTGATGAGTCTTTGGTACTTACTGAGGCGTGCCCTTGCCCTATACTATACCAGCCAGTTTCTTTTCCCGGGTTGAAGAGTTTGTTTTTGCGTGATAAGACAACATTTGTTAGAATTGACGGAAACTGAATACCCAAAGGCTCCTAAATATTTACTACATAAAAAACGTAAACAAAGTAGTTTTGATATTCTAGCTGCTTGCTAGGGCAATGCTGTTGAAACGGATCTTACATAGGCAACTGTATATTGAAGATTTTATGTCTACATACGTACTGGAACCGGGGAAGAAGTCCTTATGGGAAGTCCAACTATATTCCTCTTTTCCAAGTCAGAATTTAAATTTCCTCCGGAAATATTAGTGATAACCTCCTATTGAGTGGCTTACAACTTGTCTTCGCCATCACAAATTGACCCTTGAAGCCTTATAATTAAAGCTAGGAATGGCCATTTCGTGGAAACTATTTGGAGGCACAGTCAGAGAGCCAGAACTCTGCAATGATCTTAAGCTGTGAGTGCTGATGTGGTCTTCTATGAACAATGCACAGTTCTGGTATTCTATGAAGTTTGTTGTGAGGAGGACGATAGCAAGAACCCAGAAAAATGCTACTACTATGTTTTTTCTTACTAGTTCTTAAATGTGAACATAGCTGATTTCTTTTCTCTGTTCTTTCAGGAGAACCAGGATTGTAGCAGCATAAGCGCGCTTTGGCTCTCAGCTCTACTTGCCAAAAGCATATACGTGTGACCCTCCTGAGCGATGAATAACTCAAGTGGTGGTGGTGGTGGTGGAACTAACAAATTAACCGGTGAAAATTCAAATTCTGGTAGCAGACTTCTCATATATAGAAGAGACACTGAAACTTGTGTTCAAACTGAATGCGTTCTTACAGTGGATGCAGAATACAACTTTTCATGTGTCAAGGGGCATCCGGACACCGCCCCCATGTCCGTCTATGAAGCTGAAGTAGCTGCAGCATGCTGTAGAAGAAAAAGCTTTCATATTATTTACCACCTTCTGAAACTAGCGTAATTGTAAACCCAACCGCATGTATGGATAGCAGCAAATATTGTTGTGTTCAAAGGTGAACTGAGCTCTAACAATGCACAAGACAACTTCTCATGATCTCATCTAGTAACGAGATTATGACACTTACCACCCAAAACTATCTCTGCAGTTGAATGGATGTTACAGTGAGTGCACAGTATCATTGAGAATCTGTGCAGTTTTTTTTTTTTTTTTTTTTTTTTTTTTTTTTTTTTTTTCTGTTTGAAGCTGTCGTGTGAGAACAGTCTTTGAAACCCGACTTTTTTTTTAAGAATTCAGTTTTACACTACAAAGACAAAATCTAAAAGCTGCCACAGAAAGTCATACCAAACTTTTCAGAAAAACTTAAGACATATTAAAGGTTCAAAGTGGATTAAAAGCTACAAATAAATCATACCAAACCTACCAATAATGTAAAGAGTGCAAATAAGTTGTTACTTCATAGAAGAAGACATTAAACCTGCATGCAAAATGCAGTTTAGGACACAAAATCCCCTGCACTTTCAGTTTTCCACTACAACCTCATGCAATATACATCCGTGGGACAAATAACTCCCAACACTTTCAATTTCCCACTAAATTCCCTGCAATATACATTTGTGAGACACTTAACCCAAAATTGATAACGTAGGTCAAATTTCTAACGAAAATTCATCACTGACTCTTCGTGGGGATGTGACAGTCCGCTCGTGGGTCTCTGGATAACATATGAGGGTCGCATGCGAAGGACCCTTACTCTAGCTTCCAAGCCACTCGCACCATCCAAGTCCGTTAGCATGAGGCGCATAAGCGAAGGAAACTGCCTCGTAGTTCTTCGCATATGCGTAGACAAATGATGCATTTCGGTGCTACGCAGAGCACAACGGCTGCATACGTGCCCCTTATCCGGAGTGGCTTGTCGATGTCATCACGATTTAGGGCTAGGCCAAATTGACAGTGGCCTCCAGCTATCCTGTGGACCTTGTGACTTGCGATAAATAAATTGATTTTCAATAAGGAAGACTCCACCCTGGATCAATTGTTTCACCAAGCTCAGGATCTCAGCTTTGCTATTAAAGCTACTTGTGGTTCTAATTTCTGTAATCTATAATATTCTGTTCAGATTTATCAGGATGGTTGAAGTTGCTACTGGTTGCGTGCTTCTCCGGTGGTTGTTGGTAAGCCGGATGCTCTTTTGGTTTCTAGTTGGGTTAAGGGTTTGGTTAAAAACTTTTGCTATAAATATTCAGGGATATGGTTAGATCAAAAGACCATTGGCGTAAAGCCCAATCTTCGGATATGACAGGCCCAAGTTTAAATATGTGTAGGCTTGGGCCCGTTTTGAAGAGAATGAAAATAATGAGCTTACACGGCCCATGTTTTATCCAACCCAATAGGGAAGGACAAAAAGTAAATAAACTCACTGAACTTCACCTCTTTCTTCTCACTCCATCACAACCAGACCGTAGTTCTCCTCCGGCGAAATGGCTCCGTCGACCATCTCCTTTCCGATCATCGGACGGATCTCGGGCTAGGGTATCTTCTTCTCTTACTCTGCTCAAACCAACGCCTCTTCAAATCCACCACTTCGCTTTCACCTTCGTATTCGATCAAATCTACAGCGAGATAGAGTCATCGCATGAGAGAATTTGCTTAAATCTCATTAATTTCTGAAAATTTTGGAGGATTGTTCAGAGCTATCAGAGCCCTGGCATTCGAAAATGTTGAACTTCTCTACCACGGTACATGTGTGGGAAAATTTTCTTGCATTTCATTAATTTTTCTCAGTCAGTGTTATCATCTATTACTACTAGTGCTAGTTGATTGATTTCATAAGGCAAAAAATTAACTACTAATTTCTCATATTCTGCAGAGTTTAAATCCACTAAGAGTAGTCGAATAATGAAGAGGTTGATTCTTGCTGGAGGGATTCTTTATCAAGAGATAGAAACAGTACAAGGTTTTCGATTCTTCCTCTTACTTTATTCCTCCCACATTTATATTGGGAAAGTTTAACTACATTAGTACTACCTCCGTTCTCTATCTATCTTCACAGTTTGACTTTTTCCTCCACAATCGCGCCACTTTGACCCGGTGATTTGGATATCAAAACGATGAATTTTGTTGGTAACTTTTTAATGGTGTTGTAAAGTTTACTCTACAACATGATTCAAAGATTATCAAATATTTGCATTGTTTTACTAATCAAATTACCGAATCAAAGTGATAAAGTGAATAGTGATAAAATGAAAACTGTGAAGATAGATAGAGAACAGATGAAGTATTTGTTTGTGTTTGGGAAGACGTCTTGACCTTACAGTTTGAAGGCTGTTATTCTTTCTTTTGGTGGAACAGAGAACGGGCCTTTATATGTAAATCTATCTCCATTTTCATTAATGTCATCAGGGTACGTCGGAAGAAGAATTAAGTGATAGTAACATTCTGCTACATGAATAGTGAATGGTATCGGTATACTAGGTTCCGAAATCTATAAACCATTAAGAGTAGTCGAATGATGAAGAGTTTGGTTCTTGGTGTAGGCAACTCTGGTTTGATAATTGTTGCATTTGTGGGTTTGATGCGTTGAATTGTGGTTTAAAGGTCACTGGCCAGACCTTGTAACAAATAGAAACAGAGTTAAGGTTATCAAATCTTTCTCTCGCCTCGAATTAAATCTCTGTAGATCAATTAGGTCATACTTGCCCAATTGTCTTTTACCTTATTTGATGATTTCAATCTTTTTTTATTAATTGTATGGGTTATTTGGGTGGTAGTTTTACCTTCCCAATTCTGTATGATATGCCACAGATGTTTCGACACAAGTTACATTGTTTCAAGATTACTTAAAATAACCGTTTATTTCAGGTCATTGTCAGACGCGATATTCAGATTTTGTTCGGCTACGGATGCCCAAGCTCAGACAAAAAGGTGGTTTTTCCGGCAAATTTGCTTAAAAAACATGTCCTTCTCGACGACGAGATGTAACTTGTAAGTAGTACTCTGTTGTCTTGTTATTTGTCATAGGTGCCCGTATCTTTTTTTTAATTGGCATTTAAAAGATTCATATTCCTTGAAAATTCTCGTTATGCGCTTATGCAGTAAATCCCAGATCTTGTATATTTTGGTTTAGAAAGGCATTGCAAATGGAACAACCTTGCCGTTGCGTAATTTAAAAATTCGGAATCTTTTGAATTCAGTTGCCTTTTCTTTTCATCACACACAATCTTTTAGTCAAATCTATCATTTCGAGTCTGGCATCTGAAATCCCTTCTCAAGCTTCTCACAGCCAACCCTTCTTCTTTTAGCTCTACTAAATGGGCGGCGTTTAGATTCACCTGTATGTACACTCTGTAATAGAAAAGGTTAGCTCTTCTTCGACATTATTCCTATTTTACGAGCATACTCAGCGGAATGAACAAAATAATTATTTATGAACTCGGTGTCCTGGTGTATAATTTAGATTCAGGCTTAAAAAGGAAGTGTGCTTGCTCATCCCTTAGGACCCAGTTGCTAGAATAGGAAATCTATGTAGCACAGGTGCGGGTGCGGGTACGGGAACTGGGTGCGGGTTCGACAAATTCCCAAAAATTGAGGGTGCGGGTGCGGAGGGGGTGCGGGTGCGGCGGGGGGTGCGGTGACTTTATTTATATTTTTATTATATTATTTGTGATACAATTATTATCATTATACAAAAGAAGGAATTATAGCAATCCCAATTACAATCAAACAGGAATTAATACACAAATTCGAAGATAAACAGGTTTTGTATCAACAATGTAATCTTTTCGTGTCATTGTTTGTCTTTGTGAAGAGACGAGTAATCTTAGAGTTAGAAATGTCCACACAGATACACGTTTTTTTATTAAATTGTAGTTGTATTTTAGAGGACCACTCAACTAAAACTTTCAAAATTACCCTGAATTCTCTCCAAAGCACCCGCCAAGCACCCACGAAGCACCCAAGCACCCACGAAGCACCCAAGCACCCACGAAGCACCCTAAAGCACCCGGTGCGGGTGCGTCACCTTTCAGAAGCACCCGTGCTACATAGTAGGAAATATATTAAAATTCAAAACTTGCTTAATCTATGTGCATAGTCAAAAGTAATAAACACGAGCGGAGGGCATATGCACTAGATTATACTCCCTCTCAGCAAGAAATTGATTTCTCCCTGGAATAAAGTTCCGACTAGGGTTGTTCGACGACTTCTTGTTGTGCTTGTCGGATCGAACGATGACCTCTGAACTCAAATTGGCGACGACGGCCGCCTAACCAGTCATTGGTAACAGATACTCTTGGAAGAGATTTTGATATATGCCTCCCACCGAAACTAGTCACCTGACCGAAGCCTGGTATCGAATCAGTGGTGGCTGTCTCAAATCTCCGACCCCCAGTTTGTTTAAACGTCACTCTCAGCACAGAGGTCTTAACAACAAGTTTCATACTGGTATGGTTCGTGACTAATTCTGAATATGATTTGCAGAATTTCCGTTTTCGTTGCTTTCGGTGATGACTTGAACCCATCCTATCAAACTATTCCATCATCAGGGTTCCTCTATGATGATATTACTAGGCAGCTTCTTGAAGATGAAGTTTCTGGGATTGGGATCATTGATTCTTGTAATAAGCTTTCCTGTGTTTATTGTCTATGCAACCCAACCACAAAGACCTTCAGATTGCTACCCACTGTACCCGCCCCCCATATGGGCCAGTGCCACTATACACTGATTATTTAGCTTTCAACCCTCAGTTTACCTCGACTATAAGGTCACTAGTATTAGGTCGAAACTTGACATATATTCCTCTGAGGATAAACTCCGGAAGACTTTTGATCCTCGTATTTATCCGTCATATGGACAAGGTTTTTTCTTGAATGGCTCAATGTATTGGCTATCCGATGATATGTCTTTATGTATACAATGAGGAGATGAAACAATTAGACTTCTTGCTTCATGGCTCACCTAATCCCTTTTTCTGAACAAATTTTTGTACGCAGTTGGCAGTCATTTGTATTACATATAGAGGAAGGGTGACGACAAAGAAACACATGATTTTTGTGTAGTTGAGATGAGAAGTGATCTTTCGGAGTGGGTTATCAAGTATGATGCACGTGTTTGTCCCCTGTTGTCTGCATACCCTCAAATAGGGGCCCAACACTTGCATCATACTTAGTAATCCACTCCGAGAGATCACTTGTCATCACACCTACAAAAAATCTGGTGTTTCTTCGTCGTCACCCTTCCTCTCTATGTATAACAAATAACTCCCAACTTGTGTAAATTCGTCCAGAAACAAGGATTAGGAAAGTCGGGAAGCAAGTCTAATGGTTTCATCCCCTCACTGTATACAGCAAAACAGAATGACCTTTCATTACAGAGCCAGTACAGTGAGCCATTCAAGAAAAAACCTTCTCCGGATGATGGGTGAATAGGAGGACCAAACATCTTCCGGGGTTCATCCTCAGAGGAATATATGTGAAGTTTCCTGTACAAATCTAACCTCTTCCTAATGCTAATGACCTTATACTGGGAGGAGACAGAAGTGTTGAAAGCTAAATAACCAGTGCATGTTTGCCCAGGCCCATAGTGGACTGGTCCAATGGGTAGCAATCTCAAAGTCTTTGTGGTTGGATTGCAGACACAATAGTCACTATAATATTTCGAGTTGCAAAGGGAAAAGCCCATTACAAGAATCGATGAACTCAATCTCAGAATCTTCATCTTCAAAAAGCTGTCTAGTAATAGCATATGGAGGAACCCATATGATGGAATTGTTTGATATGTTGTGTTCAAGGCATTGAAAGAAACGAGAGCAAAGTTTGCACCCTCTGTCACAAACATACCAGTATGAAGCTTGTTGTTAGGAGTACTGTGCTGAGAGTGACGCTGAACAAATTGAGGATCGGAGATCTGAGACAGCCACTGCTTCAATACCCGCTTCAACCGCCTCACTGGTTTTGGTGGGAGGCATATCAGTATCTCTTCCAAGAGGTATCTGTTGCCGGCTAC
Organism: Linanthus parryae; assembly: GCA_023055425.1. Classification (NCBI taxonomy): domain Eukaryota; kingdom Viridiplantae; phylum Streptophyta; class Magnoliopsida; order Ericales; family Polemoniaceae; genus Linanthus; species Linanthus parryae. The sequence goes on from JALGPY010000002.1 coordinate 4,885,730, forward strand.
TAGTTCGGTGGCCGTCATCGTCATTTTGATTGTGGAGGTCATCGTTCAATCTGCCAAGCACAACAAGAAGTTCTCAAACCTAGTCGGGAATTTATTTTTAGGGAGAAATAGGTTTGTTTCTTACTTAGAGGAAGGATAATCTAATGCATACGCCCTCCATTCGTGTTTATTACTCCCATTTCACTATGCACAAAGATTAAGAAGTTTTCGTATTTTTTATTTATTTCCTATTCTACCCGCAAAATGACTTGCAACTGGTTCCTAAAGGATGAGCGAGCACACTTCTTTTCTAAGCTTCAATCTAAATGATACACTAGGATACCAAGTTCATAAATAATTATTCTCTGCAGTTTACATAAAGTTATACGTAGTGTTTGCACATGCTGTATTAACTAATGAATCTAGAGAAAGGTTAAACTAAACTTGATTCCACGCAGTACTATCCTAAAATAGGAACAATATCAGAGAAGAGCTAAACATTTTCTAATGCACAGTTATAAATACTGGTGAATCTAAAAGCCATTCGTTTTGTAGAACTAAAGTAAGAAGGGTAATATGTGAGAAGCTTGAGAAGGGAATTGAGATGCCAGACTTCAAATGATAAATTTGGCTAAAGCAGTATAATCGTGTGTGGCGAAAAGAAAAGGCAACTGGGTACTATTCACTGTCAATGTGAAAAGGCGTCAGAACGCGAGTACTTTTATGAGATGGGAGATGCTGATGTCGGACAGGATGACTATGATGATTACGACCCAATTTTGGATAAAGGTAAATGTATTATGAATGATGCAGAATCTACTAATATTCGTAAGTATCTTGTCTACGTATCAATCACCCATCTCATACAAATACTTTGCACAAAAAGTTATCCTCTGCGAGCTTCATGTTCGATCTAATCAAGAGAGAGTGACTCGTTGTAGAAGGACGACACCCTTCAATGACTTCGCACTAGGCGTGAATCCAAGTAGAGAAAATTAAACAAGAACGAGAAGGAGTTTGGAGGACTGCTCAGAGTCTGGTAAAATGAAACTGTTGAAGATCTCCTCAATGGTACATGTGTGGGAAAATTCGCTTGCAGTTCATAAATTTTTGTTCAGTGTGTGGTATTGATTACTGTTTAGTTGATTAATTTTATAAGGCAAATAAAGCACTAATTCTGCAGGATTTAGAGTAACCGAATAATGAAGAGCTCCTCTGGCTTGATGATAGTGGCTTTTGTGGGGTGCACAGTTTAATAGTACAAGGTTTTCAAACCTTCGAACAATATTGAATGCTATGCTTGGTCCTCAAATCTTCAAATAATGATGGGAAGATTGTCTTGACCTTAAAATTTGAAGACTTTCAATCCTTTTTATCTATTTCCATTTTCTTTAATTCCATCAGGGTTTGGTATCACCTACTTGTCCATTTCGTGAGGAAGATTTAGTGATAGGAACATTCTGCAGTATGAAACTTGAATGTTATGCTAGGTCACCAACTTTATAAACCGTTAAGAGTAGCCGACTACTGAAGAGTTTGAATTTTGCAGGAAGCTCCCATGCGTCGATAATTGTTGCATTAGGGGGTTGCAGGGTTGGATTGTGGTTTGATGGCCACTGGCCACACCTCTTTTTAGGGGTTCTGATTAACTAATATAAATATAATTAAGGTTTTGAAATCTTTCTCTCGCCTTGAGTTAAATCTCCTAGATCAATTAGGTCATAGTTTCTCCGATTCTCCTTTACCTTATCTGAGTTTTTCTAAACTTATTTTATTTGATGTATGTGGTTATTTGGATGGTAGTATTACCAACTCAATTCCGTATGATACGCCACAAACGTCTGAACACAAGTTGCATTGATTCATACTTAAAACAATCCTTTATTTCAGGTCATCGCGAAGACATGATATTCAGATTTTGGTTGGCTATGGATGGCCAAGCTCAGACAAAATGTGGTTATTCCGGCAAAGTTGCTGAGGAAACGCATCCTTCTCAACAAAGGAGATGTAAGTAGTACGCTAGTGTCTTGTTATTTGTCATAGCGCCCGCATTACTTTTTAATCGACTTATACCTTGAAATTCTCTTAATGCACTTGTGCAGTATATCCCATATTTTGAAAGTTTTAGTTTACAAACACATTGCAAATAGAATGCCGTGAAACTAGGGAAATCTTTTGAATTCAGTTTCCTTTTCATCACATGATTATACTGCTTTAGCCAAATTTATCATTTGAAGTCTAGCATCTCAATTCTTTTCTCAACCCTCTCACAGCCAACCCTTCCTTTTCTAGTTCTACTAAACGGATGGCTTTTAGGTTCACCAGTATATAAAACTGTGCATTACAAAAGGTTTAGCTCTAAATGTTCCTATTTCAGGAGGGTACTGAGTGGAATCAAACTTGGATTTACCTTTCTCTAGATTCATTACTTAGTACATCGGGTATGTTTGGATGTGCTGAAATAAGTGAGATTTTGAGCTTAAAAGCTCATTTAATCATTAGTGTTTAGATACGCTAGATTAAATTAGATAAATAATTTTTATTTGTAAAGAAAATGATTTTTTTTTGAGTGTAGCCGTTAAAAAACTTTTTTTCCCGTAGTTAGTTCTTCTATTAATGTTGTGTTTTGGTTCAAAATATGATAAAGTCGGTTCATAAATTGATTAAAATTTCCTATTTGCAATGAATGAAAGAAACTGTGACAAAATTCTATCAAGAAACTGACATGTTGGAGCCAATTTACCAAAATCCGGAATTCCTCCTAAAATCATGGATTCCCCCTTAGAATCCGGAATTCCGGTTGTACAAAATCCTAAATCCTAAATTTCCTTCGGAAGTCCATTTTTGGGGTAGAGGATTGACTAATAATCTCAGATTATTGACAGTATACTCGACCTCTCACATTACTCCCATCCAAACGGGACCATCATGTGGAAACGCTATATATAATTTTATTTAAATGCACATAATAATTATTTATGAACTTGCTATTCTGGTTTACAGGTGCGAATTCGGTTCGGTTCACCCGAGAACCGAACCGAAACCGAGAGAAAACAAACCAAGTAAAAGGTTCCGAACCCGAACCGACAAACCGACGAACCGAACCGGACCCGGGGTATACCGGTTACGGTTCGGTTTCTACTTTTTTCGGAACCGGAACCGGAACCAGAACCGTTGGAACCGGAACCAGCCCGGAACCGAACCGAAAAACGGTCCAACGGCTTGATTTAAAAAAAAAATGCCCGTTTGTGTGTTGTCCTAATCGGTATGGGCCGGTTCCGAACCGGAACCGAACCGAAACCGAACCGGTCAACCAACCGGTTTTGGTCAACGGTTCCGGTTCGGTTCCAGCCGAACCCAATTATTCGGTTCCGGTTCAACCGAACCGAATACCCATAGCTAACCGAAAAACCGAACCGAAACCGACCGGTTCGGCTACACCCGGTTCGATTCCGGTTCGGTTCGGACCGAAATCGCACCCCTAATCTGGTTTATCATTTAGATAGAGGCTTAATAAAGAAGTGTGCTTGCTCAGCCTTTAGGACCCAGCTGCAAGTCGATTTGAGGGTAGAATAGGAAATAAAATTAAAATGCTAAAACTTTCTTTATCTTTGTGCATAGTCAAATGGGAGTAATAAACACGAATGGAGGGCGTATGAAGTAAATTATCCTTTCTCTCAGTAAGCAACAAATCGATTTCTCTCTATAAATAAATTCCCTAATAGGGTTTTTGACGACCTCGTTGTGCTTGGCGGATTGAATGATGACCTCCAAAATCAAAGTGAAGATTACGGCCGCCAAACAAGTCGCTGGCAACAGATACCTCTTGTAAGAGATACTGATACGCCTCCCACCGAAACCAGTGACGCGATCGAAGCTTGTAGCAAAGCAATGGCTGTCTCAAATCTCCGATCCCCAATTTGTTCAGCGTCTCTCTCAGCACAGTAGTCCTATCAACAAGTTTTGTACTGATATCTTCGTGACCGATCGTGCATTTATTTCAAGAAACACTGACCTTGATTTTGTTTCTTTCAATGTTTTGGACCAACATATCAAACAATTCCATCATTAGGGTTCCTCTATGATGCTCTTGCTAGACAATTTGTTGAAGATGAAGTTTCTGAGATTGAGATCATGGATTCTTGTAATGGGCTTATCGTGTGCAGCTTGAAATATGCTTGATGTTTATTGTGTCTGCAATCCAACCACAATGACCTTCAGGTTGCTACCCGCAGGACTAGTCCCCTATGGGCCTGGCCGAACTTTCACTGGTTATTTAGCTTTCAACCCTTCAGTCTCCCCCCATTATAAGGTCATTAGCATAAGGAAGAGGTTAGATTTGTGCTTGAAATTTGACATATATTCCTCTGAGGATCAACTCCGGAGAAGGTTGAATGGCTCAATGTGCTGGCTCTCTAATGGAAGGTCCTTCTGTTTTGATGTATAAATGAGGAGATGAAACCATTAGACTTGCTTTCCGACTTTCCTAATCCTTATATATGGAAAAAGTTATACGCAGCTGGTAGTCGTTTTTATTACATGTATCGTTTGTTTGAGGTCCTTATGCCTATATGGAGTAAAGTACTCTCATATAATAATTGCTCTTGTTTAAGACTACACCTTGGGGAAGAATAGTTGACTTGTCATGAATTTTTTGATGTGCTGCTCAATGCATATATGCACGGTGTTTTTTGTTAGTGAATAATTTCAATATAAATGTCTGGAATTTGCTTTATTAGTACTTTGATGGCATTTGCCTTCTGTTTATCATGTATCTCTCTACCTGACGGATTATGTTGATGTGCATGCGCTTATTCTATGTAGCTACATCATGACAATATATGAACAGAAGAAACCCTCATATATGTGTCGTACTTGTATGATATTGTACATCGGGGTGTTTAGATTTTTAATGTAATGCCTGAGCAGAATCAACATGATAAACTAATTGGTAATGGGGTTGGTCTTACTCCGTCTTCCATTAATTTGAGGTTTTGGTGTTTTGAGTGTTCATTCATTGTTAATCTCTTCATTGTGCTTATATCTTGAAATGAACTCTTCTTTGGTTTCAAAGTACTCTGATCTTTCCAGTTCTTGTTTCATCTGGTTTGCTGCTCTTAGCTGAATCTTGGTTGGTTGTCATCCCAGTGTAAGACTGTTAAGTTATGCAAAACAGCCGTGAACAATGGCTGATAAGGAAACTTCTAATTAAATAAATTGAAATAGTCATGACATCATGTGGCTATTTTCGGCATTTCAACCTAATTCTCCTTTGCAGCCATTTGAAGGAACAGCCCCACAGCCGGGGGAGGGGGGACGGTCACCATTTTTGTGTTCATCAGGATCAGTCTTCCGTTTGTCGTTCTGAATTGAAAGTAGCGGCATAATTGTCCTAGCTAGCTAATATACAACAATAATAAAAAAGAAAAAAAAAAGTGATTTTATCATCACCATGGGATTCAACTGCTGAAATGGATGATGTCTGATGCTACAAAGAAGAGGTTTTTGAATAAGAACTTAAAGCATGTTAGAACCATCATCAAACAGGAGATAGGCTTTCAAAGAAGGGGTAAGAACTGCGAATGCTGAAAAGATTGTCACCACAAGTAGTTGTTTGGCTGCTGTCATGGAAATCAAGAAGCACCACCGTCCATGTCTTGCTTTGTAGATTATAGGATATAAATCTTCCACCAATTGACAACACTACTGATAAAGCATCGTTGTCTATGTTTTCCTTACCGATTGACATCACACCCAATCCGTCTCTTTCGTATAACCTAAGGTTGTCTCCATCTAAATCAGGAACAACTTGTCTGAGATTGACTGTGTACTTTTTCACCCAACTGCAGTAGTCCAAGCCCATCTCAAGAACCTTGAAACCCAGAGGACATCGCTTGTGAGCTTGAATCAGAAACAATCTGCCATCACATACCCCCCAAAACCTGATTTTCTTGCTTGCAAGAATTTTAGGATATTCTGGTAGCTTGATTCCTGTCAGCTTCTTTGAGGAAGGGTCAAACCAAATGTGATAGCCGCGTTCGCTGATCCAGTGAATTGCACCATTCCGAAAGGTTTGGTAATTATAAATCCAACCCCACAGACCTAGTGGTACATCCAACTTCAGGCTCTGCTCTCCCCATGATGCAAACTCTGACTGATAGAGATCAATCTCAATAGATTCCCTACTAGGAGGATAAAATTTAAATCGACCTGCTACAACATAGTAGTGAGGTGACCTTGAAGGATCAAAGCACAAGCTACTGAAGTCCACATAAGTCATTCCAGAACAATTAAAAGGAATTGATCTGTAGCTTTGGGTGGTAGGGTTACAGACAGCGTAATGAGCACCACGATCTCGGTAGAAGGAGCATAGAATCAGCCCGTGACAGGAGCTTTGAATATAAATGTATTTGTTGGGATGGAGTCCATCAAGGAAGGAAAGTTCTGGATGACTCGAAGAAGAGCCGGTGCGGGACAAGGAAAAAAACACTCGCTCACGCGTCATATACACAGCAGCAGAGTTAAACAATTTCGGGTTACATTGGGTGTGCTTCAAAGAAAAGTTGGAATCTGAGATAAGTTCGCGCCAATGCTTGGAGACACTCTTGAACCTTATGAGCGATTTCACTGGCACTCGTAACAAAATCTCAACCAAGAGATCTACATTGTTCATAACTTTATCAGCTGCCACTTCCCATCTGCTAGAACAAGTAGTTGCCGCCTTACCAAGCTTTCTTTTCTTGCCCATCTTCTATTTCGCCCAGGAGAAAAACGATCAATAAGAAAAAGTGGGTTCAAGCCTTTCAGACCAGAGAAATGAATTTTTTTCCTGAATGACAAATTTCTTCGCACAATAAACTAAAAAAGCAAATTTTCTTCTGTATAAAATTTTGTTTTTATTTAGCTAAATCCATGATCGACAAGTTAATTCATGTGTTTCTCTCATAGGATTGAAATCTAAAGCCATCCAATATCATCCTAACGAAAGCCTTACAAAATGAAATTAAAGAAGCTGAGATTAAATTTTTGAAGCTACCAACCTGTGTTACTTTTGTCAGGCTCGCAGGAAATGGATCCAATTATCAGATGCAATTCGTCGATGCTGATATCCCCCGATCAACTCTGAAAGCCTTGTTTGTGACTGCTGCGTCTATGTATCTGGTTGCCATCTTTTTTCCAAGGGATTAGATCTGAGGTTCTACGCTGTGTTATATAGAGTATGTTCATCAGTCCATGGGAGGCCAAAGCTCACGGTCATTAATGTCACAAACAGAGACCATTGGTATTCCAAGATATAAAAGCATATTTGACCATTGGTATTCCATGCATGGAATTTCTCCAAAAAACCATCAAGTAATATTGTGCTACCAATAATGTGCAAAACTATTCCTCAAAAAAGTATAAATGATATCATTCTGCAAATTCCTACTATCCATTTCTAGGGTTTCAACTAACAAACCAAAAGATCTTCAAAATTGACGCCCAGGAACAAAAAATCGAATATTTGCAGCCGGCAAAAGCACATAATTAGAACGGTAGAGTTGAATTAAAACAGAGCAGGAAACATACATACCCCTTTCCGACCGACCCTCCAAAATGGACCAAATCAACTAAAGTTGAAATCTTCAATTCGAATCTCCGGCTGGCATCTAAGCAACTGACGACAGAATCATCTACGAGATCGATGAATTAATTTCTGGGCTTGACGAAATAGAACCCTTACCCGATTGAACAAAGAAACCCTAAAAATTGATCGATTAGGGAACAAAGACGAGGGTTGGTAGGGGAGAGTCAAATACACTAATAATGATGGTGAAGAGAAACGGGATGAACTGGGAAGGAGGAGGGAAATTCACCACTTGACTCCGACGACCGACGACGGAGTTGCGACAGAGTTTTAGGTGTGGCGGCGGACTGCTTCAGTCGTCGCCCTTCATCTTCGAGCTAGAGAGAAATGAGGAGAAGGTATTCTGTCAGAAATCGATTGGAATGCCCACCACATAAGCATGCCATAGTGGTGGGGCTAGCCCCGATAAATAGTTTCTCAAAAATGAGTAGGTGCATCAGCTCTAGGGGTGTTATGTTGTGGATCGGGCTTGCAAGACACACTCACTCGGCCCTCAACAAAGCACTGATTAAACCTAACACTTATTGGGCCCAATTAATTATTTACTCTTTTTTCTTCTTTATGACACCAGTTTGACTTTTTGACTTGTATTTGAGTCACTTTGACCGGGTGATTTGGATAGCAAAACGATGAGATTTTTTATAATTTTTTCACCGTGTTATAGAGCAACTTTTACTCGACATCACCATGAAAATATTATCAAAAAATTACATCGTTTTACTATCCAAATCACATGGTCAAAGTGACCCGGTGAATAGTGGTAAAAGTCAAACCGGTGTTATATAGAAGAAACGGAGTTAGTATAATACATAGACCAGCCCGCACTACATTAATTAAGTGTGGAATGAGTACCCGTGGCGGGTAGAAAGCGGGCTGGACCGAATTTAAAGCCCAAATTGCCATCCCTGCCTGGCTGATTATGTTGACGTGCATGCGCTTGTTCTACGTAGCTACATCATAATATTATATGAACAGAAGAAACCCTCATATATGCGTGGTACTTGTACGATATTCTACATTGGGGTGTTAGTTTTGTAATGTGATGCCGGAACGCTGTCAACATGTAGCACTTGATACCTTGGTCTGTTGGTTATAGAATTGCTTAATAACATTGTAGCTACATTCTCTGGCAATTTGGATATTGGTGCTCTGGTTCAGTTGCTTAAACCTGCATAGTTGCAGCTACATTATTTATGTAGCTTACCTTGTAAATGTTCACTGCTATGAAATATGAGACCATCTAGTACCAGTTTAAACTTGGCGATAATAGTATATCCCGAATTGGACTCTAAAGTTTGGGTGTTATAGCAGAGACACCCGGTCAAAGTAACCCAGATACAAGTCAAACTGGTGTCAGAGAAGAAAAAAGAGTAAATAATTAACTGGGCCCAATAAGTGTTGGGTTTAATCAGTGCTTTGTTGGGGGCCGAGTGAGTGTCTTGCAAGCCCGATCCACAACATAACAACCCTATAGCTAACACACCTACTCATAAATCTAAAAAAAATACACCTACTCATTTCTGAGAAATTATTTATTGGGACTAGCCCCACCACTCTGGCAATTTCAATCAATTTCTGACAAACGTGCATTAGTCAGATGGAACCCACTAATTTTTGAATACCTTCTCCTCGTTTCTCTCTAGCTCGAACATGAAGGTGACGACTGAAGCAGTCCACCGCCACACCTAAAACTCCGTCGCAACTCCGCCGTCGGTTGTCGGAGTCAAGCGGTGAATTTCCTTCCTCCTTCCCATTTCATTCCGTTTCTCTTCACCATCATTATTACTGTATTTGACTCTCCCCTACCAACCCCCGTCTCTGTTCCCAAATCGATCGATTTCTGGGGTTTCTTTGTTCAATCCGGTTAGGGTTCTAATTCGTCAATTCCAGAAGATAATTCATCGATCTCGTGGATGATTCCGTCGTCAGTTGCTTATATGCCGGGTTGAGATTCGAAATGAAGATTTCAACTTCAGTTGATTTGGTCCATTTTGGAGGGTCGATCGGAAAAGGGTATGTATGTTTCCTGATCTGTTTTAATTCAACTCTACCATTCTGATTATGTGCTTTTGCCGGCTGCAAAGATTCGATTTTTAGTTCCTGGTCGTCAATTTTGAAGATCTTTTGGTTTGTTAGTTGAAACCCTAGAAATGGATAGTAGGAATTTGCAGATTGATAAGATCTTTTATAGTCTTTTCTGAGGAATAGTTTTGCACATTATTGGTAGCACAATATTACTTGATGGTCTTTTGGAGAAATTCCATGCATGGAATACCAATGGTCAAAATATGCTTTTATATCTTGGAATACCAATGGTCTCTATCTGTGAGCATTGGCCTCCGATGGACTGATGAAGATACTCTATATAACACAGCGTGGAACCTCAGATGAATCACTTCGAAAAAAAGATGGCAACCAAATACATAGAAGCAGCAGTCACAAACAAGGCTTTCAAAGTAGATTGGGGGATATCAGCATCGACGAATTGCATCTGATAATTGGATCCATCTCATGCGAGCCTGACAAAAGTAACACAGGTTGGTAGCTTCTAAAATTATATCTCAGCTTCTTTAATTTCATTTTTAAGGCTTTCGTTAGGATGATATTGGATGGCTTTAGTTTTCAATTTTATGAAAGAAACACATGAATTAACTTGTCGATCATGGATTTAGCAAAGAAAAAACAAAATTTTACACAGAAGAAAATTGCCTTTTTAGTTTATTGTGCAAAGAAATTTGTCATTCAGGAAATTTTTTCATTTCTCTGGTCTGAAAGGCTTGAACCCACTTTTTCTTATCGGTCGTTTTTCTCCTAGGCGAAATAGGAGATGGGCAAGAAAAGAAAGCTTGGTAAGGCGGCAACTACTTGTTCTAGCAGATCGGAATTAGCAGCTGATAAAGTTGTGAACAATGTAGATCTCTTGATTGAGATTTTGTTACGAGTGCCAGTGAAATCGCTCATAAGGTTCAAGTGTGTCTCCAAGCATTGGCGCAAACTTATGTCAGATTCCAACTTTTCTTTGAAGCACACCCAATGTAACCCGAAATTGTTTAGCTCTGCTGCTGTGTATATGACGAGTGAGCGAGAGTTTCTTTCCTTGTCCCGCACGGGCTCTTCTTCGAGTCATCCAGAACTTTCCTTCCTTGATGGACTCCATGACAACAATTACATTGATATTCGAAGCTCCTGTCACGGGTTGATTCTGCGCTCCTTCTATCGAGATGGTGGTACTCATTACGCTGTCTGTAACCCTACCAGCCAAAGCTACAGATCAATTCCTTTTAATTGTTCTGGAATCACTTATGTGGACTTCATTAGCTTGTTCTTTGATCCTTCAAGGTCACCTTACTACTATGTTGTAGCAGGTCTATTTAATTTTTATCCTACTAGGAAATCTCTTGCGATTGATCTCTATCAGTCAGAGTTTGCATCATGGGGTGAGAAGAGCCTGAAGTTGGATGTACCACTAGGTCTGTGGGGTTAGATTTATAACGAACACCAAACCTTTTGGAATGGTGCAATTCACTGGATCAGCGAACGCGGTTATCACATTTGGTTTGACCCTTACTCAAAGAAGCTGACAGGAATCAAGCTACCAGAATATCCTAAAATTCTTGCAAGCAAGAAAATCAGGTTTTGGGGTGTGTGTGATGGCAGATTGTTTCAGATTTAAGCTCGCAACCGATGTCCTCTGGGTTTCAAGGTTCTTGAGATGGGCTTGGACAACTGCAGTTGGGTGAAAAAGTACACAGTCAATCTCAGACAAGTTGTTCCTGATGTAGAAGGATACGACCTTAGGTTATACAAAGACGGATTGGGTGTGATGTCAATCGTTAAGGAAAACATAGACGATGATGCTTTATCAGTAGTGTTGTCAATTGGTGGAAGATTTATATCCTATAATCTACAAAGCAAGACATGGACGGTGGTGCTTCTTGATTTCCATGACAGCAGCCAAACAACTACGCATGGTGACAATCTTTTTAGCATTCTCAGTGCTTACCCCTTCTTTGAAAGCCTATATCTCATGTCTGATGATGGTGCTAACATGTTTTAAGTTCTTATTCAAAAACCTGGTCTTTGTAGCATCAGACATCATTCCTTTCGGCAGTGGAATCCCATGGTGATGATGAAATCACTTGTTTTTATTTATTGTTGTATATTAGCTAGCTAGCACAATTGTGCGGCTACTTTCAATTCAGAACAACAAACGGAAAACTGATCCTGATGAACACATAAATGGTGACCGCCCCCCTCCCCCGATTGTGGGGCTGTTCCTTCAAATGGCTGCAAAGGAGAATTAGGTTGCAATGCCGAAAATATCCACATAATGTCATGACTATTTCAATTTATTTAATTAGAAGTTTCCTTATCAGCCATTGTTCACGGCTGTTTTGCACAACTACAGTCTTACACTGGGATGACAACCAACCAAGATTCAGCCGAGAGCAGCAAACCAGATGAAACAAGAACTGGAAAGATCACATAGTACTTTGAAACCAAAGAAGAGGTCATTTCAAGATATAAGCAAAATGAAGAGATTAACAATGAATGAACACTCAAAACACCAAAACCTCAAATTAATGGAAGACTGAATAAGACCAACCCCATTACCAATTAGTTTAAAATGTTGATTCTGCTCAGGCATTACATTAAAAATCTAAACACCAGATGTACAATATCGTACAAGTACGAAACATATATGAGGGTTTCTTCTGTTCATATATTGTCATGATGTAGCTACATAGAATAATAATCAGTCAGGTAGGGAGATACATGATAAACAGAAAGCAAATGCCATCAAAGTACTAATAAAGCAAATTCCAGACATTTATATTGAAATTATTCACTAACACATGAATGATCCCTCCTCGGCTCTGTCATGGGAATCACCACTTTGGTCACGTTAGGACAACTGGTGGAAAAATGTATTCAATATTGTTGGAATTAACCAAGAATCTTTATAAAATAAGTTACAGCTATATACATAAAAAAAAAAATAAAAAAAAATCACTCGGTTCCAGCGTAAAACGCGGCTTCTTCGGTACATTCATTAGGTAGCCTGAGATAGGTAGCTGAACCGTTACTGCGGCTGACTGCAAATTTTACACATCTGGTTATTGGAGAGGAGGAAGCAATCTCTGGTCGAAACTTTCTGCCTTTTCTCATCCTGGGCCTTTCTTTGAACTTCGAGGCAGAGAAATCAAAACGAGTCCAGCATTGAGGAATATGAGTGGCTTTGTACCAGGACTTGCATACGAATGGGATATCCTGTAAGAGCATTTTCATATCAAGTCTTCCAAGTATGTTCACCAAGCAATCCGTGTTTAAGTCTTCCCATTTCCTTGGAATCATCTCCATGTGCAAGAAAGTAGTAGAAAGATGGTACAGTAGAACACTTTATAAATGGGTGAGAGGGAAAATGAAACTCTTATTGGGGAACTTAATTTGTTGGATAATGATAATGATAAATTGCCTTGGAAATCTAACAGTCTCTCTGTTTTACTATCCAAATCACATGGTCAAAGTGACCCGTTTAAAAGTCAAACCGGTATCATAGAGAAGAAAATGAGTTAGTATGATACATAGCCCAGCCAGGCACTACATTAATTAAGTGTGAAATGAGTACCAGTAGTGGCAGGTAGAAAGTGGGCAGACCCAATTTTAAAGCCCAAATTGCCATCCGTGCCTGACTGATTGTGTTGACGTGCACGCGCTTGTTCTATGTAGCTACATCATGACGTTATATGAACATAAGAAACTTTCATATATGCGTGGTACTTGTACGATATTCTACGATGAGGTGTCTAGATTTTTAATGTGATGCCATAACGATTTCAACACGTAACCCTTGATACCTTGGTCTGTTGGTTATAGAATTGCTTAATAACATTCTAGCTACATGGTGCTCTGGTTCAGTTGCTTAAACATGCATAGTTGCAGCTACATTGTTTATGTCGCTTACTTTGTAAATGTTCACTGCTATGAAATATGACCATCTAGTACCAGTTTAAGCCTGGCGATAATAGTATATCCCGAATCAGGAAACTAACTGGCAATGGGTTCGATCTCATTCCGCCACCCATTAATTTGGGGTTTCTATGTTTTGAGTGTTTTATTCATTGTAAATCTCTCCAAATAGTTTGGTCTTCAGTTAGCTAGTTGTGTACTCATGTCTAAATTGTATAGAGACTAAAATTTTGTTTAATGATAAACGCGTTGAAAACGGGTCACCAACGGTTTAACGGGTTATGTTGACCCACTAATGATCAACCAAAGAATTTTTTTAGTTGGTTTATGAACGTTCTCATGTTTAAGTTGTCCGAGTACTAAAATTTATTTTAATGGTAAATGTTGTATACAAATCATGAGCAGGTTAACGGGTTATGGTGACCCGTTTATGAGCACCCAAATGTTTAAACAGTTTAAGCTGGTTGGACTCAATTAAAAGTAAACCCATTTATAAATACTGATGTGGCTTCAAAATCTTCACCTCTCATATCTCTTCAAAGTGCTAGTATAGTAACTCTTAACTAGTTCTGTGTGGAATCAAATTCCACTGATTGGCATATACATCCTCCGTTCTTCCAGTTTCTTCACAAAGTTAATTGGGTATTATCTGGGTTTAGCGATTTAGTTAGTAAAACGATGCAAGAATTTAGTAATTTTTTCATAGTGTTGTAGAGTAAACTTTGCTCTAAAATGTCACAAAAAATTATCAAATTCTTGCTTTGTTACCAAAATGTTTGGCCCAAATAATACCCAAATAATTTTGTGACGAATATGAAGGAACGGAGGGATTATCTCTTAGGCATGCCGACTTAAAGAATACTGTAGTTGCCATCTTCTCCCCTTTCTTATCCTGTATCATTCGTATTGATTTGGCCTCGCAATTTTTCCTGGTAATGATATCTGGAAGCTTCTACTGTAAAAATATCTGGAAGCTTCAGATTCTGGAAGATCATTCATGATAGGATCTTAATTTAAGCATAACTATCCTTGAAAGGGTGGATGACGTAGAAGAATTGTTCATTTGTCATGAACGTCCAGGAAATCCATATCGTATGTTTCTTGGTCACGCATTAGCTAGAGCTCTCTGGTCCGGTTCTCTTCCCTATTTAAAGTTCACAGCACGGACCTTGTCTTATCCCTCACAAATTCAACCCTTCTTACAGCTGGACATGCCTTTTTATGGACATTCTTTTGGGTGATAGAGGAAGGTTAAATCATCACTTAACAGGTTGATGGATATATAGGGTTGGCAACGAGTCAGATTCGAATCGGATCGGATCCACCTATTTCCATATCCATATCCGAACATGATGGATTCATATTCGATCCAGATCCAATTAGATCCTAGCCGGATTTGGGCTTGTTCTTGATTAGATCTAAACAACCGGATCCATATCAAGATCCACCAGCACAAACTGGAGCGGATTCGGTTGGACTCCCAAAAGAACCCAAAATAAAATAAAAAATTACGGTAACGTAGAAAAGATTTAGATCCATATTAACAGGACATTCACAACTTCCAATCTACAAATAGAAATAGAAAATATAAAGTCGCATACAACTTTAATACACCACTTCATCCATAAATTTAACCAAAATTAATGTTCGAGAAAATTGTCCATAACTCATTTTTCATTTTCCATTTCCATGAGGCTATGTTTAGTAGCACTGTGGGAGAAATTGAAGTTATAACGTTATACACTAGCATGTATACTCATTTTTAAATATAACTCCTGGGGTACTTTTGTAAAATCGAAAGTCTTCCGATTAAATCAGATCGGGTGTCCAACATACCTGTACTGTGATCCATATCTAGGTCCAAATTCGTCCGGATCTTCCTTTCATAATCCATATCTTATCCATTTTAAATTGCATTTGATTTGGACTTGATCTGTTCGGATCGGGTCACTGAATCTCGGATCTGACCGGACCTTATTCCATCCCTATTGATGGAGGAGGCTGTGGAGTCGTCACCTTTATAATGCTTGCAGTGAAATACTCATCAGTGACCAAGCCAAACAGCGTGTATGCGGTGCCTTAAAAAAAAAACCTACTTGACTGCCTTGTTTAGTCTTGCGAGTCAGGTAATATACACTTATATCATTGGTAACATGTTAATATTCGAGAATGATCGGTAGTTTCTGTGTTTAGTCTTGCGAGTCATTTCGGGTACTTATGAAAATAATGTGAAATAAGAGAAAGCCGGATATATAGTACCATATCTAGCATTGTACTAGTAGAATTTCTTTTCAAGATTTCGGAAAGACTGAATCTGCCCATCCTCATGTACCAACTCATGCCCTGGGCTTATACACGCCCCTTTCAATTATGGCCCTGTTTGGTATCATCTGAAAATCTGAAAAATCAGCAGAAAATTATATGGGTGAAAAATACAACTGAACTAAAAATCACAATCTATTTGGCATGAGCTGAAATTATAGATCATTAACTTAATCCATTTAACAAAATTTAAAGAGCTCAATAGCCAAGTAATGCAGGTTATCAACTTCTAATTTGTAGTCTTAACAAATAAAAGTGTTAAGAAGAGGCCAATTGGTATCAGGCACTTGGAGCTTGCTAGGGGCTGTTAAACGGGTCTTACAACATAGTAATTGTATATCTTATTATTTATTTTTTTTTTTTTTTTTTTTGCATTTCCTCTTAGGGGAAGAGGGTTGATAGGTTTTGGGAGCTTCATCAATTATGCTGTGTGGTGCAATGAACTATCAACAGAATGTATACCAGTTGCTGAACAAGAAATTAACCTTTCTAAATTCAAATCATATTGCTCTCTCTGTATATAATCATCTACCCAGCCTATGAAAAATTTAATGTTTATTGGCACAAACTAGGTGAGGAGGGAACATGAGGGAAGATAGTGCAGGTTGCTTTCGTAAATGCTGCCCCAAATTGTTCCATTACTTGGAGATGGAGAATATCTTTTGTTTAGTCGGCCATCGTAATCCCAACCAACTAGCAAGCCCTTCAAAAATTTGGTTTAGTCGGCACCCTTTGTTCCATTACTAGGTGATGGCCGCCTGAACCAAATAGATGTTTTGTGACTTTTTGGTACCAAAATAGGAGAAAATACGATGCACAATCATGTGCTTATACACATATTTCTAATGTTTTTGCAGTTTATATATTTATATGTAAAATTTAAATTCTGCGTAGCAAACATAAAATTTATACACGTTATTACCATTACACCGATTTTGCCTTGTTATTACAACCACAAAGTCGTCTGTAACATGAAAATAGTCGTTATCACTGTCACGCGACGTGAGTAGAATCTACGATATAGGACAATCATGATTTTCTCATACCAGGCCACCACTACTATATTATTTGTTATTTATGATAACTCTAATATTTCTTTTATGCATGTGACGCCCATGACATAACATTTTCTTCAATGGCTCAATCTACAGGCTCTCTGGTGAAACCCTAACTATTTTGATGCATTCAATGAGGAGTTAAAAACCAATAGACTTGCTTCCCAAGTCGCCTAATCCTTGAACATATTTAGTCACAGTTAACCATTAGACGCAAGAATAATTTTCATATCGAGTATTGTTCGTTTTGACCTTTGCCTTTGGTTGAATATGAATCTCCAAAATTCAAATGGTGCAAATAGTTTACTTGTTATTGATTCCTATGAAAAAACAAAAAAATATCTGCTCATGACGTGCATCTGATCGGCATCGAAAACAACATACTGGTAATGTTGTGTGTGTCGTGTTCCTTTTTGTCTCACCATGAGGTATAATAGCATTCATAAGAACTGAAATCATCATATATAATGTCGTTGTAATGTGGTACCACGACAAAAAGGATTGTTGGGATAGCAAAAAGAAAAATGAGACAGAAATCAAGATAAAATATCATGAATCCTTCAAAGAAAATCAACTATATCCAGCCCGGCGGGAGTCAGCCACGTACGCGAACCCGTCGGAATGAACGTGGGGATGTGCGATGAAAGAAGTAATATTTCTTCATCATCCTCCTGAAATCCAATACAGTTCCGGGCAATGAAAAAGTTCAATTCCTTGCAGCCCTGTAAAATCTTGACAATGTTCACCTTTTGATATTTGATTTTTCAAGTTCGAGGCGCTTCAACTTTGGAAGAAAAGTAGCAATTGCATCCGCATCATCGTCATGTATAGTCACCCCAGGAGCTCCAAGTGATCTGAAATTCTTGCAGTGAGTACCAATCTGGCTTACAATCTCTTTGAAGTTACGTTCATTGTTACTCAGTATTTGAACTTCTAACTTTTTCGAGTTAGTTACAAAGTATGGGACTGCATCCGAGTGATCCAACGTCTTTTTGACAGGAAGCACCACAGTTGTCACGTTTGGGCACCTGGTAGTAGTTTAGACAAAAAGAATTTATCTTCATGAGCCTAAGTTAGCTGTTCGCTTCCACTTTCCATGTTTGAAAGTGAATATACTGACAAGAATGTCCAATAAAAAAACGATAATAATGATTATGTTCAAGAAAATAGTTGCTAGTACTTAGTACTAAGAAATAAGGGGTAATTGTGTCAATGTCATTTACAAATTCAATCATTTGTGTATTTAATTTTAAAAGTTTGAGTTTAAGGAAATGAGAGGTTTCTTTATAATAAGAAGAAATGAAAGTTATTATAGGACGAACGGATTATAAACTTAAGTGTAAAAATAGGTTACTTGGTTCCAGCGTGACGTAAAGTTTCTTTGGTGCATCCGTTGGGGAGCCTGAGATAGGTAGCAGAACCATCACTACGCCGGACAGCAAACTTTACACATTTGGCTATGGAGGAAATTATCTTGGGTCGGAATTTCCCCACAATTCTCTTTCGACTGTCTTTAAAGTTGAAGACAGGGAAATCAAGACGAGTCCAGCATTGAGGAATACGAGTGCTTTTGTACCAGGATTTGCATACGAATGGGATATCCTGCAAGAGCATTTTCATATCAAGTCTTGCAAGTATGTTCACCAAGCAATCCGTGTTTAACTCTTCCCATTTCCTTGGAATCATCTCCATCTGCATACAGAAAAAAGGTACAAGACGTAATCAACCTTTGGTCTTGTTTGGCTATGAAATTAGGAAGATGGTAGAGTAGAACACTTTATAATAGGGTGAGAGGGAAAATGAAACGTCTCATTGGGAACCTAATTTGTTGGATAACGATGGTGATAAATTGCCTTGGAAATCTGTAAGTCTCTACCTCATCACATTCCACTGAATCTCTCCACCTATGTCAAAATGAACATGTGTCCTTCCTTTATATTATCATCACTGGAATGATGATAATATAATGGAAATATATGTTATTGATTCTTCTAAGCTGATTTTAATTTTAATATTTTGAGAGTTATTGTAATTGGAAGTCCACCCTGTGTAGGAAAATTGAAGTGGAACACTGATGCAAGCAAGCTCTCTATAGGAACATTGAAGTTAAACACAGATGCAAGTCTTTATTTACCCAAGTACTGGTAGAGAAGAAGGCAATCATATTCCGAGTTAATTGTAAAAAACACCCGATATACTAAGGTCTTCCCATTATGTACTGAAGCACCAGATAGAAATTGAGTCCGTGCAAGCTGTCAATATGATTTCCAAAAATCCTAACAATCTGGAAACAACCGCACAAATGGGATGACATCAGCCTCGAGACTTGCTGGTCTAGAACTCGCTGCCACTGCAACCGCAAGCAGATGATCTGTTAGCAATTGGTGCGCCCATGTGGGGTGCCCAATGCAATTATCATAACCTTATGGGGTTAGTTGCACTAATGCACAAACTAGAAGGGTTAGTAGCTAAGGCTCAAACCCTAGGGGTTTATGTGCAAACCTAGGAGAAGTTTTGCCTATATAAAGAGGTAGCCTCCTACACATTATGGTGTGCCATAGTGCTATTATGCTAGGGCTAATAGGCTATTCCAGAGAATAAAGTTACTCTGTCTAGATTCATACTAGTTGTAGAGAACCCTAGTCTCTCTCCAACTTCATCCAAGGAGGTGGAACGTGGTGTGGAAATCAGTGTTCGTCCTCGAGATTCACACTAGATTGGTGGGAGCAAGATCAAGGAGGAGGCGCGTGAAAGCAAGCAACACAACGATCATTCTCTGCATTAAGGAGCTTAGGAAGACAAGGTAAACACATGAATATTCCGCTTTAGTTCATGTTGTATATCTGAACATGTTAGATCCTTCCTGCCCTTCATTGGTATCAGAGCCATAGGCTTGTTTTTCGTGCCTCGATAAGCGTTCCCGAACCTGTTTCAAAAATCGCGTTTCTGAAATTTCATAACCAGTAGACGAAACCTATATGGTTAGGTAGGGTTTTTCACGAGGATTCCAGATATATAAATTTTATATTTTTTGGATTTACGGTGAATTAGTTATGAATTTTCAAAGTTTCGGAACAGTATTAATCTGGACTGCTAGATCCAATAATTAGAACACGTTTTTCAAAAACTTGTTAAAATTGGATTTTGACCACATAATCGGGACAAGGACGAAGAGACGATCACGGCAAAATTTCTTTCGTCGCGAACGGAGCACGGGAAGGCGGCGCGTGGGCTTCACGCGCCACCGACGCCGCCCCCACGCGCGGCCACGCGCCGCCACGCGCCGCACGCGCTTAAGGGCTGGCGGCGGCTGCTGACGTGGCCCTAGGGCTGACGTGGCAGATGACGTGGCGATGACGTGGCAGCCACGTGTCAGCTGACGTGGCGATGACGTGGCGGGTTGACGTGGCAGCTGATGTCATCATAGGTGCTGGCGTGGCATGCCACGTGGCATGCTGACGTGGCACATGGGCCGACGTCAGCGCGTGGCGGAGGCGGACGCGCCCACGCGCGGCGGCGCGTGAGGGCGCGTGCGGCCTCCTCCCGCCGTCATTTTTCGTCCGGTTTTTTCCTAGGGACTCCAAATTAAATTTCCTATTTTGTGGGTATTTTTTCATAATTTTTGGAGCGACGGAAAATTTTAGTAATTTCCAGATTAATTAATTAGTGTTTAGCACACTTCCCGAGGCAGTTTGACGACCTTAAACACACTGTTTTGAGCCCAAATTTTTTCTGGAGACTTATGTCAATTTTCCCTACGTTTTGCCATAGGTGGTGAGACCCTAAGTGGTAGGGAGCAATTTTCGATCTTTTTAGTTAGCCACATATGCATGAGACCCTAAGTGGTAACCAGGATACTCTATATGATGGATCACGTGCTATGACCCTAAGTGGTGAGACCCTAAGTGGTAGCGAGATGGCATGAGATGGAGTTCAAGGCTTGCTCAAGAAGTACTCTCAATAGTGGGAGTGCACCTTAGGGGCCACATCCATTGCATATTTATTTATGCTTGCGCTTTTTTTATGTTATAACTACGTGTGAATGGATATATATGTTTAACCTCGCATGCTAAAGAACTAAAACAAAAGAGCTCACATGAGGACA
This sequence comes from Linanthus parryae, assembly GCA_023055425.1. Taxonomy (NCBI): domain Eukaryota; kingdom Viridiplantae; phylum Streptophyta; class Magnoliopsida; order Ericales; family Polemoniaceae; genus Linanthus; species Linanthus parryae. The sequence goes on from JALGPY010000002.1 coordinate 4,906,788, forward strand.
TGATTAAAATTGATAGGAAATCACAAGTGATGAGATTTGATTCCTAGGATATACGCTAGGTTTTGGTGGAGTCCTTGTGAGGAACTATTAAGTTTTAATCAATGTCACATGTTACTTTGGAGCTAAGTAAATGCTAGTGATTAACTTCCACAATGTCTCTATCAATCGTGTCTAAGTCAAAAAACTGTAAAGGCTAAATGGTGACAACAACGACATGATAAGCTGTCGTACTATGTAACCATCCGTTGGACATAGGTTGTCAACCACCTACAAACATGGTCAAACCTGTGATGAATAAGTTGTCACAGCAGCACATGGACATTATCTTTAGGCTCACCCTATCGTGGGAGGTAGCAGTCAAGATAATATCATAGAGCATGCTATGAAAAGGTGGGGAAATGACCTCATCAGCATGTTCTAGACCACTTTGTAGGAAGCCAAAGAAGAATCTTGGATCCATCTTAGCCATTTGCGTACATAAATTATGAGCATTGGCTCATAATAATCCTACCTCTACTATGAGTTATGGCTCATGTCATAATATTGAGCACTCGACCTTACCGTCTGAGATTGATGCCATGTATGATAAAAGAGTTAAGGGTTGTCAGGTAAGCTATCTGATTTGCAATTTGCTGCAATCTCTGCCACGTTTCATGGAACTTTCATGGAACGTCACATGACACACCTTGGACGTGTCAGGATGTTTGGATTAGACCAAACATCACACTGTTCTAGGATCTAAGCAAAAAGGGTTTGCTAAGAATACTAGTCCAGCATACTTCGGATGTCTAAGCAATATATGATTGCTAAAGGCTGTTGAAGAAGTATGATCATACTTAATGAAGTATGATAGGCAGATATAGTCCCTAGCCCGGTATTAGGACCAAGGCAACAGGTGGGGCAAGGATAAATGAATTTAAGGGAAATGTTGGTATAAGGCCAGTATTACCCAAGACTGACAAACGCAAAAGGGGCAAAGGAGTTTTTCCTAAGACAAGAGAAGGCCAGACCTGGCACTAATTTCTCGTCTAAAGATCCAAAGAATTGTCTTTGAGGGAGTAGCCACCAAAATTTGTTTTGGTCACAGTTTTAACTTTGGATATGGTTATATCATGGTATTTGCGTTCTTAAGATTCTAGCATGAGTAACGCCTCAGAATTCTTGGATGTCAACTTATGAGTATGACTTAAGATTCTGATATGTGGCGCGCTAGATTAAGACACACGCTGACAGGAAAGGATGTTCAGGCTAGCTAGGGCAGGCCTGCTTGGATTTTGCCCAAGGTACCCTTACCTGTGTGTAGTTCTTGCCGGACATGAAAGGCAAAAGCGCAAAATCATCCAGTAGAGCATTTAGGACTACTGAGTCTTTTGTATATTATTCATTCTGTTGTTGTGTTCCATTAAATTGTTAAAGCTAAAGACATGGTGCTTACTGTTCCATCACATTCGTAGATTATTGTCCACGTCTCAACTATGTGTGCTTGGGCCACATAAGTCTGAGGCACAAGGGTGCTTCAGACATGTCTCTACAAAAGGTAGAACAACCGTCTGGATAAAAGGATATATCCTTGGCCAGAATGAGACTGGAAGTATCTATCTTAGCAAGAGCTATGTGATGGAGAGAAGTAAGGCAGTTGGCTATTCCCACGCTCCAGCAAAAGGCTGTAGAGAATAAGAAGGAATAGGTTACTGTAAGAGATGGTCTGAAGTATGATAGAGCGTGCAAAGTACAAGTTCCCTATTTGGAGGAGACACTTTGCTAAACGACTATCAACATACGCAACCATAAGTCCACCAAGTCTGTAGCCACTACACCCTACAAGATGTGGACCAAAAGGCAACCTGAATGAGGTCACCTCAGGCCATGGGGGATCGGCAACTTATGTACTAACTAAATTTCTAAGCCAGGAAGAGGTTCGTTGAGAAATAAGTCTCTACGAAACAAAGGTTTTACTGGATGACACCCCATCCCTGAATGATCAACAGGAAATAGTTCCTACGGATCTTCAGGACAGTGGGAGTAACTTGCCTAGTGAACAAGCCCATCATAGATTATGACTATGAGGAGGAACCCTCTTTGCGTAGGAACGTTCTTTGGAGCGTACCTCGTCGATGAATTGACATCGGAAGGAAGACCATAAGGGTCACCACGCAAGAGAAAGATGAACCTAGGATATTGTCCCAGGATCTTTTCATCACCTGACAAGAAAGAATTTGAAGTTAGACCCTAGACGGAAGAAACGTATCTTCATGGAGTAACGTATCTTCTTATGCTATTCGGAGCATCCTAGGGGTTGCGTATTTGAAACGCAACAGCCGATTAGTAGTATAACTTAAATGGATTCACGGGATATATGATTTCTCATAGGAGATGTCCGTAATTAAGGGATATGTTCGTAGAGATGATAATCTCCACGAGCATGGAGGATACCGCTGGAAGATACCCGTTCATTAAATCGATTATGAGGAATTAGTCCCTCAAGGATCCTTTGAACAGTGGGAGTGACTTTCCAAGCAGGGTGCTCCATCCATAAGGGATGAAAGCAAATGATGATCCTCTTATGCAAAGGAATTGCTCATAGGAGCATACCCCATCGACTACTTGAGATCGAAGGGATGATCTTAAGGATCACCTTGCATAAACGATAGGATAGAATCCTAGGCCTTATCGTTCCCTAATTATGAAGAATGAATAGTAAGCTTTACAGGATGAATTAGAGTCTATAAAGGGCCAACCGAGTTTAAGAACTAGGTTGACTTTCCAACTGGATGGAAGACTATTGGAGATTAATGGATTTCCAAGGTCAATCAGAGACCCAGACGGAAGCGTGGTAAGGCATATGACTTGCGTAGAAGCGAAAAAGGCTACACTCATTCTGAGAGTAGACATCGACGAATTTGGGTCGATCCGACGAATTTGCGTTGGTTCAACAAGGTATCCTTCCCAAGGTTTTGGGTGGTAAGGATTACGTTGATTCGCTTGGTAGCATCAATAGTTGTGGATCCATTCTCGATAAACGTGATGACTGAATTTCTCAATGGAGAAATCCTAGAGGTGACTAAGGTCTAATGCGCAGAACGTGTGCAAGCTATTTAAGTCCATATGGGATCTTAGCTAGTCCTCTGGACAGTGGCATTTCATCAGGGATCGTTTACTATATGTTTACGATAACAAATGGAAACTGCTGTGTATCACTCTTACTAGTAGAGAGTTGAAGATCACGTTACTTAATATTGATGACACACTATTGGCTAGTGGAGCTTAGGGATAGTTCGAATCCCCTAAGGAGTAACTATACTCCTGTAGCTCAGCGCAAGACTTTACGAGCCTAGGCATGTGCCCTAAGAGACACCATAAAAGAATGACCAAGTGACCAGAGTGCCTGATGCAGTATGAGTCTCATATGCACTATGGCGTGTACTCAGACCTAGCGAACGCTATGCAATCAGAAGAATTGGATTTCAGGATATTCCAATTTAAGACACAAGATTGTAACCAGGATACTCTATATGATGGATCACGTGCTATGACTATCGAAGAAGATGCTTCGACTAGTTAGCCACATATGCTAACTAGGGTGGGGACCTAGATGCACTTGGATCCGACTCAGGCTATCGTCCATGCTAGATGATAGACACGCATGGAACAAATGCAATATAAGTGTTGCATGACCGTATTAGGCCGCTCCATTGACCATGGAAGCGAAGCACAATTGCCTGTTCTGCCATAGGGCAGAAATGTGTTTAACCGAGAAGGTTTCTTGTAAGCTTATGAGCTATGGACAAACCGATTACCATGAGTAGTGCTAGCACATGGCTATAACGCTGCGGTAAAAACAAACACATAGTCAAGGGTACTATTTCACAAAAGGTGAAATAACTACCTATAGAGAGTAATCCAGGAGTGGATCGACTATGGGCCAGGATGTTGGCTCATCCCATTTCTAAACCACTTGAGAATTGCCTTTTTGGATATCTTTAGAAAATTGGGACTTGGTAGTCGATAACTAGCAATATGATTGATGAACACACGAGGCATTGATTGACTGGATTTTAATTGGATTTGTTTTAAGCAGCATGTTGTTTTTGATACATGTAGGATATGTTACATTTCCTGTACTAGCATAGAGCATGTCACGCAGACACTAGGTCGGCTCACTCACACGAGCAACCGCCTTCGCAATATCCTGGATATGTCTGGGTATGGCGGAAGATGAGACGGAATCCAGATAAGTGCTGAAAGCCTGCGATATGATATGAGATGCCTTCTTCATATGAGCATATGGCCTATGATAAGAGCTTGAAGTCTATCAGTAGAGCTAGGAGCCTGTCAGACGGATTCGACTGTCGCATTGGAAATAAGTTCCAAGGTGAGGTTGGTTATGGCCAATCGAACATGGTTACTACCCCGAACCATGTATAGTCTGTGTAGAAGAAGCCAGATGCGAGAGCTGATAATTGTTCACAATAGTGTGACATGGCAGCACTCGGGCTGGTGGCCATAAGGGCTACCGGATAGACATCTGCATAGTGGTCCTTTTGCAAAGGATAAGACATGCGCTCTAATCAGAGTCTAAACACTATGGCGCATATTCCCCCTTGAATAACGCGCGCTTATGAGTGACCATGAGGTGATGAGTAGAATTAGTCCCTGGGATTCCTCATCGTGTGAGCCTCGTCGATCGTATAAGGATGATTGACACAGTATACCCTTTGTACTTACATCTGTGTCATGAGGAGACGGGTCGGTGGTGCTACTTTGGCGTGACACCTTACGGCTATGGATGATTCGGCCTTCCGGACACTGCTGGGAAAGCAGCTGAGCCGAATCTGAGTGACACATGTATGTAAGGAAAGATTCTCGTTGCATCGCTCTTTATTATCTTTCATTGGGCCCACCTGCAAGATCTTATGGGATCATGTAGGATATGAAAATATAAAGGAGATGTGGACTCATTGGAGCATGGCCTTCGGGACAAGGCAGGTGCTCATGATCCACGAGATGACAATCGGAGGAATCTGGGGGATACGAGAGTTACGGAGAGCATTATCACTGTTTTATGTTTTAAGGGTGCCTTCCTGCGCTGGCTATACGAGTTTGGTATGTGGATCTCCCGAGAGGGTGCCTTCCCATGCTGGCTATACGAGTTTGGTGTACGGATCTCCCGAAATGCAGGTACTCTCACCGGTCACACGCCACGGCCACACAATACTCTTTTGTAGATGATAGAAAGTTGGAGATTGATGGAGACTAGATGAATTGTGCAACCCCACTGTGCGAGTGGGAGATGTTAGCAATTGGTGCGCCCATGTGGGGTGCCCAATGCAATTATCATAACCTTATGGGGTTAGTTGCACTAATGCACAAACTAGAAGGGTTAGTAGCTAAGGCTCAAACCCTAGGGGTTTATGTGCAAACCTAGGAGAAGTTTTGCCTATATAAAGAGGTAGCCTCCTACACATTATGGTGTGCCATAGTGCTATTATGCTAGGGCTAATAGGCTATTCCAGAGAATAAAGTTACTCTGTCTAGATTCATACTAGTTGTAGAGAACCCTAGTCTCTCTCCAACTTCATCCAAGGAGGTGGAACGTGGTGTGGAAATCAGTGTTCGTCCTCGAGATTCACACTAGATTGGTGGGAGCAAGATCAAGGAGGAGGCGCGTGAAAGCAAGCAACACAACGATCATCCGCTGCATTAAGGAGCTTAGGAAGACAAGGTAAACACATGAATATTCCGCTTTAGTTCATGTTGTAGATCTGAACATGTTAGATCCTTCCTGCCCTTCATTGGTATCAGAGCCATAGGCTTGTTTTTCGTGCCTCGATAAGCGTTCCCGAACCTGTTTCAAAAATCGCGTTTCTGAAATTTCATAACCAGTAGACGAAACCTATATGGTTAGGTAGGGTTTTTCACGAGGATTCCAGATATATAAATTTTATATTTTTTGGATTTACGGTGAATTAGTTATGAATTTTCAAAGTTTCGGAACAGTATTAATCTGGACTGCTAGATCCAATAATTAGAACACGTTTTTCAAAAACTTGTTAAAATTGGATTTTGACCACATAATCGGGACAAGGACGAAGAGACGATCACGGCAAAATTTCTTTCGTCGCGAACGGAGCACGGGAAGGTGCCAACTGTTTCTGGACGATGGCATCCATGTGGACAATATGCAGATACAAAGGGGTTACGTGACACTAGGTTGGCTTGGCAAGGCATAGCTTGTGGATGTAGACATTTCCGAAGAAAGAGCTTGTATTTTTTTGGGATTTTCAGCCCCCAGAGCCTGACCCAGAGAGGGTCAGGGGTGGTAAATACCAAGAAATAGCCTGCTGGTAGAAGCATAGGCCGTATTAGTGACTCAATTTAACGGCCATATTTAGCTGAGTATATCCCAACCTAGTGAACGGCCAGATTATTTTTTATCTGGAGTTCCCGGAGGGGATAATTGGATGCTGCATATCAAGCGAGCAAGGAAAGGGGGAATTGTTGCGGACAAAGCTTCAAAGTTCCATAGTTGCTTGTTGTCTGCACACCGGACATATGCCCCTCCGCTTATCCCGCCTTTTTAAGCTTTTTGCTACATCAACTGATTTTACTGTCGAGGTAATATTTCACAATTATTTCGTTTCTGAGCTAATTAAAAGGTAATTACTTATCTCACAGTAGCGTAAAAGTGTCAAACGAGCTTGCACGTGCATCCCGCTAGTTGAATTATGAGGATCTTGAAGGAATCAAGGAAGGAAAGATCTGGGTGACTTGAAGAATCCTCGTAAATATCCAGTAAAAGAAAAAGGTGCAAGATAAAAAACTAACAATGAATTTCTTCCATCTCCAACAATTACAATGACCAAATCAAAGATTCATCAACGGTGAAAATTGCTCTGTTCATTACAAGGATTAAAAATTAAATATTAACATATTTACAACTCCGTCTGTCCGGTAACAAATGCCAAACAAAGCTTAAAGATAAAGAGAGTCTGATGCTACAACGAAGAGGTTTTTGAACAAGAACTTAAAACATAATTAGCGCCATCATCAGACAGGAGATAGGCTTTCAAAGAAGGGGTAAGCACAGTGAATGCTGAAACAATTGCGGCCATAAGTAGTTGTTTGGCTGCTGTCATGGAAATCAAGAAGCAGCACCGTCCATGTCTTGCTATGTAGATTATAGGATATAAATCTTCCACCAATTGACAACACTACTGATAAAGCATCGTCATCTATGTTTTCCTTACCGATTGACAGCACACCGAATCCGTCTCTTTCGTATAACCTAAGGTTGTCTCCATCTAATTCAGGAACAACTTGTCTGAGATTGACTGTGTACTTTTTCACCCAACTGCAGTAGTCCACGCCCATCTCTAGAACCTTGAAACCCAGAGGACATCGCTTGAGAGTTTGAATCAGAAACAATCTGCCATCACATACCCCCCAAAACCTGATTTTATCGCTTGCAAGAATTTTAGGATATTCTGGTAGCTTGATACCCGTCAACTTCTTTGAGTAAGGGTCAAACCAAATGTGATAACCGCGTTTGCTGACCCAGTGAATTGCGCCACTCCAAAAGGTTCGGTGTCCACCATAAACCCTACCCCACAGACCTACTGGTACATCCAACTTCAGCCTCTTTTCGCCCCAAGATGCAAACTCTGACTGATAGAGATCAATCTCAAGAGACCTAGTAGGATGAATATTAAATCGAGCTGCTACAACATAGTAGTGAGGTGACCTTGAAGGATCAAAGCACAAGCTACTGAAGTCCACAAAAGTGATTCCAGAACAATTAAAAGGAAGTAATCTGTAGCTTTGGGTGGTAGGGTTACAAACAACGTAATGAGTACCACCATCTCTGTAGAAGGAGCACAGAATCAGCCCGTGACAGGAGCTTTGAATATAAATGTATTTGTTTGGATGGAGTCCATCAAGGAAGGAAAGTTCTGGATGACTCGAAGAAGAGCCCGTGCGGGACAAGGAAAAAAACTCTCGCCCACTCGTCGTATACACATCAGCAGAGCTAAACAATTTCGGGTTACATTGGGTGTGCTTCAAAGCAAAGTTGGAATCTGAGATAAGTTCGCGCCAATGCTTGGAGACACACTTGAACCTTATGAGCGATTTCGCTGGCACGCATAACAAAATCTCAATCAAGAGATCTACATTGTTCACAACTTTATCAGCTGCCACTTCCCATCTGCTAGAACATGTCGTTGCCGCCTTACCAAGCTTTTTTTTCTTGCCCATCTTCTATTTCGCCTAGGAAAAAAAGACGACTAGAAAAAAAAAAAAGTGAGTTCAAGCCTTTCAGGCCAGAGAAATGAAAAATTTCTTGGCACAGTGAAGGAAAAACAGCAAATTTTCTTGTGTATAATTTTTCTTAGCTAAATCCATGATTGACATGTAATTTCATGTGTTTCTATCATAGGATTGGAAACTAAAGCCATCAAGTATCATCCTAAAGGAAGCCTTCAAAATGAAATTAAAGAAGATGGGATTAAATTTGAGAATTATGGAGTTTCATTTTAACAAAAAAAAAAATGCATTTCTCCAAAAACCCATCAAGTAATATTGTGCTACCAATATTCCTAAAAAAAGACCTATAAAAGATCTTATCATCATTCTGCAAATTCCTGCAATCCATTTCTAGGGTTTCAACTAACAAACCAATAGATGTTCAAAATTGACGCCCAGTAACTAAAAATCGAAACTTTGCAGCCGGCAAAAGTACATAATCACAAGAAGGGTAGAGTTGAATTAAAACAGAGCAGGAAACATACATACATACCCTTTTCACCGCTTGACTCCGACGACCCACGGCGGTGTTGCGACGGCGTTTTAGGCTTCAGTCGTCGCCCTTCATCTTCGAGCTAGAGAGAAATGAGTAGGTGTATGATCAGCTCTAGGGCTGTTATGTTGTGTATCGGGCTTGCAAAACAAAGCCCACTCGGCTCAAAACAAAGCACTGATTAAACCCAAACACTTATTGGGCTTTTTTACCCGTAGTTGAGTCATTTTGACTCGGTGATTTGGATACCAAAATCATATAAATTTTTGCCAATTTTTTCATAGTATTGTAGAATAAAGTTTACTCTACAAGATCATGCAAAGATTACTAAATTTGTGGCTCATTTTGCTAACCAAATCACCGGGTCAAAGTGACCCGGTGAATAGTGTCAAAAAGTGAAGTCAGGTGGGTTCCTAGAACAGCTAATGCAGCTGTGGATTGGATTAATAAAGCTGCTGAGAATGTAGAGAAGTGACAGTTTGTGTAGTTAACAAAGCTTTAGAAGAGCAACACTGTAAGCAACATCAAGGTTTTAGTTTATGAAATTTTCTCTTTTCTGATCAAAAAAAAAACTCTTGAATTAGAGTTCCACGTCAAATTAACTCTTAGAGCAAGCAATAATCACTCATTTATCTTTGACAACGGGATAAAAAAAGGGTGTTAAAATAATAATATGGTATTAAGACAATGAGATGTGGCCTCCACAAAAAAATCATGACAAATCTGTGAAAGCAAGTGAGATATAAGACAATAGCCATATAGTGTACACTAACCGTACGTACTTATGCAGTAGTTAAATGTAGAAGGAGAGAACTGCCAAAAACTATCTCTCGATCCGATGTACATTTTTAATTCTCTGACTTAAAAAGAGAAGCGAAGGAAGAACAGTCATTGCCGATGCACGGACACTAAACTAGTCTGGAGTCAATCTCTGGACACATGTTTTTGCACAATCTAGTATGAAAGAAGATACAATGAGGAAATTAGATTATGATTTTAAATCTTTCATGTTCACTAGTGTCACTTCGGGTGAGTTGGGTAGAATATTTTTTGGTGAAATGTTGACTTTTAGATTATTGGTAGTAAAGAATTTGATTTTTACTTGTACTAGTCTTTATCTTAAACCTGATGAAATAAGGTTTACCTTTGTGTTACATTACGTAGTTTATAAAAATGATCCTAACCCGTTCATAAATTCTTTTTTGAAACAAGTCCAAAAATACTATTAATCATACTATCATATTTTTGATGCAACATAATTAATTTTGTTTATTTTTCAAAAAAGTTGAAAAGTTTCTAATTGCTCCGGGAATATCGGAGCGCAAACCCTAAGGGATTGAGAGTGACGGCGGCGGTCTTGCAACCTTCCGACGATGGCAAACAGGATCCCCACCGAGTATACTACCAAGGAGAACCAGACGGTGCTCTTTGACGATGAATACTGCGATGAAGCGGATAAAAACTTCGCATACTGTCTCATTGGTATGTTTGCAGCGGATGATTGGATTAATGCTGGAGCCATGAGAGGTATGTTTCGAAAGATCTGGACAGAAGGGGAAAGAGTCTCGATTCTGGAAGTAGATTTCAATACTTTTCTGTTTTGCTTTCCGGATCAACAATCCATGGAACGTGTTTCTCTGGGCGGCCCATGGATCTTCAACAGGAAGATTCTTCTGCTGAAACCGTGGGTTCTCGGAAACCCTACGCAGAACGTTCCTTTCAGCACCTTCGATGTCTGGATTCAAGTTTTGGGATTCCCAATCCAACTTGTGAATGAGAAATCAGGACGCAAGGCAGTATCAGGATTTGGCGAAGTTGTGGACGCGGACGAAAAGATCTACAGTAAAGGTGACGATGGTAACTATATCCGAGTTAGGGTTCGTCTGCAAATCAACGAACCTCTACCTCGGGGAGTTTTTGCTATGATAAGGGGCAAGCGACAATGGATTGATTTCCGTTACGAACGGATACCAAGTGTTTGCAGTTGGTGTGGCCGTATTACCCACGATGGAGATCACTGTGATGAGTTCTCCAGTGCGGATAAAACGGTAGTAGAACAAGGGTACGGCCCCTTCCTATTGTACCACCGTGCAATGACAAAGAAAGCGAATCCTGATAAAGGGGTGATAACTCCGTTTTCGGAGTTATTTTATTGCTTATTTTGCTACATTTTGCGCGCTTATATTGGAGAATGTTGCGTCTTTTCGAGTAGATCATGTGTTTATTTGAGAAAATGAGTTCGTATGCTAAAATGTGAAGTCCGGGCGTTTCTTGCATTGTTTTACGTGCTATTTATCTTATATTGTCACATTTGATCTTCGCGGGGTGTTCGTGTTGTGATTTTCAGGACCGGAGCACGCGAGGAGCAAGTGGATAGAGGAAACGAACTTCGGAAGTGATGCGAGCTCGAGATTTGGGAAGGAGAGCGAGAGTTGATGGATCAAGTGCTAGAGAGGCTCAAGAGAAGATGATACGAGTGTTGAGGCATGAGGAGAGCTCAAAATGGAGGATTGAATGAAGAAACGATGCCCGGGAAGTGATTCGGAAGCAAGAGGAACAAGTGGGAAGAAGATGGAAAAACTTGATGAAGTGACTAGGTCGCATGACCTAGTTACTAGGTCACACGACCTAGTCAGCGATTACAGCTTGTTTCAGTAGGTCATGCGACCTACTACACAGGTCACACGACCTGTTCTGGGCAGCACAGTAGGTCGCACGACCTACTTAACTAGGTCACACGACCTAGTTCGGGCAGAGTTTAGTTTGTAACTTTTTGGGGTTGCTTTGTAATTACTCCTAACTTATTCTAAACATTGGGAGAACGTATTAGACTTGGTTAGGGCATGTTTTTGGGCATTATCACGTACTCTATCACATTGGAGAGAGCTTGGAGCTTAGGAGACGATCAAGGAGGCTTGGAATCATTCGTTTGATCTCTAAAACCCCGTTTCTTCTCTATTCTTGTTATTTGATCACGAAACTTTGTACGTGAATCATGTTTTTGAGTAGCTAAACACTTTTCTCAGGGTATCTCGTAGGGAACTAGGGTTTGATCACGATATTTGTGATTTATGGATTTGATTTCATGCTTTTGGCTTAATTGATGAACTTTTTATCTAGCTATGTGTATTTTATGTGTTTAATTCACCTTTGCTATCAATAGACGTATTGTTAGGATAGAGCTAGGTTATGAATGTTAGAGACATCAATATTCATTGCCCGGAAAATTGAAATACACACTAGCCGTATCTAGGGTTGAGAAATCTTGCTAGTTAGCTAAGAACGAAGAGTAGATTAATGATCTTAATGCATACTTGAACTTGTTTAGGCTAGAGACATCGGCTTTGCTAGTTTAAGTATTGGTGTTGGTTGAGACATCTTCAACACATTCATGCTCGTTTAGCTAGAATAATCAATCATCGTGTTAACAAAACATAAATCCAATATCGTGTGAAATACCTAGTGACCCGTAGAGATATCCTGACTTTTCCAAACTTTGAGAAATTTTATAATCGTTCATCTTTATTAATCGTGAAGCAATTCAGTTGATTAATTGAGATACTTGCTTTTAATTTTAGTAGGATTAATAGAACAACACAACTGCGTTTTGCCCACACAAAGAACAAACTTAATAGCTAATTTACGACGAAGTCTCTTGGGTTCGACAACCCGGATTTCCGGAATATTATCACTACACCGACAACTGTGCACTTGCAGTTGGAGCGTGTCAAGTTTTTGGCGCCGTTGCCGGGGACTTCAAATAAATTAGTTATTATTTTTCTCTTTAGGGATTTATTTTATTGTTTATATCTATTACTCACCTACTTTCTGTGTGTAATCTGTGTTTTCAGGTTGAACTTCACGGTGCATGTCCCGTTCTTGAGACGAGCCTTTGCACCCAACACTTGAGGACCCGGAAACTTTGTTACGCGCACAACGTAGAGACAAGAGGAAGACAAGCTCAGTTGCTATGGATGACGAAACTAGAGCTGAGTTTGAGAGGATCCGCAAAGGTATGCAGGATGCGGAGGCAGCTAGAGCAGCAGCTGTAGAGGATGCAGCCAATAAAGCACGAGAAATTGAGGAGCTAAGGGCTCAAATGGCTGAGATGCAGGCAATGATGGATCGATTGGCTCCCCCAAATCCACAACCACGTCCTGGTGTGGGGGCACAAGTGGCGAACATCGGTGGGAACAATAATGGGAATAATGGGGGAAACAACAGGCTGAACAATGCCGAGATTGAAGAACGCCCTATGGTGGATTATTTCAGGACTACTCCAGCGTGCTATCAGCCTACCATTGTCAGGCCACAGATCAATGCCCAACACTTCGAGTTGCACCAACATATGATCAATATGGTTCGTGATGAGTGCGCATTCAACGGAGCTCCAGGAGATGATCCCAATCACCATCTGCTGGTATTTGAGCAAATCACATCAACCCTGCACGACCAACGAGTTCCAGATGAAACTGTTAAACTATTACTATTTCCCTTCTCCTTATCTGGAAAAGCCAAGAAGTGGCTTATGGAGCTGCCAGCTGGTAGCATAGTGACATGGGCGGATTGTTGTCATGAGTTTCTGAGGAAGTATTTGCCACCATCCAGAGTCGCTCAGCAGATGGCTGAGATTGCAAAATTCACTCAGGAAGAAGACAGCTCATTGGGAGATGCTTGGAGGAAGTTCAGCCAAATTCTCCGTAGATGTCCGAATCATGGGGAGCCATGGCACAAGCTCTTCCATTATTTCTACACTGCATTAGACAAGGAGACAGCTGACCAGTTAGATATGCTAGCTGGAGGTAATTTTATGGGGCTTGGAGCACAGCGAGCTCAAGATCTGCTGAACAACGTGTCAAAGAGAGAGTCTACACGAACTGAAACTCGTAGGTACTCCAAACCGGGGGATGCAGCCTTAGTCAACAAGATTGAATCTATGGAACAAAAGCTGGAATCCATGACCTCAGCATTTCACGGCATGCACCCTCCATCACAGAAGCCCATGGGTGAATTACTAGCAGATGAAAGCCAGGGATATGATAATAGTGTTGAAGATGTGAATTTTATGCGACAGCAGCAATGGCCTAACACCTATCATCCCAACAATCGCAATCACCCCAACTTCAGCTATGCCAATCCGAACAGTGGATTATATGCACCCGGTCAGAGACCAAATGTTCCATATCAAGCGCAAAGGCAAGTTCCACAACAGCAGGCTCCACAAAAAGAAGAGCAAGAGACGAATGCTTTATTGAGAAAGCTCCTAGCTAATCAAGACAGGGTGGAGAGCACGATTGTCTCAATACAAGCCACAATGAAGAGCCACGAGACTCAGATTGGGCAGATTGCCAATCAAAATATCAAGCTTCCACCAGGTATGCTTCCAGCAAATACCATCACTCCTAATGAGCAGCTGAATGCCATCACAACTCGCAGTGGCATCACTACTGAGGACCCCCCATATCCTAGCCACGCGCGAGCAGAAGCAACTAAGGCAACCGAAAAGGCGTTGGATGGAGCAATTCCCGTGCCTACCGCGATTCCCCAATCAAATGACACGAGTAGGAAGTCGGAAGAGAAACAAAAGCCTAAGGAGTATAGCATGCGTGTTCCATACCCGCAGAGGTTGAAGAGCCAAGAGGATGCAAAGCACTTCAAGAAGTTTGTGGATATCTTCAAGAAGCTGCATATCAATATTCCCTTTGCAGAGGCCATATCACAAATGCCAAAGTATGCTAAATTTCTCAAGGACCTCCTTTCCAATAGGAGACGCATGGATGATTTTGAGACAGTGACTCTGAATGAAGAGTGTAGCGCCGTTGTTCAAAAAGCGCTACCAAAGAAGATGAAAGATCCAGGTGGTTTCATCATTCCTGTGACTTTGGGAGATGCCTTTCATGGTAGGGCATTGTGTGATCTTGGCGCTAGCATCAACTTAATGCCTACATCAGTTTTTGAGCAGCTTGGTGTGGGAGATCCAAAACCCACTCGGATGTGCTTACAGATGGCTGACCGCACCATCAAACGCCCAAGGGGTGTGTTGGAGGACGTGCTTGTGAGAGTCGAGGGACTTATCTTCCCCGCTGATTTTGTGATCCTAGACATGGAGGCCGACGATGATGTCCCCCTTATCTTGGGCCGCCCGTTCTTGGCTACAGGGAGGACAATCATTGATGTGGCTAACGGAGAGCTAACTATGAGGATCAATGATGAGAAGGTGGCTTTCAACGTCTTTGAAGCTATGAAGTTTCCCGCGTATGCGGTGAGTGAGCAATGTTTTGGGGTGGAGGCATACACACCAGATGAGGAGGAAGACATTTTATTGGAGCGACTATATGAGGAGCTTTCTCTACTTGACTCTAGCGAAATAGAGCAGGCTATGGAGACCCATTGGCGCCAGCCCTTACCCCTCTTTAATGAGGGAAGCAGGAAGACTCTTATTCCTTCTCTTGATATTGCTCCTATTTTAGAGTTAAAACCTTTACCTGCACATTTAAAATATTTATATCTTGGATCTAATGATACTTTACCTGTGATTGTGTCTTCTTGTTTTGACAGGGAACAGGAGGAGCAATTATTGAAAGTGTTGCAGGAAAGAAAAGCAGCTATGGGATGGACCATAGCAGATATCAAGGGGATCAGCCCCACAGTTTGCCAGCACAAGATTCAGCTCATGGAAGATAAGAAGCCGGTAGTGCAGTTTCAGCGCCGCCTCAATCCTCACATGCAGGAGGTGGTGAAGAAAGAGGTGCTTAAATGGTTGGAGGCGGGCATCATCTACCCGATTTCCGACAGCACATGGACTAGCCCGGTGCAGTGTGTCCCTAAGAAGGGTGGTATTACTGTGGTGGAAGGGGAGAAAGGTGATCAAATTGCTACCCGTACTGTTACTGGGTGGAGAGTTTGCATGGATTACCGCAAACTCAATGTTGCCACACTGAAGGATCACTTCCCCCTCCCATTTGTTGATCAGATGCTTGATAGGCTGGCGCATCATTCTCATTATTGCTTTCTGGATGGGTACTCCGGGTACAACCAGATCGCCATTGAGCCAGCGGATCAGGAGAAGACGACATTCACATGTCCCTATGGGACTTTTGCTTTTCGACGCATGCCCTTCGGGTTATGTAATGCGCCTGCTACTTTTCAGAGGTGCATGATGTCGATCTTTTCAGAAATGATGGAGCAGAACTTTGAGGTATTCATGGATGACTTTTCGCTTTATGGTGATGGTTTTGATGACTGTTTGCAGCAGCTGGCCCGGGTTCTTGATAGATGTATTGACACTAACCTAGTGCTCAAGTGGGAGAAGTGTCACTTCATGGTAACTGAGGGCATAGTTTTGGGGCACAAGATATCCAGCAAAGGTCTAGAGGTGGATAGAGCCAAGATCGAGGTGATTGAGAAGCTTCCTTACCCTACCTCTGTCAAAGGCGTAAGGAGTTTCTTGGGACATGCAGGGTTCTATCGGCGCTTCATTAAGGACTTCTCGAAGATCACGAAGCCTTTGTGTGGATTGCTTGAGAAGGATGCAGTCTTTGATTTTAATGCGGAGTGCAAGTCAGCTTTTGATTTGCTCAAGGAAAAGCTGATTAGCCCGCCTATCATCACCACACCAGACTGGACCCTACCATTTGAGCTCATGTGTGATGCTAGTGACTATGCGGTGGGAGCAGTTCTGGGCCAGCGGAAGGATAAGGTAGCTCACGTCATTTATTATGCCAGTCGTACTCTTAATGATGCACAGGTTAATTATGCGACCACGGAGAAAGAGATGTTGGCCATCATATTTGCGTTGGACAAGTTTCGTCCATATCTTGTGGGTTCCCAGGTGACGATTTTCACGGACCATTCAGCCCTCAAGTACCTTCTCACCAAAAAGGACGCCAAGCCAAGATTGATCCGGTGGGTTTTATTGATGCAAGAGTTCGATGTGGTGATCAAAGATAAAAAGGGGGTAGAGAATGTGGTTGCGGACCACTTGTCAAGACTGGAGAACGATAAGCAGGAAGATTTGCCTATTCGAGAGGATTTTCCAGATGAGCAGCTTATGGTTGTGGTTGCAGCTGTGCCTTGGTTTGCTGACTTGGCAAATTTCAAGGCACTCAACATTGTACCCAATGACATGACTTACCACCAGAAGAAATTCTTTGCAGATGCGCGACAATACTTCTGGGATGATCCCTATCTGTTCAAGCTGGGAGCGGATAATGTATTGCGGAGGTGTGTTGCGGAGCCAGACACGTTAGAGATCCTCAGACATTGCCACGAGTTGAACTGTGGGGGACATTTCGGCAAATCACGCACAGTTGCTAAGGTACTTCAGAGTGGTTTCTTTTGGCCAACTTTACATAAAGACGCCCATCTATTTGTGCAGCAGTGTGACCGGTGTCAGAGAACAGGTAATATTTCTAACCGAAATGAAATGCCTCAGAATTTCGTGTTAGAGGTAGAACCGTTCCATGTGTGGGGAATTGACTTCATGGGGCCATTTCCTCCCTCACTTGGCAATCTTTATATACTTCTTGCTGTGGATTATGTGACCAAGTGGGTAGAGGCAGTGGCATGCCCGAAAAATGATGGTGCTACAGTTGAGAGATTTTTGCGCAAGAATATCTTCACACGATTCGGGACTCCTAGAGCGATTATCAGCGATGTGGGATCTCATTTTGTTAACAAGCTCTTTGCCAATGTGTTGAGCAAGTATGGAGTGAATACGCACAAGATATCATTGGCTTACCATCCGCAGTCTAATGGGCAAGCAGAAGTGTCCAATCGAAAGATCAAGGGAATTTTAGAGAAGACTGTCAATCCGGGACGAAAAGATTGGTCCCTACACTTGGATGATAGTTTATGGGCGTATCGAACTGCGTACAAGACTCCCTTGGGCATGTCTCCCTACCAGCTCGTTTTTGGGAAATCGTGCCATCTCCCGGTGGAACTTGAGCATAAAGCGTTTTGGGCGCTAAAGAAGTTGAACATGGACGCCAAACTCTCTGGTGAGAAAAGGAAGCAGACATTGTTGGAGTTAGAAGAATTCAGACTGATGGCATATCAAAGTGCCAAGATCTACAAAGAAAGGACCAAGCAATGGCATGACAAGCACATCATTCCACGAGACTTCAGAGTGGGCCAAAGGGTACTGATCTTCAATGCACGTCTGAAATTATTTCAGGGCAAGCTGAAGTCAAGATGGAGTGGTCCATTCACAATTACTGAGGTTTACCCATGGGGATCACTTGAGGTAGAAGCTGAGAATGGGGACCGATTCAAGGTGAACGGACAGCGAGCAAAGCCATACGTGGACGGGAATTTCATTGGGGTGATTGAGCGCCTCAAAGCAATTCCCGATATTTGAGCTCTTTTGAGGTAACTGGGTCGGGCCGTCGACCTTAAATTACAAAGCGCTTGTTGGGAGGCAACCCAACCTATTTACTGCTTTAGTATAGTTTTTTTTTAATTCTGTTTTGTTATTGTATTTTGTTTGATTTATATGAGAGGTGCGGGAGAGTGGATTTAATGTTTATAATGAGTATGTGCAGGATTCCTAGGTGAAAGGCCTATTCCGGATCCCCCTTCTTGATGCGCACAGAGAAAAGTTCACAAAAATCGAGAAAAAACAGCTAAAAAGGCGTATCGGGATCCGGAATGAAGAATTGGGGGAAAAATGATGTACCAACACGCACTCAACACACGCACCTGAGGGGAGGCGCGTATCCGGACTCCCCCTCTCGATGCAAGCGAAGAATGTATAGCGAAACCGAGAAAGCAGACACATTGGCACGGATTACGAGGCAAATTTTTGCAAACAAGACCGTGAGCTAAATTTAAGAGTGCCATTAGGTGGGGGTTGTCGAGAGCTTTCTGTTGATAGGTGGATCGCATGCATGGGAGTCCGGACGCGAGAGTTATGGCAATTTGGATGTTTTCGCGAAGAAAAAGTGACGAAAAGCATCCGGAATCGCCAAACGGGCCTTTAGAAGAGCAAATTTGAGGAATAAAGAATTCCCCGGACATTGGGAATTGTTTATATTCAAAATGGAGTCTCGAGGTCGAGGAGATCCATGAAAAAAGTAAAGGAACGGTAAAAAAGGCGAGAAAGGATGTTTTCGTGAAGAAAAAGCGATAAAAAGTATCCGGAAAGGGCGAAAGAGGTTAAAATCATGAGATACGGGTCGAGATGGTGAATGGGCATATTGGAAACCAAGTGTGGGGGTGAAATACCATGTTTGAGCTTATCGGAGGCTGTTTCAAGCTAAAAATTCAAGAAAAAGCAAGTCGGGAGAAGTTCAATTTTTTGCGGGCTGGAAACTAGGTCGCACGACCTAGTCACTAGGTCGCACGACCTAGTTTGGCAAAATAGTTAGTTTTACTAGGTCACACGACCTAGTAACTAGGTCGCACGACCTAGTGTTGGGCGAGTTTAGTTTGGTCCAAATGTGGGGTCTTGGTGCAATATCATGAAGCCTATGGGTGTAATATATATATATAAAAAAAAAAAAAAAAGAGGCTCCCATATCTTCATCATCGGGCAAAACCAGAGAACTCTCATACCATCTCACCCGACGCAAATCTTCAACTACCCCCAGAACCACCTCCATCGCAGACCACCATCGTCCGACCAGACCACCATCGCCGTCCGTCCTCATCGTCACACCACCGCCGCCGCCCTCCCTGCTCTGCTACTCTGCCTCCCAGACCCCGACCCCGACCCACAAAGCCTCACCCCCCCAGGTCCGACCCCCTCCAGCGCCGTCCGCCACCGCAGCACCATCGGACGCCGGCCGACCTCTGAAACGCCGGCGCCTTAGTCCCCCCTCCTCCCAAACCGACGGGTTCACCAACAGGGACCCGCCTCCGCCTTCTCCACCCACCTCCATCACAGACCACCATCGCCGCCACCCTCACAGAATCGCCGCCGACCTCACAGATTCTCCGGCCACCGCTGCAACAACAGAACCCATCACCTCTTCTCTCCCTCACCATTATGCCCACAACTCAGATTGGGATTGATTGGTGGTGAATTGAAGAAGGGGGCAAGGTTAGGGTTTCGAGTGAACATCTGAAATTGGGCAAATTGAGGCTGAATTCGGCGAAATTGACTTGGGGCTTTCGAAGAGGACACCGCAAGGAGCAAAAGGCACAACTTGATTGCATAATTTGAAGAAAAAAAAATTTCCGACGACCAAATAGGTCCTTCTTGTCGGACGAATCTGAAAATTGTGCCCGTAAGACTTGCTCCGGGCACGTAGGTACACTCTTCTCTCCCTCGCAATTACTTTTTATCGAGTCTTAGGCACAATTGAGTAAAAGCCCAAATTTATTATTGCGCTTAGTAGCGCGCTTGGGGGCGATTGACTAGAGTCCTAGGACTTATTTGTTAATTGCGTAACTGTTTCTTTTCCGTACACACATCCTGACACTGAGCACGTAGCTTAATTCTTTTTGTCAATTTAATTGTCAATTTGTGCTACCTTCTT
Source organism: Linanthus parryae (assembly GCA_023055425.1). Classification (NCBI taxonomy): domain Eukaryota; kingdom Viridiplantae; phylum Streptophyta; class Magnoliopsida; order Ericales; family Polemoniaceae; genus Linanthus; species Linanthus parryae. Next base: position 4,927,062 of record JALGPY010000002.1, read on the forward strand.
GTGCCATGTCTAGTCGAAAAGATAAAGGAAAGGCCGTAGCTAAAGGAAAGGGGGTAGCTACGAGTCAGAATATAACCGGGGGGAAAAGGAAGAAACAAAAAGTAGTCGTCGATAGTGATGACGAATATATCCCCGAGGGAGAAGTGAGAGAGACGGGGGACGCGGGTAGTAACCTAGCTAAGAATGCGACCTTTTGGGTTGTGGGGAGCATGGTTTCACCAGCTCCCTCGGACCCTGATGAGTTAGCAAGTGCGGAACCTGATAGAGTGCCAATAGCGAGGGCCACGAGAGAGTCTAGTCCTAGGGACCTTGACCCGGCGAAAGGAGTGTTTTGTGACTATCGGTTTATCACCCTACTAGCGCATTCTAGGTACGCCAAGCAGGAGGGGAGTGTGTTCAAGGGGGCAAATGTAGAAAAGCATTTCCCGTTCCAAACTGAGATGCCCCAACAAATCCAAGAGTTCATGAAAAGAGAGAATCTTGCAGGGTGGTGTGAGCTCGTCAAGGGGAACGCGAGTTCGGAGCTCATGTGGGAGATTTACTCAAACGCCGAGTGGTCTGGGTATGGGGAGGATGGAGAGTTGGATGATCGTAGGATCATTTACGCCCGTAGGAATTTTTTTGTTTTCTCTCCGGCTAGCATAGCCGCGGCCCTACAATGGCCACCACTCGAGGGCGACTGTCACTTTGAGACCACCATGAAAATGAACGTAGAGGAGTTAGTGACCGCAGTGTCAATCTTTGCCTTTGGTGGGGTGACGGGAGCGCCGTGGGATACTCATGCGAGTCAGGACGTTAGAAAGTGGACGGTTTCGGCCAGACACTAACTTCGTCGAGCGCGTTATTTAGTTAACATAGTGGAGGCATGGGTTGAGGGCGTTTCGACCCAGACCGACATACGTTTCGAGTGGTGTGTTATGGCTATGTGTTGGTATGAGGGCCATCGATTCAACGTCCCGAAGCGCATTTATTTGAGTTTTAGATCGAGACTTCGGGACTCTAACCGTCGGGCAGCCGAGTTTGGATATTTGCTGAAGCACTTGGCCACTAAGGCTGGTGCTGCGTTTTATGGTGGAGATCGTGCAGCCGAACCCCCGAGATACTGGACTCAGGTCCCCGACCCGAAGAAAGATGAGGTAGTCGTAGAGAGCAGCCGGCCCCCACCAAAAAAGGGGGCTCAGAGGGGCGGTAAGGGTAAGACCCCGGCTGTGAGTGAGGAGTCGAGTCCGTCTGTCGCACCTAATGCTAGCCTCGAGGCCACTTTGCAGGCCATGCAAAGGATGATGATTGCAAATGAGAAAAAGGCCGTGGCTCGAGGGCAGGAAGCAGAGAGGAAAGCCAAGTCAAGGGCTATGCATGCGCGACGGAACCAGCGCCAGCTCGGTGACATTCTGCATAGGCAGAATCAGTGGTTACACGAGCTTGGCAGGGCAGGCGGGGTGACACTGACTCCGGAACCTCAGATTTTGATGTATTTGTCGAGTGACCACTCGGATGGCTCGGAGGAGAGCGAGTAGACCAGCCCGCCCTCGCATTGGAATGCTGAGTCCCTTTGTTTTATCTCTGAATTCGTTGGGGACAACGAAGCATTCTAGTGTGGGGGTGAGATTTTCTGAATATTAGCCAAGTCCGTGTCTGCATGAACCAATTGCATATAGGATGTTTGTGTCGTAGTGTGTTTCGTAGTCTTTGTCGTAGAGTGTGTTTGTGTCATAGTGTTGTGTGATATATATATATATATGTGTTCGTATTATATGATTGCACGTTTTCTTACTTTGAGTCCACCTACCCAAATTGAGTCAGTTTCGAGTCTTCTTTCGAGTCGGCCCATGCATATAGAGTAGGAAATATTATCTAAAAAAAAAAAATTAAAAATTTAAAAATTTGAGAAAGGGCAATCAAAAAGAACTTAGAATTGGTAAAATCGAGGAGTGTGAGAAATTTAGGCATAGGGCGTGACTTGCGACCGAGATAGACAATGTGAGTTCCCCTTAGTACGTATAGAGAGACTTTCTTTACGGGAGTGCCTACCTATTTTTATACACTTACTTGATTTTCAAATCTAAAAGTGTGTGCCTAGTTTTCTTACAAGAGTTGAGCTAGGTGTGAGCTAAACAAGCCGAACATTCATGTGTACGTCTTAGGTAGTCGCCAACCCGCCTCGTAGTGGCACACAGAACAGCTGTGCGAGGTGTGTATTAGAGCACTCACTGCTTATAGAACTTACCTTGTAGGACCACTAGTAAATCCTGTTTTGAACCTTGGATTCTTTGATAACCTCTGAACTTAGGGTGACGATTCTTGGCATTCATCATTGATTGGTTAGAATCACCGCTTTAGTGCGTCACGAAGGTGTTTGTAGTTGAGGGGGTTCGATGAGGGAGTACTTCATGATATATTTGTGTGAGTCTTACGTATCGCATGTACTTCATGTATGATTATCGAGGGGAATGCGAGGGTGAGAGAGAGTAGGCTTGCGCACTTCGGTGTGGCGGTGTTCCATGTCATTACATCATGGACACAGTTGTGGAGAGCCGTGATTGCGTGACATCTAATACGCACAAATTGGGTTGGGTGATTTAATTGGTGGATCGTGCTAGGTACTGGATCTCATTCATCGTGGTGTAGGAGGTTTGGTTGGATTAGGCACGAGACTTACATTGTTTTGATTACTTGAGAGGGGACGTGACTACATTCGAGTGTGGGGGTGTCGACTTTTGACCAGGGACATCGAGATCGAGCTTGCGACGACTCCATCCCCACACATGTGATTTGATTTGTTTGCGGCTTTGTTTAGTGGCACCATGTACTTCATAGAGTTAGGGGAGGATGAATTTTATATGTGATACTCATTCATTGGATTGTTTGTTTTCTTCCCCTAACATACTCGTTTGACTACTCTTGGAAGACCACTCGTACATTTGAAATGATTGTGTTGATTGTGGAATTTTATATATATAAAAAAAAGAGAGAAATGAAAAAAAAAAGAAGAAAAAAAATAAAAAAAAAAAGAGAGAAAAAAAAAGAGAGATGGAATAAAGGAAAGAGATTGAGCTTAACGGAAATCGAGTGGAGGAAGCAACTATTTTGGTAACGACGGTTTGAATTTTGTGCACGACTCAAGACGGTGGCCACGGGATCGTAATTGTACCGGGGTTTTGAGGGAATCGAGGGCCGGAGACGGTGAGTTTCGGGTTGCGGTTTCTATCATCGTGGTGAGGGTGTGTGAGATGTGGGTTACAATGTGAGAATGTGACGCTTTAGGACGTGTTTCATCATGATTATCCTTATGTCCCTAAGCCTCGACATTCTAAAACCGTAAGCGGATTAGGAGCTCGTACCTTGGATGTGGCTTAGCCTAGCGTAGCCTCTTACTTATCGGCACACGCGAAGAGGTAGGATACTCTTGTATTTAGTAAGGTTAGGTTCTCTATACGATCTAAGGGAAATTCTTGTTGTCAAGTTTAGTTTCAATTCACGCCTTGTATCTAAATTGATCATCACTCCATGAGAACCGATTTAAGGACTTGAGATTGCCCGATCTCGCCAAAAAGAAAAAAAAAAGTTTAGTTTTGTGTGTGTGTGTAAATATATGTGTTTAGGATCGAGTCTAATTTGCATTGCATCATATTGTTGCATGAATCGAGTTGTGAATTGAGTCTTGTTTGCGTCAAGTCGGCTAATATTTGGTTATGTATGCAATATGGTGGGTTGAAAGCTAGCTGAGTTTGTGGCTTGGACATGATGTGAAAGTTGAAATTTGCTCGGGACGAGCAAAATGTAGTGTGGGGGTAGTTGATAACTCCGTTTTCGGAGTTATTTTATTGCTTATTTTGCTACATTTTGCGCGCTTATATTGGAGAATGTTGCGTCTTTTCGAGTAGATCATGTGTTTATTTGAGAAAATGAGTTCGTATGCTAAAATGTGAAGTCCGGGCGTTTCTTGCATTGTTTTACGTGCTATTTATCTTATATTGTCACATTTGATCTTCGCGGGGTGTTCGTGTTGTGATTTTCAGGACCGGAGCACGCGAGGAGCAAGTGGATAGAGGAAACGAACTTCGGAAGTGATGCGAGCTCGAGATTTGGGAAGGAGAGCGAGAGTTGATGGATCAAGTGCTAGAGAGGCTCAAGAGAAGATGATACGAGTGTTGAGGCATGAGGAGAGCTCAAAATGGAGGATTGAATGAAGAAACGATGCCCGGGAAGTGATTCGGAAGCAAGAGGAACAAGTGGGAAGAAGATGGAAAAACTTGATGAAGTGACTAGGTCGCATGACCTAGTTACTAGGTCACACGACCTAGTCAGCGATTACAGCTTGTTTCAGTAGGTCATGCGACCTACTACACAGGTCACACGACCTGTTCTGGGCAGCACAGTAGGTCGCACGACCTACTTAACTAGGTCACACGACCTAGTTCGGGCAGAGTTTAGTTTGTAACTTTTTGGGGTTGCTTTGTAATTACTCCTAACTTATTCTAAACATTGGGAGAACGTATTAGACTTGGTTAGGGCATGTTTTTGGGCATTATCACGTACTCTATCACATTGGAGAGAGCTTGGAGCTTAGGAGACGATCAAGGAGGCTTGGAATCATTCGTTTGATCTCTAAAACCCCGTTTCTTCTCTATTCTTGTTATTTGATCACGAAACTTTGTACGTGAATCATGTTTTTGAGTAGCTAAACACTTTTCTCAGGGTATCTCGTAGGGAACTAGGGTTTGATCACGATATTTGTGATTTATGGATTTGATTTCATGCTTTTGGCTTAATTGATGAACTTTTTATCTAGCTATGTGTATTTTATGTGTTTAATTCACCTTTGCTATCAATAGACGTATTGTTAGGATAGAGCTAGGTTATGAATGTTAGAGACATCAATATTCATTGCCCGGAAAATTGAAATACACACTAGCCGTATCTAGGGTTGAGAAATCTTGCTAGTTAGCTAAGAACGAAGAGTAGATTAATGATCTTAATGCATACTTGAACTTGTTTAGGCTAGAGACATCGGCTTTGCTAGTTTAAGTATTGGTGTTGGTTGAGACATCTTCAACACATTCATGCTCGTTTAGCTAGAATAATCAATCATCGTGTTAACAAAACATAAATCCAATATCGTGTGAAATACCTAGTGACCCGTAGAGATATCCTGACTTTTCCAAACTTTGAGAAATTTTATAATCATTCATCTTTATTAATCGTGAAGCAATTCAATTGATTAATTGAGATACTTGCTTTTAATTTTAGTAGGATTAATAGAACAACACAACTGCGTTTTGCCCACACAAAGAACAAACTTAATAGCTAATTTACGACGAAGTCTCTTGGGTTCGACAACCCGGATTTCCGGAATATTATCACTACACCGACAACTGTGCACTTGCAGTTGGAGCGTGTCAAGGGGGCCAAGGAGCACCTTCGGAGAAAGGCACGGCTACAAGTCAAGAAGAGAAGGAGCACATCACAGAGGGGCAATCATTACAGAACCAGGGAACCCAATTCAAGATACAGGAACCAATGAGGTTACTGTGTATGAGAATCCTCTGGCTGATCCAGTAGAGACACAAGCTAGCAAGGAGGTTCCTGATCCCAGCAGGAACATCGAAGAACCACACAATCAGTTTACAGGCCTCGAGGAGATGGAGACCGAGGTTAGCACTCAACAAGGACCGGAGAAGGGAAGCTCAACCACTGCCGCGTCCTCAGTTAAGGATCGGATCAACTCAATTAACAAATCCAACAGCAGTAGGCCTTCCAACCCGAAGGATCTGGCTAGACATCGTGCGAAGCAAGCTCTCCTACTTCAAGAGGGAGAGCAAGCAAAGCGCAAAGGGTCCACTACGGTTTTCAGTCCTCCCCCCAATAAAACTGCGGTAGAGACGTTCACCAACAAAAAAGGGAGACAACTTATATACCCACAACCAAAGGCTGCAACTGAGGTTCAAACCAATACAGACTCCCAACGGACTGCTGAAGAAGATGAAGATGAAGCGGTGATGGCGGACCATCACCGCAAGACGCAATGAATATTTTGAGCTGGAACGTACGGGGGCTGGGGAATCCTCGTACGTTCCAAACTCTTCGCAACGAAGTGAAGAGCAATTCCCCAGATATAGTCTTCCTCATGGAGACTAGGTTGAGTGTGAAGGAGATGGAACGACGACAAGCGAGACTTAATTACCCCAGTGGAATCCACGTTAGTAGTGTGGGTCAGAGTGGGGGTTTGTCTCTCATGTGGTCAAACCAGGTTAGTTTCAAACTTTACCGCTGTTCGAAGTATCATATATCTGGATGGATTCGTAATCCGGAAGGTGAAAATTTATGGTTCCTAACCGGCTTTTATGGGGACCCTGATGCTGCACAAAGACACAATTCGTGGAAGTTGTTACTTAGGCTTAAACCTACCCCGGATTTCCCTTGGTGTGTTTTTGGGGATTTCAACGCTTTCGCGTCTAGTGCGGAGAAAGAAGGAGGTCGTGCAGTCAGATTCAGTCAAATAGAACCTTTTATCGATGTCACTAACCAATGTGATCTTCATGACCTAGGTTACTCTGGTGTTCCGTTCACTTGGTCAAACCGGCACCAAGACGGCACCTTAATCAGAGAAAGATTGGATCGGGTTCTTGCGAATCCTTCGTGGCGCGATATTTTCCATCGAGCCTCAGTTTATCATAATGTCCTCCCGAACTCAGATCATGTGGCACTGCTGCTGAAGCTTAGTACCAACAGAGAACACCAAGTTGGGAAACGAAGATTTATGTTTGAGTCTTTCTGGACAAAAAACAACAGCTGTCGCGAGCTAATAGCCAGCCATTGGACTGAGGCTACTGATGTACATGGAAAACTCGAGTTTCTGTCAGGTCATCTCAAAACCTGGCAGAAATCAGAATTTGGATGTATCCGAAATAGCATTAAAGAGCTGAAATTTCAGCTGCAAAACTTATGGAACCTGGACCAGACGGGGGAAATAACGGACAAGCAGAGAAACATCGAGAATGAGTTAAATCGGCTTTTTAACATTGAGGAGGAACGTTGGCGACAAAGAAGCCGTGCGTTGTGGTTACAACACGGAGATCGTAATACCAGTTACTTTCACCACAAAGCCTCCAACCGAAGGCGGAGAAACAAGATTGGGGGCATCATGCATAACAACCAATGGGTCGAGTCCGACACCGAAATTAGCAATGTTTTCGTCTCGCATTACGAGTCAGTTTTTAAAACCCAGTCTCCAACGGGCGAGCAGATTCTTGAAGTGACAAGGCATGTTCCTCAACTCGTGCCTACAAATATCCGGGAAGAGTTGGAAAGAGAGTTCACACCCGATGACATTATTAAGGCTCTAAAAGGGATGCACCCCCTCAAAGCTCCAGGTATTGACGGCTATCCCGCGCTTTTTTATCAAAAATATTGGGATGTGGTAGGGTCTGAAATCACTCACTTATGTTTACAAGTCCTCAATGAAGGAGGAAGTTTAGCAAAGTTGAATGATACTTTGATCACTCTGATTCCCAAAACAAAACAGCCCCAACTTCCCTCGGAGTACAGGCCAATTAGTCTTTGTTCGGTAATTTACAAGATTATTGCAAAAGCCATTGCAAATCGAATAAAACTGTGCCTTGATCTAATTATTGGGGAAACCCAAAGTGCCTTCGTACCAGGAAGACAAATTTCGGACAATATACTAGCGGCTTTTGAGGTGTTACATACAATGAAATCTCGGGTTAAAGGGAAAAGAGGATACGTTGCCCTCAAAGTTGACATGACGAAGGCGTACGATCGAGTCGAGTGGAACTTTTTAGAAGCTATGATGACTAAACTGGGTTTCGGACCAGTTATTATTAATCTCATTTTGCGATGTGTTAATTCGGTTACGTACTCCTTCAACATCAATGGGTCGGTTTTGGGAAGAATAGTACCTGAAATAGGCCTTAGACAAGGCTGCCCGCTCTCGCCGTACTTGTTTCTCATCTGTAGTGAAGGATTGTCGAGAATGATCTCTGCTGCTGTGTCTGACCGGACCCTCTCCGGAGTTAGGGCGTCCAGGAGTGGACCCTTAGTGTCGCACTTGTTTTTCGCGGACGACAGTATCTTCTTTACACGAGCAAGGGAAGAAGATGTAACTAGACTATTACAAATTATTACAACTTATGAATTTGCCTCTGGGCAAAAAATAAATCTTGCAAAATCAGCGGCTGTTTTCTCGGCAAATATGAATGCAGCAGCAAAGGAAGAAATCAGTGTGTTGTGCGGGGTTGCTGCCGTTGATGAACATGAATGCTATCTGGGCCTTCCTACAACCATAGGGAAGAACAAATCAACAACTTTCAGTCAGGTGACTGGTAAAGTCCAAGGCAAAGTCAAGGGCTGGAAAGAAAAATTTCTCTCAATTGCAGGCAAAGAGGTATTACTAAAATCTGTAGTTCAAGCAGTTCCTAACTATACCATGTCGTGTTTCATGCTTCCAACAGGAATATGTAATCAGATAGAACAAATAAAGAGACAGTTTTGGTGGGGCTCTGGATCCAAACAGGGCATTAATTGGTTGGCCTGGGACAGATTGAAGCTACCAAAGAACAAGGGAGGACTAGGCTTCCGAGACACACACAAGTTCAACATAGCTCTTCTTGCGAAGCAGTGTTGGCGACTGTTATCTAATCCCAATAGTCTGGTAGCAAGAATTCTCAAAGGCAAGTACTTCCACAACAAAAATTTTGAGGATTCTGAACTAGGGGGCAACCCTCATATGCCTGGCGAAGCATCCAAGAGGGACTCAAACTACTCAAGTCTGGACTAAGGAAAAATTTGAGAGATGGCTCAACAATACGATTTTTTGACGATCCTTGGCTCCACAGAGCCCCAAGTTTCAAAATTCTAACAACGAGACCAGCTATTGCAGAGAACTGGGTCAGCGATTACATCATTCAAGAGACAAAAAGCTGGAATCAGGACAAGTTAAACAATCACCTGCTCCAAATTGATGTGGATGAAGTTCTCCGAATCCCAATCCCTGAGACTGGTGAGGATCAGTGGAGCTGGGCTTTCGAGGAAAGTGGGAGGTACTCCGTCAGATCAGGGTATCTACAAGCAGTGGCACTTGAAGCAGGCTCGCCGGAGGGCACCTCAGGAGTACACGAGAAAGAACATCAGTGGCTGAGTTTGCTATGGAAACTGAAAATTCAAAGGAAAATTTGTTTTTTTACCTGGAGAGCAAGCCTAAACATAATCCCCACCAGAACAAATCTCGCTAGAAGAGGTCTTAAGATCACGAAGTCCTGCCCTTTCTGTGAAGAAGAGGAAACGGTTACTCATGCTTTATTTCAGTGCAAATTGGCAAAGAGCTTCTGGAGCTCTTTTCTCTCACAAGAAGCTTTCCAGATCCTTCAAAGAAATACTGGATCGAGGAATTGGATTGCAGAAACCTTTGCAAGATTTCACAATCTCGACAGAGAAAAGCTAGCAGTGGGGATCTGGACAGTTTGGAATAATAGGAACTCCAGTATTTTCAATGGGTACACCAGGAAGACAGCAGATCTGCTAATCCTTGCACACCAACAACTCGACCCATCACTAAAAATGGGTCAAAGCTCGGAGACACACTCAGATCTGGGCACAATAAGCGAAGGAAATCACCGTCCCCAACAGGGAGTAGCCACAGTTCGCTTCGATGGTGCATGGTCTTATACCCAACGGAGAGCCGGTGCTGGGGTAGCCATCTTCGATCATCATCGTGTACTCAAATTTGCTCAAGCTCAGAGGCTGCAATGGGGGAACAGAGCAAAGGAAGCGGAGGCCTTAGCTCTGGAGCTGGCGTTAGATCTAGCCCTCAAGCTAGAGCTTCGTGACATCGCCGTTGAAGGAGATGCACAAGTTCTGATAGATCAAATCGCCGGCAAGAACACCGTGACGGTGGAAGAGAGAACAATTACCCGTCAAATTTGTGACAGAGTAAATGAGAAAGTGAAACTCTTCAACTCAGTTCAATGGACGTGGATACCTCGAGAAATCAACAAGCAGGCGGATGAGCTGTCCAAGATGGCATTGGGAATCGACAACAGTAAATGGTGGGAGTCCAACTTCCCAGTTAATGAATACATGGTTCTAGAACCTTTAATTTCCCATTGTAATTTTCCAGCTGAGTAATTAATGAAAAAGCCTTTCCTCAAAAAAAAAATATTTTTGATGCAACATTGATCAAGCGATAGAAAAATATAATTAACTAAAACAAAACTATTACAAAAGCAGTTGATTAGAGGGATGGGAATATGGTCCAATCCAAATCTGAGATCCGAGCAATCTGAGCTAATTGGATTGGATCTAAATCAGATCCAATTGAAAATGGATCGGATTTGGATAAAAAAAAACTAGAGCCGGTTGGATTTGGATTTGAATTTGAATATGATTGTAGATCCATCAGGTTCCGACATATGTGTGTGCTTTTACAAATATGTCCATATTACCTTCTCACTTACACTTCCAAGATGAATACAACAATAACCCTAAGTTACAAAGTCATTTATTTTGTGTTTCATGTTTCATAACTTACGAACATGGCTTAGAGTGGGAAATAGTTTTTTATTTTTATATAATATTTTGTAGTTTATTGCAAATCCGAAATAGATCCAATCCGACCACGTACCATATAGATCTACGGTTTGAATTTAGACCAGTAGAAGAAAACTCGATCCGATATGATTCGAATCCGGTGACACTTTGAACGGATCTGAACCGAATCTGGGTCTCATTTCTCCTTATCGGATCTGGATCGGGAAGGGCCTGATCCAATCCGGATCCGGATCCGACTCTCTACCATCCCTAGACTTGATTCTGAATCATGATAACCATAACCAAATTGCAATTTTCTTTAACTACTAGGGGTGCAACTTGGGCGGGTTAAACCCGACCAACCCGAGCCCAGCCCGAAGTAAAATAGGGCCCGAACACGTAGTTTTAGTAATTTGGGCACAAATATTAAACGACGGGCTAACCCGAATTATCCGATTTGCATGACAACCACCTATAAATATTACATTTTGAGATAATTATGTAGCGCATCTAAGACGAATATGTTTGTTTTCTTTTGATTATTAGCACTTTTACTCATATTTTTAGTTTTTGAACAAGTTAATTTTCAAATTTTTTACCAACAATTTATTATTCTCTTATGTATTAATAAATGTATAAAGTTTAATGTACTAATCCAAATTCAGCCCGAACATGAATTGATTTGTACGAATTTGGACTCGGGCGGGTTGGCAATGCTCTTAACTCGAGCTGGGCTGGGCTTGGGCAGCCTCGACCGAACTCGGGCTCGGTCAGGGGTGCCAACCCGACCAGCCCGCCCGAGTTGCAGTCATTTTAACGAGAGGATTTTTGGTATATGCCTTTCCCTGAACATGTCTTTGTTTTGTACCTTTGGCTGAACTTGGTCTTTCCAATCTACCCGGCTATGTAATTGATTGCTAACAAAGTTCTTAACAGGCAAGTGGTCCCAAGTGTTAAAGAAAAAAATTGTTAAATTACAAGGCTACCCTCCTCACATGCAAATTAAAAACAGACGATCTCATTCGTCTGGGTTTGTCAATTAGGGTCGTCTGGGTTTGTCAGTTAGGGTCGTCTGGGTTGGTCAAACAGGGTCGTATGGGTTTATCAATTAGGGTCGCCTGGGTTTGTCAATTAGGGTCGTCTGGGTTGGTCAAACAGGGTCGTCTGGGTTGGTCAAACAGGGTCGTCTGGTTTGTCAATTAGGGTCGTCTAGGTTTGTCATTTTTATTCTTTACACAATTTTTTTTAAATAATTACTCTTCTGGCATCCTAAACCCTAAACCCTAAACCCTAAAATCATGAAACTCAAAATGCTAAACCCTAAACAGTAAGTGTAAACCCTAAAATCATTCAAATATGTTATTCAATAATGTTAGGTGTAAACCTTAAACCTCAATCGAAATACTTTGTGATCAAGTAGGACTATAATTGTGATTCAACACTCAATCAAACCATCGATCTTCACTAATAAACTCAATCGAACTAGTAATTGATCAAATCGAACTACTGTTCTTCACTAATAAACTCAATCAAACAACCAGTTAGGCAAAATAGACTATCAATTGTGACTCACTACTCAACCGGACTATCAATCTTCACTAATAAACTCAATCGAAATACTTTGTCATCAAGTAGGACAATCAATTGTAATTCACCACTCAATCAAACCATCGATCTTCACTAATAAACTCAATCCAACTAGTAATTGATCAGATCGAACTATCGTTCTTCACTAATAAACTTAATCGAACAACCAATTAGGCAAAATAGACTATCAATTGTGACTCACTACTCAACCGACTATCAATCTTCACTAATAAACTCAATCGAAATATTTTGTGATCAAGTAGGACAATCAATTGTGATTCACCACTCAATCAAACCATCGATCTTCACTAATAAACTCAATCGAACTAGTATTGATCAAATCAAACTATCGTTCTTCACTAATAAACTCAATCGAACAACTAATTAGGCAAAATAGACTATCAATTGTGACTCACTACTCAACCGGACTATCAATCTTCACTAATAAACTCAATCGAAATACTTTGTGATCAAGTAGGACTATCAATTGTGATTCACCACTCAATCTAACCATCGACCTTCACTAATAAGCTCAGTCGAACTAGTAATTGATCAAATCGAACTATCGTTCTTCACTAATCAACTCAATCGAACAACCAATTAGGCAAAATAAACTATCAATTGTGACTCGCTACTCAAACGGACTATCAATCTTCACTAATGAACTCAATCGAAATACTTTGTGATCAAGTAGGACTATGAATTGTGTTTCACCACTCAATCATACCATTGATCTTCACTAATAAACTCAATCGAACTAGTAATTGATCAAATCGAACTATCGTTCTTCACTAATAAACTCAATCGAACAACTAATTAGGCAAAATAAACTATCAATTGTGACTCACTACTCGACCGGACTATCAATCTTCACTTATAAACTCAATCGAAATGCTTTGTCATCATGTAGGACAATCAATTATGATTCACCACTCAATCGAACCATCGATCTTCACTTATAAACTCAATCGAACTAGTAATTGATCAAATCGAACTATCGTTCTTCACTAATAAACTTAATCGAACAACCAATTAGGCAAAATAGACTATCAATTTTGACTCACTACTCAACCGGACTATCAATCTTCACTAATAAACTTAATCGAAATACTTTGTCATCAAGTAGGACAATCTATTGTAATTCACCACTCAATCAAACCATCGATCTTCACTAATAAACTCAATCAAACTAGTAATTGATCAAATCGAACTATCGAACTATCGTTCTTCACTAATAAACTTAATCGAACAACCGATTTGGAAAAATAGACTATCAATTGTGACTCACTACTCAACCGGACTATCAATCTTCACTAATAAACTCAACAGAAATACTTTGTGATCAAGTAGGACTATCAATTGTGATTCACCACTCAATCTAACCATCGATCTTCACTAATAAACTCAGTCGAACTAACAATGGATCCAATCGAACGAATCGAACAACCAATTAGGGAAAATAGACTATCAATTGTGACTCACTACTCAACCGGACTATCAATCTTCACTAATGAACTCAATCGAAATACTTTGTGATCAAGTAGGACTATCAATTGTGATTCACCACTGAATCATACCATCGATCTTCACTAATAAACTCAATCGAACTAGTAATTGATCAAATCGAACTATCGTTCTTCACTAATAAACTCAATCGAACAACTAATTAAGCAAAATAAACTATCAATTGTGACTCACTACTCGACCGAACTATCAATCTTCACTAATAAAATCAATCGAAATACTTTGTCATCAAGTAGGACAATCAATTATGATTCACCACTCAATCAAACCATCAATCTTCACTTATAAACTTAATCGAACTAGTAATTGATCAAATCGAACTATCATTCTTCACTAATAAACTCAATCGAACAACCACTTAGGCAAAATAGACTATCAATTGTGACTCACTATTCAACCAGACTATCAATCTTCACTAATAAACTCAACCGAAATACTTTGTGATCAAGTAGGACTATCAATTGTGATTCACCACTGAATCATACCATCGATCTTCACTAATAAACTCAATCGAACTAGTAATTGATCAAATCGAACTATCGTTCTCCACTAATAAACTCAATCGAACAACTAATTAGGCAAAATAAACTATCAATTGTGACTCACTACTCGACCGGACTATCAATCTTCACTAATAAACTCAATCGAAATACTTTGTCATCAAGTAGGAAAATCAATTATGATTCACCACTCAATCGAACCATCAATCTTCACTTATAAACTTAATCGAACTAGTAATTGATCAAATCGAACTATCGTTCTTCACTAATAAACTCAATCGAACAACCACTTAGGCAAAATAGACTATCAATTGTGACTCACTATTCAACCGGACTATCAATCTTCACTAATAAACTCAACCGAAATACTTTGTGATCAAGTAGGACTATCAATTGTGATTCACCACTCAATCAAACCATCGATCTTCACTAATAAACTCAACCGAACTAGTAATTTATCAAATCGAACTATCGTTCTTCACCAATAAACTCAATCGAACAACTAATTAGGCAAAATAGACTATCAATTGTGACTCACTACTCGACCGAACTATCAATCTTCACTAATAAAATCAATCGAAATACTTTGTCATCAAGTAGGTAATACTAATTAGGGTAAGGGAAGACATAATTGTAATTCCGTTCCGGGCGCTGTGGCGTTTTTCTCTTGTGGGACAGAACGATTTGGGATTCGGATGGAATGACAATCCGTTCTGAATTTACCGCATTTTTAAATATATATATATATATACATACATATATATATATATATATATATATATATATATATATAGAAGTGTGTGTACACACACACACACAATATACATAATGTATATTTTAATAAATATGTCTTGTAAATTTACTTAAATGAGAACATCAACAGCATCACATTCCTTTTTTTTTATTAATTAAAATTGTAGATATAGACAATTTTCTATTAAAGAAAAAAAGATAGTCCATTTTTCTTCGATTGGTAGATATACTTAACATCTTTTGTTTGTCTCTTCAATTGGTACATGTACTTTAGCATATTTTGTTTGAAGGGGTGAGAAAAAAAATACAAATCTAATCGCTTAAAAATATTTATCAATAATAAAAAAATTAGAAAAAAGAACTACTTCTAGTAAGAATTGAACTCACAACCTCTTATGTGATAAGCAACCAAGTAACCAACTCCACCACTAAGGCTACTGTGTCTGTAGTAATGTAAATATTTAATATACTATCTGTTTGTTTTTAAAAATAGACAAACCCAGATGAACCAAATCGTCAGAGACGAACCAAATCGTCTGCGACGACCAAGTTCGTCTGTGACGACCTAGTTCGTCTGGGATGAGTTGGTTCGCCACAACTTGCTTCGTCTCGGACGATTTGGTTTGTCTCAGTCGTCTCAATTTCATCCAGATTGAGTTAACTCGTCTCACTCCTAGATCTAACTAGTATCAGTCCACAATTTTTGAATCAAAGGTCTTAACAAAGAGTTTTACCATGAAATTGGAGGAGAAAGTCATTACAATGCGAGTGGAGAGAGGGAAATAGATTTGCCGGAGGCCGTAGCGACCATGGAAACCGATGAAGACGACGAAGCAATTGCAGAGAAGGAAAGAAAGAAGCCTTGGAAGCAGATGAAGAAAAAAAGAGAAGTTGTAGATGAGAGAGAGACAAATTTCTTAAAGAGATAAGGACAAATATCTGATTTTTTTCTAATAAAATGATTAATTTTATAAAACTGTTATTATTTTTAATTAATTACACTTGTTAACCTCAAACGAGGTCAATAAGTGATTTTTAGTCAATGCCGGGTAGATTGTAAAGACCAAGTTCGTAGCCGGTTTAAACACCAATTTATTCTTTTAACGACTTCCAAGTAAAAGACTCACAAAAACAAATATAGAAACGAAAATTACTTGAAACATGTCGTGTGGGCTCAAGTTGGACCCGTTTAGGAAGAGGAACATTATGGGTTCAACAATACAGGAGCTTCTTGGTCTCTTTTCTCTTGGTTCGTCTTCGTCATCAGGCAAGGGTTTAACACTGCAACCACAGAAGGGCACCGTCCACCATCTCCGGCGAATCTGCTACCCCAGAAGTACTATCCCTCGTGTCCTCCTCTTTTCACCTTCACACTCCTCTGTTCAAACCCAAGGCCTCTTCAAATCCCCCACCAGAGACGCCAAACCCAATTCGTTTTCAGCTTCCTATTCGATCGAGTCAATTTCACCCTGCTAAATCGCACTCCGTACTCGTTCAAGGAGATGAGAGAATTAAAGCAGAACGCCAAGGAGGAGGTTGGAGAAGTGTTCATAGCCATCAGAGAGCCCTGGAAATTGAACATCTCTCTACAATGGCTGGTACATGACGTGTGGGAAAAATTGCTTACATTTCATTTCATTTTTTTGGGCTCAGGGTTTGGTATCCATTACTGCTTAGTTGATTGATTGATTGATTTCACTAAGGCAGATTATCTCAAATTCTTCTGCAGGGTAGACTAATAATGAAGAGGTTGAATTTTGCTGGAAGGGTTTTTGTGGGTTTAATGCAGACTATGTAGGGAGGGAGGGAACCTTTATCAAGAAATAGTAACAGTACTACAAGCTTTTCAATTCTTACTCTTACTTTGTTTTGAAGTGAACTCAATTCAAAGGTAATATTTGGGAAAGTTTAACTGCGGTATTTGTTTGCATTTGTCTTGACCCTTAAAATTTGAAGACTACGAACTGTTGAAGATCTCTGCAATGGTACATACTACATAGGTAGGAAGAAAGAATGGGCGCTTAAAGCTCAATATGTAAATCTGTCTCCCTTTTCCTTAACTTCATCAGTTTCGTGTATTAACTACTACTAGTCGGTTTCGTGATGAAAATTAAGTGATTGGAACATTATGCAGTATGAATCTTGGATGGTACGCTAGGTCCCCAAATCTAGAAACCTTATTAAGGGTAGCCGAATAATAAAGAGGTTGAATCCTGCTGGAAGCTCCTCTGACTTGATAATTGTTGCATTTGGGGGTTGCAGGGTTGGATTGTGTTTAAAGTACAAATGGAAACTGAATTAGGTCATAGTTAATCCAATTCTCTTTTACCCTTATCTGAGGTTTCCAAAACTCTTTGTTTATTGTTTGTTGTTATTTGGGTGCTAGTTTTACCAACTCAGTTCAGTATTACATGCCACAAATGTCGCAACACACGTTACAATGTTACATTGATTCAATCATTCAAGAGTGCTTAAAATAATCCTTTATTTCAGGTAATTTTCGAGACACGATCTTAAGATTTTATTGCTACGGATGTCCAAGCTCAGACAAGACGGAGTTTTTGTTCCTAGGATAGTTTCTGAGGAAACACTTCATCAACGAAGGAGATGTAAGTAGGACTGTTGTCTTGTTATTTGTCATCGCGCCAGTATTACTTTTTAATTGACATTTACAAGAGTTATATTCCTTGAAAATTCTCTTAATGCACTTCTGCAGTACATCCCATGTCTCGTATGTTTTGGTTTACAAACGCATTGCAAACAGAATGTCGTGGAACAACCTTGTTGTTGGGTAATTTGAAACTATTGAATCTTTTGAATTCTGTTGCCTTTTTCTTTGACACACATAATCATACTACTTTTGTCATATCTATTATATGGATTCTAGTTATACTAAATTGATGGCTTTTAGATTCACCAGTATTTAAACCTGGCATTAAAAAAGGTTTAGCTCTTCTTCCACATTATTCCTATTTTAGGAGCGTACTGAGCGGATCAAACTTAATCTTACCTTTATCTAGCTTCATATATTATTAGATCTCAAGCTCTATGTATCAAGTTAATTAAAATGCACATATAGTTATTTATGAACTTGGTATTCTAGTATCTCATTGAGATACAGGCTTTAGAAAGAAGTGTGCTTGTCCATCATTCAGTCACCAGCTGCAAGACAATTTGAGGATAGAATAGGAAACAAATTGAAATGCTAATTGCCTTTTCTTTATGGATAGTCGAATGGGAGTAATAAACGCAAATGGTGGGAGTACGCACTAAATTATCCTTCCTCTTATTAAGATTTCTCCCTAAAAGAATACTCTCGACTAGGGTTTGTTGCTGACTTCTTGTTGTGCTTGTCGGACTGAACGATGACCTCCAAAATCAAAATGACATTGATGGCCGTCGAACAAGTCGCAGGAAACAGATACCTCTTGGAAGATATTCTGATACACCTTCCGGCAAAGCCAGTGACACGATCTAAGCTGGTCCCGAAGCAGTGACTCTCAAATCTGACCCCCAATTTGTTCAGCGTCACTCTCAGCACAGAAGTCCTAACAAGTTTCATACTGGTATGTTTCGTGACCGATTGTGCATTGTTTCAAGAAATGCCGACTTTGATTTCGTGTCTTTAAATGCCCTAGACCCAGCATATCAAACAATTCCATCGTTAGGGTTCCTCCTCTATGACATAATTGGTGATAAAGTTTCAGAGATTGAGATCATCGATTCGTGTAATGGGCTTTTCCCGTGCACCTTGAAATATCCTCGTGTTTATTGCGTCTGCAACCCAACCAGAAAGACCTTGAAATTGCTGCCCGATGGACCAGCCCACCATGGGCCAGGGTAAAGGCGCACGAGTTATTTAGCTTTCAACTCTTCTGTCTCCCCCCACTATAAGGTCATTAGCATTAGGAAGAGGTTATATTCGTACTGGAAACTTGACATATTCCTCTGAGGATGAACTCTGGAAGACGTTTTATCCTCCTATTCACCCATCTTATTTTTTCTTGAATGGCACAATGTACAGGCTTTCTGACTAGAGGTCTTTCTGTTTTGATGTATACAATAAGGAGACGAGACCATTAGACTTTTTGCTTCCCGACTCGCCTAAGCCTTGTTTCTGGACAAATTTGTACGGAGTTGGCAGTCATTTGTATTACATAGAGAGGAAGGGTGACGACGAAGAAAAACCAGATCTTTGTGTCGTTGAGATAAGCAGTGATCTCTCGGAGTGGGTTACCAAGTATGATGCAAGTGTTTGTCCCCTGTTGTCTGCATGCCTTCAAATAGCCGTTTTAGATGAAGGGCCAGAATATGATGAAATTTGCTGCTATAGTTTTTCAGCCATATGTGTGGTTGAAGGTTTAAAAGAAGATGAGTTACAACTAGTGTTTGTTATTAGGAGTTCCAAGCAAGCGCCTTTAGTACAATCTCGAGGAGAATACAGCAAAAGAACTCCGTAATTAATGAGGTGAACTGTGGGCGATGAGGACGAAGACAGTTCCGTTCTGGTCTTTCAGTTCGTTGAAACATTATCGGTTGTTTGAGGTTTCTGTGCCTACATGGTGTTCTGTACTCTCCTCAAGGTTTCTGTGCCTACAGAACCTGTTGGCAAAAAAAAAAAAAAAAAAAGTACAGAACACAATTTAGGCAAATAAACCTCAAACAGCGGATAACGTTTCAATGAACTCAAAGACCCGAACGGTTTTGTCTTCGTCCTCATCGCCCAGTTCACCTTGCAAATTACAGAGTTCTTTCGCCCTCTTCTCCTCGAGATTGTACAAAAGAAGCTTGCCTGGAATTCCTAACACTAGTTGTAACTCGTCTTCTTTTACACCTTCAACCACATACGGCTGAAAAACAAAAGTTGCAAACTTTGTGCGAATTCTGTCCATTTGTCTTCATCTATGACGGTGATTTGAGGGGATGCAGACAACAGGTGACAAACACACGCATCATACTTGGTAACCTACTCCGAGAGGTCACTGCTCATCTCAACTACAAAATAATCTGATGTTTCGTCGTCATCACCATTCCTCTCTATGTAATACAAATGACTGCCAACTGCGTATAAATTCGTCCAGAAATGAGGATTACGCAAGTCGTGAAGCAAGTCTAACGGTTTCATCTCCTCATTGTGTACATCAAAACAGAAAGACCTTTCATTAGAGAGCCAGTATATCGAGCCATTCAAGAAAAAACCTTTCTCCGATGATGGGTGAATATGAGGGTCAAAAGTCTTCCAGAGCTCATCCCCAGAGGAATATATGTCAAGTTTCCAGTACAAATCTAACCTCTTCCTAATGCTAATGACCTTAGAGTGGGGGGAGACAGAAGGGTTGAAACTTGAAAGCTAAATAACCAGTGCATGTCGTTGGAATGCAGACACAATAAACACAAGAACATTTCAAGGTGCACAGGAAAAGCCCATTACAAGAATCGATTATCTCAATTTCAGAATCTTCGTCTTCAAAAAACTGTCTAGTAATAGCATCCTAGAGGAACTCTAATGATGGAATTGTTTGATATGTTGGGTCCAATGCATTGAAAGAAACGAAATCAAAGTCGGCATTTCTTAAAAAAAAATGCACCATCTGTCACATACCAGTATGAAACTTGTTAAAACTACTGTGCTGAGAGTGACGCTGAACAAATTAGGGATCGGAGATTTGAGACAGCCACTGCTTGATACCAGCGTCAATCGTGTCACTGGTTTCAATGGGAGGCGTATCAGTATCCCTTCCAAGATCTGTTGCCGGCGACTTGTTCGGCGGCCGTCACCGTCTTTTTGATTTTGGAGGTCATCGTTCAATTTGCCAAGTACAACAAGAAGTTGTCAAGAACCGTAGCCGGGAATTTATTTTTTGGGTGAATCGATTTGTTGCTTACTGAGAGCAAGGATAATTTAGTGAATAGGCCCTCCATTCGTGTTTATTACTCCCATTTGACTCCGCACAAAGATTAAAAAAGTTTTAGCATTTTAATTATTTCCTATTCTACCCACAGAAGACTTTATTCTACCAAACGGACCATCTGTTGTGTACTAAATGAAAATGGGCCTGAGAGTTCCCCTCCGGCGAAATGGCACTGTCCACCATGATCATCCTCCGACGGATCTCTTTCCTCAGAACCATCCCTCGTCCTTTGCTCTCACCCAGAGAGAGAGAGAGAGAGAGAGAGAGAGAGAGAGAGAGAGAGAGAGAGAGAGAGAGAGAGAGAGTTGAAGATCTCTTCAATGGGTGCAATTCATAAAATTTTTGTTCAGTGTGTGGTAGCGTTCACTGCTTAGTTGATTGATTTCACAAGGCAAATTAAGCTCTAATATCTGAAATTCTGCAGGATTTAGAGTAGCCGAATAATGAAGAGGTTGAATCTTGCTGGAAGCTCCTCTGGCTTGATAACTGTTACATTAAGGGGTACAGGGTTGGAATGTGGTTCAATGGCCACTGGCCAGACCTTGTATGGGTTCTCATTAACAAACAGAAACATAATTAAGTTTCCCCAATTCTCTTTTACCTTATCTGAGTTTTTCAAAACTATATATAATGTTTTATGTGGTTATTTAGGTGGTTGTTTTACCGTCTCAATTCAGTATGATATGCCACTAATTATGTAAAATATAACACCTAAAATTGGTGTATAGCTACAAAAAAGGAAACTGAAATCAGGATAAAACAGAATGAATCCATCAAAATATCAATTGAACATCAGCCTCAGATCTCTGTGAGTCGGCCATGTTTGCAAACCCTTAGAAATGGATTTGGGGATGTCCGCCGCAAGAAGTGATATGTCTGCGTCATCCTACTGAAATATGATGCAGTCCTGTGCGCTAAAAATTTGAGTTCCTTGTCTTGAATATGTCCTCCTTTTTTATGTATGATTTTTCAAGTAGGAGGTGTTTTTAATAAAATTAGCAATTGCATCTGCATCATCATCATTTATAACCAGTAACGCGATCGAAGCTGGTATCGAAGGCTGTCTTATTCTGACCCCCAATTTGTTGTCACTCACAGCGTAACAGAAGTCCTAGCAACAAGTTTCACACTGGTATGTTCGTGACCGGTCGTGCATTTACCGACTTTGATTTTGTTTCTTTCGATGCCTTGGACCCAACATATCAAACAATTCCATCATTAGGGTTCTTCTATGATGCTATTACTAGGCAGCTTTTTGAAGATGAAGATTCTGAGATTGTGATCATCGATTCTTGTAACGGGTTTCCCTGTGCAGCTTGAACTGTTCTCATGTTGATTGCGTTGCAATCCAACCACAAAGTCCTTCAGATTGATACCCAGTAGACCAGTTCACTATAGCCAAGGGTAAAGGTCCACTGGTTATTTCTCTTTCAATCCCTATGTCTCCCTCCAATATAAAGTCGTTAGGTATTAGGAGTTCAATCTCTCGTCTGAGGATAATCTCTGGAAGAAATTTGGATACTCCTAAGACGTTTGATCCTCCTATTGGCTCTCTGATAAAAGCTCTTTCTGTTTTGATGTATACAATTATACAATGAGGCGATGAAACCATTGGACTTCTTGCTTCACGAGTCTAAGCTTTGTTTTCGAACAGATTTGTCCGTAGTTGGCAGTCATTCGTAGTACATAGAGAGGAAGGGTGAAGGTGAAGAAACATCAGACTTTTAGTGTAGGTGAGCTGAGCAGTGATCTCTCGAAGTGGGTTACCAAGTGTGGTGCAAGTGTTGCCCCATGTTTTCTGCATTCCCTCAAGTAGCCTTTCAGACGAAGATGAAGGGTTATAATAAGAGCATATTTCTCGCTATTGTTTTTCAACCGTATGTGTGGTTGAAGGTGTAAAAGAAGATGAGGTACAAGTAGTGTTAGGAATTCCTCGCAAGCTCCTTTTGTCGTCTTCTCCTCGAGATTGTACAAAATGAGCTTGCCCGGAATTCCTAACAGTAGTTGTATCTCATCTTCTTTTACACCTCAACCAAACGTACAATGAAAAATAATAGCGGCACATTTGCGCATATTCTGATACTTTGTCTTCATCTAAAAAGGCTATTTGAGGGAATGCAGACAAGAGGAGAGGAACACTTGCATCATACTTGGTAACCCATTTCGAGAGATCACTGCTCATCTCACCTACACAAAAATCTGGTGTTTCTTCATCGTCATCCGTCCTCCCTGTATAATACAAATGACTGCCAACTATGGACAAATATATCCAGAAACAAGGATTAGACTCGGGAAGCAAGAAGTCTAATGGTTTCATCTCCTCATTGTATACATCAAAACAGAAAGAGCTTTTATCAGAGAGCTAGTACATTGAGCCGTTGAAGAAAAAATATTTTCCGGATGGTGGGTGAATAATCAAATGTCTTCCCGAGTTTATCCTCGGAGGAATATATGTCAACTTTAAAATAATTATCAAGATGAGAAATTGACCTTCTAATACTAACGACCTTGTAGTGGAAGGGGGACAGATGGGTTGAAAGCTAAATAACCAGTGGATGTTTGCCCTGGCCCATAATAGACTGGTCCACTGGGTAGCAATCTGAAGGTCTTTGTGGTTGTATTGCAGACACAATAAACATGACAGGAAAAGCCCATTATAAGAATCGATGGTCTCAGAATCTTTATTTTCAAAAAGATGTATAGTAATAGCATTATAGAGAAATCATAATGATGGAACTGTATGATATGTTGGGTCGAAGGCATTGAAAGAAAGGAAATCAAAGTCGACATTTTTTGAAAGAAATGCACGACATGTCACGAACATACCAGTATGAAACTTGTTAGGACTCCTGTCGTGCTTAGACTGACACTGAATAAATTGGGAGTCGGAGATTTGAGACAGCCACTACTTGGATACCAGCTTTGATCACGTCACTTGTTTCGGCGGGAGGTATCTGTTTCCATTGACAGCCGTGGTTTTTATTTTGATTTTGGTGGTCATTCCCGAAAAGCAGATAATGATCATCATTAGCTTGTCGAGGCATTATATATGGGGAGGCTTTCGATCCTTTGCCTCAAGCGTAGTGGACGGACATGGCCTACTCTGCTCAGTGAAATTTCACATGCCGCGTACGTACTAGTCATTGCAAAGAGAAGAAACCGGAGTTTTGTTTAACGTTAACAGTTGTCGAGATGACTTGTGTCAAGATCACTATTGCTTTTATATCTCTCTGTCTTTACATTATGTCTGGAGTCCATGTCTATGCACTTTGATCTCTTATCTCAGGACTCTGTAGCTCTGTAACATGAATTTCAATAAATATTTGTCTTTCGCCATCGCCCAGGATCAAAAAAATTATGCCTTTTGATAAGCGAAAAGAAGAAATCCCCTTTGTTGGTGTGTTTGATCCCTCGTAGGATTTCTGGAATGCAGTTTCTGTCTGTGAACTCCCATTTGATTGGTTGAATCGACTTTTAGAATTTCTGCAGTTTCTGTCTGACGGCCGTAGTTGGGGGGATTTCTGGAATGAAGTTGTTGGGTTATAATTGAATATCAACTAATTCCCATTGGCTCTGATCCCTGTCGCAGGATTATGCGGGGTCCAGCCTTTCCCACGGGCGAAGTTGTTCTCCTTGATCTGTATGTTCACTGCTCGTTGTTTGAATTTTCCAAGCCGACGAAACTCACGAAGCGCCAGTGTTGATTCATGCTTGTCAGACCTCCAGCACAGTGTATGCCGTGCGTGATTCAAAAAACTACCTGACTGCCTTGTCCTCTAGGTGTGTGCTGCTTAGCAGCAAGACAGGTACTTACATTCACTTATATTATTCTGTTAATCTTCAAGAATGTTCGGTATTTTTTGTGTCTAGTCTTCTTAGTCTTTTTGGATACTTCTGAAAAATAACAATAATATGAAATAGGAGAAAGCCGGATATATAGTGTACAAGATCCAGTAATAATAGCATTATACTGGCTAGTAGAATTTTCTTTCGAGAATTTGAAAAGAGTGAGTCTGACCATCCTCATGTTCCAACTCATGCTAATATTCCGTCACTAGGGTTTCTCTGTGATGCTATTAGACAGCATGTTCTTGTTGGTGGTTATGAATTAAGATTGACAATTCTTGTAATGGACTCTTTTTGTGCATTGTCTTCTGGAAATTCTCACGTCCCTTCAGTTATTGTGTCTGCAATCCAACTACAAAGACCTTTACATTGCTACCCACCATAGGAAAATTCTGGCATTCCTCAGCTTATTTGACTTTCGACCCTTCTGTCTGCCTCCACTATAAGTTAGTAGTAATTTGCATAGAGGGAAGCCGTTTTGATTCTGATTGTTCCTGTAACCTTTTGGTATATTCCTCTGAGGATCAATCTTGGAAGATGGTTGTGTCTCCTTTTGCAGACCACGCGGGAAAGGGTTTTTTTTTAATGGGTCAATCTACTGGCTCTCTCATTTAGAGGGTTCCCTCTGCTTTGATGTCTACAAAGAGGCGATCAAACCAATAGAACTGCGTCCTAAGACTAATCCTTGTTTCTGGACATCCCTAGCCCTAGTTGGCAGCCATTTTTCTGATCTACCTTAGATTGTAAGAGGTCAAATTGGTAGGATAATCTAGGTAGGATGTTTAATTTTTTGGATATCTGAACCGAATTGCTAAAACACATTCTTGTTTCATTTTCCGACAAATTGGATACTGTGAATATCTAACTGGTGCTCTGGTTGAAATGGTATCACTGCATAGTTAGAGCTTCATTGGATCTGTCAAATTATGGTTGATTCTAAATAATAAGAACATGACACATAAAGGATAGTCCAAAATATGTGAAAATTTAGTTTTATAAAACAGAAGGTTTATGGCAAAATTATAGAAAAAAAAATATAAGCGATGTTCTTCAATGAACTCTAGGATTAACAAAAAAAACAAATTAAAGAAGGAAGACCCATTTCTAATTTTTTTTGAGGTGACCCATTTCTAATTTAATACGAAGACATTGAAACGTAATATTGTTTTTGTATGTAACATAAATAATAATAAAAAAAAAAAAAAAATCTCACTAAGGCAAAGTGAGAAAATAAAATTAAACTAAAATCTGGTTTTTAGATCACTGCAAGCAATTACTTTCAGTAATACATTGGATATTCATTCCAGAAACCAAAATAATCTATTCAACCAAACAGACCCTTTGTTCTATATCTCTTTCATCAAATTGGACCTACTTGGTTTTACCCTAAAAAAATGACCCTAAATAATTACGCATAAATTGTGTTTTTGGAAATGACTCGTAAGAATTTAAAAATTTCGTGAAGACTTGAGTTGGGCCCGTGTAATAGAAAAAACATGTGTGGTTTACACGGCCCAAGTTTTATCCAACTCACAAGGACATTGAAGTAGGTAAACACACCGAACTGCACCTCTTTCCTCGTCGTTCGTCTTCATTAGGGTCTTCTTCCAGCAAGATAAGAGGTTGGAGGACTGTTTCAGAGATGTCAGGGAAAATTGAAAATGTTGAAGATCATGGTACATCCATGGGTAAATTTGCTTCCATTTCATTAAATTTCTCACTATGTGGTAGAAGTTACTGCTAATTGATTGATTTCACAAGGCAAATCAAGTAGTACTAATGAAGAGGTTGAATCTTGTTGGAAGCTCCTCTGACTTAATGAAATTTGTGGGTTGCAGTGTTTAATGGCCGCTGGCTATACCATATAGGGATTCTTTATCAAGAAATGGAAATAGTACAAGGTTTTCAAACCTTCAAAGAATATTGAATGGTGTGCTAGGTCCCCAAATCTTCAAAGAATGATTGGAAGATGTCTTGACCTTAAAATTTGAAGACTGTTAATCCTTTTTATCTGTCTCCATTTTCTTTAATTCCTTCAGTGTTTGGTATCACCTACTTCTAGTCGATTTTGTGAGGAAGATTAAGTGTTAGGAACATTCTGCAGTATGAAACTTGAATGTTATGCTAGGTCCCCAACTTTATAAACCATGAAGAGTAGCCGAATACTGAAGAGGTTGAATTTTGCTGGATGCTCCTCTGCCTTGATAATTGTTGCATTTGTGGGGTTGCAGGGTTGGCTGGCCAGACCTCTTTGTAGGGGTTCTCATTAACAAATAGAAGCAGAATTAAGGTTTTTAAATCTTCCTCTCGCCTTGAGTTGAATCTCTGTAGATCAATTAGGTCATAGTTGGCCACATTCTCCTTTACCTTATCTGAGATTTTCAAAACTATGTATATAATTTTCTTTATTATTGTATGGGGATATATGGGTGGTAGCTTTACCAACTCAATTCAGTATTATATGCCACAGATGTCTGAACGCAAGTTACAGTGATTCAAGAGTACTTAAAAAAAAATCCTTTATTTCAGGTAATTGTGAATTCGTGATATTCAGATTTTGGTTGGCTATGGATGCCCAAGCTCAGAAAAAACGTGGTTATTATTCCGGCAAAGTTGCTGAGGAAACACATTCTGCTCAACAAAGGAGATGTAAGTCGTACTCTGTTGTTTTGTTATTTGTAATAGCGCCAGTATTACTCTTTAATTGACTCATATACCTTGCAATTTCTCTTAATGCACTTATGCAGTATATTCCACATTTTGAATGTTTTAGTTTACAAACACATTGCAGATAGAATGCGTGCAACTATGGAATCTTTTGACTTCACTCGCCTTTTCTTTTCATCACAAACTATTAAGCTGCTTTAGCGAAATTTATCATTTGAAGTCTAGCATCTCAATTCCCTTCTCAAGCCTCTCACAGCTAGCCCTTCTTTTTCTAGTTCTACTAAACGGATGGCTTTTAGATTCACCAGCATTTTGAAACTGTGCATTAGAAAAGGCTTAACTCTTCTTTGATATTGTTCCTGTTTTAAGAGGGTACTGAGTGCAATCGAACTAAGTTTTACCTTTCTCAAGATTCATTACTTAATAGAGCTTGTGCAAACTCTATGTATAATTTTATGTAAAATGCACTGAATAATATTTTTATGAACTTGCTATTCTGGTTTATCATTTAGATAGAGGCTTAAAAAAGAAGTGTGCTTGCTCATCCTTTAGGACCCAGTTGCAAGTTAATTTGAAGGTAGAATAGGAAATAAAATTAAAATGCTAAAAATTTCGTAATCTGTGCGTCAAATGGGAATAATAAACACGAATGGAAGGCGTATGCAGTGAATTATCCTTCCTTGAAGTAAGCAACAAAACTATTTCTCCCTATAAATAAATTCGCGGCTAGGGTTTTTGACGACTTGTTGTGCTTGGCGGATTGAACGATGACCTCCAAAATCAAATTCAAAATGACGATGACGGCCGCCGAACAAGTCGCGGGCAACAAATACCTCTTGGAAGAGATTCTGATTCGCCTCCCACCAAAACCAGCAACGCGATCGAAGCTTGTATCGAAGCAGTGGCTGTCTCAAATCTCCGATCCCCAATTTGTTCAGCGTCACTCTCAGCACAGTAGTCCTAACCACAAGTTTTGTACTGGTATGTTCGTGACCGATCGTGCATTTATTTCCAGAAACACCGACTTTGATTTCGTTTCTTTCAATGTCTTGGACCCAACATATCAAACAATTCCATCATTAGGGTTCCTCTATGATGCTCTTGCTAGACAACTTACTGAAGATGAAGTTTCTGAGATTGAGATCATGGATTCTTGTAATGGGCTTATCCTTTGCAGCGTGAAATATGCTCATCTTTATTGTGTCTGCAATCCAACCACAAAGACATTCAGATTGCTACCTGCAGGACCAGTCCACTATGGGCCTGGGCGAACGTGCACTGGTTATTTAGCTTTTGACCCTTCTGTCTCCCCCCACTATAAGGTCATTAGCATTAGGAAGAGGTTAGATTTGTGCTTGAAACTTGACATATATTCCTCTAAGGATGGACTCTGGAAGAATTTTGATCCTCCTATTCATCCATCATCCGGAGAAGGTTTTTTCTTGAATGGCTCAATGTTCTGGCTCTCTAATGGAAGGTCTTTCTGTTTTGATGTAGACAATGAGGAGATGAAACCATTAAACTTGCTTGCCGACTTTCCCAATCCTTGTTTGTGGAAAAATTTATACACAGTTGGTAGTCATTTTTATTACATAGAGAGGAAGGGTGATGACGGAGAAACACCGGATTTTTGTGTAGGTGCGATGACAAGTGATCTCTCTCAGTGGATTACCAAGTATGATGCAAGTGTTTGTCCCCTATTGTCTGCATTCCCTCAAATGACCATTTTAGATGAATACGGATGGCCAGAATTTGCGGAAATTTGCAAGTTTTGTTTTTCAGTCATATATGTGGCTGAAGGTGTAAAAGACGATGAGGTGCAGCTAGTGTTAGGAATTCCGGGCAAGCTCCTTTTGTACAATCTCAAGGAAAAGACGGCGAAAGAACTCTGTGATTTGCATGGTGAACTGGGCGACGAGGGCGGATACAGTTCTGTTCGGGTCTTTCAGTTCATTGAAACATTATCGATTGTTTGAGGTTTTTGTGCCTACATGGTGTAAGAAAGTACTCTCATATAATAAGTGCTAGTATTGTTTAAGACTGCACCTTTTGGAAGAATAATTGGTTTATCATGTACTTTTTGATATGCAGCTCAGTGCATATATGCATGGTGCTTTTTGTTAGTTAATCATTTCAATATAAATGTCTGGAATTTGCTTATTAGTACTTTGAACTCTGCCTTCTGTTAATAATGTATCTCCCTACCTGATTAATTATGATGACGTGCATCCGCTTGTTCTATGTAGCTATTACATGACATTATATGAACATAAGAAACCCTCTTGATTTGTGCAAATCTGATGAAGCACAAGTGCTACTTCAAGATTACCATTTAGGACCTACAGTGAGCGCCTTCCCTGATTCAACTGAATTACTCTGCTGTCTTGTCATTTAGATATGTGGTACTTGTAGGATATTCTACATGAGGGTGCTGATATTTTTGATGCCATGTCTGAATAGAATCAACATGTATCCCTTGATACCTTGATATGTTGGTTATAGAACTGTCACATTCTCTGACAATTTGGATACAGTGGATATCTCCCTCACTTTGGTAGTGTTTTTCGGTACTGGACATGAGTAAGCTACATTGTTTCTGTAGCTTACCTTGGCACTGTTCACTGCTATGAAATACGAGGCCATCTTTCTTTTTAAGTTTGGAGATAACAGTATATTTGAATTGGAATACTAAGTGGTATTGGGGTCGCTCTTATTCATTGTAAATCTCTTCATTTTGATTATAACTTGAAATGAACTCTTCTTTGGGTTTCAAAGATTAGTCTGTGATCTTTCTAGTTCTTGTTTCATCTGATTTGCGGCTCTTACCTGAATCTTGGTTGGTTTGTCATCCCAGTGTAAGACTGTTAAGTCGTGCAAAACAGCCGATTCTCCATTAATAAATTGAAATAGCCATGACATCATGTGGCTATGTTCCGCATTTCAACCTAATTCTCCTTTGCAGCCATTTTCCCCACCCACAGGTCATAGCTGCCAGTCTTAATGTTCCTGGTACATAAATCTTCATAGCAGATTGGATCATGAAAAAGATTAGTAATCTATTACTTCTATCAATTATATCTACAAAAGTACTGTCTGAATCCAAAACATTTCATTAGACAGGTACCTCGTCATTGGTCGTGAAGTAACCTTCTCATTTTCCTTTGTATTGATTTGGTCTCAAAATTTTCACATCTCATATCGCTTTAAAATGCTAGTGTCCGGCAACTCTTAACTAGTTCTGTGTGGAATCAAATTCCACTGAGTCATATATGTCTTAGGTTGCTGACTTAAAGAATACTGTAGTTGCCATTTCTCCCTTTTCTAATCCTGTATCCTTTGTATTGATTTGGCCTCCTAGATATCTGGAAGCTTCTGAATCAAGAAAAACGTGAAGTCTCCTCTCTGGAAGGTCCTTCATGAAAGGATCTTAATTTAAGCATAACTAACTATCCTTGAAAGGTTGGATGAATAAGAAGAATTGCTCATTTGTCATGAACGTCGGGAAAATTTATATCTTGATTGTGCATACCAATAATGTTGTGCGTGTTGAGTTCCTCTTCGTCTCACAATGAGATATAATGCATTTCATAAGAACCGAAATCAACATAATGCAGTCCTATTATGGTACTAGGATAAAATGATTGTTGGGATAGCAAAAAGAGGAGGAATCAGAAATCAAGATAAAATATCGTGAATCAATCAAAAAATATCATTTAAATCCAGCCTCATACCTGTGAGGTTCAGCCACATGTGCGAACCTGCATGAACAAATGTGGGGATATGGGATGCAAGATGTACTATTTCTTCATAATCCTCCACAAATCAATACCAATCCATGCCCTTGCAGTTACTGCCCTATAAAATCTTGACCATGCCCTCCTTTTTGATCCATGATTTTACAAGTCCAAGGTCTTTCAGCTTTGGAAGAAAAGTTCATCGTCCTTGATAGTCACCCGTGGAGCTCCAACTGAACTGAAATTCTTGCAGTGAGTACCGATCTGACGTACAGTCTCTTTGATGTTACCTTCTTGGTTACACAGTAATAAAACTTCTAATTGTTTCCAGTTAGTTATAAGGGGCGGGAGAGAAGATGCAATTGCAGACACATTATCGTTAAGTTTGATTATCAATCTCGATTTCTCATGGGAATCACCAGTCTTCACGTTAGGGCAACTGGTGGAAAAATGTATTGAAAATGGTTAGAATTTAACCAGGAATCTTCATAAAATAGGTTGCAGCAACATACATAAACTGGAGTGAAAAAACAGAATCACTCACTTGGTTCCAGCATAAAGAAGAGCTTCTTCGGTATACCCATTGGGGAGCCTGAGATAGGTAGCTGAACCGTTACTGCGTCTGACCGCAAATTTTACACATTTGGTTATGGGGGAGGAGGAGGAAGCTATCGTGTGGAGACTTGATAGCGTCTAAAATTGCTATCGCGTTAGGTAAACCCTAACAATAACTTCTTCAAAATAAATGTCTACAGAAAAAAGGAAACCAAGGTTTGTAACATATAGCCTTATGACAGATGGTCATAAATGATATTATGGTCATTTTAGTAGTTGCGGGTAGGGGTGCGATTTCGGTTCAACCGAACCGGAACCGACCGAAGCCGGAACCGGTCGGTTTCGGTTCGGTTCGGCGGTTCAAAGCCGGAGTTCGGTTCGGTTGAACCGGAACCGATTAATAGGAGATGCTAGAACCGAATCCGACCCGTTAACCGGAACCGGATCCTTCACCGGTTCGGTTTTCGGTTCGGTTCGGTTCCAGAACCGGTCGGCAATTTTTTTTTTTTTTTTTTTGTGTTGATATTTGAATAATTGTTGTAGTTTTAATTAATAAGTATTAAGTATTAATTAACAAAGTTAGGGTTAGGTAGGGTTCATTAATTAAATTAGGGTTAGGGTTTAGGAATTGTTATTAATTAATACTAGTTTGTTTTAATATTAATGTATTTAGGGAATGTTTTCACAAATATTTAAAAAGAACATCAAAACTTGACAAATAAGTGGAAAAAACAAAGTAAACTTTTATTATTGATTAAAAGTAAAAACATCAAATGTTAGAAAAAATTGCATCACTATAGTTTAAGTACATCCCAACTAGGTTGGCACCTACTTAACTAACAATCATTTGCATTTTTTCTAACTTACATACAAACTAATTGAAATTAACAAAAATACCCAATAATAGTCTTCATTTTTCAACCCGTCGTCTTTGGCAATTGGTCTACATCAAGGGGAGTGTCCGGGTCTATTCCCAATTCTTGGTAAAGCTCGTTGACCATAACGTCCAAAGGGTGTAGGTGTTGTGTGCGTTTGTTGGCGTCGCTCCAATCCTTCGAGCATATGAGTACCTCCAATATCTCCGAGGTTAGGCACGATCTTTTCTCCGACAAAACTCTTTTACCTGCACTAAAAGTAGATTCGGAAGGGACTGCAGAAGCGGGAGGGGTTAGTAAATCACGTGCCATTTTAGAAACAATTGGATAAGTTCTTTCATAATTTTTTCACCAATCAAGTATATCAAAATTTTCTATGTCTCTCTTCGACACGTTTATGAAATAATGTTGGTTGAGAAACAACGTTAATTCCGAGACGCAACTACTCCCGGTGGGTGTGGCTTGTGTACTCTTAAATAAAGAACCAACAGCCCACTTACTCTTACCCTTGCCCTTACCCTTCGGATCGCTCGATGATTTTTGAGAACCACCACTAACACCAAATTTAGCAAGATATTTATCGTACATAACATTAAGTTCTTGTTTAACTTGTTCAATAGTTGGTGATATCACTACGGGTCTATATGTGGTAGTCATGTTTTCCTGTATTTGGTTTAGCATAAAACCTACGGAAGCATCCTTTTGTCTTGGGTCCAAAATACTTGACAAACAAAAAATCATAGGGATCGTTACAAAATATTTGAGAAATTTGTCTTCCATGTCGTTAATTGCCTCGTATAAAACTTCATTCTCCCTATATTGTTGAAAAGCCGACGTTAAAAACAATAGTTGTGGAATAACGTTGTTAGTAGTAGGATAATAAACACCCGAAAGAATATTAGTGGCCTCCTAAAATGGTTCAAGAAACTCTCTTAAGACACTTGCGACGTTCCATTCATTTTGTGTAACGGATCCGGGATTGCCATTTTCATTCAAAAATCGTGTGATTGTGGTCTCATAACCTTCAACACTTTTCAACATCAAATAAGTGGAGTTCCATCTAGTCATACAATCTCCCCCAAACCTTCTTTTTTTCTTGCCTATTTTAGCACAATAATCCCCAAAAAGTTTTTGTATTTTGTTTGAAGACGCAATAAAGAGAATAGCATCACGAATAGGAGAAATATACTCATCTAGTTTTTTCAAACCATCTTGTACAATTAAATTGATAATGTGACATACACAACGAACATGTTCAAATTTCTTCGCGAAATGGTGTTTGTATCAAAGTTCGAATATGATCTATCGCACTATCACATGCCGATGCATTGTCAAAAGTAATTGATGTAATTCGTTGATCAATTCCCCACTCTTCAACAATATCGATTATGGCTTCTCCTATGTTTACACCGTTGTGAGGATATGCAACTTCTTGAAATGCAATAACACGTTTTTGTAAAGTCCAATTAGTGTCAATGTAGTGTGCGGTGACGCAAATATATCCCTTGTTATTTCTACCCGACCACATATCCGAAGTACAACCAACTATGAAATTAGAATCAAAAAATGTTTGCATAAGTTCCGCTTTCATCTCACTATATGTTTGCATAATATTTTTTCTAATGGTGTGTCTACTAATATGCTTATAACCCGGACAAAAAGCGGTTTGTACTAATGTGTCCCACTCGTTGTCGTCGGTCATATTTAGAGGTTTTTCGGTGGCCATGATATAATGAGATAATTCTTTTATTGCCCTATTTTCATCGTAGACAAAAGTAACTACCTTGCCTTGTGCGTCGAATCCTAGTTGGGTTTGGAGCATCGCGTCGCCTACGGCGGGTGTATCTTTCAAAAGTCCGTGTACATTTTGTAAGTGTTTTCTAAGTGATCCTAATCCACCGGTTTTATCCAACACAAAACTTTTTTGACAATGTTTGCATTTAGCCCTAAATTTTGGTGTACCGTTGGCGTCTACACCATCGGGTATTTTATCCATATGTTCCCAAACGGGGCTTTTTTTAGGTTTTTCCGCCTTACGTGTTCTTTTATTACTACCTAAATTCGGATCATTTTCCTCTATACCGTCAAAAGCGTTAGCGGCACCTTCGCCAAATAAAATGTCCATTTGATCATCAATATCAATTTCTTCGATTATGGGTACGTATTGGTTGTTTTGGTCATCAAAATTTGCACGAGAAGAAGAAGCCATTTTTTCTTATGGAAATGTGATTAAAAAAAATTAAGTTTTACAACTAAAGCGCAAATAATAACACAATCAAATTAAAAACAACAAAAAATAAAACTTACAAACTCCAAGAATAATTCTTGGAGGTGAAGCGAAACGTCGAAGATTGAAGATGCGTTGCCGAATATGGAAGATGCGTTGCTCTTGCTTGTCGAATTTTGAAGACGAGAGCGTATGACGATTTTTGAGTGATTTTGATTTTTGAGAGTGTGTGTGTGTGGAAATTGGAATTGAGGACTGAGGAATATGGAGATTGGAGAATGAATTTTGGAGAGTGTAGGATGTTTTTTGAGTGAAGAATTGTGAGAAGTGTTGAGAGAGTTTGTTGATGAAGTGTGAAAAAAATGGTAGTGTGGGTTGGGTATTTATAGGTGTAGAAGGAAGGAGAGGGGAAGTGAAAAAAAAAAAAAAAAAAAAAAGAAACAGAAAATCACCAACAGTCATGACAACCGTTGGCAAACGGTAGAAAACCAACGGATAGTTTTTTTCAAATTTCCGACCGTTTGAACGGTTCTCGGGTCGGTTCTGGCCCGGTTCCGGTTCTACCGGTTCCCGGTTCCCGCTAAACACAAAACCGAACCGGAACCGAACTACCCACGGATTCGGTTCGGTCCGGGTAGTCGGTTCTCGGTTCGGTTACGGTTCCCTTCGTTTCGGTTGATTTTCTTCTCGGTTCGGGTCGGTTCTCGGGTCAACCGACCCGAATTTGCACCACTAGTTGCGGGTATCAAGTTTGTAAAAAAAAAATGGCATTAATATTGTCGAATTTTAAAATATGGGTATCAAATTGTAAAAAAGCCGTAAATATGGGTACTATTGATGCTATTTTATCTTTGCAAAAGATCAAACACTCTAACCATTAGAAAAACTAACGTCGTTAGTGAAATATATCACTGGTGCAACAATTTCAAAGCGTGAGTACTGCGAATGCAAAAATTGAAAATCTGGTTATTAAAGTGTAACAAAACGTATAACATTGGCACCACTGGTGAAATTTTGCCGATCTTCTTTCGAATCATTTAGTGTTCACTCCCACTTAGAAGTTGGAGGAGTTTGAGAAGATGAAAAATGTAATTATTACATCTCCACTAATTTTATCATGTTTTTTACTTGAATATCTAACATTTTTACTTTTTAATCATTTTTCGAATCATTTTAGTATTACCATTTTCACTCCCACTTGGAAGTTGGAGTTTCGGAAAATGAAAAATGCAACTATTACATCTCTACTAACTCATCATTTTTTTTACTTGAATATTTAACATTTTTTACTTTTTGATGTCATTCTCAAATTTTTTTAGTTTTTGAGAAAACTACATTTTCTTTTTTAAAGAAATTTTTTTAAATAAAAAACTACAATGCTGCGATTCACCAAAAACCAACGTGGACAAATATTTTGAGGAACCAAAATATAATGACGGAGACAGTATAAATATATTACATTTTAGAGATTAAAATAATAAATTTCATGATTTTATTGTCTGCAACTTTACCAACTATTGTATCAGAAGTTTCTACCGACTATAGTTATTTTTGATAATTCAAAAAAAATTGATACATTTTTTTATGTAGAACTTTATGTTACTGTTTCAAATAATGCCCTGAAGGCACGTGTAATTCTTTAATCATACTATATCAACCATAGACATCCTATGCACTATTACGATGTTAGAAAATCCATTCACACATAATACCCAACCAACATTTCCAATCCATTATTGCCTGGAGCGTAGTGGCCCAGGGCCTACTCTTACATGTGATAGTTGACACGCTCCAACTGCAAGTGCACAGTTGTCGGTGCAGTAATAATCGGAAAAGTCCGGATTGTCGAACCCAAGGGACTTCGTGTAACTAACTATTAAGTTTGTTCTTTATGTGGGCAAAACGCAGTTGTGTTGTGGTTCCTAATTCTACTAAAAATTTAAATAACAATTATCTCAAATAATTCAAAGAATTATTTCAAGATTAACGAGCACGAGTTGATATTGTTGTGTATCAAGTTTGATTAAATTCAGGATATCTCTACGGATCACTAGGAATGTCACACTACGTTGGATTTATGTTTTACTAACACGATAATTTCTTATTCTAGTTAAACGAGCAATTGTATATTGAAGATGTCTCAACCAATAACTATGCCTAAACTATCGTAACTGATTCCTCTAGCTTACTCAAGTTCAAGCACGCATTACGATACTAATTTCTACTCTTGTTCTTAGCTAACTAGCAAGATTCCTCAACCCTAGATACGGCTAGTGTGTATTTCAATTTTCCGGGCAACGAACGTAGATTCCACTATCGTTCATAACCTAGCACAATCCTATTAACACGTCTATCAATAGAAAAGATAAATTAAAAACATAAAATACACATAACTAAAGAAGAAATCATCAATTAAGCTCAAAAGCATGAGAGTAAATCCATAAACCACAAGTTGTAGTGATCAAACCCTAGTTTCCTACGAGATATCCCAAAATAAGGGTTTAGCTACTCATAATCATGTTCATAATACAAAGTTTCATGATCAAGTATCAAAAACTAGAGAAGAAAAGAAGAAGAGAAGCCAAACGGATGATCCAAGCTCTCGACCTAGCTCCCAAGCACTCCAAGCACGACTCCCAAGGTGTGTTCTGATGTTGAATGTCGTTCCCCAATGTTTCCTAAGTCTTTTGTGGCTTCAAACTCCCAAAACTATGCCAAAATAGCGAAAACAGCCCAAAATTTCAGTTCTGGCCGCAGAGGTAATCGTACGATTACCTTGATGTAATCGTACGATTACTTGCCTCATAGGTAATCGTACGTTTACATCTAAGTAATCGTACGATTACTTCTGGATGAAGGTAATCGTACGATTACCTTGAGGTAAACGTACGATTACTTCTGATCTTCCACCATTCAATCTTCAACTTCTTGCTCTTTTTCCTTTCGTCTTCACTTCCCGAGCATCCCTTTGAGCCTCCAACCTTTCCGAAGTTCACTTTTGCTCCAATGTCACGTCCCGAGCTCCCGGTTCCTGAAAACCACAACACGAGAAACATACCGGAAGATCAAACGTGATAAAATATAGCCAAAATCAATGCAAAAAGTGCCCGGACTCATCATTAACGTGCAAAGACTCAACATGCTCAACTTTAGCAAGAAATGATCCAAAATCTATCAAAACGCATCGGAAGACACGCAAAACGGTAAGGAAACATATAAGAATATAACTCCAAATATGGAGTTATCAAATATCCCCACACTTACCCGTTGCGCGTCCCGAGCAACAATTCAAGTCTCAAACTATCTCAAATCACCCGAACCTTCCTCCTCTCATCTCACCTCTCAAGTCAACTATTCCAACCAAGACCATTGCATACTTTTCAACTTACCAATTGCATACTAACCTCAATTAGCCGACTCAACACACGACGACTCAATACAAGACTCAACGATGCAACAATATGATGCAATGCAAATATATGACTCGATCCTACACAACACATATATACACAAAACGTCTTTTTAGGCGAGATCGGGCAATCTCAATTAGCTCAAATCGGTTCTCATGGAGTGATGAAGAATCTAGGAACGAGGTATGAATTGCAACTAAAATTGACAACAAGAATTTCCCTTAGTTAATATAGAAAGCCTAGCTTTACTACGTGTAAGAATAACCTGCCTCTTCGCGTGTGCCGATAAATAAGAGGCTACGCTAGGCTAAGCCACATTCAAGGTCCGAGCT
Organism: Linanthus parryae; assembly: GCA_023055425.1. Taxonomy (NCBI): domain Eukaryota; kingdom Viridiplantae; phylum Streptophyta; class Magnoliopsida; order Ericales; family Polemoniaceae; genus Linanthus; species Linanthus parryae. The sequence goes on from JALGPY010000002.1 coordinate 4,965,529, forward strand.
CCTATTCCGCTAACGGGTTAAAATGTAGAGGCTTAGGGACAAAAGGATAATCATGTAGTAGCAAGTCCTAAGCGTCACATTCTCACGTTAAAACCCACATCTCACACACCCTCACCACGATGATAGGAACCGCAACCCGAAACTCACCATCTCCGGCCCTCGATCCCCTCAAACCCCGGTACAATAACGATCTCCGTGGCCACCGTCGTGAAACATGCACAAGATGAACGTCGCCGTCAATGAAATAGTTGCTTCCACCACTCGGTCTTCATTAAGCTCAAACTTTATTCCTTTATTTCATCTCTCCTTTTTTTCTCTCTTTTCTTTTTTCTTTTTTTTTTCTGTTTTTTTTTTTTTTTTTTTTTTAAATCTCTCGATATCCACAAACACAACATCTACAACGTATATCTCGAGTGGTCTTCCAAGTGTCAAGCCATACAAAAACGTTAAGGGGAGGAAGTAAACAATCCAATGAATATATATCACACGTAAAATCCATCTCCCCCTAACTCAATGAAATACACGGTGCCACCAAACAAAGCCGAAAACAAATCCAAGTACAAGTATGGGGATGGAGTCGTCACAAGCTCAATCTCTATGTCCGTAGTCAAAAGTCGACATCCCCACACTAGAATATATCCATGTCCCCTCTCAAGTAATCAAAGCAATATAAGTCTCGTGCTTAATCCAACCGATCCTCCTACACCAAGATGATGAAAAGAAACGATCCCTAGCACGATCCACCAATTAAATCACCCAACCCAATTTGTGCGCATTAGATGCCACACACTCACGGCTCTCCACAACTGTGTCCATGGTGTAATGACATGGAACACCGCCACACCGAAGTGCGCAAGCCTACTCTCACTCACCCTCGCATTCCCCTCGAAAATCAGAAATGATGCATATGCGATACGTAAGACTCACACAAATATATCGTGAAGCACTCCCTCATCGAACCCCCTCAACTACAAACACCCTCGTGACGCACTAAAGCGGTGATTCTAACCAATCGATGATGAAGGCCAAGAATCGTCACCCTAAGTTCAGAGGTTATCAAAGAATCCAAGGTTCGAAATAGGGTTCACTAGTGGTCCTACAAGGTAAGTTCTATAAGCAGTGAGTGCTCTAATACACACCTCGCACAGCTGTTTCGTGTGCCACTACGAGGCGGGTTGGCGACTACCTAAGACGCACACATGAATGTTCGGCTTGTTTAGCTCACACCTAGCTCAACTCTTGTAAGAAAACAAGGCACACACTTTAGATTTTGAAAATCATTTAAGTGTTTTAAAAAAAATAGGCAGGTATTCCCGTAAAGAAAGTCTCTCTATACATACTAAGGGGAACTCAAATTGTCATTCTCGGTCACATCTCATACCCTATGCCTAAAGTTCTCACACTCCTCGATTTTCCAATTTCAAGCTTCTTTTGATTGCCCTTTCTCAATTTTTAATTTGTTTTCAAATTTTTTTTTTTTTTTAGATTTTTGTTTTTTTTTTTTCGTTTTTTATTTTTTTTTTGAATATTCCCTACTCTATATGCATGGGCCGACTCGAAAGAAGACTCGAAACTGACTCGATTTGGGTAGGTGGACTCAAAAAAAATAAAACGTGCACTAAACATAAACTACTCACAATACGACACGGACACAATATATATAAACACGACACGGACGACAAAACTGACACAAACAACCTAAACAACCTATATGTAACTGGTGAATGCAGACACGGACTTGGCTAATAAAGGCTGAGGAACCCCCCCCACACTTGAACGCGTCGTTGTCCTCAACGAATGCATAGGCAAGCGAAAAGACTCAGCATTCAAATGCAGGGAGTGGCAAGTCTACTCGGACGAATCCTCGTCGTCCTGGTCCTGGTCTCCGGAATAGGCATCCGAATGGTACTCGTAGGCACCAGGGTAGGTCTCTTGGCCACTAGGCCACTGATCTCTCGGGAATCCCACATGAGTGGCCAATGCCTCTAACCACTGGTCCTGACGGTGCTGATGCAGACTCACCTGACGTAGTCCCTGACCGAGGTTACGCATGCTACTGCGATGATGCTCAAACTGCCTAGCACTCATGTCAGCCACATAGTCACGGGACCGACCCTGGGATGTGAGGGTCATAGTCCTGGTCAATCTCAACTCGGCCATCAAGTCCGCTAAGCTCACACTCGGCTGGCCAGGGTCAAGGACAGGGGGTGGTACAGGCTGAGGTGGAGCGGGAGTAGGAGCTGGAGGAATAGGAGCTGGAGGAGTAGGAGCCGCTCGCGAGGAAGAGGCTCTTTTCTTAGCCTTTCCTGTAGGAGGTCTAGAACTAGCTCCTGCCTCCATCACCACTACATCCTTGAACGGGTCCGGGATTTTGTCAAACATTCTCGAAGCCTTGGGTGTGATGTCTAGCTCTCCATCAGGTACGTCAGCCCCGCACTTCTTAGCTAAGTGCAAAAGTAAGAAACTATGGCCCACAGACTTCCTATTTTTCTCTTCAAATCTCTCATGCAAATACAGGAAAATCCGCCTAGGGATGTCTATCCGATGCCCCCTCGATAGACACAGAGCCATGACACACACCTCAAAATCAACGTAATTGGGAGCCGAAACTCCCAACACCCATGACGCCAACAGCTCAATGAGCCACCGTGGCTTAGGTAGCAAGTATCCGACTGGGAGCTTCCAATGCCTGATATTGGTTTTAGACCTGTCCCAGTCGGCCCCTGGCACTCCCGCAAAACAAAACGCTGACACCTCATTAATGAGCGTCTGCTGGTCTTTCTTCAGATAAACCTTAAATTGACAGGGTGCTGTCAACGGGGGCCACTTAAGCGCGGCGGCGATGTTCTCAGAGGACAAAACTAGCCAGTTCCGACGACAATAAATGACACGAGGGTCATTGAGCCTAGCCGTCTCACCCTCATCAGTGTGTCTCGCATTTGCATAAATTTCACGAGTCAGCACAGAACTGGCTTTCTCTTTCACTAATTCCATCCACCCCGCAAAATTTTCAGCCTCCGCGACCTTTTGTAGGTCTTCGGGCAACCCCTCTAGTGGAAACAGTTTCTCAACCTGAACACCTCTATTAATCCTAGGGTTTGACGTGTAATAACCTTGGGCATTTGCCGAAATAAACCTAAAGTCGCAATAAACCCCGCCCCTATCAATTGCCAACTTGTTGTCGTCCGGCGCATGACCACGACCCTTTCGAATTGGGGGCAAGGAGGATGGAACGGGTGTACTAAAAACCCTAAGCTCGGGGGATAACGGGATGACCAATTGGGCACCCGAGTCACCCCCTTTATTAACAGACTCATTCTCAGGCTCGTTCACCCCACTTCCCCCAGGTAATGTGTAATCGGGGTCGTTGTCACGACTCGTTCTCGCACGTTTGCTCATTTTAACCAAGTAGAACAAGATAAAGCAAGTAACGTAACAAAAGCTAGCACGTGCACAGTGACAAGTTGTGTACAAATATACGGCAATTAAACACGTAAGCACACAATCCTAGGACTTTAATCAATCGCCCCCAAGCACGCTTCTAAGCGCAACAAAAAATAAATTGGGCTTTTACTCAATTGTGCCTAGACTCGAGTATTGAAATTGTGCGAGAGATTAGGACGTACCTACGTTCCCGGAGCAAGTCTTACGGGCACGAATTTGCAGAATTTTGACAACCCGGGCTGTTTTAGGGTCGCCAAAATTTTTGTTCCGAATTGTTCAATTGACGTGTGCCTTTTGCTCCTTGCGGTGTCCCCGTCGAAACCCTAGAATAGCTCCTTTGAATTCGACCTCAATCACCCCCAATTGCAGATTCTACCTCAAACCCTAACCTTGCCTCCTTTTCGATTCACCACCAATTTTGAGTTGTGGTAGTGGTGGTGATGGTTGTGGTTGAGATGGTGGTCGTGGCTGAGAGAGGGAGTTGGCGGAGGCGATGGTGAGAGGGAGAAGAGACTGGCGGGTCTGTGCTGTGTGCTTGGTCGGCGGGTGAGAGAGAGAGGTAGCAGCAGGGGGCAGCGGCGTAGTGACGACGGTGGTGGCGTTGATGAAGCGGTGGACGTGGTGGTAGCTGAAGATGGTGGTGGTGGTTGCAGAGGGTTGAAGAGGAAGGAGAGCCGACGGGATGAAGATAGAGGTAATAGTAGAAAAAGTTTTGTTTTAAACCCCATTGACTGCCCGTAAGAAAGTAATCGTGCGATTACTTGTTCTACGAATGGGCAGTGAGTTGTTGAAAATTTCACCCACAAAATTTTGGCTAAGTATGAAGTAATCGTACGATTACTTCAAAGTGATCGTACGATTACTTTTAAGGTAACCGTACGATTACTTTTAAGTAATCGTGCGATTACTTTAAGGTAATCGTGCGGTTACTTTCGTACGAATGGGCAGTGAGTTTCTCTCCAAAATTACACCCCAAAAATTTTTCTAAGGCAAAAGTAAACGTACGATTACCCTAAGGTAATCGTACGATTACTTTTGTGCAGGAGAAAATTTTAATAGCCAAAATATAACCTTCACCTCGTATTTTTATCCCGAACTCCGATGAGTGTGATTTTTGCACCTTTGGATCCCTTTTCCGACGTATGTCTTGCTCATAAAAATAACGTCCCGTTTCCGGATCGTTTTCCCGTCTTTCCTCAATTATCGCTTAATTACGCGAAAAATATCCAAATTGTGCCTAATTTGCCGCTTTCTTCAAAATTTTGCAATCACCTTCATCAAGATGGGGAGTGCGGGACCTCTTCTCATGTAGAAAAATTCCCAAAGTCCGGGGAACCATTCATTCTTCAATTTTACGCTTCCAAAGGCTTGTTTTGCATTTCCGGATGCTTTTGGACGCCTTTTAGCATCCTTTTTCATCGTTTTTGCTCGTTTCTTTGATTTGTCATGGATCTCCTCGACCTCGAGACTCCATTTATGGTATAAAAGATTCCCAAAGTCCGGGGAACCTTTCATTCTTCAATTTTTACGCTTCCAAAGGCTTGTTTTGCATTTCCGGATGCTTTTGGACGCCTTTTAGCATCCTTTTTCGTCGTTTTTGCTCGTTTCTTTGATTTGTCATGGATCTCCTCGACCTCGAGACTCCATTTATGGTATAAAAGATTCCCAAAGTCCGGGGAACCTTTCATTCTTCAATTTTACGCTTCCAAAGGCTTGTTTTGCATTTCCGGATGCTTTTGGACTCCCTTTTCCTCTTCGCAACATCCTTTTTGGCATAACTTCTTCGTCCGGACTCCGATATACGCGATCCACCTATCCACAGAAAGCTCTCGAGCACCCCCACACTATGGCACTGTTCAAATCAGCTCTCAGTCCTGTCTTCAAAAATTTACCTCGTAATCCGTGCCATTGTCCCAGCTTTCTCATTTTCTTTACGTCTTCTTCGCGTATATCAAGAAGGGGAGTCCGGAAACTTGATCTTCCCCAGGTGCGTGTGTTGAGTACGTGTAGGAATGGCGTCATTCATCCATTTCTTCATTCCGGGTCCCGATACGCGTTTTGGCTTGCTTTTTCTCGTTGTTCGTGCAATTCTTCACTCGCGTACCAAGAAGGGGGATCCGGAATAGGCCTTCCACCTAGAATTCCTGCACATACTCATTGAAAATATTAAATCCACTCTCTCGCACCTCTCAAATAGTTAGAACAAAATCAAATAACAAAACAGTATTGAAATCTACACTATGCAGTAAATAGGTTGGGTTGCCTCCCAACAAGCGCTTTGTAATTTAAGGTCGACGGCCCGACCAAGTTACCTCAAATGAGCTCAGATATCGGGAATTGGTTTGAGGCTCTCGATAACCCCAATGAAATTCCCGTCCACGTACGGTTTTGCTCGCTGTCCATTTACCTTGAACCTGTTCCCATTCTCAGCTTCTACCTCGAGCGATCCCCATGGGTAAACCTCTGTAATTGTAAATGGACCACTCCACCTTGATTTCAGCTTGCCCGGAAACAGTTTCAGTCGGGCGTTGAATATCAATACCTTCTGGCCCACTCTGAAATCTCGTGGAATGATGTGCTTGTCATGCCATTGCTTGGTCCTCTCTTTGTATATCTTGGCACTCTGATATGCCATCAATCTGTGTTCTTCTAACTCAAGCAATGCCTGCTTCCTTTGCTCACCAGAGAGCTTAGCATCCAAGTTTAATTTCTTTAGTGCCCAAAACGCTTTGTGCTCAAGTTCTACCGGCAGATGACATGATTTCCCGAAAACTAGTTGGTAGGGAGACATACCAAGGGGAGTCTTGTATGCAGTCCGGTATGCCCATAAACTATCATCCAAGTGTAGAGCCCAGTCTTTGCGCCCTGGATTGACAGTTTTCTCTAGAATCCCCTTTATCTCACGGTTAGACACTTCAGCTTGTCCATTAGATTGCGGATGGTAGGCCAATGAGATTTTGTGTGTCTTTACCCCATACTTGCTCAAGGTATTGGCAAAGACTTTGTTCACAAAGTGTGATCCCTCATCGCTAATAATGGCTCTGGGTGTTCCAAATCTTGTGAATATATTCTTGCGTAAGAATCTCTCGACTGTAGCACTATCATTCTTTGGACAAGCCAGAGCCTCCACCCATTTGGTGACATAATCAACAGCCAACAAAATATACAGATTACCAAGCGACGATGGGAATGGCCCCATAAAATCAATCCCCCACACATCAAACGGTTCTACTTCTAACACGAAATTTTGAGGCATTTCATTTCGGTTAGAGATATTACCTGTTCTTTGGCATCGGTCACACTGCTGTACAAATAGATGGGCGTCTTTATGCAAGGTTGGCCAATAGAAACCACTCTGAAGTACCTTCGCAACTGTGCGTGATTTGCCGAAATGTCCCCCACAGTTCAACTCGTGGCAGTGTCTAAGGATCTCCAACGTGTCCGGTACCGCAACACATCTCCGCAATACATTGTCCGCCCCCAACTTGAACAAATAAGGATCATCCCAGAAATACTGTCGCGCGTCTGCAAAGAACTTCTTCCTCTGGTGATAATTCAGGTCCTTGGGCACAATGTTGAGTGCCTTGAAATTTGCCAAGTCAGCAAACCAAGGCACAGCTGCAACCACAACCATGAGCTGCTCATCTGGAAAATCCTCTCGAATCGGCAAATCTTCCTGCTTATCGTTCTCCAGTCTCGACAGATGATCTGCAACCACATTTTCTACCCCCTTTTTATCTTTGATCACCACATCGAACTCTTGCATCAACAACACCCACCGGATCAATCTTGGCTTGGCGTCCTTCTTGGTGAGAAGGTACTTGAGGGCTGAATGGTCCGTGAAGATCGTCACCTGAGAACCCACAAGATATGGACGAAACTTGTCCAACGCAAATATGATAGCCAACATCTCTTTCTCCGTGGTAGCATAATTAACCTGTGCATCATTAAGAGTACGACTGGCATAATAAATGACGTGAGCTACCTTATCTTTCCGCTGGCCTAGAACTGCTCCCACCGCATAGTCACTAGCATCACACATGAGCTCAAATGGTAGGGACCAGTCTGGTGTGGTGATGATAGGCGCGCTAATCAGCTTTTCCTTGAGCAAATCAAAAGCCGACTTGCACTCCGCATTAAAATCAAAAACTGCGTCCTTCTCAAGCAATCCACACAAAGGTTTCGTGATCTTCGAGAAGTCTTTAATGAAGCGCCGATAGAACCCTGCATGTCCCAAGAAACTCCTTACTCCTTTAACAGAGGTAGGGTAAGGAAGCTTCTCAATAACCTCGATCTTGGCTCTATCCACCTCTAATCCTTTGCTGGAGATCTTGTGGCCCAAAACAATACCCTCGGTAACCATGAAGTGACACTTATCCCAGTTGAGCACTAGGTTGGTGTCAATGCATCTATCCAGAACCCGGGCCAACTGTTGCAGGCAGTCTTCGAATCCATCACCATAGAGCGAGAAGTCGTCCATGAACACTTCAAAATTCTGCTCCATCATATCAGAGAAGATCGACATCATACACCTCTGAAACGTAGCAGGTGCGTTGCATAACCCAAAAGGCATGCGTCTAAAAGCGAAAGTCCCATAAGGACAAGTGAATGTCGTCTTCTCCTAGTCAGCTGGCTCAATTGCTATCTGGTTGTACCCGGAGTACCCATCCAAAAAGCAATAATGAGAGTGATGTGCTAGCCTATCAAGCATCTGATCAACGAATGGAAGGGGAAAATGATCCTTCAAAGTGGCATCATTGAGCTTGCGGTAATCCATGCAAACTCTCCACCCAGTAACAGTACGCGTAGCTATTTGATCACCTTTTTCCCCTTCCACCACAGTTATACCCCCCTTCTTAGGGACACATTGTACCGGACTAGTCCATGTGCTGTCGGAAATCGGATAAATGATGCCCGCCTCCAACCATTTAAGCACCTCTTTCTTCACCACCTCCTGCATGTGAGGATTGAGGCGGCGCTGAAACTGAACTACCGGCTTCTTGTCTTCCATGAGCCGAATCTTGTGCTGGCAAACTGTGGGGCTGATCCCCTTGATATCCGCTATGGTCCATCCCATAGCTGCCTTTCTCTCCTGTAGTACCTTGAGAAGCTGCTCCTCCTGTTCCCTGTCCAAACATGCAGACACAATCACAGGTAAAGACTCATTAGATCCCAAGTATAGATATTTCAAATGTACAGGTAAAGGCTTTAATTCTAAAATAGGAGCAGTAATAAGAGAAGGAGTAAGAATCTTCCTGCTTCCCTCATTAAAGAGGGGTAGGGGCTGACGCCAATGAACATCAAATGCTTGCTCTTTCTCGCTGGAATCAAGTAGAACAAGCTCCTCATATAGCTGCTCCAATAAAATATCATCCTCTTCGTCCGGCGTGTAGGCCTCCACCCCGAAGCACTGCTCACTTACCGCATATGCGGGAAACTTCATAGCCTCAAATACATTGAAGGCCACCTTCTCATCGTTGATCTGCATAGTCAGCTCTCCATTGGCCACATCAATGATAGTCCTCCCAGTAGCTAGGAATGGGCGACCCAAAATAAGAGGAACATCATCGTCAGCCTCCATGTCTAAGATCACAAAATCCGCTGGGAAGATGAGTCCTTCAACTCTCACTAATACGTCCTCCAAAACACCCCTGGGGCGTTTTATAGTGCGATCAGCCATCGCAAACACATCCTGGTAGGCTTAGGATCTCCCACACCAAGTTGCTCAAAAACCGATGTGGGCATCAAATTAATACTTGCACCCAGATCACATAATGCCCTCCCATGAAATGCATCACCCAATGTAACAGGAATGATGAAACCGCCCGGATCTTTCATCTTCTTTGGTAGCGCCTTTTGCACAACTGCGCTACACTCCTCATTCAGGGTCACGGTTTCAAAGTCATCCATGCGCCTCCTATTAGAAAGGAGGTCCTTGAGAAACTTGGCATATTTCGGCATTTGTGAAATGGCCTCCGCAAAAGGTATATTAATGTGCAGTTTCTTGAAGATATCCACAAACTTCTTGAAATGCTTGGCATCTTCTTGACTCTTCAATCTCTGCGGGTATGGCACTCGCACACTGTATTCCTCCCTTGGCTTCTGCTTCTCATCCGACTTCCTCACCGTGTCCTTTGATTGGGGAATCACGGTAGGCACGGGAATCTCTTCATCTAAGGCTTTTTCAGTGGCCTTGGTCGCCTCAGCTCGCGCATGGGTCGGATATGGGGGATCCTGGGTAGTGGTCCCACTGCGAGTAGTAATAGCCTTCAATTGCTCAGTTGGAGTAATAGTGTTAGACGGGAGTATACCTGGCGGAAGTCGAGGATTCTGATTAGCTATTTGGCCAATTTGTGTCTCATGATTCTTTAACGAGGCTTCCATTGCAACAATTTTACTCTCAATCTTGTCGTTGCTAGCTAACAGTTTCCTCAACATCGCATTTGTATCATGTTCTTCTGAGGGTGGGGCTGAAGCCTGTTGTTGTGGAGCCTGTCTCTGAGCTTGGTATGGAACATGTGGCCTATGACCTGGCGCATATAAACCACTATTCGGATTGGCATAGCTAAAGTTGGGGTGATTGCGATTGTTAGGATGATAGGTGTTTGGCCATTGCTGCTGTCTTTGTTGACCCATGTAATTCACGTCTTCAATGCCATCCCCATATCCCTGATTTGCATCTGCTACCATCTCTCCCACTGACTTCACCTGTGCCGATGGATTCAAATGACTGAAAGCCGATGTCATAACTGCCATCTGATGTTCAAATTTCTGTTCCACCATAGACTCAATCTGACTAACCAATGCTCCATCTGACTTCGTGCTTCTACGAGTTTCAGACCTCGTGGATTCACGTTTTGCTACATTATCTAGCAAATCACGACATCTCTGTAGTCCCATCCCCATAAAATTGCCTTGAGCCATCATGTCTAGTTCACTAGCAGTCTCCCTGTCCAAAGCATTATAAAAATAGTGAAGAAGTTTATACCATGGCTCCCCATGAGTAGGGCATCTGCGAAGGAGCTGGTTGAACTTTCTCCACGTGTCACCCAGAGAATCATCTTCCTGCTGTTTAAATGTGGTTATGTCAGCCATCCGTTGAGCAACCTTAGATGGTGGAAGATACTTCCTGAGAAACTCTCTGCTACAATCTGCCCATGTAACTATGCTGCCTGCTGGGAGTTCCATAAGCCATGTCTTTGCCTTTCCCGATAAAGAGAAGGGGAAAAGCATGAGCTTTATAGTCTCGATTGGCACTCTCTGGTCATACATGGTAGAAGTAATCTGCTCGAAGTTGAGCAAGTGCTGATGTGGATCATCACTCGGGGCTCCCGTGAATAAGCACTCATCCCTAACCATATTAATCAACGGTTGGCGAATCTCGAAATGCGCGGCATTAATCTGCGGCCTGACAATGGTAGGCTGATATCCATCCGGTGTAGTTCTGAAGTAGTCCACCAAAGGACGGTCATCCTCCTCAGCATTGTTGACTTGCTCTACTACGTTCCGGCCGTTATTGTTCCGATTATTACCCCCATTGTTCCCATTGCCACCGTTGTTTCCACCATTAACTCCTCCATTGTTCCCATTAACTATTTCTGCACCAAGGAGTTGTTGTGGATTCTGGGGATTCATGCGATCAATCATGGCTTGCATCGCAGCCATTTGAGCCCTAAGCTCCTCAGTTTCCCTTGCTCGATTTGCTGCATCCTCCACAGCTGCAGCTCTAGCTGCTTCCGCATCTTCGAGGCCCTTGCGGAACCTCTCAAACTCAGCTCTAGTTTGCTCGTCCATTTGAACTGAATTTGCTTTCCTCTTGTCTCTATTCTGTGCTCGCAATAAGGATTCCGGGTCTTCAAGTGTTGGATGCAAAGGCTCGTCTCTAGAACGTGACATGCACCAAATGAATCAGACCTGAAACGCGAATCACACACACAAAACAGGTGAGTAACAAATATAAACTGAAAAGTAAATCCCTAAAGAGAAAACTAATAGCTAATTCAACTGAAGTCCCCGGCAACGGCGCCAAAAACTTGACACGCTCCAACTGCAAGTGCACAGTTGTCGGTGCAGTAATAATCGGAAAAGTCCGGATTGTCGAACCCAAGGGACTTCGTGTAACTAACTATTAAGTTTGTTCTTTATGTGGCCAAAACGCAGTTGTGTTGTGGTTCCTAATTCTACTAAAAATTTAAATAACAATTATCTCAAATAATTCAAAGAATTATTTCAAGATTAACGAGCACGAGTTGATATTGTTGTGTATCAAGTTTGATTAAATTCAGGATATCTCTACGGATCACTAGGAATGTCACACTACGTTGGATTTATGTTTTACTAACACGATAATTTCTTATTCTAGTTAAACGAGCAATTGTATATTGAAGATGTCTCAACCAATAACTATGCCTAAACTATCGTAACTGATTCCTCTAGCTTACTCAAGTTCAAGCACGCATTACGATACTAATTTCTACTCTTGTTCTTAGCTAACTAGCAAGATTCCTCAACCCTAGATACGGCTAGTGTGTATTTCAATTTTCCGGGCAACGAACGTAGATTCCTCTATCGTTCATAACCTAGCACAATCCTATTAACACGTCTATCAATAGAAAAGATAAATTAAAAACATAAAATACACATAACTAAAGAAGAAATCATCAATTAAGCTCAAAAGCATGAGAGTAAATCCATAAACCACAAGTTGTAGTGATCAAACCCTAGTTTCCTACGAGATATCCCAAAATATGGGTTTAGCTACTCATAATCATGTTCATAATACAAAGTTTCATGATCAAGTATCAAAAACTAGAGAAGAAAAGAAGAAGAGAAGCCAAACGGATGATCCAAGCTCTCGACCTAGCTCCCAAGCACTCCAAGCACGACTCCCAAGGTGTGTTCTGATGTTGAATGTCGTTCCCCAATGTTTCCTAAGTCTTTTGTGGCTTCAAACTCCCAAAACTATGCCAAAATAGCGAAAACAGCCCAAAATTTCAGTTCTGGCCGCAGAGGTAATCGTACGATTACCTTGATGTAATCGTACGATTACTTGCCTCATAGGTAATCGTACGTTTACATCTAAGTAATCGTACGATTACTTCTGGATGAAGGTAATCGTACGATTACCTTGAGGTAAACGTACGATTACTTCTGATCTTCCACCATTCAATCTTCAACTTCTTGCTCTTTTTCCTTTCGTCTTCACTTCCCGAGCATCCCTTTGAGCCTCCAACCTTTCCGAAGTTCACTTTTGCTCCAATGTCACGTCCCGAGCTCCCGGTTCCTGAAAACCACAACACGAGAAACATACCGGAAGATCAAACGTGATAAAATATAGCCAAAATCAATGCAAAAAGTGCCCGGACTCATCATTAACGTGCAAAGACTCAACATGCTCAACTTTAGCAAGAAATGATCCAAAATCTATCAAAACGCATCGGAATACACGCAAAACGGTAAGGAAACATATAAGAATATAACTCCAAATATGGAGTTATCAATAGTAAGAATCCATAAATATTTGAGTACTCCATCTATTTATTTCATATACTTGTTCTTTGTTATTATTGATGTAAACATATTTGATTTCTTTCATACTAACACGAAAAGGTTATTTGGTTCTCAGCTCTACTCACACAAGAAAATTTGTTTGTTTCACTGGTATTCCCCGATTGAAAATTCAACTTCCGCGTGTGGTAGGCGTTGTGCAACCAATTTTTTGTTTTCAAAGGTGCATGGCTAATTTTGTTAAAACCGTATTTCATGTCTGTCGTCTGATACTAAGAAGGAAATGTTTGAAATACTGAAATGGCAATATATAAAGTTGAGAGTTAAATCACGGGGTTAATCTTGAATTGGACAAAAAAAAATCAGGCGACATAATTCACCGTCATGGTCTTTTAAGTTTATTTGAGGACAATAATTTTATACAATACCAAGAATCCAGAAATTGGGTAGTATTGTGTATATTTTTTTCGTAAACCCAGCTGTTACATTCTCTGCCAATTTGGATTACAATGAATATCTCCAAAGCTCGATATAAATAAGAAAAGTTTGACTACTAAAATGGAGTTAAACCACATTGGAAGTGTAGTAGTAAACTGTTGTGCCCAATGGCTGAACAGAAGAGGAAGAGACTGAGCTGACTGATTTCCCTAGTATAAATGAAGCCTCTAGATGTGATACTTGTTCATCAACAACTCAGTTTCTACTCTGTCCCCTTAAGAATGACGACCACAGCTGCCAAACAAGTTCCTGGTATCAGAGAACTCTTGGAAGAGATATTGATACGCCTCCCACCGAATGCACAACATTTGTCCTTGCAACAAGTTTCATACGGGTATGTTCGTGACCCATCGTGCATTTACATCAATAGATGTTGACTTCGATTTCGTATCTTTCAATGTATTGAACTCAAAATATCAAACCATTCCATCATTAGGGTTTCTCTATGATGAAATTAGTATACAACTTTTTGAAGATGAAGATTATGAGATTGAGATTGAGATTGAGATTATCGATTCTTGTACTGGGTTTTTTCCTGTGCAAATTGAAATATGATCCTCGTGTTTATTGTTTATTTAGCTTTCAACCCTTCTATCTCCCCACATTATAAGGTCATTAGTATTAGGAGGTCACTTTCTCATTCTTATTATTTTTTTTAAACTTACATATATTCCTCTGAGGATAATCTCTGGAAGACTTTTGACCCTCCTGAGACGTTTGTCCAGCAAACCATATTCCTTTCTAGAGAAGGCTCGATCTAGTGGTATTTTTATGGGGATTTTATTTATCCCTTTCCCTATCGGAAGGAGATCGTTTTCTTTCGTTTAGCTTCTTCCGAACTAGATTTTGTATTAGCCAACCAAAAATAACTCCTTTTAGGTGTTAGTCGAGTAGTCGCGGTAGATGAGTTGGGTTTGAAACCTTGTGTATGCAGAAAGGTACATTCACCTGTCATATCCAGGCATGCCACCCATGTCAGATCGTATTACGGGGAACCACTTGGGTATCATGGGCCGGAGAAAAATATGGTCTTGTCGGGGCGTAAATAGACAACTACTCCCTCTGTCCCACCAGGTAGGTGACTAAGTTAATCGGGTATTATTTGGGCCTAGCGATTTGGTTAGTCAAACAGAGTAAGAACTTGATAATTTTTGCATGGTCTTGTAGAGGTACTCTACAAGACCATGCAAAAATTATCACATTCTAGCCTTGTTTGACCAACCAAATAGCTAGGCCCAAATAATACCCGATTAACTTATTCACCTACCTGGTGGGACGGAGGGTGTATGATACTATAACGGGCCGAAGATTCTAAAAAATAGGAATATCATAATGGACTGAAGAGAGTAAGAAAAATACTCATAAATTGTTGGCTTCAGACGAGCCCATTTAAGAGAAAAGCAGAAGCGGTTTACACAGCCCAAGTATTATCCAACCCAATAGGGAAGGACATATAAGTAAATAACCACACTGAACTTGGCCTATTTTCTTGAGATGATGATTATGCAAACCCTTGTGGTTTCTTCTTAGTGTGCGAATCTCTGCCCTCGCCGAGTGTCTAATTGTATTTGGGTAGATCTCGTGCGACCCTTTTCATTTTTATTTCCTCCTTTTCGACCGACCTGGTGTTTTTCTATCGATTTAGTGATGGAAGAGGCAAAACGAAGAAACAAAGAACAGGTGATTTCAGAACCACCTGAAGAGGAGCTCTCACTGGAGCTTGAGGATGATGGAGAAGCTGTTGGGAAGCTGTTGGGGGCAACAATGGTGGGGAAGCTGCTCGCCGGAAAACCTTATAGGCCCCAACTTATACAAAACATCGCGATCGGAATCTGGAATCTGAAGCCGGATGAACTTAAGGTGAGTTGTTTTGGGGAAAATAAATTCGTCTTCTACTTTAAATTCATATCGGATTGTAGCAGGGTTATGAATCAAGCCCCATGGGCAATCCACAATCAAACCTTGGTTTGTAAAGAATGGAGGCAAGGACAAAGACTATGTGATATTGATTTCCAATTCAGTCCGTTCTGGGTTCAAATACACGGTCTCCCACTTGAGAAAATGTCAAAAGGAAACGCAGAGAAAGTGGGTAGACTAATCGGAGAAATCATTAAAGTAGAGAGAGAGGAAGCAGAAGATCTTGTTCTTAGACCATATATGAAGGTGAGAGTGATGGTAGATACCACCAAACCCCTAATTCGAGGTTTTAATCTCAATGGGTATGGACCGGAACCAGTATGGATACACCTGAGCTATGAGAAGTTGCGTGATTTCTGCTATAACTGTGGACGACTCGGCCATGAACAGAGAGTATGCCGTTTCGAAAGAACTGTGAAAAGTGGGAGGATGAACTATGGACCAGATATAAGGGCCACATCCATGGCGGAATTCAGAGAAAGCAGGCAACTAGAACGAGATCTGGTCACCGGAGCCGGAGGGGAAAGAGCACAGTTCCGTCAATCGGTGGCGCGTTGGTTGGGGAGAGGAAGAGACACAACAGCGTGTGGGAGAACCGACACGCACCTGATTGTACCAGACAAAGCGCGTGAGGAAGCAGGAGAGGGACCACAGGTGGTACAAGGAAAGGACGACGAAATTGGCTATGAAACAGTGGATTTAGCTCGACAACGTAGCCAGCTGTCGAATCTACGAGAAAAGGACAAAGATGTAGAGGTGCAGGGAGGGAAGAAAAGACAAGGTGTAGAGGACACGGTTGAGGAACGAAAGGACCATACCGTTGTTGAACCAGCTGTATATTGGGTGGAGCACGTGGATGAAAAAGAAGACGAGGAATTCGTCCCTGAACCCCCCCCCCCCCCCCCTTACAGGTGGCTCTATTGGAAAATTTAATAGAACATGAAGGGCAGCAAGGTAAAATTGGGGGTTTTAAAACACCTACCTTAATGAACGTGGCCCAAAACTCCTGTGACCCACCGGCTGGCCCAAAAAAGGCCCAATACAAAAGAAATATTAAGATAATAAGGGAACGAACTAATAGGAGGCCCGAGAAGGGAAACGAAGACGGGTTGGGTGGCAAAAACCCAGTTGAAGGATTGGGCAACCCGATTACAGATATCCGCTTATCTCATGTGTTCAAAGAAATTGTAACCCCAAAGAGAAAGGGCACGGATGAAGAACAGGGACAGCAAGCGAAGAGGCTCTGTGGATCAGGAAATGATGGCAGATTGGAGAAAGATCAATGCTTTACAGAGGAAGAAAGAAGCTACGCTAAAATGGTATGCTACTCGCAGAAAACCCAGATTATTCAGAGTCCCAGTTCCAATTCCCTGCAAGTCACAGTTACAGAAAGGAAGGAGGAAAAGGTGAGAGATCGAGCCCTTTTTATTGATGATGATAGCATTTACATTCGGTATATGGAGGAGTTTGAATCTCTAATGAAAGGCGAAGGTAGAAAAGACAATTCAAAGGTTGTGGTGGCTGACCTAGAACAGCCACACGATCAATGTTAGTCATTGCTTGGAACTGTCAGGGGATGGGTCGACCTCTGACAGTCCAGCAATTGAGAGGACTTTGTGAAGTCCATCGACCTAGTGTGGTGTTTATTGCATAAACAAATAACAAAAAAAGAAAGATGGAGAGAATAAGGGCTAGGCTCAGATTTCCTAACTCAGTGCTGGTAAAACCAAGGGGAATAGCTGGAGGTCTTGCATTATGGTGGACGATTGATGTACATGTGGATATTTTGTTCACCACACCAAATGTCATAGCCACAAGGATAAAGAGAGATTCTGGGACTTATGAACATTGGCTGTTTGCTTATGGATGTCCAAAACACAAAGATAGAAGGAAGCTGTGGGTTGAGATTCAGCAGGTAGTCAAAAACTGGAGAATGCCATGGGTGATCTGTGGGGATCTAAATGAGCTACTGAGAGAGGAGGACAAGCAAGGAGGAGAAGCAGCAACTGGATGGAAAATAACTCAGTTTGCAAATACTATTTCTCAATGGGGGTTGATGGAAGTGGAAGAAAAAGGCCTTGACTACACCTGGTCAAATAATAGGGAAAGTGGGAATGTTAGGGAGTCAATTGACAAACTTTTGGCAAATGCAGAGTGGAGAATACTAAATCCTAGAACCACAGTGATCCATGACATTATCCTTGGGTCTGACCACTGTTCTCTGATCATTAACACAAACCCTGACTACACCAAGAGAATATCCCCCTTCAAAGTGGATAATAGGTGGTTTAAACACCCAAACTTCAAAACTCAGATCCAGCTAGGTTGGGAGAGTAACATTCAAGGGTCAGAAATGTTCAAACTGCAACACAAGTTGAACAAATGCAAAGACATTTTGCTGAAGTGGAGTAAAGTGGAATTTGGGAATTCAAGAGAAAGACTCATACAAAAACAGCCTTCTAGACCTGACTTGGAGCAACAGCAGAAAGATATAAAGAAGTTAATTGTGGTGGAAGAAGCTAGGGAAGAAGAGTATTGGCTTCAAAGATCAAGACTGCAACACTTCAAGGAGGGTGACCAAAACACAAAGTTTTTCCATTCCACTACCATTCAAAGAAGAGCTTGGAATTCAATCAGAAGGATCAAGAACCAACATGGGGATTGGGTAGAAGGGGAAGTTGATATTAAGAACTGCTTTGTGAACTACTTTGAAACACTGTTTTCTGAAAATACAAAGTCTTTAAGACCCCATGTCATTGAAGCTGTAAAACATTGCATCACAGATGACACAAATGTCTTGCTAGAAGCTACACCCTCAGAGCTGGAAATAAAGGAAGCATTCTTCAACCTTGACCCCTTAAAGCTCCAGGAGTAGATGGGTATAATGGAAGATTTTATCAAGATCAATGGGAGGCTATCAAGGATGAGGTAGTAGCAGCTGTCCAACAGTTCTTCATTAGTGGCCACCTACTCAAAAGTTGGAATAAAACCCTCATTGCACTCATCCCAAAGGTACCCATCCCCCAAACCACTCTTGACTACAGACCCATCAGCCTGTGCAATTTCTGTTATAAGATTATTTCAAAAGTTATGGCAAATAGACTTAAAGGGGTATTAAAAGAGGTGGTGGGAGAAGCTCAGGGGGCTTTTGTACCTCAAAGGCTTATACAAGACAACATTGTGATAGCCCAGGAACTCTTCCACTATGTAAAATCCAAAAAGAGTGGCAAACAAGGATGCATCATTGTAAAGCTGGATCTTGCCAAAGCTTATGACAATGTGTGTTGGTCCTTCCTAGAGGCTGTGATGGTCAAAATGGGGTTTAGTGAGAAATGGATACAACTTACCCTCCAATGTGTAACCACAGTTTCTTCTGCACTGCTAATTAATGGGCAGCCTACACATTTCTTTCACCCAAAGAGGGGGTTGAGACAGGGGGACCCCCTATCCCCATATTTGTTTGTATTGGTAGCAGATGTCTTCTCAAAGATGCTAGACAAGGCACAAGAATATAAGGTTATTAAAGGTATCAAAATTAGACAGAAGGCTATTCCCATCTCCCATCTGCTTTTTGCAGATGATGCCCTCATTTTCCTACAAGCAAACAAAAAAGAGGTGGACAGCTTTTTCAAGATGGTGAAAGACTTTGAAGACTCTTCTGGGTTGGAAGTTAATGTGCAGAAGACCTCCTTTCTCTACTCCCCAAATACACCATGTGAACTAAAAAATGAATGGAGGAACTGTTATGGGATAAGAGAGATGCCATAAGATGCTATTTATCTTGGAGTACCAATTTTTTGGGGTAAGTCAAAGGCTGAAGTCTTCCAATATATTGTGGATATGATCAGATCTAAGCTCAAAGGCTGGAAATGCCTATTGCCCTCCCAAGCTGGTAAGGAGACTCTTATGAAAGCTATAGCACAAGCTCTCCCAACTTATGTGATGCAGTGTTTTTTGCTACCCAAATCTTTGTGCAAAAAGATATATCAAATTATAAGGAATTTCTGGTGGAGTGGGCAAGTGGATAAAAGCTCTATTCCATGGGTGGCATGGGAAAAAATGACTCTCCCAAAGTGGAAGGGGAGCATGGGGTTCAGGGACTTCTCCAGGTTCAACCTTGCTCTCTTGGCCAAACAAAGCTGGTGAATCTTACAAAATCCCAACTCTTTGGTGGCAAAATTTCTTAAAAGTGTCCATTATCCAAATGGCACTTTCCTTGAGGCAAAAAAGGGCTACAATGCCTGTTGGACATGGACTAGCATCCTAGCAGGTAGGAAAGTGATACTTAAGGAGGGAGTTTGGCAAATATGCAAAGGAAACAAGGCACTCATTAGCAGTAACTGGGCAAAAGGAGGCTCTACCCTATCTCTGCAAGTACCAGAAGAGTGGCAACACAAGAAAGTAGAAGTGCTGATAAATGAGACAACCAGGGGATGGAAAGTCAACTTAGTCAAAAATGTTTTCAACTCTAATACTGCCAAAGCAATCCTGGCCACAAAACTACCTCACTTCAGCTATGATGATGTAATGGTATGGCCAAGGACAAGATCAGGCTTGTACAGTGTTAAATCTGGATATGCAGCCCTCTCTTTGACAGAAGCAGATCATTGTCAAATTGCAAGCAGCTCCTATAATTTAGCAGAGGAGCATTGGAGGAAGGTTTGGCAGATCAAAATTCCACCTAAAGTTAGAGTCTTTTTATGGAGATTATGCAGAGATGGCTTGGCCACTAAAGAAAACTTATTTAAAAGAAAGTGTGCCCTCACCCATGTGTGTGAAATCTGCAATTCCCATGTTGAGACTTCAATGCACTTGCTCTTTGGATGTCCTTGGACCAGATGTTTCTGGTTTGGGTGGATGGGCATTGCAAGTGAAAGATGAAGCCCCATTCAATCTTTCAAGAAATGGTGGGTGGATTTAATTGAAGACAAGAAGGTGAAGAAGGGGTCTAATGAGACAATAGAGAAAATAGTCTGGGGTTGCTGGTTTGTGTGGAAAGCTAGATGTGAGAACATCTTCAATCAAAGTCCTATAAACCCAGAGAGCTCTGTTAAAAGGTGTATGGAAAGCTATGATCTCTTCCAAAAAGCAGTTGACAGTGGAAATGAGCTCCCTAAGACCCTCCCAGCTCTCCCTGCAAAAATAACACATTGGGTACGTCCCTCAGATGGAAGTTTTAAAGTAAATTGTGATGCTGGCTTTGACAAGAACTCAAAGACTGCAATTCTGGGATGGGTGATGAGAAACCACAAGGGTGATATGATAGAAGGTCAGTGGTGCAGAACCAGTGCCTTGTCTGCCCTACAAGCTGAGGTTCTAGCTATCCGGCTTGCTTGTGCAGGAGTTAAAGAGTTGAATGGGAATATAACGATTGAAGCTGACAGTGAAGCTGCTATACATATGGTAAAAGGTAAGATAAATCCCTCCTGGAAAGTCTCTTTTTTGATATGGGATATTAGAAATTATGTTAACTCAAACTGTAACACCGTGAGGTGGATTAGTAGAAGGGCAAATGAAGTTGCCAATTGGGTAGTCACAAAAGGAGCTAAAAAGGGTCTGAGGTGGAACTCGGTTGTAGATCCTCCTCTAGAACTCAAAAGCTTGCTTCTAGTAGATTGTAATAGTGAAAGGTCTCTATAATAAATTTTCTTTTGGTGTGCCAAAAAAAAAATAACTTGGCCTATTTCCTCTTCCTTCGTCTTCGTCATCAGGGTTTAAGCTTCTTCAGTTCTTCTTCTTCCATGGAAGCTCCCACTCCAACCTCACCGTAACCCTCCTCCGACGAAATGTCTCCGTCGACCATCATCCTCCGACGCCTCTCCTTCCTCAAAATCACCCCTCGTCCTCTCTCCTCTCACCCCTTTTCATCTTCCCCTTACTCTCTTCAACCCAAACCCACCACACGCGAAACCCACTTCGCTATCAGCTCGTTTCACCTTCGTATTCGACCAAATCGACGCCATGGAGAGAGAATCGTCCCACAAGGACGATACCCTCCAGCGAATTCGCACCTGGCGTGAGTCCAAGAAGACCAAATTGGACCACAACGACAAGGGCGTTGTGAAGACGGTGGTGCCGAGGTTGGTGGGTATTGATCCGGAGGCGAAAGAGGAGGTTCTTAGACCAGTTTTGACCGGTTCCATGCATGAACGGTCCGAGTGGTAAACCAGACCGGATACCGGCCGGTTAACCGGTCCGATCGGTCCAACCGGCCGGTCCGGTTTTAAAATTACGGTTCAGACTGCCTGTCAATTTTGGCATGGATAGATTCGATATATTGAGGCATGTTCGATTACAACTCAGAAAAAATTGTTGATGAACTTCTACAAATGGTACATGCATAGGAAGGTAGAATGGACACTCGAAGCTCAACATGTAAATTTGTCACTTGTAAATTAATTCAGTTCATGAGCATGTGGTTTCGGTTACTCCTATTCGATTTCATAAGGAAAATCAAGTAATGTCTAATATTCTGCCGTATGAATCTTGAATGGTATGCTAGCTCCCCAATTTTAAATTAAGTTATGTCTAATATTCGGCTGGCTTGATGGTGGTGATGGTGATGGGTGGTGGTGGGGGTGAGGGTGTTACCTACATGGTTGAGCTGTGGTGAGTGGCCACTGGCCTTCTTTTATCAACTACTAAAACAGAATAAGGTTTTCAAATTTTCAGAAGAATTGGGATATTGCGATGCATGAGTTTCATAAGTCAGGAAGGTTTAGGAAGAGTTCAAATGCTACTGCTGTGGCTTTGTTGCCCTGATGAAATTTTTGGGGGGGGGGGGGTGGATGTTCGTGATTTTCGGCCTATTAGTCTGTTGATCAATCCACGCTTCAAAATTTCATTGTCCATATCTGAGTGACTGGCAAATCTGTTTTGCCAAGCCAGAAGATTTGAGTACTGCTTTTTTGGCCGAAAAAGCGGATGCCCACATTTTGAGAACTGGAAACCTTACTAGAGCTAGCATCTTAATTTACCTGGCACCACATTTCAAGAGTTACCAAATACTGGCAGTACAACGAACAATGCCACAAAAGGATGCAAGTTTACTTGAAAGAAAACATACAGAATACACCAGTTCTACAAAAGGTGACAACAATCAGCAAGATTCATCTACGTGAAACGATATACGCTCAAGCATGGAGTAGGGTAGCATATTTTCTTTCCTGGAGTTGTTTGGACTCTAGGTAGCAAAAGAACAAAACAACAAAGTTTGTTTCAATGAAATCCAAAGCTAGCTTTGAGGTTAGAGTAGCTCATTTTAGATGTGGTCTTGGTGGCTGATTAGTGCGTTGATCATATTCATAGGGTCAAGGGGGCAGGTTTGGGAGCTTTGTGTAAGCTGGATGTCAAGAAGGCTTATGACCATGTAGAATGGGGTTTAGCCGACCCATGTGGGTTGGATTGAGGGTTGTATCTCCACTTTTAGACCCGCCGTTTTTAGACCACAACCCTTGGAAAATGACAGCCAACCACAAATCAATTCAAAAATCATAAAAACATATCAATACAAGAAGAAGTATATCTTTCTTTCTTATGAAAAGCCTTTTATTATTTAGCGAAAATCATGAGGTAAGGGACATAAACCGAACCCACAATAAAAACAAACGGCTAGCGTACACGTAAGGACAAGTTTGATTGAGACAGGAAAGTCTTGAATATACAGAAGAGACATGTCAATGTTTACACTTTTTTTGGGCGATTGAGTTGGGCTTGTTCCCAGTCGTAGACTACCTCTTCAAAGGCGTAGTATTTGTGCATTTGAAAGCATTTGTGTGTTCAACAGGAGATCCTCTATCTCTTTTATTGTTTATCATTGTTATGGAGGTCTTCAGTAGGATGATGGATAGAGCGATTCAAGGAGGTTTGTTGAGGGGTTACTCTTTGGGGTGGGAGGGTGGCCCACAGGTCCAGATTTCTCATTTGTTATCTACAGATGATACCTTAGTCTTCTCACGAAGGCCTGTTGCATAGGTTATTTGTTGGGAGCGTTGGAGTTGGAGTTTGGACTGGTTTGAGGTGGTGTCGGGTTTGAGTGTTAATCTGGGTAAACCTGACCGATAGGGGACATGCCAAGAATTGCTGAGTTGTCTACTATTCTGGGTGGCAAGGTCACTAGTTTCCCATCAGGTACCTGGACATGCCTTTGAAAGCTGCTCACATGGACACTAAGGTGAGATATAATCGTTGGGTCATCATCGTAGATTGACTGTCTGGAGGAGACACTTTCTTTCGAAAGGTGGTTTAGTCTACTCTGATTGGAGACTACGCTGCTTAGCCTCCCTACTTATTATATGTCTCTTTTGTCAGAATGCCTGTGACGAGGAAGTTAGAGAAAATTCAACGTCACTTGTAGTGGGGATGGTTGGGGGATGATTCAAGTACTCTTTGGTAGATTGGGATAATGTGCGTCGGCCTGTGGGGTGTGGTTGTTTGGGAATTTGGCGGCTTCTCCTCTTTAATCAGGCTTTATTAGGAAACGGTTATGGAGTTTTGGTGTAGATTGGGAAAGTCTATGGAGGAGAGTGATGTTGGTGCTTGGAGAGAAGGTTGGTGCTCCAACGTTGTTGGGGAACCTCATGAGTGTGGGTTGTGGAAAGGCATTAGAGCGGGTGGGATCCTTTCAGGGAGAGAGTTATGTTCACGATCATTTCTGTGGACCGGGTCCACTTTTGGGAGATTGCTGGCTAAGAGAAGAGTCATTGGCGAATCAGTTCCCCTCTTTGTTTCGTATAGTGCAGCATCTGAGAGGTTTAGTTAGTCAGTGTTTAAGCGTAGGAGGGGGAGAGGGGTGGGAGTCTGGTGTGGGATGTTAGGTTTAGGCGAGATTTGAGCGATTGGGAGGTCCAGGAGCTACTTACCTTTTTTGGATTCTCTCTACCGAATCAGACTTCGACCAAAGGGTTCTGGCTCATTGCAGTGGCACCTTTCTTCGAATGGTTTGTTTTCCCTTCGATCTTATTATTCCTCTCTGTGGGCACCTGTTTCCTTGGTTTCAGCTCCTTTGATCTGGAAAGAAGGGGATTGATATTTGACAACTTAGTTTGGTGCTGTCGGGGGTTAGTTAATTGGTGTTTGGGCAAATCCAGTTCAGAATCGATTAGTTACCTTTTGCTTCATTGTACGGCTGTACGGTCCTTCCGGGGGCTGGTTCTATCGACTTTCGGCATTACTTGGGTTGCTCCTGCTACGGTCTCTAAGTTCTTAATCGCTTGGGGGTAGAGAACTACGGAAAGTATGGCGTTTGGCCGCTTTGGTTGTCCTGTGGATCATTTGGAGGGTGCATGACATCCAAACCTATGACAGGAGTCGTGTCTCCATGCTTTTGTCATAGGCCTCATCTTGCAGTTGTTGATGGAGAGGAACTCTTGCTTGCCATTTGGCTTCGTTGACATTTTCTTGGAATTCTTAAGAGTGTTTGACTTATTTACTTAATAGTTTTAGTTCTTTTGCTGTATAGGTAATGAGAGAGTATGACTTATCAGTCCCTAGTGAGGTCGCATAATTACACTTGTGTATCATATTTCCTGTATTTGTTCCAGGCTTCCAGCTATCACCCATACTCAAACACGGCAGTTGGACACATCCTATGTGGTTTGCTTCAAGCTCCGTTCGCAGAGAAGCTCCCGTAGAAATGAGATTAGTCAAAGGTAGGTCAATCACAAGGGATATAAAAAATGCTCTGTGCCTGTTGACTACGCGGAGAAGGTCATTTACCCTACGTGGTTCATTCGGTTTGTCAGAAATGATTTTGTTTTTAATCAAGATAATGTCTCCCTCCAACGTGACAGCACAAGCTGGAGTAGATAGGAGTGGTTACTTGAGTGAGGTACCATTAGGCTCCAAATTGGATGTTTGTGTTTGCATAATAAGGAATTTCTTCAAATTATAATCTGGTAGATGATCAGTTAGCTCCTCTCGCGTGGCTAAAGCGTTAGCTCTTAGACTAGCTTGCAAAGTGGGAGCAATCCTCATTGAAACACGAGTTTGCTGGCGTTAGGCCAGCAGCTGAAAGGCACCAATTCGAGTTCTCATGGATTAGGAGTACAGAAGCGCTGGTCGATGGCATGAACGGTGGGGAGAGACCCAGGACGTCTTTAGCTGCCTATTCATAGAGTTATGGGGAGGACTTGATAGGCGCAGACATAATATAGTTGTTCATTGTCTTTTGCGGCAAGGTTGTTGTCTTTTTTCAAGAACAGGGCTTTTGCCAAACCTCTGACCTTCAGTCAGCTAGAGAAAGCATTTCTGGTTGTTGATTTGGGAGCTAATGCGTATGAGAGGGTAAGAGAGAGTCTGTAGGAATCGGAAGGATACAGAGGAATGCCAGTCTTTCCCTCCCCTACCCTCTACCCTCTTTATGTTTTAATATACATTACTTTGACGAAATTAAGAAGGGGTTATCTTATGAAAACCAAGTTTGGGGCCCTGAAAATAACAACCAGTCGTACCAGGCGGTATAAAAAAAATTCACAAAAAAACTCCATCAACATAAGGGAAGATAAGTTATGCCATCCCTTATCCGGTACCCAAACACCCGATAAAAGGGGTGTGGGGCATAACTTATCTTATCCTCTCTCCTTATCCGCTACCCAAACATAGCCTAAACGGTCTCCAAACAGTGTACATCAACACAGGGATACAAATGCAACATTATAATTAGGTCCAATAGTGGTTAGTTGTTCTTTGATAAGTTATATTAAAAGGAACCATTGACTTCATCCTTGATCCTTGAATAGGTTTTGAAGATACAAAGATCTGATTGCAAAAGGCCACAAACAAAATTGTCACAAAAAGAAAAATTAAAATAAATCGTGCCATGGCACGACATAATTAAGCTGGGCACATCCAAACATTGAAACAAAGCTAGGTTGCGTAAATTATTCTTGACGTGGTTCAACAGAGGCGATGAGACAGACAGTGATTGGGCAGCTTGCATATGCCGTAATCAGGTCCAACAAAGGTCATGACTTATAGCCGAATGTCATGAATTCATGAGAAAGGGGGAGGTAGTTGCAATTTCTAGTAAGTAGAAGAGGAAGTAGTGGGAGTATTTCAGTAAATAAGAAAGGTAACTTTCAATCTGGACTGCTGACGGGAAGTAACAGTGGAGATTAGAAGCAGACGATTAAGGTGAACGATGTTGGGTAAAATTCACTTACACCCCCTATGTTTTGATTTATTTTCCTTTACACCCCTCCCACTTTGGAAATTTTTTACTTACACCCCTTATGACTACCACACTTGTAGTCACTTATACCCCCTCTGTATACCCACTCTGCCGGTTAGTAGGGTAACTTCATCATTAAGTCTTTCCGGACATGTTTACCCTTGTATAAGTTGTAAAGGTCAATTCCCTCCAATATGTATTCTTAAAATGTGAAAATATCACGAGTTTCTTATGCCTTTCTGAACATGGTCCAGCTACAAAAATACGGGACTAAGTCAAGGTAGGGTTTACAAAATTTGGGGCGGGTTGTCTTTGCAGCATCTATAAGGAAAATCTCTCAAAAAACTGAATTTTTGAAGTTAACTACCAACAACAGAGTAAAAACTCATAGTAGGTGTAAGTGACGACGTGTTTGGTAGTCACAAGGGTGTAAATGAAGTTTTTTAAACTAGGAAGAGTGTTAAGTGAAGTTCAACCAAAACTGAGGGGGTGTAAGTGAAAATTTGGAACCAATCATGAACCTATCATCTTGACCGTTGAAAGAGGGAAGGGCTGTAATTAGAAGGAACGGTTAAGACGACGGCGTCGTTTTGTCATGGTGCCTCACCTAACGTTAATCTGAAATGGATAGAAACAACTCGGCACATGGGTGAGGTGGAAGGAAACCGAGGAAGGATTGGATTAGCAAACTGCATTGACATCTTGCAATGCAAAATCAAAATTTTTCGAACAAGCTAAAACACCAAGTTATCAACAAGAAAAAATGAGCTCAACTACTTAACCGTTTAACATTATGGACAATTCTGCTTTGTTTCAAGAGGACATGCCCATGAGCAACTGATTTAACACTGTACCTCACACACATTCTAACATTAGGTAAGACACGAGCTAAACTTTTCTGTAACACTGCATGATGGCACGAGCTCATGCCCACATGGCAGTAGTCAGGGACCGTCCATATTTAAGAAGCACGGGTGTCAAATAGTAGGACTGCAATTCGGGCGGGTTGGACGGGTTGGCACCCTTGTCCAAGCCCGAGCCCGAATTCTGTCGTGGCTGCCCAAGCCCAGCCCAGCCCAGCCCGAGTTAAGAGTGTTGTAAACCCGTCCGAGCCCAAATTCGTATAAATCAATTTGGGTTCGGGCTCAATTCGAGCTCAAATACGATATTGGAACCGACACGAGAAACGTCATTATCTAAATAAATGAGAATATGATATGACAGTCATACGCCGTAATCATTATATTATTATTATTATTATTATTATTATTATTATTATTATTATTATTATATTTTCGTTCAAAAAGACAAAAACTTCACTTTACGTATATGGGGCCCTCAATTAATCATATAGTAGTATATTCTATCTTTATTCCATTTAATGTTAAAATAGTTAATTAAACAACTCGTGTGAAAGTCCAAGAAATAAAAGGGTGATTGTAGTTTCTCATTTAGCGCCATGGCCGGCCCTTGCCTTAGGCAAGTCAGGCAATTGCCTAAGGCCTTGAAATTTGGAAGGCCTCCAATTATACAGGTCAATATTTGCACATGTAATAAACTTTTAATTATAATTATTAAGGTAATTGATAGCTATTTAAAGGCATCAGTTGATGGAAATAAGGTAGAGGGTATAATTAGGAGAAAATCAAGCAGTCTTGTGTACGTGAGCATAGTTAGTAATATACGGGACGGAAATAAAACGTGGTACGTTACGTACATGTATTATACGTTTTTTTGTTAAAACTACGTTAGTAAAAATTCGGCATAAAAGTACGGGATTTGATTAATTCGAGTTTTCTATACGTACGTGTATACTTCGTAAACTACTTATTCATTCGGAATTAAAAATACGGGTGCATTTCTTAATATTTTAGCATACTAATGATTTATTTGTGTCCCACATTGCCATATTTTTATATTGTTATCAAATATTTAAAAATATTTTTAAAAAATGTACTCATTTGTTTATCATTTCTGATAATTATACTATTTACTCATAACTAATTACTTGTGTGAAATAATGCCAAACTATTCATGTCGAAACTTCTCTAAAAAAAAACTTACTACGCATTTCCTAATATTAAGAATGATTATTTTAAAAATTAATAATATAACACTTAAGACTCAGGATGCATGTACATACATACACACATATATATATAGCTATTTAAACTTAATATTTACAATTTTTTATAATAATACTTGTAAATCTTTATAACAATAATATTTAAAATATAGAAATAGTAAGAAAAATATTTAATAATAACCACTTATTATAAGTTATAACATTTTGGATGATAATTTGTTCACTGCAATGTGTATTCATAAGTTTTATTCGGAAGTATTGTACGTTAAAACGTCAAATACGAGTATTAAACTTTTTCGCTCAAAAATTCGAGGATTTTTCATTAGGTCCAGCAATAGTACGAAATACGTAAGTATTTTTCATTTAAACGTACGGACGGGTATTAAACGAAAAAATTCGGAGTATTTACTAACTTGGTACGTGAGAGGGTAAAGGCATCAGTTGATGGAAATAAGATAGAGGGTATTATTAGGAGAAAATCAAGCAGTCTTTGTGTACGTGAGAGGGTAATTATGCCAGAAAAGTTGTATTGTTGATTTTTAGGTACATGATTAGCTTCTTTAGGAACTAAACTAGGTAGGTTGAGGTGAGGGAGAGAGAGTAATTACAGATATAGGGTAGGTTTGGTATCAACTTTTTGGATTTCAAATTGTCTAAAAAGATGGTGTGAGAAAAATCTGTGACAAAAAAACTAAAGACAAAAGATGTATGAGTTTGATAAAAAAAAGTTAATGTTGTAAAAAAACTAGGTAGGTTGATGAGAACAACATTGTCATTTGTGTTGTTTGAGGAAAAAAAGACACAAAAAAGCTATCCAAACCCATCTTTTTTCTTCTCCTCATTTCACACTAGAAGCCGAAAGTCAAAAGCAAAAAAAAATTCTGAAAAAAGTTGTTACCAAACCTTTGGTGTAAGTCCAAAAAGCAAAAAAGATGATTTTGACTTTAAAGACAAAAAAAATATGGTACCAACCCCCCCCCCCCCCCCCATAAGAGGCCTTATCACTCTCACTTTTTTTTAGAAGAACCAGTAATAATTGATATTTTTTAAAGTTTCATTTTTTTTAGAAGAAAATTGCTCTATAAAAGGTAGTCAACCCCAGAAAATCATTATTTTGTACATCATGCGCCCAAATTGGCGTTTAGAAATAATAAGAAATGTCATCCTCATCTATAGCTCTCGAAGAAATTAAATCTGCAA
Organism: Linanthus parryae; assembly: GCA_023055425.1. Taxonomy (NCBI): domain Eukaryota; kingdom Viridiplantae; phylum Streptophyta; class Magnoliopsida; order Ericales; family Polemoniaceae; genus Linanthus; species Linanthus parryae. Next base: position 4,995,351 of record JALGPY010000002.1, read on the forward strand.
AAGCACTTCCTTCTCTATGAACATGAAGAATTTCAGCTTCCTCAAAACTTGAAAGCTTTGCCTTTCAACTTTTCAAGCACTTTCTTGAGATCCGAAATAGCACAAAGCTACTTCATCTTCTCTTCAAAATCATCTCTCGGCAGCAACACCGCCGTGAGGCTATCCAATTCCAATTGCACCTTTGTTATCCCCATTTCCATCACTAGCTCCATACCTACTCCAGCAGCTGCTAGTTCGGCCTTTAGGGGCGACATTTGCCAGGGAATCCTTCTTTGCCAAGCTGCTCTAAACTGCCCACTATCGTCTATGATAACACAACCAAGACCAGATGCAGGGTAATATTTCCATGTAGTAAAATACGGGACGGAAATAAATCGTGATTCGGTACGTACGTGTATTATACGATTTTCTGTTAAAAATACGTTAGTAAAAGTTCGGCTTAAAAATACGGAATTTGATTATTTCGAGTATTTTATACGTACGTGTATAATTCGTATACTAGTTATTCATTCGGAATTAAAAATACGGGTGCATTTCTTAGTATTTTAGCATATATAATGAGTTATTTGTGTCCCACATTGCCATATTTTCATATTTTTATCAAATATTTAAAAATAATTTGTAAAGCATGTACTCATGTGTTTATCATTTTTGATAAATACACTATTTACTCATGACTAATACATTACTTATGTAAAATAATATCAAAATATTTTTGATCAAAACTTCTATAAAAAAGCTACTGCACATTCCCTAATCTTTAAGCCTTAATTATTTTGAAAATTAATAGTATAACACATAAGGCTCAAGATGCATACGCATGCATATATCTAGCTATTTCAAAATACTTATACAGTTTTATAATAAATAATTGTAAATCTATATACTAATAAATATTTATAATAAAGAAAATATTATTCTTTAGACTATTATTCTTTTTAAAAAAAATTCTAATAAGGAAATTGTAAAAAAATATTTAATAATAACTAATTACTATAACCGATAATATTTTGGATGACAATTTATTCGCTGCAATTTTGTATGGAAGAAGTTTTATTCGGAAATATTATACGTTAAAACGTTACATACGAGTATTAAACTTTTTTGATCAAAAGTTCGAGTATTTTTCATTAGGTCCAGCAATAGTACGAAATACGGAAGTATTTTTCATTTTTACGTACGGACGGGTATTAAACGGAAAAATTCGGAGTATTTACTAACTAGGAATATTTCCTCCAGGACGCATCGCAATTAATTTTAGCAAAGCCTTCTTTCGGTAAGCTCCATGTACCCTGCAACTCGAGATTCCTTGTACCATTGCATTAGAGCTCGAATATTCTAAACAACGGCCTTCGGATCCTTCCCTTTTGCATGAAAAAGCTCTTCATTGTGATTCATCCACATGGACCAAATCGCGAAGACGAAGAGCTCACATGCAGATTTGTCCTCCTTTATAACAAATTGAGCAATAAAGGTTTTTATGTCAGCACCATGGTGATGATCAGGGACTCTTCCCAACAGCAGGCTCCAAACCAATTGGGCGTGATGACATTCGAAGAATAAGTGCTCAATTGTTTCAACTCATTGCTTGAAAACATTGCATTCAAGAGGAACTGTAACACCTCTACTTCTTAGTTTGCTTCCAACTGACAAAGAGGAGTGCCACAATCTCCAAACCAGCATTATCATTTTCTTTGGAATTCCAAAATTTTAGGTGACCAAAAATTATTGGGAGACTGATCCGAATATGAAGGGACAGAGCTCGAAATCTCCCTCTGAACTTTATATCCGGACTTAACAGAGTAAGTCCCATCCTCCGAAACAACTCAATATGCCTGATCTGAAACCCCTTGTGAAAAAATAGGCACGGAAAAGACTGCCTTGACGTCAGTTGGCCACAAGGCTTGTTGCACCCTCCCCATGTCCCAAGAACTGGTGTTTTCATCAATTAGCTCGGAAACCTTCGCGTTCTCGCTTCCCGGTGGACAAGTGGTTATAACCTTGAAGGTACCCGGTCTCAGTAGCCATTTGTCTTTATAAATACTCACATTTCGTTCGTCTTTAATTTTCCATACAAGCCCACTCTTCAACAAATCTCGACCCGCCATCAAACTTCTAAAAACATAAGATACTTTGGACGTCCTTTTCAACTCAAATTCTATAATTTATGAGGATCGAAAGTACTTATCTTTGAGAACTCGACAAACTAGAGGGTTTGGTTGTTGCAAGAACCTCCACACTTACTTTGCGAGCATAGCTTTGTTAAAGTCTTGAAAATCTCGAAAGCCAAGGCCACCATTCTCACGGAAGTCCTTCATATTTTCCCAAGAAACCCAATGAATCTTCCTCTGATGCTCATCTCCACCCCACCTGAACTGTCTGATACCTTTCTCAAGATCCTGAAAAGTTTTGATAGGGAGCAAAAGACAACTCATAGTATAATTAGGAATGGCTTGTACAACTTCTTTGATCAATACCTCTCTACCATATCTTCGTCCTTGTGTAAACCCTTTCAACTAAAGGACCAAAAGTAGTGGCTCTACTCCTCCCCATTCGGATAGTGATCCCCAAATAGGAGTGATGGTGGGTCTCTAACTGCACACCGTAGAGAATACTGAGAGAGGCCCGATCTTCAGCTCTAATATTATCTGAGAAGATCATCGAAGATTTTTGCAAGTTTAGCATTTTTCCTGAAGCAATTTCATAGTCACGAAGAATTCCTCTTACAACCGCAATCTCCTCAGCCGTCGCTTTAGTAAACATTAGGCTATCATCTGCAAAAAAGATATGAGAAATCTTGGGTCCTACCCGAGAAAACCCATTCTTGAAAGACGACAGTCCTGCACAACAGCTGTTAGATGTCAATATAAAGTTTCACTTACAAGAAGAAAGAGATAGGGTGACAAAGGGCTACCCTGTCGCAATCCCTCTCTGGAAAAATCTTCCCTTGAACTTCACCATTGACAATCAAATTATAATTAACTATAGCAACACAGTTCATCACTAGATTAATCCAGTGATTACCAAATACCATTCTTTCCATCACTGCTCGTAAAAAGTCTCATTCAACCCTATCATATGCTTTGCTCATATCTACTTTAGGAGCCAAGAAGCCTTTTTTGCCCTTCTTCCGTTTTTTTATAGAATGTAATAGCTCAAAGTTGTTAGAATATTATCGGAAATGAGATGACTAGGTAAAAAAGCTGATTGATTTTCCAAAATAATCGACTCTAGACAACCTTTAAGCTGATTTGCCAAAACATTTGCAATAATTTTGTAAATTGTAGTGCATAAATTGATAGGACGTAAATTAGTATGCTTTCTAACATATTTTACCTTCGGGGTCAGGGAAAAGAGAGTATGATTGAAAAGTGAGATATCTCCATCTCCATTGAGAATATTGAGGCACAAAACTTCAATTTCAGCTCCTACTAGGCCCCAAAACTGCTGAAAGAAAGCTGCTTGAAACCCATCTGGACCGGGAGCTTTAGACGGAGCTAGTTGTTGTAGAGCTACCCACACCTCTTCAGAAGTAAATGGTTGATCAATAGCTGCACGTTAACCCAGGGAGAGAAGTTATTTCACGTTTCCTACCATGCATTCCATTTGAGCTTGCGACTGATCGGTAGTAGAAAATGTTGGAATAGATGCCCTAGAGGCAATCTAGTTTAGTATGAATTTGTATATGGCTAGAAAATTCATTTATTATTTATTGGATATTTAATATAATGAAGTCCTTAGATTTACAATCGTGTTGTTTATCTTAAATATCCCTAGTCAAGTATAATGATTAAATGGGACAATCATCTATAGACTAGTATGGGGTTGGATTGATATGGAGATATCACGATCCAACACATAGGTGTGCATTACGGAATGTTGCACTGGATTGACCCATCACCGAGAAGGCTACATACATGTTATGTTGAGTCACAAGTGCTTCTCGCGGTGCAATGGTATTGTCATCCTTAGACTTGAAGTCACTAGATATTCTAGTTGTGGATCATTGTGATCTTGGTAGCGTTAAACGCTACACCGTGACTGGGTAGTTATAAAGGCGTGTACTGGATACAATGAGAAGCAAGCTTAGAGATCGTAGTGGACGTAGAGAGGATTTGCCCCTCCCACATAACGGGAGCAAATATCCTAGGCCGCTCGAGGGATAGTGCTTATAGAATGTCTGGCCAGACTCAAATAAATCAATATATGGGATATTGATGTTATTTGCACGAATAAGACTATTCCATAGATCGAGAAACTATGGATTGGATATACGAGTGTGACTTGTATGTCTCGTGTCCAATCCGGATATAGAAGCAAAGGGATGAGACAATTACTTGTACAAAGGTTGTCTAGATGACTATTCTATTAGTTGGCTAGAATGGATGTTTTGCTAGAAACCGCTCCATATTAGCAAATAGTTGCAACCAACTAGATAGAACCTATGGGGTCACACGCTATATAGAGTTGTACTAGATTTGGGAATTAATTAATTGGATTAATTAATTAGAAGGATCACTTTGCAAACCCTTGCAAACTTAGTAGGGACTAATTTGCAAGGAAGGGACTAAATTGTATTCTAGTTGGACTAGAATAAGTCCTTTAGGTAGTTAACAAGGAGTTGTTGGACTATATAAAGGACCCTCCTTCCTTCCTTCCTCATAACTTATGCTCATTAGTGAACATAACAAGAGTGGGAGAGAACAAAGGAGAGAGAGCAAGCAACAAGGAGGCCGAACCCGACCCCTTGCCGCCGCCCTCACCCCGTCGGCCAAAAAGAGGGCCGAAGCCCCTCTTTTGTCTCGTTTTGCGTGATTCCTTCACCCTCCTCTTATTCCGGGCTAGCACCAAGGAGTTTGGGAGATCTAGGATCAACTCTAGGCGTGGATCAACTATAGAGAACGTGACACTATTCGCGTTTGAAGTCATCAAGGAGAACCCAAAGGTGTGTTTATGATTTCTTACCTTTACTATCGTTATGCATCTAGACTTGTGATCCTTGGAGGGTTTTGCATGGCTATTTGTTTGATTATGCTTCCGTTGCGCGATCCATGAATCAAAACCCTACAGAAAATATAGTCTTAAAGTATTCTGATAGAATGAAATGACCTGCCCCTTGTCCGTCATCCAGGCCCCACCCAAATCCTCTAGACCTTCTATATGAATTGTGTTGCGCTGAATGGACGTCTTTCGGTGAAAGAATTTCGTATTTTGATTTCCTTTACGCATCCAAACTTCGCTACTTCGCCGTCTCCACAAATCCTCTTCCTTGGGGAACAACTAAAGAATCGAAACACGAATAGTGTTTGCTTCAGCTACTGCTGCGGCTGTTTGTATTCCCTCGGCCAAACAAGTCAGCCGACTTCTCAAATTCTTAAGTTGCATTTCCACATTCCCAAACATATTCATGTTCCAAGCTGAGAAAGCTGGTGCCATCTTGCTAAGTTTACCTTGAAGAGGCCCATGCAGTTCAGCCCAACTATTTTGAACTCTTTAGAAGGGATTTGGACTAGAAGCAAATCTAGTAAAAATAAGTGTTCATTTTATGCTTATGTTTGACTAGAAGCATAAAAGTGATCACAATGCTGGTCGTTAAGAAAACCCTGAGCGAGCTTGGCTTGGTAAATATCGGGTAAGCTCGAGGTAGTGATGATGATAACTGAATGAAGCTAAAGATAGGTAAAAATAAGTTTGGTTTCGCTAATTTCACTATAAAATAAGAATGCCAGAGGAGACCTAAACCTTTTCTAATGCACACTTTATACTGGTAAATCCAAAAGCCACCGAGTTTAGTACAACTAGTAAAAGAAGGGTTAGCTGAGAGAATCTGGAGAAGGGACTTGAGATGCCAGACTCCAAAAAAAGATAGCTTTGACTGAAGTAGCAATATCGTGTGTGAAAAAAGTAAAAGTCAACTGATTTCAAAAGCTACCATAGTTTGAACTTTGAAATTGCACAAAAAGGTTGTTCCAAAACATACAAGATTTAGAAAATACTATACGAGTGCATAAAGAGAATGTCAACAAATATAACTATTTTAAATATAGACTATGAACGCAAATTTAGTTCTATAAAAAATAAAGACTTCATAGTACAATTGCAACTTACATCTCCTTCGTTGAGATGGACGTATTTCCTCAGCAAGTTCGCCGAAAAACAACCTTTTTATCTGAACTTGGGCATTCGTAGCCAACCAAAATCACAATATCGTGATTATTTTGATATTGTATTTGAGAGAAAGAGCGGGAGCGCGAAAGCGTCAAAAGTTAAAATTATTGTATGTGAGAGCGGCAAGAGAGTGTGTATACATAATATTTATTTAAGGTAATTTTAGAAGGATTGAAGCTTCAAACTCAAATAGGTTGTACACAATTACATAGTTGACATCTTCTTCCCTTTGTTCAGAGTTGGTTTCCCATATTCTCTCTTATTAAGAGAAGGAATAATCACATGAATTAGTTGTGCAAGTTCACTTTCCTTCAAGTAACCAAGGCTTACTTAAGAGTAGCAAGGGAGAGAAAGAGAGCTGAGATACTGTTTAGAAGGAGAAAGAGATGGAGAGGAGGAGTAGGTAGTAGTGACTTGTTGGTTGGGGTGAGTTAGAAGGAGGAAGCAGCGTGTGTATGTATGTGTGTATATATAGAGAGAGACAAAGAGAAGCAATGGGTAAAAGACACTTCGGCACCAGAACGTCTTTAGAGAACAACCCCACATGTGTCGCCACATCATGACGACTCTCGATGTGGGGTTGCTACATTAGTCCCATCTTACGTGATTTTCAATGTCATCCAACGTAGCCGGTCTTTGGACCGTGAAATCGCGTGGTGGCGTCGACTTTCGGCGCGTGAGCTTCACGCGTCGCCTTCTGATGGTCCTTTTTTTGAACAAGGTTGTACAGTACAACTCAAATTTTCGGGAAGTTTAAAAAGACAGCTATTAAAGCACATATCAAACCTATAGGGTTGTAGTCCGATCATATTCATTTTTTGCTCGTTACTTTTTACTCGTTTATCAAAAAGTGAAGTCACAAAAGTAGATTGTTAAGATGGCATTTTAGGAGTCATATGTGCAGTTGGATGAAATTGATGGGGTAGAAATGTATCATTGCTTGGTGCGGAGTTGGAGGATATGTCTGGTTTGTCCAATTAACCATTTGTTGATGGGATTGAGGATGAGGATAAGGAGGCATTTGTGATGATGGTTGCTGCTGAAGGTGCTAAAAAGTTAGGGAGGGTGGCGAAAACAATCTTATCTAGTGATGATATGTGTTATCCATGAAATCGTGGTCGTGTGGATAGTTGTAGTATTCCTTCACTTGCACTTGTATATCGGGAGGAAGAAGACCCGGGTATATTCGTGTACTCGTTGCTGGTTTTTTGTGCTCGTGCTAGAGCCCTCCAAGCAAGCTCCTTATTTCCGTGAATATTTTTAAATGTCTTTTTAGGTAATCCTGATATATATATACTAGAAATCACGCATTGATTTATCAATCTTCAATGTTAATGTGGAGAGAAAACAAATAAAATCTTACGTACGTGGATATCGCATGCAGGAAGATATTTCTTATTTTACATCTGTATTTGACTGCATCAAGGATTTGAGTTATGCACATTTTCGCCCTCTGGATATGCCAGACGTCTCCGCTGATAACAAATGTTATGAGATTCGAATGGGCTCCATCGTCTAATTTTCGAACATCGGCTCCAGAATGTCTTTAGGGTACAATATGAACAACCTCGCATGTTCTGCCACATCATGATGACTCTCGACGTGGGCTTGCCATGTCAGTCCTAGCTTACATGATTTTCAGTATCAGCCAACGTAGTCAGTCTTTGGACCGTGGCAGCGCATGGTGGCGTCAACTTTTGGCGCGTGAGCCTCACGCTCTGCCTTTTGGTGGTCCATTCTCAAAGATGGTTGTACAGTATAACTCAGCCTTTCGCGCTGATCATGATTATGTATTCAAAAACAAATTTAGAGAAGTTTGAAAAGACAGTTATTAAATTACATATCTAACCTACAGAGTGCATTCTGAACACAATCATTTTCCGCTCATTACTTTTTACCCGTTTATCGAAAAGTAAAGTCTCAAAAGCTACCGTGGAATTCTTACGTACATCGGGCGTTTGAGATTCCCATGAGGGTAGTTTCCACCCTGGCCGTATTGAGGAGGAGGATGAGCTATTGGTGGATGGGTTTTAGTTCAATAAGATGGCTGGGGAGGAGGCATTTAATGATGTGGGTGGAGGTGCATTAACTTCCTGGGCAGGAAAATGAACCACATGTTCAGTTTGGTAATATGGAGGAGGAGCTGTAGATTGTTAAGATAGAATTTTAGGATTCATCTGTGCAGTTAGATGAAATTGATGGTGTTGGAAATGTATCATTGCTGCTGCGGAATTGGAGGATATGCCTAGTTTGTCCAATTAACAATTTGTTGATAAAATTCATGATAAAATATGCGTATCCGGACACAGAATTGAAGACTTTTGGTATACCGGAATATTTGTTAGGACTCGTGACAATTGGGGAAGCCAGATTTCAACGTGAATTGAGGTAATGATAGTATGCCTTTCTCCATATTCCTATTAACTTTCTTTCTTTCTTTATTTTGCCTTGAGATTATATAATTTAGAATTTTGTTTTGTAGTGTTGTGAAAGCAGAGTTCCCAATGGATAATTCATTTTTTTGTAGCCCGGAGGAAAGAGTTGCATTCCTTGAAAAGGTGGATAAATGTAAAATTAGGCACAAAAGGTTGTGCCGTGACATTCATGCTCGCATGCTTACACTTAGTAACAAATCTGAGTGGGAAATTCTCATGGTTTTCGGTGATGAAGTATTTGCTGGAGTATACAACCACAACGAGAAAATAGATAAGTCCGATGTATTCATTTTTAGGATCTTTAGAAATGTAGAAATACATTATGTTGGGAAGTATGACGAGATAGTACATGGGCGACATAAAGGTTTAAAAGAAATTACATTTTGGCCTCCCAACAACTCAGAGATTGAGAGGCGTTTGACTCAGAGCTGCCCGCAGTTTCAGGAGCTGTATGAATTGCTTGTATGCATATCCATATGTATATGTTATAAGGTTTGGTAATTGGTTAATGCTTTACTAAATTGGTCATCAAGAACATGTCTGATTGTCACTTACTATTGGTCATTTAAATTAACATTGAACCAGTTAGCTAGTATTTCTTTTGCTTGGTCGAAATTCTGGTTTCGGATTCAAAAATTGAATTACAAAAAATTGATGTTTAGATGCTTACATACGTACATCTTTTTTTCTGTAGAGATCTTGAAATGGTGGTCTTCTCTAAATATTTCTATGATTCGGTGGGCCACCCCTGCTTGTGAAATAATCCTAATAGCTCGGGGTCAAGAATGTGATAAAGCACTTCTTTCATGTTTTGCCCTATCAGTCGAGTTACTTTGAGCGTTGGAAAAAGTGTGAAGTTGATGGCATCATCAATATAGTTAGGGATCATGAACGAGACTGTCATAGTTGAATGCCAAGGATTTGGTATAGATTTGGAGAATTTTATACATGCAAAGCACAAGAATTGGCTTGCCGACAAGTTGAGAAGTCGCACAGCCTTTGACTGGTGGTTGTATATTCAGGCAGACTTTCAGGTAATCTTCAAGTATTCATTCCTTTTAATTTCCAACTCTTTTTTTTATTAAATATCTCTAACTCTCTTTGCTCACAAGCGTTCAACTGTAAATATCCTATTTTTTCCAGGGGTGTGAAGTTTATTTTAGGAGGTTATATGAAACTCATATTTGCCATAGCTGTCTATGCAAAAACTGCATTGGCATCAACTCTTCGCGCGTGAAAATGTTGCTTCCAGTTTATGATGTAAAAGCAAATGATGATGGCTATGTGAAAGACTATTTGGACATGGTGAAGTTGATGGAATTCATGATAAAATATGCGTATCCGGACGCGGATTTGAAGACATTTGGTATACCAGAAGATTTGTTAGGATTCATGACAATTGGGAAGCCAGATTTCGACATGAATTGAGGTAATGATTGTATACATTTCTCCATATTCCTATCAACTTTGTTTCTTTCTTTGCCTAGAGATTGTATAATTTAGAATTTTGTTATGTAGTGTTGTGAAAGCATAGTTCACCATGGATATTCCATTTTTTTGGAGCCCAGAGGAAAGAGTTGCATTCCTCGAAAAGGTGGATAAATTTAATATTAGGCACAAAAGGTTGTGCCGTGACATTTACGCTTGCATGCTAACACTTTGTAACAAATCTGAGTGGGAAATTCTCATGGTTTCCGGTGATGATAAGTCTAATGTATTCATTTTTAGGATCTTTAGAAATGTAGAAATGCATTATGTTGGGAAGTATCACGAGATAGTACAAGGGCGACATAAAGGTTTAAAAAAAATTACATTTTGGACTCCCAACAACTCAGAGATTGAGAGGCGTTTGACTCAAAGCTGCCCGCAGTTTCAGGAGATGTGTGAATTGTTCCGTCGAGCAATAGTGATGCGCTCAGTTTACTGTCATCAAGAGTCTAAGGCTACCGTGTAAGATTGAACATTCATTTATTTTATTCTGTTATAATACTATTACTTAAGTTCCTTATTTATATTTTCTTATTTATATATGTTTCAGGCTTACTGTTCAAAAAGGTTTTCTTAGTCACACAAAGAGCTTTGATGGGGTGGAAGGCAGCTGCAAGTACGTGATTATCAATGTCAGCCACTAGCCAGTCTTTCGACCGTGGAAGCGCATGGTGGCGTCGAATTTCGAATTGTGAGCCTTACGCGCCTGCCTTTTGGTGGTCCATTTTCGAAGAGGGTTGTACAGTCTGACGAGGAGACATTTGTTATGATGGTTGCTGGTGAAGTTGCTGGAAAGTTTGGGAGGGCGGCGGCGGTAATTTAGCTTGGAGATGATATGTGTTCTCCATGAAATTTTGGCCGTATAGATAATTGAAGTATTTCTTCACTTGCTCTTATATATTGGGAGGAAGAAGACTCGGGTATATTCGTGTACTCGCTGCTAGTGTTTGTGCTCGGGTATATTCGTGGACTCGGGTACATTGGGAGGAAGAAGACTCAAGTAAACCACGCCACCAACAACAATCATAAAAAATCATACATTTACTTGAATTGTACCCTCCAACAACGTCGTGTAGTGTTTCAATTTCTAAGAACTATTTGATATTTGCTAAAAATCCAACAATGTCGTGTAGTGTTCCAACTTCTAGAACTATTTGGTATTTGCTAAAACCAGTGAAAGAACAATGAGAACAACCCCTCTGTTCACAGTGAACACATCCTCCGAGTAAGCTGGGAATCTACGCTCCAATATATACAAGATGTTACTCATTAAGTGATCAAATCTGTCGACGTGGGCTTGCCACGTTTTCCCGAGGTTACGTGATTTTCGATGTAGAAGAGACTGATAAGAGTACATATTTGGCCGAATTTCATCTGCCAAAAGATTTGACATGGTTTCTATCTGATCTCGGGAAAGGATCAAGAGCCCGGTTCGTTTCTTTTCCATGTTTCTTGTACATATTCGGTCGTCTTTATCTTTTACAATTATAGTGCGAGTCTCATCGCTACTTGTGTATTTGGCAGCCCGTGGACACGGGTCAGTGTCAAGTTTTTCATGGACAGACCCTTGTTTTGGACGCCGCTCGAGAGACTCCAGTTCTTCGACCACTTTCACAGCTTGACATTCCCGGACGGTATTCTGCAGCATTCTTTCATGAAGGATACGATCGTGCAAGATTTATCGGTGGTACTAGGTGGTTGTTCTTATGATACTTGGCGAACAAAGTGGGTGAACCGTAATGATCCTGGAATGAAGTTCGTTCTTCTACACAATTCCTACTCCAGTGAAAACGTTTCTCGATTTTTGAGAAACTTGCGTGAACATTATCGCCACTACTATCCACAGGTTTATCTTGTTTCTGGTCTTATATAAAATTTCCATTTTACATTCTAAACTATCTAATTTAATTGAAATTTTTATTTTTATTATTCAGGGTCATAAGCGCATGTCCGATTCCAGTATCCTTGATAGGCTCTTGGCACATTGCCTGGAGTTTGAGTCGCTGGTATTCTATGTCCGGGAAGCAGTGATGGAACTAGCAACAAATCTGACACCAAATGAAGTTCCAGCATGGTAATTGATTCTTACACTATTAATGAATTTCTTACACTATATTTTTGTTTCGAGTACAATTTTAACCTTATTAATGGCATTAGAGATTAAACACATCTTTTTATCCATGTTACAACCACCGAGAAGCTTTCTTCCCCCTTATCTCCCTCTCCCATCATCTCTAGTTCTCCACCATGGCACTGCCCAAATCTCTGAAGTTTTTCATTTAAGTTTTCAACCATGTTCTCTCTTCTAGCAATTCGATCTACCCAAATATCCCATTAGCAAGCAATTCACCTTCATTCTTTCTAATAAATGAAATGAGAGAAAGAAAAGGTGGAAGAAAATATATCTACGCCTTCACAGTAACTCCGCCCGTCCTATGGACACCATCACCTGCGCTGTGATGGTCCGCTAAGTTATGCATTTTTCTGCCCTGTGGATATGCCAGATGTCTCCGCTGATAACAAAAGTTACAAGATTTGGATGGGCACTATCGTCTACTAGTCGAACATCGGCTCCATAACGTCTTTAGAGGAGGATGAGAACAACCCCCTGTTCACAGTGAACACATCCTCCCAGTAAGCTGGGAACCTACGCTCCAATTTATATAAGATGCCACTCATTAAGTGATCAAGATGTTGACGTGGGCTTACAACGTCAGCCCTAACTTACGTGATTTTCAATGTCAGTCACCGTAGCCAGTCTTTGGACCGTGGAAGCGCGTGGTGGCGTCGCTCTTTGGCGCGTGATCCTCACGTGCCGCCTTCTGATGGTTCCTTTTCGAAGAGGTTTGTACAGTCCGACTCAACTTTTCGTCCTGATCGTGCTTATATATTAAAAAGGGTCACAAATTTTGAGAAGTTTGAAGAGACAACTATTAAATCACATATCAAACCTTTAGGGCATAGTCTGAACATAATCATTATTCGCTCAAAAAATTTTACTCATTTATCCAAAAATTGCAAACTTCATATTTTTAGAATCATGGCGACAAGATCACGGAATAATTATAAACTTTATGTTTTAACTGTTCTCCACATGCACTTCGGAGCCGATGTTGAAATCGTTTGACAAAATGTGCATTTGAATCTCATCAAATTTGTTCTTTGCGGAGATCTATGACATATCAAGATTGCGGAATGGCGCATCACTTGAACATGCCATCTAACAAAAAGACAATTGTCCAATTAAATATGGCTTTCCTCGGGGTGAGTTCCATGTAAAATTTAGTATTTCTCTCTCTCCACATTGACGACATTGAGCTTTTATATGATATTTGATATTGATAAACTAATGTCAAGTAGAGAACAATGGGTGTAAAAATTTATTACTTGGGACGTTTGGAACGCCCATGACCGTAGTTTCCACCCTGGTGGTATTGCTGTGAAGGCTGGGGAGGAGGATGGTGAGCCATTGGTGGCTGACTTAGAGTTCCATAGGATGTCTGGGGAGGTGCAGTTTTATAAGATGGATAGAGAATAAAACTAGGCATTCTTTGTTGCAGAGTTGTAGTTGCAGGGGGAGGAGCTGTTTCATAATATGGCATGAGTCGTCATTTATTGGGAGTTGGACATAATTGAGGGGGTGAAAATTGAGTCATCATTTTTTGCTGTGGGAGTTGGATAACATTGAGGGGGAGGAAATCGCTCATCATTTCTTGCTGCGGAGTTGGATACCATTGAGGGGGAGGAAATTGAGTCATTTCTTGCGGCGGATGAAATATTACTTGGAGATGATAGGTGTCATCTTAGAAATTTTGCCATAGAGAAAGTTGTAGTAGTCACTCTCCTGTACATTCTCATCAACACCAGGGTATGATCTCGTATTTTCTTCCAATGGAGTTTGTCGGGCTAGATTCCTCCGAGCAAAGTCTAGATGTACCTCAGTTTCCTCTACTTGACTTTTTATGTAGTCTCGAGACAAATAGAGCTTTAGTTTATAAATCTAACGTCCCATATAAAACTTCATGTCAATGTGGAGAGAAAAGAAAACAGAGTAAATCTTTACACGAAGTGGGCCCCAACTTTTATCAGTTGACCACCGTTTGTTGCTTGACCGATGATTCAAGTAATATACCTCTAGGCCGTCTCAAGCTGTCGGATGTTTCCTCGGAGAATAAGCTTTACAAGATGGTAAGCCCTAATGTTACTATTATGAATGAATAAATACTTGTCGGTTGATTTCAACCTCCGCTATGGAGTAGTGGCAGAGATCAACAAGAACCGCCCCTCTCTACATAGTGAAGAGAACCTCCCATCACGCCAAGATCGCGCGCTCTAAGGTGTGCACCATGCCACTGACTGGCACGAATGAGGTGTAATGGTTAGAATGAGGTCGCATGGAAAGGGGGAGCGAGAAGAGGGTAATGGTTAGAAGGAGGTTGTAGTGAAAGAGAGAGAGGAAATAGGTAATTGTCTTATTGGATGGGGTGAGAACAAACTTGATGAGATTCGGCAGGCCTCGACCACGCACCAACCCAACACCCTCGACACATTAGCTATAACTGACTCAGACGCACATGTGGCAGCAATGCACATCACCGTACATGCCATCCTCCAGGTTGATTGTGCTTGCAACGTCACCCGCCACGTGGATGACACGCCAGCACAACGTGTGCTGCCACGTCACCGACTATGTCAGCACGGTTGTCGGCATGTTATTGCCACGTCATCCCTAGTTGGTTTTATTTGCCACATTGACCACTGCATCATATCATTGTGCGTGGAACCGCGTGGCAGGCGTTGCGGCGTGGAATGTCAGCGCTTGAGCCTCACGTGCCGCCTTCTGGTTGTCCGTTTCCGATAAGGTTTGTACTGTCCGACTCAATTTTTCGTCCTGATCATGATTATGTATTCAAAAATAAGTTTGGAAAAGTTTAAAATGATAGCTATTAAATCACACATCAAACATATATAGCGCAGTCTAAACACATTCATTCTCCGCTCATAACTTTGTACTCGTTTATTCAAAAATTACAAACTTTATGTTTTCAGAATTGCGGCAAAAAGATCTACGCATATATATATATATATATATATATATATATATATATATATATATATATATATATGATTTGCATATAGAAAATTGGGCACGAAAACGAGACAGTATAGAACATTACGAGTTTCAAGCTAAACGAGGCCCGAAACATCTACTTAAGGCACTGATACTGATGTTGGATAATTATTAGTAAACCCTCTCATGATACTAATAACGGAAGCGATTATGTTTTTTTTGTAAATAATTAGTGTTTTAAACATTTATTTGTCGCCTACTGGGTTCGAATCTAGGACCTCATTCATGGGTTTTTGAACGATCTACCACTTTCTTTCTCCAAAAAAAGGCATATCGTTTAAAATATGATCTACCACTTGAGCTTGCACCCATCTGCTTAAAATATGTTTATGTGACTAACATATTTATTTATTATTGATAGATGAATAAATTTTACTAATTATCATGTAATATCTCTAGTGTACTTTTAATTATTTAACCTTGTACCAGTTTATTTAAACGAGTTTACACACTAACTATCATTAGCGAATGACATGTCGATAAATATCGTAAATCGTTTCAGAAATAAACTATATTTGTGATTAAAATATAAAACACAAGCAAAAAATCTTGACTATCACATTTCAACTAATCTTAGTTATGAAAGTTCACCATCTATACCGCCTCCATTACAAGAGATTTTAAAATTTTAACATTTATACATGTTCTAGGTCGACCGGAATTCGATAAATCAAGGCGTGCCCAACAAACAAAGAATAAGACATAATGAGCACTAGTACAATAATCATGGTCATGAAAGTTGCGCACTGGTCTCGCAAGCTCGTCCCCCTCTCTTTGAAGGGAACTTGTTCATTATGGCAGGATGAAATCCGCGATATCCGAGTTACGTCAACACCCAAACTCGACAAATTTATACGCAACAAAGGCGTTCAAAGGGAAATGCCCTCTCCTAAGCGACGAGCTTAAATGGAGATGGTTCTCTAGTCGAAAGAAGTAGGTGAAGAAGTGGTCCAAGAAGTAGGAGATCATGTGTCTCCTCTTCGTGATTGCTGCCCAACAAAGGGCTACCACCTATGTTCCCTCTCTTTCTCCTCATTCTAACTTTTTGACTCGTATTTGGGTAACTTTCACTAGGTGATTTGGATCGCCAAACTATGTAATTTTTTAATAAATTTTTCACCATATTATAGAGCAACTTTTACTCTACAATACCATGAACATATTATCTAACAGTTGTATCCTATTGCTATCAAAATCACCAGGTCAAAGTGACCCGGTAAATAGTGGTAAAAGTCAGTTTGGGGACAAAGAGAGGGAACATACTACAGTTTGGAGAGGAAGTCAGGAAGAGAGGGAACAGACTAGTATTTTTTTTTTTTTTTAGAAACAACAGACTAGTATTCACCAGGCCAAATCGCAGATATCATTAGCTAGCCCTTATTTATATACAAAAAGCCCAATAAGCCCAGCCCAATGGTTGCCCACAGAATGGGCCCAAAACAAGGGTTGCCCACACAATGGGCCCAATAGTGTAATTTTCACTTTTGTGTTTCCATATATAAACCCCATCGATTTCACTTCTTCCTTTCGCTTCCGCGCTCTCGGAAACGAAGCGAGAGACGAACACCCGAAGCGTTGCTTTCTCGAAACGTAAACCCCCAAATTGCTTCTTCCTCAGAATCAGAAATTGAGTTCACTTATGATCCGAATGGTACTTCTACTCTCACGTCCGATTTCTAAGTGTCTTTAATGGCTTAATCGCCGAATGTCTTGTTCTTTAGTTCAGAGAAGAGTCTTTGATGACCAGTTCGCGATAAAGGGTTGTCGATCATGGTCGTTTTGAGGGATTCTGTTAGTGGGTTTTTCTGGGTTTTGGATTTCCGAAGTGGGTTTTGAGATTTTTGAGTCGTTTCTTGTCTAGAGTGAGTAGGGTTTTATATTTTCTTGTTTTTTTCCTTTTTTGGGTGTTTTCGTTGATTTTAAGGTTGCGGCTAGGGTTTGGGTTGAGTGAAGAGTTATGGAGATTGAAGAGGGTGAGGCTGTTACTTACCAAGATAATGACGAAAAGATTGATCCTGTTGAAGCTTTCTCTCACATTGTAAGGGCCTTTCTTCAAACCAATTGCAACTGTTGTTTTTTTTACTGAATTTTGCTTTATTTTGAGAAAACATCACTGTGGTTTCAAGTTGGTTTTAGCCACTGAAGTAGTTTGGTTTAGTTCTATTAACAAAATTGATGTGCTTTGAACACTCAAGCAAATTGGGAATTGGGATCAATCCAAGTAGTGTATCTACTCATGGTGCTGTTGTTCTCTTTACACTGAGCACTCCACTGTTAATGAGACTGAGGTTGAAATCACTTAAAACTTGGACTTTTGTGCATTGAGTTCTTACGAGTGTCTCTACTTTGTTGTTGGACCAATGGAGGCATGTGACAATTATTCTAGAAAAAATGCAATCATTGCACTTGTCCCTACTTGAACTGAACTCATGGGTACATTCTAGTACTACCATGATACTGAAAAGATGCATTCTTGAACTAGTATGAGTTCCTGGAGCCCAGGCTCAGTTTAGATACATGCGGAAATCTATGGTATAGTTCTAATTTGGCCTATTGGACTATCATAAGCATGTTGCATCGATTTTTTGACAAAGTAAGCACTCAGCTAGAAGATGCAGGCAGAATGAGTTTGATTTCTCGGCATATCATTTTACTTGCAACTGTTTGAAATCACCCAAAACTTAAACTTGCAACTGTTTTGTTAATTGAATTCATTTTACTTTAAGTGAACATCATTCGGATTTCAGGTATATTTAGCCGCTGCAGTAAGTTTAGCTCTATGCACAAAATTACCATGCTTTGGACACACTTAGAACAATTGGGATCTGGGATGAGAATGAAAATACTAAATGTAGTAGCGTATCTTTGATGCCCTGGTTTACTTTACATCTGGCATCCCTTTGGTTATGGGACTCAGGAAGTAGTTGAAAACACTTAATCCTTGGGAATTCCCTACTTTGAAATCCCTACAAGTGTGTATTTTTTATTGGTTTTGGACCCTTAAGGTGTGTGACATTTCTAGAAGAGTTGCAATAAACTTGTCCCTACATCACGAACTGAGCCTATGGGCTCATTGCAGTTCTAACATGTCACTGAATGACTTTTGAGGCTCTTGAACTAGTATAGCTTCTGGAGCCTGGACTTATTTTGATCCATGTTCATAAAGCTATGATAAACTTGTACTTCGCCTATTAACCTATCATAAGCTTGTTGCTTTGTGATATTGACCCATTGAGTCGAGAAGTAAATCACTCAGCAAGAAGAAGCAGTCAGTCTTGCACAGTAAAACTGAGGTTTAAATGCTTCTTAGTAATGCATTATAACTGAATTCATCTGCATGTTGCAACTGTTGTATTTTACTTTTACATGCCAGGACTGACTTAATGTGATTAGACATTCCACAAGATGCACTTCTCGAAAGCTCGACCTTCTTTCTGCTAGAACATTACTTAATCTGGAAACCTTTCTCATGTTATAGATACTTAATCCAGAATCTAGTATGGATCCGGATGATACTTAAATCGGTCCACTTTTCTTGCATTATTGTGTTTAAGGAGCATGATACTTCACTAATTTTATTTTGTGTCGTTTTTTTGTTGCAGGATGAGAGAATTGAAGATCTTCTGGGTCAATACCGTAAGGATTTTGAGGGTGACATATCTCGACAGAGTTTGGGTAAGTGATAAGAGTTGTACGGAATTTGGATATTTAAGGTGAAAGTCAACTTCAGGTAATGGTACTCTTTAAGTGGTGATTTTGGGGTTGTGACTTCTGTCAGGTGCACTATTTGGTGGGTATGGCTCTTTTCTGCCTGCCTATAAGCGCTCAGCTTCTATTTTGTCTGAGCCAAAAAACCCCCAGGAAGGTGGGAGTCACAAAGCTTCATGTGCTCAGCAGAGTGATCCCTTTGAGGTACTTCCATCAGTTTTTGTCAATTCCTTTATTTTTGCTGTTAGTTTGTTGGAAGAATATGTAGGAAATAACTAGCTTTAGATTGCCATTTTTTTATGATAATTACTTAAAACAGTTTAATCCATGTTGCATACAGGATTCCCGCCCTGATTCTGCGGTTCTACCTCGTGAAACTTTTCAAGGGAGAAAAAGTCCTGTTTCAGAGTCAGTCCCTCCAGCTACATTGAGCACTGACGTGAATAATTCATCCAAAATTCAGGTTTCAGGTGAATGTGGTTCTAGAGATCCAGAGGTCAAAAATGTATCCAATCAGAACTTCTTGAAAGTCCGGATCAAAATGGGTGCAAAAGATATATTGCCTCATAAATGCGCAGAAATGTACAGTGGACTTGGTCTTGATATGTCACCTTATCTACCAGAAGAAGATTCCCCAGCTCTTGGTAGAGATAACCTTGTGAAACCTCAGCAAGTACTGGACCAATCTCCTTCTAGCATCATTAAGGTGAAATATTCTTGCCGAAATGTGTTACAAAAGTACTTTGTTGTTCACTATAAGACTGAGTTATAACTATTATGTTTTTCCCGTCTTGTAATGGAGCAGATGATGACCTCTTTTCTTCCTCCTGATGGGTTACTATTGTCACCGCTTGATGACTGTTTGGTTCATTTCTCCGAAGAAAAGTACTTCTCAAATAGAAACTGCTCTCCTCTTAAAGAAAGGCTTGCCATATCAGGAAATGAGTTGGCCCCAGAAAAAGGTACTTTGGAAGTGAGCATACAGAAGAATGTCAAGGTAGAGGAACAAGGAGGAAATTTGACAGAAAGGATGAATGCAGAGGAAAGTGTTTCTAGTGGAATGAAGCTTACGTCCAACCTAAAGTGTGAAGTGGAAAATGCAGCAGAAGGAACTCGTAAAAATCCTAAAGCCAAAATACGTATAGTTAGAAGTCGAGTCGGGGCTCCTCATGGAGGAAAAGAGACACCATCATCTTTATCGTCTGATGAGCGGTTTAGACAGACCTGTGCTTTGAATGCTGAAGCTGAATTTTCTGGGAATCATAGCTATAGAATAGATGGTCTTGATGCAAGAAGAGATGGTGGAGTTAAGGCGGTGAGCAGCCATGAGACATCTGAAGAAACCATAAAAAGAGAAAATGGTTTTGCTGGTGGAAAATGTCAAGCAGATAATGAGAAGTTTGATAAAAGAGCTTCAGCTAATATACAGAGTCTTGCAGCCACTGCCCAAAAGAAAGAAGAACCATCTTTTGAGGGAAAGAATAAGCTGAAAGGCAGCAGTTCTTTCCCTAATGTGAGAGCTGAGGGAAATTATATGAAATCACGGAAGGATATGAAGGAGTCCGGAAAGGATGACTGTGATTCTGTTGGCAAAGTGAATTCAGGAGATAAAAGAGCTTCAGCTCTTGCAATCATTTCCCAAAAGAAAGAAGATCCATCTTTTGAGGGAAAGAATAAGCTGAAAGGCAGCAGCTCTTTCCCTGCTGTAAGAGCTGAGGGAAATTCTATGAAATCACAGAAGGATATAAAGGATTCCAGAAAGGATCACTGTGATTCTGTTGGAAAAGTGAATTCCGGAGATGGAGAAAATAAGAGGGATTCGACAGAGACCCTTTCTAAAAAGAGGGAAAAGTCAGGGAATGTTGAGAAATGTAGGAACAAAATGAATACATTCGTTGACAAGATAAAAGATGTGTCAGCTGGTGAAATAACTGTTTCTGTCTCGAAACCTGATGCAACTCAAGGAGATCTGAGTAAACTTGCCTCACAGAACGGAACCAGTTCAGAGATTTTGACTGAAGAGACTGCTCCAGTGGTCATACAGGATAAATGGGTTGGCTGTGACAGATGTGGCAAGTGGCGCCTTCTTCCTTACGAGACAGATCTGAGTCTCCTCCCGAAGAAATGGAATTGCCGAATGCTCAACTGGCTGTAAGTTCCTTCCTAATTATGATTAGCATATATATGGTCAGTGTTACTTATACAGAGTAATTTATATCCGTGCAATTGTTTAGAAATGTGTTGCAAGAAATGCTTACCACGTAACCTGCAGTTTCCAGTTCTTTTTCTCAGAAAAATAGCTTAGTGGGTATTCCGTAACTGTAGATTTTTTTTGTGCTTCTAGGAACACTGAGCATTTAATTGCAGTCTTTTCTTAAATAGGTCAATATTTTCTGAAAGAAATGCTTATTTATGTAAATTATTAATTTTCATCCGAAGAGTGGGCACACACTGCTAATGCTGGAGAAAAAGATGGCTGGATTTGAGAAGTTCAAAATATTATTTATGGATTTCCATGTAGAAGGGTCGTTTTATCCACAATTGTTCCATTTAGAAGGGTCGGATATTTACTCTCATTTCATTTGTTTGTGCAAAAGAGGCGTTTCTTGGATGGGTAGTTGGTAAGACATACAATTATATGCAAGAATGCAATGTTCTTTCATGTAGGTAGAACTGCAGATGTTTTTAATCTGCATGTGTCTCATTAACTCCCAGTGCAGAAATTGGTTGAAATCCATCTCTCGATCTCTCTGAAATTAGTTGTTTTTCCTAGGCCTGGAATGAACAAGTGCCGTTTTAGCGAGGATGAGACCACGAAGGCTCTGACTGCATTGTATTTTGCTCCTGTCCCTGGCATCCCGCTCAATCAACGCAGTTCTTCTGATGTTGTTACCTCTGACATAACCTTGAGTGGCACAAAGCTTGACAAGATTTCCCAGGAGGTTGTTTCATCTGCAGTCTCTAGTGGTGGAGTGGACAAACAGGGAGGAAATGAAGTATCAGATGCAGGTATACTCAACTCTTGTAACTTCTTGATTGGTTAAATTGGTGTTGCCTTTGGTACTCAGGAAGGTGGCAATGTGGGTCTTCGATGCCATTTCAGTTTCCTTTGCGGTTGTCCAGAATGAAATGAAGTGGGAGAGGAATGATCTTTTCCTATGTCTGTATTTCTAGAATGAATTGGAGTGTGTAGCGAAACGAAATTCGATTAAAATGGCTGAATCTTTGCTTTGTTTAGTTGGTGATAGATTGTAGTGGAGAACCAAACTGATGCAGTAAGATCCAGTTCATTAGAAGAAAGGGAAACAATGAAATATATAGTACTAACATTATCATTATATGCATGCTCTGAGTCTTTGAATAATTGGAAGTTAGAGTTTCACCTATGAAAATGTTAGTGGGTGAGAAACACCCAGTGGTTCCCTATAATATTAGTGAGTGGTCACTTGATAATTAAAGTTGCATTGTTGAGAACTCTTGGATTTTGAGGTTTTGCTTGTGTACCATGGGGGACCTTACTTGAGTAACTTTATTTTCATGTTGTAGGTTGTGCTGCTAAACCACTGAAAATTAGACGTAAGAGAATGGCTGAACCAGTCGGAGGTAGAGTCTTCAAGAAATTCAAGAATGAGAGTCCGCATGATGATTTAGCCAATCTTGAACTCTCTTTTCCTCAGTCTTCACAGAATGCTGCTAAGAACAAAAGGCAGAATGATCCGGCAATTGCTGTGGTGGCTCAGGAGGAACATAGCAATCGAGATACTTCTAGCAAGAAGAGGAAATTAAATGATTTTAACAAGCCACAAAGTTATTTAGGGATTTCTCAGAGCAAATTAAAAGGGACGAGAAGTGATAATCAGAAAGATGAGCACTTCTCTCCCAAATATTTGCCAGAAGTTTCGAATGATGTTTCGTTAACTCCAACATGCAAGCAGAAGAGGGTAGTCAAGAATGTCGGGGTAGTAGAGAAACATAGTAAGAAGGATATTTCCATCAAGAAGAGGAAACTTAGAGACCTCGAAGACGCTGAAACTGATTTTGAGACCTGTCTTCGGAAATGTCAAGAAGAGAGAGGCTCCAAAGATGAAAGTGCCCTTAAAAATATCAAAGGGACTGCAACACAAGATAGAATTAATAAGGCAAGCAGGATCATCTTATCAAGAAAAAGACAGTCTCGGGTAGATAATGATGCATTTTGTAAAGAAGACTGTATGAAGAATGGTCAACCTCAGGGGCAGCATCTGCAAAGCAAGTTATCTGAATTGACTCGTGATGATAGAAGTTGTAAAAGAAATGAGTTGGGATCTAAAAAGTCTTCTGTTGCAACTGCCTCTGGCTCTTCCAAGGTACCAACGATCCGTAAAGTTAAATCAGATAAAGTTGAATTGTCCCCTGTAGATCGGGTCTCTTTGTCTCCTTTAAGAACTCCCAATGCACAAAAGGCTTGCAAGAGTCTGTTGGGTTTAAAAGCTGCTTCTTCTAATAATAGTCAGAGAGGGTTCACCGTAGGTAAACATGAAGTTAGCCAATCTGAAAGGAAGGACGAACCAACTCATCGCAGGCCTCTAAATTCTTCCAAATCTGATATTCATGTGGATGCTGAAGGTCGGTTGAGTGATAAGGAGAGGAAGCAAAACCTCCATTTGGAACCTAATAGTCCGCCTTCTAACAAGCCTGAAAGACGATTTGGGAGTGAAAATAATTTGATTATTGCTTCAGATACTACTATTAGAAAGCAGAAGGGTTCTGATTTTTCTAAAGTGAAAAAAGATCTGCTTCTAACACCGAGTATGCAATATGATATGAAGAGTGAATCCCAGGATTGTCCACACCATGACAATGAAGAATTGAGGACAGGGAAGCTGCTAAACCATGGAAATCAAAGCATCAATCAGGAGAAGGTTGAGAGAATTCATTTTGGTTGTACTGCTTCTGCAGAGAAATATCCAAGTGGCAGTAGTGTAAGAGGCTTCGGAGGGAGTTCCAAATCATGTTGCATAGGGAATGATATGAAACCTACAAAAGAAAAAAGTGCGCTGAAGCGTGCATCTCTTGAGTTGCCTGTTTCTGCAGCAGTCAATACCTCAAAGGCACCTGATTCCGGTGGTCTTCATGTCCCTGCTCTTTTTATGAAGCAACCATTTGATTCTTCAGCTAGTACGGTTTTGAAAGAAGCTAATGATCTGAAGGCTTCTGCCAACAGTCTTAAGGTGTGCATAATGTTTTGTTATGTATTTCTTGTGTCTATGGTATAATTGTTAACCTTTTGCATGATTGAACCTGTTATGAAGATTTCTGGATCGGAAATTGAAAGCGCAGAGTTATTTTTCCAAGCAGCTTTGAAGTTTCTTCATGCGGCATCTCTTATAGAAACTTGCAAGAGTGGAAGTGACAGCTTTGGCGAAATGACCGCCATGGAAGTGTATGGAACTACTGCTAAATTATGCGAGTAAGTAATGACTCGAAATGTGTGAAATGCTTCGTGGTATCTGCTTGGAAAAATGATATAGGGATATTATGTTGAAATGCAAAGATACCCATATATCACAATCTCCATTTATTTTTAAAGCTTTACTACTCTTCTCCATACCAGTTTATGCCTCAGACCTATAAGCCAACTCCAAACTATATCATTTTATCACTCACTTACTGATAAAGTTATAATATATTGACTCCTCGAGAGCCTTGTTGGAAAAAACTGTATTATGCTCTGAAAGTTACATCATGTGATAAAGTATGGAGTCGGACAGTCAGTTTTAACTAGAACCATGTGAACTTGCAACACATTCTTTTTAACCGTACCTATGGGTTGATAACCATTGTGCTATCTTCAGCAATGACAATTCTATCTTCGTAATTATAAATAGGCAAAGCGAGGATGAATAGGTCAAAAATTATTTATTCCTACTGCTTGATAATAGTACATTAATTTGTTCTGCACCGTCAACATCTTTGGCAAGTACAATATTGTTTCAAAATCTCCATTCAGCTGACACTAGTCAAATCTAATTGTTTTTTCCCCTGACAATGGTTGTGTTTTTGGATCCTCAATTTATGTAATTCAAACATTCATTTCAGACTGTAAAGACACATGAACTGGATTTTTCTTAGTTGTGAAAGACAAATAACTAGAAATTTCAGCTTATGGTTATAGATCTGTCACTTCTAAGATTGTCTTCCTTTGACGAATGCAGATATTGTGCCCATGAATATGAAAGATATGAAAACATGGCATTTGCTGCCCTGGCATACAAATGTATGGAAGTGTCATATATGCGAATGATCTACTCTGCCGATTTCCTTAAGAAAGGAGTTTTTCATAAATTGCAAACTGCTCTTGAAATGGTTCCTGCAGGTAGTCATAGAGGATTTCAATTCTCTTCACATAACAAAATGAGTATCTTATATGTTGTCGTCTTGTTAGTGACTGCTTAAGCCTTCTAGTTGTACTAAAATTGGGGGATATCCTATGACAATTTGTCAAAGATTATACTTTTCGTTTTCAAGATTTGTGGAGTTCATAACTGCCTGTTAAGTCTCTTTACTCTATTTCCCAGTTGAGTCCCCATCAACACCAGCCTCTGCTGTTGACAACATGGAGTATCAATCTGTGGCTGACGTGAAAGACATAGCCAAGAATCTTGTTATGCCTCAGAGTACTGGAAATTATACTGTGAACTCCAGCACCCAGTCACAATGTGTTGAACTGCTTAACTTTGTAAGTGAACTTCTGATTATAGTATACTTGTCGAAGTACAAAATGGGATACTTAGAAATAATCTTCTTACTTCTATTATTTATCGATGGTTCTTCAGATGATGAAATGAATGGGCTGTCCTTATTGGTTAGATGCCTTGTTCAAGGCTTAATAAGAATATAAGAATATTGTCAACTGATATTTTAAAGTGAGTACACCCCAATCATGTGAACCTGTCGAGCAAAGACATATTGGTAATATGGATGTTGATACTTCGAAATAGTAAAAAGCTTCAACTTTTTTCCATGGAATTTTGTTTTGATACTTGTCTGCATCAATGGGTTCTTTGAGGCTCTAGCTTGAACCAAACAACCCATGACCCTTTTGAGCTTTTGACTTGTCTAGCTTTTGGTAAGCTTGAGTTAGGCTTATCAAAGGCCAAGGGCCGCCTAAAGAATGACAAAGCGAGTACACTCTCTCTGATCTCATTTCAACAACTCATTCCAATAATCCATAAACCAATAACCCAATTATCTCATTACCCAAATAGTCTCAACTTGGTTTGTCTGTTATAAGTGCTAATAGGACCCCATCCAAGTTCTCAAGTGTCTTAACATTTATACTTTTTGCAGACATGTAATGTAGATCTTGTAATGGAAGCTTCGAGGAAATCTCGAGATGCTTTTGCTGCTGCTAGTGAAATCCTTGATGAAGCAGGTAACCCCGATGGAATTTCTTCCATGAAAAGTGTTATTGATTTCAGCTTCCATGAGGTGGATGGTCTACTACATCTGGTTGGCCATGCCATGAAAATTCTCAGTGGCTGATAATAATAAAAAGATGATGCTCTTCCTGAGTATATGCTGTTTCTACCAGCAGCAAGCAACAACCTTTTACATCAATGGGTTAGTTTCACGGTCATGTTTCGCTTCTTTATCCCTCATATCCATCTCAACGCCATCCCCACCACTGTCGTGTGACCGGAAATGCAAGCTCCACAGCATCTTCTGCTTTGATCGTCCTAAAATGATGGTTTTGAGAGAAGGCTGTTGGGTTCATACTTGTCCTATTTTTCTTTGAGCTTTGCCAGTTGCACAGATGGGGATGGTGTACTTGTACACTAGTATTTTGCTGCAATCATATCTGATAGTAAACCTGCAGAACTCAGCATTGTATTGAGACCAGCAAGTCTTTGCTTATTTTGGTTTTGATGGTGAAGTGCTCTGGGTGAAATTTTGAAGCTAGCTTCACCCATTTTCTTTTGTCGCATTGAATCTTAGATGGTGAAGCACCGGGCACAGAAAGATAGCTGCCCGCCTCAGGTATGTTGCGTCACTTGAAGGATCAAATTGTGAGACAGATACATCTTATTCATGGTCGATTGTGTTTTTAAGAGATTTTTCATTGTTGTGAATCATACAGCATCGGTGATTTTTCCCGTAGTAGTAACTATGTAAGTAATGATTTTTGTGTTACTGCTGGGAATTGTAAATTGTACACTAGTAGTTACCTGAAGAATTTCTACTTAAATTCTTGAATCTGAACTCTGTATCCATTGAATCATTGAAGATTATTAGCTACACATGAAATAAATTCCTTCATGTGTGTTTCTCTCCGCGCAGTTCTCCTTTATGGTTTTCCAAACTTTTGTGATTACGCTATAACTCTTGTGTTATCAATATGTGATTACTATAGAGGTCTTTTTTTTTTTTCTTTTTTTTTTTTTTTTTTTTTTGTGAAACTATAGAGTTTTCATATCGACATGTTGGACATTTTCTTTTCTTTTGGACAAAATGTTCATGTTCTCGCAAATGTTTCGTGTGACTTTAGGGTATTTTCTTTTAGTTTATCATGTGCTAACATATACAAGACAATTATTGTATGACAGCGTATAAATAGACGCACTAGCAAAATAAAGTAATAAAAATAACTCACTTGCTTAAGTGACATTCAGGTGGACACAGTAAACTTACGAATAGTACACTGAAAAGTTTCTCACTGAACATCTTTATACGAAGATAGGAAACTCTTTTACTGTTCATTTGGGTAGTGGTGGATCAATAGTGGCCGTTCGATCACTTTTAGATCAACGGTTGAGAGAGTGAAATGCCCCTACTTGAGTACCAGCCGCCAACACATCATATCAATACCCTCTGCATTGATGTCCCCAATTGCAATCTCACACATCAGAATCTATATACTAAGATAGGTAACCCTTTTACTTTTCATTTAGGTACGGGTGGATCAATAGTGGACATTCGATCACTTTAGATCAACGTTTGAGAGAGTGAAATGCCCCTACTTGAATACCAGCCGCCAACACATCATTTCAATGACCTCTACAGTGGTGTCCCAAATTGCTATCTCACGCCTCATAAACTAGGGACATTGTCAGTAGCTAATGTCTTTTGTCAATACTACCGGCATTATCTCTCACTGATTATTTAAATTGACAAATGTCTCATTGAACACAATAAAAAAAATTATATTTATAGGTTACTAAAATTTATATGATGTAATTATATAAAAGTGTAGAGATAGATATTCAAGTCTGTGTGCTACTGTATGCTGAGGGAGTCATCATTTTTACTGCTTAATTAGAACTCGGTGAAAAAATAAGGTCTCTACATTTGTGATGTGTCAAAAATTCATAACAGCTTAGAGCTTAGATAGAGAAATAGTCCCAAAGAAAGGGGTAATTATCTAGTGTGTAGTAGGGTGCATTTGTTGTCCTCTCATATTCTATTGCAAATATACC
Organism: Linanthus parryae; assembly: GCA_023055425.1. Lineage (NCBI taxonomy): Eukaryota > Viridiplantae > Streptophyta > Magnoliopsida > Ericales > Polemoniaceae > Linanthus > Linanthus parryae. Next base: position 5,023,736 of record JALGPY010000002.1, read on the forward strand.
AGTTGTCAGTGTTGCAACGGAAGACTTGCTCCTCAAATGCCATATGGACACGTCATCTATAAATTATTTCACTCCTTTTCATAAATTACATCATCTATAAAGTCGTTATTCAAACAAAAGTAAAATTGGTAAAAGACACTTTCACCCCCTAAGCTTGGATACAAAGACACTTTCACTCCTTTCAATTTGATTCAGCCATTTAAGAATGACAATTTCGAATATCACTTATACCCTCTGATTATGTCATTCCATACTGATACTGCAATATGACAAATTTATTCATAAAATCAAAGTTTTAAAAATCGGACCGGCCATCGAACCGGGGAGGCACCGGTTCATGGTCGGACCGGTCGGACCAGTGGTCGGACCGGTTCAGTCGCATGTTTATTTAATAATACATATTTATTATTATTATGTTTTTTTGAGAGAAACATATTTATTATTTTTTATATAAAAAAATATTAAATGTTTATTAAAAATACCTCACTTCTTTTTTTTTAGGATCAAAATACCTCACTTTTACTCCACAGTTTGACCACTCAATACCCGTAACCTGTAACCTGATCCAATCCCAATTACCCCTCAATTACTTCTCAAAAAACAATACCCCTCTATTGACAAAACCCAAGTCCACACAGAGGCAGAGACGACGGTTCAAAAACCCATTTTTTTACATTGGGAGAGATGCGGATGAGGAAGAGAATCGGAGGGGGGGAGGGAGGGAGAGAGGGAGGGAGGCGCCGTCTTCATCTCCGTGGTCGTCTCTGGTCTCATGCCTTCTCGCCTCTCTCTCTCTCTCTCTCTCTCTCTCTCTCTCTCTCTGTGTGTGTGTGTGTGTGTGTGTGTGTGTGTGTTCAGATCCGAACAACGGCGTCGAGTTGGCGGTGGTTTCGTGGGTGGCTACTGGCTACAGCAGATCGAGAGATGGAGAGGAAGATGATTCCGGCTGTGTTGGCGAGGACGAGGAGACAGGCGAATAGGCCGACGAGGACGCCGGCGTTGTTGGCGGATCCTCCTTCTGGCAGATCGATTGTGTGTTGACCTTCTGTTCTTCTTCTTCTTCTTCTGAAAGTATTCGACCTTCTTCTTCTTCTTCTGAAAGTATTTGAACCGGTCGAACCGGCCAAACCGGTTCACTGGTTCAAGCACGAACCGGCCGGTTTTAACCGGTTCTTGACCGGTTCATGCACAGACGGTCCAATTAGCTAACCGGACCGGCCATGGACCGGTTCACCGGTTGAACCGGTCGAACCGGCCGGTCCGGTCCGGTTCTTAAAACTATGCATAAAACTACTACAAGGGACGGACCCAACCTCCAAAGTAATTTTGTCGTCATTTCTAAAGAACAAATGTCATGAAATTTGGCACATTAAAACGTGGAAGTGTTATTTCCCAAACTATGGGGTTAAATTGGCCAAAAAGATAATTATGTTAAGAACCAAGCAAAGGCTGACTTCTAAGAGCATCTCCAACCATGAGGGAGGAGGGGGGGGGGGGGGGAGGGGAAAAACGTATAAAAATACGGACCATGTCCAATCATGAGGGGGGAGGGGGAGGGGGAAGGTAGGGGGAGAATTTAGGCATGGGTGGAGGACGGTTAGGGTGCATTTCCCCCCTAACATCCCCCTCCCCCTCCCCCCACCATAGCTAATTAATCCAATTTAGGGATAAGTTAATTACACTTATTACTATTTTTTTTAATTATGATTAATACTAGTATATTTTAATTATTATATTTATTATAAAAAAATAAATAATTGAACAAAATATTTATGAAAAATTATCGTTATTTTATTTTGTTGTCAATTTGATATATCTTATTATTATTTTTTATAATTAGTAATTATATTTATTATTTTTTTGAAAACATGGTTAAAAATATGCCAAATTTATTATTTTTATTGTTATTTTTATTATTGCTATTATTTTTATTATATCATTTTTGTGAGTATATATTTATATTAATATTATTTCATATTTATTTTTTATCAAATAATTTATTTTAAATCATTAAATATATTTTAAAATAAACCTAATTAGGTGGGGGAGGGGAATGGTTGAAGATGAGTAGTAGTTTGGGGGAAAGGGAGGGGGAGATTGGTGGGCCCGTGGGGGGAGGGGGAGGTGAGGGGAGGGGAAAATGCGACATGGTTGGAGATGCTCTAACAAAACAAACATTGACGATGCTCACAGTATCATTATGAATCCGAGCACTCGCAAACTCATCACACCTGATTTTAACATTACGAGTCCGAATTGTAGCCTAAAAAGTTAACAAATACTTGTAAATGATTAACATTGAATTTCGTTATATTTAATTATATTTAATTATCATATCACCATCTCTAGATGTGTGCACCCAAGTATATGTAATGGAGATGGAAGTAAAATTGAAGTGTTGAACTATTCCTCCTTATTCCACAGGTAGTGCTAAGGAAATGTTCAGGTGGCCTTATTCCATTGTATTTTCATACTTCCTTCGTTTTCAGGTTCTTCAAAAAATTATTTGAGTCTAGCGATTTGGTTAGCAAAACGATGCAAGAATTTGTTAATTTTTTCATAGTGTCGCAGAGTAAATTTTGCTCTACGATACCACTAAAATACTATCAAATTATTACTTTGTTTTGATGACCAAATCACTAGGCCCAAATAATACTTGAATAAATTTTAACGTAGGGAGCATTTTCTTGCTTGTAGGTTACTGGTTAGAAGATATCGTATGGTTCATACACATAAATAATATAAAAATTATGAATAATTATACATTTGTCAATTCAAGTTTGTTCTTTTCTTTTTCTACATCTAATAGGCTAAGGTAAATATTATAGAAGCAGAGAGTTTTACCAGCATGTAAGTCATGTGTGTCCATTTATTTCTTCAAACAGTTTCTAAATTGACGATGCAAATTCAGCTAAGGGTTAGTTTGGTAATGTTGTGACATTTTAGAAAGCTGTCGTGTAGAAAGCACTATGTGAAAGCTGATGTGGAAATCTACCCGAAATGTGTTTGGTAAATTTCGTATTTAAGCTGTTGCGGGAAAGCACTTTTGACATTTTATGTTTGGTAATTGGTGTTTTAGAGTTGTTGTTACTATCGAAATTACAATATCATACATGATGGTAAATAGTGTTATTACAATAAATAATTATTAAAATTTATTAACGGATAAGAATGTCAAATAATACATTTATCGAAAAGCAGGTCCTGGAAAGCACCCCTCCCTTGCTTTTCAAAATCTGTTGTGGGGAAGCAAATGCTTTCGAGAAAGCAGAAAAAAAAATATCAAACACATTAAAACTGCTTTTAGATCCGAAAAGCAGCGTTCTATAAAGCAGAAGTGTTACCAAACGAGATCTAACCATCTTTCAAAGTTAGAGACACGTTATCAGTTCTCACTTTTCGTATTACTAATATATGGGCCTACTAAGATATATATATATATATATATTATATTGTATATAATATATATATATATGTTCCATCAAGAGAATGAGGAGGTGCATGCTATACGATAGACTTGTGCTGGATGTAACAGATGGCGTGTCAGGTTTACATGTTAAACGGGTGACCTAATTAAAAAGTGCGGGTTACGCGAATTATAAATGGGTTTCGCGAGTCAACTTCACAAAACGGTATAAATTGAATAGATGACACTACTTTAGAGCCATCGGAAGGTGATGAGGAAGCAAAGAGGCCTTGACAAGTTTTTTTGAGAGACTTTTGGGTGTGCAACTCTTAGATTTGTTTAGGTGTGAATTTTATGTATTGTTTTTTTGCCCAAAACATAGAATTTTGAAAAAGATTTTTTGTATTTTCAGATCTTGTTGTTGTTGTTGTTGGTGGTGGTGGTGATGGTGATGCTTTTGTTGTGCTATTAGTTATGATTTGTTCTTGTTTTGTTGGTCTTAATGTTATTGATGGAGAAAAGATGTGAGAGATAGGATGGAAGAGTAAATTAAAGGGGTAAATTACACATGTTTCTTAATACATGTGTCGATAGCACATTGATGGGGAAAAGATGTGAGAGATAGGATGGAAGAATAAATTAAAGGGGTAAATTACGTATGTTTTCTAATACATGTGTCTATAGTGTGCTGGAAGAGAGAGAGGTAGAACGGGGAAAGTAGTACTCAACAACTAAATGGAGATTTGTGCCAAGGAAGTTGAATGGAGCGGCGTACGCGTTAGCCAAGCATGCCCTCGAGATCGGCCAAATTAATGAGTGAACATAACACTTCCCACAATGGTTGGCAGCTGTAACAGACGAAGATAAGAGACTTCGTAACGACTAAACCAGTTTTAATGAAATTATTTCATTTACAGAAGAAAAAATTATACCGCCAACACATAGACGTATATGGTCTTGGACTATAACGCAAGTTGTTTACAATGCCAAAATCGTTTCACCCATTACTCACCGAGAGATTATTAGGTGCTCTTCGAGTAATTAACATGTAGTGCTCTACACCACTCACATTTTGACTTGTATATAAGGGTGGCAATTCGTGTCACGGGCCGTGTACGTGTCGGGTCATTTTCGTGTCGAGACTCATATAGAGTGTATCCGAACTCGATCCATTTTTAAACGTGTCTAGTATCATGGACCATAACCCAACCTACATTATTCCACACGTTCACAAAAACATTACTATGTAATATAACCTACATGTATATATAATGCAAGTACATAAATTAAAGTATGTCAAATCCAATGTAGATGCTCAAAATTAAGGATTCATACTAATCAAACATTGAATATGAAATATATTTTTATTTTTGCGAAACATGCAAGATCATACTCCATGTATTTAAAATTGAACATCATAATATATATATATATATATTCATTGTCCCATCAAGAGAATGAGGAGATGCAGACACTAGACTTGTATAGGAACAAACTATGCCAATTTTTTAGTGGCTTGACTCAAATAACCAGTATATTTTCTATATATAAGATAAGATTTTAAATTCGGGTTAAAACATGTTGTGTCGTGTTCAAATGTTAAACGGGTGACTTTGTTTAGAAAGTGCGGGTTACGGCGGGTTATAAATGGGTTTCGCGAGTCAATCTTACAAAATGGTATAAATTAAAGGGTCTCCAGTGTGGGGAAATAATCCATTTACCGCCCCCAATTTCGAAACCATCATTTTCCCACCTCCAATTTTTGATTGATTGCAATCAACAACTGGTATAATTTCCGTCCAATTTTTTCCGTTAGTTAACATTTCTTTAGGGGTAAAATAGTCCAAACATTAAATATATGAACATAGAAGAACACGACACTTCCACCGCCACCCCGCCACCAATGCCGCCACCACAAGCCCAGATTCCGGCGACCATGACAAACATATATCCAGATTCTGACGACCACTACCACCACATTACCACCCACAACCCATATCCAACGAACTATAGTGTCGGGAATGAAACACCCACAAAAAACTCAGTTAACTTCCAGAGTAACTATTCTGACTTCTGTACACTATAATTCCCGATTCAGTTCAAAACCCTAAATCCAACACCAAACCCATTCAAATCGATCCCCCCGACGCAAAACCACAACCCAATTCCGAGTTCATATGATAGAAAGACAGAGAGAGAGAGAGAGAGAGAAAGAGAGAACAGACCTCGCCATGGATGGAGAATAAGAAACAGAAGTTGAAGAAGGTATGACGGAGTGGGCGTTTTAGAATTTTGGGGTTCATCCAGAGAGAGGCGGGGAGTGTTTGCGCTCTCACTCTTCCCCTTCTTCCTCCATCATCCACTTCTGCTGATTATTTTTTTTATTTAAAAAATCCAACTGCATTTTCTCCTTCTTATCATTTTCTTTTTTTATCTTCTTATTCTTATCTTTTTCTTTTATAAGTTATTTTCTTTTTATTTTTTTCTTTTCTTATCTTTTGCTTTGGCAATTATACCCTCTCACAGTTACTAATCTAACGGAAATTTTGCCCCAGTTGTTGATTGCTTGCAAAAGACAACTGGCGGTGGCAAATAGAGAGTTTTGAAATTGGGGGTGGTACATGGATCATTACCCCAAACTGAGAGTGGCTAATAAGTAATTGACCCTAAATTAAACCATATAGATGACACAAATTTAAAGTCACCGGCAGGTGATGAGTGAAGCAAAGAGGCCCCAATTTTTTTTTTTGAGATTTTTTGGTGTGCAACTCTTAGATGTGTTAATTCTGCGTGGATTTTATGGATCCCACCCCCCCCCCCCCAAAAAAAACATAGCATTTTGACATTTTTTTTATATTTATTTTCAGATCGCCAGCTGTTGTTGGTGTTATTGTCAGTGGTGGCGTTCTTGTTGCGCTGTTAATTTATATTTGTTCTTGTTGTGTTGTTCTTAATGTTTTTGATGGAGAAAATATGTGTGAGAGAGGGGATGGGATAGTGAATTAAAATGGGTAAATTACACATATTTCTTAATACATGTGTCTACAGTGTGTGGAAGAGAGAGGTAAAACGGGGAAAGTAATTCTCAATAACTGAATGGAGATTTGTGCAAAGAAAGTTGAATGGAGCGACATATGCGTTTTCCAAGCATGCAATCGAGATCGACGAAATTAATGAGTGGACAGAACACTTCTTACAATGGTTGACAGCTGTAATAGACGAAGACAAAAGACTTTGTAACAGCTAAACCACTTTAAATGAAAGTATTTCCTTTACAAAAAAAATACCGACAACACATAGAAGAGTGTGGTTTAGAACTATAATGTAGCTTGTTTCAGGAGCACACTGTAATTACAATACCAAAATTATAGTGTGTGGGAAGAGAGAGGTAGAATGGAGAAAGTATTTGAATGGAGCGACGTATACGTTAGCCAAGCATGCCCTCGAGACCGACGAAATCAATGAGTGAACAGAACACTTCCCATAATGGTTTGAGCTATAACAGACGAAGACAACAATAAACTTCGTAATAGCTAACCTAATTTTAATGAAAACATTTCCTTTATAGAAAAAACAAAAAAAGAATACCGCCGACACATAGATGTATACTATACACATGTTGTTTCAAAAGCGTACTTAGTAAAATTACAACACCAAAATTACAGTGTGTGGGGAGAGAGTGGTATAACGAAGAAAGCAGTTATCCACAACTAAATGGAGATTTGTGCCACGGAAGTTGAATGGAGCGGCGTACACGTTAGCCAAGCATGCCCTCGAGATCGGCGAAACTATGAGAGAACATAACTCTTCACACAATGGTTGACAGCTGTAACAGACGAAGACAAGAGACTTCGTAACGGCTAAACCAGTTTTAATGAAATTATTTCTTTACAAAAGAAACAAAATTATACCGTTAACACATAGACGTATATGGCTTTGGACTATAACGCAAGTTTTTTCAAAAGCAGACAATAATTACAACGCCAAAATCGGTTCCCCCATTACTCGATTAGAGATTATTATGTGATCTTCGAGTAAATAACTTGTGGTGCTACAGACCACTTACATTTCGACTTGTATAAATTGGTGACAATTTCGTGTCACGTGTCATGTTCGTGTCGTGTCATATTCATGTCGAGACCCATATAGAGTGAATCTGAACTCGACCCATATATTAACGTGTCTGGTACTATGGACCTTAACCCGGCCTACATAATAAACGAGTTACCTACCTTGTAACTCATTTATTTCACACAATTACAAAACATATATAAGATACATGTATATAGAAGACGAGTACACAAATTAAAGCATGTGAAATCGAATGTAAATGCTCGAAAAATAAAATTTTGGACCATTCAAACACTTAATATCAAATATATTTTTATTTAGGTGACACATGCATGATCATAGTCCATGCATTTAAAATTGAACATTAAAGTATGATAATTAGTGTGTGTGTGTATATATATATATGTATGTATATGTGTGTGTGTGTATATATATATATATATATTTCATTGTCACATCAAGAAAAGTAGGAGATGCAGACCATACTGTAGACTTGTTTATGAACAAACGAGGGCCTTTTTTTAGTGACTTGACTCAAATAGCTAGTACGTTATAAGATTTTAAACTCGGGTTAAAATATGTCATGTTGGGTTTAGATGTTAAACGGGTGACTTGATTAAAAAGTATGATTACACACGTTATAAATGGGTTTTGCGGGTCAACCCATATCCAACATGTTAAGTGTCGTATTTAATCGTGTCGACCCGTTTATGACCCAAACCCATATGATTAAAACCAAATCTTCCAACTTCGCGTCGTAATCGTGTCGGTACCCATTTTGCCGGCTCTAGTTGACATATAAGCTATACAAGAGATTGCTTAACTTTAATTTTTTTAATTAGAAATTTGATTTGTTGATATAAAATATGTGGCTCCCATAAAACTATAAAAGAGATACGTACAAGATGCGAATGATAGATAAATATTATGTCGTTATTAAAATTAAATGTAAGTATAAGCTAACACAGTTAAATAGTTGGCCCTTCTATTGTTGCTTACATGATGTAAGAAACTATGTAAGCAACCTATATGTCTAGTTCGCTTAATACAATAATTAAAAGTAGTATAATCGTTGACAGTGCGTTAAAACGCACACATTAGCGCACGCCATTATAAACTTCATTAGTAAAATCAATTGTAAAAAATTTATTATAAATGTAACTGATTGTTCTACAAATGTTAGCTAAGTCTGACTGTTCTAATTTCTAGTAAATGGGCATGTATTGGTAATTCATAATAACAATAACGTAATTTCAATTTAAGTGATAGTATATCTCAAACTATAATGACACAGTTAGAATTGTTTAAAAATTTAATTTTACATATATATAAACCCAATCTTGGAAACCAAAGCTTTCCAAATCAAACTTTTATAGTATGATTCTGACAAAAAGATACAAAAAATAAAATATGTATCTATTTGTCAGAAGCATACTATTTTATATCTTGAGATAGTACATATAAATCCAAGTGTGGAAAATTCGTGTCAACCTATTTGTGTGATTTGTTCATGTCAACACATTCATTAACAAAATCTATTTTTTTAACAGTTGGATGCGTGAAACTAGTATCGTGTTTGTATATGTCAATGTGTCTGTGTATGTATTAACAACTTTACTTGTGGATCTAAAACTTTGATAGACATATTATAATCACTTAAACAGGAAAATGTGACTTCCTAAAAAGAGATGTGTACTAACATGGAAATATTATCTTTATAGTACAATAACATGTTATTATATGTCAATCAAGCATATTATCTTGAGATAGTATATATAAATCCAAGTGTGGAAAATTCGTGTCAACCTATTTGTGTGATTTGTTCATGTCAACACATTCATTAACAAAATCCATTTTTTTAACAGTTGGATGCGTGAAACTAGTATCGTGTTTGTATATGTCAATGTGTCTGTGTATGTATTAACAACTTTACTTGTGGATCTAAATCTTTGATAGACATATTATAATCATTTAAATAGGAAAATGTGACTTCCTAAAAAGAGATGTGTACTAACATGGAAATATTATCTTTATAGTACAATAACATGTTATTATATGTCAATCAAGCATATTCATTAGTACTCGGCAATCTTGACATGTCAGCATACCGACTATAAGTTTAAATTGGATAACATAACTAACTATTAAAGCATCTTCAATTATTGATGATGTGCAGTTGTGGTGGATACCGGTTGGCTTTATGTATTCCCTCATTCTTAGAGCTCGCTTTTTTGTTAAGGCTTTGTCCCATAAACGTTGTTTTCATATCGAGACCGTACAATCGCTCCATATAGATTCATCTAATGTGGAAGAGGTCAGTGAGTCCTTACATCTTCCTCATTTACTTGGATCCGTTTACTCGCGCTTCGAGCCCTTCTAGTCAATCCAGTAATGTGACTGAGCTATACCCTTTTAATCATACTTTTACCTATGGTTTAGTCTATATCATTTAATATAGAACATCAGTAGAAGTCATATTCCAGCTTTTACGAATGTATACCGATATGATGTGAAATACCCGAATTTACCTAATGGGGGTGATTGTGCAATTTCTCTAAAACGTTTATTATAAATACAGGGGCTAAAACATGGACTTTGGAAACTTAAAGGGGGAGTAGTTGTCTTTTACATAAAGAAATATAAATAATAGTGTATTTATACTGTATAATAATACCGTATTCCTATACCCGTATAATACACGTATAATACTATAATAAAATAATAATAAAACAATAATAATAACTAAAATAAAATATATAATAATAACAATACTAAAATAATACTCCTACAATATTTTTCTCCTTCTCCCTACATCACCAACCTTCCCATATTTTTCTCCTCCCACAAAACAACTCACCACATTTCTCTCTCTCCCTCTCTCTTTTGTTTCTCTTCTCTCTCCCGGACAACACACACACACACACACACACACACACACACACACACACTCTTGTTTTATTTTCTTCATCCATCACAAACCCCTTCCCCTTTCTTTCTCTCTCCCCGTCACAAACCATCTCTCTCTCTCTCATTCTCTCCTTCCTCCACGGGAAGCACACAAACACACACACAAATTTCATCCCCTCCCCCATTTTCTCTCTCTCTCTCTCTCTCACATAACTCACCCAACAAAAACACACCCTCACAACACCAAAATGCATCCCCCTTGTTTTTTCTCCTCTCTCTCATTTTTCTCCTTCCCCTCACGACAACACTACAAACCCCTCACCCTCACAACACCCCCTCAAATGCTACTTCCCCTATATATAAACCCTACTCCCCTCTTCATCACAAACACACAACAAACAACACAACACTCTCTCTTCTCTCTCGGCAAAACAACCCGGCGACACCACCACCACCATTCTCCTCTTCTCCTAGAAACACCACCCACATAAACCCCTCCCTCTGCCCAAAACAGAGCAACTCCACAATCACCACCACAACCAACACCACCATAACAGCCCCCCTCCATCACCACCAACGGGGAACACCCCCATGGACGCCACCATCACCACCTCCGCCTCTCACCTCTGCCTCCCCTCTCTCTCTCGAACTCTCTGCTCCCTCACTCCCCTCTGATTTCGCCGGCGAAGAGAAAAGAAGCAGCAGCAGCGGTGGCATAACACCACCACCGCTGCCTTCCCCGACGAAAACACCACCATCACCACCACCATTCTCTTCCCTTCACCACCTCCAACAGAGCACTCAACCCAACCCCCTCTGTTCTCTCTCTCTCTCTCTGGGCTTACCTCTGCCCAGCCACAGAACCGCCGGAAACACGCCGGGAAACCGCCGGAGAATTCGCCGGAGAAATAAACCGAGAACAAAAATCACCACCATCAACAAAACCCACCTCCTCCATCTCTCTCGAGCTCTCTACTCTCTCTACTATCCACCCCACTGTCGAAAACAGAGAGGTAGCAGCGGCCACACCTCACGCCAGAACCGCCACCGACGCCGCCACCTCCATGGACGCCGGCGTGAAGCTCAGCCCAACCACCACCGACGCACCCACCACTTAAAACCCATCTCACTCGCCTCCCGGAGGTCCGACGAGACCAGTGAAGGCCTCGAACGAACCCAGAAACGCCGAAACCATCATCGGCGATCTCCACCTCCGAACCCGACGGTCGAAGGCTCGACCCGCTTCGCCCGTTGACCGTTTTTCGTGATTCTTCGCGTGGGTAAGCTCTAAATCGCCTCCTAGTTCCATTACAATGATCAAAATCGAGTTGTGTTAGCTAAAGATCGATTTGGTTGAAGTGGGTTGATGAAGATACGTGAAAAACAAATCGGGGGGGGGTGAAAGTGTCTTTTTCCGAAACTGTTGGGGGGTGACTATTTTTACATACAAACTGAATTTTTAGAAGGTGGGGGTGAAAGTGTCTTTTCTGTAAACTGGTTTGGACACTAGTTGTAGTTTTAAAATACCCTAAATCAACTAATAGATTTATCTAATAAATTATTTTTCTGAAAATAATAATAATATTAAATAAATTATTGTTTTTCTGAAAATAATAATAATATTAAAATCACTTGAAGAACACTCGTAGTACCTTCTTTATAAGTTATTAAAACATATTTATAAATCACCTTTTATAAGTAGTAGAAAGAATGTAATTACACTATGATTAAATAAGTAAAATATTTTTCTATAACAAGAAGTCCAAGTAAATATTAGTATATATAATTATTTGTAATTATAACTATGTACGAAAAAAAAGAAAATGTATGTTAATTGGTGTTGTGTAAACAAAACAAAAACAAAAACAATAAAGCCTCCAAGTAATAGGTAAGCACTCAAATTATAAAAATAAGGATCATAAGCATGTTCCCATATTTACTTTGCTCTAAAATAATTACTTAATAATAATAATAGTAGTAATAATAATAACAATAATAATAATAATAATAATAATAATAATAATGATGATAATAATAATAATAATAATTTTAATAATAAATAATAAGTAATAAGCTTTTATAAATACAAGGGGTTGGGAGATTAATCAAGGACACGCATTGCATATAAGTCATGACTAGAGTCGTTATGTAATTAAGCTATGTGTTGATAAGAACTTATTGCGTATTTGTAGACACTCAATTCGTAGACGACGAGTTTGTCGAGAACGAGTACGAGTACTAGGACTTCTCTTGTCGTGCTGCTTGCTACCGGTAAGTTCATATGTGCAATACTTTAACTATCAAATGTGATTTTGTGTGCGTATAAAATGATCTCGTTATAACTCCCGATACTTGGAATTAATCGAATGTTTGTGAAATGAGTTTTGAGAATCCTCTTTTGAATATTCGGTTGGAAAATATGAATCTTGAACCAATGATATTTTTTATGTGATGACAAGTTGGAATCAAATGATACTCTTGAGAAATGATGATTTGGAACCGGTTGTGATTATTATGAAACGACAGTGAATAATGCACTATAACATAATTGGGGCGATGTACAGAGGATGTGTGTGGAGGCTAAGGCCGGAGGCGCATGTGAGTCGATCCTCCTAGGGTGCTAATCCACGAGATTACATACCCTACCCCGTGGTTAGCCTTCGTGCACCCGGGTTTTATTTATATGTGAAAACTATAGAGTACTACTTATACCAGTATGGGTCATTACGGTATAGGGGTGTCGACACTTAAGGTCTCATAGTTATGATTACGAGCGGGGATTGACGTAGGGGCTCCCACAACGCTCGGGTGAATTGGGAATCACGTTATCCCGAGAGGCACCCTATTGTGATATATATATTGCATCTTGACCCCTCTGTGGACATTCGTTACCCGCTGGGCTCAAATACGCCTTAGCCAAATTAATGACGAGAACGGAAAAAAAATTGAATTATGATAACAACTACTGTGGATTTCTGCTACATATCACGTGTCTGTAAATGCTTTGTGCCAAAAACTCGTTTTACTTATTGCAGTATGAATCTACTCAGTTTTTACTGATTAAATTTTTCCTGCGGTCGGCTTGTGCTATTTCAAAACCCGCAGGTTACGAGTAAGGTGGGGGACGTTCACAACGCGGATGGCTAAAGTATCAGGCTGTATAGTACATCACCTAGTAATTTTCATATCGAATGTAATGTACTTATGTTTGTCAGACAATGTTACTGGTTTATCATGAATGTATAATAACTTATATTTGGATTATCGATGGTTGTATTAACTAAGAACCGGCGATCCTGCTCCGTATCCAGTGGGGTTTATCTCCTCGGACGGAGGCATCTTTCCAAATATACGGTTCGGCCGGCCGTATGATTTGGGGGTCTCTCAGATGGTATCAGAGCCGACGGTTCTAAGTTAGTACGAACCTACGGTATCCACTAAACTAAGTTTAAAAATATTTTCAGAATTAAAATCAACATAGGAAAACAAAAATAAGGAATAAAATTTGACAAGTTGGGGTTTACGGGGTAGCTTGATCCCTAATTACCTGATGTATCTGATATGCCTTATTGAAAGGCGGATTATTTGCTTTGATGAGAATATTTGTGATGCAATTACTATTTGGTTATTGTTGAGATAATGAGCATTATATGTGGACCTTAGAACATTTCAGTGATATTATGACCTCATACACGAGTACTGTATATGTGCGCGTAAGTTAGATATTATTTTGAAAGAGATTATATCCATAGGATACCATGCGATATTCCAACCCTCCTCGCTACTATACCAGGAGTCGCAGAACTCAACAAGTAGCAATGAATTGAGGAGAACCGGCCCCAGAATACGACCCCATCCGATTCCAGAACATCTCTGATACAAATCATGCAGAACACTCGGGCTGGAGGAGAAGATGTAATGCGAAGGATTGCTGAACTTCGGCCCGACTACTTCTATGGAACCGATGACCCAACGATCTTGGAGGACTGGATCCGCGACTTCGGGAAGACGCTAAAATCAGTGCGCTGCCCGGAGGACAGACGGGTAGAAATAGCTGTATACTACTTCAAGAAGGAAGCTGACAAATGGTGGTCTGTGAAGGGAGAAGAACTCCTCGCTCAGCCGGGATTCGGCTGGGAACAGCTGAAGACAGCACTACGTGAACGGTTTTACCCCGACCACGTCAAGTCTCGGAAGCTTAAGGAGTTCTTGGACCTGAAACAAAGGAATGACAGCCTCGCAGTCTACTACGATCGCTTCACAGAACTTATGAGGTTTGGAGCAGAGATCGTACCGACAGAAGCAAGGGCAGTCAAGAGATTTGTGGAGGGTCTAAACTTCCCAATTCGGAGCACTTTAGGTGTAACCCGCTTCGAGACACTCCATGACGCTTACGGAGCAGCACAGGATGTGCAGAGGATGCTAGATGATAACCTCGAGGAAAACAGAAAGAGGAAATCTGAAACCCAAGCAGCACCAACTTTCCAGAACCGCGGCAATTGGAACAATGGTGGAGATAAGAGGAACCGGCCCAACCCAAACTATCAGCATGTTGGAGGACAAGGTCCGGTTCGAGTTTACCATTGCAGGCGATGTGGCAACAATCACCCAGGGAGAGACTGTAATGGGAACAAGGTTAACTGTCTTGCCTGTGGGAAGTTGGGACATCGGAAGTTCGAGTGCAGATCCAAACCACAAGGAAATAACAGTGGAGGAAACCTCATCAACCGTGGAGGAGGAAGTGGTGCTTCTCGCCAAGGTGGAAACTTCGGGTACAATCAGGGAGGCAACAACCAGTTTGGAGGGAACCAGCGGAACTATCGGCAGGGAGGAGGATACAACAATGTGGGCTACAACACTGGGAGAAACAACAACAACGGAGGAGGCTTCAACCGAGGAAACAACTGGCAAGGGGGAAACAACCGTCCTCAAGGGAACAATGCAGCAGCACCAACAGCCGCCGCCCGTACTGCAACTGGGACCATTAATGTCATGAACCAAACACAAGCAGAACAGGCCAACGTGGTGATTGGTACATTCCTTATCCATTCTATCCCTGCATTTGTCCTATTTGATTCAGGAGCCACATTTTCTTTCATATCATCCACACTTGTTAAGAAACTAGATTTACCTACTCCCACACCCATATCTACTGCCATATCTACCCCTAACGGAGAAATCGTAACTTGTAAAGCCATGTACCCTGAAATCAAACTAGAAATCCTTGGTACGGAACTACCCTCAGACCTGATCCTTTACAGTCTCGGTAACCTAGATGTCATATTAGGTATGGATTGGCTTAGCAAGTACAAAGCAACCATAGAATGTGCTACACAAAAAGTTAGGTTCCGTGGACCCAATGGTGAGCGTCTATCCTATAGAGGTGTAACCAGTGGACCCCGAATCCAAATTGTGTCAGCCTTAACCATCCTCTCAGAAGTGAAGAAAGGGCATAAGGCATATCTCTGTACGATCCATGACCAGGCAAAAGAAGAGGAGAAGTTGGAGAACATCCCAGTAGTAAACGAGTTCCCAGACGTGTTCCCAGAAGAGCTTCCAGGAATGCCACCAAAGAGGGCAGTGAACTTTACGATCGACCTAGTACTAGGGACTGGGCCGATCTCCAAGGCACCATACAGGATGGCACCAGCAGAGTTGAAGGAGTTGAAGGATCAGCTCAAAGAGTTGCTAGACAAGGGCTTCATCCGGCCTAGTGTTTCACCGTGGGGAGCACCAGTCTTGTTTGTGAAGAAGAAGGACGGAAGTCTCAGGCTTTGCATATACTACCGGGAGCTGAACAATGTAACCATAAAGAACAAGTATCCGCTTCCCAGGATCGACGACTTGTTTGATCAATTACAAGGAGCCGATACGTTCTCGAAGGTTGACTTGAGGTCAGGGTACCACCAGCTCAGGATAGCAGAGAAGGATATTCCGAAGACAGCATTCCGAACCCGATACGGTCATTACGAGTACACAGTGATGCCGTTCGGCTTGACGAATGCACCATCAGCATTCATGGAGTTGATGAACCGCGTCTTACAGAACCTGGAAAGATTTGTTGTGGTGTTCATCGACGACATCCTGATCTACTCCAAGGGAATGGAAAAGCACGAACAACACTTGAGAGAGGTGTTGGGAACTCTCAGGGAAGAAAAGTTGTATGGGAAGTTGTCGAAGTGCGAGTTTTGGCTCGATCAAGTGCCTTTCCTGGGCCATATCATATCCAAGGAAGATGTGTCAGTGGACCCAGGGAAAGTGGCAGCAGTAAGAGATTGGCCAACACCGAAGAACGTAACCGAGATACGAAGCTTCTTGGGACTGGCAGGATACTACCGAAGATTCGTGAAGGATTTCTCAAAGATCGCAAAACCCCTAACCAACTTGATAAAGAAGACGACGAAGTATGTGTGGGAGAGCAAGTGCGAGGAGGCATTCCAAACACTCAAGGATAGGTTGACCTCAGCACCAGTGCTGACCTTACCCACAGAAGGGGGAGAGTTTGAAGTTTACAGTGACGCGTCGAAGCATGGTCTGGGATGTGTTCTGATGCAAAATGGGAAGGTGATTGCTTATGCTTCCAGGCAGCTAAAGCCATACGAAGAGAACTACCCCACTCATGACTTGGAGTTGGCTGCTATAGTGTTTGCACTGAAGATATGGAGGCATTATCTGTACGGTACGACTTGCAAGATCTTCACTGATCACAAGAGTCTGAAGTACATATTCACGCAGAAGGAGCTGAACATGCGGCAGAGGAGATGGTTAGAGTTGGTGAAGGATTATGATCTCCAGATCTTGTACCATGAAGGGAAGGCCAATGTGGTGGCAGATGCATTGAGTCGGAAGACGGAGCACACGGTGAATACTATGTGGGTTTTGCCACGCAAGCTCTGCGAGGACTTTCAAAAGTTGGAAATTGAAGTGTGTACGAAGGGAACCGCCAGTAATATTTTGTGCAATTTGACGATTGTGCCAAGCATCTTTGAGGAGATCAAGGAAGGCCAGAAGGGAGACGCTTTTCTGCAGCAGATTAAGGACAAGATCAGTAAGGGTGAAGCTCATGATTTCAGGATCGACGAAGACGGTAGCGTAAAGTTCAAGGGAAGATGGTGCATACCACTGAAATGTGCGGAAGTGAAGGAGAAGATTATGAAAGAAGCTCATTACATGCCGTACTCGGTACACCTAGGGGGAGACAAGCTGTATAAAGACTTGAAGAAGAACTTCTGGTGGAAGGGCATGAAGAAGGAAGTAGCAGACTATGTGTCCCGGTGCCTTACATGCCAAAAGGTCAAATTTGAGCACAAGAGACCAGGAGGGATGTTACAGCCGTTAGATGTGCCAGTATGGAAATGGGACTCCATCTCAATGGACTTCGTCACAGCATTGCCAACGTCGACTAATGGCCTAAACCAGATATGGGTTGTGGTTGATCGGTTGACGAAGACGGCCAGATTCATTCCTATGAAAGATACGTGGGATATGGAAAAGAGAGCAAATGCATACATCAAGGATGTGGTAAGATTACATGGAGTACCTAGCTCAATTGTTTCTGACAGGGATCCGAACTTCTTATCACACTTTTGGAGGGAACTACAGAAAGCCATGGGTACCGAACTTAAGTTTAGCACCGCTTTTCACCCCGCTACAGACGGACAGACGGAGAGGACGATTCAGACGCTGGAGGACATGTTGAGGGCCTGTATCCTAGATTTTGGAGGGTCATGGGTTGATAAGCTACCACTGATAGAGTTCTCCTACAACAACAGCTATCATGCCAGCATAGGAATGGCACCCTACGAGGCGTTGTATGGAAGGAAATGTAGGACACCGCTTTGTTGGAGCGACATCAGTGAGACTATCATTCTAGGGCCGCAAATGATTGAAGAGTAGACGAACCAGATTCGGATGATTCAGCAAAGGATGAAGGCAGCCCAAGATCGACAGAAGTCTTATGCTGATTCAAAGAGGAGACCGTTGGAGTTCAAAGTTGGCGACAAAGTATTTTTGAAGGTTTCTCCAACCAAAGGCGTCATGAGGTTCAACCAGAAGGGAAAGCTCAGTCCCAAGTTCATTGGACCGTACGAGGTGATGGATCGTATAGGAGAAGTTGCTTATCGCCTAAATCTTCCAAACAACCTAGGCCGAGTTCATAATGTCTTTCATGTCTCGCAACTCAAACCTTACATTCATGACCCGAGCCATGTCCTTGACCCTGAACCAGTCGACCTAGATCCGTCTCTTTCCTACGAACAGCAACCCATCAAAATCCTCGATAGGAAAACCAGGAACACCCGTACCAAGTCAACTACGCTGGTCAAAGTTCTCTGGTCTAACCAATTACAAGAGGGAGCTACATGGGAGGCGGAAGCTGACATGATGAAACGATACCCTCACCTGTTTGATCAGATAAAATAAAATTGCGAGAGTATAACCCTACGATTAGCAATTGTTGGCATACACGTACTAGGCATCGTTATATCATATAGCATGACCAATTATAACCTCACATGTGCATATTATAGTATTACTTGGGCATTTATGACATAACTAGTGCACTAGCTTCGGATAAGAGTTGCTTAATTAAAATACCGTAGTGATAGCTTCGGGGACGAAGCTCTTTTCTAAGGGTGGTAAGATGAAATACCCGAATTTACCTAATGGGGGTGATTGTGCAATTTCTCTAAAACGTTTATTATAAATACAGGGGCTAAAACATGCATTTTGGAAACTTAAAGGGGGAGTAGTTGTCTTTTACATAAAGAAATATAAATAATAGTGTATTTATACTGTATAATAATACAGTATTCCTATATCCGTATAATACACGTATAATACTATAATAAAATAATAATAAAACAATAATAATAACTAAAATAAAATATATAATAATAACAATACTAAAATAATACTCCTACAATATTTTTCTCCTTCTCCCTACATCACCAACCTTCCCATATTTTTCTCCTCCCACAAAACAACTCACCACATTTCTCTCTCTCCCTCTCTCTTTTGTTTCTCTTCTCTCTCCCGGACAACACACACACACACACACACACACACACACTCTTGTTTTATTTTCTTCATCCATCACAAACCCCTTCCCCTTTCTTTCTCTCTCCCCGTCACAAACCATCTCTCTATCTCTCTCATTCTCTCCTTCCTCCACGGGAAGCACACAAACACACACACAAATTTCATCCCCTCCCCCATTTTCTCTCTCTCTCTCTCTCTCTCTCACACATAACTCACCCAACAAAAACACACCCTCACAACACCAAAATGCACCCCCCTTGTTTTTCTCCTCTCTCTCATTTTTCTCCTTCCCCTCACGGCAACACAACAAACCCCTCACCCTCACAACACCCCCTCAAATGCTACTTCCCCTATATATAAACCCTACCCCCCTCTTCATCACAAACACACAACAACAAACAACACAACACTCTCTCTTCTCTCTCGGCAAAACAACCCGGCGACACCACCACCACCATTCTCCTCTTCTCCTAGAAACACCACCCACATAAACCCCTCCCTCTGCCCAAAACAGAGCAACTCCACAATCACCACCACAACCAACACCACCATAACAGCCCCCCTCCATCACCACCAACGGGGAACACCCCCATGGACGCCACCATCACCACCTCCGCCTCTCACCTCTGCCTCCCCTCTCTCTCTCGAACTCTCTGCTCCCTCACTCCCCTCTGATTTCGCCGGCGAAGAGAAAAGAAGCAGCAGCAGCGGTGGCATAACACCACCACCGCTGCCTTCCCCGACGAAAACACCACCATCACCACCACCATTCTCTTCCCTTCACCACCTCCAACAGAGCACTCAACCCAACCCCCTCTGTTTTCTCTCTCTCTCTCTGGGCTTACCTCTGCCCAGCCACAGAACCGCCGGAAACACGCCGGGAAACCGCCGGAGAATTCGCCGGAGAAATAAACCGAGAACAAAAATCACCACCATCAACAAAACCCACCTCCTCCATCTCTCTCGAGCTCTCTACTCTCTCTGCTATCCACCCCACTGTCGAAAACAGAGAGGTAGCAGCGGCCACACCTCACGCCAGAACCGCCACCGACGCCGCCACCTCCATGGACGCCGGCGTGAAGCTCGGCCCAACCACCACCGACGCACCCACCACTTAAAACCCATCTCACTCGCCTCCCGGAGGTCCGACGAGACCAGTGAAGGCCTCGAACGAACCCAGAAACGCCGAAACCATCATCGGCGATCTCCACCTCCGAACCCGACGGTCGGAGGCTCGACCCGCTTCGCCCGTTGACCGTTTTTCGTGATTCTTCGCGTGGGTAAGCTCTAAATCGCCTCCTAGTTCCATTACAATGATCAAAATCGAGTTGTGTTAGCTAAAGATCGATTTGGTTGAAGTGGGTTGATGAAGATACGTGAAAAACAAATCGGGGGGGGGGGTGAAAGTGTCTTTTTCCGAAACTGTTGGGGGGTGACTATTTTTACATACAAACTGAATTTTTAGAAGGTGGGGGTGAAAGTGTCTTTTCTGTAAACTGGTTTGGACACTAGTTGTAGTTTTAAAATACCCTAAATCAACTAATAGATTTATCTAATAAATTATTTTTCTGAAAATAATAATAATATTAAATAAATTATTGTTTTTCTGAAAATAATAATAATATTAAAATCACTTGAAGAACACTCGTAGTACCTTCTTTATAAGTTATTAAAACATATTTATAAATCACCTTTTATAAGTAGTAGAAAGAATGTAATTACACTATGATTAAATAAGTAAAGTATTTTTCTATAACAAGAAGTCCAAGTAAATATTAGTATATATAATTATTTGTAATTATAACTATGTACGAAAAAAAAAGAAAATGTATGTTAATTGGTGTTGTGTAAACAAAACAAAAACAAAAACAATAAAGCCTCCAAGTAATAGGTAAGCACTCAAATTATAAAAATAAGGATCATAAGCATGTTCCCATATTTACTTTGATCTAAAATAATTACTTAATAATAATAATAGTAGTAATAATAATAACAATAATAATAATAATAATAATAATTATAATAATAAATAATAAGTAATAAGCTTTTATAAATACAAGGGGTTGGGAGATTAATCAAGGACACGCATTGCATATAAGTCATGACTAGAGTCGTTATGTAATTAAGCTATGTGTTGATAAGAACTTATTGCGTATTTGTAGACACTCAATTCGTAGACGACGAGTTTGTCGAGAACGAGTACGAGTACTAGGACTTCTCTTGTCGTGCTGCTTGCTACCGGTAAGTTCATATGTGCAATACTTTAACTATCAAATGTGATTTTGTGTGCGTATAAAATGATCTCGTTATAACTCCCGGTACTTGGAATTAATTGAATGTTTGTGAAATGAGTTTGAGAATCCTCTTTTGAATATTCGGTTGGAAAATATGAATCTTGAACCAATGATATTTTTTATGTGATGACAAGTTGGAATCAAATGATACTCTTGAGAAATGATGATTTGGAACCGGTTGTGATTATTATGAAACGACAGTGAATAATTCACTATAACATAATTGGGGCGATGTACAGAGGATGTGTGTGGAGGCTAAGGCCGGAGGCGCATGTGAGTCGATCCTCCTAGGGTGCTAATCCACGAGATTACATACCCTACCCCGTGGTTAGCCTTCGTGCACCCGGGTTTTATTTATATGTGAAAACTATAGAGTACTACTTATACCAGTATGGGTCATTACGGTATAGGGGTGTTGACACTTACGGTCTCATAGTTATGATTACGAGTGGGGATTGACGTAGGGGCTCCCACAACGCTCGGGTGAATTGGGAATCACGTTATCCCGAGAGGCACCCTATTGTGATATATATATTGCATATTGACCCCTCTGTGGACATTCGTTACCCGCTGGGCTCAAATACG
This sequence comes from Linanthus parryae, assembly GCA_023055425.1. Lineage (NCBI taxonomy): Eukaryota > Viridiplantae > Streptophyta > Magnoliopsida > Ericales > Polemoniaceae > Linanthus > Linanthus parryae. The sequence goes on from JALGPY010000002.1 coordinate 5,046,038, forward strand.
CCTCAGCCAAATTAATGACGAGAACGGAAAAAAAATTGAATTATGATAACAACTAATGTGGATTTCTGCTACATATCACGTGTCTGTAAATGCTTTGTGCCAAAAACTCGTTTTACTTATTGCAGTATGAATCTACTCAGTTTTTACTGATTAAATTTTTCCTGCGGCCGGCTTGTGCTATTTCAAAACCCGCAGGTTACGAGTAAGGTGGGGGACGTTCACAACGCGGATGGCTAAAGTATCAGGCTGTATAGTACATCACCTAGTAATTTTCATATCGAATGTAATGTACTTATGTTTGTCAGACAATGTTACTGGTTTATCATGAATGTATAGTAACTTATATTTGGATTATCGATGGTTGTATTAACTAAGAACCGGCGATCCTGCTCCGTATCCAGTGGGGTTTATCTCCTCGGACGGAGGCATCTTTCCAAATATACGGTTCGGCCGGCCGTATGATTTGGGGGTGTTTCATGATGAGTCACTCGATATTCTCTTGTACAAAAAGCAAGCCTTGATTAGGGCATAATGTTGAGATACTTTGTGAAAAATGATATTTGTTTCTCTTTTTTTATGATAATAACTTCACCCCAATTTCTAGGGTCTCGACAGAAGCAGGGCATGCACATTTAGTTTCATCAGGCATGCATAAGATTCGTGATGATAAATTCAAATAATTATACATTCTAAGGATGTATGTGTCATGAGAATAACATTGACTTTGCATTAAATGACATATAATCCTCCAAGTGAACATGATTTTATAAATGACAGGAGTAACAATTAAAACTTTTGAAATTGTTGACGGGTTATGATGACACTAGCTTATAATAATTGATGACACATTATTATAAATTTCATTAGTAAACTGTGTTCTACAAAAGTCTAATTTGTGTGAACAACATTGACTATAGTAGATGGCATACAATTGCATCACATCCCTGCAAAACTCATTACATTCTCTAATTGTAGTGATTCTATGAATGATCACTAAAAAATAAAAGTATTATCAATAAGTGACAGACTATAGTAACATCGCTTTTGTATGATGTGTCACTTAGTATATCCCATTAATAAAATCATTAATTTACAACTTTTTACATTGTGGGAGCATTATTGACTACAAAATGACATAATTGTATCACACCATTGGTCAAAAATATTACGCTGCCCAACTGTATATGAAGTTACAATGACACGAGTTTAAGATCTATGCAATGGCTGATGGGCTTTAATAACATTGATTTCCAATAAACAACATGTGATTATAATTCTCTTAGTAAAATCATTAAACATTCTACAAATGTTTGACGGTAAACCTACAAAAGCTTAAGTCGTGAGAACGACAATAACACGTGCAAATGACATGTCATTGTATCACATCAACGATAAAAATGGTTATTGACGGTAAACCTACATGCAATATATATTTTGTGACACAAAACCATCCGCAGTTTTACTTTGCCACCACAACCCCCTACACTTATGTATACAGAGACACTTCACCTCAAATTACTAACGGTGTTATACGAATGTAACGGAAGCATGGGTATTTGTGCAATTTCTACTCATAAAAAAATACAATTTTTTTTGAGAAAATAAAAAATATAAAAAGATTAAGAAAGAATAAAACAAATAAATATAAATAAAATAAGAAAGAAGAAAACAAATAAATCTGTCAAGAAAATAAGAGGGAGATGACGGAGAACGAAGAACGCAGAAAAGAAAAGACGAAGACGATGAAGATTAATTGTCACTCTCCCACAATCTCTCTCTTGCTCTCAATATGTGCAATTGTCACTCTCCAACAACCACGAGGAAAATGAAGAGACCCATCGTCTGCTTTGTTATTTTTCACTCAGTCAAACCCTTGATGTTGATCGCATTCCTTTTTTTTTTTTTTTTTTTTTTTTTTTCTCAGTCAAACTTTTGACCGAGTAAAAAATATAATATATACCCATAGTGTGTGTGGGTTTAGGAAACTACTTGCCTTCAAGCCAAAGTAAACAACCCATTAATAGTACACCACAGCCCCAATGCTTTGACTTTCTAAAGGCCTTTGATTTGTTTCCTTAGACCCCAAGCTATTACCAAATTAATTCAAGTCACAGTTTAACAGATCACTAAAAAATAAAAGTTTTATCAATAAGTGACGGACTATAGTAACATCGCTTTTGTAAGATGTGTCACTTAGTATATCCCTTTAATAAAACCATTAATTTACACTTTTTTTACATTGTGGGAGCATTATTGACTACAAAATGACATAATTGTATCACATCATTAGTAAAAAAAATTACGCTGCCCAACTGTATATGAAGTTACAAATGACACGAGTTTAAGATCTATGCAATGGTTGATGGGCTATAATAACATTTATTTCCAATAAACGACATGTGATTGTAATTCTCTTAGTAAAATCATTAGACATTCTACAAATGTTTGCGTTGCGTGAACAATGTTGACTGCAATGAATTATATATAGTCGTATAATATTATCGGTGAAAGTTATTACATTTTCTACATGTTTAAATGACATGAGCAATAATTGAAAGCATTACAATGGTTGACAAATTATAACATCGACTTCTAAAGCAACAAGTGATTATAAATGCCACTAGTAAATTTACGAGTGCGGCTTTGATTCGGTGTAATCGTGTGCGGTTACGTATATTTTATTGAACAACTCCCAAGATCATGCCACATGTCCAGAAAGAGTTGTTTCAAATGTATGCGAGATTTTAACCAAATGCCACATCAAGGCTAGTGAGCATTTCTCTATAGTCGATCTATTTTTCATATCTTTTACAAACTCAATGGTCTCTTGCTCAATTGGGTAGTTGTTATTGAGTCTCGTTCTCCTCCCTTTCGAACTATCTCGATTCTCAATCTACCTAATTAAATGAATTTAATTTTCAAAAATATCGCTTAGTTTGCCACTTAACTCAATTATTTGACTGTATATCCGCATAACTAAAAAAATTACGTGAAATTAGTGCTCAACACGATTTCGTACTCACATCCTTGTGAGAAGAAAAACTATCATAGATCACAAACCACAAGTCTATATGAAAAGAATCAAACCCAAAACAAATATAGTGATTGTTGTATCCTGAAAAATATGTTTTAACGTTTTGATGTAAGGAAATTGAGACTAGATTACTAGCAAATCAGAGGCAAAAAAATATATCATCTACGAACTCTGCCAACCCACTTTAGATTCAATATGCGTACATGCTAAAGCAAACGTTTAGAGATAATGTGATCAGAAAAATCTGTGAGTTCAGAACAGAGAAGATTGGTGAGGACACACGCGCGGATGTGAGTTTGGCTGTTTTTCTGTTTTGTTGTTTTTTACCCATGTTGAGAACACCTCTTTCTGGACACATGACAAAATCTCGGGGATTTTCTTCAAACCGTCTTAAATTGCACAAAAGAATACTGCACTAAAGCGGCGCACTAAATTTAATAGACATTCTACAAAAGCTTAAGTCGTGAGAACGACAATAACACGTGCAAATGACATGTCATTGTATCACATCTATATTATAAAATAGCATTGTTTAACTAACTTGTGACTTTTCAGCCGTTAGATTAAATCAACTCCATCTCCATCATTAGATCTCACCTACTTATTACATTTCTAACCACCCACTCTCTTTGGCTATTCCTAACTACCCACTCTCCTTGGTCATTCCTAACTAATAGGAGAGATGTTTTTATCACCAAAACAACATCCATCACTAATAGAAGAGAGGTTGTGAGTCCATTATAAAGCTCATCCCATACTTGAAAGTTTTTTTTTCACCACATTCGTAAATATAACTTTTGGATAACACCTCTAATTAATTTAGAAAAAAAGAAACACCTCCAAATTCAAAAAATATCTAATTTAGGGATAGTGCCCTCGGGCACGGGCAATACTCTAGTCAACGATAAAATGGGTTATTGACAGTAAACCTACATGCAGTATACATTTTGTGACACTAAACCATCCGCAGTTTCACTTTGCCACCACAACCCCCTACACTTATGTATACAGAGGCACTTCACCCCAAATTACTAATGGTGTTATACGAATGAAACGGAAGCATGGGTATTTGTGTAATTTCTACTTATAAAAAAATGCATTTTTTTTGAAAAAATAAAAAATATAAAAGATTAAGAAAGAATAAAACAAATAAATATAAATAAAATTAGAAAGAAGAAAAACAAATAAATCTGTCAAGAAAATAAGTGGGAGATGACGGAGAACGAAGAACGCAGAAAAGAAAAGACGAAGAAGATGAAGGTTAATTGTCACTCTCCGACAATCTCACTCTTTCTCTCAATATGTGCAATTGTCACTCTCCAACAACCACGAGGAAAATGAAGAGACCCATCGTCTGCTTTGTTATTTTTCACTCAGTCAAACCCTTGATGTTGATCGCGTTATCTGTTTTTTTTTTCACTCAGTCAAACTTTTGATGTTCAAAGTCGGGTATCTGGAGTTCTAATACGGGGATTTATGGCTCAATATAGAATTACGCGATTTAGGGGGTTTACGGGTTTCATTATGGGTTCATAGCACGAAGGGTTCGATTGGGGTTGCAATTGGGTTACAGACGGGAGTTTGTGGTTGTTGTTAGACGTTAATGGCCGAACAGGACGGCTACGAGGGCGTTCGTGTGGATTGTCGAGGACGAAAAGAGAGGCTACAAGAGGGTTTAGGTTTTGGATTTTCCCGTGGCTAAGGCCACGATGGTTATGGATGGCGTGGGTTATCCGTGTAGAAGAGGTGGAGAGAGATGTTAGTTTTGGTTCTTTTTTACTGCGTTTGTCTTAATCTTCATCTTAAACTTTTCGTTGCTCTTCTTGTTCATCCGTTTCTTATTCCTTTATTTTTTTAAATACTTTTTTTTTATATGGAAAATTTATTGGTTTCATTTATTGGTAGCAATTACTTAAAACCCAGTGTTCATTTAACACCGTTAGTAATTCGGGGTAACGTAAGTGTAGGAGTTTGTGATGGCAAAGTGAAACTGCGGGTGGTTTAGTGTCACAAAATGCATTTGGCAAGTAGGTTTAGCGTCAATGACCCCGATAAAAATTAATGCTTCACCAATTACGTGACGCTAAATGATATACAGATTCCCTAAAAAATATACAGAACATTTTCTTGTAAACATACATACTTTTGGTAATATTTTATTTTTTTTGGAAAGTTTTGGAATATTTTGTTTTTTTGGAAAGTTTTTGGCAATATTTTGTTTAGAGTTACAAATCACATAGTACTTTTGATTTACTTTTCTATACTTATCTTTAAGATACATTTATCTATAACTATTTTAGTTTCTGAAAAAGTTTACAGCTTTTGTTTACGGAAAAGTTTACAGTTTAGGAAACAAAATATATTTTCAGAAATCTGTACTAAATAGAAATGGAATTGTTTGCAAAAATAAAAATAAAAATGAAATTATATGGAAACATTGCAAAAAAATAAAAAGAAAAAAATGTGGGCCCTACCTGTGTTGGTCCACTGATCTCCATGCCCCACGTACCATACCTTCATCTGTTACCGTTGATTGCAACTCTCCCTCTCCAAAAATGGAATTATTACGTATACATGACTGTGTATTTATTTATTTCTTTGATTAATTTTATTCTTCTTCATCTTCTTCTTCTCTCTCTCTTCTTATTTTTCCTTTTTCTTTATACAAGAGAGATTGGAAGATCCAACAATGTCGACACCCATGTCAGATATATCGTCAAATTTCGTTTTTTCGTCTCTTTAGGGCACATCTTTGATCCGTTTGTTCCTTTCCGCAATCTTTCTGAACTGGGTTTCGTTTCCTCGCATAAAGCTTGGATTTTTAGGGTTTCGGGATAAGATTTGGGTGCGGAACTCTCAGTCTGGTTCGGATCAGAGATCAATTCCGCATTGTTCTTGTAGTGCATGCACATTGATTTCTGGGTTTTCCGTCGATTTTCTTGAAGCTGCTTCTGGGTTGTTTATTTCAGTGTATTTATCTTCTCAATCGGTCAAGAATTTGAAATTGGGTGTTTTTATTTGTGGGTTTTTGGGAAGCGAAGTTGGGTTGTTGAGTTCTTGAGATTTGGTGTGTGGGTTTGCTCTGTGCATGTCTAAATCTTGAGGGGTCCTCTGCTGCTTCGTGGAGGATCCCAAACATTGGAGGCTTCTCTGCTAAGGGTAAAAGTGGAAGACTTGTTCTATTGGGTGTCTGTGATTTTTCTGCTCATTGATTTAAGAAAACTGAAGATTAGGTTTTGGGGTGGAGATGTTTGGTGCCAGTGCAGATACTGGGGCTACTGGACCTGTTTTAATCCCCACTCGGTTTGTGTGGCCTTATGGCGGTAGGAAAGTGTTCCTGAGTGGATCCTTCACCAGGTTAGTCACAACAATTTCTGAATCATTCATGTTAATTATGTCAGTTTTCGCCTAAAGTTGAGTCTTGTTAATAATTTGATGTCCAATGCGTGCAGATGGCAAGAGCATATCCCAATGTCTCCAATGGAGGGCTGTCCAACTATTTTTCAAGTTATTTGCAGCTTAACACCTGGATATCACCAGGTTATTCTGTGGCATTAGTAATTTTTTACTCTATTTCGATGGGTTAATTGAGCTTATGCTTGCCTTACTTTGAATGAAGCTAGTTTTCGTATTATTGGCCCTAAGAGAGTAATAAGTTAAACTACTATTGTGTATGTGTTTGATTTTTTTCCCGACATTAATGCGTACTAAGTTAGATTAGAAATTGGTGTCCCCCTTGTTAGTAGTACAGTCGAAGAGTCAATTTGAAGTTTAAAGTTTGATGGAGAGTCGTACTAAGCTAGATTGGAAATAACCCTCCACCTTGAGAGTAGTTTTTGTCTAGTCAAAGGGCCTTCTTTCCCTTAGGTATTTTTGTTGAACCATTTGGTTGAAGAGTTTGAAATGAGGTTTGTTGACTCTTCCAGAATCACGGTTCACATTCCTGGACTTTGTAAGAGGAAGGAAAATGCATCATCGACAGAGATTGCGAGATAGGGAATTAGATGTAGTCTTCTGTCTTTGGTTTGGATCCCTTTTGTAGTACTAAGAATATGTTACCATGGGGGTTTAGTTGGCCAAATAAAATCAAAGGTGGTCTTTATGTTGGATTTTTATGGGCAGTACCTGTAAGTAAAAAATGGTCAAAAAAATAGGAGTAAGCTTGTGTTTCTGAAAAACCCGAATGGGTGGGGGTTTGCTGTTATAGCCTCCCTAGGCCTTGGATGTATGCACAAGTGGATTTCGAGATAGTTTCCAGTGAAAAGAGAAGGCTGTGTGGAGAATTGTTTTAGAGGCGATTATATCCAAATGTTCCAGTTCCAGTTTATTGCCAATCTTGCACAATGTTAATCTTAGCATGACATTATTTTCTCATGACTCTGAGACTCTGAGTCCTGTGACTCATACTGACGAAATATAAACGAGGCCTCATTTTTCACAGTTGACCAAGCTGCAGGTGCCCAAACCTACACATAGTCGGTCTGAGTTGTGAGTTCTTTTCTTTGCTGGCTCGTCACTACAACCGTTTCCCAGTTTCTTTACTTGGCACTTTTAGAAATTTTGAACGTTTTGAACCTTGGAACTCCTTCGAGATGAATTTACATGCATGGAGTCTTGTGCACGTGGCAATTAATTTTCTCATTTAACCAATGCACTTTAGATACCATTCACACAGTTGGAAAGGAAATTCCGTGTATTTCGTCGCATTGTACGAGCTTTTAGAAAGTCCTTGCTTCCCAGTCTACATACTCCTGAGTCATGAGTCATGACCCCTGAGGAAGAAATTTAAGTAGTACATTGCTTCTTTCAGTACATTGTTTTGAACCTCTGCAACGAAATTCTTTACTTGCCAATAAACTAGAATGTTATAAGAAATTTTATAAGTTATAGTGGTGTTGAATTCATTGATTCTTTGCAGCCATTATAGTCATAGATCGTCAAAAGATATTCATTTATTTTCCCAATGTGGATAGTTTAACCTGCTATATTGTTGAAGTCGTAATATTTAGCACATATATAACCTCGTTAATATTATTACCATTATGAGACTCTTAATATTTCCTGCTTTCTGGAGACACCAAACAAGGTTCTTCATATTTGCATGACAATACTTGCTTTTCTTCTTCACACCACTGTAATGTATTATGGAAAATTTTTTGCAATGCCACTGAGACGTCAATAGCCTGTAGCATAGTTTTAAAAACCTGATACATTCAAGCGACGAGGCACTGGTTTAAGGTTCAACCGGTCGGACCGGTGGTTCAAGTGGTCGGACCGTACATTTTCTTTTAATAATATATGATTGCATTTTTTATACAAATGTTCATTAAAATGAATAAAAACTTGCCTTAAAAAACAAAGTAGTTTATGATATTAATATAAAAAACAATGCCAACATATATTATCTAAATAATGAAGTATAAACTTAATGTGAAGAAACAATGATCTATGACACATAATGTATTTAGATTATATACACCAATATGATACACAAAGTATGTTTTCGACGGAGTGAAGTTTTCATTAATAAAAAGGACTATACCGATAAAAAAAATTAATTAAAAGGACTATCCAAGTCCAGTACAAAATAACAGAAATGTCACTAACAGCAGTGAGATTGACATTTCTGAACAACCAAGTGCCGTTACATCACAAAACGTGATTAGTAAATCACAGAATGCAAAGTGAAATAGTTGCACAATCATCCATTAAAAGATAGAATTTGTAGAAATGCTCATCTATCATTAATAAGGGCAGCCCGGTGCATGAAGCTCACACTATGTGCGGGGTCTGGGGAAGGGTCGGACCCACTTTGGCGTCTATTGTACGCAGCCTTACCTTGCATTCTAACTCTTGAAGAGGCTGTTTCCACGACTCGAACCTGTGACGTGGTCACACTGCGACAACTTTACCGTTGCGCCAAGACTCATCCATCATTAATGCTAGACTAAAGCAACTGCATTGACAATAGGGGATCAACTTTCTAAACTGAGAAGGTGATTTTTACCTTAAAAGTTCACATAGCCTTAAAGGTGATTCCTCTGCCTCTAGCAACCCTCGGACTTCCCATTTTTTTCAATCTTTTGCCGTTGAACCTCCGATGGTTCCTTGCTCTAACAAGTGATTGAAAAACTGTTGTAACTTCATTTAGCTTTTGCTAAAAATCTGTGATTGGATGGTTCTGATTGAAACCTCCCGATATTGCAAGCATCTTGGTGATTGTTGAATTGCACCCACGACTTGTGCTTCTTGTGTGTTCACCAGAAACACTTTTTGATTCCCATCAGAGTGCTCAGATCGTGGTCTCTGGAAGCATTGGCTGTAGATCTTGCATATGATCCCGTCTGATTGAAATAGGACTCTAGCACGTAGGTTTAGTCATATGAAATTATAAACACACGACTTTTTTTCTTTTACAGAAGTGAGAGAGATTCAATTGGGCACACCCTCATTAGTGAAACATTAAGTTTTAGTGATTTTTTTTACACCAGCAGAATAACTCTTCTTACACCATTATTTGATTGTGAGGATAAGTTTACCCCTTTTAATTTAATGAGATCTTTATTTTTCCCTTGACTACTAATTTGTTCATTTGTTAATAATTATCTTCGACTTATCTCTCATCTCGCCCTTCCTCTCTCCGATATCACCCATCTTTTCTCTTTTGTGTTCTAACTCTCTTTATTCTCTTTTCACTTCTTTTTATATTCTATATTTTTTTGGTTCAAATTGATTAGTAGTATAAGATCCGAACGTTGTAGAATTAACTATAATTTTGATGCTAGTAAATTGTTATGAACACCCATGGGTTTTTAGATTTGCCATTTAACCACAAAAGGAACCATTTCATCCAGAACATTATCCCAAACCCAGAAATTCATTGTTTTTCTTGAAGTTCTGTCTATTAAATTCTCCTATAAACACATCTCTCTATATGAGATGGGTGGGCACTGGTGAGGGAGTGTCTATGAGAGTATGAACAAACCCATATCGAGATGATTTGGTCCGTGACCTGGGTATTCACCTGATTGGTGTTTTGTTGTCTCCGTCGATTCATCTGTGTTCAGAATCTCCGTAGTTAGATAGAGAAACGGTGATGAGTGAGAAACGGAGGGAAGGCGGCGGAATTTGCGGAGTGAGAAACGGAGGGGTAGAGAAAGACTGAGTGTGTGAGTCGAGAGAAGAAGAGGTAATGGAGAAGAAGAAAGGTCAGGGACTTAAGAGGGTTAATACTAATTAATGAATAAGTTGACCGACTACAAGAGCGATTATGTCATGGTAGCTGTCTCTATAACATAAAAGTGGTGTAAGATTCTTTTTTACCAGTATAAGAATCATCATCCAAATGATAAAGTAGACATAAATGTTGGAAGAAATGCCTTAAAAGCATTTAATGATAAATATATGGATATACTTAACAGTTAATGATTCATTTAATTAAATAAATATAGAATTTGGTATTAACAAATAACAACATTGTCTGACTTATCTCTTTAACTACCGCTGGGCTAGACAAGTCAGGCAACATTGTTAATACCAAATTCTACATTTATTGCTTTAATAGAATCATTAACTGTTAAGGATATCCATATATTTTTCATCAAATGCTTTTTATGGCATTTCTTCCAACATTATGTCTACTTTATTATTTGGCTGAATCAGCTTTACCCTTTACCATGACACAATTGTTCTCCTTGTAGGCGGTCAACTATTCATTCATTAGTATTAACTCTCTTAGGTCCTTGACCTTTCTTCTTCTCCATTGCCTCTTCTTCTCTCTCCTCACACACCCAATCTTTTTTACCAGTGTAAGAATTATCACCTAAGTAATAAAGACCTAAGTAATAAAGTAGACATAAATGTTGGAAGAAATGCCTTAAAAAACATATGATAACTATAAGGATATGCTTTTCATTTAATGATTCGATTTCTAATAAATTTAATGATTCATTTAATGTTGGAAGAACCGCCCGGTTTGGGTGTAAAACCGAAACCGGTTTGACATGGAGGGTCCTATTCATGAACCTAACTGGTGCCCATCGGTTAGCCGGTTGAACCAGTCCGGCCGGTTTTAAGAATTATAATCTGTAGCACTATTTTTCTTTAAAGAGTATGTAACTCGGAGTCTTGGACCTCTGTCGATATAAGCTTTTTGATCTTTGTTTCATTCCTGTGCAGTATAAGTTCTTTGTCGATGGAGAATGGCGACATGATGAGAATCAACAATATGTAAATGGTAATTATGGAGTTGTGAACACTGTCTTCATAGCTAGAGATTTCGACGTTATTCCTCAAATCTATAATCCAGAGGCACCAGGTAGATCTAACATGGATGTGGATAACGATCCGTTTCTTCGTCTGGTAAAAACACCCTTTCCTAGTTCGAGCTACAATTATTTTATTTTATTTGTGGTAGAATCATCTTCGTTCTTTCTTAATTCTGTTAGTGCTCATTGTTTGATTACACATGCTAGTAGACATAATGCCCTGTTCTCCCAACGGATTTTCGATGCAAGTTTTCTTTATCTTTCCAATATGGAGGATGTTTATTCCAAGATAATTGGGCTGATTATAATCCAATGAGTCTCACTTTTACTTTTGGATATGAATATTTTGGTTGTGTGGCCACTTTTGGTTGCATAAATTTACTCTCCGAGTACTCAGCTGATAAAGTAGGTATGCTTCAAGGTTCAACCGTTCAAGTGCTCGTATGCATTGTTTTGATTTGTGGAGGGTTGCTAGGTAAAATAGCAGAAAGGACGACAAGTGTTAAAATCTTGCCCCTTCTGTTTTCCAGCACGACTTTCAGCAGAAGGGTCTGACATTTTTCTAATTACGCAAAGTAACTTTAATGGCCTCTGACGAGCCGAACAAGGGTGTTTTTAACTTTAGGATCCCTCTTATAATCATCTCTTCCCAGACCAGCCCAATCAGTAATTTCTCAAAGTAACAGCAAGTGGCTTTACTTTTTCTTTGGTCAATTTTCCACATTGATGTAGCATAGTTTGGTTCTGCGTTATGTCCTATTTCCCATTTTACTATTTTGTGTAGAGTTACTACTTGTCAAAACAGATATCCTTCGTTGCTAATTGTCAAACTTGGGTATTGGAATGACTGTCATTGTGATGTAATGCAATAGATTTACAGTATTGCCAATTGTCAAACTTGCAGGAACCAGTTCCAAGGATATCACAGGATGACATAGAGATATCTAGGCGCCGTATATCTATATTCTTGTCAACACACACTGCCTATGAATTGCTTCCTGAATCTGGCAAGGTCTGTCACAGGCCAGCTGTTAAATAATATTTTGATAAACCATGTGGTCGGAATTGGATTTGTATCTAACTCGTGCTGAATTCTCCAGGTTATTGCTTTAGATGTCAATTTACCAGTGAAGCAAGCATTTCACATTCTTTATGAGCAGGTAACTATCCTGAACTTCAGAAATTTTACGTGACCCTGAATTGGGTTAGGCGGATATCTTATTTTTTCTACCCCCTCTTTCAATTCGTTAGTGTTTATTTTGATTAATGCTTTATTGGAAGGTGGTGACCTCTCGTTTCATGATTTGAGTTAAAACACGAATTACCTGGTTATCAAATCAAAGCATAATTATTCTTTAGTGGGATTATAGCTATCAAACTTTTGAATCCATGTTCACATCCTGATTTGTTCATTCACATAACCTACAAGTCCTTGTCTTGATTTCATAATTATCTGTAAGAGATAATAAAACTATGAGAGTAAATTTCTAGATCACTCCTTTCCTTTGACTTGCCAAGTTGTCGCTTTTACGGTTTTACCAGCATTCTTGTCTCTTGCTGATACTGAGGTTGATGGAATACAGTTCACTGCAAATTAGCTTGAAACCGTTTATATAATTTGTCGTGAGCCTCTGCATTTTTATTGACATTGAACATCATTTCTCATATTTACTTGTTCCATTGTTTGATGTTTTGCTGTAAATGTAGGTTTATTTTGTCTTATTTATATTTTTCAGGGAATTCCTCTGGCTCCTCTCTGGGATTTTTCTCAGGGCCAATTCGTTGGAGTTCTTAGTGCACTGGATTTCATACTAATCTTGCAAGAGGTATTCTTCGTGATAAACTTCTTATTGTGATTGATTTAAAACTAATGGCGGTGATGTTACGTGAAAGTTTGAAATAAAATTGCTAGGCCTGGAGCCCTGGGTGGTTTTCTTGTACTTGTAAGCTTTTAAGTTGCATACCTACAGGACCCTTGAGGAGATAAAGCGACCTTCTTGGTGGGGTTTTCATGATAAATAGAAGATTTGCCAAATCTGCCAGAAAGGGGTTCTTTTAAGCATGATAAAATCTTATAGAATATTATGACAAGGGATGGTAAATGTAATCGTGGTTGTCACATGTTTCATCTTCTCGTTTCTCTTAGTCACTCGAAATTCTTGAATAGGAGTTTTAGGGTGAGTTTGGTATGACATATAAGCAGCTTATAAGGGCTAGTTTAGGAATGCCGTGGCGGTGCTAGAATTTTCTGTGTGAAAATCACTATGATAAAGCTGTTGTGAATTTTAGATAAAATGTTGCTTGGTAAAATTACATGAAAGCTATGGTGAAATATTGATATAGTAATTTCATGTTTGGTAAATTCAACTGTGGACCTGCTGTGAGAGACTTAAATGACAAATTATATGACACGTATCAGTTCCGTAAAGATAACAATTTTTTTTTAATTGTAAGGTTAAAATCGGTTGTAGATAATTTAATCAAAAACAGGTTCTGGAAAAGCATCTCCCCCCTTGCTTCCAAAAAGTTGTTGTAAGACAGCAGAGACTGTCCGAAAAGTCAGAAAAAATATATTTACCAAACGAACTAAAAATTGATTCTGCTGTTGGAAAGCAGCTTGTGCTGGCAGCAGAAGCATTCTCAAACTGGCTCTAAGTCAGTTTTGGGTTATATGTTGAAGTCAGCTTATAAGTCTTGTTTTGTACGGACATATTGTGTAAATGGGCTGTAGAAAAAGTTGGATTTCTGAAGCTTTTCTTTGACTTTTAAACTGCACTAACTTTTTCTGCAAACACATTTTGTTGTGCTATTTCGTCCGACTTTTTAACTTGAACTCATAAGTCGATTCAAGCTGCAAATAAGTCATACCAAACTTACCCTTCGTCTGTAAGATCTGTGGTTAGCTATCCAGTATTAGTGCTGGTACGTATACTTACGTATATTAGATTGGTAGTTGCCTGAATCATTATGTTAAGCTAGAGGGCTGTTGAGTTGGAGAAACAATATTAAATAACTATACACAGTTAGTGGGTCCCTGCGCCTCTTAAATAAATATGAGTGGTCTTATGCAGGAGAAAGAAAGCTAATTTGTGTGCTGTTTTACTTGGCATCCGAGAAAAAACTTGGCATTCGAGAAAAAGCATCTCTTTACAACTAATGAACTACGGTGTAGAATTTGGAAATCTTCAAGGTCTCTCTACACTGTTTAGATTGTTCCTGGGTGAATACATATTTTGCTTTGGACATGTACACGCCTACACGGTACACCATATAATCTGCCAATCATCTTTCTTAACCAAGAAAAAGTTTCTGGTAGTCTGTGATTCACAAATGTGTTTGTTAATTTACCTCATTTTCTCGACGAAGAAACAATACTATGATGATGAAGATGAATTCCATTATTATAAGCCACAAAAGGGTTAGTGTAGCCCAATCATCCCAGGATTTCAGTAACATTTTCATCATCAGAATATATAATTTCCTCTTGCATGTCTCTACAATCATATTCCAATCAAGTTCCATTGTTAGCGTTAAACCTGCTCGATTTGAAGACTTTCCCTACCCTGTGACATGCATGGTCCTCCATTCGGAATTTGATTTTAGTCTCTGAATTAATTTTACATTCGGCTGCCATAGTGATGGTATAGCCCTTAGAAAGATCTACGTAGTTGTTGTTCAATAGGATCTGATAGTTTATTTTGGACATTTATAGTGACCATTTTCTCAGAGGATAAGTTCCATGAAACTTAGTCTTGAAGTGGAACTTATCTCCTTGATCACATTTCTGATCTCGAATGCCTCAGAGTTTACACTTCTTAATTTGCCTGTAGCTTGGGACTCATGGGTCAAATATGACGGAAGAGCAGCTTGAGACGCATACCATATCTGCTTGGAAACATGAAAAACACAAATCACAGCCAAAGCGTCTTATACATGTAAGTGGGTGTTAGCATTACACATTATTTTGAGGACAGTCATTAATTTATCGCATCTGTTGCTCAACAGTTTTTCGAACTCGCATATGTTAGTTTGTTTAACCCTTGTGTTGGGGTTTCAAATCATTTTTTTAATATCATAATATTAATATCCTTTCAACATACAACTACTCTTGTCTGCAGGGTGGGCCTTATGAGTCTCTGAAAGATATCGCTTTAAAGATTTTGCAAAGCAATGTTGCTACAGTACCTATCATTCACTCTCCTTCACCCGATGGCTCATTTCCGCAGCTTCTTCATCTTGCTTCTCTATCTGGGATCCTGAAATGTAAGCTTGTTTTCTCCTTCATATCTTTCTTGCTGACCGGATCGAATGTATGGAGTTCTACACTGACACAAGGACCTACTTTCAGGTATTTGCCGACATTTTAGGCATTCATCTAGCTCTTTGCCTATCCTTCAACAACCAATTTCTTCACTTCGTGTGGGAACATGGGTTCCAAAAATTGGGGAGCCAAGTGGACAACCATTTGCAATGTTGAGAGCTAATTCCTCTCTAAGTGCTGCCTTATCTTTATTAGTTCAAGGTAATATTCTTCTCATGTTAATGTCATGGATAGTGTATGAATCATTCTGAAAAAATCACTTTTTAACCCTGTTAAGGAAACCCGATTTTAACTTTTTTAGTGCAGAGCGAGCTTTCCAGATTGTCGTAACAATGTTTTGTCAATGCACTAGTGACCTATACCTGTTTAGATTAGTAAGCGCTTTTATGTCAGTGCACTGGTGACCTGTAGGTTTAATTAATTAGTGGTATTATACTATTATGTCACTGCACTAGTGACTTATATTTGTTTTGATTAATCTGTTGTAGTAACTATGCTTGTTTTGACGAAATTACATACAAATCTTACTTGGCTATATTATATTGTTTTTGGTAGGTATATCCCTAGAACCTCAAAATAAAGCACTTTCGACCTCTACAAGAATGCAACCACATGATAATCAAAATCTATTAACTAATTTACTAGAAATTGTGGTACCAGAAAACATTTTCACTATACAAGATGGCGAGGTATACCAAAAAACCTGTGCTCTCATCGTGAAGAGTGCTTTCTATTCAAACCTTATTTTTTTTCCATTTATCAAACACAAACCAAAGAGGGAAGCTATATATCACCGAAAATAGCAATACTTGACTGGCCTTTTTATTGGTACACGTAGGAGGGAAAAGTCACCTGGCAAACTTAATGATTTGTATATTTCATTTCTAAAAAGAATCAACCGGACCAGCGCTGGCCGATTGAGAAAGGCATATTTTGATTTTGACTGGCAACTGGGTTGGTTACTTAAAACGTTGGCTCGTCTCCTGGTCCATTTGGGGGTAGGGAGAGAGGTGGGCTTGAGGTTCTAGAGACCACACCTTCGTACACTTTTGACACCCAAGTACATTGGTTGAGGGGGCCGCACTATGCATATCCGATGTCATTTTTTATAAGGTTAAGCTGGTGAAATTGCAGGCCAGAACTGCCCAACCAATACATGGTTTATGTCTTTTCAGTCGGCCTTGTTGACTTGACCTGGGTAGTTTCTGCACACCCCTATGTGATAATACACTTGTTGGTAACAATCTCATTGGAGATGCATTCAATGAACTTAATTTGTAATTCGCACTTCCCTCTCATTTATTTTGACATAATAACAAATATTGATGCACTAGCTATTGATACATTTAGCTCTACATACAAGATATCGAGGGATATAATCATTTATAGCTCCTAAACAAGAAGATTGCAAAAGAATCCCGCAACTTGGTGTATAGACAGTACTTTGTTCAGGAACTGGACTGGACAGGACAAGTCCTCTCCTTAGGGATCGTGGATCTTTATTGTCTTCTTTCTGCCATCAACATCCTTTTCCCTGCAGAAGTTCATACACAGTTAGTTATGGTCTTATGGAGAGTTGTTAGAGGATACAACTTGGAGAAAATGTGACTCAAAATATAGGAAGAACTAGGTGGAGCTGGGGATTCTGAGAATTAGGCTGGTTAGTCATCAAAGATTCGACGATCTGAAGCATCCACTTAAGTTTCATAGTTCCGAGACTGACTTTTCGTTGGGTTGAAACTTTTCCTGATGGAGAATTCGGTGTAGTTTCTTCTTCGGATGTCGTTGGTAGACTAACCTGGAGAAAGGCCTTTAAAGGGCAGGGGTTCAAGGCTCTAAGAAGATGAGCAGGGAAGGGCCCCTGGAACTAACACCTTTTTATAGAAAATTCTTGAGGGGTGATTTCATATAATTACCACACGAAACATGCTATTCCATAATCTGCTCCATGAAATTAGTGTTTCTTGGTGATATGCTCTATGTTGTGCATCATCTTAAAGTAGAGTTTTCTTCTTTACTAGAATTACCGCAGTTAGGACTTTGTTGTGGGACAGTTTCATGTGAAAAAGGATAAGTAGCATCACATCTTCGGTAAGAAAGATGGATTCCTCTTGCAAGAAGTAGCATCACATCTTCAGTGCTCTGCCTGGAATAACTGGATTTCACGGAAGAAACTTCTTTCATTACAAAGAAAGAAAGATTACCTGGCTTACTGGACATCTTGTAAGAAGAGAAATTAAGTGGGTTGTGGTAAGTTAAGTTAATAATGGCATGAAGCTTTAAGAGTTTGGTTTTGAATATTTTATTGTTTCTACCGCACCAGATGTTCCAATTTGCGTAACCAAAAATAATTTGCCATGGGAGAACCTGATTGGGAATGAGGACACTCTAATTCAGTTGGTGTTTTGTCCAGAGGGAAGAAGAATGCAAGTTCTAAAGATATGGACCGCATGTGGATTAAGCTGACTTCATACTAATTGAGAGTGCGCACAATCTCCTAAGAGATGAATAGTTGTTTCTGGTGCATCGTTACGGAGTATTAACGGCAAGTCGTGTGTATATATTATTGGAAGTAGGAACAATCAGGGGAGGTCTGACTGTTCATTAACGGCCAAGATATTCTATACATATTCTTCTGCATTCTAATCTCTGTTAAAAGGAGATTCTGCTCAAAGAACATCTTGGGAGAGATTAAAAGGATCGCGGAATTGGCCAGTTTCCCACTTCCTTTATCCTATTTATAGCTTGTCCATTAGTGGGATAGAAAAAGATGTCATTTAGTGCAAAGTAATCTTGCTAGTTAATTTTCACTGAACTCGCTATTTGTTTAGTTTCTGAGGAACTCCTGTCCTTAGGAATGTAATTTTGACAGTGAGTCCCCCTGCCTAGGTGGGCCTCTCTTGAAAAGGTTGAGGTACCTGTTTATCGTGCTTTATTGCATCGTTTGTCTGAGGTCTATTATTGTTCCGCCCTAGTTTTGAACTCAATCTCTTACTTCATCTTAGTTGGATATTATAATTAGCTTCTTCTGGAAAGGATCTAAGGGGTGTTGGGTTGGAGCCCTGGTTCATGGGCGACCCGTTTTATGAATCGACCAGATTCATGTTTTGCTACGACCCGAAAGGGAGACATGATTCGTGGAGCGAAGGCTTGGGCCGGTTTGGGCTTGGATCCGGCCCGGTTTGATAGGTTGTCTATCTATAGAGTTCTTAGGGTTCGTAGCATGTTATGTTGAGCGTTCTGATTGCGCTTGTAATTCTCTCTGAGACGTTTCGTCTGTTTTAGTGAAATCTCTGCAACTCCGTGGAGTAGGCTGTTTTGCCGAACCACGTAAATCTGTGTGTTTTTGATTCTTTCTTTCTGCATATTTCGTTTTTTTCACAACAAGGGGAATGTAGGTTTTCTTTCATTTGGCCCTTATAGAAAGAGCCAAAACAAAGAAAAGAATAGTGTGCAAATGGGTGCTAGCTCACGTGGTAAATAAGATAGAAAAAGACTGTATCAGGTCTCAGGTTCGAGACCCCCCCAGTAGCAGTAGGATAGATTTAGGAGTTCTTGATGTAATTTAAAAGAAAGTTTTCAGTAAGTGAAAAAAATTCTACGCTTTCCTGTATGACAATAAAAGTTTCATTGTTCACTGAATGTATGCTTCTTCATCTGAGGGCAGCTGTATTACAACTCAAAAGAGTTTAGTTCGTGTAGCACACCTCAAGTAATTGGAGAATAGAATTCTATGGAAGATTCAAGTGCTTCCTTTTCTGGTCTAGCTTCATGGCTTTCCATGTGCTCTTTACGACTTTGGTTGTTGATGATAATTAGCAGTTGTACGTCATTCAAAGTGTTACACAAAGGAGAGCACAAGAAAAAATTAATGTGTGCTTGCGCGAGTGTTTTGTTCACATTTCTTTGAAATGATTGCTGTTTATACTAGTTAACTTAAATCGTCAGTAAGAGGCGCTTCCAGGACAATTTCTCATGCAACTGCGCTTTCTTGCAGCTGAAGTCAGCTCAATACCTATAGTGGATGATAACGACTCCTTGCTTGATATATATTGTCGGAGGTATCCCCTTGAATATATAACTGAAGTTATCTTTCTGTCTTTGTACACAAATTATTTACCCACAGAGTATAATTTTTGACTTTTTGGGTTGGCTGAAGTGTCCTTTCAAGTAATCTTTAAATCATTTAACCAAAGTCATATATCCTTTCAAGTAATCTTTCTGTCTTTGTACACAAATTATCTTTCTTTTTTCTTTATGACAGTGACATCACTGCTTTGGCAAAAGACAGGGCATATGCACAAATTCACCTCGATGAAATGAATATTCATCAGGTAACGTGTTGATCTACTCTGAAACAATCGCATATGATAATCATTAGCTATGCTATCTATTTCTGCTCAACATTATTCAAAGGCTTAAAGGTGCCAAGAACATAAATGGAAGAGCATACTACTCATAAAACTGTCCCGTGGGTTAAGTTCCCACTCTTCATCATCCTCCACCTCTTAGTTTTATAACTCTTCTCAAGCTAAGAGTTCGGCTAAGGTGCAAGTAGATATTCATGTTTATCTTTTGTATTCTAGAGCTATCTTGAGTCACCTTTATACCACTAATTCTATTTCAAACTATTCTTGGAGTACTCAACATAAATAATAGTAGTATTTTCTTGGGTTTGGTTTATGCTCATTGCTCCTGTCCTTAATGTGGTTGTTTCTTTCTCACCGAATTTACAGGCTTTGCAATTGGGACAAGATGTGAGTTCACCCTTTGGCTTCTTTAACGGACAAAGATGTCAGATGTGTTTAAGATCCGATCCTTTGCACAAAGTGATGGAGCGTCTTGCGAATCCTGGTATTGCTTGTCTCCTTGTCTCCCCAATTAACTGATTATTGTTTATTAGAAAACTTAGATGTGCTCGTGTATCAACAGTTATCTTTTTCTAGGTTGATATTCAAAACCTATCTGTGAGCGAAGATTTTACCTGTACACAATCCCACATTTGTAGCATATACTTCCTAGTTCCTAATACAGTATTAGCCCTGTCAGTTCTGGTTTCTTGCTTGTTGCTGCATTGCACTTTCTACACTGCAGTCTCTTGCTTGTTGCTGCATTTATTCAAAACACATGGGTGGTAATGTGACTTTTTGCCTAAACATAAGGGTCAAAGTGTCTTTTATCCTAAAAACTATTATAGTTTTAGTGTCGCCATGGAGCTAGCAGGTTTTGCAACGAAATCTGCAAGCCTCTCACCTAGCTTTTATTCTACATATTTCTGTTCCTATTTTGGAGGCCGCTGCTGAATGATTTTCTCCTTTGATAATTGCTTGCAAATTGATCCTGTGAGGCCCTGGAGAGTTCTCTTGTTTTTGCCCAAAGTTTTATTTTGTCACTGGTTTTGATAGCATTGAGGCTTTTGCTTTCCTAAACAAGATTTAAATATGGAATATTGGTTGAATGGAGGAAATAGAGTTTGTAGAACTACTAACCTAACCTGCAGTTGGCTGTGCTAAACAGGGGCACTGTGGATCACGCCCCGCGCGCAGGGGCGGATCTACTAAGGTGCAAGGAGTGGCAGTTGCCACCCTCAGTTTTTCAGAATTGGACTTTTACCCATATTATTATGTTTTTACCATAAAATACCCTTTAACAAATACACAAATGCCCCGGCTGAGTTATCATTTTTTTACTAACACCTTTAAAAAAATGATTCAGTTTTCTAGCTCCGCCACTGCCTGCGCAATTTTTGGAAATCCTGACGGGCCCTATGTATTCTAGGGGGATTTTACAATCGTGCATCGTAACTTTTGAACTAGTGCTACACATATTTGTTTTTATGCCACAACTTGTTATGTAATGCTCCAAATTTCTTAACAGATAGGCTCCGAACTAATTTAGAAAACCCTTCATATTCTTCCAAAATTCTGAAATAAACTAAATAAATGGCATTTAGTTTATTTTACAGATATGTCCACCAAGTAATGCATACTATATCTTTTGGGTAGAAATAGAGAGCTCACAATTCCTACAATTTTTTTCTGTAACCGTCCCTTCTCCCTGCCTATCGCAATCAGCTAATTTGAAACAGTAAGGAGGGTGAACTAAACCAAACTTGGATAAACAATCTGCAACTAAAGTTGCTTCCCCTACAAATCTTTTTCACTGAACTTGATGTGAGATCCAGTGATGATCTTCTTCTGATAGCTAGAATCAGAGGCCAGAAAGGTTTCTCATCACTTCCTTGCTGAATAATAGTCAAGGCTTCCTGAAAGTCAGTTTCGATAATTGCATTTGAGCCCCCCTGATCTTGTAGTAACTGCTAACCCACCAGAATAATTCTACCATTTGGAATAGAAGGGCCAATACATTTCTAAGCTCCCAAGAACCAGTTTTCTCCACGATCTCTATAAATCATCCCAATGGCAATAGGAACTGCACAATCTACATTGATTATCAGTTGATGCACTAGAAGTTTCAACCAAACCATTTTGGATGACCAGGCACCTTATTTATATCCAAAGTTTATAACTTTTCTGCATTCCTCCGAATCATAAACCCAGGAGGCCAGGACTAGTTGGGAGATGAAAGGAGGGTTCATGAATGCTCTTATGAAGGCTCATCCTCAGACTTCGGTACAATATGTGAAATATTTTACTCCTATATGATTAAACTAGCTAAATGTTTCCGTCAATTAGTCATAATGTTCTCGTTATCATAATCTTATGAAATGAACTCTTTTACCGTTTCTCAATGCTTAACCCAATGATGGTCGGAGCCATATTTTGTCGATTTCTAGACTAAACATAGTACTAGCCGATCTCTTCTTTATCTCTCTCAATGCCTTCCAATGAGAA
Source organism: Linanthus parryae (assembly GCA_023055425.1). Classification (NCBI taxonomy): domain Eukaryota; kingdom Viridiplantae; phylum Streptophyta; class Magnoliopsida; order Ericales; family Polemoniaceae; genus Linanthus; species Linanthus parryae. The sequence goes on from JALGPY010000002.1 coordinate 5,068,514, forward strand.
TCTCAACATCTTTTTCAACCTTGTTTTATACTTATGTACACACACACACACACACTATTATTGTTTTGTATGTGTTATGTTTCACTCACCATAACACATACAGAGAATGACTTTGCCACTGTCTACAGATCTAAGTATTTTGCCTGCGTTGACCATCTCTTCTCACATATGTTTCAGGGGTGAGAAGGCTTGTGATTGTTGAGGCTGGGAGCAAGCGTGTGGAGGGAATTGTTTCGCTGAGTGACGTTTTCAAATTCTTGATGGGTGGTTAAGGAGCGAGCTCAAATTGCCCGACGACTCAGCAGCAACCGTCCTCATCTGGGCTCTCTCGTGGAAGACTTCTTCTTGTTCAATGCCTTTTTCCATCTCTTTTGATTGGACGGGCCTTGATTTTATGTGCCCTACCCGGTTTGTAGGATTGGGTTGTTTTTAGAAGGATTAGAAAAATATGTGTAAATTGATGGGATTCAATTCTTTTTCCCTCCCCTTGTCCTTTTGAACATCAGCTTTTTTAATACTCTGGTTAGTCTTCTTTTTCCCTTGATTTACTGCTTGATGAAAGAAACAAGTTGTAGAGAACTTTGACAATGTGTAGCACCTCAAGAAACTGCCGTGGGGTTTCCATAGAAGAGCTGCTGTTGATAAATTTGCCGACTGCACTTTTAGTTTCAGTTGCTCGGGTCATGTTCATTGAGTAGAGGATAGGATCAGATCTTCTGCTTTAGCTTGTTCAATGGAATGTTTAAGATGATGAAAGGACTTTTTGAAGGCATTCCGCCAATAAGGGGCGGATGCCCAGTGAAAATATTATGGACCACTAGCAAGAAACATAGGAGTTTCATAATCTTTTCTAAGGATGCAACAGAAGAAATTGTTGCAAATGTTATTAAAGTACAACCCGGGGCCTTGTTTGTTTTTTGGCTTAGATATGTGGGATTAGCAATGCTGGGATTAATAGTGATGAGATTGGTAGAGTGAGTGTAGCATTAGAATCATATTTGTTTGACAGTGGCATGGAGAGAGCTTAGCTTTGAAAAATATCATTTTACCCTCCTAACAGATTGATCCAGAAATTTTCGTTGTCAGCCCCCCTATCCAACCCAAACTAATGAAAAGTTCATCCTCTTCACCACCATCAATCTCACAAATTGAGTCACCCATTATACTAACTCTTGCCACATTCACACCATACCAGAAACTCCACCGGAACACCACGTGAAGTTCTTGTGATACGTTTAGAATCACCAGCCACCTTATCCACCAACATGTTCGCCAGCCACCATCATCAAACCATACATGACCTAAGTCAAAACATTGAGTTGACAGAATACAAGCCTGATTCTGTCTCAAATCCAGTCGTTGGGTGGATACCTAGACAAATTACATCTGACATGGGTCGTAGCCAATATCGGCATGGTGTTTGACAAAGAGGGAGAGAATCTTGTTATTCGTTAACCATATATTACAATGATGGTGTCTATCAGATTGTAGGCGTTGCCGTTCAAAAGATAGACATGAAAAAAAGAAACCTAAGGATAAAGTTGTCAATGTGCTAGAAGAACAAACACATGATTGCTAATAGGAGGGGGGGGGGGGGGGGGGGGGGGGGGATTATTAGCCCTCGTATGTGGGATTGATAGTGAGTTGGTGGTGAGCTCCATCTAAGCTTATCCCATGCTCTAAATTCACCAAACAATGGATTGGCTTACCAATCCCATCCCACATTTCACCAAGAACTACATGGACGTGTCTTGCTCCAGTGTCCTAGTACCCCCGAGCTCCCTGCCCAGCGCCTCATAGGTGAACATGCTTTGAGTGAAAAGTGGTTACGTAAGTGGTAGCCCCGTGAAACGGCCGGAAAGCAGAAATATTCCCTCCTGTTAATCTGTTATACTCTTCTTCACAAAACATATCGGCAGAGTCCCACAAGGTGAATGTTCCCAATAGGGAGCGTGAGGTGTGGAGATACCCCCAAAAGACAGGGATGGAGACCCACCTATGGTCACTCTGGAGGTTCAAGCTATACCCAACAATGTCTCCGTCGTCTTTGAAACTAGTATGAGGTTAATTACTCCATGCATTGAATCTGGGTTGTTCTAGTGGTTCCGAATTCATAACATCTTATAACCAGCCTCGTATTGTGTCGTCCCATTAGCCATAGACAATATAAGATATTATCAAATACGGCCTCCATCATTCGAACCCTATCACACATAGACCGCCAATATTAGAGGAAACCTAAACTCAGTGCATGATACTGCTACTATTATAACCAACATAGCAGATGTCAGTGTTCTCCACGCTATAGCCATAGACTAATCGGCTCAGAACAAAAGTGGGCTTTTGCCTCTTCCAAACAAAGAAAACATTCATTCTACCCTATAATAAAGGGAAACTACTACTGAGCAACGAAATTTATCCAGAATAACCATTTACTAGCATAAAACGGCAAAAAAAAAGCATCATGCCTTTACATACAGTTCTATATCAATTTATTCAAATTCAACCTGCTATATATTTCCAATTCCGCAAAACAAAAGGGGTCGGGCGGATTTCTACACAGGAAGCAAGAATTGGAGGAGGAGGGGGGGGGGGGGGGTGTTTCGCTATAACTACATTTTTATACTAACAGGGTGTACTCCAGCAGCAGCTAATTATATTCACACGGACTTCGAGGCGAGTTCTAACTCGGTACTAGCGCTAATACCTGAGTCTTGATCCTCCCCATACACAACTGTATGTCTCTGTAGATTGCAAGATTCTCCGGACAGCTAGGTTGCAGGTCGGTTACAACTCTATCCAACATCTCCGCCACTTCTGATGGTGGGTATTGTCTGTCGGTGCACTTCTGTTTATTTCAACCACCAAACGGAAAATCAGCAAAACAAAATGGAAACAAATGGCAAACAACTATATATCACTATGCAACACCAGATGACGACGATACACTATTTTTCTCCACAAAGTACCACGCTCGAGACAAAGGCTCCATTTAATTGGCAGTAAAATATTTTATAAAAAAATATTCTACACGTAAATATATTTTGTGAAAAAGTTTTCTCTGTAATCGTTTTATTGTGTTTAGTTGGTTTAATGGTTGGGTGTAAATTAGTTTTGAGGTTATGGGTTCGAGAATTTGAATCTTTTTATATGAAATTATAACCGCCAAGTGGTGTAAGGGCGGCAGTTCATGGTGGTGGAGAGGTGTCTAGTGGCAGGAGAGGTGGTAGTGGAGGAGTGGCGGCAGTGAGGGTGTTGGTTGTGGTGGCAGTGGGCAACGATAGTGGAGGGTGGCGGAATTGGTGGTTCACCAGCGGCGGCGTTGGTATGGAGGTGGGTGGTGTGGCGGTGGTTCTTGGTTGCGGAGGTGTTCGCACATGTTATGTCACGATCCTTCACTCTCTGGAAAATGGTTTACAGATTTTCAAACGTGCAAGTCATTTTACATCATTTAATTGAAAACATTTTACTTGGTAAAAGATTTTACGAGACAAATTGTGAACCAAACACCAAAGTAAGGGAAAATATTTTACAGGAAAATGATTTACTACCAACCAACCGGAGCCAAAATAGATATATCAATATTACTTTGCAGGTATTCACTTTTACCTGAATAGTGAGCAAAGTAGCAACACATGAAGTGATGAGCTTTGAGGGGATAAGATTTCCAATTTCGCCAGTATCATCAACCAACTTGGAATCAGATGTTTCGCTCGTTTCCTGAGCTCCGGAAGCAGGAGGATGACGAGGTTTATGAAAAGATCCACTGTTCATTTGTTCTGAAGATTTCGCATTGACATAATCTAAAGCTTCCCCTATCTTCTCAAAAGCATCTTCTCCATCGTTTAACACAGATAGCGCCTGGAATATCAAATAAGACAGAAGAAGCGCAACCAAATTACAAACCTCGTCTTTCTCATAAGGACATAATGGATAGCTAATATTCGTACTTCACAAGTTTCATAACACTTGTTTGATTTCTGACTACCAGCTTAATTATACAAATGAAGATCAGAATGCAAGCTCAGTGACATGAATATTGCCACTAAGGTTGTCAAACTGAGATACTTAAGAAATTACCATTCTAGAATGATGAATTGTAGTAAGAGATTATCACATCGGATGTGAAACTATGCTTAACACATGTCAATTTAGTAGAAAATATCGCATGTAATGACGTATTTGAACATTTAGTAATGTACTAGGAAAAGTAAGTTCCAGGTTATTATCACATGACCTAGTAGCTTGAGCTTCACCAACAAATACATGGCTTAATAAGAGAGTTTACACAACTTTTTAAAAATTTGGTTTCATTCCCAAAAAATCCATCAAAACAGAGAGAGAGAGAGAGAGAGAGAGAGAGAGAGAGAGAGAGAGAGAGAGAGAGAGAGACCTGAAGAGCAGCATCAACCATCATCTGCGCTTTTGATGTTGAATCTTTTGCAATCTCCACCACATTACATCTTGGTTCTTGAGCATATTTAGGAAGGGCAGGAGAAGGCAGACGACCAATGCCGTCAGATGGAGTGGCAAATGACTTCTGAAAGGGAAGCACTGAGTTCGCTTGGTATGTGTTTCGTCTCCTCAAGTTGACCAAAGAAGAAGACACCTGAGAGGGATCAATCACTTAGTAAAGAAGCAGACCCAGGTTAGAGTAGAGATACAAGTTGGACAGAATTCGAGTTTGGAAGACATACCTGGTCACTAGCGTCCTTCAGCTTTGATAATACAGAGTCATAATGCCTCCTGAAAAGTTCAGAATCCTTGATCGATTCATTTTCCAAAACTTCATCATTCAAACGCTTGAGGTTCATCACCATTGCTTCCTAGAAATTAACCACGTGATATTATGATTTGTGAACAAATTGGCATGTAAAGTGCAAGTTAAGAAGAGAATCAATGATGGCATATAAACAGTACTCCGAAAAAGTAACTAACATGACAAGCCTGAGTTATTATACAAATCTGAGTAGTTCAGTCATCAGTCTACTTGCCAAGAATAGAAAGTAAGGCTTAACAAACTAAACCAGGGGTGTACACTTTGATTGTCCTGAGTATCCCCAATGAGAAAAAACAAAGGAAAACGGAAAAAAAGGAAGCTTTTACAATATTAAAAGCTAAAACCAACCAAGTTGAGTACCACCGCCAGATGAGAGAAACATTACCTTTTTGTCAAGAGCGCAAGTTAGTTCAGTAAGAGCATGTATATCGGCTTCCCTATTTACCGCGGAGGAAGGATGACCATAAGGAGGTTGTGGAGCATTAATTGCATGAAGTTTTGTCATGGCACCAATGGGACCGCCCTAGACAAAAAAGAGCAAACAGTAAATTATATATAAATTGTAATTGGGCTAGGTTAAGAGCAAGTTTGGTCATCAATGTTGCCTATCCAAAAAAAAGTTTGGTCATCAATGTTTTTCACAGCTATTATACTTAAAAGATTACAGTCTTCACTTAAATGTTGGGGTGATATAATTAAGGAACTATCACAGATCTCGAAATGACAAGACACTTCATAAGGCAAACAAAACAAAAATAAACAGAAAACTACGTAGCACTGCACTTAAAATTGATCAGGTCAGCATAGTCAGAACAGGGAACACAAGCACCAAAATCTTTGTCCCCGGCCTCTTCACATGGACTCTCACATACATGCTGAAATAAATAAATAAATAAATAAACAGATAGCCACCTAAGAGAAGCATAAAGGTACCAATATTAGAGGACCTCACAAGTTTATGATTGTTGATATCTCGGTGGTCCAGATCATGAAAATACTCACATTGATATTTAGAGACAAATTAATAATTCATTGAACTTTTGGCATACTTAACTAATAGATGAGTCAGATACGCGACACATGGCTTTTGGAAAGGGTGGTGAATGGTGATAAAATAAAGGGAAAGTATTGATAGTTTAAGGAACTTTTATCATGGAATCAAAATCTTTTACATGCATGAACTTTCAGTACCTAACAAAAAGTGCCATGTAACTGTAGCCACCTAAGGAAAAAGCAGTTTTGAAAATCAAGTTATGCCAGTGACTCCAAGTCCAAGTAGTTTGGAGAAAAAACTTTCTGAGTTGGCATGTGCAAGTGCATAATTTCAATTTGAGTATTCTTTGTTCTTTTTCCATCAATTAATAGCTTACTCCCAAGGCATTAATTGTTAAAATGTCATCTAACACAGTACTAATTTCGTACAAGATCTGCAGTTTTCTCAAATTCTATCTACTATTTTAATATTTCCGGATATTGGTTCTATACATGCAATAGTGAAAAGATGGGGGCTTTCAATGTCCATGCTTGTAGAAAGTTTGTGATCACAATCTTGTCCAACAAAATCAACCCGTGGATCACTATACTGAACCAGATTCAGCACTGAAAATACACTAGGCTCTGTGTTTGTAAAATGTTTTGGTCTGAAATGAGTCCCTTATCCACATCCAACATTTTTATTAATATTCGTGTTTGTAAAATGTTTTGGTCCTCAATCCGATCCTATGAAATCTATCTGTGGATCGTTATAAATTCTACGAGGGATCTCAATTGACAAACATGTCGAAGACAAAAGTTTACCATAAATTAGAGGCGTACATCCCCAAAATGAGCTACTTGTCCACATCCAATTATTGGATGAGTATTAATGTTATCTATCTTTGTCGAACCAAGAAGATTTTCCTTTTTTATATGGACCTTATTTATAGGTATATATTGACTCGTAATTTAACCCTTACCAAAACCTGACAAAAGAAATTGAGCATATCCCATTCCGACAGTGTCTTCCTCTGGCTCATATACTGATCAAAAGATTTTCTAATACCTTTATGAAAGAAGATTAAGAAGAACTTTTAGGGTGGAAGAATGAGGGGCATGAGCCCCATCCTTCAAAAGTCTATTGCAGATAGGAACCAATAAACTACAACCACATATTTGAAGGCGTTATACTGAAACGAAAACCTCAGAGAGATTGATTACTGTTAGATTTGATAGTTCAATCAATCCTCATAATTTACTTTTATATTCTATCACATATCATAATGATGTGCCTGTGAATTTTCATGCCCTGCAACCCTCTAACTCGTTAGGTTAGTCGTACTACCCTTTTTGCCCCTCTTTGATCATGGCAATGTACTAAAAATCCTAATTCTCCCACATACACCCAGGAGATTACAGATTACTAGGCTCCGTCCATCTGAGAAGGAATCCCACAAAATGGGATAAAAAAGCAAGAAAACTCTTCTGTCTTCTTATCTTATACTCCCTCTGTTCCATTTTATTAGTCCATTTTTTTTGCTCATGGAGTAAGGAGAAGCTATTTACTTGTTAGATTTAGCGTCCTTTGTCTTATGTGGTACTTTTATTGGGAAATGAAAAGGTAAGAATTTTAAAGAGGGTATGATGGGAAGTGAAGGGAAAAGGTGGGTAGCGTTTATAGAAAGTGGACACACAAATTGGGACACCCATTTTAGCAAACATGGACTAATAAAATGGGACGGAGGGAGTATCATTCAAAAGAATGTCAGGCTGCACACTTCATAGAGTTAGAGTATCCCAGATCTGCCAGTGAATAAAAAAGATTCCCTATATGTAGTAGTGTCTAAAGGACCAAAAGTTCAAGAAAAGACAAACCTACCCACAAACACATACATGGATACCATTATAGACGCCAGGGATAAAGATAATTCATTAGTGTCAGATTTTCCGTGGCCACGAGTTCATCAACAACCATGCCTGAAATGGAACCAACACATGCACTGGGGTTTTCCGAAGTGCAGCAGATTTGGCAACAATCATATTAAAGTCTTCCACTTCTACGCTGGTATAACTTGATGATTTCTTTTGGGGCGGTTTTATCTTACCCTGGTCTCCTCGTGTGACTTTCATACATGTTGTATTCCTTTTTTTACTTCACACATTTGAATCTGCATCGCAGGGATTCAGTGAGAGTGGGAAGAACATTGGGAATCTTCAAGTTGAACATGCACCTTAAGTATTTTTTTGTAGTACAGCCACTCAAAGCTATTAATGAGATGCCCAAAATGCCGTATACAAAATTATGATCATCATTCTAACAATAAATTAGTGAATAGAAAGGCAGTTCGGGGAAGGGTTTTGAATCCTAACTTAGTCCAATCCCTTCCTGTAACACTAGATCCAAGTACCAGATCTATACTGCTACAAAGAGTTACAAGATTGAACGTTTGGAAACTATTGAGGTCTACTTCATCGCATTGTCTGAGTTTACGAGACAGTATCTAAACTTCATGCATTACGGTTGATGCATGAACAACAATTATCCCAGGCACTTCCCTAGTATTGACAAAATCTCTCGAATAATTTCCGACAGTGTAAGACACAGCAATGACCCTCAAAGATTTCTGACGACGATGGGACCTAACAGATGGAAAAGCGATCCTGCCAGGAAGCTTTCACTGAAATGAGCCCTTTTAGGCCGAAAAACACATAAATGAGTGCCATCTGGGGGATAATATCAATTTAGCCTCGCTTTGAAACCGATAGTTAGGAGTACAGGTATTTGGGTTTAAAACCGATAATCCCATTAGAGGTTATTTCCTTTAAAATCGCTAGTTCTATTATAGGTTTCATACTTGAGAAATAAATCAGATGTAATGCTGTATAAAGCTAAAAACTGCTACTCACACAGTCAGTTTGAAACTTAAAAACCTATACTCCTACTATCGGTTTCTAAAACCTATACTCTTATTATTGGTATTATCCCCTGGATGGAGATCATTTTGGTTTTATGGGCCAAAATAGGCTCATTTCAGTGGAAAACTCATCCTTCCGCGTTGTATGCTTGTATTCCCTATTGATTCTCCACATAGCAGATTACTGACAAATATAGTGAAGAACGAAAAACCGTATGACATAAATCCGGTCAACAGAAAAGATAACTAGGAAACAATGATCAGTGTGAAGTTCCCTCAATTAGAGAATTCGAAAGCCTACTGACCTTTGCCTGCCTCACAGGAAGACGCTCATTAGAAGCATGTATTGTAGGAGCGGAGTTCAATTGTTCAGCTCTTGTTTCTATCGAATCCAGAGAATATTTATGAATTCCAGCACTCTGTCTCTTCAACATTGAGGGGAGATTTTCCATTGGGTTAAGAGGCATACAAGCAATATCCTGAAAAGAAACAGAGTCAGTCATCCCAGTCGTTCTAAATCCCAAAGTTTTCTAGAAGTTATTGACCAACTTTCAGGCAATGCATTTTCCATGTCTTCCGAATGCCGATATAGGCCAGTTAAAAGGAAACTACTGATGCAAAAAAAGACATTTGATAAAACCCACATTTCCAGGGTTAACGGGAGATCTAAATCAAGAGTAGTACAATAGTTACTATTTTCCCTCTCCTATCCCGTGTCTTTATGTGAATTGGAAGAAAATTTAACATGTTACCATGAACTGATGAAACAGAATATACGCGAATTTTTGAATATTGTTCAAATAGGCAATGAAAAGCAAACAATTCAACATACCTGGACCAGCTCAACCCCCAATTCCGTACGATCAAACTGAATCTTGTACTTGTCATGATCCACCGTGAGCACACTTCCACCATGAACTTCTCTTGACTTGGGATGAATAGCAATCACTCGCTGCCCGACTGATAAGGGGCGAGCAAAATCTGCTGGCAGGCCCTCCCTTACACCAGCACGAAGCTCGTCATAACATTTTCGAACGGATTCCCTATACTGATTCAGCTTTGCCTTCTCTTGATGCAAATAGAATTCCGAGAACCTCCGGCATGAACCCAGGGAACTACGTCAAGATGAAAATCGACATGAAGCATTTATTATGACAAGATATTATGTTATAACTTCGAAATATTGAAATCTATTCTTATAATGCAAACCAACATACTTTCTTATGAAACCCCACTCGCTTCGAGTTAGCCTTGGAGCATGACCCAATCCGGCATGATTTAAGTAATCCACGAAGGCCCTTTGATAGAACCAAGGGTAATCAATTGCACTGTAAAACCACTCATATCTGCACCATCTACGTAAAGGCAATGATGATAAACAGCAAGATAACTTATCCTGCAAAATCAGTATTATGCTTAGTATTAAATCTTAATCTAACACATAAAGTAAGAGATGCTGATACAACCTTCAAAGAGTGAGCTCCATCATGTAGAACAAATTGATCTCTTGACTCGCCCTTGGATGACTTGATCTCTTTCTGAATAGGCATACGAACGGGATCCTTCTTGCTTTTTCTTCGTTGCCTAGTAGCTGGAGCAGTGTGGCTTGTTGCTGGGACCTCTGCAGTAGATACTGCCGAAATCTTAGGTAATCTTATCTGATCACTAAATGAAGAACACTCTGCCGGTCCAGTAGATTCTCCAAGTTCTGGAGGAGAACTTATTCTATCAATTTGTTGACCTGTAACAGCTGATTTATCCCCTGCGACTCTAGGCTAGAAACATTTCAAAAGAAAATGAAGAAGAATCAAATAGTAGTTATGAGATTATCGTAGTACATGCTTACTATAAGAGATACATGATACTATATGCAAACAATACTGGTACACCACTGTCATTCTCTGGCTTGAGAAACTTGAGCAAAAAACCTTAGTAAAAGAGGGCAACACACTGTAGCAGTAGCTGGTAAATGAACAACATTAATAACAGCCGAAGTTTGCTATTGCACACTCACCTCAAGCAGTGGAAAACCCTTTCTTGTATTGGGCAACAAAGATTGCTGCACCCCTTCAGGTATAACTTCATTAAGGGGAGCCGAGTTCTTTCCTTTTCTAGACCTTTTGGGTGCCGAAGTCTCTATATTTGGTGTCTCTGTAGCACCATTAACTTCAGTTCTATCCCTTTTCTTAGAGATTGCAACATGCACGCCTGACCTACCAGCCAAATCAAAAGTTTCTTTCTCCTCCTGCACATGCGCAGATGACTCTGGACCCAACCAACAAAAAGAACGGATAAATGAGAAAAAAGAAACTACATAGAGAAACTACAATTCAAATGCTTTCACCCAGAAAAGAGAATAAAATGAGCAGAAAATGCACGTTGATGCAGCAACACCAAAATATATCTCTTTGTTCGATAAGCTACAGGTTTCCAAGCTAAGCCATAATTATAACTTCTCTAGTTAGAGGTCTGTTCTGTTCTAACAAAATAGCAGAAGAGTGGGGAGTTGAAACTCCAACACTATGGGGGAAATTTGGTACCTTCTTCATGTTCTCCAAAAGAGTAATCATTTACCATAATCAAAAGAGGCACCATAGGACCATAAGAATCCAGACTCATAAAAGACTGGTTTTATCAACTTTAATGTACACAAGGTTATGATAGTGATATCCGTGAGCCAACAATACAAAACTTGACAAGAGAAGAAACAAATTTATCATAAAAAAAAAAGACGAGAACAAAAAGGAAGTGAATCTGAAACGAAGGACAACTACAGCTCATACAAACTAGAGAAGCATGATCCTATAAACAGACATGTAAATGGTGAGATAAATAACAGAAGCAAAAATATCTAACCAGATTCCTCTGTTGATGGCATCATCAAGCACGCATCTACCAAAGTGTTCAGGGCCCCAAACAAAGAGTCATCATCTGCGAGTAGAGGAAATTAAAGAAAATGGTAAATGAGGAAACATAACATCATATGGAATTCCGCAAGGTTACATCTCTTATGGAGAAGATAGATCAAGAAATTAATGGGAAAAAGATCCGTGCAAAAAGGAACCGAAGTGTCATAGTCTAAGAAAGTAGAAAACATGATCTACACCAAAATCAGAAGGGACATTCGATCGCTTATTAAACTACAATCTAGTGAGCAGCTTCTCTATCATCTGCAAATGGCAATTTGTTTCCCAATAGATCCCCATTGACCAGCTGACTTTATCACGTTCTTCCATAACTTTGTCTCCGTCTTCTCTCTGGTTTCACCCAGACCTTAGCAATGTGTATCATATCAGGATTTTTCATGATTATTTCTGACTAGCAACAATACAACAGATTTAATTCTTCTCAATTTTGATCTTTAGATATCCGTTCGCGACTCCATCTACTGTCGACCTATAAGCCCCCTTTCTTTCCCTTTTGTTTCCTATGTCCACAGCCAAAGGTGCCCACCTTTTCTTCTCTTCCTCTCCTGTCACTATTGACTTTCCACCCAAGGTAGCCAAAACATTGAGAAGGAGAAAAAAAAATAGAACAAGAATACATGGACAAAATACAGGAAGAAAGGGTCCCTGGAGATCTTTACTGGATGGCGAGTAAAATATTATCAAGTATAAAAATCTGCATAAATGTAAGATGTGTACGAATGCATTCAAATTATTTAGTCTCTTTAGGCTACTGTGCGATGGAATAAACTGAACTGTAAACTGGTGAAAGTATGTAAACACTCTATGAGAATCTCTTCTAGAGCCTAGGGCTATTTCATTAAGCTCTTTTGGCAAGTTCCTGGCAGTGAAGTTGTTTTCACCATAACACTTGGCAAGTTTGACCCCGCTGTCTGTGAATTTAACCCTTCAAGTTTCATGTTCGCAGATACACAAATAGAGGGCATTGTGCCTTGGCCTAGGTAAGTATGTGACCTAACCAATGACTAAAGTCTCATCACTCTGGATAAATGTCAACACAACAGCAAACTAGCACTGCTTACCTCTGTACTCTCCAGACCAATGACCTTCAAAAATACCCGAACTCCTGTCCATCACAGGAAACCAGAAAATGCCACATCCATGATACACCTCAATCACAATTCCTAAGCCAAGGAATCCCAGTATAACCAAACTAAGTTACTCCACGACTGCAATCTCACTAGCCCCAACTGTAACGTTACCCATTACCTTGGCAGTACCCGGCCAAAGTAAAAAAAAAGGTGTGTGTTTAATCCAGTAAGGCAGCAACCACCCTTCAATAACTCGAAAGAAATAAATGGAGGGTAAGACTTTGGCGTGAGTTATGAAAAATGTAGCTACTTATGAAGTGGTCTCTGAAGATTTCAATGTCAAACTGGTAGATGTGCGAGGAATGTGATTTCTGTAATTCGATAGATGGTGACTGTAGATGTTTGATGTGATGAAGAACGACTGAAGAAGGTACATCTGAATACATTTGAGTTCCACCAGTGCAAGAATCACATATTTCTAGTGTCTTATTGGGAACTCGAATTAAATATTGTATATTACGACTTGACTCAGAATCTCCAGCTTATGCTAAGTTGTTTTCTGGGTGATAATGTTATTGTTTTCCTACTGAAGAGAGTATCCCACAAGCTAAGAATCGCCGCAATTGCAAGAGTTGCATATTTCTTGTAACATTGTTTTTTAAATTGAGGTTCATTTTATTAAGTGAGTCAGGCAACATATAGAGATACCAACTATGGATAGGAAATCAACAGCTACTTCCATAGATTGACATCTTATAAATGTAAAGATGACATGCCCACTTGTCACAGCAAAAGCATAGTCTAGAAGGGTTCTGTTCAGATTAAGAATTACTCAAAAGTCTTTTATGAGAACATAACCGTAGAAGGCACAAATCACATTGAAACTAGCAAAAACAGTATAACATCATAATGAACTTTATGTAGATAAAAGAGGTAAAAAGTATAAACGAAATTAGCACAGAACATACCACTAGCCAACTGCGTCTTATTTCTCTTTCTTTTGCCCAGAAACGAGGTGGGGTTAGTTTTCATATCTGTAACATCATTGTGAAATGTTTCCTGGCCGTCATCAAATTGCTTGATACTCATATCTTTACCCTGTGCTTTACCACCGTAAACTTTTCCCCCCTTCTTATAAACCTCTGCCATATCAACTCCTATATCCAACAAACCACGAGTATCTGTGCCATAGACTCTGTTTATCTCATCCCTGCTGTCAAGATGGGGAGCTGCCTTTCCAGTCTGTGAAAGCTAAGCAAGGACCAATAGAATTAGATTTAACATTAAAGCAATTTCATATGGACGAAAATCTAAGTAATATATCTTTAGTAGCATGTCCTTACAGACTATGTGAACGACATCAGCATCATTACTTTCAATAGTCTGTAAGGGGAGCTAGCAGAGATCGCCAACATCGTACTTGGCCCGAAAAGGAAACAAAGCAAAAGGATGATAACAAACCTTCCTTTCGTGATTTCTGGAAGATGAAGAATTGAAGTGCTCTGTCCTAAAGGGTGATTGAGAGACCTGAGAGCCTCTCTTCCGTGAAGCCTCTGTTAGAGTCTTTGCTACCACATCTTCCATGTAATCCAACTCAGACTTTCTACTGGTTTTACTAGAAGACGAAACATAATTCCCATTGTCGTCTTCTCTACATGAGAATCTGACCGGGAAACGAGGAGTCCTTTTTCGAACAGCACAGCCTAAGCAACACAAACAAAACCAGTGACTAAATCAATCTCATCGAAGACAACCCACAAAGAAGTGTGTAGACAACTAAAACATGATTCTCTCGAAAAACAAACAACATACTTCCTGTCTTTCTCTATGGTATGATTTATCATTTGACTTAGGAACCTTCCCGAAAGTGTTTCAGGCATTAGATTCTTTAATTGCTAACATAATGTAAGTTTATGCATTACATGGTACGTCTTTCCTGCTTAGAGAAAATATAGAAGAACAGGAGCACAGAGGGCGGTAGAGAATCAAGAACAAATCCAAGCATCTGGCAAACAAGGCAAAGTAACAAAAAGGTGAAACAAACCTACATTAGTTACCCTAATTACTCATTAGGGGTCTAACTTTGCACTTCTATTTTATGCAGGCTCTATTACATTCTCTCTAGTATTTTCTTACCATAAGAGGCTTCATTTACATTACAGGAGTTTTGACAAATGACTATAAAAGCAAACTCCACGAAGAAGCATCCCAACGCAACTCCAGCTACTGAAGTTTATCAATATCTAAAACCAGTTCACTCTTTCAAAATTGCTAACAGTTGAACCCTTTTATCATGAAAGAGACTACTCCGTGGGCTTCATACCCAAAGCAGACAATACAATAAATCTAAGCGCTTAGTTTGAAGAGACTAAAGCAAGTGTGGTCCAAGACTCATTTGACGAATAAAATGACGACGAATATGATCTTGAATTAGCTAAAGGTTTTACCATCAGTGCGGATCCTATTCAATAAGGAACCATTCTTTGAGGCGGTTGGAGACGAGGAATCATCTTTGATTCCATTTGATTGAACCTTTGTCTCTTTACGCTTTAGAGTCTTCCTCGACAATCTTGAACCACCAATGTTCTCCGGCTCACCATCACTACCATCCTGTGAATTGACTATTCGTTAGAGCATAATGTAGAAACAGCTCTCTGAAACACACTCACAAAAAGCAGATATCCCTGAAGTTTCATACATATAGTGTCGAGCTGAACTTGGCAAGAAGTAGCCAGTAAAACAAAAAAATATCCCGACGATGCTTGTTTTGTCTTGAACTTTTTCCAGAGTGACTCTCTCTCATGCTGTACTTGACTAAGTATTCTACTCGGTGCATGTACCATGCATGGTCTAGGCAATAATTCAATCAGCTATGATATCTACCACATATGGTGGACCCTTCTAAAAATATTCATATACTACTTAATCTCTTTAAATTGAAGTCAACTGAATTCCAGGGTGTACGAGTGAGTTTTCGTGAAGCTGCTTGCTAGAGTTCATGAGCACCTCCAATTTTTCTTTGATTTCAATAATCAATTACCCCTTCCTTCAGGTCAGACCAAGCCTTCTAAGTTGTTTATAAAAAGATAAGGCCGAGCCTCGAAAGAATCAAGAACATCCTAGATGATTGACATTTGAACTTATAAAGTTAAACACTTCCCCCAATCTGGGGTTCAAACAAGAACACACAAATAAGAGAATATCAAGGCCTGTTTATTACAAGTAGACCTTAATCACATTGCAGTATCCATTCACAACTTAGTTATATCAGGAAACTTGTGATAGAAAAATATGTTACGAACTTTCCTTTACTATCAAGTAGGTGTGTGTTTACTTTGAAAACTTCTTGTGGGAAGAAAAAGTAAAATGATTGAAAGCACTGAATTATACTCTAAAGCCAAATCCACAAAAAAACCTCACATCATTTCTAGAAATATGCACTCGCCAGATTAGGATACTCATCAGAAGAGAAGTGATTGGCATACCTGGATGTTATTATAATAATCGGTCATCATTGCAATAAGTCCAACCACAGAAGCTGTCCCTTCTGGCAAAGATAGATATGCCTAAAACCAAGAGCACCACAAATCAATCGTAACCATAAAACAGGTACCATAAAACAGGTGCCAGACGCAGTACTCTAGCCAACTTAATTACTGAATTAATGCATCTGAACAAGAAAATAAATATTTAGAGAGAAAAAACATCTGAAAATAAAACCATTCAATTTTCTTTCCACCAGGGCAGACTAAAATGTTAGTATCACCCACCTGCACAATGGAACATTTTGGAACTAGGTAGTTTCATTTTTGTCTCAATACATGTGATCAAATCACGGGTGTAGTTCGGGGCAAATTGTAAGGGTTAACATGAATCAATCCTATTGTGACTCATCACGAAATAGATAATCTATCAGGAACTAGGCAATTATTCTCGAATTTGTGCATTTGTGTCCAATTGTGGACTCCAGGTCTAAAATGTTCTGAACCTGTTAAAAAGTGACTTTTTCCTCTCAATTAGTGGTGGCTGATCTTCTATCTCAAGAGATGGAGCGATATGTTTGAGACAAAAAGCATTGTAGGATCAATCATGACTGGAAATCAATTAAAGTAAACCTTATTTTTGCATGTGGACACTGTAAGAAACCATGGAGTTCCACCTCAAAACCAATTGACAATGAGGGGAGCAGCCCAGGACACTTATTAATTATTCTTCTTCTTGAATGTCCGATGTGGGACTTCTCAACACGCCCCCTCACGTGTGGCATTCTTTGGCCTACACGTTGATCTTTTTGTCTACGGGTGGCGGTGAGCACGTGGGTTGTTAGACCATTCACATGTGTGAGCCGAGGCTCCGATACCATGTAAGAATCCATGGGGTTCCACCTCAAAACCAATTGGCGATGAGGGGAGCAGCCCAGGACACTTATTAATTATATTTCTTCTTCTTGAATGTCCGATGTGGGACTTCTCAACAGACACGCCAAACACCACTTGGCACTTCTACTAATTCTCTTTAATATTGAACAAACAAAAGAGTTTTAGAACCTTGAATTTTCACAACTTAATGGAAGAAATTATTCTTTTATAGGATCTTCTACGAAAAGCTATCTTGACAATACGTGCATATGAAACACCACATAAAAACATAATTTGGGCAGTTAAAAATCTAAGCCGTTTTGTCTAAGTCATTAAAAAAGGTATGACCTATTGAATTGTATCAGACCATCATTGCAACTCCAATATGTTACCCGGTAAAACATTCCTATTGAATTGTATCAAACCATCATTGCAACTCCAATATGTTACCCAGTAAAACATTTGAAATTTGTCATCTCGACTTTAAATGGTAAAATGCACTGCAATAAAGTTCCCCTACAGCTTCAAATCGGGGTAGACCACTATTAAACAACCTCTTTTCGAAATGATTAGATACATTCACCCAGGAAATATTCAAGTCTCAGATGCATTAATTACTTAAAGAGTCATTTCTCTTGGCAATAAAATAACTAACAAACTCTACGTAGTCAATTAGTTAAGTCAAGCTAGCTTAATGTGACTAAATGTACGAGCTCCAGTGATATTGACATAAGAATCCAGTGTGAGTACTATAGTTTGAAGAATAATAATTGGACCAGGGATTAATAAATGGAACACTTATCTTTAAATACCGAAGGAGAAAAACTGACAAAATAAACACTTGAAATGGGACTGCAACGAGTATTTATCTTTCCTATCGTTTCAAACTTAATAGCTTTTAACAAACTTCTTACAGGAATTAATTACCATTCCAATCTTGCAGTTTCTAGTTGTGCATATTGGTTTATATTCGATCTCCCAAATCGTCCAGCATTTCAGCCTATCAACATGCTTTACCGCATCCACCTAGTAATTCCGCTTGCTAACCATTTATTACACTTGCTAAAAACACTCCTACATGCTAGGTACCTATGCATCTGAAGACTCCAAACCACCAATTTGACCTTACAGCAGCACCGAATAGGTGAGCCAGAAAATTCTCAATTAGGTCAAGAGTTTGCCGAGTCCGCTGTAAACGCTTAGGAAATCCTGACTTCCCTGACGAAAAGGTAGGGTTGATTCTAGCAGTATCATGTTGGGGGACAGTTAGGAAGATATAGCTTACAGACATGAATATTAAATGGAAACGCATAGAAGTTTTCATGTAAGAATGTCTAGGAAGGTTTACATTAGATTAAACATTACAAAGGGACATACTTTGTTCATGGTGTAAAGGGCCTCTACCATTTCAACAGATCTATCGCGTAATGCTCCAGCAACCTGGCAAATCAAAATAAATATTAGTACAAGACTTCACAATGAAATGGCATGGTGAGGTAACTAATCGATCACCAGAATGTTGTAGTAAATCTTCATGAACAAGTATACAAATTCATTTTTCATCAAGATCTGAAGATTCTCCAAGACTACCATCAGGCCTCCATTTCCCGAATAAACCAAGAAAGGGGCACTTTGGATGAGTGGTGAAGGCTCTATTGGTGTGTCCACAGCACAGGTCTCATTAGTTTAGGGACACTTTTTGCAAAGAAAATATCTTTACTTCCACAGAACATTAGATGATCATGGTCATGGTCTGATATCAAGACTACCATGACTGAGCTAAAGCCTAATATCGTAAAATCAGAACATCACAAAATATTAAAGAGCACCAACATATCATCTTTACGATATAAAATAGCAAAACAGAACAACTCATAAATTGTGCTGGTATCTCGTAGCTCCAGTTCAAGGGTTTGAATAATAATGGCAGAAAATACTACCTTCTTCCAATCTGTTCCATATTTTCTATAGGTTATATAGAAATGCTCAAGCTCTTCGCGACTCCATTTAGGTCCCATGCTGGACGGCTTCCTCTTCTGTGCAAAAGGTATTTGACAGTTAACAAAACAGATAAAATGTCCTCAAAGAATCAGATTCTAACTTCTCATCTTTTGGCAAAGAGAGCAAGCCCAACGGCCAAACCCTTAACAATCATGAAGCTCAACAAGAAACAGTCGACTAACAATAAAAAAATTGAGTTAGATACTGCAATATATGAATGACAACAAAATCTAGTGCCACTGCCCCAGCTGCTAAAGGCAGTGCATTTACAAAAATTTCAGATAATGTGCCAATAGAACCTAGGTTCTAGCAGATTGACTCACTGTGTTTGTTGGCCATAGACCAAGTCTTTTTTTTTTTTCAGATTTCAAACTTGCATTACATATTTCTCCACCAATAACCTTTTTAGGGAAAAAAACAGCTGTCGGGAATCCCTTTGATTTGAAGAAATTATTACAGGCGCTTCTTACAAATTGTAATTCCAGTCGGAGTTGGCAATATCATGCAAATAATGCAATATACGAGATGTATCTTATGACATGCTGTTGCACAGGCTAGTGAGTATGCATCAGTCAGCAGTATATCAGATAATTATCTCGTTATGCTTGTATGTCATGACTTACTATACGAGTCGTACAAGCCTATACACTCACCAATGCCTATGTACCGGTCATCCATATCACGAATGACCAATTATCGCTTACAATCATATGATTTGGTGTGACTCGCATGTCAATGGACAATTATAGTGATACTTTATTTCACTAACAAAATCAAATTCACTACTATATAGCCTCTACCACGTCGGATAAATAACTTCAGATAATACTTTATATTATTCTGTATACCACGTTCTTTGTTGAAACTTAACGAAGCCCAAACCTTTGACATTTTCCATGTCTCACCGTATAGAGTCTACAGACCTGACTCTTTCCACGTCTCACCGTATAGAGTCTACAGACATTTTGTTAAACATATTACACTGTTATTAAACAGCATACTTTCTGCAACATCAGGTTTAAGGTGCAGTGTGCTGAATACATGACAGATGTGTCCATTAAATTTATCCCAACTGATATGATTGTATTCATACAATGCTGTGTGCTGAATACATGACACAGCAAAAATGGCCAAGAGTGACACTTAACTATGATTCCAGATAGGAATCAACCAGTGGTTTGAGAGAGCATGTAGATTATGACTGAATTACTTTTTCACAAATGGTAAGGAATTTTTACTGAAAAGAGAATAGGAGGATTAGAGAAAAAAAGAGAAGTGCAGGGAGAGGATGTGAAGATACAATGGCTCTGAAGCCTAAAGAGGGTAAGGAAAAGCTTTGATCAAATAATATATCTTTCTAGGCAGATCCCAACAACTCATGCTCAATATCTTTTCAGCGGTGAAAGTATGTAGATACAATGAGAAACAAAACCAAAATATATGATACAAGAAAAATCGTACAACGAATCACCTTGCAAAAACTTTAAGCTATAATTCATAAACTCATATATACTCGAATAGGTGAAGTGCTGAACTGCAGACAACTGTAACTAGTGTGTACTACATTCAAATAGCACTGGCAATAGCCATGAGGTCGATGGCATTGTGGGGGTGAAGAAGTCGTAGCGCATAACCAGCAATTATGATTATTTTTCAAAGAGAACTGCCAGAAAAATGTTTTAAGTTTGGCAGTAGAAGAGGGGGGCTTGTCAAAACTGCTTCCAAAGGTTGATAGCCTATTAAGCATTGTTAAATCCTTCCTTCTTCAAACAATTTTTTCATTTCCTATTCTTTAAGATCTAGCATGACATGGAAGACAAATAGTAATTCAGAAATAAGAAACTGGCCAAAATTTTCAAGACAAATCCCATTCAATATCATAAAAGGTTTCAGAATAAACTAAGAGGTAGAGTGAGGTTTATAAATCCACCAATAAAATAACATGCCGAAAAAGTGCAGACATACACTTAAAAGCTGCTAATAGACTTGCTAATATAGTGATGTCATACTCACCCGTTGAGTAGATTTGTTTAAATTCACATAATCTTTCTGGGAAGACGGCTCATTGTAGTTTGGAAACCGTCTATTGCCGTTCTTGGATTTTTTTGAGGGAGCCATGACCAACTTGTATTCAACCTGAGAACAAACTTCAGATCATTATGAAAAAACGACAGAAAGAAATATAATATTTTGATCCCGTTAACTAGGACATGATTGTCGCAATATCGGCAACACATAACAAACCATTCTTCTTAACTAATTAATACAGGCTTCACGACAAAACTCGGATGTCGCATTAATTATCAAACATAGTCAAATATCAATCACATGCTACGTCACTCTCCGCAGTTACATACTAATGGAGGGAAAACGTTTGATATATGTT
Source organism: Linanthus parryae (assembly GCA_023055425.1). NCBI lineage: Eukaryota > Viridiplantae > Streptophyta > Magnoliopsida > Ericales > Polemoniaceae > Linanthus > Linanthus parryae. The sequence goes on from JALGPY010000002.1 coordinate 5,089,926, forward strand.
TATATCATTAAACGGTCTACAATTTATTTCATTTCTACAGACACTGTTTCTGTCATGCTCTGACTGAAACTAACTCCCAAGGTATAGATACAGATTCCCTATGATGAAAACACATAAATGAGACAAAATGATGCGAAAAAAACAGATACATAACAGAAACAATGTGTCAATAACTGAATTATGGTTAGTAAACACATACAAAATTATGGTTAGTAAATTTTTCACAGACAGAGCCCTGTGTCAAAAACTGAACATTTTACTTTTAATTCAGTTCTTTTCAGATGACCTTAAATAGATCTATGTCTGACACACACAGTTTCTTTACTAAAATTCACCTACTAGTACATCCAAATAAGCTTTATCTATCAAAATTGTTCTCCCTATGTAAAGATAACAGCATCCAGCACAGAAACAGATTAATAGACATGATTAATCAGCGATGATCACATAAAAAAATTAGGGATCTTAAAAGATATCAAAAACCCAGTTGATTCAGTCCACAACCGATCAGAAACCAATAAGAGAACTCAGATTTTTCCTAAGACCCAGAACACAAAATCCCCTTTTTTTCCCAGACACGCATACAAAAACCCAAGAAAAGGTCCGAAGCAAGCAAAACAAATAAGAAATCTCCCAGATGGGTCTCTACCATAGACTGAAATTCAGTTCACAAAAGGGTTAATTCACTTCACAAAAGGGTTAGAAGACCAACATCAAAGAAGAGATCCCCAGATTTTCAAATTACCCAGAAAACCAAAATCAAAACCCAGAAAAACAATGTCGGGAGCAATCGAAAAACCCTAGAATGAACCGATCAGATGAAATTGAGAGCTGTGGACAGTACCTATATCTTTTGGGGGGCGTTTTCAACAAACCATCACAAACCCAGATGAGACGAACTGAGGGAGATATCGATGAGTTCGAATTGGGTGTGGAGAGGGAAAGAGTTGGGAGAGATTCAGAGAGAGAGAGAGAGAGATTGAGAGCGAGGGTTTGAGAGATGGAGAGAGAGGTGAAAAAGGAGGCGTTGCCGCGAAACTTGAATGTGAGAACTTGGATTGGTAAAATGTGGGGAGGCTTTTGCATATATGACAACTTTCTGATATAATCTTTTTTTTTTCACAATTTGAATTTTAGGGTTTTGTTGGCCGTCCACGTGGCGGTGGTAATACAGTTGGATGATATTTGAAAGGGTAATATTCACTTCCACCCCCTTATTTCTGGTTGATTTTCACTTACACCCCACATAGTTTGGAAAAATTAACTTACACCCTCCCTTATGATTATCCACTATGCTAGTTGGTAAGGTAACTCCCAAATTCAATTTTTCGGACAGATTTATCCTTGCAGACGATGCAAAGGCCAATCCACCCCAATGTGTAACATTAACATGTGCAACGAACGCAAGTTTCGTATGCGTTTCTAAACATGGTGCAACTACTACAAACAAAAGTCATGACTTATTCGAGGGAGAGTTTATAAAATATGGGGTGGACTGACCTTTGCTGCCTCCGTAAGGGAAATTATGTCTGGAATATTGAATTAGGGAACTTAAGCTACCAACTAATAAGGTAAGTACACAAAAGGAGTGTATGCGACAACATGTTTAGTAGTCATAAGGGGTATAAGTGAATATTTTCAAACTAAGAGGGGTGTAAGTGAAAGTCAACCAAAACTAATGGGGTGTAAGTGAATATGACCCTATTTGAAAGGGAGAGACTCGTAACAGATTGGGACTTTAATGGACCTTGAAGCCCACTTGTTTGCTTAACCGCCCCTGGCTTGGCCCATCCCACTGTAAATACTTCTTTTTCCTTCTTTTTTACAATAATTACATGTTCTTTTAAAAGCACGGATGACATTAACAAAATCTGACTAAAATGAATTACATCAACAAAAAAGCTGATTTTAATTTCTACAGAAAATATATAAACTATTTCATAACATTATGGAACTTTGAATTGTATGTGTATATCAGTTATATAATGAGTCGAGTCCAGAGGGGTTAGAAACTGACTGTCCTGACGAACAACATAAGCTACATGAGGACTTGTGACTGTAAGGTAAACCGGATTACCGAAAAGTTGTCAATATTGAGTAGGATCATGTAGTGGTTCCCCCTTAAGGGATGTCAACAACGGCGGACACAAATTTTTTTATCAGGGTGGGCACACTGACTTCTTTCTAAAAAAATCTCTCGACACATGGTTATTTGAGACATTTTCAAAAATATTAGGGTCTCTTTATAAAATGAGGGGGGGGGGGGGCTATGTGAAATTTCTTAAAACTAAAAGTACGGGATAAAAACCCAAGGGAGATCTATGCCCACCTTGGGTGTAACATAGGTTCGCCCTTGGGTGTCAACATGAGGTTGGGCTTCAACGGGATGGAGGCAACCTTGTGATGATTCAGTCAATCATGCAGAAGTAATAATATCATAAGCATATTGGCATGAGAGAGAGAGAGGGAGAGAGAGTAACCATTAGCATCAAAAGTAACCTTAACAGCAAAAGAGGCCCAAGTATTTCATGCCAAAATGGTGCTACAGGGAATCCTTCAGTTCAGTAATACCAACACAATCATCTTATATTATTAGCATCTTATCATTAGTATAAATCAATAGAAGAGTAATTACATTATCTGTATGACGGATGAAGAGAGCAGAGTCATATGAACTAGAAGATAAGCTATGTTAGCGTACTTGTAATACTCCGTATTTTAAATAGGGGTAATATAGTAATTTGACGAGAAAAATAAAATAAAATAGTGTTGGGTTGCGAGTGATAGTTTGGGTATTTTTCGGGAATTTTATTAGACCAGAAGTTCGTGCAAAAAATTTTATTTTTCGAGATATATTTTAATTTTTCTAGACGGCGACGCGATAGTGACCACCGCGATAACATGTACGTGTGCCACACCCTAGCATTTCTATTAACTATTTGTTTAAATAAATGAAACTGAAACCCACTTTTCTCTTCTTGTTTCTTCTCCTTCACGACCACGACACTCACCGCCCTCACCATCACCGCCACCCTCATCACCGCCCTCACCAACATCACCTCTCCAAGAAATCTACAGCTATAAAAGCTCATAGCCCCTGCCTTCTCCCTCCACACAACCAGCAGCCGCCACCACCACTCTCTCTCTCCTCTTTGTCTTCTCCGACGAACAACAACCACCACAACCACCGACACCAAGGTCTCCACCCATCACCACCATCATCCCTCTCTCTCTCTCTCTCTCTCTCTCTCTCTCTCTCTGTCTCTCTTTGCCTTGTTTTTCCCCAGCCGAAGGCAGCAGCAGCAGCAGCAAACAGTGGCGAAGCCACCCACTGCCGCCACCATTCCCGACGGCAAAACCGCCACCACCACCACTGTTCCTCTTTTCTCCACTCATACCCATCTCTCTCTCTATCTCCCTCCCTGTCTTTAACCCATTAGCAGCAGAAGACGAAGAAAACAAAAAGCTGTAACAACAGCAGTAGCCGGAGAAGGCCATCGCCGCCATTCCTCCATAACTTCCGGCGGGAAGTTTCGTCCGGCCAAACCAAGGCCACCCAGACCTTTTTATCTGTCTCTCTACCACCTAAGAGGGTCGAAAGAGTTCCAGAAGTACTGAGCCAAGCCCAGGAGTAACCGGAGCATTCCCGTCGAGCTCCACCACCGCCGACGACTTCGGCAACGCAACCCGCTTCATTTCTTGTCCATTTCTGGTATTTCTTGGGCTAGGTATGATCTAAACCTTCCTATTAGTTGTTTCTAATGATCAAAATCATGTCCTTATGGGTTGAATCCACGTTTGAATTGGAATAATTTAAAGTGTTCTTGGTTGGGGTCTATATTTGCCATTTTCAAAAACTGCTAGGAGGGGGCTGACTTTTACTTAAGTTGTTTGGGCTGATTCTATTTCATTATTTAACTTGTTTTATTATTTATCTTTTTACTACAAAATCAACTTGTAAAATATCATCTAAAAATTTGTAAATATTTTTCATAAGATAATTAAAAGTGCTTGGAAAATTATATTACTTGTTGATTTTCACTTTAGTATATTTGAATATTTGTTTGATATAATATCAACTTAGTTTTAGATATTGAGTTCCAAATAATTATTAGTGCCTTAAAAACAAGCATGTTTGTTTGAACCAAATATTGTTCCTTAAATAAAAAAATAATAATAATAGTAATAATAATAACTCTTTAACAAAAGCTAGTTTTCCCTCATTTGTTTTACTTATTACGTTTATTTAATTATAAATACAACATTAAATAGATTTCCAAACATTAATTGCTTTAATTATATATCTATTGCTTCAGCTACTTAATATCAGTTTTATTTTGAAAATACTCATTTTTATATTTATGAGAATATGACATAAAAACGGGTTTTATTGGGGAGTCCGAGAGCCGAAATTAGCAACCAACCTAGACGAGCGTTCTTCTATTTAGATATACTGTCGTTGTGACTGTAGAATTGATGATTGTAGGCGACAGGTTCACAAACAAGGACTACGAGCATCCGTAAAAGCTGTGTGTGATAATTGTTGTTGAATAAGGTGAGATTACATGCTTAGCCTAGCGTGCCTAGGGTTAAAAACTGACTGTCCTGACGAACAACATAAGCTACATGAAGAAGACTTGTGATTGTAAGGTAAAGCGGATTACCGAAAAGTTATCAATATCGAGTAGGATCATGTAGTGGTTCCCCCTTAAGGGGTGTCAACAAGGGCGGACACAAATTTTTTTATCAGGGTGGGCACACTGACTTCTTTCTAAAAAAATCTCTTGACACATGGTTATTTGAGACATTTTTATGAATATTAGGGTCTTTTTATAAATTGGGGGGGGGGGCTATATGAAATTTCTTAAAACTAAAAATACGGGATAAAAACCCAGGGGAGACCTATGCCCACCTTGGGTGTAACATAGGTTCACCCTTGGGTGTCAACATGAGGTTGGGCTTCAACGGGATGGAGGCAACCTTGTGATGATTCAGTCAATCATGCGGAAGTAATAATATCATAAGCATATTGGAATGAGAGAGAGAGAGAGAGAGTAACCATTAGCATCAAAAGTAACCTTAACAGCAAAAGAGGCCCAAGTATTTCATGCCAAAATGGTGCTACAGGGAATCCTTCAGTTCAGTAATACCAACACAATCATATTATATTATTAGCATCTTATCATTAGTATAAATCAATAGAAGAGTAATTACATTATCTGTATGACGGATGAAGATAGTGTTGGATTTTGTCTCGAATTCCGCAAGACGAATCGGTATACCCGATGCGTCTGATTTGTCCTCTGAGGAGGTGATCTCTGAGGAGGTGATGGCTAGGGCTTGGTGGGCTTTTCCACCTCCTCTATATTAGTATAAATAGAGGTGCTAGCTATTGTTTCTAATTGAGTGGAGTCGAGTTGAGAGAGATTGGTGAGAGATATCTCTGAGTGGATGTATGAGGTTAGGGTTTCATGGTTGTAGGCCATGAGGATGAGAGTACCGCGTCGACGTAGTCCGCGGATTGAGCCGTCTCTCCCCTACGATGTATTCCCTCATTGATATAGTGATATTCTCCTCCTCCCGTGGATGTAGGCGGTTTTGCCGAACCACGTTAAATTCTTGTGTATCGTTTTTCTTCTCCTATATGGCGTGTGTTGAGTGTGTGATCGTGTGGTGTTATTTTTTGCTTCCGTTGCGGCGGGAATTCGACGAATAATTCCCCAACAAGTGGTATCAGAGCCAGGTTCACGATCCGGGTGGAGCGCGCGAAGAAAACAGAGGTTGAAAAACAAGGAAAAGAATTGAAAAAAAAATAAAACGAGCAAGGAAAGAAAAAAGTAAAAAGTTGGTCTTTCTTTATTGTTCGTGGGTTGCTTGTGGAAGCACATAGGCACTAGTGTGCTGCTGTTGATTGGAGGATCAGGTGAGAAAAGATCCGGTGAACCACCAGTTAGAGTGCTCCAGTGCTCCACATGTGGCCGAGACGCGATCGAGCGGTCCAGATTGTTTTGGGTGTTTCTGAGCTGCCTGTAAGTCCGATTGGACTCGAACAGGAGGTGAACCCTAAGTTTTTGGACGTTCCCGACGCGATGGCAGGGTCAGATTCTGCAAAATGTCGCTGGATTTTGCAAAATGCTGACGTGGCAGTTTGTGGTGAGATCCATAGGTCAAAAATTGTTCGGGTGGTTATGGCGTGCCTGTAAATCGGATTGTGATGAGTCAGGAGTCTAACCCCATGTTTTTGGACGTTGCGGATTCATCGGTATGGTCAGAATTTCGAGATTCTGACTGGATTGAGAAGGTCGGCATCAATCGATATCGGTAGGTAGATCGAAGACGACGGGATGCGATCCGGGTCAATCAAGTTCAAGTCCAATCAGGTGGGGTCAATTAGAGGCGTTTTCCTGATTGAACGTTCGATTGGCAACCTATGCAGGCTTGGGAGTGTGTTAACAGGTGGAGCTGCTGCTCAACATAGGCAAGAAGCATAAGCTTTGTGTGATTGTGAGCACGAGACGCAACAGTTGTTGAGGAGTCTGGCTAGAGACGTGGGCAACTATTGCAAGGAAATTCACAAGAAGCTCCAGGGCAGAGATTGAGACGGTGGACGCAGTTGACAAGGCCATGGCAGAGGTGGCGTCCTGATATCTCTGTGTGTGGTTCGTGACGATAACTCTTGAGCAACTCGAGGCAAGAAGAGAGGTAAGTCGCGGCGGGTTCGCAAAGTGGTGGCTTTGCAAGACGTCTTGGTGAAGGCGTGTAGTCGAACAGGAGAAGCAACAGCTAAAGGAGAAGCACTCAGAGCTAGCGTGAAGAAACACGTGGTTGACGTGTGAGGACACTGAAGCATGGAAATAGTGCAGGCTATGCAGCAGTTTCAGGTTGTTCGAGACGGAGCTCAAGTGACGAGAATGGTGATGAAGAAAACTACTGCACTAGTGAAGAGGAACGGATTCTCGTTTGCACTTGACGTGGTTGGTGGAGAACTCTCCAGTGATGAGCTAGCTGGTGGAGAGATGGAGCCACACTACTCCCCAAAGTGTCATGCTTTGGGACGCACGCGTGTCGGGGGTGCGAGGCGTGCCCTAGGAGGTGGTGCAGAGCATCTCGGTAGAGGTGCGATGGCGGTCCATGCAGTTGGAGCATGGCGGATGCGGCGGAGTTGACATCAACAACGGAGTTGGCTGAGGACTTTACTAGGCGCTTGCAGAATTCAAGCCAAGGTGGAGTTTGTTGGATTTTGTCTCGAATTCCGCAAGACGAATCGGTGTACCCGATGCGTCTGATTTGTCCTCTGAGGAGGTGATCTCTGAGGAGGTGATCTCTGAGGAGGTGATGGCTAGGGCTTGGTGGGCCTTTCCACCTCCTCTATATTAGTATAAATAGAGGTGCTAGCTATTGTTTCTAATTGAGTGGAGTCGAGTTGAGAGAGATTGGTGAGAGATATCTTTGAGTGGATGTGTGAGGTTAGGGTTTCATGGTTGTAGGCCATGAGGATGAGAGTACCGCGTCGACGTAGTCCGCGGATTGAGCCGTCTCTCCCCTACGATGTATTCCCTCATTGATATAGTGATATTCTCCTCCTCCCGTGGATGTAGGCGGTTTTGCCGAACCACGTTAAATTCTTGTGTATCGTTTTTCATCTCCTATATGGCGTGTGTTGAGTGTGTGATCGTGTGGCGTTATTTTTTGCTTCCGTTGCGGCGGGAATTCGACGAATAATTCCCCCAACAGAGAGCGGAGTCATATGAACTAGAAGATAAGCTATGTTAGCGTATTGTAGAATTGTAGAGCAAAACTTATCAAACCAAAGCCCTGTGGGTTTACTTAAGCCCACATGGAGTGCGACACATGGAGCATACCTGTGATACAGAAATCTCAAGGCCAGGTGGAGGCTGTATATACACTTCTTCATTAAGATTGCCTTTCAGAAATGCATTATATACATCCGTCTAAAATAAATTACAATGCTTTGGAGCAACTACGACTATTGGACCGTGTATTGTGGTGACTTTAAAAGTCTCTTCATAATATTAATCATTCCTGTGTAGAATATTTAGGCACCATTCGATGCTTATATCTTCCAATAGTACCATTAAAAAGAGTCTTAACTTTATATATTCAAGGGTAAAAGACAAAAGCCACCCCTCGAGTATGGGGTATATACAAAAACATCCCTCGTGTTCGGGGATATACAAAAACCACCCATGTAAGAGTTAGCATCTAACGGCTCACTAACGGAGGTTCGAAAAGACAAAAATACCTTCATACTGGAGAAAAATGTCACACTATAAATACTATTTTTTCTTCTTCCTCCCTACAATCTAAACCCTACCGCCTCCTCCTTCCCACTCTCTCTCTCTCTCTCTCTCTCTCTCTCTCTCTCTCTCTCACTCCTTCCGCGTGAGGTTCTGCACTCCTCACACTTCACCTCCGTCCACCGCCGGAGCCGTCCCCTTCCTGGCACACAATTCTCTCTCAACCGCCGCCACTCATCCCCTCCTTCTTATCTCCTGGCGAACGAACGACCAGTGCCGCAAAGCTCGGATCTCTCTCCGATTTCGGTTGAGCATATCCACAATTTTGTCGATGTCGAAGCCCTAACACCAAATCGATCGTTTTTGAGAACACGAGGGGTTGATGATAGCGAAGCCCTAACACCAAATCGATCGATGTCGATGGCGAAGCCCTAATACCAAATCGATCGATTTCGGTTGAGAACCGGATATGGGAGGCGATGGTAGATGGAAAGCTGAACCCATAAACTAGGTCAGAGCTCGTTCGGAGAATCGCAAAGATGACACCTAGGATTGGCGGCTTCGGTGGTCTCTTCCCTCTTGGTATGGGCTCAATCTCTCCTTAATTTCGTCGATTTCAGTTGGGTTATGATAAAAAAGAAGTAATCTTGGACTCTGTCACACTGATTTCAGTCGGTTATTTATCATTGTATAGAGGCTAAAGAATGAAACTTTGAGTTGTTATCAGTGTTAAAAGAACAATTTTTACCACAACCCTCTTTAAGTTTGTGTGGAATTTGCAATTAACAAGTGGTTTAGTTTGTTTTGGGGTCTGAATGAAGAACAGTTTGAAGGCTTTGTTTCACTATGCATTGATGAACTATTGATTGTTAGGGTTATGTTTTGTGGCTGGCACAGATGGAGTAGGAATCAAATTGAAGCTCGCTTTCGAGACTGGAATTCATGATACTATTCATGATACTTTTGAAGGAAGATGGCTCCATAATGGATAAGAGAACCAGAATTTTCAATTTATGCTGTAACGATGCTCTGTGGGCTACTGTGGAAGATTGTAAATCTCTTTCTGCCTCTTTTTCGTCCTGTTCTTTTTGTGTTGTCCCAAGAGCTCATAAATTGTGCTAATGATGTTTTTGAACTTGTCTAAGCCTTGTTGGCTTTGTATCCTGTTTCCTGTGACAATTTTGGTCCCTTTTTCTTAATGAAATTCTGCAATTTGTTTGAAAATGGGTACTACTGTTGTTGTTGGTGGTGGTGGTGGTGTTCAAGAACACAAGAACATGTACAAAGTAAACACAAAAACACAAATAGGGGCAAAATGGTCATAAAAAAGACAGATTGCACCCACATAGTAATTGATTGTAACGGAAGGGTGCTTTTCGTCTAACGTCCATCCACTGACAGGGGTGGTTTTTGTCTTGACAGGGGTGGTTTTTGTATATTCCCGAACACGAGGGGTGTTTTTGTATATGCCCCATACTCGAGGGGTGATTTTTGTCTTTTACCCTATATTCAATCGTACCCGAATGTATTTTTTATCGCGTGATAATTGAACCAGATTCCGATTTGGAGTTTTTTCCAAAGCATACAACTCATCTTTCATAGCCTCCATCCATTGTGGATCAGAATTTGCTTCTTTATATGACGGTGGCTCATGTTGTTTAACAATAATACCCAAATCACTAAACCAGGTTAGAATTGTATTTTCTGTAGTTGATAGACGCTGTTCAACATTCTCATTCGTAAATCATGTCCCGGCTAAGATCCCCCAATAACCAAACACTGAAAAACAAAAACTCGTATCATGTTACAGTACAATTATATCGTACCCCATATTCGAGTACATCCCTTTTACCCCCTCCTTCTTATACCACTCCCAAACGAGTTCATAGGAGACTAATGACGTAAAAGTTACAGGTGGTTGAGCCATGTGATTGTAACAACCCGAGAACGGATGAGCAACTTCTTTATCCGCACCATCCGATAAAAATGTTTAAGCTTTGAAGGTGCTAGTAGTATTACACAAGGTTTACTATATACCATTTATCTAATCAATAATATCTCAATGTGGGATGGGAAATTACATTCCCCACCTCATATAATCGATGTTCTCGCCGAGGGTGCTCATTCATGTATCCCCTTGGTTGGCGGTGCGATGACAGCGACATCGCAGTCCTCGTGGAGCTGGTGTTGGCTATGATGCCTCATGTAACAACCCGAGCGGATTTATTAACCGAACGACTACTTTATCCATATCCATACCACCGAATAAAAATGCTTAAGCCTTGAATATGCTAGTAGTAATCTACAAGGTTCACAATATACCAGACATATGATCAAAAATATCTTGATGTGGAATGAGATAATACAATTGTATATGTACTAGTTAAGAGTAGTGGTACCGTCCGAGAGGGAGCCCAAGACGAACTATGCATATCCGTCTTTGATTTAATGTATTGGCATAATAATGGTGCATTTGGCAGCGGATACGTATCTTTATGCGGAGTTGAGGACATATGGTATTTTTTAGAAATTTGTTATCGAACAATCGCTTGTTCACAAACGGCAGCTTGCATTACATATTATGGACGCTGACTCAATAATGGTTTAGAGGCTAAATCAAAAATGTTGTGGCTGTTTAGAAAGCTGGTGTCTCAAAATTATTTGGAAAATTTACTTTGAATTTTGTAAAACATAATGTTTTGGTACAAAGACGTTGCCCTGAAATGCTAATAACATGGCTTGATGCTTGGTAAAATCTATTATAAACCCTCTACGGAGAAGCAAAATGACTAAAATATATTGCATTCGGGTGCAGAGGAATTATTCGAAAGGCACGTGGAGAAAGCAATTTCTATATACTCAGAAGCTGTTGTGAGACAATAGCCGCTGTTTGAAAAACAAGTGAATTTTATATTTATTAAACGAATAAATTGATTACCGCTATCTCGAAGCACTTTTAAAGAAGCACAAGCTATACCAAATGGGCTCTAAGTTGAGCATCTCCAACAGCAAAGTTGTCATTGGACTAAATTTGTACATGCCCTAAATTTTACACCAACACTTTTTGAGTTTTTGCTCCAGCAGATGACCTAAATATAGGCCACCAGTATTATTTTATAGTTTTCATTATTAAACAATCATGTAACTACATATGTTTAATAACTAATTAAATTTTGAAAGAAAGATAACGAATTGATTAATTTGTTGAAGTGAGAGAATTTGTAATTATTTTTTTGTTTTATTTATTATAAATAATGAATTAATAAATGACTAATCATTATTTTTAATTAAATAACAAATTAATTAATTTGTTGAAGTGAATGAATTAATTAATCCAAACGTTGGATTTGCAAGAGAAGTGGAGAGGAGGAGAGCAATAAAACTGACTTTTTTATTTTTACACCAGGTTCAATTGTCTTTAGTTTAGGCCAGATGTAGTCCAAAAATAGGCCAGGTGCAAATATATGCCAGATTTTGCACCAGCTGTTGGAGCTGGTTTTTGGGCAAATCTGGCCTATATTTATGACGAAGACAGTTTTTACACCATCTCTCGGAGATGCGTACCTTTCTCTTAATAAAGAAACAAACACATGACCTTTTCTTCCCAGAAATTGAAGTTCTTCAATAGTCAAGAAAAAGAACCATCACAGTCCAGATCAAAGCTAGACAAGGGCACAATTATGAGCCAAGGCATTACAAGAACAAGAAACAACGAAAACAAAAGAACAAGATATGGAGGCTGCCAAGGTTCTCCTCCAATCTCCAATAACCTAGCCATATATGCCCGCTGAGACGCCGGGCTGAGGAAGAGAGGAAGAAATTCCATTCCCAGTTATGGTGTTCAGTATCAGTATGCACATTAGGGCTTGTACGCAGCTACAAACCATTTTTCACTCCTTGTGGCAGCTTCATCCGACAAGTATAGACTTCTACAGCGCCTAACCCATCATTTCAATCGCGCAGCAGAAGCTTCAATTGCGATAAAAATCACCCTCCTCATCGCACATTTATACGCGCAGGTCTAGGTCTATCATCTTCGTAATGATCCCTGTCATTACCTGACTGGTTTTTGTAAGAACTACTTGAGCTTCCGCGACGTCCACTGCCAAACCGTTCTCTAGGGTTACCACTTGGTTTCCTACCGCCGTGTCTATTTTCAAACCCATCACTGTTAGGTCTTCTATCATTATTCCTCTCAAATCCCTTGCCTGTAGGTCTCCTGCCATTGGATCCAAACCGCGAGCTTCCAGAAAATTCGTTACTTCCACGACCTCTTGAGTTGCCTCCTCTGCTTGATCTATTCCAGGACAAGGATCTATCTTCATCATCGGAGTCCAATTCAGAGCCATTGCCACGGGATCTTTGTGACGATCTGTTAAAATCATTGCCCATAGATCTTTTACCGTTTGATTCAAATCGCGAGCCCCCAGAAAATTCATTATTGCCACGACCTCTGGAACTGCCTCCTCTGCTTGATCTATTCCTGAATGAGGACCTATCATCATCATCAGAGTCCAATCCAGAGATATCATCTTCACTGTCAAGAATCCTTCTCTTCCTGGATCCCAAATCACTAGAATCCCTTCTATCAGCTCTATGTTTCCTCGATGAAAAATTTGATTCTGCTGAATCATCTGAGTCAGAGGTGGAATCAAAATCATCATCTGAGACAAAACTTCGTACTCTACTGCCTTTTGTTTTCTCTTCAAACTCAGCAACATGGCTTGATTTCCAGCTGGTATGAACGGGAAGATCATTGTCTGAATCAAAATCTACTCCGTCAACGTCAGAGCCGGACTTGGCTGACTTTCTGAAAGTCGTCTTGGAAGACTTTCTTTGGTTAGTAACTCTGCCATCATCAGAGTCTTCGGCGTCTTCCGAGTCGGACGGGCCTTCAACATCAGAAAAATCAATTGAAGATCGCTTCTGTAACTGATCATCATTCTGGGTATCAACCTCGTAACTATCAACATCATCGTCATCTTCGTCGTCAAAATCATCGAATCCTGTTGCGGGTTTTCTATGTCCGTGGTCATAGTTCTCTTCTTCGTGCGCACTTGGAGTTCTTTTGGACATGAACAAATCATCTCTAGGCTTCCTTAGGTTTTCTCGAGAATCATTACGCAAGGGGGAGTCACCATCTGGCTTCCTTGAATCTCCATACTCGAAAGCAGCAACGTCTGCCCCATCAGACTCATTATCATCAAAATCAAAATTCCATGCGTTGGAAAATTCGCTCCGGTTTGGAATCTTCCCAGGCCTTGAGTTCGGATCACGGTGCCTGTTTTGTTGATTTTCGGTGAATTCATCGGGTGGGCGCTTGTGCTCACAGTGAAAGCATACCGTGTTTCTCCTATAATTTAAGTAGTTACACCTGCAAACAATAGCACCAAATGCAGGACAAACATAGCATTAATATTGAAAGAAAGAATAGAATGCAATTTGCAAAAGGAAAGTTCAGTTTGTATGAAACAGCAATATTTTCTTTCCTGTGCTCAATAAATTACCACATTAAATTCTGAACATTTGAAGTTAAAAGTTACATATACTCGAGCACTAACATGAGGCCGAACATGGGAGCTGAGATTTTAAAGATGTGAATGCAGAGAATTTGAATAGGGTAAAGATGCAAAGCACAATTTCAGTTTTTCACAAGTACTATCTATAGCTGACAAGGACTCTTACCAGCACGAGAAAAAACTAAGTTTTCCAATGATCATACTACGATTTGAAGGTACAGTCTACAGTGTATTGACTGAGATACAAGTACTCACTACTTGTGTGGATGTTGGATCAGCCACCATATCTAATTCCAAATACGGACTCAACTAAACGGTCTCTAAACAGTGTACATCAACAGAGGGATACAAATGCAACATATAACTATGTTGTATTAGTTGTTTGTTGCATACGTGGTATATTATGGTTGGGCCGTCAAAGAAACAGGAGTCCCGTTTGACTAAAAAAGTGATTTGGATTGATCAGAAAAATAACAAAATTTGGTTTTTTATTTCTAAAAACTACCAGGACTGGTTTTAAAACCAAGTGTCCGGATTAAAAAAAAAAAAAAAAAAAAAAAAAAAAAACAAAACAAAAAAAACAAAAAAAACAAAACAAAACAAAAAATCGTTACCTAAACATAATGGTTTTTAGTTTGAAAGAAACAAACAGGGCCAAAATTGTCACAGAAGGATATAGTAAAAAAGAAAAATGAATAATTTAGCTTATCACACGAGTATAAATAAGCTGAGCACATCCAAAACATTGAAACAACGCTAGGTTGCAATATAATTCTTGACGTGGTTTAATAGATACAATGTGAGAGGCAGTGGTTGGGTAGCGTTCTTGCATCTTCTGTAATTAGGTCCAATAGGCTGGATGTAAGACACAACAAAGCTCACGAGTCATTGCTGAACTGATGAAATCATATGTTCTGTGTTGTGTAGTCATAACTTCCTCCAAGTGAAGTGGCGGGCGGATATAATAAAGCGCAAAGAATTAATAAGGAAAGCTGCTAATACACCAACCAGGGAATCCCTCATATGATGGTAAATAACTTGCAGAACATAACTCGTCAAGTTTCTCAACGTTAGTATTAGAATTAATAACGTAAGCATAAAGGAGCAGAAGAAACATACTGAGGGCATTCCCATTCTCCTGGAAGCAATTGTCTCTGGGGACGCTTGACATCACACTGCAAGCAAACTGTATTCTTTGCAAAGTTCATGAAATCGCACCTGAGAGAATTATTTCGTCTTAGCAAACTACATATTGACAACACACACGCACACACATCTATTGAGAGAGGAGAGAGCCAAAGTGAATAATGCGAAATTTTCTATCTCCAAATGGGCCATTTGTGTAAAATCTGAACAAGCTAAAACAGAGAGTTATTTACAAGAAACTTTGGGCATACTACTTAATCTTTTAACATTATGGACAATTGCATTGTTTCAAGAGTCAATGGCCATGAGCCAACTGATTCAACACTGCACCTCACATACAGGCTAACAAAAGGTAAGACACAAGCTAAACTTTTCTGTAACATAGAAACATTTTAAGCACGAGCAGGGAACCCTACCATTCTAAGATAAAGCCAACACTGATCAGGAAATGAAAGATCTCAGGCATAATTAATGGCTTAAAACACACACTATATGGAAGGTAGGTGTCTCACAGCCATGGTTTCTCACCAGGCATCCTGAGTAACAAAAGTCGTAGGTTCCAGATGGCCTACTCTTCTTATGATATTGATGCAAGAGTAACCACTTTAAGGCATGAATAATCTCAAGAATGCTACTGATGACATGACATAACTTCTCCTCTCATCATTAAACCTCCTAGCGAACACAGGAGAGGATGAAAATCTTCTAAAAGATAATTTTCTATTGATGTCTTAACGTAGATGCGCAACATTCTCAGAATTATTTACTACATGGATCACTTCAAGTTATATGCATTGATTTCAACAATTCAGAAGGAGGGCTCACTTGGGACATAGCCAATCACCCTGCTTCATTTCAACATCATCGCGCCCCACTCGTCTTCTCGGAGTGGGAGGTGGTTGCTTCACCTTAGGTGGTGGCTTTTTTATTACCGGAGGAGAAAGATTCGGATCTATTGGAACTGCACTCAGCTTTACAACCTCGTGGAGTAACTTGCGAATAACAGTCTTTACTGATTTCTTTTTTAGAAGCATATCATTAACTACTGATCCATTTACAGGATCAAATCCATACGTAAACAGGATACGCATGACATCGATGGTTCGTGCCTCGTCCTCTTTATTAGTTAGAAGAAATCCCCGTTCACAGGAGCTTCTCAAACTGCAAGAACTACAAACCTGAAATGCAAGCCAAGGAAAGCTCATTTGAGTAAGAATTTCACTAACAATAGACGGGAAATACTCATCTATTACTCTTTTACAATTACACTCCTCCTAAAGTGTTATGGTCAATATTCCTTCCAATAGAAACCCATAAGATTGTTGTGAAAAAACGAAATATGCAGAAACGAAAGAACTAACACACAGAATTACGTGGTTCGGCAAAACAGCCTACGCCCACGGAGTTGCAGGGATTTCACTAAAACAGACGAAATGTCTCAGAGAGAATTACAAGCGAAATCAGAAAAGCTCAACATACTTGCTACGAACCCTAAGAACTCTATAAATAGACGAACTGTTAAACCGGGCCGGATCAAAGCCCAAATGGGTCGCCCACGAACCAGGGCTCCACCCCAACAAAGATGTCATCCCATGAGAATGAAATCTGTGGCGTGTCCAACCTGATGAACATGATAAAGTAAACACTACTTGATCCACTATTTTCCACCGGTAAACATCTATATAGATGGAAACAATGTATGTCTTAAAATTCAATAACAAGTGAATAATATTGACACGGAACTTATTAGGAGCTTCCCGGGGACGTATTCACCCTTTTTGGAACGTCTGGGGAATGTCCCTGGGTTGCAAAATATGATGTGTTTCCAACTCTATAGATGAAAACAGCTCTATACATGTGTTTTAACTAGGTCGTCAACGTCTTTGAGGTCTTGTTATGTATCATGTAATAACTCCCTATCTCCAGTATGATATTGACTGTGACAAATATTTAGTCATACCAAACGGGGAAAATTAACAAGAAAAAAACTTCATAAAGTGTGTTCAAATGTGGACCTCAAGGTCACCACACTGCATGATGGCACGGGCTCATGCCCACGTGGCAGTAGCCAGGGACCGTCCATACCTCATCAGGCAAGCAAGATCAGCAAACAAGGGCTTGTACACTCAGTATAGCTGGTTCAGTCAGAGTCAACAAGAAACAGGGGATAGAAACAGGGGCAAACGAGAAGTAGAAGCAGGGGCATGTCAGAATCATCACTCACACATAGAGGGAGGGACTTCCCAGATTGCTTTCGCATAGATGAACATCAGCGACCACCTTATATTAGGGATTGGCATCGTATCATGGCCTCATGGGTGAAGTGAAATTAAAGAATAACCTGAATCTCGGTTCATGGTGATGAATCTTATGATTCTTTAGTGATTCACACCGATTTATACCATATCAGATCAAACTAACAGAAAATTTATTGAATAATACTCAGGATGACAAACATGAGCAATATGCCCAGTATCTTATTATTATTTTTTTTTGAAGATAACCAGTATGTCATTTTAAGAAACTAATGATGGTAAATTCCATATTTCATGGTCTCTTGGTTGGCAACTTCAGTATTTTCATCTATATATATGGTATGTTTTCAAGCAACTCATCATTATTTCCACTCTTTGAAATGTGAGTTTGTTTAAGGGTTATATATGACTATTATGTTGACAGATGTACTGTACTTTTGCAGCTTGTGTTATCTATGATCTAAACTACTTTAGGAAGATGGTAAGTGAACCTTATAATTCATGAATCAATCTTATTTGGGTACTCTAATTCAGTCAAACAAAATTTTGACTCACACCACCCATATCTCCAGGTGACAAATAAGAAGGTAATCTTAAGTTTGACACTCCGGCCGAGAATACCCATTACCTTCCTGGTATTGTCTTACACAGGAGTAGGCTATCCAGTGATGTGTGGAATCAACTCCCTTTTCTTTCTATCATGTAATGTAAATTGTCGTAGTAGGCTAATTTCCAGAAATGTGTAACTGAAGAGTGCTCCCCCGTGTTTAGCGGAATTTATTACCCCTTACATGGGTGCTATTCAAGGTGGTGCATTCCCAAATCAAGCCCATATGGAGTAATATGTACAAATCATCAGGGATAAGAAGGCAATCTAGGAACAAGCAAGTAAGTCATCGTCTTCATCACCCCACCGGCCTTCTCTTGTACCATTACAACTTTCTACTTTTACAAACCAAATATTCTGGACCTTTTTATTTCTGGATTTTGAAAACGCGCCACATCATAGAATATCTAATTTTCCTACAAACTTGACAACTTTCTAATGTTATCACTGACAGTGTACCTTCTTTAAGAAAAAACTATAACAGCAATCCGTTTCCAACTCTAGCACTAACTCTTAGCCTAATCATGAAAGCTTCAGAAAGACTAGAGCATATTTAATTCGAGACTCGCGCACAGTCCTATACAATTACATGCTTCAAGCCTTCAATTATAATTCTCATATGCATACCACTCGTACTAAAACAAAACTTAGTAGAGTACACTTAGATACATGTGATAAACTTCTATGTTATGCTTAAGTTTGACTATATGCATAAAAGTGATCACAAGGCTGGTCAATAAGAAAAACCCGAGTAAGCTTGGCTTGGCAAATATTGGGTAAGCTTGAGGTAGTGCAGATGGTAAATGAATGAAGCTAGAGGAAAAACTAAGTTTGGTTCCGCTCATTACACACTAATATAGGAATGTCAAAGGAGAGCTAAACCTTTTCTAATGCACATTTTACAAGCTGGTGAATCCAAGTTTAGTACGACTAGAAAAAGAAGGGTTAGCTGTGAGAAGCGGGACAAGAGATTTGAGATGCCAGACTCCAAAGATAGCTTTGACTTAAGTACCAAAATTGTGTGACAAAGGTAAAAGTCAACTGGTTTCAAAAGTTTCCATAGCTTGAAATTACACAACAAGGTTGTTCCACGATATTCTATTTGCAATATGACAGTAAGCCAAAACATACAGGATTTGAAATACTATACAAGTGCATAAAGAGAGTTTTCAAGGAATATAACTCGTTTAAAAGTAAATAAAGAAAGTAACTTTGGTGAACAAGACAACATAGTTCAACTTACATCTCCTTCGTTGAGATGGACGTATTTCCTCAGCAACTTCGCCGAAAAAACAACCTTTTTATCTGAAGTTGGGCATCCGTAGCCAACCAAAATCTGAATATCGTGTCTTGACAATGACCTGAAATAAAGAATTATTTTAAGTACTCGAATCAATGTACCTTTTATCGAGACATTTGTAGCATATCATGAATTGAGTTTGTAAAACTGCAACCCAAATAACCACATTTAAATAAAATAAAATAAAATAAACTCATGTAACTATAATTTTAAAAGTTTGGAGACCAGGTAAAGGAGATTGGGGAAGTATGACCTAAGCAATCATGCAAACGGGATAGTGAAGAAGGTATAGACATTTGTCATGATTTGGTTGCCTGCTCTGAATGTGTTTAGTTCAGCTGATTATTCTTGTTCATGTAGTGATATGTTCCTTATGTGAAAGTTATTAATTTGGATTACTGCAATGGCAAAGTTCCACGAATTCTGATGAATTCTAATTCAATATGTAAGGTTGACCATGGGGTTGTTTGGATGAGCTGAAATAAGTGAGAGGTTGAGCTTAAAAGCTCATTTAATCTGTAGTGTTTGGATGGAGTAGATTGTTGTAGATTGTTGATAAAAAATATTTTTTGTTTTGAGATAGCAAGATTCGAACTCAAGACCTCATGCAAAAATATCGCGCCTCTACCACTAAGCTAACACACATTTACATAGAAATAGTCATAAATCAACATAAAAAGGTCCGGAATTCTAAAAAAAATCCGGATTTCTACTCAAAAATTCAGAATTCCGTCCGGATTTCGAGCCGGAATTCTGGATCTTTGGGCGGAAATCCGGATTTTTTTATCGGTTTGGAGAGGTTTGACCAATTTCTCCGGATTTTTGACTTTTCCTTTCCTCTCTACTTCCTCTCATCCAAACAAGCCCCATGACTCAGCTATTTGTCAACTTGTAGTGTCAACTGGTTTCTCCTTACATGGTCAGCTCGTTACATTGACATAGGGCCAGCAGTTAGGATGGGAAGGAAAGGTGAAAGTTAATCAGCTAAAGTTTGAGATGCAGTGATCAGCTGCAAACCACACAGAAAAAAGAGACTCGTAAAGAATCCCCATCTTTCCAGATCAAAGGAGCTGGAACCAAGGAAACAGGTGCCCACAGAGAGGAATAATAAGATCGACGAGAAAACAAACCATTCGAAGAAAGGTGCCACTGCAATGAGCCAGAACCCTTTGGTAGAAGTCTGATTCGGTAGATAGTATTAAAGAAAGGTGAATAACTGCTGGACCTCTCAATGGTTCAAATCTCGCCTAAACCTAACATCCCACACCAGACTCACACCCCCTCTCCCTCGCCCCCTCCTACCCTCAAAGACTGACTAACTAAAGCTCTCGGATGCTGCACTGTATGAAACAAAGAAGGAAAATGACTCGCCAATGACTCCTCTCCTAGCCAGAAATCCTCCCAAAACTGGACCCGGCATGTAGAATACACAAAAGCTTCCCCGACATCCGACCACACCCCACTCTTCACATTGCTCGTCTCGCGAATCTTGCATTTTTTCACCAGACAACTATCTGCTATGACAATAGAACTTTTACCCACAAAAGCAACATACTTCATGTCATTTCTCCAAACAACGCGTCTTGTGTAAGGAATATTCGGTAGATCTCCAACAATGCTACACAACCCGATATCCAATAGGAAGACCCTCTCATTTGATCTGCAGAGCACACGCCATGTACCGGCATTGAAAATCCCATCGACCACTATTGGAAGTACAATCACACTAACGGGGTCATTGTCTAGCTTTCTCACAGGTAAATAGTCGCTTCTCTTCTCAAGCAGAACAAACTTGTCTTCACTTACGAAGACAGCTGATAACCCGGTGCCCATTTCTCTTCATAAGCTATGCCAGTAGTTGCTTCCGCCCCGCCCAAACCTTTTGAAAACTGATCGTGAATGTAACTCTCGCCCTGAAAGGATCCTCCTCACTCTAATGCCTTTCCACAACCCACACTCATGAGGTTCCCCAACCACGTTGGAGCACCAACCTTCTCTCCAAGCACCAAAATCACTTCCCTCCATAGACTTTCCCAATCTACACCAAACCTCTATAACCACTTCCAAATAAAGCCTGATTAAAGAAGAGAAGCCTCCGAATTCCAAAACTACAACACCCCACAGGCCAATGCACAGTATCCCAATCTACCAAATGATGCTTAAACTCATCCCCCAACTCTCCCCACAACAAGTCACGTTGAATTTTCTCTAACCTTCTCGTCACAGACATCTGCATGACAGAAAGATATATAATAAGTAGGGAGGCTCGGCAGCGTACTCTCGATCAAAATAATTGAACCACCCTTCGAAAGATATTGTCTCTTCCATCCAGTCAAGCTACGATGATGACCCAACGATTATATCCCACACCTTAGTGTGAATGTGAGCAGCTTCCAAAGGCATGCCCAGGAACCTGATAGGAAATAGTGACCTTGCAACCCAGAATACAAGAATACTCAGCAATTCTTGGCATGTCCCATATCGATATCATCTCAGGTTTCCCCAGATTAACACTCAAACTCGACACCAACGCTCCCAAGAAATAACCAATGCAACTGGCCTTCACCTATGAGAAATCTGGACCTGTGGGCCACCCTCCAACCCCAAACAGAAACCCCTCAACAAACCTCCTTGAATCGCTCTACCCATCATCCTACTGAAGACCTCCATAACAATGATAAAGGAGATAGAGGATCCCCTGTTGAACACACAAATGCTTGCAAATGCAAAAAGACTACGCCTTTGAAGTAGTCTACGACTGGGAACAAGCCTAGCTCAATCGCCCAAAAGAAGTGTAAACACTGACATGTCTCTTCTATATATTCTGGACTTTCAAACTTGTCCTTATGTGTACTATAGCCGTTTGTTTTTATATGGGTTCGGTTAATGTCCCTTACCTTATGATTTCCATAAATATTAAAAAGCTTTTCATAAGAAAGAAAGAAACACTTCTTTTTTAATTGATATGTTTATGATTTTTGAATTGATTTGTGGTTGGCTGTCATTTTCCAACGGTTATGGTCTAAAACGACAGGTCTGAAAGTGGAGATACAATCCTCAATCCAACCCACATGGGTCGGCTAAACCCCATTCTACAGAGAAGAAACTTCCAATTAACATGGAAGCTCCCAAACCTGCCCCCTTGACCCCATGATCAACACAGTAATTAGCCACCAAGACCACATCTAAGATCTTCCTAAAGACCACAAAAAAATACTGAGGGCCAGAAATGAGCTAAGGTAGAACCCACTTTAACCTCAAAACAAGTACCTCTGCCAGAATTTTGGAAGAGGTGTTCAACAGGCTAATAGGCCGAAAATCACGAATATCTACCACCCCCGACATTTCAGGCAACAAAGCCACAATAGCGTTTAAAAGTTCCAGACTGATGAAACTCATGCATTATAACTTAAGTCTACCAATATCCCAATTCTGCTCAAAATTTTGAAAACCTTATTCTGTTTTAGTAGTTCATAAAGAAGGCCAGTGGCCACTCACCCACAGCTCAACCCTGTAGGTAACACCCCCACGACACCACCATCACCACCACCAAAAATGCCACAATAATCAAGCCAGTGAAGCTTGAAAGATTAAACCCTTGATGACTTAGAGATTTGGGGAGCTAGCTTACCATTCAAGATTCAGAATATTAGACATTACTTAACCTTATGAAATTGACTAGGATTAACCGAAACCACATGCTGATGAATTAATGTACAAGAGACAAATTTACACGTTGACCTTAAAATGTCCATTTTTCGTTCCAATACATACACCATTGTAGAAATCATCAACATATTTTTCTGGGTTGGAATCTAACATACCTCAATATATCGAATCTATCCTTGCCAAAATTAACGCAGGCAGTCTGAACAGTCCTCCAATCTCTCATCAAATCAACCGTTTCCCCTTTCACCTCATCCGCCATCCGAAACCCGGAATCCTCCAGCATCTTCTCCTCATCCTTCCTGACATGATCAAAGTAATTCTGCTGCACCAGCCTCTCCATCAATTCAATCCACTCCACCCATGGATGCACCACCTCCACCTCTTTACTCACCAACCCATCTCTCTCCTTCCTCTCCTGATCAATACCCACCAAAGTCTTCACTTCCCCATTAACAACCCCCTTCTGTTCCTGGTCCGATTTGGTCTTCTTGGACTCACGCCAGGTGCGGATTCGCTGGAGGGTGTCGTCCTTGTGGGATGATTCTCTCTCTATGGCGTCGATTTGGTCGAATACGAAGGTGAAGCGAGCTGATAGCGAAGTGGGTTTCGCGTGTGGTGGGTTTGGGGAGGGGTTGGGTTGAAGAGAGTAAGGGGAAGATGAAAAGGGGTGAGTGAAGAGAGGACGAGGGGGGATTCTGAGGAAGGAGATGCGTCGGAGGATGATGAGAGAGGAGATTGTCGACGGTGACATTTCGTCGGAGGAGAGTTATGGTGAGGTTGGAGTGTGAGCTTCCATTGAAGAAGAACTGAAGAAGCTTAAACCCTGACGAAGACGAAGGAAGGGGAAAGAGGGGAAGTTCAGTGTGTTATTTACTCATATGTCCTTCCCTTATTGGGTTGGATAAATCTGGGCTCCGTAAACCGGGTCGCATGGGTGAATATGGCAGGTGAGTGCACCTTTCGGCATACACAATGTTTCGAGCTCGAGACATGCTTAAGTATAACTAAACTGCTTACCACTTGGATCGAATTCCATTGGATCCCATGATGGTTCAGCGTGCTAGAGAGATAGATAATGACGTACTACGAGGTCATGGCTGCAGGCCTCAACTTGGCCTTGTCTTGGTGAGATAGATAACGTTGTACTATGAGACCTTGGTTGCATCCCTCGGCTTGACCTTGTGTTGGTGTCTTGGCAGAATTCCTAGGTTTCGGTTGATGGGCGTGGCTTGGTTGGACTTGGTGCTGCAACACGAATACACGATGCTAGTTCGTTGTTGGTTTGGTGCATATTGGTGGACAAGACCGTTTGCTTGAATGAAGGCAGTTATTAGTAATTCAAGTCCGGTGTTTCTGGTCGACAATTTAGCAATGACAGAAAGAGCATATTCAATAAATATAATGTAACCACGTATAGCCGTCGTGTTGTCCCTGTATATATGTTGTACTTGTAATTCTATCCGGCCATGGGAGCCAAGTAGATGAAGGCGCAAATGGATCAAGGGCTACGGTGGCCAAAATTGGGATCACCGTTCCTGAGGCTGACCTCTGGGGTGTTCACAGAGGAATGGTCTTTATTCATGACATGTGAACTAACGGTTGTAGACACTATTTAACCTAATGGGTAAAAATAAAACATACCACCCTTAAACTGTAAAACACCAAGCTGAAATAGTTTATATATGCGCACACGTTATAATCAATTATTGAATAATTTTTCTTTTTTCTTTTTTTCTTTTTGTAGAGTTGTGAGCCTTTTACTATACATATTGTCCGGATATTATATTTCATGGACATTATTGGTGGTTATTCGAGATGGATCACTAAACAAGATGGCCTAAACTTATAGATTTGACAATTCAAGAAGGATGACATTGCTACAGAATTACTAATAATGTTAGACAAATAGTACCTGTTCCAAGAATATTTAACGCAATGGAGTTAAACATGCATATTGTAGGTCATTTTCTATGTACTTCCACTTTCTATGGTGTGCAAACGGACTTGAATATATTCACTACGCTGGCGTGAGTGGTAAAAAAATGCTTGTGTAGGTCATAAGAGTATGTGGTGTTGAGGTAATATATTAGTGGACTTGTGTAGGTCATAAGAGTATGTGGTGTTGAGGTAATATATTAGTGGATGTTCAATATTGATGATTTCAATTACAAAGTGACACACTTAAGCATTCAAATTCCAATTGTGTGTATTTCAAAAAAAAAAAAAAAAAAAAAAAAAACAATTGTGTGCGTCGTGCCTCTATTCATATAACTATAAATAAAATTCCTACTCATAGAACAATCTCATTGTACTAAACAGTGCAAAATGTACATAACTCATGAACAATTCACTATATGTGGTGTTGGTATGTCAATCCTTATGTCCATTGCGTTATTATTAGTCTAAATTAGTGTTATTTGAATCATAATATCCAGTTGACACATGACATAATCAAGTAGCGTGTTATTTTGCAGTTCGAGGGGTTGGACATTTGATGATAATTGTTTTGTCTAGGGTTGTGAGCCTTTCATGCCACATATTGTCCGAATATTATGTTTCATTGACATTCTTGTGTGGTTATTTTACATGGCTCACCCTAACAAGCTTGTCTAAAGATATACATTTGAAAATTGAAGGAAGATGGCCAACAAAATCCTAAATTCATGTTGACTTCATTTTGTGCAGGAACTTGTATTAGCAGATCAAGAAAAATCAAAGAAGAAGTTGCTGCACAAAATGAAGTCAAAATGGTTTCAAGACAAGTCAAAGAAGAAGTTCTTGCCAAATGAAGTCAAAAGGGGTCTTTTATGTCTTTCTCAAAAGTTCTCTGCTCTTCACTATTTATCCCTAGTGTCATTTTGTCGTTTACAAGTCTTCTTTGTCTTTTTTTTGGCATTTGTTAAAGTTGTTTGTAAAGCTGGTTAACCTTTCTGGGCCTTAGTAGAATTAGGTCTAACTTGTGAATGGCTTAGATCTTGTTATGTGATCCAACGGTCTAAAATAAGACCGTTGGTGTACTGGGGTATTTATCCACTTTTCGTCGCTAGGGTTTTTCTATTCTCACTTCTTCCTCTTTCAGAAATTATGTAGCGAAGCTGTAACACCCCTAATTCCCGAGAGAGTTCTTAGTGCAATATCAAGACTTTGGGGTCAATTTTGTAAATAATTTGTCACGACTTTAAAAGTTAGAATTTCGGAGTGTTGGCGATATTCGGAAGTTGTTAGAATGAATTTGAGGCACTAGAAATATTGGGGGTGGTTGTGCAATTCTTTGAAATTAAGTAGAACATCTAATTCTAGTTTATACACTAAAGTTTGTAAAACTACACTTCTTACCCCTTTGATGATGGACACTTGTCCTAAGCAGTTTTAAAAACCGGACCGGCCGGTTCGACCGGTTCGACCGGTGGACCGGTGGGTAACCGGTCCGGTTTAACTAGTGGACCGCATATGCAAAAAACCGGTCAAAACCGGTCAAAAACCGACGGTTTTCACCGAACCGGTGAAGTTCTTACCGGTTTTTCCGGTTTTTGCAAAAAAAATCGAAAATCCAACTTACCCCTGTTTTGACATAAAAATGTGGTTAGATTGGTAATCTCTGACCAATTCAACCCTAACTCTGTAACTCATGCCTCCGCCAAACCCCTCAGCTCACATTCTCGTCCTCAACCTCTGAGGTGAGTCTCTGGCTAGTGCATCTTCGCTAAAAATTGAAGATCCACAAAATCAAAATACATAAATGGTTGACAGTTGATTGTCCTGTCACCATGACGAACTTCATGTAATCGTCGCCTTCTTTGTGCAAGAGACGGTGGAAGCGTGAGAACAATGAGTGGTGGGAGAGAGAACAAGAGAAAGAGGATAGGGAGAGAGAGCAGAGAGAAGAGAGGGGTTATGCTGTGGTATGTGGATAAGAACAACGAAAATGATAATGAGGCAACAGTATACTTGTATGTGGTTTTCAAAGTTGCCACGTATGTCAGTTTCTTCTGTTATTGGTATGTTTTTTTGAATGGAGCATTTGAAGATGTTGTAGTACCACAAATAAGAGTTAAGTAGAAGTATTAGTTATCAACATGATTTGTGTTACTGAAGTGCATTTTAATGAAAATGTTAGTTATTTTTGGTTTGAGGAAAATGTTAGTTATTTTCTCAAAAAATATGTTGTTAGCCATCAACAATATTCACTTTTTTCAACCTATTCTTGATTTTTTTTAATGAAATTCTTGATTTATTTCATATTTATATTATATTATTATGATATATAAATAAAAATAATATTTATATATTATAAAAAATAACATGCGATTGAACCGGTCTAACCACTGGCCCAACCGGTCCAACCGTGAACCAGTGTCTCACCGGTTCGATGGCCGGTCCGGTTCTGAAAACTTTGGTCCTAAGTGTTTTGACACAATTTCTATGAGTTGGCAACACCCAACATCTCTATTCATCATCTCTCATCAGAAAATTACATCATCTTCCCATTATCTTGTTTTATTTTCCCCCTCTTCCTCTCAACCACCAAGAACACCACCACCTCCACCATGAAACCACCACCACCACCAAGGCAACCACCTATCCCTTCCCCCAAATAAAAATTGTTCCTACCGCAGTACCCCCTCGGTCCGCTGATCAGAATGCACCAATCAATTCGAAGTTTTATTGGGTATCGAGAGAGAAAACCGCATTCGAAGGTGAAGAACCCTAGGTTGATATTGATGGAAATTCTCTCATCCTGTTGTGATTTGGCGAGTGTAAACCCTTGTTTCGTGATCCCCATCTCCGGGCGAGCTCAAAGACACCAAGAACACGTTCTAACTCGCCGGATTCGCGACCAGCCGCCGGATTTTGCAGATTCCGTCGCCGGCAAAGCACCGAGCGACGAAAGAGAGGTAACTCTCTTGTTTCTTCATCGTTTCCAGTGATTCTTGCGTCTTTGTGATCCCAAGACCTTCTGTAATCCTTCTAGGACACTGTAAACAACCCAGAAATTGCTGGGAATTCGTGAAGCGTCGGAAACTAGGCGGCAAAGTCGCCGGATTTCTCCATGGCCGCCGGAGAGTGATGCAACAAGGTATCTCTCTCATTTCTTCACCGTTTTTCGAGTTTCTTGCACCAAAATCATCCCTAGAGCATCTAGAATGCATTAGAATCATTCAAACCTGCCCAGATTTCATTTATATTCGAGTTTGATCTCACTTTTCACACATGGTTCGTTTTTCCGTCATGGATAAACAGCCCTTGTTCAAATGATCATATCTCTCTCGTTTTTAATCCGTTTTGAGCGATTTCGGACTTTCTGGAAACCTCAGACAATGTTCTACAACTTTCGTGTTTTAAATTTTGTCTAATTCGGTCTCTAAATCACCTGAAAATGCAGTTGAAGTTGCTGCAAAACCGTGTTCTTCAATCTGTCCAAGTGAACAAATTTTCTAAGTGTTGGAATCTGAATTTTCACCCAACTTTGAAATCTTGTATCTTCCTTATTTTTGGTCCGTTTTGAATGATCCTTAGCTTTCTGGAATTCTTGGAGAATTGGCTACAACTTTCATGTTGATTTCTTGGTCCAATTAGGTCTCTACACCCTCTGATTTTGGTCTTGAAGTGGGCTGGTATGCGGTGTTCTTGAACCAACAAGAGCTGAAATTTTTCTAAGTGTAGAACTATGTTGAAGTACCCATTTTATGACATCTAGAACTTTCTCAAATGTTAATGAAATCTTGTTCTATTTTCTCCTATGTAAAGCTGGTTTATAATACTGCATTTTCTCGTCACTGGGTCATCTTCAAATTTATAACGGATTGCTCACAAATCGAGCCTAAACTTGCTACTTTGGACCTATAAGAAACACTTGAAATTTTTCTAAGTGTTGAATCATTATTTGACCCAACTTTGAACAAGCATAGCTTCTTGTGTATTTGGAGTAATTTGGGAGTTCAAATATGTTCTGGAATCCTTGAATTACCATCTTCAAGTACCTGCTTTCGGATTTCCATATCTGATTCTCAAATGATCATAAATTTGCCACAAATTTGACTAGTTGAGTCGATTTCTCTCAATCTTGACTTTCAAATTCGATGTCGTAAACGACATCTTCAACCTTAGCATCCTTCACGGAAGTTGTTCGTAATGTTACTCTGACCCTAAATATCAACCCTAACCAAGTTTGACTTTCTGTAAACCCTAGTTTGACTGAAGTGTATAGGAGGGGCATAATAGTAATTTCACTTAAACTTTGAATTGAGATTAGTTAAGTAACTTGGACTTTGTAAGCATGTATTGTATGCATATTTGGAGTACTCGTATGTAATTCTGGGCTAGTGTTGACCAAGTCAAATGTTGGGGTCTTTTTGCAGTTTAACTAAACTTTGGGGGCCTATGTGCATTTATTTAAAACTTTACACTTGAACTACTTTAGACTAGATTAATGTTTTGAGACCAACAACCTTAATTAGAAGGATATTTGAAGTCTCAAGAAGGAAGTATTTGACTCGGGAGTTATCAAATCAATGGTGGGGGTCTTTCTGTAATTTTAGCAAACTTTAGGGGCCTAAGTGCAATTTATTGAAAGTTGTATATTTCGATGCTAAGGTCATATGGGAGAGTTTAGAGTCGTTATTACATGTTTTTGGGCCAGTATGAGTATAGTCTGGGGTCCATGCACAATCAGAGTCAGTACTAGAGAGTTTTGAAGTATCAGGGGCATTTTGGTCAAGTTAGCTTGCATGACCCCCCATTTTATTGCATTCTTGCATAAAACCTCATATAGAGGATATATGCTAATAGGTTGTATACTTTACTTGTGTATATCCAGCCGTTATTAAGGATCGTTCGAAGTAGACGTACGTTTTCGTGTTGCTGCATTTTACTGTGAGACTCGGAAACGAGCGTTGTAGGAGTGCTAGCGTTGCTTTGCGCCTTTCATGGCTCAGAGGTAAGTACATATGTACGGCCTTTTCATATCAAAATCTGCGTATGTGCTTGATGTTTCAAATGAATGTTTGTTATATGAAATAGTATGAGAATGCATGTTATCCACTCAAAAGTTGTTAAATTATTTTATTCATCTCCTTTGAGAACTCTCGGAAATTACTTGTGAAATTTTTATATTCCTCGATTCTGGTTATGTGAAAGTGAAGAAATAAAATAACTCTAATAGACTTAGGACGATGTACAGAGTACTGTTATTAATGAGAGGCGTCAAGCGATCCTCCATTTTCTTATGGCTAAGACCATTGAAGCAATGCTTATTATTATTGGATAGAACGTCAATGTTCAAAAATCCGCCCCCGATGAGCCGAAATGTACCAAGTTATTGAGGCCAAGGGTTTTATAGAGCTATAGAGTGCTACTTATACTTGTAAGGGTCACTACGGTATAGGGGTGTCGACACTTAAGGCCTTTTAGCTAATGTTGTGAGCGGGGTTGACGAATGGGCTCCCTTAACGCTCGGGTGAAATAGGGTTTGATAGACCCTAGAAGGAACCCTTAGTGATTATTTCGTGATCCCTCTGTTTACATCGATCCTGCTAGTGGCTCTTGACACGCCTCAGCTAAATTAAACTGTTGATTGAAGTCGAAATTAAAAATTGACTACTTATTAATGTTGTTTGTGGCTCTAGATTGCCCTAATCGATTGAAATGATTTGAAATGCTTCGGCTACTCATGAACTAAGTTATTCTCTTAAATGGACTTGTTTACTCTCGATATATTACCAACTACTCGTGGTTTCTCAATGTTATTAAATTGAGAGGTTTTTGTTACTCGGTTACTTCTAGTTGTTCCAAATTCTCCAACATGATAGTTTTACTGTTTAAACCTTCTGATTTGTTTCGACTCATGCTTCCGTTCCACTCGTTGCTTTACATGTCGTAGTATGTATTTACTCAGTTTTTATTGATTACTTTCTTCAAAAACTGCATCGGCTTTTGCCATTTTAAAACCGCAGGTCATCGATCAAGGTGGGGTTGGGAATGCGCACCGAGACGAAGACGTTTAGTTTAAGTTAGATCACTTAGTAGATAACATAGATTATTTCAAACACATTTTATTTGTAAACTTATATTCTCAAGATTGTTGTATTTATTAACTAAAATGTAATATTCATAACTATATTTCTACTTTTGGTTATCGATTGTCTCTTTAACCCTGAACCGAGATCCCGGGTCGTTTCAGAAGCTCTGTCAAATTTTCTCCAGAGACTTCAATGAAATTGTTCCTTTGTTGTTTTGTTTGATTTCTTCATTACTGGAATCGTTCGATTCCTTTCAATTGATTGACAATCATGGTTGGAGCAGCAACATTGTTCATGGCAGTTAATTGGGGTGGAGGTTTCTTACCTTGGTAAGCAAAGTCCATCATAAGCCAACAGTCAACAGCTGAATGGTAGTCCATACCAAAGATTTGACAGTTGATAGGATTACCATTGCTATCAAAACTAGGTTCTTTGTTCTTAGATTGTCCACCCCCTCTATTGTAACCCTATCACCCCTAGAAGAGTCTTGAAATCTTCCACCACTAGTGTTACCTCTTTTAGAAGAGTAATTAGGGTTATAATTTTGACCTTGATGATTAGGGTTTTTATTTTGGATTTGACCTTGATAACCAAAGACTTGATTGAATTTAAGATTTTGATCATTATAGGTAGTTCCTTGACCTCTACCATAACCATTTCCTTTTCCTCTTCCACCATTGAACACATTAGAAACATAAGCAGCATACCCAGTCAACTCATTACCCATAACAGATTGTGACTCAATCATCTATTCTTCAGCCTTTAACAGAACATGTAATTCTTCAAAATTAATCTTATCAGGAGAAACAAACATAGTAACACGCAAACTAGATCTAAATGAGTTATACTCAGGAGAAAGACCATGCAAGGCATAGAGAATCATATCTTGATCATTAGTGTTCACCATAGCAGAAGATAATTTGTCTCTTAGGGTTTTTAACTTTTGCATGTAGACATCAACATAATCAGATTTCTTTCTAATAGTTTGCAGCTCAGATCTTAGTTGCATAATATTAGATCTAGTGAGAGAAGAATACATGTTCTCCAAGGAAACCCAAACGTCTCGAGAGAAGGGCTTACCAACTACCTGAACCAAGTCTTATTGCGAAAGGGTCGCTGGGAGGAGAGAGAGGACTATCTGATCTTAAGTAACCCATGCGTCATATTCTGGATTGGGATTAGCAGTAAAAGTTCCATCACCGTCGATCAGGAATTCAGACGGCAACCCCGAGAACCATCAACATAACCGAAAAGAGACTGTGTTTTGAGGAGAGTAGAGATCTGATAACGCCATATAACATAGTTTGTGTTATCTAGCTTGAAAGGAATGAGATTATGAACTTGAGAGAGAAGATAGAAGGGATTTGAACCCCCTTGAGACTGATTTATTGAAAGAGCCATAGCTCTGATACCATGTAAGAATCCATGGAGTTCCACCTCAAAACCAATTGACAATGAGGGGAGTAGCCCAGGAAACTTATTAATTATGTCTCTTCTTCTTGAATGTCCGATGTGGGACTTCCCAACACGCCCTTTAACGTGTGGCATTATTTGGCCTACACGTGGATCTTTTGTCTGCGGGTGACGGTGAGCACGTGAGTTTTTAGACCATTCACGTGTGTGAACCAGGCTCTGATACCATGAAATGCATCGAACGATTCCAGTAATGAAGAAATCAAATAGAACAAAAAAAGGAACAATTTCATTGAAGTTTCTGGAGAAAATTTGACAGAGATTCGCTACATATTTTGTGAAAGAGGAAGAAGTGAGAATAGAAGAACCCTAGCGACGAAAAGGGGATAAATACCCCAGTACACCAACGGTCTTATTTTAGACCGTTGGATCACATGACAAGATCTCAACCATTCACAAGTTAGAGCTAATTCTTCTAAGGCCAGAAAGGTTGGCCAGCTTTACAAACAACTCTAACAAATACCAAAAAAGACACAGAAGACTTGTAAACGACAAAATGACACTAGGGATAAATAATGAAGAGCAGAGAACTTTTGAGAAAGACATAAAAGACCCCTTTTGACTTCATTTGGCAAGAACTTCTTCTTTGACTTGTCTTGAAACAATTTTGACTTCATTTTGTGCACGAACTTCTTTGATTTGTCTTGATCTGCTAGTACACAGTCTCACAGATTTTCTCATATTCAGACCCTTCATCTTCATCTTTGTCTAAAACTGCTACGACAACAAAGGAGAAACACTCGCACCATATTTGGTAACCCACTCCGAGAGATCACCGCTCATATCAACTACACAAAAATCTGGTGTTTTTTGTCGTCACTCTTCCTCTCTATGTAATACAAATGACTGCCAACTACGTACAATTTTCTCCAAAAACAACGATTAGACAAGTCGGGAAGCAAGAAGTCCAATGGTTTCATCTCCTCATTGTATAAATCAAAACACAAAGACCTTTCAGCAGTGAGCCAGTACAATATGGAGCCATTGAAGATAAAACATTTTCCGAATGATGGGGGAAACAGGAGGATTAAAATCCTTAGGAGGATCAAACGTCTCAGGAGGGTCAAATGTCTTCCAGAGATTATCCTCAGAGGAATATATGTGAAGTTTAAGAAAATAATCTGAATGAGAAGGTGACCTCCTAATACTAATGACCTTATAATGTGGGGAGATAGAAGGGTTGAAAGCTAAATAACCAGTGCGTGTTTTCGCAGGCCCATAGTGGCTGATCCTTTGGGTAGCAAACTCAAGGTCTTTGTGGTTGGATTGCAGACACAATAAACACGAGGATCATATTTCAATTTGCACAGGAAAAGCACATTACAAGAATCGATAATCTCAATCTCAATATCATAATCTTCATCTTCAAAAAGTTGTCATAGAGGAACCCTAATGATGGAATGGTTTGATATTTTGGGTCCAAGACATTGAAAGATACGAAATCGAAGTCAGCATCTACTGATGTAAATGCACGATGGGTCACAAACATACCCGCATGACACTTGTTGCAAAGGCCTACTGTTGTGCATTGAGTGTCGCTGAACAAACTGGGGCTCGGAGATTTGACGAAGCCACTGCTTCGATACAAGCTTTGATCGCGTAACTAGTTTCGGTGGGAGGCGTATCAATATCTCTTCCAAGAGTTCTCTGATACCAGCAACTTGTTTGGCAGCTGTGGTCGTCATTCTTAAGGGGAGAGAGTAGAAACTGAGTTGTTGATGCACTAAGTATCACATCTAGAGGCTTCATTTATACTAGGGAAATCAGTCAGCTCAGTCTCTTCCTATTCTGTTTAGCCATTGGGCACAACAGTTTACTACTGCACTTCCAATGTGGTTTAACTCCATTTTAGTAGTCAAACTTTTCTTCTTTGTATCGAGCTTTGGAGTCATCTCTGTCATCTAACTAACTACCAATGCAGCTTTACCAATTAAACCGGAGCACGAGGTAGATATTCATTGTAATTCAAATTGGCAGAGAATATAACAGCTGGGGTTAAGAAAAAAATATACACAATACTACACAATTTCTGGATTCTTGGTATTGTATCAAATTAATGTCCTCAAATAAACTTCAAAGACCGTGACGGTGAATTATGTCGCCTTATTTTTTTTTGTCTAATTCAAGATTAACCCCGTGATTTAACTTTCAACTTTATATATTGCCATTTCAGTATTTCAAAGATTTCCTTCTTAGTATATCACAGACGCCAGACATGAAATACGGTTTTAACATAATTAGCCATGCACCTTTGAAAACAAAAAATTGGTCGCACAACGCCTACCACACGCGGAAGTTGAATTTTCAATCGGGGAATACCAGTGGAACAAATAAATTTTCTTGTGTGAGTAGAGCTGAGAACCAAATAACCTTTTCATGTTAGTACGAAAGAAATCAAATATGTTTACATCAATAATAACAAAGAACAAGTATATGAAAGAAATCGATGGAGTACTCAAATATTTATGGATTCTTACTATCACATGTAAGAGTAGGCCATGGGCCACTACGTCCAAGCAATAATGGATTGGAAATGTTGGTTGGGTATCATGTGTGAACGGATTTTCTCACATCGTAATGGTGCATAGGATGTCTATGATTGATATAGTATGATTAAAGTATTACACGTGCCTTCAGGGCACTGTTTGAAATAGTAACATAAAATTTTACACGAAAAGATGTAACAATTTTTTTTTAAAAAATTATAAAAAATAACTATAGTGGGTAGAAACTTCTGATACAATAGTTGGTAAAGTTGCAGACAATAAAATAGTGAATTATTATTTCAATCTCAAAAACGTTATATATTTATACTGTCATAATATTTTGGTTCCTTAAAATATTTGTCCACTTTGCTTTTTGGTGAATTGCAACATTGCAGTTTTTTCTTTAAAAAAATTTTCTTTAAAAAAGAAATTGTAGTTTTCTCAAGAACTAAAAAATGTGAGAATGACATCATCAAAAAGTAAAAAATGTTAAATATTCAAGTAAAAAAAATGATAAAGTTAGTGGAGATGTAATAGTTGCATTTTTCATTTTCCGAAACTCCAACTTTCAAGTGGGAGTGAAAATGATAATACTAAAATGAATCGAAAAATGATTAAAAAGTAAAAAATGTTAGATATTCAAGTAAAAAACATCATAAAGTTAGTGGAGATGTAATAATTACATTTTTTATTTTCCCAAACTCCTCCAACTTCTAAGTGGGAGTGAAAAAGGTAATACTAAAATGATTCGAAAGCAGATCGGCAATTTCACTAGTGGTACCAATGTTATACGTTTTGTTATACTTTAATAACCAGATTTTCAATTTTTGCATCTGCAGTACTCACGTTATGAAATTGTTGCACCAGTGACATATTTCACTAGTTTTTCTAATGGTTAGAGTGTTTGATCTTTTGCAAAGGTAAAATAGCATCAATAGTACCCATATGATTTGCTCAAAAAAAAAAATAGTACCCATATGATTGATATAGCATCAATAGTACCCATATTTACAATTTGAGACCCATATTTTAAAATTCGACAATATTAATGCCACAATTTTATTTTTCTACAAACTTGATACCCGCAACTACTAAAATGACCTTAATATCATTTATAAACATCTGTCATAAGGCTATATGTTACAAACCTTGGTCTCCTTTTTTCTGTAGACATTTATTTTGAAGAAGTTATTGTTGGGGTTTACCTAACGCGATAGCAATTTTAGAGACGAACACACACGAACATAAAAAATAAAAATACGACACAGTTTAATTGTTTTCTTGATTGATTCATAAAGTAATGAAACTACAACTGTTTAAATGGAAAATAAAACTAACCCTAAACCTAAACGGTTCGAATATACGGCCCGGGAAAGAACCGTTTAAAGAAAACCCGATCGTTATTTAAATAAAGTAAATAAATAAATTAAATAATTAAACTAACTAATAAATAATACTAAATAAATAAATAAATAAATAATTCTAATTAAGTAAATAAATAAATAGTAACACGGTTGTCCCGTATCAACTCCCCGCGGTTGACAACCACCTTGTTTTCAAGGTGAAATGGGTGAAAATCTTCAAGTAGCCCACATGTATTTTTGCACCACTTGCATATGCCCGAATCAAATTGAAGATGACTGAGCTGGAGAACACCATTTTGTAGTTCAAATTTGGGAAAATTGAGGCCGGAAACGGACTCGGGAGGTTGAAAAATCTCAGGTAAGAGCCTGTAGCTCAAAAAATTGTAACCGGCGTCTAAGATTGGGCCACAAAGGGGCTGGTGGCTCACTTGAAGCGAAGTGTGAGGTGGCGGCTGAGCTGGAGCTGGAAGGAAGCCGAGCCTAGCCTTGTCAGCGGGGACGGCTGGATCGAGCCAAGTGAAAGCCCTATGCAAGGCATCGACTAAATTGAGCCGCAAGGAAGCCCCTTTCACTCTGTCGGCCTGAACCAGAGTACCAAATGTCATACTCTACCATCTTCCTAAATTCATTGCCAACCCAGAGTACCAGACCAAAGGTTGCTTACGTCTTGTCCCTTTTTCTGTATGCAGATGGAGATGATTCCAAGGAAATGGGGAGACTTAGACACGGATTGCTTGGTGAATGTACTTGGAAGGCTTGATGTGAAAATGCTCTTGCAGGATATCCCATAACCAAATGTGTAAAATTTGCGGTCAGACCTATCTCAGGCTCTCCAATGGGTATACCTAAGAAGCTCTTCTTTATGCTGGAACCAAGTGAGTGGTTCTATTTTTTCACTCCAGTTTATGTATGTTGCTGCAACCTATTTTATGAAGATTCCTGGTTAAATTCTAACCATTTTCAATACATTTTTTCACCAGTTGCCCTAACGTGAAGACTGGTGATTCCCATGAGAAACCGAGATATTGATATTCAAACTTAACGATAATGTGCCTACAATTGCATCTTCTTTCCCGCCCCTTATAACTAACTGGAAAAAATTAGAAGTTTTATTACTTTGTAACCAAGAAGGTAACGTCAAAGAGATTGTACGTCAGATCGGTACTCACTGCAAGAATTTCAGTTCAGTTGGAGCTCCTGGGGTGACTATCAAGGACGATGAACTTTTCTTCCAAAGTTGAAAGACCTTGGACTTGTAAAATCATGGATCAAAAAGGAGAGCATGGTCAAGATTTTACAGGGCTGTAACTGCATTGTGGAGGATTATGAAGAAATATTACATCTTGCATCCCATATCCCCACATTCGTTCCTGCAGGTTCGCACATGTGGCTGAACCTCGCGGGTATGAGGCTGGATTTAAATGATATCTCTTGATGGATTCACGATATTTTATCTTGATTTCTTATGAAATGCATTATATCTCATTGTGAGACAAAGAGGAACTCAACACGCACAACATTATTGGTATGCACAATCAAGAAATATATTTTCCCGACGTTCATGACAAATGAGCAATTCTTCTTATTCATCCAACCTTTCAAGGATAGTTGGTTATACTTAAATTAAGATCCTTTCATGAAGGACCTTCCAGAGAAGACACTTCACGTTTTTCTTGCATCAGAAACTTCCAGATATCTTTACTAGGAGGCCAAATCAATACAAAGGATACAGGATTAGAAAAGGGAGAAATGGCAACTACAGTATTCTTTAAGTCAGCAACCTAAGAAATATATGACTGAGTGGAATTTGATTCCACACAGAACTAGTTAAGAGTTGCGGGACACTAGCATTTTAAAGCGATATGAGATGTGAAAATTTTGAGACCAAATCAATACAAAGGAAAATGAGAAGGTTACTTCACGACCAATGGCCCTGTTTGGATAACAAGGTTGGGCTTGTTTGGTTAACCAAACCAGGTGGATGTTTGGATTAGAGTGTTTTAGTTTTTAAACTGTTGACTTTTATGTGAGTAGAAAAATGAGTGGAAAGTGGGTCCTACAAATTTTGGGTTGAGGTTTTGGTTAACTTTTTTGTGAGGTTAACCAAACCATTGTATCCAAACAGGGCCAATGACGAGGTACCTGTCTAATGAAATGTTTTGGATATCAGATCAGTCTGACAGTACTTTTGTAGATATAATTGATAGAAGTAATGGATTTCTAATCTTTTTCATGATCCAATCTTTCAGGAACATTAAGACTGTCAGCTATGACCTGTGGGTGGGGAAAATGGCTGCAAAGGAGAATTAGGTTGAAATCCGGAACATAGCCACATGATGTCATGGCTATTTCAATTTATTAATGGAGAATCGGCTGTTTTGCACGACTTAACAGTCTTACACTGGGATGACAAACCAACCAAGATTCAGGTAAGAGCAGCAAATCAGATTAAACAAGAACTAGAAAGATCACAGACTATCTTTGAAACCCAAAGAAGAGTTCATTTCAAGTTATAATCAAAATGAAGAGATCTACAATGAATAAGAGCGTCGACCCCATTACCACTTAGTATTCCAATTCAAATATACTGTTATCTCCAGACTTAAAAAGAAAGATGGCCTCGTATTTCATAGCAGTGAACAGTGCCAAGGTAAGCTACAGAAACAATGTAGCTTACTCATATCCAGTACCGAAAAACACTACCAAAATGAGGGAGATATCCACTGTATCCAAATTGTCAGAGAATGTGACAGTTCTATAACCAACATATCAAGGTATCTAGGGATACATGTTGATTCTTTTCAGACATGGTATCAAAAATATCAACACCCTCATGTAGAATATCCTACAAGTACCACATATCTAAATGACAAGACAGCAGAGTAATTCAATTGAATCAGGGAAGGCGCTCACTTAGGTCCTAAATGGTAAACTTGAAGTAGCACTTGTGCTTCATCAGATTTGCACAAATCAAGAGGGTTTCTTCTGTTCATATAATGTCATGTAATAGCTACATAGAACAAGCGGATGCACGTCATCATAATTAATCAGGTAGGGAGATACATTATAAACCGAAGGCAGAGTTCAAAGTACTAACAAGCAAATTCCAGACATTTATATTGAAATGATTAACTAACAAAAAACACCATGCATATATGCACTGAGCTGCATATCAAAAAGTACATGATAAACCAATTATTCTTCCACAAGGTGCAGTCTTAAACAATACTAGCACTTATTATATGAGAGTACTTTCTTACACCATGTAGGCACATAAACCTCAAACAATCGAGAATGTTTCAATGAACTGAAACACCCGAACAGAACTGTATCCGCCCTCGTCGCCCAGATCACCATGCAAATCACAGAGTTCTTTCGCCGTCTTTTCCTTGAGATTGTACAAAAGGAGCTTTCCCGGAATTCCTAACACTAGCTGCACCTCATCTTCTTTTTCACCTTCAACCACACTTATCACTGAAAAACAAAACTCGCAAATTTCCGCAAATTCTGGCCATCCGTATTCATCTAAAATGGTCATTTGAGGGAATGCAGACAACAGGGGACAAACACTTGCATCATACTTGGTAATCCACTGAGAGAGATCACTTGGCATCACACCTACACAAAAATCTGGTGTTTCTCCGTCGCCGCCCTTCCTCTCTATGTAATAAAAATGACTGCCAACTGCGTATAAATTTTTCCACAAACAAGGATTGGGAAAGTCGGGAAGCAAGTTTAATGGTTTCATCTCCTCATTGTCTACATCAAAACAGAAAGACATTCCATTAGAGAGCCAGAACACTGAGCCATTCAAGAAAAAACCTTCTCCAGATGATGGATGAATAGGAGGATCAAACTTCTTCCAGAGTCCATCCTTAGAGGAATATATGTCAAGTTTCAAGCACAAATCTAACCTCTTCCTAATACTAATGACCTTATAGTGGGGGGAGACAGAAGGGTCAAAAGCTAAATAACCAGTGCACGTTCGCCCAGGCCCATAGTGGACTGGTCCTGCAGGTAGCAATCTGAATGTCTTTGTGGTTGGATTGCAGACACAATAATGATGAGCATATTTCACGCTGCAAAGGATAAGCCCATTACAAGAATCCATGATCTCAATCTCAGAAACTTCATCTTCAGTAAGTTGTCTAGCAAGAGCATCATAGAGGAACCCTAATGATGGAATTGTTTGATATGTTGGGTCCAAGACATTGAAAGAAAAGAAATCAAAGTCGGTGTTTCTGGAAATAAATGCACGATCGGTCACGAACATACCAGTACGAAACTTGTGGTTAGGACTACTGTGCTGAGAGTGACGCTGAACAAATTGGGGATCGGAGATTTGAGACAGCCACTGCTTCGATACAAGCTTCGATCGCGTTGCTGGTTTTGGTGGGAGGCGAATCAGAATCTCTTCCAAGAGGTATTTGTTGCCCGCGACTTGTTCGGCGGCCGTCATCGTCATTTTGAATTTGATTTTGGAGGTCATCGTTCAATCCGCCAAGCACAACAAGTCGTCAAAAACCCTAGTCGCGAATTTATTTATAGGGAGAAATAGTTTTGTTGCTTACTTAGACGAAGGATAATTCACTGCATACGCCTTCCATTCGTGTTTATTAATCCCATTTGACGCACAGATTACGAAAGTTTGAGCATTTTAATTTTATTTCCTATTCTACCTTCAAATTAACTTGCAACTGGGTCCTAAAGGATGAGCAAGCACACTTCTTTTTTAAGCCTCTATCTAAATGATAAACCAGAATAGCAAGTTCATAAAAAATTATTCAGTGCATTTTACATAAAATTATACATAGAGTTTGCACAAGCTCTATTAAGTAATGGATCTTGAGAAAGGTAAAACTTAGTTCGATTCCACTCAGTACCCTCTTAAAACAGGAACAATATCAAAGAAGAGTTAAGCCTTTTCTAATGAACAGTTTTATATGCTGGTGAATCTAAAAGCCATCCGTTTAGTAGAACTAGAAAAAGAAGGGCTAGCTGTGAGAGGCTTGAGAAGGGAATTGAGATGCTAGACTTCAAATGATAAATTTGGCTAAAGCAGTTTAATAGTTTGTGATGAAAAGAAAAATCAAGTGAAGTCAAAAGATTCCATAGTTGCACGCATTCTATCTGCAATGTGTTTGTAAACTAAAACATTCAAAATGTGGAATATACTGCATAAGTGCATTAAGAGAATTTGCAAGGTATATGAGTCAATTAAAGAGTAATACTGGCGCTATTACAAATAACAAAACAACAGAGTACGACTTACATCTCCTTTGTTGAGCAGAATGTGTTTCCTTAGCAACTTTGCCGGAATAATAACCACGTTTTCTCTGAGCTTGGGCATCCATTGCCAACCAAAATCTGAATATCACGAATTCACAATTACCTGAAATAAAGAATTTTTTTTTAAGTACTCTTGAATCACTGTAACTTGCGTTCAGACATCTGTGGCATATAATACTGAATTGAGTTGGTAAAGCTACCACCCATATATCCCCATACAATAATAAAGAAAATTATATACATAGTTTTGAAAATCTCAGATAAGGTAAAGGAGAATGTGGCCAACTATGACCTAAATGATCTACAGAGATTCAACTCAAGGCGAGAGGAAGATTTAAAAACCTTAATTCTGCTTCTATTTGTTAATGAGAACCCCTACAAAGAGGTCTGGCCAGTGGCCATCAAACCACAATCATACCCTGCAACCCCCAAATGCAACAATTATCAAGGCAGAGGAGCATCCAGCAAAATTACACCTCTTCAGTATTCGGCTACTCTTCATGGTTTATAAAGTTGGGGACCTAGCATAACATTCGAGTTTCATACTGCAGAATGTTCCTATCACTTAATCTTCCTCACAAAATCGACTAGAAGTAGGTGATACCAAACACTGAAGGAATTAAAGAAAA
This sequence comes from Linanthus parryae, assembly GCA_023055425.1. Taxonomy (NCBI): domain Eukaryota; kingdom Viridiplantae; phylum Streptophyta; class Magnoliopsida; order Ericales; family Polemoniaceae; genus Linanthus; species Linanthus parryae. The sequence goes on from JALGPY010000002.1 coordinate 5,131,939, forward strand.
TGGAGTCAGATAAAAAGGATTAACAGTCTTCAAATTTTAAGGTCAAGACATCTTCCAATCATTCTTTGAAGATTTGGGGACCTAGCACACCATTCAATATTCTTTGAAGGTTTGAAAACCTTGTACTATTTCCATTTCTTGATAAAGAATCCCTGTATGGTCTAGCCAGCGGCCATTAAACACTGCAACCCACAAATTTCATTAAGTCAGAGGAGCTTCCAACAAGATTCAACCTCTTCATTAGTACTACTTGATTTGCCTTGTGAAATCAATCAATTAGCAGTAACTTCTACCACATAGTGAGAAATTTAATGAAATGGAAGCAAATTTACCCATGGATGTACCATGATCTTCAACATTTTCAATTTTCCCTGACATCTCTGAACAGTCCTCCAACCTCTAATCTTGCTGGAAGAAGACCCTAATGAAGACGAACGACGAGGAAAGAGGTGTAGTTCGGTGTGTTTATTTACTTCAATGTCCTTGTGAGTTGGATAAAACTTGGGCCGTGTAAACCACAAATGTTTTTTCTATTATACGGGCCCAACTCAAGTCTTCACGAATTTTTTAAATTCTTACGAGTCATTTCCAAAAACACAATTTATGCGTAATTATTTAGGGTCATTTTTTAAGGGTAAAACCAAGTAGGTCCAATTTGATGCAAGAGATATAGAACAAAGGGTCTGTTTGGTAGAATAGATTATTTTGGTTTCTGGAATGAAAATCCAATGTATTACTGCAAGTATTTGTTTGCAGTGATCTAAAAACCATATTTTAGTTTAATTTTATTTTCTCACTTTGCCTTAGTGAGGAAAACAAACTTTTTTTTTTATTATTTATGTTACACACAAAAACAATATTACGTTTAAATTAGAAATGGGTCCCCTCAAAAAAAAATTAGAAATGGGTCTTCGTTCTTTAATTTGTTTTTTTGTTAATCCTAGAGTTCATTAAAGAAGATCGCTTATATTTTTTTTTTTCTACAATTTTGCCATAACCTTCTGTTTTATAAAACTAAATTTTCACATATTTTGGACTATCCTAGATGTGTCATGTTCTTATTATTTATAATCAACCATAATTTGACAGATCCAATGAAGCTCTAACTATGCAGTGATACCATTTCAACCAGAGCACCAGTTAGATATTCACAGTATCCAACTTGTCGGAAAATGAAACAAGAATGTGTTTTAGCGATTCGGTTCAGATATCCAAAAAATTAAACATCCTAACTAGATTATCCACCCAATTTGACCTCTTACAATCTATGGTAGATCAGAAAAATGGCTGCCAACTAGGGCTAAGGATGTCCAGAAACAAGGATTAGTCTTGGGACGCACTTCTATTGGTTTAATCGCCTCTTTGTAGACATCAAAGCAGAGGGAACCCTCTAAATGAGAGAGCCAGTAGATTGACCCATTCAAGAAAAACCCTTTCCCGCGTGGTCTGCAAAAGGAGACACAACCATCTTCCAAGATTGATCCTCAGAGGAACATACCAAAAGGTTCCAGGAACAATCAGAATCAAAACGGCTTCCCTCTATGCAAATTACTACTAACTTATAGTGGAGGGAGACAGAAGGGTCGAAAGTCAAATAGAGTCCATTACAAGAATTGTCAATCTTAATTTCATAACCACCAACAAGAACATGCTGTCTAATAGCATCACAGAGAAACCCTAGTGACGGAATATTAGCATGAGTTGGAACATGAGGATGGTCAGACTCACTCTTTTCAAATTCTCGAAAGAAAATTCTACTAGCTAGTATAATCAAGCTATTATTACTGGATCTAGTACACTATATATCCGGCTTTCTCCTATTTCATATTATGGTTATTTTTCAGAAGTACCCAAAAAGACTAAGAAGACTAGACACAAAAAATACCGAACATTCTTGAAGATTAACAGAATAATATAAGTGAATGTCAGTACCTGTCTTGCTGCTAGCAGCACACACCTAGAGGACAAGGCACAGGTAGTTTTTTAAATCACGCACGGCATACACTGTGCTGGAGGTCTGACAAGCATGAATCAACACTGGCGCTTCGTGAGTTTCGTCGGCTTGGAAAATTCAAACAACGAGCAGTGAACATACAGACCAAGGAGAACAACTTCGCCCCGTGGGAAAGGCTGGACCCCGCATAATCCTGCGACAGGGATCAGAGCCAATGGGAATTAGTTGATATTCAAATTATAACCCAACAACTTCATTCCAGAAATCCCCCCAACTACGGCCGTCAGACAGAAACTGCAGAAATTCTAAGAGTCGATTCAACCAATCAAATGGGAGTTCACAGACAGAAACTGCATTCCAGAAATCCTACGAGGGATCAAACACATCAACAAAGGGGATTTCTTCTTTTCACTTATCAAAAGGCATAAATTGAACTGAGCAGAGTAGGCCATGTCCGTCTACTACGCTTGAGGAATGGATCGAAAGCCTCCCCATATGTAATGCCTCGACAAGCTAATGATGATCATTTTCTGCTTTTCGGGAATGACCACCAAAATCATAATAAAGACCACGACTGTCAATGGAAATAGATACCTCCCGCCGAAACAAGTGACGTGATCAACTCAGCAGAGTAGGCCATGTCCGTCCACTACGCTTGAGGCAATGGATTGAAAGCCTCCCCATATATAATGCCTCGACAAGCTAATGATGATCATTTCTGCTTTTCGGGAATGACCACCAAAATCAAAATAAAAACCACGACTGTCAATGGAAACAGATACCTCCCGCCGAAACAAGTGACGTGATCAAAGCTGGTATCGAAGTAGTGGCTGTCTCAAATCTCCGACTCCCAATTTATTCAGTGTCACTCTAAGCACAACAGGAGTCCTAACAAGTTTCATACTGGTTCATGACATGTCTTGCATTTCTTTCAAAACAATGCCGACTTTGATTTCCTTTCTTTCAATGCCTTCGACCCAACATATCAAACAGTTCCATCATTATGATTTCTCTATAATGCTATTACTATACATCTTTTTGAAAATGAAGATTCTGATGATTCTTATAATGGGCTTTTCCTGTGCAGCTTGAAATATTCTCATGTTTATTGTGTCTGCAATACAACCACAAAGACCTTCAGATTGCTACCCAGTGGACCAGTCTATTATGGGTCAGAGCAAACATCCACTGGTTATTTAGCTTTCAACCCATCTGTCCCCCTTCCACTACAAGGTCGTTAGTATTAGAAGGTCAATTTCTCATCTTGATAATTATTTTAAAGTTGACATATATTCCTCTGAGGATAAACTCGGGAAGACATTTAGTCCTCATATTCACCCACCATCCGGAAAATATTTTTTCTTCAACGGCTCAATGTACTAGCTCTCTGATAAAAGCTCTTTCTGTTTTGATGTATACAATGAGGAGATGAAACCATTAGACTTCTTGCTTCCCGAGTCTAATCCTTGTTTCTGGATATATTTGTCCATAGTTGGCAGTCATTTGTATTATACAGGGAAGACGATGAAGAAACACCAGATTTTTGTGTAGGTGAGATGAGCAGTGATCTCTCGAAACGGGTTACCAAGTATGATGCAAGTGTTCCTCTCCTCTTGTCTGCATTCCCTCAAATAGCCTTTTTAGATGAAGACAAAGGATCAGAATATGCGCAAATGTGCAGCTATTATTTTTCATTTGTACGTTTGGTTGAGGTGTAAAAGAAGATGAGATACAACTACTGTTAGGAATTCCGGGCAAGCTCATCTTGTACAATCTCGAGGAGAAGACGACAAAAGGAGCTTGCCAGGAATTCCTAACACTACTTGTACCTCATCTTCTTTTACACCTTCAACCACACATACGGTTGAAAAACAATAGCGAGAAATATGCTCTTATTATGACCCTTCATCTTCGTCTGAAAGGCTCTTTGAGGGAATGCAGAAAACATGGGTCAACACTTGCACCACACTTGGTAACCCAGTTCGAGAGATCACTGCTCAGCTCACCTACACTATAAGTCTGATGTTTCTTCACCTTCACCCTTCCTCTCTATGTACTACAAATGACTGCCAACTACGGACAAACCTGTTCGAAAACAAAGCTTAGACTCGTGAAGCAAGAAGTCTAATGGTTTCATCGCCTCATTGTATATTTGTATACATCAAAACAAAAAGAGCTTTTATCAGAGAGCCAATAGGAGGATCAAACGTCTTAGGAGTATCCAAATTTCTTCCAGAGATTATCCTCAGACGAGAGATTGAACTCCTAATACTAACGACTTTATATTGGAGGGAGACATAGGGATTGAAAGAGAAATAACGAGTGGACATTTACCCTTGCCCATAGCGAACTGGTCTACCGGGTATCAATCTGAAGGACTTTGTGGTTGGATTGCAACACAATCAACATGAGAACAGTTCAAGCTGCACAGGGAAGCCCATTACAAGAATCGATGATCACAATCTCAGAATCTTCATCTTCAAAAAGCTGTCTAGTAATAGCATCATAGAAGAACCCTAATGATGGAATTGTTTGATATGTTGGGTCCAAGGCATCGAAAGAAACAAAATCAAAGTCGGTAAATGCATGACCGGTCACGAACATACCAATGTGAAACTTGGTGCTAGGACTTCTGTTACGCTGTGAGTGACAAGTTGGGGGTCAGAATAAGACAGACTTCGATACCAGCTTCGATCGCGTTACTGGCTACAAATGACGATGATGCAGATGCAATTGCTAATTTTATTAAGAACACCTCCTACTTGAAAAATCATACATAAAAAAGGAGGACATATTCAAGACAAGGAACTCAATTTTTTAGCGCTCAGGACTGCATCATATTTCAGTAGGATGATGCAGACATATCACTTCTTGCGGCGGACATCCCCAAATCCATTTCTAAGGGTTTGCAAACATGGCCGACTCACAGAGAGCTGAGGCTGATGTTCAATTGATATTTTGATGGATTCATTCTGTTTTATCCAGATTTCAGTTTCCTTTTTTGTAGCTATACACCAATTTTAGGTGTTATATTTTTCATAATTAGTGGCATATCATACTGAATTGAGACGGTAAAACGACCACTTTATGAATTCGGCTAAACACGATGACCTCCAAAATAAAAAAGACGGTGACGGCCGCCGAACAAGTCGCCGGCAACAGATCTTGGAAGGGATACTGATACGCCTCCCATTGAAACCAGTGACACGATTGAAGCTGGTATCAAGCAGTGGCTGTCTCAAATCTCTGATCCCTAATTTGTTCAGCGTCACTCTCAGGCCTCATCACAGTAGTTTTAACAACAAGTTTCTTTCGATGCCTTGGACCCAACATATCAAACAATTCCATCATTAGAGTTCCTCTAGGATGTTATTACTAGACAGCTTTTTGAAGACGAAGATTCTGAAATTGAGATCATTGATTCTTGTAATGGGCTTTTCCTGTGCACCTTGAAATGTTCTTGTGTTTATTGTGTATGCATTCCAACGACAAAGACCTTGAGATTGCTACCCACTAGGCTAGTCCACTACGGACCTGGGCAAACATGCACTGGTTATTTAGCTTTCAAGTTTCAACCCTTCTGTCTCCCCCCACTCTAAGGTCATTAGCATTAGGAAGAGGTTAGATTTGTACTGGAAACTTGACATATATTCCTCTGAGGATGAACTCTGGAAGACTTTTGACCCTCATATTCACCCATCATCGGAGAAAGGTTTTTTCTTGAATGGCTCAATATACTGGCTCTCTAATGAAAGGTCTTTCTGTTTTGATGTACACAATGAGGAGATGAAACCGTTAGACTTGCTTCACGACTTGCCTAATCCTTATTTCTGGACGAATTTATACGCAGGTGGCAGTCATTTGTATTAGGGGTGCAACTTGGACGGGCTGAACCCGACCAACCCGAACCCAGTCCGGACTAAAGTCGGGCTTGTGCACATGTTTTGAGTAATTTGGACGGGCTCGGGCAGAAATTCTCAACCCGAATTGCGCAATTAGGGTCGGGCTTGGGTACGAATATTAAACGATGGGTTAGCCCGAATTACCCGAGTTGTATACTCATTACCTATGAATGTTATATTTTGAGAGCATTATATAGCATATTTATCAAGAATCTATTATTTTTCTATTAATTATTAGTGATATTTTTAATTATGTTTTATGTTAACAACTAATAGATTTTTTTCACAAAATATCTAGTACTCTCTTGTATAAATGGATAATTTTTTAATTCACTATAACAATATTATATAGTCATTATTTTTTAGCCTTAAATAACAAAAAAATTGAAGTGTCTACATTCGATATATATTTTTATATGTAAGTTATTAACTTAACTTTAAGGGGACAATTTTAATTGAGTTGAATGTGATAATTATGTTAATTTATTTAGTTTAATGGGCTAGCCCGAATTCAACCCGAACCCGAATTGGTTTGTTCGAATTTGGGCTTGGACGGGTTGGCGATGCTCCTAACCCGGGCTGGGCTTGGGCAACCCCGACAGAACTCGGGCTGGGGCTTGGGCAAGGGCGTCAACCCGCCCGAGTTGCAGTCCTAATTTGTATTACATAGAGAGGAATGGTGATGACGACGAAACATCAGATTATTTTGTAGTTGAGATGAGCAGTGACCTCTCGGAGTAGGTTACCAAGTATGATGCGTGTGTTTGTCACCTGTTGCCTGCATCCCCTCAAATCACCGTCATAGATGAAGACGAATGGACAGAATTCGCACAAAGTTTGCAACTTTTGTATTTCAGCCGTATGTGGTTGAAGGTGTAAAAGAATATAAGTTACAACTAGTGTTAGGAATTCCAGGCAAGCTTCTTATGTACAATCTCGAGGAGAAGACGGCGAAAGAACTCTGTAATTTGCAAGGTGAACTGGGCGATGAGGACGAAGACAAATTCGTTCGGGTCTTTAAGTTCATTGAAACGTTATCCGTTGTTTGAGGTTTATTTGCCTAAATTGTGTTCTGTACTCTTAAACAAGAGCACTTACTATATGAGAGTACATAACACCATGTAGGCACACAAACCTCAAACAACCGATAATGTTTCAATGAACTGAAAGACTAGAACGGAACTGTCTTCGTCGTCATCGCCCACAGTTCACCTCGCAAATTACAGAGTTCTTTTGCCGTATTCTCCTCGAGATTGTACTAAAGGCGCTTGCTTGGAATTCCTAACAACAAACACTATTTGTAACTCATCTTCTTTTAAACCTTCAACCACACATATGGCTGAAAAACTATAGCAGCAAATGTCATCATAATCTGACCCTTCGTCTAAAACGGCTTTTGAAGGTATGCAGACAACAGGGGACAAACACTTGCATCATACTTGGTAACCCACTCCGAGAGATCACTGCTTATCTCAACTACACAAAGATCTGGTCTTTCTTCGTCGTCACCCTTCCTCTCTATGTAATACAAATGACTGCCAACTCCGTACAAATTTGTCCAGAAACAAGGTTTAGCGAGTCGGGAAGCAAGAAGTCTAATGGTCTCGTCTCCTTATTGTATACATCAAAAGTCAAAACAGAAAGACCTCTAGTCAGAAAGCCTGTACATTGCGCCATTCAAGAAAAAAGAAGATAGGTGAATAGGAGGATAAAACATCTTCCAGAGTTCATCCTCAGAGGAATATGTCAAGTTTCCAGTACAAATTTACCCTGGCCCATGGTGGGCTGGTCCATTGGGCAGCAATTTCAAGGTCTTTCTGGTTGGGTTGCAGACGCAATAAACACGAGGATATTTCAAGGTGCACGGGAAAAGCCCATTACACGAATCGATGATCTCAATCTCTAAAACTTTATCACCAATTACGTCATAGAGGAGGAACCCTAACGATGGAATTGTTTGATATGCTAGGTCTAGGGCATTTAAAGACACGAAATCAAAGTTGGCATTTCTTGAAACAATGCACAATCAGTCACGAAACATACCAGTATGAAACTTGTTAGGACTTCTGTGCTGAGAGTGACGCTGGACAAATTGGGGGTCAGATTTGAGAGAGTCACTGCTTCGGGACCAGCTTAGATCGTGTCACTGGCTTTGCCGGAAGGTGTATCAGAATATCTTCCAAGAGGTATCTGTTTCCTGTGACTTGTTCGACGGCCATCAATGTCATTTTGATTTTGGAGGTCATCGTTCAGTCCGACAAGCACAACAAGAAGTCAGCAACAAACCCTAGTCGAGAGTATTCTTTTAGGGAGAAATCTTAATAAGAGGAAGGATAATTTAGTGCGTACTCCCACCATTTGCGTTTATTACTCCCATTCGACTATCCACAAAGTTAGCCAATTAGCATTTTAAATGTTTCCTATTCTATCCTCAAATTGCCTTGCAGCTGGTGACTAAATGATGGACAAGCACGCTTCTTTCTAAAGCCTGTATCTAAATGAGATACTAGAATACCAAGTTCATAAATAACTATATGTGCATTTTAATTAACTTGATACATAGAGCTTGAGATCTAATAATTTATGAAGCTAGATAAAGGTAAGATTAAGTTTGATTCCGCTCAGTACGCTCCTAAAATAGGAATAATGTGGAAGAAGAGTTAAACCTTTTTTAATGCCAGGTTTAAATACTGGTGAATCTAAAAGCCATCAATTTAGTACAACTAGAATCCATATAATAGATTTGACCAAAGTAGTATGATTATGTGTGTCAAAGAAAAAGGCAACAAAATTCAAAAGATTCAATAGTTTCAAATTACCCAACAACATGGTTGTTCCACGACATTCTGTTTGCAATGCGTTTGTAAACCAAAACATACGAGACATGGGATATAGTGCAGAAGTGCATTAAGAGAATTTTCAAGGAATATAACTCTTTTAAATGTCAATTAAAAAGTAATACTGGCGCGATGACAAATAACAAGACAACAGTCCTACTTACATCTCCTTCGTTGATGAAGTGTTTCCTCAGAAACTTTCCTAGGAACAAAAACTCCATCTTGTCTGAGCATGGACATCCGTAACAATAAAATCTTAAGATCGTGTCTCGACAATTACCTGAAATACATGATCATTTTAAGCACTCTTGAATGAATGATTGAATCAATGTGACATTGTGATGTGTGTTGTGACATTTGTGGCATGTAATACTGAACTGAGTTGGTAAAACTACCAACCCAAATAACCACAAACAAGTAACAAAGAGTATTGGAAACCTCTCAGATAAGGTAAAAGAGAATTGGATTAACTATGACCTAATTCAGTTTCTATTTTTCCATTAAACACAATCCAACCCTGCAACCCCAAAATGCAACAATTATCAAGTCAGAGGATCTTCTAACAACATTCAACCTCTTCATTATTCGGCTAGTCTTAATGGTTTATAGATTTGGGGGCCTAGCATACCATTCAAGACTCATAGTACTGCATAATGTTCCAATCACGAAATCGACTAGTAACGAAAAGGGGGACAGATTTACATATTGAGCTTTAAACTCCCATTCTTTCTTCCTACTCATGTAGCATTGCAGAGATCTTCAAAAGTTCATAGTCTTCAAATTTCAAAGTCAAGATGTAAACAAATACTTAATACTGCAGTTAAACTTTCCCAATATAAACTTTGAATAGAGTTTGCTATAAATCAAAGTAAGAGAAAGCATTGAAAACCTTGTACTGTTTCTCTTTCTCGATAAAAGAATCCCTCCCTACATGGTCTGGCCAGTGGCCATTAATAAACCCACAAAAGGCCTTCCAGCAAGATTCAACATCATCATTATTCAGCTACCCTGCAGAAGAAATTTGAGATATCAGGAGTACTAAATGAATTTTCCTTATAGAAATCAATCAACTAAGCAGTAACCAATACCAAACCCTGAGAAAAACAAATGAAATGTAAGCAGTTTTTCCGACACATCATGTACCTACAAGCCATTGTAGAGAGATGTTCAATATCCAGGGCTCTCTGATGGCTATGAACACTTCTCCAACCTCCTCCTTCACGTTCTGCTTCAATCATCCCTTCTTGGACGGAGTGGGATTTAGCAGAATGAAATCGATTTGATCGAATACGAAGCTGAAAACGGAGTAGGGTTTGGCGTCTGGTGGGGGATTTGAAGAGGGCTTGGTTTAAACATACAGGAGTGTGAAGGTGAGAGAGAGGAGGACACGAGGGATAGTTTTGAGTAAGCAGATTCGCCGGAGATGGTCGACGGTGCCATTTCGCCGGAGGAGAGCTACGGTGTGCGTTGTAGTGTTAAACCCTTGCCTGCTGAAGACGAAAACGAAGAGAAAAGAGGCAAAGAAGCTCCTGTATTGCCTATTATTTTTGTTTGGTTAAAAATATCATACTTCGCAGTGGTTGAATAAAAATTGGGCCGTGTAAACCCACCCTGTTTTTCCTCTTAAACGGGCCCAACTTTAGCCCACACGACTTCTTCAAATTTTCATTTCTCCAAGTATAATAGTCAAAAGTAATCTTTCATTTGTCCAAGTAATTTTCATTTAAAAAAAATACGGGCCCAAATTTTCATGTCAATCTTGTTCTTGTTTAAAAAAAATAATTTTCATTTCATTCCTCCTAAATGGGCCCAAGTTTTCATTTCTAAAAGTAAATGGGCCCAACTTTAGCCCACACGACAAAGAGAATATTATGATTAGAAATAGGTATTGCCTCTGTTTATACTCTATGGCTCCGGTTTGACTTTTATTATTATTCCACGAGTCACTTTCATCCGGTGTTTTGTAAAGTAAAAGTTATTCTATAACACGGTTAAATAAGTATCAAAAAATCGCATTGTTTGCTATTCAAACCACCCGCTCAAAATGACCCAGATACGAGTCAAAAAAAAAAAAAAATCAAGCTGGTGTCATAGAGAAGAAACAGATGTAGTATCTCTTTCTATATTTTTTTTGTGAGTCTTACTTCGAGGTCGTTAAAGAAAATTGTATTTTTTTCATAATTCTTATGATTTAGAATCAACCGCTTTTTGTAATGTTTTGTGTTAGTTGATTATATTTTCTATCGGTTGCTCAACGTTGCGTCAAAAAGATTTTATAATGAGTAATATTAATTCTGAACGTGTCTTCAAAAAAAATATGGACCGGTTAGCATCATTTATATAAAATTACATGATGTAACATAAATGGAAACGTTATTTCATTGCTTGCATCAGTTTAAGACTACAACCGAAAGCCAATTTTTTTACCACCAATAATCTAAGAGTCAACATTTAATGAAAAAAATATTCTACCAATAAGTGACATATAGTGTACAGGAAAGATGTAAAATCAGAATTTATTGTACTCATTGGATCACTTTCCATACTAGATTGTGCGAAAACATGTGTCTCGAGACTGACTCCACATTAGTTAGTTCGCTCAAATATCTCATATTGATCCAAAAAGATATACATGCAAACAAAGTGAATTTTATCGTCAGTACAAATTTTACAAATGTAAGTGAGAAAGCCGGAACTGATCTCTATAAGTGGACCTCTTGTGACTTTAGTCATTTAGAAAGTGAGAGAAAGAAAATGTTCCATGTGAATGACTATGATCATGCTCAATAGGAATGACTATGATCATGGTTGTTATGAGCTTTAAGAAATGAATAAAAATAAGAAAAATCAAGTTGGCCCTAAAGAGCAGGCAATATTGAAGTTTTAACCGACCCATATTAGGCAAAGTAAAACAAAAACAAAGTTAGCAAAAGATGATGTAACATTGGAGTTCAATTGACTCATATAGGAAAGGTGAAATGTTTATAAAATATGTGGACGACACCAGTGTGGGGCATGTCCACCTGATAATCAAATTAATTTGTCTTTTGTCACGGGCTGACTTCCTTGCTCACTCGTGCGGCACTTGAACCCTCTCAAGTAAGCCTAAGAGAACAACTGAAAGATTACAAAGAGAGCTTTGAGGAAGAGAGCTTCTATTACTTTGAGAAAGAGAGTAGAATGCTTGATAGATGGATGTGGCAAATCAAGCCACTCCTATTTATACTTGAGCCTCTCGCTTGGAAGCTACTACATAATATACGATCTACGGTGGAGAACGAAAGCCTAGAAGCTTCCCACCTCCTTACAACTAGATTTATATGTGAAAGATTCTACATATCTTCCACTTACAAGTGTGGGTAGACATTTCCTACAACTAATTGAGATTTTCAGAGAATTGCGTAAGTGCTAGAAAAATAATTGGGCTAAGATAATTATGGTGGGCCAAGATAGTGTCATGGGCTATGATATTGGGCCACTTAGCCACAAAACAATGCAGCCCATGACATTTTCCCCCTCTCAATCTGGCAACGTCCTCGTTGCCGTGTGGTAGCGGTCGATCAAGTCCTTGTAGCGCCATAGAGAATTCTCCGCTACCCACGTTGCTTCGGCCTCCGGTAGTCCCTTCCTTAACACCAAGTACTCCTTGTACTTTGGCGTCCCGATCTTGGCCACGACCCCTTCAGCAATGATGTCTTCAACCTCTGTGTTGAAGACGGTCTTGTCACATCTCGATTCTCGTTCTTGCGCCTTGTCTCGCGGTTGCATGTCCCGTTCTTGCGCCTTGCCTCGCGGTCCAATGCATCTTTGAACTTGGATTCCCCTCCTCATTGTCTACCTTCCTCCATGGTGGTAGACATTTGGGCAACTCCTTCAGCTTGGTTGTCTTGGAGTCGTCGGGTACCTTCACGATCTCATGCGGACTCTGTCCTTGATTACCCACGGCTTGCTTCTCCTTTGGAGTTACGATGTCCAAATCCATGGTGGAAAGGACTTTACCCGCGTCTCTCCCCCTCTTCATCGACACAAGACATGGAGGTCCTTCCCCCAACGATGCACAAGATGTTGAACGGAACCATCGATAATGCCTTCTCCTTGTCCATAAAGTCGGCTCGAAGTACTAGCTTATAGTCGTCCAACGGCACAACCATAAGATCCACGAACCTCGTCCACTTGTCAAGCTTCAACTCCACCCCATGTGTAACGCCCACCAACAGCCTAGCATCGGAATTGACCGACTTGATTCTCCCATGTTCCTTGGAGAGTTTGAGCTTGAGTCTCTCGGCCTCCTCCACGGATATAAAGTTGTGCGTGGCCCCCGTGTCCACCAATGCTTGGGTGACCCCACCGTTCACCCTTGCTTCAACAAACATCAAGCCTCGACGTCCATTAGTATCTCCCTTGGAAGTAAACGCTTTGGCTTGGACCACATTGAGAAGCTTGAGCGTTCCCATCTTCGCCTCCTCCTCTGGTTCATAGTCGGCTAGAATTACCGAAATCTTTCCCCTTTTTCGACAATTGTAAGCCACATGATCTTCTTTATTACAAAAGAAACAAAGGTTTCTTACCTTTGTTCTCCGACCGATCCATCTTATCCTTCCGTGTATGATCCTCCCTTGACGTTCTTTCACGGTCGGACTTGTCCTTATCTCGGTCTCTCTTGCTTGGACTACCCCAACGGACCTTGTCTATGTCTTTGTCTTGGTTCTTGTCTCCCCAACTCTTGGTCGGACTGCCACATCGCTCTTTGGGTCTTCCATCTTCCTTCCTATTGTCAACGAGAGACTAAGCCACAGAGATTGTTTGATTGAGGTTTTGGACACCCCTTCGTGCTAACTCAGTCTGCACCCATTGTTGTAGGCCGGTTCTAAAGTTGAAAAGCGTCCTTCTCGCTCATGTCGGGTATCTCGAGCATCAAGTTGGCATAGTCGTTGATGTACTCCTTGAGACTCCCAGTCTGGCATGTGGTATTTACTTGACATATCGTCCTCAACCAGGCCCTTATTTGCGAAGCAGTGATCGAAATTATTACCGTTACAACCGAAAAAAGAAAAGATTGCTGACTTAGAAGAAGGTAGAAGCTGATGTACACTTATCTCATCTCAACCAGAGCCCCTGCGCAACTATTTTCCCTACTACCATGTACACTTATTTCTTGAAATTTTCATTTAGGACCCCCTAAAATCTTGACAAAATACTAAAGGTGTATAGAAAAGTTCATTAAATAATTTCTTTGAAACTCGTAGATTACTTTTCAAAAGAGTGTCCGTATGTTTAAAATTTGTTAATAGATTCCAACTGTATGAGTTGTGGGATCAATGTAACAAAATAATGATATTTTTCATAGAGAAAGTACATTAAAAGTTTAAAACCTTGACGTTTATAGTCATTTTTTTTTTACAATGGCCCTTTTATACCACTTAGCAAGCACTCATTTGCTTATAAACAATATTAAATAGAGAATTACAAACACCTAATTTATAATACTACAAAAAAAAGCCAAGAACACCAACAAGACTGCCTATGTGTACCCCTGCTGTTTCTAGATCCCTTGAATCATCAAAGGTTACTCCTGCACAGGGAGGTAATTATGAGCACCTTTCCGGAACCCCCTGAAAAAGTAACATCCTGGGCATAGCTGTCAAAACACCTAGACGACTTCAGCTGTTAGATCTTATGTACTACCTGAGTGATAGCTCACCCATAAATCAAATAATTAAAATATCACACTCAGGTAGTTATTTCTTGATAAAGATATCTAGTGGAGATACTCATCATGTCAATGAAACAAGGCATTGATGAGATATTGAACAGCCTGGGAGTAGCTGAACCTAAATTGAAGGTTGCCTGGAAAAAAATGAACCAGCTTGAAACAATTATTCGCCTTTAAATTCTACGGCCTGATAAGGAGAAAAGAAGTATCATCAGAAGGTGAATAGGCTTGCCATCTTTGTTATATCAAAAATTGTAAAGACAGAAATAAGACTCATGTTCAAAGTGAAAATAAAATGAGGAAATACATTTACCACGTATGAACTTAGACCAAGATGAGTAAATTATAAATTAATTGTATAGGTTTGCTTCCTTGTGATAGGCACTTCCGAATATCCCTATTTTCAGATCAAAGCACCTGCGGATCATCAAATACTGAAAATTTAGAGTTATAATCTGGAGAATAGTATTCATCCTTGTTGAAAATATGATAATATTTGGATTTCCCACAGAGACTTCTTCCTGTTTTCAAGATTAAATCAATAAATCAGATACCGGATTTCGAGAGGGAATGACTACTATTCTTCACAAACCAAAAGCTCAAGATTTAACTGAGAGCAGCAATACAGTTGGAGCAAGAAGTAGAGAGATCGCAATGAATAAAACACCCAATAACCCAAAACAGTAAATTATGCATCAAAGAGGGCATTAGAGGGACCCCCATTACTTTTATGGTCAATTACTTATCACCTACTTCCAGTTTAGGGTAATGATCCAGTCACTACCTCCAATTTCAAAAACTATTTATTGCCACCCCCAGTTGTTGATTGCAAGCAATGAACAACTGTGACTAATTTTCTGTTAAAATATTAACACCGTTAGGAGTGTAATTGTCAATACACACAATTATTTTATAGAAAAAAAAAGAAAAAAAAAAAACTAAGAAAGAAGATGAAGAAGAAGAGACTCTCAGTAGATAGTCCGGATCCTCTGTATCATTTGTGTGTATCCTTCCATGTATTCTTACTATAATTGGTATATTTCATATTTTTTATTCAATTTGATAGAATTTTTAAACAATTAAGCTGATTTAAAAAATATAAAATATACCAATCATAGTAAGGATACATGGAAGGATACACACAAAGGATACAGAGGATCTAGACTCCTCAGTAGAAGAAATCGAACTTTCACTCACTCTCTCGTTCTCTGTCTCTACCCCTGTCATTCAAATCGCTCTCTCTCTCTGGATATGAGGTGTAGATTTGTGAAGATTCGAATGGGGAAGTTTGATTGGCTTGTGCTCTGTGATTCATGAGGACGGGTATGGTTAGTTCTGGTTCAAGTGGTGGTGTCGGGTCACAAGTTTCAGAGGTTTGTGGGTACTGGATGTTGGATTGTAGGAGGGTTTCAGGGGTTGGAGGTTCTCTTAGCCGGAATTAATGGAGGTTGGGCGGTGATTTTTGGCACTTGGGTGGTGTTTTGGTTCAATTGGTTTTGGGTTTGATTATCGTGTTTTGGTTCAGTTGGTTCTGGGTTTGGCTGTCGGGTTTCATGTCGATGTGGAGATTAATCTTTTGCCCTACTCTCGATCTCTGCGAATAGCACAACACTCTCTGGATCCCACTCTCTCTGTTGGGCTACAAATCTGAGTTTGGGTCCAGTGTCGTTGATATGCTTTTCGGCGAGGAGGGCAGCAAATTGTCGGAAAGCCTATGCTTCTTGTTCTTTCCGGTAAGACAAATGCAATATTGGTTCTATTCTGGGAAATTGGAATGAAGGAGAAAAGTAAGCTGCCGGAATCTGGACATTCTTGCCGGATTCTGAGTTTCAGGTGGCAGTTCATTCATGTTCATTTTTTTTTGTGTTTGGACAGTGGTGCCCCTAAAGAGGCGTTAACTAACATAAACTTTTGGATGGAAATGATCCCAGTTGTTGATTGTCAACAATAAAGAACTAGAGGTGGTAATAAGATGATTTCGAAATTGGAGGTGGTGATTGGATTATTACCCTAAACTGGAGATGGGTAATAAGTAATTAACCCTTACTTTTACAAGCTAAGCTACAAAAACAATGTAGCTTAACTTTGCCCAAGATCAGGATATCTAGTAAGCTATCACCAAATTGTACGTAAAAATTCTAACAAGACGAGAGAATCCAATCAAGTGCTAACTATACAGCTTAACCTTGGATGATATTCACTAGATCCAAATTGTCAGAGAATGAAAAGAATCTTTAATCCAACATTTATAAACCAAAAGATCAACAGATCAAGGGACATAGGTGGAACCAGTTCACAGTTCAGACATCACGTACGAAATTCTCGGCATCCAGATATGATGAACGAAATTTATGTGCTGAGGTGTTGGCTAGAATCATTAATTTTGCAGCTAAAGATGGACTAGTGCATGGTATAAAAGTGGCAAAGAACTGCCCCCCCCCCCCCCCCCCCCTTGAATTTCTGATGTTTGCTGATGATCTTGTATTACTGGGGAGAGCAAATATGAAAGTTGCAGAAAATTTCAACCTTTGTCTGAAGTTGTATGAAGATATATCTGGTCAGAAAGTCAACAAAGAGAAATCTTCTATCTTCTTTAGCAAATTTTGCAGCTAAAGATGGACTAGTGCATGGTATAAAAGTGGCAAAGAACTCCCCCCCCCCCCCCCCCCCTTGAATTTCTGATGTTTGCTGATGATCTTGTATTACTGGGGAGAGCAAATATGAAAGTTGCAGAAAATTTCAACCTTTGTCTGAAGGTTTATGAAGATATATCTGGTCAGAAAGTCAACAAAGAGAAATCTTCTATCTTCTTTAGCAAGAATACTAATCATAATGTGAAGAGGGAGATAAGAGGACTCTTGCAGCTCAAGAAAGGAAAAAAAGATGCTGTGTATCTGGGACTTCCTATGTTCTGTAGCAAATCAAAGAAGAGAGATTTCAGCAAAGTCATGGATAAGGTACAAGTCAAACTAGCTGGATGGATGTCAAAGAATCTTTCCTATGCAGGAAGAGAAGTGTTGGTGAAGAATGTCTTAAATGCTGTCCCTTCCTACCCCATGTCAGTTTTCCTTCTCCCAAAAGGTATGCATCAAAGGCTGGATTCTTGTAGTTCAAATTTCTGGTGGGGAGATAAAAAAGAGCAGAAAAAAAGACACCTAACCTCTTGGGACAATTTATGTAGAGCTAAAAGTAATGGTGGGCTGGGGTTTAGAAAATCAGAGTTGCAGAATAAAGCTCTTCTTGCAAAATTAGCTTGGCAAGTGTGGACCAAAAAGAAAACTTTGTGGGTGGAGATGGTGCTGAAAAAATACTGCAATATACTTGATTTTCAGCTAGTGGAAAAGAGAAATGGAGATTCTTTCTTTTGGAAGGGTTTATTAAGTGTGAGAGACTTTATTGGTGATTATGCTATAAAGAGTATTGGGGATGGTAAGTCTACAAATATATGGTTAGATCCATGGGTCCCAAACCTGGAAAATTCAAAGCCTAAACTTCCAGATGACCTCATGAATGCACCAAAAATGGTGGAGGATTTGATCTGCTGGAATACAAGATCTTGGAAAGTGGATGTATTAGAAAGATGGCTTACAAATGAGGAGGTGCAGAGTATACTAGAGATAAAAATCTCAATGATTAACATGGAGGACAAGTGGGTCTGGACAAATGAGAAGAGAGGAATAGTTACAGTCAAGGCTGCTTACCATACTCAGATGGAAATGAATTATCAGGTAGACCATATTGATTTTGATTGGAAAGCACTTTGGAAGTGCAAAGCTCATAATAGAATCAAAGTAATGATATGGAGAGTTGCAAAGAATTTAATCCCTGTAAGAAATGGCAGCTGGATCCAGAAAAACAATGGTGTTGAGAAGTGTATTTTATGTGGAGAGGAGGCTGAATCTGTGGTGCACATCTTTTTCAAATGTCAAATAGCTAGAGCCATCTGGTTTTACATTGTGGGAGTGAGACTGGATATGTTCCCATTTCAGACAAGCTCCCTATATCTTAAAGCCTTATTGAAGAGCCAAGATTCACTCAATGCAAGCAAGGAGGATATTAGAAGGAGATACAATATGGTGGGTATTATCCTTCAAAGTATATGGAAAATGAGAAATGATCTGGTCTTCAAAGGTACAGCTCCTGCCCCTGATGCTATTTGTGCACAGATTTTATCAATATTTTTATGACCATGAAGAAAGCTTCTTGAATTCTGAAATGCACACTGATGTAAGGGAAAAAAGGGCTGCAAGTGATGATTCTCAACATAGAGCTGGTATTGTTTTGAACTGTGATGCCAGCTGCAGAAAAAATCGTTTCTCAGCTGTTTATGTGGTGCTAAATAGGGAAGGTAGTCCCACCGGTGCTGAATGTATAACTGGTTCTTGTGAAGATGTGCTAAGTGCTGAGTTTTATGCAATTGATCTAGCTCTACAAAAAGCAAAAAAAGAAGATTGGAAGGAGTTCCTAGTGAGGTCAGATTCTATGGGAGCTGTCAATTGTGTGAATGATCCAGATACAGCCCACTGAAAATGGAAGATGAGAGCTTTAGCTTGCAGTATGATTTTGAAGCAGAAGAATGGCAAATTATCTCATTGCAGGAGAGAGGGTAATGGTATTGCTCATAATGTGGCCAGATGGGCTTTACAAAATAGTTTTGAAGGTGTCTTAGATTGCAATAGTTTGAAATCTGTTTTAGATCTTTTTGTAGGGCCTGATCAGCCCATTTTCTCTTCGTTTCCTTAATAAAATCAATTTCATCAAAAAAAAAAAATTCTCGACATCCAGATATGACAGATATGACGAATCACATAATAGACATTGAAGTCTCAGAGGAATCCCTTTTGACAAGACCAAGTCTGTTACCACTCCGTCCCACCTCTTTTGCACCATTCGGATTTTTACCGCTATTCACTGGTTCACTTTGACCCGGTGATTTGTATAGCAAAACTTTGTAATTTTAAGATAATTTTTTCGAAGTGTTGTAGTGTAATTCTTCTTTTACAATACCATAAGAAAATTATCAAAAAATTTCATCGTTTTGCGATCCAAATCACCGGGTCAAAGTAACCTAACTACGGATCAAAAAGTCAAAGTGGTGCAAAGGAGGTGGGACGGAGTGGTATCTCATATGACAAGTGACAACATCAAAGAGAACATGCTTAAAGCTGAAGAAACAAAAACAAAACTACCAACTTAACATTGCAAAAGTATAAAGTGTGTGGTTAAGGAAAGTAGACCCCGCTTTAACATCAAACGAGACAGAAACTATTGACAGTTGTCATATATCCATACCCAACTAAACAGCTAGACCTCACAAACTACATTCGCCGTACGCGAATCCGAGGATCATAATATAAATTGAATGCAGTTATTAGATTAACTGTATTTTATAAAGTTCGAAGGTCATGCCATATTTTCCACTACGGAGATATATGCCATTACTGCTCCCGTTGCAAGTATAAGCTATACTCCCTCCGTTCCTCCAGTTTCTTCACAAAATTAATTGAGTATTATTTGGGCTTTGCGATTTGACTAGCAAAACGATGCAAGAATTTGGTAATCTTTTCATGATGTCGTAGAGTAAGCTTTGCTCTACAATACCACAAAAAAGTATCAAATTATTTATTTGTTTTGCTAATTAAATTGCTAACCCCAAATAATACCCGAATAGTTTTGTGAAGAACCTGCAGGAACAGAGTAGTAACTTGCATGAGATAGTACTTGTTATACATCTAGGAGTAATTAGGTTGAAATGCGGAAAACAGCCAAAACCGAAGCTATTTCATTTCATTTGATTATAACTGTCATTGTCAGCCCCTTAGTTATGGTCAGGACTAGCTATCTTACACTGATGACGAACAAAAAACACGGGATTTAACTGAGAGAAGCAAAACAGTTAAAACAAGAACTAGACAGATGATAAAGTGCATTTCCAGACAAGCAAAATGAAGCTTAAACACCAAAACCGAATCAAGAGGGTATCAGATCGAGCTCATTACCAGTTTATCTCCAGAATTGAAGATGGACTCATTCTCATGTTTTATAGCAGTGACTGTTAATAAGGTACAAAAACAATGTAGCTTAGTGATGTCCAGGACCAAGAAATCTAGTTAGCTATCACCACATGTTAATCTAAAGAAAACTACCAAAATGAGAGAGATTCAATCAAGCTCTAACAACGCAGATTTACCAATAATTCTCTAAATCCTGATGTAAATTATCAGGATATTGTACCAGGGAAAACAGGTTAACCCAGTTTAGACATGACATCCAAAATTCTCTACATCCTGATGTAAACATACAAATTTCACCCATATCAATACATGGAATATCAGAATACAGATTTTGAAGTCTCAGAAGAATTCCTTTCAGTTATACAAAGCTGGAGAGAATTTGTTGGCCAGATAGAAAAAAACCTTTAACATTGCAAAAGTCAGAAACCAACTTATCATTGCAGCATATCAACCAAAAGATACGAGTATATAGTAATACTGAAAAGAAACACCAAAAGAGAGGGAATTTAACAACTGTCCTATGAACAGATGCCTAGCTAAACAATGAAACCTCACAAACTACGCCGGTTTCAAAGCCCATTAGTACAAAGTCAGATCTATTACCTTGTTTCCGCCGTGTCTTAAGGGGTTTCCTCCCAAAACCCATTATAACAGAAGTAAGAAGAAAGGACTAAACGCGATGAAAAAACTATATACCTATTAATGATTAGTTGAAGTTATGTACACGTGTGGTGTAATGAAGTAACGGAAGTTCAATTAAGGGGAAGATTTAGATATCATATATACCTGGCTTACTAGTAACACGTGTCTAACCGACGATACTGCCGCCAAGTTGTTCTGTTGATTCAGGGACGACATATACACTCTTGTCCTTTAATGTTTATATTGAATTACCATGCGTGCTTCGTCAGATTACATAACTTGGGAGCTTTTCTTTCGTGCAAGTAATGTCATGATAGATGCTAAAAAGATGATCAAGCACAGTGTTTTCTTCCCGACGCCAAACAGATGCATGCCATTAATAGGTAGGGAGATACATGATAAACATAAGGAAAAGGTTAAAATTAACTAATGCAAAAAGGAGATACTCCACATTTATATTGAAATGATTTACAAGCAGAGCACCAAGCATATGAACAACAAGTGTTCTTCCCCTTTGTAGCAAATAACCTCAAACTACATATAACGATTCGACGAACTGAAAGACCCGAGCACGCCTATACCCGAGTCGATCAGCCAGTGGACCTTTCAAAGTATAGAGTTCTTTCGCTGTGTTCTCCTTCAGATTATACAAAATAAGCTTCCCCTGAATCCCTAGCACGAGTTGTCGCTCGTCTTCTTTTACACCTTCAACAACACATATCCCAGTGAAACAATAGCACGGCACCTCGTGATCTTGCCATTTGAAGAGATATTCTATTTGAGGGAATACAGACAGTATGGGAGATATACTGCCATCATACTTGGTAACCCACTCGGAGAAATCCCTTTTCATCTCATGTAGACGAAAAAGCGGCGTTAAGTCGCTATTCTTTTCTAGATAATACAAGCGGTTACCAACTACAGCTAAAGACGACCATCGACAAGGCCTAATCTTAGGAGGCAATTGTACTGGTTTCATCTCCTCATTGAGGAGATCAAAGCAGAAATGGCTTGTTTTACGAGGGAGCCAGTAGATTGAACCATTTAAGAAAAACCCTTGCCCACACGGGTTAATCGGAGACTCAATCTCCACAGTCTTCCAAGATTGATCTTCGGAGTAATATACGTAAAGCTTGCCCTCAACGTGAGTAATCACTACCTTATAGCGGAAAGACACAGACGGGTCGAAAGCCAAATAAGCCGTATCGGATTTTTTAGAAGGCTTGAATGGTCCGGTGGGTAGCAAAGTGAAGGTGTGTGTAGTTGGATTGCAAACACAATAATAAGAATTATCTGAAATCCAAGACACAATGCATAGTACAAGTCCGTTACAAGAATTGAGAAGCTTTATCCCAGAAACTTCATCATAAGGAGTAATTATTGCTTGCTCCAAGAGCAAATATGACGTGGTGCTCTAATCAATACATCACAGGACACGTCAGGAACATGTAGGAATCCACTTTCTTTTGTCTGCCACTCATTCTCTTTCATTAGAGCACCACGTGTATTTGCTCTTAGAGCAAACAAAAATTTCTCCATCATAAGGGTGTTTAATAGCATCATAGAGGAACCCTAGTGATGGAAATGGGTTGATATGTAGAGTCCAAGTCATTGAAAGCAACGAAATCGGCGTCTCTGCAATCGCATTTAGAATCAGCGGCTACAAACATACCGGTGTGGGACCTATTATTAGGTCTGTTTTGAGAGTGGAGGTGAATGAATTGGGGACTGGAGATGAGTGCGAGCCATTGTTTTGAGACGAGCTTCGATCGGGTTATGGATTTCACCGGGAGGCGTATGAGAATCTCTTCCAGGAGGTGTATGTTGCCGGAGACTTGTTCGGCGGACGTCGTCGTCAGCTTGATTTTGGAGGTTTTCAAGCCCATTGTTGCTCGGAGAAACCCTAGTCGGAGACTGTGAGAGGTGTATACTGTGTGAAAATGGTAAAGTTGTCTTAGTTTTGTATACGTGGTGGTGGTAGAAGATTTTGATTGCTGATGCGTCGGGTCGGGTCGGGTCGGGAGCAATTTTGTCCTGAATTATTCCTCAATTGATTTTTGGGTTACTGTCTTTTTAACCACCTATGGTTAGGGGTTTGTGCGAAAGACCACTTTGGGGTCTGAGATGTTGCAATAACTCCTATGTGGTTTGGTTTATGAGCGGTTCCGTTAGTTTTAACGAAATATGTTAACTTTCCACTTTTTATACCTATTATACCCTCATTATTCACACACAGAAAAAAGATAAAAAAAAAACGATCTAAAGGAGGTGGAGGGGATGGGAGAAGAGGAGGGTGAGGGAGAAGGGGGAGAGGAGGGGGAGGCGAGGGGGGAGAGGAGGAGGGGAAATAGGGAAGAGGCTGCTGCTGAAGGATGAACCCGGTGAACCAGACGACGGCGATGAACCTGACGACGATGGACCGCAGACGGAGAAGACGACGTCAGCGACGGCGCAGATGGAGGGGAGGACGACCTCTGGGCGTGTGGGTTTGGAGAAAGTAAGTAAGAGAAGGAGGGCGATGAGGAAGAAGAAGAAGAAGATGCGAATCATTGTCTCTTTCAAAGCTTGGAGATTGGTCTTATTAGGAACATGTTTGACAGAAACACTACAAAAGTCATTTTAAGCATTCATTTATCTTTGTTTAATTTGGAAGATAAAATGGTGTGAATCTGGATTCTGGATCAATCAAGGTGACTATACAATCAAATCCAGAAACAAGATAAAAAGTTTTTTTTTAATGGATATGTAAGAGTTTAGAGAGTGATAAATGAGAAAATGAGATGGAAAAAAATTGTTTATGATATTTATACAAGGGTAGTGAAATCTTTTTTTCCTCCCTAACGGAAAAATACCCCCTTGGCGAACAAAAACGAAACCACAAAGGGGTGTATTGCTACATTTGAGACCCCAGGTGGGTCTTTCGCACAAACTCAAACTGCCTAAAACATGTTCAGCTCGAGTTCGTTCGTATTTTAAATAAACCAAACACAAACAACCGATATTTGGTTCGGCTCGGTTCGTTTACAGCCTTGGTCAAAAGTGCTTTCCGGCGTCCCGCAGCACATGTAGTATACGGAATTTACCAAATAATTTTCGCGTAGATTTCTACTGCAACTTTCTCGCCGTACTTCCTGCCCACTTGCCATTAGTTACCACCACCACGTGTACATAAAACAGGATAACTTTATCATTTCATTCATACTGGAGGTATTCAACTCAAAAAAGGTCTCCGACTAGGGTTTCCGACTGGTTCTCCCCGTGCTTTCGTTTCAACAACAAACCAGTAGATGACGACGTCCAAAATCAACGAGTCTCCGAAGGCCGCCGAACAAGTCTCCGACAACAGCTACCTCCTGGAAGAGATTCTCAATAACGCGATTGAAGCTCGTCTCGAAGCAGTGGCTCGCTCACTGATGCGCAATTTAGCGTGCTATTCGCAAGTATACGAATCAAGTAATATAGAGTGTATTACGACTCAGATTATCGATCCCACAGGGACTTTGCAGGTTTTTCTAGTAATCAGTTTTAACGAACAGAGTGTAAAAAGGAGGAATATTTTGAGAGGTTGAACGTAAATAACTGAAACGTAAATATTTTTGTGAAAGTTTCTGAATAATCTTAAGGTTGTAAATCTAGGGTTTAAGATACTAGGTCCCGGGATCCCCTAGGGTTCTTCAGATTTTCGTTCTTCGTTTGACATGAAAACACACAGCAGTCTCGTTATCCGTGCCACGTACCAATTGTGCAATATCTTTTCTTTTCCTGCACGTTATCACAATCCTGCAGACTGTCGGATTCCTGTTAAGCTGCCTGAGTCTGCAGTCTCGTTCTAAGGCTGCTAGGGTTTCTAACCTGTCCTGATGGCCCGGGTCAGATTCTCTAACAGTTGGTCTCAACGATTTCAGGCTAGTCCTAACTCCCCTTCGCTAGTCGGCCCATCGGGGTAAGGTGCTAAATTCTGTCTTCTCTTCCTAACCCTAACCGGACGTTTTCACCTACCAGCTCGGGTCTGTAGCAATTCTGGTTAGCTACTCCGATCATGCATAAACAGTAAAATTCAAAGACAGAATAACGAATAAAGCTGCTGATATTAAGATAGCACGATCATGAATTCATAGTCAAAACGTAGAACTAATATCTGGATACGAAACCCTAGGTTCACCGAGAACCTAGGTAAAAGTTTAGCTACTGAAATTCATAACGTAAAATAACACAGTTTTTGAATAAGAGAGAAGAAGAGCAAACGGGTGTCTTGAATCTGGATTCACGTTTCCGTGCTCTCCGGGACGCTCCGACTCCTCCGGTTGTGCTGTCTTGTGTTGATGATCAAAACGAGTCTGGACGAGTCTTTAAATAGTGCTGTTTTTTCCCGAAACGTTTGCGCCAGAATTTACGAAAACTGCCATCGGTCCACCGTCTTTGACCAAAAAGTCAAAACTGGCTGCGTATATACGCAGGGGTTGCGTATATACGCAACCAGGGCCCAACCAACAACCTCCACCACCCTCACTGCCTGCGTATATACGCAGGGCCTGCGTATATACGCAGGCCGTGGGGGCTAGGCGGGGCCCACTTGGTCCTTTGGTGGGCCAGGTCTGGTCCCCTGGGTCCCACTCTTCTGCCTGACGCTCCCGGTTTGCGTTTTGACCCGACACTTGTCAAAATTACCAAAATACCCCTGGGTCAAAACCGCTCCGAATTCTGTCCAATCTTGGCTCTGGCCATAGGAAAACTGCTGACTGAATTTGGGAGACAAAATCAGAACTTGACTCCGGAAACCCGGGCCCGGTGCCAAAATGACCAAAATACCCCTAGGCCAAAACTGTCCCGGAAATCGTCACGAACATGAAATAGTTGCTCCTGACTCTGGACACCGGGAACCGAGACCCCTTACTCGGGCGTGGCCTGACTGGGACCCACACGTGACGGGAGTCGGTTTTTCGGCCGGACTCCGTTTCAGCATTATAACCTGTTTTCGGAAAGCCCTTGACATCTCTGTTCTTTTGCCCCTGGTTTCACTTCAAAATTCCAAGTCAAGCTCAAGATATCGTCAACCGAGCGCGTCCCGGTGATTCTCGGTTTTGGCGTTTTCAGCTTCCTCGGTCGGTTTTCACTGCTCGTTTTTCCTCCAGTCTTTCCGTTTTCCATTCCACTCTCCCTTGTACCAGTCTCGGTCAAATCCTGCTCCGAGCATTTTCTGCACGTTTCCCGAGGCGATCTCGGTTCTGTCGCGGCACGCATCCCAATGCGCTTTCTGAACCTGTTCCTGTAAAGACATGAAAAAACCCGCGATCATATCCAATAAAAGTACAAAACATGCAGAAATTCACGAAGAGCAAATAAACGTCTCGTTCCTAAAACCGAGGCTTTCCGAGGGTGAATTCTGGCTAAAACGCGGCTTTCCATCACACATACACATCTTTTCAGGCTATAAAATAACCCCTATTTGGGCGTTATCAAATACCCCCACACTAAACTTTGCTCGTCCCGAGCAAACTCCAGCAATATACTAACAATGCATATTATCCCGAATCAATCCAGAGCGGTGTAACTGCACTTATTTAAAAACAGTATTTATAAAAACAGTTTATATATATATATTTTTTTTTGGTGAGACTGGGCAATCTCTTCAACTCAAACTGAACATCATCAAGTTCTCATATTCCCCTAAATTTCAGAAACTACGGTGATCGGAAGAACTCGCGGCCAGCCTAGGTTAGGAACAAGCACGAACACCACTTACTTCCGCTTTTGCACGCAAACCGAGCGTATCCCTAACGCACACCTTCCGTGCTTTTACTCCGGGTGTACTGTAAATCTGCCGGCTTTGGGACGGTAGGATAAGTCATTTAGAAGCGATGTCCTAAACGTCACAGCACACTCACAAATACCCCAATCTCACACTCCCTCACCGAGATGATAGAAACTGACCCAAATCACCTAAGATTCTAGACACTCAATTTCCCCAGTCCCGGTGTAACTGCCGTTCTCGCGGCCACAACTGTGAACGAATGTGAAACTGTGATAAAAATAGCCGGCCTGGCGTTTTGAAATAAACTCAATCAAGCACCCTGAATTTTCTGCCTTTGATACTTTTTTTTCTTCGTTTTTTTTTTTCTTTTTTTCTCTGTTTTTTTTTTTCTTTTTTTCTCTTTCTCGTTTTTTTTTTTTTTTTTTTTTTTTTTTTTTTTTTTTTTTTTTTTTTTGCGGGGCAACACAATAAACAATATAAACCAGGCCAACTCTATGATAAACTAAAAACGTGGGGTGGCAGAAAGAATACTGAAATAAAATCTGAAATGACCACCCCCACACTAATTTCGAACCATGTAGTCAATCTGTAAAATAATCGCGCTTTTCCAACCGATCCTCCTCACTCCAAGGATGTCTAAATAGCACAGCGCGTCCTCCAATAACCCTGTCAACCCAAAGTCCCCCATGTCGTGCGGAAAATTTACGCACTACGGCTCTCCTCCTGTGCTCACGGTGTAATGTCGTGAGTCACCGCCACACCGAAGTGTGCTGCCGTCACTATCTCACCCTTACACACCCTCAAATATAAAAATAAAGCCCATCCACTATCAAATATGACAATTCTGCTCTACCCCAGAAAATCCCCCTCAACTCAACTCCCTCGTGCCATGACGCGTAGGAAAGGTAAAAATACTAACAATGATGCGAGTATCAAAAAACGGCTTCCTAGGTCAAACGGTTACCAAGAAAAGGATTAATGGATCAACGGGGCTCACTAGTGGACCTAAGGCGCGAGACAGGACGTGAGGTCCCTTATGGCCTATCACTCCACCAAATGATGTGGTGACCGTGATGGCGGGTTGACGACTACCTGGTGACGGTGGTCTGGCAGCTAGTCGGATACATTGCTCGGGAGACAGCTACTTGCGTTTTCTGAAGTGCATTGGCTCTATTAACTCCCCTAGACAGATTCTCGCAGCTCTTCCTCACCTAAGTTCGTCCACTTCGGGAAATTTTCTATCATTAAGCTCTCTCCAGTTTTAAGCTAAATCCTTCACCCAGTCTCAAAATTTTCAATTTTTAATTTTTTTTTTACAATTTTTTTTTTTTTTTTAATAAAACGTTATGCAGTTACAACGCCACCACCCCCACACTGGATGGTGCCATGCCCTCATGGTACTAATCATCAGGCATATAATCTGGATTGAATGAGCTGGCTTGCCTCATCGAACGGGAACAACTGGTAGCATATGCAGAAACATAAAGCGAGAGACAAAAATTGAACCTGTGCACCCGGAGTCAGTTCTTACAGGTGCGGAATTTCTCGCAGATTCCGGTGGAGCAGGACCGTTGACCGGTCGCCAGAAAATTTCTCGCCGGAAGTTGTCAACCTTCCGGGCTCTATGTGCGCTCTTCGAATTTGCAATCCCCGAGCACCATTGTGTTTGACACTGTGCTCCCATATGGTCGAGTATACTTCCGTACACCGGGGTCGATTGCTCTATTCTGCAGAAAAACTGTTCCTGAAGGCTCCCCAACTCGTATGAGTCCCTGTGACGGTCGAGTGTGCCAGAACACACCGGGGTCGATTCTTCAAGATTTTGAAAATCTGCTTTTCCTTCTACGATAGTTTATGAATTCGCTTCAAACTTCACGGATCTGTGTATGGAGGTAGAGAGAGAAAATGGGGCAAAAGCATGCTGCTGTCCGAAAAAAAAATAATAATAAATTTTTTTTTCTTCTTCTGCCTGCGTATATACGCAAACAGGGAGCAATTTGAAAAAGTTTTTTTTTTTTTTTTTTGAAAAAAATTCCGTATTTTCACTGCTGGCTGCGTATATACGCAACCCCTGCGTATATACGCAGTCAGCAACAAAAATAATTTTTTTTCATTTTTTTTTTTTCATATCCTGAAATTTTCGCTGCTGACTGCGTATATACGCAGGTCTGTGTATATACGCAAGCAGCAGGTAAAAAAAAATATAATTTTTTTCAAAATTCTGAAATTTTACTGCAGGCTGCGTATATACGCAACAGCTGCGTATATACGCAGGCAGCAGGTAATTTTTTTTTTTCAAACATAATTTTTTTTTTCTCTCTACTCCTTTTTGTTCTCGTTTTCTGCTCTGCTGTATCTGCACATGCTCAATTCAAAGTCAATACCCACTCATCTTACCTCTCTCAAAATTCAAAACTGAAAATAAAACAGAAATAATTTAAACTAACTTACTACGTTGGGTTGCCTCCCAACCAGCGCTTGTAATTTACGGTCGACGGCCCGACCCAGTTACCTCATGTTTGCTCAAGGGAAGTCAAAATCGCCAGGCGTGACGTCCGCTTCCGGGCCGAGATATGGCTTGACCCGATTTCCGCTCACTCTGCAAGTTGTACTGTCATGCTGATTCTCCAATTCAACTGCCTCCCATGAAAGTACCTCTTTGATGATAAACGGTCCTGACCACTGAGATCTCAATTTTCCCGGGAAAAACTGCTTCCGAGAATCGCAGAGACGTATTTTCTGACCTACTTGAAACTGCTTTGGCTGTGCTGAAGTTTGATGGCTCGGGAGTGGTCTAACCTCTCGGGTCGGTGGCTCCTTGAGTGACGGGACCAGGGCCAATTTCTGTCCACCTTTCTCGTCCAGCTGCAAAGTGGTCCGGTTTTCGGCTTGCATGGCCTGCTCCTCCTGGAATCTCTCCTCGTTCTCTCTGTCCACTCTATCAATTTCTGCCCATAGCTCATCCATCTCTTCGTTTTCCCAGCCTTCTTCGACTACCTCCACTGCGAAGATGTCTTCATGCTCGTAATAATTCGGTAGTTGCAGATTTTTGAAAACGTTGAACTTCACCTTGTCTTCATTGATCTGCATGGTCAGTTCTCCGCTCTTGCAATTTATCATGGCTTCTCCAGTGGCCAAAAACGGTCTGCCCAGAATGAGTGGTACGTCTCCTGCCTCCATGTCCAAAATCACAAAATCTGCCGGAAAAATCAGTTCTCCGACTTTCACCAGAATATCCTCAATAACTCCGTAAGCCTGCTTCACGGATCTGTCCGCCATTTGCAGCTTGATTCTGGTGGGCCTGAGTTCACCGATTTTCAAAGTTTTGAAAATCGACAAAGGCATCAGATTGATACTGGCCCCTAGATCACACAGAGCCTTTCCTGTGTAAGCATTACCTAGGGTCACCGGGATGACAAAACTGCCAGGGTCCTTCCTCTTCCTCGGTAGCCCATTCTTCACACAGTTGCTCACTTCTGCCGTCAGATTTATTGTCTCGAAATCGCTCATACGTTTCCGTCCATACAAAATATCTTTGAGGAACTTGGCATAAGTGGGCATATTTGCCAACGCCTCCGCAAAGGGTATGTTGATCTTCAGCTGTTTGAAAATCTCGAGAAATCTGGCGTAGTCCTTGCTATCATCCCTCTTTCGTGTCTTCAAAGGATACGGCACCTCCTTGGAGACAGGTACCGTTTCTGCTTCCTTCTCCTTCTGCACTACATCCTGCTCAACCGAGCTCTTCGGCGGGGGGCGGTCGGCTGAGCTGTTATCCTTTCCAAATACTTCACGCTCGATTTCCTTTGATTTTTCTGCACGTGCATGGCTAGGATACGGCGGATCCTGTAGTGCTAATCCACTCCGAGTGGTGATGGCATTGACCTGAGCACGTGGATTATTCACTGTATTCGAGGGCAAGTTTCCTGGCTGTCTCTCCGTTAGCTGCTGTGCTAACTGTCCAACTTGTACCTCCAAAGCGCGCAGTGACGTTTTGGTCATCTGCACGTCGGCTGTCAGGGCGTCCATGTGCTCGAACCGGGACTCCATGGTCTGGAACATGGACTTGATCTCCTTCATCTGAGCGTCGTACTGCTGTGCAGATGGGCCCGACTGAGCCTGCTGCGTCGGTGCAGCCTGCTGGGCTGGTGGCCTGTGCTGGAACCCCGGTGCATAAACTGCTGCGTTCGGGTTTCCGTACCGAAACCCGGGATGGTCTCTCGTACCCGGTCTGTACCGGCTCGGATCCCACTGCTGCTGTACGTAATTGGAATCTTCGTTTCCGAGCCCCTCGATGGCTGTGTCCAAATCTGTTTTTCCTACTGCATCAGTTGAGTAAACTTTCTTGACCAAATCTTGAACGATCTTGGCCAGATTGTCTATCCGGTCGTCTTCCACTGGCTCGGCTCGGGCCGTGATCCTTCGATCGTCAAACAGGCGAGTATCCTGTTTGGCTAATTGCTTCATCAGCTCATAGGCACCGTCCTTGTCCACATGGTACATAAAATTTCCTCCGGCTTCTCGGTCAATCCTGTCAGCACTCTCCCTGTCTAGGGCATGGTAGAACACCTGCAGGATCTTCGGGTCTCCGAAACCGTGGTTCGGGCATCTTTTCACAAGTCTCATCAATCTGTCCCATGCGTCTACCACCGTCTCTCCCGTCTTCTGTTTGAACGACAAAATCTCGCTTTGTAATTGAATGACCCGGGAGGCGGGGTAAAATTTGGCCAGAAAATCGGTGACACATCCCTCCCATGTAGTGATCGATCTGGGTGGTCGGGATTCGAGCCAGTCGTTGGCCACTCCGTATAGGCAGTATGGGAAAAGAATTAGCATAAGTGCCTCTGCACCAACTCCCTTATACCGGACCTTGTTGCAGTAATCCTCGAACTTCCCGATAAAGTCGTTCGGGTCTTCGTCAGCTTTGCCATGGAACGGGCATAGGGTCTGCACAGTCTGGATGGTGGAGGGTTTGATGTCAAAGTGTTCTGCGGTGATCTCGGGAACCACAATAGCTCGCTCATGCCCCCCCGTGGGGACTTCGAAATTCTCCACCAACGCCTTCCCAGACCGGTTGTATGTCCTCTGGTTGCTCCGGGCAGCGATTCCTGCTGCGATCAGATCCTCGATGTACCGAGCCATCTCGGCTGGAGTACGTGTCTCGGGCAGTTCTGGCGTTCTCTCGGTATTGTCGCCCATCCTGCAAAAGTAGAGATCTCAAGAGCAATGAGATAACGAAAAATAAAAAAAAATAAAAGAAAAATAAAAATAAAAACTCTGAAAATTAATTCGGACTACTAAATAAACCCTAAAAAGGTCCCCGGCAACGGCGCCAAAAACTTGATGCGCAATTTAGCGTGCTATTCGCAAGTATACGAATCAAGTAATATAGAGTGTATTACGACTCAGATTATCGATCCCACAGGGACTTTGCAGGTTTTTCTAGTAATCAGTTTTAACGAACAGAGTGTAAAAAGGAGGAATATTTTGAGAGGTTGAACGTAAATAACTGAAACGTAAATATTTTTGTGAAAGTTTCTGAATAATCTTAAGGTTGTAAATCTAGGGTTTAAGATACTAGGTCCCGGGATCCCCTAGGGTTCTTCAGATTTTCGTTCTTCGTTTGACATGAAAACACACAGCAGTCTCGTTATCCGTGCCACGTACCAATTGTGCAATATCTTTTCTTTTCCTGCACGTTATCACAATCCTGCAGACTGTCGGATTCCTGTTAAGCTGCCTGAGTCTGCAGTCTCGTTCTAAGGCTGCTAGGGTTTCTAACCTGTCCTGATGGCCCGGGTCAGATTCTCTAACAGTTGGTCTCAACGATTTCAGGCTAGTCCTAACTCCCCTTCGCTAGTCGGCCCATCGGGGTAAGGTGCTAAATTCTGTCTTCTCTTCCTAACCCTAACCGGACGTTTTCACCTACCAGCTCGGGTCTGTAGCAATTCTGGTTAGCTACTCCGATCATGCATAAACAGTAAAATTCAAAGACAGAATAACGAATAAAGCTGCTGATATTAAGATAGCACGATCATGAATTCATAGTCAAAACGTAGAACTAATATCTGGATACGAAACCCTAGGTTCACCGAGAACCTAGGTAAAAGTTTAGCTACTGAAATTCATAACGTAAAATAACACAGTTTTTGAATAAGAGAGAAGAAGAGCAAACGGGTGTCTTGAATCTGGATTCACGTTTCCGTGCTCTCCGGGACGCTCCGACTCCTCCGGTTGTGCTGTCTTGTGTTGATGATCAAAACGAGTCTGGACGAGTCTTTAAATAGTGCTGTTTTTTCCCGAAACGTTTGCGCCAGAATTTACGAAAACTGCCATCGGTCCACCGTCTTTGACCAAAAAGTCAAAACTGGCTGCGTATATACGCAGGGGTTGCGTATATACGCAACCAGGGCCCAACCAACAACCTCCACCACCCTCACTGCCTGCGTATATACGCAGGGCCTGCGTATATACGCAGGCCGTGGGGGCTAGGCGGGGCCCACTTGGTCCTTTGGTGGGCCAGGTCTGGTCCCCTGGGTCCCACTCTTCTGCCTGACGCTCCCGGTTTGCGTTTTGACCCGACACTTGTCAAAATTACCAAAATACCCCTGGGTCAAAACCGCTCCGAATTCTGTCCAATCTTGGCTCTGGCCATAGGAAAACTGCTGACTGAATTTGGGAGACAAAATCTGAACTTGACTCCGGAAACCCGGGCCCGGTGCCAAAATGACCAAAATACCCCTAGGCCAAAACTGTCCAGGAAATCGTCACGAACATGAAATAGTTGCTCCTGACTCTGGACACCGGGAACCGAGACCCCTTACTCGGGCGTGGCCTGACTGGGACCCACACGTGACGGGAGTCGGTTTTTCGGCCGGACTCCGTTTCAGCATTATAACCTGTTTTCGGAAAGCCCTTGACATCTCCGTTCTTTTGCCCCTGGTTTCACTTCAAAATTCCAAGTCAAGCTCAAGATATCGTCAACCGAGCGCGTCCCGGTGATTCTCGGTTTTGGCGTTTTCAGCTTCCTCGGTCGGTTTTCACTGCTCGTTTTTCCTCCAGTCTTTCCGTTTTCCATTCCACTCTCCCTTGTACCAGTCTCGGTCAAATCCTGCTCCGAGCATTTTCTGCACGTTTCCCGAGGCGATCTCGGTTCTGTCGCGGCACGCATCCCAATGCGCTTTCTGAACCTGTTCCTGTAAAGACATGAAAAAACCCGCGATCATATCCAATAAAAGTACAAAACATGCAGAAATTCACGAAGAGCAAATAAACGTCTCGTTCCTAAAACCGAGGCTTTCCGAGGGTGAATTCTGGCTAAAACGCGGCTTTCCATCACACGTACACATCTTTTCAGGCTATAAAATAACCCCTATTTGGGCGTTATCACTCACATCTCCAGTCCCCACTTCCTTCACCTTTACTCTCAGCACATCCCAGATGTTCGTGGCCACTGACTCAAAATGTGATTGCAGAGACGCCGATTTTGTTGCTTTCAATGACGACGACTTGGGCCCAACCTATCAACCAATTCCATCACTAGGGTTCCTCTATGATGCTATTACCCAGAAGCTACCTTTTGATGGATTTTCGAGGATAAAGATTCTCAATTCTTGTAACGGACTTGTACTATGCATTGTGTCTTGGAATTCATCTTCACTGCATTCTTCTAATCACTGTGTTTGCAATCCAACTACAAAGACCTTTACTCTGCTACCCACCGGACCCTTCCAGCCTTCAACAAAATCCAGTACAACTTATTTGGCTTTCCACCCTTGTGTGTCCCTCCACTATAAGGTTGTGGTTTCTCATGTTGAGGTGTGTCCGTCCACTATAAGGTTGTGGTTTCTCATGTTGAGGGCAAGCTTTATGTATATTCTTCTTCAGATCAATCTTGGAAGACTGTCGAGTCTCCGATTAACCCTTCTGGGCAAGGGTGTTAGTGCTCTGCGACCAAAACACACAAATACGCATTAGCATTATCAATTAAAATAATTTAGATAACTCATAATATGATCAAATCGAATAAAACAAAATAACAAAGGATATAATAACGCTGACCTGGGTGTGAGAGGCATGTTATGTAGGACATTGTCCTACAACGTAGATCCTCCCCACGTGAGCGTGCTACCGGTATGCTACGAAGTAGGATTCAACCCACACTCGGGCCAACTCCTACAAGCGTCACGCCGGTTGTAGGACTTGTGAACCGTCACGAACCGTAGTTGCCCAAGAACAAGAGTATCATACTATACTATATATAATACTTAAAATATTTTTCATGAGAAGGACACTCTAATACATTTCTATGTGAGCTCTCATCACATATACTTTCCATCCATCTCCCATACAAAATGACACTCACATATATATATAGATGTGCATAGAAAATAGTAACCCCCTAGTATTAATATTGGAGTTATGGTCATAATAACCACCTCCCAATAATGCTACATTAAAGCAAATATTTCATTTTTAATACTCTAATAATGAGGGAGTTACAAATATGTAGTAACCAACATCTTAAGACTATTTAGAAATATAATTATAAAAATAATTTATAATAAAAGTTTTAGAATTTTTCATAAAAATCCCTTACAATCCCCCACAAAATTTCAAAACTTTGAAATGTTCTCAATAAGCACAAATAAATAAAATAATAGAATAATATATGTAACAATAAAATAATGGGCAACTTTCATACTGCGCAATATGCGAGGTGTCTTCCGACTTGAACCTCACTTAGTGATGAAAATCTTACCCAGAAGGATCATAGTGGATTGAGCCTTGAACTAGACCCTTTGAGCCCGAGTTCAACCGAAACACACACAGTACCGGTATTGGACATGGTTCGCGGATTAATGCGTTACGGCCATGCACTCGAATCAAATCATGAGAGCCTCTAGGGAAAAAGCCCAATCCCATAGCCTCGGCCTCAAGGCGACTCTCATTTAGGTGGATCCTCCTAGGGTATGTGTGACCCATACCTTGTGATAAATTCCTCACCTTGGATCCATTAAGGGTTAATACCCATCCTTACCGTCACAATTTTTCATTATCAGCACAATGCCATAGGGATGGGAGGAGAGTCTTAGACTTATCCTATAAATAAGTGCTGAAAATCTGAGTCACTCATCGTGGATTGTTTCTACCCATTGAATCTCGTTCATGGGATCTCCAATTACAGAGATTGGTTTACCTCCAGCGGTGACTATCTTTTGGGCTTACCCCATATCCCTCGACATATCTAGGACTCCGCTCCTAGACTTGACTCTCGATGGTCATCTATGTGAATCTTAGCCATATGGCAATATTATTCTTTTTTTTATAATTTTTTTCCATTTTTCCATGGTGGAATCCATCAAGAGTTTTCAAACTCCATCCCAAGACTTAGGGACTATGGAACCAATAATATACATGTATATATTTTTATTGAATCATTCTCATTCTCGTGCATCGTGAAATGTGTGCTTCCCATCTTGCTATGTTTCACCATCAATTCTATGTCACATTTGATGTACACCAAATTTCACCTGAGAATAAAAGATATTTGTACTAGCTGCAAAATTAGTAATTTGAGGGGTTAGAAATATAAGTCTCATAAAATCTTATCACGTCATCAGCAACAACACTACTAAAATCATGTTTAGAATGTCTCATCTTATGACCCCCACATTATCTCGCATTTATTGAGACCGATAATAGCACTTAGTGAAAAATAATTTTGTCAAATAGACATCTTTAGCGATGACACTAAATGATGATATTTTTCTTCCCCTAAATGAAAATACACACTAAAGGATGACTATAGTATCCGCAAAATGATAACATGTTACATCTCCACAAGATTGCTATTAGTTAAGTCATGTGAGTCTAAGATTATGATGAACAATTTTACTATGCAACCCCCACATTTTTACCTATTCATGGAATCACATAAATTGCACTTAATGCAATATACTAAATTCAATAATCAATGAAAATGATATTAGGAATGAAATATAAGTTTTAAGGCATACTAACAATATATTATTTGACCATAATATTATTACCATAAAGCGGCATCTATAAGTTACACTATCACAATAAATCCATATTTAATTCATACATGTATAGATCTCATATAAAGAAATTATATATTGTTCCTAATGTAACCCCCACATTAACATACTCATTGATGTACATAAATACGAGTAATGTAGAAATCGTTGAAAAATAACATACTTGCTATGATGTAGAAATCAATTGAAGATATTTTTTAATACTAATTTCATAGAACAAATGAAATTTATTCTAGTCATTGTTAAAGGAGTCATCTAAAGATTTATATTTAACGTAAATTTGAAGACAACAATTTCTTCATGTAAACTCATGTTATAACTTCTCTTTGAATTAATTATATCACGAATTGATTTCTTTTTCAACTAATCTTGCACATTCCTCAATAACATAAGAAATAAAAATTTCATCAATTTTCGCATGAATTGTGAAAAGGATATCATAAACTAGCAATACTATTGAGTAAAAAAAAAAAAAAAAGAGTGAGAGTTTAAGAAATCAAGCATGTCACATCGCTTCCACATAATTGTCCTCTTCCCTGAGAATATAGAAGTCCGCTGATATAAGCATACTATAGAATTTCTCGAAACTTGATAAGAGCCTCACGTATAGAAGACCAACAAGTATATTCGTGGGCGCTCCACATAATACTAGATCACTTATTTTTAGTGCTCCGTCGTCAAGAATAATATATTCTCCTTGCCAATAATTGATATGAAGAAATAGAAGAATCGTCCTCTGATATCAATCACTCTTAAAGATAATTAGTGGAAGATGACAAACCGTGAACCGCTTCCCATCATTAAAACATAACTAGAATGGAAGACCCAATATATCCATGAGAACTCCAAACTATCTGATCTGATTTTCTTGAGACAAAAGAATACCGAGCGATACATCTTGGAGACAATCATAGGAGTGTCAATGATATCAATGATGTCCTTCAATTAGAATATAAACTTCTCATTGGCTAGAAGCACTACGAATCTCGACAAATAATACCCTGTGTCATGTATTCTTGGAAAGACAGCGAGATATTAGTAAAATAATTATCATCTAGCAAACTCAATGAAACAATGCTTATTATTAGACAATCAAATATAATATTGATGATTAAAATAAGTTACAAAACTTGCTTAATTCCATTTAAGCATTTAATATAAATAGTATGAAGACTAGAATTGTAACTGACATGCTAATTAGAGCCTCATATTTTCCATACCATCATAGGAAAAATAATATTTTTTATAGAAATTATAAAAGAATAATTGAAATAAAACTATAAGACAAATGTCCCTATAATCTCATGAAGTTTCAACATACCTTTCCGGCTCTCAACAAGAATGACTTAGTTGGCATGATATTAAGAACAAAAATATATTTGTTCCATATTATAGAAACAATTGGAGATTATATTATTTATTATGCAATTACAAGCATGATAGGTTCATCAATACAGTAGCCCCGAAAGCTACAAAATAAAAAAAACAATATTAATAAATTTCCACCACATGAAAGTTTTATCCATGAGGGATAGAAACGATTGAACTATACGTGAGAATTATCATCTAAAGATAGCATGAACGAATCGATGAGGGAACAAATGTCATCTAAAAGAAGTTCAATTAAATAATATTTTCCGCATAACATATTATATGAAGAATGAGCACAATGTAAAGAAGAAAACTCCTAAAAGGTTCTTCAAGAATTCACATAAAGAATTCGAATGATCTAACATGTATCTTCTTATATTTTAAGATATCTACGTTGTAGATTGTTAGTGCTCTGCGACCAAAACACACAAATACGCATTAGCATTATCAATTAAAATAATTTAGATAACTCATAAAATGATCAAATCGAATAGAACAAAATAACAAAGGATATAATAACGCTGGCCTGGGTGTGAGAGACATGTTATGTAGGACATTGTCCTACAACGTAGATCCTCCCCACGTGAGGGTGCTACCGGTATGCTACGAAGTAGGATTCAACCCACACTCGGACCAGCTCCTACAAGCGTCACGCCGGTTGTAGGACTGGTGAACCGTCACGAACCGTAGTTGCCCAAGAACAAGAGTATCATACAATACTATATAGAATACTTAAAATATATTTCATGGGAAGGACACTCTAATACATTTCTATGTGAGCTCTCATCACATATACTTTCCATCCATCTCCCATACAAAATGACACTCACATATATATAGATGTGCATAGAAAATAGTATCCCCTTAGTATTAATATTGGAGTTATGGTCATAATAACCACCTCCCAATAATGCTACATTAAACCAAATATTTCATGTTTAATACTCTAATAATGAGGGAGTTACAAATATGTAGTAACCAACATCTTTAAGACTATTTAGAAATATAATTATAAAAATAATTTATAATAAAAGTTTTGGAATTTTCATAAAAATCTCTTACAAAGGGTTTTTCCTAAACGGTTCAATCTACTGGCTCCCTCGTAAAACAAGCTCTTTCTGCTTTGATGTCTACAACGAGGAGATGAAACCGATACTACAAGTGCCTCCTAAGACTAGTCCTTGTCGCTGGTCGTCTTTAGCTGTAGTTGGTAGCCATTTGTATTTTATCGAAAAGAAGGCGACTTATTACCAAATTTTCGTCTACGTGAGATGAGCAGGGATTTCTTGGAGTGGGTTACCAAGTATGATGCCAGTAATTCTCCACTGTTGTCTGCATTTCCTCAGATACCCTATCCCTTCAAATGGCAAGGTCAAGAGGTGTTGGGCTATTGTTTTGCTGGGATATTGGTTGTTGAAGGTGTAAAAGAAGGCGAGTCACAACTCGTGCTAGCAATTCCTGGCAAGCTTATTTTGTATAATCTCAAGGAGAAGACGGCAAAAGAACTCCATAACTTGCAAAGTCGAATGGTTGATCGACTCATGTATAGGCATGTTCGGGTCTTTCAGTTCGTTGAATCGTTATTTGTAGTTTGAGGTTATGTACTACACAGGGGAAGAACACTTGTTGTTATGAACTTTTGATATGCAACTCTGTTTGTATGCTTGGTGCTATGTTAGTGAATCATTTCAGTTTGAAATGTAGAGTATTTGCTTGTTGCGTTAGTTAATTTTGACCTTTGCCTTATGTTTATTATGTATCTCCCTACCTGTTAATGGCATGCATCTGCTTGGCATCAAGAACAAAAAACCATGTTCTATCGTCTATGTTAGATACTGTCATGACAGTCCTTGCTGTAAAGAAAAGTTCCCAAGCTGTGAAATCTCAGAAAGCACATATACTTCAAGCCAAACATTTAAGGGCAAGGGTGTATGCTGTTCCTGAATCAACAAAATTACTCGACTGTCTCGTCATCGAGACACGTGCTATTAGCATCTCCAGCGGAGATCTCATTTCTAATGCTAAATTTAGGACATGAATAGTGAATTTGGGCATTTATAGCATTTCATGCTCCAATGTATATGTTACATGCAATTCTATTTCAAATGCTATTTCAAATTAAAAATTAAAAACTATTTTTTTATTCTAAACTATCAATTATATACTCCATCAACTACCATAATAACCATACCTCTTTTACAATGTAATAAAATTTTATGCTTACGTTAACAATTGTTGCGACATAAAGTTAATATGATGGTTCAAATTTTACAATGTAATCAAATCTCCCAATTCCATCAGTTCTGGTGCCAATCCAGAACTGATGGAATTAGGAGATGTGAGTATCTGTTCTTGAGGTATCTGTTCTTGGTGTATGTCTCCTTGATTCTCATCAGTGGAGTGCAGCTCAGATTCAGAATGAGCAGCTGAGACTGGAGGTTCATGATTTGCAGTTTCATCATATCCATGAGAGGGAAAAGGGACATGAACATAGGATGAGAAGTCAGCAGAGAGAGGTGAGTTATGATCTGCAGAAGAAAAAATGTTAGTACCAGAATAGGGAAAGACATCTTCATCAAATAAAACATCTCTAGTCACATAAACTTTTTGTGTTGATTTCTCAAAGCATAAGTAACCTTTGTAGTTTGATGCATAGCCCAGAAAAACACACTGTTTAGTTTTAGCATCCAGTTTAGATTGCATGTAAGGTCTCAAATAAGGGTAGCAAGCACATCAAAAGACTTTTAAGTGATCATAAGTTGGTTTCTTGTTAAACAGAAGTTCCCAAGGAGATTTGAAATTTGTTGTTTTAGAAGGCATGAGATTAATAAGATAAACTGCTGCAGAGAAAGCATGAAACCAGAAATATTTAGGTAAAGATGCATGTTGCATTAAAGTAACATCAGTATCAACTAAGTGTCTATGCTTTCTTTCAGAGATACCATTTTGTTGAGGTGTGTGTGGACAAGACTTTTCATGAGTGATGCCATGTTGAGCAAGAAATGATTGAAAAACATAAGATATATACTCACCCCCTCCATCACTTCTGAGAATTTTGATGGGTTTGCCAATAAGTTTTTCAACTTGTAGTTTGAAAATTGGAAAGACTTTGATTAAATCAGACTTATAACATAAAGGGAAAATCCATGTAAACCTAGAGAAGTCATCAATAAAGAGCACATAGTATCTGTAGCCATGATAACTTTTAACACTAGCAGGGCCCCAAACA
Source organism: Linanthus parryae (assembly GCA_023055425.1). Lineage (NCBI taxonomy): Eukaryota > Viridiplantae > Streptophyta > Magnoliopsida > Ericales > Polemoniaceae > Linanthus > Linanthus parryae. The sequence goes on from JALGPY010000002.1 coordinate 5,173,411, forward strand.
TCACTGTGAATCAAATGCAATGGATCATGAGTTTTTGTTGAAGATAAAGAGAAAGGGAGTCTAGACATTTTCCCAGCTAAACAAGATTGACAAGTAGAAGGTAAATGTTTGTTAACAGCAGAAACAGAAACTGTTCTATGTAAAATATCATCAGTAGGGTGGCCAAGTCTTGAGTGCCAAAGTGTAGAGGTAATCTTCTTTCCCAAATATGCAGCAGAAGTATGAACTGGATTAGGACCAGTGTGTGTGGCAGAAGTGTAAATAGGATAAAGTCCATTTTGGCTAACCCCTTGGTATAGAATTTTCCCCGAATCCTTGTCCTGAATGGAAAAGGAATTAGAGTCAAAAATAAATTTGCAATTGTTATGTTTACACATTTGATGTACAGATAAAAGATTGGTTGATAGATTAGGAACATGTAAGGTATTTGGTTGAGTAAAGTAATGTGAAGAGGTAGGGATATAGGCGGTACCAATTCCAGTAATAGGAAGACTGTGACCATTACCCACAGCAACTTGATCTGAGCCTTGATAAGGTTCAGATAGAGAGAGGTTCTTCATATCAGAGGTCATGTGGCTTGAAGCACCAGTATCAGAAAGCCAGTGATCAGAAGGGTATTGATTGGGAGAATAAGGGTTTTGAGTGCTAGCAACAACCATGGCAGAGAGTTGTTCAGGTGGATGTTTACCCTGATAAGAGTGATCCATCCTATGCCAGCAATCTATGGCAGAGTGGTAATCATAACCACAAATTTGACAATTAATAGGGTTGTTAGAGTTTTGACCATATTTTCTACCAGAGTAATTATTGGTTCTTCCTCTCCCATTTTCAAAAAAGACCCCTAGAGGTTCCTCTTCCTCTTTGTGAGTTAAAATTAGGGTTTCTACCACCATAGAACCTTCCTCCGCCTCTCTGATATCCAGAGAAGGAGTTTCCAGAACCATTACTGGGGTTTGTCCTACCACCACGATAACCACGACCACGAGACCCCATAGTATGATCAGCAAAAGCAGAGTGACCCAAATCAGCAGATTTAAACGATTGAGATTCTAACATATGTTCATCACCTTTCAACATCACATGTAAATCTTCAACAGTAATAGGTTCAGATCTAGTTCTTAGAGATGACCGAAAAGGATTATATTCAGGAGGTAAGCCATTTAAAATATAGAGAAGCATGTCTTCATCATGAACAGGAGCCACATCAACAGATAATTTGTCACGAATTGATTTCATCTTTTGCATGTAGACATCGATACTATCAGACCCCTTCTTGGTGGTCTGTAGTTCAGATTTGAGCTGAAGAATATTGGAGCGAGTCAAGGAGGCATACCTGCGTTCCAAAGCTAACCAGGCAGATCTAGAAGTGTCGTGACCTATAACGTGAGTAAGAGCCTCCTGAGTCAAGGTGGCGTTGATTAGGGTTCGAATCGCCTGATCTTGACTCAGCCATACCTGAAACGCCGGATTGGGAGTAGTTGTGAAGTCATCGGTTGGAACGTCATCGGGAGTATGGAAGCGAGGCGGCGCTGCGACGGTGCCATCAACATAGCCAAAGAGGCTCTGAGTTCGAAAAATTTCCGAGATCTGGTGTTTCCAAAGGACATAGTTGGATCCATCTAGTTTTGAAGGCATAAAATTGTTGATATAAGGGAGGAGAAAAAGAGGGTTTGACGATTGAGTGGCCATGGATAGTGTGGTGGTAGTGACCATGAAAGCTCTGATACCATAAAAACATGTTAAGGTTGAATTAGAGAGAGACTAAGCTCTCTGTAAATGAAAACGAAACACAGAAGAAGAAAATGAAACGAAAAGCTTAGGGTTTTCCATTGATGAAGAAGACTAAATACAGATATGTCGAACGGTCTTATTTGTGACCGTTCGATCATCTAGGACATCTGTTGATTTACCGAGAACCATTTATTACAAAAGGGGGAATGAACTTTGGCAGAGATTTCATCTAGATCCTTCGGTGACTTTTGGTCTTTGGGCTTCACAGCTTTGGGCTACACTGCATTGGGCTTCACAGCATTTGGGCTTCATATCTTGACTTCTTGGACTGGGCTTCAGCAACTGTTAGGCCCATAGTTTTAATAACGGAGTGGTATTCAAATATGGAGATAAACTGGTAATGAGGTCTATCTGATGCCCTCTTGATTCTTTTTTGGTGTTCGAGCTTCATTTTGCTTGTATGGAAATGCACTTTATGATCTTTCTGGTTCTTTTACAACCATTTTCCTGCAACTCCTGACTGAGAACAAAGGGGCTGAAATTACAGTTATTATCAAATGAAATAGCATTGGTCTCCTTCAGGTCCAAGTTATGTAGTAAATGAATTCTTCATTTCATATTCACTTCGAAGATGAGTTATTTTTCTGTCTTTACAATCTACAATATAACAAAGATGGCAAGGCTCTTCACCTTCTTATGATGTTTCTTTTCTCCTTACCAGGCCGCAGAATTTGAAGATGAAGAATAATTGTTTTAAGCTGCATGTACATCTCTTTCTGGCAACCTTTTCTTCGGGTCCAGCTTCTCCCAGGCTGTTCAATGACACAAAGCTCTTGGTCCATGGAAGCATGACAATTATACCGCAACAGATCTTGTCTTTGAAATCCTTTTTCTTTGGGCTTGTTTGGATTTAGAGGTTTGGTAAACCTCCACCTAAAGTTAACCAAAAACACCAACCAAAGTTAACAAAAAACTCAATCCTAAGTTTACCCATAAAACGATGCGAATCCCTCTATGAATCTTAAATGGAACAAAAATAATTCAAAATCCGATTTATTTTAAGAGCCCGAATCTTACGATTCTTATCGAATACCGATTCAAAGCGATTCTTGCAATTCATCGTCGACGGCTGGGGGCTAATTAAGTGAGTCAGTCGACCTATTCATACATTTTCTATTTATGTCCCTTTTGCTACACATGTTTGTTTCAAAACAACTAGTAGGGCTTTCCCAAGGCCAAGATTAATAGTTTCCGTATTATTTTCTATTATGTTGGAATCTTATTTTTCTTAGCTCGACATACATACATTCTTTTGTCGTCACCCTTTTTTTTTCTTTTGGACGGTAGATGCACAAGGCTTCTCCTCATTACACATTATGACAGCAGTTTTCTGAAAACTTGTGGTCATTTGTTCTTGAAATATGAATGTATTGCTCACATATGCTTCAAGATTAAGGGGATAAGTAATTATATCTACTTAAGAAGATTTGAACCAAACCTTTACGATTCATGATCGATTCGCGATTCGGTAAAGTAGATTTCGATTCACGATTTGAATCTCGATTTGACAACTATGCAAATAACAGATGGCAAATGTAAATGCACTAGTAGTAAGCAAATATTCCACGTTCATAAGTAATTCATTAACAGAGCACCAAGCATATGCATTGAGCAGCATGTCAAAAGTACACAGCAACAATTGTTCTTCGCCCACAAAAGAGTGAAACAAAACGCAGTTACTTGTACTGCATAAACTTTACGTCACGAGAAAAGATGAGAGAACTTTTACGCCATGAAGTGGCAGCAACTCAAACAGGTGAGAGTGTTTCAATGAACTGAAAGGCCCGAATATCCTCATATCCGTAGTCACCTCCCAGTTCACCATGCAAATGGTATATTTCTTTCGCCATCTCCTCCTTGAGATTATACAGAATAAGCTTGTCGGGTATTGCTAGCATGAGTTGTGCATCGTCTTCTTTGATACCTTCAACACCACAAATGCCAGAAAAACGATAAGAAATTCTATCGTAATATTTCCCAGTGGATAACCTCTTGAATGTTTCTAAAGTGGCTATGAGGGAATGCAAGCAGAAGGGGAAAAACACTTGCATCATACTTGGTAACCCACTTGGAGAAATCACTGCTCATCCCAAGCAGACTGAACCAGGGTGTTGAATAATCGCGACACTCCCTACATAGGTAATACAAACGGCTGCCAACTATGGGCATGGGTTTCAACAAACAAGAAGGATTCATTTCGAAGGGCACTTTTAACGGTTTCATCTCCTCATTGTAGGCATCAAAATAGAGATTGTTGTCTTTTCCAGAGAGCCAATACATTGAGCCATTGAAGAAAAACCCGTCTTCGTATTGTGGGGTATGATCAAACGAGCCGCAATCGTCTTCTAAAGTCGATCCTTAGACGAATATGTACAGTTCACTTAGAAAGTGACATCTAATTACTACCACCTTATAGTGGGGAGAGACAGAAGGGTCAAAAGCCAAGCAAGCTGACAGATTCCAGGATGGTCCTGTGGATAGCAATCTGAAGGTCTTGGTAGTTGGATTGCAGACGCAATAACTGACGGAACGAGTGAAGATCTTGCACAGAAGCAGTCCGTTACAAGAATTGAGAATTGTAATCATAACAAGACACTGTCACCCATCTCAAGTTTTGATGCAAAGACACTTTCCCTCCTTTCTGTTTGTGGAATGACACTTTCACCCCTCAAACACACTCTGAGGGGTTGTTTGTTTTTGGTTTTAGGTGTGCGGGCTATTAGTGAGTGATAATAAATGAGTCTGTTGTTTGGTACCAAAAACAATCAAAGTCTTGGTAACTCCGGACCCACCCATAAGCCCCCATATGAATCACTATTCAATATTTGGCGGCAAAGTTTTAAAAACTGGACCGACCATCGAACCGCTGAGGCACCAATTCATGATCCGACCGGTCGGACCAGTGGTCTTACCTATTCAATCACATGTTTATTTACGAATCGGTGTGGAAAATAGCCAAAAAAATCTTAAATGATTTAATTTAAAGCTTATTTGGCGTAGTAATATTAAAATTATGTCTGGGGGACTAGGTATTACCAAGCCCAACCATTGATGGTCTATTTCGCCCCTCTTCTCGTCATCCACTCTATCCTCCTTCCTCAAAGTCAAGAATAATTTTGTACTTTTATTTTTAGTCCATTTATAATCCCATCAATATTCAAACATCATCATGTATTACATTCACTTCTATCAATTCCATATCATTCTCATCACTATCAATTTCACTATTATTAATGACATCACTGTTAATATCATCACTACCAATCCCTCATATTTAAGCAAAAAAATAAACATGCCCTAATTGTGACACCCTTAGCTGTGATCTGTCACTTTTGGGACAAATCTACTCTCTTCACACATGAAATGACACAATCAGGGTGTCTAAGTATCCTGATTTAGAGCACAATAGAGGTAAAGGTGTCACTACCCTAACTAGAAGGAATGAAAGTGTATTTGCATTAAACCTGGGGTGAACATGTCTTTTAATCTAAAAAGCTGATTTAATCTGTAGCGTATGAATGCGGTAGATTAAATATGAATAATATTTATTTTTATTAAATATTTATTTTTATTAAATAGTATGATTATTTAATTATTTATTTCGAAAATCATTTGAATTAAGAATTATTTTTTAACCTTTAAAAATTAAATGTGTCAGAAATCTGAAATTACAAGGAATCATATTTTTGAAAACCAGGACTCCTGTCTTTTAATCTGAAATTCTAGGTTTGTTTCAAAATTGGTGATTACTTTCTAATAAAAAAACATGCTTATCCATGGGTAATGAAATTTTGACCAGGAGAACTAATAAGAAATGAGCACCTCAACCTGTTTGTTGGCCACAATAGAAAAATCAGAATTCCCACCAAATCCGGAATTCCTATTTTATTTCCAGAATTCCGACTTTGACAAATCCGGAAAACCCACTTTGCTTCCGGAATTCCGGATTTCAAGTAGAGTATTTGGCCACAAAACTCAGATTAATGACTTTAAGCTACCTCTCGAAATAATCTCATCCAAACAACCCCATCATACTAGTTCATCCATCCGTGTTGCCCAGATCTTTTTAGTTGACTTTTAACTCACTTTGACTGAATTTAGCTAACGATACTGTATACGAAAGTGTGATTTATCTTTTTATAATATTGTACATCTTTTTAACAGTACAATATTATTAAAAAATCATAAGCTAAATTAGTTGGTCAAAATCACTCGGTCAAAGTGACCCGAGTCAAAAAGTCAGATTGGGAAGAAAGAGCTGGGACAAAGTGGTACAACTAAGTACCATTCTTGAGTCGGGAAGTAACTAAGGTCAGTGAAAATGCACGTGGAGTTTTAAGATAACAAGCCGGTTAAGTACTGCTCCCTCGAAGAAAACGGCTACTTGAGGGAATGCAGATAACAGGGGACGGACACTCACATACCCCACTGCGAGAAATCACTGCTCATCTCACATACATGGGAATCTGGAGTTGGGTCAGCAAAAGAACCGCCTACGTTTTAGGGTAATATAAATGGCCTCCAAATGCGTCTAAGCGTGTCAATATACCATTAGTCGACTGTTCTTCTACAAGGCACTTGGGATCAAAACACAACATAATAATATGAGAGACCGCTATCTTCTCGATGTAGTACAAGAAACCTCAAACAACTGCCAACGTTTCAATGAATAGAAAGACATGAACAGTCTATTGACCGCCCAGTCCGCTACGCAAATCACGGAGTTGTTTGGCAGCCCTCTCCTTGAGATTGTACAAAATAAGTTTTCTGGGAACTTCTAATACGAGTTGCAACTCATCTTCTTTCTCGCCTTCAACTACACACAAGGCGGAAAAACAATATCTAATATGGCCATCTCCTCGATAGAAGTCGTCTTCTGGTAACAAAATGATGTCTGGGAATGCAGACAATAGGGGATTATCACTTGCATCATACTTAGTAACCCACTCCGACGAGATATCACTGCTCACCTCACCTACACCAAATTCTGGGATTGCATCCCTACCCTTCCTCTGTAGGAAATACAATTTGCTGCCAACTACGTAGAAATATGCCCAGGAACAAGTATGAGAGCTCGGAATCAACTTCATCGTCTCACTGTACACATCAAAACAGAGACATCTTCCGTACATCCAGTAGATTGAGCCATTGAAGAAAAACCCTCTTCCAGATGGGCAGTAAGGAGGAGGGGAAGCAATTGTCTTCCAGACATTATCCTCAGTAATATATGTGAAGTTTCCAATTCTCATCAGAAGCTGGATATGTTTCCCTTATGCAAATTACCTTATAGTGTAGGAATACAAAAGGATCGAAAGCCAAGTAATCAAATCCTGGAATTCCAAAAGGCTGCCTGGCAATTCGGGTCAACCCGTCGTGTTGCGGGTCGGGTCGATCCATGTTTGGTCATACCCGGGTCGGCCCGAACTTAACCCATTTATCCCCGTGTCACTTTCGGGTCAACCTATTTTGACCCGTTGGATTGCGGGTTCGTGTCGGGTCGTCGGGTCGACCCATGTATTGTTTGGATTTTGCCTATGCGGATTCCTAAAATAATGCCAACAATGAAAAAGATAGTTATAGTGTGTTAGGCGGGTTGAAACGGGTCATTTTCGGGTCGTCTAGGCTGACCCTTACCCGACCCATTTATTTGTGTGTCATTTTCGGGTCGACCCATTTGGAACCGTTGAAGGTTTCGTGTCGCCCCAAACCCGCTAACTTCGTGTCGGGTTTGTGCTCGGCGGACGCCGTTGTCGTGGTCAATTTGATTTCGGAGGCCATTGTTATTGGAACGGCAAGGAAACTTTAGTCGGGGACGATGGAGTTAAAAATTGGGGAATAAACCGGCTGGTGAATTGGTCTTTAACTCTTTGCAAACTACCCAGCATTGACTATCAAATCACTTGTTGACCAAATTTTAGGTTAATAAATGCAATTAACGAAAATATAAATAACAGTTTTGTAAAATTAATCAATTTTTTTGTTATTGCACATTTGTCCTTACCTTTTTCAGAAATAACTATCCATCTCTCTGCAACTCCTTTGTCTTCTTCATCTGCTTCCACGACTTCCTCCTTTGTTGTTATTGCACATTTGTCTATCTCCTTTGTCTTCATCGGCTTGCATGGCCGATGTGGCCTCAGGACACCCATTCCCCTCCCTCTTTTCGTCACCGTAATGACTTTTCAGCTGTCCTGGCGCCCCATACCCACTGGCAAATGGGCGGAGTTAACTCGTTTGAGTCTCTCAAAGACAAACCAACTTGTCCAGACGAGCCAATTCGTCTCAGACCGATTTGGTTCCCAGACAATTTGGGTCGTCTCGGTTCTTCTGTATTTACATAAAAAAAGTTATATATCAAGTATTTTATGTTACAATCACTACAACAACACCGAGTTGGTAAATGCGTGTCAATCACTCTGGTGGTTGGGTTGTTCAAGTCTTGCCGGCGGAGTAGCTATATTTGTTAAATAATTTCTTCTACAGAATAACCATTTTTCTTCTTTAGACGTGAAACCCCTGGAGCTTGCTGAATTACGGCACCGACCCTTGCGTGGCAGCCCCTTAGTTTCCGATAATGTGAATCACCTCCCCCAAGTCTATAAATAGGGATGCTCATCTTTAGAAGTCATTACAATTTCCTCCCCACTTCACTAGAAATTATATTTTGAACTCTGTTTGAAAATGTTATTATTTTTATTAGTGAAGATAGATGGTCGAAGACTCGAATTTATATGCTGAGCGTTTCCAACCCCATTTGAACTCCGTTTCGAAATGCTATTAATTTTATTAGTGAAGTCCAGGTGAGAGGTGTTTATTTTTTTTTTGGTATTCAAAGAAAATCAATCAAACTACAAAATCATCCTAACATAGGCATAGTCTTTTCTATCCAATTCAAGAATAGCCCTACACTCCTAAGGACAACTATCAAAACAACAACTACTATATTGACAAATATTGCAAGATCTTGTCAAATTATCAGCAACTTCGTTGCCTTCCCGCCAAACTTTTCTCACACTGGAATTAGTCAGCTCCAGCAGACTCTTCGCAGCCCCCACCAAAGCCCAGAAAGGAAGCGTCACATCTCCATTCTTGATCAATTTCAGAGCTTCTGCACTATCAGTCTCAATAATTGCATTCATGACCCCTTTACTTTTTGCTAATTGCAAACCTTCCAGAATTGCTAATAACTCCCCATTAAGAACAAAAACTGCACCAACCACCTTATTGCAGCCCCATAACCACTCTCCCTTGTCATTCCTACAAACTGCTGCTACAGCAAGCTTCATACCACCACCCAGCTGAGCATAATCAACATTAACTTTATATCTACCTGCATGAGGCTTCTCCCAAGCAATCAAAATAGGCTTCTTTATGATCTTCTGAGCATTCAAAACTATAATCCTCTGAGCTCTCCTAGCACCACTAATAATGTGACCAAGAGGATCACCAGGCAAAACAAAATTAATATCATGAAGTTGCAAATTATGCCACATCCAGCAGGTTACCGCAGCATTAGTGAAGAGAGTAGCCCACTCTATCCCACTATCTGAATCACCAAAATCATCACTAAGATTTGCCTCAATCCAGTCCCCAAGCTCAAGAGAACAAAACATTTCCCATTTGTGATTAGCCACTAGACCTTGCCAAATGTGCTTAACCAATTCACAGTGTAACACCCCCCATTCTAGAGTACTGGAGAATTACACTTGGATCCCCCAGACTCTCCGGAGATGCCCTCCGCCAAGCACGGAGGTGCTCAGCAAGGAGTCTAAACTTAACGGATCTGTTACAAGACAGAATTAAAGAAACTGAACTTAAATAACACTTACAATTGTAGTTCTTAAACACCAACGTTTTAGCGTCTAAGTATTTTGTCTACTTCCCGATCTCCCGCATACCCACCTGCCAAGTACATAAGGCAGCGACGTCACGACATCATATTACAACAAACAGGAAAGACATTATAACAAAAGCGGATATTTATATATAATATTTTTGAAAATGGTAAACCTGTACTCGTAAACATATGACCAAATATCCTGTCTCACATCACGCAGAAAAGAGAATGTTATGCCAGAAATCCGAGTTAATCACTTAAACACAGTTACACCAAATTCCATATTCGGTTCCCCATTCATGTACCACTCATTAATCCACCAAGACATACTAGACCTTAAGTGTGCACACCTCCTCAGGATCGCAACCCAGAGGCGGAACCTAGTTGTCGAGCCGGGAGCTAGCAATGTACCGGCTTAAGCCCGTAGACCGGGTCCCATAAATGTATCAAGCCCGTTGTCTGGGTCGCATAAATGTATCAAGCCCGTAGTCCGGGTCCCATAAATGTTTGACCATATCGAGGTCTAGGGTACACGAATCAGTTAATAAAGGAGTATACAAAACCATCATGAACAAAGCTCACACATACCTGTTTATGTGCATAAATAAATTTCCAAGCTCAGCATTTTGTTATTCCCCAATTACTTTATGTTATACTCATAGACACATACGTGCAACCAATCCATCATTCCTCAATAACAAATAAGCAATTATGTGCTTACCTGGTAGCATGCCTAGTATTCCTGAGCAGCGTTGCTGATTCTCTATTCTGACACCCTCTAAACATACATGTGTATACGAGTATTTATCAGTACAAGTCTTCGTTAGTGAGGTAAAATGCATATGCAACTGTGATGCTAACTATCTAGCCCAGACTGACTATTCAGTTCCCCTAAGTCTTAGTCTTATCAGGACAGTCCCTAACTATTCCTAAACCCCTCAGTAGTGCCTAGTTGGCCAGTCCCATAAGTTACTAAGTCTCCAAGTATCCTACTTAGCTTGAATCCCAAATTTTTATTATTTATACTCAATCCCCGGGAGTTTGACTAAACTTCACTTTGTTCCCTGACTGGGCCTGAATTCCCGACAAGTCAAATTATACTCGGATAGTGTGAAATCATATTCTTGACATTCCCATGAAGTCATAGAGGTGAAAACTAAGAATTTTAGTTATTTGCACTTAAGCCCCTAACGTTCTACAAATTTGCATAAAGACCCCTCGGTAGTAGACTTGGTCCATCTTAAGTCCATTTACCTTTCTTATGACCCCAAAAGTCATTTCAAGTTAGGTCATTAGCTTCAAGACGTCATTTTACTTTTCAATATAACTTTTGCGTGAAAATTACTGTTTTGCCCCACTATCACTGTTCAGTCGAAGTGAGATTTCCAGAAAGTTAGAATTGGTCAAACCTGAAAATTAGGTTCTGAACAACATTACGAACAAGTTCCGCGAAAAATACTAAGGCTAAAGATGACGTTTACGATATCAAATTTGAAAGTCAAAATTGAGAGAAATCGATTCAGCTGGTCAACTTTACAGCTAATTTTCGACATTTGAGAATGAGATTTGAAAAATCCGAAAGAAGGTTCTTGAAGATGGCGGTTCAAGGATTTCAAAACATATTGAAACTCCCAAATATACAAATTATTCAAGGAGTTATTATTAGACAAAGTTGGGCAAATTTCAAGCCAGATGCCATACTTAGACAAATCTTGAATTTTGACATTTATGATGCAATTTGGAGAAACTTTAACACAGATTTTAAAATCACTTAGAGTATTTCAGGCATATATCTTCACATGAATGTTTAGAGCTAATCTAGGAGAGCAAGCAGATTCAAGAATCACTTCAATGCATCAGGAATTGAGAGAGATAAAATGATTCAAAGTTAAAGGAAATCATTACTCAAGAACATGAACGCGATGAACATAACATGCACCAATCTTTAAGCTAAGATTTCAGATTGTTAGAGGGGTGATTAGATCAACTAATAAACATGAGATTTGAAGTTGGATACATCGTGAATACATTGGCGAAATAATCAGTTGATTTCGTCAACATATGAAAGGGTTGTGTGGCCTCAAAGTTGGACCAAAATACGATCTGCTCCTTGAAGAAAATCAGACCAAGAACATGCATACATGAACATTGCTTTACATCAAGCTTGGGGTCAGATTTGGACGGGTTATAGGCTTCCTTACATCAATCGATCATCATAATAATCATAGTACCAAATGCAGTGAGTTCAATGGTTCAAGAATCATCCAAAATAGTGGGGTATCGAACGAGTTACGGTCTCAAGAACAGGGGAACAAATCCCATCGGAAAACAAGCCCAACCCCGACCAATTTCCTACCAAAACAGATACTGGGCAAATTCTAAGCCTCTAGGAGGTTTAAACATGCTCTAGGGAGTTCAATGGTGCTTATAACATCAAATTTGGTGAAGCTCAAGCAGTCATGGCGTTTCACGGCGAAAGTAGCAGATCCGGGCGACCCTAACGTGCCTTATCTGACAATTTCTCCAGGATTCGAGCCTGCTAACATGTTCTATATCAATCCTAGACCTCAATATAGCAACAAGACTCTATTAAAAACAAATCTTGAAGCAAAATTACCACGAGTTCCATCCGCTCCAGTATTTTCCGACCACCTCACCCAGAACGCGACGGTGCTCCCTCCTTTTGACGAGTTACAGCGATATGAAGGTACCCCTGGGCTCGAATTCCCCTCAGGATCACGAAAAAGACGCTTAATCTCACTGAATTCGAACAGGGAAGGAGAAATCAAGTTCGGAAACAACTAGGGTTCTTACCGTATTTTGACAAATTCGACCCCGATGCACAGCCTTTCGAGGAGACGTTTGAGGGCTTTTGATCCTTGATACGAGTTCTACCACTAGCAGCAACAGTTTTGGCAGAGAAGGAGGTTGAGTTATGGTGGTAGTGATGTTGTCCTTGAAGCTTCAAAGTGAAGAAGATGAAGAAGGAAGAGCAAATGAAAGAGGAGGAGGAAGATTAATCCAGAAGATTCAGCTGGTGAGAGAGAAGATGATGTCTCAAATTGCCCTTGACAAGTGGCAATCATGCAACAATGGGGTGCATGCGCTAATTTTGAAAATTTTGAGAAAAGAGTGCGATTTAAGGAGAATTGGGCTTTCAATAAACTTAACTTTGGCCCCACTACTAAGTTAGTCTAAAGAGTACTATCTCAAATTTTACAAATCTTGATTTGGCCCAGACTTCCACTTCGTCAAAAATTGCAGACAATGCCCAAGATTCTCAAATATTGCATAACAGCCCCCACTACGAAGTCACATTCCACAAGTTTCCTGCTAATTAGATGTAGGTAACAATGCCAAACTTGTAAAAAAAAATACCCAACTAACTTAGAGTTTCAAAATATTGCAATTTGACCCCTATGTTTATTTGTAGGGTGTTACACACAGTCTCTAATAGCATGTAAAGATGTCTCATAATTGCATAGCAGACAAGAAGATGAATGAATAATACCTCTAACAACTTTAAGATGTTGTGTGCATAGCCTGTCATTCTTTAACAACCATAGAAACAACCTCCATCTCTGGGGCCCCTTGACACCCCAGATCTTCTTCCAAGAACTACTAGGAGTAGTCAACTGACCTCTTAACTCTTTGTAAGCAGAAGATACAGTGTATTTCCCTGAACTAGAAGCTAGCCAAATGACTTTATCACCACCTCCATCATCAGCCTTGAGTTCCACCTGTTCAATTAATTGCACAACACTGTCAGGAATCACATTCCTCAAATGCTGAATTTCCCAGCCAACTCCTTCCACCCAGTAATCACTAACAGCTCTTAGCAGATCATCTTCAGAAATTTCAGAACTAGCCACACTGAGCAAAGAAATTTTTTCCAACCATTGGTCCACCCAAAACAGAGAGTCCCTCCCTGAAATGACATTCTTGTCCCTCCCATTCTTAGTGGCTTCCATAGCAGCATAGAAAGACTGTTTGTGATGGCTATTAGAATGTTAATATTTCCTTCCTAAAATGACTATTTGTGATGGCTAAGTAGTGTCCATCAAGAAATCAAGTTCACCACCGCGTCATGAGTAGGTAGTACTAGGAGGTAACCAAGCAAGTAACACTATATGGCAAACCCTGTGTGCTTCATTCAATGGGTTATTTTTGGTAATGGAGTTTATTCAATAGTCCACTAGATTAATACTCGTTCGGTAAATATTCAAGGGGATTCCCCTATTAACATTAAGGGGAAAGCAGTGTAATCTTTTCAAATTACAACTTGTCTCTATAAAGAGCCTTGGATTTGTAAAAAAAATACCTCAATACTACCACCTTCCTTGCATTAGGGCATGGTAACCCGTTGAGGCACCAGGGCAGGAGGCAAGGGGCTCTGGGGCTCTAGGGCAAGACAGTGTTCACTATTTTTTGAAGTCTGTTTCCACCCGTCTGGGGCAGGGGGAGAGGCAAGACACTGTTCACTGTTTTAAAATAATTGTAAAACACTGTATTATGTATTTTAATAATATTTCAGTTATTGATTTTAATAATATTTCTCATCCAAAATATTTTCTAAATAGCTTTTTCAAAGCAGTTTTTTTAAAACAGTTTTTCTTTAAAGTTATTCCAAAACAGGTTTTTCATAGCACTTTTTCAAAACAGTTTTTAACTAGTTTATTTCAAACATTTTTATTTTTCAAAACTGTTTTTTTACACTGTTCAAAACTGGTATTTTCAAAACTGTTTTTTTTTCCCTTCATATCCAAAACAGTTTTTTAATACGGTTTTTTTTTTATTTTTATTTATTTTTTTTTTGAAAAACAGTTTTTAACTAGTTTATTTCAAAAATGTTTTTTTTTTACATAACTGGTATTTGAAAACTGGTTTTTTCAAAACTTTTTTTCTGAAAACAGCTTTTTTCAAATCCAGAATAGTTTTTTTTTTCTAATACTTTTTCAAACAGCTTTAAAAAACTAGTTTTCAAAAAAGTTTTTAACTAGTTTATTTCGAAACTGTTAAATCTGTTATTTTTTAAAACTGTTTTGAAAAAAAAACAGTTTTTCAATTTATTTTTCAAAGCAGTTTTCTAGTTGAAACATCATTTTTTATATACAAAATTAGTATTTGTTTCTTTTTTGGAAGTATGCAAAACTAGTGTTTGAGGGTGAAAATTGAGTAGAATGCCTATGTGGCATTGGGGCCAGAAGGCAAGGCAAGAGGCTAGAATTGCCCAACCTCTTGCCTTGGGGCAACTCTAGCCTTGGCTAGAAAGTGTGGGTGGAGAGGTGAATAGTGAAAAAGAGGGTTGGAGAGGGCTAGGGTGAGGTGGTGACAAGGCCAAAACCCCTTGGTGGACATGCCCTTAGGGTAACTAATTAATTGGAGTAAGACAGAAACGTTACCCGTGCAAAAGCTATTGGTTTCATCTCCTCATTCTATACACCCAAAAACAGCAAGGGTTTTTCCAACAGAGAGACAGTAGATTTAGCCATTCAAGAATGACTCCCTCGAACTCGTCGTTCAGTCCAGTGATTGGCCTTTGAGACAGTTCATTGAGGTCTCGAGTTCGAGATTCTTCCTTAGCAGCAGGATAGAATAGAGTTCCTACCTTGTAAAAAAAATAACCCCCTCATTCATATGCGGTGACTGATGGAATCGGGTGCCAAGCACTGAAATTATTTGTACTACCAACATGATTTCCCAATTTTATATTTTCATGTAGAGTTAATGCTTTTTGGAACTATTTCTTTTGGCTAAGTAATTATCGGTATAATATATTTTTCAGTGCCTGATCACGAAACGAGGTTGACTCTTCCTCTGACAATCGGTAGTAGTATTTGGTACCATGGGCGGGAGAAAATTTTGTTTGCTCTTAGAGCAAATGATGTGAATTTGCTCTGACAATCGGTAGTAGTATTTGTTACCACGGGCGGGAGAAATTTTTGTTTGCTCTTAGAGCAAATGATGTGGATTTGTTCTATAAACCACAGGGCACAGGACACGTCAGGAAGAAAGAGATTGTGGGCGGACATACACACGACCTGGGGTGGCTCTAACTTTTGGATATCTGCCAGTAGTACTATTATTTCTCTGAATTTTCTGCTTGATGCAAACTCTTAAAAACTACTTAGATACCAAACTCATTATTTTGAAAGTAATGTGTCGCTATTTTTGTAAGTTCGGCGGAGATAATTTTAGGTTGTAAAGTGTCATAATCTCTTTACAAGAAAGAAGTTCTCTTGTGCATTGTTGGTGCTCAATTTACCTTTTAACACAATATTTCATATCCATACAACAAACAATTTGATTTACAAATACGCCAGTTTCAAAAAAGTGGTAGAAGTTTGAAAGCTTTTCTTAAACCTGCAGCTACTTCAGTCTCATAGATAGACATGGGGTTGATGCGGTGAACTCGCTCGTAGAGTGTTCAGTTCACCTTTGAACACAAATTTCAGTTGTCTCTTCTATGAGAAGTCCGCTACCAAAATTTGAATCTTCACCAGTTGATTTGTTAGTTCCACCACACTTGAGAGTGTCATCATCACTCAGGCATAATTAACAGGAGGGACGCAAGAATTTTTCATTTGCTTGTGGCAACAGAGCTGAGAGTCAAAGCGCTTATGCCCCCACCCTTGTTCTCCTGAAAGAACCAGAGAAAAGTTATCAGCTCTTTCGACATTTGTAAACTAAGAAAAAACATACTACTACAATATTTTGAGGGTTCTCGCTATTGTCTTCAAACAAAATTGATAAACCACAATGGTGTATTTCAGTAATTCAGCTGTTTCTCTCTTCCGCCAAATATTCATTACATTATTGACATTCTCAACTTTATATTGCCCGGCATTTATTTCAGTATTTCAAATATTCCATTATTAGCATCACAGACATGAATTTAGTTTCTAACAGATTGCTCCTCCATCAACGTGGTATGGGGATATTTCTCCATTCTAAACATAATTGTGTTTCTGAAACTCCAAATAGTGTCCACAAAATGGCTTGTCCAGGTTTTAGTTATAAGGTGTGAAAGGCTGCTGATCTGAGATGGTGAAGACACAAGTCTTAAGCCACTTACCAACTTAAGGGAGTTCTGACTAGGTGTGAGCCGAAACAGGTCCAACCCGAACAAACCGCCAGGTTTGAGCTGATTGACTTGCAACGGAGAAAAATGGAGACTGACAGACTACTAACCAAGCAAGAACCAGTTTGATTTATGGATGGTTCTCGAACGAGGAAATTTAAATTTTCTTTTCAATATAAGTATCCAATAATTATTCCAAAGGAAATTTAGAGTTCTGACTTGGAAAATAGGAATATACTTTGACTTCCCCACAAGGATTTCTTACTCGTTTCCAGTATGTTTGTTGGTAATAAAGTCCTTGATTATTGACAGATACCAATTTATATCAAGTGTTAATTAAATATTACCCGTCTTGGTGATGGTGAGGCAATCAATTAATTTCTGCTCGAAGTAACTTCTCAGAATGACAAGTCCTATAAGCCACTTCCATCATGGGATAATTTCTGTCCTCCTTAAAACAATTGCATTTCTGTACTCCAAAGTCCGACAGTTGAATCAAGAACAAGAAGAATCAGTCTTTGACAACAAAGGCCAAGACCATTTCCAGATAAGCAAACTGAAGAGTTTACAATGACTAAACACCCTAAACACCAAGACCTCAAATTAATGCATCCAGAGTGTATCAGAGCGACCGGATCACCAGTTTATATTTCAATTCAGTAGATGCTGCTATCTTCAGACTAAATACATATTAGCTGGCGTGACATTTTATAGCAGTGAACGGTCACGAGCTAACCTACAAAAGCAATGTAGCTTATTGACATCGAGGACCAGGAAATCTAGTTAGCTCTAGTTACGTATTCACGTTATCCAAAATTTCAGAGAAACGTAAAAAGAATGTATTCAAGCAATTATTTAACCGATAGATTTAACATATCAAGTGATGCAGGTTGATCCAGTTCAGACATACATCCAAAAATTTCGCCACATACTGATGTAAGTTCTTATACAAATTTGAATGCTTTCAATCTATGAAGATCACTATACAGGTCTCGAAGTTTCCAGGGAATTCCTTTACACAAGAAGAAGTCGGATCTTGCATGACAAGTTCAAACCGAAAAAATAAAAGCTGGTGTGAATTTGTTGAGGAAATTAGAAACTAACTTAGCATGTAAAAAGTCAAAAGCGCTGTTAAGGAAAGTAGAAACCAACCCAACTCTGAAGGCCAAGAGGCATAGAAAGAACTAAGCATTCTTGATTAATTGCAGTTAACAACATGTGTGGGGTAAGGAAGTAACAAAGGTTCAATAAAAGGGGGGAGATTTGGATATCATATTTACCTGGCTTGGTAGCAGCATGTGCCTACATGACAAGGAAGTTGAGGCATTCACTCTGGTCCCTAAATGATTAGCTTGAAAAAGCACATGTGCTTTGTCCGATTCGGACAACATGGCAGGATTTCTTTTGTGCATGTAATATCATGATCGTAGCTACAAAGAACACAAAGGTCATAATGCCAAGCATATGGACGAAGCTGCATATCAAACAGAAGGCAAATGTCAAGTTGAACTAATAAGCAGATACTTCAGATTTATAATGACGGAGCTCATATCAAAAGTTCATAAACAGATGCAATTTCAAGGAAGTAAAAGACCCTTGCACCCCTGTACCTGAACTGACCACCCAGTTCACCAGGAAATTATGGAGTTCTTTGACTTCTTTCGCCATCTTCCCTTGAGATTATACAAAATAAGGTTGCCGGAAATTCCTAGCACGAGTTGTGACTCGCTTTCTTCTACACCTTCAACAACACGTATACCAGAAAAACAATAGCAAGTCATCTCATCAGCTCGCCCTTTGAATCGCAGGGCTATTTGAGGGAATGCAGGGGCAGGGGACAAATACTGGCATCATACCTGGTAACCCACCTGGAGAAATCACTGCTCATGCTCATCTCACATAGATGAAAATCTGGGTTTGAGTCACATTCTTCCTATCTAGGTAATACAGATGGCTGCGAACTATGGATCTGTCTTAGGAGGCAGGTTTAATGAATTCATCTCCTCATTGTAGACATCAAAACATAGAGCAAATTTTATGAGAGAGCCAGTAGATTGAGCCATTTAAGAAAAACCCTTCTCCAGATCGGTTAAAAGGAGACTAAAACGCCTTCTAACATTGATCCTCTAACGAATACATAAAAAGCTTCCAGTATATATCAGAAGTGCAAATCACCTTATAGTGGAGGAAGACAGAAGGGTCGAAAGCCAAATAAACCGACCAATGCGGGAGTGGTCCTGTGGGTACAAAAGTCTTCATTGTTGGATTGCAGAAGCAATACGAATAAGAAAGCGAAAATTTATTCCAGCAAACATTGCAGAGAACAGTCCTTTACAAGAATTCAGAATCTCGATCTCAGAAACTTCATCAGCACCAACAATGAACAGCATTATCAATGTAGCCAGCCCCGATCATACCAGAGTTCCCGCTCTCTGGTTGACGTTGTTATCTGACGAGTCTTTCTATCCAAGTCCCTTTCAGCATCCTCCATCAAACTGCATTTCCGTCACTCCAAATAGTCCATAATATATAAAATGGCCTTTCAAGCTTCAAGAATAAGAGAAGGCAAAGACATGGTCCGTAGTGTGACTTCAAGTGGTGAAGAGAACCAGAGAGCACAAGCTAATGTTCAATCAAGAAACAGATTAGATAATTTTTCTGAACGTCCAGGACAAATGAACAATTCTTCGTATTCATCCGACCTTTTGGGAATAGGTTTGCTTAAATTAAGAACTATCAAGAATGATCTTCAAGAGAAGACACCACACCTTTTTGCAGTGGAAGTTTGGAGAAATCCTATCTATCGTAAAAAAATATTGAGGCCAAATCAATATGTTCTAAACAGGAAGGAATAGAAGGGAAAGTAGTGGCTACTACAGTATAACCAGTTTGTATTCTCATTTTGGCATATACTGTTAACTCCAGATTTTTAACATATGGTTTCGTATTTTAAGCAGTGAAAGGTCACAAGCTAAGCTACAAAAACAATGTAGCTTACAGATGCCCAGGACCAGGAAATCTAGTTAGATATCAGTGATACAGTATCACCGAATGTGTATCTAGAAAATCTACCAATATGAGAGAGATCCAATAAAGGAAAAAATATGCAGCTTTAAAAATTCAACCAGAGCACCAGTTAGATATTCACTGTACACAAATTGTTGGAGAATGTAAAACGAATGTGTTTGAGCAATTTTATAACCAATAGATCGACGTATCAAGGGATACAGTTTAATCAAGGTCAGACATCACATCCAAGTTCTCTGAGGAAACCCTTTAGACTTTGAGAAAGTCTGTTCTCGCGTGACAGCTTCAAAACAGAAAAAAACTCTACACGTTGACGATATAAAAACCTACCCAAACATTGCAAAAGTTAAAAAAGCTTTTGAGGAAAGTAGATGCCAGCTTAACTTTGTAGCATAGCAGCCCACAGATACTACTAGTACATTACACGCCAAAAGGGAACGAATTTAGTGACAGTTCTCTGAACTCGATACCTCGGTAAACAATGCAACCACGCGAACTACACCAAATGAGAAGCCTATTAGCAGGGGTGGAGGGAGCATATCGCACACTAAGGCACGTGCCCCACCTCAATTTTGAAAAGCTACACGAGCACCCCCCAAATTTTGACAAGTGTAACATTACAAAAATTCACCACCTCTTTTTAAAATGTGCCTTAGAAAATTCAATAATACTCCCTCTGCTGAATTTGTGCCTTACTATATTTCAAATACTGCCTCCGCCCCTGCCTACCAGTATAATGTCAGATCTTGTACCTTAATTCCCGATGTTGTCTTATCGTAGGGTTTTCCTCCCATAACACATTAGTATTACAAAAGTAAGAAGAAAGAACCTAACAAAACACTGAAGACTAAGACAAGTAGAAACAAACTAATAATTCTTGGTTAATTGCAGTTGCCAACAGGGTGTTGGGAAAGGAAGTAACAAATATTCAATAAAAAGGGGGGTGAATTGTGATTCTGGTATCACATCAACCTGGCATACTAGTGGTGTGTGTCTAGATGACGAGACAGCCGAGTAATTCTGTTAATTCAGGGACGGCACACACTCTGGTCCCCGAATAGTTAGCTTGAAATAGCTCATGTGCCTCATCAGATATGCAAAATGACAGTGGCTACACAGAACACATAGCAAGTTGTCCTCGATGACAAGTATATGCACGTCATAAGCAGGTACTAATAATGCAAAGGTCAAGATTGAACTAATAAGCAAGTAGTCCACATTGATATTGAAATGATTCAACAATAGAGCCCCAAGCATATGCACTAAGATGCATATCAAAATGTCATGACAATAATGTTCTTCCCACCGAAATGAACTAACAAGCAGTCTTTTCTTGTCACTGACAGTACTTTACCCCATATAGTACAGAAACCTCAAACAACCGATAACGTTTCAATAAACTCAAATACCCGGACGTGTGTGTAACCGTACTGACCACCAAGCTCACCTTGCAAATCATAGACTTCTTCCCCCGTCTTCTTCTTGAGATTATACAAAAGAAGCTTGCCTGGAATCCCTATCACAAGTTGTGATTCATCCTCTTTCACACCTTCAATCACGCATATGTCCGAAAAACAGTCACAAACATCCGAGGCTAATCGAGGGAAGGAATACAACAGGGGACGAACACTCGTCGCATCATACTCGGTTACCCACTTAAAGAAATCACTGCCCACCTCACCGACACAAAACTCTATCGTTGTTCTCGTATTCAAACGGCTTCCAACCAAATCTAAATACGTCCAGAGACAGGGATTAGGCGAAGGCGAGCGGGGAAGCGAGCAGTCTAACCGTTTCATCTCCTCACTGTATACATCGAAACAGTGAGGGCTTTTACCCGACGGCCAGTAAATTAACCCATTAAAGAAGAACCCTCTTCCAGACGGGTGTAACGGATCAGCAGAAAACTTCTTCTTCCAAATTTTATCATCAGACGAATACATATGAAGTTCCCAAAAGCCACGACAATCAGAAATTGTGCAGATTACCTTATAGTTGATCGAAAACGAAGGGTCGAAAGCCAAATAATCAACATATTTCGGATATTTACAGTTATGAACCGGTCTTGTGGTTAACAATCTGAAACTCTTTGTAGTTGGATTGCAGAGGCAATAATCATAATCAGATTCAATGTTCCAGTACACACGGCACAGGAGAAGTCCGTTACAAGAATCAATTACCTTAATTAAATCGATTCCATCTTCTTCTGGAGGTGGTTTGATGGCGTCGTAGAGAAACCCTAGCGATGGAATCGTTTGGGTCAATGCGTCGTCGTTTTCAGCGAGGGAAACGAAATCGGCGTGTCTGCAATCGCAGTCGTCGTCGGTGAGGAACATACCGGTGAGGAGCTTGGGGTTGGGGTGGTGAGAGTGACGGTGGATGAATTGGGGGTTGGAGATTTGAGAGAGCCATTGCTTTGAGACGAGTTTCGATCGAGTTAGGGATTTGGGCGGGAGGCGGAGGTGGATCTCTTCCAGGAGGTAAGTGTTGCCGGCGACTTGCTCGGCGGCGGTCGTCGTCGACGATTTGGGTCTGGAGGTCATCGTCGAAACCCTAATCGATACGGAGAGGAAGAATGATAGTAGTCGACTTTGTTGGTTGGAAGTTTTGATGGACTTTTGAATAGTAAGTAGTAATTCTTTTAAATAATTGGAGTTAGTTTTTCAGACAAAACATAACTCTCTCTCTCTCTTCTCTCCAACTCACCTCTTGTTTTTCATGGCTTATTTCTTTTCTGTAAATTTTAATGGCTTCCTCCTCCTCTACAAGTGTTTCGACAACTTCATTTGCTTCCATGGCCGCACCCTCATACTGATTCCGTTGCCATCATTGCTCACTTCCGCCAGTCCCGTCGACATCTTCAGTCGTACTGGATTGGGAGGAATATATGAGAAAAGACCGAGAGGAGCATATGCGCGTCCTCGTCTCCCCATAACAAAAATTAGAACAAACCAGAGCAAGAATTCGTCCCAGACGAGTATGTGCTCGTCTGGTATTTGTTTGAGACGAGCAAGTGCTCGTCTTGGACGATTTGTAGCTCGTTTGACATTGTATTCGTCCCAATAAAAGTTGTTATTAATTAATTTCTTTGGTGTTTGTTATGCAACAAAGAGTTGGCTGGGTGGAAACACGCGTGTGAACTTACTGTGTGGTCTATGGTTCGAATCACGCTATGGGCACTGCTTTTGCTTTATTTTTTTAAAAACTTTGTCAAAAAATTAAATGACCCCGAGGGGATTCGAACCCTTGCCTAAAGGGAACCAAGTCCAACATATAAACCGCTGGAGGAAACTGCATTCGGTAACAAATGTGTCCATATTTTATATTTAAAACAGTTTATTTTGAATTTTGAACTTGATTATGATCCAAAAAATGGTATGTAAGACTTTATATTGATAAAATATTTTAAGCTATTGTATTTGTGTATTTTTCCACCACTCAAAAAAAATGTAAAAGAATCTACCAATTGAAGAAAAATGTAACTATATTTTTTATTTAATATAAAATTGAATCTATGTTGTAAGAATAGATGATATAGTGCCTAAAAAATTACAGCATATATTAGTCTTATATTGAATATGACTTTGTGCATAAGTGATGTTATTGATGTTCTGATTTTATTAAATTTATAAGAGATATTTATTAAAATACATATTATGAATATGTGAAGATCGATAGTCCGATTGAGTGGTGAGTCACAATTGATAGTCCAATACGATCGATTAGTAGTTCGATTGAGTTTGTTAGTGAAGATCGGTGGTCCAATTGAGTGGCGAGTAACAAATGATAGCCCGGTTTGATCAATTGGTAGTTCGATTGAGTTCCTTATTGAAGATTGATTGTCCGATTGAGGGGTGAGTCACAATTGATAGTCTGGTGCAATCGATTAGTAGTTTGATTGAGTACATTAGTGAAGATCGGTGGTCCGATTGAGTGGGGAGTAACGATTGATAGCCCGATTTGATCAGTTGGTAGTACGATTGAGTTCCTTATTGAAGATCAATTGTCTGATTGAGTGGTTAGTCACGATTGATAGTCCGATAAGATCGATTAGTAGTTCGATTGAGTTTATTAGTGAAGATCGGTAGTCCAAGTGAATCTCGAGTAACAATTGATAACCCGGTTTGATCAATTGGTAGTTGGATTGAGTTCCTTATTGAAGATCGATTGTCCGATTGAGTGGTTAGTCACAATTGATAGTCTGATATGATCGATTAGTAGTTCGATCGAGTTCATTAGTGAAGATCGGAGGTCCAATTGAGTGGCGAGTAACAATTGATAGCTCGATTTGACCAATTGGTAGTTCGATTGAGTTCCTTATTGAAGATCGATTGTCCGATTGAGTGGTTAGTCACAATTGATAGTCCGATACGATCGATTAAAAGTTCGATTGAGTTTATTAGTGAAGATCGATGGTTCAATTGAGTGGCGAGTAACAATTGATAGCCCGGTTTGATCAATTGGTAGTTCGATTGAGTTCCTTATTGACGATCGATTCCCCGATTGAGTGGTGAGTCACAATTGATAGTCTGGTGCGATCGATTAGTAGTTTGATTGAGTACATTAGTGAAGATCGGTGGTCCGATTGAGTGGGGAGTAACGATTGATAGCTTGATTTGATCAATTGGTAATACGATTGAGTTTCTTATTGAAGATCAATTGTCCGATTGAGTGGTTAGTCACAATTGATAGCCCGATATGATCAATTAGTAGTTCGATTGAGTTCATTAGTGAAGATCGGCGGTCCAATTGAGTGGTGAGTAACAATTGATAGCTCGATTTAGTCAATTGGTAGTTCGATTGAGTTCCTTATTGAAGATCGATTGTCCGATTGAGTGGTTAGTCACAACTGATAGTCTGGTGCAATCGATTAGTAGTTTGATTGAGTACATTAGTGAAGATCGGTGGTTCGATTGAGTGGGGAGTAAGGATTGATAGCCCGATTTGATCAATTGGTAGTACGATTGAGTTCCTTATTGAAGATCAATTGTCCGATTGAGTGGTTAGTCACAATTGATAGTCCGATACGATTGATTAGTAGTTCGATTGAGTTTATTAGTGAAGATCGGTAGTCCAATTGATTGTCGAGTAACAATTGATAACCCAGTTTGATCAATTGGTAGTTCGATTGAGTTCCTTATTGAAGATCGATTGTCCGATTGAGTGGTGAGTCACAATTGATAGTCTCGTGCGATCGATTAGTAGTTTGATTGAGTACATTAGTGAAGATCGGTGGTCCGATTGAGTGGCGAGTAACGATTGATATCCCGATTTGATCAGTTGGTAGTTCGATTGAGTTTCTTATTGAAGATCGATTGTCCGATTGAGTGGTTAGTCATAATTGATAGTCCGATATTATCGATTATTAGTTCGATTGAGTTCAATTGGTGAAGATCGATGGTCCGATTGAGTGGTGAGTCTCAACTAATATTCCGATTTGATCAATTAATAGTTCGATTGAGTTCATTAGTAAGGAACGATGGCTCCATTGAGTTGTGATTTTAACTGATAGTCCAATTTGATCAATTAGTAGCTCGTTTGAGTTCATTAGTGAATATTGATAGTCCCATTGAGTTCTTAGTCACAATTATTAGTTCGATTGTTCAATTATGATTTAGGGTTTATGGTTACATGATTTAGGGTTTAAGGTAACATGATTTAGGGTTTACGATTCAGGGTTACATGATTTTAGGGTTTAGAATTTACATTTAAATAGTTTATTTGCATGATATTAGGGTTTAGGGTATACTCGTCTGACCTTTCCTTTCCTTAACAAAATATTTTGTATGAACATTGGCTAGTACCAACGTTAGATATAATTCATTCTCACCAAAAAGCCTTCAAGATAATTGGGTTGGAGTAACATAGTAACATTTCCCTTTAAAAAATATTTTGTATCCACATAGTAACATTTGATACCCATTTGACATGTTCTGCTCGTCCCAATCACCTGGTTGCTCGTCCCAGTTCACTTGGTTGCTCGTCCCAGTTCACTTAGTTGCTCGTCCCTGTTCACTTGCTCGTCCCAGTTCACTTGCTCGTTTGGGTTGTCACTGCTCGTCTCGGTTTTGTCACTGCTCGTCCCAGTTTTTCACTGCTCGTCTCGGTTATCACTGCAATGTTTTTAAAGCAAATAAATAACATTTTCAGTTTTTTTTTGGTGAATAGCAATATTTACAGTTGGAGGAATGAAAACTTGATTTTTTAGGTTGATGGAGATGGAAAATTGAATGTTTTAAAAAAGTGAAAGAGAGTTGTGTTCACTGAAAAACTGTATGTTTTTAGAGAGAGAGAGACGAGTTTGAGGGTTTGTTTTTACTTTTAGGGTTGCATGTCACTGTCAACAAGGGTAGCAATGTCATTTAATATATATATTTTTTTAAACTTGGGACCACTTTCTTTCTAACAACTTTGTTAGCATGTGTTTTAAAAAGAGGGTATTTTTCAAATGCCAATTCAGCCGAGTGCATTTCTCTAAGAGGAATTCACAGAATGGCATAAATTCAATTCCCCCCAGATTATATACCGGTATCATTTCTGATAGGGTAAAGGACAAAAACCACCCCTCGAGTATGTGTTATATACAAAAACATCCCTCGTGTTTAGGTATATACAAAAACCACCCCTGTCGAGACAAAAACCACTCCTGTCAGTGGATGGATGTTAGACGAAAAACACCCTTCTGTTACAATCAATTAGAATGGGGTGCAATCTGTCTTATTTATGACCATTTTTCCCTTATTTGTATATTTTTGTTTATGTTGTTGATGTTCTTGGTGTTCTTTACCACATATCTTGATGTTCTTGACCACCACCACACCGCCACCACAATAACAAAACAAATAAACAATTGCACCTTGGATGCAAAATTTATATTATTATTCTTTTGCAAAAATAGGAAGCTTATATTAATAACAAGAAACATAATTTACATATGGAGCTATCATAGCTCAAATGCCTAGAAACAAGCTCAAGTGCAGATATAGCACAAAAATGGGCTTGAGAATTGCATCACTGGGAATGAAAGAAAAAAACAACAAGAAACAAACCAAGGAGAAAGAAGCTTACAATCCGCAATCCGGTTCAACACCCAGTTTTAATCTCCACGGACATCACCAAGCCAAACAGGCACTTGTAGAATCTTAGCAGATACAACCACCGCAGCCGCCGTCGGAGCTAAGATCTCTGCAGATCGTTTGGCCGGCCATGACTTTCTTCTTCAAATCCGACACTGAGAAGCACTTGAAAGACGACGGCTGATCACTGGTCTCCAGCAAGAGCTTCATTCGCTCTCTAGACAGGTTTTGATAAGAGATCCGTCAGGGGATACTGAAGAAGACGAGTCATCAGCGCTAATCTTGAGGTTGGGGATGTAATTGACACGGTCCAACTGCAAGTGTACAGCTGTCGTGTGTAGTAATAAACCGGAAATCCGGGTTGTCGAACCCAAGGGATTTTGTGTAAATTAATTACTATTCTAAACCTTATGTGGGCACGTCGCAAGTTGTGTTTTTGTCTAATTCTAATGAAATAAACGCAAAATTCTCAATTAACCAAGTGAAATAGTTCACGATTAATAAAGAATGAATTTTTTTGGGGTTTTGTCAAATAAGAGAAGAGTACCGGGAATTCTCTAGGTTCACTAGGTTGATCTAAATTTATATTTTGATTTGTAAAACAACCACGTGTCATTCACTATTAATCAAGCAATATCAAACTTACCGAGTTACCAAGCAAGTTCACTATACTTTAAACTAAACCAAACCGAGTTACCAAGTCTAGTTTATCTTTAAGCATGCATTAAAACCATATTTCTACTTTAACGATCCTAGTTAACGATGTCGAGTTACCAAACATTGATACGACTAGGTGGATTATTCAATTTACCGACTAATTCTCACAGAGTTACCACGTGAAAACTAATTTAGTTTATCTCTACGTTAGCTACTCGCAAGGATAATATAATTATGAACGTAAATAATCCATAATAGTGAATAAACACGTGAGATTAAGCTAGAACATGCATCACAATCATCAAAACATTAACTTTAGATCAAACCCTAGCTACACCAAACGAGAATTCCCAGCAAATAGTGTTTAGCTACTCATATTCATAATCAAAACGACGAGTCTAATGAGTTTAAACATAAAAATCAAGAAAAGAAGAGAGTTTAGAATCCAAACGAATGATCCAAAGCTCCTAAGCTCTCCCAAAAGCTTCTTGATCTCCAAAAGAT
Source organism: Linanthus parryae (assembly GCA_023055425.1). Taxonomy (NCBI): domain Eukaryota; kingdom Viridiplantae; phylum Streptophyta; class Magnoliopsida; order Ericales; family Polemoniaceae; genus Linanthus; species Linanthus parryae. The sequence goes on from JALGPY010000002.1 coordinate 5,201,384, forward strand.
GTCTCTAATGTCAAAAAAAACTGAAAAAGTCGACCTAGAATGCTTAAATACGTTTCCATAATCTTATTACAAAGTTTGGATAAACTACGAAAAAGCCCCGGAAAAATTCTGCACTTTCAGCGATCTCTTCGTACGAAGACATTTGTCTTCGCACGAAGAGTCTTCGTACGAAGACAACTGCTCTTCGTGCGAAGGTCTTCTCACTTAGATACTGCAAGCATGTTTAGGAAGACATTTTTGCCGAGCCAAAATTTGGCTAAGTATATTGTCTTCGTACGAAGACATTTGTCTTCGCACGAAGACCCTCTGTTCCAGCCCTCTTTTCTTTGACTTTCTCTTCCTTCCTTTGACTTTCTCCTTCCTTCCTTCTTCCATTGACCTTCCTTTGAGTTCCTTTGACTTTCTCCTTCCTTTTGACTTTCCTTTGAGTTCCTTGTTTCCGAAGTTCGCTTCTATATCCCGCATGATCCTCCAAGCCCTGTTTTCCTGCGAATCACAACACGAAAACACAACCCGCGATCATATCACAATAAAAGCTCAAAAATCTAAAGAAACGCCCGGATTTAACAAGTAATGCATATGAACTCACATTATCACATTTAAGCTCAATTTACTCAAAAGACGACGAATTCTCCATGATAAGCACGCAAAACGTAGAAATAAAAGGCATAAAATAACTCCGAAAACGGAGTTATCAACTACCCCCACACTACCTTTTGCTCGTCCCGAGCAAATCTCCCAAGTCAATTCCATTTCTCTCAAGCCAAAACTTCTCTCGCTTTCCCGCAATTCATCCAACTTTGCATATCAACCTAATTACTCATTCCATAACTTCCCTACGCCATTTGCATACTTTCACCTCACATTGCATACAAAACCATTAACACTTGCATACTAATCCGAGTAGAACAATTCACCAACCATCCTTTTTACTAGTCGACACGACTCGATTATACACAATGCACCTATATGCAAATGCAATATTCACAATGCAAGTATTGAAATAACAAATTTTCTTTTTCTTTTGTGAGATTGGGCAATCTCCATTAGCTTAAACCGATTCACACGAAGCGATGAGAAATCTAGACACAAGGAATGAGTTGAAATCAAATTCGACAACACGAATCCCCCCTAGCTAGTATAGAGAACCTAACCTTACTAAGTACAAGAATGCAATACCTTTTCATGTGTGCCACAAAATAAGAGGGTACGCTAGGCTAAGCCACGTTCAAGGTCCGAGCTCCTAATCCGCTAACGGGTTTAGAATGTTGAGGCTTTAGGGACAAATAGGATAATAATCAAACACAAGTCCTAAGGCGTCACATTCTCACAATTACCATATCTCACACACCCTCACAACAATGATAGAAACCAAGCCCGAACTCACCATCTCCGGCCCTCGATCCCCTCACACCCCGGTACAATTACGATCTCCGCGGCTATTGTCATGAATGATGTATAAGCCAAAATTTCCCGTTCGTGAACTAGTCGCTTCTCCACTCGTTCCTCCACAAAGCTTTTCATTCTTCCTTTATTCATCTCTCCTTTTTTTCTCTCTTTTCTTTTTTTTTCTGATTTTTTTTTTCTTTCTTTTTTTTTTCTTTTTTTTTTTTTTTTAAATCTCTCAAAGTCCTGCACAATTTCTTCAGTATCTGTCTCGAGTGGTCTTCCAAGTGTCAAGCTAACATATGATAGTAAGGGGAGACACTACCCAAATCAACATGTATAAATCACAAATAAATGTCTCTCCCTACCTCGATGAACTCCTCGGTGTAACAAACGAAGCCGCTAACATAATAGAGCACGTGTGGGGATGGAGTCGTCGCAAGCTCAGTCTCGATGTCCGAAGTCAAATGTCGACACCCCCACACTCGAATGTAATCCTGTCCCCTCTCAAGTAGTCAATCAAATATCTGTCTCGTGCCTAATCCAACCAAACCTCCTACACCATGATGAGTAAGATCCGGTACCTAGCACGATCCACCTATTAAATTCCCCCAACCCAAGTTTTGTGTGTATTAGATGGTACACACTCACGGCTCTCCTCACTTGTGTCCATGTTGTAATGCCATGGAACACCGCCACACCGAAGTGCGCAAGCCTACTCTCACTCACCCTCGCATTCCCCTCGAAGATCACAAATGAAGTGCATGCGATATGTAAGACTCACACAAGTATAGCATGAAGTACTCCCTCATCGAACCCCCTCAACTACAACACCCTCGTGACGCACTAAAGCGGTGATTCTAACCAATCAGTGATGAAGGCCAAGAATCGTCACCCTAAGTCCAAAGGCTGTCAAAGAATCCATGGTTCAAATCAGGGTTTACTAGTGGTCCTACAAGGTAAGTTCTATAAGCAGTGAGTGCTCTAATACACACCTCGCACAGCTGTTCTGTGTGCCACTACGAGGCGGGTTGGCGACTACCTAAGACGTACACAAGAACGTTCGGCTTGTTTAGCTCACACCTAGCTCAACTCTTGTAAGAAAACTAGGCACACACTTTAGATTTGAAAAATTAAGTTCGTGTGTAAAATAGGCACGCATTCCCGTAAAGAAAGTTTCTCTATACTTACTAAGGGAAACTCACATTGTCACTCTCGATCGCAATTCACGCCCTATGCCTAAAAGTCTCACACTTCTCGATTTTACCGAATTTTCAGCTTCTTTCGATTGCCATTTCTCAAATTTTTAATTTTTTTTTATGTTTTCACATTTTTAGTTTTTTTTTTTTTTTTTATATATATATACCTACACTATATGCACGGCCAACTCGACTACTGACTCAATAATGGTGGGATGACTCAATACTACCAAAACGTGCACGCAAAGATGAATAATAAAAAGAAAAATAAGGACATAACCAAAAATTTCTAACTACATGCTGACACGGGCGATGCAAAGACTCAATACTGACTAGTAAAAAGGACTCAACCACCCCCACACTAGAATGCATCGTTGTCCTCAACGATAACACGAGGACTCAACAATTCTAGCACGAGGGCACACTCCACTACTCGTCTTCTTCTTCCTCCTCTTCATCTTCTTCCTCATCATCTTCTTCTTCCTCATCCTCACTCGGCGGAACCGGATACTCAAATTCATCCTCCTGGAACCACGGATCCGCCGTCGGGACCGGTGGAACAAACTCCCTCGCCGCCTGACCACTCGACTGTATGACCCACTGGCCCACCATCTGGATTAATCCACCCAGCTTCGCCTGATTGTCCCGAGTGTGGGCAAACTGGCGTCTTCTCTCGATTCTATCCCGGGCCATCTCCTCTCTCAGGTGGTCATAGGCAACCTGGTTATCAAACCTAGAGGTGTTCATCCTCCTACCCTTGCCCTTCTTCCTTGCTGTCTCATCAAACCTATGCCACTTCCTAGCAGTAAACGGTTTCAAATCCATGTCTCTCCCAATGACTACTTTGGAAGTTTTGGCTAGGTGAGTAAGCAAGCAAGTATGACCGGGACCCAACTTGTTAGTCCTCGACACCCTCTCAAGACAATTCTCCCAAATCAGTTTAGGGATATTGATTCTAACCCCGGTGTAAAGACAGAGAGCCCAGACCGATAGGCGGAAAGTGTAACTAGGGTTTCGTGTGATTCCCAAAACCCAGTTCTCTAGCAATTCACAGCACCACCTTGCCTCCGGCCGATAATGCTTCTTTTCGGCCTTCCAATGAATCACCTCCCCTTTTATGTCCCATGGATCTACCCCTTTCGCAAAACAAAATGCATTCAAACGAGACCAAAGATTCTCACTACGAAGAACAGTCTCGTACCCACAACCCTCTTTCAATGCAGGGAAACCCATGGCCAAAGCGATAGTCTCTGGCGTGAAGACTATCCACTGGTTCCGACAGTACACAAGACGAGGGTCTTGGCTCTCACCATCTTTTGCATAACGCAAATTGACACAAAACTCTCGCGCAATATGCGAACTAGACGGCCCTACTAGCTTAAACCAATTGGTAAGCTTCTCGCGCTCAAAAATTTCCTTGATTGCTTGAGGCATGTCCTCGTGCAACGGAAATGCCTTTTCGGGCTGCCCGTTCTTAGTCAAGTAGGTATCTTTGCGAGAGTCAATATGGGCCTCGTAGGTGACGAAACGGAAGCTATCATAGCACCCGGGCCCAATACTACTTTCTTTCAAATTAACCTTAACCTTTCGTCGGCCTACAATGCTCGGTTTAGCCGGGGTAGGGGCATTCAAGATAGCATATTGGGGAGTGGACGGTATTTCTAATTGAGGCTCGCCCGACCCCGATGCTTCTTGCGAAGTACCCTCGCCCGTCTTTCGTTTCTTTCCACCCGCCATTAAGAATACAATTTCAAGTAAAAACAAGAAACTCAACTTTTGTGCACGTGACAAGAAGTGTGTACCGAATGAAACACGTAGGCACGTAAGCAAATAATTCCTAGGACTTTACGCAATCGCCCCCAAGCACGCTACTAAGCGCAACAAAAAATAATTGGGCTTTTACTCAATTTGTGCCTAGGACTCGAATATTGAAATAACAAGTTTAGAGTGTACCTACGTGCCCGGAGCAAGTCTTACGGGCACAAAAAATTCAGATTTTGACAAACCGGGCTGATTTTGAGGTTGCCGAATGAATTTTGTCGAAACGTTGAATTGGTTGATGCTCCGTACTCCTTGTGTAGTCCCCGTTAGCGTTGCCTTCTTGACCGTAAGCTGAATCAAGCTCCAATTTGTTCAATTCCTCAACTTTGCTTCGAAACCCTAGCTTCTTCCTCCTCTAATTTCTCTCTTGTCTCTCAATCTCCTTCAAAACCACCTTGCAATCCTTGTTCTCCTCTGAATTGCGAGCAAAACCGTGGGTTGTTTGTTGAATTTGGTGAAGAAACAAGGGAGGGGGGCGATTTGGTGATGTCGCGGCTATGGAGGAGAAGAATTGTTGAAGATGAAGAATGAGGAAGAAGAACGGGAAAGCTACTGATGAAGCTTCATAGCTCGTGCAAAAAGTCTAAACAACCCCCCAATAACTTCCCTCAATCTGCTCTCTGTGCGTGGGCTGAAAGTCTTTTTGCCCGATGTCTTCGTACGAAGACAAATGTCTTCGTGCGAAGAGTCTTCGTACGAAGACAATTTGTCTTCGCACGAAGGTCTTCCTATATAGATACTGCATTGTGATATAGGAAGACAATTTCAGAGCTCAAAAATTTTTCTAAGTACAAAGTCTTCGTACGAAGACAATTGTCTTCGTACGAAGACAATGCTGGAGCTTGCCAAAAACATCCTTTTCGTCAAATTTTCGCGTATCCGATCGTGCCTTTGCTTTCCGAAGGATCTCCTCGACCTCGAGACTCCCTTTTCACCTTAAAACACTCCCAAAATCCGGGGAATATTTCATTTGTCAATTTCACGCGTTCCAAGGCACGTTTTGCATTTCCGGATGCTTTTGGCCTCGTTTTACTCGCTAAAGCATCCTTTTTGGCGTAAATCAAGACGATTGGCACTATTCAATCCTTATTTCAGTCTGTCCTTCAAAATTTCACCTCGTAATCCGTGCCGGCGTGCTAGCTTTCTCCATTCACTAATTAAATTCTTGCGCAAATCAAGACGAGGATTCCGGGAACATGATCTTCCCCAGGTGCGTGTGTTGAATAGGTGCAAGAAATGGCTTCTATCTTCAATTCCTTCACTTCGGATCCCGATACGCGTATTGGGCTGCAAATCTTGACTTTTTACTCTGTTTCGCACGCGCGCATCAAGAAGGGGGATCCGAAATAGGCCTTTCACCTCGTATTCCTGCACATACTCATTGGAAATATTAAATCCACTCTCTCGCACCTCTCAATGAAATCAAACAGAATAAAAATTACGAAACAGTATTAAAACCTACTCTAAAGCAATAAATAGGTTGGGTTGCCTCCCAACAAGCGCTTTGTAATTTAAGGTCGACGGCCCGACCCAGTTACCTCAGAGATTTCTCAAGTTGCGGGAGTTGCATGAAGCCACTCAATGACTCCAATGAAATTCCCGTCCACGTACGGTTTCGCTCTCTGGCCATTCACCTTAAACCTGTTCCCATTTGCATCCTCTACCTCAAGAGATCCCCATGGATAAACTGCAGTAATCGTGTAGGGACCACTCCACCTAGATTTCAATTTCCCTGGAAACAGCTTTAGTCTGGCATTGAAGATCAATACTTTCTGTCCTACCTTGAAGTCTCTCGGGATGATGTGCCTGTCGTGCCATAGTTTTGTCCTCTCCTTATAGATTCTCGCACTTTCATACGCCATCAGTCGAAATTCTTCAAGTTCAAGTAGTGCTTGCTTTCGTAGCTCACCTGAGAGCTTAGCGTCCAAATTGATCTTCTTCAAGGCCCAGAATGCCTTGTGCTCAAGTTCCACCGGAAGATGACATGACTTCCCAAATACTAACTGGTAGGGAGACATGCCTAAAGGAGTCTTGTAAGCAGTCCTATACGCCCATAAGCTATCATCTAAATGCAGAGACCAATCCTTGCGTCCCGGGTTGACTGTCTTCTCCAGAATCCCTTTTATCTCTCGGTTAGAAACTTCTGCTTGCCCATTCGACTGCGGATGATAGGCCAGTGATATCTTATGCGTCTTTACCCCATATTTGCTCAAGACATTGGCAAAGACTTTATTCACGAAATGCGATCCTTCATCACTGATTATGGCTCTGGGAGTTCCAAACCGTGTAAAAATGCTCTTACGCACGAATCTCTCTACAGTAGCTCCATCGTTTTTGGGGCAAGCCATTGCCTCCACCCTCTTGGTCACATAATCCACAGCCAACAGTATATAAAGATTGCCAAGTGAAGACGGGAATGGTCCCATGAAATCAATGCCCCAAACATCAAAGGGCTCTACTTCCAACACGAAATTTTGAGGCATCTCGTTTCGGTTGGAAATATTGCCGGTTCTCTGACATCGATCACATTGCTGTACAAATAGATGAGCATCTTTATGTAAAGAAGGCCAGTAAAATCCACTTTGCAATACCTTTGCCACAGTACGCGTTTTGCCAAAATGTCCTCCGCAATTCAATTCGTGGCAGTGTCTAAGAATGTCCAAAGTGTCTGGCTCAGCTACGCATCTTCTCAACACATTGTCAGCTCCCAACCTAAACAAATAAGGGTCATCCCAGAAATAGTGTCGTGCATCTGCGAAAAATTTCTTTTTCTGATGGAAAGACATGTCTTTCGGGACAATCTTGAGCGCCTTGAAATTTGCCAAATCCGCAAACCAAGGCACAGCTGCTACCACTACCATAAGTTGTTCATCTGGAAAATCTTCTCTAATCGGCACATCTTCTTGTTTTTCGTTCTCCAGTCGTGACAAATGGTCTGCAACAACGTTCTCTACACCCTTTTTTTCCTTTATCACTATGTCAAACTCTTGCATTAGCAACACCCATCGGATCAATCTAGGCTTTGCATCCTTCTTTGCAAGAAGATATTTGAGGGCTGCATGGTCCGTGAAAATAGTCACCTGAGAACCCACAAGGTATGGACGAAACTTGCCCAATGCGAAGATAATAGCCAACATCTCTTTCTCCGTGGTGGCATAATTAACCTGTGCAGTATTAAGAGTACGACTAGCATAATAAATTACATTAGCTACCTTGTCTTTCCGCTGTCCCAGCACTGCTCCCACCGCGTAATCGCTGGCGTCACACATAAGTTCGAACGGTAAGGTCCAGTCTGGGGTGGCTATAATGGGAGAACTAATCAGCTTTTTCTTGAGCAAATCAAAAGCTGTCTTGCAGTCTTCATTGAAATCAAATACGGCGTCTTTCTCAAGCAAACCAGATAAAGGCTTTGTGCTTTTCGAAAAGTCCTTAATGAAGCGCCGATAGAAACCTGCATGTCCCAAGAAACTCCGTACCCCTTTGACAGACGTAGGGTAAGGAAGCTTCTCAATCACCTCAATCTTCGCCCGGTCTACCTCTAAACCTTTACTGGAGATCTTGTGCCCCAATACTATTCCCTCGGTCACCATGAAATGGCACTTCTCCCAGTTGAGCACTAGGTTGGTGTCAATACATCTGTCCAGTACCCGAGCTAGCTGCTGGAGACAGTCTTCGAACCCATCACCATAAAGCGAAAAATCATCCATGAAGACTTCAAAATTTTGCTCCATCATGTCTGAGAAGATAGACATCATACACCTCTGAAACGTAGTTGGGGCATTGCATAGCCCAAAGGGCATGCGTCTGAATGCAAACGTCCCATATGGACAAGTAAATTTCGTCTTCTCCTGGTCAGCTGGCTCAATCGCTATCTGATTATACCCAGAATATCCATCCAAAAAGCAGTAGTGTGAATGGTGAGCCAGCCTATCAAGCATCTGGTCCACAAATGGGAGGGGAAAATGATCCTTCAAAGTGGCATCATTGAGTTTGCGGTAGTCCATGCAAACTCTCCACCCAGTAACGGTACGGGTGGAAATTTGATCACCTTTTTCCCCTTCCACCATAGTTATACCTCCTTTCTTGGGGACACATTGTACCGGGCTAGTCCACGTGCTGTCGGAAATCGGATAGATGATACCTGCTTCCAACCATTTAAGCACCTATTTCTTCACCACCTCCTGCATGTGAGGGTTGAGGCGGCGCTGAAATTGAACTACCGGCTTCTTGTCTTCCATGAGCCTGATCTTATGCTGGCAAACTGTGGGGCTGATCCCCTTAATATCTGCTATGGTCCATCCCATAGCTGCTTTCCTCTCCTGTAGTACCTTGAGAAGCTGCTCCTCCTGTTCCCTGTCCAAACATGCAGACACAATCACAGGTAAAGTATCATTAGATCCCAAGTATAAATATTTCAAATGAACAGGTAACGGCTTTAATTCTAAAACAGGAGCAGTAATAAGAGAAGGAGTAAGAATCTTCCTGCTTCCCTCATTAAAGAGGGGTAATGGTGGGCGCCAATGAACATCTAAGGCTTGCTCTTTCTCGCTGGAATCAAGTAGAGCAAGCTCCTCATATAGTTGCTCCAACAAAATATCGTCCTCCTCGTCCAGCGTGTATGCCTCCACCCCAAAGCACTGCTCGCTCACCGCGTATGCGGGAAACTTCATAGCCTCAAATACATTGAAGGCCACCTTCTCATCGTTGATCTGCATAGTCAGCTCCCCATTGGCCACATCAATGATAGTCCTCCCAGTAGCCAGGAATGGGCGGCCTAAAATAAGAGGAACATCATCATCAGCCTCCATGTCTAAGATCACAAAATTCGTTGGGAAGATGAGTCCTTCAACTCTCACTAATACATCCTCTAAAACACCCCTGGGGCGTTTTATAGTGCGATCAGCCATCTGCAAGCACATCCTGGTAGGCTTAGGATCTCCCACACCAAGTTGCTCAAAAACCGACGTGGGCATCAAATTAATACTTGCACCAAGATCACATAATGCCCTCCCATGAAATGCGTCTCCCAATGTAACAGGAATGATGAAACCGCCCGGATCTTTCATCTTCTTTGGTAGCGCCTTTTGCACAACTGCGCTACACTCCTCATTCAGAGTCACGGTTTCAAAGTCATCCATGCGCCTCCGATTAGAAAGGAGGTCCTTGAGAAATTTGGCATATTTAGGCATTTGTGAAACGGCCTCCGCAAAAGGTATATTAATGTGCAGTTTCTTAAAGATATCCACAAATTTCTTGAAATGCTTGGCATCCTCTTGACTCTTTAATCTTTGCGGGTATGGCACTCGCACACTGTATTCCTCCCTTGGCTTCTGTTTCTCATCCGACTTCCTCACCGTGTCCTTTGATTGGGGATTCACGGTAAGCACGGGAATCTCTTCATCCAAGGCTTTCTCAGTGGCCTTAGTCGCCTCAGCTCGCGCGTGGCTAGGATATGGGGGATCCTCCGTAGTGATGCCACTGCGAGTTGTGATGGCATTTAGCTGCTCATTAGGAGTGATGGTATTTGTTGGAAGCATACCTGGTGGAAGCTTGATATTTTGATTGGCGATCTGCCCAATCTGAGTCTCGTGGCTTTTCATTGTGGCTTGTATTGAGACAATCGTGCTCTCCATCCTGTCTTGATTAGCTAGGAGCTTTCTCAATAGAGCATTCGTCTCTTGCTCTTCTTTTTGTGGAGCCTGCTGTTGTGGAACTTCCCTTTGCGCTTGGTATGGAACATTGGGTCTCTGACCGGGTGCATATAATCCACTGTTCGGATTGGCATAGCTAAAGTTGGGATGATTACGATTGTTGGGATGATAGGTGTTAGGCCATTGCTGCTGTCGCATAAAATTCACATCTTCAACACTATTATCATATCCCTGGCTTTCATCTGCTAGTAATTCACCCATGGGCTTCTGTGATGGAGGGTGCATACCGTGAAATGCTGAGGTCATGGATTCCAGCTTTTGTTCCATTGATTCAATCTTGTTGACTAAGGATGCATCCCCCGGTTTGGAGTACCTACGAGTTTCAGTTCGTGTAGACTCTCTCTTTGACGCGTTGTTCAGCAGATCTTGAGCTCGCTGTGCTCCAAGTCCCATAAAATTACCTCCCGCTAGCATATCTAACTGGTCAGCTGTCTCCTTGTCTAATGCAGTGTAGAAATAATGGAAGAGCTTGTGCCATGGCTCTCCATGATTCGGACATCTACGGAGAATTTGGCTGAACTTCCTCCAAGCATCTCCCAATGAGCTGTCTTCTTCCTGAGTGAATTTTGCAATCTCAGCCATCTGCTGAGCGACTCTGGATGGTGGCAAATACTTCCTCAGAAACTCATGACAACAATCCGCCCATGTAACTATGCTACCAGCTGGCAGCTCCATAAGCCACTTCTTGGCTTTTCCAGATAAGGAGAACGGAAATAGTAATAGCTTAACTGTTTCATCTGGAACTCGTTGGTCGTGCAGGGTTGATGTGATTTGCTCAAATACCAGCAGATGGTGATTGGGATCATCTCCTGGAGCTCCATTGAATGCGCACTCATCACGAACCATATTGATCATATGTTGGCGCAACTCGAAGTGTTGGGCATTGATCTGTGGCCTGACAATGGTAGGCTGATAACACGCTGGAGTAGTCCTGAAATAATCCACCATAGGGCGTTCTTCAATCTCGGCATTGTTCTGCCTGTTGTTTTCCCCATTATTTCCATTATTGTTCCCACCGATGTTCGCCACTTGTGCCCCCACACCAGGACGTGGTTGTGGATTTGGGGGAGCCAAGCGATCCATCCTTGCCTGCATCTCAGCCATTTGAGCTCTCACCTCCTCAGCTTCCGCGGCTCTGTTTGCAGCCTCCTCTACAGCTGCAGCTCTAGCTGCTTCCGCATCTGCCATGCCTTTGCGGATTCTCTCAAACTCAGCTCTCGTCTCTTCATCCATAACTACTGAGCTTGAATTCCTCTTGTCTCTACGCTGTGCTTTTAATAAGGATTCCGGGTCTTCAAACGTTGGATACAAAGGCTCGTCTCGAGAACGGGTCATGCACCGTGTAAATCAACCTGAAATCACGAAATACGCAAAACGTAGGTGAGTAACGGATATAAACAATAAATTAAAATCCCTAAGGCTAGGAATTATAACTAATTTAGCCGAAGTCCCCGGCAACGGCGCCAAAAACTTGACACGGTCCAACTGCAAGTGTACAGCTGTCGTGTAAAGTAATAAACCGGAAATCCGGGTTGTCGAACCCAAGGGACTTTGTGTAAATTAATTATTATTCTAAACCTTATGTGGGCACGTCGCAAGTTGTGTTTTTGTCTAATTCTAATGAAATAAACGCAAAATTCTCAATTAACCAAGTGAAATAGTTCACGATTAATAAAGAATGAATTTTTTTGGGGTTTTGTCAAATAAGAGAAGAGTACCGGGAATTCTCTAGGTTCACTAGGTTGATCTAAATTTATATTTTGATTTGTAAAACAACCACGTGTCATTCACTATTAATCAAGCAATATCAAACTTACCGAGTTACCAAGCAAGTTCACTATACTTTAAACTAAACCAAACCGAGTTACCAAGTCTAGTTTATCTTTAAGCATGCATTAAAACCATATTTCTACTTTAACGATCCTAGTTAACGATGTCGAGTTACCAAACATTGATACGACTAGGTGGATTATTCAATTTACCGACTAATTCTCACGGAGTTACCACGTGAAAACTAATTTAGTTTATCTCTACGTTAGCTACTCGCAAGGATAATATAATTATGAACGTAAAAATCCATAATAGTGAATACACACGTGAGATTAAGCTAGAACATGCATCACAATCATCAAAACATCAACTTTAGATCAAACCCTAGCTACACCAAACGAGAATTCCCAGCAAATAGTGTTTAGCTACTCATATTCATAATCAAAACGACGAGTCTAATGAGTTTAAACATAAAAATCAAGAAAAGAAGAGAGTTTAGAATACAAACGAATGATCCAAAGCTCCTAAGCTCTCCCAAAAGCTTCTTGATCTCCAAAAGATGTCTCTAATGTCAAAAAAAACTGAAAAAGTCGACCTAGAATGCTTAAATACGTTTCCATAATCTTATTACAAAGTTTGGATAAACTACGAAAAAGCCCCGGAAAAATTCTGCACTTTCAGCGATCTCTTCGTACGAAGACATTTGTCTTCGCACGAAGAGTCTTCGTACGAAGACAACTGCTCTTCGTGCGAAGGTCTTCTCACTTAGATACTGCAAGCATGTTTAGGAAGACATTTTTGCCGAGCCAAAATTTGGCTAAGTATATTGTCTTCGTACGAAGACATTTGTCTTCGCACGAAGACCCTCTGTTCCAGCCCTATTTTCTTTGACTTTCTCTTCCTTCCTTTGACTTTCTCCTTCCTTTTGACTTTCCTTTGAGTTCCTTTGACTTTCTCCTTCCTTTTGACTTTCCTTTGAGTTCCTTGTTTCCGAAGTTCGCTTCTATATCCCGCATGATCCTCCAAGCCCTGTTTTCCTGCGAATCACAACACGAAAACACAACCCGCGATCATATCACAATAAAAGCTCAAAAATCTAAAGAAACGCCCGGATTTAACAAGTAATGCATATGAACTCACATTATCACATTTAAGCTCAATTTACTCAAAAGACGACGAATTCTCCATGATAAGCACGCAAAACGTAGAAATAAAAGGCATAAAATAACTCCGAAAACGGAGTTATCAGTAATCGTGTAGCAAGTCGTCGACATCCTTGAACCGCCGGAGATAGAGAAGAGAACGAGCTATGAGCTCCCGCGAATGCTCGAGCCTCGGCGATAGAGCCAAAGCGGCGTCGAGGAGGCTCTGAGCTGATTTGATCTCGCTCTTTTCTTGCGTCGCCATACGCATCCTTGCGTCCTTCACATACTTTTAAACAATCTGTAACAAATATCAAAACCAAAACAAAATTCAATCGATCGATTGATTGATAGGAGGAGAAAATAGTTTGGAGAATGGAATTGAACAGAGAGATAATCTTATTACAAAGTTTGGATAAACTACGAAAAAGCCCCGGAAAAATTCTGCACTTTCAGCGATCTCTTCGTACGAAGACATTTGTCTTCGCACGAAGAGTCTTCGTACGAAGACAACTGCTCTTCGTGCGAAGGTCTTCTCACTTAGATACTGCAAGCATGTTTAGGAAGACATTTTTGCCGAGCCAAAATTTGGCTAAGTATATTGTCTTCGTACGAAGACATTTGTCTTCGCACGAAGACCCTCTGTTCCAGCCCTCTTTTCTTTGACTTTCTCTTCCTTCCTTTGACTTTCTCCTTCCTTTTGACTTTCCTTTGAGTTCCTTTGACTTTCTCCTTCCTTTTGACTTTCCTTTGAGTTCCTTGTTTCCGAAGTTCGCTTCTATATCCCGCATGATCCTCCAAGCCCTGTTTTCCTGCGAATCACAACACGAAAACACAACCCGCGATCATATCACAATAAAAGCTCAAAAATCTAAAGAAACGCCCGGATTTAACAAGTAATGCATATGAACTCACATTATCACATTTAAGCTCAATTTACTCAAAAGACGACGAATTCTCCATGATAAGCACGCAAAACGTAGAAATAAAAGGCATAAAATAACTCCGAAAACGGAGTTATCAGTAATCGTGTAGCAAGTCGTCGACATCCTTGAACCGCCGGAGATAGAGAAGAGAACGAGCTATGAGCTCCCGCGAATGCTCGAGCCTCGGCGATAGAGCCAAAGCGGCGTCGAGGAGGCTCTGAGCTGATTTGATCTCGCTCTTTTCTTGCGTCGCCATACGCATCCTTGCGTCCTTCACATACTTTTAAACAATCTGTAACAAATATCAAAACCAAAACAAAATTCAATCGATCGATTGATTGATAGGAGGAGAAAATAGTTTGGAGAATGGAATTGAACAGAGAGATAGCGGTTGTAGATCTGAAGTCGGCGCCTCCTCCTGTTCTTCGAACGGCGGTGGTTATCTAGGTTCGGTTGATGCAGGGTGAACTGGTGAAGAGGGAGATAAGAGAGAGGAGGAGGCTAGGGTTAGAAATGTGAGGGAAGGGAGAAGCAGACAATTTATATTGTGGCATTTTATTCCAAAACGAAGGTTACAATGTCTTTTCTTGCCTCTGTTAGTGCGTCGTTAAATGCTAACTCTGACAGGGGTGGTTTTTGTATATCCCCAAACGCGAGGGGTGTTTTGTATATAACCCATACTCGAGGGGTGGTTTTTTTATTTTACCCTTTCTGATGACGATAGCAAGATCAAGGTAATGAAAGTGGGGACAACTGACAGCCCGGGGATATGCTCACGAATCCATTTTCGGAGAGAGAGTTCCAGCATCGTCTAGAATTGCTCAACATCTTGAGCCACTGAGGTTCTTCAGGGCGTGTCGGATCCGGTGGGGTAAAGTGAATCTTTTTCAAGAGACATTGGTGCAGAGACGACAAGCTTTATTTATGAGAAGATGAGATGTTGTTGCTGGTGAGAGAATTCAAGTCAAGGTGGAGATTTGTTGGATTGTGCCTTGAATGGTGAAGAAATCACCAAGGGCAAACTAAAAGGGCCAGTAGATTGCCATTGTTAAGAGAGAGAGAGACACACACACAAAGGCCCTTTTGACAGTGAAAATGAAAGCACAACTTTTGTTGCGTGTAGATAATAGTGTGCCTAATTGTGCCTACAGGTCCCGAGATATAATGTTTCTGATTGAATCGTGGTCGTCCAGGCCAGTAGATAGGGAACTCACCGCTTTGTTCTTGCTTGGAGATAAAAAACAATCCACATGCCGGACTTGTATAGCTGAAAAGTCTAATTGTGTTAAATGTAACAAAATTCTTAAATTAGTTCTAAATAATAATTATAACTTAATAAAATACTCGTGAAAAGATCCAACCAAATCGAGTTTCATTTGATGTCCTGATGAACAAAATAAATATTACTTGAAAATAGAAAATGGGCAATTTCAACCTTTTAACAGCCAATTTTGATTAGATCAGGGCGGTGCTCGTGACTATGTCATAATATATTTTTAGAACATCGTTTATGATTAGATTCATGTATGTTTCGATCATTATTTTCAATCCAAAAAATTCTAAAAAATCCGGATAGGATAAATAAACATACCAATTTTCTCACATCATAAGTTTCCTGCAGGGGTGCATTACTCTTCCTATACGAGGAGGAGAGTAAACCTATTTCTCATGTTTTTATTAATTAACTACTGCATTTTCTTCGTTTATTGGTCAGAGGTAGGGTTGCCTTCATTGATATTGAAAGTGTGTAATCTAGACTAAATACAGGACCTAAATACTCTAGAAGGGGGGGGGTTGAATAGAGTATGGAAACTTTTTGCAAAACTCAAAGTTTAACAGAAATACTTTGTGTGAAACTCAAATCTCAAGGCCTTGAGATTTTAGTAAACTGTCTGAAACTTACGAAAGTAAAATAATAAGCTTCAAGGCCTTGAACTGTAAACAATTCTAAATAGCTTTTGAACACTAGTTTGATTTGAGTTGTGTGCAGCAGATAATAATCAAACTGTAAAGTAAAGAACACAAAGCAATTTACAGAGTTCAGTCCCAATGGACCTAATCTCTGCCTGAGGGATCTAATCCCACCAGGATTGGGCAAACACTTCTTATTAATCACACAGAAACAGCCCTAGATCTTCAAGCCTAAGTGATTTCCCTTACACCTATACAACTTGTGGTTCCAAACCTATCTAGTTCCAGCTACTAACTGTTGAGCTAACAAGAACCTCTTGTTCTTCACTTGAACAACCAACCACTAGGTTAAGTGAGGTTTAAGATAATCTAAAGATACACAGATAGAAGTACAAGTGAAGAACACAGTATGAAGATAAGCTGTTGAAGCCTGGATGTGTTCTTCTGGAAAACTGGATTGATTTGATCTTCTGGAATCTGGAATGAAGCTTGAATGATTGTGTGTTTGAATGAATGATCTCCCACGATTTTGTCACACCTCTCTGAGTATTCTGCAAGCTCTCTCCTCTTCAAAATTCAAACCAGTCTCTTTTATCCACAGCTGCAATTGATTGAGAGATTTTAGGATCTCAGTTCCTACAAATCCTCTTTCTGTTTTCAACTGAAATTCAAACAGCTTCAAGTGGATATCCGTTGGAGTTTGTTGAGATTGCTCCTGCACGTTTAACAACCCTGCAACAGCATTGAAACACAGCAACAACAAAATCCAGAAAGATAACAGCGCTATGACTGTTTGGTTATCCAGTATCTGATAAAACTATTTAACAGACTAGAACAATAACCTGTATATCTTCTAAAACATATGAATCATGAAAAAACAAGTTTAAGACACTTAGAATTGAGTAAATAATCACAATACTAAGAATCACAACCTGCAAGAAAGAATCAACTAAGTTATGTAAAAATTGTCAGCAGCTCAAGGCACATCTCAAGGCCTTGGAGCTCTGAACCTGCTTCACAGAATTTCAAAGTTACACCCAGATAACTTTGATTCTTCATGTTCTGATCATCTGCAATTGTGTTAGATATATAAATAGTGTAATCCATAAGTATATGCAGTAAACCACTGATCTGTATAATCAGATATCCAATCTGCAACACAGAACTGTTAGAATATATAGCAGAATAGAATAACTCTCAAGACTTTGAAGTTCAGTCAATATCTCAAGGCCTTGGGATAACTGAGATGCTTTGCTGCTTATGTCTCAGTCTTTGTCTTTCATCACTCAAAACAATCAAGGGTCTTTGACTCAACAGATACTTTTAACATAATTATTACTCAACCACTCCATTTGCTTCATTTATTGGTGAGAGGTAGTAGGGCTGCAACCAAGCAGAGTCGAACATACCCCTAGGTTCGAGCTCGGCTCTTTAGAGAAAATGCTAGTCTCAGGCTCTCATCGAGCTTTACATGTCGGGTTCAAGCTTGGCTCTTAAAAAATATTGAAGGCTCAAGCTTGACTGGAGCCTGACTCTGACTCTTAAATTACAAAATAATAATAAGCTTATCAGTCACCATAATATTGAATCTGTATTAAAAATACAAATTACTAAACTAAAATACCCACAATATTCGCAATGTATTCACTCATAAAGAATTCTAAGGATTTTATCACTCCAAACAAAAATAAAACCAATCATGCTTAGAACATCTCAATCAGTAGATTAAACAATGATATTTTGTGTGGGAGTTGAGTGTTTCTAACTATTATCGAGAGGTGTTAGGTTTTTAGTGATTCAAAGTACATAGTTAATACTCGGGCAGAGCAATGTGAATGCGAGGATGCAATAACGAAGCAGCAATTTGGGGGTTCTGTTTCTGTTCGTGCGAACACCAAAGTGTTCGTACAAACAGTGCGAACACTTCGAGTGGTCGTACGAACACACTGGGTTTGTGCGGTTTCGTTGTTTCCTTGTTCGATTTGGAATGTCTTCTCCGTTTCTTTGGACACAAGTCAGTAATTTAGGCCTATATGACTGTAGGTTGTGGCTATTGATGTGTGTGGTGTATCTTTTATTGTAATTGACTCTCTCATAAATAAATTGGTATCGTTTGGACGTGGACGTAGCTAGTCTCATAATTAGTGAACCACGTTAAATCTTTGTGTATTGTTCTTCATCTTGTTTCTCGTTCATAGTCTATTCTTGATTCCTAACAACTAGTATCGTACTTCCGCATTCGTATTCTAACAACAGTTATGGAGCAGAACGATTGCGAGAATGGCAAAAGACGAAGAGGTCCACGAGCTCTGATATTCTCTTGAAGTCAATGACTATGTAGCCTTAAATGAGTGTACAAAATACCACATACTACTAAACAATTGTGATAGGGAGCTGATCCTTATAAAGCTGTATTTGATCCATACAAAGCAAGTATATATTCTTTTCTAATTTTACCCTTTTTTCCCGGAACTTGTAGTATATTGATTAAAAAGAGGCCAAAACAGCCCAAATTGCAACCAAACTTCTGAATTAACAGAGGAATTCACAGCTAGCTTAGCATTACAATGAGCAATAGTATTTTGCTCTCTTGGAATAAAAAAGAAAGAACAAGTTTCAAATGATTTTGCAATATCAAGACAATCATGAATGATAGACGAAATAGCAGAGGGTGGATTCATAGACTTCCCAGAAAGAGCTTGGACAACCACCTTGCAATCAGAAAAAAGACAAAGCCTTGTGAAACCTCTGGTGTTGGCTGCATACAGAGCTTCTCTAACTGCTTCAGCTTCAAGAATCGAAGGGTTAAGCTTTCCAACCTGAGACTTGAGAGTCTTACCAATAACATGTTTATTTGAGTCCATGAAGACTGCAGCAATGCCACCTACACCTCTTTTAGAATCCATTGCAGCATCAGTGTAGATACTTACTCCATAATGGAAGTGAGAAGGAGCTTCAATGGAAGAATTAACATCAACATGGAATGATTCATTACTGTTATAGTATTCATAGAACTTAGAGATTGCTCTTGAAGTTACATGATTGACATCCCATTTAATTGAGTTGAAGATCCAGTCATTTCTGGAGAATCCACCCTCTGCTTTTCTAATTTTACCCTCACAAGACACATTTATTGTCTCTTGCCTTTACCTGTTGTATAATCATAAATTTAGAATGCATTTATTTGTTATTCCATAAAGCCGGAGCATGAACGGCAATGTTTTATGTTCTTTACACCAAGTATTCCAACCGGTCTGTGATGAAATTTTTCTTTGATCCTCACCATAATTATCTCTCCGTGTTCCACTCTTCTACCTCTCTCAAAAAATTTACAGCAACATGTGATGAACTATCCACTGTGTTCTTTTCAATTCTCACTCAAATTCATTTTTTTTCACCGATCGAGACTTCAAAGATAATTATCAAGGAAATGGTGTTCCGTGGTTGGAGTGCGTGATTGTGTTTTCTAAGGTTAAAAAATTAACTATTGTGTTAAATGTTCAACATGAAACTATTATAAATTTCATGCGTATAATTTTGTGTTTATTATTTTATCAAATTTAAAATCTAAAATCACAAGTTTATTTTGAGAAATTTAAAAACGCATGTTAGCATATATTAAATAATATTTTTAATATAATTTATACTAAAGGAATCATAACTGGAATTAAAATTGAAGCATTTTGAAAAAATATAATTGATGTTGTGACCGGAGCGGAATTTACAAGTATGGGCAAACACTCTTAGTGCATGTTTGGCATCCTTTTTTTTAATCAACTTTGATTAAAAATATGGTGTTTTTTTAACTCATTTGTTATGCCTGTTTTTCTGTCTGTTTAAAAACAAAAAATGCTGAAAAACAGTTGTTTAATAAAACAACAAATGTTTTTTGGTGTTTTTTTTCATACTATTGGTGTTTAAAGACATTTCAACTATGATTAAAAAAAAACCATGATTAAATGCAAAAAATATCATTTATATATGTCAGCATTGTACGTAAAAGTGATATTCAAGCAAATTTAACATTGAAATTTACTGAAGTTGCCAAATGTGTTTTTGATTTTAAACACTGTTTTTAAACGGATACCAAACAGTTTTTTTATTTTGTTTTACAACGTGTTTTTTTCAACACGTTTTTTTTTACTGTTTTCTTGTTTTTAAACGGATACCAAACAAGCTCTTAGTAATTAATGCTGAGTTTAATGATTCATAATGTGTGTTTAATGTTACCAGTATTTGCTAATGGCCACTGTAATAGAAGTACAAACATTGAAATCTGTGACTACCACTCCGTCCCATCTCTTTTGAACCATTTGGACTTTTACCACTATTCACTGGTTTACTTTGACCCCTTAATTTGGATAGCAAAACTTTGTAATTTTTAGATAATTTTTTCGAAGTGTTGTAGAGTAACTCTTATTCTACAAGACAGTAAAAAAATTAACGAAAAATAGTATCATTTTGCGATTCAAATCACCGGGTCAAAGTGACCCGGTTACGGGTGAAAAAAGTCCAATGGTGCGTTTCAGCTGGGACGGAGTGGTATATAAAGCACCGTGCAAAATGCATACTAGTACATCATTTCATGCATTGCCTTCACGTGATGTCCTTTCCTTTCCGTCACATCAATTTTATGGTGAAAAGAAACGTTGTCGTGTTTGGGTGGAAAATCGGTGCTGAATAGAACGAGGTGTTTTTCTGTTCGGTGTGGATTTTTATGTGAATTTTATTGCAAAAACTAAATAAATAAATAATTTTTTTTTCGAATTTTCGTTAAGGTACTGGTATGATTTTTTTTGGATTTATTTTGAATTCTAAAATTTTAAGTTGTACTTTAGAATTGGTGGGAAAAAATTGATTTGAGTGGATTTTTGTGCTTTGTTTTTTGGGTAATTTACACAAAGTTGCCCCCAGTTTTGATTTATAGGCAGATAATACCCTTATTGCTTGCAAATTGACAAATAACATCCCTACTTTTTGCATAAGTAATTACAAAAAGCACCCTTCCACTAACTGCCGTTAGAAGAGTCTGACATGGACATTAGCCACTACTAAATGCATTTTTCATGCCCATTTTAACCCTCCAAGATGCACATTGTCAATTTTCCCGTACATAATAACATTATTCACAAATTTACACACTCAATTTTTTTAAAGAAAAATGACAATAGCACACATCATATCTTTCCACTGGAGAGATTTTGCTAAATCAAGAAGCAAAGAGTGTACAGAGAATTTAGCCCATATCTACGAGATCTCTATGTACTGTCCTAGTTTTTTCTCCGAAACTTAACTTTTATTAGTATTCACAAGATCACATTGACCCAGTGATTCGAATAACAAAATAATGCAATTTTATTTTACAACATTTTCATTGTGTTGTAAAGTAAAAGTCGTTTAATACACTGTGAAAAAATTATAAAACATCGCATCGTTTTGCTATCCATATCACCCCGTCAAAATGACCCAGATACTAGTCAAAAGGTTATCTTGGGAAGAAAGAGCTAAGACGGAGTGATATACATCGAAAGGCACTTTTAACGAACCACTAATTCTCTCGATAAATGCTTGAAGGATTAACCAAGGCTATTAACAAAGCTCAAATAATATACAGTAACTACGAATCGGGCACTTCTGTTTGACCCCAAATTATTACAGTAAAGAACCACAAGAAAATATTACAACCACTGAGAGTTTCAGAGTTAGTAAGAGCTCATTCGTGCTTTATGGCTAAGATATTATCACAATTTCGACAAGACAAGCAAACTTCTCACATAGCACATTCTCAAACCCAATGTTGTCAAAGCTCTTTGCACTTTCAGCTACATGAACTTGGCCTAAGTTTGGCGTTGTTTGTCGAGAAACAAAAGCAATCTCTTCATCAATAAGCTTCCTCAAAAACATTCCAGGTTCCCTCTCTATACCTGCGTCCAAAGAGCTTGATAGGATAAGTGCTATGGTCATCATGTTGGCCCAAAAAATCCGAGAATCTATAATGTTTAATCTTTAAGAATAGAACTGAGATATATGCCTTGTTTGGATATCCCGGTTTTGTTAACCTCTACAAAAAATTAACCAAAACTTCAACTCAAAATTTGTAGGACCCACATTCCACTCATTTTTCTACTCACATAAAAGTCAAAACCTCAAAACCAAAACCATTAAATCCAAACATTCACCTAGTTTGGTTAACTAAACATACCCAACCTTGTTATCCAAACAGGGCCATATACTCTGAAAAATCACGGTAGCACTAAATGAAAGTAGCTAACAAAGACTGGTTGATTTTGGGAACTTTATTTTCTTATTATTATGCCTCCCTGACAGAGGATCTACATATTTCCGCAACTATTCACTGGGTCACTTTGACCCGGTGATTTGGATAGCAAAATGACGCAATTTTTTGATAATTTTTTTCATGGTGTTGTAGAGTAAGAGTTGCTATAAAACACGGTGAAAAAACTATCAAAAAATCACATCGTTTTGCGAGGCAAATCACCCTCACAAATGACCAAAATACGAGTCCAAAGAGGGGTGAAAGAAAAGAAACCATATCAAAGATGCACAATCATCGTCAGATTTGCAAACCTTAGCTCTAATCCTCTAACCCATATACAAATAGAATCTAATAAACTTATGAGCAATCTGAAACCCCAGGTTTCCTTTACCAAAAGTACTATTCGAAAAGAATCTACCTCTTTTAGTTACAAAACCATAACAATAAAACAGTAAACATTACTCACATCAAGTAAAAGACAAGAAATTCATGAGCAACCTGAAATCCTAATCAATGCTTGCAAAAAAGTAATCTTTCATCAAGTTTCCGACGCTTTAATAACAAACAGCACCAACACAATTGTCAATAGAAAATGTACTCACCAGAAGGTCAACGGGCCGGAGAATCGAGCCCACGAACGGTCTCCAACCACTAGTTTCCAAGGATCGATTCATGCAGGAACTTTGATTTCATTCAATTACCTCGTGTATCTCTCCGATCTCACATTTTCGATCGGCACTATCAGTTCCTCTTATGTCTGCACAACCTTCGTCGAGTTCGTCTACTTTTGGGGATAGAATTTGTGCCAGAGCAAACATCAAACCTAAGTGTCATATCCAACCTTAGGGATACAATGGTCTTTACGGCTGTTCGCACCGGCAGATTAAATCTGGGATTAAAAAAAAGTAAGGGTAAATTCGTACTTCACAATTCCCCGTTACACTCCGTCCAAATAAAGGGTGCCCCTTGTTAATTGGTAAACAGTAAGGGTAATCACTGCCCATTTACTGACACCCGAGGGTACTTAGTGCAAATCACCCTTGTTTTTTCCGTGTGTTTGGCATTGCATTCGTGGAGATGATAGGGTGTGATGTTTGCTACCATAGTACTACCAGGATTCAGCCAACAACGTACCATCCAAATCCGTTTTAGTAAAAAATTGTTTAAAATATTATAATCCGGCTACTAAATTACGCAAATCTGAGTAGTCCAAAAAATCATAAAATCTATTTAGTTTTGTCAAACGAGTCAAATTAATTTATCAAAATTTAATTAATACTTACTCTGTCCCATAATTTTAGTCCCTATTCAACACAAACTTTATGTCTACTTTTCTTTTTTTTTAGCTCCTAATAGTGGAGTTTACTAATTGCCCTAAAAAATAAAGATATCATTAACAAATACTAGTATTAAATATATTTTTTGTGGCTAAAAGCACTATCTAAAAGTCATGGTTTTCAATAGGGGATAAAAATCACGCGTTGTACCATAATTTCAACAAATTTGTGAAGTTTTTGAGTCATTTTGGCAAGTTTTATAAAGTTTGTGGGTCATAGTGTATTTATATATAAAGGATATGTTCAATATTTGTTAATTTCTAGATTACTTTATAAAGATTGCGGGCTATAGTACAAAATTCATACAATTTATGGGTCATATCATAACAAAATATAAATGGGTAAAAGACAAAAACCACTCTCCATTTATGGGTAAAATACATTTTGCCCCCTGATTTATGGGGAAAATACTTTTTGCACCCCTGTCAGCGGATGGGGACTAACGGAGGCTAACAGAGGGGCGAAAAGACAAAAATACCTCTGACAATTGACGAAATGACCTCACTATAAAGCCCACTCCCTTCTCTCCATCCTCATTTCCTAACCCTAGCCCCCTCTCCCTCTTTTCTCTTTCTCTCGTTAATCTCCTCACTCTCTCTCTCTCTATCATCTCCACCCCGCCGCCGCCCTGAATCGCCGTCCACCACCGCCTCCTCTGTTGAGATCTTCTTCGCCAGGGCAAACGAGCAAGAGGGAGGGGAGACGGTGTGTTGTTGGTCGCCGGCGGTGGACGAGCATGAGAGAGTGGCGGATTGCTGGTTCGATCGTTTTCAGTTCGGCAAAGAGAAACCGAATAGGTGTTGGGCTTCCCGTCGGCTGGTGTTCCGAGAGAGAAGAGAGAGGCGGACTGGTTGTGGGTTCGCTGGAAATTGCAGGGGGTTTTGGTCGATTTGTGTTTGTTGAAACAGAGGGGTGATGGGATCGGGTTCGCCGGAGATGGTTTGCCCACTATCTCTCTCTCCGTCCGCTCTCTCTCCCTCTCTCTTTCTCAGATCTGGAAGGTTCGTTCGATTCCTAATTGGAGTTTGATGGTGATTTCAGATCGATTCAGTTATGAAGCTGAGGGTCGAGGGTTGTGTTGGGTGATTTCGGACCTGTTTCTCTTTTCTGGCCATGTTCCTTCTGGGTTCCTTGCGGTAGACAGGTGGTGTTGGGGGGTTTAGGTCTGAGGTCTGTTGGTGGTAGTGGTGCAATAGTTGTGGTGTTACAGATAGGCTGTGGTGGTGGTGGTGGTGGTGGTATCTCGTTGGCCTCCACTATTTCAGCACTGCCGCCGCCGAGTTTCTCCATTCGTGGACGGATGCCTGAGCAACTGGGTAACTTAGGAGATGCTAAACACTTGTTTTTCTGTGTGCCAATTCTTTCCTCTCCAATTTTCTGGTGGTGCTGGTGTTGTTGGTGGCAGTGGTGTTTTTTGGTGGTGTTGTTGGGATATGTTGACAACAGTCAATAATTTACTGGTTGAAAAACATATAAGTTTTCTTCTAATAATTGAATGTGATGATAATACTATTGAAACATATTTCATATTATTGTATATGTTTGTTGTTGTTGTTGTTGTTGTTGTTGTTGTTGTTGGTAGTGGTGATTTGGTGGTGGTGGAGGTGGTGATTTGGTGATGGTGGAGGAGGTGCTCAAGAACACCAAGAACATGATGAATTTAACAATAAAAAAAAATGGTGTTATTTGTCCACAATTTGTAAGGGTAAAATTGTCACAAAAAGTCACTTTGCACCCCTCCACTAACGGATTGTAACAGAAGGGTGGTATCTGTCCTCCCTCCATCCACTGACAGGGGTGCGAAAAGTATTTTCGCCATAAATCAGGGGGCAAAATGTATTTTACCCATTAATGGAGGGTGGTTTTTGTCTTTGACCCAATATAAATATATAATGTCTTCTTAAAATGTGGGGGACCCACACTGCTCTCTCTCTCTCTCTCTATCTATATATATATATATATATATATATATATATATATATATAGCACTTCTAATTCGGGATATGACATTTTTACCCCTTTTATGTGACAAACTTCATGATACTTGGACTCCTCATTTTGACATTATATGCTTTAACAGGACAAACTTAGAGGTAAAAGACACTTTCACGGTTTCACCTCATCAGGTTTGACACACAGACGTTTTCACCCTTTCCAACACCCGTTCATTGTGTCGAATTTCAAAGCAGATTAGCCAAGTTAAAAGTACTAATAGTTAAGATTATCACCATGATCTTTTTTATTATAATTAACTTGCCCAAACATTGGCATAGAGATTTCTACGGATTGAGCAGGCTTGTGCAGTCAAAACAGCTACAACCTATAACCTCTAATCAATGAAAACAATTAGGCTTAGTTAAAATATACTCCACTTTAAATGTTTGTGTATGGTAAAAGAGGTATATGAAAAAGTACTGATAACTAGTGGACAGCTTATCTTGTGGTCCATGGATTTATTAATAGGAGCGGATGACGGGTTGATTAGCCTATCTCCCACCGTGTTTAGGGATAATGATTAGGCTTTTACGGCTTGAGGATTGGCCCTTCCAAATTTTGCATAATTTGGGGAAGATGATTTCCTAAGGCCACTTGTGCATTTTCATCATGGAAATTTATGCATGTCTGTTCAGGTTTCTAGCCTCAAGCATGGATGGTAACGGATTAGGTTGGATTAAATCAACTTATATCCAAATCCGTTTTATAGAGGTTCGGATTGGATCAGATTCGGATCCGAATTTCGCCGGATTCGAATCGGTAGATGATATTTTTAGTTCGTCTAAACTAAGATAATAATGTATCACAATCAACACTAGTTTAGTTTTCGCTTTACACGTAAAACTTCATCAATTTTATGTAACAAAAGCATACGTACTTTTGTAAAAATTACAATGTTATGTAAAGTAAAGACTATAAATAATGT
Organism: Linanthus parryae; assembly: GCA_023055425.1. Classification (NCBI taxonomy): domain Eukaryota; kingdom Viridiplantae; phylum Streptophyta; class Magnoliopsida; order Ericales; family Polemoniaceae; genus Linanthus; species Linanthus parryae. The sequence continues at coordinate 5,227,784 of JALGPY010000002.1, forward strand.
ATTTATGATTATATGAATACGTATATATTATTGAACTTATAACGTATAATAACCTAACAGGATCAGATAGTATTTTACGGATCACAAAACTTATTACCCATATCTGATCCATTCGTAAACGGACCGGATTGAATCTGCTCCATGCCGGATGCCCTATCGGATCGGATCCAATTGCCATCCCTAGCCTCAAGCAACCAAATAAATTTAAGGACATGTCAAACTGTTTGAACTCTAAACAAGTGTATTAGTGTCAACAAGGTCCCAGATAAATTGATAAATCGAAGTTCGGATTGTGTTTTGGACACGTCCGAACTAATGAGAGAAGGGAATTAAAGAGCCAACATTTTCTCTAGTAAAAAATGGTATCAGTAAGCATAAACGTAGTAATATACAACAAAGTAGCATGGTCTCAAATACATTCAAAATACTTGTTCAAGCTGCATTAAGTTTGAATGGGGCAAGGTAATTAGTCGGCGCATATTGTTGGGGTCGATTTATAAAATTAAGCGCCTCAAGAAAATGAAACATATAGGCATTTTTATGTAGGAAAGTAAAATAGAACATATAAAATATTGGTAAATGTTCATAATGGTTTTTTGAATATTAAATGGAATACATGATATGATTTGTTAACATGATAGTTCGGAAATTTTGAATTTTCGGAATCGTAAATCATGAGGTTATCATTTCCATCGGATACTCTTCAAGGGAACTGAAAAACAAGTTTCGTGAATGGAGATCACATAGATTATCATTGGATGACAGTGTTCTAACTTCGTTAGAAAAAATTGTATCATGATTTTTTGGTGCTGGCGTTGGTAGTTGTCATTAGGTTCAAAATATATGAGGCTTTGTGGAATTGGAAATAACTTAACTCAATAATTCTCATGGGATTACTTAAAAAGGGCAAGGTAACTTGGTTATGTGAATACCGGGCACATTGTTAAGGCGGGTTCAAAAGAATTGGGGTAGAGAGTAAGTAATTGAGATGTTATAAATCATCAATCCATGGAAGATTCTAACTGAGTAACGAAAAGTAAGTACACGAGTCTCGGTAGATATGGTTGTGGTAGATATGGAGGGTGTAAAATGCGGAGTTCCTACAATTGGAATGATATAGGTTATCTTTTGATGAAATTATTTTCACTGGGTGAGGTATACTAAATTGTACTTAAATTTTTCGATTTAAAGGTCATCAGTCCAATGGAATAGTTCAAATGGCTAAGACATAATAAATTCATAAAGTTCAGGTAGATTCTGGTCATCTGGTTTCGAAAAATCAGTGACTTCTGGAACTGGAAATTATATAGGTGATCATTTCAATGGTTCACATTCATTGGGTGTAGATAGCTTGGTTCCGTCAAGATATTGCACTTGCATGTGGTGGCCATTTGGCACTGAACATTTTGGGCATTCAGGAATCAGGAATGATTAAGATAATGATGGGACTGTTCTAATTGGCTAAGGAAATCTAATTCACAATTCCTGCAAACCCACCTAGGAATTTCGAAGGACAAAGACCACCAAATATCTAATAGACTGTAATTTTCCTACAGGTAATTTCCAAGGCTAACCATGCCTTGCTTTCGATCTCTCTTCTAATCTGAATACAGCTCTACAGTTTATTTAAAGTTTCTTGTTCTTTTGACTCTGGCTAATCGATAAGCAAGCACAGATTTGACGAAAACATTACTTGAACCACAAAAACAAACTTACCCTCAACATTATATGTAATCAAGTTCTGCAGACAAACACTAAATATCCAGCAACTCAATCAAATCCTTTCCATTTCCTTCTCGGGCCCGTAAACCATTTTGCTATAATCACTTCAAAGCGAACAGACTTAAGTCAAGAATATTTCTATTACGCCACCACAATCCAACTAAACATCAAATACAACATAGCAACCATTTACCTGGCTTAGGGTAAATTAGACCGCCTAAACGAAAACCATAGTTGAACTAGCTTTTCTATCCATACGCTCTTACCTAATCCCAGTTCTGATATGAAACTATATGAAATCAGTTCACCAACTTCAACTAAAGTGGAAATTCACACATCTGGATGACTAAATCAATCTTATCTAATAGTGTGAAGCAACCAAAACTGTGGCAGGTCCCTAACTAGACTCAAAAATCAAGCATATCCCTCAAAATTTCAACACTTATGGGGCCCAAACATCAAACTATATGTCTTTACCTTGTCCTTTTATCCACCTCTTGTTTGCTCACCTATATCTCCTGCTTCTTCCCTTTCCATAACATGAACTCACCACAAGAACACAACATTCAATATCAAAGATTGTTGCACACTTCAAATTCATTTCCACTACAAGAGGGTCTCTTCTTCCAAATAGAATATCGAGAACTAACACAAAACAAGCAGATCCACTATCTTCCTCTTCCGTTTCTTAGCATCAGTCATCTCTCTTTCTTCCTTAGCCTCCTCAACTATGAGACAATCATACAGGCCACATTATTTTCAACTAGCACAAAAACCGCGCCTAAACCCTCAATCTACTTCACTACATCCTAGGTAATTTAATCCACCCCCCTTCAAACACTCAGAATTGTCAAAAAGTTCCTTTACTGTACATTCAGAGAGTAGGATCCCACACATAAGAACTTTCCAATTTCCTACACAATCATGTGACAAGTGGCCACTGGAGACATAATATTCATGACTAAACAGTTTTAAATAAGTTCCTCAACTAGTCTCCACCGAACAGTGTTTTTGTCCAGCCAAAAATCCATGTCACCTTTCCTCCATCTCTGTTTCGCTCGACAAAAATACTCATCACAAGCAACACACATCAAACCTCTTATCTCCTCCAAACGCATACCATTGAATTCTTAACATGCTCAATTCAATATTGTAAAACCCCCCTCCATGTTCCTGGCCTAAAATCTCAGTGAACCACTCCATAGATTTAGCATCTACAAAGCCGGTCATCTCACTTCGAATTTTTAATATTCTATATACGGATCCTTTGGTTTTCTCTTGAAATATAACACAAGTAATTCCTTATGGACAAAATATGTCTTGTTCCCAAGTCACCAACAAATATACTCCAAACACAAAAGAACAAGGCCACCTCAAAACTTGTAAGCTTCTTCTTACTTCAAGATAACACTCTTTATTATACTTAGATGAGAGTACATCGTACACGCTTCCACCAAATTACTTCATTGTCTTTCGTGATAGTAATAATAATTTTTCCCTGTCGTAGCTTCCTCAAATCCTTATGTTCCACCATTTCAAATTTTAAGAAACTACCACCAACATAACCGTAATGAGATATAGCCTTGAAACCCATATTCTCCAATCACAAATTTCAAGGTTTGCCACTGTATCAGTTGAAATTATATGCGCAGATTCCACATTTCAAATTCTGGCCCCATAAGACAACCCCAATATTACAGCAATTATAAAACTCAAGGAACCCAACATCCTCAATCCCAAGATAAGTACCACTAAACAATATTTGAATTACATAATCCCCAATGCACACTGAAAAATCCTAAACCCATGCATCAATTTTGCAACATATGACTTACAATAGTGTATCTGTCTTTTCCCATGTTAAATTCCTATCAGTCGACATTATCCCAAAACCAATCTCATCATTTTCAAAAAGTTTTTCATGAGGTATCAGTCCAGCATAAAACACTATCCACAGCCCAGACTCAGCTTTTAAGTTCAGGACAACAACCAAAAAAACGACCTCGAGTTCGGCCATGTCTCTCCCTCCCTAACCAACAACAACTCCATAACCTGCCCACAAATAAAGAATCATCAAAATATAAAAATGCCGTCCTGCAAAATATTAAGTACACCTCACTTGTCCTTTTTATGATTACCTAACCCTTTTTTGACCACTTAACTCCTCATTTCTTCCTTCTTAATGTTCCTTTTTCATATTCTTATCCACCCCATTACCTTGGCATTCATATCCTATCAAACATCCTGGGTCTAATTACATCAGCCGCCCACGACCACCGGAAAAAACCCGTGTAACCTTGGCAAAATCCAATAAGAAGTAAATGCATGAGCTGATCTTGTACCAAACATTTAGATAAAGTAATTCTGAATTTAAAAGGAACACAAGAAAATGACCATTTCACTTCCCTCTATCTCCCTGTTCTCCCACAAAACTAAATACAAGCAAAGGCATCCAATTTTTGCTCACAAACATAAACATTTACTAGACCTGCCAGCTACTGATCCATTTCTTCCGCGTATTATACTTTATTTGTTTACAATCTTCCAGTCATTATTTGGCACATCATATTGCATCATTCGAACGTTTACCATAACCAACCAAGTAAACCGATGACTGTATTACCTTGCCATCCATATCATATCAAGCTAAATCACTATTGACCTTACATCAACCAACCCAAACACCTATGATGACACAACGACCTTGAACATCGACCACTTATACAATTTTTCACAAAATTATCTCCGAACACAAATGAACACATTATGTGATCACAGAATCAAACATAAACATAACTTAATCAATTCATCTTATCGGCAGATCACATCAAGATAAACTTAGCCCCGATGTGATGAAGTCAAAGTAGTTTGGTTTGGAAAGATTTTTCTATGATAGCTCACATGATTTGAATAGATTTTCATATACTTGGCCATGATTTTAGAAGTTAAACTCATTAGCCTTTAGTTACCTTTCTTTCCTTTGCCTATAAATACAAAGAGTTTTCCATGCGCTTAAATGGTATTGCTATTCTCTAGTTCTAAGTCAAATCCTACTCGTCAGATTATTTCAAAATTCGGTTCAGCCTTCGTTATTTCATGGTTGAGTCTTCTGATCCTAAAGCTACTCTAGGCAACCATGGTGTGTCTGCCGAGTCCAGCCAAAATCAAGCAAGAAGCTCCTCATCTCTTTCCCTTCTCCCTGGTTCCATTCATACTCTGTTATCAGTATCGAGCGATACTCGATACGTATCGCACGATACGGTACGATACATGCCATCAGCGTTACGTATCGTTCACTGTATCGCTAATGAAAGTGTATCAAACTGTATCGAGCGATACACATCCGATACGATACGTATCGTGCGATACACGATACGTTTGAGAACTGAAACTGGTCTAGGTTTGTTAGAACCTATTGATATAGAAATTCGTAGTACATGGATTATACGAATATTTTGTTAGATGGTCCTTTTTCTCTAGATTTGCCTCAATCTTGCTAGTCAAAAAACTAAATTGTCTTGAATTCTTGATAATTGATCTAGCCTTCAGAAGAGAAAGACTGAAGAAAAAAATGCCAGATAGAAGACAAATTGTTCTATTTACAAGACTCTAGTGGAATACAGTTGTGTTCGTAGTTTGTACTGATTAGAGATCCCTAACTTTAGTATTCCAGTTTTATGTTCACTTAATTGGGTGCTTTTGCCACACATAAGCAAGATTATTTAACTACTAATACAATGCCACATAGATATACCCTACATATAACTGATAGTCCACTCAATTCTTCTAATTCATTATTATTCTCACTTATGTAATGTGAATATGTGATTCATTATTGGACATGAGTCTAAAATATATTAACTTCCCCTTATAATGGGACTCTATAAATCCAGCTGCATACCAAAAATGTTAATACGTGCTAGTTAGACTAAGTAAATGCCAAATGCAACCAATAAACTCTTTACTATAAGGGTCAATATATATTTTTTAAGTTGATTTAAGAAGGCAGTGCGTATCGTTCCGATACGCGATACGATACGATACACGATACAAAAATCCTACTATCGATACACGATACGTATCAAATTTTGAAAACTATGCATTCATATCACATTTCACAAGCTAGAAGACATGACTTACTTGCAGTGGGATCAGTCTGTCATAATAGTGATCTGTTGCCCTTACATATGACTGTAGTGGGTTTGCAAATTTTAGTGAGTCCTTATTCCACGAAAGGATTAAAAATAGGGAAGGCAAAGAGAATACATAATGATTTGGTAAACATGTTTGATAGTTACTTCAGTTCAGAAATTTGGGGTTTCGCAGCCGTAAATGATGAGGTCATCACTTCCATCGGATATATTTCATTGGGCAAGCTAAAAAATGCTTCGTTGATGGAGATGATAATGGTCATCATTCCATGAGATTGTTCTAACTGGGTTTAGAAAATTGAAATCATCAAAATTTGTTGTTTGTATTGGTAGTGGTTATTACGTTCAAATAATAAGAGGATTTGCGAATTGGAATTTTCGCTCGATTGTTTGGATAGCGCTACACAATGTTGGCCACAAATCGATGTGCTGGATTCGTAAAATATTGTACTTAAGGAATAGGAAATTCTTAAATCGTCATTCCTGGGAAATTCTTTGGAGGTAAGGAATATTGAATACATCAAGCTTTGCTATATATGTTGGTTATGGCTACTACATTTTCAAATGTTTATTGCATCGAATTGTGTAAATGATATATAGGTCAATTTGAGGTTTTCGGAATTGTAAATGATGAGGTCATCATTTCCATACTTTTCATCGAGCAAGGTAAAACAGGTTTCGTTAAATGGACAGGATATAGGTCATCAGTACATGAGATTGTTCTAACTGGGTTAGAGATATTGAAATCATTAAAACCTTGGTGATTGTGAGGGTAGTTGTTGTTAGGTTCAAAATATATGGGGCCTGTGGAATTGGAATTTTCGCTGGATTATAAGAATATAGAAAGGTGAACTGGTCTCGTGAATGTTGACCACATATTATTGTGATGGATTCGTACAATTTATAACTTCAAGGAGTTTGATATGGGTAAGGATAATTGAATACCTTAAGTTTTGGTATATATGTTGGTGTGCTGATGGCTATTTCAATTCGAAAAATTAAGCGAGATACTAATATTGGCAATGATATAGGTCATCATTTCCAATAGAACTATTTTATTTTGATACGATAAAATAGTGGGTAAGGAAAATATGTTGGTAATGGTTATTTCCATTCAGAAAGTGAAAGGATTAAATATTGAAAACGATATAGGTCATCGTTTCCATTGCGACTATTTTATATGGGTTGAGATAAACTGGTTTCATGGATGATATTGGCAACCATTCCCTGATCTTTTTGTTACTGGTTTCAAGTCCATATTTCTCTAGAGGATTCTTGCTAAGGAAGGCAAATAGAATAGATGAGGATTTAGTAATCACGTAAATGGTTACTTCAGTTCAGAAATTTGGGGTTTTCGGAATCAAAATGATGAGGTCATCATTTCCATCGGATACTTTTCATTGGTTAAGGTAAAACACCTGAATGAAGATTATACAGGTATCAATCCATGAGATTGTTCTAACTGCATTGCAAAAATTAAAATCATGAAACTCTCTGGTAATTGTGAGGGTAGTGGTTATTATTAAGTTCAAATATAATGGGTTTATAGAATTCGAGATTTCGCTGGATTATCTGAACGGGGCAACGAAAATTGGTTTTGTGAATGTTGGCCACATATGGTTGTAGTGGATTCATAAAATGTAGCCCTTAAAGAATTTGATGTGGGTAAGGAATATGGAATACCTTAAGTTTTGGAAAATATGTTGGCGATGGTTATTTCGATTCTAAGGGTGTATAATATTGGAAACGATATTGGTCATCATTTCCATTATGACTTTCATTTGGGTAAGGTAGGTTTCATGAACGATACAGGTCGTCCTTCCGTGAGATTTTTCTAATGGGAAAGGGAAATAAAATCATGAAATTTTGATATATGCATTGGCGGTGATTGTTTATGTCCACAATATTTCAGGCTTATAGAATGATACTACATATGATTGTGGTGGACCTGAACTTTTTAAATTGATATATGCATTGGTACTTGGTAGTAAAAGTTACACTTCCAGTGGACGGTAGTTGGACAAGTTAGAATGTTGGGTACATATGATTGTGGTGGGCCTGAAAACTTTGGGGCTTCAGAATTTGGAATGTTCAGTCCATAGGATTCTAGTTAGGGAAGGCAGTTAGAATAGATGATCATTTTGGTAGACGTGTTGGTGGTTACTTCAGTTCAGATAATTTGGGGTTTTTAAAACCGTTAATGATGAGGTCATCATTTTCGCATATTTTTGATTGGGTAAGGTAAAAACAGGTCTGATAATGGAGATGATGATACAAGTTACATTTCCAGGGGGCTCTCTTAGTTTGACGATTTATTGATTCCGGGAAAGTTGGGTACATATGATAGTGTTGGGTCAAAAAACTGGGGCTAGAGAAATTGGAAATGTTCCATATTTCACAAGAGGATTCTAGTTAGGAAAGGCAAATAGAATAGATGATGATTTTGTAAAAATGTTGATGGTTACTTCAGTTCAGAAAATTTGGGGTTTTCGGAATCGTAAAAGATGATCATTTCCATAGCATACTTTCCATTGGGTAAGGTAAAACAGATTTTGGGAATAGAGATGTTATAGGTACCGTGAGATTGATCTAACTGGGTTAGATATTGAAATCAAGAAAATTATAGTGATTGTGATGGAAGTGGTTATTAGGTTTAAAATATAAGGGATTACTTGAATGGGGTAAGGTAATTTGGTTTTGCGAAAATTGGCTAAGATCCTCAAGAATAGGAAATATAAAATCGTCATTCCTAGGCAGTTGTATATGTTGAAGGAAAATAGAATATGTTAAATTTTGGTGAATGTTCATAGTTGTTTTGATTCGAAAATTTTAAGGGATTCAAATATTGGAATTGACAGAGGCCACCATTTCCTCGGGAACTATTTTATTTGGGAAGGTATAATGGTAGTTGGCAAGGTAAAAAAATTAAATAATGGTTATTTTGGATTCGAAAAATAAATTGAAGGCATTCTCATATTGAATGAATATACTACTTGGATTAAGATAAACTGGTTTGGTGAATGAGATAGCCCTCCATCTTCCATAAGATTTTCCTAATTGGGCAAGCCAAATTAAAACATTAAAAAATCATTTAATTGTGTTGGCTACTCTGTGGTGATTATGTACAAAAAATTGGGCTTTTAGAATGACACAAGTTACATTTCCATGGGAATATTTTAGTAGTTGGACAAGTTATTTATTTCGGTGGTGGGTCTGAAAACTTTGGGGCTACAAAAATTGGAAATATCTAGTCCATATTCCACGACAGGATTCTAGATAGGAGATGATGATTTGGTAAATTGGATATATCTAGTCCATATTCCACGAAAGGATTCTAGTTAGGAGATGATGATTTGGTAAATGTGTTGATGGTTACTTCAGCTCAAATAATTTAGGGTTTTCGGAATCCATGTTCCACGAGAGGATTCTAGTTAAGAGATGATGATTTGGTAAATGTGTTGATGGTTACTTCAGCTCAAATAATTTGGGGTTTTTGGAATCATACCAGATGAGGTCATCATTTACATAGAATAATCTTCATTGGATTAGAATAATACAAGTTTCATTTCCACGGGCCCTCTTAATTGGACATATGATTTGGTACATGTGATTGTAGTCGGTATGAAAACTTTGGGGCTACAGAAATTGGAGATGTTCAGTCCACATTTCACAAGGGGGTTCTAGTTAGGGAGGAAATAGAATAGATGATTTGGTAAACGTGTTGATGGTTACTTCAGTTTAGATAATTTGGGGTTTTCGTATTGTTAAATTATGTGATCGTCGTTTCCATTGGATACTTCCCATTAGGTAAGGTAAAAACAGGCTTCGGAAACGGAGATGATACAAGTTACATTTCCACAGGGCTCTCATAGTTGAACTAGCTATTGATATCGGGAATGTTGGGTACATATGATAGTGTTGGGTTAACAAAATTTGGGGCAGTAAAAATTGGAAATATTAAAGTCTACATTACACGAAAGGATTCTAGCTAGGGAGACAAATATAATAGATCATGATTTGGTTAACATGTTAATTGTTACTTCAGTTGAGAATAATTGGGGGTTTTGAAATTTTAAATGATGAGGTCATCATTTCAATCGGATACTTTTCATCAGGGAAGGTGAAAACAGGTTTCGAGAAGTGAGTTGACGTAAGTTACATTTCCACAGGGGCTCTCTTATGTGGACAAGTTATTAATTTCGGGAATGTTTGGATACATATGATTGTGGTGGGTCTGAAATCTTTGGCGCTATAGAATAGGAATGTTCAGCCCATATTTCACCAGAGGATTCTAGTTGGGAAGGCAAACAGAATAGATGATTATATAAACGTGTCAGATAATTACTACAATTCAGGAAATTTTGAGGTTTTTGGATTCGTAAATGATGAGGTCATCATTTCCATCGGATACTTCGCATTGGGCAAGGCAAAAAGAGGTTTTGAGAATGCTGATGACATAAGTTGCATTTCCACGAGGCTCTCTTATTTGGACGAGCTGTTGATTTTGCCAATGTTGGATGTTGGGTACATTTGATAGTGTTGGTCATAAAAATTTGGGGATATAGGAATTGGAAATGTTCAAGTCCATATTTCATGAGAGGATTCTAACTAGGTAAGTCAAATAGAATGATGAATTGTTAAACACGTTGATATTTATTTCAGTTCAGAAAATGTGGGAATGTGGGGTTACTGGGGTACAATGGAATCATAAATAATGAGGTCATCATTTCAATATAATACTTCTCACTGATTAAGGTCAAACAGGTTTCGAGAATGAAGATGATATTAGTTACATTTCAACCGGGCTCTCTTAGTTGGACGAGTTGTTAATATTGGGAATGTTGGGTCCATAGGATAGTGTTGGGTCCAAAAATTTGGGGATACAATAATTGGAAATGTCCAAGTCCATATTTCACGAGAGGAATCCAGGTAAGGAAGGCAAATAGAGTAGATGATTTGGTGAACACGTTGACAGTTAGAAAATTTGGGGTCATCAAAATAGTAACGATGAGGTCATCAATTCAATCGGATACTTATCATTAAGCAAGGTAAAAATAGGTTTCGAGAATGGAGATGACATAGTTCACATTTCCACGGGGCTCTCTTAGTTGGACGAGTTATTGATTTCGATAATGTTGGGAACACAGGATGTTGGATAAAAAAAGATGGGGATGTAGAAATTGGAAATGTGCAAGTCCATATTTCACGAGAAGATTCTAGCTAGGGAAGGTAAATAGGTGATGAATTGGTGAACACAATGGTTACCTCAGTTAAGAAAAATTTGGGGTTTTCAGAATCTTAAATGACGAGTTCATCATTTCAATCGGATACTTCTCATTGGGTATGGTAAAAACCAGAGTTACCAGAAATCGCTCAACAGGGTGCGATTTGCGATCTAAATCGCACGATCCGAATTCGGGATCATTCGCGATCCAGATCGCTATTTCTTGCGATCCCAAGTTTTCACACATAGACCCAAGTATTTTAATATCATTTTATCTCTGACCTATTATTTCATCAACTAATTCACAATCGTACCCCTACCTTTTCATATGTATGTTGGAATTCCCTCCAAAATTTTACCCGATAATAAATCAGTAGTACTAGGCAATGCTAATATGAGTATGTATTTAGCACAATGTTCCCGAAAAAGCACTCTTCAAACAAACAAGCTAATCTTGTTCCAACTAATCGCTCCCAAGATGCCTACCCCTGGCGAACCGCAGTCTTAACAGACCGCGAATCGCGTTCCTGATCCCCTTCCGCGGACTACAGCGTTCCGCGATCCTAGTAACCTTGGTAAAAACAAGTTTGGAGAATGGGGATGATATAAGTTACATTTCCACAGGGCTCCCCTACTTGGACGAGTTCTTGATTTCGGGAAAGTTCGGTACCTATAATGGTGTGGTATCATAAAAATTTGGGGCTATAAAAATTGGTAATATTCATCCGTATCCCACGAGAGGATTCTAACTGAAGAAATTTGGTGAAAATGTTGATGGGTACTTCGGGTTTTCCGAATTGGAAATAATGAGGTCATCATTTCCAACAGATACTTGTCATTGGGTAAGGTAATACCAGTTTCGAGAATGGAGATGGTATAAGGTACATTTACAGGGGGCTATCTTAGTTGGACGATTTATCGGGGATGTTGGGTAAATATGATACTGTTGGGTTATAAAATTTGGGGCTACAAAAATTGGAAATGTTTAAGTCTTTTCACAAGGGGATTCTAGCTATGGGAGGCAAACAGAGTAGATGATAATTTGGTATCCACGTTGATAGTTACTTCAGTTAAGAAAATTTGGGGTTTTCTGAAAGGTAAATGATGATGTCATCAATTCCATCGGATACGTTTCATTAGGTAAGGTAATAACAAGTTTCGAGAATTGAGATGATATAAGTTACATTTCCACGTAAGGCTCTCTTAGTTGGACGATTTATTGATTCTAGGGAAGCCAACTAGAATAGATGATGATTTGGTATACATGTTGATGGTGTTACTTCAGTTCAGAAAAATTGGGGTTTTCAAAAACGTAATTGATGAGTAAGGTAAAAAAAATGTCTGGTCATTAAAATTTGGGGCTATAGAAATTGCAAATGTTCAAGTCCATATTTCTCGAGGGAATTCTTGTTAAGGAAGCAAATAGAATAGAAAATGATTTACTTAACACGATGGTAACTTCAGTTCGGCAAATTTGGGGTTTTCGGAATCGTAATGATGAGGTCATCAATTGCATACGATACTTTTCATTGGGTTAGAATTACATAAGTAACATTTCCCTTGGGTCCTCATAGTTGGACAAGTTATTGATTTCGGGAATGTAGACTACATATGATTGTGGTGGGAATGAAAACTTAGGAGCTATAGAATTTGGAAATGTTTAGTCCATATTCCATGAGAGGATTCTATTTAGGGAAGGCAAATAGAATAGATGAGATGATAAACGTGTTGATGGTTACTTAAGTTCAGATAATTTGGGGTTTCCGGAATTCTAAATGATCAGGTCATCATTTCCATCACATACTTTTTATTAGGTAAGGTCAAAACAGGATTCGAAAATGGAGATAATAGAAGTTACATTTCCAGATGACACTCATACTCTGACGAGTTATAGATTTTGAGAATGTTGGGCACACATGACAGTGTTTGTCATAAAAATTTAGGGCTATAGAAATTAAAAACTTTCAAGTCCATATTTCACGAGAGGATTCTAGCTAAGAAAGTCAAATAGAATAAATGATGTATCGGTGAACACGTTTACTTCAGTTCAGAATATTGGGGTATTCGGAATCGTAAATGATGAGTTCTTCATTTCAATGGGGAACTTTCCATCGGGTAAGGTAAACAGGTTTCAAGAATGGAGATTATATAAGATATATTTCCACCGGTCTCTCTAAGTTAGACGAGTTATTGATTTCGGGAATGTTGAATGCATATATTAGTGTTGGGTCATAAAAATTTGGGGCTATAGAAATAGGAAATGTTAAGTCCATATTTCACGAGAGAATTCTAGTTAAGGCAGGCAAATAGAATAGATGATGATTTGATAAACACGTTGTTGGTTTCTTCAGTTCAAATGTGTGATGAGGTCATCATATGGGATACTTTTCATTGGGTACGGTAAAAACAATTTTCTCAAATGAAAGCGATATAAGTTACAATCCCACAGAGGTGCACTCTTAGTTGGACGAGTTATTAATATTGGGAATGTTGAGTACATATGATGTTGGGTCTGGGCTATAGAAAGGTGCTATAGAAATGGAAAAGATTCAAGTCCACATTCACTAGAGGATTCTAGCTACGTGCTATAGAAATGGAAAAGATTCAAGTCCACATTCACTGGGGGATTCTAGCTAAGGAAGGAAAATAGAATAGGTGATGATGACGATTTATTCAACACGTTGATGGTTAGAATCGTAAATGATGAGGTCATCATTTCCATCGGATACTTCTCATTGGGTAATGTAAACACATGTTTCGAGAATGCAGATCATATAAGTTTACATTTCCACGGGACTCTCTTAGTTGGACAAGTTATTAATTTCCGGAATGTCGGGTACAGATGTTGGGCCATAAAGGTTTGGGGCTATTGAATTTGGAAATGTTCAAGTCAATATTTCAGGAGAGGATTCTAGCTAGGGAAGGAAAATAGAATAGATGATGATTTGGTGAACACAATGGTTGTTACTTCAGTTTAGAAACTTTGGGGTTTTCGGAATTGTAAATGATGAGGTCATCAATTCAATCGTATACTTTTCATTGAGTACCGTAATCACATGTTTCGAGAATGGAGATGATAAAACTTACATTTCCACGGGGCTTTCTTAGTTGGACGAGTGTTAGGTACATAAGATAGTGTTAGGTCAAAAAAATTCGGGGCTATATAAATTGGAAACGTTTAAAGTCCATATTTCACAAGAGGATTTTAGCTAAGGAAGGAAATAGAATAGATGATTATATGGTAAAAACTTTGATAGTCACTTCAGTTTAGAAAAAAATTGGGGTTTTCCGAATAAAAAATGATGAGGTTATCATCTCAATCGGATAGTGTTCGTTGGGTAAGGTAAATACACGCTTCGAGAATGGAGATGATATAAGTTACACTTCCACGGAAATGGACAAGTTATTGATTTCAGGACTGTTGGGTACATATGATGGTGGTGGACTGTAAACTTTTGGGCTTTTGAAATTGGAAATGGTCAGTCCATATTCTACTAGTTAAGGAAGGAAGATAGAATAGATGATGATTTGGTAAATGTGTTGATCGTTACTTCAGGGTATAAATGATGAGGTCATCATTTCCATCAGATACTTTTCAATGGGTAATGTAAAAACAGGTTTTGAGAATGGAGATGACATAAGTTACATTTCCAAAGCTCTCATAGCTGAACGAGTTATTGATTTCGGGAATGTTGGGTACATATGATAGTGTTGGGTCAATAAAATTTGGCGCTATAGAAACTGAATATGTTCGAGTCCATGTTTCACAAGAGGATTCTATCTAGGGAAGGTATATAGAATAGATGATGATTTCGTAAACACGTTTATGGTTATTTCAAATTTGGGGTTTTCCTAACCGTAAATAATGATGAGGTCATCATTTCCATCATATAATGTTCATTGGGTAAGGTAAAAATAAGTTTCAAAAATTGAGATGATATAAGTTATAGATGATTATTTGGTTAACATGTTTGATGGTTATTTCAGTTCAGATAGTTAAAATAATGCGAAATTTTCGGAATAGTAAATGATTACATCTCCACAGGGCCTCTCGGGCTCTCAAAGTTGGATGGATTTTGGGAATTTTGGGTACATATGATAGTGTTGGGTCATAAAAGCTTGGGGCTATAGAAGTTGGCAATGTTCAATTCCATAATTCACAAGAGGATTATAGCTAGGGTTGGCAAATATAACAGATGATGATTTAGTAAACATGTTGATGTTGTTGCTCAGTTCAGAAAATTTGAGGTTTTCATAATCGTAAATGATGAGGTCATCATTTCAATCGGATACTTTCATAAAGGTAAAAACAGGTTCCGAGACAGGTTCCGAGAATGTAGATGATATAAATTACATTTACATGGGACTCTCTTAGTCCGACGAGTTATTGATCTCCAGAATGTTGAGTACATATGATAATGTCGGGGCATACAAATTTGGGGCTATAGAAATCGGAAATGTTCAAGTCCATATTTCTCGAGAGGTTTCTTGCCAAGGAAAGCAAATAGAAAATAGAATAGATGATGATTTCATAAAATAAACACGTTGACGGTTGCTTCAGGACAATCATAAATGATGAGCTCATCATTCCAATCATTTTGTACACTTCTCATTGTGCAAGGTAAAATCAGGTTTCCGGAATGGAGATAATATGTTACATTTCCACAATTTTGGAGCTATAGAAATTGGAAATGGTTCAAGTCCATATTCACGAGAGGATTCTATCTAGGTATGGTAAGGGTAGTGATTATTAGGTTCAAAATATGAAGGGTTTGTGATATTGGATGTTTCACCGGATTACTTGAACAGGGCAAAGTAATTTGGTTCCGTGAATGTCGGGCACAAGTTGTTGTGTATTTATAAAATTAATCGCCTCAAGAAAAGTATATTTAAAAATTGTCATTCCTAGTCATTTGTATGTAGAAAAGGAAAATTGAATATATAACACAATGGTTGTTGTGAATATATTAAAAGAATAGACGATGACTTGTTATAATCAGGAATGATTAAGATAATGAGGGGACTGTTCTAATTGGCTAAGGAAATCTAATTCACAATTCCTGCAAACCCACCAAGGAATTTCGAAAGACAAAGACCACCAGATATCTAATTGCATGTCATTACTTTATCCCTCTTCTACTTGACTTCTCTTTACTAGCCTCCATCTCCTTGTGATTTCCTTTTTCATGACTTCAACTAAACACCAACACAAGAATATCACAGAACTCAACTGACAGGATTGTTCGATGAATTTAGTCTCATAGTTCTTACTTCCACTTTCAACCACATGCTTAATCAAAATGGAGGGATATTAATCCCTCCAGGTATCCCAGGCTAACCAAGCCTTGGCTTTCGATCCCTCTTCTAATCTGAATACAGCTCTACACCTTGTATCCAGTTTCTTGTTCCTTAAACTGTAGCTAATCAGTAAGGAAACACAGATTTGTCGAGAACATTACTTGAACCCCAAATACAAACTTAGCCACAACATTACTACAAAGTTTTCAGCATTACATGTAATCTAGTTCTGAAGACAAGCTCTAACTATCCAGCAACTCAATCAAATCCTTTCCATTTCCTTCTTGGGGCTCGTAAATCTTTTTGCTCTAATCACTTCATAGTCAAACAGACTATAGTCAAGAATATTTCTATACACAGCCACAATAGTTCAATTCAAATTTGCAACCATTTACCTCGCCTAGGGTAAATAAGACCGCCTAAATTAAAACCATAATTCAACTAACTTTTTTATCAATACGCTTATAACTAATCCCAATTCTGATACGAAACTATATAAAACCACTTCACCAACTCCATCAAAGTGGAAACCCACACATCTTGATGTCCAAACCAGTCCAATGGAATAGTTCAAATTGGCTAAGAAGTAAGAAATAGTAAATTCATGAAGTTTAGGTAGATTCTCTCGGTCATCTGGATTCGAAAAATCTGTGACTTCTGGAACTGGAAATTATATAGGTTGGCATTTCAATGGTTTACTTTAATTGGGTTAAGACAACTTGGTTCCGTCAAGATGTTGCACTTGCGTGTGGTGGCCATTTGGCACTGAACATTTTAAGCATTTTGGAATCAGGAATGATTAAGATCATGATGGGAATGTACGAATTGGCTAAGGTAATCTGATTCACTTTCCCAGCAAACCGACCTACGAATTTTGAGAGACAAAGAACACCAAATATCTAATTGCATGTCATTACTTTATCCCTCTTCTACTTGACTTCTCTTTACTAACCTCCATCTCCGTGCTTTTTTCAATTTTCATGACCTCAACTCAACACCAAAACAAGACTCTATATCACAGAACTCAACATAGGGGACTGTTCGACGAATTTAGTCCCCAGTTCTTACTTACACTCTCAACCACGCGCTTAATCAAAATGGTAGGATATCAATCCTTCCAGGTAATTTCCCGGCTAACCATGTCTTGGCTTTCGATCCCTCTACTAATCTAAATACAGCTCTACGCTTTATTTCTAGATTCTTGATCTTTTTTAACTCTACCTAATCGATCACAGATTTGTCGAGAACATTACTTTAAACCCAAATACAAACATAACCTCAACATCACTACAGAGTTTTCAACATTACGTGTAATCTAGTTCCGAAGACAAGCACTGAATATCCAGCAACTCAATCAATTCCTTTACATTTCCTTCTCGGGCTCGTAAATCTTGTTGCTCTAAATCACTTCACCTACTATAGTCAAGAATATTTCTATTACACAGCTACAATCCAACTAAACATCCATACAGCTGAATTAGCAACCGTTTACCTGGCCTAGGGTAAATTAGACCGCCTAAACTAAAACCATAATTCAACTAACTTGTCTATCCATACGCTTCTAACGAATCCCAATTTTGATATGAAACTATGTAAAATCACTTCACCAACTTCACCCCAAACTTCAACTAAAGTGGAAATCCACACATCTTGATGTCCAAATCAATCTTACCTAATAGTGTGAAGCAACCACAAAATGTGGCAGGTCCCTAACTAGGCTCATAAATCAAGCATATCCCTCAAAATTTCGACGCTTATGGGGCCCAAACATCAAACTATATGTCTTTACCTTATCCTTTTATCCACTTCTTCTCTACTTACCTCTATCTCCTGCTTCTATTTCCATAAAACGAACTCACCACAAGAACACAACATTCAATATCAAAGCTCGTCGCACACTTCAGATTCATTTCTACTACAAGAGGATCTCCTCTTCCAAATAGAATTTTGAGAATTACACAAAACAAGCAGATCCACTATCTTTCTTCCTTGTCCTCCTCTACTAGGAGACAATCATCCAGGCCACATATCATTTTCAACTAACACAAAACCATCCCTTAAACCCTCAATCTACTTCCATATATTCTGGTTATTTCCTTCCCCCCCCCCCCCAAACACTCACAATTATCAATAAGTTCCTTTAATGTACATTCAGAGAATAAGATTCTACACATATGAACTTCCAACTTCCTACACAATCATGTTAGAAGTGGCCGCTAGACCACAAAAGATATGTTATTCATGACTAAACAGTTGTAAATAAGTTCTTTAAATAGTCTCCACCAAACAGTGTTTTTCTCCAGCCTTCATCCATGTCACCTTTCTTCCATCTCTGTTTTGCTCGACAAAAATACCCATCTCCAGCAACGCACATCAAACATCTCATTACCTCCAAACGCATACCATCGGATTCTCAACATGCTCAATTCAATATTGTAACTACCCCCTCCGTGTTCCTGGCCTAAAACTTCAGTGAAGAACTCCAAAAATTTAGCTTGTGTCTGTATCCACTGTTTGTATAACATGACTGCCACGTAATTGTTTTCTCCAAACATACAGTCACTACAACTCACAACTCTACATGACATGGAAGGACCCAGTTTGTAATCGTGTTTTAAGTTAACTCTCAACTGGGTGCACTTGCAAGCCTTATCGCTTCACCTAAAACATGCAATCACATTTAGTGATCTCAGAAGTCAAAATCATACATAGCAATTAACTAAACTGATAAGCTGCTTCAAGTTCGAGATGGACAGAGAAAATAATCAAAAACAGCCCAAATTTCATCCCCCTTCATCTCCATTTGTCTCAAAAATATCCAATACTGCTTAACCAAAATCTAGGCGTCCGAAAAACACCCATGGCCCACAAACAAAAACGTTGACCAAGGTTTGCTTACAAAGACTTCTTTGTTTCTTTCTTATTATTCTCTATTCAATTTTCCTATACCAGTAACTGTGGGGCACATTCTTGCATCTTTGAAAGAATTTCACAAAATTAAGCATGTAAAGCTTTACCTATATTACCTCATGATACATATAATATCAAACTGAATCCGAAGTTCTTTTACATCATACACCCCCTCCCCCCTAAATCCCACCCCAACCACAGCCCATGAAAGAAACAATAACATAAGTGTTACTTTACTGTACCTCTCTGCTTATTTTAAATGTGATTGGATACATATGTGTTGTAACTCTTCTCTACAAAGATGTCTAAGCAAGTGGAAAAAGATTAAAGCTCAACGAGGCACTTAATAAAGTTGTTAAGATCTCTTAATGCTGGCAGCTAGCATTAAATTGTAGCGAAAGGGTTTCAGCCCAAAAAAAGGTTGTTATTTGGGTTTAAATTACTAGGAAAGCTAAGTGGGGTAACTAAATCTTCAGACTCCATACAGTTAGTTGCTTAAATATCAATTAAAATATGCCTAGCAAACAGATTACCTTGAAAAGCATAAAATAGCCAAACAGATTTCCTCCCATTCCTCTTTTTGCCGCCCGTTTTCTTCAAGTCACCATCTTGAAAACAAATCAGCACATACTGTAACCAAACAGTGGAACAAATCAACATAGAATAATTCAACCATACAACAATCCGAAACACTAATCAATGTTCAGAATTGGAAAATTAACAGAGAACGTGAAGATACCCTAATCGAAGGGAGGGAGAATATGTATCACACAAACGATTTTGAAACACCATCATCTTTGAAGCGGAGGTGGGTGAACAAATCACCGCCACTGATAGCACAGTGACCTGGGATGATAAAAAAAAATAAAAATAAAAAAATATAAAAAAAATGATTTAACTCTTCTCTACAAGGATATCTATGTATTGTAACTCTTCTCTACAAGGATGTCTAAGCAAGTGCCAAAGATTAAAAAATGGTTAACAGCTCTCAATGCTGGCAGCTACCATTAATATTATGTTCAAATTACAAGGAAAGCTAATTAGGGTAACTAAACCAGTAAATCTTCTTATTATGTTCAACCAGGAATTCACACGGTTGGTTGATTAAATATCAATTAAAATACGCGTAGCAAATAATAACATAGATAAACAGAAAGTGTAAAGTACATTAAAAGTGCTTCTGAAAAATAATAATAGAATAGCCAAACGGATTATCTACCTTGGAAAGCAGATCTCCCTCAGTCCTCTTCTTCAAGTCACCATAGTTGAAGCTTGAAAACCAAATCAGCACATACTGTAACCAAATCAACATAGAACGACTCAACCACACAACAATCCGAAACACTAATCAATGCACAGAGGATTCGCTAAAAACAGAGAGAGAGCGAAGACTTACTTTGCCTTTGGATGCCCTAATCAACGGTTTCCGATGCCCTAATCGGTGAACAAATCACCGCCGCTGATAGCCCCGAGACCTTCGTTGACCGAACTTTGACTTGCGAGTCAACTCCGCAGATGCATCGCCGGCGAGAAATCAAGGCCTCCGTCCGTCGCCGGCGATGATAAGGAGCCTCCACCGTCGTCATCTCTCTCGCTTTCTCTGATCTCTCTCTCTATCTCTGATCTCTATCGACTCTCTCTCTCTCTCTGCAAGCGAGTTTTGGAAAGATGGGGTTTGAGACCTAGATTGATTAAGGCGGTGAGGCGAAACGATGGCGGTAATAAGATATATAGGCACAGGCTAATTGCGTAGTTAATAAGCGCTAAGAATGGTAATCTTCGTGATTATTAACACTGACTGCGGCAATATAACGCGTTGTCCTACTACTACTGTTCCCGCCCGTTGCGAAAAGATTGGTAAAGGACACTTTTACCCCTTTAAGTTTTGACAAATAACACTTCCACCCTTTTGGTGTGCCAAATTTGTCTCAGTAAATCTTTTATCAATTGCACCGGTGGTACCTATAGTTTAGTTTTTGTGTAAATTTGATACTCATAGTTTCAATTGCAGCATCTGTGGTATTCATACTTTCAATTTGTTGCAACCGTGATACCCATCGTTAACTTTCCATCCATATAAAAAGACTAGTGCGTCCCTAATTCTCGCCCTTACAATTTTGTAAATAGTGTTCTTTTTTTAGATTGTGAGGTTCGAACATGAGACCTCATGTAATTGATTTAAACAGTTTACCAGTATGACAACACAAAATTGTTTGTAAATAGTGTTCATTGAATATTGAATTGATTAATTAATTTATTTATTTACATATATGTATATATATAAATATATTTATATATGTAAAAATTACTTGTCATCGTAAATATTAAAATTTACATTATTTTTACTCACAAGTCTAATTTTAGAACACTTCATTTATATTAAATTTAATAATTTCCTTGTCAGAGTAATAATTAAATTGTAACTTTTTAATCGAACAAAAAATTATAGTGGTAACATGTACTTTGTAGTAAAAAAATTTTTTTATTTGAAAATATATGATATTATATTAACATAGTAAATATTTAGATTTGAAATATTAATTGTATGTAAAATAAATATTATCATTGTAGTTAAAACTTATAATTTTACAAAACTTTAGAGTGAAAATGTAGGGCAAACTAGTCTTTTTACACATTTTCATTCAACGTATGGATGGAAAGTTAATGGGGGTACCACCGTTGCAACAACTTAAAAGTATGGGTGCTAAGGATGCTGCAATTGAAACTATGGGTATCAAATCCACACAAAATATAAACTATGGGTACCACCGATGCAATTTAGCCTAGAATATTTCTCCTTGTTTTGATGTTTGCTTGGAAATTTATCTAGTAAAATATTTTTACCAAGTAAAAAATAAAGTCCTCACATGAAGTAAAATGACTTACACATTTCAGATTTCCAAGTCATTTTAATAACCTCCATCTCCGCGTATATTGACTGTTTCTTGCGATTCTTGGCCTAAGTACGCTCTAAACCACTCCCTAGTTAGTTTTAGATGATCAAAGTTAAATCTTGAAGCTTGAATCCATATTTAGTTTGAATAAACATGAAGTTCATAATAAGGGGGTGAAAATGTATTTTATAAAAATTGTTTATAGTCCAATTAGTGGGGGAACTGTTTGTATTTATGAGAAGCTGGTGGGTAGTTGTTGTCTTTTAGGAGACATGTCTTGTGAGTAGGTGGGGGGTCCTTGCGTTTTTTAATATAACTTGTGGTGATTCACTTGTCTTTTACCTAAACATTATATTTTAAGCGAAAATAAAATGTTAATTTTAGATTAGATTTTTTTTTTAGAATATTAGTTTTCGTTCCCGTTACGGAAAAGTGATCCGGGTGTTGAAATTATATATGAGTCGGTCACTAAAATTTAGTCTAAAAATGTTTTATTCAAAAGTAAGTAACTTTGTGTTTAATTACTTAACGTTCCACTTGGGTTGTTTAAATACTTGTAAGAATGGAGCTAAAAAAATAGGAGCTAAAAAAATACTTGTAAGAATGATATTTGCCAGTTTGTAAACATCGTTGTGTCGTGTTAAGTATGTAGAAAAAGTTTTCTTCAAAATTAATATTATTAATTGCAACACAAATAATACACCACCAAGATTGTACATCGGGTATACCCTATGCATGGTGTGCCCAATGTACATCACAAGGGTTGTACATCGGGTACACCCCAAACACTAGAGACCAATAATGGAAATACTTTCTGACGATCCATCTATGTTGTCTATCAATTGTACCACTCCGCTTCCTTTCTTTCTCCCCCTGGGAAAAAGCTTGTGGATTAAGGAATATGGGCATTTGACTCTGCTTCCCCTAATTGTACTGTCTCTATCCTTCCCTCTCTTCAGTCTCTCTCCTTGTCCTCCTCCTCTCTCTAGCTCTCTGATAACAACAAACACCACCACACCACACCACAAGTAGATCCATTGTAAATTTCATATCCAAACAGAAAATTAAACAAACACAGATGAAAATAAATAAATACAGAAGACGAGAAGAAGAATCGAAGCATTGAAGAACAGCCCATTTTAAATATCATATCCAAACATAAATCAAACAAATACAGAGGAAGAAGAAAAGAATTGGGAAGAAGAGAAGAAGAACCAAACAAATAATATCCGCGCCGCTGCGTCCAAATCTTGAACCACTACCGCCTCGCCACCGCCGCCGCGTCCAAATCTTGAAGCACTGATAACTCCTTAATAAGAGTTATCTTATATACAATTTATATTGTTATTTGTGTGCGTTTCGGTGCAAAGTACCGAGGTTTGAGCCAAAATAAGAAGAAAATGCACATTTAGATGTTTTTGAGCTTTAAAGTACAATTCGGGCGTTTCTTAATGGTTTTGAGTATGATTTTAATAATTTATCACATTTGATCTTCGCGGTAGTGTTCGTGTTGTTGTTTGACAGGAATTACGCATGCGGGAATAAAGTGGAGAGAAGAAACAAGCTTCGGAATAGAAGAAAAAGGCGGATTTGGCGCATTTTGGATGTTTTCGCCAAATTTGGGCAATAATTGAGAAAAATGAGAAAATGGTCTGGAAACGGAGATTTCTCTACATGGGCGAATTCTACGTCGCAAAAGGAATCCAAATGTGCAAAAATCTCATTCATCGGAGTTCGGGATCAAAATCCGGGTTCTTATTTGCTTTTCAAAAAGCTTAGTTGCCTTTCCAGAATGTTTTAGAGCAAATTAAGGATGTTCTGAGGATTTTTTGCATTCTACAATGAATATGGAGGTGAGACCGGTGGCAATTGAAAGTAGACTCGAAGAGCTTTCTAACGGCGGGTCACGGAGCTAAAACGGAAGTCGGAAGAGAAAGTTATGGCACGGAGAAAGTCGGAGAGGAAAAGCTGAAGATTTTGGCTAAGGAAACAAGTCACAGGACTTGTTGAAACAAGTCACAGGACCTGTTGGACAAAAGCAGTTTGCTGGAAGTCTGCCAACAAGTCGTAGGACTTGTTGGCAGAGGTCACAGGACTTGTTGGGGGGTCTGGCAGATTGCTGAAGTTCTCACAACAAGTCACAGGACTTGTTGACAGTAAGTCACAGGACTTGTTAGATGCAGCAGAATTTTCTAAGTGTTGGGAACAAGTCACAGGACTTGTTGAAACAAGTCACAGGACTTGTTCGTAGGCAGCAGTTTTTTGGAAACAATTTGGGGTTATTTTGTAATTACTTGTAACTTGTTCTAAACTCTTTGGGAACGTATTAGAGAGAGTTAGGGCTGGTTTTATCGGTATTCGAAGGTTATGGAACGTGCTTGGAGCTAGGAGAGCTTGCTTGGAGATTTTGGATCATTCGTTTGGCTTCTCAAAGTCTATTTCTTCTCTAGTTTTGCTATTTTGATCATGAAACTTTGTATTATGATCATGTTTTGGAGTAGCTAAACCCTTTTATCGGGATATCTCGTAGGAAACTAGGATTTGATCACTACGTATTGTGATTTATGGATTTTCTTTCATGCAATCATGCTTAATTGATGAAGTTTTGTCTAGTTATGTGTATTTTATGCTTTTCATCTATCTTTTCTATTGGTAGACGTATTAATAGAATTGTGCTAGGTTATAAACGATAGAGGAATCTAAGTTTGTTGCCCGGAAAATTGAAATACACACTAGCCGTATCTAGGGTTGAGGAATCTTGCTAGTTAGCTAAGAACAAAGAGTAGATTAAACATCGTAATGCGTGCTTAAACTTGAGGAGGCTAGAGGAATCAGCTATGAGAGTTTAAGCATAGTTATTGGTTGAGACATCTTCAATATAAAATTGCTCGTTTAACTAGAAAAAAAACTCATCGTGTTAGTAGAACATAAGTCCAACGTAGTGTGAAATACCTAGTGATCCGTAGAGATATCCTGATCTTAATCAACTTTGAGAAACAACCAAATCAACTCGTGCTTGTTAATCTTGAATTAATTCATTGAATTATTTGAGATACTCGTTATTTTAATTATAGTAGAATTAGAACACACAACTCAACGCGCTTTGCCCACACGAAGAACAAATTTAGTAGTTAATTTACACGAAGTCTCTTGGGTTCGACAACCCGGATTTCCGGAATATTATCACTACACCGACAACTGTGCACTTGCAGTAGGAGCGTGTCAAGTTTTTGGCGCCGTTGCCGGGGACTTCAGATACATTAGTTATTATTTTTCTCTTTAGGGATTTACTTTTTCAGTTTATATCTGTTACTCACCTACTTTTTGTGTGTATTCTGTGTTTTCAGGTTGAACTTCACGGTGCATGTCCCGTTCTCGAGACGAGCCTTTGCACCCAACACTTGAGGACCCGGAAACTTTGTTACGCGCACAACGTAGAGACAAGAGGAAGACAAGCTCAGTTGCTATGGATGACGAAACTAGAGCTGAGTTTGAGAGGATCCGCAGAGGTATGCAGGATGCGGAGGCAGCTAGAGCAGCAGATGTAGAGGATGCAGCCAATAAAGCACGAGAAACTGAGGAGCTGAGGGCTCAAATGGCTGAGATGCAGGCAATGATGGATCGCTTGGCTCTCCCAAATCCACAACCACGTCATGGTGTGGGGGCACAAGTGGCGAACATCGGTGGGAACAATAATGGGAATAATGGGGGAAACAACAGGCAGAACGCCGAGGCACCAGTTAACAATGCCGAGATTGAAGAACGCCCTATGGTGGATTATTTCAGGACTACTCCAGCGTGTTATCAGCCTACCATTTTCAGGCCGCAGATCAATGCTCAACACTTCGAGTTGCGCCAACATATGATCAATATGGTTCGTGATGAGTGCGCATTCAACGGAGCTCCAGAAGATGATCCCAATCACCATCTGCTGGTATTTGAGCAAATCACATCAACCCTGCACGACCAACGAGTTCCAGATGAAACAGTTAAGCTATTACTAGTTCCCTTCTCCTTATCTGGAAAAGCCAAGAAGTGGCTTATGGAGCTGCCAGCTGGTAGCATAGTGACATGGGCGGATTGTTGTCATGAGTTTCTAAGGAAGTATTTTCCACCATCCAGAGTCGCTCAGCAGATGGCTGAGATTGCAAAATTCACTCAGGAAGAAGACAGCTCATTGGGAGATGCTTGGAGGAAGTTCAGCCAAATTCTCCATAGATGTCCGAATCATGGGGAGCCATGGCACAAGCTCTTCCATTATTTCTACACTGCATTAGACAAGGAGACAGCTGACCAGTTAGATATGCTAGCTGGAGGTAATTTTATGGGGCTTGGAGCACAGCGAGCTCAAGATCTGCTGAACAACGTGTCAAAGAGAGAGTCTACACGAACTGAAACTCGTAGGTACTCCAAACCGGGGGATGCAGCCTTAGTCAACAAGATTGAGTCTATGGAGCAAAAGCTGGAATCCATGACCTCAGCATTTCACAGCATGCAACCTCCATCACAAGTGAAGCACATGGGTGAGTTACTCGCGGATGAGAATCAGGGATATGGCTCCATTGAAGATGTGAATTACATGGGTCCACCACGACAGCAGCAGTGGACTAACACTTATCATCCCAACAACCGCAATCACCCCAACTTTAGCTATGCCAACCCTAACAATGGGTTATATGCGCCCGGACAGCAGCCGAATTCTCAGTATCAAGCTCTAGGGAAATTTCAACAGCAACAGGCTCATCAACCAGAAGAGCAAGAGACAAATGCCTTATTGAGAAAGTTACTAGCTAATCAAGACAGGATGGAGAGCACGATTGTCTCAATGCAAGCAACAATAAAGAGCCACGAGACTCAAATTGGGCAGATTGCCAATCAGAATGCTAAATTTCCGCCAGGTATGCTTCCTTCCAATACCATTCTTCCTACTGA
Organism: Linanthus parryae; assembly: GCA_023055425.1. Lineage (NCBI taxonomy): Eukaryota > Viridiplantae > Streptophyta > Magnoliopsida > Ericales > Polemoniaceae > Linanthus > Linanthus parryae. Next base: position 5,254,915 of record JALGPY010000002.1, read on the forward strand.
GCAGCTCAAAGCTATTACTACTCGCAGTGGTGTGACTACTCAGGATCCTCCATATCCTAGCCATGCGAGAGCCGAAGCTACAAAAGCTATAGAGATGGAATTGGGTGAAGAATTGCCCAAGGCCGTGAGTCCCCAATCAAAGGACACGGTTGAGAAGAAAGAAGAGTCCAAGAGCACTCCCAATCCGGCTACTTATGAGCCACGAATTCCCTATCCGGCGGCGATAAAGAGGAATGATGAGGAACACTTTGGGAGATTTATGGACATATTCAAACAATTGCATATCAACATTCCTCTTGTAGAAGCACTTGCTCAGATGCCCAGGTATAAGAAGTTCTTGAAGGAAATCCTATGGGGTAAGAAGAGCATAGAACCCTATGCCACGGTAAAGCTAACAGAGACGTGTAGCACTGTCATACAAAGAGACATTCCCAAGATGAGAGATCCAGGCAGTGTCATTTTAGGCTGCACTCTTGGGGGTGAATATCATACACATGGTCTATGTGATTTAGGCGCGAGTATCAATCTCATGCCATTGTCCCTATTTCAGAGATTGGACATTGGTGCACCAACCCCAGTGAAGATGGGTCTGCAACTGGCAGACAATTCAATTATGACAGCAAATGGGGTGACTGAGAACTTGCTCGTCAAAGTGGGTGCGTTTGTCTTTCCAGCTGACTTTGTGATAGTGGACATCAAGGAGGATCGCGATGTTCCACTTATCTTTGGAAGACCGCTTTTGAAGACAATGCGCGCAAATGTGGATCTAGAGACTGAGGAGTTGACTATTAAGGCTCTAGATTCATCACTGGTGTTCAAGGCATTTGTTTCGGGCAAGGGGAAGAATAAATTGGCCATGATAAAGTTTAGAGAAGATCGTGTGGATCCTTCTCTTGGGTTGCCTACAGTTTTGCATCCCGATCCACCCGAACCAGAAAAGAAGCCAAATGTGGTGAGTGCACATGATGTGGTGCATAAGATTAAGAGTAAGAAATTGAAGGAGGAGGCACGTCGTGCTAGACCTCCTTAAACATCTTTTGAGGTAACTGGGTCGGGTCGTCGACCTTAAATTACACGGCGCTTGTTGGGAGGCAACCCAACCTATTTATTGCGTTAATTTAGGGAGTTAGTTTTTAATACAATTGTGTGTTTTTTGTTTATTTATTTTGGAGAGATGAGAGAGGGACTAACATTTGTTTCCAAGTGACATATTGGAGCAGGATATGGGAGAGTCGACCCCGATGTGCCATGGCACATATGACCTTTAGAGGGACTCGTGCATACGAGTTGGGGATTCTCAATGCGCAGATTCATGAAGAGGAGAGCAGTCGACCCCGTTGTGCGAGTATACATTGACTGTAAAAGGAGCATGGTGGCACCACTACCGTGCTTGGGGACTGCTTGGCGTGATTTCGTCCCCACCCTTGAGGTGGTTGTGAGTATCTTTTTCTCTTGCTAAATTTTGTGTTTATTTTATATAAGTATGTCATAGCTCCATCTCATCTACTGGCCTTCCGCATTGATTGTTGAGTCCTATACCAAATCTCTAAATTCGTTGAGGACAACGAAGCATTCAGTGTGGGGGTGGTTTAACTGTCTACTAGCCAATATTGTTTTGCATAGCCAGTTACATGTAGGATGTGTTTAGATTGTATTATGAGTCACTATAGTGGTTTATGTTGATTTTTTACTTATATTGTCGTATTGTGTAGGATAGATTGATATTTGGTTTGCACTTTTAAATAATTGAGTCTACCCACCAAACAAAGTTAGCTGTGTTGTGTCAAATTTTTTCGAGTCAAAGCCTTGCATATAGAGTTAGGATATTATGAAAATCTATAAAAAAATACTAAAAAATTGAAAATTTTGAGAAAAAGCAATTGAGAGAAGCATAGACTTGGTTGATTTAGTGAGATGTGAAAACTATAGGCATAGGGCGTGAATTTTGACCGAGAGTGACATTTTTAGTTCCCCCTAGTAAGTATAGAGAGAATCTCATTACGGGAATGCCTACCTATTTTTAAACTAAAATTAAATTTTAAAAGCTAAAGTGTGTGCTGTCCTTCTCTTAAAAGAGTTGAGCTTGGTTTCTGCTAAACAAGCCGAACGTTCATGTTGTCCGTCTTAGGTAGTCGCCAGCCCGCCTCGTAGTGGCACACTGAACAGGTGTGCGAGGATGTGTATTAGAGCACTCACTGCTTTTAGATCTTACCTTGTAGGACCACTAGATAACCCTAATTGATCATTGGATTCATTGTTAGCCTCTTTGACCTAGGAAGACGATTCTTGGCTATCATCATATATCGTTTAGAATTACCTGTCTAGAGCGTCACGAGGGAGCAGTCGTTGAGGGGGGTCGATGAGGGAGTGCTTGATTTCACATTTATGTGAGTCCTATTATTCGCATGTGCTTTATTTGATATCTTCGAGGAGATGCGAGGGTGAGTGAGTTGGCTTGCACACTAAGGTGTGGCGGTGTTCCATGTCATTACACCATGGACACAGTAGTGGAGAGCCTAAGTGTGTGACGTCTAATCCGCACGAAAGGGGTTGGCTGTACTTAATTGGTGGAACGTGCTAGGTACTGGATTTCTATCATCTTGGTGTAGGAGGTTTGGTTGGATTAGGCACGTGACATATATCTTATTTGACTACTTGAGAGAGGGATATGGCTGCAATCTAGTGTGGGGGTGTCGACATTTGACTACGGACATAGAGATTGTGCATTGACGACTCCACCCCCATACACGCCTTGACTTTGACGGTTTGTGGCATCGTGCTTCATGGAGTTAGGGGGAGATGTATTATTATTGTGATATACATTCATGGATTTGTTTATTTCATTTCCCTGACATTATTATACTGCCTTATTCTTGAAGGAGGACCACTTATACTTATTTTATTGTATTGATATTTGATTGAGAGAAAGAAAAAAAAAGAAGAAGAAGAAACAAAAAAAAGAGAGAGAAAAAGGAGAGGAATAAAGAAATATAGTTGTGCTTATTGGAAAACGAGTGGTGAAAGTTCCTAGTTCCAGATTGAAGATTGATTGAGTTTTCGCGCAATATTCGCTTTGATGGCCACGGGATTGACGTGGTACCGGGGTTTGCGGGGATTGAGGTCCGGAGTCGGTGAGATTCGGGTTGTGGATTCCTATCATTAAGGTGAGGGTGTGTGATATGTGGGTTTTGGTGAGTTTATGTGACGCTTTAGAATTTTTGCTTCATACAAGTTATATCCTTTTTGTCCTTAAGCCTCATCATATTTGACCATTAGCGGAATAGGAGCTCGGACTATGAACGTGGCTTAGCCTTGGTTAGCCTCTTATTTTTATCAGCACACATGAAGAGGTAGGTTGTTCTTTATAGTAAAGTTAAGCTTTCTATACTAACTATGGGGAATTACTTGTTGTCGAGTTTAGTTATAGCTCACACCTCTTGCCTAAATTTTTCATCACTCCATGAGCACTAGTCAATTGTGGATTGAAATTGCCTGTTCTCACAAAAAGAAAGAATTTAAAAGTTTTTATGTGTTTAAGATCGAGTCTAGAATTGCATTTGCATCATCTTGCTGCATTAGAGTGTCGTGAGTCATGTTAGAGTCGTTTGAGTCTGTTTGGCTATTAGACAGTTAGATGCAGTAGATGAGACTTTGCTCGGGACGCGCAAATGGCAAGTGTGGGGGTATTTGATAACTCCTTAATAAGAGTTATCTTATATACACTTTATATTGTTATTTGTGTGCGTTTCGGTGCAAAGTGCCGAGGTTTGAGCCAAAATAAGAAGAAAATGCACATTTAGATGTTTTTGAGCTTTAAAGTACAATTCGGGCGTTTCTTAATGGTTTTGAGTATGATTTTAATAATTTATCATTTTTAATCTTCGCGGTAGTGTTCGTGTTGTTGTTTGACAGGAATTACGCATGCGGGAATAAAGTAGAGAGAAGAAACGAGCTTCGGAATAGAAGAAAAAGGCGGATTTGGCGCATTTTGGATGTTTTCGCCAAATTTGGGCAATAATTGAGAAAAATGAGAAAATGGTCTGGAAACGGAGATTTCTCTACATGGGCGAATTCTACGTCGCAAAAGGAATCCAAATGTGCAAAAATCTCATTCATCGGAGTTCGGGATCAAAATCCGGGTTCTTATTTGCTTTTCAAAAAGCTTAGTTGCCTTTCCAGAATGTTTTAGAGCAAATTAAGGATGTTTTGAGGATTTTTTGCATTCTACAATGAATATGGAGGTGAGACCGGTGGCAATTGAAAGTAGACTCGAAGAGCTTTCTAACGGCGGGTCACGGAGCTAAAACGGAAGTCGGACGAGAAAGTTATGGCACGGAGAAAGTCGGAGAGGAAAAGCTGAAGATTTTGGCTAAGGAAACAAGTCACAGGACTTGTTGAAACAAGTCACAGGACCTGTTGGACAAAAGCAGTTTGCTGGAAGTCTGCCAACAAGTCGTAGGACTTGTTGGCAGAGGTCACAGGACTTGTTGGGGGGTCTGGCATTGCTGAAGTTCTCACAACAAGTCACAGGACTTGTTGACAGTAAGTCACAGGACTTGTTAGATGCAGCAGAATTTTCTAAGTGTTGGGAACAAGTCACAGGACTTGTTGAAACAAGTCACAGGACTTGTTCGTAGGCAGCAGTTTTTTGGAAACAATTTGGGGTTATTTTGTAATTACTTGTAACTTGTTCTAAACTCTTTGGGAACGTATTAGAGAGAGTTAGGGCTGGTTTTATCGGTATTCGAAGGTTATGGAACGTGCTTGGAGCTAGGAGAGCTTGCTTGGAGATTTTGGATCATTCGTTTGGCTTCTCAAAGTCTATTTCTTCTCTAGTTTTGCTATTTTGATCATGAAACTTTGTATTATGATCATGTTTTGGAGTAGCTAAACCCTTTTATCGGGATATCTCGTAGGAAACTAGGATTTGATCACTATGTATTGTGATTTATGGATTTTCTTTCATGCAATCATGCTTAATTGATGAAGTTTTGTCTAGTTATGTGTATTTTATGCTTTTCATCTATCTTTTCTATTGGTAGACGTATTAATAGAATTGTGCTAGGTTATAAACGATAGAGGAATCTACGTTTGTTGCCCGGAAAATTGAAATACACACTAGCCGTATCTAGGGTTGAGGAATCTTGCTAGTTAGCTAAGAACAAAGAGTAGATTAAACATCGTAATGCGTGCTTAAACTTGAGTAGGCTAGAGGAATCAGCTATGAGAGTTTAAGCATAGTTATTGGTTGAGACATCTTCAATATAAAATTGCTCGTTTAACTAGAAAAAAAACTCATCGTGTTAGTAGAACATAAGTCCAACGTAGTGTGAAATACCTAGTGATCCGTAGAGATATCCTGATCTTAATCAACTTTGAGAAACAACCAAATCAACTCGTGCTTGTTAATCTTGAATTAATTCATTGAATTATTTGAGATACTCGTTATTTTAATTATAGTAGAATTAGAACACACAACTCAACGCGCTTTGCCCACACGAAGAACAAATTTAGTAGTTAATTTACACGAAGTCTCTTGGGTTCGACAACCCGGATTTCCGGAATATTATCACTACACCGACAACTGTGCACTTGCAGTTGGAGCGTGTCAAGCACCACCACCGCCTCGCCACAGGAGCCGCCACCGCATCTGGGAACATAACCTGAAAAATATGTTGGATCTAAAGAGGATAAGCCAGAAACAAACAGATATTCAAGCCTGAAAAAATATTTTCACCCGTTTTTTACACGTTTGGGCTTGGATCCGGCCTGGTTTGATAGGTCGTCTATTTATATATTTCTTAGGGTTTGTAGCATGTTATGTTGAGCGTTCTGATTTCGCTTGTAATTCTCTCTGAGACGATTAGTCTATTTTAGTGAAATCTCTGCAACTCTGTGGACGTAGGCTGTTTTGCCGAACAACGTAAATCTGTGTGTTTTGTTCTTTCTTTCTGCATATTTCGTTTTTCACAACAAGTGGACCCACCCTCGGTCATTGCATCAAGACACTCATGAAGGAGGTACGTTACGTTGCAAGGTACACAAGAAAGTGTTACCACCTCCATTCCTTCTCTATGTCATCTCACAATATCTGAGAGTGTTGAAGAATCAAAGGTGCCTTGAATGTACTTGGGCTTGGTGAGGAGTTGTCGACGAAGCGGGGGAAGAAACTGACCAAATGGATGAGCACGAGATGAAGAAAACGAGCAGGAGGATCAGGTTCTTCGTGCGAAGACAAAGGGTCTTCGTGCGAAGACATCGCTAGAGGAGGCCAAAAGTTGTTTCCTTGTTCATTAGCTCAGTTTTTGGTATTTCTTTGGGCACAAGGTGTATAGTACGCCTATATAAAGGCTATACGTCGTGCTCTACATTTTGTAGTTTGTATTCATGGGTTTTTCTCAATAAAATCGGGATTTTCGGGTCGTGGAGGTAGCTAGCTCATTGCTAGTGAACCACGTTATATCGTGTATGCTCTTGTGTTCTTGTTTCGGCTATTATCATCGTTCTTTAAGCTCTGTCAGATCATAACAAAATGGTATCAGAGCTTGGGTTGTGGTGTTCCAAGATCAAGGTGGAGCTAAAAAGCTAGGGTTTCACAATCCGTGAAATTCATAGCTACGGTTTTGCGATCAAGGTGGAGCACGCGTTTGGGGGTTACGGATCTGGGAAAGGAGCTGCTGAGAAGATGACTGGGGAAATGACCAAGATCGACAAGTTCACGGGGAGGAACAAATTCAATGAGGGGCGAATTGAGATGCGTGCGGTGTTGAAACGCGACAGTTGTGGCTGCTCTTAGTGACAGACGAGAAGGAAGTAGATACAACCACCACCGCCGAGTTTAAGTCTCAGCAAGAAGGGACGCATCACGAGGGTGCGTATAGGGGTTCAAATTCATAGTTTCGACACGATGACAGTGGCCAAGGGAAGCTACGGTAATGTCTGTTCAAACGGTAGAGAAAAGAGACACCGGTGGACGAAGGAAGAACTCAGGATCTGCAGGTTTGGCTGCAAGTGGAGGGTACTTCGGAGGATGGTCTAGTTCTCTAGGCCCCGCTGGGGGTAAGGGGGAATTCGTGCTCTTGACGAGGAGGCGGATGGTGGAACAGAAGAGTCTCTGACGAGAGACATGGAACTTGAAGGGGACACGTGATGAATGGTTTGTTGTAGGGAGTCGGTGGGAGTCGGAACAACAAACGGTCATATTGTAGGAACTCAGTAGGAGTTGGAAAAGCAAACAGGGGATTCGATTGTAGGAACTTGGCCGTAGTTGGAGAATCGATAAGATTCAATTGTAGGAATTAGACGGAGGTTGGAGCATCGTCGGGGGCACACGGTGCAGGATCTTGGCAAAGATGGAGCAATGTGTGAATTTGGGGTTATTGGAGAGAACCAGCTGATTCAAGCGCAAGCGGACGAGAGGATTCAAGGCAATGCGGAGATTCGTTGAGGAATCAAATGTGCCTTGAATGTACTTGGGCTTGGTGAGGAGTTGGCGACGAAGCGGGGGAAGAAACGAACCAAACAGAGGAGCACGAGACGAAGGAAACAAGCAGTAAGATCAGGGTTTTTATGCGAAGACAAATTCTCTTCGTGCGAAGACATCGCCGGAGGCGGCCAAATGTTGTTTCCTTGTTCGTTAGCTCAATTTTTTGTATTTCTTTGGTCACAAGTTGTATAGTACGCCTATATAAAGGACATAGGTCGTGCTCTACAATTTGTAAGTTGTATTCATGGATTTCTCTCAATAAAATCGGGATTTTCGGCTCTTGGAGGTAGCTAGCGCATCGCTAGTGAACCACGTTATATCGTGTGTGATCTTGTATTTTTATTTTGTCTATTATCATCGCTCTCTAAGGTCTGCCAGATCATAAGAGGGTCATTTTGACCCGATGATTTGGTCAAGAAAACGAATACGTGAATTTGGTAAAAAAATTATGGTGTTGTGCACCATAGTTTTTTTTTTTTTTTTTTTTTTTTTTTTTTTTTTTTTTTTTTTTTGCAAACATGTGCACCATAGTTTGCTCTACAACTCTAAGAAAAAATATTAAATCGTTTAGTAACCAAATAACCATGTTCAAAGTGGCCCTCAAAAGTCGTACGAGTACATAGAGAAGGAACTGAGGTAATATAAAAATATAGTCGCCCACTAGGTGGCCAAAATGGTTTTGGATCACGACATATATTTTGCTTGGTATACTGATGATCCACATTGGATCGAATGTAATTGAATTGGACTAATTGGGGTCTAGCCCGTCTTCTTAGTCGAAAGTCTTTTCCCTCAAAAAGAATTATCTAAGCTATCATAAAGCTATATATAAATGATAAAATACGAAAATAGTACTAATCAAATATTAAAATAGTACCAATCATAATCAGAATCATACCAAAGCCCGACTATTTATAAATTGGGTTGAGAATTCTTGTCCAAGTCTGTCAAAGTTTCTAAAAACATGCGTCCAGGCCCAGTTAAAAAACACATATCACATCAATTAAGGAGGTGAAATCTGATTGTTGGAATGCAGCTTCAAAATGCTCAACAATGGCTGCTATTATCAGAAACAATCAAGGTAATCTGGTGAGATTTTCCAATTCTAGAAGCATGGCTACATCCCCACTGCATGCTGAGTTACTGGCTATAAAATGGGGTTGCTCTAAAGCTGAAGAATTCCTGCTTAATAGTACAATAGAATCTGACTGCAGATTGGCAGTGCTAATGGTGAACAAGAAAGCTTCCACAAATGTCTTGCCGGCTTCAGTGGTGGAGGAAATTCGGGTTCTAATGCAGCAGCAAAATTTGAAGATTTGCTGGATCAGAAGAACAACTAATGAAATAGCTGACTGGCTAGCTAGAAAAGTTAAAGAAATGCCTGATGTTGGTAGTTTAGGTAGTGAAAATTTGAACAGGTTGTTAGAGATGATAGAAGGTGAAAAAAGCTTTGTAATCCCCTGATCAATATTGTTGTTGCAGATGACTGCGGATAATCTTGTGTTTGCTCGGTTTCTTTCTAATATATTACCTTTTGACCACACAAAATAATGAACACAGTCCACACAACTTTTGCAGTCTTATGTTTGGATCCCAAACGTATGGAATATCGTAGCATACATATCTTGCTAGCACTTTTTCACACCGCGACATCATCTCAGCGCTACAAGATGATTTGTGTTTATGATTTTTCTCAATTTTGTATTTCCTTGAACTTTGTTTGTTTTGGACACCATCGGGAACCGTTAATGTGTTTGGATGAACCATGTTTTGCTAGTTTATTTTTGTAATATGTTTATTTGCTTTTAGTGATATTCAACCTTTTACTGGAAAAAAAAAGAGATTTGAAATCTGAAGAAGTATTACTGGGGAGTAATTTGGAAAAGCTGAGCCAGAACCTCATGTACCCGACATGAACTTAAACCGCTTTGGTTGTAAAAGTTGTACAATTTGCATTCAATGCCTCTTACAACCTTGGTTTCACCATATTCTTCTTAGTTTGACTTTTATCACTATTTACCAAGTCAGTTTGACTAGCAAAACGGTATAAGAATTTGATAATTTTTTCATAGTGCAACACAATACTCTACGACACCTTACTATCTTCACTGTTACCATACCTCCCCGAAGAAAGTCGAAAACATAGAAGAAACCAAGCTTCTGAGTTCTGAAATATCAGCATCCTGGTCGATTTCTCCCCGAACCAACAAAAGAGTTCATTAAAAATAATTATAGATTAGTAAAGATTATACACGAAGTTAGTACTGTTGTGTAACCTTAAATGAGTGTGCAAGTATCTAAATTGAATTGTGATATAAATATTTATATTTCTATATGTGCATAATAATATAAATAAAACTATAAACATAATTATTAGGGTAAAAGACAAAAACCACCCCTTGAGTATGGGTGATATACAAAAACACCCCTCGTGTTTGGAGATATACAAAAACCACCCTTGTCACTGTTGTCAGAGTTAAAACATAACGGTGCACTAACGGAGGAAGGAAAAGTCAAAAATACCCCTAAGATTAAAGAAATTACCCCACTATAAAATCATTTCCTACCTTCTCCTTCTCATTCTCTAACCCTAGCCATCTTATCTCTGCCTCTCTCACTCTATCTCCCCCCTCTTCAAAATCGATACTTGGCAACCCACAGACCTCTCACCCTATCACTGTCTCTCTCTCGACACAACCCACCACCAAGGCTATCACCCCCTCTGGTTCGAATTACTCTCAGAAGCATGAATCCCACACAAACAAGAACCAAGATCTGCCGGCGAACATTCATCGAAACCGTGAGTTCATCCTTCAAGCTTAGAGTCACCTTGACGTCGCTCGAATTGGTGTCATTGAACTAACCGGACTCCGGCAAGCCGACTACCCCGACTCCGGCGGAGATCTGAGATCTCGGGAGGCAATCGGGCTCGCTCGACATCATTTCGAACAGGGTCGGGCTCGATCTCGGAGGCGGCGACTTTGGATTCAGCAATCCAGCAGTGAGCCGAATTGAATTTCATGGACGACGACTGGTACGAATCGCCATTAACGCCGAGCTCGAGATGATAAGCCCATATTCGTATTAGGTAGGTACCAAATCTTGTGATTCGACGGCGAGTCAGCAATTGAAGGCGAAATTGATGGGGATTGAGAAGGGTTCGCAGCGAAACCCAGAGGCGGGTCAGGGTTTGAAGCCGCCGGAGATGGTGGAGAAGGCGACGGCGGAGGTGGTTGTGGCTTTGAAGTTGCAGGGCAGCACCAAGAGCCGTCAGGGGAGGCAATAGTGGGGGTTTCAAGCCTCCGTTGGTGGTGGGTCAGAGAAGCGTTCAAATCTCTGCTTCAAAGCAAGCTCGAAGACAGCGAGGATGAAGAAGCTCCCCAAATTTTGAAGAAGCTAGTCTCGGCCCAACCCAAACCGAGTGGAAGTTCCTATTAGCAAGATTGCTGAACGAGCTGGGGGAAACCCAAGTGATACAGGTCTTATTTCTGCAAAGGGGTGATTTATATAGCTTGCTTGATATGATTTATAGAAGCTCATCATCTCAATCGCCAGCGGGGATGCGGTGAGATGATGAGCTTCTATGATTTATAATTGGCAGCGAGTAGAGTTTGGTTGTGGAGGTTAGGCAGATTGTTGATTTGGGGATTTCTTCTAGGTTTCTTTCATTCTAGGTATTGGGTGTTACTGGTGGTGGTGTTCGAAGTGCTCTGGTGGTACCAAAACAAAATCATCATCTCCATCTCTCTCTATCTCTATGGAAATGTGGACATGAGTCTGCTTTGAATTGGAGAAGTCTGGGTGTTTGTGTTGGTGGTGGGTGTTGTTGTTTTTTTTTGGGTAACTAGTAGTAGTAGTTGTTGTTGTTGTTGTGGTGGTGGTGGCGGCGGCGGTAGTGGTCAAGAACACCAAGAACATGAACAAAATAAAATAAAAACTACAAATAGGGGAAGGGTGTTTTTCGTCTAACGTTCATCGACTGACAGGGATGGTTTTTGTCTCGACACGGGTGGTTTTTGTATATCCCCAGTGTTTTTGTATATCACCCATACTCGATGGGCGATTTTTGTCTTTTACCCTAATTATTAACAAGCCGACTCTAGAGCTTACCAGCATAATACTACTAGTTCTTATTCAGCTCATTCAACGAGATCATATTGGATTTTATGTTCACGAATCAGGCTTTGACAGAGCTTGCTCTCGAGCGGCTCATGAGAGGCTCGGCTAATTGTGAGCCCTAGTGAGAGGACAATAATGCAAAGGAGAGACGGGTTGGTGCCTGGGCGGTCTTTTACCCTTAAAAGAATTCACGTGAAACTTCTTCAGAAATTCAGAATTCACGTGAAACTTCTTCAGAAATTCAGAATTCACGTGAAACTTTTCAGAGATTCAGATTCACTAGGCAAAAAATACCGTACTACATACCTATATTGACGAGTTGTCAAACGTCCCCTACTTATTGTTTTGGCACCTACGAGTCCTTGATGATGAAAACTTACACAAAGTAATTTTTACATGTATAGTCACATCATATCCTCCGTTTGTACCATACCAGTCCGTCCCAGCTCTTTCTTCCCATCTGACTTTTTTGACTCGTATCTGAGTCACTTTGACCGGGTGATTTGGATAGCAAAATAATACGATTTTTTGATAATTTTTTCACCATATTATAGATCAACATTTTATTCTACAACACCATGAAAAAGTTATTAAAAAATTACATCAGTTTGCTATTCAAATCACCGGGTCAAAGTGACCAAGTGAATAGTGACAAAAGTCAAATTGGGAAGAAAGAGCTGGGACAGAGTGGTACAAACGGTTACTTTTTAAAATTGCTCTGAAGTCCCCACAACTTGATTTTCTAATGACACAAGGGTGTAAACGTTATGAAGCTGTCACTTTAAAGGGGTGAAGTGTCTTTGTGACAAACCTGAGGGTTAAGACAAGGCATGAACTAAGCACCGAATGGTGTAGTACCCGACTGCCACCTAAAATTGTGGTTGATTTGTAAGTATCATAACAAGGAATATGGGCATCTTTTGCGAATTGGCAGACAATGAGAGTAGATATTGCTTAATCATCAAAATCCGGGGTAGTAATGCAAATTACCCGATTCCAAATCGATGAAGAAACATACAAATAGGAAGATGTACGGAGGAAAACAAAAAAGCAAAGTCACGGGTCCATACTGGAGATGCATTAAAGAAGGGACAACTCAAGCATTGATGATGAAGGGACTTCACGATGATGACAACTCAAGCAAAAGCAGGAAGATGATGTTGGCCTCGGAATTGAATAAAGAAGCTTTTTTAATACTTTCTCGTAACCTATCTTTTTCTCATCGCGTTGACTTTTTGACTCGTATCTTAATGATATATATATATTTTTTTTGAGAAATTTAATGATATTTTACTGTACAACACAACACATAACTTATCAAAAACTTAAATCGTTTTGCTATTTAAATTATCCGGTCAAAATAACTTGGTAAATAGTGATAAAAGTCAAAGCGATGAGAGGAGAAGTTACAGAGGTAGTAAATGGAAAGCTGTTTCCTCGGGTTAAAAGACACTTTCTCAACCAATAGTTTCTTTTAAGGACACTTTCAGCCCCTCTAGTTTTGAAAAAGACACTTTCACTACCTTAGTGTACCGAACTTCCATGTATCTAATTGTAACACCCTTAGGGGCCTGTTTGGTACCAGCTGAAAATCTCAATCATCAGCTGAACTTTAGAACTCAGTTATAAACATGTGTATTCAATTGCTTGACTTTAGAACTTTTTTAATTTTGTCAAATAGATCAAATTAATGATCTATAATTTCAGCTCATACCAAACAGATTGTTATTATCAGTTAAGTTAGATTTTCTTTTCAGATTATTTTCAGCTGATTATTGATATTTTCAGCTGGTACCAAACAAGCTCTTAGTCTGTTAGTGAGGTCTGCCACTGAAATAATTTTACACACCAATTCGAACTCCATATCATGCAAAAATTATAAAATACCATTCGGTAGTGCCTACAATTTTCATAACACGAGGGCAAATTACTGTTAATTTTTTTTCTACTTTTTCTAATCCCAGACTGACGGTGTAACAATATGGGATGTAATTTTTTTAAGTTTGACTCAGGGAAGGGGTGTAACTGTTCTTTTTAAAACTATAGGGGACGAAAATGTCCTTAAATGAAACTAGAGGGGGTGAAAGAGTGTTTTACCATTTTCTGAGAGGTTAAAGGCCACAACAGAGGTGACTAAGCAGTAACATGTTCTGTCTATTTTAGGGTGAGGACCTCATTGTTGAAGAAGAAGAAGAAGAGCAAGAGATTTCCAAATGTTGGAATTCCCTCACATCAAAAACCCTAAATGGAGGATTGTCTCGGATCTCAGTCCCAATTCTCAACAAGAAGTGAGGATGCTGCTGTTGGAGCACCTGAGCCTGAGACATCAACTGTTCATGATGAACACAAACTAGTACTTGGTTGGTCCCTCTTCTTGGTTCTCATCCTCTGGTTTTTCTCTGTGTGTGTGTGTGTGTGAAATAAGACCTTCTGCAAATGAGTTTGACTAGTAAATACTCCGTTATTTTACTCATGAACAATATAAATGCTGATGCAGATGCACATAGATGGTTGGATCAGTTGGATGCCTGAAATTCTTATGTATATAAGGTGTGTGTTGATTTCACTTGTAAAACGATTTAATATCTTCATATTCTTTTCAACTACCAAAATAATGGCAAGTGTTGGTTTGCTGTGACATTATTAAGAGCTGAAATGCCAATTAGTAGCCTATTGTGTGCTTGGCCTATACATTACCAAAATATGCTGCAAAATAAAATCACTCTAGTTAACCGGAACCTAATCAATATTCATGATACATCATTTCTTCTTGATGTGAGAGGTCAATTTGAGATTTCTTGTTCTTGTTTGATTATTACAACAACATTTTTGAAATTAGTGATTGAGGGCCTTAAATTGCCTATCTTACTGGTGGTACAAAAGTTAGGTGCTTTAGTTAATATACTAAGCTCTTTGTAGGAGGAGCTTATGGGTGGGTTTGGTGCGGACTTTTTTGTGGATTTTAATCTAAATCCACTTTTCAGCTTTTTGGACTTTTTATTAAGGTTTGGTATGGACTTTTTTGAGTGGATTTTGGATTTTGGATTTTTCTAGTTGTAGTGTAGAAAAGGTGGAAGCAAAAAGTTGGGTTTGAGTGGATTTTTTGTGTCTTTTTTCATCATATCATACAAATGACAATAATATCCCCACCTAAACAACAAAACTGACACATCACTGACCTTCAATAAATAGACAAAAAGGATAAAGTGGTAAATTTCGCTAAACAACAAAACTGTCACATCACTGACTTTTTAACATCACCAACTTTTTTTTACCAAACCCATGCATCTTTTTCTTGCACTTTCAAGTCACGGACTTTTTTCAGAACATCTTAAAAGACGGCTTAAAATCCAAAAAATTCACACCAAACCCACCCTATATTGTGCAAGACTTTGGTAGTGTATCTGAAACACCTTTTAGTCTAGTCCACATATTTAACTGTAATACTGCATTTCTTGACTTTCTACATTATTGTTATTGGTTAATATGAAACCAATAAATAAAAAAAAAAAAAATTGCAGTGAATTATTGTTATTGGTTAATCTGAAACACCTTTAACATAATGTTTTATAAAATGATACAAGGTTTGAAACGTTTTGTTGACAATTTTTACTTGTTGTGGTTATAATTAAAATTAGAAGTTAAAATGAGAACGTAGGGTGGTACTGACCAGGAAAGCAGTGTAACTGACTAGAGGGATAAGCCAGTGAGTTGGAGAAAGCTTTTGGTAATAAGATTGCGGGGTTGCCAATAGAATAGTCATTGTGTGGAGTTGGATAAAGTGGGCCGGGGAGGGTGGTGTAGGCAAATGACTCATTTGTAGACGAGAGTGATCGGGAACAATTTGTGTAGGTGGTAATGAAAAAGCTGGAGAGTTGTTTGTTCTTGGGAGAGTTGTTTTGGCTGGAATCTCGCCTGCAGATTATAAGTGTTTCCTTGAAATTTTGGCCATATGAATATTTAAAATAGTCACTTGCTTTTATATCTTGATCAACTAGGGAATTTGTTGGGCTATAAATGATCTCATTGAATATAAGATAGATAGTTGTACTTGCGTCTGCTTCAATATGGCAATGGCCATAGTGAAGGAAGCATGGTAGGGATATGAGTTAAGGATAATTGTTTGCCATGCATGTTTGTTTTCTGTGGTGAATCTGGTCATTTGAAGATATCTTCCTTTTATACTAATGAGGATGTTTACAGTCAAGGACTTTCTTTATTTGAGTTCTTACTTCTCCTGCATATCTATATGTATCTGTCTTAAAGTTTAGGCAATTGGTTATGGCTTCACTAAATTGGTCATTAAGAACAAGGTTGACCGTCACTTAGCTGTTGGTCATTTAACATATGCGAGGGAAATTACAACCTGCCACATGTATTTATACTAATAATTCTTGAATTTGATCTGTGACATTCTGATTTTGCAGGTCAATTGCGTGTGGTGTTTTGTTGTGGTTAGTCAGTCAACGGTGGCACTTGGCGCTGGTCATTGATGTATGATCTCATTCTCTGTGATACCTTTTTGAATACTCTTCCGATATTGTAAACAAGAAATGATACATGATGCAACTTTATTACTACTAGTGTTCTAAAAAAGAAATAAGAGTGCATATTCAGTCTTACATGTTATTCTTTTGTTTTTTCATGACACTCATCTAAACGACGCACTATAGCTTCACGAAACCACTCATATAGCCGCTTAAATTGTGGGCAGCTTTGACTTACAAGTCGCTCAATCTCCGACTCGTTTGGAACCCAATATTCAAAAATCTATATGTGAGTTGGCTTGACTGACATGTTGGGTTCCAAACGAGTCGGAGATTGAGCGACTTGTAACTCAAAGATGCTCACAATTTCAGCGGCTATATGAGTGGTTCTGAAGCTATAGTGCGGCGTTTAGATGATCGTCATGAAAAATTAAAAAGATTACAATGTAAGACTGAACATCCATTCTTATTTTACTCTTTTATAACACTTGTAATAAAATTGTATAATGTATCTTTTCTTATTTATATATGTTTCTGGAAGTGTATTCAGATAGGTTCTCAGAGAAACTAAGAGTTTGATCTCGTGGAAGGCAACATTCTATGTTACACGGACTTGGGTGCGGGTATCAAATATAATATGGATCAGGAGATCGGATACGCAAACTTGCTTAAAACTAGGATACGCGGACTCGGCTAAATAGTATCCAACTTTTGGACACTGGTGCGAGGATATGGATAAAAAATAAGTGCTTCTAATATATTTTAAATCATACATAGAAAATCAAGAATTTCAATTTGTTTATGCAAGTTTTAGTGTGTTTTAAAAATAAGTGCTTCTAAATATATTAGCTATAGCAATATTACAGTTAAATACGTGGACTCGACTAAAAAAGTATCCTACTTTTGGACACGTGTATCGGATATGATATTGACACTTGTGATCGGATTCGCAAGCTTGCTTAAAAACTAGGATACGTGGGCTCGGCTAAAAAACATCCTACTTGCGAATGGTACAAAAATAATTGCTTCCAAATATATTTTAAAAAGACATACCTGAGAATGTAGAAAATCAAGAAATGCAATTTGTTTATGCAAGTTTTAGTGTATTAAATTGTAATATAGCTACAGCTAATTTACAACGACAATACTCTGTTTAGTGTATTTGTTTAATTGTAATATAGCTATAGCTAATCTACAAGGACTATTATTTTTTTCGCGTATTTAACGGCAAAAGATGGCGATCAAATCTTTGTTTGAACCACATGTCCATTTAGTCAACATGTTTGGAGAGATTGAGGCGCTTCCGCCACACATTCCATACCCACACCATTGTCGGATCGTATCGACACGAGTACAGTGGCGATTTAGAAGAGTCCGTGTATGGGAAAGTGAAGGTGATATCACTTGGTAAATTGTTTTAGGTTTTTTCGGGTCTAATTGCAGAGGTGAACTTGTATTTTTGGTCGGCTAAAAAACATCCTACTTGCGAGGATATGGTACAAAAATAATTGCTTCCAAATATATTTTAAAAAGACATACCTGAGAATGTAGAAAATCAAGAAATGCAATTTGTTTATGCAAGTTTTAGTGTATTTAATTGTAATATAGCTACAGCTAATTTACAACGACAATACTCTGTTTAGTGTATTTGTTTAATTGTAATATAGCTATAGCTAATCTACAAGGACTATAATTTTTTTCGCGTATTTAACGGCGAGAGATGGCGATCAAATCTTTGTTTGAACCACATGTCCATTTAGTCAACATGTTTGGAGATATTGAGGCGCTTCCGTCACACATTCCATACCCACACCATTGTCGGATCGAATCGACACGAGTACAGTGGCGATTTAGAAGAGTCCGTGTATGGGAAAGCGAAGGTGATATCACTTGGTAAATTGTTTTAGGTTTTTTCGGGTCTAATTGCAGAGATGAACTTGTATTTTTGGTCATGTGGCTCTACTGATGTGAAAGTCCTGATAAAATTGTTACTGAGAGAATAAATTGCCCAGGTTAGACAAAATATCTAAACTGGGTTAGTTTAGTGGGTGAAAGCGTAAAAAATGTCTTAATTGATGAATTGAATAAATGATTTGGGGTATTAGTTAAATAGGTGAACGAGTCATAATGTCTTATTTGTGTCTAGGCCTTCACGGGAGTGTGAAAGGAGATGTTCGCACTAGTCTTGCGGAACAGTATGTGCTTTCCTATGCTTCAAGGTAGTCCTTGGTGTTGAGCAGCACTATCTTAACTCATCCTTTTTTGCTGTGATCAGGTGTTCGATCAAAGCATTGTTCATTCTAGTTAATCCTGAATCTCTCCATGTGGCCGCCTTTTCTTGCTAAATCGTTTCCGTTTCTGGTTTTGTACCCTCTTGAGCGGCTTGGACTTGGAGATGCATTTTTAGATGTTGAGACCTTCTGAAGCATTTGTAGAGTAGGAGCGAGGCATGACATTGAGCTTTATTGGAAATATTGGATACCTGCTATCTCACCATGTTCAGTAGTATAGTCTCATCTCTAAGTAGGTGAATGCGTCATAATGTCTTATTTGATGTTTAGGCCTTCAGGGGAGTGTGGAAGGAAGTGTTCTCAGTGGTCTTGTGGAACAGGTTGTGCTTCCCTATGCTTCAAGGTGGTGGTCGTTGGTGTTGAGCTTTAACAGAAATGTTGGTTACCTGCAGTTCCACCATGTTCAGTAGTAGCAGAATCTCATCTTGCCTGATGCAGATTGAAGCAGTGGCAAGTGTCTTTGCCTCTCTCGGAAACAATCAAAAGAAGGTTATTGTTTCTTGCATGTGTGAGTTAAAAACGAAAATAATTGCCTTTAAGATGATTAAATGTTGTCAAGTTAAGCAAGGACTCGATCCTCGAATGGAACACGAGTGACATACTCTCAAGTTAAAAGAAGAAGATAATGCATGAAGTAAACAGGGTGATGGTTGACTTACTAAATGAAAGATATGCTCTGTGAGAAGGGTTGCCATTTCTGAATTTTGCCTCATGTGAGATGTAGTGATCTTGAATTTAGCTATCGAAGGTGGGTTCGTAAGTTGTAGGACGTATGATTCCTAAAGTAGGAGATTGTGTGAGGTATAATTTCTTGGATAAAGACGTTAAACAGGATTTTTTTTTTAGATTTTTTTTTTTTTTACGAATCAGAGAGGTTTGTTATGTTCTGTTGAGTAAAAGATACTTTCACCTGCTCAAGTTTCATGCGACGACACTTTCACCCCTTCATTGTGTCAAATTTTAAGATCCTTGCGCTCCTCCTTAAATTGTGACACATTGTTAATTCTAGGGTGGAGGTTGGCCACTGATTGTAGTTTCTTGGACAAATTGCCCTCTTAGACCATGGAATGACACGATCAAAGGGTGTAAATATAAATTTCCTAATGTTTGGTACCGTGAAGGGGTAAAATTGTTGTTTCACTATGGACCTCCTTAGCCATTGTGCGATTCCTCTTTCACGTTCTTTCTGTTTGTTCTAGGTTCAAGAACAACTGTCTTGCATTTTCTCTTTTGTGTCCTTTCCATTGCTTTCAGTAGTAGTAGTGGTTCTGCTTCGCTACCTTTCTGATAGGACCATTCAGATAAAACATAGAAATACTAAAATATCTTCCACAATTTAGGAAGCTAAGAAGGGCATGGCAGTTGTTGGAAAGATTCATGTTACGCCGTGGGAAGAGAAGTCTGTTGAGGAAGAACCTTCGGTCAATGCAAGTAAACAGGTATTATCATGAAATCTGTTCTGTTACATATATTTCTATGGTACAATATTTGATAACTATCACAAGTATTCCTTCCTTTGTTTACAGGATGCTGAGGGTTCATATAAAAGCTCTTTTGGAGGCTACAGATGTTGAATTTAACTGTACATGGGACAAGGTAACTGGCTGTGCTATTCTGTTTTTTATTATTTGAAGTTTTCAGCTTTCTCAGTCTGGTTTTTAAATATCATGCCAGACAATGAAGCTTATCATCAAAAAACGGAAGATATAATTCTTTCGAAACTCTTCCAGAGCGCAAACAGGCATTCAACGAGGTACGTGTTGGTTGAGATATTCTGTAGCTTGAGACGAAATAAGTTGCATATCGTGGAAGAGCTGCACTTTGTATCTGTCACACATGAACTGAATCTGATTGTTTTCTTTTTTTTGTGCTCAAGTATTTGGAGATGAAAAAAGCTGGTGATGCATTCACAAAAATGTTGAAGGTATGTTCTTGTCAGCTGAGATAAGCAACGACCAATACTGGACCCTATATTTTGTACCCCAGACTTGCCCACCTCGTTTTCTTCCCAATATTCCACTGCTGCTTTCCTCGGCGGTTGCCTCTACGTTATGGGTGGCTACGCCAATGGGTCACCCATTGCAGATGTCTATTGTCTTGATGTCTCCAGGCGCCTTCTCCAACCTTTGGCTGAACGGATGGTCAAGCAGACTGACATCACTAGCGACTTTACTAACTTGGCCGAGGCCCTCTGTGGCACCGGCTGGATAAGGCGCAAGAGCATGAATTCTCCTAAAACTAAACCACAATGTGTCGTTGTGGACGAGAAAATTTATGTATTTGGGCGTAGAGGTCTACAGCCCCAAAGACGACAAATGGGAGCAGCTATATTGCAGGTGGCCTGATTATCACGGAGTTGAACCCATCCTGGGTGTCCTCTCTGATGTTGACGACAACAAGCACATCCTCCTGCAACCTTCCTATGCAGCATACGCTGAAAATCGTCTCTACACTTACGACATCGCCAGGAATACCCTCTCGATGCAGCCTAGGTATCAGCCCTTCGAGCCTCCGATTGGTCGTCAACATGTTGTCGTCGATGGTATTCTTTACTGCTACCAGGATTTAAGAGAAGGCCAAGAGGGCATTGTTGGGTATGATTTGACCGGTCGCCAGGAGTGGACTCCAATTACCGTTTTCGGGCTATGGCCACACCTCCGATTCCCTTTGCAGTACATTCAACCCGTTGGCATCGGGAAGGACTTGCTGTGTGTTCTCTGGATGGATGATTGGCTCAACAACAATGAGGTATATTGCAAGAGGGAGGAGAACAAAGACGAGAGGATGTTGTTTATAATGACTTTCAAGATGTCCAAGCTCGAGGCGAACCCGGTGACACGCGGACGTCGTGATGATCCCTCCATCTTCCTAAATGCGTCTCATGTTTCCAGCAAATGCTATTTGATCCCAGGCTATGGTCCCTTGTACAATTGCCTTGTCTTCTAGGAGGCCTTGCAACCTTTGTTCAGCTCTTTGCTTGACAATGTTTTTGCTTTTACATTGGTAGAATGAAATTGTTCCGTCTCCTTTGTATCCAACTTTTCACCTAAATAACCTCTGGGTTTTACGGGTTTTATCAATATTTCAGATTGGTTGTTGTAGATTTGAGTTATAAAAAAATATATCCAGTTTTGTGGCTAACTAAGGCAACATGGAAGCATGTTTCGCCTACGAATGCATTTGATTTGCTCACATTTGAGTTAAGCCTAAAATGAGATTTGCTAGAGGCAGCAGGACTAAGTGACTGTTCATTGTGACGAACGTGACCTGGGTAAGATTTGTTGTGCCAGACTGCTAGTGATGCCATAGAGGAATAGAAAAACAGAGTTCATTCATTATTTCTATTGCAATGTACAGAAAGGAAAACAGTCCATATTTATAACTTTATGTACTGTTGGAGCTTTATTTTTCACGAACTCATTTATATTTTACATGAAATGTTGAGTTGCATGATCTGTTGGAGATGCTGTTATAGCCGGCTAGCTTTAAATGGGTTAAAAAATAATTAGCCCAAATAGAGGAGTGGTGTATGAGTAATTGGGGGTTTGGCTTAGAAGAAGCCGTTCACCGCTTCTGAACAAAAAATTTAATTTAGCCTTTTCAACTTTTCACCAATGACACAAGGGTTTTCACAAACGCTACTTGCTTTCCTGGAACAAGAACCACTTAATCCCGAGAACGAAGTCAGTTTGCTTTTCAACAACATGCTTCATTTGGTAATGTTTGTTATAATGTTTTAATGTGAGGTTTTAACCTACTATTGTAGCTTTTCTCTTGCTTGTTTCCTTTTCTTTAAGTTGTTACTGTCATTTGCAGAGAAATCCAAATGTTTAAGGAGGAGTTGGGTCGGCTTGAAGAAGGTAACCAGACTGGTTCCGGCGGAAGCTCACGGCGAACCTCATGGACAAAACCACCGAGTGGCTGGCTGAAAGCCAACTTCGACGGTGCCTGGTGCGAGGAGACGAAGATGGCGGGAATTGGGGTGATTGTCAGAGATGATACTGGTTCTGTTGTCAGAGGATCGGGCATTCCCATCGTTTGTGGTCTTTCTGCTAAGCACGTGGAGGCTCTGGCGGCCTTGGAAGCATTTCAAATGGCTATTATTCTTCAGTGTGATCAACTAGTGTTGGAAGGAGATGCAGAGACTGTTACTGATCAAATCCTTAGAGCTCGGAACGGAAGCAAATGCGAGGATATCTCTGAAATTGGATCTGTCATTGATCATATTGCCGACCTATCAAGAATGTTCACAAAGATCAACATTGTTTTTCATCATCGAAGCTCAAACCATGCAGCTCACCTACTGGCCATGCACGCTAAGGAAGATAACTCTGTTTCTAATGTTTCAAATGTCTGTATTTCATTCTGGCTTAAAGATTGCATTAGAAAAGAATTATCAGATGTAAGGGCACCTCCTTGATCAATATAAAGCTGCGTTTTTCCTCAAAAAAAAAAAAAGTTATTACTGCCTAAAAAGAAAGTTTGGATTATATACAAATACACCCCTGTTGTTTGGGTATATACCAATACGGGGTAGTGGTATATACAAATACACCCCTATTGACAAATACGGGGGTAGTGGTATATACCCAAACAATAGGGGTGTATTTGTATATAATCCAAACTCAAAGTTCAAAAGCGGATAGACAAAGTCTTTAAGAAGATAATTGGGAATTTTAGTTTGAATGGGGAGAACACAAAAAGGGAACGTTTCTATAATAGAGCAGTCCCACCTCTCTAAAAGAACTGATGGAGCTTGTGCACGCGAAAAGAAGTCAATTTTTAGGGGAATTCATAGTGGTCTTTGAGAAAAATTTGAGACCCTTTGTGCAATTCCCATTTTGTAAGTGAAATTAGGGTCATTTACTAGTAAACAATTAAGACATGTCTAGTTCGACCAGGTAAATACAACAAGACGAGGCAGCTAGGGTGGTGGTAGTTCAAGTGGTAGAGCGCTAGAAGCCCCTGCATGAGGTCGACGGCAAAACAATTTCTCAAAAAATACAACAAGACGAGTGCCTGAATGACCCAAGGAATGTATCCTGACCCTGATGCAAACCCTGTAATCCCAGCTTCTTTTAATATTGGGCAGACCAATATGCATCAAATTCCGCAGTTTCTTAATGATTTTCGCTCTTCATTTATTTCAAGTCTGAGTTGGAGACAAATTTTAACTCCATGGAGCTATTTTAACATCAGCTATGAGCAGATACTTGCTTTTACTCGAGGTCCAAGTTTTCGAAGGAACTGATACAAGAATATGCCTAAATGACAAATTAAGAAAAGAAGTATGTATAGACACTAGAGAGGAAAATTGTGAGCGGAATGAGAAAAGAAGCTCAGATTCGCCTTTGCTCAAGCATACAAGCAATTTACTTGGCTGCAACTATGGGAGCCTCAGAGAATGCAATCCTCAGAGAGGTCCGCACAGTTACCCTGCCAAGATAACTGGCTTGATATTCATTGAAATCATCTTCACAGCCTCATTCTTTTAGAGAGAAAAACTACTTCAACAACTATGTCAGTGAAGCTGTCCCAGTGGTACCTCCAATCCCCAAGTTCACTTGACCAAGCGGTTTGAATTCGAATAATTAGAAGACACCAAGAGTTCTAATAATAGGCCAACAAAAACGAAAAAACGAAAGAATATTAATACTAACTTAGCCACACAGTTTCAATCAATCCTGCTTTGCCAATCAAAAATCCAGCTTCTATTCGGATTTGAACGTAGAAAAGTTACATTCCCAGGTAAATTCACAATAATCCTCTTGTCTGTTAAGCAAATACTGCAACAGCATTATCAGCTAATTCGAGATTCTCGTACCCATCCCCAAATTAGGTGTCGAACCATGTATGTTAAGCGCAGGGGATGTGGGGGAATGGAAATATTTGCAAAGTTGCAGGAGACAACGGTCGTTGGTTGCACCAGAGATGAATGCGAATGCCCAATAGGCAGCTAAAGTTCACTCGACCAAGTGGTTTGAGTTTGAATGCATAATGATCACGTAATAATGGAGGATGCAAGTTCTTTTCGAATCAATGGAAATAAGCTAAAAGTTAAAGATATACAAGAGTTGGTACTCTGTAAGATAGTAAACGGGTACCTATAAAGCAAAGCAGTCCACAGAAAATCCAAATTGAGACCCATGGTAGGAGTATATCTTGAAGTTTTCAACTGACACCGCGCAGCCCTCGATTGGCTGTCCTACTTACTTTGACGACGGAGCAAGAGAGTAGACGACTATGATCGTCAGAGTACATAACACAAAGCCGGTTGCAACCAACGCTAAGCAGACAAACAGGAAACCAGTCGTCATAAAAAGTATCTCTATACCCCTAGTTAATCCAGATACGCCTACTCCGGACCACTGAGGGGAGGTCAAATCAAACCCAATTACCCCTCCATCCTCATTTGCACAGAAAAGGATACCATCGACAATGGCAGTAGGTCCACGGTCGTAGAAATCAAAATCCATGTCGCGTGATGTAACAAGGTCGAGATCCATATTATAAGACCAAAGCAACCGGCCATCAGTGTGGAAAAGGAGGTGTTTGTAGCCACAGCAATCCTCAAAGAGAGCGGAGAGACGCGAAGTCAAAGGCGCAACCTGAGCGGAACCGCCGTGAATTCGGCCTTCCCATGAATCAGTTTCGGGATCATAAATCTCCAACAATGGCTTTGTGGCATAACAGTTGCTCCAGGCGGGCTCTGTCATGCCGAAACAGCAAGCACAGGCGAGGCCTCCGATCACGTAAATTTTACCATCTAGAACGAATACACAAGGACTCATTCTTGGAGATTCCATATCCTTCATCTTCTGCCAAACCCCCTGGCCTGCGGGGGCGGTTATGTCTTACGAATACACACGTCTCCCAGCAGCGTTTGATTCAGCCGATTTTTCCGGTTCTTCAAAGCAAGACTTGGTTTTACCGCCGATGACATAGACCCGGGGGTGGAGAGACAATGATGTGCAATATTCAGTCTCAGGCAGCCTCGGGATAGGTGCCGGAGGGAGGGGGATAGGCTCCGGCGGAGAGGAGGAGGAAGTAAACAGATCTTCGGCACGAATCACATACCACCGGCAATCAAATGCTTAGCAAAAGAAGGAACACATAGCTCACTTGAATCTTCCTATCCTTCTGGACCAACATTGAGAGAATGAGAACTGAATGAATGAACACATAAAATGGTGAAATGACAGAGTATTTAGATGCTATATTCAATTCTCAAAGGAACGTTGAGAAGCTAATAATATGGCCGCTTAAGTAAACGAAAACGGGTTTTGATAGAACTACTATCGGATCCGTACCAAAATTAATTACGTCAAGGTAAGGGAGTGTAGGTGCCCTAAATTTGGCACACAAATTTACCAAAATAGCACTACAATTTCTCAACAAACCGAGGTTACATTATCTATGGCTACACACGAAAAAAAGGCCTGCCACATGAAAAACCCCAATCTTCCTCTGAGAATCTTCTCAGAAAAACATTACAGAGCTACAAACATAAGTTTGTACAATATCAGAGGAGAAACAACACGTAAACAGCGAGGGGGTATCTGGTCAGGCTTCTTATCTTCTTAGCTTGCCCACCAGGATAACCAGTATGAGCATGATCATGGTCGGTCGCTCTGATCGTGACAGCGGCGGTTATGATGCTCTTCGTGTTTGTCTTCGTCCAGAAGCTTTTAGATGTGCTCTTGGTATGGGTTCTTCCGTTCTTTGTCTAATTGGTTCCGGCAATGCGTAAAAGGACGTGGAAAATGCTTTCAGCTACTTCATGCGATGCATCCTCCCCCTGAAACACAGAAATTGCAGGAATCAAAATGTAATACTACTACAGAGACGACCAATTTTCATAGAGCGTAACTTCAGCCGGTAACTTCATCAGAAGCAATCAAAATGTAATACTACAGAAACGGAGTTGTATCGACAATCTCGTTGATGTTCTAGATTCCATTTCTACCCGCCCACCAGGATACCAGCCCAACGCAGGCCCGGTTACACCAGGGTATGAGTTGACCCCACTTTACCAGAACCAAGACCCCCTAACTGTAAGCTAAATTTAGAAGCTCTTTTAACTCAACTGGATGGTGGATTATACCCGGCCAATCTTCAAATTTCTTCTAAAAGCTGCAGCAATGTACAAAACCGATTAAACTCACTTTTATTTGTCTAACCAAATGACAACAATGTTCTGCTCCTGGAGCTGAAGCAATAGACCCCCTCCCCACGTTTGTCTCAATCACCAACCCCCGTCCCCACTTTGATCTGATACATAACCATCAATCTCATATTCTCTCTTTAAAAGAAACAGAAATCAGACTTTGCATCGCGTTATGGCTATCAATACTTACATCCTTCAGTTATGTCCTGTAACCCCATTATTTACGCTTGGGGTAAAAACACAAATGCAGCTCCACAATTGCTCTCTGAGGGACATGGATACTAACACTACATATCCCAAGCCACAACTACATCTATCGTCCCTTAACCATTTAGCCCTATACTTCCACACACCAACCGCTAAAAAGTGAAAGAATTCATATAAATGCAATAAAAACTGGCATCAAGTTTTACAATCTGAATAGTGACACAGCCTTTCCCATAATACGACCGATGCACAACCATCCACCATTCATTAGAAGAAGGTATGACATGTATCTTAGGATGACAGCCAATGTGCAAACAAAACTACACATGTTCTATATCCGTTACAAATCCAGATTAGAATGGACACTGCAAAGAAATTCCACTCTGACCTCTAACGATAACAAGTCCAAACTAGAATGAGAACAGTGCCAACAGCTAAACCCACAAATAACTTAGCCTTACCCTTTCTAGATTGAAGCTTCAGATACAACTCGAGCCCACAACCAAGTACTCTGTGTAAGGCAAAGATCAACAATTTTAAGTCATAGTCAAATATCTTCTAAAACCTTCATATAAAAATGCATGTCTAAGTAACTCCCTCTATTCCAAGCATTTAACCCCTCAAGCCCTGGATGTAGGCGACAGCTAAGTTTATTGGCACTGCAAAACCTAGATTGTATACCCACCCTTGTAAACATATTCCCTTGCAGGTTTGGACAATTGTGAGAATACAATTTGTCTGCTCAGTTTTCTTGGTACGGTATAGGACTCAGAGATACAGGCATCTGTGTAAACAATGATGTGCACGAGAGACAACAAAAGTTTCACAAACATAATGATACAAACCTCCAGAGACATCGATACTGGCACTGTGTATTCAAAATCTGCCGCTTCAGATGGTCTAATGACAACTCGTCAGTTCCAAAACATGGTTGTTAGTTGGTGGTTATTGCTAGCCAAACAACTTGGGCCTATCAAATCAAATTGTGACTACAGTGTTCACCGAGAACCCCCAATAAACATATTCCTATGGCAGCTCACCAAATCATCTCACACACACTAGCTCATGGGGCTGTAGGAGAAACAATTGCCTTATGTGTCAGTTTGATAGATCTTCGTTATATCATGAACTCATCCTGGACTTGTTTATCATAAAGGGACTTTGCATCAGTTATGGTGGGTGGGCCTTGAAAGTCAAATCGGTTTACATTATGAACAAAATAGCACATTAATTAATCCAAATGTATGAAAAAATATCCACGTTAATTGTTCAATGTATCCCTTTTGCCTACTCGAGATATGCCAGGGGCCTCAAAAGCTTGACAGAGTCATCAAGGTCAGCGAAAAAAACAAAAATGGCTGTCCTCTCCATATCAACCCACCACTGAACGAACTCGGCATAGCCCAAAGAAACATCGCCGTCGGCAAAATATCTTGGCCTAACCCAGATAAAACATCGCTTCACCAATCACCAACAGTTTACCCAGATAAAATATCTTATGGGAGCTATGATCGGAACTCAGTTCAGTATCTCATTTCAGACTCCATTATAATTTGAATGTAGAAAGTTACATTCCTGAAATTCACCTTAATCCTCTAATCTCTTACCAAATATAATATTATCATCTGATTCAAGATTCTCATACTCATCCCCAATTTATGTGTCAAACCATTTATTGTAAGGTTAAGGGTGTTGTGCAGCTTGGCAGTGAGCAGAAACACAGGGCATATGGGAGAACGGAAATCTCTGCAAAGTGGCAGGTAATGGTAGTTGGTTGCATCAGACATGAAAGCAAGCCTGTGACGTAACAAAATAGAGGAGTAGTAGCAGATAGAGGAAGTCTTTAAGAAGATCTGAATCCGAATAATCAGAAGACTTTAATAATAGGCCATCAACAGTTTTCCTCTGTTAAAACATTGGCGCACGCAAATAAATGAAAGAATGCTAATATCAATTTAACCACACAGTTTCTAGCAATCCAAAGTCCTGTTTACAACCCAAAATCCAGCTTCTATTAGGATTTGAACGTAGAAAGTTACACTCCCAAATAAATTCATATTAATCCTCTCGTCTATTACCAAATACTACTACAATATCAGCTGATTCGATTCTCGTACTCATCCCCAAATTATGTGTCAAACCATGTATGTTAAGCGCAGGGGATGCGGGGAAATTGACATATCTGCAAATTTGCACCAGAGAAGCATGCAATTGCCTAATAGGAGGCTAGAGTTCACTCAACCAAGTGGTTTGAATTCGAATGCAACCATGTAATAGAAGTGAACGATAATGGAGGAAGCAAGTTTTCTTCGCATTCTTTCTAAATAAATATAACAAGTTAAAAAATAAAAATACATAAGAGTTACTCTGAAAGAGATAGCAGTACATGGGTACCTGCCTAGCAAGCAAAGCAGTCCACAGAAAATCCAAATGAACCACAGTACGAGTAGGTCTTGAAGTTTTCAACGACGGCGTGCAGCCCTCCGATGGCTGTCCGAATCACTCTGACGACGGAGCAAAACATTACATCGCCGTCGGGATACATAATACAAAGCCGGTTTCCACCAACGCCAAGCAGACAAACAGGCAACCAGTCCTCATCATTAGGTATCTCTCTACCCGCAGTCAATCCAGATACAAACACTCCGCACCACTCAGAATCGGAGTTAGTCAAATCATACCCAATCACCCGTCCAGACTGATCCCCACAGAAAAGTACACCATCCACAACCGCACAAGGCCCCCGACTAGAGAACTCAAAATCCACATCGCGCGACGCAACAAGGTCGAGATTAATATTATAACTCCAAAGAAAGTGACCACCAGTATGGAAAAGAACATGCCTGTACCCACAGCAATCCTCAAAGAGAGCGGAAACACGCGAAGTCAAAGGCGATAAGGAAACCGAACCGCCGTGAAGCCGGGCTTCCCATGTATCAGTTAACGGATCGTAAATCTCCAGGAACGGCTTAGTGGCATAACAGTTGGTCCCAATGGGGTGAGTCATGCCGAGACAGCAAGCACAGGCGAGGCCTCCGAAGACGTAGAGTTTACCGTCTAGAGCGAAAGCACAGGGACTCATTCTCGGTGATTGCATGTCCTTCATCTTGTGCCAAACACCACCCTTGGTGACGTCATAGGAATAGACGCGTCTGCCGAGAGCGGTTGATTGGGGCGAAGGTGGAGCTCCTATTGGTTGGGAGAGGGATGAGTCGATTCCACCGCCGATGAGGTACATCTTGGGGTGGACAAACACCGATGTGCACTGTTCGGTTCCGGGGAGTGTCGGGATCGGTGCCGGAGAGAGAGGGCTAGGGTTCGTCATCTCCGTCGCCGCCGCAAGTGAGGAGGAGGAAGTAAACAGATCTTTGGAATTAATCACATACCACTGGCACTCCCTACAACCACCGCCTGTTGGGTCAATCGAACGGATGTAGATGGATTTGGGGCGGTCCGATTCCTCCTCCATGGGTTTCCATCTGAAGCCGGCCTTGGCAATCCATGAATCCTCACTTTCGCCGCTATCTCGTCCGATTCCTCCATAGATTTCCATCCGACCTCGTTGAATTGATTCCTCCGCAATTTCGTCTGACAGAGAGGGGAAGAGAGGGAGGGTTTTCCTCTGGTTAGGGTTTAGGGGTAGAAGACGATTGGGGCAGAAAACAGGCGCGAATTCTATTTTCCCTTTTCTTGGAACCCCAGTTGCATATGTATAGCACTATAGCTATTTGTCATGGGTAAAAAGATTCTAACGCCCCCTTAAGTTTGGTGTGAAGACACTTACGCCCCCCTTATGTTTGTAAACTTTCCCTCTTAGATTTACTACATCTGTTTCTCCACTTTCAGCCTACTTAGAATTTTTATCACCATTCACTAAGTCACTTTAACCCAGTGATGATTAGCAAAACGATATAAGAATTTGGTAATCTTTGCATGGTCTCGTACAAACTTTATTCTACAACACCATGAAAAAATTCCAAAAAATAATGTTATTTTGCTATCTAAATCACTGAGTCAAAGTGACCAGATACGGGTTAAAAAGTCAAAGTAGGACAATGTAGAAGAAACATAATAAGTATATTTCAGGAAACTTTCACTCTTACGAATAACTCATTCATCATGTTATTCCTTTTCTGCTGTTACATTTTGTTCCACCTCCGCCTATAAGCCCTTAGTCGTTCCGTTACGGTCGAAACAATCCCACTTATATATTTTAGACTATTCGGTGATGGATGCACAAAGAGCCGAATGTGTGATGGACAGCATAAAAAAAAGTCCTCTTTACCGCCATCACCCTCGTCCGCCAATATGTTGGCGTCCCCAATGCCTCTGTGATCATTCACTCATGGCGAGTACACTATACGAGCTTCTCTCCTCTTGGATTTATAGTATGTCTAAGACAACATATACAGAGTGATTTTGGTAACCACTGAAACAACATGGTATGGTATTGGAGACAATCGCGTTCCTATTGAATTAGGTTCTTTAGGTGTCATCTACCACCCCGTTTCTTCTCTTTAGCCCCCTTTCTATTTTTGTACGTTTCCTTTCTATTACCCTTCCTCATTTGGCAAGATTTTGGTTGTAAAAAGACTATTTTACCCTTCAAAAAATACCCCACTTGATTTGTTTATATTATTTTCAATAAGATTTGTTTGTTTTTCTCACCACTGTTATCTTCACCTCCTCAGATTTTTGTTCATACCCATCTCTTATCTTCATTCTTCACCACTCACACTCTTTCTTATCTTCTCTTTCTTCTCCCTCGCCACTCACTAACAACACCATCGCCTCCTCATCTTCATCACCACTCACCAACAACACCATCGCCTCCTCATCTTCATCACCACTCACTGGCCACCGACCATCCCCCTCTCCCTCACTATCTCCATCTCTAACTCCGAGAGGGAAAACGCCTCTGCCGATAACGTAAGGAGGCGCCGCCACCATCAACGATGGAAGACGTCACCACGACGCCGTCAGCGATGGAGGACGACGCCACCGTCACCGATCGATGGAGGCAAGACTCACTGATGGAAGACGCCGACTCCTCCCTCCCTCTATCTCCTCTTATCTCCTTTACTCTCAAAATCTCCGATCTGTGTTTTTTTTTTTGCAGATCTAGAGATGGAGGTTGAGATTCGTGTTGGGGTCGACGTGTCCCCCTTCAGATTCATCTTACTTGATTCAGAACGCTGATGGAGGAGGTGGATCTGTGCTCTCCGGCGTTGGTGGCGACTGGGTCTTTCTCTACGGCGACCACATCAGCTTCTTCCTCTTCTCTTCTTCTTCCTCTGAGTTTTTTCTTCAATTTGTAATTTTTTGTTTGATTTGTAATTATATTTTTTATTCTGTAAAGATATTGTTGGTGGATCTGTTACAAAGTGTTGTTAGTAGTGGTTGTTGACTGGTGGTGGTGGAGGTCTGTGGTGGAGGTCTGTGGTGGTGGTAGTGTTGTTATCAACAATAGAGAGGGAGGGGACAAGGACAAGAGAAAGGGGAGGGGTAACAGAGTCTTTTACCCAATTTCCTTAATTCTTGTGCAAACTCAAAGGGGGCTAAACACAAGAAAAGGAGTGGTATATTTTAGTTATACATATGTACAGAATAAAGTAAACATTTGTTCACCCATAGTGACTTCATCCTCTACTGGTTAAGTTAATTTTAGAGCCATTGTCATGCATTTAATAAAATCTCGACAAGATATAGGGAAAACAAAAATACAAAAACCTAAACAGACAAGCCATAAAAAAGGCAGGAAACAAAACATACTAACAGCACTATATGACACACCCGAAAAGCTAACTACGTACCAAAAGCTGCTGTTGTTAGCTGATGAGCCTCGCTAAGATGACATCTGTGTACTTTGTATAGACTACAGTGATCGAGACGTGAGATATATAGTCGAATGTTAGACAAAAGTGGAGCATCCGATGGAATGCACTGCTCAGTGCCTTGATTTTATAGGTGATTAATTAGGCAGTATGAGAATATACGTACAAAATAAAGTGCGCAGAATGAGCTATAAAAAGAGTGCGTTGGACGGCTATAAACTCTGCTTGGAGAGGAGACAAATCTAGCCAGGTACATGAAAACTAGAGAGAAATGTTGGCTCGCTGCTGGAATATTATTCATCACATCGAAGGTGTTGTCTCCAGGATCCATCAACTATGTTCGAGCAGTTTCTCTTCGAAGAGATGTGATTATGTTAAAGGATAATAGGAGGGGGTCTTCATACTGAACATGAGAGTGAGAGACTTTGTGTCTCACAGACTGGAAAAGAAGAATATCCGCTTGGCATGAGACTTGAAGGGATGAAATCAAAGCCTGAAAACGAAATACCCTTTTAAAAGAGCCGCATTCCTAGATTTCCAAGAGCCCATAGTAGAGCATATCCCTGGAAAGCATTGTCACCGCGGGGAATGATAATATGTGCCAGCCAATCTTAAAAATTAGGAATAAGGGGTTGATGATTGCTTGGAGACTGCAAAGTGATGAGGCAAGACCAGGAGTTAAATGTGCTTCAAGGATTCTGGGGAAGAACCACATAGAGGGCGGTGGCACAATGACTTTGTGTGTATATCCGCAAAGTGTACGGTATTTTTTCAAGTAATCATGGTAAGTCCCAAGTGTTATCGAACCCAAATGACTATGAAATACCCCGTTTTGTGACTAAGGGTATTTTGGGTATTCGTGATATTCGACTATGGATACTTTGGGTATTTGTGACATGTGACTATGGATATTTTGGGTATTTGTGATATTATTACTTGTGTTGGGAGTGAAATCTAAATGTTGGGGAGTCATTTGTAAAGCTTTGCTAGCAATTTGGGGTCTTTGCGTCTTTTATCTAAACTTATTAGTGCCTTTAATTAAGTTGGGGGAGGTAGTTGTCTTATTACCTAAACTAGTGGTGGAAAAGTGTCTTTCTGCACTGATTGATATGATTTTTGACCCAAAAATAATACCAGACAGATTTTCTCACCCAAAATCACGTCAGTTGTGATTTTTCTTCATCCTCATCGTATCCTCTCTCAATCCCTCTCTATCTCTCTTCCTCTCTCACGATCAAACATCAAAAAAAAAACCCTCACGCCTCTTCCTCTCTGGTCGTCTCTCTTCCTCACGGCAACAGAAGCAGCAGCGGCATCACAGCCACCGCCGCCTCTCTCTCTCAGGTTCGTCTCTCTCTCTCTCACTCTCTCTCTCTCTCTCTCTCTGCCGTGCGTTCTTCTTCTCCTTCTCTTCCTGCGTATTGTTCATCTTCTTCTTCTTCCTCCATGATTGTTGATGTATATTTTTCCGGCAGCCTTGATTTGTCGCCAACATCTTCATCTCCATTACTTCAATCACTCGAATCTCTCACATCTCACGTAAGTAACATGTTACTCGTTAATTTCAGATTTGTTGTACTCACTTTGATTACTATCTTCACCACGTAGAACATCTCTAATCACTTTATTCGTTGTTCAAGTGATTATTCATAAACCCTAGTTTATGTAAGGGGTTAAATCAAGCCGAAACAATAGGGTTAGCTAGTAATTACCACTTGTTTGATGTGGGTATTCATGTTGTATTAGGTTTAGTATGAATGTAGGATGAACTAGATGATTGGGGAGAAAAGTTTCATGAAAATTGTTATTTCCCGTATGAGTATTTTGAGGGGAATTTGATATTTGAAACGAGCATATCTTTTGATTCAGGAATCGAAATTTAGATCCGTTTGAGGCTAAACTTATTATTTCGAATGTTTTGAATCCAATGGAACTGTTTTTGAGCCATGATCTGTTTGGGAAACTGGAGTAATAAATTGGTGAAGTTATGATAGGTTATGTATACTTTAGGTTATGGGATTTTGGAATAAGGTTTTGGGATTGGTTTGGAAGTATGAATTAAGGGGGGATGTTGGGTTGGTTTTAGAACCTTAAACCGTTGGGTGTCATGTGCATATAATATAGCTTAGTATTTTTATTACTAACAAACTGTTATTTAATTAGAGTATTGTTAACTTGTAGGCGACGAATTCACCGACGACGCATACGTTGAGTACTACGATTGAGTCGCCGTAATCTCTTGCAAACGAGGTGAGTAAACATGCCAGGCCTAGTGTGCCTAACACCCTTCGTGTCAAATGATTTCTTTTTTACATGTCTCAAAATGGATTACGTGCTATGTGTTTATGTGTCATTTAAACATCCAATCTTGCTTGTAACTGCTTTTCTTGGAAATAACATAATAAGTTATCAATTCACGATAACGTAAAGTGGAAGAGTTGTGCGGGATTGTCTCATGGTTACTATTGGGCTTGGTCGGGTTATACCCGGCCAATTAATTGTATTTAATCCGGTTGCAAGGCCCCGGATCGCTCCTAGTACTCACCCTTCTGACCGCAAGAAGTCTGTAAGGGGGTGTCGACACTTAAGGTCTTGGATGCTTGCGAAGAGATTGGTTCTTTCCCCGTATCAACTAATTGAAATTGTGATCTTTTCGAATTAATGGTTATTAATGGGAAAAAGAATGAGTATGAAATTTGGGATTTCCCAACTTGAGTATTGAACTCGAATTTGCGAGCTGTAAACTCTCATGTTTTCTTAAAAGCGTCAAATTCAAACTTCCGCTGTGTTTAAAGTTGAACTCCTACTCGCAAAAATGGTCATTGTTTTTATATGCTTGGGTGTTTGCTTGCCAATATTTTTATGCTGATTTTTGTACTGTGGTGTTTCTTTTTATTTCTGCACCACAGGTCCAGGTGGTGAGTATTTGGCTTAGCGGGGGACGCGGTTCATCACCTAGAAAATTAGTAATTTTCAGTTCAATAAAAGTAGAACTCTTTTGTTAGATTATAACACACTAGTTTGTTAAGCGCCCACGTTTGAGGCAACTTTGGAGTTGTAATAAAGTTCTATTGTTTAACTTTTAATTTAGTTTGCTTGAGATCCACTTTTAAATGTCCTTGTATCCGGGCTTTGTCTCGGGTACGGAGTGACACCCCCCGGGCCTCCGGCTTGGTCATTTTGGGGGTGTTACAGACTAAGTGTCTCCTTAGCTATTTTTTAATCAAAAAAATATCTCGAATTGATTGCTAGTTTTTAACTAAACTACTAATCATAAAATAAAAGATAAATAAGTAAATTCTTAATGCGGAGATAAAAAAAGGAACGCACTAGGACATTCTCGTTACAACACTAGATTGGTTAGTATTCGGTGATGAATCGTGGACTACTAAGTACAGAAATCGATACTTGGTCAAGCGAACAAATATAACAGGAGCGGTTAGTCGCAGGTCTCTTGATCTTTAATTAGTCAATTCGTGTTATATGATTAGGTTGGTCGCACTAAATCACAACAATAAATAAAAATGTTTTTTCCTACACTATAGCTGTTAACTCATACAAATAGTAATAAATTGAGTGTTGTTGCTATATGTTTGTTATGGAACCATAAAAGAGCTTTCACGAGATCATCACGTGAGATTGATAATCAACTACCACTCCGTCTCACCTCTAATGCATCATTGGAGGTGGGACTAAAGACAAAAAATGATGGTATTTTACTGCATTGTCCTCACAAGGAGGAAACAATTACACATCATTATCAAAAGATCACATCACATTTGGGTATTAATGAGGATATTGTTGCCATTTAACCAGCTTAGGTTACCATAAAAGGAAACTTTTAAAGGTGAGTGGAAGTCCAAATAAGGAAATGGTGCATTAGAGGTGGGACGGAGTGGTATGTGGCTTATCCCTTTCGTTCTTCTTAATTTAGAATAGTAATTCTGAAAGGAAGGATTATCATGTCTTTACACTGAATTCAGAATAGTAACTCAATGTGCTTTATAACTATATTTATTGCGGAATCTATAATAGTAATGTGGTTCATTATAAATTATTTATTTTCGAACAAGTTGGTTTGAGATTTCTATTTTCTGCAATCATATACTAGCTGAATTTAGAATAGTAACGTGAAGCATTTAGAGGGAACGAAATGTCTTTGTTCTGTGTAAGTCGTGGACGTACAATCGTCATTCTATGTTTATTTAACAGCTACATCATCAGTTATTTACATGTTTGGATGTATGTTTTACTCAAGTTTTACTGATATTTTTTTAATTTGATTCGAAGTGTTATATTTCAAAACACCACATGTACTTGATGGGATTAATGGGAGCACACGATCCGATCTTTATAATGTCTAAAATATTCTCCTAATAATTCCTCATTTCATCGTTGGAGAAAAAACAATAATAGGCTGAGTTAAGGTGAACATCAATGCCGCCTGGAACATTAAGAGGATGAAAGTAGCGGCCGATGTCGTGATAAGATATAAGAGGGGTGTCTTCATGAGCATTAAAACAACCGAAGTCCCCTTCCTAGGGTCTGCTCAAGAAGCACAGGCGAATGCTCTTACCGAAGGCATAGGTACACAAGAGCTCAATCTCCAAAACCTGATCTTAGAGAGTGATTCAGAAATTCTCGTGAGAACTATGAGAGGGAAGAGAAAACTATATTTTTTCATAAAAAATAAAATATCTTTCTAAAAAAGTTGTTTGAAATTATAGCTGGATCATTTGAACATGACAATATGACATTTCGGCACTAGATTACCCCAAGTTGGGCCACAAAACTAGAACATTGATCTCTTCATCCAACAGGCCCATTAATGAAATCAAAACTCTTAGTTAAGGGCCACAAGACTAGAACATTGATCTCTTCATCCAACATGCCCATTAATGAAAGCAAATCTTTTAGTTAAAAGACCCCGCTTTCTTTACAAACATTTAGATGACTTTTTTTAAAGGTTAAAAATATTATTTATTTTGTACCTATTGAGTTTTTAAAAAAATGTAGTTACTTTTCTAGTAAAAAATATTATTAACTTGATTTCTATTTTATCTCTTAAAAAATAAATTTAATGAGTAAAAAGACAAAAAGAATTGAAATTAGAGAAATTATCTTTTTCACTCTTATAAAAAATAAAATAGTTATCTAGAATAATCGGAAAAGAAATATAATTAGAGAAATTATCTTTTTTCACTCTTATAAAAAATAAAATAGTTATCTAGAATAATCGGAAAAGAAATATAATTAGAGATAGAAATATAATTAGAAATATAGTTAGAAAATATTTGTTATGAAAATAAAAGTTATAATTGAAGTTATGAATTTTTTTTTCATAACTTCAAAACATGTACACATAGGGCACGTTTGGTGTTGTGATTGAAAACTGGGAGTACGGGGGGGTCCTACAATATTATAGAGTGTATTGATATTGAGAGAGTATTAATTATATTGGGAGGATTATATAACACGTTTGTTTGCACCACTATAATAAAGGGGTATTAAGCCTTTAGTATTGAATCCCACCTATATGGTGGGATTAGATTTTAGGCATAAAAGGGATAAAGATAATAAGGGGGGATTGAATCCCCCTTCAAAATATCCCTGCACCAAACACCGGTTATTATCCTCTACTGATATTATTGTTACTGTACCCCTTTTTATCCCAGCATCAAACATGCCTAGGGTGATGAGTCACCTAGTGTGATGATGTGATCTACACACTTCGCAATGAATGCAAACCACTTACCACTCTGATTCTTCTCTTCGATATCATCTTGATTTTTATTTCTATTAATTAGATCAATTTGACCCACTGATTTGGATAGCTAAATAATGCATCTTTTTGATAAATTTTTCGTGATGTTGTAGAGTAAAAGTTGCTCAATAACAAGGTGAAAAAATTTATTAAAAAATTGAATCATTTTGCAATTCAAATCACCCGGTCAAAGTGATCCAAATACGAGTGAAAAAGTCAAATAGATTGAAATAGAAGAAACAAAATGGTACTTACATTATGTTTGGGAAAAGTGTGAGAAAAGAAATGACATGAAAACTTTATTTACGTAAGAAAAAAATGATAAGAAATTGTTAAGTTTTCTCACATACTTGTTTGGATTGCTTAAGTGAGAAATGATAAGAAATAACGATACTTTCTCATTTCTCATGTCCGGTTTAGCATATTTATAGAAATGAAAAGAAAAATTTCATATATGTTACCAAAATAACCTTTAATAACATAATGATACATTAATGTTTTATTTTTTGATGGATAATTATGTCATAAAAAAATAGTTGCTCTCTTCTAGTTTCTTATCTTACCAAATCTCACCACTTTTGGTGAGAAAGAAAAATTAGGTTACGTGAAATTTCATTTCTCATACTTTCTCACGGATTCTTACATAAGACTAATCCAAACACCAATAAGTAAATCTTCTCTCACAAATTCTTTTCATTTCTCGCCAAATCATGTACCACTTCGTCCCACCTCTAACGCACTATTTGGACTTTTTTCACCCGTAGCTGGATCACTTTGACCCGGTGATTTGGATAACAAAATGATTAAATATTTCGATAATTTTTATGGTCTTGTAGAATAAGAATTACTCTACAACACTATGAAAAAGTTATCTAAAAATTGTAAAGTTTTGCTATTCAAATCGTCGGGTCAAACTGACCTGGTGAATAGTGGTAAAAGTTCAAATGGTGCAAAAGAGGTGGGACGAAGTGGTAATAAAGACATAGTTGTGTTACTTATGGGTGACCTAGCGTGATCTACATTTCACAATGCATGCCATCAACCAAAAGGAGCCCATGACATTTTTTTTTTTTTTGAAATAAAAGGAGTCTATGACATTGAATGCAAGCACCTACCCAAATATCTGCCCTCCTTTTCCATTAAATATCCCATTCATCACTCTCCACTCCACTCCTCTCCACCCCTCTTCCTCCTCACCGGCGCAACCACCACCACCACCACCGCCGCCGAAAGCAGTTGCCTTCGAGCATTCTACCAGTTCCGTCATGGACCCAACTCTATTTATCTCGTGGATCTGGTAATTCCTTGACTACTTCTCTTCTCAAGCTCACTAATTTCTCTTTCTTTGCGTGCTTTTAGTATTTTTTGCGGGCTTTTCAAGTTCTGGGACAGTGAGGTCTCACTCACCCACCACGTGTTTGATCAAATTCCCGAATGAGCTGGTGTGTGAGAGAATAGAGATGCCTCACTTCTAGGTTCACCCACCACGTGTTTGATCAAATCTCTCTTTCTTAAGGGTCTTAAGCAGTCTGTATATGCATTCCAGGGTGTCTCTCTGTTGTTTATTTGCACATATCACTGCGCCTAGAGTGCTGCAATTGGAGTTAAAACTGTGTTTTCTCTGTCTCCATGTGAAATAAGTAAGACCAGTTTTTTAAAGAAAAACCTGGCTTCTTCTCTGTGCAGTGTGTACTTGAGTATGAACTTGATATGATGCAAAACTAAAATGTGGCTATAAGTAACTAGATGCTAATCGATATTCGTTGTTTGAGATATCTTTATACAGTTTGAATACTGCTACAGTCTGGATGGTACAGTAGGGGCTTATGTTGATTATTATTGCCCAGCAGCACTCTTGAAAGAAATCTTCCTTCTTACTGGATGTACCAACGTTATGTTAGGGTTTTCGTTAATGTAGCTCAAGCTTCTTGATAAGAGTCTAATCATTGCTCTTTGATAAGTTGCACTTCTTTTATGTTTTTCCACCATGAATAGTGGTAGTCTTTAGTTTTGTCCAAGGTTGAGGCCTGGTTGATACTATATTTGCTCCACCTTTTACACAAGCTGTTGGAGATGCTTTAACAGTTAACTGGATTATAATCAATATTCATGATATGTGGCTTAGAGGACACATAATTTCATCTAGATACAGTGTATGCTCTTTGTAGGAGCTTAAACTGTGCAAGACTTTGGCAGTGTATCTGTTTTGGACCAAACTGACAATTTAACTATGTCAAAGTTGCCATTGAAGTTGGTATTGAGTCTGTAATAGTGCTTTTACAAATTGAATTTGGTACATGTCTGTCACTACTTATAATGCCACTATGCAGGTCTATCGGTTTAACTAACGGTTTGAAGTGCAAGACAACAACTTGCTTCTGTCTACTTCTCCAAACCCTGATTTTAAAGATCTGTTCCGGTGGAAGTGCAATTGTCGGAGTACTCTGCGTGCGAGTGCTTGCCATTTGTGTTGTCAAAAGATTAGGCATTACTACTGTAAGTTGGATCCTTTCTGTTCTCTATTTTTGCAATCATATTTGCAGCTAACCTTTGTTGTTCACTTGTTCCTTGAATTGGTTACTTGACTCGATTGGGGGACAAAGTGATTCTTTTGGGTGCTATGTATGCTTCCACTCTCTTTCCTAACTTCTTTGTCGTGTATCTGTTGGGTACAATGCCTCGCTTAAGCCCCATTGATATTAGAAAGGGAATGGTATAATAACTGATTTTACTGGAAACTGATTGCAAGAACTATTTCCTTTCTATTAACTGGTCGCAAAAGTCTATATGAAAAGTTAGAAAAAGGCAACCACAGTAGTACATTTGTCTGTATGACTAGTACTTTTAATAACAAAGCAGGTATGAAGTCATATTAATTCTATTCACCCTTGAACTTAATGTGAGCATCACCATGCCTTGCTCGAACAATGTTGCAACCATATTTAATAAAGCTTTGTTAAATCTGGGGTTAATTGCAACACCCCCCTCTGGTTGGGTTTGTGCGAAAGACCCCATGTAGTTCCGGATGTTTCAGAAGACCCCCCCTGTGATTTAGTTTATGTGCGAAATACTTACAGACGTTAAGTCATGTGATGAATGACCATGTTGCCCCCATATTTAATGGTCTCTTAGCACGTTGTGGAGAACTTTTTCCATTATTTCTCATTTGGATTTGGATACGGAACAGACGGGGAGAGAAAGGGGGTTGACTTTCGTCCCAATCTTCACTTATGCGGAACTGAAGGATTTTGATCCATGTAAGGGACCCTAGTTAAACTAATAAAAGGCTAATTCATTTGTATAAGAGATACGTCTGGTCTGTGGTGCATTCTATGAATTTCAATGGTTATCCCTCTTTAACTATGAAGTTAACCATCTCAATTCACAGTCTCTTTAGGAAATCGACCATGGCCACAGAGCATATTTTAGTTGCTTTCTTCTTGGTAGAACAATTTATAATATTTTCGAGCATTTGGGTGGCTCCAAGGCAGATTGTATAAGAGTTCGGCTCGAGCAACTGCTCAGGTAGATTTTTGAAGTTGCAAACTAGTTGGGTTTTCTTCTTTGTTCCTTCCGTTGATGATTAGCTATACTGTGAGGTTATTTATAGCTATACTGTGAGGTTATTTATAGTAAGATAACCATTTGAGTTCTGGTTGGGTTTTCTTCTTTGTTCCTTCCTATGAACTTAACCATATGAAGTTATTTAACTATGACCTTAACCGTCTTTGTTCTCTGTTTTGTTCTTTAGTAAATAACTATGAACTTAACCATCTTTGTTCTCTGTTTTGTTATCTTACTATTGTAATAATTATGCATTTTGTGATACTATTGATATTGGTTTCTTTGATACCGTGTTCTCTTATATTTGTGCAAGTTGTGAATTTTCTTTAGTGTATGATGATTAGATGGAAAGTGATTGTGAATTGGTTGTCCCTTCTTTCTGCAGGTCCAATGCGGTGGATGTCTTGTTGCATTACGGGGGTGAGTTAGTCTTGGATTAGAACATGCCAATTGGGTACAAGTATGTGGGGGGAAACATAAAGAAGTTTGTTTGTCACCGTGACTGGCTGAATTACTACCGACTCATGGAAATGGCCAAGATGGTGGGGATTGGTTCTTGTGTCTTTAGCTTCCAAGTACCAGATCGGGTTAACCATGTATCCTTCTAACCAGTATCTCGACTCTCTCTCTCTCCCTCACCATGCATCCCTACGCCTCCTCCTCCTCCTCATCGCTGCCAGCAGGTGGCATGTTGTATACATCAGAGCGTAGATTCCCAACTTAGCGAGAGGATGTGTTCACTGTGAACAAAGGTGTTGTTCTCATTGTTCTCCGAAAACATTCTGGAGCCGACGTTCAAATAGTAGACGATGGTGCCCACGCCAATCTCGTAAAATTTGTTATCACCGGAGAAGTTTGGCAGATCTAGAGGGCAGAAATGTGCATAACTCAAATCCTTGATGTAGTCAAATATAGAGGTAAAATAAGAAAAGTCTTTCTGCCGGCGTATGTACTTGGATTTCGCCGGCGGAAAGACTATTCTTATTTTGCCTCCGTATTTGACTGCATCGAGGATTTGAGTTATGCACATTTCCGCCCTCTGGATTTGCGAGACATCTCCGATGATGACAAATTTTACGAGATTTGCATGGGCACCATCGTCTACTATTTGAACGTCTGCTCCAGAATTCTTCGGTGAACAATGAGAACAACCCCTCTGTTCACAGTGGACAATCCTCTCACTAAGCTGGGAATCTACGCTCTAATGTATACAACATGCCACCTGCTGACAGCGATGAGGATTAGGAGGAGGCGTAGGGATGCATGGCGAGTGAGAGAGAGCCGAGATACTGGTTAGAAGGAGACATAGATGGAGAGAGGTAGTAGTGATTTGTTGGTCGGGTGAGTTAGAAGGAGGAGGCTGTGTGTATATCTTTAACCTCTATATAAAGAGGCTAAGCAAATTAAGAAGAGGCTGTTTGGGCGACGTGGCCCAATCAGAGGCTGTTTTCTCGTCCAAATGGCAATTACCATGTTGCCCCTGCGTCTTCTGTTAAGCGCTGCCTTTTTGTTCACTCAGCTCCGAGCAACCAGGCGACCGAACTGATAGGTTTTGACACAGATGCAGAGAAGAGACATGCCCTAGAGGCAGCCTTGCGCGAAAGGCAGACAGAGAGCGAAGTAGCCATAGAGGCTTTCGTCGGCAGGAGGCGATGCCTATTTGCGTCACGAAGCAGCTACAAGCCTGCTTAGAGTCGGTGGGTTTGTGTTTTCTTCCAAAGATATAAGAGAGAGTGGATACTCAAAGGCGGTGGTTGTGGTAGCGCAAAAGGCAGACAAAGATGAAGGGGGTGAAGACGACGGGGGTTGGTTGTGGTAGGCCAAGAATCAAAATCCCTAAAATTCAGAAGAATATCTGGAGCCAAATCTTCTCAATTCTTCCAAAGGCTTTGATTTCCCTCTGCTTTTCTCTCGCCGATTTCTCGATGTTTTCAGAAACTGTTCAGGGTTTTGTGAAGCTGAGGAAGGTAAACAAAATCAGTTATTTGATATGGGTTCTGTGAAATTGTATTCTTTGAGCTGTAATTGGGTGTGGACATATTTTGTTTGCTTTATTTGATCAATTATTTGTGCGGTGGAAGTGACACATTTTTTTCTACTACACTGTCTCTATTAGCTTCTGTTAATTCATAAGAACATGAAATCTATTTATGGCTTACAAAACTTTGATTTTTCTGTGATTGAGGAGCATTTTCAACACTGTTTTTTGGCCTTCGCACAAGCCATTGGATGGCTACTAGCCAAATGTTTTTTCTTGGGGGTTTGAATGGAATGCTTGTGCTGATAAATGTATGGTCGTGTCAATATGATGTGTTAAAATTTCGTAACCTTGAGGTCTTTGATATCCTTTGAAGTTTAGACTTTTTCCGGCATTGTTTCCTCTAACATCACCATATGAAATATTGTTTCTTTTATGTCAGGTTAGTACGTCATGGGCGACCGGATTGATCATTGGTCTCTCTTTTGGGGGAATCCTTTCTCAGGTATCGCAGTATCCTATTTGTGGAGATGAATTAAATGTTGATTTAGACGCATATTATTTGTGGGATATAATTAATTTCTCAGCTTTCATAATTATCCGTTCTAATGAAGCGTTCTGATGTATTCTACCAGCAGAGAGATATCCAGACATATTTTCCGTATATTCTGTTTTTGGGAGGTAAATTTACTCTTCTCTACCTTTTTCTTAACCCGGAATTTGGATTTTAGGAATTATTATAATAACAAGTCCACTTAAATACACCCGGCGTTGTAGGTTTCCCTACTTCTTGCCTTGCCTCTGTATATAAGTGTTTTCATGTATGGTGATGGTTGCAACCTTTTGGCTTCCTGTTAGTTATCTGATTAATTCAACTGGCCTTGTCATTTTTTTTTATTATTCATTGGTGTGTAAAT
Source organism: Linanthus parryae (assembly GCA_023055425.1). Classification (NCBI taxonomy): domain Eukaryota; kingdom Viridiplantae; phylum Streptophyta; class Magnoliopsida; order Ericales; family Polemoniaceae; genus Linanthus; species Linanthus parryae. Next base: position 5,299,729 of record JALGPY010000002.1, read on the forward strand.
GTTTCATTTTGGTTCTTTTTAATTTGAGATAACACAAGAAAAATGAAAAGCTTGCGGCTCCTGGAGTGTGTAGAAGTATGGTATACCTTTACATCCTTTCATCCTTTGGCAGTGGTTTTCTATGCCTTTTTTTTTACTCAAGTTGGATAATTGATGACAGTTGTGGATGTTTTCTAATTCAACTATTGTTTATTTGACTGCCAATTTCCTTTATTTCTGTGAACATTCCTTTCAAAGTCCATAAGCACTAAAACTTTGTTTCTTGCACTGCTGTGTCATGTGAATTAATTGACAGGGTAATTCTTCATATTCTGTTGAGATATGAAAATGAAAATACGACCTCCCATATAAAGGCATAAGATGTGCGTTGCAGTTTAAGAGTATGTTTGGCACCCGCTGATCTGCTGAAAAGTCAACTGGAGAAAGAAAATAGTGAAAAAGTTTACTAAACTACGGATCAATACTATGTTCCAGAAGAGCTGAAAGAAAAAATATCAAAATCAACCAGGCTGGAACAGATTGTTCGAAGATTCGTCATTTTAGTACAGTTTTTGTTTCGAAACCTCTCTGCGGCACTTCAGTATGTGCATCATTATATACTATGGTGTTGAATGCGGAAGCCAAGTTGTCTCTCCTCTTTAGTAGATCCACTTGGATTTCTTGGTCGATAGTTTTCCCATCAATACCTCTTTTGATAAATGGGGCGCATCTTGCCTAGCCAAGAAATGTTAGGTAGCTACCTTTTTAGAGAGTTCCTGTTGTTCGAGCTCGTGGTATAGCCCCGCCCTCTGAGAGTACGCTTGCTTAAAGAAAGAGAAGTGGAAGAGGGAGAGGAAGAAGGCTGGCATAAGCCTAAGAGTACCATCTGTCCAGTGCTACATCTATACAATTACAACCCGTCTCTGCTCAATGGATCCAAAACACCCATTGACCGAGAGCATTATATTAACTTAAAGAGAAGGAATACCTTGAAACAGCTTCTTCTACGTAGTAATTGACTGAATGAATGGGTAAAGAAATGAGAGTTTGTTTGGAGCCACCCTTTGTTGCTTAGGTGTTCGTTTACCAACAAAGGGAGCTATTAGACGCCTTCTTTAAAGAGTTAGTTGTTCCAGTAGTGGGAAGGATGGGGAATATCTCCATTAAGGATGGAATGTCTGTTGCTTCTTAATAAAAGAATATTCAACTAAAGAGAAGATTAAGATAATGAGTATGGTGAATAAACGGGGAGAACTTTTTAATAGCACTCTGCCTGCATTATCCAAGGGAAGCTCCATAAGTACGATTGTTCACAAACACTGCTACATCTTTCGTCTTACTAGCTTGGCATCTGTTTCTGATGATTAGTTGTTATGCATGTTATATCTGCCCCACCAGCTCCACAACATCTCCATATCTATAGCAATGGGCATATTTGTTTAGGTAATGATCAATATTTTCTGTTTCTTGAGGAATATATTGACCTTCTAAAGTATACAATCATTTTCTTTGTTTGATTTGCTCCCATAAAATGCTAGGTTATAAGGTGCATTCATTTCACTCATTTTCTTTGTTAAATTAAGTATTTTTGGTTCATTGTGTGATAATGATGGTTAAATGATCTGAGTTGTTTGATCAACTATTAGTGTCGGATCCTTCTTTCTATCTGCTGATTTTTATTTTTATTATTATTATTATTATTATTATTATTATTATTATTATTATTATTATTATTATTACTACTACTACTACTACTATTATTATTATTATTATTTTATTTTAATTTTTTTTACAAAAAGACTAATCAACCTTTGTATCTTTCTCTTGTTGTCTCGGGTCCAAAATAAGGACCGCCTTTCATGGGTGCTTTCAGTGAGGCTGGCACAGCTGGGCACATGGTTTTTTCTTTTCTTTTATATATATGTTGTTTTAACTTTTTAATCCCAGTGTTCTTAGTTCTCTTGAGAATGCATGTACCTACTTTTATCTTAGTAATGCAGCAAGAGCGTTAAAGATTCAATTGAATACAATGAGTTCTGATGAAAATCACCAAAAGCTTCATTTTGTACGGAGGCGGAATATATTTGCTTTATTCTCATCAAACTGCCACATATGGCCAAAAGCTCTTCACTGATTGAAGGGTGCATTTTAGTAGATAGAGATTTTTCTTTCTTTGACAGTGACTACTACTATTGAACAAAATACGTCATAGTGAGAATAGCGATTTAAACCTAGAAGGATATTTTTGGTTGTTTATGGTATGAGAAATTGATAAAAATGTTTACTCATCCAGCTATGAATTGTTCATTGAACTTTGAAATGTATGGGAATGCATCGTGTTCTTCTGGTTGTCGGCTTGTCCTATTCTTCTTTTGTGCCTTTCTTTTCCCTATTCTTTGTTCCTGATGCGACACCTCACTCCTTGACAAATAGAAGTACAAGTATTTGTCGTAGACTCAGTTCTTATCTAGATGCATTTTAAGTTATGCTTATGTTCAGACTTACTGCAGTCGTTCCGAAACCTAATTGTATTATTTGCTAACTGACTTGTGTGTAGAGATTGGCATATCGAAAAACTGAAAGTTAAACTGGCTGATGCGTAGAAGCATCCTGGCTGGAGTATGGACAAAAAGATTATTGTTGATTCTTCTACTCTCTTGGACATGGTAATTCACTTTCGTGCATCTTTTAACCTGGCTAAGATGTTTGTCAAGGTGATGAAAAGACTTTTGTAACTACTTAGCAACTTGCCAATCACTTATCCTTAGGGCATCTCCAACCATTCGAGGGGAGGGGGAGGGGGAAAACGTATAAAAATAGGGTTCAAGTCCACCATGTGAGAGGATGGGGAGGGGGTGGTATGGGGAGAAATTTCGCCTTGGGTGTGGGATGGATAGGGGGGATTTCCCCATGGACATGCCCACACCCGAGGCAAAATTTCTCCCATAGGACCCCCTCCCCATCCCCTCCCCTAACATGGTTGGACTTGAACCCTATTTTATACGTTTCCCCCCTCCCCCTCCCCTCGAATGGTTGGAGATGCCGTTACAAGGGCATGGTAAATAGCATAGTATATCGAGACTTAGTCAAAATTAGGATATGCTTTTTCTTTAGAATGACATTATGAATTTCATGGTGTTTTGGTGTTCCGTTTATAATATTTTCTATTTATTTGTTTCATCTCTTTATGATAAAATAATTAAATTTCATTAAGATGAATTTAATTCTTAGTTATACTTCATGAACTGCACGTTGTAATCGTCTTTAGAACTTACTTGATTGATTTGATTGTCAGAGTGCACAGGCTGGTACTTGTAGTTTAAGAAAACAGATAAGGAAAAAGGAATCCTTCTCCTAAATGATGTATCCAGGATTCTGAAGGAAACAAATGCCATGTTTTTTCAAAACTTTTGGATCAAGTTAAAACTTTTGATACAGTAGCATGTCTTTGACACATCACATGGATAGGTGCTTGTGCCATGAGGTTCTTTTTTACAAGTTTGCTTTTGGTGTTTTCGCTTTATAAATAATCAAGTGTACAAAAATATAAAAGCTCTTTTAAATCTGAAAGTTAAGGACACGCCGTTGATTGTTCAGACTTGAAAGGTGACTATTTTCCTGAAATTCCTTATTTGGCTGAAATTACCTGAAATTGGGTAGATGTTGAAGGACGGATTGTGTTGGCCTAGAACTGCTGCTGGTGCTACGTTTGGTTGACTTTATAGAACTTAACTGTACCTAATGGAATTTTATACATGGTTATGATAGCTCCGGAGTCGGAACATAGAACTTTTGGTTGACGTTTTTGGTTGTATAAGTTTATCCCGAAGCTTTCACATGATTCAGATGGTCTTATTTTTCAGGTGCACTAATGATTTCTCGCAACAGTGTACTAAACATGATTCGACAACCGGTGCCCACAAACTCAAGGCCATTCATTTGTAGGCCTTTTTTGTTGTATGTGAAAGTTCAAATTTCTGATTTACAACGTAATGCTTTTCTGGTAGTGGTCTTTGCTACTGCCGATTTAACATATATAGTATGGCCTTGAAGCTCTCGCTCTTCATGGATATCGGCTCAACATGATATCTTGACAAATGTTTTCAAGTTGTGTTTTGATGCCTTGGTTTTTATTTTAATGCTTAAGATGCAATGAACCTCCATCGTGTAACCCTGGTTCTCAGTTCAGTGTTTTGTACGATGAGTCATGTATGTATTCTCTGTTGCAGGGCTGGGATGGTCCATATGTTCCGCTGATATAATCCACAAATTCATGCAATTGTATGCAAATTACGGCATTTCGCAAACCATGCAGTTCTGTGTACAAACAAGTAACAAGCATGTTGGGGTTGTAGATTTACCAGTTGAAGAGGGGTAAAAAAACGACAACAGCAGATGATGAGGAAGGAGGAGGACTACCTTTCAGAAGATTATTCTACTCAGTCTGACACAGGCTTCAGATCCTGGGAGGGAATTCTGTGAAGCTGGTTCTAGAAGTTGCTCACGAAAAATCAGCTTCAGGGGAGGATTCGGAGAATCTGGACTAGGGGTTTGTGCTATCAATTATCTGAAAAAAGATGGTAGCTGTGAAGATATGGAAATGGGCACAGAACAGCAAGCACAACTCAGCCCGGTATCAAGAAGAGGAAAAAACACAAAGAGAATGGGAAGAGAAATTTAGAGAGAAAAATAGCTCACCGGTATGATGTATTACCTCAGCTCCCCCATGTAAAGAAGGATCCTTGCATTTTTTCCTCACTGTCGCATAGTTCGCAATTCCATTATAGATCATAAACTTGGCTGACTTTGCTCTGTTAGGAACTAACTATGGGAGGTATCTTTTGCTTGTGTTTGCATGATTTTTGTCAGACATGGTGAAGCCCAACTTCGGGGATATACATAAAATTGAGAAAATGTTATGCCTCGATGGGCAACTTCTTCATTTTCCAATCCTTGTTTCGTGATTGGCATCTAAAAGTCAAATTGGTGTCATAGAGAAGAAACGGGGGTAGTATTTATTATTTTCCCGATTGCCAGCAACAACTAGAGATCTCATCATTGTGATTGAAAACAAACGGTCAATGATGATGAAAACATACCGTGTTCTCCAAGAAACAATTACTCTGTGTGATATATACTAATTTAACCCCTCTGGTGGTGCTGGGGTTGCTCTGATGGTGTACTGTTGCTATTTCTGGCGGTGTTGGGATTTTTGATGGTGTTGTTTATGTTGTGTTGTTTTTGATTGGCATCTCAAGTCCCAACCCGTTCGTGAAGACTAACATTTGGCATATTTTTCCAAACATAAACATCAATACAGGATCCATAAGCTATAACAAATATACCTGCACTCCAGCATGTGTTTGAACCCTGGTTATTCTCCATTCTCTGCATTGTACTCGAGTGTAACATGAAGTTAGTGAAACAGCAGAGCAAGGGAAGACCAATAAAGCATTTATCATGTTTATAATACAATTTCCCTCAAAGCAGGTCGAATGCAAATTGCAAAGACATTGTTCTTGATTTTTTTAGAGTATCAAAATCCGAGAAGAAAAAGACACAACACGACAAGGACCAAGTAGAACTCACATCAATTTGGGGAGCCAAAAAAGAATCAAACAAGGCCAACAATTTGAAGAACCAGGAATAGCTTTACAAACCACCCTTTTATGTACCACGAGATATTTCATAAAAGTAATTACTTACTTATAGCTGAACAGCAAACGGAACAATACCTGGCCTGGGAACTTCGGTCCAAACATGAAATATCATTAGATCGTCTATGAAAGTAAGAAAAAGTATTACAATTGTTTCTTCTTGAACTCAATTCAAGACATCATCAATCACATTCCTCTGCACATAACATTCATTTAAATTATCTGCAAGATGTTCATCAAAACACATAGACGATAGTACATACATATGGATTTGAGTCATTCTAGTAAATAGTGCAAGACAAAACACATAAATAAACATTCAAAGCTCATGAAGACACTCAATATCCTAAAACACAGCCTCCCAAAGCTTCATGTAGATCCTACTTCAACCAAATCCTGAGCATTTTGGCCGTAGCATTCACCACCTTCTAATATTGTAGCCTCTAACTCAGGTTCATCAAGGGACGAATTGGCAACCTCAAGTATCCCAACACTATCCAAGGAACCATACTTGTCCCCCGCTATATCCCACATTTTGGACTCTCCTTGATGGTATAATGGGCTTCATGCCAAGGCGGTGTTTCATTGTGCTAGTGCTATGTTGTGTTGCTTCGATGCAGTCTCTTATTTGAGCCGATGATGGTCCTATCCACTTCATCCTTTGCTTATTCCAAAATCCGTCATATGCTTTGCCCTGTCAAGATTTGGAAAAGAAAGTTAGGCACATAAAACAACTAATGCGTGAACGCAAAATGAAAGGATGTTCCATCACTACTGGCATACGTCTACTGCATATCCCATGTAGAAAAAAACTTTTTACCACAATGTAACATAAAACTTGATATGAACTCTCAGGATGTCACACAAATTAGTAGAAGATATCTAGCAATATGTATCTGACCAGCAATCCAAGACTATCAGCAATACACAACTTAGCCTCACACTGGTGCTAAGTTGTTTATTGTTAACAGAATACACAACTTAGCCTCACACTGGTACAACAAATCTATGGCCCAACAATAATCCCCAAAATTCAAAACTTGTTCAGCAATCAGGCATCAGTTTAAGTCTAGAAACCAAAAAATTATGATGGCGTCAAAATATCAAAGATATGCATCAAGTAGAGAATTACTTACTAAGTTACGACCAAAAATCATTCAAACCCATCAAAAGCCATAGGTTTCACTGGTAACATCATGGAAAAGAGAATCAGTTATGTCATCCATATCAGGGGTACATAACAACATCAATTCATAAATAGAATACTATACGGATGCATAACTTACCAGAAATCGCATGGGGTGCACATAGCAGGGAAGATAGCACCAAGAACCAGCAACATAGCGTAGTAGCTGAAACAATACACAAAAAGAAAAGAAGTTAGTTTGGACAAACAACATGAAGAATCGAGAACAAAATGGAACAACTCAAAACAAGCAATAGAGAAGATAATAGGTAACAAAGAAAGTTTCAGGACAAAATCAGTTGAGGTGGTCATCAAATATGGCACGAGCATCTCCAACAGGAGGAGCAAAATCAATTTTGGACCAACTTTGGTCCAAATTCGCAAAAACCCAACTCCAACAGGTGGAGCATTCAGTGGAGCAAAAGCTAGGACATTTTTTTGGAGGAGCAATTCTGTGACAATTTTGGGTGAGGAGCAAAAATATTAAATTCAAGTTTAATGAAAAGTTGTTTCTTCCATTTGAAACAACTCCAACTAATATATCAAAAATTGAAATCCTACTCTGTAATTGAAAATAACAATTTATTAAAAAAATGTTAAATTTAATTTTATATATATACAAATCAATTTAGTATTACATTACTAGTAAAAAAATCATATTTTATTTAAATAGACTTTGCTAATTTATTTTAGATTAATTAATATGAAACTATTTCAAATAAAAATTAATATGAAAAAAAATAGTTAATAACAAGAAAATTATAAAATAACTATAATGGAGCAAATTTGCTCCTCACTGATGGAGCTCAAGCACCAAACTGGAGGAGCAAATTTTGCTCCAGGACCAAATTTGGTCCAAGGACATTTTTTTTGCTCCTCATTGTTGGAGATGCTCTAACGGAAGAGAAATCACAAATCCATTATAACTCCCCTCAAGTCTTATACCTTCATAATAAGACCTCATATATATGCACACACAGGATGGACCCTTTAGTTCTCCAAAATAATTTTTAACAATTTTCCAATAAATTTCTTCCACCTGTTTGGATTTCGAGGGAAAAGGGAGAGCATGAAATTACCAATTACGCTTTCAGTGAAACTATAAGGGCTCGAAGTATAGGACACAACTATAATTAGCTAGAACTATTATTTACATTACTAGTCCCTATGTTAGTTTATTTAACTATTGTGTAATACTTTGATATTTTTCAATACACGATAGTTCAGTTTAACATGGTATCAGAGCGGGTTACGAACCCTAGCTCCTGAGTTTTTTTTTTTTCCGTCCCAGAGGATCGACCGTAGTCGTTCCATCTTTGTCGAACAGTAACAACATCTTCACGGCACCAAGCACTGGTTCGTCGTCCCTGGCAGATGGGCCGTTCGTCTCTGCGTCAATCTCTGCTTCGGGTTTCTGACGGTTCAACGTCGCTCCAGTCAACAGTGCCGTTTGCATCGCTTTATTGCGCAGTTAGTTGCGCAGTCCGTCGGCTTTCAGCGCCCCCACCGTCAACCGAACCTCTGGACTCTGCAGTTGGTGTTTGCACTCTGTTGCTTTCTTGTTCAAAAGTGCATGTAGCCAATTGATTCAAAGCACTGTACTTCGACAATTGCTCAAGTGTTTTGTCCCCTTGTCAATTGGTTTTGTCTTGTCTGCTACACTCCACCATTGAAGAGAATCATCATCCAGTGAATTGAAGAGCCACGACAAATTGGGCAGCAAATCAAATAAAAAGAACAAAAAAAAAACGTTTTCTTGTTCTTCCTTTGTGTTCAACGACAGTGAGGAGTATACAACAACCTCTTAATTCATTGGTACTTGTTGGAGTTGGCTTTGGTTTGACGAGAAAGGCGGCAGTGGTCTCTTTGTGCCGCGCCTTGTCATCGATTAGTTGTTCCAACGTTGCCCAGGTTGCCTCGTTGCGTCGTGAGTTGCGCTGTCAGGTTCAAATTCGTCCCTATTTTTTTTTACTCGCGTCTCCACTACTATGGCGTCCAATAATACCGTTCCAACATCAACTTACCCTTCATTCGGTCCTCCTCATAAGGGCGGTCGTGGTCGTGGCCACAACACTCGACCGTATCATCAGCCCCCTCACCAGGCATAACAATATCAGCAGCCCCAATTTTCGCAATTGTGGCCCTCTCCTACACACAACTCGGGTTGGCAGTCTCAGTCCTCGTACTCCAATCCGAGGCCACCTCGTCCATTTCAGGGTTTCTGTCAGGGTTGCGGTGAGCAGGGTCACAGGATTCGGCAGTGTTCACAGTTTGGTTGGATGCTTCAGCAATGTCATGACTTCGGGGCTCCTCGCTCGACAGGCTATCGCGCAGGCTCTGTTAGTCCAGCCTATTCTGCGTCCAGCACTCCATGGACTCCGCATGCGCATGTGGCTACCGCAAAATCAGGAGTGCAACCCACACCTTCTTGGTTGCTTGACAGTGGTGCCACTCATCACATTACGGCTGACCTGGCCAATCTCTCGCTGCATCAACCCTACACGCGTGGAGATGATGTCATGATCGGTGATGGCACGAGTCTGCCTCACACTGGTTCGCTATCTTTATCTTCTCCCTCTCACACGTTTAAACTTGATCATGTCTTATGCGTTCCAGCCATTAGGAAAAATCTTATTTCTGTTTCTCAGCTTTGCTCTTCTAACAACCTTATAGCTGAATTCTCATCTGTTGGTTTTGTCGTGAAGGATCGAACTACGGGGGCGCCTATTCTGACAGGTCCACTTAAAGATGGAGTTTATGAGTGGCAAGTTTTAACTCCATCGCTGGCCCTCGTCACCGAGTCTCGTCCATCCTATCACTCTTGGCATCATCGTCTTGGCCACCCGGCTGGAACTGTCTGTCGGCAAGTAGTCTCAAAATTTTCCCTTCCGTTTAGTAGCAGCAAAGCGTCTGAGTCGTGTAGTGCATGTCAATGCCCCAAGAGTCACAAACTCCCCTTTCATAATTCAAGTATAAAATCTTCCCAACCCCTGGAGGTTGTTTTCTCTCATGTTTGGACCTCGCCGGTTACATCACACGATGGTTTCAAGTACTATGTTGTTTTCGTTGACCATTATTCTAAATATGTGTGGCTCTACACAATGCAACGAAAATCGCAATTGCATGATATCTTCGCTCGCTTTCATGCATTGGTGGAGAAATTTTTCTCTCTTCCACTCAAAACCCTTTATTCAGACAAGGGGGGGGGGGGGGGGGGGGAATACATTGGTCTTCGAGGGTATCTAGGGCTTCATGGTATTTCCCACCTCACTTCTCCGCCCCATACCCCAGAACACAATGGGTATTCGGAACGTCGTCATCGACACGTCGTCGAGACTGGATTAGCCTTACTTTATCACGCCTCTGCCCCTCTTCAGTACTGGCCTTATGCGTTCACCACTGCGGTCTATCTCATTAACCGCCTTCCCACGCGAAACCTCAAGTTTCACTCACCCTTTGAGGTCATCTTTAACCAGCACCCTAACTACACCAAACTTCGAGTCTTTGGTTGCTTATGTTATCCTTACCTCCGTCCTTACACTTCGCATAAGCTGGAAGATAGGTCCACCCCATGTGTCTTTGTTGGGTATTCTCTCACTCAGAGTGCCTATATGTGTCTCGATATCACCTCTCATCGTCTGTATGTCTCTCGTCATGTGCAGTTTGATGAGTCGTCTTTTCCCTTTGCCTCTTCAGCTTCTAGGTCCTCCCAACAACCTGATGATTCCATCTCCTTGTGGTTCTCTCCTAGCACTAGCATCCTTACATTACCATCACAGGTCCCCCCACCTTCCCCATCGACACCCATTCCACCACCACCGCCACCCATTAACATTTCTGCTCCTCATCGATATTCGGGACAACACTATGTTCGTCGTTCCAATGTCCCCACTGAATCGCCTCTTGTAGCTGAGCCTCCTCCCATCCAACAACCTGGCCCTCAGTCTGCTGCTCCTCAGCCTGTCGCCTCGCATCCTATGGTCACTCGGTCACGCGATGGCACTCTTAAGCCCAACCCTAGATATACCTTCCATGCTATTCTTCCCACCACTGATAAAGATAGCGAACCCACTTCAATCACTGAGGCTCTTTGGCACCCACAGTGGAGAGCCGCTATGGCAGCAGAGTTGGATGCCCCGGTTTAGAATAATACATGGGATCTCGTTTTACCTGTTCGTTCTACTAATGTGGTTGGCTGCAGGTGGGTGTTTCGCATTAAGCGAAAGCCTGATGGTTCTATTGACCGCTACAAGGCACGTCTTGTAGCCAAAGGGTTTCATCAGCGGCCTGGTATTGACTATCATGACACATTCAGTCCAGTGGTCAAGCCTTCTACCATTCGTCTGGTTCTCTCTATTGCCATCTCTCAGCTATGGCCCATCAAGCAGTTGGATGTTAACAATGCTTTTCTTCAGGGTTCTCTCCATGAGCAGGTCTACATGCAGCAACCCCCTGGTTTTGTGGATCAGGATCGTTCTCATCATGTTTGTCGCCTCAACAAGGCGATCTACGGCCTCAAACAGGCCCCTAGAGCATGGTACGCCGAACTCCGCTCGTTTCTAATTCAGCAGGGATTTGTTAACTCTCGTGCTGACACATCATTGTTTATTTATCGTCAATCGAGCATCATCATGTATTTGCTCGTGTATGTGGATGATATTGTTATTACCGGATCTGATGCATCATGTGTTCAGCAGTGTATCATGGATCTCTCTCGCAGGTTTTCACTTAAAGATCTTGGTGATTTATCTTACTTTCTTGGAGTTGAGGTTTTACAGCATCCGGAGGGTTTGCTCCTGTCACAGTAGAAGTACATCCTTGACCTTCTTCACCGCCTTGGCATGTCTTCGGCCAACTCGGTTCAGACGCCTATGGATACTTCTTCTGCTCTTACAGTTAACAGTGGTACAACTCTCTCAGATGCAAAGGAATATCGGATGGTTGTTGGAAGTTTTCAGTATCTCGCCCTCACTCGTCCTGATATCTCCTTTGCGGTTAATCGCCTTTCTCAGTTCATGCACAGGCCTACTACAACTCATTGGAATGCAGTCAAACGTCTGCTACGGTACCTCCATGGGACATCTGATCATGGTTTGGTACTTCGTCGTGGTCCTCATACACTCTATGCGTTCTCTGATGCTGACTGGGCAGGAGACAAGGATGACTATACCTCCACCTACGGTTACTTGGTGTATCTTGGTGGCTCTCCCATCTCATGGAGCTCCAAGAAACAACGTACGGTTGCTCGATCATCTACTGAGGCTGAGTATCGGGCTGTTGCTGGTGCGTCTGCTGAGATTCGTTGGCTTTGCTCTCTTCTTGCTGAGCTCGGTGGTCCTTTGCACTCTGCCCCAGTCATTTACTGTGACAACATGGGCACCACCTATGTCTGTTCAAATCCGGTGTTTCACTCTCGAATGAAGCACGTTGCCCTTGATTTTCATTTTGTTCGTGAACAAATTCACGCTGGCATTCTACGTGTGTCTCATGTTTCGTCCGCCGACCAGCTAGCTGATTGTCTCACGAAGCCCCTCTCAAGAGGGCCTTTTCTTCTTTTGCGGTCCAAGCTTGGAGTCTCTCCTAGATCCTCCATCTTGCGGGGCGTATAGGACACAAATATAATTAGCTAGAACTATTATTTACATTACTAGTCCCTATGTTAGTTTATTTAAATATTGTGTAATACTTTGATATTTTTCAATACACGATAGTTCAGTTTAACACGAAAGACGTAATAAACCAGAAAATTATAATGTATCAGCGATGATTCATTCATGAATGGAGGTATGTCTTATCAAAGTGTTATTTCGGTGAAACTCTAAGGACTACAGGAAAACCTGGATTCCTTGTCAATTCCTTTATAATACTCATGAACCCTCTGCTGAAATATAGCGGCAACCAATTGATTGACCACAACAACACCTTCTTTAAGTTTGAGTTCACACTAAATTATCAATTATTGTACTTGATAAAGAAAAAACCTGGCAGACGAATCATTAACAACAAAAGGAACTACAACCAAATCAAATTTTTGCCGGACTGCTGTTACATATCTTGATTAGACCGGATTTGCCCAGAACAATTAGTGTGAAGTTCACACAGAACATAAAGGGGGACCAATTTAGAGTAAAAACCTTCACTCTATCAACCCCAAAGATAAAAGAAGACTAATTCTTATAAAAGGAAAACAAATGACTAATTCAAGAGTAAACAAAATTACCTTTGACAGTGTGAGGGCAGGTGCTAGATGCAGCTTAATTCCCTCATTTATAACAGGCTTGTAAGGCGATACTAAATCTTGATTGTTTTCAATAATGCAACCTGCAACTGCTCGAGCTTTCTTCAACAACTCACTCTCATCAACAAGATGATTCACCAAGCCCCGCTTCTCACCTTGTTCTTCAGTCAAGGGCACGTCAGGAGCTTTATTGGGTGCTATTAGACGCGAAAGTTTGTGAGAGAGACCCCAGGAAGGAAATGTTCCAAATCTGAAATGAAAAACTACGAAAATCATCAATTAAAACAGCAATAAAACTCAATACATCTTCACCAAATATCGGGCAAAATTTTCATAACGTTCAACAATCAAACGTTTAACAGAGCAGCCCGATCAGAAATTCCAAAGTGTCAATTTGGAAGGATATTAAGACAAAATAGTCAGCCGGTACTCTAAAACTTGTCTTTGAATGTTTCTATCGGTATTGATTGTCCAGGTAGGCTTAAAATGTCATTACTAGAACCCAAGTTCTAATATCCAATTTGATACCCCCATTTTAATACTCTTTCTCGAGAAATATAGAAGAAGGGAGTATGTATTATAAGTCCCAAGATCAAGCTATAGCTTTAAAACAACATTTATATTTAAAGAAATCAGTTCCTGAACCTTCACTTGCTGTATTACAACATAGACAAGGAAATGTATAAAAGATAGCAAGAACATGAATTGATAACTTTCACGTGAGAAGCTAAAAATCTATAATTAGCTCTTGACTTAGGAAATTAACAAAGCTCTCATGATTCATCTTCTTTGAATTTATGCCCGCCCAAACATCAGGTTAGGCATGCTGCTAAATGAGGCGTGAGTATGCATGCATGAAGTTGTAAACCTAGATAATCCAGCATTTTTTTCTACTACCTCAAACATTAATCCCCAAATTGGACTACACATTCAATAATTTAAGCTCAGAAGGTACTACCATGATTGGTATATGGTAAACTAAAATGCATGCACGGTGGAACTACTAGCATTAGCAGAGAGGAAACCTGGTACTCTCGATTTTACTTCATTAGTTCCGACTCTTTGTTCTTCGAACCACATTCACCCCCTCGTTTTCACCACCACTTGTTTTACGATAAACCGCCGTACCTCGCACCTCCAGTCCCGGTTCTCCACCCTAATTTCTGTACCCCAGACACGCCCACCCAGTTATCGTGCCGACTTTCCACTGCTGCTTACCTCGATGGCTGGCTCTACATTATCGGTGGCTTGGCCGACAATACGGACGGCAGCCATCGGCGGGAGTCATCAACTACTGATGTCTATGGTCTAAATTTGTCTGAACTCATTCTACGGGCACGATGGTCATCACTTGAGGTGAGACCTGAGGCATCAGTGGTCGCAGGCTGGGAAAGGCACGGGAGCCTGAATTTTCCCAAAACTAGACCGCAGTCTGTAGTTCTCGACGGGGAAATTTACGTATTCGGGCGTAAACAAGAGGACATCAGGTGGTCCCGGCACGCTTCCCGATGCACCTTCCGAACCTGTTTCTGAAAAGGCAACACGAACGAAAACCCGCGATCATATCCAATAAAAGCAATAAATAAGCAGGAAATAAACATCTCGTTCTAAATTCCTGAGGCATTCTAGGGAAATTTCCGGCAAAATACGCTATTTCCGGCACAAACACTCGTAAAATCAGGCTATAAGATAACCCCTAATTGGGCCTACAATATATTATTAGGCCCACTCTTATTCTTAATTTACAGCCCAAGAAAACACAATTTATTGATAGAAGGCCCTTTAAACAAATATTTTATTTCAGAATAGTCCTTCACATGATAGAAAATGTCATTGAACCTCTTACAAAGACTAAAATGGATGCATGACCTACACAGATAAACATATAAAACAGAAAAATATGACATCTCCCCGCACCCGTGTCCAAAATTTGGGTACATTTTAGCCGGGTCCCCGAATCCTAAATTTTAATAATTAGGCAAATCCGATCCTTAGATCCACACCCGACATGATACCCGCACCCGAGTCCAGGTAACGTAGCTGATAACTAGTGGACAGCTTATCTTGTGGTTCATGGATTTATTAATAGGAGTGGATGACGGGTTGATTGGCCTATCTCCCACCATGTTTAGGGATAATGATTAGGTCTTTACGGCTTGAGGATTGGCCCTTCCAATTTTTGCATAATTTGGGGAAGATGCTTTCCTAAGGCCACTTGTGCATTTTTCTTCATGGAAGTTTATGCATGTCTGCTCAGGTTTCTAGCCTCAAGCATGAATGGTAACGGATTAGGTTGGATTAAATCAACTTATATCCAAATCCGTTTTATAGATATTCGGATTGGATCAGATTCGGATCTGAATTTCGCCGAATTCGAATCGGTAGATGATATTTTAGTTCGTCTAAACTAAGATAATAATGTATCACAACCAAAATTAGTTTAGTTTTCGCTTTACACGTAAAATTTCATCAATTTTATGTAACAAAAGCATACTTGTGTAAAACTTATGATGTTATGTAAAGTAAAGACTATAACTAATGTAGTTATGATTATATGAATACGTGTATATTATTGAACTTATTACGTATAGTAACCTAACAGGATCAGATCGTATTTTAGGGATCACAAAACCTATTACCCATATCTGATCCATTCGTAAACGGACCTGATTGAATCTGCTCCGTTAAGGCCGGATCATGCCGGATGCCCTTTCGGATCGGATCCAATTGCCATTCCTAGCCTCAAGCAACCAAATAAATTTCAGGACATGTCAAACATTTTGTTTGAACTCTAAACAAGTGTATTAGTGTCGACAACGTACAAGATAAATTGATAAATCGAAGTTCGGATTGTGTTTTGGACATGTCGGAACTAATGAGAGAAGGGAATTAAAGAGCCAACATTTTCTCTAGTAAAAAATGGTATCAGTAAGCATAAACGTAGTGATATACAACGGAGTAGCATGGACTCAAATACATTCGAAATACTTGTTCAAGCTGCACTAAGTTTATATTGATACCTGCTAGGAAATCGCCGCTCATTCTCTGTGTATCGATCAATAGTTCTGGTGTTTTTGTAAAAGTCCACGTCACTGTCACAGCCTGGTTCATATAAGAACAGATAGCAGGGAAGGCAAAGTTTACGAACACGTTAGAAACTAACACTTGTATATACATACACACGGGGAACATGATAAGCAGTACATAGTAATCACGAGTACTCAGTTATAGTAAATTTGTCTGATTTCCACCCAGATGTTTATGTTTCTCTTTTAGGTGAAAATGGGAAAGAGACAGAACATCAAGAAACAGAATGTCCAGTTTCGTCTAATTGAGAACAAACACCCATGCTGGTGTTTTCTTTATCTGTGTGTCAATTAACTGAACCCATTATCAATGTCCTGGTGGCCTAATGGTAAATTGACAAAAATAATCAGTGAAAAAATCTATATGCTCCATTTTATTTATTACTACTAAACATGTACACAGTTGCTATGATTTATATTATCCCTTTCAGTAGAAAAGGAAACAATACTAAATGCTCATTACCATAATTAATGGAATATCATAACAGGGAAGGTAACTCAAACCAACGTAACTCAAGGGATACTAGCAGTTGTACACGATCCAAAAACATCTTATTGTTATTGATAATAAATTCCACACCCTCAAGCTGGTCAACATATATCTTTCATTCAGTGCTTGGATAGAATATTTGGATCATTGAGATGCATAACCCTTTAGTAAGTATATTGCAAGTCAACAGTGCGTAGACACGTAAGCCGTACAAATCGATCCACTTTAAAGTGTCTGTCTATTTCGATATGCTTTGTTCGATCATGCTATGACAACTGCAGACTTATCATCACAATAAAGTGCCAATGAATATCCAATTTGATCTCAGGTCTTCCAGGATAATCTTAACCAACCCAGTTCACTCACACCTAGAGCCATTGCTCGGAATTTTGCTTGCACATTGGAGGGGGATATCACATTTTGTTTCTTACTCTGCTATGTAACGAGGTTACCTCCAAGAAATGCGTAATATCATGTAGTTGACTGTCCCATCAGTAATTGATCAAGCATAATCAGCATCTACATGAGTTATGCCCGGTCGTGTCGGAGATAGATTAATCAATTTTCCAACTAAGCATTCTTGACATAAAAAATGTTTTCTTGACATCAAATTGCTGCAACTACAAATCATAATCAGCTGCTAATGAAAGTACGATTCTAATCGCACTCATTTTCGCAACTGTAGCAAACGCCTCTTGGTGTAACCAATTCCATAAGTTTGATTATAGCCCTTCACTAGCCTTACGTTTAACCTCTTTATTAACCCATATGCTGTATATTTCACTATATAAAGTATAAACCCACTTACACCCACACATCTTTCGAACCGGTAACTTCACCATCTATCATGTTTCCATTCTCATTGGCAAACAGGGATGGCAAGATAGCAATGGTGTTTATAGTCACTAGAAATGCTCTTTGTGAAGGGGAAAAAAAAATTTAAAGGACAAGTATTTGCAATAGGATATAGTGGTTGTTTGGTGCACTCTCTAGTTTTTTTCCCAACAGCAATAGCAAGATATTGGTCATCATTGGCATCAGGAGATCGAAAGTCAATTTTAGGGAATTAGGGACCATTACTTCATTCTCGAGATATCTGTTGGATTCTAAGGGTATCACAGAATCTTGGATAATTGTCTTTTTCCTCGAGTACACATTGCCAGACTTCACGTTTTCAATTGTGGAGTTTAAATTTTCAGAAATTTTATGCCCGGGTTTAAGAATCTCAAAGTCGTGGTAACGAAGTATTAGGTACAAGTTGGATCCCCAAATTAGGCACTGGCTCAGAAATAATAAGTGATTCAGAGGAATGGATGGCAAATCGAAACAGGAACAGTGCATATAAGCGCTCATTCAGCATGAGAAGAACTTCATCTATGCCTCTCATTTCCTTCTTAAGGGCGATCATGGACTATTTGATTAAAGGTCGCTGGTTCAGTTAATCCTTAGCTTGGCGAACAAGCTCTGATAGACGCCTGAAAGTGTTCATGGCTTTCATGGGAAGCCGAATATAAATAAATTGTGAATGACATAGTCGGCATACAGGAGCTGCAGAGACAACTATGTTGATAGTAGTATGACTAAGCGTAGAAAATCCACGAAGGCTATAGTACCAACATTCTTGTAGATATGAAGTATGAAGCATATTTAGGACTTCCCTGAGATAGGGGCTTCATGTCAAGGTCAGCTAAAGAAGTCTGCTGCAGGCATATTTATGAAGCATATTCAGACAATGGTTCAAAGCCTAGTTTAGTAAGGAAGGTTCAGCAGCCAAATGCGGTCTTCATGTTTTTTTTTTTTTTTTTTTTTTTTTTTTTTTGTAACAACATGCACCACCAAAACCGCTTGCTCTCGCAGCCAAATCCATCCTATATCAACACTAACCCAGGACCCATATTTTGAATCTATAGTTAGGTCCTTTCTGGTGTACTACTACTATCAAGATATTCACTTTCTAAGAAGGACCCAAAGTCCTCCATAATATTGAATATACCCATTCAGTTATAATGTGCGACTCCTTATTTCAGTTTCTTATAAATCATTTTACATGTAATTAACTTAATAATATAATAATGCGATATCCCCGTACTCGTGTCCATAATTTGAATACTTTTCAGCGGAGTCCCCGTATCCCAAAAATTATAGAATTGGCAGATCGGACTCTCGGATACACACCCGGCATGACACCCGAGAGTCCAGGTAACGTAGATTTCAACCACCAAGTTTTGCTTGGTATAGTTTGGTACGAATCAGACTCACTAGAGATGCCACCCAACCATCAAATGCCAACATCACCACAACCACCCTCCTTGCTCTTTACAATCTACAACGCCACAACAACAACCTCTATTGAACCCACAACCAAATGCCAACATCAGTTAACCCTGCCGTCGGAGAGGAACCAATGACTACTCTTCCCCTTCCCAGGTCGATGGCCTCTTAATTTCTGCTAGATAATTGATTCAATTTGAGTGTTCTCTGGTTCGTGATATGTGTAGCTGCAGTAGAGAGAGGATTGAGACGAGAGAGTAAAGGGGGGTAAAACACCCCTTTTACATGTTCTTTTAGCCAACGCCAGTTACGAGGGTGGTTTGGCGTATTATCCAAACTACAGCGTAGTAAGCTAGTAACTGTTCATACCTCAAGGATGGTTGTGTTGTTTACCCTCTCATAAACAGTAGAGTTGGCCAACAACAGAAGAATGTGGAAGTAAAACGTCCAAGACAAAAGGCCCTCAGCCTAATAGCTTATGTTGTCGTTGACAGCCAACCATAATGGTACCAATCCCTAAAACCAATTCAAACGAGATATATCAGGCCAAAACCTTGTATTCCCTTGAGAAATGATGAGGAAATTCGGTCTAATTCAAAACTGGACAACATCTACGCCAGAAAGAAAGAGCACCTATTCCCAAATTCAAAAGCCCACCAAGAATCAATATCCACAATTGTTTACAAATCAGAGGCCCTTGGCTTCGATAAATTGTCGTCCGAAGGCGAAACACTGACATGTGGTTTGACCAAATGTCCATTTCACATAAATGTAGTAATCTGCTTGCAATTTCATTGATTTGCACACTAAAAGAGTGAATACACAAAGGGGGTGTAAGTGACGACAGCTTCGGTAGTCATAAGGGATGGTTTAAAATAACGGTATCGGCCGACGTATCGGTTCCGGTCGCGGTTAACGGAATTGGTCCGTATCGCAGAAACTGTAACGGGAATCGGGAACCGAACGCGTGAATGTCGAATAATCGTCAAAAGATGCAAAAAGTATTTTTAAGAGAATGTTTTCTATATCTAATATATTTAGTCATGTACCAGTTCTTTAGGCCATGCCTAACTAGTTTTTAGACAATTAGACATTGTACACTTCATTATATAACAAATTAATATAAGGAGGATACAGCGTATTGGGTGTATCGCCAGGATATCGGTGCGTATCGGCCGTTACATGAGGATATCGGTGCGTATCGGCTGTGTCACTTGTGAATATGATTCACGTGAACCGTATCGGGTGTATCGGACTCGGCCACTACCTTTTCAGTTAAATATCGGCCGTAACGTAACGGTAACGGCCTTTATTTGAAACCCTGGGTGTTAGTGAAGTTCTTCAAACTAGAAGGAAGGGGTGTAAATAAAGATAATCTTAAACTGAGGGTGTGTAACCCATTTCAGAGCACAAAAATTATATATATTAAAAAACCAAGAGAATAAAAAGTATTGAGTGAAGAAAACAAATCAACGATTCCAGAACACAAACAATGTAGAAAAAAACATTACTATTAAAAGAGATTAGTAGATTAATTTCTAATATGCTATCATAAAACTCTTTAAAGTTAATATAATAGGGTAGTTCTTATACAAATTGGGCAATTCAATTAGCCACCAAATAAAATTAGTACCAAACTCAACCCAAATTACATTTCTGCCAGCAATTTTTTGTCCGGGCCCGTCCCAAGCCCAATTTTAGTTCGAGCTGGATCCGGGTTGCTCAAATTTAGCCCGTCCAAGTTGGCATCCCTCCAACCACACCAACGGCTGGGCAATTGAGAACCCTAAACAATTCCCACATTCCCCCAAACAACTTCCAACCACAGGCATTTCAAGTGAACCTAGGGCTAGTTACAGCCATATATGTCGGAACTTAGCCCCAACCAAATCAATCATAGAAATCCGCAAAAACTTACAAGCATAAAACTTGTAAGTCAAGAGATCTACTCACCCTCGATGTACATGAAACCCTTAAACCAATCATATACGTTCTTTATTTGACTGCCTAGCTTACATCACATCTGAATGATGGGAAGTCAAACATGCTAACAAGGCAAGAGGATTCTAGCTAAGGAAGACGAATAGAGTAGATAATTTGGTATTCGAGTGATGGTGTTACTTCACTTCAGAAAATTTGGGGTTTTCAGAACCGTATATGATGAGGTCTTCATTTCCATCGGATACTTTCTCTTGGGTAAGGTAAAAACAAGTTTCGAAAATTGAGATGATATGAGCTACATTTCCAGGGAGAGCTCTCTTAGTTGGACGATTTATTGATTCTGAGAAATTTGGGTATATATGGTTGTTGTGGGTCTGAAAACATTGAGTCTATAGAAATTGGAAATGTTCAGTCCATATTCCAAGAGCAGATTTCTACCCAAAGGAAAGCGAATAGAATAGATGATGATTTGGTAAACGTGCTGAAGATTACTTCAGGTCACCATTTCCATCAGATAGTTTTCATTGGGGAAGGTAAACCAGGTTTCCAGGATAGATATGATATAAGTTAAATCTCCACAGGGCTCTCTTAGTTCAACGAGTTATAGATTTCGGGAATGCTGGGTACATATGTTAGTACTAGGGTCATAAAAGTTTTGACTATAGAAACTGGAAATGTTCGACTCCATATTTCACGAGAGGATTCTAGCTAGGGAAGGCAAATAGAATAGATGATGATTTGATAAACACGTTAATGGTGTTACTTCAGTTCAGAAAATTTGGGGTTTCCAAAATCGTAAATGATGAGGTCAGAATTTCAATCGGATACTTTACACTGAGTAAGGTAAAAACAGGTTCATATAATGGAGATGATGTGATTTCATTTCCACTGGGCTCTCTTAGTTGGACGAGTTATTGATTTGTGGAATGTTGGGAACATATGATAGTGTCGGGTCACAAAATTTGGGGCAATATGAATTGGAAATGTTCAAGTCCATATTTCTAGAGCGGATTCTTGTTAAGGAAGGCAAATAAAATAGATTCTAATTTAGTGTACACATCGATGGTTACTTCAATTCAGAAAATTTGGGGTTTTCGGAATCGTAAATGATGAGGTCATCAATTGAGGATACTCTTCATTAGGTTAGAATTACATAACATTTCCAAGGGGCCCTCTTATTTGGACAAGTTATTAATTTCGGGAATGTAGACTACATATGATTGTGGTGGGTATGAAAACTTTGGGGCTACAGAAATCGGAAATGTTCAGTCCATATTCCAAAAGAGGGATTCTAGTTACGGAAGGAAAATAAAACGGGTAAAAGACACTGACCACCCCTGAGTTTAGACTTAATTCCACTCCGCTACCCTGTGTTTTGGAAAAGGACACTTCGCACCTTTTTTGGATAAAGACTAACAGCTGACTAACAGCATGAAGGAAAAGACGATTTTACCCCTAAAATTTTATAAAATTACCCCCACTATATATGACCCTAACCCCTCTCTCCTTCATTTCTAACCTAATCCCTCTCTCTTCCCCTCTATCTCTCACTGCTTCCCCCCTCTTCTTCACCCAGATCCAAACCAATGTCAACCCCTATAATGAAAAGGAAAACATAGTACTCTCCCTCATCGTACTCGAAGATACACACCAGATCTCTCTCCCTGCAGATGTCGGCGAGGGTCAGCGTACCGACGACGTTGGTACGGATGGCCTCACTCTGTGGGACTCGCACCAATCGACGTTGGTCGGCCTGTGACGACGGCGGCGTTGAAGACGTGGGTGGGGTTGATTGAAGCGAGATCGATGGAGAAAGGGCGGAAGAGGGAGGGTGCGGTGGAACAGAGGGGGATGGACGAAGAGAGATCGATGGAGAAAGGGCGGCAGAGGGAGGGTGCGGCGGCGGCGGATGAGAGCGGCTTCAGCAGATTCGAAGGTCGACGAGTCAGAGCCATCGATTTGGGATTTGATTGAGATCTCTCTTTATGTGTTGGACTGAGTTGAGTTTATTTCTTTAGAATTGGTGGAGAGAAAGGGTTTGGTGAGTTAAAGATTCAGTTTTTAAAATTGGCTTAGAAAAATTGGAAATCTGGTGTCTTTGGCTGAATTTTCAATTTGTATATGCTAATTTACAGATGATAAATTACATATTCAACAATTGTTATGGATTTGTGGTTTCATCTCTCATCCTCCCTCGATTGATTTTGTTTGGTTAGGGAGAAATTTGGGAATATTTGGTTGTTGATTTGGAGAGCACAGAGGTTGAGGGGTTGGGCATGCTTGGTCTGGGTGTAATGGTGGTTTGGTGATGTTGATTTTGGTTTAGCATCGTCTTTCGTGGTGGTGGTGGTGGTGGTGGTGGTGTTGGTAGTGGAGGTGGTGCTCAAGAACACCAAGAACTTGGTGTTTGATTTTTTTTTTTTTTTTGGTGGTGTTGGTAGTGGAGGTGGTGCTCAAGACCACCAAGAACTTGCTGTTTTGATTTTTTTTTTTGGTGTTGGTGTTCTTGTTATTCTTGAAGATATACATGGGAAAAAAAAGAAAAAAAAACACAGGGGTAATATGGTCAGAAAAAATTCTATCTTCCATTTTTTAATGGAACCTAACAGACTGTTAGGGTGCAAACTGTCCATGGAATATTCCGTTATTTGGGTGCAGAGTGTCTTTTTTCAATACACAGGGTAGCGGGGTGGAATTAAGCCTAAACTCAGGGGTGGTCAGTGTCTTTTACCCAAATAAAATAGATGATTTGGTAAACATGTTGATGGTTACTTAAGTTCAGATAGTTTCGAATTTTCGGCATCGAAAATGATCAGGTAATCATTTAAATCGCATGCTTTTTATTAGGTAAGGTCAAAACAGGATTCGAGAATAGAGAGGATATAAGATACATTTCCACAGGACTCTCATACTTGGACGAGGTATTGATTTTGGGAATGTTGGGTACACATGATAGTGTTGGTCATAAAAATTTGGGGCTACAGAAATTGAAAACGTTCAAGTCCATATTTCACGAGAGGATTCTAGCAGGGGAAGTCAAATAGATTAAATGATGAAGTTGTAAACACATTGATAGTTATTCGGTTCAGAAAATTTGGGGTATTCAGAATCGTAAATGATGAGGTCCTCATCCCAAGTTGGACGAGTTATTGATTTCGTGAATGTTTAAAACCTATATTAGTGTTGGCTCATAAAAATGTGGGGCTATAGAATTTGGCAATGTTCAAGTCCATATTTCACGAGAGGATTCTAGCTAAGGAAGACAAAGAGAATAGATGATGATTTTGTAGACACGTTGACAGTTATTCAGTTCAGAAAATTTGGGGTTTTCTGAACCGTAAATGATGAGGTCATTATTTCCATCAGATGCTTTTCATTGGGTGAGGTAAAAACAAGTTCCGAGAATTGGGATGATATTAGTTATATTTCCACAAGACGCTCTCTTAGTTAGACGATTTATTGATTCTGGGACTGTCTTGTGCATATGATTGTTGTGGGTCTAAAGCCTTTGGGGCTATAGAAATTGGAAATGTTTAGTCCATATATACGAGAGGATTCCACGAGAGATTCAAGCCAAGGAAGACACATTGAATAGATGATGATTTGGTACACGTCTTGATGGTTACTTCATGTCAGACAGTTAAGATAATGTGGGGGGTTTTTTGAATCGTTCATTGGATATTTTTCATCATGTAAAGGGAAAAACAGGTTTTGAGAACGGAAATAATATAAGTTACATCTCCACAGGATTCTCGGGCTCACTTAGTTGGACAGTTTATTGATTTCGGGAATGTTGTTGGATACATAGGATAGTGTTGGGTCATAAGAAATTGGGGCTATAGAAATTGGAACTGTTCAAGTCCATATTTCACGAGAGGATTCTAGATAGGGGAGGCAAATAGAACATATGATGATTTGGTAAACGCGATGTTGTTGCTTCAATTCGGAAAATTTGAGGTTTTCAAAAACGGTTCCGAGAATAAGATGATATAAGTTACATTTCCACAGAGCTCTCTTGGTCGGACGAGTCATTGATCTCTGGAATGTTAGGTACATATGATAGTGTCGGGTCATAAAAATTTGGGACTTTAGAATTGGAAATGTTCAAGTCCATATTTCTCGAGAGGATTCTTGCTAACGAAGGCAAATAGAATAGATGATAATTTAGTAATCACGTAAATAGTTACTTCAGTTCAGAAAATTTCGGGTTTTTGGAATCATGAATGATGAGGTCATCATTTCAATCAGATACAAATCATTGGGTAAGGTAAAAACAGCTTTCGAGAAAGGAGATGATAAGTTACATTTCCATAAATATTTGGGGCTACAGAAATTGGAAATGTTCAAGTCCATGTTTCACGAGAGGATTCTAGCTAGAGATGGTAAGGGTAGTAATTATTAGGTTCAAAATATAAGGGATATTGGATGCTTCACCAGATTATTTGAATATGGCAAGGTAATTTGGTTTCGTGTATAATTGGAGAGGCTATAAATCATCAATCCATTGGAGATTCAAATTGAGTTAGAAAAAGTAAGTACATAAAGCCTGGGTAGATATGGCTGCGGTGGATATGTAGGGTCTAAAATGTGGAGTTCCTACAATTAGAATGATATAAGTATTCATTCCATGAAATTATCTTCATTGGGTGAGGTATACTAATTTCATTAATAGAGGGTAAATGTTGGTGGTGGTACTCAAAATTTTCGATTTGGAGGTCATACAGGTCATCCCTCCAGGTAATTTCCCAGGCTAACCATGCCTTGGCTTTCGATACCTCTTCTAATCTGAATACAGCTCTTAATTTACTTCTAGTTTCTTGTTCTTTTAACTCTAGCTAATCGATAAGCAAACACAGATATGTTGAGAACATTACTCGAACCTCAACATTACTACAGAGCTTCAACATTACATGTAATCTAGTTCTGAAGACAGGCCCTATATATCCAGCAACTCAATCAAATCATTTCCATTTCCTTCTCGGGACTCGGAGATCTTTTTACTCTAAATCACATCATATCCAAACAGACTACAGTCAAGTATATTTCTATTACACTACCACAATCCAACTAAACATCAATACAGCTTAGCAATCATTTACCTGGCCTAGGATAAATTAGACTGCTTAAACTAAAACCATAATTCAACTAAATTTTCCATCCATACGCTTCTAGTTCAAACTAATCTTAATTCTGATACGAAACTATATAAAATCACAAGTAGAAATCCACACATTTTTATGTCCAAATCAATCTTACCTAATAGTGTGAAGCAACCACAAAATGTGGTAGGTCCCTAACTAGGCTCATAAATCAAGCATATCCCTCAAAATCTTGACGCTTATGGGGCCCAAACATCAAACTATATGTCTTTACCTTATCCTTTTATCCACCTTGTCTTTGCTCACCTCTATCTCCTGCTTCTTCCCTTTCCATAACATGAACTCACCACAAGAACACAACATTCAATATCGAAGATCGTCGCACACTTCAAATTCATTTCTACTACAAGAGGATCTCCTCTTCCAAATAGAATTCTGAGAACTAACACAGAACAAGCAAATCCAATATCTACCCCCTCCATTTCTAGCTTCAGTCATCTCTCTTTCTTCCTTGTCCTCTACTATGAGACAATCCTACAGGCCGCATATCATTTTCAACTAACACAAATCCACCGCTTAAACCCTCAATCTAATAAGTAGATTCAACTTCATTATATTCTAGTTATTTAACCCCCCCCCCCCCCAACACTAAGAATTATCAAAAAGTTCCTTTAATGTACATTCAGAGAATAGGATTCCACACATAAGAATATTTCCAAATTCCTACACAATCATGTGACAGGTGGCCGTTGGACCACATACGATATGTTATTCATGACTAAACAGTTGTAAAAAAGTTCTTTAAAAAGTCTCCACCAAACAGTATTTTTCTCCAGCCTTAATCCATGTCATTTTTCCTCCATCTCTGTTTCGATCGACACATATACCCATCTCCAGCAACGCACATCAACATCTCATTTCCTCCAAACGCATACCATCGGATTCTCAACATGCTCAATTCAATATTTTAACTACCCCCCCCCCCCCATATTCCTGGTCTATAATTTTAGTGAACCACTCCAAAAATTTAGCGTGTGTGTCTGTAATCAGTGTTTGTGAAACATAACTTTCACGTAATAGTTTTCTCCGAACATTGAGATCACTACAACTCACAACCCTACAGACATTGAAGGACACAGTTTATAATCGTGTTTTTATGTGAACTCTCAACTGGGTTGACTTGCAAGCCTTATCGCTTCACCTAATCCAAAGTCTAAAGAGTCTACAGCATTATTCACCCACTGGTATCATTTCTAAGTAACCAAAGAAACTCTCCCCCCAGTTGAACACCAAGACACAACTAACCAAGCAGGGGCGGACGCAGAACTTTTTATGAAACTGGGCACATTTTACCTCGTGGGAACATTTTACCCTAAAAGAGTAATTGTAATTTTTTTACAATAAACGTCAACTGTTTAAACTTTTTAATGTACTTCCACTATGAAAATTAACATTATTTTGTTACAATTAATTCCACAACTCATAAAGTTGGAATTATTAACTAATTCTAAGCGTTTGGACACTCTTCTAAAAAGTTGTATATGTGTTTCACACAAGTTATTTCCGGAACATTTCCATACATATTTGGTCTTTTGTCAAGACTTTAGGGGAGTCCTTAATGAAAATTTCAAGAAATATTGTACAATAATAGTAGGGGAAAAAACTCGAGGGTGGACCTAGGCCCACCTTGTGTCCTTCCTAGGTCCGCCCATGTAACCAAGTGTAGGTTCATGCTAAATCACCACTATTACTTCATTTATAAATCAAACTGTGCTAAGACACCTATAGTAAAATCTAAAATCCCTCCAGCATCAACAAACTCTAAACTTCTTCAGAGGTTATATCACATTTACTGATCTCAAAATTCAAAATCATACATAGCAATAAACTAAACTGATAAGCTGCTTCAAGTTCGAGATGGACATAGAAAATAATAAAAAACAGTCCAATTTTCATCTCCATTTGTCTCAAGAATTATCAATACTGCTTAACCAAAATCTAGGCGTCCGAACAACACTCATAGCCCACAAACAAAAACGTTGACCAAGGTTTGTAGCTACCACTAAATTGTAGCGAAACGGTTCAGCCCAATTAAAAAAAATGTTATTTGGATTTAAATTACTTGGAAAGCTAATTAGGGTAACTAAACCTTCTTATTATGTTCAACCAACCAGGACTTCACAGTTAATTGCTTAAATATAAATTAAAATATGCCTAGCAAAGAACAAGATAGACAGAAAGTGCAAAGTGCCTTTAGTGCTTCTGAAAGACAATATAATGGCCAAACAGATTACCTTGAAAAGCAGATCTCCTCCACTCCTCTTCTTGCCACCCCTTTTTCTTCAGCACACTGATAGCCAAATCGTGCAAAAAATTAACATAGAATAATACAGCCATACAACAATTCGAAATCATAATCAAAGCAGAGGATTGGGATTGCACAAACGATTTTGAAACACCATCTGTGAACAAAACGGATACAGTTCCCTGAAACCTCTCCTCCCAAAAAGATCCCAACCAGCTGCCCTTCCACAACCACATCCAGAAAGTTCAACAGTGCTAAAGCACCCAACCTTCTCTCCCTGAGCAAAACCTAGCATCAATAACTTTCTACCACAAGCTTTACCGCTCCAGTCCAAACCTCCAAAACCACTTCACCAATAAGGACCAATTAAAATGGATGAGAAATCAACACCATGATATCTCAAATGTTCTCTCTAGCATCTTGCTAAGAGCCCTCATCGCCATGATATATAATAAGGATGAAAAATCCCATAAGGAGTTCATTTGCACGAATGGAAAACCTAACCAAAGAAATACAAGCATAAATACAACCTATCCACCTATGACTAAAACTCTTCATCCCTTGGACATAAAGCAGAAACCGTTAGTTCCCATGATCTTACACCTTCTCAAAGTCCCATTTATATAAAATTCTGACACACCTAGTAACAACCTATGATCTCACAATCATCCGCTGTTAGAACCGCATCCAAAAGCTGCCTATCTACTAAAATAACATTATCAAATTCAGAGATAAGAACAGGTAAAATGTGTTCTAACTTAAAAATAATCACCATGACGAAAATATTATACGAGCGATTCAGCAGATTGATACGCATGCCCGGCCTCCTCCCCAGCAAAAGCTAACTTTACCTATCACCAAACCACAAAGCCCTCGACATTTATTGTGCCAAATTCACTATAAGAGCAAACACACCCATAAAAAAGGCACGTTGATCGTCCTCATCATAAACACGCCCCCATCACTCCTCCCCTATCCATCACATCTATGTCAGTCAAAACATAAAGCAAAATTATTCCTTATTCCACCTTTTCACATCCTCTGCGACCCAATAGTCTAGAACTCCACATAAAGAATCAGAAAGGCCAACAAAAGATATGTTGGTTACCCCTAAAGCTCAATTTCAAGATTAAGAGGGAAATTAACAATTCAAAATCAGTCTGCAACAGACTACTGATGTATCAGAAATCCCCATGAAACCAATCGTATCAGAAATCCGAAGTTGTTCTCTTTCACGATCGCTCCCACTGAGACATGTATTCTCTATCGTCTTTCATCCGT
This sequence comes from Linanthus parryae, assembly GCA_023055425.1. NCBI lineage: Eukaryota > Viridiplantae > Streptophyta > Magnoliopsida > Ericales > Polemoniaceae > Linanthus > Linanthus parryae. The sequence continues at coordinate 5,329,262 of JALGPY010000002.1, forward strand.
TTCTTCTTATTTTTCTTACGCCCTCCTATACGTGTATCCTTGCTCAACCTCCAGAAGAAAAAGTAGCAAAAGTGATAACCATTTAACCTTGATATCCATATCTCTATACGGCAACAAATTAGGTTTTCAATGTTCAGTATTCTATAGGTCTACAGTTCCAGACCATCAAAATCAACAGTTTCAAAATGTAAAAGTAACAATTGCAATATATGCATGCAATTACATATATACTCCCATTTCTGTTTCTTCAGTTTTCTACTCAGTTTTCCTAATTTACCTTTTCCTCCCCGAAAGAACTGACCAAAGAACGAAAGACCGTAAGCGAGTCACACTTCTTCCCAAAAAACAGCTCCTACTTCCTTGATCAAGTTAAGTATTGTACAAGCAATTAAACTTTCACCCAATTCCTCGTATCTTCCTACTAATAAAATAATCCTCAAATCAAACACCCAGTACAACAAAATTACTGTCGGTGGACACCGGAACAATATCCTTGTGTAAATTCTGAACACAAACACACAACTTGCAAACTATCAGGAGCTGCAACAAGTTCAACTTCTAAGATCATATTTATGCCACCAATGCCAATAGATACACAATATGAATAAAAAAGCAGATGCAAGAAACCCAATATGTGCTAGTCACATAGTGATCCCATCATCACTTACTGTATCCAGAATTGAAGTCTTGCGCACATATCTTTTCCAACTGCTTTTCTCATACACTTCTTCATTGTTGTCATATCCTGTCTCACATCAGAAACTTGAAAAAGAAAATCTTGGTTATATAAGGTACCTTGTGAATTATAGCTAGCGAATTAGGCTTAAGCATTTTCCTCTGTAATTATGAATTAGGACCAACCAGTAATCTGTTAAATAATTACAAATGATATCAGAGACCAAATGGTATGTGGTGTGCACAGTGTAGTAAAGGTTATGAAGAGGGCTAGAGGCTTCGTGCTAATGGATAGCCGTTAGCTTTTGTGTTTCCTAAGGGTACATACAATATCAACAAAGCAAACAAGGCATAGACATACTAAAGTTATGCCGCATCTACATAGCCAATCATCTAACTTCAATTATTTAATACTCTATATACAGATCCTTTGGTTTTCTCTTGAAATATAACATAAGTAATTCCTCATGGACAAAATCTGTTGTGTGCCCAAGTCACCAACGAATAAACTCCAAACCCAAAGAACAAGGCCAACATAGCTAACCTCGAAACGTGTAAATTTCTTCTTATTTCTAAGACAACATTCTTTATTATACTCTGATGAGAGTATATCGTACACGCTTCCACCAAATTACTTCATTGTCTTTCTCGATAGTAATTATAATTTCCTATGTAGTAGCTTCCTCGAATCCTTCTGTTCCAAGATATCAAATTTAAAGGAACTACGTCCAACATAACCATAATGTGATATAGCCCTTAAATCCATATACTCAAATTACAAATTTCAAGGTTTACCACTGTATCGGTGGAAAATATATGCGCAGATTCCACATTTCATATTCTGGGCCCAGAGGACAAATCCAATGTTACAGACATAATAAACCTCGAGGACTCCAACATCCTTAATCCCAAGATAAATACCACTAAACAATAATTGTATTGCACAATCCTCAATGCAGAAATTGAAAAATCCTAAATCATGCATCAATTTTGCAACCTATAACTTACAAAAGTCTATCTGTGTTTTCCCGTGTCGAACCCCTGTTCAGACATTATCCCAAAACCAATCTCATCGTGTTCAAAAAGTCTCATAGCGTATCAGTCCAGCATAAATCACTATCCAGACTCACCTTTTAAGTTCAGGACAACAACCACCATGTCTGTTCCTCCCTCACCAACACCATCTCCATAACCTGTCAACAAATAAAGAATCACCAAAATCTAAACATGTCATCATGCCAAATATTCAGAACACCTCACTTGTCCTTTTTATCATTACCTAAACCTTTTGTGTCCACTTGACTTCTCCTTTCTTCCTTCTTAATGTTCCTTTTTCATTTTATTATCTACCCCATTACATTGGCATTCATATCCTATCAAACATCCAAGGTCTTATTACATCAACCACCCAGGACCACTAAAAAAACCCGTGTAACCTTGGCTAAATCCAAAAAGAAGTAAATGCATGAGCTGATCTTGTACCAAACATGAAGATACACTAATTCTGTTTCCTCAAAAAAAAAAAAAAAAAAAAAAAAAAAACACTAATTCTGAATTTAAAAGCAACACAAGAAAATGACCACTTCACTTCCCTCTATCTCCACGTTCTCCAACAAAATTGAATACAACCAAAGGCATCCAATTGCTGCTCACAAACAAATATGTTAACTAGACCTGCAACTAATGTTCCATTTCTTCCGGGTATTATAATTTATCCAATCTTCCCGTCATCATTTAGCACATCATATTGCATCATCCGAACATTTACCATTAACCAACCAAGCAAACCGTCAACTGCATTACCTCGATACCCATACCATATCAAACTAAAACACTATCTACATTACAAAAACGACCTTGAATATCGGCCATTCTACAATTTTGCACAAATTATCTCCAAACACTAAATATAAGTCATCGGTTCCATCAGAGTATTTCAAATGGACAAGGTAAACTGGTTTTGTGTGGGTATGGTCATTGGGTTCCAATAATTTGGAATTTCCTAATCAAGAAGAGCTCACGCAAGTGTGGAGAGAGTAAGTAATTGGAGATGCTATAAATAATCAATCCATGGGAGATTCTAACTGAGTGAGGAAAAGCAAGTACATTAAGTATGGGTAGATATGGTTGTGGTGGATATGTAGAGTGTAAAATGCGGCTTTCCAACAAATAGAATGATATAGGTCATCATTCCATGAAATTATTTTCACTGGGCGAGGTATATTAATTTAATTAATTCTGGGTAATTATTGGTGGTAGTACTTTAAATTGTAGATTTGGAGGTCATATAGGCCACATCCCACCAGGTAATTTCCCAGGCTAACCATGGCTCGACTTTCCATCCCTCTACTAATCAGAATACAACTCTACGGTTTATTTCTAGTTTCTTGTTCTTTTAACTCTAGCTTATCGATAAGCAAACACAGATTTGTCAAGAACATTACTCGAACCCCAAATACAAACTTAACCTCAACATTCCTACAGAGTTTTCAAAATTACAAGTAATCTAGTTCTGAAGACAAGCCCTAAATATCCAGCAACTCAATCAAATCATTTCCTTCTCGGGATCGTCATTCTTTTTGCCCTAATCACATCATAGCCAAACAGCTATAGTCAAGAATATTTCTATTACACCACAATCCAACTCGGCACCAATGCAACTTAGCAACCACATTTACCTGACCTAGTGTAAATTAGACCGCCTATACTAAAACCATAATTCAACTAACTTTCCATCCATACGCTTCTAACTAATCACATTTCTGAAATGAAACTATGTAAAGTCACTTCACCAACTTCAACTAAAGTGGAAATCCACACATCTTGATGTCCAAATCAATCTTATCTAAATGCAACCACAAAATGTGGTAGGTCCCAAACTAGGTTCATAAATCAAGCATATCCCTCGAAATCTCGACTCTTATGGGGCCCAAACATCAAACTGTGTATTATCTTATCCATTTATCCACCTCTTCTTTGCTCACCTCAATCTCCTGCTTCTTCCTTTTCCATAACATGAACTCACCACAAGAATACAACATTCAATATCAAAGCTCGTCGCACACTTCAAATTCATTTCTACTACAAGAGGATCTCCTCTTCAAAATAATATTTCGAGAAACTAACACAACAAGCAGATCCGCTATATTCCTCCTCTGTTTCTTTGCATCAGTCATCTCTCTTTCTTTCTTGTCCTCCTCTGCTATGAGACAATCATACATGCCACATATCATTTTCAACAAACACAAAACAGTCGCTTAAAGCATCAATCTATTTCACTATATCCTAGTTATTTAAACCCCCCCCCCCTTTTAACGTACATTTAGAGAATAGGATTCCACAAATAAGGACTTTCCAATTTCTTACATAATCAGGTGACAAAGTTCTTTAAATAGTCTCCACCAAACAATGTTTTTTCTCCAGCCTTAATCATAGTCACCTTTCCTCCATCTCTGTTTCGCTCGACAAAAGTACCCATCCCCACTAACACACATCAAACATCTCATTTCCTCCAAAGTCCAGACTCAGGATTCTGAACATGCTCAGCTCAATATTTTAACTAACCCCTCCATGTTCCTGGCCTAAAATTTCAGTATCCACTGTTTGTGAAACATGACTTCCATGTAATAGTTTTCTCCACACGTTCAGATCACTACATCTCACAACTCTACATGACACTGAAGGACCCATTTTATAATCGTGTTTTAAGTGAACTCTTAACTGGGTTGACTTGCAAGCCTTATCGCTTCACCTAATCCAACGTTTCAAGAGTCTACAAGAAACTTCAGCAATCTTCATCCACTAGTATCATTTCTAAGTAACCAAAGAAACTCTACTCCAGTTGAAAACCAAGACACAACTATCCAAATGAAGGTTTCTGCGAAATCACTATTATTACTTCTTTACTAAATCAAACTGTACCAAGACATCTATAGTAAAATCTAAAATCCCACCAGCCTCAACAAACTCCAAAATTCTGCAAAGGTATATCTCCAAAAACATGTAATCACATTTACTGATCTCAAAAGTTAAAATACATAACAATAAAATAAACTGATTCAAGTTCAAGATGGAGAGAGAAAATAATCAAAAACAGCCCAATTTTCATCCCCTTCATCTCCATTTGTCAGACACCAAAATCTAGGAGTCCGAACAACATTTATGGCCCACAAACAAAAACGTTCACCAAGGTTTGCCAACAAAGACTTTTTGTTTCTTTCTTATTATTCTCTATTAAATTTTCCTATACCACTAACTACAATGGGGCACATTCTAGCATCTTTGAAAGAATTTCACAAAATTAAGCATTGCCTCATGATACATATAATATCAAACTGAATCCAAAGTTCTTTTCCATCATACACTTACTGATTTCGGGAATGCTGGGTACATATGATAGTGTTGGGGTCATAAAATTTTGGGGCCATAGAAATTGGAAATGTGCAATTCCATATTTCAGGAGACGATTCTAGATAGGGAAGGCAAATAGAACAGATGATGAGGTCATCATATATGATGAGGTCATCATTTCAATCGGATACTTTTCATTAATGTTAAAACAGGTTCCGAGAATGGAAATGATATAAGTTACATTTCCACGGAGCTCTCTTAGTCGGACAAGTTAATGATCTCTGGACTGTTGAGTACATATGACAGTGTCGGGTCATAAAAATTTGGTGCTATAGAAACCGGAAATGTTCGGGTCCATATTTCTCGAAAGATTCTTGCTACGGAAGGCAAATATAAAAGATGATGATTTAGTAAAACACGATGGTTACTTCAACTTCAGAAAATTTGGGTTTTCGGAATCATGAATGATGAGGCCATCATTTCAATCAGATACTTCTCATCCGATAAGGTCAAAACAGGGTTTGATAAGGGAGATGATAAGTTACATTTTATTAAAAAAATTGGGGCAATAGAAATTGGAAATGTTCAAGTCCCTATTTCACAAGAGGATAAGGGTAGTTATTACTAGAATTGAGGTGGATTTATTAAATTGAGCGCCTCAAGAAAATGGAACATATAGGCATATGTATGTAGGAAAGTAAAATAGAACATATAAAATATTGGTAAATGTTCATAATGGTTGTTTTAAATATATTAAATAGAATACATGATGATTTGTTAGCATGATAAATTGGTTATGTGAATACCAGGCACATTGCTAAGGCGGGTTCAAAAGAATTGGGGTAGAGAGTAAGTAATTTGAGATGCTATAAATCATCAATCCATGGGAGATTCTAATTAAGGAAAACTAAGTACATAAGGCTCGGTAGATATGGTTGTGGTGGATATGGAGGGTGTAAAATGCAGAGTACCTACAATTAAAATGATATAGGTCATCATTTGATGAAATTATTTTCTCTGGGTGAGGTATATTAATTTCATTAATTTTGGGTAAATGCTAATGGTGGTACTTAAATTTTTGATTTAGAGGTCATCAGTCCAATGGAATTAGTGACCTCTGGATTCTGGTAGATTCTGGTCATCTGGGTTCGAAAAATCAGTGACCTCTGGAACTGGAAATTATATAGGTGGTCATTTCAGTGGTTTACTTTCATAGGGTGAAGATAGCTTGGTTCCGTCAAGATGTTGCACTTGCGTGTGGTGGCCATTTGGCACTGAACATTTTGGGCATTCAGGAATCAGGAATGATTAAGATAATAATGAGACTGTTCTAATTGGCTAAGGAAATCTAATTCACAATTCCTGCAAACCCACCTAGGAATTTCGAAAGACAAAGACCACCAAATATCTAATTTGACTGTAATTTCCCTACAGGTAATTTCCCAGGCTAACCATGCCTTCCTTTCGATCCCGCTTCTAATCTGAACACAGTTCTACAGTTTATTTCTAGTTTCTTGTTCTTTTGACTCTAGCTAATCGATAAGAAAACACATTTGACGAGAACATTACTTGAACCACAAATACAAACATATCCTCACCATTATATGTAATCAAGTTCTGAAGACAAGCCCTAAATATACAGCAACTCAATCAAATCCTTTCCATTTCCTTCTCGGAACCGTAAATCATTTTGCTCTAATCACTTCATAGCAAATAGACTATAGACAATCCAACTAAACATCAAGTACAACATAGCAAACATTTACCTGGCTTAAGGTAAATTAGACCGCCTAAACAAAAACCATAGTTGAACTAGCTTTTCTATCCATACGCTCTTAACAAATCCTAATTCTGATATGAAACTATATGAAATCACTTCACCATATTCAACTAAAGTGGAAATCCACACATCTTGATGACCAAATCAATCTTACCTAATCGTGTCAAGCAACCAAAAATGTGGCAGGTCCCTAACTAGACTCAAAAATCAAGCATATCCCTCAAAACTTCAACACTTATGGGGCCCAAACATCAAACTTTATGTCTTTACCTTATCCTTTTATCCACCTCTTGTTTGCTCACCTCTATCCCCTTCTTCTTCCCTTTCCATAACATGAACTCACCACAAGAACACAACATTCAATATCAAAGATCGTTGCACACTTCAAATTCATTTCTACTACAAGAGGATATCCTCTTCCACAGAATTTTGACAACTAACACAAAACAAGCAGATCCACTATCTTCCTCCTCCGTTTCTTAGCATCAGTCATCTCTCTTTCTTTCTTGGCCTCCTCTACTATGAGACAATCATACAGGCCACATATAATTTTCAACTAGCACAAAATCGCACCTAAACCCTCAATCTACTTCACTACATCCTAGTTAATTTAACCCCCCCCCCCAACACTCAGAATTGTCAAAAAGTTCCTTTACTGTGCATTGAGAGAGTAGGATCCCGCACATAAGAACATTCCAACTTCCTACACAATCATGTGACAGGTGGCCGTTGGACCACATACGATATGTTATTCATGACTAAACAGTTGTAAAAAAGTTCTTTAAAAAGTCTCCACCAAACAGTATTTTTCTCCAGCCTTAATCCATGTCATCTTTCCTCCATCTCTGTTTCGATCGACAAATATACCCATCTCCAGCAACGCACATCAACATCTCATTTCCTCCAAACGCATACCATCGGATTCTCAACATGCTCAATTCAATATTGTAAAACCCTCTCCATGTTCCTGGCCTAAAATCTCAGTAAACCACTCCATAGATTTAGCGTCTAGAAAGCCAGTCATCTCACTTCAAATTTTTAATATTCTATATACATATTGTTTGCTTTTCTCTTGAAATATAACACAAGTAATTCCTTAGGGACATAATACGTCGTGTTCCCAAGTCACCAACAAATAAACTCCAAATCACCAACAAATAAACTCCAAACACAAAAGCACAAGGCCAACTTGGCTAACCTCAGAACTCGTAAGCTTCTCCTTACTTCAAGACAACACTCTTTATTATACACAGATGAGAGTACATCATACACACTTCCACCAAATTACTTAATTGTCTTTCTCGATGGTAATATAATTTTTCCCTGACGTATAACTATATTGCGATATAGCCTTGAAACCCATATCCTCCGATTACAAATTTCAAGGTTTGCCACTGTATCAGTTGAAAATTTATGCGCAGATTCCACATTTCAAATTATGGCCCCAGAAGACAAATCCAATATTACAGCAATTATAAACCTCAAGGAACCCAACATCCTCAATCCCAAGATAAATACCACTAAACAATAATTGCATTACAAAATCCCCAATGCAGACATTGAAAAATCCAAAACCCATGCATCAATTTTGCAACCTATGACTTACAATAGTTTATCTGTCTTTCCCCATGTTAAATTCCTATCAGTCGACATTATCCCAGAACCAATCTCATCATTTTCAAAAAGTTTCTCATAAGGAAGGTATCAGTCCAGCATAAAACACTATCCAGAGCCCAGACTCAGCTTTTAAGTTCAGGACAACAACCAAAAAAAACGAGCTCAGAGTTCGGCCATGTCTCTCCCTTCCTAACCAACAACATCTCCATAACCTGCCCACAAATAAAGAATCATCAAAATATAAAATACCACCCTGCAAAATATTCAGTACACCTCACATGTCCTTTTTATTATTACCGAACCGTTTTTGTCCACTTGACTCCTCATTTCTTCCTTCTTAATGTTCCTATTTCATATTCTTATCCACCCCATTACCTTGGCATTCATATCCTATCAAACATCCTTGGTCTTATTACATCAACCGCCCACGACCACCAAAAAACCCGTGTAACCTTGGCTAAATCCAAAAAGAAGTAAATGCATGAGCTGATCTTGTACCTAACATTACGATAAACTAATTCTGAATTTAAAAGCAACACAAGTAAATGACCATTTAACTTCCCTCTATCTCCACATTCTCCCACAAAACGGAATACAACCAAAGGCATCCAATTGTTGCTCACAAACAAAAACATTTACTAGACCTGTCAATTATTGTTCCATTTCTTCCGCGTATTATACTTTATTTGTTTACAATCTTCCCGGCATTATTTGGCACATCATATTGCATCATTCGAACATTTACCATAACCAACCAAGTAAACCGATAACTGTATTACCTTGCCATCCATATCATATCAAACTAAATCACTATTTACCTTACATCAACCAACCCAAACACCTATGAAGACACAACAACGACCTTGAACATCGACCACTACTACGATTTTGCACAAAATGATCGCCAAACACAAATGACTACATTACATGATCACAGAATCAAACATAAACATAACTTAGTCAATTCATCTTATCGGCAGATCACATCAAGATAAACATAGCCCCGATGTAATGAAGTCAAAGTGGTTTGGTTTGGAAATATTTTTCTATTATAGCTCACATGATTTAAATAGATTTTCATATGGTTAGCCTTGATTTTAGAAGTTAAACTCATTAGCCTTTAGTTACCTTTCTTTCCTTTGCCTATAAATACAAATAGTTTTCCATACGCTTATATGGTATCAGAGCCTGCTATTCTCTAGTTCTGAGTCAAATCCTACTCGTCAGATTATTTCAAAATTCGGTTCAGCTTTCGTTCTTTCATGGCTGAGTTTTCTAATCCTGGAGCTACTCTAGGCAACAACGGTGTGTCTGCCGAGTCCAGCCAAAATCAAGCAGGAAGTCTCGGTATCAGTCCAGCATAAATCACTATCCAGACTCGCCTTTTAAGTTCAGGATAACAACCACCATGTCTGTCCCTCCCTCACCAACACCATCTCCATAACCTGTCTACAAATAAAGAATCACCAAAATCTAAACATGCCATCCTGCCAAATATTCAGTACACCTCACTTGTCCTTTTTATCATTACCTAAACCTTTTGAGTCCACTTGACTTCTCCTTTCTTCCTTCTTAATGTTCCTTTTTCATTTTCTTATCCACCCCATTACCTTGGCATTCATATCCTATCAAACATCCAAGCTCTTACTACAGCAACCGCCCACGACGACCAAAAACCCCGTGTAACCTTAGCTAAATCCAAAAAGAAGTAAATGCATGAGCTGATCTTGTACCAAACATGAAGATAAACTAATTCTAGATTTAAAAGCAATACAAGAATTGAATACAACCAAAGGCATCCAATTGCTGCTCACAAACAAATATGTTAACTAGACCTACAACTAATGTTCCATTTCTTCCGGGTATTAAACTTTATTTGTATCCAACCTTCCCGTCATCATTTAGCACATTATATTGCATCATCCGAACATTTACCATAAACCAACCAAGTAAACCGATGACTGCATTACCTCGACACCCATACCACATCAAACTACCTACATTACATCAACACCCCCAAACACCTATGACAACACAACAACGACCTTGAATATCGGCCATTCTAGCATTTTGCACAAATTTTCTCCAAACACTAAATATAAGTCATCGGTTCCATCAGAGTATTTCAAATGGACAAGGTAAACTGGTTTTGTGTGGGTATGGTCATTGGGTTCCAATAAATTGGGATTTCCTAATCAAGAAGAGCTCATACAAGTGTGGAGAGTAAGTAACTGAAGATTCTATAAATCATGAATCCATGGGAGATTTTAACTGAGAGAGAAAAAGTAAGTACATTAAGTATGGGTAGATATTGTTGTGGTGGATATGTAGGGTCTAAAATGCGGCGTTCCTACAAATAGAATGGTATAGGTCATCATTCCATAAAATTATCTTCACTGGGTGAGGTATATTAATTTGATTAATTCTGGGTAATTGTTGGTGGTGGTACATTAAATTTTCGATTTTGAGGTCATATAGGGCATCCCACCAGGTAATTTCCCAGGCTAACCATGCCTTGACTTTCCATTCATCGTCTAATCAGAATACAACTCTACGGTATATTTCAAGTTTCTGGGTCTTTAACTCTAGCTTATCGATAATCAAACACAGATTTGTCAAGAACATTAATCGAACCCCAAATACAAACTTAACCTCAACATTGCTACAGAATTTTCAAAATTACATGTAATCTAGTTCTAAAGACAAGCCCAAAATATCCAGCAAATCAATCAAATCATTTCGATTTCCTTCTCGGGATCGTCAATCTTTTTGCTCTAATCACTTCATAGCCAAGCAGCTATAGTCAAGAATATTTCTAGTACACACCACAATCCAACTCAGCATCAATTCAACTTAGCAACCATTTACCTGACCTAGTGTAAATTAGACAGCCTAAACTAAAATTATAAGTCAACTAACTTTTATATTCATCCGCTTATAACTAATCCCAATTCTGATATGAAACTATGTAAAATCACTTCACCAACTTCAACTAAAGTGGAAATCCACACATCTTGATGTCCAAATCAATCTTATCTAAAAGCAACCACAAAATGTGGCAGGTCCCTAACTAGGTTCATAAATCAAGCGTATCCCTCGAAATCTCGAAATGTATAACCTTATCCATTTATCCACCTCTTCTTTGCTCACCTCAATCTCCTGCTTCTTCCTTTTCCATAACATGAACTCACCACAAGAATACAACATTCAATATCAAAGCTCGTCGCACACTACAAATTCATTTCTTTTACGAGAGGATCTCCTCTTCCAAGTAAAATTTCGAGAACTAACACAACAAGCAAATCCGCTATTTTCCTCCTCTGTTTCTTTGCATCAGTCATCTCTCTTTCTTTCTTGTCCTCCTCTGCTATGAGACAATCATACATGCCACATATCATTTTCAACAAACACAAAACAGTCGCTTAAAGCATCAATCTATTTCACTATATCCTAGTTATTTAAACCCCCCCCCCCCCTTTAACGTACATTTAGAGAATAGGATTCCACAAATAAGGACTTACCAATTTCTTACATAATCAGGTGACAAGTTTTCGTTGGACCACATAAGAAAAGTTATTCATGACTAAACAGTTGTAAATAAGTTATTTAAATAGTCTCCGCCAAACAGTGTTTTTCTCCGCCTTAATCCTAGTCATCTTTCCTCAACCTCTGTTTCGCTCGACAAAAATACCAATCTCCTGAAACAGCAGACATCAAACATCTGAGATCCTTCAAAGTCCAAACTAAGGATTCTAAACATGCTCAATTCAATATTTTAACTAACCCTCCATGTTCCTGGCCTAAAATTTCAGTATCCACTGTTTGTGAAACATGACTTCCACGTAATAGTTTTCTCCACACGTTCAGATCACTACATCTCACAACTCTACATGACACTGAAGGACCCATTTTATAATTGTGTTTTAAGTGGACTTATGTTTTTCTCCAGCCTTAATCCTAGTCATCTTTCCTCAACCTCTGTTTCGCTCGAAAAAAATACCCACCTCCTGCAACAGACATCGAACATCTCATTTCCTTCAAAGTCCAAACTCAGGGTTCTAAACATGCTCAATTCAATATTTTAACTAACCCTCCATGTTCCTGGCCTAAAATTTCAGTATCCACTGTTGGTAAAACATGACTTCCGCGTAATAGTTTTCTCCACACGTTCAGATCACTACATCTCACAACTCTACATGACATTGAAGGACCCATTTTATAATCGTGTTAAGTGAACTCTCAACTGGGTTGACTTGCAAGCCTTATCGCTTCACCTAATCCAAAGTTCAAGAGTCTACAAGAAACTTCAGCCATCTTCATCCACTAGTATCATTTCTATGTAACCAAAGAAACTCTCCTCCAGTTGAAAACCAAGACACAACTAACCAAGTGAAGGTTTCTGCGAAATCACTATTATTACTTCGTTACTAAATCAAACTGTACTAAGACATCTATAGTAAAATCTAAAATCCTTCCAGCCTCAACAAACTCCAAAATTCTGCAAAGGTATATCTCCAAAAACATGTAATCACATTTACTGATCTCAAAAAGTTAAAGTCATACATAGCAATAAAATAAACTGATTCAAGTTCAAGATGGAAAGAGAAAATTATCAAAAACAGCCCAATTTTCATCCCTTTAATCTCCATTTGTCTCAAAAATATCCAATACTGCTTAACCAAAATCTAGGAATCCGAACAACATTTATGGCCCGAAACAAAAACGTTGACCTAGGTTTGCCAACAAAGACTTTTTTGTTTCTTTCTTATTATTCTCTATTAAATTTTCCTATACCACTTACTATGGGGCACATTCTTGCATCTTTGAAAGGATTTCACAAATTAAGCATGTGAAGCTCTAACTACATTACCTCGTGATGCATATAATATCAAACTGAATCCGAAGTTCTTTTTCATCATACACTTATTAATTTCGGGAATGGTGGGTACATATGATTGTGTTGGGGTCATAAAAGTTTGGGGCAATAGAAATAGGAAATATTCAATTCCATATTTCATGAGATGATTCTAGATAGAGAAGGAAAATAGAACAGATGATGACTTGGTAAAGACGTTGATGTTGTTGCTTCGGTTCATAAAATTTGAGGTTTTCGAAATCATGAATGATGAGGTCATCATTTCAATCGGATACTTTTCATCAATGTAAAAACAGGTTCCGAGAATGGAGATGATATAAGTTACATTTCCACGGAGCTCTCTTAGTCGGACGAGTTATTGATCTCTGGAATGTTGGGTACATATGACAGTGTTGGGTCATAAAAATTTGGGGCTATAGAAATTGGAAATGTATGATGAGGTCATCATTTCAATCGGATACTTTTCATTAATGTAAAAACAGGTTCAGGGGATGGAGATGATATAAGTTACATTTCCACGAAGCTCTCTTAGTCGGACAAGTTATTAATCTCTGGAATGTTAAGTACATATGACAGTGTTGGGTCATAAAAATTTGGGGCTATAGAAGTTGGAAATGTTCGGGTCCATATTTCTCGAGAAAATTCTTGCTAAAGAAGGCAAATATAATAGATGATGATTTAGTAAAACATGATGGTTACTTCTTCAGTTTGGGGTTTTCAAAATCATGAATGATGAGGTCATCATTTCAATCAGATACTTCTCGTCGGATAAGGTAAAAACAGGTTTTGATAATGGAGATGATAAGTTACATTTTCACATAAAGTTGGGGCAATAGAAATCGGAAATGTTCAAGTCCATATTTCACAAGAGGATTCTAGCTAGGGATGGTAAGGGTAGTGAATATTAGGTTCAAAATATAAGGGGTTTCGCCGGATTAGTTGAATGGGGCAAGGTAATTAGTCGGCACATATTGTTGAGGTGAATTTATAAAATTAAGCGCCTCAAGAAAATGAAACATATAGGCATTTGTATGTAGGAAAATAAAATAGAACATATAAAATATTGGTAGATATATTAAATAGAATACATGATGATTTGTTGACATGATAGTTCGGAAATTTTGAATTTCGAAATCGTAAATAATGAGGTTATCATTTCCATGGGATACTCTTCAAGGGAAGTGTAAAACAAGTTTCGTGAATGGAGATCACATAGATTATCATTGGATGACAGTGTTCTAACTTCGTTAGAAAAAATTAAATCATTATTTTTTGGTGATGGTGTTGGTAGTTGTTATAAGGTTCAAAATATATGAGGCTTTGTGGAATTGGAAATAACATAACTCAATAATTTTCGTGTGATTACTTTAATACGGCAAGGTAAATTGGTTACGTGAATACCGGGCACATTGTTAATGCAGGTTCAAAAGAATTGGGGTAGAGAGTACATTGTCATGGGATTACTTTAATTTCGGGAATGTTGAATACATATGATTGTGGTGGGTCTGAAATCTTTGGCGCTATAGAATAGGAATGTTCAACCCAATTTCCACTAGAGGATTCTAGTTAGGGGAGGCAAATAGAATAGATGATTTGGTAAACGTGTCAGATAACTACTTCTATTCAGATAATTTTGGGGTTCGTAAATGATGAAGTCATCATTTCATCGGATACTTCGCATTGGGCAAGGTAAAAAGAGGATTTGAGAATGCTGACGACAAAAGTTGCATTTCCACGAGGTTCTCTTATTTTGACGAGTTGTTGATTTCGGCAATGTTGGATGTTAGGCACATTTGATAGTGTTGGTCATAAAAATTTGGGGATATAGGAATTGGAAATGTTCAGGTCCATATTTCACGAGAGGATTTTAACTAGGTAAGTCAAATAGAATGATGAATTGTTAAACACGTTGATAGTTATTTCAGTTCAGAAAATGTGGGAATGTGGGGTTATTGGGGTACAATGGAATCATAAATAATGAGGTCATCATTTCAAAATGATACTTTTCATTTGATTAAGGTAAAAACAGGTTTCGAGAATGAAGATGATATAAGTTACATTTCAACCGGGCTCTCTTAGTTGGACGAGTTGTTTATGGGAATGTTGGGTCCATGTGATAGTGTTGGGTCTGAAAAATTTGGGGATACAAAAATTGGAAATGTCCAAAGTCCATATTTCACGAGGGGAATCTAGGTAAGGAAGGCAAATAGAATAGATGATTTGGTGAACACGTTGACGGTTAGAAAACTTTGGGTTATCATAATAGTAACGATGAGGTCATCAATTCAATCGGATACTCTTCACTAAGCAAGGTAAAAATAGGTTTCGAGAATGGAGATGACATAGTTTACATTTCCACGGGGCTCTCTTAGTTGGACGAGTTATTGATTTCGATAATGTTGGTACATAAGATGTTGGATCAAAAAAAATGGGGCTGTAGAAATTGAAAATGTTCAAGTCCATATTTCACGAGAAGATTCTAGCTAGGGAAGGTGAATAGATGATGATTTGGTTAACACAATGGTTACCTCAGTTCAGAAATTTGGGGTTTTCAGAATCGTAAATGACGAGGTCATCATTTCAATCGGATACTTCTCATTGGGTATGGTCAAAACAAGTTTCGAGAATGGGGATGATATAAGTTACATTTCCACAGGGCTCCCCTAGTTGGACGAGTTCTTGATTTCAGGAATGTTCGGTACCTATAATAGTGTGGTGTCATAAAAATTTGGGGCTATAGAAATTGGAAATATTCATCCATATCTCACAAGAGGATTCTAACTAAGGAAGACAAACAGAATAGATGATGATTTTGAACATGTTGATGGGTACTTCGGGTTTCCGAATTGGAAATAATGAGGTCATCATTTTCAACGGATACTTTTCCTTGGGTAAGGTAAATACCAGTTTCGAGAATGGAGATGGTACAAGGTACATATACAGGGGGCTATCTTCGTTGGACGATTTATCGGGGATGTTGGGTAAATATGATAGTGTTGGGTTATAAATTTGGGGCTACAGAAATTGGAAATGCTTAAGTCCATGTTTCACAAGAGGGTTCTAGCTATGGAAAGCAAACAGAGTAGATGATAATTTGATATCCACGTTGATAGTTACTTCCGTTAAGAAAATTTGGGGTTTTCTGAAAGGTAAATGATGAGGTCATCATTTCCATCGTATACATTTCATTAGGTAAGGTAATAACAAGTTTCGAGAATTGAGATCATATAAGTTAGAATTCCACATAGGGCTCTCTTAGTTGGACTATTTATTGATTCTAGAGAAGCCAAATAGAATAGATGATGATTTGGTAAACATGTTGATGGTGTTACTTCAGTTCAAAAATTTGGGGTTTTCAAAATCGTAAATGATGAGTAAGGTAAAAACAAGTGTCTGGTCATAAAAATTTGGGGCTATAGAAATTGGAAATGCCCAAGTCCTTATTTCTCGAGAGAATTCTTGTTAAGGAAGCAAATAGAATAGAAAATGATTTACTAAACACGTTGATGGTAAATTCAGTTCGGAAGATTTGGGATTTTTGGAATCGTAATGATGAGGTCATCAATTGCATACGATACTCTTCATTGGGTTAGAATTACATAAGTAACATTTCCCTGGGGTCCTCTTAGTTGGGCAAGTTATTGATTTCGGGAATGTAGACTACATATGATTGTGGTGGGAATGAACACTTAGGGGCTATGGAATTTGGAAATGTTTAGTGCATATTCCACGAGAGGATTCTAGTTAGTGAAGGCAAATAGAATAGATGATTTGATAAACGTGTTGATGGTTACTTCAGTTCATATAATTTGGGGTTTCCGGAATTCTAAATGATCAGGTCATCATTTCCATCCCAAGGGGGGCACTCTTAGTTGGACGATTTATTAATATTGGGAATGTTGAGTACATATGATGTTGGGTCAAAAAATTTGGGGCTATAGAAAGGTGCTATAGAAATGGAAATGATTCAAGTCCACATTCACTAGAGGATTCTAGCTACGCGCTATAGAAATGGAAAAGATTCAAGTCCACATTTACTAGGGGATTCTATCTATGGAAGGAAAATAGAATAGATGATGATGACGATTTAGTCACCACCTTGATGGTTAGAATCGTAAATGATGAGGTCATCATTTCCATCGGATACTTCTCATTGGGTAATGTAAACACAGGTTTCGAGAATGCAGATCATATAAGTTACATTTCCACGGGACTCTCTTAGTTGGACGAGTTATTAATTTCCGGAATGTTGGGTACGGATGATAATGTTGGGTGATAATGGTTTGGGGCTATAGAATTTGGAAATGTTCAAGTCCATATTACAGGAGAGGATTCTAGCTAGGGAAGGCAAATAGAATAGACGATGAATTGGTGAACACAATGGTTGTTACTTCAGTTTAGAAACTTTGGGGTTTTCGGAATTGTAAATGATGAGGTCATCAATTCAATTGTATACTTTTCATTGAGTAACATGTTTCGAGAATGGAGATGATATTAACTTACATTTCCACGGGGCTTTCTTAGTTGGACGAGTGTTAGGTACATAAGATAGTGTTAGGTCAAAATCATTCGGGGCTATATAAATTGGAAACGTTCAAAGTCCATATTTCACAAGAGGATTCTAGCTAAGGAAGGCAATAGAATAGATGATGATATGGTAAAAACTTTGATAGTCACTTCAGTTCAGAAAAAGATTGGGGTATTCCGAATCAAAAATGATAAGGTTATCATCTCATTCGGATAATGTACGTTGGGTAAGGTAAATACACGCTTCGAGAATGGAGATGATATAAGTTACATTTCCACGGAAATCTCATAGTTGGACAAGTTATTGATTTCGTGACTGTTGGGTACATATGATGGTGGTGGGTCTGAAAACTTTTGGGCTATTGAAATTGGAAATGTTCAGTCCATATTCTACGAGAGGATTCTAGTTAAGGAAGGAAGATAGAATAGATGATGATTTGGTAAATGTGTTGATCGTTAATTCGGTTCAGATAATTAGGGGTATTCGGAGTCGTAAATAATGAGGTCATCGTTTTCATCGGATACTTTTCAATGGGTAATGTAAAAACAGGTTTTGAGAATGGAGATGACATAAGTTACATTTCCAAAAGCTCTCATAGTTGAACAAGTTATTGATTTCGGAAATTTTGGGTACATATGATAGTGTTGGATCAAAAAAAATATGGCGCTATCGAAACTGAATATGTTCGAGTCCATATTTCACAAGAGGATTCTATCTAAGGAAGGTATATAGAATAGGTGATGATTTGGTAAACACGTTTATGGGTATTTTAGTTCCGCAAATTTGGGGTTCTCCGAACCGTAAATAATGATGAGGCCATCATTTCCATCATATACTTTTCATTGGGTAAGGTAAAAACAAGTTTCAAAAATTGAGATGATATAACTTACATTTCCACAGGGGCGCTCTCTTAGTCGACGGTTTATTGCTTATGGGAATGTTGAGTTACATATGAATGTTGTGGGTCTAAAAAATTTGGGGCTATAGAAATTGGAAATGTTTAGTCCATATTCCACAAGAGATTCTAGCCAATGAAGGCAAATAGAATAGATGATTATTTGGTGAGGATGTTTGATGGTTATTTGACTTATTTCAGTTCAGATGGTTAAAATAGGGTGAATTTCGGAATAGTAAATGATGAGGTCATCATTTCCATCGGATACTTTTCATTAGGTAAGGTATAAACAAACTTGGAGAATGGAAATGATACAACTTACATCTCCACAGGGCTCTCGGGCTCTCAAAGTTGGACGGATTACTGATTTCGGGAATGTTGGGTCATAAAAGTTTGGGGCTATAGAAGTTGGAAATGTTCAAGTCCATAATTCACAAGAGGATTATAGCTAGGGTTGGCAAATAGAACAGATGATGATTTAGTAAACATGTTGATGTTGTTGCTCAGTTCAGAAAATTTGAGGTTTTCATAATTGTAAATGATGAGGTCATCATTTCAATCGGATACTTTCATTAAGGTAAAAACAGGTTCAGAGAATGCAGATGATATAAGTTACATTTGCATGGGGCTCTCTTAATCCGACGATTTATTGATCACCAGAATGTTGGGTACATATGATAATGTCGGGTCATACAAATATGGGGCTATAGAAACTGGAAATGCTCAAGCCCATATTTCTCGAGAGGATTCTTGCCAATGAAAGCAAATAGAATAAATGATGACACGCTGATGGTTGGTTCAGCGGAATCATAAATGATGAGCTCATCATTCCAATCATTTTGTACGCTTCTCATTGTGCAAGGTAAAAACAGGTTTCCAGAATTTTGGGGCTGAAGAAATTGGAAATGTTATTATTAGGTTCAAAATATGAAGGGTTTGTGATACTGGACGTCTCACCGGATTACTTGAACGGGGCAAAGTAATTAAGTTTCATGCATGTCGGGCACAAGTTGTTGTGGTTTGTTTATAAAATTAAGGGTAAAAGACATTTTGCACCCCTGTGTTTAGGTAAAAAGACACTCGCCACCCCTGTGTTTTGGACAATACACCACACCACCCTTGTAACGGAAAGAAGTGAGGACATAATCCACCCTTCTGTTACATTCTGACCAAAAAGCTAATTTTTAACATTTTTTTGACAATTTTGCCCCTGCTTGTTTTTTATTCACTTTCTTTACATTCTTGGTGGTCTTGACCACCACCTCCACCTCCACCTCCACCTCCAACTCATCCCCACCAGCAACACCACTACCACCCCATCTCCACCAGCAACATCGATTGTTCTGAGTATGTTCAAACAAACGGGTTTCGACCAATTAAAGATAATTTGCCTCTCAGATTTGATTTTCATTTGCTCATCTTATATGAGAATTTTGTTGATTAGATTGTTATCGGTCTATTTTGTAGTCCTTCAGAATAAGAAACGATTGGAGCTTTACCAAATGGAGTGAAATGTAACGGTTTTGTTACCTTTCTGCGATTTGGCATGTTCTTGATTCACAAAGAGCAAATCGAGAAGGCAAATTCAATCATTTTTTAAACCCAATCGAATAGGCAAATTGGAACTTGTTGGGGGGGGGGGGGGGGGGGGGGTGGAAGAACGCCTAGGTATGCTCTGGGACAGAGGAGGAACTGGAGTCCGCTAACGACGTGCTATTTCCGGGAACAAACCCAGAGCAGAAGGAAATGGTGGTTAGCGGCGGTGCTTCTCTGCCGCCGCTGCGGAGGAATCCGACCAATTTTTGGTCTGATTCGATTTCCATAGCCGCCATCAACGCCACTCCCCTCTCACTTCTATCTGCCATCTCGCAGAAACCTGACACCCAGCTCTGCAAAACAGATCGGAACCCCAACCATCTGTTAACCCGAACCGAAATAACCTCCTCGCATCCTAGGGTCTCCCGATCCCTTCCTCTCAAACATCTGAAAAGAATAAGCCCACAGTGCGTCGTAGGTAAAGACATCGATGGGAGGAAGAAGATGATGGAATCGGCCGTGTATTTGTTAGTGGGTTCACAGTATAGGGGAAGAGAGAGAAAGAGATGTTAGGGCTATACTTTGTTAGTGGGTTCTTTAATATTTGCTGGTTTTTGTGTTGTTGGAGGTTGTGGTGAAGGTGGTGTTTGTTGGAGGTGGTCAGGGGTCGCTGAACAAAGTGGCGGCTAGGGTTCGGGGTTTGGGGAGAAGAAAGTGGAGAAGAAGAAAAGGAAGAAGGGGTGAAGTCTGGGTTGTAATTTTGCTGTATTATTGGGGGTATTGTTGTCTTTCCGTGAGCTCCGTTGGACTCTGTCAGTTACAGGGGTGGTGTGGTGAATTGTCCAAAACACGAGGGTGGCGAGTGTCTTTTTACCTAAACATAAGGGTGCAAAGTGTCTTTTACCCTAAAATTAATCGCCTCAAGAAAAGTAAATTTATAAATTGTCATTCCTAGTCATTTGTATGTAGGGAAGAAAAATTGAATATATAACACAATGGTTGTTTTGAATAAATTAAAAGAATACACGATGACTTGTTGTAGTCAGGAATGATTAAGATGATGAGGGGACTGTTCTAATTGGCTAAGGAAATCTAATTCACAATTCCTGCAAACCCACCTAGGAATTTTGAAAGACAGACCACCAAATATCTAATTGCATGCCATTACTTTATCCCTCTTCTACTTGACTTCTCTTTACTAGCCTCCATCTCCGTGTGTTTTCCTTTTCATGACTTCAACTAAACACCAACACAAGAATTTAGTCTCATATGAAACTACACACCATTTAACTAAACACCAACTCAACTGACAGGATTGTTCGATGAATTTAGTCTCATAATTCTTACTTCATACTTCCACTTTGCAACCATTTAACTCGCCTAGGGTAAATTAGACTGCCTAAATTAAAACCATAATTCAACTAACTTTTCTATCAATACGCTTATAACTAATCCCGATTCTCATATGAAACTACATAAAATCACTTCACCAACTCCACCCCCAACTTCAACTAAAGTGGAAATCCACACATCTTGATGTCCAAATCGGTCCAATGGAATAGTTCAAATTGGCTAAGAAGTAAGACATAGTAAATTCATGAAGTTTAGGTAGATTCTTGGTCATCTGGATTCGAAAAATATGTGACTTCTGGAACTGGAAATTATATAGGTTGTCATTTCAATGGTTTACTTTAATTGGGTTAAGACAACTTGGTTCCGCCAAGATGTTGCACTTGCGTGTGGTGGCCATTTCCCACTGAACATTTTGGGCATTTTGGAATCAGGAATGATTAAGATAATGATGGGACTGTTCGAATTGCTAAGGAAATCTGATTCACAATTCCAGTAAACCCACCTACGAATTTTGAGAGACAAAGAACACCAAATATCTAATTGCATGTCATTACTTTATCCCTTTTCTACTTGACTTCTCTTTACTAACCTCCATCTCCGTGTTTTTTCATTTTTCATGACTTCAACTCAACACCAAAACAAGACCCTAAACTCAGAACTCAACATAGGGGACTGTTTCATGTCATTACTTTATCCCTTTTCTACTTGACTTCTCTTTACTAACCTCCATCTCCGTGTTTTTTCATTTTTCATGACTTCAACTCAACACCAAAACAAGACCCTAATCTCAGAACTCAACATAGGGGACTGTTCCATGAATTTAGTCACCAGTTCTTACTTCCACTCTCAACCACGCGTTTAATCAAAATGGTGGGATATTAATCCTTCCAGGTAATTTCCCGGGCTAACCATGCCTTGGCTTTCGATCCCTCTACTAATCTGAATACAGCTCTACGCTTTATTTCTAGATTCTTGTTCTTTTTTAACTCTAGCTAATCGATCACAGATTTGTCGAAAACATTACTCCAAACCCAAATACGAACATAACCTCAACATCACTACAGAGTTTTCAACATTACATGTAATCTAGTTCCGAAGACAAGCCCTGAATATCCAGCAACTCAATCAATTCCTTTCCATTTCCTTCTCGGACTCGTAAACATCCATAGAGCTAAATTAGCAACCATTTACCTGGCCTAGGGTAAATTAGACCGCCTAAACTAAAACCATAATTCAACTAACTTTTCTATCCATACGCTTCTAATGAATCCCAGTTTTAATATGAAACTATGTAATCACTTCACCAACTTCACCCCCAACTTCAACTAAAGTGGAAATCCACACATCTAGATGTCCAAATCAATCTTACCTAATAGTGTGAAGCAACCACAAAATGTTGCAGGTCCCTAACTAGGCTCATAAATCAAGCATATCCCTCAAAAATTTCGAGGCTTATGGGGCCCAAACATCAAACTATATGTCTTTACCTTATCCTTTTATCCACTTCTTCTCTACTTACCTCTATCTCCTGCTTCTTCCATTTCCATAACATGAACTCACCACAAGAACACAACATTCAATATCAAAGCTCGTCGCACACTTCAGATTCATTTCTACTACAAGAGGATCTCCTCTGCCAAACAGAATTTTTAGAACTACACAAAAAAAGCAGATCCACGATCTTCCTCCTCCGTTTCTTAGCTTCGGTCATCTCTCTTTCTTCCTCGTCCTCCTCTACTAGGAGACAATCATCCAGGCTACATATCATTTTCAACTAACACAAAACCATCGCTTAAACCCTAAATCTACTTCACTATATTCTGGTTATTTCCTCCCCCCCCCCCCCCCTAAACACTCACAATTATCAAAAAGTTCCTTTAATGTACATTCAGAGAATAAGATTCTACACATAAGAACTTCCAACTTCCTACACAATAATGTTACAAGTGGCCGGTGGACCACATAACATATGTTATTCATGACTAAACACTTGTAAATAAGTTCTTTAAATAGTCTCCACCAAACAGTGTTTTTCTCCAGCCTTCATCCATGTCATCTTTCTTCCATCTCTGTTTTGCTCGACAAAAATACCCATCTCCAACAACACACATCAAACATCTCATTTCTTCCAAACGCATACCGTCGAATTCTCAACATGCTCAATTCAAATACTCAAATACTGTTGCTGGCCTAAAATTTCAGTGAAGAACTCCAAAAATTTAGCTTGTGTGTCTGTATCCACTGTTTGTATAACATGACTGCCACGTAACAGTTTTCTCCAAAAATTCAGTCACTACAACTCACAACTCTACATGATATTGAAGGACCCAGTTTATAATCGTGTTTTAAGTTAACTCTCAACTGGGTGCACTTGCAAGCCTTATCGCTTCACCTAAAACATGTAATCACATTTACTGATCTCACAAGTCAAATCATACATAGCAATTAACTAAACTGATAAGCTGCCAAGTTCGAGATGGACAGAGAAAATAATCAAAAACAGCCCGAATTTCATCCCCTTCATCTCCATTTGTCTCAGAAATATCCAATACTGCTTAACCAAAATCGAAGCGTTCGAAAAACACTCATGGCCCACAAACAAAAACGTTGACCAAGGTTTGCTTACAAAGACTTCTTTGTTTCTTTCTTATTATTCTCTATTCAATTTTCCTATACCAGTAACTGTGGGGCACATTCTTGCATCTTTGAAAGAATTTCACAAAATTAAGCATGTAAAGCTTTACCTACATTACCTCATGATACATATAATATCAAACTGAATCCGAAGTTCTTTTACATCATACACCCCCCCCCCCCCCCCCTAAATCCCACCCCAACCACAGCCCATGAAAGAAACAATAACATAAGTGTTACTTTACTGTACCTCTCTGCTTATTTTAAATGTGATTGGATACATATGTGTTGTAACTCTTCTCTACAAAGATGTCTAAGCAAGTGGAAAAAGAATAAAGCTCAACGAGGCACTTAATAAAGTGGTTAAGAGCTCTTAATGCTGGCAGCTAGCATTAAATTGTAGCGAAAGGGTTTCAGCCCAAAAAAAGGTTGTTATTTGGGTTTAAATTACTAGGAAAGCTAAGTGGGGTAACTAAATCTTCAGACTCCATACAGTTAGTTGCTTAAATATCAATTAAAATATGCCTAGCAAACAGATTACCTTGAAAAGCATAAAATAGCCAAACAGATTTCCTCCCATTCCTCTTTTTGCCGCCCCTTTTCTTCAAGTCACCATCTTGAAAACAAATCAGCACATACTGTAACCAAACAGTGGAACAAATGAACATCGAATAATTCAACCATACAACAATCCGAAACACTAATCAATGTTCAGAATTGGAAAATTAACAGAGAGCGTGAAGATACCCTAATCGACGGGAGGGAGAATATGTATCGCACAAACGATTTTGAAACACCATCATCTTTGAAGCGGAGGTGGGTGAACAAATCACCGCCACTGATAGCACAGTGACCTGGGATGAAAAAAAATAAAATAAAATAAAAAATCTGATTTAACTCTTCTATACAAGGATATATATGTATTGTAACTCTTCTCAACAAGGATGTCTAAGCAAGTGCCAAAGATTAAAAAATGGTTAACAGCTCTCAATGCTGGCAGCTACCATTAATATTATGTTAAAATTACAAGGAAAGCTAATTAGGGTAACTAAACCAGTAAATCTTCTTATTATGTTCAACCAGGAATTCACACAGTTAGTTGATTAAATATTAATTAAAAATATGCGTGGCAAATATGGTAACATAGATAAACAGAAAGGGTTACCTTGAAAAGCAGATCTCCCTCACTCCTCTTCTTCAAATCACCAGAGTTGAAGCTTGAAGAAGAATAACCAAATCAACATAGAACAACTCAACCACACAACAATTCGAAACACTAATCAATGCACAGAGGATTGGCAAAACAGAGAGAGAGAGCGAAGACTTACTTTGCCTTTGGATGCCCTAATCAACGGTTTCGGATAGCCCTAATCGGTGAACAAATCACCGCCGCTGATAGCCCAGAGACCTTCGTTGACCGAACTTTGACTTGGGAACCAAATCCGCAGATACATCGCCGGCGAGAAATCAAGGCCTCCTTCCGTCGCCGGCGAGGATAAGGAGCCTCCACTGTCGTCTCTCTCTATCGATCTCTCTCTGAACTCTCTCTCTCTCTCTGATCTCTCTCTCTGAACTCTCTCTCTCTCTCTCTCTCTCTGATGCAATCACAATTGCGAGTTTTGGAAAGAGGGGTTGGTTTGAGACCTAGATTGAGGCGGTGAGGCGAAACGATCGCTGTAATAAGATATATAGGCACTGGGTTAATTGCGTCATTAATAAGCGCTAAGAATGGTAATCTTCGTAATTATTAACACTGACTGCGGCAACATAACGCGTTGTCCTACTACTATTCCCGCCCGTTGGGAAAAGATGAGTAAAGGACACTTTCACCCCTTTAAGTTTCGAAAAATAACACTTCCACCTTTTCGGTGTGCCAAATTTGTCTCGTAAATCTTTTATCAAGTAGGGTGTTTACCCTTGTTTTGGTGTTTGTTTGGAAACTTATCTAGTAAAATATTTTACCAAGTAGAAAAAAATCATCAGATGAAGTAAAATGACTTACACTTTCCAAATCTCGAAGTCGTTTTTTTGAAAAGTGAAGCATTGTGACAACATCTCCCTACTAATGTCTCCACCACAAATTGCCACCGCCGCCGCCGCCCTACACCATCGTAACCGCCGCCATACACCACCTTCACAACCAACCATCACAATTGAACCGCCGTCCACCACTATATTGCTTCCATGCCGTTGTTTGTATTATTTTTCTTATACCTTTCAGATAGAGACATGTATGTAAATCAAGCATAATAATTATGTACTATCTCTGCTTCATAAGTTTCTTTGTAGTTGCTTTTTGCCTTGGTTCATCTCCTAATTACACCTTAATTGTAACCATACCTTTTAGAGTGCACAACCACACTTTAACATTTCTTCAAAGTTCATCTTGTCCCCACGCTAACATTTTTCTTCGGGAACTTTTCCATCGACTTCACCATCACTGCCTCTACTTTTCTCCACTGCCAATGTTGGAGACTCACTTCTCCGAGTAAACTTTGCATATTTAACCCCCATCTTCTTCCCTCGCACACCACAGTATACAACAAACCACCATCTCCAACAACATTACCATCATCACCACCGTTGTGACATCCCGAACTTAGAAAATTTGTTATATTATTTTGTACGGTGTAGTCATTGTTTATTTATTTTCTATAAATTTAGAGGATTACTAGTAGTCATTGCATTGTTTAGGGTTAAAAATTTTGATTACGATGGTGATCAATTTAAAGAAACCATTTCCTTACTTTATAGGTCTACCAAATTGTAGACTATATGGACACCTCAGCTTATGTTTAAGACACTCATCAACGTAGCCTTTGTGGCTAACTTCAGTATTAAGTTTCTTCTTCATTGATAACTGTGTTTGCCATGTGTCTTTCTACCAATTATCTTACAATTTTCTTCTCAAAAAAATTATTTGTACAATTTCATTAGCTACAGTGTTAGAAAACCAAGGTGGTAGATAATTTTTCTATGAATTCCCTGGGTGCTAGGGAAAAAAAAGAAGAAAATATGAAGGAAAAGGG
This sequence comes from Linanthus parryae, assembly GCA_023055425.1. NCBI lineage: Eukaryota > Viridiplantae > Streptophyta > Magnoliopsida > Ericales > Polemoniaceae > Linanthus > Linanthus parryae. Next base: position 5,356,535 of record JALGPY010000002.1, read on the forward strand.
AGGGGTTCCGAGGGAAAAGAAAGCGTTAATGAGGAGGGAGATAACTATAGAATGAACATGAGTAGATAAAGAGGGGAAGTGTAGATTTTGAAACAGTCATCCTATATGAGTGTCTCATGAGTGAGTAGTTTCAATGATCAAAGAGGGACTACCTCTTCATTTTCAGCTCTTGATACTATCACTGCAAAGGTGAGAAGAAGTTCAATCTCTTGTTGTTTAGTAACACATAACTTGTTTGTAAAGAAACAAGGTGAATGAAGTTAAAACTACTGAACGAATAACATAGTGTGGGAGTTTGTTATTTTGATTGAAGATCTTCTAATTTCATATAGTAAGTTGGGTGAAACTCTACCAAAAACCAATTCTTATCTTGTAGAAAGCTAATCGTGAGTAGGGGAACGCAATTTATTTCATCTATAGAGAATCCAATTGAAAATTTTCCTCGTATTTCCAGCTTCTTTCTGTAAAATAGACTGCAATGGTTTTTATTTTATCACATGGGGCTAGGACGCGACATCATAGGTCCTAGTTTTCGTGGCATCATGTAATTAATATTTAGTTTGTCTTGCTTTGTATTTACAAAGATGGATTGAATTTGTGGTAAAACAAATAGTGTGATGATTTATAGGAAGAAAATTGAATAAAAGAAGATTGAATTGGACACATGTAAGACCTCTGAGATAGAGAAATGAAATGAAATGAGAAACAGGAATTCGGCTTCGTTTCTCAAAAAAATAAATGACTAAAGAAGTACTTGTTACATATTACAGTTGTGTAGTTGTCCATGAATTTGGACAAAGAAATGTCATAATAGAAGCCACATTTGTTGTCATGACCTATTTGTCTTGTAGATGATTTTAATAAAATGTTATGGAGTTATAATTGTCTGAGGTAGTTCTCCAATGATAAATTGTTGTAGTTTAGCATCAGGTGGAATTTGGTGATGTAAAGCCTGCATCTTGGTGAGTTTAGCAATATATGTTACTGTCTAATGTAATCCATTACAGTATAAGCTAAATCTCATATTTTAGCATTTTAAAAAAAAATATAGATTGTGGTTCCGTGGAATGATTATGACAAATTTCTCGCAGATACGTTTTCGACGGGATTTTCATATCCAATTGGCAATGATTTAAAATACTATTTACAGCTGATCATACGAGTGATCTAGTATATAATTTATGTGGTTTATCATAGATTATGCTTAGCAAAGTTCTCATGAGTTCGTTCGGCCTAAATCCATACAAGATTTTACTATTAGCGATAGATACATCCGTACATGTTGATTCCATTTTGTATTAGGCGAAGTGCTTTCAGTCCAGTATTGGCGATTCTATTATGTATTAGACGATGTGATTTCCATCTAGTACAGGCGATTGCATTCTGTATTAGGCGAGGCGATTTCAGTCTAATACTGGTGATAATATAGAAGTAGGTCTCTGAGTGACAGACAAGTCGACAATATATTTTCATTATGATTACGAGTGGTTGACTCCAATTTATTGTTTCTTCTTCGAAAAGTTGGTTGGCAGACCCATGAGTCATCTTAGTATATTTTTTATGTCTAGAAGTACTAGACTTATTGAAAATAAACTACATCTTTTATTGAATAACCGATTTTGTTAAAATTTTAAGGCGTGACGCAGGTCGTCACAATGTAAAATGTGGTATGTTGGACTTGTTTATCCTCCTGGTTGATATTTTGGATGTCTGAAAGTGTTAGACTTGTTGACAGTAAATCGTTATTTTTATCGTTAAATAGATATTTTATTTTTTAAACATGCAACGAGTCGTTACAACCATCGTCATCTACACAATCACCATTGTAGCTCGGGAAAACATCACCACCTCCACTGCTCTATCTCTCTTTCTTTCCCCACTTCTCTACTCTCTATCCAAGCTCCTTCTCTGTCTGAAATCAGAGGCAAATGCAGCAGCAGTGACAGCAACAGAGGTCACTGTCGCCACCATCGTTCTACCATTAAAGCCGGCCAAGCTTTGGCCAAGCTTCAACAGGCATCACCCACACTCTCTCGTAGCTTCCAGTCAACTCCTAGGGGACCGACTAAGTCAGTATCAGGCTCAAACAGGGATAAGGAAGCCATTACAGCTGGCAACAAAGGTCACATCTGGCCACTCTGATGTAAGACGGTTTTCAACTCGTTTCTTGATCGTTTCTTGCGATTCTTGGCCTAGGTACGCTCTAAATCACTCCATAGTTAGTTATGGATAATCAAAGTTAAGTATTGAAGCTTTAATCCATATTTAGTTTGAATAAATTTGAAGTTTATGATAAGGGCGCGAAAATGTAAACTGTTTATAGTGCAATTAGTGGGGGAACTGTTTGTATTTATGAGAAACTGGAGGGTAGTTGTTGTCTTTTAGTAGACAAGTCTTGTGAGTAGGTGGGGGTCCTTGCTGTCTTTTAATATAATTTGTGGTTATTCACTTGTCTTTTATCTAAACATTACATTTTACGCGAAAATAAAATGTTAATTTTAGATCAAGAATATCTTTTAGAAATACTAATTTTCATTCCTGTTACGGAAAAGTGGTCCGGGTGTTGAAATTGTGTAAGAGTCGTTCATTAAAAATTAAATTAAAACTGTTTTATTAAAAACCAAGCAAACTTTGTGTTTAATCACTTAACTTATCATTTAGATTGTTTAAAACCTTGTAAAAATAACATTTGCCAGTTTGTAAATATCGTTGCGTCGTGTTAAGTATTTAGAAGAAGAAGTTTCCTTCAAAATCAATATTATAATTGCAAGACAAATAATACACCGGCAAGATTGTATGAGTAGAGTGTACCCGATGTACTACCTCCGTTTCTTCTCTATCACACCAGTTTGACTTTTATTACTATTCACTGGGTCACTTTGACCTGGTGACTTGTGTAGCAAAACGATGCAATTTTCCGATAATTTTTTCATGGTGTTGTAGAGTAAAAGTTTCTCTATAACCCGGTGAAAAATTTATCAACAAATCGCATCGTTTTGCTATCCAAATTACCGGGTCAAAATGACCCAGATACGAGTCAAAAAATCAAACCGGTGTGATAGAGAAGAAACGGAGGTAGTACAATCTTGTCGGTGTATTATTTGTCTTGCAAATGTGTGTGTCAGATAAGTTTTTTTTCTTTTAGGAAAATGTAGGAAAATGTTGAATTCGGTTACTTGGAAATCGAATGCATTACATCTAGACTGTCACTACGAATAACTGATAAAAGGGTAAGAGACATTTTCCACCCTCCGATAGACAAAAGACATTTTGCTCCTTGATTTATGAAAAAATATATTTTGTACCCCTGTCACAGTTAAATATTAACACCACACTAATAGAGAGGCAAAAAGACAAAAATACCCTCAAGGTTAATGCAAATGACACACTATAAATCCAAATTCTTCTCCTTCTCCCATTTCTAACCCTAGCAGCCTCTTTTCTTTCTTTCTCTCTCTCACGAACCCATCTCCGATGAAAAGCCCTCTCTCATTCAACTCAACGAGCGCATATTGGGTTTCAGTTTGGCTCGATTTGTTCACGAATCAGTTTTGACATAGCTTGCTCTCGAGCGGCTCATGAGAGGCTCGGCTAATTGGGAGCCCTAATGAGAGGACAATGCAAAGGAGATACCAGTCTGTTCCAGCTCTTTCTTCCCAGTTTGACTTTTGTCACTATTCACTGGGTCACTTTGACCCGGTGATTTGAATAGCAAACCGATGTAATTTTTTGATAATTTTTTCATGGTGTTGTAGAGTAAAAGTTGATTTATAATATGGTGAAAAAATTATCAAAAAATCGTATTATTTTGTTATCCAAATCACCCGATCAAAGTGACTCAGATACGAGTCAAAAAAGTCAGATGGGAAGAAAGAGCTGGGACAGACTTGTACAGGTTGGAGCTTTGGTGGTGTAAAAATAAACTGGTAGTACAAAAGTAAATAATCATTACATCAGCCCTCTTGTACAAAACCATAATTTAACCTCGTAAACATCATCTCCCCTTCGAATCTTAATTATAGGATTAATAATTGGACAATACTCGTAAAAATATTTAGGTGCTTACATCGGTTTGCTATTCAAATCACCGGTAAAATTACATCGGTTTGCTCTATAACATGGTGAAAAAAATATCAAAAATTACTCGTAAAAATATTTAGGTGTTTACATCGGTAAAAATATACTACTGTTATTCAGGTTAAAGTGAAATTCTACGTGTTTTTACAGTTGCTACTTACTGATAATGGTTTCAGCAAAATATTTTACCTTGTCTGAAAACATTGAAGTGACGACGAAAGCACTTTTTCCAGTGGAAACATCATTTCATGCAATGCCAGTGCAAACATCATTTCATTTCATGTGAAGCACTTTACTTTCCGTCACACCAATTCTATGGTGAAAATAGATGTTGTCGTTTTTGCGTGAAAAATTGGTGCTCAACGTCTATTGACGAGGCGTTTTACTGTAAAGTGTGGATTTTTTTGTGTAATTTTTTAGTTTAAAATTCATATTTGTTTTAAACTTTTTTTTGTAAAGGTTTTGATATGGTAGGTCAAATAATTGTCGTATTATGTTAATAGAAATAAGTTCTAGTTTTATGCTACTTTTTATATTTTTTAAATCATAAAAAAATTCTAATTAAACCTTTTAGTTAGAGTTTATGTTGGATAATTTTTTTAATATTTTTATAAGACTAAAATAATTATTTTTTTTCTAACTTGAAATTTTCTTACTTATTTTCGGTAAGAATTTTTTTTCTCTTACTTTTTACTCTTAAAAATTGACTTTTTAGGAGCTAAAATAGAATATAAGTAAGCAATTTTTTTTTAAAGAAAATCTTTTTAAATTTTTTAACAAATTCAAAGTAAACAATTTTTTTTAAAGAATTAAAAAGCCACATAAATTAAAGTAAATAAAGCAAGGCCTAAATTGATCATCTTGTTGTTTAAAAACTAACACAAAAAAAAGTCTTATATGGATCTAAAACTAAAAATAACTCATGTTAAACCCGCCCTAAAAGAAGTTTGTTTGTCTTTTACCCTTAAAAGAATTCACGTGAAACTTCTTAAGAAATTCGGATTCACGAGGCAAAAAATACGGTACATACCTATATTGATAAGTTGTCAAAAAGAGAAAACAAACCCCACTCGCACCATTTGACGAGGCCATGCTAATTGCTGAAGTATCACTCTGTCTCTGCACTTTGTTTTCATTTGACATTTTTACGCTATTCATCGGGTCAATTTGACGCGGTGATTTAGATTGCAAAATGATGCACTTTTTGATAATTTTTTCATGTTATTTTAGAGTAAAAGTTGCTCTATAACATGGTGAAAAAAATATCAAAAAATCGCATCGTTTCACTATCCAAATCACCCGATCAAAGAGACCCAAATACAAGTCAAAAAGTCAAGATGATAACAAAAAGCAGAGACGGCGGAATTCTTTGTAAAAATGCACTAACCTCCCCTACTTATTGTTTTGTCACCTACGAGTCCTTGATGATGAAAACTTAGAGCATCTCCAACAGCAAAGTTGTCCTTGGACTAAATTTGTACCTGTCCTAAATTTTACACCAGTACTTTTTGAGTTTTTGCTCCAGCAGATGGCCTAAATATAGGCCACCAGCATTATTTTATAATTTTCATTATTAAACAATCATGTTACTACATATGTTTAATAACTAATTAAATTTTGAAAAAAAAATAAGGAATTGATTAATTGGTTGAAGTGAGAGAATATGTAATTATTTATTTGTTTTTATTTATTCATTTATTACAAATAATGAATTAATAAATAACAAATCATAATTTTTATTTAGTGAATCAATTAATCCAAACATTGGATTTCTAGGAGAAGTGGAGAGGAGGAGAGCATTAAAACTGACTTTTTAAATTTTTACACCAGGTCCAAATTGTCTTTGGTTTTGGCCAGATGTGGTCCAAAAATAGGACAGGTGCAAATATAGGTCAGATTTTCCACCAACTGTTGGAGCTGATTTTTGGACAAATCTGGCCTATATTTGTGCCAAAGACAGTTTTTACACCATCTCTTGGAGATGCTCTTACACCAAGTAATTTTACATGTATAGTCACATCATATCCTCCGTTTGTATCAAACTGTTACTTTTAAAATTACTCTGAAGTCCCACAACCTGATAAAACTTTTGGTGGGACCCTCAGGAGCATGTGGTTCGCTGTAGTTTTATTTAATTTTGTTTTTTCTAATCTATATATATAATAGCAGAACGAACGTTTGCAAAAACTTCCATATCTGACACCCCTATCCTTCTCACTTTCTAAAAACGAGTTCATCAATTCAAAAAATGACGGCTGAATTTTAAATTCAAAAGAGAAGGTCTGATAAAAAAAAATTGAAACATTGAAACAAAATTGTTACGATTTTTTTTGAGGAAAAATTGTTACGATTTGGTTTAACTAATTGATAAGGTTAAGATGTTTTCAAAATTGTGACTTATCAAGACCCAATCATCTAATCTTCCTCACTCTTTATGCTTTTATAAACTCCTACATCCATGTGGTCTCTCTCACAAATGCCGTCTGATATTCGCCTAAAGGTAAATTTTCATCTTTTAGTTCTGCTCCTCTTTGATTTGTTGTACTTACTTCATGATTTTTCGTTTTATATTACCCACAGATGGTAGAAAATCATCGACGACATCCTCTGCCGAGGGTAAATGACGAAGGCAAGATGGTTTGTCTTTTTTTCCTTCATTTGTCATTGTGATTATTATTTCTGACCAGACTTCTTATATGTTTTGGTGTAAATGCAGTTGACGAATTCAAGAATGGACTACGTACATATAATTATCGACCTATCATATCATTATGTTAAAGTTATCTCCAACGATCTAACGGTGCAGAGAATCACGGCGACAGATTGCTCGAAGTTCAAAGAAATTATATTCGACGATGACTCATTATTTCTAATGTTTCTTTTAATCTGTCATTTTATTTGTATCTTTTTATATTTCCTTTAACTTTCTCGCAAAATGAAATTATAAAGGAGAACCCAAATCACACATGATGACTCTTTCATTACGTTTCTGAATACGCCACGACAGTACTTGGACTATTCAAAATGTCTGAAAATGCAGGGTAAAAGATGGCAACTCATTGGAAGTAGATTTTTTATCAATACACTTCTCAATCTACTGAGGCTAAGGTGCAGTTTGGTGAGTATTGCTCCTCTTTTTTTGTATGTTTATACTCTTTCATGTCGAGTTTCTGTACATTTGATCATTTTTTGGATAATTTAAATTTACAATTGATATGAATTTTTTTTAGCTTGCAAACAAACTGCAATTTAGCCACAATTTTTTAATTGCGAATTTGTAATTTCTAAATAGTAGTTTCAATTTACTCCATCAGGTACTTCAATAGGTGGAGCGCTACCATTTTAAAATCCGATGCCATAGCCGAGCATCCTCCATGGGCTCCTCATTTGTTCAAATCAAGATTGGCTTTGGCAATCAGGAATTGCTGGTGAAGCACTTGCAACTTTTTTTGTGAGGAAGTGATAGTGGGACAACCATTCTGAGCTAAATAATGTTGAATCCTTATGTATTTTGATGTAAAAATATTTCTTTACTACATTTTACTTCCGTTAATTTGATTGATTTGTTAAATTCATGCTTTATAATAGATATAAATACATATTTTTAGTGCGAACATCCGCTTTATTAATATCAATGTCTACTGATATCAATGTTATTAGTTATCACAAATAGAATTGTTAACTCTCAATTAAATTTGTTCTGATGTGTTTTTTTTTAGGGAATTTGTTCTGATGTTTGATAATCCCTGTTTTATATCATTTTTTATGGACAGATTGTTTTATACTTTATTATTACTCGCACCATCAATAAAACAAATCAAACTAGATAATATATTATAAAAGAATATTAAAAAAATCATTGTGTGAAAATTAGATGGATAAAGTGACTGGGTACGTAGTGATCATACGAAACTTGAACTGCGGAGATATGGGAATCATATCTCTTAATAAGGATTTTACAGATAAATTTGAAATAGAGTAGTAATCTGTTTCATTATTCCATAAATATATAAACTGATTTACAATATATTTTTTAAAATAAATATTTATTTTCATATTTTTTGATCCATAATTTAAAATGTGTAATTTTTATATTCTGTAGATAAATATTCATTTTTTTTTAAAAAATATCTTTCTAAATTATATACAACAATACTCAAAACTGCAAGTACTCCTCCATAAAAATGAAAAATTGAAAGTCAGATCATTAGGATTCTTATAAATAAGAAATACATTAGTATTCCTATAAATTTGAAATACATCAAAACTGGCTCATTTTTAAAAGATACGTCATATAAGAATTACGTTTTCAGTTGAATTCTTGGGGCTCATCACCACTATGCCTGCTTGAAGGTTTCTCTGAAGGAAGCCTTCAATTCATTGTAGTCCTTGCCCTATGAAAGTGTAAACCATGAGAAAGCTCACAGCCCCATTAAAATCATTATAAGTATTCTTTTTTCTTCATCTAGATAGACATTGGTTGAATGCAGGTCTTCAGGAATCGGAGGGGGGGGGGGGGCGGATGGATGGACGTTAGGGATGAAAACGGTTCGGTTCGGTCCGGTTCTGGCACCCATCTGAACCGTACCGTATGTAACGGTTTGGGCAAAACTCAAACCTGAACCGAACCGTTCATGGCTCCAAAACAAACTGAACCGAACCGTGAATGACCGGTTTGGTTTGGCTTTAAACCACGGTTTTTGAAAATATATTATTTCATTTAAAATTTATTAATAGTTCATTCAACAATCAAATGATTGCTAAAAAATTTCTATGTCAAGCAATTAAAAAATAAAGTAGAAAACATTATATCATTTCCAGAACCATTTAATGGGTTCAGTTCGGTTTTGAGGTACATATTGTATATTATATATGTGTAGAAATTATCAAGTTTGATAGTTGTATAGACTAATATGCTTCATAAACGGTTCGGTTCGGTTTTTACGGTTTTGTGGTATCTCAAACCTAAACCGAATCGTATTATACGGTTTGGAATTTTTGCAAACCTGGACCGAACCGTAATAGCTTCCAAACCGAACCGAACCGAACCAAACCGCCCGGTTCGGCTCGGATTTCGGTTTTTCCGGTTTGAACTTGCATCCCTAATGGACGTGATCTTCAATTGAGCGGAAGGAAGATGAGGGATTTCCTTAATTGTTAGACATACCTAAACGATAGAGCTAAAATAAGATTAACACTGATAATACGATGAGTTTAATCTATTTTTAAATAAAGAAAAATTGATGGACGGTCCTGATTAGGACTGCATAAATCCTCCTTTTTTTGGTGGTGGGGTTTCGTTACTGAGTAGTAGTTTTCAAGAACTTTTTCCTCTTATAGCATGGAGTGAAATAATTAGGGGGTGAAAGTGTTTTTGTGACAAATCTGACGGGGCGAAGTGTTTTTTACCGTTATGGTGGAGTAAACCGGATTTGTTTTTCCAAAGTTCCATACACCATAAAATACTTTGTGCCGGAAAATTGATTTTTCCTCAGATTTATCTACTTGAGATATTATGAATTTGATTCTAAAAAAAACAGAGATATTATGAATTTATTATTACAAAGAGTTCATTGACTCTGCTATTTATGTCAACAGTGATCTTAATATATTAATCACTAGAAAAAAAAGTATAAATGAGATGTTCATATCTCCATGTAAAGATATTTGTGGTCGCAAACATCCATAATCACCGGAACAAATATTGGTTTTAAGAATTCTCTCAGCAAGTTTTTACAATAACTGTGCTCTCATAAGAAAATATAAAATTAATGTTCTGGAGATTTCTGTGTCCTATTAATTTCATAGCATTTGATTTCGTGCAATGCACGGACGGTTTGCTAGTGACACAATAATAGTGTAAGCGTTATGAAAAGCTGACACTTTAAAGGGGTGAAGTGTCTTTGTGACAAACCTGAGGGTTAAGATAAGGCATGAACTAAGCACCGAATGGTGTAGTACCCGACTGCCACTTAGAATTGTGGTTGACTGAACAGTGATATTTGTAACTTGTTAGTATCATAACAAGGAATATGGGCATCTTTTGCTAATTGGCAAACAATGAGGGTAGATTTTGCTTAATCATCAACATCCGGGGTAGTAGTGTAAATTATCCGATTCCAAATCGCAGAAGAAACATACAAATAGGACCATGTACGGAGGAAAGCAAAAAAGCATTGTCACGGGTCCACACTGGAGATGCATTGAAGAAGGGACAACTCAAGCAATGATGATAAAGGGACTCCACGGTGATGACAACTCAATCAAAAGCTGGAAGATGATGTTGCCCTCGGAATTGAATAAAGAAGCTTTTTTAATAAATGGAAAGCTGTTTCCTCAGGGGTAAAAGACACTTTCACAACCAATAGTTTTTTTCAAGGACACTTTCACCCCCTCTAGTTTCGAAAAAGACACTTTCACTCCTTTAGTGTACCGAACTTGATGTATCTAACTGTAACGCCCTTAGGGACTGTTTGTTTTCTTGCTTAACTTGGTATATGCACTAATAGTGAGGCTTGGTGTTGTTTGTTTACAACAATGGACAAGTTCTTCACAATCCTGGCCCCACTTGTAAGCTCCCAAATGGAGGACTATCCAATACCTCAACCCAGGTATTAAGAGCTCTTGGGAGTGGAATGACCGTCTTGCCCCATCAGTGATTCATGTGGTTGGCTTTAGATAGAGAGAATTCAAGTAATTGAACACAACTATTTATATCTCTATCTAAAATGTTTGGTATGAGTTGAAATTATAGATATTACTAACTTGATCCATTTAACAAAATTTAAAGAGCTTTAAATTCAAGTAATTGAACACAACTATTTATAAATGAACTGTGAGCATGCTAATGTAAAAAAAAAATCAAAATTAATCTGACAATATGCAGATTAAAATAATCCTTGCGCAATTGTAGAATCTCCGAAATTGGGGATTATGCAGCTTAAAATTTCTATTTTTTTTTAATTTTTTTACATTAGCATAATTACTGTTAAATTATAAACATGTGTATTCAATTGCTTGACTTTAGAGCTCTTTAATTTTACCAAATAAATCCAAATAATGATCTATAATTTCAGCTCATTCCAAACATATTGTGATTATCAGTTAACTTTGATTTTCAGATTAGTTTCAGCTGATTATTGAAATTTTCAGCTGGTACCAAACAGGCTCTTAGTCTGAGAGTAGGGTCTGCCACTGAAATAATTACTAGACCAATTCGAAGTTCATATCATGCAAAAAGTATAAAATACCATTGGGTAGTGCCTAGTGCCTACAATTTCCATAACACGAGGGCAAATTAGTGCTAATTTTTTTTCTACTGTTTCCAATCCCAACTGACGGTATAGAGGGATGTAACTTTTTTGAAGTTCGGCTCAGGGAAGGGGTGGAAGTGTTCTTTTCAAAACTATAGGAGAGTTCAAATGTCCTTAAATGAAACTAGAGGGGGTGAAAGTGTGTTTTACCTTTTTCTGAGAGGTTAAAGCCACAACAGAGGTGACTAAGCAACAGAGGAGGACCTCATTGTTGAAGATGAAGAAGAAGAAGAAGAGCAAGAGATTTCCAACTGTTGGAATTCCCTCACATCAAAAACTCTAAATGGAGGACGGTCTGAGATCCCAGTTCGAATTCTCAACTGTTCATGATGAACACAAACTAGTATCTGGTTGGTCCCTCTTCTTGTCTCTCCTCCTCTGTTTTTTCTATCTCTGTGTGTGTGTGTGTGTGTGTGTGTGTCATGTGGTGAAATAAGAGACTCCAAAAACCTAGCTCAGGGATTATTCTGACTAAATGAAATTTGTGGTGGTATCTTTGTGGAATGTGTGTGCAGGTGGAGTTTGACTAGTAAATACTCCATAGTTTTACTCTTAATCCATTCTACTCATGTACAATTTTAATGCTGGTTAGGTTATGATGCAGATGCACATAGATGGTTGGATCAGTTAGATACCTGAAATGCTTATGTATATAAGATGTCGATTTCACTTGTAAAACTATGTAATAACTTCATAATCTTTTCAACTACCAACATAAATGGCAAGTGTTGGTTTGCTGTGACATTATTAAGAGCTGAAATGCCAATTAGTAGCCTATTATCTGCTTTGTTGGTTTGTTGTGACATTATTAAGAGCTGAAATGCCAATTAGAAGCCTATTATCTGCTTGGCCTATACATTATCAAAATATGCTGCAAAATAAAATCACAGTAGTTAACCGGATCCTAATCAATATTCATGATACATCATTTTTTCTTGATGTGAGAGGTCAGTTTGAGATTTCTTGTTCATGTTTGATTGTTACAACAAAATATTTAAATTAGTGATCGAGGGCCTTAAATTTGCTATCTTACTGGTGGTACAAAAGCTAGGTGCTTTAGTTAATATACTAAGCTCTTTGTAGGAGGAGCTTATATTGTGCAAGACTTTGGTAGCGTATCTGAAACACCTTTTAGTCGAGTCCACGTATTTAACTGTAATATTGCATTTCTTGATTTTCTACATTATTGTTATTGGTTAATCTGAAACCAATAAATTTTAACAAAAAAAAAAATTGCTGTGAATTATTGTTATTTGTTAATCTAAAACATCTTTAACATAATGTTTTATAAAATGATACAAGGTTTTAAACGTTTTGTTGACAATTTTTACTACTTGTGGTTATAAATAAAATTAGAAGTTAAAATGAGAACGTAGGGTGGTACTGACCAGGAAAGCAGTGTTACTGACTAGAGGGATAAGCCAGTGAGTTGGAGAAAGCTTTTGGTAATAAGATTGCAGGGTTGCCAATAGAATAGTCATTGTGTGGAGTTGGATAAAGTGGGCGGGGGAGGGTGGTGTAGGCAAATGACTCGTTTGTTGACGAGAGTGATGGGGAACAATTTGTGTAGGTGGTAATGAAAAAGCTGGAGAGTTGTTTGTTCTTGGGAGAGTTGTTTCGGCTAGAATCTCGCTTGCAGATTATAAGTGTTTCCTTGAAATTTTGGCCATATGCATATTTAAAACTGTCACTTGTTTTTTGTATCTTGATCAAGACTTATTTTTTGCAATAATGTATGTCCCATTCAACTAGGGAATTTGTTGGGCTATAAATGATCTCATTGAATATAAGATAGATAGTTGTACTTGCGTCTGCTTCAATATGGCAATGGGCATATTGAAGGAAGCATGGTAGGGATATGTGTTAGGGATAATTAGTTGAAGATATCTTCCTTTTATACTAATGTGGATGTTTTCAGTCAAGGATTTTCTTTATTTGAGTTCTTACTTCTCCTGCATATCCATATGTATCTGTCTTAAAGTTTTGGCAATTGGTTATGGCTTCACTAAATTTGGTCATTAAGAATAAGGTTGACCGTCACTTAGCTGTTGGTCATTTAACATATGCGAGGGAAATTACAACCTTGCAACTTGTATTTATACTGATAATTCTTGAATTTAATCTGTGACATTCTGATTTTGCAGGTCAATTGCGGGTGTTGTTTTGTTGTGGTTAGTCAGTCAACGGTGGCACTTGGCGCTGGTCATTGATGTATGATCTCATTCTCTGTGATACCTTTTTGAATACTCTTCCGATATAGTAAACAAGAAATGATACATGATGCAACTTTATTAATACTAGTGTTCTAAAATAGAAATAAGAGTGCATATTCAGTCTTACATGTTATTCTTTTGTTTTTTCATGACACTCATCTAAACGACGCACTATAGCTTCACGAAACCACTCATATAGCCGCTTAAATTTGAAAACTTTGTGTATTTCTCTGTGAACATAACGCCTAGGGTTTCATTATACGGAGAGGAGAATAAATACACATAACCTCAACGGTCATATATACGACCGTTCGGAGATTTTAGTAAGTAAGCCCTATAGTTTGTAACTTATCACAGAATGGTCCTTCTAGGGTTTGATAAAGAAAATGGGCTTGACTAATTCTTTGGGCTTCTTTCTTTGACTGAGCTTTTGGGCTTGACTATTTCTTTTGGGCTTCATCTTTGGGCTTTATCCTGAATCATCAACTTGTTCTTTAATCTTCTGTGTTAATACTGTCCCTTGTGTTAATACTGTCCCTCAAGATGATGGTGGATTTTGAATCATCAGCTTGCTCTTCAGTTCCATGAACTGCGGTGTAGTGAGACCCTTTGTAAATATGTCAGCCAATTGTTCTACACTAGAATTAAAGGAGACGGGAAGTTCCTTTCGTAAAACCTTCTCCCTAACATAACGGTAATCGATTTCTATGTGTTTTGTCCTAGCTTGTAATATAGGATTAGCAGCTATGGCTAAGGCAGAGCAATTATCACTCCACAAAATTGGAGCTTTAGAAATTGGAATTCTGAAATCACGAAACAATGTTTTGAACCAAGAAATTTCTGCAGCAGTAACAGCAAGTGCTCTATACTCTGCCTTGGTTGAGGATTGTGAAACTGTAGGCTGTTTTTTGCAGCCCAATGTACTGCATTGTGGCCAATGAACAAAACATATCCAGTAGTACTTCTGCGATCAGATGGGTTTCCAGCCCAATCTGCATCGCAATAAGCTTAAAGTGTAGTGTTACAACCATGTTGATAAAACAAACCATGACTTTTTGTTCCTTGCAGGTATCTCAAAATGCGTTTAGCACCTATAAAATGCAGATTTGTAGGTGTATGCATAAATTGACAAAGATGGTTGACAGCAAAGGCTATGTGAGGACGTGAGAAAGTTAAGTATTGTAGGGCTCCTAGAAGTTGTCTGAAACTTGTAGGATCCTTTAACAGATTACCATCAACAATATGATATTTACCACCTATAGCTAGAGGTGTGGGACAAGGTTTGCATGTTTGCATGTTAAATCTTTTAAGCAAATCATTCACACATTTTGTTTGATGAATAAAAAGACCAGCAGAAGAGTAAGAAATTTCTAAACCCAAAAAAATATGTAAGTTTACCCAAATTTGACATTTGAAACTCAGAATTTAACATGTAGATTAATTTAGAGATGAATGAAGTGTCATTACCTGTAAGGATTATGTCTTCAACATAGAGCAAAAGAAGTGTTACCTTTGATTTATCAAATTTGATAAACAAGCTGATGCTATAAAACCAAGAGATAAAATATAACTTGTGAAACGTTTAAACCATGCTCTTGGTGCTTGTTTAAGCCCATAGATAGATTTGTTAAGCTTACAAACAAAATGTGGAAGAGATGGATCAATGAACCCTTGTGGCTGGGACATATAATCAGTTTCTTTTAAGTATCCATGAAGAAATGCATTTTTAACATCTAACTGTTGTAATGGCCATTGAAATGATGCAGCAAGAGATAAAATTGTTCTAACAGTGGCATGCTTTATCACAGGACTAAAAGTTTCATCAAAATCTACACCTGGGGTTTGGTGAAACCCTTTTGCAACTAACCTAGTTTTATACGTAGCCACAGATCCATCTGGATTATACTTGGTTCTATACACCCATTTGGTGCCAACAATGTTGGCATTGGGTGGAGGAGGTACAAGTTTCCATGTTTGTTGTTGTGTGAGGCTAAAAAACTCATCAGTCATGGCATTTTGCCACTGTGAGTATTGATTAGCCTCATTAAAACTAGTAGGATCTGGAATGCACTGATTTTCAGAAACTGTATTTGGTTTAGAATGAGAAGAAGAAGCAGAGGTGTGTTAAGAAACAGATATACCAGGTTTTGGTTTGGATGGTGGAGGATTAGAAACACCAGAAGAGGCAGTGTAACTAGGAATCTTCTTTTTGAAAATTCCATATTTACTCCTGGTTTGCATAGAGTGTCCTGGTTCTGGAACCCCTTGTGCCTGAGTGACCTCTGGTGCCAAGCCAAAACTGGGAGAATGATGAATCTGTTCTTGTATCTGTTCATTAGGGTCTTGTTCTTCCATAGTTGGCTGCACAGCAGAGGGACTAAGTGGAGGTTCTGCAGAATCATTGTGGTCCTAATTTACAGCAGTTTCATCATGTCCTAAAATGGGGAATAGCACAGTAGAATGAGATGGAGCAGTAGAGTCAGAAGCACATTTGGACATGCATTTCTGGGCATAAGGAAACACACATTCATCAAATAGTACATCTCTGGTAATAAAAAATTTGTGAGTAGTCTTATCATAGCATATGTAACCTTTAAAATTAGTGGCATAACCTAAAAACACATATTGCTTGGTTTTGGGATCAAGTTTAGAATGAGTGTAAGGTTTGAGACAAGGATAACATGCACAACCAAATATTTTAAATTCAGAATAATCAGGTTTAGTGCCACACAGTAATTCCCATGGAAATTTGAAGTTAGTGGTTTTAGATGGCGTTCTATTGATTAAGTAAACAACAACATTAAAAGCATGATACCAAAACATTTTAGGAAGAGCAGCTTTAGTAAGTAAAGTGACAACAGTTTCAACAATATGCTTATGTTTTCTCTCAGAGATTCAATTTTGTTGAGGGGTATAAGGACAAGATTTCTGATGTGTAATTCCACTATCAGATAGCAGTTTTTGAAACACATAAGAGGTATATTTTCCTCCACCATCACTTCTTAGAATTTTAATTGGTTGTCCTAACATTTTCTCAACTTGTGTAATTTAAATGTGGGAAAAACACTGAGACATAAGACATGTGACATAAAGGAAATAACCAGGTGTATCTAGAAAAGTCATCAATAAACAAGATGTAAATTCTATAACCATGAAAACTTTTAACATTAAATGGCCCCAAACATGACTATGAACCAACTGGAGTGGAGTAGAAGATTTAGAAGTAGACAATTTATAAGGCAGTTTAGACATTTTACCAGCTAGACAATGATCACATAAAGTAGGAGAGTGTTTATCAAAGACAGAAATAGAAAGCATTTTGGACAATACTTCATCAGTAGGGTGACCCAATCTTGAGTGCCAAAGAGAACTGTTAATTTTCTTCTCAAGATATGCAGCAGACCCAGGTGGAGAAGTTTGAGATGCAGACCCAGAGGCATAATCAGGATATAAACCATTTTGACTAAGACCTTGGTAAAGAGTTTTCCCTGTATCCTTGTCCTGGATGGAAAAAGAGTGGTAGTCAAAAATAAATTTACAGTTATATTGTTTGCACATTTGATGAACAGAAAGTAAATTAGTAGAAAGTTGAGGAACATGATGTGTATTTTTCAAAATAAATGAATGAAAAGGAGTGTGAAGGTGCGCAGTACCAGTATTGGAGATTGGTAATGCATTACCATTACCCACAACAACATGTTCATTACCCTCATAAGGAATAGAAATAGATAATTCTTCAAATTAGCAGTCATATGGCTAGAAGTCCCAGAGTCAGATAACCAATAATCAGATTGATAGGTGTTTTTGAGAGTTTGCAGCAACCATAGCAGATAAATGTACAGGTGGAGTCTTGCCTTGATATGCATGGTCCATCCTAAGCCAACAGTCTAGGGCTGAGTGGTAATCATAACCACAAATCTGACAATTAACAGGAGCAGAGACCAGAGACAGACTTGTTATTATAAGAATTACCCCTTCCTCTGGATTCAAAAGCGACCAGAGTGACCTCTATAAGGACCGGATCTACCTCTATTATACCCAGGGTTTGAATTAGATCGACCACCTGAGTAGTTGGATCGACCCCCTCCTCGTGGAGGGTAACCAGAATAACCACCACGGGAACCACCCCGTTGACCACCACGATAACCACCTCTAAAATTAGATTGACCAGAAGAAGCAGGAAAAGCAGATTGGTTGACACCATCATAGGAGGTAACATTTTGAGGATCCTGAACACGAAGAATTGAGGAAAGCTGGTGTTTCCATAAAACGTAGTTGGAATTATCCAACTTGAAAGACATCAAATTATTGATGTTTGATAAAAGAAAAAGAGGGTTGGTGATAGAGGAATTGGCGGAAGCCATAGTGAGATCGAATGCAGAGAGCATCGAAGCTCTGATACCATGAAAACTTTGTGTATTTCTCTGTAAATGAATGTAAACCAGGAGATAAGGAGGCAGAGCCCACGAGGAGCCTAATAAAATGAACATAACGCCTAGGGTTTCATTATACGGAGAGGAGAATAAATACACATAACCTGAACGGTCATATATACGACCGTTCAGAGATTTTAGTAACTAAACCCTATAGTTTGTAACTTATCACAGAATGGTCCTTCTAGGGTTTGATACAAAAGATGGGTTTGACTAATTCTTTGGGCTTCTTTCTTTGACCGAGCTTTTGGGCTTCATCTTTGGGCTTTATCTCGAATCATCAACTTGCTCTTTAATCTTTAGTGTTAATAAATTTGTGGGCAGCTTTGAGTTACGAGTCGTTCGATCTCAGATTCATTTGGAACCCAATATTCAAAATCTATATGTGAGTTGGCTTGACTGACATGTTGGGTTCCAAACGAGTCTGAGATTGAGCGACTCGTAACTCAAATCTGCTCACAATTTCAGCGGCTATATGAGTGGTTCTGAAGCTATAGTGCGGCGTTTAGATGATCGTCATTAAAAATTAAAAAGATTACAATGTGAGACTGAACATCCATTCTTATTTTACTCTTTTATAACACTTGTAATAAAATTGTATAATGTATCTTTTCTTATTTATATATGTTTCTGGAAGTGTATTCAGATAGGTTCTCAGAGAAACTAAGAGTTTGATCTCGTGGAAGGCAACATTCTATGTTACACGGACTTGGGTGCGGGTATGAAATATGATATGGATCAGGAGATCGGATTCGCAAACTTGCTTAAAACTAGGATACGCGGACTCGGCTAAGAAGTATCCAACTTTTGGACACGGGTGCGAGGATACGGTACAAAAATAATTGCTTCTAATATATTTTAAAATGTCATACATAATAAAATCAAGAAATTCAATTTGTTTATGCAAGTTTTAGTGTGTTTTAAAAATAATTGCTTCTAAATATATTTAGCTATAGCAATATTACAGTTAAATACGTGGACTCGACTAAAAAGGTATCCTACTTTTGGACACGTGTATCGGATATGATAGTGACACTTGTGCTCGGATTCGCAAGCTTGCTTAAAACTAGGATACATGGGCTCGGCTAAAAAACATCCTACTTGCGAGGATATGGTACAAAAATAATTGCTTCCAAATATATTTTAAAACGTCATACCTGAGAATGTAAAAAATCAAGAAATGCAATTTGTTTATGCAAGTTTTATTGTATTTAATTGTATTATAGCTATAGCTAATTTACAATGACAATACTCTGTTTAGTGTATTTGTTTAATTGTAATATAGCTATAGCTAATCTACAAGGACTATCATTTTTGGCGCGTATTTGACGGCGAGAGATGACGATCAAATCTTTGTTGGAACCACATGCCCATTTAAGTCAACATGTTTGGAGAGATTGAGGCGCTTCCGCCACACATTCCATACCCACACCATTGTCGGATCGTATCGACACGAGTACAGTGGCGATTAGAAGAGTCCGTGTATGGGAAAGTGAAGGTGCTATCAATTGGTAAATTGTTTTAGGTTTTTTCGGGTCTAATTGCAGAGGTGAACTTGTATTTGGGTCAAGTGGCTCTACTGATGTGAAAGTCCTGATAAAATTGTTACTGAGAGAATAAATTGCCCAGGTTAGACAAAATATCTAAACTGGGTTAGTTTAGTGGGTGAAAGCGTAAAAAATGTCTTAATTGATGAATTGAATAAATGATTTGGGGTATTAGTTAAGTAGGTGAACGAGTCATAATGTCTTATTTGTGTCTAGGCCTTCACGGGAGTGTGAAAGGACATGTTCGCACTAGTCTTGCGGAACAGTATGTGCTTTCCTATGCTTCAAGGTAGTCTTTGGTGTCGAGCAGCACTAACTCAGCCTTTTTTGCTGTGATCAGGTGTTCGATCAAAGCATTGTTCATTCTAGTTAATCCTGAATCTCTCCATGTGGCCGCCTTTTCTTGCTAAATCGTTTCCGTTTCTGGTTTTGTACCCTCTTGAGCGGCTTGGACTTGGAGATGCATTTTTAGATGTTGAGACCTTCTGAAGCATTTGTAGAGTAGGAGCGAGGCATGACATTGAGCTTTATTGGAAATATTGGATACCTGCTATCCCACCATGTTCAGTAGTATAGTCTCATCTCTAAGTAGGTGAATGGGTCATAATATGTCATATTTGATGTTTAGGCCTTCAGGGGAGTGTGGAAGGAAGTGTTTTTTAGTGGTCTTGTGGAACAGGTTGTGCTTCCCTATGCTTCAATGTGGTGGTCTTTGGTGTTGAGCTTTAACATAAATGTTGGTTACCTGCAGTTCCACCATGTTCAGTAGTAGCAGAATCTCATCTTGCGTGATGCAGATTGAAGCAGTGGTAAGTGTCTTTGCCTCTCTCGGAAACAATCAAAAGAAGGTTATTGTCTCTTGCATGTGTGAGTTAAAAACGAAAATAATTGTCTTTAAGATGATTAAATGTTGTCAAGTTAAGCAAGGACTCGATCCTCGAATGGAACACGAGTGACATACTCTCAAGTTAAAAGAAGAAGATAATGCATGAAGTAAACAGGGTGATGGTTGACTTACTAAATTAAAGATATGCTCTGTGAGTAGGGTTGCCATTTCTGAATTTTGCTTCATGTGAGATGTAGGCATCTTGAATTTAGTTATCGAAGGTGGGTTCGTAAGTTGTAGGACGTATGATTTCTAAAGTAGGAGATTGTGTGAGGTATAATTTCTTGAATAAAGACGTTAAACAGGACTTTTTTTTAGTATTTAGTTTACGAGTCAGAGAGGTTTGTTATGTTCTGTTGGGTAAAAGATACTTTCACCTGCTCAAGTTTCATGTGACGACACTTTCACCCCTTCATTGTGTCAAATTTTAAGATCCTTGCGCTCCTCCTTAAATAGTGACGCATTGTTAATTCTAGGGTGGAGGTTGGCCACTGATTGTAGTTTCTTGGACAAATTGCCCTCTTAGACCATGGAATGACACGATCAAAGGGTGTAAATATAAATTTCCTAATGTTTGGTACCGTGAAGGGGTAAAATTGTTGTTTCACTATGGACCTCCTTAGCCATTGTGCGATTCCTCTTTCACGTTCTTTCTGTTTGTTCTAGGTTCAAGAACAACTGTCTTGCATTTTCTCTTTTGTGTCCTTTCAATTGCTTTCAGTAGTAGTAGTGGTTCTGCTTCGCTACCTTTCTGATAGGACCATTCAGATAAAACATAGAAATACTAAAATATCTTCCACAATTTAGGAAGCTAAGAAGGGCATGGCAGTTGTTGGAAAGATTCATGTTACGCCGTGGGAAGAGAAGTCTGTTGAGGAAGAACCTTCGGTCAATGCAAGTAAACAGGTATTATCATGAAATCTGTTCTGTTACATATATTTCTATGGTACAATATTTGATAACTATCACAAGTATTCCTTCCTTTGTTTACAGGATGCTGAGGGTTCATATAAAAGCTCTTTTGGAGGCTACAGATGTTGAATTTAACTGTACATGGGACAAGGTAACTGGCTGTGCTATTCTGTTTTTTATTATTTGAAGTTTTCAGCTTTCTCAGTCTGGTTTTTAAATATCATGCCAGACAATGAAGCTTATCATCAAAAAACGGAAGATATAATTCTTTCGAAACTCTTCCAGAGCGCAAACAGGCATTCAACGAGGTACGTGTTGGTTGAGATATTCTGTAGCTTGAGACGAAATAAGTTGCATATCGTGGAAGAGCTGCACTCTGTATCTGTCGCACATGAACTGAATCTAATTGTTTTTTCTTTTTTGTGCTCAAGTATTTGGAGATGAAAATAAAGCTGGTGATGCATTCACAAAAAATGTTGAAGGTATGTTCTTGTCAGCTGAGATAAGCAACGACCAATACTGGACCCTATATTTTGTACCCCAGACTTGCCCACCTCGTTTTCTTCCCAATATTCCACTGCTGCTTTCCTCGGCGGTTGCCTCTACGTTATGGGTGGCTACGCCAATGGGTCACCCATTGCAGATGTCTATTGTCTTGATGTCTCCAGGCGCCTTCTCCAACCTTTGGCTGAACGGATGGTCAAGCAGACTGACATCACTAGCGACTTTACTAACTTGGCCGAGGCCCTCTGTGGCACCGGCTGGATAAGGCGCAAGAGCATGAATTCTCCTAAAACTAAACCACAATGTGTAGTTGTGGACGAGAAAATTTATGTATTTGGGCGTAAGCGAGAGAGGGTTTTGACGACGCCCTGCGTAGAGGTCTACAGCCCCAAAGACGACAAATGGGAGCAGCTATATTGCAGGTGGCCTGATTATCACGGGGTTGAACCCATCCTGGGTGTCCTCTCTGATGTTGACGACAACAAGCACATCCTCCTGCAACCTTCCTATGCAGCATACGCTGAAAATCGTCTCTACACTCCCTCTCAATGCAGCCTAGGTATCAGCCCATCGAGCCTCTGATTGGTCGTAAACATGTTGTAGTCGATGGTATTCTTTACTGCTACCAGAATTTAAGAGAAGGCCAAGAGGGCATTGTTGGATATGATTTGACCGGTCGCCAGAAGTGGACTCCAATTACCGTTTTCGGGCTATGGCCACACCTCCGATTCCCTTTGCAGTACATTCAACTCGTTGGCATCGGGAAGGACTTGCTGTGTGTTCTCTGGATGGATGATTGGCTCAACAACAATGAGGTATATTGCAAGAGGGAGGAGAACAAAGACAAGAGGATGTTGTTTATAATGACTTTCAAGATGTCCAGGCTCGAGGCGAACCTGGTGACACGCCGACGTCGTGATGATCCCTCCATCTTCCTAAATGCGTCTCATGTTTCCAGCAAATGCTATTTGATCCCAGGCTATGGTCCCTTGTACAATTGCCTTGTCTTCTAGGAGGCCTTGCAACCTTTTTTCAGCTCTTTGCTTGACAATGTTTTTGCTTTGACATTGGTAGAATGAAATTGTTCTGTCTCCTTTGTATCCAACTTTTCACCAAAATAACCTCTGGGTTTTATGGGTTTTATCAATATTTCAGATTGGTTAATTGTTGATTTGAGTTATAAAAAAAGATATCCAGTTTTATGGCTAAATCATGCACACTAGTACTAGGAAGGCAACACGGAAGCATGTTTCTCCTTCGAATGCATTTGATTTGCTCACATTTAAGTTAAGCCTAAAATAAGATCTGCTAGAGGCCGCAGGACTAAGTGACTTTTCATTGTGACGAACGTGGACCACGGTAAGATTTGTTGTGCTAGACTGCTAGTGATGCCATAGAGGAATAGAAAAACAGAGTTCATTCATTATTTCTATTGCAATGTACAGAAAGGAAAAACAGTCCATATTTATAACTTTATGTACTGTTGGAGCTTTATTTTTCACGAACTCATTTATATTTTACATAAAATGTTGAGTTGCATCATCTGTTGGAGATGCTGTTATAGCCTACTAGCTTTAAGTGGGTTAAAAAATAATAAGCCCAAATAGAGGAGTGGTGTATGAGTAATTGGGGGTTTGGCTTAGAAGAAGCCGTTCACCGCTTCTGAACATAAAATTTAATTTAGCCTTTTCAACTTTTCACCAATGACACAAGGGTTTTCACAAACGCTACTTGCTTTCCTGGAACAAGAACCACTTAATCCAGAGAACGAAGTCAGTGCTTCTCAACAACATGCTTCATTTGGTAATGTTTGTTATAATGTTTTAATGTGAGGTTTTAACCTACTATTGTAGCTTTTCTCTTGCTTGTTTTCCTTTTCTTTAAGTTGTTACTGCCATTTGCAGAGAAATCCAAATGTTTAATGAGGAGTTGGGTCGGCTTGAAGAAGGTAGAAACCAGACTGGTTCCAGCGGAAGCTCACGGCGAACCTCATGGACAAAACCACCGAGTGGCTGGTTGAAAGCCAACTTCGACGGTGCCTGGTGCGAGGAGACGAAGATGGCGGGAATTGGGGTGATTGTCAGAGATGATACTGGTTCTGTTGTCAGAGGATCGGGCATTCCCATCGTTTGTGGTCTTTCTGCTAAGCACGTGGAGGCTCTGGCGGCCTTGTAAGCGATTCGAATGGCTATTATTCTTCAGTGTGATCAACTAGTGTTGGAAGGAGATGCAAAGACTGTCAAATCCTTAGAGCTCGGAACAGAAGCAAATGCGAGGATATCTCTGAAATTGGATCTGTCATTGATCATATTGCCGACCTATCAAGAATGTTCACAAAGATCAACTTTGTTTTTCATCATCGAAGCTCAAACCATGCAGCTCACCTACTGGCCATGCACGCTAAGGAAGATAACTCTGTTTCTAATGTTTCAAATGTCTGTATTCCAATCTGGCTTAAAGATTGCATTAGAAAAGAATTATCAGATGTAAGGGCACCTCCTTGATCAGATGTAAGGGCACATAAAGGGCTGGCAATATTCGACACGACACGACAACACGACTCGAAAATGACACGAAGTTAGCGGGTTTGGGTCGACACGAACCCGCAACGGGTCACTACGGGTCGACCCGAAAGCAACACGAAAATAAATGGGTCGGGTTAGGGTCAACCTGAACAACCCGAAAATGACCCGTTTCAACCCGCCTAACACAACATTAACAATCTTTTTCACCGTTGACATTATTTTAGGAAGCCACATAGGCGAAATTCGAGCAATATATGGGTCGACACGATGACCCGACACGAACGCGACACGAACCTGCAACCCGACGGGTCAAAATGGGTTGACCTGAAAGTGGCACGGGAATAAATGGGTCAAGTTCGGGTCAACCCGTTTATGACCCGACACGGCTCGACCCGACCCGCAACACGACGGGTTGACCCGAATTTCAAAGCTGCGTTTTTTCTCAAAAAAAATGTTGTTACGGCCTAAAAAGAATAATTTCTTCTAACTTCTAAAAATGGGTAAAAGACAATTTCCACCCTTTTAAGTTTGGATTATATACAAATACACCCCTGTTATTTGGATATATACCAATACGGGGGTAGTGGTATATACAAATACACCCCTATTGACAAATACAGGGGTAATGGTATATACCCAAACAATAGGGGTGTATTTGTATATAATTCAAACTCAAAGGGTGAATTTTTTTGTTCTAAAGCGGATAGACAAAGTCTTTAAGAAGATAATTGGGAATTTTAGTTTGAATGGGGAGAACACAAAAAGGGAACGTTTCTATAATAGAGCAGTCCCACCTCTCTAAAAGAACTGATGGAGCTTGTGCACGCGAAAAGAAGTCAATTTATAGGGGAATTCCTAGTGGTCTTTGAGAAAAATTTGAGACCCTTTGTGCAATTCCCATTTTGTAAGTGAAATTACGGGTCATTTACTAGTAAACAATTAAGACATGTCTAGTTCGACCAGACAAGGGTGTAAGCGGTTCGGTTTGGTGCGGTTTGTGCGAAAACCATAAACCAAACCGAATACACCGGTTTACTAATTTTGTAACCAAACCAAACCAAACCATTTGAAACGATGAACCAAACCAAACCGAACCGAAATACATCGGTTTGGTTTGGTTCGGTTCGGTCGGTTTGCCTAAACATTCTTGTATAGATATTATAGTACTAATATGTCAATAAATTCAAACTTTAAGTAAGAAAGAAATTAATATACGTAAAAAAAACTTACACAATTATTGCTTAGATAAATGTATGATGGAACTTGAGAGAAATGGAGAATATTAATATCAACAATAACATTTTAATTGAATCTATCTACTTGTGTTTCTGTTTTAGTAGATTGTATTACATACTTTACACAAATTATATTTTAATAAAAGTACATTAAGCACATATCGGTTCGGTTCGGTTTGTGCGGTGTAAATTTTGTACAAACCGAAAACCGAACCGATTAGACCGGTTTGTGAAAAATTAAACCGTTCATAAACCGACCATCCATAAAAACCGTCCAAAACCATGACATTCGGTTTGGCTCGGTCGGTTTGACCGGTTTATTCGGTTTTTCTTACAGCCCTACGACCAGGTAAATACAACAAGACGAGGCAGTTAGGGTGGTGGTAGTTCAAGTGGTAGAGCGCTAGAAGCCCCTGCATGAGATCCCGGGTTCGGACCCGGTTGACGACAAAACAATTTCTCAAAAAATACAACAAGACGAGTGCCTGAATGAACCAAGGAATGTATCCTATCCCTGATGCAAACCCTGCAATCCCAGCTTCTTTTAATATTGGGCAAACCAATATGCATCAAATTCCGCAGTTTCTTAATGCTTTTCGCTCTTCATTTATTTCAAGTCTGAGTTAGAGACAAATTTAATCTATCCTATCCCTGATGCAAACCCTGTAATCCCAGCTTCTTTTAATATTGGGCACACCAATACGCATCAAACTCCGTGGAGCTAGTTTAAACATCAGCTATGAGCAGACACTTGCTTTTACTCGAGGTCCAAGTTTTCGAAGGAACAACTGATACAAAAATATGCCTAACTGACAAATTAAGAACAAAAAGTAGGTAGCATACATGTAGACACACGAGAGGAAAATCGTGAGCGGAATGAGAAAAGAAGCTCAGATTCGCCTTTGCTCAATCATACAAGCAATTTACTTGGCTGTAACTATAGGAGCCTGAGAGAATGCAATCCTCAGAGGTCCACACAGTTACCCTGCCATGATAGAGCTGGCTTGATATTCATTGCATTCGTCTTCACAGCCTCATTCTTTTAGAGAGAAAAACTACTTCAACAACTATGTCAGTGAAGCTGTCCCAGTGGTAATGCCCTTAAGAGGTCCGTTACCCCCAATCCCCGGGCCAGCCTAATAGGCTGAAGTTCACTTGACCAAGCGGTTTGAATTCGAATAATAGAAGACAATAAGAGTTCCAATAATAGGCCAACAACAGTTTTTCCCCCATTGAAACATTGGCGCTCACGAAAAAACAAAAGAATATTAATACTAACTTAACCACACAGGTTCAATCAATCCTGTTTGCCAACCCAAAATCCAGCTCTATTCAGATTTGAACGTAGAAAGTTACATTCCCAGATAAATTCACATCAATCCTCTCGTCTGTTACCAAATACTGCAACAACATTTATCAGCTGATTCAATTTCTCGAACCCATCCCCAAATTAGGTGTCAAACCATGTATGTTAAGCGCAGGGGATGTGGGGGAATGGACGTTGATTGCACCAGAGATGAATGCATTTGCCTAATAGGCTAAATTTCACCCGACCAATTGGTTTGAATTCGAATGCATAATGATCATGTAATAGATGTTAAGGATGCAAGTTTTCTTCGCATTCTCTCTAAATAAATGGAAACAAGCTAAAAGTAAAACATATACAAGAGTTACTACTCTGTGAGATTGCAACGGGTACGTGTTTGCCTAGAGAGCAAAGCAGTCCACAGAAAATCCAAATTGAGAACCATGGTAGGAGTATCTCTTGAAGTTTTCAACGACGCCGCGCAGCCGACCGTTGGTTGTCCGACTCACTTTGACGACGGAGCAAGAGAGTAGACGATTATGATCGTCAGAGTAGATAACACAAAGCCGGTTGCAACCAACGCTGAGCAGACAAACAGGAAACCAGTCGTCATAAAAAGGTATCTCTTTACCCCTAGTTAATCCAGAGACACCTACTCCGGACCACTGAGGGGAGGTCAAATCAAACCCAATTACCCCTCCATTCTCACTCGCACAGAAAAGGATTCCATCCACGACTGCAGTAGGTCCACGGTCGTAAAAATCAAAATCCATGTCGCGTGATGTAACAAGGTCGAGATCCATATTATAACTCCAAAGTAACCGGCCATCAGTGTGGAAAAGGAGGTGTTTGTAGCCACAGCAATCCTCGAAGAGAGCAGAGAGACGCGAAGTCAAAGGCGCAACCTCGGCAGAGCCTCCGTGAATTCGGCCTTCCCATGAATCAGTTTCGGGATCATAAATCTCCAAGAATGGCTTTGCTCCCAATGGGATAAGCCATGCCCAGACAGCAAGCGCAGGCGAGGCCTCCAAGCACATGAATTTTACCATCTAGAATGAATGCACAGGGACTCATTCTTGGAGATTCCATATCCTTCATCTTCTGCCAAACCCCCTGGCCTGCGGGGGCGGTTGTCATACGAATACACACGTCTCCCAGCGGCGTTTGATTCCGCCGATTTTTCCGGTTCTTCAAAGCAAGACTTGGTTTTACCGCCGATGACATAGACCCGGGGGTGGAGAAACAATGATGTGCAATATTCAGTCTCAGGCAGCATCGGGATAGGTGCCGGAGGGAGGGGGATAGGCTCCGGCGGAGAGGAGGAGGAAGTAAACAGATCTTCGGCACGAATCACATACCACCGGCAATCAAATGCTTAGCAAAAGAAGGAACACATAGCTCACTTGAATCTTCCTATCCTTCTGGACCAACATTGAGAGAATGAGAACTGAATGAATGAACACATAAAATGGTGAAATGACAGAGTATGTAGATGCTATATTCAATTCTCAAAGGAACGTTGAGAAGCTAATAATATGGCCGGTTAAGTAAACGAAAACGGGTTTTGATAGAACTACTATCGGATCCTTACCAAAATTAATTACGTCAAGGTAAGGGAGTGTAGGTGCCCTAAATTTGGCACACAAATTTACCAAAATAGCACTACAATTTCTCAACAAACCGAGGTTACATTATCTATGGCTACACACGAAAAAAAAGGCCTGCCACATGAAAAACCCCAATCTTCCTCTGAGAATCTTCTCAGAAAACATTACAGAGCTACAAAGATAAGTTTGTACAATATCAGAGGAGAAACAACACGTAAACAGCGAGGGGGTATTTGGTCAGGCTTCTTATCTTCTTAGCTTGCCCACCAGGATAACCAGTATGAGCATGATCATGGTCGGTCGCTCTGATCGTGACCGCGGCGGTTATGATGCTCTTCGTGTTTGTCTTCGTCCAGAAGCTTTTAGATGTGCTCTTGGTATGGGTTCTTCCGTTCTTTGTCTAATTGGTTCCGGCAATGTGTAAAAGGAAGTGGAAAATGCTTTCAGCTACTTCATGCGATGCATCCTCCTCCTGAAACACATAAGTTGCAGGAATCAAAATGTAATACTACTACAGAGACGAAGAATTTTCATTGAGCATAACTTCAGCCGGTAAGTTCATCAGAAGCAATCAAAATGTAATACTATAGAGACGGATTTGTATCAGCAATCTCGTTGATGTTCCAGACTCCATTTCGACCCGCCCGCCCAGGATACCAACCAACGCAGCCCCGGTTACACCAGGGTATGAGTTGACCCCACTTTACCAGAACCAAGACCGGCTAACTGTAAGCTAAATTTAGGAGCTCTTTTAACTCATCTGGAGGGTGAAATATACCCGGTCAATCTTCAAAGTTCTTCTAAAAGCTGTTTTTGCCACCCAATCAGCAACTTTAACATGCCAGTGTATTGATCCATCCAGTTTCACTGGAGCAGCAAATACCCTCCAAAAGCAGCAGCAAACCTGCAGCAATGTACAAAACCATTTAAACTCACTTTATTTGTCTAACCAAATGACAACAATGTTCTGCTCCTGGAGCTGAAGAAATAGACCCCCTCCCCACGTTTGACTCAATCACCAACCCCCGTCCCCACTTTGATCTGATACATAACGATCAGTCTCATATTCTCTCTTTAAAAGAAACAGAAACCAGATTTTTTGCATCGCGTTATGGCTATCAACACTGACATACTTCAGTTATGTCCTGTAACCCCATCATTTACGCTTGGGGTAAGAACACAATTGCAGCTCCACAATTGTTCTCTGAGGGACATGGATACTAACACTACACATATCCCTTAAATATTTAGCCCTATACTTCCACACACCAACCGCTAAAAAAGTGAAAGCGTAAAAATGCAATAAAAACTGAGGGCATCAAGTTACAATCTGAATAATGACACGGCCTTTCCCATAAAACGATCGATGCACAACCATCCACCATTCATTAGAAGAAGGTATGACATTTATCTTAGAATGACAGCCAATGTGCAAAACAAATACTTCGTACATTCTATATCCATTACAAATCCAGATTAGAATAGGCACTGCAAAGAAATTTCACTCTGACCTCTATCGATAACAAGTCCAAAATAGAATGAGAACAACAGTACCGACTACTAAACCCACACATTAACTTAGCCTTGCCCTTTCTAGATTGAAGCTTCAGAGTTCAGATACAACTCGAGCCCACAACTAAGTACACCGTGTAAACAATGTCAAAGTCAAATATCTTCTAAAACCTTCATATAAAAATGCATGTCTAAACAACTCCCTCTATTCCAAGCATTAACCCCTCAAGCCCTGGATGTAGGCGACAGCTAGGTTTATTGGCACTGCAAATCCTAGATTGTAAACCCACCCACCCTTGTAGGTTTGGACAATTGTGAGAGTACATTTGTCTGCTCTGTTTTCTTGGTAGGGCATAGGACTCAGAGATACAAGCATATGTGTAAACAATGATGTGCACGAGAGACAATAAAAGTTTCACAAACATAACGATACAAACCTCCAGAGACACCAATACTGGCACCGTGTATTCAAAATATGCCCCTTCAGATGGTCTAATGACAACTCTTCAGTTCCAAAACATGGTTGTTGATTAATGATTTGGTGGTTATTGCTAGCCAAACACTTGGGCCTATCAAATCAAATTGTGACTACAGCGCTCACCGAGAATCCCCAATGAACATATTCCTATGGCAGCTCACTAAATCATCTCACACACAATAGCTCATGCGGCCGTAGGAGAAACAATTGCCTTATATGTCAGTTTGATAGATCTTCGTTCCTAGTTATGGTGGGTGGGCACATAAATTAATCAATCAAAACTAAGGATAAATTTACCTCTATACCTACTCCCGGAACTACTTGCTGTTTTGATGTATATCCCTTTTGCCTACTCGAGATATGCTAGGGGCCTCAAAATCATTAGAAAAATGTTATCAGGGTTCGGCGAAAAAAACAAAAAATCAACCCGCCACTGGACAAACTCGGCATAGCCCGGTGAAACATCGCCGTCGGCAAAAACATCTTGGCCTAACCCAGATAAAACATATCTTCACCAATCCACCTTCCAAAAATCCAGTCTCTTTATGGGAGCTTTGATCGGAACCCAGTTCAGGATCTCATTTTCAACTCCATTCCAATTTCAACGTAGAAAGTTACATTCCTCTCATCTGTTACCAAACACAACATTATCATCTGATTCAAGATTCTCATACTCATCCACAATTTATGTGTCAAACCATGTATCTTAAGGTTAAGGTTGTTGCGCAATTTTCCGGTGAGCAGAGGCACAGGGGATGTGGGAGAACAGAAATCTCTGCAAAGTGGCAGGTAATGGTAGTTGATTGCATCAGGGATGAACGCAAGCCCGTGACTTAACAAAATAAAGGAGTAGCAGATAGAGGAAGTCTTTAAGAAGATGAGAGGGAATTTTATTTTGAATGGGGAAAGCACAAAAAAAGGAAACAATTCTGTAATAGAGCGTGTGAAGTACCATGGGGATCTCACAGTCCCACCTCTCAAAATGAACTGATGGAGCTTGTGCACGGGATCCAGACGGGTGACAATTTAAACCCTTCCCATCAAACGAGGAGTCAAAAATAAGACATTACCCCCAATCCCCGGCCTAATAGGCTAAAGTCCACTCGACCAAGTGGTTTGAATCCAATTATTAGAAGACCCTAAGAGGTGGGGTAGGATAATATCTGAGTGCAAAATGATTCTGTAATGCATCTGAAGAATAATGCAGGATGCAAGTCTTCTTCTCCATTACAAAAGCATCCTCTCCAAACTAAACAAGTTAAGACGAGAGTGGGTACCTGTGTGCCTAGAGAGCCAAGCAGTCCACATAAAAGCCAACCGAACGACAAGCTACACATCTTACACTCCAGCCACTTATTCTACCGAACTTAAGCAACAAAACTAGTTGGATTTGGTCAACTAACTGAATTGATAAAAAGATTGACATTGCCACAAAACACCAACTTCAGTACTAATTCACTTACTGTTGCACATTAACAACAGAAAGAAAAGCTCATGGGAAGCTC
This sequence comes from Linanthus parryae, assembly GCA_023055425.1. Taxonomy (NCBI): domain Eukaryota; kingdom Viridiplantae; phylum Streptophyta; class Magnoliopsida; order Ericales; family Polemoniaceae; genus Linanthus; species Linanthus parryae. Next base: position 5,388,588 of record JALGPY010000002.1, read on the forward strand.
AGTTTGAAACACCACAACATGATGTACCAATAAGTCTGTAATGATGAAAATAACTAATCAGACGCAAGCGCCTCCTCGGGTAACTCCTATCTAAGGCTTCCCTTACCCAGTAAGGCAGTACCCTTTACCGTCAGGCTCTAACTCGTAATTTTAACAGGTTCAATCCCTCAAGATACGGCTTACCAGAACTTTTACTACAAGGTGTTTTTCCTCCCGTACCTACGCATATAGGGCTCACTTGTATACTTTACGTGGCCTGATTCAACTTTAGATGGCCTCAATTCAAATGGCTTGGAGTCGAACAGATCAATAAGATCATCGGTTATTGGCCTACCTATCTGTAGCATGGCTCGCTCCGGAAAGAAGATTGCCGCCTTTTTTACGTAAAGAAGATCATCGGTTATTGGCCTACCTATCTTCGTCCTCCTAGCAGCCCTTTCTGCCATCCCGATAGCCAACGTTCCGAGGAGTTTCAGCACAAGACCAGGAGGGCAGAGTAACTTTATCCAACAAAGAGGCAATGCGCCAGTGTGCCCAAATATGAGGTTGCCATAGTGGCTTTTACCCTCCACATTATAGTTCAAATACATGCTAAGGGACTCAAAATCTTAACAGAGTTATCAGGTTCTGCGAAAATAACAAAAAGGGGACGTTCCTGTAATAGAGCTTGTGAGGTATCATAGGGATCTCACAGTCCCACCTCTCGAAATGAACTGACGGAGCTTGTGCACGTGACCCAGCCGAAGTGAAAATATAAACCCTTCCCTTTTGAAGGAGGAGTCAAAAATCGGACAATCCCCGGCCCCGCCTAATAGGCTGCTATAGTTCACTTGACCAAGTGATTTGAATTCGAATAATCAGAAGACTCAAATAATAGGCCATCAACAGTTTTCCTCTGGTAAAACTTAAAACATTGGAGCTTGCAAATAAATGGAAGAATACTGATACCAATTTAACCACACAGTTTCGAGCAATCCAAAGTCCTGTTCTACAACCCAAACTCCAGCTTCTATTTGGATTTGAACGTAGAAAGTTACACTCCCAAATAAATTCGCATTAATCCTGTCTTCTGTTACCAAATACTACTATAATATTATCAGCTGATTCGAGATTCTCGTACTCATCCCCAAATTAGGTGTCAATCCATGTATGTTAAGCGCAGGGGATGTGGGGAAATTGACATATCTGCAAATTTGCACCAGTGATGAATTCAAGCCTAATAGGAGGCTTGAATTCGAATGCATAATCAACACATAATAGAAGTGAACGATAATGGACGATGCAAGTTTTCTTCGAATTCTCTTTCTAAATAAATATAACAAGTTAAAAAATAAAAATACATAATAGTTACTCTGAGAGAGATAGCAGTACATGGGTACCTGCCTAGCAAGCAAAGCAGTCCACAGAAAATCCAAATAAACCACGGTAGGAGTATGTCTTGAAGTTCTCAACAACGGCGTGCAGCCCTCCGATGGCTGTCCGATTCACTTTGACGACGGAGCAAAACATCACATCGCCGTCAGGGTACATAATACACAACCGGTTGCCACCAATGCTAAGCAGACAAACAGGCAACCAGTCCTCATCATTAGGTATCTCTCTACCTGCAGTCAATCCCGATACAAACACTCCACACCACTCAGAATCAGAGTTAGTCAAATCATACCCGATCACCCGTCCAGACTGATCCCCACAGAACAGTATACCATCCACGACCGCACTAGGCCCCCGACTAGAGAACTCAAAATCCGTGTCGCGCAACGTAACAAGGTCGAGATTAATATTATAACTCCAAAGAAAGTGGCCACCAGTATGGAAAAGAACATGCCTATACCCACAGCAATCCTCAAAGAGAGCGGAAAGACGCGAAGTCAACGGCGATAAGGAAACCGAACCGCCGTGAAGACGGCCTTCCCACGTATCAGTTACCGGATCATAAATCTCGAGGAATGGCTTGGTGGCGTAACAGTTGGTCCCAATGGGGTGAGTCATGCCGAGACAGCAAGCACAGGCGAGGCCTCCGAAGACGTAGAGTTTACCGTCTAGAGCGAATGCACAGGGACTCATTCTCGCTGATTGCATGTCCTTGATCATGTGCCAAACACCACCGATGGTGACGTCATAGGAATAGACTCGTCTGCCGAGAGCGGTTGATTCGGGGGAAGGTGGAGCTCCTATTGGTTGGGAGAGGGATGAGTCGATTCCACCGCCGATGACATAGATCTTGGGGTGGAGAAACACCGATGTGCAGTGTTCGGTTCCGGGGAGTCTGGGGATGGGTGCCTGAGGGAGAGGACTAGGGTTTGTCGAAAGTGAAGAGGAGGGAGTGGAGAGATCTTGGGCAGTAATCACATACCACTGGCACTCGCCGGCGTCTCCGATGCCGCTGCAACCACCGCCGGTTGGGTCAATCGAACGGATAAAGACTGATTTGGGGCGGTCCGATTCTTCCTCCTCCATAGATCTCCATCTGAAGCCGGCCTTGGCAATCCATCCCTCCTCACTTTCGCCGCTATCTCGTCCGATTCCTCCATAGATATCCATCGGACCTCGTTGACTGCTCCGCAATTCGTATGAAAGAGAGGGGAAGAGAGCGACAATTTCCTTCTTCTGGGGTTTTAGGGTTACGAGAAGAAGGAAAAAAATAAATTGGGGGAGATTAATTGGCGGGAATGTGATCCCCCGTATATAAAAGACACCTACACCGCCCTTAAGTTTGGTCCAAAAGATATACTTTCACCCCCTTTTTAGTTTCGGAATTACACTTTCACTCCTTTAGGGAAGTTAATTAATTCCACAAGCACCCCTATAAATATAGCTATTTTACGCTAAGATCTTTTAGAGAGTATATAAATGCTTCAGCTAGAATTACAAATTTCCATCACATCCTAATTTTGTGTCAAACCCACGGGGGCGTAATTTTTCTCTGGTTAGAGTTTAGCGTTAGAATATAATTGGGGCAGAAAACAGGCGCGAATTCTATTTTCCCTTTTCTTGGAACCCTCGTTGCATATGTATAGCTATTTGTCGTTGGTAAAAGACTCTAACGCCCCCCTTAAGTTTGGTGTGAAGACACTTACGTCCCCCTTAAGTTTTGTAAACTTTCCCTCTTAGATTTACTACATCTGTTTCTCCACTTTCAGCTTACTTGAGTTTTTATCACCATTTACTGAGTCACTTTGACCAAGTGATTTGATTAGCAATACGATATAAGAATTTGGCAATCTTTGCATTGTCTCGTACAAACTTTATTCTACAACACCATGAAGAAATTTCAAAAAATAATGTTATTTTGCTATCTAAATTACTGAGTCAAAGTGACCAGATACGGGTTAAATAGTCAAAGTAGGACAATTCAGAAGAAACATAATAGGTACATTTCAGGAAACTTTCACTCTTACGAATAACTCATTCATCATGTTATTCCTTTTCTGCGGTTACATTTTGTTCCGCCTCCGCCTGTAAGCCCTTAGTCATTCCGTTACAGTCGAAACAATCCCACTTATATATTTTAGACTACTCGGTGATGGATGCACAAAGAGCCGAATGTGTGATGGACAGCATAAAAAAAAAGTCCTCTTTACCGCCATCACCCTCCTCCGCCAATATGTTGGTGTCATCTACCACCCCGTTTCTTCTATTTAGCCCCCTTTCTATTTTGGTACCTTTCCTTTCTATTCCCCCTTCCTCATTTGGCAAGAATTTGGTTGCAAAAAGACTATTTTACCCTTCAAAAAATACCCCACTTGATTTGTTTATATTATTTTCAATCAGATTTGTTTGTTTCTCTCACCACTCTTATCTTCACCTCCTCAGATTTTTGTTCATACCCATCTCTTATCTTCATTCTTCACCACTCACACTCTTTCTTATCTTCTTTTCCTTCTCCCTCGCCACTCACTAACAACACCATCGCCTACTCATCTTCATCACCACTCACCAACAACACCATCGCCTCCTCATCTTCATCACCACTCACTGGCCATCGGCCATCCCCCTCTCCCTCCCATCTCCATCTAACTCCGAGAGGGAAGACGCCTCTGAAACAACCCGGAACCTACGGTTCCTTGCTAGTACAACTTAACGATGTCCAAGAGTACTTTATTGACATAAAAGTAAAGGAGAAACCCTCCTTACAAAGTTTTAAAGGAAACAACGACGACAAAGTTTGAATTTTTCAAATACGACTGAATGTTAACAAATTAACTAGGTGATTCCTAGCTTCTTATTTGCCTTCAGCTACGTGTGCGCGTTCCCCCACCTTTATTCATAACCTGCGGGTTTTCAAATGGCAAAAGCCGACGCAGAAAAACATTTGTCAGTGAAAACTGAGTAAGAATATACCACAATATGTAAAACAGAGTTTTGGCTGAAAGAATGAAAAGAATGTAACTGAAGAGATTTCACATTTTAACTTATTAGTTGAGCTGAGGCGTATTAGAGCCCAGCGGGTAACGATTGCCCACAGAGAGGTCACGATGCAATAATATCATCACACAGGTACCTCTTGGGATATCACAGTCCATCCCAATTCACCCAGGGCGTTTGTAGGTAGCCCGACACTACCCCGCCCATCACATAGCTAAAGGACCTTAAGTGTCGACACCCCTATACAGTCATGACCTAAACATGTATAGGTAGTACTCTATAGCTTTCACAATTTTTATAAACCCGTATAGGGTAGGGTATGAAACCCTAGGAGGTCGTCTCACGTGCGCCTCCGGCCATAGCCTTCACACACATCCTCTGTACATCGCCCCATATCATTTATCGTTCATTTATATTCCACAAGATCATTTTAGAAACACCGGTTCGAAATTCAGAAGTAACCACATATCTTTCAAAAAGGATATTTGCAATAGAGATTCTCAAATTTCAAGACTTTAAACCGTTGTTTGAAACACAAGTACACACGCCAAGAAACATTTTGATAGTTAAAGTATTGTGCGCATAAACTTACCTGGAATGAGGTGAGAACTTCACACTCACAAGCTAGCACTGAACTAGGAGTAGGGGTCCTCGATGAACTCGCCTCCTACGAACTCGGTATCTACAATAATCACATAATCCTATATTAACACATATACATCACACAACAAATTGCAATTAAATTGTCCTATATGAAATGCAAGTGAAATCCCCAATTAATTCCCCAAACAAAATATATTACACTAGCTATAATTTTACGTTTAGAATATAAATTAAAATGAGAAAAATAGTGACTTATAATTATAAAAGTAATAATTTAGGTAAAGAAAACTTTATTAGATGTTCTAGAATTTTTATTTAAATTACTAAGGTGAAATTATATACACAAAGATAGCTATATAAATTTTAAAGTTTAGATAAATGAAAATGGGAGCTTAAACTAAATTTAAAGCTTAACTAATCTTGTTATAAATTTATATTAACGAAAATCATGTTATAAGTGAAAAGAATTTATTTTGCGATAAACCGAAAACATTACTATTTAGTTGTTTAAGAAAAAAATATAGTATAAATAATATACACTTGTAAAATACTATTTTAATTTGATTATAAAGTTGCAAACTTATTTTTTTTTGAAGATGATAATTAACTCACAATTGATTAATATGTATACAAATAAGAAATACTCATTTATATTATGATAAAGAAGTAACTTAAAAAAAAAATCAGATTCTTATAAAGGCAAAAACACACCATCTAGAATCGTATCTTACAAAAGTCACCTCAACTATTTCACAAAATACATTTTTGCACCCCCCTTTTTACACCCATATAACAGACCCTCTTCTTCCCCAACACTACTGTAACTATTCTACCTTCACCCAACAAATCTTCAAATCACAACCAACCAATTTCATTGCTAAAGGGTAGAACAAGAGTTGAGATTGGAATGAAATCAGGACAGGGGGTTTTACCGATTGAAAAGAAAGCCCGAAGAAGAAGGCAGCGGCGGTGGTTTGTTCCTGCCGCTGCTTGGGGTTCGCCGGGACAGAGAGGCGAGCGGTGGTGGTGATGGCGGACGAAGCAGGGGACGACGACGCCGGGGTCTCGGCGACGCAGAGGGACGACGGCGCAGCGGGCGGCGGCGGGCGGTTCGGCGACGGCGTCGGGCGGTTCTGGGCTTCGGCCTGGGTCTTTGCTCGGCGCCAACAGAGAGCAGAGGGAGAGATGGAGAGGGAGACAGAGGGGAGTGAGAGGGATAGCGAGAGAGGAAGAGACAGGGGCGAGCGAGAGAGAAAGAGGGTGAGAGAGGGGTTGAGATTTGGGTGTACTGTAAACCCAATCGAAAAAAAAAATGGATGGTCAATCAGTGAAATTGATGCAAGATTTCATCTTTGACTTGATTGGCGGAAATCATGGCGGGGATTTGGAGAGGGGAGGTCAAAATATTGGCTATTGCCATGGTGGTCGCCGGAAATTGGGGAAGAACATCACTGGTTACCAAATGCAAGTTTGGGGAAGATGAAGGAGAAGTGTTATGGTGTGGCGGGTATACCATTCTACGCGGTGGTTGGTTACGTAAAAGTTATTAAAAGATATGTTTTGGTCACGCTACAACGTTACACGACCCACTACACTTCACCCACTAATTCACACCCAACTAACTATAAAAAAAAAAAAAAAAAAATTACATCTTAAAAAAATATAAAAGAAAACTTTTGATATAAATAATAATAATAATAATAATAATAATAATAATTATAATAATGATAATAATAATGAAAAACAACTTTTAGTGCATGAAAACAACTTTTGTAACTTCAAATAAGGGCCCGAAAAATTCGTTAAACTCCCTAAAATACCCCCTAAAATATCGGGGTATTACATCACATCTCCCTTAAAACAAAGCTTCGTCCCCGAAGCTTAAAGTAAATCGAATCTCCCAATGCAAGTATGTGGTATGCAGTTCTAATGTGCACATAATAACAAGACAAGACAGGTAATTAAATATACGGCTGTTAAATCACATCTCCCTTAAAAGGAGTGACGTCCCCGTCACTCGGCTCATACCTGGTCGAAGAGGTGTGGGTAACGTTTCCTCATGTCTGCCTCGGCTTCCCAAGTTTCCTCTTCCGTTTGGTGGTTTGACCAAAGAACCTTGACCAGCGTGGTGGACTTGGTACGGGTGTTCCTGGTCTTTGTATCAAGGATTTTGATTGGTTGTTGTTCAAAGGTAAGAGAGGGATCGAGTTCAACAGGCTCGGGATCAATGATATGGCTCGGGTCGGGTACATAAGCTTTGAGTTGGGACACATGAAAGACGTTATGGACTCTACCTAGGCTGTTAGGAAGATTCAGGCGATAGGCTACCTCTCCTATACGATCAAGTACTTCGTAGGGTCCAATGAACTTGGGACTCAATTTTCCTTTCTGATTGAAACGCATAACCCCCTTTGTAGGTGAAACCCTTAAGAACACTTTGTCACCAACTTTGAATTCCAATGGCCTTCTCTTCAAATCTGCGTAAGACTTTTGTCGATCCTGGGCCGCCTTCATCCTTTGCTGAATCATTCGGATTTGGTTTGTCGAGTCCTCGATCATTTGTGGTCCAAGAATGATAGTCTCACTGATGTCACTCCAACACAGTGGTGTCCTGCACTTCCTCCCATACAGTGCTTCGTAGGGTGCCATCCCTATGCTAGCGTGGTAGCTGTTGTTATAAGAGAATTCGATAAGTGGTAACTTATCCACCCATGAACCTCCAAAGTCTAAAATGCAAGCTCGTAGCATGTCTTCTAACGTTTGAATCGTTCTCTCGGTCTGTCCATCCGTAGCTGGGTGAAACGCTGTGCTGAACCTTAGCTCGGTACCCATGGCTTTTTGTAGCTCCTTCCAGAAGTGTGATAAGAAGTTTGGATCCCTATCAGAGATAATCGAGCTAGGTACTCCGTGTAGTCGTACTACATTCTTGATGTATGCGTCCGCCCTCTTTTCCATGTCCCATGTGTCCTTCATGGGGATGAATCTTGCCGTCTTGGTCAATCGATCGACTACCACCCAAATCTGGTTCAACCCATTAGTCGAAACAGGCAAAGCCGTAACAAAATCCATGGAGATGGAATCCCATTTCCATACCGGTATCTCCAATGGTTGTAACATCCCACCTGGTCTCTTGTGCTCGAACTTAACCTTTTGACACGTCAAACATCGAGATACGAAATCAGCTACTTCCTTCTTCATACCTTTCCACCAGAAATTCTTCTTCAAATCCTTGTACAACTTGTCTCCTCCTGGATGTACCGAATAAGGCGTGTTATGAGCTTCCTTCATAATCTTCTCCTTTACCTCCGCGCATTTTATTGGTACGCACCATCTTCCCTTGAATTTCACGCTTCCGTCTTCCTCCACTTTGAAATCAAGTGCTTCGCCTTTGTTGATCTTCTCCTTGATCTTTTGTAGGAATGCATCTTCTCTCTAGTTATACCCCTATAGGATAGACGTTCACCTTTCGGCCCACGAAACCTAACCTTTTGGGTGGCACACTCTATGGTTGCTTTGTATTTGCTAAGCCAATCCATACCTAAGATGACATCTAGGTTGCCGAGATCGAAAAGAATTAGATCAGAAGGTAGCTTGGCTCCTAAGATTTCTAGGTTGACTCCAGGGTACATGGTATTGCAAGGTGTGACTTCTCCAGTAGGGGTAGAGATTGAGATAGATATTGGGGTAGGATTTGGTAAGTCTAACTTCTTAGCAAAAGTAGATGATATGAAAGAAAATGTGGCTCCAGAATCAAATAACACAAAAGCAGGGGTAGAATGGATTAGGAATGTACCAGTCACCACGTTGGCCTGTGCTGCCTGAGTCTGATTCATCACATTGATAGTTCCAGCTGCGCTGCGTGCTGTGGCTGCGGGTGCAGGTGCGCCTGCTACTGTGGTTGCCGAAGTAGCATTGTTGTTCCCTTGGGGTCGGTTGTTGTAACCATTTCCTCCCTGCCAGTTATTACCTCGGTTATAGCCTCCTCCATTGTTGTTTCTGTTGCCAGCATTGTTGTTGTTTCCCCCATACTGATTTCCACGGTTGTTATTGCCTCCCTGATTATAACCGCTGTTATTCCCTCCGTAGTTGTTTCCTCCACGGTTGTATCCTCCATTTCCCCCTTGGCGGTTCACATTGTTTCCTCCATATCCTCCACCATTGTTATTCCCGAAGTTATTGAAGTTGTTGTTGTTGAAGCTTCCACCGCTGTTGTTCCCTGAGGGCCTTGAACGACATTCAAACCTTCGATGGCCTAGCTTACCACAATTGAGGCAGTTAACTTTGTTCCCCCGACAGTCCACTCCTGGATGGTTCATGCCGCATTGCTTGCAGTTGTAGATTCGTACCTGGCCTTGGTTTCCAAATTGATTGGTGGGGGCTGGGTTGGGACGAAACCTTTTATCTCCGCTATTGTTTCCCGAACCACGATTCTGGAAACCTGTCCCTGCCAGTGCCTCAGACTTCCTCTTCTTAATTTCTTCATTATTCTCATCAATCAAATTCTGGGCGTCCTGAGCTGCCCCATAAGCGTCCATGAGGGTGTCAAATCGGGTCGCAATCAAGGCCATTCGGAGTTGGAAGTTTAAACCTCCTATAAACCTCTTGATCTTCTTTGCCTCAGTCGGCACCAGTTCCCTTCTAACCTCATCAACTCCATGTATTTCTGATGATAATCATAAGGGTTGTCACTTCCCTGTTTCAAGTTCATGAATTCCTTGAACTTCCTATCCTTGACATGTTCAGGATAGAAACGTTCACGTAGCGCTGCTTTCAGCTGTTCCCAGCCAAATCCCTGCTGAGCGAGAAGTTCTTCTCCCTTGGCTGACCACCAGTTGTCAGCCTCCTTCTTGAAGTAGTAGAGGGCTACTTCGACACGCTGATCTTCAGGGCAGCGCGCAGATACTAGGACTTTTCCAAAGTCCCTAATCCAGTTTTCCAAGGTGGTGGGGTCATCCGTCCCATAAAAGAAGTCAGGGCGGAGTTCAGCTACCCTACTCATAACATTTCCCCCTCCATTGTGGGTATTCTGTAGAATTTGGGTGAGAGCTAGAGTTGCCTGACGCATCTCCTGAAATTCAATGGGGTCGACGGGTGGGACTTGGCCGCCATGGGTTTGCTGACCTCCCTGGTTCATTGTTCCTACTTCTCTTGCACGTCTCCTGGTATAATATTGCATGGTACCTTTGTTTAAATATATAACCTTACTTAATATAGGTCGAAAGGATTTATACTTCTAGTTCACATACATGCAGCCTATAAGTTTCAAAATTTAAGCATACATTTATCCATCCATCAAATAATCCACATAAACATTTAAATGGTAAGGAGCTACTCAATTCTATAAAGTAAATAGTAACTCCTGAAGTAAGCTAAACGTTCGCTCTCGTGATAAAAGAAATGCAGTAGATGACAATCCTAAGGGTGGGATGGGTGTGGAACTACTCGTCGTCATCAGTGGGGAGCATGAGCTCGCTATCGGCAGCGTCGATCTAATCTCTTCCGCCTCATTGTTTCCTTCATGTTCCTTCTCGTCAATCTCATCGATCTCATCCATATCGGCATCCCAATCTATAAGCTCCTCCTGTGCGTCCTCATCTTGGTTTTCAACTTGGTCTTGCCCATATCCTTAGTCCTCGTCCAAGTCAATGTTCGGAAAGAAGAGAAAAAGGAGTCTCGGAAGTGTAATAGACCGCGTATACACTCTTAATCTCAACAGAACTAATTTCAAATAATCTAAGTAATCAAGAAATCACATGCGTAGAACAATTATCCAGTAATGACACACATTGAGGTATACATGTAGCACATAACAAATTTCACATCCAAGTAGCAAGGAATCACAAATAACAAGGAACCCTATTGTACTATCCCACAACCCCGGCTTGTTCAAATTTTATCTCCGGTTTTAGTTATCCTATATCCATTTTAAATTTTTGAAAAACTTCCAGTTATTTTGAATCTTTATTTAGTGGAAATCGAAAAGTCGTACTAGCGTTGGAACCGTCGGCTCTGATACCAACTGAAACAACCCGGAACCTACGGTTCCTTGCTAGTACAACTTAACGATGTCCAAGAGTACTTTATTGACATAAAAGTAAAGGAGAAACCCTCCTTACAAAGTTTTAAAGGAAACAACGACGACAAAGTTTGAATTTTTCAAATACGACTGAATGTTAACAAATTAACTAGGTGATTCCTAGCTTCTTATTTGCCTTCAGCTACGTGTGCGCGTTCCCCCACCTTTATTCATAACCTGCGGGTTTTCAAATGGCAAAAGCCGACGCAGAAAAACATTTGTCAGTGAAAACTGAGTAAGAATATACCACAATATGTAAAACAGAGTTTTGGCTGAAAGAATGAAAAGAATGTAACTGAAGAGATTTCACATTTTAACTTATTAGTTGAGCTGAGGCGTATTAGAGCCCAGCGGGTAACGATTGCCCACAGAGAGGTCACGATGCAATAATATCATCACACAGGTACCTCTTGGGATATCACAGTCCATCCCAATTCACCCAGGGCGTTTGTAGGTAGCCCGACACTACCCCGCCCATCACATAGCTAAAGGACCTTAAGTGTCGACACCCCTATACAGTCATGACCTAAACATGTATAGGTAGTACTCTATAGCTTTCACAATTTTTATAAACCCGTATAGGGTAGGGTATGAAACCCTAGGAGGTCGTCTCACGTGCGCCTCCGGCCATAGCCTTCACACACATCCTCTGTACATCGCCCCATATCATTTATCGTTCATTTATATTCCACAAGATCATTTTAGAAACACCGGTTCGAAATTCAGAAGTAACCACATATCTTTCAAAAAGGATATTTGCAATAGAGATTCTCAAATTTCAAGACTTTAAACCGTTGTTTGAAACACAAGTACACACGCCAAGAAACATTTTGATAGTTAAAGTATTGTGCGCATAAACTTACCTGGAATGAGGTGAGAACTTCACACTCACAAGCTAGCACTGAACTAGGAGTAGGGGTCCTCGATGAACTCGCCTCCTACGAACTCGGTATCTACAATAATCACATAATCCTATATTAACACATATACATCACACAACAAATTGCAATTAAATTGTCCTATATGAAATGCAAGTGAAATCCCCAATTAATTCCCCAAACAAAATATATTACACTAGCTATAATTTTACGTTTAGAATATAAATTAAAATGAGAAAAATAGTGACTTATAATTATAAAAGTAATAATTTAGGTAAAGAAAACTTTATTAGATGTTCTAGAATTTTTATTTAAATTACTAAGGTGAAATTATATACACAAAGATAGCTATATAAATTTTAAAGTTTAGATAAATGAAAATGGGAGCTTAAACTAAATTTAAAGCTTAACTAATCTTGTTATAAATTTATATTAACGAAAATCATGTTATAAGTGAAAAGAATTTATTTTGCGATAAACCGAAAACATTACTATTTAGTTGTTTAAGAAAAAAATATAGTATAAATAATATACACTTGTAAAATACTATTTTAATTTGATTATAAAGTTGCAAACTTATTTTTTTTTTGAAGATGATAATTAACTCACAATTGATTAATATGTATACAAATAAGAAATACTCATTTATATTATGATAAAGAAGTAACTTAAAAAAAAAATCAGATTCTTATAAAGGCAAAAACACACCATCTAGAATCGTATCTTACAAAAGTCACCTCAACTATTTCACAAAATACATTTTTGCACCCCCCTTTTTACACCCATATAACAGACCCTCTTCTTCCCCAACACTACTGTAACTATTCTACCTTCACCCAACAAATCTTCAAATCACAACCAACCAATTTCATTGCTAAAGGGTAGAACAAGAGTTGAGATTGGAATGAAATCAGGACAGGGGGTTTTACCGATTGAAAAGAAAGCCCGAAGAAGAAGGCAGCGGCGGTGGTTTGTTCCTGCCGCTGCTTGGGGTTCGCCGGGACAGAGAGGCGAGCGGTGGTGGTGATGGCGGACGAAGCAGGGGACGACGACGCCGGGGTCTCGGCGACGCAGAGGGACGACGGCGCAGCGGGCGGCGGCGGGCGGTTCGGCGACGGCGTCGGGCGGTTCTGGGCTTCGGCCTGGGTCTTTGCTCGGCGCCAACAGAGAGCAGAGGGAGAGATGGAGAGGGAGACAGAGGGGAGTGAGAGGGATAGCGAGAGAGGAAGAGACAGGGGCGAGCGAGAGAGAAAGAGGGTGAGAGAGGGGTTGAGATTTGGGTGTACTGTAAACCCAATCGAAAAAAAAAATGGATGGTCAATCAGTGAAATTGATGCAAGATTTCATCTTTGACTTGATTGGCGGAAATCATGGCGGGGATTTGGAGAGGGGAGGTCAAAATATTGGCTATTGCCATGGTGGTCGCCGGAAATTGGGGAAGAACATCACTGGTTACCAAATGCAAGTTTGGGGAAGATGAAGGAGAAGTGTTATGGTGTGGCGGGTATACCATTCTACGCGGTGGTTGGTTACGTAAAAGTTATTAAAAGATATGTTTTGGTCACGCTACAACGTTACACGACCCACTACACTTCACCCACTAATTCACACCCAACTAACTATAAAAAAAAAAAAAAAAAAATTACATCTTAAAAAAATATAAAAGAAAACTTTTGATATAAATAATAATAATAATAATAATAATAATAATAATTATAATAATGATAATAATAATGAAAAACAACTTTTAGTGCATGAAAACAACTTTTGTAACTTCAAATAAGGGCCCGAAAAATTCGTTAAACTCCCTAAAATACCCCCTAAAATATCGGGGTATTACATCACATCTCCCTTAAAACAAAGCTTCGTCCCCGAAGCTTAAAGTAAATCGAATCTCCCAATGCAAGTATGTGGTATGCAGTTCTAATGTGCACATAATAACAAGACAAGACAGGTAATTAAATATACGGCTGTTAAATCACATCTCCCTTAAAAGGAGTGACGTCCCCGTCACTCGGCTCATACCTGGTCGAAGAGGTGTGGGTAACGTTTCCTCATGTCTGCCTCGGCTTCCCAAGTTTCCTCTTCCGTTTGGTGGTTTGACCAAAGAACCTTGACCAGCGTGGTGGACTTGGTACGGGTGTTCCTGGTCTTTGTATCAAGGATTTTGATTGGTTGTTGTTCAAAGGTAAGAGAGGGATCGAGTTCAACAGGCTCGGGATCAATGATATGGCTCGGGTCGGGTACATAAGCTTTGAGTTGGGACACATGAAAGACGTTATGGACTCTACCTAGGCTGTTAGGAAGATTCAGGCGATAGGCTACCTCTCCTATACGATCAAGTACTTCGTAGGGTCCAATGAACTTGGGACTCAATTTTCCTTTCTGATTGAAACGCATAACCCCCTTTGTAGGTGAAACCCTTAAGAACACTTTGTCACCAACTTTGAATTCCAATGGCCTTCTCTTCAAATCTGCGTAAGACTTTTGTCGATCCTGGGCCGCCTTCATCCTTTGCTGAATCATTCGGATTTGGTTTGTCGAGTCCTCGATCATTTGTGGTCCAAGAATGATAGTCTCACTGATGTTGGTGTCATCTACCACCCCGTTTCTTCTATTTAGCCCCCTTTCTATTTTGGTACCTTTCCTTTCTATTCCCCCTTCCTCATTTGGCAAGAATTTGGTTGCAAAAAGACTATTTTACCCTTCAAAAAATACCCCACTTGATTTGTTTATATTATTTTCAATCAGATTTGTTTGTTTCTCTCACCACTCTTATCTTCACCTCCTCAGATTTTTGTTCATACCCATCTCTTATCTTCATTCTTCACCACTCACACTCTTTCTTATCTTCTTTTCCTTCTCCCTCGCCACTCACTAACAACACCATCGCCTACTCATCTTCATCACCACTCACCAACAACACCATCGCCTCCTCATCTTCATCACCACTCACTGGCCATCGGCCATCCCCCTCTCCCTCCCATCTCCATCTAACTCCGAGAGGGAAGACGCCTCTGCCGATAACGTCAGGAGGACGATGCCACCTTCAGCGATGGAAGACGCCACCACGACGCCGTCAGCGATGGAGGACGACGCCACCGTCACCGATCGATGGAGGCAAGACTCACTGATGGAGGACGCCGACTCCTACCTCCCTCTATCTCCTCTTATCTCCTTTACTCTCAAAATCTCCGATCTGTGTTTATGTTTGCAGATCTAGAGATGGAGGTTCAGATTCGTGTTGGGGTTGACGTGTCCCCTCTTCAGATTCATCTTATGTGATTCAGAACGCCGGTGGAGGAGGTGGATCTGTGCTCTCCGACGTTGGTGGTGACTGGGTCTTGCTCTACGACGACCACATCATTTTCTTCCTCTTCTCTTCTTCTTCCTCTGATTTTTTTCTTCAATTTGTAATTTTCTTGTTTGATTTGTAATTATACTTTTCATTCTGTAAAGATATTATTGGTGGATCTGTTACAAAGTGTTGTTGGTAGTGGTTGTTGACTGGTGGTGGTGGAGGTCTGTGGTGGTTCTGGTGGTGGTGGTAGTGTTGTCATCAACGAGAGAGAGGGAGGGGACAAGGACAAGAGAAAGGGGAGGGGTAACAGAGTCTTTTACCCAATTTTCTTAATTCTTGTGCAAACTCAAAGGGGGCTAAACACAAGAAACGGAGTGGTATATTTTAGTTATACATATGTACAGAATAAAGTAAACATTTGTTCACCCATAGTGACTTCATCCTCTACTGGTTAAGTTAATTTTAGAGCCATTGTCATGCATTTAATAAAATCTCGACAAGATATAGGAAAAACAAAAGTACAAAAATCTAAACAGTCAAGCCATAAAAAAGGCAGGAAACAAAACATACTACCCGAAAAGCTAACTACGTACCAAAAGCTGCTGTTGTTAGCTGATGAGCCTCGCTAAGATGACATCTGTGTACTTTGTATAGACTACAGTGATCGAGACGTGAGATATCCAGTCGAATGTTAGACAAAAGTGGAGCATCCGATGGAATGCACTGCTCAATGCCTTGATTTTGTAGGTGATTAATTAGACAGTATGAGAATATACGTACAAAATAAAGTGCGTAGAATGAGCTATAAAAAGAGTGCGTTGCATGGCTATAAACTCTGATTGAAGAGGAGACAAATCTAGCCAGGTACATGAAAATTAGAGAGAAATGTTGGCTCGCTGCTGGAATAATATTCATCACATCGAAGGTGTTGTCTCAGGATCCATTAACTATGTTCGAGCAGTTTCTCTTCGAAGATATGTGATTATGTTGAAGGATAATAGGAGGGGGTCTTCATAGTGAACATGAGAGTGAGAGACTTTGTGTCTCACAGACTAGAAAAGAAGAATATCCGCTTGGCATGAGACTTGAAGGGATGAAATCAAAGCCTGAAAACGAAATACCCTTTACAAGAGCCGCGTTTCTAGATTTCCAAGAGCCCATAGTAGAGCATAACTCTGGAAAGCATTGTCACCGCGGGGAATGATAATATGTGCCAGCCAATCTTAAAAATTAGGAACAAGGGGTTGATGATTGCTGGGAGACTACAAAGTGATGAGGCAAGACAAGGAGTTAAATGTGCTTCAAGGATTCTGGGGAAGAACCACTTAGAGGGCGGTGGCACAATGACTTTGTGTGTATACCCGCAAAGAGTACGGTATTTTTTTTTAAGTAATCATGGTAAGTCAGAAGTGTTATCGAACCCAAATGACTAAGTATCTCCTTAGCTATTTTTTAATTCAAAAAAAGTATCTCGAATTGATTGCTCGTTTTTAACTAAACTACTAATCATAAAATAAAAGATAAATAAGTAAATTCTTAATGCGAAGATAAAAAAGGAACGCGCTAGGACATTCTCGTTACAACACTAGATTGGTTAGTTTTCGGTGATGAATCGTGGACTACGAAGTACAGTAATCGATACTTGGTCAAGCGAACAAATATAACAGGAGCAGTTAGTCGCAGGTCTCTTGATCTTTAATTAGTCAATCCGTTTTATGTGATTAGGTTGGTCGCACTAAATCACAACAATAAATAAAAATGTTTTTTCCTACACTATAGCTGCTAACTCTTACAAATAATAATAAATTGAGTGTTGTTGCTATATGTTTGTTATGGAACCATAAAAGAGCTTTCACGAGATCACCATGTGAGATTGATAATCAACTATGTGGCTTATCACTTTCTTTCTTCTTAATTTAGAATAGTAATTCTGAAAGGAAGAATTATCATGTCTTTACACTGAATTCAGAATAGTAACTCAAAAAAAAAAAAAAAAAATAGTAACTCAATGTGCTTTATAACTATATTTATTGCGGAATCTATAATAGTAATGTGGTTCATTATAAACTATTTATTTTCGAACAAGTTGGTTTGAGATTTCTATTTTCTGCAATCATATACTAGGTGAATTTAGAATAGTAACGTGAAGCATTTAGAGGGAACGAAATGTCTTTGTTCTGTGTAAGTCGTGGACGTACAACCGTCATTCTATGTTTATTTGACATCTACATCATTATTTATTTACATGTTTGGATGTATGTTTTACTCAATTTTTAATGATATGTTTTAAATTTGATTCGAAGTGTTATATTTCAAAACACCACGTGTACTTGATGGGATTAATGGGAGCACACGATCCAATTTTATAATGTCTAAAATATTCTCCTAATAATTCCTCACTTCATCGTTGGAGAAAAAACAATAATAGGCTGAGTTAAGGTGTACATCAATGCCGCCTGGAACATTAAGAGGATAAAAGTAGCGGCCGAGGTCGTGATAAGATATGAGACGGGTGTCTTCATGAGCATTAAAACAACCGAAGTCCCCTTCCTAGGGTCTGTTCAAGAAGCACAGGCGAATGCTCTTACCGAAGGCATAGGTACACAAGAGCTCAATCTCCAAAACCTGATCTTAGAGAGTGATTCAGAAATTCTCGTGAGAACTATGAGAGGGAAGAGAAAACTATATTTTTTCATAAAAAATAAAATATCTTTCTGAAAAAGTTGTTAGAAATTATGGCTGGATCATTTGAACATGACAATATGACATTTCGGCACTAGATTACCCCAAGTTGGGCCAAAAAACTAGAACATTGATCTCTTCATCCAACAGGCCCATTAATGAAATCAAAACTCTTAGTTAAGGGCCACAAGACTAGAACATTGATCTCTTCATCCAACATGCCCATTAATGAAAGCAAATCTTTTAGTTAAAAGACCTCGCTTTCTTTACATACATTTAGATGACTTTTTTTAAAGGTTAAAAATATTATTTATTTTGTACCTATTGAGTTTTTTAAAAAAATGTAGTTACTTTTCTAGTAAAAAATATTATTAACTTGATTTCTATTTTATCTCTTAAAAAATAAATTTAATGAGTAAAAAGACAAAAAGAATTGAAATTAGAGAAATTTTCTTTTTCACTCTTATAAAAAATAAAATAGTTATCTAGAATAATCGTAAAAGAAATATAATTAGAGATAGAAAGCAGATGAGTCATATAGTTAGAAAATATTTTTTATGAAAATAAAAGTTATAATTGAAGTTATGAATTCTTTTTTTCATAACTTCAAAACATGTACACACAGGGCACGTTTGGTGTTGGGATTGAAAACTGGGGGTACAGGGGGCCCTACAATATTATAGGGTGTATTGATATTGAGAGAGTATTAATTATATTGGGAGGATTATATAACACGTTTGTTTGCACCACTATAATAAATGGGTATTAAGCCTTTAGTATTGAATCCCACCTACATGGTGGGATTAGATTTTAGGCATAAAAGGGGTAAAGATAATAAGGGGGGATTGAATCCCCCTTCAAAGTATCCCTGCACCAAACACCGGTTATTATCCTCTACTGATATTATTATTACTGTACCCCTTTTTATCCCAGCATCAAACATGCCTAGGGTGATGAGTCACCTAGTGTGATGATGTGATCTACACACTTCGCAATGAATGCAAACCACTTACCACTCTGATTCTTCTCTTCGATATCATCTTGATTTTTAATTAGATCACTTGGATAGCTAAATAATGCATCTTTTTGATAAATTTTTCATGATGTTGTAGAGTAAAAGTTGCTCAATAATAAGGTGAAAAATTTTATTAAAAAATTGAATCTGTTTTGCAATCCAAATCACCCGGTCAAAGTGATCCAGATACGAGTGAAAAAGTCAAATAGAGTGAAATAGAAGAAACAAAGTGGTCCTTACATTATGTTGGGGAAAAATGTGAGAAAAGAAATGATAAGAAAACTTTATTTATGTAAGAAAAAAAGATAAGAAATTATTAAATTTTCTCACATACTTGTTTGGATTGCTTAAGTGAGAAATGATAAGAAATGACGATACTTTCTCATTTCTCATGTCCGGTTTAGCATATTTATAGAAATGAAAAGAAAAATTTCATATATGTTACCAAAATAACCTTTAATAACATAATGATACATTAATGTTTTATTTTTTGATGGATAATTATGTCATAAAAAAAATAGTTGCTCTCTTCTAATTTCTTATTTTACCAAATCTCACAACTTTTGGTGAGAAAGAAAAATTAGGTTACGTGAAATTTCATTTCTCATACTTTCTCACGGATTCTTACATAAAACTAATCCAAACACCAATAAGTAAATCTTTCTCTCACAAATTCTTTTCATTTCTCGCCAAATCATGTACCACTCCGTCCCACCTCTAATGCACCATTTGGACTTTTTTCACCCGTAACTGGGTCACTTTGACCCGGTGATTTGGATAACAAAATGATGAAATTTTTCGATAATTTTTATGGTCTTGTAGAATAAGAATTACTCTGCAACACTACGAAAAAATTATCTAAAAATTGTAAAATTTTGCTATCGAAATCGTCGGGTCAAACTGACCCGGTGAATAGTGGTAAAAGTCCAAATGGTGCAAAAGAGGTGGGACGGAGTGGTAATAAAGACATAGTTGTGTTACTTTTGGGTGACCTAGCGTGATCTACATTTCACAATGCATGCCATCAACCAAAAGGAGCCTATGACATTTTTTTTTTAAAAAAATAAAAGGAGTCTATGACATTGAATGCAAGCACCTACCCAAATATCTGCCCTCCTTTTCCATTAAATATCCCATTCATCACTCTCCACTAGGGATGGCAACGGGTCGGATCTGGATCGGATCAGGCTCAACGCGATCCAGATCCGACTAGGAGAAATGGGATCCAGATCCGATCCAGATCCGTTCGGATCATCACCGGATTCGGATCAGATCGGATCGGGTTTCATTCAGCTGATCCAAATCCGATCCGTAAATCCATATAGTATGTTGTCGGATCGGATTTGGATCGGATCTGAATCGAGTTTGCAATAAAATTGAAAAAATAACATAAAAAACAAACATTACTTCATACACTAAGGCTTGTTCGTAAGTTATGAAGCCTAAACAAAAGAAATAGTTTTGTAGGTTGGAGTTACTATAGTATTCCTCTTGGAAGTGTAAACAGGGAGGTAGTAGGGGTGTAATTGTAAGGCACACATATACGTCGGATCGGATCGGGTCGGAACCCGGTGAATCTGCTCTAAGATCCAAATCCAGATCCAAATCCGTTCGGGTCTGGCTTTCCAGATCCAAATCCGATCCATTTTCAATTGGATCGGATTCGGATTCGATCCATTCGGCTCAGATCGCTCGGATCTCAGATCGGATCGGACCATATTGCCATCCCTACTCTCCACTCCACTCCTCTCCACCCCTCTTACTCCTCACCGGCGCAACCACCACCACCACCACCGCCGAAAGCAGTTGCCTTCGAGCATTCTACCAGTTCCATCATGGATCCAACTCTATTTATCTCGTGAGATCTGGTAATTCCTCTAATTTCTCTTTCTTTGGGTGCTTTTAGAATTTTTTGTGGGCTTTTCAAGTGCTGGGACAGTGAGGTCTCACTCACCCACCACGTGTTTGATCAAATTTCCCAATGAGCTGGTGTGTGAGAGAATAGAGATGTCTCACTTCTAGAAAAAGGTTTTACATAAACATCACTGCTTGATGTCCTAATGGGTGTAGTAGGAACACATGGGTTGTGAATTTGAGCTCATGAATGTGGAGTGTTGAAGTTCATCATTTGTTTACTGCTTGGTGGCATTTATTTCCAGGGTGTCTCACTGTTGTTTATTTGCACATATCACTGCTAGATTGTGCTGCAATTGGAGTAAAAACTGTGTTTTCTCTGTCTCCATGTGAAATAAGTAAGACCAGTTTTTTAAAGAAAAACCTAGCTTCTTCTCTGTGCAGTGTGTACTTGAGTATGAACTTGATATGATGCAAAACTAAAATGTGGCTCTAAGTATCGATATTCGTAGTTTGAGATATCTTCATACAGTTTGAATACTGCTACAGTCTGGATGGTACAGTAGGGTCTTATGTTGATTATTATTGCCCAGCGGCACTCTTGAAAGAAATCTTCCTTCTTACTGGATGTACCAAAGTTATGTTAGGGTTTTAGTTAATGTAGCTCAAGCTTCTTGATAAGAGTCTAAGCATGCTCTTTGTAGAAGCTTAAGCTCTACATATTCGACTTTGGTAGTGTTATATCTGTCTTTCACCAAACTGCCGATCCCACTACGCTAAATTCATTCCATTGAAGTTGATATTGAGGCTGTAATAGTTCTTATCATGACTGAAATCGGTACATGTCGTTACTCACCACTACGAATGTTACTATGCAGGTTCATTGGTATACGACGTTACTCGTGGTCGTGGGTCGATGCATTTGAAGTGAAACTACTTGCAAATTGCTTCAGTCTATTCCAAATAAGTTTGCCAAAAAGATTAGGCACTTCGTCTGTAAGTTGGTTCCGTTCCTTTTTCTTTCTTCGCATACGCATTTGCACTTAACCCCCTGTTGTTTCCTCCTTCCTTCAATATTAGCAACTTGAACATTGTTTCGGGGGATGGACTGATTCTTTTGCTCGATATTTATGCTTCCATCCTCTTTCTTATCTTCTTTGCCATGTCCACTTGGTAAATTTAGGCCACCAACATTATTTTATTGCTTTTCTAGTTTTCGTCATTAAACAATCAACATCATATCTGGATTAAAGTTGCACTTCTTTTATGTTTTTCCACCATGAATAGTAGTCTTTAGTTTTGTCCAAGGTTAAGGCCTGGTTGATACTATATTTGCTCCACCTTTTACACAAGCTGTTGGAGATGCTTTAACAGTTTACGGGATTATAATCAATATTCATGATATGTGGCTTAGAGGACACATCATTTATTCTAGATACAGTGTATGCTCTTTGTAGGAGCTTAAACTGAGCAAGACTTTGGCAGTGTATCTGTTTTGGACCAAACTGCCAATTTAACTATGTCAAAGTTGCCATTGAAGTTGGTATTGAGTCTGTAATAGTACTTTTACAAATGGAATTTGGTACATATTTGTCACTACTTATAATGCCACTATGCAGGTCTATCGGTGTAACTAACGGTTTGAAGTGCAAGACAACAACTTGCTTCTGTCTACTTCTCCAAACCCTGATTTTAAAGATCTGTTCCGGTGGAAGTGCAATTGTCGGAGTACTCTGCGTGCGAGTGCTTGCCATTTGTGTTGTCAAAAGATTAGGCATTACTACTGTAAGTTGGATCCTTTCTGTTCTCTATTTTTGCAATCATATTTGCAGCTAACCTTTGTTGTTCACTTGTTCCTTGAATTGGTTACTTGACTTGATTGGGGGACAAAGTGATTCTTTTGGGTGCTATGTATGCTTCCACTCTCTTTCCTAACTTCTTTGTCGTGTATCTGTTGGGTACAATGCCTCGCTTAAGCCCCATTGATATTAGAAAGAGAATGGTATAATAACTGATTTTACTGGAAACTGATTGCAAGAACTATTTCCTTTCTATTAACTGGTCGCAAAAGTCTATATGAAAAGTTAGAAAAAGGCAACCACAATAGTACATTTGTCCGTATGACTAGTACTTCTAATAACAAAGCAGGTATGAAGTCATATTAATTCTATTCGCCCTTGAACTTAATGTGAGCATCACCATGCCTTGCTGGAACAATGTTGCAACCAT
This sequence comes from Linanthus parryae, assembly GCA_023055425.1. NCBI lineage: Eukaryota > Viridiplantae > Streptophyta > Magnoliopsida > Ericales > Polemoniaceae > Linanthus > Linanthus parryae. The sequence continues at coordinate 5,411,594 of JALGPY010000002.1, forward strand.
ATTTAATAAAGCTTTGTTAAATCTGGGGTTAATTGCAACACCCCCCTCTGGTTGGGTTTGTGCGAAAGACCCCCATGTAGTTCCGGATGTTTCAGAAGACCCCCCCCCCTGTGATTTAGTTTATGTGCGAAATACTTACAGACGTTAAGTCATGTGATGAATGACCATGTTGCCCCCATATTTAATGGTCTCTTAGCACGTTGTGGAGAACTTTTTCCATTATTTCTCATTTGGATTTGGATACGGAACAGACGGGGAGAGAAAGGGGTTGACTTTCGTCCCAATCTTCACTTATGTGGAATTGAAGGATTTTGATCCATGTAAGGGACCCTAGTTAAACTAATAAAAGGCTAATTCATTTGTGTAAGAGATACGTCTGGTCTCTGGTGCATTCTATGAATTTCAATGGTTATCCCTCTTTAACTATGAAGTTAATCATCTCAATTCACAGTCTCTTTAGGAAATCGACCATGGCCACAGAGCATATTTTAGTTGCTTTCTTCTTGGTAGAGAACAATTTACAATATTTTCGAGCATTTGGGTGGCTCCAAGGCAAATTGTATAAGAGTTCCAGTGGCTCGAGCAACTGCTCAGGTAGATTTTTGAAGTTGCAAACTAGTTGGGTTTTCTTCTTTGTTCCTTCCGTTGATGATTAGCTATACTGTGAGGTTATTTATAGTAAGATAACCATTTGAGTTCTGGTTGGGTTTTCTTCTTTGTTCCTTCCTATGAACTTAACCATATGAAGTTATTTAACTATGACCTTAACCGTCTTTGTTCTCTGTTTTGTTCTTTAGTAAATAACTATGAACTTAACCATCTTTGTTCTTTGTTTTGTTATCTTACTATTGTAATAATTATGCATTTTGTGATACTATTGATATTGGTTTCTTTGATACCGTGTTCTCTTATATTTGTGCAAGTTGTGAATTTTCTTTAGTGTATGATGATTAGATGGAAAGTGATTGTGAATTGGTTGTCCCTTCTTTCTGCAGGTCCAATGCGGTGGAGGTCTTGTTGCATTACGGGGGTGAGTTAGTCTTGGATTAGAACATGCCAATTGGGTACAAGTATGTGGGGGGAAACATAAAGAAGTTTGTTTGTCACCGTGACTGGCTGAATTACTACCGACTCATGGAAATGGCCAAGATGGTGGGGATTGGTTCTTGTGTCTTTAGCTTCCAAGTACCAGATTGGGTTAACCATGTATCCTTCTAACCAGTATCTCGACTCTCTCTCTTTCCCTCACCATGCATCCCTACGCCTCCTCCTCCTCCTCATCGCTGGCAGTAGGTGGCATGTTGTATACATCAGAGCGTAGATTCCCAACTTAGCGAGAGGATGTGTTCACTGTGAACAAAGGTGTTGTTCTCATTGTTCTCCGAAAACATTCTGGAGCCGCATTCAAATAGTAGACGATGGTGCCCACGCCAATCTCGTAAAATTTGTTATCACCGGAGAAGTCTGGCAGATCTAGAGGGCAGAAATGTGCATAACTCAAATCCTCGATGTAGTCAAATATAGAGGTAAAATAAGAAAAGTCTTTCTGCCGGCGTATGTACCTGGATTTCGCCGGTGGAAAGACTTTTCTTATTTTGCCTCCGTATTTGACTGCATCGAGGATTTGAGTTATGCACATTTCCGCCCTCTGGATTTGCGAGACATCTCCGGTGATAACAAATTTTACGAGATTTGCATGGGCACCATCGTCTACTATTTGAACGTCTGCTCCAGAATTCTTCCGAGAACAATGAGAACAACCCCTCTGTTCACAGTGGACAATCCTCTCACTAAGCTGGGAATCTACGCTCTAATGTATACAACATGCCACCTGCTGACAGCGATGAGGAGTAGGAGGAGGCATAGGGATGCATGGCGAGTGAGAGAGAGCCGAGATACTGGTTAGAAGGAGACATAGATGGAGAGAGGTAGTAGTGACTTGTTGGTCGGGTGAGTTAGAAGGAGGAGGCTGTGTGTGTATATCTATAACCTCTATATAAAGAGGCTAAGCAAATTAAGAAGAGGCTGTTTGGGCGACGTGGCCCAATCAGAGGCTGTTTTCTCGTCCAAATGGCAAATACCATGTTGCCCCTGCGTCTTCCGTTAAGCGCTGCCGTTCCGTTCACTCAGCTCTGCGCACCCAGGCGACCGAACTGATAGCAAATTAGGGTTTTGACTTCAGATGCAGAGAAGAGACATGCCCCAGAGGCAGGCTTGCGCGAAATGCAGACAGAGAGCGAAGTAGCCCTAGAGGCTTTCGTCGGCAGGAGGCGATGCCTATTTGCGTCACGAAGCAGCTACAAGCCTGCTTAGAGTCGGTGGGTTTGTGTTTTCTTTCAAAGATATAACAGAGAGGGGATACTCAAAGGCGGTGGTTGTGGTAGCGCGAAAGGCAGACAAAGATGAAGGGGGTGGTTCTGGTCGTTGCCGGCGAGGAAGATGAAGACGAAGGGGGTTGGTTGTGGTAGGACAAGAATCAAAATCCCTAAAATTCAGAAGAATATCTGGAGCCAAATCTTCTCAATTCTTCCAAAAGGCTTTGATTTCCCTTTGCTTTTCTCTCGCCGATTTCTCGATGTTTTCAGAAACTGTTCCGGGTTTTGTGAAGCTGAGGAAGGTAAACAAAATCAGTTATTTGATATGGGTTGAAATTGTATTCTTTGAGCTGTAATTGGGTGTGGACATATTTTGTTTGCTTTATTTGATCAATTATTTGTGCGGTGGAAGTGACACATTTTTTTCTACTACACTGTCTCTATTAGCTTCTGTTAATTCATAAGAACATGAAATCTATTTATGGCTTACAAAACTTTGATTTTTCTGTGATTGAGGAGCATTTTCAACACTGTTTTTTGGCCTTCGCACAAGCCATTGGATGGCTACTAGCCAAATGTTTTTTCTTGGGGGTTTGAATGGAATGCTTGTGCTGATAAATGTATGGTCGTGTCAATATGATGTGTTAAAATTTCGTAACCTTGAGGTCTTTGATATCCTTTGAAGTTTAGACTTTTTCCGGCATTGTTTCCTCTAACATCACCATATGAAATATTGTTTGTTTTATGTCAGGTTAGTACGTCATGGGCGACCGGATTGATCATTGGTCTCTCTTTTGGGGGAATCCTTTCTCAGGTATCGCAGTATCCTATTTGTGGAGATGAATTAAATGTTGATTTAGACGCATATTATTTGTGGGATATAATTAATTTCTCAGCTTTCATAGTTATCCGTTCTAATGAAGCGTTCTGATGTATTCTACCAGCAGAGAGATATCCAGACATATTTTCCGTATATTCTGTTTTTGGGAGGTAAATTTACTCTTCTCTACCTTTTTCTTAACCCGGAATTTGGATTTTAGGAATTATTATAATAACAAGTCCACTTAAATACACCCGGCGTTGTAGGTTTCCCTACTTCTTGCCTTGCCTCTGTATATAAGTGTTTTCATGTATGGTGATGGTTGCAACCTTTTGGCTTCCTGTTAGTTATCTGATTAATTCAACTGGCCTTGTCATTTTTTTATTATTCATTGGTGTGTAAATGTTTCATTTTGGTTCTTTTTAATTTGAGATAACACAAGAAAAATGAAAAGCTTGCGGCTCCTGGAGTGTGTAGAAGTATGGTATACCTTTACATCCTTTCATCCTTTGGCAGTGGTTTTCTATGCCTTTTTTTTTACTCAAGTTGGATAATTGATGACAGTTGTGGATGTTTTCTAATTCAACTATTGTTTATTTGACTGCCAATTTCCTTTATTTCTGTGAAAATTCCTTTCAAAGTCCATAAGCACTAAAACTTTGTTTCTTGCACTGCTGTGTCATGTGAATTAATTGACAGGGTAATTCTTCATATTCTGTTGAGATATGAAAATGAAAATACGACCTCCCATATAAAGTCATAAGATGTGCGTTGCAGTTTAAGAGTATGTTTGGCACCCGCTGATCTGCTGAAAAGTCAACTGGAGAAAGAAAATAGTGAAAAAGTTTACTAAACTACGGATCAATACTATGTTCCAGAAGAGCTGAAAGAAAAAATATCAAAATCAACCAGGCTGGAACAGATTGTTCGAAGATTCGTCATTTTAGTACAGTTTTTGTTTCGAAACCTCTCTGCGGCACTTCAGTATGTGCATCATTATATACTATGGTGTTGAATGCGGAAGCCAAGTTGTCTCTCCTCTTTAGTAGATCCACTTGGATTTCTTGGTCGATAGTTTTCCCATCAATACCTCTTTTGATAAATGGGGCGCATCTTGCCTAGCCAAGAAATGTTAGGTAGCTACCTTTTTAGAGAGTTCCTGTTGTTCGAGCTCGTGGTATAGCCCCGCCCTCTGAGAGTACGCTTGCTTAAAGAAAGAGAAGTGGAAGAGGGAGAGGAAGAAGGCTGGCATAAGCCTAAGAGTACCATCTGTCCAGTGCTACATCTATACAATTACAACCCGTCTCTGCTCAATGGATCCAAAACACCCATTGACCGAGAGCATTATATTAACTTAAAGAGAAGGAATACCTTGAAACAGCTTCTTCTACGTAGTAATTGACTGAATGAATGGGTAAAGAAATGAGAGTTTGTTTGGAGCCACCCTTTGTTGCTTAGGTGTTCGTTTACCAACAAAGGGAGCTATTAGACGCCTTCTTTAAAGAGTTAGTTGTTCCAGTAGTGGGAAGGATGGGGAATATCTCCATTAAGGATGGAATGTATGTTGCTTCTTAATCAAAGAATATTCAACTAAAGAGAAGATTAACATAATGAGTATGGTGAATAAACAGGGAGAACTTTTTAATAGCACTCTGCCTGCATTATCCAAGGGAAGCTCCATAAGTACGATTGTTCACAAACACTGCTACATCTTTCGTCTTACTAGCTTGGCATCTGTTTCTGATGATTAGTTGTTATGCATGTTATATCTGCCCCACCAGCTCCACAACATCTCCATATCTATAGCAATGGGCATATTTGTTTAGGTAATGATCAATATTTCTGTTTCTTGAGGAATATATTGACCTTCTAAAGTATACAATCATTTTCTTTGTTTGATTTGCTCCCATAAAATGCTAGGTTATAAGGTGCATTCATTTCACTCATTTTCTTTGTTAAATTAAGTATTTTTGGTTCATTGTGTGATAATGATGGTTAAATGATCTGAGTTGTTTGATCAACTATTAGTGTCGGATCCTTCTTTCTATCTGCTGATTTTTATTTTTATTTTTATTATTATTATGATTATTATTATTATTATTATTACTACTATTATTATTATTATTTTATTTTATTTTTTTTTACAAAAAGACTAATCAACCTTTGTATCTTTCTCTTGTTGTCTCGGGTCCAAAATAAGGACCGCCTTTCATGGGTGCTTTCAGTGAGGCTGGCACAGCTGGGCACATGGTTTTTTCTTTTCTTTTATATATTTTGTTTTAACTTTTTAATCCCAGTGTTCTTAGTTCTCTTGAGAATGCATGTACCTACTTTTATCTTAGTAATGCAGCAAGAGCGTTAAAGATTCAATTGAATACAATGAGTTCTGATGAAAATCACCAAAAGCTTCATTTTGTACGGAGGCGGAATATATTTGCTTTATTCTCATCAAACTGCCACATATGGCCAAAAGCTCTTCACTGATTGAAGGGTGCATTTTAGTAGATAGAGATTTTTCTTTCTTTGACAGTGACTACTACTATTGAACAAAATACGTCATAGTGAGAATAGCGATTTAAACCTAGAAGGATATTTTTGGTTGTTTATGGTATGAGAAATTGATAAAAATGTTTACTCATCCAGCTATGAATTGTTCATTGAACTTTGAAATGTATGGGAATGCATCGTGTTCTTCTGGTTGTCGGCTTGTCCTATTCTTCTTTTGTGCCTTTCTTTTCCCTATTCTTTGTTCCTGATGCGACACCTCACTCCTTGACAAATAGAAGTACAAGTATTTGTCGTAGACTCAGTTCTTATCTAGATGCATTTTAAGTTATGCTTATGTTCAGACTTACTGCAGTCGTTCCGAAACCTAATTGTATTATTTGCTAACTGACTTGTGTGTAGAGATTGGCATATCGAAAAACTGAAAGTTAAACTGGCTGATGCGTAGAAGCATCCTGGCTGGAGTATGGACAAAAAGATTATTGTTGATTCTTCTACTCTCTTGGACATGGTAATTCACTTTCGTGCATCTTTTAACCTGGCTAAGATGTTTGTCAAGGTGATGAAAATACTTTTGTAACTACTTAGCAACTTGCCAATCACTTATCCTTAGGGCATCTCCAACCATTCGAGGGGAGGGGGAGGGGGAAAACGTATAAAAATAGGGTTCAAGTCCACCATGTGAGAGGATGGGGAGGGGGTGGTATGGGGAGAAATTTCGCCTTGGGTGTGGGATGGATAGGGGGGATTTCCCCATGGACATGCCCACACCCGAGGCAAAATTTCTCCCATAGGACCCCCTCCCCATCCCCTCCCCTAACATGGTTGGACTTGAACCCTATTTTATACGTTTCCCCCCTCCCCCTCCCCTCGAATGGTTGGAGATGCCGTTACAAGGGCATGGTAAATAGCATAGTATATCGAGACTTAGTCAAAATTAGGATATGCTTTTTCAGTTTTTCTTTAGAATGACATTCTGAATTTCATGGTGTTTTGGTGTTCCGTTTATAATATTTTCTATTTATTTGTTTCATCTCTTTATGATAAATAATTAAATTTCATTAAGATGAATTTAATTCTTAGTTATACTTCATGAACTGCACGTTGTAATCGTCTTTAGAACTTACTTGATTGATTTGATTGTCAGAGTGCACAGGCTGGTACTTGTAGTTTAAGAAAACAGACAAGGAAAAAGGAATCCTTCTCCTAAATGATGTATCCAGGATTCTGAAGGAAACAAATGCCATGTTTTTTCAAAATTGCATCCAATCTCCATCTTGTTTGGATCAAGTTAAAACTTTTTATACATTAGCATGTCTTGAACCCACATCACATGGGTAGGTGCTTGTGCCATGAGGTTCTTTTTTACAAGTTTGCTTTTGGTGTTCTCGCTTTATATATAATCAAGTGTACAAAAATATAAAAGCTCTTTTAAATCTGAAAGTTAAGGACACGCCGTGGATTGTTCAGACTTGAAAGGTGACTATTTTCCTGAAATTCCTTATTTGGCTGAAATTACCTGAAATTGGGTAGATGTTGAAGGACGGATTGTGTTGGGCTAGAACTGCTGCTGGTGCTACGTTTGGTTGACTTTATAGAACTTAACTATACCAAATGGAATTTTATACATGGTCCGAAGTCGGAACATAGAACTTTTGGTTGACGTTTTTTGTTGTGTAAGTTTTTCCCGAAGCTTTCACATGATTCAGATGGTCTCATTTTTCAGGCGCACTAATCATTTCTCGCAACAGTGTACTAATCATGATTCGACAACCGGTGCCCACAAACTCAAGGCCATTCATTTGTAGACCTTTTTTGTTGTATGTGAAAGTTCGCATTTCTGATTTACAACGTAACCCTTTTCTGGTAGTGGTCTTTGCTACTGCCAATTTAACATATATAGTATGGCCTTGAAGCTCTCGCTCTTCATGGATATCGGCTCAACATAATATCTTGACAAATGTTTTCAATTTGTGTTTTTGATGCTTGGTTTTTATTTTAATGCTTAAGATGCAATGAACCTCCTTCGTGTAACCCCGGTTCTCAGTTCAGTGTTTTGTACAATGAGTCATGTATGTATTCTCTGTTGCAGGGCTGGGATGGTCTATATGTTCCGTGGATATAATCCACAAATTCATGCAATTTTATGCAAATTACGGCATTTCACAAGACCATGCAGCTTTGTGTACAAACAAGTAGTAAGTTTTTGGGTTGTAGATTTACCAGGTGAAGAGGGGTAAAAAAACGACAACAGCAGATCATGAGGAAGGAGGACTACCTTTCAGAAGATTATTCTACTCAGTCTGACACTGGGCTTCAGATCCTGGGACAGAATTCTGTGAAGTTGCTCACAAAAAATCAGCTTCAGGGGAGGATTCGGAGAATCTGGACTAGGGGTTTGTGCTATCAATTATCTGAAAAAAGATGGTAGCTGTGAAGATATGGAAATGGCAATAGAACGGCAAGAACAACTCATAGCCCGGTATCAAGAAGAGGTAAAAGCACAAAGAGAATGGGAAGAGAAATTTAGAAAGAAAAATAGCTCACCGGTATGATGTATTACCTCAGCTCCTCCATGTAAAGAAGGATCCTTGCATTTTTTCCTCACTGTCACAGAGTTTGCAATTCCATTATAGATCATAAACTTGGCTGACTTTGCTCTGTTAGGAACTAATTATGGGAGGTATCTTTTGCTTGTGTTTGCATGATTTTGGTCAGACATTGTGAAGCCCAACTTCGGGGATATACATAAAATTGAAAAATGTTATGCCTTGATGGGTAACTTCTTCATTTTCCAATCCTTGTTTCGTGATTGGCATCTAAAAGTCAAATTGGTGTCATAGAGAAGAAACGGGGGTAGTATTTATTTTCCCGATTGCCAGCAAAAACAAGAGATCTCATCATTGTGATTGAAAACAAACGGTCAATGATGATGAAAACATATCGTGTTCTCCAAGAAACAATTACTCTGTGTGATATATACTAATTTAACCCCTCTGGTGGTGCTGGGGTTGCTCTGATGGTGTACTGTTGCTATTTCTGGCGGTGCTGGGATTTTTGATGGTGTTGGTTATGTTGTGTTGTTTTTGATTGGCATCTCAAGTCCCAACCAGTCCTTGAAGACTAACATTTGGCATATTTTTCCAAACATAAACATCAATACAGGATCCATAAGCTATAACAAATATACCTGCTCTCCAGCATGTGTTTGAACCCTGGTTATTCTCCATTCTCTGCATTGTACTCAAGTGTAACATGAAGTTAGTGAAACAGCAGAGCAAGGGAAGACCGATAAAGCATTTATCATGTTTATAATACAATTTCCCTCAAAGCAGGTCGAATGCAAATTGCAAAGACATTGCTCTTGATTTTTTTAGAGTATCAAAATCCAAGAAGAAAAATACATAACACGAAAAGGAACATCAATTTAGGGAGCCAAAAAAGAATCAAACAAGGCCAACAATTTGAAGAACCAGGAATAGCTTTACAAACCACCCTTTTGTGTACCACGAGATATTTCATAAAAGTAATTACCACTCTGTCTCTTCTCTTTAGCCCCATTTTTATTTTTGTCACTATTCACTGTGTCACTTTGACGCGGTGATTTGGCTATCAAAATGATGCAATTTTTTGATAATTTTTTCGTTGTGTTGTAGAGTAAAAGCTGCTCTATTACACGGTGAAAAAATTATTAAAAATCGCATCGTTTTGTTGTCCAAATTACCCGGTGAAAGTGACTCATATACGAGTCAAAAACGTCAAGTGGGGCTAAAGAGAAGAGACAGAGTGGTACTTACTTATAGCTCAACAGCAAACGGAACAATACCTGGCCTGGGAACTTCGGTCCAAACATGAAATATCATTAGATCGTCTATGAAAGTAAGAAAAAGTATTACAATTGTTTCTTCTTGAACTCAATTCAAGACACCATCAATCACATTCCTCTGCACATAACATTCATTTAAATTATCTGCAAGATGTTCATCAAAACACATAGACGATAGTACATACATATGGATTTGAGTCATTCTAGTAAATAGTGCAAGACAAAACACATAAATAAACATTCAAAGCTCATGAAGACACTCAATATCCTAAAACACAGCCTCCCAAAGCTTCATGTAGATCCTACTTCAACCAAATCCTGAGCATTTTGGCCGTAGCATTCACCACCTTCTAATATTGTAGCCTCTAACTCAGGTTCATCAAGGGACGAATTGGCAACCGCAAGTATCCCAACACTATCCAAGGAACCATACTTGTCCCCCGCTATATCCCACATTTTGGACTCTCCTTGATGGTATAATGGGCTTCATGCCAAGGCGGTGTTTCATTGTGCTAGTGCTATGTTGTGTTGCTTCGATGCAGTCTCTTATTTGAGCCGATGATGGTCCTATCCACTTCATCCTTTGCTTATTCCAAAATCCATCATATGCTTTGCCCTGTCAAGATTTGGAAAAGAAAGTTAGGCACATAAAACAACTAATGCGTGAAAGCAAAATGAAAGGATGTTCCATCACTACTGGCGTACGTCTACTGCATATCCCATGTAGAAAAAAACTTTTTACACCACAATGTAACATAAAACTTGATATGAACTCTCAGAATGTCACACAAATTAGTAGAAGATATCTAGCAATATGTCTCTGACCAGCAATCCAAGACTATCAGCAATACACAACTTAGCCTCACACTGGTGCTAAGTTGTTTATTGTTAACAGAATACACAACTTAGCCTCACACTGGTACAACAAATCTAAGGCCCAACAATAATCCCCAAAATTCAAAACTTGTTCAGCAATCAGGCATCAGTTTAAGTCCAGAAACCAAAAAATTATGACGGCGTCAAAATATCAAAGATATGCATCAAGTAGAGAATTAGTTACTAAGTTACGACCAAAAATCATTCAAACCCATCAAAAGCCATAGGTTTCACTGGTAACTGAAAACTCAGAAGAATTTCTGAGTTGTTTAGAGAGAAAAGAGAGAGACGGCGATGAAGGTGATAACAGAAGAAATGAATCAACCTTATCTCATTCATGAAAAAGAGAGGACTAAATACACAGCCATCGAACTGTCACAAATACAACCGTTCGGAACCCCAAACCATTATTACAAATGCAGCCCTTCTAGTCCTAAACAGATAGCGAGGAGATCCTTCTAGAAGGGGAGACAGCCGGTTATTATTTGAGATGGGCTGGGCTTTAGTGATGCTGGTGAAGCCCAAGATTCTGGAGGCCCAAATTCTTCATCTTGTGATGTCTTGAAGCCCAATTCGTCTAAGCCCAGAGTAGCTTCTTTAACAGCCCCCTTCAAACTCATGGTGGTGAGGAAACCATGAGTTTGTCTTTAAGTTCAGTGAAGCGTGGAGTGGGAAGTCCCTTCGTGAAAATATCAGCTAATTGATGAGTGCCTGAAACAAAAGAAATAATAAGTTCTTTTCTCAATGCTTTTTCCCTAACAAAGTGGTAATCCACTTCGATGTGTTTAGTGCGTGCATGCATAATAGGGTTAGCAGTCATTTTAATGGCTGAAGAGTTATCACACCAAAGTGTTGGTGGATAATTGAGACGAATATGAAGATCTTTAAACAACATTTGAAGCCAAGAGAGTTCTGCAGCAGTAATGGCTAAGGCACGGTACTCAGCTTCAGTGCTAGAGCGTGCTACAGTGGGCTGCTTCTTGGCAGCCCAATGAATGGGGTTAGGCCCAATAAAGATGACAAGCCCAGAAGTGCTTCTACGATCAGTAGGGTTCCCAGCCCAATCTGCATCTGTAAATGCATTGATTGGGCTTGGGCCCTTAGTATAATAAAGCCCATGGTGTTGAGTACCCTTAACATATCTTAAAATGCGTTTAGCACCAGAAAGATGTATAGAAGTTGGATGATGCATAAATTGGCAGAGGTGATTTATAGCAAAAGCAATATCTGGCCTTGTAAACACTAAGTACTGTAGTGAGCCAAGTAACTGTCTAAAAATAGTGGGATCAGATAAGGGAGAGCCATCAAGAGCATGAAATTTGCCATTTGAAGGTAAGGGATTTGGACAAGGCTTACAATTAGCCATGTTAAATCTTTGTAAAATATCATTGATGTACTTGTGTTGGTTTATGAAAATTCCAGATGCAGTTCTGGTGATTTCTAAACCCAGAAAGTAATGCAGGGGACCCAAATTGGTCATATCAAACTCAGAGTGAAGAGAGCTTACCAAAGTTTGTAAATAGGCAGAGTCATTACCTGTTAAAATGATATCATCTACATACAAAAGCAAAATAGTGATTCCAGAAGAGGAGTGTCTAATAAACAGTGAGCTATCAGCAGCAGATTGTGTAAAACCAAGAGATGAAATATAAGTTGTAAATCTAGAAAACCATGTCCTTGGAGCTTGTTTCAAACCATAAATTGATTTATGTAATTTGCAAACATGATTTGGTTTAGTAGGATCAACAAACCCTTGTGGTTGTTTCATATAAACTGTTTCTTGTAACTGACCATGAAGAAAAGCATTTTTCACATCTAACTGTTGTAAAGGCCAATCAAAGTTAGCAGCTAAAGCAAGAATAGTCCTGACAGTGACATGTTTAATAACAGGACTAAAAGTTTCATCAAAGTCTATGCCTTGAGTTTGGTGAAAGCCTTTTGCAACCAACCTGGCTTTAAATCTAGAAACAGACCCATCAGGGTTGTATTTAGTTTTGTACACCCATTTATTGCCAACAATGTTGGCATTTGGGGGTGGCAAAACTAAGCTCCAAGTTTGTTGATTTATGAGGCTAAGATACTCAGCAGACATGGCATCTTGCCAATGTGAGTGTTTGTTAGCTTCAGAAAAACAAGTAGGATGAGAAGCAGAAACATTTAATGCAGTAACAGACTTAGGAAAACCAGACACAGTTTTAAAACCAGCAAATTTAGGTGTTTCATAAGAGAGTGAGGGATCAGAGGAGCCACACTTAGAAGCAAAATCAAGAACTTTTCTTTTGAAAATACCAGATTTGCTTCTAGTCTTCATGGGATGACCTGATGCTGGAGGTGACACTGGAACATCTTCAGGTGCCATACCAGAGATGGGTGATGGAGGTTGTATCTGTTCTGATATCTGTTCTGGTATCTGTTCTGAGCCATCATCACCATCTCTGGAGTGCAGCCTTGAAGAGGAAGAGTGACTTTCAGTCAGGTCAACTGGAGAAGGGGGACCAATCTCATCATTTCCTGGAATAGGGACAAAGATGGCATCAGTAGATTGTGGAATATCAGGAGTATGAGCAGCTGTAGATGTATAAGGAAACAAATATTCATTGAAGACAACATCTCTACTAATGTAAAATTTCTGAGAGGATTAATGATAACACAGATACCCCTTATAATCTTTTGCATAACCCAGAAAAATGCATTGAACAGTCCTAGCATCTAGTTTAGATTTGGTATAAGGTCTGAGATTTGGATAACAAGCACAACCAAACACTTTAAGAGAGTTATAATCAGGTTTCTTTTGAAAGAGAAGTTCAAATGGTGATTTATTATGAGTAGGGGTGCAACTTGGACGGGCTGAGCCCGACCAACCCGAACCCAGCCCGGACTAAATTCGGGCTTGGGCAGAGGTTTTGAGTAATTTGGACGGGCTTGGGCAAAAATTACCAACCCGAATTGCAATTAGGGTCGGGCTTGGGCACGGATATTAAACAACGGGCTAACCCGAATTGCCCGATTTGTATACTCATTACCTATAAATGTTATATTTGTAGAGTATTATATAGCATATTGATCAAGAATCTATTATTTTTTTACTAATTATTAGTGATATTTCAATTATATTTATGTTCGTAACTATAAATTTTTTCCACAAAATATGTAATATACTCTTGTATAAATGGGTATTCACTTTAACAATATATAGTAGTTATTTTTTAGCCTTATATAAATTAAAAATTGAAGTGTCTACGTTCGATATCTATTTTTACATGTAAGTTAATTAACTTACTTTAAGGGGACAAGTTTAATTAAGTTGAATGTGATAATTATATATTAATTTATTTAGTTTATTAGGCTAGCCCGAATTCAACCCGAACCCGAATTGGTTTGTTCGAATTTGGGCTTGGACGGGTTGGCGATGCTCCTAACCCGGGATGGGCTGGACTTGGGTAACCCCGAGAAAAATCGGGCTCGGGCTTGGACAAGGGTGTCAACCCGCCAAACCCGCCCGAGTTGCAGTCCTAATTATGAGTGACTGAACTAGGCATTCGATTAATAAGGAAGATTGCAGTAGCTATAGCATGATACCAAAAACAATGTGGCAGAGAAGCATGTTGTAACATAGTAATAGCAGTTTCTATAATGTGTCTGTGTTTTCTCTCAGCAATACCATTCTGCTGAGGTGTGTGAGGACAAGACTTTTGATGAGTAATTCCATGATCAGTTAAGAATTTTTGAAAAATAACAGATACATATTCACCACCACCATCTGATCTTAAGATTTTAATTTTGTGACCTAACAAATTTTCAATATGAAGTTTAAACTTAGGAAAAACAGAAGCAACTTCAGACTTATGAAATAAGGGAAACAGCCATGTATATCTAGAAAAATCATCAATAAACAGAACATAAAAGCGATAACCATGAAGAGATTTAGTAGAAGCAGGTCCCCATACATCAGAATGAAGAAGGTGTAGTGGTGTGTGTGTGACAGTGGAAGATTTAGTATAAGGCAGTTTGTGAATTTTGCCTTTAAGACATGATTCACACATAGCAGGTTTAGTATTTGTTTTCAAAGAAGTACCAAATAAGGATATTAAAATGTCATTGGCTGGATGACCAAGCCTGGCATGTATTACAGAAATATCAGTTTTGTTACCCAAACAAGCCTTGGGTTTCTCAGTATCAAATGGACAAGTATAAATAGGATAGAGGCCATTTTCACTCAATCCTGTGTAGAGGATTTTGCCCGTAGCCAGATCCTGAATAGAAAAGGATTTGGCATTAAAATTAAAACAGCAGTTGTGTTGGAGGCAGAGTTGATAAACAGAAAGTAAATTTGAGGCAAGTTGTGGAACATGGAGAGTATTTGAAAGATCAAAAGAGTGAGTTTTGGTTTTTAAGTGTGCAGTACCAGTGTGTGTAATTTGTGCAGCTTGACCATTGCCCATAGTGACTTGATCAGAACCAGTATAAGTATCAGCCAAAGAGAGATTCCTTAAATCAGCAGTCATATGATTTGTAGCACCAGAGTCAGACAACCAGTAATCAGGTATAGATGAGCTAGAAGAAGAAGAGGCATTGTAAGCAGTCAATTGATCAGATGGAGGTTTGCCTCCTTGGTATGAATAATCCATCCTGTGCCAGCAATCAGCAGCAGAGTGGTAGTCTAAGCCACAGATCTGGCAAGTTATAGGGGATGTGCTGGGTCTGTTGGAATAGATGCCCTAGAGGCAATCATAGATTTAGTATGAACAATGTTTTGGCTAGAATATTCATTTATTATTTATGGCGATATTTAATATAATGAAGTCCTTAGATAAATTGTGTTATTTATCTTAAATGTCCCTAGTCTATTATATTGATTAATAGGACAATCAAATATAGACTAGTATATGGGTAGATTGATATGGAGATATCAAGTCTAACATATGGGTATGCATTAGGAGTAATGGCATACTGGATTGACCCACAACGAAAAGGATACATTAGATTATGTGAAGTCACAATCGCTTTTCGTAGTGCTAATATTATTGCAATCCTTGGACTTGAAGTCACTAGATACTCTAGTTGTGAAATATTGCGCTTTGATGTTATCAAACGTTACACCGTAACTGGGTAATCATAAAGGTGGCTATCGGGCGTGATAGGAAGCAAGCTTAGAGATCGTAGTGATGTAGATAGGATTTTTCCCTCCCACATAATGGGGGTAAATATCCACGGCCACTCGAGGGATAAGGCTTATTGAATGTCTGGCCAGACTCAGATAAATTAATATAGAGATATTAATGTTATCTGCAAGCATAAGCATATTCCCAGGATCGAGGAACTATGGATTGGATATACGAGTGTGACTATTTATGTCTCGTGTCCAATCCGGATATGGAGACAAAGGGATAATGCAATATGACATATTGGGCACAAAGGTTTGTCGGGATCACTGACTATTTCTATTGGTTGGGTTGCATGGATGTGTTGCTAGACACCGCTCCATGTTAGTAATAGTTACTACCAACTATGTAGAAACCTATGGGGTCACACGTCAAATAGAGTAGAGCTAGATTTGGGATTAATTAATATGGATTATCTAATAGAAGGATCATTGTGCAACACCTTGCAAACTTAGTAGGACTAATTTGCAAGGAAGGGAATAGTTCTAGTCCTACTAGAACAAGAAAACTCTTTTATGGAAACAACAAGGAGTTGTTGGAGTATATAAAGGAGGCTCTAGCTTCCTTCCCACTACATGAGTTGTTAGTCATAACACACAAAAGAGTGGGAGAGAGCAAAAGAGAGAGCAAGACAAGGTGCTAGGGCCGAAACCCTAGCCACCCGTCCGCCCCTTACCCGACGGCAAGAGAGGGCCGCCCCCCTCCCTTGTGCTTTGGTGATTTGTTGCTTTGATCTTCATCCCTCTTCCTCCAAGGTTCAAGCTAGCACTTGATTGAAGGAAGAATCTAGATCTCACCTCTAGACGTGGATCAACCGTAGAGACGAGGACATCATTCTTCGTGTGATCTCACAAATCAAAAGGTACACATCTTCTATGTCCTTAATCATGTTATGATATCTCTTCCTGTGATCCTTGGTGGGCTTTGAGTAGGATTAATTTTTGTTATTCCGCTGCGTTACCTACGTCAAAACCCAACAGTGGTATCAGAGCCACAGGTCGTAGAGCATAACATGATATTATGTGTTTACGATTTCAGTTCATACACCGTATTATTGCTTATTACGCGAAAACTAAAAAAATTGACATAGTAGATGCAATATTGAATTTGATTCAATCAAACAAGACCCAATTTAACATTGGATGTTAGAATTGGTGAGTTTAATCACATAGGATGTGAATAATTGGGTTCTTGAAAAATTAGGGTTCATGGGCACATGATTGAAAAGGGGTTTTCAATTATGGAAACAAAATTATGGAATTAAATCCATAAGGAAACAACCTTGCTTGGGCAACAAGGAAGGAGGAAGGGGACTAGGGCCGAAACCCTAGCCGCCCGCCCCTCCCTTGCGCGCCAAGCAAGGCTGCGGCCTCCTAGGCGTGCGGCGGTCCTAGGGTTCGGGCCACTTGTTGGCTTGGACCCTTTGGACCGTTGTGAAACCCTAGTTGCCCAATTTCATTAAAAATTAAACAAAGCGCGTTAAAAATTGGTTTTAACTGTATTATGTGCTTTATTGCATGGTGGATGGATATGGCCTAGGATTGTGGATGTTTATTGTTTTGTGGTTTGGTTTACCGTCTGCGAGCTGATCAAATTAATGTAATAATTAATTAAGTTTTACGGCCTGCGAGTCGTTCTTTTTCTCCTCGACATGTGAGGCTTTTATTATTTATTTATTCTAGATGTTAGGCTAGAATTAGAAATATTTAGATGATAGCCAAGAACATGGAGAAGAAGACTGGAGAACCAAAGGAGCCAAAAGACATCCCTAGGCGCGCAGCTATGGTGGAGCACATGGAGATGAGCTCGGCACTTTAGGGCAATTAGATATTATCATTGGCTTGATAATATCATTAGTCTAGAGGCCATATCCATGGCACGTTTTTTTTTTTTATTTTGTGGATGTTTATTATTCATGCCTTGTTATTTATTTTGTGTGTATGGCGCTACAAGCAAAACAATAACAAGATAATAATAAACAAAGTTGGTCTTTTATTGTGGATGGCCCAATCCAAATAAGTAGACCATGTTGATAAGATCAATCAAACATATTAAAAGAAATCCCTCAATTAAATATTGCGTTTTGCCTTCTCTTGCCAAAACACCCTTCATGATCATGGCCTATTAAAATTCGGGCTTGCCAAAGCAAGGCGATTTTAATTTTCATGATGTGTTGCGGACGACGCAAACTAGTAATGCGTGTATGTTGAAAGCAAGAGGTTGGACGCAACTAGGCAAGAGTCAATTGGATTGATGAGCTTAGAGGCATGACAATTAGGAGTTATCCAATTGGATAAAGAATAAAAGGAATTTATTCACCTAATTGGACCAAGAGTTGCATGAGATGCAATTGGAATGGTTCCTACCTAAATAACCAATTCTTGGGTGACTTGCCAAAGCAAGCTCAAGAAGAAGTGAAAAAGGGATCTTGGACCCACTAGAAAATATAAAGATATTTTCCGCTTTAATAGTGAGGGCTATTAATCCGAGAAAAATAGTGGGAGCTATATTTGATGATCTAGCCATTGTTAAATATAGTTAAATTGTTCAAAATACTAAATTGCATATTTCTCGTTTTGTAGAATTCCAAATGGCAAACAACAACGCATCGAGTTCATCCCTACGATCTGTCCTTGAGAAGGATAAATTGTCTGGAACAAATTTCCTTGACTGGTACAGAAACTTGAGGATTGTCCTCAAGCAAGAAAAGAAGCTGTACGTCTTGGACACTCCAATTCCAGACCCACCACAAGATGAGTCTCTACTAGCGGCAGTAAGGGCACGTCAGAAACATGTTGATGATTCTAATGACGTGACTTGCCTCAAGCTTTGTACCATGACTAGTGAGCTTCAGAAGCAACACGAGAACATGGAAGCCTATGATATGATCAGACACTTGAAACAATTGTTTCAGGAACAGGCAAGGCATGAGCGCTATGAAGTGTCTAAAGCATTGTTCAAAAGTAGTCTTGCATAGGGGAATCCAGTAGGCCCTCATGTACTCCGAATGATCGGGTACATAGAGAACCTTGAGAGACTGGGGTTCCCACTCGGCCAGGACTTGGCGACTGATCTCGTCTTGCAATCGTTGCCTGACAGTTATAATCAGTTCATTATGAACTATAATATGAATGAGATCAACAAGTCTTTGCCAGACCTATTGAACATGCTAAAGACAGCTGAGCAAAGCATCAATAAAGGCAAGGCCAAGGCCATAATGATGGTACACAAGAAGAAGGGCAAGTCAGTTGCATCTACTTCAAAAGGAAAACGCAAGAAAGTTGCGAAATCCAAGGAAGCCCTAAAGCCTAGTGGAGGCGTGGCTAAAGGTGAGTGTCACTACTGCAGCCAGCCGGGTCACTGGAGGAGGAATTGCCCTAAATATCTGGAGGATAAGAAGCTTGGAATAGTGATTCCACCACCACCAGGTATTTATGTTATAAACATCAATCTTTCTATTTCAACATCCTGGGTATTAGATACCGGATGTGGTTCTCACATTTGTCGTAATGTGCAGGATTTGAAAAGAAGTAGAAGATTGCGAAAAGGAGAGATAGACTTGCGCGTCGGGAATGGAGCAAAGGTTGCTGCATTGGCTGTAGGCGTTTATGAGCTATCTTTGCCTTCTGGACTTATTTTAGAATTAGAAAATTGCTTTTATGTGCCTGCTATGAGCAGAAACATTATTTCCGCTTCTTGTTTGGACGAGAAAGGTTTTTCTATTTCAATAAAGGACAAGTGTTGCTCCATTTATTTTGATAGTATGCACTATTGTAGTGCGCATTTGTCTAATGGATTGTATATCCTTGATCTAAATAATCCAATCTATAACATAAATACTAAAAGGATTAAAAATAATGATTTAAATCCTACATATCTATGGCACTGTCGTTTAGGCCATATAAATGAGAAACGCATATCTAGACTCCATAAGGATGGACTTCTAGACTCATTTGATTTGGAATCATATGAGACATGTGAATCTTGTTTATTGGGAAAAATGACAAAGTCCCCTTTCAATAAGAAAGGCGAACGGACTAGTGAGTTATTGGCACTCATACATACTGATGTATGCGGACCATTCCCCACGCCTGCCAGAGGTGGTTATACCTACTTCATCACATTTACTGATGATTTCAGTAGATATGGATTTGTATACCTTATGAAGGCCAAATCCGAATCCTTTGAATTGTTCAAATAATTCAAGAATGAGGTAGAGAAGCAACTTGGGAAAAGTATTAAAGCTCTACGATCGGATCGTGGAGGAGAGTACTTAAGCCAAGAGTTTGATGAGTATCTTAGAGAGTGTGGGATAGTATCCCAGCTCACTCCACCCGGAACACCACAATGGAATGGTGTATCTGAGAGGAGGAATCGCACTCTATTAGATATGGTGCGATCTATGATGTCTCAAACAGATCTTCCGATATCCTTTTGGGGACATGCTATAATGACGTCAGCTTTTACCATTAACCGTGTTCCATCCAAATCAGTCATGAAGACGCCATATGAGATATGGACTGGGAGGCGTCCCATAGTGTCGTTTATGAAGATTTGGGGCTGCGACGTCTATGTAAAGCGTTTACAAACAGACAAGCTCGGGCCTAAAGCGGATAAGTGTAAGTTTGTGGGATATCCTAAGGAGACTAAAGGATATTACTTCTATAACCCTACCGAGAACAAAGTGTTTGTTGCTCGGACCGGCGTGTTTCTAGAAAGAGAACTAGTCTCTAAAGAAGCAAGTGGGAGGGTTGTAGAACTTGAAGAAATTCATGAACCACAAACCACTGAACCAATAATGGAACATGAACAGGAACCATAAGAAGTTGTGGAAGAACCTGTTCAAGTAACACAGGAACTCCGTAGATCAGGAAGAGTGCGTCATGAGCCAGAGAGGTATGGACTTCTCGTGACTGAGCCCGATGACGTACCACTCATGGATGATGAGCCTGCAAACTATGGAGAAGCCATGAGTGGCCCAGACTCTAAGAAGTGGCTTGAAGCCATGAGATCCGAAATGGATTCCATGTACACCAACAAAGTATGGACTTTGGTGGAACCACCCGAAGGGGCTCGACCCATAGGGTGCAAGTGGGTCTTCAAGAAGAAGACCGACATGGATGGCAAGGTAGTTGCCTATAAGGGGCGATTGGTGGCCAAAGGTTATAGACAGATTCATGGTATTGACTATGATGAGACTTTTTCACCAGTCGCCATGACTAAATCCATTCGAATCTTACTTGCTATTGCAGCATACTACGACTATGAGATTTGGCAAATGGATGTCAAAACAGCGTTCCTTTATGGGAACCTCCTTGAGGATGTGTACATGACACAACCAGAGGGTTTTGAGGACCCAAAGAATGCCAATAAAGTCTGTAAGCTGCAAAGATCCATTTATGGATTAAAGCAAGCTTCTAGGAGCTGGAATCGACGTTTTGATGACGCGGTCAAAGAGTTTGACTTCATCAAGAACGAAGATGAGCCTTGTGTTTACAAGAAGGTTAGTGGGAGCTCTATAGTATTTCTGGTCTTGTATGTGGATGACATACTAATCATTGGCAATGATATTCCTACTCTGCAATCTGTTAAAGATTGGCTAGGAAAGTGCTTTGCAATGAAAGACTTAGGAGACGCAGCCTATATACTGGGTATAAAGATCTATAGAGATAGATCCAAAAGGTTGCTTGGCCTAAGTCAGAGTACAAATATTGACAAGGTGTTGAAGAGGTTCAACATGCAAGATTCCAAGAAGGGATTCTTGCCCATGTCACATGGAGTCACTCTTTCTAAGAATGACTGTCCCTCCAACGAGATGGAGAAGGACCGCATGAGCAGGATACCCTATGCTTCGGCCATAGGATCCATCATGTACGCCATGCTATGTACTAGACCAGACGTATCATACGCGTTGAGTATGGTGAGCAGATATCAGTCCAATCCGGGTGAGAGTCACTGGATTGCTGTCAAGAACATCCTAAAGTACTTAAGAAGAACTAAGGATGTGTTCTTGATATTTGGAGGAATGGAAGGGCTAAGTGTAAAGGGTTACACTGACGCAAGCTTCCAAACCGACAAGGATGATTACAGATCGCAGTCTGGATACGTGTTTTGCCTGAATGGAGGAGCTGTGAGCTGGAAGAGTTCCAAGCAAGGCACAGTTGCTGATTCTACAACAGAAGCTGAGTACATTGCTGCTGCGGAAGCGGCAAAAGAGGCAGTATGGATAAAGAAGTTTATCACTGAGCTCGGTGTGGTCCCTAGCATAGTGGATCCCGTAGAGTTGTACTGTGACAACTCTGGGGCAATCGCACAGGCAAAGGAACCAAGATCGCACCAAAAGTCAAAGCATGTACTTAGGAGATTCCATCTTATTCGTGATATGATCGATCGAGGAGATGTGAAGATATGCAAGATTCCGACAGATGACAACGTGTCAGATCCGCTCACGAAACCTCTTGCGCAGCGAAAGCATGAAGGGCACGCCAGATCTATAGGCATACGAGATGCGCCAGATTGGCTCTAGTGCAAGTGGGAGACTGTTGGAATAGATGCCCTAGAGGCAATCATAGATTTAGTATGAACAATGTTTTGGCTAGAATATTCATTTATTATATATGGCGATATTTAATATAATGAAGTCCTTAGATAAATTGTGTTATTTATCTTAAATGTCCCTAGTCCATTATATTGATTAATAGGACAATCAAATATAGACTAGTATATGGGTAGATTGATATGGAGATATCAAGTCTAACATATGGGTATGCATTAGGAGTAATGGCATACTGGATTGACCCACAACGAAAAGGATACATTAGATTATGTGAAGTCACAATCGCTTTTCGTAGTGCTAATATTATTGCAATCCTTGGACTTGAAGTCACTAGATACTCTAGTTGTGAAATATTGCGCTTTGATGTTATCAAACGTTACACCGTAACTGGGTAATCATAAATGTGGCTATCGGGCGTGATAGGAAGCAAGCTTAGAGATCGTAGTGATGTAGATAGGATTTGTCCCTCCCACATAATGGGGGTAAATATCCACGGCCACTCGAGGGATAAGACTTATTGAATGTCTGGCCAGACTCAGATAAATTAATATAGAGATATTAATGTTATCTGCAAGCATAAGCATATTCCCAGGATCGAGGAACTATGGATTGGATATACGAGTGTGACTATTTATGTCTCGTGTCCAATCCGAATATGGAGACAAAGGGATAATGCAATATGACATATTGGGCACAAAGGTTTGTCGGGATCACTGACTATTTCTATTGGTTGGGTTGCATGGATGTGTTGCTAGACACCGCTCCATGTTAGTAATAGTTACTACCAACTATATAGAAACCTATGGGGTCACACGTCAAATAGAGTAGAGCTAGATTTGGGATTAATTAATATGGATTAATTAATAGAAGGATCATTGTGCAACACCTTGCAAACTTAGTAGGACTAATTTGCAAGGAAGGGAATAGTTCTAGTCCTACTAGAACAAGAAAACTCTTTTATGGAAACAACAAGGAGTTGTTGGAGTATATAAAGGAGGCTCTAGCTTCCTTCCCACTACATGAGTTGTTAGTCATAACACACAAAAGAGTGGGAGAGAGCAAAAGAGAGAGCAAGACAAGGTGCTAGGGCCGAAACCCTAGCCACCCGTCCGCCCCTTACCCGACGACAAGAGAGGGCCGCCCCCCTCCCTTGTGCTTTGGTGATTTGTTGCTTTGATCTTCATCCCTCTTCCTCCAAGGTTCAAGCTAGCACTTGATTGAAGGAAGAATCTAGATCTCACCTCTAGACGTGGATCAACCGTAGAGACGAGGACATCATTCTTCGTGTGATCTCACAAATCAAAAGGTACACATCTTCTATGTCCTTAATCATGTTATGATATCTCTTCCTGTGATCCTTGGTGGGCTTTGAGTAGGATTAATTTTTGTTATTCCGCTGCGTTACCTACGTCAAAACCCAACAGGGTCTAGGGTTAGAGTTGTAACGATTTGCATTACCTCGACCCCTTGATTGACCCCTTTGACTACCACCACGACCTCTTACAGAGTCGTGTCTACCTCCCTGGTGTGTCTGACTCGGTCCATTGGACCGGCCATAACCCCAACCGGTTCGTCAACCTCGACCGGTTTGGGGTCCAGGGCCAAGAACTCCCCATCCTTGACCACGACCAGATCCTCGGTAAGAGACATAATAGGCAGCAGAAACATTCATAGCAGAAGAATTAAAATCAGCCGATTGGCTTTCATGCATTTGCTCTTCAGCTTTCATCAACACATGAAGTTCCTCAAAACTAATTGCATCAGATCTACCACGAATAGTTGTACGAAAAGGATTGTATTCAACAGGAAGGCCATTCAAAGCATACAAGAGCATGTCTTCATCATCGATTTGAACAAGTGAAACAGCAAGTTTATCACGAATCGATTTTAACTTTTGCATGTAGAGATCTACTGAGTCAGAACGTTTCTTGAGTGTTTGAAGATCAGATTTGAGTTGAAGGATGTTAGATCTAGTGAGAGATGCATACCTCCCCTCAAGTGCGAGACAAATAGCCCGAGATGAGGTCTTACCAATAACATGCGAGAGAGCTTCAGGTGTGAGTGTAGCGTTAATGACTGTTTGTAGTGCTTGATCTTGTTGAAACCATTCTTGAAACGCCGGATTTGGGACCGGAGAACCATCAGGACCAGGTATAGTGACCGCCGGTGACGGAACAAATCCGTCGATGTAACCAAAGAGATTCTGGGTGCGTAGAATCGAAGAAAATTGGTGTTTCCATAACACATAATTGGTGTTATCTAGTTTGTAGGGCATAAGATTATGTATATTGGAGAGGAGGTAGAGTGGATTCGAAGATATGTGAGCCATGGTAGCCAACATAGAGCTCTGATACCATGAAAACTCAGAAGAATTTCTGAGTTGTTTAGAGAGAAAAGAGAGAGACGGCGATGAAGGTGATAACAGAAGAAATGAATCAACCTTATCTCATTCATGAACAAGAGAGGACTAAATACACAGCCATCGAACGGTCACAAATACAACCGTTCGGAACCCTAAACCATTATTACAAATGCAGCCCTTCTAGTCCTAAACAGATAGCGAGGAGATCCTTCTAGAAGGGGAGACAGCCGGTTATTATTTGAGATGGGCTGGGCTTTAGTGATGCTGGTGAAGCCCAAGATTCTGGAGGCCCAAATTCTTCATCTTGTGATGTCTTGAAGCCCAATTCGTCTAAGCCCAGAGTAGCTTCTTTAACAGTAACATCATGGAAAAGAGAATCAGTTCTGTCATCCATATGAGGGGTACATAACAACATCAAATCATAAATAGAATACTATACGGATGCATAACTTACCAGAAATTGCATGGGGTGCACATAGCAGGGAAGATAGCACCAAGAACCAGCAACATAGCGCAGTAGCTGAAACAATACACAAAAAGAAAAGAAGTTAGTTTGGACAAACAACATGAAGAATCGAGAACAAAATGGAACAACTCAAAACAAGCAACTTCATTAGTTCCGACTCTTTGTTCTTCGAACCACATTCACCGCCTCGTTTTCACCACCACTTGTTTTACGATAAACCGCCGTACATCGGCCCTCCAATCCCTGTTCTCCACCCTAATTTCTGTACCCCAGACACGCCCACCCAGTTATCGTGCCGACTTTCCACTGCTGCTTTCCTCGATGGCTGGCTCTACATTATCGGTGGCTTGGCCGACAATACGGACTGCCATCGGCGGAAGTCATCAACTACTGATGTCTATGGTCTAAATTTGTCTGAATTCACTCTACGGGCACGTCTTGATCTTTCACGATGGTCATCACTTGAGGTGAGACGTGAGGCATCGGTTGTCGCAGGCTGGGAAAGGCACGGGAGCCTGAATTTTCCCAAAACTAGACCGCGGTGTGTAGTTGTCGACGGGAAAATTTACGTATTCGGGCGTAAAAAAGAGGACGTCAGGTGGACGGAGACCTGCGTAGAGGTCTACAGTCCTGAAGAGGACAAATGGGAGAAGAGGGACAGGTGGGACGATTGGGGTCGCCATGCCGAAGTTGAACCCATCCTTGCTGTGCTGTCGTCATCAGACGACAGCGATTCAAAGCACATCCTCCTTCAACCTCGCGCATACGAAAAAGAGCCTCCTCTCTACACTTACAACATTGCCAACCAGATACTCACCGTCCAGCCTAGATATCAGCTCTTCCAAGTTCCACCCCGTCGGGAATCATAAATCTGCTGTAGTCGACGGTATTCTATACTACCATAAAGGTTATTACGATGAGGGCATTGTTGGGTATGACTTGACCGGTGGCGAGATGTGGACCCCGCTTATGGTTTTCGGGCTATGGCCACACCTCCGCTGCCCTCTCGACGACGCTCAACTCGTTGGCATGCGCAAGGACTTGTTGTGTGTTATGTGGACAGAGAGTTGCATGGACATGAAAATGAGGGAGAGATATGGCCCGACGATGTTGCTGTACGACGACGACTATGAATGGAAACGTGGTTGCGATATGTCGATGGTGTTTATAGCGACTTTTAAGATGTCCAAGTTGGAGAGGAACCCGGTACATGCAAACCTAATGATCCCACCATGTTTCTAAATGCGTCTCATGTTTCCAGCAGATGCTTTGTGGTCCCAGGCTTGGTCAACAGTTGCCTTGTCTTCTAGGACCATCTTCTCTTTTTCATGTTGCTCTGACTTCTTCAAACAATCACCTGACTAATACTATGATGATGATGGGAATTTGTTCTGCCTTCATTTTCCATACATGGCTGGCTTGCCTACTCTTCAATGATGGTCGCAAATTATATACTACCTCTGTTTCTCTCTCCCCTTCGATTGACTTTTTTATCCATAGTTGGGTCACTTTGACTCGGTAATTTGAATATCAAAACGATATAATTTTTTAGCAATTTTTTCATAGTATTGTAGAATTAGGTTTACTCTACGAGATCATACAAATATTACCAAATTTGTATATTGTTTTGCTAACCTAATCACCCGGTCAAAGTGACACAATGAATAATGTATAGTGTCAAAAAGTGAAGTAAGGTGAAAAAGAAGAAACAGAGGTAGTATAAACCAAACACATCAACCGTCCTATAAAATAGATAACACACATCACATGCTCACAAGTCAAAAGATGCAGTCTCTTTTAGTTAAATTACAGCTGTGTTTGTCTTTTTGGCTGTGGTTCGATGGAGTTTGAATTGTTGGTTTATCGGTTTTGTTATAATATAAACAAAGGTGTAAGATACACTGGCTTTTTTTTGGACAGTCTGGTGCCAGGGCAATGGTGTAACGGGGAAATCGGAAATTTTTTATCGGTTAATTTGGAAGAACCGGTGTTTTCACCTAACAATCAGTTGATGGTTGACAAAAAATAACATAAGCAACTCACGTGTACATTTTCTATCGAATCTCCTAAGGACTGTTAATAGTTGTGTCCTTTTTGCTCAGATTTGAAAGTTTGGATATTTGATTGCTCAGATTGAACCAAAAACAGTGTGACTTTATTTTACATGTGTGGCTGTTAAAGTACCACATGTCATTCTTATCAAAACATCGATATTTCAGTATGTGTGATGAAGAAAGTAACCACATTCCCCATCACCGGTCAATCCTCTTCACCACTCATTCTCTAAGTCTCAACATTCTACATTTATTTGTGTATATTTCAATTGTGGTCTTGGAGAATCGTAAAGCGTCTAATGGATCCGAAATTTCCAGCCAGTCGTGTTAGCAGTACGTGCATAGCCAGCCAAATTTTTAGTAAGTCCCAAATCTGTTTAAATTACTCCTTTTTCTTTGAGAGATGCTCAAGAAGATTCAATTTTTTGTGTGGTTCCAAGCTATCTACATGAATGAGATAGCTATATGAATTTCTTAAGTTGAGGGAAATCTATTTCCAGGGCTTTGGCTGGTTGAAAATTGAGAATTCGATTTCACGGATTTTTTTCTTGGATCCAGGTGGTTCCATCAAGAGTCATGAGGTGAATTTTTAACAAGTTCGGTTTGTGTTTTCGCAGAAGAAGAAAAAAATGGGCAAAACAGGCTTATATACCTGACATTTGCTCGAGGAATTTTACCTTCACACAAATTATGGAATTAGAGCCTCTACTCCAAGTGGGTCCACCTGCAATGCTACCGGAGCTACCGCCGGAGTTGATGGCTGAGATACTCTCTAGACTTCCGGTCAAAATCCTCCTCCAGATGAGGTGTGTATCCAAACGCATATGCAAGCTCATCGACAGTCCATCATTCATCGCATCCCACCTAAGACGGTCAAAACAAACCAGACAAAATCACTTCCTCATACTAAGTCATCCTTCCTCGGACGTTCTGAAATCATTAGACCCCGAATTTCTCGAGACTGGATCTGATCTTTACAACCCTCTGGATACCCCACGGTCTCGGAGTTATAGGCGTAAATATCCAGATATTTCCTGCATCATGAGTAGATCCCGAAATGGGAATAATGTACTAGAGAGCTCTCAAGTTGTTATTACTCACTGGGACAAGTGGTACCAAGTTAAACGACAACCTCAGATTTGGGGTAGCTGTAACGGCCTTGTGTTAATGTCTGGCTGGTTTGAAATCTGTTTGTGGAACCCCTCCACTCGAAAACACCTAGTTTTACCAGAAATAGAATCTTGCCCTATTGCTTGTCGTGGATTTGGATATGATGGCTGCAAACGATTCAGATATGCTAAGATTAGTTTCTGTTGCTACGGATTCGGATATCTTTCTGCTGATGAAGATTATAAGGCGGTCAAGATTTGTATGTGCAAAGACAAGATGAATGAACCCATAAAGTGTCATCAAGTGTGGGTCTATAGTCTGCAATCGAATTCATGGACGGAAGTAAGGAAAAGTTTCCCCCCTAATATCATCAAATGTCATAAACAACCTGGCGTGCTTGTTTGTGAGGTGCTTTATTGGCCCGTGAAGGTAAGATCTGAGACGGATCTAGATGAACATGGTTTCATATTGGCGTTCGATCTGAAGACTGAGGAATACCAAATGTTTTCACAACCCAGTTGCGAAAATCCTGAATTTTATTCGAGGCTGGGTATCCTAAACGCGTCGTCGCTCTGCCTAATTTACTCATACATGCCTATTGGGTTTGAGATATGGGTGATGGAAGAACACAGGGTGGACGATTCTTGGACTAGAAGGACCTTGCGGCATGAAGATTTTATCTCCTATCCAGGCGGGTTCACCAGAGCTCGTTTGACTAGTGTTAAAAATGATGGGTTTTCTCGCTTTTTCCGTCCCATCGTTTGTGATCATCTTGGCCTAAAGATAATGACACCTAGGCAATTCAAGATTTATAAGCATACCGACGTTTGCATGGTTAGCTTGGTTTCACTGGATGGAGGTGCTGATGCTGCAACCGGTTAACCTGAGGAAGCCCTCATGGCGGATCATGGCCACAAAAATGTCGCTGCTACTGATCTCTCTCTCTCTCTCTCTCTCTCTCTCTCTCTCTCTCTCTCTCTCTCTCTCTCTCTCTCTCTCTCTTTTTTTTTATGCAATCTAAATTAACCATCTCATATAAGAAAATCAAAATTTCCATCATAAACTTACATTGGTTTTGATCATATAATTTTCCTAACAAACAGTTGTTATCCTGTGTATGAACAAATACAGGCTGGATGAAACCATTGTCAAGAAAAGTAGCGATTGCATCTAGCAATATCAACCCTTACAGGCAAGGCCGAATCCACACTCAAGGCTGTGGGGGCTATTATCTCCACTGAACTTTGCAAAACTGCAATTTCACCACACATTATGTCTATTAAGTGCAATTTAGCCTACACTGTAATCAACTAATAACACTTACTTCCTCCGTTTCTTCTCTTTCTATACGCTTCGACTTTTTGACTCGTATTTGGATTATTTTGACCGAGTGATTTGGATCGCAAAATGATACAATTTGTTGATAATTTTTTCACCATGTTATAGAACAACTTTTACTCTACAACACCATGAAAAAATTGTCAAAATATTAGATCATTTTGCTATCCAAATCACCGGGTCAAAGTGACCCCGTGAATAGTGACAAAAGTCAAAACGTAGAGAAAGAGAAGAAACGGAGGAAGTATTACTTGAATTTTTTTTATTAACAATTTATATTTTTAAACTTTAGCTCCCACTGAGAAAAATTCATGGATCCGCCCCTGCTTATATGACTGTGATTCTGACTCTGGCTTGTGGTTTTAGCCTTCTTTCTTCGCTATACACTCTTGAACCTGGTGCGTGATGCCAATATTGAACTCCGGCTAACTTTCGTCATATGTGAGATCTGGTTTTGCTCTTGCTTTTAATCATCATCATCATCCACAAGACACTGCAAATTTTGTGGCTCTTAATTTCACTAACAACACAGCTCCTGCAGAAGCATAAACATCATGTATTTGTAATACTTACTAATAATACACAAACTTGGGCCAAAAAACTAGTTTGAATTTGGCTAATGACCTACCTGTGCAATATAGCACTATCAACTCATCATTAGTGATCTTCAGTACTATTAGCCACTATCGACTCAGTTTTGATTCTGCTGCCACCTTTTGAAATCCTTCCCACTGAATTTCTCTGGTTTGTCCACATGATGGGAACCGACTGCAACAACCGAATTCGTAGGCACTGTCACGGTTCTAGACGTTCCAGCCTCTTGGTTCTCAGTTTTTTATTCTGCCATTTCTGAAATGGAGAAATCAGTCAATAACTGACTAAAATAATTTATTGAATTAATCAGTAAGACAATTAACAGAGAAACTGTTAAGTATAATCTGTCAAATTTTTTAATACAGATGAAACTGTATTGACAGATGTAAACTTTGCTGCAAGGAACTGATTAAAAATCGCAGAACAAAATAGAAGAGACAGAAGCAAATTGAAATAGAAATCTGATACTGTGTATATTAATTTACAGAAACATAATCTTTTTAAATTGTTACAAAGTAATGTTGGAGTTTCTGCAAATTAATGTACACAGATGAAATAAAACAAAAACTCAAACAACTTACTGATTGAGAGTTTCCCGAAAGCTGCTGTGATGTCGAAGGCAGTCTCGTACATGAATGGGTACGGGATCCTTAAAACAGATTAGTCGCCTGCTATCACGAGTGGCTTCTGTTTCCCAAGATAAAAGTCTTCCGGCGCGGTGGTTGAAAGCACGTAACCACCAAGCCTGACGAACCGTAACTTGGTAGAGAAAGTTTGCTGTGAGAGAGAATGAATGCAGAGAAGAAATTTCGGTTGCCCAAAAAGATATAGGCCTCAACTAACTACTCAGCCCAAGAGAGAGAATGAATGCAGAGAAGAAATTTTGGTTGCCCAAAAAGATATAGGCCTCAACTAACTACTCAGCCCAACCCACCACACCACGAACCCGAGACCGAGCCGGCCGGAAGGCGGCGCGCGCGTGTGGTGCGAGCCGGCCGGAAGGGCGTGTGGTGCGTGTGGTGGTTCGACCATTGTTTAGGTCCTCTCTCGTGCACAAAATGTGCTCCACCCAAAGGGCGTGTGGTGCGAGACCGAGACCGAGCCGGCCGGAAGGCGGCGCGCGCGTGTGGTGCGAGCCGGCCGGAAGGGCGTGTGGTGCGTGTGGTGGTTCGACCATTGTTTAGGTCCTCTCTCGTGCACAAAATGTGCTCCACCCAAAGGGCGTGTGGTGCGAGACCGAGACCGAGCCGGCCGGAAGGCGGCGCGCGCGTGTGGTGCGAGCCGGCCGGAAGGGCGTGTGGTGCGTGTGGTGGTTCGACCATTGTTTAGGTCCTCTCTCGTGCACAAAATGTGCTCCACCCAAAGGGCGTGCCCTTATGGTCCAACCTTGAAGTAGATATGTACTTCATATTCTCCCTTGAACCAAGATGTGGTTCTATTTTCTTTCCAACACAAATTGTTTGCTCAAGAACTCATTTTGAGAGCATGATTTGATCATTCATTTCTTAATGATTTTTGACAAATGAGTTATCGCAACGACCACCAAGTTGCCCTCTATACGATGATGCAATTGGTGTTGTTAACTCTTAGATGAACCGGATTATAATCGAACTCAAAGTCGGGTATAAAATACCCATCACAAAATCATTTTCCAACATGTTCCAGCAAGGCATGGTGATGCTCACATTAAGTTCAGGGGTGAATAGAATTAATATGACCTCTTACCTGCTTTCTTATTATAAGTACTAGTCATCTAGAAAGATAAACTATCGTGGTTTCCTTTTTCTAACTTTTCATATAGACTTTTGCGACCAGTAAATAGAAAGGAAAAATAGTTCTTGCAATCTATTTCCAGTAAAATCAGTTATTATACCATTCGCTTTCTAATATCAACAGGGCTTGAGTGAGGCATTTTACCAAACAGATACACGGCAAAAAAGTTAGGAAAGAGAGTGGAAGCATAGATAGCACCCCCAAAGTATCACATATAGATAACAGAAAGGATCCAACTTACAGTAGTAATTCCAACAAAAGTAGAAGCGTCGAATTCAGGGTGGCAAGCACTCGGACGGAGAGTACTCTGACAATTGCACTTCCACCGGAACAGATCTTGAAATTCTGGGTTTGAAAAAATAGACACAAGCAAGTTGTTGTCTTACACTTCAAAGGCATTGACCGGCATTAGCATCGTTTGTTACCTCGATACACCTGCATAGTGGCATTGTAAGTAGTGACAGACATGTACCAAATTCAATTTGCAAAAGCACTATTACAGACTCAATAACAACTTCAATGGCTATTTTGACATAGTCAAATTGGCAGTTTGGTCCAAAACAGATACACTACCAAAGTCTTGCACAGTTTAAGCTCCTACAAAGAGCATACACTATATCAAGAACTGTTGTGTCCTAAGCCACATATCATGAATATTGATTATGATCAAGTTAACTGTTAAAACAGCTCCAATAACTGGTGTAAAAGGTGGAGCACATACAGTATCAACAAGGCCTAAAGCTTGAACCAAACTAAAGACTACCATTCATGGTGGAAAAACATAAAAGAAATACAACTTTAATCCAGATATGATATTGATTGTTTAATGATGAAAACTAGAAAGTAAACATATAATGTTGTTGGCCTAATTTTACCCAGTGGACATGGCAAAGAAGTTAAGAAAGACGATGGAAGCATACATATTGAGCAAAAGAATCAGTCCATCTCCCGAAACAATGTTCAAGTTACCAATATTCAAGGAAGGAGCAAATAACAGAGGTTAACTGCAAAGGTGTATGCAAAGAAAGAAAATGGAAAGGATCCAACTTACAGATGAAGTGCCTAATCTTTTGGCAAACTTATTTGGAATAGACAGGAGCAATATGTAAGTAGTTCACTTCAAATGCATCGACCCACGAGAAGGGTTGTATACCAATGGACCTGCATAGTAACATTCGTAGTAATGAGTAACGACATGTACAAATTTGAATATGTACAGCTTAAGCTTCTACAAATAGGATGATAGGACTCTATCAAGAAGCTTGGTGCATTAACTAAACCCTAAGATAACTTTGGTACGACCAGTAAGATAGAACAATCTCAAGAAGAAAGATTTATTTCAAGAGTGCTGCTGGACAATAGTAATCAACATAGCCCCTACTGAACCACCGAGACTGTAGTAGTGTTCAAACTTTATGAAGATATCTCAAACTAACCTCTCACTTCAAGAAGAAATTTGTCCTTAAGCCATATATTAGGAATATCGATTAGCATCTAGCTATTTAAAGTCACATTTTAGTTTTGCATCATAAGTATCAAGCAAAAGAATCAGCCCATTCTCCCCCCCCCCTAAAAACCAATGGTCAAGTTACTCATGGTGGCAACGGGCCGGGCCGTGCCTTGGCGCGGCAGGCTGTGATCTGGCCGTGTCGAGGGGTAGGGCGGGCCAGGGCCGTGCTAGAATATTTTTGAATCTCGGCACGTGCCGGGTCGTAGGCACGCGTGTCGTGCACGGGTCTTGTCGGAGGAGGTTGGAAAGGGGGTTGTTTGTGCGGGTCGTGCACGGCCCGGGTTGGCTAGGGGAGGAACACGACCCGTGCGTGCCACGGGCTAGGCACGCCTTTGAGCGGGTCGTGCCGTGCCGGGCGGGGGAGGGGGCCGTGCTCGGAGCGTGCCGAGGGCAGGTCGGGCCGGGCCAAAGTGGCACGCGGGTCGGCCCGAATTGACACCATGACAAGTTACCAAACTCATACTTATACTAATAATCCAAGTTCATACTCAAGTACACACTACACAGAGAAGAAGCTCGAGGTTTTTCTTTAAAAAAATAGTCTTATTTCACATGGAGACAGAAAAGAGAAACAAGAGCAGTTCAGCAGAGAGAAGCTATAAGTAAAAAACACACAGCTTTTACTCCAATTGCAGCACACTCTAGCAGTGCAATGTGCAAATAAACAACAGAGAGACAGCCTGGAAATAAATGCCACCAACCAGTAAACAAATGATGAACTTCAACACTCCACATTTATGAGCTCAAATTCACAAGCCATGTGTTCCTACTACACCCATAAGGACATCAAGCAGTGATGTTTGTGTAAAACCTTTTTCTAGAAGTGAGACATCTCTATTCTCTCACACACCAGCTCATTGGGGAATATGATCAAACACGTGGTGGGTGAGTGAGACCTCACTGTCCCACAACTTGAAAAGCTCACAAAATACTAAAATCACCCAAAGAAAGAGAAATAGAAAGGGGATTACCAGATCCACGAGATGAAACAGAGTTGGGTCCATGATAGAACTGGAATAATGCTCGACGGCGACTGCTTTCGGTGGTGGTGGCGCCGGTGAGGAGGAAGAGGGGTGGAGACAGTGGAGTGGAGTCTACTTTGAAAAGGAGGGCAGAGATTTGAATTGAATAGGGTTCACCAGTCACTCATCAAAAAGACTCAGTAACTGCTGCAGTCCTTCCATGTTATTGGTACTACTACTATGGTACCACCTCCGTTGGTCTTTCGCCCTTTGGCTTTTTGATTCGTAATTGGTCAAATTTAACTGTGTGATTTGAATAATAAATAGATACTCTCGACTTTTTTTTTTCCTTCGATGTTGTAGAGTAAAAGTTTAATGTTCAACGCCACAAAATATTATAAAAAAAAATATGTCATTTTACTATTCAAATTACCGGGTCAAAGTGACCAAGCGAATTGTAGTGACTTAGAGAAAAACGGAGGCAGTATTGTTTGTTCTTTTTCTCCCTACTTTGATTTTTACCATTATTCATCGGTCATGGTGGCAACGGGCCGTGCCTTGGCGCGGCGTGCCGTGCTCGGGCCGTGTCGAGGGGTAGGGCGGGCCGTGCCGGGCCGTGCTCGAACTTTTATGAAGGTCGGCACGTGCCGGGTCGAGGGGTAGGGCGTGTCGTGCACGGGCCGTGTCGGAGGGGGTCGGGAAGGGGTTGTTCGTGCGGGTCATGCACGACCCGGGGGGGGGGGGGGGCGTGTTGGCTAGGGGAGGAACACGACCCGCTCGTGCCACGGGCTAGGCACGCCTTTGAGCGGGTCGTGCCGTGCCGGGCGAGGGAGGGGGCCGTGCAAGGGGCGTGTCGAGGGCGGGTCGTGCCGGGCCGTGCCAAAATGGCACGCGGGTCGGCCCGAATTGACACCATGATTCATCGGGTCACTTTGAATCGATGGCTTCGATAGTAGTACAGTGCAATTTATTGATTACTTTTTTTTATAGTGTTGTGGAATTAAATTTACTCTATAACACCATGAAAAATTATCAAAAAATTGTATTGTTTTACTCAAGGTTTTCAGGATCGTGATCCTAGGTAGGATCGGAGAGTGCCTTACAGGATCGAGGATCGTAGGATCGGATCGGATCGTAAGATATATATATATATATATATATATTTCTGTGACTACTATAATACTTATTCTCAAGTTTTTAATGTTATGAAAATGTCAATAAACAAGCTCAAGACATAATATACCATAGACACATCATCACCATAATTAATCTCATCATAATTTCATAACATAAAGCATATGGTGGCTGCCATGCTGGAGTCCGGCGACCTTGCTGGAGGTCAGCGATGGTGGTTGCGCAGTCGTCGTAGTCGCCTGACGCCTCTGCTTCTTCGTTGTTCCCTTTTCTTCTCACTTTTTCTCACTGTCTCAGCCGTACGTAACAACAAATCTTATCCAGAATGAGAAATATTTGACCTAGGGTAAGTTATGTTTTTTTTTTGCCTTTTGGTCAATTATTATTAGTATAAACAACTGGACTAAGCCCAAAAATTTATTTTTTTCAATTAGCTGACCCAACAGAACGGCCCAAAAGGAAAAAAGGGTGGGATCGTCAGGATCGGTGGGATCGTAAGATTCTATCCGATCCTACGATTTTGCTCGTGATCCCACATGATCCCACCAGATAACGATTTTTCACACGATCCGAATCGCAGGTGCCCTCCTGGATCGTAGGATCGTAAGATCCCACGGTCCGGATCGCGATCCTGACAACATTGGTTTTACTATCTAAATCACCGGGTTAAAGTGAAATGGTTACGGATAGTCAAAACTATAAGAAAGAAAGGAGACACATAGTAGTATACCATGTATTTGGGAAAACTGAAACTTCTCTTTTTTGAGCTAAAAGTTGTGCTTTCATTAATGGGCCTGTTGGCAAAACAGATCAAGGTTCTAGTCCATTTGTGGCCCAACTTGGGGTAATCTAGTGCCAAATTGTGGCCCAACTCGGGGTTTTCTGGCTAACAGGTCTAGCTAGGGATGGCAATGCGGTTGGATCTGATCCGAAATTCGAGTGATTCGATCCGAATGGATCAAATCCGAATCTGATCCATTTTAAAATGGATCGGATATGGATATTAAAAATCAAAATCCGATCCGTATCCGGATTCGATCCGAATATATTAGGACATCCGATGGATATCCGACCTGAAAGGATCCGGACACACATAATTTTACGAAAACATCCATAGAGTTATAAAAAATTATGTTTTTACCTACATATATATAAACACATTACACAAATTACTACACATTATGTTATCAGGCATGAAAAAAAGACCACTATGATTATGGACAATTTAGTGTTGTTTTGATTGAATTTGTAGACAATTTTACACATTATTGGTTCCTTAAATATTTGAATGGCTTGCTAATATTTTTGGTAGATTTACGTTCGTCATATCGGTAAAATATTTTTAATATTTATTTACTTTTTTAGGCATATTTTTTTGCGTGGTTGCTCTTTTTACGTATTTTTCTAAATTTGTTAAATATTTTTTATGAGAGAAAAAATGCTCATGATCTGAATTTGGATCCGAATCAGATCTGTATATGGAGATTTGGATTGTCGGATCGAATACGGATACTGCAAATTAAATCTGGTCCGAATTAGAACCGAGTCCGTTTAGGATCCGGTTGGATTTGGATCAAATATGGATCCACTTATTTTGATCGGATTCGGATATGGATATAGGTGGATCCGATTCGAATCCGATCCATTGCCATCCCTAGGTCTAGCTAATTTTGTGCAGATTGTGAGTCGCTTCGTTAGTTTCTATATAAGTGTCTATTCCCGCCAACTCGGTCCGGTTTCCCTTCTCCTCATGATCCAGCTATCGTCAACCGTCTTCCCATTTCTAACCGTTCATTCTAGATCTCCGGGCTTATCTCTTCCCTCTCATAGTCAGGGGATAGCCTGCTTCGAGCTCCTTGTCATGATATGACTTCACTTTTTATATGTACTTTACAAACAAATATTTACTTTTACTTAACATTTATTATATGAAATCAATACGGTACAAATCATTTGGCCACACAAACGAGTATCTGTTTTACGTCGATAAACTATAGCTCTTGATGTAGTAGTTTAGTGATGCGTAAACTTTTTAATAGAGCACTTTTAGTTTCCCGTATATGGCACCCAATTGGACTTTCGCCGCACGTCCCAAAATGCCCAGGGGCAACCCTACTGATACTTCTCACGAGAATTTCTGAATAACTCTATAAGATAAGGTTTATTAGATTGTGCTCTTGCGTGAGACGAATGCCTTAAGATCATCCGTCTATGCTTCTTAAGCAGGACCTCAAAGGGGGACTTTGATTGCTTTAATGCTGATGGAGACACCCGACCCTCTCTCCTTGTCACGACATACACTACATTAGAGTTTACGAGGTGTTTGACTATTTTGCCCTCCCCTACCAAATAATATAGTTGTTATTTATCTGTTCGAGCGTGGGGGTGTAAACTCTAATTTTCATGAAATATAAACGATAAGGAGGTAACCTGGAGGAGAGAGTACGGCGGAAAGCGACTGTCCTGGCAGCAGAAGCATTCCCAAACTGGCCCCAAGTGTTTTGAAATTTAGCTCACCAAAGGAGTGAAAGTGTCTTTAGACCAAACTTAAGGGCGGTGTAATTGTCTTTACCCATAAGTAGCATTGATATAACATAATTCGCGCCAATTATCTGCGCCAATTTCTTTTCCTTCCTCTACACTCGTAACCCTAAACCCTAGAAGAAGAAGAACAATGCAAAATTCTCTCCCTATGGCGATGGACCTGCAGCGAGGTAGCAGCGAAAGTGAGGAATGGATTGCGAAGGCCGGCTTCAGATGGAAATCCATGGAAGAAGAATCGGAGGACCAGCGCAAATCAATCTACATCAGTACGTATGACGTAATCGGCAGTCGGATGAGCACCAGCGACGACGATTGCCCCCCATGGTATGTGATTAGGGCCGAAGATCTGTTTCCTTCCTCCTCTCTTCCGCCGCAGACGGAGATGAACCCTAGCCCCATCACCCCGGCACCCATCCCGAGACTGCCCTCAGGACTTGATTATTGGACACCCGTGGTTCTGTACCCTCGGATCTATCTCATCGGCGGTAGATTCTTTGAACGGCCGGAGGCACAAGCCGTCGGTGTCAGATCTCTGTATTCCTATGACATGAACAAGGGTAGGGGTTGGCAGAAGATGAAGGATATGGAATCTCCAAGAATTAGTCCTTGTGCATTCGCTCTAGATGGTAAAATCTATGTCTTTGGAGAGCTCTCCTGTGCATGTTGTCTGGACATGACAGACCCCCCTTGGAGCAACTGTTATGCCACGAAGCCATACTTGGAGATTTATGATCCGTTAACTGATACATGGGAAGGCCGACTTCACGGTGCTTGTGCTTCTTTGGGGACTTGTACTTCGCGTCTATCTGCTCACTTTGAGGATTGCTGTGGCTACAGGCA
Organism: Linanthus parryae; assembly: GCA_023055425.1. Lineage (NCBI taxonomy): Eukaryota > Viridiplantae > Streptophyta > Magnoliopsida > Ericales > Polemoniaceae > Linanthus > Linanthus parryae. Next base: position 5,450,341 of record JALGPY010000002.1, read on the forward strand.
TGTTCTTTTCCATACTGATATCTCTCGTCTTTGGACTTATAATATTGATCTCGACCTTCTTACCTGCCGCGACGAGAGGTTTTTCTTCTCCTACGATCGACCTACTGCGGTTGTGGATGGTATCCTTTTCGGTTCAAATGCGCGTGGATGGGTAATTGGGTATGATCTGACCTCCCCTAAGTTGTGCGGAGTAATTTTAAATGGATTAACTGAGGGTAAAGAGATACCTTATGAACAGAATGCCGATGTTAGTCTGTTTGGCATTGGTGGAAACCGGCTATGTATTACGTACCCGGACGAGATTGATCATGTCATCTTTTGCTCCGTCGTCAAAGTGATTCGGGCAACCTACGGGGGTGGTGAGCGAGGCCTGCACGCTGTCGTTGAAAAGTTCAAGAGCTACTCCTACGGTGGCTCTCTTGGCTGTTCCATGGAATGCTTGGCTTTCTAGGCAGGCACCCGCGTACTACTATCCCACAGAGTAACTCTTATATATTTTCATTGTTTTTACTCTCGTTTTTGAACTCGCGAATAAAACTTGCATCCATCCTCCATTATTGTTCAAATCCGTTACATAATCATTTTGCATTCGAATTCAAATCACTCGATCGAGTCAACTTTAGCCTTTGAGGCTGGCCGGGGTTTGGGGTAACATGCCACTTTGCAGAGATTTCCGTTCTTCCACATCCCCTGTGCTTCTCTCTGCTCACGGGCAGGTTGCACAACACCCTCAGCCTTAAGATACATGGTTTGACACATAAATTGGGGATGAGTATCAGAATCTTGAATCAGGTGATAATGTTGTACTTATTTGAAAACAGCTGCGAATTTGGGAATGTAACATTCTACGTTCAAATTGGAATAGAGCTGGATTTTGGGTTGAAAACATGATTAATTTCTTTGGATTTATCGAAACTGTGTGGTTAAACTGGTAGTAACATTCTTTCATTTTATTTGCGAGCGCCAATGTTTTAACGGGGGAAACTGTTGTTGGGTGATTGGTGAAGAGGTGATGGGCTGATGTGGAGAGTACGGGCATTTTGTTATTTTCGCCAATCCTGATAACTCAGTTTAGCTTTTGAGCCCCCTAGCATATCTCGAGTAGGCAAAAGGTATGCATATATATAAAAAACAAGTAGTTGAACAATTTCGACGGTAAAAACCACTACGACCCCCTCATATTTAGGCACACTGACGCATTGCCCCCTTTGTGAGATAAAGACACTCTGCCCCCGGTCTTCTGAGAAAACATAATGATGCTAACTCCACGAAAGTGTTAATCCGAGTACGGAACTATGAACAAATTGAAACCTAAAACAACAACCACCATCACTTTCACCAGATTGAGAAGAACAATTCATCTGATTTGTTTTGAATACGAAATTGGAACACATTCACACTTTCAGTCAAACCGCATGAACTCTAACTCAACCCCGACCCGGCCATCAAATGCCATTGATTCCGGCCAAACAAACCACCTGAACTCCTCCCCCTCGATTTGGGGGGGGGGGGGTTTAAGGCCCAGGTGAGACTCACAATTGAGCACTGTTCTTGAAGGCCTTGGAGAGACAATATGGGTCGTCCTTCGACACCGTCTCTAACCCAGAACAGCAAGTCCCCTGCGGCTTCTGCTCGGTGATTCCGTTGTTGACGAACGACCGACAACCGGCCATATGCCGGCGGACGGAGATTAAGCCAGAGCCAACCAGACCACAACCCAAGTAGAAGCACGAAACAGGGCAAAATCGGGAACATTAACGAGATGGTCTTTGGGTGCCGACTACTAATATTGAATATACGATACATCCGTGCTTGAAACAAGCCCTCCTTTTCTTCTTTTCCCGACGGCTACTTTTAATTAATGATGAAATGCTGCTATTTAGTGAAACAAAGAAGCTTCACCCCAAAAAGGCGGCTTTCTTTTGTCCGGAGCGAGCCACTGCTATAGATAGGTAGGCCAATGACCAACGATCTTTCCAATCTTTCTAACTCCAAGCCATTTGAAATGAGGTCATCAAAAGATGAATCAGGCCACACAGAGTACACAAGTGAGCCCTATATGCGTAGGTACGGGAGGAAAAAGACCTTGTAGTAAGGTTCTGGTGAGCCTTCTCTTGAGAGATTGAACCTGTTAAAATTAGGTGTTATAGCCTGACGGTAAAGGGTAAGAGAAGCCTTATATAGCAGTCACCAGGGGGGGGGGGCTTGCGTCTGATTAGCTAGTTGGTGAAGCAATAGCTTGCCAAGGTGAAGTAATTGCCAAGGTGAAGTAATTTCTCGTAGATTGCACGAGCTAGCCAGTACAAAGAGAAGTTTGATAATTCTGCTGATCCCAATGAGTCCGTCTCCATCATTGCATATCCAAATATAGAAAGTAAAGAAGAAACGGCACAACCAGAGAAATTTTGTTGAATATGTAAATTTATCCAGTTTCGGAATGGATAAGAAATTCTTGCAGCGGAACCATTTCCTTTAAAGAGAAGGTAGTACGAGTAGTGAGGACTATAAATGTTGGTTGGTTGTTGACCAAGAAAAGCATGTAATAGAGACAGAAAGGGAGGAGATTAGAAGGTATTACCGTAAGAGAATGAGTCTTTCTACCGAGAGAGAAGATGTATAAGTAAATATTATTATAATATAAGAAGCCTTGAATGACTTATACATACATATATATGTGTGTGTGTATATGTGTATATATATATATCCTATGAACTTCATTTACCATTGGAAATTACATATTGAATTGATTGGTCTGAAAAAGAAATGCAATAGCAAAATGATGATGAGCAATATCACTTAGCCATAAACATTGCATTGGTTGATCGAAGCTCCCGAGAAGAGTTAGAATGGGCAGTTCCTGCTCCTTGAGAGGTACCAAATAAATGACAACTTGAATCGGTGTTTTGAACATAAATATTCCATTGACCTATAAGGTTGAAGCAATAACAGGAATAGATTGAGTAGGACATCTTTCACAATTCCCGTAGAGACATTTCACGACTTAATCGGACTTCAAACATCATTCCTCAGAGTTAAACATCAAGTAAAAAAAGTACCACACTTGTGTTTTTCAAGTCCAATATAGTAGAACCCATTTATCTGGTTTTGAATTCTTTATTTTCATCGTCATGGACATATTGGTACATCATGTTGTGGTGTTTCAAACTGAGCTTCCCATGAGCTTTTCTTTCAGCAGTGATTGGGCTTATGTACAACAGTAAGTGAATTATTACTGACGCTGGTGTTTTGGGGCAACATCAATCATTTCATCAATTGTGAGTTGGTTGACAAAATCCAACTAGTTTTGTGGCTTTAGTTCGGGAGAATAAGTGGATGGTGTGTAAGATGTGTAGCTTGTCTTTGTGATGCAGGACCTGAAAATGAAACGAAAAAACACACTCCAAAATTCACAGAACTCACACTCTCAATAGAGGAGGAATTCTCAGCTTTTATTTATCAAAATCAAGGTGAATGCAGAATGAGGGAGCCTAGCTTTTTATGGGGAACACCATAGACTAAATAAGGAAATCATTAAAGAAAATTGACCTAATTAACTCACTTATTAAGGAAATGAAAATCAATCAAGTACCAATTTGCCAATTTGCTTTGACTTTCAATTATTTCCTCCATCTGATTATTTCCTCCTCCTTTCATACCAAAAATGAATATCCGGTTTCTTTTTTGGTTTCTGATTTCCATCACTTTGGTTGGCTTCTATGTGGGACTGCTTGGTTCTCTAGGCACACAGGTACCCACTCTCGTTTTAACTTGTTTCATTTAGAGAGAATGCTTGTGTAACGGAGAAAAAAACTTGCATCCGGCATTATCATTCAAATCCATTGCAGAATCATTTTGCATTCGATATTATCCTACCCCACCTGTTAGGTTCTTCCGATAATTGGAATTCAATATCCTATTAGGCCGGGGATTAAGTACTGTCCTATTTTTGACTCCTCGGTTGATGGGAAGGGTTTAAATTGTCACCCCTGATCACGTGCACAAGCTCTATCATCGGTTCATTTCGAGAGGTGGGACTGTGATATCCACATGGTACTTGAACTTCACAAGCTCTATTGCAGAATTTTTCCTTTTTGTGTTTTCCGCCTTCAAAATAATTATCTGTCTCATATTCTTAAAGACTTTTTCTACCTCACGGGCTTGCATTCATCTCTGATGCAAGCAACGACCATTACCTGCCACTTTGCACAGATTTCCGTTCTCTCACACCCCCCTGTGTTTCTGCTCACCCACAAACTGGACAGCACCCTTAACCTTGCAATACATGGATTGTCACATAAATTGGGGATGAGTATGAAAAACTTGAATCAGATGATAATGTTGTATTTGGTAACAGATGAGAGGATTAAGGCAAATTTGGGGAATGTAACTTTCTACTTTCAAATTGGAATGAAGTTTTTTTTTTTGTCAAAATTGGAATGGAGTTGAAAATGAGATCCGGAGCTGAGTTCCGATCAAATCTGCCCCATAAGAGACTGGATTTTGGGTTGGAAAATGGGATTATTTTCTTTGGATTGATCGAAACTGTATTGTTAAATTGGTAATATTCTTTCATTTATTTGTGTACGTCGATGTTTTATCTGGGGAAACTGTTGGGTGATTGGTGAAGAGATGTTTTATCTGGGTTACGCCAAGATGTTTTGCCGACAGCGATGTTTCATTGGGCTATGCTGTGTTCGTCCAGTGGTGGGTTGATATGGAGAGGACGACCATCTTTGTTTTTTTGTTTTTGGCGAAACTGATGACTCTGTCAAGCTTTTGAGGCCTCCAGCATATCTCGAGTAGGCAAAAGGGATACATCAAAACAGCAAGTAGTTGAACTATAATTTGGATATTCCACGAGGAGTTTAAGTGGTAAATTTCTCTTTACTTTGATTAATTAATTTATGTGCTATTTTTGTTCGTAAATGTAAAGCAATTGACAGGCCTGTGTGTATGGTGGTGCCCTCTGCAGAGTCAAATAAATTTCGCTGCTGCACTGCCTAAGTCAGTAAAACCTTTACCGGAATTTCAATAGTCTGTAGACCATTCTCTGCTGGGTTTCTGCAACAAACCTAACGGAATCATAATTTGATCATACTTGTAACATCATTCATCAGAGTCAAGCCTAACAGAATCTTTTGTTCTCATCGTTATGGACTTATTGGTACATTGTGTTGTGGTGTTTCAAACTGAGCTTCCCATTCTGCAGTGATTGGGGTAGTGTGTAGTGGTAGTTTTATCCTTAGTTTTGATTAATTAATTTATGTGCCCACCCACCATAACTAGGAACGAAGATCTATCAAACTGACATATAAGGCAATAGTTTCTCCTACAGCTGCAAGAGCTATTGTGTGTGAGGTGATTTGGTGAGCTGCCATAGGAATATGTTTATTGGGGGTTCTCGGTGAGCACTGTAGTCACAATTTGATTTGATAGGCGCAAGTTGTTTGGCTAGTAATAACCACCAATTAACAACCATGTTTTGGAACTGACGAGTTGTCATTAGACCATCTGAAGCGGCAGATTTTGAATACACAGTGCAGTATTGGTGTCTCTGGAGGTTTGTATCATTATGTTTGTGAGACTTTTGTTGTCTCTCGCGCACATCATTGTTTACACCGGTGCTTGTATCTCTGAGTCCTATACCATACTAAGAAAACAGAGCAGACAAACTGTATTCTCGCAATTGTCCAAACGTACAAGGTAAGATGTTTACAAGGGTGGGTATACAATCTAGGTTTTGCAGTGCGAATAAACTTAGCTGTAGCCTACATCCAGGGCTTGAGGGGTTAGAGGGAAGGTTTTAGAAGATATTTGACTTTGATACTTAACATTGTTAATCTTTTCCTTACAGGGAGTACTTGGTTGTGGGCTCGAGTTTTATCTGAGGCTTCAATCTAGAAGGGCTAAGTCTAAGTTATTTGTGGGTTTAGTAGTCAGCATTGTTGTTCTCATTCTAGTTTTGACTTGTTGTTGTTCTCATTCTAGTTTTGACTTGTTGTTGTTCTCATTCTAGTTTGGACTTGTTATCGATAGAGGTCAGAGTTAAATTTCGTTGCAGTGTCCATTCTAATCTGGATTTGTAACGGATATAGCACATGAGTATTAGGTTGCACATTGGCTGTCATTCTAAGATACATGTCATACCTTCTTTTAATCAATGGTGGATGGTTGTGCATCGGTCGTTTTATGGGAAAGGATGTGTCATTATTCAGATTGTAACTTGATGCCCTCAGCTTTTATTGCATTTATACGTTTTCTTTCACTTTTTTAGCGTTTGGTGTGTGGAAGTATAGGGCTAAATGGTTAAGGGACGATAGATGTAGTTGTGGCTTGGGATATGTATGGTGTTAGTATCCATGTCCCTCGGAGAACAGTTTGGAGCTGCAATTGTGTTTTTACCCCAAGCGTGTATAATGGGGGTTACAGAACATAACTGAAGGTTGTAAGTGTTCATAGCCATAACGCGATGCAAAGATTCTGATTTGTCTCTTTTAAAGAGAGAATATTGAGCCTATTGGTGCATTCTGTTTGTTGATTTGGTACTTGGCTGATGCTGCATGCTAATGATGGATGGATCAAATCACTGGCATGTTAAAGTTGCTGATTGGGTGGCCAAAGCAGCTATTAGAAGAACTTTGAAGATTGACCGGGTATATCATTCTCCAGATGAGTTAAAAGAGCTCCTAAATTTAGCTTACTGTTAGCGGTTAACTTTTGTAAGTAGCGGGTCTTGGTTATGGTGAAGTTGGGTCAACTCATACCCTGGTATTACCAGGGCTGTGTTGGGCGGGCATCCTGGGCAGCTCATACGATGTAGCGCTTTTGTACATATCCTAATGCTACTAAGTTGCCGCTCAAATGTAAACCCTAAGTCAATTTCTTGACCCTGTGCTTGTTTATCCAAATTATAAATGTTTGTGGCAAGAAAAAACCAAACTATAACGCATTTGAGAACAACAATTTTGGGCTAGTTGTTTAATATGGTGATGCAACACGCGTTGTTAACTTAAAGAGATACTGAGGGCTGCACGACGTTGTTGAAAACTTCAAGAGATACTCCTACCATGGTTCGCTTAGCTATTATGTGGATTGCTTTGCTTTCTAGGCACACAGGAACCCGCCCGATTACTATCTCACAGAGTAACTCTTATATATCTTGTTCCATTTATTTAGAGGGAATGTGAAGAAAACTTGCATCCATCCTCCATTAATATCGTTCACATCTATTACATGATCATTCATTATGCATTCGAAATTCAAACCACTTGGTCGAGTGAACTTTAGCCGCCTTTTAGGCAATTGCATTCATCTCATGGTGCAACCAACAGCCATTACCTTCTGCAACTTTGCAGATATTTCCATCCCATGAGCTTAACATACATGGTTTGACACCAAAATTGGGGATGAGTATGAGAATCTCAGAATCATCAGGTGATAATGTTGTATCTGTTGGGATTAATATGAATTTTTTCAAATTGATGATAATGCTTTTGTAGACTTTGTGGATTTGGTCTCATTTGCTAGGTCGAGGTGTATCGTAGTAGTCAGTTGCAAACTTGATGCGCTTTAATTAACTTTGACACTAATTTGATGTGTTTTGTAAACGAATTATTCCTTTTCTTGAATTCCCGGAGAATAAAGCTATTGGATGCATTTTGTATGATTGTTTTTTCCTTGTTCGTTCTTTAGCAGTTTGTCTTGCAAAGTATATTCAAACACGAGCGATTCGGTCTTATAGCTTGTTTTGGTTGAAGGGGAAGCGTTGTGTGTGGTTTGGTGTAAAACTGTTTTGGCCCCAAAAGGTTTAAAACTGTTTTGGCCCAAAATTTATGAACTTTTCTCTTCCATGAACAAGACATTCGTGCATGTAGTTATACTTGGCCATATTTCATATTTCGTTCTAGTCTAAGATCTAGATGAATATTGTCATCCAGATTTGTCACAAACAGGGCCATGGAGTAATTTTATTTTCATTTTATTTGCGTGTGCACGTAATATTATTAGTCAGCATACCCAATTCCTTTAATGTCCTCTTTGAATCAATTTTATTGCAGGTTCAATCATAGGCGGGATCTGAACTTAACGGTACGGGTGGATTCGGAATCGCATCAAATTATGCCCCCATGTGATTTTGCACCTTTAAAGTGAAGCTGGAGGAAGGGGGTTTATGCTGCATGCAAGCATGGTGCGGTGATACAATTGCCTAGTTTGGAAAAAATATATTATTGGATATATTATTCAATGTGTGATTGATATGGGGAGAGAGATACAAATATATATCATCTCAACAATTCATTCAATAATTTATCTTATAATCTATCTCATCCAAACTAGGCCAATAAGGTTTGTTCTCTGAAACAACAACTCTGCTAAAGAGACAATGTCACAAACTACAAACTTGGAGAGATGACAAAGGCATGAAGGGAGGAGGTTCTGTTTTCAACCAGTCGAGTGAAAGTAAGTTCATCTCACGGCGATTTCTTCGAATCTGCACAAAGACTTCAGATATCTCATCCAAACTGGGATTGAATTAATGTTTCACATCCGTGTTTCTGTACCCCCAAATCTATCTCATCGGCGGTAGAATCTCCGTACCCTATTATGAACGGCAAAGGGCAAGTCAGGCGGAATCAGCCGCCGGTGGCAGGTCTGTGTATTCGTATGGCACCACCGCCGGCAAGGGTTGGCAGGAGATGAAGCAGATGAAATCAGCAAGAATTGAACCTTGTGCATTCGCTCTGGATGGAAAGATTTATGTCTTTGGAGGCCTCTCCTGTTCCTGCTGAGACGACAAGAAAGCTTCTGGTTGGAACTGTTATGCCACAAAGCCATACTTGGAGATTTATGATCCTGCATACATGGGAAGCTCGAATTCACGGCGCTTGTGCTTCTCTGGGGACTTTTACTTCGCGTCTCTCTGCTCACTTTGAGGATTGCTGTGGTTACAGGCATGTTCTTTTCCACACTAGTATCTTACATCTTTGGACTTATAATATTGATCTCGACCTTGTTACATTACACAACGAGAGGTTTTTTTTTTCTCCTACGATCAACCTCCTGCGGTTGTAGATGGTATCCTTTTCGGTTCAAATGCTTATGACGGGTAATTGGGGATGATCTGACCTCCCCTGATCAGTTGTGTGGAGTGGTTGTAACTGGATTAACCGAGGGCAAAGAGATACCTTACGTACAGAATGCTGATGTTAGTCTGCTTGGCATTGGTCAAAACCGGCTATGTATTATGTACCCTGACGAGATTGATCATGTCATCTTTTGCTCCGTCGTCAAAGTGAATCGTACAACCTACGGGGGTGGTGAGCAAGGGCTGCACGCTGTCGTTGAAAACTTCAAGAGCTACTCCTACCGTGGCTTTGTTGGTTGTTCTATGGAATGCTTGGCTTTCTAGGTACACAGGTACCCGTTTACTATCCTATCCAACAGAGTAACTCTTATGTACATCTCCATTGTTTTCACTGTTGATTTCATTTAGAGGGGATGCTTTTGTAATCGAGAAGAAAACTTGCATCCTGTATAATCGTTGAAATCTAGTACGGGACGTTTTGCATTGGATATAATATCTTACCCCATCTCTTAGAGTCTTCTAATATTTCGAATTCAAACCACTTGGTCCAGTGAACTTTAGCTTATTAGGCCGGGGTTGGGGTATTGTCCTATATTTGACTGCTCGTTTGATGGGATGGGTTTAAATTGTCACTCTCGGCTGGATGACGTGCACAATTAGCTCCATCAGTTCATGTCTCGAGAGGTCGTACTGTGAGATCCCTATGGTACCATTTGACAGCCCTATATTCTGTTTTCCCCCCTTCAAAAATTAAATTTCCTCTCATCTTCATGAAGACTTTCTCTATCCGCTACTCGTCTATTTTGGTACCCCACAGGCTTGCATTCATCTTTGATTCAACCAGTGACAATTACCTGCCACTTTTCAGAGATTTCCATTCTTCCATATCCAGTTTGCAGAGATTTCCATTCTTCCATGTCCCCTTAGCTTCTTCTGCTCACCGGAAAATTGCACTTTCCCTCAATCATTCTGTCGTTATTGTCTAGGTGCGGAGAATACCTATTTCAACATACTTAGCTAGAGCTGTCAAACGGGCCGGTTAACCCGGATTTTACCCGAACACACGAGCCCGATTGGGCGGAACCGGGACCATAACCGTAAATTACCGGGCTAGGGCCGGTCAGAGCCTCTGTTGATCCGAGTCCGAGCCCGGCCGTACTGAACTGAGCCCGGTCGGTTAACTGATCCGAAACAGAGGCTGTTGGGCCGAATTTCCCACTAGCCCGACCGTTAACCGAGCGCGAGCCCAAACCGGTATACCGGTTACGGTTACATGGACCCGGGCTGGTTAACAATCACAACCCGAGCCCGGACGGTTCAAGCAATTCCGGGCCAGTTACGGTTACGGTTAATCGAAAGTGCAGCTCTATACTCGGTACATAGCTTGGGAAAAGTATGAGAATCTTGACTCAGATGATAATGTTGTATTCGATGACAGATGAGAGTATTAAGGGGAATTTGGGAATTCAAATTCAAAACACTTGATCGAGTCAACTTGAATCTATTCGGCCGGGGATTTCCATTCTTCCACACCCCCATTGCTTCTTCTGCTCACCCGCAAATCGCACAACGCCCTAAACCTTAAAAGTGGAACACTAACCATTATCAACCAATCTCAATCATTCTGTTGTCATTGTCACTGGGGATCATTTTGTAAATCTTGAATAGGATGATATAATAGGTGAGAGGATTAAGGTGAATTTGGGAATGTAATTTTCTGCGCTAAATTGGAATAGAGCTGAAATGAGATCCTGAACTGAGCTCCAATCAAAGCTCCCACTAAAAACTAGATTTTGGGTTGGAAAATGGGATTGTTTTTTTTGGATTGACTCAAAGTATGTTGTTAAATTGGTAATATTCTTTCATTTATCTGCGAACCCTGGTGTTTTAAGGGGGGAAACTGTTGTTGGTTAGGCCAAGGTGACGTTCTGCCGAGTGCCGACATCGATGTTTCATCGGGCTATGGCGAGTGTGTCAAGTGGTGGGTTGATACGGAGAGTGCGATCATTTCTTTGCCGAACGTGATATCTGTTAAGGTTTTGTCTTTTGACTTTTGACTTTTGACTTTTGACTTTTGAGGCCCCTAGCATATCGAGTAGGCAAAAAGTATCTATATCAAAATAGCAAGTATTTGAAAAATAATTTGGGTATCACACTAATTAATTTATCTGCTATTTTGTTCAAATGTGAAGAAATTGTCTTTGAAGGCCAATCTACCATAACCTGACCGGAACCTAACAAGCCCAACATTTGCCGACCCAGACCCGTCTAGAGACCCAGCAGACCCGTCTAGAGAAACAGCAGACCCGGATATGGGAGACCCTTAACACAAAGGGTTGGGTTCGGGCCAGAGCCGTCAGACCCTCTTGTGGGCCCGTACCCGTTAAACCAAAACCCTCTGATCCATTTCCATTTTACTTCGTACAGATCTTCTTGGGGATGTTATTTGAGAGAGAGTTGGGAGAAAGAGAGGTTTTCATAGGTGTTGGATTTATGAGATAACCAACGAGTGGTCGTTAACAGTTACTAGAGAGAGTTTGATGGTGATTGATACTATTCGAAAAAGAGATTTGAGAAAAATGAAGGCCAACAGAAAGAGAGAAATCAATAAACAAGTCTAAGATGGGCTCTTGATATATAGAATATCTCATATGTTTTCTGAGAGAACATTGAAGCATTTGTCATGGTTAAGAAGGCAAAAACCAGTACGAATATAGATTCCTAACTATATGTTGGGTCAATGGAATGAATATAGATTATTGATTTCTGCCTAGGTTCTAACACTGTTGATAACTTTATCATTTCTTTCCTTCCAAATTCTCCAGTAAAACCATGAGAACATACACAGAATAATGTGCTTTTCTCTGTCATTTTTTGTCATTTTCCACCAAATTACACCACTAAGCAATAAAAGGATGAGCTGCAGTTGATCGAGCCAATAAAAGGCGGCGATTTTTTTGTCCAGACCAGCTTAGAGAAAGAACATTCCTTGAATAAATGAAGCTCAAACATCGCAGCCTCACCACATAATAAACATATATGTCATCACCCGCCCACATGAATAAATTAATCTTTGGCATAAGTGGAAGCTGCCAAATCTTACTCCAATACTTATGCTAGTGTCTCCATTAGTTACAACACCAAAGCCTTTTTGAGCAAACTCCCTATAAACAGTAAGTTAATTAGTACTGAAGTTGGTGTTTTGCGGCAGTATCAATCTTTGCATTGGTTGAGTTGAATGCTATACTGCATTGTACAGGTCCATTAAACCAAATTTAAACTAGTTTTGTAGCTCAAGTTTGGGAGAAACAGTAGCCGTCAGATTGTAAAATGTCATTACTCTTTCCTGAATCTAGTAGCTTGTCATCTTGGTGACTAATTCATGTTATTATGCTTCTGCAGGAGCTGTTAGTGAAATTCAGAGCCACAAAATTTGCAGTGTCTCGTGGATGATGATTAGTAGCAGCAGGATATAGCAAATCAGATCTCACATATGAGCCAAAAAGGGATTAGTAGCAGTGTCTTTTTTTGTGGACTGCTTGGCTTTCTAGGCACACAGGTATTATATATTTTGTACTACTTCACAGAGTAACAACCCTTCGCAAATTTAACGTACAAAACATACCAGATAGCACAATAGTAGATATGCAATGGACGAATGGAGCCACATACTTTGTCCGCATTTCTTGCGTATGAACAGTTACTGTAAACAATAGCATCTCCATGTCTTACGTATAAACAGTTACTGTAAACAATAGCATCTCCATGTCTATAAAAATTGTTTGATAGTATAATGTTTACGGCTTACGAGCACCATCAATAGATGTATATATTTGTTTCATTTGTACGTACTAAGGGGCTGAACGAATTGAATCTTAAAAAAGCACTTACAGAAAGAACAACTCACGGTACCTTACCTTCTAATGAAATTTAGGACTTTGACACTTGGGTTGTGAAAAATCCGGTATTCCTCTGTCTTGAGATCGAACGCCAATATAAAATCACGATACATCATTTTTTTACCTTCATGGTCCAACGCAACACTTCATGAAATAGCACACCGGGTTGTTTCTCACATTTGATATTGGGGGGGGGGGAAGGGGGGGGGGGGTGGCTCTTTGTAACTAGTGTCCATGGATTCGACTATAGACCTTAACTCGACCCGGAACCCGCCCACGTGAAAGCTTCTAGTTTCGGTAAACTAGGTGCTTTCGAGTGGAAGGGTTCCACAAACAGGTTTCAAACCAGCCAGACATTAACATGAAGCCGTTACAGGTACCCCAAATCTGGGGTTGTTCCCTTTCGAACCGCTTATGACAGTATGGAATAACAACTTGGGAGCTCTCTGGTAGATTCCTCTTTCGGGATTTAGTTCTGATGTGGGAAAGAAGTAGCACATTACGCCTATATTCTTGATAAAGGGGGTAATCCAGAGGGTTGCAAAGATCAAGAAAGTCGAGGTCTAATGATTTCAGAATGTCATAGGAAGTATCGCCAAGTATGAGGATGTGATTTTGTCGGGTTTGTTTTGACCGACTTAGGGTGTTGCGATCAATAATGGACTGTCAACAGCCCATGAATTTGGACGCGCAACTCATCTGGACGAGGATTTTGTCGGAAGTTTATAGTTTATCTCGACCATCAAATCCGTTGGTAGCGTCAGTAGCATTGCGTTTGGAAACACCTGATATTGTGTGTTTATAGAGCAATTACAATTGCACTTCAAAATTACTTGAAACGAAATAGAGCATTTCTAATATGTCATGCAAAATGTATTTTTAGCAAAAAAATTAAGAAGTTAGTGAAATATTGAGGTGCGATAGGATATCCAAATGAGCGTGCATTTTACAAAACATGCATCTTTCTCTTTATATACAGAAAACCAAAAAGTAGGAATGCAAAATTAATGTGTCTATCTCTCTTCTCCAATGGCATTTCACAATTTCATAATTTAGCTATTTGACTCACAAAACTAAATTATGCTCTTGGAGTGAACCCTAAAAAATGCATGTCATGTAAAGTCTAAAATATGTAAATTTTACATTGTTTCACCTCCCTCTGCTGGATATGCTCTTAGAATGTGATTATGGTGATGTAGTAATGATTTTCAAGATGCAAGAGAATGTCTAGTTTCTATTCAAACCCGAATAAGAGATGGGAAGTTTTTTGCTGGAAAGGAGTGAAGGATTGGTCAATCAAATCACCATAAATACAAAAGATGGACTAATAATTAGGTAATCCGGAGATGTGGCCATACTCTAGTCCATACAACACATGCCACATGATATGAAGTACATACATGTCATGTATAACACATGCCACGTGATATGAAGTACATATATGTCATATAACACATGCCACATGATATGAAGTACATATGTGTCATGTAATGTATAGACTGGGGTAGGGAACATTATTTACTCTAGAGTACGTAATAACTCCTCTCTTTCGCTGTATAGGCTGAAGTTGTTGCCCGTCTAGATTCTTTAGGGTAAAAGTCACTTTTACCCACTCATGTTTGACACAAAGACACTTTAAGCCCTTCAAGTTTGGGAAATAACACTTGCAGCCCTTCATTGTGCCAAATCTTCAGGATACTTCCATCCCTTGTAGTTGAATGTGTCATTCTATACTCTAGGAGGAAGAATGTGTACCAAAAACAAATGTTTGTCATGTACGCACACTTCCACGCTGCCGGCATCACAAAGGGTGAAAGTGTCCTTCCCCAAACTGGAAAGGGTGAAAGCATCTCCGTAGCAAACTTCAGGAGCTGAAATTGTCTTTTACCGTTTTTTCTATAAATTCTGATTTTCTTTAGCAAAACGAAAGGTGTATGAAACCAAAGAGGAATGATGAAAGAGAATACTAGTACCGTACTTGTAAAAGTTATCCTAGTAACTCTAATTGAACCACCATCCAAGTGCAGGAAAATATTTAGAAATTGAATCCCCAATTTCCAACCAGCCAAAATCCGAGAATAGATTTCCCGAACTTAGAGCATAATCCATTCATGTAGCATAATACACAGCATGGAACCACACACAACTTCAAAATTTTTATGCATCCACACATAACTTCAAAAGGAGCGACTTTTATGGGTTACGGACTTAGTAAAATGTGCTTGGTTATGTAGCTACCGCTAAAACGAGTGGGTGGAAATTCGGATCCATGTGAGCCGTTGTAGTTCTCCTATAACACAATTGAGTAAATTTAGAAAGTTGAGACTTGAGAGTGAGTGGTCAAGAGGTTTTACCGGAGATAGGAATGTGATTACTTTCTTCATCTCACAGACTTGAGATGATAAATGATGAGATGAGAATGACAACTGACACGTGACACTCTAACAGCCACAAATGTGAAATAAAGTATTCACACAATTTTTGTTGTTATTTTCCAATCATCTCAACTTCGGGCATTAGGCACGATATTGTGATGTTAGAATTCTTTTGTGTTCTTGGCAAAATGAGTGATAACTTTTCAATAACAACTTCTGTGCGCCATGAAAAATTTCAGACAGTGTTTGCGCACTGTGGTGCGTGGTGAGGTGTTTATGAAAGCTTCTTTGCCTAATGCTTAGATGATTGGTAGACAAGTAAATATTTAATTTTTTGTTCGAATCAGAATAAATGTATAGCATCTTGTTTGAGAAACGTTGCACTAAATAACCTCTTTGTAGTATTTGTCTTGAGGCTCCTAAAACAATAGAGCACTGCTTCCTGCATTGTGAGTGGGTGGGGCCTATTGGAATGGAAATTCTCTTTCCCAATCAGTGCAGAAGAATTGTTAGTTTGAAATCTTGGCTTGCAGAAATGATTGATTCTGTTGAGAAAAGAACTGTGCAGGAACAAGATGCTTGCTCTCTCTTATATGTTTGTGGAATGTTTGGAAGGTTAGAAATGAAGCTGTTTTTTTAAGGTAAAGCCAAGACCTGAAGTGGCTGTACTAAGAAGCTAGAAAGAGTGTGATACTATCTTGCAGCTTTTGGAGAAGATGAAGAATCCTGGTGTGAAATTGAATATTTCAGGGTTAAAAAATGCAAGGAAACCTCCCCTGCTAATATGCTAAAATGCAATGTTGACTCTTCTTGGTGTGAAGACTCTTACGATGCTTGGTTGGGTTGATTGATTAAAGACTCTTGAGGAGAACTTTTGGACTGGGGACGGGCTTTTGAATCTTGTGCTTCAATTTTAATGGCTGAAGCTCTTACCTTGAGGTTGAGGTTAATAATCAAACAGTGGCTAATAAAGGTGGCAAGTGGGAAATTGACATTGTCATAGCTGCCATTTTCTCTTAGCAGAGTTTGGTGGATACCTAGAAGTGCTAATGAAGCAGTTGATGCTTTAGTTAAGACAATTGGATTTGAAAGGAATATGTTAGATAGAGAAGATTCTAAGTTCAGGTTAGTTGTAGAGGAGGACAAAAAATTGTTGCAATCAAGTTTCAAGTTCTTCTTAATGAAAGGTTTTTATTGTTGAAAAGAGAAGTTGGACTAACGTAATAACATGATTAAATAAAGTTTGCTGGAAGTTTGTTATTAAAATCGATGCTTCTGTAGTTTAAGAGAAAACAAGGAAAAAGAAGAAAAAGAAAAAAAAAACATCCTCCTTTTCGTCGAGGAGCCGGGTTTTTGGAGCATCGCCTAACACTGGGCCGTCGTCGCTGTGATAAAATTGTCCTGAAAATTGGACAATACGAGGGACCTCTGTAGAAAAATGGATCTAAGAACGGTAGTAGTGCGGTCATACGGAACAATTGCAAGGCAGACTGTGTCAGTTTCCACAGTAACGATGTAGTTATCTTCGTGCAGGTTCATGTTATCATCTGCATTCTCGTCGTCGTCATAATCAAAGCAAAAGACAAGCTTGGGTATGGATCGCGCGCAGACGATGTATCAAAACAAAGATCACATCGTGGGGGAGGGTTCGGCTTTACATCTCGGTAGCCTCACATGACATGCCACTAGATTTTAGTAAACTCTTTTTCAATATTTATTAGTTGGTTTGCTCAAATATCTCATACCTAATGATCCAAAAAGATAAATAAGCAAACAAAAAGAACTTTATCGCCAGTACGCATTTTACAAATGTAGGTGAGAAAGCAAGAACTGATCTCCATAAGTGTATCGCTTGTGACTTTATAGTACTAGGTAATCATTAAGAAAGTAAGAGAATGAAAATGTTCCATATGAATGACTATGATCATGCTTCATATGAAAGACTATGATCATGGTTCATGGGTATTATGCGCTTTAACAAATGAATATTAAATAAGAAAAAACAAAGTTCACCTAAAAGAGCAGCCAATATTGGAGTTTTAACTGACTCACATTAGGCAAAATAAAACAAAAACGAAGATAGCAAAAGATCAGGCAATACTGGAGTTTAACTGACTAATATAGGAAAGGTGAAATGTTTATAAAATATGTGGATGGCACATGTGTGGAAAGGTCCACTGTGCCTTCACAGGCTGATTCTTTCTTTTTTGCCAATAGAGATATTATACTACCTACGTTCCTTCTTTATGTACTTGCACGATTTTTTAGGGTCACTTTGACCCGGCAATTTGGTTAGCTAAACGATGTGAGGATTTGATAATTTTTGTGTTTTCCCCTTTCGAAATAAATTTCACTCTTATCTTCTTGAAGACTTTCTCTATCCACTAGGACCACTACCCTCTATTTTGGTACCTCACAGGCTTGCATTCATCTATGATGAAACCATCGACAAGTACCTGCTCACTTTGCAGAAAATTCCATTCTTCCAACATCCCCTTTGCTTCTTCTGCTCGCCCGAAAAAAAACACACCTTAAGACGTCACATCAACTATCAACCAATCTCAATCATTCTGTTGTCATTGTCTAGGTGCAGGGAATGCCTAGTTTAAGATACATGACACATAAATTGGGGATGCGTATGAGAATCTTGAATTATATGATAATGTTGGTATTCGATAACAGATGAGAGGATATGTTAACTTTGGCAATGTAACTTTATACGTTCACATTGGAATAGAGTTGAAAATGAGATCCTGACTGAGTTCCAATCAAAGCTCCCACAACAGACATGGATTTTGGGTTGGGGAATGGGATTGATTTGGATTGATGGAAGCTGTGGTTAAATTGGTAATATTCTTTCATTTATTTGCAACCCTGATGTTTTAATGAGGGAAACTGTTGTTGGTTGGTCGGTGAAGAGGTGGGTTAGGCCAAGATGACTTCTTGCCGACATCGATGTTTCATATGGCTATGCCGAGTTCGTCAAATGGTGGGTTGATACGGAGAGTGCGACCATTTTGTTATTTTTGCCGAACCTGATAACTCTGTTAAGGTTTTGAGGCCTTTAGCGTATCTCGAGTGGGCAAAAGGTATATATATCAAAACATCAAGTAGTTGAAAAATAATTTGGATCTACCACGAGTGGTAAAGTTGTAAATTTATCCTTATTTTTAGCTAGTTAATTTATGTGCTATTCTACCTACTTTATAAAAAGCCTGATAGCCATTTAGGAGAGTAACACCCTTTATACTTAATACCCTCACCAATTACTTTAAACTAGACGTTACCCGGGCAAACTAGACGTTACCCGATGTAAGACTTACTTGTTAATGATTTGTTTTCTTTTAGTGATTACATATAGTGTATTTTTTAAAGAGTTTACATTCACTAAAACAACTACAGTCAATTTTTTCGAGCATAACAATTACAGTCAATTCTGTTCTCAGCATAATTGTTTTCGGGCAGTTTTTGTAATATTAGCTAGTGAGTTGTTTCTTAAGTTTTTAGAATTATATCAAATGACATGCAAATAATGTATGAAAAGTTAGTGGTAAGCTGTCACTTGTGCTAGCAAAACAAACTCAGCTTTTAACATGTCAATTTAAAATTCCTGTACCGAATATTGCCCACCCATTTACCTTGTTTGGAAATAGGCGCGTCAATTAAGTGTGCAACAGTCAGGGGCGGAGGCAAGGGGGTCATTTGTCCCTTCATCATTTTCAAGAACTACATATGCACCCCTATATTTTAAAGATTTATTTAATTGTGCCGCCCCCCCATTTTTATTACAAGTGTGTCCCCTCCCAAATTTCAATTATGTCCAAAATATTAAAATATTTCTTAAAATGAACCTTCTACATACATTTCATAAGACCATTAACATTTCAAAAAAAATCGTGCGCCCCTCTTCCTTAAAGCTTGGCTCCGCCACTGGCAACAGTAAGTCAATAACTGAAGTTGGTCTTTTGAGGCAGTATCAATCTTTGCATCAATTGAGTTGACAGTGATATTGCACGGGTCCATTAACCAATTTCAAACCCAAGCAAACCTTGCTTGTAGTCGCGCCAGGAGTGAAAGGACACAGAGGCACGGGGAACGCGCGTTCCCGATGCCTCTGTGGCCCTTCCCTCATGGTGAGTACCCTTGTCATAACTGATAGTACGTTGAGTCGGCTTCTTTTTATATTTTTGTTCTCAAGTCTCCATATATTTTGCATCTAATGCTTTTGTGCTCATTATTGTTTCTGTAACTTACCTGATGAAAAATTCAGGATAGTACATGATTTGATATCCATTTGGTAGAGTTAATTATAAGATATTGATATTTTCAAATTTGTTTGACTTGAGTGTTTGAAAGTTCATACTTTATACATCATTTGCTTTTCGAAGCATGTCGTGTAGTACAATAATGTGACTCTCATAACACCACTGACATGGGTAGTTATTTAGTTTGACCATGATAAAAGAGATACTTTTCCTCACGTCCCATGATTGTACCTGTACACTTTCAGAACCTGTCTTTCTGCCGCATGATTGTACTCGTACACTGAGATACATGTCTGTTTGTTTTTTCTGCATTGTGGTTTATCATTTCATCGCGTTCCTTGTTGTACATGTTCTCTTTCTTTCCACCTTCTGATAATATTGCAATCGCCTCGGTTTAAGGGGAGAATGGGGAGATTTTTCTCATGATGCTGGTGAAGCTGGACTGGATCGCATTTCCACTGAAAAGTGGGTATCAGAACTTCATTATTTCCGTTTCACACTTCTTCCTGGTTTATCTCATTGAGTGGTTCCCGTTTCTGCATGACATGGAATTTCTGTATCAAGACCTGATTCGAGTTTGCTTTCATTTTCTACAGAATGCCTCAACCCAAAATTATTCATTACGAGCGCTGCACTGAAAAGGTATTCTGTCAAATGTTTTCTTTTCACTATTTTCAGCTCGATAGTTTGCTGGTTCATCAAAGTGATTGATGAAGTGGTAGTCGACGATATACATATTGATATATTCGAACAATAAAGTGGAGAATAGAGCATCTTGATTCAACAAATACTAATTACCAGTATTCTCTTTTATGTGAAATCAAATCATATCAATACTCTGTACTGCTGTGTTATTATTTTGCAAAACTCTTCTGCTTGTTGCGAGTTTGATGTTTTTCCTTATTTGTTTAGTGCATAGGAATGCAAAACTCCTTTGTTATTATTTGTGTAGTTTGCGTTGTTTTTCTCTTATGTGATCTCTGAGCAGTGATTTCTAAGCAGTACCATTGTGCTATTTGAAAATTCCCTGACTTATGGCTGCATTGCAGTTGATATTGACCGTGGCGCCTCTTCCTTCTCTCTTATTAGGAGTTGGAGGACCCTTTGATACTTATCCATGAGAAAATTATCAATTTTTTTCTTCATATCTTGTGGATGCTTGTTGTTTCGTGATCCTATATTAATTAAACAAAAAATATATGATTTTCACAGAAACAAAAGCTAATGTTGATTGTTACCGAAGATGTGGAGAGTGAAGCATTGGCAACTCTCATTTGAAACAAACTCGTTATCTTTACTTATCATCCTCTTGTCCCTAATTTCTTTTTTGTCAAACCTCTTGTCCCTAATTGTGAGATGAGTTTTGTCGATCTCCGGTTGCATTAGTACATATGCAAAAAAGAAAATGAGAAATAAAAAATCCACACCATAATCTATCATATGCAACATTGTTCTTTCGTCCTGCATACTAATACTGCTTCTGATGATGATGAAATTGCAGATTTCTTCCTTCCCCACCTCCATCAAATTTTATTCTGCCAAGCCAAGCTGTGATGGCTTTCTTCGCGCTCCACACAACGCACAGACCATCACCCCGTTGCATATGGAAAGAACCATGTGAATTCCCTCCCAAGATTGCAGCAACACACCATCCTGCACAATTTGCAGCTACATGAATGTACTCTTGTACACTTACACGCAATTTTGCCACAAGAAAAGGTCATCCGATCACAGCTAGTTATACTAATATAGACTGATGGATGTTCTCCACCAGATTGATCCGAGACCACAAGCCACGTCGGCTGCAATCTGATCCAGTTTCATCCCCTCCTTAACTTGAAATTGTTCGTATCAACCAGAGGCACATATATAGGGAGGAGAGGAAATTTTTGTGCTAGTTATGCCTCAATCTCTGGTAATTATGTTCCATGAACAATTAAATTTTATTTGTAAAGATTTTGTGATCGGTATTGTTTAATCTCAACCCTTTTGGCGGCAAGGGTTGGCAGGAAATGAAGGAGATGGAATCAGCAAGAATTAATCCTTGTGCATTCGCTCTGGATGGAAAAATTTATGTATTTGGAGGGCTCTCCTGTGCTTGTTGTCTGGGCATAACACATCCCCCTTGGAGCAACTGTTATGTTACAAAGCCATACTTGGAGATATATGATCCATTAACTGAGACATGGGAAGGTCGACTTCATGGAGCTTCTGCTTCTTTGGGGACTTTGACTTTGCGTCTCTTGGCTCTCATTGAGGATTGCTGTGGCTACAGGCATAATCTTTTCCACACCAGTATCTTCTGTCTATGGACTTATAATATGGATCTTGACCTTGTTACCTGCTGCGAAAAAAGTTTTTTTTTTCCCCGTCGACTGTGGACCTACTGCGGCTGTGGATGGTATCCTTTTCTGTTCAAATGTGTATGGAATGGTAATTGGGTATGATTTGACCTCCCCTCAGTGGTCTGGAGTAGTTGTAACTGGATTAAGTGAGGGTAAAGAGATACCTGGTGAAGAGTATGCTGTTGTTAGTCTCCTTGGCATTGGTAAAAACCGGCTGTGTATTGTGTACGCTGACGAGATTGATCATGTCATCTTTTGCTTCGTCGTCAAAGTGACTCGGACAATTCACGGGAATGGTGAGCCAGGGCTGCATGCCGTTGTTGAACTTCAAGAGCCACTCCTAGCGTTGCTATGTTGGCTATGCTATGGACTGCTTGGCTTTCTAGGCAGATACCAGTTTACTACTATCCAAAAGAGTAACTCTTATATATCTTCATTGTTTTTACTCTTTGTTTTTAACTTGTTTCATTTAGAGAGAATGCTTTTGTAATGGAGAAGAAAACTTGCATCCTGCATTATCCTTCAAATAATCTATAACGGTATCATTTTGCATTGGATATAATATCTTACCCCACCATTTAGAGTCTTCGGATAATTGGAATTCAAAACACATGATCGAGTGAACTTTAGGCTATTAAGTCGGGCATTTCCATTCTTCCACACCCCCTTTGCTTCTTCTGCTTACCCACAACACCCTCAAACATTGTTTTAAACACACTAGGAAAATTAAACAACGGCTAAACAAACCCACATCCCCGGCTTGTTTAGTTTTAAATTTCCGGTTTTAGTTGTCCTATGTCCATTTTAAATTTTGAAAAAGTTCCCAATTATAATTAATCTTTATTAAATGGAAATCGAAAAGTCACACTAGCGTTGGAACCGTCGGCTCTGATACCATCTATAACAACCCGGATCCTACGGTTCCTGCTAGTACAACTTAACGATGATCCAAAGAAAACTTTATTGAAATAAAAGGAGGAAAACTCCAACATTTTTGTACAAAAATAATAAAACATTATTTGAATCCAAAAGAAACATCTACTACAACATGTTTGCTAGTCAATTCTACTCTTTAACTCGTGTGCGCATTCCACCCGAGCTAGCTTATTCATGACCTGCGGTTTTAAAATAGCAAAAGCCGACGCAGGAAAACATTTATCAGTAAAAACTGAGTAAGCACATACTACAATGAGTAAAACAAGAGTTTTGGCTAGAACAAACATGATTATAAGAACCTTTGAAATAACGCTAGTGTAAAAAAATACATGATTGAGGGAACTTTGAAATTAAACCGGATATAAAAAAGGTACCACTGTCATTTATTAGTTTGGCTGAGGCATGAAAACCCAGCGGGTAACGTATGTCCACAGAGAGGTCACGATGCAATATAAAAAGGTACCTCTTGGGACATCGCCCGTCCCAATTCACCAAGAGCGTTAGAAGGTAGCCCTACGCATACCCCGCTCGAACCATACTATAGGACCTTAAGTGTCGACACCCCTATACCGCAGTGACCTACGTCAGTATAGGTAGTACTCTATAGTTTCCACGCCTTATAAAACCCATATAGGGTAGGGTATGAAACCCAATGAAGGATCGCCTATAAGCGTCCTTGGCCGTATTAGCCTTCACGCACATCCTCTGTACATCGCCCCATATCCATTATCGTTCATTAAATCCAAGTTTTCAATTCGTTTCTAAGATAACATTCTTTCCAAAATTGTCTTGACAAAAACCATAAACTTTGGAGTCAACTTTTGAAGAGTAACGCACGATATGCCAAAATCCATTATAACTCACACCAAAGCACATTTTGATAGTTGAAGACATTGTACATATGTACTTACCTGAATCGAAGAGAGTTCGTCACACGAAAGCAAGCAAATTCCTAGTAATATGGATCCTCCACAACTTCCCTGTCTACGAACTCGGCGTCTACAATAATCACATAATCCTATATTAACACATATTCGTCTACACAGACATCGCAATTAAATGTTCTATATGAAGTGCAAGTGCAACCCCCAAATAATCCCCCAAACGAATTATATTTACTAGCCAAGAGTTGCATGTTTAGAAATTTACAATTAATAAGAAAGTGATGGTTTACGGTTATAAAAGAATTGAAATAAATAAAACTTATGTAATATTTAAAAGCTGGTTTGTTTTACGAAGGATTTATTTTATATGAATAAAAGTATACTTTCATTAAGTTAAAAAGTCTATTTATGTTATGTAAAGAAGGTGTCATGAAACAAACTCAATTTCTTTTAATATTGTTGCGTGTTTGAGAAAGTACAAAAATAATGCTAATATTTACTAGTCTTTGTAAAGTAGCATTTTAACAATTTATAAAAAAAATTAAATATTCAATCCTAAAAGAAAAATTGTCAATTATATTTTTATAATGTATGTATATATATATAATAAAAATACTAGTTTACAAAATGATAAAACAAATAAGATTATACTTTGATATTATATAAATAAAACAATTTGTTAAAAGACAACACAATACCCAATGCTCTATTTACATACAAATAGTTCCCTCTACAGTTTCATAATGTACAACGTAACCCCCATCTATTCACAATCATTTTCATCTCACTTTCTTCCCCAAACACTACTGTAATAACACTGTACTAACAAACCCACACACATACACATATCAACCCACAAACAATTGATTCTAAATGAAGATTAAGAATTAACTTGAAGCATCAGGATGAAATTGGGATCGAAGCGAAGATATTGTTGTTACCAATTGAAAAAGAGTTCGGATGAGAATACGGCGGCGACGAAGGAGGCGACGGGGACAAACCCGCCGCTGCTGCTGGTGGGCTTCGGCCCTCTGGTTCGTCGGCGAGGGAGGACGACGGCGAAGGGAAGCAGGGAAGGACGGCGACGGCGGTGGTGGGTTGACGCTGAGGAGGACGGCGGTGGCGAACGACGGGCAGAGACGCGGCGTCGGGGGTTCGGCGACGCAGAGGGAGGCGTCGGGGCGGCATGGGTTCGCCGGCGGTCCTGGGTTCGGGCCTGGTGCCGTCGGCGTCGGGTCTGCTTCGGCGGCCGACAGAGAACAGAGAGAGAGAGAGCGAGGGAGGGGCGGAGAGTGCGAGAGAGAGATGGCGAGTGCGAGGGAGAGAGTGTGAGATTGAAATTGATAATCCATCGAGACCCAATTTGGGTTCAATTTGGAAGGTCAAAACGGCAAATTTAATGCAAAGATGAGATCTTCGGCTTGATTTGTGTGATTAGCGAACAAAATTTCAAGAAGAGAAGCTAAGATTGGTATATTGCCATAGATGGTGATTTGCCGGGGAATGAGGAACGAAACATCACTGTGAAGAAAATGGTAATGGGGAAGAAGATGAGAGAAAGATTATGGTGTGGTGGGTGTATCACTAGCTGCGGTGGTTCGCTACGCAATAATAATTAAAAGGTGCACTTTGGACACGTTATAAATGTTAGACGATATGTAACACTTTACCCACCCTATACACACTAACTAAAAACAAAAGTCATCTTTAAGAAAATATTTTTTTTTATAACAATAACAGTAAAATAAATATCAATAATAATAATAATAATAATAACAATTATAATAATAATAATAACAATTATAATGATATTGTAATTGGAAGAAAGTCTATAAAGAAATATACTTTTTGTAAGAATTAATAACAATAATGTTAATAATGATAATAACCATTTAGTAAGAGAAAAACACTTTTATAATATCAAATAGTGGCCCGGAATATTTGTTAAACTCCCAAAAATACATCCGAAAAATATCGGGGTATTACATCACATCTCCCTTAAAACAAAGCTTCGTCCCCGAAGCTTAAAGTAAAACGAATCTTCCCATGCAGGTATAAATCAAATCGCCCAAGCATTAATCAAATCACCCAATGCAATTATAAATCAAATCTCCCAGTGCAAGTATGCAGTTCTAAAGTGCACATAAAAACAAGACAAGATGGGTAGTTAAATGCATGGCTGTTAAATCGGGGTATTACATCACATCTCCCTTAAAAGGAGTGACGTCCCCGTCACTCGACTCAAATTTGGTCGAAGAGGTGTCGGTAAGGGAGAGATCATGTTCGACGGGCTCGCAACAAGGATATGACTCGGGTCAGGAACATAAGTTTTGAGTTTGGGTCATGAAAAACGTTATGGAGTCTACCCAATTCAAACGCTGAAGGATATAATGACGTCAGCACATGTTTTAACGTTACCTAATGAAGATGAGAATTTGAAGTCCATAGCGGTGCATTCAAGCATGGGCTAGGATGTTTTTTAATGCAAAGAAAAACTGGCAAGGTGATCGCTTATGCTTCTAGGCGACAAAAGTCTTATGACAAGAATTACCTGCTCATGATTTGAAGTTGGCAGCCAAAGTGTTTGCACTGAAGATCAGGAGGCATTATTTCAATGGTACGACTTGTAAGACCTTTACAGATGGCAAGAGCCTGAAGTACATATTCACCCAGGAGGAGTTGAATATGTGCCAAAGAAGGTTGCTAGAGTTAGGGAAGGGCTACGACATCAAGATCGAATACAACAAAGGAAAACTAATGTAGTAGCGGATGCATTGAGCTGAAAGACGAATCATACGATAAAAATAATGTGGGGTTTGCCAATTAAGCTTTGCGAAGAGTTTAGAAGGCTAGAGGTTTGAGTTTGCATGAAGAGAAACATGGGTAACATTCTGTGTAATTTGACGATAGTAATGAAAATCTACGTAGATAAAAGGAAGACAGGAAGAGGGTGCTTCCGAACAAAAGATCGAGGAGAAAATCAACATGGGCGAAGTACTCGATTTCAAAGTAGAGAAGGATGGTAGAGTGAATTTCAAGGAAAGATGGTGTGTATTAATGAAATGTGCGGATGTAAAAGCTAAAATTAAGAAGAAAACTCATAACAGACCATAATCGGTACATCCAGGAAAAGGCAAGTTATACAAGGATTTGGAAAAGTACTTCGGGTGGAAAGATATGAAGAAGGAAAATAGCTGATTTTGTCAAAAGAAACTTTCGGTATTTGACTTGTAAAAAGGTCATGCCCCAGCACCGGAGACTAGGCGGGATATTGCAATAATTGGAGATTGGAAATGGGACTCCATCTAAATGGAATTTGTTACAACTTTACCTGTTCGACGAATGGGTTGAACCAGATTTGGGTGGTAGTCGATTGACTGAACGTGACGACAAGGTTCATTCTCGTGAAAGAATCGTGGAACATCGAAAAGAGGGCGGACGTATTTAACAAGAATGTGGTAAGACTACACAGAGTACCAAGCTTGATTATTTGTGATAGAGATTCAAACTTCATATCACATTTCTAGAAAGACCTACAAAGTCCATGGGCACCGAGACGAGGTTTGACACAGAATTTCAAGCAACTACGGATGGAAATATTGAAAAGACGATTCAAACGTCGAAAGATATGCTAAGAGCTGGCATTTTGGGACTTGGAGGTTCATGGATGGACAAGTTACCACTAATCGAATTTTCTTATAACAAGAGCTACCATGATAGCTTAGGGATGGCATTCTATGAAGCAATGCACGAGAGGAAGTGTAGGACACTACTGTGTTGGAGCGACAACAGCGATATGATTATACTTTGACCAAAATTTGATCGAGGATTCGACAAACCAGATTTGGATGGTTCCGCAAGGGATGAAGGCAGTCAATACTTAAGATGATATCTAGGTTACCAAGATCGAAAAGAATCGGATAAGAAGACAGCTTGGCTCTTAAGACTTCTAGGTTGACTTCGAGGTACATGGTATTACAAGATATGACTTCTTCACTAAGGGCAGAGATGACGATAGATATTGGAATAGGAGTGGTAAGTCTATCTTCTTAGCAAGGTAGATGATACGAAGGAAAGAATCTACTTCAGTACACATGCATGCACCAAATAAGTTTAAACACTTAAACATATATTAATCCATCCATCAAATAATCCACATAACAATTAAATGAAACATATCAATCTCAAAAGGAAATACCAATCTTAAAGCTAGCTAAACGTTCACTCTCGTGGTAAAATAAATGCATAATTGATAATCCTAAGGGTGGGATGGGTGTGGATCTACTCCTCATCATCAGTGGTGAACATGAATTCGACATCATCAGCGTCAATCTCAATACTCGACCGAAATAAACTCAAATAAAGCAAGTATGTAACATGGATAGCTAACAACTTAACGAGTTGCAGTCACATAGCAATTTATCTATTCTTAACGAACATGGATTCTCAGATAAGCATAAAACACACTAGGAAAATTAAACAACGGCTAAACAAACCCACATCCCCGGCTTGTTTAGTTTTAAATTTCCGGTTTTAGTTGTCCTATGTCCATTTTAAATTTTGAAAAAGTTCCCAATTATAATTAATCTTTATTAAATGGAAATCGAAAAGTCACACTAGCGTTGGAACCGTCGGCTCTGATACCATCTATAACAACCCGGATCCTACGGTTCCTGCTAGTACAACTTAACGATGATCCAAAGAAAACTTTATTGAAATAAAAGGAGGAAAACTCCAACATTTTTGTACAGAAATAATAAAACATTATTTGAATCCAAAAGAAACATCTACTACAACATGTTTGCTAGTCAATTCTACTCTTTAACTCGTGTGCGCATTCCACCCCAGCTAGCTTATTCATGACCTGCGGTTTTAAAATAGCAAAAGCCGACGCAGGAAAACATTTATCAGTAAAAACTGAGTAAGCACATACTACAATGAGTAAAACAAGAGTTTTGGCTAGAACAAACATGATTATAAGAACCTTTGAAATAACGCTAGTGTAAAAAATACATGATTGAGGGAACTTTGAAATTAAACCGGATATAAAAAAGGTACCACTGTCATTTATTAGTTTGGCTGAGGCATGAAAACCAAGCGGGTAACGTATGTCCACAGAGAGGTCACGATGCAATATAAAAAGGTACCTCTTGGGACATCGCCCGTCCCAATTCACCAAGAGCGTTAGAAGGTAGCCCTACGCATACCCCGCTCGAACCATACTATAGGACCTTAAGTGTCGACACCCCTATACCGCAGTGACCTACGTCAGTATAGGTAGTACTCTATAGTTTCCACGCCTTATAAAACCCATATAGGGTAGGGTATGAAACCCAATGAAGGATCGCTTATAAGCGTCCTTGGCCGTATTAGCCTTCACGCACATCCTCTGTACATCGCCCCATATCCATTATCGTTCATTAAATCCAAGTTTTCAATTCGTTTCTAAGATAACATTCTTTCCAAAATTGTCTTGACAAAAACCATAAACTTTGGAGTCAACTTTTGAAGAGTAACGCACGATATGCCAAAATCCATTATAACTCACACCAAAGCACATTTTGATAGTTGAAGACATTGCACATATGTACTTACCTGAATCGAAGAGAGTTCGTCACACGAAAGCAAGCAAATTCCTAGTAATATGGATCCTCCACAACTTCCCTGTCTACGAACTCGGCGTCTACAATAATCACATAATCCTATATTAACACATATTCGTCTACACAGACATCGCAATTAAATGTTCTATATGAAGTGAAAGTGCAACCCCCAAATAATCCCCCAAACGAATTATATTTACTAGCCAATAGTTGCATGTTTAGAAATTTACAATTAATAAGAAAGTGATGGTTTACGGTTATATAAGAATTGAAATAAATAAAACTTATGTAATATTTAAAAGCTGGTTTGTTTTACGAAGGATTTATTTTATATGAATAAAAGTATACTTTCATTAAGTTAAAAAGTCTATTTATGTTATGTAAAGAAGGTGTCATGAAACAAACTCAATTTCTTTTAATATTGTTGCGTGTTTGAGAAAGTACAAAAATAATGCTAATATTTACTAGTCTTTGTAAAGTAGCATTTTAACAATTTATAAAAAAAATTAAATATTCAATCCTAAAAGAAAAATTGTCAATTATATTTTTATAATGTATGTATATATAGATAATAAAAATACTAGTTTACAAAATGATAAAACAAATAAGATTATACTAGGGGTGTAAACGGTTCGGTTTGGTGCGGTTTTTGCTAAAACCATAAACCAAACCGAATACATCGGTTTATTAATTTTGTAACCAAACCAAACCATTTGAAATGATGAACCGAACCAAACCAAACCGAAAAACATCGGTTCGGTTCGGTTCGGTGCGACCGGTTTGCGTAAAAATTGTCGAATGGATATTTAATAGTACTTTGTCAACGAATTTTAAGTTTTAAGTGAAAAATAAATAAATTTCCTTAAAAAAATATGTACAACTAACGTTTTAGAGAGAAAATATGATGAAACGTGAGAGAAATGGAGAAGCTTAAGATTAATATAATCATTTTTATTGAATCTATCTACTTGTGTTTCTCTTTTCTTGATTATTTAATATGTTTTACGCAATATACGTAGTAAAAGTACGTTAAGCACATACCGGTTCGGTTCGGTTTGGTACGGTGTGATAATTTTACAAACCAAAAACCAAACCGAATAGACCGGTTTGTGAAAAATTGAACCGTTGATAAACCGAAAATCCAAAAAAACCATTCAAAACCAAGCATTTCGGTTTGGTTCGGTCGGTATGACCGGTTTATTCGGTTTTCCTTACAGCCCTAGATTATACTTTGATATTATATAAATAAACAATTTGTTAAAAGACAACACAATACCCAATGCTCTATTTACATACAAATAGTTCCCTCTACAGTTTCATAATGTACAACGTAACCCCCATCTATTCACAATCATTTTCGTCTCACTTTCTTCCCCAAACACTACTGTAATAACACTGTACTAACAAACCCACACACATACACATATCAACCCACAAACAATTGATTCTAAATGAAGATTAAGAATTAACTTGAAGCATCAGGATGAAATTGGGATCGAAGCGAAGATATTGTTGTTACCAATTGAAAAAGAGTCCGGATGAGAATACGGCGGCGACGAAGGAGGCGACGGGGACAAATCCGCCGCTGCTGCTGGTGGGCTTCGGCCCTCTGGTTCGTCGGCGAGGGAGGACGACGGCGAAGGGAAGCAGGGAAGGACGGCGACGGCGGTGGTGGGTCGACGGTGAGGAGGACGGCGGTGGCGAACGACGGGCAGAGACGCGGCGTCGGGGGTTCGGCGACGCAGAGGGAGGCGTCGGGGCGGCCTGGGTTCGCCGGCGGTCCTGGGTTCGGGCCTGGTGCCGTCGGCGTCGGGTCTGCTTCGGCGGCCGACAGAGAACAGAGAGAGAGAGAGCGAGGGAGGGGCGGAGAGTGCGAGAGAGAGATGGCGAGTGCGAGGGAGAGAGTGTGAGATTGAAATTGATAATCCATCGAGACCCAATTTGGGTTCAATTTGGAAGGTCAAAACGGCAAATTTAATGCAAAGATGAGATCTTCGGCTTGATTTGTGTGATTAGCGAACCAAATTTCAAGAAGAGAAGCTAAGATTGGTATATTGCCATAGATGGTGATTTGCCGGAGAATGAGGAACGAAACATCACTGTGAAGAAAATGGTAATGGGGAAGAAGATGAGAGAAAGATTATGGTGTGGTGGGTGTATCACTAGCTACGGTGGTTCGCTACGCAATAATAATTAAAAGGTGCACTTTGGACACGTTATAAATGTTAAACGATATGTAACACTTTACCCACCCTATACACACTAACTAAAAACAAAAGTCATCTTTAAGAAAATATTTTTTTTTTATAACAATAACAGTAAAATAAATATCAATAATAATGATAATAATAATAATAATAATAATAATAATAATAATAATAATAATAACAATTATAATAATAATAATAACAATTATAATGATATTGTAATTGGAAGAAAGTCTATAAAGAAATATACTTTTTGTAAGAATTAATAACAATAATGATAATAATGATAATAACCATTTAGTAAGAGAAAAACACTTTTATAATATCAAATAGTGGCCCGGAATATTCGTTAAACTCCCAAAAATACCCCTGAAAAATATCGGGGTATTACATGCAAATCCTAATTTATGTGTTTTTCAGCGTGATTGCAGTATCCTTCTCCGTATGAGTTCTCACCGGATGGTCAGGCCTTTTCCAAGGGAAGCCAACCAAGCTGCTGACTGGATGGCCAGGTTAGGAAATCGCCAACTACACCCTTTTGAGCGGCACTCAGCTATTCCAACTGGTCTTTCTGTCATCCTGACCAATGATCGAAGTGTGGTATCACTAATCACCGAGTGCAAACTATCAAGAACGGATGAGGACCTCTGAACACTGTGTTCTTGTGTGCTGCAGACAAGTTACTGCTGTGTTCTTCCCTGTTCGGACTTCTAC
Organism: Linanthus parryae; assembly: GCA_023055425.1. NCBI lineage: Eukaryota > Viridiplantae > Streptophyta > Magnoliopsida > Ericales > Polemoniaceae > Linanthus > Linanthus parryae. Next base: position 5,482,654 of record JALGPY010000002.1, read on the forward strand.
TCTTGCTTGTTTCCTTCTGGTCTATCGTGCCTCTGGGATTTGTTTGGTCAGCTATATAAATTATTGTAGGACTCTTTTGGACGCTTTAATATAATATAAGGGTTTTGTTTGCAAAAAAAAAAAAAACATATTAAGTTGTTAACACCTGTCACATGGCTATCTAAAAAAAAAGATAGCCCGATTATCAACATGTACAACTCAACGAGGGCCGGCCCTGACAGATGAAGCATGGGTTTTAGGCCCCAAGTCTAACTAGGGTCCAAAGGGTTTTAGAAGTCGATAGTATTTTGAATTTTCTGTATTTTTAAGGGGGGCGTAAGTGTCTTTGTAACCCATGACAAATAGCAATACAAATAGCACTACATATGCTCTGTGTATTCGCGCCAATTATCTGCTGCCCCAATTATCTTCTCCACTCGTCGTAACCCTAACCCTAGAAGAAGGTACAGTCGATGGAAATCTATGGAGGAATCAGACGAGATAGCAGTGAAAGTGAGGAGGGATGGATTGCGAAGGCTGGCTTCAGATGGAAATCTATGGAGGAGGAATCGGAGGACCAGCGCAAATCAATCTACATCAGTACGTATGACGTAATCGGCAGTAGGATGAGCACCACCTATGACGAGTGCCCATGGTATGTGATTAGTTCCGACGATCTGTTTCCTTCCTCCTCCTCTCTTCCGATGAACCCTAGCCCCATCTCTCCGGCACCCATCCCCAGACTGCCTGGGATTGAATGTTTCACTCTTGTGTATTTGTACCCCCGGATCTATCTCATCGGCGGTAGAACCACCTTGCCATTTTACGAAATACCTCGACGGTTGGCGGAATCAGCCGCTGGTTGCAGGTCTGTGTATTCGTATGACACCACCGCCGCCGGCAACAAAGGGGTTTGGCAGGAGATGAAGGAGATGGAATCTGCAAGAATGAGTCCTTGTGCATTCGCTCTGGACGGTAAACTCTACGTCTTTGGAGGCCTCTCCTGTTCTTGCTGTGACGACATGAAGGCTGTCGGTACCAACTGTTACGCCACAAAGCCATATTTGGAGATTTATGATCCGTTAACTGATAAATGGGAAGCTCGACTCCACGGCGCTTGTGCTTCTCTGGGGACTTTTACTTCGCGTCTCTCTGCTCTCTTTGAGGATCGCTTTGGCTACAGGCATGTTCTTTTCCACACTGATATTTTACATCTTTGGACTTATAATGTTGATCTCAACCTTCTTACCTGCCGCGACAAGAGGTTTTTTTCCTCCTGCGAGCAACCTGCTGCGGTTGTGGATGGTATCCTTTTCAGTTCAAGTGAGTCCGGATGGGTAATCGGGTATGATCTGACCTCCCCTGATGAGTGGTGTGGAGTGGTTGTAACTGGATTAACCAAGGGTAAAGAGATACCTTATCCACAGGATGCTGATGTTAGTCTGCTTGGCATTGGTCAAAACCGGCTATGTATCACGTACCCTGACGAGATGGATCGTGTCATCTTCTGCTCCGTCGTCAAAGTGAATCGGACAACCGGCGGGGGGCTGCACGCTGTCGTTGAAAACTTCAAGAGCTACTCCTACCGTGGCTTTGTTGGCTGTTCCATGGAATGCTTGGCTTTCTAGGTAGGCATGTACCCCATTTACTAATATCCAACAGAGTAACTCTTGTGTATATCTCCATTGTTTTCACTGTTGATTTCATTTAGAGGGAATGCTTTTGTAATCGAGAAGAAAACTTGCATCCTGTATAATCGCTGAAATCTATTACGAAACGTTTTGTATTGGATATATTATCTTACTCTACCTCTTGGAGTCTTCTAATAATTCGAATTCAAACCACTTGGTCGAGTGAACTTTAGCTTATTAGGCCGGGGGTTGGGGGTACTGTCCTATATTTGACTGCTCGTTTGATGGGATGGGTTTAAACTGTCACTCTCGGCTGGATGACGTGCACAATTAGCTCCATCAGTTCATCTCTCGAGAGATCGGACTGTGAGGTCATCCCTATGGTACCGTTTGACAGCCCTATATTCTGTTTTCCCTCTTCAAAAAAATTTCATTTCCTCTCATCTTCTTGAAGACTTTCTCTATCCGCTACTCTTCTATTTTGGTACCTCACAGGCTCGCATTCATCTCTGATGCAACCAGCCAGGGGTGGACCTATGTAGGGGCAAGGGGGGGCAGTTGCCCCCCCCCCCCCCCCCCCCCCCCCCCGAAATCTGAAAATTTCTACTAGTACCTCCAGTTTTATAGATCTTTTATGAGTAACCCAAAAGGAATATACAATTTTGCCCCCCCACCCCTAAAATTTCAAACTGCCTAGTTGTCCAAGTGGTTAGTTGTTGTAGATGGCAAATCCCAGTACACAGGTTCAATTCTCCTCCCGGTCAACTATTTTTTTTCATTCTTTATTAATCTTGCCCCGGCTGGGTTGATTTCCTGGCTCCGCCACTGCAACCAGCTACAATTACCTGCCACTTAATTTGCAGAGATTTCCATTCTTCCACGTCCCCTTCCCTTCTTCTGCTCACCGGAAAATACACAATACCCTCAACCATGAGATGGCACATAAACCAATCTCAATCATTCTGTCGTCATTGTCTAGGTGCGGAAAATACCTAGTTCAACATACTTAGCTAGAGCTGTCAAACGGGCTGGTTAACCCGGATTTTAACCAAACACACGACCCCGAGCCCGATTGGACAGAACCGGGACCATAACCGTATATTACCGGGCTAGGGCCGGTCAGAGCCTCTGTTGATCCGAGTCCGAGCCCGGGGCGTACTGAACTGAGCCCGGTCGGTTAACCGATCCGAAACAGAGGCTGTCGGCCGAATTTCCCACTAGCCCGACCGTTAACCGAGCGCGAGCCCGAACCGGTATACCGGTTACAGTTACAAGGGCCCGGGCCGGTTAACCGTAACCGAAGCGCCTCAACCCGAGCCCGAACGGTTCAAGCAATTCCGGGGCAGCTCTATACTCAGTACATAGCTCGGGAAGAGTATGAGAATCTTGAATCAAATGATAATGTTGTATTCGATAACAGATGAGAGGGTTAAGGTGAATTTGGGAATTCGAATTCAAAACACTTGATCGAGTGAACTTTAATCTATTAGGCCGGGGATTTCCATTCTTCCACACCCCTCTGCTTCTTCAGCTCACCCGCAAATCGCACAACACCCTAAACCTTGAAAGTGGAACACTAACCATTATCAACCAATCTCAATCATTCTGTTGTCATTGTCATTGGGGATGATTTTGTGAATCTTGAATAAGATGATATAATAGGTGAGAGGATTAAGGTGAATTTGGGAATGTAATTTTCTGCGTTCAAATTGGAATAGAGTTGAAATGAGATCCTGAACTGAGTTCCAATCAAAGCTCCCACTAAAGACTATATTTGGGTTGGAAAATGGGATTGTTTTTTTGGATTGATTCAAAGTGTGTTGTTAAATTGGTAATATTCTTTCATTTATCTGCGAACCCCGGTGTTTTAAGGGGAGAAACTGTTGTTGGTTAGGCCAAGGTGACGTTCTGCCGAGTGCCGACATCCATGTTTCATCGGGCTATGGCTAGTTCGTCAAGTGGTGGGTTGATACAGAGAGTGCGCTAATTTTTTCGCCAAACGTGATAATTCTTGTTAAGGTTTTGAGGCCCCTAGCATATCGAGTAGGCAAAAAGTATCTATATCAAAATAGCAAGTAGTTGAAAAATAATTTGGATATCCCACTAAATAATTTATCTGCTATTTTGTTCAAAGTGTGAAGGGATTGTCTTTGAAGGCCAATCTACCATAACTAATTCAAAATCCCTTGATTAGGCATGCCAATGGCTGGGACAGACCCGACCGGAACCTAACAAACCCAACATTTGCCGACCCAGACCCGTCTAGAGACCCAGCAGACCGGATACGGGAGACCATAAACACAAAGGTTTGGGTTCGGGCCAGAGCCGTCAGACCCTCTTGTGGGCCCATACCCGTTAAACCAAAACCCTCTGATCCATTTCCATTTTACTTCGTACAGATCTTCTTGGGGATGTTATTTGAGAGAAAGAGTTGGGAAAAAGAGAGGTTTTCACAGATGTTGGATTTGTGAGATAACAAACGAGTGATCGTTGACAATTACTAGAGAGAGTTTGATGGTGATTAATAGTATCTAAAAAAGAGATTTGAGAAATATGGAAGCCAACAGAAAGAGAGAAATCAATAAACAAGTCTAATGTGGGATAAAGAAATATCCCATATTTTTTCTGAGAGAACATTGAAGCATTTGCCATGAATAAGAAGGAAAAAACCAGTACGAATATAGATTCCTAACTCTATGTTGGGTCAATGGAATGAATATAGATTATAGATTTCTGCCTATGTTCTAACACTGTTGATAACTTTATAATTTCTTTCCTTCCAAATTCCCCAGTAAAACCATGAGAACATACCCAGAATAATGTGCTTTTCTCTGTCATTTTCTGTCATTTTATTGATCGAGCCAATGAAAGGCGGTGATTTTTTTTCCATACCAGCTTAGAGAAAGAACATTCCTTGAATAAATGAAGCTCAGATATTGCAGCCTCACCACTTAATAAACATATATGTCATCACCCTCCCACCCTTTTTGCTTCAATATTGCTGCTACTGGCATATTGCCATTGATAATTCTACACATGAAGAGTTTGATCTTTGGTATAATAGGAAGCTGCTGCCAAATCTTACTCCAATACTGGTTTATGCTAGTGTCTCCATTAGTTATAGCACCAACGCATTTTTGAGCTAACTCCCTGAAGTGTGCAACGGTAAGTTAATTAGTACTGACGTTGGTGTTTTGTGGCACTATCACTCTTTGCATCAATTGAGTTGACTGTGATATCTTGCACAGTTCCATTAACCAAATTCAAACTAGTTTTGTGGCTCAAGTTTGGGAGAATCAGTAGCCGGATTGTAAGATGTCATAACTCTTTACCTGCAACTAGTAACTTGTCATCTTGGTGACTAACTCATGATGTTTATGCTTCTGCAGGAGCTGTTAGTGAAATTCAGAGCCACAAAATTTGCAGTGTCTTGTAGTTGTGGATGATGATGATGATGATGATGATGATGATTAGTAGCAGCAGGATATAGCAAATCTGATCTCACATATGAGCCAAAAAGGGATTAGTAACAGTGTCTTTTATGTGGGCTGCTTGGCTTTCTAGGCACACAGGTACTATATATTTAGTACTACTTCATAGAGTAACAAGACTTCGCACATTTAACATACAAAACATACCAGATAGCACAATAGTAGATATGCAGTGGACGAATGGAGCCACATACTTTGTCCGCATTTCTTACGTATGAACAGCTACTGTAAACAATAGCATCTCCATGTCTATAAAATTTGTTTGATAGTATAATGTTTACGGCTTACGAGCACCATCAACAGATTTATATATTTGTTTCATTTGTACGTACTAAGGGGCTGAACGAATTGAATCGGAAAAAAGCACTTACAGAAAGAACAACTCACGGTACCTTGCCTTGTAATGAAATTTAGGATTTTGACACTTGGGTTGTGAAAAATCCGGTATTCCTCTGTCTTGAGATAGAGCGCCAATATAAAATCATGATACATCAGTTTTTTACTTTCATGGTCCAATGCAACACTTCATGAACAAGCATTGATATTTGGGGGGGGGGGGGGTGGCTCTTTGTAACTAATGTCCAGGAATTCCCCTATAGACCCACACTTGATACAGTATGATGTTCATCTATCCTATGCTTGCGCATCAGAATGTTGACAACCTTATAATCACAATCAGCAAAATGATATCTAATTCCATAGCAATACTTACTAGCAGAAGCATATCCAAATCCAGAATCATGGGGGCCGGGCGGGCCCTCACTAAAATGAGTCGGGCCTGGCCCTAGACCGGCTCCCTCCAACAAGCGAATCGGCCCAGCCCCTTAAACCCTCAGCCCGGCTCCTACCCGGGGCGGTTCGACTTGCCCCCCGCTCTAACCCGGCCCGCCCCCTCTGGGCCGGTTCGGCCCCCTAAAAACAGTACAGTTTATTAATTTTTTTATTATATATATATATATCAATATTAAAATCACCCGGCCCTCTCAACCCCTAAAACCCGGGTTTTGGCCCGGGCCCAGTGGGGTACAACTTCCCTCGATTTCAATCCGGCCCGGGCCAACCATCTCTACCACCGGGCCCCTAACTCGACCCGGAACCCGCCCAAAATTGGCCCGATCCCCTGACAACTTCAATCCAGAGCTACCAACAGGGCATGTGAAAGCTTCTAGTTTCAGTAAACTAGGTGCTTTCGAGTGGAAGGGTTCCACAAACAGGTTTCAAACCAGCCAGACATTAACATCAAGCCGTTACAGTTACCACAAATCTGAGGCTGTTCCCTTTCGAACCGCTTATGACAGTATGGAATAACAACTTGGGAGCTCTCTGGTAAATTCCTCTTTCGGGATTTAGTTCTGATGTGGGAAAGAAGTAGCACTTTACGCCTATATTCCTGATACAGGGGGTAATCCCGAGGGTTGCAAAGATCAAGAAAGTCGAGGTCTAATGATTTCAGAATGTCATAGGAAGTATCGCCAAGTATGAGGATGTGATTTTGTCGGGTTTGTTTTGACCGACTTAGGTGTGTTGCGATGAATAATGGACTGTCGACACCGCATGACTTTGGACACGCACCTCATCTGGACGAGGATTTTGTCGGAAGTTTATTGATTATCTCGACCATCAATCGGTTGGTAGCATCAGTAGCATTGCGTTTGGAAACACCTGATATTGTGTGTTTATAGAGCGTTTACGATTGCACTCCGAAAACTTACAATGAAATAGAGCATTTCTAATATGTCACTAATATGTCATGCAAAATGTATTATTAGCAAAAAAAAAATAAAAAATTAGTGAAATATTGAGGTTCATTAGCATGCATTTTACAAAACATGCATCTTTCTCTTTATATACAGAAAACCAGAAAGTAGGTATGCAAAATTAATATGTCCATCTCTCTTCTCCAATGCATTTCACAATTGCACAATTTAGCTATTTGACTCACAAAACTAAATTATGCTCTTGGAGCGAACCCTCAAAAAATGCATGTCATGTGAAGTCTAAAATATGTACATTTTACATTGTTTCACCTCCTACTGCTGGATATGCTCTTAGAATGTGATTATGTTGATGTAGTTATGATTTTCAAGATGCAAGAGAGTTTCTAGTTTCTATTCAAACCCGAATAAGAGATGGGAAGTTTTTTGCTGGAAAGAGTGAAGGATTGGTCAATCAAATCAAGAAAAGATTGACTAATAATTAGGTATTCTGGATTAAATGATGCGGCCATACTCTAGTCCATACAACACATGCCACATGATATGAAGTACATATGTGTCATGTGCTGTATAGACTGGGGTAGGGAACATTATTTACTCTAGAGTACGTAATAACTCATCTGCATAGGCTGAAGTTGTTATCCGTCTAGATTATTTAGGGTAAAAATCACTTTAACCCACTCAGGTTTGACTCAAAGACACTTTAAGCCCTTCAAGTTTGGGAAATAACACTTGCAGCCCTTCAGTGTGCCAAATCTTCAGGATACTTCCATCCCTTGAATGTGTCATTCTATACTCTAGGAGGAAGAATGTGTACCAAAAATAAATGTTTGTCATGTACGCACACTACCAGGCTGCCGGCATCACAAAGGGTGAAAGTCAAAGGGTGAAAGTGTCCTTCCCAAAACTGGAAAAGGGTGAAAGCATCTTTCGTAGCAAACTTCAGGAGGTGACATTGTCTTTTACCGTTTTTTCTATAAATTCCGATGTTCTTTAGCAAAAGGAAAGGGTATGGAACCAAAGAGGAATGATCAAAGAGAATACAAGTACCGTACTTGTAAAAGTTCTTGTAACTCTAATGGAACCACCATCCAAGTGCAGGAAAATATCTAGAAATTGAATCCCCAATTTCCAACCAGGCCAAATCAGAGAATAGATTTCCCCAACTTAGAGCATAATCCAATCATGTAGTATAATACACAACATGCAATCACACAGAACTTCAAATTTCTTTATGCATCTCTCGAAGAAAATAGGAGTGACTTTTATGGGTTACGGACTTAGTAAAATGTGCTTGGTTATGTAGCTACCGCTAAAACAAGTGGGTGGAAATTCGGATCCATGTGAGGCGTTGTAGTTCTCCTATAACACAATTGAGTAAATGTAGAAGGTTGAGACTTGAGAGTCAGCGGTCAAGAGGTTTTACCGGAGCTAGGAATGTGGTTACTTGTTTCATCTCATAGACTCGTGATGATAAATGATGAGATGAGAATGACAACTGACACGTGACACTCTAACAGCCACAAATGTGAAATAAAGTATTCACACATTTGTTGTTATTTTCCAATTATCTCAACTTCGGGCATTAGGCACGATATTGTGATGTTAGAATTCTTTTGTGTTATTGGCAAAATGAGTGATAAATTTTGAATCTCAACTTCTGTGCGCCATGAAAAATTTCAGACAGTGTTTGCGCACTGTGGTGCGTGGTGAGGTGTTTATGAAGGCTTCTTTGCCTAATGTTTAGATGATTGGTAGACAAGTAAATATTTAATTTTTTGTTCGAATCAGAATAAATGTATAGCATCTTGTTTGAGAAACGTTGCACTAAATCACCTCTTTGTAGTATTTGTCTTGAGGCTCCTAAAACAATAGAGCACTGCTTCCTGCATTGTGAGTGGGTGGGGCCTATTGGAATGGGAATTCTCTTTCCCAATCAGTGCAGAAGAATTGTTAGTTTGAAATCTTGGCTTGCAGAAATGATTGATTCTGTTGAGAAAAAGAACTGTGCAGGAACAAGATGCTTGCTCTCTCTTATATGTTTGTGGAATGTTTGGGAGGTTAGAAATGAAGCTGTTTTTTTAAGGTAAAGCCAAGACCTGAAGTGGTTGTACTAAGAAGCTAGAAAGAGTGTGATACTGTCTTGCAGCTTTTGGAGAAGATGAAGAATCCTGGTGTGAAATTGAATATTTCAGGGTTAAAAAATGCAATAAGGAAACCTCCCCTGCTAATATGCTAAAATGCAATGTTGACTCTTCTTGGTGTGAATACTCTTACGATGCTTGGTTGGGTTGATTGATTAAAGACTCTTGAGGAGAACTTTCGGACTGGGGACGGGCTTTTGAACCTTGTGCTTCAATTTTAATGGCTGAAGCTCTTACCTTGAGGTTGAGGTTGATAATCAAACAGTGGCTAATAAAGGTGGAAAGTAGGAAATAGACATTGTCATAGCTGCCATTTTCTCTTAGCAGAGTTTGGTGGATACCTAGAAGTGCTAATGACGCAGTTGATGCTTTAGTTAAGACAATTGGATTTGAAAGGAATATGTTAGATAGAGAAGATTCTAAGTTCAGGTTAGTTGTAGAGGAGGACAAAAAATTGTTGCAATCAAGTTTCAAGTTCTTCTTAATGAAAGGTTTTTATTGTTGAAAAGAGAAGTTGGACTAACGTAATAACATGACTAAATAACGTTTGCTGGAAGTTTGTTATTAAAATCGATGCTTCTGTTGTTTAAGAGAAAACAAGGAAAAAGAAGAAAAAGAAAAAAAAACATCCTCCTTTTCGTCGAGGAGCCGGGTTTTTGGAGCATCGCCTAACACTGGGCCGTCGTCGCTGTGATAAAGTTGTCCTGAAAATTGGACAATACGCAATACCTCTGTAGAAAAATGGATCTAAGAATGGTAGTAGTGCGGTCATACGGAACAATTGCAAGGCAGACTGTGTCAGTTTCCACAGTAACGATGTAGTTATCTTCGTGCAGGTTCATGTTATCATCTGAATTCTCGTCATCGTCATAATCAAAGCAAAAGACAAGCTTGGGTATGGATCGCGCCCAGACGATGTATCAAAACAAAGATCACATCGTGGGGGAGGGTTCGGCTTTACATCTCGGTAGCCTCACATGACATGCCACTAGATTTTAGTAAACTCTTTTTCAATATTTATTAGTTGGTTTGCTCAAATATCTCATACCTAATGATCCAAAAAGATAAATAAGGAAACAAAAAGAACTTTATCGCCAGTACGCATTTTACAAATGTAGGTGAGAAAGCAAGAACTGATCTCCATAAGTGTATCGCTTGTGACTTTATAGTACTAGGTAATCATTAAGAAAGTGTGAGAATGAAAATGTTCCATATGAATGACTATGATCATGCTTCATATGAAAGACTATGATCATGGTTCATGGGTATTATGCGCTTTAAGAAATGAATATTAAATAAGAAAAAACAAAGTTCACCCTAAAGGAGCAGCCAATATTGGAGTTTTAACTGACTCACATTAGGCAAAATAAAACAAAAACGAAGATAGCAAAAGTTCAGGCAATACTGGAGTTTAACTGACTAATATAGGAAAGGTGAAATGTTTATAAAATATGTCGATGGCACGTGTGTGGAAAGGTCCACTGTGCCTTCACAGGCTGATTCTTTCTTTTTTGCCGATAGAGATATTATACTACCTACGTTCCTTCTCTATGTACTTGCACGATTTTTTAGGGTCACTTTGACCCGGCAATTTGGTTAGCTAAACGATGTGAGGATTTTATAATTTTTGTGTTTTCCCCTTTCGAAATAAATTTCACTCTTATCTTCTTGAAGACTTTCTCTATCCACTAGGACCACTACTCCTCTATTTTGGTACCTCACAGGCTTGCATTCATCTATGATGAAACCATCGACAAGTACGTGCTCACTTTGCAGAAAATTCCATTCTTCCAACATCCCCTTTGCTTCTTCTGCTCGCCGGAAAAAAACACCCTTAACCTTAAGACGTCACATCAACTATCAACCAATCTCAATCATTTTGTTGTCATTGTCTAGGTGCAGGGAATGCCTAGTTTAAGATACATGACACATAAATTGGGGATGCGTATGAGAATTTTGAATTATATGATAATGTTGGTATTCGATAACAGATGAGAGGATAAGTTAACTTTGGGAATGTAACTTTATACGTTCACATTGGAATAGAGTTGAAAATGAGATCCTGACTGAGTTCCAATCAAAGCTCCCACAATAGACTTGGATTTTGGGTTGGGGAATGGGATTGATTTTTTTGGATTGATGGAAGCTGTGGTTAAATTGGTAATATTCTTTCATTTATTTGCAACCCTGATGTTTTAATGAGGGAAACTGTTGTTGGTTGGTTGGTGAAGAGGTGGGTTAGGCCAAGATGACTTCTTGCCGACATCGATGTTTCATATGGCTATGCCGAGTTCGTCAAATGGTGGGTTGATACGGAGAGCATAGTTGTGAATACCGTTCCGGTTCCCCTTCCGTTTTGCTCTTGGGAACGGAACGGTCCCGGATCCGGACGGAACGGCGATCCGTTCCGGATTTATCCCATTTTTACTCTCTCTCTCTTTCTCTCTCTCTCTATATATATATATAACACAATATTAGTGATGCCCATAACAACATCACAATGCAATTTTTTTCAAAATACTTACTAAGTGGTCACACAAATAAACGCAAGTCCAAAGACATTAAACGCAAGTCCAAGAACATTAATTTATGGGTAAAAGACACTTTCCACCCTCCATCTATGGACAAAAGACATTTTGCCCCCTGATTTATGGAAAAAAACATTTTGCACCCTTGTCAGAGTTAAAAACTAACACCACACTAACGGAAATGCCAAAAGACAAAATTGCCCTCGAAAGTTAATGAAATTTCACCACTATAAATATCAAATTTTTCTCCTCTTCCTCCAACTTCTAACCCTAACAGCCCCCTTATCTCTCCCTCTCTCTGCACCATCTATCCCTCTCCAAATACCCACATCTCCCTCTGTCCATCTCCCCCTCATCACCCCGAACCCACCTGCCTCCATCCGCTGCCTCTACCAAGGTCAACCACCACAGTAAAATCACGAACCCACTCTGACCTTCAAATAGAATCCTCGCCCTTCTTGAATCGACCATCGTCGACCTCCATTGGAAGCGAACGACGACAGCCGCCGAAAGGAGGAAGCCGCAGCGGTGACGGCGGTGGTGAACTTCATCGGGCCACTATTTCGTGGAGGGCGGTGGTCGTCGGATGGGGGAGTCAGGTGGAGAGCTTCGTCGGGGTGGGTTGTGGAGTTCGACTGAGTGGGTTGTGGGTCGGCTCTCAATTAGAGAACCCTGCTCTCGAATTGCAGCGGTGGTGTTTTGTTGTGTTAGGGTTGCAGCAACTGATTCTTAACACATATTTGATCTGGTTTTGGTTTCTGAAGCTCAGTCTATGGGGGGGGGGTTTCCATAGAAGTTGTTGATTGGTAATTTTGTGGGTGAAGTACTAGTACCAGAATGGAAGGTAGTTGTGGGTCAATCGATTTCGATTGGTTTCTTGTTTTCTGTGTTTTGCAAAGACTACGAGTTCCATCGCTTTTCTTGTTCCAGTTGAATTCGAATTGGGTGTTTTGTTCTTGTGGTTGATGGGTTCTGTGCAGATTTCGTAAATTTGTTATTTGTGGGTTTGTTTTTGTGCTTTTCATTCAATCAATATGGTGATTTTAGAGATAGAAGTAGAATTCGTTTTGATCTGCTCCATGGTGGTTCCCCTTTTGCTATTTTTTGTTCAGTGTTTTTAGAGTTATGTGGTATCCTCCTATGTCTTCGTCATTGTTGCTATGTGTTGTTTGTTGAGGGGGAATTTCAGCTCCATATAATTAGAAATTGACATATTGTTGTTGTTGTTGTTGTTGTTGTTGTTGTTGTTGTTGTTGTTGGTGGTGGTGGTGGTGGTGGTGGTGGTGGTGGTGGTGGTGGTGGTGGTGGTGGTGGTGGTGGAGGAGATTTGGTGGTAGTGGTGGTGGTGCTCAAGAACATCAAGAACATAATGAACACTATAATAAACAAAAAAAATGGGTGGTATTTGTCCACAATTCGCAAGGGTAAAATTGTCACAAAAAGTCAGTTTGCACCCCTCTACTAACGGATTGTAACAGAAGGGTGGTATTTGTCCACACTCATTCCGTTAACAAGGGTGCAAAATGTCTTTTTCCATAAATCAGGGGGCAAAATGTCTTTTGCCCATAGATGGAGGGTGGAAAATGTCTTTTACCCTTAATTTATTTGCGTAATGTTCTTGGACTTGCGTTTATTTGTGTGACCACTTAGTAACCACATCAAAATACATTTTTTTTTTCAAAATACTTCAATATTTCTTCATTCACTTAATAGAGTTACATGAAAATAATATTATTTATCTTATGTAAATATGTGGTTTTAAATTTCTTAAAAAAATATGTGATTTTGATGAAATTTTAAGTTCCATAAAACAACACACAAACACACATATAACTAAATTCATTAGTTGTGTTTATATTTAATATCATATATGATAAATTTGATTCAATAAAATGTGTGTTTTAATCATTATTTGTCATTTAAACTAAAGTGGGAATATAATAATTAAAACCAACAAAATAAGTTAACAAACACTTGTCCCAGCGAAAAGTGGAGTTGTTTGTTACCTGGAGGTTGGTTGTTCGAATCATGGCAGTGACAAATAATTTTTTTGCAGAGAGATCCGGATCGGCCCGGATTTTGACCCGGTACGGTACAACGTGTATTCCGTTCCGTTCTGGTGCCAAAACAGAACGTTCCGCCCCGTTCCGGCCGGAACGGAACGGAATTCACAACTATGACGGAGAGTGCGACCATTTTGTTATTTTCGCCGAACCTGATAGCTCTGTTAAGGTTTTGAGGCCTTTAGCGTATCTCGAGTGGGCAAAAGGTATATATATCAAAACATCAAGTAGTTGAAAAATAATTTGGATATACCACGAGTGGTAAAGTTTTAAATTTATCCTTATTTTTAGCTAGTTAATTTCTGTGCTATTCTGCCTACTTTATAAAAAGCGTGATAGCCGTTTAGGAGAGTAACACCCTTTATTCTTAACACCCTCACCAATTACCTTAAACTAGACGTTACCCGGGCAAACTAGACGTTACCCGATGTAAGACTTGTTAATGATTTGTTTTCTTTTAGTGATTACATATAGTGTATTTTTTAAAGAGTTTACATTCACTAAAACAACTACAGTCAATTTTTTCGAGCATAACAATTACAGTGAATTCTGTTCTCAGCATAGTTGTTTTCGGGCAGTTTTTGTAATATTAGCTAGTGAGTTGTTTCTTAAGTTTTTAGAATTATATCAAATGACATGCAAATAATGTATGAAAAGTTAGTGGTAAGCTGTCACTTGTGCTAGCAAAACAAACTCAGCTTTTAACATGTCAATTTAAAATTCCTGTACCGAATATTGCCCACCCGTTTACCTTGTTTGAAAATAGGCGCGTCAATTAAGTGTGCAACAGTCAGGGGCGGAGGCAAGGGGGTCATTTGTCCCCTCATCATTTTCAAGAACTACATATGCACCCCTATATTTTAAAGATTTATTTAATTGTGCCCCCCCCATTTTTATTACAAGTGTGTCCCCTCCCAAATCTCAGTTAAGTCCAAAATATTAAAATATTTCTTAAAATGAACCTTATACATACATTTCATAAGACCATTAACATATCAAAAAAAAATCGTGCGCCCCTCTTCCTTAAAGCTTGGCTCCGCCACTGGCAACAGTAAGTCAATACCTGAAGTTGGTCTTTTGAGGCAGTATCAATCTTTGCATCAATTGAGTTGACAGTGATATTGCACGGGTCCATTAACCAATTTCAAACCCAATAGTTCAACATGAGAAAAATTATGTCTGAAATGGCATGACAAATGCGGAGAAAGAGTTGGAACGATACTAAAGTAGTTAGGTAGTCAGCCTGTTAGAACTTAGAAGTTGTTAGCTAAATCACAAGCATGGTGTGAACCACAAAAACAATGTGATCGTTGTTGGGTAGATCATTCATACATTGTGCCGATCCCGTCCTGTATGTAAAGATTTGATACTTAATCAAATTCAATAAGTTCCTCTCAGTTATCCAAATTTAATCGCTCGCATCAGAGCATCTCGGCAACAAACGAACGAACACGCCTCGAGCAAACCTTGCTTGTAGTCGCGCCAGGAGTGAAAGGACACAGAGGCACGGGGAACGCGCGTTCCCGATGCCTCTGTGGCCCTTCCCTCATGGTGAGTACCCTTGTCATAACTGATAGTACGTTGATTTGGCTTCTTTTTATATTTTTGTTCTCAAGTCTCCATATATTTTGCATCTAATGCTTTTGTGCTCATTATTGTTTCTGTAACTTACCTGATGAAAAATTCAGGATAGTATATGATTTGATATCCATTTGGTAGAGTTAATTATAAGATATTGATATTTTCAAATTTGTTTGACTTGAGTGTTTGAAAGTTCATACTTTATACATCATTTGCTTTTCGAAGCATGTCGTGTAGTAGAATAATGTGACTCTCATAACACCACTGACATGGGTAGTTATTTAGTTTGACCATGATAAAAGAGATACTTTTCCTCACGTCCCATGATTGTACCTGTACACTTTCAGAACCTGTCTTTCTGTCGCATGATTGTACTCGTACACTGAGATACATGTCTGTTTGTTTTTTCTGCATTGTGGTTTATCATTTCATCGTGTTCCTTGTTGTACATGTTCTCTTTCTTTCCACCTACTGATAATATTGCAATCCCCTCGGTTTAAGGGGAGAATGGGGAGATTTTGCTCATGATGCTGGTGAAGCTGGACTGGATCGCATTTCCACTGAAAAGTGGGTATCAAAACTTCATTTATTTCCGTTTCACACTTCTTCCTGGTTTATCTTATTGAGTGTTCCCGTTTCTGCATGACGTGGAATTTCTGTATCAAGACCTGATGCTAGCCTGCTTTCATTTTCTACAGAATGCCTCAACCCAAAATTATTCATTACGAGCGCTGCACTGAAAAGGTATTCTGTCAAATGTTTTCTTTTCACTATTTTCAGCTCGATAGTTTGCTGGTTCATCAAAGTGATTGATGAAGTGGTAGTCGACGATATACATATTGATATATTCGAACAATAAAGTGGAGAATAGAGCATCTTGATTCAACAAATACTAATTACAAGTATTCTCTTTTATGTGAAATCAAATCATATCAATACTCTGTACTGCTGTGTTATTATTTTGCAAAACTCTTCTGCTTGTTGCGAGTTTGATGTTTTTCCTTATTTGTTTAGTGCATAGGAATGCAAAACTCCTTTGTTATTATTTGTGTAGTTTGCGTTGTTTTTCTCTTATGTGATCTCTGAGCAGTGATTTCTAAGCATTACCATTGTGCTATTTGAAATTTCTCTGACTTATGGCTGCATTGCAGTTGATATTGACTGTGGCGCCTCTTCCTTCTCTCTTATTAGGAGTTGGAGGACCCTTTGATACTTATCCATGAGAAAATTATCAATTTTTTTCTTCATATCTTGTGGATGCTTGTATTTTCGTGATCCTATATTAATTAAACAAAAAATATATGATTTTCACAGAAACAAAAGCTAATGTTGATTGTTACCGAAGATGTGGAGAGTGAAGCATTGGCAACTCTCATTTGAAACAAACTCGTTATCTTTACTTATCATCTTCTTGTCCCTAATTGTGAGCTGAGTTTTGTCGATCTCCGGTTGCATTAGTACATATGCAAAAAAGAAAAATAGAAATAAAAAATCCATTTTTTTCACATCCACAATCTGTAAGCACCAAAATCTATCATATGCAACATTGTTCTTTCGTCCTGCATACTAATACTGCTTTTGATGATGATGAAATTGCAGATTTCTTCCTTCCCCACCTCCATCAAATTGCATTCTGCCAAGCCAAGCTGCGATTGCTTTCTTCGCGCTCCACACAACGCACAGACCATCTCCCGGTTGCATATGGAAAGAACCACATGAATTCCCTCCCAAGATTGCAGCAACACACCATCCTGCACAATTTGCAGCTACATGAATGTACTCTTGTAAACTAACACGCACTTTTGCCACAAGAAAAGGTCATCCAATCACAGCTAGTTATACTAATATAGACAGATGGATGTTCTCCACCAGATTGATCCGAGACCTCAAGCCACGTCGGCTGCAATCTGATCCAGTTTCATCCCCTCCTTAACTTGAAATTGTTCGTATCAGCCACAGGCGCAAATATAGTGAGGAGAGAAAGATTGGAAATTTTTGTGCTAGTTATGCCTCAATCCTCTGGTAATTATGTTCCATGAACAATTAAATTTTATTTGTAAAGATTTTGTGATCGGTACCGTTGAATCTCAACCCTTTTGGCGGCATGGGTTGGCAGGAAATTAAGGAGATGGAATCAGCAATAATTAATCCTTGTGCATTCACTCTGGATGGAAAAGTTCGTCTTTGGAGGCCTCGCCTGTTCTTTCTGTGACGACATGAAAGCTTCCGGTTGGAACTGTTATACCACAAAGCCATACTTGGATATTTACGATCCATTAACTGAGGCATGGTTGTAACTGTGGATTAACTGAGGGTAATGAGATACCTGGTGAAGAGTATGCTGTTGTTAGTCTCCTTGGCATTGGTAGAAACCGGCTGTGTATTGTGTACGCTGACGAGATTGATCATGTCATCTTTTGCTTTGTCGTCAAAGTGACTGGGTCAACCTACGGGAATGGTGAGCCAGGGCTGCATGCCGTCGTTGAAAACTTCGAGAGCCACTCCTGCCGTGGCTATGTTGGCTATTCTATGGACTGCTTGGCTTTCTAGGCAGATACCAGTTTACTACTATCCAACAGAGTAACTCTTATATATTTTCATTGTTTTTACTCTTTGTTTTTTACTTGTTTCATTTAGAGAGAATGCTTTTGTAATGGAGAAGAAAACTTGCATCCTGCATTATCCTTCAAATAATCTATAACGGAATCATTTTGCATTGGATATAATATCTTACCCCACCATTTAGAGTCTTCTAATAATTCGAATTCAAAACACATGATCGAGTGACTTTAGGCTATTAAGTCGGGCATTTCCATTCTTCGACACCCCCTTTGCTTTTTCTGCTTACCCACAACACCCTCAACTTTATGACGGCACACCAACCATCAACCAATCTCAATCATTCTGTCATCATTGTCTAGGTGCGAAGAATGCCTAGTTTAAGATACCTGACACATAAATTGGGGATCAGTTTGTGAATCTTGAATAAGATGATAATAGGTGACAGGATTAAGCTGAATTTGGGAATGTAACTTTCTACGTTCAAATTGGAATAGAGTTGAAAATGAGATCTTGAACTGAGTCTCAATCAAAGCTCCCACTAAAGACTGGATTTTGTGTTGGGAAATGGGATTGATTTTTTTTTGGATTGATCGAAACTATGTGGTGAAATTGGTAATATCATTTCATTTATTTACAACACCGATGTTTTAATGGGCGAAAACTGTTGGTTGATTGGTTGCTGAAGAGAGTGCGATCATTTTGTTATTTTCTCTGAACCTGATAATTCTGTTGAGGTTTTGAGGCCCCTAGCATATGTCGAGTAGGCAAAAGGCAAAAGGTATCTATATCAAAACAGCAAGTAGTTGAAACATGATTTGAATATCCACTAATTAATTTATGTGCTATTTTGTTCATAATGTAAACACTTTGAAGGCCAACCCACCATAACTAATTCACAGTCCCTTTATTGGGCATAATAATGGCTGGGACAGACCCGACCGGAACCTAACAAACCCAACTTTTGCTAAACCAGACCCGTCTAGAGACCCAGCAGACCCGAATCCAGGAGACCCTAAACACAAAGGGTCGGGTTCAGGCCAGATCCGTGAGACGCAATTGCGGGCCCATACCAGTTATTAAACCAAAAGCCTCTACTTGGGGGAGTTATTGCAGAGAGAGGGGGTTGGGGGGGGGGGGGGAGTGGAAACAGAGAGATTTATCGATTCCCAGTTATTGGATTTATGAGATAACCAATAAGTAATATTAGTACTAGAGAGAGTTTGATGGTGGCTAAGAGAAAGAGAAATCAATAAACAATTCCAAGATGGGCTCTTGATATGAAGAAATATCCTATTTTTTCATGAGAAAACATGGAAGCATTTGTCAGGCAAAAGCCAGAACAACTAAGAAATGAGTTACAGCCACAACTCCTCACACTCAGAGCATATTTGGCACAAAAATGTGCATCAAAGTTACAATCTCTCATAAAATAAAAAAATAGAAGAAAAGGATTCCATAATTGAGAAACAATTCTGCACATTCGAATCAATGATTGATGGCCATGAAGCAGATTTAGAGTTAAGAGAGTCCACCACCGCCTTGCAGTCAGAGAGAAAAAGAAAAACCTGACCTTCTTTGAGGCTAACTGTAAAGCAAATCTATGAGCCATGGCCTCAAGAATGACAGGGTTTGACAAATTGCTGATTGGGACATTGATTCTGCCAAGAGCTTCCTAAGTCATATTCTTAAAGATAGAACTTATTCCGCCTTTATGTCTCAGTTTGTCAACAGTTGCATCTGTTTTAAATAATAGCATCAAAATAAGCATCATCATCCCTAGTAACAGAAGAACTGCAGATTCAGCTTGAAAATTGATATTCCTGTCAAAATACTCATAAAATCTTGCAATAGCCATACTTGAAACCTGCATAAGTTCCTAATTAATACTGTTGAAAACTTATATAATTTCTTACCTTCCAAATTTCCCAGTAAAACCGTGAGAACGTATCAACGTACCCAGAATAATGTGCCTTTCTCTGTCATTTTCCACCAATTTAGACCACTAAGCAGTGAAGGATGAGCTGCTATTGATCGAGCTAATAAAAGGCAGTGGAAATTTTTCCATACCAGCTTAGAGAAAGAACATTCCTTGAATAAATGAAGCTCATACATCGCAGCCTCACCACATAATAAACATATATGTCATCACCCTCCCATCCTTTTTGCTTCAACATGAAGAATTTAATTTTTGGCATAACAGGAAGCTATTTACAAATCTTACTCGAATACTGGTTTATACTAGTGTCTAGTTATAGCACCAAAGCCTTTTTGAGAAAACTGCGTGTAAACGGTAAGTTAATTAGTACTGAGGTTGGTGTTTTGTGGCGGCAGTATCAATCTTTGCATCGGTTGAGCTGACAGTGCTATTGTACAGGTCCATTAACCAAATTCAAACTAGTTTTTGTGGCTCAAGTTTTGGGAGAATCAGTAGCCGGATTGTAAGATGTCGTAACTGTTTCGTGCAACTAGTAGCTTATCATCTTGGTGACTAATTCCTAACAGCACTTTGCGCATCCCATCACCCATATCTCAAACCAGATAGTCATATATGACTAAATTATGCAGAGAGATCCACTAGGTACCTAACCTCAAATACAATTTAGGATTTTGACACTTGGGTTGTGAAAATATTCTGTATCCCTCCGTCTCGAGATTGAATGCCAATATTAAATCCCTCCGTTTCTCACATTTGATGATATTGCTTGGGGGGGGGGGGGGGGTCTTTGAAACTTCCGTCCTTGAATTCAACTGCAGACTATGGACCCACACTTCGCATCATCAGAATCTTGACAACCTTATAATCATCATTAGCAGAATGATGTCCAAATTAATGACATCCAAATTCATATCAATAATCACTAGCAGAAGCATTTCCTAATCCAGAGCAACCAAATTAACCAAAAATTGACCCCAATCCACATTACCCTAACCAAAAAAGCATATCAACAAAAGGATTACATGAGCATTGATCAATGTCCACCACCACTGTTGATGATCTCAAACTTCACCATTGTCTTCCAAAAATGAAAAACGATCAGAATCACACAAAAAATCACCTTGCCACCATCACCGATTTTTCACATCTTCATCTCTATCTCAGCTATGTTCATCCTCCGAAGCAACCCCAGTATATTACTTTGACCAATCCCTAGCACATAGGGGTTCAATCCACATGAAATAATTTACCACGTATCATTCTTAAGTTGAGCGAAATCTATTTCTAGGATTTTGGCTGGTTGGAAATTGAGGTTTCTATTTTATGATTTTTTTCTGGATCGAGACGGTGGTTCCATCGAGAGTTATGTGAGTTATGAGGTGAACAAGTTCGGACTGTGTTTTTGCAGGAAGTAAAAAAATGGGAAAATAGGCCTATATACCACCTGACTTTGCTCAAGGAATTTTACATTTCCATATATATTATGGCATTAGAGCCTCTGCTACGATTGGATTTGATGGCCAAGATATTCTCTAGACTTCCGGTAGGTCTAACCTGTCTCTCCTGAATGGATATGTATTCCTGGGAATGTCGTTCAACACTAGAGTGAGCGGTGTAGTCGTGTTGGAGTGCAGTGTCTCCTCAGCCGTCCCCGGCATATTCTATTTGGGAGAGACCGAGTAGACATTGCACTCCAATTAGACCTACCGAAATCAATTCGTTCGAACATGACGACGACTTTGTCGTTTGAAGGAGCTGTATTTGTACTGCAGCTCCTTAGGAACGACAAGGCCGTCGTCATGGGAATCGGAAGTCTCAAGTCTCGTGGACATTGTAGGTCTTTGAGAGATTTTACTTATCAGAGGAATCGTCAGAAACTGACTTCACAATGATGAATTTTAAGAGGTTCCGCAGGTAGATCACGTACAATGCTTGCTCCATTTTATTAGCAGCACTTCCAGGTTCACTCTCTTTGCATTTCGGAAAAAAAAAATGTAGGCTTCACAACAGAATGACTGAAATTGAGCCAACACTAGAATTGCGTGCTCCATCTTATTAGTAGAAGCACTTACACGGTTCACTCTCTCTGCATTTCAGATAACTAGTAGGTAAGACGTGATAGTGCGGATATGTAAATTTCATATGCACAAAAATTGGCTTCGAAGGTAAGTAGGCGTTTGAGACATGAATCTGAAATGAACTGTATAACTTCCTCAAAAAAAAAAAAAAAGAAAAAAGAAATGAACTGTATAATGGGTCTGATTTTCTAGAATAGCCATTCCTTTTTTATACGAATTTCCTACAACCTGATTGTAGGAGCTCCTATTGTCTGTGTTGTGACGTGGATGATATTTATTGATGATAGTAAGTCTTTAATTGCATTTTCAATTCTTATTAATTTAAATAGACAATTTTAGTATTGCATGGCACTACAACCAATGATATAGGAGATTTTTGTACATTTTTTTAGATATTGTTTTGTCCGGGTCATCTTGCGCGCACTTCAACTATAATATAATGGCAAATGGGTGCTAGCTCAGTGGGACAGCGTTTAAAATCCCTGCATGAGGTATCTGGTTCAAACCCGAGGAGAAAACAAAATATTATTCTCAAATGATTAATGATCGTCGTGGGTTTGAACCTGTGAGACCTCAAGGAGAAAAAATGGTTAAATCCAAAGTCTCCACCACCAGACTAAGTTCTTGGTGTTTCGTCCATTTTTTTTACCAATGAATCATATCAATATACCAATGTTTAATCATTTTTAAAAAGAATTTGTAACTGTCCTGGACCAGGATGCTTAAACTAGAAGCGCACACGAAACCATAAATACACATTAATACATGTTATTTTTAATAAACTTGTTTTAGTGCATATGTGTTGCACGCAGCGTTGTTCTTAATAATTTGTCTATATCACACTAAAGGCATCTCCAATCCTCGTCATTCTCCTCACCTTCCCCTCTCCCTCCCCCTCCCACTCCTCCCTCACGGAGCCACCATTTTCCCCTCCCCATCCCCCTCCCCCAAACTACTACTCATCTCCAACCCATTCATTTTCCCGCACACAAAAAAAATTAATTTTTAATATATATTTAATAATTTAAAAATAAGTTATTAGTACTAAAAAAAGTAAACACAAAATTGTATACCAATATATATATATATGTATGTATATGTATACGTATATGTACATACAAAAAATATAATAATAATAATAATAATAATAATAATAATAATAATAATAATAATAATAATAATAATAATAATAATAATAATAATAATAATAATAATAATAATAATAATAATAAGGTTGTATTGTTATGATTCAATAAATTTGACGCTCTTTTAATATATTTTTTTATTTATTCAATAATTATAATTTTTAAAATTATATAGAATTATATTTATTAATATATATTTCTTTTAGAATGAATATTTGTTCAATTTTCAACAAAATAAGATAACGATGACTTTTCGTAAAAATATTTTTCAACAATCGTGAATACATTGTTAATTTTTATAAATAATAATAAATAAATACAATTAATTATTTAATAATAATAAAATACATAATATAATCATAAAATATTACTAAGTGGATTTAATATTATCAAATATAATTTTAATTAATCACTCCATGTAGGGGGGAGGAGGGAGGGATGTCCATGGGAAAATCTCCCCTAACCATCCCACACGCAAGGCAAAATTTATTCTCATATCCAACCCCCCCCCCCCCCCCCCCCCTCCAATAGGGTTGGAGATGCCCCAAGTCTTATTGCCAAGAAGAACAACATAATTTTACAATACCCTAAAATCTCTATAAATTAATAATGCTGAGACCTGTATATTTTATTAATTTAGCGAGATATTATTATATCTATAAATTAATAATTCATTTATTTAATTTTTTTTTACATATAACCTTTAAATTTCCAATGTAATAGTTATAATGAAATTAGTTAGAGGTGAAAAATAAATTACAAAAGCAGGTCTCACAGTACATTCAATAAATGCACATACACAAATTAATTGCAAGCGACAACAACTCTTTACAACTTTTTGTTGCAATACGAAAGACAATGCCCCAACTCTTAAGTGCAACGAGTTTATTTAAGATTAACTCAATATAAATTTTGATGCCCAACAAAAAATAAGTGACTGTAGATTATTTTTTACTAGACAATCATAGAATTTGAAACATTTTATAATTATTAATTTATAATTTTTTGGGGCCAATATGTGTGCACTTGAATTTCAAAAAAATGATTATCTTATTATTTATCGATTGGGATTCAATTTTGTACTATCTCAAGTTGGGACTGGAAAAATTATTAACTCGAGGTTATTAATTTTTGGTGTATCAATTTATAAAGGTTTTACTATAGTTTGTTATTTTTATAAGAAAATTGCATGTTTGGGCATGTAAAATAGCTTTAATCCATTGGAAATTCAGTCGCGAGTCAAGTGGAGAAGATACAAAGGAGACTCAATTTCCCAAATGGATGGGTGGGGGGTTAAACCATGCTAGAATTAATTCAATTGTATTCTCGTTTTCATATCAACGGTTGTTCATGAAATGAGTTATGAAAAAAAGATTGACTATTTACGGATTTCTATAAGGATCTAGTTGCGAGTCCAAGGAGTAGTTCTTGAGAGTCACTCTACAAAATCCGCCCACAACCCATAAAAGTCTTGTGCGTGATGGGCGACTTTAATCATTTTACCTATATTTCAGAGGAGGGAGGTCGAGCAGTGAGTTTCAGTCGAGTTGACTCGCTTGTTTAATTCAATCGGTTGAATCTAAGTCAACTACAACGAGAGCGAGAATGCGCTTAAGTTTAAAAGGTTGCATTTGAGGGTGTCGTCATAGCGTGTATATATTAATTATATTTACTAGGATTCTATAAAATTCTCTCAAAAATATATATATAATTAAAAAAATAAATAATTTGGAAGTGTAAAAAGATAATACTTCCTCTGTTCTCTCTCTATATTCAAAGTTTGTATTTTTCTACTATTCACCAGGTCATTTTGATTCGGTGATTTAATTAGTAAAACGTTGTGAGAATTTGGTAAACTTTGGTAAGTGTTGTTGAGTATACTTTACTCTATAACACCATAAAAAATTAATAAAAAATTACATCGTCTTGCTACTCAAACAACCGGATCAAAGAAAAGTCAAACATAGAAGATAGGGAGAGAACCGACGAGGTAGCAAATAGTTTTAAGCTTGTATAGGTAAGTGGGCTTCTCATGTTTGAACGTGGGCTGGCTACATAAGTTAAGTATAAGCTGTGAGCTTTGTTGTTTCGTGGGTTTTGTAATAAGAAACAGCCCACAGTTCATTAAATTCAATTTAAGCTGTGGGCTTTGTTGTTGCTTGGTAATTAGAAACAGCCCACGGTTCATCAAGTATGGTCCAAACTTTCTGGTATAGCTTATTGGAGCGCGGTTATTCCGCGATTTAACCTTGAAAATGCAGGAGCTAAAGGGGTTAGGTAGTCGGTAGTTAGAAGCTGTTAGGTACATCATCCGGTCATTGTGAAGTGTGAACCCCCAACAAGTTTGTGATCTCATTGTTAGGTACATCATCCGGACATTGTGCTACCTTCCTGTATATAATGATGGGAGCATCTCGGCAAGACGCGAACCACCACACCTCCAACAAGAGACACGGAGTTCCTAGCGCATCAATCCACCTGAAGGAGAAGGGGAGAAAGCAAAGAAAAAATCTGGTTAGTTGAAATACATAATCGTATTTTTGTGTAAAATATATATAGCTAACTTTTAACAATTACTTGGTCAAAAAACAACCACTCTCCAACGGATTTCTTCTAAATTGTTGTTTAGTTAATCCCTACTGCATTGATGTAGTCATGTAGACTTATAAAAGAGCAAAAAAAAACCTACTCAAGATTCAAAGGTATACTTCAAAAAATATCTTCTCAAATTTCTTTTAACGTCTTTTTTCAAAACAACATTTCCTATATTTTCGATACATTTCCTACAAGATCATAATGTGTATTGCTTTTTAAATATCTCTTATGTTTTCAGAGTGTCAGTTTGAGATAAACATTTAAGAGTCTTTGTTTGTCCAAAGAATTTTGACGCATGAGGCGTCTTTTGTTCTCAAATAGGTAGCATGTGTCATCAAAAAATGAATGTGGTAGGTTTAAATCAATCCAGAGTTCTACTACTGTAAAACCGCTATAAATTAATACTCGATAGATTAATAACTTCGATAAAATTATTAATTTATCCGGTCCCAACTTGAGACCAGTACTACAAAAATGGACCCTTATCGATTGCAACAAAAAGTTGAGACCACAACGTAGTGGTCAATTTCTAACCATGTTTAATGTACTGCGTTGGTACCATGGAACAACTTTTTGGTACCATAACTAACTTTTTACTTATTCAAATACAATGAAATCGACAAATTCAATTAATTTGTGAATGTACATTCATAGAATGTGCTTTGGAACTTGTTTTTTGTAAATTATTTTTCATCTCTAACTAATATACATTGTAACTAATACATTGAACTTGAAATTTTGAGGTCATACGTAAAAAAAATTTAAATTAATAAATTATTAATTTATCGATGTAATCATATCTCGTTAAATTAATAAAATATCCCGCTTCCAACATTATTAATTTATAGAGGTTTTACTTTAATTTTTGTTAACAAAGAATCAGTTTTATTTAATTATCTTTTTAGAATGTATGGTTTTATTTAATTATCTTATTAAAATGTATGAATTTCAAACAATATTTTGACTATTTGAGATTTTTTGTTGAGACTTATCTCTCTGTCGTCTATCGGGTTTGAACCCAAGACCTCATACCGTGACTTTTAAATGCTTTACCACTTGAGCTAGTACCCATGGTCCTAATACTTGGTTTAAAGTACTATAGTCCTAAAACTTGGTGATGAGGGGAAAATAAGGATTGATCGCCGATGCTCTATATATATATATATATATATATATATATATATATATATATATATATTTTCTATCCCAAGATATTTGATAGCAATACTTACCAAAATATGTGTTCTTTTTGTCGTTAAGATGTCGTCGAGTCGCTCAAACAGTCAGCAACAACACTTCAAAAGCAGCGAGGCTGAGCATGACTGGAATCAGCACCAAAGGCAACCGATCTCGGAATCAGCCCGCGATGAGCCGTCAGAAACGCGAAAGGCGACGCCCCTCCAAGATCCCAATAAGAAAATCAAGAAACCATATGTTCATTCCATGGAGATGGAGAAGAAGGAAAACCTTGATATGACTGTAGAAGCAGTTGTTGATGGGGATGATGCGGATCCCAATCCAAATGATTTTGCCGACCAAGGACGCAACTCGGACGGGGATGAGAATTACAAGCACTCGAAGTCTACGACATCCACAGATGTCATAATGCCTTTGCTGGAGGTGGGAGGGGACGTCAAAGATGAACTTGGCAATCCCAATCTGTCTAAGGAAGGTTCTTCTGCAAAGCTTGGTCATCCTCCGTGTTCCACTCTTCTACAAAGGTGCGCCCTGCTCTCTCTGCCAATATATTGTGAAGAGTTGTCTAAGACCGTACTCAACACCCCTATGGAAAAATTGTTTCTCATCCAAGACGAGATTGAGACAGTTTTGGAGGATATAAAAACGAAGTTACCTACAGAAGCTGAATCCCTAATTGATAATTGGCGGATCTATGTCGATAAAGTGAAGAGATATAATTCTCAAATGTCTCGTTTCACAGAAAAGAGAGACCATTTGGAAGCCAAAGAGAAATCATGCAGAAACAAGATTACTGCTGCTGAATTGGAGCTTGAGAATAATAAGAAAGCTCGTGTGGAAGCTGAAGAGGAGTTTAACTCTATAAAGATTGAAGAGGCAAAACTCGTGAAACGGCTCAATGATTTAAAGACTAAGAAGGACGAAAATGGATCGAAGGCCACCAAGCTAGACGAAAAGATATCTGAGTAAGATAAGCTGATATCAGAGGAAGGAGGATCATGTTTTGCCATTTTGGAGGAAATAGATCCAGTAGCTGTTGAACTGATCAAATTCAAGATTT
Source organism: Linanthus parryae (assembly GCA_023055425.1). Lineage (NCBI taxonomy): Eukaryota > Viridiplantae > Streptophyta > Magnoliopsida > Ericales > Polemoniaceae > Linanthus > Linanthus parryae. Next base: position 5,510,359 of record JALGPY010000002.1, read on the forward strand.
CTACCCACTAGAGTTTCCGACTTTCAGATTTATGTCCAGGTTGTTTTTAGTTTCCATTGATGTTTAGAAGATTGTTTTGCTTTCGTATTATGAACTATGATTATATTTTTAAGTTTGTAGGTTTGTTCTTGCTTAGTTAGGCAGACCAGTTTAAGTCAGGCCTATGAATGACTACTGTATGTCCTAATTTTGCTCGGCTCATATATGGAGGCGTTTTCAAATTTTTATTTTGAATCAATATAAACAGTTTATGGCTTTATGCTGTTTCCATGATAAACCAAATATTGTTGCCTTATGTTGAATGAGAATCAGATCACTATCTTATAATCACATGATTCCACATTTTAACCGTTGTGGATGCAGGTAACTCTACAACATTTATTTTTATAATATGAGTTTATATTAATGCAAAGTTGTGGAAGACAATACATCAAGTCTATTAGGCAGAGAGGCGGCTAGCACGAATCGTAATGGGACTTTTTACATCCTCGACAGCCTAGTAACAACCTGGCCAACCCGACAATTAATATTTAGTTTCCTAGTTATGTTAGACCGGCCCGACCATAATTTTCAGCATTCTAACTCCGCTTTTGTGATCCATTTTTCCCAGATCCTGAATGCGTGATATCAATTCTTGGTACTTTATCCGTCACAGACTCTTATTCATGGTTCGTTTTGACGTTTCTTCACAGCTTAGACCGGCCTTCACTAGTCTCCAGTACAAGATTTTTGAACATTTCGACAGATATGTCGTTAAACTGTCTCGACTCAATTCAATAATTTGGTCAAAACTTATAATAATAGAAGTATTAGTGCAGTTTTTGAACAGTCATTGGTGGCAATTGCAATCACTTGTCCTTGATAGCTTATGAAATTGTCACAATGCCTAGTACAAGTTCTAAAAAGTAAAAAGTAATGACTCTCACTTTACCATGGTTGTTTCGTAATTTCCGGTGGGGCTTCACTAAAGTGTGTACACGGTGTTGGGAGTTGGGACCATTATTAGGATGTCATCACCTGCAAAAACTTAGAAGGATTCTCTGCATGTCCATGTAAAGAGACTTGCAGACTTGTCTTGAGACACGAAGCTACTTGTAGACAATGGGTAACAATTGTCACCCCCGACTTTTTGAAAACTCCAATAAGATATTTATAATTATGTACAGCTATTTCACACTAATTTTTTTAAAAAAATACATAAACGCCCCGGTTGTTCTCCAAACATATGCGGTGTGTGAAGGAAGGTGATGGTTACCCTTGCTATAAATTTTGTCAATCTCGGCAGATTCCAGTAAGCAATTTCGAGTTGAGATTCAATTGTTGTATTTTTGCAAGCTTTGGTTTCAATCTCATGCACCTGCTGTCTCTCCTCTTTGTTCCCAATTTGACTTTTGTCATTATTTACTGATCACTTTGACCTGGTGATTTGAATAGCAAACCGATGTAATTTTTTGATAATTTTTTAGTGGTGTTGTAGAGTAAAAGTTGCTTTATAATACGGTAAAAAAATTATAAAAAAAATTGTTTTATTTTGCTATCCAAAACACCTAGTCAAAGTGACACAGATACGAGTAAAACAAGTTAAATGGAAACAAAGAGCAGAGACGGAGTAACAATAACAACAATTGATTCATTTGTCACATGCGAAATTTTCTTTGGCCTTAGAGGTTGAATATGCTGCACTGTATGAATTATTTAGCATAGCTTATTGCCAAGGTCGATGAATCTCTGTTTTTCTTGACGACGTGGGAAATGCAACCGTTACTCTCCGGAAACGTACTGCTCCACAACAATAACTTACAAATTCACAACAATAACTTACAAATCGCACGTATTCGTATGATATGAAGTTCCTTATTTTTTCTGTAATATGAAAAGATTTAGCACATTTTTGTATCATATCTTAAGATAAACTAATCGATAAAAGTGAGATGATTAATAGTGTACTGACAAGATTATGTTGGAAGTACTAACTATGTTAAAAGTACTAACTGCGTTTGTTCGACAGAACAATACTAATAAGACCTTTAGAAGGTCACAAATGGTTCAAGGGCTCACTATATCCTAGTCTATACTAGAGTAGACACAGTAACTTAAAACTTAATTAAACATACTGATTTTATTTATCTTTACTATCTTAAAAGAGTGAAGAATAGAAAAGTGACTCCTAAGATCTTTTATTACGAAAGTTACTCTTTAAAATAGTTTATTACAAAAGTGTCTTGTTAAACCTAGGGAATTCCTTCTTACGTACGTTTTTATTTTGAGTAGACTCCTCCACGACTGATCTCCCATATTAACGATGACTCTTCAATTTCCTTTTGCAACTCCAACATCAAAACAAATTAACTCTTCCTGATTTCTCCCTAGCAGTTTCTTGCAGTGGGACGAACAAAAGGTCTGCTTCATCTTCTATGAGTGTTGTTTATCCAATGGTCTACTTCAGACGTTGGTTGATTAGTTTGTTCTGAGATTTTTGCTTTTGTAATCATCTATCTCCCATCTAAAGTAACCATAGTTCATTGTTTCAGGGTTTATATCATTGTTTCAGTATTTGTTTATGTGAACGTATTTTGTTATGCGCTTCATGATATACACTTGTGTTGTTTATTTATTTTATTTGCCTACATCGAAGAAAGTAATCTCTTACTTTAGTTGTGCTGGATTGATATAGCCCTATGGGTGAAGACATGATGTTTCTCCTTGACATTCGATTATTCTTTTAGGTGAAGGACATCTTATTTGGTTTTCCTTTGACTTTGAATTTGAATTTTGATTTGGGTTTTTGTTTCACTGTTGAGCATTTCTTGTGGCATTTCAGGTATTCTGCAAGGCGGAGCAAAATGAGTAGATCTGCCCCAATGTCCCACCCTCGTATCAATAAAGTAATTGGAAATGGAGAACCTCAAAGTTACCATTCTTCTAGAATTAGGGGTACAAATGCATCATGACTTCAAAGGTTAGGGCGCAGAAAGAAAACATAAAAGAAACCCCTATGTGAATCTTATTATTCGTACACGCAATTGAAAAGATTTGAGAATGAACATATTTCTCGATGTGATTCTTCCTAAATGATGTGCCCAGAAATCAATACAGAGCCTTCTTTAGCAGGTTGTTTACTTCATGCGTGTTGATGATTCTATTAGCCATTTGGCATCTATGGTGAGGTAAGTTGTTTATATCCAATGTTATTGCATTTCACAGGTTCTATATACTTGACTCTTCACTACTTGATTCATCATGTATATATGTTTGTGCAGGGTGAAATTTGAAAATAAAAAATCTGAGTGGGGGCTGTCCCATGGTACATCCGCCGCTGTATAAGTGAATAAAGTTCAGCATTGGGGTCACAGAGTAATTTCTGTCAGGGCTAAAATTAATTATATACACATTTACAGTATAAGTTATAAATTCAAAATGTTGAGCGGGTGCTATAGCCCCCACTGGTGAACTGCATAGATCCGCTCCACTACTAAAATGTATATGTATCAAGCATGGGAACGAAGAAACTGAAATGCTAGGTATTATACTGCCTTGTGATCTGTCTAAAATTGAAAAAAACAAGGAAAACAAGAAGAAACAATAAAAGGAGTGTCGCAGTTGTTAGCCACGCCACCCCAGGATATCCCTAAATACTATATTTGCTATGTCAATGACGGCCACTACCTCTTTGTTCCCATTTTGGCCTGAGCAGCCTCTAAGATGGACTCCCATAGGGGTGTACTGAATCTTGCATTTGCCTTCATGGAGGAGGGTGGTTATCTCTTGGACAAGCTGTTTGAAAGAAAAGGAAGGTGGTTGGTGTGGTGGATCCAGTTGATGCTTCATGTGAATCATTCTTATTGATTTAATGATGATCTCATTCGTTCGTCATTAATATCATTATATATGATAACGAACCGATGACGATGCCTCACACCTCTGCTTCAAGGTCTGAGCTATGTTCGAATTGGCCCATGTATCCCTTTACCCAACTCCATTGCTCATAGCCAGTCGATGCTCACCATCTTTGCTCGGTCTGTAATTAACTTGAGTAGACCTGTACAAGGTGGAAAGCAATTAGCAATGCACTGAGGATTGGGATCGGTGGTGTGTATTTATGTGTGTAGGTACATAAGCAATCTCATGGCTATACTTATTGTTGTTCATTACATTATGAGGAACATGGACTCTCAAACTTGAAAATATGAATATATTTCTTTCTGTTTTTCAAGATCTGCCAACAAGTGACAGTAAACTTGATTTTTTTAAACAGTAATATTTGTAGTAGCCGTGAGATTGCTTTTGTAGTAGTACCCTTCAAATTAATCTGATTATGATTTGTAATCCAACCTGACTCCCAAACAATTTCTTCCAAATAAGGTCGGCTTTGGGACAAGGAAAGAGATGTAATAAATCCTCGTTACAGTATTGAAAAAGGGTGTGGCTTTGTCAATGAGGTTTCTGATTTTCCTCTGAACATATCGTAAGTTTTTTTTAGCATGAGCGCAAAAAGAAAAGAAATTTAATCTTGTTGTTAAATATGTCAATTGCTGATTTAATGTTGAAGGATCCAGAGGTAGTCTGAGACCAGTAAATATCATCTCTATAATTGGGCCTTTTCTGGATGAGGACAGCTCTAATAGTATTGAGATGAATTTCCCGAATTGTATGGAAGGTTGAGATATCCCACAGAAAACGATACTTAGCAAGTCTGCTAACTTTAATACTGGGATCAAAAACTATTTGGAGGTACAAATCTTTAAGAGATTTTCCCAAACCAATAGGCATTTAAGATTGAGATGTTGGAACCATCTCCCAGAGTCCATTTTATATAGGAAGTCAAATTATCTCTAACTTTGACAATACCCTTACAAATTCATGTAGAACCGTAGTGTTTGGCCAGTCAAAAAAACATCAACAGCTGAGATACTTGCTACTAAACCCAAAGCACCTTATCATTTGTTTACGCTTGCAAGGGAGTTTGAGAAATAAAGCTTCATTTGATGTTCAAGCAGGCCTTATCCCCAGACCTTCATGTATTTTATTGTCAAAGACCATGCCCCAGTTCGCTAAGTAAAATTTATAATTCTAATTTGTGTCTCCCCTTAAAAAGTTGCTAATAATTCTATCCAGATCCTCTTGCAGATACTGATAGGGAGTAATTGAGTATGCATACGATAGATGGGGACGGCAGAATAGGTGTCTTCCATAGGAGTAACCGAGTAAGTCTTTACTAAAAATGAGGGAGTCTAATTTGCTCAAGGTCACTACTGATTATAATAGGGCGGTTCATTATTTTCTATTTGGAACCAATTTTAGATAACATTCTGATTTATCCTGTTTTGCTATGTAGTCTCTTACGTAATTGACATATTCAGTTCTACTATTATCAGTTTGCATTGACGCAAAGATGTGAGCCTAGAACAAAGCCGTTTCCATAACTTCGTAGAGTACTTCTCCTTCTCAATTTTAAGATCTATGTCATATGTTATATATCTTGAATTTTTCTTATTTTCCATGGATTTAAGTAACTTGTATTTTATATTGTTTACTTTGCATTGGCTGCTTGAAGATTAATTTTGCACGTAACATGTTTCTCTAAAACCTCGGGTTTTTCATCACTGAATATTCAATATCACCTTTTACCAGCGGAATTTTCTTCCGGGATTAAGTAATATAATCTTTTAGCTTCAAAGCAAATAGACAACTATTTGTGAATCGTACTGACTTACACACACACACACACACATATATTGTAAGCGTACAATATTATTAGTTCTTTACTATATTCCTCCGCTGAAGTCATAATAATTTGGAGGGATTGTAGTGGAATGGATTCGGATCGAATCAGGCTATATCCAAATCCACGTAAACGAGTTTGATATTGAGCAATTTGGTCCAGTATAAATTATACTAAGTAAAGGACAATATAAACCGAATTATACTTTACACGCATACATCAACGTTATCAAATAAAAACGTAGGTAGATCAGGTTTTACTGATCAAAAAATCTATGATTGATATCCCATCCATATATTCATGTGTTGATCACATCGAATCTGCTTGAGTACAACTGATCACATCAACTATCTTATCATCATGTTCGCTATTTTCATTCCTATGTTCATGTATCCTTTAGATTGCTGCAAGGGATTCTTCTTTGTCTTCCTCTACCCAATACTTGTGGGATTAGCTTGTATTGGTGAGAAACCATGACATACAGTATTCTTACAAGAATCATTTATCTTAGAAAGGAAGTTCTAAGAAAAATGAACCACTTACATTCGATTGTTAGGAAAAGATTAAGCTAAAATATCGGGCTGGTCTACAGTGCGTCCGCCAATAGGGCGGACGTCAGCTAATTTGTCCGCTAGCGCGGGCCCCGTCACTACGAGACAAAAAGTTTACCCGGTATAGCAGGTCACTAGGGTTTGTAGATAACATTGTTAGATTAGTAGATAGCACTAGAAAACAATTGTAATGTTTCTGCTGCAGAAACTGCCCAGAAAGATAACATCACAAGATCTATAGATAACCAGAAGCATAAACTAGATAACAAAAGCCTACAAAGTAGATAACATCCGTTCTAAGTGATGGATCTTCACGAGTAATTCCATCCTAAAACCAGCAAACATAAGTCCTAATTGCCTTTCCATGACATATTCGTTGATTGAGACCAATAGAAGTCCCCTTTGTCATCAAATTCAACTGGTATCTCTCGTTAATCATCTTCCGCATCGATTTCTTCTTCGTAGGAGTCCACGGGAGGATTGGGACATGTAGTCCTGTTGTGTCCAAGCTCCTTGCAATTACCGCACCGTCTGCGCTTGTCCTGCTTGGGTCCTTTTGGGTGTTTCGTGTCCGGTGGGTTCGGATTCTTCACGTGGCTGTAGGGATTATCTTCTTTCTTCACACCTCCGTGCGTACCCTCTTCAGATTGAGTACACATTCTCGTCATAGTTCTGATTCCATCGGCCATGTGATCCTTCCAATACTTATAATTTGCAAAAGATCTACAACCCAAAGAGGTGTACAATGTCACCTGGCTCTTCATGGCACCCCGACGAGAAGCTTGGACGGCTGGGTCGTCACACGACTTCTGAATAGGCTCCTTCATCGAAGGCTCGGTGGCGTAGAATTTCTTATCCGTTTTTACCCACCTATCAGCAATTAAATTTGTAGGGATCCTATTAACACCCTTCTCTTTCAGAACAAGAATCATATGTTTGCAGATCATCTTCGATGTCTCGAACTTAAAGCAAGTGCAGCAAAGACCGCGATTAGATCGTGTACACTGAACAATTTGCTGCAGCAGAAGAGAAGATAATGTTAAAAGGAAGGAGAACAATAATCACATGACAGATAACATTCATTTCAAAATTTATGTAGGAAACTACAGAGAATTACCATAAACGAATAGATAACAGTTTCAAAGGTTTAGAAAACCCTTGTGAACGAGCAGATATTTATTTGATATTTAGGCATCAAAAGTACTACGTGTGTACACTACACTACAAACTAATATCAATTAGTACATGAAGGGAGAAATATGCGTACCACACTGTGCTTTATTTCACCTCTCATCACGTAGAATTGATCAACCTTTGATTCTTCAATGGGAATAACCTTCGTTACTCTGTAATCCTCTGCCATCTCAGCTTGATGCTTGAACTTGAGGAAGATATTATTTGTGAATACCTCAGCTGCATGCTTCTCTAGCTTCCTGAACCTCGTTGTACATATCGGGTCCGATTGGTCAGATTTAAAGTGTTCCTCCCTCTCATTTTTTCGTAGCTTTCCTAACCCAGTCATTAAACCCCTGCAAAGGTCGACCAACTTATCCATATAGGACACAAAATCCTTGAAAAAACTGTTTACGCTCTCGCACCTCGAGGTTGTTGTTTGTCCGGCAAAGAAGAAGAATTTCAGGTATGTCTCTGCCCACATGTGCCTAGCCAAGTAGGTTACTTGGATCCAATGGTTATGAGAGAGGTCCCATCTTTCTACCATGGCCTGCCAATCTTCAAACCAAAAATTCTCGGGTTTCCTACTATGCATACATTTCTTAAAATCAGAAATGAATGCGGCACCCTTCTTCAGCTTTCCTTCAGCATTCCGACAAAGATGCCAAGAACACAAACGATGTTTTGCATGTGGGAAAATTTTTTGAATGGCACTTTTCATGGCTAAATCACCATCCGTAATAACCGACACGGGCATCTTATTCTCCATTGCCTCCATCAAACAACTCAAGACCCACTCATATGTTTCTTTTTTCTCGTCATGAACAACCGCAAAGGCAAAAACTGTATTTTGAAAGTGATTGTTCACCCCAGATAAAATTACTAAGGGTTTTCGATACATGTTTGCTTTGTATGTTGCACTGTGGATCAGAAAGTGTGTGAGAATGTTCTGGTTGAAAATAATCCACTGTAAACGGCTCCGTAGGTGAAGTTCTTTTAATTCTTATTCGAGCTTTGCAGAGGCACCGAGTGTTTCTAGTATGCTCCCTCTTCCGATTTTCCATGTATTTCCACTTATCAGATCGGACACCTTGTCGCGCACATACAAAGATCCTAGACTTTGTGAGCTCCTTCGTTTCCGGATCAAAATACCTTCTATTACACCTTCTTATCCCGAAACCCAGCATCAAGGCATAAAGGTTGTACCAGTCAAAAGCCTCAATCTCACTGGCAAAAGTCATTGCCTCCACCTGTTCCTTGGTGTATATTACTCCTGTAGGCAGGGAAGTTGTTATTTTTATCCAAGCAGTTAAAAAGATTAACAACAAGCTTACTATTACGTACCGGGTTTCAGATCACCATTTGGAGCAATGACAAAGGAGGCTCTTGTTTCATCGTCATCATCCTCATATGGCTCTGTAAGAGAGAAATCGTATCCTTCATCGTCATCCATGGCTTCGAAATCGTATTCGTCTTCTTCATAATCATGAGGCAAAGAACACAAAGCTTTACCTTTGCCATAATAGCCACTTTCTCTAACTTCTCTCGAATTCATCTGGAAGTTTGTTTCTATCCTTCCCTGCTCACCATTACAATTCAAATAAGAAGACTTCAACAAACAAAAAAATAGAATTGCCTCATTTGGAACATATTTTTAATGATGGCAATGTGAATAAAATAAGAAGTTACTAAACATAGTACTAAACATCTGTAAAGGCAACTTCCTTTACATTTATTGTACCTAAAATAATAAATATTTCAACTACCAATCCATTAGTTATACCAGAGAGAAATGTCTGAGAACCAGATTACAATTGTAGACATGCAGATAACAATGTCAAATCTTCAGATTATACGAAACTTTAATGGAGTTAGGTGGTAGTTGTCCTAGAGGGCCTGATGAAATTCTGAACACATTAATTGAACTACCCCAACCATATCATTAATTTATCTTTCCCTAATAATGAAAGTTTTATTAACTCTCCTAGCTTCCCAAAGATTTGTTATTACTCTTTGCAACAAATGGACAATGTGAATAAAATAAGAAGTTACTAAACATAGTACTAAACATCTGTAAAGGCAACTTCCTTTACATTTACTGTACCTAAAATAATAAATATTTCAACTACCAATCCATTAGTTATACCAGAGAGAAATGTCTGAGAACCAGATTACAATTGTAGACATGCAGATAACAATTTCAAATCCTCAGATTATACGAAACTTTAATGGAGTTAGGTGGTAGTTGTCCTAGAGGGCCTGATGAAATTCTGAACACATTAATTGAACTACCCCAACCATATCATTAATTTATCTTTCCCTAATAATGAAAGTTTTATTAACTCTCCTAGCTTCCCAAAGATTTGTTATTACTCTTTGCAACAAATGGACAATGTGAATAAAATAAGAAGTTACTAAACATAGTACTAAACATCTGTAAAGGCAACTTCCTTTACATTTATTGTACCTAAAATAATAAATATTTCAACTACCAATCCATTAGTTATACAAGAGAGAAATGTCTGAGAACCAGATTACAATTGTTGACATGCAGATAACAATTTCAAATCCTCAGATTATACGAAACTTTAATGGAGTTAGGTGGTAGTTGTCCAAGAGGGCCTGATGAAATTCTGAACACATTAATTGAACTACCCCAACCATATCATTAATTTATCTTTCCCTAATAATGAAAGTTTTATTAACTCTCCTAGCTTCCCAAAGATTTGTTATTACTCTTTGCAACAAATGGACAATGTGAATAATATAAGAAGTTTCTAAACCAACTTGACAAAAAGTGGGAGTTCATTGGGTAGTCAACTCCTAGGATGTTATGATGTTTCTTCACGGCCCAATAATCTTTTGGGTAAAGAAGAACCCAGTTACATGAAATGATGAACGCACCCGTGGCACGATACCATCGTGTTGTTGAACACTCGTGGCGGGACGGAAGGAGAACCCTCGCGTCATTACGCTTCATTGCAAAATTACACAATATGACTCCTCAACACAACCACCAAAAAGCTCAAGGCACACCGTGATGTGCTACAACACAAGGCCTTCCGCCATGGAACAGTGTGTGATGGGGACAGCGCCATTGTTCGTGTATCCTTCAAGTGTGTGACTCGGGAGCTTAATGTAATCACAAATAAAGTCACTCAACATGCACGAGCCACATTTACCAAAACATCTCGAGCAATTAGTGGGGGAGAATCGATTTTCAGAGTTTTCGGGGTCAGTAAGAGGGAGTTGACCAAACTCAAGTCAATCAGGATTAACCCACACGAGGCGGGAATGAAAATAAAATGTCCCCTCCTTGACCCACACGATGATTGAAATGAAGAAAAATTATAAAAACATGGCTCAAACACAGACAACATTTCTAAGCTAGGAAGATAACAATGGTTCTAGGGTTTAGAAAATTGGAAAACATCTTCAAGAAGTCAGAAAACAATGTCAAAGAAAGGTTGGATCACATGCATTTTGCATGGGAGAGAGCCTGTTTTGTAGAATGAAAACATCACAGTGCCGTAATTTGAAACTATAATGGACTTGGAAAACCAAATATATTACTTGATTATGAAGACTCAAATAGGTTGAGTAAAAATTAAAAGCACGTAGACATTCACGTTACAAAAATTTAGTTTTTATGGATTAATTCGAGCCCCATATGTTCTTTGTTGATTTATGTTCAACACTGAAGAAGAAATTCCAGCCAAGTAATATGAAAGGTGCCCTATATTGAATCTCAGAGAGCGTAAACAGTATCAGAGTGGCAGAAAACATTTTCAGAAACATAGAGAGCAATATCACGTTCCCAGATATTATCATTTGAATTGAGCAAGTTCACAACGAATGTTGCCTTACTCGGTGTAATTTGACTCACACAATGTAGAGTTAGGATGTTATGATGTTTCTTCACGGCCCAATAATCTTTTGGGTAAAGAAGAACCCAGTTACATGAAATGATGAACGCACCCGTGGCACGATACCATCGTGTTGTTGAACACTCGTGGCGGGACGGAAGGAGAACCCTCGCGTCATTACGCTTCATTGCAAAATTACACAATATGACTCCTCAACACAACCACCAAAAAGCTCAAGGCACACCGTGATGTGCTACAACACAAGGCCTTCCGCCATGGAACAGTGTGTGATGGGGACAGCGCCATTGTTCGTGTATCCTTCAAGTGTGTGACTCGGGAGCTTAATGTAATCACAAATAAAGTCACTCAACATGCACGAGCCACATTTACCAAAACATCTCGAGCAATTAGTGGGGGAGAATCGATTTTCAGAGTTTTCGGGGTCAGTAAGAGGGAGTTGACCAAACTCAAGTCAATCAGGATTAACCCACACGAGGCGGGAATGAAAATAAAATGTCCCCTCCTTGACCCACACGATGATTGAAATGAAGAAAAATTATAAAAACATGGCTCAAACACAGACAACATTTCTAAGCTAGGAAGATAACAATGGTTCTAGGGTTTAGAAAATTGGAAAACATCTTCAAGAAGTCAGAAAACAATGTCAAAGAAAGGTTGGATCACATGCATTTTGCATGGGAGAGAGCCTGTTTTGTAGAATGAAAACATCACAGTGCCGTAATTTGAAACTATAATGGACTTGGAAAACCAAATATATTACTTGATTATGAAGACTCAAATAGGTTGAGTAAAAATTAAAAGCACGTAGACATTCACGTTACAAAAATTTAGTTTTTATGGATTAATTCGAGCCCCATATGTTCTTTGTTGATTTATGTTCAACACTGAAGAAGAAATTCCAGCCAAGTAATATGAAAGGTGCCCTATATTGAATCTCAGAGAGCGTAAACAGTATCAGAGTGGCAGAAAACATTTTCAGAAACATAGAGAGCAATATCACGTTCCCAGATATTATCATTTGAATTGAGCAAGTTCACAACGAATGTTGCCTTACTCGGTGTAATTTGACTCACACAATGTAGAGTTAGGATGTTATGATGTTTCTTCACGGCCCAATAATCTTTTGGGTAAAGAAGAACCCAGTTACATGAAATGATGAACGCACCCGTGGCACGATACCATCGTGTTGTTGAACACTCGTGGCGGGACGGAAGGAGAACCCTCGCGTCATTACGCTTCATTGCAAAATTACACAATATGACTCCTCAACACAACCACCAAAAAGCTCAAGGCACACCGTGATGTGCTACAACACAAGGCCTTCCGCCATGGAACAGTGTGTGATGGGGACAGCGCCATTGTTCGTGTATCCTTCAAGTGTGTGACTCGGGAGCTTAATGTAATCACAAATAAAGTCACTCAACATGCACGAGCCACATTTACCAAAACATCTCGAGCAATTAGTGGGGGAGAATCGATTTTCAGAGTTTTCGGGGTCAGTAAGAGGGAGTTGACCAAACTCAAGTCAATCAGGATTAACCCACACGAGGCGGGAATGAAAATAAAATGTCCCCTCCTTGACCCACACGATGATTGAAATGAAGAAAAATTATAAAAACATGGCTCAAACACAGACAACATTTCTAAGCTAGGAAGATAACAATGGTTCTAGGGTTTAGAAAATTGGAAAACATCTTCAAGAAGTCAGAAAACAATGTCAAAGAAAGGTTGGATCACATGCATTTTGCATGGGAGAGAGCCTGTTTTGTAGAATGAAAACATCACAGTGCCGTAATTTGAAACTATAATGGACTTGGAAAACCAAATATATTACTTGATTATTAAGACTCAAATAGGTTGAGTAAAAATTAAAAGCACGTAGACATTCACGTTACAAAAATTTAGTTTTTATGGATTAATTCGAGCCCCATATGTTCTTTGTTGATTTATGTTCAACACTGAAGAAGAAATTCCAGCCAAGTAATATGAAAGGTGCCCTATATTGAATCTCAGAGAGCGTAAACAGTATCAGAGTGGCAGAAAACATTTTCAGAAACATAGAGAGCAATATCACGTTCCCACACGATGATTGAAATGAAGAAAAATTATAAAAACATTTTTCAGATAACTTTGTAAACATGCTAGACAATATTTGTTGTAGGGTTTAAAAATAAATGTACCTTATAACTGATAAAAATTATAAAGTTTGGGTAGGTTATGTTTGAAAAATTTTGAAATTCAAAATGTTCCTCTTGTACCATCAAATCACGTGACAAAGTTTTCAAAAAAAAAATAACTGCCACGGTTTCCAAGATAGAAACCGACGGTAGTTTAATAATTTCAAACTCTCTTCCATTCACTCTCTCTCTCTTTCCAATACACCCGTCTCTTCCCCTTCTCTCTCTCTCTCGCCATTACCGTCTTCTCCCCTTCACTCTGTTTTCTCTCTGTTTTGGTCTTTCTCTCTCTGTTTTCTCCTTTCTCTCTGTTCTCTCCATGGATCCGGAAGCAATTTCACCCACAAAGATGACCCAACAAGTGGTCGCCGATTTAAATAGCCTTCCAGATCTTACAGAGGAGTCCACGGTTGAGTCACAGAGTGTTCTTCCGCCATTGATTGGAGCCAATCCGACCGGAGAACACGAATCTGCCGGAGAAAGCAACAGTAAGGACACGGAAGAAATTCGTAAGTCCTTAGATTCTATTCTCAACCATACTGAATTAGATCTCAATTCTACCCAAGAAAATCAAGAAGAGATGGAAGAGAAAGAACATGCAGACACCGATGAACAAATTTCTGAAGAGAAAGAAGAAATTGGGGCTGAAATTACAGTAGAAGAGACTGAAGAGAAAGAAGAAATTGGGGCTGAAATTACAGTAGAAGAGACTGAAGAGAAAGAAGAAAGGGGAGACGAAATTGCAGTAGAAGAGACTGAAGAGAAAGAAGAAAGGGGAAAGGAAATCCAACAAGAGGAACAAGAAGTTGTTTTTGAAGAGGGTTTCCCAGTAGAAGAGACCCAAGAAGAGGGTTTTCCAAATCTGATGGAAAATACCCTAGAGGTAGTTCTGGATTTCCAACATGCAGACATTGATGAACATCCTCACGAAGAAATTCCTGAAATTCCTGAAATTCCTGAAGAAATTCGTGAAGAAATTCTTCCTCTTGTCAAAATCCAAGAAGTCGTTCAATCCATGGTTCCCTTACAGGTAGAACATCCTCACGAAGTTGAAAACAAGGTCAGTATGAAGGTGAGAAAATTTCCATGAAGCAGCTGGCGGCGGAGTTGCACAAGTTGATCAAGTCTGAAGGAGAAAAGGAAGGTGAGGAAAAAAGAAATGTTGAGAAGGAGAAGGAGAAGGGGAAGGAGAAGGAGAAGGAGAAGGAGATGGGTAAGGATGAGGAGGGAGAGAGCGAGGAGGAAGAGAAAGAAGAAAAGTTTAAAACTCCCATTCAAAAGAGGAGAAAACTGGAGGAAGAGGAGGTCAACAGTCCCAGTGGGAGAACAAACCAAGACACACAGGTACGCAAACAAACATTTGTTTACTATTTCATTAAAGGTGTTCTGTAAACACTTACAAATGTTTTCTCTGCTGTTATCATTTTAGGTGGCTTCAAATTTACCACCAAAGCCCTTTCTCGTGTCTGGTTCTCCGAAGCTACGAGGGAATCTAGTGGGAAATGAATGGGGAAAGGCTCTTCACATAATCAGACGGTCTTCTCGGGGTCATGGTGGGGCCTTGAAGAAGAGGTCGTCAGCTGGATTTACCTACCTTCCCCAAATGCCCACCGGTGACGAGTGTTTTCTTCACTACTACCTCACGTACAAGTACGAGAAAGAATACAGCTTGCAGGAATCTGAAATTCCTAGCGAACTATTTACGTAAGTTTTATTTAAGACACATTACCGTTCAAGTAAAACTTAAATGTTTTAAAACATTAGTGATACTTATTTACATTTCATGCAGTGAGGAGGTGTTGAGAATAGGGAAGATGACTACTCTGTCAAGGGGAAGCTCGTGGCGACTCCGCCAAGGTGAATGGTTCGACAACAACGTAAGTATTTTGCTCTCGGTATTGAAGAATGTTATCAAATCAATGAAAAAGTTTTCTTGTGACTGTGAATTCATAAAATTGGCTTTTTGATCACTCAGGTCATTGATGGATACCTCATGTATCTTCATGAAAAAGAGAAGAACCGGCCATACGAAGATAAAAAGAGGATCTGGTACCTGAGCTGCGAGTATTCCGTAAGTTTCCCCCCTCTTCATTTTGATTTTTATTTAAACTTTTTTTTCCATATGGTATAATGAGTTGTTATTCTCTTTCAGTTGATGGATACAGAAAGACCTGGGCTGAAGTTGAACGATGCATTTTCTGGCGACTGGAGGGAAATGGGCTATGTAAGTGATTTCATTACAGTGGTGTTCTCTGTCTTTACAATTTCTTTCCAGAAATATAACATTGTTATCTAGGAGGTATAACATTGTTATCTAGGAGGTCACTGATTTTTTTCACTCTAATTTGTTTTATCATAAAATTAGATTGCTGTGCCTTTGAATGTAAAGAACTCCCACTGGCTGATGATGGTCATCAGTTTTGTGGATTCGGAGATTTACATTCTAGACTCTCTGTCCGGGCATGGCTACAGAGAGCAACACATTAAGGCCAAGGTCAGAAGCATGCACACCGTCCTCTCTCGTCACGCTGAGTACACAGAAGACATTACCAAATGGTTAATTTGGTATATGAATGATGATGTGCATCAACAGCCAAATGGGTAAAGTTTCTTAGGCCTTACAATTGTTTTCCCATAGTTTGACGTTTTTATTTCTCTGTTTACTCATGTTTTCCAGACTAAACTTCACAGGTGTGATTGTGGTCCCTTCATGTGCTTCTTCATGACGCACCTCAAGGAGTTGGTTCCGAATCCTCGCAAAGATCTCAGAATCAACATGGACTATGTGAGAATCTGGATTGCAAATGAGATGGCGGATTCAATATACAACGTCCTTAATGAAGAGGTCCTTGACGGGGTGAAGGAGTTGAAGAAGAAGGAGGAACACCTCCGGGAATGGGCATTCTTGTATAGGAAAATTCCTTCAGTGACCTGGTCATCACCCAAAGCCCTGAAGAGGAAGGCGGCAAAGGCGAAGAAGAAAACGGCAAAAGTATGAATCTAATTAATTATTTGTTGTCATGTCTGAAACAATGTTTAATTTGTGTTGTTTGTTTGAACATTTGTAGTATTGTGGTTTGTTGGGGAGGTTATGATCCTTTTGGTTGTTGTGTTTGGTTTGAATGTCATTTGGATTGTGTTTTGTTGATCTTTTTATCAGATATTTTTATCTTGTAGAACTTCTGGTTATGTAACAAGTTTTATCTGGGCATTTATAGCCTACTAACTCTCAACTACCAGTTCTCATTTAGTGAAAGACCAAGGAACCCATCTACCCACATTAAATTCATAAATGCACATTGTGTACCTTACAAATGTTATCCTTACTTATACAATTGTTATCCTCTTCCGTTAATAATGTTATCTGGGCATTTATTGCCAACTAACTCCCAACCACCAAGTTTCTTCTTTTATTTCTAGCTCACCAACCACTTCAAATACATACACCTACCCATTCACTCCCATTCAGAGATTATTTTCTTCTCTCACCCTTACCTCTTCTATTCTTCCTTCCCTCAACAATGTCTCAACATAGTTTCAACTCTACAACCACACAACACAACACTCCCACTAAAGCTCAAGCCTACACCATAACACACAAGTTATGGTGTAGGCTTGAGCTTTGTTATTGTAGCCGTAACCCGCTTATTCAAACCGCACATACGCCAAAAACGATGGACGCAACTTGAACCAAAGGTATAGGTCGTCAATGCAAGTATATCTTCTGGGAAGACGAGTTTATCAACACGTGTTTTGCTCAAGAACTCCCAAAACGGCAGGAGATAGTAACTACAATCCGCAAGAGACTCGAGAAAGCCGAGAAGGTTTCGAAAACTTAACTATACCTATGTGAAATTATTCTATTTAGGCCATTTAGTCATTTGTATCGTATTACTTTCAAATTAAGCTAACTTTTGCTGATCGTTGATCGTTTAACTTAGATTTTTTGGTTTCACTGATCTTTTATCAATGATTGTTATCTTCTTTTGTCTACTGGTTATCTGGTTTTTGTCATTTGTTTTCTGCTCTTGTATTAATATTGTCTAATTGTTATCTTTCTGGAAATTTTGTTTTCGGATGCCTTATAAATGTTATCTAGGTCAAAAAAGATTCCCTCCAGGGACCACATTTTTTGTCCGCTAGCGGGTATTTTCGTAATAACCGGGAAGTACCGGCTGAGCCGGTTACTTCCGGACGCACCAAAGTTTTTGCCTAAAATATCATATTAAATGGTTATGGAAACATTTACTTTGTAGCCAATGGCCTGAACAGTTCTTGTTGAGATACAATATAGCATCAAGAGTCGAGCATTCTTATAAGTTGTGCTACCAATGCTCACATGGAATGGTGTGAGGCTTGGAATGTAATAAAAGCCGAGTAAGTTGGTAACCTGAAAATTAGTTATTTCTACCATTTAAGGGGAGCCCTCGTAGTGTAGTTGCTACTTGAAAGATTATTTGGAGCCCTTGGAGCCCTTGGAGGTGCTGACGTGGTGCTCCCCAGAACATTAAAACCGGAAGATCAATGTGAACTTCAAATACTTTTGTGACCAAGGGGAGCACCATGCGTCAACAAGTCTAACTATAATGAATAATTTTCGCAGTTTTCATTATTTATATAAATCTCTTCTATTTCTTTGACTTGCAACGATATGAATTGTATTTGATTATATACGGATAGTTGATGGCTAGAGTAGACATTTATATTTCGAGCCTATTTATAAGGAGAACTCTAACTATATCGATTATGAGGCTTCATTCTCGAATTTACTCGCAACGTAGAGGAAAGATTTGGACCGATAATTTATGGTAAACCTTTGACACTCATAATTTAATTTCAATTCAACATTTTATATTTGACATGGTTTAAAATATCGCAATAGTTTGGCATACATTGGATAAAAACATAAATTATGAAAAAAAAAAGAAAACGCAAAAGCAAATCTGTAGAATTCCAGTGGTTTGGGTTGCCTTCCCAGTCATTGCCATTGGAAAATTTTGCAGTTCCTTTCAAGTTTGGGTGATTGACAGTCATAAAAAATTCCCATTAGCTGAGTTTGGAGAAAAAAGTTAACTATTAACGGATATTTCTTTGACTTGCTTTCAAACTAATTGAAAATATGTAGCTTATGTGACATGTTATACAAATATATATGCATCATGATACTTGAGTATGTTGGTTCATGTAGGATTTAAGAAAAACAAACAAGTCTGTATCATATTTTGAGCACAAGTCGTTAGCTCATTATATGCTTTTGCACAAAATATGTTACCTGAGGAAATGCTAACTATGACTTGACTGCTATGTCGCCATTGTCTTTGACTGTCATTTTGTTCACATAATCATTGGAGGACTAGGTTCTTTTCTGTCAATTCAATTGTTTCAAAGCTATGCAGACACATGAATGAATTGCTGCTTGGAACAATTTTCATGGTTCTTTCACAAAAAATTACCCAATGCGTTTGATGAAGGTAAGGAAGGAAAATGTGAATTCGGGTCAACATCAAGCAAGCCCACAAGATTAGTTTACTTCTCTTGTTTAATTGGTATATATTTTTCAATTCAGGTCTCCAAAATTAAGTCTTATGCTCCTAATGAGTTGCAAAGACATTACTGCATTATATCTTTTTCAATAACCATCTCTAGCTAGAATGTCATACCTTTGGTTGTGGAGTTTGACTTTTGTTTATCTTTTGTCTCAAATGCAAACTTTTTATGAAATCAGGTAAATTGCTGGAGACAGCTTGGTAATATATTATGTTTCCATAAGTGAACGTGCTTTTTTAATTATGAGGGACTTTGCCAAAGTCACACTTATTTATACTCAGTAAAAAATATTATCATTTCTTCTTTTACATCTCTAAAATGTTAAAAGCACACGTGCAAAGCACGTGCACCTTACTAGTAGAGACTAAAAGTTCCAACTACAACAACAAACACTTAAATCCATCAGAGCTACATAAGATCGATCATAGAACATTTTAAACAGAAAAAAAAAAAGATGGCACTAGCTTAATAGAGAGCATAAACAGTCACTGCAGGGGAGAGCATGAAGGAACGGCTTATGTGGATGCTGCTACAATCAAACAGGTGTAGTTTATGAGCGCCACCTGAAGCAAACCAATGACAAAGAGACCGCGGATGATCCATATCATCATCATCTCGGGCAACCAAAACTCATCCGGGCGCTCCAGTAGCTTGATCTTCTTCTCTAGATTATGACCAAACCGAGCATTTGGCTGCCGTATGATAAGAGGCACGGCCACATCAACATCATTGTTCACAGCATTGTTACGGTCAATTGCGATGGCGGACTTTCTTAAAATATGTTCGAACACTGCAAGCGTGATGGAATAAGACTCCCACTTCTCATCCAGCTCAACTGAATCTCTTGCCCAGTCATTGACAACAGAGAAATAGCCACAGAAATACGACACGAGGATTGCAACGGCAATAACATCAAAGAAAACAAAGTACCAGGTTGGAATCCTAGGAAAGGAGTCCATGAATGATACTATGTTGAAAGCAAGTAGGATTAGGTTTTTACCGGCAGCTTCAGCAACGGCGCGCCCGATTTCCTTGTTTTTCTCCATGTGTTGTGTCCAGAGAATGTTCCGCTGCTCCTCGACTGAAGAGAGTCTCTCCCTAGATTCTTGGGTGGGAATGTGGGTTGCCTCTGTGATTTTTGGAGGCTGGAGCCAAGAAATCATCGCCATCCGGAACCAAGAAACCACCGACATCATCTTCATCGCTGCGATTGAGCTGCTAAGAATTTTTCTCCGATGGTTGATTTACAGCAACTGTGGGATAGGAGGAAAACAGTGGTGAAAATCTAAGACACCCCAGGCTACTATAAAACAGTGCTATAGAGAATTTGACGTATTTTTTTTTCAACGAATTTCACGTATTTACCTTTATACCCTTTGGCTGGAATAACCATATCTTTCACGCTCTTTTTAGCTGTTGTTCCGTGTTTTTTTTTTTTTTTGTTTTTTTTGTTTTTTTTTTAACAAGGATTGTACGAGTAGTGTAACTATGGTTCGGATCGGGCTTGGTGCAATTGGAGGTTGAATTTGATACCATGTCTCTCGATCTAAATTGGAAAAAGTATAATCCGACTAGAACCGCAGTTTTAATTGTCTAGTCAAACGGACATGATAATCCCATCCCACACATTCAAAAGAGAAGCAAACAGGCTCCTAATACAGAGTTTGAGACTTCCCCAACCCAACTTACTATTATTGCAATATAGTACTCAGGTCCAAATTACCCGTGTTGTTTGAATTTTTTTTTATGTCACTTTAGCCTAGCCGATCTGAGTTGCTAAGTGATACAAAGTTTTTCAAACTGTTTATATTGTTGTAGAATCAAGATGACTGCAACATTATAAAAAGTTTAACGAGTTTGTGTATCGTTTAGCAACTCAAAATCTAGTCAAATTGACCTCTAAAATTAAACATGACAGAATAATATCAAGGATAGCTAGGTGGTAAACCATTCAATGCAACCTAGCCACCATTCGATGCAATCTTCACCAAGTTATTAAATGTAATGTACCAGCTTCATTGATTGCACAGGCTGAGACCATATAATGGTGCAGGAAAGGATGTCATCACTTGCTAAAAATTAGAAGGATTCTCTGCATGTAGAGTTAAAGAGACTTGCAGACTTGCTTTTATCAATTCTTGAAACATATGTGGTATGTGAGGGAAGGCGACGGCTACAATTGCTACAAATTTTGTCAATCTGGGAAAATTCCAGTTAGCCATTTTAAGATTTAACTGTGGTAGTGCATGCCTTGGTTTCAATCTCCTGCATGCACTTTATATTATAGCATAATAACAATAGCTGATTCTTTTGTCAGATGCAAAATTTGTCGTCCTTTTTTCTTTATTTAACAATTTCTTTGAGCTTAGAGGGACACTTTTTTTTTATGACATGCTAATCCGCCGTCATTACCCGCAGGCACTATCCTTCGGGTGGGCACTGGGTAAAATCTCGCTCAAGTGCATTAACATGCAAACCACACTAGAGAGCTAAACGGGCTGACAGGCTCGCAGCTCAGGAGGCCAATAGGCAGCGCCTGGGTTGCCCCAAAGTTTGAACTCGAGTCTTAAGAATGCTAACCCAACCAACTACACCTCCAAAAGATTCAAACGACACTCTTCGAATGATGAAAGAGATCCCAAGGGTTGAAAAAGTCGTAATAATATTAAGAATGAAAAACTGATTCTGCCTGTAGGTATGACAAAAAAAAAAAAAATATTCTGCTTGTAGACTATAAAGCTGCTCAAATAACCTGAAACCCCAATTACGGTAAAAAATTAGCAAAATTAAAAACTGACAACACTTATTAAAGACGGAACTCTTGTCAATCCTAAACTATTACACGATACAGTGTGACAAAAAATAGTAAAGAAAACGTAAAAATTACGATTCGACCCCTCTATGATGTCAAATCGGCGAGATTGACCGTGTCGGGAGCCGTGTTCGTCTAGCTATTCTGCTCCAAATAGGGGCGTGCTCAACGCAAACAGGCTACCGCAAAAATCAAATTTGGTCGAGATTACAATTTGGTTCTGCCTTAACATGCCTATAGATAGCCCTTCTCTTTCATAAATTATGGATTCAAAATGTTTAGGCAAATACCTAAAGACATTAGCATGCATTACTGGTCCACTCAAGTACACCCCCAGAATGGGTTGATACAACTCTGAAAGACCTATGATGCAATGAATAGTTTCACTTGTGTAAGTTGTAATAGCTGCAACGCAACTTCTATATGCATATCACCTTAATCTACAAGTATTTAACGGGTCCCAATTTATGTCAAAAAATTTGAAATAATTTGTGAAAATTAACCAAAATTTGTTAGGTACAATTCAGGTAATTTGTGTAAATTAACCACAATCCCAGCAAGATCCCCAATGCAAGGTAAAAGTGTAGAGAGTCCCCTCAGCCTAAAGTGGCTCTTACCTAAGGAATACAGCGGCATCTACATCTATCAGAAACATAAAAAACACATCAAATTTAACTGCACGTGGATATGCCATGACATCTACTGTGTCACTCTATTTGGCCCGTAGTCCAAACCTCAAACTAAACTGATCAAATTACCAACATTGAATGCGGCGGCGGAACCTGTTGGACAAGAATTCATTGAGATACAACACTGATGTTTATATAGGTCCTCTAAGATGAAACAGCACTATCAAGTCGATAAATGAAAGCTTCTATACCAAAGAATGTGTACCACTGGCACACTTCTTTGTGTGCTGAACAACTGGTTAACCATGGGAGAAAGTAAAAACACTGACCTTTTAGAAGTATCTGACACGAACTTATACGTGTGACAGAATTCTCCAGTTTGTCTCGATCTTCAGTATTTTCCTGCAGAAAAATGCATCCCATAACACAGTCATATTTTTATAATATCACAGCTCCAAATCTTATTGTTTGCAGTCTTCATGATTTCTATCACATAATAATTTGACACCCATTAAAAGTGCATAAATTTTCCCCCCATGTTGCATGCAAACTCTAATCCTAAACCAAACACAGCTTCTGACATGCTGCATAACTATGCATTAGTGCACAAAGACATTAACTCAACTTGTAGTAGCACAGTTACAAACAGAAAATATGTATAAAACATGACCATAACTATTGGTATTCAAAGGGCATAACATGCTAATAATAAGAGTAAAGGAGAGCATAAACCAAGAGTTCTACATATAAACATGGTGCAGAACTTCAAATAACTCGCACTCTATTTGCTAGTTGCTACCAGTTCATAAATCCAAGGGATCCACAAAACTATATCATGCAAACCCTCTTGTAGAATAGTAATAAGAATTCAGAACTCCAAAGTACTGTTATCACTACGATTCTCCTATTCTGCACCTCCAAGCCTCACATACTGTAAGCAAAATACCGTAAAATAGAAAGAATCGAGATATCCCAGTCATTTATGCTGGTGGAATACTACAAGGGTTATTAAGAGACATGCATATCTTTGTCACGAGTTAACATTCTGTGTGTCTCTATGAGACCTAAATAGTAAAATAATTAATTCCGCACAAACAGGGGTGGGCTAGTAAAATGCACATTTCTTTTTTGACGATAAAATGCATATTTCTTAAGAGACAATCATAAGCCTATCACTATTAGTACCTGGGTTACTACTGGACCACCAAACTGAATCTCAGCTCCCCAGAGTTACAACTTAATAACCCATCCATGATTTCCCAAGATTGTTTTCTTAACCCATGTCCTTGTAGAGCTACAAAACTCGAATAGGCCGCAGTGAATCATGGCAACATTAGTGTACTCGTCCTCTGCTGTGTACACGAATACAAGCTTTCCTTCACGCACAACCAAGTATGTGTGTGAATTCCCAGCTTTACAGGAATCCTTGTTTGGCAATGGAGATGAAGGGACAATGAATTCCCAGCTTTGCAGAACAACATTGTAAGCTGCGAGCTGATCTCTGCCCGATATACAATAGAAGCATCCCTCCTGGTAGACCACGCATGAAACTAAGTTTATCAAGCTTACCAAATACCATAGTCTTCCACTTAAGACTCCTTTGATGTGGTGTGCTGATGCTATCCTGAGCGAAGAAGTAAACACAATTTGGAGAGGATGGATCAGAAGAAAACGTGGATCTGCATATTAATTGGTCCCTCCAATTATTTTTGTTATCGAAAATAACGGTCCAAATCAGGCAACTTAACGATCCTTTTCTTGAAGGAGAAAATAAAAAGGAACTTGTCATGCCATCATCTTCTCCAGATTCAGATGGTGATTCTTTTGGCCATAACAGAGAAAACAACCCTTTCTTAGAAGCTTTTATGCTGGTGTCGAGATAATTGCCACGACCATCTCCTTTTGGGTTGCAAATTTCATGAAGTAGCATAGTGTGACCGTCCTCGCTGGTGAAGTGGCTCGAATAACCTGAAAACGTATCTCCACTCTGAAAAATGAAGCCCAACACAATTGAAGGTAGCCATCCATATGAGTTTGTCAATCATCCGAATCTCATACTGATGATGGTGGCGGTGACAAAGGAAAGATTTTTATTACAAGTTA
The DNA here is from genome assembly GCA_023055425.1 of Linanthus parryae. Lineage (NCBI taxonomy): Eukaryota > Viridiplantae > Streptophyta > Magnoliopsida > Ericales > Polemoniaceae > Linanthus > Linanthus parryae. The sequence goes on from JALGPY010000002.1 coordinate 5,534,960, forward strand.
CACCAAATCGAATTCCATCAGCTGGAGAGAGCCCTTTCAATATGCGTTCATTAAATCAATTAGAAAATCAGACAACTCTAGGTTTTGCCCTTTCCATTCTTTTTCTTCATCCACTCCTGATACGATTTGAAGACGTATATTGTAGAAGAAGCTTTGGGGGGAACAAGAACTCTGACCATGAACTCGTGTGATACGGGCCAGACGTATCTTCGCCAAACGTATTATTTAATTAGTTACTTAATTATTACTTAGTATTATTTATTAGCTAGTTTATTTATTTAAATAGCTTGATTAGTTTATTTAATTAGTTAGTAGATTGGGCCGAGCCCATTAGGTCCAACTGTCTAGGGTTAGGTTTCGTTTTTACTATTTAAACAGTTGTAGAGTCTTGTTTATTTTCATCGAATGAATTGATTATTGAGTGAAATCTTTGTTCGGTCAACTAGTAGATTGTTAGGAAAAGCGCCGTAGGCTATAAGCTACGTGGTCAAGTTTTGTCGATTTTCACAAAATCGTCAACCCCGTTACCTTTCCGGTAACATCGTGATTCTTGTTCTCCTTCCCCAGGCATGTCTTCCTCGGCGGTGGTGGATCCATTGTTGAGTACGACTGCAGTGTTTGGAAATAAACAAGTGAATGGAAGACAGACAATGCGGGATTCTAAACTCTGATCTGTATTTTCTTAAATAAGAAAAAATTATCCTTTAGATCATGTTTTCTTTTCCGTCGATTGAGGGTATCACGACTTGCTCTCAAATTAGATCTTCTTTTATTTAGGCGGATAAGATGTTCTCCGGTTCAACGGAGTTGAGATCTCAAATTTAGGCAGATGTTTGTTCTCCGATTTGGCAGAGCTGGGATCCCTTATTTTGGCATGGGAGGTGTTCTCCGATTCGGGTGCAGTAGGAATTTCCGCTTGAGGCAGATGTTTGCTGTGCGGCGGCGGAGTTGGGATCTTTTAGGCATGCGTTCCCTTTCCTTAGATTGAGGGTCTCACGACTTGTTCTCGAATGAGGGTTAGATAGAAGAAGATCTAGCCCCTCAATTTGAGTGCAAGTCGTAAGACCCTTAATCTAAAAAAAAGGGAAACACCTCCTCCGCCTAAATAAGAGATCCCAACTCTGCAAAATCGGATAACACATGTCTGCCTAAATCAGAAAGTCCAATTACGCCAAACGGAAAACACCTCCTCTACCACTAAATCGGAGAACACGCATCTGCCTAAATCGGAGATCTCAACCGGTGAACATCTTATCCACCTGAACAGAAGAAATTGTGAGACCCTCAATCTATGAAAAAGGAAATAAGATCTAAAGGACATTGTTATCTTATTCAAGAAAAAACAGACCACATATCGTATTCCCTCTTGATCTCTAATATTTAAATGTTTGTTTCCATATATTGCAGTCCCACTCATCAACAATGGATCGACCACCATCGAGGAAGGAGAAGAAAAACAAGAATCACATGTTCATAGTCAAACTTGTTGTTCCCTTGAAAGCTTCAGCTACAATGTACGACTTGAAACCGTCTTGGGAATGGAAGAAGAAGACTAGAAAAGGGCACACATATTGAAAGGGCTCTCTTCAGCTGATCGCATTCGATTTGGTGAAACTTGTAAGAAAAATATCTCATTTTTCACCACCGAACACCCCCATAATCAGTATGAGTTTCGGACAATTGACAAACTTCCATGGGTGGCTACTTTCAACGATGTTGGGCTTCATTTGTTAGAGTGGAGATTAGTGTTCAGGCTGTTTGAGCCAATTTCACAAGCAAGGAGGGCTTCTTATGAAATTTGCAACCCAAAAGGAGATGGCCTTGCCCGTATTCTCTACACCATCATAAAAGCTTCTGAGAAAGGTTGGTTTCTCTGTTTATGGCCTAAAGAATCACCATCTCCATCATCATCAGAATCTGGAGAAGATGATGGCATGATATGTTTTCTCCATGCAATAAAAGGATATTCAATTTGTCTGATTTGGACCATTATTTCGACAACAAAAACAATTGGATGGATTGATATGTAGAGCCACGTTCTCATCACATCCATCCTCTCCAGAATGTGTTTAGTTCTTCTTGGCTCAGGATGGCATTGCCGGAAAATTTATCATCAGCGCACTACATCAAAGGAGTCAAAAGTGGAAGACCCGATAAATTGATAAGTTTATTTTCATGTGTGGTCTGCCATGTGGGATGCTTCTTTTGTATAGCGTTCAGCTCACTGCTTACAATGTTGTTCTGCAAAGTTGGGAAGTCGTCCTTTCATCTCGATTTCCAAACAAGGATCCCTAATGCCAGAATTTGGCTTAAATTGAGAGTGACAGTAGTCGTTATGGGGAAGATGAGGTCCAGACTTAAAGCTGCTCGGCTCAAAGTTGATCAAATTTGTATGATTCTTAAACATGGTTGAATGTGAGAGCCTCCTTCACCTCCGAATGTTTATCAGCAAAGCAATCTACCACTTTGGTTCTTAAATAACCGGCGATATACAACTGGCTCAACCTGCTCTTCAGCCATTTCAAGCCTCTCGGTGAGACGGGTCCTCGATCTTCTGATCAGAGGCTGGATGAGGGAAGGTAATGGAGTAGTGTTGGTGTTCTTCGGTCGAGAGCCGAAAGGAGAGGAAAGTTGGGGTTGCGGAAGTAGTGGATAAAGTGAAGCAAGGTGGTCTGGCTAAAAATAATAGGCATACTTTGGTGGTTCCATCAGCTCCATTGATGAGTATGTTCTTGGCTCTTCTTCTGGAAGAGTATGCTGTTGTTAGTCTCCTTGGCATTGGTAGAAACCGGCTGTGTATTGTGTACGCTGACGAGATTGATCATGTCATCTTTTGCTTTGTCGTCAAAGTGACTGGGTCAACCTACGGGAATGGTGAGCCAGGGCTGCATGCCGTCGTTGAAAACTTCGAGAGCCACTCCTGCCGTGGCTATGTTGGCTATTCTATGGACTGCTTGGCTTTCTAGGCAGATACCAGTTTACTACTATCCAACAGAGTAACTCTTATATATTTTCATTGTTTTTACTCTTTGTTTTTTACTTGTTTCATTTAGAGAGAATGCTTTTGTAATGGAGAAGAAAACTTGCATCCTGCATTATCCTTCAAATAATCTATAACGGAATCATTTTGCATTGGATATAATATCTTACCCCACCATTTAGAGTCTTCTAATAATTCGAATTCAAAACACATGATCGAGTGACTTTAGGCTATTAAGTCGGGCATTTCCATTCTTCGACACCCCCTTTGCTTTTTCTGCTTACCCACAACACCCTCAACTTTATGACGGCACACCAACCATCAACCAATCTCAATCATTCTGTCATCATTGTCTAGGTGCGAAGAATGCCTAGTTTAAGATACCTGACACATAAATTGGGGATCAGTTTGTGAATCTTGAATAAGATGATAATAGGTGACAGGATTAAGCTGAATTTGGGAATGTAACTTTCTACGTTCAAATTGGAATAGAGTTGAAAATGAGATCTTGAACTGAGTCTCAATCAAAGCTCCCACTAAAGACTGGATTTTGTGTTGGGAAATGGGATTGATTTTTTTTTGGATTGATCGAAACTATGTGGTGAAATTGGTAATATCATTTCATTTATTTACAACACCGATGTTTTAATGGGCGAAAACTGTTGGTTGATTGGTTGCTGAAGAGAGTGCGATCATTTTGTTATTTTCTCTGAACCTGATAATTCTGTTGAGGTTTTGAGGCCCCTAGCATATGTCGAGTAGGCAAAAGGCAAAAGGTATCTATATCAAAACAGCAAGTAGTTGAAACATGATTTGAATATCCACTAATTAATTTATGTGCTATTTTGTTCATAATGTAAACACTTTGAAGGCCAACCCACCATAACTAATTCACAGTCCCTTTATTGGGCATAATAATGGCTGGGACAGACCCGACCGGAACCTAACAAACCCAACTTTTGCTAAACCAGACCCGTCTAGAGACCCAGCAGACCCGAATCCAGGAGACCCTAAACACAAAGGGTCGGGTTCAGGCCAGATCCGTGAGACGCAATTGCGGGCCCATACCAGTTATTAAACCAAAAGCCTCTACTTGGGGGAGTTATTGCAGAGAGAGGGGGTTGGGGGGGGGGGGGAGTGGAAACAGAGAGATTTATCGATTCCCAGTTATTGGATTTATGAGATAACCAATAAGTAATATTAGTACTAGAGAGAGTTTGATGGTGGCTAAGAGAAAGAGAAATCAATAAACAATTCCAAGATGGGCTCTTGATATGAAGAAATATCCTATTTTTTCATGAGAAAACATGGAAGCATTTGTCAGGCAAAAGCCAGAACAACTAAGAAATGAGTTACAGCCACAACTCCTCACACTCAGAGCATATTTGGCACAAAAATGTGCATCAAAGTTACAATCTCTCATAAAATAAAAAAATAGAAGAAAAGGATTCCATAATTGAGAAACAATTCTGCACATTCGAATCAATGATTGATGGCCATGAAGCAGATTTAGAGTTAAGAGAGTCCACCACCGCCTTGCAGTCAGAGAGAAAAAGAAAAACCTGACCTTCTTTGAGGCTAACTGTAAAGCAAATCTATGAGCCATGGCCTCAAGAATGACAGGGTTTGACAAATTGCTGATTGGGACATTGATTCTGCCAAGAGCTTCCTAAGTCATATTCTTAAAGATAGAACTTATTCCGCCTTTATGTCTCAGTTTGTCAACAGTTGCATCTGTTTTAAATAATAGCATCAAAATAAGCATCATCATCCCTAGTAACAGAAGAACTGCAGATTCAGCTTGAAAATTGATATTCCTGTCAAAATACTCATAAAATCTTGCAATAGCCATACTTGAAACCTGCATAAGTTCCTAATTAATACTGTTGAAAACTTATATAATTTCTTACCTTCCAAATTTCCCAGTAAAACCGTGAGAACGTATCAACGTACCCAGAATAATGTGCCTTTCTCTGTCATTTTCCACCAATTTAGACCACTAAGCAGTGAAGGATGAGCTGCTATTGATCGAGCTAATAAAAGGCAGTGGAAATTTTTCCATACCAGCTTAGAGAAAGAACATTCCTTGAATAAATGAAGCTCATACATCGCAGCCTCACCACATAATAAACATATATGTCATCACCCTCCCATCCTTTTTGCTTCAACATGAAGAATTTAATTTTTGGCATAACAGGAAGCTATTTACAAATCTTACTCGAATACTGGTTTATACTAGTGTCTAGTTATAGCACCAAAGCCTTTTTGAGAAAACTGCGTGTAAACGGTAAGTTAATTAGTACTGAGGTTGGTGTTTTGTGGCGGCAGTATCAATCTTTGCATCGGTTGAGCTGACAGTGCTATTGTACAGGTCCATTAACCAAATTCAAACTAGTTTTTGTGGCTCAAGTTTTGGGAGAATCAGTAGCCGGATTGTAAGATGTCGTAACTGTTTCGTGCAACTAGTAGCTTATCATCTTGGTGACTAATTCCTGATGTTTATCCTTCTTCTGCAGGATCTGTTAGTGAAATTCAGAGCCACAAAATTTGCAGTGTCTTGTGGATGATGATGATTAGTAGCAGCAAGCAGGATATAGCAAATCAGATCTCACATATGAGCCAAAAAGGGATTAGTAGCACTTTTTTTGTGGGCTGCTTGGCTTTCTAGCCACACAGGTACTATATATTTAGTACTAACTTCACAGAGTAACAGCACTTTGCGCATCCCATCACCCATATCTCAAACCAGATAGTCATATATGACTAAATTATGCAGAGAGATCCACTAGGTACCTAACCTCAAATACAATTTAGGATTTTGACACTTGGGTTGTGAAAATATTCTGTATCCCTCCGTCTCGAGATTGAATGCCAATATTAAATCCCTCCGTTTCTCACATTTGATGATATTGCTTGGGGGGGGGGGGGGGTCTTTGAAACTTCCGTCCTTGAATTCAACTGCAGACTATGGACCCACACTTCGCATCATCAGAATCTTGACAACCTTATAATCATCATTAGCAGAATGATGTCCAAATTAATGACATCCAAATTCATATCAATAATCACTAGCAGAAGCATTTCCTAATCCAGAGCAACCAAATTAACCAAAAATTGACCCCAATCCACATTACCCTAACCAAAAAAGCATATCAACAAAAGGATTACATGAGCATTGATCAATGTCCACCACCACTGTTGATGATCTCAAACTTCACCATTGTCTTCCAAAAATGAAAAACGATCAGAATCACACAAAAAATCACCTTGCCACCATCACCGATTTTTCACATCTTCATCTCTATCTCAGCTATGTTCATCCTCCGAAGCAACCCCAGTATATTACTTTGACCAATCCCTAGCACATAGGGGTTCAATCCACATGAAATAATTTACCACGTATCATTCTTAAGTTGAGCGAAATCTATTTCTAGGATTTTGGCTGGTTGGAAATTGAGGTTTCTATTTTATGATTTTTTTCTGGATCGAGACGGTGGTTCCATCGAGAGTTATGTGAGTTATGAGGTGAACAAGTTCGGACTGTGTTTTTGCAGGAAGTAAAAAAATGGGAAAATAGGCCTATATACCACCTGACTTTGCTCAAGGAATTTTACATTTCCATATATATTATGGCATTAGAGCCTCTGCTACGATTGGATTTGATGGCCAAGATATTCTCTAGACTTCCGGTAGGTCTAACCTGTCTCTCCTGAATGGATATGTATTCCTGGGAATGTCGTTCAACACTAGAGTGAGCGGTGTAGTCGTGTTGGAGTGCAGTGTCTCCTCAGCCGTCCCCGGCATATTCTATTTGGGAGAGACCGAGTAGACATTGCACTCCAATTAGACCTACCGAAATCAATTCGTTCGAACATGACGACGACTTTGTCGTTTGAAGGAGCTGTATTTGTACTGCAGCTCCTTAGGAACGACAAGGCCGTCGTCATGGGAATCGGAAGTCTCAAGTCTCGTGGACATTGTAGGTCTTTGAGAGATTTTACTTATCAGAGGAATCGTCAGAAACTGACTTCACAATGATGAATTTTAAGAGGTTCCGCAGGTAGATCACGTACAATGCTTGCTCCATTTTATTAGCAGCACTTCCAGGTTCACTCTCTTTGCATTTCGGAAAAAAAAAAATGTAGGCTTCACAACAGAATGACTGAAATTGAGCCAACACTAGAATTGCGTGCTCCATCTTATTAGTAGAAGCACTTACACGGTTCACTCTCTCTGCATTTCAGATAACTAGTAGGTAAGACGTGATAGTGCGGATATGTAAATTTCATATGCACAAAAATTGGCTTCGAAGGTAAGTAGGCGTTTGAGACATGAATCTGAAATGAACTGTATAACTTCCTCAAAAAAAAAAAAAAGAAAAAAGAAATGAACTGTATAATGGGTCTGATTTTCTAGAATAGCCATTCCTTTTTTATACGAATTTCCTACAACCTGATTGTAGGAGCTCCTATTGTCTGTGTTGTGACGTGGATGATATTTATTGATGATAGTAAGTCTTTAATTGCATTTTCAATTCTTATTAATTTAAATAGACAATTTTAGTATTGCATGGCACTACAACCAATGATATAGGAGATTTTTGTACATTTTTTTAGATATTGTTTTGTCCGGGTCATCTTGCGCGCACTTCAACTATAATATAATGGCAAATGGGTGCTAGCTCAGTGGGACAGCGTTTAAAATCCCTGCATGAGGTATCTGGTTCAAACCCGAGGAGAAAACAAAATATTATTCTCAAATGATTAATGATCGTCGTGGGTTTGAACCTGTGAGACCTCAAGGAGAAAAAATGGTTAAATCCAAAGTCTCCACCACCAGACTAAGTTCTTGGTGTTTCGTCCATTTTTTTTACCAATGAATCATATCAATATACCAATGTTTAATCATTTTTAAAAAGAATTTGTAACTGTCCTGGACCAGGATGCTTAAACTAGAAGCGCACACGAAACCATAAATACACATTAATACATGTTATTTTTAATAAACTTGTTTTAGTGCATATGTGTTGCACGCAGCGTTGTTCTTAATAATTTGTCTATATCACACTAAAGGCATCTCCAATCCTCGTCATTCTCCTCACCTTCCCCTCTCCCTCCCCCTCCCACTCCTCCCTCACGGAGCCACCATTTTCCCCTCCCCATCCCCCTCCCCCAAACTACTACTCATCTCCAACCCATTCATTTTCCCGCACACAAAAAAATTAATTTTTAATATATATTTAATAATTTAAAAATAAGTTATTAGTACTAAAAAAAGTAAACACAAAATTGTATACCAATATATATATATATATGTATGTATATGTATACGTATATGTACATACAAAAAATATAATAATAATAATAATAATAATAATAATAATAATAATAATAATAATAATAATAATAATAATAATAATAATAATAATAATAATAATAATAATAATAATAATAAGGTTGTATTGTTATGATTCAATAAATCTGACGCTCTTTTAATATATTTTTTTATTTATTCAATAATTATAATTTTTAAAATTATATAGAATTATATTTATTAATATATATTTCTTTTAGAATGAATATTTGTTCAATTTTCAACAAAATAAGATAACGATGACTTTTCGTAAAAATATTTTTCAACAATCGTGAATACATTGTTAATTTTTATAAATAATAATAAATAAATACAATTAATTATTTAATAATAATAAAATACATAATATAATCATAAAATATTACTAAGTGGATTTAATATTATCAAATATAATTTTAATTAATCACTCCATGTAGGGGGGAGGAGGGAGGGATGTCCATGGGAAAATCTCCCCTAACCATCCCACACGCAAGGCAAAATTTATTCTCATATCCAACCCCCCCCCCCCTCCAATAGGGTTGGAGATGCCCCAAGTCTTATTGCCAAGAAGAACAACATAATTTTACAATACCCTAAAATCTCTATAAATTAATAATGCTGAGACCTGTATATTTTATTAATTTAGCGAGATATTATTATATCTATAAATTAATAATTCATTTATTTAATTTTTTTTTACATATAACCTTTAAATTTCCAATGTAATAGTTATAATGAAATTAGTTAGAGGTGAAAAATAAATTACAAAAGCAGGTCTCACAGTACATTCAATAAATGCACATACACAAATTAATTGCAAGCGACAACAACTCTTTACAACTTTTTGTTGCAATACGAAAGACAATGCCCCAACTCTTAAGTGCAACGAGTTTATTTAAGATTAACTCAATATAAATTTTGATGCCCAACAAAAAATAAGTGACTGTAGATTATTTTTTACTAGACAATCATAGAATTTGAAACATTTTATAATTATTAATTTATAATTTTTTGGGGCCAATATGTGTGCACTTGAATTTCAAAAAAATGATTATCTTATTATTTATCGATTGGGATTCAATTTTGTACTATCTCAAGTTGGGACTGGAAAAATTATTAACTCGAGGTTATTAATTTTTGGTGTATCAATTTATAAAGGTTTTACTATAGTTTGTTATTTTTATAAGAAAATTGCATGTTTGGGCATGTAAAATAGCTTTAATCCATTGGAAATTCAGTCGCGAGTCAAGTGGAGAAGATACAAAGGAGACTCAATTTCCCAAATGGATGGGTGGGGGGTTAAACCATGCTAGAATTAATTCAATTGTATTCTCGTTTTCATATCAACGGTTGTTCATGAAATGAGTTATGAAAAAAAGATTGACTATTTACGGATTTCTATAAGGATCTAGTTGCGAGTCCAAGGAGTAGTTCTTGAGAGTCACTCTACAAAATCCGCCCACAACCCATAAAAGTCTTGTGCGTGATGGGCGACTTTAATCATTTTACCTATATTTCAGAGGAGGGAGGTCGAGCAGTGAGTTTCAGTCGAGTTGACTCGCTTGTTTAATTCAATCGGTTGAATCTAAGTCAACTACAACGAGAGCGAGAATGCGCTTAAGTTTAAAAGGTTGCATTTGAGGGTGTCGTCATAGCGTGTATATATTAATTATATTTACTAGGATTCTATAAAATTCTCTCAAAAATATATATATAATTAAAAAAATAAATAATTTGGAAGTGTAAAAAGATAATACTTCCTCTGTTCTCTCTCTATATTCAAAGTTTGTATTTTTCTACTATTCACCAGGTCATTTTGATTCGGTGATTTAATTAGTAAAACGTTGTGAGAATTTGGTAAACTTTGGTAAGTGTTGTTGAGTATACTTTACTCTATAACACCATAAAAAATTAATAAAAAATTACATCGTCTTGCTACTCAAACAACCGGATCAAAGAAAAGTCAAACATAGAAGATAGGGAGAGAACCGACGAGGTAGCAAATAGTTTTAAGCTTGTATAGGTAAGTGGGCTTCTCATGTTTGAACGTGGGCTGGCTACATAAGTTAAGTATAAGCTGTGAGCTTTGTTGTTTCGTGGGTTTTGTAATAAGAAACAGCCCACAGTTCATTAAATTCAATTTAAGCTGTGGGCTTTGTTGTTGCTTGGTAATTAGAAACAGCCCACGGTTCATCAAGTATGGTCCAAACTTTCTGGTATAGCTTATTGGAGCGCGGTTATTCCGCGATTTAACCTTGAAAATGCAGGAGCTAAAGGGGTTAGGTAGTCGGTAGTTAGAAGCTGTTAGGTACATCATCCGGTCATTGTGAAGTGTGAACCCCCAACAAGTTTGTGATCTCATTGTTAGGTACATCATCCGGACATTGTGCTACCTTCCTGTATATAATGATGGGAGCATCTCGGCAAGACGCGAACCACCACACCTCCAACAAGAGACACGGAGTTCCTAGCGCATCAATCCACCTGAAGGAGAAGGGGAGAAAGCAAAGAAAAAATCTGGTTAGTTGAAATACATAATCGTATTTTTGTGTAAAATATATATAGCTAACTTTTAACAATTACTTGGTCAAAAAACAACCACTCTCCAACGGATTTCTTCTAAATTGTTGTTTAGTTAATCCCTACTGCATTGATGTAGTCATGTAGACTTATAAAAGAGCAAAAAAAAACCTACTCAAGATTCAAAGGTATACTTCAAAAAATATCTTCTCAAATTTCTTTTAACGTCTTTTTTCAAAACAACATTTCCTATATTTTCGATACATTTCCTACAAGATCATAATGTGTATTGCTTTTTAAATATCTCTTATGTTTTCAGAGTGTCAGTTTGAGATAAACATTTAAGAGTCTTTGTTTGTCCAAAGAATTTTGACGCATGAGGCGTCTTTTGTTCTCAAATAGGTAGCATGTGTCATCAAAAAATGAATGTGGTAGGTTTAAATCAATCCAGAGTTCTACTACTGTAAAACCGCTATAAATTAATACTCGATAGATTAATAACTTCGATAAAATTATTAATTTATCCGGTCCCAACTTGAGACCAGTACTACAAAAATGGACCCTTATCGATTGCAACAAAAAGTTGAGACCACAACGTAGTGGTCAATTTCTAACCATGTTTAATGTACTGCGTTGGTACCATGGAACAACTTTTTGGTACCATAACTAACTTTTTACTTATTCAAATACAATGAAATCGACAAATTCAATTAATTTGTGAATGTACATTCATAGAATGTGCTTTGGAACTTGTTTTTTGTAAATTATTTTTCATCTCTAACTAATATACATTGTAACTAATACATTGAACTTGAAATTTTGAGGTCATACGTAAAAAAAATTTAAATTAATAAATTATTAATTTATCGATGTAATCATATCTCGTTAAATTAATAAAATATCCCGCTTCCAACATTATTAATTTATAGAGGTTTTACTTTAATTTTTGTTAACAAAGAATCAGTTTTATTTAATTATCTTTTTAGAATGTATGGTTTTATTTAATTATCTTATTAAAATGTATGAATTTCAAACAATATTTTGACTATTTGAGATTTTTTGTTGAGACTTATCTCTCTGTCGTCTATCGGGTTTGAACCCAAGACCTCATACCGTGACTTTTAAATGCTTTACCACTTGAGCTAGTACCCATGGTCCTAATACTTGGTTTAAAGTACTATAGTCCTAAAACTTGGTGATGAGGGGAAAATAAGGATTGATCGCCGATGCTCTATATATATATATATATATATATATATATATATATATATATATATATATATATTTTCTATCCCAAGATATTTGATAGCAATACTTACCAAAATATGTGTTCTTTTTGTCGTTAAGATGTCGTCGAGTCGCTCAAACAGTCAGCAACAACACTTCAAAAGCAGCGAGGCTGAGCATGACTGGAATCAGCACCAAAGGCAACCGATCTCGGAATCAGCCCGCGATGAGCCGTCAGAAACGCGAAAGGCGACGCCCCTCCAAGATCCCAATAAGAAAATCAAGAAACCATATGTTCATTCCATGGAGATGGAGAAGAAGGAAAACCTTGATATGACTGTAGAAGCAGTTGTTGATGGGGATGATGCGGATCCCAATCCAAATGATTTTGCCGACCAAGGACGCAACTCGGACGGGGATGAGAATTACAAGCACTCGAAGTCTACGACATCCACAGATGTCATAATGCCTTTGCTGGAGGTGGGAGGGGACGTCAAAGATGAACTTGGCAATCCCAATCTGTCTAAGGAAGGTTCTTCTGCAATTATGTCAAAAAATTTGAAATAATTTGTGAAAATTAACCAAAATTTGTTAGGTACAATTCAGGTAATTTGTGTAAATTAACCACAATCCCAGCAAGATCCCCAATGCAAGGTAAAAGTGTAGAGAGTCCCCTCAGCCTAAAGTGGCTCTTACCTAAGGAATACAGCGGCATCTACATCTATCAGAAACATAAAAAACACATCAAATTTAACTGCACGTGGATATGCCATGACATCTACTGTGTCACTCTATTTGGCCCGTAGTCCAAACCTCAAACTAAACTGATCAAATTACCAACATTGAATGCGGCGGCGGAACCTGTTGGACAAGAATTCATTGAGATACAACACTGATGTTTATATAGGTCCTCTAAGATGAAACAGCACTATCAAGTCGATAAATGAAAGCTTCTATACCAAAGAATGTGTACCACTGGCACACTTCTTTGTGTGCTGAACAACTGGTTAACCATGGGAGAAAGTAAAAACACTGACCTTTTAGAAGTATCTGACACGAACTTATACGTGTGACAGAATTCTCCAGTTTGTCTCGATCTTCAGTATTTTCCTGCAGAAAAATGCATCCCATAACACAGTCATATTTTTATAATATCACAGCTCCAAATCTTATTGTTTGCAGTCTTCATGATTTCTATCACATAATAATTTGACACCCATTAAAAGTGCATAAATTTTCCCCCCATGTTGCATGCAAACTCTAATCCTAAACCAAACACAGCTTCTGACATGCTGCATAACTATGCATTAGTGCACAAAGACATTAACTCAACTTGTAGTAGCACAGTTACAAACAGAAAATATGTATAAAACATGACCATAACTATTGGTATTCAAAGGGCATAACATGCTAATAATAAGAGTAAAGGAGAGCATAAACCAAGAGTTCTACATATAAACATGGTGCAGAACTTCAAATAACTCGCACTCTATTTGCTAGTTGCTACCAGTTCATAAATCCAAGGGATCCACAAAACTATATCATGCAAACCCTCTTGTAGAATAGTAATAAGAATTCAGAACTCCAAAGTACTGTTATCACTACGATTCTCCTATTCTGCACCTCCAAGCCTCACATACTGTAAGCAAAATACCGTAAAATAGAAAGAATCGAGATATCCCAGTCATTTATGCTGGTGGAATACTACAAGGGTTATTAAGAGACATGCATATCTTTGTCACGAGTTAACATTCTGTGTGTCTCTATGAGACCTAAATAGTAAAATAATTAATTCCGCACAAACAGGGGTGGGCTAGTAAAATGCACATTTCTTTTTTGACGATAAAATGCATATTTCTTAAGAGACAATCATAAGCCTATCACTATTAGTACCTGGGTTACTACTGGACCACCAAACTGAATCTCAGCTCCCCAGAGTTACAACTTAATAACCCATCCATGATTTCCCAAGATTGTTTTCTTAACCCATGTCCTTGTAGAGCTACAAAACTCGAATAGGCCGCAGTGAATCATGGCAACATTAGTGTACTCGTCCTCTGCTGTGTACACGAATACAAGCTTTCCTTCACGCACAACCAAGTATGTGTGTGAATTCCCAGCTTTACAGGAATCCTTGTTTGGCAATGGAGATGAAGGGACAATGAATTCCCAGCTTTGCAGAACAACATTGTAAGCTGCGAGCTGATCTCTGCCCGATATACAATAGAAGCATCCCTCCTGGTAGACCACGCATGAAACTAAGTTTATCAAGCTTACCAAATACCATAGTCTTCCACTTAAGACTCCTTTGATGTGGTGTGCTGATGCTATCCTGAGCGAAGAAGTAAACACAATTTGGAGAGGATGGATCAGAAGAAAACGTGGATCTGCATATTAATTGGTCCCTCCAATTATTTTTGTTATCGAAAATAACGGTCCAAATCAGGCAACTTAACGATCCTTTTCTTGAAGGAGAAAATAAAAAGGAACTTGTCATGCCATCATCTTCTCCAGATTCAGATGGTGATTCTTTTGGCCATAACAGAGAAAACAACCCTTTCTTAGAAGCTTTTATGCTGGTGTCGAGATAATTGCCACGACCATCTCCTTTTGGGTTGCAAATTTCATGAAGTAGCATAGTGTGACCGTCCTCGCTGGTGAAGTGGCTCGAATAACCTGAAAACGTATCTCCACTCTGAAAAATGAAGCCCAACACAATTGAAGGTAGCCATCCATATGAGTTTGTCAATCATCCGAATCTCATACTGATGATGGTGGCGGTGACAAAGGAAAGATTTTTATTACAAGTTACACCAAATCGAATTCCATCAGCTGGAGAGAGCCCTTTCAATATGCGTTCATTAAATCAATTAGAAAATCAGACAACTCTAGGTTTTGCCCTTTCCATTCTTTTTCTTCATCCACTCCTGATACGATTTGAAGACGTATATTGTAGAAGAAGCTTTGGGGGGAACAAGAACTCTGACCATGAACTCGTGTGATACGGGCCAGACGTATCTTCGCCAAACGTATTATTTAATTAGTTACTTAATTATTACTTAGTATTATTTATTAGCTAGTTTATTTATTTAAATAGCTTGATTAGTTTATTTAATTAGTTAGTAGATTGGGCCGAGCCCATTAGGTCCAACTGTCTAGGGTTAGGTTTCGTTTTTACTATTTAAACAGTTGTAGAGTCTTGTTTATTTTCATCGAATGAATTGATTATTGAGTGAAATCTTTGTTCGGTCAACTAGTAGATTGTTAGGAAAAGCGCCGTAGGCTATAAGCTACGTGGTCAAGTTTTGTCGATTTTCACAAAATCGTCAACCCCGTTACCTTTCCGGTAACATCGTGATTCTTGTTCTCCTTCCCCAGGCATGTCTTCCTCGGCGGTGGTGGATCCATTGTTGAGTACGACTGCAGTGTTTGGAAATAAACAAGTGAATGGAAGACAGACAATGCGGGATTCTAAACTCTGATCTGTATTTTCTTAAATAAGAAAAAATTATCCTTTAGATCATGTTTTCTTTTCCGTCGATTGAGGGTATCACGACTTGCTCTCAAATTAGATCTTCTTTTATTTAGGCGGATAAGATGTTCTCCGGTTCAACGGAGTTGAGATCTCAAATTTAGGCAGATGTTTGTTCTCCGATTTGGCAGAGCTGGGATCCCTTATTTTGGCATGGGAGGTGTTCTCCGATTCGGGTGCAGTAGGAATTTCCGCTTGAGGCAGATGTTTGCTGTGCGGCGGCGGAGTTGGGATCTTTTAGGCATGCGTTCCCTTTCCTTAGATTGAGGGTCTCACGACTTGTTCTCGAATGAGGGTTAGATAGAAGAAGATCTAGCCCCTCAATTTGAGTGCAAGTCGTAAGACCCTTAATCTAAAAAAAAGGGAAACACCTCCTCCGCCTAAATAAGAGATCCCAACTCTGCAAAATCGGATAACACATGTCTGCCTAAATCAGAAAGTCCAATTACGCCAAACGGAAAACACCTCCTCTACCACTAAATCGGAGAACACGCATCTGCCTAAATCGGAGATCTCAACCGGTGAACATCTTATCCACCTGAACAGAAGAAATTGTGAGACCCTCAATCTATGAAAAAGGAAATAAGATATAAAGGACATTGTTATCTTATTCAAGAAAAAACAGACCACATATCGTATTCCCTCTTGATCTCTAATATTTAAATGTTTGTTTCCATATATTGCAGTCCCACTCATCAACAATGGATCGACCACCATCGAGGAAGGAGAAGAAAAACAAGAATCACATGTTCATAGTCAAACTTGTTGTTCCCTTGAAAGCTTCAGCTACAATGTACGACTTGAAACCGTCTTGGGAATGGAAGAAGAAGACTAGAAAAGGGCACACATATTGAAAGGGCTCTCTTCAGCTGATCGCATTCGATTTGGTGAAACTTGTAAGAAAAATATCTCATTTTTCACCACCGAACACCCCCATAATCAGTATGAGTTTCGGACAATTGACAAACTTCCATGGGTGGCTACTTTCAACGATGTTGGGCTTCATTTGTTAGAGTGGAGATTAGTGTTCAGGCTGTTTGAGCCAATTTCACAAGCAAGGAGGGCTTCTTATGAAATTTGCAACCCAAAAGGAGATGGCCTTGCCCGTATTCTCTACACCATCATAAAAGCTTCTGAGAAAGGTTGGTTTCTCTGTTTATGGCCTAAAGAATCACCATCTCCATCATCATCAGAATCTGGAGAAGATGATGGCATGATATGTTTTCTCCATGCAATAAAAGGATATTCAATTTGTCTGATTTGGACCATTATTTCGACAACAAAAACAATTGGATGGATTGATATGTAGAGCCACGTTCTCATCACATCCATCCTCTCCAGAATGTGTTTAGTTCTTCTTGGCTCAGGATGGCATTGCCGGAAAATTTATCATCAGCGCACTACATCAAAGGAGTCAAAAGTGGAAGACCCGATAAATTGATAAGTTTATTTTCATGTGTGGTCTGCCATGTGGGATGCTTCTTTTGTATAGCGTTCAGCTCACTGCTTACAATGTTGTTCTGCAAAGTTGGGAAGTCGTCCTTTCATCTCGATTTCCAAACAAGGATCCCTAATGCCAGAATTTGGCTTAAATTGAGAGTGACAGTAGTCGTTATGGGGAAGATGAGGTCCAGACTTAAAGCTGCTCGGCTCAAAGTTGATCAAATTTGTATGATTCTTAAACATGGTTGAATGTGAGAGCCTCCTTCACCTCCGAATGTTTATCAGCAAAGCAATCTACCACTTTGGTTCTTAAATAACCGGCGATATACAACTGGCTCAACCTGCTCTTCAGCCATTTCAAGCCTCTCGGTGAGACGGGTCCTCGATCTTCTGATCAGAGGCTGGATGAGGGAAGGTAATGGAGTAGTGTTGGTGTTCTTCGGTCGAGAGCCGAAAGGAGAGGAAAGTTGGGGTTGCGGAAGTAGTGGATAAAGTGAAGCAAGGTGGTCTGGCTAAAAATAATAGGCATACTTTGGTGGTTCCATCAGCTCCATTGATGAGTATGTTCTTGGCTCTTCTTCTGGAAATTTGAGCTTTATTTGATTGGACCAATTGCTGATTTTGGGTTCTTGATACACACACACACACACACACATATAATTTATTTTTAATCAAAGAGGGCAACTTTGGCGCTCAGAGGTCTTTATCGAAACTGGAAAGGGTGAAAGATTTTTGGTGTCAAAATTGACCCAGGAAGGTGGGGAGGGGGGGGGGGGGGGGGTTGAGAGTGTCTTTACCCATCTATATATTTTTATAGGATATTCAGTTGAAATTTAGGGGATGAAAAGTATATTTTCAAATTTAAAAATAAAATTTTAAAACTTAAGGGTGAAAGATAAGAAACTGAACAGTTGTGGGGGTAAAACACAGGTTGAAGTTTAGAAGACAGCATTTTGGTTTTCTCCAAACTAAATAGTTACGAGAGAAAAAGCAAAGATGAAGAGAAGAATAATATGATCAAGGTACCTTTTGAAGCAGGTCCTTGCAACAGTAAGATCTCCCGCCCAACCACGTGCTAAGATAGCAGCATATATATGAAGAAAAATGCAGAGGTCACATATAACCCTGATCCACTGGTTAGAGGAGCCCGGGTCCTAGTAAACCATCCCAGAAGAGTACGTTAGGTGTCAGCAAATGTGAATTTAATCAACTATTGGACTATAAGACTGGAACTCTCCAGCTCGTACTTTGAGCATAATTTCTATCAAGAACATCAAACTAATAAATGGTGATAAACAAGGCACAATTTTGAAAGAAATGCATATATTTCTCAATCCTATTTCGCCAAAATTTTTAGAACGGCAGTCAAATCCATCAAGCGCATATTGTTTACATGATAACCAACTATTAAAGAAATCAATAAATGAAGTATAGAAAGGGGAAATGACAAACAAACTCTATCTATGTCATTATCAATATCGTTTTAGCTACATTGAAAAATCTATCTATGTCATTATCAATATCTTTTTTTAGATACGACAACATCTATCCATAATATGCAGTTAAATTTGAACAAAAAATCACTTAAAACAAGCTACTAGTTAGATAAGCTGAAGAAGTGGAGTTGAGTCTAGCTTCAAAGACTAGTACACTAATTTGGGCGGAGTTGGAATCTCCGATTTGGAAGGAGGTGTTGAATTCAAGCTTCACTTATTGGAAAGTAAATATGGACATCAATGGTGATTAATGATTAGTGAGAATTCAGTAGCCCAATCAATTTATATAAGGAGTGGATATTCAGTCTGTTTCCAACAAGTAAATGAAACATACATATTTCCATTTCTCCACTACTTTATTCCAGTTCATAAATTTCTAGGGATCCAGTAACCCATTCTGTACTGGTCATAGCCAATTATCCCCTGCCAGTCTTTTGTAGTGTCGTCATAAGAAGGCATCGGAGCATTCATCAACATTTAAAATTACAGACTTACGAGGATTAAAAATTGAACTTCCTTATCTGCATCACTAGTTGTATCTTAAGGAAGAAAGGGCCTCAAATTCTATTAACAACTACATTTTGAGTGGAATATTCAACTCCATATACAGGAAGGGGTAAAATTGTAAAATGTATAAGTCTAATATACTAGTTATTACCTCCATTAAATTAGGTACATACTGTCATATCAAATAATTGTCTTGGTTTATTTCGTTAAAATGATTAAACTTGTATCAGAGATCCTATAAGCTAACAACCATGAACTTACCAATTTTAACACTTCAACAAGCAATCAAATCCCAGCACCCGAGCTTAGTAACCTCCTGGTAATGAAAGGTTGCAGTGAAGTGAACAAGAAGTTAACCTTTTGGAGCTGATCTACGCCACAGTAAGATCTCCCGCTCAACCATCGACTAACTAGAGTGGTCTGAGGTCCTGATATACCATCACAGAAGCATAGGCTAGGTGTCAGCAAATGTGAGAATTTTAACTACTATTGGACTATAAGACTGAAACTCTCCAGCTCGTATTTTGCAGAAAAGTTTTTATCAAGAGTATCAAAAAAATAGATGATGAATAAACCAGCAGGATAATAAGCAAGACAAAACTTTGAAATAGATACAAATATTTCTCAATCCCCTAAATATCCAAAAGAGCAGTCAAATCCAGCAAGGAACTGGACATTCTTTTCACCATAAATGGACATGACAGACTCTATCTTTTTTTAGCTACATCGGAAATCCGAACACTATCACCGATACCACAATATCTATCTATATTATGTAGTTTACTTCAACCAAAAAAAATCACCCAAAACAAGCTAGTTAGATAGGCTGAAAAAGTAGAGCTGAGTCCAGCTTTAAAGCGCGGTCCACGAACTAGACCCACTCTGTTCACATTAGACATCACTGGACCAGTAGCTGCTATCATTGGCTGGGCGACACCGGAGTAGTAGATTCAACTAGAATACCTGTTGCTGGAGGTAAGAAATTTATAGTTTAATCTATTTTCTCAGATCTAGACCATGATGAGGCTGAAACAAGATGAGGTTCAGCCAAAAAATACAGCATGATTTCCCAAGCAAAATATGAAAAGGCTGCTAATATTAATCCCTATATTGTATGTTAACGGAATTCCTGTGCTATCCATAAGCATTTGTGTGTAATAAAGGACACTGATTCCCATTTGTGGTTGCACAATAATGTATTCCTATGTTTTGAAAAAGAACAATTAATTCTGATGTGGCAAGAACCACTAATGGCTTCACGGCATCACATGTATAGTGTAAGAGGGAAAAAAAACAAGAAAACAGTAGATAAATCTGGTAAATAACTTCCAGATAAATCACAGTTCTACACCCCACATAACAAGTACATGTTCCAAAGGACACCAAAATCCTATTCCGTAAGTTACAGAATAGAAGAGCAAGAAGAATCTCGGAACTTCAAAGCAACTGTCCTCATTAACCCATCTTCTGCTAAGAAACTTCAAGCTTCACGTATTGGAAAGTAAATATGACCATCAATCCTGATTAAAGATACTAAGAACATAGAACCCCCCGTCATTTTAATCGGTCTGTTTCCCCACTTTGGCATGACAGACTCTATTCAGCTCTCTGTTAAAGCAAACCAAGTAACCACCTGTTAAGCTGCTCCAGATAGCAGCAGTGAGAACACCAGCTGCACGCCTACTAAGATAGCACATGCTAGCAATGATGATACAAAACTATTATTGGAACAAAAGACCGAATTGTTCCGGCCTGCATCTTAATTCACAGTTTCTGTCAGGAGCATCAGACAAACAAATGTTGAAGAGACCAGCAGGATAATAAACAATAGAAAGCAAGGATTGTTTCTCAAGTTTTAGAAAAGAGTAACGGGCATATGCTATCTCGTCGAAAACAGAAACACCCCCCCCCCCCCCCACCCCAATGGTCGGTCAGTAAGAATTAAAAAAAATATGGAAGTAAGAAGGAATAAAAACAAGAAAATAAAGAAAGGTAAGGACATTAATTACTTCTATAATCACCACCATTCATAATTCAGTATCTAATGGCATAATGCAGTTAAGTTAAATAAACATTAATACAAGTTATGGGGAAAGCCAAGTGAATCGATTCTTCAAACAAGTTCAGAATGTGGGAAGGGGTTCAATCCACATTCCATGTTCGAAGCCGGACCAGTAGTCGCCACTCTGGATCATGTGACAGCGGCCATCCTTGAAGGAGTAGTAGATTATGCAATCTTCTTCCTGCATACTGGAACTGAAGAAATACATCCTGTCGGCAACATCTGACGAAGACGGGACAGGAACAGAAAATGAGGTAGGATTACCAAGAAAGAGAGCATGATCACCCAAGCTTGTTTTCTCGACCCACGTACTTGTAGAGCCGCAGCGAACCACATCCAGATTATCGTAATCGAATTCGATCGGCTGAAGATAGCCGTTCCAGTATGTTTTCCATCAAATCAGATTATCATAATCATCTGGAAAGTCGGACGAATCTTAGTTTTGCCCCTTTTGAGTCTTCTTCTCCATCCCTTCCTGATTCGATTCCAGATCGTAAGTTATAGGAGTAGCATAAAGCTTCGGGGGAAGAACCTTACCGTGAACTTGTGATTCTGCAACCTTTTGCTCCTCCTCAGCCTCAGGGATGTCTTCCTCGCGAGTAATTATTGCTTGCTCCAAGAGCAAATATGACGTGGTGCTTTAATCAATACATCACAGGACACGTCAGGAACATGTAGGAATCTATTTTCTTTTGTCTGCCACTCATTCTCTTTCTTCCTGACATGTCATGTGCTGTATTGATTAGAGCACCACGTGTATTTGATGTTAGAGCAAACAAAAATTTCTCCTTCCTCGCTAGAGGAGCCATTGAGCGAGACAAACCCTAAAAGCCCTAGCAACAACACAATAGTATTATAGTCCTCAAGTTTACAATTAATACAACTACTTACCTCTCATTATTGAGCTATCTTAGGTTAAAAGATACTTTCACCCTACTATGAGTTTGACTGGAGAATACTTTCACACTTCCATTTTGGAAAATGACACTTTCGCCCAATGTGTCGAACTCCAATATCTTACGCCTTCTTGATTGTAACCATGTTCGTCTGAGCGTGGTGGGGTCAGTCAGTGAAAGTAGTTTTGGAGACAAACTTACCCTCCATATTCTGCATAAAGTCTATTTTTACCCTTGGGTAACCCCTCATATTTTGCATACTATGAGGGTAAATTTGTCTCAAAAATTATTTTTAGGGACATAACCCAACTCATGACTAACGGCGGCACAATAAGGGTCGCACGTTCCTTCAAGTTCCGCACACTTGAGGGGCGAGCTTACGAATTAATTTTGTGCCATTAGAATATCTTTATATGGCAGTGTTAATACACAGTGTACCAGATATTATTAGCTTATGTGGCCCTACGTATTGCAGTTTCTTGTAAGTGACAATTATCTTCCCACTTGCCTAGAGTGAACGATGGACCAAAACAAAACTGGAGTTTCTCGAATCACAAATGTTTTCGTCAATTGGGAAGAAATTTTTTCGGGTTTTTATATTGTTTTGTGAAATCAAATAGCATCAGCGTTTGGAAACACACCTTAGTCGCAAAAAGAGACTTCACCGATAATTTTTGAAGTATGCGGTAGATGATGTCATCCGGGATGAAATTGAGGTTGTCTTCGTATTTTCCATCCTCTAGCTTTTTTTTCTCCTTCTTTGTCCTCCTCGGTCCATTCTTGTGTCTAGATAATGATCACTAGGGTTTCTGGAGTATTGGGTGAGTTTGGTAGGACTTATCTAAAACTTAAGCTGACTTATAACTTTGTGTTAAAAAAAAGTCTACGAAGAAAAATGTGAAAAAGAAAAAGATGTGTGTTTGTTGTGTCAAGTCTAAAAATTCTATGAAAGATTTAAAACCCATTTTTTTCTTAAGCACATTTTTATACAATGAAGTTATAAGTAAAATGCAAAAGTCCAGTTTGAAAGCCACTCACCAAACACTACACAAAAATGTCTTCAACATATAATCCAAAATTGACTTATAAGCAGCTTATAAGTCATAGCAAACTCACCCTATACCCTTATATATAGAGCTGATTAGACTTTTTTATCGTGGAGTCCACAATTCAATGCTAATATCAATTAAACCCCGACACGTCGATTCAATTCAAAACCAAAAGAAAAACAATGAAACTTTAGGCCATCGGTAGAACAATTGTACAATTAATCACGTATTAACGTAAGAAGAGGAAGTGGATTCAGATAGATATATTGGTAATTTGCATTATTTACCCTACACACAAAGTGTGTTATTCCGATGCCTACAATATTCGATTATTCAATTTTGTTTGCTCAGTGGACCGGGCTCGGGCCTATGTCTACAACCCAAGCGCGGCAATCTCAGGCCAAACTTATTGGCCTGGTGCCTAGTCCAATGGTTTTATGTAATCATTAGGTCCACGCCCTAAAATTTTAGGGCGGGCTTCTCAGGCGCCCAGGCTTAGGAATGCATTCTCTTGATTAGGCCTTTGATGTTTTCAAATTGTCCTCAGTTGACATTCATAAACCCAATTGCCGACCGACTAGCTGTTTCTAAGAACGGATCGGACAATTTGATTGACTCGAGAGAGAATGCGCATATGGCGATGCTAGGGGTTTTCACAGGTCCGGTTGTTCGAGCTTCCTTTCACACGAATGAACCAGGCAAAGAAAAAATGGGCTTCCTTTCATTAAGTCGTACTGATCCAGTCGGAGTCATTTCACCGGTTCGCCCGGACTCCTTCAAGTTGAATGTTTATTAAAAGACAATTTTACCCCCTTCTGTTTGATTGAAGGAAACTTTCACTCCTCCTTCAGTGTGTTCAACTTCAAAAAGTCAGTAACACTTGGTTATGCCGTGGCATTTTAAAAAGGCGTAAATGAGTGCTATGAAAAAGTTGCAGTATAATTTAATTTGAAAAGTATTTGGTGAATTTCATATATAATACGATGTGAAGAATCGCCTTTTGCATTTTGTTGTAATTGCTTTAAAAATTATTGTAAATGATGAAATTACATGATTTGACATGATTGATTTTATAGCAATCAGATAAGTAAATTTGAATTTATTGGTATGGAATGAATAAAAAGTCTGAATAAAATTATCAAAATGCACATCTAAAAAGCAATTTGTCCTCTGCTTCTCAAAAGCTGCGGTGAGAAAGCAGTTGTTCAAAAAGCTGATAACTCACAATTGACCAAAGGCATCAACATCTGCTTTTGGCATAAAATGAATAGTGTTCTAGATGGCAAAAAAAATTACCAAACGGGCTCTTAGTCTGGAGTTACGCAATTTGCCCCAATATATGCAAAATGTAAGGGTTGTTCGAGGGTGTACTAGACTTTTTGCATAATATGTAGTGTTGGTTTGCATCTAAATCTAGTTTTAACGGTGTGTCTCACATCCGTCGTCACAATGCAAATTACTTAGAAATTTGGGACACTTCAGCGGCAAAAGTCATTGTACAAACTAAAAGGGGGTGAAGGTGTCATTCAGTTAAACTAGGAGTGGTGGCTGGGTGTGATCAGTAGGAAAATCATTCAAAGTCACTAAGATTTCATCTTGTTTTCTTCCCGTTTTGGCTAAAACAGCAGCCATCTCATTCCTATTTAGGGTGTGATTAATGGTGCAGTTGCCGCCATTCAACACGATGTACAATGTCCTCTGTGAGAGCTTTGTAAGGGAAGTAATTGGGGGTCTCTCCATTGATGAACTTGATTGCTTCTTGAGAGCCACATTCCATTGTGAACATCCTTCTTCTTCTCTTGGTGGATCATCACAAGCCCTGTGTTCTCTGTTCAGCTACCACGACCGAGGTGTGCCCTATGTTGCCATAATATCCTGATACGTAGAACGTATCGATTAATTGAAGAAACTGAAAAGAGAGAGGAAGAGAGATTGAAGAGACTGATAAAGGGAGAGAGAGACTAGGGATCAGAGAATGATTTCTTTATTGACTGAATAATACTGAGGTAGTACATCACTTTAAATAGATAAAATACTAGACCTAACCCTAACCCTAGACATAACGGGCCAAGCCCATATTATTAAATAACCTAAATATTGATAAATAAATAAACACATAAATATTGATACGAATACCGTATCATATCCTTTCACCCAAATCAACTAGGGGAACACTTTATTTATGGTGAAGTCTGGATCTGTTCCCCGGATTGATTCCAATGAAGTAGTTTTAGATCACTTTATCGTATTCTAAATCTCCTTTTATCTAGACAAGCTTGATTTTTCCACGCCATCTCTAGAGAAACGGAATGCTTAAGTGGACTGATACATGGAAGATAAGCATAATGATTCGTCATCTGACTGATAACTCCGTTTTCGGAGTTATTTTATGCCTTTTATTTCTACGTTTTGCGTGCTTATAATGGAGAATTCGTCGTCTTTTGAGTAAATTGAGCTTAATTGTGATAATGTGAGTTCATATGCATTACTTGTTAAATCCGGGCGTTTCTTTAGATTTTTGAGCTTTTATTGTGATATGATCGCGGGTTGTGTTTTCGTGTTGTGATTCGCAGGAAAACAGGGCTTGGAGGATCGTGCGGGATTTGGAAGCGAACTTCGGAAACAAGGAACTCAAAGGCAAGTCAAAAGGAAGGAGAAAGTCAAAAGAAATCGAAGGAAAGTCAATGGAAGAAGGAAGGAAGAAGAAAGTCAAAGGAAGGAAGAGAAAAGTCAAAAAGAGGGCTGGAACAGAAGTCTTCGTGCGAAGACATTTGTCTTCGTGCGAAGACAAAATACTTAGCCAAATTTTGGCTCGACTGAATTCTCTTCCTATACAAGGTTGCAGTATCTCTGTGAGAAGACCTTCGCACGAAGGGCAGAAGTCTTCGTACGAAGACTCTTCGTGCGAAGACAAATGTCTTCGTGCGAAGAGATCGCTGGAATGTGCAGATTTTTTGGGGCTTTTTCGTAGTTTATCCAAACTTTGTATTAAGATTATGGAAACGTATTTAAGCCTTTTAGGTCGACTTTTTCAGTAGTTTTTGACATTAGAGACATCTTTTGGAGATCAAGAAGCCTTTGGGAGAGCTTAGGAGCTTTGGATCATTCGTTTGGATTCTAAACTCTCTTCTTTTCTTGATTTTTATGTTTAAACTCATTAGACTTGTCGTTTTGACTATGAATATGAGTAGCTAAACACTTTTTGCTGGGAATTCTCGTTTGGTGTAGCTAGGGTTTGATCTAAAGTTGATGTTTTGATGATTGTAATGCATGCTCTAGCTTAATCTCATGTGTTTATTCACTATTATGGATTATTTACGTTCTTTATTATATTATCTTTGCGAGTAGCTAACGTAGAGGTAAATTCAATTAGTTTTCACGCGGTAACTCCGTGAGAATTAGTCGGTAAATTGAATAGTCCACCTAGTCGTATCAATGTTTGGTAACTCGGCATCGTTAACTAGGATCATTAAAGTAGAATTATAGTCTTAATGCGTGCTTGAAGCTAAATTAGGCTTGGTAACTCGGTTTGGTTTAGTCTAAGTATAGGGGACTTGCTTGGTAACTCGGTAAGTTTAACGTTGCTTGATTAATAGTGAATGACACGTGGTTGTTTTACAAATCAAAATATAAGTTTAGATCAACCTAGTGAACCTAGAGAATTCCCGGTACTTTTCTCTTATTTGATAAAAACCTAAAATTCATTCTTTATTAATCGTGAACTATTTCACTTGGTTAATTGAGAACTTTGCGTTTAATTTCTTAGAATTAGATAAAAACACAACTTGCGACGTGTCCACATAAGGATTAGAATAGTAATTAATTTAAACAAAGTCCCTTGGGTTCGACAACCCGGATTTCCGGTTTATTACTACACACGACAGCTGTGCACTTGCAGTTAGAGCGTGTCAAGTTTTTGGCGCCGTTGCCGGGGACTTTGATAACCCCGTTTACGGTGTTATATTTATACTTGAAATCTATCGTTTTGCGTGTTTCCGGGTACGATTTGATACATAAAGAGCTATGATCTTGAGTTATTTGAGTATTTGAGCTTTGTGTGGTTAATTGACAAATCCGGGCGTTTTCGTATATATTTGAGCTATAATTGTCGCATTTTACACCCGATATTTGTAGTTGTTTGATTCTTAGGTACCGGAGGCTCGGAACATAAATTGAAATGGAAGACGAACTTCGGAACAGAGATAAAGCGCGGAAAATTGGCTAGAGCTGAAGAAAAGAGAAGAAATTGAAGCTGCAACAACTACCTTTGCCTTCTCCAATTCACCATTACTCACCTGCTACTAAACCACAAATTACCATCACCAACAACCTCCTGCAACTCCACCTCTTAGTTATCAACAAAACCCAGTTCAACACTTCTTAACACCATGACAAACTCAATTCCAGAACCTAAACACAATCACACCTCCTTAACACTCTTGCCACCTCGCATCACCAACACACCAAACCCACTGTAAACCAAAACAGCTCCTACAACCTCACTGCCTTCAACCAATTACTCCAATTTAACCTCTACATAAACTACCAACATCACCTCTGCCACCATCAATTCATAACCAGCCCCTGCACCATGACCACAAGCCACCTACACCAATTAACTACCATTACAGACCATAACCTGCTCCCAATTCTCCCCCTTCACAACCTAAATCATCCAACTAACACCCACGGCCACTACCACAAGCCATGGCCGCCAAATTCACCTGAACCTCAAACTCACCTAACAATACCACCACAACCTCGGCCAAAACCCAACAACCTTCACCATTCTCCAACATTCACCACTGAACAAACACCCAATTAAACCCACGACCAAAACCACCAGTTATTCACCAACCAATCAACGCAGCAGCAACAGAGGAGGACCCAGAAGAAATCGCAAAACAGGGAAAGAGAAGAGAAAGAAACAGCAGCAGCCAACAGCAGAGAAGAAGAGAAATAGAGGCGAAGAAAACCCAGCAAACGTCGAAGCAAAAAAGAGCAGAAAAGAGAGCCAATCGCCGAGCAAAGCAGCGCTTCACCACCAGGAAACAGAGCACTGCAATCACATCGAACAGAGGAATATTGCGGCAAGAATCAGAAACAACCCAGCGAAGAAGATCAGAAGAGAAAAACCCAGAAGAAGCGCGGAACAAAGCAGAGCACCGGTCCAATTTCCAGGGGATTTCGTGAAAAGTACAAACACCGCCTCTGTTTTGTGGATGGGGCAGATTGCAAATACTGAGAAATAGAAGAGAAAATGCACGGGTTAGTCTTCTACAGAAGCCTAGGACAGAGAAGTAACTCCAACATTATTGGAGGGGTGAAAGTGAAAAAAAAAAGGTTTATAATCCAATTGTTGCACGGGTTTGTATTATTGACCCTAGAGGCTGAAATCAATATATCATTCTACGATAAAACAGAACGCAAGAGGAGAAGAACCGGGGACAGACTGTTCTACAACAGAACAGAACGAAGAAAAAAAGACGAAGGAGGAGACGAAGGAGAAGGGGACGAAGAAGAGGAGGAGATCGGGTTTGCGCCGGAGTTCTGATTTTCCGGTTTATTTTCTCTTCTTCTCTTTATCAATTGTATGGAGAAACTCTCGTTGTTTATCTCTCGTATTATGCGTAGCTAATTACTTTTGCTAGGTTCTATGGATATGAACCTAGGGTTTATGCAATAGACAAAGTTTCCGGATTTATTTTATTGATTCATGTTTCGATTCTTTTGATTGTATTGTTCTTCTTTGATATCGTATATCTTGATCAATATGGCTATTGACACGTCTTAGGTGACAAGAACAACTTTAGGGAGAAGAATTAATATGTTGTCAGATTCGTAGCTTAAAGATTATTGACTAATTAATTGGATTGATTGTTCTGAAATTAATTCTTAGCATAAACGGAGTCGCGAACCGGTTAGGCTAGCTTTCTAGGTGGGTGCTTGAGAGAGACTTTACCTAGATATGAACGAGAACAAGATATTAGTCCCGAATCATTGAGACTGAGAGGTGAGATGATAGGACTAGTCGTGTGAGGGTAGATTCGATTGTTTAGCGTTAAACTCGGGAATTGGTGGACCGACAGGACCCAGTGATCGGCTTAACGTTAGGCGGTTAGAACCATATCGGTAGACGATGGTGGACCGACAGGACCCGTAGTCGATTGATAGGTAGAATGACATGAGACCGAGAGGAGATTGTCAGTGCTATTACCCGACGCAACTAATTAGATGATAGCGTGTTTCAGTACTATATCCGGAACTGTCTAAAACCCTAGGGGATCCATAGATCACCTAGTTATTTCTCCATATTTGTTTATTAAACAGGAAAAAATACAAAAATATTAGTTAGTTGTTTATTTCAATTCTTAAATCAAATCCTTCCTCCCTGTTACAATACTCTAAATTAATAGACTAACTAAACAATCTCGAGTCTGTCCCTGTGGGTTCGACAACCTGAGTTTTAATACTCAATCTTTATTACTTCGACCGTGCACTTGCGTACACACGTAAGAAATCGTGTCAAGTTTTTGGCGCCGTTGCCGGGGACAGCGGTAGATTATTTAGTTAGGAGTTAGTTTAGAATACTTTTATTTCAGTTTGGTTTTAATACTTTTATTCTATATCTCTGTGCTTCACGGGTGTCTTGTGAGTTTGTTTCTCAGGAACGCAGGAAGCAAGAGACAATATAAGCATGCAGAGCGAAGACTGTTATTCGGGTCCCCCCTACTGTTTCCACTGTAGGGGTAACCATGAAGACGAGGACGCATGCATAACTTGGTGCTACGTATGCGGCATTTGGCACGAACGTAGAGACTCATGTCGAGTACATGCCCCCCAGCTTCATCAGCACCAGGAAGACTCATCAGCGGATATGGCAGAACGGCGTAGTATTATGAGTGACATGGAAGTTTGCGCCAAATTTTTGTCCATAGATGCACAATTACCAAAAGAGGATTCAGCCACAGGTAGGGAATACGTGAGGGAGATGTTGGAGAGGATAAAGAAGCGAATAGAAAAACTGTCAACAGCAGGGGAATCAAGCATTCAAGAGCCACAAGAAGAAACCGTGCCATATGACAGTGAGCTAAAAGTTGAACCTTCATCATCCCCACCACAAGTGGAAGAAGAGATAGCTGAGCTAAACGAAGACTGCAGTGTCCAGGAACCATTGGTGGACTCTGCCATATATGAGGACTCAGACTCTGATTCAGACTGGGGTGGACCTGTGTGCCGAAGATGGGAAGATCTGTCGTATTGCGAGCCAAGGCCGCAGGTTCCCTCACATCCTTGGTATGAATGGGAAGACAGCGAAATTGGAAGCCTGTGGTGTGTCGACGATGAAGCTGGTGACACACTTGTGCTCAGTGCTATTGAGGTAAAAGCCCCAACTATTATTAATGATGAATTCTCCATATCCTATGTCACGCAAGTTTGCGACGAGCTGGAACAATTACTGTATGGGGATTCTTATGGGGAAGAATGTGATGAGCAACTTCCAATTTCTTGTTTTATGGGCGATTCTATTTATCATCCATATGCCATAGTTAAGGAGTTGGAAGTCAGCAAGTGTGGGGGTGTGGATAACTTTCATGGGTCATTTGAAGGGCATATAGCATCAAGGAAGTACTACTGGGATGATTTTATGGCCAGAGATTCATTTGAGCCCAGTGGTACTTGGTGGAAGTTTCTCAAGAAGATCAATTGCAAAATGAAAGGAGTCAGCTTCCACAATTGTCCACCTTCTTCAGAGCACAGGGGTGCACGTGAAGTTATCGAGAAGAGATGGTGGAAGAAGAAGAAGTGGAGGGATAAAACAGTCTCCACTATCCTAGAAGGTTGAGGTAACATGGTCGGGCCGTCGACCTTAATTACAAAGCGCTGCTTGGGAGGCAACCCAATGTAGAGTAGGATGCAATTTGTTTCTGTTTTTGCTTTTAGTTCTCCATATTTGATTTTGAGGGGTGAGAGAGAGTTGCTTTAATACTTTCAATCAGTGTGCAGGGACACAGGTACATAAGACGCTACGGACTCCCCTTCTTGATGCGTGTGATAGAATGTTGAGTAGGCGCATCGGAATCCGGACGCGAGGTGAGACTTTTCCGGAAACTGTCAACGGTCCACAAGACCCCTTCTTGTTGCAGTTTCGCGGCAACGGTGCCCATGAAGGTCCGGGCACCTCAGGTACCTTTAACTTTCTCTCTTGTTTCTACGTTTTGAGTGGTAATAGTGTAGATCCACCGCCAACACATTTAAGCGATGAGTCCTCTTATTATATCTCTAAATTCGTTGAGGACAACGAAACACTTAAGTGTGGGGGGGGTTTGTGTATATTTTGCTAGCCATGTCAGTTATGCATCGCCAGTTACATGCAGTTGTGTCGTATTGTGGAGTACATGTGGTTAGTGTAGAGTGTTTGATATAGTGTCGTATTGTGTTAGGATTGTTAGCATGCATTTTTTTTAGCACTTTTACTTTATTGAGTCCCCTACCAAATCGTGTGATTAGTCGAGTTGGCCAAAAGCATATAGAGTTAGGAAATAATAATAAAAAAATAAAAATAAAAATAAAAAAATCATAAAATTTTAAATTTTTGAGAAAGGGCAATCGAAGAGAGTGAATGTGGAGAGGGCTTAATGATAGAATTCCTTAGGAATATGAAAATCTGAGGTGAGGTAGACGCGAGAATCTGGAGTAGGAAGACTTATAGGGCTAATGCACATTAGAAATGCGAGTAGCTGCCTCTCAGACTAGTTATCCTACTAGCGCTACACCACCGTCACTTAGGTAGTCGTCAACCCTCCTCGTAGTGGCAACGGAACAGCTGTGCGAGTGATGTTTATGGGGGCCTCACGTCCCGTCTCCATCTCCTAGGTCCACTAGTTACCCCTATTGAACCGTTTACCCCTTTTATTCACAGCCTCTAGCCTAGGAAGCCTTTCATTGTGACTTTCATCACTTGTTAGAATGGTCCTTTCCTATGCGTCATGATAGAGGGAGTTGAGTTAGGGAGGTTCGATGAGGGTGAGTTGATTTGATACATCTTACGTGGATTCTCTTACATGTCGTCTTTTGAGGGGATGTGAGGGTGAGTTAGAGACGGTAGCACACTTCGGTGTGGCGGTGAGTCGTGTCCTTACACCACGATCACAGGTGGAGTACCGTAGTGCGTGATATTTCTTCCGCACTTCATGGGGTGGGGGTTGGTTGATCCTATAGGAGGTCGTGCTTATGTTTTATTTATATTCTCTATATCTTAGGTGATGAGGAGGATCGGTTGGAAAAGCACGTTTACACATTGACTACTGGGTTCGTGATTTGCTTTGCATCAAGTGTGGGGGTGTCGACATCTATGTTACATCACTAATTTGACACATTCCACCCTCATGTTATCTAATTCTGATATTTGATCTCCTCGGATATTACTATCGTATTGTCGGCTCCATGTGCTTAATGTTATTGTGTGGAAATGAAAAAAAAAAAGGAGAGAAAAAAAAAGTAAAATAGAAAGTGAAAGTGAAATTGAAATTGAAAGGGAATAAAGGAGCAAGCTTGAAATTGAAGACCGGGGAGATTAGCTATTGTTCGAGATCACTTCTTCACATTTGTGGCCGCGAGAACGGCGTTGCACCAAGATTGAGGGAATGAGGGCCGGAGTAGTGAGATTCGGTGTGGTTCCTTGGATTTTGGTGAGGGAGTGTGAGAATCGGGTTTTGTGAGTTAGATCATGACGTCTAGGACTACGCTTCTAAATATCCTATCCTACCCGTCCTAAACCGTCAGCAATTTAACCCGTGGATAAATAGCTCGGAAGGTAAATGCTAGGGATACGTTTGATGAGTGTGCGGAAGCAACATATTTTGTGTTCATGCCCGTTCTGTCTAACGAAACTGGCCGCAAGTTCTACCGATCACCAAAGTTATAGAACTTCCGAGGGAATATGAGAGCCTTATGACTTGCCGGTTTACTTTTTGAGATTGCCCAATCTCTAACTAAAAAGAAAAAAGTTGTGTTGTTTTAATATTTGCATTGTTAAATAATTGAGTTGCATTGTGTAGAGCATGTAGATTGCATAGTCGTGTGTGTGAGTTGTTTGTGTCACGTGGCTAGTAAAACGTATGCAAACCCGGTGGATTGAAAGATCATAGTGTGAGTGATATTGTTTTTTATTTTTGCTCGGGACGCGCAAAAAGGTAGTGTGGGGGTATTTGATAACCCCGTTTACGGTGTTATATTTATACTTGAAATCTATCGTTTTGCGTGTTTCCGGGTACGATTTGATACATAAAGAGCTATGATCTTGAGTTATTTGAGTATTTGAGCTTTGTGTGGTTAATTGACAAATCCGGGCGTTTTCGTATATATTTGAGCTATAATTGTCGCATTTTACACCCGATATTTGTAGTTGTTTGATTCTTAGGTACCGGAGGCTCGGAACATAAATTGAAATGGAAGACGAACTTCGGAACAGAGATAAAGCGCGGAAAATTGGCTAGAGCTGAAGAAAAGAGAAGAAATTGAAGCTGCAACAACTACCTTTGCCTTCTCCAATTCACCATTACTCACCTGCTACTAAACC
Organism: Linanthus parryae; assembly: GCA_023055425.1. Taxonomy (NCBI): domain Eukaryota; kingdom Viridiplantae; phylum Streptophyta; class Magnoliopsida; order Ericales; family Polemoniaceae; genus Linanthus; species Linanthus parryae. Next base: position 5,568,606 of record JALGPY010000002.1, read on the forward strand.
ACAAATTACCATCACCAACAACCTCCTGCAACTCCACCTCTTAGTTATCAACAAAACCCAGTTCAACACTTCTTAACACCATGACAAACTCAATTCCAGAACCTAAACACAATCACACCTCCTTAACACTCTTGCCACCTCGCATCACCAACACACCAAACCCACTGTAAACCAAAACAGCTCCTACAACCTCACTGCCTTCAACCAATTACTCCAATTTAACCTCTACATAAACTACCAACATCACCTCTGCCACCATCAATTCATAACCAGCCCCTGCACCATGACCACAAGCCACCTACACCAATTAACTACCATTACAGACCATAACCTGCTCCCAATTCTCCCCCTTCACAACCTAAATCATCCAACTAACACCCACGGCCACTACCACAAGCCATGGCCGCCAAATTCACCTGAACCTCAAACTCACCTAACAATACCACCACAACCTCGGCCAAAACCCAACAACCTTCACCATTCTCCAACATTCACCACTGAACAAACACCCAATTAAACCCACGACCAAAACCACCAGTTATTCACCAACCAATCAACGCAGCAGCAACAGAGGAGGACCCAGAAGAAATCGCAAAACAGGGAAAGAGAAGAGAAAGAAACAGCAGCAGCCAACAGCAGAGAAGAAGAGAAATAGAGGCGAAGAAAACCCAGCAAACGTCGAAGCAAAAAAGAGCAGAAAAGAGAGCCAATCGCCGAGCAAAGCAGCGCTTCACCACCAGGAAACAGAGCACTGCAATCACATCGAACAGAGGAATATTGCGGCAAGAATCAGAAACAACCCAGCGAAGAAGATCAGAAGAGAAAAACCCAGAAGAAGCGCGGAACAAAGCAGAGCACCGGTCCAATTTCCAGGGGATTTCGTGAAAAGTACAAACACCGCCTCTGTTTTGTGGATGGGGCAGATTGCAAATACTGAGAAATAGAAGAGAAAATGCACGGGTTAGTCTTCTACAGAAGCCTAGGACAGAGAAGTAACTCCAACATTATTGGAGGGGTGAAAGTGAAAAAAAAAAGGTTTATAATCCAATTGTTGCACGGGTTTGTATTATTGACCCTAGAGGCTGAAATCAATATATCATTCTACGATAAAACAGAACGCAAGAGGAGAAGAACCGGGGACAGACTGTTCTACAACAGAACAGAACGAAGAAAAAAAGACGAAGGAGGAGACGAAGGAGAAGGGGACGAAGAAGAGGAGGAGATCGGGTTTGCGCCGGAGTTCTGATTTTCCGGTTTATTTTCTCTTCTTCTCTTTATCAATTGTATGGAGAAACTCTCGTTGTTTATCTCTCGTATTATGCGTAGCTAATTACTTTTGCTAGGTTCTATGGATATGAACCTAGGGTTTATGCAATAGACAAAGTTTCCGGATTTATTTTATTGATTCATGTTTCGATTCTTTTGATTGTATTGTTCTTCTTTGATATCGTATATCTTGATCAATATGGCTATTGACACGTCTTAGGTGACAAGAACAACTTTAGGGAGAAGAATTAATATGTTGTCAGATTCGTAGCTTAAAGATTATTGACTAATTAATTGGATTGATTGTTCTGAAATTAATTCTTAGCATAAACGGAGTCGCGAACCGGTTAGGCTAGCTTTCTAGGTGGGTGCTTGAGAGAGACTTTACCTAGATATGAACGAGAACAAGATATTAGTCCCGAATCATTGAGACTGAGAGGTGAGATGATAGGACTAGTCGTGTGAGGGTAGATTCGATTGTTTAGCGTTAAACTCGGGAATTGGTGGACCGACAGGACCCAGTGATCGGCTTAACGTTAGGCGGTTAGAACCATATCGGTAGACGATGGTGGACCGACAGGACCCGTAGTCGATTGATAGGTAGAATGACATGAGACCGAGAGGAGATTGTCAGTGCTATTACCCGACGCAACTAATTAGATGATAGCGTGTTTCAGTACTATATCCGGAACTGTCTAAAACCCTAGGGGATCCATAGATCACCTAGTTATTTCTCCATATTTGTTTATTAAACAGGAAAAAATACAAAAATATTAGTTAGTTGTTTATTTCAATTCTTAAATCAAATCCTTCCTCCCTGTTACAATACTCTAAATTAATAGACTAACTAAACAATCTCGAGTCTGTCCCTGTGGGTTCGACAACCTGAGTTTTAATACTCAATCTTTATTACTTCGACCGTGCACTTGCGTACACACGTAAGAAATCGTGTCAAGTTTTTGGCGCCGTTGCCGGGGACAGCGGTAGATTATTTAGTTAGGAGTTAGTTTAGAATACTTTTATTTCAGTTTGGTTTTAATACTTTTATTCTATATCTCTGTGCTTCACGGGTGTCTTGTGAGTTTGTTTCTCAGGAACGCAGGAAGCAAGAGACAATATAAGCATGCAGAGCGAAGACTGTTATTCGGGTCCCCCCTACTGTTTCCACTGTAGGGGTAACCATGAAGACGAGGACGCATGCATAACTTGGTGCTACGTATGCGGCATTTGGCACGAACGTAGAGACTCATGTCGAGTACATGCCCCCCAGCTTCATCAGCACCAGGAAGACTCATCAGCGGATATGGCAGAACGGCGTAGTATTATGAGTGACATGGAAGTTTGCGCCAAATTTTTGTCCATAGATGCACAATTACCAAAAGAGGATTCAGCCACAGGTAGGGAATACGTGAGGGAGATGTTGGAGAGGATAAAGAAGCGAATAGAAAAACTGTCAACAGCAGGGGAATCAAGCATTCAAGAGCCACAAGAAGAAACCGTGCCATATGACAGTGAGCTAAAAGTTGAACCTTCATCATCCCCACCACAAGTGGAAGAAGAGATAGCTGAGCTAAACGAAGACTGCAGTGTCCAGGAACCATTGGTGGACTCTGCCATATATGAGGACTCAGACTCTGATTCAGACTGGGGTGGACCTGTGTGCCGAAGATGGGAAGATCTGTCGTATTGCGAGCCAAGGCCGCAGGTTCCCTCACATCCTTGGTATGAATGGGAAGACAGCGAAATTGGAAGCCTGTGGTGTGTCGACGATGAAGCTGGTGACACACTTGTGCTCAGTGCTATTGAGGTAAAAGCCCCAACTATTATTAATGATGAATTCTCCATATCCTATGTCACGCAAGTTTGCGACGAGCTGGAACAATTACTGTATGGGGATTCTTATGGGGAAGAATGTGATGAGCAACTTCCAATTTCTTGTTTTATGGGCGATTCTATTTATCATCCATATGCCATAGTTAAGGAGTTGGAAGTCAGCAAGTGTGGGGGTGTGGATAACTTTCATGGGTCATTTGAAGGGCATATAGCATCAAGGAAGTACTACTGGGATGATTTTATGGCCAGAGATTCATTTGAGCCCAGTGGTACTTGGTGGAAGTTTCTCAAGAAGATCAATTGCAAAATGAAAGGAGTCAGCTTCCACAATTGTCCACCTTCTTCAGAGCACAGGGGTGCACGTGAAGTTATCGAGAAGAGATGGTGGAAGAAGAAGAAGTGGAGGGATAAAACAGTCTCCACTATCCTAGAAGGTTGAGGTAACATGGTCGGGCCGTCGACCTTAATTACAAAGCGCTGCTTGGGAGGCAACCCAATGTAGAGTAGGATGCAATTTGTTTCTGTTTTTGCTTTTAGTTCTCCATATTTGATTTTGAGGGGTGAGAGAGAGTTGCTTTAATACTTTCAATCAGTGTGCAGGGACACAGGTACATAAGACGCTACGGACTCCCCTTCTTGATGCGTGTGATAGAATGTTGAGTAGGCGCATCGGAATCCGGACGCGAGGTGAGACTTTTCCGGAAACTGTCAACGGTCCACAAGACCCCTTCTTGTTGCAGTTTCGCGGCAACGGTGCCCATGAAGGTCCGGGCACCTCAGGTACCTTTAACTTTCTCTCTTGTTTCTACGTTTTGAGTGGTAATAGTGTAGATCCACCGCCAACACATTTAAGCGATGAGTCCTCTTATTATATCTCTAAATTCGTTGAGGACAACGAAACACTTAAGTGTGGGGGGGGTTTGTGTATATTTTGCTAGCCATGTCAGTTATGCATCGCCAGTTACATGCAGTTGTGTCGTATTGTGGAGTACATGTGGTTAGTGTAGAGTGTTTGATATAGTGTCGTATTGTGTTAGGATTGTTAGCATGCATTTTTTTTTAGCACTTTTACTTTATTGAGTCCCCTACCAAATCGTGTGATTAGTCGAGTTGGCCAAAAGCATATAGAGTTAGGAAATAATAATAAAAAAATAAAAATAAAAATAAAAAAATCATAAAATTTTAAATTTTTGAGAAAGGGCAATCGAAGAGAGTGAATGTGGAGAGGGCTTAATGATAGAATTCCTTAGGAATATGAAAATCTGAGGTGAGGTAGACGCGAGAATCTGGAGTAGGAAGACTTATAGGGCTAATGCACATTAGAAATGCGAGTAGCTGCCTCTCAGACTAGTTATCCTACTAGCGCTACACCACCGTCACTTAGGTAGTCGTCAACCCTCCTCGTAGTGGCAACGGAACAGCTGTGCGAGTGATGTTTATGGGGGCCTCACGTCCCGTCTCCATCTCCTAGGTCCACTAGTTACCCCTATTGAACCGTTTACCCCTTTTATTCACAGCCTCTAGCCTAGGAAGCCTTTCATTGTGACTTTCATCACTTGTTAGAATGGTCCTTTCCTATGCGTCATGATAGAGGGAGTTGAGTTAGGGAGGTTCGATGAGGGTGAGTTGATTTGATACATCTTACGTGGATTCTCTTACATGTCGTCTTTTGAGGGGATGTGAGGGTGAGTTAGAGACGGTAGCACACTTCGGTGTGGCGGTGAGTCGTGTCCTTACACCACGATCACAGGTGGAGTACCGTAGTGCGTGATATTTCTTCCGCACTTCATGGGGTGGGGGTTGGTTGATCCTATAGGAGGTCGTGCTTATGTTTTATTTATATTCTCTATATCTTAGGTGATGAGGAGGATCGGTTGGAAAAGCACGTTTACACATTGACTACTGGGTTCGTGATTTGCTTTGCATCAAGTGTGGGGGTGTCGACATCTATGTTACATCACTAATTTGACACATTCCACCCTCATGTTATCTAATTCTGATATTTGATCTCCTCGGATATTACTATCGTATTGTCGGCTCCATGTGCTTAATGTTATTGTGTGGAAATGAAAAAAAAAAAGGAGAGAAAAAAAAAGTAAAATAGAAAGTGAAAGTGAAATTGAAATTGAAAGGGAATAAAGGAGCAAGCTTGAAATTGAAGACCGGGGAGATTAGCTATTGTTCGAGATCACTTCTTCACATTTGTGGCCGCGAGAACGGCGTTGCACCAAGATTGAGGGAATGAGGGCCGGAGTAGTGAGATTCGGTGTGGTTCCTTGGATTTTGGTGAGGGAGTGTGAGAATCGGGTTTTGTGAGTTAGATCATGACGTCTAGGACTACGCTTCTAAATATCCTATCCTACCCGTCCTAAACCGTCAGCAATTTAACCCGTGGATAAATAGCTCGGAAGGTAAATGCTAGGGATACGTTTGATGAGTGTGCGGAAGCAACATATTTTGTGTTCATGCCCGTTCTGTCTAACGAAACTGGCCGCAAGTTCTACCGATCACCAAAGTTATAGAACTTCCGAGGGAATATGAGAGCCTTATGACTTGCCGGTTTACTTTTTGAGATTGCCCAATCTCTAACTAAAAAGAAAAAAGTTGTGTTGTTTTAATATTTGCATTGTTAAATAATTGAGTTGCATTGTGTAGAGCATGTAGATTGCATAGTCGTGTGTGTGAGTTGTTTGTGTCACGTGGCTAGTAAAACGTATGCAAACCCGGTGGATTGAAAGATCATAGTGTGAGTGATATTGTTTTTTATTTTTGCTCGGGACGCGCAAAAAGGTAGTGTGGGGGTATTTGATAACCCCGTTTACGGTGTTATATTTATACTTGAAATCTATCGTTTTGCGTGTTTCCGGGTACGATTTGATACATAAAGAGCTATGATCTTGAGTTATTTGAGTATTTGAGCTTTGTGTGGTTAATTGACAAATCCGGGCGTTTTCGTATATATTTGAGCTATAATTGTCGCATTTTACACCCGATATTTGTAGTTGTTTGATTCTTAGGTACCGGAGGCTCGGAACATAAATTGAAATGGAAGACGAACTTCGGAACAGAGATAAAGCGCGGAAAATTGGCTAGAGCTGAAGAAAAGAGAAGAAATTGAAGCTGCAACAACTACCTTTGCCTTCTCCAATTCACCATTACTCACCTGCTACTAAACCACAAATTACCATCACCAACAACCTCCTGCAACTCCACCTCTTAGTTATCAACAAAACCCAGTTCAACACTTCTTAACACCATGACAAACTCAATTCCAGAACCTAAACACAATCACACCTCCTTAACACTCTTGCCACCTCGCATCACCAACACACCAAACCCACTGTAAACCAAAACAGCTCCTACAACCTCACTGCCTTCAACCAATTACTCCAATTTAACCTCTACATAAACTACCAACATCACCTCTGCCACCATCAATTCATAACCAGCCCCTGCACCATGACCACAAGCCACCTACACCAATTAACTACCATTACAGACCATAACCTGCTCCCAATTCTCCCCCTTCACAACCTAAATCATCCAACTAACACCCACGGCCACTACCACAAGCCATGGCCGCCAAATTCACCTGAACCTCAAACTCACCTAACAATACCACCACAACCTCGGCCAAAACCCAACAACCTTCACCATTCTCCAACATTCACCACTGAACAAACACCCAATTAAACCCACGACCAAAACCACCAGTTATTCACCAACCAATCAACGCAGCAGCAACAGAGGAGGACCCAGAAGAAATCGCAAAACAGGGAAAGAGAAGAGAAAGAAACAGCAGCAGCCAACAGCAGAGAAGAAGAGAAATAGAGGCGAAGAAAACCCAGCAAACGTCGAAGCAAAAAAGAGCAGAAAAGAGAGCCAATCGCCGAGCAAAGCAGCGCTTCACCACCAGGAAACAGAGCACTGCAATCACATCGAACAGAGGAATATTGCGGCAAGAATCAGAAACAACCCAGCGAAGAAGATCAGAAGAGAAAAACCCAGAAGAAGCGCGGAACAAAGCAGAGCACCGGTCCAATTTCCAGGGGATTTCGTGAAAAGTACAAACACCGCCTCTGTTTTGTGGATGGGGCAGATTGCAAATACTGAGAAATAGAAGAGAAAATGCACGGGTTAGTCTTCTACAGAAGCCTAGGACAGAGAAGTAACTCCAACATTATTGGAGGGGTGAAAGTGAAAAAAAAAAGGTTTATAATCCAATTGTTGCACGGGTTTGTATTATTGACCCTAGAGGCTGAAATCAATATATCATTCTACGATAAAACAGAACGCAAGAGGAGAAGAACCGGGGACAGACTGTTCTACAACAGAACAGAACGAAGAAAAAAAGACGAAGGAGGAGACGAAGGAGAAGGGGACGAAGAAGAGGAGGAGATCGGGTTTGCGCCGGAGTTCTGATTTTCCGGTTTATTTTCTCTTCTTCTCTTTATCAATTGTATGGAGAAACTCTCGTTGTTTATCTCTCGTATTATGCGTAGCTAATTACTTTTGCTAGGTTCTATGGATATGAACCTAGGGTTTATGCAATAGACAAAGTTTCCGGATTTATTTTATTGATTCATGTTTCGATTCTTTTGATTGTATTGTTCTTCTTTGATATCGTATATCTTGATCAATATGGCTATTGACACGTCTTAGGTGACAAGAACAACTTTAGGGAGAAGAATTAATATGTTGTCAGATTCGTAGCTTAAAGATTATTGACTAATTAATTGGATTGATTGTTCTGAAATTAATTCTTAGCATAAACGGAGTCGCGAACCGGTTAGGCTAGCTTTCTAGGTGGGTGCTTGAGAGAGACTTTACCTAGATATGAACGAGAACAAGATATTAGTCCCGAATCATTGAGACTGAGAGGTGAGATGATAGGACTAGTCGTGTGAGGGTAGATTCGATTGTTTAGCGTTAAACTCGGGAATTGGTGGACCGACAGGACCCAGTGATCGGCTTAACGTTAGGCGGTTAGAACCATATCGGTAGACGATGGTGGACCGACAGGACCCGTAGTCGATTGATAGGTAGAATGACATGAGACCGAGAGGAGATTGTCAGTGCTATTACCCGACGCAACTAATTAGATGATAGCGTGTTTCAGTACTATATCCGGAACTGTCTAAAACCCTAGGGGATCCATAGATCACCTAGTTATTTCTCCATATTTGTTTATTAAACAGGAAAAAATACAAAAATATTAGTTAGTTGTTTATTTCAATTCTTAAATCAAATCCTTCCTCCCTGTTACAATACTCTAAATTAATAGACTAACTAAACAATCTCGAGTCTGTCCCTGTGGGTTCGACAACCTGAGTTTTAATACTCAATCTTTATTACTTCGACCGTGCACTTGCGTACACACGTAAGAAATCGTGTCAGACTTCGGCTAAATTAGTTATAATTCCTAGCCTTAGGGATTTTAATTTATTGCTTATATCCTTTACTCACCTACGTTTTGCGTATTTCGTGATTTCAGGTTGATTTACACGGTGCATGACCCGTTCTCGAGACGAGCCTTTGTATCCAACGTTTGAAGACCCGGAATCCTTATTAAAAGCACAGCGTAGAGATAAGAGGAATTCAAGCTCAGTAGTTATGGATGAAGAGACGAGAGCTGAGTTTGAGAGAATCCGCAAGGGTATGCAAGATGCGGAAGCAGCTAGAGCTGCAGCTGTAGAGGAGGCTGCAAACAGAGCCGCGGAAGCTGAGGAGGTGAGAGCTCAAATGGCTGAAATGCAGGCAAGGATGGATCGAATGGCTCCCCCAAATCCACAACCACGTCATGGTGTGGGGGCACAAGTGGCGAACATCGGTGGAAACAATAATGGGAATAATGGGGAAAACAACAGGCAGAACAATGCTGAGGTTGAAGAACGCCCTATGGTGGATTATTTCAGGACTACTCCAGCATGTTATCAGCCTACCATTGTCAGGCCTCAGATCAATGCCCAACACTTCGAGTTGCGCCAACATATGATCAATATGGTTCGTGATGAGTGCGCATTCAACGGAGCTCCAAGAGATGATCCCAATCACCATCTGCTGGTATTTGAGCAAATCACATCAACCCTGCACGATCAACGAGTTCCAGATGAAACAGTTAAGCTATTACTATTTCCCTTCTCCTTATCTGGAAAAGCCAAGAAGTGGCTTATGGAGCTGCCAGCTGGTAGCATAGTGACATGGGCGGATTGTTGTCATGAGTTTCTGAGGAAGTATTTGCCACCATCCAGAGTCGCTCAGCAGATGGCTGAGATTGCAAAATTCACTCAGGATGAAGACAGCTCGTTGGGAGATGCATGGAGGAAGTTCAGCCAAATTCTCCGTAGATGTCCGAATCATGGAGAGCCATGGCACAAGCTCTTTCATTATTTCTACACTGCATTAGACAAGGAGACAGCTGACCAGTTAGACATGCTAGCTGGAGGTAATTTTATGGGACTTGGAGCACAGCGAGCTCAAGATCTGCTGAACAACGCGTCAAAGAGAGAGTCTACACGATCTGAAACGCGTAGGTACTCCAAACCGGGGGATACATCCTTAGTCAACAAGATTGAATCGATGGAACAAAAGCTGGAATCCATGACCTCAGCATTTCACGGTATGCATCCTCCAACACAGAAGCCCATGGGTGAATTACTAGCAGATGAAAGCCAGAGATATGATAATAGTGTTGAAGATGTGAATTTTATGCGACAGCAGCAATGGCCTAACACCTATCACCCCAACAATCGTAATCATCCCAACTTCAGCTATGCCAATCCGAACAGTGGATTATATGCACCCGGACAGAGACCCAATGTTCCATATCAAGCGCAAAGGCAAGTTCCACAACAGCAGGCTCCACAAAAAGAAGAGCAAGAGACGAATGCTCTATTGAGAAAGCTCCTAGCTAATCAAGACAGGATGGAGAGCACGATTGTCTCAATACAAGCCACAATGAAAAGCCACGAGACTCAGATTGGGCAGATCGCCAATCAAAATATCAAGCTTCCACCAGGTATGCTTCCAGCAAATACCATCACTCCTAATGAGCAGCTAAATGCCATCACAACTCGCAGTGGCATCACTACTGAGGACCCCCCATATCCTAGCCACGCGCGAGCTGAGGCGACTAAGGCCACTGAAAAAGCATTGGATGCAGAGATTCCCGTGCCTACCGTGAGTCCCCAATCAAAGGACACGGTGAGGAAGTCGGATGAGAAACAGAAGCCAAGGGAGGAATACAGTGTGCGAGAGCCTTACCCGCAAAGATTGAAGAGTCAAGAGGATGCCAAGCATTTCCAGAAGTTTGTGGATATCTTCAAGAAACTGCACATTAATATACCTTTTGCGGAGGCCATTTCACAAATGCCTAAATATGCCAAATTTCTCAAGGACCTCCTTTCTAATCGGAGGCGCATGGATGACTTTGAAACCGTAACTCTGAATGAGGAGTGTAGCGCAGTTGTGCAAAAGGCGTTACCAAAGAAGATGAAAGATCCGGGCGGTTTCATCATTCCTGTTACATTGGGAGACGCATTTCATGGGAGGGTATTATGTGACCTTGGTGCAAGTATTAATTTGATGCCCACGTCGGTTTTTGAGCAACTTGGTGTGGGGGATCCTAAGCCTACCAGGATGTGCTTGCAGATGGCTGATCGCACAATAAAACGCCCCAGGGGTGTTTTAGAGGATGTATTAGTGAGAGTTGAAGGACTCATCTTCCCAGCGGATTTTGTGATCTTAGACATGGAGGCCGACGATGATGTTCCTCTTATTTTGGGCCATCCATTCCTGGCCACTGGGAGAACTATCATTGATGTGGCCAATGGGGAGCTGACTATGCAGATTAACGATGAGAAGGTGGCCTTCAATGTATTTGAGGCTATGAAGTTTCCCGCATACGCGGTGAGCGAGCAGTGCTTTGGGGTGGAGGCATACACGCTGGACGAGGAGGACGATACTTTGTTGGAGCAACTCTATGAGGAGCTTGCTCTATCTGATTCCAGCGAGAAAGAGCAAGCTTTAGATGTTCATTGGCGCCCACCATTACCCCTCTTTAATGAGGGAAGCAGGAAGATTCTTACTCCTTCTCTTATTACTGCTCCTGTTTTAGAATTAAAGCCTTTACCTGTTCATTTGAAATATTTATACTTGGGATCTAATGATACTTTACCTGTGATTGTGTCTGCATGTTTGGACAGGGAACAGGAGGAGGAGCTTCTCAAGGTACTACAGAAGAGGAAAGCAGCTATGGGATGGACCATAGCAGATATTAAGGGGATCAGCCCCACAGTTTGCCAGCATAAGATCAGGCTCATGGAAGACAAGAAGCCGGTAGTTCAATTTCAGCGCCGCCTCAACCCTCACATGCAGGAGGTGGTGAAGAAAGAGGTGCTTAAATGGTTGGAAGCAGGTATCATCTATCCGATTTCCGACAGCACGTGGACTAGCCCGGTACAATGTGTCCCCAAGAAAGGAGGTATAACTGTGGTGGAAGGGGAAAAAGGTGATCAAATTGCCACCCGTACCGTTACTGGGTGGTGAGTTTGCATGGATTACCGCAAACTCAATGATGCCACTTTGAAGGATCATTTTCCCCTCCCATTTGTAGACCAGATGCTTGATAGGCTGGCTCACCATTCACACTACTGCTTTTTGGATGGATATTCTGGGTATAATCAGATAGCGATTGAGCCAGCTGATCAGGAGAAGACGACATTTACTTGTCCATATGGGACTTTTGCATTCAGACGCATGCCCTTTGGGCTATGCAATGCCCCAGCTACGTTTCAGAGGTGTATGATGTCTATCTTCTCAGACATGATGGAGCAAAATTTCGAAGTCTTCATGGATGATTTTTCGCTTTATGGTGATGGGTTCGAAGACTGTCTCCAGCAGCTAGCTCGGGTACTGGACAGATGTATTGACACCAACCTAGTGCTCAACTGGGAGAAGTGCCATTTCATGGTGACCGAGGGAATAGTATTGGGGCACAAGATCTCCAGTAAAGGTTTAGAGGTAGACCGGGCGAAGATTGAAGTGATTGAGAAGCTTCCTTACCCTACGTCTGTCAAAGGGGTACGGAGTTTCTTGGGACATGCAGGTTTCTATCGGCGCTTCATTAAGGACTTTTCGAAAATCAAAAAGCCTTTATCTGGTTTGCTTGAGAAAGATGCCGTGTTTGATTTCAATGAAGACTGCAAGACAGCTTTTGATTTGCTCAAGAAAAAGCTGATTAGTTCTCCCATTATAGCCACCCCAGACTGGACCTTACCGTTCGAACTTATGTGTGATGCCAGCGATTACGCGGTGGGAGCAGTGCTGGGACAGCGGAAAGACAAGGTAGCTCATGTAATTTACTATGCTAGTCGTACTCTTAATATTGCGCAGGTTAATTATGCCACCACGGAGAAAGAGATGTTAGCTATTATCTTCGCATTGGACAAGTTTCGTCCATACCTTGTGGGTTCTCAGGTGACTATTTTCACGGACCATGCAGCCCTCAAATATCTTCTTGCAAAGAAGGATGCGAAGCCTAGATTGATCCGATGGGTGTTGTTAATGCAAGAGTTTGACATAGTGATAAAGGACAAAAAGGGTGTAGAGAACGTTGTTGCAGACCATTTGTCACGACTGGATAACGAAAAACAAGAAGATGTGCCGATTAGAGAAGATTTTCCAGACGAACAACTTATGGTAGTGGTAGCAGCTGTGCCTTGGTTTGCGAATTTGGCAAATTTCAAGGCGCTCAAGATTATCCCGAAAGACATGACTTACCATCAGAAAAAGAAATTTTTCGCAGATGCACGACACTATTTCTGGGATGACCCTTATTTGTTTAGGTTGGGAGCTGACAATGTGTTGAGAAGATGCGTAGCTGAGCCAGACACTTTGGATATTCTTAGACACTGCCACGAATTGAATTGCGGAGGACATTTTGGCAAAACGCGTACTGTGGCAAAGGTATTGCAAAGTGGATTTTACTGGCCTTCTTTACATAAAGATGCTCATCTTTTTGTACAGCAATGTGATCGATGTCAGAGAACTGGCAATATCTCCAACAGAAACGAGATGCCTCAAAATTTCGTGTTGGAAGTAGAGCCCTTTGATGTCTGGGGCATTGATTTCATGGGACCATTCCCATCTTCACTTGGCAATCTTTATATACTGTTAGCTGTGGATTATGTGACCAAGTGGGTGGAGGCAATGGCTTGCCCCAACAACGATGGAGCTACTGTAGAGAGATTCGGGCGGAAGAGCATTTTTACAAGGTTTGGAACTCCCAGAGCCATAATCAGTGATGAAGGATCGCATTTCGTGAATAAAGTCTTTGCCAATGTCTTGAGCAAATATGGGGTAAAGACGCATAAGATATCACTGGCTTATCATCCACAGTCGAATGGGCAAGCAGAAGTTTCTAACCGAGAGATAAAAGGAATTCTGGAGAAGACAGTCAACCCAGGACGCAAGGATTGGTCTCTGCACTTAGATGATAGCTTATGGGCGTATAGGACTGCTTACAAGACTCCTTTAGGCATGTCTCCCTACCAGCTAGTATTTGGGAAGTCATGTCATCTTCCGGTGGAACTTGAGCACAAGGCATTCTGGGCCTTGAAGAAGATCAATTTGGACGCTAAGCTCTCAGGTGAGCTACGAAAACAAGCACTACTTGAACTTGAAGAATTTCGATTGATGGCGTATGAAAGTGCGAGAATCTATAAGGAGAGGACAAAACTGTGGCACGACAAGCACATCATCCCGAGAGACTTCAAGGTAGGACAGAAAGTATTGATCTTCAATGCCAGATTAAAGCTGTTTCCAGGGAAATTGAAATCTAGGTGGAGTGGTCCCTACACGATTACTGCAGTTTATCCATGGGGATCTCTTGAGGTAGAGGATGCAAATGGGAACAGGTTTAAGGTGAATGGACAGAGAGCGAAACCGTACGTGGACGGGAATTTCATTGGAGTCATTGAATGGCTTCATGCAACTCCCGCAATTTGAGAAATCTCTGAGGTAACTGGGTCGGGCCGTCGACCTTAAATTACAAAGCGCTTGTTGGGAGGCAACCCAACCTATTTATTGCTTTAGAATAGGTTTTAATACTGTTTTGTAATTTTTATTCGGTTTGATGTTATTGAGAGGTGCGAGAGAGTGGATTTAATATTTCCAATGAGTATGTGCAGGAATACGAGGTGAAAGGCCTATTTCGGATCCCCCTTCTTGATGCGCGCGTGCGAAACAGAGTAGAAAGGCAAGATTTGCAGCCCAATACGCGTATCGGGATCCGAAGTGAAGGAATTGAAGATAGACGCCATTTCTTGCACCTATTCAACACACGCACCTGAAGAAGATCATGTTCCCGGACTCCCCGTCTTGATTTGCGCAAGAATTTAAGTAGTGAACGGAGAAAGCTAGCACGCCGGCACGGATTACGAGGTGAAATTTTGAAGGACAGACTGAAATAAAGATTGAATAGCGCCAACGTGTGGGGGTGGTCGAGAGCTTTCTGTAGACAGGTGGATCGCGCAAATCGGAGTCCGGATGAAGAAGTTACGCCAAAAAGGATGCTTTAGCGAGTAAAACGAGGCCAAAAGCATCCGGAAATGCAAAACGTGCCTTGGAACGCGTGAAATTGACAAATGAAATATTCCCCGGATTTTGGGAGTGTTTTAAGGTAAAAAGGGAGTCTCGAGGTCGAGGAGACCCTTCGGAAAGCTAAGGCACGATCGGATGCGCGAAAATTTGACGAAAAGGATGTTTTTGGCAAGCTCCAGCATTGTCTTCGTAGGAAGACTTTATACTTAGAAAAAAATTTTGAAGCTCTGAATTGTCTTCTCAAAACACAATGCAGTATCTATATAAGAAGATCTTCGTGCGAAGACAAATTGTCTTCGTACGAAGACTCTTCGCACGAAGACATTTGTCTTCGCACGAAGACATCGGGCGAAAAGTCAGTTTAGTCCACTCACAGAGAACAATGAGAGGCAAAGTACTAAGGGCTTTTTAGACTTTTTCCCGAGCCTTGAAGCTTCATCACCTGCTGGTCGTTCCTCTTCACTCATTCTTCATCATTCAACAGCTTCACTCCTCCATAGCCGCGCACGAACACAAATTGCCTCCTCCCTTGATTCTTCACCAAAATCAACAACCCACCTAGGGTTTTGCTCGCAATTCAGAGGAGAACAAGATTTGAGAGGTGGTTTTGAGTGAGCTTGAGAGACAAGAGAGAAAGCAGAGGAAGAAGAAACTAGGGTTTGAAGCAAGAATTGAGAAATTGGACGACTTAGAGCTTGATTCAGCTTAAGGTCGAGAAGGAAACGCTAACGGGGACTACACAAGGAGTACGGAGCATCAACCAATTCCGAGTTTCGACAAATTCTTCCGGCAACATCAAAATCAGCCCGGTTTGTCAAATTCTGAAATTTTTGTGTCCGTAAGATTGACTCCGGACACGTAGGTACAATCTAAACCTCGTTATTTCAATATTCGAGTCCTAGGCACAAATTGAGTAAAAGCCCAATTATTTCTTGTTGTGCTTAGTAGCGTATTTGGGGGCGATTGCGTAAAGTCCTAGGAATTATTTGCTTACGTGCCTACGTGTTTCATTCAGTACACACTTCTTGTCACGTGCACAATAGTTGAATTTCTCGTTTAATTTGAAATTGTATTCGTAATGGCGGGTGGAAAGAAACGGAAGACGGGAGAGGGTACTTCGCAAGAAGCACCGGGGTCGGGCGAGCCTCAATTAGAAATACCGCCCATTCCCCAATATGCTATTTTGAATGCCCCTTTCCCGGCTAAACCGGGCATTGTAGGCCGACGAAAGGCTAAGGCCAATTTGAAAGAGAGTAGTATTGGGCCTAGCTACTATGATAGCTTCCGTTTCGTCACTTACGAGGCCCATCTTGACTCTCGCAAAGATACCTACTTGACTAAGAACGGGCAGCCCGAAAAGGCATTTCCATTGCACGAGGACATGCCTCAAGCAATCAAGGAAATTTTTGAGCGCGAGAAGCTTACCAATTGGTTTAAGCTAGTAGGGCAGTCTAGTTCGCATATTGCGCGAGAGTTTTGTTTCAATTTGCGTTATGCAAAAGATGGTGAGAGCCAAGACCCTCGTCTTGTATACTGTCGGAACGAGTGGATAGTCTTCACGCCAGAGACTATCGCTTTGGCCATGGGTTTCCCCGCATTGAAAGAGGGTTGTGGGTACGAGACGGTTCTTCGTAGTGAGAATCTTTGGTCTCGTTTAAATGCTTTTTGTTTTGCGAAAGGGGTTGATCCATGGGACAGGAAAGGGGAGGTGATTCATTGGAAGGCCGAAAAGAAGTTTTATAGGCCGGAGGCAAGGTGGTGCTGTGAATTACTAGAGAACTGGGTTTTGGGAATCACACGAAACCCTAGTTACACTTTCCGCCTATCGGTCTGGGCTCTCTGTCTTTACACCGGGGTTAGAATCAATATCCCTAAACTGATTTGGGAGAATTGTCTTGAGAGGGTGTCGAGGACTAACAAGTTGGGTCCCGGTCATACTTGCTTTCTTACTCACCTAGCCAAAACTGCCGAAGTAGTCATTGGGAGAGACATGGATTTGAAACCGTTTACTGCTAGGAAGTGGCATAGGTTTGATGAGACAGCAAGGAAAAAGGGCAAGGGTAGGAGGATGAACACCTCTAGGTTTGATAACCAGGTTGCCTATGACCATTTGAGAGAGGAGATGGCCCGGGATAGACTCGAGAGAAGACGCCAGTTTGCCCACACTCGGGACAATCAGGCGAAGCTGGGGGGATTAATCCAGATGGTGGGCCAGTGGGTTATACAGTCGAGTGGTCAGGCGGCGAGGGAGTTTGTTCCACCGGTCCCGACGGCGGATCCGTGGTTCCAGGAGGATGAATTTGAGTATCCGGTTCCGCCGAGTGAGGATGAGGAAGAAGAAGATGATGAGGAAGAAGATGAGGAGGAGGAAGAAGATGACGAGTAGTGGAGTGTGCCCTCGTGCTAGAATTGTTGAGTCCTCGTGTTATCGTTGAGGACAACGATGCATTCTAGTGTGGGGGTGGTTGAGTCCTTTTTGCTAGTCAGTGTTGAGTCTTTGCATCGCCCGTGTCAGCATGTAGTTAGAAATTTTTGGTTATGTCCTTATTTTTCTTTTTATTATTCATCTTTTTGCGTGCACGTTTTGGTATTTTTGAGTCATCCCACCATTATTGAGTCAGTAGTCGAGTTGGCCGTGCATGTAGTGTAGGTATATATATATATATATATATATATATATATATATATATATATATATATAAAACTAAAAATGTGAAAACACCAAAAAAATTAAAAATTTGAGAAAGGGCAATCGAAAGAAGCTGAAAATTCGGTAAAATCGAGAAGTGTGAGACTTTTAGGCATAGGGCGTGAATTGAGATCGAGAGTGACGATGTGAGTTTCCCTTAGTAAGTATAGAGAAACTTTCTTTACGGGAATGCGTGCCTATTTTACACACGAACTTAAATTTTTCAAATCTAAAGTGTGTGCCTAATTTTCTTACAAGAGTTGAGCTAGGTGTGAGCTAAACAAGCCGAACGTTCTTGTGTACGTCTTAGGTAGTCGCCAACCCGCCTCGTAGTGGCACACAGAACAGCTGTGCGAGGTGTGTATTAGAGCACTCACTGCTTATAGAACTTACCTTGTAGGACCACTAGTAAACCCTGATTTGAACCATGGATTCTTTGACAACCTTTGGACTTAGGGTGACGATTCTTGGCCTTCATCACTGATTGGTTAGAATCACCGCTTTAGTGCGTCACGAGGGTGTTGTAGTTGAGGGGGTTCGATGAGGGAGTACTTCATGCTATATTTGTGTGAGTCTTGCATATCGCATGCACTTCATGTGTGATCTTCGAGGGGAATGCGAGGGTGAGTGAGAGTAGGCTTGCGCACTTCGGTGTGGCGGTGTTCCATGGCATTACAACATGGACACAAGTGAGGAGAGCCGTGAGTGTGTACCATCTAATACACACAAAACTTGGGTTGGGGGAATTTCATAGGTGGATCGTGCTAGGTACCGGATCTTACTCATCATGGTGTAGGAGGTTTGGTTGGATTAGGCACGAGACAGATATTTGATTGACTACTTGAGAGGGGACAGGATTACATTCGAGTGTGGGGGTGTCGACATTTGACTTCGGACATCGAGATTGCGCTTGCGACGACTCCATCCCCACACGTGTTCTATTATGTTAGCGGCTTTGTTAGTTGCAACGAGGATTTCATCGAGATAGGGAGAGACATTTATTTGTGATTTATACGTGTTGATTTGGATATTGTCTCTCCTTACGATCATATGTTAGCTTGGCACTTGGAAGACCACTCGTGAAAGGTATTGAAGGAATTGTGCAGAATTTTGAGAGATTATTAAAAAAAAAAAGAGAGAAAAAAAAAATCAGAAAAAAATCAGAAAAAAAAGAAAAGAGAGAAAAAAAAGGAGAGATGAATAAAGGAAGAATGAGAAGCATTGTGAAAGAACGAGTGGAGAAGCGACTAGTTCACGAACGGGAAATTTTGGCTTATACATCATTCATGACAATAGCCGCGGAGATCGTAATTGTACCGGGGTGTGAGGGGATCGAGGGCCGGAGATGGTGAGTTTTGGGCTTGGTTTCCATCATTGTTGTGAGGGTGTGTGAGCTACGGTATTTGTGAGAATGTGACGCCTTAGGACTTATGTTTGATTATTATCCTATTTGTCCCTAAAGCCTCATCATTCTAAACCCGTTAGCGGATTAGGAGCTCGGACCTTGAACGTGGCTTAGCCTAGCGTAGCCTCTTATTTTGTGGCACACATGAAAAGGTATTGCATTCTTATACTTAGTAAGGTTAGGTTCTCTATACTAGCTAGGGGGAATTCGTGTTGTCGAATTTGATTTCGAATCATTCCTTGTGTCTAGATTTCTCATCGCTTCGTGTGAATCGGTTTAAGCTAATGGAGATTGCCCAATCTCACAAAAAGAAAAAGAAAATTTGTTATTTCAATACTTGCATTGTGAAAATTGCATTTGCATATAGGTGCATTGTGTATAATCGAGTCGTGTCGACTAGTATGAAGGATGGTTGGTGAATTGTTCTACTCGGATTAGTATGCAAGTGTTCATGGTTTTGTATGCAATGTGAGGTAAAAGTATGCAAATGGCGTAGGGAAGTTATGCAATGAGTAATTAGATGAGTATGCAAAGTTGGATGAATTGCGAGAAAGCAAGAGAGAAGTTTTGGCTTGAGAGAAATGGAATTGACTTGGGAGATTTGCTCGGGACGAGCAAAAGGTAGTGTGGGGGTAGTTGATAACTCCGTTTTCGGAGTTATTTTATGCCTTTTATTTCTACGTTTTGCGTGCTTATAATGGAGAATTCGTCGTCTTTTGAGTAAATTGAGCTTAATTGTGATAATGTGAGTTCATATGCATTACTTGTTAAATCCGGGCGTTTCTTTAGATTTTTGAGCTTTTATTGTGATATGATCGCGGGTTGTGTTTTCGTGTTGTGATTCGCAGGAAAACAGGGCTTGGAGGATCGTGCGGGATTTGGAAGCGAACTTCGGAAACAAGGAACTCAAAGGCAAGTCAAAAGGAAGGATAAAGTCAAAGGAAATCGAAGGAAAGTCAATGGAAGAAGGAAGGAAGAAGAAAGTCAAAGGAAGGAAGAGAAAAGTCAAAAAGAGCGCTGGAACAGAAGTCTTCGTGCGAAGACATTTGTCTTCGTGCGAAGACAAAATACTTAGCCAAATTTTGGCTCGACTGAATTCTCTTCCTATACAAGGTTGCAGTATCTCTGTGAGAAGACCTTCGCACGAAGGGCAGAAGTCTTCGTACGAAGACTCTTCGTGCGAAGACAAATGTCTTCGTGCGAAGAGATCGCTGGAATGTGCAGATTTTTTGGGGCTTTTTCGTAGTTTATCCAAACTTTGTATTAAGATTATGGAAACGTATTTAAGCCTTTTAGGTCGACTTTTTCAGTAGTTTTTGACATTAGAGACATCTTTTGGAGATCAAGAAGCCTTTGGGAGAGCTTAGGAGCTTTGGATCATTCGTTTGGATTCTAAACTCTCTTCTTTTCTTGATTTTTATGTTTAAACTCATTAGACTTGTCGTTTTGACTATGAATATGAGTAGCTAAACACTTTTTGCTGGGAATGCTCGTTTGGTGTAGCTAGGGTTTGATCTAAAGTTGATGTTTTGATGATTGTAATGCATGCTCTAGCTTAATCTCATGTGTTTATTCACTATTATGGATTATTTACGTTCTTTATTATATTATCTTTGCGAGTAGCTAACGTAGAGGTAAATTCAATTAGTTTTCACGCGGCAACTCCGTGAGAATTAGTCGGTAAATTGAATAGTCCACCTAGTCGTATCAATGTTTGGTAACTCGGCATCGTTAACTAGGATCATTAAAGTAGAATTATAGTCTTAATGCGTGCTTGAAGCTAAATTAGGCTTGGTAACTCGGTTTGGTTTAGTCTAAGTATAGGGGACTTGCTTGGTAACTCGGTAAGTTTAACGTTGCTTGATTAATAGTGAATGACACGTGGTTGTTTTACAAATCAAAATATAAGTTTAGATCAACCTAGTGAACCTAGAGAATTCCCGGTACTTTTCTCTTATTTGATAAAAACCTAAAATTCATTCTTTATTAATCGTGAACTATTTCACTTGGTTAATTGAGAACTTTGCGTTTAATTTCTTAGAATTAGATAAAAACACAACTTGCGACGTGTCCACATAAGGATTAGAATAGTAATTAATTTAAACAAAGTCCTTGGGTTCGACAACCCGGATTTCCGGTTTATTACTACACACGACAGCTGTGCACTTGCAGTTAGAGCGTGTCACTGACCAATATGATAGTTTCAACAAGCAGTGAGGCTTTTAGCAATTTTGTTAGTCTGAAAGTGGTCAAATAGCCATATTGTGGTAGGTTGCCATGCTGAGGAAATTTAGCTGAATAAAGATCGCAAGAAAAGGGAAGGTGCCCATCATCATAGCACATGATCCAAAGCAAGATATAACCAAAAGATGATTGGTAATTTTGCATCAGCAACTTCTTAGTCATGTCTTCCTTCCTAATCTTCTGCTACATTGATGTCCCATAATTTCCCCAAACCACGAGAATACTATACTGTCAAGTCCTTTCGCTCTCTCTCTATTTTCAGTGAAGTACTGGATCATTTCTTCTCCTTCTATATCTCCATCAAAACAATTAATCTAAATAACCTTGAGGTGATGGAGTAAACAGTAAGGCACTTTCTGAGGTGGTTGCCAAGCTACATTCACGGAGTAGTCTTGTCCCTTGCGTTGATCGTAGTATTCCTCCTCAAGTCCCTGACACACAAAAGCGCTAGTTAGTTGAAGTCATACGCGATTCAAGTCTAGTAGCAGTGTTGAAAAAGAAAACTCGTGCGCTCTTTACTTACACGTTCAAAAACAAGCATTTTAAGAAAAAAAGAAAAGGAGACTGCTCTAGCAAATCTGGTAGCAAGGTCCAACCGACATCATTGCTCACACCAATCTTCAGTGTAGTCAGGTTAAGAAACTTTGTGATACGGGTCAACCCTACGATCCGGATCAACATCATAATAATAATAATTAATAATATCGTCAGTTAGATAATTAGTAGTTTATTTATTTAATTAGTCGTTAATTGTTTATTTTATTTATTTATTAGATTATTTAATTAGTTAGTGAATCGGGCTTGGCCCGTAGAAGTCTAGGTTAGGGTTAAGAGTAGTATTTATATTGTAGCTTTGTCAGTATTTTGAGTCATGGAATGAGAATTGTTTTTCAGTTATTCAGTTTATTTTCAGTTTTATTCGTAGTTTTTCGTAGTCTCACGAACTACTGGTAAAGATTCGTAGCCTCAAGCTATTGGTAACGATACCGGGTGTATCAATTTGGCGCTTTCATTGAGTTCACCATCCAACTGGTGAAACATGTCGAACAATGGTGCGATTGACGACCTCCGTCGAACGCTCAAAGATTTCACAACACAGATGTTCGAAAAGCTTGACAAAATCGAAGCCAAATTCACGGATCTGGAAACCAGGGTGACAGCCCTTGAACATCAATCGCCGCTGCCAGAGGGGGACGCGCAACAGCAGCAGTTCGATGCCGCCACGAATCAGCTTATGGCGCCCATTGCTGACCGTTTGACAGCTGTGGAGTTTGCGGTTGCAACTCTCACGAGTCGGGTTCAGACCCAGACTCCATCGCAGGAGGGTCAACAGATGCAGCTTGACCCGAAACCGCCTGACCCATCAGTGCTCCGGTCTTCTTCCCCGCCACCGGCCACTACCCTGGTGAAGAAACCACCAGATCCAACTCAGCAACCGGAAAATGGTTGGCCGTCGATCCAGCAGCCACCTGAGCCACCCGACATCACCGACGTTCACCACAGGGTCTCGCGCCTTCCGCCGTTGCTTCCCCTGTCCGAGCAGCACACGCAACCACCGTCCCCGTTGCTACGCACTCCGGCAACACCATCCCAATCACCGGCGAATCCTCCACTGCCCATCTCCACGGCGTACCTGCTTCAGCCGACTGCCTCGCCGCCTACGTACCCAACGCCGACTCCCCCAGATCCGAACATCGCCACCATCGTTCAAGCATTCACCGCTGCAATTGAAGCTCTTCTGCCGCCGTTCACATCATCGGCGTACCAGCCTCCATCTCTTGCACACATCGCCGGCCAACAGAGTATCGCCCACACAGTGCAATCGTTGCCGCCTCTGTTTCAAACAGCCAATCAACCGCCGCCGAAACCACAAGGCCTCACCGGCGACCTCAGTCCGGCCCCAACCCCGCTGTCACAGCCACAAATCCAGCCACAACCTCTTCCACCCACTCACTGGTGCAGCTACAACCCGAATGGGTTTCTTCTCCAGCCGCAGGAAGCAACTAGGGCTCCCTCTGGGTCCGTATTTGCGAGTGGGCCTCATTCTAACACTTTTGGGCCTGTTTAATCCCAATTTGGGCCCAATTCTTCTAATATTGGGCTATCTTCCCAGTTTTAGCTGATTCCACAACACAGGAGCCTACTGCTCCATTTACTCCCCCTTATAATTTCAGCCCATGGTGTAATTTTGGTCAGCCCACCCCACAAAATAGCCTACCTCCGGTCAAAATGCATGTTGGAGCTGACTATCCATCACAGTACATGTGGGATCGTTTCTACGGTCGTATCCGCCTTAAGGACAAGGCGTTTGTCAACCGCGGGGGAGTTGATACGGGTCAACCCTACGATCCGGATCAACATCATAATAATAATAATTATTAATATCGTCAGTTAGATAATTAGTAGTTTATTTATTTAATTAGTCGTTAATTGTTTATTTTATTTATTTATTAGATTATTTAATTAGTTAGTGAATCGGGCTTGGCCCGTAGAAGTCTAGGTTAGGGTTAAGAGTAGTATTTATATTGTAGCTTTGTCAGTATTTTGAGTCATGGAATGAGAATTGTTTTTCAGTTATTCAGTTTATTTTCAGTTTTATTCGTAGTTTTTCGTAGTCTCACGAACTACGGGTAAAGATTCGAAGCCTCAAGCTACTGATAACGATACCGGGTGTATCACTTTGGCAGCTCACAACCGCTCTCAACAATAACCTTCACAGAAAACGACTAGCATGAATACAAAGAATGACCACGGAGATAACTAGCCCACCTTTCTTATAATATGTTGACTACCAAATAAGAGATAAAGTTTACTATCCTTCCAAGAAGAACCACTTAAACGTAGCATTTTCATATTTGAAATCCCCTTGAGAAGATTAGTCACAGCTTCATATCCCTTGTCAACGTGTAACCTTTTAAGATCGGCTTCCACGAGATGATTTAAGTCGGTCAATTCATAGCTATCTGCAGACATGTCTTCAACTTGTAAGTATCGAAGAGACGGTGTTTCAAGGACAACCTTACTAAAAACATCTTCCTCTCCTGAAAAGTTGACAGTCAAATTTGACAGGATGGGCCCATCAACGTGGAGAACTTTTAATTGCCACGTTCTAATGTACAGGTTCTGGAGAGAAGGGCATCCACAAAAAAGTCTTTTGGCAGAATCATCATCCGGGAATAAAACATAATCAAGATGTATATACTCGATAAAGAAACCACAGCAGGCACATTCATAAGAATTCCGTCGGAAAGTTGTAATGTAGCCAGGTTTCGGTAGGAGAATAGCTCCTGAGGCAGAACAAGAGGCATCCTCGAACCCCGATGGGAGATACTAAGTTGTTCAAGTGGAGGGCATCCAAGGAGAAGTCTCTTGATGGAATCATTGTCGGGAAATCTTACTTTAATAAATATTGAGAACATTGAGGTTCGGTAGACAAACAGTGGCACGAATGTTTATTTTTAAGAAGTCGCCTATAACTAAATTCACCAACGTTTTGCTCGAGAAGAGACCAAAAGGAAGCACATCCGCAACATCCCAAACATCATCAATGGGCATAACAAGTTCTTTAACATCAACAGCTGATACCCATTCCCTAAAATGTGAAATGTTGTCCATTTGGTGACAATTGAAACTGAAGTAGTCCAAAGATGTGGCTTTCCGGCACAGAAATGTGTACATGAAACTTATGAAGCTTGGTTTATGAAAATATGGACTGAGGTCGTCGCATTCGAGACGGTGATGAATGTCCAAAAAGATTTCCATCTGGATGATAAGACGGATGTTGATAAGGATTTCCATCTTTTGTGGTGGGAAGTAAAGAGAGGATTTTACCAACAAGTTATGGAGGTAAGTTGCTGATTCTATCATCATCCACAGTAGTAGTAGTAGTAGTAGTAGTAGTAGAGTGTTTGATATCCGTTGTTGTTTCCACAGAAAACTTCCTCCTCCTTCCTTTAGAAGGAGCGGGATCCATTGTTTCTTCCTTCTTCCTCTGTTGATACAGTAATAAATAATTACTAAATCCGAAAGGAACAAAGAAAAGATTGCGACTTCAGGAAAATAAAACAACTTTAGGAAGTGGAAGAGAAGTGCATGATCAAAAAACAACAAGGCGGAATCAAACATCTGATTGGCAACATTAGTACATACTAGCTTTGTTTCTTCTCATTCAACGGCGGTTGATCTTTTTACCCGGGTTACTTTGACTCGGCGTTTTGGAGAGCAAAATGATGTAATTTTTTGTCAATTTTTTTTTATAGTATTGTTACTCTACAAGACCATGCAAAGATTATCAAGTTCGTGTATCGTTTTACTAACCAAATCACCGGGTCAAAATGACCTAGTGAATAGTGTCAAAAAGTGAAGTAAGCTGAAAGAGAAGAAATACTTCTAAAATAGAGAGCAAATACGTAAGGAGTAAAAAGAAAGAAAGAGAACAACTTACAATGGGCAAAGTGTGACTGGAACACCAACTAATTGCGATCGAAGGCGGAAAAAGCACAACAACCACCGCCAAATTTTAGGGTTGGCCGGCCGGCGACTGGTTCGTTCTAATGCCAGCTAGCTTGTCTCGAAACGACGGGACAATTGCCGACCACTCGTTACAAAGAAAGCTTACTTCCAGAGACGAGAGAGAGGGATGAATCTCAAAGAAATTGGAAAGGCCCTAGTCGCGTGAAGGGTCAAAATTTCAAGTCCCATTTTGAATGGTGCCGGTCCGGTCGGAGTCATTTGACCGGTTTGCCTGGAATCCTTCCAGTTGATTGTGTGTTAAATCACACTTACACCCCCTATAGTTGCTTGGAGGACACTTTCACCGCTTCCATGATGGAAAAGAACACATGTTATCTCTCAGTGTGCTGAACTTCAAAAAACTTACATCCTACTGTTCCTACATACTGTTAGTCTTTTGTTTTTGAGGAAATACTGTTATTCTTGAATAGGGTATTTGGTCAGCAAAAGTCTTGAGATTGGGTATGTCACTAAAATTAGTTTTTGGAACATATATGCCTATATCATGCAAAATGTAGCAGTTATCCAAGGGAATAGTAGACTTTTTGTAAGATATGTTATTATTTTCAACGATGGACCTCACATCGAGACTAAGGGTCTCACTATCAGGGGATGTAAATTACTTGAAGTTCGGCACACTGGAATTGTAAAAGTGCCTTTTTCCAAACTGAAAGGTGTGAAATTGTACTTCAGTAAACTTCAGTGTCTTTTACCCGTGTGAATTTAGTTGTAGTGCACTCGACCATGTTAATCTACCCAATTCCATAGTACATGACAAGCAATAATACAGGTTCAAAGTTTGACAACCTCTTCTGTAAACTGGAAGTTTAATCAAAACAAGGCAGGCATTGCCTTGAGACAAAAGCAGTAGAAAGTATTGAAGAATTTATGCAGCAAAAGCCTGAACAATTAGCATCAGAATCTTCGAATAACTTTCATAGCCAGACCTCATGGGTACACATTATACCATACATATTATACTGACGGTCCAAGGAGGGGCGGAGGCAGCACATGGCTGCATAAGGCACGTGCCCCACCTCTGTTTTAGAAAACTACACTATAAACCCCTGTTTTAGAAAACTACACTTATATACTCTTGTTTTAGAAAATTACACAACTTTTCCCTAGGCAAAATTACAAAAAGGCCCTACCACTTGTTAAAACTACAAAAATGCCCTACCCTATTTGAAATCCTCCCTTCGCCCCTGGGTCCAAGAAACCACAATCTAAATAATTTCTCACACCGGCTAAGCAATTACACAACAATGACAGCCTCCTTGATCAAAGTGAATCCAGCAATGCATATGCTTATCAGTTCATTTTTCGCAAAATATAATTTGAACATTCATAAAGCAACATCTTTCACGAGAGAATAAAGGGCCAGAGTCAACGACCACATGTGCGAAACTTCAAATAGTTTCTCCAACAACTGAAACCATTGCCGCAGATTAAAAAAAACCCTTGCACAGACATAACAAGAATGTTATGCTTCCTGTCTTCCTACAGCTAACTAATTAATCTTTCTTATTCCGGGACATAAAAACCTCTACCGTTCTTTAATCGAGAATACATATTGATTCCTAAACTAATTAAGATATTGAACGTGTTGCCAAACACATGTCGATAGGTAAAACATGTCAACTACGTATCCAAATGCTTGAATCAGCTTTATGACACATTAAAATAACTCAGATTTGACAAGTCCAGGAGTTCATTACACTTTGACAATCATATATATGCATAGCATACCCCAGTGGCTCAGGTTAAGATATAATCCTCCTAACCCTGACCATCCCGCTACAGAACTTGAACAATGGATTTCTCACCCAAGAGAAATTAGTAGAAGCAATAGAAAAAAATCAACAATGCTCAGAAACAAAGATTCCTAATTTGTTGTAACATCAGAAACACTGAACTATCAAACCGAATGGAGTCTCAATTTTTAAAATCTTATGGGTTTGCGCAATAGGCAAAAAGTTTATCAAACCACAAACTTCAAATTTTTGAAGATTATGCAATAAGACAGTACATATTCATAGCCTTGATAAAAATGACATGATTTGGGTAAGAATCAAAGGTACAGAAGGAACCATGAGCTATGTAAGACTTCGTCAACTCCTAATGATATGAAGTAATGGGATAACCATTACTTTCATAATCTTCTACTTTCTGATAAAGAAAATGGTATATCTTCCATTAGAAGCAGCTTTTAAAGTTCAAACCACCTGGCATTGTTATTGTTACATAGTTTCTACTTCTAATTGCTCACCTATTTACAAATAGTTAGCAAGCAAACAGGTGGCAGGGAAAATTCAAGCTTGTCTAGAGAAACGGGAATGATTAAGTGGACCGATACAAGGAAGCCATGCATAATGATTTGTCACTGTGACTGATATGATAGTTTCAGCAAGCAGTGAGTTTTTTAGCAACTTTGTTAGCGTCAAAGTAGTCAAATTGCCATATTGTTGTAGGTTGCTATGCTGAGGCAGAATAAAAAGTAACAGACCATATAACAGAACATTCAATCGCTTCTGAAGCAAATAAACGAAACTGAGGTAAACACATACCCTACACGGCATAATCATTCAAGAGACTGGACATCGGATACCCCCCTTAACCAGACTTGACCAAATACATCTTCAACAGATAGTATCACTAATAACCATTTGCCCTAAGTAAAACAAAACCACCACAATCGAGATCACATTTGCATTCTCTGTGTTAGAGAATGGGTCAAGAAAGAAAGAAGAAGCTGACGGAGAAGAAGGAAGCAAGGAAATCAGCATAAAAAAAGGTAGTGTTACAACAACCCAATGCAGTTTCTCCTTCATTCCAGAGGAGATTGTGCTCAGTTGTATTATTCCCAAATCTGCCGTGGAGATCTCTTTCACAATTCAGGTGTGTTTCAAGCTTTGGAAATAGGTAATGGGCAACATAGTTTAATCCTTGTTGTGAAAAAGAAACCTGGTGATGGGTTAAATCCAGCAAGCAACTGCACGTATTTATATTGAGAGGACAAGTATGAAAAACGAAGAATAAGGCAAGACAAAATAAAATGTAAAATAAGGGGGGAGGGGCATAATAATTTCAATTGTCATTACCATTGATATCTAATGGCATAATATAAAAGTTAGATAATAAAAGAAAGTAATACAAGCTATGAGTTTGGAGTGTGGGTTGACCCTTGCTTTGGAGGGGAAGGGGGTTCAATCCACATTCCATATTTGACATCACTGGACCAGTAGCCGCCATCCTCTGACAGGTGACACCGACCATCCTTAAAGGAATAGTAGATTGGGCAAGCTTTTTCCATCCTGGAACTGTAGAAATACATCCTGTCGGCAACATTTGACCAAGACGGGACTCGAACAGTAAATGCAGTTGGAAGACCAAGAAAGAGAGCATGATCGCCCAAGCTTGTTTTCTCTACCCATGTACTTGTAGAGCTACTAAACTCAAATAGGCCGCAGCGAAACACTTGCAGATTATTGTATTCAGAATTTGTTACGCCGACGAATGCAATAATCAACTTCCCTTCACACGCAACCAAACTTAAAAGCTGTATGCTGAACAACATCATTGGCATTCTGAAATACAAATTGGACAAAGGGGATGGAGCGATAATGAGACTCCAGTTGTGATGAACAACATCATAGGCTGCTAGCTTACCTTGGATGGATAGACAATAGAAGCATCCCTCATGATATACCACAGATGAGACATAACCTACAAGCCTACCAAAAAGCTTAGTCTTCCACTTTTGACTCTTTTGATCTAGTGTGCTGATACTATCATATAGTGTACCATTCTGAGACAAAAAGAAGAAAACACAGTCCGGAGAAGATGGATCATCTGAAGAGAAGGTGGCTTGACATGACCATAGGTCAAAATCATGGTCCAAATCAGGCAACTTAATGATCCTTTTATTGAATGGACAAAACAATAAGAAACACGTCATGCCTTCTTCTTCTTCTTCTTCTTCTTCTTCTTCTCCTCCTTTTGGCCATAAACAGAGAAACCAACCTTTCTTACAAGCTTTAATTGTGGTGTGACTCAGACGGCCAAGCCACTCTCCTTTTGTGTCGCGAATTTGATAATCAGCATAGTTAGGCTGTCCCCGTTGGTGTAGTGGCTCGAACAATCTGAATACCAGGTCAACCGAACCGTAGAAGAAGGTAGCCAGCCATGGAAGCTTGTCAATCGTCCGAAACTGATATGGGTGTTGTTGTTGGGTGGTGGTGACCACTGATAGATTTCTGTTACAAGTCGCACCAAACCGTATCCGATCAGCTGAAGATAGCCGTTCCAGTATGCTTTCAATCAAATCATCTGGAAAATCGGACAACTCTAGGTTTTGCCCCTTTCGAGTCTTCTTCTTCTCCTTCATCATCGGCATCCTCATTCTCATCCTCATCCACTCTTGATACGATTCCACATCGTAAGTTGTAGCAGGAACCTTGGGGGGAACAAGAACCTTAACCATCAACTTGTGATTCTGCTTCTTCCTCCTCGCTGGTGGAGCCATTGACACGAATGCGACGCTCTGTCTTCGTCAGTCCAAGTTTACAGAGCAACACAGTAGTAGTCCTCAAGTTTATAGTTAACACAATTACGTGCCTCTAATTTTTGGAGTTATTCATGTAAGAGACACTTTCCCCCTCTAGTTTGACTAAATGACACTTTCACCTCTTCCAGTTCGGAAAATGCCAATTTCACCCTTCAATGTTCCAAACTTCGAGTAACTTAATTGCAACAATGTTAGTCTAGGGACTGTCAGTATATAGTTTACCCTCCATATCAGGCATAAAATCGATTATACCCTTGGGTGACCCCATATTTTGCATAATATGAGGGCAAATTGCCAAAAACTATTTTTAGTGACATCATCAAAATATAGACAAACAGTGTCATGGAAAGGGTTACAAGTTTCCCGAAATTCGGCACACTGAAGGGGGTTTTCCAAACGGGAAGGGGTGAAAGTATCTTCAGCCAAACTAGAGGGGGTGATAGTGTCTTTTACCCTTATTATTATAGACGCTGCCTCAGATATAAGCCCACTGGATCACTGATAGCTCGGTGTTTTAAGCTATCTAGTCGTCTTTTTTAAGTGATTTGTCGTGACTTTTGAATGACGTTTTACCGAATTTTGGCAGATCTAGCCGCATTTCTTAGTTTGGGTTTTATTGAGACATCGTGTGTTTTTCATGTACTTGGACATATTTTGAATGATTTGGTAAAGCGTTTAAAGCCCCTGCACGAAGTTTCGAGTCCGAATCCTACGAAAGAATATTTTTCTCAAAAATTAGAAAAAGATTGAACAATTAAACAACTAATCAGGTCTTACCATGTCTTAACGTAAAAGAGGAAGTCGATTAAGATATATCGGTATGCAATTTTTGCATTATCGAGGCTACATAGTGTGTCATTCCTCCGGTGCCTACAATATTCGATTATTCAATTTTGTTTTCTCAGTGGACCGGGCTCAGGCCTAATATCTAAAACCCAAGCGCCGCAATCTCTGACCAAACTTAATGGCCTAGTGGCTAGTGCCTAGTCCAATGTTTTTTATGAAATCATTAATCCCTCGTCCTAAAATTTTTGGGCGGGCTCTTTGGGCTTACGAATGCATTCTCGTGATTGGGCCTTTGATGTTTTGAACTTATGCTTTGTTGACATTTCATTCACTCGAAACCCTACAGTTGCCCCAAGTAAAAAAAAGAACCATCATCACAAGTGGAGATCACATTTTCATTCTCTGTGCTAGAGAATGGTTCAAGAAAGAAAGAAGAAGCTGAAGGAGAAGAAGGAAGCAATGAAATCAGCAGCCAAAAAAGTTAGTGTTACAACAACCCAGTGCCGTTTTTCCTACATTCCAGAGGAGATTGTGTTCAAGATATTCACAAAACTGCCGTGGAGATCTCTTTCACGATTCAGGTGCTTTTCTAAACAATGGTGTCGTTGGATCACACTACGAAGTACCAAAATTGTCTTCTATTCCCCTATATGAATATTATTATTATTATGATGCCCGCTCCTTCCGTTTACAATCCATCGGCCACACTACTAGAGTGGAAGATGTAAATGTTGTGATACCTAAAGAGGCAAGAACAAGTTCTGATAGGTACCTATGTGGTTCATGTAACGGAGAGTTGTTTCTTAGGGTTTACGCAGATTTGTTCTTGTGGATTCCGGA
Source organism: Linanthus parryae (assembly GCA_023055425.1). NCBI lineage: Eukaryota > Viridiplantae > Streptophyta > Magnoliopsida > Ericales > Polemoniaceae > Linanthus > Linanthus parryae. The sequence continues at coordinate 5,600,349 of JALGPY010000002.1, forward strand.
GATTAACCGCAGCCAACGGCTCGCATACTTGGATGATTTCGAACCCTGTTCATGTATGACAGCGTCCAGACTCTGCAGGTTCGATGACCCTTACAATCACTTGTACTACAAGGCCGTGTTGGCTTTCTCGGTGAGAGATAAGGCTAAACGGAACTGCTTTTACACCAAAGTAATGGTCTGTAGTACTGAAACCAAATGTTGGAAAAGAGTCGACTTCCCTACGCGAGCTAATTACAAGTTGGTTTCAACGGGAGTTCTATTGCACAATAATCGTCATTGGTGGGCTAAAGATGAACCTGAATTTGGAGGAGATTTCTCACTTGATAAAATTGTTTGTTTTGATGCCAGGGCCTATGCCTCAACGTCAGAGAGGTGAGAAATATTTCAGTTTGGGTGCTTTAGATGGAATTTGCATCTGCCGATGCGAAAAATCAAACCTTGGTGACACTATTTATGTATTGGTAATGAAGAAGTACGGCCGTAAACAATCTTGGAAAGTTTTGTTCAAATTCGTACAAGATGGTAATCCTGTTAAGGCCCTCGTACCATTGTTTTACACAGATGACAACAAACAGCGAGTTTTGATGCAAGTAGAAAGATTTGAGACTCCAGCAAAGACTGCAATTGTTGAATACGAAATTGGTACTTCTTCTTGCAAGGACGTTCATGTAATGAAAACCTTTGAAGTAAAGAATGCAGTTTTGTACAGTGGGATTTCCAATACTAATCGACTCTATTTTCCAAACAAAACACATATTGCGAGCGGAGATTTCACCGAACAGAAGAAGGTTTGGAAACTCGTAAAAAAGAAAGCCTTTCCTTAAATTCATTCCTGCTTTTGAGCCATTGTAAATCATATTTTTCTGAAACTTGTATGAGCTACCACGTGTGTCAGCGATCTTTAGTTTTGACAAAATTGTAATTGATGCAACACTAGAAAGTACATTAATAAAATTTGTGCCTTTTGAATATATGCTGAGACATAGCGTTCAAATCTTGTTAACGAGTATGTAGGTTGTACTTACGTATAGATTAACTGAGCGTTCAAATCTTGTTAAAGAGTGGCGACTACTGGTCCGGCGTTGAACGTGGAATGTGGATTGAACCCCTTCCCACATTCTGAACTTGTTTGAAGAATCAATATTCACCGTGCTTTCCTGAAATCAATGCTCAACTCTTGCTCCAAACTCTTAGCATTATTAATTTTTAGTTTACTTAAGTACATTGTGCAATTAGATATTGCTATATCAATTGTCAAGATTATAGAAATAATTATGTCCTCCCCTATTTTTTTTTTTGAGGATTTTTTTTTATAATTATTTTTTTTCTTTTTTTATTGCATTGTTCATTTTTCATACTTGTCTTCTCAATGAAGCAAGTGCTATCGCTTGCTGGATTTGACCGACCATTGGGGGGGGGGGGGGGGGGTCCTGTTCTTGGCGGGATACGATTTGCCCGTTATTCTTTTTCAATACTTGAGAATCACATCTGCTTTCTCTTGTTTATTATCCTGGTGGTATCTTCAGCATTTCTTTCTCTGATGCTCTTGAGAGAAACTGTAAAGTAAGATGTAGGCTGGTGTCACCATTGCTCACAGCTTGATGGTTTAATCATAACCCCAGATTTCTCGCACCAGTGGAAGCTTTTTGTGGACCCTTTGCATTATTATCCGGTGATCTCATTGCCATCTCGAGCAGCTTAGCTTTTCGTGGTTAGTTAGCTTTCTTCAACAGAGAGCTGGATCTTGATGGCAGATTGAAAAGTGGAAGACTGCTTGGTTATTGTCTATCCCTCCGACATCGGCTAGCAGCCTACGTTGTTGTTCAGCAGAGCTGGAATCTCATTGTCCCTCCATCTTTGTTCCAGCATGCATTCAAGTATGTGCTCCATGGAGTTTCATTTGCTTGTGTGTCAAAAGAAGTTAATTCTTGCATTAGTGTACACACTGCCGGACTAGTACAATAATATGGACACGGTCACTGCGGCCCATTCATGTTCTGATATTCTAGAAGAATCAGTTCACTCCTCTTAGTTAATTCTTGAAGGATGATCAGGTGTCACCTGTCCAAGGATGGCGGTTACTGGTCCAGTATTGTGTCAAATATGGAAAATGGATTTGAACCCCCCCCCCCCCTTTCATGTTCTGATATTCTAGAAGAATCAGTTCACTCCTCTTATCCCGAAGGTTGGCTCAACCCCTACTTCCAAGTCTTCTGGCTATCTGGATAGCTTGGTTTAGGTAATTTTACATAATTTAATTGCATTATACGAAAAGTATTGGGGCATCAATGATGATAAATAATAAATATTATCACGCCTTTTCCCCTTCTTTATTTTCTTTATTGATTGTTTTTCATAACAGGTTTATCATTATGAGAATGTGCAATCATTTGCTGGACTTGGCTGCTTGTTAAATGTAGTGAGGTTCTATTGTTGACAAAACTGCACAAGGGTATCTGTCATCCGGCCAGTTTTCAATACTTGATGTCATGTTCTTGATATAATAAAAGGGCAAAAGATTCAGTCTTATGGTCCAATAGTATTTTGAATCTACCTCCATGATTATGATATCGGTAAAAGTCGACTATGATTATCAATGTGCATTACATGGAACAACTAGTACGGCTTCGCTTTATGGTGGTTAGGGATTTCGTGTATCCAAAAAGCTTGAGGACTGAGTTATCTTGCTGTCTGTGCTAGCCACAATCACATCTGGCTGAAGGCAAAAAATACAAGATTGATTTTGTAAGGTGATTAAGAAGTTTGAACCCTGGCCTAGTTGGCCAGGCTTCCTTTCTAGTCTCATGTCCGAATTCCACCCTTGTAGTTATAGGTTTCAATCTCACGAGGACCAATAATCTTTGAATCCACTGGGGATTCACAATGCCACTTACGAGAAGCTGCAATATTAGTGAGCTCAAGATTAGCCTCACCAAGTGTTGGTGTCACATCACATAGATCAATAATCTTTGGTACTTTGTGTATTCACATGGCCACTTGCAGATATTCTAAGTGCGCAAAATTAACCGAGAAGAGTACAAACTGACCCATGACCATAATAAATTAATTAAGAAGTTTGGCCGTTGTGGGCTCATGTTTGAGGTGGTGTGTAAATAAAAAGTTTAAAAGACACTTTTAGCCCCTTTAATTTGACTGAAGGACGACACTTGCACTTTTTCCAGTTTGAAAAAAAAACACTTTTACTCCTCAAGTGTCCGGAACATCAAGAAACTTGCAAACCTTCCCACGACGCCGTTAGTCTTGAGTTGGATTTTGTCACTCGAGACAAATTCACCCTCATAATATGCAACATATGGGGTTACCCAAGGGTATAATAGACTTTATGGATGATATAGAAGGTAAATTTGTCTCCAAAACTATTTTAATCGATTGACCCCACACCGAGACTAGCATCATCACAATCACGATGTGCAAGCTACGTGAACTTCGACACATTGAAGGGTGAAAGTGTCATTTTCCTAACTAAAAGGGGTTGAAGTGTAATTTAGTCAAACTAGAGGGGGTGAAATTGTTTTTACAGTAATAATAACTCTAAAATTAGAGGTACGTAGTTGTATTAACTCTAAAATATACTTCTGGTTGAATTTTCAGAGTACTACTTTGTTGCTAGCTAGGGTTTTAGGGCTACTCGCGTGATTGCATCTGTAAAATTAGACAGTCGATGAAGACACAACAATCGCATTCATCGTTAATGGCTCCACCAGCGAGGAAGAATATTCACAAGTTCAAGGTAAGGTTCTTGTTCCCCAGACGGTTTCTCCTACAATTTACGCTATGGAATCGTATCAGAAGTGGATGAGGATGACGACGATGAAGAAGGAGACTCGAGAGGGGCAAAACCTAGAGTTGTCCGATATTCCAGATGATTTGATGCGAAGCATGCTGGAAAGGCTATCTTCAGTTGATCGAATTCGGTTTGGTGCCACTTGTAAGAAACATCTCTCCTTTGTCACCACCGACCAACACCGTCCTCATCAGTATCAGGTTCGGACCATTGACAAGCTTCCATGGATGGCTACCATCTTATCCTATTCGGTAGATGACCTGGTATTCAGGTTGTTCGAGCCACTACAATAACGAGGACAGCCTAACTCCTTATCCTATTGATTGCTGGATTTGACCGACCATTTGGGGGGAGGGGGTGTCCTGTTTTTAGCGGGATAGGATTTGCATGTTACTCTTTTTCAATACTTGAGAATCACATCTGCTTTCCCTTGTTTATTATCCTGCTTGTATCTTAAGCATTTCCTGGCAGAAACTGTGAAGTAAGATGCAGGCTGGTGTTGTTATTGCTCATAAGCTTTTTGTGGAGCCTCTGCATTATTATCCGGTGACCTCACTGCCATCTGGAGCAGCTTACCTTTTTGTGGTTACTTATCTTGCTTCAACAGAGAACTGGGTCTTGAAGGTAGAGTCAAATACTTTCCTGTAAGAGCCGGTCCATGTTTAAGGTTCTTGTTCCCCCAGAAGTTTCTGCTGCAGTGTATGATGTCAAATTGTATCAAGAGGGGATGAAGAAGAATATTAGAAAGGGGAAAAACCTAGAGTGTTGCCCGATTTTCCAGCTGATTTGGGAAAGCATACTGGAAGGGCTTTCTTCCGCTGACCGAATTGATTTGGTGCGATCAGACTTCCATGCCTGGCTACCTTTTTCGCCACCACCACCAAACACCACCAGAATCAGTTTGCGTTGAGGACAATTGACATATTTCCATGGCTGGCTACCTTGGACTTCGTTGGGCTTAATTTGTTGAACCACAGATTGGTATTCAGGTTGTTCCAGCCACTACAACAAGGACGACATTACTATACTAATGAAATTCCAGTTTGTATCGCACCAGCATAAAAGCTTCCAACAAAGGGTGGTTCCTCTTTTTATGGCCAAAAGAATCATCATCTGAAACAACAGTAGATGGTGGGTTGACATGTTTCTTATTGTTTTGTCCATTTGATAAAATGATTATCAAGTTGCTTCATTTCAAGGTACCAATTAAGACGCATAGCCACCTGATCTTCTGCCCATCTTCTCTAAACTGTTTACTTCTTGTCACGCTGCATCAACAGATTCAAAAGTGGAAGACTGATTGGTTAAGTTTCATCTGTAGTCTACCTTGAGGGATGCTTCTATCGGCTGGTGTCATCGTTGCTCACAGCTTGATGGTTCAACCATAACCTGATATACCTTTGTGTCCGGAACTCCGGATCACTTATTGCCACTGAAAGAGTGGGAAAATTGATTTCTTTGCTGCCTGCTCTTTGCTTTTAAACCTCTTTCTCTCTGATTTTGATTACATGTCTAACCCTCTTGTTGGTTGGCCTTTAGAGTTGATATGTGGTCATTCCTCCCGCTACTCTTCCAGATATTCTTTTTTGGGTCCCTTACAAAGATGATGTTTCTCTATTATGACTGCTTACAAATCTAGTCTCAAAGCCTGGAATTCTTGATTATGTTTTACTTGCAAACTCCTGAAAACATACTGTTTTGCAAGTTCTAAATTGCTTGGAGCGAGTTGTGATGCTTACCCTTGCCAGAAAAAAATTGAACCTTTTTTTGGGAGTGTTTCTTTCATTTCTTTTTTTACTTTGATTTTATACATTTATTTCGTATATATGCAGACTTGACACTTTTGCATGAATCGATACTAAATAATTCTCTTCTACATCTTTTATTTGCTGACACTAACGGAAAAAAAAATCCTTAAGATGTTTAAGTGGATATAATAATCACAACTGCTTGCTTGCTTCCGAGAACATTGGACTCATAAATTTTCATGCAATCAGTGTTTCACCGAAATTTTAAACGAAAATATACACATTGCCACACCTAAATAGCTAGAAAATCAATTACATAAAGATACGAGTTTCTCTTAAGAGATGGACAAAAACGTATGTTGGCCAAACTTTATGCCATATTTTCCCAGAAACCAACTCCAACGATTGGTGTAAAAGCAGGAGCAAATATAAAAAAGGCTTCTATTTAGGCCAGTTATAGACAAAACCGAAGACTACTATTCATGGTCGAAAAACTTAAAATAATTCAACTTTAATTAGGGATGGCAACGGGTCGGACCCGATCCAAATCCAACCAAGAGAAAGGGAATCTATATCTGGACCAGATCCGTTAAATCGTCACAAGATTCGAATCGGATCGAGTTTCATTCAGCTGATCCAAACCCGATTCGTAGATCCATATAGTACGTTTTTATCTTGGGCAGAACTAGCCATGAATTCTAGTCACCATGCCAACATTAATATGTCTCCATTCCGGGCATTATATGGCCGTGAGCCGCCCTCTCTATTTCCCACCGTGGCCGTTGCAGGCAAGTCACCTACTGTTGAGGAGTTACTGGTGGAACATGTTGATTTGTTGCAGGATTTGAAACGGCATATGCAGAAGATGCAGCAGCACATGAGCGACCAGGCTAACAAGCTGTTACCGGAAAGGTAACGGGGTTGACGATTTTGTGAAAATCGACAAAACTTGACCACGTAGCTTATAGCCTAAGACGCTATTCTAACAACTATTGATGATCGAACAAAGATTTCATTCATTAATCAATTCATTCGATGAAAATAAACAAGACTCTACAACTGTTTAAATAGTAAAAACAAAACCTAACCCTAGACAGTTCGACCTAACGGGCTCGGCCCAATCTACGAACTAATTAAATAAACTAATTAATAGAATAAAATGAACAATTAACAACTAATTAAATAAATAAATACTTAAATAACTAATTAACTAGATAGGGGTTAAATAACGGGTCGGGTAACCCGTATCAACTCCCCCGCGGTTGAAAAACGCCTTGGCCTCAAGGCGGATCGTAGTTGATGAAGTATACCCAAAAGAGTGTGTCCCGAAATCGGAATTGTGGGTATTTTTTAACTTGGGCTGAAAGTTGCAGCATAGCTGACCCGTAGTACCTGGTGGCCCAACACCTTGCAATAGGCTCACATGCGGGCTTGAACTGGCAGTTGGGCCCAAAATTAAAATCTGGTCCAAAGAAAATTGTTGACCCATCTAAGTCAGAAGACCCAAATGGAGAACCAACCCTAACTGGTGAAGGTGGAGGCCATGGTCGTGGTAGCTGCGACGGGAAACGCAGTGGGTGGAGCAAGGGCGCCGGAGGTGGTGGCGTCGGTGGCGTCGGAACTCGACGAAGTTCGCTGTTGAAGCCTACGATGGGCTTGTCGATGTAATCTGGTGAGACCGCCGGTGTCTGGAGCGACGTAGGCGATGGCAACGGTGAGGTCCGCTGACCGGCGAGGAGCTGTGGCGGAGGGTTACCTGCCATGAACGACGGCGAAGGACTCGATTGTGGATGGTAGGTCGCCGTCGGAGACGTCGGTGCGGGTGGCGGACGGAGATCGCCCGCTCTGTCCGGTGGATCGGGCGGTGTGGGCAATGAGAAGACCGACTGGAGCTTCAATCGGAGGTGGAGCTCACCGTTGTCGAAAGGTTCGACGAGGCCGGCGACCCATCGATCGGAAGTGCGGTCGGGCTGATTCGGGGTTGTTGCCGGCGACGGGAGCAGTGGTGGTGCCCGGACGGGGTCGAAACCCGTCGATTGGAACGGCGTCGGTGCTATGAGGTTGGGAGGAGAAGCCAAGGCCGACGAAATCACCTGTGGCTTCGGCGGCGGACGCGGTGGATCTGCGTCCTGGGTCTGCTTTGTCGTCTCTGTCGCCGACGAAGAGGGTGGGTGCTCTGGGCGATCGGGGTTGTCCTGGTTTGTTGATTGCAACTGTGAACCCATCGATGGTAATGGTGGGTGACGTACTTGCTGCTGGGGGCGTGTGCTCTGCGCCGGCGTTGGAAACAGCGTGGGTTCTTGTGAGTGCACCACTGGCTGCGGCTTTGCGTCCCCCGACGATGGCTGGGTTGGCGAACGGCGGCGGCGGCGTTGTTCTATTGCCTGTAATCTGGGTTCGAGTATTGCAAATCGCTTGTCCAATTCTACTGAAAATCTGTGCATAAACTCGTCCATGATCTTCTGATTGATTGCTCGAAGTGACTCCTTGATGTTTGTCATTGTATCACCAGTTGGATGGTGAAATCAATGAAAGCACCAATTTGTTACCGGAAAGGTAACGGGGTTGACGATTTTGTGAAAATCGACAAAATTTGACCACGCAGCTTATAGCCTACGGCGCTATTCTAACAACTATTGATGATCGAACAAAGATTTCATTCATTAATCAATTCATTCGATGAAAATAAACAAGGCTCTACAACTGTTTAAATAGTAAAAACAAAACCTAACCCTAGACAGTTCGACCTAACGGGCTCGGCCCAATCTACGAACTAATTAAATAAACTAATTAATAGAATAAAATGAACAATTAACAACTAATTAAATAAATAAATACTTAAATAACTAATTAACTAGATAGGGGTTAAATAACGGGTCGGGTAACCCGTATCACAAGCATCGTCGGGAGATTTCTTTGCCGTTGGGGATTTGGTGTTGCTGCGTCTTCGGTCGTACCGTCAGCGTTCTTGATCACTGTATTAACAAGAGATATGTTGATAAGCCAATAGAAGCATTTGGTAGTGAAGATCTCATGAGACCCGTGAGGGATTACTGGATACAAAATGAGGAGTGAAATTGGAACCTCGTATCGCAATTCCTGGAGCCTACTCAATGTGCCTTGATTGCAATGTTCAAACCGACATATAATGTGCAGGAGGAAGATGAGCAGATTCGGATTCACTGTCCAAATGGTCAAGATTCTGTGGCTACTGCCTCTAAGCTACTTTCAAAGGATTGTCAAGTTGTGAACCACACTGTGTTAAGTGTGAAGACTGTTTTGTAACCTAGTCTAAATTAGAGGGGCTTACAAGCAATTCATGTATTACTATCTCTATATAAATTAACCTAGCTCTAGGGTTAGGGTATCACATCACAGAAAGAGGCTGAGAGATCTTTTGTACTTTTTCATTCATTCATCATAGTGAAGTGGGTGTGGACCGTGGATGTAGCCAATTTGGTGAACCACGTAAATCGTCGTGTTCTTGTTCGTGTGATTTCGTTTTGCTTTTCGTTGCGTTGTTATATCGCTCCGAATCAATCCTAACAACTGGGAAAGGATATTCTTCATAATTACGTGCAGGGTGACTTCGGGAAGGTGTATCTCGGAGACGATGAGGCATGTAAGATTGTTGGGAAGGGAGAAATCCAATTGAACTTGGATAATGGAACAGCTTTGCAGTTGACTGATGTCAGACATGTCCCGATGTTGAAGAGGAATCTTATCTCGGTAGGACAGCTTGCAGCATCAGGTTGCAAAACTACTTTTGGAGTTGATTCCTGGAAAGTAACAAGATGATCTATGGTGATCGCTCACGGTAAGAAGGAGGGTACTTTGTATGTGACTTCAGGAACGGACAGTACCATAGCTGTCGCGTCTTCTGATATTGGCGCAAGTACCTGGCACCACAGGCTAGGACACATGAGTGAGAAGGGCATGCAGATAATGCTCAAAACAGGCAAGCTCAAGGGTTTGAAGGAACTTGATTTGGAGTTTTGCGAGGATTGTTTCTACGGGAAGCAGAAGAAAGTCAGCTTCACCAAAGTTAGCCACGGTAGAAAGCTCAACAGGTTGGAGTTAGTGCATACAGATGTATGGGGTCCAGCGAATGTAGCTTCTAATGGGGGTGCGTCTTACTTTGTTACTTTTATTGATGATGCGACTAGAAAACTATGGGTTTACTTCTTGAAGCACAAATCAGATGTGTTTGATGTGTTTAAGAAGTGGAAGGCTACTATTGAGAATGAGACAGGTCGGAAACTTAAGTGTTTGAGATCTGACAATGGTGGCGAGTATTGCAGCAATGAGTTTGAGGAGTTCTGCGCAGAGAACGGCATCAAGAGACAGAAGACAATTCCAAACAAGCCTAGACAGAATGGAGTTGCAGAGCGCATGAATAGAACACTCACAGAGCGTGCAAGGTGCATGAGGATACACACTGGATTGCCTAAGTCATTTTGGGCTGAGGCAGTGAACACAGCTGCATACTTAATCAACAGAGGTCCATCGACAACACTAGATTTTGGATTGCCTGAGGAAGCTTGGACAGGAAAACAGGTATGTTTGTCGCATTTGAGAACATTTGGATGTACCGCTTATGTTCATGTTGATGCAGAACAGATGTCCAAGTTAGATCCTAAGTCGAAGAAGTGCGCGTTTATCGGATATGGCATTAACAGTTTTGGCTATCGATTTTGGGATTTCGATAAGCACAAGGCTGTTAGAAGCATGGATGTGGTATTTAACGAGTCAGTTATGTACAAGGATTGGAAACAGGGACAGGTTTCAGATGAGAAGGAAACGGTAGAGCTTGAGATTGGAGATGTCCAGCCACAAGTTGAAGCCCCTGCTCCAGTACAAAGCTCAGAAGTTGAAGCGGTCGCTCCAACACGAAGAGTTTCAGGAAGGTCGACTAAAGGTAAGACTCCAGCTCGTTATTTATCATCACTGTCATATCTTTTGCTCACAGTTAGTGGTGAACCCGAGAGCTTCGAGAAAGCAGTTCAGAGTGAAGCCAGAGTCAAGTGGGAGCATGCAATGAATGATGAGATGCAGTCTCTCTACTCCAATAAGACATGGGATCTTGTGGAGTTGCCTCGAGGGAAGAAGGCTTTGCACAACAAGTGGGTTTACAGACTTAAGGACGAGCATGATGGATCAAAGAGGTACAAGGCTAGACTGGTGGTGAAAGGATTTCAGCAGAAAGCAGGCGTAGACTTCACTGAAATCTTCTCTCCAGTTGTGAAGATTTCCACAATCCGCACGGTACTTAGCATTGTGGCAGTTGAAGATTTGCACCTTGAGCAGTTAGATGTCAAGACAGCCTTTCTACACGGGGATTTAGAAGAAGACATCTATATGGTACAACCACAAGGGTACAAAGCAGCAGGTAAAGAGAATATGGTGTGCAAACTAAGGAAGAGTTTGTATGGCTTGAAGTAGGCACCGAGGCAGTGGTACAAGAAGTTCGATAACTTCATGTCCAGGCAAGGATACAAGAAGTGTCAAGGGGATCACTGTTGCTACTTCAAGAGGTTCAAGAATTCTTACACTATTCTCTTGTTATATGTGGATGATATGCTTGTTGCAGGATCAAGCATGGGGGAAATTCAGAAGTTGAAAGAAAGCTTATCTAAAGAGTTCTCAATGAAGGATTTGGGACCTGCGAAGCAAATCCTTGGCATGAGAATCATAGAATTGGCAAGAAGATAGTTTTGTCACAAGCTGATTATGTTCAGAAAGTCTTTAAGAGGTTTAACATGCATGATGCTAAACCAGTGAGTACTCCGTTGGCGAGTCACTTCAAACTTTCGAAAGACCAGAGGCCAGCTACAGATGAGGAGAAGAACTACATGGCTAAAATTCCTTATGCATCTGCTGTGGGAAGCTTGATGTATGCTATGGTGTGCACACGTCCAGATATTGCCCAAGCAGTGGGAGTTGTTAGCAGATTCATGAGAAATCCCGGTAAGGAGCATTGGAGAGCTGTGAAGTGGATTTTCAGGTATCTGAGAGGTACACAGGATGTAGCTTTGTGCTATGGAGGGTCGGAGATCAGTTTGAAGGGGTATGTTGATTCAGACATGGCTGGTGATGTGGACAGAAGAAAGAGCACTACAGGCTATGTGTTTACACTTGGAAGTGGAGCAGTCAGTTGGGTTTCGAGGTTGCAGAAAATTGTTGCCCTATCTACTACTGAAGCTGAATATGTAGCAGCTACGGAAGCGTGCAAAGAGTTGGTTTGGCTACAGAGTTTCTTGAGGGAACTTGGGAAGAAGCAGAGGAGTTGTAAGCTGTATAGTGACAGTCAGAGTGCAATTCATCTGGCGAAGAATTCCACTTTTCATGCAAGGACGAAACACATCGACATCAGGTATCACTTCATTCGTTCATTATTGGAGAAAGACGTGATCAAATTGGAGAAGATTCACACGAGCCAGAATCCTGCGGATATGTTTACCAAGGTTGTGACCTTGGAGAAGCTGAGAACCTGCTCGGCTTCGGTTGGCATAGTTACATGATGAGGGGCCAAGTCCACACTCATGGAGGATGTTGAATTGAAGCTGAGAGTACACTCAGAGTTAATCAGTCTTCAAGTGGGAGATTGTTAAGTGTGAAGACTGTTTTGTAACCTAGTCTAAATTAGAGGGGCTTACAAGCAATTCATGTATTACTATCTCTATATAAATTAACCTAGCTCTAGGGTTAGGGTATCACATCACAGAAAGAGGCTGAGAGATCTTTTGTACTTTTTCATTCATTCATCATAGTGAAGTGGGTGTGGACCGTGGATGTAGCCAATTTGGTGAACCACGTAAATCGTCGTGTTCTTGTTCGTGTGATTTCGTTTTACTTTTCGTTGCGTTGTTATATCGCTCCGAATCGATCCTAACACACTGATCAGGGGTTGAAGAAGATCTTTGGCAACACAAAGGCTATCAGAGGATTAAATGCCTTTATGTTTCATCTCACAAGTGAGATGAAACGTATTCATTAGAAACATCACAGTTGCCATCTCATCTTCATGGGCATGGTTTTGAGAATAGTCCGCGTATTTAAATAGATTTCAATAACCCCTCTTTCTCTGAAGACATGGATCTGGTACTTGGAACTAGAACTTTGTGTTCAGGTTGTACGACTCAATTTTCCCACCATGGATAACCACCAAATTATGATATAATCAAAATGTCAGCCTAAAAAAGAGACCGGGCCCGGGACCGGCCTAGTACGGGCGAATTTTTTAGATGTGTGTGTGTGTGTGTATATATATATATACATGTAAAAGTATATGTAAAAAAAATCATAAACCCATGGGCTAGGACCGGCCCGCTCTAAACCGGCCCACAAGAAGTGGTCTGGTTGGTGACCCCGTTCGGGCCCAAGATTGTTAATCTCTGGCCAGGACGGCTGGACGGGGACTAGCCAGGCCCGACCATCCTCCCACAGCCAGTCCGGTTCCAGACTGGGTCTGAATGTTTTACAGAGCTATGACAGATTGTGCCCCAACTCTCTCTGGACAGGAGAACTGATTTATAGAAAAAGAAGGTATAAAGAAAAGGTAGGTAACATAAGTGATGTTGCGGAATTCTACAATCTATGAGAGCAGTGGCGGAGCCAGGAAATCAAGTCAGCCGGGGCAAGATTCATGAAGTCAAAAGTCAAAGTCAAAAGTCAAAAGTCAAAAGTCGTTATATTTCATAACTTTTCATTGCAAAAGTCACTGCAGTCTAGTCGTCTAGATACAAAAGATGACTACGTGTTAATATATTTAGCTTTACAAAATATTTCATAATTGTTCACGACGAGGTCTCATCACTTGAAAGTTTTGCATAATAGTCTCATAGTCAACCGTCTTCAAAATATCTCTTTCGACATAAACTATCAAAGAATCATTCATCCATTTGTCACTCATCCCGTTCCGCAAGCGAATTTTAATGATATTCATAGCCGAGAATGTCCTCTCAACGGAAGCGGTCAATGCCAAAGTGATAAGTTTGTAGATTGACGGATTAATTTTATCTCATTCGGTATCTACCATCTTTTTGGCAAGATCACCAATGCCACTCAAAGACGAAAAATCACTTGAAGAGCGCATGTCATTGATGTAAGTATCAAGTTGAGCTCCAAGCCACTCATAGTCCCCTTGAGAAAAGTCCAACGGATAAAATTCGGCGAATCGAATTAATTTTTCCTTATCATACCTCGCAAATGAATTGGAAGGACATAAGCACCCCATGCAAAGAAGCAACTCCGTGGTTGAAACGGAGAAACGGTTGTCTAGCTCTCGAGCTTGCATGTCTATAACCGTGAGAAACAAATCAACCCGATAGTGACGGTCATTTGGTATTTCCACAATCTTCCTCCTTACTCTTCCCGGAGCAACATACACATCATCCATATTGGGAACATCAATGTCATTTTTCTTGCAAAAAGAAGTAACTTCGAGAAGAAAAGAATCCCACTCACTATTCGTCAAAGTTTGCAATTCTAATTTAGTCAATTTGACTAAATTCATTGCATTCACTATGTCTTGGTCCTTCCTTTGCAATGCTTGTGAGAGTACATTTTTCATCCCCAATATCTTTCTCATCAAAAAGAGTAAGAAAATAAAATCAAATGATTGCAACGTGTCAAGCAACCTCTTTGCTTCTATCCCATCCCCTTCCCAACCAATAATCTCGAGAACATCAATTACCGCCGCAAACATATGCACCAAACTAGCCAATGTGTTGTAATGACAGCTCCAACGAGTGTCACCCGCACGCTTGAGATTAGTTTCTTGATTCAAGCCTCGACCACTACTCAAATCTCCACATTTAAGTCCTTCTTGAACTTTCTCAATTTGCTTCAATTTCAAAATATCCACACGCTTACAAGATCCACCCACAACATTCAAAACTTCAGAAACCACACCAAAGAATTCTTTGACATATTGATGCTTCTTTGCTAAACCCACAAGTGCTAATTGCAATTGATGAGCAAAACAATGTATGTAGAAGGCATATGGATTCTCTTCCAATACCTTTGCCTTAAGCCCATTGAACTCACCTCGCATATTGCTTGCTCCATCATATCCTTGCCCACGCATCCTTGAAATACATAAGCCATGTCTTTTCAATAAATTGAACATAGCATCTTTCAATGTTGATGCATTAGTATTCTTCACATGTTCAATCCCAAGAAGTCGTTCAATTACCTTGCCTCTCTTATCAACATAGCGGATGACAACAGCCATTTGTTCTTTACAAGACACATCACGAGCCTCATCGACTAATATTGAGAAGAATGCATCACCAATATCCTTGACGACGAACTTAGTGATTTCACATGCAATTGATTGAACAATATCCTTTTGAGTAGATGGATAAGTCATCTTGTTATTGTTATGGGCATTCTTCAACACTACCCTCGCTATTTCTTCATTATCTTCCGCATTAAATTCAAGGAGCTTAAGAAAATTCCCTTGATTGAGTGATTCCTCCGATTCATCATGACCACGAAATGCAAGTCCTTGATGAAGTAGGAACTTTACGCACTTTACGGATGCCCTCAATCGAATCCGGTATTCACGTTTATCATCTTCCGTCTTTTTATGAGCAAATGTAGAATAGTGTTGACCTTGATTCTTCAAATCTCGGCACTTGCCCACGGCTATATTATGTGCGCTATTAGGTCCCCCACCTTCATGCTCTCCCAATGCTTCCGACTTCTTCCAATTAGAGAACCCCTTGGAAACAAAAGTGTCGCCACATGATTGTTTTCCAATGTCTTGTTTAAAGAGATAACAACACAAGCAATATGCGGCTTCTTCTTTAACACTATACTCCAACCAAAATGGATACTTTTTTGAACCAAGCTTCATTGAATCGTCGCATAACCTTCCTCTTACCATATAGTGTTTTCTTGAACTTATAACCTGCCCCCGGTTGAGTAGGACCATTCGATAAATAAGTAAGGCGAACCTCATCCACAACCATCGGATGATAACTCGTAATAGGAGGTCTAAGAGCGGGATCCCAAACAAGGCTACCAACATCAATAATTGGAGAATACGTGCTTGGAGTGGTTGGAGGCTCTTGAATCAACAAAGGAATACTTTCCTGTATAATGTAAACAATACTCATAGATTAAAATTTGTTCATAAACCCTAGTTTTGTTCATGTTCATCAATTAGACAATTACCAATCATTCATTCAACAATTGCTAAGAGTAAGTTAATCAATTGGTAAGAAGTGAGAAGAAAGATGAGAGTGAAGATTGAAGAAGTGAAGAACTAACCTGAACTTCAATTTAAATTTACAATCAGATCACTGTTCGATGAGATATCCGGCGAGAAGGTGGAGGTGGAGCAGAGCTGCAGAGATGAGCAAGTTGCCGGCGATTTCGTCCGGCGAAGCGGCGGCCGACGATTGCAAAGAAGCGGCGGCCGGCGATCGACGGTGCTCGCAGACGACGCAGAGGGCATGGGCTTGCTCCTTCGTCGTCGTTCGTCCAGAGGGCACGGGCTCGTTCCTTTCTCTAATCATTTTTTTTTATTTTTTTAACATTAATTATTTTTTTCTACACTTTTCCCCAATCCCTAAGTCACACGAATTACAAAAAAAAAAAAAAAAAAGATACCTGTTGAGATGGGACTCGAACACAGGTTCTATGATTTAGTAACTAGCACAACTAACCGCTGGGACAATTGGGCAAATTTGAAATCCAGGGGGGGGGGCAAAATTATATCTATCTTCCGAATTAGTCATAAAAAAATAAAAAAAAAATATATATATATGAATACTAGTAGAAATTTTTAAATTTCAGGGGGGCAATTGCCCCCCCCCCCCCCCCCCCTTGCCCCTTAGTAGGTCCGCCCCTGTATGAGAGGAGATTTTGCGTCTGCGTAATATAACATTGTAACAACTTCTCTTGCCAACCAACTTTTCTGTTACGCTAAAACACAAGTCCACTACTACAGAGTACTAGTTCATGTAACAAACAAATAAGCACGGCCTTGGGCGGATTTTGCAGTCTTTCATAGTGCAGCTAAACTTGAAAAGTTCTAAACTATAAGGGTAAATTTTAACTTTCAAAAATTAATTGGGTCTATAATGCAATTTCTTAGGGCTCAAACTGAAAAGTTAATCAAGGATAATATTGAATCGGTGATTTCATAAGTCAGGTCCCCACTTGAACTTGTGTCATCCGCCACCGAGCATATGTTTCTTTTCGTCGCCGAATTCTTAAACATCATTCAAGATCTGTCGTTGTATTTTATATGTTTCTTTGCATCTTTGATTAATTTGTCAGTTTGACGTCAATCGAAGTCTTGGTCGGCTAATGTTTGAGGTGGTGTCTATCAATAACAACTCTAAAGTGACAGGTACGTAGTTGTATAAACTGCAAACTTGAGGACTATATTAGAGAGTTCTGATTCGGAAGGCTTTTAGGGTTTGTCGCTTGAGTTCGTTTGTTCCTTTGTATAATCGGACTGACAGAAGACACAGCACTCGCACTCATCATCATCAATGGCTCACAAGTTCATGGTGAAGGTTGTTCCCCCGAAGGTTTCTGTTACTTCGAAATCGTATCACAAGAAGAAGAAGAAGAGTCGAAAGGGGCAAAACCTAGAGTTCTCCGATGTTCCAGATGATTTGATGGAAAGCATACTGGAACGGCTATCTTCAGCTGATCGAATCCGATTTGGCGTGACCTGTAAGAAGAATCTCTCCTTTGTCACCACCCACCAACACTATCGTCCTCATCAGTATCAGTTTCGGACGATTGACAAGCTTCCATGGATGGCTACCTTCGCCTGCTTCGGGATCCGGAACCGGAGATTCGTATTCAGGTTTTTCGAGCCACTACCACAACAACGTGGACGGCCACACTATGCTGATTATGAAATTCGCGACCCAAAAGGAGAACAGGGGCTCGGCAGGCGGAGTCACACCCACATAAAAGCTTCCAAGAAGGGTTGGTTTCTCTGTTTATGGCCAAAAGAAGAATCACCCATGACGTGTTTCTTCTTGTTTTGTCCATTCAATAAAAGGATCGTCAAGTTGCCTGATTTGGACCATCATCTTGACGGCAGATGCGACCAATTGTCATGCCATGCCACCTTCTCTTCAGATGATCCTTCTTCTCCAGACTGTGTTTTCTTCTTCTTGTCTCAGGAGAGTACCCCAGGTAAATATAAAATCAGCACACTAGATCTAAAGAGTGGAAAGTGGAATACTAAGCTTTTTGCTAAGCTGAATGGTGATGTTTCATCTGTGGTCTACCATGAGGGATGCTTCTATTGTCTATCCATCCGAGGTGAGCTAGCAGCCTATGATGTTGTTCAGCACACCTTGAATATCATAATCGCTTCACCTCCTCCTTTGTCCAACATGCTTTACGGTATTTCTCAGATAGACTTGGTTGCATGTGAAGGGAAATTAATTATTGCATTTGTTCGCTCAACAAATTCTGTTCAAAATAATGTCGAATTGTTTCGCTGCGGCATATTTGAGTTTAGTAGCTCTACAAGTACATGGGTCAAGAAAACAAGCTTGGGCAATCATGCTCTCTTTTTTGGTGATCCTACCTCATTTTTTGTTCGTATACCGTCTTGGTCAGATGTTGCCGACAGGATGTATTTCTACAGTAACAGGAAGCATAAAGCTTGCCCAATCTACTATTCCTTTAAGGATGGTCAGTGTCACATGTCCGAGAATGGCGACTACTGGTCCAGTATCGAAGGTGGAATGTGGATTGAACCTCCTCCCCCACTCTGAACTTCTTTGAAGAATCAATTCACTCGGCTTCCTCCAAAGCAAGGCTCAACTCTTGCTCCAAACTCATAGCTTTTATTGATTGTTATCCTACTTAGGTACATTGTGCCATTAGATATTTCCATATAAATGATGATTATAGAAATAATTATGTCCTCCCCTATTTTTATTTCTAATTTTTATTTTTTATTTTTCGTATTTGTCTTATCCTGCTGGTATCTTTAACATTTCTTGCTCTGATGCTCCTGACAGAAACTGTAAGTAAGATGCAGGGTGGAACAATTCAGTCTTTTGTTCCAATAATAGTTTTGTATCATCATTACTCGCAGCTTGCTGGTTTTACCATAACCCTGTACCCAAATGTACTATTCCTTCAAGGGTGGGAAGTGTCACGCGTGCAAGGATAGCGAATGTTAGTCTGGTAATGTAGTTAGAGGAGTCTGGATTGAACCTCTTTCCCCTTTCTGAAATTGCTTGAAGAATTCATCTGCTCATTAGTATTCTCCAAACCTAGGTGCAACTGTACTTCAACGATAAGAGTAAATACATTATGCTACTTATGAAATCCACGAACCGGAACTAAAAAGAGTGCTGCTCTCTGGTAGAGACTGTCGCTAAAGAAATGTTGGTTGTTGGGTTTATGGCTTAAACTAGAAACTCGTCAGATATATTTCTTGCTGTTTTCTTCCTTTCAATAAAAGAATCATCATGTTGCCTGATTTGAACATCGTTGGTTCAGTCACATTGGGAGACCTAGAAACTTGTCAAGCCTCTTTAGATCCTCGCACATATTTTTCTGTGAATGGAAGTTAAATGTTGCATTTGTGTACTCACCACCAAAGAAGGATACTAATGGTGTGGAGATGGTTGACTGCAGGCTGTTGAAGTCACTTCATCTGAACTTACATATATTTTGTTTCTATGAAAGCTTCTTAAACAAAAGTTTTTTCACTTCATCTGGAGTTACATACTTGCATCGATGAACTTCCCATTTCTTCTTATTTTCTACAAATCAAATATGGAATTTAGTACCTCAGAGAGAGAGATATTGTTGCTGCCAAAGTAAATCAACGTTTCCAAACAACATGGAAGATTCCACAACAAACTGTCCTCCTTTGACCACAAACAGCCGCCTCAAACGAAACAAGAGAACGGGAAGTTATTCCCCACTTCTCATGCACCAACATCAAACTCATGCTAGACAAACGGGAATCGCGAAGATTTGGTGCTTCCACGACTTCGTCTTTGATTTTCTACTCCAAGATACGTAAGATTCTCCAAAAGTGATTCTTCTTCCATTGAAAATGCCAAAGATACTGATAAAATAGACTCGAGGTCTCTTTTGTTATGTGCGGGCCAAATTAATATAAGTTTGCATTAAATTTTGAAAACAGCTAATGCATACTTAGGGAAACTTGCCTTACCATGACAACAATATTCGGGAGTTTTATCATGACACTAAAACTATTTTTTTTTTTGTACAAATTTACTCCCATATTATGAAAATCATGGGCTTGCCCGGAGATATAATAGACTTTATGCACCATATGGAGGGTAAACTATTCACTGACTGAACCTCCCCAGACTAACATCGTCACAATCAGGGATGTAAGTTACTCGAATGTCGGCATATTGAACGGAGAAAGTTGTTTTTCCAAACTGAAAGGGGTGAAATTGTCAATAAGTCAAACTAAAGGGGGAAGGTGTCTCTTACCTAAAAAATGAGAGGTCCGTAGTTGATTTAAAAGTAGACTTGAGGATCTTTTTTAAAAAAATCAGTAGATTTGAGGACAATAACAATATACAGTTCGGGGTTTTGGGGTTGAATTTTCAGAATACTACTGTGTTGTTGCTAGGGCTTTGAGGGTTCATCTTCAAAGGCTTTACCAGCGAGGAGGAATCACAATTTCATGGTCAAGGTTCTTGTTCCCCACAAGGTTCCTGCTTCAATTTCCGCAATGGAATCGTATCAGGACAGGATGACGAAGAAGAATAAAACTCCAAAGGGGCAAAGCCTAGATTTGTCCGATCTTCCATCTGATTTGATGGAAAGCATACTTGAACGGCTATCCTCACCCGATCGAATTCGATTTGGTACGACTTGTAAGAGAAATCTCTCCTTTGTCACCACCCAACAACAACACCATCGTCCTCATCAGTATCAGTTTCGGACGATTGACAGGCTTCCATGGATGGCTATCTTCTTCTCCGGTTGGGCTGACCAGGGATTGGTATTCAGTTTGTTCGAGCCACTACAACAACGAGGACGGCCTAACTATGCTGATTATCAAATTCTCGACCCAAAAGGAGAGGGTTTTGGCTGTGCCTATCCCACCACAATAAAGGCTTGTAGGAAAGGTTGGTTTCTTTGTTTATGGTCAAAACAAGAACAAGGCAAGTCATGTTTCTTATTGTTTTCTCCATTCAATAAAACGATCATCCAATTGCCTGATTTGGACCATCATCTTGACATATTCGACCAAGCGATGTGCAAAGCCACATTCTCCTTAGATGATCCGTCTTCTCCAGATTGTGTTTTCTTCTTCTTGTCGGAGGTCAGTACCCCGGAGAAATATAAAACCAGCACACTAGATCAAAAGACTGGAAAGTGGAATACTAAGATTTTTGATAAGCTGATTGGTGATGTTTCATCTGTGGTCTACCATGACGGATGCTTCTATTGTCTATCCTTGCGAGGTGAGCTAGCAGCCTATGATGTTGTTCAGCACACCTTAAATCTCGTTATCGCTCCGTCCCCTCTTTTGCATCTCCCTAGGCCTCTTGCTGCGTTAGAGTTGGTGGCGTGTGAAGGGAAGTTAATTATTGCAGTCATTCACTCATCATCAGCAAATTCGGAGTCCAATAATAATGTGGACGTGCTTCGTTGTGGCCTATTCGAGTTTAGTAGCTCTACAAGCACATGGGTCGAGAGAACAAGCTTGGGCGATCACGCTCTCTTCCTTGGCAATCCTACCTCATTTTCTGTTCTTGTCCCATCTTGTTCAAATGTTGCCGGCAGGATGTATTTCTATAGTTCCGGGATGGATAAAGGTTTCCCAATCTACTATTCCTTTAAGGATTGTAGGTGTCACATGTCCGAGGATGGCGACTACTGGTCCAGTATTGCCAAATTTGGGATGTGGATTGAACCCCCTTCCCCCACATTATGCAGACTCAGTTCCCCAAAGCAAGGCTCAACCCGTACTCCCAACTCATAGCTTGTATCCATTTTTTTTAATCTAACTTATGTACATTATGCCATTAGGTATCAATGGTGATGACAATTGGAATTATTATGCTTTTATTTTGCCTTGCTTTATTATTCATTTTCATACTTGTCCTCCCAATATTAATACATGCAGTTGCTTGCTGGATATAACCCATCACCGGTGCTAGAATTGGCAGGTCGACATTTTCCTGTAAGAATCGGTCCATGTTTAAGGTTCTTGTTCCTCCGAAAGTTTCTGCTACGACATACGATGTGAGATCGCATCAGGAGTGAATGAAGAAGAGTAGGAAGCGGCAAAATGTAGAGTTGTCTGATCTTCCAGCTGATTTCGGAAAGCAAACTGCTGATCAAAGTTGATTTAGTGTGACCAAACTGCCATGGCTGGCTACCTTTTTCGCCACCTCCACCAAACACCACCATAATCAGTATGAGTTTCGGACAGTTTACGAACTTCCATGGCTGGCTACCTTTGACTGTTTCAGACAATTGATAAACTTCAATTCAAAGATTTGACTGCTTTGCAGCTTTGGGCATAATCAGCTAGCAGCTTATGATGTTGTTCAGCAGAGATGGAACCTCATTATCCCTCCATCCCATTTCTACAGCATGCATTCCAGTATGTGCTCCTTGGAGTTTTATTTGGTTGTGTGTGAAATAAAGTTAATTATTGCATTGCCAGACGAGTTAAATAATGTTGACATGGTTTGCTGTGGCCTATTCGAGTTTAGTAGCTCAACAAGTACATGGGTCGGGAAAACAAGCTTGGGCGATCGTGTTCTCTTCCTTGGTGATCCTACTTCACTTTCTGTTCATGTCCCAGTCTTGGTCAAATGTTCCGACAGAAATGTATTTCTACAGCTCAAATATGGATAATGCTTGTCCAATCTACTATTCCTTGGAGGATGGTCGGTGTTGCCTGTGTGAGGATGGCAGCTACTGGTCCACTGTTGTGTCATCACTCGTCCCTGAAGGTAGACTCAACCCCTACTCCGAAGTCTTCAGGCTTTGTGAATAGCTTGTTTTGGGTAATTTTATCTAAGTGCATTATGCAGTACATAATGCGATATCAATGATGATAGCGATACACATTATCACGCCTTTCCCCTTTGTTTTTTTATTGAATGTGTCTCATAGTTGGTTTATCAATTGAAGAATGTGAAATAGTTTGCTGGACTTGACTGCCTGTGAAATCTAGTAAAGATGTGGTTGACAATTATGTATATGTATAGTCAAAGTCAAACTTGTATGATTGTATACATTTGCTGTGTCTTGAAGTATCATCCTGCCAGTGTTTCCATATTTCTTTGTGTGGTGTTTTTATAGATATGATACAGTAAAATAGAGGCGCAAAAGATTCAGTCTTGTGGTCCAGTAATAGTTTGGATCCACCATTGCATGGTGCGGTAGCAATCGCGGTGCTAGAAGTGGTACTTCCAAGATTACTTTTTTTGTATGATCTGTCAAAGTCTATTCATATATTTGAACACTATAATGACTATCAGTGAGCATTACATAGAACAACTAGTGCACCGACTCAGCAGAAGGAACAACTGATTAGACTTGTAGGATCTTACAACTTAGAATCTGCCTGCCCAAGTTTGTATCATAGATAATGTGGATATAAATTGTGGTAACAATGATAGCGTTTGAATTTCCAATGTAGCTAAAAAAGGATAAGATAGATTTTGTGATATCCATTTATCTTGAAAAGAATGTGCAGTTGCTTGATGGATGGGGATTAGAATTGAGAAATATATGCATCTTTTTTTTGTCTTGTCATTATCCTACTGGTTTATTCATCACTTATTTGTTTGATGCTTCTGATAGAAACTATGCTGCAAAATACGACCTGGAGAGTTTCAGCTTACAGTCACTAGTAGTTAAAATTCTCACATTTGCTGACACCTTGTGTATGCTTCTGTGTTGGTTTACCAGGAAGTCAGGCCTCTCTAGCCAGTGGATGGTAAAGTTGAACCTCTGTATAATTCTTCATGTATGCTATCTTGCACGTGGTTGAGCGGGAGATCTTTCTGTGGCAGCCACAGTATTACAATTGGTTGGTAAGTCCACGGTCGCCAGCTTATAAGATTTTTTTATTACAACTTTAATCATTTACTTAATGTAGATAAAATTACCCAAGAAACTTATTTACACTAGAGTTTATCCAACCCTCCGCTCTGCACTGGGAGACACACTGTTCCGCAGTTGATCCTCCATCCTCTGGCTACAGAAACCAACATAACGAAGATAGACATAAAAATAATAAGACTCGAGAGATAATGGGACTGGGAGAACACTTTTATCAAAATATGAAGCTGTATGATGTAAAACTGGTATTCGTTTCACATAGAACCCAACAATCTTCTCAGGAATCCACATATGGTGTTTGTTTATAACCCTCACGGTGCACGAATATACTCTTTCTCATCCCTAATGGCATATCGAAATCAAGAGACAGGAAAAAGGATCCCAGCAAGTAAGCAAGGAATGTGAGAGCTTGGCTCTACTAAGGCCGAAGGTTACAGGGCGAGCAGACTAATTTTACTCTGACAAAGAATCCTGAGCTATTGATTGAACTTCTGTAGTACATATCAGCGACGGAAGAAAATGTTCATCTCCAACCATAATATAGGGGAAGGAAAATACCCTTATACTATGAGTATCATTACAATTTAGCGGGGGAGGTCCTAGAGATGGCTTGGTCGATTTACTATAGTTCACAAATCAAGATTACGCGGCTTTACCACTGGCACACTTCAGATGGCTAAAGAATAGGACGGCCTAGGGGAAGCATCCAGCACGTATATAATGAAATGTATAAAGCCCTAAAATTGTACTCAGAATCTAAGAGCCTATTAGTTCTTTGTGTTGGAAAATTAGTTAATAACAGACTTCAGACACTAACCTTTTAGGAAGCAGTGAAAAGGAGGTAAAGAAGACCGTGCCACAGTAAGACATTCCGCCATGCTGTATTCTTATTTTTTCTAAATAAGAATACAGCATCCTTTAGATCTTGTTTCTTTTTTCATAAATTGAGGGTCTCGCGACTTGCTCTCGATTTAGTTCTTCTTCAATTTAGGCGGATAAGATGTTACCTGTTCGGGTGGAGTAAGGATCTCCAATTTAGACAGACGTGTGTTCTCTGATTTGGAGAAAGAGGATCTTTTCTCCGTTTGGGCGGAGGTGAAATCTCCGATTAGGCGGAGCTGGGATCACTTATTTCAGCAAAGGAGGTGTTTCCTTTTTCTTCGATTGAGAGTCTCACGACTTGCTCTCGAATTGAGGGGCTAGATCTTCTTCTATTTAGGCGGATAAGATATTCGCCGGTTCTGGTGGAATTAGGATATCCGAGTTAGGACATATATGTTATCTGATTTGGCGGAGCTGGGATCTCTTATTTCGGCAGAGGAGGTGTCAGTCGATTTGGGCGGAGTTGGAGTCTCCGACATGGGCAGATGTGCATTCTCTGGTATGGGCAGAGTTGGGATCTCTGACTTCGGCGGAGGAGGTGATTCTGGGCAGCGACGATTTCCTTTGGGCCTTTGATGGCTTGTTCGGGACCGCTCTGCTGCGTCTAAATCTCCACGCTTGTTTTTCTCTTTGCTAGTGACCCTTTATTTATAGAGAAAAATGTAGCAGGACAAGAAGCACGGGTGTGGGTGTGAGTTCAGAGTGCTGCAAGATTCAAAAAATAGGACTGCGCGGCAGGTGTGCAGCTAATTTATTTATACTATTCATATATATAGTCATAGACCATCGATTATAATTGTGCGAATGGACGCTAGCTCAATGGTAGAGCGTTTAAAAAGCCCCTGCATGAGGTCCCGGGTTCGAACCCGAGGAAAAACTATTATTCTCAAAAAAAATTATAAGAAATCATAATCAATCCTAACACATAATCAATCCTAACACAAATCGGGTTTGAACCCGTGACATCCTGCAGGGGCTATAAGTGTTCTGCCACTGAGCTAGCATTTGCGGATGTTTGTATATTGTGAAAGATACTCACCCCTTCAAACTAACAGAAATGGTGAAGATTTAGAAGTAGCTGAGCGATGCCGGACAAGCCATCAAAGGCTTGAAGGACATTGTTGCCTCTTCCGCCAAAATCAGAGATACCAACTCCGTCCATATCGGAGAATGCACATCTGCCCATGTCGGAGATTCCAACTCCGCCCAAATCGAAGAACACATCCTCTGCCAAAATAAGAGATCTCAGCTCCTACAAATCAGATAAATACATCCTCCAAAATCGGAGATCCTAACTCCACTTGAACCAAAGAACATCTTATCCACCTAAATATAAGATCTCACCCCTCAATTCGAGAGCATGTCGTGAAACCCTCAATGAAAGAAAAAGGAAACGCCTCTGCCAAAATATGAGATCCCAACTCTGCCAAATTGGAGAACACACATCTGCCTAAGTCGGAGATTCGAGCTCCGCCCAAATGGAGAACACCTCCTCCAAAAATAAGAAATCTCAGCTCCTCCAAATCGGAGAGCACACATCTGCCTAAATCGGAGATCTCAACTCCCCCCAAACCGGAGAACATCTTCTCCGCCTAAAGAGAAGAAGATCTAATTCGAGAGCAAGTCGGAAACCCTCAATCGAAGAGAACAGAAACAAGATCTAAGGGATATTGTTTTCTTATTTAAGAAAATACTTACCAGAGATTGTAATCCGGCTTTGTCTGTCTCACATTTACTTGTTTGTTTCCAAACATTGTAGTCATACTCATCAACAATGGAAACACCACCGCTGAAGAATACGTGCCTAAGGAACTATATGAAATATCATGGATATTCAGTGAGAACTCAGAATCCCCATCAATTTGTATAGGGTGGATATTCAGTCTGTTTCCCCATTTTGTCATAGCGAATTATGCGCCCCAGACCTTAACAACAAGTATATGAAACATTTATGGTGTCATTATAAAGAAGGAATCCTTACATATTCCCGCAATTCATATTTTCGGGGTTCAAAAGAAACTTGCTCATAGCATAAGTGCACTAGTCTGACTTTCATAAGTTGTAAAATCTTGAATTCACTTGATATCTAAATTTTGAGAGGAAAATTTATCACTGCAAACAAACATGACCGAACTTGTAAGTTGTAAAATATATAAGTCTACTATAGTTGTTCCTTCTGCTGAGTAGGAGCACTGGTTGCTCCATGTAATGCTTAGATGTATAATTCAACTTTTGAAAGATATCATACAAACATGCAATGGTTGATTTTACCGTAATAATATTTATCAAGAACATCACACAAAGAAATATGAGAAAAACTGGCAGAAAGATACCTCAAGACACAGAAAATATGATGGTTTAATAGATATACATATGTTGTAGAGCTACTACATTTCTGTTGAACCTTAAAAAGGAATCCCCTCAAAACTGTTCAGATTGCTTCATTAGAGTTAACCAAGTGTTATTAACACGATACTCACATTGGCAGGAACATGTTGGGGACATTTGGGTATTACATTTGGTCATAGCGAATCACGCTGTCAGAACAGTAATACCACAATTCATACCCCAGTGAATTTCAAATTGGATTACTCGTTCCTAAGCAAGCAATACTACTAGTGATGCAAATCGCTAAACTTGGCGATACATTTTTTTTAACCTCCCATCACTTGTCGAATTCAAAGGTAGAAAGAACCTCATCTGAAATTTGAATGGAAGGATTAACTCGTACAAAAAGGGATTGACAATTTCCTTTGAAAGTCCTTTTTAACTATGTTTAAATAAATGATTCAAACGTAACAGGAAACCTACAACTGAGATTCATGGACCTGCCACATTAAACCGGGGTCGCTAATGCACCAGGCAATCAAGTCCCAACTCCCTGACAGTTCAACTTACTAACCAGCTGTTAAACCCAGGAGCAGCAGATCCATTCCACTTTATGATCTCCAGCCAGCCTAAGATAGAAGGAACGTAGAATAGTACAGAGAGGCCCAAGGTCCTGGTAAAACCATCACAGAAGCATAGAAAGATTGTCAGCAACGCTGAATTAATACTTAAATTGGATTGTAAGACTGAAGCTGCCTTCATAATGTCTCACAAGAGCATCACACAGGAGGATCATGGCTTTACAAGACAAGGTAACAATGATGCCACTGTTCCTAATCCCAGGTGGTCCCCCCCCCAGCAGAAAATAGATTCAAAATGAATGTTGATGCCAGCTGGAAAAAGGAGAAAACTGGAATTGGCATAGTTGTGAGAAATCATAATGGAGATCCTTTTCATATGGAGGTGCATAATGATGAAGTTATGGATTGTAAAGAAGCTGAATTGTTAGCTATTGAACTGGGACTCAAATGGCTGCAAAAGAGTGAGCTAAGCAACATTTCTGTGGAATCTGATGCAAAGAGTATAGTGGAAGCTTGTAACAATTTAACTCGAGCAGGGGGCTCTTGGTGCACAAGATCAAAACCTATTGGAAATTGGCTAAGAAACCATCCAAATGTGGAGGTTAAGTTTTGTAATCGCAGTAGTAATGTAGTTGCTCATGAATTAGCACAATGGGCTAGGAAGGATAGTGTATCTGGTAAGGTAGGAGCTAAGGATATTCCTGCAGTGATTTGTAAGGCTCTATCTGCAGATAGAAATTTTGTAAGCTCTGTTTCGGTTTAATTAATATAGTTCCCTAAAAAAAAAAAACAAGAGCATCTCACAAAAATATTGAAGGAACCCACAGGATATACAGAAGAGGAACGTCAGTCATACCCAATTTTGTTTCCCCCTGTGTCGTAGCTAAATCTGCACTCCATATCTTTACAACAAGTAAATGGCACACTGAAAGGTTTAAAGTGTCATTTCCCAAAGTTGAAGGGTTGAAAGTGCCTTTATCTCAAATCTGAGGAGCTGAAAGTATTTTCTATCCTTATCAATATATTTCTTTCGATAACAGAAAATCTTAACTAAACTGAATACACTATGAACACTAGTGATATTTTAGTCAAGAAATTTTCTATAAACAAAGAATCCACTCTATTCTGGTCCTCCTCCGAGGGAACGCTCCCAACAAACATACAAACAAAAGAGGACAAAATCTGTAGAGTGAAGCGCCAAATGGCTAAAATAAAGCAACTGCAGGCCTTCCTTGCTTTACCACTAGAACTTAATAATCCAACTAATTCGCTGAACCGATATTGTCCCGCCATAAATATATAATACTATAGCTTAACTTAGCACATACTATTGCTATACACAGAGTAACGAGTGAGGAAGATGGGCAGAGCAAGCAAATGGATAAGAAACTTGTTGGCAGGGAAGAAAGAGGAGAAAAACTTGAAAGGAAGCAGTAGCGGCAGAAGTAGTAATAATAGTTCCAAGTACTACTGTGCAGAAAATTTAATGCTAGCAGCTAGTATCTTACCTGAAGAATCTCCCAAAGTGAAAGCAAGATGGAGTTTCAGCAGCAGATCATCAACCTCTTCATCTGCTGCCGCCGCCGAGCCCAGCCACTATCTCAAAATCAGTACATCGTTTGACTCATCAGTTTCGACGAACCAGCAACTAAAAACAACGGCTGCTTCTTTGAAATATCAGACTTTTAGGCAGATCAGTTCCACCACTGAGCTATCAGTTCCAACCCAACTAAAAACAACGCCCCAGAATCCAATCTTTCTTTCGCTCCTACTTGGTAACACCTCACACTCATAAGAAGTAGATTATCATTGGCTATGTTGCGTTCTATCGTTCTTTAATTTGCTAGTACTACTACTTGACTGTAACGGCTGGGATCACCAGGCAAGGAGAGCACTGCTAGCTTTAAGAGGACTAGTGAAGTTGCAAGCACTTGTAAGGGGACATCTGGTTAGAAAACGGACCACTGCCACAATGCGGTGCATCAATGCTCTGATAACTATTCAAGTTAGGGCTCGGGTCCAAAGAATCCAAATGGCCAAAGAGGAAGAATCAACACTCCTTCTAAAAAGGCAATCCACTAGTACTAGACGGGAACAACATCAAGCATTGAATCGGCACCAAAGAGCACCCTATGATGTAAGTAATACTTGCCCACACAGCCACACTTCAGCTCCTTAATTTCCAGATTTCTGTTACATGAGGAATCTGACTGCTGCTAAATTTACAGGAGCAGAGAATGGTGACTGATGATATGAAAATAACAGTAATCAATAATAGCAATACAAATCCTTCCAGAAACCTTTCTTTCTTGAGACGTGACCAATGTCTTCCTGCTTCTTCTCCTAATCCTTTGAAAACTCTCGAATATCCTTTAACTGCATCACATACAATTCCTCGTTACACTTCTCGTGACACTGAGATCTTCCCAATGGAAGCTCATCATTTTGCCCCAATACTGGAGTTTACAAACCAAATATCCCATAACTGCACATGGTTGCCTAATTACATGGCGAATACGGAAGCCTCTAAAGCGAAACTGAGGTCACACAGTGAACCAAAACGACAACCCAAAAACAGTGACAAGCAAACAACCAGGCGATCAACATCAAGTGAAGAGATAGGGATTGCTCAGAAGGATTTCCGTGTATTACGCCAGCTTTCAGATGTCAGACCTAATACCCAAAAGAATCAATGGCTAAACAAACTCCCTCGACCAACAAGAAAATCCATCAAGGACAACCAGGGTGATGCCAACAGCAAGACTGGGAAATCCAACAACTGCGGAGATCTAATTCGTTATGATCAGGTAGCTGATTTCTTCACCACCCCAACTACTAACTGATGCCGTAAGATTTTCCTGACTAATCTGGAAAATGATTTCTTCTTGCAGCCTCCTGTGAATTTGTACTAATTGTCCATCACCCAAGAAGCAACTCCTGGAAGGAATAGCATAAACCATGCTGTTAAACCCTACCCAGAGAGGGTGGAACAAACTTGACGCGAAAGTGAAGAGAAAACAATGCAAAAGAGAATAATATAGTTTTTTATGTATCCAAGTAGTACCTCATGCATTAAGAGGACCACGAATTAGAGATATCCCATTTTAGGGACCTGGATCCTCTACATTACTTGTCGGTTATACTGGAAGAAGAGTTTGAGGATTCTTGCATTCTAATCATTTAATGATGAGTGATTAGTTCAAAGTAACCTAATCAAATAAGTTTTGACATAGTGCAACACAGAGCAGTTCTTTATTTTTTGGTACTGCTAATGCGTCACAGTGCCGGGTCACGTAACAGGAAGCCCCCCCCCCCCCCATTCGGATGGTTTCAGAATGGGTTAACCATAAGGCCTCCTCTATTGTTATAAGCAGCTTACACTAGGCCCAACCATGGTAGTTCTTAGGGAAAATTCAATGTTTCACAATTACTTCAGTTTGGTACAGTGACAAGAATGATTCTTAAACTTATGACATAATTTTTCAATCTTTCACTGAATATCAAGTAGTACATTAACATACTTACCAAATAGCACAATTTTCGCTGGGCCACTATGTTCATAGACTGTCAAGGTTAAGGGCAACAGCAAAGATGGCATAAAGCATTCTTATTATTAAGTGGCAGAGCCAGGAAAGAAAAGCAGCTTCGGCACATATTTATGTAATGTCGCATAACAAGGTCACTAGTGCAGGAGTTCGGGCACTGCATGGGCATTTCTGTAGTTAACGAAAGTGTACCGGTACTAAAATATTATAATTTGGGTTTTTAGTGGAGTTTTTAAAACCTCAGGGCCACCCCTGGTCCTTAGTGGATCCTCCTTATTTACTTATGCTCCCATTTAACAAATAGCCAACCGGCATTTCTGTAGCAACTGTTTGAAACTGAGATTTTGCAAATCAACACCAGAACCAGTGAACCTTCCTGCATGACCTCCCCTGTGACCAGTCCTGCCACCTCTAAAAGAGCCATTTCTTGGAGTATAAGGACCTTTTTTAGCATAATATGCCAAAGTAGGTAACTCAGTGGAGGAGGATAAGGAGGATGAGGCCATTGTTGAAGAAGCTGAGGGTGAAATGTGTGTGTTATTCATCAGATAATGCAGTTCTTCAGTAATTAGAAGAGTAGATAGTTCTGCCACAGATATAGGTTGAGCTCAAAGTCTGATATTACTCTTGACATGATCATATTCTGAAAGAAGACCTTTAAGGGTATAGAGCATGACATCTTCTTCTTTAATTTCTTCATTGACTTGAGCTAAGCTATCAACAATGAGCTTAAACTGATTCAAATAAGCCTCCATAGACATATACTTCTTTTCTAACTGATAGAGTGATTCATTTTTAGTTGATTAACATGAGATCTAGACATGGAGGCAAAACGTTGGGCCAAGCTATGCCAAATATCAACAACATGAGGCAAGTTCATGACTAAAGGCAACACAGAAGCAGAAATGGAAGCCATAAGACAAGTCTTAAGATGCTGATCAATCGCTAACCAAGACATATAAGCGAGATTAGGTATAGATAGACCTCAATCAGAGGAGATGAACTCAGTCGAAGCAGCAATATGACCTATGACATAATCAAGAAGCTGATGGGCCGAGAGTACGATGCGTAATTGCACATTCCACATGCTGTAATTGGATCCATCTAGACGAAATGGTAGCAGCGAAGACAAATTTGAGAGTATGAACTTCAATTCGGCAGGTAAATACTCAGTAGCCATGATCGATAGCACAAGAATCAGATATCTGCAGGCGGAATTGAAGAAAGAAGACGATGAAAACCCTGGAATTTGGGGAAGAACACCGAAATCGCCAGTCGGCTATGCAAAATCAACTCCAGAAACAAACAGCAGAAGACGAAGATCATCGGAAGGGACCCATTTCAGGCTCTGATACCATGTTGAAGAACTCAATTCAACAATTCAATACTCAGAATCAACAAAAGAATTCACCGAAGAGAGACGTTAGAGAGTAGATGAAGAGGGAAAAATGAAAACGTTTCACATTCATTATTATGTGGCTAACAACCTGTTAATAGGTTGTTAGCAAGTTTATGTAATTACACATACTACCCCACAACTTTGACAAAATACAAAGAGATCTAGAAACTATATTTCCAGTAACTACACACAAACCCCATTTATGACATAACAATATAGATAACATAACAATATATTTTTTTTGGCAATTTTTCCAGGGTGTTGTAGAGCAAAGTTTACTCTACATGACCATGCAAAGATTATCAAACTCTTATACTGTTTTACTAATCAAATCACTGTATCAAAGTGACCAAGTGAATAGTGACAAAAAGTGAAGTAGGCTCAAAAAGAAAAAATAAAGGTAATATCTTGTTTTGTTTTGGCACGTATTATAATTTTTCTAGCTTAGTGGGAATATATAACTGGAATTTCTCAAATGTGCCCCCTCTTGGCCAATTCAGGCTCCGCCACTAGGAGAATGGAAACCTCTGCATACTTGTTTTCTCCATGAAGAAAGAAAATTGCACCAGTAACATTTCAAACCTCATTAAGTTGAATAAACTTAGGACCACCCTTGTGAGCTCGACACACAAAAACTACAAACGTTATGACTATCTTAATGAGCTAGACACTAGTACGGCTTCGCTTTATGGAGGTTGGGTATTTCGTGCATCCAAAAAGCTTGAGGGTTGAGTTATCTTGTTGTCCATGCTAGCCACAATCACATCTGGCCCAAGGAAAAAAAATACAAGATTGATTTGGTAAGGGGATTAAGAAGTTTGAACCCTGGCCTAGTAGGTGAGGCTTCCCTTTCTAGTCTCATGTCCGAATTCAACCCTTGTGGTCATAGATTTCAATCTCACGAGAACCAATAATTTTTTAGTCCACTATGTGATCCTTCCTGTCACATTGAAGGTAGATGCTTGTGAGAATTATTTGGGACTGCCAAATTATTTTGGTAGGCACAAACCCACCACCTTTTCCTTCATTCCACAAAGAGTTCAGAGAAAAGTAAAAGGGTGGAAAAGCAAAGAACTTTCAGCAGCATAAAAAGAAGTGTTGATCAAAGACGTTGTTCAAGCAATTCCAAACTATGCTATGGGAAGATTTTTAGTTCCAAAGAAGACGTGTATGGACCTTGAGAGGCTCGTACGCCAGTTTTGGTGGGGGTGACGCGGAGCACAAGAAGACATATTGGATTGTGTGGCATATTTTAAAGAAATCAAAAGAAGAAAGAGGTATTGATTTTCGCAATTTTCATAATTTTAATGTGGCTATACTAGCTAAACAGACTTGGAGACTCCTCATGAATTTCAATAATCTTGTTAGTAGGGTTATGAAAGAAAAATATTTCAGGAATTCATCAATCCTTGAAGTGGAGGCCTCTTGGAATAATCAGATATCATATGCTTTTAGAAGCATTCTTGCAGGTCGAGATCTTGTTAAATCGGGTCTTTTTTGGACAGTTGGTAATGGAAATCAGATTTGGGTATTTAAAGACAGGTGGATCCCTCGACATAGCACATACAAGATTATTACCAACAGTCCCCCTGGCCTTGAAGATATGGAAGTTGCAAATCTCATTGACCCAATCACGGGTTTTCGGAATGAGGGACTTATGAATGAGATTTTACTCCCAGTAGATGCCGAGGCAATCAACTCGATTCCTATCCAACGTGGAGGATAGGTTATCTTGACTTCACACGGGCGACGGGATCTACACAGTGGCTTCAGGATACAGAGCGCAGCTGGCTTGAGCTACGGGTGATCCCTCCTCTTCTTGGGGTCATGTTAAAAAAGCTTGGCTCAGCAAACTATGGCGGTTGAAGGTCCCAAAGAAAGTGTTATACACGACATGGAGGCTTAGGCACTCTTCGTTACTAGTAGTGACCCATCTACGAGATAGAGGAATGGCAATCTCCACGGCTTGTACACTCTATGATCAGGACAATGAGACGGAAATCCATTTATTCCTTGCTTTCCCTTGTCTCAACAAGAGTAGATTAACTTAAAGAGGGTGGATTTTGCTCACACGTTGCAAGGACCCATCAGGAAGAAGATTTTCGATGTTTTGACGACAAGAACAAGTGCATAATGTGAGCTCTTTGTTGCAGGGATCTAGGCTATTTGGCAACAACGCAACATCCTCTGCTTTAATTGCGAACAACACTCTCTAGATAAGGCGGCGAATTATGCATTAGACTTCATTACCTGGTACAGAGAAGCAAAAATAGGCGCAAGGCTGGGTGATCATCCTGAATTCTTCGGGGAAGAAGACTCAAGATGGATTCCACCCAACCCAAAGGGGTCAAGCTTAACATCGACGCAGCTGGGAATGTTCATGGTCCGGTGTCAGGTCAAGGAAGCGTAATCAGGGACGACTGTTGGAATAGATGCCCTAGAGGCAATCTTTTCCAGTATGAACAATGTTTTTGGCTAGAAACATTCATTGTATTATTTATGGAGATATTTAATATTATGAAGTCCTTAGGTTACAAATGTGTTTGTTTATCTTCAATATCCCTAGTCAATTATAATTATTAACATACAATCAATTATAGACTAGTATGGGGTTGGATTGATATGAAGATATCACAATCCAACACATGGGTATGCATTA
The DNA here is from genome assembly GCA_023055425.1 of Linanthus parryae. Taxonomy (NCBI): domain Eukaryota; kingdom Viridiplantae; phylum Streptophyta; class Magnoliopsida; order Ericales; family Polemoniaceae; genus Linanthus; species Linanthus parryae. The sequence goes on from JALGPY010000002.1 coordinate 5,635,371, forward strand.
GGAGTAATAGCATACTGAATTGACCCACAATGAGAAGGCTACATACAAGTTATGTAAAATTCACAAGTGTTTCTCGTAGTGACAACGATATTGTCACCCTTAGACTTGAAGTCACTAGATCCTCTAGTTGTGGAACATTGTATTTTGACGTCGCCAAACGCTACACCGTAACTGGGTAGTAATAAAGACGTTAATCAGACACATTAAGGAATCAAGCTTAAATATGGTAGTGATGTAGATAAAATTTGTCTCTCCCACATAACGAGAGCAAATATCCATGGGCCACTCCAGGGAAGGTGCTTATAGAATGTCTGGCCAGACTTAGATAAATCAACATAGGATATTGATGTTTTCTGCATGGATAAGACTATTCCTAGGATCGAGAAACTATGGATTGGATATACGAGTGTGACTTATATGTCTCGTGTCCAATCCGGATATGGAGACAAAGGGATGAGATACTTGCACAAGGTTTGTCAAAATAATGACTATTTCTATTAGTTGGGTGGCATGGATGTGTTGCTAGACACCGCTCCATGTTAATAAATGTTATTACCAACTAAGTAGAAACCTATAGGGTCACCCGCCATAAGGATTGAACTAGATTCGGATTAATTAATATGATTAATTAATAGAAGGATCAATACGAAACTACTTGCAAACTTAGTAGGACTAATTTGCAAGTTGGACTAATCTATGTATGGGAAGGATTAGGAGCGGGGCCTTTTATGTAGTTAAACAAGGAGTTTTTGGACTATATAAAGAACACCCCTAGCTTATTTTCTCACAACTAATGCTCATAACACATTGAGTGAGAGAGAGCAAAGCAAGGAGAGAACAAATACAAGAGGCCGAAACCCCCTTGTGCAGTCCGCCCCTACCTGTCGGCCAAAGGAGGCCGAGCCTCCCTTTGGTCTCCGTCATGCGATTCTTTCTCTTCCTTCCTCTACCGATTGCTAGCACAAAGGTGTGGAGGAATCCAGTTTTTCATCCTAGACGTGGTCTAGGTATAGAAACGCAAACACAATTTTGCGTTTGAAGTCATCACAGGAGACAAACAAGGTAAATCATTACTTGAACCTTCGCTATCATTGTGATGTATCTTCCTATGATCCTTGGTGGGTCTTGTGCGGATCTTATTTGTTAAATTCTGTTGCGTAATCCGTTACAAAAACCTAACAACGACATTGGTGGTTTTATAGCGGGTAGGCACCAACACATACAGAGGTTGAGATCGCCATTGATAGCGGAGCTCACAGCCGTGTTAGAAGGTCTTAGACTCGCCCAAGAGCTGATAATTTCAAATGTTGCGGTGGAAATGGACTGCTTGGTGGCAGTGAAATTACTCATTAATGAAGCACTGTGTAAATCAAAGATTATTACGGCATTGTCTGAGTGAAGGAGGTTCTTGAATCTTGTCGTATATAGCATCTACCTTTCATAGCATTTATTTCTCCTTTGTGGGTAGAGAAGGTGATCAACTAGCCCACACATTTTCTCAGAGAGGTTGTGTCAAAGATGATGTGCCGTACTATTCAATTATCCCTGAGTGGGTAGAAATTGTATTTCACTCTGATATTCTGGAATTTTTTTAGCAGAAATTTGAGAACATCAGATTCAAAATGGGGAAGTACAAATAGCAAAGTGCACATAACCAACCAAATCTAAGAGGCTAAGCCTTAAACAACCACGGAAAACAAACACCAGAAAGGCACAAACACAAACACAAACATTGTTTGGGAAACCAAAACAAAGACTGAACTTGAAACAAGATGTGAATGGATACTGATGAAAGTGAAGCTGAGGAGACCTTCTTGAGACCTGATTTTTCCTTGAAGTACTTGATGAGAGCTTCTGCATTTGGATCAAACTTCTTTCCCTCAACTAGTATGAAACATGAATTCTTAGCTTGATGGGCCTCTGCAATTGCCTCCATTTTTCTTTTTCTCCCCCTCAATGACCTTTCTCATCTTCTATTCATCCTTTGCTTTATCTTCAAGGTACCTATCCAGCACTGCTTCAAAGGCGTGACTCTTCTTTCTTCCCTGACTTATGTCCTTCATAATAGCTTTTCATTTATGTGCGGAAGAATCTTTTGGTTTCCTCTGCTTCCTTGGAGGCTTCTGGGAATCTGAGGCAGAGGGTTTAGCCTTGGTCTTTTTCTTTTCCGTGTTATATAATGCTGCAATCCATGAGAGTGGTTAGAAGAATTAAAGCATTTTAAGAGTGTGAAGCGAGACCCATAATCTCATGGTAACACGTATCAATCAAGGGGATGCTATTTTTGAAGACAGCATCGTTTCTAGTCTTCCATATTATCCAACAAGTAATAATCCAATATTGTCCCAAATACTGAAATTGGACGCTGTTTTGATCAAACTTTTTAACCGTTCCACAAAACTTGAGTAGTGAACTAAAAGATTATCTCAAGATCACATTGCCACTTACAAGAAGATGTAACATTTGTAGAGCTCAAGATTAGCTTCATGAAGTGTTTGTCTCACAAAGAAGTGTGGACGTTGTGGGCTCATGTTTGAGGTGGTGTCTAAATAACAAGGATAAAAGACACTTTCACCCCCTCTAGTTTGACTAAAGGACACTTGCACAATTTTCAGTTTGAAAATTGACACTTTTACCCATTAAGTGTCCGGAACGTCAAGAAACTTGCAAATCTTCCCGCGACGCGTTAGTCTTGAGTTAGGTTCTGTCGTTAAAAATAGTTTTTCGGACAAATTTACCCTCATAGTATGCAAAATATGGGCGGTTACCCAAGGTATAATAGACCTTATTCATGATAAGGAGGGTAAAAATTGTCTAAAAAACAATTTCCGTTGATTGACCCCACACCTAGACTAGCATCATCACAATCAAGATTCAGGATTTGTAAGTTACTTGAACTTCGACACACGGAAGGGTGAAAGTGTCATTTTCCAAACTGAAAGGGGTGAAAGTGTCATTTTCCAAACTGAAAGGGGTGAAAGTGTCATTTAGTCAAACCAGAGGGGGTGAATTTTTTCCCCTAATAATAACTCCAAAATAAGAGGTACGGAGTTGTATTAACTGTAAACTTGAGGACAATATATAGTTATGGTTGAATTTTCAGAAAAAGTTGTTGCTAGCTAGGGCTTTAGGGCTACTCACGTGAATGTCATCGTTAATGGCTCCACCAGCGAGAAAGAAGCAAAATCACAAGTTCATGTCTAAGGTTCTTGTTCCCCAGACGGTTCCTGCTACAATTTGCGCAATGGAATCATATCAGAAGTGGATGAAGAAGAAGAAGAAGACTCGAGAGGGGCAAAAGCTAGAGTTGTCCGACCTTCCACATGATATCATGGAAAGCATACTGGAACGGCTATCTTCAGCTGATCGAATTCGATTCGGTGCGACTTGTCAGAAATATCTCTCCTTCGTCACCACCCAACCACAACACCATCAGTATCAGGTTCGGACCATTGACAAACTTCCATGGATGGCTACTTATTTCGCCGGTTTTTTTGACGTGGTATTCAGGTTGTTCGAGCCACTACAACAACGAGGACAGCCTAACTATGCTGATTATCAAATTCGCGGTGATCCAAAAGGAAAGGGGCTTGGCCTTTTAAATCTCACCACTATAAAAGCTTGTAAGAAAGGTTGGTTTCTCTGTTTATGGCCAAAAGAAGAATCACGCATGACATGTTTCTTACTGTTTTGTCCATTCAATTAAAGGATCATCAAGTTGCCTGATTTGGGTCATTATCTTGACCACAGATACGACCAATTGTCATGGAAAGCCACCTTCTCTTCAGATGACCCATCTTCTCCCGACTGTGTTTTCTTCTTCTTGTCTAAGGAGAATAGTACTCCAAGTAAATATAGTATCACCACACTAGATCAAGAGAGTGGGAAATGGAAGACTGAGCTTTTTGATAAACTGATTGGTAATGTTTCATCTGTGGTCTATCATGAGGGATGCTTCTATTGTCTATCTTCACAAGGTGAGCTAGCAGCCTATGATGTTCAACAGACCTGGTATCGCATTATCGCTCCATCCCCTTTGTCCAACTACTTGCAATCCAGAATGCTTCGCGTTCAGTTACATTTGGTTGCATGTGAAGGGAAGTTAATTATTGCATTCGTTTGCTCAGGATATTATGAGTACAATAATCTGGAAATGTATCGCTGCGGCCTATTCGAGTTTAGTAGCTCTACAAGTACATGGGTCGAGAAAACAAGCTTGGGCGATCATGCCCTCTTTCTTGGTGATCCTACCTCATTTACTGTTCCTGTCCCGTCTGGGTCAGATGTTGCCGACAGGATGTATTTCTACAGGTCCATCAAGGATAAAGGTTGCCCAATCTACTATTCCTTTAAGGATGGTCGGTGTCACATGTCCGAGAATGGCGACTACTGGTCCGGCGTCGAACGTGGAATGTGGATTGAACCCCTTCCCATATTCCGAACTTGTTTGAAGAATCAATTCACTCGGCATTCCCCAAAGCAAGGCTCAACTCTTGCTCCAAACTCCTAGCTTTTATTAATTTTTACCTTACTTAAGTACATTGTGCCATTAGATATTGCCATATCAATTGTGAAGATTATAGAAATAATTTTGTTCTCCCCTATTTGTTTTTTGAGGAGAATTTTATTTATCTTTTTTATTTGTTATTTTTTATTGCTTTTGTTGTTCATAAGCAAGTGCTATTGATTGCTGGATTTGACCGAGGGGGCTGTTTTTTGCGGGATAGGATTTGCATGTTACTCTTTTTCAATACTTGAGAATCATGTCTGCTTTCTCTTGTTAATTATCCTGGTGGTATCTTCAGCATTTCCTGACAGAAACTGTGAGGGAAGATGCAGGTTGGTGGTGTTATTGCTCAGAAGCTTTTTGTGGAGCCTCTGCATTATTATCCGGTGATCTCACTGCCATCTGGAGCAGCTTATCTTTTTGTGGTTACTTAGCTTGCTTCAACAGAGAACTGGGTCTTGACGGTAGAGTCCAATAATTGTCTGTACGAGTCGGTCCATGTGTAAGGTTCTTGTTCCCCCGGAAGTTTCTGCTGCAGTGTATGATGTCAAATTGTATCAAGAGGGGATGAAGAAGAAGATTACAAAAAGGGCAAAACCTAGAGTTGCCCGATTTTCCAGCTGAGTTGTCATGCTCTCTTTCTTGGTGATCCTTCCTTAGTTTCTGTTCAACTGTTGCTGACAGGATGTATTTCTAGTTTTCTACTATTCCTTGAAGGATGGTGGGGTGTCACCTGTCCAAGGATTGCTGTTACTGGTCCAATATTGTGTCAAATATGAAAAATGGATTTGACACTCCCCCCCCCCCCCCCCCTTCTTTCATCTTCTGACATTCCTAAAGAATCAGTTCACTCCTCTTTTCCAAAGGTAGGCTCAACCCCTACTTCGAAGTCTTCCGGCTATCTGAATAGCTTGTTTTGGGTAATTTCACTTAACTTAATTGCATTATAAGGAAAATGTTGGGGCATCAATGATAATAATGATAAATATTATTGATTGTTTTTCTTTATTGATTGTTTTTCATACCTGGTTTATCATTATAAGAATTTGCAATCAATTGCGGGACTTGGCTGCCCGTTAAATGTAGTGAAGTTCTATGCTTGACAATACTGCATAAGGGTATCTGTCATCCTGCCAGTTTTCCCTACTTTATGTGATGTTCGGATCACTTATTGCCACTGAAAGAGTGGGAAGATTGATTTCTTGCTGGTTTTGTCGAGCTAAGGAAGGCTTTATCAATTATTGAGAAAATCGGTAATTTGACTGCTGCTGGAGCTGAAGCCTATGTATCTTCTGATTGGTCCATGATAGATGCTGATACATCTGCTGCTCTTGGAGATACCACTCCCAAATCATTTTCCAATGGAAGTTTCAGTGATAGTCCGCGTTGTTGACGCCTTCTTGGCTATTTACTTTATGCGCTTCAATCGGCACCCTGTAAGATTCAGACACATGTCACATGTGGATATCTTTGGTGTTTGTGGAGGGAACTGTGACAAAGGTTCTGAACAGGGTTTCATCAACAGAAAATCCTGAGACCCCTAGGTTGGAAAAGAGATTAGCTCATTTATTGTGCTTTTACATCTTATAGTTTTATACTATAATACGAGTAGATGGTATCTAAAGCAGAGACGGTATTCGATGAAATCAGTGAAGCAACTGAAAAAAGCTCAAATCAGTGAAGCAATATTGTAAGAGAGACCTTTTTGGATGTCTCTTATATCCAGGCCCGTCTCTGCCTCTAGGCAGAATTTAGCTATGCCTAGGGCCCCATCATTGAGGAGGGCCACACATTTTGATCAAACCATGAGGGTAGTTTGTGAAATTACGTTATAGCATTATGCACAATTTAGCAAAACTACAAGGGTATACTATGAAACTAAATCTGGGCCTCCTACATTCGTTAATATACTTAATATATTTTACTATTTTGCCTCATTAATTAATTTAACATTTTATGTAACTTGTTCTAATTCACACTATTACCTATTTGATTTGATACTCCATCGAAAAGAAAGAAAGTTATAAACTTCTCACTATTTCTGCACAAGCTATTCATATGTTTTTATAAATACGAATACGTGTATATACGTGTGTATGTTTGTGTGTAAATTTTATTAGTAATATGTGTTTTTTACATTTAAGAACTCTTTTAAGACATATTTCTTTAAATTAAGTAATATTTAAATTTTTTTGAGGGCCCAAAATTAAAAGTCGCCTTAGGCCCCCGAAATATTAGAGACGGCCCTGCTTATATCTCTTGTGAGTTGTAAATCCTTTTGGGTTTGAGGGAGTCTCTGCAAAGAGTAGACTTACTATAAGCTTAGAGACTTGCATTTGGTTGCCCCCTGTGCCTGCTCATTGCTTTTAAACCGCCCTCTCTTATTTTGATTTTATGTCTAACCCTCTTGTTGGTTGGCCTCTAGAGTTGATATGTGGTAATTCCTTCCTCTACTCTTCCAGTTATTTCTTTTTGGGTCCATTACAGAGATGATGTTATCTATTCTGACTGCTTACAAATCTTGTCTCAATGCCTGGATTCTTGATGATTAATTACTTAATGCATACCCCCTGTATGTCGAAACTCTCACTTTACAATACCCAATTCTAAAACTCCCTCATTGCATTCTCATTTGCAATATATATGTCGATGTGAAATTGGGAAAACAAATCCGTCCACCAGTTAACGGAATATTCATGACATTCATGTCCTTTTGTACAAGGGTAAAATTGTCCATTCACTTTTATATATGAAACTAAAAATATATATAAGAACCACCACCAATCCACCACCATCCCCACCCCAATCCAGAATCCGGCCAACTAAATCCAAATCCGGTGAACTATTCAAAATCAAACCCAGCTTCTGGCAAATTATTCAAAACCACACTGAGATCAAACTGAAAACAAAAGGCTTTCCACAGTTGAAACAAAAGTTGGTTAACCAAGATCAAACAAGAAACAGAGAGGCATAGATGGAATCGGCAACTTTCAAAATCCAAAATCAAACACAGCTAAGGGTATGCCCCTTTGTGTTGTGTAATCGTTTTCCTCGAATGATATCTTTCGTTGCCGGTGGAAAAAAGAAACACGCTCTTTTTATAGCTCATTTTCTACACTTTATTTTGAACATATATTCTCATACTGTCTAATCACCTATAAAATCTTGCAAGGGACTGAGCTCTGCGCACCATCGGATGCACCACTCTCGTCCATTATTCGACATGATATTTCACGTCTTGATAAATATACTCTCCAAAGTACATATAAGTCATGTTAGAGAGGATCATCAGCTAGCAGCATAAGCTTTTGGTAGTTAACTAGCTTCCCGGCTGTGTAATACAGTGTTGTATTGTGTATTGTTTCTCGCCTTTTGATGGCTTGTTTGTTTAGGCCTTCATACTTTTGTTTAGTTTAGTTTTCCCTATCTCTTGTCCGGATTTCGGTATAGTTAGTATTTGTATATAGGCTTGCCTAGACTCTTGTTCTATAACTCTGTTTTATGTTATATACGAAGTGTGAAGTATTTCTTACCAATTTTATGTCAAGAAAATATATATATATGACAAAGCACAAACACACTCACCCCTTATGTTTGACACATACATGACACATGACACTTGTATGTTCTATAGTTTCTAGTGTACAAAACTTCATAACGCTTATATTTCTTGATTTTGTTAGTCCGTATTTTAAGGGAGCAAATTTGTCCTCTAAACTACTATTAGGACACCCACCCCCAAACTATCTAGGTCACAATTTGGGAGTGCAAGTGTCACGATTTTTTTTAATCAAAATGCGCATACAGGGAATCGAACCAAGTGTCATGAAATTCAACTCACTTATGGAGTGAAAATGTCGTTCCCAACTAATAGGGGTGAAAAGTATCCTTAGACCAAACTTAGGGCGGCGTAAGTGTCTTTTACCCATGACAATTAGCGATAATATAAATACATTCGCGCCAGTAATAAATCTGCCCCCAATTTCTTTTCTTCTTCTAAGCGTAACCCCCTAAACCCTAGAAGTAGAGAAGAAGAAGAAAGCAAAATTCGCTCTCAATGGCGATGGAGCTCCAGCGACATAGCAGCGAAAGTGAGGAGGGATGGATTGCGAAGGCTGGCTTCAGATGGAAACCCATGGAGGAAGAATCAGACCACCGCAAATCGATCTACATCCGTTCGATTGACACAAACGCAGGCGATAACCAGTGGTACGTCATTCCTTCCAAACATCTCTTCCCTTCCTCCTCCTCCTCACCGCCTAGCCCCCTCCCTCCGGCACCGATCCCGACACTCCCTGGAACCGAACATTGCACCTCCGTCTTTCTCCACCCCAAGATGTACCTCATCGGCGGTGGAATCGACTCATCCCTCTCCCAACCAATAGGAGGCCCACCTTCCCCCGAATCAACCGCTCTCGGCAGACGCGTGTACTCCTATGACGTCACCAAGGGTGGTGTTTGGCAGCAGATGAAGGACATGCAATCTGCCCGAATGAGTCCCTGTGCATTCGCTCTAGACGGTAAACTCTACGTCTTCGGAGGCCTCGCCTGTGCTTGCTGTCTCGGCATGACTCACCCCATTGGGACCAACTGTTATGCCACCAAGCCATTCCTCGAGATTTATGATCCGTTAACTGATACATGGGAAGGCCGGCTTCACGGCAGTTCGGTTTCCCTATCGCCTTTGACTTCGCGTGTTTCCGCTTTCTTTGAGGATTGCTGTGGGTATAGGCATGTTCTTTTCCATACTGGTGGCCACTTTCTTTGGACTTATAACATGGATCTCGACCTTGTTACGTCGCGCGATGTGGATTTTGAGTTTTCTAGTCGTGGGCCTAGTGCGGTTGTGGATGGTATACTCTTCTGTGGGGATCAGTCTGGAAAGGTGATCGGGTATGATTTGACAAACTCCGATTCTGAGTGGTGTGGAGTGTTTGTGTCTGGATTGACTGCGGGTAGAGAGATACCTTATGATGAGGACTGGTTGCCTGTTTGTCTGCTTAGCGTTGGTGGAAACCGGCTTTGTATTATGTACCCTGACGGTGATGTAATGTTTTGCTCCGTCGTCAGAGTGAATCGGACAGCCATCGGAGGGCTGCACGCCGTCGTTGAAAGCTTCAAGACCTACTCCTACCGTGGTTCGTTTGGATTTTCTGTGGACTGCTTTGCTCTCTAAGCAGGCACACAGGTACCAATTGAGTACTATCTCTCAGAGTAACTCTTATGTATCTTTATTTTGTAACTTGTTCCATTTATTTAGAAAGAGAATTCAAAGAAAACTTGCATCCTCCATTATCGTTCACTACTGTTACGTGTTGATTATGCATTACTCTTGTATATATTTTTAACTTTTAGCTTGTTTCCCATTTATTCAAAGAAAACTTGCATCCTCCATTATTATTACACGATGATCATTAAAGCATTTGAATTCAAACCGCTTGGTCGAGTGAACTTTAGCTGCCTATTAGGCAATTTGCATTCATCTCTGATGCAACCAACACCCGTTACCTGCCATTTTGCAGATATTTCTATTCCCCCAGGTCCCCTGCGCTTCTTTGCTCACCGGCAAATGTCACAACACCCTCGGCCTTCTTAAGATACATGGTTTGACACATAAATTGGGGATGAGTATGATATTATTGAATCAGATAATAATGTTGTATATGGTAACATATGAGAGGCTTAAGGTGAATCCGGGAATGTAAATATCTACATTCAAATTGAAATAGAGTGGAAAGTGAGATCCTGAACTGAGTTCCAACGACCATAAAATACTGGATATTGGGTTGGATAATGGGATTGATTTCTTTGGATTTTGATCAAAACTGTGTGGTTGAATTGGTAGAAACCGGCTATGTATTATGTATGCTGAATAGATTAGTCATGTAATATTTTGCTCCGTCGTCAAAGTGAATCGGACATCGTATGGAGGAGGGCTGCACGTCCTCGTTGCAAACTTCAAGAGCTACTCCTACCATGGTTCGCTTGGCTTTTCTATGGACTTGGCCATTTACTATCTCACAGAGTAACTAACTCTTTTCTTCATACCTCTTTCTCTCTCTTAAACTTTTTTTTTTTTTTTTTTGGAGAGAATGCTTTCGTAACAGAGAAGATAACATTCTACAAATTTCATTTAGCATTGGAAACTATTTGAAGAGAAAATTGAATTCGTTTCGAACCGAGAGATCCATGGATTGGGATCCTGATCCATATAAAGACAAATGGGTGGGATCCTGATCCATATAAAGACAAATGGTCCAATGTGAGCAAGAATTTCCAGGAACATTTGGAACATTTCAATTCTGAGAAGATCCATATCAGTAGTGTTTGATCGATTACGTATTAATCATATTGAATTGATTGGTCTGACAAGTATTTTGGAGTGTCATACGAATGTCCGAGTGTCCCATGTATTCGACACGGTTACACCCCTTTTTCAAAGGTCCATGCTTCCTAGCCTCAGAGTCAAACATTATGTAAAAAAAATAAATACCACTCCTATGTTTTGATGCCCAATATCGTAGAACCCCCTTATCTGGCTTCTAAGTTATTTATTTTCATCTTTATGGACTTATTGGTACATCATGTTGTGGTGTTTCAAACTGAGCTTCCCATGAGCTTTTCTTTCTGAAGTGATTGGGTTAATGTGCAATAGTAAGTGAATTAGAATTAGTACTGACCTCGGTGTTTGTGGAAATATCAATCTTTGCATTAATTGAGTTAGTTGACCAAATCCAACTAGTTTTGTGGTGTAAGTTCGGAAGAATAAGTGGCTGATGTGTAAGATATGTAGCATGTTGTTCTGTTGGCTTTTATGTACACTGCTTGGCTCTCTAGGCACACAGGTACCCACTTTCGTTTTAACTTGTTTCATTTATAGAGAGAACACTTTTGTAATGGATAAGAAAAAGGGTCAATTACACATGAACCACTTCAGTATAGGGTAATAGTCCATCTACCACTCCCAGTTTCAAAACCTTCTTGTTGCCACCTCCAGTTTAGAATTGTTAACAATCAACAATTGTGTAAGTTTCCATCCAAAAAATTATGTTAGTTAACGGTTTCCTAAGGGTATATTAGTCAAAGCAATAAAATATGAATCTGAAGAACAAAAATTTTCCACCACCACATCACCGCCAGCACCACCACTGTACACCCAGAATCCGGTGACCAAAACAGAAATCATAGATACTGAAATCAAACCAAAACAGAAATCATAGATACTGAAATCAAACCAAAACACCCACAACCCATCTTTCCAGAATTGAAATCCTCATGTCAAAACAGACCCAGCTTTCGACTTTTAGAAGAATATCGAATTCCTCGCAACCCAAACATCCTAAACCTAAATACGTAATCAACACCCAGAACCCAATCGAATAATCTCCCATCCGAAACCCATGACCTGATTCGAAAAGTTCGAGAAGATCGCAAACTTGTCTAAGTAAAAAATGTGAACAAGAACACACCGCCACCAAACCCAGATTCCAGCAACAATCACCACCGCTGAGCCAATCTGACAACCCAAAACCAACACCCAGAACAGATGATGGATTTCCCGATCTGTTCTTCTAGGCCCTCGGGTTCTGGGTTGTGCTGGATCGATCGAGAGAAAGGAAGAGAGGGAGCATCGCCGCTTGGCCTCTCCGGCCCCGTGTACAGCGCACCGCGACCACCACTCCACCATGATTTCTGGTTGTAAGCTCACACCATCAACACCAACAATCACAGAGAGGGAAGAGAGATAGAGAACGAGAGAAAAATAGATGGAGCGATCGAGAAAGGGAGAGGCCGGGAGACGAGAGCAGATCGAATTGATAGAGAGTGTCCAGAACTATTCTCTCTATACTTTTGCCTTTTCTTATTCTTCTTTCTTCTTGGTCGTTTCTCCTTCTTCATCATCATTATCTTGTTCCTTTTTTCTTTTTTTACTTTCTTTTTATTCTTATAGTTTTCTCTTTTCATGTGTGATTTTTTAATGGACGAATATGCCCTTAACGGAGTTAATTTTTTAACAGAAATATTAACCCAGTTTTAAATTGTTTTCAATTAACAACTGGAGGTGGGTAATCTGTAATAAACAAACTGGGGGTTGCACTTGAATTATTACCCTATACTGGAGATGGTAAATATGTAATTGACCCTAAGAAAAATTGCATCATGCATTATCCTTTAAATCCATTACGAATCATTTTTGCATTTGATATTGTCCTATTCCTACTCCACCTCTTAGGGTCTTCGAAAAATTTTTGTTCGAACCACGTGGTCGTGTGAACTTTAGCCTATTAGGCCGGAGATTGAGGTACTTTCGTATGTTTGACTCCTCCTTTGATGGGAAGGGTTTAAATTGTCACCCCGGCTGGATCTCGTGCACAAGTTTCATCAGTTCATTTCAAGTGGTGGGACTGTGAGATCCCCATGGTACTTCACAAGCTCTATTACAGAATCGTTTTCTTTTTTGTGTTCCCCCCCCCCCCCCCCCCCTCAAAATAAAATTCCCTCTCATCTTAAAGACTTTCTCTATCTGCTACTTCTTTTTTTGACCTCACAGGCTTGCATTCGTCTCTGTTGCAACCAAAGACCACTACCTGCCACTTTGCTGAGATTTCCGTTCTCCCATATCCCCTGTGCTTCTGCTCACTGGCAAGCTGCACAACACCCTTAACCTTACAATACATGGTTTGACGCACAAATTGGGGATGAGTATGAGAATCTTGAATCAGGTGATAATATTGTATTTGGTAACAGATGAGAGGATTAAGGTGAATTTCTGGAATGAAACTTTCTACGTTCAAATTGTAGTGGAGTTGAAAATGAGATCCTGAACTGAGTTCCGATCAAAGCTCCCATAAGATATTTTGTCTGGAGAAACTGTTGGTATTGGTGAAGAGACTATTTGGGTTAGGCCAAGATGTTTTGCCGACGGAGTTGTTTCATTGGGCTATGCCGAGTTCGTCCAGTGGTGGGTTGATATGGAGAGGACAGCCATTTTTTTCCGCCGAACCTGATGACTCTGTTAAGCTTTGAGGCCCCTGGCATATCTCGAGTAGGCAAAAGGGATACATCAAAACAACACGCAGTTGAACAATAATTTGGATATTCCACGAGTAGGTAAAGTGGTAAATTTATCCTTATTTTTTTTTTTGGTATTAAAAAAATTTATCCTTATTTTGATTGATTAATTTATGTGCTATTTTTTTCATAATGTAAACCGATTTGACTTTGAAGGCCCACCCACCATAACTGGTGCAAACTCCCTTTATGATAAACAAGTCCAGGATGAGTTCCTGATATAATGAAGATCTATCAAACTGACACATAAGGCAATTGTTTTTCCTAAAGCTGCATGAGCTATTGTATGTGATGATTTGGTGAGCTGCAATAGGAATACGTTTATTGGGGTTCTCGGTGAGCACTGTAGTCACAATTTGATTTGATACGCCCTAGTGTTTGGCTAGCAATAACCACCAATTAACAACCATGTTTTGGAACTGACGAGTTGTCATTAGACCATCTGAAGCGGCAGATTTTGAATACACAGTGCCAGTGTTGGCGTCTCTGGAGGTTTGTATCATTATGTTTGTGAAACTTTTGTTGTCTCTTGTGCACATCACTGTTTACACCTATGCTTGTATCTCTGAGTTCTATGCCGTACCAAGAACACAGAGCAGACGAATTGTACTCTCACAATTCTCCAAACCTACAAGGGTGGGTGGGTATACAATCTAGGATTTGCAGTGCCAATAAACCTAGCTGTCGCCTACATCCAGGGCTTGAGGGGTTAATGCTTGAAATAGAGGGAGTTACCTAGACATGCATTTTTATATGAAGGTTTTAGAAGATATTTGACTTTGATACTTAAAATTGTTGATCTTTGCCTTACATGGAGTACTTGATTGTGGGCTCAAGTTGTATCTGAAGCTTTAATCCAGAAAGGGTAAGGCTAAGTTATTTGTGGGTTTAGTACTCGGCACTGTTGTTCTCATTCTAGTTTGGACTTGTTATCGATAGAGGTCAGAGTGAAATTTCTTTGCAGTGTCTCATTCTAGCTTGAACATGTGAAGTATTTGTTTGCACATTGGCTTTCATTCTAAGATACATGCCATACTTTCTTCTAATGAATGGTGGATGGTTGTGCATCGGTTGTGATTACTGCCGAAGATCTCATCACTCCCTCCTCTTCACTTTCGACGAACCCTAGCCCTCTCTCTCCGGCACCGATCCCGACACTCCCCAGAACCGAACACTGCACATCGGTGTTTCTCCACCCCAAGATGTACCTCATCGGCGGTGGAATTGACTCATCCCTCTCCCAACCAATAGGAGGCCCACCTTCCCCCGAATCAACCGCTCTCGGCAGACGCGTCTATTCCTATGACGTCACCAAGGCTGGTGTCTGGCACAAGATGAAGGACATGCAATCACCGAGAATGAGTCCCTGTGCTTTCGCTCTAGACGGTAAACTCTACGTCCTCGGAGGCCTCGCCTGTGCTTGCTGTCTCGGCATGACTGACCCCATTGGGACCAACTGTTACGCCACCAAGCCATTCCTCGAGATTTATGATCCCTTAACTGACACATGGGAAGCCCGGCTTCACGGCGGTTCGGTTTCCTTATCGCCTTTGACTTCGCGTCTCTCCGCTCTCTTTGAGGATTGCTGTGGGTATAGGCATGTTCTATTCCACACTGGTGGCCACTTTCTTTGGAGTTATAATATTAATCTTGACCTTGTTACGTTGCGCGATGAGGATTTTGAGTTCTCTAGTCGTGGGCCTAGTGCGGTTGTGGATGGTGTACTGTTCTGTGCGGATCAGTCTGGACGGGTGATTGGGTATGATTTGACTAATTCCGATTCTGAGTGGTGTGGAGTGTTTGTAACTGGATTGACTGCGGGTAGAGAGATACCTAATGATGAGGACTGGTTGCCTGTTTGTCTGCTTAGCGTTGGTGGGAACCGGCTTTGTATTATGTACCCGGACGGTGATGTGATGTTTTGCTCCGTCGTCAAAGTGAATCGGACAGCCATCGGAGGGCTGCACGCCGTCGTTCAAAGCTTCAAGACCTACACCTACCGTGGTTCATTTGGATTTTCTGTGGACTGCTTTGCTCTCTAGGCAGGCACATAGGTACCCATTGACTACTATCTCTCAGAGTAACTCTTATGTATCTTTATCTTTCAACTTGTTCCATTTACTTAGAAAGAGAATTCGAAGAAAATAAATACCAGGCCTATGTTTTTGAATCCAATATCGTCGAACCCACTTATCTGGCTTCTGAATTCATTATTTTCATCGCTATGGACTTATAAGTACATCATGTTGTGGTATTTCAAACTGAGCTTCCCATGATCTTTTCTTTCTGCAGTGATTGGGTTAATGTGCAACAGTAAGTGAATTAGTACTGAAGTTGGTGTTTTGTGGCAATGTCAATATTTGCATCAATTGAGTTAGTTGACCAAATCCAACTAGTTTTGTGGATTAAGTTCGGTAGAATAAGTGGCTGGAGTGTAAGATGTGTAGCTTGTCGTTCGGTTGGCTTTTATGTGGACTGCTTGGCTTTCTAGGCACACAGGTACCCACTCTTGTCTGAACTTGTTTAGTTTGGAGAGAATGCTTTTGTAATGGAGAAGAAGACCTGCATCCTGCATTATCCTTCAAATGCATTACAGAATCATTTTGCACTCAAATATTGTCCTACCCCACCTCTTAGGGTCTTCTAATAATGGAATTCAAACCACCTGGTCGAGTGAACTTTAGCCTATTAGGCCGGGGATCGGGGGTAATGTCCTATTTTTGACTCCTCGTTTGATGGGAAGGGTTTAAATTGTCACCCTGGCTGGATCACGTGAACAAGCTCCATCAGTTCATTTCGAGAGGTGGGACTGTGAGATTCCCATGGTACTTCACACGCTCTATAACAGAATTGTTTCCTTTTTGTGTTTTCCCCCTTCAAAATAAAATTTCCTCTCATCTTCTTAAAGACTTCCTCTATCTGCCACTCCTCTATTTTGTTACGTCACGGGTTTGCATTCATATCTGATGCAACGAACTACCATTACCTGCCACTTTGCAGAGATTTCCGTTCTCCCACTTCCCCTGTGCTTCTGCTCACCGGCAAATTGCACAACAACCTTAACCTTAAGATACATGGTTTGACACATATATTGTGGATGAGTACGAGAATCTTGAATCAGATGAGAGGATAAGGCGTATTTGGGAATGTAACTTTCTACGATGAAATTGGAATGGAGTTGAAAAATGAGATCCTGAACTGGGTTCCGATCAAATCTCCCATAATAGAATTTTTGGAAGGTGGGATTGTTTTCTTTGGATTGATCGAAACTGTGTGGTTAAATTGGTAACATTCTTTCATTTATTTGCGAACGCTGATATTTTATTTGGGGAAAATGTTGGGTGATTTGTGAAGAGATGTTTTTATCTGGGTTAGGCTAAGATGTTTTGGCCGACATCGATGTTTCACCGGGCTATGCCGAGTTTGTCAGTGGCGGGTTGAAATGGAGAGGACTACCATTTTTGTTTTTTTCGCCGAACCCTGATAACATTGTTTTTAAGCTTTTGAGGCCCCTAGCATATCTCGTGTAGGCAAATGGGATACATCAAAACAGCAAGTAGTTGAACAATAATTTGGATATTCCGCGAGTAGGTACAGTGGTAAATTTATCCTTAGTTTTGATTAATTAATTTATGTGCCCACCCAGCGCAACTAGGAACAAAGATCTATCAAACTGACATTTAAGGCAATTGTTTCTCCTACAGCCGCATGAGCTATTGTGTGTGAGATGATTTGGTGAGCTGCCATAGGAAGATGTTTATTGGGGTTCCCAGTGAACACTGTAGTCACAATTTGATTTGATAGGCCCAAGTGTTTGGCTAGCAATAACCACCAATTAACATCCATTTTTTGGAACTGACGAGTTGTCATTAGACCATCTGAAGCGGCAGATTTTGAATACACTGTGCCAGTATTGGTGTCTCTGGAGGTTCTGTATCGTTATGTTTGTGAAACTTTTTGTCTCTCGTGCACATCATTGTTTACACCTATGCTTGTATCTCTGAGTCCTATGCCGTACCAAGAAAACAGAGCAGACAAATATATTCTCACAATTGTCCAAACCTACAATCTAGGTTTTGCAGTGCCAATAAACCTAGCTGTCGCCTACATCCAGGGCTTGAGGGGTTAATGCTTGAAATAGAGGGAGTTACTTAGACACGCATTTTTATATGCAGGTTTTAGAAGATATTTGACTTTACTTAAAATTGTTGATATTTGCCTTACACGGAGTGTACTTGGTTGTGGGCTCGTGTCTGAACTCTGAAGTTTCAATCTAGAAAGGGTAAGCCTAAGTTATTTGTGGGTTTAGTAGTCGGCACTGTCGTTTTCATTCTAGTTTGGACTTGTTATCGATAGAGTTCAGAGTGAAATTTCTTTGCAGTGTCTATTCTAATCTGTATTTGTAACGGATATAGAACGTGTGAAGTATTTGTTTGCACATTGGCTGTCATTCTAAGATACATGCCATACCTTTTTCTAATGAATGGTGAATGGTTGTGCATCGGTTGCATTATGGGCAAAGGCCGTGTCATTATTCAGATTGTAACTTGATTCCCTCAGTTTTATTGCATTTATACGGTTTGTTTCACTTTTTAGCGGGAAGTATAGGGCTAAATGGTTAAGGTACGATAGATGTAGTTGTGGCTTGGGATATGTATAGTGCTAGTATCCAATGTCCCTCAGAGAACAAATGTGGAGCAGCAATTGTGTTTTTACCCAAGCGTAAATAATGGGGTTACAGGACATAAATGAAGGATGTAAGTGTTGATAGCCATAACACGATGCAAAGATTCTGATTGCTGTTTCTTTTAAAGAGAGAATATGAGACTGATGGTTATCTATCAGTCTTTTAAAGAAATAGACTGATGGTCTATTTCTTCAGCTCGAGGAGCAGAACATTCTTGTTATTTGGTTAGACAAATAAAGTGAGTTTAATTGGTTTTGTACATTGCTGCAGGTTTGCTGCCGCTTTTGGAGTGTACTTGCTGCTCCAGTGAAGCTGGATGGATGAAATCACTGGCATGTTAAAGTTGCTGATTGGGGTGGCCAAAACAGCTTTTAGAAGAACTTTGAAGATTGACCGGGTATTCCACCCTCTAGATGAGTAAATGAGCTCCTAAATTTAGCTTACACTTAGCGGGTCTTGGTTCTGATAAAGTGGGGTCAACTCATACCCTGGTGTAACCGGGGCTGCTTTGCTTGGGCGGGTATCCTGAGCGGGCGGGTCGAAATGGAATCTGGAACATCAACAAGATTGCCGATACAAATCCGTCTCCGTAGTAGTATTACATTTTGACTCCTGAAATTTCTGTGTTTCAGCAGGAGGATTCATCGCATGAAGTAGCTGAAAGCATTTTCCAGTTCCTTTACAGATTGCCTGAAACCAATTAGACAAAGCACGGAAGAACCCATACCCAGAGCACATCCAAAAGCTCTGCTTGACGAAGCAAAACGCCTATTCTGGTACCTCACAGGCTTGCATTCATCTCTGGTGCAACCAACGCCTTCTCTGCTCACTGACAAATTGCACAACACCCTCAGCCTTAAGATACATATGGTTTGACACATAAATTGGGGATGTGTATGAGAACCTTGAATCAGATGATAATGTTGTATTTCGTGACAGATGAGAGGGTTAAGGTGAATTTATGAATGTAGCTATCTACATGAAATTGGAATAGAGTGGAATGTGAGATACTGAACTGAGTTCCAACCACCACAAAAGACTGGATTTTTGGGTTGGAAAGTGGGATTGATTTCTTTGGATTTTGATCGAAACTGTGTGGTTGAATTGGTAGAAACCGGCTATGTATTATGTACGCTGAATAGATCATTTAGTCTTTTGCTCCGTCGTCAAAGTGAATCGGACAACTTACGGAGGGCTGCAAGTCGTCGCTGCAAGAGTAACTCTTTTCCTTCATACTTTCAAAAGCTACTCCTACCACATGGTTCGCGTGGCTTTTCTATGGACTTGCCCATTTACTATCTCACAGAGTAACTATTTTCCTCCATACTTCTCACTCTCTCTCTCTCTCCCTCTCTCTCTCTCAAACTTGGTTTGTTTTGAGAGAGATTGCCTTTGTGATGGAGAAGATAACCTTCTACGTTCAAATGGGAATAAAAGCTGTATTTTGGGTTGGAAAACGGGATTGATTTCTTTGGGTTGATTGAAGTTGTGCGGTTAATACTTGGTACTCTTATTTACACACGAGTTTCAAATACATAATACTCCCTGTGTTCTCTTTTTACACAATTTTTATTTTACCACTATTCACTGATCACTTTGATTAGGTGATGTGATTAGTAAACGATGCAGGAATTTGATAGTCTTTACATTATGTTATAGAGTAAAAAGCTTTACAACACCATGAGAAATTTACTAAATAATTTCTTTGTTTTTCTATCCAAGTCACCGGGTCAAAGTGATCCGGTTACAGAAGAAAAGTCAAACTGTGAAGATAGATAGAGAATGTCAGAACAGAGGTATTTCTTGCAAATAGAAAAATGTCATAGATAATCCTAAAACTGAGGTTGCAATGTGATAGTTCCGGCAACTGGAATGCAGTAAGTAATGAAAAGCCTAATTAATAAAAGTAAAAGACATATTTAAAAAAAAAAAAGAAAAAAATTGACATAATATGGTAATAAATATTTTCTCCTCCGACATCATCATAATCACTTATCAGTATCTATATAAGAGTAACTAGCCCTCCTCACCCTCCCCATTCGAAACCCTAAATCTTCAAACCTACACAAGAGGAGGAGGATTATGGCGGCTTTGCGACGTTCTCCGAATGATGCTACTGCTGCTGATGATTTGAGATTTCGGGTTGCGGCGAAGCCAGACCCCGAAATTTTAGGTTTCCGAGTTTCCTGTCCTGAGGCAATTGATCGTAGGAGCAGCACTACCAGAGGGATAACTTCCTACTCACGTTTTTACTTCATTAGTCATTACTACCAATTCTCTGTTGAAACCATTCTTACTCCACCCACCTCCTTTTTTCCACCACCCCATGTGGCGGCAACCGCCTCCACTGCAGCTTTCGTAGCCGGCTGGCTCTACATTATTGGCGGCTTGGCGGCCCATATTGGGTCAACTACCGATGTTTATGGTTTCGATATGAGCCCACTCATTAGACAACGTGGAAGTTCACAGTCTCTTTCTGTCTGGACAAAGAAGTTGAAGGTTTCTGGTTGTATGGTTAGGCCACCGATGTTGCCCGGCCTCTGGATAAGTCGCGAGAGCATGAATTTTCCCAAAGGTAATCCACAATGTGTAGTCATCGACGAGAAAATCTACGTGTTTGGTCGTAAACAAGAGAAGGTTATGACGACGCCATGCGTAGAGGTCTACAGTCCCAAAGACGATAAGTGGGACCCGCGGTATTGCGACTGGCCTCCTCTTGGCAAAGTCTGAACCCATCATAGGTGTCCTCTCTGACGACAACGATACGAAGCACGTCCTCCTACAACCTTCCTATGGAGCATCACACGACATTCGTCTCTACACTTACAACATTGCCAATAATACCCTCTCGATTCTGCCAAAATTTCAGCCCTTCCACCGTACAATGGGCCGTCAACATGCTGTAGTCGATGATATTCTTTACTGCTACCGAGATGAGGAAGAAGGCCAAGAGGGCATTGTCGGGTATGATTTGACCGTTGGCGGGAAGTGGGCCCAAATTCCCGTTTTCGGACTATGGCCACACCTCCTCTTCCCGTTAGAGGACATTCACCTAGTTAGCATCGGGAAGGACTTGTTGTGTGTTCTCTGGATGGATGATTGGCTCAACAAGAAGGAGATATATTGCAATAGGGAGGAGATGAAAGGCAAAAGTATGCTGTTTATAATGACTTTCAAGATGTCCAAGCTCGAGAGGAACCCGGCGACACGCGGACGTCGCGATCCCTCTATCTTCCTAAATGCGTCTCATGTTTCTAGCAGATGTTATATGATCCCCGGAGATGGTTCCTTGCTCAACTGCCTTGTCTTCTAAGAGGTAGGCGTCGCAGCCTAATTTATTCGATAGATTATTGATTATTGAAGTTTTTTTCTGAAAACCTAGACAAGTTTACTGCAGCAAAAGCTGCTGTGATCAGGCGTTCCATCAAAGCACTGCTTATTAACTCGATCGGTCAGCCTTAGCTGCTTGGACTTGGAGAACCATTTTAGATGTACAAAATCTTGTGAACCATTTGAAGAGTAGGAGGTTCGAGGCATAACCTTAGAGTTTTAACATAAATGTTGTTTACCTGCAGTTCCACCATGTTCAGTAGTAGCAGAATCTTATCTTGCCTGATGCAGATTGAAGCAATGGCAAGTGTCTTTTGCCTCTCTCAGAAACAATCAAAAAAAAGTTATTGTCTCGTGCATGTGTGAGTTTAAAACGAAAATATTTGCCTTTAAGATGATTAAATGTTGTCAAGTTGAGTTAAGGACTTGATCCTGGAATGGAACATGAGTGACATACTCTCAAGTTAAAAGAAGAAGATAATGCATGAAGTAAACAGGGTGATGGTTGAATTACTAAATTAAGGATATGCTCTTAGTAGGGTTGTCGTTTCGCTTCATGTGAGATGTAGTGATCTTGAATTTAGCTATCGAAGGTGAGTTCGTAAGCTGTAGGACGTATGATTTCTAAAGTGAGTGATTATGTGAGGTATAATTTTCTTGAATAAAGACGGTAAACATGACTGTTTTTTAGATGAGTCAGTGAGGTTTCCTGATGCAGATTGAAGCAGTGGCAATTTTTTAACCCCTCTTAGACCATGGAATGACACGATCAAAGGGGTAAAATTGTTGTTTCCCAAATTGAAGAGGTGAAAGTGTCTTTGTGGCAACACTTTTATTCTTTTCTTTGGCGGAACATGTTCGGCTGGTGGACATGTTTTACTGTGTTTGGCTTGCAGGCCAGTATATTGGTGAAAGTTGGGATGTGTTGGCTTGGAGTCAGGGGTTCACTACTGGAGTATGTTGGTATGAGGGAAGTATATGTGGGTTTGGGTCTAGGGTTGTTGGTAAGCGCTGGTTCAGATAGCTAGAGTTTTTCAGTATTTGAACTCTTGCATACTGTTGCTGGACGGACTATTGAACTGAAACATTAGTTTGTGGTTCAACTGGTCCGAATATATATATATTTTCTTTTAGAAATTGTTTTGTCGTCAACGGGGCTTGAACCCGTGACTTCATGCAGGGACTTCCAACGCTCTACCACTTGAGCTACCACCCTAGCTGTTTCCGAATATTATTTTAACAAATTACTATATACTTATATAATAATATAATAATTATTGTAAATTATATAATGAATTTAGATTTTATTAGAATTATTCATTGTCGATACCTCATACAGGTGCTTCAAGTGCTCTTCCACTAAAATAGCACCGCCACCCATTTGTAGGCAATGAAGATTTTTCATGTTGTCAAAGTAGTTCAAACTTAAGAAATCACTATCTCTAATGCCTATAAGGAAGAGAGGGTGATTGTGGATATTGATACTATCTATACTTGTGAAGTGAGGAAACTCACTGATTCTGAGAATGAACTTCTTAATGCTCCTATTACTAAAGACTGTGTTTGGAAAACTATTAAAAGTATTCATCGTAATAGAGCTCCGGGTCCGGATGGGTTTAACTCCGCTTTCTACCAGGACTGTTGGAAGATTGTTGGGGATAATGTGTTTCACTTTGTGAAAAATTGCTTTGATTCCTATTCTGTTCCTCAAGATATTAATCAGACCTTTATTTCTCTCATTCCCAAAGTTAAAAACCCTGAGAATATCAAACTGTTTCGTCCCATAGGCTTATGTAATGTGAATTACAAAGTTGTTTCTAAAATTATTGTTGATAGAATTAGACCGTTGATGCATAAGCTCATTTCCCCTAACCAAAGTAGTTTTATCCCTGGTAGGTCTACTAGTGATAATATTATTCTGGTTCAAGAAGTTTTACATACTATTAAGAAAAGAAAAGGTAAAACTGGGGCTATGGTTGTTAAGATTGATTTAGAAAAGGCTTATGACCGTTTGTCTTGGAAGTTTATCGATGAAACTCTTAAGATGTTCAATTTTGATGCTAATATTAATAAACTCATTATGAGTTGTATTAGCTCTGTTAGCTTCTCTGTGCTTTGGAATGGGGAAACTCTCCCATATTTTAAAGCAGGAAGGGGGTTAAGACAAGGTGACCCCCTCTCGCCGTATATTTTTGTTCTTTGTCTTGAAAGACTTTCTAGAATGATTGATCAGGTTCATGAGTTGGGTCTTTGGAAAGGTATTAAAATTGCAAAAAATAGCCCTCCCTTAACTCATTTGCTTTTTGCAGATGATATGCTGCTTTTCTCTCTCACTGATAGTGTTTCCTGTGATTTTGTGAGGCAAGTTTTAGATGATTTTTGTAATATTTCTGGTCAAAGAATCAATTTTAACAAGTCTAAAGTTTTTATTTCGCCTAATGCCAGTAATCAAACTGTTAGAGGAATAAGGAATAGGTTGGACATTCCTTTAACTCAAAACTTAGGCAAGTATCTGGGTATAAATTTGGATCAAGAAAGAATTGGGAAAATTAAATTTGCGGAGTTAATTGAAAATTTTAATATTAGATTAGCTGGTTGGAAGTCCTCTCTTCTGTCTGTGGGTGGGAGGGCCACGTTAATTAAAACTGTTACTTCTGCCCTTCCTATTTACACTATGCAGACTCAAAACATACCCACTAATGTCTGTAACATGTTAGATAGAATCAATCGCAATTTCCTTTGGGGAGACAGTGAGCTGAAAAAGAACATTCATAGTGTCAACTGGGAGACTGTGTGTAAAAGTAAAAAAAAAGGGGGGGGCTTGGAATTAGGAGTATGAGGAATCAGAATAGGGCTCTTCTTGCTAAATTAGGATGGAACATTTTAAGAAATAATAATGCTCTGTGGACTGTTTGTTTGAGAAAGAAGTATCTCTCAAATTCTTCCATATTTAAATGGTCAAGGAAAAAAGATGCTACCAATACCTGGAGAGGAATTGTTGATGCTGTTAAGTTGATTAAAAATTATCTTGTTTGGACTATTGGGAATGGCAGATCAGTCTCTATCTGGCATGATAGATGGATAGGGCCTTTTGCCCTTGAAGACATCTATTCAAATATTGAGTTTGATGAAAATCTCACTGTGGATCTGCTCATTGATGAGGATAGAAGATGGAAGCTAGATTTATTAAGCAATCTGAATTCAAATGATCTCATTAACTCAATTAAAGCTAAGTTGATTCCTCATGATGCTGATTCTATTGATGAGCTGCACTGGGTGGGTTTTGATAATGGATTTTTTTCGGTGTCTTCTGCTTATGATATCATTACTAAAAATGATGAAGTTTCTGCTCTTTCTTGGGATTGGATCTGGAAGCTTAAAGTTCCGATGAAACTCTCTGTTTTTGTTTGGAAAGTTCGACATTTTAAACTGTTTACTAATGAGGAGAGATTTAAGAGAGGTCTTGCCTCTAATGGTTTTTGCCCTCACTGCCCAGGTATCAGTGAGGACCAAAACCATATCTTTAGAAGCTGTCCAAAAGGAATAGCCATTTGGACAGTGATTTACAACTCCCAGTGGATCTCTTCAATGAACAATTTAATTTCCTCAAATGGTTTGATGAGAATTTAAAAGGTAGCGGTAGTATTAGCAACCCTAACTCTTTACTTTTCTTATGTGGGTGCTGGTATATTTGGATAAAACGAAACAACTTTTGTTTTAACCAAATTACCACTCCAGTTAGAGTTAGTGTTACAAATATTTATAGCTATGTGGAGGAAATTAAATCTGCTTTCAATATGAATGAGACTACTGGGAGTGCAAAGAACCTGTGTAGTACTAATTGGGAGCCTCCTATTGCAGGTAAAATCAAGCTCAATACTGATGGAAGCAAGATGGGAGAACATGGAATTGCTGGCTTTGGAGGAGCTCTCAGGGATGAAAGGGGTCAATGGATTAAAGGCTACTATGGTCAAATTGGGTACAGCTCAGTTTTGGAAGCAGAACTTTGGGGCATTCATCGTGGGCTTGTCCTCATACATCAAAGAATCTCAAAGAGGTGGATATCGAGTCTGATTCCCAAGATGCCATCAAGCTTATCTCTGAAGACATTCCCCCAAACTTCCCCTTTTCTGTTATCATCAAAGAGATAAAGATTTTGGTCCAGGGGAATAACTGCCAACTCCATCACATCAACAGAAACATCAACAACCTTGCTGATGCACTGGCTAAGGAAGGAAGCAAGCAAAATGATACTCTGGTGATCCTGGAAGAGCCTCCCCAAAGCCTTGAGCATATTGTTATTAGGGAGATGTTGAGCAGGAATTCTGGCCACTAGGGCTGGCCTGTCCTTTTGTTGTTGTGTTTTCTTTCTCTTGTGTGTTGTTTTTAATTTATGGATGATCAAAAAAAAAAAAAAAAAAGAAATCACTATCCTCAAGGTATGGTAATCATCCTTAAATTTCTCTCTCACCTCAAATGACTCTACCCTATCACATCTTCTCTCATACTAGTGGTACGGTATACCTCAAGTAAAATCATTACATTTTCCCCTCCTCTCTCTCTCTCTCTCTTTTTTTTTTTTTTTTTTTTTTTTTTTTTTTTTTTACGAATAATGCATACATAAATATTTTGGAAAACATGATATTGTAAATTTGCAAGTAAGATCAATCTTGAGCGTCATCTCATTCGGATTATCAATCTGATCTAACAATTTCAATCAAACTTTTAATTCCCTAAAACTGAACCATCAATTGGGACTCATCACTCATTTCGTTTGTGCGTCGCCCCTCAATTGGGTTGTTGATCACTACGAATAAACTTAATCAAGCAACTATGTGATTAAATTGAACTCTTGATTGCGACTCATTCATTCACCCTTCAACTAGATTGTTCGACCTCTACTAATGTACTCAATCGAAACACGTCTATTATATCGAATTAAAATCTCAATTGCGGCTCACCCCCTCAACTAGATTGTCGATCTATGTCAAGGTGTCTGTTGCTTACGGAAGTGAGCTTGGAAGTGCATTTGTGTAAGCCTGAAGAAATATGGCAAAGATGAAATAGTTATGATTGTTTATAGTTTATACTATAGGAATGAGGTTTACCTTACGTCAAGGCAGTCTTAAGTGTATGCATTTTTTTCTAAAGAAAATACATTTTTGACATGTCTACGTATTATCATATGAATACTAAAATCGCCAAGTAAAGAAAATCAAGCTTCGTCACATTTCTTGTTTAGTTGCTATGTGTTTGGAAAATCTGAGTTTTCTTACGCCCCCTCTCCTTAACAATTCGCTTATTGTAAGGTGAGCTCAAGTGAAGTTGCTTTTCCATGAGATGAGCTCAAGAATGTTCAATTATTGATGTCGGACGGGCCTTACCCCACGTCTATTAAAAACATTAGGCTCCCAACCGTAAGTAAGTAGGGGGATATAAACCTTACCTACCACTATACCACTCCGTCCCAGCTCTTTCTACCCAAACTAACTTTTGTCACTATTCACTTGGTCACTTTGACCCATTGATTTGAATTGCAAATCGATGCAATTTTCCGATAATTGCTTCATGGTATTGTAGAGTAAAAGTTTCTCTATAATACTGTGAAAAAAATATCAAAAAATCATATTATTTTACTATCTAAATTACTCGGTCAAAGTGACCCAAATACGAGTCAAAAAATCAATTTGGATAAAAAGAACTGGGACGGAGTGGTACAAGACAAAGTGAAGGATTGAGGAAAAAGAACCAACAATAAGGTACTTTTTGTTTAACTCTAAATAATGAGCTCCACTTTCACAAACCTACAAAACAAAGTTATAAATGACAGTCTAGGCAAAGAAATAAACAATAATATTAGGAATGAAGACAAGGTATATTGATGTCGAAATCTGAATTACCCTAGTTTCATGAAATTCGAGAAACCTACAAGAATGTCAAGTGCATCAAATCCACGTCTTCGGGAAAGAGATGTCTTATAATGGATTTCATTAGTTTCACAAACAGAGGTACTCCATAGTCTTTCAAAATAAAAAACCCACCTTCTTTCAAAAAAAAAATGCAATAGGCAGTTACAGTGGAACACCATTGAACAAAGACAGTTGGAAATAAGAAGAATAGAGAATACTTGAAGATTCTTCGGAGATCTGGCTTAACATACAACCACCAGTTAAAAGGTGTGTGTGACTTCCTCCACGGGTCAACCTCCATTTGCATTTTGCTTCTATAAATTCTTTCACATTCACACTCAACTGTGACAAGGCATGGTAAAGCCATAATTATATGGACTAGTGGATTGTCCGTGTCTGAGGGCAATACCCAAAAAACACTGAGAAATTCATTGCTTTCATTCGGCATCTTCTATCTAAAATGAATTTTTTGAAATATTTCTTGGACTTGCGATGTAAAAAGTGAATGACAGCACAAAGATGATGAAATTAGTAGAAATCGGAAATTTTTTCGAGCCACCCTGTGAGAAGTTAGGGTGAAAAAGAGTGGAAATTAGGGAAGTTAAAATGTGTGGAGGAAGTGGGGGAGAAGTTACAAAAGTGGTGGTCTGTCCCTCCAATTTTTAGGGAATTCTAACTACAAGTATGTGATAGGTGAGATCTAAGAGCTAGGGCTGTTTTAATCTAAAGGTTGAAAAGAAGTCAACTATATTATTTTATAGAATAGATTATAGTGATTCCCTTGAATTCACAGTTTTTCCATCGGTCGAAGAAACTCACTTCGACAGATGGAAAAACTGTGAAATCAAGAAAATCTCCGCAAGACTGGTGAGTTCTGATTTTGTCTCCACTATCGATCGACTGCGGTGGCAAGGTAAGCGAAGAGAGGAGAGGTGGTGAGATATCTCGGTGAAAATAAAGTGTGAAGGAGAGATATAGAGAGATGGAGATAGAGATGGCAGTTGAAGATGAAATGAAGGGAGAGATAGAGAGGGTTTTAACCGAGGAAGAACTCAAAACATATAGGGTGAGTTTGGTGGAGATCATAGAAATGGTTTTTGGGCAGCATTAAACGACTACGCCCGGCCCGGCTCGACCCGACCCGGCCAAGCCAGACCGTGTGCCGACATGACCCATTCAATCAAAAGCACGTACCATCACCTTTTTAAACACCCATCAGATTCTAAAAAGAAATACCTTTCAGAATGGTTATGGTCAGCAATCATACAATAACTTGTGAATAAAGAAATACCTTTCAGAATGGTTATGGTCAGCAATCATAGAATGATTATTGAGAAGTTAGTCCGAGCTTATCCCAGAATTAATAAAGTTTACACGTGTTTGTGGTGTTTGAGGTTTGGGTAATGTTCGGGCATGGATAATTACTACTTCATTCTTTCCTTCTACCAGATACAAATAATAAATGGTTATCGTAATTCTTTCTATTTCAATTTAAGGTTCAATCTGGCCGAATAATTTAGCTACCAATGCGATATTACAATTTATTAACTTTTCATAATATTGCATTGTGTGGAGAAATACTACTTTTGTTTCTTCTCTTTCATCTTAGAAAATTTTTTTTACCGTATCTAGGTCACTTTGACTCGGTAATTTGGATAGCAAAATAATGTAACTTTTTGATAATTTTTTTATCGTGTTGTAGAGTGAAGTTTTCTCTACAAGATCATGCAAAGATTACCGAATTCGTGTATCGTTTTCCTAACTAAATTATCGGGTCAAAGTGATCCAGTAAATAGTGTCGAAAAGTAAAGTAAAAGTGAAAGAGAAGAAACAGAGGTAGTATGACAATGCTATAAGAATACCAACTTTATAGCAGTATCAAATTACTAGCTTAATTAATTGGTCAAAGTGACGGTTTAATGATTCACCTACCGTGTAGTGAGTAAACACAAAGAACTCCATTTTTTTTTTTTGATATTTCGGAAATTATTCACGTAACTTACTACCACTCCGTTTCTCTTCTTTAGCCCTATTTGGGTTTGCACGGTAATTAAGAAAAATGGGAAAAAGACTCTGTTACCCCTCCCCCTATCTCTTGTCCTTGTCCCCTCCCTCTCTCTCGTTGGTAACAACACCACCACCACCAGAACCACCACAGACCACCACCACCACCAGTCAACAACCACTACCAACAACACTCTGTAACAGATCCACCAACAAAACTTTTACAGAATGAAAAATATAATTACAAATCAAACAAAAAATTACAAATTGAAGAAAAAAAATCAGAGGAAGAAGAAGAGAAGAGGAAGAAGCTGCTGTGGTCGCCGTGAGAGCACAGATCCGCCTCCCAACACGAATCTGAACCTCCATAGCTAGATCTGCAGAGTGGAGATAGAGGGAGGGAGGAGTCGATGACGGTGGCGGCGTCGTGGCGGCGTCCTCCATTGATGACGGCGTCGTGGTGGCGTCCTCCATTGATGACGATCGTCCTCCATTGCTGACGGCGTCACGGTGGCGTCCTCCATCGATGACGGTGGCGGCGTCACCAGCAGAGGCGTCAGAGATGGAGATGGTGAGGGAGAGGGGGATGTTCAGTGGGTGGTGATGAAGATGGAGGAGGTCGGTGGGTTGTGATGAAATTGGAGAGGTGAGGGTGTTGCTGGTGAGTGGTGAGGGAGAAAGAAGAAGAAGATAAGAATGATGTGTTCATTCTCTCTCTCTATCCAGTGGTCAGTGTGTGATAATGAATGAAATGGGTATGATTTTTTAAAAGAAAGAAGTGGGTATGGTGAGGTATTTGACGAGGGTATTTTGGGTAGTTGGCAACAAAATTCATGTCAAAAAAGGAAAGAGGTATCAAGAGAGGAAACGTCCAAAAATAGAAAGTGGGCTAAAGAGAAGAAACGGAGTGGTACGGTACTACTACTATTCTTCTGTATGCCAGTACCATAGTACTACCAGACACCAGTACGTAGTAGCTGGTAGCTGATCATAATTAAGCAGATACGGTACAAATAATAAATGTTGTATGTCTTGTCATTCTTTATTGTATGACCAGTCACACTCATGAACATCTTCTTTAAGGAAAAGAATGCAGCACGATTGACGGTGACATATAATTGCTGAGTAATTTACGCTTTGTGCCCCTGACTTATGGCAAATGGCTAACTCATACCCTCACAGTTGTTGATAGAGCAATCATATTTTGATTGTTGAAATATTAACAGATGGCACTTTTCCGTCATATCGCTGTTCAAATATTTACAGATGACACTCTTCCGTCAAATCGCCGTGAGCCTGACGTGGGACACATTAAAATATAATTGTATGTCTACTTTACCTTCCATAACTATATAATTGAGCGTTGAAAATCCCTGCATGAGGTTCCGGATTCCAACCCGTTTGACGACAAAATAATTTCCTAAAAAAAAAAACTATATAATGGGCTTTTAGCCTTGTAAAAATGTACATGCTGCTACATGTGTGTCACTAATACAATTTTTTATGACGAATTTATCCTCTACCATTTATATTGCAAACATAAAATTATATTTTGCTCTATTGATAATTTGTTATTTAGTTTTTATTTGAATAGTATTACCTCTATTTTTGTATAGTGCTGGTTTGACTTTTCAACTCATTATTAAGTCACTTTGACTTTGTAATTTAGAGTGGCCCTGTAGATAGTGACAAAAAATTAAGTAAACTGGTACAAAACCAATGTAATATGTTTCATCAAATTCAATGCATGCCTCATATTGTAACGAGGCTTTTTAACGAGTTGATTTTTTTTTTAGAGAATGATTTTTTATCGTCAAGGTTTTAGAGTTCCCAAAACTAAAAAACTGTACAACTATACGTGAATGATATATGCGAACAAAATTCGTCTTTAACAACATGCTAGCTCATAATTAGTAAAATATATTGCATTCACTGGAGCCCAAATAATTTTCCTTTAAGGAATCTAGGAGGAGCAAACGAAGTCTTGGTCAAAGTCGATGCAGCATGAAAACAATGAGTTATATTTTCTACTGCGACATGGATTACAGATTCAAACCCGCCAGATCAAGGACATGCAGCTTTGAATGCAAGAAGTCCATTTCAGCCTGAATCGAGGGGAGTCTTATAAGCTCTCAATTGACTAAGCTCAAAAAGTTTTAGCGACATCAAGCTCCTAACGGACTCTAGAGAACTTATCCGAACACTTAGAGAAGAAAAGGAAATATGCCAAATCTCATGAGAAGCCATAGATATCTGTAACGGACTCCAGAGAACTTATCCGAACACTTAGAGAAGAAAAGGAAATATGCCAAATCTCATGAGAAGCCATAGATATCTGTAAAAAGGCTAGTACTTTTCTGAATTGGTTTTTGTAGGTCGTAGTAATGCGTCAGAGTCACATTTGTTGGCCAAAAGGGGCTTTCCGAACTTGTAGGCGCCGATCACTCCCTTATGTTTATATATCATGCTTTACCTCCAAAATAATATGCTACATCAGATAATCACATTCGCCTCTTTTGGATATGTTTGAAAAAACAATGAACAGTGAGGGTATATAAGTTGTAAATTACCTAAACACTTCTCCCACATCTCTCCCGAGCTCATTCTCTCTCTCTATATATATATATATGGTCACTGTGAATTCACCCACCCATCACCAATTTTCCCAATCTCTTGTTCTCTTACAGCTATCTATGCCTCTAGCATATCATACTTATGCTAACTGTTGAACACTTAGTTATGACAACCACGTGATTTTTTATATGTAATTAAATTAAATTGTGGTCGGGAAGGTTATAGTAGCTAAAGCCATTGGAGTTTGTTAGCGCATTCATCATAGTTAGCAGTTTTAGTTGTGTATCAAGGTCACGATCGATATAGTCAGTAGCATCAATGTCGTCACCGAGACAGTGCCCCGATCGTTACGCCTTTCGTGCGGGTCGGAACTTACCCGTTGGTTAACCATATTCTGAAATACGGAAAAAAATCATTGGCTTATCAAATTAGAAATCGTACTTTTTATAGTATTTACTTGCGGATTTTCTATAGTGGAGCAGAGATGGAAGGGAAGAGAGATTTATTGTGACTGTTACAGATGTAAGAGGTCGTGTGGTTTTTTGATCTATCCGAAGATTTTTTAAATGAATCAAATGGATTGCATAATATTACGTATCACACACTATTATTTTCGTGTGACAGATTTAAAGCAAAAAATTCAAACGTAACTACATACTAAGTAAAACATGTAAATCATAAAAACCATTTTGAGATAAATTATAAAAATCAAGTTATGACACGAAAGAAGCTAAGCACACAAGACTTGGCATGTATACTCACCTTAGTCCACAACAACAAGCATGTAAAAGCTCATACGGATGGACTTATCCATCGTCTACAAACCTGTAACCTACAAACCTGTCACCTACAAATTATACGTTCTTATTCAATCGCAAGTCCAACTATACAAGTATAACGCTACGAATTCTATCAAGAATCATACTTAGTCTTTAGATAGACTCAATACCCTCTTGTTAATTCCCAAACGCTCCTATTTTTAGTTATATTCTCTTATTAACGAAGTTATTTAAAATAACACGTCTCTTTCTAAACATCTATTAACTATAATATTTCTAAAAGTGGCTATTTATTTAGAGAAGTTGTTAAAAGACATGAAATAATAGTGAAAAGGAATGCTAGTTTATATTCATGAAAAAAAATTATTACAATTATAACGATTATACGATATTCAAGAATATTAAGTTTTAAGAAAACTTTTTATTCTAAATACTTAACACGATGCAACGATGTTTACAAATTGGCAAATATCATTTTCAAGTATTTAACAACCCAAATGAAAAGTTAAATGATTAAACACAAAGTTTGCTTAGTTTTTAATAAAACATTTATAGTTTAACTTTTAAAGAACGATTCATATACAATTTCAATACCCGGATCACTTTTCCGTAACGGGAACGAAAACTAGTATTTCTAGAAAAATATTTTTAATCCAAATTAAAGTTTTATTCTCGCGTAAAATGTAATGTTTGGGTAAATGATAAGTGAATCACCACAAGTTATATTAAAAGATAACAAGTACCCCCACCTACTCTCAAGACATCTCTAGTAAAAGACACCAACTACCCACCAACTTCTCATAAATACAAATAATTCCCCCACTAATTGCACTATAAACAGTTTTTGTAAAATATAGTTTCACCCACTTATCATGAACTTCAAGTTTATTCAAACTAAATATTGATTCAAGCTTCAAGACTTGATTTTGACTATCTAAAACTAACTAGGGAGTGATTTAGAGCGTACCTAGGCCAAGAAACGGTCAAGAAACGAGTTGGGTCCCGTCTCACGTCTCAGTGGCCAGAGGTGACCTTGGTTGCCGGTTTGAATGGCTTCCTTAGCCCTGTGTAAAGCTGATACTGACTTAGTCAGTCCCCTAGGAGCCGACTGGAAGTTACGAGAGAGTGTGGATGGTGCCTGGTGAAGCTTGACCAAAGCTTGGCCGACTTTAATGGTGGAACAGTGGTGGTGGCAGTGACCTCTTTGGCTGTGGCTGCTGCCTTTTGCCTCTGATTTCAGACAGAGAAGGAGCTTGGATAGAGAGTAGAGAAGTGGGGAAAGAAAGAGAGATGTAGAGCAGTGGGGGTGGTGATGTGTTCCCGAGCTACGATGGTGATTCTGTAGATGAAGATGGTGGTGATGATGTTGGATATGGTGGTTGTTGTGTATTGTGGTGTGCGAGGGAGGAGGATGAGGGGTTAAATATGCCAAGTTTGCTTGGAGAAGTGAGTCTCCAACAATGGCAGAGGAGAAAAGTAGAAGCGGTGATGGTGAAGTCAGTGGAAAAGTTCCCGAAAAAAAATGTTAGCTTGGACAAGATGAACTTTGAGAAAATGTTAGGGCGTGGTTGGGCACACTAAAATGTAGGTTGATTAGGTGTAGCACATGCACTAAAACTCGCGGTGGTCGCACACGCCTTAACGATTAAAATAAAGAAAACACTCGCGTACTAAATTACGAATATTAATCTAGCGTATTATAAAATCTCATACGAATAAAATCACGATAAATTACCTAACCTTATTTTTCGTAACCAAATTTTTATTTAACTTATGAAATTACTATTTTACCCCTGGTAATCAGACGGTACATTACATCACCCCCCTAAAGATAGCTTCGTCCTCAAAGTTAAAACCAAACAAATAATCACGATGCTAAAACCCTCCAACAATCAACAAATTACAATTCACATGGTAAGCAAGTAATTTCTGTGACGACCCGGTCACACATTTAACATTAAAAATTATCGATTTTAGATAAAAATTCTGATTTACTGTTAACCCATCTAACACTTTCAGATGTTAAAACCTCAACCAGGAGGACACACAGTCCACCAGACATTATGTTTTATAACATTTCTGAAAATCTAGTACGTGACTGAAATTACTAAAAAGTTACACCAGCTCGTCAAAAAGACAACTTTATAAAATATCGCGATTCAACTAAAAAATTATAACTTTCACTAAAAATAACTAAAAACAATTATTTAGCTAAAACATGCTATTTTAACAACTACTCCGCGATCCAGTCGCGCTCCAGGTCAACCTGTAAAACAAAGAGGTGAGCCAAACAGCCCAGCGGGTACCGCCTAACCACTGGCGTAGAAATCTAAAATTTACTTAGCGCAACATCCAGTTATCACATAAAAACATGCGGCACCAAATACACAAACAACGTCATTTATCAATCACCAGAAAAAGAACAGTTATTAAAAGGCTGTAAATATCGCACCAATTGTATATATAAATATAAACTGTAATTGCAAAGCTTAGAGTTTTGGGTTCCCTACCTCTCTCAAAACAAAGACAAATCCCTCTTCAAGTCTATGCTCCATTCAAAGACGGTAGAAACCCACTTTCTCTACTTCTGCTCGTCCCTCTCAAACTATCAATGATCCTTTATTTCTTAATCCCCAGATATAACGAGAAGAAAATCAAATGGCAAACAAAAGCATCTCTCTGTTTTGTAAAGGAACGAAGAGCCTCCCTTCTTACTCTTCAAAAATAGGGAGGAGTATTCAAATATAGGTAATATAAATGGAGTTATTTATTCAAACTTGATTACTTCAACCCACGTGACATCCAATGGTTAGGTTAAAAAGTTAGTTTAGTTATAATTTACATAATTAGAATAAATAACAAGCTCCAATGGACTTGTTAAATGACTCAACACTTTACATATTATGTATCCCGCTCTCTACTAGTAGCTAGCTAGAAAGTAGGAAGTTAAATTTTTTGCGTCTATCTCTCTCCTACTTTAATTTAATAAATAAATATTTTTATAATTTCATACCTACAAGTTAGGGGTGAGCAAAAACCCGGTTAACCCGCATCACCCGGCCGAACCAACCCGAATCAACCCGAAAATGACGGATAATAATTATACTCAATTGGTTATGGGTATACAATTCTCAGACCCGACCAACATCGGGTGACCAGCGGGTAGCAAAATTTTTACCCCGTCTGGACCCGACCCGGCCGATTATACATCTATTTCCAATGCCTGGTACTTCTTTTGCCAATAGATTACTATGATTGCTAGTAACAAATTAATATATTAATACATTATGTAGTACAGTACTAGTAGTGTAGTGTAGTACTACACCTAATAAGTAGTGGTGGTAGTCACCTAGGTCACCTGCCCCACTTTGAGTTTCGAGGAAGAGACTCAATTCTGACTGAGAGTCTCAAGAAAGAGAGAGAGGGGGAAGGGAGAGAATGAAGAATACGGGGGTGAGAGATGGAAAAAACTGACTTTTGAGAAACATGGAGTCCAATTCTTCAACTCCGATCGTCATTCGTGTGAGCCTTTCACATCTTCTCCAAGGAGACTTGAGGAGCCGCAGTACTGGGTTTTGTGATACAGACTACAGAGAACGAAGAGAGAAGAAGAAAATCGGAAGTTCGTCGGAAAATTGAATAGGACTCAGCTCACCACCGATCGATCGGAACTCGCTAATTCAATCTCTCTCTCTCGCTCCTTCATTCTCACCACCGATCCGCATGTCTTCTCCACCTCCGATCTACTATTCTTCCTCCGATGAGTTTGCGACCGGGTTTACCCGAAACCACCCCGGACCCGATGAACCCGAAATCCTCGGGTTTGGTGGTTGTCCGATTGGGGACGGGTTTGCAATTGGCATAACCCGGTATCTCGGGTCGGTCAGCCAAACGGGAAAATACCCGGCCGAACCGACCCGTGCTCTGCCCTACTACAAGTTATGTAAAATACATGACACCATGGGAGCAAACACTAAATAGTTCACTTAGTTAAAATTTATACTAGTTATAATTTAGCTAATTTGTGGTTTTACCATTGGAGATGCTCTTAACATGTGTCTTCCTAAACTAATTAGGTGAAGCCTATTCTACTGTACCCATAATAAAGTGCTTTAATCTTATGGAAGTACAATTATACCCTTATATTTCATGCCCACGCATTATTACTATATTCTCTCTAACAAAAGGACATTCACACATGCACACATCATCATATATGAACTAATTTATACCATTATGTGTTACTAAATTAACAGAAAATTATCAAATCTCTTAAAAAAATTCGTATTTAATTATTTTCTAGACACGGGGTGTCACAATTTCACACTCGAGTAATATCAAATAACCATTATTTGATGCACGCAATATAACACGCATGGTATCGCGTAAATTCGTAGTCACGCCTATTTACTTAAGCGTTTACAGTCTCATTTAGTTACTAAGAGTCTGAGTTAAGCACGTCATAACGGAACTAAGCACGAAACGTTACTAAACCAAGAGTTGCATTTAAGGTATAATTAGGAGATGAACCGGGGCTAAAAATAGACTTTAGGACACTTTTCTTAATAAGTGTGCAAAAAGCAACTAGGAAGAAATTAATGAAACAGAGGTAATGCATAATTATTATGCTTGATTTACATACATGTCTCTATTTGAAAGATATAAGAAAAATAATACATACAATGGCATGGAAGCAATATAGTGGTGGACAACGGTTCAATTGTGATGGTTGTTTGTGAAGGTGGTGTATGGCGGCGGTTATGATGGTGTAGGGTGGCGGCGGCGGCGGTGGTGATTTGTGGTGGAGACTTTAGTATGGAGATGTTGTCACTTTTTGAAAAATGACTTGGAGATGTGTAAGTCATTTTACTTCATCCGAGGATATATTTTTTTTTACTTGGTAAAATATTTTACCAGTTAAATTTCCAAGCAAACACCCCCAAACAAGGGTAAAAACCCTACTTGATAAAAGATTTACGACACAAATTTGGCACAACGAAGGGGTAAAAGTGTTATTTTTTGAAACT
Source organism: Linanthus parryae (assembly GCA_023055425.1). Lineage (NCBI taxonomy): Eukaryota > Viridiplantae > Streptophyta > Magnoliopsida > Ericales > Polemoniaceae > Linanthus > Linanthus parryae. The sequence goes on from JALGPY010000002.1 coordinate 5,673,260, forward strand.
TAAAGGGGTGAAAGTGTCCTTTACCCATCTTTTCGCAACGGGCGGGAATAGTAGTAGTAAGACAACGCGTTATATTGCCGCAGTCAGTGTTAAGCGATTATCATAATTACGAAGATTACCATTCTTAGCGCTTATTAATTACGCAATTAACCTGTGCCTATATATGTTATTACCGCCATCGTTTCGCCTCATCGCCTTAATCTATCTAGGTCTCAAACCCATCTTTCCAAAACTCGCAATTGTGATTGCAGAGAGAGATCAGAGAGAGAGAGAGAGATCAGAGAAAGAGAGAGAGATGACGACGGTGGAGGCTCCTTATCATCGCCGGCGACGACGGAGAGCCTAGATTTCTCGCCGTGCGATGCATCTGCGGATTTGACTCCCAAGTCAAAGTTCGGTCAACGAAGGTCTTTCGGCTATCAGCGGCGGTGATTTGTTCACCGATTAGGGCTATCCGAAGCCGTTGATTAGGGCTTCCAAAGGAAAAGTAAGTCTTCGCTCTCTCTCTGTTTTGCGAATCCTCTGTGCATTGATTAGTGTTTCGAATCGTTGTGTGGTTGAGTTATTCTATGTTGATTTGGTCACAGTATGTGCTGATTTGTTTTTCAAGCTTCTGGTGACTTGAAGAAGAGGAGTTAGTGAGATCTGCTTTTCAAGGTAATCCTGTTTGGCTATTCTATTATTTTTCAGAAGCACTTTTTAATGTACTTTACCCTTTCTGTTTATCTATGTTACCATATTTGCTAGGCATATTTTAATGAATATTTAATTTAGTCAACTAACTGTGTGAATTCCTGGTTGAACATAATAAGAAGGTTTACTGGTTTACTTACCCTAATTAGCTTTCATTGTTATTTAAACCCAAATAACAGATTTTTTTAATCTTGGGTTGAACCCTTTCTCTACAATTTAATGGTAGCTGCCAGCACTAAGAGCTGTTAACCAAGGTAAAATCAATTGTCAACAGATCTGCTTTTCAAGGGAATCTGTTTGGCTATTTTATGCTTTTCAAGGTAATCTGATTGCTAGGCATATTTAATTGATATTTAAGCAACTAACTGTGTGGAGTCTGAAGATTTAGTTACCCCAATCAGCTTTCCTAGTAATTTAAATCCAAATAACAACTTTTTTTTGGGCTGAACCATTTAATGCTAGCTGCCAGCATTAAGAGCTGTCAACCATTTTATTAGGCGCCTCATTGAGCTTTACTTGCTTAGACATCTTTGTAGAGAAGAGTTACAACACATATGTATCCAGTGAGTCACATTTAAAATAAGCAGAGAGGTACAACAAAGTAACACTTATGTTATTGTTTCTTTCATGGGCTGGGGTTGGGGGGGATTGGGGGGGGGGGGTGTATGATGTAAAAGAACTTCGGATTCAGTTTGATATTATATGTATCACGAGGTAATGTAGGTAAAGCTTTACCTGCTTAATTTTGTGAAATTCTTTCAAAGATGCAAGAATGTGCCCCACAGTAAGTGGTATAGGAAAATTGAATAGAGAATAATAAGAAAGAAACAAAGAAGTCTTTGTTAGCGAGTGTTGTTGGACGCCTAGATTTTGGTTAAGCAGTATTGGATATTTTTGAGACAAATGGAGATGAAGGGGATGAAATTTGGGCTGTTTTTGATTATTTTCTCTGTCCATCTCGAGCTTGAAGCAGCTTATCAGTTTAGTTAATTGCTATGCATGATTTTGACTTCTGAGATCAGTAAATGTGATTACATGTTTTAGGTGAAGCGATAAGCAGCTTACCAGTTTAGTTAATTGCTATGTATGATTATCGTGGTTGAGAGTTAACTTAAAACACGATTATAAACTAGGTCCTTCATTGTCATGTAGAGTTGTGAGCTGTAGTGACTCTGAATGTTTGGAGAAAACTATTACGTGGCAGTCATGTTATACCAACAGTGGATACAGACACACATGCTAAATTTTTGGAGTTCTTCACTGAAATTTTAGGCCAGGAACATGGAGGGGGTAGTTACAATATTGAATTGAGCATGTTGAGAATTCGATGGTATGCGTTTGGAGGTAATGAGATGTTTGATGTGCGTTGCTGGAGATGGGTATTTTTGTCGAGCAAAACAGAGATGGAAGAAAGGTGACATGGATGAAGGCTGGAGAAAAACACTGTTTGGTGGAGATTATTTAAAGAACTTATTTACAACTGTTTAGTCATGAATAACTTATCTTATGTGGTCTAGCGGCCACTTGTAACATGATTGTGTAGGAAGTTGGAAGTTCTTATGCGTAGAATCTTATTCTCTGAATGTACATTAAAGGAACTTTTTGATAATTGTGAGTGTTTGTGTGTGTGTTGGGGGGGGGGGGGGGGGGAGGAAATAACCAGAATTTAGTGAAGTAGATTTTGGGTTTAAGCGATGGTTTTGTGTTAGTTGAAAATGATATGTGGCCTGGAAGATTGTCTCCTAGTAGAGGAGAAGAAGGAAGAAAGAGAGATGACCGAAGGTAAGAAACGGAGGAGGAAGATAGTGGATCTGCTTGTTTTGCGTAGTTCTAAAAATTCTATTTGGAAGAGGAGATCCTCTGTAGTAGAAATGAATCTGAAGTGTGCGACGAGCTTTGATATTGAATGTTGTGTTCTTGTGGTGAGTTCATTTTATGGACATGGAAGAAGCAGGAGATAGAGGTAAGTAGAGAAGAGGTGGATACAAGGATAAGGTAAAGACATAAAGTTTGATGTTTGGGCCCCATAAGCGTCGAAATTTTGAGGGATATGCTTGATTTATGAGCCTAGTTAGGGACCTGCCACATTTTGTGGTTGCTTCACACTATTAGGTAAGATTGATTTGGACATCAAGATGTGTGGATTTCCACTTTAGTTGAAGTTGGGGGTGAAGTTGGTGAAGTGATTTTACATAGTTTCATATCAAAATCGGGATTCGTTAGAAGCGTATGGATAGAAAAGTTAGTTGAAATATGGTTTTAGTTTAGGCGGTCTAATTTACCCTAGGCCAGGTAAATGGTTGCTAATTTAGCTGTATGGATGTTTAGTTGGATTGGGCGGTGTAATAGAAATATTCTTGACTATAGTTGTTGAAGTGATCTGAGCAACAAGATTTCCGAGCCCGAGAAGGAAATGGAAAGGAATTGATTCAGTTGCTGGATATTCAGGGCTTGTCTTCGGAACTAGTTTACATGTAATGTTCAAAAATCTGTAGTGATGTTGAGGTTATGTTTGTATTTGGGTTTGGAGTAATGTTCTCGACAAATCTGTGATCGATTAGCTAGAGTTAAAAATGAACAAGAATCTTGAAATAAAGCATAGAACTGTATTCAGATTAGTAGAGGGATCGAAAGCCAAGGCATGGTTAGCCCGGGAAATTACCTGGAAGGATTAATGTCCCACCATTTAGATTAAGCGCGTGGTTGAGAGTGGAAGTAAGAACTGGTGACTAAATTCATCGAGCAGTCCCCTATGTTGAGTTCTGTGATATAGAGTCTTGTTTTGGTGTTGAGTTGAAGTCATGAAAAATGAAAAAACACGGAGATGGAGGTTAGTAAAGAGAAGTCAAGTAGAAGAGGGATAGAGTAATGACATGCGATTAGATGTTTGGTGTTCTTTCTCTCAAAATTCGTAGGTGGGTTTGCTGGAGTTGTGAATCAGATTTCCTTAGCCAATTCGAACAGTCCCATCATAATCTTAATCATTCCTGATTCCAAAATGCCCAAAATGTTCAGTGCCAAATGGCCACCACACGCAAGTGCAACATCTTGACGGAACCAAGTTGTCTTAACCCAATTAAAGTAAACCATTGAAATGACAACCTATATAATTTCCAGTTCCAGAAGTCAGATTTTTCGAACCAGATGACCGAGAATCTGCCTAAACTTTATGAATTTACTATTTCTTACTTCTTAGCCAGTTGGAACTATTCCATTGGACCGATTTGCACATCAAGATGTGTGGATTTCCACTTTAGTTGAAGTGGGGGGTGGAGTTGGTGAAGTTATTTTCTATAGTTTCGTATCAGAATTGGGATTAGTTATAAGTGTATTGATAGAAAAGTTAGTTGAATTATGGTTTTAATTTAGGCGGTCTAATTTACCCCGTTCAAGTAATCCGGTGAAACATCCCATATCACAAACCCTTCAAATTTTGAACCTAATAATCACTACCCTTACCATACCTAGATAGAATCCTCTCGTGAATATGGACTTGAACATTTCCAATTTCTATAGCCCCAAAATTGTGGAAATGTAACATATTATCTCCATTCTGGAAACCTGTTTTTACCTATCACAATGAGAAGCGTACAAAATGATTGGAATGATGAGCTCATCATTTATGATCCCGCTGAACCAACCATTAACGTGTTTATGAAATCATGTATTCCATTTGCTTTCATTGGCAAGAATCCTCTCGAGAAATATGAACTTGAACATTTCCAATTTCTATAGCCCCAAATTTGTATGACCCGACATTATCATATGTACCCAACATTCTGGTGATCAATAACTCGTCGGACTAAGAGAGCCCCATGTAAATGTAACTTATATCATCTACATCTCGGAACCTGTATTAACCTTAATGAAAGTATCCGATTGAAATGATGACCTCATCAGTTACAATTATGGAAACCTCAAATTTTCTGAACTGAGCAACAACATCAACATGTTTACTAAATCATCATCTGTTCTATTTGCCAACCCTAGTTATAATCCTCTTGTGAATTATGGACTTGAACATTTCCAACTTCTATAGCCCCAAACTTTTATGACCCAACACTATCATATGTACCCAACGTTCCCGAAATCAGTAATCCGTCCAACTTTGAGAGCCCGAGAGCCCTGTGGAGATGTAAAGAGTACCATTTTCATTCTCCAAGTTTGTTTATACCTTACCTAATGAAAAGTATCCGATGGAAATGATGACCTCATCATTTACTATTCCGAAAACTTCACATTATTTTAACTATCTGAACTGAAATAACCATCAAACATGACCAAATAATCATCTATTCTATTTGCCTTCATTGGCTACAATTTCTTGTGGAATATGGACTAAACATTTCCAATTTCTATAGCCCCAAAGTTTTTAGACCCACAACATTCATATGTACTCAACATTCCCAGAAGCAATAAATCGTCAACTAAGAGGGCGTCCCGTGGAAATGTAACTTATATCATCTCAATTTTTGAAACTTGTTTTTACCTTACCCAATGAAAAGTATATGATGGAAATGATGTCCTCATCATTATTTACGGTTCGGAAAACCCCAAATTTACGGAACTAAAATAACCATAAACGTGTTTACGTATTCAGTTCTATAGCGCCAAATTTTTTGACCCAACACTATCATATGTACCCAACATTCCCGAAATCAATACCTAGTTCAACTATGAGAGCTTTGGAAATGTAACTTATGTCATCTCCATTCTCAAAACCTGTTTTTACATTACCCATTGAAAAGTATTCGATGAAAATGATGACCTCATTATTTACGACTCCGAATACCCCTAATTATCTGAACCGAATTAACAATCAACACATTTACCAACTCATCATCTATTCTATCTTTCTTCCTTAACTAGAATCCTCTTGTAGAATATGGACTGAACATTTCCAATTTCAATAGCCCAAAAGTTTTCAGACCCACCACCATCATATGTACCCAACAGTCCCGATATCAATAACTTGTCCAACTATGAGATTTCCGTGGAAGTGTAACTTATACCATCTCCATTCTTGAACCGTGTATTTACCTTACCCAACGTACATTATCCGAATGAGATGATAATCTCATCATTTTTGATTCGGAAAACCCAAACTTTTTCTGAACTGAAGTGACTATCAAAGTTTTTACCATATCATCATCTATTCTATTGCCTTCCTTAGCTAGAATCCTCTTGTGAAATATGGACTTTGAACGTTTCCAATTTATATAGCTCCGAATTTTTTTGACCTAACACTATCTCATGTACCTAACTCTCGTCCAACTAAGAAAGCCCCGTGGAAATGTAAGTTATATCATCTCCATTCTCGAAACATGTTATTACGTTACTCAATGAAAAGTATACGATTGAATTGATGACCTCATCATTTACAATTCCGAAAACCCCTAAGTAACAACCATTGTGTTCACCAAATCATCATCTATTCTATTTGCCTTCCCTCGCTAGAATCGTCTCCTGAAATATTGACTTGAACATTTTCAAATTCTATAGCCCCAAACCTTTATGACCCAACATTCCGGAAATTAATAACTGAGTCCCGTGGAAATGTAACTTATATGATCTGCATTCTCGAAACCTGTGTTTACATTACCCAATGAGAAGTATCCGATGGAAATGATGACCTCATCATTTACGATTATAACCATCAACGTGTTGACTAAATCGTCATCATCATCTATTCTATTTTCCTTCCTTAGCTAGAATCCCCTAGTGAATGGGGACTTGCATCTTATCCATTTCTATAGTGCGTAGCTAGAATCCTCTAGTGAATGTGTAGTTGAATCATTTCCATTTCTATAGCACCTTTCTATAGCCCCGAAATTTTTCGACCCAACATCATATGTACTCAACATTCCCGATATTAATAAATCGTCCAACTAAGAGTGCCCCCCTTGGGATTGTAACTCATATCATTTCCATTTGAGAAACTTGTTTTTACCATGCCAATGAAAAGTATCCAATGGAAATGATTACCTCATCACATATTTGAACTGAAGAAACCATTAACGTGTTTATCAAATCATCATCTATTCTATCTGCCTTCCTCTACTAGAATTCTCTCGTGAAATATGGACTTGAACATTTTCTATTTCTATAGCCCCAAATTTTTATGACCCAACACTAATATATGCATTCAACATTCCCGAAACCAATAACTCGTCTAACTTAGAGACCGGTGGAAATATAGCTTATATCATCTCCATTCTTGAAACCTGTTTACCTTACCCGATGGAAAGTTCCCTATTGTCATGATGAACTCATCATTTACGATTTCGAATACCCCAATGTTCTGAACTGAAGTAACTATCAACGTGTTAACCAATTCATCATTTATTCTATTTGACTTTCTTAGCTAGAATCCTCTCGTGAAATATAGACTTAAAAGTTTTAAATTTCTATAGCCCCAAATTTTTATGACAAACACTGTCATGTGTGCCCTATTCCCAAAATCTGTAACTCGTCAGAGTATGAGTGCCATGTGGAAACGTAACTTATATCATCTCCATTTTCGAATCCTGTTTTGACCTTACCTAATAAAAAAGTATGCGATGGAAATGGTGACCTGATCATTTAGAATTCCGGAAACCCCAAATTATCTGAATTGAAGTAACCATCAACACGTTTATCAAATAATCTAATTCTATTTGCCTTCCCTAACTATAATCCTCTCGTGGAATATGGACTAAACATTTCCAAATACCATAGCCCCTAAGTGTTCATTCCCACCACAATCATATGTAGTCTACATTCCCGAAATCAATAACTTGTCCAACTAAGAGGACCCCAGGTAAATGTTACTTATGTAATTCTAATCCAATGAAGAGTATCGTATGCAATTGATGACCTCATCATTACGATTCCGAAAACCCCAAATTTTCCGAACTGAATTTACCATCAACGTGTTTAGTAAATCATTTTCTATTCTATTTGCTTCCTTAACAAGAATTCCTCAAGAAATATGGTCTTGCACATTTCCAATTTCTATAGCCCCAAATTTTTATGACCAGACACTTGTTTTTACCTTACTCATCATTTACGATTTTGAAAACCCCAAATTTTCTGAACTGAAGTAACACCATCAACATGTTTACCAAATCATCATCTATTCTATTTGGATTCTATTTGGCTTCCCTAGAATCAATAAATCGTCCAACTAAGAGAGCCCTATGTGGAAATGTAACTTATATCATCTCAATTCTCGAAACTTGTTATTACCTTACCTAATGAAACGTATCGGATGGAAATGATGACCTCATCATTTACCTTTCTGAAAACCCCAAATTTTCATAACGGAAGTAACTATCAACGTGGATACCAAATTATCATCTACTCTGTTTGCTTTCCATAGCTAGAATCCTCTTGTGAAATATGGACTTAAACATTTCCAATTTCTGTAGCCCCAAATTTTATAACCTAACACTATCATATTTATCCAACATCCCCGATAATCGTCCAACTAAGATAGCCCCCTCTAAATGTACCTTATACCATCTCCATTCTCGAAACTGGTATTTACCTTACCTAATGAAAAGTATATGTTGGAAATGATGGCCTCATTATTTCCAATTCGGAAACCCGAAGTACCCATCAACATGTTCACCAAATCATCATCTATTCTGTTTGTCTTCCTTAGTTAGAATCCAATCGTGAGATATGGATGAATATTGCCGATTTCTATAGCCCCAAATTTTTATGACACCACACTATTATAGGTACCGAACATTCCCGAAATCAAGAACTCATCCAACTAGGGGAGCCCTGTGGAAATGTAACTTATATCATCCCCATTCTCGAAACTTGTTTTTACCATACCCAATGAGAAGTATCCGATTGAAATGATGACCTCGTCATTTACGATTCTGAAAACCCCCTAATTTTCTGAACTGAGGTAACCATTGTGTTCACCAAATCATCATCTATTTACCTTAATCAATGAAAAGTATCATATTGAAATGATGACCTTATTATTTATGATTCCATTGTACCCCAGTACCACATTCCCACATTTTCTGAACTGAAATAACTATCAACGTGTTTAACAATTCATCATTCTATTTGACTTACCTAGTTAGAATCCTATCGTGAAATATGGACTTTGAACATTTCGAATCCTATATCCCCAATTTTTTATGACCAACACTATCAAATGTACCCAACATCCAACATTGCCGAAATCAACAACTCGTCCAAATAAGCGAGCCTCGTGGAAATGCAAATCATCTATTCTATTTGCCTTCCCTAACTAGAATCCTCTGGTGGAATATGGGCTGAACATTCCTATTCTATAGCGCCAAAGATTGCAGACCCACCACAATCATATGTACCCGACATTCCCGATATCAATAGCTCGTTCAACTATGAGAGCCCTGTCGAAATGTAACTTATATCACCTCCGTTTCCGAAGCCTGTTTTTACCTTACCTAATGGAAAGTATCCAATGGAAACGATGATCACATTATTGACAATTACAAAAACCCCAAATTATCTAAACTGAAGTAACCATCAACACGTCTACCAAATCATCTATTCTATTTCCTCCCTAATTAGAATCCCCTCGTGAAATGTGGACTGAACATTTCCAATTTCTGTAGCCCCAAAGTGTTCATACCCACTACAATCATATGTACTCTACATTCCCGTAATCAATAACTTGTCCAACTAAGAGGGCCCTGTGGAAATGTGCCTTATATTATTCTAACCCAATGAAGATTATCCTATGTAAATGATGACCTCATCTGGTATGATTCCAAAAACCCCAAATTATTTGAGCTGAAGTAACCATCAACACATGTACCAAATCATCATCTCCTAACTAGAATCCTCTCGTGAAACATAGATTCCGAAAACCCCAAATTATTTGAGCTGAAGTTACCATACCAAATCATCATCTCATAACTAGAATCCTCTCGTGGAATATGGACTAGATATTTCCATGTTATGTTGCCCAAAGTTTTCAGACCCACCACCGGAAATAATAACTTGTCCAACTACTAAAATAGTCCCATGGAAATGTAACTTGTGTCATTCTAAAAGCCCGATTTTTTGTACATAATCACCACCGAGTAGACAGCACAATTATATGATTTTTTAATGTTTTAATTTGGCTTGCCCTACTAGGAAAATCTCGTGGAAGATGGAGGCCTATCTCATTCACCAAACCAGTTTATCTTAATCCAAGTAGTATATTCATTCAATATGAGAATTCAGTGGCAAACCTTGGAATATGTGATTGGAGAATATGGGTTTCAAGGCTATATCACATTATGGTTATGTTGGTGGTAGTTCCTTAAAATTTGAAATTTCGGAACAGAAGGATTCGAGGAAGCTAATACAGGGAAAAATTATAATTACTATCGGGAAAGACAATGAAGTAATTTGGTGGAAGCGTGTACGATGTACTCTCATCCAAGTATAATAAATAGTGTTGTCTTGAAGTAAGAAGAAGCTTACAAGTTTTGAGGTGGCCTTGTTCTTTTGGGTTTGGAGTTTATTTGTTGGTGACTTGGGAACACGACATATTTTGTCCGTGAGGAATTACTTGTGTTTTATTTAAAGAGAAAACCAAAGGATCTGTATGTAGAAGAATATTAAAAATTTGAAGTGAGATGACTGGCTTTGTAGACGCTAAATTTATGGAGTGGTTCACTGAGATTTTAGGCCAGGAACATGGAGGGGGGTTTTACAATATTGAATTGAGCATGTTAAGAATCCAATGGTATGCGTTTGGAGGAAATAAGAGGTCTGATGTGTGTTGCTTGTGATAAGTATTTTTGTCGAGCGAAACAGAGATGGAGGAAAGGTGACATGGATTTTTGGCTGGACAAAAATACTGTTCGGTGCAGACTATTATTTACAACTGTTTAGTCATGAATATTATGTCTTATGTGGTCTGACGGCCACTTTTCACATGATTGTGTAGGAAGTTGGAAAGTTGTGTGTGGGATCCTACTCTCTGAATGTACAGTAAATGAACTTTTTGAAAATTCCGAGTGTTTGGGGGGGGGGGGTGAGGATTAAATTAACTTGGACATCAAGATGTGTGGATTTCCACTTTAGTTGAAGTTGGTGAAGTGATTTTACATAGTTTCATACCAGAATTGGGATTAGTTAGAAGCGTATGGATATAAAAGTTAGTTGAATTATGGTTTTAGTATAGGCGGTCTAATTTACACTAGGTCAGGTAAATGGGTTCTAAGTTGCATTGATGCTGAGTTGGATTGTGGTGTACTAGAAATATTCATGACTATAGCTGTTTGGCTATGACGTGATTAGAGCAAAAAGATTGAGGATCCCGAGAAGGAAATGGAAATGATTTCATTGAGTTGCTGGATATTTTGGGCTTGTCTTCAGAACTAGATTACATGTAATTTTGAAAATTCTGTAGTAATGTTGAGGTTAAGTTTGTATTTGGGGTTCGAGTAATGTTCTTGACAAATCTGTGTTTGATTATCTATAAGCTAGAGTTAAAGACCAAGAAACTAGAAATAAACCGTAGAGTTGTATTCTGATTAGACTAGGGATGGAAAGTCAAGGCATGTTTAGCCTAGGACATTACCTGGTGGGATGGCCTATATGGCCTCAAAATCGAAAATTTAATGTACCATCACCAACAATTACCCAGAATTAATCAAATTAATATACCTCACCCAGTGAGATTAATTTTATGGAATGATTACCTATATCATTCTATTTGTAGGAATGCCGCATTTTAGACCCTACATATCCACCACAACCATATCTACCCATACTTAATGTACTTACTTTCCCTCATTCAGAATCTCTCATGGATTGATGATTTATAGCATCTTCAATTACTTACTCTCTCCACACTTGTGTGAGCTCTTCTTGATGAGAAAATTCCAAATTGTTGGAACCTAATGACCATACCCACACAAAAACAGTTTACCTTGGCCATTTGAAATACTCTGATTGAACCGATGACTTATATTTAGTGTTTGGAGATAATTTGTGCAAAATTCTAGAATGGCCGATATTCAAGGTCGTTCTTGTATTGTCATAGGTGTTTGGGGGTGTTGATGTAATGTAGATAGTGATTTTATTTTGATATGGTATGGGTGTCGAGGTAATGCAGTCATCGGTTTACTTGGTTGGTTTATGGTAAATGTTCGCATGATGCATTATGATGTGCTAAATGATGACGGGAAGGTTGGATACAAATAAATTATAATGCCCGGAAGAAATGGAACAGTAGTTGTAGGTCTAGTTAACATATTTGCTTGTGAGCAGCAATTGGACAATTTTTTGAGAGGGAAGTGAAATGGTCATTTTCTTGTGTTGCTTTTAAATTCAGAATTAGTTTATTTCCATGTTTGGTACAAGATCAGCTCATGCATTTACTTCTTTTTGGATTTAGCCAAGGTTACATGGGTTTTTTTGGTGGTCGTAGGCGGTTGATGTAATAAGAGCTTGGATGTTTGATAGGATATGAATGCCAAGGTAATGGGGTGGATAAGAAAATGAAAAAGGAACATTAAGAAGGAAGAAAGGAGAAGTCAAGTGGACACAAAAGGTTTAGGTAATGATAAAAAGGACAAGTGAGGTGTACTGAATATTTGGCAGGATGGCATGTTTTGATTTTGGTGATTCTTTATTGGTGGATGGGTTATGGAAATGGTGTTGGTGAGGGAGGGACAGACATGGTGGTTGTTGTCCTGAACTTAAAAGGTGAGTCTGGATAGTGATTTATGCTGGACTGATACCCTATGAGACTTCCTGCTTGATTTTGGCTGGTCTCGGCAGACACACCATGGTTGCCTAGAGTAGCTCCAGGATTAGAAAACTCAGCCACGAAAGAACGAAAACTGAACCGAGTTGTGAAATAATCTGACAAGTAGGATTTGACTCAGTACTAGAGAATAGCAGGCTCTGATACCATATAAGCATATGGAAAACTATTTGTATTTATAGGAAAAGGAAAGAAAGGTACTAAAGGCTAATGAGTTTAACTTCTAAAATCAAGGCTAACCATATGAAAATCTATTCAAATCATGTGAGCTATAATAGAAAAATCTTTCCAAACCAAACGACTTTGATTTCATCACATCCGGGCTAAGTTTATCTCGATGTGATCTGCCGATAAGATGAATTGATTAAGTTATGTTTATGTTTGATTGTGTGATCACGAAATGTGGTCATTTGTGTTTGGAGATCATATTGTGCAAAATTGTAGAAGTGGTCGATGTTCAAGGTCGTTGTTGTGTCTTCATAGGTGTTTGGGTTGGTTGATGTAAGGTAAATAATGATTTGGTTTGATATGATATGGATGGCAAGGTAATACAGTCTTCGGTTTACTTGGTTGGTTATGGTAAACGTTCGAATGATGCAATATGATGTGCCAAATAATGACGGGAAGATTGTAAACAAATAAAGTATAATACGCGGAAGAAATGGAACAATAGTTGGCAGATCTAGTAAATGTTTTTGTTTGTGAGCAACAATTGGATGCCTTTGGTTGTATTCCGTTTTGTGGGAGAACGTGGAGATAGAGGGAAGTGAAATGGTCATTTACTTGTGCTGCTTTTAAATTCATAATTAGTTTATCTTAATGTTTGGTACAAGATCAGGTCATGCATTTACTTCTTTTTGGATTTAGCCAAGGTTACACGGGTTTTTTTGGTTGTCGTGGGCGGTTGATGTGATAAGACCTAGGATGTTTGATAGGATATGAATGCCGAGGTTATGGGGTGGATAAGAATATCAAAAAGGAACATTAAGATGGAAGAAATGAGGAGTCAAGTGGACAAAAACGGTTCGGTAATCATAAAAAGGACATGTGAGGTTTACTGAATATTTGCAGGATGGAATTTTTATATTTTGATGATTCTTTATTTGTGGGTAGTTTATGGAGATGTTGTTGGTTAGGAAGGGAGAGACATGGCCGAACTCGAGCTCGTTTTTTTGGTTGTTGTCCTGAACTTAAAGCTGATTCTGGGCTCTGGATAGTGGTTTATGCTGGACTGATGATGCCTGATGAGAAACTTTCTGAAAATGATGAGATTGGTTCTGGGATAATGTTGACTGATAGGAGTTTAACATGGGGAAAGACAGATACACTATTGTAAGTCATAGGTTGCATAACTGATGCATGGGTTTTGGATTTTTCAATGACTGCATTGGGGATTTTGTAATTCAATTATTGTTTAGTGGTATTTATCTTGGGATTGAGGATGTTGGGTTCCTTGAGGTTTATAATTGCTATAAAATTGGATTTGTCTTCTGGGGCCAGAATTTGAAATGTGGAATCTGCGCATATATTTTCAACTGATACAGTGGCAAACCTTGAAATTTGTAATCGGAGGATATGGGTTTCATGGCTATATCACATTATGGTTATGTTGGTGGTAGTTCCTTAAAATTTGAAATTTTGGAACAGAAGGATTCGAGGAAGCTACGACAGGGAAAAATTATAATTACCATCGAGAAAGACAATTAAGTAATTTGGTGGAAGTGTGTATGATGTACTCTCATCTGTGTATAATAAAGAGTGTTGTCTTGAAGTACGGAGAAGCTTACGAGTTCTGATGTTAGCCAAGTTGGCCTTGTTCTTTTGTGTTTGGAGTTTATTTGTTGGCGACTTGGGAACACGACATATTTTGTCCATAAAGAATTACTTGTGTTATATTTCAAGAGAAAAGCAAAGGATCTGTATATAGGATATTAAAAATTTGAAGTGAGATGACTGGCTTTCTAGACGCTAAATCTATGGAGTGGTTCACTGAGATTTTAAGCCGGGAACATGGAGGGGGTTTTACACTATTGAATTGAGCATGTTAAGAATCCATGGTATGCGTTTGGAGGAAATAAGATGTTTGATGCTTGTTGCTTGTGATGAGTATTTTTGTCGAGCAAAACAGAGATGGAGGAAAGGTGACATGGATATTTGGCTGGACAAAAATACTGTTCGGTGGAGACTATTTAGGAACTTATTTACAACTGTTTAGTCATGAATATTATGTCTTATGTGGTCCGACAGCCACTTGTCACATGATTGTTTAGGAAGTTGGAATGCTCGTATGATTGGGATCCTACTCTCTGAATGTACAGTAAAGGAACTTTTTGACAATTCTGAGTGTTGGTGGGGGGGGGGGGGGGGGCGGTATTAAATTAACTAGGATGTAGTGAAGTAGATTGAGGGTTTAGGAGCAGTTTTGTGCTAGTTGAAAATAATTCGTGGCCTGTATGATTGTCTCATAGTAGAGGAGGGCAAGGAAGAAAGGGAGATGACTGATGCTACGAAACGGAGGAGGAAGATAGTGGATCTGCTTGTTTTGTGTTAGTTATCGAAATTCTATGTGGCAGAGGAGATCCTCTTGTAGTAGAAATGAATTTGAATTGTGCAATGATCTTTGATATTGAATGTTGTGTTCTTGTGGTAATTTCATGTTATGGAAAGGGAAGAAGCAGGAGATAGAGGTGAGCAAACAAGAGGTGGATAAAAGGATAAGGTAAAGACATAATTTGATGTTTGGGCCCCATAAGTGTTGAAATTTTGAGGGATATGCTCGATTTTTGAGTCTAGTTAGGGACCTGCCACATTTTTTGGTTGCTTGACACGATTTGGTAAGATTAATTTGGTCATCAAGATGTGTGGATTTCCACTTTAGTTGAAGTTGGTGAAGTTATTTTATATAGTTTCATATCAGAATTAGGATTAGTTAAGAGCGTCTGGATAGAAAAGCTAGTTCAACTATGGTTTTTTTTTAGGCGGTCTAATTTACCCTAAGCCAGGTAAATGGTTGCTATGCTGTACTTGATGTTTAGTTGGATTGTGGTGGCGTAGTAGAAATATTCTTGACTATAGTCTATTTGCTATGAAGTGATTAGAGCAAAATGATTTACGGGCTCAAGATGGAAATGGAAAGGATTTGATTGAGTTGCTGGATATTTAGGGCTTGTTTTCAGAACTTGATTACATATAATGGCGAGGGTAAGTTTGTATTTGTAGTTCAAGTAATGTTCTCATCAAATCTGTGTTTGCTTATCGATTAGCTAGAGTCAAAAGAACAAGAAACTAAATATAAACTGTAGAGCTGTATTCAGTTTAGAAGAGGGATCGAAAGCAAGGCATGGTTAACCTGGAAAATTACCTGTAAGGAAATTACAGTCAATTAGATATTTGGTGGTCTTTGTCTTTCAAAATGCCAAGGTGGGTTTGCAGGAATTGTGAATTAGATTTCCTTAGCCAATTAGAACAGTCCCATCGTTATCTTAATCATTCTGATTCCTGAATACCCAAAATGTTCAGTGCCAAATGGCCACCACACGCAAGTGCAACATCTTGACGGAACCAAGCTATACACGCAGTGAATGTAAACCATTGAAATGATCACTTATATAATTTCGAGTTCCAGAAGTCACTGATTTTTCGAACCCAGATGACCAGAATCTACCTAAACTTTATGAACTTATTATGTCTTAGCCAATTTGAACTATTCCATTGGACTGATGACCTCTAAATCAAAAAATTTAAGTACCACAATTAACATTTACCCAAAATTAATGAAATTAATATACCTCACCCAGTGAAAATAATTTCATCAAATGATGACCTATATCATTCTAATTGTAGGAACTCCGCATTTTACACCCTCCATATCCACCACAACCATATCTACCGAGACCTATGTACTTACTTTTCCTTACTCAATTAGAATCTCCCATGGATTGATGATTTATAGCGTCTCCAATTACTTACTCTCTCCACACTTGCGTGAGGTCTTCTTGATTAGGAAGTTCCAAATTATTGGAACCCAATGACCATACCCACACAAAACCAGTTTACCTTTCCCATTTGAAATACTCTGATGGAACTGATTGACTTATATTTAGTGTTTGGAGATAATTTGTGAAAAATTCTGGAATGGCCGATATTCATGGTCATTGTTGTATTGTCATAGGTGTTTGGGGGTGTTGAAGTAATGTAGATAGTGATTTTAGTTTGATATGGTATGGGTGTCGAGGTAATGCAGTCATCGGTTTGGTTGGTTTATGGTAAATGTTTGGATGATGTTATATGATGTGCTAAATGATGACGGGAAGGTTGGATACAAATAAAGTATAATACCCGGAAGAAATGAAACAGTAGTTGTAGGTCTAGTTAACATATTTTGTGAGCAGCAATTGGATGCCTCTGGTTGTATTCAATTTTGTTAGAGGGAAGTGAAATGGTCATTTTCTTGTGTTGCTTTTAAATTCAGAATTAGTTTATCTTCATGTTCGGCACAAGATCAGCTCATGCATTTACTTCTTTTTGGATTTAGTCAAGGTTACACGGGTTTTTTTTGGTGGTCGTGGGCGGTTGATGTAATAAGAGCTTGGATGTTTGATAAGATATGAATGCCAAGGTAATGGGGTGGATAAGAAAATGAAAGGAACGTTAAGAAGGAAGAAAGGAGAAGTCAAGTGGACACAAAAGGTTTAGGTAATGATAAAAAGGATAAAAAGGTTTAGGTAATGGTGGTTGTTGTCCTGAACTTAAAAGGTGAGTCTGGATAGTGATTTATGCTGGACTGATACGCTATGAGACTTCCTGCTTGGTTTTGGCTGGACTCAGCAGACACACCATGGTTGCCTAGAGTAGCTCCAGGATTAGAAAACTCAGCCACGAAATAACGAAATCTGAACCGAGTTTTGAAATAATCTGACAAGTAGGATTTGACTCAGAACTAGAGAATAGCAGGCTCTGATACCTTATAAGTGCATGGAAAACTATTTGTATTTATAGGCAAAGGAAAGAAAGGTAACTAAAGGCTAATGAGTTTAACTTCTAAAATTAATGCCAACTTTATGAAAATCTATTCAAATCATGTGAGGTATAAGAGAAAAAAATTTCCAAACCAAACGACTTTGACTTCATCAAATCGAGGCTAAGTTTATCTTGATGTGGTCTGCCGATAAGATGAATTGATTAAGTTATGTTGATGTTTGATTCTGTGATCACGTAATGTGGTCATTTGTGTTTTGAGATCATTTTGTGCAAAATTATGGAAGTGGTCGATGTTCAAGGTCGTTGTTGTGTCTTCATAGGTGTTTGGGTTGGTTGATGTAAGGTGAATAGTGATTTAGTTTGATTTGATATTGATGGCAAGGTAATACAGTCATCAGAAACGTTCGAATGATGCAATATGATGTGCCAAATAATGACGGGAAGATTGTAAACAAATAAGATATAATACACAGAAGAAATGGAACAATAGTTGGCAGGTCTAGTAAATGTTTTTGTTTGTGAGCAACAATTGGATGCCTTTGGTTGTATTCCGTTTTGTGGGAGAACGTGGAGATAGAGGGAAGTGAAATGGTCATTTACTTGTGTTGCATTTAAATTCAGAATTAGTTTATCTTCATGTTTGGTATAAGATCAGCTCATGCATTTACTTCTTTTTGGATTTAGCCAAGGTTATACGGGTTTTTTTGGTGGTCGTGGGCGGTTGATGTAATAAGACCTTGGATGTTTGATAGGATATGAATGCCAAGGTAATGGGGTGGATAAGAAAATGAAAAAGGAACATTACGAAGGAAGAAAGGAGAAGTCAAGTGGACAGAAGAGGTTTGGGTAATTATAAAAAGGACTAGTGAGGTGTACTGAATATTTGGCAGGATGACATTTTAGATTTTGGTGATTCTTTATTTGTCGACAGGTTATGGAGATGGTGTTGGTGATGGTGGGACAGACATGGTGGTTGTTGTCGTGAACTTAAAAGGTGAGTCTGGATAGTGATTTATGCTGGACTGATACCCTATGAGACTTTTTGAACATGATGAGATTGGTTTTGGGATAATGTCTGAACAGGGTTTGACACGGGAAAACACAGATAGATGTTTGTAAGTTATTGGTTGCAAAATTGATGCATGGATTTAGGATTTTTTAATGTCTGCATTGAGGATTATGTAATAAAATTATTGTTTAGTTGTATTTATCTTGGGATTAAAGATGTTGGATTCCTTGAGCTTTATTATGGCTGTAATATTCGATTTGTCCTCTGGGCACAGAATATGAAATGTGGAATCTGCGCATATATTTTCCACCGATACAGTGGTAAACCTTGAAATTTGGAATTTGAGTATAGGGATTTCAAGGCTATATCACATTAGGATTCGAGGAAGCTACTATAGAGGAAAATTATAACTACTGTCGAGAAAGACAATGAAGTAATTTGGTGGAAGCGTGGACGATATACGCTCATCAGAGTATAATAAAGAGTGTTGTCTTAGAAGTAAGAAGAAGCTTACACGTTTCGAGGTTAGCTATGTTGGCCTTGTTCTTTGGGTTTGGAGTTTATTCGTTGGTGACTTGGGCACACGACATATTATGTCCATAAGGAATTACTTGTGTTATATTTCAAGAGACAAGCAAAGGATTTGTATATAGAATTTTAAAAAATTGAAGTTAGATGATTGCTATGTAGATGCGGCATAACTTTAGTATGTCTATGCCTTGTTTGCTTTGTTGCTATTGTATGTTCCCTTATGAAACACAAAAGTTAACGGCTATCCATTAGCACGAAGCTTCTAGCCCTCTTCATAGCCTTTACTCCACTGTGCACACCACAGACCATGTGATCTCTGATACCATTTGTAATTATTAAACAGATTACTGGTTGATCCTAATTCATAATTACTGGAGGAAAACGATTATGCCTAATTCGCTAGCTATTATTCACAAGGTACCTTATATAAAAAGCAGTTGGAAACGATATGTGCGCAATACTTCAAATTCTTGATACAGTAAGTGATGATGGGATCACTATGTGACTAGCTCATATCGGGTTTCTTGCATCTTCTTTTTTATTCATATCGTGTATCTATTGGCATTGGTGGGATAAATATGATCTTAGAAGTTGAACTTGTTGCAGCTCCTGATAGTTTGCAAGTTGTGTGTTTGTGTTCAGAATTTACACAA
Source organism: Linanthus parryae (assembly GCA_023055425.1). NCBI lineage: Eukaryota > Viridiplantae > Streptophyta > Magnoliopsida > Ericales > Polemoniaceae > Linanthus > Linanthus parryae. The sequence continues at coordinate 5,692,884 of JALGPY010000002.1, forward strand.
GGATATTGTTCCAGTGTCCACCGACAATAATTTTGTTATACTGGGTGTTTGATTTGAGGATTATTTTATTAGTAGATAGATACGAGGAATTGGGTGAAAGTTTAATTGCTTGTACAACACTTAACTTGATCAAGGAAGTAGGAACTGTTTTCTGGGAAGAAGTGTGACTCGCCTACGGTCTTTCGTTCTTTGGTCAGTTCTATTCGGGCAGGAAACGGGAAATTAGGAAAATTGAGTAGAAAACTGAAGAAACAGAAATGGGAGTATATATGTACTTGCATGCATATATTGCAATTTTTACTTTTACATTTTGTTGAAACGGTTGATTTGGATGGTCTGGAACTGTAGACCTATAGAATACTGAACATTGAAATTCTAATTTGTTGCCGTTTAAAGATATGGATATCAAGGTAAAATGGTTATCACTTTTGCTACTTTTTCTTCTGGAGGTTGAGCAAGGATACACGTATAGGAGGGCGTAAGAAAAATAAGAAGAAACGGATGAAAGGCGATAGAGAATACATGTCTCAGTGGGAGAGAACGTGAAAGAGAACAACTTTGGATTTCTGATACGATTGGTTTCATGCGGATTTCTGATACATCAATAGTCTGTTGCAGACTGATTTTGAATTGTTAATTTCCCTCTTCATCTTGAAATTGAGTTTTATGGGTAACCAAATCTTTTGTTGGTCTTTCTGATTCTTCATGTGGAGTTCTAGACTATTGGGTCGCCGATGATGTGAAAAGGTGGAATAAGGAATAATTTTGTATGTTTTGACTGACATAGATGTGATGGATAGGGGTGACGTAAACTTTGTGGGGAGGAGTGATGGGGGCGTGTTGATGATGAGGACGAGAGAAGTGTCTTTTTTATGGGTGTGTTTGCTCTTATAGTGAATTTGGCCCAATAAATGTAGAGGGCTTTGTGGTTTGGTGATAGGTAAAGTTAGCTTTTGCTGGGGAGGAGGCTGGGCATGCGTATCAATCTGCTGAATCGCTCTTATAATATTTTTGTCATGGTGATTATTTTAAGTTAGAACACATTTCACCTTTTCTTATTTCTGAATTTGATAATGTTATTTTAGTATATAGGCAGATTTTGGATGGGGTTCTAACAGCAAATGATTGTGAGATCATAGGTTGTTACTAGGTGAGTCGGAATTTTATATAAATGGGACTTTGAGAAGGTGTAAGATCATGGAAACTAACGGTTTCTGCTTTATCTCCAAGAGATGAAGAGTTTTAGTCATAGGTGGATAGGTTGTATTTATACTTGTATTTCTTTGTTTAGGCTTTCCATTCTTGCAAATGAACTCCTTATGGGTTATTTCATCCTTATTATATATCATGGCGATGAGGGCTCTTAGTAAGATGCTAGAGAGAACATTTGAGATATCATGGTGATGAGGGCTCTTAGTAAGATGATAGAGAGAACATTTGAGGGAGGGGTTTCAGGTTGGTCAGTACGGGGGCACTAATGTTGATTTCTCATCCATTTTAAGTGGTCCTTATTGGTGAAGTGGTTTTGGAGGTTTGGACTGGAGCGGTAAAGCTTGTGGTAGAAAGTTATTGATGCTAGGTTTTGCTCAGGGAGAGAAGGTTGGTGCTTTAGCACTGTTGAACTTTCTGGATGTGGTTGTGGAAGGGCAGCTGGTTGGGATCTTTTTGCAAGGAGAGGTTTCAGGGAACTGTATCCGTTTTGTTGACCGATGGTGTTTCAAAATCGTTTGTGCAATCCCAATCCTCTGCATTGATTATGATTTCGAATTGTTATATGGTTGAATTATTTTATGTTAATTTTTTTGCATGATTTGGCTATCAGTGTGCTGAAGAAAATGGGGTGGCAAGAAGAGGAGTGGAGGAGATCTGCTTTTCAAGGTAATCTGTTTGGCTATTATATTATGTTTCGGAAGCACTTAAGGCACTTTGCACTTTCTGTCTATGTTCTTTGCTAGGCATATTTTAATTTATATTTTAAATCCAAATAACAACTTTTTTTAATGGGGCTGAACCCTTTCGCTACAATATAATGGTAGCTACAAACCTTGGTCAACGTTTTTGCTTATGGGCCATGAGTGTTGTTCAGACGCCTAGATTTTGGTTAAGCAGTATTGAATATTGTTGAGACAAATGGAGATGAAAATTGGACTGTTTTTTATTATTTTATATGTCCATCTCGAACTTGAAGCAACTTATCAGTTTAGTTTATTTCTATGTATGATTTTGACTTTTGAGATCAGTAAATGTGAGATAACCTTTGCAGAAGTTTGGAGTTTGTTGATGCTGGAAGGATTTTAGATTTTAATATAGATGTCTTCAGCACAGTTTGATTTATATATGAAGAAATAGTGGTGATTTAGCATGAACCTACACTTGGTTAGTTGTGTATTGGTGTTCAACTGGGGAGAGAGTTTCTTTGTTGACTTAGAAATGATACCAGTGGGTGAATAATGTTGAAGTTTCTTGTAGACTGTTTAAACTTTGGATTAGGTGAAGCGATAAGGCTTGAAAGTCAACCCAGTCGAGAGTTGACTTAAGACACGATTATAAACTTGGTCCTTCATTGTCATGTAGGGTTGTGAGTTGTAGTGATCTCAATGTTTGGAGAAAACTATTACGTGGAAGTCATGTTTCACAAACAATGGTTACTTACACACGCGCTAAATTTGGAATGGTTCACTAAAATTATGGGCCAGGAACATGGGGGGGGGGGGGTTAGTTAAAATATTGAATTGAGCATGTTGAGAATCGATGGTATGCGTTTGGAGGAAATGAGATGTTTGATGTGTGTTGTTGGATATAGGTGTTAGATGGAGGAAATGTGACATGGATTAAGGCTGGAGAAAAATACTGTTTGGTGGAGACTTTTAAAGAACTTATTTACAACTGTTTAGTCAGGAGTAACATATCTTATGTGGTCCAACTGTCACATGATTGTGTAGGAATTTGGAGAAGTTCTTATGTTCGGAATCCTATTCTCTGAATGTACATTAAGGGAACTTTTTGATATAATTCTGAGTGTGTGTGTGTGTGTGGGGGGGGGGGGGTTAAATAACTAGAATATGGTGAAGTAGATTGAGGGTTTAAGCGACAGTTTTGTGTTAGTTGAAAAGGATATGCAGCCTGTATGATTGTCTCATAGTAGAGGACAAGGAAGAAAGAGAGATGACTGAAGTTAAGAAACGGAGGAGGAAGATAATGGATCTGCTTTGTTTTTGTGTTAGTTCTCAAAATTCTATTTGGAAGAGGAGATCCTCTTGTAGTTGAAATGAATTTGAAGTGTGCGACGATCGTCGATATTGAATGTTGTGTTCTTGTGGTGAGTTCATGTTATGGAAAGGGAAGAAGCAGGAGATAGAGGTGAGCAAAGACAAGGTGGATAAAAGGATTATGTAAAGACATATAGTTTGATGTTTGGGCCCCATAAGCGTCCAGATTTTGAGGGATATGCTTGATTTATGAGCCTAGTTAGGGACCTTCCACATTTTGTGGTTGCTTCACACTATTAGGTAAGATTGATTTGGACATCAAGATGTGTGGATTTCTTCTACTTTAGTTGAAGTTGGGGGTGAGGTTGTGAAGTGATTTTATATAGTTTCGTATCAGAATTGGGATTAGTTTGAACTAGAAACGTATGGATGGAAAATTTAGTTGAATTATGGTTTTAGTTTAGGCAGTCTAATTTACCCTGGGCCAGGTAAGTGGTTGCTAAGTTGTATTGATATTTAGTTGGATTGTGGTGGTGTAATAGAAATATACTTGGCTATAGCCTGTTTGGGTATGATGTGATTTAGAGTAAAGAGATGTAAGAGTCCCGAGAAGGAAATGGGAAGGATCTGATTGAGTTGCTGGATATATAGGGCCTGTCTTCAGAACTAGATTACATGTAATGTTGAAACTCTGTAGTAATGTTGAGGTTAGAGTAATGTTCTCGACATATCTATGTTTGCTTATCGATTAGCTAGAGTTAAAAGAATAAGAAACTAGAAGTGAAGTTAAGAGCTGTATTCAGATTAGAAGAGGTATCGAAAGCCAAGGCATGGTTAGCCTGGGAAATTACCCCGGAGGGATGACCTATATGACCTCCAAATCGAAACTTTTAACTTATATTATTTCCGTTCTCAAAACCTGTTTTTCCCTTACCTGATGAAAAATATCCAATCATCATTTACGATTCAAAAAACCCCACATTATCTTAATTGTCTGACATGAAGTAACCATCAAGACGTGTACCAAATCATCATCTATTTAATGTGCCTTCGTTGCCTAGAATTTCTGGTGGAATCCTCTCGTTTAATATGGACTAAACATTTCCAATTTCTATAGCCCCAAAGGCTTTAGACCCACAACGATCATATGCACTCAACATTCCCAGAATCAATAAATCGTCTAACTAAGAGAGCGTCTTGTGGAAATATAACTAGTATCATCTCAATTCTCGGAACTTGTTTTTACCTTACCCAATGAAATTTTTACCTTACCCAATGAAAAGCATCTGATGGAAATGATGACCTCGTCATTTACTTTTTCTGGACTGAATAACTGTCAATGTGTTTACCAAATTATCATCTATTCTATTTACCTTCCCTAGCTAGACTCCTCTTGTGAAATATGGACTCGAACGTTCTCAATTTCTATAGCCCCAAATTTTTTTGACCCGACACTATCATATGTACCCAACATTTCCGAAATCAATAACTCATCCAACTATGAGAGCCTGTGGAAATGTAACTTATATCCATTCTCAAAACCTGATTTACCTTACACAATGAAAAGTATCTGATTGAATTGCTTACCTCATATTTTACAATTCTAAAAACCCCAAATTTTCTAAACTGAAGTTACCACCACCGTGTTCACCAAATCATCATCTATTCTATTTGTCTTCCGTAGCTAGAACCCTCTCCTGAAATATGGACTTGAACATTTCCAAATTCTATAGTGCCAAACTTTTATGATCTAATACTATCACATGTACCCGACATTCTCGAAATCAATAAGTTGTCCAACTAAGAAAGACCCGTGGAAATGTAACTTATATGATCTCCATTCTCGAAACCTGTGTTTACATTACCCAATGAAAAGTATCCGATGGGGGTACTGATGACCTCATCATTTACGATTTCAGAAAGCCCAATTATGTGACTGAAGTAACAATAACCCTGTTTGACAAATCGTCATCATCAAAAATTATATTCGCCTTCCTTAGCTAGAATCCTCTTGTGAAATGTTGACTCCCATTTCTATAGCCCCAAACTTTTTGACCCAACACCATCGTATGTACCCAACATTCTCGATATTAATAAATCGTCCAACTAAGAAAGCCCCCTATGGGCATGTAATGTATATCACTTCCATTCCTGAAACTTGTTTTTACCGTATCCAATGAAAAGTATCTGATGGAAATGATGACCTCATCATTTACCTTTCAGAGATATGAACTGAAGAACCATCAACGTGTTTACAAAATCATCATCTATTCTCTTTGCCTTCCTTGGCTAGAATCCTCTCGTGAAATATGGACTTGAACATTTCCCAATATAGCGTTAAACATTCACGAAACCAAAAACTCGTCCAACTTGGAATGATGACCTTATCATATACGATTCTGAAAACCCCAAATTTTCTGTACCGAATAACTATCAACTTGTTTACACATTCATCATCATTTATTCCATTTGACTTCCCTTGCTAGAATCCTCTCGTAAAATATGGACTTGAACGTTTCCAATTTCTACAGCCCCAAATTTTTATGACCAACACTATCCTGTGTACCCAACATTCCCAAAATCAATACCTCCACCAAGTATGAGAGCCCTGTGGAAATGTATCTTATTTACTCTCTAATCTCGAATCCTATTTTGACCTTACCTAATAAAAAGTATGCGATGGGAATGATTACCTGATCATTTACAATCTCGAAAATCCCAAATTATCTGAACTGAAGTAACCATCAACACGTTTACCAAATCATCTATTCTATTTTCCTTCCCTAACTAGAATCCCTCTTGTGGAATATGGACTGAAGATTTCCAATTTCTATAGCCCCAAAGTTTTCACACCCACCACAATCATACGTAGTCTACATTCCCGAAATCAATAACTTGCCCAAATTAGAGGGCCCCTTGGAAATGTTACTTATGTAATTCTAACCTAATGAAGAGTATCCTCAATTGGTGACCTCATCATTTACGATTCTGAAAACCCCAAATTTTCTGAAGTGAAGTAACCATCGATGTCTACACTAAATCAGCATGTATTCTTTTTGCCTTCATTAACAAGAATCCGCTCTAGAAATATGGACTTGAACATTTCCAATTCATATTGCCCCAAATTTTTGTGACCCGACACTCTCATATGTTCCCAACTTTCCATAAATTAATAACTCGTCCAACTAAGAGAGCCCAGTGGAAACGGAAATTATATCATCTCCATTATCTGAAACTGTTTTTACCTTACTCAAGTGTAAAGTATCCGATTGAAATTCTGACCTCATCATTTACGATTTTGGAAACCCCAAATTTTCTGAACTGAAGTAACACCATCAACGTGTTTATCAAATTATAATCTATTCTATTGCCTTCCCTAGCTAGAATAATATGGAGTCGAACATTTCCAGTTTCTACAGCCAAAACTTTTATGACCCAAATACTAACATATGTACCCAGCATTCCCGAAATCTATAATTCCTCGAACTAAGAAAGCCCGGTGGAGATTTAACTTTTACCATTTCTATCCTCGAAACCTGGTTTACCTTCCCCAATGAAAACTATCTGATGGAAATGATGACCTGAAGTAACCTTCAACACGTTTACCAAATCATCATCTATTCTATTCGCTTTCCTTGGGTAGAATCTTCTCGTGGAATATGGACTGAACATTTCCAATTTCTAGACTCAGTTTTCAGACCCACAACAACCATATATACCAAAATTTCTCAGAATCAATAAATCGTCCAACTAAGAGATCTCCCTGGAAATGTAGCTCATATCATCTCAATTCTCGAAACTTGTTTTTACCTTACCCAATGAAAAGTATCCGATGGAAATGATGGCCTCTTTATATAAGGTTCGGAAAACCCCAAATTTTCTGAAGTGAAGTAACACCATCACTCGAATACCAAATTATCTACTACATTCGTCTTCCTTATCTAGAATCCTCTTGCCTTGTTAGCATGTTTGACTTCCCGTCATTCAGATGTGATGTAAGCTAGGCAGTCAAATAAAGAACGTATATGATGGCTTTAAGGGTTTCTTGTACATTGAGGGTGAGCACATCTCTTGACTTAAAGTTTTATGCTTGTAAGATCTTGCGGATTTATATGATTGATTTGGGTGGGGCTTAGTTCTGACATAGATGGCTCTAACTAGCCCTAGGTTCATTTGAAATGCCTATGGCTGGAAGTTGTTTGGGGAATGTGGGAATGGGTTCGCAATTCCCCAGCTGTTGTTGTGGTTGTAGGGATGCCAACTTGGCCGTGCTGAATTTGAGCAACCCGGATCCAGCTCGAACTAAAATTGGGCTTGGGATGGGCCTAGACAAAAATTTGCTGGCAGAAATGTAATTAGGGTTGAGTTTTGGTTCTAATTTTATTTGGTGGCTAATTGAAATTGCCCGATTTGTATAAGAATTACCCTAGTATATTAACTTTAAAGAGTTTCATGATAGCATATTAGAAATTAGTCTACTATCTCTTTTAATTAGTAGTGATGTTTTCTACATTGATTGTGTTTTTGGAATCGTTGATTTGTTTTCTTTCTTCACTCAAAACTTTTTATTCTCTTATTGTTTAATATATATAATCTTTGTGCTCTGAAATGGGTAAATTTCACTTACATCCCTCAGTTTAAGATTATCTTTATTTACACCCCTTCCTTCTAGTTTGAAAAACTTCAATAACACCCCTTATGACTACCGAACCTGTTGTCACTTACACCCCCTCTGTGTATTCACTCTTTTAGTGTGCAAATCAATGAAATTTCAACCAGATTACTACATATATGTGATAGGGACATTTGGTCGAACCACATGTCAGAGTTTCTGGAAATTAGCCTTTTCTGGCAATTTATCGAAGCCAAGGGCCTCTGATTTGTAAACAATCGTGGATATTGATTCTTGGTGGGCTTTTGAATTTGGGAACAAGTGCTCTTTCTTTCTGGCGTAGATGTTATCCAATTTTGAATTAGACCGAATTTCCTCATCATTTCTCTACGGAATACATGGTTTTGGCCTGATATATCTAGTGCGAATTGGTTTTAGGGATTGGTATCATTATTGTTGGCTGTCAAACGACAACATAAGCTATTAAGCTGAGGGCCTCTTGTCTTGGACGTTTTACTTCCACATTCTTCTGTTGTTTTTTGTTGTTGGCCAACTCTACTGTTTATGAGAGAGTAAACAACACAACCACCCTTGAGGTATGGCCGGTTTCTAGCTTACGACGCTGTAGTTTGGATAATACTCCAAACCACCGTTGTAACTGGCGTTGACTAAAATAACATGTAAAAGGGCTGTTTTACCCCCCTTTACTCTCTCGTCTCAATCCTCTCTCTACTGCAGCTACACATATCATGAACCAGAGAACAGCATCGACCTGGGAAGGGGAAGAGTAGTCGTTGGTTCCTCTCCGATGGCGGGGTTAACTGATGTTGGCATTTGGTAGTGGATGCAATAGAGGTTGTTGTGGCGTTGTAGATTGTAAAGAGCAAGGAGGGGGTGGTTGTGGTGATGTTGGCATTTGATGGTTGGGTGGTATCTCTAGTGAGTCTGATTTGTACCAAACTCAACCAAGCAAAACTTGGTGGTTGAAATCTACGTTAAATGGACTCGGGTGCGGGTGTCATGTCGGGTGTGTATCCGAGAGTCCGATCTGCCAATTCTATAATTTTTGGGATACGGGGACTCTGCTGAAAAGTATTCAAAATGCATTATTATATTTTATAAATTAATTACATGTAGAATGATTTATAAGAAACTGAACTAAGGAGTCACACATTATAACTGAATGGGTAAATTCATTATTATGGAGAATTTGGGTCCTTCTTAGAAAGTGAATATCTTGATAGTTCACCAGAAAGGACCTGACTGGACTACTGGCAAGACTTGGAGGGTGAATGTGTAGATCAGTTTTACAGGGCCAGCTATTTGGGCTGTCTGGACACCTAAAATATAAAAAAGAGCCCATAAGAAAATGTCCAGAAAGCCCATTAGGATTCGATTAAACTGTGCGTGAGAAGGAGGAGGGAGGTGACTCTGAAAGTCATCAAGGTTCTAGAGATCGAACAAACGGGGTTGGATGCAACAGATTGATGTTTTTCCATTCTTTTCTTTTTGGATAATTTACACTTTGCACCCTCCGAAGATGGTAAATACGCAGACTATACCCTTACTGTTCATCTATTGGCATGAGACACCTCTATTCTTTGCCAAAATAATTACGCCGTGCACCCCTGCGCTAACAGACGTTAAGGTTATCTGAGTTGGTGGTGGGACTCACTTTTGGGAGTGGTTTTCTTTACCATTTAGCCCTTAAAATACCGGGTTGCCTATTTAACCTTGTAATGTTTATATTTTACGACTAGCGCCACCAAACCTATAGACTATACCAACCCTTTACACCATTTCCTCTGCATCACCACCCTACCACAATTCATAGCCCAGCTACAAACCGCCACCCCCTTTCTCAACTTACTCATTACTTTCTTATTTTTTTCTCAAAAACAAATTACATACTCTCAAATTCAACTTAGGTTGTTTGGATGAGTTTATTATTTTAATATTTTGTATTTTTTAAAAATAAAATACAATATATGCAACAACGTAGGATTTTTCATACCTCAATGGTCCAAAAAAGTGATTATTTTACAACATGCTCGTTCTCGCTTCGTAAATTTACATCGAAGGATTATATTGGCTTCGTTTGGACTCACTAAAAAATCAATTTTACCCTGCATGCCATCTATATTGCTTTGTTAAAAAAAAAAACAATCCCACGCCCACTTGATTTCCTACAACTTTTCACATGTTTTTTCCTTGTTCCATCTCAAGTTTCAAACCGAACTAGAAAACATTTATCTCCTTAAAGGCGGCTACAAGTCCTAGTGATATCCAAAGTTTAGATCTAAAATTTAGATAACTAATATATATATATATATAATTATATATATATATATTGAGAATATATATATATATATATATTGAGAAAAATGATTCTCGATTTATGGAAAAAGCTAAAGATTAGGTCAATCTCCAGTAGTATGGTCGCGCAGAGAGAAAGAAAAAATAACATATTCAAGAAATATTACAAAATAGACATTTGCAAACATAAAATATATACTACCTCTGTTTCGCCTGTTTCAGCCTACTTCAGTTTTTGTCACTATTCACTGGGTTATTTTCATCCGGTGATTTGATTAGCAAAATGAATCAAGAATTTGGTAATCTTTGCATGGTGTTACAGAGGAAAGTTTATTCTAAAATACCATGAAAAAATTGTTAAAAAATTACATCGTTTTGGTACCCAAATCACCAAGTCAAAGTGACTCAATTACGGGGTAAAAAGTCAAACGCAGACAAAACAGAGGTAGTACTACTATAATATAAAGATTTACCATCAAGTAAAATAAACATACAATATCAATTCAAGAAAATAAACATAAAAAAAAGAAAAAAAAAAAGAAGTAGACGAGGAAGAACAGAAGATGTATGTATCACCGTCGTCGACCGACTCGGAGGGAGCATCAACGCTGGTCTTCAATGCTTCCGACCCTGTCTTGGCGGAAAACACACTTTACTTGCTCCTGTGAAACGGGCCATATTCGTACATGTATGCAAATCTAAAATCAATTTTCATTGCAGGCGAAAAAGTGTTCTTTTTCACCTGCGATAAAAATAGATTTTAGATTTATACTTTCTGTCACTAATTCGGCTCTTTCGGCATCCATCACCAAGTAATCTAAAATAATTGCTTGGGAAATCTCGACTCTAACGGAATGAAGGCAGAACAATAGTCATTCCATTGGAGTCAAGACATTCCAAAGTAAATATTTTACGGGTGATTAACTGAGAGGAATCGATTGAATTTGATTAATATCAGATCTTTATATATAGCAGGGGATCGACACCTGGGCGGAATGATCTAACAACTTCCTCTATCACAACCTTGTTGTTATGGTTCACAAATTCACACACTTGTGATTTACCTAACTTCTAACAACCGACTACCTAACCCCTTTAGTATTCCAACTCTTTCTCCACATTTGTCATGCCATTCCGACATAAATTTTTCACATGTTAAACTATTGGTCACTTTGTTTATGGTAACAATTTGTTCCTAAAATTCATAATATTTGTCAGTAGTATCTCTCCTATATTGTGGTTGATCTTTATTTAAGTATGCCTCTTCTTGTTAAAAAAAAGTATGCCTCTTCTTTTTTTGAAAAACTGGTGCATGACCCGTGCCCGAGGGCTGGGTCCCAAAGAAGAAATTTTATCTTTAAAATATTTTTGAATTTTTTAATTTTTTTATAAAGTGTTTAATTTCTATAATATGATCAGAATAAGCTATTTCACGTGTCATATTTTGGGGATAGCTTATTCTCCATAATCATTATTACGTTTCGTTCCTCCAGGTTCTTCACAAAATTATTTGGGTATTATTTGGTCCTAGCAATTTGGTTAGCAAAATAAAAGAAGAATTCGATATTTTTTATGGTATTGTAGATCAAAGTTTACTCTTCAACACAATAAAAAGATTATAATTTTTTTGCATCATTTTGCTAACCGAATCTCTAGGCCCAACTAACACCCAAATAATTTTGTAAAGAACCTGGAGGAGCGGAGGGTGTAGACTGTAGATATGTTTATCGGGTATTATTTGGGCCTAGCGATTTGGTTAGTCAAACAAGGCAGGAATTTGATATTTTTTGCATGATCTTGTAGTAAAAATTACTACCTCCGTTTCTCCGTTTCTTCTCTATCACACCGGTTTGACTTTTGTCACTATTCACTGGGTCACTTTGACCCGGCGATTTGTGTAGCAAAACTATCCACTTTTGTGATAATGTTTTCATGGCGTTGTAGAATTGAAGTTGCTCTATAAGACGGTGAAAAAATTATCAAAAAATCGCATCGTTTTGCTATCCAAATCTTCCGGCCAAAGTGACCCACATACGAGTCAAAAAGTCAAACCGGTATGATAGAGAAGAAACAGAGGTAGTATATTTGTGTCTTGTTTGACTAACCAAATCGCTAGGCCCAAATAATACCCGATTAACATTTTAACCAATCGCGTGAGATGGAGGGAGTATCTATCTATGTTAATATAATAAAAATGATTAATAGTTCCGGTCGATCAGTCTTGGGCCAAAGTACGGACTCAAAATTTAAGACCATATGTTAGCCCGGCTGTAATATTAAGCTCAAATTCAATGCCGGTTACAACCGGTCAAACCTAAACCCTTAAATTCATGTGTTTGGAACAGTTGAGGGCTTATGTTTTGAGAGGAAAACGGAACATAACAATTGATATTCGGACCCCAGTGGATTGGCCTAGTGAGTGAGTCTTGAAATTGTAGGGTATGTTCTTTTTTTTTGAGAATCTAGGGTATGTTCTTTTAAAGTCTTATGTTCGAATTCCATAAACACCATCTATTCTTCGGGTCACTGGGATTGACATGATCGACTATATAATTTATGTATGTCAAGACTATGTGAATTTGTCAAGGTACACATAAATTGGCCCGTGCACTACGAAAAAATCCTTTAAAAAACTATTGACAATACGTACTATCTAATATTTTCGAGTTCAGGCATGTTCCTTCATATCTCAAGTATCATCTCAATTAAATCCGCCACAAGACTCATGGTGTCAACGGTGCAGGTCGAGACGGGTTGGAGGGATCGTTAAGGTGGGGGCTGTGATGGGGCCGAGTTTAGGATGGGTTGTTGGATTGGAAACTTAAACTCCACACGTCCATGGGCCCTAAACCCGTGGGGTTAGGTGTTGATGAGGTTTGGACCGCCTGCCCAGTATATATTATTAATATAATAAGTAATATATTTAATATATATATATATATATACACACACACACACTGTACGGGGGAGAACCGGTACAGTGGGGGTGGGTCGGGCTCGACCGGGTCAACTTGTGTATGAGTCGAACCACACCGCATTGGGGCCAAAATGAGGTTTGGGGCGGCGCCGGTTCGGGCGGCCGGTTTGGACCGGATTCTGGTCATTTTGGTGCGGGCAGGTCAATTTTAAGCGTGGGTCGGCCCCCTCGACAATATCAGCTCGCTGACACTGCGCTACCAAAGTTCGAATTTTGACACATAACCCCATTGCAATATGTATTTCCTTGACATGGCACACCAAATTTATTAACGCCGTTAGTGGATATGGACTTCCGTCAATGATGTGGTACAACATAAAAATTGACACATAACCCCCTTGCACTATGGGTTTTACTGATATCGCACACAAAAGATTAAAAAATTCTTAGTTTCTTTTTTAACTAAATTTATTTTAAATTATAACTCTTTTTCAAATAAAAATGTAATGTTTTACACAAAATATTTCTTTTTATTGTAATAAATATTTGTAATGTTTTAGTACGAAATATAAAATATCATGTGTCTTTTATGGTTAAAAGACATACCTTTTAGAAAATATAAGATATGTATTTTCTGTGTGTGTGTTCTTTTCTAATTTCATTTTTAGATATATCGTCGCTATTTATTTAATGTAAAATAAAAATATTTCACAGGTCCAAATAAAATATTCAAAACTAGTAAAAATTGTCTTTTAGAATGTCAATATATAACCATGTTATGTCTGATTAATAACCGACTAAAAATACAATTTTACGAAACATTTCTATTTCTTAACTACGGAAAAGTTACATAGTAACGACAAGAACTTCGAGGAAAGTAAGAAATTTCTTTCTTATAAAATATTAATTGCATCGAAAATCTATATTTTTTTTCTATCTTTTCTTTTCTCATCTTATTTTTTTTTTGGACAGATCCATGCTATTTGATTAATACAATACAAAATATAAAAAACTGTATAGTCATGCCCTTAATCACCTAAAACATCCAACGCGCTTTTAAGGAAATTCTAGCGTTTTGAACATTGCAAAACGCAAATTTTAAGAACATTGCAAAACGCAAATTATAAGAATTCTGGGCACGAACTGCAATTTTATAAAAAAAGGGACCTCTTTTGTAAGCCAATGTTATTTAAACTTGGGGCCTATATTATCTGGGCCTCCTTTCTTCATTTAAAAGAGGTAGCCCAAGACGTTTCAAGCCGAAAAGTATAAGTACAGAACGGCAACGTGGTAACTTATATAGAGCATTTGAAGAGTTGAAATCTGCCTGCTCCCGATGTGGGATACCTACCAGTTCAAACGTTTGTGAATTTTTTGAAGAGTACAAAGCTCCAACTGTTCTACCACTAACAAAACCATGTTGCTTGTTAATAGCAGCATGTTCTAACAACACCACGTGCTACTTCCACATGATGAAAGAAGATGGTCTTTATAGCCATAGTAAATCTAGCTTGTGAACTTTCTTGTTTCCCTCACAACAAACCAACAAGGAGATGCTAGCAAATTCTGCTAGTTGTTCAATTGTTCTTAGTTTCTTATCTTATAAATGCACATTAAGTTGTGCAAACTATTAAAGATAGACAGATCAGTAAGTATTAGACCACATACATGATTTTATATTTAAATAAAAAATTAATAAATTTATTTTAAATAAATATAATATGCAGACGCTCTCGTGCCGCTTTCAAGTATAACTTTTTTAGAGTTAACCGCTTTTTCTCTCCCGCTCTGGCTCCCGCTCCAGGTGACGTAGGTCATGCTTCTTTAATAAAGGTCAAAGAGACACTTTACACTTAGAACAAAAATAAAATAAATAAACAAGTTTTCTGCATTGCATTTCCCATATATAAATAATAATATTTTTTATTTAAAAAACTGATTTTTTTAAACATTTTCAAAAACGAAGCAATCTTATATTTTGTGCGCGACGTAAGTAAAATTCATACTGCAAGAGTGTTATGTGTCAATTTCGATACTGTAGTGACATGTCATTGATAGAAATTCATATTCACTAACGGCGTTATGTGTCTTAGAACTGATACTGCAAAGGGTTTTCTGTCGGAAGGACCAAAGCTCCATATTAGCAAAAATTGGACTTGTAAACTAGGGGTGCAACTTGGACGGGTTGAACCCGACCAAACCGAGCCCAGCCCGAACTTGAATAGGGCCCCGGTCATATAGTTTTAGTAATTTGGAGGGGCTTGGGCAAAAATTCTCAACCCTATTGGGCATAAATATTAAACGACGGGCTAACCCGAATTGTCCGATTTCCATGACCAATACCTATAAATATTATATTTTTAGAGAGTTATGTAGCATATCAAATTTCTATTTTGATTATTAGCAACGTTTTTAATCATTGTTTTGTTATTGAACTGATTGATTTGTTTTTTCACCAACAATTTATTCTTCTCTTGTGTTTTTAAAGTAGTATTAATTTTAACGTACCAGCCTGAATTCAGCCCGAACCCTAATTGATTTATACGAATTTGGGCTCGGACGGGTTGACGATGCTCTTAACTCGGTCTGGGCTGGGCTTGGGCAGCCTTGACAAAACTCGGGCTCGGGCTTGGACAGGAGTGCCAACCCGTCCAGCTTGACGATACTCTTAACTCGGACTACGCTGGGCTGGGCTGGGCTGGGCTTGACCAAAGCTCCATATTAGCAAAAATTGGACTTATAAACCTACCTATTTTTACCCAAAAGAATAATTATAATTCTCTCCTGTGAAGCATCACTTCCTCTCCCAGAACCAGAACTCTCCCCCTCTCCGTTCACAGCGAGAGACGCCATAGCTTATAGCTCGATTCAGATACCAGCCAATTACAAGTTCGGAGATAAATAACAAGTATTTTTTTTACTTTAATGGCTTGTGATAAAGACAAGGCGGTGATAATCGACAAAGGGTGTCTTGATAACATCAGTATACCAGAGTAGCGAGAAGCCATATTTATGAAAGTGTCGACGCACAACATGGGGACTTTGAATGAGTAAGCCTCCATTCCGGACATGTCAAAGAAGGATATGGAGTCCAATGTGAGGTATCCCTCTAGCTTTGTTTCATCTTGATACTCAACTTTATGTAGTCGGTTATTACGTTAGTCCAAACTTCTCTTTTCCGCAATAAAAACCTTTCATTAAGAAGAACTTGAAACTTCATTCCACATTTTATTTGTCCTCCTCTACACCTAACCTGAATTTAGCATCTTCTCTATCTAACATATTCCTTTCAAATCTAATTGTCTTAACTAAAGCATCAACTGCTTCAGCAGCACTTCTAGGTATCCACCTAACTCTGCTAAGAGAAAATGGCCACTATGACAAGGTCAATTTCCAACTTCCCACCTTTATTAGCCACACAATTAGCCACTGTTTGATTATCAACCTCAAACCAAAACTTGGGGGATCACCTCTCTGTACCATTTTTCCACATTGCTAGCCTCAAGGTAAGAGCTTCAGCCATTAAAATTGAAGCACAAGATTCAAAACCCCATCCCCAGTCCAGAAGTTCTCCTCAAGAGTCTGTAATCAACCAACCCAACCAAGCTTCCTGGGAGTCTTTAAACCAAGAAGTGTCAACATTGCATTTTAGCATATTAGCAGGGGAGGTTTCCTTCTTATATTTTCTTAACCCTGAAATATTCAATTTCACACCATGATTCTTGATCTTCTCCAAAAGCTGCAAGATAGTATCACGCTCTTTCTAGCTTCTTAGACTATCTCCAATCGTGGGGGAGGGCTCCCCTGGCATCGCACTTAAGCACTGCAAGAACGCGGGGGAGGGGGCTACGCTAATCCGCAGGTGGAGGGGGCGGTTGAGGGGGTGGTGAAGCACCTGGGCTTGCCCGCCCGGCCCACATTGTGCAGATGTTTTAATTTTTTCTTCTTGTTTTGTTTGACATCGAACTGGGGCGTTTCAAAGTACACTGTTTTTCTTTATTACACCAAGACCCCTTGATGAATATTGGTGTAGAACTTTTTTTTAGGTAAACTTTAAAAACTTTGCACCGAGGCCGAGTGATATAGTTAAAAGTTCTTGTCGATTGAGACTGGGCAAACAATCAAAACCAAATTTTTAGTCCATATGTTAGTCGGACTGACAAAGTCAATGCGGGTTAAAATCGGTCAAACACAAACCCTTAAAGCCATGTGTTGGGTCGGGCGGCTTAATCAAGCGATTGGCTGATGGCTAGCCCTAAAGATACCCAAGATTGTTTGGAACCAAACTATTGTCATTCCGATCTCAATGAGTTAGCCTAGCGAGTGATGCTTGAGATTTAAGGGCTGCAGGCTGCTCCTCTTAGAGCATCTCCAATCGTGAGGGGAGAGGGGTTGAGGAGGGGTAAAACTGTATAAAAGTATGGTTCATGTCCAATCGTGAAGGAAGGGAGAGGGGAAATGTGGGGTAATTTTAGGCATGGGTGGGGATGATTAGTGTGCATTGCCCCAAGCATCCCATCCCCTCCCCATTCCATGGTGGCTAATTAACCCAATTTTGAGATATATTAATTACATGTAATAATATTTTACGGTTGTAATATGCATTTTTAATTATGATCAATATTCCTTATTATTTTCATGATAAAAAATAAATAATGTTTTCTCGATCATTGAAAAAATTACAAAAAATAAAGTTATTTAATTTCGTTGTCAATATACATCTTCTTTTTGTAATAATTAGTAATTATATTTATTACAGAGTTAGAAGACACCAATTTGTTGAAACATAACTAGTTGTCGTTTGTAACATTGTTTAATTAATTATTTTTTCTACTTGTAACAGTTATTTTTCCGAATAAAAGCATTATTTGTTATTATTTTTATTATCATTTTTGTGAATATATAAATATATAGATGTTATTTTTTGTATTTATTTTTTATTAGTATGAAGAGTTTATTAAATATTTAGATATTTTTTTTTAAATAAATTATTGGGTGGGGGAAGGAGATCGGTTGTAGATGAGTAGATGTTTGGGGGAGGGGGAAGGAGAAATTGGTGGGCCCGTGGGAAGGGGTAGAGAAAAAAGCATTGCTTGGAGATGCTCGTAAGTCTTAAATTCGAATCGCACAAACGCCAAATTCTTTGGGTCACGGGGGGTTGACAATCGAAGCTATATATATCAGGACTCGGTGAATTTGTCAAGGTGCACGCAAGCTGACCCTAACACTTCGAAAATATTTCTAAGAAAAACTATTGACATTCCGCAGTATCTAATATTCTGGACCGGTTCAGCTGTCGGAGCGGCCGGTTGTTTTGGGTCATTTTGGAACGGGCCAGACCGGTGTTTAGCATGGGCCCCCTTGACAATTGACATAGGACCAAAACCGAGACCGAACCGAAATTGCACTTATTTAACGATATAGGCAATACTTCAGGGACTAAAACTATATTTTCCCAAAAGAATAATTCTAATTCTCTCTCCGCATCACTTCCTCTGTCCATCGACCCAAAACCACCAGAACTCTCCCCTTCTCCGTGTTCACAGCGAGAGATACCATAGCTCGATTCAGATAACACAAATTACGAGTTCGGAGTTAGAGAACAAGTGTTTTGCCTTTCATGGCTTGTGTAGCTTCCTTCAGCTTTTCGGTCCATCTCTTTCCCTTCCCAACCCTAAACAAGGTACCACGCTACTCTCTTTTCTGTGAAATTTTCAGTCCCTTTTATACTGCCAAGCCGTATTAATAATTAAATAAATAAACAAACAGATAATATGATACGTGACCTATATAACTTTGTATATATATCTCTGTGTCCCCAATTTTGCTAGGGGAAGCATATGCAGTAGTCTGTGTGGATTTATTTAGAGTTCTGTCAAATGATTTACTACAATGTGGTTCATTTACGTATCGCCTTCGGAGATTTAGAAGAAGTGAAAGTAAAGTAAATGTAATTGATTTAGGTCTAGGTATCTCTGAGCTCTTCCTAATTAGTACGATTCTTAATTTGGGCGTCTGTTAGCATTTTGGCACTTTAACATGTACCAATCCGTCCCAGCTCTTTCTTCCCATCTGACTTTTTTAACTCGTATCTGTGTCACTTTGACCGGGTAATTTAGATAGCAAAGTAATACGATTTTTTGGTAATTTTTTCACCATATTATATAGCAACTTTTACTCTACAACGCCATGAAAAAATTATCAAAAAATTACATCGGTTTGCTATTCAAATCACCGGGTTAAAGTGACCAGTGAATAGTGACAAAAGTCAAATTGGGAAGAAAGAGCTGGGACAGAGTGGTAGTAGTGTGGTGCTACGACATATTCAAAGTTTTTCTTCAGAAGCTCAATAGGTTCTAAGCTGACTGTTTTCAAGATATGACAACGTGCTTTCTTTACCAGGCCTGTATTTCTCTGAAGTTCTGTTAATTGTAATTCTACTGCTAATATACTTTTCATTTTTGGCTTATTGGGAAAATTCAGAAGGCAATTAAAAATAACACTAGTTTTTTTGGTTTTGGTTTTCGGATCTTAAGATTTAGTAGTATGATTCAACATCAAAGGCTAAATATGAATAGGCTCAAGCTTAAACTATGAGTAGGGATGAAGTTGAACATCTTCATTGGATTGCATATCTACTTGAGATACCAAGACTGAACCACGTGATAAGAAGAGCAATCGATTTCTAGATGGCTTCTTTGACGACCTATATTTGACCAACTTCTCATCTTAGTAAGTATATCATTTCGGAGTTGAGACATCATGATAAAGTTTGCATCCAGTCGTGACAAAGGTTTAATTCTTATTGTTTGTGTTTTAGCTTTTTTGTCTATGATACTTCTTTAATTTTCATATACATTTTGGGTATACGAGGGCTTTGACTGTGGAATGTGGAGTAGAAGCATCTGATTACTTAACAACTACCAGTCCGTCCCAGCTCTTTCTTCCCATCTGACTTTTTTGACTCGTATCTGGGTCACTTTGACCGGGTGATTTGGATAGCAAAATAATACGATTTTTTGATAATTTTTTCACCATATTATAGAGCAACTTTTACTCTATAACACCATGAAAAAAATATTAAAAAATTACATCGGTTTGCTATTCAAATCATAGGGCCAAGTGACCCAGTGAATAGTGGCAAAAGTAAAATTGGGAAGAAAGAGCTGGGACAGAGTGGTATAATTTTCTCTCTTAATTTTAGTTCTGGAGTTGACATGAAACTTTGGATTTGATTTGTTGTACTATAGAAATACTATGAGAAACATAACCACGTGCTCTATTCTCTTTTAAAGTAGTACTTATCTGGGGTTTCGGTGAAGACTTTCTGCTCGTAGCTATTGAACTGCGCTAAGAAATACATTTTTTTTTTGTGATCGGGTTGATATCTTTCAGGGAATGCATCCCAAGGGATCAGCTTTAGGAGGAAGACCAAGACAAAGAACTAGCATGCCTGGTAAATTTTCTGAATTACCATCAATGTGTCTTAATATGAGTATCTCATCCCACATTTGGAACTTCTTCACCAATTTAAATGGACCTGCTTTTGTTGTCCCACATCGCTCATTTTATCAATCCTCGACATCTATAGACAAAATCTTCAATGATACAGAAATCCACATGAATAAAGAGACTAGGGAGAGGTTAAAACTATAATCCCGAGATTTCATTTTACATGTGTGCTTCTTCTCCTCAAAACCCCTTAAACCAGGATTTTTTCGGGGTGGCGGAAGTGGGGTCGGAGGGCATTGAGCTATATACTTTATAATACGATAATGTGGGTTGTGGGAGATGCTTCCGGACCTTTTCCTTCTAACAAGCAACAAATAATTAGCTATCCAATGTCTAATTTTACTAGATTACTGGTGAGCACATACTTCCCCTTGATGCTATCTTGGACAAATTTGAACTTATAGTTTCATAAGCCCAACTTATCCCAGTACTAGTACATAGTATTTCGTATGATTCCCTAACAAGGAGTACCGTGACACAAAAAGTTAAACAGGATCAAGTGGTAGCCAATTGTAAAAATTTATACGTAATGTTTGATAAAATACGAGGTAATTTTTCGTGTCACTGGTGGCACATTACCATCAGTAAAGAGTCAATGCTGTGAAGATTAAGTGCGGCAGCACTTTTGACACCTGCTTTAGTAACAGATGAAATTCTCTTAGGCTTCGTTTGGTTGGAGGTAAAATATTTTCCTGTAAAATGTTTTCCCTTGTTTTGGAGTTTGGTTCGCCATTTGTCTCGTAAAATGTTTTCGCTCCAACGACGTAAAATGATTTACACGTTTAACATCCGTAGGCCATTTTCCGGAGAGTGAAGGAGCATGGAAACAACTCATACAAACACCTCCACCACCAAGAACCACCATTGCTGCCACCCACCTCCACCGTCAATTATTGGTAAATGTAGTTTTTTTTAATAATATCTAATGCACAAGTAAAATGTTTTGCAACTGTCAACCAAACACAAGAAAATGATTGCAGAGAAAACTTTTTTATGAAAAATATTTTACGCGTAGAATATTTTCCTTCATAAAACATTTTACTGCCAACCAAATGGAGCCGTCTTTGTACCAAATAAATATTCGCTCATGCCATATTGCCATACAAGTCATGGTTTAGGTGTGCTCAGAATAGATTGAATCCCACATTTGAGAGAAGTTTGGACCAAGAGAGCATAGAACTGATAGGAGTGACCATGCCATAGGCATACAAGGGAGAGAGAGAGAGAGAGAGAGAGAGAGAGAGAGAGAGAGAGAGAGAGAGAGAGAGAGAGAGAGAGAGAGATGTAAAATACGGATAGCTCATGTTATTAGTGCTGCAAATACCATGTAAAATACAAGAATATAAGGTGTATTAGGCATGTTATGGCTGGTTAAACATTAGATATAAATCGTGTCCGTTTTGGTTTCTCTTTTTATGCCTGCCTTCCTTTCCTGTAGTTTTGCCATTATTAGGAGATTAGTTGGAATCAGGGTTTCAAAAAACGGCAATAGCGGCGCGGAGCGGCCGTGTTGTTACGGAAACGGCAGAGAGCGCGGCCGTTTTTCCCGTTACGCGTCGTGTGAATTTTATTCACACAAAAAACGGCCGTTTCGCGTCAGTAACGGGAAAAACGGCCGTTTAGCGTCGAACAAACGGGAAAACGGCCGTTTCAAGTTGGAAAAACGGGAAAAACAGAAAAAACGTCCGTGAATGTTTTCTAAAATTCACACATTCACGGACGTTTTCCGTTACAGACTCTCCGATATAGTCCGATCCCGTTACACGCGACCGCGACCGATACGTCAGCCGCTTCCGTTTTTTAAAACCTTGGTTGGAATCACCGGCTGAAGTTACTCACGCTCCATAAAATCTGTCGTCTCTGTAGTATTACATTTTGATGCCTGCAATTTCTGTGTTTCAGGAGGATGATGCATTGCATGAAGTAGCTTAAAGCATTTTCCAGTTCCTTTCCACATTGCCGAAATCAAAGGGGCCGGACCGCACTAAAATGAGCCAGCCCCAGCCCCGGACTTGCCCCCTCCAACACGCGAACCGGCCCGCCCCCCTAATCCCCAGCCCGGCCCCTAACCCGGTGTGGTTCGACTTGGCAGCGCTCGTTAGAAACTTCAAGATCTAGTCCTACCATGGTTTGCTTGGCTTTTCTGTGGACTGCTTTGCTTTCTAGGAACACAGGTACCCATTTACTATCTCACAGAGTAACTCTTATATATTGTTTCTAGGCACACAGACTTCTACCATGGTTCCATTTATTTAGTGAGTGTGAAGAAAACTTGCATCCTCCATTATCGTTCACTTCTATTACATGATCATTATGCATTCGAATTCAAACCACTTGGTCGAGTGAACTTTAGGTTCTTATTAAGGATTGCATTCATCTCCTGTGCAACCAACAACCATAACCTCCTTCAACTTTGCAGATATTTCCATTCCCCCACATCCCCTGCGCTTAACATACATGGTTTGACACCTAAATTGGGGATGAGTATGAGAATCTCGAATCAGGTGATAATGTTGTATTTGGTAACACACTAGAGGATGAATGTGAATTTATTTGGTATAGAAGCTGGATTTTGAGTTGGAAAACGTGATTTGATGTCTTTCGATTGATTGAAACTGTGGTTAAGTTGGTAATGATATTTCTCTAAAAACAAAGCTGGTAATGATATTCTTTCATTTTTTTGCGAGCGCCAATGTTTCAACGGGGAAAAACTGTTGTTGTCCTATAATTAGAACTCTTAGAGTCTGCTAATTATTCAAATTCAAACCACTTGGTCAAGTGAACGTTTAGCCTATTAGGCTGGGCCGGGGATTGGGGTAACGGTCCTACTTTTTGACTCCTCCTTCAAAGGGAAGGGTTAAAATTTTCACTCCGGCTGGGTCACGTGCACAACCTCTTTCAGTTCATTTCGAGCTGTGGGACTGTGAGATCCCTATGATACATCACATGCTCTATTACAGAAACGTTCCCTTATCTGCTGACATGGGATGAATGATCTCGCTTATGTTCGGAAATAACAATAGAAATGACTCTTGACTCATAGTAGATTTCGCTTATGTTCAACTGTTTCTATTTGGCACTGATCACTTTACATGAACTGGCTCGAAAAGTAATGCCAGCCTTAGTCAGACAAAAAGAAATTGTCATTCATGACTTAAATTACAGTGAATTATATTTACTGATATTTTGGAGGGTGAAAGACTCTTTCACCCCCTCTTGTGTGACTGAAGGACACTTTCACCTCTTTAGTGTGCCGTAAATCAGGAAACTTGCACGACTTACTGTGGCGCTGTTAGTCTGTAGTTGGGGTCTGTTGGTAAAAATGGGTTTTTCCACAATTTGCTCCCATTCTATGCAAAACATGGGGGTAACCCAAGGTATAACGGACTTTTTACATTATATGGGGAGCTAATTTGTGTCTAAAACTAATTTTCAGCGACAGACTCCACCCCAGACTAAAGGCGCCACAATCAGTCGTTCAAGTTACTTGACCTTTGGCTCACCAAAGGGGTGAAAGTATCTTTCAGTAAAACTAGAGGGGGTGAAATTGTCTTTTAATTTTGGAAGTTGAAATGTAAAAAAATCATTATTACCGTCCTATTATAGGGCGATATTTACACAGAATTCACAGGAATTAAAAGAATTACCATTTACCGGGTCTCAAATCCCTGTACCCTATTCCAATTTTCTCCTATCTCTATACCATACCCGGGGCAATTTGAATTTTTGTGATATATGTTCATGATATGGGTTTCACCTGGGGTAGAATGAACTATTCGAGACACTGGCAATGCAAGCCGAGTTGTCATCATCTTGGAGATAGATCGGGTTATTGGAAGGTCATTAAGTTCCATCGTTCTTTCGTCTATAAAAGGAGGATTTGAAGGTGTTCGTCCTTCTTTGCCAGCATTTGCAGCGCTTTGGACACGAATGGTCACAAAAATGGAGCCTCTTGCGTGCAGAGAAGTCCGATGTGGATCACTCTCAGCGCTTCGTTCTTAATGTTGATGCTCTGGTAGTAGTGTTGCAGCATTAGGTTCGGGTCAAATAGATCCTCCACCGTTCCTCGTAGGAAGTGTCTCCATGCCTGCTTAAACCAAAAAAGTGAGATCATATCGTCTCATAGTTTATGAGACAGTGGGCCTGTTTGGTATCAGCTGAAAACAATTTGGGTGAAAAATCAAGTTGAACTGAAAATCAAAATTTGCAGTTCTGGTACCTCACACTCTCACAGGCTTGCATTCATCTCTCATCTTCTTAAAGACTTTGTCTATCCGCTACTCCTCTATTCTGGTACCTCGCATGCTTGCATTCATCTCTGGTGCAACCAACGGCCATTAGATGCCATTTTGCAAATATTTTAATTCCCCCACATCCCATGCGCCTCTCTTCTCACCGGCGAATTGCACGACACCCTCAGCCTTATTAAGATACATGGTTTGACACATAAATTGGGGATGAGTATCAGAATCTTGAATCAGGTGATAATGTCGTACTTATTTGGTAACAGATGAGAGGATGAAGGTGAATTTGGGAATGCAACTTCTACATTCAAATTGGAATAGAGTGGAAAGTGAGATCTTGAACTGTGTTTCAACCACCACAAAAGATGGTATTTCAGCTGGGCCTGGGATTGTCCGATTTTTGACTCCTCCTTCAAAAGGGAAGGGTTTAAATTTTCACTTCGGCTGGGTCACGTGCACAAGCTCTGTCAGTTCATTTCGAGAGGTGGGACTGTGAGATCCCCATGATACTCACAAGCTCTATTACAGAAACGTTTTTCTTTTTGTTATTTTCGCCGAACCTGATAACTCTGTTAAGCTTTCGAGCCCCCTATCATATCTCGAGTAGGCAAAAAGGTATACATATATATATATATAAAACAGCAAGTATTTGTACAATAATTTGGAGGGTAGAAGTCACTATGGCCTCCTTATATTTGGGCACATTGACGCATTGCCCTCTTTGTTGGATAAAGATACTCTGCTCCCTGGTCTTGTGAGAAAACATAACGATGCTGAAGCTCCTCGGAAGTGTTAATCTGAGTACACCCCCCCCCCCCCTCCCCAATCCGGGACATTAACGACCCTACCATCGAATGCCATAGATTCCGGCCAAACAAACCACCTGAAACTCCTCTCCCTCAAGTCCTCTATCTAGGAAAAAGGATTTTGAGGCATAGCAATTGGGGAGAAGAGCTAAGGCCCTGGTGAGCTTCACAGTGATACCCAACTGAACACTATTCTTGTAGGCCTCAGGGAGACAATATGGTTTGATCTTCTACGCCATCTTCAACCTAGAACAGCCTTCTGCTCGGTGATTCGGTAGTTGATGAACAACATACAACCGGCAACGTTGGCTATGGGGAGGGCGGAAAGGGCTGCTAGGAGGACGAAGACGAAGCCAGAGCTAATCAGACCCCAACCCGAGTTAAAGCACGGAACATGGCAAAGTCGGAGATAAAGATCAATGGAGGTTTGAAATTGAGAGAGAGCGAGTTGATATAGGATATGCTCACGTTTGTTATTCGCATATGCCTTGGGCTTGGGCACGGGACACCGCCTCAAACCTTGACTAGGGACAGCCATCAACCTGCCTTTACAGGAAGAGTAGAAACGTACTTTACTGAAGTCTTTCTTCTTTGTTGTAATCCGGAGAGAAGGAATTGTAAAATCTCGATGG
Organism: Linanthus parryae; assembly: GCA_023055425.1. Lineage (NCBI taxonomy): Eukaryota > Viridiplantae > Streptophyta > Magnoliopsida > Ericales > Polemoniaceae > Linanthus > Linanthus parryae. The sequence goes on from JALGPY010000002.1 coordinate 5,719,132, forward strand.
CCAAAAAAGTAACTCAGTCTACTCAATTTCTCTATGGGGGCAGGGAGGTTTGAAAACAATTTCCCTGACCCTAGGCTAGGCTACCGGCCTACGCGGTTTCTTTTCTTCTTTCTACAGGATCGGAATGAAATTGGGAAACATTAACGAGATGGTCTTTCGGTGCCCACTACTTATATTGAATAAACAATACATCCGCGCTTGAAACAATAGGTCATGAGGCCTCTCTTTCTTCTTTTCTTGACGGTTACTTTTAATTAATGATGAAAGTCAACTATTTAGTTAAAGAAAGAAGCTTTACGTCAAAAAGGCGGCAATCTTCTCTCCGGAGCGAGCCATGCTACAGATAGGTAGGCCAATAACCGACGATCTTTCCGTCATTCAGATGTGATATAAGCTAGGCAGTCAAATAAAGAACGTATATGATGGGTTTAAGGGTTTCATGTACATTTGAGGGTGAGTACATCTCTTGACTTAAAGTTTTATGCTTGTAAGATCTTGCGGATTTATATGATTGATTTGGGTGGGGCTTAGTTCCGACACACATGGCTGTAACTAGCCCTAGGTTCATTTGAAATGCCTGTGGCTGGAAGTTGTTTGGGGAATGTGGGAATGGGTTCGCAATTCCCCAGCTGTTGCTGTTGTTGTAGGAATGCCAACTTGGACGGGCTGAATTTGAGCAACCCGGATCCAGCTCGAACTAAAATTGGGCTTGGGATGGGCCTAGACAAAAATTTGCTGGCAGAAATGTAATTAGGGTTGAGTTTTGGTACTAATTTTATTTGGTGGCTAATTGAATTGCCCGATTTGTATAAGAAATACCCTAGTATATTAACTTTAAAGAGTTTCATGATAGCATATTAGAAATTAGTCTACTATCTCTTTTAATTAGTAGTGATGTTTTCTACATTGATTGTGTTTTTGGAATCGTTGATTTGTTTTCTTTCTTCACTCAATACTTTTTATTCTCTTGTTATTTAATATATATAATTTTTGTGCTCTGAAATGGGTAAATATCACTTACATCCCTCAGTTTAAGATTATCTTTATTTACACCCCTTCCTTCTAGTTTGAAAAACTTCAATAACACCCCTTATGACTACCGAACCTGTTGTCACTTACACCCCCTCTGTGTATTCACTCTTTTAGTGTGCAAATCAATGAAATTTCAACCAGATTACTACATATATGTGAAAGGGACATTTGGTCGAACCACATGTCAGTGTTTCTGGAAATTAGCCTTTGGCCGGCAATTTATCGAAGCCAAGGGCCTCTGATTTGTAAACAATCGTGGATATTGATTCTTGGTGGGCTTTTGAATTTGGGAACAAGTGCTCTTTCTTTTTTGGCGTAGATGTTATCCAGTTTTGAATTAGACCGAATTTCCTCATCATTTCTCAAGGGAATACATGGTTTTGGCCTGATATATCTAGTGCGAATTGGTTTTAGGGATTGGTATCATTATTGTTGGCTGTCAAACGACAACATAAGCTATTAGGCTGAGGGCCTCTTGTCTTGGACGTTTTACTTCCACATCCTTCTGTTGTTTTTTGTTGTTGGCCAACTCTACTGTTTATGAGAGAGTAAACAACACAACCACCCTTGAGGTATGGCCGGTTTCTAGCTTTCTACGCTGTAGTTTGGATAATACTTTAAATTACCCTCATAACTGGCGTTGACTAAAATAACATGTAAAAGGGCTGTTTTACCCCCCTTTACTCTCTCGTCTCAATCCTCTCTCTACTGCAGCTACACATATCATGAACCAGAGAACAGCATCGACCTGGGAAGGGGAAGAGTAGTCGTTGGTTCCTCTTTGATGGCAGGGTTAACTGATGTTGGCATTTGGTAGTGGATGCAATAGAGGTTGTTGTTGTGGCGTTGTAGATCGTAAAGAGCAAGGAGGGGGTGGTTGTGGTGATGTTGGCATTTGATGGTTGGGTGGTATCTCTAGTTCAATTAAAGGTTGCTGGTTAATCTTTAGGTTGGCGAACCAGCTCTAATAGGCGCCTGAAAGTGTTCATGGTTTTCATGGGGAGGCCGACTATAGATAAATTGTGAATGACATAGTCGGCATACAGGAGCTCCAGAGACGACTATGTTGATAATAGTATGACTAAGCGTAGAAAATCCACGAAGGCTATAGTACCAACATTTTTGTAGCTATGAAGTATGAAGCATATTTACCTGACCTTGACATGAAGCCCTATGTCAGTAAGTCCTAAATATGCTTCATACTTCATAGCTACAAAAATGTTGGTACTATAGCCTTCGTGGATTTTCTACGCTTAGTCATACTATTATCAACATAGTCGTCTCTGGAGCTCCTGTATGCCGACTATGTCATTCACAATTTATCTATAGTCGGCCTCCCCATGAAAACCATGAACACTTTCAGGCGCCTATTAGAGCTGGTTCGCCAACCTAAAGATTAACCAGCAACCTTTAATTGAATAGTCCATGATCGCCCTTAAGAAGGAAATAAGAGGCATAGGTGAAGTTCTTCTCAAGCTGAATGGGCGCTTATATGCACTGTAAGATGGAAATTCCTGTTTCGATTTGCCATCCATTCCAAAATCTGAATCCCTTATAATTTCTGAGCCAGTGCCTAATTTGGGGATCGAACTTGTACCTAATACTTCGTTACCACGACTTTGAGATTCTTAAATCCGGTCATAAAATTTCTGAAAATTTAAACTCCACAATTGAAAACGCGAAGTCTGGCAATGTTTACTCAAGGAAAAAGACAATTATCCAAGATTCTGTGATACCCTTAGAATCCAACAGATATCTCGAGAATGACGTAATGGTCCCTAATTCCCCATTACAAATAAAAAAATTGAATTTCCATCTCTTGATGCCAATGATGACCAATATCTTGCTATTGCTGTTGGGAAAAAACTAGAGAATGCACAAAACAACCGCTATATCCTATTGCAAATATTTGTCCTTTAAATGTTTTTTTTCCTTCACAAAGAGCATTTCTAGTGACTATAAACAGCATTGCTATCTTGCCATCCTTGTTTGCCAATGAGAAATGGAAACATGATAGATGGTGAAGTTACCGGTTCGAAAGATGCGTGGGTGTAAGTGGGTTTATATAGTGAAATATACAGCATATGGGTTAATAAAGAGGTAAAACGTAAGGCTAGTGAAGGGCTATAATCAAACTTATGGAATTGGTTACACCAAGAGGCGATTTCTCCAGTTGCGAAAATGAGTTCGATTAGAATCGTACTTTCATTAGCAGCTGATTATGATTTGTAGTTGCAGCAATTTGATGTCAAGAACACATTTTTGATGTCAAGAATGCTTAGTTGGAAAATTGATTAATCTATCTCCGACACGACCGGGCATAACTCATGTAGATGCTGATTATGCTTGATCAATTATTGATGGGGCAGTCAACTACATGATATTACACATTTCTTGGAGGTAACCTCGTGACATAGCAGAGTAAGAAATAAAATGTGATGTCACCGTCCAATGTGCAAGCAGAATTCCGAGCAATGGCTCTAGGTGTGAGTGAACTATGTTGGTTTAAGATTATCCTTGAAGACCTGAGATCAAATTGGATATCCAATTGACACTTTATTGTGATGATAAGTCTGCAATTCTCATAGCATGATCGAACAAAGCATATCGAATTAGGCAGACTCTTCAGAGTGGATCAATTTGTACGGCTTATGTGTCTACGTACTGTTAACTTGCAATATACTTACTAAAGGGTAATGCATCTCAGTGATCCAAATATTCTATCCAAGCAGTGAATGAAAGATATCTGTTGACCAGCTTGAGGGGTGTTGAATTTATGATCAATAACAATAAGATGTTTTTGGATGTCAACAACTGCTAGTATCCCTTGAGTTATGTTGGTTTTAGTTACCTTCCCTGTTATGATATTCCAGTAATTATGGTAATTGGCATGTAGTATTGTTTCCTTTTCTACTGAAAGGGATAATATAAATCATAGCAACTGTGTACATGTTTAGCAGTAATAAATAAAATGGAGCATATAGATTTTTTCACTGATTATTTTTGTAAATTTACCATTAGGCCACAAGGACATTGATAATGGGTTCAGTTAATTGACACGCAGATAAAGAAAACACCAGCATGGGTGTTTGTTCTCAATTAGATGAAACTGGACATTCTGTTTCTTGATGCTCTGTTTCTTTCCCATTTTCACCTAAAAGAGAAACATAAACATCTGGGTGAAAATCAGACAAATTTACTATGACTGTGTACTCGTGATTACTATGTACTGCTTATCGTGTTCCCCGGGCGTATGTATATACAAGTGTTAGATTCTAACGTTTGCGTAAACTTTGCCTTTCCTGCTATCTGTTCTTATATGAACCAGGCTGCGACAGTGACATGGACTTTTACAAAAACACCAGAACTATTGATCGATACACAGGATGAGCGGCGATTTCCTAGCAGGTATCAATATAAACTCAATGCAGCTTGAACAAGTATTTCGAATGTTTGAGACCATGCTACTCCGTTGTTGTATATTACTACGTTTATGCTTAGTGATATCATTTTTTACTAGAGAAAATGTTGGCTCAAAATTCCCTTCTCTCATTAGTTCCGACATGTCCAAAACACAATCCGAACTTCGATTTATCAATTTATCTGGTACGTTGTTGACACTAATACACTTGTTAGAGTTCAAAACAAAATGTTTGACATGTCCTGAAATTTATTTGGTTGCTTGAGGCTAGGGATGGTAATTGGATCCGATCTGATAGGGCATCCGGCATGATCCGACCCTAATGGAGCAGATTCAATCCGGTCCGTTTACGAATGGATCAGATATGGGTAATAGGTTTTGTGATCCGTAAAATACGATCTGATCCTGTTAGGTTATTATTATAAGTTCAATAATATACACATATTCATATAATCATAAATACATTATTTAGAGTCTTTACTTTACATAACATCATAAGTTTTACTTAAGTATGCTTTTGTTACATAAAATTGATGAGGTTTTACGTGTAAAGTGAAAACTAAACTAATTTTGATTGTGATACAGTATTATCTTAGTTTAGACGAACTAAAAATATCATCTACAGATTCGAATCCGGCGAAATTCGGATCCGAATCTTTTCCAATCCGAACCTCTATAAAACGGATTTGGATATAAGTTGATTTAATCCAACCTACTCTGTTATGCTTGTGGCTAGAAACCTGAACAGACATGCATAAACTTCCATGAAGAAAAATGCACAAGTGGCCTTAGGAAAGCATCTTCCCCAAATTATGCAAAAATTGGAAAGGCCAATCCTCAAGCAGTAAAGGCCTAATCATTATCCCTAAACATGGTGGAGTATATTACAGATCACAAAACCTATTACCCATATCTATCCTAATTGTTTTCATTGATTAGAGCTTATAGGTTGTAGGTGTTTTGACTGCACAAGCCTGCCCAATCCCTAGAAATCTCTTTGCCAATGGTTGGGCAAGTCAATTATAATCAAAAGATCAAGGTGATAATCTTAACTATTAGTACTTTAACTTCGCTTATATGCTTTGAAATTTGGCACACTGAACGGGTGTTGGAAAGGGTGAAACGTTTGTGTGCCAAACCTGATGAGGTGAAACCGTGAAAGTGTCTTTTACCTCTAAGTTTGCCCTGTTAAAGCATGGAATGTCACAAATGAGGAGTACAAGTATCATGAAGTTTGACACATAAAAATGGGTGAAAATATCGTTTCTCGAATTAGAAGTGGTGGAAGTGTCTTTTACCATATATATGTCTATATATATGTATATGTATATATATATATATAGAGAGAGAGAGAGAGAGAGCAATGTGGGTCCTCCACATTTTAAGAAGACATTATATATTTATATTTTGGTATGATATGACCCGTAAATTTTATGAATTTTGTACTATAGCCCGCAATCTTTATAAAGTAATCGAGAAACTAACAAATATTGAACATAACCTTTATATATGGACCGGATCCCATGTGTGCACTGGTGTTCTGATGAGTCTAGTGTTCTGATGATATATAGTATTTGGTCCGGTATTATGCTAGTAGAACTCTCTTTTTGCTTGAATCTGAATAGAGTGAGTCTATTGGTATGTCATGCTAACATTATCTGACATTCTCGAGGCGTGCCCTTGGCCTATACTATACCAGCCAGTTTCTTTTCCCGGGTTGAAGAGTTTGTTTTTGCGTGATAAGACATCATTTGTTAGAATTGACGGAAACTGAATACCCAGCGGCTACTAAATATTTACCACAGAAAAAATGTAAACAAAGTAGTTTGATATTCTAGCTGCTTGCTAGGGCCATGCTGTTGAAACGGATCTTACATAGGTAACTGTATTATAAAGATTGTATGTCTTCATACGTATTGGAACCGAGGAAGAAGTCCTTATGGGGAAGTCCAAATATATTCCTATTTTCCAAGTCAGAATTTAAAACTTCCTCCGGAAAAATTAATGGAAACCTCCTATTGCAAGGAAAGGTTAGTTTTCTTTTCTTGATAGTGGCTTACAACTACTGATGTAGCAGTGCATTCGTAATCGGATTAGGTGAAAATGATGCATTATGGGGAAGGAGGGGAAGGCTTTCAATCCGTTTCCTGGAGCGTACTGGACGAACTAAGCCTACTATTGCTTGAGCATGGTGAATGAGTTTCACGCTAGTCTTTAAGCATCGTGTTGTCAAAACTGAATATTTGAAATACTGAAATGGCAGGCAATATAAAGTTGAAAATCTCAACTATGAAAAGAATCTTTTTAATTGGGCGGCAAAAGAATGCACCGTTGCGGTCAACTAAGAAATTTGTTGTGAGGAAGCAAGACCCCAGAAAAATGCGTACTATGTTTTTTCTTAGTTCTTAAATGTGAACATAGTTGATTTCTTTTATCTGTTCTTTCAGGTGAACAAGGATTGCAGCATAAGCGCTTTGGCTCTCAGGTCAATTTCCACAAGCAAATATACGTGTGTCCCTCCTGAGTGATGATGATGATACTCAAGTGGTGGTGGAACTAACAAAATAATCGGTTAAGTTTCAAATTCTGGTAGTAGACTTCTCATTTATAGAACTTAGAAGAGACTGAAATTTGTGCTCAAACTGAACGTGTTCTAACAGTGAGTGCAAAATACGACTTTCATGTGTCAAGTGGGATCCGGACACCGCATCATCAACCCCATGTCTGTCTATGAAGAAGATGAAGCAGTAGCTGCATGCTGTAGATAAAAAAGCTTTCAAATTATTTACCACCTTTTGAAACTAGCGTAATTGTAAACCCAGCCGCTTGTTGTATGGATAGCAGCAAATATTTTTGTGTTCAAAGGTGAACTGAGCACTAACAATGCACAAGACAACTTCTCATCTAGTAACTAGATTATGACACTTACGGCCCAAAACTATCTCTGCAGTTGAAGTGGATGTTACAGTGAGTGCACTGTACCATTGACAATCCATGCAGTTTTTGTTTTCTTTTTTTTTTAGAAGCTGTCTGTGAGAACAGTCTTTGTCTTGTCTATAGGGATCCTTAGTGACTAAATGTCTATTATGTGGATTTCATAAATTGGAAGATGTCAAATTTGCACGAGAATTCTCATCATGGTGTAGTGAATTTTGGATGTCATGTCTGAAGTGCTTGCACCTGTATCCATTGGTTATAAAATTGCTTAACCACGTTTTTGTTGCATTCTTTGACAATTTGGATACAGTCAATACTAATTGGTGCTCTGATTGTGAGCTGTGTAGTTCTACCTTGATTGGATTTCTCTTATGTTGGAACTTTGTAGATGCACATTTGTGATAGTTAACTAGATTTCACTGCAAATATAAACAACTACGAACATAAAAACAAACCACCAAAACTACATAGGGTGGTTATCAAAAGAGGCACTTTGCGCTGGCAGATGAGCTTTCGAGACAGTAGATCTAGACGTCTTGGTGATACTACAAAAGAAGAGTCCTTCCATAGATTTTAAGATTCTTGCAACGATTGGGGCATCTTGAAAAGCTGGCTTACTTTGCAAAATAAAAATAACAAGTGCACAACCAGAATTAATATTGATGCAACTAATGTTATGATGAAGAGCAAACATTTTCAATTTTCCACGGCAAGGAGCCCTGATTGCATCGCACTGGAAGGGTGGACGCGTTTTCCAATAATCCATGGGGTGCCGTCTGCACAGTCAGTGTGGAGACCAATGCCACTTGAGGAACGAGAATGCTTCCATGCACGATCGACATTGGGTTACACTTAGACCCCTCCAACCCGGCTCGGCCCGGGCCAGACCCCTCAAAACGGTACTTTTTTATTCTTTTATTCATAAAATACATATTTTTAATATATTACTATTTTTTAACCCGGCCCACTCGGCCCCCTCAACTCATGGGCCTGGAGGGGTACAAGTTCTCTCCCCTCCAGCCCGTCCCCTTGACAACTTGAATTCTATGCCATAATATTATTTTTATACTATTTTGGCTATTTATGAAATAGTATAAAATTATTTATTAAAAAGTTGAACTGGGCTAATAATATGGAATCGATGGAGTTGGATATATCAATATGTAAATCTGAAAACCATGTGAATAAAAAGTAAACCTCAGCTCACACGGGTCCCAAGAAGAAGGGGTCATACCGTGGAGTAATTTTTCAGTGCTCCAACGTGATGCTCTCCAACCAATTAAACTGTAGCACTCAAACAAACTGTGATTGATTAGTAGACACTCATTGGTTTTAGAGCACCACGTAGTGCTCTTTGGAGCACTGAAAAAGTTTGGTTGGTTGGTTGTTACTTGTTAGGTTGTACCTTAGTTTCTTTGTGCCATTTCCTTCCCACTAGGGGATTGCCCGTGCCCGAGGGCACTACCCCAAACAAACAGTAAGAACATCGTTTACCTGTATGCTCATGAAACAAATAAGAAGTCATCGTAGAAGTCATAGAATGAGGTTTAATATCAAGCTTTCCCACAAACCTTTGCACCATATACGGGCCGTAAAAGCTTTTTCTATGTCAAATATGTATATTTACATCAGATAATTTACAACAACCGTAAACATACAAATTGACCTTAAAATTTTACACCTCCAGAATTACTGAAACAACGATCCATCATAAGTGAGTTTTGATTCCTTTCATGTAGATACCAAACCTGCTATAGCTCCAAATGGCACCAAGGGACCATCTTGTAATAAAAACTAAACTGATGATCAAAATCAAGTATAGTAAGCCGAACGTGAGACTAAAAATAAAGGTGGTGATCAACCCAGCCTCCCTGCATAATTAAACATGAAATTGGAGTCAGACCTGTTACAGAATTAAACACCAAATTAGAAAGACAATTACAAAGAGACAACAAATATGCCTTAATTTGTCAGTGTCTGGTCCATCTCAAAGAGAAAATGACCAACAAATGATCAGCCATGTAGGTTTACGGGCTATCTCGGACAAAAAAAACCAATAACTAATTTTATCGTAAAAGAAACTAAGCAATACATACACAGACGCAATAGGAAATAAGAGTGTGGACCTCACCCGGATTGTTTCGATTGGCGGGTAATATACACCTTTAGTAAAACTAAATTTCACTATTTTACACACAAACATGTCAAAATTACTTTGGTGGTCATGGTTAGTTTATCACTACTAAATCAGGCTTGAAAGTTATCTACAGTGGCCAATTTGTACATTTTCATGTAGCAGTGACCATTTTCCTCACGCCGTTCTGCTGCAATCGTTATTTTTGCCAATACAACATTTCTTAAAACACATTAAGATGTGAGTTCCACAGTGTCTTTTACTTTTTACTCCGCTCCAGTTGCTTTGCACCTTTTAGGCATTTTAATGAATTTTCCAAGTACATATGCATAAGAACAAATCAAACCATGCATTGTCAACCGAACTTCGATATAGGCAGATCAAAATCTGAAACTCAAACAGCAACGACCTACACTGGAAATTAGTTCCAAATGTATTTCCTTATACTTATTTCAGACATGTAGAGAAAGTGATGGTTTTTAATCCATTTTCTGGATCTAAAAATTGATGGGACTGTGTTGGATTTTTAAACCGGACGTTTTCATATCAGGGACCTTGAGCACGTTCCTTCAATTCTAAGCATCATTAGAGTGCCATACCTCATTGAATTACTAAAACCATTCAAAACAATGATCATCCGCATCACAATTTCATGCCACAGAAGTCTTCCATAAAAATAGTCAGGTCAAAAAAATCTATATATGCTCCAAATTCTTAGTCGAAAAGCTCATTCACCCCAGAATGTTAAAGCATCTGGAACTTAATCATTTTTTTTTCAAGGAAATGGAACTTAAAATAATTCCAAGTTATTAAATGTGACGTACTGATAGAAAATTTCAAGTTTAGAACACATTAACTTGGCTCAAATTAAAGCTAAAATAGAGAGAAATAAGGAAGAACTGTATATTCTATGGTACAAAGAAGAAAATGATATAACAGTAGAACCTCAATCAATACTTCAATTTATTAGGGTGCTCAAGTAGAAACTCGCAAATTAAACATACTCACAAAATCAGCATTGCAAGAGAAAAAGACCTATTACCTGATATCTCGATATACTCTGTTTCTCTGTGCTAATCAAAATCAGCACAGAGAAAGCAAAGCATTCGCGAAATATCCCAACTTTCAAACCAACCAAAGAGAGCAACAGAAACTACAAAAATACCAAAATCAATACTAATTTTAATAGCAGGGCTTACCTCACAGGGTTGTACTCGAGCACTGCAATCAGATTTAGACTAACACCCTGTCCAGAATCAAACCCAAAATCAGAGTTATAATCATATAAACCTAACCTGAAGCCTGACCTGAAACTGTGTTAACTTACTGTATTTGCCACTTTAGATTGTCTATTCATATTCACAATCTGCCTTGAAACTGTGTTAACTCGAGCACTGCAACCGGATTTTGGCATTTTTTTTCGAAGATTCGATCCCGTAGAGTAACAGAGTATATCATGAGCAGAGAAGGGAAATACGGACAAAATTGAAAACTAATATATCATGAGCAGAGAGAAGAGAGAAAATTGAAAACAATGAAACAGAGAACCAATTCCACCAACATCGTGGCTTTTCAGCAAGCAGGTCAAAGAACCAATTCCACCAACATCAATTACTTACGGTAAACAAATTATAAACCCTAGAGGAGATGAAGAGAAGAACGGAAGAAAAGAAAGCAACAAAACTATCAACACTGTTCGTACCTGTGGTGAGAATCGGCGCTGGTGACGGCGGCGGCGATTTGGTGGTCGATGGCGGCGGCGATGTGGTGTTCGCTTATTCCCTTCTCGAACCCGAAGTGACAATTGCTAAACAATCGGGCTTCTCTGAAGGCATTTAGTTACGCATCTTTGCTGTATTTTTGATGTGCTTTCTTCTGCTTCTCTGTGGCCGGTCGTGGGAGTGGGAAGGGGGAGGGAGGAAGTGGGAGAGAAGGAAGAAGGTGGAGAATTCAGTTGAGGTCGTGTGTCTGAGGTCGTGTGTCTGATTTTTTTTTTTCAAAATTCATAAAGTAGGTAAGATCTAAGGGCCGGGGTGAATTCAATCTAACGGCTGAAATAAAGTCAACCGTTCTAATTTATAGAATAGATGATCGATTTCTCTTCCTATTAAGAAGCACACTGAAGTATTAGTGTAATATTTTTTTTTGGTGATGGATACTTTGCATGACAACGATAAAATTAATTTTAGAGGTGGAGAATAAAGCCATTGTCCATGAAAGAAAAAAAAAAGTGTTTGTCTCGTACGTTTATATAGTTAAAGCTGAAAGCAGAATTGTAGATGAACAGAAAAAATGAGACAAAAAACGTGGACATAATTAACCAATAGTGTTTGTACATGGAGCAATCTCCATCTAATATGGTAGTAATAATTTAAACTTGCGGTTTGCTTCAGTTCAAGGTTTATTTTTGCTTTTGTTTCACTATTTTATTTTGTTTCTAGGTTTAATATATTAAGAATATTTAAGATTAAGTTTTAGGATATAGTATTTGAGGTTTAGGTTATTAATATTTAAGGATTTTTTTTTTAATATACGATTTAGAACAATGAAATAATTAAAACTTGTGCACCCAAAGCATTTAATTCTTTTCCGTGTGTTCTGTCTAACTTTCTGTTTATTGATTTCTGTCTCTCTAGTGTGATATAAACTACAAATAAAAGGAAAGCATATATGTTACAGTTTTAGCCGCGCAATGCAAAGAAAGTGAGCAGGATGCTCAATTTCAGTCAGTTTTGTTGCGAAAATGTAAATGCACTTAAAGAACATGATTCCAATAGGAATGGTTAGCAAAAGTTAATATATGTCATGTTTTTCGACATACTATGGATGCTTAATTACTTAATGCATACCTCTATTATAGTGAAACTATCACATTGCATTACCCATTTGCAGTAAATCAGTCAAGGTGAAACTGGTAAATCATTTCCGTCCACCACTTAACAGCTTATACCGTGAGTTGACTAATAAATCCTTTATGTTTGAGGGCATAATGGTCTACTCGATAAAATATGAACACAACTTTGCAGCAACCACCAAAGCCGTCGCGGCCATCACCTCTACCGCCTCCCTATACCCACAATCCGGCCAACAACACCAGCACTACCACCATCATTCTAGAATTCGGTCATCTGTCAACACCGCTGCTGAAGCCTCTGTTGTTGGGGTCTTCACTGATGAGCAGCTCACTTACCACCAAACTAACTCTCTCTCTCTCTCTAAATCTCACAATCTCACTAGCCATAAGAGAAAATTAAGAGAGCGGAGGGAGGGTGGGACGAAGGGAGATAACATCTTCAGATCTACTAGCAATCAATTGAACATTAATGAAATCGAACCCGCCGTTGTTGATTCGCAATTTTCACTTCTTTCCCAGGTCCGTCCATGGATTCGATTAAACTGTGCGCGAGAAGAGGGAGGAGGGAGGTGACTCTGAAAGTCATCAAGGTTCTGGAGATCGAACAAACGGGGTTGGATGCAACAGATTGATGTTTTTCCATTCTTTTTCTTTTTGGGTAATTTATACTTTACACCCTCCAAAGATGGTAAATACACAGACTATACCTCTACTGTTCATCTATTGGCAGGGGACACCTCTATTATTTGCCAAAATAATTACGCCGTGCACCCCTGCGCTAACAGACGTTAAGGTTATCTGAGTTGGTGGTGGGACTCACTTTTGGGAGTGGTTTTCTTTACCATTTAGCCCTTAAAATACCGGGTTGCCTATTTTAACCTTGTAATGTTTATTTTTTACAACTATCGCCACCAAACCTATAGACTATACCAACCCTTTACACCATTTCCTCTGCATCACCACCCTACCACAATTCATAGCCCAGCTACAAACCGCCACCCCCTTTCTCAACTTACTCATTACTTTCTTATTTTGTTCTCAAAAACAAATTACTTTATTCTCAAAAACAAATTACATACCCTCAAATTCAACTTAGGTTGTTTGGATGAGTTTATTATTTTAATATTTTGTATTTTTTAAAAATAAAATACAATATATGCAACAACGTAGGATTTTTCATACCTCGATGGTCCAAAAAAAATGATTATTTTACAACATGCTCGTTCTCGCTTCGTAAATTTACATCGAAGGATTATATTGGCTTCGTTTGGACTCACTAAAAAATCAATTTTACCCTACATGCCATCTATATTGCTTTGTTAAAAAAAAACAATCCCACGCCCACTTGATTTCCTACAACTTTTCACATGTTTTTTCCTTGTTCCATCTCAAGTTTCAAACCGAACTAGAAAACATTTATCTCCTTAAAGGCGGCTACAAGTCCTAGTGATATCCAAAGTTTAGATCTAAAATTTAGATAACTAATATATATATATATATATATATATATATAATTATATATATATATATATATTTATTGAGAATATATATATATATATATATATATTGAGAAAAATGTTTCTCGATTTACGGAAAAAGCTAAAGATTAGGTCAATCTCCAGTAGTATGGTCGCGCAGAGAGAAAGAAAAAATAACATATTCAAGAAATATTACAAAATAGACATTTACAAACATAAAATATATACTACCTCTGTTTCGCCTGTTTCAGTCTACTTCACTTTTTGTCACTATTCACTAGGTTATTTTCATCCGGTGATTTGATTAGCAAAATGAATCAAGAATTTGGTAATCTTTGCATGGTGTTACAGAGGAAAGTTTATTCTAAAATACCATGAAAAAATTGTTAAAAAATTACATCGTTTTGGTACCCAAATCACCAAGTCAAAGTGACTCAGTTACGGGGTAAAAAGTCAAACGCAGACGAAACAGAGTTAGTACTACTATAAAATAAAGATTTACCATCAAGTAAGATAAACATAAAATATCAATTCAAGAAAATAAACATAAAATAAAAAGAAACAAAAAAATAAAAAAAAAAAAAAAAAAAAAAAAAAAAAAGTAGACGAGGAAGAACAGAAGATGTATGTATCACCGTCGTCGACCGACTCGGAGGGAGCATCAACGCTGGTCTTCAATGCTTCCGACCCTGTCTTGGCGGAAAACACACTTTACTTGCTCCTGTGAAACGGGCCATATTCGTACATGTATGCAAATCTAAAATCAATTTTCATTGCAGGCGAAAAAGTGTTCTTTTTCACCTGCGATAAAAATAGATTTTAGATTTATACTTTCTGTCACTAATTCGGCTCTTTCGGCATCCATCACCAAGTAATCTAAAATAATTGCTTGGGAAATCTCGACTCTAACGGAATGAAGGCAGAACAATAGTCATTCCATTGGAGTGAAGACATTCCAAAGTAAATATTTTACAGGTGATTAACTGAGAGGAATCGATTGAATTTGATTAATATCAGATCTTTATATATAGCAGGGGATCGACACCTGGGCGGAATGATCTAACAACTTCCACTATCACAACCTTGTTGTTATGGTTCACAAATTCACACTCTTGTGATTTACCTAACTTCTAACAACCGACTGCCTAACTCCTTTAGTATTCCAACTCTTTCTCCGTATTTGTCATGCCATTTCGACATAATTTTTTCACATGTTAAACTATTGGTCACTTTGTTTATGGTAACAATTTGTTCCTAAATTTCAAAAGATTTGTCAGTAGTATCTTGTGGTTGATCTTTTATAAAAGATTTGTCAGTAGTATCTTGTGGTTGATCTTTTATTCAAGTATGCCTTTTCTTATTCAAAAAAAAGTATGCCTCTTCTTTTATTTAAAAAAATGGTGCATGACCCGTGTCCGAGGGCTGGGTCCTAAAGAAGAAATTTTATCTTCAAAATATTTTTGAATTTTTTAATTTTTTTATAAAGTGTTTAGTTTCTATAATATGATCAGAATAAGCTATTTCACGTGTCATATTTTGGGGATAGCTTATTCCCCATAATCATTATTACGTTTCGTTCCTCCATGTTCTTCACAAAATTATTTGGGTATTATTTGGTCCTAGCAATTTGGTTAGCAAAATAAAAGAAGAATTCAATATTTTTTATGGTGGTCGTTGGCGGTGAGGAAGTGGTGGGAGGCGGTGGTGGAGGAGGCGATTGAGGAGATGAGGGAAGCTAGGTGTTTCTTTGTGGGTTTGGGTTTGGGGGGTGCGGTGGTGGGTGGGTTTTTTCTGGGGGGGTTTTGCGGCGTTTTGATGGAGAGTTGTTGGTGGTGTTGTTGTTGTTGGATTCTGCTCCTCCGGCGGCCATAGATGCGATTTGGTGGTGTCAATTGGGGAGGACGGTCACTGGTTTTCTTTCCCTGAAGTAGAAGAGGCCTTCACTTGCGTGGTGGGAGAGTTATCAGGTGAGAGGATAAGGTAGGTGAGTGGGTGAGTTGGGAAAGGGGGAAAATTATGTGATGTATTATTTGTGAGGGTGTTGTAGTAATTTTAACTGTTTAAGGTTACCCAAAAAAGAAATGGGAAGAAAGAGGTGGGACGTCCCAAAATAGAAATTGGAAAGAAAGAGGTGGGACGGAGTGGTACAAGACAAAGTGAAGCATTGAGGAAAAAGAACCAACAAAACAACAATAAGGTACTTTTTGTTTAACTCTAATAATGAGCTCTACTTTCACAAGCCTACAAAACAAAATTATAAATGACAATCTAGGCAAAGAATTAAACAATATTACTACCTCTGTTTCTTCTCTTTCAACCTACTTCCTTTTTTGTCACTATTCACTGAATCACTTTGACCCAATGATTTGATCAGCAAAATAATACAAGAATTTTGTGATCATAGCATGGTCTCGTAGAGTTAACTTTCCTCTATAATACCCATAAAAAATTGTCAAAAAATTATATCGTCTTGCTATCAAAATTATCGAGTCAAAATGACCCAATTACGTGTTAAAAAGTCAAAGAAGGACGAACCAGAAGAAACAGACCAAATATTAGGAATGAAGACAAGGTATATATTGATGTCGAAATCTGAATTACCCTAGCTTCATGAAGTTCGAGAAACCTACAAGAATGTCAAATGCATCAAATCCAAGTCTCTGGAAAAGAGATGTTTTATAATGGATTTCATTAGTTTCACAATAGAGGTACTCCGTAGTCTTTCAAAAAAAAAACCCCACCATCTTTCAAAAAATGCAATAGGCAGTTACAGTGGAACGCCATTGAACAAAGACAGTTGGAAATTAAAAGAAGAATAGAGAATACCTTTTTTTTTTAAAGAATACACGGTGGTAGGGCGGTATAAACCCGCTTGGCATTAAAAGGGCTCCCAAACCTCAAAAGCTATTGGGGGGACCAGACCTAACCCAATAGATACAAACAGATCATAACACAAATCCAACCTAACATTACAGACTAATATCATGGGCTAGAAGGCCCAATAAAAAATTCGGTGGATCAACCAAATAAGTAGCCCACAGCTTTTCCTGAAGCCCATAGGAAGCCAACTGGTGAGCCACTTGGTTCGCCTCCCTACGCACACCATTCATAGCTGTGACTGTTACTGTTCCCAAACAAATCTTCAGCTCATTCATCATCCTATCCCTCTCGGTCATATCAATCATCCCCGACTTCATACACTGAACCACCGCCTGAGAATCAGTCTCTACTTGAATCGGCGCAGAAGAATGGTTCTTAAACCAATTGAAGCACAGATAGAGAGTTTTTGCTTCACACACCGAGATATCACTGTAAAAGGGATCTGGCCATGCATTGCTGCAACAAACTTCCCTTGATGATCACGAACAACACCACTAGCCCAGCCAATCTGTTAAACAAATCAACGGCGGCATCAGAGTGTAACTTGAGCCAATTTGCTGGCGATGGTGACCAGTTCTGAGGAATATCGGAATAACAACTGTGTGATTTGATAACAAGGTTAGATCCACTTCTTCCAAATATTTGCTTGCATCTTCCTCAATTTTGGAAAACTCAAACTTCTTCCCCTCCATTACTAATCTATTCCGTCTACTCCATATCATCCAGCAGAGTGAAGCCTTCTCAAGATTCAAGGAGTGGAAGGTCCTAGTAGAGAGTCAGGTGGGAAAGAAGGTGAAGAGGCTGCACACAGACAACGACTTAGAGTTTTGTTCATCAGAGTTCGATAGATTTTGCAAGGATCAGGGA
Source organism: Linanthus parryae (assembly GCA_023055425.1). Lineage (NCBI taxonomy): Eukaryota > Viridiplantae > Streptophyta > Magnoliopsida > Ericales > Polemoniaceae > Linanthus > Linanthus parryae. The sequence goes on from JALGPY010000002.1 coordinate 5,736,735, forward strand.
ATAGCACGCCATCGCACCGTTCGGCACACACCGCAGCAGAACGGTGTAGCCGAGAGAATGAATCAGACACTTTTAGTGAAAGCGAGGTGCATGCTTTCAAATGCAGGTCTTTCTAGAGGTTTTTGGGGAGAAGCAGTTTCCATGGCATGCTATCTCATAAATCGGAGCCCGCACACAGGTATAGGACCTATGGAAGTTTGGTCCGATAGAGCAGTGGATTATTCGGATTTGAGAGTCTTTGGTTGCATTGCCTATTATCACGTTGATGATGACAAACTAGAACCAATAGCTAAGAAGGGAATATTCATGGGTTTCAGAACAGGTGTGAAGGGATACAAGATATGGGCAGATAGCAATATTATACTTAGCAGAAGTGTAGTCTTTGATGAGAGTCCTATGTTGAAGAATTCTGTGGCATTAGAGCTTCGAAATGCAGAGAAGAAGGTGGAGGGAGAGTCGGATCCTGCTGATCCTAAGGATTCTGAAACCCCTACACCGCCGTCGGAGGCCGAAAAGGAAGAAGTAGAAGAGTCTGATAGTGAGGATGTGTCTCTACCTGAGGAACCGGATCATCAGAGTATTGATGTGGGAAGACCAAGGAGAGTCATAAATCCTCCGGCGAGATACATAGATGATAGTATGGTAGGATATGAATTGTAGGTAGCGGAGGAGGTAAAGGATGAGCCATCCACCTACAAGGTCGCTATATCTAGTTCTGAGTCATCACAGTAGATTGCCGCGATGGGAGAAGAGATGGAGTCTCTTAGCAAGAACTCGAATTGGGAGCTTGTTAAATTGCTTGCGAGAAGGAAGATAGTCAGTTGCAAGTGGGTCTTCAGAAGAAAAGAAGGTACTACAGCTGATGAGGGCATCAAGTATAAAAGCAAGGTTAGTTGCAAGAGGGTTCAGTCAAAAAGAAAAAGTTGACTACAATGAGATCTTGTCATCGGTGTTCAGACATACTTCGATCAGGGTGCTACTAGCGATGGTGGCACACCACGACCTAGAGCTTGAGCAATTGGATGTCAAGACGGCTTTCCTACATGGAGAGTTGGAGGAGGAAATATACATGAGCCAACCGGAGGGGTTCCAAGTTCCCGGAAAAGAACAACACATATGCAAGCTGAAAGAGATCTCTCTATGTCCTTAAGCAGTCGCCAAGGAAATGGTATAAGAGGTTTGACAAATTCATGATGAATATTGGTTACCACAGGTGCGAGTATGGTTGCTCCGTGTATCACAAGTTGTTGCGAAGTGGATTACGTATCTACCTAGTTCTATATGTGGATGATATTTTGATCGCAACTCAGAATATCAAGGAAATTAGAAAACTGAATAGGTCTCTCAGTGCGAAATTCGAGATGAAGGATCTGGGGGATGCTCGGAAGATATTAGGAGTTGAGATCTATAGAGAGAGGAAGAATAAGAAGCTTTTCTTGTCACAACAGAGATACATCAAGAAGATGTTGGCAAGGTTCGGGATGTTATAAGCTAAAGCTATAGATACTCTTGTGGTAACTAACATCAAGCTAGGAATGTACACCGTTCAGACTGAGGAGGAGAAAGAGTACATGTCCAAAGTTGCATATGCTAGCGCACTTGGAAGCCTCATGTATGCTATGGTCTGTACTCGAACGGACATATCAATCGCTGTTAGTGTGGTTAGTCGTTTTATGTCTCATCCGGGTAGGGACCATTGGCAGGCGGTGAAGCGGATATTCAGGTACCTTAAGGGTACGTCATACATTGGCATATGCTATGGGGTTAGTGAAGACATCTTGGTAGCTGGTTTCTCGTATGCGGACTATGCAGGGGATGTTGATAGTAGAAGATCAATGACAGGCTATGTATTTGCTCTATGAGAATCTGTTGTGAGTTGGAAGGCTACGCTACAGCCGACGGTGAATTTGTCCACCACGGAGGCGGAGTATATGGCTCTAACAAAAGCATCAAAGGAGACAATTTGGCTTAAGGGAATGGTCAATGATCTAGGGCTACTTCAAGATCAGGCGATAGCCTACTGTGACAGCTTGAGTGTAATTTGCTTAACAAGGACCAGGTTTATCATGAGAGAACCAAGCGTATTGACGTCATGTATCACTTTCTGAGAAGTGAAAGCAGGATCAAGATGATGAAGGCGGGGACTGCTGACAACCCTGCAGATATGTTCACCAAGCCGGTTCCGGAGAGCAAGTTCCAACATTGTCTGGAATTGCTTAACATCTTGAGCCAGTGAGCCCTTAGGGGCATGTCGGACCCGGTGGGGGTCCGGTGAGTCTCTATGATGAGAGACATTAGGTGCGGAGAAGACGTAGCTTTATTTACGAGAAGAGGAACAGCTGCTATTAACGAGAGAATTCAAGTCAAAGTGCAGATTTTTTAAGGAGGTGCCTTGAATTGTTGACTAGTCAAAAGGTGGCAAGAAGGAAGGAATTATGAATCAGTTTGGGCGGAAATTAATTATGGCAACCACAAAGTTATTTCCATATCAAAGATGGAAACTTAGGGCGGGCACTTGTGTGACCTCCTTTTTGGGGTTTTTTTTAGTAGTATATAAGGACCCCTTGTTCCAAGTTTCATACGCAAAAACAAAGTGTAATTGTTCTTCTTAAGTGAATAAAGGGTGCTTTTTCTGCCGTGGAGGTAGTTAGTGAATATTTCGCTAGCGAACCACGTAAAATCCCGTTGATCTTCTTTATTCGTTCATTGTTCGTGAGGTGGTTTGTCATAACTGTTAATAAGGGTGCTATTTAAACACGTCGTAACAGAACTAAGCACGAAACGTTACTAAACGAAGAGTCGCAATTAAGGTGTAATTAGGAGATGAACCAGAGCTGAAAATGGACTTTTGGACACGTTTCTTAATAAGTGTGCAAAAAGCAACTAGGAAGAAACTAATGAAACAAAGGTAGTGCATAATTATTATGCTTGATTTACATACATGTCTCTATCTGAAAGGTATAAGAAAATAATACATACAATGGCATGAAAGCAATATAGTGGTGGACAGCGGTTCAATTGTGATGGTTGGTTGTGAAGGTGGTGTATGGCGGCGGCTACGATGGTGTAGGGTGGCGGTGGCGGCGGTGATTTGTGGTGGAGACATTAGTATGGAGATGTTGCCACCATGCTTCACTTTTCAAAAAACGACTTCCTGATTTGGAAAGTGTAAGGGCTAGTTTGAGAATACTGTGCGGTGCTAGAAAGCTGCTGTGTGAAAACACTATGGAAAAGCTGCTGTGAATTCTTGATGAAATGTTGTTTGGTAAATATTACGTAAAAGCTGCTGTGAAATATTGATATAGTGATCTTGTGTTTGGTAAAATCAACTGTTAAATTGTTGTGAGAGGGTAAAATGAAAATATATGACACATGTCATTTCCGAAAAGATAACTATTGATATTATAAAAAAATTGTAAGGTTAAAATCGGTTGTAGACAAATTAATTAAAAGCACTTTCTGGAAAAGCATATCCCCCTTGCTTTATGAAAACTGCTGTGGGACGGCATAAATTGTCCGAAAAAGCAGAAATTTTATTTTTACCAAACACACTAAAACTTCTGCTGTTGGAAAACAGCAGTGTTGGCAGCAGAAGTATTACCAAACTCATCCTAAGTCATTTTACTTCATCTGATGATTTTTTTCTACTTGGTAAAATATTTTACTAGATAAATTTCCAAACAAACACCCAAACAAGGGTAAACACCCTACTTGATTAAAAGATTTACTACACAAATTTGGCACAACGAAGGGGTGGAAGTGTTATTTCTCAAAACCTAAAGGGGTGAATGTGTCCTTTACCCATCTTTTCGCGACGGGCGGGAATAGCAGTAGTAGGACAACGCGTTATATTGCCGCAGTCAGTGTTAAGCGGGTTAATAAATACGAAGATTAGCTTTCTTAGCGGTTGTTAATTACGCAATTAGCCAGTGCCTATATATCTAATTACCGCCATCGTTTCGCCTCACCGCCTTAATCAATCTAGGTCTCAAACCCATCTTTCCAAAACTCGCAATTGTGATTGCAGAGAGAGAGAGAGAGAGAGAGAGAGAGAGAGATCAGAGAGAGAGAGACAGAGGGAGAGAGAGAGAGACGACGGTGGAGGCTCCTTATCATCGCCGGCGACGGACGGAGGCCTTGATTTCTCGCCGGCGATGCATCTGCGGATTTGACTCCCAAGTCAAAGTTCGGTCAACGAAGGTCTCTCGGCTATCAGCGGCGGTGATTTGTTCACCGATTAGGTCATCCGAAACTGTTGATTAGGGCATCCGAAGGCAATGTAAGTCTTCGCTCTCTCTCTGTTTTTAGGCAATGTATGTGCTGATTTGGTTTTCAAGCTTCACTCTGGTGACGTGAAGAAGAGGAGTGAAGGAGATCTGCTTTTCAAGGTAATCTGTTTGGCTATTGTATTATTTTTCAGAAGCACTTTTTAATGTACTTTACCCTTTCTGTTTATCTATGTTACCATATTTGCCACGCATATTTTAATTAATATTTAATTTAATCAACTAACTGTGTGAATTCCTGGTTGAACATAATAAGAATGTTTACTGGTTTACTTACCCTTAATTAGCTTACCTTGTAATTTAAACCCAATTTTTTTTGGGCTGAACCCTTTCGCTACATATTAATGGTAGCTGCCAGCATTGAGAGCTGTTAACCATTTTTTAATCTTTGGCACTTGCTTAGACATCCTTGTTGAGAAGAGTTACAATACATATATATCATTGTAGAGAAGAGTTAAATCAGCTTTTTTTTTTTTTTTTTTTTTTTTTTTTTTTTTTTTTTATCATCCCAGGTCACTGTGCTATCAGTGGCGGTGATTTGTTCACCCACCTCCGCTCCAAAGATGATGGTGTTTCAAAATCGTTTGTGCGATACATATTCTCCCTCCCTTCGATTAGGGTATCTTCATGCTCTCCGTTAATTTTCCAATTCTGAACATTGATTAGTGTTTCGGATTGTTGTATGGTTGAATTATTCTATGTTGATTTGTTCCACTGTTTGGTTACAGTATGTGCTGATTTGTTTTCAAGATGGTGACTTGAAGAAAAGGGGCGGCAAAAAGAGGAATGGGAGGAAATCTGTTTGGCTATTTTATGCTTTTCAAGGTAATCTGTTTGCTAGGCATATTTTAATTGATATTTAAGCAACTAACTGTATGGAGTCTGAAGATTTAGTTACCCCACTTAGCTTTCCTAGTAATTTAAACCCAAATAACAACTTTTTTTTGGGCTGAACCTTTCGTATTAATTATAGCTAGCTGCCAGCATTAAGAGCTGTCAACCATTTTATTAGGTGCCTCATTGAGCTTTAATCTTTGGCCACTTGCTTAGACATCTTTGTAGATAAGATGTTACAACACATATGTATCCAGTCACATTTAAAATAAGCAGAGAGGTACAGTAAAGTAACACTTATGTTATTGTTTCATTCATGGGCTGGGATTTGGGGGGGGGGATGTATGATGCAAAAGAACTTCGGATTCAGTTTGATATTATATGTATCATGCGGTAATGTAGGTAAAGCTTTACATGCTTAATTTTGTGAAATTCTTTCAAAGATGCAAGAATGTGCCCCACAGTAAGTGGTATAGGAAAATTGAATAGAGAATAATAACAAAGAAACGAAGAAGTCTTTGTTAGCAAACCTTGGCCAACGTTTTTGTTTGTGGGCCATGAGTGTTGTTTGGACGCCTAGATTTTGGTTAAGCAGTGTTGGATATTTTTGAGACAAATGGAGATGAAGGGGATGAAATTTGGGCTATTTTTTTTGATTATTTTCTCTGTTCATCTCAAACTTGAAGCAGCTTACCAGTTTAGTTAATTGCTATGTATGATTTTGACTTCTGAGATCAGTAAATGTGATTACATGTTTTAGGTGAAGCGATAAGTCTTGCAAGTGTACCCAGTTGAGAGTTAACTTAAAACACGATTATAAACTAGGTCCTTCATTGTCATGTAGAGTTGTGAGTTGTAGTGACTGAATGTTTGGAGAAAGTCAGAAAACTATTACGTGGCAGTCATGTTATACAAACAGTGGATACAGACACACAAGCTAAATTTTTGGAGTTCTTCACTGAAATTTTAGGCCAGGAACATGGAGGGGGTAGTTACAATATTGAATTGAGCATGTTGAGAATTCGATGGTATGCGTTTGGAGGTAATGAGATGTTTGATGTGCGTTGCTGGAGATGGGTATTTTTGTCGAGCAAAACAGAGATGGAAGAAAAGTGACATGGATGAAGGCTGGAGAAAAACACTGCTTGGTGGAGACTATTTAAAGAACTTATTTACAACTGTTTAGTCATGAATAACTTATCTTATGTGGTCTAGCGGCCACTTGTAACATGATTGTGTAGGAAGTTGGAAGTTCTTATGCGTAGAATCTTATTCTCTGAATGTACATTAAAGGAACATTTTGATAATTGTGAGTGTTTGTGTGTGTGTGTGTGTGGGGGGGGGGGGGGGGGGGGGGAATAACCAGAGTAGTGAAGTAGATTTTGGGTTTAAGCGATGGTTTTGTGTTAGTTGAAAATGATATGTGGCCTGGATGATTGTATAGGCCCCAAATTTGTATGACCCGACATTATCATATGTACCCAACATTCTGTAACTCGTCGGACTAAGAGAGCCCCATGTAAATGTAACTAATGTCATCTACATTCTCGGAACCTGTTTTTACCTTAATGAAAGTATCCGATTGAAATGATGACCTCATCATTTACAATTATGGAAACCTCAAATTTTCTGAACTGAGCAACAACATCAACATGTTTACTAAGTCATCATCTGTTCAATTCGCCAACCCTAGCTATAATCCTCTTGTGAATTATGGACTTGAACATTTCCAACTTCTATAGCCCCAAACTTTTATGACCCAACACTATCATATGTACCCAACATTCCCGAAATCAGTAATCCGTCCAACTTTGAGAGCCCGAGAGCCCTGTGGAGATGTAAGTTGTGCCATTTTCATTCTCCAAGTTTGTTTATATCTTACCTAATGAAAAGTATCCGATGGAAATGATGACCTCATCATTTACTATTCCGAAAACTTCACATTATTTTAATTTTTGAACTGAAATAACCATCAATCATGTTCACCAAATAATCATGTATTCTATTTGCCTTCCTTGGCTAGAATTTCTTGTGGAATATGGACTAAACATTTCCAATTTCTGTAGCTCCAAAGTTTTTAGACCCACAACATTCATATGTACTCAACATTCCCAGAAGCAATAAATCGTCAACTAAGAGAGCGTCCCGTGGAAATGTAACTCATATCATCTCAAATTTTGAAACTTGTTTTTACCTTACCCAATGAAAAGTATATGATGGAAATGATGACCTCATCATTATTTACGGTTCGGAAAACCCCAAACTTACGGAACTAAAATAACCATAAACGTGTTTATCAAATCATCACATATTCTATATACCTTCCTTAAGATAGAATCCTCTTGCGAAATATGGGCTCGAACATATTCAGTTTCTATAGCGCCAATTTTTTTGACCCAACACTATCATATGTACCCAACATTACCGAAATCAATAACTTGTTCAACTATGAGAGCTTTGGAAATGTAACTTATGTCATCTCCATTCTCAAAACCTGTTTTTACATTACCCATTGAAAAGTATTCGATGAAAATGATGACCTCATTATTTACGACTCCAAATACCCCTAATTATCTGAACCGAATTAACGATCAACACATTTACCAAATCATCTATTCTATCTTCCTTCCTAACTAGAATCCTCTCGTAGAATATGGACTGAACATTTCCAATTTCAATAGCCCAAAAGTTCAAACCCACCACCGTCATATGTACCCAACAGTACCGAAATCAATAACTTGTCGAACTATGAGATATCCGTGGAAGTGTAACTTATATCATCTCCATTCTTGAACCGTGTATTTACCTTACCCAACGTACACTATCCGAATGAGATGATAACCTTATCATTTTTGATTTGGGAAACTCCGAACTTTTTCTGAACTGAAGTGACTATCAAAGTTTTTACCATATCATCATCTATTCTATTACATTCCTCAGCTACAATCCTCTTGTGAAATATGGACTTTGAACGTTTCCAATTTATATAGCTCCGAATTTTTTTGACCTAACACTATCTTATGTACCTAACTCTCGTCCAACTTAGAAAGCCCCGTGGAAATGTAAGTTATATCATCTCCATTCTCGAAACATGTTATTACGTTACTCAATGAAAAGTATACGGTTGAATTGATGACCTCATCATTTACAATTCCGAAAACCCCTAAGTAACAACCATTGTGTTCACCAAATCATCATCTATTTTATTTGCCTTCCCTCGCTAGAATCCTCTCCTGAAATATTGACTTGAACGTTTTCAAATTCTGTAGCCCCAAACCTTTATGACCGATCATTATCATCTCTACCCAACATTCCGGAAATTAATAACTCGTCCAACTGAGTCCCGTGAAAATCTAACTTATATGATCTGCATTCTCGAAACCTGTGTTTACAACTTTACATTACCCAATGAGAAGTATCCGATGGAAATGATGACCTCATCATTTACGATTCTAAACATCAACGTGTTGTCTAAATCGTCATCAGCATCTATTCTATTTTCCTTCCTTAGCTAGAATCCCCTAGTGAATGTGGACTTGATCTTTTCCATTTCTATAGTACCTTTCTATAAGCCCGAAATTGTTCGACCCAACATCATATGTACTCAACATTTTCGATATTAATAAATCGTCCAACTAAGAGTGCCCCCTTGGGATTGTAACTCATATCATTTCCATTTGAGAAACTTGTTTTTACCATACCAATGAAAAGTATCCAATGGAAATGATTACCTCATCACATATTTGAACTGAAGAAACCATCAACGTGTTTATCAAATCATCATCTATTCTATTTGCCTTCCTCTACTAGAATTCTCTCGTGAAATATGGACTTGAACATTTCCTATGTCTATAGCCCCAAATTTTTATGACCCAACACTAATATATGCATTCAACATTCCCGAAATCAATAACTCGTCTAAGTTAGAGACCGGTGGAAATATAGCTTATATCATCTCCATTCTTGAAACCTGTTTACCTTACCCCATGGAAAGTTCCCTATTGAAATGATGAACTCATCATTTACGATTCCGAATACCCCAATGCTCTGAACTGAAGTAACTATCGCGTGTTTACCAATTCATCATTTATTCTATTTGACTTTCTTAGCTAGAATCCTCTCGTGAAATATAGACTTAAAAAGTTTTCAATTTCTGTAGCCCCAAATTTTATGACAAACACTGTCATGTGTGCCCTATTCCAAAAATCTATAACTTGTCAGAGTATGAGTGCCATGTGGAAACGTAACTTATATCATCTCCATTTTCGAATCCTGTTTTGACCTTACCTAATAAAAAAAGTATGCGATGGAAATGGTGACCTGATCATTTAGAATTCCGGAAACCCCAAATTATCTGAAATGAAGTAACCATCAACACGTTTATCAAATCATATAATTCTATTTGCCTTCCCTAACTAGAATCCTCTCGTTGAATATGGACTAAACATTTCCAAATACCGCAGCCCCTAAGTGTTCATTCCCACCACAATCATATGTAGTCTACATTCCCGAAATCAATAACTTGCCCAACTAAGAGGACCCCAGTGAAATGTTACTTATGTAATTCTAATCCAATGAAGAGTATCGTATGCAATTGATGACCTCATCATTACAATTCCGAAAACCCCAAATTTTCCGAACTGATTTTACCATCAACGTGTTTAGTAAATCATTTTCTGTTCTATTGCTTTCTTAACAAGAATTCCCTCGAGAAATATGGACTTGGACATTTCCAATTTCTATAGCCCCAAATTCTTATGACAAGACACTTGTTTTTACATTACTCATCATTTACGATTTTGAAAACCCCAAATTTTCTGAACTGAAGTAACACCATCAACATGTTTACCAAATCATCATCTATTCTATTTGGCTTCCCTAGAATCAATAAATCGTCCGACTAAGAGAGCCCTATGTGGAAATGTAACTTATATTATCTCAATTCTCGAAACTTGTTATTACCTTACCTCTTGAGACGTATCCGGTGGAAATGATGACCTCATCATTTACCTTTCAGAAAACCCCAAATTTTCTTAACAGAAGTAACTATCAACGTGGATACCAAATTATCATCTACTCTGTTTGCTTTCCATAGCTAGAATCCTCTTGTGAAACATGGACTTAAACATTTCCAATTTCTGTAGCCCCAAATTTTATAACCTAACACTGTCATATTTACCCAACATCCTCGTAATCGTCCAACGAAGATAGCCCCCTCTAAATGTACCTTATACCATCTCCATTCTCGAAACTCGTATTTACCTTACCCAATGAAAAGTATCTGTTGGAAATGATGGCCTCATTATTTCCAATTCGGAAACCCGAAGTACCCATAAACATGTTCACCAAATCATCATCTATTCTGTTTTCCTTCCTTAGTTAGAATCCTCTCGTGAGATATGGATGAATATTGCCGTTTTCTATAGCCCAAATTTTTATGACGCCACACTATTATAGGTACCGAACATTCCCGAAATCAAGAATTCGTCCAACTAGGGGAGCCCTGTGGAAATGTAATTTATATCATCCCCATTCTCGAAACTTGTTTTTACCATACCCAATGAGAAGTATCCGATTGAAATGACGACCTCATCATTTACGATTCTGAAAACCCCAAATTTTCTGAACTGAGGTAACCATTGTGTTCACCAAATCATCATCTATTTACCTTAATCAATGAAATGTATCATATTGAAATGATGACCTCATTATTTATGATTCCATTGTACCCCAGTAACCCCACATTCCCACATTTTCTGAACTGAAATAACAATCAACGTGTTTAACAATTCATCATTCTATTTGACTTACCTAGTTAGAATCCTCTCGTGAAATATGGACTTGAACATTTCCAATTCCTATATCCCCAATTTTTTATGACCAACACTATCAAATGTACCCAACATCCAACATTGCCGAAATCAACAACTCGTCCAAATAAGAGAGCCTCGTGGAAATGCAAATCATCTATTCTATTTGCCTTCCCAAACTAGAATCCTCTGGTGGAATATGGGCTGAACATTCCTATTCTATAGCGCCAAAGATTTCAGACCCACCACAATCATATTTATCCAACATTCCCGAAATTTAGTAACTTACGTCAACTCACTCCTCGAAACCTGTTTTCACCATACCCAATGAAAAGTATTTGATTGAAATGATGACCTCATCATTTTGAATGTCAAAACCCCCAAATATTCTAAACTGAAGTAACAATCAACTTGTTTACCAAATCATCATCTATTGTATTTGCCTTCCCTAGCTAGAATCCTTTCGTGAAATGTAGACTTAAATATTTTCAATTTCTACTGCCAAAATTTTGTTGACCCCACACTATCATATGTACCCAACATTCCCGATATCAATAGCTTGTTCAACTATGAGAGCCCTGTGAAAATGTAACTTATATCATCTCCGTTTCCGAAGCCTGTTTTTACCTTACCTAATTGAAATTATCCAATGGAAACGATGATCACATTATTGACAATTACCAAGACCCCAAATTATTTAAACTGGAGTAACCATCAACACGTCTACCAAATCATCTATTCTATTTCCTCTCTAATTAGAATCCCCTCGTGAAATGTGGACTGAACATTTCCAATTTCTGTAGCCCCAAAGTTTTCATACCCACTACAATCATATGTACTCTACTTTCCCGTAATCAATAACTCCAACTAAGAGGGCCCCATGGAATGTGACTTATATTATTCTAACCCAATGAAGATTATCCTATGTAAATGATGACCTCATCTGGTATGATTCCAAAAACCCCAAATTATTTGAGCTGAAGTAACCATCAACACATTTACCAAATCATCATGTCCTAACCAGAATCCTCTCGTGGAACATGGATTCCGAAAACCCAAATTATTTGAGCTGAAGTAACCATCAACACATTTACCAAATCATCATCTCATAACTAGAATCCTCTCGTGGAATATGGACTAGATGTTTCCAAATTTTGTAGCCCAAAGTTTTCAGACCCACCGCCGGAAATAATAACTTGTCCAACTACTAAAATAGTCCCATGGAAATGTAACTTGTGTCATTCTAAAAGCGCTATTTTTTGTACATAATCACCACCGAGTAGCCAACACAATATATGAATTTTTAATGTTTTAATTTGGCTTGCCCTACTAGGAAAATATCGTGGAAGATGGAGGCCTATCTCATTCACCAAACCAGTTTATCTTAATCCAAGTAGTATATTCATTCAATACGAGAATACAGTGGCAAACCTTGAAATTTGTGATTGGAGAATATGGGTTTCAAGGCTACATCACATTTTGGTTATGTTGGTGGTAGTTCCTTAAAATTTGAAATTTTGGGACAGAAGGATTCGAGGAAGCTAATACAGGGAAAAATTATAATTACTATCGGGAAGGACAATGAAGTAATTTGGTTTTCTCTTGTTCTTTTGGGTTTGGAGTTTTATTTGTTGGTGACTTGGGAACACGACATATTTTGTCCGTGTAAGGAATTACTTGTGTTATATTTCAAGAGAAAACCAAAGGATCTGTATATAGAAGAATATTAAAAATTTGAAGTGAGATGACTGGCTTTGTAGACGCTAAATCTATGGAGTGGTTCAGTGAGATTTGAGGCCAGGAACTTGGAGGGGTGTTTTACAATATCGAATTGAGCATGTTAAGAATCCAATGGTATGCGTTTGGAGAAAATAAGAGGTCTGATGTGTGTTGCGTGTGATGAGTATTTTTGTCGAGCGAAATAGAGATGGAGGAAAGGTGACATGGATTTTTGGCTGGAAAATAATACAGTTCGGTGGAGACTATTTGAAGAACTTATTTACAACTGTTTAGTCATGAATATTATGTCTTATGTGGTCCGACGGCCACATGTCACATGATTGTCTAGGAAGTTGGAATGTTCTTATGTGTGGGATCCTACTCTCTGAATGTACAGTAGAGGAACTTTTTGACAATTCTGAGTGTTTGGGGGGGGGGGGATTAATTTAACTAGGATGTAGTGAAGTAGATTGAAGGTTAAGGCGCGGTTTTGTGCTAGTTGAAAATAATGTGGCCTGTATGATTGTCTCATATTAGATGAGGCCAAGGAAGAAAGGGAGATGACTGATGCTAAGAAACAGAGGAGGAAGATAGTGTGGATCTGCTTGTTTTGTGTTAGTTTCTTGAAATTCTATTTGGAAAAAGAGACCCTCTTGTAGTAGAAATGAATTTGAAGTGTGCAACGATATTTTGAATGTTGTGTTCTTGTGGTGAGTTCATGTTATGGAAAGGGAAGAAGCAGGAGATGGAGGTGAGCAAACAAGAGGTGGATAAAAAGATAAGGTAAAGACATATAGTTTGATGTTTGGGCTCAGTAAGTTTTGAAATTTTGAGGGATATGCTTGATTTTTAAGTCTGGTTAGGGACCTGCCACATTTTTGGTTGCTTCACACTATTAGATAAGATTGATTTGGTCATCAAGATGTGTGGATTTCCACTTTAGTTGAAGTTGGTGAAGTGATTTTATATAGTTTCATATCAGAATTGGGATTAGTTAAGAGCGTATGGATAGAAAAGCTAGTTTAACTATGGTTTTTGTTTAGGCGGTCTAATTTACCCTAAGCCAGGTAAATGGTTGCTATGTTGTATTTGATGTTTAGTTGGATTGTGGTGGCGTAATAGAAATATTCCTAACTTAAGTCTGTTCGCTATGAAGTGATTAGATCAAAATGATTTACGGACCCTAGAAGGAAATGGAAAGGATTTGATTGAGTTGCTGGATATTTAGGGCTTGTCTTCAGAACTTGATTACATATAATGGTGAGGGTAAGTTTGTATTTGTGGTTCAAGTAATGTTCTTGTCAAATCTGTATCGATTAGCTAGAGTCAAAAGAACAAGAAACTAGAAATAAACTGTAGAGCTGTATTCAGATTAGAAGAGGGATCGAAAGCAAGGCATGGTTAGCCTGGGAAATTACCTGTAGGGAAATTACAGTCAATTAGATATTTGGTGGTCTTTGTCTTTCAAAATTCCTAGGTGTGTTTGCAGGAGTTGTGAATTAGATTTCCTTAGCCAATTAGAACAGTCCCATCATTATCTTAATCATTCTGATTCCTGAATGCCCAAAATGTTCAGTGCCAAATGGCCACCACACGCAAGTGCAACATCTTGACGGAACCAAGCTATCTACACGCAATGAATGTAAACCATTGAAATGATCACCTATATAATTTCCAGTTCCAGAAATCACTGATTTTTCGAACCCAGATGACCAGAATATACCTAAACTTTATGAATTTATTATGTCTTGGCCTATTTGAACTATTCCATTGGACTGATGACCTCTAAATCGGAAAGTTTTAAGTACCAGAATTAACATTTACTCAAAATTAATATACCTCACCCACTGAAAATAATTTCATCAAATGATGACCTATATCATTCTAATTGTAGGAACTCTGTATTTTACACCCTCCATATCCACCACAACCATATCTACCGAGACTTATGTACTTACTTTTCCTTACTCAATTAGAATCTCCCATGGATTGATGATTTATAGCATCTCAAATGACTTACTCTCTACCCCAATTCTTTTGAACCCGCCTTAACAATGTTCCCGGTATTCACATAACCAATTTACCTTGCCCCATTAAAGTAATCCCATGAAAATTATTGAGTTCTGTTATTTCCAATTCCACGAAGCCTCATATAATGATTTAATTTTTTCTAACGAAGTTAGAACGCTGTCATCCAATGACATCTATGTGATCTCCATTTACGATTCCGAAAATTCAAAACTTTCGAACTATCATGTCAACAAATCATCATGTATTCTATTTAAATATATTTACCAATATTTTATATGTTCTATTTTACTTTCCTACATACAATGATACAAATTCCTATATGTTTCATTTTCTTTAGGCGCTTAATTTTATAAATCCACCTCAACAATATGTTCCGACTAATTACGTAGCCCGATTCAACTAATCCGGCGAAACTCCTTATATTTTGAACCTAATAATCACTAACCTTACCATCCCTTGCTAGAATCCTCTTGTGAAATATGGACTTGAACATTTTCGATTTCTATCGCCCCAACTTTATATGAAAATGTAACTTATCATCTTCATTATCAAAACCTGTTTTTATTATATGTGACGAGAAGTATCAGATTGAAATGATGACCTCATCATTCATGATTCCGAAAACCCCAAAATTTCTGAAGAGAAGTATCTGTTTTTAGTAACCATCGTGTTTTACTAAATCATCATCTATTATATTTGCCATCCTTAGAATATGGACCCGAACATTTCCAATTTCTATAGCCCCAAAATTTTATGACCCGATACTGTCAAATGTACCCAACATTCCAGAGATCAATCACTCGTCCGACTAAGAGAGCTCTGTGGAAATGTAACTTATATCATCTCCATTCTCGGAACCTGTTTTTACATTAATGAAAAGTATCCGATTGAAATGATGACCTCATCATTCATGACTTTAAAACCACAAATTTTCTGAACTGAAGCAACAACATCAACGTCTTCACCAAAGCATCGTCTGTTCTATTTTCCTTCTCTCTCTAGAATCATCTCCAGAAATATGGAATTGAACATTTCCTATTTATATTGCTCCAAACTTTTATGACCCCAACACAATCATATGTACCTACCATTCCCGAAATCAATAAGTGTATGACGAAAAAGAACTTCGGATTCAGTTTGATATTATATGCATCACGAGGTAATGTAGTTAGAGCTTTACATGATGCAAGAATGTGCCCCATAGTAAGTGTATAGGAAAATTTAATATAGAATAATAAGAAAGAAACAAAAAAGTGTTTGTTGGCAAACCTAGGTCAACGTTTTTGTTTCAGGCCATAAATGTTGTTCGGACTCCTAGGTTTTGGTTATAAGCAGTATTGGATATTTTTTAGACAAATGGAGATTAAGGGGATGAAAATCAGGCTGTTTTTGGTTATTTTCTCTCTCCATCTGAACTTGATTGCTATGTATGACTTTAACTTTTTGAGATCAGTAAATGTGATTATATGTTCTTGGAGATATAACCTTTGCAGAATTTTGGAGTTTTTTGAGGCTGGAGGGATTTTAGATTTTACTATAGATGTCTTATTACAGTTTGATTCAGTAACGAAGTAATAATAGTGATTTCGCAGAAACCTTCACCTGGTTGGTTGTGCCTTGGTTTTCAACTGGAGGAGAGTTTCTTTGGTTACCTAGAAATGATACTAGTGGATGAAGATTGCTGAAGCTTCTTGTAGACTCTTGAACTTTGGATTAGGTGAAGCGAGAAGGCTTGCAAGTCAACCCAGTTGAGAGTTCACTTTAAACACAATTATAAAATGGGTCCTTCAATGTCATGTAGAGTTGTGAGATGTAGTGATCTGAACACATGTGGAGAAAACTATTACGTGGAAGTCATGTTTCACAAACAGTGGATACTGAAATTTTAGGCCAGGAACATGGAGGGGGTAGTTAAAATATTGAATTGAGCATGCTTAGAATCCTGAGTTTGAACTTTGAAGGAAATGAGATGTTTGATGTTTGTTGCAGGAGATGGGTATTTTTGTCGAGCGAAACAGAGATTGAGGAAAGATGACTAGGAATAAGGCTGGAGAAAAACACTGTTTGGTGGAGAATATTTAAAGAACTTATTTACAACTGTTTAGTAACTTATCTTCTGTGGTCCAACGGCAACTTGTCACCTGATTATGTAAGAAGTTGGAAAGTTTTTATGTGTGGGATCCTATTCTCCAAATGTACGTTAAAGGGGGGGGGGGGGGTTAAATAACTAGAATATAGTGAAATAGATTGATGCTTTAAGAGACTGTTTTGTGTTTGTTGAAAATGATATGTGGCATGTATGATTGTCTCATAGAAGAGGAGGACAAGAAAGAAAGAGAGATGACTGATGCAAACAAACAGATGAGGAAAATAGCGGATCTGCTTGTTGTGTTAGTTCTCGAAATTTTACTTTGAAGAGGAGATCCTCTTGTAAAAGAAATGAATTTGAAGTGTGCGACGAGCTTTGATATTGAATGTTGTATTCTTGCGGTGAGTTAATGTTATGGAAAAGGAAGAAGCAGGAGATTGAGGTGAGCAAAGAAGAGGTGGATAAATGGACAAGGTAATACATAGTTTGATGTTTGGGCCCCATAAGAGTCGAGATTTCAAGGATATGCTTGATTTATGAACCTAGTTAGGGACCTGCCACATTTTGTGGTTGCTTTTAGATAAGATTGATTTGTACATCAAGATGTGTGGATTTCCACTTTAGTTGAAGTTGGTGAAGTGATTTTACATAGTTTCATATCAGAATTGGGATTAGTTAGAAGCGTATGGATATAAAAGATAGTTGAATTATGGTTTTAGTATAGGCGGTCTAATTTACACTAGGTCAGGTAAATGGGTTCTAAGTTGCATTGATGCTGAGTTGGATTGTGGTGGTGTACTAGAAATATTCTTAATTATAGCTGTTTGGCTATGACGTGATTAGAGCAAAAAGATTGAGGATCCCGAGAAGGAAATGGAAATGATTTTATTGAGTTGCTGGATATTTTGGGCTTGTCTTCAGAACTAGATTACATGTAATTTTGAAAATTCTGTAGTAATGTTGAGGTTATGTTTGTATTTGGGGTTCGATTAATGTTCTTGACAAATCTGTGTTTGATTATCGATAAGCTAGAGTTAAAGACCAAGAAACTAGAAATAAACCGTAGAGTTGTATTCCGATTAGACTAGGGATGGAAAGTCAAGGCATGGTTAGCCTAGGAAATTACCTGGTGGGATGGCCTATATGGCCTCAAAATCGAAATTTAATGTACCACCACCAACAATTACCCAGAATTAATCAAATTAATATACCTCACCCAGTGAGATTAATTTTATGGAATGATGACCTATATCATTCTATTTGTAGGAATGCCGCATTTTAGACCCTACATATCCACCATAACCATATCTACCCATACTTAATGTACTTTTCCTCACTCAGAATCTTCCATGGATTGATGATTTATAGCATCTTCAATTACTTACTCTCTCCACACTTGTGTGAGCTCTTCTTGATGAAAATATTCCAAATTATTGGAACCGAATGACAATACCCACACAAAACCAGTTTATCTTGGCCATTTGAAATACTCTGATGGAACCGATGACTTATATTTAGTGTTTGGAGATAATTTGTGCAAAATTCTAGAATGGCCGATATTCAAGGTCGTTGTATTGTCATAGGTGTTTGGGGGTGTTGATGTAATGTAGATAGTGATTTTAGTTTGATATGGTATGGGTGTTGAGGTAATGCAGTCATCGGTTTACTTGGTTGGTTTATGGTAAATGTTCGGATGATGCAATATGATATGCTAAATGATGACGGGAAGGTTGGATACGAATAAATTATAACACCCGGAAGAAATGGAACAGTAGTTGTTGGTCTAGTTAACATATTTGCTTGTGAGCAGCAATTGGACAATTTTTTGAGAGGGAAGTGAAATGGTCATTTTCTTTTGTTGCTTTTAAATTCAGAATTAGTTTATCTTCATGTTCGGTACAAGATCAGCTCATGCATTTACTTCTTTTTGGATTTAACCAAGGTTACATGGGCTTTTTTGGGTGGTCGTGGGCTGTTGATGTAATAAGAGCTTGGATGTTTGATAGGATATGAATGCCAAGGTAATGGGGTGGATAAGAAAATGAAAAAGGAACATTAAGAAGGAAGAAAGGAGAAGTCAAGTGGACACAAAAGGTTTAGGTAATGATAAAAAGGACAAGTGAGGTGTACTGAATATTTTGCAGGATGGCATGTTTAGATTTTGGTGATTCTTTATTTGTGGACAGGTTATGGAGATGGTGTTGGTGAGGGAGGGACAGACATGGTGGTTGTTGTCGTGAACTTAAAAGGTGAGTCTGGATAGTGATTTATGCTGGACTGATACCCTATGAGACTTCCTGCTTGATTTTGGTCTGGACTCGGCAGACACACCATGGTTGCCTAGAGTAGCTCCAGGATTAGAAAACTCAGCCATGAAAGAACGAAAGCTGAACCGAATTTTGAAATAATCTGACGAGTAGGATTTTACTCCGAACTAGAGAATAGCAAGCTCTGATACCATATAAGCGTATGGAAAACTATTTGTCGTTATAGGCAAAGGAAAGAAAGGTAACTAAAGGCTAATGAGTTTAACTTCTAAAATCAAGGTCAACTTTATGAAAATCTATTCAAATCATGTGAGCTATAAGAGAAAAATCTTTCCAAACCAAACCACTTTGACGTCATCACATCGGGGCTAAGTATATCTTGATGTGGTCTGCCGATAAGATGAATTGATTAAGTTATGTTTGTGTTTGATTCTGTGATCACGGAATGTGGTCATTTGTGTTTTAAGTTCATTTTGTGCAAAATTATAGAAGTGGTCGATGTTCAAGGTCGTTGTTGTGTCTTCATAGGTGTTTGGGTTGGTTGATGTAAGGTGAACAGTGATTTAGTTTGATTTGATATGGATGGCAAGCTAATACAGTCTTCGGTTTACTTGGTTGGTTATGGTAAACGTTCGAATGATGCAATATGATGTGCCAAATAATGACGGGAAGATTTTAAACAAAGAAAGTATAATACGCGGAAGAAATGGAACAATAGTTGGCAGATCTAGTAAATGTTTTTGTTTGTGAGCAACAATTGGATGCCTTTGGTTGTATTCCGTTTTGTGGAAGAAAGTGGAGATAGAGGGAAGTGAAATGGTCATTTACTTGTGTTGCTTTTAAATTCAGAATTAGTTTATCTTCATGTTTGGTACAAGATCAGCTCATGCATTTACTTCTTTTTGGATTTAGCCAAGGTTACACTGGTTTTTTGGTGGTCGTGGGTGGTTGATGTAATAAGACCTTGGAAGTTTTATAGGATATGAATGCCAAGGTAATGGGGTGGATAAGAAAATGAAAAAGGAACATTACGAAGGAAGAAAGGAGAAGTCAAGTGGACACGAGGTTTAGCTAATGATAAAAAAGGACAAGTGAGGTGTACTGAATATTTGGCAGGATGACATGTTAGATTTTGGTGATTCTTTATTTGTGGACAGGTTATGGAGATGGTGTTGGTGATGGAGGGACATACATGGTGGTTGTTGTTGTGAACTTAAAAGGTGAGTCTGGATAGTGATTTATGCTGGACTGATACCCTATGAGACTTTTTGAACATGATGAGATTGGTTTTGGGATAATGTCTGAACAGGGGTTTGACACGGGAACACTGATAGACTTTTGTAAGTTATAGGTTGCGAAGTTGATGCATGGATTTAGGATTTTTCAATGTCTGCATTGAGGATTATGTAATTCAATTATTGTTTAGTGGTATTTATCTTGGGATTAAAGATGTTGGATTCCTTGAGGTTTATTATGGCTGTAATATTGGATTTGTCCTCTGGGCACAGAATATGAAATGTGGAATTTGCGCATATATTTTCCACCGATACAGTGGTAAACCTTGAAATTTTGAATTTGAGTATAGGGATTTCAAGGCTATATCACATTAGGGTTATGTTGGTCGTAGTTCCTTTAAATTTGATATCTTGGAACAGAAGGATTTGAGGAAGCTACTACAGAGGAAAATTATAATTACTATCGAGAAAGACAATGAAGTAATTTGGTGGAAGCGTGTACGATATACTCTCATCAGAGTATAATAAAGAGTGTTGTCTTAGAAGTAAGAAGATGCGTACACGTTTCGAGGTTAGCTATGTTGGCCTTGTTCTTTGGGTTTGGAGTTTATTCGGGCACACGACATATTTTGTCCGTAAGGAATTACTTGTGATATATTTCAAGAGACAAGCAAAGGATTTGTATATAGAATTTAAAAAAAGTGAAGTTAGATGATTGCTATGTAGATGCGGCATAACTTTAGTATGTCTATGCCTTGTTTGCTTTGTTGGTATTGTATGTTCCCTTATGTAACACATAAGTTAACGGCTATCCATTAGCACGAAGCCTCTAGCCCTCTTCATAGCCTTTACTCCACTGTGCACACCACATACCATGTGATCTCTGATACCATTTGTAATTATTAAACAGATTACTGGTTGATCCTAATTCATAATTACTGGAGGAAAACAACTATGCCTAATTCGCTAGCTATTATTCACAAGGTACCTTATATAACCAAGATTTCGTTTCTCAAGTTTCTGATGTGAGACAAGATATGACAACAACAATGAAGAAGTGTATGAGAAAAGCAGTTGGAAAAGATGTGCGCAAGACTTCAATTCTTACAGTAAGTGATGATGGGATCACCATGTGACTAGCTCATATTGGGTTTCTTGCATCTTCTTTTTTATTCATATCGTGTATCTATTGGCATTGGTGGGATAAATATGATCTTAGAAGTTGAACTTGTTGCAGCTCCTGATAGTTTGCAAGTTGTGTGTTTGTGTTCAGAATTTACACAAGGATATTGTTCCAGTGTCCACCGACAGTAATTTTGTTATACTGGGTGTTCGATTTGAGGATTATTTTATTAGTAGAAAGATACGAGGAATTGGGTGAAAGTTTAATTGCTTGTACAACACTTAACTTGATCAAGGAAGTAGGAACTGTTTTTTGGGAAGAAGTGTGACTCGCCTACGGTCTTTCGTTCTTTGGTCAGTTCTATTCGGGCAGGAAATCGGAAATTAGGAAAACTGAGTAGAAAACTGAAGAAACAGAAATAGGAGTATATGTGTACTTGCATGCATATATTGCAATTCTTACTTTTACATTTTGTTGAACGGTTGTTTTGGATGGTCTGGAACTGTAGACCTATAGAATACTGAACATTTAAATTCTAATTTGTTGCCGTATGAAGATATGGATATCAAGGTAAAATGGTTATCACGTTTTGCTACTTTTTCTTCTGGAGGTTGAGCAAGGATACACGTATAGGAGGGCGTAAGAAAAATAAGAAGAAACGGATGAAAGGCGATAGAGAATACATGTCTCAGTGGGAGAGAACGTGAAAGAGAACAACTTTGGATTTCTGATACGATTGGTTTCATGGGGATCTCTGAAACATCTGTTGCAGACTGATTTTGAATTGTTAATTTCCCTCTTCATCTTGAAATTGAGTTTTAGGGGTAACCAAATCTTTTGTTGGCCTTTCTGATTCTTTATGTGGTGTTCTAGACTATTGGGTCGCCGATGGTGTGAAAAGGTGGATTAAGGAATAATTTTGTATGTTTTGACTGACATAGATGTGATGGATAGGGGTGACGTAAACTCTGTGGGGAGGAGTGATGGGGGCGTGTTGATGATGAGGACGAGAGAAGTGCCTTTTTTATGGGTGCGTTTGCTCTTATAGTGAATTTGGCACAATAAATGTAGAGGGCTTTGTGGTTTGGTGATAGGTAAACTTAGCTTTTGCTGGGGAGGAGGCCGGGCATGCGTATCAATCTGCTGAATCGCTCTTATAATATTTTCGTCATGGTGATTATTTTAAGTTAGAACACATTTCACCTTTTCTTATTTCTGAATTTGATAATGTTATATTAGTAGATAGGCAGATTTTGGATGGGGTTCTAACAGCAAATGATTGTGAGATCATAGGTTGTTACTAGGTGAGTCGGAATTTTATATAAATGGGACTTTGAGAAGGTGTAAGATCATGGAAACTAACGGTTTCTGCTTTATCTCCAAGAGATGAAGAGTTTTAGTCATAGGTGGATAGGTTGTATTTATGCTTGTATTTCTTTGTTTAGGCTTTCCATTCTTGCAAATGAACTCCTTATGGGTTATTTCATCCTTATTATATATCATGGCGATGAGGGCTCTTAGTAAGATGCTAGAGAGAACATTTGAGATATCATGGTGATGAGGGCTCTTAGTAAGATGATAGAGAGAACATTTGAGGGAGGGGTTTCAGGTTGGTCAGTACGGGGGCACTAATGTTGATTTCTCATCCATTTTAAGTGGTCCTTATTGATGAAGTGGTTTTGGAGGTTTGGACTGGAGCGGTAAAGCTTGTGGTAGAAAGTTATTGATGCTAGGTTTTGCTCAGGGAGAGAAGGTTGGTGCTTTAGCACTGTTGAACTTTCTGGATGTGGTTGTGGAAGGGCAGCTGGTTGGGATCTTTTTGCGAGGAGAGGTTTCAGGGAACTGTATCCGTTTTGTTGACCGATGGTGTTTCAAAATCGTTTGTGCAATCCCAATCCTCTGCATTGATTATGATTTCGAATTGTTATATGGTTGAATTATTCTATGTTAATTTTTTTGCATGATTTGGCTATCAGTGTGCTGAAGAAAATGGGGTGGCAAGAAGAGGAGTGGAGGAGATCTGCTTTTCAAGGTAATCTGTTTGGCTATTATATTATGTTTCGGAAGCACTTAAGGCACTTTGCACTTTCTGTCTATGTTCTTTGCTAGGCATATTTTAATTTATATTTAAGCAACTAACTTTGAAGTCCTGGTTGGTTGAACATAATAAGAAGGTTTAGTTACCCTAATTAGCTTTCATAGTAATTTAAATCCAAATAACAACTTTTTTTAATGGGGCTGAACCCTTTCGCTACAATATAATGGTAGCTACAAACCTTGGTCAACGTTTTTGCTTATGGGCCATGAGTGTTGTTCAGACGCCTAGATTTTGGTTAAGCAGTATTGAATATTGTTGAGACAAATGGAGATGAAAATTGGACTGTTTTTTATTATTTTATATGTCCATCTCGAACTTGAAGCAACTTATCAGTTTAGTTTATTTCTATGTATGATTTTGACTTTTGAGATCAGTAAATGTGAGATAACCTTTGCAGAAGTTTGGAGTTTGTTGATGCTGGAAGGATTTTAGATTTTAATATAGATGTCTTCAGCACAGTTTGATTTATATATGAAGAAATAGTGGTGATTTAGCATGAACCTAC
Source organism: Linanthus parryae (assembly GCA_023055425.1). Classification (NCBI taxonomy): domain Eukaryota; kingdom Viridiplantae; phylum Streptophyta; class Magnoliopsida; order Ericales; family Polemoniaceae; genus Linanthus; species Linanthus parryae. Next base: position 5,760,732 of record JALGPY010000002.1, read on the forward strand.
ACTTGGTTAGTTGTGTATTGGTGTTCAACTGGGGAGAGAGTTTCTTTGTTGACTTAGAAATGATACCAGTGGGTGAATAATGTTGAAGTTTCATGTAGACTGTTTAAACTTTGGATTAGGAGAAGCGATAAGGCTTGAAAGTCAACCCAGTCGAGAGTTGACTTAAGACACGATTATAAACTTGGTCCTTCATTGTCATGTAGGGTTGTGAGTTGTAGTGATCTCAATGTTTGGAGAAAACTATTACGTGGAAGTCATGTTTCACAAACAATGGTTACTTACACACGCGCTAAATTTTGGAATGGTTCACTAAAATTATGGGCCAGGAACATGGGGGGGGGGGGTGGTTAGTTAAAATATTGAATTGAGCATGTTGAGAATCCGATGGTATGCGTTTGGAGGAAATGAGATGTTTGATGTGTGTTGTTGGATATAGGTGTTAGATGGAGGAAATGTGACATGGATTAAGGCTGGAGAAAAATACTGTTTGGTGGAGACTTTTAAAGAACTTATTTACAATTGTTTAGTCAGGAGTAACATATCTTATGTGGTCCAACTGTCACATGATTGTGTAGGAATTTGGAGAAGTTCTTATGTTCGGAATCCTATTCTCTGAATGTACATTAAGGGAACTTTTTGATATAATTCTGAGTGTGTGTGTGTGTGTGTGTGGGGGGGGGGGGGGGGGGGTTAAATAACTAGAATATAGTGAAGTAGATTGAGGGTTTAAGCGACGGTTTTGTGTTAGTTGAAAAGGATATGCAGCCTGTATGATTGTCTCATAGTAGAGGACAAGGAAGAAAGAGAGATGACTGAAGTTAAGAAACGGAGGAGGAAGATAATGGATCTGCTTTGTTTTTGTGTTAGTTCTCAAAATTCTATTTGGAAGAGGAGATCCTCTTGTAGTAGAAATGAATTTGAAGTGTGCGACGATCGTCGATATTGAATGTTGTGTTCTTGTGGTGAGTTCATGTTATGGAAAGGGAAGAAGCAGGAGATAGAGGTGAGCAAAGACAAGGTGGATAAAAGGATTATGTAAAGACATATAGTTTGATGTTTGGGCCCCATAAGCGTCGAGATTTTGAGGGATATGCTTGATTTATGAGCCTAGTTAGGGACCTTCCACATTTTGTGGTTGCTTCACACTATTAGGTAAGATTGATTTGGACATCAAGATGTGTGGATTTCTACTTTAGTTGAGGTTGGGGGTGAGGTTGTGAAGTGATTTTATATAGTTTCGTATCAGAATTGGGATTAGTTTGAACTAGAAACGTATGGATGGAAAATTTAGTTGAATTATGGTTTTAGTTTAGGCAGTCTAATTTACCCTGGGCCAGGTAAGTGGTTGCTAAGTTGTATTGATATTTAGTTGGATTGTGGTGGTGTAATAGAAATATACTTGGCTATAGCCTGTTTGGGTATGATGTGATTTAGAGTAAAGAGATGTAAGAGTCCCGAGAAGGAAATGGGAAGGATCTGATTGAGTTGCTGGATATATAGGGCCTGTCTTCAGAACTAGATTACATGTAATGTTGAAACTCTGTAGTAATGTTGAGGTTAGAGTAATGTTCTCGACATATCTATGTTTGCTTATCGATTAGCTAGAGTTAAAAGAATAAGAAACTAGAAGTGAAGTTAAGAGCTGTATTCAGATTAGAAGAGGTATCGAAAGCCAAGGCATGGTTAGCCTGGGAAATTACCCCGGAGGGATGACCTATATGACCTCCAAATCGAAACTTTTAACTTATATTATTTCCATTCTCAAAACCTGTTTTTCCTTACCTGATGAAAAATATCCAATCATCATTTACGATTCAAAAAACCCCACATTATCTTAATTGTCTGACATGAAGTAACCATCAAGACGTGTACCAAATCATCATCTATTTAATGTGCCTTCGTTGCCTAGAATTTCTGGTGGAATCCTCTCGTTTAATATGGACTAAACATTTCCAATTTCTATAGCCCCAAAGGCTTTAGACCCACAACGATCATATGCACTCAACATTCCCAGAATCAATAAATCGTCTAACTAAGAGAGCGTCTTGTGGAAATATAACTAGTATCATCTCAATTCTCGGAACTTGTTTTTTACCTTACCCAATGAAAAGCATCTGATGGAAATGATGACCTCATCATTTACTTTTTCTGGACTGAATAACTGTCAATGTATTTACCAAATTATCACCTATTCTATTTACCTTCCCTAGCTAGACTCCTCTTGTGAAATATGGACTCGAACGTTCTCAATTTCTATAGCCCCAAATTTTTTTGACCCGACACTATCATATGTACCCAACATTTCCGAAATCAATAATTCATCCAACTATGAGAGCCTGTGGAAATGTAACTTATATCATCTCCATTCTCAAAACCTGATTTACCTTACACAATGAAAAGTATTTGATTGAATTGCTTACCTCATATTTTACAATTCTAAAAACCCCAAATTTTCTAAACTGAAGTTACCACCACCGTGTTCACCAAATCATCATCTATTCTATTTGTCTTCCGTAGCTAGAACCCTCTCCTGAAATATGGACTTGAACATTTCCAAATTCTATAGTGCCAAACTTTTATGATCTAATACTATCACATGTACCCGACATTCTCGAAATCAATAAGTTGTCCAACTAAGAAAGACCCGTGGAAATGTAACTTATATGATCTCCATTCTCGAAACCTGTGTTTACATTACCCAATGAAAAGTATCCGATGGGGGTACTGATGACCTCATCATTTACGATTTCAGAAAGCCCAATTATGTGACTGAAGTAACAATAACCCTGTTTGACAAATCGTCATTCGCCTTCCTTAGCTAGAATCCTCCTCTGAAATGTTGACTCCCATTTTATAGCCCCAAACTTTTTGACCCAACACCATCGTATGTACCCAACATTCTCGATATTAATAAATCGTCCAACTAAGAAAGCCCCCTATGGGCATGTAATGTATATCACTTCCATTCCCGAAACTTGTTTTTACCGTATCCAATGAAAAGTATCTGATGGAAATGATGACCTCATCATTTACCTTTCAGAGATATGAACTGAAGAACCATCAACGTGTTTACAAAATCATCATCTATTCTCTTTGCCTTCCTTGGCTAGAATCCTCTCGTGAAATATGGACTTGAACATTTCCCAATATAGGCGTTAAACATTCACGAAACCAAAAACTCGTCCAACTTGGAATGATGACCTTATCATATACGATTCTGAATACCCCAAATTTTCTGAACCGAATAACTATCAACTTGTTTACACATTCATCATCATTTATTCCATTTGACTTCCCTTGCTAGAATCCTCTCGTAAAATATGGACTTGAACGTTTCCAATTTCTACAGCCCCAAATTTTTATGACCAACACTATCCTGTGTACCCAACATTCCCAAAATCAATACCTCGTCCAAGTATGAGAGCCCTGTGGAAATGTATCTTATTTACTCTCTAATCTCGAATCCTATTTTGACCTTACCTAATAAAAAGTATGCTATTTTGACCTGATCATTTACAATCTCGAAAATCCCAAATTATCTGAACTGAAGTAACCATCAACACGTTTACCAAATCATCTATTCTATTTTCCTTCCCTAACTAGAATCCCTCTTGTGGAATATGGACTGAAGATTTCCAATTTCTATAGCCCCAAAGTTTTCATACCCACCACAATCATACGTAGTCTACATTCCCGAAATCAATAACTTGCCCAAATAAGAGGGCCCCTTGGAAATGTTACTTATGTAATTCTAACCTAATGAAGAGTATCCTCAATTGGTGACCTCATCATTTACGATTCTGAAAACCCCTAATTTTCTGAAGTGAAGTAACCATCGATGTGTACACTAAATCAGCATGTATTCTTTTTGCCTTCATTAACAAGAATCCGCTCTAGAAATATGGACTTGAACATTTCCAATTCATATTGCCCCAAATTTTTGTGACCCGACACTCTCATATGTTCCCAACTTTCCATAAATTAATAACTCGTCCAACTAAGAGAGCCCAGTGGAAACGGAAATTATATCATCTCCATTATCTGAACCTGTTTTTACCTTACTCAAGTGTAAAGTATCCGATTGAAATTCTGACCTCATCATTTACGATTTTGGAAACCCCAAATTTTCTGAACTGAAGTAACACCATCAACGTGTTTATCAAATTATAATCTATTCTATTGCCTTCCCTAGCTAGAATAATATGGAGTCGAACATTTCCAGTTTCTACAGCCAAAACTTTTATGACCCAAATACTAACATATGTACCCGGCATTCCCGAAATCTATAATTCCTCGAACTAAGAAAGCCCGGTGGAGATTTAACTTTTACCATTTCTATCCTCGAAACCTGGTTTACCTTCCCCAATGAAAACTATCTGATGGAAATGATGACCTGAAGTAACCTTCAACACGTTTACCAAATCATCATCTATTCTATTCGCTTTCCTTGGGTAGAATCTTCTCGTGGAATATGGACTGAACATTTCCAATTTCTAGACTCAGTTTTCAGACCCACAACAACCATATATACCAAAATTTCTCAGAATCAATAAATCGTCCAACTAAGAGATCTCCCTGGAAATGTAGCTCATATCATCTCAATTCTCGAAACTTGTTTTTACCTTACCCAATGAAAAGTATCCGATGGAAATGATGGCCTCTTTATATAAGGTTCGGAAAACCCCAAATTTTCTGAAGTGAAGTAACACCATCACTCGAATACCAAATTATCTACTACATTCGTCTTCCTTATCTAGAATCCTCTTGCCTTGTTAGCATGTTTGACTTCCCGTCATTCAGATGTGATGTAAGCTAGGCAGTCAAATAAAGAACGTATATGATGGCTTTAAGGGTTTCTTGTACATTGAGGGTGAGCACATCTCTTGACTTAAAGTTTTATGCTTGTAAGATCTTGCGGATTTATATGATTGATTTGGGTGGGGCTTAGTTCTGACATAGATGGCTGTAACTAGCCCTAGGTTCATTTGAAATGCCTATGGCTGGAAGTTGTTTGGGGAATGTGGGAATGGGTTCGCAATTCCCCAGCTGTTGTTGTGGTTGTAGGGATGCCAACTTGGCCGGGCTGAATTTGAGCAACCCGGATCCAGCTCGAACTAAAATTGGGCTTGGGATGGGCCTAGACAAAAATTTGCTGGCAGAAATGTAATTAGGGTTGAGTTTTGGTTCTAATTTTATTTGGTGGCTAATTGAATTGCCCGATTTGTATAAGAATTACCCTAGTATATTAACTTTAAAGAGTTTCATGATAGCATATTAGAAATTAGTCTACTATCTCTTTTAACTAGTGATGTTTTCTACATTGATTGTGTTTTTGGAATCGTTGATTTGTTTTCTTTCTTCACTCAAAACTTTTTATTCTCTTGTTGTTTAATATATATAATCTTTGTGCTCTGAAATGGGTAAATTTCACTTACATCCCTCAGTTTAAGATTATCTTTATTTACACCCCTTCCTTCTAGTTTGAAAAACTTCAATAACACCCCTTATGACTACCGAACCTGTTGTCACTTACACCCCCTCTGTGTATTCACTCTTTTAGTGTGCAAATCAATGAAATTTCAACCAGATTACTACATATATGTGAAAGGGACATTTGGTCGAACCACATGTCAGAGTTTCTGGAAATTAGCCTTTTCTGGCAATTTATCGAAGCCAAGGGCCTCTGATTTGTATACAATCGTGGATATTGATTCTTGGTGGGCTTTTGAATTTGGGAACAAGTGCTCTTTCTTTCTGGCGTAGATGTTATCCAATTTTGAATTAGACCGAATTTCCTCATCATTTCTCTAGGGAATACATGGTTTTGGCCTGATATATCTAGTGCGAATTGGTTTTAGGGATTGGTATCATTATTGTTGGCTGTCAAACGACAACATAAGCTATTAAGCTGAGGGCCTCTTGTCTTGGACGTTTTACTTCCACATTCTTCTGTTGTTTTTTGTTGTTGGCCAACTCTACTGTTTATGAGAGTAAACAACACAACCACCCTTGAGGTATGGCCGGTTTCTAGCTTACGACGCTGTAGTTTGGATAATACTCCAAACCACCGTTGTAACTGGCGTTGACTAAAATAACATGTAAAAGGGCTGTTTTACCCCCCCTTTACTCTCTCGTCTCAATCCTCTCTCTACTGCAGCTACACATATCATGAACCAGAGAACAGCATCGACCTGGGAAGGGGAAGAGTAGTCGTTGGTTCCTCTCCGATGGCGGGGTTAACTGATGTTGGCATTTGGTAGTGGATGCAATAGAGGTTGTTGTTGTGGCGTTGTAGATTGTAAAGAGCAAGGAGGGGGTGGTTGTGGTGATGTTGGCATTTGATGGTTGGGTGGTATCTCTAGTGAGTCTGATTTGTACCAAACTCAACCAAGCAAAACTTGGTGGTTGAAATCTACGTTAACTGGACTCGGGTGCGGGTGTCATGTCGGGTGTGTATCCGAGAGTCCGATCTGCCAATTCTATAATTTTTGGGATACGGGGACTCCGCTGAAAAGTATTCAAAATATGGACATGGGTACGGGGATATTGCATTATTATATTTTATAAATTAATTACATGTAGAATGATTTATAAGAAACTGAACTAAGGAGCCACACATTAACTGAATGGGTAAATTCATTATTATGGAGAATTTGGGTCCTTAGAAAGTGAATATCTTGATAGTTCACCAGAAAGGACCTGACTGGACTACTGGCAAGACTTGGAGGGTGAATGTGTAGATCAGTTTTACAGGGCCAGCTATTTGGGCTGTCTGGACACCTAAAATATAAAAAAGAGCCCATAAGAAAATGTCCAGAAAGCCCATTAGGATGGAATTGGCTGCGAGGGCAAGCGGTTTTGGTGGGGATGGTGATGGATGTTGTTGCAAACTTAAAAAAAAAATGCCTGAAGACCACATTTGGCTGCTGAACCTCCCTTATCCACTAAACTAGGCTTTGAGCCATTGTCTCATGGCCGAAAATGCCTGCAGCAGACTCCTTTACCTGACCTTGACATGAAGCCCTATCTCAGTAAGTCCTAAATATGCTTCATACTTCATATCTACAAGAATGTTGGTACTATAGCCTTCGTGGATTTTTTACGCTTAGTCATACTATTATCAACATAGTCGTCTCTGGAGCTCCTGTATGCCGTCTATGTCATTCACAATTTATCTATAGTCGGCTTCCCCATGAAAACCATGAACACTTTCAGGCGCCTATTAGAGCTGGTTCGCCAAGCTAAAGATTAAGCACCAACCTTTAATTGAATAGTCCATGATCGCCCTTAAGAAGGAAATGAGAGGCATAAGTGAAGCTCTTCTCAAGCTGAATGGGCGCTCGTATGCATTGTAAGATGGAAATTCGTGTTTCGATTTTCCGTCCATTCCAAAATCTGAATCGCTTGTAATTTCTGAGCCAGTGCCTAATTTGGGGATCAAACTTGTACCTAATACTTCGTGACCACGACTTTGAGATTCTTAAACCCGGTCATAAAATTTCTGAAAATTTTGAACTCCACAATTGAAAACGTGAAGTATGGCAATGTGTACTCAAGGAAAAAGACAATTATCCAAGATTCTGTGATACCCTTAGAATCCAACAGATATCTCAAGAATGAAGTAATGGTCCCTAATTCCCCATTACAAATAAAAATTGAATTTCGATCTCTTGATGCCAATGATGACCAATATCTTGCTATTGCTGTTGGGAAAAAACTATAGAATGCACAAAACAACCACTATATCCTATTGCAAATATTTGTCCTTTAAATGTTCTTTTTTTCCTTCACAAAGAGCATTTCTAGTGACTATAAACACCATTGCTATCTTGCCATCCTTGTTTGCCAGTGAGAAATGGAAACATGATAGGTGGTGAAGTTACCGGTTCGAAAGACGTGTAAGTGGGTTTATATAGTGAAATACACAGCATATGGGTTAATAAAGAGGTAAAACGTAAGGATAGTGAAGGGCTATAATCAAACTTATGGAATTGATTACACCGAGAGGCGTTTTCTCCAGTTGCGAAACTGAGTTCGATTAGAATCGTACTTTCATTAGCAGCTGATTGTGATTTGTAGTTGCAGCAATTTGATGTCAACAACTCATTTTTGATGTCAAGGAAGAATGCTTAGTTGGAAAATTGATTAATCTATCTCCGACACGACCGGGCATAACTCATGTAGATGCTGATTATGCTTGATCAATTATTGATGGGACAGTCAACTACATGATATTACACATTTCTTGGAGGTAACCTCGTTACATAGCGGAGTAAGAAACAAAATGTGATATCACCCTCCAATGTGCAAGCAGAATTCCGAGCAATGGCTCTAGGTGTGAGTGAACTACGTTGGTTTAAGACTATCCTTGAAGATCTGAGATCAAATTGGATATCCATTGAAACTCTATTGTGATGATAAGTCTGCAACTCGTAGCATGAGGCAGACTCTTCAAAGTGGATCAATTTGTACGGCTTATGTGTCTACGTACTGTTAACTTGCAATATACTTACCTATGTTGCACGGACACTCCATCAGGGGTGCCGTTCCCGTTTCGGACACTCAGAAACGTGTCGGAAACTCGGACACACCTGAACGATGTTTCGGAAACTCCACCTGGTGTTTCTGAATAAAACTGATAAGAATGTGGCCCGAAATGCCTGGTTCCATCTGGGGGAGACGTAGAGAAAGAGGGTTGGACAAGTTGTTAATCGATTTACCAAACCACAACTGTAAATACACACACACATACATACATACATATACATATGTATGTATGCGGCGTGTATACAGATGCGGCGTGTATGTACATATATAGATGTATATATGCGGCGTGTCCGCGTCTCCTGATTTCATAAAATTTGGCGTTTCGGCGTCTCCGTCTCCTGCCGTACCCGTCTCCGTCTCCGTTTCCATGCAACACAGATACTTACTAAAGGGTCATCTCAGTGATCCAAATATTCTATCCAAGCAGTGAATGAAAGATATCTGTTGTCGAGCTTGAGGGGTTTGGAATTTATGATCAATAACAATAAGATGTTTTTGGATAGTCAACGACTGCTAGTATCCCTTGAGTTATGTTGGTTTTAGTTACCTTCCCTGTTATGATATTCCATTAATTATGGTAATTGGCATTTAGTATTGTTTCCTTTTCTACTGAAAGGGATAATATAAATCATAGCAACTGTGTACATGTTTAGTAGTAATAAATAAAATGGAGCATATAGATTTTTTCAGTGATTATTTTTGTCAATTTACCATTAGGCCACAAGGACATTGATAATGGGTTCAGTTAATTGACACGCAGATAAAGAAAACACCAGCATGGGTGTTTGTTCTCAATTAGACGAAACTGGACATTCTGTTTCTTGATGCTCTGTTTCTTTCCCATTTTCACCTAAGAGAGAAACATAAACATCTGGCTGGAAATCAGACAAACTTACAATGACTGTGTACTCGTGATTACTATGTACTGCTTATCTTGTTCCCCGAGTGTATGTATATACTAGTGTTAGTTTCTAACGTTTGCGTAAACTTTGCCTTTCCTGCTATCTGTTCTTATATGAACCAGGCTGCGACTGTGACGTGGACTTTTACAAAAACACCAGAACTATTGATCGATACACAGGATGAGCGGCGATTTCCTAGCAGGTATCACTATAAACTTAATGCAGTTGAACAAGTATTTCGAATGTTTGAGGCCATGCTACTCCGTTGTATATTACTACGTTTATGCTTACTGATATCATGTTTTACTAGAGAAAATGTTGGCTCTTTGATTCCCTTCTCTCATTAGTTCCGACATGTCCAAAACACAATCCGAACTTCGATTTATCAATTTATCTGGTACGTTGTTGACACTAATACACTTGTTAGAGTTCAAAACAATTTTTTTTGACATGTCCTGAAATTTATTTGGTTGCTTGAGGCTAGGGATGGCAATTGGATCCGATCCGATAGGGCATCCGGCATGATCCGACCCGAATGGAGCAGATTCAGTCCGGTCCGTTTATGAATGGATCAGATATGGGTAATAGGTTTTGTGATCCGTAAAATACGATCTGATCCTGTTAGGTTATTATATGTAATAAGTTCAATAATATGCACATATTCCATAACATCATAAGTTTTACACAAGTATGCTTTTGTTACATAAAATTGATGAGGTTTTACGTGTAAAGAGAAAACTAAACTATTTTTGATTGTGATACAGTATTAGACGAACTAAAAATATCATCTACCGATTCGAATCCGGCAAAATTCGGATCCGAATCTGATCCAATCCGAACCTCTATGAAACGGATTTGGATATAAGTTGATTTAATCCAACCTAATTCGTTATGCTTGTGGCTAGAAACCTGAACAGACATGCATAAACTTCCATGAAGAAAAATGCACAATTGGCCTTAGGAAAGCATCTTCCCCAAATTATGCAAAAATTGGAAGGGCCAAATCCTCAAGCCGTAAAGGCCTAATCATTATCCCTAAACATGGTGGGAGATAGGCTAATCAACCCGTCGTCCGCTCCTGTTAATAAATCCATGGACCACAAGATAAGCTGTCCACTAGTTATCAGTACTTTTTCATATACCTCTTTTACCATACACAAACATTTCAAGTGGAGTATATTACGGATCACAAAACCTATTACCCATATCTGATCCTAATTGTTTTCATTGATTAGAGCTTATAGGTTGTAGGTGTTTTGACTGCACAAGCCTGCCCAATCCCTAGAAATCTCTTTGCCAATGGTTCGGCAAGTTAATTATAATCAAAATATCGAGGTGATAATCTTAACTATTAGTACTTTAACTTTGCTAATATGCTTTGAAATTTGGCACACTGAACGGGTGTTGGAAAGGGTGAAACGTCTGTGTGTCAAACCTGATGAGGTGGAACCGTGAAAGTGTCTTTTACCTCTAAGTTTGCCCTGTTAAAGCATGGAATGTCACAAATGAGGAGTACAAGTATCGTGAAGTTTGACACATAAAATGGGTGAAAATGTTTCCTGAATTAGAAGTGGTGGAAGTGTCTTTGCTTCAAACTCGAGGGGATAATGTGTCTTTTACCCATATATATATATATACATATATATATATATAGAGAGAGAGAGAGAGCAGTGTGGGTCCCCCACATTTTAAGAAGACAATATATATATATATATATATATATATAGAGAGAGAGAGAGAGAGAGAGAAAGAGAGAGAGAGAAAGAGAGAGAGAGAGCAGTGTGAGTCCCCCACATTTTAAGAAGGCATTATATATTTATGTTTTGTTATGATATGACCCGTAAATTTTATGAATTTTGTACTATAGTCCGCAATCTTTATAAAGTAATCCAGAAACTAACAAATATTGAACATAACCTTTATATATGGACCGGATCCCATGTGTGTACTGGTCCGGGGCGGGGCGGTCCTAGCCAGTTTGGCGGTCCTGGGCCGGTCCGGCGATCCCCGAAATTAAGCCCTGGCGCTATGGCCAGTTCAAGACCACCCTTCAGAAGGGCCGGTTCGAGCCTGTTCGGCGGTCCTCCAGCCATTTGACAGCTCTACAGCAGAGTAAGCCGTGCCTCATCCAACAAAACTAGTTGATTGCCTCGCCATTAGCAGGATGGGTAAAAAAAAAATTAATTACTACTCGATATCCAGTAGTATATCACTGGTAACAGAGTATAAATCATGAAGAATGTTGCTTTCTTTTTCAGCCTAGTGTTCTGATGAGTCTTTTTGGTACGTACTGAAAGAATGGTGATATAAAAAAGAGAGCCGGATATATAGTACTTGATCCGTTATTATGCTAGTAGAACTCTCTTTTTACTTGAATCTGAATAGAGTGAGTCTATTGGTATGTCATGCTAACATTATCTGACATTCTCGAGGCGTGCCCTTGGCCTATACTATACCAGCCAGTTTCTTTTCCCGGGTTGAAGAGTTTGTTTTTGCGTGATAAGACAGCATTTGTTAGAATTGACGGAAACTGAATACCCAAAGGCTACTAAATGTTTACCACAGAAAAAATGTGAACAAAGTAGTTTTGATATTCTAGCTGCTTGCTAGGGCCATGCTGTTGAAACTTGAAACGGATCTTACATAGGTAACTGTATAATAAAGATTGTATGTCTACATACGTATTGGAACCCAGGAAGAAGTCCTTATGGGGAAGTCCAAATATATTCCTATTTTCCAAGTCAGAATTTAAAACTTCCTCCGGAAAAATTAATGGAAACCTCCTATTGCAAGGAAAGGTTAGTTTTTTTCTTGATAGTGGCTTACAACTTCTGATGTGGCAGTGCATTCATAATCGGAATAGGTGAAAATGATGCATTATGGGGAAGGCGGGGAAGGCTTTCAATCCGTTTCCTGGAGCGTACTGAACGAACTAAGCCTACTATTGCTTGAGCATGGTGAATGAGTTTCACGCTAGTCTTTTAGCATCGTGTTGTCAAAACTGAATATTTGAAATACTGAAATGGCAGGCAATGTAAAGTTGAAAATCTCAACTATGAAAAGAATCATTTTAATTGGGCAGCAGAAGAATGCACCGTTGCGGTCAACTAAGAAATTTGTTGAGGAAGCAAGACCCCAGAAAAATGCTAGTACTATGTTTTTTCTAAGTTCTTAAAATGTGAACATAGTTGATTTCTTTTATCTGTTCTTTCAGGAGAACAAGGATTGCAGCATAAGCGCTTTGGCTCTCAGCTCTATTGCCACAAGCAAATATACGTGTGTCCCTCCTGGGTGATGATGATACTCAAGTGGTGGTTGAACTAACAAAATAATCGGTAAAGTTCCAAATTCTGGTAGTAGACTTCTCATATATAGAACTTAGAAGAGACTGAAATTTGTGTTCAAAGTGAACGTGTTCTAACAGTGAGTGCAAAATACCACTTTTCATGTGTCAAGTGGGATCCGGACACCGCATCATCAACCCCATGTCTGTCTATGAAGCTGAAGCTGTAGCTGCATGCTGTAGATAAAAAAGCTTTCAAATTATTTACCACCTTTTGAAACTAGCGTAATTGTAAGCCCAGCTGCTTGTTGAATGGATAGCAGCATTTTTTGTTGTGTTCATCTAGTAACTAGACGACCCAAAAGTATCTCTGCAGTTGAAGTGGATGTTACAGTGAGTGCACTGTACCATTGACAATCCATGCAGTGTTTTTTTTCTGTTTGAAGCTGTCGTGCGAGAACAGTCTTGTCTAAAGGGATCCTTAGTGACTACCACTCTGTTTCTTCTCTTTCTCCCCCTTTTGACTTTTACCGCTATTCACTAGGTCACTTTGACCCGGTGATTTGGATAGCAAAACGAAGCAATTTTTTTACAATTCTTTATGGTGTTGTAGAATAAGTGTTACTCTGTAATGCCATAAAAAATTTATCAAAAAATTATATCGTTTTGTCATCCAAATTGCCGGGTCAAAGTGACCCAACTACGAGTGGAAAAGTCAATAGGGGGAGAAAGAGAAGAAACGGAGTGGTACAACTCTGTCTCTTCTCTTTAGCCCCATTTTTACTTTTACCACTATTTAGTGGGTCTCTTTGACCCGGTGATTTGGATATCAAAATGATGCAATTTTTTGATAAATTTTTCATGGTGTTGTAGAGTAAAAATTGCTCTATAATACAGTGAAAAAAATATTAAAAAATCGTATTGTTTTGTTGTCCAAATCACCCGGTCAAAGTGACCTAAATACGAGTCAAAAGGTCAAAATGGGGCTAAAGAGAAGAGACGGAGTGGTAAATGTCTGTTCTTTGATCTTCATAGATTGGAAGGTGTCAATTTGCATGAGAATTTTCATCACGGTGTAGTGAATTTTGGATGTGATGTCTGAACTGATTGCACCTGTATCCATTGGTTATAAAATTGCTTAAACACGTTTTTATTGCATTCTTTTACAATTTGGATACAGTCAATACTAATTGGTGCTCTGATTGTGAGCTGTGTAGTTCTACCTTGATTGTCTTATGTTGGAACTTTGTAGATGCACATTTGTGATTGTGAACTAGATTTCACTGCAAATATAAACAACTACGAACATAAAACAAACCACCAAAACTACATAGGGTGGTTATCAAAAGAGGCACTTTGCGCTGGCAGATGAGCTTTCGAGACAGTAGATCTAGACGCCTTGGTGATACTACAAAAGAAGAGTCCTTCCATAGATTTTAAGATTCTTGCAACGATTGGGGCATCTTGAAAAGCTGGCTTACTTTGCAAAATAAAAATAACAAGAGCACAACCAGAATTAATATTGATCCAACTAACGTTATGATGAAGAGCAAACTTATTCAATTTTCCACGGCAAGGAGCCCTGATTGCATCGCACTGGAAGGGTGGACGCGTTTTCCAATAATCCATGGGGTGCCGTCTGCACAGTCAGTGTGGAGACCAATGCCACTTGAGGAACGAGAATGCTTCCATGCACGATCAACATTGGGTTACACTTTGACCCCTCCAACCCGGCTCGGCCCGGGCCAGACTCCTCAAAACGGTACTTTTTTATTCTTTTACTCATAAAATACATATTTTTAATATATTAGTAATATTTTTTAACCCGGCCCACTCGCCCCCTCAACCCATGGGCCTGGAGGGGTAAAAGTTCTCTCCCCTCCAGCCCGTGCCCCTGACAACTTGAATTCCATGCCATAATATTATTTTTATACTATTTTGGCTATTTATGAAATAGTATAAAATTATTTATTGAAAAGTTGAACTGGGCTAATAATATGGAATCGATGGAGTTGGATATATCAATATGTAAATCTGAAAACCATGTGAATAAAAAGTAAACCTGAGTTCACACGGGGTCCCAAGAAGAAGTGGTCATACCGTGGAGTAATTTTTCAGTGCTCCAAAAGAACATCACGTGATGTTGTTCAACCAATTAAAGTGTAGCACTCAATCAAACAAACTGTGATTGATTAGTAGACACTTATTGGTTCTAGAGCACCACGTGGTGCTCTTTGGAGCACTGAAAAAGTTTGGTTGGTTGGTTGTTACTTGTTAGGTTGTACCTTAGTTTCTTTGTGCCATTCCCTTCCCATGATCGATTTCTCTTCCTATTAAGAAGCACTTGAAGTATTAGTGTAATACTTTTTTTTTGGTGATGGATACTTTGCATGACGAGAACGATAAAATTAATTTTAGAGGTGGAGAATAAAGCCATTGTCCAAAGAAAAAAAAAAGTGTTTGTCTCAGTACTTTTATATAGTTAAAATATAGCTGACAGCAGAATTGTAGATGAACAAAAAAATGAGACAGAAAACGTGGACATAATTAACCAATAGTGTTTGTACATGGAGCAATCTCCATCTCATCTAAATTAAGTTAAAATGCATTGGTATTTAAAACTTGCGGTTTGTTTCAGTTCAAGGTTCAATTTTGCTTTTGTTTCACTGTTTTATTTTGTTTCTAGGTTTAATATATTAAGAATATTTAAGATTAAGTTTTAGGATATAGTATTTGAGGTTTAGGTTATTAATATTTAAGGATTTTTTTTAATAATAGGATTTAGAACAATGAAATATATAAACTTGTGCACCCAAAGCATTTAATTCTTTTCACGTGTGTTCTGTCTAACT
This sequence comes from Linanthus parryae, assembly GCA_023055425.1. Lineage (NCBI taxonomy): Eukaryota > Viridiplantae > Streptophyta > Magnoliopsida > Ericales > Polemoniaceae > Linanthus > Linanthus parryae. Next base: position 5,776,316 of record JALGPY010000002.1, read on the forward strand.
TTCTGTTTATTGATTTATGTCTCTCTAGCGTGATATAAACTACAAATAAAAGGAAAGCATATATGTTGCAGTTTTAGCCGCGCAATGCAAAGAAAGTGAGCATGATCCTCAATTTCAGTCAAATTTGTTGTGAAAATGTGGATGCACTTAAAGAACATGATCGTGTTTTGTTGACATACTATAAATTCATTAACGAGGGGGGGAGCTATTATTGGCTAGAAGAGAAAAAGATATGGCTCTTACCATGTACGTTATCAAGACACACTTTGTCGGTCATCACCACCTTGTCTTTATCGTCACTGTCGTACTGCCTGGTACAACCGACCGGCTCGAAGGGGGCATCAACGCTGGTCTTCAATGCTTCGCTCCCTGTCATGGAGAAAAACACAGTTGTCTTGCAGCTGGAAGACAGGCCATATTCCTGCATGTATGTAAATCTAAAACCTATTTTTATCGCATGTGAAAAAGTGTCGATGCCATAAAAATAGATTTTAGAATTACGCATGTATGAATAAAAATAGATTTTAGAATTACGTACATGTACGAATATGGCCCGTCTTCTAGCTGCAAGACAACTGTGTTTTTCTCCATGACAGGGAGCGAAGCATTGAAGAGCAGCGTTGATGCCCCCTCCGAGTCGGTCGGTGGTACCAGGCAGTACGACAGTGACGATAAAGACAAGGCGGTGATGATCGACAAAGGGTGTCTTGATAACATCAGTATACCAGAGTAGCGAGATGCCATATTTATGAAAGTGTCTACGCACAACATGGGGACTTTGAATGAGTAAGCCTCCATTCCGGACATGTCAAAGAAGGATATGGAGTCCATTGTGAGGTATCCCTCTAGCTTTGTTTCATCTTGATACTCAACTTTATGTAGTCGGTTATTACGTTAGTCCAACTTCTCTTTTCCACAATAAAAACCTTTCATTAAGATGAACTTGAAACTTGATTACACCATTTCTTTGTCCTCTACGACTAACCTGAATTTAGCATCTTCTCTATCTAACATATTCCTTTCAAATCTAATTGTCTTAACTAAAGCATCAACTGCTTCAGCAGCACTTCTAGGTATCCACCTAACTCTGCTAAGAGAAAATGGCCACTATGACAATGTCAATTTCCCACTTGCCACCTTCATTAGCCACAGTTTGATTATCAACCTCAAACCAAAACTTGGGGGGTCACCTCTCTGCACCATTTTTCCACATTGCTAGCCTCAAGGTAAAAGCTCCAGCCATTAAAATTGAAGCACAAGATTCAAAACCCCATTCCCCAGTCCAGAAATTCTCCTCAAGAGTCTGTAATCAACCAACCCAACCAAGCTTCCTGGGAGTCTTTAAACCAAGAAGTGTCAACATTGCATTTTAGCATATTAGCAGGGGAGGTTTCCTTCTTATATTTTCTTAACCCTGAAATATTCAATTTCACACCATGATTCTTGATCTTCTCCAAAAGATGCAAGATAGTATCACGCTCTTTCTAGCTTCTTAGACTATCTCCAATCGTGGGGGAGGGCTCCCCTGGCATCGCACTTAAGCACTGCAAGAACGCGGGGGAGGGGGAGGGGGCTACGCTAATTCGCAGGTGGAGGGGGCGGTTGAGGGGGTGGTGAAGCACCTGGGCTTGCCCGCCCGGCCCTTGGTGCAGATGTTTTACTTTTTCCTAATAAAAGTAGAGGGGGTGAAAGTGTCATATAGTCAAACTAGAGGGGGTGAAATTTTTTTCCACTAACAATAGCTCCAAAATGAGAGGTACGTAGTTGTAATAACTGTAAACGTGAGGACAATATATAGTTCTGGTTGAATATTCAGAAAACGTTGTTGCTAGCTAGGGCTTTAGGGCTACTCACGTGAATGTCATCGTCAATGGCTCCACCAGCGAGAAAGAAGCAAAATCACAAGTTCATGGCTAAGGTTCTTGTTCCCCAGACGGTTCCTGCTACAATTTGCGCAATGGAATCATATCAGAAGTGGATGAAGAAGAAGAAGAAGACTCGAGAGGGGCAAAAGCTAGGGTTTTCCGACCTTCCACATGATATCATGGAAAGCATACTGGAACGGCTGTCTTCAGCTGATCGAATTCGATTTGGTGCGACTAGTAAGAAATATCTCTCCTTCGTCACCACCCAACCACAACACCATCGTCCTCATCAGTATCAGGTTCGGACCATTGACAAACTTCCATGGATGGCTACTTACTTCGCCGGTTTTTTTGACGTGGTATTCAGGTTGTTCGAGCCACTACAACAACGAGGACAGCCTAACTACGCTGATTATCAAATTCGCGGCGATCCAAAAGGCAAGGGGCTTGGCTTTTTGAATCTCACCACGATAAAAGCTTGTAAGAAAGGTTGGTTTCTCTGTTTATGGCCAAAAGAAAAATCACGCATGACATTTTTCTTACTGTTTTGTCCATTCAATAAAAGGATCATCAAGTTGCCTGATTTGGGTCATTATCTTGACCACAGATACGACCAATTGTCATGGAAAGCTACCTTTTCTTTAGATGACCCATCTTCTCCCGACTGTGTTTTCTTCTTCTTGGCTAAGGAGAATAGTACCCCAGGTAAATATAGTATCACCACACTAGATCAAGAGAGTGGGAAATGGAAGACTGAGCTTTTTGATAAACTGATTGGTAATGTTTCATCTGTGGTCTATCATGAGGGATGCTTCTATTGTCTATCTTCACAAGGTGAGCTAGCAGCCTATGATGTTGTTCAACAGACCTGGTATCGCATTATCGCTCCATCCCCTTTGTCCAACTACTTGCAATCCAGAATGCTTCGCGCTCAGTTACATTTGGTTGCATGTGAAGGGAAGTTAATTATTGCATTTGTTTCCTCAGGATATTATGAGTACAATAATTTGGAAATGTATCGCTGCGGCCTATTCGAGTTTAGTAGCTCTACAAGTACATGGGTCAAGAAAACAAGCTTGGGCGATCATGCCCTCTTTCTTGGTGATCCTACCTCATTTACTGTTCCTGTCCCGTCTGGGTCAGATGTTGCCGACAGGATGTATTTCTACAGGTCCATCAAGGATAAAGATTGCCTAATCTACTATTCCTTTAAGGATGGTCGGTGTCACATGTCCGAGAATGGCGACTACTGGTCCGGCGTTGAACGTGGAATGTGGATTGAACCCCTTCCCATATTCTGAACTTGTTTGAAGAATCAATTCACTCGGCATTCCCCAAAGCAAGGCTCAACTCTTGCTCCAAACTCCTAGCTTTTATTAATTTTTACCTAAGTACATTGTGCCATTAGATATTGCCATATCAATGGTGAAGATTATAGAAATAATTTTTGTTCTCCCCTATTTGTTTTTTGAGGAGAATTTTATTTATCTTTTTTACTTGTTATTTTTTATTGCTTTTGTTGTTCATAAGCAAGTGCTATGGATTGCTGGATTTGACCGAGGGCTGTTTTTTTGCGGGACAGATTACAAAAGGGGCAAAACCTAGAGTTGCCCGATTTTCCAGCGGATTTGGGAAAGCATGCAGGACGGGCTTTCTTTTTTAGTGTACACACTGCCGGACGAGTACAATAATGTGGACCGGTCACTGCGGCCTATTCAAGTTTAGTAGCTCTGCAAGTACATGGGTCGAGAAAACAAGCTTGAGGAATCGTGCTCTCTTTCTTGGTGATCCTTCATTACTTTCTGTTCAATTGTTGCTGACAGGATGTTTTTCTACTATTCCTTGAAGGATGGTCGGGACTCGGGTGTCACCTGTCCAAGGATTGCTGTTACTGGTCCAGTATAGTGTCAAATATGGAAAATGGATTTGACCCCCCCCCCCCCCCCCCCTTCTTTCATCTTCTGACATTCCAGAAGAATCAGTTCACTCCTCTTTTCCAAAGGTAGGCTCAACCCCTACTTCGAAGTCTTCAGGCTATCGAATAGCCTGTTTTGGGTAATTTCACATAACTTAATTGCATTATAAGGAAAATGTTGGGGCATCAATGATGATAATGATAAATATTATGACACCTTTTCCCCTTCTTTATTTTCTTTATTGATTGTTTTTCATACCTGGTTTAACATTATAAGAATGTGCAATCAATTGCGAGACTTGGCTGCCCGTTAAATGTAGTGAAGTTCTATGGTTGACAATACTGCATAAGGGTATCTGTCATCCTGCCAGTTTTCCCTACTTTATGTGATGTTCGGATCACTTATTGCCACTGAAAGAGTGGGAAGATTGATTTCTTGCTGGTTTTGTCGAGCTAAGGAAGGCTTTATCAATTATTGAGAAAATTGGTAATTTGACTGCTGCTGAAGCTGAAGCCTATGAATCTTCTGATTGGTCCATGATAGATGCTGATACATCTGCTGCTCTTGGAGATACCACTCCCAAATCATTTTCCAATGGAAGTTTCAGTGATAGTCCGCGTTGTTGACGCCTTCTTGGCTATTTGCTTTATGCGCTTCAATCGGCACCCTGTAAGATCTGATTCAGACACATGTCACATGTGGATATCTTTGGTGTTTGTGGAGGGAACCGTGACAAAGGTTCTGAACAGGGGTTTCATCAACAGCAAATCCTAAGACCCCTAGGTCGGAAAAGAGATTAGCTCAGTTATTGTGCTTTTACATCTTATAAGTTTATACTATAATACGAGTAGATGGTATCTAAAGCAGAGACGGTATTCGATGAAATCAGTGAAGCAACTGAAAAAAGCTCAAATCAGTGAAGCAATATTGTAAGAGAGACCTTTTTGGATGTCTCTTATATCTCTTGTGAGTTGTAAATCCTTTTGGGTTCGGGGGAGTCTCTGCAAAGAGTAGACGTATTATAAGCTTAGCGACTTGCATTTGGTTACCCCCTGTGCCTGCTCATTGTTTTTAAACCGCTCTCTCTCATTTTGATTTTATGTCGAACCCTCTTGTTGGTTGGCCTCTAGAGTTGATATGTGGTCATTCCTTCCTCTACTCTTCCAGTTATTTCTTTTTGGATCCATTGCAGAGAGGATGTTATCTATTATGACTGCTTACAAATCTAGTCTCAATGCCTGGATTCTTGATGATTAATTACTTAATGCATACCCCCCTGTATGTCGAAACTCTCACTTTACAATACCCAATTCTAAAACTCCCTGATTGCATTCTCATTTGCAATATATATGTCGATGTGAAATTGGGAAAACAAATCCGTCCACCAGTTAACGGAATATTCATGACATTCATGTCCTTTTGTACAAGGGTAAAATTGTCCATTCACTTTTATATATGAAACTAAAAATATATATAAGAACCACCACCATCCCCACCCCAATCCAGAATCCGGCCAACTAAATCCAAATCCGGTGAACTATTTAAAATCAAACCCAGCTTCTGGCAAATTATTCAAAACCACACTGAGATCAAACTGAAAACAAAAGGCTTTCCACAGTTGAAACAAAAGTTGGTTAACCTAGATCAAACAAGAAACAGAGAGGCATAGATGGAATCGGCAGCTTTCAAAATCCAAAATCAAACACAGCTAAGGTATGCCCCTTTGTGTTGTGTAATCGTTTTCCTCGAATGATATCTTTCGTTGCCGGTGGAAAAAAGAAACACGCTCTTCTTATAGCTCAATTTCTACACTTTATTTTGAACATATATTCTCATACTGTCTAATCACCTATAAAATCTTGCAAGGGACTGAGCTCTGCGCTCCATCGGATGCACCACTCTCGTCCATTATTCGACATGATATTTCACGTCTTGATCAATGTACTCTCTCCAAAGTACATAGAAGTCATGTTAGAGAGGATCATCAGGTAGCAGCATAAGCTTTTGGTAGTTGTGCACAAGAGATTCCGGCGGGGAGACCTCCGTGTACACCGTACGTAGTGGATCAGGGATCGCACAGGAAGAATAGGGGTGTGTGTAGGGAGAGAGCAAGTCAGTAGCAATGTCTGAGAGAGAGACAGAGGTTTGGCAGAGCTTCCGCGTATGGCAGTGTGTCCCCCTTTTTATGGAAAGGTTAACGATGTATATATACTGGAGAACGTGGCCGTTGTAGTGTGGTTAATGCGCCCATTAATGGCGGCTTAATTAGCTTAACCATAACAGCACGTTCGTCCGAGTATATAGGAACCGTTAGAGCACGTGGTGCGCGAGTACCGGAATCGTTACGAGGTTGACCGGGTTTGACCGGATTGACCGGGTTTATGGAGCTCGTGCCATAAATCTCTCAAAACAGTTACTAAAGGTCGCGCGCGGGCTTGGCTCGCACGCGACAGGGCTTACTCTAGCCTCCAGACCACAAAGTCCCTACAAGTCCCGTGCAGTGGTATGCGAGGGCTCTGTCTCGCAGCCCCCACATGGATCAGCTCGGCTGGTGATCCTGTGTGTGTGGAGCACAATATGGTGTGCTGGATGGTTGCCACGTGGCCTAGATCTGCCATGTCATAAAGCAGTATCTACATTAGCCCCCTTTCTGCGCGTGAAGGCTCATAGCTGTATAGGCTTCCATGCGCGGAAACCAATATGCGCGTCGTCGCCACGCACCAATTCAAATACGGGTAGGTTCAGCCCCCGTGCGTGTCATTATGACCTAAAACCCCTAGAGTCGTGCCGTCTGATCTTTAGGGTTTTAGGCGTGACGTCAGCCCGTCCTGTGATTGCGCGACACGACGGTGACGGTTGCGATTCGACTACTGAAGGGACGCAACCCTTCATTCTTCTGGATAAATACCTTGTATCCCATCATTGCAAAGCATTACTTCTTTCTCTTAAAGTGGATGGTACCCGGAGATCTTCGAGAGCAGATCCAGATAATCAATCACCAGTTCAGAACTGCAAATCGTATTCTCCAATTGTGCATATCCAAGCAAGCTTCAAGGAACCAAGGTTGGCTTCGTTTACTTTTGATTTAAACTACCAGTGTTTGCCTTGAATCGCATTGAATCTGTAAATCCATGAAATTTGTGAAGAGGCTTTTGATCTATGAACCCGCTTCGTTTTAATCTTTCAACAATATCAACTCCCCAATTTCTGAAATTGGCACTGGAACTGTTTGCTTTGGTTTGCATAGATCTCAAATTCCAAAATTCAAACTGAAGTGTGGTGTGGTATTTCTCCCCCCCTTTTTCTTGCCCTTTCGCAGGAATGGCCAAGACAAGAGTAACCAGACCCGTCAAGGAAGACGAAGAGATGCCGGAGCTTCCGCAGGCTCTGTGGCGTAAAGCCCCCTTTCTGGGTGGGAAGGATTTTTATCATGCGAGGGTGAAGGCGAAGAGGATGCCTGATCCTGTTCCTGCTGAGCAATTGCTGACGTTGACTCGCCCAGTTAACTCAGCCCTGCTCGAGTGGGTTGGTTCCGAGGATGTAGTCCGATTGGGGATCGAGAACGGGCACTTCCCGTATACTGCGATTTCTACTCAAGCGTTCGTCCAGAAATTGGACTACATGGATGAGTGGATTGACCACGTATTGGATCATCATGCCGAGACTCTTGATAAAGCCGGCATTTTCTTTGCTATCCGTGCTATGAAGGGTGCTGCCGTGAAGTTGGATCAGTCCATGCTTCTAGACCTTCTGTCCCGTTATTCGCCCGCGACTCACACGTTTCATTTTGCTGAGTTCGAGGCTGCCCCCACGCTCGAGGACGTTCAAATGCTGTATGAGCTTTCCCCCATGGGCGAGGTGGACCCCTTGAGCCACTTGAGGACATCTGCTGAAATGGCCTTGTACGCACAGATGGAGGAGTGCCTAGCAGAGGTAAAGAAAATCTCTACTCGGTGGACCACTACGAAGCCTCTTCCGAACTGGCAGCTAGTGGATACGTCTGCGAAGAATACCTGGAACAAGTGGTTGCAGTACTTCTTCCGAGACTATGCGAACAGCAGCATCACTAAGAAGCTTTTGAGCGAGAACCCGGAGGCCGAGAATTATGTAGAGGGCAAGGGTTATCATTTAACCCTTTGTGCCTTCCTCTGTGCTTGGCTGTCGAGGTATCTGATTGATGGTCATCCCCATGACGGGGTCTTCTATCATGTGCTGCCACTTGCTGTGAGGCTCGCTCTTGGCCAGAGAGTCGCACTCGGACCCTTGGTCCTGGGGACGCTATATTACAGGCTTGATCAGCTGGTTCTGGCGATGAGGGAATCGCGTGGCCGCCTTGATGTCCTGACCTTTGTCAATATCAGCTTTTTGACAATGTGGGTTTTCGAGCGCTGGCCGTCTTATGCTCCAACTCCCCTCCCACTTGAGAAGTGGTGTCCCCCAGGCGAGACGGAAGCGCGCAACAGCGGAAGGGCTGCAAGATGGTTTGGAGCAAGCAACACCAAGTGCACTTGGAGTTTGATATGCGACAAACGAAAGGAGTTTACTGCCAGGCCCTATGCCACACGTGTTGAGAATGTACGGTGGTTTCCAAAGCTATACCCTTCCAGAGGTATGGTCTTGTCAGAAGACCTTCTTTTTGAAAAGGGGCCGCATTTCCACGAACGCTATCGTGACTTCTTCTGTTGGTGTCTGCGAGGTTCTCTTCCTGCCCTTGCAGAGCATATTCGTGAGCTCGCGCCACGGTATGAAAGACTTACAGTGGATGTTGACCCTACTCGAGTCTCTCCTCAGTTTGGTTTTGATGCGGTGGCCCCATCGATCTGGCCGCAGTCTATTATCAGAGGGTGCTACAAGCGTTTGCTGACAAAGGAGTGCAAGACAGTCCTCATGAGCAATCTTCCCTTTGAGCAGCCTGCGGGAACTCGCAAGGGTGGTTGTTCCCAGAACTGGATCGCATACTGGGTTGCCCAGCAAACGAGGATTGAGACGGAGGCGGCGGCGCAGCCAGGAAAGGCTCCCTTGATCAAGAGAAACTCTTTTCCGTTTCGCCCCAATTGCAGTTTGAGCGAGTCTGAGTATGGTTGCTACTCGCTGTGGGACCGCGAGAATCATTTGTGCCCCGATTTCATTCTGAAGGAGCAAGTCGACGCAATCAAGAAGGGTGACGCGCAGGTCATCAAATATAGCAAGGCGTTTGCTGAGGTAAGCAATTTCCTTATGTGCTTTAAGCTTTTTAGTTTCCTTGCGCTGATGCTTTTTGTTCTGTGCTGTTTCAGTGTCATGTGCGGAGGTTCGCAGCTGGTGATCGCTCCAAATCGCTGGTGGACACCATTGTTGCCACTAGAAGGAAGGGGGAGTCGTACCGGTTAGCATGGAGGATGGATGCCGAGGTCGAAACAAAAGTTCGCGGAGTCATGAACACTTTTGCTGACTCGCTGATAGACAACCCTCCGGCTCCGTCTCCTCCTAGAGATGACCCGTCCCCTCCAGCGACTGCGGCGCCGAGAACGAAGAGACCTAGGCAAAAGGGAATTACGATTTCTTCCCCTAGGAGTGCTCCAGCTTCTCCCCCAGTGAGGTCCCTTTCCATCAAGGACAAAGGCAAGGGTCGTATGCCCAGCAAAGTGCGAAAAGATCTCGCAGTTGAGACTTTCGTTCCATTCAACCAAGAGGAGGAAGAGAGACAGGAGCCCCAAGCAAGTGATGAAGAAGAAGCAACAGTTGTGGTGTGCGAGGAAGAATCAGGAGGTACTTCCGTCACATCTCCTTGCCCTTTATCTAGACTTCTTCGTAGTTCTTTTCTTTGAACCAAATATGTATTTGCAGATGATGATGATGAAGCCGTTGGTGGCCTTATGGCCAAGAGGCAAAAGAAAGGTGCCCATTCTGGCATTTCAGATGATCCTATAAGCGAGGATGTTCTTGCTGAATCCCGGAAGACAGCCGCGGAGGCTGCTGAAAGAAGAAGGCAGCGAGAGGAAGAGGAGCTCGAGCTTGTGAAACAGCGGAGCCTCGAGGAGCTGCATGTTGACGACTTAGTGCGTCCAATTGGCGAGGAAGACGAGCTTCCCGAAGAAGTGGCTCCTCATGTGGAGGAGGAAGATGAGGTTCCTGGAGAGGACGCAGCAGAGCTAGAGCAAGTCCAAGCGGACTTCGCAGAGATCGCAGGTGGCGACAAAGGTGAGATCTTCAATCTCGCAGTTACTTATAGAGATGTAATTGTGGGTGCGTTAAAGCACGGTGTGTCAAAGCCTGACATTCGCCGTTGGTTGGTAAGCAAATGCGGAGAACCCTCAGGTAATTATTTTGAGTGATATGCGCATACTAGGCTGTGGCCACTTGAGGCAAAATCATGACTGGTTTACTCGCGTCCCAGGTCATGCTTCTCTTAAAGATTTGCTTAGTGAGGATACACTGATAGGGCACGGTTCCACGTCCCTAGTGTACGATGAGGATACCTCAATCCCACCTTCGCGTGGAGGTGCTTATTCTTAGCTTTAGTAAAGATAGTGAAATAACTTATAACACAAGTTACCTCATATTATCGCATTTGGTATCGCAGGTCATGCTGAGGAACCTTAGCTGGAGCAGAGAAGTCAGCCTTCTGCGTCCCATGTTCCAATTTCGAGCTCCCATACCGAGAAGCCCGTCGCGGCTGCTGGACACGCACGTGAGCATCTCGAGGATGTCATCGAACTCTCCGATGATGTCGAAGCTGATGCTGTGCCGATGGACGAAGGTGTCCGTACTGGTGGTGAGGAAGAAAGGACAAGTGATGCTAACATTTTCGCATCTGGGAGTGTCCGTCCAGCGACTTCGGCTGTCCCCTCGCCTCCGGCGATGACTGAACCAGAAGCACCCATTCCTGCGTGGAGCATTTGGGGCTCGCAGGTTGGGAATGTAGTCGCAGCTGGTGCGGCTTACACTCTTCCTCCTGACTATGAGAGGTTGGAGCTTGCAGCTGATAGGAGAGCCATGGAGCGAGGGCAGTCTTCGAACAACCCGGTGGCCCGCATCCCTTCTCTTCACGAAATTCTGGAAGGCACTGGTAAGTAAAGATTTACCGTTCGCACGTCGCATTATTTGCTTGCGAGTTCTGGCATTATAACCATTTTTGATGTCTCAGGTTTGAAGCAAACCGATGTAGACTGGGTGGTTCGAATGCGTCTCAGATACCCCCGATCGTTTGTGAGATCTCTGGAGATCGGACCTTTTGACAGGAGGCTATTCCTTACTGAAGCCATCTGGATACTGGAGCAGCTGTCTGCGGCTACACCTGCGACCATTTCGGCCCAGAGTGCTGAATTGCTGTGTGGCATGTGCCAAAATCTCTTGTTCAAAGTCCAAGGAAGACTTGGTTTCAAATTCCTCAAGGACAGAATTACACTGATTCGCGCAGCTGTAACTTTGAATCTCGGTCACCAGAATCTCGCAGCTGAGATGCAGAAGGTGGAGCAGCAAAAGCAAAAGGTTGATGAAGCTGTAAAGCTGTATCATGAAATGAATGCCAAGTGCGAGCAACTGAAGCAAGAAGTGAAACAAGTGGAGAAGCTGAGCGAGCAGTTCGAGCCCCAAGACTCCTTAATCAAGAATTTGTTTTGACTTTTCGAATTTTGAAAAGAAAACAGGAAAATGGCTGAGACATTAATGTAATGTTTTGAAACATTAATGTGATATTGCTAGGGTTTCTCCCCCCTTTTTTTTTAACAACAAACACTGAGTTTGCCCGTTTTGCCCTTTTCGGGATTTGATTGGACATTTCTGTGCATATCCAATTATGACATCAGCAATTGATTTTCTGCTTGATTTTCGCGCTAATTTCTCGGTAGATAAGCACGCTTCCGTTGGGAAGTCCATCCGAATCATGACTATCCGTCATTTATTAGGATACGCAACTGAATCGTCGTAGCCTTTAGTAGGGTAATTGATTGTTACCGCTTTTCACGGCGTAAGTGATTGAACTTACCCTCTTTTTTGAATTTTGCTGACTCATCTTAGGCAACCGAAGAGTCTCCACAGGGCCTATATAAACCCTGTCTTTGCCATTTGGGTTCTTCATCCCAAACATGTGCTTTGCCGTGAGTCCTTATGACTGCTGGCTTCAACGCTTGTTTTTCGTTGATTCATGGCAACTTCAAGTTTTGAATCCTGAGTTTGCGCTTTGTGCCATAGAAATAGTTTCCAAGATCCACTTTATGAGGCTTATTGCTGTTTATAACCGTCATAAAGAGGATGCAGATAATACCTCATGTGTGTTCGAAGAAATTTCTTCGTGTATTATGTGTGCAGGTCATGTTTCCGGCCGCCTCGTGGCGAGGTGCAGCGCCGAAGTGACCGTGCTACCGTCTCGTAATGAACGGCGGAATTCTCCTTCAGCATCTCCGAAGAAGAATCCGTTGTTCTCACATTTGTGAGGTCGGGGTGCTCGTCAATGCCCTTGTCCAACATGACAAGGAATCCATCACCAGAGGAATGACTGCTTCGCCTGTTGTGCGGAGTATCCTCTGTCGGCACAGGAAGCTCCTCCGGCGCCTATCTTGGTCAGACAGAGGCTTTTGTCATTCCTTGGGTCTTGGGCGCATCGTATCCCTGACCTTGCTGCTAGGGATGTGGCGAATGACGAGTTGATCTCTTCGCGGCAGCATCCCTTTTGCTATAGATCTTTGGCCGCAGATCTGCGTACTGTGCTGCCGGTGTCAGGACCGGTGGATTCTCTCTTTTCTTAGTCGAGAGTTCCCTTGGCGCATCTCTGGCTTTCCAGCCATTTTTCGAATGTATTGTTAGCCATGTTGGCTGTGTAGTTAGATTCGAGCTTTTCGCTTGTAAGCTGCTATCTAGATAGATAAATTGCAAGTCATTTGACTCATAATGATATATAGCTTTTGTACTATTTGCTCTGTTTGCGACAAAATACAATTTCGCATGCGTTTCGGCTTATTTTGCCTTGCATAATGCCATGTAATGATTTCACATATGCGACGTCAATGCGCAGATGTTTTCGCTAGATCATTCGAGATCATAGTTTCGCAGCTGTGCCATCTTGACGAATGGGCTTGTAAGTGGTCGTTGTAAATCGTATGAGATCACGTTCACAACTTTGCTATCATAACAGATAGTTTTTTTTTTTAAACAGATCAATTGAGATCATTGAGCGGTGCGAATTGCTATCATAGAAGATAGGCTTTATTAGAGGATTGCTTGAGATAGTTTCTCGCATGAATTGCTATCGCAGCAGATAGACCTTTAGAAGGTCTAGCAAGATGGTTCTGCAGTTACGTTATCATTGTAACACACGGACTTGGGTGATCAACTAAAATCACTTTGCGTATAAATTGCTACCGTAACAGATAGGCTTGAGAAGATCATATAAGATCGCATTTGAGTAAACCGCTATCGTGAGAGATAGGATTTTGATAATCGATTGAGATCGTTTTTGTATTTTTTTTTTGCTGCTATCGTAAGCTTTGGATGATCACTTGAGATCGCATTTGCATCGGCTGCCATCATAAGGGATGGGCTTTAGATGATCAATTAAGATCGCGTTTACGTTGACTGCTATCGTGAGAGATAGGCTTTGGATGATCATTTAAGATCGCATTTGCATTGGTTGCCATCGTAAGAGATGGGCTTTTAGATGATCAGTTAAGATCACGTTTATGTTGACTGCTATCGTAAGAGATAGGCTTTGGATGATCACTTAAGATCGCATTTGCATTGGTTGCCATCGTAAGAGATGGGTTTTTAGATGATCAATTAAGATCACGTTTATGTTGACTGCTATCGTAAGAGATAGGCTTTGGATGATCGATTGAGATCGCGTTTGCTATCGTATGAGATAGGCTTTGATGATCAATTAAGATCGCATTTGCGTTTGCTGCTATCGTAGGAGATAGGCTTTGATGATCGGTTAAGATCGCGTTTGCGTTTGGCTGCTATCGTAAAAGATAGGCTTTAGATGATCGATTGAGATCGCGTTTGCTATCGTATGAGATAGGCTTTGATGATCAATTAAGATCGCGTTCGCTATCGTAAGAGATAGGCTTTAATGATCAATCAAGATCGCGTTTGCTATCGTAAGAGATAGGCTTTGATGATCAATTAAGATCGCATTTGCGTTTGCTGCTATCGTGAGAGATAGGCTTTGATGATCAGTTAAGATCGCGTTTGCGTTTGGCTGCTATCGTAAAAGATAGGCTTTAGATGATCGATTGAGATCGCGTTTGCTATCGTATGAGATAGGCTTTGATGATCAATTAAGATCGCGTTCGCTATCGTAAGAGATAGGCTTTAATGACCAATCAAGATCGCGTTTGCTATCGTAAGAGATAGGCTTTGATGATCAATTAAGATCGCATTTGCGTTTGCTGCTATCGTGAGAGATAGGCTTTGATGATCAGTTAAGATCGCGTTTGCTATCGTAAGAGATAGGCTTTAATGATCAATCAAGATCGCGTTTGCTATCATAAGAGATAGGCTTCGATGATCATTTAAGATCGTGTTTGTATTTGTTACTATTGCAGCGAATAAATCATTGTTAACAGTTGTAACAAATTAGATAAAGCGATATAAACAGCTAAAAAATATGAACTTCTCATTTGGGAGAATTCTTTTATTATGACATTCTCATATGGGAGAGATAGGATTACAATCCTCTCATATGGGAGAGGAGATTGCGAATATCGTAGCCACATGAGACATTAAGCAACGTTATCATAAAACGTATGAAATAAGAGAAGTCAAGGATAGTACTTCTTGATCCAGCGCATGTTGACTGAGCTTGGAGTTGAGGTTGTGCCGTGCAACCTTCGTATGCTGCAGTAGCCGCTATCGAAGACTTCTGTGACTTCGAAGGGTCCCTCCCAATTAGCTGCGAACTTTGGGTGAGTTGCTTCTCGCATGCAGTGATCAGATGCGCGCAAGACCAGGTCGCCAACTGCGAAATCCCGTCGCTGGACTGTCTTGTTATAGGCGCGAGCGATTCTCTCTTGGTAACGCTTGTTAGTCCTTTTGGCTTGTTCTCGCTTTTCTTCCAGCAAGACTAAATCATGATCGCGTTGATTTTCATAGAGTGCATGGAAGGCCAGCCTCGCCGAATTGACTCTGACCTCCGCAGGTACTACAGCTTCGGCCCCATAACATAGTAGAAATGGCGAGGCCCCTGTAGGTGTCCTTGGAGAAGTTCTGTAGGCCCACAGAGCTATGTTAAGGGAGTCGGCCCACTTCTTGTGGTCATCTGCGACCATCTTGCTCAGAATTCGCAACAGCGTTTTGTTAGTCGCTTCGGCTTGTCCATTTCCCTTTGGATAATAGGGGGTGGAGCATATTTGCCTGATATTGTACTCCGCGAGTTTGGTAGCTACCTGACGATTAACAAAAGGAGTACCGTTATCTGAAAGAATAGTATTTGGGATTCCGAACCTGCATACGATGTTTTCCTGGATGAAGTTAACCACAGCCAGCGCGTTTGCCGTCTTCAGTGGTATTGCTTCCACCCATTTGGTGAACAGCTCGGTTGCAGTGAGAATGAAATGGTTCCCATGTGACGTTGGTCGGATGGGGCCAATGAAGTCCAAAGCCCATGTGTGAAATGGCCATGGCGTCCCTAATGCATGTAGATCCACGGCGGGAGCGTGCACCAGGTTTCCTTTGAATTGGCATTCTTGGCAGCGTCGCACCTTGGTGCGGCAATCGACTTCCATCGTGGGCCAGAAGTATCCGATTGAGAGGAGTTGTCTGCATAATTTCGCACCTCCCTGGTGTTCCACCTGATGAGAAAGGTCCATGACTTCTTGTGCTTCCCTGCCGTCTAGGCATCGCAGCAAGTTACCTTCGTGACCTTTTCGCCAAAGCAGGTTTTCCTGAACCAGGTATCGAGAGGCTTTCCTCTTCAATTTGTCGGCTTCTTTTCTCGATTCGGGTACGGTGCCCTGGGTGAGGAATTCAAACAATGGCTTCCTCCAGTCTGTGTCGTCATCGGTTAGAGCGACGAGTAGAGAATCTTTGATTAGTGCGCAACTTTCGCACTTCCCTTGTATCAGGGCTGCAGCTGTTGACATGCCTGGCCAATGAATGCCATATCTCTGAGCTTTCCTGTAGATTGACACCTCGCTTTCTCCGCAGGCGTGTTGGTGAATCTTTTCTAACAGCTGTTGTCCCTCTTGCTCGGAGACACATCGCATGAGTATTCCTCCGGGACCCTTGTAGTAAAGGGTGTTGTCGTGGATGCAATATCCTTTCGTGAGTACCCAGCTTTCGCTACTGGTGCCTTTCGCAATAGCTTGCAAGATTGCTTTTCGCCAGTCTGCGTCATCCATGTGTTCATCGTCGCACGCATCTTCTGTTAATGCCGACGATGTTCGCACTTCGATGGAAATCCTTGCGGGGCATTTGTCTATGCTGACCTTAGATCCCAGAGTTGCTAAGGCATCTGCATGCCTGTTGTCCGCTCGGGGTTTGTGCTCGTATTTCACGTCGCAGAATTGCTGCATCAGCTTTTGTACTAGGGTACGGTATGGCAGGAGGTTGATCTCCTTTAAACCATATTCGCCCGAGGCCTGTAACAATCAGCTTGGAATCTCCCATGACTGTTAAGTTGCTCACTTCTAAAGCTTTCGCCGCACGGAGCCCCGCGATCAGAGCCTCGTATTCCGCCTCGTTGTTCGTGACTGCGAAGTTGAGTTTTGCGGACATCTGTATGACTTCCCCGTCCGGCTTTGTCAAGACTATCCCAATGCCTCCGCCTTTTCTGGTTGACGAACCGTCGAAGTGGAGGGTCCAATAGGGCACGTCGATCGCGTAGATTTCAGGACCTTCGAGCTCTTCCTCGACCACAGGTTCGTGACTGTTGTCGGGGAACTGTGCCAACAGATCTGCTACCGCCTGCGACTTGATCGCTCTTGGTTTCACGCATGTGATATCGTATTGAGAGATGGTCATGTACCATTTCGCCAATCTTCCGCCCGGAGTAGTGTGAGTTAGCAGGTATCTTATGGGGTCGCTTTTGGTGACCACCACTACTTTGTGCGATGCAAAATAGTGTCTCAACTTCTCTATTACGAAGAATAAAGCAAGGCAATGACGTTCGATGTCCGTGTACCTTGATTCAGCAGGCTGCACAATGCGAGAGATGTAATAGATAGGCCTCTCTTGTCCCTCATAGATCTGAGCCAAGAGCGCTCCTATAGATTTCCTTGTCGATGTAAGGTATAGCAGAAGCGGCGATCCCAGTTGAGGCGCGATCATTATCTTTGGGGATGTGAGCAGCTCCTTTAGCTTTCCGAATGCGGCTTCGTGATCAGGAGCCCAGTTGTACGCGGCGTCCTTCTTGAGAAGAGTGCTGAAGCAGCATGTGATTTCGGCGATTGCTGGGATGAATCTCCGCAGATATGACAATTTTCCCAAGAATGTTTTCAAGGTACTTTGGTCGTGAGGTGGCGTCATGCTGGTGACGGCTGACACTTTCGCAGGGTCAGGCTCGATCCCTTGGCGATGAACTACACATCCCAAAAACTTCCCCGAAGTCACGCCGAATGCGCATTTCATGGGGTTCATTTTCAGTTGAAAGCTCCTGCATCTGTTGAATACCTTTCGCAGGTCTGCAAGGTGATCTGCTTCATACTTGGATTTGACTACCAAGTCATCCACATAGAATTCCACTTCTTTGTGCATCATGTCGTGGAATAGAGCCATCATGGCCCGCTGATAGGTTGCGCCTGCATTCTTAAGACCGAATGGCATTACCGTATAGTTGAATACCCCCACGGGAGTGATGAATGCAGTTTTCCTTGCATCTTCGGGATCCATCTTGATTTGATTGTACCCGCTGAAGCCGTCCATGAAACTGAACATGCGATGGCCTGCCGTTGAATCAATGAGCAAGTCGATATTAGGCAGTGGGAAATCGTCCTTAGGACAGAAGCGATTGAGATCTCGGAAGTCCACGCAGATGCGGAGCTGTCCGTTCTTCTTCACCACTGGCACGATGTTGGCCAACCATGTGGGATGGTGATTTGGCTCTATGAACTTGGCGTCTAGGAGTTTGACAATCTCCTGTTTGATCTTCACGTTGAGTTCTGGCCTGAAACTTCTGGTGCTTTGCTTGACCGGTTTAGACCCTGGGATGATGTCTAAACGGTGCATGGTGATGCTCGTGTCCAGACCCGGCATCTCGTCATATTCCCATGCGAACACGTCCTTGTATTCGGTTAGGAGCTGCAGCAGTCCTTGTTCCTCTTCGCTTGTGAGGTCCGCACTCAGGAAGACTGGCCTTTTCTTTTCCTCGTTCGGGCTGAGGAACACTTCCTTAAGCTCTTGCTTTTGTGGTCTTGGCCTGTCTTCCATGCATTCGGGCGCTTCTTTGAGTTTCTCCTCTGGAGTACCCTGTGTTGGCTCTTCTGTTAGCGCAACTTGCTCGATTTGATTGATTTGCCCAGGGACATCCCCATGCCCGTGTGAGGACGTCCCCGCGCACCTTCATATGCGATAGCATTTCTTCCCGTTGGCGTAGAAGCTCTCTATCTCCTTGCCCTCAGGGTCATGCTTTGTGATCCTCTTCAGAGTGTACACACTCTTGCGGTGATATGCGATGCGCGGCGCCTCTTCGTGAGTAGGCGGCGTTTCCTTGGTATCTCCCCTTGTCACCATCACGCCTGCAGGTGACTGGTCCTTGATGTCCTCCCAGAGAGGTAAAGGAGTGGGGTTGAATGGTCCGGGTGTTTGCTCGTCCGCCATCTCGGTGAACCACACCGCCTCGCTGAGATGTGCTTCGTCCAAGTTGAACGGGTTAGTTGAAGCCGGTATCTCGACAATCCTGTCGTTCCAGATAGCTTTCATCACCTGGTGAGCCGTCGAAGGAATCGCGTCAAAGCGATGAATCCAGGCCCGACCTATGATCATGTGGTATGTGGTGTTCGCGTCTATGACATAGAACTTCGCCGAGCACTTGATTTTGCCGATCTGAACGCCCAGGCGGATCCACCCGATCGTCATTCTGGAATCGCTTCCGAATCCCACCAGCGGGGATGGACGCTTGACTACCTTGTGCTCGGGGATCCCTGCTAGCTTCAGTGTGTGGAGTGGAACAACATTGACCGCTGCTCCTCCATCGACGAATGCTCGCTTGAATTCGACGCCGTTGATGATGGCGGTCACGTACAGGGGCCTCTGGTGGCTCGCATCTGTCTTTTTGTCGCTGGCAGAAAAGGTCATAATCTTTTCTGTGGAACGGGACGCCCTGACGACTTTCCCGTTGGAGACCACGAGGTCCTCCTCGTAGTCCTCTGCTACCCTTAAGATTGCTTTTGTCATGTCCGCTCGACATTTTTCGGAGAAGTTCATCTCGTTGAAGAATTTGTCGAAGCCGTGCGACCCTTTCATGCGGTCGGCACGCTCATCTTCCGTGTCCATGCTGTAGTCTTCATCTTCATGGACTTCAGCAACGATGGGCAGACCATCCTCTGCGACTTCTTCCAAGTCCACTATCGAGATCATGGCGACCTCTTTGCCTTTTGAGCCTGAATCTGTATGGGCAGGCAGCGGGTTGTTGCGCACATCCTTCCGATGGTCGCTGACGATGAGTTCGCCGCTCTTCATCTTCTGATCGAGCGTGAATCTGAGCTTCTTGCACTCGGCTGTGGGGTGCATGACCTTGCCGTGGTATTCGCACCACTTAGGGTCCCTCGTCATCTCCTTGGAGGGTGCTTTCTCGAGCGGTGGTAGGACGCCGTCCTTACGCCACTGTCTGCAGAGATCGCTTGCTTCCTCCACCGAGCATGGCAGAGGCGGTGCATCGAAGTTTGCAGCCTTTGCTTGCTTCTGGGGCGAAACTGTATTGACCTCAGCTTTGCGTCCCCGCTTGTAGCCAAATCTGCCTATCTTGTAGGTGGTGCCGCTCGCAGGTCGTTCTGGAGCGCTCTTCTTTCTCTGTCTCTCGACAATGGGCTCGATGTTCATCGTGCATTCTATTAGCTTTGAAAACGTAGGCGTTTGCAAATTGATCAGCATGCTTTTGTATTCGTCTCGCATGCACTGCAGGCATATCTCTACGAGCCGGCTTTCGAGCATTGGATCTTTGCACTCCAAGGATTTCGCTCTGAATTTCTTGATGAAAGTGATTCCGTCTTCTTCGCGTTTCTGATACATCCGTGAGAGATGGATCATCGTCACCTTTTCTTCCATCTGGAAGAACTTGGTATAGAACTTCTGGACCATGTCGTCCCAAGTTTTCACAGATCCGGCCTCCAACGTTCGGTACCATTTGTATGCTACATTCCCAAGAGTTTTTGGGAATTCCCGCATCAACAGTTTGGGATCGGCTCCGTATGGACCCGTGGCATCGATGAAACGCATGACATGCTCATGAGCGTTTCCATTGACGTCCTCGAACTTGTCCCATTTGGGAGCCTTGTACCCCGCCGGGTTAGGCATGAGATAGATCTCTCGTGGGATGGGTGGATCGTTGTCTAGCTTCGGGATGATGGTATCCGCGAACGACTGATGAGCCAAGATGGAGTCCACGCGCTTCTGCAAAGACGTCATGCATTCTGGAATGCTTCCCTCGGTAGTTGACGGAGGGGTTGCCGTAGGCGGTGGCGACACATATGCTGCCGGAGGATTGGGGGTGTATTGGCTACCCGCGTTTCCCCAGATTGTCGCTGGTGGAGGCAGAGTGTACTGCAGAGCTGGGTTGGACGCCAAAGCCGGGGGCTGAGAGGCGTGAGCAGCAGGGGGCAGCATTTGTGCCGTCGACCCTTGGACCGAAGGCAGCTGCGCGGCCGACGGTGGAGTTTGCAGATGAGGGTTGGGAGGCGTGGCCGACACTCCCAATCCTGGAGCGGAAGGGGTTCCTCCTCCCTGGGGGATAGCGGTGGCAGGTGGAGGATTTGGCGCAAGTGTGCCCAGAACGGCCAAGATCCGTTCTAACTGCGCGGACTGAGACTTGAGAGCTTTTGCCTGACTTTGGACAGTGGCGTCCAAAGACTCTAAAGTTGGCGCCTCGCCGGGAGTCGTCGGAGTACGGCGAGCCTCGTCTCCCGAGGGAGTTTCAGTGGAAGGAGATCGGTTGCTGACATCGTCCTCCTGAGACATGGTTGCTTTTGCTGGTAAGTTTCACGTCGGGTTCACCAAAATGTGCACAAGAGATTCCGGCGGGGAGACCTCCGTGTACACCGTACGTAGTGGATCAGGGATCGCACAGGAAGAATAGGGGTGTGTGTAGGGAGAGAGCAAGTCAGTAGCAATGTCTGAGAGAGAGACAGAGGTTTGGCAGAGCTTCCGCGTATGGCAGTGTGTCCCCCTTTTTATGGAAAGGTTAACGATGTATATATACTGGAGAACGTGGCCGTTGTAGTGTGGTTAATGCGCCCATTAATGGCGGCTTAATTAGCTTAACCATAACGGCACGTTCGTCCGAGTATATAGGAACCGTTAGAGCACGTGGTGCGCGAGTACCGGAACCGTTACGAGGTTGACCGGGTTTGACCGGATTGACCGGGTTTATGGAGCTCGTGCCATAAATCTCTCAAAACAGTTACTAAAGGTCGCGCGCGGGCTTGGCTCGCACGCGACAGGGCTTACTCTAGCCTCCAGACCACAAAGTCCCTACAAGTCCCGTGCAGTGGTATGCGAGGGCTCTGTCTCGCAGCCCCCACATGGATCAGCTCGGCTGGTGATCCTGTGTGTGTGGAGCACAATATGGTGTGCTGGATGGTTGCCACGTGGCCTAGATCTGCCATGTCATAAAGCAGTATCTACAGTAGTTAACTTCCCGGCTGTGTAATACAGTACTAGTGTTGTTAGTATTGTGTTTTGTTTCTCGCCTTTTGATGGCTAGTTTGTTTAGGTCTTCGTACTTTTGTTTAGTTTCGCTCTCCCGATCTCTTGTCGGGATTTCGGTATAGTTGGTATTTGTATATAGGCTTGCCTAGACTCTTGTTCTCTAACTTTGTTTTATGTTATATACGAAGTGTGAAGTATTTCTTACCAATTTTATGTCAAGAAAATATATATAGATGACAAAGCACAAACACACTCACCCCTTATGTTTGACACATACATGACACATGACACTTGTATAGTTCTATAGTTTCTAGTTGCAAAACTTCAGAACGCTTATATTCTGTTAGTCCGTATTTTAAGAGAGTAAATTTTTCTTAGAAACTACTATTATGACACCCACCCCCAAACTATCTGGGTCACAATTTGGGAGTGCAAGTGTCACGATTTTTTAGCAAAATGCGCATCGAACCAAGTGTCATGAAATTCAACTCACTTAAGGAGTGAAAATGTCGTTCCCAAACTAATAGGGGTGAAAAGTATCCTTAGACCAAAATTAGGGCGGCGTAAGTGTCTTTTACCCATGACAATTAGCGATAATATAAATACATTCGCGCCAGTAATAAATCTGCCCCAATTTCTTTTCCTTCTCAATGGCGATGGAGCTCCAGCGACATAGCAGCGAAAGTGAGGAGGGATGGATTGCCAAGGCTGGCTTCAGATGGAAACCCATGGAGGATGAATCGGACCACCGCAAATCCATCTACATCCGTTCGATTGACACAAACGCCGGCGATAACCAGTGGTACGTCATTCCATCCAAATGAAAGGAATCAATGATTCCAAAGAGAATTCAAAGATGTGAAAGATAAACAACCCAGAAAAGGGAACAAAAAGAGAATAATTTCATTGATAATTTTGGCAGAGCTTCGCTGCCATTGTTGCAGAGAAGACTCAGTACATGAACCCTAGAGCCGCGAGGCTTATATAGCCCGAATCCAAACGGTCACAATTTGAGCCGTTGGATTAAACAAGAGAGGATCTCAGCCATAGATGAAGATCCACTAATTACAATATTTCCACAGACTTTGAGTAACTTGGAAAAGAACCCAGCAAGGTTTAGAGGAGTTTTAAACAACTCTTTTGGAAATATAAAAAGGCAACTCAAGTTCTGGAAAATACCAAAAGGCACCAAAATATGATAGAACTGAATGTTGACTTCATTTTGCAGCATTGACTTTGACTTCTTCTTTGAACCTTGACTTCATTGACTTTTGATCACCAATTTTGACTCTTGTCTGCTAATACCCTCCCTCAAACTGATGGTGGTTGAGACACCATCAGTTTGTGCTTAAGATAATGAAATGGAAGTGCTGCTAGTCCTTTGGTGAAGATGTCTCCCAGCTGATCTGCAGAATGAACATATGCAACCACTAATTGTTTCTTTAAACATTTTTCTCTAACAAAATGGTAATCTAGTTCAATGTGTTTTGTTCTAGCATGCATAACAGGATTTGCAGTCATTGCAATAGCTGATTCATTGTCACAAAATAATGTAGGAGGTTGAGGCATAAAAATATGAAGATCATGAAATAAATACTGAAACCAACAAAGTTCTGCTGCTGTGGTGGCAAGAGCTCTGTATTCAGATTCAGCAGAAGATCTGGATACAGTAGGTTGCTTTTTTGCAGCCCAGTGAATAGGGTTATTTCCCAGAAATATGACAAATCCAGTGGTGCTTCTTCTGTCAGTTGGGTTACCAGCCCAATCTGCATCAGAGTAAGCTTGCAAATTAAGAGAACCAGAGTTGTAAAAAATTCCTTCATTTATAGTGCCTTTCAAATACCTTAGAATTCTTTTGGCACCAATGAGATGCTGAGTTGTAGGCATATGCATGAATTGGCAAAGATGATTGACAGCAAAACATATATCAGGTCTTGTGAAAGTCAAATATTGAAGAGCTCCTAACAGTTGTCTGAAAGGAGTTGGATTTTCAAGCAAAGCACCATCATGAGCATGGTATTTAATACCAGAGGTAGTAGGAGTGTCACAAGCAGTGCAGGACATCATATTAAATCTAAGAAGTAAATCATTGATGTATTTGTGTTGATGTATAAAAATTCCTTTTGCAGATCTTTGAATTTCTAAACCCAGAAAATAGGTTAAAGGACCCAGATCAGTCATACTAAACTCAGTGCCAAGTTTGGACACAAGATAATTCATGTAAGTAGTATCATTACCAGTTAAAATAATGTCATCCACATATAATAATAAGACAGTAATAGATTGAGGATGAGTAGTGTATCTAATAAACATAGAGGTGTCAGCCACAGATGCAACAAAACCAAGTGATAGAATAAAACTAGTGAACCTCTCAAACCAGGCTCTAGGTGCCTGTTTGAGACCATAGATGGCTTTGTTTAACTTGCACACAAAATGGGGATAAAGGGGATCTTTGAATCCAGGAGGTTGTTGCATATAAACAGTTTCTCTCAAGTGACCATGTAAAAAGGCATTTTTTACATCAAGTTGATTTAGAGGCCATTTCATGGAAGCAGCTAGAGCAATAACAGTTCTAACAGTTGCATGTTTAACAACAGGACTGAAAGTTTCTTCAAAGTCAATGCCAGGTGTTTGATTGAACCCCTTGGCAACCAATCTAGCTTTGTATCTAGATATGGTGCCATTTGGGTTATATTTTGTCCTGAAGACCCATTTGTTCCCAACAATATTTGCATTGTTGGGAGGAGGTACTAGGGTCCAGGTGTTTTGCTGTTGGAGGCTAGAAAATTCTTCAGCCATTGCATTAAGCCACTGAGAATGTTTTCTAGCTTCACTAAAACAAGTAGGATCATTTAAGAAAGGAGAGATATCAGAGTTACCAGAAGTGGCTGTGAATCCAATCACTTTCTTTTTGACAATTCCAGACTTGCTTCTTGTCTGCATGGGATGGCCACCAGCTGGAAGAGTTGTAGACACCTGTTCAGTTGCCAAGCCTGGGGTTGGGACATTTGTTTTTTCATCAGCTTCTATGTGGGAGGCATCATTTGAATTTATATTGCCCGGCTGCACAGCTGGAACAGTGTCTAGCTCTACCTGAGCTTGGTGGCTCCCAGAGACAGGTGTAGCACTGTTCTTATCAGTTAGATTGGCATGATCAAGAGTAGTAGTATATTCTGTATCAGGTGTATGACTAGGATCAAGAGTAGTAGAGTTCTCATTCAGTGCACCTGTCATAACATCAGAAGATAAGTCAGTAAATGGAAGATTAGGAGCAGACACATTAATGTTTGAATTAGAGGCATTAATGTGTGTAGTGTCAGCAGTGGTATTTAAGTCAGGTGAATGCATGAAATCAGAGGAAGTATTAAATGCAGTATCTGGAAGTGTGACAGATATGTCTCCTATTTTAAAATCATTAATTTTGTCAACACTTATATTTTGACTTTTCTGATAAGGAAATATGTGTTCATCAAAAATTACATCTCTACTTATAAAAAATTTTTGTGCAGATTTGTCAAAGCAAACATAACCCTTATAGTTTTGTGCATAACCAAGAAAAACACATTGAGTTGATTTGGGATCAAGTTTAGACACATTATAATGTCTTAGATAAGGATAACAGGCACACCCAAAGACTTTGAATTTTGAATAATCTGGAATTGTTTTATAAAGTAGCTCCCAAGGAGATTTGTTGAAAGTGTTTTTGCTTGGCATGCAATTGATAAGATAAACAGCAGCAGTGAAAGCATGATACCACAAATAATTAGGCAAAGAAGCATGTATCATCATTGTAACAGCTGTTTCAACAATATGTCTGTGTTTTCTTTCAGCTACTCCATTTTGTTGAGGAGTGTAAGGACAAGATTTTTGATGAATAATGCCATGATTTTGCAAGTATTGATGAAACACATAAGATATATATTCACCACCACCATCAGATCTCAGAATTTTAATTTTGTTGCCAAGTTGGAGTTCTATTTGAGTTTTGAATTTATCAAAGACAGAAGCAACCTCAGACTTGTGATGTAGAGGAAATAGCCAAGTAAATTTGGAATAATCATCAATAAAGAGCACATAAAATCTGTAACCATGATAAGATTTGGTACTAGCAGGACCCCAAACATCACTATGTATAATATCTAGAGAATTTTTAGAAGCAGAAAGAGAAGATTTGTAAGGGAGTCTTGTCATTTTGCCTTTCACACAGTGTTCACATAAGGAACTTGAAGAAATATCACATAACTTTAAGTCTTTGCATAAATTAGAAGCAGAAATAAAAACAAGTTTTAAAACATCTTCAGAGGGATGTCCTAATCTGGCATGCCAGATAGGAGACATGACAGTTTTTCCTAGATAGGCAGTCTTGACAGGGTCTTTGACTTCAGAGACATGAGAGAAGGGATGAGTGTGTATGGGATAGAGACCATTTTCACTCAACCCTTGGTATAGAACTTTGCCCAGAGTTTTGTCCTGGATATAAAAAGAATCAGCATCAAAATAGAAGGCACAGTTGTGTTGTTTGCAAAGTTGATAAACAGAGACTAAATTAGCAGATAAATTTGGGACATGTAGAGTTTTGTTTAATTGAAAAGAATGATTTGGGGTGTTAAGAAAGGCAGTACCAGAGTGATTTATGGCCAGGGTATTACCATTACCCACTGCAACTTGATCAGACCCATGATAAGGAGAGCTCACAGAAAGGTTTGCAAAGTCAGAAGTCATATGATTGTTGGCACCAGAATCAGTCAACCAGTAGTTTGGAGAGATGCTTGGAGAAGGATCAGCAACAGTCACAGTATTCATAGCAGTTAGCTGGGTAGGAGGTTTCTTTCCTTGGAAGGCATGATCCATTCTATGCCAGCAATCTATAGCAGAGTGGTAATCATAGCCACATATTTGACAGGTTAGAGGATTACCATTGCTATCTCTGCTTTTGGAAGGACCTCTGTTATACCCAGTTCTTCCCCCTCTTTGGTTTTCAAAACTTCTACCTTCTCCCCTGTTGTTTCCTCCTCTACCAAAGTAGTTTGAATTATAGGTTTGACCTTGAGTTCCTGACCCTTGACCATAATTTGAATTAGGGTTTAGACTTGACCTTTGACCATAATTAGGGTTAGGGTTTTGACTGAAGAACCCTGACCCTTGACCTCTGTTTGAACTAGGGTTTTGACTTTGATTCACAGACCCTTGACCTCTACCATAACCAGTCCCATTGGAGTTGCCTCCTCTACCACGATTGTTCCCATAGTAAGACTCAGATTGAGTACCAATAGACATGTAAGCAGCATTTCCAACCAAATCAGAGGATATAACAGTTTGAGACTCAATCATTTGTTCCTCAGCTTTCAACAAGACATGCAGTTCTTCAAATGTAATTTTATCAGGAGCAAGAGACATAGTAACACGAATACCAGATCTAAAGGAGTTATATTCAGGAGGAAGACCATGAAGAGCATATAGAATCATATCTTGATCATCAGTATGAACCATAGCAGAAGAGAGTTTGTCTCTTAGGGTTTTGAGTATTTGCATGTATTCATCAATAGATTCCGATTTCTTACGAATCGTTTGCAGTTCAGATCTCAGTTGCATGATATTTGAGCGAGTGAGAGAGGAGTACCTGTTTTCGAGTGAAACCCAAACGTCACGAGAAGATTGCTTACCCACGATTTGAACCAGAGCCTCTTGTGTGAGTGTTGCTGTGAGAAGAGTGAGAACCATCTGATCTTGAGCGACCCAGACTTCATACGCCGGATTCCGATTCTCCGTCGCCTCACCATGGTCATCGACTAGGAATTCGGACGGACAGATCTTTGTGCCGTCAACATAACCAAAGAGCGATTGAGTTTTCAGAACAGATGTGACCTGATATTTCCAGATCAGATAGTTGTTGTTGTCTAATTTAAAAGGGAACAAGGTTGTGGATTTGAGAGAGGACATAGAAAGGGTTTGTAGAACCCTGATTTTGAGCGGTGGACAAAGCCATGGCTCTGATACCATGAAAGGAATCAATGATTCCAAAGAGAATTCAAAGATGTGAAAGATAAACAACCCAGAAAAGGGAACAAAAAGAGAATAATTTCATTGATAATTTTGGCAGAGCTTCGCTGCCATTGTTGCAGAGAAGACTCAGTACATGAACCCTAGAGCCGCGAGGCTTATATAGCCCGAATCCAAACGGTCACAATTTGAGCCGTTGGATTACACAAGAGAGGATCTCAGCCATAGATGAAGATCCACTAATTACAATATTTCCACAGACTTTGAGTAATTTGGAAAAGAACCCAGCAAGGTTTAGAGGAGTTTTAAACAACTCTTTTGGAAATATAAAAAGGCAACTCAAGTTCTGGAAAATACCAAAAGGCACCAAAATATGATAGAACTTAATGTTGACTTCATTTTGCAGCATTGACTTTGACTTCTTCTTTGAACCTTGACTTCATTGACTTTTGATCACCAATTTTGACTCTTGTCTGCTAATACCAAAGACCTCCTCACTTCCTCCTCTTCCTCACCGCCTAGCCCTCTCTCTCCGGCACCGATCCCGACACTGCCCGGAACCGAACATTGCATCATCGGCGGTGGAATCGACTCATCCCTCTCCCAACCAATAGGAGCTCCACCTTCCCCCGAATCAACCGCTCTTGGCAGACGAGTCTATTCCTATGACGTCACCAAGGGTGGTGTTTGGCACAAGATGAAGGACATGCAATCACCGAGAATGAGTCCCTGTGCTTTCGCTCTAGACGGTAAACTCTACGTCTTCGGAGGCCTCGCCTGTGCTTGCTGTCTCGGCATGACTGACCCCATTGGGAGCAACTGTTACGCCTCTAAGCCGTTCCTGGAGATTTATGATCCGTTAACTGATACATGGGAAGCCCGGCTTCACGGCGGTTCGGTTTCCTTATCGCGTCTTTCCGCTCTCTTTGAGGATTGCTGTGGGTATAGGCATGTTCTTTTCCATACTGGTGGCCACTTTCTCTGGACTTATAACATGGATCTCGACCTTGTTATGTCGCGCGACGAGGATTTTGAGTTCTCCGGGCGTGGGCCTAGTGCGGTTCTGGATGGCATACTTTTCTGTGGGGATCCGTCAGGGCAGGTGATTGGGTATGATTTGACCAACTCGAGTCCTGAGTGGTGTGGAGTGTTTGTATCTGGATTGACTGCGGGTAGAGAGATACCTAACGATGAGGACTGGTTGCCTGTTTGTCTGCTTAGCATTGGTGGCAACCGGCTATGTATTATGTACCCGGACGGTGATGTGATGTTTTGCTCCGTCGTCAAAGTGAATCGGACAGCCATCGGAGGGCTGCACGCCGTTGTTGAGAACTTCAAGTCCTACTCCTACCGTGGTTCGTTCGGATTTTCTGTGGACTGCTTTGCTTTATAGGCTGGCACACAGGTACCCATTGAGTACTATCTCTCAGAGTAACTCTTATGTATCTTTATTTTTATAACTTGTTCCATTTATTTAATGAGAAAGCAAAGAGAACTTGCATCGTTCACATCTTTTACATGATCGTTATGCATTCCAATTCAAGGCACTTGGTCTAGTGAACTTTAGCCGCATATTACGCTTGCATTCATCTCTTTGGAACCAACGGCCATACAGCAATTTTGCAGATATTTCCATTCCCCCACATCCCCTGCACACTGGCAGATTGCACAACACCCTCAGCCTTAAGATACACATGGGTTGACACATAAATTGGGGATGAGTATGATAATCTTGAATCAGATAATAATGTTGTATATGGTAACATATGAGAGGCTTAAGGTGAATCCGGGAATGTAAATATCTACATTCAAATTGGAATAGAATGGAAAGTGAGATCCTGAACTGAGTTCCAACTTCCAACCACCACAAAAGACTGGATTTTGGGTTGGAAAATGGGATTGATTTCTTTGGATTGGTCGAAATTGTGGGGTTGAATTGGTAGAAACCGGCTATGTGTTATGTACACTGAATAGATAAGTCATGTACTCTTTCGCTCCATCGTCAAAGTGAATCGAACAACCTACGCGTTTCAAACTTCAAGAGCTACTCCTACCATGGTTCGCTTGGCTTTTCTATGGACCTGCCCATTTACTATCTCATAGAATAACTCTTTTTCTTTTATACTTCTCTCTCTCTGTCATTGTTTTGGAGAGAATGCTTTCTTAATGGAGAAGATAAATTTTGATAGCAGAAGCTATCGATAGAGAAGCAATTGGAGAAGCTTCGATCTCCGTTGTAGTAGTTCGAGAAGCTATGGTCTCTAGTTACAGCAGCATGAGAGGCTGTGATCTCCAAAATTAGGGTTTCTCCCGCTTTAATTCATATTCATTCATAATATAAAGACCGAGCTGACATGAATATAAATACTAATTCAACTAACTGCTAATTGTCCCAAGACCCCTTAAACAATTAACTAATAAGATAAAACCCCTAAACATATAAAGTACTCCCCAAACTCTTAATAATTTAAACAAACTACTAACTTAATTAACCGCGACGCATTCGGTTCCCACGCCGTGTCGTGATACGGGTTCGTACCCGTATCAATCAAATTAGAATAAACGCCGTATTTTGGGTTGGGAAACGTTATTGGTTTCTTTGGATTGATCGAAACTGTGCGGTCAAATAAAGACCATTTTGTTATTTTCGCTGAATATGATAACTCTGTAAAGCTTTTGAGCCCCCTAGCGCTTCTGGAGTAGGAAAAGGTATACACGCGTACACACACACTTATATATTAAAACAGGAAGTAGTTGAAGAATAATTTGGAGGGTAAAAGCCACTAGACCCCTCATACTTGTGCACTTAGACACATTGCCCACTTTGTTGGATAAAGACACTGCCCATTGGGCTTGTGAGAAAGCACAATGATGCTCAAACTCCGCGGAAGTGTTAATCTGTCCGGCAGTATGAACAAATTGAAACCTAAAAGAGCAACCTCCATCCCTTTCACCAGATTGAGAAGAACAATTTATCTCAAATTAGAACAGCAAGTCCCATGTGGCTTCTGTTTGGTGATTCCGTTGTTGATGAACGGCAGCCAACCGTAGTGGGCGGAGAGGCTGCAATTTTGACTTTGGGACGGGCAAAAAGGGCTGCTAGGAGGACGGAGATGAAGCCAGAGCCAATCAGACCCCAACACAATTTGAAGCAGAAAAAAGGAAAAATCGGAGATGAAGATCAATGGAGGTTAAGCTTACGTTAGGCATTCGCAGTTGCCCCGGGCTTGGGCATGGGACATCGCCTTGAGCCTTGACTAGCATCCTTCATCGCACCAGGGACAGCCATCACTTCAGCCAACCTGCCAGGAAGAGAAGGAATGTGCTTTACTGGAGTTTTTATTCGTTGTTAATACTTGGAGAGAGAGAGAAGGAATTGTAAGAATTTGGGGGCAAAAAAGTAATTCAGTTTACTCAATTTCTTTATGAGGGCAGGGAGATTTCAAAACGATTTCGAAACGGAATCGGGAACTTTGACGAGATGTCTTTCGGTGTCCCTTTACTTATATGAATATACGCTTGAAACAATAGCACTGGCCTCTTTTCCCTGACGGCTGTTTTTAATCAATGATGAAAGTTTGCTATTTAGTTAAAGAAAATAATATTTTCTGTCCGGAGTGCGCCACTGCTATAGAAAGGTGAACCAAAAATCAATCTTTCCGATCTTTCTGACCACAAGCCATTTGAAATGAGGTCATATAAAAATGAATCAGGCCATGTAGAGTACACAAGTGAGCCCTATATGTCTAGTAGTTACGGGAGGAAAAAGACATTGTAGTGAAGGTTCTGGTGAGCCTTCTCAGGAGGTTCTATCACTTCCCAAGCAGTTCAGAGACTGACTCTAAACAGCCCAGCTTTAGATCCAAAACACTCTTTGACCCCAAAAAAGTTTCTCGGTCTTCACAGGTCTGTGCATCCCTCTCTGTCTCTCTCCGATCTCTGTCTTTCTCCAGGATGCTCTATTTGATCTCTTCTCACTCTCCATGATCTTGGTCTAGTAAATCGAATTTGTTGGTGATAGTAACTGCTCTGTATCTCCCTCTCTCTTTACAAATCTTCTCTCTTCTGTTGGATATGAAGATGTGTGACATGGATCCCAGTTGTTTGAAACTTTCAAGATCAGTTCTTGATTTCTCTCCATGTCTCTCGGATTGTGATTCCGAATTGGGTGTCTAGTACTGGTCGTAAGCGAGCCGTGCTACAAGGACAAAAAATCAAACAGAAATTTGAACAAAAAGTGATGTGGCATCTGTTCTTTCTAATTTATTCATAATCTTCACCCTGAGATTTTATTTATGACATGTTTCCATCCACGTCATTTTATGTACAGCTTTTTGTATGATTTTCTGTTCACCTAGACTTTTCCCGGTTGTAAGCAGACGTAAGAATAAAAATTTCCCTCTTTCTGTCAGGCTATCTTTTGAGTCCCCCCTGCGAGTTCTTAGTCTCGATCTCGCTGTTTCAAAGTCACTGATAGGAAAAAGTCGGGTCGCGGTTCGCCCAGCGGGTCAAAGGTTCTGGTCTGGTTTTCATGTTTTTTTGGTTTGGGTTTCATGGTTCGGTTCTACATGGGTCTATTAGCAGCCGGGTCTGACATGGTTTCGGTTTGAGTTCACCCAAACCGGCCCATTTACAGGCCTACTGTGATCTAGAGTCCTGTTGCTAAGTAAGTTCTCATCTGCTCAATAAATTAAGGATGTTTCCCAAATTTCTTTGTTTTGTGCATGCTTATTTATTTGTGAACTGTCTGTCATGCATGTTGGTAAAGTTGGGGATCATAATAACCAGCGCAAAGAGTCTTAATGGTCCCTGAATTTTAGTCTCCTGGCTGAAGTCCCTTTACTGAAATAAGGATTTGATCTGATTTGAAGCTCCTGCGAGTTTGTGACAGAATCCATCTAGTAGTAGGTGCAAGACGAGTGCATCTATATTTATATATGAATTTTGCCCGTTTTGGTTTCTTTT
Organism: Linanthus parryae; assembly: GCA_023055425.1. Classification (NCBI taxonomy): domain Eukaryota; kingdom Viridiplantae; phylum Streptophyta; class Magnoliopsida; order Ericales; family Polemoniaceae; genus Linanthus; species Linanthus parryae. The sequence goes on from JALGPY010000002.1 coordinate 5,808,837, forward strand.
TTTATGCCCGCCTTCCTTTCCTGTTGTTTTGCCATTATTAGGAGATTATTTGGAATCACCGGCTGAAGTTACACTCGCTGTATAAAAATCTGTCGTCTCTGTAGCATTACATTTTGATTCCTGCAATTTCTGTGTTTCAGGAGGATGCATCGCATGAAGTAGCTGAAAGCATTTTCCAGTTCCTTTCCACATTGCCGAAATTAAAGAGGCCGGCCCGCACTAAAATGAGCCAGGCCCGGCCCCGGACTGGCCCCCTCCAGCCCAGCCCCTAATCCCCAGCCCGACCCCTACCCCGGTGCGGTTCGACTTGGCCGCCCTCGTTGAAAACTTCAAGACCTACTCCTACCATGGTTTGCTTGGCTTTTCTATGGACTGTTTTGCTTTCTAGGGACACAGGTACACATTTACTATCTCACAGAGTAACTCTTATTTATGCTTTCTAGGCACTCAGACTCCTACCATGGTTCCATATATCTAGAGAGAATGCAAAGAAAAATTGCATCCTCTATTATCGTTCACTTCTATACATGATCATTATGCATTCGAATTCAAACCACTTGACTTTAGGTTCCTATTAAGGCTTTCATTCATCTCCTGTGCGACCAACTGCCATTAACTCCCGCAACTTCGCAGATATTTCCATTCCCCCACATCCCCTGAACTTAACATACATGGTTTAACACCTAAATGGGGATGGGTATGAGAATCCAGGTGATAATGTTGTATTTGGTAACTTACTAGAGGATGAATGTGTATTTATTTGGGATAAAAGGTGGTTTTTGAGTTGGAAAACGTGATTTGATGTCTTTGGATTGATTGAAACTGTGTGTTTAAGTTGGTAATGATACTTCTCTCAAAGAAAAGTTGGTAATTATATTATTTCATTTTTTTTTTGTGAGCGCCAATGTTTCAACGGGGAAAAACTGATGTTGGCCTATAATTAGAACTGTTAGAGTCTTCTAATTATTCGAATTCAAACCACTTGGTCAAGTGAACTTTTAGCCTACTAGGCTGGGCTGGGGATTGGGGTAACGGTCCTACTTTTTGACTCCTCCTTCAAAGGAAAGAGTTTAAATTTTCACTCGGGCTGGGTCACGTGCACAAGCTCCGTCAGTTCATTTCGAGAGGTGGGACTTTGAGAACCCTATGATACCTCAAATGCTCTATTACAGAAACGTTTCCCTTATCTGCTGACATCGGATGAATTATCTCGCTTATATTCTGAAATAACAATAGAAATGACTCTTGACTCACAGTAGAATTTCGCTTATGTTAAGTAATGCTATCCTTAGTCAGACAAAAAGAAATTGTCATTCATGACTTAAATTACAGTGAATTATATTTACTGATATTTTGGAGGGTAAAAGACACTTTCACCCCCTCTAGTGTGACTGAAGGACACTTTCATCTCTTTGATGTGCCGAATTTCAGGAAACTTGCACGGCTTACTGTGGTGCTGTTAGTCTGTAGTTGGGTTCTGTTGGTAAAAATGGGTTGTTGGACAATTTGCTCCCATTCTATGCAAAATAGGGGGGTAACCCAAGGGTACAACAGACTTTTTACATGATATGGGTAGCTAATTTGTCTGTAAAACTATTTTTCAGCGACAGACTCCACCCCAGACTAAAGGCCACAATCAGTCGTTCGAGTTATCTGAAGTTTGGCTCACTAAAGGGGTGAAAGTGTCCTTTTTGAAACTAGAAGGTGTGAAAGTATCTTTCAGTCAAACTAGAGGGGGTGAAAGTGTCTTTTAATTTTTGGAAGTTGAACTGTCAAAAATTCATCATTACTCCTATTATAGGGCGATATTTACACAAAATTCACAGGAATTAAAAATATACCGTTTACCGTGTCTCAAATCCCTGTACTCTATACCAATTTTCTCCTTCTCTATACCATACCTTACCGGGGCTATTTGAATTTTTGTGATATATGTTCATGATATTGGTTTCAACTGGGGTAGAATGAACTATGCGAGACACTGGCAATGAAAGCCGAATTGTCATCATCTTGGAGATAGATCGGGTTATCAGTAAGGTCATTAAGTTTCATCATTCTTTCGTCTATAAAAGGGCAATTTGAAAGCGGAGGAAGGTGTTCGTCCTTCTTTGCCAGCATTTGCAGCGCTTTGGACATGAATGGTCGCAACGATGGAGCCTATTGCATGCAGAGAAGTCCGATTTGGATCACTCTCAGCGCTTCGTTCTTATTGTTGATGTTCTGGTAGTAGTGCAACATTAGGTTCGGGTCAAATAGATCCTCCACCGTTCCTCGTTGGAAGTTTCTCCATGCCTGTTTAAACAAAAAAAGTGAGATTATATCGTCTCATAGTCTATATGACACATTGGGGCTGTTTGGTCTCAGCTGAAAGCAATTTGGATGACTGAAAATCAAAATTTGCAGTTGTGGTACCTCACACTCTCACAGGCTTGCATTCATCTCTCATCTTTTTATGGCATGTTTGGTTTTCTAGTATTAGAGTTATTAACTAGTATTGGACTAATTATAGTACTGTGATTATTAATACTTTGTTTGGTTTGTTCTGGATTAAATTTAATATCGGTATTAAATAGTGAAATTTAATACTCTATTTTAATCCCTTCCCTCAGGAGAGTATTAACAGTATTGGACTATTCGGTATAGTTGGAATTGAACATTAATTACACGAACAACTATTCATAATCCTTTGTACGATACATAACCAAACACAGTATTAAATATAATACAGCTAATCCAGTCCAATCCTATCCGACCTAGTCTAGTCCAGTACAGTCCAGTCCGGCTAGTCCGGAAAACCAAACGTGACCTTAAAGACTTTGTCTATCCGCTACTCTTCTATTCTGGTACCTCACAGGCTTGCATTCATCTCCGGTGCAACCACAGCCCATTACCTCCTGCAACTTTGCAGATATTTCCATTCCCCCGCATCCCCCTCGCTTCTCTGCTCACCGACATATTGCACAACACCCTCAGCCTTTTTAAGATACATGGTTTGACGATGAGTATCAGAATCTTGAATCAGGTGATTATGTTGTACTTATTTGGTAACAGATGAGAATGCAAATTCTAGGAAAAAGAGGAAAATTCCTGGGAGGTTGAAGGTGAATTTGGGAATGCAACTTTCTACATTCAAATTGGAATAGAGTGGAAAGTGAGATCTTGAACTGAGTTTTCACTTTTAACAACCACAAAAGTTGGTCTTTCGGTACCCATCAACGCTTGAAACAATTGCACTGAGCTCTTTTTCTTCTTTTCCTGACGGCTATTTTTAATCAGTGATGAAAGGCTGCTATTTGGTTAAAGAAAATAACATCTTCTGTCTGGAGCGAGCCACTGCTATAGAAAGGTGAACCAATAACAAAATTCTTTCCGACCCCAAGCCATTTGAAATGAGGCCATCTAAAAATGAATCATGCCACGTAGTATGCAAGTGAGATTCTTTGGAATCTCCGGCTGAAGTTACGCTCTATAAAAATCATTCGTCTCTGTAGTAGTACTAGTATTACATTTTGATTCCTGCAATTTCTGTGTTTCAGGAGGAGGATGCATCGCATGAAGTTGCTGAAAGCATTTTCCAGTTCCTTTCCACATTGCCGAAACCAATTAGACAAATCACGGTAGAACCCATACCCAGAGCACATCCAAAAGCTGCTGGACGAAGCAAAACACGGAAAGCATAAAAACCGCCGCGGTCATGTAACTCGGATGGGCAAGTTAAGAAGATAACAAGACTGCCCAAATACCCCGTCGCTGTTTACGTGTTGGTTCTCCTCTGATGTTATACAAACATGCTTTGTATCTTTGTAGATCTATAATGATTTTCATGAACTGAGAAAATTCTCAGAGGATTGTCAGATTTTTTCATGTAGGAAGGAGGCCTTTTTCCGTGTGTAGCCATAGATAATGTAACCTGTCAGTTTGTTGTGAAATTGAAGTGTTTTTTTGGTCATTTTGTGATAGTTTAGGGGCAATACTGCAGTTCTTAGTGTCGGACTATACAGGCGTGGCTCGGCTACGTCCCCAAGTTCACTCCCTCAAGTTTGATGCAAAGAAAATTTCCCCCTTTTCAATTTGGGAGTCTGACACTTTTGCCCCTTCAGTGTGCCAAATTTAGGGCACCTACACTCCCTTATTGTGGCGTAATTAACTTTGTTGCGGGTCCATTAGTAGTTCTCTTTCTATCAGAACTTAGCATTGTCTCTTTCTATCAAAACTTAGCATTGTCTTTTACCTTGTTATAAAGGCGCCCATTCTCTTTTCTGTCTAGGGATATGTTCGAGGGTCGCGATCTACGGATACGTGAATTGCGGCAGGAGGCTTTCGAAGTGTTTCAATCGATTATACTCGCGGATAAAAATTTAAAGGAGGCCGCGCCCTGCGATTGGGCGGAGACTCTTGTCGACTACCCCTTTGTGTTGTGTAATCGTTTTTCTTAATTAATTTCTTTCGTTGCTGGTGAAAAAAAAACAAATTATTAGCTTCTCATGCGTAGTGTATCCTTTGAGAATTGGATATAGACATATAGTATCTGAACATTCTCTCTCATTTCCCCTTTTATGTGTTCATTCATTCATTCAATTATCATTCCCTCTCTCAATGTTGGTCCAGAAGGATAGGTAGATTCAAGTGAGCTATGTGTTCCTTCTTTTGATAAGCATTATTTCAGCATTACATGAACAAGCATTTGGGAGTTAATTTTTTGTAGACAAGGTGGAAGATACAATGGCAAATCCTAGTTTGGAGAAAATTTTGTCCTAAGTGGGGGGGCTAGATCTTAAAAACAAAAAATGTTAATGAAATGACACATATATGTTTATTATGTGGTGAGGCTGCAATGTCTGAGCTTCATTTATTCAAGGAATGTTCTTTCTCTAAGCTGGTATGGGAAAAAAATCACCGCCTTTTATTGGCTCGATCAATAAAATGACAGAAAATGACAGAGAAAAGCACATTATTCTGGGTATGTTCTCATGGTTTTACTGGGGAATTTGGAAGGAAAGAAATGATAAACTTATCAACAGTGCTAGAACCTAGGCAGAAATCAATAATCTATATTCATTCCATTGACCCAACATATAGTTGGGAATCTATATTCGTACTGGTTTTTGCCTTCTTATTCATGACAAATGCTTCAATGTTCTCTCAGAAAAAATATGGGATAATATGGGATATTTATTTATCCCATATTAGACTTGTTTATTGATTTCTCTCTTTCTGTTGGCCTTCATTTTTCACAAATCTCTTTTTTGAATACGCACCATCAAACTCTCTCTAGTAACTGCTAACGATCACTCGTTGGTTATCTCATAAATCCAACATCTGTGAAAACCTCTCTTTTCCCCAACTCTCTCTCTCTCAAATAACATCCTCAAGAAGATCTGTACGAAGTAAAATGGAAATGGATCAGAGGGTTTTGGTTTAACGGGCATGGGCCCACGAGAGGGTCTGACGGCTCTGGCCGAAACCCAACCCTTTGTGTTTAGGATATCCGGGTCTGCTGGGTCTCTAGACGGGTCGGGTCGGCAAATGTTGGTTTGTTAGGTTCCGGTAGGGTCGGGTCTGTCCCAGCCATTGCCATGCCTAATCAAGGGATTTTGAATTAGTTATGGTAGATTGGCCTTCAAAGACAATCCCTTCACATTTTGAACAAGATAGCAGATAAATTAATTAGTGGGATATCCAAATTATTTTTCAACTACATGCTATTTTGATATAGATAGTTTTTGCCTGCTCGATATGCTAGGGGCCTCAAAACCTTAACAAGAATTATCACGTTTGGCGAAAAAATTATCGCACTCTCTGTATCAACCCACCACTTGACTAACTCGCCATAGCCCGATGAAACATCGATGTCGGCACTCGGCAGAACGTCACCTTGGCCTAACCAACAACAGTTTCTCCCCTTAAAACACCGGGGTTCGCAGATAAATGAAAGAATATTACCACTTTAACAACACACTTTGAATCAATCCATAAATACAATCCTGTTATCCAACCCATAATATAGTCTTTAGTGGGAGCTTTGATTGGAACTCAGTTCAGGATCTCATTTCAACTCTATTCCAATTTGAACGCAGAAAATTACATTCCCAAATTCACCTTAATCCTCTCACCTATTATATCATCTTATTCAAGATTCACAAAATGATCCCCAATGACAATGACAACAGAATGATTGAGATTGGTTGATAATGGTTAGTGTTCCACTTTCAAGGTTTAGGGTGTTGTGCGATTTGCGGGTGAGCAGAAGAAGCAGAGGGGGTGTGGAAGAATGGAAATCCCTGGCCTAACAGATTAAAGTTCACTCGATCAAGTGTTTTGAATTCGAATTCCCAAATTCACCTTAATCCTTTCATCTGTTATCGAATACAACATTATCATCTGATTCAAGATTCTCATACTCTTCTCGAGCTATGTACTGAGTATAGAACTGCACTTTCGGTTAACCGTAACTGGCCCGGAATTGCTTCAACCGTCCGGGCTCGGGTTGAGGCGCTTCGGTTACTGTTAACCGGCCCGGGTCCATGTAACCGTAACCGGTATACCGGTTTGGGCTTGCGCTCGGTTAACGGTCGGGCTAGTGGGAAATTCGGCCGGCAGCCTCTGTTTCCGATCAGTTAACCGACCGGGCTCGGTTCAGTACGGGCCGGGCTCGAACTCGGATCAACAGAGGCGACCGGCCATAGCCCGGTAATATACGGTTATGGTCTAGTTCCGTCCAATCGGGCTCGGGCTCGTGTGTTCGGTCAAAATCCGGGTTAACAGGCCCGTTTAACAGCTCTAGCTAAGTATGTTGAACTAGATATTCTCCGCACCTAGACAATAACGACACAATGATTGAGATTGGTTGATGTGCCATCTCATGGTTGAGGGTATTGTGCAATTTTCCGGTGAGGAGAAGCGAAGGGGACGTGGAAGAATATGAAATCTCTGCAAAGTAGATGCGGAAGAATGGAAATCTCAGCAAAGTGGCAGGTAATTGTCGCTGGTTGCACCAGAGATGAATGCAAGCCTGTGGGGTGCCAAAATAGAAGAGTAGCGGATAGAGAAAGTCTTCACGAAGATGAGAGGAAATTTAATTTCTGAGATACCATAGGGATCTCACAGTCCGACCTCTCGAGAGATGAACTGATGGAGCTAATTGTGCACGTCATCCAGCCGAGAGTGACAATTTAAACCCATCCCATCAAACGAGCATTCAAATATAGGACAGTACCCCCAACCCCCGGCCTAATAAGCTAAAGTTCACTCGACCAAGTGGTTTGAATTCGAATTATTAGAAGACTCTAAGAGGTAGGGTAAGATATTATATCCAATGCAAAACGTTCCGTACTAGATTTCAACGATTATACAGGATGCAAGTTTTCTTCTCGATTACAAAAGCATTCCCTCTAAATGAAATCAACAGTGAAAACAATGGAGATATACACAAGAGTTACTCTTTTGGATATCAGTAAATGGGGTACATGCCTACCTAGAAAGCCAAGCACTCCATAGAACAACCAACAAAGCCACCGTAGGAGTAGCTCTTGAAGTTTTCAACGACAGCGTGCAGCCCCCCGCCGGTTGTCCGATTCACTTTGACGACGGAGCAGAAGATGACATGATCCATCTCGTCAGGGTATGTGATACATAGCCGGTTTTGACCAATGCCAAGCAGACTAACATCAGCATCCTGTGGATAAGGTATCTCTTTACCCTTGGTTAATCCAGTTACAACCACCCCACACCACTGATCAGGGGAGGTCAGATCATACCCGATTACCCATCCGGACTCACTTGAACTGAAAAGGATACCATCCACAACCGCAGTAGGTTGCTCGCAGGAGGAAAAAAACCTCTTGTCGCGGCAGGTAAGAAGGTTGAGATCAACATTATAAGTCCAAAGATGTAAGATATCAGTGTGGAAAAGAACATGCCTGTAGCCAAAGCGATCCTCAAAGAGAGCAGAGAGACGCGAAGTAAAAGTCCCCAGAGAAGCACAAGCGCCGTGGAGTCGAGCTTCCCATGTATCAGTTTGGGGATCATAAATCTCCAAGTATGGCTTTGTGGCGTAACAGTTGGTACCGACAGCCTTCATGTCGTCACAGCAAAAACAGGAGAGGCCTCCAAAGACGTAGAGTTTACCGTCTAGAGCGAATGCACAGGGACTCATTCTTGCAGATTCCATCTCCTTCATCTCCTGCCAAACCCCTTTGTTGCCGGTGGCGGTGGTGTCATAGGAATACACAGACCTGCAACCAGCGGCTGATTCCGCCAACCGTAGAGGTATTTCGTAAAATGGCAAGACGGTTCTACCACCGATGAGATAGATCCGTGGGTACAAATACACCAGAGTGAAACATTCAATCCCGGGCAGTCTGGGGATGGGGGCCGGAGTGATGGGGCTAGGGTTCATCGGAAGAGAGGAGGAGGAAGGAAACAGATCTTCGGAACTAATCACATACCATGGGGGGCAATCGTCATAGTCGCTGGTGCTCATCCGACTACCGATTACGTCATACGTACTGATGTAGATTGATTTGCGCTGGTCCTCCGATTCTTCCTCCATGGATTTCCATCTGAAGCCGGCCTTGGCAATCCATCCCTCACTTTCTCGCTGCAGCTCCATCGCCACAGAGAGACAATTTTGCTTTCTTCTTCTGCTAGGGTATAGGGTTACGAGTAGAAGAAAGAAAGAAAAGAAATTGGGGCAGATTATAGGCGCGAATGTTGTTATATCATTGCTACTTATGGGTAAAAGACAATTAAACCCCCCTTAAGTTTGGTCTAAAGACACTTTCACCCCCTTTTAGTTTGGGAATGACACTTTCACTCCTTTGGTGAGCTAAATTTCAAAACACTTAGGGCCAGTTTGGGAATGCTTCTGCTGCCAGCACAGCTGCTTCCCGTTGTATTGTCTCCTCCAGGTTACCTCCTTAGCGTTTATATTTCGTGAAAATTACAGTTTACACCCCCACCCCCGAACAGCTAAATAACAACTATATTATTTGGTAGGGGAGGGTATAATAGTCAAACACCTCATAAACTCTAATGTAATGTCTAAAATATCCTCCCAATAATTCCTTACTTCATCCTTGGAGAAAAACCAATAATAGGCTGAGTAGCGGCCGATGTCGTGAAAAGGAGAGAGGGTTGGGTGTCTCCATCAGCATTAAAGCAACCAAAGTCCCCTCCGAGCTCCTGCTTAAGAAGTATAGACGGGTGATCTTAAGGCGTACGTCTCACGCAAGAGCACAATCTAAAAAACCTTATCTTAAAGAGTTATTCAGAAATTCTCGTGAGAATTATGAGCAGGGTCGCCCCTGAGCATTTTGGGACGTGCGACGAAAGTCGGCGAAAGTTCAATCGGGTGCCACATACTGGAAACTAAAAGTGCTCTATTAAAAAGTTCACACATCACTAAACTACTACATCAAGAGCTATAGTTTATCGACGTAAAGCAGTTACTCGTTTGTGTCGCAAGATGATTTGTACCGTATTGATTTCATATAATAGATGTTAGTAAGTAAAACTAAAAGTAAACATTTGTTTGTAAAGTACATATAAAAAATAAAGTCATATCATGACAAGGAGCTCGAAGCAGGCTATTCCCTGACTATGAGAGGGAAGAGATAAGCCGGGAGCTCTTGAATGAACGGTTAGAAATGAGGAAGACGGTTGACGATAGCTGGATCATGATGGGAAGGGAAACCGGACCGAGTTGGCGGGAATAGACACAACTCTTTTCAAGGGTATTTCGATTTCACGGGATTTGATTTCATCGCTTCAAGCCTCATGTCAAGCGGATATTCACCCTTTCCAGTCTGTCATACACAAAGTCTCAAACATGTCCACTATGAATACCCCCTCCTATTATCCTTCAACATAATCACACCTCTTGGAAGAAACACTACTCGACCATAGTTGATGGAGCCTGGAGACAACACCTTCGATGTGCTGGAATGGGTATTATTATTATTTCCGTGGCGAGCCAACATTTCTCTCTAATTTTGAGGCAGTTTTCATGTACCAGGCTAGATTCATCTCCTCTCAAAGCGGAGTTTATAGCCATCCAACACGCTCTTTTTATAGCTCATTCTCTACACTTTATTTTCTTTTTTGAGAAGATTTTCACTTTATTTTGTACATATATTCTCATACTGTCTAATCACCTATAAAATTTTGCAAGGCACTGAGCTCTGCGCTCCAGCGGATGCACCACCAGGGACGGAACCACAGCCTATGAAGGAGAAACTACGTCAATTAGCTTCCCATCTCTCGGGATGGGCTAAAAATCAGTTCCGTAGCCTTTCTCGGTAGAAAGAGGATTTGCTACAGAAACTAGAGAGCTTCTAGATCAAGTCCAGACTGCTGAATGTATTGCACATACTCGGATTCTTACTAGGGAGCTCAATGAGATCTTGGCTAGAGAAGAAATAATGTGGAGACAGCGTTCGAGGGTGGATTGGTTGAAGCACGGTGATCATAATAATCCTTTCTTCCACTTGAAAGCCACGGTTCGACGAGCCAGGAACACGATTTTTGGAATTGAATACAGGGATGGCAATTAGGTTACTTAAGATGCTGACATCACTCGTAGTCTTGAGGAGTATTTCTCTTCAATCTTCAAGACTACCAGGCCTACTATGGAGTAAATCATCCCGCTCCTGAACTACACGGTGGAGATGGTGTCGGGTGAAGAGAGAGCCATTATTGACCGAGACTACACTGCTGAAGAGATTCGTGGTGCACTGTTTCAGATGGGACCGGACAAAGGCCCCTGGTGTGGATGGTTTTACTGCAGGTTTCTATCAGAAACACTGGGATACGGTTGGAGAGGATGTTACTCAGGTATGCCTTGGCATTCTTAATGAAGGTCAAAGTGTTACAGATTTTAAGGCTACAATTATTGCCCTTATCCCAAAGACTAAACAGCCTCGCAAGGCTAGTGATTATCGTCCCATCAGTCTCTGTAATGTGATTTACAAGATTGTTTAAAGGCGCTTGCAAACCGCCTTAAAACAGTCCTCCAGGGTCTTATTGCTGAGAATCAAAGTGCTTTTGTTCTGGGCAGACTCATTTCTGATAACATTCTTACTGCTTTCGAGATGATACACTCTTTGAAGACAAGGAAAAAGGGAAAGGAGAGTTGTCTTGCGCTCAAAGTAGATATGAGTAAATCCTACGATAGAGAGGTGGTTTAGTGCCACGTTTCTCAAACAAGATGCTATACATTTATTCTGATTGGAACAAAAAATTAAATATTTACTTGTCTACCAATCATCTAAGCATTAGGCAAAGAAGCTTTCATAAACACCTAACCACGAACCCCAGCGCGCAAACACTGTCTGAAACTTTTCATGGCGCACAGAAGTTGAGATTCAAAATTTATCACTCATTTTGCCAATAACACAAAAGAATTCTAACATCACAATATCGTGCCTAATGCCGGAAGTTGAGATGATTGGAAAATAACAACAAATGTGCGAATACGTTATTTCACATTTGTGGCTGTTAGAGTGTCACGTGTCAGTTGTCATTCTCATCTCATCATTTATCATCTCGAGTCTATGAGATGAAGAAAATAATCACATTCCTAGCTCCGGTAAAACCTCTCGACCACTGACTCTCAAGTCTCAACCTTCTACATTTACTCAATTGTGTTATAGGAGAACTACAACGCTTCACATGGATCCGAATTTCCACCCACTCGTTTTAGCGGTAGCTACATAACCAAGCACATTTTACTAAGTCCGTAACCCATAAAAGTCACTCCTTTTTCCTTCGAGAGATGCATAAAAAAAATTGAAGTTCTGTGTGATTCCATGTTGTGTATTATACTACATGAATGGATTATGCTCAAGTTGGGGAAATCTATTCTCTGATTTGGCCTGGTTGGAAATTGGGGGTTCAATTTCTAGATATTTTCCTGCACTTGGATGGTGGTTCCATTAGAGTTACAAGAACTTTTACAAGTACGGTACTTGTATTCTCTTTCATCATTCCTCTTTGGTTCCATACCCTTTCCTTTTGCTAAAGAACATCGGAATTTATAGAAAAAACGGTAAAAGACAATGTCACCTCCTAAAGTTTGCTACCAAAGATGCTTTCACCCTTTCCAGTTTTGGGAAGGACACTTTCACCCTTTGACTTTCAGCCTTTGTGATGCCGGCAGCCTGGTAGTGTGCGTACATGACAAACATTTGTTTTTGGTACACATTCTTCCTCCTAGAGTATAGAATGACACGTTCAAGGGATGGAAGTATCCTGAAGATTTGGCACACTGAAGGGCTGCAAGTGTTATTTTCCAAACTTGAAGGGCTTAAAGTGTCTTTGAGTCAAACCAGAGTGGGTAAAAGTGACTTTTACCCTAAAGAATCTAGACGGATAACAACTTCAGCCTATACAGCAAAAGAGATGAGTTATTACGTACTCTAGAGTAAATAATGTTCCCTACCCCAGTCTATACAGCACATGACACATATGTACTTCATATCATGTGGCATGTGTTGTATGGACTAGACTATGGCCGCACCATTTAATTCATAGTACCTAATTATTAGTCAATCTTTTGTATTTCTGGTGATTTGATTGACCAATCCTTCACTCTTTCCAGCAAAAAACTTCCCATCTCTTATTTCGGTTTGAATAGAAACTAGACATTCTCTTGCATCTTGAAAACCATAACTACATCACCATAATCACATTCTAAGAGCATATCCAGCAGTAGGAGGTGAAACAATGTAAAATGTACATATTTTAGACTTCACATGGCGTGCATTTTTTGAGGGTTCGCGCCAAGAGCATAATTTAGTTTTGTGAGTCAAATAGCTAAATTGTGCAGTTGTGAATGCATTGGAGAAGAGAGATGGACACATTAATTTTGCATACCTACTTTCTGGTTTTCTGTATATAAAGAGAAAGATGCATGTTTTGTAAAATGCATGCTCACTTGGATATCCTATTGGACCAATGAACCTCAATATTTCACTAACTTATTAATTTTTTTACTAATAATACATTTTGCATGACATATTAGTGACATCTTATAAATGCCCTATTTCATTGCAAGTATTTTCGGAGTGCAATTGTAAACGCTCTATAAACGCACAATATCAGGTGTTTCCAAACGCAATGCTACTGACGCTAGGAACGGATTTGATGGTCGAGATAATCAATAATCTTCCGACAAAATCCTCGTCCAGATGAGGTGCGTGTCCAAATTCATGCACTGTCGACAGTCCATTATTCATCGCAACACACCTAAGTCGGTCGAAACAAACCCGACAAAATCACATCCTCATACTTGGCGATACTTCCTATGACGTTCTGAAATCATTAGACCTCGACTTTCTTGATCTTTGCAACCCTCGGGATCAGGGGCGGATCCAGGAATTTGTTGGAGTGGGAGCTAAAAGTCGAAATTAGACGAATATAGATAAACGAGAGGGGGCTAAACCATAAATTCTAAAATGTTTGTGGGGCTAAATAATTATTTATGTGAAAATTAGGGTAAATGTAAATTTCAAAATTGAGTGGGGGCTAAAGCCCCCACTAGTCCTTATATAGATCTGCCACTGCTCGGGATTACCCCCTGCATCAGGAATATAGGCGTAAAGTGCTACTTCTTTCCCACATCAGAACCTAATCCCGAAAGAGGAATTTACCAGAGAGCTCCCAAGTTGTTATTCCATACTGTCATAAGCGGTTCGAAAGGGAACAACCCCAGATTTGTGGTAACTGTAACGGCTTGATGTTAATGTCTGGCTGGTTTGAAAGCTGTTTGTGGAACCCTTCCACTCGAAAGCACCTAGTTTACTGAAACTAGAAGCTTTCACATGCCCTGTTGGTTGCTCTGGATTGAAGTTGTCAGGGGGTCGGGCCAATTTTGGGCGGGTTCCGGGTCGAGTTAGGGGCCCAGTGGTAGAGATGGTTGGCCCGGGCCGGACTGAAATCGAGGGAAGTTGGTATTGCGAATTTGGGTAACCTAGGTTGTACCCCACCGGGCCCGGGCCAAAACCCGGGTTTTAGGGGTTGAGGGGGGCGGGTGATTTTAATATTGATATATATATATATAGGGTAAAAGACAAAAACCACCCCTTGAGTATGGGGTATATACAAAAAAATCTCGTGTTCGGGGATATACAAAGACCACCCCTGTCGAGACAAAAAACACCCCTGTCAGTGGATGGACGTTAGACGAAAAACACCCTTCTGTTACAATCAATAAGTATGGGGGAGCAATCTGTCTTTTTTATGACCATTTTGCCCCTATTTGAATTTTTGTGTTTGTGATTTATGTTCTTGGTGTTCTTCTTCACCACCACCTCCACCACCAGCACACCACCAGCAACACCTCCACCACCATTACACCACCACCAGCACACCACCAATACCATAAAGAAACACAGAGAAAAATTTCAATCTTTTTCACTTCAACCTCAAAAATAAGAGGATCGTCATTAGCATCATTCTTCAACATCACCATTTCCATCATTCTTCAACATCACCACCACAACCACTTCTCTGCCACAAGTTTAGCAGGCAAGTAGCCAACAAAAACACTGCCTTCCTCAACCCACAACCCACATATGAGAAGTTTCATTCACATAAAACAGCCACCCAAATAAGATCAACTGATATGAGCAATTCGTCATTCAGAGAAGGCGGAGCATTGAGGACGATTGCGGTAGAGGAACTCGAAGATCTGCAAGGGGAGGATTTGCGCCGGGGAAGAGGACGAGGGGGAGTGGGAACAAGGGGATCTCTCTCCCTCAACCCCTCCCTCATTCACCGCCACCACAACCACCACCACCGCCGCCGGTAATCCAATCCCCTCCGCTGCTCCGCCTCCTCCTTCTCGGAGAAGCACCACACTGGTTCCCCCAAATCCGACGAGAGGTGAAGAGGAGGGAGAGGGGAGAAGCTGGGGAAGAGCCATTCGAGGGATTTTAGTGAGATTTTTAGAGAGAAGAGATGGGAATTGCCATTGTGGAAAGAGAGAACCAGAAGCGTTAATGGCCATATATTCCGCAAATCTCACCGATCTCAATCACTCTCGCCATTTCAATTCCGACGATGACCACCAGAACAACCACCAGAAGCTGCGAATAGTCCCCGAACATGACCAATTCGCAAACCCTAGGCGGCCCATCCCGGTGCGGCTGGGTCCTGGGCCCATCCCTGGACAAGATCATCAAAAACGTCGCCTGGCGAAAACACGCCCACCTCGTCTCCGCCTGCAAATCCGCACTCGACCGCCTCAACATCATCTCCGACTCCCCCGATCCCTTCACCTGCTCCCCTCTCTCGGCCTCTTCTATCTTTAGACCAGAAACAAACCCTAGATTCGGATTCCGCAAAAGGGTCGACGACGATTCATCCCAAGAGCTCCGATTCTGATATCGATTCTCAAAACATTGTATCCCAAAATCGAATCAGACCCGAAAATTTACCCCAAATGCGAACTGGATCGGATTCTCGCATCAAAGCCGACCAGTGGTTTTGATATGTCAAGTCAAAACCACCAAATTCGCCTCCACGAGATTCGCAACCACCATAGCCAAGTCGTCATCGTCATCACCTCCGAAAAGGGCGGCGTCGGCAAGACACCACCACCGTTGCTGCGGTTAAACCCAGATCTGAGACAGAGAGGGAGAGAGAGCGAACGGAGAGAAGGGCATACCAGGGTGAGAGAGGTTGATTGTGAGGTTCGTCTGCTACTGTTGGTGGTGGCTTCGGGTGAGGTTCGTCAACGGGGCAGCAGTGGTGGTTAACTGGTTGTTGGCTTGTTGCTGCTGCCGTGAGAAGGGAGAGAAGAGAGAGAGAGAGAGTGTGGAAGAGATGATTTAGGGTTAAGAAAGGGGGGAGGAGAAAGGAAGGAAACTGTATTAATAGTGTGCAATTTTCTAAATTGTTATGGGTATTTTTGTCTTTTAACCCCTCCGTTAGTGTGCCGTTAGCCACTAACTCTGATAGGGGTGGATTTTGTATATCCCCGAACACGAGGGGTTTTTTTGTATATACCTCATGCTCGAGGGGTGGTTTTTGTCTTTTACCTATATATATATATATATATATATATATATATATATATATATATATATATAAATAAAATAATAAAAAAATTAATAAACTGTACTGTTTTTAGGGGGCCGAACCGGCCCAGAGGGGGCGGGCCGGGTTAGAGCGGGGGGCAAGTCGAACCGCCCTGGGTTAGGAGCCGGGCTGAGGGTTTAAGGGGCTAGGCCGATTCGCTTGTTGGAGGGAGCCGGTCTAGGGCCAGGCCGTACTCATTTTAGTGCGGGCCGGGCCGGCCCCCATGACTCTGGATTTGGATATGCTTCTGCTAGTGAGTATTGCTATGGAATTAGATATCATTTTGCTGATGATGATTATAAGGTTGTCAACATTCTGATGCGCAAACATAGGATAGATGAACAACTTCCTGTATCAAGTGTGGGTCTATAGTCGAATTCATGGACACCAGTTACAAAAAAGTGTAACTAGTGTCCATGAATTGGACCATGAAGGTAAAAAACTGATGCATCACGATATTATATTGGCGTTCGATCTCAAAGACAGAGGAATACCGTATTTTTCACAACCCAAGTGTCAAAATCCTAAATTTCATTAGAAGGCAAGGTACCGTGAGTTGTTCTTTCTGTAAGTGCTTTCTTCAGATTCAATTCGTTCAGCCCCTTAGTACGTGCAAACGAAACAAATATATACATCTGTTATGGTGCTCATAAGCCGTAAACATTATACTATCAAACAATTTTTATAGACATGGAGATGCCATTGTTTACAGTAACTGTTCATACGTAAGAGATGGAGATGCTATTGTTTACAGTAACTGTTCATACGTAAGAAATGCGGACAAAGTATGTGGCTCCATTCGTCCATTGCATATCTACTATTGTGGTATCTGGTATGTTTTGTAAGTTAAATGTGCAAAGTGTTGTTACTCTGTGAAGTAGTACTAAATATATAGTACCTCTGTGCCTAGAAAGCCAAGCAGTCCACAAAAAAGACACTGCTACTAATCCTCTTTTGGCTCATATGTGAGATCAGATTTGCTATATCCTGCTGCTACTAATCATCATCATCATCCACAACTACAAGACACTGCAATTTTTGTGGCTCTGAATTACACTAACAGCTCCTGCAGAAGCATAAACATCATGAATTAGTCACCAAGATGACAAGTTACTAGTTGCAGGAAAGAGTTATGACATTTTACAATCCGGCTACTGATTCTCCAAAACTTGAGCCACAAAACTACTTTGAATTTGGTTAATGGAACTGTGCAAGATAGCACAGTCAACTCAATTGATGCAAAGAGTGATAGTGCCACAAAACACCAACTTCAGTACTAATTAATTTACCGTTGCACACTTCAGGGAGTTGGCTCAAAAATGCGTTGGTGCTATAACTAATGGAGACACTAGCATAAACCAGTATTGGAGTAAGATTTGGCAGCAGCTTCCTATTATGCCAAAGATCAAATTCTTCATGTGGAGAATTATCAATGGCAATATGCCAGTAGCAGCAATATTGAAGCAAAAAGGGTGGGAGGGTGATGACATATATGTTTATTATGTGGTGAGGCTGCGATGTCTGAGCTTCATTTATTCAAGGAATGTTCTTTCTCTAAGCTGGTATGGAAAAAAAATCACCGCCTTTTATTGGCTCGATCAATAAAATGACAGAAAATGACAGAGAAAAGCACATTATTCTGGGTATGTTCTCATGGTTTTACTGGGGAATTTGGAAGGAGAGAAATGATAAAGTTATCAACAGTGTTAGAACCTAGGCAGAAATCAAGAATCTATATTCATTCCATTGACCCAACATATAGTTAGGAATCTACATTCGTACTGGTTTTTTCCTTCTTATTCATGGCAAATGCTTCAATGTTCTCTCAGAAAAAATATGGGATATTTCTTTATCCCTATTAGACTTGTTTATTGATTTCTCTCTTTCTGTTGGCCTTCATTTTTCTCAAATCTCTTTTTCGAACACTATCAATCACCATCAAACTCTCTCTAGTAACTGTTAACGACCACTCGGTGGTTATCTCATAAATCCAACACCTGTGAAAACCTCTCTTTCCCCCAACTCTCTCTCAAATAACATCCCCAAGAAGATCGGTACGAAGTAAAATGGAAATGGATCAGAGATTTTGGTTTAACGGGTATGGGCCCACAAGAGGGTCTGACTGCTCTAGCCCGAACCCAACCCTTTGTGTTTAGAGTCTCCCGTATCCGGGTCTGCTGGGTCTCTAGACGGGCCTGGGTCGGCAAATTTTGGGTTTGTTAGGTTCCGGTCGGGTCTGTCCCAGCCATTGCCATGCCTAATCAAGGGATTTTGAATTAGTTATGGTAGATTGGCCTTCAAAGACAATCCCTTCACATTTTGAACAAAATAACAGATAAATTAATTAGTGGGATATCCAAATTATTTTTTAACTACTTGCTATTTTGATATAGATACTTTTTGCCTACTCGATATGCTAGGGGCCTCAAAAGTCAAAACCTTAACAGAATTATCACGTTCCGCGAAAAAATGATCGCACTCTCCGTATCAACACACCACTTGACGAACTCGCCATAGCCCGATGAAACATCGATGTCGGCACTCGGCAGGATGTCACCTTGGCCTAACCAACAGTTCCCCCCCCCCCCCCCCCCCCCTTAAAACACCAGGGTTCGCAGATAAATCAAAGAATATTATCAATTTACCAACACACTTTGAATCAATCCAAAAAAACAATCTCAGTTCCAATTTGAACGCAGAAAATTACATTCCCAAATTCACCTTAATCCTCTCACCTATTATATCATCTTATTCAAGATTCACAAAATGATCCCCAATGACAATGACAACAGAATGATTGAGATTGGTTGATAATGGTTGGTGTTCCACTTTTAAGGTTTAGGGTGATATGCGATTTGCGGGTGAGCAGAAGAAGCAGAGGGGGTGTGGAATGGAAATCCCCGGCCTAATAGATTAAAGTTCGCTCGATCAAGTGTTGTGAAATTGACTTCCCAAATTCACCTTAATCCTCTCATCTGTTATCGAATACAACATTATCATCTGATTCAAGATTCTCATACTCTTCCCGAGCTATGTGCTGAGTATAGAGCTGCACTTTCGGTTAACCATAACCGTAACCGGCCCAGAATTACTTGAACCTGGGCTCGGGTTGAGGCGCTTCGGTTACTGTTAACCGCCCCGGGTCCATGTAACCGTAACCGGTATACCGGTTTGGGCTTACGCTCAGTTAACGGTCGGGCTAGTGGGAAATCCGGCCGACAGCCTCTGTTTCCTATCAGTTAACCGACCGGGCTCAGTTCAGTACGGGCCGGGCTCGGACTCGGATCAACAGAGGCTCTGACCGGCCCTATCCCGGTAATATACGGTGATGGTCTAGTTCCGTCCAATCGGGCTCGGGCTCGTGTGTTCGGTCAAAATCCGGGTTAACCGGCCCGTTTGACAGCTCTAGCTAAGTATGTTGAACTAGGTATTCTCCGCACCTAGACAATAACGACACAATGATTGAGATTGGTTGATGTGCCATCTCATGGTTGAGGGTATTGTGCAATTTTCCGGTGAGGAGAAGAAGCGAAGGGGACGTGGAAGAATGGAAATCTCTGAAAAGTGGCATGTAATTGTAGCTGGTTGCATCAGAGATGAATGCAAGCCTGTGAGGTACCAAAATAGAAGAGTAGCGGATAGAGAAAGTCTTCAAAAAGATGAGAGGAAATTTAAATTTTGAAGGGGGAAAACAGAATATAGGGAACGATTCTTTAATAGAGCTTTTGAGATACCATAGGGATCTCACAGTCCGACCTCTCGAGAGATGAACTGATGGAGCTAATTGTGCACGTCATCCAGCCGAGAGTGACAATTTAAACCCATCCCATCAAACGAGCATTCAAATATAGGACAGTACCCCCAACCCCCGGCCTAATAAGCTAAAGTTCACTCGACCAAGTGGTTTGAATTCGAATTATTAGAAGACTCTACGAGGTAGGGTAAGATATTATATCCAATGCAAAACGTTTCGTAATAGATTTCAACGATTATACAGGATGCAAGTTTTCTTCTCGATTACAAAAGCATTCCCTCTAAATGAAATCAACAGTGAAAACAATGGAGATATACACAAGAGTTACTCTGTTGGATATTAATAAATGGGGTACATGCCTACCTAGAAAGCCAAGCATGCCATGGAACAGCCAACAAAGCCACGGTAGGAGTAGCTCTTGAAGTTTTCAACGACAGCGTGCAGCCCCCCGCCGGTTGTCCGATTCACTTTGACGACGGAGCAGAAGATGACACGATCCATCTCGTCAGGGTAGGTGATACATAGCCGGTTTTGACCAATGCCAAGCAGACTAACATCAGCATCCTGTGGAAAAGGTATCTCTTTACCCTTGGTTAATCCAGTCACAACCACTCCACACCACTCATCAGGGGAGGTCAGATCATACCCGATTACCCATCCGGACTCACTTGAACTGAAAAGGATACCATCCACAACCGCAGTAGGTTGCTCGCAGGAGGAAAAAAACCTCTTGTCGCGGCAGGTAAGAAGGTTGAGATCAACATTATAAGTCCAAAGATGTAAGATATCAGTGTGGAAAAGAACATGCCTGTAGCCGAAGCGATCCTCAAAGAGAGCAGAGAGACGCGAAGTAAAAGTCCCCAGAGAAGCACAAGCGCCGTGGAGTCGAGCTTCCCATTTATCAGTTAACGGATCATAAATCTCCAAGTATGGCTTTGTGGCGTAACAGTTGGTACCGACAGCCTTCATGTCGTCACAGCAAGAACAGGAGAGGCCTCCAAAGACGTAGAGTTTACCGTCTAGAGCGAATGCACAAGGACTCATTCTTGCAGATTCCATCTCCTTCATCTCCTGCCAAACCCCTTTGTTGCCGGTGGTGTCATAGGAATACACAGACCTGCAACCAGCGGCTGATTCCGCCAACCGTAGAGTTATTTCGTAAAATGGCAAGACGGTTCTACCACCGATGAGATAGATCCGGGGGTACAAATACACCAGGGTGAAACATTCAATCCCGGGCAGTCTGGGGATGGGGGCCGGAGTGATGGGGCTAGGGTTCGTCGGCGGAAGAGAGGAGGAGGAAGGAAACAGATCTTCGGAACTAATCACATACCATGGGGGGCAATCGTCGTCGCTGGTGCTCATCCGACTACCGATTACGTCATACGTACTGATGTAGATTGATTTGCGGTGGTCCTCCGATTCTTCCTCCATGGATTTCCATCTGAAGCCGGCCTTGGCAATCCATCCCTCACTTTCGCTGCTACCTCGCTGCAGCTCCATCGCCACAGAGAAACAATTTTGCTTTCTTCTTCTGCTAGGGTATAGGGTTACGAGTAGAAGAAAGAAAAGAAATTGGGGCAGATTATAGGCGTGAATGTTGTTATATCATTGCTACTTATGGGTAAAAGACAATTAAACCCCCCTTAAGTTTGGTCTAAAGACAATTTCACCCCCTTTTAGTTTGGGAATGACACTTTCACTCCTTTGGTGAGCTAAATTTCAGAACACTTAGGGCCAGTTTGGGAATGCTTCTGCTGCCAGCACAGCTGCTTCCCGTTGTATTGTCTCCTCCAGGTTACCTCCTTAGCGTTTATATTTCGTGAAAATTACAGTTTACACCCCCACCCCCGAACAGCTAAATAACAACTATATTATTTGGTAGGGGAGGGTATAATAGTCAAACACCTCATAAACTCTAATGTAATGTCTAAAATATCCTCCCAATAATTCCTTACTTCATCCTTGGAGAAAAACCAAAAATAGGCTGAGTAGCGGCCGATGTCGTGAAAAGGAGAGAGGGTTGGGTGTCTCCATCAGCATTAAAGCAACCAAAGTCCCCCTCCGAGCTCCTGCTTAAGAAGTATAGACGGGTGATCTTAAGGCATACGTCTCACGCAAGAGCACAATCTAAAAAACCTTATCTTAAAGAGTTATTCAGAAATTCTCGTGAGAATTATGAGCAGGGTCGCCCCTGAGCATTTTGGGACGTGCGACGAAAGTCGGCAAAAGTTCAATCGGGTGCCATATACTAGAAACTAAAAGTGCTCTATTAAAAAGTTCACACATCACTAAACTACTACATCAAGAGCTATAGTTTATCGACGTAAAGCAGTTACTCGTTTGTGTCGCAAGATGATTTGTACCGTATTGATTTCATATAATAGATGTTAGTAAGTAAAACTAAAAGTAAACATTTGTTTGTAAAGTACATATAAAAAATAAAGTCATATCATGACAAGGAGCTCGAAGCAGGCTATCCCCTGACTATGAGAGGGAAGAGATAAGCCGGGAGCTCTTGAATGAACGGTTAGAAATGAGGAAGACGGTTGATGATAGCTGGATCATGATGGGAAGGGAAACCGGACCGAGTTGGCGGGAATAGACACAACTCTTTTCAAGGGTATTTCGATTTCACGGGATTTGATTTCATCGCTTCAAGCCTCATGTCAAGCGGATATTCACCCTTTCCAGTCTGTCATACACAAAGTCTCAAACATGTCCACTATGAATACCCCCTCCTATTATCCTTCAACATAATCACACCTCTTGGAAGAAACACTACTCGACCATAGTTGATGGAGCCTGGAGACAACACCTTCGATGTGATGGAATGGGTATTATTATTATTTCCGTGGCGAGCCAACATTTCTCTCTAATTTTGAGGCAGTTTTCATGTACCAGGCTAGATTCATCTCCTCTCAAAGCGGAGTTTATAGCCATCCAACACGCTCTTTTTATAGCTCATTCTCTACACTTTATTTTCTTTTTTGAGAAGATTTTCACTTTATTTTGTACATATATTCTCATACTGTCTAATCACCTATAAAATTTTGCAAGGCACTGAGCTCTGCGCTCCAGCGGATGCACCACCAGGGACGGAACCACAGCCTATGAAGGAGAAACTACGTCAATTAGCTTCCCATCTCTCGGGATGGGCTAAAAATCAGTTCCGTAGCCTTTCTCGGCAGAAAGAGGATTTGCTACAGAAACTAGAGAGCTTCTAGATCAAGTCCAGACTGCTGAATGTATTGCACATACTCGGATTCTTACTAGGGAGCTCAATGAGATCTTGGCTAGAGAAGAAATAATGTGGAGACAGCGTTCGAGGGTGGATTGGTTGAAGCACGGTGATCATAATAATCCTTTCTTCCACTTGAAAGCCACGGTTCGACGAGCCAGGAACACGATTTTTGGAATTGAATACAGGGATGGCAATTAGGTTACTGAAGATGCTGACATCACTCGTAGTCTTGAGGAGTATTTCTCTTCAATCTTCAAGACTACCAGGCCTACTATGGAGTAAATCATCCCTCTTCTGAACTACACGGTGGAGATGGTGTCGGGTGAAGAGAGAGCCATTATTGACCGAGACTACACTGCTGAAGAGATTCGTGGTGCACTGTTTCAGATGGGACCGAACAAAGGCCCCTGGTGTGGATGGTTTTACTGCAGGTTTCTATCAGAAACACTGGGATACGGTTGGAGAGGATGTTACTCAGGTATGCCGTGGCATTCTTAATGAAGGTCAAAGTGTTACAGATTTTAAGGCTACAATTATTGCCCTTATCCCAAAGACTAAACATCGCAAGGCTAGTGATTATCGTCCCATCAGTCTCTGTAATGTGATTTACAAGATTGTTTAAAGGCGCTTGCAAACCGCCTTAAAACAGTCCTCCAGGGTCTTATTGCTGAGAATCAAAGTGCTTTTGTTCTGGGCAGACTCATTTCTGATAACATTCTTACTGCTTTCGAGATGATACACTCTTTAGAGACAAGGAAAAAGGGAAAGGAGAGTTGTCTTGCGCTCAAAGTAGATATGAGTAAATCCTACGATAGGGTGGAATGTAAATTTTTAGAAGAAACTATGTTCCATATGGGTTTTGGACCACGGTTTATCTCTTCAGTTATGAACTGTGTGTCCACAGTTTCTTACAGTTTTGTCAGAAATTGCACGATTTCAGGACAGGTGGATCCAGAGAGAGGATTGAGACAGGGTTGCCCTCTATCACCCTATCTATTTCTTCTTTGCAGTGAGATGCTTTCTAGATCCGTTACAGCCGCAGTTAGTGAGGGAGAGCTGGGCGCTGTAACGACTTCTAGGGGAGGAACAGCGGTCTCCCGCTTATTTTTTGCTGACGATATTCTCTTTTTTACACAGGCAAACGAGGAGAGCATAACTACCCTCATGGGTATCATTGAGCTATATGGCAAAGCGTAGGGTCAATAGTTGAACTTGGCCAAGTCAGCTATTGTCTGTTCTTCGAATACTCCAGAGGTGGTCAAGCGGGAAATCATGCAGCTCTGCGGCATCAATGAATATGACCAATATCTGGGACTTCCCACCACAATGGGGAGGAAGAAAGTGAAACGTTTGTCTACTTAATTGAGAGACTTATTTCAAATCTCAATGG
Source organism: Linanthus parryae (assembly GCA_023055425.1). Classification (NCBI taxonomy): domain Eukaryota; kingdom Viridiplantae; phylum Streptophyta; class Magnoliopsida; order Ericales; family Polemoniaceae; genus Linanthus; species Linanthus parryae. Next base: position 5,833,305 of record JALGPY010000002.1, read on the forward strand.
GTGGAAGGAGCGTACTCATCTACGGGTGGTAAGGAAGTTCTTATTCTGGCAATTGCCGAAGCACTCCCTACTTGTGCTATGTCTTGCTTTAAATTGCCTGATAGTACTTGTGATCGCATGGAGCAACTTATTAGACAGTTTTGGTCGAGCAAAACTGAGGATAAGAGGGGCATTAATTGGATAAAGTGGGAAAGCATCCAGTTACAAAAAGATCAGGGTGGGCTAGCTTTCAAGGATCTTAAACTGTTCAATGATGCGATGCTGGAAAAACAAGGTTGGAGAATCCTAAGGTACCCGAACTCTCTTCTAAGTAGGGTATCGAAGGCAAAGTACTTTAAAAACAAGGATTTCTTGCAAGCAGAGTTAGGCTCTGCGCCTTCCTATGCTTGGAGGAGTATCCTCCTTGGAAGGAAGTTATTGGACTCGGGGCTACGATGGAGAGTGGGTGATGGTAGCAAAATCAGTGTTTCAGAAAGGTTGATCCCACGGGGAACCGTCGTTGAAGCTCTAATCCAACTGGTCAACCAAGAACTAAAGGTAAGTAATTTCATTAACGAAGATAGATCGTGGAATGTCCAGGCCCTGAATGACAATCTTGTACCCAATGATGCGGTGGAAGTGACGCGTATCCCCATACCGATTCATCGTACAGAGGATACTCTTATTTGGCACTTCTCTGACATGGGGCATTATACGGTAAAGACAAAGTATATTCAAGCTCAACGAATTAAAGCCAGTGAATCTTTGGAGGGATCTTCGAACCCGTCTTCAAATGCGATGAAGAAAATTTAGAAAATCAAGGTTCCAACTAAAATTCAGCACCATCTTTGGCATTGTGTTCATAATGGCATTCCTACGGTTGATGATTTGCGCCGGAGATCAATTGATGCCCTTAATAAGTGCACCGCGTGTTGTAACAGAGGCGAGTCTACGTCGCATGTGTCGGTTTATGCAAAGTAGCTCAACAGGTTTGGCAAAAGGTTGAGAATGGTGTTTTCCTTACAAAACAGCCTCTTAATTTCTGAATGTCGGCGTGCCATTGGCTGGAGGTACTGAACCTAAATGAACTGGTGTCGTTTGTTGTTACTATTTGGTCGCTGTGGAAGGCCCGAAATAGCTCACTGTTTCAGCACAAGCAGAACCATCCGGACCAGATTGTAAGAGAGATCTCTTCATTCATTGCTGAGTTGAACACGCTGGAAGTCCCATTGGAAAATAACCTCACCAAGGCTGAGTCGGTGCACACACAGTGGATAAAGCCTCCGAGTGGTTGGCTGAAAGCCAACTTCGACGGAGCATGGTGCGAAGAAACGAACGTGCGGGAATTGGAGTGGTCGTCAGGGATCCAAGCGGAATGGTTGTACGTGGAATGAACCTACCAGTTCACTGCGGGCTTCGGAAAAACACGTTGAGTTATTGGCTTCCTAGGAAGCTATCAAGATGAGGTTGGAACTCCAATGCAATTTGTTGATTTTGGAAGGTGATGCAAAAGGGGTTATGGATCAGATCCTACAAGTTCGAAAGGGGCGAAAGAATGAAGACATTTCTGAGGTGGGTTGTGTTGTTAACCACATAGCAGAGCAGGGGAACCTATTCACGGAGATTAATGTTGTTTTTCGCCACTGTCTTTCTAATCGAGCTGCTCACCTTTTGGCGATCCATGCAAAGGACGATAATTGTGCTACTAGTTTCACAAACTCGACTGCTCCCTTTTGGATCCACGACTGTATTAGGAAGGAAGCTTCATATGTAATGGCTGATTATTATAATTCTTAATACAAGTTGTTTTCTCTCAAAAAGAAATATTGTAGAGGGGGAATTTTTTTTCCCACAAACTACTATCAATACACCAAATCCCAAACTGTCTGTGTCACATCTCGTGTGTGCAAGTGTCACGAAATTTTTTAAACAAAAAAAAAGTGTCACGAAATTTAACTCAAAAGATTCAAAGTTTCCAAACTACAAGGGGTGAAGTGTCGTAAGTGTCTTTTACCCATGACATATATATATAGAATTCGCCCCAGATATCTTCTGCTCCAATCTTTATTCTACTCGTAGTTGTAGTCTTTCTTAAACCCTTACAAAAGGAAACCCTCGCTCTCTTTCTCAGACGAATTGCGGAGGAATCGAAGAAGGAGCTCCGATGGCGCTGGAGCTGCAGAAAGATAGCAGCGGAAGTGAGCGATGGATTGCGAGTTCCGGCCTCAGATGGAAATCTATGGACGAGCAATCGGACCGCCCCAAATCCATCTACATCCGTTCGATTGACCCAACCGGCGGTGGTTGCAGCGGCACCGGAGACGCCGGCTGGTGCCAGTGGTATGTGATTACTGCCGAAGATCTCTTCACTTTCGCCGGAGACGGCGGTGCCGAACCCTAGCCCTCTCTCTCCGGCACCGATCCCGACACTCCCCGGAACCGAACACTGCACATCGGTGTTTCTCCACCCTCGGATGTACCTCATCGGCGGTGGAATCGACTCATCCCTCTCCCAACCAATAGGAGCTCCACCTTCGCCCCAATCAACCGCTCTCGGCAGACGAGTCTATTCCTATGACATCACCAAAGGTGGTGTTTGGCACAAGATGAAGGACATGCAATCAGCGAGAATGAGTCCCTGTGCATTCGCTCTAGACGGTAAACTCTACGTCTTCGGAGGCCTCGCCTGTGCTTGCTGTCTCGGCATGACTGACCCCATTGGGACCAACTGTTATGCCACCAAGCCATTCCTCGAGATTTACGATCCGTTAACTGATACATGGGAAGGCCGGCTTCACGGCGGTTCGGTTTCCTTATCGCCTTTGACTTCGCGTCTCTCCGCTCTCTTTGAGGATTGCTGTGGGTATAGGCATGTTCTTTTTCATACTGGTGGTCACTTTCTTTGGAGTTATAACATGGATCTCGACCTTGTTACATTGCGCGATGAGGATTTTGAGTTCTCTAGTCGGGGACCTAGTGCGGTTGTGGATGGTATACTCTTCTGTGGGGATCAGTCTGGACGGGTGATTGGGTATGATTTGACTAACTCCGATTCTGAGTGGTGTGGAGTGTTTGTGTCGGGATTGACTGCGGGTAGAGAGATACCTAATGATGAGGACTGGTTGCCTGTTTGTCTGCTTAGCGTTGGTGGAAACCGGCTTTGTATTATGTACCCTGACGGCGATGTGATGTTTTGCTCCGTCGTCAAAGTGAATCCGACAGCCATCGGAGGGCTGCACGCCGTCGTTGAAAGCTTCAAGACCTACTCCTACCATGGTTCTTCATTTGGATTTTCTGTGGACTGCTTTGCTGTCTAGGTATCCATGTACTATCTCTCACAGCGTAGTTCTTATGTATCTTTATTATGTAACTTGTTCCATTTATTTAGAAAGAGAATTCAAAGAAAACTTGCATCCTCCATTATCGTTCACTTCTATTACGTGTTGATTATGCATTCGAATTCAAACCACTTGGTCGAGTGAATTTTAAGCAATTGCATTCATCTCCGGTGCAGCTTTGCAGATATGTCCATTCCCCCACATCCCCTGCACTTAACATACATGGTTTGACACCTAATTTGGGGATGAGTATGAGAATCCCAAATCAGCTGACAATGTTGTAATATTTGGTAACAGATGAGAGGATTGATGTGAATTTTATTTGAGAGTGTAACTTTCTACGTTCAAATTCGAATAGCAGCTGGATTTTGGGTTGGAAAACAGGACTTTGGATTGCTCGAAACTGTGTGGTTAAATTGATATTAGCATTCTTTCATTTATTTGCGTGCGCCAATGTTTTAACAGAGGAAAACTGTTGATGGCCTATTTTTAAAGTCTTCTGATTATTCGGATTCAGATCTTCTTAAAGACTTCCTCTATCTGCTACTCCTCTATTTTGTTACGTCACGGGCTTGATTTCATGTCTGATGCAACCAATTACCATTACCTGCCACTTTGCAGAGATTTCCGTTCTCCCATATGACCTGTGCTTCTGCTCACCGGCAAGCTGCACAACACCCTTAACCTTACAATAAATGGTTTGACACATAAATTGGGGATGAGTATGAGAATCTTGAATCAGATGATAATATTATATTTGGTAAGAGATTAGAGGATTAAGGTGAATTTCAGGAATGTAACTTTCTACATTCAAATTATAATGGAGTCTAAAATGAGATCCTGAACTGAGTTCCGATCATAGCTCCCATAAGATATTTTATCTGGGGAAACTGTTGGTGATTGGTGAAGCGATCTTTTATCTGGGTTAGGCCAAGATATTTTGCAGACGGCGATGTTTCATTGGGCTATGCCGAGTTCGTTCAGTGGTGGGTTGATATGGAGAGGACAGCCATTTTTGATTTTTTCGCCGAACCTGATGACTGGGTCAAGCTTTTGAGGCCCCTGGCATATCTCGAGTAGGCAAAAGGGATACATTGAACAATAATTTGGATATTCCACGAGTAGGAAAAGTGGAAAATTTATCCTTATTTTTGATTAATTAATGTGCTATTTTGTTCATAATGTAAATCGATTTGACTTTGAAGGCCCCCAACATAACTGATGCAAACTCCCTTTATGATAAGCAAGTCCAGGATGAGTTCATGATATAACGAAGATCTATCAAACTGACATAAGGCAATTGTTTCTCTTACAGCCCCATGAGCTAGTGTGTGTGAGATGATTTGGTGAGCTGCCGTAGGAATATGTTTATTGGGGGTTCTCGGTGAGCACTGTAGTCACAATTTGATTTGATAGGCCCAAGTTGTTTGGCTTGCAATAACCACCAACTAACAACCATGTTTTGGAACTGACGAGTTGTCGTTAGACCATCTGAAGCGGCAGATTTTGAATACACAGTGCCAGTATTGGTGTCTCTGGAGGTTTGTATCATTATGTTTGTGAAACTTTTGTTGTCTCTCGTGCACATCATTGTTTACACAGATGCCTGTATCTCTGAGTCCTATACCGTACCAAGAAAACTGAGCAGAAAAATTGTACTCTCACAATTGTCCAAACCTACAAGGGAATATGTTTACAAGGGTGGGTATACAATCTAGGTTTTGCAGTGCGAATAAACTTAGCTGTCGCCTACATCCAGGGCTTGAGGGGTTAAATGCTAGGAATAGAGGGAGTTACTTAGACATGCATTTTTATATGAAGGTTTTAGAAGATATTTGACTGACTTAAAATTGTTGATCTTTGCCTTACACAGAGTACTTGGTTGTGGGCTCGAGTTGTATCTGAAGCTTCAATCTAGAAAGGGTAAGGCTGAGTTATTTGTGGGTTCAGCTGTTGGCACTGTTCTCATTCTAGTTTGGACTTGTTATCGTTAGAGGTCAGAGTGGAATTTCTTTGCAGTGTCCATTCTAATCTGGATTTGTAACGGATATAGAACATGTGTAGTTTTGTTTGCACATTGGCTGTCATTCTAAGATACATGTCATACCTTCTTCTAATGAATGGTAGATGGTTGTGCATCGGTCGTATTATGGGAAAGGCTCTGTCACTATTCAGATTGTAAAACTTGATGCCCTCAGTTTTTATTGCATTTATATGATTTCTTTCACTTTTTAGCGGTTGGTGTGTGGAAGTATAGGGCTAAATACTTGATGGACGAATTGATTTAGTTGTGGCTTGGGATATGTATAGTGTTAGTATCCATGTCCCTCAGAGAACAATTGTGGAGCTGCAAATTTGTTTTTACCCCAAGCGTAAATAATGGGGTTACAGGACATAACTGAAGGATGTAAGTGTTGATAGCCATACCGCGATGCAAAGATTCTGATTTCTCTCTTTTAAGAAGAGAATATGAGACCGATGGTTATGTATCAGATCAAAGTGGGGAGGGGGGTCTATTTCTTCAGCTCGAGGAGCAGAACATTGTTGTTATTTGGTTAGACAAATAAAGTGAGTTTAATTGGTTTTGTACATTGCTGCAGGTTTTGCTGCCGCTTTTGGAGTGTACTTGCTGCTCCAGTGAAGTTGGATGGATGAAATCACTGGCATGTTGAAGTTGCTGATTGGGGTGGCCAAAACAGCTTTTGGAAGAACTTTGAAGATTGACCGGGTATTCCACCCTCCAGCAGGGTTTCAAATAAAGGCCGTTACCGTTACGTTACGGCCGATATTTAACTGAAAAGGTAGTGGCCGAGTCCGATACACCCGATACGGTTCACGTGAATCATATTCACAAGTGATACAGCCGATACGCACCGATACCCTCATGTAACGGCCGATACGCACCGATATCCTGGCGACACACCCAATACGCTGTATCCTCATTATGTTAATTTGTTATATAATGAAGTGTACAATGTCTAATTGTCTAAAAACTAGTTAGGCATGGCCTAAAGAACTAGTGCATGACTATAAATATATTAGATATAGAAAACATCCTCTTAAAAATACTTTTTGCATCTTTTGACGATTATTTAACATTCACGCGTTCGGTTCCCGATTCCCGTTACAGTTTCTGCGATACGGACCAATTCCGTTACCCGCGACCGGAACCGATACATCGGCCAATACCGTTATTTAAAACCATGCCCTCCAGATGAGTTAAATGAGCTCCTAAATTTAGCTTACACTTAGCGGGTCTTGGTTCTGGTAAAGTGGGGTCAACTCATACCCTGGTGTAACCGGGGCTGCTTTACTTGGGTGGGTATCCTGAGCGGGCGGATCGAAATGGAATCTGGAACATCAAGGAGATTGCCGATACAAATCCGTCTCTGTAGTAGTATTACATTTTGATTCCTGAAATTTCTGTGTTTCAGCAGGAGGATTCATCGCATGAAGTAGCTGAAAGCATCTTCCAGTTCCTTTACAGATTGCCTGAAACCAATTAAACAAAGCACGGAAGAACCCATACCCAGAGCACATCCAAAACCTGCTTGACGAAGCAAAACACGGAGAGCATCAAAACCGCCGTGGTCACCATAAAATTAGCTACCATAAAAGGGTTAAGAGATACCTTTTTATGACGACTGGTTTCCTGTTTGTCTGCTTAGCGTGGTTGCAACCGGCTTTGTGTTATGTACTCTGACGATCATAATCGTCTACTCTCTTGCTCCGTCGTCAAAGTGAGTCAGACAACCAACGGAGGGCTGTGCGGCGTCGTTGAAAACTTCAAGAGATACTCCTACCATGGTTCTCGAATTTGGATTTTCTGTGGACTGCTTTGCTTTATAGGTACCCGTTTACTATCTCACAGAGTAGTAACTCTTGTATATCTTTAACTTTTAACTTGTTTCCATTTATTCAAATAGAACTTGCATCCTCCATTATTACATGATCATTTAGCCTCCTATTAGGCTTGCATTCATCTCTGGTGCAGCTTTGCAGATATGTCCATTCCCCCACATCCCCTGCGCTTAACATACATGGTTTGGCACCTAATTTGGGGATGGGTATGAGAATCACGAGTCAGCTGATAATGTTGTTGCAGTATTTGGTAACAGACGAGAGGATTGATGTGAATTTATCCAGGAATGTAACTTTCTACGTTCAAATCCGAATCGAAGCTGGATTTTGGGTTGGCAAACAGGATTGATTGAAACTGTGTGCTTAAGTTAGTATTAATAGTCTTTTGTTTATTTGTGACTGGCAATGTTTTAATGGGGTAAAAACTGTTGTTGGCCTATTATTAGAACTCTTAGTGTCTTCTAATTAGTTGAATTCAAACCGCTTGGTCAAGTGAACTTCAGCCTATTAAGCTGGGCCGGGGACTGGGGGCAACGGACCTCCTAAGGGCATTACCACTGGGACAGCTTCACTGACATATATGTCCCGCTTTTTTTGTGCGTAGAGAAAAACACCATTGTGTGCACTCAGCACTCCTACCACTCCGTCCGAGCTCTTTCTACCCAAACTGACTTTTGCCACAATTCACTTGGTCACTTTGACCCACTCGGAAATATGGTCCAAAGAATCTCGATAGTAGTTCCATGAACAATCCTTTGCGGGATTGGATTCTTTTTATAGTGGAAATGCCATAAGGCGCGAACCAAGATTTGAATAGCAAACCGATGTAATTTTTTCACCACCCCATGTGGCCACAACCACCGTACCTCGGTCCGGTCCCTGTCCTCCACCCTCATCTTTGTAACCCGACATGCCCACTGTCTCTTCCACCCAATTCTCCACCGCCGCTTTCGCCGCCGGCTGGCTCTACATTATTGGCGGCTTGGCGGCCCATATTGGGTCAACTACCGATGTTTATGGTTTCGATATGGGCCCACTCATTAGACAACGTGGAAGTTCACAGTCTCTTTCTGTCTGGACAAAGAAGTTCAAGGTTTCTGGTTGTATGGTTAGGCCACCGATGTTGCCCGGCCTCTGGATAAGTCGCGAGAACATGATTTTCCCCAAAAGTAATCCACAATGTGTAGTCGTCGACAGTAAAATCCACGTGATTGGTCGTAAACAAGAGAAGGTTATGACGACGCCATGCATAGAGGTCTACAGTCCCAAAGACGACAAGTGGGACCTGCGGTATTGCGACTGGCCTCCTTTTGGCAAAGTCGAACCCATCATAGGTGTCCTCTCTGACGACAACGATACGAAGCACGTCCTCCTACAACCTTCCTATGGAGCATCACACGGCACTCGTCTCTACACTTACAACATTGCCAATAATACCCTCTTGATTCAGCCAAAATTTCAGCCCTTCCACCTTCCAATCGGCCGTCAACATGCTGTAGTCGATGATATTCTTTACTGCTACCGAGATGAGGAAGAAGGCCAAGAGGGCATTGTCGGGTATGATTTGACCGGTGGCGAGAAGTGGGCCCAAATTCCCGTTTTCGGACTATGGCCACACCTCCTTTTCCCGTTAGATGACATTCACCTAGTTGGTATCGGGAAGGACTTGTTGTGTGTTCTCTGGATGGATGATTGGCTCAACAAGAGAGAGATATATTGCAATAGGGAGGAGATGAAAGGCAAGAGTATGCTGTTTATAATGACTTTCAAGATGTCCAAGCTCGAGAGGAACCTGGCGACACGCCAACGTCGCGATCCCTCTATCTTCCTAAATGCGTCTCTTGTTTCTAGCAGATGTTATATGATCCCCGGAGATGGTCCCTTGCTCGATTGCCTTGTCTTCTAGGAAGTAGGCGTCGCAGCCTAATTTATTCGATAGATTATTGACTATTGAAGTTTTTTTTCTGAAAATCTAGACAAGTTTACTGCAGCGAAAGCTGCTGTGATCAGGCGTTCCATCAAATCACTGCTTATTAATTCGATTGGTCAGCCTTAGCTGCTTGGACTTGGAGAACCATTTTAGATGTATAAAATCTTATGAAGCATTTGAAGAGTAGGAGGTTCGAGGCATAACCTTAGAGTTTTAACATAAATATTTTGGTTACCTGCAGTTCCACCATGTTCAGTAGTAGCAGAATCTTATCTTGCCTGATGCAGATTGAAGCAATGGCAAGTGTCTTTTGCCTCTCTCAGAAACAATCAAAAAAAAGTTATTTTCTCGTGCATGTGTGAGTTTAAAACGAAAATATTTGCCTTTAAGATGATTAAATGTTGTCAAGTTGTGTTAAGGACTTGATCCTGGAATGGAACATGAGTGACATACTCTCAAGTTAAACGTAGAAGATAATGCATGAAGTAAACAGGGTGATGGTTGACTTACTAAATTAAGGATATGCTCTGAGTAGGGTTGTCGTTTCCTGAATTTCGCTTCATGTGAGATGTAGTGATCTTGAATTTAGCTATCGAAGATGGGTTCGTAAGTTGTAGGATATATGATTTCTAAAGTGATCGAGTGATTGTGGGATGTATAATTTCTTGAATAAAGACGTTAAACACGTCTGTTTTTTAGTTGAAGCAATGGCAACTTTTTACCCCTCTTAGATCATGGAATGACACGACCAAAGGGGTAAATTTGTTGTTTCCCAAATTGAAGAGGTGAAAGTGGCAACACTTACATTCTTTTCTGTTTGGTGTAACATGTTCGGCTGGTGGACATGTTTTAGTGTGTTTGCAAGGCCTGCCTTAGATTTTCATAGACACTAGGCAATTGTTGAAAGCGATTGTTGAAAGCGAGCCCTTTTTACTATAAACATAAATGTGGGATATTAAGAGATGATTTATATAGGAAAATAAATTACAAAAAGAAAAAATAATCATATAAACGTTAATATTTTTTAAAGAGATAAAATCTTCCTTCTTTTAAAAAACAAGAGATAAAATCTTCCCACATTCAATCCTAAAAATTAGGGCTTAATTACTTAATGCATACCCAGTATAGTGAAAGTAACACATTGCAACCCCCACTTCTAGAATAGAATTATGGCTTAATTACTTAATGCATACCTCCAGTATGCTGAAACTAACACATTGCAACCTCCACTTCTAGAATAGGCTTATTGCATCCCCCATTTGCAATAAATCATACTTGATGAAACTGGTACAAAATTTTGACTATCACGTCCTTTTATTGAAAGGGTACAATTGTCTTCTCAATTTCAGGTATGAACATTCATAAAAAAACCGCCACAACTGCCCGAACACCGCCCCGCGACCCAGAATCCGGCGACTGAAGCCCAGAATCCGGCGACTAAAGTCCAGATTCCGGCAATTATAACCGATGTCAAGAACATAAGTTTATCAACTAGCATTGCTTTTGTATCTGAAGCAGCTGTTTTTACAGAATTTATATTCAATTAGTAGATGGATTTCACTGTCTCTGTACGAATACTGATCTAACTGATACATAAGGTGAACCCAAGAGAGACGAGAAAAGGGAGACCTTGAACGCAGAACAAGCAACGAAATCGAGCCGCTGATCCTCTGTAGAAGAAACCAGGTGCTCCTTCCACACTCATTGTCTTCTTCTTGCTTGCTTTCGTTTGCGTGCTTCTCTTCAACACCAAACCCAAACAAGGAAACAGAGCCTCAATCGAAAAAACCCAGCAATCCAATTGGCACTCCATTTATTCCCTCAGTCAATTCATCTACTGACGCCCATCCCTATCCCACAGACCAGATGATTCTAGCCCTAAACTAGGAACCCCAAAAACTAGATCTGAATCATAGAGAGGGGGAGAGAAAGAGACGCATAGATAGAGTGTGGGAGAGAGAAGCTATCGTCACTTCCTGTCTTGATTCCTCAAATTAGTTCAATTTCTTCGATCTTTGATTCTCGAGTCGGAGGCCACGACCATTTTTCTGAAATTGGCTTGATTTCTTCGGAGAACCCGTTTGAAATAGTGTTTCTCTGTACCTGTACAACGAGAGAGAGAGGACATAGAGGGATGGATAAACACGATGAAGAAAAACATCTTCATCTTCCCATCCTATCTTCATCCATTTTATTTTCTTTTTTATTTTTCTTTGCTAGCTATTTTAGTATTGCCATCTTTACCCTCAACATAGGGATTGTGTTGGGATAGATTTTTTTTACCAGTTTCATTAAGTAAGATTTATTGCAAATGGAGGATGCAATAAGCCTATTCTGAAAGTGGAGGTTGCAATGTGTTAGTTTCGACATATTGGAGGTATGCAATAAGTAATTAAGCCTAGAATTATTGCATCCTCCATTTGTAATAAATCATACTTATTAAAACTGGTAAAAAGTATCCATCAAATACTTATAACAAACTGGTAACGGAGCTCTGAAACAGGAGTTCTGTTACAACAGCATAACCTTAGTTTTAACATAAATGTTGGTTACCTGCAGTTCCACCATGTTCAGTAGTAGCAGAATCTCATCTTGCCTGATGCAGATTGAAGCAACCAAAAAAAAGTTATTGTCTCGTGCATGTGTGAGTTTAAAACGAAAATATTTGCCTTTAAGATGATTAAATGTTGTCAAGCTGAGTACTTGATCCTGGAATGGAACATGAATGACATACTCTCAAGTTAAAAGAAGATAATGCATGAAGTAAACAGGGTGATGGTTGACTTACTAAATCAAGGATATGCTCTGAGTAGGGTTGTCGTTTCCTGAATTTCGCTTCATGTGAGATGTAGTGATCTTGAATTTAGCTATCGAAAGTGAGTTCGTAAGTTGTGGGACGTATGATTTCTAAAGTGAGTGATTGTGTGAGGTATAATTTTCTTGAATAAAGGTAAACACGACTGTTTTTTAGATGAGTCAGTGAGGTTTCCTGGTGCAGATTGAAGCAGTGGCCGTTTTTTACCCCTCTTAGACCATCTGTTTGGTGGAACATGTTCGGCTGGTGGACATGTTTTACTGTGTTTGGCTTGCAGGCCAGTATATTGGTGAAAGTTGCGCTGGTTCAGATAGCTAGAGTTTTTCAGTATTTGAACTCTTGCGTATTGTTGCTGGACGGACTATTGAACTGTAACATTGGTTTGTGGTTCAACTGGTCCGAATGTATATATATATATTTTTTTTTCTTTTAGAAATTGTTTTGTCGTCAACGGGGCTTGAACACGTGACCTCATGCAGGGACTTCCAACGCTCTACCACTTGAGCTACCACCCTAGCTGCTTCCGAATATTATTTTAACAAATTACTATCTATATTATAAAATAGCATGGTTTAACAAACTTTTGTATTTTCAGCCGTTAGATTAAATCAAATTCATCCCCACTATTAGATCTCACCTACTTATTAGTTATTGCATCTCTAACTACCCACTCTCTTTGGACATCCCTACCTACCCACTCTCCTTGGACATCCATAACTAATAAGAGAAAGATTTTTCTCAATTACTACATCTCTAACTTGGAAGTTGTTTTTTTTTTCCACCACATTTGTAAATATAATATTTGGATAACACCTCTAAATTCATTTAGAAAAAAACACCTCAAAATTAAAAACTATCCAATTTAGAGATAGTGCTCTCGGACACGGGTAATACTCTAGTATACTTATATAATAATATAATAATTATTGTAAATTATATAATGAATTTAGATTTTATTAGAATTATTCATTGTCGATACCTCATACAGGTGCTTCAAGTGCTCTTCCACTAAAATAGCACCCATTTGTAGGCAATGAAGATTTTTCATGTTGTCAAAGTAGTTCAAACTTAAGAAATCACTATCCTCAAGGTATGGTAATCATCCTTAAATTTCTCTCTCACCTCAAATGACTCTACCCTATCACATCTTCTCTCATCCTAGTGGTACGGTATACCTCAAGTAAAATCATTACATTTTCCCCTCCTTCTCTCTCTCTCTCTTTTTTTTTTTTTTTACGAATAATGCATATATAAATATTTTGGAAAACATGATATTATAAATTTGCAAGTAAGATCAATTTTGAGCGTCATCTCATCCGGATTATCAATCTGATCTAACAATTTCAATCAAACTTTTAATTCCCTAAAACTGAACCATTAATTGGGACTCATCACTCATTTCGTTTGTGCGTCGCCCCTCAATTGGGTTGTTGATCACTACGAATAAACTTAATCAAGCAACTATGTGATTAAATTGAACTCTTGATTGCGACTCATTCATTCACCCTTCAACTAGATTGTTCGACCTCTACTAATATACTCAATCGAAACACGTCTATTATATCGAATTAAACTCTCAATTGCGGCTCACCCCCTCAACTAGATTGTCTTCTATGTCAAGGTGTCTGTTGCTTACGGAAATGAGCTTGGAAGTGCATTTGTGTAAGCCTGAAGAAATATGGCAAAGATGAAATAGTTATGATTGTTTATAGTTTATACTATAGGAATGAGGTTTACCTTACGTCAAGGCAGTCTTAAGTGTGTGCATTTTTTCTAAAGAAAATACATTTTTGACATGTCTACGCATTATCATATGAATACTAAAATCGCCAAGTAAAGAAAATCAAGCTTCGTCACATTTCTTGTTTAGTTGTTATGTGTTTGGAAAATCTGAGTTTTCTTACGCCCCCTCTCCTTAACAATTCGCTTATTGTAAGGTGAGCTCAAGTGAAGTTGCTTTTCCATGAGATTAGCTCAAGAATGTTCAATTACTGATGTCGGACGGGCCTTACCCCACGTCTATTAAAAAATTTAGGCTCCCAACCGTAAGTAAGTAGGGGGATATAAACCTTACCTACCACTATACCACTCCGTCCCAGTTCTTTCTACCCAAACTGACTTTTGTCACTATTCACTTGGTCACTTTGACCCGTTGATTTGAATTGCAAACCCATGCAATTTTTCGATAATTGTTTCATGGTATTGTAGAATAAAAGTTTCTCTATAATACTGTGAAAAAAATATCATAAAATCATATTATTTTACTATCTAAATAACTCGGTCAAAGTGACCCAGATACGAGTCAAAAAGTCAATTTGGGTAAAAAGAGCTGCGACGGAGTGGTACAAGACAAAGTGAAGGATTGAGGAAAAAGAACCAACAAAACAACAACAAGGTACTTTCTGTCTAACTCTAAATAATGAGCTCCACTTTCACAAACCTACAAAACACAGTTATAAATGACAGTCTAGGCAAAGAAATAAACAATAATATTAGGAATGAAGACAAGGTATATTGATGTCGAAATCTGAATTACCCTAGTTTCATGAAATTCGAGAAACCTACAAGAATGTCAAATGAATTTCATTAATTTCACTAACAGAGGTACTCCATAGTCTTTCAAAATAAAAAACCCACCTTCTTTCAAAAAAAATGCAATAGGCAGTTACAGTGGAACACCATTGAACAAAGACAGTTGGAAATAAAAAAGAAGAATAGAGAATACTTGAAGAATCTTCGGAGATCTGGCTTAACATACAACCACCAGTTAAAAAGTGTGTGACTTCCTCCACGGGTCAACCTCCATTTGCATTTTGTTTCTATAAATTCTTTCACATTCACACTCAACTGTGACAAGGCATGGTAAAGCCATAATTATATGGATTATAGTGATTCCCTTGGATTCGCAGTTTTTCCATCGGTCGAAGAAACTCACTTCGACCGATGGAAAACCTGCGAGATCAAGAAAATCTCTGCAAGACTGGTGGGTTCTGATTTTGTCACCACTATCGATCGATTGTGGTGGCAAGGTAGGTGAAGAGAGGAGAGGTGGTGAGATATCTCCGGTGAAAATAAAGTGTGAAGGAGAGATATAGAGAGATGGAGATAGAGATGGTAGTTGAAGATTAAATGAAGGGAGAGATAGAGACGGTTTTAGCCGATGGAGAACTCAAAATATATAACGTGGGTTTGGTGGAGATCATAAAAATGGTTGTTGGGCAGCATTAAACGACTACGCCCGGCCCGACCCGGCCAGGCCAGACCGTGTGCCGACATGACCCATTCAAGCAAAAGCACGTACCATCACCTTTTAAAACACCCTTCAGAGCATGTTTGGTTTCAGCTTAAAATCTCAATAATCTGATGAAAATAACCTGGAGTGAATAACTTGGCTGAAATTATAATCTGAAAATTGTTTGGCATACACTGAAAATCTTGAATTAAAATTTAATTGCATTTGGCAAAACTTGCAGCTTTTACTATCAAATTTACAAAAATGTCATTATTTGAACTTACGATACATCTAAGATGTTATGCGTTTGCACAAATTAACAATTAATGCATTAAAGAGATGGTAGAGTACGGTATTTCAGACACTATATCTAAAAAATCTCCAAAATCGGAGATTATATAATCTGCAGATTATTAGTCAACTTAAATTATAATCTGACTCAAAAAATCTACGAAACAAACGAGATTAATTTTTTTTGCAGATTTTAATCTCAAATGAGATTAAAATCGCGAACCAAACAAGCACTCAGATTCTGAAAAAAAAAAAAAAAAAAAAAAAAAAAAAAAAAAAAAAAAACCTTCAGAATGGTTATGGTCGGCTATCATACAATAACTTGTGAATAAAGATTTGGACTGAGAAGTTAGTCCGAGCTTATCCCAGAATTAATAAAGTATACACGTGTTTGTGGTGTTTCAGGTTTAGATAATGTTCGGGCATGGATAATTACTAAATAATAAATGGTTATCGTAATTCTTTCTATTCACTTTAAGGTTCAATCTGCCCGAATAATTTAGCTACCAATGCGATATTAAAATTTAATAACTTTTCATAATATTGCATTGTGTGGAGAAATATGTGCAATGCTATAAGAATGCCAACTTTATAATAGTATCAAATTACAAGTTTAATTAGTGGGTCAAAGTGACGGTTTAATGATTTACCTACCGTGTAGTGAGTAAACACAAAGAACTCATTCACGTAACACATTACTACTACCATTCCGTTTTTTCTCTTTCTCCCCCATTTGACCTTTTCACTCGTAGTTGGGTCACTTTGACCCGGCAATTTAGATGGCAAAATGAAATAATTTTTTGATAAATTTTCTATGGCATTGTAGAATAACACTCATTCTACAACACCATAAAAAAATTGTCAAAACATTGTTTCGTTTTGCTATCCAAATCACCGGATCAAAGTGACCCAGTGAATAGTGATAAAAGTCAAAAGAGGGAGAAAGAAAAGAAACGGAGTGGTGCTATTCTTCTACCACTCTGTCCCAGCTCTTTCTTTCCAAATTGACTTTTGTCACTATTCACTGGGTCACTTTGACCCGGTGATTTGAATAGCAAACCGATGTAATTTTTTGATAATTTTTTCAAGGTATTGTAGAGTACAAGTTGCTCTATAATATGGTGAAAAAATTATCAAAAAGTCGTATTATTTTGCTATCCAAATTACCCGGTCAAAGTGACCTAAATACGAATCAAAAAAGTCAGATGAGAAGAAAGAGCCGGGACGGACTGGTATGCCAGTAGCTGATGTACATAATTTAGCAGATACAAATAATAAATGTTGTATGTCTTGTCATACTTTATTGTATGGCCAGTCACACTCATGAACAGCTTCTTTAAGGAAAAGCATGCAGCACGGTTGACAGTGACATATAATTGCTGAGTAATTTACATTTTGTGCCACTGACTTATGGCAAATGGCTAACTCATAGTAGTACCCTCAGGCCTCGTTTGGGTAAGGTACAAAAATGATGGGGATAAGAGATGTACTGGTATAAGAGGTAGGATATGACTGTACTGGTATAAGGCAGGATATGATTGTATTGGTTCTGAGTGATTGGTTAGAGCAGGATATGAGACAGGATAAGTTGTAAGGATATATATTAACATGTTTGGTAGTGCATGATAAGAGGTAGGATATGTGTGTAAATGACCGCATTGCCCTGCTTGTTTAAAACTTATTTTTATAATTAGGTTGTCTTCCACTGTAGACTGTAAACAAAAACTAATATTACACACATTTTAACATGCTAAATAAATGTGACAATATTATAGTAGAGATAATTATAAATCTTAGCTCATGATATGGTGATGTAAGTCTATTAGTCCTTGCATCATAGGTGTTGATGCGTCTTGAAAATTTGATTATCATTGTTCTCGTTACATATTTACACACACATACATATATATATGTATATATACAAATACATGTATATATGTATATATATTATAGGTGTATACATGTATATATATGTAGTATATGTATATATATATATAAATTATATAAATATTATAACATGTATATGTATATATATATACACGATATATGTACACGTATATATAATATATATATATATATTATATATATTATATATATATATAAATGTGTGTGTGTTTGTGTACATATATGTATATACATATATATTCATATATTGCATATATATACATGTATAATATATGTGTGTATTTTTTTAAGAAAATATATGCATGTATTTATGTACATATATATACACACACATATATGGGGGGCAATTTTGTCATTTCGGAACACCCTCCTTTTACCCCCCTCCCTTTATCCTACCTTATACCACCTCCAATGTGGTATAAGGTTGTAGGCAAAAAATTTGAGAATTGTACCTAAGGGATAAGGAAAGCAGTATTGTATCTGCTCCCTATCCTGCAACCAAACACAGAATAAGAAGCAGGAGGTACAGTTTTATCCTTGTCCCCCCTCCTTATACCTTATCCAAACGAGGCCTCACAGTTGATAGAGCAATCATATTTTGTTGTTGAAATATTTACAGATGACACTCTTCCGTCAAATCGTTGTTGAAATATTTACAGATGACACTCTTCAGTTAAATCGCCGTGAGTCTGACGTGGAGGCCACATTAAAATATAATTGTATGTCCACCTTACCTTCCATAACTATATAATTGAGCGTTGAAAACTCCTGCATGAGGTTCCGCGTTCAAAGACGACAAAAAAATTTCCTAAAAGAAAATCTATATAATGGGCTTTTAGCCTTGTAAAAATGTACATGCTGCTACATGTGTGTCACTAATACAATTTTTTATGACGAATTTACCCTCTACCATTTTTAATATGTAATATATTGCAAACATAAAATTATATTTTGCTCTATTGATAATTTGTTATTTATTTTTAATTTGAATAGTATTACCTCTATTTTTGTATAGTGCTGGTTTGACTTTTCAACTCATTATTAAGTCACTTTGACTTTGTAATTTAGAGTGGCCCCGTAGATAGTGACAAAAAATTAAGTAAACTGGTACAGAAGAAACCAATGTAATATGTTTCATCAAATTCAATGCATGCCTCATATTGTAACGAGGCTTTTTAACGAGTTGTTTTTTTTTAGAGAATGATTTTTTATCGTCAAGGTTTTAGAGTTACCAAAACTAAAAAACTGTACAACTATACGTGAATGATATATGCGAACAAAATTTGTCTTTAACAACATGCTAGCTCATAATTAGTAAAATATATTGCATTCACTGGAGCCCCAATAATTTTCCTTTAAGGAATCTAGGAGGAGCAAACGAAGTCTTGGTCAAAGTCGATGCAGCATGAAAACAATGAGTTATATTTTCTACTGCGACATGGATTACAGATTCAAACCCGCCAAATCAAGGACATGCAGCTTTGAATGCAGGAAGTCCATTTCAAGCTGAATCGAGGGGAGTCTTATAAGCTCTCAATTAACTAAGCTCAAAAAGTTTTAGCGACATCAAGCTCCTAACGGACTCTAGTGAACTTATCCGAACACTTAGAGAAGAAAAGGAAATATGCCAAATCTCACGAAAAGCCATAAATATCCGTAAAAAGGCTAGTACTTTTCTGAATTGGTTTTTCCATTTTGTAGGTCATAGTAATGCGTCAGAGTCACATTTGTTGGCCAAAAAGGGCTTTCTGAACTTGTAGGCGCCGATCAATCCCTTAAGTTTATATATCATGCTTTACCTCCAAAATAATATGCTACATCAGATAATCACATTCGCCTCTTTTGAATATGTTTGAAAAAACAATGAACAGTGAGGGTATATAAGTTGTAAATTACCTAAACACTTCTCCCCCATCTCTCCCGAGCTCATTTTCTCTCTCTCTCTCTCTCTCTCTCTATATATATATATATATATATATGTGGTCACTGTGAATTCACCCACCCATCGCCAATTTTCCCAATCTCTTGTTCTCTTACAGCTATCTATGCCTCTAGCATATCATACTTATGCTAACTGTTGAACACTTAGTTATGACAACCACGTGATTTTTTATATGTAATAATTAAAATTAAATTGTGGTCGGGAAGGTTATAGTAGCTAAAGCCATTGGAGTTTGTTAGCGCATTCATCATAGTTAGCAGTTCTAGTTCCGTATCAAGGTCACGATCGATATTGTCACTAGCATCAATGTCGTCACCGAGACAGTGCCCCGATCGTTAAGCCTTTCGTGCGGGTCGGAACTTACCCGTTGGTTAACCATATTATGAAACACGGAAAAAAATATTTGCTTATCAAATTAGAAAGTGTATTTTTTATAGTATTTACTTGCGGATTTTCTATAGTGGAGCAGAGATGGAAGGGAAGAGAGATTTATTGTGATTGTTACAGATGTAAGAGGTCGTGTGGTTTCTTTATCTATCCGAAGATTTTGTAAATGAATCAAATGGATTGCACAATATTACGTATCACACACTATTATTTTCGTGTGACAGTTTTAAAGCAAAAATTCAAACGTAACTAAATACTAAGTAAAACATGTAAATCATAAAAACCGTTTTGAGATAAATTATAAAAATCAAGTTATGACACGAAAAGAAGCTAAGCACACAAGACTTGGCATGTATACTCACCTTAGTCCACAGCAACAAGCATGTAAAAGCTCCTACGGATGAACTTATCCATCGTCCATAAACCTGTAACCTACAAACCTGTCACCTACAAATTATACGTTCTTATTCAATCGCAAGTCCAACTATACAAGTATAACGCTACAAATTCTAAACATAACACGTCTCTTTCTAAACACTCTTGTTAATTCCCAAACGCTCCTATTGTTAGTTATATTCTCTTATTAACGAAATTATTTAAAATAACACGTCTCTTTCTAAACATCTATTAACTATAATATTTCTAAAAGTGGCTATTTATTTAGAGAAGTTGTTAAAAGACATGAGATAATAGTGAAAAGGAATGCTAGTTTATATTCATGAAAACAAATTATTACAATTATAACGATTATACGATATTCAAGAATATTAAGTTTTAAGAAAACTTCTTCTTCTAAATACTTAACACGACGCAACGATGTTTACAAATTGGCAAATATCATTTTCAAGTATTTAAACAACCCAAATGAAAAGTTAAAGATTAAACACAAAGTTTGCTTAGTTTTTAATAAAACATTTATAGTTTAACTTTTAAAGAACGATTCATATACAATTTCAATACCCGGATCGCTTTTCCATAACGGGAACAAAAACTAGTACTTCTAGAAAAATATTTTTAATCCAATATCAAAAGTTTTATTCTCGCGTAAAATGTAATGTTTGGGTAAATGATAAGTGAATCACCACAAGTTATATTAAAAGATAACTAAGTACCCCCACCTACTCTCAAGACATCTCTTGTAAAAGACACCATCTACCCACTAGCTTCTCATAAATACAAATAATTCCCCCACTAATTGCGCTATAAAAAGTTTTTGTAAAATATAGTTTCACCCCCTTATCATGAACTTCAAGTTTATCCAAACTAAATATTGATTCAAGCTTCAAGACTTGATTTTGACTATCTAAAACTAACTAGGGAGTGATTTAGAGCGTACCTAGGCCAAGAAACGGTCAAGCAACGAGTTGGGTCCCGTCTCACGTCTGATTGGCCAGAGGTGACCTTGGTTTGAATGGCTTCCTTAGCCATGTGTAAGGCTGATACTGACTTAGTCAGTCCCCTAGGAGCCGACTGGAAGCTACGAAAGAGTATGGATGGTGCCTGGTGAAGCTTGACCAAAGCTTGGCCGATTTTAATGGTGGAACAGTGGTGGTGGCAGTGACCTCTTTGGCTGTGGCTGCTGCCTTTTGCCTCTGATTTCAGACAGAGAAGGAGCTTGGATAGAGAATAGATAAGTGGGGAAAGAAAGAGAGATGTAGAGCAGTGGAGGTGGTGATGTTTTCCCGAGCTACGATAGTGATTCTGTAGATGACGATGGTGGTGATGATGTTGGATATGGTGGTTGTTGTGTACTGTGGTGTGCGAGGGAGGAGGATGAGGATTAAATATGCCAAGTTTGCTTGGAGAAGTGAGTCTCCACCAATGGCAGAGGAGAAAGTAGAAGCGGTGATGGTGAAGTCAGTGGAAAAGTTCCTGAAAAAAAATGTTAGCTTGGACAGGATGAACTTTGAGAAAATGTTAGGGCGTGGTTGGGCACACTAAAATGTAGGTTGATTAGGTGTAGCACATGCACTAAAACTCGCGGTGGTCGCACACGCATTAACGATTAAAGAAAACACTCGCGTACTAAATTACGAATATTAATCTAGCTTATTATAAAATCTCACACGAATAAAAACACGATAAATTACCTAACCTTATTTTTCGTAACCAAATTTTTATTTAACTTATGAAATTACTATTTTACCCCTAGTAATCAGACGGGACATTACATACTCCCCCCCTAAAGATAGCTTCGTCCTTGAAGCTAAAACCAAACAAATAATCACGATGCTAAAACTGTAATAACTGCATTTCTTAAGCTTATGTTACATCAATTTATTTCATATTTAATTGTTTAGTAGTTGATAGATGTACTCATAATTGCTAAACTATAAATGTTAAGCTCGACCAGAAATACACCGAAAGTCGTAATTTCTTATTCTATTTCTAAATTAAAGATAAAAATAATTAGGGAATGATTAGTGATAATCACTAGTTTAAGTGTTAATTAATGTTAATCACTAGTTTAAGTGTTAATTAGTGCTAATTACTAGTTTAAGTATTAATTAGTGCTAATCACTAGTTTAAGTGTTAATTAAGTATTGTTTATGCATCTTGTGATATGTGGCTTGCTAAATGCTTGACGTGACTAAATTACATGTTTATTCGCCGCGGTGGTTGATGATAAGCATTTAGATTTAGCCTAATGAATGTGTGACACACAGGCAGACATGTGTCACGACATCTGCGACTTTCCCTGCATGCGCGACACGTAGGGGGGTTACATGTCATGCTCTAAGGACATCCTTATCCATGTGTGACACACAGGCGACATGTGTCGTCGTGTGGCACAACTTTCATTGCATGCGCGTGTCCCCGTGACTCGTCGCGATCTGATTGGTCGCTGAATTCTATAAATAGGGTCCAGTGCTATAGTTATTTCTCATTCTATATTCGATTCAACTACCGATAAGTGAGATAGAGAGATATTGGGAATATTCCGAGATAAAAGATTTGGAGCTACTCGTATCATATCAATGCTGTTATCGTGAAGCTGATATAAAGGTAGGGGAAATATAGTTTTCACGTCTACTGTAATTACGGTCTATACATGATCATATGCTTATATGTTGATTGTTAAGTTATTGGTTGTTATTCGCATGATGTCTAAAGCATGCTAATTATGTGATTCGCGAAGTTACAGTTTAATTGATTATTATATTTCTACGCCAGTGGTTAGGCGGTATCTACTGGGCTTTTTGCTCCCCCTAAAATATCTACAGGTACCGGAACGGGTTGATTTGAGACTATAGACGGGCTAGATTTATAGCATTTGCAAATTAATTGTAATATTTGTCAAGATTCTTTTATTGGATAATTGTAAACGATATTGCTCAATTGAATAGGAGAATGACATTTTTCATTCAAATTGAAAAGAGTTGTCTATTTCTAAGCTTCCGCTATTTTTATTCAAAAAGCGAAACGGTTCGTATTTCCGTCGCGGCCTAAAAGTGACGCGTTTTACTCTGATAAATTATTAATCAACTTAAAGGGAAAAAGTCGGGTCGTGACAAGTGGTATCAGAGCGGTGCTAGCCCGGTGTGTTAAATCCACCTTACTCGACATTTGCGCCCGGGACTTGGTCTTGGCTAACTTGATCCAAGCGAGGTATGCCGGATACGTTTTGGGGTAGAGTGTGGTACCTGCATCGCTCGTCACCTACGCACGAGACTCGGTCTTGGCTAACTTGATCCAAGCGAGGTATGCCGGGGCGCAAGGGGAGTGTTGTAGGCATGCTGTCTGGCTATGCAAAAGTGATGAGATTAGTTATGTCATGATAAGAATGATTTTAGAAATAGAAACCCACTATAATTAAAATTCAAATTTCGGGGACGAAATTTTATTAAGGAGGGAAGAATGTAATAACTGCATTTCTTAAGCTTATGTTACATCAATTTATTTCATATTTAATTGTTTAGTAGTTGATAGATGTACTCATAATTGCTAAACTATAAATGTTAAGCTCGACCAGAAATACACCGAAAGTCGTAATTTCTTATTCTATTTCTAAATTAAAGATAAAAATAATTAGGGAATGATTAGTGATAATCACTAGTTTAAGTGTTAATTAATGTTAATCACTAGTTTAAGTGTTAATTAGTGCTAATTACTAGTTTAAGTGTTAATTAGTGCTAATCACTAGTTTAAGTGTTAATTAAGTATTGTTTATGCATCTTGTGATATGTGGCTTGCTAAATGCTTGACGTGACTAAATTACATGTTTATTCGCCGCGGTGGTTGATGATAAGCATTTAGATTTAGCCTAATGAATGTGTGACACACAGGCAGACATGTGTCACGACATCTGCGACTTTCCCTGCATGCGCGACACGTAGGGGGGTTACGTGTCATGCTCTAAGGACATCCTTATCCATGTGTGACACACAGGCGACATGTGTCGTCGTGTGGCACAACTTTCATTGCATGCGCGTGTCCCCGTGACTCGTCGCGATCTGATTGGTCGCTGAATTCTATAAATAGGGTCCAGTGCTATAGTTATTTCTCATTCTATATTCGATTCAACTACCGATAAGTGAGATAGAGAGATATTGGGAATATTCCGAGATAAAAGATTTGGAGCTACTCGTATCATATCAATGCTGTTATCGTGAAGCTGATATAAAGGTAGGGGAAATATAGTTTTCACGTCTACTGTAATTACGGTCTATACATGATCATATGCTTATATGTTGATTGTTAAGTTATTGGTTGTTATTCGCATGATGTCTAAAGCATGCTAATTATGTGATTCGCGAAGTTACAGTTTAATTGATTATTATATTTCTACGCCAGTGGTTAGGCGGTATCTACTGGGCTTTTTGCTCCCCCTAAAATATCTACAGGTACCGGAACGGGTTGATTTGAGACTATAGACGGGCTAGATTTATAGCATTTGCAAATTAATTGTAATATTTGTCAAGATTCTTTTATTGGATAATTGTAAACGATATTGCTCAATTGAATAGGAGAATGACATTTTTCATTCAAATTGAAAAGAGTTGTCTATTTCTAAGCTTCCGCTATTTTTATTCAAAAAGCGAAACGGTTCGTATTTCCGTCGCGGCCTAAAAGTGACGCGTTTTACTCTGATAAATTATTAATCAACTTAAAGGGAAAAAGTCGGGTCGTGACAAGTGGTATCAGAGCGGTGCTAGCCCGGTGTGTTAAATCCACCTTACTCGACATTTGCGCCCGGGACTTGGTCTTGGCTAACTTGATCCAAGCGAGGTATGCCGGATACGTTTTGGGGTAGAGTGTGGTACCTGCATCGCTCGTCACCTACGCACGAGACTCGGTCTTGGCTAACTTGATCCAAGCGAGGTATGCCGGGGCGCAAGGGGAGTGTTGTATTTAAAAAAATTCGTATTTAATTATTTTCTAGACACGAGGTGTCACAATTTCACACATCGAGTAATATCAAATAACCACTATTTGATGCACGCAATATAACACGCATGGTATCACGTAAATTCGTAGTCACGCCTATTTACTTAAGCGTTTACAGTCTCATTTAGTTACTAAGAGTCCGAGTTAAGCACGTCGTAACAAAACTAAGCACGAAACGTTACTAAACAAGAGTTGCAAAGGTATAATTAGGAGATGAACCGGGGCTAAAATAGACTTTAGGACACATTTATTAATAAGTGTGCAAAAAGCAACTAGGAAGAAATTAATGAAACAGAGGTAGTGCATAATTATTATGCTTGATTTACATACATGTCTCTATTTGAAAGATATAAGAAAAATAATGGGTAATGATTCTTACACTAGGAAAAAAGCTTCTTATACCAGATTTATGTTGTCAAGACTATTTTACTCTTCATAATGAAGGGTGTCATTGTTTTTGTAAGTCAACCTATCATTTATAGTATTAATTAATTATCTGGGGTCTCTTTTCTCTCATGTCGTTTCTTTTTTTCTCTTTTGGTGGATCAAATCATTTATTCTCTCCATTGTTGAGGATGCGACCACAGTGCCAGTCCATCTCTAATCTCTTTCTCTCTCTCTATCCTTCTCCAGGCGGCAAAACAGTTACGTATCGTACCATCCCATTTATTTCCCACTCATCACCTCGCACGCCTATTTTTTCCTTTGAAGGTTCTGAACATTTTGATGGGTCTTGAGCGATTTTAATTTGCCAAATCCCTGTGTGGCCGTGAAGTCTTCTTAATATCAACTTGCTCGTAAATGCCAATCCTGCCCACCCAATTCATAATATACATACTGGGTTATGTAAAGTTTGCTGTCGATATTTTTTTGACAAACTTACGGAAAATTTATCAATTCTTTTGATTTTTTCGTTGAAGACTTTATGTAAAAGAAATCGGTGATTTGAAGTTGGTGGATTCATCTGGAAAGCGGTTGTGTTCATAGACAATTTGCTTGAAATGAGATTTATTCATAATATTCGGATCTTTTGCATCGCCTTCTTGAAAAAAAAACTAGTGTACAAAGAATGGAAGAAAAATGAGAAAGAACAAGAGGAAAGGTGGAGCAGAAGGCGAAAGATGGAAATTGGGGAATATTAAAGGATTTGATAAGGGAGGGAAAGGACGGGAGAGATAAGGGATCCAAAGAAATTAATACTTTTTTAGGAATTACAATTAATACTAGGGAATGCTATAAATGAATGTGATGGGCAGTATGGTCTTGACAACACAAATCTGGTGTAAGAAGTTTTTTTACTGGTGTAAGAATCACTACCCAAAATAATACATACAATGGCATGGAAGCAATATAGTGGTGGACAACGGTTCAATTGTGATGGTTGGTTGTGAAGGTGGTGTATGGTGGCGGTTACGACGGTGTAGGGTGGCGGCGGCGGTGGTGATTTGAGGTGGATACATTAGTATGGAGATGTTGTCACAATACTTCACTTTTCAAAAAACGACTTCGAGATTTGGAATGTGCAAGTCATTTTACTTCACCTGATGATTTTTTTCTACTTGGTAAAATATTTTACTAGATAAACTTCCAAGCAAACACCAAAACAAGGGTAAAAACCCTACTTGATAAAAGATGAAGTACGACTAGGACTGCAACTCGGGCGGGCTGGACGGGTTGGCACCCCTGTCCAAGCCCGAGCCCGAGTTCTGTCGTGGCTGCCCAAGCCCAACCCGACCCGAGTTAAGAGCATTGTCAACCCGTCCGAGCCCAAATTCGTATAAATCAATTCGGGTTCGGATTGAATTCGGACTATTTAATATCTTCTTAAAAACACAAGAGAATAATTAATTGTTGGTGAAAAAACATATCAACTAGTTGAAGAACAAAACATTGACTAAAAACATCACTAATACTTGGAAGAAGAGTAGCATATTCATGTTAGATATGCTACACAATTCTTTCAAAATATCATATTTATACGTAGTGGTCATGCAAATCGGGCAATTCGGGTTAGCCCGTCGTTTGATATTTGTGCCCAAGCCCGACCCTAATTGCAATTCGGGCTGAGAATTCATGTCCAAGCCCGTCCAAATTACCAAACCTATGTGTTCGGGCCCTATTTAAGTTCGGGCTGGGCTCGGGTTGGTCGGGTTCAACCCGCCCAAGTTGCACTCCTAAGTACGACACAAATTTGGCATAACGAAGGGGTGGAAGTGTTATTTTTCGAAACTTAAAGGGGGTAAAAATGTCCTTTACCCATCTTCTCGCAACGGGCGGGAATAGTAGTAGTAGGACAACGCGTTATATTGCCGCAGTCAGTGTTAATAATTACGAAGATTACCATTCTTAGCGCTTTTTAATTACGCAATTAACCTGTGCCTATATATCTTATTACCGCCATCGTTTCGCCTCACCGCCTTAATCAATCTAGGTCTCAAACCCCATCTTTCCAAAACTCGCAATTCTGATTGCAGAGAGAGAGATCAGAGAGATAGAGAGAGATCAGAGAGCGAGAGAGAGAGAGAGAGAGACGACGGTGGAGGTTCCTTATCATCGCCGGCGACGGACGGAGGCCTTGATTTCTCGCCGTGCGATGCATCTGCGGAGTTGACTCCCAAGTCAAAGTTCGGTCAACGAAGGTCTCGGGGCTATCAGCGGCGGTGATTTGTTCACCGATTAGGGCATCGGAAACCGTTGATTAGGGCATCCGAAGGCAAAGTAAGTCTTCGCTCTCTCTCTCTGTTTTGCCAATCCTCTTTGCATTGATTAGTGTTTCGAATTGTTGTGTGGTTGAGTTGTTCTATGTTGCTTTGGTTACAGTATGTGCTGATTTTGTTTTCAAGCTTCAACTCTGGTGACTTGAAGAAGAGGAGTGGGGGAGATCTGCTTTTCAAGGTTAATAATCTGTTTGGCTATTTTATTATTTTTCAGAAGCACTTTTAATGTACTTTACACTCTCTGTTTATCTATGTTATTATTTTAATTAATATTTAATCAACTAACTGTGTGAATTCCTGGTTGAACATAATAAGAAGTTTTACTGGTTTAGTTACCCTAATTAGCTTCCCTTGTAATTTAAACCCAAATAACAATTTATTATTATTATTTTGGGCTGAACTCTTTGGCTACATATTAATGGCAGCTGCCAGCATTATGAGCTGTTAACCATTTTATTAAGTGCCTCATTGGGCTTTAATCTTTGGCCACTTGCTTAGACATCTTTGTAGAGAAGAGTTACAATAAGCAGTTTAATATTAAGCATTCACATTTAAAATAAGCAGAGAGGTACAGTAGAGTAACACTTATGTTATTGTTTCTTTCATAGGCTGGGGTTGGGGTGGGATTTTTTTTGGGGGGGGGGTATGATGTAAAAGAACTTCGGATTCAGTTTGATATTATATGTATCATGAGGTAAAGCTTTACATGCTTAATTTTGTGAAATTCTTTCAAAGATGCAAGATTGTGCCATGAGTGTTCGGATTCAAACGTTTTTGTTTGTGGGCCATGAGTGTTGTTCGGACGCCTAGATTTTGGTTAAGCAGTATTGGATATTTTTGAGACAAATGGAGATGAAGGGGATGGAATTTGGGCTATTTTTGATTATTTTCTCTGTTCATCTCGAACTTGAAGCAGCTTACCAGTTTAGTTAATTGCTATGTATGATTTTGACTTCTGAGATCAGTAAATGTGATTATATGTTTTAGGTGAAGCGATAAGCAGCTTACCAGTTTAGTTAATTGCTATGTATGATTATCGTGGTTGAGAGTTAACTTAAAACACGATTATAAACTAGGTCCTTCATTGTCATGTAGAGTTGTGAGTTGTAGTGACTGAATGTTTGGAGAAAACTATTACGTGGCAGTCATGTTATACAAACAGTGGATACAGACACACATGCTAAATTGTTGGAGTTCTTCACTGAAATTTTAGGCCAGGAACATGGAGGGGGTAGTTACAATATTGAATTGAGCATGTTGAGAATTCGATGGTATGCGTTTGGAGGTAATGAGATGTTTGATTTGCGTTGCTGGAGATGGGTATTTTTGTCGAGCAAAACAGAGATGGAAGAAAGGTGACATGGATGAAGGCTGGAGAAAAACACTGTTTGGTGGAGATTATTTAAAGAACTTATTTACAACTGTTTAGTCATGAATAACTTATCTTATGTGGTCTAGCGGCCACTTGTAACATGATTGTGTAGGAAGTTGGAAGTTCTTATGCGTAGAATCTTATTCTCTGAATGTACATTAAAGGAACTTTTTGATAATTGTGAGTGTTTGTGTTGGGGGGTGGGGAATAACCAGAATTTAGTGAAGTAGATTTTGGGTTTAAGCGATGGTTTTGTGTTAGTTCAAAATGATATGTGGCTTGGATGATTGTCTCCTAGTAGAGAACAAGGAAGAAAGAGAGATGACCGAAGGTAAGAAACGGAGGAGGAAGATAGTGGATCTGCTTGTTTTGCGTAGTTCTGAAAATTCTATTTGGAAGAGGAGATCCTCTGTAGTAGAAATGAATCTGAAGTGTGCGACGAGCTTTGATATTGAATGTTGTGTTCTTGTGGTGAGTTCATTTTATGGACATGGAAGAAGCAGGAGATAGAGGTAAGTAGAGAAGAAGTGGATACAAGGATAAGGTAAAGACATAAACTTTGATGTTTGGGCCCCATAAGCGTCGAAATTTTGAGGGATATGCTTGATTTATGAGCCTAGTTAGGGACCTGCTACATTTTGTGGTTGCTTCACACTATTAGGTAAGATTGATTTGGACATCAAGATGTGTGGATTTCCACTTTAGTTGAAGTTGGGGGTGAAGTTGTGAAGTGATTTTACATAGTTTCATATCAAAATCGGGATTCGTTAGACGCGTATGGATAGAAAAGTTAGTTGAATTATGGTTTTAGTTTAGGCGGTCTAATTTACCCTAGGCCAGGAAAATGGTTGCTAATTTAGCTGTATGGATGTTTAGTTGGATTGGGCGGTGTAATAGAAATATTCTTGACTATAGTTGTTGAAGTGATCTGTGCAACAAGATTTACGAGCCCGAGAAGGAAATGGAAAGGAATTGATTCAGTTGCTGGATATTCAGGGCTTGTCTTCGGAACTAGATTACATGTAATGTTGAAAACTCTGTAGTGATGTTGAGGTTATGTTTGTATTTGGGTTTGGAGTAATGTTCTCGACAAATCTGTGATCGATTAGCTAGAGTTAAAAAAGAACAAGAATCTTGAAATAAAGCGTAGAACTGTATTCAGATTAGTAGAGGGATCGAAAGCCAAGGCATGGTTAGCCCGGGAAATTACCTGGAAGGATTAATGTCCCACCATTTTGATTAAGCGCATGGTTGAGAGTGGAAGTAAGAACTGGTGACTAAATTCATCGAGCAGTCCCCTATGTTGAGTTCTGTGATATAGAGTCTTGTTTTGGTGTTGAGTTGAAGTCATGAAAAATGAAAAAACACGGAGATGGAGGTTAGTAAAGAGAACTCAAGTAGAAGAGGGATAGAGTAATGACATGCGATTAGATATTTGGTGTTCTTTCTCTCAAAATTCGTAGGTGGGTTTGCTGAAGTTGTGAATCAGATTTCCTTAGCCAATTCGAACAGTCCCATCATAATCTTAATCATTCCTGATTCCAAAATGCCCAAAATGTTCAGTGCCAAATGGCCACCACACGCAAGTGCAACATCTTGACGGAACAAAGTTGTCTTAACCCAATTAAAGTAAACCATTGAAATGACAACCTATATAATTTCCAGTTCCAGAAGTCAGATTTTTCGAACCAGATGACCGAGAATCTGCCTAAACTTAATGAATTTACTATTTCTTACTTCTTAGCCAATTGGAACTATTCCATTGGACCGATTTGCACATCAAGATGTGTGGATTTCCACTTTAGTTGAAGTTGGGGGTGGAGTTGGTGAAGTTATTTTATATAGTTTCGTATCGGAATTGGGATTAGTTATAAGCGTATTGATAGAAAAGTTAGTTGAATTATGGTTTTAATTTAGGCGGTCTAATTTACCCTAGGCGAGGCAAATGGTTGCAAATTTGTATTGAACTTTGTGGCTGTGTATAGAAATATTCTTGACTATAGTCTGTTTGACTATGAGTGATTAGAGAAAAAAATTTTACGAGCCCCGAGAAGATAATGGAAAGGATTTGATTGAGTTGCTGGATATTTAGAGCATGTCTTCAGAACCAGATTACATGTAATGCTGAAAACTCTGTAGTAATGTTGAGGTTAAGTTTGTATTTGGGGTTCAAGTAATGTTCTCGACAAATCTGTTTTTCCTTATTGATTAGCTAGAGTTAAAGTAACAAGAAACTGGATATAAGGCGTAGAGCTGTATGCAGATTAGAAGAGGGATCGAAAGCCAAGGCTTGATTAGCCTTGGATACCTGGAGGGATTAATATTCCACCATTTTGATTAAGCGTGTGGTTGAAAGTCGAAGTAAGAAGTAAGAACTATGAGACTAAATTCATCGAACAATCCTGTCACTCGAAAAAGGAAAACACACGGAGATGGAGGCTAGTAAAGAGAAGTCAAGTAGAAGAGGGATAAAGTAATGACATGCAATTAGATATTTGGTGGTCTGTCTTTCGAGAGTCCTAGGTGGGTTTGCAGGAATTTTGAATTAGATTTCCTTAGCCAATTAGAACAGTCCCCTCATTATCTTAATCATTCCTGATTACAACAAGTCATCGTGTATTCTTTTAATATATTCAAAACAATTATTGTGTTATATATTCAATTTTCCTTCCCTACATACAAATGACTAGGAATGACAATTTATATATTTACTTTTCTTGAGGCGAGTAATTTTATGAATAAACCACAACAACTTGTGCCCGACATTCACGATACCAAATTTACTTTGCCCCGTCCAAGTAATCCGGTGAAACATCCAATATCACAAACCCTTCAAATTTTGAACCTAATAATCACTACCCTTACCATACCTAGATAGAATCCTCTCGTGAATATGGACTTGAACATTTCCAATTTCTATAGCCCCAAAATTGTGGAAATGTAACATATTATCTCCATTCTGGAAACCTGTTTTTACCTTGCACAATGAGAAGCGTACAAAATGATTGGAATGATGAGCTCATCATTTATGATCCCGCTGAACCAACCATCAACGTGTTTATGAAATCATGTATTCCATTTGCTTTCATTGGCAAGAATCCTCTCGAGAAATATGGACTCGAACATTTCCAATTTCTATAGCCCCAAATTTGTATGACCCGACATTATCATATGTATCCAACATTCTGGTGATCAATAACTCGTCGGACTAAGAGAGCCCCATGTAAATGTAACTTATATCATCTACATTCTCGGAACCTGTATTAACCTTAATGAAAGTATCCGATTGAAATGATGACCTCATCATTTACAATTATGGAAACCTCAAATTTTCTGAACCGAGCAACAACATCAACATGTTTACTAAATCATCATCTGTTCTATTTGCCAACCCTAGCTATAATCCTCTTGTGAATTATGGACTTGAACATTTCCAACTTCTATAGCCCCAAACTTTTATGACCCAACACTATCATATGTACCAAACATTCCCGAAATCAGTAATCCGTCCAACTTTGAGAGCCCGAGAGCCCTGTGGAGATGTAAGTAGTACCATTTTCATTCTCCAAGTTTGTTTATACCTTACCTAATGAAAAGTATCCGATGGAAATGATGACCTCATCATTTACTATTCCGAAAACTTCACATTATTTTAACTATCTAAACTGAAATAACCATCAAACATGACCAAATAATCATCTATTCTATTTGCCTTCATTGGCTAGAATTTCTTGTGGAATATGGACTAAACATTCCAATTTCTATAGCCCCAAAGTTTTTAGACCCACAACATTCATATGTACTCAACATTCCCAGAAGCAATAAATCGTCAACTAAGAGGGTCCCTCAATTTTTGAAACTTGTTTTTACCTTACCCAATGAAAAGTATATGATGGAAATGATGTCCTCATCATTATTTACGGTTCGGAAAACCCCAAATTTACGGAACTAAAATAACCATAAACGTGTTTACATATTCAGTTCTATAGCGCCAAATTTTTTGACCCAACACTATCATATGTACCCAACATTCCCGAAATCAATAACTTGTTCAACTATGAGAGCTTTGTAAATGTAACTTATGTCATCTCCATTCTCAAAACCTGTTTTTACATTACCCATTGAAAAGTATTCGATGAAAATGATGACCTCATTATTTACGACTCCGAATACCCCTAATTATCTGAACCGAATTAACAATCAACACATTTACCAACTCATCATCTATTTTATCTTCCTTCCTTAACTAGAATCCTCTCGTAGAATATGGACTGAACATTTCCAATTTCAATAGCCCAAAAGTTTTCAGACCCACCACCATCATATGTACCCAACAGTCCCGATATCAATAACTTGTCCAACTATGAGATTTCCGTGGAAGTGTAACTTATACCATCTCCATTCTTGAACAGTGTATTTACCTTACCCAACGTACATTATCCGAATGAGATGATAATCTTATCATTTTTGATTTGGAAAACCCAAACTTTTTCTGAACTGAAGTGACTATCAAAGTTTTTACCATATCATCATCTATTCTATTGCCTTCCTTAGCTAGAATCCTCTTGTGAAATATGGACTTTGAACGTTTCCAATTTATATAGCTCCGAATTTTTTTGACCTAACACTATCTTATGTACCTAACTCTCGTCCAACTAAGAAAGCCCCGTGGAAATGTAAGTTATATCATCTCCATTCTCGAAACATGTTATTACGGTACTCAATGAAAAGTATACGATTGAATTGATGACCTCATCATTTACAATTCCGAAGACCCCCCAGTAACAACCATTGTGCTCACCCAATCATCATCTATTCTATTTGCCTTCCCTCGCTAGAATCCTCTCCTGAAATATTGACTTGAACATTTTCAAATTCTATAGCCCCAAACCTTTATGACCCAACATTCCGGAAATTAATAACCGAGTCCCGTGGAAATGTAACTTATATGATCTGCATTCTCGAAACCTGTGTTTACATTACCCAATGAGAAGTATCCGTTGGAAATGATGACCTCATCATTTACGATTATAACCATCAACGTGTTGACTAAATCGTCATCATCATCTATTCTATTTTCCTTCCTTAGCTAGAATCCCCTAGTGAATGGGGACTTGAATCTTTTCCATTTCTATAGTGCGTAGCTAGAATCCTCTAGTGAATGTGTACTTGATTCATTTCCATTTCTATAGCACCTTTCTATAGCCCCGAAATTTTTCGACTCAACATCATATGTACTCAACATTCCCGATATTAATGAATCGTCCAACTAAGAGTGCCCCCCCTTGGGATTGTAACTCATATCATTTCCATTTGAGAAACTTGTTTTTACCATGCCAATGAAAAGTATCCAATGGAAATGATTACCTCATCGCATATTTGAACTGAAGAAACCATTAACGTGTTTATCAATCATCATCTATTCTATCTGCCTTCCTCTACTAGAATTCTCTCGTGAAATATGGACTTGAACATTTTCTATTTCTATAGCCCCAAATTTTTATGACCCAACACTAATATATGCATTCAACATTCCCGAAACCAATAACTCGTCTAACTTAGAGACCGTTGGAAATATAGCTTATATCATCTCCATTCTTGAAACCTGTTCACCTTACCCGATGGAAAGTTCCCTATTGAAATGATGAACTCATCATTTACGATTGCGAATACCCCAATGTTCTGAACTGAAGTAACTATCAACGTATTTACCAATTAATCATTTATTCTATTTGACTTTCTTAGCTAGAATCCTCTCGTGAAATATAGACTTAAAAGTTTTCAATTTCTATAGCCCCAAATTTTTATGACAAACACCGTCATGTGTGCCCTATTCCCAAAATCTATAACTCGTCAGAGTATGAGTGCCATGTGGAAACGTAACTTATATCATCTCCATTTTCGAATCCTGTTTTGACCTTACCTAATAAAAAAGTATGCGATGGAAATGGTGACCTGATCATTTAGAATTTCGGAAACCCCAAATTATCTGAATTGAAGTAACCATCAACACGTTTATCAAATCATCTAATTCTATTTGCCTTCCCTAACTATAATCCTCTCGTGGAATATGGACTAAACATTTCCAAATACCATAGCCCGTAAGTGTTCATTCCCACCACAATCATATGTAGTCTACCTTCCCGAAATCAATAACCTGTCCAACTAAGAGGACCCCAGGTAAATGTTACTTATGTAATTCTAATCCAATGAAGAGTATCATATGCAATTGATGACCTCATCATTACGATTCCGAAAACCCCAAATTTTCGGAACTGAATTTACCATCAACGTGTTTAGTAAATCATTTTCTATTCTATTTGCTTCCTTAACAAGAATTCCTCGAGAAATATGGACTTGAACATTTCCAATTTCTATAGCCCCAAATTTTTATAACCAGACACTTGTTTTTACCTTACTCATCATTTACGATTTCGAAAACCCCAAATTTTCTGAACTGAAGTAACACCAGCAACATGTTTACCAAATCATCATCTATTCTATTTGGCTTCCCTAGAATCAATAAATCGTCCAACTAAGAGGGCCCTATGTGGAAATGTAACTTATATCATCTCAATTCTCGAAACTTGTTATTACCTTACCTAATGAAACGTATCGGATGGAAATGATGACCTCATCATTTACCTTTCTGAAAACCCCAAATTTTCATAACGGAAGTAACTATCAACGTGGATACCAAATTATCATCTACTCTGTTTGCTTTCCATAGATAGAATCCTCTTGTGAAACATGGACTTAATCCAATTTCTGTAGCCGCAAATTTTATAACCTAACATTATCATATTTACCCAACATCCCCGATAATCGTCCAACTAAGATAGCCCCCTCTAAATGTACCTTATACCATCTCCATTCTCGAAACTGGTATTTACCTTACCTAATGAAAAGTATCTATTGGAAATGATGGCCTCATTATTACCAATTCGGGAACCCGAAGTACCCATCAACATGTTCACCAAATCATCATCTATTATGTTTGTCTTCCTTAGTTAGAATCCAATCGTGAGATATGGATGAATATTGCCGATTTCTATAGCCCCAAATTTTTATGACACCACACTATTATAGGTACCGAGCATTCCCGAAATCAAGAACTCGTCCAACTAGGGGAGCCCTGTGGAAATGTAACTTATATCATCCCCATTCTCGAAACTTGTTTTTACCATACCCAATGAGAAGTATCCGATTGAAATGATGACCTCGTCATTTACGATTCTGAAAACCCCAAATTTTCTGAACTGAGGTAACCATTGTGTTCACCAAATCATCATCTATTTACCTTAATCAATGAAAAGTATCATATTGAAATGATGACCTTATTATTTATGATTCCATTGTACCCCAGTAACCCCACATTCCCACATTTTCTGAACTGAAATAACTATCAACGTGTTTAACAATTCATCATTCTATTTGACTTGCCTAGTTAGAATCCTCTCGTGAAATATGGACTTGAACATTTCCAATTCCTATATCCCCAATTTTTTATGACCAACACTATCAAATGTACCCAACATCCAACATTGCCGAAATCAACAACTCGTCCAAATAAGAGAGCCTCGTGGAAATGCAAATCATCTATTCTATTTGCCTTCCCTAACTAGAATCCTCTGGTGGAATATGGGCTGAACATTCATATTCTATAGCGCCAAAGATTTCAGACCCACCACAATCATACGTATCCAACATTCCCGAAATTTAGTAACTTTCGTCAACTCACTTCTCCAAACCTGTTTTCACCATACCCAATGAAAAGTATCTGATTGAAATGATGACCTCATCATTTAGAATTTCAAAAACCCCAAATATTCTAAACTGAACTAACAATCAACATGTTTACCAAATCATCATCTATTGTATTTGCTTTCCCCAGCTAGAATCCTTTAGTGAAATGTAGACTTAAATATTTCCAATTTCTACTGCCCAAATTTAGTTGACCCCACACTATCATATGTACCCAACATTCCCGATATCATAGCTCGTTCAACTATGAGAGCCCTGTCGAAATGTCACTTATATCATCTCCGTTTCCGAAACCTGTTTTTACCTTACCTAATGGAAAGTATCCAATGGAAACGATGATCACAATATTGACAATTACCAAAACCCCAAATTATCTAAACTGAAGTAACCATCAACACGTCTACCAAATCATCTATTCTATTTCTTCCCTAATTAGAATCCCCTTGTGAAATGTGGACTGAACATTTCCAATTTCTGTAGCCCCAAAGTTTTCATACCCACTACAATCATATGTACTCTACATTCCCGTAATCAGTAACTTGTTCAACTAAGAGGGCCCCGTGGAAATGTGCCTTATATTATTCTAACCCAATGAAGATTATCCTATGTAAATGATGACCTCATCTGGTATGATTCCAAAAACCCCAAATTATTTGAGCTGAAGTAACCATCAACACATTTACCAAATCATCATCTCCTAACTAGAATCCTCTCGTGAAACATGGATTCCGAAAACCCCAAATTATTTGAGCTGAAGTAACCATCAACACATTTACCAAATCATCATCTCATAACTAGAATCCTCTCGTGGAATATGGACTAGATATTTCCAAATTTTGTTGCCCAAAGTTTTCAGACCCACCACCGGAAATAATAACTTGTCCAACTACTAAAATAGTCCCATGGAAATGTAACTTGTGTCATTCTAAAAGCCCGATTTTTTGTACATAATCACCACCGAGTAGCCAGCACAATTATATGAATTTTTAATGTTTTAATTTGGCTTGCCCTGCTAGGAAAATCTCGTGGGAGATGGAGGCCTATCTCATTCACCAAACCAGTTTATCTTAATCCAAGTAGTATATTCATTCAATACGAGAATACAGTGGCAAACCTTGAAATATGTGATTGGAGAATATGGGTTTCAAGGCTATATCACATTATGGTTATGTTGGTGGTAGTTCCTTAAAATTTGAAATTTTGGAACAGAAGGATTCGAGGAAGCTAAACAGGGAAAAATTATAATTACTATCGGGAAAGACAATGAAGTAATTTGGTGGAAGCGTGTACGATGTACGCTCATTCAAGTATAATAAATAGTGTTGTCTTGAAGTAAGAAGAAGCTTACAAGTTTTGAGGTGGTAGTTCCTTAAAATTTGAAATTTTGGAACAGAAGGATTCGAGGAAGCTAAACAGGGAAAAATTATAATTACTATCGGGAAAGACAATGAAGTAATTTGGTGGAAGCGTGTACGATGTACGCTCATTCAAGTATAATAAATAGTGTTGTCTTGAAGTAAGAAGAAGCTTACAAGTTTTGAGGTGGCCTTGTTCTTTTGGGTTTGGAGTTTATTTGTTGGTGACTTGGGAACACGACATATTTTGTCCGTAAGGAATTACTTGTGTTATATTTAAAGAGAAAACCAAAGGATCTGTATGTAGAAGAATATTAAAAATTTGAAGTGAGATGACTGGCTTTGTAGACGCTAAATCTATGGAGTGGTTCACTGAGATTTTAGGCCAGGAACATGGAGGGGGGTTTTACAATATTGAATTGAGCATGTTAAGAATCCAATGGTATGCGTTTGGAGGAAATAACAGGTCTGATGTGTGTTGCTTGTGATAAGTATTTTTGTCGAGCGAAACAGAGATGGAGGAAAGGTGACATGGATTTTCGGCTGGACAAAAATACTGTTCGGTGCAGACTATTATTTTCAACTGTTTAGTCATGAATATTATGTCTTATGTGGTCTGAAGGCCACTTGTCACATGATTGTGTAGGAAGTTGGAAAGTTCTTATGTGTGGGATCCTACTCTCTGAATGTACAGTAAATGAACTTTTTGAAAATTCTGAGTGTTTGGGGGGGGGGGATTAAGTTAACTTGGACATCAAGATGTGTGGATTTCCACTTTAGTTGAAGTTGGTGAAGTGATTTTACATAGTTTCATATCAGAATTGGGATTAGTTAGAAGCGCATGGATTTAAAAGTTAGTTGAATTATGGTTTTAGTATAGGCGGTCTAGTTTACACTAGGTCAGGTAAATGGGTTCTAAGTTGCATTGATGCTGAGTTGGATTGTGGTGGTGTACTAGAAATATTCATGTCTATA
This sequence comes from Linanthus parryae, assembly GCA_023055425.1. Classification (NCBI taxonomy): domain Eukaryota; kingdom Viridiplantae; phylum Streptophyta; class Magnoliopsida; order Ericales; family Polemoniaceae; genus Linanthus; species Linanthus parryae. The sequence goes on from JALGPY010000002.1 coordinate 5,872,556, forward strand.
GCTGTTTGGATATGACGGGATTAGAGCAAAAAGATTGAGGATCCCGAGAAGGAAATGGTAATGATTTCATTGAGTTGCTGGATATTTTGGGCTTGTCTTCAGAACTAGATTGCATGTAATTTTGAAAATTCTGTAGTAATGTCAAGATTAAGTTTGTATTTGGGGTTCGAGTAATGTTCTTGACAAATCTGTGTTTGATTATCGATAAGCTGGAGTTAAAGACCAAGAAACTAGAAATAAACCGTAGAGTTGTATTCTGATTAGACTAGGGATGGAAAGTCAAGGCATGGTTAGCCTAGGACATTACCTGGTGGGATGGCCTATATGGCCTCAAAATCGAAAATTTAATGTACCACCACCAACAATTACCCAGAATTAATCAAATTAATATACCTCACCCAGTGAGATTAATTTTATGGAATGATGACCTATATCATTCTATTTGTAGGAATGCCGCATTTTAGACCCTACATATCCACCACAACCATATCTGCCCATACTTAATGTACTTACTTTCCCTCATTCAGAATCTCCCATGGATTGATGATTTATAGCATCTTCAATTACTTACTCTCTCCACACTTGTGTGAGCTCTTCTTGATGAGAAAGTCCAAATTGTTGGAACCCAATGACCTTACCCACACAAAACCAGTTTACCTTGGCCATTTGAAATACTCTGATTGAACCGATGACTTATAGTTAGTGTTTGGAGATAATTTGTGCAAAATTCTAGAATGGCCGATATTCAAGGTCGTTGTTGTATTGTCATAGGTGTTTGAGGGTGTTGATGTAATGTAGATAGTGATTTTAGTTTGATATGGTATGGGTGTCGAGGTAATGCAGTCATCGGTTTACTTGGTTGGTTTATGGTAAATGTTCGGATGATGCATTATGATGTGCTAAATGATGACGGGAAGGTTGGATACAAATAAATTATAATGCCCGGAAGAAATGGAACAGTAGTTGTAGGTCTAGTTAACATATTTGCTTGTGAGCAGCAATTGGACAATTTTTTGAGAGGGAAGTGAAATGGGCTTTTAAAATCAGAATTAGTTTATCTTCATGTTTGGTACAAGATCAGCTCATGCATTTACTTCTTTTTGGATTTAGCCAAGGTTACATGGGTTTTTTTGGTGGTCGTGGGCGGTTGATGTAATAAGAGCTTGGATGTTTGATAGGATATGAATGCCAAGGTAATGGGGTGGATAAGAAAATGAAAAAGGAACATTAAGAAGGAAGAAAGGAGAAGTCAAGTGGACACAAAAGGTTTAGGTAATGATAAAAAGGACAAGTGAGGTGTACTGAATATTTGGCAGGATGGCATGCTTTGATTTTGGCGATTCTTTATTTGTGGACAGGTTATGGAGATGGTGTTGGTGAGGGAGGGACAGACATGGTAGTTGTTGTCCTGAACTTAAAAGGTGAGTCTGGATAGTGATTTATGCTGGACTGATACCCTATGAGACTTCCTGCTTGATTTTGGCTGGTCTCGGCAGACACACCATAGTTGCCTAGAGTAGCTCCAGGATTAGAAAACTCAGCCACGAAAGAACCGAGTTTTGAAATAATCTGACAAGTAGGATTTGACTCAGAACTAGAGAATAGCAGGCTCTGATACCATATAAGTGTATGGAAAACTATTTGTATTTTTAGGCAAAGGAAAGAAAGGTACTAAAGGCTAATGAGTTTAACTTCTAAAATCAAGGCTAACCATATGAAAATCTATTCAAATCATGTGAGCTATAATAGAAAAATCTTTCCAAACCAAACGACTTGGATTTCATCACATCCGGGCTAAGTTTATCTCGATGTGATCTGCCGAAAGATGAATTGATTAAGTTATGTTTATGTTTGATTATGTGATCACGTAATGTGGTCATTTGTGTTTGGAGATCATTTTGTGCAAAATTGTAGAAGTGGTCGATGTTCAAGGTCGTTGTTGTGTCTTCATAGGTGTTTGGGTTGGTTGATGTAAGGTAAATAATGATTTAGTTTGATATGATATGGATGGCAAGGTAATACAGTCTTCGGTTTACTTGGTTGGTTATGGTAAACGTTCGAATGATGCAATATGATGTGCCAAATAATGACGGGAAGATTGTAAACAAATAAAGTATAATTCGCGGAAGAAATGGAACAATAGTTGGCAGATCTAGTAAATGTTTTTGTTTGTGAGCATTAATTGGATGCCTTTGGTTGTATTCCGTTTTGTGGGAGAACGTGGAGATAGAGGGAAGTGGAATGGTCATTTACTTGTGCTGCTTTTAAATTCATAATTAGTTTTATCTTAATGCGTGGTACAAGATCAGGTCATGCATTTACTTCTTTTTGGATTTAGTCAAGGTTACACGGGTTTTTTTGGTTGTCGTGGGCGGTTGATGTAATAAGACCTAGGATGTTTGATAGGATATGAATGCCAAGGTTATGGGGTGGATAAGAATATGAAAAAGGAACATTAAGATGGAAGAAATGATGAGTCAAGTGGACAAAAACGGTTCGGTAACCATAAAAAGGACATGTGAGGTGTACTGAATATTTGCAGGATGGAACTTTTATATTTTGATGATTCTTTATTTGTGGGTAGTTTATGGAGATGTTGGTTAGGAAGGGAGAGACAAGGCCGAACTCGAGCTCGTTTTTTGGTTGTTGTCCTGAACTTAAAGCTGATTCTGGGCTCTGGATAGTGGTTTATGCTGGACTGATGATGCCTCATGAGAAACTTTTTGGTTAAATGATGAGATTGGTTCTGGGATAATGTCGACTGATAGGAGTTTAACATGGGGAAAGACAGATACACTATTGTAAGTCATAGGTTGCATAACTGATTCATGGGTTTTGGATTTTTCCATGACTGTATTGGGGATTTTGTAATTCAATTATTGTTTAGTGGTATTTATCTTGGGATTGAGGATGTTGGGTTCCTTGAGGTTTATAACTGCTATAAAATTGGATTTGTCTTCTGGGGCCAGAATTTGAAATGTGGAATCTGCGCATATATTTTAAACTGACACAGTGGCAAACCTTGAAATTTGAAATAGGCTATATCACATTATGGTTATGTTGGTGGTAGTTCCTTAAAATTTGAAATTTTGGAACAGAAGGATTCGAGGAAGCTACGACAGGGAAAAATTATAATTACCATCGAGAAAGACAATTAAGTAATTTGGTGGAAGTGTGTATGATGTACTCTCATCTGTGTATAATAAAGAGTGTTGTCTTGAAGTACGGAGAAGCTTACGAGTTCTGAGGTTAGCCAAGTTGGCCTTGTTCTTTTGTGTTTGGAGTTTATTTGTTGGCGACTTGGGAACACGACATGTTTTGTCCATAAAGAATTACTTGTGTTATATTTCAAGAGAAAAGCAAAGGATCTGTATATAGGATATTACAAATTTGAAGTGAGATGACTGGCTTTCTAGACGCTAAATCTGTGGAGTGGTTCACTAATATTTTAAGCCGGGAACATGGAGGGGGTTTTACAATATTGAATTGAGCATGTTAAGAATCCATAGTATGCGTTTGGAGGAAATAAGATGTTTGATGCTTGTTGCTTGTGATGAGTATTTTTGTCGAGCAAAACAGAGATGGAGGAAAGGTGACATGGATATTTGGCTGGACAAAAATACTGTTCGGTGGAGACTATTTAGGAACTTATTTACAACTGTTTAGTCATGAATACTATGTCTTATGTGGTCCGACAGCCACTTGTCACATGATTGTGTAGAAGTTGGAATGTTCGTATGTTTGGGATCCTACTCTCTGAATGTACAGTAAAGGAACTTTTTGTAAATTCTGAGTGTTGGGGGGGGGGGGGGGGGGGGTATTAAAATAACTAGGATGTAGTGAAGTAGATTGAGGGTTTAGGAGCAGTTTTTTGTAGTTGAAAATAATACGTGGCCTGTATGATTGTCTCATAGTAGAGGAGGGCAAGGAAGAAAGAGAGATGACTGATGCTACGAAACAGAGGAGGAAGATAGTGGATCTGCTTGTTTTGTGTTAGTTATCGAAATTCTATGTGGCAGAGGAGATCCTCTTGTAGTAGATATGAATTTGAAGTGTGCAACGATCTTTGATATTGAATGTTGTATTCTTGTGGTGATTTCATGTTATGGAAAGGGAAGAAGCAGGAGATAGAGGTGAGCAAACAAGAGGTGGATAAAAGGATAAGGTAAAGACATAATTTGATGTTTGGGCCCCATAAGTTTTGAAATTTTGAGGGATATGCTCGATTTTTGAGTCTAGTTAGGGACCTGCCACATTTTTGGTTGCTTGACATGATTAGGTAAGATTAATTTGGTCATCAAGATGTGTGGATTTCCACTTTAGTTGAAGTTGGTGAAGTTATTTTATATAGTTTCATATCAGAATTAGGATTAGTTAAGAGCGTATGGATAGAAAAGCTAGTTCAACTATGGTTTTTTTTAGGCGGTCTAATTTACCCTGAGCCAGGTAAATGGTTGCTATGTTGTACTTGATGTTTAGTTGGATTGTGGTGGCGTAGTAGAAATATTCTTCACTATAGTCTATTTGCTATGAAGTGATTAGAGCAAAATGATTTACGGGCTCAAGAAGGAAATGGAAAGGATTTGATTGAGTTGCTGCATATTTAGGGCTTGTTTTCAGAACTTGATTACATATAATGGCGAGGGTAAGTTTGTATTTGTAGTTCAAGTAATGTTCTCGTCAAATCTTTGTTTGCTTATCGATTAGCTAGAGTCAAAAGAACAAGAAACTAGAAATAAACTGTAGAGCTGTATTCAGATTAGAAGAGGGATCGAAAGCAAGGCATGGTTAACCTGGGAAATTACCTGTAAGGAAATTACAGTCAATTAGATATTTGGTGGTCTTTGTCTTTCGAAATTCCTAGGTGGGTTTGCAGGAATTGTGAATTAGATTTCCTTAGCCAATTAGAACAGTCCCATCGTTATCTTAATCATTCTGATTCCTGAATACCCAAAATGTTCAGTACCACACGCAAGTGCAACATCTTGACGGAACCAAGCTATACACGCAATGAATGTAAACCATTGAAATTATCACCTATATAATTTCGAGTTCCACAAGTCACTGATTTTTCGAACCCAGATGACCAGAATCTACCTAAACTTTATGAATTTATTATGTCTTGGCCAATTTGAACTATTCCATTGGACTGATGACCTCTAAATCAAAAAAATTAAGTACCACAATTAAAATTTTCCCAAAATTAATGAAATTAATATACCTCACCCAGTGAAATTAATTTCATCAAATGATGACCTATATCATTCTAATTGTAGGAACTCCGCATTTTACACCCTCCATATCCACCACAACCATATCTACCGAGACCTATGTACTTACTTTTCCTTACTCAATTAGAATCTCCCATGGATTGATGATTTATAGCATCTCCAATTACTTACTCTCTCCACACTTGCGTGAGGTCTTCTTGATTAGGAAATTCCAAATTATTGGAACCTAATGACCATACCCACACAAAACCAGTTTACCTTTCCCATTTGAAATACTCTGATGGAACTGATTGACTTATATTTAGTGTTTGGAGATAATTTGTGAAAAATTCTGGAATGGCCGATATTCATGGTCATTGTTGTATTGTCATAGGTGTTTGGGGGTGTTGAAGTAATGTAGATAGTGATTTTAGTTTGATATGGTATGGGTGTCGAGGTAATGCAGTCTTGGGTTTGGTTGGTTTATGGTAAATGTTTGGATGATGCAATATGATGTGCTAAATGATGACGGGAAGGTTGGATACAAATAAAGTATAATACCCGGAAGAAATGAAACAGTAGTTGTAGGTCTAGTTAACATATTTGTTTGTGAGCAGCAATTGGATGCCTCTGGTTGTATTCAATTTTGTTAGAGGGAAGTGAAATGGTCATTTTCTTGTGTTGCTTTTAAATTCAGAATTAGTTTATCTTCATGTTCGGCACAAGATCAGCTCATGCATTTACTTCTTTTTGGATTTAGTCAAGGTTACACGGGATTTTTTGGTGGTTGTGGGCGGTTGATGTAACAAGAGCTTGGATGTTTGATAAGATATGAATGCCAAGGTAATGGGGTGGATAAGAAAATGAAAGGAACATTAAGAAGGAAGAAAGGAGAAGTCAAGTGGACACAAAAGGTTTAGGTAATGATAAAAAGGACAAGTGAGGTGTACTGAATATTTGGCAGGGTGGCATGTTTAGATTTTGGTGATTCTTTATTTGTGGACAGGTTATGGAGATGGTGTTGGTGAGGGAGGGACAGACATGGTGGTTGTTGTCCTGAACTTAAAAGGTGAGTCTGGATAGTGATTTATGCTGGACTGATACCCTATGAGACTTCCTGCTTGGTTTTGGCTGGACTCAGCAGACACACCATGGTTGCCTAGAGTAGCTCCAGGATTAGAAAACTCAGCCACGAAATAACGAAAGCTGAACCGAGTTTTGAAATAATCTGACAAGTAGGATTTGACTCGGAACTAGAGAATAGAAGGCTCTGATACCTTATAAGCGTATGGAAAACTATTTGTATTTATAGGCAAAGGAAAGAAAGGTAACTAAAGGCTAATGAGTTTAACTTCTAAAATCAATGCTAACTTTATGAAAATCTGTTCAAATCATGTGAGCTATAAGAGAAAAAAATTTCCAAACCAAACGACTTTGACTTCATCACATCGGGGCTAAGTTTATCTTGATGTGGTCTGCCGATAAGATGAATTGATTAAGTTATGTTTATGTTTGATTCTGTGATCACGTAATGTGGTCATTTGTGTTTTGAGATTGTTTTGTGCAAAATTATGGAAGTGGTCGATGTTCAAGGTCGTTGTTGTGTCTTCATAGATGTTTGGGTTGGTTGATGTAAGGTGAATAGTGATTTTGTTTGATTTGATATGGATGGCAAGGTAATACAGTCATCGGTTTACTTGGTTGGTTATGGTAAACGTTCGAATGATGCAATATGATGTGCCAAATAATGACGGGAAGATTGTAAAGAAATAAAGTATAATACACAGAAGAAATGGAACAATAGTTGGCAGGTCTAGTAAATGTTTTTGTTTGTGAGCAACAATTGGATGCCTTTGGTTGTATTCCGTTTTGTGGGAGAACGGGGAGATAGAGGGAAGTGAAATGGTCATTTACTTGTTGCTTTTAAATTCAGAATTAGTTTATCGTCATGTTTTGATAGGATATGAATGTCAAGGTAATGGGGTGGATAAGAAAATGAAAAAGGAACATTACGAAGGAAGAAAGGAGAAGTCAAGTGGACACAAGAGGTTTAGGTAATGATAAAAGGACAAGTGAGGTGTACTGAATATTTGGCAGGATGACATTTTAGATTTTGGTGATTCTTTATTTGTCGACAGGTTATGGTGATGGAGGGACAGACATGGTGGTTGTTGTCGTGAACTTAAAAGGTGAGTCTGGATAGTGATTTATGCTGGACTGATACCCTATGAGACTTTTTGAACATGATGAGATTAGTTTTGGGATAATGTCTGAACAGGGATTTGACATGGGAAAACACAGATAGACTTTTGTAAGTTATTGGTTGCAAAATTGATGCATGGATTTAGGATTTTTCAATGTCTGCATTGAGGATTATGTAATTCAATCATTGTTTAGTTGTATTTATCTTGGGATTAAAGATGTTGCATTCCTTGAGCTTTATTATGGCTGTAATATTGGATTTGTCCTCTGGGCACAGAATATGAAATGTGGAATCTGCGCATATATTTTCCACCGATACAGTGTAAACCTTGAAATTTGGAATTTGAGTATAGGGATTTCAAGGCTATATCACAGTAGGGTTATGTTGGTCGTAGTTCCTTTAAATTTGATATCTTGGAACAGAAGGGTTCGAGGAAGCTACTACAGAGGAAAATTATAATTACTTTCGAGAAAGACAATGAAGTAATTTGGTGGAAGCGTGTACGATATACGCTCATCAGAGTATAATAAAGAGTGTTGTCTTAGAAGTAAGAAGAAGCTTACACGTTTCGAGGTTAGCTATGTTGGCCTTGTTCTTTGGGTTTGGAGTTTATTCGTTGGTGACTTGGGCACACGACATATTATGTCCATAAGGAATTACTTGTGTTATATTTCAAGAGACAAGCAAAGGATTTGTATATAGAATTTTTTAAAATTGAAGTTAGATGTTTGCTATGTAGATGCGGCATAACTTTAGTATGTCTATGCCTTGTTTGCTTTGTTGGTATTGTATGTTCCCTTATGAAACACAAAAGTTAACGGCTATGCATTAGCACGAAGCTTCTAGCCCTCTTCATAGCCTTTACTCCACTGTGCACACCACAGACCATGTGATCTCGGATACCATTTGTAATTATTAAACAGATTACTGGTTGATCCTAATTCATAATTACTGGAGGAGAACGATTATGCCTAATTCGCTAGCTATTATTCACAAGGTACCTTATATAACCAAGATTTCGTTTCTCAAGTTTCTGATGTGAGACAGGATATGACAACAACAATGAAGAAGTGTATGAGAAAAGCAGTTGGAAACGATATGTGCACAAGACTTCAATTCTTGATACAGTAAGTGATGATGGGATCACTATGTGACTAGCTCATATTGGGTTTCTTGCATCTTCTTTTTTATTCATATCGTGTATCTATTGGCATTGGTGGGATAAATATGATCTTAGAAGTTGAACTTGTTGCAGCTCCTGATAGTTTGCAAGTTGTGTGTTTGTGTTCAGAATTTACACAAGGATATTGTTCCAGTGTCCACCGACAATAATTTTGTTATACTGGGTGTTTGATTTGAGGATTATTTTATTAGTAGAAAGATAAGAGGAATTGGGTGAAAGTTTAATTGCTTGTACAACACTTAACTTGATCAAGGAAGTAGGAACTGTTTTTTGGGAAGAAGTGTGACTCGCCTATGGTCTTTCGTTCTTTGGTCAGTTCTATTCGGGCAGGAAACGGGAAATTAGGAAAACTGAGTAGAAAACTGAAGAAACAGAAATGGGAGTATATATGTACTTGCATGCATATATTGCAATTGTTACTTTTACATTTTGTTGAAACGGTTGATTTGGATGGTCTGGAACTGTAGACCTATAGAATACTGAACATTGAAATTCTAATTTGTTGCCGTATAAAGATATGGATATCAAGGTAAAATGGTTATCACTTTTGTTACTTTTTCTTCTGGAGGTTGAGCAAGGATACACGTATAGGAGGGCGTAAGAAAAATAAGAAGAAACGGATGAAAGGCGATAGAGAATACATGTCTCAGTGGGAGAGAACGTGAAAGAGAACAACTTTGGATTTCTGATACAATTGGTTTCATGCGGATTTCTGATACATCAATAGTCTGTTGCAGACTGATTTTGAGTTGTTAATTTCCCTCTTCATCTTGAAATTGAGTTTTAGGGGTAACCAAATCTTTTGTTGGCCTTTCTGATTCTTCATGTGGAGTTCTAGACTATTGGGTCGCCGATGATGTGAAAAGGTGGAATAAGGAATAATTTTGTATCTTTTGACTGACATAAATGTGATGGATAGGGGTGACGTAAACTTTGTGGGGAGGAGTGATGGGGGCGTGTTGATGATGAGGACGAGAGAAGTGCTTTTTTTATGGGTGTGTTTGCTCTTATAGTGAATTTGGCACAATAAATGTAGAGGGCTTTGTGGTTTGGTGATAGGTAAAGTTAGCTTTTGCTGGGGAGGAGGCTGGGCATGCGTATCAATCTGCTGAATCGTTCTTATAATATTTTCGCCATGGTGATTATTTAAGTTAGAACTTAGAACACGTTTCACCTTTTCTTATTTCTGAATTTGATAATGTTACTTTAGTATATAGGCAGATTTTGGATGGGGTTCTAACAGCAAATGATTGTGAGATCATAGGTTGTTACTAGGTGAGTCGGAATTTTATATAAATGGGACTTTGAGAAGGTGTAAGGTCATGGAAACTAACGGTTTCTGCTTTATCTCCAAGAGATGAAGAGTTTTAGTCATAGGTGGATATGTTGTATTTATGCTTGTATTTCTTTGTTTAGGCTTTCCATTCTTGCAAATGAACTCCTTATGGGTTTTTTCATCCTTATTATATATCATGGTGATGAGGGCTCTTAGTAAGATGCTAGAGATAACATTTGAGATATCATGGTGATGAGGGCTCTTAGTAAGATGATAGAGAGAACATTTGAGGGAGGGGTCTCAGGTCGGTCAGTACGGGAGCACTAATGTTGATTTCTCATCCATTTTAATTGGTCCTTATTGGTGAAGTGGTTTTGGAGGTTTGGACTGGAGCGGTAAAGCTTGTGGTAGAAAGTTATTGATGCTAGGTTTTGCTCAGGGAGAGAAGGTTGGTGCTTTAGCACTGTTGAACTTTCTGGATGTGGTGTGGAAGGGCAGCTGGTTAGGATCTTTTTGCGAGGTGAGGTTTCAGGGAACTGTATCCGTTTTGTTGACCGATGGTGTTTCAAAATCGTTTGTGCAATCCCAATCCTCTGCATTGATTATGATTTCAAATTGTTATATGGTTGAATTATTCTATGTTAATTTTTTGCATGATTTGGCTATCAGTGTGCTGAAGAAAATGGGGTCGCAAGAAGAGGAGTGGAGGTGATCTGCTTTTCAAGGTAATCTGTTTGGCTATTATATTATGTTTCGGAAGCACTTAAGGCACTTCGCACTCTCTGTCTATGTTCTTTGCTAGGCATATTTTAATTTATATTTAAGCAACTAACTGTGAAGTCCTGGTTGGTTGAACATAATAAGAAGGTTTAGTTACCCTAATTAGCTTTCCTAGTAATTTAAATCCAAATAACAACTTTTTTTAATTGGGCTGAACCCTTTCGCTACAATATAATGGTAGCTACAAACCTTGGTCAACGTTTTTGCTTATGGGCCATCAGTGTTGTTCAGACGCCTAGATTTTGGTTAAGCAGTATTGAATATTGTTGAGACAAATGGAGATGAAAATTCGACTGTTTTTTATTATTTTATATGTCCATCTCGAACTTGAAGCAGCTTATCAGTTTAGTTTATTTCTATGTATGATTTTCACTTTTGAGATCAGTAAATGTGAGATAACCTTTGCAGAAGTTTGGAGTTTTTTGATGCTGGAAGGATTTTAGATTTTAATATAGATGTCTTCAGCACAGTTTGATTTATATATGAAGAAATAGTGGTGGTTTAGCATGAACCTACACTTGGTTAGTTGTGTATTGGTGTTCAACTGGGAGAGAGTTTCTTTGTTGACTTAGAAATGATACCAGTGGGTGAATAATGTTGAAGTTTCTTGTAGACTGTGTAAACTTTGGATTAGGTGAAGCGATAAGTCTTGCAAGTCAACCCAGTCGAGAGTTGACTTAAAACACGATTATAAACTTGGTCCTTCATTGTCATGTAGGGTTGTGAGTTGTAGTGATCTCAATGTTTGGAGAAAACTATTACGTGGAAGTCATGTTTCACAAACACTAGTTACTACACACGCGCTAAATTTTGGAATAGAAATTATGGGCCAGAAACATGGGGGGGGGGGGGGGTTTAGTTAAAATATTGAATTGAGCATGTTGAGAATCCGATGGTATGCGTTTGGAGGAAATGAGATGTTTGATGTGTGTTGTTGGATATAGGTATTAGATGGAGGAAAGGTGACATGGATTAAGGCTGGAGAAAAATACTGTTTGGTGGAGACTTTTAAAGAACTTATTTACAACTGTTTAGTCAGGAATAACATATCTTATGTGGTCCAACTGTCACATGATTGTGTAGGAATTGGGAGAAGTTCTTGTGTGGAATCCTATTCTCTGAATGTACATTAAGGGAACTTTTTGATATAATTCTGAGTGTGTGTGTGTGGGGGGGGGGGGGGGGTAAATAACTAGAATATAGTGAAGTAGATTGAGGGTTTTAAGCGACAGTTTTGTGTTAGTTGAAAAGGATATGCGGCCTGTATGATTGTCTCATAGTAGAGGACAAGGAAGAAAGAGAGATGACTGAAGTTAAGAAACGGAGGAGGAAGATAATGGATCTGCTTTTTTTGTGTTAGTTCTCAAAGTTCTATCCTCTTGTAGTAGAAATGAATTTGAAGTGTGCGACGATCTTCGATATTGAATGTTGTGTTCTTGTGGTGAGTTCATGTTATGGAAAGGGAAGAAGCAGGAGATAGAGGTGAGCAAAGACAAGGTGGATAAAAGGATTATGTAAAGACATATAGTTTGATGTTTGGGCCCCATAAGCGTCGAGATTTTGAGGGATATGCTTGATTTATGAGCGTAGTTAGGGACCTACCACATTTTGTGGTTGCTTCACACTATTAGGTAAGATTGATTTGGACATCAAGATGTGTGGATTTCTACTTTAGTTGGAGTTGGGGGTGAGGTTGTGAAGTGATTTTATATAGTTTCGTATCAGAATTGGGATTCGTCTAAACTAGAAACGTATGGATGGAAAATTTAGTTGAATTATGGTTTTAGTTTAGGCAGTCTAATTTACCCTTGGCCAGGTAAATGGTTGCTAAGTTGTATTGATATTTAGTTGGATTGCGGTGGTGCAATAGAAATATACTTGGCTATAGCCTGTTTGGGTATGATGTGATTTAGAGTAAAGAGATGTAAGAGTCCCGAGAAGGAAATGGAAAGGATTTGATTGAGTTGCTGGATATATAGGGCCTGTCTTCAGAACTAGATTACATGTAATGTTGAAACTCTGTAGTAATGTTGAGGTTAGAGTAATGTTCTCGACATATCTATGTTTGCTTATCGATTAGCTAGAGTTAAAAGAATAAGAAACTAGAAGTAAAGTTAAGAGCTGTATTCAGATTAGAAGAGGTATCGAAAGCCAAGGTATGGTTAGCCTGGGAAATTACCTGGAGGGATGACCTATATGACCTCCAAATCGAAAATTTTAAGTACCAGCACCAACATTTACCCACAATCAATGAAATTAGTATACCTCACCCAGTGAAGATAATTTCATGGAATGAAGACTTGTATCATTCTAATTGTAGGAACTCCACATTTTAGACCCTACATATCCACCGCAGCCATATCTACCCTGACTTTATGTACTTACTTTTCCTTGCTCAATTTGAATCTCCATTTGGATTGATGATTTATAGCCTCTCCAATTACTCACTCTCTCTCTCTCCACACTTACATGAGCTCTTCTTGATTAGGAAATTCCAAATTATTGGAACCCACAAGAAACCAGTTTACCTTGCCCAATTGAAATAATCTCATGGAACTGATGACATATTTATTTGAATTTCGCAAAAAAATCAAACCAAAATAGCCATTGTCGACTTATTTATCAAAGGTTCATCTATTCAATTTCCAATAACTAGTACTATCCCGTCATCATGTATTATGTTTAATATATTTAAAACAACCATTACGATCATTTACCAACATTTTACATATTTAATTTTTACTTCTCCACATACAAATGCCTAGGAGTGGCGATTTATATATTTCCTTTTCTTGAGGCGCTTAATTTTATAAATCCACCACAAAAATGTGTGGCAGACATACACGAAACCTAATTACTTTCGAAATATTCTAATAATCCGGCGAAGCATCCAATATCCCTTATATTTTGAACCTAATAATCACTTTCCAATTTCTATAGCCCCAAATATCTATGGAAAGGTAACTTATCATCTCCGTTCTCGAAAGCTGTTTTTACCTTATCCAATGATTAGTGGAGTATCTGATTAAATTGATGACCTCATAATTCATGATTCCAAAAACTCGAAATTTTCTGAATTGAAGTAACTATCTACGTGATAACTAAATCATCATCTATTCTATTTGCCTTCCCTAGCAAGAATCCTCTCGAGAAATATGGACTTGAACATTTCCAATTCTAAAGTTCCAAATTTTTATGACCCGACACTATCATATGTACCCAACATTCCAGAGATCAATGAATCGACCAAGAGAGCTCCGTGGAAATGTGTAACTTATATCTTCTTATTCTCGGAACCGTTTTTGAACACCCTCAAATTATCTGAATTGAAGAAACAACATCGTGTTTACCAATCATCATCCGTTCTATTTGCCTCCCCTATCTAGAATCCTCTCGTGAAATATGGACTCGAACAGTTCCAATTTCTATAGCCCCAATTTTTTATGACCCAACACTATCCTATGTATCCAACAACATTCCCGAAATCAATAATCCGTCCAACTAAGTGAGCCCGAGAATCCTGTGGAGATATAACTTATATTATTTCCGTTCTCAAAACCTGTTTTTCCCTTACCTGATGAAAAATATCCAATCATCATTTGCGATTCAAAAAACCCCCACATTATCTTAATTGTCTGACATGAAGTAACCATCAAGACGTGTACCAAATCATCATCTATTCAATGTGCCTTCCATGGCTAGAATTTCTCGTGGAATCCTCTCGTTTAATATGGACTAAACATTTCCAATTTCTATAGCCCCAAAAGCTTTAGACCCACAACAATCACATGCACTCAACATTCCCAGAATCAATAAATTGTCTAACTAAGAGAGCGTCTTGTGGAAATATAACTAGCATCTGGTGGAAATGATGACCTCATCATTTACTTTTTCTGGACTGAATAACTGTCAATGTGTTTACCAAATCATCACCTATTCTATTTACCTTCCCTAGCTAGACTCCTCTCGTGAAATATGGACTCGGACTCGAACGTTCTCAATTTCTATAGCCCCAATTTTTTTTGACCCAACACTATCATATGTACCCAACATTTCCGAAATCAATAACTCATCCAACTATGAGAGTATGTGGAAATGTAACTTATATCATCTCCATTCTCAAAACCTGATTTACCTTACACAATGAAAAGTATCTGATTGAATTGATTACCTCATATTTTACAATTCTAAAAACCCCAAATTTTCTAAACTGAAGTTACCACCACCGTGTTCACCAAATCATCATCTGTTCTATTTGTCTTCAGCTAGAACCCTCTCCTATAATATGGACTTGAACATTTCCAAATTCTATAGTGCCGAACTTTTATGACCCAATACCATCACATGTACCCGACATTCTCGAAATCAATAAATTGTCCAACTAAGAAAGACCCGTGGAAATGTAACTTATATGATCTCCATTCTCAAAACCTGTGTTTACATTACCCAATGAAAAGTATCCGATGGGACCTCATCATTTACGATTTCAGAAAGCCCAATTATGTGACTGAAGTAACAATAACCCTGTTTGACAAATCGTCGTCATCAAAAATTATATTCGCCTTCCTTATCTAGAATCCTCTTGTGAAATGTGGACTCCCATTTCTATAGCCCCAAACTTTTTGACCCAACACCATCATATGTACCCAACATTCTCGATATTAATAAATCGTCCAACTAAGAAAGCCCCCTATGGGCATGTAATATATATCACCTCCATTCCCGAAACTTGTTTTTACCGTATCCAATGAAAAGTATCTGATGGAAATGATGACCTCATCATTTGCCTTTCAGAGATATGAACTGAGGAAACCATCAACATGTTTACAAAATCATCATCCATTCTCTTTGCCTTCCTTGGCTAGAATCCTCTCGTGAAATATGGACTTGAACATTTCCCCATATAGGCGTTAAACATTCACGAAACCAAAAACTCGTCCAACTTGGAATGATGACCTCATCATATACGATTCTGAATACCCAAAATTTTCTGAACCGAATAACTATCAACTTGTTTACACATTCATCATCATTTATTCCATTTGACTTCCCTTGCTAGAATCCTCTTGTAAAATATGGACTTGAACGTTTCCAATTTCTACAGCCCCAAATTTTTTTTATGACCAACACTTCATGTGTACCCAACCTTCCCAAAAGCAATAACTCGTCCAAGTATGAGAGCCCTGTGGAAATGTATCTTATTTCCTCTCTATTCTCGAATCCTGTTTTGACCTTACCTAATAAAAAGTATGCGATGGAAATGATTACCTGATCATTTACAATCTCAAAAATCCCAAATTATCTGAACTGAAGTAACCATCAACACGTTTGCCAAATCATCTATTCTATTTTCCTTCCCTAACTAGAATTCCTCTTGTGGAATATGGACTGAACATTTCCAATTTCTATAGCCCCAAAGTTTTCATACCCACCACAATCATACGTAGTCTACATTCCCGAAATCAATAACTTGCCCAAATAAGAGGGCCCCTTGGAAATGTTACTTATGTAATTCTAACCTAATGAAGAGTATCCTCAATTGATGACCTCATCATTTACGATTCCGAAAATCCCAAATTTTCTGAAGTGAAGTAACCATCGATGAGTACACTAAATCAGCATGTATTCTTTTTGCCGTCATTAACAAGAATCCGCTCTAGAAATATGGACTTGAACATTTCCAATTCATATTGCCCCAAGTTTTTGTGACCCGACACTCTCATATGTTCCCAACTTTCCATAAATTAATAACTCGTCCAACTAAGAGAGCCCAGTGGAAACGGAAATTATATCATCTCCATTATCTGAACCTGTTTTTACCTTACTCAAGTGTAAAGTATCCGATTGAAATTCTGACCTCATCATTTACGATTTTGGAAACCCCAAATTTTCTGAACTGAAGTAACACCATCAATGTGTTTATCAAATCATAATCTATTCTATTTGCCTTCCCTAGCTAGAATAATATGGAGTCGAACATTTCCAGTTTCTATAGCCAAAACTTTTATGACCCAAATACTAACATATGTACCCAGCATTCCCGAAATCTATAATTCGTCGAACTAAGAGAGCCCGGTGGAGATTTAACTTATACCATTTCTATCCTCGAAACCTGGTTTACCTTCCCCAATGAAAACTATCTGATGGAAATGATGACCTGAAGTAACCTTCAACACGTTTACCAAATCATCATCTATTCTATTCGCTTTCCTTGGGTAGAATCTTCTCGTGGAATATGGACTGAACATTTCCAATTTCTAGACTCAGTTTTCAGACCCACAACAATCATATATACCAAAATTTCTCAGAATCAATAAATCGTCCAACTAAGAGATCTCCCTGGAAATGTAGCTCATATCATCTCAATTCTCGAAACTTGTTTTTACCTTACCCAATGAAAAGTATCCGACGGAAATGATGACCTCTTTATATAAGGTTCGGAAAACCCCAAATTTTCTGAAGTGAAGTAACACCATCACTCGAATACCAAATTATCTACTATATTCGTCTTCCTTAGCTAGAATCCTCTTGCCTTGTTAGCATGTTTGACTTCCCGTCATTCAGATGTGATATAAGCTAGGCAGTCAAATAAAGAACGTATATGATGGGTTTAAGGGTTTCATGTACATTGAGGGTGAGTACATCTCTTGACTTAAAGTTTAATGCTTGTAAGATCTTGCGGATTTATATGATTGATTTGGGTGGGGCTTAGTTCCGACATAGATGGCTGTAACTAGCCCTAGGTTCATTTGAAATGCCTGTGGCTGGAAGTTGTTTGGGGAATGTGGGAATGGGTTCGCAATTCCCCAGCTGTTGCTGTGGTTGTAGGAATGCCAACTTGGACGGGCTGAATTTGAGCAACCCGGATCCAGCTCGAACTAAAATTGGGCTTGGGATGGGCCTAGACAAAAATTTGCTGGCAGAAATGTAATTAGGGTTGAGTTTTGGTACTAATTTTATTTGGTGGCTAATTGAATTGCCCGATTTGTAAAAGAAATACCCTAGTATATTAACTTTAAAGAGTTTCATGATAGCATATTAGAAATTAGTCTACTATCTCTTTTAATTAGTAGTGATGTTTTCTACATTTATTGTGTTTTTGGAATCGTTGATTTGTTTTCTTTCTTCACTCAACACTTTATTCTCTTGTTATTTAATAGATATAATTTTTGTGCTCTGAAATGGGTACTTTTTATTCTCTTGTTATTTAATATATATGATTTTTTTGTGCTCTGAAATGGGTAAATTTCACTTACATCCCTCAGTTTAAGATTATCTTTATTTACACCCTTTCCTTCTAGTTTGAAAAACTTCAATAACACCCCTTATGACTACCGAACCTGTTGTCACTTACACCCCCTCTGTGTATTCACTCTTTTAGTGTGCAAATCAATGAAATTTCAACCAGATTACTACATATATGTGAAAGGGACATTTGGTCGAACCACATGTCAGTGTTTCTGGAAATTAGCCTTTGGCCGGCAATTTATCGAAGCCAAGGGCCTCTGATTTGTAAACAATCGTGGATATTGATTCTTGGCGGGCTTTTGAATTTGGGAACAAATGCTCTTTCTTTCTGGCGTAGATGTTATCCAGTTTTGAATTAGACCGAATTTCCTCATCATTTCTCAAGGGAATACATGGTTTTGGCCTGATATATCTAGTGCGAATTGGTTTTAGGGATTGGTATCATTATTGTTGGCTGTCAAACGACAACATAAGCTATTAGGCTGAGGGCCTCTTGTCTTGGACGTTTTACTTCCACATCCTTCTGTTGTTTTTTGTTGTTGGCCAACTTTACTGTTTATGAGAGAGTAAACAACACAACCACCCTTGAGGTATGGCCGGTTTCTAGCTTACTACGCTGTAGTTTGGATAATACTTTAAACCACCCTCGTAACTGGCGTTGACTAAACATAACATATAAAATGGCTGTTTTACCCCCCTTTACTCTCTCGTCTCAATCCTCTCTCTACTGCAGCTACACATCGCGAACCAGAGAACAGCATCGACCTGGGAAGGGGAAGAGTAGTCGTTGGTTCCTCTTTGATGGCAGGGTTAACTGATGTTGGCATTTGGTAGTGGATGCAATAGAGGTTGTTGTTGTGGCGTTGTAGATCGTAAAGAGCAAGGAGGGGGTGGTTGTGGTGATGTTGGCATTTGATGGTTGGGTGGTATCTCTATTGAGTCTGATTTGTACTGAACTCAACCAAGCAAAACTTGGTGGTTGAAATCTACGTAAACTGGACTCGGGTGCGGGTGTCATGTCGGGTGTGTATCCGAGAGTCCAATCTGCCTATTCTATAATTTTTGGGATACGGGGATTCCACTGAAAAGTATTCAAAATATGGACACGGGTACGGGGATATTGCATTATTATATTTTATAAATTAATTACATGTAGAATGATTTATAAGAAACTGAACTAAGGAGTCACACATTATAACTGAATGGGTAAATTCAATATTATGGAGGAATTTGGGTCTTTCTTAGAAAGTGAATATCTTGATAGTACACCAGAAAGGACCTAACTGAACTACGTGATGTGTAGGCCAGCTATTGGGCTGTCTGGACACTTAAAATATAAAAAAGAGCCCATAAGAAAATGTCCAGAAAGCCCATTAGGATGGAATTGGCTGCGAGAGCAAGCGGTTTTGGTGGGGATGGTGATGGATGTTGTTGCAAACTTAAAAAAAAAAAAAAAAAATGCCTGAAGACCACATTTGGCTGCTGAACCTCCCTTATCCACTAAACTAGGCTTTGAGCCATTGTCTCATGGCCGAAAATGCCCGCAGCAGACTCCTTTACCTGACCTTGACATCCCTATCTCAGTAAATCCTAAATATGCTTCATTCTTCATATCTACAAGAATGTTGGTACTATAGCCTTCGTGGATTTTCTACGCTTAGTCATACTATTATCAACATAGTCGTCTCTGGAGCTCCTGTATGCCGTCTATGTCATTCACAATTTATCTATAGTCGGCTTCCCCATGAAAACCATGAACACTTTCAGGCGCCTATTAGAGCTGGTTCGCCAAGCTAAAGATTAACCAGCGACCTTTAATTGAATAGTCCATGATCGCCCTTAAGAAGGAAATGAGAGGCATTGGTGAAGTTCTTCTCAAGCTGAATGGGCGCTTATATGCATTGTAAGATGGAAATTCCTGTTTCGATTTGCCGTCCATTCCAAAATCTGAATCGCTTGTAATTTCTGAGCCAGTGCCTAATTTGGGGATCGAACTTGTACCTAATACTTCGTTACCACGACTTTGAGATTCTTAAACCCCGTCATAAAATTTCTGAAAATTTAAACTCCACAATTGAAAACGTGAAGTCTGGCAATGTGTACTCAAGGAAAAAGACAATTATCCAAGATTCTGTGATACCCTTAGAATCCAACAGATATCTCGAGAATGAAGTAATGGTCCCTAATTCCCCATTACAAATAAAAATTGAATTTCGATCTCTTGATGCCAATGATGACCAATATCTTGCTATTGCTGTTGGGAAAAAACTAGAGAATGCACAAAACTATCCTATTGCAAACATTTGTCCTTGAAATGTTTTTTTTTTTTTCCTTCACAAAGAGCATTTCTAGTGACTATAAACAGCATTGCTATCTTGCCATCCTTGTTTGCCAATGAGAAATGGAAACATGATAGATGGTGAAGTTACCGGTTCGAAAGATGTGTGGGTGTAAGTGGGTTTATATAGTGAAATATACAGCACATGGGTTAATAAAGAGGTAAAACGTAAGGCTAGTGAAGGGCTATAATCAAACTTATGGAATTGGTTACACCAAGAGGCGTTTTCTCCAGTTGCGAAAATGAGTTCGATTAGAATCGTACTTTCATTAGCAGCTGATTATGATTTGTAGTTGCAGCAATTTGATGTCAAGAACACATTTTTGATGTCAAGAATGCTTAGTTGGAAAATTGATTAATCTATCTCCGACACGACCGGGCATAACTCATGTAGATGCTGATTATGCTTGATCAATTATTGATGGGACGGTCAACTACATGATATTACACATTTCTTGGAGGTAACCTCGTTACATCGCAGAGTAAGAAACAAAATATGATATCACCCTCCAATGTGCAAGCAGAATTCCGAGCAATGGCTCTAGGTGTGAGTGAACTACGTTGGTTTAAGATTATCCTTGAAGACCTGAGATCAAATTGGATATCCATTGACACTTTATTGTGATGATAAGTCTGCAACTCATAGCATGATCGAACAATGCATATCGAAATAGGCAGACTCTTCAGAGTGGATCAATTTGTACGGCTTATGTGTCTACGTACTGTTAACTTGCAATATACTTACAAAAGGGTTATGCATCTCAGTGATCCAAATATTCTATCCAAGCAGTGAATGAAAGATATCTGTTGACGAGCTTGAGGGGTGTGGAATTTATGATCAATAACATTAAGATGTTTTTGGATTGTCAACAACTGCTAGTATCCCTTGAGTTATGTTGGTTTTAGTTACCTCCCTGTTATGATATTCCATTAATTATGGTAATTGGCATTTAGTGTTGTTTCCTTTTCTACTGAAAGGGATAATATAAATCATAGCAACTGTGTACATGTTTAGTAGTAATAAATAAAATGGAGCATATAGATTTTTTCACTGATTATTTTTGTCAATTTACCATTAGGCCACCAGGACATTGATAATGGGTTCAGTTAATTGACACACAGATAAAGAAAACACCAGCATGGGTGTTTGTTCTCAATTAGACGAAACTGGACATTCTGTTTCTTGATGTTCTGTTTCTTTCCCATTTTCACCTAAAAGAGAAACATAAATATCTGGGTGGAAATCAGACAAATTTACTATGACTGTGTACTCGTGATTACTAAGTACTGCTTATCTTGTTCCCCGAGTGTATGTATATACAAGTGTTAGTTTCTAACGTTTGCGTAAACTTTGCCTTCACTGCTATCTGTTCTTATATGAACCAGGCTGCGACAGTGACGTGGACTTTTACAAAAACACCAGAACTATTGATCGATACACAGAGGATGAGCGGCGATTTCCTAGCAGGTATCAATATAAACTAAATGCAGCTTGAACAAGTATTTCGAATGTTTGAGACCACGCTACTCCATTGTATATTACTGCGTTTATGCTTACTGATACTATTTTTTACTAGAGAAAATGTTGGCTCTTTAATTCCCTTCTCTCATTAGTTCCGACATGTCCAAAACACAATCCGAACTTCGATTAATCAATTTATCTGGTACGTTGTCAACACTAATACACTTGTTAGAGTTCAAACAAAATGTTTGACATGCCCTGAAATTTATTTGGTTGCTTGAGGCTAGGGATGGCAATTGGATCCGACCCTAATGGAGCAGATTCAATACGGTCCGTTTACGAATGGATCAGATATGGGTAATGGGTTTTGTGATCCGTAAAATACGATCTGATCCTGTTAGGTTATTATGTGTAATAAGTTCAATAATATACACATATTCATATAATCATAAATACGTTATTTATAGTCTTTACTTTACACAACATCATAAGTTTTACATAAGGATGCTTTTGTTACATAAAATTGATGAGGTTTTACGTGTAAAGCGAAAACTAAACTAATTATGATTGTGATACAGTATTATCTTAGTTTAGACGGACTAAAAATATCTACCGATTCGAATTCGGCGAAATTCGGATCCTAATCTGATCCAATCCGAACCTCTATAAAACGGATTTGGATATTAGTTGATTTAATCCAACGTAATCCGTTACCATCCATGCTTGTGGCTAGAAACCTGAACAGACATGCATAAACTTCCATGAAGAAAAATGCACAAGTGGCCTTAGGAAAGCATCTTCCCCAAATTATGCAAAAATTGGAAGGGCCAATCCTCAAGCCGTAAAGGCCTAATCATTATCCCTAAACATGGTGGGAGATAGGCTAATCAACCCGTCATCCGCTCCTATTAATAAATCCATTGACCACAAGATAAGCTGTCCAGTAGTTATCAGTACTTTTTCATATACCTCTTTTACCATACACAAACGTTTTAAGTGGAGTATATTTTAACTATGCCTAATTGTTTTCATTGATTAGAGCTTATAGGTTGTAGGTGTTTTGACTGCACAAGCCTGCCCAATCCCTAGAAATCTCTTTGCCAATGGTTGGGCAAGTTAATTATAATCAAAAGATCAAGGTGATAATCTTAACTATTAGTACTTTAACTTTGCTAATATGCTTTGAAATTTGGCACACTGAACGGGTGTTGGAAAGGGTGAAACGTCTGTGTGTCAAACCTGATGAGGTGAAACTGTGAAAGTGTCTTTTACCTCTAAGTTTGCCCTGTTTAAGCATGGAATGTCACAAATGAGGAGTAGAAGTATCATGAAGTTTGACACATAAAATGGGTGAAAATATCGTTTCCCGAATTAGAAGTGGTGGAAGTGTCTTTGCTTCAAACTCGAGGGGATAAAGTGTCTTTTACCCATATATATATATATGTGTGTGTGTGTGTGTGTGTGTGTGTGTGTGTGTGTGTGTATATATATATATAGAGAGAGAGAGAGCAGTGTGGGTCCCCCACATTTTAAGAAGACATTATATATTTATGTTTTGTTATGATATGATATGGCCCGTAAATTGTATGAATTTTGTACTATAGCCCGCAATCTTTATAAAGTAATCCAGAAACTAACAAATATTTAACATAACCTTTATATATGGACCGGATCCCATGTGTGTACTGGTCCGGGGCGAGGCGGTCCTAGCCAGTTTGGCGGTCCTGGGCCGGTCCGGCGATCCCCGAAATTAAGCCCTGGCGCTATGGCCAGTTCAAGACCACCCTTCAGAAGGGCCGGTTCGAGCCAGTTCGGCGGTCCTCCAGCCATTTGACAGCTCTACAGCAGAGTAAGCCGTGCCTCATCCAACAAAACTAGTTGATTGCCTCGCCATTAGCAGGATGGGTAAAAAGAAATTAATTACAACTCGATATCCAGTAGTATATCACTGGTAACAGAGTATAAATCATGAAGAATGTTGCTTTCTTTTTCAGTCTAGTGTTCTGATGAGTCTTTTGGTACGTACTGAAAGAATGGTGATATAAAAAAGAGAGCCGGATATATAGTACTTAATCCGGTATTATGCTAGTAGAACTCTCTTTTTACTTGTATCTGAATAGAGTGAGTCTATTGGTATGTCATGCTAACATTATCTCACATTCTCGAGGTGTGCCCTTGGCCTATACTATACCAGCCAGTTTCTTTTACTGGGTTGAAGAGTTTGTTTTTGCGTGATAAGACAGCATTTGTTAGAATTGACGGAAACTGAATACCCAAAGGCTATTAAATATTTACCACAGATCTTACATAGGTAACATGTAAACAAAGTAGTTTTGATATTCTAGCTGCTTGCTAGGGCCATGCTGTTGAAGCGGATCTTATAGGTAACTGTATAATAAAGATTGTTA
This sequence comes from Linanthus parryae, assembly GCA_023055425.1. NCBI lineage: Eukaryota > Viridiplantae > Streptophyta > Magnoliopsida > Ericales > Polemoniaceae > Linanthus > Linanthus parryae. Next base: position 5,896,664 of record JALGPY010000002.1, read on the forward strand.
TGTCTACATACGTATTGGAACCGAGGAAGAAGTCCTTATGGGAAAGTCCAAATATATTCCTATTTTCCAAGTCAGAATTTAGAACTTCCTCCGGAAAAATTAATGGAAATCTCCTATTGCAAGGAAAGGTTAGTTTTCTTTTCTTGATAGTGGCTTACAACTACTGATGTGGCAGTGCATTCATAATCGGATTAGGTGAAAATGATGCATTATGGGGAAGGCGGGGAAGGCTTTCAATCCGTTTCCTGGAGCGTACTGGACGAACTAAGCCTACTATTGCTTGAGCATGGTGAATGAGTTTCACGCTAGTCTTTAAGCTTCGTGTTGTCAAAACTGAATATTTGAAGTACTGAAATGGCAGGCAATATAAAGTTGAAAATCTCAACTATGAAAAGAATCATTTTAATTGGGCGGCAGAAGAATGCACCGTTGCGGTCAACTAAGAAATTTGTTGAGGAAGCAAGACCCCAGAAAAATGCTAGTACTATGTTTTTTCTAAGTTCTTAAAATGTGAACATAGTTGATTTCTTTTATCTGTTCTTTCAGGAGAACAAGGATTGCAGCATAAGCGCTTTGGCTCTCAGCTCTATTGCCACAAGCAAATATACGTGTGTCCCTCCTGGGTGATGATGATACTCAAGTGGTGGTTGAACTAACAAAATAATCGGTAAAGTTTCAAATTCTGGTAGTAGACTTCTCATATATAGAACTTAGAAGAGACTGAAATTTGTGTTCAAACTGAACGTGTTCTAACAGTGAGTGCAAAATACCACTTTTCATGTGTCAAGTGGGATCCGGACACCGCATCATCAACCCCATGTCTGTCTATGAAGCTGAAGCAGTAGCTGCATGCTGTAGATAAAAAAGCTTTCAAATTATTTACCACCTTTTGAAACTAGCGAAATTGTAAGCCCAGCTGCTTGTTGAATGGATAGCAGCATTTTTTGTTGTGTTCAAAGGTAAACTCATCACTAACAATGCACAAGACAACTTCTCATCTAGTAACTAGATTATGACACTTACGACCCAAAAGTATCTCTGCAGTTGAAGTGGATGTTACAGTGAGTGCACTGTACCATTGACAATCCATGCAGTGTTTTTTTTCTGTTTGAAGCTGTCGTGCGAGAACAGTCTTGTCTAAAGGGATGCTTACAATTGCATGAGAAATTGCATGAGAAATTGCATGAGAATTTGCAGCGAGAACAGTCTTCATAGATTGGAAGATGTCAATTTGCATGAGAATTTTCATCACGGTGTAGTGAATTTTGGATGTGATGTCTGAACTGATTGCACCTGTATCCATTGGTTATAAAATTGCTTAAACACGTTTTTATTGCATTCTTTTACAATTTGGATACAGTCAATACTAATTGGTGCTCTGATTGTGAGCTGTGTAGTTCTACCTTGATTGTCTTATGTTGGAACTTTGTAGATGCACATTTGTGATTGTGAACTAGATTTCACTGCAAATATAAACAACTACGAACATAAAACAAACCACCAAAACTACATAGGGTGGTTATCAAAAGAGGCACTTTGCGCTGGCAGATGAGCTTTCGAGACAGTAGATCTAGACGTCTTGGTGATACTACAAAAGAAGAGTCCTTCCATAGATTTTAAGATTCTTGCAACGATTGGGGCATCTTGAAAAGCTGGCTTACTTTGCAAAATAAAAATAACAAGAGCACAATCAGAATTAATATTGATCCACATCCAACTAACGTTATGATGAAGAGCAAACTTATTCAATTTTCCACGGCAAGGAGTCCTGATTGCATCGCACTGGAAGGGTGGACGCGTTTTCCAATAATCCATGGGGTGCCGTCTGCACAGTCAGTGTGGAGACCAATGCCACTTGAGGAACGAGAATGCTTCCATGCACGATCGACATTGGGTTACACTTTGACCCCTCCAACCCGGCTCGGCCCGGGCCAGACTCCTCAAAACGGTACTTTTTTATTCTTTTATTCATAAAATACATATTTTTAATATATTAATAATATTTTTTAACCCGACCCACTCGCCCCCTCAACCCATGGGCCTGGAGGGGTAAAAGTTCTCTCCCCTCCAGCCCGTGCCCCTGACAACTTGAATTCCATGCCATAATATTATTTTTATACTATTTTGGCTATTTATGAAATAGTATAAAATTATTTATTGAAAAGTTGAACTGGGCTAATAATATAGAATCGATGGAGTTGGATATGTCAATATGTAAGTCTGAAAACCATGTGAATAAAAAGTAAACCTGAGTTCACACGGGTCCCAAGAAGAAGTGGTCATACCGTGGAGTAATTTTTCAGTGCTCTAAAAGAGCATCACGTGATGTTCTTCAACCAATTAAAATGTAGCACTCAATCAAACAAACTGTGATTAATTAGTAGACACTCATTGGTTCTAGAGCACCACGTGGTGCTCTTTGGAACACTGAAAAAGTTTGGTTGGTTGGTTGTTACTTGTTAGGTTGTACCTTAGTTTCTTTGTGCCATTCCCTTCCCATGATCGATTTCTCTTCCTATTAAGAAGCACTTGAAGTATTAGTGTAATACTTTTTTTTTGGTGATGGATACTTTGCATGACGAGAACGATAAAATTAATTTTAGAGGTGGAGAATAAAGCCATTGTCCAAAGAAAAAAAAAGTGTTTGTCTCAGTACTTTTATATAGTTAAAATATAGCTGAAAGCAGAATTGTAGATGAACAGAAAAATGAGACAGAAAACGTGGACATAATTAACCAATAGTGTTTGTACATGGAGCAATCTCCATCTCATCTAAATTAGGTTAAAATGCATTGGTAATAATAATTTAAAACTTGCAGTTTGTTTCAGTTCAAGGTTCAATTTTGCTTTTGTTTCACTGTTTTATTTTGTTTCTAGGTTTAATATATTAAGAATATTTAAGATTAAGTTTTAGGATATAGTATTTGAGGTTTAGGTTATTAATATTTAAGGATTTTTTTTTTTAATAATAGGATTTAGAACAATGAAATATATAAACTTGTGCACCCAAAGCATTTAATTATTTTCACGTGTGTTCTGTCTAACTTTCTGTTTATTGATTTCTGTCTCTCTAGAGTGATATAAACTACAAATAAAAGGAAAGCATATATGCTGTAGTTTTAGCCGCGCAATGCAAAGAAAGTGAGCATGATGCTCAATTTCAGTCAAATTTGTTGTGAAAATGTGGATGCACTTAAAGAACATGATCGTGTTTTGTTGACATACTATAAATTCATTAACGAGGGGGGGAGCTATTATTGGCGAGAAGAGAAAAAGATATGGCTCTTACCATGTACGTTATCAAGACACACTTTGTCGGTCATCACCACCTTGTCTTTATCGTCACTGTCGTACTGCCTGGTACCACCGACCGGCTCGAAGGGGGCATCAATGCCGGTCTTCAATGCTTCGCTCCCTGTCATGGAGAAAAACACAGTTGTCTTGCAGCTGGAAGACAGGCCATATTCCTGCATGTATGTAAATCTAAACCTATTTTTATCGCATGTGAAAAAGTGTCGATGCCATAAAAATAGATTTTAAAATTACGTACATGTATGAATAAAAATAGATTTTAGAATTACGTACATGTACGAATATGGCCCGTCTTCCAGCTGCAAGACAACTGTGTTTTTCTCCATGACAGGGAGCGAAGCATTGAAGAGCAGCGTTGATGCCCCCTCCGAGTCGGTCGGTGGTACCAGGCCGTACGACAGAGACGATAAAGACAAGGTGGTGATGATCGACAAAGGGTGTCTTGATAACATCAGTATACCAGAGTAGCGAGAAGCCATATTTATGAAAGTGTCGACGCACAACATAGGGGACTTTGAATGAGTAAGCCTCCATTCCGGACATGTCAAAGAAGGATATGGAGTCCAATGTGAGGTATCCCTCTAGCTTTGTTTCATCTTGATACTCAACTTTATGTAGTCGGTTATTACGTTAGTCCAAACTTCTCTTTTCCACAATAAAAACCTTTCATTAAGAAGAACTTGAAACTTGATTGCACCATTTCTTTGTCCTCCTCCACAACTAACCTGAATTTAGCATCTTCTCTATCTAACATATTCCTTTCAAATCTAATTGTCTTAAGTAAAGCATCAACTGCTTCATTAGCACTTCTAGGTATCCACCAAACTCTGCTTCATTAGCACAACTGTTTAATTATCAACCTCAAACCAAAAACATGAGGGGTCACCTCTCTGCACAATTTTTTCACATTCCTAGCCTCAAGGTAAGAGCTTCAGCCATTAAAATTGAAGCACAAGATTCAAAACCCCATCCCCAGTCCAGAAGTTCTCCTCAAGTGTCTGTAATTAACCAACCCAACCAAGCTTCCTGGGAGTCTTTAAACCAAGAAGTGTCAACATAACATTTTAGCATATTAGCAGGGGAGGTTTCCTTCTTATATTTTTTAACCCTGAAATATTCAATTTCACACCATGATTCTTGATCTTCTCCAAAAGCTGCAAGATAGTTTCACGCTCTTTCTAGCTTCTTAGACTATCTCCAATCGTGGGGGAGGGCTCCCCTGGCATCGCACTTAAGCACTGCAAGAACGCGGGGGAGGGGGCTACGCTAATTCGCAGGTGGAGGGGGCGGTCGAGGGGGTGGTGAAGCACCTGGGCTTGCCCGCCCGGCCCACATGGTGCAGATGTTTTAATTTTTTCTTCTTGTTTTGTTTGACATCGAACTGGGGCTATTCAAAGTACACTGTTTTTCTTTATTACACCAAGACCCCTTGATGAATATTGGTGTAGAACTTTTTTTAGGTAAACTTTAAAAACTTTGCACCGAGGCCGAGTGATATATATATATATATATATATATATATATATATATATATATATATATATATATATATATATATATATATATATATATATATATATAGTTAAAAGTTCTTGTCGATTGAGACTGGGCAAACAATCAAAACTAAATTGTTAGTCCATATGTTAGTCGGGCTGACAAAGTCAATGCGGGGTTAAAATCGGTCAAACACAAACCCTTCCATGTGTTGGGTTGGGCGGCTTAATCAAGCGATTGGTTGATGACTAGCCCTAAGATACCCAAGATTGTTTGGAACCGAACTATTGACATTCCGATCCCAATGAGTTAGCCTAGCGAGTGATGCTTTAGATTTCAGGGCTGCAGGCTGCTCCTCTTAGAGCATCTCCAATCGTGAGGGGAGTGGGGTTGAGGAGGGGTAAAACTGTATAAAAGTACGGTTCATGTCCAATCGTAAAGGGAAGGGGAGGGAAAATGTGGGGTAATTTTAGGCATGGGTGGGGATGATTAGTGTGCATTGTCGCAAACATCCCCTCCCCTCCTCCTTCCATGGTGACTAATTAACCCAATTTTGAGATATATTAATTACATGTAATAATATTTTACGGTTGTAATATGCATTTTTAATAACGATCAATGTTCCTTGTTATTTTCATGATAAAAAATAAATAACGTTTTATCGATCATTGAAAAAATTACAACAAAATAACGTTATTTTATTTCGTTGTCAATATACATCTTCTTTTTGTAGTAATTAGTAATTATATTTATTACAGAGTTAAAAGACACCAATTTGTTAGAAACCTAACTAGTTGTGTTCGTAACATTGTTTAATTAATTATTTTTTCTACTTGTAACAGTTATTTTTCCGAATAAAAGCATTATTTGTTATTATTTTTATTATCATTTTTGTGAATATATAAATATATCGATGTTATTTTTTGTATTTATTTTTTATTAGTATGAATAGTTATTTTTAAATATTTAGATAATTTTTTTTAAATAAATTATTGGGTGGGGGAAGGAGATCGGTTGTAGATGAGTAGATGTTTGGGGGAGGGGGAAGGGAAAATTGGTAGGCCCGTGGGGAGGAGTAGAGAAAAAAGCATCGCTTGGAGATGCTCGTAAGTCTTAAATTCGAATCGCACAAACGCCAGATTCTTTGGGTCACGGGGGATTGACAATCGAAGCTATACATGTCAGGACTCGGTGAATTTGTCAAGGTGCACGCAAGCTGACCCTAACACTTTGAAAATATTTCTAAGAAAACTATTGACATTCCGCAGTATCTCTAATACTCTGGACCGGTTCGGCTCTCGGAGCGGCCGGTTGTTTTGGGTCATTTTGGAACGGGCCAGACCGGTGTTGAGCATGGGCCCCCTTGACAATTGACATAGGACCAAAGCTCCATCCTAGCAAAATTGGACTTATTTAACAATACAGGCAATACTTCAGGGACTAAAACTATATTTTCCCAAAAGAATAATTCTAGTTCTCTCTCCTCCTCTGAAGCACCAGAGCTCTCCCCTTCTCTGTGTTCACAGCGAGAGACGCCATAGCTCGATTCAGATAACACAAATTACAAGTTCGGAGATAGAGAACAAGTGTGTTTTGCCTTTCATGGCTTGTGTAGCTTCCTTGAGCTTTTCGGTCCATCTCTTTCCCTTCCCAACCCTAAACAAGGTAACGCCACTGCTCTCTTTTCTGTGAAATTTCAATACCTTTTTGTATATCGCTTTCCGTTACACGAAAACATCGTTTAACTAAGTTTTATGAGCTGATATTAGACTCACTGTAGAAAATGGAGAAATTTCTGTATGCTCTAAGAGCAAATGATGTGGATTTGCTCTAACCATACAACATAGGCCATGTCAGGAGGAAAGAGAATGAGTGGCAGACAAAAGAAAGTGAATTCATACATGTTTCTGACGTGTCCAGTGATGTATTGATTAGAGCACCATGTCATATTTGCTCTTGGAGCAAGCAATAATTACTCAAAAAAATGGGCTTCCTTTGTGATACGATATTCATATCGATAATAGAGAAATTGACATATTTAGAGGAGAATTTAGCAAGAAATTGATATGAGAGAGTAGGAGAGATTAAGGTTCAGGGAAATACTTCTTTATTGACTGAATAATAATAAACGAGTACACTGCTTAAATAGATAAACTATTAACCATAACCTAACCCTATATGCCTATAATACGGACCAAGCCTTATTAATAATTAAATAAAAAAATTAACAGATAATATGATACGTGACCCGTATAACTTTGTATATATCTCTGTGTCCCCAATTTTGCAAGGGGAAGCATATGCAGTAGTTTGTGTGGATTTATTTAGACTTCTGTCAAATGATTTACTACAATGTGGTTCATTACGTATCGCCATCGGAGATTTAGAAGAAGTGAAAGTAAAGTAAATGTAATTGATTTAGGTCTAGGTTCCTCTGAGCTCTTCCTAATTAGTACAATTCATAATTTGGGCGTCTGTTAGCATTTTGGCACTTTGATATGTAGTAGTGTTGTACTACGCCATATTCAAAGTTTTTCTTCAGAAGCTCAATAGGTTCTAAGCTGACTGTTTTCAAGATATGACTACGTGCTTTCTTTACGAGGCCTGTATTTCTCGGAAGTTCTGTTAATTGTAGTTCTACTACTAATATGCTTTTCATTTTTGGCTTTTTGGGAAAATTCAGAAGGCAATTAAAAATAACACTAATTTTTGGTTTTGGTTTTCGGATCTTAAGATTTAGAAGTATGATTCAATATCAAAGGCTAAATATGAATAGACTCAAGCATAAACTATGAGTAAGGATGAAGTTGAACATCTTCATTGGATTTGCATTTCCACTTGAGATACCAAGACTGAACCTCGTGATAAGAAGAGCAATCGATTTCTAGATGGCTTCTTTGACGACCTATATTTGACCAACTTCTCATCTTAGTAAGTATATCATTTCGGAGTTGAGACATCATGATAAAGTTTGCATCTAGTCGTGACAAAGGTTTAATTCTTAATGTTTGTGTTTTAGCTTTTTTGTCTATGATACTTCTTTAAGTTCCATATTCATTTTGGGTATATGAGGGCTTTAACTGTGGAATGTGGAGTAGAAGCATCTGATTACTTAACAACTATAATTTTCTCTCTTAATTTTAGTTCTGGACTTGACATGAAACTTTGGATTTGATTTGTTGTACTATAGAAATACTATGAGAAACATAACCTCGTGCTCTATTCTCTTTTAAAGTCGTACTTATTTGGGGTTTCGGTGAAGACTTTCTGGTCGTAGCTATTGAACTGCGCTAAGAAATACAATTTTTTTGTGATCGGGTTGATATATGGTTAGTGAATATTTAGTGGGCTTGCCTTTCAGGGAATGCACCCCAAGGGATCAGCTTTAGGAGGAAGACCAAGACAAAGAACTAGCACGCCGGGTAAATTTTCTGAATCTACCATCAATGTGCCTTAATATGAGTATCTCATCCCTTATTTGGAACTTCTTCACCAATTTAACTGGACCCGCTTTCGTTGCCCCACATTGCTCATGTTATCAATCCTCTACATCTATAGACAAAATCTTCATTGATACAGAAATCCACATGAATAATGAGACTACGGAGAGGTTAACACTATAATGCCGAGATTTCATTTTACATGTGTGCTTCTCGTCATTTTGAACTGATGCCAACTTTTGGGCCAAGACCCCTGAAACCAGGATTTTTTCGGGTTGGCGGAAATGGAATTGGAGGGCATCGAGCTATATACTTTATAATAAGATAGTGTAGGAGATACTTCCGGACCTCATCCTACTAACAAGCAACAAATAATTAGCTATTCAATGTCTAATTCTACTAGATTACTTGTGACCACATACTTCCCTGATGCTATCTTGGACTAATTTGAACTTATAGTTTCATAAGCCCAACTTATCCCAGAACTAGTACATAGTATTTCATATGATTCCCTTATAAGGATTACCGTGGCACAAAAAGTTAACAGGATCAAGTGGTAGCCAATTGTAAAATTTTGGAACTTTGCTCGCCATGTTTTCATTGTCGGTCGACCTTAATGTTTGTTAAGGTACGTGGTGAATTTTGGTGTCACCGGTGGCCCATTACCCATTAGTAAAGAGTTAATGTTGTGAAGATTAGGTGCGGCAGCTCTTTTGACACCTGCTTTAGTATCAGATGAAATTCTTATTTGTACCAAACAAATATTCGTTCATGCCATATTGCCATACAATCATGGTTTAGGTGTGGTCAGAATAGATTGAATCCCACCTTTGAGAGAAGTTTGGACCAAGAGAGCATAGAACTGATAGGAGTGACCATGCCGTAGGCATACACTTTGGACTAGTTTGGATGAGATAGGTTATTAAACGAGTGGTTGAGATGAGGAGAGAGAGACAAATACACATGTAAAAATACGGATAACTCATGGTATAAGTTCTGCAAATACCACGTAAAATACAAGGATATATGGTGTATTAGGCATGTTATGGCTGGTCAACCATTAGATAGTTGTTTGGAAACCTAGGAATGAATTCTAAGATGTTGCATTATGCTCATCTGGTGTTGTTTACATAAGCGGATAACTCATTCTACTTCACCTAATGACCCGAGTTGAGTTCGATTATGGGTTAATTTTCATCATGACATTATGGATGGGTTTGGTGTGGACTTTTTTGTTGATTATAATCCAAATTCAACTCTTTTTTTTTTTTTTTAGACTTTTTGTAAATGTTTGTGTGAAATTTTTTGAGTGGATTTTGGTTTTTCAATTTGTAGTGTAGAATTGGTAGAAGAAAAAAATTGGGTTTGGGGGGATTTGTCTTCTACCCTTCCGATGTTCAGGGAGATAGGATGAAAGTCACTCGAACGTTAGTGTGAAAACATGGCATCTCATATAGATGCAATTTGACTGAAAACTACTCAAACTCTAAGAAGTTAGCCGTCTGAGCCGTAGGAGTTTTATGACACTAACAGCAACAAGAGAACAAGAACAAAAACAACAAAACAAAAGACTATATTGGCTATATTGGTGTAAGGCCCCTGGAGGGGGTCTAAAGTATGTTTACCTATCTGATTTCTCTTTTTGGCGGTAGTTCCACGACCTCACACGAACTCCCTGAGAAGTAGATACCATAGTTGTGAATTTCGTTCCGTTCCGGCCGGAACGGGGCGGAACGTTCCGTTTTGGTACTATAACGGAACGGAATACACGTTGTACCGTACCGGGTCAAAATCCGGCCCGATCCGGTTAGATCCGCCCAGATCCGGTCGATCCGGATCACTCTGCAAAAAATTAGTTATCGCTGCCATGACTTGAACAGCCATCCTCCAAGTAAGAAACTACTCCCCTTTCCGCTGGGCCAAGTGCCTGTTTACTTCTTCTCTTTGTTTTAATTATTATATACCTTGGTTTAGTTTAAATGACAAATAATGATTAAAACACACCCATTTTATTGAATCAAATTAATCTTGTATGAGATTAAATACAAACACAACTAATGAATTTAGTTGTATGTGTGTTTGTGTGTTGTTTTATGGAACTTAAAATTTAACATCATCAAAATCACATGTTTTTTTTAAGAACTTTAAAACCACATATTGTCTGATATAAAAAACCACATATTTACATAAGATAAATAATATTATTTTTAATGTAACTCCATTAAGTAAATGAAGATTAGAAGGTCAATAAATATTGAAGTATTTTGAAAAAAAAATGTATTTTGATGTTGTTACTAAGTGGCCACACAAATAAACGCGAGTCCAAGAACATTACACAAATAAATCAACATTGGACTTGCGTTTATTTGTGTGGTCACTTAGTAAGTATTTTGGAGAAATTTGTATTATGATGTTGTTATGGGCATCACTAATATTGTTATATATATATATATATAAATGCGGTAAATCACTAATATTGTTATATATATAGTAAAAAATGCGGTAAATCACTACTATTGTTACATATATATATATATATATATATATATATATATATATATAGTAAAAAAATGCGGTAAATCCTGAACGGATCGCCGTTCCGTCCGGATCCGGGACTATTCCGTTCCCACAAGCAAAACGGAATGGGGACCGGAACGGTATTCACAACTATGGTAGTTACATACCCCCCGGTTCGGCATCAATGGCATCGGCACTGCTAACAAGCCTTTAGTACAGCGAATATTCCTTGGCGAAAGGAACTCTAACTCAATGTCCTCACTAAAGAAGAAATATGTCACATCACACACTTCTTTTAAGATAAATAATAAGTCAATAAATAGAGGGAAAGTGGTTTAATGGTAACTTTCACTAAACAACAAAACTCACATCGGTACAACTTCTTTTACCAAACCGGTGCATCTTTTTTCTTGAACTTTTGTGTCAAATCCAAAAAGTCCACACCAAACCCACGCATATACGTCATGAGTATATGATGTAAACAGTTATTGGAAGAACTGACAGGATAGATAGATCTATCCATCCCTCACTGAAAATTCCTTTACCTGTGTCCTTACCAGACTAAAATTTGAATCTTCTCTGCAGGGATCAAAGTTCTTGTTCTAAAATGCTCAAAAAGGGAGGAGTCTTTTGCAGTTAGGAGCAGTAACTGTTGCTCATTGGAAACTTCCAGACATCTTGTTGGATCTGTTTTCCGCCATCCAGAAGTAAGTTTTAGTAGTAGTACAAGTAGTAGAATAATATGCGGGTTTTGGGTGGGACCCGATGTTGAAGACGGCTGGGGTTTTGTACAAGCATTTGTAAATCACTTGACATGATTCTTGGTCGATTCTTGAATCCTCTTGCATGGGATCCATACTTCTTCTTGGACGGATTTTCTTATCCTGGGAAGCTGACTGGTTCTAACTTGTTCAATTAGTATAGCTGGAATTGTAAGAAGATCATTCTTGTTTCTAAGCTTCAGAATGCACTGGCAAATGCTGAATGAATCATAACATGTATAACCGAAACTGCACTCAACTTTACTTAGTGACTGATGCGTGAATTTAGTCTTAGGCTTGTGTACTTGTGTGTGTGTGTATGTGAATCTGGATTTGAATTTCTGGCCATTCGACATGAACCATTTTCATTTTCATGATAATGTCAAAGCTAAAGTGTATACGAAACCTCATATAGATGTCACACTTGGGTAACATTTGTTTTCCTTCTTATGGGTATGGGATGGGATGGGATGGGATTGTGAAGCCCAAATTAGCTAACATTTATGTTTGTTTGAGAAAAAAATAGACAATCTCTTTATAATCCTGGGATCACATTAGTCCTTCATAATGGGCCCTTTTTCTTTCTTTTTTTAGAAAAGGGGCTTACCAATACATAGGGGGAATAAGCTTAATCCCACAGTAACCCTATAACGGGGCGAATCCAAGAATTTGTTAAGAGTTGGAGTTAAAAGCCGAAATTTAGCAAATATAGATAAATGAGTGGGGGTTAAGCTATGAATTATAAAAATAATTGTTAATAACCTAGAATGTTCATGGAGCTAAATAATAGTTTATGTGAAAATCAGAAGTAAAATTGCAAATTTTGGAAGTCCCACCATAGATCCGCCCCTGACCCTATATATGCTACTCAGCACTCAATCATAGTATTAGCAATAATATTAATCACATCACAATCAATCCTCACATTTAAGGTAAAAGACAAACAAGGCCTCGAGTTCCTCATCAATCCAAAAAGTCCACACCAATCCCTTTATAATCCTGGGATCACAATTAGTCCTGTTCATAGTACTAGTCAGTTCCCTCTCTTCCTACTCATTATGACTTTTGTCACTATTCACCGGGTCACTTTGATCTGGTGATTTGGATAGCAATATGATATAACTTTTTGATGATTTTTTCATAGTATTGTAGAGTAAAAGTTGTTCTATAATACGGTGAAAAAATTATAAAAAAATTACATTGTTTTGCAATCCAAATCACCTGGTCAAAGTGACCCAGATACGAGTCAAAAAGTCACAATGGGTAAGAAGAGAGGGAACGGAGGTGGTACCTGTTAATTCATTCTAACAACTCAAACTTGCAAGATGGAGTTGGAGACTTGAGTTTATCAGTTCATGTCATCACCAAGAAAGTTCCGATCATGACGGCCCAAGCTTATCTTGGAAGAGAAATTACACGAAAGCCCACAACTCGTGGACTCATCCTTTCTCTCCAAAACAATGGACTCATCATTTTTTTTTTTTGAACAAAAATGGACTCATCCTTAGAAAAGAAGTACTACAATTTTTTAGATTTTGTTCTTTTTTAATGATAGAAAAATACCTCATGGGAAGACGATGACAAACCACTATTAAAAACACGCTATTTAGGCTCTGTTTGGTGCGCAGTAAAATATTTAACAAGGGAAAATATTGTACGCATAAAATATTTTGTGCGAAAATGTTTTCTGTGCAATTATTTTCTCATATTAGGTTGACACTAGCCAAAACAATGGGCTGTCATGGCAGTGGCAGTGATGGGTTGTGGCGGAGGTAGGTGGTAGTGGTGGTTATTGATGGTGGAGGTGTTAGTATGAGTTGCTGTGCTCCTCCACTCTCCGGGAAATGGCTTACTGATTTGAACTGTGTAAATCATTGTACATTATTTGAGGGAAGACAATATTTTACCTCCAAAAAAAGCACCAAAACATCTCAAAAAAAAAGCACCAAAACAAGGGAATTTACAAGATTTTTTTTTTTACCACCACCAAACGGAGCCCTAGGAGAAAGTCTCTTCCCGTTCGGCTCACTGACTCAAGAGAGGAAGAAAACTAACAATATTTCTCCTTCATAGGCCTGGCGAAATGGGCTTTTGTTGTTGGATCCACTTATTTCATGGTCATGGGTTCAGCCCAACAACTCTGAATTGTTTTAGATGAATGGTGTTTGCGTAATAGACGCTCACCACTCTAAGCTTTGACAAAAAAGACACTTCCACCTTTTCAGTTTGGTAAAAGTCACTCTCACCCCTTCCCAATGACACACACGCCTAATTGTGTAATCCCATACTTTTTGAGGGAAAATTTGTCCAAAAAATTCCGATAAGGGATGGACCTACCTTAGACGTAGGGTTTCACAATTACGGAGTGTAGGTGTTCCGAAATTCGTAGATTGACAGGGTTAACGTGTCATTTATAAACAAGAAGGGGTGAACGTGCCTTTGCATCAGACTTAGAGGGGTGTGAAATTGTCTTTTATCCATTGTGTTCTCAATAAAGAAGATGATAACACAATTGCAAATGGGTGTTAGCTCAGTCGTAGAGCTTCTAAAGCCCCTACGTAAAAAGATGAGAACACAATTGACATTTTGTAGAATGTTAAGGGTTACCATGGTAAATGTGAGTGATATTAATAACAATAAACTGATCACCCAAATAAACCCACTTATTTAAAATGGATTGTGCCAATTTAAGCTTAAGTAAAATATGTTGGACAAGGGAAAATAACTTCCCGTATTTCAAAAAAAAACTTCCCGAAGTATTTAATATCTAAATTTCAGAAGTATTTAATCTCTAACTAGCGGTTGGAGAACACCGCTGGTTCATTCTGTTAGCAATTGGTGCGCCCATGTGGGGTGCCCAATGCAATTATCATAACCTTATGGGGTTAGTTGCACTAATGCACAAACTAGAGGGGTTAGTAGCTAAGGCTCAAACCCTAGGGGTTTATGTGCAAACTTAGGAGAAGTTTTGCCCATATAAGCAGGCAGCCTCCTACATATTAGAGCAATCCTACACAGTAAAGTTATTCTGTCTAGATACATACTAGTTGTAGAGAACCCTAGTCTCTCTCCAACTTCATCCAAGGAGGTGGAACGTGGTGTGGAAATCAGTGTTCGTCCTCGAGATTCACACTAGATTGGTGGGAGCAAGATCAAAAGAGGAGGCGCGTGAAAGAAAGCAACACTTCGATCATCCGCTGCATTAAGGAGCTTAGGAAGACAAGGTAAACACATGAATATTCCGCTTTAATTCATGTTGTAGATCTGAACATGTTAGATCCTTCCTGCCCTTCATTGGTATCAGAGCCATAGGCTTGTTTTTCGTGCCTCGATAAGCGTTCCCGAACCTGATTTAAAAAATCGCGTTTCTGAAATTTCATAACCAGTAGACGAAACCTATATGGTTAGGTAGTGTTTTTCACGAGGATTCCAGATATATAAATTTTATATTTTTTGGATTTACGGTGAATTAGTTATGAATTTTCAAAGTTTCAGAACTGTATTAATCTGGACTGCTAGATCCAATAATTATAACACGTTTTTCAAAAACTTGTTAAAATTGGATTTTGACCACATAATCGGGATCAGGACGAAGAGACGATCACGGGAAAATTTTTTTCGTCGCGATCGGAGCACGGGAAGGCGGCGCGTGGGCTTCACGCGCCACCGACGCCGCCCCCACGCGCGGCCACGCGCCGCCACGCGCCGCACGCGCCTAAGGGCTGGCGGCGGCTGCTGACGTGGCCCTAGGGCTGACGTGGCAGATGACGTGGCGGTGCCACGTCAGTAAGTGGATGACGTGGCGATGTCGTGGCAGCTGACGTGGCGATGACGTGGCAGCAAACGTCAGCATAGGTGCTGACGTGGCATGCCACGTGGCATGCTGACGTGTCACATGGCCGACGTGAGCGCGTGGCGGAGGCGGACGCGCCCACGCGCGGCGGCGCGTGAGGGCGCGTGCGGCCTCCTCCCGCCGTCATTTTTCGTCCGGTTTTTTCCTAGGGACTCCAAATTAAATTTCCTATTTTGTGGGTATTTTTCCATAATTTTTGGAGCGACGGAAAATTTTAGTAATTTCCAGATTAATTAATTAGTGTTTAGCACACTTCCCGAGGCAGTTTGACGACCTTAAACACACTGTTTTGAGCCCAAATTTTTTCTGGAGACTTAGGTCATTTTTTCCTACGTTTTGCCATAGGTGGTGAGACCCTAAGTGGTAGGGAGCAATTTTCGATCTTTTTAGTTGATTAGATTATTGCTTATTAATTTCCAGTAATTATTGCTTAATTCCGGAAATTTCCAGAAAATTCCAGTATGTTTTTTATATTGTTATACATGCTGTTGTGGGTTGAATGGATGTGTTTGGTGCATGGATGTGGCATAGATGTTTTATATTTTGGTTTTGGTTTTGTTTTTTGAATATGTAATCAAAATACGGCCTGCGAGTCGTGCCTCTCTATACTCTAGTGTCTTCTCTTCTCATCCACTCGCCTCTATGAGGTTACTTCTTATTAGAAATAAGATAGTTAGTAGAGATTGAAGATTGAAGCTTCAAGAGAGGTGGCCAAACCAAAAGCTATGGCGCAAGGTGCATGGAGCAATTAGACGGTCTAATGGAGCCTCAAGCTTGGAGTCCTCAAGTAGGCGAGATGGCATGAGATGGAGTCCACGATTTGCTCAAGAAGTGCTCTCAATAGTGGGAGTGCACCTTAGGGGCCACATCCATTGCATATTTATTTATGCTTATGCTTGTTTTATGTTATAACTGCGTGTGATTGGCTATATATGTTTAACCTCGCATGCTAAAGAACTAAAACAAAAGAGCTCACATGATGACATGATTAAAATTGATAGGAAATCACAAGTGATGAGATCTGATTCCTAGGATATACGCTAGGTTTTGGTGGAGTCCTTGTGAGGAACTATTGAGATTAATCGATGTCACATGTTATTTTGGAGCTAAGTAAATGCTAGTGATTAACTTCCACAATGTCTCTATCAATCGTGTCTAAATATAAACTGTAAAGGCTAAATGATGACAACAACGACATGATAAGTCGTCGTACTATGTAACCATCAGTTGGACATAGGTTGTCGAACCACCTACAAACATGGTCGAACTTGTGATGAATAAGTTGTCACAGCAGCACATGGACATTATCTTTAGGCTCACCATTAGTGGGAGGCAACAGTCAAGATAATGTCATGGAGCATGCTATGAAAAGGTGGGGAAATGACCTCATCAGCATGTTCATGACCACTTTTAAAATTTGTAGGAAGCCAAAGAGGAATCTTGGATCCACCTTAGCCATTTGCGTACATAAAATTGTGAGTATTTGACTCATAATAAATCTTCCTTAGCTATGAGTTATGGCTCATGTCATGATATTGAGCACTCGACTCTAACGTCTGAGATTGATGCCATGTATGATAAAAGAGTTAAGAGTTGTCAGGTACAAGCTATCCGATTTGCAATTTGTTGCAATCTCTGCCACGTTTCATGAAACGTTATATGACACATTTTGTAAGTGTCAAGATGTTTTGGATAAGGCCAAACATCACACTGTTCTAGGATCTAAGCAAAAAGAGTTTGCTAAGAATACTAGTCCAGCATACTTCGGATGTCTAAGCAATATATGATTGCTAAAGGCTATTGGAGAAGTATGATCATACTTAGTGAAGTATGATAGACAGATATAGTCCCTAACCCGGTATTAGGACCAAGGCAACAGGTGGGGCAAGGATAAGGAAATTTATGGGCAATATTGGTATAAGACCAAATAGCCCAAGACTGGCAAATGAAAAAGGGCAAAGGAATTTTCCTAAGACAAGAGAAAGGGCCAGATCTGGCAAATAAATTCTCGTCTAAGGATCCGTGTGATTATCTTTGAGGGAGTAGCCGCCAAAATTTGTTTTAGTCACAGTTTTAACTTTGGATATGGTTATATCATGGTGTTTGCGTTCTCAAGATTCTAGCATGAATGACGCCTCAGAATTCTTGGATGTCAACTTAAGAGTATGACTTAAAATTCTGATAAGTGGCGCGCTAGATTAAGACACACGATGACAGGAAAGGATGTTCAGGCTAGCTAGGGCAGGCCTGCTTGGATTTTGCCCAAGGTACCCTTCCCTGTGTGTAGTTCTTGCCGGACATGAAAGGCAAAGCGCAAATTATCCGGTAGAGCATTAAGGACTGCTGAGTCTTTTATATATTATTCATTCTGTTGTTGTGTTCCATTAAATTGATAAAGCTAAAGACATGGTGATTACTGTTCCATCACATTCGTAGATTATTGTCCACGTCTCAACTATGTGTGCTTGGGCCACATAAGTCTGAGGCACAAGGGTGCTTCAGACAGGTCTCTACAAAAGGTAGAAAACCGTCTGGATAAAAGGATATGTCCTTGGCCAGAATGAGACTGGAAGTATCTATCTTAGCAAGAGCTATGTGATGGAGAGAAATAGTAAGGCAGTTTGCTATTCCCACGCTCCAGCAAAAGGCTGTAGAGAATAAGAGGAATAGATTACTGTAAGAGATGGTCTGATGTATGATAGAGCCTGCAAAGTACAAGTTCCCTATTCGGAGGAGACACTTTGCTAAATGACTATCAACATACGCAACCATAAGTCCACCAAGTCTGTAGCCACTACACCCTACGAGATGTGGACCAAAAGGCAACCTGAATGAGGTCACCTTAGGCCATGGGGATCGGCAGCTTATGTACTAACTAAATTTCAAGTCAGGAAAAGGTTCGTTGAGAAATAAGTCTCTACGAAACAAAGGTTTCACTGGATGACACCCCATCCCTGAATGATCAACAGGAAATAGTTCCTACGGATCTTCAGGACAGTGGGAGTAACATGCCTAGTGAACAGCCCATCATAGATTATGACTATATGGAGGAACCCTTTTTGCGTAGGAACGCTCCTTGGAGCATATCCCGTCGATGAATTGACATCGCTAGGAAGACCATAAGGGTCACCACGCAACACAATGATGAACCTAGGATATTGTCCCAGGATTTTTTCATCACCTGACAAGAAGGAATTGGAAGTTAGACCCTAGATGGAAGAAACGTATCTTCATGGAGAAACGTATCTTCTTATGCTATTTGGAGCACTCTAGGGGTTGTGTATTTGAAACGCAATAGCCGATAAGTAGTGTAACATAAATGGATTCACGAGATATATGTTTTCTCATAGTAGATGTCCATAATTAAGGGATATGTTCGTAGAGATGATGATCTCCACGAGCATGGAGGATACCGCTGGAAGATACCCGTTCATTAAATCGATTATGAGGAATTAGTCCCTCAAGGATCCTTTGAACAGTGGGAGTGACTTTCCAAGCAGGGTGCTCCATCCATAAGGGATGAGAGCAAATGATGATCCTCCTATGCAAAGGAATTGTTCATAGGAACATACCCCATCGACTACTTGAGATCGAAGGGATGATCTTAAGGATCATCTTGCATAAACGATAGGATAGAATGCTAGTCCTTATCGTACCCTAATTATGAAGAATGAATAGTAAGCTTTACAGGATGAATTAGAGTCTATAAGGGGCCAACCGAGTTTAAGGCTAGGTTGACTTTCCGACTGGATGGAAGACTATTGGAAATTAATGGATTTCCAAGGTCAATCAGAGACCCAGACGGAAGCGTGGTAAGGCATATGACTTGCGTAGAAGCGAATAAGTCAACACTCATTTTGAGAGTAGACATCGACGAATTTGAGTCGATCCGACGAATTTGCGTTGGTTCAACGAGGTATCCTTCCCAAGGCTTTGGGTGGTAAGGATTACGTTGATTCGCTTGGTAGCATCAATGGTTGTGGATCCATTCTCGATAAACGTGATGACTGAATTTCTCAATGGAGAAATCCTAGAGGTGACTAAGGTCAAATGCACAGAATGTGTGCAAGCTAACTAAGTCCATATGGGATCTTAGCTAGTCCTCTGGACAGCTGTATTTCATCAGGGATCGTTTACTATATGTTTACGATAACAAATGGAAACCGCTGTGCATCACTCTTACTAGTAGAGAGTTGATGATCAAGTCACTTAATATCGATGACACACTATTGGCTAGTGGAGCTTAAGGGTTGTTCGAGTCCCCTTTAGGAGTATATGTACTCCTGTAGCTCAGCGCAAGACTTTACGAGCCTAGGCATGTGCCCAAAAAGACACCATATTAGAATGACCAGATAACCAGAGTGCCTGATGCAGAAGGAGTCTTATATGCACTATGGTGTATACTCAGACCTAGCGAACGCTATGCAATCGGAAGAATTGGTTTTCAGGATATTCCAATTTAAGACACAAGATTGTAACCAGGATACTCTATATGATGGATCACGTGCTATAACTATCGAAGAAGATGCTTCGACTAGTTAGCCACATATGCTAACTAGGGTGGGGACCTAGATGCACTTGGATCCGACTCAGGCTATCGTCCATGCTCGATTATAGACTCGCATGGAACATATGCAATATAAGTATTGCATGATCGTATTGGACCGCTCCATTGACCATGGAAGCGAAGCACGATTGCCTGTTCCGCCATAGGGCAGAAATGTGTTTAACTGAGGAGGTTTCTTGTAAGCTTATGAGCTATCAACAAACCTATTACCATGAGTAGTGCTAGCATACGGCTACAACACTGCGGTAAAGACAAACACATAGTCAAGGGTACTATTTCACAAAAGGTGAAATGACTACCTAGAGAGTAATCCTGGAGTGGATTGACTATGGGCCAAGATGTTGGCTCATCCCATTCCTAAACCACATGAGAGTCGTCCTTGTGGATCTCTTTAGAGAATTGGTACTTGGTTGTCGATAACTAGCAATATGATTGATGAGCACACGAGACATTGATTGACTGGATTTTAATTGGATTTGTTTTAAGCAACATGTTGTTTTGATACATGTATGATATGTTACATTTCCTGTAAAAGCATAGAGCATGTCACGCAGACACTAGGTTGGCTCACTCACACGAGCAACCGCCTTCGCAATATCCTGGATATGTCTGGGTGTGGCGGAAGATGAGACAGAATCCCGATAAGCGCTGAAAGCCTGCGATAGGATAAGAAATGCCTTCTTCATATGAGCATATGGCCTATGATAAGAGCAAGATGTCTATCAGTAGAGCTAGGAGCCTGTCAGACGGATTTAATTGTCGCATTGGAAATAAGTTCCAAGGTGAGGTTGGTTATGGCCAATCGAACATGGTTATTACCCCGAACCATGTATAGTCTGTGTAGAAGAGAAAGCCAGATGCGAGAGCTGATAATTGTTCACAATAGTGTGACGTCGCTGCACTCGGGCTGGTGGCCATAAGGGCTACCGGATAGACATCTGCATAGTGGTCCTTTGCAAGGATAAGACATGCGCTCTGATCAGAGTCTAAACACTATGGCGCATATTCCCCCTGAATAACGCGCGCTTATGAGTGACCATGAGGTGATGAGTAGAATTAGTCCCTGGGATTCCTCATCGTGTGAGCCTCGTCGATCATAGAAAGATGATTGACACTGTATACCCTTTGTACTTACGTCTGTGTCATGAGGAGACGGGTCGGTGGTGCTACTTTGGCGTGACACCTTACGGCTATGGATGATTCGGCCTTCCGGACACTGCTGGGAAAGCAGCTGAGCCGAATCTGAGTGACACATGTACGTAAGGAAAGATTCTCGTTGCATCGCTCTTTATTATCTTCATTGGGCCCACCTACAAGATCTTATGGGATCGTGTAGGATATGAAAATATAAAGGAGATGTGGACTCATTGGAGCATGGCCTTCGGGACATGGCAGGTGCTCATGATCCACGAGATGACAATCGGAGGAATCTGGGGAATACGAGAGTTACGGAGAGCATTATCACTGTTTTATGTTTTAAGGGTGCCTTCCTGCGCTGGCTATACGAGTTTGGTATGTGGATCTCCCGAGAGGGTGCCTTCCCATGCTGGCTATACGAGTTTGGTGTACGGATCTCCCGAAATGCAGGTACTCTCACCGGTCACACGCCACGGCCACACAATACTCTTTTGTAGATGATAGAAAGTTGGAGATTGATGGAGACTAGATGAATTGTGCAACCCCACTGTGCGAGTTGGAGATGTTAGCAATTGGTGCGCCCATGTGGGGTGCCCAATGCAATTATCATAACCTTATGGGGTTAGTTGCACTAATGCACAAACTAGAGGGGTTAGTAGCTAAGGCTCAAACCCTAGGGGTTTATGTGCAAACTTAGGAGAAGTTTTGCCTATATAAGGAGGCAGCCTCCTACATATTAGAGCAATCCTACACAGTAAAGTTATTCTGTCTAGATACATACTAGTTGTAGAGAACCCTAGTCTCTCTCCACCTTCATCCAAGGAGGTGGAACGTGGTGTGGAAATCAGTGTTCGTCCTCGAGATTCACACTAGATTGGTGGGAGCAAGATCAAAAGAGGAGGCGCGTGAAAGAAAGCAACACTTCGATCATCCGCTGCATTAAGGAGCTTAGGAAGACAAGGTAAACACATGAATATTCCGCTTTAATTCATGTTGTAGATCTGAACATGTTAGATCCTTCCTGCCCTTCACATTCACACACACACAGAAAATCATTTAGAATATCTGAAATTCCTATTGAATCCCGTAACGATTCTTATCGATGCACAAACCTCCGTTTAATTCGAAATCGTACAGAGGCACATACATACATACATACATAGCACAGGACCTATGAGAAAATTAGGGTTTCCACAGACACCCTACTAGAAAGTATGACTTCTATACTATGATATGATAGTGGACTTAGTAGTTTATCCTCTGACACCTGTCCTAGGGCATGGTGGCACATGGATGATTCATTAGCTCAGCGATATCATAACTGTAAAAACGCAAATAATCGCACCCGACCACACCACATGCGGAAACGGGTAACCGGAAAATAACAACCAGATGGTACTAACTGGTTTAAAATTGTGTCTAGAGACAGATGGCGGTGACAGAAAATTGAAATAATAGGAACAAAACTTTCATGTGTTAATTTGAAGATACTTGCGAAACATTGTGAATATTATGGCGAGCCCGTGCTGATTTGGACAGAATTATTAGGTCGGAGAATGTTTAACAATAACCTAAACCCTTCCTTAATTGTTTCTTAAACTCAAACCAATTGATATTTATCGATTTGACACGATTCCGAACGGTTCGACATATTGGAAAATCTTGAAATTCTATTTGAAATAATGTAATGATCTGGTTAAAAGAAATTGAAACATATGTACAATTGTTGAAGTTGGGAACATAAGGCAATTTTGTATAACTGGATTTCTAATGTATCTAAATAAAATATGTTGAGGAAACTCAATTAGGATGATCCCCTGGACTTGTAAAACTGGATTTCTAATGTATCTAAATAAAATATGTTATTTTTACATATGAAACTTTAGTTGCATCAGTTCGGTCTAAACGGTTTCGCTAACTCCTGAGCCATGCATCATCGATCAAACATAGTCTGAATTCACGATTCTATAATCGTACCAATCAAGTAGCATCAATTGATGATAAATTTAGACCAATTTGGCGTGGGCGAACGGTTCGGAGTGCCGGTTTGGGGCGTGTTTTTTCTCACCCCTAGTGAAAATGATATGGACATCTCAGTAGGGTCGTGGAAAATGGAAATCTCGATAAGATGAGAAAAATACGTGCTATCCACGCCAGGATGATGTTTCCGTAATATGATCTTATTATGATATGGAGAAAATTTCTCGGCACATTATTGAGTTGAAACCATCTAT
This sequence comes from Linanthus parryae, assembly GCA_023055425.1. Lineage (NCBI taxonomy): Eukaryota > Viridiplantae > Streptophyta > Magnoliopsida > Ericales > Polemoniaceae > Linanthus > Linanthus parryae. The sequence continues at coordinate 5,919,979 of JALGPY010000002.1, forward strand.
TTCTTCTTCATGTTTACTTATGTAGTCAGGTAAAATGTCATAATTTTGCTGTGAATTATAAGCCTTATAAGGGCCAAGGGCAAGTCATTTGTTTATCCTACCGAGTCATTCTAGTTTTCTTCATTTTTCGTTCGTAATCTTCCAGTCACTCAGATTAATGTAGAACTTTTGATAACATCAGAGTAGCCGACTAGGCTCTTCTTCCTCTTAATTGACGCAAAAAAATGGTTAATATTCATTTCTCTGAGCAAGAAAAGCTAAAGCATCAAGAAAGATGACGCGGTTTTTTCATTATAATTCATATCCATGAAGTGCTCCATACCCTCAATACCGTTACAATATTCTCTGCAATCTTGGCCTCAACAGTGAGTTTGAACAGCTCAATGAAACAATTAACTACAAAGCGAAAAAACAATAAAAAGTAATCGAGATTTCAATTAGTTTATACATATTTGTTCGTAAGCACTTACGTCACATTCCTATAGAAATAATACATATAAATATCTTAGACATAAAAACTAGGATGTTTAAGCTAGTTTAGAGTGATCAACCACTAGCAAGTTGCAACGTCCAGAACTGATCAAAGACAAAGATATTGGAGAAGTGGTCCCAAAAACTTTGAGAGATCTCATCTCATAAACCCTAGTTTTCTAAACAAAAACCCTTTTTTGAGAGAGAAAGAAGGCCAGCTCTGACGGAAGTTGAGTTCTACCTGGTAAGTTAATTGGTTCTTGCAATGGAGAAAGATTGTCTTTGACATGAGTGAGCATGCCCTAAAAACATGTGTGTTCCTTTTGGTGGTTGAGATTGATTAATTCTTGTCTGAAATGGTCCCCTCCCCATGTTATTATTATAGGAACCTTAAACCCTAGTTCTTGCCAAATCTTTGTCACAAGTGATTTATGAAGTTTTGATTCTTTTCTTCTCTAGATGGTTCTTCTTGATTTTGTAACTATGTTTGTGTAATTGCATTGAAATAAACTCGTAGGAGGTAATAATCCTGCCGGCCAGGATGGTTCTTCTTGATTTTGTTGGCGAATAATGTGAATGGTTGGATAGAATCTGCAAGTACTCGAATGAAAACACCTCAGAAAGAGAAAACTCTACTAATTCGTTGTCACTGTTAGCTATTACTAGTGGGGTAATTCGAACACTTGAGTCAAATGAGTGGAGTTGTGACGCCCTACCACTGAACCAGCATCCATTTCTTGTCGTGTTAGGGTACTTGAAGGTACATTATATATCCTAATTTGAGGGTTTTGACACACCAAAAGTAATAATGGCACGACCGGTACTTTAACAGTTCATTGTTGTAACTTACAAGATCAGCCAATTGATTTTTCTTGACCATAAACACGACCATATCACATATCATTTGTTGCGCGGTGACTCTATGCGCAAGGTGCTTTTCAATTTTTCAAGATAAATGCTCTCATGTGATGTTAGTCCGACTGATGAGTTTGTAGGTTGCTCTACCTCTCTCATTTTCCCTATCTCTACGAATCATATTTCCCGAATTGTAACTCTACTCAGATCGGATGTGCTTTTTGTTACAAGAGAGAGAGAGAGAGAGAGAGAGAGAGAGAGAGAGAGAGAGAGATTTCGAAGGTAATTGAGATTAAGGAACCCAAAGCGTAATGTGTTCTCTTCTGGGAGAGAGATGCTTAATTAAGTACCAATTAGCCAGGACTAGAACTCTAGAAGTTTTACATGAATGCCATTGTGTGTTTGTGAGAGAGAGATTGCAGAAGATAATTGAGATTAAGGAAACCAAATCGTAATTAATGTCTTCTTTTCTGGGAGAGAGATAACCGAAGTACCTGCTAGAACTGGAAATTTAACATGAATGTCTATGAGAGAGATTGAGAGAGAGAGAGAGAGATATGTTAATCATCCCCAACTGCTAAGTGTTAGTTAATCTCAAACAGTTTCCAAAAATAGAGAGAGAGAGAGAGAGAGATGGTAACCCAACTGCTTAGTGTTTGTTAATCTCAAACAGTTTCCAAAAATAGACAATGAGCTTGTTCACTATTGATAAGAAACATTAATTTGCAGAAATCAGGCATAATTATTATACAAACACTGCAAATTACTAACATCTACCCAAAGTCAAACATGTTGTAAAGCTTCATAAACCTATTGAATCCAAGAGCTTACCTCAAATCTTACTTCTTCTTCTTGTTCTTCATGTTCATCATCAAGAAATAATACTAGTAAAAGTTATTGCTTTTTTGCAGAGCTTTGACCTTTCTCAAGAACTCTGAACTCTATTTGATCATGCCTCCACCTGTGATTCTCATGTTGGTGATCTTCTCCATCTCTGTCTTCTTCATAGCAGCAGCTCCTGGCTTTGTTTTGGTTAGCTCTCTCTGTCTCAAACTGCCTATATTTGTGCAAATACCTCCCTATAGCATCCGAAAAATCGTCAAACCCTAACGAGTTGAGAGCCCAACAGATGTCGTCGCCGTTGACCGTCTTGCGGTTCTCCTTGTGACACTTGTCAGAAGCTTCACCAGTCACAAAACTTATGAACTCAGTGGCACATTCCTGGATTGTCTCTTTGGCCTCTTTCGAGATTTTAGCATTCGGTGGGAGGATCCGCTTCATGATCCTCCCCACGTTTGCGATTGGCAACAATTTCTCCTGCTCGTCGCCGCCCATCTCTGATTGGTGTGTCTCGGATCTTCTCAACTATTTACTAGATATGGTCACTTTATTCACTGGCAGACTCACTTCTATAGAAATATATAAGATTTGATTGGTTTACTCTTTTTCTTTCAGAATTATATATGTTATACTGTGACTGACAGACTCACTTCTATATATATAGAGATAAAACTGAAACGAAATGTGTGCATACGTATGTGTCTATGTATTTGCACAATTCGTCCAATCCCAGTCTCCCAGTATGCCATGATATCTCCACGTGGGCAGCAGCATATCGTGGGATAAAGTGGTTAATATTATCTCAGGCGTCTGAAAACCCTAGACAATTCGGATTTGATGGCACATCTTAGGACACCCCATATCTTGAACAAAGGGAGGGCTAAGGCTCTTTTTAGCAAAGTTTGAGAAATCTAGAGATCTGACCTAGAATAGAGGATAAGCAAATTGGATGGTGAATTGCCCCAAATAGAAAGGAACATGTAGAAGAAAAGCCATTGGGGGGTAGTTTGAAGATTGAGACATAAAGCTTCCTCATTTTAGTTACAAACCAAATCATAACAATCAAAAGTGTAGAGTGTGGATTTGAATAAGCCCATATATTAACAAACAAATCAAAAAACCAATATCAAAACTACATTTATCAAAGAGAGCAGAAACTTCATTTACCTCTCTAGAATATGAAGAAATCCACCAATCTACAAATCTGGAATAAGAATTGATGCATTCCCCTCAGCCCTATAAAAGCTTGCTGTAATGGTCCCCCCAACTCCAACCCTTTACCCCAATCTCTCTCTCTCTCTCTCTCTCTCTCTCTCTCTCTCTCTCTCTCTCTCTCTCTCTCTCATTTTTATCTTTTTTTAGGGGAGTCTCATTTGTATCTTTAACTTTTGATGTGACCGACATGTCTTGGTTTAATTTATAAATCAAAGACAAAGTTGGTACAGTAGATTAAAATGAATGGTCTGAAATGATGCTCTATATGTGAGTTCTTGATATGAAAACCTAGTGCTAGATTCTGATTACCTCATGAATCGTGATATTTGGTTCTTGTTTGAGGGTTGTCTTTTTTGCCTCTAAAGTTGGCGGCAAAGTTGCCTTTTTATCTCTAATTTAAATGTACATTAGTCATTAGGTGATCCTAATTTGTAGGGACAGATCCAGCATTTCATACCCTCTCCCACCTTTGAAGATAATGGCTTCAAAGCCATTAGGGTATGGCTAGGAGCGGAGACTGGAGTTACAAAGTGATAAGGCACTGACTTTTGTTTTAGTTAACGTTTGCTTTTCTAGTATTAGCGGTATTATTCAGGATTGGACTAAATATAGTCCAGGTATTAGTTAATACTGTGTTTGGTTGTTCAGGACTAATTTTAATACCAGTACTAAATAGTGAAAAGATATTGTTTAATACTCCAAATTAGTACCCTCTCAGATGAAGGTATTAGCTGGATTGGACTATTTATACTTTAATACTGAATTAATACGGCACGAAACCAAGCACATTATTAGTTATAGTCCAGTTAATCCAATCATATCCGGAAAATAGTCCAGTCCAGTCCAGTACAGATAGTTCGGAAAACCAAACGTGTCGTAAGGGTACTACTGAAACTTTTGACTAAAATAGGAATATAAGTGTTATTTTTCAAAATAAGAGTGTGGGCACGTGCCGCACTCTAGCACTGCCCCAGGATGTAGCATTGAATTAACATATCAGATACTATTGTGAACTTCACACATATTGCATAACAAGTTAACAACTATTGCCTTTCAATAGTTTGTGCCAAGTTTGATAGGGGTTACTTTTTAAATCTTATCTTCGAATAATTATCTTACATTTTAAAATTTCTGTAATTAGAACTAATGTACGTATGTTACAACTTGGTCATTTTATGCAGTAGCAGAATACTTTACCAAATGATTCTAAAAAAAACTACTTTACCAAATAAAAAAGCACGTAACATTTACCTCTCATTGCAGCTTTCACTAAATTACCAAACAATATCTTATCCTAAATTCATAGCAATTTTGCTTTGTAATTTTCAGACAGCAATTCAGACACATGCACAAAATTTCTAAACTGGTTTGAAATTCTTCAAATGAAAATAAATCTCACTCAAATGCCTGAAATTCTTCAAATGAAAAGAAGGCTCACTCCAATTCTTAGTTACACCTATAGCGACTTCATGTCCGGGAACACCTATAGTTGAGAAAGGAAAACAACATATACATTCATCTTATCTATGTTGGTACAAAATCTATCTTAATTTCTTCTTCTTTATCCGTTCGAAGAAGTTCATTGCATTTTTTACATTTCTGTCAGTCCGTCCCTAATTTAGGCTCTTTACACCATCCTTTGAAATCATCATCACAATATTTCTTTTAATTCAAAAATGTCTCTGGTAGACCACCGTGGTCAACACCGAGTAGATCCACTAATAAATATTCTAACTTCAACAAGTTTTCTTACTTTTTATTCAAAATAATACTTTTAAGGAGCTAAAATAGAAGAGCAAACAAATTTTATTTCCTAAAAATATGACTAAAACTTCGAAATTTAGCATTTTGAAAACCAATATCTTTTTACTAAAATTCACTATTAGGTAAATAAAGCAGAGCACAAGTTCTTTTCTCTTATCTAAGTTGGTTGTCATGCATGGTTATATTCTCTCTATTTTTATAGCTTTGGTTTGTATGTTGGGTGAGGATTCGTACCACATGACACGTCAGGAACATGTAAGAATCCATTTTTCTTTTGTCTGTCACTCATTCTCTTTTTTCCTGACGTGTCATGTGCTGTATTGATTAGAGCACCACGTGTATTTGCTCTTAGAGCAAACAAAAATTTCTCCTCCTCTAGGGTTTTAAGGTTTGTTGTTAAAGTGGGTTTCTATACTACTCCGCTTCGGGCACAACAAATATAAATGGGGTGAGTGAGAAAGAAAGGTCATAAACTACATCTTTTCGTGTCAATTACTATTAATGAATAATGTGAAGCACCATGTGAACGTGGTTACCTACGGCGCTTTGTTTTTTTTTTTTTTTTGATAAATTCCTACGGCGCTTTGCAATAACTTAAAAGTTCTTTAGTTCTTAAACTCTAGTATTTGAACTGCTTGTAGTTGAGTAGATTCAAGGTGCCCTCACTTTGTCATTTGCACATTCTGAGTCCAGTTTATCTTTTTACTAGATTTTATTGGAAAAATTGGTAGAGAAATGTTAGAGATCACACTCTTATCTTACATCTATTCGCCACCTTCCTTCAACAAAATGCAATCATGTCAAATGAATAATGACGATGCCAAGTTTTGTATATACATTTTTGAAAGTTTTGTATTTGAGTGCGATATGAGTGAAAGATAAGAGTGGAATCTCTAGCGTTAGGAGGAAAAAATGAGATATAATTTTATATTATGCTTTATGTTTAAATTAATATAAGTATGGAACTCTAGAGACTAGAACAAACATTCGCCTAACTTAGCAAACATTTTTTCGAGAGAAAATTATTGCGCACAATATGAATCGAAGAGAAATAATATTTGAAAATAAAATAGAAAAGAACAGTCACTCTCACAGTTTAAATTGGGAAAGCTGTGAATATTATGAATTTGTACTGCTAAATAATATGTGGAGGTGAATAATGGGAGTAAAAACTTATGGGATGAAAATCTTACGGTATGTAACAAGGAGACAAGAGGGAAAGGCAAGATGCTAGACTAGCACTTAATCTTGGCAAAAATGGATAGGTGGAAGGGTAAATAGTGGATAAAATGGGTTTGTGGGGCTAGGTTGAGATGGTGGCAATGCTAAAAAGCCATTGGTCGACATGCCCTAATGGGGCTCACAAATTTGTATTAATTGCAATTCTATGGAGCTCCCTCCTTTTGGTGTGTAAATCATATTCTTGCACACTGAGGCAAAACAAAGTTTAATTACTATAATATATACAGGGTTTTGTTTGTTGACACATCTAGGATTTGAAACTTTAGTAAGACTCCAAGCTCACTTAAAGAACTAAACAAATGCTAAGACAAACTAACAAGCATGTGCTAATCCATAAAGGAGCTTTGGAAAAACATACTTGGTCTGTTTATTCTCTTTCTTTTAGTTTTGATTTTTTCATCCGTAAGCATGTCTTTTTTACCCGATGATTGAATAGCAAAATGATGCATTTTTTTGTAATATTTCATGGTATTGTAGAGTAAAGTTTACTCTACAACACCATAAAATATTATAAAAAAAAAATTATTATATTGCTAATCAAATCATCGGGTCAAAACAACCCGATGAATATGAAAATGGGTGAAAATCTTTCGTGCCTTCTTTATTGACTAGTGACCTTAAAATATGTAATTTACAACACTAATTATAAATTGGTCATAAACTAATTACAAATTAGTCCTACTACTATTACGCCCCGGCAGTCGAAACTGTAGGCGTGCCAACACTGAGACTGGAACGGAAGCGCTGGAACAAGGGCCCTTGGTGAAGATGTCGGCGTACTGGTAATCGACTGGAATGTGCAACACACGAAGCTGACCCAAACAAACCTTCTCACGAACGAAGTGTAGATCAATCTCAACATGCTTAGTGCGCTGATGCTGAACAGGATTACCAGAGAGATAGACATCACTCACATTGTCGCAATACACAACAGTAGCTCGAGGCGGGGTGACACGAAGCTGAAGAAGTAAATTCCGGACCCAGCAGAGTTCGGAGACGGCGTTAGCAACACCGCAGTACTCAGCCTCAGCACTAGAACGAGATACCGTGGCCTGTCGCTTGGATGACCAACTCTGAAGATTGTCTCCATAGAAGACACAGTAACCAGAAGTGGAGCGGCGCGTGTCCGGACAACCAGCCCAATCGGCCTCAGTGTAGGCGGTGAGGGAATCAGCGGCAGAGGCAGAGAGCCGAAGACCATACTCAAGTGTCCCACTGATGTAGCGCAAGATGTGCTTCAGGGCATGAAAGTGCGGCTCACGGGGGTCATGCATGAAGAGACAAATCTGCTGAACAGCAAACTGGATGTCTGGTCGAGTGAACGTGAGGTACTGTAAGGCCCCAGCAAGGCTGCGGTATAAGGTAGGATCAGCAACCAGTGGGCCAGATGTGGCTGTAAGTTTACTCCCTACCTCGACAGGGGTGGCAGTAGGCTTACAGGTCGACATGGAGGGACGACGAAGAATGTCGGTCGCATAATGATGCTGAGACAGGAACAGGCCAGACGAATCACGAGTGACAGCGATGCCCAAAAAATGATGCAGATGGCCCAGGTCAGTCATAGCAAACTCTCCAGAGAGCTGGGAGACAATCTGATCCAAAACAACCGGAGACGACCCAGTGATGACGATATGATCCACATATAGGAGAAGGTAGACGATGTCCGAGCCACGACTGTCGACGAAGAGAGACTCATCACATGAGCAACCAGATAAACCGATAGTTTGTGTGAGGACGGTGGCAAATCGCTGAAACCAAGCACGAGGAGCCTGCTTCAGACCATATAAGGATTTGCGCAACCGGCAAACGAAGTTAGGATGGCGTGTGTCGCGGTAGCCAGGGGGCTGATGCATGTAGACCGTCTCAGAGAGATCACCATGGAGAAAAGCGTTCTTGACATCCAGCTGACGGATAGGCCAAGAGCGCGTGACGGCAATGCTGAGAACTGTACGGATGGTGGTCGATTTGACAACCGAGCTGAAAGTCTCCTCACAATCGATCCCAACCATCTGGGACTTCCCATTGGCTACCAATCGCGCCTTATAGCGCTGCAGACTGCCATCAGCGCGAAACTTGTGGCGAAAGAGCCACATAAATCGCAGAACATTAGCCCCTGCCGGGCGAGGAACCAGATCCCACGTGTGGTTCCGAACCATAGATCCAAACTCATCATCCATGGCCGCTTTCCAGTGAGGATCTGACAAGGCGAGGATGGGGGATTTGGGAAGGGGTGAGATGGGGTCTGGTGGCTGGACCGCTAAAGTGAGACGGGTGACTGGTTTGACAATGCCATGCATGGATCGGGTGGTCATCTGAGGAGAGGTAGGAGGAGGAGAAGTAGCCACTGGGCGTGGTGTGGGTGACTCAGGAGGGTCAGGCAACACAGGCACAGTAGGAGGGCGAGTGGACACAGACCGAAGGACGTCGTGCTGAGGAAAAGGTTCCACTAGAGTCCGGGATGGGGGAGGCTGTGTAGGTGTAGGTGCCTTGGGAGGTGTGAGTGGGGATGTGGTTTCCCTAGGAGGTGTGGGTGAGGGTGCGGATGCCACAGGGTGGAGAGCACGATGAGTGAAGAGGGGAGACGGAAGACTATCATCGGGATCAGACGTCCTGTGAACAGAGGGAGACACTGACCCAGGCGAGGAGAAAGGGAACACCGTCTCATCAAAAGTGACGTGACGGAAAGTGTGAACACGACCAGTGCTCAAGTCGAGGCACCTGTACCCACGATGGTTAAGAGGGTAGCCCAAAAAAACACATCGAACAGAGCGGGGTGCAAGCTTGTGAGGTGAGGTGACAGAGAGGTTCGGGTAACACAAGCATCCGAACGTGCGAAGATGCGCATAGGAGGGTGAGCGATGATAGAGGGCCACAGTAGGGATAACGTTGCCAGAAGTAAATTCTGGACCCAGCAGAGTTTGGAGACGGCGTTAGCAACACCGTGGTACTCAGCCTCAGCACTAGAACGAGATACGGTGGCCTGTCGCTTGGACGACCAACTCAGAAGATTGTCTTCCACCACCGACACAACCTCTTCCGGCAATACCAAGGAGCCCCTCCACCCCGTCTTCCTTGTTAACAACATTGAGAAGCGTGTTCGTTTCACCCTGGACAATGACAAAGTCCAGTATGATCACTGGGCTACGTTTTTTCGCATCCAAACGCACTCCTTTGGAGGTGCAGAACTCGGAAGCCAAGCCGGAACGTGCTGGAGCCGAGCTGAAGAGAGTGAACGCGGAAGTAAAAAACGCGTGGGGCCGAGCCGATTTCAGAGTCGAACGCGTGGATCTGGGCGAGCGCGTGAATCGGCGATACGGAAGCTGTGAAACGCGTGCAGCCGCGTTTCGCCGGAGGTTGCAGAGAGGTTGAAGCTGCTGCACTCGTCCGATGCCGGGGGTGATCGAGAAGGAGGTCTCTGGCGACAAAGGCGACCGGAGAACGACCAGAGAGGGACGACGCTGCAGAATCGAGGCCGGAGGAGCTGCGGTCGTCTGAGAGGGAGGACGACGGCAGCTGTGGTGGCGTGAGGCCGGCGACGGAAAAAAAAAAAAACAGAGACCTAGGAAGGCTCTGATACCATGAAAGTGGGTGAAAATCTTCCGTGCTTTCTTTATTGACTAGTGACATTTAAATATGTAATTTACAACACTAATTACAAATTAGTCCTACTACTATTAGAATAGTGATAAAAGTCAAAGTAGGAAGAACGTATAAGCTAGCCTGATATATACTTCCTCCAGGACCCTAGGAAATTATGTAAATTCTTCAAAAAAAAAATGTGTCATCTTTATGTAGTTATACAATTATCTATGTAGGCTTTTGAAGATTTCATATCTATCCTCAGAAAATATAATTTGCTTGCATATATTTCTTTCTATCCTCCAAAAAGTAAATTTTTTTCATTTTTTTTTTTGTTATGGATTATTTCCAATTTGCACACCCTTGACTCAGCTACGAGGGTGTGTGCAAACTGAACCTTTGGGAGATTTTTGAACCTCGACTTTGATTTTCCGACTTTCTACTAAGCCTGGTTTCAAAGTTTTTTTTTTTTTTTTAGAAGCTTGGTTCAAAAGCTTAACTAAAGATGACAGTCAGGTCATTCACGAGATGACTAAGAGAATTATCCACGGATTTATCTCAAATCACATACTTGGTCTCTTACTTTTCGTGGATGTAAGATTTTCTGTCAATTCCTTATAGGAGTATCTGCTTATTAGTTACTTCTTCCGTTCCTTCTTTTTCTTTCTGCTTGATTTTAGGGGTTCCTTCAGTCAAATTTAAATAAGAAGAGAGTGAACAGAGATAATAATAGTTATGTTGACAACCGGAGGCCATATGCCTATCATGTTACATATGCACACTTATTTCTTCTGACAAGAGAAGTGATGGAAAATAAACTCAGCTCAAGGTTTCCTAATAGAGGTACATGGACATAGAAAATGTTAAGTGGATTCTCAAAAAAAAAGAAAAAAAAAAGAAAATGTTAAGTGGCAGTGTGGCACATTGTTATTCTCTAAGAAAAGTTGACCTAAATGGGCTCTATGGACTGGGCTTTGGTGCACAAATTTCCCTTCCCTATAAATAAAAACAGCCATCAATTAAATTACCCCCACTTCCCAGTTCCACAATATTTTATTATTTTGGGCTACGGAGCTACAAGGCCCATAAGCACTGTGTGCGTTTCACTCAAATTTATTTTTTGAAAATTAGAAATATATATATATATATATACACACACACACACACACACACACACACACATATACATACATACATACAAATGACTCGTATCCGTGGGACACTTATAATATATCACTTAACTCACTCAAGGTTATAGGGCCATTATAAAATATATATTATTTGACTTATATTTAATTTCTTCAGGTAAATCTTGATAATAAAGATATATAAAAGGGTAAAAGACAAAAATCGCCCCTCGAATATGGGTTATATACAAAAACAATCCTCGTGTTTGGGGATATACAAAAATCACCCCTGTCGAGACAAAAACCACCCCTGCCAGTGGATGGACATTAGACGAAAAGCACCCTTCTGTTACAATCAATTAGTATGAGGGTGCAATCTGTCTTTTTTATGACAATTTTGTCCCTATTTGATTTTTTTTTTTGTTTTCATGTTGCATATGTTCTTGGTGTTCTTCATAATTTTAATGTTCTTCATGTTCTTTGCCCGCCACTACCACCAAGTCACCACCAGCAACACCGCCACCATCACCACCAAATCACTACCAGCAACACCGCCGCCACCACCACTTGAATCTCCATCAATAACATCACCACCACTGAATCCCCACCACCAACACAACAACACAAAAATAAACAACAAAAACAAAAATAAAGGAAACAGACTCAGATCAATACTTGAAAACAGTCGAAGAAGATTGCACCACCATGGCTGCAAAGTTAATTACGCCGCCAGGAAAGTAACAATTTCTCAGCAACTGAGTTCAGTTTATGGATTTCATCATCGCCCAATAGAGGGCGCAAATCAAGATCATACAAACAAACCAAAGCCACAAACAGATTTGTTAAGAACAGAAAAAATCAAAGCCAAATCAAAGCAACAAATCCTTGAAGGCTTCGGTCAAGCCACAAATCAACAACCATAACACATCAAACCGAACAGCAGACCCATCGGTCAATTAAACCCCAAATTCATCGTCACGGCCTCGTATCAACCAAAACCAGGAGGGGGTTGAATGTGAGGTGAGATTTTGTGTAAACCAACCCAGCACAAACCCAGATAATCAAACGATTCAAACCTTTTATCCCAGAAGAGAATAATAAGATGTATACCATTACCAAGCCCTGAGACCAAAATCTCAGCTTCCTTCTGCCAAAGCCCGAGGGAGGCAAGGATTCCATAGAGCCAACCAAACAAAAACATGATTTGTAGGAGAGAAAATCAAACTTCCAGATCCGAACGAATTGAGGGCTAGAACGTCACCGCAACGAACATCCAAAATCTAGATCGATCTATCGATCTACGAACGCACTGGTTCGCAATCTCTCAATGTACTCAACGACAAATCATCTGAGAAGGCTCGTAAGAGAGAGAATCGCTATAAATTAGAAGACCACTACCAAGTACCAACCCTAGAGATACAGAGCATTTGCGGAAATGGAAGAGAGGATAAGGAGAAAAACTGAGTCGCGCTCCGGCTGGCTCTGGTGGTCCGACGGGGAGAAAGAGAGAGAGGGACGGAGGTGTGTGAGAGGCGCTGGTGGTGGTGGGTTGGAGGACGACGCCGAAGCCTGGACGGTGAGGATGGTGCTGCGATGGCTTCTGGGTTTCAAGGCAGGAGGAGGAGGAGAGGGCTGAGTGAGAGAAGAGGAGGCTAGGGTTTGGAATTGAGGGGAGAAGGGAAGGTAGTGGAATTTATAGTGAGGTAATTTCGTAAAATATTAGGGGCATTTTTGTCTTTTTGTCCATCCGTTAATTCACCGTTACCTCCATCCACTGACAGGGGTGGTTTTTGTATATCCCCGAACACGAGGGTTGTTTTTGTATATACTCCAAACACGGAGGGTGGTTTTTGTCTTTTACCCTATATAAAACTATTTTTTTTTATGTTATAGGCAATTAACAATTAATTAGATAAAGACATGTTCTTTTAGATCTAAGATACATTTTTTAAAAAGTTATCCACGATAAAATAGAATTTTGAAACAGTTTGTTAGATGAAAGAGAGATTTCAAGATATAACAATATCTCATCATTTATGTTCGTAAAAAAAATAAAAAAAAAAATAAAAAAAACTGTATCATTTATACGTTTTAAATAATTTGTCTTTTTAATAAAGTCTCTAATAAAAAAAGAGTTGAAGATAAGCGGATCAAAATGTCTTGAGACATTTCTTAAGATTGACTGGCTAGGATGTTCGCGTTGACTAATTTTCGGAGGGAAACACATAGCTGATTTATTATATATAATAGGCAATTAACAATTAATTAGATAAAGACATGTTCTTTTAGATCTAAGATACATTTTTAAAAAAGTTATTCAAGATAAAATAGAATTTCGAAACAGTTTGTTAGATGAAAGAGAGATTTCAAGATATAACAATATCTCATCATTTATGTTCGTCAAAAAAAAACAAAAAAAAAATAAAGCTGTATCATTTATACGTTTTAAATAATTTATCTTTTTAATAAAGTCTCTAATAAAAAAAAGTTGAAGATAAGCGGATCAAAATGTCTTGAGACATTTCTTAAGATTGACTGGCTAGGATGTTCGCGTTGACTAATTTTTGGAGGGAAACACATAGCTGATTTATTATATATAATAGGCAATTAACAATTAATTAGATAAAGACATGTTCTTTTAGATCTAAGATACATTTTTAAAAAAGTTATCCAAGATAAAATAGAATTTTGAAATAGTTTGTTAGATGAAAGAGAGATTTCTAGATATAACAATATCTCATCATTTATGTTCGTCAAAAAAAAAAAAAAAAAAAAAAAAAAAAAAAAAAAACTGTATCATTTATACGTTTTAAATAATTTGTCTTTTTAATAAATTCTCTAATAAAAAAAATAGTTGAAGATCAACGGATCAAAATGTCTTGAGTCATTTCTTAAGATTGACTGGCTAGGATGTCCGCGTTGACTAATTTTTGGAGGGAAAACCTAGCTGATTTATTTATTTATAACATTTATATAAAGAGGCTAAGGGAATTAAGGAGGGGCGGTTTTGGCGACGTGGCCCAATCAGGAGCCATTTTCGAACTCAAATGATAATTACCATGTTGCCCCTGTCATACTTCTCAATCCCTGGTTCTTGGTGTACAGAGGAGTTGAAATAATGACTGTTTTGTTATACCCCTGAGTTTTGAAGTGTGGCTTCTCGGAGAAGCTCATTCCCCTTTAGAGAAATAGAAACACGGAGAGAGAGAGTTGCGAAGAAGAGGCGGTTGCGGTGTCGGTGTCGATGGCAATGGCGAGGGTTTCGCAACTTTGAGGAAATCGAAGATTGAACATGGTAAGCTCAAAGACCCATCGCTCTCTCTTCAATGGCGTTTTCGGTTTGGTGGAGGCCTGCTTGGGTTGGGTTATGTTCTATGCTTTGGCCTAGGCACGGAAGCAGAACCAGGTATGTTCTTCTTTCTTTCAGCCATATTCGCGGCGCTGATGCTGGGCTTGCATTTGGTTGGTGGTGGTTGATCGATTGGCTTGTGGGTAGTTGATTGATAAAAGTCAACTTCATAATCAACAATAAGTCAACAGTCAACCCCGTGGTTGAAAGTAAGTCGAAATACTGCATTTGGTTAAGTAAAGTCAATGATCAATTATGTCTTCCACACAAAATTTAATGAAATAGTTATGAAGGTCATACTAAGTATTTAGAGTTTATGGTTTAACATTTAGAGTTTAGGGTATATGGGGCGAATGGAAAAAGGCACACAGAAAGAACTTATTGTGCCCTTCTTTGTGTTCCCATCTTCATGAGGGGCTCATCGAGATGAGTACAAAAATGGGTGCGCGCACTAACATCACTTCACCACTCACGTTTGATATAGTCACATGTTCACCCATTCCAGTTCAAGAGGACACTTCCACTCCTACAGTGTGCCACTTTAGGAAAACTACCCCTAGTTGTGACGTCGTTTGCAACAACCCCCTTATCCGGCTCGGACAAGATCGGGAGGGCGATGCTAAAAGTAACGGTGGAAGTCAAAAGCATAACATCCAAACTTAATTATTTATTACATAAGCTTAGTTACTTAATGCATACCCCCAGTATAACGAAACTAACACATTGCAACTCCCATTTTTAAAATAGGCTTATTGCATCCCCCATTTGCAACAAATCCTACTTATTGAAACTGGTAAAATAATTTCGTTAAATAGTTAACGGAATAAGCCGTTAGTTGACTATTATGTCCTTTTCTTTGAGGGTAAATTCGTCTAATCCTATTTAGGTATGAACACTAATAACAATACGTAATCACCAGCGCTGCTGCTACTATCGCAGCAATACAACCCACATTCCGGGGAGCCTACCCAGATTCCGGCGAACCAATCCTAAATTCCAGCTATATTCAGCTGCCACCAAGCCTCACAATCAATAAAACAATGCTTACAGACAAAAGAGAGAGTAAGTATAGAGGGAGAAATAGATCCACCTAGCAATGAATCCAGAGAAACACAGCCACTGCTTCCTCTTCGTCTCGGCCATAAACGCCTCCGGCACACCCACCACCAAACATAGCAGATTCCGACAAATTGGCGTCGAACAACCAAATTGGCAAGAACCCCGTCAACGCCGACCCAGACATGAAGTGATGAAACCCAGTTGGTTCCAGTTAACCCAAGCATGAATATAGCTCAAATTGAACGAATCTTTCCACTCCCGGCCACCATCCCCTGTAAATCGAACAACTACAACCCTTGAATCTAATAAATTTTGTAACTGGTAGTGGACAAAGATTCAAACCTATCAGCAGATAGGAGAATCGACGAATTGAGAGAAAGAAGGCCAGAGACAGGGGTTTGATTGTTTTGAACTTATGTGTAGGCTTCTTCAATCTTCAATTGAACTTGTGAAATGATTGAGAAAGAGGGGCAGAGATGGAGAGAGGCGAAGTGAATCAGGGATGCTCGATCCCCTTTCTTTTCATCCCTTTTTTTGTGTGAAAGTAACCCTTTTTCATCCAAATCTTCTTCCGTTACAATTTTTTCTTTATCTTTTTCTTATTCTTATTTTATTTTCTTTTATATTTATCTTTGTTTTTTTTTCTTTTCATCTTTTTTATAATGACGATTTTACCCTCCTTATCCAGTTAGTGTTTGGATGGATTTTTCTACCAGTTTCAATAAGTATGATTTATTGCAAATGGGGGATGCAATAAGCATATTCTAGAAGTGGAGGTTGCAATGTGTTAGTTTCGTTATACTGGGGGTATCTATTAAGTAATTAAGCCTATTACATAATATTAAACATCACAAAGTGTCTCTAGATATTACACAAGTGTTTTCAAAACTACAACGTCATTCTTGCTAACTAAACTAGATTCAACTGAAGGTGAAATCCAACTAAGTGAGTCTCGTACCCAGCTACACCTTAGTCTTCAGCTCCTAAACCTGCGGTGGGAAGGAAACATGAACCGCAGTTTTCAAAGTCAGCATGGAAATACTGAGTAAGTGACACCCAAGCTCGTAAAATAGAAGATGAGGCATAACTTTCTTTTCACAATAAATATAAAGAGGAAATAAACCATAAAAATGTAAAAATTGCAGAGTAAATCAGGAACTCAAATATAAATTGTAAAACAGTAAGAAGTGAACCTGATGCATCCAGTAAAAACACTTATAAAATTCTCATTCTTTTGATCTTCCTTTCTCAACTTTCAAACTGGGAGGATTAGTCCCAATCTCTTTCTTCTTTTCATTTATAGATGATCAAATTTCAGAGAAACTGTATTATTAACTGTGTTGATACGGGGAAGAATCTACTATAAATCTCGCATACTCCAAGACCTTAAGTGTCGGCACCCCTCTAAGACTTCTTGCGGCCAGAGAGGTGAGTACAGGGAGCAATAATAATAACCACGGGTCGAGTCAAGCTCGTGTTGGAATAGATGCCCTAGAGGCAATCGTAGATTTAGTATGAACAATGTTTTGGCTAGAATATTCATTTATTATTTATGGCGATATTTAATATAATGAAGTCCTTAGATAAAATGTGTTATTTATCTTAAATATCCCTAGTCCATTATATTGATTAATAGGACAATCAAATATAGACTAGTATGTGGATAG
The DNA here is from genome assembly GCA_023055425.1 of Linanthus parryae. Lineage (NCBI taxonomy): Eukaryota > Viridiplantae > Streptophyta > Magnoliopsida > Ericales > Polemoniaceae > Linanthus > Linanthus parryae. Next base: position 5,937,147 of record JALGPY010000002.1, read on the forward strand.
ATTAATATGGAGATATCAAGTCTAACACATGGGTATGCATTAGGAGTAATGGCATACTGGATTGACCCACGACGAAAAGGATACATTAGATTATGTGAAGTCACAATCGCTTTTCGTAGTACTAATATTATTGCAAACCTTGGACTTGAATTCACTAGATACTCTAGTTGTGAAATATTGCGCTTTGATGTTATCAAACGTTACACCGTAACTGGGTAATCATAAAGGTGGCTATCGGGCGTGATAGGAAGCAAGCTTAGAGATCGTAGTGATGTAGATAGGATTTGGCCCTCCCACATAATGGGGGTAAATATCCACGGGCACTCGAGGGATGAGGCTTATTGAATGTCTGGCCAGACTCAGATAAATTAATATAGAGATATTAATGTTATCTGCAAGTATAAGCATAATCCCAGGATCGAGGAACTATGGATTGGATATACGAGTGTGACTATTTATGTCTCGTGTCCAATCCGGATATGGAGACAAAGGGATAATGCAATATGACATATTGGGCACAAAGGTTTGTCGGGATCACTGACTATTTCTATGGGTTGGGTGGCATGGATGTGTTGCTAGACACCGCTCCATGTTAGTAATAGTTACTACCAACTATATAGAAACCTATGGGGTCACACGTCAAATAGAGTAGAGCTAGATTTGGGATTAATTAATATAAATTAATTAATAGAAGGATCATTGTGCAACACCTTGAAAACTTAGTAGGACTAATTTGCAAGGAAGGGAATAGTTCTAGTCCTACTAGAACAAGAAAACTCTAATATGGAAACAACAAGGAGTTGTTGGAGTATATATATAAGAGGCTCTAGCTTCCTTCCCATATGATTGTTATTAGACATAACATAAGGAGTGGGAGAGAGCAAAAGAGAGAGCAAGAGAAGAGCTAGGCCGAGACCTAGCCCCCGTCCGCCCCTCTACCCGACGGCACAAGGAGGACCGAACCTCCTTGGTTCCTTTTTGTTGCTTTGATCTTCTTCCCTCTTCCTCCGGGTTCAAGCTAGCACTTGTTTGAAGGAAGAATCTAGATCTCACCTCTAGACGTGGATCAACCGTAGAGACGAGGACATCATTCTTCGTGTGATCTCACAAATCAAAAGGTACACATCTTCTATGACCCTAATCATGTTATGATGTCTCTTCCGGTGATCCTTGGTGGGCTTTGAGTAGGATTAATTTTGTTATTCCGATGCGTTACCTATGTCAAAACCCAACAGTGGTATCAGAGCCACAGGTCGTAGAACATAACATGATCTTATGTGTTTACGATTTCAGTTCATACACCGTATTATTGTTTATTACGCGAAAACTGAAAAATTGGCTTAGTAGATGCAATATTGAATTTGATTCAATCAAACAAGACCCAATTTTAACATTGGATGTTAGAATTGGTGAGTTTAATCACATAGGATGTGAATAATTGGGTTCTTGAAAAATTAGGGTTCATGGGCACATGATTGAAAAGGGGTTTTCAATTATGGAACAAAGTTATGGAAATAAATCCATAAGGAAACAACCTTGCTTGGGCAACAAGGAAGAGGGAAGGAGACTAGGGCCGAAACCCTAGCGGCCCGCCCCTCCCTTGCGCGCCAAGCAAGGCCGCGGGCCTCTAGGCGTGCGGCGGTCCTAGGGTTCGGGCCACTTGTTGGCTTGGGCCCTTTGGACCGTTGTAAAACCCTAGTTACCCAATTTCATTAAAATTACACAAGCGCGTTAAAAATTGGTTTTTAGCTGTATTATGTGCTCAATCGCATGGTGGATGAATATGGCCTAGGATTGTGGATGTTTATTGTTTTGTGGTTTGGTTTACGGCCTGCGAGCTGATCAAATTAATGTAATAATTAATTAGTTTTACGACCTGCGAGTCGTCTTTTTCTCCTCGACATGTGAGGCTTTTGTTATTTATTCTAGATGTTAGGCTAGAATTAGAAATATTTAGATGATAGCCAAGAACGTGGAGAAGAAGACCGGAGAACCAAAGGAGCCAAAAGACATCCCTAGGCGCACAGCTATGGTGGAGCACATGGAGATGAGCTCGGCACTTTAGGGCAATTAGATATTATCATTGGCTTGATAATATCATTAGTCTAGGGGCCATATCCATGCCACGTTTTTTTGTTTTGTGGATGTTTATTATTCATGCCTTGTTATTTATTTTGTGTGTATGACGCTACTAGCAAAACGATAACAAGATAATAATAAACAAAGTTGGATTTTTATTGTGGATGGCCCAATCCAAATAAGTAGACCATGTTGATAAGATCAACCAAACAACTTAAAAGAAATCCCTCAAATAAATATTGCGTTTTGCCTTCTCTTGCCAAAACACCCTTCATGATCATGGCCTATTAAAATTTGGGCTTGCCAAAGCAAGGCGATTTTAATTTTTCATGATGTGTTGCGGACGACGCAAGCTAGTAATGCGTGTATGTTGAAAACAAGAGGTTGGACACAACTAGGCAAGAGTCAATTGGATTGATGAGCTTAGAGGCATGACAATTAGGAGTTATCCATTGGATAAAGAATAAAAGGAATTTATTCACCTAATTTGACCAAGAGTTACATGGGATGCAATTGGAATGGTTCCTACCTAAATAACCAATTCTTGGGTGACTTGCCAAAGCAAGCTCAAGAAGAAGTGAAAAAGGGATCTTGGACCCACTAGAAAGTATAAAGATGTTTTCCGATTTAATAGTGAGGGCTATTAATCCGAAGAAAATAGTGGGAGCTATATTTAATGATCTAGCCATTGTTAAATATAGTCAAATTGTTCAAAATACTAAATTGCATATTTCTCGTTTTGTAGAATTCCAAATCGCAAACAACAACGCATCGAGTTCATCCCTACGATCTGTCCTTGAGAAGGATAAATTGTCTGGAACAAATTTCCTTGATTGGTATAGAAACTTGAGGATTGTCCTCAAGCAAGAAAAGAAGCTGTACGTCTTGGACACTCAGATTCCAGACCCACCACAAGATGAGTCTCTACTAGCGGAAGTAAGGGCACGTCAGAAACATATTGATGATTCTAATGACGTGACTTGCCTCATGCTTTGCACCATGACTGGTGAGCTTCAGAAGCAACACGAGAACATGGAAGCCTATGATATGATCAGACACTTGAAACAATTGTTTCAGGAACAGGTAAGGCATGAGCGCTATGAGGTGTCTAAAGCATTGTTCAAAAGCAGCCTTGCAGAGGGGAATCCAGTAGGCCCTCATGTACTTCGAATGATCAAGTACATAGAGAACCTTGAGAGACTGGCGTAATAAACAATAATACGGTGTATGAACTGAAATCGTAAATACATAAGATCATGTTATGTTCTACGACCTATGGCTCTGATACCACTGTTGGGTTTTGACGTAGGTAACGCAGCGGAATAACAAAATTAATCCTACTCAAAGCCCACCAAGGATCACAGGAAGAGACATCATAACATGATTAGGGTCATAGAAGATGTGTACCTTTTGATTTGTGAGATCACACGAAGAATGATGTCCTCGTCTCTACGGTTGATCCACGTCTAGAGGTGAGATCTAGATTCTTCCTTCAAACAAGTGCTAGCTTGAACCCGGAGGAAGAGGGGAGAAGATCAAAGCAACAAAATGAACCAAGGAGGTTCGGCCCTCCTTGTGCCGTCGGGTAGAGGGGGCGGACAGGGCTAGGTTTCGGCCTAGCTCTTGTCTTGCTCTCTCTTTTGCTCTCTCCCACTCCTTATGTTATGTCTAATAACAAAATCATATGGGAAGGAAGCTAGAGCCTCTTATATATATACTCCAACAACTCCTTGTTGTTTCCATATAAGAGTTTTCTTGTTCTAGTAGGACTAGAACTATTCCCTTCCTTGCAAATTAGTCCTACTAAGTTTGCAAGGTGTTGCACAATGATCCTTCTATTAATTAATCTATATTAATTAATCCCAAATCTAGCTCTACTCTATTTGACGTGTGACCCCATAGGTTTCTATATAGTTGGTGGTAACTATTACTAACATGGAGTGGTGTCTAGCAACACATCCATGCCACCCAACCCATAGAAATAGTCAGTGATCCCGACAAACCTTTGTGCCCATTATGTCATATTGCATTATCCCTTTGTCACCATATCCGGATTGGACACGAGACATAAATAGTCACACTCGTATATCCAATCCATAGTTCCTCGATCCTGGGAATATGCTTATACTTGCAGATAACATTAATATCTCTATATTAATTTATCTGAGTCTGGCCAGACATTCAATAAGCCTCATCCCTCGAGTGGCCGTGGATATTTACCCCCATTATGTGGGAGGGAAAAATCCTATCTACATCACTACGATCTCTAAGCTTGCTTCCTATCACGCCTGATAGCCACCTTTATGATTACCCAGTTACGGTGTAACGTTTGATAACATCAAAGCGCAATATTTCACTACTAGAGTATCTAGTGACTTCAAGTCCAAGGATTGCAATAATATTAGCACTACGAAAAGCGATTGTGACTTCACATAATCTAATGTATCCTTTTCGTCGTGGGTCAATCCAGTATGCCATTACTCCTAATGCATACCCATGTGTTAGACTTGATATCTCCATATCAATCTATCCACATACTAGTCTATATTTGATTGTCCTATTAATCAATATAATGGACTAGGGATATTTAAGATAAATAACACATTTTATCTAAGGACTTCATTATATTAAATATCGCCATAAATAATAAATGAATATTCTAGCCAAAACATTGTTCATACTAAATCTACGATTGCCTCTAGGGCATCTATTCCAACACGCATGAGCAGGATACCCTATGCTTCGGCCATAGGATCCATCATGTACGCCATGCTATGTACTAGACCAGACGTGTCATACGCATTGAGCATGGTGAGCAGATACCAGTCCAATCCGGGTGAGAGTCACTGGATTGCTGTCAAGAACATCCTGAAATACTTGAGAAGAACTAAGGATGTATTCTTGATATTTGGAGGTATGGAAGAGCTAAGTGTAAAGGGTTACACTGACGCGAGCTTCCAAACCGACAAGGATGATTACAGATCGCAGTCTGGATACGTGTTTTGCCTGAATGGAGGAGCTGTAAGCTGGAAGAGTTCCAAGCAAGGAACAATTGCTGATTCTACAACAGAAGCTGAGTACATTGCTGCTGCGGAAGCGGCAAAAGAGTCAGTATGGATAAAGAAGTTTATCGCTGAGCTCGGTGTGGTCCCTAGCATAGTGGATCCCATAGAGTTGTACTGTGACAACTCTGGGGCAATCGCACAGGCGAAGGAACCAAGATCGCACCAAAATTCAAAGCATGTACTTAGGAGATTCCATCTTATCCGTGATATGATCGATCGAGGAGATGTGAAGATGTGCAAGATTCCAACGGATGACAACGCGTCAGATCCGCTAACGAAACCTCTTGCGCAGCGAAAGCTTGAAGAGCACGCCAGATCTATAGGCATACGAGATGCGCCAGATTGGCTCTAGTGCAAGTGGGAGACTGCTGGAATAGATGCCCTAGAGGCAATCCTAGATTTAGTATGAACAATGTTTTTTGCTAGAATATTCATTTATTATTTATGGCGATATTTAATATAATGAAGTCCTTAGATAAAATGTGTTATTTATCTTAAATATCCCTAGTCCATTATATTGATTAATAGGACAATCAAATATAGACTAGTATGTGGATAGATTGATATGGAGATATCAAGTCTAACACATGGGTATGCATTAGGAGTAATGGCATACTGGATTGACCCACGACGAAAAGGATACATTAGATTATGTGAAGTCACAATCGCTTTTCGTAGTGCTAATATTATTGCAATCCTTGGACTTGAAGTCACTAGATACTCTAGTTGTGAAATATTGCGCTTTGATGTTATCAAACGTTACACCGTAACTGGGTAATCATAAAGGTGGCTATCGGGCGTGATAGGAAGCAAGCTTAGAGATCATAGTGATGTAGATAGGATTTGTCCCTCCCACATAATGGGGGTAAATATCCACGGCCACTCGAGGGACAAACTTATTGAATGTCTGGCCAGACTCAGATAAATTAATATAGAGATATTAATGTTATCTGCAAGTATAAGCATAATCCCAGGATCGAGGAACTATGGATTGGATATACGAGTGTGACTATTTATGTCTCGTGTCCAATCCGGATATGGAGACAAAGGGATAATGCAATATGACATATTGGGCACAAAGGTTTGTCGGGATCACTGACTATTTCTATGGGTTGGGTGGCATGGATGTGTTGCTAGACACCGCTCCATGTTAGTAATAGTTACTACCAACTATATAGAAACCTATGGGGTCACACGTCAAATAGAGTAGAGCTAGATTTGGGATTAATTAATATAAATTAATTAATAGAAGGATCATTGTGCAACACCTTGCAAACTTAGTAGGACTAGTTTGCAAGGAAGGGAATAGTTCTAGTCCTACTAGAACAAGAAAACTCTAATATGGAAACAACAAGGAGTTGTTGGAGTATATATATAAGAGGCTCTAGCTTCCTTCCCATATGATTGTTATTAGACATAACATAAGGAGTGGGAGAGAGCAAAAGAGAGAGCAAGAGAAGAGCTAGGCCGAGACCTAGCCCCCGTCCGCCCCTCTACCCGACGGCACAAGGAGGACCGAACCTCCTTGGTTCCTTTTTGTTGCTTTGATCTTCTTCCCTCTTCCTCCGGGTTCAAGCTAGCACTTGTTTGAAGGAAGAATCTAGATCTCACCTCTAGACGTGGATCAACCGTAGAGACGAGGACATCATTCTTCGTGTGATCTCACAAATCAAAAGGTACACATCTTCTATGACCCTAATCATGTTATGATGTCTCTTCCTGTGATCCTTGGTGGGCTTTGAGTAGGATTAATTTTGTTATTCCGCTGCGTTACCTACGTCAAAACCCAACAGCTCGAAAATACTAAAATAATAACCACGGGCCGAGGCAAGCTCGACAATACTAAAATATTAACCACGGGCCGAGGCAAGCTCGACAATACTAAAATAATAACCACGGGCCGAGTCAAGCTCGACAATAATAAAATATTAACCACGGGTCGCGTGACAGAAGTCAACACGACAATAATAATAAGCTTCTCCCGCACAACTCTTTTCACTTTATGTTATTACGCATTATTAATTTTTGTGTGACAGTATCAAATCAAAGCAACTTCTTTAAATTGCAAGAAAATCTCAAATAAAACATTTAAATCGCAAACACATTTTGAGACGGTATTAAAATCAACTTGCGACACGAAAGGAGCTTGGCACGCAAGGCTTGGCATGTTCACTTACCTTAGTTCACAGCCACTAGCATGTAAAAGATTCTATTTAGCTGTCGTCTACAAACCTGTCACCTAAAAACTATATTTTCTTATAAATCGCAAGTCCAACTATATAAGCATAGTACTTTGAATCAGTGTTCCTACTAAGTCTTTAGTTCAATCTAATACCCTTTCGTTGGTTCCTCAACGTTTCTCTTCAGTTATATTTTCTTATTAACAACACATGTATTTTCAGGTAGCAACGGAGTTCTATTTCTAAAGATAATTTCTTTTCTTAAAACTATTTAGTCGTAGATGATCACTTCATAACATAGTGTAATAAGATATATAAATACTTAAGTAATTACGTAAAATGCTAAAGAAAACAATTATTGATTCATATCTACCAATTCTTGTAATCATAGAAAATATTAATGGAATGATTTTGAAACTTTCCACAAGCCATAACAACTCGCAAATATTGGAAGACATCCATTTAAACGAGACCGAACAATTATTTTATTTTTCTAGAAAACGAGTTTTATTTTAAATTACCCTATAATTATTCAATACTTATTCTAAATTCATTCAATTAAAATAGTATCCCAAAATCATATTATATGTTTCTAATATAGATAATCAATTTATGCAAAGGACAAGTGAGTCACCACAAACATTCCTAGGTCGACACCCCCCCCCCCTTATATTTCTGAAAAATACAAAAAACTACCCCCCCCCCATATGAGTCTCACGAGAACTCCATGACCCAAGAATCCCGAATTGTTTCAAATCCACCAAGCTTGTATTTTGACTACATAGAACAACTTATAAAGGGATTTAGAGCGTACCTTGGCCAAATTTGGCGGAAAACGGTTGAGAAACGAGTCTCTACGGGTTCGTCGTCGATGTAATCGGAGGTGAAGCTTGACAGAGCTTCTCCAGTGGGTTCTGGACTTGGATGAAACTTCCTCGAGCTTAGTTGGACCTACAGGAGTCGTGAGAGACGGAGAAAATGGCCTGGGTGCCTCTATTTTGGATTGGCCGAACTCCTTGCCGGAAAAGATGGAGCTTCGCCGGCGATTGGCGGTGGTGGTTGGCTGTGACTTCTTATTTCTCCTTCTGGGTATTGGACAAAGAGAGAATGACTGAGAGGGTGCAACAGAGTTGAAGAGAAAGGGGAAAACAAAATGGTGGTAGCTTCGGGTGTCTTCCCCGGCGGCGGCAGCGGGGGTGTTGGCTCTGCGCTGCTGCTGCTTGCTGCCTCGACTGCTGATTGGAGGACAGAGAGAAAGTGAGGTAGAGGGTAAGAGAGCTGAGAGAGAGCAGAGAGTGATGGAAGTGACGGGGGTTCTTGTTTTTGCCGAGAGGAAGCTTGGTGGTTGTGGTGGTGATTGAATGTTGGTGATGGTGGTAGTTGCTGCTTGCTGTTGCTTCTGGTTTCTGAGACCAGAGAGATGGGGAGGGAGAGAGAGTTGGGCAGTGAGTAGGTGGTGGTGGTGGGTTTGCTTTGCCGAGCAACAATGGTGGCGGTGAAGATGATGAAGGTGATGTTGTTGGTGGCGGCTGGTGATGAGGGTGGATCCTCGTGCTGCTGGGGGTGTGAGGAGCTTTTAAAGCTCAGCTTACTTGGAGGCCAAGCTAGAGAGGGCGGTGGAGTTTGGGGCGGTGAAGTGTGATGGTGACTGTGGCGGTGAATGAAGTCTCCCGAAGAACAACTTGAAAAAGAAGATGAAGTTGGAGAAAAATCTAAGGTGTGGGTGGAGCACCAAGAGAAAGAATGATTGGGTGTAGCCTATTCACACTTCTTCACGGTGGTCGGACACGCGCTATTATCTAAAAAACTAAAAAGTTAACGAAACGCTCCCGTAACAATTCACGAATACTTATATAATATTCTTCTAAAATTATATACAAACAAAACTTAATAATTTACCCAAATAGTATTTTGTAAATAAAATTATTATTATGATTCTAAGATTACCGTTTTACCCTTGTTAATTAAACGGGGTATTGCATCGTTAGTCTGTGGTGGTGGCGCGTCCCTGGTAGTAGTTTTTGTATAAATTTACCTTCTTAAACTGGGGTGACCATTGAAGCACCCACTGGATGTATAAATTATAGTTCAATTGACAATAATGAAATTGAACATTTGTTAATGTCACAACAAGTGGCATTACGGTCAATATAAAATAAATAACTTTTGGCAGAAAATCACCTCGCACTTTCGCCTCGCTGTAATTGAAAAACATGGAGAGAGAAAAAGCAAACCCTAATTTTGAATTCATAAAGATGAAGTTCTTAAAGATGAAAATACAGAAGATCCGAACTTAAATCTCACAAACCGGGAAGGAGATGAAGTTTATCTAAAAACTTTGGGCTAAACTATAAAAGAAGAAAACTAAGTAACTGGTTGTTGCAGCAACCAATAGGATGCTGCCACCTCATCCTAGCGGTGTCACAATGACCAATCAGTGTGTGAGGAGCTAACGCCACCGTTCCACTTGAAGAGAAGAGGTGGATAAGACGTTAGGATCCAACACTTCATGCTGCTTCCTGAACTTGATCGAACGGTAGCTGAAAGACAAAGAGTTATTGTTCATTTGGTCATATGATACCAAATAAAAAGTAATCTGAGAACAACTGCATTTCTTCCAGGCTTCAAGAGCTTCAATCTATAAACTGAAAGCTCAATATGTTCAATACCCCACCCCCTCAAGTTGGAGAGTGGATCAACTTCACTCACAACTTGGAGAAGAGAAAACCAAAAACACCAGGATGAAGAGGTTTGGTTAGGATATCAGCTAGCTGATGACTGGTAGGAATGTACCTCAAAGTGAGAACTCTCTTCTGGAGCAAATCGCCGATAAGATGACAATTTATTTCAATGTGTTTAGTCTTATCATGGAATACTGTATTGGCTGCTAATTGGAGAGATGAATTACTGTCACATAAGACAATTGGTGGAGTAGGAAGTGAAATCCCAAAGTATGAAAGGAGAAAGAGAACCCATTGTACTTCACAAGAGATGACAGTTAGGCTTCTGTACTCTGACTCCGTAGAGCTTCTGGAAATGACATTCTACTTCTTGGATCTCCATGAAACCAGGGAATCACCAATATACATTAAATAACATGTGGTTGATTTCCTTGTATCCAAACAACCACCCCAGTCCGCATCTGAGTAACCCACAAGAGTGAGAGGGGAACTAACAGAGAAAAACAAGCGTTGTGCTGGAGCCTTGCTCATATACCTATGAACATGATGAGCAGCCTTGAGATGAACACTTGTAGGATTTGAGAAAAACTGTGAGAGCTTGTGAACACTTGGCCTGGAGCTGCACAGATACAGTAATTTGACAATTAACTCCTTATATTTAACAACATCAACTGCATTCAAAAATCATAAGTTGCAGCTGAGAGCTTGATACTAGGATCCATGGGTACATTAGCTGGCTTGCAGACAGAGTAAAAATTTTCTTCTAAGATATCTAGAGCAAATTTTCTTTGACAGAAAGAGATGCCAAAGTCATTCCTGGCTATTTCAAATCCCAGAAAATACCAGAGAAAACCCAAGTCCTTGAGCTGAAATTTCTCATTGAGAAGTGGCTTAAGAGCTTGTAGATGAGATAAACCAGACCCCCCCCCCCCCATAATTGTGTCATCAATATAAAAAAGGATACATGTAAAAGAAGTATGAGAATGATGAACAAACAAGGTATAATCAGTCTTACACTGAGTGAATCCCAGCTCCACATGTGTTGTTGAAAACTTGATGTACCATTGTTTGGAGGCCTGTTTGTGGCCATACAAATACTTATTGAGATGACAAACAAGCTTAGTCTTACCAAGAAAAAGAGTAGTGTCAACTGCTGAAATGTCATATCGAGGTGGTAAAGTCATATACACCTCCTCATCTAAGTCTCCATGAAGAAAGGCATTGTTTCCATCTAGTTGAAGTAAATGCCAACCTTTGATGGCTGCAAGAGCTAGTAGACACTTGAGAGTAGGTAGCTTGGCTACTGGTGAGAAAGTATCATTATAATCAATGCCCTCTGTCTGAGTATACCCTTTTGCAACCAGTCTAGCTTTATATCTTTCTATGTCTCAATTAGACTTCAATTTGAATTTCTATACCCAATTGCATCCAACTGCATCATGTCCTGGAGGTAGATTGGTAAGTACCCATGTGTGATTGGATTCAAGTGCTTGAAGCTCAATACTCATGGCTTCTTTCCAGCAGGGATGTTTACAGGCTTCCTGATAACTTTGTGGCTCTTTAACAGCATTGATAGAAGCTAGACACTGAGAGTAAACTGAAGTACGACCAGTACAAGAATCAAACACAACTGGTGTGATGCAAGTTGAGACTAACCTCGGTCTGTTTGTAACATAATCTCTTAAATAACTTGGAGCCCTGATTTCTCTACCACTTCTTTTATGAGGTGGAGAGCTATCCAAAACATGAGACACTCCTGGATTGTCATTATGTGACAGAGTGTCTTCATTATGTCTATCTTTACCATAATGCATAGTGGTTTCAGGGATGATAGAAACTGGAAGTGCCAAATCATCATGGGAAAAGAGAGAAGTGGAAGATGCAAAAGGAAATGTAGTTTCACGAAAGACTACATTCTGGATACTTCAAACTTCTGTTCCCTCAGATTGTATAATTTGTATCCCTTCATCCCAAAAATGTACCCAAGAAAAACACAGGGTAAAGCCCTTGGTTCAAATTTGTTTCTCCCCTGTAACCTGGTAGAACTGTAACACAGACAGCGAAACACTCTTAGTGTAGAATAGTCAGGTAATTCACCATATAAGCACTCATAAGGGGACTTGTTCTTTGTAACTTGAGTGGGTGTTCTGTTGATGAGGAAAGAAGCAGTTAAAATGCTATCTCCCCATAATTTTGAGGGCAAAGATGACTGAAACTTCAAAGCTCTGGCCACCTTAAGAAGATGATGATGCTTTCTTTCAACCACATAAATTTTTTCATGAGCTTCTACACAACTTAGTTGATGTATAATGCATTTCTCAAGCATGAAATTCACAAGAGCCAACTCTTTGGCATTGTCACTTTTGAATTTCTGAATTTTGAGCCCAAATTGTGTTTCAATGAGTGTATAGAACTGTGGAATCAATGTCTGATCCTCTGATTTATGGAATATCAAATAAACTCATGTCATTCTTGTAGCATCATCAACTAAAGTCAAAAAATACCTATGTCCAGCATATGTAGGGTGATGATAAGGACCCCAAATATCACAATGCACCAAAGTAAAAGGTTTGAGTTCCCTTTTTCCAATACTAGGATAATGGAGCTTGTTCTGCTTTGCTTAAGGTCAAACTTCACATTGCGAACTATCAGCAGTTCCAGTAATGTGTAGGAATGGATTGACCCATTTCAACTTAACATATGATGGATGACCCAACCTTTGATGTCAAATTTGATTTGAAAACAAAGAATGACTTTTAGCAGATTGATGACAGTACTTCACAACAGACATTGTCATCAAATATAAGCCATTATACTTGTTTCCTATCCCTAGAACAGTTTTACCATCTTGATCCAAAATTTTACAAGACTCATCATTACACACAAAGACACACTTCTGCACTCTGGCTAACTGAGTCATAGATATAAGATTAAACTGAAAATCTGGGACACACAAGACATCATGAAGCTGGAGAGAAGATGTGAGCTGAACAGTACATGTATGAGTAACTGCAACCCTTTTTCCATTAGGTAGATAGACAAAAACTTCTATAACTGCTGCAACCTTACTCAAGAGAGATAGATCATGACACATATGATATGTAGCTCCACTGTCAATGATCCAAGTGTCATTGCTTGAGCTAAGATCTTTTATGGAACTGTGACAACTCATAACCCCTCCCATGAAGTGCTGATTAAAAGATGACTCTCCTTTTTTATAAGAATGAATTGGACTTTACATCATGCTTGAGTGATGACTGTGAGAAGGAGAACTTGAGCTGGAATCACTGTGACTTCTATAAGGAGAGTGTTGCATTTGAGCACTAATATAATGCATCATCTGTTGACACTGGCTTTGAGATAAAGGAAAAGCCTTTTCTGCCACTCCATCATTAGTAGGTGTAGGCTCAGTGAGGATATTGTGAGTCTGAGACTTGTGCTTATTTTTGAAATTTGGTGGATAGCCATGTAACTTCCAACATTTTGCTTTCACGTGTCCTGTACCCACACAGTGAGTACATGTCAATTTGGACATTTGATTCCCTGAACTAGGAGAAGTCAACCATTTGAGAAGCCTGCCCATGAGATGGTCCTCCATAACTATGACCGTGATGAAATGGGGAAGCATACATAGATGTGGCATTGGTAGGTGACCCTTGAGAGTACATAGTCATAGTAGGCATGCTAGAGTGAGTATCATGGCTTATTGATCCCTGCATCTCTTGCTAAACTACTTTAGCAAAAACTCTATTCAAGTTGGGAAATGGATCTATCAACAAGATTCGATCCCTCACATAAGAATAGCCACAATGCAAGCCCATTAAAAACTGCATAATATGTTCCTGCTGTGTCTTGTTATGTATCATAGCCAGAACATTACAAGTACAGCTACTTAACACTCCACAAGTACACATAGGTATGGCAGTATAGTTTTCTAGTTCATCCCATAAAGATTTCAATTTAGTGAAATAGGTTGTGACACTGGTATTGCCTTGTTTCAGGTTAACAATAGCACTACTAAGTTGAAATACTTTGGGTAGATTTTTATAAGAAAACCTTTCAACTAGGTCATACCAAATTCTCTAGTTGTGGTATAATACACCACACTGGAAGCAATATCTTTGCTCACAGAATTAATCAACCAGGAAATGACCATCCGATCACGTCACTTCCATAAAGAGTACAGTTCAGAGGTTCTCTCTGGTTCAGAGATTACGCCATTAACAAAATCAAGTTTGTTTTTAGCTTCAAGAGCAACAATCATAAATCTGTATCAGTAATTGAAATTGTCACCATTCAACACCTGAGTAACCAATATCATACCTAGAGAATCAGAATTGTGAAGAAAGAATGGTGAAGATCCATCCAGATGACAACGATCGTCAGAAGCCCTAGACGAAGCAACATGAACATCCTCTGGAAGCACCATTTCTAAAACAAGAAATGGAAACTATATCGGCACACCAAAGGCAACCCTAGCAGCTCCAATCAAGGACGAAAAACTACAGATTCGAAGCCAATGGCTCTGATACCATATTGAAAAACATGGAAAGAGAAAAAAAAAACTAATTTTGAATTGATGAAGATGAAGTTCATAAAGATGAAAATACAGAAGATCTGAACTTAAATCTCACAAACCGGGAAGGAAATGAAATTTATCTAAAAACTTGGGGCTACACTATAAAAGAAGAAAAGTAAGTAACTAACTGAATCTCTGCTCTGATGAAGCAGAATGAAGAATATTATCGGTCTCTTGACCAAGTACTCCAATTCATAGACAATCGCGGACTCGTGGAGGCATTTGTAAAATGTGGAAGAACAAGGTATCGAGCTATCACTCTTTGAAAGGTAAGTTCAAATATTGAAGACTAGTAGAAGGATGGTAGCAGTCCAGGGGTTAAGATGCAGGATGGTTGGCTTGTTTTTTCTGAATGAATGCAGACTACTTGTTGCACCAACCAATAGGGTGCTGCCACCTCATCCTATCGGTTCCACAATGACCAATCAGCGTCTTAGGAGCTAAACGCCACCGTTCCACTTGAAGAGAAGAGGCAGATAAGATGTTAAGATCCAACGCTTCCTGCTGCTTCCAGAACTTGATCGAACGCTTGCTGAAAGACAAAGAGTTACTGTTCATTTGGTCATCAGATTACCAAAGGAACAGTAACCTGAGAAAAGCTGCAATTCTTCCAGGCTTCAAGGGCTTCAAACTAGAAACTGAAACCTCAATATGTTCAATACGCTGACACTTAGCTACATACAATATTGCTTTTACCACTTATCGTCTCTGCAGCTTGTAAAATTGCGACACTTCGGTCAAAAGGAAATAACACCGTCAACTTCCGTTAAATAAAATATGAAGAAGAAAAAGAAGAAACAAAGAATAAATAAATAAAATTGGAAGATAGGAAAACGAAAAAGAAAAAATAAAAACAAATGAGAAAAAACGACATTGTCCTTTTTGAAGTATTAAAATACTAAAATGTCACTCACTTATCTAACGGAAGTTAACGGTGTTAGTCCATTGGAACCTCATGCAAGGGATTTTCAACACTCTACCACTTGAGCTACCACCTAAGCTGCTCTATTTGGATTGATACTTACTGAAATTAATTCATTAGTATCAATTCAAATAGTGATCAAGTTCTTGATTACATAGTATCAATTAAACAGATAAGTTCTAATTTTACTTGCCACGTGGACCAATATATTTCACTCAAGGCAGTTGGAGCTCCTACACCCAAGGCTATAGAAAATTGGTATCTTTTATACATGCAATTGGGCTTTAATGGTTATTTATCACCCTAAGAGGACAAATTTTGGCCCAAAATTACTAGAAGTGACGAACCCTGCCCAAACTTACCGTGTAACTTACTCATTGTTCTTTTCAAACGGCTAATTTAAAGGATAAAAAGAAAATGTCTAAAAAGCATACACATAATAAAAAAGCAAACACAGTGATGGTTCGTTAAAACCAGGGTTGCTAGCACGTCTTAGATTTCAAATATTACAAGTCAGTCGGAATAGAGTAGCTTGTAAAAAAACTGATCACAGTGAACCAATTTTCGCCTGAACCAACAAAACAAATTGATCGTTTTATTTGTAGCAATTGGGGACCAGTTTTTGACAAACTGCACTTGTAAGCTTGGTCAATGAGCATCTAAGTAGTTGTCGCTGGACTAAATAACTAATCTGGTGGTAAGTTGCTAATAGTATTAGAGGTTTGCTTTACTTGTGGAAGAAGTATGTTAGAAAAGAAAAGAAGAAACTATAATTTACTGTGCATAGTACTATAGGATACAGCCACGTACTTTTAAGTTTAATTAATAAGAATTATTTTTCCAGGAAAATTAAAGAATTAGATAGAGCTTTGAAGTTGTTGAGAAGCTCCATTTGCAGAAAGAAAACACATTTTAAACACCAACGTGGACAGACATTTTATAGGTAGATTCTTATACCAATTCCATAAATTGACTTTGTGTTTAGCATTTAGTTCATTTCTTAATCAAGCATTCAGCTTAAGTAATTAATAATAACCTAAATGGTCCTTTCACGTAACACTGTCCTCCAGATAATAATAATAATAATAATAATAACAATAACAATAATAATAATAATAATAATAATAATAATAATAATAATAATAATAATAATAATAATAATAATAATAATAATAATAATAATAATAATAATAAGACCATGTTACCGGGAGCTGGAATGTAACATTTTTCTAAACGTGAATGGAATGTACCTAAAACGATCACCTTTTTTAGCGTGGTCACTAATTTTTTTGCTGGTCAAAACTCAAATTATCGTTGACATCCATCAACTTTTTAACCTGTGATTAGAAAGGCTTTCAAACTCTATATTCTTTTTCAGAAGATAAAAATATGGACATTGTGGGAAATTTGAGTTTAACATTAATATTGTTTATTTAAAAGAAAGAGTTTAAGTTTAATCTTGATTGGTTGGTAATATTCGAGTAAAAATTGAGCATTTTCAACAGCTTTACAGCTTATCAAAAAGTAGTAGTTTTTGAATTTTCAGCCAAAATTATCTGCATTATTGAATATGAAGATTGGAGAAAAGATCATCATGGAACGTCAAGGTCTACTTACTCGACAGAATTGGAGGAGATTAAAGGACGGAAACCTAACTTAGAGTCATTTGTTGTTTAGTAATAGTAAAATTTTGTGTGATCATTTCAAATAAATGTAACATGAAAAAAAAAATGATCATCAGTAGATTAATAGAGAACAGATACAAACGTGGGATCACCACACTTGAAGCAAAAACAATTGGAAGACCGCGTAATGGACAGCCTTAACATACCAGCTTTCAAACAGTTTAAGGCCACGACGTCTGAACTATAAAAGGAGGATGTTTGTTCCATTACCAATTCATCAATCCTCAACACAAACAACAATGGCTTCATCAAAGCTTTCTTCAGCTTGTCTTCTTCATTTGGTCTTCTTCGCCTTCGTCTTCGCCTCTGTAAATGGGCAGGGCTTGAAGGTAGGGTTTTACGAGAGTAGTTGCCCTAATGCCGAGGCTATAGTCAAGAAAGTTATTGATGGAGTCATGGCGGTGGCTCCAAGTCTTGCCGGTCCTTTGGTCAGGCTTCACTTCCACGACTGTTTCGTGAGGGTACGTGCATACTCTTCCTGCACGATCGTGTAGTTCCATGCTCATCTTCATTTAAACTGTATTTATTTTGGTCGAATACAATGTTTATGTCATCATTATTTATTTATTTATTTATTTATTTATTTCCGTTTTGTTAATTTTTCTGAGATACATTTTCTTAATGTTTAGGGTTGTGAGGGATCCGTCCTGTTGGATTCTCCCCTTAAACAAGCTGAAAAAGATGCTCCTCCGAATTTAAGCCTTCGCGGATTTAACATTATCGAAAAAGTCAAGACTGAATTAGAGAAATCATGCCCCGGCATTGTTTCTTGCGCAGACATTGCTGCTATAGTAGCTAGGGATGTGACAGTCGCGGTAATTCATTATTCCCTTCTAAACATTTACCGGATTTAGTTACGTTGTTTTTGTTAATTAGTTAGAATGTTTCTTGTTTTAGTCGAAGGGACCGTCTTGGGATGTCGAGACGGGACGTAGAGATGGTGTGGTTTCAAATGCTAGTGAAACCCGCAACAACCTACCGCCACCGTTCGCAGACATTACCACATTGAAAGCCGGGTTTAAAGCCAAGGGTCTAAGCGTGAAAGACTTAGTTGTTCTTTCAGGTAGGTGCCTAAATACAGCTCTCTTTGTCCCATTTTAAGTGTCAGAAATCATAAATTTACACACGTTTCTGGATCTGATAGGTGCTCACACTATTGGAACGTCTCATTGCTCCTCATTTGATCCCCGTATCTACAATTTCACCGGGAAGGGCGACACTGACCCGACAATTGACCCTAACTACGTTATAAGGCTAAAATCGAAGTGCAAGCAAGGAGACTTGACCACACTGGCTGAGATGGACCCTGGGAGCTTCAAGACCTTTGACGCGAGTTACTACAAACTTGTGGCTAAAAGGAGGGGGCTTTTCCAATCCGATGCAGCTTTACTAGACGATCCCGAGACCAAAACTTATGTTCTACAAGCCGGTGCTGGTGGATCTACCTTCTTCAAGGATTTTGGTGTTTCAATGGTTAACATGGGAAGGATCGGAGTTCTTACTGGCAACCAGGGAGAGATCAGGAAGGTGTGCAGCAAGATTAACTAATTAAGATTATTTTGTTGGAGTAAATTTTATTGTTGGATTTGTTATGTACGTTCTTATTCTTTTTGGCATTCAATTACCGCGTGTTGACACAGTTTGTAGTGTTAATCGATTGGTTGGAATAAATATTTGAATTAGAAGGGTCTCGTGTGCTGATACTTCCGATTTATGTTGCTTCTTTAGTTTCCTCTTTTTGTTAATTCTCTAAATTGGAGATACATTTTCCTCCGTGACACTTCTCTTTATACTTTATAAATCTTCAGATAATAAAATGATTCCCTTCATATCTGTTGGTAGAGTCTGTCAATAGGAACTGACTGCATTTTAGACAATTGATCAGGAGGACCCTGCAAGGAAGGCGAGATAACCTGATTTTTCCTTGTGTCATTTCTCAAAGTCCCGGGTTTCTTACGTAGAATTTTGTATGCTACCGTGTAAAAGACTACATAAGAGAGGTGAAAGTTCATAGTTCAGCTATCGATATTTAGTATAATGTTCTGCTAGCCAACTTAGGTACCACACATTTCTAATATGCGGATAGCCGGACATGCCTCCATTAAAAAAACTTCAACATATATGCCCCTTAATTGGCTTGTATTGAAATATATTAATGTCGTGTTCCCACTTTCCAGTCATTCTTACCGATTGTGAATTTCCTCCATTGTAATACCATGCTATGTTTTTGTAGAGGATGAGGTACTGCAATTCTGCAAGCAGATGCAGTTTTACATTTCTAGCTCTGCCCTTTGGGAAATGTGCCCGATGAATTTGTATTTGAGTTAAATGTTGTTCTGATAGTTTAAGCGAGTAAAGGAACTACTCAGTAAGCACAATAGAGATAAGTGACAAATAATGGTAATGAACACCCTTTTATATGGACTGGAATTTTGTTTGTTTCGTTTGCATTTCATTTAAATTGAGAAAACAGGGTACGCTGTATACAAGAATGTTAAGAAGTTTGACTTGAATCAAACTTGGCAAGGTTGGGTAATGACTTGCTTTGGAAGCAAGTAATTATCTTAGGAATGTTTCTTTATTTGGTTTACACCGCCACAACCTACATGCATAGACACATACACACAGTGGGTTGAGAGCTTGAGAGCATAACTAGTTTGTGTGTGCGTGGGTGTTTGGGTCGGGTTGCCGCCGTGGCCGTCACGGCCACAACGTGCATTGTAATCGGGTTCTCTTCTCAATAAAATATATGGTTCTGGCCGTGGCGGTAGCTAGCGGGTTCGTTACGAATTCGTTAGTGAACCGCGTTAAATATGTCTCGTTCTTGCTCGAATACCCCCATGTTATAACAGACTGGAAACAGAGATATGAAACAAGAGTTCTGTTACAACAAAGAAAGTCATCTATACTAGAGCATGTACAAATAAGACTGACGGCATTCCTTTCTTGCTTGCTTCAGTATCAATCCAATGAACTGGGCTATTGTTTCTTTCTTGTGGTGAAATTGAGTATCAATCCACCTCCATCAAAGTCAAGCTGCCAAGTCACGCTGACAACGCTGGTTGGTTCTCCACACACTCCGCATACGCCAATGCAAGTCTCCAAGAGTAATATTAGAGGAAGCCCACGAGTTTCCTCCTAAGAATGTAGCAGCATATCTTCCGACAGATAATATTTGTACCCGGATGCATCATTATTTCTATCTCAGTAAATATGCTCATGCGACACTCTTTAGAATTGACGTAAAGTATTGCTAACATTGTACAGACACATGAAGCAGTACACAGTCACAGTACGAAAACACACTTTCCTCGTACCTCATGTAGCACCACCGGATAGGTTTTCTGTTTAACATAATATCTCGAACAGTCCGACGCAACCCTCGAATCAAAGCTAAGTTGCGCACGGGTAAAAACTAGTATATATATGCATTATTGACCGGTTACCAAATTACCCTCAAAGTATCCCTATTTTTAAATTGAGGGCAAAACGGTCATTTGTGGTTGAAATTTGGTGGAGGGACCGCCGCGGCTTGAGCCGGGACGAAGCGAGTGGGGGTAGCGTGTTTTAGATGGCTTCGGGAGGAGGGGCTGGGTGGGGCCTTTCTTGGTGATTTCCCACCCAGATAGGTTACTGTCCTAGGGGAGTGGGCTACGGGGCGGGCTTGGTTAGGGAAGGGGGCGGGTTGGGCCGGGTTTGAACCGGGGACCGACCTGGTTGACACCACAACTCACAATGGAGAATTCTTAGTCAAAAGTGGATAGAGTATTAGAGAGTCTGAGCTGGATGCAAAGAAGGAAGAAATTTATTTGGAATGTAAACCTCTCCCCCCCCCCCCCCAAAAAAAAAAAAAAAAAAAAAAAAAAAAAAAAAAAAAAAAAAAAAAAAGCAGTTATGTATCCATTTGGTGTATCATGTGCAAACTGAAGGAAGAAACTGGTCAACACTTGTTTCTTCACCGTGAAGCGATCCAAGAATTTCGGGAAAATATATAGACACTTCTTTGCTGAAAAAGAGTGGTTAAAATTGAAGATTGGATCTTTATACAAAATGCAGCAGCCTAGTTCTTGCTTGCTGCATTGATAAGCCATGAATTCTTGGAATTTTCTAGAATTTCTGGGTGGAAAAAAAAATTCAAAATCCCGGTTTTCGAGTGCAGGAAGTACAGAAGATCTCTTCTCAGGTGTCTCAGAGTGAAGATAGAAGATGGATTCCTTCTGCTCCAGGCTGCGGATTAAAGCAAATCCTGATTGTGCTTTCTTGGAGACAGCTAAGGTTTTTCTGGACTAGTTCTAAAATACCACAACGGTAAAGGTCATGAATTCTGCTAAATTTTATTGTCAGAGCCCTCGCCGAGGAGAAGATTTAGCCTTGATGGAAGCTTTAAATCTTGTGATCAATATGGAGGTAGAAAATTGCTACTTTGGACCTGTCAATCACGTGTTTATCCAGTTGGTGAAAATGAAGTTAAAAGCCTCCTTGGCAAATCAGAATGATCATAGAAGGAATTTGGAGCAAAGGTTTTGATGTAGAAAAATAGTTTCTGTTTAATCCAAGAAGTCGTAATAGAGTGGCTCACTGGATAGCAGTGAATGCAAAATGGATAATTAGCTCCTTGTTGGGCTTACATGTATCCCTTCAGAAATAGCAGTGAATTGCTGTTTTGTCCAAGAAAAAAAAGGGCCATCTGAGCTCTCTATTATACATCTCCACATAGCAAAAAAAATAAAAAAATAAAGTTGGGTTAAGGATGAGGCAGGGCTTTGCTTTAGGGGTTGCAGGAGTTTGAAAATCAGGGTAAAAGACTTTCACCCCCCCCCCCCTTAAGTTTGATGCAAAGACACTTTCACCCCTTTTAGTTTGGAAAAAGGACACTTTCACCCCTTGTGGGTACCAAATTTCAGGACACTTGCACTCCATAATTGTGACGCCGTTAGTCTGGGGGAGGGAGTCTTCACTTATAGTAGACTTTCGACAAATTTGGCCTCTATTCCTGTGGAATGATGCAATCAGGGAGTGTAAATGTCCTGAAATTTGGCACATTGAAGGGGTGAAAGTGTTATTTCCCAAACTAGAAGGGGTAAAAGCGTATTTGCATAATGGCAAACTTGAGGGGTGCAAGGGTCTTTACCTAATCCCCCAATGCGATATTCGCCTAACAGAAGCTGAAACCGCAGAGCATATGCTCTTTCAAGATTTACACAGCAATGAAATCCTTCTATCAAGAACAAAGAGCTATCAGAAGATTTCCAGCCAAAAAAATGCACTTCACACAATAAAATGAAGAAACAACATGAAAATCAAAACAAGATGAGTGCATTGTATAGATGAATTGCTAATGTTAATCATCGAGAAAAAGAATTGCTAATGTTATTACACTCAACAATGAGCTAACTTAGCAATGAGGAAGTGTTGAAGATATCCCCCAGGGTAGAATATACTTTCATCCCCTCAACACAGAGACACTTCCACCCCATTCTAGTTTGAGAAATGAGACTTTCACCCCCTGATTGTGTTATTCCGTACTTTAAGATATCAAATTTGTCTCAGAAACTACTATCAGCGATAGACCCCCACTCCCAGACTAAGGACGTCACAATCACGGAGTGTAAATGTCCTGGATTTTGACACACCGAAGGGGTGAAAGTGTCATTTCCAAAACTAGAAGGGGTGGAAGTATCTTTGCATCAAACTTAAGGGCATGGGAGTGTCTTTTACCCGAATCCCCCAATGCCCTATTTGCCAAACAGAAGCTGAAACTGCTTAGCATAGGCTCTTTCAATGCAAATTGACCTCTATGGTATGTTTGCTGCTGGACTTCTTAATCAAGAGAACAAGGAGCTACCAGAAGATTTCCAGACAAAAATGCCCTTCACAGTTCACACAAGAAAATGAAGAAACAACATGAAATTTGAAAACAGATGAATGCATTGTATAGATGAATTGCTAATGTTATTACACTCAACAAGAAAAAAACAACCTAGTTTTATTGTTGTCTTCACAAAGATCTCGGAGGCTTCTCCAACAGCGCGGAAAGAAAAACCTCATCCTTTGACTTGGGAGAAATCGCCCACTTGTGTTTCTTGTACCTGAACTGCAGAAACATGTACATGTAATCATCAAGATCCTTCCTGTTGCAGAAGAACCGATCCACCCACAACAACCCTCCAGGCCTCAAGACCCTGTCCCAATCAAACAATATGAAATCCATAAGCTGCAGATCAATCCACCCGTCCATAAACCCACTCGTGTGGATCAAATCCAACGCGTTGTCAAAAAAGGGAAGCCGTTGGTTCAATGTGACATACAAAGGAATCAAACCCCTAAGTGCTATTGTCTCACTGAAGGGTGCACCAAGGTTAAGAGCCGTTGAGACAATGGTCACATTCTGTTCCCTCATTCGCGCAGCAAAAGTCCCTGTACCAATGCCAAAATCCAATCCTATCCTTATCTCCCCTGGCTTAATCGCTAAAACCTCTTTGATCAAGAAATCGATCGGACGGCCAGTGTTGTTCACCCATTTGAACTTTTCCTTCTCCATCTCGAAACACCCGATGCACTTGGAAAAACCCCTTTTAGGGTTCTTGCTAGTGAGGCATTGGTAGTTTCCGCACTGATAATTCGCCCACCGGACGTTTCTTCCATCCGGAACCTTCCAGAGGGATTCATTGATGGCGTAGGGCTTTTGGGTTAGCTTTGAGGCTCGTGTCAGACAACGCCGTCGCGGCAACGGATCGCATCCGCTCACCATTAGCTTCTGAGCGAGGGGCCAATCGTCTTTACAATAGGAACCAATATCGTATTCCATGTACTCTTCAAGTTCTTTCTTCATCAGCACACAAGAATGACCTATGGTGTTGTGTATCCTTTGGGTTCCGTATATGTTAACTTTCCCATTTCGGTTCTCTTTCGGGGTTATATACTTCCGAATCTCCTCAACCACGAAACTGTTGATAAGAGGCTCTTCTTTGATGGTTGTGTTCCTAATCCCTTCGAGTGATGGTAGCCGAATCTGTCTAAGACCGATATGAGCTTTATATAGCGGCCTTATAACTTCTTCCTCCAAAAACCTCATGTATTCCAACCTAGGGATGTTAGCTTTCTCCTTCAAGTTCTTGTTCCTTTCCATCTGTTGGACAGTCGATTCGAGGTTGTCCTGAAGTTTCTCGAGCTGATCGAGTACTTCAACGACGCGAGAAGACAAAGCCTTTGCGTCGAAGCCCTCGTGGACTTCACCGCCGCCATAGAAGTGGCGGCAGATGTCATCATTGCGGAGGAAGAAGCCGGCGGAGTAGAACTTGAAAAGACTCATTGTGCTCATGACTATTACAAGTGCTCCCAATACAATTTGGAGGAATCCCATCAACCTACCCAATCTGCACCTTGGGAAACACCTTCCCCTCATGGCTGATGACTCAAATTAACCCTAGATTATGACCGAATAAAGGCAAAACTCTAATGGGATTTCAAGAATCATACAAAGGGTTTCTGGGTTTATAACGAAAACCGCTCTCTCATGACCATACAACAGTAGAATCAAAGATGAAGTGAATTTGATAAAAACATGGTACTACAAAAGAATTGAAAAATTATGAAGAATTGGAGCATACCCACATCAGAATTTCACCTAGGGTTGGGATGAAATTGGTTGAAGCTCCTTTTCCATGCCTTGATCTCTACAAAGAGCAACCAAGAATCAAGAAACAATGACCCTCAAAGATTCAATTTTTGAGATTTAGAACCCTAAAAATGGCGAAACCCTTTTGCTTAAATCCGGTCACCATGGAAACTTTAGAGCTGGAATTTCGTGAATTCTAAGAATAATACACAGAGGGTATCGAGATTGGGAGTGGGATTAAACTTACTTGATGAAGTGGGGAAAGGGCGCGAATCTCGTGAAGCAACCATTGATGAGCTTGTGAAGTGGTGTGTTGTTGTATGTGTACGCAAAGCGTTGACTGTGTGAAGAGAGAGAGAGGTGGTGGTGACGGTGATGGTGGTGGTGGGTTAGGTTTTCCATGACTGCGGAGGCAGAGCCGCCGGAAGTTCGGCGGGTTCTTGAAGGAAAAGGGATTAGCTTTTCGAATTTCGACCGTTAAAGACGCATTTTGTTCTTGCGTTGACCGATTTCACCTTTTCCTTTGAAAGCACTTTATGTATACTTCGGCAGTGCCACATCTGTTACCTCTCTTTCTTTCCATTTTAACTTTTCTCTTATTATTTTTTGTCGTTTTGATTCGTATCTGGTATAATTAAATTTCTTATTCTCTTTTTCTTTTTTTTCAATGGAACTTTCCTTTCTCATCGAGTGCCAAAGCGAGACCAGTTCGTTCGCATCACTCTCAAATACCACATCGTTCAGATCCATCTACGAAGCCATCATTATTAACTCATTTTATATCTTGAAAATTCATAAATAGCCTCCAAAAAGAAAATCATAACACATTTTTAAAACGAATTGTATTTCAGATTGTGTTAATAAGTATTATTATTTTTACCAAGTCATAAGATGACGAAGGTATCGATGAACAAAAATATCATATAGTGCAATGTCAATATTAAACATGTTTTCACGGCCACCCCTATCAGCTAATAATCGAAGAGGGTAAGGTGATCCGCGAAGGGGGGATGCGAGTACACATATTGGTTTGAGAAACTTCCACCCTAACTAAAAATAAAAATCATTTTTAGTGAGTTCATTGATCAGCATCGCCTTGCTTGGAAGAAAACACTTCTAAGGAATTTCTTCTCAGTGGACCAGATTAATCGTATTTGCACTAATCCTTTGTTTGACTCAAACTACCAGGACACGGTTGGGTGGACAGCAACGCCCTCCGGCAATTTCACCGTTTTCTGTGCTCACCTCCTGGCGAATACACTATTTGACCCTGGTATATCACCCCCTACGGCGGTTCCCGAAATCATATCAGTGCTACTACGATTGTCTCTTCAAGCCAAGGTATTTTACTTCGTCTGGAGGTCTATTGTTGGAGCTTTTCCAGTCAAATCTCGGTTACGCCGTCGACATGTACCGCTAAATTCAGATCTCTGCGACTTATGTAAACGGCAAGTGGAATCAACACTACACTGCTTTGTCCTTTGCGCTCATGCTCCCGCCATTTAGTTTGGCTCCCGTCTTGGGCTCTGTATTCCTACTCAAGCACCAGTTTCATTTAACATCTTTCTCTATGATCTTCTACAATCATTGGATCACAAAGACGATAGAATTTATGCGATTCTCGTCCTCAGACAGATTTGGCTCGCCAGGAACTCCACGACGATGATGCAACACGCCAGCTCCAAAATAAGTTCTCTCATAGCCATCACTGCTTCGGTCACCCACCACAACCTCCGCTCCACGGTCACCCAACGCAACCCCCGCAGCCACAGATTTACACCTCAACACCTCCATCACCTTTCAAAATGGACAGCGCACAGCCACGGCTGAGCAGCCTATGGATCTCTCCACCTTCGTGGTTGATGTCACTTGGAAACAGGGGCAACGTTCAATTGCAGCTTGGGTAAATATTCCTGACAACTCCATTCGAGATTCCTACATCTTCACGGCTATTGGTGCTCTGCAAGCTGAAGCCTGAGGAGTCTCCCAAGCTCTCAAATGGCTCCTATCACATGGTTACACCAACATCCATTTGCAAATGGACTGCCAAGTGCTGGTAACCACGCTTTGTAAATCTGGAAATCACCCAATTCTTCACATGCTAACCAAGGAAATTATCCATGATATGGGTTTGCTTAACTTCTGTAAACTCTCTTATGTTCCGCGTTTAACGGTACAACCGACGCATGACTATGCAACTAGTTGAGGCCGCGCGTTACCGCTTGTACTGTTAGTCCTCTGCGACCAAAAACACACAAATAATCATTAGCATTATCAATTAAAATAATTTAGATAACTCATAAAATGATAGAATAGAATAAAACACAATAAAAAAGGATATAATAACGTTGGCCTGGGTGTGAGAGGCATGTTATGTAGGACATTTTCCTACAGCGTAGATCCTCCCCACGTGAGGGTGCTACCGGTATGCTACGAAGTAGGATCCAATTCACACTCGAGCCAGCTCCTACAAGCGTCACGCCGGTTGTAGGACTTGTGAACCGTCACGAACCATTGTTGCCCAAAACAAACATATGGAAAATACAAGACTAAATATATATATATATATGTTTATACGATGAAGAGGCCTTCAAAGTTCTCTAACTATTTCCATCCTCCTAAATGACTCTCACATACACATCTTCCACACAAATACATACATACATACATATATATATATATATATATATATATACACACACACCTACTAATAGTAAATCCCTTGTAATAACATAGGCTTTATGGCTATAAAGAGCCTTTGAATAGTAACGGAATGAAACATAAATACTCATATAGTGCACTAACTAATTCTCCATTACACTAAATATTTCATACTTAATACTCTAATAATATGGGAGTTACAAATAGGTAGTAACCAACATCTTTAATGCTATTTTAGAATAATGACTATTATAATAATTTAATAAAAATTTTGGAATTTTCATAAAAATCACTTACAATCCCCCACAAAATTTCAAAACTTTAAAATGACCTCAATAAGAACAAATAAATAAAATAATAGAATAATATATGTAACAATAAAATAATGGGCAACTTTCATACTGCGCAATAGGTGAGGTGTCTTCCGACTTGAACCTCACTTAGTGATAACAGTCTCACCCACAAGGATCATAGTGGACTAGGCCTTGAACTAGACCCTTTGAGCCCGAGTTCAACTGAAACACACACAGTACCGATATTGGACATGGTTAGCGGGTTAGTGCGTTACGGCCATGCACTCGAATCAAATCATGAGAGACTCTAGGGAAAAAGCTCAATCCCATAGCCTCGGCCTCAAGGCGACTCTCACTTAGGTGAATCCTCCAAGGGTATGTGTGACCCATACCTTGCGACAAATTACTCGCCTTGGATCCATTAAGGGTTAAAACCCAACCTTAACGTCACAATTTTTTTTTTCATCACAGCACAATGCCATAGGGATGGGAGGATAGTCTTAGACTTCTCCTAAAAGTGCTGAAATTCTCTGTCACTCATCGTGGATTGTTTCTACCCATTGAATTTCCTTCATGGGATCTCCAGTCACAGAGATTGGGTTACCTCCAGCGGTGACTATATTTCGGGCTTAGCCCATCCCCCTCGACATATCTAGGACTCCGCTCCTAGACTTGACTCTCAATGGTCATATATGCGAATCTTAGCCATATGGCAATATATATATATTTTTTAAAAAAAAATTCTATTTTTCAATGGTGGAATCTATCAAGAGTTTTCAAACCCCATCCCAAGATTTAAGGACTATGGAACCAATATAATTTTTTTATTATTTGTGATCTTGCGGCTTGTTCACTTCTTTGCATCCCCTTACAAATTTATTCATCAATGTCATGTCACATATGCGGTGCACACCAAATTAAACCTGTGAAGTACAACATTTGCACTAGATGCAAAATTAGTAATTTAATTGGTAACAAATATAAATGTCATCAAAGAATTATCGCATCATCGACAACATCACTATTCAAAATCACGTCGCTAAGATAATGATTCATATGTCTCCTTTATAACCCCAACATTATCTCATATTCAATGAGAGACCTAATTGTACTTAATGTAAAACAATAGACAATAAGGGATGACTATAAAATTCACAAAAGGATAGCATGTTACATCTGATAAACATTGCTAAGTCAAATGTGCATAAGATCATGAAAAACAATTTTCATATACAACCCCCACATTTTCCTTGTCCATGGAATCACATAAATTGTACTTAATCTATATTCAAATAATCAATGAAAAAGATGTTAGGAATGACAATATAAGTTTTAAGAAACAACAACAATATTTTAGTTGACCACAATATTATTATCATCAAGCGATATATATAGGTTACACTATCACAATAAACTTACATTTAATTTATACATCACATAGAATGAAATTATATATTGTTCCTCATGTAACCATCACATATCAAATGCTCATAAAAGGTAAAATTAAATGTAATCAAATAACCCCCACATTTCAAACCTCACAAATGAGCATACATAGATTTAAATAATGATCCTCAAAAAAGAAAATAAGGACACCTTTGTCATGTTACAAAAATATATTCCATCCTCCAATAAATTATATATAATTCATGACATACAAATTCATGTCAAAATGGTGATTCTATCTTATAATCCTTATTTTCTAACTTCTCATGAAATTAATTATACCACAAGTTAATTTTTATTAACGTCTAATCATGAATTTATTTTAAAAATTTAAGAATAAATAATTCGCTACCATAAACTAGAAACTCTAATGAATAAACAAATATAGAGTGAGAGTTTAAGAAATCAAGCTTGTCACGTCATGTGGGTGTAATTTTCTCTTCTTTGAGAATTGTTGACGATATTCCTTCCAATTTGTGAGAAGAGATAGAGTTTCCAAACTCGATAAATAGAAGACCAACAAGGATAACCATGAGCGATCCTTAATACCATGAACCAAAAGGAGGAGTAATCCTTCATGCTTCGTCATCGAGAATCCCAAAATATTTTTAGAAGAAATCAAATAGATATATAGTCTCCTTAGATTAATAAACCAATTATCGCCAAGTGTTGTTCCTGAGCAATAAATCCACAACTCCGTTGGCTAATCATATGACATGCGAATGGTAATTTTCTTGAAAATAGACTTTCTCCAAAGCAATTCCCATCAATAACATAAAACTCCAATAGCTAGATAAGATTCTCTATGGGCATGGAATATATAAAATATTATTTCCAAAAATACCCGGCAAGAGTAAGTTACGAAGAAACATTAATGCACATTGGAAAAAAACAAGAAAGCTTATAATACCGGTTTGACTTTTTGACTCGTATCTGGGTCATTTTGACCGGGTGATTTGGATAGCAAAATGATTCGATTTTTTGATAGTTTTTTCACCGTGTTATAGAGCAACTTTTAATCTACGTCACCATGAAAAAATTATTAAATTTTTTTATCGTTTTGCTACACAAATCACCGGGTCAAAGTGACCAAGTGAATAGTGACAAAAGTCAAACCGGTGTGATAGAGAAAAAACAGAGGTAGTAGTAACCAACATCTTTAATAAAAGTTTTGGAATTTTCATAAAAATCCCTTACATGTACTTCCATAAGTTTATAAATATATCCTCTTTCAAAAAAAATGTTTTAGTTTAATAAAAACCAAAAACCCGCCTACTAAAACAAAATGGAGACAGTATGGTACTACATTTGTTTCTTCTCTTTCTTCCAGTTTTGGCTTTTACCCACTCTTCATCAGGTCACTTTAACCCGATATTTGATTATCAATACGCTGTAATTTTTTGGTTGATTTTCATGGTGTTGTACAGACTACAGTAAGTTTTACTCCACAACACCATTAAAAATTACCGAAAAATTTCATTGTTTTGTTATCCAAATCACCGGGTCAAAGTGATATAGTTGCGAATGAAAAAATCAAAACCGAAAGAAATAGAAGAAACAGACCAAGTAGTCCTTTTGGATGGGCCATATTGGCCCAGAAATGTAAGGAGCCTCGGAATAAAATCTCCCTTTCTGGGCCTATGAAAGTCCCATCGTCTCTTATGGCCCCCACCTCATCGCCTTCTCTCTGTATCGATCCCTCCTCTCTTTGCGTCTTTTCCCCGCGATCTCTGCAATTCGAACTTCTGAATTCTGCTATGTCTTCAATCAGGTACACCTCTCTCTCTCTCTCTCTCTCTCTCTCTCTCTCTCGCAGACTTCTATTTGGAAAGGTTGTGAGCCGAATTCTCAATTCTCTCTGATTCTCTTCTGTTTGTGAGAATGCCTCGATGGTTTATTTTTTTCTCGCATCTCTTACATGAATCAGAGATTAGTTTATAATTGTGGATATAAAAAAAAAAAAAAAAAAAAAGCAGAAAACCCCTTCCCAGATGTTGTTTGGTTTCAGCTGTTTCCAAGGATTCTTACTTATAGTGAATGCCCAAATATTCGCTTACAGTAGTCACGTTAGTTTTTGTGGTGGATTCTGGATCCAGATTACATGATGATGATGATACGTGAGGAGTTGTGGTTCTGGTGTCTGTCATTGCAGGTGGATAGAGTCCATGTCCCTGACCTTTTGTGTGTTTAGAAGTCATTCTGTGAGGAAATGGGGTTTCTATTAGACGTGAGACAATGGGGTTTTCTGTCCCTTCGGAGACATCCGATAAAATGAACGATACAGAGAAGATTAGATGTGTTTCCAAGTTTCTGTTAGATGCCAGTGGGGCTTATAATGCCTATCTGAGACTGAGTCCAGTGGTACTCCCCCACCCTACCTGACCCATCACTTTCTACCATAATTGACCTTAATATTTACAAATTTGCCACTTGTTCTACAATAGTAGAGGAACTTTTCCACCCCTCTTATTATATTTTAATGAAAATTTTTATTTATTTTTTTATTTTAAATTATCACTCACCACATATTAACAGTTATAAATTATAAATAACTTTGATCCGGTGATTTGGATAGTAAAACAATGCAATTTTTTGATGAACTACTCACCCGGTGATTTAGGTAGCAAAAAATGCAGTTTTTTGGTAAACTTTTCATGATGTTGTAGCGGAAAAATTATTAACAAAACTATTTCCTAAAAAAAACCAACTTAATCGGTTTTTTATTTCTTTAAAAAAAATACAAAATTTTATTGAAAATAAGAAAAAAAACAAACAAAGTCCCCCACCAGACCGTGGGACCGTGATAAGCCCACGGTCTCCCCTCCCCCTCCCCCTTTCCATGGAAATTAAGCAGGAAGGCTGCCCCACCACCATGCTATTGTAGATGCTAAAGCTACTTCTTGGGACAGCGGTTTAGTTCATTGACGTCATGTATTCAGGATGAATTCTTTCGACCGGTTCTTATTGCTTATAATGCACTTATTAGTGAAACATGACTAGTTCTTGTTTCCATGGAAACTAGTAGCGATTTTCCACTCGAGCAATTCTGAGAGCCTGTTTGGTTCCAGCTTAAAATCTCAATAATCTGATGAAAATAATCTGAGGTGAATAAGCTGGCTGAAATTATAATCTGAAAACTGTTTGGCATGCGTTGAAAATTCGAGATTAAAATTTAATTGCGTTTGGCAACACTTGTAACTTTTACTATCAAATTTATGATAAATGTCTTTATTTGAACTTATGATACGTCTAAGATGTTACTTGTTTGTACAAATTAACAATTCATGCATTAACGAGATGATAGAGTATGGTTTTTCTGACCTTGAACCTAAAAAATCTCCAAAATTGGAGATTATATAATCTGCAGATTATTGGCCAACTTAAATTAAAATCTGACTCAAAAAATCTACGAAACAAACTATATTAAATTTTTTGGCAGATTTTAATCTCAAATGAGATTTTGATCTCTAACCAAACATGCACTGATTTTGTAGCTTTCCATTAAGTTCTGTGTTACAGATGCCTACTGCTGTCAAATGGTCCGGGACCGGGCCGGCTGAGGCCTGAAGGAGGACCATCGGGCCCAGACAAGTCTAGGCCCGGGCCAGAAATGAGGATACCTGGTACCGGCCCACGGGGCCGGACAACTATGGGCTGGCCAGTCCTAGCCCGTGGGTTTATATACATACATATTATATGCTTAAAGTACTATATTTGTAGTTAAATTTATGTATACAAATGTAATTTATACTAATAAATTAGGCGGTCCTGGTCTGGTGATCTGGTCCCGGGCTTCTGACGGGCCTGGTGGTTCGTTCTCTCGGTTTCCTTTATCCGAGCCCGGACCACTATTCCTCCGGTCCTGGGCCGGTTAAGGACAACCTTTGTCCCGAACCCAGCTGGTTTGGCGGTCCTCCGGCTCATTTGGCAGCTCTACAGATGCCCATAATTCGCAAGCTCTTCAAACAGTGAAACTCCCCCTGATTAATGCTACTTTAATTGTCTCTCATATCGGTCTAATCATTCTTTTCATGGAAGCCATAAAGTAAAACTAATGCTTAGTTCTTGAAAGCAGCTTGTACCCTGCTGAACAACTAACTCGAAGAAATTGGTACTAGTGTAACCTTGGAGCTCACAGCAATGGACCCAGTGGAAACTATACCAGTCAAACTCATTAAAATTTTGGTCTCTTTTGCAGTAGCCAATTTAGTTATCTGTAGTAATTGGATTTTGGGAATTTCTTTCTCTTTGTATGGCCAGGAACCTGACCCACTGCATTGCTGATGAAAATTGAAATTACAATTTTAATACCATTTATTTTCATTTATCTCAAGGTTTCTTGTGGCCTTTTCAGGTGTATATATTCATACCTGATTGCTAAGAAGCACGGGTACGGATACGGGTATTGGATACGATATGGAAACGGATACGGGATACGTCATTTTCTATAAAAAAAATGAGGATACGACACGGCACAGACTAAGTATGTATAAGAAATAGATTCGATTTCATGGATTTTTTCCTGGATCCAGAAGGTGGTTCCATCAAGAGTTATGTGAGTTATGAGGTGAATTTTTAACAAGTTCAGTTTGTGTTTGCAGGAGAAAAAAGAAAATGGGAAAATAGGCCTAGATACCACCTGACTTTGCTCAAGCAATTTTAACTTTCCCATTACCTTTCCCATATATATTATGGAATTAGAGCCTCTGCTCCTCCCAGTGAGTCCACCTGCAATGCCACCGGAGCTACCGTTGGATTTGATGGCTGAGATACTCTCTAGACTTCCGGTATGTCTAACCCTTCTCTCCCGAATGAATTTGTATTCCTAGCGGAACGTCGTTTAAACAGACAGGTTAGACGACCGAGAAGACATTGCACTCCAACATCGCTCTAGGAATTCGTACAGCATGGAGTGAGCGGTGCAGTTGCAACACATTTCACTCCATACTATATGATGTTCCTAGAGAAAAGTGTCGGTGAGTCGTCCCGAACATGACGACGACCTTGTCGTTTGAAAGGAGCTGCATATGGATTCGCAAGTTCCCACATTTGCCCGAAGGACTTGCCAACCTGACTTTTGCCCAGAGAGGACAATGGCAAGTCCCGTGGACATCGTAGATCTTTGAGAGATTTTACTTATAGGCGGAGTCGTCAGTATCTACTAAAAACTGACTTCATAACGACGAACTTTAAGAGGTTCCAGCAGGTAGATCACGCACCATGCTTGCTCCATTTTATTAGCAGCACTTCTAGTTCTACAGTTCACTATCTTTGCATTTCAGAATAAAAGTAGGTTTCACAACAAACTGGCTGAAATTGAGCAAACACTAGATTTGCGTGCTCTAACTTATTAGTAGCAGCACTTCACTTTCTTTGCATTTCAGATAACTAGTAGGTAATACATGATAGTGTGGATATGTCAATTACATATGCGCGGACATGGCTTTGAAGGGAAGTAGGTGTTTGAGACATGAATCTATACATCAATTTTCTCAAAAAAAATCTATACATCCACCGATGATCAGTAAAGAACGTACTCATACATGAACTGTATTATGGGTCTGATTTCTAGAGTTGCCATTCCTTTTTTGACACGTGGATGATATTTATTATACTGATTGAAATTACTACTTAATATCAACTCAAATAGGCAAAAGTCTTTAATTGCATTTTCAATTGGTATCAATTTAAATAGACAAGTTCTAGTTTTACATGGCACCTACAACCATTGCTGTAGTGTTATACAATATGGGCTAGTTTATTGGTGAATATCCATCACGTGTTGTAAGCCCAATTGCATATTGTTGTTGGTTCTTTAGCCCACCTAATGCTTGTATAAATCGGTTTAGGGTTGAAGATTGAATACATCACTACTACAATTCTTCCTATATAGTATCTCTTCTACTTTTTTTCTTGTCTCTCTCGAATTTCAATTCCCACGTTATCATCACAATTGTTTTAGATAAATATTCAAGAAACAATTCAAGATCTAGATCACAAAGATAATCTGATTTTTTTGTGTGCTTTTACCATGTAAGATACAGGAGAATCTATGTTTCATAGCCCTCAAATCTCTCTTCATGGGTTGTAAACGGCCCAGTGTGTGTGTGTGTGTGTTTCCCATTAACTTTCATAGCAAGTTCAACTTTTACTCCTAGAATAGCAAAGGCGTGTGCTAAGTAGTTTTGGTACTATTACTATTTGTTGACTGCAGTTTATCTTTTTCATTTATAAAGAAAAAGCAGGAGAAAAAGGTATTTGTAACCTATACAGCTGTAGTTTTATTACCAGAGCCCTGTTTTGGACTACATTCAATTAAAAAAAAATAGCCCAACTTATACAGCTGTATAGGTATTTGTAACCTATACACCTGTATTTTCAAAGAAGCTCCTCCCATCAAATGGCCGAAGCCCTAGCACTCAGGGCTGCTTGTATGGGATCAACAGATTGTGGTAGCAATATTCTGTCTGAAACTAATTGTCAAGAGCTGGTAAAATGGGTTATACAAGAAAGAAAACTTCCTTGGATAGTAGTGGTGTTGGAAAATTTGATTTTGACCCGACTTCAAACCCGGGTTCGAGAAAGCTCACTTGAGAGCTTACATAAAATTATATAAGTAAAGAGATTTGTTCTTGATCTCATTCGTCAAAACCATTGATTGATGAATGGAAAATGAGACATTGAAGCTTAACGTCTCTCAAGTGAGGAATGTAAATTAGTTGCGCATTTTACTTTGAATTGAAAAGTTGTACTTTTCAATTTGAAATGAACAATTGTAACTATTCGTAAAAGGTGCCTTATTTCTATAAATAGTAGCCTCTCCTCTCATTCTAGCAATTCCAATAATCATTCTTATTCTCTCAATATCTCTCAAACATAGTTTTGTTCGCCGTGTACTGTACACTGGTGCATCGTCTACAGTACAGGAAGGACTTTTATCCTGGGAAGCAATTCGCCTTGTAGGATTCCACAAAGACGCACCAACTGTGGGGGCGAATACTGCTTTACGGAGATCGTCGTCGTACGAGACTGTCCTTCAACTCATCTCCGTTTTAGTTGGCTTTTGGCTTCTGTAAGTTTGTTTTTATAATTTTTGTGTTATTCTTCACTTATGTTTTCTTCTTATTAGAACAAGTTTGAGTCTATCTTCTAAAAGTGGAAGATATCAAAGGTTTTGCTCTTACACTACTTTAGCTAGAAAAGCAAACAAACCTATAGATTGGATTGTAAAAACTTTCAAATCTCCATGCATGGATGCAGTTTTGACAAGGTGATAAAAATGATATGGTTGGGTCAAAAAGAAAATGGATTGGGCCAGCTTCAGAATACATGGGCTTAAATCTTCTATTTTGGGCCTACGAAAGACCCATCTTCTTTTAGGCCCTACCTTCATCAGTTGTTCATTTTCAACTGTTTCCAAGGATTCTTCCATGTACTTTATAGTGATGCCCAAATTTTAGCCTACAGTAGTCATGTTAGATTTTGCAGTGGATTCTGGATCCGGATTACATGATGATTTGTGAAGAGTTCTGGTTCTGGTGTCTGTTATTGCAGGTGGATAGAGTCCACGTCCATGACCTTTTGTGTGTTTAGACTTCATTCTGTGAGAAAATGGGGTTTATATTGGATGTGTTTCCAAGTTTTTGTTAGATGCCATTGGCTGATGACGCTTATCTTAACGCTACTTAGGACCGCCATTTAGTTCGTTGAAGTCATGTATGCTGACTAGTATCGGTGCCCACGCGATGTGTGGAAAGTAGAACCAATAACGTAAGAGAAATGATTTGATATTAGATAATGTATGTGAATTTTACACGGTAAATAAATAATTGGAACATGGGGGAGTGGGTTGTAAGTTGTAATTTTTATGATCTGATTACTGTAATAAGGATATTTTGGGAAGAACAAATGTTTCACCAAAAAAGTGGGGTGTTTGCATGTATTATTAGTATAGATACTTGCTAAAGTCGAAAGCTTTTAGATGTCTCGTTAGATTATGATAAACTATTGAACGAAGCTAGCTGTGCACCTGTAATGGCAGGAAAAACTAGCTGCATTGAGGATTCATGGAAGCAAAAGTTGCAAGTCTTCTCGTTTGAGGGAACAACTCGTTGTTGATATATATACATGTCTACAGTTCAGCTTAAGATATTGGCGGGGTAAAAGGTAATGAAGGAAGAGCTATCTTTATACTGTGGTAACTTCTGTGGATTTACTGATCGGGCAGATATTATTTTATTGATGGAGTCGGCTGGAGCTATTATTTCATTGGCTCCTCAATGTCAAGAAGCAAAAAGGTTCCCATATTCAGCTACATGGATTAATTTTCTCCTACTGTTTCACATATTACACAAAACTATGCATGTGACGGTTTAACTATTTGGTTTAAATTACACCTCTTATCAGTCATAAGTTGGTGACATATGAGTGCGACATCCTACAGAAGGAAACTGCACTTTGTTGATGTACTTCCATAGTAGACACCTTTCAACCTTATTTGTGCAGCAAATAGATAGTAGTATACCACACTGTACGAATGACTTACTTGGAATTGTAATCATTTATAATGTTTATTCTCGGTTAGGTCATTGATGACAATGAGATGCTTTCGACTGCCATTAAATCCACCAAACATTGTCATGTGTGTATGTCTTCTGTCAATGCATAGTTGTTGGTAGATTAGAGCAAGAAAGGGTATAAAATAGTAAGAATTCTCTTCGCTTGCTTCATATAAGTGGGACTTGATCCTAGTTGAAGTCAGGGAGACAGAAGCCGAAGAAGAAGGATAGACCAGGCCTAGTAGATGTTGGCATTTATGTTCTTGGGTCCATTTCAGAACACAATGCCTATGGAGAACTAATGAAGTAATGATCAAGCTATGGCTTCAGCTTCCATGTTTCAAATTCTATGCTCTTGCATACGAGTTGAAGTCAGGCAAGCTAGTGTGTATTTATGAGGCATCCTAGGTTTCCTATGCCGGACATGCTAATTAGATGAATTCTTTCGACTGGTTCTTGTGCTTTAAAAGCCAGTAGGAGGTTTTCTTTTATGGATTGCCATTTCAAGCGTTACCTCCGGTGGACTTACTGATGATACATGACTAGTTATCCTTTCCATGAATACTAGTAGTGATTTTTCACTTGAGCAAAATCTGCTTTTGTAGCTTCCCGTTAAGTTTTGTGTTACAGATTCCTAGTGCTGTCAAATGGTCCTAACCAGGACTGGACTGAGGGAGGACCGTCGGGCCTGGTCCAGTCCCAATCCGGGTGAGGATAACTGAGACTGGCCCACGGGACCGTGCCTGTCCTAGCCCGTGGGTTTTTGTTATTATTTATATTTATATACTTAAAGTACTATATTTGTATTAATATTTATGTATATATATATATATGTATTTTATAGTAATAAATTAGGCGGTCCTGGTCTGGTCGGGCTTCAGACGGGCCTGCCGGTTCGTTCCTTCGATTCCCTATATCCGGGACCGGCCCGGAGCACTATCCCTCTGGTCCTGGGCCGGTTAAGGACCACCGACCACCCCTGTCCCGAACTCGGCCGGTTTGGCGGTCCTCCGGCTCACTTGACAGCTCTACAGATGCCGTAAACTACAGATGCCATAAATTACAAGCTCTCCAAACAGTGAACCTCCCCCAGCTTAATGCTACTTTAATTGTCTCTCATATCGGTATAATATTTCTTTTCATGGAAGCCGTAAAAAAGTACAACTAATGCTTAGTTCTTGAAAGCTGCGTGTACCCTGCTGAACAAAACTTAAAGAGATTGGTACTAGCAATTGGTACAGATGTAACCCTAGAGCTCACAGCAATGGACCCAGTTGAAACTATACCAGTCAAACTCATTAAAATTTACCCAATTTAGTTATCTGGAGTACAATTGAATTCGGGAATTTCTTTCTCTTTGTATGGCCAGGAACCTGACCCACTGCATTGCTGATGAAATTACAATTCCGATACCATGATTATCATTTATCTTAAGGTTTCTTGTGGCCTTTTCAGGTACATATATATCATACCTGATGTAATCTATAGCATTTGAAGTTTCTGAGTATTCTATCTCCTACGATTTAGTAGAAACATGCCGGATTGAATCATCAAGCTCCTGGGACCTGTTCAACGCTGGGACAAGTTTCAGATTGTATTTTTTCTCAAATGGGAACAAAAAATCACCTATAAGGTTTCATCTTGAGGTATGCTCCAAACCAATAATGTGAATTTCACTAGTAACGAAAATGCCATGAGTGTGTGCTTCCCTTACAGCGACTCAATTTATGAAGGAAATTTATTCTGTGCATATACCTTTAACTTAGTGGAACTAAGTGAAGTTACCATCTTCACATGTATATCATCGTATATGTCCATAGAAAGATTAATAAGTCCGCGAGCAGGGGCGGAGCCAGAAATTGAACACACCAGGACGCTATGTTATGAAACCGAAGTTGCAGGGGAGGCACAATTTAAAATATACCTGGGGCTTTTACAATTTTGGCAAGGGCACTTGTGAATAAATGTATACAAAGTAGGGGTAAATTTTATCTTTTTTTTTTAAATGGGTAGGGCGCGTACCCACCCATGCCCGGGGCTGACTCCGCCCCTGACCGCCAGGCCGGCCTCCTTTTGTTTGTAGAATACCTTAGTCCACTACTCATTAGAGGTTGCTCAGTCCAGATTCAATTTGAATGTGTTAATGTTTGTGCATGCATATGTTTGTGAAATTGGTTGTTGTGGAGTCTGAGAGGATTCATATTCATTATAAATTGTGACATGTGCCTAGGGACCCAGAACAGCTACAGCCAAAAGTTGAAAATAATCAATGCTCAACAAGGACTTATAAAATGGCAATGTATCTGATTTGGTTGAACTCTTTCACACTTTAATATTGTGCTTCTTTATTTTCAGAGAAAGTGGTCTTGTTTTTATCTAGATAAACATAACTAATTGGTGGAGGATGTATGTGCAACTAATCATTCAAACTTTTTAATGTCATAATCAAAAGTATTACTCCTCGCGAGTTACTAAGTATTCTTTCGACATCAAACCACTACCTGCTCAATTTTTAAAGATTTCATGGCAACATAGTTGGATCACCCGAAAGGTGCCCTCTCTCTTAGATAAAATTAAATTTCCCTTCAAAATGGTGTTTGGACGTTAAGCATCATTAATTTAGAGAAAACCACTTATCAACCTCCTCAGTCCAATTGTAAACTAATTCAGCGCCTGTATAATGCATGCATCTTAACTCAGGGGAAGTATTCTATAGATATAACAAGATATGTTTAAGGCTAGATTCTAGAATTTAGGTTTGATACCATATGTTTTGGGCTATGGTCAATTTGATTCTCAAAATTTTCAATTGCATTCACTTGGTAGCTAATTTCCATGCCAGCCTTTATCCCTCGTGTGAAATTCAACTTGAAATCTTGCTATATTATGAAATCATGATTAAGAAACGCTGAACAAAAAATTGTCCAATGATATGTATAAGCAATATGCGTATTTGGTTTCTATTATACCCAAAAAAATGTGTACATTTGTCTGTGTTTTGAAAAGAAACTTTGGATGTCAAA
Source organism: Linanthus parryae (assembly GCA_023055425.1). NCBI lineage: Eukaryota > Viridiplantae > Streptophyta > Magnoliopsida > Ericales > Polemoniaceae > Linanthus > Linanthus parryae. Next base: position 5,977,937 of record JALGPY010000002.1, read on the forward strand.
GTTTAACCAATTTCATCAGCTTCTCTCCCTTGAGTGTTCTTAATTATGTTTAAAGATAAGAATCTTCGTCAAAGTATGAGGATTAAAGATAGTATAAAGTATGGTTAGTGTTATCTGAGAGTGAATTGGGAAGAGTTTTTCCAACTTTTTATATTATGCCTTGGTACACCACCACCAATAAATTACATCCTACGAGATAAACCTACTTATTTGGAAAAGTTCAATGATAAGCTAAATCCATTAGCCTCTTTAGGAAGATTAAATTTTCATCTCATGCATAAGGAACCAGCTCTGCCCATTAAGATTTTTGATGTTTATAAACATACACTCCTCCTTGCTCATGTAAATTATTTTTTCCAATTTGGCACTCGCTCTCAATATATGTTTTACCAACTTTATACATGCCTTATAATTCTTATTTAACAGCTTCACGCCACTTCAAAATAAAAGTTTTGTAAAAATGTGAGTACCTGGTTGGTTCTGCTGCTCAATAGGCTATGAAAAATCTGCACCCTAGAGTGCTTTTTAGCTCTGGTTTTGGTAGCGGCATTTACAGAAATAGATTAATTGGTTAAACTGGTATAAATTTCCATGATATTGTGAAACTTTGAAGTTGCTGATGCATCTTCTATCTCTCTGTTTCTTCCTTCTTTCTCTTCTCCTTCAAGAATCTCCATTTTTTTATTAAGAGCTCGATGTGATGGATCACCTAGCAGTAACATCAGGCTCAAATTTTTTTTCCATGGCTGGTTGTCACTCGTGTCAGTGCTCTAAACCTCTTATCGTCTTTTTTTCATGTCCATCCGGATTATCCCTTTGCCTCCTCTTTTTCGTGCGTATTATATTTTAAACAGTCCGCCCTCCGTTCACTCCTGTGATATTGTAAAGCGATAAATAATGGTTGAGGCTACTAGGAAGAAAAGAAGACAACATTAGATGTCATTACCAGGTCTCGATAAGAAAGAGGAAATGCAATAGTAAAAGAATTAAGGTTAGCGGAGGAGAACACAAATCAAGATTTTACAAAAGATTATTCTAAGTAATTGACACTACTTCAATAGAGCATGTGATTGTGGAAAAGATAATATTTCGTCAACTGGCTCTCTAAGTAACCGCCTAAACGGGTTAAAGGCTTGTTAAGTTGCACTTCATCCATCTCATTATAATAGATTATGCCAATAAATATCAGTTTGGAGGCGGACATTACGAATAATCAGCTGTATCAGAACTACTAATTATGAACCAATGCAAATATGCAATGGCACTCCAACAAACACCTTAATCAAATGGGAATTCATTGTGTGAAAGGGCCGATCCGGGCTGGTATGGAGGCTGGGCTAGTGGGGTCCGGGCTTGGAGGAGGGCTAGGAGGGGAGGGGGCGGGCTAACCCGGAGAGGGCCGTCGAGGGGAGGGGGCGGGGCCGGGCTTTTGGGGTAGTAGGGGCTGGTCCGAGGCGAGGTTGGTGGTTTGGGGGCCAGGCTGGGCCGGTTTTGCCCGCCGGCCGGCCCTCTTAACACCATGAATAGGAATGTGTGTCTCTATGGCTTTTGTATGCCACAGTACTAAAAGAGAACATAAAGATAGACATATGCATTATGATTAACAGAGTTGAGGGTGAATAGACTAAAGACTACTGATAGCAACAGCCAAACCCCAAAAGTCTCCCCAAGAATATATTATATCTACAAAGCCAAAGCCAAAGCCAAAGAAGACTTGTTTCTTTCTTGAGTTCTTGCCAAAAACAATACCTCAAATCTTAACCAGAATTCAAGGAGAATTTCCTGGTTTTTTGTCCTGCTAGGGGAACAACATATCCCAAATTTGTGTTCACCTAAAAGAATATTGAACAACAATATTTCTTCACTAGAGAGCACTAATTGTGTGAGTGTGGGTGTCAGTAAAAGGAATAGAGATCTCCTTTTTGTTGCTATCTTCAATGTCCAACATCTCAGGTGATGGTGGGAGCTTCTCTTCTGGCAACACTCTTGGACCAGATGTCCAAGAACTAGAGCAACTCAAAAAGCTGCCTCCAGCAGTTAAGAGAAGAAGTCTACCAGGAAATCCAGGTGATGAAGTTCAATTGTTTAGATAGCTTGGTGTAGTTGTTTCTGTGACTTCTCTACACTATATCATCTTCAAATCCATGCTATTTTTAGTGATTGTCCTCATGGAAATCTGATCTTTAAGCATGAGTAGGAGGATTCAGGATTTGATAATCGAAAAAAAAGATTGAAATGAAAGAACAAGCCCTGGTTGTTTATGGAGAGGCAATTAACTCCCTTAAAATTATATAGAGATTTTGTTTTTGTTTCGAAAAACATACTTATCTCAATCTCATCAATATGACATTAGGGAATGTACTGAGAACTGTGATCTTCTTGGCCTTTACTTTCTTGTCTGTATGTCCTTAAAACATCAGAACTTAGTGTTGTAGCTTGAATTTAGTTACTTTAAGAACTGCTGATGCTGTTCTAGTACTGAATATTCATGGTATTTTCATATGTGAGTTAAATTAATGTTTATGGGCTGAAGCGCTTAGTTTTTTCAACTGTTGATAGCTGGGGATCAAAACTTGAGATGTTTGCTGTGATGAAGAATCAGAATTTAGATTTTTGACAAGTTTGTAGTTCATGTTTGACAATGCATAATTACAAGTAAATAATGGGGTAGCTAGAGGATTTAGGTTTGATTTCATCAAAACAAGGCCATGCAGAAAGTAGCTTTATATGTTTGCTTTTTCTTTTTAAATTTTCTTTCAGAAGACTTCTTGAGCTAGAAAGGGCTTTAGAAATGCAGAATTATTGCACTGTAGGTTGCTCAGGAGTTCAATTATTGGACTGAGCTTCAATAATTGAAGTGAGTCTTGTTTTCCTTGCCTTCTTTTTTCTGTTTATTTTTCCAAGTTGGGTTGCTCTCTCTCTCAAACAATGACATTGGATTCAAGTTGATGAATATATGTGTGTTTCTATATATAGTTCTACATTGTTGATGAACTTCTGAATCTGTAGTTGGGCATAAATTCATAAACAGTAAAACCAATATATACTTGACCAATATTAATCCATAAAAAGTGAATAAAGTACAATAATACCTGAAAATGTGATATTTTCAGAAGGAAAATACTTTTATCTGATGTTGAGATATCTTGTGTTTGAACTTTAAAAATGTGATATAATATTCAGAAGGAAAATACTTTCATCTGATGTTGAGATATTTTGTGTTCGAACTTTAAAAGAAAGGGAAACTAATGGACACGTTACTTGGTCTGTTTCGCCAGAATCTTCCCAGTGGACTTTAGGGGTCGCTTTGACCGACTAATTTAGATATGATACGAAAATATGCTAATTTTTTTATAATATTGTAGCATTAAGAAAGTTCTACAATGCTATGAAAAGATTTACCACATTTTTGTATCATATCGTGAGCTAAATTTGTCGGTCAAAATGACCCTTGACCCCTAAAGTCAACTGGAAAGATTCTGGCGAAACAGATGGACAACGATAACTGTTTATCAGCATTTAACTTCTCTACCTATAGTTTTTTTCCTATTACTATTACATTTACATTGTTGTTTCTCTAGAGAATTCTTTTGTTAAAGTAGTCGCTCGTGTCGTAGTTTAGCCTCATTTTAACCTTTTTTTATCTCATGGATATATATATATATTTGCATGCTCTTGCTTTCAGATCCAAGTGCTGAAGTCATTGCTCTATCACCCGAAACTCTAATGGCAACAAACCGTTTCATCTGTGAAATTTGCAACAAGGGGTTCAAAAGGGACCAAAACCTTCAACTCCATAGGCGAGGTCACAATCTTCCATGGAAGCTTAAGCAGAGAACCAGTACTGAGATCAGGAAACGTGTCTACGTTTGCCCTGAAACTTCCTGCGTCCACCACAACCCAGCTCGTGCGTTAGGAGATCTTACTGGCATTAAGAAGCACTTTTGCCGAAAACACGGTGAGAAGAAATGGAAATGTGAAAAGTGTTCCAAGAAGTATGCTGTACAATCTGACTGGAAAGCACATTCGAAAACTTGCGGTACAAAGGAGTATAAGTGTGATTGTGGTACCATCTTTTCCAGGTTAGTATCCATCTCATTTGCCAGATTTTGTATGAAAACTCTAGCTTTTTAGTGATTAGGTCTTTGGCAATAGTGTTACCATTTGTTTGTAAAGAAAAACCTCTTAAGCTAGAAAATATTAAAGGGAAAAAGACATTTTTACCCCCTCTAGTTTGACTGAAGGACATTTCACCCCTTCTAGTTTGGAAAAGGACACTTTCATCCGTTTTGTTTGTCCAGCTTCAAAGATCTTACACTCCTTCATTGTGGTGCAGTTACTTTGGAATGGGGTCTGTCACTTAAAATAGTTTCTGAGACAAATTTGTCCTCGATGTCATGCAAAAAGTCTATTACATCGGCAAATTTGTCCTAAAAACTATTATTAGGGACAGGCCCCAACTTCAACATAACGGCGCACAGAAGGGGTGTAAGTTTCTGAAGTTGGGCACACTTAAGGGGTGGAAGTGTCCTTCATTCAAACTAGTGGGGGTGAAAGTGCCTTTTACCCCTAAAATAAACCCTGTTTTCGCTCAGTAATTTAATATGTAAGAATCTATGGGGTTCCACCTCAAAACCGATTGGCAATGAGGGGAGTAGCCCAGAACACTTATTAATTCTTTTTGTTCTGTCCGATGTGGGATTTCTCAACACGCCCCCTCACGTGTGGCATTCTTTGGCCTACACGTGGATCTTTTGTCTGCGGGTGGCGTTGAGCTGTGGGTTGTTAGACCATTCACGTGGCTCTGATACCATGTAAGAATTCATGGGGTTTCACGTCAAAACCAATTGACAATGAGGGGTGTAGCCCAGGACACTTATTAATTATATTTATTCTTCTTGAATGTCGGTTGCGGGACTTCTCAACATAATAAACCTTTCCAACTTAAGCTTTCTTGAGCTTTTTGTACCCACTTTTTCTTTCTTCAAGAACTCACCTAAAAGCTCTAGGAAAGCTAAAGAGCTTCAGTGCTAGGACCAGATGCAATTGTGTTAACTGGTGGAAGGTCAGTATTTACCCCGAACGAATTCCAATTCAAAAATTACGATATATGCAGGTAGGTTTTAGCGGTTTCACAATAGATTTCTACCCCTAAAACTAGTTCAAATGAAATTTGAGTCAACTATCCGTAAAATGGGAATTCTCTGATTACTCACTGATTATTGGTGGGGATCGCTTACTTCATTTGACTTGGAAATTTCTTCCCACAGCACATCCTTTTCTTTGGCCTGTCGGAGTCATACATCCACTTCAGATGTTTTTTTCTATTAATTGCTACTTGTTCGGCTGAGCAGCTTGTTCCAAATGTTTCAGTATTTAAGTCCCACTAGTACTGGATTGACTGTATTTTCTCGCTAAATGTTAGGTTTATGTTGAAATATTGTCGTTATTTATATTTAAAGACTAAAACTTATTTTTTTAGTTGGAAATAAAAATACTTAGTTTATGATGATTTCTATATAATGGAAAAAATAATTCACAAAGCCTTTAAGTCTCTCTCTGTGGTCCATTCATGCCTGTCTTTTTCATGTCATTACTTTATCTATTAAACCAAGTCTCTAATCTCCAACTAACCTTAAGATAAGCTGCTTTGATTATTTCTTTAAGTCCATTAAGCCAGCTTTTTCTATTAGCTTTAAAATCTGGGCCAAACATATGAAGTAGTCAAATTAAGATGTCGAGTACCAAAAAAATACATGATTCGGTCGGAAGCACCTAAAAAGAGAAGTTTTTGAAACCTCAAGTTGAAGTTTGCGTCTAAAACATTCTTGTTCCAGTATATTTTGGGCACGCGACATCCCTAATTTGGCTCGTTCGTAGCTTAAAATCTCTTATAACCGAAAGCAGGGGCGGAGCCAGCCTTTGACAAGGGTAGGCAAGTGCCCCACCCAATGTTTTGAAAATTGGAATGTTACCCCTATGTATTATAAGGAATTCAATAATGCCCTTGTCCAAATTGCATAGGTGTCTCAGGTGTTTTTTAAACCGTGTCTTAGTGCCCTGGTAGTTTTCAACTCATGGCTATGTGACTGGAAGCAGGGGTAACATTGCAGTTTTCAAAAACTACAATATTGGCATGGGTAGGCACATGCCCCGCCCAATTTGTCAAAAACTATAATATTACCCCTATATGTTCTAAAGAATTCATTAGTGCCCTTGCCAAATTACGTAGGTGCCTCAGGTATTTTTTAAACTGCATCTCTGTAACTGGAACTACACTGATAATTTTTAATGTTTGCCCAGGAGAGACAGCTTCATAACTCACAGGGCATTTTGTGATGCCCTAGTTGAGGAGAATCACAGAGCAAACCACTCCTTACAGGCCAACAACATTGAAGGAAGCAACAACCAAATTCACATAGAAGAACCCACATCAACAATGCTCATGAACAACAACCCCTCCATGGTCATTTTACCAGATTTCACCCAAATGGAAACTAAGAATTCTCCAAAACCCTTACCTTCAAAGCCCTTGAACATGGCAGGAACCATGTTCTCTCCTTCCCATTCTACCCTTCAGCTCGGTTCAAATTCCCCAATGGCGTCCTCCCACATGTCAGCGACGGCGTTGCTACAGAAAGCGGCTCAAATGGGTGCCACATCATCAAGCAGTAACATGAATTCCCCCACATTGCATAACAGCTTCATGACAACCATGGCGCCGTATGACCAATTCTCACAAAGGAGGCCTAGTGAAAGCTATTTATCGCAGCATTTTGATGGAAAAGAGAGCGCGGGAATCGATGAAATGGGTATCTTTTGCGGAATTGCTGGCCAAAGCCATGGGTTCTTGGAAGAAGTGGAAGAACGTGATAGTAGCGATAATGTTTTGCATGGTGGTGATTCAAATGCTGGGTTTGGTACTCCTGAATCAGGAACCGATTTGAATAGCTTTTCCAGATTCATGGGTGGGCACGATGACATGATGACAGTCGATTTTTTGGGGATTGGAGGGACAAGAGTGAGGAGCATCCGTGGAAAACAAGATGAATCAGTGAATAACCAGTTAGCTGAGAATGCAAGATTTTGAAATCCCATTTTATCTGTAAAACAGTCTCTAAAAGGGCAAATGAGAGGAAACAACAGCCTTCGAGTATACATATATATATATATATGCTGTATTTCTTCGAAAATGTAATATATAAGCTCATTACATTTATCCTTCTTGAGTATGTAGGCACACGGCTCACAGGTCCCGTATACTTCCATGGAGCATTCATGGAAGTACGTAGAAGTCCATAATTGCTCCTACGTACTTCTCTTACCGATCAGATCTTCAGATATATTGGTAAATAATGATGCAAGTTTCTAGAGTAGTCTCTGCTGGAGTAAATAACGTAGCACATGACGTGTATGTAGAAAAGCGAATAAAAGTTGGTGAATTTTCACATGTTCATGTGCTAGATAGATTTGAGTAAATAAAAGTTAGTAAAATTCACATGTCATGCTGTATAAATTTGAGTAAAGCCATGAATAACCCTATGTAGAACACGATTCACTAGAAGTTGGTAAAGTAAGGAATCACTTAATTTTTGTAAAGACATGGCACGAGCCTCATCAATCATAACTACATATAAGCTATGGTTGATGAATTTCACATGTCATGTGTGTACTGAATAGAACTTCAGATGTATCGATAAGTAATGATTCAAGTTTTCACAGTAATTCCAGTACTCTGGAGTAAATTAAGCAATTGAACTTAATCCATACAACACATGACATGCATGTAGAAGACAAATAAAAATTATTTGAACTTCATCCATGCAACACATGACTATGTATAAAAGTGTAAAAAAAAAACGTTAAGGCACAACCGGATTCACTAGAAGTTCATAAAGTATGTAATCACGTAATTTTTGTAAAGACATGGCATGAGCCTCATCAATCATAGCTACCCATTAGGGTGTCAGACAGACCGAATAAGGCCGAAAAGACCAGTTTAGCCTTGTTAACTCCAAAGAGAATTTGGGCGGTTAAGTCTTTTTAGTTCCAAGTAATCACCCTCTGAAATGTGTTACATTACATGTTTATACTCCTTACAACATCACATCACATCCAATATTCTACCGAGACTATAAGACCGTACAATAGCCTCAAAAATAGAAACCCGGGCTTCTATGCAACACTCCAGGGTTTTATGATAGTCTTCTACTTTCTAACCTCTAATGTATATGTAAAGCTATATCCACAGTAAACAAGATAATCTTCTTGTGGTAAGTTACACGTTCAGTCGGCTAACTCAAGCACAAGTAACCTGTCCTTTCTTCACCATCTTCTCCAAGTTATCTGAAACCATTGCGGTCAGATTAGGATCCTCAAAACCCAGCTCCGCGGCCAGTCTGCAGCAAAAAGGAGAGAAACATGAGACAACTGGTTCTTCTTTAACCATGTTTACACGAATCCTCGTACCCCTCTCAAAGTCATATAACTTCATAAAATCTTTTTTTCCCATGAACTTGGAGGTTCCTCCTAAATGTTGTTTTCTTTTACATTTCATGTTTCTGGTAACAAACTCAACCACCTCAACATATGGGTTACTCTCATTTTAGGTGCAATCACAAATTCACATTTTGGTTAAAGTTTAGTTTAGTCCTATGGTCTGAATACCAAGCTTGTTTTGTTTCATCTAGTACGATGTAAGACAAGTACAAGATGTCAAAAACTGAAGTGAGAATAGCCTATGTGTAGGGCTCATTTGCTTACTTTGGATCAAGAACCAACTTTTGAACTTCCTTAATTGCTGAACTTGCAGCATACAGTGACATCTTCCGTACCTGCAACACAAACGCCAGAACCAGTCTGATAAGGAAAAAATGGAACAAAATACGTAGAGGAAAAGAAAAAGAAAAAAGAGACGAGGAAATTGTGTTTGAGGAAATTGTGTTTCAGTTCACCTCCAACACTTGAAGCTTTGAATCGTGGTTGTTGGGAAGACTACGGATATCATCAGCTAACTGTACAGCCTCATTCAGGCTTTCAGGAGATAGAAAATCAAGCCCCAACTGAACCGTGGACTGCAATTTACAAGGAATCGTGTAAGTTAACGGAAATTATAATAGCTTTCACCATGTAATACTTCATATTTTACACTAAAAAACTGGTTCAATCTTTATATCTAGTCTTAGTTATTGACATTGCAATTTGAACTCAGCCTTTTAGAACATATCTGCGATGGTCTATAGGTCAGGTGGACCTTAACATATCATAAGGAGTTAAGGACCCAGAAAAATAAACTTTGTATGCGCATTTCTTAAGAATCTGAAGGGCCTTCTCTTGCTAATATTTTCAATCTAATACACGCACTTCTTATTTCTTACTACTGAAATCATGCTACTTTCATAGGATGCTACCACAATGCAGTGTAAGATACCCTCTTGTTTTGGCCATGAATCAGGATACGAGACAAGGGGGTTCACTTCCTTCCACGGTCAATTTTGGCAAATCTTAGACTGTTTCTTTAATTTTGGAACTTCGGGCCGGGTTGACTTGTATAATTTTAAATCTGAGAACTTACTAAATAATAATAAGAATCCACAAGTTTCAAACACAGAACCAAGAAGACGGTTCCACAGATCTCTACCGCTTGGCCACATGTCCACTTGTTATTTTCTGTAGGTTAAATTTATTACGCTAATGGAAAAAAAACTCCCTTATTGAAGTAAATAACCCTGAACTTCTATTTTGGTCAAAAATAACCATATACTGTCATTCCGTCAGCATTTTGTGCCTTTCTGTTTGTCTTAGCCGTTAGTGGCTAGCAAATTTTTTTCAATTACCATTGCATCTTCATCGAATGTTTAAATTCACAAAACAACCAAATCTCAGCTAACACGCCGCCACCAGCTTAAATCCATTGCTGTATAAGAGACAAGATACATACAGATAAACTGAACAAGGATTTTGACGGCATTATGAACCGAAATCAAAGTCTTTAGATCAACCATTTGACAACTCTGTACCAGAGAACGAATCCATGCATCTCAACTGAGCCTCCCATTTGGACATCACCATTGCCCTCATATACCCAAGAATACCCAAATTGCAGCAGAACCAAGAACACATGCACTTTCACGGATTCAAACCCATAAAATTCACTGAGGTTCTTTAGTAGTTCTTCACCGAATTGGGAGGATACATCTCCGACTTCTCTAGCATCCTCTCGGCAACTTATCGACCTAACCCATGTAAATAAAATCCTCTCCATCAAAGAGCTCGAATTTGTTCAAAACGCCAGGAATGAGACTGGAATGATGCTGGTAGAGTCATAGAGGTCAGCGTTCAGTGGTGGTGCTTGCAATCTATGGTGTCTAGAGCAATATAGTTGACTCTCCTTTGGTTCCGATGATTTTTATTTGACAGCAATTATAATTCGACGAAACATTGTGAGCCACCAACAACTAAAAAAAACGGAAGGGCATAAATTGCTCCTAGAGTCATAGCATGCAGTTGTTTTTTACCAAAAAAAAAGTGTGGGGTTATTTTTGACCTCTTAAGTGAAAGTCTAAGGGAGTAAATTGGTTTTATTTCCAAAGCTAAATATGATATATCTGACACAGTTTGGAAACTAACTGAAAGGACACATGATAAGTTCTGTTTAGGGCACTGGTATTTATCCCTTGTAAGTCAGTTTGGATGAACACTAGTTCGCGTTTACAGGGGTCTACCGTCACTGTTAATGTGGATATAGCAGCACATATAAATAATAACTCTAGGAATAAAGTAGTTATCCCGAATACCATATGGGGAAAGGTAAAGGAGTTATCCAGAATAATACACGGGGCAAGGGTAAAGTAGTACTATATGTAACAATAAGTAAGTATGCCTAGGTCTAGCTGTGGCAGTTTTAAGGTATGTTTATTTACATTTTAGTGAGCTCGAGTAACTGCTCAAACTCATAAAAACCCGGAGCTTCGCCATGCTCGTCTCCAGACTGCCGAAGAACATTATTGAACCTATAGAATTACGTATATACACTTCACAAAGCAAAATTAAAAATAATATACAGTTTAAGATTTTTTTCTTATAGGTAGATTGCATTATAAGATCACTAAAGTTATTACAGTAAAATATACAAAACATGTCAACTGACCAATATGACAAAGTACCCCTTCGCAAGATGCTCTTTCGTCCACTTAAATTCCTGCAGTTTTTAACTGGACACAGCCCTATGACAATTCCAGAACAATTTCCCTGGACCCTACTCCGTTTTATTTATTGGACGGAATAAAGTCACAACTCTCTCTCTCCTCAACGCCAACAACAGCCACCAACAGCCACCATCTATGTTACAACCACCTTAACAGCTACCACTGCCATTGCAGCCGATTGTCACCTTTTTGAACCCATCAAAACTCAAATTGAAACCAAAATCAAACCTACCACCATGACCTATAGTCAAAGTCATCACCAACACAGACACTGCCACCTCCAGCCCCATTCGCATTATCAGCATCTTCACAGTATAGCCACTGCCGCCACTCCATGTCAATACCACAGCTACCACAGACAACAAACCATATCTAAAGACAAAGAACTAGATCTCATTTAAAGACATGAGAGAGATGAACTACAAATCAAGCCCAACTTCAAACCCCGAATCTGAAGCATTCAAAACCCTAAATTGAATATGTAATACACCCCCAAACACAACAGATATGAAGAAATAGAAGCTCACTCCAGGTTATAAGGATCAAAACTGATGAAATTTCATGTGGTAAAATTCACAATTGTCCTCCTGTAGTGACTAATTACAGTCATGAGGAACTAATGAGTCATCATTTCACTGAATCATCAAAAGATCTCGAGAAAAGCCATGCAATATGCAGAGCAATAAATTTGAATGTGCATATGTTGTGTTCTCAAATTTAACCGGGTAAATTTCTATTCCAGTATAAACGGACCTTGAAATGAGAAGACCAAAGAAAAAAAGATAGTGATTGGCTGAATCTAAGCTTTAAGATTGATAATCTTTCGGTGTAGATGGTTTGAAGAAGATAGGTTGGCATTTCCAGTGATGCAGAGAGAGAGACAGAGTGGTTGGTGGTGGTGAGGAGATCAGGAGAGAGAGAGCAGAGCAGAGAGTGGTTTGTGATGGAGTGTGGTGGTGGTGAGAGAGAGAAAGAGAAACATAGATATGATTGGTGGTGGTGGTGGTGGTGGTGAGGAGGAGAGATGGATGAGAGAGAGAGAGAGAGTGGGTGATGGGGGGGGGGGGGGGGGGTAGTTGTGATTATTGATGGTGGTTGAGAGAGAGGAGCAGGTGCTGATTGTTGGTGGTGGTGAGGAGGGTTGCTTGTGAGAGAGTGGGTGGTGAGGAGGAGGAGGTAAGGGTGAGAGATAGTGAACAGAGATGGTGAGAGAAGGAGAAATCAAAAAGACGATCAAGCCCTTGAATCTATCCAACAAATCAAACAGAGTTAGGGGTCGGGCAATTTTACCGATAGTCGTAGTGTAAGGGGTTTTGTATCCAATTGGAAACTTCAGGATGTTAAGTGGGCGAAAAAGCATCTTGCAAAGGCTTTAATGGACGACCTTGGTATCACATGTTAGTAAGCTCGTACTCAACTCACTAATTTGACAATAAGCTTATGCCTCATGTGATACCAAGGTCTTCCATGAACAGTTGGATTCCTTGAACTCCTAAGCACAAATAAAATCATCTCTCCCAAGTTTCATGAGGCATTCCCCGTCTCCCACAGCGTACACATGTTCTCAATAACAAAATAGGACCCTTTCCCAAGAATCAAGTTGCATCTAACTCTAGAGTCTCGGCACTAGGCACAATTTAACTAGTTGAGAGTCTGAGCAAAGGAAAAAAAGGGTATACGGAGAGCCTGAAGTCCACATGAACTTGCCCGCTATCAAGAACACTCCATAGGCCCTTCATCTCCTCTTTCCAATTCACTATATGTGACGGAAGATTCTGAGTGCACAAAGCCACAAACGCAACAGTTGTTTCCAGTACCTTACAATGTAAATTAGTTTGTATTATGGTCTACAGTCACCATAAATATGGCTAACATGACAGTTCTCGAAATGAGAACTCTAGGAGTAAAACAAAACATTTTTAAGAACAAGAATAGCACAGACAAATATGACATTGGAGAAAAATCCCCGCCCTGTAAATTCTTAGTCTAGCATTGCTAGAGCTCCAAGTTTTTGGCACATTCCGCTAGAAAAAAGTGAGGTCTAATATCATGTTAAGTTGTGTGTTAGCTCACCTGAAGATTCCTCACTTGAAATGGGCATCCAGCAGGAATGAAAACAGCTTCTCCTAAATGCTGCTCAAATGACCATGGCTCTACTCCTGAGGAAGAATTACGACTTCATTTAGCCTCGTGTATTACATAAGTGCTCAAAAGCTCAAAAGTGAAAGACACTGTGTAATTGGAAAATGGTGTTCATCTAGATCAGATCACTGTTCATTCTTTTTCATTTTAGCATAATAGGGTATATCCCGGGCTTACGGGCTATATGGTAGAATTACAATCCTTGTGGTCAAGTACAAGAAATTGAAGACTAGTTCTCCTTGGGAGAAATTGTTCATCAGGTTATTGCTACAGAAACAGTAAACATTTGTTTAATACAAATCAGAACTTAAAGTTAAAATGCTGATGAACATGTCAAGTCTATTCGGAGATCTAGAAAAACTCGAAATTTACAGCGTGCAAAATCTAATATCTAGACCGAAAAGTTTTCAAGCTGCATAAATGAAAGCTGAAGCACAATTTATACACCCAACTGTCCTACGTGATATTTAAGAGTCTATAGTTCGCCTTACCAAATTCTTCCTTCAGTTTTCCTTTATAATGCCTGTTCAGGAATATATCTGCATCATACAGCGGTCTAGATGCCTGGAATCAAAAGCAGAATCAGTGACATAAACTGGGGAACAAAGCAATATATAGGTTCAGAGACATCTGAAAGTAGCATTATTGAAATAGCATATGAAACATATGCATACATCCAAAAGACTCTCTTTCTTCCCAAAGTCCTGCCAATGAACTCTTATATACTCGAGCAGCTTTGGAGCATCCTGCCGCCTGAAGACATCCCATTGAGTTCCTGGAGTAGTCTTCTTTGGAAACATGTCTTCCCTGTTTCTATTTAGATCTTCACAATTCAACATTTCTTCTTCATGAGTTGCACTTTCTCGATCTTCCATTCTGACATCACTACATTTTTCCTTAGACCCATTCAGTTGATGATGTATTCCAAGTGATAGTTTAGGAGACACTGCCTCATCCAAACGAACTTCTGTATCTTCAGTTGATTGTTTACCCTCATGATCTTCAAGGCTTTTTTGCATGTTCTCTACAGTTGTCCTCTGCCGACCTTCAACTTTTACTTCACAAGTATTCACCAAAAGGTATACCTGACCACGGTGCCAAAAGTATACACTGAATAAGTCCACTGCTTCATAAACTTTAAAGTTTATTAGAGATGGCATATTTTCTGGAATTTCACAAGTCAGTGTTTTTTCCAATTTCAAAATAAAGACATTCACCTCAGATTTGTTGAACTCTAAAACTCATTATAACCATGCCTGGATAATTTACTCCAGAACTTTACAATAAAATACAGGCATTCAAGATCTCAACCATAAAATAAGGTAATTCAAAAATCTATCCCTGAAGTAATGTGGTCTTAAAGGCCTACCTCCCCCATACTTAGAATTTCAATTAGTACCGAAATAAATATACTTTAGCTTTCACTTGTTTTGAGGAAAACAACAGCAACTTATGACCACAAATAAGAAAATATAGATGAAGGCAACTACAGATGTAGTACTCATTATATCTAGTTAGATGAAACAATAAAGCAGAAGATCCTCAACAAGATGGAAGTATGTAAAGATGATAGAAAGTTATTCACCATGTCACGCATACAAATGTGGAGATTGGTCACTGAATCACCTCTTCCAAGTTCCTCATACATCCCGTATGAAATAAAAATCTTAGGACCGACATCATTCTGCAGCGAATAATGTGGCAGTTTTGCAGCAACATTTAAAAGGCCCCACTTGGAATGGATATACTCAAGCAGTGGTAGTTTACTAATAAAGTCAGGTCTGTGATATAACAAAAAATCTTCAGCAGCACTTGGGGAAGGCCAATCTTTCAACTTTAACATCTGTGGCCGGCCATTTTCATGGACCAAACCCTCTGAGTATCCTTTGATAAACTGACTGAGCTCTATATCGATCTGTCATTACACCAATTCACAACAGACAGATATCATTGAGTTAAACATCGAGAAGCAAAGCTTAGCAACGCAATAGTATGAGAACAAAGAAAAATAACCAATGAAGATAGAAAATACACAGGATTAGCAATTACTAACAAATGTCACATTACCATGAAATGAAGAAACCTACCTCAGACATGTTCAAGCAGTCAATGGCTTTCACCATTCTGTTATCTTCCTTTATTTTCTCTTCAGATGCCTCTTTAATTCCTCTCCATATAACCATGGGGTCCCAGGTTGTCCAAGACGAACTGTCACAAACCTCTTTAACAATAACTGGTTGACCTCGGCTCCAGTGCTTTCTAAATTCTCCAATCCCTTCAACATTAATATCACCAGAAGCTGGACAGTACAAAAAATTGTCATCAACTTCATCTCTATGTGCATATTGGTAGAGCCTCGAACTGCACCCAGATTCTTGAGGATTGCCAGCTTCATTAACAGTACAACCACCAACCAGTTCCTCAGAATTTTTTACAAGTTTTGCAACCCAATTCATCTTAAAAATCCGTTTCAGCGTCAATGAGAGACAGCCACAGCCACCATACTCTTTAGGTGGGCAAGGGACGCTTCCATTATCATTGGCTTTCCAATTAGGAAACTTATCTGATAATTTTAACCTGTGTTTGGTGGTTTTAACTTGCTCGGTCACTGTTACTTGGTGACCAGTTCGCCCGGGAACCTCAATTTCCAGCTCCGATTCTTCCCTGAGATCTTGACAGCAATTAAGGCAAAGATCGTAGCTGCAGTTGGCACAGTGCCGATGATAATCAATAATGGGTGTCCTACAGCAGTCACTGCAAGAAACATACATCAAAATAACTGGTACATCAGAAATCCTACAAATACCTCCATTTCCACAAGAAAAACTATCCCCAACAACAAGTCAAACTGCACTTCCATCCTTTAACGCCCCAAATATGAAAGTGGAAACAGAAAACAGCTCAGAAAGATGTTTCTGGGATTAAACTGATCATGGCACAAAAGAGCTCATGCACAGAGCCATATCAAGATCATGTACAGAACATACTGATACTGGCATGCAATAACTAATAATATATGTAAAAGTACCAGCACATCTGCTCGTCTGCACCAAGTTTTGTCCTGGGGAGGTCTATTTCGTTGCCTGGAGAAGAAATGTATATAAGCACTCAAGGGCATCAAGTGTATAAACTCAAACTCGAACTCTGCATCAAAGGTTCTTACCTCTAAGTTTTCTTTCCACTTCAACTTCAGAACACTGTTCATGATGGATCTGCTTGACCACAGGAAGAACAGACGACAGGAGGCAATAAAGATACAGTAGTTTGTCCTGGACGGGTAGCTCTTTTATCCTTACCTGTGATATACCAACAAAATTGATAACTCAAGCAATTTCAACAATGTGTCAGAGACATATAAGATCCTTTTACTTTGTCAAAAAGAACTAAGTCGTGCAGAATACCTTTATCAAATTATCACCGCGTAAGCAAATCTTGCAATTACAAGTACCACGACAAGCGGGACAAACCCTGTGGATCTCTTCCGAAGGTATATCAGCATACCTGATAAATGAACAATATGTCAAGTCAAAAGCTGTCAAATCCTGATTATGTCCTTTCTAACTCAATTATCAAGTTTACCTAGTGGAGATGCAGCTACTACAGTATCCTCTTCTATCACATCTGAGACACCAAATTACTGAGCTACAATTCTGCCTACACTGATGACAAGTTTGGGCATCAGAATCACTGGAGGATTCTGAGCTTTCATCTGATGTTTCCTGGAAAGAAAACACGCGTATTTTAGAAGGCATGATACAGAAAGATAGTTAAGGAACGAAAGGAAAACACAAAGAGGAAACACAATTACATAATGGTATTACTAATCAGGAACATTTAGATTATGTCCGATAATTGAAGCAGTCCAATCTTTATT
The DNA here is from genome assembly GCA_023055425.1 of Linanthus parryae. Lineage (NCBI taxonomy): Eukaryota > Viridiplantae > Streptophyta > Magnoliopsida > Ericales > Polemoniaceae > Linanthus > Linanthus parryae. The sequence goes on from JALGPY010000002.1 coordinate 5,995,160, forward strand.
AACTCAAGTTTCCGAACATAATAATTGTTTGCATTCTTAAAATGACATAGTAATTATATTAAGGAAAAAGTACAATAAAGCCCCTTGCAAGATGCAGTTTCGCCCACTTCCCATGCACTATCACATTGGACACAATCCCTGAACTATATAACATCATAACAATTGTTAAACACTGTAAAACTTTTTGGACAGCAACAGGAGCAATTCGTTGAAGGAGATTGGGGGCAACCACTCCCTCTATCTTTCACCCAGTTGGATTAGAATGGTGATCGTTGGTTATTTTGAAGGAGATTCAGCGGTGAAAGGCAGTTGGTCAGAATAAAAGACTATTCTATTGCAAATTATTTGGTGATGTTCTCCCTCTTGCATACATCTACATTGCACTTGAGTTTATCTTGATGCCAGAGGGGTTCAGGACAATACTGTAGACTGATGTTGATGAAACAGCAGAGCGATGAAAAATAAATGAATTTACGCATGAGGGTTGACTTAGATTCTTTTATAGGTAATCAAAATTTATTGAAAAGAAAATGAACTTATTCATAGGAACTGATAGGTCATAGTTCCGTGACCTACACAGCGAAAGGTGAAAAAACATAAAAGAAATAACGAGCTACAAGGAATCCAACAAATGCTCAGCTGAGCCGAACAGCATATGAGTGCGCCACCTCAAGAGCAACTGGAGAATAAGTCCTTCGAAAAATGAATCAGACATACAAATTCCATCAAATGTCTGCCTGTTCCGCCCCCTCCAAATGATCTACATTACAACCAAAGGGGCTAAATGCCACACTTAGGCTCCGTTTGGTTGGTGGTAAAATATTTTCCTGTAAAATATTTTCCCTTGTTTTGGTGTTTGGGTTCCGTTTGGTTGGTGGTATATTTTCCTGTACAATATTTTCACTCAAATGATGTAAAATTACTTGCACGTTAAAAATCCGTAAGCCACCTTCTGAGAGTGAAGGAGAATGACAACAACTCATACTAACACCTCCACCACCAAGAACCACCACTACCGCACACCTCTACCGCGACCCAGCACCGCGACCTACCTCCACCGCCACCCATCACTGCCACTGACCGCCCACTGTTTTGGCAAGTGTCAACCAAACACGAGAAAATGATTGTAGAGAAAACTTTGTTCACAAAAAATACTTTACGCGTAGAATATTTTCCGTTGTAAAACATCTTACTGCCAAGCAAACGGTGCCTTAACGTCTCTCTCTGTCCATCCCTAAACCACTTCAAGCAATCAAAAAATGGGGGATCGTAACAGGAGCAGACCAACATATCCCATAACCCAGAAAGACCGCACAGCAGGACAGTGTAGCAGAAGATGGTTAACCGACTCTGAGCTCGATTTGCACAAACAACGCCAATTTACCAACACCTGACGGCGGCGAACCAAATTGTCAATTCTCAAGTTACTGTCATGAGCTGTACACCAAACAAGAAAGAGACCCGGAGCGCAGCGCCTACTTTGCAGATCAAAGGAGCGGGGACCACAGAAGCATGAGCCCCACACAGAATAGTAGGATCATGCTGAGAACATTCTAGTTGAAGACACGCGCTATTCCGTAGTGTTAAATCCCTTGGGGAGGACTGAAATGGTGAAGGATATAAGAAATTTTCAAAAATGCTGCACCTCAGTAATCATTAAAGTCTCACCTAAACCTAACATCCCACACAGCACTGTTCCCCACCACCTCACCCCCTCCTACGCTCACACAGTGACTCACACAGATGTTGGGATCGTGAGAATACAAAAGAGAGATGGAAACTGACAGGACAACGACTCCTCCCCTACCCAATGCTCCTCCCAAACACGAACATGATTTCCTGACCCAATCTAAACCTGACTCTATATAGATCCCACTGTGCTCTTATGCTCTTCCACACCCCACAATTATAAAGACCAACAACCTCCCCGGAACACCAGCCATCCCTCCCAGTACCAAATGTCATTTTGACTGCTAACCAGTTCAGCATATGAAGATTGATAACCATTACAGATTGAGGAGATATTAATCTTTGTTCATTTAATGTCACCATCTACGTCTATGAGACTATGATGTCCTTGCCCTAAAAACTAACATGCCAAGTAACACATTGGAGCAGAAGTTTGTAAAAATACATACATTTATATACACGCACAAATTACTGATTCCATTAGATTATAATGATGATAAATAATGTTTATTCTTGCTGCAAGTTTACAAGAATAGAGCCACAATGTGCCAAATCATCCTTCAAGACTCCATCGAAAAGTCATAATGCTCAAAGTAAACTTATAGATTTCCTCAACTAGTTAGCGATTCTCCTAATTGGGTCGATATTCAGTAGCCAATTTATAAAACAAAATTCTTCCCTTGATCATAACCCCATGTTCTGGTTCTAAAATTTGCTCTATATTTACATGAACAACTTGCATTGCGTAGCTTGATGCGAATCGAATTGCCACTAACATAACTTTAAAATTTACTAGGCTATTTTTATTTGAGGATCGTTGAAATGGTTCAACTTAACCTTGCTTATTTCTGATTGCATGTTCTCACTTACTGGTGAATTCTCTTTTAGCCTTATATCCTGATATCCTTAGTACCCTTCCAATGATATAACAACTCTCAGATGTAGTCAAAGTATTTGCGTAAAAACAATGATAGGATGAAACACAAAAAACAGTGATAGACAATCACAATGCAACTCACATTTGTAGGACTAGAATCAGAGAATTCTTCCGATCTGTTTCTGTATGGCTCCAAAGCAGTGGATGGTGACTTGTAAGATCTCAGAGTTTCATCATACAGCAAGCTGTCGCTTTGTAGATCATCGTTGGGTTTAAGAGAACTACGTGCAGACAAACTCTTTGTTGAGGGTGTTTCAGGTGAATACTGGATTTGGTTCTTCTGTACATTATCTCTGTACTTATTCCCTGAGACTGCAACTGTGTAATCCTCGTCTTGTGCATTATTAACTGGCACATCTGTATCATCACTCTTACTCTCCAAAAATGCTTCACTTTCGCCCAATGGTTTCCTTTTTGCTCTCTTCATACTAGCCCTCATAGCAGAATTTGCAGCTCTCTTCTTTGCTTGGATGTAATGTTTTTCGCATACTGTTTTATCTGGCATGGACATGGCGGTACATCTCCACTGTTTCCCATCCGACCTCTTGCATCGCAAATCATCAGGTATCCCAGAAGCATCATCTCCAGTCCCAGAGGCTGATCGAGGAAGCTCCATTAGATATATCTAATAGAGGGCTCTAAGAACTGCTAAGATATACAGCTTAACCTGAAAGCAATATATCGCAATAATTGTTATTATTTTCGGCAAGGAGCCAACAGGATGCCAAAACATGTAGCAGCAAACTGCTATATGTAGACCCAGAGGGCAGAGCTAGAAATCAATCTAAGTGAGATCATGTGCCTCAAAGAAAAAATAGACTAACTGACAACTATTACCTGTAATAACTAATAACTGGCAACTAATATAGTACCACTGTGTGTAATGTGATAATCGAAGTGAAGCATAGCGTCTTGTTGTTAATTCCAAATAAGCCAAGATGGTTTGTGTAACTCGATATTTTACCCAAATGACAGATTTTCATTAGTCGATCTGAGAAAAATTGAAGTGAAAGTGGAGTCTATTCAAGGAACTAAGGACACAAAAACTCTGGTCAGTTTTGTTTTATTAGTTACCAAAAGGCTAAAAGGTGAAATTTGAGCTTCTACTACATAAAACACACCCAAACAACAGCAGCATTTTGCTTGATCAATGTTGCTCCAACATCCATATAGCGAAGAAAACCCTGCCAGCTCCCGTGTGAGTAAGCAAGAGATATGAATAAGGAAGTTGAATATGGGACCGGGAGTCAGTCATATTGTGAATGATCGAGTCATTCATGATCCCATTTCACAATGCCTGACTGACCCCCAAAACGCTATGTTTTCTCTTTGATAGTTGCTATTGTTCTATATTAGAGGGGCAATTGTGGATATGGTGGTCGCGCAACACATTGGATCCTATAAGAGGGCAAGATACTGGGCATCATTCTATCTCTTTATCCTTCATTTCAAAGATAATCAGCCACGTCTGGATCGGAAGAAAACAGTTCACTGTACTAATGTGATGTTTATCAACCAAGAAAGCCGGCCATGGTTGCTCCAAGTTTTGCCTACAGAAATAGAAGCTTTCTAAGCATACCACGGATGATTATATTTATGTACTGACATGAAAAGGGAAGAAAATCATATTGGTAGTGATTGGTAAACTCTCTATCTGCTCTCTGTCGCCAAAACCACCCTGCCCCTGCTAATATGCAACTGCCAAAATACCCTACATCATGGCTTATGACTGTCGTGATAAGCAAAGTGAAAGGCTGAATCACTGCTCTGGAGGGTATTTGAGCTAAGGTTTGTGTTTTCAGATAAATCCCGTATATGGTTGAAGGTGGTTTTCCTAAATTTCTATGTTGGGTGGTGTTACAGCACTCATTAACACAGACAGTCCATTTCAGCCAGTATACTACAACGTTCCACCGTATCTTATCCCGCAACAGTCCATCAAGTTATCCATGTCAGAGGTAGATGAAAACCTCAAGAGAAGACAGAAACACTGTGGTATACTATTGATATATCAACGGGCGTGCGCCAGCTCAAGAATGAAGTTTTAGACTCAAATGGCAACGTAGCTAATTGAGAAGAATAATCTTTCCCAAGACAAATTTTAGGCCAAATGTGCTGCCAGTTGAGCTCTACTGCGAGCACTGGGAAGTGATACACGCCTGCTCACCATAGTTTACGAGATACTGCTCACGCAATTCGGGGACAGATCGTGCACTGAGAAGTCTACCCGGAGTGATGGTTCTCATAGAAGTCAGACAGCCAAACTCCTACGGGGTAACCAGGCTGGTTACCACTCGGCCCAACCACCTTGTGTTCGTTGTTTTATACTTTAATCCTCGAGTGTGAGGATGATTTCAGAGGGAAGGTGTGTTACTACGTCATGAAGTGAAAGGGAAAAAACCCAGAGAAGCATGGACTCGAGCAGAATCGAGGATGAAGTTGAAATGCATCTGGAAATTAGGCCTCTGATCACTTCAGTCTACTTAACTAAGTAATTCCTAAGATGTACTTTTAAACTTCTACTTTATTAAAGAAATGACACAATCAGACGACAGCGCAATGCTCAAGCAACACCATTCCCTTTTTCGTCATAGACCATTGGAAATCACCAAGCTCACCGGGCCGAGTAAGCATGAGCTGAGAGTGGTGCAAACACCTTAAACTCTCTCACTTCTCATCTTCTTCCTCTTAACCCCAAACTACCTACTATTTGATCCCTAAATCTCAAAACAATCACTCGATTAACCTAAATCGAAGTGATTTGCCGGAAATTCAAAATAGCTGAAGCTTAACAAAACAGAAACAAACTGGTAACTGCACTGATCAATCATCACGCAACAAAAAAAATCACAGAAATTGATCGATTACTACGACCTTGCATGAGAATTGAACCAGAAGTAAAGTAATTACGCGATTCTAATCACCGGATACAGAAGAACAGTCACACGAGAAACAGTGATGCATAAAGCTAGGGTTTCTACTCACTGGAGGCACTTGACCGGTGACGGAATTTGTTGCTCCCGATGCCTTTTCCGAACGGTCGCCGGTGCCGTCGTTGCCCGTCGGAGTTCGGCTTCGCCTTTCCGTTCTTCTTCCTCAGTCGTCGGAGAGATTTATTGGCCCGTTGAGGAAAAGAGAGTGTATGTTGAGGTTCGTGTCGTAGATTTACGAACTGGACGAGGTCTTACTGAAAATAGTGATAAATGCAGAGGGCCTGTTTGGATTGTGAGATTATTATCTCGTAGGCCTCGTTTGGGTAAGGTACAAAATGATGGGAATAAGAGTTGTACTGCTATAAGAGGATATGATTGTACTGGTAGAAAGGCATGATAAAACTGTACTAGTTTTGATCGATTGGTTAGAGCAGGATATGAGATAGGTTATCATGGTTAAAAATTACATTTTCGAAACTATTACACCGATTTGCGATGTTCATGACCACCTGATGAATTTCCTCGCTAATGCTGGAAATAGCCTTGTCTTCCGTGATGTCATTGATAAGGCCCACCACAAGAAGAGAATCCGTCTCCGCTTCTACGTTTTCACATCCGGCGTTTGTCGCCATTGTCAACCCTCTAAGAATCCCAGTCAGTTCCAAAGCAAGGACAGAAGTATTAAAGGCCATACGTTCGTGTTTCCCCGCAATAAACTGACCAGTAGCATCTCGTTGGACGCAGTCGGAGCCCGCAATACCCTAGCCGGAGTTCATGGCAGCGTCACTGTTGACTTTTACCCATCCTTCGGTTGTGTCCATCTGGGTGGCGAAGGTGTAGAATGAGGGGGGTATGAACAATCCACTTGAGCTTTCTCCTGCTTGAAAAACTTCAGATGTTCCCGCACCTTATCCACCATGTCCTTCAGTGTTACTTTGACGTTCTTAAGCTTCAGCTGATTTCTGCAATACCACGAAGTCCAGAGACCCACCACCCAGACCTCCTTGTGCTCCAACGGGGTCGTGGAGAAAATCTGTGCGATCCAGTTCGGCAAAGAAGAGCAGCGTGATGCCAGAAATTTCTCCCCCAAAAGAGTCATCCCGAAACTAACCGCAACATCACGAAACATGGAGAGATGCTCGCTAGTCTCGGCCTGTTCCCCACAAAAGGGGCAATCCACCGGAACTTTAAGCTTCCTCTCACGAAGCTTGGTAACAACGGGGAGCGAATAACTCCATGCCCTCTAAGTTGTAAAAAACGTGTAGAGCTCGAAGGGAGACTCCTCGTGAGTACTCCCGATGAATCTTTGAAGTTTGTAACCTGAGAAAACTGTATAAACCCCGTGATCCGAGTGGTTCCAAGCCAAGGAGTCGGCAGCCCCATTGGTTGGAATGGTCATTTGAGAAATAACTTCGATAACTTCACTCCATAAATAAGTGCAGAGCAGTGGGATATTCCACGCCCCATTTTGGATGACATCGGATACATTTAAGCATGCGTATTCCGGGCTTGGGGTGACCACCTTGAAGTTGTAAGGACGGGGAATCCACCTATCTTCATGAGATTGATGCTTCTTTCGTCTCCAAGTTTCCACAATAAACCTTTCTTCAAGATTTTTCGGCCTTCAAGTAAAATTATAAACGCAAAAGAAACTTGGGACTTTGGTTTAACATCAAGGAAATTGGAATTTCGGAAATACCTATGCTTGAGAACAGTGGCGGAGCCAGGAAATCAACCCAGCCGGGGCAAGCTTCGAGAAGTCAACAGTCAAAGTTAAAAGTCAAAGTCAACAGTCAAATGTCGTTATATTTCATAAGCAATTATACACACAAACATCAAATTAATAATGAACACAATACTCACAAGTCACAATTTGTACTTTTTTTTCGAGGAGACAATGAGTTTCTAATGGTAAATGGTAAATTGGCAAAAAAAAGAATGAAAAAAATAATTGATCGGGAGAAGAATCGAACCTGTGTAGTGAGATTTGTCAACTACAACAACTAACCACTGACAACTAGGCAGTTTGAAATTTTAGGGGGGGGGGGCAAAATTCTATATTCCTTTCGGGTTACTCATAAAAAATCTATAAAACTAGGGGTACTAGTAGAAATTTTCAAATTTCAGGGGGGGCAACTGCCCCCCCTTGCCCCTACATAGGTCCGCCCTGCTTGAGAATACGGCTTAGCAGGCTATTGGGATCAGAATGGATGTGCCATGCTTGTTTTGCTAACAAAGCAATGTTGAAATCTTGGAAATCTCTAAATCCCAATCCCCCAAGCTCGCGATCCTCCTTTAGCTTTCCCCAACTAAGCCAATGAATCTTCCTCTTATTTTCCTCTTCTCCCCACCAAAAGTCTCTAATTAATTTTTCAATCTGATCACAGAGGGTCTTTGGTAGAAGGAAACAACTCATTGCGTAGTTGGGAATTGCTTGAGCCACAGATTTTATAAGAACTTCCTTTCCAAGCAACTGAAATAGTCTTCCCCTTCCAACCTGTTAGGAGAGCACTGATACGTTCATTAATCTTCTAAAAGGTAACATTCTTTTTATGGCCAATGGTAGACAGTAACCCGATGTAGCATCATGTTCAGAGACTACTGGAACACCACAAAGATTGCCCAGATGGAGCCGCTCTTGCTCGGCCACGCTATTCGAGAAACCAATTGCTGACTTCTGCAAATGTGCCAATATTAGAGTAGAGATATTTATAAATCTTATCTCAAGATATCGTGATGCGAGTCTATTATTCCTTGCATTATTGTTTTTGCGTCTTGAAATCCTAGTTGTCATGATTATGCTTACATATTGACATATGAATACACACACACACACGTATCTATATAATAAAATAGAACGGTGTTTCCCACCAAAACGATTTCAATTGAGCAATCTTTATCGTTTATTTTTTCAACTTTCAATCTCGACCGCTCTTTGTCTCTTCGCCTTCCGTTCTTCTTCCTCAGTCATCTGAGAGATTTATTGAGGAAAATAGAGTTATATGTTGAGGTTCGTTTTGTAGATTACGAACTAGACGAGGTCTGATTGAAAATAGTCAATTTTAAGGGAAAATGTAGAGGGCCTATTTGGATACGCGAGTTTTTTTGTTTTTTTTTTAATTGTGAGATTATTATCTCCTGGGCCTCGTTTGGGTAAGGTAAAAAAATGATGGGAATAAGAGTTGTACTGTTATAAGAGGTAGGATATGATTGTACTGGTATCAGGCACGATAAAATTGTACTAGTTTTGATCGATTGGTTAGAGCAGGATATGAGATATGATAAGTTGCAGGTATATGTATTAATATGTTTGGGTAGTGCATGATAAGAGGTAGAATATGTGTGTAAATGACCACATTACCCTGCTTGTTTAAAACTTGATTTTTAAAATTAACATCAATTGTGCGTGTTTGCCGGATGAGTAAAATGCCATCGGAACCACAGTCCAAGACCATAGTGGGGTGCCAATTGCTGCGATGGCGGCCTCGATCCTAGCGTCAACTAAGCCGAAAGTGGTCAAAGGATTGGTGGTCAAGGAAGGCTTTAGCTATTGGGGGGGGGGGGCTGAATCTTCAAAAGGGATTAATTGTAAACAGATTTACATTGTATCCTTTGGTACCTATGTCATAGCAAAAACAATAGCGGATATCATCCGGTGTAAGGTTCTATCACGATGGACTGTAAGTTCCTAGAACAACGTTTGAAGAAGTAAAGCGTAGCTGGTGTCCAAGAGTGGTAAACTCTCAAGCTCATTATTTAGCTACGTTTAGTCGAACTACAGAAGTAGCGAAAGCTTTGCTAGATTCTGCCCCGTAAATGGGTAACCAGCCGTAACAGGAATACCCTGTATTTGTAGTCCCAAAGTTAATGATATTTGCAATATTTTCCTAAACAAAAGTATTGAATCGCTTCCCGTTGACATCTTCTTTCTTTGAGAATTACATCATATAACCGGGTTCTGACCCGAGACCTCATGCAGGTACTTCAACCGCTCTACCTTTCTGTAGGCAATCACCTAGTTCTTTTTCCCTTTTTTATGATGACGTGGGAACCCGCATCCACTACCCTTAGGGTGCGCACTGGGTAAACCCCATTTTAGGGCAATAGCCTGCAAACCACACTAGAGAGGCAAACCATCTTGAGAAAACCCAGGCTAACATGCTCGCAATTGAGAAGACTAATAGGCAGCCCTTGGGTTGCCCAAATGTTTGAACTCAAGACCTCAAGACAAAATGCCCAAAGTCTTAAGAATGCTCACCCGACCAACTGAAGGGCAGGGAATCACCTAGTTGATTCCATTTGAGGGGGTTCAAGACGAATTACCATACATAGTGTTGGGCATAAATGCACAACCAGCTAGAACAAAAGGGGTCGGAACGCTATTCCCAGAACTAAGTCGTACCAGTAACGTGACCGTTCAAGAAGAACACACACATGCACTTAGCTCCCCCCTAAATTTCGATCTGATCTGCGGATCGCCACACCACCAAATCGCCGATCGGTAAATGGCCACCATGACGCGAGCTAGCTCCGGCCTCGCCTACCCGGAGAAATTCTTCGCCGCTGCCAAATACGCCGGCTTCGACGGATCTCCGACCTCTTCCTCCGACGTCAGATCCAAGTTCTCGAACGAGACGGCGTTGATCCTCTACGGTCTTTATCAGCAGGTGATTTTGAATTTCTTCATTAGTTCTTACTATATTTGATCCCCAATTTTGATTTTCATGAATGTAGATGAACAATTTGTTTAAATGCCCTAGAAATGTTGCATCTAGGTTATGAATTTTTAGTGTTGTTGTTGTCTTAGATCTGTGATTCATGATAGAGATTGTTGAAGGTTTTGAGAATGTGAAGTACTGAACTACTATTGAGTAGAATTAACCGACATGAATGGCGATACTGTTGATTCTGAAACCTTAGGGCACTTTACAATAAACTTCATTATATCCTGTTGGTATACATAATTTTAACATTTTTAAGCTTGATTTGGACCAGTTTCTAAGGTATTAGAGCACTCTGTGGTATAATCTAATGTAAAAAATGACCTTCAGAAAGATTGTCCTACTTAAGAGACCTCAATTTTGCATCAGTCACGATTAATGTCTGATTTCGCATAACCTTGTTACTATCTGTTTTGGATTTGGTACCCGATAGTAATGTAATGTTACAGAAGCGATCATAAAGGATTGTGGCTTGATGTTGAATTACAGAAAAGGTTAAAGTCGGGGGTATAAGGGAATGTTAAGAGATGTGAGTGCGGAGGCAGAAGTGGTTATACAAAGAGGGAACTGACAGATTTCGCATCGTCACTCAGAAAGATGGCACCCTCAGAAAGATTGTCTTACTTAAGAGACCTCAATTTTGCATCGTCACGATTAATGTCTGATTTCGCATAACCTTGTTACTATCTGTTTTGGATTTGGTACCCGATAGTAGTGTAATGTTACAGAAGCGATCATAAAGGATTGTGGCTTGATATTGAATTACCGAAAAGGTTAAAGTCGGGGGTAAAAGGGAATGTTAAGAGATGTGAGTGCGGAGGTAGAAGTGGTATTTACAAAGAGGGAATTGAAACCGATACTTAATGTACCAAGGTAAACTTCAGCTCAAAGCTGCCCCTTTGTTTTGATGAAAACTTGGTATTTGCTACTCACACATTGCTTTAAAGGAGACCCTCGACTTTTATCCAACCGAGTGAAGGAGAAATCATCAGAGTTGAAAAAGAAATACCAAAAATCTCGAAGAATGTTGTAAGGAACTAAATTATCCCAAATCGCCTACTACTCGAGATATGAGATGAGTGATGGCATGGTCAATTGAGATTTTCCTTGCCCACAAGAGATTATAATTAGTCATGAGACGACTAATACGAATGCTACTTTCTTGCCTTCTGGATCCACACACTTGGAGCTGAAGCTCATTCATCACCCCGCATTTCTATGGTCATTAAGTCCTTATTGCAGACTTAATGCTTCACATATTGGCATGCCAAGTGATGATGGGTGTACTTTTTTCTATTTTTTGTCACATTTGGATGTATTCCAAAGCATCCCCGTGTAGTATGGCTGCTAGGTCAATGATGGCTTGATGGTGTTGGTGCTTTGATGACACCAATATTTAAAATCATACGAGGTGGGGTTGGAATGTTGGGGAAGGAGATTGGTGGCGAGAGATGCGAGTGCCTTCAAGGTTTCATGTGATTGAAATGGTCTCGTTTCCTTTCCTAAAAGCGAAATGAATGTTACAATGAGTGTTCACACCACCACTTTCTTTACCCACAATTTAGTACGGCTTGGCTTGGTGCTGGATGAGAACCAAAATAGAAGTTTTGGGTGAGCAGTTATTGCTTTAAGCACGATTTTATATTTACATTCTCTCAAGCATGTAACAAATTCGGTCATTGTTTAGTGCTGAGGGTCAATTTATGTCATGGAAGTAACTATGACTTAACTTTGCTCATTTGACCAATTATTCTTCTCCCGTAAAAGTATAGTATGTACTCCCCATTTTTTTTTGTTTCTTTGGGACATTTGAGCAGGCCTTGATATTGTTGTGCCCTTGACATTGTGTGTTCTGTGTCTGTGAATTTTCATCTGTGATGTTTTGGCGAATTTGATACCAACGTTAAGATCTTCAGTGCATGCAATTCCATGGACCCTGTTATAGACGCATTTCTGCGGATCACTTTAGTTTCTTTCTACAATATCATCAGCAGTTTTTTTTTTTTTTTTTCCTCTGATGGATTTGTGTATGGAGGTATCAGCAATGAGTTATAGTGGCCTAACTGTAATGGCTTTACCAATGATTTCAGGCAACCGTAGGACCTTGTAACACCCCAAAACCCAAAGCTTGGTACCCAATTGAGCAAAGCAAATGGACAAGGTTTGTTCTATAAAACTTTTGAGTAATTTGCTTATTTTGTATGCACTGAGTTTGATACTCTAGTTTCTTGGTTCGAAGTGGTATTTAGTTGCTGCTGACATGTTGGGCCTTTGAGTAGAGTTGGAAGCCCACATAAAGCAAATCTTCTCATGCATGCTCATTTGGTTCCAATATTGTTGTTGGAAAGCGGCAACTTTCCCCATTTACCTTTATAATAATATACATTATTATGTTTCGTAATACCGTTAGAAACATTTAATGTTCGAGTAGAACTAACATAATTTACGGAGGAGATCACCAGCAGGTGAGTGCGGACAAATAGCTGTATTCACTTTTTATGAGTTTCACCTTTCATAGGCCACCTAAAGTTAGAAGAACCATCCTCGGCTTAGTAAAGGTTGTGCTCTATCTGCTCTCATAATACATTCGGGGGCCTTATGAACTGGTTCCTATCTTTCACTTATCATAGGCCAGCTGCATAATTAAGAGCTCCAATGCAATCTCTGATAAGACAATCTTATACATAGCTAGTACAGATGGTTTCTTGAAAATTGGTTGTTAGGACCCTGAGCTTCCATATAACTTTTAATCTCGTAAGTTTCCTCTTTTTGCAGCTGGAATCAACATCAAAATATGGCTTCAACAGAAGCAATGCGTCTCTTTGTAAAGATATTGGAGGTTTGGGCATTGCGAACCTGTTTTTTATGTAACTAGTTCTTTGGATCTTAACAAACCACATAATGCCTGTTTCCCTCTTTTAAATAGGAAGAAGATCCAGGGTGGTATGCGAGAGCATCTGATTTAATTTCTGAGCCTGTTTTGGATGGTAAAGTTAATGTAAGTATCACAATCTTTATGAATTTATTCTGTATTCTTTATGAGTTTTCTTGAGTTCTACCGTCAGTACATTTGGCCCTAGCATTTTCCACTTGCGGATTTCCCCAATTGCAGGCTTGCTGTGTCTATTTCCATACGCCTTCTTTAATTTTTTTCTGCTCCCTTTTCTCTTTCGGTATGTTGTTTACAGAATGATCTAAAGGTTGAGACAGTCTTGGAGAATGGGGAAAGTTCAGCTGAGATTAAGACAATTCCTACTGAAAACGATAGCTTAGAAACTCAGAACAAAGAAATCGTATTTGAAGATCTTGATTCTGTTAATGTGTATGATCAATGGGTTGGACCACCAGTATCTGGTCCTCGGCCAAAGGCCCGATACGAGGTATTGTCTTTCGTCCTTTGTGAAAATTGACGAGTCTAATGTCAGTGCTCCTTCTTCGTTGCTCTAAATTAACTTATTTAATCCACAGCACGGAGCAACTGTTATTGACAACAAGATGTATGTATACGGCGGGAACCACAATGGGCGATACCTTAATGATCTTCAGGTATGTAAGCAATTTGCAGTTGTGGATTTACTATAAACTGAACTATGAGTTGGACTTTTTGACTATTTTCCAGTCCAAAGAAGAATATAAGTTTGTGTGAAAGAGGGATTTTGTTAAAAGGACTCTATCCAGTAATGGTAGCCAATTCAATACTTTTTCTGTTTGCTTTCCCAACTTTTTCTTCTTTCATCCTTCTCACCTCCCATGAGTCTATCCTCCTTTGCCTTTTCTGATATCCAGTTTTGATTAGTGATCACTTTGGTGGATGGTTTTTTCTTCTTCCTATCACTAGTTTCTCGTTTTGCTACCTGTAGATATTAAACACATATTTAAACTTTTAGGTTCTAGATTTGAGAAGCTGGACATGGTCTCGGGTTGAAGTTAAAGCTGTGTCTGAGTCTCCAGAATCACCTCCAGGATTGGCGCCTCCTTGTGCTGGCCATTCACTGGTTAGTATGCATTTTTATATAGATGGTTGTAAACGATTTTTAATCTGTGTTGTCTGTCCAACTAATTAACTAATGCTGGTGGCTACAGGTATCATGGGGCACAGATAAACTTCTTTCTATAGCTGGACACACCAAGGATCCTTCTGAATCCATCCAAGGTATTTGAGGCTTACTTTTTTCACCTTGCTAATTTTGTTTTAGTGATTGCATATTTGAACAAGGAAATATGCAGGAGGTGTGCAGTGCTCTCCTTTGGGAAATGATCGATGGAAATTAGGATCTAGGATGATGCTCTTCTCCCCATTGTAGAAAAAATTTTATTTGCTAACAGTTTTAGAGGGAACTTCATAGATAGATTGCTGGACGAGAAGTCGATGAGTGCTAACAATTAAGGTTTTCTGATTCTTCAATTGCTCCCCTGATCTCTATATCAGAACCGGAGATGGGGTGGCAAACAAATGGCTCTATTTGTTGAAATTCAAGAGATGGTTGAATACTATTAGTTGACCAGACTCAAACTGCATGAGCCAACCCTGAGAATGATAGCTAGACTTCCCCACCACTCAGTGGAAAATATTTATATTGCATGTTCAACGAAATAAAGAATGCTATTGATGTCATTCTAAAATGAGGTGCCCTTTCATTTTCCTTTTGAAGCAAATCATTACCTTCTTCTTCCTTTAACTCCAAATGTCCAAGGGTTGACCTCATTAACTGCCTACACCAATGTTACGTAGGTTTATCGAACACCTGAAGCTTCATTACCGTCTGCATTGTTATTTAATTTTCTTATTGGTGCCTCTTTTTAGATAGTATTATCAATCCTTTTGTTAATCTGTTTTCTTTCTACAGTGAAGGTCTTTGATCTGCAAAGTTGTACTTGGTCTACCCTGAAGACTTATGGGAAACCACCGGTATATCTCTCTGCACATTAGCAATTTAGCAGCTTCCGTGCAGTTACGCGGGATTCAATATCTCAAAATCAAGGAAAAATAGGATATTTATAAAGAAGAGCTTGACAGTCACAATCTTGCTACTTTCTTCACAAGGGAAATCATATCATTTTTCATATTATCCAGCAATCGGATGTGATGATTATTTATCCATAACGGTTGAAGTAATGGGTTATTGTTTTACTTCCTGGGCTAAAATTTTAGTTTTTCCAGTTTTTATACAAATCAGAGTAGCGTGCCTGTTACAGTTTGTCATGGCACAGATGACTCAAACTTTGGTTTCAAACTGAGATTTTATTTTGGATGAAATAAGTGTACTTGAATAGTGATTTGCTTGTTGTTTTCAGTTCTCTGCTAGTGCTAGGTTGGTGTCTGCTAATGTGTACTAATGCTTGCCAGGTTTCTCGTGGAGGCCAATCAGTGACCCGAGTAGGATCGACCTTAGTAATATTTGGCGGACAAGATGCAACAAGAACCCTTCTGAATGACTTACACATTCTTGACTTGGAAACAATGACCTGGGATGAGATAGATTCAGCGTAAGATGTCAATTCAAAATTTTAGAATCTGTGCATATTTTACTCTCTTTTCTTAGTGGATTGAAAGAAAATTCTTGCTTGATTTTGTCAAACGTTCCCGTGACCGGAAAATTATACGAAGCAAGGAAAGGAAATTTGAATGGAGTTGTTTATTAATTTCCTTCTTGTGCTTAAAGAATTGGTTGGTATTGGAACTCAGAATGGTATTTCAAGTATACAAAATCAGCCTCTTTGATTATAAATCTTGCAGATTTGGAAATGTATTGACACAGCTATACTCTGATTGATAAGTCAAATGTGGAAACTGTTTGTTGTTCCATTAATCTACGACTTGACTACATATTTTTGTTGTTAATAGCCTAATTTGTGAGGGAAAATAACGGTCTTGGTTTGTGTAGATAATTAAGCCCTTGTTAAACACCTCTATGCTGAAGATTCTGTACTCAGAACCAGATAGTGCATTTTCCTCATAGTTATGGTATCACATTCAAATATCCATATTCTGCCTGCCGCAAGCTAGAAGTTCTAGCGAGATTATACGAAGAAAAATATGTTGTCGCTCTCTAATTACATGCAGAGTCTTTTGTGTATGCATAATGGTATAATGCATAAAATTAGCTAAGAAGTTCTCATAGATTTTCCAATTCACTTATCTTGCCTTTAAATTGTGTTTTGTTTTTTTTATAGGGGAGTGCCGCCGTCACCGAGATCTGATCATGCTGCAGCTGTACATGCAGAGCGTTACCTTCTTATTTTTGGTGGGGGTTCGCATGCTACTTGCTTCAATGATCTGTATGTCCTTGATCTGCAAACGGTAGGATGACTTACTTTTTCATTTTCCGGAAAATTTACTTTCCATACAACTCCATAATTCTGAATCTCAATGTTGAAGATGGAATGGTCAAGACCTACACAACAGGGTGAGATACCAAGTCCTCGGGCTGGCCACACAGGTGTGACAGTGGGAGAAAACTGGTTTATTGTAGGTGGTGGTGACAATAAAAGTGGTATGTATTTTTTTATCCTGACATTTAGAAAATCGATTGATATGCTTGGGAACAAGGATGACAGGATTTGTACTATCCGAACCCTCTCTAGCAGACACTTTAAGTTACTTTCAAAATCCGTTTGAGAAAATTCTTGTTACAGAAAATCCCGAAATTCTTTTTACTGGACTTTCAATTTTGTTTTACTAGAAAGGCAAAGACCCATTTTCCTGTTTCCATTGTGGAATTGCTCATGGTTTTCACTCCACTTCTGATCACATGTAGGTCCTTAGAACTTTCTCCTGTAGTAAATCAATCCCGTGTATGTGATACATTTGAACACACCCATACTTGTCCCTCAGAAAGGTCTCCCAGAAGAAACTGAATTATATCTGTCTTTCCAATTATGTTGCACTGACAAGCAGAAGCATACACTCATATTTCCTGTTACATTTTGATCAAGTGTGATAGATAAAGCAAAGTGTTTTTTTCAAAAAGATTGAGCACGCGTAGGTTAACCGAAAAGCTGAGAATCCTCTTGGTCACTGAATGTCAACCTAGCTGTGCTGGAGATTTACCATACCCTAATAAGTTCTGTATGTGATGCGGGTACTCGTACTTGCATGAAATAGTTCATCTAGCGTGGCCATACTGGCATTTTCCCCTAAATGATGTTGATTTTACCATTCTGGCATTCCTGTACCCGTACAAACTGCTTTTACATGGCTTAAGAAGCAGAAAGCCGTGGTAATGAAATCACTTTTGCATGATGCAATTTGATGCTTAATTGCCGATATATATGGACCCTTTTTATTTCTTCACCCTTCTTATTAATGTTTTGCAGGAGTCTCGGAAACTCTTGTCCTGAACATGTCTACACTTTTTTGGTCTGTTGTAACTACTGTTGAAGGACGCACTCCGATAGCCAGTGAGGTATTAATCGAGCTGTATCTTTAACACTTATTCGAGCTGTATCTTTAAATGAACTGTTTATAACTTATATGCAACTTAAGGTCAATATTTGTTTTTTCTGGTAGTCATTGGATTCCTAGCAGAAATTGATCAGTGTTTTAGTTCTGTCTAGTCCTTCAAAACGAGATACTATAATGGCTTGTGCACGTGTCAATGTTTTATCCTACCTCTGACTTGTGCATGATGTTTGTCCATGGGCTTTTATTACAAAGCTGTATAGTGTCAAAGGTCAATGTAGGAAAAATGCCATAAGGTTTCCTCAAGAGGGACATGTCGGTTTATTCTCACCTCTAGTAAATAGTCATGTCCGAGTCACTTTCTGACAACATGGTAGCTGGTTTGTGCTTTTGCTAAAGTATTTGAGGTGAAATTGTTCTGAAAGTTTAATGGTCGCAACTCGCAAAGTTCTAGTTCATGATAGCTTGGCAATAAACAAATGTAATCCACCGTGGCTTTAACATATGCAGATGTTACTGAAACTTTTTGCAAGTATGTATATTAAATAGATCTGACAGTATCTGAAGGATGCAAGAATAACTGGATTAGAGGTGGGGGAAAAACCATTTGGCTAAATGTGAGATCATTATTTTTCTACATACAGTAAAATGGGGGATTTATAAATGCTGACGGCTAGAATGGCTAAGATGCACAATTGGCATATGCCTTATTTTGTGATACCGATTATTCTTGATGAGTTGAAGGGCTTCAATGCTTTTGGTATTCACATAGATTCTTGGTTCTAAATACACATAATTGCAAGCAAATTCAATGATCCCAACAAGGCTGTTACCTATCTAAGTCACGGCGTGGTCTAATTCACTGAAGTTATATGTTTGGAATCACAATAGTCTCTGTCCCATTATATGTGTCATGTTTGACTTTTCACATGGGTTAAGAGCATCTCCAACCCATTGCTTTTTCCCCCTCCCCTCACCTCCCCCCCTCCCCCTCCCCTAACGGGCCCACCATTTTCCCCCTCCCCCTCCCCTTCCGCCAAACTACAAATCGTCTCCAACCCATTTCTTTCCCCTCACACAAAAAATTAATTTGTAATATATATTTAATGATTTAAAAATGAATTATTAATACCAAAAAAAGTAAATGCAAAATTGTTTACCAATATATATATACACACACACATACACACAAAAAGGATGTTAATAATAATAACAATGATATATTTTGTATCGTTATCATTGAATAAATTTGACGTTTTTAACCGTGTTTTTTAATTATTGAAATTATAATTGTTAACAGTATAAAAAAATAAGTTCTATTAAATTTCAAAAAAATAAGATTACCATGACTTTTCGTAAATATACTTTCCAATAATCGTGAATACATTATTAATTTTAAAAAGTAATACAAAATAAAATTTATTAATCGTAGTAATAAAATACATAATATAATCACAAAATATTAGTATGTGTAATTAAAATTATCAAATATCAAATTAATTAATCATTCCATGTAGGGGGAGGGGGAGGGGATGTCCATGGGGAAATCCCCTCTAGTCATCCCTCACCCAAGGCAAAATTTATCCCCATAGCACCCCCTCCCCCTCCCCCTATGGGGTTGGTTATGAACCATATGTTTATACGATTTTCCCCTTCCCCCTCCCCCCATGGGGTTGGAGATGCCCTAAGGGGATCTACAAAATGTCTGGAGATTTTACAAAATATATGGATGCTTTTGACTTGGAAGATAACCAAATCGTCAGTTGTCTTATGTGGTACTTGTCTAGGGAAGTGAAAAAGCACGGTATTTAAAAAATGTATGGAGGGAAGTAAAATGAAAAATTAACTTTTGTATACGTTGACACATGTTTCTGGAATGCCCATTTTCAGAAAGGTGGACACATAAAACGGGACGGTGTGAGTACTCTTTTTAATCAATTTACTTCCTGTTGCAGGGCTTGAGTTTGGTCTTGAGTTCTTACCGTGGGGATGATGTCTTGGTATCTTTTGGAGGTTACAACGGTCGATACAACAATGAGGTTTATTGCAACTCTAACTCCGTGAGCTACCGTTGGTACCTTTTATCCTGCTTCTAATACTGTTCAATTACTGGTATCAGGTGAATGTCCTTAAACCAAGTCATAAATCAACCTTGCAACCAAAGACTTTGGAGAATCGTGTACCTGACAGCATCTCAACTGCGCACAATGCTACAAATGGAACCACAGGGGTGGAATCTGAGCTTGAAGTAGGCGAAGGAAAAGTGAGGGAGATCCTTGTAGACAATGGCAATTCAAAACCAACGGTAATGCTATAAACTCATTGCTCTGAGAGCTGAAGTTACTAGTAGGGGTGGGTTTTTTATTTAAAGCAGCGTGGTAGGAAAATAGGCCCTATTTCATGTGTTCAAACTTCAATCTTTGCAGTCTGTCTAAAGTCTAAACCATCCATAATTGCTTTTTCCTGGGCCCTGGATGTGGAGTTCAAACTCGGTATTTTTTTGGGGGGTGGGGGGTGGAGGGTGTTTCAAATTGTCATGTTCCTTTCTAACTCTTTTTGATTTTGAGGGTAGATGGTGATTTGACATGTCCACTTCTCAAGTATTTTTGATGCAACACCTAAAAGAGTTAAAAACATTTTATATTAAGAGCTGATTTACTCCCCCCATGTTATAAGCTTCCTAACTCTCTCCAGATACATGTAGAGCTCTAGAAGCCAATGCATTCGGTGTCTTAATTCATAGCTTAAGGGTTCAGCCTGCAACATACTGCAACTTACCTTCCCCATTTTTTGAACTTTGTAATTTCCTACCTGCACTTATCAAGTTCTCTACTCTTGAAATTATTGAAGGCGAAAGAAACTGCAGAGAGCAATGAGCGAGTTTTAGAAAACCTTGTGGCACAGAAAGATGAAGTAGAATTATCAATCAGCAACGGGAGGTTGCAGTCTCTTCAGCTAAAACAAGAGTTAGCTGAAGCAGAGAACCGACACACCGAGCTCTATAAGGTAATTTCTTGCCATCTTTTATCCCTCTGAAGTTAGATTAAATGTGAACCATGTTGTTCATAGTTGATAATGGCAATCCAGGAGCTACAATCTGTGCGAAGTCAGCTTGCTGCGGAGCAGTCTAGATGTTTCAAACTTGAGGTATGCAGCTTTTTTTATTACTTTTGCTGGCTTCTCTTTGGATTCCAAGCAAGGACGTGTCTGTAGTATAATGCTGAAGTTGACCTCTTCTGAATAACTTTAAAACAGTATGCTTTCCAATAAGAGGTAAAAGAGTCAAACCACTACCTCCTTTTAGATTGTATAACTTGTGATGTGAACCTATGCCCTGGAATTGGATCCTCAAGTTAAATATCAATCATTAACATATGCAGATTTTTTTTTTTTTTTTTTTTATTTATTTATTTATTTATTTTTTTTTTAAGTTCGATTTTCATCAGAGTAACCTCATTAGTTGCTCAGTGAGAGTCAAGGTCTCAAGGGGTCCGGCGCAGGCTTGAAACTGGCCCGGCACGGCCGCACTAAAATGAGCCAAAACCGGCCCCAGACCGGGCCCCTCCAACACCAGAACCGGCCCAGCCCCCTAAGCCCCGACCCTAACCCGGTGCGGTTCGACTTAAACTGACCCAGTGACCCGACCCGGCTCGCCCCCAAAACGGTACAGTTTATTAATAATATATTATTAATATATATATATATATATTAATATTAAAAAATATTATTTAATTAATAATATGTATTGGCCAGCCCCCTCAACCCCTAACCCCACGGGTTAAGGGACTGGGACCGGTGGGGTTCAAGTTTTCCAACCCCTCAACCCGGCCCTCTCTTCCCCTCAACCCGCCCCCAGCCTGCCCCCTCTCTCACAGGCTCCCCTCCAACCCGGCCCGGCCCACACTGTTGACACCTTGAAGTGAGAGCTTATGAGCTAACAAGAAAGGGAGTAATAAAATTCCTAATTCTTTTTGTTCAAAGATAGCTGCTAAAGTGGCTTAACGCTGAAGTTAGGTTTTCAGTCCCTCTGAAGTTAGGTTTCCAAACCCAGTATTCTCAAACTTAAATGGCTTTTTCAGCATAAGGAGCTGAAATCCCAATTTAAGCTTCTCTTTGTTAATTTCGTTACGGGTGGATATAAATAGAGCATAAACTAAATGGGGCGATTTGGTATATGCTCTACTTTGACTCGCTGCTGAGAGAAATATTATGTTTCACACAAGGAATTTGTGGAAGTTAACACAATCTTGCTACAATCGCCAGCTCTGTTTTGTATCTTTGCTTCATGGGTTGGATAGCTCACGTGTACCAATCTCCTCCACCAGGTTGATGTAGCAGAGTTACGTCAAAAGCTGCAAACAATGGAGACATTGCAAAAGGAACTTGAACTTCTGCAGCGGCAAAAAGCTGCTTCTGAACAAGCTGCTTTAGATGCCAAGGAGAGACAGGGTTCGGGCGGTCTTTGGAGTTGGCTTGCTCCCCCTCCTAACAGCCAAAGAGAAGACGAGGAAGACTGAAAATTTTGATTACAGCAGAGAGTTTATGCTAGCATCGGAACCAATTATCATTATTTTGTATTATTGCTTATTTTACCCCAGTTCTTTACAGATAAAGCAATAAAGTATCAGACTCCTTGTTGTCTCTCTTGGCTAGAGGAACCTGTTAGGCTTTTGCATCAAATTATATGTTTGATAGTTTATTATACAAATTTAATCACAATCGCAACTTCACAATAGTTGTGTAACAAGGTTCAAATTTTCTTTTCATCTGTTTGTGACAATGTAAAAGTATTGACTGGAAATTAGCTGTGGCTATATCAGCTTGTATAATTGGGTGTGTTTAGATTAGTAATCTGATTTTGTAATTGATGATTGTGATGAAAGAGAAAGAAATTGTCGAAATACAATCACTCATTTTAAAATCAGATCATTAATGTACAATCACTCATTTTAAAATCAGATCATTAATGTACAGTATAAATAATCTCAGTATCCAAACAGGGCCACTGTGAGATTGTGGAAATTGGTATATGTTGTCCTCTTTTTTACGGAAAGTTCAACTTACCTAAAAAAAAGTTCAGAAAATTGAGTGGCACCTATTTGAGAGGCACAAAAGGTGTCGGGTGAATGCAAATTGCAGCTCTGCTTATTGTAATTTGCATTTGAGGAATCATGTAACAAGTGTAGTAGAACATATAATTTGTGTTTTGTAGATAACATGTTCCTGTGATGCTTGATTCATAGCGTAGCAGCTCTTCTTTTTGAAATATGACATTTAAGGAGGAATCATGTAACCAGTGTAGTCGAACATTCAATTTGTGTTTTGTAGACAATATTTTCACGTGAAGTATGATTCATAGTGTATTCTAAACTAGATAATTCAATTTGTGTTTTGTAGACAACATTTTCACGTGAAGTATGATTCATAGTGTATTCTAAACTAGATAATCCGGCCGAACTTTATTTTATGTGTAATATTCAAGAGAATAATTTCTTTTTTGAGACTTACATGTTTGTCGTCTACTGGAGTTGAACGCAAGACCTAATGCAGGGAGATTTTAAACCCTCTACCATTTGAACACCCATTTGCAAGAGATTTTTTTTTTTTTTTTTTTTTTTTTTTTTGAGAAATTGTTTTTTTCCCAGCGGATTTGACCCGGGATCACATGCATGGCTTCCAACGCTCTACCACTTGAGCTATCACCCTAGCTGCAGCATAAGAAATATTTTTATCAGGCTGATGTCAATGTTTTCCAATAATTCATTATTTATTTTATTGTCTTCTTTAATGAAAAGCATTTAATTTAATTCTTTAGCATAATTGCTTTAGTATAAATTTTCCTCAAATAAATAAATATATATAGATTCAGGCAATTTAGGCATTTTGGTCAAGTAACTAATACATTTTCCAATTAAGCCATCACTGAATATAACTATCCTTTGTTTGGATTCTTCGGTCATGTATATTTGTGATAATTACAGTTTCATTTAAAAAATTAACATATTTGTCTATAAATCAAAATTCGCAAATTCTCCAGAAATAATAAGCGTCCCTAAGAAGACTCTTAGAACCAAGGTTGCAATTTCTTTTATAATAGATGATACCAGCATCATGTAATCGTTTAGCTTTGTGCATTTCTCTACTTTCTCTATGTAATTCGGCAATTTCGATCAAGCAACTAATGAAAATAGTGTTAAGAGACATTTTTCTGCCCGATTTTGGACTTTTTCTCCAAAACTGCACCGCTTATATATAAACACACATTCTAGCGAGTTTTCAGACTCTAGTGGTTTATAGTGGTTTGTGTAAAAAAATTCATTAATCTATTTTATTACTTTTTTTTTTGAGAAATTCTATTTTATTACTTACTCAAAACTAAAAATAAAAAAGATTTCTCAAAAATAAAGCCATTGGAAATGACGCATGTACCCCTTCCTGCAATCAAAGCAGTACACCCATTCTCTCCACAAACCACAGTAATCCTCCGAAACGGAGCCGATGCTATTCCAGTCCTCTCTTCTCTCTCTCTCTCCCTCAAAATCCACACCGATTCACGCAAATCCCAGCATTTTTGCCGGAGAAACCCAATCATTTGAAGGAGTTCTCTGTCCGTGATTCATCAATTTCGTCTCTTTAACCTCTGGTAAGCTTCTCTGTCCAAACCCTAGACACCATCTGTTTAGCTAGGGTTTCGATTTTTTTAAGCTCATTCCATGGTATCAGTCATGAACACCAACGATTTGGAGTTAGATAAGCCCGAACCAGTCAAAGCTAGGGTTTCTGGCGTCTCGCCTGATGCGAATAACAAAGCTAGGGTTTCTGGCGTCTCCGATTCAGTAGACGTTGAGGTTTCCGGCGACGGCGTTGGTGGTGGTAGCGACGGCGTTGAGAAGAGTGATCCTGGTTCTGGATTTTCTGTTAAAGGTGTTAGCTTGGTGGATAAGGGGTCAGAAGATAGATTTAGGGTTTTTGAGGTTGATGAGGAAGGTGAAATGAAGCCTGAGGGTTCTGGTACTAAACCCTTGAAGGGGAAGAAGAAAATGGAGAAGAGTGTTGTTAAAGTGAAGAAACCTAAGCAGCCAAAGAATGAGGTTATTACTGGGAAGGCTATAGTGAGTACTGTGAAGTCGAAATCAGTAGGTTACGGGTTGAAACTTGAGGATCAGGTTTGGGGGAAGGTGAAATCTCACCCTTGGTGGCCAGGGTTTATATACGATGAGGCGTTTGCCGAAGCCCCAGTTCTGAGGCTGAAGAAGCCAGGAATGGTCTTGGTTGCTTTCTTTGGTGATGGTAGTTATGGGTATTTTGACCCTGCGGAACTCGTTCCATTTGAACCTAATTTCGCTGAGAAGTCGAGGCAGTCTAGGCATACGGCTCCAAAAGTTTTCCAGAAGGCTGTGGATGAGGCAATCGATGAGGCTTGCCGAAGACGTGCTCTTGGTCTGACTTGCCGTTGCAGGAATCCGTATAACTTCCGTGCCGGAGCTGTTGAAGGGTACAAGGCTGTTGATGTGGTTGATTATGAACCTGGGGCAGTTTACTCTACTAGCATGATCAAAGAAGCTCGAGATAAGTTTCAGCCCAGGGATATGCTTTCTTTTATGAAGCAGGCTGCTTTGATGGGCAGGGAGGATAAACCTGCGGAAATTGATTTTATGCAGAATAAGGCCACCGTCCTGGCTTATCGAAGAGCCAGTTTCGAGGAGTTCGATGAAACCTACGCTCAAGCATTTGGGCAGACACCAGTGCGGCCTACTCGTGAACCAGTTGAATCTTTGGTTCCCGCCAGAGGTATCGGTTTACTGCTTTTCATATGGTTATTGGTTGCTAATAGATGCCTTGCTCTGAATATTTGTTGTGTATGGCATGTTAATACATTAAAGTTTACTAGTTTTCTACCCCTAGTATAGAACTTTGGCTAATTGACTTTATTTGGAGAATCCATTGAGCATGATGCTTTGCTCTGTATAGAGACTGACAAGACAATATGTATTCAGGTTCCTGATTAACTATATGTTTCATTGTCCTTTTACCCCCTGATAATACTTTGTTGTTGAGTGCTTTGTTTTCTTTTGTTTCCATAGGCTGATACTGTTATTGGCTATATGGATTTATAGTAATTTCAAGAACCAAGGAGGGATACTGATGGTTGATGGCTATTCTCTGTTGCGGCCTATTTAGAACCTTGAGATATATGATAGAAATAACATCTAGGAGTGTTTTATGAGATGGAAATTCATCTTCTGTTTGTGGACGACACTTTTGAAGTGCAGATTATTCCTTGTCACAGTTTTTTGCTCAGAGACCGACATCTTTTAGCTCTGGGTGTACCAAGTGTGCTGTCTAACTTCCTATATGATAAGATCATCGTGCAAGCTATTTGTGTCTAGTAAATCCGGACATTCTGGTTGTACTTTCTTGTACTTCCAACAAAGATAAGTGGAACTATGTCATTGTATCTCCAGATAAGCGGATAAAATCTGATGGGGAACGGTTTGAACTTTCTTATGATGGAATTCTCTAAGCAAGTTCTATGTTTCATGGTTACGACACTTATTTGTGGTATGCGCGACATCATCTTTCTTGATCAAAGCAAGAACACTGATGATTTATAATAGCTTTTACGATCTATTTTTCGCCTACATGTAGTATAATGGAAGCTTAAACTTCAAAAGACTTTTGAGATTTATATTAAACACAAAGTACGGATGGTGTTTGAGCATTCGCTCAAACCTCTGCAACGTTGAAGTAAGAATTCTATGCGTGGAAATATACCACCCTGATTTCCTGGACCCACCCCCCCTGATTTCTTATGATTCCACTTGGTTTCAAGCGGTCTGATCATACGAACAATTTTAATTTGATATCACTGACATGAACTGGGTTGCCATTACCATCTTTCTGGGTAAACCAACTTCTTGGGTCATGGACCCATGGTTTGGTATATAGTATATTAACTCACTGGTGCAACTGGGGCTTGCGGTCCGATGCTGTCTCTTCGTTATCTCTTGTTTTGGTGGAATCTATAAGTTCTTCACTGGTGAATTGATCGTGTGGTTTATCCTTGTAAAACCACACATCCATTGTAGCTGTCCTATTCTGGTTTCCCACCCATCTTGGTACCTTGCTTTATTGCGGGTCTTACATGCTGTCCCGTAACATTTCCCCTTGAGCTTTCCGGTTACAAGTCTTGCCGTAATTGTTATATCTCGTCTCCGTTCTTACCTTATTCAAACACCATTTACTTTCACACTCATGCGTCATTACAATGTAAATGATCAGTGGACACATTATAGCCTTGTTAAACGAGAATGTTAGCATTGCTCTTAAATGAGACTCGCACCATGCTCTTTTTGAAATTTCAATTGATGAATAAACCTCTAAGACAAATCGACTTTTTCTTACAAGGAGAGGTGATAAAAGGACTAGTAAGGATCGGAAAGTTATAGTAGGTGAGAGCTTGATCACCAAAACAAGCTTTTTGTATGTGGAGATAGAAGACTAGAAGTTGGGAAAGTCGCACCCACATAGTAGGTGGTGGAATTTGAGTAGCGAAAACTCGGAAGATATATAAACTAGATATTTGAAGAGGGATGTGGTGTACCATTGACGGACCTAATAGTATGTGGGATGAGATGGCTAATTGGATTATAAGGGTAGCTACGAGCACATTAGGAAAGTGGACAACCATCTTAATAGGCATGGTGGTGGAATGACGAAGTCCATGAAGCTGTTAAAGCAAAAAGCGAGTGTCACCAAGTTTTCGTCACTTGTAGTGTAGTGAGATTATAGTCACCCAAAACAATTTGGTGTCATGCCGGGGAGAAAGATCAGAAATTGGTCATTGGCGATAGACCGATCAGACCATGGATGCCATATTCCTACTTAGGTGCTTAATGGAGAAGTACAGAGAAAATCCCATTTAGTATTCATAGACTTAGAAAAGGCATGATAAGAGTGTCTAGGGGCTAATGTGGAAAGTATTGGAGGAAAAGAAGGTAATTATTCTATATTTTTTGGTGATTAAAGATATGTACGAGAAAACACTTACTAGTATGGGGACCATAGTGGGAGGAGAGACGAGAGAATTTCCCGTAACAAAAGGTTTACATCTAATTTTGATTGATATTGAGCTCACACATATTCAATGATATAGTTTTGATTGATGAAACAAGGACTGGCGCTGAACAGCAAGTTAGAATTGTGGAGGATAATATAGAATCTAAAGGTTTTAGGATTAGTTGGACCAAGACAGAGTATATGGAGTGTAAAAAAAACGTAAGGGAGGAAATGAGTTCAGAAAGACGCCCGAGTGGAGCGCTTGATAAATATAAACCCCGAGCAAATGTCAAATAAGAGTGCCTACATTTCAAAACTCTCGTTTGTTCTTCAACTGTGTACGGTAAAACATGACCCAGGGATGGGGTAGTAAAGATATAAACGCCTCGTTTGTTCAACTGTGTACCTAAAACATGGCCCAGAGGAAGGGATTTGATCCATGCAGATTTAATGTAGTAAATGGAACAATGGGTTCTTGGGTTCGCACTGGAGATTGTGTCATGACCTTCATGGTTGCTATTTACATGGAGGTAGGGATTAATTGATAATGGTGAGGCAATGGCCCTGTTTGGATTGCAAGATTTTATGGTTTAGAAAACCAAACCTGTGTTGTGTTTGGATATGAGGGTTGTGTTTGGATATGAGGTTTTGGGGTTTTGACTTCTATGTTACTAGAAAAATGAGTGGAATGGGGGTCCTACAAGCTTTGGGTTGAGGTTTTGGTTAACTTTGGGTTGAGGTTTACCAAACCTCTCTATCCAAAGTCCAAACAAGGCTCGTAAGTTTAAAGCACGGAGAGATATGCGTTGACCTAAACAGGGGCTATTGGTGAAGACAGCCAAGTTTGGTGCATAAAGAAGATTGACTCAGTTTGTTTACAATGAGAGAAACATGCATCATGATATGGACATTGGGCATTATGTGATTGACTAATAACAGTGAGTTGTGTGATTGTCAAAACATGGTTATTGTAAAGAGTGCTCAGGGACACTTTTGACTTGCAATAAGGTGCATGGTGTGAATACCCTAAAAGTTGGGTCAGTAAATGGTGCAAAGGTGGACCATCATTTCTAATTACTAGAAATGCAGGGCTGTAAATTGAATCTATGGTAACCACAGTTCTCTACTATGCTGACAGATTCCGGATCTAGATTGCATTATCAGTTCTCTTTTGAAGTGGCAACTATGGGGATCCAAAGCTAAACTGATTATTTGTTCCTTTTCTTACGTTAAAGAAGAAATGAAATGAAAGATATCATCAGAATAATGTAGAGATTTAGGAAGGCGACATACTTAAGGGGATTGAGCCTGAGTGTACTGGCATGTGAATCTTGTCAAGTCAGATATTTTCATCACCATGGGGTCAGTTAGAGACGTATTCTTGTATTGCCGAGTTGTTATACTTATATCAATTAGTATTTGGATCTTGTCGTGTTGTTTTTACCAGAAGGTCCTTTGAATATGATACTGGAGTACTTGACTATTAGTCTGTAGGTGTTCTTGTATCTCCCTTCCCTTAGTAGGGAAATGCCAGATTACTTGTCCTATTGCAAGGTCAGTTAACCTTTTGTATGTTCCCTCTGTATGATCCTCCTTTCAATTTCAAAATCAATTCAATTTCCACAATCTATTAGACCAAGGATAATTCAGTAAATCAATTAAAATTAGAGGCACCTATTAGAATTTTGGAAAAAGTCAAAGAAGACAATAAAAGAGGAACGAATATAAATTGCTAATGGACAAGCCATGGTCAACGCGGCACTTGCTATGAACTGAACTCTTGTACATGTCAATAATCGCCCTCGCTTAAAATCAGAAATCTTAAATGATTTCCTAATTTTTCTTCTTTTCCTTTATGCTTGTGGTCAATTTGTTGTAAGTCTGCCATTTTTTTGGGTAAATAAGCTTTGCGCGGATCAAAATCTAGAGACAAATATACGAAGAGCATCGTTAGAGGACTTATATTACACTAACCACCAAATCAAGCCACAACACTGTTCTTATCATAAAAGGGTGCGACAACATGTAAACTTAAACAAGGTTGTCAATAGATGCTCTTTAGCATAGTCCTAGCCGTGGCAACTTGTGTTTAAGAATTGTGCTCATCTTATCATAAGATACATAACCCGATACCCATATAGAGTAAACTTGGACACTCTCCATTAAGTATAATAATTGGAGCTATAATTGGGTGACTTGCCGTCTACCCCAGTCATTTTATATTCTTACTAAACAGTTGGGCGCCCCATATTTTGCTAATTTAACCAAATAGCAACATTAGACATCTAACCTAAAACCAATAAAGAGCCATCAATATCACTCCAATATCGTCATAATTGGTTCACACTATTCAAGAATAGCATTCTCCAACTCTCCAAAACCGGTAAAAGAAGCTCCTGAAACAAAATGCTTCGCCACATCATTCATATAGTTGCAAGCTATATAAATAAAGCTACTTAAATGGACACGTCATTCGGATGGTCCAACATTCTTCCATTCGTCAGTTAGTTGGGGTTTAACTCACGTTTTAAATGATTGAGACCATATTTTTTAAAACCGGGCAGATATCAAACCAGTCAAGGGACTGGGTCACCGTTTCAACCAGTAGGTCCCACTGGTTCAACCGGTGATTCAATAATGAATTGAACATAACTGACACATACACTTTCGGATGGGAAAAAATAAATCATCAACATTAATAATAAGATTTATTAATGAAAACTCACGAACGTGAAATACTTTTGAATAATATTAATGCTAGGTGATGTTTAAGATAAGTTTTTGATGTTAAATAATTAAGCATTAGTATAAGTAAAGAGATGTATCAATTCATATAATGATACAATATTTAATTAGTTATTTTGAACTTCTGCAATATGTTATATATTTAAATTGCCAAGTTGTTAGCAATTGCGAAGTTGGTTCAGTGGTTATAGGCGACTGGAATTCTTTGAGAGGTCTGCTGTTCGAACCTTGATAACATGATTTTCCTTTCCCTTTCCACAGCCGGACGGGTCGGAACTGGGTGTGTTCTGGCCACGTCATCACCGGGTGGGGGATTTCCGATCCGCTTGAAAACCCGGATGGGTCAGAATCGGACAGGTCTAGGGTCCCGTTTGCCGGTCGAACCGGCCGGTCCTGTCTGGTCCGGTTCTAAAACTATGACTGAGACCCTTGTTGTGGAGAGAAGATCATATTGTTATTTTAATTTTTTTTTGGGTGGGGTGGGGGTTGTATAAGAAATATTTCTTAGCCACACTAATTAGTTATCAATAATAGTTCACATTATGAGACTTCGACTTTATACAAGGCTCCTGTGCTAGGTGTAATGGTGCCGACCCCTTCTAAATGATTGGGTTGCACATGCCAAATATGGGTTAGATGGGTCGAGAAAACCCAACCTGTGTAGAGTCCTGTAGGATATGTGGACCCGTAAATGACCTAATCTCGTTTATTCTAAACCCAATACCCGCTGTATTTATGTTCATGTCGTGCCACTTTGCATAGTTGTCAAAATCTAAGGATTCACGATTCGTATCCTACAATTCGATTCGATTCACCCATGAAACGATGCGAATCCCTTAGTGAAACTTTAATGGACAAAAAATTATTTGAATCCCGATTCAAGAGTCCGAATTTTACGATTCAGTTGCGATTCAGACCGATTCTACGATTCGCTTTCGATTCATCTAAAGGTCTAATTGAGTTGCAGCATCAGTCTAAGAAACAATACTTCCTACATTGCTTCCTACATTTATGTCTGTTTTGCAAGATGCTCTTGTTTAAATTACTAGTGAATTTTTCTCTAGTCCAAGGCTAATAGTTTTCTGTTATTGTCAATATCCTTGGCATCTTATAGTTCCTTGCTCCACATGTCTATCTAAATCTAGATTATTCTTTATCTTTTAGATGTGTGAAACTCCTAATCACTAGTTATGGATGGGAGTTTCCAATAATTTGAGATTTCTTTTTGTAAAAACGAATATTTTGTTCAATAATGTGACAGCTTTATAAATATTTTATTATAGCAACATAAAAATATCGAAAGCTGAATCTTTACGATTCACGATTCGATTCACGATTCAGTGAAGGTGAATTTCGATTCACTATCTGAATCCCGATTTGACAACTATGCCACTTTGTCAGGGCTTGTACTGGTATCATAGCTGGTGCTCATAAGACGGATTCCACTCTCTTGGCAAGGACTTGAGTTGGGATGAACCCATCAGTTTGATTGGGTCATGCTACTCAATCTCCTTTTCCCTTTGTGAATACACTCGTCTACTTATGTTTGGGTAGATATGCTTGTGTGTTGCCGTCTAAGCCACCTTACTATGCCACAAAGGGACAAAAAAAGACCCTACCCGAGATTATTTTTGGCAGCATCTTTGAAAAATCAGGGGCAACCAGAGACGTAGGATTAAAATTTCTCATCCAGATTGACGCGGAACACGCTGGCCATGTGGAACCACTCCTCTCAAGAGAAGTTTAGCTCTTGTTGACCATCCTTAATACCAAACTCGAGCATTTAAGAAAAGTCAACAATGTGTATTGTTTGATACTTGTACCTCTAGGTCTTACAACCACCCAATCTCCCATTAACCGCCAATCGAGATTAAACAATTATTAGAGAGAGCCTGAGGGGCAAGCTACCTTAACCTCTTTTGTGACTCGACTCAAAAAGTTAAACACGCTGATAACTTGATACAGATATTTAATCAAGTGGTGTCCATGATGATTTCCTGAAAACTACTTGACAATATCAATTACTTCTTTTTTTTTTCTCTGGAAATATAGAGAATGTAGTCATTTATGACGGTTCAAGTGATATTGAATATACTAGGAAGTGAGCTACTGTACTGAAGTGTGCAGGTCTTAGTTGATATGTTAAAAACTGTCTGATTACAGACCTGTTTGAGGGTAACAAGAATATTTGTAAATGATCTTTATTTATGTCACAAAAAGGAAATAAGATTGACATGTCTATCGAGTGATTGCTGCTTGGTAATAAGTAAATTATAATTTCTTGGCTTCCCTATGAACTGAAAATGCTGATATCAGTCTGCTTCACTGAGGGTGTATCGACAGAACTAGGAGTGTTGAACTCATTTCCATTCACCAATGACAAAAAACTCGAGCTTTTATCTCTATGTAGAGACCTATGTTACCAGAAACGTAAAAGGAGTCGTGTTTCTCGTTCCGAGTCGTACGTACCGAAACGCGGTACGTTTTCGTCCCGAAACGCAGAATGCATCGACCCGAACGTTTCATAGAGTGAGTACGTAATTGACATGTTTATATTACTAGTTTTCAGTGGTACTTATTTGCCGAAAGTTATGTTATCATGATAACTGGATTTGAGAATGGAAGTATGAAACTACTTAACTTGATATTGTTGGACTTTTTAGGTAACTGTAGGGGAAAATTGTTGCCAAATAGTGTTCCTCATTCCTAGTAATTGTATTTCGTCCCGGACATCGTTTCGGAAAAGCCTACCCCTAGCGTACCCCTTTCCGGCACCTATCGCGTTTCCCGTACCCATTCCCGTCCCACGTACCGCAGCGTACCACGTTTCTGGTAACATAGGTAGAGACTCTTTATACTTTCTTTCTTGGTCCACAAGCTTAGTTTCTCTTTTGCTGCTGTTGTCTGGTTTATTTTTCTTTCCCTGTGAAGTGCTATAGAGCTGCAAGTAAAGAAGTAATAATGAAGTTAGAAAAATAGGATTAATCAGTGAATAATCATTTTATTATAAGTCCTGTATCTCTGCATGTACTTGAATGAAATACTAGTGTTCAGAATTTTTCATCTTCAGTAAGTTGTGCAGATTTCAGTTACATGTGTTATGTTTCAGCAGGATGTAAATTATGCATTGATAAGACTATAATTTTCGTTCCCTACTTTATTTCAATGACTATCATCATGCTCATGTTAGTATTTTCTTCATTTTGACAGCGCACTTGAGTGGCCCTATGGTAACTGCAGAAGCTTTGGGTAAGAAGAAAAAGTATGCAAAGCATCCTAAAACAGCCGAGAAAGGGAAGAAAGATGCATACCTTTTCAAACGAAGAGATGAGCCGAATGAAGTGAAGAGACAGGAAATAGGTCAAGCAACTTCCTCTGTACAGTCAGCCCATGGTTCTTCAGATTCTGCAGCGGGAGAGTATATTCTGCAAAAAAGGAAGCCAGCAAAGCAGAAGATCCCTAGAAAGCAGAAGGAAGCTGTGCACAGGCATAAAAACTCTAGTTTTCCATCATCGGCGAATGGGACTAAGGTCGAGGCCCCTTCCAGTTCTGCTGATACACCCCCGTTGAAGCAGTCTCCGTCTTCTGACAAAAGCGAAGCAAAGGATTCCTCTAGGTATTCTGGGACTTCGGGCTACCCCGGGCAGGGGACATCCCAAGTAGATTCAGCCACACTTATATCTGAGGACATCTCCAAGGGTGTTGACGGGTCAGTAGCATGTGAAGGCAGGGATGGTGATTTGGCCCCTGGAACTGGTGCTGGGCTTCCAGGGCGACAAGCAGTCTCCGAATCTGGGACAAAGAAGCCTAAGCTGAAAAAGCGTTCTGCTGAGGGACTGGTCTCTGAGAAATCCGCCTCCATGGAGAAGAAGAAGAAGAAGAGAAAGAAAGACTTAGGCGAGGAAATGAAATCTTCTGATCCTGTGCAGATTTCAGGGCCTGCGGAGAGAGGAGTGGAATCAGTAGGCAAAGTAGCTGGAAAAGC
This sequence comes from Linanthus parryae, assembly GCA_023055425.1. Lineage (NCBI taxonomy): Eukaryota > Viridiplantae > Streptophyta > Magnoliopsida > Ericales > Polemoniaceae > Linanthus > Linanthus parryae. The sequence continues at coordinate 6,029,631 of JALGPY010000002.1, forward strand.
TTCAAAAGATGAGTTCCGTGTTGAAATTAGGAAAAAAGATGGAGGAAGTGCCCCTTCTGTGGTGACAGATAATTTTCAACAGATTGGTGTAGTCGGAACAGAGAGTCCTGATCTGATGCTTTCCAGATTACTGGGAAGTCTACGACGAGTTGCCCTGGACCCCTTCCATGCCATAGAAGGGGTGAATCCTGCAGTGGTAAGGCGTTTCTTTTTGAGATACAGGTCCCTGGTCTACCAGAAAAGCTTGAAAATGTCAACACCAGTGGATATTGTGCCAGTTGATGTTGGTGCCACTACATCTGCAGCTTCTGACCTCCCTCTGCTTGAAAATGTCATAGACTCGCCCCCGCCCCAGCCCAGACCACCAAAACCTGTCAGACCAGATGACCCGACGAAAGGGGGCATGAAGCGTGGTCGTTCTGATCGCCAGGAAGACAATTCTGCAAAGAAGGCAAAGAGAATCAGTGAAGCCAAGTCTGCGGCTTTGGAGAAGAAGCAGGTCCTGAAAAATACAGAAGCTAATAGTAAGAGAGATGGAAAAGAAGTGGGGTCAGCTTCGAGACAGACCAAGTTTGTTAAACCAGAACCTCCTACGAAGAAGACGCCGCCTGCCCCTGCCCCTAGGAGGCCTGAACCCACAGTTGTGGTGATGAAGTTCCCTCCCGACACATCGCTCCCATCTTCGAACGAACTGAAGGCCAGGTTAGCTCGATTTGGGCCGTTAGATCATTCTCAAACCCGGAGCTTCTGGTCTTCTTCTACTTGCCGTGTTGTGTATAGATTCAGAAGTGATGCTGAGGCAGCTCATAGACATTTGGTTGGCAAGAACACGCTGTTTGGCCATGTGAGTCTGAGATGTCATATTAAGCCATTGGAAGGAGCACAGCCTGAATCAGAGACCAGGAATTCCAGAGAAGATGCTCCGGCAGAAGCTTCTGTTGAACAGCGGGGTCCATTTGCACCGCATATGTCTTCGTCGGCGAGCCAGCTCAGGTCGTGTCTCAAGAAACCAGTCCCAGAAGAAACTGCAGCACCAGCAGTAGGCGGAAATAGTGGCGGCAATGGTGGTGGTAGTGTCGGGAGCAGTAGCGGTAGCCGGGTGGGTCCTCGTGTAAAATTCGTCCTGGGAGGAGAAAATAGTGGTGGGGGAGATCAAACGATGATGATGATTGGTAATAAGAACCTCAACAATTCATCAACTAGTTTTCCTGAATTTGCTGGTAGTGCATCTTTGTCTTCGCCATCGTCATTTGATTTTAATGCTAGGAACTTTCAGCATCATAATCCCCCTCATGTTCCTTCGCATTTTCAGCCCAACCACCCTCACGTTCCTTCACATTTTCAAACTGTTCCTCCTCCTGTTCCTTTGCATTTTCAAAATGCTCCTCGTCCGGGTAATTTTCGTTACACCGAAGCACCACCCTCACTGCTGCCAACACCCAGAAATGCCCACATGCACAATTTCAACCACCACAATATGGTGGCACAGCCTCTGCCACCACCTCCACCTCCACCAGTGATGCAGGCTTTGCCTCCACCACCAACTCAACTTCTGCCCCCACCACCTCAGAGAGAAGACATTTCAGGGCCCTTTCTTAGCCTTCTCCACAGGAATTTTGAGAAGGTAAACGAGATTGCGCAGATGCCCGGTTACAAGCCTTATCGTCCCCTGTAGCAATGTGTTGATGAAGACGGCCTCAAAGGTGGGCTGGGCTGCTGGGGGCTAATGTTGTAGGGACGCTGTAGTAGTCCGGAGACCTAAAAGTAGAAAGAGGACAAGGAAATGAAGCAAAACAACCAATTAGCCATTGTATATGAAAGGAAGGGCATAGTGCGGTGATAGAGAGAGAGAGAGAAATAGTGGGTTAAATGATTTTGTAGCAAGTTGTTTCGAATGCTTGTTTTGTTTAGACTCATTTTGTGTTGTGAGTTTGTTTGGATAATGCGACCATTAGACATTTGGTCTCCCTTATTTAATCCTTCTCTGTTTTTATCGTACATTTTCAATGTTATTTATCTTGAATTGTTTTGTAATTGTTTTGCTTTGCAAGTGACATTGGAACTTTTGCTAGCCTAGACCTTGGACTTAGCTTTAGGATTCAAGGCTACCCCTTGGTGTGTAACTTCGTAGAGAGTAAGGTTATGAGGTTATACAAGTGGGGGGTTTATTATACCTCCCATTCAACTTTTGAAAATTTGAATGTTACGTATTTTTTGTTTTAGATTTTTCATTTTAAACCACCAAATAATGCACTTTCGCCGTCAATTTTACAGAATTTCAGTTTTATTCTTATTTTATGAACCATGTTTTATTCGAGCCCCCCTATGTAATAAATTATCAGATCCGGCCCTGGTTATGATAGTAAGATGAATTTCGGGAATGGATTCGCTCCAGCCATCACATCTCATTCATCTAAAATGGGAAGGGGTTGATGAGATGGACTGCTATTGGTCCTAGTCAATTTTCAATTTTCATAATCTGATCAACTTAAAATGCTTCAGACGGTTGAAATGTGATGTCTGGACAGTTATACCTCTTCAAGGCTAAACAGGGTCCATTTCTGTATATTTCGCCCATAATGATGTCTGGAAAGAGCTTACATATTATGTATGATGTGATGTTTTGGGTAATTTGATACCAAAGATCTCCAGTGCATGTAATCCAATGTTATAGGTGCATTTATGCGGATCAATTTTCTTTCTACAATGTCATTAGCAGTTTTTTATTTCTTCCTTTGATGAATTTGTGTATGGAGTTATATAGTGGCCTAATTGCAATCAGGCAACCATAGGACCTTGTAACACCTCAAAACCCAAAGCTTGCCCCAATCGAGCAAAGAAATGGACAAGGGGACCCTGAGGTGTTACAAGCTTTGGCTGGAATCAACATCAAAATCAAAATATGGCTTCAACAGATACAATGCAGAGTCTCTTTGTAAACATATTGAGAGGTTTGGGCATTGCAAACCCGGGTTTTATTATGTAACTAATTCTTTGGACCTTAACAAATTACAAAATACTTGTTTCTCTCTTTTAAATAGGAAGAAGATCTAGGGTGGTGGAGTTGTTTAATATTTTCCTTCATGCACTTAAAAAAATTGGTTGGTAATGGAACTCAGAATGGTATTTCAGGTGTATACAAAGTCAGCCTCTTTGATTATAAATCTTGCAGATTTGGAAATGTGTTGACAGAGCTATACTCTGATTGATGAGTCGAAATGTGGAAACTGTTTGTTTGTTTGTTGTTCTATTAATCTGGAACGTGATTACATGTATTTTTGTTGTTAATAGCCTAGTTTGTGATGGAAAATGACGGTCTTGGTATACGTAGATAGATCATTAAGCCCTATTTAAACACTTGTGTGCTGAAGATTCTGTACTCCGAACCAGAGCCTTTTCCTCATACAGTTCTGGTATCTCATTCAAATAGCCATATTCTGAATGCTGCAAGCTAGTGAGATAATACGAAGAAAAATATGTTTTCACTCTCTAATTACATGCAAAAGTCTTTTGTGTATGTATAAAGGTAATTGCATGAATTAGCTGACAAGTTCTCCTAGATTTTCCAATTCAGTTATCACATCTAGGTCATTAGAACAGTCTCCTGTAGTAAATCATTCCCGCGTATGTGATACATTTTAACACACCCATACTTGTTCCTCAGAAAGGTCTACCATGATGATCCAGATCCGACCCGTTACCATCCCTAATACCGGTTCATTTTTTGTGTTGACTGTCGGCGCCGACAACTTCACATGCTTAGTGAAACACCCTCCATAATAAAGCATTACTTCAGTTTACAATTTTTTTTTTAAATTCAAAACAGACTAAGATGGCAAATAAGAGACGAATGCCCGATTAAAATCACGAACAACTAGATCCCAAGAGAACCACCTCTCAAACTAATTACCCGAAATTCAGACCAATGCATATTTTCAAAAGTTAAGTTCGACATATGTGTTTGTTGTGACCCATGGTCACGGATAGGAATATGAAATCTTGTGAGCTACAATACGAGGTTTTAGACATAGGCGATGCTTGAACATGATTGGTCTTAACACATGATTTCAAAAACTTTGTCATCTCTTGTGATCATTGACAGAAGATAGAATGCTTAATTTATGTACCGGTTTATAATAAAATTTTTTATAATTAAGATACATCTTCTAATTTTATTAAAGAAAATTACAGAAAGGCATAAAAAAATAAAATAAAGCTGCATTTCCAACTTATTTTAAAAGACTTTGGCTGACCTTTTATTCTTCTGTTGGGCCCATGCGTTTTCTGTCACAGATGGAGGAGTCTTCTCACCGAAGGCTTTTAAGTAGCTTGACTGCGTGTCCTTGTACATGCAAAATTTAATGTACACGTCACTATTCTTAATTCATACTTAAAAGTATAATAATTTATAGTTGAAAAAAATATCCCCAAAACAATATAGTATGATAGAAATTCAACGACCGCTGAAATAAATTCGAAGCACATTTATTTATAATTGATTTTTTTCGTCTTCACATAACATAACAACAATAATTATACACGTTACTGCACTTAAAGGTAGGGGTGCAAATGGTTCGATTCGGTCCGGTTTGATAAAAAAAAACGCATCTCGACGGTTCGGTTTAATTTTGGTTCGGTTTCGCCTCGATCTTGGTTTTAGGAGGTTCGGTTTAAACTGGCAAATTACATATTGTTACACGTTACTGCTTAAAAATCAAAATTTTAACCTAAAAAGGGTAAAAATCATGTAAATAAAAGAGTTCAAATATAGAAACTAAAGTAAACTGAATCAAATCTACAAATATACATTATTCAAATTGGTGCCACCAATTTTTGCATATTTATCGAAAACTGAATGACGCTCCCCATCACGCAGGCATGCCACAGTGGTGGGGCTAGCTCCAATGAATAGTTTCTCGTCATTTGATGATAGATGATGTTTTCTTAATTAATTTCTTCTACTAATGTGAATAGAGTTTTATGTTACAAATGTTATTTTAAGTAGGTGACTTGAGAAAACTCTGATTCTATATTATTCTCTTATTGATGAGTTCTTTACATTTTGTTGAATAAATAAATTAATGAATTAGTTCTATCGCCTTGTGCTATAACTAGGGTTGGCTATCGGCTTAGCGGCCCAATCTAATTCGGGGTTTTACAGATATGGGTTCAAATAAAATTGGGCCCATTATGGACTTGGGCTTCAAATTTGAGTCGGGCTGGATTAAGTAACTTTGACTTGAACCGGCCCGGGCTCACTGCTCTAATATTTATATGCAAGTATGAATACGTATGTATTTATATTTTTTAGAAGACATATGTATCTATATTAATGTATTCTATAAGTTACACGTTAGCATAGAAAAAGTGGTTGAAAATATGTTGGATTTGTAATTGATAGTTGCTCGAGAACTAATATTAAATGTCTTGTCTTTATTTTCTTAATCATTAATTTTATTTTGTAAATACTTTGACCCGTGGATTGGGTTGGGTCTAGATTCTTTTAGAAAGTTGCGGGCCTGAGTTGGAGTCTTGGCTCGATCGGCAGGTTGGGTTGAGATTGAGCCGACTCTTTTAAACACTTGGCCCTATTCGGCCCGGCCCGGCCAAGCCTAGCCTACCACACAACCAGGCCTAGTTTTAACTGTGATCGGGCTTGTGATTTTTTATAAAAGGAATTAGGTTTGACCTTAATGCTATAGTATCAAGATCTTGAACACCAAACCCTAAATATATACTGAACTTTAGAAACTAATTCTAAATTCTAGACAACAAACAGAAATTCCGGACCGCCTATCTTTTCGGACCGTTAACCAATTTTTTCATATGTACGGACATACACGACCATCACTAAATTTGGTTTACATTAAATTATGTGTACGCAAATCTACGACAACTTCATGAAAAGTTAAAATTGTGTAACGATAACGGTTAACTGTAAAAATATTATTGATATTTATGCGCGTAAATTAAGTACATAGAGCGCGTGAATTTTACCATAGCAAGCATTATATTTCTAAATTCGGTCCTTTGGAAGCAAATCGATGGATCCCTGTGAAACAATGTACAACAAAGAAAAACCAATTAAAATAGTGATACTTAGATTCTTAATAACAATATAAACAAGATCTGTAAAGATTGGAAGCTATATCACCGATAAACATTCTCACCAATCTCATTGAAGTACATATCATCCATCTTTCGGTAGGAACTCTCTTTGTAAGATGGTAAGCGAAGGGAATGTGATTATGCTCAACAATTAACCCTCTTATATATTACAAGGTTCATAAAGTACATGAATCCTTTCTGCCACGTGGCGTGTAAAAAAAATGGGAGTTATAAATAATAAAATTAATTAAATACAAATGACGACAACGTTAGACCGACGCGTCGTTCTTTCTCGTGTGAACACACGCTCTGGTTCCCAATGAAACATCGATAACCATTGGATCATTCTAATTTTAATTTAATTAATATAATAGAGGACTATGTTTCTTTAACTAGCTTGGGTAGTAAATGATAAAATTAATATTTGAATTGACGAATGCACACTTGTCAAATTAAATTGGATTCTTAATATTATTCCTTTATGGACGATAAACATATCAACAAATAAATACATTAGATGCAAACAGTTACAATTATGTAAAAAATGCATCATTAATAGTATTTATTTACTAGAAGAAGGTAGCGTATGATTTGACATGTCAAAAAAAAAAATAGTTTTGTGATAAAAATATTGCAGTTTGTGTACTATGTCGAAATATAATTCAAGTATACACCTCGTCAATTGTTCCTTGCCTGAGTTGGCGTAATAAATTTAGACCGATGTATTGTTTTATGAACACATGTAAAATGAATTTAATTTTTAGTACGGTTTCTAATTACTATATATATAGTGGTTTCCCAATCCACAAGCCGTAATATTTCCATCTTGATCTTAGTTTGTTTATTTTCTTTGTGCGATAGAAGTAGTGTGTGTTTTACACTACATTTCAAATATTTAAACTTAGAGCGATCCGGAAAGAGCTTAGAGAACGATGATAATGATGAAAACAAGAACACAAGAACACAGCCGATATAACGTGGTTCGCTAGCACGATGCTAGCTACCTCCACGACCTGAAAACCCTTGTTTATTAGAGAGAAACACAACAAATACAACCCACACTATTGCCAAAGGCCATAGTGACAATCCACAATGTCTAGACACTACCTAGGTCCCTTATATAGACATATATGACCGACTTAGTGCCCAAGACATCCCAAAAACGATTATAGAACAAATAAGGAAACAATGCATAAACTGCCAAGTTTGCCGCCTTTGACTCAAGTCATATTCAACAATTTTAACACACACCCATACTTGTTCCTCGTCTACCGGAAGAAACTGAGTCATATCTGTCGTTCCAATTATATTCCACCAGCAAGCAGAAGCATACACTCATATTTCATGTTACTTTTTTTGATCAAGTGTGATGGATAAAGCAAATCGTTTTTTTTAAATGATTGCGCACACATAGATTAACCGAGAAGCTGAGAATTTTCTTGGTCACTAAATGTCCACCAAGCTGTGTTGCAGATTTCCCATACCCTAACAAGTTCTCTATGTGATGCGGATACCCGTACTTGCATGAAGATTTATGTCTGAGTTACTTTCTGACAACACGACCGTAGTTGGTTTGTGCTTTTGGTAAAGTCTTTGAGGTGAAATTGTTCTGAAAATTTAATGGTCGCAAGTCGCAAAGTTCTAGTTCACGATAGCTTGATAATAAAACAAATGTACTCCACCATGGTTATTAACATATATGGACATGTTACTGAACTTGACAGGTTAAGGGTCTGATATTCAATCCGCTGTATTTAGTGTCGAGTACTCGTACTGGCATCCTAGTTGGTGCTCATAGGACAACTACCACTTTCTCTCGGCAAGGACTTGAGTTTGAGATGAACCCTTCAGTTTAATCAAGTCATACTACTCCATCATTTTTTTACCTTGGTAAATACACTCATTTCTTTGCCTTATGTTTGTGTAGATATGCTTTTGCGTTGCCGTCTAAGCCAACCTTACTATTCCACAAGGGACAAAAAAGATAAGGCCGTATCCGATGCGGAATACACTGGCCATGTGGAACCACTCCTCTCAAGAGAATTTTGCCTCTTGTTGTTCACACTCGACTCAAAAAGTTAAACATGCTGATACATATATTTAAACTAAGTGTTGTCCACGACGATTTCCTGAAAGCTGCTCCCTCCGTTCCGGCAGGTTTTCAAAATTGACACTTTCAAGTCATTTTGACCCGGCAATTTGGTTACCAAAACGATGCTAGAATTTGATAATCTTTTCATGGTGATGTAGAGTTAAGTTTACTTTACAACACTATGAAAACCTTTCAAAACTCTTGCATCGTTTTACTAACTAAATCATTATATCAAAGTGATCGATGAATAGTGTTTTTTTAAGAACTTGCTAGAAAGGAGGGAATACTTGACAGTGTTAGTTACTTTTTGTTCGTTGAAATATGTAGGATATAGTTATTTATGATATTTCAAGTGATAGTGAATATACTACAAAGTGAAAAGAACTACTGCACTGAAGCGTGCAGTTCTTAATTAATATGTTCAGCTCGATGATAAAAACTGGCTGATATATTTTTTGAGGGTAATAAGAATATTTGTAAATAGTCTTTATTTATGCCACATGTCTATCAATATTATAATATCTCGGCTCCGGAGCTTTACTTCATAATACTTGGGTGAGTAATAGGTTCCCCATGAACTCAAAATGCTGATATCAGTCTGCTAATAATTGGAGGTGTATCGGTAGAATCAGTAGGAGTGTCGACCTCATTTCCATTCACCAATGACGGAACACTTAGAGCTTTTAAACCAAGGACGTGTATCTTAAAAAGAAATGTCTTACCACTGCAGGGTTCACCCCTTCTATAGCATGTAAAGGATCAAGAGCAACACATCACAACCTACCGAGTAAACTGGAAAGCATCAGATCAGAATCAGCGATAACTCCTATATGTTAAAAATTATTTGTTGCCACAGGAGTCGCACTTGCTCCTTATTTTTTCCTGACCTCGATATGAAATTCATCTTTTGAAGGCACGCTAACCTGAACATTCTTCCCAACTACTTTTCCCACTGATGCCACACCTCTCTCCGCATCCCCTAAATTCTGCACAGGTTCAGAACACCTCATTTCCTCGCCCAAGTCTTTCTTTCTCTCCTTCTTCTTCTCTCTAGAGACAGATTTCTCATATACCAGTTCCTTGACATAACGCTTTTTAAACTTAGGTTGTGTCCCAGATTCAGTAATCGCTTGTCGACTAAGAAACCCATCACCAATTCTAGTGGCCCAATCACCAACACTGCCTTCACCTTGGGCTTCATCTAGATCACGTACTACTGACCCAAAAACAACCTTAGTCATGTACTCAGGAACATGTGAGGCTGAATCTATTTGGGATGTCCCTTACCCAGGGTAACCCGAAGTGCCCCTCATAGTATGCTCTGATGTGGCATAAACGTTGGAGAAACTATTTGCTTTAACTTTTTCAAAAGACGGAGTCCCATTTGCCAATAGTGGAACCCCATAGCTTTTATCCCTATGTGCAGCCTCTTGCTTTTTAGGGATCTTTTGCTTGGAAGAGACTGATGGCTTCCTTTTTTTTCAGTATGTAGTCCACGGCTGCAGAATCTGAAGAACCACGGGCTGAATCAGATTTTGCATCCGGCGACTATATACTGCAAAAAAGGAATCCAGCAGTCTCTTCAAAACAGAAGATCCCTAGAAAGCAGTAGGAGGCTGTACACAGGGATAAAAGCTCTGGTTTTCCATTATTGGGGAATGGGACTCCATCTTTTGACAAAGTTGAAGCAAATGATTCCTCCAATTTTTCTGTTACATCAGAGCATACTATCACGAGCACTTGGGCTACCCTAGGCAAGGGACATCCCAAATCGATGCATCATCACATATGCCTGATGACGTGTCTAAGGTTGTTGATGGGTCAGTAGTACGTGAAGTAGAGCAAACCCAAGGTAAAGGCAATGCTGGTGATTTGGCCCCTATAATTGGTGGTATTGGGCTTCCATGCCGACAAGAAATTACTGAAGCTGGGACAAAGAAGCCAAAAAATCTCAAAAAGCGTTCTTCTAGGGACTAGTGTTTGAGAATTACAACTCCATAGAGAAGAAGAAGAAGAAGAAGAAGAAGAAGAAGAGAAACAAAGGCTTGGGTGAGGAAATGAGATCTCATGATCCTTTACTGATTGTAGGGCCTGGGGAAAAAGGTGTGGCATCAGTGGGAAAAGTTGATGGGAAGGCTGTTCAGGTTACTGTTATTAACACATATGCAGATGTTACTGAACTTGACAGGTTAAACACATATGCAGATGTTACTGAACTTGACAGGTTAAGGGTCTGATTTTCAATCCGCTGTATTTAGTGTCGAGTACTCGTACTGGCATCCAAGTTGGTGCTCATAGGACAACTACCACTTTCTCTCGGCAAGGACTTGAGCTTGAGATGAACCCTTCAGTTTAATCAAGTCATACTACTCCATCATTTTTTTACCTTAGTAAATACACTCATTTCTTTGCCTTATGTTTGTGTAGATATGCTTGTGTGTTGCCGTCTAAGCCAACCTTACTATTCCACAAGGGACAAAAAGAGAAGGCCGTATCCGATGCGGAATACACTGGCCATGTGTAACCACTCCTCTCAAGAGAAGTTTGCCTCTTGTTGTTCACACTCGACTCAAAAAGTTAAACATGCTGATACATATATTTAAACTAAGTGTTGTCCACGACGATTTCCTGAAAGCTGCTCCCTCCGTTCCGGCAGGTTTTCAAAATTGACACTTTCAAGTCATTTTGACCCGGCAATTTGGTTACCAAAACGATGCTAGAATTTGATAATCTTTTCATGGTGATGTAGAGTTAAGTTTACTCTACAACACTATGAAAAGTTTCCAAAATTCTTTCATCGTTTTACTAACTAAATCATTATATTAAAGTGATCGATGAATAGTGTTTTTAAAGAACCTGCTAGAACGGAGGAAATACTTGACAGTGTCTGTTAATTACTTTTTGTTCGATGAAATATGTAGGATATAGTTATTTATGATATTTCAAGTGATATTGAATATACGACAAAGTGAAAAGAGCTACTGCACTGATGCGTGCAGTTCTTAATTAATATGTTCAGCTGGATGATAAAAATTGGCTGATGTTTTTTTTTAAGGTAATAAGAGTATCTGCAAATCGATGGATCCCTGTGATACAATGTACAACAAAGAAAAACCAATTAAAATAGTGGTACTTAGATTCTTAATAACAATATAAACAAGATCTGTAAAGATTGGAAGCTATATCACCGATAAACATTCTCACCAATCTCATTGAAGTACATATCATCCATCTTTCGGTAGGAACTCCCTTTGTAAGATGGTAAGCGAAGGGAATGTGATTATGCTCAACAATTAACCCTCTTATATATTACAAGGTTCATAAAGTACATGAATCCTTTCTGCCACGTGGCGTGTAAAAAAAATGGGAGTTATAAATAATAAAATTAATTAAATACAAATGACGACAACGTTAGACCGACGCGTCGTTCTTTCTCGTGTGAACACACGCTCTGGTTCCCAATGAAACATCGATAACCATTGGATCATTCTAATTTTAATTTAATTCATTTAATAGAGGACAATGTTTCTTTAACTAGCTTGGGTAGTAAATGATAAAATTAATATTTGAATTGACGAATGCACACTTGTCAAATTAAATTGGATTCTTAATATTATTCCTTTATGGACGATAAACATATCAACAAATAAATACATTAGATGCAAACAGTTACAATTATGTAAAAAATGCATCATTAATAGTATTTATTTACTAGAAGAAGGTAGCGTATGATTTGACATGTCAAAAAAAAAAGGTTTTGTGATAAAAAAATTACAGTTTGTGTACTATGTCAAAATATAATTCAAGTATACACCTCGTCAATTGTTCCTTGCCTGAGTTGGCGTAATAAATTTAGACCGATGTATTGTTTTATGAACACATGTAAAATGAATTTAATTTTTAGTACGGTTTCTAATTACTATATATATAGTGGTTTCCCTATCCACAAGCCGTAATATTTCCATCTTGATATTAGTTTGTTTATTTTCTTTGTGCGATACAAGTAGTGCGTGTTTTACACTATGTTTTAAATATTTAAACTTAGAGCGGTATCTGTTATTTGCATACGCTGTGCATTTTCCTCCACTTGACCTCATGCTCGGGAAAGCTAACTACAAAAGATATTAAAGGGTTTCCGTATCCGCAACGCGCAATATTTAATTTTTATTTTAATTTGTATATTTTCTTTTACTATAAAAGTAGTGCGTGGTTTGAACAATATTTCAATTATCTAAATTTAAAGTCACAATTGTTGGTTTGTGCAATGTATGAATTTTCCTTTCATTTACTCTCATGCACGGCAATTTGGAAAAAAATATACTAAAGTAAATTACTGGCTGTCGTATCCACAAACCAAAATCTTTTCTTTTTAAGTTAAATTTGTTTACTTTCTTTGTGCGAACAATCACCGTGTAGTTTGCAATACGTTTTCAGTATCCAATTTATAACCACGACGGTTAGTTTGCAATAATACATGTCTTCCCTTCATTTAACCTCGTGCACAGTTTTATAAAAGAAATAACTACAAAATATAATTAACATTAACTGTATCACAACTTTTTTTTCTTCTAATATTTAAGTTTTTTTTTTCTTTGTGTGATATCCATAGCGCGTGGTTTGTTCTATGTTTCTCAAATATCAAAATTTCGAGCTACAACGTCAACATGTTGGTTTGCGCACGACATGCATTTGCCCTCCATTTACCCGAACGATGATTAAATCAAAGATTAACTACATAAACAAATAATGTGTTTCCGTATATGCGAGCCACATATGTCCGTATTTAAATTTATTTGTGTTATTAAGTAGCGCAGTTTGCAACAACTACTTTCAAATAACTAAATTTGAAGCCACAACGGTTAGTTTGCACATAATATGCACATTTCTTGCAGCTATACTCTTACAAAGTGACATAATTAATGGTTGCAGTATCCACAAGCCGCAATATTATCTTCTCGTGTTTAATTCGTATATTTTCTTTGTGTGATACAGGTAGCGTGTGGTTTTCTCTACGTCCAATATCTAAAATTAAAGACCCAACTGTTGGTTTGCAAGATACGCATTTTTTCCTTAATTTTTTTTCTTACGCGCAGTTAATTTGTTTATTTTTTGTGTTGTACAAATTAGTGGACGGTTTTCACTACAATTCTAAGAAAAAAGAGCCACTTGTTACGATAAGTAATTTTTTTTTGTGTCTATTTACACTGTCTCATGCACGACGGTTTGAAGGAAAGTTAAATAAAAAAGATAACTATTGCTTGACATATCCACAACCAGCAAAATTTTCTTTCATAGTTTAATATGTATATTATCTTAATTTTATTTCACCGCAAGTTAGAAGAACCATCCTCGGCTGAGAAAAAGCTGTTGTGCTATATATATATATATATATATATATATATATATATATATATATATATATATATATATATATATATATATATATATATATATATATATATATATCTGCTCTCATAATACACATTAGGGGGGCCTCATGAACTGGTTCCTATCTTTCACTTATAATAGGCCAGCTGCATAATTAAGACCTACAATGCAATCTCTTATAAGACAATCCTCTATACATAGCTAATGGTTTCCTTAAAATTGTTTGTTTCGGTTTACTTTACTTGATATGAAACAAGAGGACCCTGGCTTCAACAGAAGCAATGCAGAGTCTCTTTTGTAAAGATATTGAGAGGTTTGGGCAATGCAAACCCGATTTTAATTATGGAACTAGTTCTTTGGACCTTAACAAACCACAAAATACCTGTTTCAAGATCTAGGATGGTGGAGTTGTTTAATATTTTCCTTCTTGTACTTAAAAACAAATTGGTTGGTAATGGAACTTAGAAAGGTATTTCAGGTTTATACAAAGTCCATTTCTTTGATTATAAATCCTGCAGATTTGGGAATGTGCCGACAGAGCTATACTCTGATTGATAAGTCAAAATGTGGAAATTTTTTTTTGATTAATACCGAAATGTGGAAAATGTTTGTTGTTTGTTGTTCTATTAATCTGCAACGGGACTACATGTATTTTTGTTGTTAATAACCTAGTTTGTGAGGGAAAATGACGGTCTTGATATAAGTAGATAGATCATTAAGCCCTAGTTAAACACATGTATACTGAAGATTCTGTACTCCGAACCAGATAGTGCCTTTTTTTCATACAGTTCTGGTATCTCAAATAGCCATTTTCTGCCTGCCGCAAGCTAGTGAGATTATACGAAGAAAAATATGTTTTCGCTCTCTAATTACATGCAAAAGTCCCTTTGTGTATGTATAATGGTATATGCATAAATTAGCTGACCAGTTCTCCTAGATATTCCAATTGATTTCGCATCTAGGTCATTAGAACTTTCTCGTGTAGTAAATCAATCCCGCGTATGTGATACATTTTAACACACACCCATACTTGTTCCTCAGAATTGTCTACCAGGAGAAACTGAGTCATATCTGTCCTTCTAATTATATTCCACCAACAAGCAGAAGCATACACTCATATTTCCTGTTATACGAATTGATCAAGTGTGATGGATAAAGGAAATCGTTATTTTTAAATGATTGCGCACACATTGGTTAACCGAAAAGCTGAGAATCCTCTTGGTCACTGAATGTCCACCTAGCTGTGTTGCAGATTTCCCATACCCTAACAAGTTCTCTATGTGATGCGGATACCCGTACTTGCATGAAGATTTATGTCTGAGTCGCTTTCTTACAACACGGCCGTAGCTGGTTTGTGCTTTTGCTAAAGCCTTTGAGGTGAAATTGTTCTGAAATTTTAATGGTCACAACTCGCAAGTTCTGGTTCACGATAGCTTGATAATAAACCAAATGTACTCCACCATGGTTATTAACATATATGCAGATGTTACTGAACTGGACAGGTCAAAGGTCTGGTTTTCAATCCGCTTTATTTAGTGTCGCGCCACTTTGTTAGAACTCGTACTGGCAACCTAGTTGGTGCTCATAGGACAACTACCACTCTCTCTCGGCAAGGACTTGAGCTTGAGATGAACCCTTCAGTTTAATCAAAGTCATACTACTCCATCATTTTTTTACCTTAGTAAATACACTCATTTCTTTGCCTTGTGTTTGTGTAGATATGCTTGTGCGTTGCCGTCTAAGACAACCTTACTATTCCACAAGGGACAAAAAGAGAAGGCCGTATCCGATGCGGAATACACTGGCCATGTGGAACCACTCCTCTCAAGAGAAGTTTGCCCCTTGTTGTTCACACTCGGCTCAAAAAGTTAAACATGCTGACAAACTTAAGTGTTGCCCCTTTCAAGTCATTTTGACCCGGCGATTTGGTTACCAAAACGATGCTAGAATTTGATAATCTTTTCATGGTGATGTAGAGTTAAGTTTACTCTACAACACTATGAAAAACTTTCAAAATTCTTGCATCGTTTTACTAACTAAATCATTATATCAAAGAGATCGATGAATAGTATCTTTTGAAGAACCTGCTAGAACGGAGAGAATACTTGACAATGTTAGTTACTTTTTGTTCGTTGAAATATGTAGGATATAGTTATTTATGATATCTCAAGTAATATTGAATATACTACAAAGTGAAAAGAGCTACTGCACTGAAGCGTGCAGTTCTTAATTAATATGTTCAGCTGGATGATAAAAACTGGTTGATGTCTTTTTTGAGGGTAAAATGAATATTTGTAAATAGTCTTTATTTATGCCACATGTCTATCAAAAAATATTAAAGGGTTTTCGTATCCTCAAGCCGCAATATTTAATTTTTATTTTAATTTGTAAATTTTCTTTTTACTATAAAAGTAATGCGTGGTTTGAACAATATTTCAATTATCTAAATTTAAAGTCACAATTGTTGGTTTGTGCAATGTATGCCATTTCCTTTCATTTACTCTCATGCATGGCAATTTTGACAAAAAATATACAATAAGTAAATTAGTGGTTGTCGTATCCACACTAGCATCGGGATGGCACCGTACGAAGCCCTCTATGGAAGAAAGTGTCGATCTCCACTATGTTGGAGTGACATCAGCGAAACGGTAATCATTGGCCCACAAATGATTGAAGACATGACAAACCAAGTACGACTCATCCAGCAAAGAATGAAAGCAGCTCAAGACAGACAAAAGTCATACGCAGATCAGAAGAGAAGGCCACTGGAGTTCCAAGTAGGAGAGAAAGCTTTCCTGCGAGTCTCACCTACTAAGGGGGTAACCAGGTTTAACCTGAAAGGAAAATTAAGCCCTAAATTTATTGGTCCATACGATGTTATTGAGAAGATAGGAGAAGTTGCGTATCGACTGGACCTACCATTGAATCTGGGGCGAGTACACAATGTCTTTCACGTATCCCAGCTGAAGAAGTATATACCAGACCCGTCTCATATCTTGGATCCAGAACCAGTGGATTTCGACCCATCGCTAACCTATGAGGAGCAACCTGTCAAGATACTGGATACAAAGACAAGGGATACGAGAACCAAGAGTATCAAACTGGTCAAAGTCCTATGGACCAACCACCAAACAAAAGAAGTAACTTGGGAAGCTGAAGAAGATATGAGAAAGAAGTACCCGCACTTATTTAATGAGGTACGTGGAGTTCCGGGGACGTCACTCTCTAAGGGGGAGAGGATGCAACCCTCTATTTAATGGTGTTACGTCTTAGTCTACTATTGATCTGTCTTATTACCTTTGAGATATGCTTTGACCTTGAGACTTAGAACCCAAATGAGACTATGACCACCTAATTAGATAGACGTGACTACGACCTTATTTGATATCTCGTATCGTGTTACTTATGTCATACAATGATTACTTGCTATTATTTGTGATGTGAAATTACTTGCCATCCATGTGATACTAATTCTGTTAGATAGTTACTTGTTAGATGATTTGAATTTTATGATTAGTCGTTTGATTTTAGCTTCGAGGACGAAGTTGTGCTTAAGGGGCGAAGGATGTAATACCCCGTTTATCTAGCAGGGGTAAAACAGTCATTTTAGAAGCATAATAATAATTAATTGGTTAAATAATATTTTAGTAAATCTTTGGGTTTAGTTTGTAAAAAGTTTTAGAATAAAATAGAGTAATAGTTGATAATTAATTCGTAGTTGTTTCAACAATTTTAGCTAGTTTAGAGTTATAGCGCGCGTCCAACCACCGCGAGAATTGATAGGCTTGCCACACCTAATCATCCAACCACATAATACTCCACCCACACCCAAATATTTCTAATAAATATTAGTTAAATGAAATTTTTGTTTCCAGCAAGCTATCTTCTTCTTCCTCCATACGATTCTTCACCACCACCTTCGGGAAGCCACCATCACCGCCCCTGTCACATCATTTGTACTTGGACTCCAAGTAAGCTAAACTATAAAAGCCCTCCCCTGCCACCTCCTCTCGCCAGCAGCCACCCTCACAACAACCACCACCTCCCTCATCACCATTACCGTCTTCACTAAAACCACCATTACCACTTACAGCCCTCTCTATCTCTCACTCTGTCCAGCTCCCTGTTGCTCTCTGTTCTCAACAACACCACCAGCAGCAGCAGAGAAGAGGTGGCAGCAGCCACCACCGCAGCCACCACTGTTGCCGTCGGCAACCACCCAAGAGGAACCCACCTGCCCAGCAGCCTCTCTCACTCCCTCTCCTTCTCTCCCTCCCTCTCTGTTCTCTGATCTCATCAGAACAGAGTAGAAGCAGTAGCAGCAACTACCACAGCCACCATTGCCGCCGTCGGACGACCACCGAAGGAAACCCAATTCTCTCTCTCTCCTCCCCTGCCTTCCCCTATCTCCCTGGTTCGTGTCGCAAACTCCTCTGTTCAGAAACAGAGGGCAGTGGGAAGCAGCAGCAGCAGCAGAAGCCACTGCTGCCACCGTCGGCAGCCATTGTTGCCGGCCAAAGCTTCAGCCGAACACCACCAAGGCTCCGCAGCAACACCCGCGTCCTCTCTCTGCTTCCAGTAGGCTCTTAGGGCCACGACCAACTCATTGGAGAGTTCAAACTGAGCTGTGAAAGCCATTACACCCGACCATCAAGGTCCAACTCCGGCGACTCCAACGTCGAGCTTCGACCCGACCCATTTCTTAAAGGTAGGGGTGCAAACGGTTCGATTCGGTCTGGTTTGATAAAAAAAAAACGAATCTCGATGGTTCGGTTTAATTTTGGTTCGGTTTCGCCTCGATCTTGGTTTTAGGAGGTTCGTTTAAACTGGCAAATTACATATTGTTACACGTTACTGCTTAAAAATCAAAATTTTAACCTAAAAAGGGTAAAAATCATGTAAATAAAAGAGTTCAAATATAGAAACTAAAGTAAACTGAATCAAATCTACAAATATACATTATTCAAATTGGTGCCACCAATTTTTGCATATTTATCGAAAACTGAATGACGCTCCCCATCACGCAGGCATGCCACAGTGGTGGGGCTAGCCCCAATGAATAGTTTCTCGTCATTTGATGATAGATGATGTTTTCTTAATTAATTTCTTCTACTAATGTGAATAGAGTTTTATGTTACAAATGTTATTTTAAGTAGGTGACTTGAGAAAACTCCGATTCTATATTATTCTCTTATTGATGAGTTCTTTACATTTTGTTGAATAAATAAATTAATGAATTAGTTCTATCGCCTTGTGCTATAACTAGGGTTGGCTATCGGCTTAGTGGCCCAATCTAATTCGGGGTTTTACAGATATGGGTTCAAATAAATTTGGGCCCATTATGGACTTGGGCTTCAAATTTGAGTCGGGCTGGATTAAGTAACTTTGACTTGAACCGGCCCGGGCTCACTGCTCTAATATTTATATGCAAGTATGGATACGTATGTATTTATATTTTTTAGAAGACATATGTATCTATATTAATGTATTCTATAAGTTACACGTTAGCATAGAAAAAGTGGTTGAAAATATGTTGGATTTGTAATTGATAGTTGCTCGAGAACTAATATTAAATGTCTTGTCTTTATTTTCTTAATCATTAATTTTATTTTGTAAATACTTTGACCCGTGGATTGGGTTGGGTCTAGATTCTTTTAGAAAGTTGCGGGCCTGAGTTGGAGTCTTGGCTCGATCGGCAGGTTGGGTTGAGATTGAGCCGACTCTTTTAAACACTTGGCCCTATTCGGCCCGGCCCGGCCAAGCCTAGCCTACCACACAACCAGGCCTAGTTTTAACTGTGATCGGGCTTGTGATTTTTTATAAAAGGAATTAGGTTTGACCTTAATGCTATAGTATCAAGATCTTGAACCCCAAACCCTAAATATATACTGAACTTTAGAAACTAATTCTAAATTCTAGACAACAAACAGAAATTCCGGACCGCCTATCTTTTCGGACCGTTAACCAATTTTTTCATATGTACGGACATACACGACCATCACTAAATTTGGTTTACATTAAATTATGTGTACGCAAATCTACGAAAACTTCATGAAAAGTTAAAATTGTGTAACGATAACGGTTAACTGTAAAAATATTATTGATATTTATGCGCGTAAATTAAGTACATAGAGCGCGTGAATTTTACCATAGCAAGCATTATATTTCTAAATTCGGTCCTTTGGAAGCAAATCGATGAATCCCTGTGAAACAATGTACAACAAAGAAAAACCAATTAAAATAGTGGTACTTAGATTCTTAATAACAATATAAACAAGATCTGTAAAGATTGGAAGCTATATCACCGATAAACATTCTCACCAATCTCATTGAAGTACATATCATCCATCTTTCGGTAGGAACTCCCTTTGTAAGATGGTAAGCGAAGGGAATGTGATTATGCTCAACAATTAACCCTCTTATATATTACAAGGTTCATAAAGTACATGAATCCTTTCTGCCACGTGGCGTGTAAAAAAAATGGGAGTTATAAATAATAAAATTAATTAAATACAAATGACGACAACGTTAGACCGACGCGTCGTTCTTTCTCGTGTGAACACACGCTCTGGTTCCCAATGAAACATCGATAACCATTGGATCATTCTAATTTTAATTTAATTAATATAATAGAGGACTATGTTTCTTTAACTAGCTTGGGTAGTAAATGATAAAATTAATATTTGAATTGACGAATGCACACTTGTCAAATTAAATTGGATTCTTAATATTATTCCTTTATGGACGATAAACATATCAACAAATAAATACATTAGATGCAAACAGTTACAATTATGTAAAAAATGCATCATTAATAGTATTTATTTACTAGAAGAAGGTAGCGTATGATTTGACATGTCAAAAAAAAATAGTTTTGTGATAAAAATATTGCAGTTTGTGTACTATGTCGAAATATAATTCAAGTATACACCTCGTCAATTGTTCCTTGCCTGAGTTGGCGTAATAAATTTAGACCGATGTATTGTTTTATGAACACATGTAAAATGAATTTAATTTTTAGTACGGTTTCTAATTACTATATATATAGTGGTTTCCCTATCCACAAGCCGTAATATTTCCATCTTGATCTTAGTTTGTTTATTTTCTTTGTGCGATACAAGTAGTGTGTGTTTTACACTACGTTTCAAATATTTAAACTTAGAGCGATCCGGACAGAGCTTAGAGAACGATGATAATGATGAACTCAGGAACATGTGAGGCTGAATCTATTTGGGATGTCCCTTACCCAGGGTAACCCGAAGTGCCCCTCATAGTATGCTCTGATGTGGCATAAACGTTGGAGAAACTATTTGCTTTAACTTTTTCAAAAGACGGAGTCCCATTTGCCAATAGTGGAACCCCATAGCTTTTATCCCTATGTGCAGCCTCTTGCTTTTTAGGGATCTTTTGCTTGGAAGAGACTGATGGCTTCCTTTTTTTGCAGTATGTAGTCCACGGCTGCAGAATCTGAAGAACCACGGGCTGAATCAGATTTTGCATCCGGCGACTATATACTGCAAAAAAGGAATCCAGCAGTCTCTTCAAAACAGAAGATCCCTAGAAAGCAGTAGGAGGCTGTACACAGGGATAAAAGCTCTGGTTTTCCATTATTGGGGAATGGGACTCCATCTTTTGACAAAGTTGAAGCAAATGATTCCTCCAATATTTCTGTTACATCAGAGCATACTATCACGAGCACTTGGGCTACCCTAGGCAAGGGACATCCCAAATCGATGCATCATCACATATGCCTGATGACGTGTCTAAGGTTGTTGATGGGTCAGTAGTACGTGAAGTAGAGCAAACCCAAGGTAAAGGCAATGCTGGTGATTTGGCCCCTATAATTGGTGGTATTGGGCTTCCATGCCGACAAGAAATTACTGAAGCTGGGACAAAGAAGCCAAAAAATCTCAAAAAGCGTTCTTCTAGGGACTAGTGTTTGAGAATTACAACTCCATAGAGAAGAAGAAGAAGAAGAAGAAGAAGAGAAACAAAGGCTTGGGTGAGGAAATGAGATCTCATGATCCTTTACTGATTTTAGGGCCTGGGGAGAAAGGTGTGGCATCAGTGGGAAAAGTTGATGGGAAGGCTGTTCAGGTTACTGTTATTAACACATATGCAGATGTTACTGAACTTGACAGGTTAAACACATATGCAGATGTTACTGAACTTGACAGGTTAAGGGTCTGATTTTCAATCCGCTGTATTTAGTGTCGAGTACTCGTACTGGCATCCAAGTTGGTGCTCATAGGACAACTACCACTTTCTCTCGGCAAGGACTTGAGCTTGAGATGAACCCTTCAGTTTAATCAAGTCATACTACTCCATCATTTTTTTACCTTAGTAAATACACTCATTTCTTTGCCTTATGTTTGTGTAGATATGCTTGTGTGTTGCCGTCTAAGCCAACCTTACTATTCCACAAGGGACAAAAAGAGAAGGCCGTATCCGATGCGGAATACACTGGCCATGTGTAACCACTCCTCTCAAGAGAAGTTTGCCTCTTGTTGTTCACACTCGACTCAAAAAGTTAAACATGCTGATACATATATTTAAACTAAGTGTTGTCCACGACGATTTCCTGAAAGCTGCTCCCTCCGTTCCGGCAGGTTTTCAAAATTGACACTTTCAAGTCATTTTGACCCGGCAATTTGGTTACCAAAACGATGCTAGAATTTGATAATCTTTTCATGGTGATGTAGAGTTAAGTTTACTCTACAACACTATGAAAAGTTTCCAAAATTCTTTCATCGTTTTACTAACTAAATCATTATATTAAAGTGATCGATGAATAGTGTTTTTAAAGAACCTGCTAGAACGGAGGAAATACTTGACAGTGTCTGTTAATTACTTTTTGTTCGATGAAATATGTAGGATATAGTTATTTATGATATTTCAAGTGATATTGAATATACGACAAAGTGAAAAGAGCTACTGCACTGATGCGTGCAGTTCTTAATTAATATGTTCAGCTGGATGATAAAAATTGGCTGATGTTTTTTTTTAAGGTAATAAGAGTATCTGCAAATCGATGGATCCCTGTGATACAATGTACAACAAAGAAAAACCAATTAAAATAGTGGTACTTAGATTCTTAATAACAATATAAACAAGATCTGTAAAGATTGGAAGCTATATCACCGATAAACATTCTCACCAATCTCATTGAAGTACATATCATCCATCTTTCGGTAGGAACTCCCTTTGTAAGATGGTAAGAAGGGAATGTGATTATGCTCAACAATTAACCCTCTTATATATTACAAGGTTCATAAAGTACATGAATCCTTTCTGCCACGTGGCGTGTAAAAAAAATGGGAGTTATAAATAATAAAATTAATTAAATACAAATGACGACAACGTTAGACCGACGCGTCGTTCTTTCTCGTGTGAACACACGCTCTGGTTCCCAATGAAACATCGATAACCATTGGATCATTCTAATTTTAATTTAATTCATTTAATAGAGGACAATGTTTCTTTAACTAGCTTGGGTAGTAAATGATAAAATTAATATTTGAATTGACGAATGCACACTTGTCAAATTAAATTGGATTCTTAATATTATTCCTTTATGGACGATAAACATATCAACAAATAAATACATTAGATGCAAACAGTTACAATTATGTAAAAAATGCATCATTAATAGTATTTATTTACTAGAAGAAGGTAGCGTATGATTTGACATGTCAAAAAAAAAAAAGGTTTTGTGATAAAAAAATTACAGTTTGTGTACTATGTCAAAATATAATTCAAGTATACACCTCGTCAATTGTTCCTTGCCTGAGTTGGCGTAATAAATTTAGACCGATGTATTGTTTTATGAACACATGTAAAATGAATTTAATTTTTAGTACGGTTTCTAATTACTATATATATAGTGGTTTCCCTATCCACAAGCCGTAATATTTCCATCTTGATATTAGTTTGTTTATTTTCTTTGTGCGATACAAGTAGTGCGTGTTTTACACTATGTTTTAAATATTTAAACTTAGAGCGGTATCTGTTATTTGCATACGCTGTGCATTTTTCTCCACTTGACCTCATGCTCGGGAAAGCTAACTACAAAAGATATTAAAGGGTTTCCGTATCCGCAACGCGCAATATTTAATTTTTATTTTAATTTGTATATTTTCTTTTACTATAAAAGTAGTGCGTGGTTTGAACAATATTTCAATTATCTAAATTTAAAGTCACAATTGTTGGTTTGTGCAATGTATGAATTTTCCTTTCATTTACTCTCATGCACGGCAATTTGGAAAAAAATATACTAAAGTAAATTACTGGCTGTCGTATCCACAAACCAAAATCTTTTCTTTTTAAGTTAAATTTGTTTACTTTCTTTGTGCGAACAATCACCGTGTAGTTTGCAATACGTTTTCAGTATCCAATTTATAACCACGACGGTTAGTTTGCAATAATACATGTCTTCCCTTCATTTAACCTCGTGCACAGTTTTATAAAAGAAATAACTACAAAATATAATTAACATTAACTGTATCACAACTTTTTTTTCTTCTAATATTTAAGTTTTTTTTTTCTTTGTGTGATATCCATAGCGCGTGGTTTGTTCTATGTTTCTCAAATATCAAAATTTCGAGCTACAACGTCAACATGTTGGTTTGCGCACGACATGCATTTGCCCTCCATTTACCCGAACGATGATTAAATCAAAGATTAACTACATAAACAAATAATGTGTTTCCGTATATGCGAGCCACATATTTCCGTATTTAAATTTATTTGTGTTATTAAGTAGCGCAGTTTGCAACAACTACTTTCAAATAACTAAATTTGAAGCCACAACGGTTAGTTTGCACATAATATGCACATTTCTTGCAGCTATACTCTTACAAAGTGACATAATTAATGGTTGCAGTATCCACAAGCCGCAATATTATCTTCTCGTGTTTAATTCGTATATTTTCTTTGTGTGATACAGGTAGCGTGTGGTTTTCTCTACGTCCAATATCTAAAATTAAAGACCCAACTGTTGGTTTGCAAGATACGCATTTTTTCCTTACTTTTTTTTCTTACGCGCAGTTAATTTGTTTATTTTTTGTGTTGTACAAATTAGTGGACGGTTTTCACTACAATTCTAAGAAAAAAGAGCCACTTGTTACGATAAGTAATTTTTTTTTGTGTCTATTTACACTGTCTCATGCACGACGGTTTGAAGGAAAGTAAAATAAAAAAGATAACTATTGCTTGACATATCCACAACCAGCAAAATTTTCTTTCATAGTTTAATATGTATATTATCTTAATTTTATTTCACCGCAAGTTAGAAGAACCATCCTCGGCTGAGAAAAAGCTGTTGTGCTATATATATACATATATATATATATATATATATCTGCTCTCATAATACACATTCGGGGGGCCTCATGAACTGGTTCCTATCTTTCACTTATAATAGGCCAGCTGCATAATTAAGACCTACAATGCAATCTCTTATAAGACAATCCTCTATACATAGCTAATGGTTTCCTTAAAATTGTTTGTTTCGGTTTACTTTACTTGATATGAAACAAGAGGACCCTGGCTTCAACAGAAGCAATGCAGAGTCTCTTTTGTAAAGATATTGAGAGGTTTGGGCAATGCAAACCCGATTTTAATTATGTAACTAGTTCTTTGGACCTTAACAAACCACAAAATACCTGTTTCAAGATCTAGGATGGTGGAGTTGTTTAATATTTTCCTTCTTGTACTTAAAAACAAATTGGTTGGTAATGGAACTTAGAAAGGTATTTCAGGTTTATACAAAGTCCATTTCTTTGATTATAAATCCTGCAGATTTGGGAATGTGCCGACAGAGCTATACTCTGATTGATAAGTCAAAATGTGGAAATTTTTTTTTTTGATTAATACCGAAATGTGGAAAATGTTTGTTGTTTGTTGTTCTATTAATATGCAACGGGACTACATGTATTTTTGTTGTTAATAACCTAGTTTGTGAGGGAAAATGACGGTCTTGATATAAGTAGATAGATCATTAAGCCCTAGTTAAACACATGTATACTGAAGATTCTGTACTCCGAACCAGATAGTGCCTTTTTTTCATACAGTTCTGGTATCTCAAATAGCCATTTTCTGCGTGCCGCAAGCTAGTGAGATTATACGAAGAAAAATATGTTTTCGCTCTCTAATTACATGCAAAAGTCCCTTTGTGTATGTATAATGGTATATGCATAAATTAGCTGACCAGTTCTCCTAGATATTCCAATTGATTTCGCATCTAGGTCATTAGAACTTTCTCGTGTAGTAAATCAATCCCGCGTATGTGATACATTTTAACACACACCCATACTTGTTCCTCAGAATTGTCTACCAGGAGAAACTGAGTCATATCTGTCCTTCTAATTATATTCCACCAACAAGCAGAAGCATACACTCATATTTCCTGTTATACGAATTGATCAAGTGTGATGGATAAAGGAAATCGTTATTTTTAAATGATTGCGCACACATTGGTTAACCGAAAAGCTGAGAATCCTCTTGGTCACTGAATGTCCACCTAGCTGTGTTGCAGATTTCCCATACCCTAACAAGTTCTCTATGTGATGCGGATACCCGTACTTGCATGAAGATTTATGTCTGAGTCGCTTTCTTACAACACGGCCGTAGCTGGTTTGTGCTTTTGCTAAAGCCTTTGAGGTGAAATTGTTCTGAAATTTTAATGGTCACAACTCGCAAGTTCTGGTTCACGATAGCTTGATAATAAACCAAATGTACTCCACCATGGTTATTAACATATATGCAGATGTTACTGAACTGGACAGGTCAAAGGTCTGGTTTTCAATCCGCTTTATTTAGTGTCGCGCCACTTTGTTAGAACTCGTACTGGCAACCTAGTTGGTGCTCATAGGACAACTACCACTCTCTCTCGGCAAGGACTTGAGCTTGAGATGAACCCTTCAGTTTAATCAAAGTCATACTACTCCATCATTTTTTTACCTTAGTAAATACACTCATTTCTTTGCCTTGTGTTTGTGTAGATATGCTTGTGCGTTGCCGTCTAAGACAACCTTACTATTCCACAAGGGACAAAAAGAGAAGGCCGTATCCGATGCGGAATACACTGGCCACTCCTCTCAAGAGAAGTTTGCCCCTTGTTGTTCACACTCGGCTCAAAAAGTTAAACATGCTGACAAACTTAAGTGTTGTCCTCGATGATTTCTTCAAAGTTACTCTCTCCGTTCCAACAGGTTTTTCAAAATTGACACTTTCAAGTCATTTTGACCCGGCGATTTGGTTACCAAAACGATGCTAGAATTAGATAATCTTTTCATGGTGATGTAGAGTTAAGTTTACACTACAACACTATGAAAAACTTTCAAAATTCTTGCATCGTTTTACTAACTAAATCATTATATCAAAGAGATCGATGAATAGTATCTTTTGAAGAACCTGCTAGAACGGAGAGAATACTTGACAATGTTAGTTACTTTTTGTTCGTTGAAATATGTAGGATATAGTTATTTATGATATCTCAAGTAATATTGAATAGACTACAAAGTGAAAAGAGCTACTGCACTGAAGCGTGCAGTTCTTAATTAATATGTTCAGCTGGATGATAAAAACTGGTTGATGTCTTTTTTGAGGGTAAAATGAATATTTGTAAATAGTCTTTATTTATGCCACATGTCTATCAAAAAATATTAAAGGGTTTTCGTATCCTCAAGCCGCAATATTTAATTTTTATTTTAATTTGTAAATTTTCTTTTTACTATAAAAGTAATGCGTGGTTTGAACAATATTTCAATTATGTAAATTTAAAGTCACAATTGTTGGTTTGTGCAATGTATGCCATTTCCTTTCATTTACTCTCATGCATGGCAATTTTGACAAAAAATATACAATAAGTAAATTACTGGTTGTCGTATCCACACTAGCATCGGGATGGCACCGTACGAAGCCCTCTATGGAAGAAAGTGTGGATCTCCACTATGTTGGAGTGACATCAGCGAAACGGTAATCATTGGCCCACAAATGATTGAAGACATGACAAACCAAGTACGACTCATCCAGCAAAGAATGAAAGCAGCTCAAGACAGACAAAAGTCATACGCAGATCAGAAGAGAAGGCCATTGGAGTTCCAAGTAGGAGAGAAAGCTTTCCTGCGAGTCTCACCTACTAAGGGGGTAACCAGGTTTAACCTGAAAGGAAAATTAAGCCCTAAATTTATTGGTCCATACGATGTTATTGAGAAGATAGGAGAAGTTGCGTATCGACTGGACCTACCATTGAATCTGGGGCGAGTACACAATGTCTTTCACGTATCCCAGCTGAAGAAGTATATACCAGACCCGTCTCATATCTTGGATCCAGAACCAGTGGATTTCGACCCATCGCTAACCTATGAGGAGCAACCTGTCAAGATACTGGATACAAAGACAAGGGATACGAGAACCAAGAGTATCAAACTGGTCAAAGTCCTATGGACCAACCACCAAACAAAAGAAGTAACTTGGGAAGCTGAAGAAGATATGAGAAAGAAGTACCCGCACTTATTTAATGAGGTACGTGGAGTTCCGGGGACGTCACTCTCTAAGGGGGAGAGGATGCAACCATCTATTTAATGGTGTTACGTCTTAGTCTACTATTGATCTGTCTTATTACCTTTGAGATATGCTTTGACCTTGAGACTTAGAACCCAAATGAGACTATGACCACCTAATTAGATAGACGTGACTACGACCTTATTTGATATCTCGTATCGTGTTACTTATGTCATACAATGATTACTTGCTATTATTTGTGATGTGAAATTACTTGCCATCCATGTGATACTAATTCTGTTAGATAGTTACTTGTTAGATGATTTGAATTTTATGATTAGTCGTTTGATTTTAGCTTCGAGGACGAAGTTGTGCTTAAGGGGGGAAGGATGTAATACCCCGTTTATCTAGCAGGGGTAAAACAGTCATTTTAGAAGCATAATAATAATTAATTGGTTAAATAATATTTTAGTAAATCTTTGGGTTTAGTTTGTAAAAAGTTTTAGAATAAAATAGAGTAATAGTTGATAATTAATTCGTAGTTGTTTCAACAATTTTAGCTAGTTTAGAGTTATAGCGCGCGTCCAACCACCGCGAGAATTGATAGGCTTGCCACACCTAATCATCCAACCACATAATACTCCACCCACACCCAAATATTTCTAATAAATATTAGTTAAATGAAATTTTTGTTTCCAGCAAGCTATCTTCTTCTTCCTCCATACGATTCTTCACCACCACCTTCGGGAAGCCACCATCACCGCCCCTGTCACATCATTTGTACTTGGACTCCAAGTAAGCTAAACTATAAAAGCCCTCCCCTGCCACCTCCTCTCGCCAGCAGCCACCCTCACAACAACCACCACCTCCCTCATCACCATTACCGTCTTCACTAAAACCACCATTACCACTTACAGCCCTCTCTATCTCTCACTCTGTCCAGCTCCCTGTTGCTCTCTGTTCTCAACAACACCACCAGCAGCAGCAGAGAAGAGGTGGCAGCAGCCACCACCGCAGCCACCACTGTTGCCGTCGGCAACCACCCAAGAGGAACCCACCTGCCCAGCAGCCTCTCTCACTCCCTCTCCTTCTCTCCCTCCCTCTCTGTTCTCTGATCTCATCAGAACAGAGTAGAAGCAGTAGCAGCAACTACCACAGCCACCATTGCCGCCGTCGGACGACCACCGAAGGAAACCCAATTCTCTCTCTCTCCTCCCCTGCCTTCCCCTATCTCCCTGGTTCGTGTCGCAAATTCCTCTGTTCAGAAACAGAGGGCAGTGGGAAGCAGCAGCAGCAGCAGCAGAAGCCACTGCT
Organism: Linanthus parryae; assembly: GCA_023055425.1. Classification (NCBI taxonomy): domain Eukaryota; kingdom Viridiplantae; phylum Streptophyta; class Magnoliopsida; order Ericales; family Polemoniaceae; genus Linanthus; species Linanthus parryae. Next base: position 6,059,038 of record JALGPY010000002.1, read on the forward strand.
GCCACCGTCGGCAGCCATTGTTGCCGGCCAAAGCTTCAGCCGAACACCACCAAGGCTCCGCAGCAACACCCGCGTCCTCTCTCTGCTTCCAGTAGGCTCTTAGGGCCACGACCAACTCATTGGAGAGTTCAAACTGAGCTGTGAAAGCCATTACACCCGACCATCAAGGTCCAACTCCGGCGACTCCAACGTCGAGCTTCGACCCGACCCATTTCTTAAAGGTAGGGGTGCAAACGGTTCGATTCGGTCCGGTTTGATAAAAAAAAACGAATCTCGATGGTTCGGTTTAATTTTGGTTCGGTTTCGCCTCGATCTTGGTTTTAGGAGGTTCGTTTAAACTGGCAAATTACATATTGTTACACGTTACTGCTTAAAAATCAAAATTTTAACCTAAAAAGGGTAAAAATCATGTAAATAAAAGAGTTCAAATATAGAAACTAAAGTAAACTGAATCAAATCTACAAATATACATTATTCAAATTGGTGCCACCAATTTTTGCATATTTATCGAAAACTGAATGACGCTCCCCATCACGCAGGCATGCCACAGTGGTGGGGCTAGCCCCAATGAATAGTTTCTCGTCATTTGATGATAGATGATGTTTTCTTAATTAATTTCTTCTACTAATGTGAATAGAGTTTTATGTTACAAATGTTATTTTAAGTAGGTGACTTGAGAAAACTCCGATTCTATATTATTCTCTTATTGATGAGTTCTTTACATTTTGTTGAATAAATAAATTAATGAATTAGTTCTATCGCCTTGTGCTATAACTAGGGTTGGCTATCGGCTTAGTGGCCCAATCTAATTCGGGGTTTTACAGATATGGGTTCAAATAAATTTGGGCCCATTATGGACTTGGGCTTCAAATTTGAGTCGGGCTGGATTAAGTAACTTTGACTTGAACCGGCCCGGGCTCACTGCTCTAATATTTATATGCAAGTATGGATACGTATGTATTTATATTTTTTAGAAGACATATGTATCTATATTAATGTATTCTATAAGTTACACGTTAGCATAGAAAAAGTGGTTGAAAATATGTTGGATTTGTAATTGATAGTTGCTCGAGAACTAATATTAAATGTCTTGTCTTTATTTTCTTAATCATTAATTTTATTTTGTAAATACTTTGACCCGTGGATTGGGTTGGGTCTAGATTCTTTTAGAAAGTTGCGGGCCTGAGTTGGAGTCTTGGCTCGATCGGCAGGTTGGGTTGAGATTGAGCCGACTCTTTTAAACACTTGGCCCTATTCGGCCCGGCCCGGCCAAGCCTAGCCTACCACACAACCAGGCCTAGTTTTAACTGTGATCGGGCTTGTGATTTTTTATAAAAGGAATTAGGTTTGACCTTAATGCTATAGTATCAAGATCTTGAACCCCAAACCCTAAATATATACTGAACTTTAGAAACTAATTCTAAATTCTAGACAACAAACAGAAATTCCGGACCGCCTATCTTTTCGGACCGTTAACCAATTTTTTCATATGTACGGACATACACGACCATCACTAAATTTGGTTTACATTAAATTATGTGTACGCAAATCTACGAAAACTTCATGAAAAGTTAAAATTGTGTAACGATAACGGTTAACTGTAAAAATATTATTGATATTTATGCGCATAAATTAAGTACATAGAGCGCGTGAATTTTACCATAGCAAGCATTATATTTCTAAATTCGGTCCTTTGGAAGCAAATCGATGAATCCCTGTGAAACAATGTACAACAAAGAAAAACCAATTAAAATAGTGGTACTTAGATTCTTAATAACAATATAAACAAGATCTGTAAAGATTGGAAGCTATATCACCGATAAACATTCTCACCAATCTCATTGAAGTACATATCATCCATCTTTCGGTAGGAACTCCCTTTGTAAGATGGTAAGCGAAGGGAATGTGACTATGCTCAACAATTAACCCTCTTATATATTACAAGGTTCATAAAGTACATGAATCCTTTCTGCCACGTGGCGTGTAAAAAAATGGGAGTTATAAATAATAAAATTAATTAAATACAAATGACGACAACGTTAGACCGACGCGTCGTTCTTTCTCGTGTGAACACACGCTCTGGTTCCCAATGAAACATCGATAACCATTGGATCATTCTAATTTTAATTTAATTAATATAATAGAGGACTATGTTTCTTTAACTAGCTTGGGTAGTAAATGATAAAATTAATATTTGAATTGACGAATGCACACTTGTCAAATTAAATTGGATTCTTAATATTATTCCTTTATGGACGATAAACATATCAACAAATAAATACATTAGATGCAAACAGTTACAATTATGTAAAAAATGCATCATTAATAGTATTTATTTACTAGAAGAAGGTAGCGTATGATTTGACATGTCAAAAAAAAAAAAAATAGTTTTGTGATAAAAATATTGCAGATTGTGTACTATGTCGAAATATAATTCAAGTATACACCTCGTCAATTGTTCCTTGCCTGAGTTGGCGTAATAAATTTAGACCGATGTATTGTTTTATGAACACATGTAAAATGAATTTAATTTTTAGTACGGTTTCTAATTACTATATATATAGTGGTTTCCCTATCCACAAGCCGTAATATTTCCATCTTGATCTTAGTTTGTTTATTTTCTTTGTGCGATACAAGTAGTGTGTGTTTTACACTACGTTTCAAATATTTAAACTTAGAGCGATCCGGACAGAGCTTAGAGAACGATGATAATGATGAAAACAAGAACACAAGAACACAGCCGATATAACGTGGTTCGCTAGCACGATGCTAGCTACCTCCACGACCTGAAAACCCTTGTTTATTAGAGAGAAACACAACGAATACAACCCACAGCCATAGTGACAACCCACAATGTCTAGACACTACCTAGGTCCCTTATATAGACATATAGGACCGACTTAGTGCCCAAGACATCCCAAAAACGACTATAGAACAAATAAGGAAACAATCCATAAACTGCCAAGTTTGCCGCCTTTGACTCAAGTCATATTCAACAATTTTAACACACACCCATACTTGTTCCTCGTCTACCGGAAGAAACTGAGTCATATCTGTCGTTCCAATTATATTCCACCAGCAAGCAGAAGCATACACTCATATTTCATGTTACTTTTTTTGATCAAGTGTGATGGATAAAGGAAATCGTTATTTTTAAATGATTGCGCACACATAGGTAACCGAAAAGCTGAGAATCCTCTTGGTCACTGAATGTCCACCTAGCTGTGTTGCAGATTTCCCATACCCTAACAAGTTCTCTATGTGATGCGGATACCCGTACTTGCATGAAGATTTATGTCTGAGTCGCTTTCTTACAACACGGCCGTAGCTGGTTTGTGCTTTTGCTAAAGCCTTTGAGGTGAAATTGTTCTGAAATTTTAATGGTCGCAACTCGCAAGTTCTAGTTCACGATAGCTTGATAATAAACCAAATGTACTCCACCATGGTTATTAACATATATGCAGATGTTACTGAACTGGACAGGTCAAAGGTCTGGTTTTCAATCCGCTTTATTTAGTGTCGCGCCACTTTGTTAGAACTCGTACTGGCAACCTAGTTGGTGCTCATAGGACAACTACCACTCTCTCTCGGCAAGGACTTGAGCCTGAGATGAACCCTTCAGTTTAATCAAAGTCATACTACTCCATCATTTTTTTACCTTAGTAAATACACTCATTTCTTTGCCTTGTGTTTGTGTAGATATGCTTGTGCGTTGCCGTCTAAGACAACCTTACTATTCCACAAGGGACAAAAAGAGAAGGCCGTATCCGATGCGGAATACACTGGCCATGTGGAACCACTCCTCTCAAGAGAAGTTTGCCCCTTGTTGTTCACACTCGGCTCAAAAAGTTAAACATGCTGATACAAACTTAAGTGTTGTCCTCGATGATTTCTTCAAAGTTACTCTCTCCGTTCCAACAGGTTTTTCAAAATTGACACTTTCAAGTAATTTTGACCCGGCGATTTGGTTACCAAAACGATGCTAGAATTTGATAATCTTTTCATGATGATGTAGAGTTAAGTTTACTCTACAACACTATGAAAAACTTTCAAAATTCTTGCATCGTTTTACTAACTAAATCATTATATCAAAGAGATCGATGAATAGTATCTTTTGAAGAACCTGCTAGAACGGAGAGAATACTTGACAATGTTAGTTACTTTTTGTTCGTTGAAATATGTATGATATAGTTATTTATGATATCTCAAGTAATATTGAATATACTACAAAGTGAAAAGAGCTACTGCACTGAAGCGTGCAGTTCTTAATTAATATGTTCAGCTGGATGATAAAAATTGGTTGATGTCTTTTTTGAGGGTAAAATGAATATTTGTAAATAGTCTTTATTTATGCCACATGTCTATCAAAAGATATTAAAGGGTTTTCGTATCCTCAAGCCGCAAAATTTAATATTATTTTAATTTGTAAATTTTCTTTTTACTATAAAAGTAATGCGTGGTTTGAACAATATTTCAATTATCTAAATTTAAAGTCACAATTGTTGGTTTGTGCAATGTATGCCATTTCCTTTCATTTACTCTCATGCATGGCAATTTTGACAAAAAATATACAATAAGTAAATGGCTTAATTACTTAATGCATACCCCCAATATACCGAAACTAACACTTTGCAACCCCCATTACTAGAATAGGCTTATTGCATCCTCCAGTTGCAATAAATCATACTTGTTGAAACTGGTAAAAAAAATCCGTCACATACTTAACGGAATATTCCGTTAGTTGACAAAAAAGTCATTTTTATTGAGGGTAAAACGGTCCAACCCCTAATACATGAACATTACCAATAACACAATTCAAACCGAGCTTCACTCTAATAAGGCAATGTTGTCGTGTGCTGAATGTTCTCATAATGTGCTTGCAGTCTATCGACATCAACTGACAATAAAAACATCAGAATAAAGCACAAAAGCAACTAATTTCTTTGAATAAAATTGTGAGATGTGGACTCGGTTGCTTAACTGGGCTTTGATGAGTTCATCATTCTCCCTCTCATTGGCAAGCTCTCTCTCCAGATCTCCAAGACTTCGTTTGTGACCATCATTCAGCTTGTAAAGGAAATACCCACCTCCAAAAACACCAAGTTTTACATAAACCTTCCTCCTATGCCTCCTCCAAAATTCCCCATCAATGATATTCAGTAGAAACTAACATTACCATACAAACTTGAAGATAAATAAACACAACCCAGTACCAAATTCTTTGCTCATAAGACATCCTATACAACCCATAAGAGAATAAGCTACGAGGGGCATAGTTCATTCTCAAATTCCCAAATCAGAGAAAAATTATGATACTTCAATTTGCCTCCTACTAGAGCAGAAATCAAATAAAACCCAGGTAATAGATGGTAGAAGGGAAACCGACCACATTCAATCTCTCTTCAAAAGAGATCAAAAGCATAGACCGTCGAATCACCGGGAACAGAGAGAGCGGGGGGAGGCAGAGAAAAGGGAGAGAGAGCGAGAGGCAGAGAGATTGGGGTCCGCTCGAGGCAGGATGGATCCGTCGAAGAAGAGCCTGGAAGATCGGTGGCGGCTCTGGTGGTTTCCCGTCCTCTGCTGCAATAGCTTTCTTGCGCTGAATAGAAGGAAAAAAGAGAGAGGAGAGCGAGAAGGAGAAAGAGAGCAGGGTATGAGAGAGAATATATGAGAGATAGAGAGGGAAACGGTGGGATAAAGATTGCAGGGAGGTTGTCGAGAGATTTGGGGATGAGACATGAATTTAGGGTTGCTTTTTCATCTTCTTCAACAGTTTTTTAACAATCGTCTTTTTCTTTTTAGGATTGCATTTTTATTTTTATTCCAAATGTAAATTTTTTTTTTGAATTGACAAATATACCCTCCCTCAATGGATGGTGTTTGGACGGATTATTTTACCAGTTTCAACAAGTATGATTTATTGAAACTGGGGGGGTGCACTAAGCCTATTCTAGAAATGGGAGATGCAATGTGTTAGTTTCAGTATACTGGGGGTATGCATTAAGTAATTAAGCCTAAGTAAATTACTGGTTGTCGTATCCACAAACAAAAATCTTTTCTTTTTAAGTAAATTTGTATACTTTCTTTCTGCGAACAATCACCGTGTAGTTCGCAATACGTTTTCAGTATCCAATTTATAACCACGGCTGTTAGTTTGCAATAATACATGTCTTCCTTTCATTTAACCTCATGCACGGTTTTGTAAAAAAATTAACTACAAAATATAATTTATTTTTTCTGTATCAGAACTTTTTTTTCTTCTAATATTTAAGTTTTCTTTTTTCTTTGTGTGATATACATAGCGCGTGGTTTGTTCTATGTTTCTCAAATATCAAAATTTCGAGCTACAACGTCAACATGGGTTTGCGCACGACATGCATTTGCCCCCATTTACCCGAACGATGATTAAAATAAAGATTAACTACATAAACAAATTAATGGTTTCCGTATATGCGAGCCATATATTTTCGTATTTAGTTTTATTTGTGTCATTAAGTAGCGCAGTTTGCAATAACTACTTTCAAATAACTAAATTCGAAGCCACAACGGTTAGTTTGCACATAATATGCACATTTCTTGCATTTATACTCTTACAACGTGACATAATTAATGGTTGCGGTATCCACAAGCCGCAATATTATATTCTCGGGTTTAATTCGTATATTTTCATCGTGTGTTATAAGTAGCGCGTGGTTTTCTCTACGACCATTATCTAAATTTAGAGACCCAACTCTTGGTTTGCAAGATATGCATATTTTTCCTTCCTTTTTTCTCTTACGCGCAGTTAATTTGTTTATTTTTTGTGTTGTACAAATTAGTGGACGGTTTTCACTACAATTCTAAGAAAAAAGAGCCACTTGTTACGAACAGTAATTTTTTTTTTTTGTGTCTATATACCCTGCCTCATGCACAACGGTTTGAAGGAAAGTTAAATACAAAAAATAAATATTGCTTGACTTATCCACAAGCAGCAAAATTTTCTTTCATAGTTTAATATGTATATTTTCTTAATTTTATTTCACCTCAAGTTAGAAGAACCATCCTCGTAATAGGCCAGCTGCATAATTAAGACCTCCAATGCAATCCCTGATAAGACAATCCTCTATACACATCTAATGGTTTCTTGAAAATTGGTTTGTTTCGGTTTACTTTACTTGATATGAAACAAGAAGACCCGAGCTGGAATCAACATCAAAATATGGCTTCAACAGAAGCAATGCAGAGTCTCTTTGTAAAGATATTGAGAGGTTTGGGCAATGCAAACCCGGTTTTTATTATGTAATTAGTTTTTTCGACCTTAACAAACCACAAAATACCTGTTTCCCTCTTTTAAATAGGAAGAAGATATAGGGTGTTGGAGTTTTTTAATATTTTCCTTCTTGTACTTAAACAGATGAGCCGTGCTAGGGGGACAAAAAATCAAACATAAATTAGAACAAAAAGTGACGTGGCATATGCCACATCAGTATCTTTTTAAATATCACCCATATTCATTCTTTCTATTTCTTTCATAATCTTGACGACGGGATTCTATTTATGATCTGTTTTCAAATACATCACTTTATGTTCAACTTTTTGTATGATGTTTTGTTCACTTAGAATTTTCCTAAACAGATTGGTTGGTAATGGAACTCAGAATGGAATTTCAGGTGTATACAAAGTCACCTTCTTTGATTATAAATCCTGCAGATTTGGAAATGTGTTGACAAAGCAATACTCTCATTGATAGTCGAAATGTGGAAACCTTTTTTTTTATGAATACCGAAATATGGAAACTGTTTGTTGTTTGATGTTCTATTATCCTGCAACGTGACTACATGTATTTTTGTTGTTAATAGCCTAATTTGTGAGGTAAAATGTCGGTCTTGGTATAAGTAAATAGATCATTAAGCCCTAGTTAAACACTTGTATGCTGAAGATTATGTACTCCGAACCAGATAGTGCATTTTCCTAATTTGTGAGGGAAAATGACGGTCTTGGTATAGCCATATTCTGCCTACCGCAAGCTAGTGAGATTATACGAAGATAAATATGTTTTCGATCTCTAATTACATGCAAAAGCCTTTTGTGTATGTATGATGGTAAATGCATAAATTAGCTGACAACTCTCCTAAATTTTCCAATTCAGTTATCACATCTAGGTCATTAGAACTTTCTCCTGTAGTAAATCAATCCTGCGTACGTGATATATTTCAACACACCCATACTTGTTCATCTGAAAGGTCTACAAGAAGAAATTGAATCATATCTGTCAATCCAATTATATTCCCCTGACAAGCAGAAGAAGCATACACTCATATTTCCTGTTACATTCTGATCAAGTGTGATAGATAAAGCAAAGCGTGTTTTCAAATGATTGCGAACACATAGGTGAACCGAAAAGCAATTTATCCTCTTGGTCAGTGAATGTCCACCTAGTCGGAGATTTCCCATACCCTAATAAGTTCTCTATATGTGATGCGGATACTCGTACCTGCATGAAATAGTTCATCCAGCGTGGCCATAATGGCAATTTCCCCTAAATGATGTTGATTTTACCATCCGGGCATTCCTGTATCTTTACAAACTGCTTTTCACATGGTAAAGTGAAATCGCTTTTGCATGATGCGTTTGGGTTAGATGGGTGAACATGCCAAATATGGGTTAGATGGGTCGAGAAAACCCAACCCGCGTACAGTACTTTCGTATACGTGGACACGTAAATGACCTAATCCCATTTATAAACCAAATACCCGCAGTATTTAGTGTCGTGCCGCTTTGTTAGAACTCATGCTGGTATCCTAGTTGGTGCTCATAGGACAGCTTCCACTTTCTCTCGACAAGGACTTGAGCTTGAGATGAACACTTCATTTTAATCAAGTCATACTACTCAATCCTTTTTAACCTTATTAAATACACTGATTCCTTTGCCTTATGTTTGGTTAGATATAAATACACTCATTTCTTTGCCTTATTTTTGGGTAGATATGCTTGTGCGTTGCCGTCTAAGCCACCTTACTATTCCACAAGGGACAAAAAGAGAAGACCGTATCCGTTTTTTTGGCAGCATCATTGAAAAATCAGGGGCAACCAGAGATGCATGATAAAAATATCTCATCCACGATACGGAACACACTGGCTATGGCATACAAAAATTTCTCCCTCTCAAGAGAAGTTTGTCTCTTGTTGTTTACCATCCCCAATACCAAACTCAAGGTTATAAGAAAAGTCAACTATGTGAATTTTTCGACACTTACCTCTAGTTCTTAAAACCTCCCATTAACTGCCAACTGTGATTAACCAATTACTAGTGAGGGCCTGATGGGTAAGCTACCTTATCCTCCTTTGTGACACAACTGAAAAAGTAAATTGTCGACGATGATTTCCTGAGAACTACGTGACAGTGTCAGTTACTTTTTGTACGTGGAAATATGTAGGATATAGTCATTTAAGATAGCTCAAGTGAGATATTGAATATACACAAAGTGTGAAGAGCTACTGTACTGAAGCATACAGTTCATTATTGATATGTTTAGTTGGATGATAAAAGCTGGTTGATTATATTTTTTTAAGGGCAGTAAGAATATTTGTAAATGGTCTTTATTTATGCCACATGTCTATCAAGATTATAATATCTTGGCTCATGAGATTTTACTTCATAATACTTCTGTGAGCAATGGGTTACCTAAGAATTGAAAATGATGATTCATTGGGGGTTTATCGGCAGAACCAGGACTAGCGTCGACCTCATTTCCATTCACCAATGACGGAACACTTGAGCTTTTAAACCAGTGACATGTATCTTAAAATAAACTTGTCTTACCACTGCAGGGTTGACCCCTTTTGTAGCATGGAAAGGATCAAGGGAAACACCTCGCAAACTGCTCGGTAAACTGGAAAGCATCCGCTAAGGAGAATCATAGTTTACTCCTATTTGTTGAAAATTATTTGTTGCCACAAAAGTCGCACCCGCTCCATCTTTTTTGTGACCTCGGTACGTAACTCATCTTATGAAGGCACACTAACCTTCCCAACCTTCCCAATTACTTTCCTCAATGATACCACACCTCTCTCCGCATGCCCTAAAATCTTCACAAATTCAGAAGACCTCATTTCCTTGCCCAAGTCTTTATTTCTATTCTTCTTCTCTATGGAGACTGATTTCTAAGAGACCATCCCCTCAGCACAACGCTATTTAACCTTAGGCTTCTTTGTCCCGGATTCAGTAACTGCTTGTCGGCTAGGAAACCTAGCACTAATTCCAGTGGCCAAATCACCAGCACTACCTTCACCTTGGGCTTGCTTAGGTCACGTACTACTGACCCATCAAAGACCTTAGGTATGTCCTCAGGCACATGTGAGGCTGAATCTATCTGGGATGTACCTTGCCCAGGGTAGCCAGAAGTGCCCGTCATAGTATGATCTAACAGGGCTGAAAACTTAGAGGAACCATTTGCTTCAACTTTTTCAAAAGATGGAGTCCCATTCGCCAATAGTGGAACCCATATCTTTTATTACTATGTGCAGCCTCCTGAGTTTTAGGGATGTTCTGCTTTGAAGAGACTACATACTGCAAGAAAGCAAGATAGCTTTCTCTTCAAAGCAGAAGATCCCTAAAAAGTAGAAGGAGGCTGCACATGGGGATAAAAGCTCAGGGATTCCTCTATTGGCAATGGGACTCCGTCTTTTGACAAAGGTGAAGCAAAGGATTCCTCCAAGTTTTCTGCCACATCAGAGCATAATATCATGGGAACTTCAGCTACCCTGGCAAGGGACATCCCAAATGGATTCAGCCTCACATATACCCGAGGACACGCATAAGGTTGTTGATGGGTCACTAGTACATGACCTAAAGAAAGCCTAAGGTGAGGGCAGTGCTCGTGATTATCCCTTGGAACTGCTGCTGGGCTTCCATGCCAACAAGCAGTTTCTGAATCTGGGACAAAGAAGCCTAAAAATCTTAAAAAGCGTTATGCTGGGGAACTAGTCTTTGAGAATTTCATCTCTATATAGAAGAAGAAGAGATACAATGGATTGGGTGAGGAAATGAGACTCCTGATCCTTTCCAGGTTTTAGGGCATGGGGGAAAGGTTTGGCATCAGTGGAAAAGTTGATGGGAAGGCTGTTCAGGTTACTGTGGCTTCAAAAGACGAGTTCCGTATCGGGGTCAGGAAAAAAGACGGAGTAAGTCTGATTTCTATGGCGACAGATAAATTTCAACAGATAGGAGTAGTCACTGATTCTCCTGAGTTGATGCTTTCCAGTTTACTGGGTAGTTTGCGACGTGTTGTCCTAGAGCCCTTCCATGCTATAAAGCGGGTGAATCCTACAGTGGTAAGGCAATTCTTTTTAAGATACCGGTCGCTGTTCTACCGGAAAATGTCTGATCAACCAGTACTGAAACGTAATGAATATCGATTAGGGAGCAATATGACCCGATCCGATCTGAGATCCGAGCGATCAAAGACGAATGGATCGGACCCGAATCCGATCTAATTGGAAATGAATCGGATTTGGATTTGGAAAGCCAGATCCGATCGGAGTTGGATCTTGATTTGGATCGGAGGGAAGATCCACCATGTTCCGACCCGACTCGATTCGACGTATAATACATATATTCCTATTACCTCCCCACTTAAACTTTCAAGAAGAATACAATTGTAACTCCCACCTACAAAGCTATTTCTTTTGTGTTTTAGGCTTCGTAGCTTACAAATATGCCTTAGCGTATGAAATAGTGTTTATTTTTTTATAATGTTTTTTGTATTTTATTGCAAATCTGAGCTTGATACGATCCGAACCCGATCCGACCATGTATTATATGGATCTACGGATCGGATTTGGATCTGCTGAACGAAATCCGATCCAATCAATTAGAAACCGGTGAGGGTCCGAACAGATCAGGATCGGACATGGATCCCATTTCTCCTGATCGGATGGGGATCCAAATCCGGCCCGTTACCATATTGATCCATTTTTTGTGGTAAGTGTCGGCACCGGCAACTTCAAATGCTTAGTGAAACATCATCCACAGTAAGGCATTACTTCAAAACACACTAAGATGGCAAATAAGAGAAGAATACCTGCTTAAAGTCACGAGCAACTAGATCCCGAGAGAACCATCTCTCAAGCTAATTATCCGAAATTCAGGCATTTGCATATTTTCAAAAGTTAAGTTCGACATATGTGTTTGTTGTGACCCATGGTCACGGATAGCAATACGAAATGTTGTTAGCTACAATACGAGGTTTTAGACAAAAATGATGCTTGAACATGATTGGTCTTTACCACATGATTTTAAAAACATTGTCATCTCTTGTGATGATTTTTTTTAGCTACTTCGGAAAATAAAGGTTCAACAAACAAACAAAGCGAAAAACAACACAAGCAAAGAACAACAACCGAACCAAAACTAGAGGAACATCCCCACTCCTAGCCTATCGGCAATGATGAGACCCTTGATGTTCTCTGGAGTATCATTAATCATTCTTAACTGCTCTTCTTGCTCCGCTCCCATATTAGCCAGCGCATTAGCCACCTCATTAGCATCTCTTCCCACATATTTGATTTTCCCCACAATTCTGTTGATCAGTACCTTCCCATCGTTCACTTGAGTATTCATTGAGTTTGGCCCGACGATGTTCCCTTGGAAGATATTCACGGCTTCAATGCAGTCACTTTCAATTTCAAGGTTGATCCAGTTCATGCTGTAGGCCACCGTGAGACCTCTATAGATGCTCCATATTTCGCTTTCCATACTGGTACATCCTCTCACACGGCCAATAAAACCCAGCTTCCATTCCCCTTTGCTGTTCCTAAAAACCCCTCCAATTCCAGCTTTATCATTATCCAGACCGACACAACCATCCACATTGAGTTTAACATGACCTGTCATAGGAGTACACCAATTAGAACTGTGCTGCGGAAGATTGAAATAAAAGAATCTAGGATTAGTAAGGAAAGCTCCCTGTATGAGCTGCGACTGCTTTCTGATAATCTGCATATAAGCCATGTCAGTCTCAATGGAATTGTTAAAAATAAAATTGTTTCTTCTAAGCCAGATATTCCAAATGGAAATAGCAAACTGGATACGGTGTTCAACGCCATTAACAAGATCTTTCTTTTTGATGTTATAAAGAATCCAATTCGTAAAATCAAGGTTCAACCCGTTAATGTGCCACTGATGACTCCAAAGAAGATTCCAAATACCAGTGAATTTATTGCAGGTTCTAAAGAGATGGTTTTGGTCTTCCCTACTCAGCCCACAGATATTACAAGTATCAACATTGGTCATACCTCTATGCTTTCTATTCAAATTGGTAAGGTTTTTGTCGTGGAGGAGAGTCCAAAGGAAGTGGATAATTTTATTTGGAACTCTGAGTTTCCAAAGCCTTATCCAATCACCACCACCAATACCACTAGTTTGGATGCAGTCCACACTGATGGCACTATAGGCAGCGGAGACAGTGAAGGATCCAGAATTGGATCCTTTCCAGAAAGGGGAGTCCGCAAGACTCCCAAAGGATGGGATGATGGTATTAAGGATATTCTGCCTAATGTTGTCGTCAATCTCGTTCCTAATGCTATCCAGATTCCAACAGTTGTTGGCTGAAAATGATATCAGCAACTTTCATATTAGTAAGGCTTTGATCATTTGGAGGGCCTAATGCTTTATCTCCACACCACCAATCATGCCACAGGGAAACATTCTTGCCATCCCCAATACTCCACTTGAGATTATCCTTAATGTAGTTCTTGGTCTCAAAAATACCTTTCCAAATAGGGGAAGTACTCTTTTTGTTTTTAACTCTACCCATGCTAGAATTTCTAGGGTATTTCTTCCTAAGGACATTGCTCCAGATATTATCCTCAAAACAGACACTCCAGCCAAGCTTAGCAATCAGAGCGTCATTAACATATCTAGCTTTCCTAATACCCAAACCTCCTTTGGTTTTAGGGAGGCATAAGGTATCCCATTTAATCAAATGAACTTTCTTTTTCTCAGAAGTATCACCCCAAATGAAGTCTCTACAAATCTTATCAATATTATTACAGACACTGATGGGAATGGGAAGAACCTGCATGGTATACGAGGGTAAGGTAGCAAGAACACTTTTACACATAGTAACTCTGCCTGCAAAGGACAGCATCTTGCCAGCCCAACCAGACAACTTCTTTTTCATTTTAGTAAGGATATCAGCAACACTGTCTTTGTTAAACTTGCCATGAACCAAATTAATCCCCAAATACTTGCCCAAATCCTTGGTCTCAGGCATCCCGATCTTAAAGATCATCTGGTTTCTGACGGATCTAGGGGTGTTTTTAGAGAAAAAGACTTTAGATTTATTAGTGTTGACGGTAAGACCAGAAATATTGGCAAAATCCTCTAAAACCTCTTTCATCGCATCACACGTATTACTGTCACACTTGCCAAAAAACATCAGATCATCCGCATAAAACAGATGGGAAATAATAGGACCATTGCTGGAGGCCTTAAGGCCCATCCACTTCTTAGTCCTCACCAGTTCAAGGATTTTATGCGACATTCTTTCCATACACAAGACAAAAATATAGGGGGAAAGAGGGTCACCTTGTCTAAGTCCCCTACTAGTTTTAAACTCGGGCAAGGTCTCCTTATTCCATAAAATGGCCGTCTTCACACCAGTCACACAACTCATAATGAGGTTAATCAGATTAGTGGGGAATCTAAAAAATTCAAGAGTCTGTCTAACAAAATTCCAAGATATTTTATCATAGGCTTTTTCAAGATCAATCTTTATAATCATGCCCCCCCCAGTTTGTCCTTTCTTTTCTTAAGAGTATGAATGATCTCCTGGGTAATGATAATATTATCCTTCGTAGATCTACCCGGAAGGAAGCTACTTTGGTAAGGCCCAACAATAGAATTAAGGACAGGTCTAATCAAGTCCACAATGCATTTAGTGATGCCCTTGTACACAGTATTACAGAGACTAATCGGTCTGAATTGTTTTATGTTCTCCGGGTTGTCACACTTGGGGATAAGACAAATAAGAGTCCTATTAATATCCTCAGGAACTTTCCCATTAATAAAACAACTTCTGACAAAATTGCTGACATCCTTTCCAATGCTAGGCCAAAACTTCTTGTAGAAGCCCGCATTATAACCATCAATACCAGTAGACTTGTTGGAATTCATATCCCAAAACGCCTTTTTAATGTCTTTATTATCAGGGATAGTGCTAAGACTAATGCTATCAGAAGGGGACACAAAAGGGCAGGAAGCAGCATTCCAATCAAAATTAAGATCTTGGCTAGTGCCCACATTAGCCGTGAAAAGATTGCAGAAATAGCTACTAACAGAACTTTTAATCACATCAGGGTTATCAACCCAAACTCCACTATCATCTTTTAAAACAAGGATTTCTTTTCTTTTCATTTTAATGATAGTAGATAAGTGAAAATATTTGGTATTCCTATCCCCATTACAAATCCAATGACACTTAGCTTTTTGGTACCAAAGCATTTCTTCCTGATTAAGAATAATGTTATACTTATTAATAAGCTCTTTTTCAAGAAGATAAAGGTTGTGGGAATACTTGATGCTTTGGGCCTTTTGAATACCCTCAATTCTACCAAGCAACCATCTTTTGTTCCTAAAAATATTACCAAAATTACTTTTGCACCAATTCTGAATGTGAACAGTTAAGTTGCTAGTTTTAGTGCAAAGGTCGTCATCTTTCAGGTCTTTCCAACACTCCTTAACAAAACAGTTAAACTCATTATCAAGCAACCAAGCAGACTCAAATTTAAACTTTTTAAAAGGGATAGGGTCAGTATGCATACCATCCACATTGATGAGAAGAGGAGCATGATCCGAATAAGTTCTAGGGAGGTTTTTGACCATAGCCTCAGGGTTCTGCATTCTCCAGTCGGCATTGCAGCAAGCCCGATCAAGTCTCTCCATAGTATTGGCCATCCCCGCTCTATTGTTGCTCCAAGTGAGTTTAGGACCTTGACAGCCCAAGTCCATGAGATTGCACCTGTTCAGGTTGGATTGGAACTTGCTGGTCCATCCCGAAGAGTTATTGGTGGCTGAGCTTCTTCTTTCATTCACACTACTGTAATCGTTGAAATCTCCAGCAATCATCCAAGGCTCATCCGAATCCCCCATGTCTTCCTCGAGCTCATCCCACATTTGCTCTCTAATAGTCGGGCTAGGGCTACCGTACACAGCAGAAAACACCCAATCAGCATAATTAGTCCTTTTGATGGTAGCATGGATAAATTGCTTATTGATTTTGTGGGTAATAACAGTGGCTTGCTCAGGGTCCCAAATCAACCAAATACCCCCTTTCCTACCATCCGGGTCCGAAAAGGAACAACCCGTAAAATTCAGGTTGTTGAAGAAATCTCCCATGCTAGAAATCGGAACTTTAGGTTCAATCAGAGCACAAATCTGAAACTTGTGAGTCCTTAACAATTCAAGAAACGTACTTTCAAAAGTAGGGTTACCCGCACCGCGGACATTCCAAGTAAGAATTTTCATCGACATACCAAATTTAGCAAAGTCAAAAGACGGTGGCTCCTTGAGGTATGGATCCAGTTTCTGAACCCGGGAGTGGTCCGCTTCCGCTGTCCTCAATTCCTCTAACTTGATTAAGAGCTTTACTGGTTCCTTCCTGGACACTAGTTGGTTCATTCCACTGTCAAGCTTGCCTCCTTCCTCCACCATGGCACTCCCAACATAGCCTTCTTCTTCTCCATCGTGTACCAAGAGATCGAAATTGGGGACTCTTCCAGCAGATAACTCTGCTCTGTTAGGTTCCCCATGTCTAGAATTAAGATTGAGCGATTTGAGAGAGAGGGAGTAAGGAGCAGCAGTGAAGTTTCTCTGCTCTTTTTTCCTGGTTTTGAAATTGCTTTTCAAGAGCTTGGTAGAGAGATTATTAATATCAATTTCAACCGCAGAGCCCATCAGATCACTGCTTTTTCCATTACAGGCCTCGAGATTCTCATAAATCGCAGAATTGTTGGATTCTTCTTCGATGTTCTGTTCATCAGAAATGGCAGTGCTACTCTCTATCTCCTCCGAAGCTATCGTAGCCATCTCAGTATCCTCTCTCTCCCAACTTGTCATGTCCATCTCCTCCTTATCTTTTCCTTTTCCAGATTGCAATTCCGCAGATCTCGCCGAATCAATTTTTGGGGTATCGGTATCGGTCGTGGCTTTCGCACTGTCACCAGCCGCAGAGGTAACAAGCTGATGAGACGGGACAACACTTCCCTCTTTAGGGTTACTGGTGGTATTAAGGACCACACCAGTGGGCCTGTAGCAAGTATTAATTTTCTGATTATGGGCTGGCGAACTAGTTTCATTGGCAAGCGGCCCATATCTGTTAGAAGAATTTTTAGAGTTAGATGGCTTATTGGGCTGGGAATTAAACATTCTGTTATTGGGCCTATTGGAGAAGCTTTTGGGTTTGATCCAGTTCTCCTTATCCGGTTTGTTAATACCCACCCGAGAATTAGACCCAATTGCCAGTTGGCCCCCACTGCTAGAAAAAAACGACCGTTGGTTGTCCAATCCAACATTACCAGAAGTGCTAATAGTCTTCGTCTTCTCCGGCGCCGGCACTGGTGGCGGAACCTGCAACTGATTGTTATAACGTTGGTTAATAGGACACCATTCTTTCCGGTGTCCTATTTTACCGCAATCCACACACAAATTAAATATATGTTCGTAAGTAACCTTATAGGTGTTCTTCCCGATCGAGAACTCTTGTATAAGCGGACTAGTGATTTCAACATTAACACAAATACGAGCATAGCGGATATGTGTACCTTTCACCGTGATCATATCGTTTCTAATGTGCTCACCAAATTGGTTGGATATAACCTTCAAAACTCTATCATCGTAATATTCAGCCGGCAATTGGGGGAGACGAATCCACACCGCGGTGCAGAATTTGTGCTTACCGGCCGGTTTGAAGTCCGGTTCCCACTTGCGAACCGTCAAATAGTGGTCAAGAACAATCCAAGGTCCCCCAGTGAGGGCCCTGTTCATATCCGATTTGTCTTCAAAATCAATGATATAGAAGCCATCCGCCATGTCGCGGAATCTGCAAGCTTTCGATGGTCGCCAAAGTTTCAAAACTCTTTCTTGCAACACTTTAAATCCCATCGTCCTACCAAGGAGTTTAATAATAAGACTATTGGCAAAAGGGGTAGCAATGCTTTTCTTAAGAGATCTGGGAATGTAAATTTCCGGTTTCAGTGGATTTTCTCTGTTGTGTTTCTCGATTCTCTTTCTTTCCTCTTCTTCATCTTCTTCAGTATTATCCTCATTGTCCTCCTTCCAATCGTGGATATCTTTCTCTTCTTCGATTCTTGCTTTGCCCACCAGAATATTTCTGAAAGACAGAGCTTCCTCTTGTTTGAACTCCGCCTCCATCTCATCTTCAACGCTTTCACCGTGCTCCTTGTTCTGTCGAGATCCAGATCCAGTTATCTCTCCTTCCTCGATTTGCATTTCTGTGGTCTCTGTAACTTCTTCAGTTTCGTGAGCCTCTTCCTGGGCTTGATTCGGAGATCTGCAATCGATCGGTTTTGGAGCTTGATTGTCTTGATGT
Source organism: Linanthus parryae (assembly GCA_023055425.1). NCBI lineage: Eukaryota > Viridiplantae > Streptophyta > Magnoliopsida > Ericales > Polemoniaceae > Linanthus > Linanthus parryae. The sequence goes on from JALGPY010000002.1 coordinate 6,077,628, forward strand.
GGTTCTAAATCGATCCCCTTTCCTTTGTCTTTAACCTTTCAAATGCTCCGATTAAGCTGGTCGATTTCCTCCGTAGAGGAATTTGTGTTCTTCTCCATGGCACAGAACCCCAGTCAGAGCCCAAAACAGGAGAGAGAAAACTTTTTGATCGATTATGGGTCGGATGTTTATGGTTTCTCTCTTGTGATGATTGACAGAAGATAGAAAACTTAATTTATGTACTGGTTTATAATAAATTATTTTATAATAAAAATAAGATACATCTGCTAATTTTACTAAAGAAACCAACGGTAAGCATACACACAAAATAAAGAAACCTACGGTAAGCATACACACAAGATACATCTGCTAATAAATCATTTTAAGTTGATCAGATTATGAAAATTGAAAATTGACTAGGACCAATAGCAGTCCATCTCATCAACCCCTTCCCATTTTAGATGAATGAGATGTGATGGCTGGAGCGAATCCATTCCCGAAATTCATCTTACTATCATAACCAGGGCCGGATCTGATAATTTATTACATAGGGGGGCTCGAATAAAACATGGTTCATAAAATAAGAATAAAACTGAAATTCTGTAAAATTGACGGCGAAAGTGCATTATTTGGTGGTTTAAAATGAAAAATCTAAAACAAAAAATACGTAACATTTAAATTTTCAAAAGTTGAATGGGAGGTATAATAAACCCCACTTGTATAACCTCATAACCTTATTCTCTACGAAGTAAATCACACCAAGGGGTAGCCTTGAATCCTAAAGCTAAGTCCAAGGTCTAGGCTAGCAAAAGTTCCAATGTCACTTGCAAAGCAAAACAATTACAAAACAATTCAAGATAAATAACATTGAAAATGTACGATAAAAACAGTGAAGGATTAAATAAGGGAGACCAAATGTCTAATGGTCGCATTATCCAAACAAACTCACAACACAAAATGAGTCTAAACAAAACAAGCATTCGAAACAACTTGCTACAAAATCATTTAACCCACTATTTCTCTCTCTCTCTCTCTCTCTCTCTCTATCACCCCACTATGCCCTTCCTTTCATATACAATGGCTAATTGGTTGTTTTGCTTCATTTCCTTGTCCTCTTTCTACTTTTAGGTCTCCGGCCTACTACAGCGTCCCTACAACATCAGCCCCCAGCAGCCCAGCCCAACTTTGAGGCCGTCTTCCTTCCCTCATCAACACATTGCTACAGGGGACGATAAGGCTTGTAACCAGGCTGTGCTCCTTCCAATGGCTTAATATGGCATCTCAGACTCACATGGCCAAACAGCGTGTTCTTGCCGACCAAATGTCTATGAGCTGCCTCAGCATCACTTCTGAATCTATACACAACACGGCAAGTAGAAGAAGACCAGAAACTTCGGGTTTGAGAATGATCTAACGGCCCAAATCGAGCTAACCTCTACTTGCCGTGTTGTGTATGGGCCGTTAGATCATTCTCAAACCCGAAGTTTCTGGTCTTCTTCTACTTGCCGTGTTGTGTATAGATTCAGAAGTGATGCTGAGGCAGCTCATAGACATTTGGTCGGCAAGAACACGCTGTTTGGCCATGTGAGTCTGAGATGCCATATTAAGCCATTGGAAGGAGCACAGCCTGGTTACAAGCCTTATCGTCCCCTGTAGCAATGTGTTGATGAGGGAAGGAAGACGGCCTCAAAGTTGGGCTGGGCTGCTGGGGGCTGATGTTGTAGGGACGCTGTAGTAGGCCGGAGACCTAAAAGTAGAAAGAGGACAAGGAAATGAAGCAAAACAACCAATTAGCCATTGTATATGAAAGGAAGGGCATAGTGGGGTGATAGAGAGAGAGAGAGAGAAATAGTGGGTTAAATGATTTTGTAGCAAGTTGTTTCGAATGCTTGTTTTGTTTAGACTCATTTTGTGTTGTGAGTTTGTTTGGATAATGCGACCATTAGACATTTGGTCTCCCTTATTTAATCCTTCTCTGTTTTTATCGTACATTTTCAATGTTATTTATCTTGAATTGTTTTGTAATTGTTTTGCTTTGCAAGTGACATTGGAACTTTTGCTAGCCTAGACCTTGGACTTAGCTTTAGGATTCAAGGCTACCCCTTGGTGTGATTTACTTCGTAGAGAATAAGGTTATGAGGTTATACAAGTGGGGTTTATTATACCTCCCATTCAACTTTTGAAAATTTGAATGTTACGTATTTTTTGTTTTACATTTTTCATTTTAAACCACCAAATAATGCACTTTCGCCGTCAATTTTACAGAATTTCAGTTTTATTCTTATTTTATGAACCATGTTTTATTCGAGCCCCCCTATGTAATAAATTATCAGATCCGGCCCTGATTATGATAGTAAGATGAATTTAGGGAATGGATTCGCTCCAGCCATCACATCTCATTCATCTAAAATGGGAAGGGGTTGATGAGATGGACTGCTATTGGTCCTAGTCAATTTTCAATTTTCATAATCTGATCAACTTAAAATGCTTCAGACGGTTGAAATGTGATGTCTGGACAGTTATACCTCTTCAAGGCTAAAGAGGGTCCATTTCTGTATATTTCGCCCATAATGATGTCTGGAAAGAGCTTACATATTATGTATGATGTGATGTTTTGGCGAATTTGATACCAAAGATCTCCAGTGCATGTAATCCAATGTTATAGGTGCATTTATGCGGATCAATTTTCTTTCTACAATGTCATTAGCAGTTTTTTATTTCTTCCTTTGATGAATTTGTGTATGGAGTTATATAGTGGCCTAATTGCAATCAGGCAACCATAGGACCTTGTAACACCTCAAAACCCAAAGGTTGCCCCAATTGAGCAAAGAAATGGACAAGGGGACCCTGAGGTGTTACAAGCTTTGGCTGGAATCAACATCAAAATCAAAATATGGCTTCAACAGAAACAATGCAGAGTCTCTTTGTAAACATATTGAGAGGTTTGGGCATTGCAAACCCGGGTTTTATTATGTAACTAATTCTTTGGACCTTAACAAATTACAAAATACTTGTTTCTCTCTTTTAAATAGGAAGAAGATCTAGGGTGGTGGAGTTGTTTAATATTTTCCTTCATGCACTTAAAAAAATTGGTTGGTAATGAAACTCAGAATGGTATTTCAGGTGTATACAAAGTCAGCCTCTTTGATTATAAATCTTGCAGATTTGGAAATGTGTTGACAGAGCTATACTCTGATTGATGAGTCGAAATGTGGATACTGTTTGTTTGTTTGTTGTTCTATTAATCTGGAACGTGATTACATGTATTTTTGTTGTTAATAGCCTAGTTTGTGATGGAAAATGACGGTCTTGGTATACGTAGATAGATCATTAAGCCCTATTTAAACACTTGTGTGTTGAAGATTCTGTACTCCGAACCAGAGCCTTTTCCTCATACAGTTCTGGTATCTCATTCAAATAGCCATATTCTGAATGCTGCAAGCTAGTGAGATTATACGAAGAAAAATATGTTTTCACTCTCTAATTACATGCAAAAGTCTTTTGTGTATGTATAAAGGTAATTGCATGAATTAGCTGACAAGTTCTCCTAGATTTTCCAATTCAGTTATCACATCTAGGTCATTAGAACAGTCTCCTGTAGTAAATCATTCCCGCGTATGTGATACATTTTAACACACCCATACTTGTTCCTCAGAAGGGTCTACCATGATGATCCAGATCCGACCCGTTACCATCCCTAATACCGGTTCATTTTTTGTGTTGACTGTCGGCGCCGACAACTTCACATGCTTAGTGAAACACCCTCCATAATAAAGCATTACTTCAGTTTACAATTTTTTTTTTTTAAATTCAAAACAGACTAAGATGGCAAATAAGAGACGAATGCCCGATTAAAATCACGAACAACTAGATCCCAAGAGAACCACCTCTCAAACTAATTACCCGAAATTCAGACCAATGCATATTTTCAAAAGTTAAGTTCGACATATGTGTTTGTTGTGACCCATGGTCACGGATAGGAATATGAAATCTTGTGAGCTACAATACGAGGTTTTAGACATAGGCGATGCTTGAACATGATTGGTCTTAACACATGATTTCAAAAACTTTGTCATCTCTTGTGATCATTGACAGAAGATAGAATGCTTAATTTATGTACCGGTTTATAATAAAATTTTTTTATAATTAAGATACATCTTCTAATTTTATTAAAGAAAATTACAGAAAGGCATAAAAAAATAAAATAAAGCTGCATTTCCAACTTATTTTAAAAGACTTTGGCTGACCTTTTATTCTTCTGTTGGGCCCATGCGTTTTCTGTCACAGATGGAGGAGTCTTCTCACCGAAGGCTTTTAAGTAGCTTGACTGCGTGTCCTTGTACATGCAAAATTTAATATACACGTCACTATTCTTAATTCATACTTAAAAGTATAATAATTTATAGTTGAAAAAAATATCCCCAAAACAATATAGTATGATAGAAATTCAACGACCGCTGAAATAAATTCGAAGCACAATAATTTATAATTGATTTTTTTCGTCTTCACATAACATAACAACAATAATTATACACGTTACTGCACTTAAAGGTAGGGGTGCAAACGGTTCGATTCGGTCCGGTTTGATAAAAAAAAACGAATCTCGACGGTTCGGTTTAATTTTGGTTCGGTTTCGCCTCGATCTTGGTTTTAGGAGGTTCGGTTTAAACTGGCAAATTACATATTGTTACACGTTACTGCTTAAAAATCAAAATTTTAACCTAAAAAGGGTAAAAATCATGTAAAAAAAAGAGTTCAAATATAGAAACTAAAGTAAACTGAATCAAATCTACAAATATACATTATTCAAATTGGTGCCACCAATTTTTGCATATTTATCGAAAACTGAATGACGCTCCCCATCACGCAGGCATGCCACAGTGGTGGGGCTAGCCCCAATGAATAGTTTCTCGTCATTTGATGATAGATAATGTTTTCTTAATTAATTTCTTCTACTAATGTGAATAGAGTTTTATGTTACAAATGTTATCTTAAGTAGGTGACTTGAGAAAACTCCGATTCTATATTATTCTCTTATTGATGAGTTCTTTACATTTTGTTGAATAAATAAATTAATGAATTAGTTCTATCGCCTTGTGCTATAACTAGGGTTGGCTATCGGCTTAGTGGCCCAATCTAATTCGGGGTTTTACAGATATGGGTTCAAATAAAATTGGGCCCATTATGGACTTGGGCTTCAAATTTGAGTCGGGCTAGATTAAGTAACTTTGACTTGAACCGGCCCGGGCTCACTGCTCTAATATTTATATGCAAGTATGGATACGTATGTATTTATATTTTTTAGAATACATATGTATCTATATTAATGTATTCTATAAGTTACACGTTAGCATAGAAAAAGTGGTTGAAAATATGTTGGATTTGTAATTGATAGTTGCTCGAGAACTAATATTAAATGTCTTGTCTTTATTTTCTTAATCATTAATTTTATTTTTTAAATACTTTGACCCGTGGATTGGGTTGGGTCTAGATTCTTTTAGAAAGTTGCGGGCCTGAGTTGGAGTCTTGGCTCGATCGGCAGGTTGGGTTGAGATTGAGCCGACTCTTTTAAACACTTGGCCCTATTCGGCCCGGCCCGGCCAAGCCTAGCCTACCACACAACCAGGCCTAGTTTTAACTGTGATCGGGCTTGTGATTTTTTATAAAAGGAATTAGGTTTGACCTTAATGCTATAGTATCAAGATCTTGAACCCCATACCCTAAATATATACTGAACTTTAGAAACTAATTCTAAATTCTAGACAACAAACAGAAATTCCGGACCGCCTATCTTTTCGGACCGTTAACCAATTTTTTCATATGTACGGACATACACGACCATCACTAAATTTGGTTTACATTAAATTATGTGTACGCAAATCTACGACAACTTCATGAAAAGTTAAAATTGTGTAACGATAACGGTTAACTGTAAAAATATTATTGATATTTATGCGCGTAAATTAAGTACATAGAGCGCGTGAATTTTACCATAGCAAGCATTATATTTCTAAATTCGGTCCTTTGGAAGCAAATCGATGGATCCCTGTGAAACAATGTACAACAAAGAAAAACCAATTAAAATAGTAGTACTTAGATTCTTAATAACAATATAAACAAGATCTGTAAAGATTGGAAGCTATATCACCGATAAACATTCTCACCAATCTCATTGAAGTACATATCATCCATCTTTCGGTAGGAACTCCCTTTGTAAGATGGTAAGCGAAGGGAATGTGATTATGCTCAACAATTAACCCTCTTATATATTACAAGGTTCATAAAGTACATGAATCCTTTCTGCCACGTGGCGTGTAAAAAAAATGGGAGTTATAAATAATGAAATTAATTAAATACAAATGACGACAACGTTAGACCGACGCGTCGTTCTTTCTCGTGTGAACACACGCTCTGGTTCCCAATGAAACATCGATAACCATTGGATCATTCTAATTTTAATTTAATTAATATAATAGAGGACTATGTTTCTTTAACTAGCTTGGGTAGTAAATGATAAAATTAATATTTGAATTGACGAATGCACACTTGTCAAATTAAATTGGATTCTTAATATTATTCCTTTATGGACGATAAACATATCAACAAATAAATACATTAGATGCAAACAGTTACAATTATGTAAAAAATGCATCATTAATAGTATTTATTTACTAGAAGAAGGTAGCGTATGATTTGACATGTCAAAAAAAAAAAAGGTTTTGTGATAAAAAAATTACAGTTTGTGTGTTATGTCAAAATATAATTCAAGTATACACCTCGTCAATTGTTCCTTGCCTGAGTTGGCGTAATAAATTTAGACCGATGTATTGTTTTATGAACACATGTAAAATGAATTTTTTTAGTACGGTTTCTAATTACTATATATATAGTGGTTTCCCTATCCACAAGCTGTAATATTTCCATCTTGATCTTAGTTTGTTTATTTTCTTTGTGCGATACAAGTAGTGTGTGTTTTACACTACGTTTCAAATATTTAAACTTAGAGCGATAGCTGTTATTTGCATACGCTGTGCATTTTCCTCCATTTGACCTCATGCTCAGGAAAACTAACTACAAAAGATATTAAAGGGTTTCCGTATCCACAAGCCGCAATATTTATTTTTAATTTTAATTTGTATGTTTTCTTTTTTACTATGAAAGTAGTGCGTGATTTGAAAAATATTTCAATTATCTAAATTTAAAGTCACAATTGTTGGTTTGTACAATGTATGCATTTTCCTTTCATTTACTCTATGTACGACAATTTGGACAATAAATTACTGGTTGTCGTATCGACAAACCAAAATCTTTTCTTTTTTAATTAAGTTTGTGTACTTTCCTTGTGCGAACAATCACCGTGTAGTTTGCAATACCTTTCCAGTATCCAATTTATCACCACGACTGTTAGTTTGCAATAATACATGTTTTCCGTTCATTTAACCTCATGCACGGTTTTATATAAAAATTAACTACGAAATATAATTAACATTCTGTATCACAACTTTTTCTTCTTCTAATATTTAATAAGTTTTTCTTTTTTCTTTGTGTGATATACATAGCGCGTGGTTTGTTCTACGTATCTCAAACATCAAAATTTCGAGCTACAAAGTCAACATGTTGGTTTGCGCACGACATGCATTTGCCCTCCATTTACCCGAACAATGATTAAAATAATGATTAACTACATAAATAAATTAATGGTTTTCGTATATGCGAGCCACATATTTCCGTATTTAGTTTTATTTGTGTCATTAAGTAGCGCAGTTTGCAATAACTACTTTCAAATAACTAAATTCGAAGCTACAACGGTTAGTTTGCACATAATATGCACATTTCTTGCATTTATACTCTTACAATGTGTTATAATTAATGGTTGCACTATCCACAAGCCGCAATATTATCTTCTCCGGTTTAATTCGTATATTTTCGTTGTGTGATACAAGTAGCGTGTGGTTTTCTCTACGTCCAATATCTAAAATTAAAGACCCAACTGTTGGTTTGCAAGATATGCATTTTTTCCTTCATTTTTTTTCTTACGCGCAATTAATTTGTTTATTTTTTGTGTTGTACAAATTAGTGGACGGTTTTCACTACAATTCTAAGAAAAAAGAGCCACTTGTTACGATCAGTATTTTTTTTGTGTCTATTTACCCTGTCTCATGCACGACGGTTTGAAGGAAAGTTAAATAAAAAAGATAACTATTGCTTGACATATTCACAAGCAGCAAAATTTTCATTCATAGTTTAATATGTATATTATCTTAATTTTATTTCACCGCAAGTTAGAAGAACCATCCTCGGCTGAGAAAAAGCTGTTGTGCTATATATATATATATATATATCTGCTCTCATAATACACATTCGGGGGGCCTCATGAACTGGTTCCTATCTTTCACTTAAAATAGGCCAGCTGCATAATTAAGACCTACAATGCAATCTCTTATAAGACAATCCTCTATACATAGCTAATGGTTTCCTTAAAATTGTTTGTTTCGGTTTACTTTACTTGATATGAAACAAGAGGACCCTGGCTTCAACAGAAGCAATGCAGAGTCTCTTTTGTAAAGATATTGAGAGGTTTGGGCAATGCAAACCCGATTTTAATTATGTAACTAGTTCTTTGGACCTTAACAAACCACAAAATACCTGTTTCAAGATCTAGGATGGTGGAGTTGTTTAATATTTTCCTTCTTGTACTTAAAAACAAATTGGTTGGTAATGGAACTTAGAAAGGTATTTCGGGTGTATACAAAGTCCATTTCTTTGATTATAAATCCTGCAGATTTGGGAATGTGCCGACAGAGCTATACTCTGATTGATAAGTCAAAATGTGGAAACTTTTTTTTGATTAATACCGAAATGTAGAAACTGTTTGTTGTTTGTTGTTCTATTAATCTGCAACGGGACTACATGTATTTTTGTTGTTAATAACCTAGTTTGTGAGGGAAAATGACGGTCTTGATATAAGTAGATAGATCATTTAGCCCTAGTTAAACACTTGTATACTGAAGATTCTGTACTCCGAACCAGATAGTGCCTTTTTTTCATACAGTTCTGGTATCTCAAACAGCCATTTTCTTCCTGCCGCAAGCTAGTGAGATTATACGAAGAAAAATATGTTTTCGCTCTCTAATTACATGCAAAAGTCCCTTTGTGTATGTATAATGGTATATGCATAAATTAGCTGACCAGTTCTCCTAGATATTCCAATTGATTTCGCATCTAGGTCATTAGAACTTTCTCGTGTAGTAAATCAATCCCGCGTATGTGATACATTTTAACACACACCCATACTTGTTCCTCAGAATTGTCTACCGGAAGAAACTGAGTCATATCTGTCCTTCTAATTATATTCCACCAACAAGCAGAAGCATACACTCATATTTCCTGTTATACGAATTGATCAAGTGTGATGGATAAAGGAAATCGTTATTTTTAAATGATTGCGCACACATTGGTTAACCGAAAAGCTGAGAATCCTCTTGGTCACTGAATGTCCACCTAGCTGTGTTGCAGATTTCCCATACCCTAACAAGTTCTCTATGTGATGCGGATACCCGTACTTGCATGAAGATTTATGTCTGAGTCGCTTTCTTACAACACGGCCGTAGCTGGTTTGTGCTTTTGCTAAAGCCTTTGAGGTGAAATTGTTCTGAAATTTTAATGGTCGCAACTCGCTAGTTTTGGTTCACGATAGCTTGATAATAAACCAAATGTACTCCACCATGGTTATTAACATATATGCAGATGTTACTGAACTGGACAGGTCAAAGGTCTGGTTTTCAATCCGCTTTATTTAGTGTCGCGCCACTTTGTTAGAACTCGTACTGGCAACCTAGTTGGTGCTCATAGGACAACTACCACTCTCTCTCGGCAAGGACTTGAGCTTGAGATGAACCCTTCAGTTTAATCAAAGTCATACTACTCCATCATTTTTTTACCTTAGTAAATACACTCATTTCTTTGCCTTGTGTTTGTGTAGATATGCTTGTGCGTTGCCGTCTAAGACAACCTTACTATTCCACAAGGGACAAAAAGAGAAGGCCGTATCCGATGCGGAATACACTGGCCATGTGGAACCACTCCTCTCAAGAGAAGTTTGCCCCTTGTTGTTCACACTCGGCTCAAAAAGTTAAACATGCTGATACAAACTTAAGTGTTGTCCTCGATGATTTCTTCAAAGTTACTCTCTCCGTTCCAACAGGTTTTTCAAAATTGACACTTTCAAGTAATTTTGACCCGGCGATTTGGTTACCAAAACGATGCTAGAATTTGATAATCTTTTCATGATGATGTAGAGTTAAGTTTACTCTACAACACTATGAAAAACTTTCAAAATTCTTGCATCGTTTTACTAACTAAATCATTATATCAAAGAGATCGATGAATAGTATCTTTTGAAGAACCTGCTAGAACGGAGAGTATACTTGACAATGTTAGTTACTTTTTGTTCGTTGAAATATGTAGGATATAGTTATTTATGATATCTCAATTAATATTGAATATACTACAAAGTGAAAAGAGCTACTGCACTGAAGCGTGCAGTTCTTAATTAATATGTTCAGCTGGATGATAAAAACTGGTTGATGTCTTTTTTGAGGGTAAAATGAATATTTGTAAATAGTCTTTATTTATGCCACATGTCTATCAAAAGATATTAAAGGGTTTTCGTATCCTCAAGCCGCAATATTTAATTTTTATTTTAATTTGTAAATTTTCTTTTTACTATAAAAGTAATGCGTGGTTTGAACAATATTTCAATTATCTAAATTTAAAGTCACAATTGTTGGTTTGTGCAATGTATGCCATTTCCTTTCATTTACTCTCATGCATGGCAATTTTGACAAAAAATATACAATAAGTAAATTACTGGTTGTCTTATCCACAAACAAAAATATTTTCTTTTTAAGTAAATTTGTATACTTTCTTTCTGCGAACAATCACCGTGTAGTTTGCAATACGTTTTCAGTATCCAATTTATAACCACGGCTGCTAGTTTGCAATAATACATGTCTTCCTTTCATTTAACCTCATGCGGTTTTGTAAAAAAATTAACTACAAAATATAATATTTTTTCTGTATCAGAACTTTTTTTCTTCTAATATTTAAGTTTTCTTTTTTCTTTGTGTGATATACATAGCGCGTGGTTTGTTCTATGTTTCTCAAATATCAAAATTTCGAGCTACAACGTCAACATGTTGGTTTGCGCACGACATGCATTTGCCCCCATTTACCCGAACGATGATTAAAATAAAGATTAACTACATAAACAAATTAATGGTTTCCGTATATGCGAGCCATATATTTTCGTATTTAGTTTTATTTGTGTCATTAAGTAGCGCAGTTTGCAATAACTACTTTCAAATAACTAAATTCGAAGCCACAACGGTTAGTTTGCACATAATATGCACATTTCTTGCATTTATACTCTTACAACGTGACATAATTCATGGTTGCGGTATCCACAAGCCGCAATATTATATTCTCGGGTTTAATTCGTATATTTTCTTCGTGTGTTACAAGTAGCGCGTGGTTTTCTCTACGACCATTATCTAAATTAAGAGACCCAACTCTTGGTTTGCAAGATATGCATATTTTTCCTTCCTTTTTTCTCTTACGCGCAGTTAATTTGTTTATTTTTTGTGTTGTACAAATCAGTGGACGGTTTTCACTACAATTCTAAGAAAAAAGAGCCACTTGTTACGAACAGTAATTTTTTTTTTGTGTCTATATACCCTGCCTCATGCACAACGGTTTGAAGGAAAGTTAAATACAAAATATAAATATTGCTTGACTTATCCACAAGCAGCAATATTTTCTTTCATAGTTTAATATGTATATTTTCTTAATTTTATCTCACCTCAAGTTAGAAGAACCATCCTCGTAATAGGCCAGCTGCATAATTAAGACCTCCAATGCAATCTCTGATAAGACAATCCTCTATACACATCTAATGGTTTCTTGAAAATTGGTTTGTTTCGGTTTACTTTACTTGATATGAAACAAGAAGACCCCGAGCTGGAATCAACATCAAAATATGGCTTCAACAGAAGCAATGCAGAGTCTCTTTGTAAAGATATTGAGAGGTTTGGGCAATGCAAACCCGGTTTTTATTATGTAATTAGTTTTTTCGACCTTAACAAACCACAAAATACCTGTTTCCCTCTTTTAAATAGGAAGAAGATATAGGGTATTGGAGTTTTTTAATATTTTCCTTCTTGTACTTAAACAGATGAGCCGTGCTAGGGGGACAAAAAATCAAATATAAATTAGAACAAAAAGTGACGTGGCATATGCCACATCAGTATCTTTTTAAATATCACCCATATTCATTCTTTCTATTTCTTTCATAATCTTGACGACGGGATTCTATTTATGATCTGTTTTCAAATACATCACTTTATGTTCAACTTTTTGTATGATGTTTTGTTCACTTAGAATTTTCCTAAACAGATTGGTTGGTAATGGAACTCAGAATGGAATTTCAGGTGTATACAAAGTCACCTTCTTTGATTATAAATCCTGCAGATTTGGAAATGTGTTGACAAAGCAATACTCTCATTGATAGTCGAAATGTGGAAACCTTTTTTTTTTGATGAATACCGAAATATGGAAACTGTTTGTTGTTTGATGTTCTATTATCCTGCAACGTGACTACATGTATTTTTGTTGTTAATAGCCTAATTTGTGAGGTAAAATGTCGGTCTTGGTATAAGTAAATAGATCGTTAAGCCCTAGTAAAACACTTGTATGCTGAAGATTATGTACTCCGAACCAGATAGTGCATTTTCCTAATTTGTGAGGGAAAATGACGGTCTTGGTATAGCCATATTCTGCCTACCGCAAGCTAGTGAGATTATACGAAGATAAATATGTTTTCGCTCTCTAATTACATGCAAAAAGCCTTTTGTGTATGTATGATGGTAAATTGACGCCGAATTGAATCGAGGCGTTTTATGGGAGCAGCAAGAAGCAACGAAGATGGAAGGGAAATCATGAAAGAACCTCCATAGGGTTCAAAGAAAACACAACGTTTTCTGAAATAAACTCAATATTCAATAATCTGATGAAATAAGTCCACAAGCCGGACTTAAATAGCCAAAAATCTAAAATTTACCTAAAATAGCAAAATCTCAATAATTATTCTGAATTAAAGTCCTACTAAAGAAAAGCATACTGGAAAAATATTGACCCAAATCGGGTTTAAATTGACCTCCTAATTAACCAAAAGATTATTACCAAAAATAGCAAATTTGACGATTTCGTGCCCTAAACAGCCGTATTTTGCCAAATCAGCATGGTGCTCGTGACTAAAGTCACGAGTTATGTTTAGAACGTCGTTTCTGGTCAGATTCATGTATGGTTCGACCCCGTTCATCAATCCTTCAATTCTGCCCCTGATTCTGCGTATGGACCGAAACAGTTTTTCTGAAACTGGCAAAATTCTTCCTGCATCAGTCACCCCCTCTTCAAAAGAACTCGTCCTCGAGTTCGATTTAGGAACTTGAATGATTCGCTCCACCAAGAAAGGATCACAATAGAAGGATGGAACCTTGAACGGAAAAGCTACTGACTCGTTTAATTCAAATTTATTCTCTTCGTCGTCATATGCAAATTCATCGCCATCTCCATAGTCATCATAAACCGGAGGGATTGTCCAATCCACCTCAGATTCACATGATTTAGAAATAAGCCTGTAAAAGATTGCATCACGAAAAATATGTTCGATTTGAAACATACCCGTAGAATCTAGCTCGTCGATCATGGGACTTGTTCCTCCATAACGCTCGCGATTGAATGCAATCTCGAACGCGGGCTCCATGTCATGATCCAAGGCTTGACCTTCTGCAACCATCATCATAACCCCTTGGAGGTTAATTTCCCGTTGGGGGGCTTCCTCAGCCGGAACCTGCCCGCAGCCGCCAGGTCGTCCACGCACCATGGTTATGACGATCTTCTTCCCACGTCGAACTGAGCTCTGATACCAACTGACGCCGAATTGAATCGAGGCGTTTTATGGGAGCAGCAAGAAGCAACGAAGATGGAAGAGAAATCATGAAAGAACCTCCATAGGGTTCAAAGAAAACACAACGTTTTCTGAAATAAACTCAATATTCAATAATCTGATGAAATAAGTCCACAAGCCGGACTTAAATAGCCAAAAATCTAAAATTTACCTAAAATAGCAAAATCTCAATAATTATTCTGAATTATTAAAGGGTAAAGAACTAGGGCACGAAGCTCTCTAGAGTTCTGAATAATTTCAATAATCAAAGTCTGCTGAAATTTACCCACAAGCCGGGTATAAATAGCTAAAAAACATAATTTTGCCAAAAATAGCAAAATCTCAAAAACAATCCTAAATTAAAGTCCTAAACAAAATAAAGACTCAGCAAAAAGATTCACCCAAATCGGGTTTTATTTGACCTCCTAATTAGTGAAATAAATATTACTAAAAATGAAAAAACGCTGATTTGGACCCTAAATGATCGAATTTGACCAAATCAGGGTGGTGCCCGTGATTTATCACGGGTTCTGTTTAGAACGTTGTTTCCACTCAAAATTATGTATGATTTTGCGCGATTCCGACATCCTTCAATTCTGCCCCTGATTCTGCGTTTTGACCGAAACTGCTTTTCAGAAGCTGTCGGATATTCCTTCGAAATTCTTCTTGCATCAGTCACCCCCTCTTCAAAAGAACTCGTCCTCGAGTTCAATCTAGGCACGTGAATGAAAGTCTCCACCAAGAACGGATCACAATAGTAAGATGGAAACTTGAATTGAAACGCCGACTCCTCTAATCTAATTTTCACATCCTCATATTCCTCTTCAATAATATATTTTTCCGGGAAAATTAATTGAGAAGAACCTGAAATTGCCTCGTATAGAATTGGATTATGTGAAGTCTGCTCGCAATCATCTATAATTAAATCTTCTTCTTCTTCTCCATAATCATCATAGATTGGTGGTTTATTCCAGTCCACATAACTATGGATTGAATTTGAAATACATTTATAAAAAATAGCTTCACCATAAACATGTTCAACAACCAACATACCGGAATAATCTGGCACATCAGTCTTCAAACTCGCTCCTCCATAACGCTCGTTCCAACCACCGGAATCACCGTCGTAGCGAACCTCGAACGCGGGCTGCGAGTCTTGATCAAAGGCCTTGCAATCCTTCAAATCCCGTGCCGCTAAGTGTCGAGTTAAATCTGCAACTTGCTGCTGCAAATACCGCACCGCAAGACTATAGGTTAGGTCTGCAATTTGCCTTTGCAAATCTTGTGTCATCATAACGTCTTGGACGTTACGTCTCCGTTGGGGGGCTTCCTCAGCCGGAACCTGCCCGCAGCCGCCAGGACGTTCACGCACCATCGTTGATGATGATCTTCCTCCCAAGTCGAACTTGCTCTGATACCAAACTGACGCCGAATTGAATCGAGGCGTGTGGCGAGCAGCAAGAAGCAACGATTAAGAAAGGAAAATCATGAAAAAACACTAAGGGAATAACCTCTCTAGGTTCTGAAAAAAACTTCAATAATTCATAGCATCTCAAAATCAGTCCACAAGCCGGACTTAAATAGCTGAAAATCTAAAATTTACCTAAAATAGCAAAATCTCAATAATTATTCTGAATTAAAGTCCTACTAAAGAAAAGCATACTGGAAAAAGATTGACCCAAATCGGGTTTAAATTGACCTCCTAATTAACCAAAAGATTATTACTAAAAATAGCAAATTTGACGATTTCGTGCCCTAAACAGCCGTATTATGTTTAGAACGTCGTTTCTGGTCAGATTCATGTATGGTTCGACCCCGTTCATCAATCCTTCAATTCTGCCCCTGATTCTGCGTATTTACCGAAACAGTTTTTCTGAAACTGGCAAAATTCTTCCTGCATCAGAATAATTATTAAATAAATATACTAAAAATAGAAAACTGCAAATTTCGACCTTTAAACAGTCGATTTTGACCAAACCAGGGCGGTGCCCGTGATTTATCACGGGTTCTTTTTAGAATGTCGTTTCCACTCAAAATAATGTATGATTTCGTGCAAATCGGACAACCTTCAATTCTGCCCCTGATTCTGCGTCTGGACCGAAACAGTTTCTCTGAAGCTGACGCGTATCTCCACCAAATCCATCCTGCATCAGTCACCCCCTCTTCAAAATAACTCGTCCTCGAGTTTAATTTAGGTTCATGAAAGAAGGTCTCCACCAAGAACGGATCACTAAAGTAAGATTTGAACGGAAACACCAACGACTCCGCTAATCCAATTTTCACATCATCATCTTCATCTTCGTCTCCATAGTTATCATAAACCGGTGGTTTATTCCAATCTACATAACTATCGATTGAACTTGAAATACGCTTATAAAATATTGCACCACCATAAATATGTTCAACTACTAACGTACCGGAATAATCAGACACGTCAGTCTTCAAACTCGCTCCTCCATAACGCTCGTTCCGACCACCGGAATAACCGTCGTAGGGGATCTCGAACGCGGGCTGCGAGTCTTGATTAAAGGCATTGCAATCCTCGAATTCCCGTGCCGCTAAGTGTCGAGTTAAATTTGCAACCTGCCGCTGCAAATACCGCACCGCAAGGCCATGGGTTAGGTCTGCAACCTGCCTTTGCAGATCTTGTATCATCATAACGTCTTGGACGTTACGTTCCCGTTGGGGGGCTTCCTCAGCCGGAACCTGCCCGCAGCCTCCAGGTCGTCCACGCACCATGGTTATGACGATCTTCTTCCCACGGAGCTCTGAGCTCTGATACCAAACTGACGCCGGGTAAAATCACCGAGCGTGGGTACACAGCGGAATCAACAAAGAAAAGGGTAAAGAACTAGGGCACGAAGCTCTCTAGAGTTCTGAATAATTTCAATAATCAAAGTCTGCTGAAATTTACCCACAAGCCGGGTATAAATAGCTAAAAAACATAATTTTGCCAAAAATAGCAAAATCTCAAAAACAGTCCTAAATTAAAGTCCTAAACAAAATAAAGACTCAGCAAAAAGATTCACCCAAATCGGGTTTTATTTGACCTCCTAAGTAGTGAAATAAATATTACTAAAAATGAAAAAACGCTGATTTGGACCCTAAATGATCGAATTTGACCAAATCAGGGTGGTGCCCGTGATTTATCACGGGTTCTGTTTAGAACGTTGTTTCCACTCAAAATTATGTATGATTTTGCGCGATTCCGACATCCTTCAATTCTGCCCCTGATTCTGCGTTTTGACCGAAACTGCTTTTCAGAAGCTGTCGGATATTCCTTCGAAATTCTTCCTGCATCATAAATGCATAAATTAGCTGACAACTCTCCTAAATTTTCCAATTCAGTTATCACATCTAGGTCATTAGAACTTTCTCCTGTAGTAAATCAATCCTGCGTACGTGATATATTTCAACACACCCATACTTGTTCATCTGAAAGGTCTACAAGAAGAAATTGAATCATATCTGTCAATCCAATTATATTCCCCTGACAAGCAGAAGAAGCATACACTCATATTTCCTGTTACATTCTGATCAAGTGTGATAGATAAAGCAAAGCGTGTTTTCAAATGATTGCGCACACATAGGTGAACCGAAAAGCAATTTATCCTCTTGGTCAGTGAATGTCCAAAAAGAGAAGACCGTATCCGTTTTTTTGGCAGCATCATTGAAAAATCAGGGGCAACCAGAGATGCATGATAAAAATATCTCATCCACGATACGGAACACACTGGCTATGGCATACAAAAATTTCTCCCTCTCAAGAGAAGTTTGTCTCTTGTTGTTTACCATCCCCAATACCAAACTCAAGGTTATAAGAAAAGTCAACTATGTGAATTTTTCGACACTTACCTCTAGTTCTTAAAACCTCCCATTAACTGCCAACTGTGATTAACCAATTACTAGTGAGGGCCTGATGGATAAGCTACCTTATCCTCCTTTGTGACACAACTGAAAAAGTAAATTGTCGACGATGATTTCCTGAGAACTACGTGACAGTGTCAGTTACTTTTTGTACGTGGAAATATGTAGGATATAGTCATTTAAGATAGCTCAAGTGAGATATTGAATATACACAAAGTGTGAAGAGCTACTGTACTGAAGCATACAGTTCATTATTGATATGTTCAGTTGGATGATAAAAGCTGGTTGATTTTATTTTTTTAAGGGCAGTAAGAATATTTGTAAATGGTCTTTATTTATGCCACATGTCTATCAAGATTATAATATCTTGGCTCATGAGATTTTACTTCATAATACTTCTGTGAGCAATGGGTTACCTAAGAATTGAAAATGATGATTCATTGGGGGTTTATCGGCAGAACCAGGACTAGCGTCGACCTCATTTCCATTCACCAATGACGGAACACTTGAGCTTTTAAACCAGTGACATGTATCTTAAAATAAACTTGTCTTACCACTGCAGGGTTGACCCCTTTTGTAGCATGGAAAGGATCAAGGGAAACACCTCGCAAACTGCTCGGTAAACTGGAAAGCATCCGCTAAGGAGAATCATAGTTTACTCCTATTTGTTGAAAATTATTTGTTGCCACAAAAGTCGCACCCGCTCCATCTTTTTTGTGACCTCGATACGTAACTCATCTTATGAAGGCACACTAACCTTCCCAACCTTCCCAATTACTTTCCTCAATGATACCACACCTCTCTCCGCATGCCCTAAAATCTTCACAAATTCAGAAGACCTCATTTCCTTGCCCAAGTCTTTATTTCTATTCTTCTTCTCTATGGTGACTGATTTCTAAGAGACCATCCCCTCAGCACAACGCTATTTAACCTTAGGCTTCTTTGTCCCGGATTCTGCTTGTCGGCTAGGAAACCTAGCACTAATTCCAGTGGCCAAATCACCAGCACTGCCTTCACCTTGGGCTTGCTTAGGTCACGTACTACTGACCCATCAAAGAACTTAGGTATGTCCTCAAGCACATGTGAGGCTGAATCTATCTGGGATGTACCTTGCCCAGGGTAGCCAGAAGTGCCCGTCATAGTATGATCTGACAGGGCTGAAAACTTAGAGGAACCATTTGCGTCAACTTTTTCAAAAGATGGAGTCTCATTCGCCAATAGTGGAACCCATATCTTTTATTACTATGTGCAGCCTCCTGAGTTTTAGGGATGTTCTGCTTTGAAGAGACTACATACTGCAAGAAAGCAAGATAGCTTTCTCTTCAAAGCAGAAGATCCCTAAAAAGTAGAAGGAGGCTGCACATGGGGATAAAAGCTCAGGGATTCCTCTATTGGCAAAGGGACTCCGTCTTTTGACAAAGGTGAAGCAAAGGATTCCTCCAAGTTTTCTGCCACATCAGAGCATAATATCATGGGCACTTCGGGCTACCCTAGCAAGGGACATCCCAAATGGATTCAGCCTCACATATACCCGAGGACACGCATAAGGTTGTTGATGGGTCACTTGTACATGACCTAAAGAAAGCCTAAGGTGAGGGCAGTGCTCGTGATTATCCCTTGGAACTGCTGCTGGGCTTCTATGCCGACAAGCAGTTTCTGAATCTGGGACAAAGAAGCCTAAAAATCTTAAAAAGCGTTATGCTGGGGAACTAGTCTTTGAGAATTTCATCTCTATATAGAAGAAGAAGAGATACAATGGCTTGGGTGAGGAAATGAGACTCCTGATCCTTTCCAGGTTTTAAGGCATGGGGGAAAGGTTTGGCATCAGTGGGAAAGTTGATGGGAAGGCTGTTCAGGTTACTGTGGCTTCAAAAGACGAGTTCCGTATCGGGGTCAGGAAAAAAGACGGAGTAAGTCTGATTTCTGTGGCGACAGATAAATTTCAACAGATAGGAGTAGTCACTGATTCTCATGAGTTGATGCTTTCCAGTTCACTGGGTAGTTTGCGACGTGTTGTCCTAGAGCCCTTCCATGCTATAAAGGGGGTGAATCCTACAGTGGTAAGGCAATTATTTTTAAGATACCGGTCCCTGTTCTACCGGAAAATGTCTGATCAACCAGTAATGAAACGTAATAAATATCGATTAGGGAGCAATATGACCCGATTCGATCTGAGATCCGAGCGATCAGAGACGAATGGATCGGACCCGAATATGATCTAATTGGAAATGAATCGGATTTGGATTTGGAAAGCCAGATCCGATCGGAGTTGGATCTTGATTTGGATCGGAGGGAAGATCCACCATGTTCCGACCCGACTCGATTCGACGTATAATACATATACTCCTATTACCTCCCCACTTACACTTCCAAGAAGAATACAATTGTAACTCCCACCTACAAAGCTATTTCTTTTGTGTTTTAGGCTTCGTAGCTTACAAACATGCCTTAGCGTATGAAGTAGTGTTTATTTTTTATAATATTTTTTGTATTTTATTGCAAATCTGAGCTTGATCCGATCCGAACCCGATCCGACCATGTATTATATGGATCTGCGGATCGGATTTGGATCTGCTGAACGAAATCCGATCCAATCAATTAGAAACCGGTGAGGGTCCGAACAGATCAGGATCGGTTATGGATCCCATTTCTCCTGATCGGATGGGGATCCAAATCCGGCCCGTTACCATATTGATCCATTTTTTGTGGTAAGTGTCGGCACCGGCAACTTCAAATGCTTAGTGAAACATCCTCCACAGTAAAGCATTACTTCAAAACACACTAAGATGGCAAATAAGAGAAGAATGCCTGCTTAAAGTCACGAGCAACTAGATCCCGAGAGAACCATCTCTCAAGCTAATTATCCGAAATTCAGGCATTTGCATATTTTCAAAATTTAAGTTCGACATATGTGTTTGTTGTGACCCATGGTCACGGATAGCAATACGAAATGTTGCTAGATACATCTGCTAATTTTATTAAAGAAACCTACGGTAAGCATACACACAAAATAAAGCTGTTTTTTTTTTCTCAAAAAAAATAAAGCTCTTTTCCAACTTATTTTAAAAAGAGTTTGGCTGACCTTTTATTCTTCTGTTGGGCCCATGCGTTTTCTGTCACAGATGGAGGAGTCTTCTCACCGAAGGCTTTGCGTGTCCTCGAACATGCAAAATTAAATAAACACGTCACTATTCTTAATTCATAATTAAAAGTATAGTAATTTATAGTTGAAAAAAATATCCCCAAAATAATAACGGTTCGATTTGGTTCGGTTTGCGCAAAAAAAGAAAAAAAAAACCCAATCTTGACGGTTCGATTTAATTTCGGTTCGGTTTCGCCTTGGTCTCGGTTTTAGGAGGTTCGGTGATAAGAACACAAAGGATTTTACCATAGCAAGTGGAAGCAAATCGATGAATCCCTGTGAAACAATGTACAACAAAGAAAAACAAATTAAAATAGTGGTACATAGATTCTTAATAACAATATAAACAAGAACGGTAAAGATTGGAAACAGTATCACCTATAAACAATCTCACCAATCTCATTCTTCTTGAAGTACATATCATCCATCTTTCGGTAGGAACTCTCTTTATAAGATGGTAAGCGAAGAAAAGGATTATGCTCAACAATTAACCCTCTTATATACTAGAAGGTTCATAAAGTACATGCACCCTTTGTGCCACGTGGCGTGTAAAAAGAATGGGAGTTACAAATAATAAAATTAAATACAAATAACGATAACGATAGACCGACGCGCCGTTCTTTCTTGTGTGAACACACGCTCTGGTGCCCTATGAAACATCGATAACCATTGAATCATTCTAATTTTAATTTAATTCATTTAATAGAGGACAATGTTTCTTTAACAAGCTTGGGTAGTAAATGGTAAAATGAATATTTGAATTAACGAATGCACACGTGTCAAATTAAATTGGATTCTTAATATTATTCCTTTATGGACGATAAATATATCATTAAATAAATACATTAGATGCAAAAAGTTATAATTGTGTAAAAAAGGCATCATTAATAGTATTTCTTTAGTAGAAGAAGGTAGCGTATGATTTGACATGTCAGAATTTAGTTTTGTGATAAAAATTGCAGTTTGTGTACTTTGTCAAAATATGTTTCAAGTATACACCTCGTCAATTGTTCCTTGCCCGAGTTGGCGTAATAAATTTAAACCGATGTATTATTGTATGAACACATGTAAAATGAATTTGTTTTTTAGCACGGTTTCAAATTACTATATATAGTGGTTTCCCTATCCACAAGCCGTAATATTTCCATCTTGATATTAGTTTGTTTATTTTCTTTGTGCGATACAAGTAGTGCGTGTTTTACACTACGTTTTAAATATTTAAACTTAGAGCGGTATCTGTTATTTGCATACGCTGTGCATTTTCCTCCACTTGACCTCATGCTCGGGAAAGCTAACTCCAAAGGAAATTAAAGGGTTTTCGTATCCGCAACGCGCAATATTTAATTTTTATTTTAATTTGTATATTTTCTTTTATTATAAAAGTAGTGCGTGGTTTGAACAATATTTCAATTATCTTAATTTAAAGTCACAATTGTTGGTTTGTGCAATGTATGAATTTTCCTTTCATTTACTCTCATGCACGGCAATTTGGAAAAAAAAATATACAAAAGTTAATTACTGGCTGTCGTATCCACAAACCAAAATCTTTTCTTTTTAAGTTAAATTTGCTTACTTTCTTTGTGCGAACAATCACCGTGTAGTTTGCAATACGTTTTCAGTATCCAATTTATAACCACGACTGTTAGTTTGCAATAATACATGTCTTCCCTTCATTTAACCTCATGCACAGTTTTATAAAAGAAATAACTACAAAATATAATTAACATTTTCTGTATCACAACCTTTTTTCTTTTAATATTTAAGTTTTTTTTCTCTTTGTGTGATATACATAGCGCGTGGTTTGTTCTATGTTTCTCAAATATCAAAATTTCGAGCTACAACGTCAACATGTTGGTTTGCGCACGACATGCATTTGCCCTCCATTTACCCGAACGATGATTTAATCAAAGATTAACTACATAAACAAATAATGTGTTTCCTTATATGCGAGCCACATATTTCCGTATTTAGATTTATTTGTGTTATTAAGTAGCGCAGTTTGCAACAACTACTTTCAAATAACTAAATTTGAAGCCACAACGGTTAGTTTGCACATAACATGCACATTTCTTGCATTTATACTCTTACAAAGTGACATAATTAATGGTTGCAGTATCCACAAGCCGCAATATTATCTTCTCGTGTTTAATTCGTATATTTTCTTTGTGTGATACAGGTAGCGTGTGGTTTTCTCTACGTCCAATATCTAAAATTAAAGACCCAACTGTTGGTTTGCAAGATATGCATTTTTTCCTTCATTTTTTTTTCTTACGCGCAGTTAATTTGTTTATTTTTTGTGTTGTACAAATTAGTGGACGGTTTTCACTACAATTCTAAGGAAAAAGAGCCACTTGTTACGATCAGTAATTTTTTTTTGTGTCTATTTACCCTGTCTCATGCACGACGGTTTGAAGGAAAGTTAAATAAGAAAGATAACTATTGCTTGACATATCCACAAGCAGCACAATTTTCTTTCATAGTTTAATATGTATATTATCTTAATTTTATTTCACCGCAAGTTAGAAGAACCATCCTCGGCTGAGAAAAATCTGTTGTGCTATATATATATCTGCTCTCATAATACACATTCGGGGGGGGGGGGGGGGGCCTCATGAACTGGTTCCTATCTTTCACTTATAATAGGCCAGCTGCATAATTAAGACCTACAGTGCAATCTCTTATAAGACAATCCTCTATACATAGCTAATGGTTTCCTTAAAATTGTTTGTTTCGGTTTACTTTACTTGATATGAAACAAGAGGACCCTGGCTTCAACAGAAGCAATGCAGAGTCTCTTTTGTAAAGATATTGAGAGGTTTGGGCAATGCAAACCCGATTTTAATTATGTAACTAGTTCTTTGGACCTTAACAAACCACAAAATACCTGTTTCAAGATCTAGGATGGTGGAGTTGTTTAATATTTTCCTTCTTGTACTTAAAAACAAATTGGTTGGTAATGGAACTTAGAAACGTATTTCGGGTGTATACAAAGTCCATTTCTTTGAGTATAAATCCTGCAGATTTGGGAATGTGCCGACAGAGCTATACTCTGATTGATAAGTCAAAATGTGGAAACTTTTTTTTGATTAATACCGAAATGTGAAAACTGTTTGTTGTTTGTTGTTTGTTGTTCTATTAATCTGCAACGGGACTACATGTATTTTTGTTGTTAATAACCTAGTTTGTGAGGGAAAATGACGGTGTTGATATAAGTAGATATATGATTAAGCCCTAGTTAAACACTTGTATACTGAAGATTCTGTACTCCGAACCAGATAGTGCCTTTTTTTCATACAGTTCTGGTATCTCAAATAGCCATTTTCTGCCTGCCGCAAGCTAGTGAGATTATACGAAGAAAAATATGTTTTCGCTCTCTAATTACATGCAAAAGTCCCTTTGTGTATGTATAAGGGTATATGCATAAATTAGCTGACCAGTTCTCCTAGATATTCCAATTGATTTCGCACACTACAAAAAAAGTGGGCAAATACGACGGCCATAAATTACGACAGTCTGAATTTCCGTCGTATCTGAGTAAAAAACAACGGCCAGTAATGACCGTCGTATATGTTAATATATACGGCGGCGAAATTATTACCCGTCGTATTTAAAGATTTAAACGGCACGTTATATTTTGACCGTCGCATCCATAGTTAGTGAACCCGTCGTACGTGCGTCAAACGACACCGTTGGGTTTCCATTATTATTTTTTCTTTTAAATATATCCCCACGTTCCCAACTCTCTCCTGGAAACCCTCCATCTCCTTTATATCTTTCCTCTTCCTCAGCGTAAACCCTTTTCTCCAATTGGGGGCTGCGATGAACGTTGCTCTGGTACTTCCTCTTCTCTCATCTCTCTTTCCTCTCCCTCTCTGATGACAATAAACCGTATGAGTAATCCAAAATCCATCTGATGGTTGATTCAGATCTAATCGGCAGTGTAATAGCATTGTCTACTGTCTAGATCTGCGAGAGCCGGATGAGAGGCACGACTGCTCGATTCCTTTCTCTTCTTCTTCTGCATACCGGAGGTACGATCGCTCCCTTTCTCCTTTCTCTCTATTCATTTTGTAATACTCTGTGATTTGGATTTTTATGATATCATCAGTGTCTAAACACTTTGGCGACTGAGTTTGATTTTGATTGAAAATCAGGGGTCAGGGTTCTTAGTTTGGGATTTAGCCTTTGACAATATCATAAGAATTGTCAAAGTTTTATTTTAATTGATAAACGAGTGGTATATAATCTCGGATTTGGCTACTCAAATTAGTTTTCTATGAGTTTTTGAGTATGAGTTGTATGAATCATTATACTGGGGATGAAGAAATCAAACAATACAATCCTTATGGTATGCTTTATGATAAAAAAATACAATCTTTGAAATTTGATGTCTAGTATTGAAACACCAGTACTCAAACCAATTGTCAAAAAGTCTAAATTTGCTTCCAGCTATTGTCAGGAGACAAATAGTTCATACCAGTAAGCAATGATCATGTTTGTAGACTTATTTATACTACCTCTGTTACCTCTCTTTCTCCCCACTTTTATCATGAACCAAAAGTGCAATATGGTATGTTACTGCCGAAGTAGGTATCCCGCGGTCCAATCCACCTATCACACACAAAAAAATGTAGTACTCAGTTTCTATGCAGTTTGTTTATACGATCTAGACTCCATCTGTGTTGAATTACTCGTCAAACTTTCTGATGTGGTTAAGCTGCTCCTTATTGCTTATGCCCAGGCTATTCTAACTGTTTTATTCTTTGCACTGACTGTGTTAGTTATCATAATCTTTTCGTCGGATATTAAAATTCAATTTGTAGGTTTCTGACATTGGAAGTTTGTTTCAATTGTTTTATTCTTTGCATTGTTTTTCTAGGTTTCTAACATTGCTGACAAACCAATTTCGTGAATAAAGTTAAACTGCGGTCTACTTATTTGTTTGATTGTTGGAACAGCATACCTTCATTTCAGGGAATCCCTAGTTAGAAAATATAGCATGAGTTTGCTGTTGCACTAAGGGGGCAGTACAGCGCTCATAATTCA
The DNA here is from genome assembly GCA_023055425.1 of Linanthus parryae. NCBI lineage: Eukaryota > Viridiplantae > Streptophyta > Magnoliopsida > Ericales > Polemoniaceae > Linanthus > Linanthus parryae. The sequence continues at coordinate 6,103,667 of JALGPY010000002.1, forward strand.
TCTGCACCGGTAAACAAACAGTTCTGGTATGCTTCGTCAACACTGACAACTAGATGTCGTGAAATTAATTAAATGCATGTGGGGCTAGTTTCCGGTACCAAGCTTTCATATATTTTATTTGTCTGATTGTTAATTCTTTCTGCGTGTAGGTACTGTAGACTATTATCTTAAACTGATTCTACCTATACACCTAGACGACCCTTTAAAGAAGTCACTACCCATTCAGCCATTCTTAATACTCTTCTGTTACAAAACACATGTTAGTTAATCAGCCTTTTTCTTTGAATATCAGTGATAAAAACTTATTAGTATTTGCAAATCACTTGTTAATCAGCCTTTCTCTTTCCATCTCTTCAACTCTGCCTTGCTTTCTAGTGTCTCCCAGTGAAGCGTCTCCAAAAAAAGTCCCCTTACTCTCTGTGAGAGGTCTAGCGTCAATCTTCTGTTATCATACTTTAACTCGTATAAGCAGTTTGATTTTGACTTCAAACATCAGATTATCTCCTGGATTTGGGAAATATCGCTGAGATCTCTCATCTTCTCTTGACGTCTAACACACCGTCATTTTCAAGAGGTTGAAGAGAAGATGCTGTCAGATGTCCTCATCCTTGTCCCCTACTTTTGAATTTATTTGGGGAATAAGTTAGCCCGGCGTCAACTCACTTGGGATATGGAAAAAGGAATCAGTTTAATCAAATGAAAAAAAAAATATTGCCAGCTTTAATCATTGATGTGAAGCCATTCCTCTTCCAGGTACTTTCAACAGTACATCGTTTTTCTTCGTAGATAAAACGAACTTGTGTAAGTTGAAAACTCTAGTTACTTAGGAAAGAGGAGAAAGAAGAAATAATAGATACTCTGCTCCACTACAATCCTTCTAACAAATGTTTCTGTATTCAATTACATCAGTGACAAACTGAGAATCCAACAATTGGCTTAAAACTGATCAATGTTTTCTAATATTGTTGATCTGGCCAAGATATAGTTTCCTGCTTCTGAAGCTTTATCTGCCCTCTCTTTGGAAGAGGTCTTCTGCTTCTGAAGCTTTCACGTATGGCTATAGAAGCCACATGGCTGATCTTGTTGTTCATGATTGGAATTCGAGAAAGAGCCCCCACTTCTTTGATGTGTATTCTGTTCTGCAGTTTGTTGATGAAAAAGTTTAATCATTTTTTGAGTTGAGATGATCTGGGGTTGTCTCAATAGTATATATATCACTTTTGGTGGATCATTCTATATATTTTGCAGGGAAGATGCACACTTGTTTCTCACTAATGATGGTTATGAGGAGGCATTTCAGGTTGTAATGGTCTAGCTGCTGGAAGATTCCATTCACCCCATCTTCAGAAAAACTGGATTTGAGGATTTGGTGAGCACATGAAAGTGGTTTTTAGAATAATATACATGGTTGGACGTGTCAAGCTGACCGTGGGTCCATGTGGGTGGGCAGTAGAAGTTTTCTGTGCAGTTCAGGAGCGCTATTATACGGTTTAAATGACGGGTAGGGACCAATCAGTAGTTAAAAACAATCTATGTTTCTGAAACACAGACCGATTTAGAAATTAACGGTCAATTGCGGCTCCTTTTGTAGCAATCATTTCGGGGAACCCTTATGCATCTGGTTTGCTGTTGTCTGCAGGCATAGCCACCTTGCACTCTGCGTCCTACTGGATGCTTATTCCATGAATGTGACTCATGTTTGAACTGGGTTGATGTTGACAAAGAAGGTGACATGCATGATAGTGATGTTTCTGAGTGGTCTTCGGGTAAGTACCATTGTTTGCAAAGGGTATACCTCAAAGAAGTTTCATTTTTTGTTTTTGTAGGTTTCTGGAATTCAAAGTTTGTTTCAACTGTTTTATTCTTTGCATTGTTTTTTTTTGCTATAGTATTATGTCAGCTGCTCTATTAGGGAAGTGTTTGCAACTCTGAATTCTTGTCGAAGTACTGTCTGTTTCCGTCATACTCTATTTTTTCCGAAAAATTTCCGCTGTTCAATCTTCCATGTGGTTTATATCAGTTTTGATTTTAGCTCTTAAATCACAGTTGTAGCTTGTCCTGAAATTTGTTTTTCTGTTGGTTTTGTCTATACACAAATGGGGGCATACAAATGGGGGCATAAAACCTTTTTGTTTCTTTGGTTCTACTACACGTCTCAGGTACCTCAACATCTACTCTTTTGGTGTGGGCTCATTAATCCAGGTCAGCTCAAAATCTATACAGAGTCTTTGGTGTTTATTTGGTTCATATACGTTCGTAATGTTAACGTAATGATGTAATGTCCGGTGCATACATGACAGACAAAGGAAGACGAAGGGCATTGGACTAGCTTTGACTCTAGAAGTTCCATGAACACTGAATTTGATAGATGGGATGAAGGTTCATATGCTCCGGTTGGAGTTTTGGTTACCTGAATGAAATGTAAAGAATATTGATTTTTGATGAAAGTTATTTGGAACTTAGAAAACATTTTTGATTTTGTAATATTGTTGGTATTTAGTTTCCGCTAATAGTTTCTTTTATTGGACTAGAGGTTGTAAAAATTGCATAGGGATAAAAAAAATGCATTTTTTTTTGTAATTTATAATATAAAAACGACGGTCAAAAACAAATGAAAGAAATACCGTCGTTTATATTGACATATAACCGACGGTTACCAATCTCTCGTCGTAAAAATATCCTTTACGACGGCTAAGCAACCGTCGTTAAAACCTTAGAAACGACGGTTAGCAAAAAAGCGTCGTAAACTATTTGACCGTCGTATTTTCTAAGCCTATAACGACGGGATGAAGACAACCGTCGTATCTCTCTAAAACGACGGTCAGAAACCGTCGTATGACCAAAAACGACGATCTTCGATACGACGGCTGCATGGCTGTCGTATTAATCAAAAACGACGGTTTTTTTATTAAATACGACATTTTATGACTGTCGTATCTGCACACTTTTTTTGTAGTGGCATCTAGGTCATTAGAACTTTCTCGTGTAGTAAATCAATCCCGCGTATGTCATACATTTTAACACACACCCATACTTGTTCCTCATAATTGTCTACCGGAAGAAACTGAGTCATATCTGTCCTTCTAATTATATTCCACCAACAAGCAGAAGCATACACTCATATTTCCTGTTATATTAATTGATCAAGTGTGATGGATAAAAGAAATCGTTATTTTTAAATGATTGCGCACACATAGGTTAACCGAAAAGCTGAGAATCCTCTTGGTCACTGAATGTCCACCTAGCTGTGTTGCAGATTTCCCATACCCTAACAAGTTCTCTATCTGATGCGGATACCCGTACTTGCATGAAGATTTATGTCTGAGTCGCTTTCTTACAACACGGCCGTAGCTGGTTTGTGCTTTTGCTAAAGCCTTTGAGGTGAAATTGTTCTGAAATTTTAATGGTCGCAACTCGCAAGTTCTAGTTCACGATAGCTTGATAATAAACCAAATGTACTCCACCATGGTTATTAACATATATGCAGATGTTACTGAACTGGACAGGTCAAGGGTCTGGTTTTCAATCCGCTTTATTTAGTGTCGCGCCACTTTGTTAGAACTCGTATTGGCAACCTAGTTGGTGCTCATAGGACAACTACCACTCTCTCTCGGCAAGGACTTGAGCTTGAGATGAACCCTTCAGTTTAATCGAAGTCATACTACTCCATCATTTTTTTACCTTAGTAAATACACTCATTTCTTTGCCTTGTGTTTGTGTAGATATGCTTGTGCGTTGCCGTCTAAGACAACCTTACTATTCCACAAGGGACAAAAAGAGAAGGCCGTATCCGATGCGGAATACACTGGCCATGTGGAACCACTCCTCTCAAGAGAAGTTTGCCTCTTGTTGTTCACACTCGGCTCAAAAAGTTAAACATGCTGATACATATATTTAAACTTAAGTGTTGTCCTCGATGATTTCTTGAAAGTTACTCTCTCCGTTCAACAGGTTTTTCAAAATTGACACTTTCAAGTCATTTTGACCCGGCGATTTGGTTACCAAAACGATGCTAGAATTTGATAATCTTTTCATGGTGATGTAGAGTTAAGTTTACTCTACAACACTATGAAAAACTTTCAAAATTCTTGCATCGTTTTACTAACTAAATTATTATATCAAAGTGATCGATGAATAGTATCTTTTGAAGAACCTGCTAGAACGGAGGGAATACTTGACAATGTTAATTATTTTTTGTTCGTTAAAATATGTAGGATATAGTTTTTTATGATATTTCAAGTAATATTGAATATACTACAAAGTGAAAAGAGCTACTGCACTGAAGCGTGCAGTTCTTAATTAATATGTTTAGCTGAATGATAAAAACTGGTTGATGTCTTTTTTGAGGGTAAAATGAATATTTGTAAATAGTCTTTATTTATGCCACATGTCTATCAAAAGATATTAAAGGGTTTTCGTATCCTCAAGCCGCAATATTTAATTTTTATTTTAATTTGTATATTTCTTTTTACTGTAAAAGTAATGCGTGGTTTGAACAATATTTCAATTATCTAAATTTAAAGTCACAAGTGTTGGTTTGTGCAATGTATGCCTTTTCCTTTCATTTACTCTCATGCATGGCAATTTTGACAAAAAATATACAATAAGTAAATTACTGGTTGTCGTATCCACATACAAAAATCTTTTCTTTTTAAGTAAATCTGTATACTTTCTTAGTGCGAACAATCACCGTGTAGTTTGCAATACGTTTTCATTATCCAATTTATAACCACGGCTGTTAGTTTGCAATAATACATGTCTTCCTTTCATTTAACCTCATGCACGGTTTTGTAAAAAAATTAACTACAAAATATAATTTTTTTTCTGCATCAGAACTTTTTTTTCTTCTAATATTTAAGTTTTCTTTCTTCTTTGTGTGATATACATAGCGCGTGGTTTGTTCTATGTTTCTCAAATATCAAATTTCGAGCTACAACGTCAACATGTTGGTTTGCGCACGACATGCATTTTCCCCCATTTACCCGAACGATGATTAAAATAAAGATTAACTACATAAACAAATTAATGGTTTCCGTATATGCGAGCCACATATTTCCTTATTTAGTTTTATTTGTGTCATTAAGTAGCGCAGTTTGCAATAACTACTTTCAAATAACTAAATTCGAAGCCACAACGGTTAGTTTGCACATAATAGGCACATTTCTTGCATTTATACTCTTACAACGTGACATAATTAATGGTTGCGGTATCCACAAGCCGCAATATTATATTCTCGAGTTTAATTCGTATATTTTCTTCGTGTGTTACAAGTAGCGCGTGGTTTTCTCTACGACCATTATCTAAATTTAGAGACCCAACTCTTGGTTTGCAAGATATGCATATTTTTCCTTCCTTTTTTCTCTTACGCGCACTTAACTTGTTTATTTTTTGTGTTGTACAAATTAGTGGACGGTTTTCACTACAATTCTAAGAAAAAAGAGCCACTTGTTACGAACAGTAATTTTTTTTTGTGTCTATATACCCTGCCTCATGCACAACGGTTTGAAGGAAAGTTAAATACAAAATATAAATATTGCTTGACTTATCTACAAGCAGAAAAATTTTCTTTCATAGTTTAATATGTATATTTCTTAATTTTATTTCACCTCAAGTTAGAAGAACCATCCTCGTAATAGGCCAGCTGCATAATTAAGACCTCCAATGCAATCTCTGATAAGACAATCCTCTATACACATCTAATGGTTTCTTGAAATTTGGTTTGTTTCGGTTTACTTTACTTGATATGAAACAAGAGGACCCTGAGCTGGAATCAACATCAAAATATGGCTTCAACAGAAGCAATGCAGAGTCTTTTTGTAAAGATATTAAGAGGTTTGGGCAATGCAAACCCGGTTTATATTATGTAATTAGTTTTTTCGACCTTAACAAACCACATAAATACCTGTTTCCCTCTTTTAAATAGGAAGAAGATATAGGGTGTTGGAGTTTTTTAATATTTTCCTTCTTGTACTTAAACAGATGAGCCGTGCTAGGGGGACAAAAAATCAAACATAAATTAGAACAAAAAGTGACGTGGCATATGCCACATCAGTATCTTTTTAAATATCATCCATATTCATTCTTTCTATTTCTTTCATAATCTTGACGACGGATTCTATTTATGATCTATTTTCATATACATCACTTTATGTTCAACTTTTTGTATGAATTTTTGTTCACTTAGAATTTTCCTAAAAAGATTGGTTGGTAATGGAACTCAGAATGGTATTTCAGGTGTATACAAAGTCACCTTCTTTGATTATAAATCCTGCAGATTTGGAAATATGTTGACAAAGCTATACTCTCATTGATAGTCGAAATGTGGAAACCTTTTTTTTTTTTTTTTGATGAATACCGAAATATGGAAACTGTTTGTTGTTTGTTGTTCTATTATCCTGCAACGTGACTACATGTATTTTTGTTGTTAATAGCCTAATTTGTGAGGTAAAATGACGGTCTTGGTATAAGTAAATAGATCATTAAGCCCTAGTTAAACACTTTTATAATGAAGATTATGTACTCCGAACCAGATAGTGCATTTTCCTAATTTGTGCGGGAAAATGACGGTCTTGGTATAGCCATATTCTGCCTACCGCAAGCTAGTGAGATTATACGAAGAAAAATATGTTTTCGCTCTCTAATTACATGCAAAAGCCTTTTGTGTATGTATGATGGTAAATGCATAAATTAGCTAACAACTCTCCTAAATTTTCCAATTCAGTTATCACATCTAGGTCATTAGAACTTTCTCCTGTAGTAAATCAATCCTGCGTACGTGATACATTTCAACACACCCATACTTGTTCATCTGAAAGGTATACAAGAAGAAACTGAATCATATCTGTCAATCCAATTATATTCCCCTGACAAGCAGAAGAAGTATACACTCGTATTTCCTGTTACATTCTGATCAAGTGTGATAGATAAAGCAAAGCGTGTTTTCAAATGATTGCGCACACATAAGTGAACCGAAAAGCAATTTATCCTCTTGGTCAGTGAATGTCCACCTAGTCGGAGATTTCCCATACCCTAATAAGTTCTCTATATGTGATGCGGATACTCGTACCTGCATGAAATAGTTCATCTAGCGTGGCCATAATGGCAATTTCCCCTAAATGATGTTGATTTTACCATCCGGGCATTCCTGTATCTTTACAAACCGCTTTTCACATGGTAAAGTGAAATCGCTTTTGCATGATGCGTTTGGGTTAGATGGGTGCACATGCCAAATATGGGTTAGATGGGTCGAGAAAACCCAACCCGCGTACAGTACTTTCGGATACGTGGACACGTAAATGACCTAATCCCATTTATAAACCAAATACCCGCAGTATTTAGTGTCGTGCCGCTTTGTTAGAACTCGTGCTGGTATCCTAGTTGGTGCTCATAGGACAGCTTCCACTTTCTCTCGACAAGGACTTGAGCTTGAGATGAACACTTCAGTTTAATCAAGTCATACTACTCAATCCTTTTTTACCTTAGTAAATACACTCATTTCTTTTCCTTATGTTTGGTTAGATATAAATACACTCATTTCTTTGCCTTATTTTTGGGTAGATATGCTTGTGCGTTCCCGTCTAAGCCACCTTACTATTCCACAAGGGACAAAAAGAGAAGACCGTATCCGTTTTCTTTGGCAGCATCATTGAAAAATCAGGGGCAACCAAATTGCATGATAAAAATATCTCATCCACGATACGGAACACACTGGCCATGGCATACAAAAATTTCTCCCTCTCAAGAGAAGTTTGTCTCTTGTTGTTTACCATCCCCAATACCAAACTCAAGGTTATAAGAAAAGTCAACTATGTGAATTTTTCGACACTTACCTCTAGTTCTTAAAACCTCCCATTAACTGCCAACTGTGATTAACCAATTACTAGTGAGGGCCTGATGGGTAAGCTACCTTATCCTCCTTTGTGACACAACTGAAAAAGTAAATTGTCGACGATGATTTCCTGAGAACTACGTGACAATGTCAGTTACTTTTTGTACGTGGAAATATGTAGGATATAGTCATTTAAGATAGCTCAAGTGAGATATTGAATATACACAAAGTGTGAAGAGCTACTGTACTGAAGCATACAGTTCATTATTGATATGTTCAGTGGATGATAAAAGCTGGTTGATTATATTTTTTTAAGGGCAGTAAGAATATTTGTAAATGGTCTTTATTTATGCCACATGTCTATCAAGATTATAATATCTTGGCTCATGAGATTTTACTTCATAATACTTCTGTGAGCAATGGGTTACCTAAGAATTGAAAATGATGATTCATTGGGGGTTTATCGGCAGAACCAGGACTAGCGTCGACCTCATTTCCATTCACCAATGACGGAATACTTGAGCTTTTAAACCAGTAACATGTATCTTAAAATAAACTTGTCTTACCACTGCAGGGTTGACCCCTTTTGTAGCATGGAAAGGATCAAGGGAAACACCTCGCAAACTGCTCGGTAAGCTGGAAAGCATCCGCTAAGGAGAATCATAGTTTACTCCTATTTGTTGAAAATTATTTGTTGCCACAAAAGTCGCACCCGCTCCGTCTATTTTGTGACCTCGATACGTAACTCATCTTATGAAGGCACACTAACCTTCCCAACCTTCCCAATTACTTTCCTCAATGATACCACACATCTCTCCGCATGCCCTAAAATCTTCACAAATTCAGAAGACCTCATTTCCTTGCCCAAGTCTTTATCTCTATTCTTCTTCTCTATGGAGACTGATTTCTAAGAGACCATCCCCTCAGCACAACGCTATTTAACCTTAGGCTTCTTTGTCCCGGATTCAGTAACTGCTTGTCAGCTAGGAAACCTAGCACTAATTCCAGTGGCCAAATCACCAGCAGTGCCTTCACCTTGGGCTTGCTTAGGTCACGTACTACTGACCCATAAAAGACCTTAGGTATGTCCTCAAGCACATGTGAGGCTGAATCTATCTGGGATGTACCTTGCCCAGGGTAGCCAGAAGTGCCCGTCATAGTATGATCTGACAGGGCTGAAAACTTGGAGGAACCATTTGCTTCAACTTTTTCAAAAGATGGAGTCCCATTCGCCAATAGTGGAACCCATATCTTTTATTACTATGTGCAGCCTCCTGAGTTTTAGGGATTTTCTTCTTTGAAGAGACTACATACTGCAAGAAAGCAAGATAGCTTTCTCTTCAAAGCAGAAGATCCCTAAAAAGTAGAAGGAGGCTGCACATGGGGATAAAAGCTCAGGGATTCCTCTATTGGCAATGGGACTCCCGTCTTTTGACAAAGGTGAAGCAAAGGATTCCTCCAAGTTTTCTTCCACATCAGAGCATAATATCATGGGCACTTCGGGCTACCCTGGCAAGGGACATGCTAAATGGATTCAGCCTCACATATACCCGAGGACATGCATAAGGTTGTTGATGGGTCACTAGTACATGACCTAAAGAAAGCCTAAGGTGAGGGCAGTGCTCGTGATTACCCTTGGAACTGCTGCTGGGCTTCCATGCCGACAAGCAGTTTCTGAATCTGGGACAAAGAAGCCTAAAAATCTTAGAAAGCGTTATGCTGGGGAACTAGTCTTTGAGAATTTCATCTCTATATAGAAGAAGAAGAGATACAATGGCTTGGGTGAGGAAATGAGACTCCTGATCCTTTCCAGGTTTTACGGCATGGGGGAAAGGTTTGGCATCAGTGGGAAAGTTGATGGGAAGGCTGTTCAGGTTACTGTGGCTTCAAAAGACGAGTTCCGTATCGGGCTCAGGAAAAAAGACGGAGTAAGTCTGATTTGTGTGGCGACAGATAAATTTCAACAGATAGGAGTAGTCACTGATTCTCCTGAGTTGATGCTTTCCAGTTTACTGGGTAGTTTGCGACGTGTTGTCCTAAAGCCCTACCATGCTATAAAGGGGGTGAATCCTACAGTGGTAAGGCAATTCTTTTTAAGATACCGGTCCCTGTTCTACCGGAAAATGTCTGATCAACCAGTAATGAAACGTAATGAATATCGATTAGGGATATGACCCGACCCGATCTGAGATCCGAGCCATCAGAGACGAATGGATCGGACCCGAATCCGATCTAATTGGAAATCGATCGGAGTTGGATCTTGATTTGGATCGGAGGGGAGATCCACCATGTTCCGACCCGACTCGATTCGACGTATAATACATATACTCCTATTACCTCCCCACTTACACTTCCAAGAAGAATACAATTGTAACTCCCACCTACAATGCTATTTCTTTTGTGTTTTAGGCTTCGTAACTTACAAACATGCCTTAGCGTATGAAATAGTGTTTATTTTTTATAATGTTTTTGTATTTTATTGCAAATCTGAGCTTGATCCGATCCGAACCCGATCCGACCATGTATTATATGGATCTACGGATCGGATTTGGATCTGCTGAACGAAATCCGATCCAATCAATTAGAAACCGGTGAGGGTCCGAACAGATCAGGATCGGACATGGATCCCATTTCTCCTGATCGGATGGGGATCCAAATCCGGCCCGTTACCATATTGAGCCATTTTTTTTGGTAAGTGTCGGCACCGGCAACTTCAAATGCTTAGTGAAACATCCTCCACAGTAAAGCATTACTTCAAAACATACTAAGATGGCAAATAAGAGAAGAATGCCTGCTTAAAGTCACGAGCAACTAGATCCCGAGAGAACCATCTCTCAAGCTAATTATCCGAAATTCAGGCATTTGCATATTTTCAAAAGTTAAGTTCGACATATGTGTTTGTTGTGACCCATGGTCACGGATAGCAATACGAAATGTTGTTAGCTACAGTAAGAGGTTTTAGACAAAAATGATGCTTGAACATGATTGGTCTTTACCACATGATTTTAAAAACATTGTCATCTCTTGTGATGATTGACAGAAGATAGAAAACTTAATTTATGTACTGGTTTATAGTAAATTATTTTATAATAAAAACAAGATACATCTGCTAATTTTTTTAAAGAAACCTACGGTAAGCATACACACAAAATAAAGCTGCTTTTTTTTTCTCAAAAAAATAAAGCTCTTTTCCAACTTATTTTAAAAAGACTTTGGCTGACCTTTTATTCTTCTGTTGGGCCCATGCGTTTTCTGTCACAGATGGAGGAGTCTTCTCACCGAAGGCTTTACGTGTCCTCGTACATGCAAAATAAAATAAACACGTCACTATTCTTAATTCATAACTAAAAGTATAATAATTTATAGTTGAAAAAAATATCCCCAAAATAATAACGGTTTGATTTGGTCCGGTTTGTGCAAAAAAAGAAAAAAAAAACAATCTCGACGGTTCGATTTAATTTCGGTTCGGTTTCGCCTTGGTCTCGGTTTTAGGCGGTTCGGTGATAAGAACACAAAGGATTTTACCATAGCAAGTGGAAGCAAATCGATGAATCCCTGTGAAACAATGTACAACAAAGAAAAAAAAATTAAAATAGTGGTACATAGATTCTTAATAACAATATAAACAAGAACTGTAAAGATTGGAAACAGAATCACCTATAAACAATCTCACCAATCTCATTCTTCTTGAATTACATATCATCCATCTTTCGGTAGGAACTCTCTTTATAAGATGGTAAGCGAAGGAAATGTGATTATGCTCAACAATTAACCCTCTTATATATTAGAAGGTTCATAAAGTACATGCACCCTTTGTGCCACGTGGCGTGTAAAAAGAATGGGAGTTACAAATAATAAAATTAAATACAAATAACGATAACGATAGACCGACGCGCCGTTCTTTCTTGTGTGAACACACGCTCTGGTGCCCTATGAAACATCGATAACCATTGAATCATTCTAATTTTAATTTAATTCATTTAATAGAGGACAATGTTACTTTAACAAGCTTGGGTAGTAAATGATAAAATGAATATTTGAATTGACGAATGCACACGTGTCAAATTAAATTGGATTCTTATTATTATTCCTTTATGGACGATAAATATATCATTAAATAAATACATTAGATGCAAAAAGTTATAATTGTGTAAAAAAGGCATCATTAATAGTATTTCTTTAGTAGAAGAAGGTAGCTTATGATTTGACATGTCAGAATTTAGTTTTGTGATAAAAAATTGCAGTTTGCGTACTATGTCAAAATATGTTTCAAGTATACACCTCGTCAATTGTTCCTTGCCCGAGTTGGCGTAATAAATTTAAACCGATGTATTATTTTATGAACACATGTAAAATGAATTTGTTTTTTAGCACGGTTTCAAATTACTATATATAGTGGTTTCCCTATCCACAAGACGTAATATTTCCATCTTGATATTAGTTTGTTTATTTTCTTTGTGCGATACAAGTAGTGCGTGTTTTACACTACCTTTTAAATATTTAAACTTAGAGCGGTATCTTTTATTTGCATACGCTTTGCATTTTCCTCCATTTGACCCCATGCTCGGGAAAGCTAACTACAAAAGATATTAAAGGGTTTCCGTATCCGCAACGCGCAATATTTAATTTTTATTTTAATTTGTATATTTTCTTTTACTATAAAAGTAGTGCGTGGTTTGAACAATATTTCAATTATCTAAATTTAAAGTCACAATTGTTGGTTTGTGCAATGTACTACCTCCGTTTCACTTGTTTTAGCTGAGAGAAAGTTGGCACAGGTTTTAATAAACCTGTGTGTTTTACATTTTTAGCCCTACCCGATCAATTAATTCCAGCCCCTCTCTTCTTCCTTCTCTCTAATTCCACATTACAGACACCACCATCCCCACCACCTCCACCACAACAGACACCGGCAATAACCATAACAGATTAAATCTATTAGAGGTGTGAACCAAAAGAAAAAGAAAAGAAAAGAAGAACAATAGCAGAGGAAGATGAGATGGACGGTGTACTCAAAGTATCAAACAACAACCAAAATCACCATTCAGTTCAAAGAGAAATAAACCCAGTTCTTCGACTACACGAAGTAGTTCTGGTTTCAATTTCGAATCACATATAGAGAGAAAGAGAGCATTATGTTGAAAACTGAAAATTCCAGAACAAACTGAAAAATCTGACCCAACCGGAGCAGAGGCAGAGGAACTCGACGGAAAGGGGGACCTAGACCTGCGGTCGCCTCTTACTTCTGCGGTATCCTCATCTTCGCCGATCTCCTCCTCCTCTTCCTTCTCTCTAGCCACCGCCGCCTCGAAGTTCTAAAACCGGCGAACGATTCGGGAATATATGCAACCGTGGTCTTGTCTTGTAGAGAAAGATGATCTCAGATTGAAAATCAGCACAAGAAAACACATAAATCAACAAACACGAGCAGATCTGGGTTGAAATTTCGTACGGAAAGAGGGGGATGGGTCTCTTTCTCTCTCTCTCTCTCTTTCTCTCTCTCTATCAATCTACCTTCTGTGTAATGAGGAGGGGTTATTGGAGTGGATAGGTAATGAAGGATACTTTAGTCTTTTAGCACCAAAATATTACCAGAAGAGGAAAGTAGGCTGAAACAGACGAAATTTCCGTTTTAAGAAAGTAGGCTGAAACATACGAAACAGAGGTAGTATGAATTTTCCTTTCATTTACTCTCATGCACGACAATTTGGAAAAAAAAATATACAAAAGTAAATTACTGGCTGTCGTATCCACAAACCAAAATATTTTCTTTTTAAGTTAAATTTGTTTACTTTCTTTGTGCGAACAATCACCGTGTAGTTTGCAATACGTTTTCAGTATCCAATTTATAACCACGGCTGTTAGTTTGCAATAATATATGTCTTCCCTTCATTTAACCTCATGCACTGTTTTATAAAAGAAATAACTACAAAATATAATTAACATTTTCTGTATCACAATTTTTTTTCTTCTAATATTTAAGTTTTCTTTTTTCTTTGTGTGATATACATAGCGCGTGGTTTGTTCTATGTTTCTCAATTATCAAAATTTCGAGCTACAACGTCAACATGTTAGTTTGCGCACGACATGCATTTGCCCGAACGATGATTAAATCAAATATTAACTACATAAACAAATAATGTGTTTCCGTATATGCGAGCCACATATTTCCGTATTTAGATTTATTTGTGTTATTAAGTAGCGCAGTTTGCAACAACTACTTTCAAATAACTAAATTTGAAGCCACAACGGTTAGTTTGCACATAATATGCACATTTCTTGCATGTATACTCTTACAAAGTGACATAATTAATGGTTGCAGTATTTACAAGCCGCAATATTATCTTCTCGTGTTTAATTCGTATATTTTCTTTGTGTGATACATGTAGCGTGTGGTTTTCTCTACGTCCAATATCTAAAATTAAAGACCCAACTGTTGGTTTGCAAGATATGCATTTTTTCCTTCATTTTTTTCTTACGCGCAGTTAATTTTTTTATTTTTTGTGTTGTACAAACTAGTGGACGGTTTTCACTACAATTCTAAGAAAAAAGAGCCACTTGTTACGATCAGTAATTTTTTTTTGTGTGTCTATTTACCCTGTCTCATGCACGACGGTTTGAAGGAAAGTTAAATAAAAAAGATAACTATTGCTTGACATATCCACAAGCAGCAAAATTTTCTTTCATAGTTTAATATGTATATTATCTTAATTTTATTTCACCGCAAGTTAGAAGAACCATCCTTGGCTGAGAAAAAGCTGTTGTGCTTTATATATATCTGCTCTCATAATACACATTCGGGGGGCCTCATGAACTGGTTCCTATCTTTCACTTATAATAGGCCAGCTGCATAATTAAGACCTACAATGCAATCTCTTATAAGACAATCCTCTATACATAGCTAATGGTTTCCTTAAAATTGTTTGTTTCGGTTTACTTTACTTGATATGAAACAAGAGGACCCTGGCTTCAACAGAAGCAATGCAGAGTCTCTTTTGTAAAGATATTGAGAGGTTTGGGCAATGCAAACCCAATTTTAATTATGTAACTAGTTCTTTGGACCTTAACAAACCACAAAATACCTGTTTCAAGATCTAGGATGGTGGAGTTGTTTAATATTTTCCTTCTTGTACTTAAAAACAAATTGGTTGGTAATGGAACTTAGAAAGGTATTTCAGGTGTATAGAAAGTCCATTTCTTTGATTATAAATCCTGCAGATTTGGGAATGTGCCGACAGAGCTATACTCTGATTGATAAGTCAAAATGTGGAAACTTTTTTTTGATTAATACCGAAATGTGAAAACTGTTTGTTGTTTGTTGTTTGTTGTTCTATTAATCTGCAACGGGACTACATGTATTTTTGTTGTTAATAACCTAGTTTGTGAGGGAAAATGACGGTCTTGATATAAGTAGATATATGATTAAGCCCTAGTTAAACACTTGTATATTGAAGATTCTGTACTCCGAACCAGATAGTGCCTTTTTTCATACAGTTCTGGTATCTCAAATAGCCATTTTCTGCCTGCCGCAAGCTAGTGAGATTATACGAAGAAAAATATGTTTTCGCTCTCTAATTACATGCAAAAGTCCTTTGTGTATGTATAATGGTATATGCATAAATTAGCTGACCAGTTCTCCAAGATATTCCAATTGATTTCACATCTAGGTCATTAGAAATTTCTCGTGTAGTAAATCAATCCCGCGTATGTGATACATTTTAACACACACCCATACTTGTTCCTCCGAATTGTCTACCGGAAGAAACTGAGTCATATCTGTCCTTCCAATTATATTCCACCAACAAGCAGAAGCATACACTCATATTTCCTGTTATATTAATTGATCAAGTGTGATGGATAAAAGAAATCGTTATTTTTAAATGATTGCGCACTGAATGTCCACCTAGCTGTGTTGCAGATTTCCCATACCCTAACAAGTTCTCTATCTGATGCGGATACCCGTACTTGCATGAAGACTTATGTCTGAGACGCTTTCTTACAACACGGCCATAGCTGGTTTGTGCTTTTGCTAAAGCCTTTGAGGTGAAATTGTTCTGAAATTTTAATGGTCGCAACTCGCAAGTTCTAGTTCACGATAGCTTGATAATAAACCAAATGTACTCCACCATGGTTATTAACATATATGCAGATGTTACTGAACTGGACAGGTCAAGGGTCTGGTTTTCAATCCGCTTTATTTAGTGTCGCGCCACTTTGTTAGAACTCGTACTGGCAACCTAGTCGGTGCTCATAGGACAACTACCACTCTCTCTCTCTCGGCAAGGACTTGAGCTTGAGATGAACCCTTCAGTTTAATCAAAGTCATACTACTCCATCATTTTTTTACCTTAGTAAATACACTCATTTCTTTGCCTTGTGTTTGTGTAGATATGCTTGTGCGTTGCCGTCTAAGACAACCTTACTATTCCACAAGGGACAAAAAGAGAAGGCCGTATCCGATGCGGAATACACTGGCCATGTGGAACCACTCCTCTCAAGAGAAGTTTGCCTCTTGCTGTTCACACTCGGCTCAAAAAGTTAAACATGCTGATACATATATTTAAACTTAAGTGTTGTCCTCGATGATTTCTTGAAAGTTACTCTCTCCGTTCCAACAGGTTTTTCAAAATTGACACTTTCAAGTCATTTTGACCCATCGATTTGGTTACCAAAACGATGCTAGAATTTGATAATCTTTTCATGGTGATGTAGAGTTAAGTTTACTCTACAACACTATGAAAAACTTTCAAAATTCTTGCATCGTTTTACTAACTAAATCATTATATCAAAGTGATCGATGAATAGTATCTTTTGAAGAACCTGCTAGAACGGAGGGAATACTTGACAATGTTAGTTACTTTTTGTTCGTTGAAATATGTAGGATATAATTATTTATGATATTTCAAGTAATATTGAATATACTACAAAGTGAAAGGAGCTACTGCACTGAAGCGTGCAGTTCTTAATTAATATGTTCAGCTGGATGATAAAAACTGGTTGATGTCTTTTTTGAGGGTAAAATGAATATTTGTAAATAGTCTTTATTTATGCCACATGTCTATCAAAAGATATTAAAGGGTTTTCGTATCCTCAAGCCGCAATATTTAATTTTTATTTTGATTTGTATATTTTCTTTTTACTATAAAAGTAATGCGTGGTTTGAACAATATTTCAATTATCTAAATTTAAAGTCACAATTGTTGGTTTGTGCAATGTATGCCTTTTCCTTTCATTTACTCTCATGCATGGCAATTTTGACAAAAAATATACAATAAGTAAATTACTGGTTGTCGTATCCACAAACAAAAATCTTTTCTCTTCAAGTAAATCTGTATACTTTCTTTGTGCGAACAATCACCGTGTAGTTTGCAATACGTTTTCAATATCCAATTTATAACCACGGCTGTTAGTTTGCAATAATACATGTCTTCCTTTCATTAAACCTCATGCACGGTTTTGTAAAAAAATTAACTACAAAATATAATTTATTTTTTCTCCATCAGAACTTTTTTTTCTTCTAATATTTAAGTTTTCTTTTCTCTTTTTGTGATATACATAGCGCGTGGTTTGTTCTATGTTTCTCAAATATCAAAATTTCGAGCTACAACGTCAACATGTTGGTTTGCGCACGACATGCATTTGCCCCCATTTACCCGAACGATGATTAAAATAAAGATTAACTACATAAACAAATTAATGGTTTCCGTATATACGAGCCACATATTTCCGTATTTAGTTTTATTTGTGTCATTAAGTAGCGCAGTTTGCAATAACTACTTTCAAATAACTAAATTCGAAGCCACAACGGTTAGTTTGCACATAATATGCACATTATACTCTTACAACGTGACATAAATAATGGTTGCGGTATCCACAAGCCGCAATATTATATTCTCGGGTTTAATTCGTATATTTTCTTCGTGTGTTACCAGTAGCGTGTGGTTTTCTCTACGACCATTATCTAAATTTAGAGACCCAACTCTTGGTTTGCAAGATATGCATATTTTTCCTTCCTTTTTTCTCTTACGCGCAGTTAATTTGTTTATTTTTTGTGTTGTACAAATTAGTGGACGGTTTTCACTACAATTCTAAGAAAAAAGAGCCACTTGTTACAAACAGTAAACTTTTTTGTGTCTATATACCCTGCCTCATGCACAACGGTTTGAAGGAAAGTTAAATACAAAATATAAATATTGCTTGACTTATCCACAAGCAGCAAAATTTTCTTTCATAGTTTAATATGTATATTATCTTAATTTTATTTCACCTCAAGTTAGAAGAACCATCCTCGTAATAGGCCAGCTGCATAATTAAGACCTCCAATGCAATCTCTGATAAGACAATCCTCTATACACATCTAATGGTTTCTTGAAAATTGGTTTGTTTCGGTTTACTTTACTTGATATGAAACAAGAGGACCCTGAGCAGGAATCAACATCAAAATATGGCTTCAACAGAAGCAATGCAGAGTCTCTTTGTAAAGATATTGAGAGGTTTGGGCAATGCAAACCCGGTTTTTATTATGTAATTTGGGGTGTTTCCACCTTAACAAACCACAAAATACCTGTTTCCCTCTTTTAAATAGGAAGAAGATATAGGGTGTTGGAGTTTTTTAATATTTTCCTTCTTGTACTTAAACAGATGAGCCGTGCTAGGGGGACAAAAAATCAAACATAAATTAGATCAAAAAGTGACGTGGCATATGCAACATCAGTATCTTTTTAAATATCACCCATATTCATTCTTTCTATTTCTTTCATAATCTTGACGACGGGATTCTATTTATGATCTGTTTTCATATACTTCACTTTATGTTCAACTTTTTGTATGAATTTTTGTTCACTTAGAATTTTCGTAAACAGATTGGTTGGTAATGGAACTCAGAATGGTATTTCAGGTGTATACAAAGTCACCTTCTTTGATTATAAATCATGCAGATTTGGAAATGTGTTGACAAAGCTATACTCTCATTGATAGTCGAAATGTGGAAACCTTTTTTTTTATGAATACCGAAATATGGAAACTGTTTGTTGTTTGTTGTTCTATTATCCTGCAACGTGACTACATGTATTTTTGTTGTTAATAGCCTAATTTGTGAGGTAAAATGACGGTCTTGGTATAAGTAAATAGATCATTAAGCCCTAGTTAAACACTTGTATGCTGAAGATTATGTACTCCGAACCAGATAGTGCATTTTCCTAATTTGTGAGGGAAAATGACGGTCTTGGTATAGCCATATTCTGCCTACCGCAAGCTAGTGAGATTATACGAAGAAAAATATGTTTTCGCTCTCTAATTACATGCAAAAGTCTTTTGTGTATGTATGATGGTAAATGCAAAAAGTAGCTGACAACTGTCCTAAATTTTCCAATTCAGTTATCACATCTAGGTCATTAGAACTTTCTCCTGTAGTAAATCAATCCTGCGTGCGTGATATATTTCAACACACCCATACTTGTTCATCTGAAAGGTCTACAAGAAGAAACTGAATCATATCTGTCAATCCAATTATATTCCCCTGACAAGCAGAAGAAGTATACACTCATATTTCTTGTTACATTCTGATCAAGTGTGATAGATAAAGCAAAGCGTGTTTTCAAATGATTGCGCACACATAGGTGAACCGAAAAGCAATTTATCCTCTTGGTCAGTGAATGTCCACCTAGTCGGAGATTTCCCATACCCTAATAAGTTCTCTATATGTGATGAGGATACTCGTACCTGCATGAAATAGTTCATCTAGCGTGGCCATAATGGCAATTTCCCCTAAATGATGTTGATTTTAGCATCCGGGCATTCCTGTATCTTTACAAACTGCTTTTCACATGGTAAAGTGAAATCGCTTTTGCATGATGCGTTTGGGTTAGATGGGTGCACATGCCAAATATGGGTTAGATGGGTCGAGAAAACCCAACCCGCGTACAGTACTTTCGGATACGTGGACACGTAAATGACCTAATCCCATTTATAAACCAAATACCCGCAGTATTTAGTGTCGTGCCGCTTTGTTAGAACTCGTGCTGGTATCCTAGTTGGTGCTCATAGGACAGCTTCCACTTTCTCTCGACAAGGACTTGAGCTTGAGATGAACACTTCAGTTTAATCAAGTCATACTACTCAATCCTTTTTTACCTTAGTAAATACACTCATTTCTTTGCCTTATGTTTGGTTAGATATAAATACACTCATTTCTTTGCCTTATTTTTGGGTAGATATGCTTGTGCGTTGCCGTCTAAGCCACCTTACTATTCCACAAGGGACAAAAAGAGAAGACCGTATCCGTTTTTTTGGCAGCATCATTGAAAAATCAGGGGCAACCAGAGATGCATGATAAAAATATCTCATCCACGATACGGAACACACTGGCCATGGCATACAAAAATTTCTCCCTCTCAAGAGAAGTTTGTCTCTTGTTGTTTACCATCCCCAATACCAAACTCAAGGTTATAAGAAAAGTCAACTATGTGAATTTTCGACACTTACCTCTAGTTCTTAAAACCTCCCATTAACTGCCAATTGTGATTAACCAATTACTAGTGAGGGCCTGATGGGTAAGCTACCTTATCCTCCTTTGTGACACAACTGAAAAAGTAAATTGTCGACGATGATTTCCTGAGAACTACGTGACAGTGTCAGTTACTTTTTGTACGTGGAAATATGTAGGATATAGTCATTTAAGATAGCTCAAGTGAGATATTGAATATACACAAAGTGTGAAGAGCAACTGTACTGAAGCATACAGTTCATTATTGATATGTTCAGTTGGATGATAAAAGCTGGTTGATTATATTTTTTTAAGGGCAGTAAAAATATTTGTAAATGGTCTTTATTTATGCCACATGTCTATCAAGATTATAATATCTTGGCTCATGAGATTTTACTTCATAATACTTCTGTGAGCAATGGGTTACCTAAGAATTGAAAATGATGATTCATTGGGGCTTTTATCGGCAGAACCAGGACTAGCGTCGACCTCATTTCCATTCACCAATGACGGAACACTTGAGCTTTTAAACCAGTGACATGTATCTTAAAATAAACTTGTCTTACCACTGCAGGGTTGACCCCTTTTGTAGCATGGAAAGGATCAAGGGAAACACCTCGCAAACTGCCCGGTAAACTGGAAAGCATCCGCTAAGGAGAATCATAGTTTACTCCTATTTGTTGAAAATTATTTGTTGCCACAAAAGTCGCACCCGCTCCATATTTTTTGTGACCTCGATACATAACTCATCTTATGAAGGCACACTAACCTTCCCAACCTTCCCAATTACTTTCCTCAATGATACAACACCTCTCTCCGCATGCCCTAAAATCTTCACAAATTCAGAAGACCTCATTTCCTTGCCCAAGTCTTTATTTCTATTCTTCCTCTCTATGGAGACTGATTTCTAAGAGACCCTCCCCTCAGCACAACGCTATTTAACCTTAGGCTTCTTTGTCTCGGATTCAGTAACTACTTGTCGGCTAGGAAACCTAGCACGAATTCCAGTGGCCAAATCACCAGCACTGCCTTCACCTTGGGCTTGCTTAGGTCACGTACTACTGACCCATCAAAGACCTTAGGTATGTCCTTAGGCACATGTGAGGCTGAATCTATCTGGGATGTACCTTGCCTAGGGTAGCCAGAGTGCCCGTCATAGTATGATCTGACAGGGCTGAAAACTTGGAGGAACCATTTGCTTCAACTTTTTCAAAAGATGGAGTCCCATTCGCCAATAGTGGAACCCATATCTTTTTTTTACTATGTGCAGCCTCCTGAGTTTTAGGGATGTTCTGCTTTGAAGAGACTACATACTGCAAAAAAGCAAGATAGCTTTCTCTTCAAAGCAGAAGATCCCTAAAAAGTAGAAGGTGGCTGCACATGGGGATAAAAGCTCAGGGATTCCTCTATTGGCAATGGGACTCCGTCTTTTGACAAAGGTGAAGCAAAGGATTCCTCCAAGTTTTCTGCCACATCAGAGCATAATATCATGGGCACTTCGGGCTACCCTGGCAAGGGACATCCCAAATGGATTCAGCCTCACATATACCCGAGGACACGCCTACGGTTGTTGATGGGTCACTAGTACATGACATAAAGAAAGCCTAAGGTGAGGGCAGTGCTCGTGATTATCCCTTGGAACTGCTGCTGGGCTTCCATGCCGACAAGCAGTTTCTGAATCTGGGACAAAGAAGCCTAAAAATCTTTAAAAGCGTTATGCTGGGGAACTAGTCTTTGAGAATTTCATCTCTATATAGAAGAAGAAGAGATACAATGGCTTGGGTGAGGAAATGAGACTCCTGATCCTTTCCAGGTTTTAGGGCACGGGGAAAAGGTTTGGCATCAGTGGGAAAGTTGATGGGAAGGCTGTTCAGGTTACTGTGGCTTCAAAAGACGAGTTCCGTATCGGGGTCAGGAAAAAAGACGGAGTAAGTCTGATTTTTGTGGCGACAGATAAATTTCAACAGATAGGAGTAGTCACTGATTCTCCTGAGTTGATGCTTTCCAGTTTACTTGGTAGTTTGCGACGTGTTGTCCTAGAGCCCTTCCATGCTATAAAGGGGTGAATCCTACAGTGGTAAGGCAATTCTTTTTAAGATACCGGTCCCTGTTCTACCGGAAAATGTCTGATCAACCAGTAATGAAACGTAATGAATATCGATTAGGGAGCAATATGACCTGATCCGATCTGAGATCCGAGCGATCAGGATTGGATCCGAATCCGATCCAATTGGAAATCAATCGGATTTGGATTTGGAAAGTGAGACCCGATCAGAGGTTGATCTTGATTTGAATCGGAGGGAAGATCCACCATGTTCCGACAAGACTTGATTCGACGTATAACACATATACTCCTATTACCTCCCCACTTACACTCCCAAGAAGAATACAATTGTAACTCCCAACTACAAAGCTATTTCTTTTGTGTTTTAGGCTTCGTAGCTTACAAACATGCCTTAGCTATGAACTAGTGTTTATTTTTTATAATGTTTTTTTATATATTATTGCAAATCTGAGCTTGATCCGATCCGAACCTGATCCGACCATGTATTATATGGGTCTATGCTGAACGAACTCCGATCCAATCAATCCAAAATCGGTGACGGTCCGAACAAATCAGGATCGGACATGGATCCCATTTCTCCTGATCGGATGGGGATCCAGATCCATCCCGTTACCATCTCTAATACCGATCCATTTTTTGTGATAAGTGTCGGCGCCGACAACTTCAAATGCTTAGTGAAACATCCTCCACAGTAAAGCATTACTTCAAAACACACTAAGATGGCAAATGAGAGACGAATGCCTGCATAAAGTCACGACCAACTAGATCCCGAGAGAACCATCTCTCAAGCTAATTATTCGAAATTCAGACACTTGCATATTTTCAAAAGTTAAGTTCGACATATGTGTTTGTTGTGACCCATGGTCACGGATAGCAATACGAAATGTTGTTAGCTACATTACGAGGTTTTAGACATAAATGATGCTTGAACATGATTGGTCTTTACCACATGATTTTAAAAAAATTGTCATCTCTTGTGATGATTGGCAGAAGATAGAAAGCCTAATTTATGTACTGGTTTATAATAAATTATTTTATAATTAAAATAAGTTACATCTGCTAATTTTATTAAAGAAACCTACGGTAAGCATACAAACAAAATAAAGCTGTTTTTTTTAAAAAAAAATAAATAAAGCTGCTTTTCCAACTTATTTTTAAAAGACTTTGGCTGACCTTTTATTCTTCTGTTGGGCCCATGCGTTTTCTGTCATAGATGGAGGAGTCTTTTCACAGAAGGCTTTTAAGTAGCTTGACCGCGTGTCCTTGTACATGCAAAATTAAATAAACACGTCACAATTCTTAATTCATAATTAAAATTATAGTAATTTATAAATGAAAAAAATATCCCCAAAAGAATATAGTGTGATAGAAATTCAACAGACAGTTGAAATAATCATTAATTTTATTTTGTAAATACTTTGACCCGTGGATTGGGTTGGGTATAGATTCTTTTAGAATGTTGCAGGCCCGAGTTGGAGTCTTGGCTCGATCGGCAGGTTGGATTGAGATTGAGCTGACTCTTTTAAACACTTGGCCCTATTCGGCCCGGCCCAACCAAGCCTAGCCTACCACACAACCAGGCCTAATTTTAACTGTCATCGTCCTTGTGATTTTTTTATAAAAGGAATTAGGTTTGACCTTAATGCTATAGTATCAAGATCCTGAACCCCACTAATTCTAAATTCTAGATAATAAACATAAATTCCGGACCGCCTATCTTTTCGGACCGTTCACTAATTTTGTCATATGTACGGACATACACGACCATCACTAAAGTTGGGTTACAATAAATTATGTGTACGCAAATTTACGACAACTTCCTGAAAAGTTAATATTGTGCAACGGTGATGGTTAACTGTAAAAATATTATTGATGTTTATGCACGTAAATTAACTACACAGAGTGCGTGATAAGAACACAAAAGATTTTACCATAGCAAGTGGAAGCAAATAGATGAATCCCTATGAAACAATGTACAACAAAGAAAAATCAATTAAAATAGTGGTACATAGATTCTTAATAACAATATAAACAAGAACCGTAGAGATCGGAAACAATATCACCTATAAACATTCTCACCAATCTCATTCTTCTTGAAGTACATGTCATCCATCTTTCGGTAGGAACTCTCTTTATAAGATGGTAAGCGAAGGAAATGTGATTATGCTCAACAATTAACCCTTTTATATATTAGAAGGTTCATAAAGTACATGCACCCTTTGTGCCACGTGGCGTGTAAAAAGAATGGGAGTTACAAATAATAAAATTAAATAAAAATAACGATAACGTTAGACCGACGCGCCGTTCTTTCTTGTGTGAACACACGCTCTGGTGCCCTATGAAACATTGATAATCATTGAATCAATCTAATTTTAGTTTAATTCATTTAATAGAGGACAATGTTTCTTTAACAAGCTTGGGTAGTAAATGATAAAATGAATATTTGAATTGACGAATGCACACTTGTCAAATTAAATTGGATTCTTAATATTATTCCTTTATGGACGATAAATATATCATTAAATAAATACATTAGATGCAAAAAGTTACAATTGTGTAAAAAATGCATCATTAATAGTATTTCTTTAGTAGAAGAACGTAGCGTATGATTTGACATGTCAGAAATTTAGTTTTGTGATAAAAGTTTACAGTTTGTGTACTATGTCAAAATATGTTTCAAGTATACACCTCGTCAATTGTTTCTTGCCTAAGTTGGCGTACTAATTTTAGACCGATATATTATTTTATGAACACATGTAAAATGATTTTTTTTAGTACGGTTTCTAATTACTATATATATAGTGGTTTCCCTATCCACAAGCCGTAATATTTCCATCTTGATATTAGTTTGTTTATTTTCTTTGTGCGATACTAGTAGTGCGTGTTGTACACTACGCTTTAAATATTTAAGCTTAGAACGGTAGCTGTTATTTGCATACGCTGTGCATTTTCCTCCATTTGACCTCATGCTCGGGAAAACTAACAACAAAAGATATTAAAGGGTTTCCGTATCCGCAACCCGCAATATATAATTTTTATTTTAATTTGTATATTTTCTTTTACCACAAAATTAGTGCGTGGTTTGAACAATATTTCAATTATCTAAATTTAAAGTCACAATTGTTGGTTTGTGCAATGTATGCATTTTCCTTTCATTTACTCTCATGCACGGCAATTTGGACAAAAAAATACAAAAGTAAATTATTGGATGTCGTAACCACAAACCAAAATCTTTTCTTTTTAAGTTAAATTTGTGTATTTTTTTTGTGCGAACAATCACCATGTAGTTTGCAAGACGTTTTCAGTATCCAATTTATAACCACGACTGTAAGTTTGTAATGATAAATGTCTTCCCTTCATTTAACCTCATGCACAGTTTTATAAAAAGAAATAACTACAAAATATAATTAACATTTTCTGTATCACAACTTTTTTTCTTCCAATATTTAAGTTTCTTTTTTCTTTGTGTGATATACATAGCGCGTGGTTTGTGCTATGTTTCTCAAATATCAAATTTCGAGCTACAACGTCAACATGTTGGTTTGTGCACGACATGCATTTGCCCTCCATTTACCCGAACGATGATTAAGATAAAGATTAACTACATAAACAAATAAATTGTTTCCGTATATGCGAGCCACATATTTCCGTATTTAGTTTTATTTGTGTCATTACGTAACACAGTTTGCAAT
This sequence comes from Linanthus parryae, assembly GCA_023055425.1. Lineage (NCBI taxonomy): Eukaryota > Viridiplantae > Streptophyta > Magnoliopsida > Ericales > Polemoniaceae > Linanthus > Linanthus parryae. Next base: position 6,129,736 of record JALGPY010000002.1, read on the forward strand.
AACTACTTTCAAATAACTAAATTCGAAGCCACAACGGTTAGTTTGCACATAATATGCACATTTCTTGCATTTATAGTCTTACAATGTGACATAATTAATGGTTGCAGTATCCACAAGCTGCAATATTATCTTCTCGGGTTTAATTCGTATATTTTCTTTGTGTGATACAGGTAGATTGTGGTTTTCTCTACGCCCAATATCTAAAATTATAGACCCTGTTGGTTTGCAAGATATGAATTTTTCCTTCATTTTTCTCTTACGCGCAGTTAATTTGTTTTTTTTTGTGTTGTACAAATTAGTCCGATATAAGTAGTGCGTGTTTTACACTACGTTTTAAATATTTAACCTTAGAGCGTTAGCTGTTATTTTCATACGTTGTGCATTTTCCTCCATATGACCTCATGCTCGGGAAATCTAACTACAAAAGATATTAAAGGGTTTCCGTATCCGCAACCCGAAATATATAATTTTTATTTTAATTTGTATATTTTCTTTTTACTATAAACGTAGTGCGTGGTTTGAAGAATATTTCAATTATCTAAATTTAAAGTCACAATTGTTGGTTTGTGCAATGTATGCATTTTCCTTTCATTTACTCTCATGCACGACAATTTGGACAAAAAATATACAAAGTAAATTACTGGCTGTCGTATCAACAAACCAAAATCTTTTCTTTTTAAGTTAAATTTGTGTAATTTCTTTGTGCGAACAATCACCGTGTAGTTCGCAATACGTTTTCAGTATCCAATTTATAACCACGACTGTCAGTTTGCAATAATACATGTCTTCCCTTCATTTAACCTCATGCACAGGTTTTATAAAAGAAATAACTACAAAATATTATTAACATTTTCTGTATCACATTTTTTTTTCTTCTAATATTTAAGTTTTCTTTTTTTCTTTGTGCGATATACATAGCGCGTGGTTTGTTCTATGTTTCTCAAATATCAAAATTTCGGGCTACAACGTCAACATGCTGGTTTGCGCACGACATGCATTTGCCCTCCATTTACCCGAACGATGATTAAATTAAAGATTAAATACATAAACAAATAAATTGTTTCCGTATATGCGAGCCACATATTTCTGTATTTAGCTTTATTTGGGTCATTACGTAGCGCAATTTGCAATAACTACTTTCAAATAACTAAATTCGAAGCCACAACCGTTAGTTTGCACATAATATGCACATTTCTTGCATTTATACTCTTACAATGTGACATAATTAATGGTTGCAGTATCCACAAGCCGCAATATTATCTTCTCGGATTTAATTCGTATATTTTCTTTGTGTGATACAGGTAGCGTGTGGTTTTCTCTACGTCCAATATCTAAAATTAGAGACCTAACTGTTGGTTTGCAAGATATGCATTTTTTCCTTCATTTTTCTCTTACGCGCAGTTAATTTGTTTATTTTTTGTGTTGTACAAATTAGCGGACGGTTTTCACTACAATTATAATAAAAAAGAGCCACTTGTTAAGATCAGTAATTTTTTTTTGTGTCTATTTACCCTGTCTCATGCACGACGGTTTGAAGGAAAGTTAAATACAAAAGATAACTATTGCTTGACATATCCACAAGCAGCAAAATTTTCTTTCATAATTTAATATGTATATTATCTTAATTTTATTTCACCTCAAGTTGTTGTGCTATATATATATGCTCATAGTGAAAGATAAGAACCATCTGAGAAAAAGTTGTTGTGCTATATATATCTGCTCTCATAATACACTGTCTAAAGCCATTACAGTAAGGTACATTGCTTCTCAAGATCAACCTGCTGATGTATTCACCAAAGGATTGTCAAATCAACAGTTTCATTATTTAAGGACTAAATTGCACTTAGGCAAAGCCTCTGAAGTTGATAATTAGTATTTATGATCTGTACTACTTCATTGCTCTCTGTTCAAGAAGTGTTACTGAGTTGTGGATGTCTTCTTGCTGCTCAAATGTCTGCATTCAGATCTGTCCAAGAAGAGTGATTAGTTTGAGAAGGGATGTAAAGGATTATATTGTGATAGTTAAACAATCCAAGGGTAAAAGTGTATTTACCATCCTATGAGTTAGGCAGTTAGAACTGTGGTTAGTTAATACTGATCATGGTTAGTTTATGTACTCATATATACACTTTGTAATAGCTGTATTTCATTAACTGATTGAGAAATAATAAAAGTCTTTAGCTATAACCACCATAATCATTAATATCACTAGGCGATACCCCGCGCTAAAGCGCGGGCTTTGTACCATATCTTGGTTTAAAATTTAGACATCATAACAACCTAATAACTAAACTTCAACTAATACAAATGATGCATAAAATGAATTTTATTTCAAATCAAATGAAAATTTGTAGAGCTCTATGTATTTTATATTTGGTACGTCTCCATTATAATGTCACGAAGCCGACATTCTTCCTTTGGAGTGGGAAATTGGTTTAGGGGTTTTCCATTTTTCTTCTTTTATTTGAACATATAAAATTTAATTCTTCTAAAACAGTGTAGACATTAATGAATGTTGTAGTAATCTTATTTGAAATAATAATAAAAAGTCTCTACGCATTCAAATTTTTATCGACTTCTTCTAAGACAAATGTTATTTTAATGCAGAATTTGTTCACCTTTTTTTAAAACATAATTGAAAACGTTTCGTCATTTTACTTAGTAATTTGTCATAATAGTGAGATTGATAAACACATTGGTTCAAGAAGATTCTAGTAATATTTTTTATAATAAGCAGAATGGCTTCTAAGTTCATGTACCTATATTATTTATATTTATTGCCCTTATTATGAAATTATCTTGCACGCTTTACATCCTTATAAAATAAATTTAATATTCACTTCATAAGATCTAGCAACCTTAAGAGAATTTTCTAACATAAAACTAAGCAAGATTAAAAATGATGAAATTAGGATGGAGCAATTAGTGAGGCAAATTCTCAAAAAAACATATGATGTCATTTACATACATGTAGATGATGCACAAATACATGCAACATATGTTTTCAAGAATATTAATTTTTAGAATTTTATTTTCGTAAATATTTGATTGAAATATGAGATCGTTAATTATTTTTTAAAGTTTCAACAATATAATATACCTCAACCAAATATTCAATGAAGAATAATCATTTTTAAATTATAATAAAAATTACTACTAAAGTTCCTATACCTATAATCCTTTTCCATTAATTATGTTATTATCATATATATTTTGTACTAATATTTAAAACATATTAATATTCAATTCATAAAAACAATTTATATTATTACATAGAATGAAATTATCATTTTTATATTCCGACAGATGTGTTATATGAAAAAAATCATAAATGATTTATACTTTAAATTATTTATGAGTTTATTATGCTATTACCATATGTATTTTGCACTAATATGTAAAATATATATATATTCAGATCATAAAATCAATCATGATTATTCAATAATAATGTATCATTATAATATGGAAATGAGTATTGATTGTTCATGAGTTACAAACTAAAATAGTAACCTTCAAGTCATAATGACAAAGCAATAGATAATTACATGTCGATTTTTCATTGGTTGATTATGAGAAAATAGACACGTGAGATTACACATGTCATATTAATATTGCTTAAATCATGACAAATGTCCAACGTGGGTTCACCTGGAGACTTTTCTGCTTTTATATTATATATAAGATTCGTGGGCCTCATGAACTGGTTCCTATCTTTCACTTACAATTGGCCAGTTGCATAATGGCCCTGTTTGGATAACAAGATTGAGCTTGTTTGGTTAACAAATCAGGTGGATGTTTGGATTTAGGGGTTTTGGTTTTGAGGTTTTGACTTTTATGTGAGTAGAAAATTGAGTGGAATGTGGGTCCTATCAATTTTTAGGTTGAAGTTGTGGTTAACTTTTCATAGAGGTTAACTAAACCATGATATCCAAACAGGGCCGATGAAGACCTTCAATGCAATCTCTGATAAGACAATCGTCTATACATAGCTAATGGTTTCTTGAAAATTGTTTGTTTCGGTTTACTTTACTTGACATGAAACAAGAGTGTTGAGTCAAGATACCTGAATGTGCTTTGGCTGGTAATTGTTTTGAGTGATGAAAGACAAAAGGCTAAAAAAATAAGCAGCAAAGCATTCCAGTAATCTCAAGGCCTTGAGATTGACTAAACTTCAAAGCCTTGAGTTATCTTATTCTGCTTTATGTTCTAACATTTCTGTGTTGCAGAATTGGATATCTGATTATGCAAATCTGTGGATTATGGTATATACTTGTGGATTATACTATTTATATATCTAACACAATTGCAGATGATAAGAACAGGAAGAATCAAAGTTATCTGGGTTTAACTTTGAAACTCTGTGAAGCAGGTTCAGAGCTCCAAGGCCTTGAGATATGCCTTGAGCTGCTGACAGTTTTTACAGAACTTAATTAATTCTTTATTGCAGGTTATGACTCTTAGTATTGTGATTATTTCCTCACTTCTAAGTGTCTTAAACTTGTTTTACATGATTCATATGTTTTATAAGATATGCAGGTTATTGTTCTAAGTTTATTAAACAGTTTTATCAGAAACTGTATAACCAAACAGTCTGAGTACTGTTAGCTGTCTGGATTTTGTTGTTTCAGTATTTCTATGTTGTTGCAGGGTTGTTAAACGTGCAGGAGCAATCTCAACAAACTCCAACGGATATCCACTTGAAGCTGTTTGAATTTAAGTTGAAAACAGAAGGAGGATTTGTAGGAACTGAGATCCTAAAATCTCTCAATCAGTTGCAGCTGTGGATAAAAGAGACTGGTTTGAATTTTGAAGAAAAAGAAGAGGCTTGCAGAATACTCTGAGAGGTGTGACAAAATCGTGGTAAATCATCCATTCAAACACACAATCATTCAAGCTTCATTCGAGACTTTTGAAGATCAAATCAATCCAGTTTTCCAGAAGAACACTTCCAGGCTTCAACAGCTTATTTTCATATTGTGTTCTTCACTTGTACTTCCATTTGTGTATCTCAATATTATATTAAACCTCATATAACCTAGTGGTTGGTTGTTCAAGTGAACAACAAGAGGTTCTTGTTAGCTCAACAGTTAGTAGCTGGAACTAGATAGGTTTGGAACCACAAGTTGTTTAGGTTTAAGGGAAATCACTTAGGCTTGAAGATCTAGGGTTGTTTCTGTGTGAGTAATAAGAAGTGTTTGCCCAACCCTGGTGGAATCAGATCCCTCAGGCAGAGATTAGGTCCATTGGGACTGAACTTTGTAAACTGCTTTGTGTTCTTTACTTTTCTGTTTGATTATTATCTGTTGCACACAACTCAGATCAAACTAGGGTTTAAAAGCTGTTTAGAATTGTTCACAGCTCAAGTCCTTGAAGCTTACTATTTTGCCTTTGTAAGTTTCAGACAGTTTAGAAAATCTCAAGGCCTTGAAATTTGAGTTTCACACAAAGCTTTCCTGTTAAACTTTAAGTTTTGCAAAAAGTTTCCATACTCTATTCAACCCCCCTTCTAGAGTATTTAGGTCCTGTATTTAATCTACATTACATACTTTCAATTGGTATCAGAGCTTGTGTCACTGTTTTTAGATCTAACAATCTGGTGACTATGAGTAATGTAGGAGATGGTGGATTCTCACAAGAAATGGCAGCCAACAGACCTCCATTGTTCTGTGGTGACAACTTCATGCATTGGAAGGCTTTGATGAAGATGTTCATCATAGATCAAGACATGGAACTATGGTCAATATTTCAGAATGGTCCTCATGAGTACTACACTACAATTGATGGATTCAGAACTGTCAAGTCTGAGGAAAATCTTTCAGTCACAGAACTGGAAAAGGTATCCAAAAATTACAAGGTTATGAATTTGTTATACTGTGCTTTAAATGCAAATAAGTTAAACAGAGTGTCAAACTGCAAGAGTGCCGAAGAAGTGTGGGATAAACTGGTTCTGACATATGAAGGAACCAGCCAGGTTAAGCAGACAAAAATCAACATTCTTCTGAGGCAATATGAGCTGTTCAAGATGAATTCAGATGAGAACATCAAAGAAATGTTCAAAAGATTTACTGATGTGGTGAACAACCTGGAATCATTGGGAAAGATATTCTCAAATGAAGAGAATGTCAGAAAAATTCTGAGAAGTTTGTCAAAAGCCAAGTGAGAGCCAAAGACAACAGCCATTGAGGAAACTCAAGACTTGAGTCTTCTTCAGCTAGATGATCTACAAGGAAAGCTACTCACTCATGAAATGTCCATGAAGGATGTGGAAGGTGATTTGAGTGAAAATATCAGGATAACACTTAAGGCAAAAGACAGTGAAAAATCTCAAAGCCTTGAGACTGAGAAGGAACCTGATGATGAAGAGGCTTTAGCATTGATCTCCAAAGCCTTGGCCAGGATTCTCAAAAAGAAAAGAAACTCTGGTAACATGGATTACAACAGAGAGAGATCAAGACCCTCAGGCAGCAAGGATTACAAAGGTAAATCTTCATCACAGTCACATAAACTAAAGTAATAAATTATTTTGAGTGTGGTGATGCAGATCATTTAGTAAGGGACTGTCCACAAAAGGACAAGAACACGAACTTTCAGATAAAGGATGGTGACAACAGAAGGAAGAAAGCCATGATGGCTTCTTGGAGTGATTCTGATTCATCAAGTGACTCAGACACAGAAGAAGAGCAAGCAAACTTATGCTTCATGTCAAAGCATAATGAGGAAAGTTCATCAGACAGACACATTGAAGACATGGTAAAACATTTACTTGCTAGTCCCTCTGATGTACTTCCTGAAATTCTCAAAAGTATGTTTTTAAATGAGGAAAGTTATAGAAATGAGATTTCTGCTTTAAAGATTAAGGTTCATGAGCAGGTAAAAGAAAACCTGGACCTAGTATTTTCAAACAAAACTGTTGAAGTTTCTAAGACAAAACTGGAAAAAGACTTCAAGGCCTTGGACAGCAGGTTCAAAGTCTTGAATGCACAGATAAAAGAGGTTGGTGATCAAAACACTCTTTTAACTGAAAGATATGCTGATCCAAAGACTCATTCTGAGAATTTAGAACAACAGATCTGCTCTTTGATTGAGAAACTTCAAGAGTCAAAGAAGGTCATGGCAAAGTTTACAGGCTCAGAACATAATTTGAATCTCATTCTTGGAGAAAGCCTGAAATCAATGCATAAAAGTGGGAATCCAAATTTTCCAAAGAAAGGCCAAACTACTTTTGTCAAATCTGGTAGCAGACATTCTCCAAAATGTCATTACTGTGGAAAAATTGGTCATGTCAGATTAACTTGTCCCTTCAGAATTTGAGAACCTCACATTATGAGGAATACTTATCCTTATCAGCTTAAGGGACAGGTTAGGCAGATTTGGGTTCCAAAAGGAATTAGGCCACCAAATATGGCTGATTCTGAGTATGACTCAAAGTTTTGCACTTGGTCTAACAGTCTGTTGAGGCAATGATTTGTTTTTGCAGGATGTCTCCAAGGCCTTGAAAGATCAGAAATGGATATCAGACAATGGATGTTCCAGACATATGAGTGGAAAGAGATCTCTCTTTACTCAACTTACAGAAAAATCTGGAGGAACAATCACACTTGGTGACAAAGCAAAATGCAATATCATTGGTATAGGTAGTATTGGTAATGGTTCTACAAATTCTATATCTGATGTTTATCTGGTAGATGGACTTAAGTATAATTTGCTTAGTATCTCTCAGTTATGTGATAAAGGTTATAAAGCTGTATTTGACAAGGAGAAATGTGTGGTGCAAGATGAGAAATCTGGTGATTGCATACTCACTGCTCCTAGATCATATAATATATATGCTATTAATACTAATAGTGTTGCAGGTGACAAGCTAAAATACCTCAAGGCCTTGAAGGAAGATTCAAAGCTTTGGCACAGAAAGCTTGGGCATATTAGTATACATACTTTGAATAAACTCATCTCAAAGGACTTGGTAAGAGGTTTACCATCACAGAAATTTTCAGATGATGAGGTTTGCAATGCATGTGTACAAGGTAAACAGACCAGAAGCTCATTTAAGTCAAAGAACTTTGTAAGTACTTCTAGACCCTTAGAATTGCTGCATATGGACTTGTGTGGTCCTATGAGAGTTGAGACCCCAAAAGGTAAAAGGTATATGCTTGTTATAATTGATGATTATTCTAGATTTACTTGGGTGATGTTTATTAGAGACAAAACTGAAGCTTTATCTGAGTTTTCTAGATTGTGCAAAGAGCTTCAAACTTTGAAAAACTTACCTGTTGCATCCATTAGAAGTGATCATGGTAGAGGGTTTGATCAACTTGACTTTGATTTGTTTTGTGTAAAGCATGGTATTTCACACAACTTTTCTGCACCTAGAACTCCACAGCAAAATGGAGTAGTTGAAAGGAAAAATAGGACACTTGAGGATATGTCCAGAACCATGCTTCTTGAAAGTAATTTGCCAAAATTTTTATGGGCAGAAGCTGTTAATACTGTCAATTATGTGCTGAATAGATGCTTGATAAGACCTATTTTGAAAAAGACTCCCTACGAACTGTTTAAAGGGAGAAAGCCTACTGTTTCTTATTTTAAACCCTTTGGTTGTATTTGTTTTGTGAATAATAATGGTAGAGACAATCTTGGTAAGTTTGATGCTAGAAGTGATGAAGGTGTATTTCTTGGATATTCTCAAACTAGCAAAGCTTATAGAGTTTATAATAGAAAAACCAAGATTGTGGAAGAGAGCATTCATGTAATTTTTGATGAAAGTACTAAGGATTCTCTGAGTGAAAGTTTTGCAGATCTAGATTTGAACAAGCATGAATCAGATGATGGTGCTGTGAAAGAAGACAAAGGCAAAACTAATGTACAGAATCAACCAGCAGAATCTCAAGGCCTTGAACCTCCTGCTGAACCAAAATCTCAAAGCCTTGAGACAGAAGCTGAAACTTTCTATGATGCTCCCTCTACTGTTTCAAGGACTCAAAGTCTTGAAGGAGAATACTCCTGGGTACCAAGAAAGAAGTTTAAGTACCTTGCAGACCATCCAGCTGACAACATTATATCAGATCCATCAACTGGAACCCAGACAAGAGGACAGTTAAAGAACATGTGTGCTTTTAGTGCATTTGTATCTTTGATTGAGCCTAAGAATACCAAGGAAGCTCTGGAAGATGCAGAATGGATTATTGAAATGCAGAGTGAGCTGAATGAGTTTGAAAGGAACAAGGTTTGGAATCTGGTCCCCAGACCTAAAGAGAAATCAGTTATTGGAACCAGATGGGTATTCAGAAACAAGCTTGATGAGAATGACAAAGTGGTAAGAAATAAAGCCAGACTGGTAGCTCAAGGATATAATCAGGAAGAAGGTATAGATTATGAGGAGACTTTTGCTCCTGTTGCCAGGTTAGAAGCTATCAGAAAGCAAGATAGCTTTCTCTTCAAAGCAGAAGATCCCTAAAAAGTAGGAGGCTGCACATGGGGATAAAAGCTCAGGGATTCCTCTATTGGCAATGGGACTCCGTCTTTTGACAAAGGTGAAGCAAAGGATTCCTCCAAGTTTTCTGCCACATCATAGCATAATATCATGGGCACTTCGGGCTACCCTGGCAAGGGACATCCCAAATGGATTCAGCCTCACATATACCCGAGGACACGCATAAGGTTGTTGATGGGTCACTAGTACATGACCTAAAGAAAGCCTAAAGTGAGGGCAGTGCTCGTGATTATCCCTTGGAACTGCTACTGGGCTTCCATGCCGACAAGCAGTTTCTGAATCTAGGACAAAGAAGCCTAAAAATCTTAAAAAGCGTTATGCTGGGGAACTAGTCTTTGAGAATTTCATCTCTATATAGAAGAATAAGAAGAGATACAATGGCTTGGGTGAGGAAATGAGACTCCTGATCCTTTCCAGGTTTTAAGGCATGGGGGAAAGGTTTGGCATCAGTGGGAAAGTTGATGGGAAGGCTGTTCAGGTTACTGTGGCTTCAAAAGACGAGTTCCGTATCGGGGTCAGGAAAAAAGACGGAGTAGGTCTGATTTCTGGGCGACAGATAAATTTCAACAGATAGGAGTAGTCACTGATTCTCCTGAGTTGATGCTTTCCAGTTTACTGGGTAGTTTGCGACGTGTTGTCCTAGAGCCCTTCCATGCTATAAAGGGGGTGAATCCTACAGTGGTAAGGTAATTCTTTTTAAGATACCGGTCCCTGTTCTACCGGAAAATGTTTGATCAACCAGTAATGAAACGTAATGAATATCGATTAGGGAGCAATATGACCCGATCCGATCTGAGATCCGAGCGATCAGAGACGAATGGAGGGAAGATCCACCATGTTCCGACAAGACTTGATTCGACGTATAACACATATACTCCTATTACCTCCCCACTTACACTTCCAAGAAGAATACAATTGTAACTCCCACCTACAAAGCTATTTCTTTTGTGTTTTAGGCTTCGTAGCTTAAAAACATGCCTTAGCGTATGAATAGTGTTTATTTTTTATAATGTTTTTTGTATTTTATTGCAAATCTGAGCTTGATCCGATCCGAACCCGATCCGACCATGTATTATATGGATCTACGGATCGGATTTGGATGAAATCCGATCCAATCAATTAGAAACCGGTGAGGGTCCGAACAGATCAGGATCGGACATGGATCCCATTTCTCCTGATCGGATGGGGATCCAAATCCGGCCCGTTACCATATTGATCCTTTTTTTGTGGTAAGTGTCGGCACCGGCAACTTCAAATGCTTAGTGAAACATCCTCCACAGTAAAGCATTACTTCAAAACACACTAAGATGGCAAATAAGAGAAGAATGCCTGCTTAAAGTCACGAGCAACTAGATCCCGAGAGAACCATCTCTCAAGCTAATTATCCGAAATTCAGGCATTTGCATATTTTCAAAAGTTAAGTTCGACATATGTGTTTGTTGTGACCCATGGTCATGGATAGCAATACGAAATGTTGTTAGCTACAGTACGAGGTTTTAGACAAAAATGATGCTTGAACATGATTGGTCTTTACCACATGATTTTAAAAACATTGTCATCTCTTGTGATGATTGACAGAAGATAGAAAACTTAATTTATGTACTGGTTTATAATAAATTATTTTATAATAAAAATAAGATACATCTGCTAATTTTATTAAAGAAACCTACGGTAAGCATACACACAAAATAAAGCTGCTTTTTTTTCTCAAAAAAAATAAAGCTCTTTTCCAACTTATTTTAATAAGACTTTGGCTGACCTTTTATTCTTCTGTTGGGCCCATGCAATTTCTGTCACAGATGGAGGAGTCTTCTCACCGAAGGCTTTGCGTGTCCTCGAACATGCAAAATTAAATAAACACGTCACTATTCTTAATTCATAATTAAAAGTATAATAATTTATAGTTGAAAAAAATATCCCCAAAATAATAACGGTTCGATTTGGTTCGGTTTGCGCAAAAAAGAAAAAAAAAACCCAATCTCGACGGTTCGATTTAATTTCGGTTCGGTTTCGCCTTGGTCTCGGTTTTAGGAGGTTCGGCGATAAGAACACAAAAGAAATTACCATAGCAAGTGGAAGCAAATCGATGAATCCCTGTGAAACAATGTACAACAAAGAAAAACAAATTAAAATAGTGGTACATAGATTCTTAATAACAATATAAACAAGAACTGTAAAGATTGGAAACAGTATCACCTATAAACAATCTCACCAATCTCATTCTTCTTGAAGTACATATCATCCATCTTTCGGTAGGAACTCTCTTTATAAGATGGTAAGCGAAGGAAATGTGATTATGCTCAACAATTAACCCTCTTATATATTAGAAGGTTCATAAAGTACATGCACCCTTTGTGCCACGTGGCGTGTAAAAAGAATGGGAGTTACAAATAATAAAATTAAATACAAATAACGATAACGATAGACCGACGCGCCGTTCTTTCTTGTGTGAACACACGCTCTGGTGCCCTATGAAACATCGATAACCATTGAATCATTCTAATTTTAATTTAATTCATTTAATAGAGGACAATGTTTCTTTAACAAACTTGGGTAGTAAATGATAAAATGAATATTTGAATTGACGAATAGACACTTGTCAGATTAAATTGGATTCATAATATTATTCCTTTATGGACGATAAATATATCATTAAATAAATACATTAGATGCAAAAAGTTATAATTGTGTCAAAAAGGCATCATTAATAGTATTTCTTTAGTAGAAGAAGGTAGCGTATGATTTGACATCTCAGAATTTAGTTTTGTGATAAAAAAAATTGCAGTTTGTGTACTATGTCAAAATATGTTTCAAGTATACACCTCGTCAATTGTTCCTTGCCCGAGTTGGCGTAATAAATTTAAACCGATGTATTATTTTATGAACACATGTAAAATGAATTTGTTTTTTAGCACGGTTTCAAATTACTATATATATTGGTTTCCCTATCCACAAGCCGTAATATTTCCATCTTGATATTAGTTTGTTTATTTTCTTTGTGCGATACAAGTATTGCGTGTTTTACACTACGTTTTAAATATTTAAACTTAGAGCGGTATCTGTTATTTGCATACGCTGTGCATTTTCCTCCACTTGACCTCATGCTCGGGAAAGCTAACTACAAAAGTATTAAAGGGTTTCCGTATCCGCAACGCGCAATATTTAATTTTTATTTTAATTTGTATATTTTCTTTTACTATAAAAGTAGTGCGTGGTTTGAACAATATTTCAATTATCTAAATTTAAAGTCACAATTGTTGGTTTGTGCAATGTATGAATTTTCCTTTCATTTACTCTCATGCACGGCAATTTGGACAAAAAATATACAAAAGTAAATTACTGGCTGTCGTATCCACAAACCAAAATCTTTTCTTTTTAAGTTAAATTTGTTTACTTTCTTTGTGCGAACAATCACCGTGTAGTTTGCAATACGTTTTCAGTATCCAATTTATAACCACGCCTGTTAGTTTACAATAATATATGTCTTCCCTTCATTTAACCTCATGCACAGTTTTATAAAAGAAATAACTACAAAATATAATTAACATTTTCTGTATCACAATTTTTTTTCTTCTAATATTTAAGTTTTCTTTTTTCTTTGTGTGATATACATAGCGCGTGGTTTGTTCTATGTTCTCAAATATCAAAATTTCGAGCTACAACGCCAACATGTTGGTTTGCGCACGACATGCATTTGCCCTCCATTTACCCGAACGATGATTAAATCAAAGATTAACTATGAAAGAAATAACTACAAAATATAATTAACATTTTCTGTATCACAATTTTTTTTCTTCTAATATTTAAGTTTTCTTTTTTCTTTGTGTGATATACATAGCGCGTGGTTTGTTCTATGTTCTCAAATATCAAAATTTCGAGCTACAACGCCAACATGTTGGTTTGCGCACGACATGCATTTTCCCTCCATTTACCCGAACGATGACTAAATCAAAGATTAACTACATAAACAAATAATGTGTTTCCGTATATGGGAGCCACATATTTCCGTATTTAGATTTATTTGTGTTATTAAGTAGCGCAGTTTGCAACAACTACTTTCAAATAACTAAATTGAAGCCACAACGGTTAGTTTGCACATAATATGCACATTTCTTGCATTTATACTCTTACAAAGTGACATAATTAATGGTTGCAGTATCCACAAGCCGCAATATTATCTTCTCGTGTTTAATTCGTATATTTTCTTTGTGTGATACAGGTAGCGTGTGGTTTTCTCTACGTCCAATATCTAAAATTAAAGACCCAACTGTTGGTTTGCAAGATATGCATTTTTTCCTTCATTTTTTTTCTTACGCGCAGTTAATTTGTTTATTTTTTGTGTTGTACAAATTAGTGGACGGTTTTCACTACAATTCTAAGAAAAAAGAGCCACTTGTTACGATCAGTATTTTTTTTGTGTGTCTATTTACCCTGTCTCATGCACGACGGTTTGAAGGAAAGTTAAATAAAAAAGATAACTATTGCTTGACATATCCACAAGCAGCAAAATTTTCTTTCATAGTTTAATATGTATATTATCTTAATTTTATTTCACCGCAAGTTAGAAGAACCATCCTCGGCTGAGAAAAAGCTGTTGTGCTATATATATATATATATCTGCTCTCATAATACACATTCGGGGGGCCTCATGAACTGGTTCCTATCTTTCACTTATAATAGGCCAGCTGCATAATTAAGACCTACAATGCAATCTCTTATAAGACAATCCTCTATACATAGCTAATGGTTTCCTTAAAATTGTTTGTTTCGGTTTACTTTACTTGATATGAAACAAGAGGACCCTGGCTTCAACAGAAGCAATGCAGAGTCTCTTTTGTAAGGATATTGAGAGGTTTGGGCAATGCAAACCCGATTTTAATTATGTAACTAGTTCTTTGGACCTTAACAAACCACAAAAATACCTGTTTCAAGATCTAGGATGGTGGAGTTGTTTAATATTTTCCGTCTTGTACTAAAAACAAATTTGTTGGTAATGGAACTTAGAAAGGTATTTCAGGTGTATACAAAGTCCATTTCTTTGATTATAAATCCTGCAGATTTGGGAATGTGCCGACAGAGCTATACTCTGATTGATAAGTCAAAATGTGGAAACTTTTTTTTGATTAATACCGAAATGTGGAAACTGTTTGTTGTTTGTTGTTCTATTAATCTGCAACAGGACTACATGTATTTTTGTTGTTAATAACCTAGTTTGTGAGGGAAAATGACGGTCTTGATATAAGTAGATATATCATTAAGCCCTAGTTAAACACTTGTATACTGAAGATTCTGTACTCCGAACCAGATAGTGCCTTTTTTTCATACAGTTCTGGTATCTCAAATAGCCATTTTCTGCCTGCCGCAAGCTAGTGAGATTATACGAAGAAAAATATGTTTTCGCTCTCTAATTACATGCAAAAGTCCTTTGTGTATGTATAATGGTATATGCATAAATTAGCTGACCAGTTCTCCTAGATATTCCAATTGATTTCACATCTAGGTCATTAGAAATTTCTCGTGTAGTAAATCAATCCCGCGTATGTGATACATTTTAACACACACCCATACTTGTTCCTCAGAATTGTCTACCGGAAGAGACTGAGTCATATCTGTCTTTCCAATTATATTCCACCAACAAGCAGAAGCATACACTCATATTTCCTGTTATATTAATTGATCAAGTGTGATGGATAAAAGAAATCGTTATTTTTAAATGATTGCGCACACATTGGTTAACCGAAAAGCTGAGAATCCTCTTGGTCACTGAATGTCCACCTAGCTGTGTTGCAGATTTCCCATACCCTAACAAGTTCTCTATGTGATGCGGATACCCGTACTTGCATGAAGATTTATGTCTGAGTCGCTTTCTTACAACACGGCCGTAGCTGGTTTGTGCTTTTGCTGAAGCCTTTGAGGTGAAATTGTTCTGAAATTTTAATGGTCGCAACTCGCAAGTTCTAGTTCACGATAGCTTGATAATAAACCAAATGTACTCCACCATGGTTATTAACATATATGTAGATGTTACTGAACTGGACAGGTCAAGGGTCTGGTTTTCAATCCGCTTTATTTAGTGTCGTGCCACTTTGTTAGAACTCGTACTGGCAACCAAGTCGGTGCTCATAGGACAACTACCACTCTCTCTCGGCAAGGACTTGAGCTTGAGATGAACCCTTCAGTTTAATCAAAGTCATACTACTCAATCCTTTTTTACCTTAGTAAATACACTCATTTCTTTGCCTTATGTTTGGTTAGATATAAATACACTCATTTCTTTGCCTTATTTTTGGGTAGATATGCTTGTGCGTTGCCGTCTAAGCCACCTTACTATTCCACAAGGGACAAAAAGAGAAGACCATATCCGTTTTTTTTGGCAGCATCATTGAAAAATCAGGGGCAACCAGAGATGCATGATAAAAATATCTCATCCACGATACGGAACACACTGGCCATGGCATACAAAAATTTCTCCCTCTCAAGAGAAGTTTGTCTCTTGTTGTTTACCATCCCCAATACCAAACTCAAGGTTATAAGAAAAGTCAACAATGTGAATTTTTCGACACTTACCTCTAGTTCTTAAAACCTCCCATTAACTGCCAATTGTGATTAACCAATTACTAGTGAGGGCCTGATGGGTAAGCTACCTTATCCTCCTTTGTGACACAACTGAAAAAGTAAATTGTCGACGATGATTTCCTGAGAACTACGTGACAGTGTCAGTTACTTTTTGTACGTGGAAATATGTAGGATATAGTCATTTAAGATAGCTCAAGTGAGATATTGAATAAACACAAAGTGTGAAGAGCTACTATACTGAAGTATACAGTTCATTATTGATATGTTCAGTTGGATGATAAAAGCTGGTTGATTATATTTTTTTAAGGGCAGTAAGAATATTTGTAAATGGTCTTTATTTATGCCACATGTCTATCAAGATTATAATATCTTGGCTCATGAGATTTTACTTCATAATACTTCTGTGAGCAATGGGTTACCTAAGAATTGAAAATGATGATTCATTGGGGGTTTATCGGCAGAACCAGGACTAGCGTCGACCTCATTTCCATTCACCAATGACGGAACACTTGAGCTTTTAAAGCAGTGACATGTATCTTAAAATAAACTTGTCTTACCACTGCAGGGTTGACCCCTTTTGTAGCATGGAAAGGATCAAGGGAAACACCTCGCAAACTGCTCGGTAAACTGAAAAGCATCCGCTAAGGAGAATCATAGTTTACTCTTTGTTGAAAATTATTTGTTGCCACAAAAGTCGCACCCGCTCCATCTTTTTTGTGACCTCGATACGTAACTCATCTTATGAAGACACACTAACCTTCCCAACCTTCCCAATTACTTTCCTCAATGATACCACACCTCTCTCCGCATGCCCTAAAATCTTCACAAATTCAGAAGACCTCATTTCCTTGCCCAAGTCTTTATTTCTATTCTTCTTCTCTATGGAGACTGATTTCTAAGAGACCATCCCCTCACCACAACGCTATTTAACCTTAGGCTTCTTTGTCCCGGATTCAGTAACTGCTTGTCGGCTAGGAAACCTAGCACTAATTCCAGTGGCCAAATCACGAGCACTTCCTTCACCTTGGGCTTGCTTAGGTCACGTACTACTAACCCATCAAAGACCTTAGGTATGTCCTCAGGCACATGTGAGGCTGAATCTATCTGGGATGTACCTTGCCCAGGGTAGCCAGAAGTGCCCGTCATAGTATGATCTGACAGGGCTGAAAACTCGGAGGAACCATTTGCTTCAACTTTTTCAAAAGATGGAGTCCCATTCGCCAATAGTGGAACCCATATCTTTTATTACTATGTGCAGCCTCCTGAGATTTAGGGATGTTCTGCTTTGAAGAGACTACATACTGCAAGAAAGCAAGATAGCTTTCTCTTCAAAGCAGAAGATCCCTAAAAAGTAGGAGGCTGGACATGGGGATAAAAGCTCAGGGATTCCTCTATTGGCAATGGGACTCCGTCTTTTGACAAAGGTGAAGCAAAGGATTCCTCCAAGTTTTCTGCCACATCAGAGCATAATATCATGGGCACTTCGGGCTACCCCGGCAAGGGACATCCCAAATGGATTCAGCCTCACATATACCCGAGGACACGCATAAGGTTGTTGATGGGTCACTAGTACATGACCTAAAGAAAGCCTAAGGTGAGGGCAGTGCTCGTGATTATCCCTTAGAACTGCTGCTAGGCTTCCATGCCGACAAGCAGTTTCTGAATCTGGGACAAAGAAGCCTAAAAATCTTAAAAAGTGTTCTGTTGGGGAACTAGTCTTTGAGAATTTCATCTCTATATAGAAGAAGAAGAGATACAATGGCTTGGGTGAGGAAATGAGACTCCCGATCCTTTCCAGGTTTTAGTGCATGGGGGAAAGGTTTGGCATCAGTGGGAAAGTTGATGGGAAGGCTGTTCAGGTTACTGTGGCTTCGAAAGACGAGTTCCGTATCGGGGTCAGGAAAAAAGACGGAGTACGTCTGATTTCTGTGGCGACAGATAAATTTCAACAGATAGGAGTAGTCACTGATTCTCCTGAGTTGATGCTTTCCAGTTTACTGGGTAGTTTGCGACGTGTTGTCCTAGAGCCCTTCCATGCTATAAAGGGGGTGAATCCTACAGGGGTAAGGCAATTCTTTTTAAGATACCGGTCCCTGTTCTACCGGAAAATGTCTGATCAACCAGTAATGAAACGTAATGAATATCGATTAGGGAGCAATATGACCCGATCCGATCTGAGATCCGAGCGATCAGGATTGGATCCGAATCCGATCCAATTGAAAATCAATCGGATTAGGATTTGGAAAGCGAGACCCGATCAGAGGTTGATCTTGATTTGAATCGGAGGGAAGATCCACCATGTTCCGACAAGACTTGATTCGACGTATAACACATATACTCCTCTTACCTCCCCACTTACACTTCCAAGAAGTATACAATTGTAACTCCCAACTACAAAGCTATTTCTTTTGTGTTTTAGGCTTCGTAGCTTACAAACATGCCTTAGCTATGAACTAGTGTTTATTTTTTATAATGTTTTTTATATATTATTTTAAATCTTAGCTTGATCCGATCCGAACCTGATCCGACCATGTATTATATGGATCTATGCTGAACGAACTCCGATCCAATCAATCCGAAATCGGTGACGGTCCGAACAAATAAGGATCGGACATGGATCCCATTTCTCCTGATCGGATGGGGATCCAGATCCGATCCGTTACCATCTCTAATACCGATCCATTTTTTGTGATAAGTGTCGGCGCCGACAACTTCAAATGCTTAGTGAAACATCCTCCACAGTAAAGCATTACTTCAAAACACACTAAGATGACAAATGAGAGACGAATGCCTGCATAAAGTCACGACCAACTAGATCCCGAGAGAACCATCTCTCAAGCTAATTATCTGAAATTCAGACATTGGCATATTTTCAAAAGCTAAGTTCGACATATGTGTTTGTTGTGACCCATGGTCACGGATAGCAATACGAAATGTTGTTAGCTACAGTACGAGGTTTTAGACATAAATGATGCTTGAACATGATTGGTCTTTACCACATGATTTTAAAAAAATTGTCATCTCTTGTGATGATTGGCAGAAGATAGAAAGCTTAATTTATGTACCGGTTTATAATAAATTATTTTATAATTAAAATAAGTTACATCTGCTAATTTTATTAAAGAAACCTACGGTAAGCATACAAACAAAATAAAGCTGCTTTTTTTTTCAAAAAAAATAAAGCTGCTTTTCCAACTTATTTTAAAAAGACTTTGGCTGACCTTTTATTCTTTTGTTGGGCCCATGCGTTTTCTGTCATAGATGGAGGAGTCTTTTCACCGAAGGCTTTTAAGTAGCTTGACCGCGTGTCCTTGTACATGCAAAATTAAATAAACACGTCACAATTCTTAATTCATAATTAAAATTATAGTAATTTATAAATGAAAAAAATATCCCCAAAAGAATATAGTGTGATAGAAATTCAACAGACGGCTTAAATAATCATTAATTTTATTTTGTAAATACTTTGACCCGTGGATTGGGTTGGGTATAGATTCTTTTAGAATGTTGCAGGCCCGAGTTGGAGTCTTGGCTCGATCGGCAGGTTGGGTTGAGATTGAGCTGACTCTTTTAAACACTTGGCCCTATTCGGCCCGGCCCAACCAAGCCTAGCCTACCACACAACCAGGCCTAATTTTAACTGTCATCGTGCTTGTGATTTTTATAAAAGGAATTAGGTTTGACCTTAATGCTATAGTATCAAGATCCTGAACCCCACTAATTCTAAATTCTAGATAATAAACATAAATTCCGGACCGCCTATCTTTTCGGACCGTTCACTAATTTTGTCATATGTACGGACATACACGACCATCACTAAAGTTGGGTTCCATTAAATTATGTGTACGCAAATCTACGACAACTTCCTGAAAAGTTAATATTGTGTAATGGTAATGGTTAACTGTAAAAATATTATTGATGTTTATGCGCGTAAATTAACTACACAGAGTGCGTGATAAGAACACAAAGGATTTTACCATAGCAAGTGGAAGCAAATCGATGAATCCCTATGAAACAATGTACAACAAAGAAAAATCAATTAAAATAGTGGTACATAGATTCTTAATAACAATATAAACAAGAACCGTAAAGATCGGAAACAATATCACCTATAAACATTCTCACCAATCTCATTCTTCTTGAAGTACATGTCATCCATCTTTCGGTAGGAACTCTCTTTATAAGATGGTAAGCCAAGGAAATGTGATTATGCTCAACAATTAACCCTCTTATATATTAGGAGGTTCATAAAGTACATGCACCCTTTGTGCCACGTGGCATGTAAAAAGAATGGGAGTTACAAATAATAAAATTAAATAAAAATAACGATAACGTTAGACCGACGCGCCGTTCTTTCTTGTGTGAACACACGCTCTGGTGCCCTATGAAACATTGATAATCATTGAATCATTCTAATTTTAATTTAATTCATTTAATAGAGGACAATGTTTCTTTAACAAGCTTGGGTAGTAAATGATAAAATGAATATTTGAATTGACGAATGCACACTTGTCAAATTAAATTAGATTCTTAATATTATTCCTTTATGGACGATAAATATATCATTAAATAAATACATTAGATGCAAAAAGTTACAATTGTGTAAAAAATGCATCATTAATAGTATTTCTTTAGTAGAAGAACGTAGCGTATGATTTGACATGTCAGAAATTTAATTTTGTGATGAAAAATTACAGTTTGTGTAATATGTCGAAATATGTTTCAAGTATACACCTCGTCAATTGTTCCTTGCCTAAGTTGGCGTACTAAATTTAGACCGATATATTATTTTATGAACACATGTAAAATGATTTTTTTAGTACGGTTAAAAATTACTATATATATAGTGGTTTCCCTATCCACAAGCCGTAATATTTCCATCTTGATATTAGTTTGTTTATTTTCTTTGTGCGATACAAGTAGTGCGTGTTGTACACTACGCTTTAAATATTTAAGCTTAGAACGGTAGCTGTTATTTGCATACGCTGTGTCATACGTTGTGCATTTTCCTCCATTTGACCTGATGCTCGGGAAAACTAACTACAAAAGATATTAAAGGGTTTCCGTATCCGCAACCCGCAATATATAATTTTTATTTTAATTTGTATATTTTATATTACTACAAAAATAGTGCGTGGTTTGAACAATATTTCAATTATCTAAATTTAAAGTCACAATTGTTGGTTTGTGCAATGTATGCATTTTCCTTTCATTTACTCTCATGCACGGCAATTTGGACAAAAAATATACAAAAGTAAATTATTGGATGTCGTAACCACAAACCAAAATCTTTTCTTTTTAAGTTAAATTTGTGTATTTTTTTTGTGCGAACAATCACCGTGTAGTTTGCAATACGTTTTCAGTATCCAATTTATAACCACGACTGTTAGTTTGTAATGATAAATGTCTTCCCTTCATTTAACCTCATGCACAGTTTTATAAAAAGAAATAACTACAAAATATAATTAACATTTTCTGTATCACAACTTTTTTTCTTCCAATATTTAAGTTTCTTTTTTCTTTGTGTGATATACAAAGCGCGTGGTTTGTGCTATGTTTCTCAAATATCAAATTTCGAGCTACAACGTCAACATGTTGGTTTGTGCACGACATGCATTTGCCCTCCATTTACCCGAACGATGATTAAAATAAAGATTAACTACATAAACAAATAAATTGTTTCCGTATATGCGAGCCACATATTTCCGTATTTAGTTTTATTTGTGTCATTACGTAACACAGTTTGCAATAACTACTTTCAAATTAATAAATTCGAAGCCACAACGGTTAGTTTGCACATAATATGCACATTTCTTGCATTTATAGTCTTACAATGTGACATAATTAATGGTTGCAGTATGCACAAGCCGCAATATTATCTTCTCGGGTTTAATTCGTATATTTTCTTTGTGTGATACAGGTAGATTGTGGTTTTCTCTACGTCCAATATCTAAAATTATAGACCCAACTGTTGGTTTGCAAGATATGAATTTTTCCTTCATTTTTCTCTTACGCGCATTTAATTTGTTTTTTTTTGTGTTGTACAAATTAGTGCGATACAAGTAGTGCGTGTTTTACACTACATTTTAAATATTTAACCTTAGAGCGGTAGCTGTTATTTTCATACGTTGTGCATTTTCCTCCATATGACCTCATGCTCGGGAAATCTAACTACAAAAGATATTAAAGGGTTTCCGTATCCGCAACCCGAAATATATAATTTTTATTTTAATTTGTATATTTTCTTTTTACTATAAACGTAGTGCGTGGTTTGAAGAATATTTCAATTATCTAAATTTAAAGTCACAATTGTTGGTTTGTGCAATGTATGCATTTTCCTTTCATTTACTCTCATGCACGACAATTTGGACAAAAAATATACAAAGTAAATTACTGGCTGTCGTATCCACAAACCAAAATCTTTTCTTTTTAAGTTAAATTTGTGTAATTTCTTTGTGCGAACAATCACCGTGTAGTTTGCAATACGTTTTCAGTATCCAATTTATAACCACGACTGTCAGTTTGCAATAATACATGTCTTCCCTTCATTTAACCTCATGCACATGTTTTATAAAAGAAATAACTACAAAATATTATTAACATTTTCTGTATCACAACTTTTTTTCTTCTAATATTTAAGTTTTCTTTTTTTCTTTGTGTGATATACATAGCGACGTGGTTTGTTCTATGTTTCTCAAATATCAAAATTTCGGGCTACAACGTCAACATGCTGGTTTGCGCACGACATGCATTTGCCCTCCATTTACCCGAACGATGATTAAATTAAAGATTAAATACATAAACAAATAAATTGTTTCCGTATATGCGAGCCACATATTTCTGTATTTAGCTTTATTTGTGTCATTACGTAGCGCAGTTTGCAATAACTACTTTCAAATAACTAAATTCGAAGCCACAACGGTTAGTTTGCACATAATATGCACATTTCTTGCATTTATACTCTTATAATGTGACATAATTAGTGGTTGCAGTATCCACAAGCCGCAATATTATCTTCTCGGATTTAATTCGTATATTTTCTTTGTGTGATACAGGTAGCGTGTGGTTTTCTCTACGTCCAATATCTAAAATTAGAGACCCAACTGTTGGTTTGCAAGATATGCATTTTTTCCTTCATTTTTCTCTTACGCGCAGTTAATTTGTTTATTTTTTGTGTTGTACAAATTAGCGGACGGTTTTCACTACAATTATAATAAAAAAGAGCCACTTGTTAAGATCAGTAATTTTTTTTTTAGTGTCTATTTACCCTGTCTCATGCACGACGGTTTGAAGGAAAGTTAAATACAAAAGATAACTATTGCTTGACATATCCACAAGCAGCAAAATTTTCTTTCATAATTTAATATGTATATTATCTTAATTTTATTTCACCTCAAGTTATTGTGCTATATATATCTGCTCATAGTGAAAGATAAGAACCATCTGAGAAAAAGTTGTTGTGCTATATATATCTGCTCTCATAATACACATTCGTGGGCCTCATGAACTGGTTCCTATCTTTCACTTACAATTGGCCAGTTGCATAATGGCCCTGTTTGGATAACAAGATTGAGCTTGTTTGGTTAACAAATCAGGTGGATGTTTGGATTGAGGGGTTTTGGTTTTGAGGTTTTGACTTTTATGTGAGTAGAAAAGTGAGTGGAATGTGGGTCCTATCAATTTTTAGGTTGAAGTTGTGGTTAACTTTTCATAGAGGTTAACTAAACCATGATATCCAAACAAGGCCGATGAAGACCTTCAATGCAATCTCTGACAAGACAATCGTCTATAGATAGCTAATGGTTTCTTGAAAATTGTTTATTTCGGTTTACTTTACTTGATATGAAACAAGAGTGTTGAGTCAAGATCCCTGAATGTGCTTTGGCTGGTAATTGTTTTGAGTGATGAAAGACAAAAGGCTAAAAAAGTAAGCAGCAAAGCAATCCAGTAATCTCAAGGCCTTGAGATTGACTAAACTTCAAAGCCTTGAGTTATCTTATTCTGCTTTATGTTCTAACATTTCTGTGTTGCAGAATTGGATATCTGATTATGCAAATCTATGGATATGGTATATACTTGTGGATTATACTATTTATATATCTAACACAATTGCAGATGATCAGAACAGGAAGAATCAAAGTTATCTGGGTTTAACTTTGAAACTCTGTGAAGCAGGTTCAGAGCTCCAAGGCCTTGAGATATGCCTTGAGCTGCTGACAGTTTTTACAGAACTTAATTGATTCTTTATTGCAGGTTATGACTCTTAGTATTGTGATTATTTCCTCACTTCTAAGTGTCTTAAACTTGTTTTTCATGATTCATATGTTTTATAAGATATGCAGGTTATTGTTCTTAGTTTATTAAACAATTTTATCAGAAACTGTATAACCAAACAGTCTGAGTACTGTTAGCTGTCTGGATTTTGTTGTTGCAGTATTTCTATGCTGTTGCAATATTTCTATGCTTTTGCAGGGTTGTTAAACGTGCAGGATTAATCTCAACAAACTCCAACGGATATCCACTTGAAGCTGTTTGAATTTAAGTTGAAAACAGAAGGAGGATTTGTAGGAACTGAGATCCTAAAATCTCTCAATCAGTTGCAGCTGTGGATAAAAGAGACTGGTTTGAATTTTGAAGAAAAAGAAGAGGCTTGCAGAATACTCTGAGAGGTGTGACAAAATCGTGGTAAATCATCCATTCAAACACACAATCATTCAAGCTTCATTCCAGACTTTTGAAGATCAAATCAATCCAGTTTTCCAGAAGAACACTTCTAGGCTTCAACAGCTTATTTTCATACTGTATTCTTCACTTGTACTTCCATCTGTGTATCTCTATATTATCTTAAACCTCATATTACCTAGTGGTTGGTTTTTCAAGTGAACAACAAGAGGTTCTTGTTAGCTCAACAGTTAGTAGCTAGAACTAGATAGGTTTGGAGCCACAAGCTGTATAGGTGTAAGGGAAATCACTTAGGCTTGAAGGTCTATGGTTGTTTCTGTGTGAGTAATAAGAAGTGTTTGCCCAATCCTGGTGGGATTAGATCCCTCAGGCAGAGATTAGGTCCATTGGGACTGAACTTTGTAAACTGCTTTGTGTTCTTTACTTTTCTGTTTGATTATTATCTGCTGCACACAACTCAGATCAAACTAGGGTTTAAAAGCTATTTAGAATTTTTCACAACTCAAGGCCATGAAGCTTACTATTTTGCCTTTGTAAGTTTTAGACAGTTTAGAAAATCTCAATGCCTTGAGATTTGCGTTTCACACAAAGCTTTCCTGTTAAACTTTAAGTTTTGAAAAAAGTTTCCATACTCTATTCAACCCCCCTTCTAGAGTATTTAGGTCCTGTATTTAGTCTACATTACATACTTTCAATTGGTATCAGAGCTTGTGTCACTGTTTTTAGATCTAACAATCTGGTGACTATGAGTAACGTAGGAGATGGTGGATTCTCACAAGGAAGGGCAGCCAACAGACCTCCATTGTTCTGTGGTGACAACTTCATGAATTGGAAGGCTTTGATGAAGATGTTCATCATAGATTAAGACATGGAACTACGGTCAATAGTTCAGAATGGTCCTCATGAGTACTACACTACAATTGATGGATTCAGAACTGTCAAGTCTGAGGAAAATCTTTCAGTCACTGAACTGGAAAAGGTATCCAAAAATTACAAGGCTATGAATTTGCTATACTGTGCTTTAAATGCAGATAAGTTCAACAGAGTGTCAAACTGCAAGAGTGCCAAAGAAGTGTGGGATAAACTGGTTCTGACATATGAAGGAACCAGCCAGGTTAAGCAGACAAAAATCAACATTCTTCTGAGGCAATATGAGCTGTTCGAGATGAATTCAGATGAGACCATCAAGGAAATGTTCAAAAGATTTACTTATGTGGTGAACAACCTGGAATCATTGGGAAAGAAGTTCTCAAATGAAGAGAAGGTCAGAAAGATTTTGAGAAGTTTGCCAAAAGCCAAGTGAGAGCCAAAGACAACAGTCATTGAGGAAGCTCAAGACTTGAGTCTTCTTCAGCTAGATGATCTACAAGGAAAGCTACTCACTCATGAAATGTCCATGAAGGATGTGGAAGGTGATTTGAGTGAAAATATCAGGATAACACTTAAGGCAAAAGACAGTGAAAAATCTCAAAGCCTTGAGACTGAGGAGGAACCTGATGATGAAGAGGCTTTAGCATTGATCTCCAAAGCCTTGGCCAGGATTCTCAAAAAGAAAAGAAACTCTGGTAACAGGGATTACAACAGAGAGAGATCAAGACCCTCAGGCAGCAAGGATTACAAAGGTAAATCTTCATCACAGTCACATAAAACTAAAGTAATGAATTATTTTGAGTGTGGTGATGCAGATCATTTAGTAAGGGACTGTCCACAAAAGGAGAAGAACAGGAACTTTCAGAAAAAGGATGGTGACAACAGAAGGAAGAAAGCCATGATGGCTTCTTGGAGTGATTCTGATTCATCAAGTGACTCAGACACAGAAGAAGAGCAAGCAAACTTATGCCTCATGGCAAAGAATAATGAGGAAAGTTCATCAGGCAGACACATTGAAGACGTGGTAAAACATTTACTTGCTAGTCCCTCTGATGTACTTCCTGAAATTCTCAAAAGTATGTTTTTAAATGAGGAAAGTTATATAAATGAGATTTTTGCTTTAAAGATTAAGGTTCATGAGCAGGTAAAAGAAAACCTGGACCTAGTATTGTCAAACAAAACTGTTGAAGTTTCTAAGACAAAACTGGAAAAAGACTTCAAGGCCTTGGATAGCAGGTTCAAAGTCTTGAATGCACAGATAAAAGAGGTTGTTGATCAAAACACTCTTTTAGCTGAAAGATATGCTGATCTAAAGACTCATTCTAAGAATTTAGAACAACAGATCTGCTCTTTGATTGAGAAACTTCAAGAGTCAAAGAAGGTCCTGGCAAAGTTTACAGGCTCAGAACATAATCTGAATCTCATTCTTGGAGAAAGCCTGAAATCAATGCATAAAAGTGGGAATCCAAATTTTCCAAAGAAAGGCCAAACTACTTTTGTCAAATATGGTAGCAGACATTCTCCAAAATGTCATTACTGTGGAAAAATTGGTCATGTCAGATTAACTTGTCCCTTCAGAAGTTGAGAACCTCACATTATGAGGAATACTTATCCTTATCAGCTTAAGGGACATGTTAGGCAGATTTGGGTTCCAAAAGGAATTAGGCCACCAAATATGGCTGATTCTGAGTATGACTCAAAGTTTTGCACTTGGTCTAACAGTCTGTTGAGGCAATGATTTGTTTTTGCAGGATGTCTCCAAGGCCTTGAAAGATCAGAAATGGATATCAGACAGTGGATGTTCCAGACATATGAGTGGAAAGAGATCTCTCTTTACTCAACTTACAGAAAAATCTGGAGGAACAATCACACTTGGTGACAAAGCAAAATGCAATATCATTGGTATAGGTAGTATTGGTAATGGTTCTACAAATTCTATATCTGATGTTTATCTGGTAGATGGACTTAAGTATAATTTGCTTAGTATCTCTCAGTTATGTGATAAAGGTTATAAAGCTGTATTTGACAAGGAGAAATGTGTGGTGCAAGATGAGAAATCTGGCGATTGCATACTCACTGCTCCTAGATCATATAATATATATGCTATTAATACTAATAGTGTTGCAGGTGACAAGCTAAAATACCTCAAGGCCTTGAAGGAAGATTCAAAGCTTTGGCACAGAAAGCTTGGGCATATTAGTATACATACTTTGAATAAACTCATCTCAAAGGACTTGGTAAGAGGTTTACCATCAAAGAAATTTTCAGATGATGAGGTTTGCAATGCATGTGTACAAGGTAAACAGACCAGAAGCTCATTTAAGTCAAAGAACTTTGTAAGTACTTCTAGACCCTTAGAATTGCTGCATATAGACTTGTGTGGTCCTATGAGAGTTGAGACCCCAAAAGGTAAAAGGTATATGCTTATAATTGATGATTATTCTAGATTTACTTGGGTGATGTTTATTAGAGACAAAACTGAAGCTTTATCTGAGTTTTCTAGATTGTGCAAAGAGCTTCAAACTTTGAAAAACTTACCTGTTGCATCCATTAGAAGTGATCATGGTAGAGAGTTTGATCAACTTGACTTTGATTTGTTTTGTGTAAAGCATGGTATTTCACACAACTTTTCTGCACCTAGAACTCCACAGCAAAATGGAGTAGTTGAAAGGAAAAATAGGACACTTGAGGATATGTCAAGAACCATGCTTCTTGAAAGTAATTTGCCAAAATTTTTATGGGAAGAAGCTGTTAATACTGCCAATTATGTGCTGAATAGATGCTTGATCAGACCTATTTTGAAAAAGACTCCCTACGAACTGTTTAAAGGGAGAAAGCCTACTGTTTCTTATTTTAAACCATTTGGTTGTATTTGTTTTGTGAATAATAATGGTAGAGACAATCTTGGTAAGTTTGATGCTAGAAGTGATGAAGGTGTATTTCTTGGATATTCTCAAACTAGCAAAGCTTATAGAGTTTATAATAGAAAAACCAAGATTGTGGAAGAGAGCATTCATGTAATTTGATGAAAGTACTAAGGATTCTCTGAGTGAAAGTTTTGCAGATCTAGATTTGAACAAGCATGAATCAGATGATGATGCTGTGAAAGAAGACAAAGGCAAAACTAATGTACAGAATCAACCAGCAGAATCTCAAGGCCTTGAACCTCCTGCTGAACCAAAATCTCAAAGCCTTGAGGCAGAAGCTGAAACTTTCTATGATGCTCCCTCTACTGTTTCAAGGACTCAAAGCCTTGAAGGAGAATACTCCTGGGTACCAAGAAAGAAGTTTAAGTACCTTGCAGACCATCCAGCTGACAACATTATATCAGATCCATCAACTGGAACCCAGACAAGAGGACAGTTAAAGAACCTGTGTGCTTTTAGTGCATTTGTATCTTTGATTGAGCCTAAGAATACCAAGGAAGCTCTGGAAGATGCAGAATGGATTATTGCAATGCAGAGTGAGCTGAATGAGTTTGAAAGGAACAAGGTTTGGAATCTGGTCCCCAGACCTAAAGAGAAATCAGTTATTGGAACCAAATGGGTATTCAGAAACAAGCTTGATGAGAATGGCAAAGTGGTAAGAAATAAAGCCAGACTGGTAGCTCAAGGATATAATCAGGAAGAAGGTATAGATTATGAGGAGACTTTTGCTCCTGTTTCCAGGTTAGAAGGTATCAGAATACTTCTTGCATTTGTATCTCACAATCACATAAAGCTTTATCAAATGGATGTTAAATGTGCTTTTCTAAATTGATATTTACAAGAAGATGTTTTTGTAGCACAACCTCCTGGTTTTGAAGATGAAAATTTTCCTGATCATGTATATAAACTGGATAAAGCTCTTTGTGGTTTAAAACAAGCTCCAAGGGCTTGGTATGACAGACTTTCAAAATTTCTACTTGAAAACAATTTCAGAAGAGGCTTAGTTGACAAAACTCTTTTCATTAAACACCAACAAAGTGATTTGTTAGTAGTTCAGATTTATGTAGATGATATATTATTTGGTGCTACTAATGATGCTCTTTCAAAAGAGTTTTATAGTCTGATGTGCAGGGAGTTTGAGATGAGCTTAATGGGTGAACTGAATTTCTTTCTTGGACTTCATATATTACAAATGAAGAAAGGAATTTTTGTGCATCAAGGAAAATATACCAATGACTTATTGAATAAGTACAACATGTCACAGTCCAAGGTGCTTAAGACCCCTATGAGTTCATCACTCTATTTAGACAAAGATTTAACTGGTAAGAGTGTGAATCAGAAGGAATACAGAGGTATGATTGGTTCACTATTATATTTAACTGCTAGCAGACCTGACATTATGTTCAGTGTCTGTATGTGTGCTAGATTCCAAGCAGATCCTAAGGAAAGTCATCTAACTGCAGTTAAAAGAATTTTTAGATATTTGAATGGAATAGGGCTTTGGTATCCAAGAAGATCTAATTTTATGTTGAGGGGCTATTCAGATGCAGATTTTGCAGGATATAAAGTAGACAGGAAAAGTACTTCTGGATGCTGTCAATTTCTTGGATCTTCAATGATCAGTTGGCATTCCAAAAAGTAAAATTTAGTAGCATTATCAACTACAGAAGTTGAATATATTGCAGCTGGTGCTTGTTGTTCACAAGTGTTATGGATTGCTCAGCAACTTAGAGATCTTGGCTACAACTTCAGAAATGTGCCAATTCATTGTGACACTACAAGTGCTATTTCAATCTCTAAGAATCCAGTTCAGCACTCAAGGACAAAGCACATAGATGTGAGACATCATTTCCTTAGAGATCATGCAGAACAAAGTGATGTTGTTTTAAGTTTTATCTCTACTTTAATGCAGATTGCTGATATTTTCACTAAACCTTTGCCAGATGATAGGTTTTCATCTCTAAGGCTTGAATTGGGGATGTTAAACAAGGATGCATTGGTTTAGGGGGAGTATTAGTACCTATATGTATATATGTGCTGGAATCTCAAAGCCTTGTGATTATACTTTCTGAAGCCTTGAAAGTATAGCTCAAAGCTTTGAAGTTTCTCAAACTGCAGAAAATCTCAAGGCCTTGAGATTGTTCTCCAGGTCTTGATAATATCTGTAATTTTTTTTAAAAAAATGGATCATCAAATATTATATCTTATCTTTTTAGATAACTGTATAATATTTGAATTACTCAGAGAATTTTCTAAAATATCCCAAAAATATTTTTCAAGATTCTATGTTTGCATGTAGATATTGCAGAGTCCTTTTATGACTCATCCTTTTCAACCTACTTAAGCTGAAAGTCAGGGCTTATTCTTCTCATTCTCTTCCAATTTTCTGCGAATACTCTCTCTCTCTCTCAATTCCTCTCAATCACATTCTCTTCTCAAAACCGTAAACCCTAAAATGGAGCGCAATCAGCCAGAATTCAGCAACAGGGGAAGCCCTCTGGCAGATCCAAGAAGTGAGCAAACAAGAAGGAGAAGATAGTGATTTCAGATTCAGATTCAGAAAATACTCAAAGCTTTCATGAGGATACCCCTCCTGCAAAGAAGTCAAGGACAGAGAAGGGAGATGAAGGCTCAAGTGTTGATCCACAACAGGAGACTCAGGGTGGTGATCAACCTAGGTCAGAGAAGAAGAAAGGGGGAGAAAATAAAAAGGCTACTGAAGAGGAAAAAGGGAAATCAACTCAGGAAATCCTGAAGAAATCAACAGAAGGAGGACAAGAAAAGACCAAACCCTCTGAGAAGAAGACTAGGGTTAAGTAAGTTGCTGCTGCAACTAAGAAAGGATATGAAGGTAAGAATGTACTTCCAACTGAGTGGTTTGTTAGTTCTGAAGTTAAAACTGTTTGGATGCAAGGATATGCA
This sequence comes from Linanthus parryae, assembly GCA_023055425.1. Taxonomy (NCBI): domain Eukaryota; kingdom Viridiplantae; phylum Streptophyta; class Magnoliopsida; order Ericales; family Polemoniaceae; genus Linanthus; species Linanthus parryae. Next base: position 6,161,206 of record JALGPY010000002.1, read on the forward strand.
TCATCTAAGGTAGCTTTCTGTAGCATGGTTTCTGATGAGTTATTGGATAAACTGGACATAGAATGCATGAGAAAATTGAGGGAAACTGCTGTTTGGAAAGTTCTAAATCCTAGTTCAAAGGCTTATCCTAGGTTAACTAGGTTATTTTCTCTGAACTTGGTGTCTGAAGGTGATGATAGAATGGTATTAACTTCTAAAGTGGCTGGTGTGGATTTGAGGTTAGATCATAGTAATTTTGCCAAAGTCTTGGGCATTCCTAGAAAATACAATGTTGGAGATTATCCTGATAGGAAGGAGTGTTTGGATAAGGAAAATGAGATGTTCTTTGTTGAAGGTGTTCCCTCTGGTCCAAAGTAGTTGACACACTCTGTGCTCAACTGTGAAGCCAAAATTTTGTTTACTATTCTGATGAGGAGTGTAGTTCCCAGGGAGAACTCAAGAGAGTTGGTAACTGATAAAGTTCTGATTTTGATGTATCTGATATCTCAAGGGTTTGAGATAGATTTGCCAACAGTTGTTATGGATCATATGATTTATTGTGCAACCAGGACTAGAAACCATCCCCTTCCATATGCCAACCTGTTAGCTCTATTCTTTGAGTATTCTGATGTGCCTGTGAAAGGAGAAGAAAAGATTACTGGAGGTTTTGGGTTGATAGATGAGACTGCACTTCAGAGGATTGGGGTAGTTCAGACTGGGAAAGGGCATTGAAAATTTTATTCTGATTTGTCAAAGGAAGAACTTGCTGAGAAGGAGTTTGTGAAGCCTAAGGGGACTGCATCTGGGAAAGGACAAGCTAATGAGGATTACTCTCTGCTGGTTGAGAAGTTAGAAAATCAGCAGGTTCCGATTGAAGATCTCAGACAAAGGTTGTTTGACCTGACAACTGAATTCAACCAGTTCAATGGCTTGATGAATACTATGAATGGGAAGTTGGATGTTGTCATCAAGGGCTTGAATCTGGAGAAGATACCTTCTGCTACTAGTCATGACACCAGTGTGGATTCAGAAGAGAAGCTTGGAGATTTTCTGAATAAGAAGAAGAAGCCAATTCTAGTGGTGCTAGCTTCAAAAGACTTGTTTGAACAAATTGATGAAGAAGATGCTGGTGAAGACACAGGTGTTGATGCAGCAACAGAGGTAGATTCAGTACAGGCTAAGAAGAAAGTGGATGAGATAATCCAAGAAGTGGTTGCTGAAGTAGAAGCTGAACAAGAAGGTAATCAGCCTGCAGAAGATGCTGCAAGTGAGGAAGAAATTGGAGAAGGCTCCGAGAAAGACCATACATCAAAGAAGAAGTGAAGATCAGAGACTGCCAAAGCCTTGACCCTCTATCTCATTCTCTTCTATCTTTTTTGTCTCAAGGCCTTGACTTTTTAGCTATTTTTTTTTTTTGTTTTATGTTTATTTTCAGACTCTGAGTAATGATCCTACATTTCTTCATCCTTATTTGATGAAAGTCAAAAAGGGGGAGAGTTGATGTGGTATTTGTGTTTTGTTTGCAGTATTTGGACTAGTAATAATAAGAATGACTAGTTGTTTTTGGTGAATTTTATTTTTGTGGTAATTTGTAATGTTTATTTTCACTGGTTATCTGTTTGGGTTCAGTATATATATTGTATCTGTAAATTGTGGTTATTTAATTTTTGAATATGAGTGGCAGGAAGAGGTATGCAAGACTGTAGGTTTTGTCTTTCATCAAGGGGGAGATTGTTGAGTCAAGATCCCTGAATGTGCTTTGGCTGGTAATTGTTTTGAGTGATGAAAGACAAAAGGCTAAAGACATAAGCAGCAAAGCATTCCAGTAATCTCAAGGCCTTGAGATTGACTAAACTTCAAAGCCTTGAGTTATCTTATTCTGCTTTATGTTCTAACATTTCTGTGTTGCAGAATTGGATATCTGATTATGCAAATCAGTGGATTATGGTATATACTTGTGGATTATACTATTTATATATCTAACACAATTGAGATGATCAGAACAGGAAGAATCAAAGTTATATGGGTTTAACTTTGAAACTCGGTGAAGCAGGTTCAGAGCTCCAAGGCCTTGAGATATGTCTTGAGCTGCTAACAGTTTTTACAGAACTTAATTGATTCTTTCTTGCAGGTTATGACTCTTAGTATTGTGATTATTTACTCACTTCTAAGTGTCTTAAACTTGTTTTTCATGATTCATATGTTTTATAAGATATGCAGGTTATTGTTCCAAGTTTATTAAACAGTTTTATCAGAAACTGTATAACCAAATAGTCTTAGTACTGTTAGCTGTCTGGATTTTGTTGTTACAGTATTTCTATGCTGTTGCAGGGTTGTTCAACGTGCAGGAGGAATCTCAACAAACTCCAACGGATATCCACTTGAAGTTGTTTGAATTTAAGTTGAAAACAGAAGGAGAATTTATAGGAACTGAGATCTTAAAATCTCTCAACCAGTTGCAGCTGTGGATAAAAGAGCCTGATTTGAATTTTAAAGAAAAAGAAGAGGCTTGCAGAATACTCTGAGAGGTGTGAAAAAATCGTGGGAAATCATCCATTCAAACACACAATCATTCAAGCTTCATTCCAGACTTCTGAAGATCAAATCAATCTAGTTTTCCAGAAGAACACTTCCAGGCTTCAACAGCTTATTTTCATACTATTTTCTTCACTTGTACTTCCATCTGTGTATCTCTATATTATCTTAAACCTCATATAACCTAGTGGTTGGTTGTTCAAGTGAACAACAAGAGGTTCTTGTTAGCTCAACAGTTAGTAGCTGGAACTAGATAGGTTTGGAACCATAAGCTGTATAGGTGTAAGGCAAATCACTTAGGCTTGAAGATCTAGGGCTGTTTCTGTGTGATTTATAAGAAGTGTTTGCCCAATCCTGGTGGGATTAGATCCCTCAGGCAGAGATTAGGTCCATTGGGACTGAACTCTGTAAACTGCTTTGTGTTCTTTACTTTTCTGTTTGATTATTATCTGCTGCACACAACTCAGATCAAACTAGGGTTTAAAAGTTGTTTAGAATTGTTCACAGCTCAAGGCCTTGAAGCTTACTATTTTGCCTTTGTAAGTTTCAGACAGTTTACAAAATCTCAAGGCCTTGAGATTTGAATTTCACACAAAGCTTTCCTGTTAAACTTTAAGTTTTGCAAAAAGTTTCCATACTCTATTCAACCCCCTTTCTAGAGTATTTAGGTCCTGTATTTAGTCTACATTACACACTTTCAAAGAGGACCCTGAGCTGGAATCAACATCAAAATATGGCTTCATTAGAAGCAATGCAGAGTCTCTTTGTAAATATATTGAGAGGTTTGAGCAATGCAAACCCGGTTTTTATAAAGTAACTAGTTCTTTGAACCTTAACAAACCACAAAATACATGTTTCCCTCTTTTAAATAGGAAGAAGATCTAGGGTGGTGGAGTTGTTTAATATTTTCCTTCTTGTACTTAAAAACAAATTGGTTGGTATTGGAACTCAGAATGGTATTTCAGGTGTATACAAAGTCACCTTCTTTGATTATAAATCCTGCAGATTTGGAAATGTGTCGACAGAGCTATACTCTGATATTGATAAGTCGAAATGTGTAAACTTTTTTTTTGATGAATACCGAAATGTGGAAACTGTTTGTTGTTTGTTGTTCTATTAATCTGCAACGTGACTACATGTATTTTTGTTGTTAATAGCCTAGTTTGTGAGGGAAAATGATGGTCTTGGTATAAATAGATAGATCATTACGCCCAAGCTAAACACTTGTACACTGAAAATTATGTACTCCGAACCAGATAGTGCCTTTTCCTCATACAGTTCTGGTATCTCAAATAGCCATTTTCTGCCTGCCGCATGCTACTGAGATTGTACGAAGAAAAATATGTTTTCGCTCTCTAATTACATGCAAAAGTCTTTTGTGTATGTATAACGGTAAATGCATAAATTAGCTGACAAGTTCTTCTAGCTATTCCAATTCATTTCACATCTAGGTCATTAGAACTTTCTCGTGTAGTAAATCAATCCCGCGTATGTGATACATTTTAACACACACCCATACTTGTTCCTCAGAAAAGTCTACCGGAAGCAACTGAGTCATATATGTCGTTCCAATTATATTCCACCAACAAGTAGAAGCATACACTCATATTTCCTGTTACTTTTTTTGATCAAGTGTGATGGATAAAGCTAATCGTTTTTTTTAATGATTGTGCACACATAGGTTAACCGAAAAGTTGAGAATCCTCTTGGTCACTGAATGTCCACCTAGCTGTGTTGCAGATTTCCCATACCCTAACAAGTTCTCTATGTGATGCGGATACCCGTACTTGCATGAAGAATTATGTCTGAGTCACTTTCTGACAACATGACCGTAGCTGGTTTGTGCTTTTGCGAAAGTCTTTGAGGTGAAATTGTTCTGAAAGTTTAATGGTCGCAACTCGCAAAGTTCTAGTTCACGATAGCTTGATAATAAAACAAATGTACTCCACAATGGTTATTAACATATATGCAGATGTTAGTGAACTGGACAGGTCAAGGGTGTGGTTTTCAATCCGCTGTATTTGGTGTCGTGCCACTTTGTTAGAACTCGTACTGGCATCCTAGTTGGTGCTCATAGGACAACTACCACTTTCTCTAATGCAGGAGTAGATGACACAGACGAGGCAGAGCTATCAGACGCGACCAGTTTGGCATTTCGCTACCATGAATTGGAGGACAAGCGTAAAAGAGGGGTAAAATCGTCATTTTTGGTCACGCAACACTGTTTTGGGCGTAACTTGAGCTACATGGATCAGAATGGCTATTACAGCATATTTTCGGAAAGCTCTCGGCGAGACGGACGCGAATGATCCGGCTCTGCCCCATCACGCGAGGTTTCAGCCTAGAAAAATGACGTATGACCAGTCAACGGAGGCTCCGAAGACTATTTTACTATTTCTGGCAATTTTCGTTTTACGTATTTTGACCTTGATTTAATTCCGTTTTAGGGTAAAACTATTATTAGAATGTTTCCTTTAATAAGGCTTGCAGTTTCGGGCCAATTTTGGGATTTTGCCGTATTTGACAAATTATGACTTTTGAGCTATAATACCCGGCTTGTGGATAATTTTTCGTCATTTTATTATTATTAAGAATACATACTCCATATAGCTTTGTTCCCTAGTCTTGTTTTACCCTTCGTCTTGTTGATTCCGCTGTGATCTCTCGTTTGGATTATTAACCCGGCGTCATTCTCTCGGCAAGGACTTGAGCTTGACATGAACCCTTCAGCTTAATCAAGTCATACTACTCAATTTTTTTACCTTAGTAAATACACTCATTTCTTTGCCTTATGTTTGTGTAGATATGCTTGTGCGTTGCCGTCTAAGCCAACCTTACTATTCCACAAGGGACAAAAAGAGAAGGCCGTATCCGATGCGAAATTCACTGGCCATGTGGAACCACTCCTCTCAAGAGAAGTTTGCCTCTTGTTGTTCACACTCGACTAAAAAAGTAAAACATGCTGATACATATATTTAAACTAAGTGTTGTCCACGAGTAAAACATAGACATATGTATATGCTGATACAAAAAGTAAAACATGCTGATACATATGTATATGCTGATACATATACACAAGTAAAACATGCTGATAGTATATACCTGCTCTCATAATAAGAGGCCAGCTGCATAATTAAGACATCCAATGCAATCTCTGATAAGACAATCCTCTATACATAGCTAATGGTTTCTTGAAAATTGGGTTGTTTCGGTTTACTTTACTTGATATGAAACAAGAGGACCCTGAGCTGGAATCAACATCAAAATATGGCTTCAACAGAAGCAATGCAGAGTCTCTTTGTAAAGATATTGAGAGGTTTGGGCAATGCAAACCCGATTTTTAATATGTGACTGGTTCTTTGGACTTTAACAAACCACAAAATACCTGTTTCCCTCTTTTAAATAGGAAGAAGATCTAGGGTGGTGGAGTTGTTTAATATTTTCCTTCTTCTACTTAAAAACAAATTGGTTGGTAATGGAACTCAGAATGGTATTTCAGGTGTATACAATGTCACCTTCTTTGATTATAAATCCTGCAGATTTGGAAATGTGTTGACAGAGCTATACTCTGATTGATAAGTCAAAATGTTGAAACGTTTTTTTTATGATGAATACCGAAATGTGGAAACTGTTTGTTGTTTGTTGTTCTATTAATCTGCAACGTGACTACATGTATTTTTGTTGTTGATAGCCTAATTTGTGAGGGAAAATGACGGTCTTGGTATAAGTAGATAGATCATTAAGCTCTAGTTAAACACTTGTATGCTGAAGATTACGTACTCCGAACCAGATAGGGCATTTTCGTAATTTGTGAGGGAAAATGACGGTCTTGGTATAGCCATATTCTGCCTGCCGCAAGCTAGCGAGATTATACGAAGAAAAATATGTTTTCGCTCTCTAATTACATGCAAAAGTCTTTTGTGTATTTATAATGGTAAATGCATAAACTAGCTGACAACTTCTCCTAGATTTTCCAATTCAGTTATCACATGTAGGTCATTAGAAATTTCTCCTGTAGTAAATCAATCCCGCGTTTGTGATATATTTTAACACACCTATACTTGTTCATCTGAAAGATGTACCAAAAGAAACTGAATCATATATGTCGTTCCAATTATATTTCACTGACAAGCAGAAGAAGCATACACTCATATTTTCTGTTACATTCGGATCAAGTATGATAGATATAGCAAAGCGTTTTTTTTTTTTTAATGATTGGGCATACATAGGTTAACCGAAGAACTGTTTATCCTCTTGGTCACTGAATGTCCACCTAGTTGGAGATTTCCCATACCCTAATAAGTTCTCTATGTGATGCGGATACTCGTACTTGCATGAAATAGTTCATCTAGCGTGGCCATACTGGCAATTTCCCCTAAATGATGTTGATTTTACCATCCTGGCATTCCTGTATCTTTACAAACTGCTTTTCACATGGTAAAGTGAAATCGCTTTTGCATGATGCATTTGGGTTAGATGGGTGCACATCCCAAATATGGGTTAGATGGGTCGAGAAAACCCAACCCGCGTAGAGTACTTTCGGATACGTGGACACGTAAATGACCTAATCCCATCTATACTAAACCAAAACCCGCTGTATTTAGTGTCGTGCCGCTTTGTTAGAACTCGTGCTGGTATCCTAGTTGGTGCTCATAGGACAGCTTCCACTTTCTCTCGACAAGGACTTGAGCTTGAGATGAACCCTTCAGTTTAATCAAGTCATACTACTCGATCCTATTTTACCTTAGTAAATACACTCATTTCTTTGCCTTATGTTTGGGTAGATATGCTTGTGCGTTGCCGTCTAAGCCACCTTACTATTCGACAAGGGACAAAAAGAGAAGACCGTATCCGACTTTTTCTTTTGGCAGCATCTTTGAAAAATCAGGGGCAACTAGAGATGCATGATAAAAATATCACATCCTCGATACGGAACACACTGGCCATGGCATACAAAATTAAATTTCTCCCTCTCAAGAGAAGTTTGCCTCTTGTTGTATACCATCACCAATAACCAACTCAAGGTTATAAAAGAAGTCAACTATGTGAATTGTTCGACACTTACCTCCAGTTCTTACAACCTCCCATTTACTGTCAGTCACTAGTAATTGGTAATCACAACACTTACCTCCAGTTCTTACAACCTCCCATTTACTGTCAGTCAATTGTGATTACCAATTACTAGTGAGGTTCTGAGGGGTAAGTTGCCTTATCCTCCTCTGTGACTTAACTCAAAAAGTAAATTGTCCACGATGATTTCCTGAGAACTACTTGACAGTGTCAGTTACTTTTTGTACGTGGAAATATGTAGGATAGTTCAAGTGAGATATTGAATATACACAAAGTGAGAAGAGCTATTGTACTTAAGCATACAGTTCTTAATTGATATGTTCAGGTGGATAATAAAAACTGGCTGATTATAACTTTTTTAGGGCAATAAGAATATATGTAAATGGTCTTTATTTATGCCACATGTCTATGAAGATTATAATATCCTGTGCTTTTACTTCATAATACTTCTGTGAGTAATGGGTTCCCTATGAACTGAAAATGCTGATTCATTGGGGGTTTATCGGCAGAACCAGGACTAGCGTCGACCTCATTTCCATTCACCAATGACGAAACACTTAATCTTTTAAACCAGTGACCTGTATCTTAAAACAAATTGTCTTACCAGTGCAGGGTTGACCCCTTTTGTAGCATGGAAAGGATCAAGGGCAACACCTCGCAAACTACCCAGTAAACTGGAAAGCATCCGCTAAGGAGAATCAGCGACTACTCCCATTTGTTGAAAATTATTTGTCGCCACAGAAGTCGCAATCGCTCCATCTTTTTCGTGACCTCGATACATAACTCATCTTATGAAGGCACAATAACCTGAACACCCTTCCCAATTACTTTCCTCAACGATACCACACCTCTCTCCGCATGACCTAAAATCTTCACAGGTTCAGAAGACCTCATTTCCTCGCCCAAGTCTTTCTTTCTATTCTTCTTCTCTATGGAGATTGATTTCTCAGAGACCAACCCCTCAGCACAACGCTTTTTAATCTTAGGCTTCTTTTTCCCGGATTCAGTAACTGCTTGTCGGCAAGGAAACCTAGCACGAATTCCAGTGGCCAAATCACCAGCACAGCTGACGCCGAATTGAATCGAGGCGAGGGATCAAACGCAGTAGAACAACGAACAGAAAGGCATAAACCAGTAGAGAGGCTCTCTAGGGTTTGAAGAAAATAATGATTAACAAAAAATTGATGTCCAATTACCCACAAGCCGGGTAATATAGCAGAAAACCTAATTTTTGCCAGAAATAGAAAAATTACAAAACTGGCCCGGAACTATTGGCCTTATTATAAACAATGCGAAATATCAGTTTGACCCAAATCGGCTACTTGAATAAGTCAAAACGTGAAAAAGGGAAAAACTGCCAAAATTAGTAAAATAAGTCTTCGGGGCTTCCGTTGACTAGTCAAACTTCATTTTTCGAGGCTGAAATCGTGTGTGATGGGGCGGAGCCTTAATAATTGTATCCGTCTCGACGAGAGCTTTACGAAAATATGCTGTAATAGCCATTCTGATTCCCGCAGCTCAATTTACGCCCCGAACAGTGTGGCGTGACAAAAATGACCGTTTTACCTCTTCTTTACGCTTGTCTTCCACGTCATGATACTGAATCGCCGGATTAGTCGCATCTGACAGCTCAGCCTCGCCTGGTGACTCAGGTCCTGCATTAGTCTCCCCGAGTTGGAAAGAACTCGTCCTCGAGTTCACAACAATGTCTTCAGAATCCACAAAGCAATGAGTGAGATGCTTCCCATTGAACACGTCCGAGGTCTTCAGGTGACTGGGAAGCTTCAACCTGTAAGAATTATCATTGATATTCTGCACAATCTCACAAGGTCCAATCTTCCGATCCTTGAGCTTATTGTACTCGCCAACAGGGAAACGATCACGAGTCAATCCAGCCCACACAAAATCACCAACATCAAATAGTATCTGACGACGATGCTTGTCCATTCGAGCCTTGTACTTTCTGTTATTCTCTGCAATCGTTCTCTTCACCTGGTCATGAATACGTCTCAAGTGTTGCGCCATCTCCTCGGCCTTAGGATGAATGCGGCCCACGCGCAGAATAGGTGTTAAGTCCAACACACCTGATGGATTCTGACCATTGACAACCTGAAATGGGCTCAAGCCAGTGGTCCGGCTCGTGGATATGTTGTAGGCAAAATCTGCTTGAGGAAGTGCCAAGTCCCACTGCTTTGGTTTTGATCCTGCCAAGCAACGGAGAAGGTTGCCCAAACTGCGATTCACCACCTCTGTCTGACCATCTGTCTGCGGATGATAGGCGCTACTGAAGTTCAAATGAGTTCCCAGTTTCTCCCACAGGCTCTTCCAGAATCGGCTCATGAACTTCGTGTCACGGTCTGAGGTGATGGAACGAGGAACCCCATGCAACCGCTCAATCTCCCTGAAATAGAGGTGAGCAATCCGCACAGCATCTATAGTCTTCCTGCATGGTACAAAGTGTGCCATCTTTGAAAACCTGTCAACAACTACAAGAACAGATCTGCCGCCCTTTGCGTGCGGGGTAAGCCAAGAACAAAATCCATGCTAACATCAAACCAAGGTCCTTCAGGAACAGGTAGTGGAGTATAAAGACCTGCATTGGTGAGAACTCCCTTCGAACGCTGGCAAATAAACCATCGATCCACATAATGGGCCACGTCACTACTCAACTTTAGCCAGTAAAAGTCAGCAGATACAAGAGCTAAGGTCTTGTCTCGGCCAAAATGTCATTCATTGTGGAGCTCACTGATAATCTGTTGCCGCAAGGAACAGTCTGGAACACACAACCGCTGCCCCCGAAACAGATAACCATTATGAACAATAAATTCATGGCGTTGACCAGAAGTTACCTCTGTAAATATCTTCCCAAACGAAGGGTCAGATTCATACATGTCTGCGAACGCCTCAAATCCAGCTACACGGTTGCTCATGGTGGAAAGAAACACGTTGCGACGACTCAAAGCATCTGCCACGCGATTCAAAGTTCCCGCTTGGTGCTTTAGCGCGAAAGTGAACTCCTGCAAGTACGCCACCCACTTAGCATGCCGCCTACTAAGCTTGTGTTGTCCGTTGATGTAGTTCAGGGCTTCATGATCAGTGAACAGAATAAACTCCTTCTGTATCAAATAATGGCGCCAGTGCTTCAGAGACTGAACGATGGCGTAGAACTCCTGATCATAAGTGGAGTAATTCTTCTTGGACCCTGATAGCTTTTCACTGAAGAATGCAATCGGACGCCCTGACTTGCTAAGAACACATCCAATGCCTATGCCCGATGCATCACAATTAACCTCAAACACTTTTTCAAAATCGAGGAGTGCCAGAACTGGTGCTTTAGTCATCCTTTTCTTCACTTCCTGAAAACTGGACTCTGCTTCATCAGACCACTGGAAATCACGCCTCTTGAGACACTCGGTGATGGGTGCAATCAAGGCGCTAAAGTTTCTGATGAACATGCGATAAAAGGATGCCAAACCATGGAAACTGCGAATGTCGTGCAGCGTCCTTGGCCTAGGCCACTCCACAATCGCTTCAATCTTTGAAGGATCTGCATGAACACCCTCAGTAGACACCACAAATCCCAAAAACAACATAGAAGTAGTAAAGAAGAAACACTTCTTTCGGTTGATGAACAAGTTCTCCGCCTTTAGTGCCTCAAACACAGTACATAGATGATCAAAATGGACAGCCCAAGTAGGACTGTAAATAAGAATATCGTCGAAATAAACGACCACAAATTTTCCCATGAAATGTCTCAGTACCTGATGCATAAACCGCATGAATGTGCTGGGTGCGTTGGACAACCCAAACGGCATAACCATCCACTCGTACAAGCCATGTTGGGTCTTAAACGCCGTATTCCACTCATCTCCAGGCTTGATCCGAATCTGGTGGTATCCACTCTTAAGATCAATTTTTGAGAAGATCTTAGAGCCGGATAGCTGGTCTAGGATGTCATCAAGCCGTAGAATGGGAAATATGTACTTCACGGTAATCTGGTTAATAGCTCTACTATCAACACACATCCGCCAAGACCCATCCTTCTTCGGCACTAACACAGCAGGGACTGCACATGGGCTCATTCTCTCTCTGATATAGCCTCTCTCAAGTAACTCAACGACTTGCCGCTGTAACTCTTCCGTCTCCTTGGGGCTGAGACGATAGGCTGGCCTATTAGGTAGACTCGAGCCAGGCACTAGGTCAAATATGATGCTGAATGTCTCTCATTGGTGGCAAACCAGGAGGAAGATCCTCTGGCATCAAGAGAGAGAACTCAGCTAATAACTGTTGCACCTCCTGCGGTAAGTCTTCATCCTCATCACCTGCATCACTAGTAGAAGGAACTAGCGCATATACCACCTTCTCATGCTCAAGCTCTTCCAGGAACCTGGATCTCGAAAGAAGATTAGTAGTGGCAGCAGTCGGGGTTGGAGTTGACCCCTCTCGCCGTGGTGTCAATACAATTTTCTTCCCCTTCATGACAAAGGAGTAGGTGTTCTTGTGCCCATCATGGAAAACATGGCGATCATACTGCCAAGGCCTACATGTGACACGCATCCATTCTAATCACATAAGACCAATGGATGTCGTAATATTTATTACCAAGTGAGAAAGAAACAAGACATCTCTTATCAACTGTTACCTCGGAGCCCTTTATCAGCCATGACAGCTTATAGGGTGTAGGATGACGCTCTGTCTTCAACTGCAATTTCTTGACAGCTTCCTCAGAAACTATGGTGTCACAGCTTCCGTTGTCCACTATCACCTTGCAGACCTTGTTTTCGATGGTGCAGGTTGTGTGAAAGATATTGGTCCTCAACCAATCATCTTCAGAAGCGCCCTTTGGAGCCAGCAAACTCCTTAGGACGACCAGATTCTCGTGACCATCCCCGTAAAGAATATTCTTATGCGTAATCATCATAGACGGGCTCACTCAAATCTTCAGGGCCTTCAAACTCTTCATTCACACCTTCCTCGACATATAGGGCTTTAGCCCTTTGCATAGCAGGCTTAATGCACTCATTTGCCCTATGCCCCGGTTCACCACATCGATAGCACTTAATAGCACTGTTGGAAGCGTCCGGTTCTGCCTGCGTGGTTGGACGAGATTCTTGGGGTCGGGCCGGTCGATTGCTTTGATCGCTCCTCGCTACGGGTTTCCTGCCTTGCTGCTTCTCCAAAGCAAGTGACCTCTGATAGGCTTCTGAGACGGTCCACAGCGAGTGGAGGCTAAGGACGTCCTGCAAGGACTGCCGCAAACTTCCGAGATATCTAGCTACCATCTGCTCCTCCGTCTCCGATAGATCGTTACGGGCGATCAACTGGTAGAACTCCTCCGTGTAATCGTCAACGGATTTGGCGCCCTGCCTCAGCGTATGGAGTCGCTGAAATAGGGTTTGGGTGTAGCCGAATGGGAGAAAGTGGGCCTTCATCTTCTTCTTCATCTTCTCCCAGTCATTGATCTTGGCCTTGCTCTGCCTTTCACGGGAACGACGCAACTGCTCCCACCACGTAGAGGCTATGCCCTTCATTTTGATGGCCACTAGCTTCACCTTCTCGCGATCCGAAACCTCCTTATACTCGAAGATGCGATCGACCTCGTTCAGTCAGTCGATGAAATTGTCGGCTTTCAGTGTACCTTCAAATATGGGAACCTCAACCTTGAACCCTATACCTCCGCGACTCTCGTGCTGACCGCGCTGCTCCCGGACGCGTGGTCCACGGTGGTAGGGGTTCTCAAACGACGACACAGAGGCATCGTCTGAGGCTTCGTTTTCCTGCAGATCTTGCGCCGCCAAGCGCCGTGGCAGTTCTGTGACCTGCCGCTGCAGATCCTCTATCAACATCACGTCTTCCACGTTGCATTCTCGTTGGGGGTCTTCTGCAGCCGGAGGCTGCCCACGAGCACGTCCACGAGGCATCCTCGATGGTGATCTTCCTCCCACGCCGAACTGAGCTCTGATACCTACCTGACACCGAATTGAATCGAGGCGAGGGATCAAAAGCATCAGAAAAAAGAATAGAAAGGCATAAACCAGTAGAGAGGCTCTCTAGGGTTCGAAGAAAATAATGATTTACCAAAAACTGATGTCCAAGTAGCCACAAGCAGGGTAATATAGCAGAAAACCTAATTTTTGCCAAAAATGGCAAAATTACAAAACTGGCCCAAAACTATTGGCCTTTATTAAAAACAATTTGAAATATCAGTTTGACCCAAAACGGGCTACTTAAATAAGTCAAAAGTGAAAAATGGAAAAACTGCCAAAAATAGTAAAATAAGTCTTCGGGGCTTCCGTTGACTGGTCAAACTTCATTTTTGGGGGCTGAAATCGTGCGTGATGGGGCAGAGCCTAATTAATCATGTCTGTCTCGTCGAGAGCTTTCCGATAATATGCTGTAATAACCATTCTGATTCCCGCAGCTCAAGTTACGCCCCGAAAAGTGTGGCGCGACAAAAAATGACCGTTTTACCCCTCCTTTGCGCTTGTCTTCCACGTCATGATACTGAATCGCCAGATTAGTCGCATCTGACAGCTCAGCCTCGTCTGGTGACTCAGCTCCTGCATCAACTGCCTTCACCTTGGGCTTGCTCTAGGTCACGTACTACTGACCCATCAACAACCTTAGATATGTCCTTAGGCACATGTGAGGCTAAATCTATCTGGGATGTACCTTGACCAGGGTAGCCAGAAGTGCCTGTCATAGTATGCTCTGACGTGGCTGAAAACTTGGAGGAACCATTTGCTTCAAACTTTTTCAAAAGATGAAGTCCCATTCGCCAATAGTGGAACCCATAGCTTTTATCACTATGTGCAGCCTCCTGATTTTTAGGGATGTTCTGCTTTGAAGAGACTACATACTGCAAAAAAGGAAGATAGCTTTCTCTTCAAAGCAGAAGATCCCTAAAAAGCAGAAGGAGGCCGCACATAAGGATAAAAGCTCCGGGATTCCTCTATTGGAGAATGGGACTCTGTCTTTTGACAATGGTGAAGAAAATGATTCCTTCAAGTTTTCTGCCACATCAGGGCATAATATCATGGGCACTTCGGGATAACCTGGTAAGGGACATCCCAAATGGATTCAACCGCATATATGCATGAGGACACACCTAAGGTTGTTGATGGGTCAGTAGTACGTGACTTAAATAAAGTCTAAGATGAGGGCAGTGTTGGTGATTATCCCTTGGAACTGCTGTTCGGCTTCCAAGCCGACAGGCAGTTTCTGAATATGGGAAAAAGAAGCCTAAACTTAAAAAGCGTTCTGCTGTGGAACTAGGCTCTAAGAAATATGTTTCCATAGAGAAGAAGAGAAAGAATGACATGTGCGACGAAATGAGATCTCCTGACCCTGTCCAGATTTTAGGGCCTTCGGAGCAAGGTGTGGCATCAGTCACTACAACAAATTTACATTTTTGTTAAGCGAACTCTCGTAACAAATGAATAAAATCGCATAATGTCTGTGGCAAGAAGTTAATGTTACACGAAGGTGTTCGTAACCAAACATCCGACATTTTGTTACGAGGAAGCTGTAATAGAATATTATATATTTTGCAACAAAATTTGGTAACTAAATTAATATGCTTTTTTGTTACATACTTCCCGTCATAGAATATATAGTATTCACCTCAAGCATTTTTCATAAAATGTACTGGTATACGTAACAAAATTGTACATATATGATCATTAGTTTGTAACAAAAAAATGATAATTCGTTACAAAAAATAAGCTGAGTAGTAACGAATGTTATAACAAAATATGGGAAAAGATGGTAACAAATTAACACCATGAGAGACTTTTTTGTAACCACATTTTTGTAACAAAGTCGCCACAAAAATACCATATTTTTGGTCAGACCTAAAACCTAACAGAAACCCCTCGATCGAGGCAAAACTTGCATCGTAACATTCACTCATAAGAGGGCTACTCATTTCGAGCCTAATAAAATTCAATAAATAGAATTTGATCATAGCATACTACAGATTGCATGCAATCTTAAATGTCAATCAATGTTCAAATAAATTACATCACTATTAATAAAAAATCACAAATATTCATAGTAATCTGACTGCAATTCGCACAGTCGAATCCTCGATAATTATTATCACCAAACCATGCTATTTTAATACAAAATACCACATGTTTTGAAATATAAGATAAAACTAAAGAAAATTGCATATTGTCTCAATTATTTCATCCTTGATGTGCAAATGGAATAAAAAAACAGTTCTGCTTCTGCGGCATTCTCTGATTGTTCTCCATCATATTACGCCGTCTGTGGAAAAAAAGAAAAGCGTTAATAAGCAAATATAGAAAGAATGACAAAGAAAGAGTAATTTAATAGAATTCATAATTTGTTGAAAATTAGGGAATTGCCCGTGCCCGAGCGCACTACCCCATACAAACCTATCAACGTTTCACCGGTTATAAACTTTAAAAAAATCAAAAAATATCTCAAAAATTTATGCACTTCTGCCATTATTAGCCAAATAACTGTGAGAACGTAAGAAAACAAATATCTACACCTCTCGTAGGAAAAACCGCTAGACATCTCTATAACCAATCAAACAACTCCATAAACGAAGTTCTCTTAATACAGTAGTCTACAAACAAAACAGTGCACATATGTATATGTATATGTATATGTATATGTATGTCTAACAAATAACAATGATCCCGCCAGAGCAACTAAGAAGAGTCAAAATAAAAATGAGGAACAGAAAACTTGGAGACGTATCAACACGAACTTGCACTTATATCAGCTTGATTCTTCTTGAATTGCATCGGGATAATTTTGAATACAGAGAGTGAGAAAGGCTTCAAATAGAGGGGGGACTATTAGAATAGAAGCACAACCACACATCGTGCAAAATTGTAAAATGAGTCTTATCATGTGGTCATCTGTATACCCACCTCTCAAAGAACTGCCACCAACCATTAAACCACCGCCTCCTTCTAGCCCAGAAAATACAACGGCGATGCTCACAATAATTACTGAATCCGACAAATAATATAGAGGACTAAGATATGATAACGACTCAATCAAACAGAAGAATTACCCCCATGAACTAAATCGAATATGTTAATCTACCATATTGCTCTATGATCGATGGAGCTGAAATCGGAGCACTGTTGATCGATTTGTCGATGAAAATGCTTGTTGAAATCATTACAGAAGTGAGGACAGTGGACGGGCCGGAGTGAGGGAGAAGAAGCGGAGAGACAGAGAGAAAGAAAGATTGTAGGTCAGAGTGAACCCAGGAGATTTCCAAATCAATAGAGTGGCAGGGGGAGAGAGAGGGGTCGTGGGTTGGAGAGGATCTTGGGTTGGAGTGAGAGACGTGAGCAATTCAGGTACATATGAAGACAGGTAAATAAGGTATACAATGAAGCAAATGTGTAGTTTTGAAAGACACAAGTCCCTGACTTGTGCCTTTTCTTTCCTTTATGCTATTGTGTTTTTAGTTTCTATGGTTAGTATTGTGTTAGGTAATGTTTGTACCAGTTTGGACATCAGTCTGATGGTTGATCGTTAATGAATTCAGTTGAAAAAAAAAAAAAAAAAAAAAAAAAAACAAAGCCATAACCATGCCTAGGATGAATAATATTCACCCAGTTACACAGTCAAAATTAGAAGCTTCAAATGCTTCAATTCTCAAACAAAAGTACAAGATGCAACAGGTTCAATTCTCAAGTAAGCAGCAAGATTAGATGTTCCTACTTCTTATGTTAGTTTTTTTTTTTCCTTTTTTTTGAAAATTCCAACTTTTTAAGATAAAATTTAATCATTAAGTGCCCACGGTGTGTCCCTAAGTGTCCCCCAAGTGTCCAGCATAGTAAAATTCTATCTGGACAAACCAATCGGAGTGTCCGACTCTATCCCAATGTGTTGGTTCGTTTTTGAGATTCCATCTTTTTTAAGAACATCTAATCTTTATGTGTCCTGGTGTCTCCCAAGTGTCCCCTCAAAGATCGAGCCTATTTAAATGCTGTCACATATCTGGACACGCTATAGCCAGATTGTTCAACTTTGTCAACAATCTTGCAAATGCCATGGGAGCTGATAATTACAGAACACAAAAAAGTAGTTACAGCACAAAAAAGTTTCAAAAGAATATACTACCCATCTAAGTACATGCCACTATCTTTTCACTTGGACTCCACCAACCATTTAAGCATTGACCAAATTCTGGGTTTCACCATCACTGCCTCAAATCTCTCGACCCACGACCCACAATTCTACAGAGAATTTAGCGCATCGAGTCGAGTTTCACGCCAACTAATGAACCGGTGTATATAGGTCGTTCCACTCTCTTCTCTGGCTGTGGAGTTAAAGAATCGTGTTACGACGGCAACAAGGTTGACTGGACATAGAAGGTAAGAGGTTAGATTTTGTGATTGGTGGAGACGGCATTGAGTAGTGTCGTGTGTCGAATTGAGATGGGTAAGTAGGTGAAGTTGAGTTTGAATAGATTGAGAGAATTCAGTGAGGTTGAAAGTCGATGACTTTGTAGTGTCTGTCGTTGATGGTAACGCTGGATGTGGTGGTATGTGCGGTGAATGGTCGAGGGTGAAATGGGTGGTGTGGTGACTGGTAGTGACGGAGTGAGAGAGAGAACGGGGCTCAATTCTAGGTTCGGGTTCCAACTGGGCTTAGATTTTCGTTCCGATTTCTGGGTTCGACTCGACTGCATTCGGGCAATCATTTTGGGGGATTTTTTTATTCGATTTGAGATCATTGAATATTGTGGTAGCTACTTCTGTGATGGTGGTTGCATTGGTGATGATGGTCAGGCTGGTATGAGGTTTGATTCGAACTGTAAACCAAAATTAGACAACATTCAATCAAATCACAATTACAAGTTCCATGCTCTGTTTCTCCTTTCTTTGAGGCCCTAATTCACAAATGGTGGATGGAAGGATTAGAGATACTGTTTCTCCTTTCTTTGAGGCCCTAATTCACAAATGGTGGATGGAAGGATTAGAGATACCGGAGTAGATGGTATTCCCCTTGCCTTCAAAGGCGGCAAGCGAAAAGAAAAGAACGAGATGGCCGAGGGAGTGAAAAAAGAGAAGGAAATGAAGATGACAAAGAAAGTCAAGGTTATCAATCAGATAAACTAATGTGCTGTGTTTGGGGCAATCTGGTCTTTTGAAATTTAGTGTGCTATAACTAATAATTTGGGTGCTGTAATTATCAGCTCCCTTTCATTATACTTATCTGTTAAAAAAAATAATACTATTTGTCATGCATCTTTGGGAGTCAATCTATACATATTGTACACACGAAAATATGTTCTCTACTGTAAAGATTTGAAAAAAGTCTAGATGAGTTCAGTGTAATGTTATTTTTCTTGTTTTGCTTCCCTGAACTCACCACATGTCAGGTTGTTCTCAACTAGAAGGCCACAAGAAGAGGCAAACTACATGCATAATGAAGCTATAATGTATAAATTCAATTCTTTCAATAGAAAATAACGGCATACCTTTGTAGTCCCCCATAATTTGCTTCAATGGTGACCATGTATGCAAATTTTTGGAAAGTGAATTAGGACAGTGTGCAAGATACAATCATGTTAAAGTTTTCATATACGCTCTTTCAAATAATATGAAAAAAATTATTCTTATAAAACGTAAGGAGGTTAGAATCTTACACTGTATTACGAGGAATACAAGGAGACTTGGATTGATCGTGATTAGGAGTGCGCGTCGGAGATAAAGGAGCACTGGCATTCGTATGCCTCATACCTGGAATTACTGATCCAATGTTACCTATGAATGAACGGAACTGCTCCACCGTTTCTTTGACATTTGAAAGTTCGGCACCTAAATGGTCTACACTCCTTTCTTCCACCTCAGCTCGTCTCTCTGCTGCTTCTACTCGCCTCTCTGCTTCCTCAGCCCTAGATTTCGCACGACCAACTTCAGATGCAAAATGTTGCCTTACTGTTGACGAAGCATGTTGTATCTCGCCGTATCCAACCCCCAACATATACCCTGAGTCCTTTCGAATAACACGCTCCACTATTTCATCCTCAGTTAGGGGTGTTCCTCTCTCTTCAAGAGGCATCTGCTGAAGCTCTTTCATCTCATCCTATAATTGTAAAAAATTCGTTGTCAAAACGCTTACATATATGTAACTTCAAACTAATCGTAAAATACAGTTAACTTTTTGTACATAAAGATCATTTGCACGTTGGCATTTCCACTTCTTTGCATGTTTGTCAAAGTGAACTTCCTTCCAGAACTTAATTGGACCTGACTCTTCATGGTTCTCCTTATTTCTCTACACAACATAAAATCAGTGTTTCAATTTTTAAGATACTGAAGAGAAAAACATATGCTTCATAAACTTCATGGTTTTTTTTATTAAAAATTACCGTCATATAGCGATGATTAACATATGATCTTGAGCCAAGACATTCGTGAATTTGCCTCTTTGACCTATTTGCTTTGTTTGTCCTACTTTTCTTCTGAAATTGTAACCAGTTAACACGTGTATTATCACTTATATTAATGAACAGATGTGCTATTACACAGTATAAACTCACTCTGAATGCTGCACTGTTAAAATGATCACGACAAAGTTTTTCCCAATGTTCCTTAGCAACACCTCGATACGGGTTCTCAATTGCAACTTCCATTGAAGGATACTTGCCGTAGTGCTTGTGCATCCCATGCATCCACTGTTTGTACAAGATTTCTAATTGTGATTCCATACCAGTCAAGACATTCAGACTCAATTCGATGTCGAACGAATTCTACAAGATGAGTAAATTATATAAAAATAATATTCGTGAGAATTATAGGTTCTTCAATTATGAATAATAATCTTAACAACTATTATACCTTGATGGCGGCATACAGCTTCTCTTTCTCCTTAACAGACACTGCACCCCACGACTCGAGATATTTTGCTTTCCTGCAGAGAACACCCAATTCAGATGTGAACATAGATGCCCACATTCCAACGGGTTTGAGTTTTCCTTCCGGATAAGTTATCGGTAACTTGTTTCCACCATTTTTCTTTATGCATTTCTTTAGTGACAAGCTACGAGAGACACCACGACCCTTTTTAGCTATGCAGAAACCTGCGAAGAATTCACATTAATGTCACATAATTTGTTAGTCAATGAAAACATATATAAATTAGAAACTTTGAGCAAGGTGAAGATAATGAAATGAGCAAGAAAAAGCGAGGGGGTAGAGGGAACTGAAGCACCAGCTTGCTCTCTGACCATGGTCAGAATAGGTAGAACTGACACCAATAGCCATGGTTTTTTTTTTAAGTTTGAGTCCAGAACTTCTTGAGATTGATGGCCTATACCACGTTATTTATTTATTTTATGCTACCAGGTAAGTAACAAAAACATTTAGAGAGTATACAGTTTGAGTATTTGACATACAAGCAGGTGAGGGATGATTACTACCTGCCAAATTGTTATGCTCTAACATGAAATGGTGGAGGGAGTTGCAGATTCAACCAGTGGGGTATAGTTTAAACCTCATGGCGTTATAATAACAAAACAAGCAAGTGGGTGGATTATCCTCAAACAATCAAGTCATTTATATTATCACTGTATAAACACAACTATAAAAATTAATAATTATTGATAGAAACAATTCTGTAAATAAAAGCAAATAAGTCCATGATATTACCACCACTGTCCGCTGAGACGAGCCCATTTGGCCTTGAATCTGGAGCTGAGACGAGCCCATTTGGACTTGAATCTGGAGCTGAGACGATCCCATTTGAACTTGAATCTGGAGCTGAGACTAGCCCATTTGAACTTGAATCTGGAGTTGAGACAATCCCATTTGAACTTGAATCTGGAGATGAGACTAGCCCATTTGAACCTGAATCTGGGTTAAAGGTTGGGGAACTTGCAACAATAGGATTAAGTTGTACAAACATATTTGCTAGTGGGCGACGATTGCGAGTTTTCATTCCTGGTGCCATCTGCGTATCACATTCATGAACAAAATAAAGTACATTACATGGTAATCAATAAGATATATAAGGAACCACAAGTGTTTGCAAATGCAACGAGGAAATGAAAATTAGCATAAAAAACACACTTGTAAGCAAATCTATAGACAGAAATGTCATTGCTTGGATGAGAAAGCATATTGATACTTTAAGTAATAAACAACCCTTGGTGAACCTATCCCGTGCTCTACTTTTGCAAACATACCCCCAAAAAAATAATGTACATCCCAAAAAGTGGGTACTATAACCTGCCCAATTAGTAACTGTAATCAGTGAGAATTCAAGTTACGACCATAGTGGACAACCAAGTAACTGTAAAAGGGGCAGCCATCTAGATACTAAGAAGTTGTCGCGATGTCTAACTAGAACATCAAACAAGAGTCACAAAGACAAATTTCCCTTCTCATGTTTATGTATCACAGGGACCATGCAAAATAATTTGACTTCTGAACTCCATTCTACTCTACCTCATAGACAAGATGAAAAATAGGAGTTCCCCAACCACTTTTGAGATTCTGGAAATAAGGTTTCTTGTTCCTAGGATTCTAGCAAATGAACAACTGACCAATCTTGACTTTTATACTTTCTTTTTTTCACTTCTCGGATCTAGGGAGGGCTTTTTCACCCCAATTTCTTCACTATATACTTACTTTGGACTCAGGCTCTGACTGTAGGATTAAGGCTATAGAAATATGAATTGTCATCTTAGACACTGAAATCTTTAAGTCTAGAGAATACGGATCATACACTCCTCCTTTACCACAACTATCTGTTAGCAATTTCAATTTTCAATTAGGCTGTAAGGATGAACAAAATGGTACAGAAAATTCATATCATATGAAGAAAATAAAGAAGGGTTAATTTCAAAATAGTGACCTGTGCTTTGGGGTTTGTCCATTTTAGTAACCTGTGTTTTCAGAAGTCTCAACTTAGTAACCCGGAGTTTTATCCGCCTAATTATCTTAAATTTTCTGTTAGAAGCAAGTTGATTTTCCCAAACTGCCATCAAAGATTCTTTAACAATTAATTATAAGTATTGAAGGACGAACCAACCCTAAAATCCAATACTAGGGTTGAATGAAAGTAGAAAAATATAAAAGAACGATACCACTAATCAAAGAGAACTACTCTCAGGTATTTTGAGGGAATTCGCCCGGTTGAAGACCAACATGAAATCTATGACTGGGGTTCTTAAAATGGCTCTGCTACATAGATAGCCATGTAGGTATTGGACATAAAGTGGGGACCCAGTGCAGCTTCTAGTTACAATATAAGAGCATATGGAAGTATCACAAAAAGTATACCTTCACCTGTGGCTGTGGTCATCGACGTTCTAGAGAATGGTCTTCGCATTTTGTAGTTTAAAAACACACCGCCTCTAGCTAGTGCTGAGAGCTCGTCGACGGGTTCTTTGATTGGTGGTCTTAAGTTAGTCAATCTGGATCAGGGTTCTTTAGATTGTGACGAGTTCTCTTTCATATGTGACCGTATTTTTCAATTTGGACGTTGAATCTCACTTCTTGTCCATCACTCTTGACGAACAAGATTTGCGGTATAGTTATTTATGCAAATACTAATTTTGGATGAATATTTATGCAAATACTTTGGAAGGGAAATTTGGACAAGTTGAGTTACTAACGGAAAATATAAGATGTCTGGATGGATAAGAGTCTAGGTTACTAAGTTGAGAGTTTTGAAAGTACAGGTTACTAAAATGGACAAACTCCACAGCACAGGTCACTATTTTGAAATTAAATGAAGCAAACAAATTTTGTGAAAATATGTTGGTAACAGGTTGGGAAAAAGCTATACTGAGCTCAAGAGCCTCTTGCTAATTTGAAGATGTGACAGCTTAAGCTATCCACAGTGAATGTACTGCCTGGTTTTGTTCATGGGGTCTCTGTTGCCTATCGTAAATTGCATTTATTTCGTTATTTTTATTCATATCTTATGTTGAACCTTGTGATGTAATGTGTTTTCGTATCTTTATCTGTCAAATATAATCTCCTTTCTTGCTCCTAACTAACTGGTTGAAGTTCACAACAAGCACTTGGCCCTCATGACAGTAACTCGAAAATAAACAACAGAAAACATATAATGGTATACACCCTTCATTCAACATTAAAATGGCCTAATCAGATCAATCACTATAACATAAGTATAGCAAAACCATATGTAGATTCATGTCAAACGGATGAAAATCAGTAGTTTTTTCATCTCATCATAATATAAGTCAAAAGAACGAAAAAGCATAACAAACATAATTACAGAAACAACAAATACAGAGAAGAAACAGGGACACACCTTATACTTCCTTGCTTCAACTGAAATTCAACAGACTGCCAAGATTAACAGGAGAAGTTACACACAAAAATACCGATAAAATTTTACATAATTACATAGCTATGACAATATGTATCACTAAACTGAAAATCTTAAATCACTAAACTGTATATCCTTAACAAAATCGATCAATACCTGGAGATTTGATTCTGAATTGCCAGATGGAATTCAGAGACCTTCATATAGTCTTCTGAATCCACCGTCGACCAAGTGAAGAACCGTCGCTGCTGGAGAAGAAGCCTCCTGGCTACAACGCCGAACAACCAATACGATCTCGATCTAGCTCTTTACCGGAGCGTTGCCAGGAATACTGGAGAGCTATTTCACATATCTAGCTAGGAACGGACTTCCTTTAGGCGATTGGAGGAATTTCACTCAAACTCAATCTTCTGGTTCTTGTGTCTATCGTGGGAGAGATGCGAGATTTGGAAGTGGGAGAGGCGGTTTGGATGTTTATCAGAGTAAGTAGGTTTTAGACTAAAAAAATATATAAAATTAATAAATAAATTTGAAATAGATTCTATATTTTGTTACCAAGACTTGTAATTAAAGTTGAGCCGGGTTTTAGTTACCTCATTTTTCTAGCTATAAACCAAAAATACATGGCGCCAATTATTCCCACCTCCAATAGAATTCCCGCTATATTCTTTTGTTACCCAATTTTTAGGTTAGTCATGTAAAAATACACAATGTGACATTTTGTTACAATGTAATGAATTTGTAACCAAAATGTAGCATGTAGTTACCAAATCATGACCGTAACAAAAGAATCGTAACAAATACAGTAAATTCTTGTAGTGAGTGGGGAAAGTAGCTGGGAAGGTTGTTCATGTTAGTGTGCCTTCAAAATACGAGTTCCGTATCGAGGTAAAAAATACAGAGCAAGTGTGACCTTTGTGGCGACAGATAAATTTCAACAGATAGGATGTTCAGGTTAGTCGCTGATTCTCCTGATCTTATGGTTTCCAGTTTACTGGGTAATTTACGACTTGTTGCCCTTGACCCTTTCCATACTATATTAGGTTACTTCACAAATTTTCTAGCCTAGACATTGGACTTCATATTTAGCATTCAGGCTACCCCAAAGGCGTGATTTATAGCCCATATACTAAACTTTTTAGTATTTGAAAGTTACCTATTTTTTGATTAGATTTTCTATTTTAGACCCCCCCCCCCAAAGAAAAGGCACTTTAGCCCTAATTCAATTTCACAGAATTTTAATTTTATTCTTTATAGTTTAGTCCATTTTGTTAAGAATTTCTGGATTCTTCCCTGATTCTAGCAAGTAGATGATCCGGAGTACGACTTGTATTTAGGGAATGGATCATCTCTAGCCTCGGAGAGGTCCAACAGCTCGAGCCATCACATCCCATCCCTCCAAAATATGAAGGGGGGCTAGATGGAGATACGTCACCTTACGATTCCACAAGGGACAAAAAAGAAAAGACCATATCCAAATTTTTTTTGGCAGCATCTTTGAAATATCAGGGGGAACCAGAGTTGCATGATAAAAATATCTCATCCTTGATACGGAACACACTGGCCGTGGCAAACAAAAATTTCTCCCTCTCAAGAGAAGTTTGCCTCTTGTTGGGTGGATGGCACAAGGCCAAGTCAAACAATTGAAGTCCAATACCAAACTCAAGGTTATAAGAAAAGTCAACTATGTGAATTGTTTGAAACTTACCTCTAGTTCTTACAACCTCCCATTAACTGCCAATTGTTATTAACCAATTACTAGTGAGATATTGAATATACACAAAGTGAGAAGAGCTACTGTACTGAAGCATGCAGTTCTTAATTGACATGTTCAGTTGGATGATAAAAACTAACTTATTACAATTATTTTAGGGCAGTAAGAATATTTTTAAATGGTCTTTATTTATGCCGCGTGTCTTTCAAGATTATAATATCTTGGCTCGTGAGCCTTAACTTCATAATCATTCTGTGAGTAATGGGTTCCCTATGAACTGAAAATGCTGATTCATTGGGGGTTTATCGTCAGAACCAGAACTAACGTATACCTGATTTCCGTTCACCAATGACGGAACACTTGAGCTTTTAAAGCAGTGACCTGTATCTTTAAACGAATTGTCTTACCACGGCAGGGTTGACCCCTTTTATAGCATGGAAAGGATCAAGGGCAACACCTCGCAAACTACCCAGTAAACTGGAATGCATCAGCTCTGGAGAATCAAAGACTACTCCTATTTGTTGAAAATTATTTGTCGCCACAGAAGTCGCACTCGCTCCATCTTTTTTTGTGACCTCGATACATAACTCATATTTTTAAGGCACACTAACCTGAAAGAACCTTCCCAACTACTTTCCTCAATGATACCACACCTCTCTCTGCAAGCCCTAAAATCTTCACAGGTTCAGAAGAACTCATTTCCTCACCCATGTCTTTCTTTCAGTTCTTCTTCTCTATGGAGATGGATTTCTCAGAGACCTGCCCCTCAGCACAACAATTTTTAACCTTAGGCTTCTTTGTCCCTAATTCAGTAGCTGCTTGTCGGCCAGGAAACCTAGAACTAATTCCAGTGGCCAAATCACCTTCACCGTGGGCTTGCTCTAGATCACGTACTGCTGACCCATCAACAACCTTAGGTATGTCCTCAGGAACATTTGAGGCAGAATCTATCTGGGATGTACCTTGTCCAGGGCAGCCAGAAGTGCCCGTCATAGTATGGTCTGACGTGGCTGAAAACTTGGATGAACCATTTGCTTCACATTTGTCAGAAGATGGAGTCCCATTCGCCAATAGTGGAACTCGTAGCTTTTATCACTATGTGCAACATCCTGATTTCTAGGGATG
Organism: Linanthus parryae; assembly: GCA_023055425.1. Taxonomy (NCBI): domain Eukaryota; kingdom Viridiplantae; phylum Streptophyta; class Magnoliopsida; order Ericales; family Polemoniaceae; genus Linanthus; species Linanthus parryae. Next base: position 6,187,937 of record JALGPY010000002.1, read on the forward strand.
ATTCTTCTTTGAAGAGACTACCTACTGCAAAAAAGCAAGCTAGCTTTCTCTTTAGAGCAGAAGATCCCTAAAAAGCAGAAGGAGGATGCACATAGGGATAAAAGCTCTGAGATTCCTTATTGGCGAATGGGACTCCGTCTTTTGACATAGGTGAAGCGAAGGATTCCTCCAAGTTTTCTGCCACATCAGAGCATCATATCATGGGCACTACGGGCTACCCTGGCAAGGGACATCCCAAATGGATTATGCCTCACATATACATGAGGACACGCCTAAGGTTGTTGATGGGTCAGTAGTACGTGACCTAAAGAAAGCCTAAGATGAGGGCAGTGGTGGTGATTATTCGTTGGAACTCTTGCAGGGCTTCCAAGCCGACATGAAGTTTCTGAATCTAGGATAAAGAAGCCTAAACTTAAAAAGCGTTCCGCGGGGGAACTAGGCTCTGAGAAATATGTTTCCATAGAGAAGAAGAGATAGAATGACATGGGGTAGGAAATGAGATCTTCTGACCCAGTCTAGATTTTAGGGCCTGCAGAGCAAGGTGTGGCATCAGTGGGGAAAGTAGCTGGGAAGACTGTTCAGGTTAGTCTGCCTTCAAAAGACGAACTCCGTATGGAGGTAAAAGAGACAGAGCAAGTGTGACTTCTGTGGCGATAGATAAATTTCAATATATAGGAGTAGTCGCTGATTCTCCTGATCTTATGGTTTCCAGTTTATAGGGTAATTTGCGACGTGTTGCCCTTGACCCTTTCCATGCTATATTAGGTTACTTCGAACTTTTTCTAGCCTAGACCTTGGACTTCATCTTTACCATTCAAGGCTACCCCAAAGGCGTGAGTTATAGCCCGTGTACTAAATTTTTAAGTATTTAATGACCCCCCCCCCCCCCCCCCCAAAGAAAAGGGCACTTTAGCCCTCAGTTAATTTTACTGAATTTTAATTTTATTCTTTTTATTTTAGCTTATACTTTTAAGAATTTCTGGATTCGTCACTGATTATAGCAAGTAGATGAATCTGGAGTACGACATGTATTTAGGGAATGGATCCTCTCTAACCTCTGAGAGGTCCAGCAGCTTCAGCCACATCTCATCTCTCCAAAATATGAAGAGGAACAAGATGTAGACACGTCAATTCTAGTGGTTCTAGAATTTTCAATTTAAATTATCTGATCAGCTTACATACTCTGATGTAAATGGTTTATTGTATTCGGGCCGAACAAAATTAGTAAAGAGCTTACGTATTCCAACGTATATGGGCCGGGTGCCGGAACCACATGCATATGTTAAAATAGTGGGGCTTTCGGTTACTAAATAAAGGGTGGAAAACTTTCAAATTTCAACCATCAAACTATTTTTTTCAGAAGTTTTTTGCACTAAAATCGGGTTAGTAAGGAAAATTCATTTAATATATTTACACACACAAAAATAAATTATTAAATTTAGAAATTCATACTTACAAATCCACCTTATTCTGGCAAATGTCTGATCGATCAGTAATGAAATATCGACCCATTTTTGTGTAGAGTGTCGGCGCCGATAACTTCATATGCTTGGCGAAACATCCTCCACAGTAGAGCATTACTTCAAAACGAACTAAGCTGCCAAATAAGAGACGAACACCTGATTAAAGTCACGAACAACTGAATCCCGAGAGAACCATCTCTCAAGCTAATTTTCGGAAATTCAGACATTTGAATAGTTTCAAAATTAGTCAGAGGGTTTTGGTGCTCTAGAGAGAGAAAACTCTCTATTCTCTCTCCAACTTTTGAAAACCCTAAACTTTTCATCTAGCGTTGGCGGCTGGTTCTCTTTTCTCACCACCGCCGGCGCACCTTATTCTCTCCTTTGTTGACGAAAAATCCTACCATCAAACAAATTCTACTATCAAACACCAAAATTGTGTCCAGATCTTTTCGATCCAACACTTTTTCACTTGTTTTCCAGGTTGTATGAAAATGCTAAGGTTGACAGCCTTTACAAGGGCGTGGGTTTTGAATCACCTAGTTCAACCATGACCGCTTGCAAGTTTTTTTTCGATCAGGTCTTTATGAATTCAGAAAGAAAAAACCGCGTTTATGTTTGAAAAGGTGTAGGTTTTGGGCTGATGAGTCTCCTCAGAGCAATCAGTTTCGGAGGATAGGGAAGTTTCATCAACTTCTTCATGAAGCTAAACCTATCGAGGTTTAGTACAGTCGGACCGATTTGTTGATGATCTGCTCATCTTTCGTTTCGAATCCAGTATCAGGTCACACATGCAAGGTGTTTTCTGGCTTTTTGCTTGCCTTTCTAAGGTCGCCCAAAAACATGTGCTTAGATTCGTCAATCCTATAACCAAACATGTGGTTCTGTTTGATGAAAGATGGTACTGGAGGGAGGTCAAGAGATCATCTAACAACTCTGGTGGAAACTAAGGAGCTGTTCAAATTCCTTACTCAAAGTCCCGTCGTCGTTTCCTCGCCCGGCCTGATCTTCACAAAATAGGGGACCCCCAGACTCAGGCTCTACGTAGCTTCATCCCCCTATTTTCTGAATTAAAGTCCCTTTGTCGTGTTTTTACGGTTTTTTTAATCGTGTTATTTTAATTTGTTTTGGTTTTGCTACCTTCATGTGTTGTTTTCAAATTTAGCAGATCCATCTCTATGTGGTTGTTGCCGCCGGCATCGTTGCTTTGGATCTGTGTCCCCCTGCCCGACCCATCTCCAGGTGTGGAGATTCGAATCTTCTCTCCCATGGCTTTCTCTTCAAACATTTTTCTTTGTTGATTTTTTTTAATTGGTCCTTTTTTGTTCTGTTTGGTTGTAGCACTGGTGATCTTTACAGACAGTAAAATTAGGCGTTCTCTGTAAGTGTTAGGGTAGCTTGTTGGTTTAGTTTGTTTAAGGTATGTCCTATGGCTTTTGTTGCCTGATGTGTTTATCTAATGCTCTGTACATTTGATGATGATGAAATGAAGTTCTACTTTCTTAAAAAAGAATGAATATTTTCAAAAGTTAAGTTCGACATATGTGTTTGTTGTGACCCATAACACATGATTTTAAAAACATTGTCCTCTCTTGTGACAGTTTTTTTTCCTCTGCAAACACTTGTGATGGTTGACAGAAGATAGAATGGCTACTTATTATAATACAGTATTTTACAATTTTTTTGATGAACCAAACGATCTTATTAAAGGGAAGTCACTCTCAAGGAATCACTGTTCTGTACATGCATAGTCCAAAAGTGTAAAAACTAATATCATCCTCTACTAATGCTCTACTTGCAACTAGGTAGGCAAAACAATTATCCTCCCTTAACACATGTGTAAAACTACTTCTTGGAAACATTATTTTACAATTAAGATAAGATATCTTTTAATTTTATTAAAGAAACCGACGGTAAGCGTACAAACAAAATAAAGCTAATTTTCCAACTTATTTTAAAAAAGACGTTGGCTGACCTTTTATTCTTCTGTTGGGTCCATGCATTTCCTGTCACCGATTCGGAGGAGTCTTCTCACCGAAGGCTTTGTAGTATCTTAACCGCGTGTCCCTGTACATGCAAACTAACAAACACGTCACTATTTCTTTTTTGAGTAAAAACACGTCACTATTGGTGATTCAAATTACAATAATTTATACTACCACTTCGTCCCACCAACTTTTTACTATTTGACTTTTTCCCTGTAATTGGGTTACTTTGACCCGCTCATTCGGATCACAAAATAACGTAATTTTTCGATAAATTTTTTAGGGTTTTGTAGAATAAGAGTTACTCTACAACACTACAAAAAAATTATCTAAAAATTACTAACTTATCTATCAAAATTACCGGGTCAAAGTGATACAGTGAATAGTGGTAAAAGTCCAAATGGTGCAAAAGAGGTAAGATGGAGTGGTACCTCTGTTTCTTTTCTTTCAAATGCGCTGGACTTTTTACCCGTAATTGGGTCACTTTGACTCGACGATTTGAATAGCAAAACGATGTAATTTATTTGTAATTTTTTCATAGTATTGTAGAGTAAAATTTACTCTACAAGATCATGCAAAGATTACTTAATTTTTGTATCGTTTTGCTTACGAAATCACCTGGTCAAATTGACTCAATGAATAGTGTCAAAAAGTGAAGGTGAAAGAGAATAAACAGAGCTTGTAGTTGAAAAAATATCCTGAACAAAAATTAAATAATTAGTCCACTGTTTTTTAATGGAATTAAAAAAATAAGTTGAATGATAATCTAAATTAATTAAGAAAAAAATTGAACTTAAATAACTCTGTTTATTATTAATCAAATTAACTGAAATTGCAAAACAGTTTAACAAACAAAATTAAAATAAAATTACCACTTTTATCCAAAAAGATTAAAATTGGAGATCACTACAAGAGGGGAGTTTGGTATGACTTATTTTCAACTTAAGTTGTCTTATAAGTTGATGTCCAAAAAGTCTGTGACGAAAAAGTTAAAGAAAAAAGTTGTGTGTGTAGTTTGTGCAACTGAAATGCAATTAATAAGTTAACTTTGTTATTTAGTGTTGATTACCATTATGCCCTTAATGTGTTTACTACCAGTCACACAATTGATGATTTTAACCATAAATTTTTCAATAAAAAAATTATATCATTTTTAGCGTCTAAGGGTCATCTTAAAACATGTTGCAAAATTAAAGTACATAAACTAATACTAATAGATGTCGCAAAGAAACGAATAATTAATAAAACAGTAAAGAATAAACATAAACCAATTCTCTGTTTCTCTCTTTTTTCTTTGAGAATCAATTCTCCTAACATCATTATTTAACTTTCGTTTATCAATAAATGAGAGAGTAGAGATCTTAGAGAACAAACAACAACAAATAAGGAAAAAACAGATGGCTAAAACAACAAAATAGGACCTAAAGGGTACCTGAAGTGAAATAAGTATTTAAAATGCTATGTAATTAAAAATAAAAAGTGAAGACTATATGGTCTTTATATCATCTATCTGAAAGAAAAAAATCTAAAAAAAAATTCAAAACACCAACTTTTTCTTAACCTCTTTTTTAGTCTATGAACTTATAAGTTCAAATCTAAAATTTTGACTTATAAGTTCACACCAAACACAACAAATAAGCTGTCTTCAACTTATAATTCAAAAATGACTTATAAGTCACTTATAAGTCATACCAAATCCCCGCAGGTAAAAAATTCAACGCGTTGGAAATTAAATAGCGGTCGTGCTTGAGAATCGCCAAAAACTTCTAGATATATCCTCCGAAAAAAGCGTCTGAAAAGATAACGTAACGATAAACCATTTCATCCCCCTTTCCATTTTCTCTCTCCGTGTAGAGAAACCAAGTCGGTTTCTTCTCCTTCCTTCTTTCTTCTTCATCTCTATCAGAAAACACATCGAATCAAATCGGAACTTTCCTACTCTTCTTCCTCCATAGCCCCATCCCTTCTTCAATTCAAACCCCCTCAATTTTCCTATAAATTAGAACAATCCCACTCTCAATTCCCTCAATTCAATCTGTTCTGTTCTCGAATCAATCAATCAATTTCTCTGGGATTATTTGTGGGTTTCTTCTTCTGTAATCAATCAATCGATCAATTTTTGTGGGTGTTGTTTCTATTTGAATTGAATCTGGGTTTTTCATCTATGGAGTTTCTTCGTCCCCTGGAGATCACCGTTTTGTCTGCTCATAACCTGAAGGATGTGAACTTCCTGTCGAAGATGGATGTATACGCCTACGTGTCCATCGGCGATGAACCCACCACCAGGAAGCGCACGCCGGTGGACAAGGACGGAGGGAAGAGCCCCACCTGGAACCACCGCATGACCTTCACCGTCGACGAGAACGCCATCAACCACCACCCCAACCTCTGTCTCTGGTTTCGGATCAAATCTAAACGACCCCTCGGCGACAGAGACATCGGCCACGTTGCCGTACCTCTCAAGGAGCTTCTGGACAACAATCCCGCCGACGGCGAACGGACCGTGGAGTATCAGGTCCGTACGCCGGACGGGAAGGCGAAAGGTACGATCAAATTCGCCTACAGATTTGGGGATAAGTTCGGTACTCCGGCCGTCGCCGCCACCGCCGGCGGATCCTCCACCGTCGCCGCCGCGAAGGTGAAGGACCATGAGCCGGTGACCGCTTACCCGGCTCACGCTGCGTACCCGACGGTGCCGGCGACAGGGTACGGCGCTCCTCCGGCGGGATACGCGGCGCCGTACCCTATGGGCGGAGGGTACGCATACCCTCCGCCCAATCAAGGATACCCATATCCTGCGGCGACGGGGTACGGATATCCGGCGCCGCAGCAGCATGGATATGGGTATCCGCCGCAGCAGGCGCCGATGAAGAAGAAGAAGAACAATATGGCGCTGGGATTAGGAGCTGGGCTGCTCGGAGGGCTGTTGGTCGGAGACATGATTGGAGATGTGGGCGAGATGGCGGCTTATGACGCTGGGTACGGTGACGGATTCGGCGATGCTGGTTTCGATTTCTAGATCATGATGAGTTTGTTCTAAGAATGTTATATTTGATGATAGATGATGATGTTTTATTTAATTTCGTCTACTTATGTGAATAGAGTTTATTTCACAAGTGTTATTTTAAGTTGATAACTTGAAAAAACTGTGATTCTATTCTCTTATTATGAGCTTCTTTTACTTTTAAGTGGATGGCTCGAGATATTATGATTCTATTCTGTATTCTGTTTTGTTTTCGAAAATCTGTGATTGTATTATGTTGTTGAAGTGTTAGTGAGCCGGACGGAGTTGGAGGGGACTAGGCTGAGGCACAGAGGGCCGCGGGCTGGTTGAGGGATAGGGAAACTTCAACTCCACCTGTCTCGGACCTAGTCTCGGACCATAAATCCGTGGCCTGATGGGGACCGGCTTCAGGATGGGCTGGGATTAGGGGCCCGAACGGTTTTAAGCTTGGGTCATGCGGAGGGAAAGAGGGCCCCAAATCCGTGGCCTGATGGGGACCGGCTTCAGGATGGGCTGGGATTAGGGGCCCGAACGGTTTTAAGCTTGGGTCATGCGGAGGGAAAGAGGGCCCCAAATCCGTGGCCTGATGGGGACCGGCTTCAGGATGGGCTGGGATTAGGGGCCCGAACGGTTTTAAGCTTGGGTCATGCGGAGGGAAAGAGGGCCCCGGGTTGGTTGAGAGATAGGGAAACTTGACCTCAGCTTGTTCTCGGGCTTTAAACCCGTCTTCTGGTACGGTACCAGTTCTTTTGGGGGATGGGGGTGTGGCGGCTCGGATTAGGGGGCTGAGGGTTTCAAGATTGGGCCAGGCCCTTGAAAAATGCGAGGTAATGATCTTAAATGATATGTTATGCCGGAAATAAGTTTATAGAAGAGACAGCAGACCAGATCTAGAGTTACCACTTCCCCGGGCCGAAGAAGTTCGATTTTGTGCGGTATCTTAGGATTTATTTATGAAAGGAATTAGATATGACCTAAGATGTCATAGTACAAAAGCCCTAAATCCAAATAGAACCTTACAAATTAATTATAAAATCTGGACCGCAGACATAATTATTATTTGTCGGCCTTTTGTCAATCTTTTTCGGCCGTTCACCAATTTTGTCACATGTTTAAGAAGGGCATGGCCATTGACAAGATCTGATTGCAATAAACTATATGTACAGAAAATTGACGACAACTTACTAGGAAACTAATGTTATGTAACGGTAACGGTTAGCCGTAAAACATGATTGATATTGAAGCGCGTAAGGTACATAGAGCGCGTGATAAGAACACGTGGATTATACCATAGCAAGCACAATGTTTCCAAAATTTTGATCCGTGGATTATACCATAGCAAGCACAATGTTTCCAAAATTTTGATCCTTTCAATCTAAGCCTGTGAAACAAGGTATAACAAAGAAAACCTATTAGAATAATGGTATAATAATATAAATATAAGTATAAACAACATCACATTCGTGATCTAGAGTTGCTTAAGTATTTTTTAGAAACCTCAAATTTTTTGAAGTACATAATATTTAGCTTTTAGTAAGAGCTCTCTTTGTAAGAGAGTAACATGATTATGATCAACAAACGACCGTCTTATATAATAGAAGGATTCTGGAGTAATGAACCATTTGTGCCATGTGGCGTAAATAAAGATGAGACTTACAAATTTTAAAATTAAATAACAATAACGAACACAATTTATTATCTGTCGGCCTTTTATCTATCTTTTCGGAGTCGTTCACCAATTTTGTCATATGTTTAAGAAGGACAAGGCCATTATCAAGGTTGGATTGCAATAAATTATATTTACGGAAAATTAACGACAACTTAATAGGAAGCTAATGTTGTGTAATGGTAACGGTTAGCCGTAAAACATGATTGATATTGAAGCGCGTAAGGTACATAGAGCGCGTGATAAGAACACGAGGATTTTACCATAGCAAGCACGATGTTTCTAAAATTTTAATCCTTTCAATCTAAGCTTGTGAAATAAGGTATAACAAAAGAAAAACCTATTAGAATAAGGTTATAAATAACACTATAAACAATATCACATTCATGATCTAGAGTTGCAAAAGTATTTTTCAAAAACCTCACATTTGTTGAAGTACATATCATTTAGCTTTCAGTACGAGCTCTCTTTGTAAGAGAGTAAGATGATTATGATCAACGAACGACCGTCTTATATAATAGAGGGTTGGTAGAGTAATGAATCATTTGTGCCACGTGGCGTAAATAAATATGCGATTTTTAAATTTTAAATTTAAATAAAAATAACGATGATAATTGATTATCTGTCGCCCTTTTGTCTATCTTTTCGAGCCGTTCACCAATTTTGTCATATGTTTAAGAAGGACATGGCAATTATCAAGGTTAAATTGCAATAAATAATATTTACGGAAAATTGACGACAGCGAAGCTAATGTTGTGTAACGGTAACGGTTAGCCGTAAAACATGATTGATATTGAAGCGCGTAAGGTGCATAGAGTGCGTGATAAGAACACGAGGATTTTACCATAGCAAGCACAATGTTTCCAAAATTTTGATCCTTTCTATGCCTGTGAAACAAGGTATAACAAAGAAAAGCCTATTAGAATAGTGGTATAAGGTTATAAATAACACTATAAACAACATCACATTCGTGATCTTGAGTTACGCAAGTATTTTCCACAAACCTCACATTTGTTGAAGTACATATAATTTAGCTTTCAGTAGGATCTCTTACAAAGAGAGTAAGATGATTATGATCAACGAACGACCGTCTTATATAATAGAGGGTTCGTAGAGTAATGAACAATTTATGCCACATGGCGTAAATAAAGATGGGAGTTACAAATTTTAAAATTAATTAAAAATAACGACGATAATTGATTATCTAGTCGGCCTATTGTCTATCTTTTCGGGCTGTTCACCAATTTTGTCATAAGAAGGACATGGCCATTATCAAGGTTGGATTGAAATAAATTATATTTAAGGAAAATTGACGACATCTTAATGGGAAGCTAATGTGGTGTAACGGTAACGGTTAGCCGTAAAACATGATTGATATTGAAGTGCGTAAGGTAGATAGAGTGCGTGATAAGAACACGAGGATTTTAGCATAGCAAGCACGATGTTTCCGAAATTTTGATTCTTTTAATCTAAGCATGTGAAACAAGGTATAACAAAGTAAAACCTATTAGAATAGTGGTATAAGGTTATAAATAACACTATAAACAACGTCACTTTCGTAATCTAGGAGAAAAGATTCAGTATCACGGGAACTCGGCGACGTGGTAACACAAAACACTATAATTAGTTGGTCATGTTAATTCTACCATATTTACTGTATCAATGTATGGAAATAATCATATAATATTCCAATTAGGGTGTTTTGTGATACCACTTCACCAAAGTCCGCGTGATACCGAATATTTTCTTGTCATCTAGAGTTGCGTAAGTCTTTTTAACAAACCTCACATTTTTTGAAGTACATATCATTTAGCTTTGAGTAGGAGCTCTCTTTATAAGAGAGTAAGATGATTATGATCAACGAACGACCGTTTTATATAATAGAGGGTTCAACTCTCTTTATAAGAGAGTAAGATGATTATGATCAACGAACGACCGTCTTATATAATAGAGGGTTCATAGAGTAATGAACCATTTATGAAACATGGCGTAAATAAAAATGGGAGTTACAAATTTTAAAATTAAATAAAAATAACGAACATAATTGATTATATATCGGCCTTTTGTCTATCTTTTCGGTCCGTTAACCAATTTTGTCATATGTTCACTACTAGAAATGAACATAAAAATGGCAAAGATATACTGAAATTCGCGCGGCAAGACAAAAAAATTGCCTTTTTTTGCACCAAAAACGGCGATATTATCTTTTCTCGCTTAAAATTATCTTATACAGCGAGAAATTAATGACCCCGTATATAATTTAGCATAAACGGCAAGATGTGTAGCTTAATCGACGAGATATAAAATCTCCGTTAATACTCTAATTATAAACGGCGATAAATATTTACTAACGACGTCATTTTATTAACCCGGTAAAAAGTTGTTGATATAAACGGCGAGATTTCTTTAACGCCGTTAGTTAATGTCTTATTCGACGAGATCTCTCGTCGTATATGCATTGATTTGTCCGCAAAAAATTGGGAAAAAAATCTTGATAGCCCGCGCCATAAGATAAAGAAACCCTAGCTTATCTGGGGAATGACAATTTTTGATTCATTCATATTCACATCGTTTCAGAAGAGAGAACAGAGAGAGAAGAGAAGAGAAGAGAAGTCTAAGGAGAGACAATGGTGGAACGGTTCACCCAGAATCCACGAGAGAAGAGAATAGAACAGAGAGAGAATGGAGAACAGAGAGAGAAGGGAGAACAGAGAGAGAATAGAAGAATGGAGCCACTAGAAAGCTGAATCTCCATTGAAACGCACACCATCGTAGACCCTTCTGTCCAAATCCTATAAGTTCAATCGTAAACCCTAGCTATGTTCATGTTTCAATTTTCTTTTTCATTCGGATTTATTTTGATTTTGAAATCAACCATCTCAATCATTGATGGATATGGTTGGTTGATTTCTGTTGATTTGTTGAAGCTCCGAAAAGAGGATTAATTACATGAAGCCCTAATTCTGGAACAACAAGTTTTTCCAGAATTAGGGCTTCATGTAACCCTCTTTAGGGGGCTTCATTAATCAACATAAATCTATTTATTACATGTTGAAATTGAGTGAAGTTGGTAATTTGTTGTTGTATTTTAGTTAAAATTGCTTGAAATTGGAAATCTGTTGTTCAATTATACTTGAAATTGCTTGAAATTGGTTATCTATGTTTCAATTGCAGTTGAAATTTAATGTAAGTGGTAATCTGTTGTTGAGTGATTGGTTTGTATTTTTGCTGTGATAATTGTCGACTGCCGATCCCGTTAATACATAAAGAACAATTGAAATACAAATGAAACGGATGATAAAATTCAATGAAAAAAAGGGAAATTACAAAAGACCATGGTTCGTATATATATATATATATATATGATGTACTCCCAGCTGCCTCGAATGGAAAATTATATAAAGAAAAAAAAGCAAAACAACTAACCAAAAGTATAAAACTGAAAATATGGTCTAAACATCAGGACCAGGCCGGGCTAAGGGCATGACATCAAAGGAGACAAGAGTGTCTTCCACGGGAGGGAGCACTGCTAAGGGCATGACATCATAAACTGGAACCATGACTGTTTCAACTCGTGCAACCCTTTTCTGAACCTTCACTTTCTTTCCACCAGATTGAATCTTCTTCGTGCTTTTGCCTTTTCTAGTATTTATTTTCACTTTCTTATCAGGGGCTTGAATAAACACTTGGCTGCCCCATTTTGTTGAAAGTGGTGGCAAGTTGCCTCATATCAGCGGTCGGGGGGATAAGCCGAAGACACGGTGATTGGCAAGGGCGGATCCATGTGTGACCCAAGGTGGGAACAGGAACACCCTCAACATTTTTTTCCTACTACTTTTTTCTCATATTTTGACAAATTTACATATAGGACCCCCCTGAAAATACATAAAAGACCCTAGATGTAGTGAAATGTCCCATTTATGTCCTTTAGTGTTTAATGTGTCCCCCCTAAGAAAATATCCTGCAGCCGCTGCTGGTGATTGGTTATGGATTTGTGGCAAAACAAAACTGAGGTAGGGTCTTTTATAGTGTTGATCCTACATAACAGTCCAATTTCCTGATTAAAAGGACCATTAATGGGAGACACGATGAATTTGAATTGGCATGCATCTTATAAGCCAAAGGGACTGCAGTTACAGATGCATGAAGCTGCATCAGTTACAGATGCATTCAACCCTTGTAAACCATTTAAGCCCATTCCTGACTCTGTTACAGTAGTGGTTTATGTTCATGTTTAAGTCTTAGACTAATATTTATCATTTTCTAGATATTGTCTTATTCTAATTGGTTTGTAATTTTTGTTTTCTGGTATGGATTGTTGTCTGGACCGTCCCAACCGATCCTCAAATTCCATGACCTGCCCCATCTGGGTGGCAGCCCGAAAAATCGGTGCAACCCCAAAGACAATACTCATGGAATTTTCAATTCTATGGTATTGGTTTGTAGTTGCACCGATTTGCTACGCGCCACCCAATGGTGGCAGGTCACTAAATTTGCAGATACTTCGGACATCGACGGCAGCTATACCCCATCTCCTTTGTTGATTCTAGCATCTCCATGGGCGAAGTGAAGATGTATCGGAGATTGGAGCACTGTAATACTTACATTATATGTTGTGGTACGTCTTTCCTTATGAAGCATCATCTCCTTCACTTCAGCACCCATGTTGGTTATATATATACTTATTTGACTGTGACTTGCCCTTTCGTTTCGTAAACTTCTAGCAAATCCAGTTTTGCTTCACATGATGAGATTGTTGGTTTGTCTTTGTACGTACATATGTTTCCAGGGTTCCAGTTAAGTGGCTAGATTTTTCAACTCAGCAGTTGAATAAGTACCGTTTCAACACCCATTAAGTCTCCTTTCAATGGGGAGAACATGAAACTGCATACCGAGCATGACTGAGCATGGGCAACTGCGGCATCGGTGCCACTACAAAACAGTAATAATGGAATTGTCAATTCTATAGTTTTGGTTCGTAGTGGCCCCGGTCTGCTATGCGCACCCGCCAGCCGCCGAGACGGGCTGGTTCATGAAGTTTGCGGATACTCTGGAGATCGACGTGAAGCCATAAAGAACGGACAAGTGACATAAGCCGGAGTCGTTACAGTGCTGCAGTTGCCCATGCTCTCTGATGCTGCTTCCAATTCATGTTCTCTTGTTGAAACGCGACTTCAAGGTTGTGGTATTGGAAATTATCAAGTGTTGGGTTCGTTGTGCTAGTCGCTATCTTTAACGAACCCTGCACATTGAATTTCAGGTTAGTTTTCCCTCATTTTAGCAAACTAACCAACATATCCAAATCAATCTTATTGCTATTAAAGTCTAGTTTGTTTGTCGTCTTCGAAATCAACTTGGTATCTTTGATTTTTCTTGTGAGTTGCTGTTGTAAAATAGTTGTTGTTGTTTTTTTTTTTTTATGCTTTAAGGTAGAACTTTCTTAAATTAACCAAATACATGCAAGGATTGTCAACTTAGTACAATACTTCTTGATCTTCTAGCTGTGTACATGTCACTGTGCTATCTGTCTTGTATATATCGTGGTCATTTTATCCACAATCACGCTGTTAACCTTTGGCTGTAGCTTTTACGTATTACTTAACCAAATAAAATTGTATCCAAAATTCACAAGTAGATTTTCTACAGTAATCCCTACTTGTTCCTGTACCGCCCCAACAATCTGAAACTGGCCCTTAGTTGGTCTGGTGTCAGTTATATTTCTATTTCTTATGTTTATACCTCGTCTGCCAGGCTTTTTAGTTTTATAAGCTTTGATTACCTATCATACAAGAAGTGTTACGTAGTGGCATTGACAATGGCCAATTCAATCACTACGATGAAACGAAAATCAAATCAAAATTGGCTTCTCCTTGCGGTCATCCTTTTATTGTCCGTAAAATTCAAATGCTATCCGTTTTAATATTGATATGTATTGTTATCTTGTTTAGGTTTATCCGGGTTTTGGCACGTGCACGTTATCGTCACCGTTTTGTCACAGGGCGCGAATGTGAACCCGTAGCCGGCGTATTCGAAGCCAACTTGTCGCACTTGGGGATACAGCCAGAGGTAAAGCTAAGTACAAAAAATGAGATCTCTTATTTTGAAACTTAAATATAGCTAGCTCAACAACCGCATAATATAGATTTTGGTATAGGTTTTGAGTATAGGTTTTGATGTACTGGACTTGAGTATAGGTTTTGATTTACTGGACTTTCACATTTGGGCTAAAACTTTGGCAATGTAAATTTTTTGGACATATGAAGAGATATGTTTGAAATGTATTGTGTATTTTATTAAGATTAATACATTTGTTACGTGTTTTGTGTTGGTTGTGCCTAAAAACATAAGGCTGCAGGTGTGGATGTTGGTTTTGTGCCTGAAAATAATCAATATGTTGCAATTCTCTGGCTATGAACTGTACTGGTTGCAGGGTCCAGCTCAAATACGGCGAGAATCTATTCTCGTCGTTTTAATGGGCAAGAAAAAACGGCAACAAAACAATTTTTCCCGTAAACAATGACACTCAAATACGACAATAAATATCCTAATATGACTTCATATTTGCTGTATTTAATGTGATCAAACACGGCGAGTTTATTGCCGTATTTAATATCAACTAAGAACAGCAAAAAATAATGACTTTAACGGCAAATTTATGGCAGTATATGTAAGATAATAAACAGCGATACTATATAATTTCGTCGTGTATGTACTGTAACAAGCGGCGATTGTCTCGCCGTATGTCAGAGTCAAATACACAATTTTCATTGTCGTATAGTATTAACGTCAAAATACCTTGCGGCCGAAGCAAATTTCGCCGTTTATGCCATAAACGGCGATAAAAACCTCTTAAACGGCGATATATTCATGCCTTTTTTGTCCGTTTCTAGTAGTGGTTTAAGAAGGACATGGCCATTATAAATGTTGGATTGCAATAAATAATATTTATGGAACATTGACGACAACGTAATGGGAAGCTAATGTTGTGTAACCGTAACTGTAGCCGTAAAACATGATTGATATTGAAGCGCGTAAGGTACATAGAGTGCGTGATAAGAACACGAGGATTTTACCATAGCAAGCACAATGTTTCTAAATTTTTGATCCTTTCAACCTAAGCCTTTGAAACAAGGTATAACAAATAAAAACCTATTAGAATAGTGGTATAAGGTTAAAAATAACACTATAAACAACATCACATTCGTGATCTAGAGTTGCGCAAGTATTTTTCAAAAACCTCACATTTGGTGAAGTACATATCATTTAGCTTTCAGTAGGAGCTCTCTTTGTGAGAGAGTAAGATGATTATGAAAAACGAGCGCCAGTCTTATGTAATAACGGGTTCGTAGAGTAATGAACCATTTATGCCACGTGGCGTAAATAAAGATGGGAGTTATAAGTTATAAAATTAAAATTAACGAACATAATTGATTATCTGTCGGCTTTTTGTCTATATTTTCGGGGCCGTTCACCAATTTTGTCATATGTTTAAGAAGGATATGTCCATTATCAAGGTTGGATTGTAATAAATCATATTTACGGAAAATTTACGGCAGCTTAATGGGAAGCTAATGTTGTGTAACGGTAACGGTTAGCTGTAAAACATGATTGATATTGAAGCGCGTAAGGTACATAGAGTGCGTAATAAGAATACGAGGATGTTACCATAGCAAGCACGATTTTCCCAAAATTTTGATCCTTTCAATCTAAGCCTGTGAAACAAGGTATAACAAATAAAAACCTATTAGAATAGTGGTATAATGTTATAAATAATTCTATAAACAACATCACATTCGTGATCTAGAGTTGCATCACCTGTAAGTATTTTTCACAAACCTCACATTTTTTGAAGTACATATCATTTAGCTTTCAGTAGGAGCTATTTTTTGTAAGAGTGTAAGATGATTATGATGAACGAACGATCATCTTATATAATAAAGGGTTCGTAGAGTAATGAATCATTTATGCCACGTGGCATAAATAAAGATGAGAGTTATAAATTATTAAATTAAAATAAATATAACCGTCCTTTATTGTGTGAACATGCGCTCTGTTACCCTAGGAAACATTGTTCGTTATTTTGATTTATTTTTGTTATTTATAACTCCCATGGTTCATACTCTACGAACCCTCTATTATATAAGACGATTGTTCGTTGATCATAATCATCTTACTCTCTTACAAAGAGAGCTCCTACTGAAAGCTAAATGATGCTTTAACAAATGAGGTTTGTGAAAATTAATTACAGGTGATGCAACTCTAGATCACGAATGTAATGTTGTTTACATTGTTATTTATAACCTTATGCCACTATTCCAATAGGTTTTTCTTTGTTATACCTTGTTTCACACGCTAAGATTGAAATGATTAAAATTTTGGAAACATCATGCTTGCTAGGGTTAAATCCCCATGTTCTTATCACGCGCTCTATCTACCTTACGCGCTTAAATATCAATCATGTTTTACAACCTTTACCGTTTCACAACATTAGCTTTCCATGAAGTTGTCATAAATTCTCCGTACATATAATTTATTTTAATCCAACCTTGATAATGGCCATGTCTTTCCGTACATATGACAAAATTTGTGAACGGCCCGAAAAGATAAACAAAAGGCTGACACATAATCAAATATGTTCGTGGTCCAGATCTTATAATTAGTTTCTAAGGTTCAATTTCGATTTAGGGTTTTAGTACTATGACATCTTATGTCATACCTAATTCCTTTCATAAATAAATCCCAAGTTACCGCACAAAAGCGAACTTTTTCGGCCCACGTGAAGTGAAAACTCTAGATCTAGAGGTATGTTGTCTTCTTCGGCCCACTTATCAATGTTTCTTAGGGAAACAAAGGGCGTGTTTTCACAAAAGAGAACGGCACGTCAATAAAATGCTATCGTTAATTTTATTTATTTTTGTAATTTATAACTTCGGTCAATATATAGGCCGTGTGGCATAAAGGATTCGTCTACTCTATGAGCACTCTAATATATAAGAGTAAGGTTCGTTGAGAATAATCACATCTCATTCCCTTAATCTCTTACAGAGCGAGTTGCAACAAAAGTGAGATTTGAGAAGAACACTTATAGGTTATGCATTTTCAAATTTTCATAGATATTTTTTATGTTGTTATTTAGAATATGAAGTACCACTATTTTAATGGGTCTTTTTTTCTGTACCTTGTTTCACAAACTTAGATGGATCGATTCGCTTCAAAATGATTTAAAATTTGGAAATATCGTCGCCAATGGCAACCACAAGCGTCCCTGTTTCAAAAAAGCACGTACCTTGATCTGTCATAGGTTGAAGTTGTTTCTCCCGCTGAACTTGTCCATCATGGTCAACCTCCGGTCATCTTCTCTTCAGCACGTGGTCCATATTCGTAACCCCCGAACGTGTGCTCCACCTTGATTGCGAAACCCTAGCTGTGACTTTCACGGATTGTGAAATCCCAGCTCTTTAGCTTTACCTTGATCCTGAAACACCGATCCTAGGCTCTAATACCTGTCTATTATGACATGTAACGAGAAAGAGAACGATGATAATCGATGAACAAGAACACACCCGATTTGAAATGGTTCACTAGCACAATGTTATCTACGTCCAAGGCCCGAAAACCCCATTTTGTTAGAGAGAAACGATACGAGTACAACCCACACCTTGAACCTATGTCTATACATGTTTATATAACCCTACTCGGTTACTTTTGCCCAAAGGAACGTCGAAAACTGACCTAGAACAAAGAAGGAGACAACAAAAATTGCCACCCCTTAACCAGGTTGTGCGACCTGGCCCAGACGTCGTGCGACCTGAACCAAGTCGTGCGACCTAGCCCAGAGGTCGTGCAACCTGCCGCAGAACCGATGTCCTGCTATCTTTTTTGTCTTCCCCCGGACCTAGAACAAAGAAGGAGAAAACTAAAATCGCCACCCCTCGAACCAGATCGTGCGACCTGGCCAGACGTCGTGCGACCTGAAATAAGTCGTGCGACCTAGCCTAGAGGTCGTGCGACATACCCTGGACCTGATGACTGCTACTTCTTCTTTGTCTTCCTTGCCTTCGTCTTGATCCTTCGTTTGGCCTGTTTCTTTGCCCGTCTTCATCGCCAAACTCCTCGCCAAGCTTCTCGAGCTTATTGAAGGCGTATTCCCAACAATAAAGTTGACTCTAACTTTATTCCATTTGTCCATTGTGTGATTGAAAGCGTCACGAATTGGTGTTAGCTCATTTAGTAAGAGTATCCATAGCGTTTGCGTCAAGTGTTGGATTTGAGACCTACATGTCCTGTCCAAGATACTTTGGTCCTAAGGGGAGTAACAAATTTGACACACTAAATCGTACACATCTTTTTTTAAATAAAAACTCTATTATTATTATGTCATGTCTCAAGAAAGCGGTGGATGTGGTGGCAGCGATTGCAGGAGCCCGGTGGGTCCTCATGCACAATCCATCCAAGAGAAAATAACAGTTGGGGTGATCAAACGATGACCATTGGTAATAAAAATTTCAATGATTCAACAATTAGTTTTTCTGATAATTTTAGCGCATCTTTCATTTGTCGGCATTTGATTTTAACGTTCCTAGCAAATTTCATAATATCATTCCACAACCCTCCCTCCTCCCTCCTTCACATTTTCGAACCGCCCCTCCATTCCGCCCCAGAAAGAAGATATTTAACTTAGAGCTCTTTCTTGATCTTCTCCAAAGGAATTATGAGGTAGTAAACAATAAAGATGTCGAGTTACAAGCCTTGTCGTCCCCTGTAAGAATGTGTTGGTAACGGAATACGACGTCACAATGAAAGCTAAACAGTCAAACTTCAGCTTAAAATGCAACAATGAGAGGATGGGTACCTCATTTCATCCTTCTATTTATCGAATATTTTCAATGCAAATGCTATCTTAGGATATTTAGTTTTTGTTTCGCAAGTGAAAAATGATTATTTCTTTAAACTTTTGCTCATGCTAAGGATTTCAAGCCATGACAAGCTGAGTGTGAACAGTAATGTATAACAAGTATGTGTTGTAGGGGCATTTACTTCGATTAATACACTTTTACCTGGGATTTATATACTGGGTATTCTCTAATTAACTACTATCTATAAGAACGTCGTCAAAGTAATAACATATGAATGCAGAAAATAAAACAACCATGAATATTTAAGCCACCACACATGATGAGGTATTTTGAAGGAAATAAAGATTTATTATTAAATTATAAGCGGTTATGGAAAGAAGTCTTTCATAAATTTATTCTAAAAACAATAATTTTTGCTGGAAATTTTGAATGTGGACTACCGTGAGGATAAATGAAGATAAACCATTTAGGGAAAATATATAACACCATATCTTCATCATCAACATGCACCAAACTGACGACAAGTTATCACGAATATGCTCTAATTGTCGCATACAAACATCAACAGAGACATTTTCTTCTTAATAATTTGCAGATCGGTTTTTATTGGAAGAATATTGGAACGAGGCAATGAAGCATACCTGATTTTCAAGGGTAACCAAACAGATCTGGTGGTGGTCTTACCGATTATGAGAGTGAGAGACTTTTGGGTTAGGGTTTCCTTGAAGAGAATGAGGATCGCTTGATACTAAACCACTAATAAAGTGAATGTCGGATACAGAAAATCGGTGGCGGCGCCATCTACGGTGGTTTGAAACTGAGGAGGAACCGGAGTTGAACCGTCGATATAGCGAAAGAAGCTCTGGTTTTTTAGGACGGAGGTGATCTGGTGTTTCCATAAGAGAAAATTGGTGGTATCAAGTTTAAAGGGAACACGATTGTTTATATTTGCAAGTATAAGAAGAGGATTAGAGGAAGTAGGCACAACCATGGTCGCTAGACCCATGGCTCTGATACCACTCAAGAAACCCTAAAAGTGTTTCGGAAGAAGAGAGAGAGGTCCAAGATGAAAGACCAAAGAACAAAATGAGCCTAAAGATTGGATTTTCATTGATAATCAAGTTTATATACATGAGATTACAATGTGCTGATTTCCAGCCGTTGGATGAACCAGATATGTAGAAATAACAAGTTGAGTCCTCCTTGTTTAGAAGTATTACACAGAGAAATATGTTAATACTGCAATTGCTTACAAGTCTAATAAATGTAAGGGTTTGCCGCACAGTTTTGTGAAATTGTACTTTTGACCAGTCTTGACTTCAACATTTCTGCCAGATCCATCCCGAACTAGGGATATGTATTTGGTAATAAAGTTTTTTTTTTCAATTAGAAAAGATAAAAAAATGAATGCTCTATAAGAACCTACAAGAGGAGCTACTAACTGTGAAGTTGCATTCTTAAGTTCCTAAATTTGTGCTTCATATTGATGCAGATTGTTCCTACCTTTTTTTGGTGATACTGAACCTCGATTCAAAAATATTTTTCCTGAACTTAGTATTTTGAGTTGAGTTGTAGCTATATGTTCCCGTCGGGTGAAAGCCGAACCATGCGGTCAATTAACTCCCTACTAACAAACCCACCAACTAATGGATCCACATTTCTACGTAGTTGAAACATATTCCATGGTCATGCATGCACACATGGGGCAAGTTAATCGACTATAACTTGCACTAGCACTTTAATGTCACAAAACTATATGGCGTTTGTCCTCCTTTTCTTCTTCTTCTTCTTCTTTATGGCAACGTATACATTCCTGATTTGGTACAAGGGCGAATTTGCCAAATCAATCAAGTACTTGAAACTTCATTACCTTCACAAGTTTCTCTGCAACAATCGTCCTAGCATTCTGACATACAAAAACCCTCATCTCCATTAATATTGACGAATGAGAGTGCATGGTATAACTATACATCTATTTCTCTGGAATCATATCTTCCAAACTTCATATCATGGCGGTGTTGCCTCTTTTTTTTCTATTTTTGTTATATTTTTGTTCTTTTTTATATGGCAAAGGTAGATATGAAAATAATTTGATAAATCAAGCAACATCTAAACGGTTTTTATTCGTGCACTATAAATCAAACACCCTTTCTAGCTATTAGCAAAATAATATAAAAAAAACTAAAAACTACTTTTGGAGTCTTCACTTGAACGTGTATACCTAAATGATTTTGTAACTGGACTGGAATGAACAAACTTGCGAATTTTCTAAATTGCACTTTACCTTTTGGTTTATACTATTTACACACAAGTATAACCACCTCACGCAGTCAGGCGCATAGAGTGTGGTGGGCCTACGAGTCCATGGAAAAATATGACACCGTTCACCTCATATCCAATCACTGGAATTGAAACAAAACATATTGTTGCTAATTGCTAACGAAGGCTTTATTTCTCATTATATTAATTTTTTATGCAATATAAACTCTAATTCTTCGTTCAGTCTACTCATCCTTATCTCCTAACACGGGAAAAGATAATGAAAATAGGATTTTCCTAAGTTCGAGTCCTCAAATCCTCTGAATTAGAGTGTATTAGTTCTGAACGGATTATTATATAAGTGTACTTATGGTTTCTTCAATTTACAACCGCCACATTCATTCTATGATATGTGTAACACCAAGTTGTCGGTTTTTATCAAAATTCTTACCGTGCTGCGCTAAATTCTGCAACTCAACGGTGTTGTATCTCAAATTATGTGATCTGTAAGCAAACTGTTTCTTGTTCTTCAATACATGAATATTAAGTTGTCCATTTCTTGTTAGTTGTGTATGTAAAGCACATATGACAAAGAGAAGAAGAGGTTTCACATTTTAAAAGTCTCCTCAAGTATATTTTTGCAAGGCCTAAACAAATTGAGAAACATTTGTACGAGAAGATAATATATCGAGTAAAAAAGAAGTAAAATATCGAGTTTTTTTTTTAGAAAACGACAGATCGAGTCTTAATGAAGCTCAATCACCTCATTTTTAATACAAATAAAATTCATTGTTTGTATTGATTTTTGTTTGTCTTTTTGGTCTCGCAAAATACAGGCGTGAGCGCTGCTTACGAGATATCGAAGTAGATGGAAGATCGATGTTTATGCCATTTCATTTCAAATATTGTCCTAGAGAAACGCAGGTATGATCTAAAGCTAAAACCATCTTGTTACGTAGATTACTTATATTTGTGGTTGGCAATTGCAATTCCATTTTTATTTTCTTGATCGCATCTTTTTGTTTCAAAAATTTGACTCACGATGTTCATTTTTGGTGACAAGAGAAAATAATGTTTTACTTGATTGTTATGAATTGGTTATGTAAATATTCCTAGCAATTGGAATATATGCATCAGAATTTTGAAGGGGTTTTAGAGAAAGAAGACTATAATTTAGAAGGATCATGTGACGACATCTTCTTCTTGGTTAGAATTCTACAGATCAATGCACCGTCACAAACGTGAGCGATTTTCAAGCAGTTTCAAGAATTATTAAAAATGTCCAAAATTGTAAATTTTTTAAAATTAATCAAATACTAAGTACGTGGTCAGTGGATGATATTAGCAAATTAGGACTGTTGACAGTAATTTTATTATATACTAGGGGATAACCCGTGCCCGGGGGCACTATCCCGATCAAAAATTCTTAATAAATGATAAGACATAGGATGAAAATATGCATCCACAATATACTTGCCGAAATATTAACTCTTGCAAGAGAGAAAAATGAGGAATGTTGGTTTGCTCAACCATTACAAAAATGGGGGAAGTTAAAGATGTGTGGAGAAAGTGTGGAGCCGTTACAAAAGTCGTAGGTGGCAGGTGAGATCTAGGGTTGGGGTTGATTCAATATAACGGTTGAAATAAAGTCAACCGTTCTATTTATATAATAGATGAAAAATTCTCTCTGTAATTTTGATTATTTGCTAAATTCAACTTATATATTTTCTGAATTCAAGAATTAGGCGTTAATAAAAACTTTTCTCCAGCATATTTTCCAAAATTCTACCATTATTATCAGCTATTCGTTCTTAGTATTTTTTGGGGTAGTGCCATCGGGCACGGGCAATCCCCTAGTATATGCACTATCCTTAAATTGGATAATTTTTTATTTTTTTTAATGAATTAAGAGGTGTAATCCAAAAAATATATTTACAAATGTGGTGAATTTTTTATTTTTAAAAAAAAACAACTTCCAAGTATGGGATGGGCATTATAAATGAATGTGGGAATTGTTATAAACTGAGAGAGAAAAGATGGAGACAAAGTATGGATGAATCTCAAAAGCAGTTTTATTCTCTACCAAAGCACTCTTTATATAGAGTATGGGAGCCAATGATAACCCTCTAAGAGTCAATCATAATCTACTAGGAGTCAATAATAATCTACTAGGGATCAATAATAATCTACTAGGGAATATTCATTATAATATTCCATAACACTCCCCCTTGAATATTCACTACTAGCCTGCCTCGTTAAAACCTTGTCGCGTAAAACCCAATGGGAAAAACCGCAACTAAAGAAAAAGAGTACAGTCGCTAAAACTACATCTCCCCCTCATAACAAGATACGTTAACGTAAAAGATCTTTTAATTGACGCATCCCACATTTTTGAACATGTAACTTCAATGTTGATGCTGGTAGTGCTTTTGTGAACAAGTCTGCTGGATTTTCACTTGAGCGCACTTGCTGGATGGAAACAACCTCCTTCTTTTGAAGCTCATGAGTAAAGAAGAACTTTGGAGATATGTGTTTAGTTCGATCACCTTTGATAAAGCCTTCCTTGAGTTGGGCAATGCAGGCAGCATTATCTTCATATAACACTGTTGGGCCATCATTTTTGAAATTTAATCCACAAGCCCCTTTGACATGTTGAACCACTGATTTTAGCCACACGCATTCTCGACTAGCTTCATGGATCGCAAGAATATCTGAGTGGTTTGATGATGTTGCTACCATAGTTTGCTTCATCGATCTCCATGATATAGCAGTTCCTCCATAAGTGAAAACATACCCTGTTTGAGATCTTGCTTTATGTGGGTCCGACAAGTATCCAGCATCAGCATATCCAATGAGGGAGGTATTAGATCCACGAGGATAGAAAAGACCCAAGTCTGTAGTGCCACGTAGATATCGCATGATGTGTTTAACACCGTTCCAATGCCTGCGAGTAGGGTTAGAACTGTACCTAGCCAAAAGATTGACAGAAAATGCAATATCTGGCCTTGTGCAATTTGCCAAAAACATCAAGGCACCAATTGCACTAAGGTATGGCACTTCAGGGCCAAGAGGTTCCTCGTCACTCTCTTGAGGACGGAAAGGATCTTTATTAACATCAAGCGATAGGGGTGGTTAGTGGATGTGATTTGTCCATACAAAATCTTTTAAGGACTTTTTCAGTGTAATTTGATTGATGAAGTAAAATTCCTTCAGGAAAGTGTTCAATTTGTAGACCGAGGCAAAATCTCGTCTTTCCCAAATCCTTCATCTCAAATTCCTTTTTCAAGTAAGTTGCAGTTTGGGTAATCTCTTCATGAGTTCCCACAATATTCAAGTCATCCACGTATACTGCCACTATTACAAATCCATTTGTGGACTTCTTTATGAAGATACAAGGACAAATTGGATTGTTAACAAACCTTTCTTTTAATAGGTATTCGCTCAAGCGATTGTACCACATTCGTCCCGATTGTTTTAGTCCATATAAGGATCTTTGGAGCTTAATAGAATAAGCAGTACGAGGTTTGTTTGTTTTTGGCAGTTTCAGTCCTTCAGGAACTTTCATATATATGTCACTATCAAGTGAACCATATAGATATGTTGTAACCACACCCATAAAATGCATATCTAAATTTTCCGATGCTGCCAAACTTATTATGAATCGGAAAGTAGTTGCATCCATCACAGGCGAATATGTTTCTTCATAATCAATGTATCTTGTAATCTCGTTTTTCTCATTTCGTTTCCGCACAAAAACCCATTTAAATCCAATGGGTTTTACGTCATTAGGTGTTTGAACTATTGGTCCAAACACTCTACGTTTTTCTAGTGAATTTAATTCAGCCTGTATTGCCTCTTTCCACTTTGGCCAATCGTCACGACGTCGACATTCTTCAATTGACAGTGGTTCGTGATCGTCATCACTTATATGTAGGGCAACGTTAAAGACAAATGTGTCATCAATGATAACATTATTTCGATCCCATATTTTTCCGGAATATATATAATTGATCGAGATCTCTTGATTTTCTGGTACCATATCGCCCTCTTCAGGGGCTGAATTTAGATCAATCATTTTAGGGATCGGATCACCAATTTTAATGGGATCATCAATTGTCTTTGTGGAATCTTTAGGACTCAACACAGTTGCCTGATTTGTCTTCCTTTTTCTAGGAACCAAATCTTTTGAGCCAACAGGTCTGCCACGCTTTTGGCGTGCACTAGATTCATTTGCTTGTATACTCGCATTTTGTCCTACAGGGACATCAATCCGTGCTGGAAAATTCGCAGCTGGTATGTGCGATTTTATAACGTTGCTTGTATCAACAAATGCATCAGGCATTTCGTTAGCTATGCTTTGCAATTTAAGGATTCTCTGCACTTCGAATTCACACTGGCTAGTTCGAGGATCCAAGTGTGTTATCAAAGGAGAATTCCAAGAAATTAATTGTCGAGCTTCAGGCGGCGACATGTCTCCCCCTAATTTCGGGAAGATCGATTCGTCAAAGTGACAATCTGCAAAGCGAGCTTGGAATAAATCCCCAGTTAAGGGTTCCAAATATCTAATAATAGATGGAGAATCAAACCCAACATAAATACCAAGTCTACGTTGGGGACCCATCTTGTTACGTTGTGGGGGTGCAATAGGAACATGCACAGCGCACCCAAAAACACGTAAATGAGATATATTTGGAGGTTGTCCAAGAACAAGTTGTTGGGGAGAATATTTAAGATACGCAGTGGGGCTTAAACGTATTAATGCAGCGGCATGTATAACAGCATGTCCCCAAGCAGAAATGGGTAAATTAGTTTTCATCAACAATGGTTTAGCTATTAATTGAATTCTTTTAATAAAATATTCTGCTAAACCATTTTGAGTGTGTACATGCGCGATTGGGTGCTCAACCTGTATCCCAACTGACATGCAATAGTCGTCAAATGATTGCGATGTAAATTCACCAGCATTATCAAGACGAATAGATTTTATGGGATGATCAAGGAAATGTGCTCTAAGCCTTATAATCATTCCTAAAAGGCGAGCAAATGCCATATTTCGAGATGATAATAGGCATACATGCGACCATCTTGTAGAGGCATCGAGTAGTACCATGAAATAGTAAAATGGACCAGTAGGGGGATTGATTGGTCCACAAATATCTCCTTGAATGCGTTCCAAGAACTTAGGAGATTCAATACTAACTTTCATGGGTGATGGTCTAGCAATGTATTTTCCTTGAGAACAAGCGGTGCATGGGTATTCTTTTGGCAAAAAGAATCTTTTTATCTTTTAGTGGATGCCCGCTTGAGTTCTCAATGATTCTTCGAATCATAATTGCGCCGGGGTGCCCAAGCCTGTTATGCCAAAGCATAAAAGTTGTGGGATCTTTTTGTTTTATGGCGACATTTACTTCAACTGCTTGGATTATTGTATGGTACAATCCAGATGATAAAGCAGGAAGTTTTTCTAATACATGTTTTTTCTCTGAAATAGTGGATGTAATACACATGTACTCCACTTCATTCACATTTAGAGTTTCAATGTGGTACCCATTTTTGCGGAGATCCTTAAAACTCAGCAAATTTCTACTAGATTTGCTAGAGTATAATGCCTCTTCGACATGGAATATTGTTCCACCGGGCAATATGATAGAGGCTCTTCCAGTGCCTTCAATTAAACTGGATGTACCAGAAATTGTGTGCACATATGCTTGATTAGGGGAAATTTGCAAAAAATATTTCTTATGGCGCAAAATTGTGTGAGTTGTTCCACTGTCCACCAAGCATGTGTCTTCACAAGTCATCATTTTATCTATAATTAAAAGAGAAATATTTGATAAGTAAAAGAAAATTCTCATATTAAACTTTCAATCCTACTAAAA
The DNA here is from genome assembly GCA_023055425.1 of Linanthus parryae. Lineage (NCBI taxonomy): Eukaryota > Viridiplantae > Streptophyta > Magnoliopsida > Ericales > Polemoniaceae > Linanthus > Linanthus parryae. The sequence goes on from JALGPY010000002.1 coordinate 6,215,046, forward strand.
ATAAATAACAATGTCTGAAGTTCTTATCAAAGAACATTATTCATCCTAAGCTGGAACTAAAAAAAAAGTTCAAAAATTAAATGACTTAAAAAAAAATCTAAATGAGTTGTCTAAAGAAAATCAGGCTCTCCAAGGGGGCCATCGACTTGCGGATCAGGAGCAAAGAGGTCATCAACATCAAAACCATTAAGATCCATTGGCTGCTCATACTCAACATGGTTTGATTCATTAAATGTAGCACTCCCATTTCTGGATGCTTGATAGAGATCAACCAAGTGTCGTGGTGTACGACAAACATGTTCTCAATGGCCATCAGTTCCACATCTGTTACATTTTTGTCCCTGTTTGGGAGGTGCTTTTTCAGCAACTGCTTGTGAATTCTGATGTCTCCCACCATTATTTCTCCCCCTGTTTTGTGGTGGTGCTCCTCTTTTGTTGATATTTGAGGGCATATGTTGTGGAGGCTCACGGTACCAAACATCGCTCTTACCATAACCGCGTCCACGACGGCGACCATGTCTACGACCACGTCCACGACCACGTGGGTTATTTTGACCACGTAAAACAGTTGCATTCGCTTCAGGGAATGCATTATTACTCACTGCAAGGAGAGGGGTCGAGCCAGTCGGACGCTGTTCATGATTTTTCTTCAATATGACATTGTTTCTTTCCGCAACCAATAAACAAGAAATCAATTCAGAATATTTTTTGAATCCCTTTTCTCGATACTGCTGTTGCAGGAGTATATTTGAGCAATGGAAGGTAGATAATGTCTTTTCCAATAATTGCTCATCAGTGACGTTCTCGCCACAAAGTTTTAGCAGGGATGTAATTTTGAAGAGTGCGGAGTTATAACTGTTTACCGTATTGTAATCCTGAAACCTCAGGTGTATCCAATCATAACGAGCCTGGGGGAGTAAGACAGACTTCAAGTGCTCGTAGCGCTCTTTTAAATTATTCCATAAGACGAGGGGGTCCTTAATAGTAAGGTACTCATTTTTTAAATCCTCGTCTATATGGCGGCGCAAAAATATCAACGCATCGGCGCGTTCCTTTTCGGACGCGGTATTGTCTGCTTTTATAGTATGCCCAAGGCCTTTTGAGTCTAGGTGCAATCCAGCATCAAGAGTCCACGACAAGTAATTTTTTCCAGTTATATGAAGTCCAGTGAACTCGAGCTTCGCGATGTTAGACATTGTGAATCTAAGAAAAAGAAATAGGACGAAAGTTAAATTATGAGCAAGAACAGGTACAATGATAAGTGATTTACGAAATAAATAGACAGTAAAACGTAATTAAACCGCCAAATATAGGTTATATTAATATATATATATATATATATATATATTTTTATGAACTGTATCGTATAAGAAATAAAAAAAAACACATATTGTAAAGTAAAACTTAGCCAGATCAGATGGCTAAAGCACATGCTGATGTTTTGAGCGGCTGCGAGTTCGAATCTCAAGAGCAGCGTTTTTTTTTTCATGCAGCAGCTGTTTTTTTTTTTTTTTTTTTTTTTTTATGATGCCGAAAAACGTAAGTATAATAAAAATAAAAGACATGGAAAGACAATAAGTAGGCAGTGCCCAAGTGGTAACTCGCTGTTGCTTATGATGCCCAGCTCTTGGGTTCGAACCCGCTGGCGAGCAGTTTTTTTTTTTTTCGACTGATTATTAAAGTAAAGAGTAAAAAAAAAACATGAATATTCTCAAAGGAGGTGGTGGACCAGATGGTCACACACAGCTGTGGGTTCGAGTCTGCTGGGCAGCAGCTTTTTTTTTTTTTTTTTTTTTTGCAAACATGGTATTTGGTCACTCTCTAGATTGTAGATCGAGGTCTACGGTTTGAGCAGCCTTTTTTTTTCATAGCATAGACCAATTTTTTTTTTTTTCTTTTGGTATAAATAATAAATCGTAAACAATTTAAAGATGTATTGTTGATTTGAATCAACTTTGAAACAAGCAAGACATGTGACAATCAAAATCGAAAATTGAGTTTTTCGTTTGATCATCTTCTTCTTGACAATATAAAATAAGTAATTAAGTTGTACCTTTGTCTTTTGATCTTCTCTTGCGGTAGAGCAAAAGTGCTGATAACGTGTTATAAACTGAGAGAGAAAAGATGGAGACAAAGTATGGATGAATCTCAAAAGCAGTTTTATTCTCTACCAAAGCACTCTTTATATAGAGTGTGGGAGCCAATGATAACCCTCTAAGAGTCAATCATAATCTACTAGGAGTCAATAATAATCTACTAGGGATCAATAATAATCTACTAGGGAATATTCATTATAATATTCCATAACAGGAATCACTCACAACCTACTCCTATTAGTTAGGGATATAGTTGAGAAAAACATCTCTCCTATTAGTTAGAAATTTCCAAAGAGAGTGGGTAGTTAGGGATGTCCAAAGAGAGTGGGTAGTTAGAGATGTAATAAGTAGGTGAGATCTAATGGTGGGGATGGGGTTGATTAATCTAACGGTTGAAAAATCATAAGTTACTTAAACCATGCTATTTTATAATATAGATATCTATGATTCCCTGATTGTAATTGACAAAACGAGTAATTGTTGTAGTAGTATTTATTTACTGCCATACATATCGTGTTTTTCATCGAATGATGCACAACTTTAATGAATTCACTGTAGTTGGACTACATTCGTAAATTTCAAATGTTTATTTACTGAATGAGTTGGACTAAATGACCCAACTGTGTTGTGTGTCAATCGATTGCTCGATGTTATCTAGAGCATGTGTCAACTCTATATTTATTATTTTTGTATTTGTTAATAAACTATACCACTCCGTCCCAGCTCTTACTACCCATTGCGGCTGGGCACGGGTTTTAAGAGTTGGGGCGGAAAGTCTATTTTACCCCTACCCTGTTTTGTGAATTACAACGTCCACTATCACCTACCAGCCACCACCTACCAACTCTGTTACAACTCTGTCACCACCACCACCACCACCTACCAGCCACCACCAGTCCACCACCAGCCACCATTATGCCACCAGAAACAAGAACACAACCAAACACATCAAATTTAACCAATTATGTACCAAAAAATACAGATCTAGACTAAAAATTTACAGATCTCAGAAATGTTATAAGAGGGTGTAGAAAAGAAGATGAAGAAGAAGAGAGAGAGGGAGAGAACAGATCTGGAACTGGGTCGCCCTCCACTGCTGTCGCCGCCGCCGTCTTCACCGCCAAACACCGGCGTCCTTTCCGTCGTCCTCACCGCCAAACACCGTCGTCCTTGCCGTCATCTTCAACCAGTAACGAGCCCGTCGTCTCTTCGCCCTCTTCCACCATAACCATTGCCGCAACGACCCAGTAACAGATCGAGAAAGAGAGAGAGAGAGAGAGAGAGAGAGATAGGGAGAGAGAGAGGTACTGGGTCGCCCTCCACTGTCGCCGCCGCCGCCGTCGTCCGTCGCCTCACCACTACCACAGACCGGCGTCCTCACCTGCGTCGCCATCTCTACCAGTGTCCTCACCCTCTCTTTCTCCGGCGTCCTCACCCTCTCTTTCTCCATCTTACAGTGTCTATCTCTCTCCCTCCCTTTCTCTCTCTAATGTGTGGTGTTTAGAAGTGATTTTGTGAGGATGAGAGGATAAGATTTGATGTAAGTGGGTGGGGTTGGGAATAGGAAAAAGCAGGTGGGGTATTAATGAAGAGGGTAAAATTGACATTTCAAACAAATTAAGGTTATCAAAAAAGGAAATGGGTAGAAAGAGTTGGGACAAACATAAAAGGAAATGGGTAGAAAGAGTTGGGACGGAGTGGTATATTTGTTTGTGTGTGTATTTAGAGCGCGTGGTGAAACAAAAAGGTTAGGAGCGCGTGTCAACTCTATCTTCATCATTTTTCCTTTCGGTAATTTGTAAAGCCTGTGTACTCTCTATGCCACTTGCTAGTAAAAGTTCACCTACTATGTGAGAGTAGCCTGTGTATCTTCATCATTGGATATATAAGAGTAGCCTATAGACGAGTAAGAAAGTCCAACACAAGTGAGGTTGTTTTACAGAAGCACCTTCATTAATGTTAGCATTATGTGCGCCCATGTGGGGTGCACAATGCAATTATCCTAAACTTATGGGTTTAGGTGAGACAAGCTCAAACCTTATGGGGTTAGTAGCAAGGACATCAACCCTAGGGGTAACGTTGCAATTAGGTATAAGTCTGTCTATATAAGGAGACAGCCTCCTAGATTATTATGAGTGCTAGAGTCATAATAATATACACAATACTGTAGAGATCATGTGCTGATCATAATACAGTAAACCCTAGACTCTCTCTTAAACTAGCCTCCATTGGGTGGAACTTGGTGTGGATCAGAGCTCTCGTCCTAGTGATTCGAGCCAGATTGTGGGAGCAAGAAGAGCACGTGAAAGCAAGCATCCTACGATCATCCGTTGCGCTTAGGATCTAAGGAAGACAAGGTAAACACATGAATCTTCCGCTATAATTCATGTTGTAGATCTGTATGTGATAGATCAGATTCGTCCTTCATTGGTATCAGAGCCTTAGGCTTGTTTTTCGTGCCTAGTTATGCGTTCCCGAATCAGATAAAAAATTCGAGTTTTTGAAATTTCATAATCTGTTAGTGAAACCTATATGGTTAGATAGGGTTTTTTACAAGGATTCCAGAAATATAAATTTTGTAATTTTTGGACGAACAGAGAATTAGTTATGAATTTTCTAAGATTCGAAACAGTATAAATCTGGACTGATTGATCTGAGCAGTAAAAATATTTTTTCAAAACATGTTAAAATTGGGTTTTGAATACATAATCTTTATCTACGTGAAAAGACGATTCCAACGATGTAAAGATCGCCGGAAACGGAGGCCGGGAAGGCGGCGCGTGGGCTTCACGCGCCACCGAAGCCGCCTCCACGCGCGGCCACGCGCCGCCACGCGCCGCACGCGCCAAAGGCTGGCGGCGGCTGCTGACGTGGCAGATGATGTGGCGGTGCCACGTCAGCAATTGCTGACGTGGCAGATGACGTGGCAGTCACACGTGCTGCTGACGTGGCATGGTGACGTGGAGGCTGACGTGGCTGCTGACTTCAGCACATGGATGACGTGGCATGCCACATGGCAGCTGACGTGGCACGCGGCCGACGTCAGCGCGTGACGGAGGCGGACTCGCCCACGCGCGGCGGCGCGTGAGCCCTCCTCCGGCCACTATTTTTCGCCAAATTTTTTTCTATATGCTCAGAATTAAATTTCCTATTTTCTGGGAATTTTTCATAATTTTTGGAAAAACAGAAAATTTTATTATTTTCCAGATTAATTAATTAGTGTTTAGCACACTTCCCGAGGCAGTTAGACGTCCTTAAACACACTGTTTTGAGCCCAAATTTTTTCTGGAGACTTAGGATATTTTTCCCTACCTTATGAGATAGGAGGTGAGATCCTAGGCAGTTGGGAGCAATTTTCGATCTTATTAGTTGATTGATTTATTGCTTATTAAATTCCAGTAATTATTCTTTAATTTTGGAAATTTCCAGAAAATTACAGTATGTTTATTTTATTATTATACATGCTGTTATGGGTTTAATGGATGTGTTTGATGCATGGATGTGGCTTAGATGGTTTTATATTTGGTTTTGGTTTTGAATATGTAATCAATTAAAATACGGCCTGCGTGTCGTGCCTCTCTACATACTCTATTGTCTTCTCTTCTTATCTAAATCGCCTATTAGAGGTTACTTCTTATTAGAAATAAGATATTTAGTGAAGATTGAAGAATAGAAGCTTCAAGAGAGGTGGCCAAACCAAAAGCTATGGCGCGAGGTGCATGGAGCGAAGAGACGAACAGGGAAGCTTCAAGGAGCACTCGAGATGAGGCGAGATCCATGAGGCGAAAAGTTCAAGACTTGCTCAAGACGTACTCTCAATAGTGGGAGTGCACCTTAGGGGCCACATCCATTGCATATTTATTTATGCTTATGCTTGTTTTATGTTATAACTGCGTGTGATTGGATATATCTGTATAACCTCGCATGCTAAGGAACTAAAACAAAAGAGCTCACATGGTTATACATGATTGAAACTAATAGGGAATCATAAGTGACGATATTTGATTCCTAGAATTGCTACTAGGTTTTGGTGGAGTCCTTATGAGGAACTATGAATTTTAATCTATGTATCATGTTATTTCGGAGCTAAGAAAATGCTAGTATTAATTTCCTATGCAATGTCTCAAGATCAATCGTGTCTAAATCGAAACTGTAAAGGCTAAAATAATGACAATAAACGATATGACAAGTCATCGTACTATGTAACCAAATCGTTGGACATAGTTTGTCAAACCACCTACAAGTATGGTCGAACCTGTGATGAATAGTTGTCACAGCAGCACATGAACATTATCATTAGGCTAACCAATAAGTGGGAGGCAGTCAAGATAAATTTCATAGAGCGTGCTTTGCCAAGGTGGGGAAATGACCTCATCAGCATGTTCAAGACCACTTTGAGATTCAAAGATTGTAGGAATGAGCAAAAGAAGAATCTTGGATCCACCTTAGCCATTTGCCTCATTAAAAGTTGTGAGTAATGGCTCATAAATACCACCTTAAACTATCAAACTCAAATCATAAAAATAGCACTCGACTATAGTCTATGAGATTAGTACTCAACTATAGATTCTGAGATTCATGCCGTTTATGATGAGATGTTTAAGTTATCCGATTAGCAATTTGTTGCTATCTCTGCCACGTTTCATGAAAGTGCCATGAAAACGTTATATGACACACTTTGAGAGTGCCAAGATGTTTGGATAAGACCAAACATCACTCCGTTCTAGGATCTAAGCAACCAAGTGCTTGCTTAGAATACTAGTTCAGCATACTTTTGAAGTCTAAGCGATATACGATTGCTAGAAGACTGTGAATGAAGTATGATAGGCAGATGTAGTCCCTAGCCCGGTATTAGGACCGTGGAACAGGTGGGGCAAGGATAAGGGAATAAGGGCGAAATATTGGTACATGACCAATATCCCAAGACAGGCAAATGCAAAGGAGGAAAAGGATGTTTCCCTAAGATTGGAAGGCCAGACATGGCACTAACTTCTCGTCTAAGGATCCATAAGATTATCTTTTGAGGGAGAAGCCACCAATTTTTGTTTTGGTTACAGTTTTACTTTGGAATTGGTCATGTTATGTATGGTAATGCACTCTTGATTTCTAGCATGAATAACGCCTCAGGATCTTTTGGATATCACCTCTAGGGTTGTGCCTTAAGATTCTGATATGAGGCGTGCTAGATTGTGACACACTAAATCAGGAAAGGATGTTCAGGCTAGCTAAGGTAGGCCTGCTTGGAATATGCCCAAGGTACCCTTACTTGTGTGTGATTCTTGCCTTACACGAAAGGCGAAAGGCAAACCATCCAGTAAAGCAGTAAGGATTATTGAGTCTTTACATATTATTCATTCTGTTATTGTGATCCATTAAAAGTTAAAGCTAAGACGTGGTGCTTACTGTTCCATCACATTCGTAGATTATTGAACGCATCTCAACTATGTGTGCTTGGGCCACATAAGTCTGAGGCACAAGGGTGCTTCAGGCAGGTATCTACAAAAGGTAGAAAACGGTCTGGATAAAAGGATATGTCCTTAGCCAGAATGAGATTGCGAGTATCTATCTTAGCAAGAGCTATGTGATGGAGAGGAGTAGTAAGGCAGCTGTGCATTCCCCGCACTCCGCAGCATGATACTGTAGCGGATAGGAGGAATAGGGTACTGCCTGAAGACGGTTTGATGTATGATAGCACGTTCAAAGTATAAGTTCCCTATCTTGAGGAGACGCTTTGTTAAACGTCTGTCGATTTACTCAACCTAGAACCCACCAAGTCTGTAGCCACTACGCCCTACGAGATGTGGACCAAAAGGCAACCTATATGAGGTCACCTTAGGCCATGGGGATCGGCAGCTTATGAGCTAACTAAGTTTTCCTAGTCAGGAAGAACCTCGTGGAGATGGCATTCTCTACGAGGAAGAGGAACCACTAGATGACACTCAATTCACCACTACCCAAGAGGAATATGTTCCTATGGATCTTGAGAACAGTGGGAGTGCCTTGCCTAGTGAGCAGCATATCGTATATGATGATAATGCTGAAGAAGAACCCTCTTTGCGTAGGAGCGCTCGTTGGAGCGTACCCCGTCGACGATTTGACATCGAAGGGGAAGACATAATAGTCACCACGCAAGATGATGAACCTAGGATATTGCCCCAGGATATTTCATCACCTGACAAGAAGGAATTTAGACCCTAGATGGAAGAAATGTATCTTCATGGAGAAACATATCTTCCCATACTATTCGGAGTACTCTAGGGGGTTGCGTATTCGAAACGCAACAGCCGATTAGTAGTGTAACGCAAATGTATTCACAAGATATATGTTTTCTCTTAGGAGATACCCATAGTTAAGGGAATGTTCGTAGAGATGATGATCTCCGCGAGCATGGAGGAACCGCTAGAAAATACCCTGTTCCTTAGTCCATATGAGGAATTAGTCCCTCAAGGATCCTTCGGACAGTGGGAGTGACTTTCTAAGCGAGGTGCCCATCCATGGGGGTGAGAGAAAATCATGATCCTCCTATGCAAAGGAATTGATCATAGGAGCATACCCCATCGACTGCTTGAAGATCGAAGGGATGATATTAAGGATCACCTTGCATAAACGATAGGATAGAATACTATGCCTTATCGTTCCCTAATTATGAAGAATGAAAAGTAGCCTTTACAGGAAAAGTTAGAGTCTGTAAAAGACCAACCAAGTTTTAGGCTAGGTTGACTTTTCCGACTGGATGTTAGACTATTGGAAATAGATGGATTCCCAAGGTCATTCAGAGTGACACAGACGGAAGCATAGTAAGGCATACGACTTCCAGAGATATCGGTAATAGTTGTAATTATGGAAATAAGGCTCCATTCTCGATAAACGTGACGACTGAATTTCTCAATAGAGAAATCAGAGAGGTGATCTGTATGACTCGGCCACAGGGTTTCGAGATGTAAGATCAGGATGCACAAATAGGTGCAAGCTATTTAAGCCTATGTGTGATCTTAATTAGTCCTCTAAGTCAGCAGTATTTTATCAATGGATGAAAACCACTGTATATCACTCTCGATTGTAGAGAGTAGATGAACACGTCACTTATTGTCGATGACACACTATTTCCAGGAGAGTCTAAGGACTATTTCACATCCACTATAGGGTGGTTATCCTTTCGATTTGTGATGAAGGATATTAGTAGGGCGAGATGCACTCTCGTTCGTTCAAAAGGACTTCTTATATTGACGCATAAGGCGGACACAAAGAAGATACTCTGAACGATTCCATGTAATGGACCCAATGCCATGTGATACTCCTATAACTCGCTGCAGGATTTTACGAGCCTGAATATGTGCCCTAGAAGACACCATACAAGATTGACCAAATGACCAAAGTGCCCGATGCAGTGTGAGTCTGCTATATATTATGGTATAATGAGACCCCACAAACCTCATGCAATCGGAAGAGTGGATTTCAGGAAATCTAACTTAAGACACTAGATTGCAACCAAAAGGATACTCGGTACGAAGGATCACGTGTTATAACTATCGGAGATGATGCTTCGACTAGCCAGCTGTGCATGCTGACTAGGGTGGGGACCTAGATACACGTAGATCCGTCTCAGGCTATAGTCCATGCTAGATGACATCGCATGGAACAGCAGCATAACAGTTGCACAATCGTATTAGACTGCTCCATCGATCATGGAAGCGAAGCACAATTTCCTGTTCTATCACCGGACAGAAATATGTTTGGATAAAAAGGTTTCTGATAAGCTTATGAGCTGTCAACCAACCTGTAGTGCTAGCGAACGGCTATAGTACTTCTGATAAGGCCAAACATATAGAAAAGGTATTGTTTTCACAAAAGGTGAAATAACTACCTAAAGAGTAATCTTGGAGTAGATCGACTACGGGCCAATAATGTAGGCACCTCCCATTCCTAAACCACATAAGAGTCGTCTTTGTGGATTGTTTTAGAAAATTGGGACTCGGTGGTCGATCACTAGCGATATGATTGATGAGCATATGAGACATTGATAATTGGATTTTAATTGGATTTGTTATGCTACATGTTGTTTACATATCCTGTGCTAGCATAGAACATGTCGCGCGGACACTAGGTTGACTCTCTCACACGAGCAACCGCCTTTACAACATCCTGGATTGTCTAGGTGAGTAGGAGATGAGACAGAATCCCGATAAGCGCTAGAAGCCTATGATATGATGACTCCTGTCATATGAGGCGCATGGCCTATGACAAGAGCTGGACATCAATCAATAGTGCAAGACCCTGTCAGACGGATTCATTTGTCGCATTGGAATAAGTTCCAAGGTGAGATTGGATTATGGCCATTCGTGCATGGTTACTACCCCGAACCATGTATAGTCTGCGTAGAGAAAGCCAGATGAGAGAACTGATTTCGATTGCATATGTGCAACACTCAGTACTCGGGTTAATAGTCATATGGGCTGTTGGACTTACATCTGTATAGTGGTCCCTATGGGATAGGACATGTGCTCTGATAGAGTCCAAACACTATGGTGCACATCTTATGAGATAACGCGTGCTTATGAGTGACATGAGGTGGCGAGTAGAACTAGTCCCTGAGTTTCCTCGCCGTGTGAGCCTCGTCGATCATATAAGAATGATTGACACTGTATACCCTTAGTACTTTCATCCATGTCGGAGAGAGACGGTTCGGTGGTGCTACTTTAGCGTGACACCTCACGGCTATGAATGATTCGGCCTACCAGGACATTGCTAGGAAAGCAGCTGACTCCGAATCAAAGCGACAATGGATAGAAAGGAAGATTCTAATTGCATCGCTCTTTATCATATTCATTGGGCCCACCTACAAGATCTTATGGGATCATGCAGGATATGAATATAATAAAGGAGATATAGACTCATTGATGCACGACCTTCGGGACAAGGTAGGTGCTCATGGTCTATGAGATGACAATAGACAGAATCTGGGGGATACGAGAGATATATATATGTATTGCATTATTTTTGAGGGTTGAGTGCGCCTGCTGCTAGCTCGTCTCGTATGAGTTTAGAGTATGGATCTCCCGAAATGCAGGTTCTCTCACAGTCACACACCAAGGCCACATAACACTTTGGCAGATGATAATAGTTGGAGATTGAGGGAGACTAGAACTACTGTATTTGTGCAACCCCACTGTGCGAGTGGGAGATGTTAGCATTATGTGCGCCCATGTGGGGTGCACAATGCAATTATCCTAAACTTATGGGTTTAGGTGAGACAAGCTCAAACCTTATGGGGTTAGTAGCAAGGACATCAACCCTAGGGGTAACGTTGCAATTAGGTATAAGTATATCTATATAAGGAGACAGCCTCCTAGATTATTATGAGTGCTAGAGTCATAATAATATACACAATACTGTAGAGATCATGTGCTGATCATAATACAGTAAACCCTAGACTCTCTCTTCAACTAGCCTCCATTGGGTGGAACTTGGTGTGGATCAGAGCTCTCGTCCTAGTGATTCGAGCCAGATTGTGGGAGCAAGAAGAGCACGTGAAAGCAAGCATCCTACGATCATCCGTTGCGCTTAGGAGCTAAGGAAGACAAGGTAAACACATGAATCTTCCGCTATAATTCATGTTGTAGATCTGTATGTGATAGATCAGATTCGTCCTTCAATTAAGAACTATGAAATTTGTTAATCTGCTTCAAGCTGAGATAAATCTCGAATGTCTCTAAGTTGATCTTACTTTGTTTTTTTTATCATACGTTTTTATGTCAAAACTGAAGTAAAATCTAAAATTTCAAAAATGTCAATGTTAAATTACGAAAACAAAACACACACACACACATATAGTATATTTACAAGTAGACAAAATTGTCCTGGCTTGATTGAAGACATGTGTAGTTGCATCCCAATGGTGATAGGACACTATGAAGTATGAATCACAGGGACGAAAGTTAGGAGAAGTGTTTATTGTTACCATACAAGCATGAGCATGTAAATTTACTAGATTGTATACATAGTGCATCACGCGGCACGCGCGCTACTTGTATTCCACAACAATGTATTATGTTGTTTTTTTTTTTTTTTTTGAGAAACATGTATTATGTTATTCAACTGTCTTACATCCATGTAGTCATATCCATACGTATAACTTAACTGAAAATATTAGACAACAGATTATGCAGTGAGTTTGAAAAAATGATAAAATATTTAAAATAAGGCAGCCTAAAAATAAAATAAATCACTTTTTAGAAGTGAGTTGTAACTTCCATGATTTAACTGCGAATTATTTTCTATAAACTATGGGTAGTAAATGTATTTTGATAGTTCAAATGTTCTGTTAAAAATTAGAGTGTTTGCATATATTATTTACAAACAAAGTGGTGTTTGTATATTACGTATTAGTAAAGATGTAACTACATATAGAATTAACTGACTATGATCTTTCTATAGTTATTTAACCTCAATGATCTATTCACCATAGTTATTTCACACACATATTCATATTTATGCACAGGGAGCCTCTCCGTCGCAATCTCTAGATTCGTCTGCTACGAAGTCGATGTCGTCACCAGATCCACAAGCCTCTTGCAGCAGCAGTCAATCCATGGCCAACTCCGGGGTCATCAGCCATTTCGCTCCTGACGTCCGCTATTCTACCAATGACTACTCGCAAGTGAAGCGAATCAAATGACTCTAAACCAGAGAAGGCAACAGATCCAGATATGGGCTATCCGAGTTCTGCTGGCATACTACTGTTATCAAATATTTATATCGGCCTCTTTATCATTATTTTTTTTAGTATGTGGTCAATTAATTTTGTTTCATAGGACTTTATCCATTGTACTTCAAAGTTATAAACTTTTCTCGTCAATAAACTCTTCTGATTCTTGTTTATCTAAATTGAAGTTTCCGCGTCTTCACTCTGCCTTAATAAATCTAAGCAATGTTTCTCAAGCATCATAATCAAGATATTTCTGCTCTAACAATACCCATTCTGATATTTTGTGGGATTGACTTACCTAATTTATCTGATCCAGCATTTAGTTAATTACAAATGCTTCACAACTAGTGAAATAATAGTAGAAGTTCAAGGAAAATTGCCATGGTTTATTTTGTTCTGAATTCTGGTATTAGAAAGAGCTTGGACGTGTCGTAACTAGTACATTTGCGCACACACACATATATACACACATACTTATACACACACACGCACACATTTACAGCCGGTTCATATTTTTGTTCACCCCTTGCCCAGCTTCTCCCCCTCGTCATGACGGGTTGGAGATGCTTTTCGAGGGAAAATCGGATAAAATATAATATCCATACGTGTAACTTAACAGATAATATTAGACAATAGATTATGCAGTGAGTTTGAAAAAATAATAAAATATTTAAAATAAGGCAGCCTAAAAATAAAATAACGCACTTTTTAGAAGTGACTTGTAACTTCCATGATTTAACTGCGAATTTATTCTGTATAAATTATGGGTAGTAAATGTATTTTGATAGTTCAAATGTTCTGTTAAAAATTAGAGTGTTTGCATATATTATTTCCAAACAAAGTGGTGTTTGTATATAGTAGTATTAGTAAAGATGTAACTACATATAGAATTAACTCACTGTGATCTTTCTATAGTTATTTAACCTCAATGATCTATTTGCCATAGTTATTTCACACACATATTCATATTTAAGCTATGCACAGGGAGCCTCTCAGTCGCAAGCTCTAGATTCGTCTGCTACGAAGTCGATGTCGTCACCAGATCCACAAGCCTCTTGCAGCATCAGTCAATCCATGGCCAACTCCGGGGTCATCAGCCATTCCGCTCTTGAAGTCCACTATCTGATCTATCATTTAAGTAAATTACAACTGCTTCACAACTAGTGAAATAGCAGTAGAAGTTCAAGGAAAATTGCCATGGCTTATTTTGTTCCGAATTCTGGTATTAGAAAGAGCTTGGACGTGTTGTAACTAGTACATTTGCGCACACACATATTTATATACACACATACTTAAACACACACATTTACAGCCGTTTCATATTTTTGTTCACCCCTCGCCCACCTTCTCCCCCTCGTCATGACGGGTTGGAGATGCTCTTTGAGGGAAAATCGGATAAAAGACACTTTCACCCCCTCAGGTTCGACACAAACTTCCACTCCTCCCAGTTTGGGAAATGACACTTACACTCCTTCTGTGTTCCAAATTTTAGGACACTTACACCTCCTGATCTTGTCATTTTATACTGTAAGAGGACAATTTTTTACGAAAACTACTGTCAATGATGAATTCCCACCCACCCAGACTAACAACGTCACAGTAAGGAAGTGTATGTGCCTTGAAATTCGGTACGCTTAAAGGATGAAAGAGTAATTTCCCAAATTAGAAGGGGCAAAAGTTTCTTTGTATCAACCCTCAACATGGCAGCACGGGTCGACCCACGTGCCAAAATGGCCCAACCCATGCCTAACAAGGGTCAACCCGGCCCACGCACGACCCCTCCACCCCGACCCGTGCACGGCCCGCCCCCATCACAACCAGCCTGTGGCACGCACGGGTCAATTTTCTCCACGACTGAGCACAACACGCCCAGGCCCGTTCGACCCGCACAAGAATGGACCCCTCCACCCTCAACCCGTGCACGGCCCGCCCCCATCACACCAATGTCGTGGCACGCACGGTTCTAGTTTCTCCACCCTTCGTCCCGGCCCGCTCCACACGGGTGCACAACCCGCCCTTAACCCGGCACGGCACGGCCCGCTCTTGCCCTGAGTCAAACCTGAGAAAGGAAAGCTAGATTCTTCTTTCCAGACGACCCACGACGACGACGGCACCTGCTTCGTCATGGCACGGCACGGCATCGACCCACGACGACGAACCACAAACCCCATCAATCTTCGGCGATTCAACCCTCTCGTCCTTCGTCGACGCAATGACCCCCTCCGATCCCCGTAAACTCCTCTACCTCTCGTTCAACCAGGACGCCACCTGCTTCGTCGACGGAACCGATCGCGGCATCCGGGTCTACAACACCTCCCCCTTCAGCCCTCGTCTCCGGCGAGAGGCTGAAACCGCCACCGGAGGGATCAGAATCGTCCAGATGCTGCTCCAATGCAACATCTTTATGGTGGTCGGTGGTGGGTCCGAGCCACAAAACCCTCCCAACATGGTCATGATCTGGGATGACCACCACGGCCGGTTCATCGGCGAGCTCGCCTTCCGGTCGGAGGTGAAATCGGTCCGATTCACGCGAGACCGCATTGTGGTGGTGACTAATCAGAAGATTTTTGTTTATAATTTCGCAGACTTGAAGTTGTTGAGGCAAATCGAAACTTCTGCAAATCCCAAGGGTTTATGTGAGGTTTCACACAATGTGGGGTCGATGGTGATGGTGTGTCCTGGGTTGCAGAAGGGTCAGGTGAGGATTGAGCATCCTTCGCCGGACCGGACTAAGATTGTGGTGGCTCATGACTCAAAAATCGCTTGTTTAGCACTAGCTCTTGATGGTAGATATCTAGCAACAGCTAGCAGTAAAGGGACATTGGTTCGCGTTTTCAACACTGAGGATGGTACATTGCTTCAGGAGGTAACTCTCCATGGCTAGAAGCTAGCATTATACTATAAGCTCAAGTTGAAGTGTTAGAGCATCTCCAAGAGAAGGACTAATTTTTTGTGTCCTTGGACCAAATTTGCTCCTGGAGTAAAATTTGCTCCTCCAATTTGTTGCTTGAGCTCCAGCAGTGAGGAGCAAATTAGTTCCTTTGAGAATATTTTATTACTATGTAGTTATCTACCATCGTAAAATTATATTCTACACAACAATTATCATAGATTAAACAAACAATGTTTACTTAAATAAAAACTAGAGTGTTCCCTAAAAAAAATGAGTGGATTAATTACTAACAAAATTATACTAAATTTAAATTTAATATAAATAAATACCAATATTAATTAACTAAGCATGTGAATAACATATAATTAGCGACACAATACACTAATTACAACCCCAACCCAAATAAACCCATAATCAACACACTTTATGAACTTTCATTCCAAAGGGATTCAAAGTTATGAATTAAAGAAATTATTTTAATTTTGCTCCTATGAATAGTATGTCTTAACTTTGCTCCTCCAAATTGATGTCCTTAGTTTTGCTCCACTAGATGCTCCTTCTGTTGGAGCTCTGTTTTCAGTGATTTGGAGCAAAATTTGGTCCAAAACAGGTTATGCTCCTCCTGTTGGAGATGCTCTTAGTGAGCCAGACGGGGTTAAAGGGGACCAGGTTGAGGCAAAGAGGGCCCGGGCTGGTTGAGGGATAGGGAAAATTGACCTCCACCTGTCTCCGACCTTAAATCCGTGGCCTGAGGGGGACCGGCTTCAGAACTGGGCTGGGATTAGGGACCCGAGCCGGTTTTAAGCTTGGGTCAGGCTGAGGGATAGAATGCCCCGGGTTGGGATAGGGACACTTGACCTCAGCTTTTTCTCGGGCTTTAAACTCGTGTTCAGGTTATTAATATATCAAACGGTACCAGTTTTCTGGGGGGTGGGGGTGTGGCGGCTCGGATTAGGGGGCTGAGGGTTTTAATATTGGGCCAGCCCCTTGACAAATGTGAGGTAATGACCTTAAAAATGATATATATGCAGGAAATAAGTCTATAGAAGAGACAACAGACCTCTAGATCTAGAGTTACCACTTCCCCTGGGCCGAAGAAGTTCTCACTTTTGTGCCGTAACTTAGAATTTATTTATGAAAGGAATTGGGTATGACCTAAGATGTCAAAGTACAAAACCCTAAATCCAAATTGAACCTTGCAAATTTATTATAAATCTGGACCATAGACATATTTGATTAATTGTCGGCTTTTTGTCTATCTTTTTTGGGCAGTTCACCAATTTTGTCATATGTTTAAGAAGGACATGGCCATTAGCAAGGTCGGATTGCAATAAATTATATGTACAGAAAATTGACGCAACCTAATGGGAAACTAATGTTGTGTAACGGTAACGGTTAGCCGTAAAACATGATTGATATCGAAGCCCGCAAGGTACATAGAGTGCGTGATAAGAACACAAGTATTTTACCATAGCGAGCACGATGTTTTCAAAATTTTGATCCTTTCAATCTAAGCCTGTGAAACAAGGTATAACAAAGAAACACCTATTAGAATAGTGGTATAATGATATAAATAACACTATAAAAAATATTACATTCGTGATCTAGAGTTACGTAAGTATTTTCAGAACCTCTTATTTGTTGAAGTACATATCATTTAGCTTTCAGTAGGAGCTCTCTTTGTAAGAGAGTAAGATGATTATGATCAACAAACGATCGTCTTATATAATAGAGGGTTCCTAGAGTAATGAACCATTTATGCCATGTTGCGTAAACAAAGATGGGAGTTACAAATTTTAAAGTTAAATAAAAATAACGAACACAATTGATTATAAAAATTTTCGTTATTTTTATTTAATTTTGTAATTTATAACTCCCATCTTTATTTACGCTACGTGGTATAAATGGTTCACTCTACGAAACCTCTATTATATAAGACGGTCGTTTCTTACTCTCTTACAAAGAGAGCTCCTACTAAAAGCTAAATGATTTGTACTTCAACAAATGTGAGGTTTCTGAAAAATGCTTACAGGTGATGCAACTCTAGATCACGAATGCGATGTTGTTTATAGTGTTATTTATAATCTTATACCACTATTCTAATAGGTTTTTCTTTGTTATACCTTGTTTCACAGGCTAAGATTGAAATGATTAAAATTTTGGAAACATCACGCTTGCAATGGTTAAATCCCCGTGTTCTTATCACGCGCTCTATGTATTTTACGCGCTTAAATATCAATCATGTTTTACGACCGTTACCGTTTCACAACATTAGCTTCTCATGAAGTTGTCGTAAATTCTCCGTACACATAATTTATTGCAATCCAACCTTGATAATGGCCACGTCCTTCCGTACATATGACAAAATTGGTGAACGGCCCGAAAAGATAGACAAAAGGCTGACAGATAATCAATTATGTTCTTGGTCCAGATTTTATAATTATTTTCTGAGGTTTAATTTGGATTCAGGGTTTTAGTACTATGACATCTTAGGTCATACCTAATTCCTTTCATAAATAAATCCCAAGTTACCGCACAAAAGCGAGCTTCTTCGGCCCAAGGGAACTGAAAACTCTAGATCTAGAGGTATGCTGTCTTCTTCGGCCCACTTATCAATGTTTCTTAGGGAAACAAAGGACGTGTTCTCACAAAAGAGAACAGCACGTCAATCAAACGCTATCGTTAATTTTTATTTATTTTTGTAATTTTTAACT
Source organism: Linanthus parryae (assembly GCA_023055425.1). NCBI lineage: Eukaryota > Viridiplantae > Streptophyta > Magnoliopsida > Ericales > Polemoniaceae > Linanthus > Linanthus parryae. The sequence continues at coordinate 6,233,454 of JALGPY010000002.1, forward strand.
CCGGTATTTATATAGGCCGCGTGGCATAAAGAATTTGTCTACTCTATGAGCCCTCTAATATATAAGAGGGAGGTCCGTTGAGAATAATCACATCTCATTCCCTTAATCTCTTACAAAGAGAGTTCCAACAAAGGTGATATTTGAGAACAAAAAAATCTAGGTTATGCATTTTCGGATTTTTCATAGATATTGCTATGTTGTTATTTAGAATATGAAGTACCACTATTTTAATGGGTCTTTTTTGCTGTATCTTGTTTCAAAAACTTAGATGGATCGATTGGCTTCAAAATTTAAAATTTGGAAATATATCACCAATGGCAACCACATGCGTCACTGCTTCAACAAAGCACGTACCTTGATTTGCCATAGGCTGACGTTGTTTCTCCCGCTGAACTTGTCCATCATGGTCAACCTCTGGTCGTCTTCTCTTGAGAACGTGGTCCATATCTGTAACCCCCGAACGTGTGCTCCACCTTGATCGTGAAACCGTAGCTATGAATTTCACGGATTGTGAAACCCTAACTCTTTAGCTCCACCTTGATATTGAAACATCAATCCTAAGCTCTGATACTGGTCTATTATGACCTCGAACGAGTAAGAGAACAATGATAATCGATGAACAAGAACATACCCGGTTTAACATGGTTCACTAGCACGATGCTATCTACGTCCAAGGCCCGAAAACCTCGTTGTGTTAGAGAGAAACGATACGAGTACAACCCACACCTTGAACCTATGTCTATACCTGTTTATATAGCCCTACTCGGTTACTTTTGCCCAAAGGAACGCCGAAAACCGACCTAGAACAAAGAAGGAGACAACTAAAATCGCCACCCCCTAACCAGGTCGTGCGACCTGGCCCACCGTCGTGCGGCCTGAACCAAGTCGTGCGACCTACCCCAGAGGCCGTGCAACCTGCCCCGGACCCAATGTATTGCTACTTCTTTTTTGTCTTCCCCCCGGACCTAGACAACTAAAATCACCACCCCTCGAACCAGGTCGTGCGACCTTCCCAGACGTCATGCGACCTGAAATAAGTCCTCCGACCTAGCCCAGAGGTCGTGCGCCATACCACGTACCTGACGACTGCTACTTCTTCTTTTTCTTCCTTGCCTTCGTCTTGATCCTTCATTTAGCCTGTATCTTTGCCCGTCTTCATCTCCAAACTCCTCGCCAAGCTGCTCGAGCTTATTCAAGGCATATTCCCAACACTAATGTTTACTCTAACTTTATTCCATTTGTCCATTGTTTAATTGATAGCTGTCACGAATTGGTGTTGGCTCATTTCGTAAGAGTATCAATAGTGTTTGCATCAAGTGTTGGATTTGAGACCTACATGTCATGTCCAAGATACTTTGGTCCTAAGGGGAGTAACAAATTTGACACACTAAATCACAGACAAAAGTACACATATTTGTTTAAATAAAAACTTTATTCTTATTATGTCATGTCTCAAGAAACCGGTAGATGTGGCGGCAGCGGTTGCAGGAGCCCGGTGGGTCCTCATGCACAATCCATCCAAGAGAAAATAACAGTTGGGGTGATCAAACAATGACCATTGGTAATAAAAATTTCAATGATTCAACAATTAGTTTTCCTGATAATTTCAGCGCGTCTTTCATTTTTCGGCATTTGATTTTAATGTTCCTAGCAAATTTCAGAATATCGTTCCACCACCCCCCCCCCCTCCTTCACATTTTCGAACCGCCCCTCCATTCCGCCCCAGAAAGAAGATATTTAATTTAGAGCTCTTTCTTGATCTTCTCCATAGAAATTATGAGGTGGTAAACAATAAAGATGTCGGGTTACAAGCCTTGTCGTCCCCTGTAAGAATATGTTGGTAAGGGAATACGACGTCACAATGAAAGCTAAACAGTCATCTTCTATTTATCGAATATTTTCAATGCGAATGCTACCTTAGGATATTTAGTTTTTGTTTCGCAAGTGAAATATGATTATTTCTTTGAATTTTTGCTCATGCTAAGGATTTCAAGCCATGACAAGCGGAGTGTGAACAGTAATGTAAAACAAGTATGAGCTGTAGGGGCATTTACTTCGATTAATACACTTTTACCTGGGATTTATTTTTTGGGTATTCTCTAATTAACTACTACCTCTGTTTCGCCTGTTTCAGCCTACTTCACTTTTTGTCACTATTCACTGGATTACTTTCATCCGGTGATTTGATTAGCAAAACGAATCAAGAATTTGGTAATCTTTGCACGGTGTTATAGAGGAAAGTTTATTCTAAAATACCATGAAAAAATTGTTAAAAAATTACATCGTTTTGGTACTCAAATCACCAAGTCAAAGTGACTCACTTACGGGTTAAAAAGTCAAACGCAGACGAAACAGACGAAACGGAGGTAGTACTATCTATAAGAACGTCGTCAAAGTAATAACATATGATGAAGAAAATAAAACAACCATGAATATTTAAGCCACCACACATGATGAGGTAATTTAAATGAAATAAAAATTTACTATTAAATTATAAGCGGTACATGAAAAGAATTTTTTCATAAATTTATTTTAAAAACAAAAATTGTTGCTGGAAATATAGAATGTGAACTACCGTGAGGATAAATGAAGATAAACTATTTAGGGAGAATATATAACCACATATCTCCATCATCAACATGCACCAAACTGACAACAAGTTTATCACAAATATGCTCTAATTTTCGCATACAAACATCAACCGAGACATTTTCTTCTTAATAATTTGCAGTTTGGTTTTTAGTGGAAGAATATTGGAACGAGGCAATGAAGCGTACCTGATTTACAAGGCTAACCAAGCAGATCTGGTGGTAGTCTTACCGATTATGAGAGTGAGAGCCTTTTGGGTTAGGGTTTCCTTGAAGAGAATGAGGATCTCTTGATACTAAACCACTCATGAAGTGAATGTCGGATCGAGAAAATCGGTGACGGCGCCATCTACGGTGGTTTGAAACTGAGGAGGAGCCGGAGCTGAACCATCGATATAGCGAAAGAAGCTCCGGTTTTTTAGGAAGGAGGTGATCCGGTGTTTCCATAAGAGAAAGTTGGTGGTATCAAGTTTAAGAAGAGGATTAGAGGAAGTAGGCATAACCATGGTCGCTAGACCCATGACTCTGATAACAGTGAAGAAACCCTACAAGTGTTTCGCCGGAAAAAGAAGAGAGAGAGGTCCAAGATGAAAGCCCAAAGAACAAAATGAGCCAAAAAGCTTGGATTTTCATTGATAATTAGGTTTATATACATGAAATTCCTATGTGCTGATTTCCAGCCATTGGATGAACCAGATATGTAGAAATAACAAGTTGGGTCCTCCTTGTTTAGAAGTATTACACAAAGAGAAATATGTTAATACTGCAATTGCTTACAAGTCTAATAAATGTAAGGGTTTGCTGCACAGTTTTTTAAATTGTACTGTGGACCAGTCTTGACTTCAACATTTCAGCAAGATCCATCCCGAACTAGGCATATGTATTTGGTAATAAAGTTTTTTTTTCAATTAGAAAAAATAAAAAAAATGAATGCTCTGTAAGAACCTACCACTCCGTCCCAGCTCTTTCTACCCATGTTGACTTTTTGACTCGTATCTGGGTCACTTTGACCGGGTGATTTGGATAGCAAAATAATACGATATTTTGATAATTTTTTCACCGTATTATAGAGAAACTTTTACTCTACAACACCATGAAAAAATTATCGAAAAATTGCATCGATTTGCTATTCAAATCAACGGGTCAAAGTGACCAAGTGAATAGTGTCAAAAGTCAGTTTGGGTAGAAAGAGCTGGTACGAAGTGGTACGAGAGAAGCTACTAACTGTGAAGTTTCATTCTTAACTTGCTAAATTTGTGCTTCATATTTGATGCAGATTGTCCGTACATTTTTTTTGGTGATATTGAACCTTGATTGAAGAATATTTTTCCTGAGCTTAGTACTTTGAGTTGAGTTGTAGTTATATGTTCCCGTTGGGTGATTCCAAAGCCGAACCATGCGGTCAATTAAATCCCTACTAACAAACCCACCAACTAATGGATCCACATTTCTTCGTAGTTACGTTGATTCATATTTCATGGTTAAGCATGCACACATGGGGCGAATTAATCGATTATAACTTGCACTCGCACCTTTATGTCACAAAATTATATGGCGTATGTCCTCTTCTTCTTCATAGCAACGTATATATTCCTGATTTGGTACAAGGGCGAATTTGCCAAATCAATCAAGTACTTGAAATTTCGCTCGAACGTGTATACCTAAATGATTTTGTAACTGGACTGGAATGAACAAACTTGCGAATTTTCTAAAATTGCAGTTTACTTATTGGTTTTTACTATATAGACACAAGTATTATCACCTGACGCAGGCAAAAGCATAGCGTTTGGTGGGCCTACTAGTCCATGGAAAAATATGACACCGTTCACCTTATATCCAATCACTGGAATTGAAACAAAACATATTGTTGGTAATTGCTAACGAAAGCTTTATTTCTCATTATATTCCAGGAACCATACATAATTTTTATGCAATATAAACTATAATTCTTCGTTCTGTCTACTCATCCTTATCTCCTAGTTTAACACATGAAAAGTTAATGAAAAGACGATTTTCCTAAGTTCAAGTCCTCAAATCCTCTAAATTAGAGTGTATTAGTTTTGAACGGATTATTTTATAAGTGTACTTAATAGTTTCTTCAATTTACAACCGCCACATTAATTCTATGATATGTGTAACACCAATTTGTTGTTTTTATCGAAATTCTTACCGTGATGCGCTAAATATATGTAACTCAACGGCGTTGTATCTCAAATTATGTGATCCGTAAGCAAACTCTTTCTCGTTCTTCAATACATGAAAATTAAGTTGTTCGAAGTTTTTCAGAAATTGTAATGTATTTTATTTAAATCTGTATGGATCTTCACATTTCTTGTTAGTTGTGTATGTAAAGAACATATGACAAAGAGAAGAAGAGGTTGCACATTTTAAAAGTCTACTCAAGTATGTTTTTTCAAGGCCTAAACAAATTGAGAAACATCTGTACGAGAAGATAATATATCGAGTCAAAAAGAAGTAATATATCGAGTTTTTTTTTAAACAACAGATCGATTCTTAATGAAGCTCAATCACCCCAATTTTAATACACATAAAATTCATTGTTCGTATGGATTTTTGTTTGTCTTTTTGGTCTCGCAAAATATAGGCGTGAGCGCTGCTTACGAGATATCGAAGTAGATGGAAGATCGATGTTTATGCCATTTCATATCGAATATTGTCCTAAAGAAACGCATGTATGATCTAAAGCTAATACCATCTTGTGACATAGATTACTTATATTTGTGGTTGTCAATTGCAATTCCATTTGTATTTTCTTGATCGCATTTTTTTGTTGCAAAAATTTGACTCACGATGTTCCTTTTTGGTGACAAGAGAAAATAATGTTATACTTGATTGTTATGAATTGGTTATGTACATATTACTAACAACAGGAATATATGCATTTGTATTGTGAAGGGGTTTTAGAGAAAGAAGACTATAATTTAAAAGGATCTTGTGACGACATCTTCTTCTTGGTTAGAAATTCTACAAAGCAATGCATTGTCACAAACGTGAGCGATTTTCAAGCAGTTTCTAGAATTATTAAAAATGTCCAAACTTGTAAAATTTTCAAAATTAATCAAATACTAAGTACGTGGTCATTGGATGATATTAGAAAATTAGTAAATATCTATGTTTCCCTGATTGTAATTGACAAAACAAGTAATTGTTGTAGTATTTATTTATTTCCATACATATCGTGCTTTTCATCTAATGATGCACAGCTTTAATGAATTCACTGTAGTTGGACAACATTCGTAAAGTTCAAATGTTTATTTACGGAATGAGTTGGATTAAATGACCCAACTGTGTTGTGTGTCAATCGATTGCTCGGTGTTATCTAGAGCATGTGTCAACCCTATATTTATCATTTTTGTATTTGTTAATAAACTATATATTTGTTTGTGTGTGTTTTTAGAGCTCGTGGTGAAACAAAAAGGAAAGCAGCGCGTGTCAACTCTATCTTCATCATTTTTCATTTCGGTAATTTGTAAAGCCTATGTGCTCTCTATGCCACTTGCTAGTAAAAGTTCACCTACTCCGGAAATCATTGGATATAAAAAGAGTAGTCTATAGACGAGTAAGATAGTCCAACACAAGTGAGGTTGTTTTACAGAAGCACCTTCATTAAGAACTATGAAATTTGTTAATCTGCTTCAAGCTGAGGTAAAACTTGAATGTCTCTAAGTTGATCTTCTATTTTTATCATGCATTTTTATGTGAATACTGAAGTAAAATCTAAAATTTCTAAAATATCTGTTAAATTACGAAAACGAAACACACACACGCACATATAGTATATTTACAAGTAGAAAAAATTATCCTGGCTTGATTGAAGACCTATGTAGTTGCATCCCAATGGTGATAGGACACTAACAATCACGGGGACGAAAGTTAGGAGAAGTGTTTATTGTTACCATACAAGCATGAGCATGTAAATTTACTAGATGGTATACATAGTGCACCACGCGCGCTACTTGTATTCCACCACAATGCATGTAGTCATATCCATACGCGTAACTTAACAGATAATATTAGACAATAGATTTTGCAGAATTTGAAAAAATAATAAAATATTTAAAATAAGGCAGCCTAAAAATAAAATAACGCACTTTTTAGAAGTGACTTGTAACTTCCATGATTTAACTGCGAATTTATTCTGTATAAATTATGGGTAGTAAATGTATTTTGATAGTTCAAATGTTCTGTTAAAAATTAGAGTGTTTGCATCATAGTTAGTAAAATATGGGACGGGACTAAATCGTGATACGGTACGTACGTGTATTATACGATTTTATGTTAAAAATACGTTGGTAAAAATTCGGCTTAAAAATATGAGATTTGTTTAATTCGAGTATTCTATACGTACATGTATAATTCGTATACTAGTTATTCATTCGGGATCAAAAATACGGGTGCATTTCGTAGTATTTTAAGCATATATAATGAGTTATTTGTATCCCACCTTGCCATCTTTTCATATTTTTTTTATCAAATATTTAAAAATAATTTGTAAAGTATGTACTAATTTGTTTATCATTTTTGATAAATACACTATTTACTCATGACTAACACATTACTTATGTAAAATAATATCAAACTATTTTTTTTAATCAAAACTTCTATAAAAAAAGCTACTGCGCATTCCCTAATCCTGAGCCTTAATTATTTTGAAAATTAATAGTATAACAAATAAAACTCAAAATGCATGTACATATATACGCATGCATATCTATAGCTATTTCAAAATACTTTTAAAGTTTTATAATAAATACTTGTAAATCTGTATACTAATAAATATTTATAAAACAAAAATATGGTATTCTTTACACTATTATTCTTTCAAAAAAAATATTTATAATAAGGAAATTGTAAGAAAATATAATAATACCTAATTACTATAACTTATAATATTTTGGATGACAATTTATTCGCTGCAATTTTGTATGGAAGAAGTTTTATTCGGAAGTATTATACGTTAAAACGTTAAATACGAGTATTAAACTTCTTTGGTCAAAAGTTCGAGTATTTTTTATTAGGTCTAGCAATAGTACGAAATTCGGAAGTACTTTTCATTTATATGTACGGACGGGTATTAAACGGAAAAGTTCGAAGTATTTACTAACTAGGGTTTGCATATATTATTTCCAAACAAAGTGGTGTTTGTATATAGTAGTATTCGTAAAGATGTAACTACATATAGCATTAACTCACTGTGATCTTTCTATAGTTATTTAAAATCAATGATCTATTTGCCATAGTTATTTCACACGCATTCATATTTATGCTATGCACAGGGAGCCTCTCAGTCGCAAGCTCTAGATTCGTATGCTACGAAGTCGATGTCGTCACCAGATCCACAAGCCTCTTGCAGCATCAGTCAATCCATGGCCAACTGGGGGGTCATCAGCCATTCCGCTCCTGAAGTCCACTATTCAACCAATGACTACTCGCAGGTGAAGCGAATCAAATGCCTCTAAATCAGAGAAGGCAACAGATCCAGATATGGGCTATCCGAGTTCTGCTGGCATATACTGTTATCAAATATTATATCGGCCTATTTATCGTTATTTAATTTAGTATGTGGTCATTTAATTAAGTTTCATATGACTTTATCCATTGTACGTAAAAGTTATAAACTTTTCTTCGTCAATAAACTCTTCTTATTCTTATTTATCTAAATTGAAGTTTCCGAGTCTTCACCATCCCTTAATAAATCAATCTAAGCAATGTTTCTCAAGCATCATAACCTATATATTTCTGGTCTAACAATACCCGATCTGATATTTTGTGGGATTGACTTATCTAGTTTATCCGATCCATCATTTAGTTAATTACAACTGCTTCACAACTAGTGAAATAGCAGTAGAAGTTCAAGGAAAATTGTCATGGCTTATTTTGTTCCGAATTCTGGTATTAGAAAGAGCTTGGACGTGTTGTAACTAGTACATTTGCGCACACACACACATATTTATATACAACACATACTTATACACACACATTTACAGCCAGTTCATATTTTTGTTCACCCCTTGCCCACCTTCTCCCCCTCGTCATGACGGGTTGGAGATGCTCTTCGAGGGAAAATCCGATAAAAGACACTTTCACCCCCTCAGGTTCGACACAAACTTTCACTCCTCCCAGTTTGGGAAATGACACTTACACTCCTTCTGTGTTCCAAATTTTAGGACACTTACACCTCCTGATCTTGCCATTTTATATTGTAAGAGGACAATTTTTTAAGAAAACTACTGTCAATGATGGATTCCCACGCACCCAGACTAACAACATCACAGTAAGGAATAGGGATACAAGTTCAAACCGGAAAAACCGCAATCCGAGCTGAACCGAGCGGTTTGGTTCGGTCCGGTGGCACGATCTCTGCAAGTGCACGGCTGTCAGTGTAGTAATAATTCCGGTAAATCCGGGTTTGTCGAACCCAAATGACTTCTCGTAAACTAGTTAAGACTTATTAACCTTATCTGGGCAAAGCACGTTGAGTTTGTTGAACTAATCTAAAAAAAAGTAACAAGCTAATTATTAAAATTGATTTAGTTGACATGAGGAAAAGTACAGGATATCTCTACGGGTCACTAAGGATTTCACACCAATTCGGACTTATGTTCAAGCAACACGAATGTTTTCTACTCAGCCAAACAAGCACCTATGCTTTGAAGATTTCTCAACCAAAGCCTAAATTCAAACTCTTGTACCTGGTTTTTCTAGTGTACTCAAGTTCAAATAAGCATTATGATCTTATGGTCTACTCTTAGTTCTAGCTAACTAGCAAGATTTCTCAACCCTAGATACGGCTAGTGCTTGATTCAAGTTTCCGGGTAGCGAATATTAATTTCTCTAACACCCCCTGCCTATAATCATCCCATTGCGAGCTCAAACAATAGAAACAATAGAATTAAGTACATAAATCAAGCATAGCTAAGTATAACACATTCAATTAAGCTAAAAGCATGAAACAAGATCCATAAATCACCAAATGTGGTGTTCAAACCCTAGCTCCCTATGAGATATACCGAAATAGAAGCTTAGCTACGCTTAGACATGATCAAAGTACAAGTTTTCATGATCAATAATCAAAACTAGAGAAGAAAAGGATTTTTAGAAGCCAAACGAATGATCCAAGTGCTCCCAAGCTTCTCCAATCGTTCCCTAAGCTCCAAGACCTCAAAGCAACGTCAAAACTATGTTTTTGGTCTGAGAATCCATTTCCCTAGGTCTGGGCACGTTTTTTAATGAAACTTGGCCGAAATCGTACTTCAGCCCCTCCAGTTTGTAATTCTCGAACATAATTGTAAGCTGAACTTGCGCGGGTTGTATCTCCCTCATATGGAAACGGAATAATCCATCACTTAGAGACTCAATTCTCCTAGCACAATAAAGGAATCAAAAGTATGCCCGTAATCTACCTTCACTATTCCCTAGATACCTGGGACATCCCTTCGTGAGACTTGTGCACAAGATACTAGGATTAAAGTATCCCTGCTACGGTGCTTGCTACTCTCATGAGCTCTTTCACTGGATTCTCTTCGGTTTCTAGGTCTTAAGTTGCCCAATTTTCAATTTTTCGGATTTTTCTAATTTTTTTTATTTCTTTTTTTTTTATCTTTTTAATTTTTTTTTCTAACTCTATATGCATTTGGCCAACTCGATTAACCAACATATTTGGGGTAGGAGGAATCAATAAATAAAAGTGCAACAATAATATATACAATGCAATAAATTAAACGTGCAAATGCAAACCGAACTGACTGACACCTACGTGCAAGACTGACTCACTAAACTATATTCTAATCTAAATGTAACTGGTGATGCAAGACACGGACATGGCTAGCAAATAGGTAAACCCCCCCCCCCCACACTTGAGTGCTTCGTTGTCCTCAACGAATTTAGAGATCAACCAAGAAGACTCGACATTCAAATGTGAGGGGCGGTGGGTGATTCAACTCGGAGTCAGAGTCACGGCACAAGAAGATAGTTCAACAAATTTAGACTAAAACGAACTACGTGCACGTGACAAGTTGTGTGTACCGAAAGTAAGCAAGTACTCAAGTATTTCCTAGGATTCTAGCAGCTAATAACGGCGACTTTGCACCGTGACCACATTGTCAAAATAAAATCATAAAGCAAGTACGATGTGCCTAAACGGTAAGTAAAGAGAGAGAAAAAAATACTCACAACCGACACAAGGTCGGGGACGAAATCCGAGAGATGCTGACTCAGATAGCAAGAACAATCCCCAAGCAAACATTGCCCGGAACAATGCAAGCTCCCTTGCGGTCGAGTGTGTGAAACACACCGGGGTCGATTGATCTTTTGTTGCTGACGAAAAAGAAACGAAGAATCCCCGAGCTTGTATCGCGTACGCCAATACTAGCTCCCGTGATGGTCGAGTGCGCGGTAGCACACCGGGGTCGATATCTTCATCCAATTTATCATTTTTCTTCTTTCTGACTCTGAAGAATTGAAACTGGTCCATGACATTATCACATCAGATGATTCCCCAAATATTGTACTGGAAGAGTAACAAGACCAAGAACACAATGATGCTTCATACCCTTGGCAATTTTCAGCACAGTGCTGACTTCACCATTTTATTTTATTTTTTATCAATTTCTCATTATTCAATCTCAATGTCTTCTTCATCCTGCACACACCCATACACCAGCCCACCAACACGACGTTTACTTCTCAAAAACACCCCTTGCGTATTGGTATGCGAATACAACACTTTATCACCCTTCTTTTCAGTCGATACACAGGGAGAGACGGTTGAAGGATGTCTGGTTGTGAATCAATCGCCGAATGGAAGAAAGAGGGTGGCACTGGAATGGAGCTCAGGTTCCCGAGTTGAACAGAGAGGGAGTGGAATTACGCGGTTTTGGTTAATATTGGGTCGGTTCACAGGTGGGTTCCGTTCTCAACCGGAAAGAGAGGTGTGGGGTCGGTTTCTCTCGATCTGGGAAGAAGGAGGTGGGTTCTGATCGAATCTGGTTCATCATGGTCGAGGAAGAAGCAACCCGCCGACTTTAATGGCTGCCGGAAGCTGGGTTTGATTGTGGGTGATTCAAGCCGGTGGTGGCAGGCTAATCGGAGGAGAGGATGACAGTGGTTCAGGGAGGTGATAAATGAGGAGATCTGCGGTGGGTTGGTTGATTTAGGCCGGTTTCCATGGTGGGTTCACAGTTTGGAGTTCTCAACAGTTGGGGGTGTCAGAGATAGGCGGAGGAAAAGGTCGGTGGTTATTGGTTGGGCCGTTAGGTTTGTGGTCGAAGGTTAAGGGGAGGACGGGGAAGAAGAAGATGGGGCGGTGGGTGTTATTTTTCTGAAAATCCATGGTTTTTTTTTTTTTGGTCCAAACCTTGTAAAACTTTGACAGTGAAGAAGCTGCTCTGGGTCATGAACGTTGCAACATTATGTTGCAACACTGGGGAGTCAGGTGAATATTTTCTGATCTGAAATTGACAAATGCCTACCCTGGTGCTGGTAATCAATAATTTTTTCACACTTTTAGAACACCAGAACTCTACCAAACTGCACATAACACCCATGCTGCTGGAATTAAGCTTTTCTCGCCACTTCTTCTTCTTCCACCATCTTTGTTCTTTCATCCTTCTCACAATATAACTCATATAAATTCTCGCCCGTATCACGTATCGCACTAATGATGAACAAGTGTTCCAGAAGTGAAAATTCTTCGATTTTTTTTCTTCTTCTTCCAATTCATAAGAATCGTCATCATAACGATTTCGACAAATAAGCTCAAGTCTCCCATGTCGTGAGAAGAGATTGATGCCATCTTTGATCGTCTTTTCAAATTGCGATACCTCCAGTGAAATTTCAAGGGGCAACTCATAGAGCATGAATGATGGAATTTCTTTATCTCCTTCATTTGAAGCACCCAAACCATCAACAAATTCAATCTCGACATATTTTTCATCTTCAATGATCTCAAACTCGAGATGCTCCATCAAATGTGGGACCGGAGTGTCAAGCTCGACAATATTGATTCCTCGAAGACAACTTTCAATCTCACTAAATACCGCATCATGCTTCTCCCTCATACTTGACTCAAGCAATGAATCTATGTTTGGACAACTTGGGATGCACAATGACTCATCATCCTCTTCTTTAAGCGTTGGAAAGGTTAGAGCATCCTCTTGATTTGAATGGAGAACAAATTTGCGTCCTTGTGTGTTGTCTGCATTCCCATTCTCGTTGCTCGTTGTCGCCATTCTTCCACATTAGGAATCATCTCCTCAAGCATGCAACCAAGAATAAACAGTAACTTAGTGGGAGGGGTTGAGTCATTAGGACGAAAGGTATAACGTTGTATTTCCATGGCTACCCTCTCTCTAATGCCATTCAAATGGCACTCCTTCACGAATTGCTCATATGCAAGGTTGCATGCTTCAAATATGCTCGCAAAACGGCGATGTTTCATCCTCCATGCTTAGAGCTGAATGCCTGCACACATAAAATCTCAAGTAATACCGTGAGGTAATAAGAATAGAAAATAGCAAAAAAGAATCCCCAAAGCTAATAATTCTAACTAATTCAACCGAAGTCCCCGGCAACGGCGCCAAAAACTTGACACGATCTCCGCAAGTGCACGGCTGTTAGTGTAGTAATAATTCCGATAAATCTGGGTTTGTCGAACCCAAAGGACTTCTGGTAACTAGTTAAGGCTTATTAACCTTATGTGGGCAAAGCACGTTGAGTTTGTTGAACTAATCTAAAAAAATAAAATAACAAGCTAATTACTAAAATTGATTTAGTTGATATGAGAAAAAGTACAGGATATCTCTACGGGTCACTAAGGATTTCACACCAATTCGGACTTATGTTCAAGCAACATGTATGTCTTCTACTTAGCCAAACAAGCACCTATGCTTTGAAGATTTCTCAACCAAAGCCTAAATTCAAACTCTTGTACCTGATTTATCTAGTGTACTCAAGTTCAAATAAGCATTATGTTCTTATGGTCTACTCTTAGTTCTAGCTAACTAGCAAGATTTCTCAACCCTAGATACGGCTAGTTCTTGATTCAAGTTTCAGGGTAGCGAATATTGATTTCTCTAACACCCCCTGCCTATAATCATCCCATTGCGAGCTCAAACAATAGAAACAATAGAATTAAGTACATAAATCAAGCATAGCTAAGTATAACACATTCAATTAAGCTAAAAGCATGAAACAAGATCCATAAATCACCAAACGTTGTGCTCAAACCCTAGCTCCCTATGAGATATCCCGAAATAGAAGTTTAGCTACGCTTAGACATGATCAAAGTACAAGTTTTCATGATCAATAATCAAAACTAGAGAAGAAACGGAGTTTTAGAAGCCAAACGAATGATCCAAGTGCTCCCAAGCTTCTCCAATCGTTCCCTAAGCTCCAAGAGCTCCAAAGCAACGTCAAAACTGTTTTTTTGGTCTGAGAATCCGTTTCCCCATGTCTGGGCACGTTTTTTAATGAAACTTGGCCGAAATTGCACTTCAGCCCCTCCAGTTTGTAATTCTCGGACAGAATTGTAAGCTGATCTTGCGCGGGCTGTATCTCCTTCATACGGACTCTTCTTCGGGCCTACCATATATCGTTGGAAAGCTACGGATGTCTACTTTCCAATGACGCAGGCCTTGCTTCGAAACTCTTTGTATATTTTCCTGAGCTTTAAAAAGAGTGCAGGCTGGTTCCAACTTTTGCTTCGTTTTTGCGTATTCTTTTCTCCTCTTCATATAGCTCCATCCCAAGCATATCCAAGCCTCTCATAATCTCAATTTCACCTATTTTACCTGAGTTACACAACACTGAACAACCCGTGCAATTATCATCGCAAATATGATTGAAAACATGCGCAAATAAGCTAGAAACACAACTTTTCACTCTTAGGCTTATAAATCGTCAAATTCACATATTTGTGCAAATATAACATATAAATCATGTGAAATATGTATAATACAATTAATATGGAAGTATAATAATAACTCCTAAAAGAGAGTTATCATCCAGTTCGGTTTGGAAGCTATTACGGTTTGGTTTAGGTTTGCAAAAATCTCAAACCGTATAATACGGTTCGGTTTATGTTTGAGATACCACAAAACCGCAAAAACCGAACCCAACTGTATGTGTAGCATATTAGGCTATACAACTAAACTTCTACATATATATCATATACAACATGTACCTCAAAACTGAACCGAACCCATTAAATGGTTCTGGAAATGGTATAATGTTAACAACTTTATTTTTTAATTGCTTGGCTTAGAAATTTTAGCAATCATTTGATTGTGGAATGAACTATTAAGAAATTTTAAAAGAAATAACACATTTACAGAAACCGCGGTTTAAAACCGAACCAAACCGGTCATTTACGGTTCGGTTTGGAGCCATGAACGGTCCGGATTAGGTTTGAGTTTTGCCCAAACCGTTTCATGCGGTTCGGTTCGGATGGGTGTCAAAACCCGACCGAACCGAACCGAACCGTTTTCATCCCTAGTAAGGAAGTGTATGTGCCTTGAAATTTGGCACGCTTAAATGATGAAAGTGTCTTTTCCCAAACTAGAGGGGGCAAAAGTTTACTTTGTGTCAAACCTCAAGATAGCAGCACGGGTCGACTCACGTGTCA
This sequence comes from Linanthus parryae, assembly GCA_023055425.1. Lineage (NCBI taxonomy): Eukaryota > Viridiplantae > Streptophyta > Magnoliopsida > Ericales > Polemoniaceae > Linanthus > Linanthus parryae. The sequence goes on from JALGPY010000002.1 coordinate 6,248,685, forward strand.
AAATGGCCCGATCCGTGCCCAACAAGGGTCAACCCTGCCCACGCACGACCCCTCCACCCCGACCCGTCCACGGCCCGCCCCCATCACAACCAGCCCGTGGCACGCACGGGTCAAGTTTCTCCACGACTGAGCACAGCACGCCCAGGCCGGTTTGACCCGCACAAAATGCCCCCCCCCCCACCCTCAACCCGTGCACGACCCGCCCCCATCACAGCAACCCCGTGACAGACACAGGTCAAGTTTCTCCACCCTTCGTACCGGCCTGCTTCACACGGGTGCACAACTCGCCCTTAACCCGGCACGGCACGGCCCGCTCTTACCTAGAGTCAGGTAAAACGGAGCTTCCTTGAGAAAGGAAAGCTAGATTCTTCTTCTCAGAAAGCGACGGTTCTTCTCGCAGTTCGTCTCCTTCAACAAATCAATCTCCGATCTCTCACCCATGACCACCGAGACCCAACCTCAACCTGCAAACCCTGAACTCTCCTCCATGGCATCGACCCACGACGATGACCCACAAACCCCATCAATCTCCGGCAACGATCATATGCCTCCTTCCGACGACGATCGGTCTCCTCCTTCGTCGACCACACGACCTCCTCCGAACCCCCTAAACTCCTCTACCTCTCCTTCAACCAGGACGCCACCTGCTTCGCCGCCGGCACCGACCGCGTCTTCCGCGTCTACAACACCTCCCCCTTCAGCCCCCGTCTCCGGCGAGAGTCCGAAGCCGCCGCCGGCGGGATCGGAATCGTCCAGATTCTGCTCCAATGCAACATATTCATGGTGTTCGGTGGTGGGTCCAAGCCACAAAACCCTCCCAACAAGGTCATGATCTGAGACGACCACCACGGCCGGTTCATCGGCCAATTGACTTTCCGGTCCGAGGTCAAGTCGGTCCGGTTCAGGCGAGACCGGATTGTGGTGGTGACCAACCAGAAGATTTTCGTTTATAATTTTGCGGATTTGAAGCTGTTGAGGCAAACCAAGACGTGTGTGAATTTAAAGGGTTTATGTGAGGTTTCGCACAATGTGGGTTCGATGGTGATGGTGTGTCCTGGGTTGCAGAAGGGTCAGGTAAGGATTGAGCATTCTTCGCCGGATAGGACTAAGATTGTGGTGGCTCATGATTCGAAAATCGCTTGTTTGGCACTAGCTCTTGATGGCAGATATCTAGCAACAGCTAGTAGTAAGGGGACACTTGATCTCCTAAACCACTCATAAACTGAATGCCGGATTGAGAACATCAGTGACGGCGCCAACGGTTGTTCAAAATTGAGGAGGAGCCGGAACTGAGCCGTCGATATAGCCAAAGAGATCTAGGTTTTGAGAACGGATGTGATCTGGTGTTTCCATAAGATAAAATCGATGTTAACTAGTTAATAAAGTGAACACGATGGTTTATATTTGCAAGTATAAGAAGAGGATTACAGGAAGTAGGCACAACCATGGTCGCTAGACTCATGGCTCTGATACCATTGAAGAAACCCTAAGAGTGTTTCGGCGGAAAAAGAAGAGAGAGATCCAAGATGAAAGCTCAAAGAACAAATTTATCCAAAAGCTTGAATTTTCTTTGATAATTAGGTTTATATACATGAAATTTCAATGTGCTCATTTCCAGCCGTTGGATCAACTAGATATGTAGAAATAACAAGATGAGTCCTCCAACTTTAGAAGTATTACATAAAGATAAATATGATAATACTGCAATTGCTTACAAGTCTAACAAATAGAAGGGTTTGACACACAGTTTTGTGAACTTGTACTGTGGCCCAGTCTTGACTTCAACATTTCAGCAAGATCCATATTAAACTAGGGATATGTCATTCGGTAATTAAGTTTTTTCTTTCAATTAGAAAAAATAAACAGAAGAGTGATCTGTAAGAATCTACAAGAGGAACTACTAACGATTTGGTATTTTTATTCATGCACTATAAATCAAACACCCGTTCTGCCTATTAGCAAAATAATAGAAAAAAACTAAAAACGTCTTATGGAGTTTTCGCTCGAACGTGTATACATAAATGATTTTGTAACTGGACTGGAGTGATCAAATTTGTGAATTTTCTAAAATTGCACTTTACTAATTGGTTTATACAATTTACACATAAGTATTAAACCCTCACGCAGTAAAGTGCATAACGGGTGGATGGAAACATACGACACCGTCCATGGAAACATACGACACCGTTCACCTTATATCCAATTATTGGATATGAAACAAAACATATTGTTGGTAATTGTTAACGAAGGCTTCAGTGGAATTATATTCCAAGAACCATACATAATTTTTTATGAAATATAAACTCCAATTCCTCGCTCAGTCTACTCATCCTTATCTCCTAGTTAAACACAGGAAAAGATAATGAAAAAAAGGATTTTCCTAAGTTCGAGTCCTCAAAACCTCTTAATTAGATTGTATTAGTACTGAACGGATTATTATATAAGTGTACATACATATGGTTTCTTCAATTTACAGCGACCACATTCATTCTACGATATGTATAACACAAAATCCTGCAACTCAACGGTGTTGTATCTCAAATTATATGATCTGTAAGCAAACAATTTCTCGTTCTTCGATAATTGAATATTAGGTTATCTGGAGTTTTAATGAATTTGTATCGTATTTTCTTTAAATCTTTATGGAGCTTCACATTTCTTGTTAGTTGTGTATGTAAAGAACATATAAAAACGAGAAGAAGAGGTGTCCACACTTATAAAAGTCCCCTCTTTTCGCAAAGGTTAAACAATCTGAGAAACATTTGTACGTAAAATGCAATGGTGACCAATATTTTGTAGGGAAGAATAGATATATTGAGTAAAAAAGAAGTAAAAGAGCTTTTTTTGTTTTTTATTTTTGAGAAACACAGATCTAGTCTTAATGAAGCTCAATCACCTCCTTTTTAATACACAAAAAAATTCATTGTTTGTATTGATTTTTGTTTGTCTTTTTGATCTCGCAAGATATGGGCATGAGCGCTGCTTACAAGATATCGAAGTAGATGGAAGATCGATGTTTATGTCATTTCATTTCGAATATTGTCCTAAAGAAATGCAGGTATGAGCTAAAGCTAATAGTCTAATACCATCATGTAACGTAGATTACTTATATTTGTGGTTGTCAACTGCTGTTCCATTGATAAATTCTTCATCACATTTTTTGTTGGAAAAATTTGACTCACGATATTCCTTCTTGGTAATGTTTTACTTGATTGTTATTAATTGGTTATGTATAAATTACTTACAAGAGGAATATATGCATTAGAATTGTAAAGGGGTTTTAGAAAAAGAAGACTATAATTTAGAAGGATCGTGTGACGACATCTTCTTCTTGGTTAGAAATTCTACAAATGAATGCATTGTCACAAACTTGAGCTATTTTCAACCAGTTTCTATAATTATTAAAAATGTGTCCAAAATTGTAATTTTTTCTTAATTGATCAAATACTAGGTACGTGGTCATTGGGTGATATTAGCAAATTAGGACTGTTGACAGTTAAATATCTATATTTCCCTGATTGTCATTGAAAAAACAAGTAATTGTCGTAGTATTTATTTATTGCCATACATATCTTGTTTTCCATCTAATGATGCACATTTGTTAAATTCAAATTTGGACAACATTTGTTAAATTCAAATTTTTATTTACGGGATGAGTTGGATCAAATGATCCAACTGTGTTTATCGATTGCTCGATGCAAACTAAGGCATGTGTCAAACTCTATATTTATCATTTTGTATTTGTTAATAAACTATAAATTTGTTTGTGTGTGACTGTGTGTATAGCGCGTGGTGAAACAAAAACGACAGGAGCGTGTGTCAACTTTATCTTTATCATTTTCCCTTTCGGTAATTTGTAACGCCTATGTACTCTCTATGCCACTTGCCATAAAAAGTTCACCTACTCTCGGAACCCTTGGATATATAAGAGTAGCCTATAGACGAGTAAGATAGTCACTTTCTTTAGTTTCCTTGCTCTCTTACAAGAGAGTTCCTACTCTGATCCTAAGTCTTAGTCCAACACAAGTGAGGTTGATTTACAGAAGCACCTTCATTGAGAGCTATGAAATTTGTGAATTTGCTTCAAGCTGAGGTAAAACTTGAATGTCTCTAATTTGATCTTACTTCCTTTTTTTATCATGCATTTTTATGTGAAAACTGAAGTAAGATTTAAAATTTCAATGTTAAATTACGAAAGCAAAGCGCGCATACACACACATATATTATATTTATAAGTAAAAAAAAAAATTATCCTGGCTTGATTGAAGATGTACGTAGTTGCATCCCAATGGTGATAGGACCGCGGTAAGAATCACAGAGACAAAAGTTAGGAGAAGTGTTTATTGTTACCATACATGCAAGTAGCACCGCACGTGCTCGTTGTATCCCACGGCAATGTATTATGTGGTCTTTTTGAGAAACATGTATTATGTTATTTAATAGTCTTAAGTAGTCATATATCGACACGTATATAACTTAACCAAAATAAAATATTAGACAATAGATTATGCAGATGAGTATGAAAAGATAATTAAATAATTAAAATAAGGCAGCCTAAAAATTAAATAAAGAAGTTTGTAGAAGTGAGTTGTAACTTCCATGATGTAATTACAAATTTATTCTCTATAAAAAGATAATTAAATAATTAAAATAAGGCAGCCTAAAAATTAAATAAAGAAGTTTGTAGAAGTGAGTTGTAACTTCCATGATGTAATTACAAATTTATTCTCTATAAATTCTGGATGGTAAATGTAATTTTGATAGTTCAAATGTTTCGTTAAAAATTAGAGTGTTTGCATCTATTATTTCCAAACACTGTGGTGTTTTTAAATAGTAGTATTAGTATAGATGTAACTACATATAGAATTAACTGACTACGATCTTTCTATAGTTATTTAACCTCAATGATCTATTCGCCATGGTTATTTCACACACATATTCATATTTATGCATAGGGTGCCTCTCTGTCGCAAGCTTCAGACTCGTCTGCTACGGTGTCAATGTCGTCGCCAGATCCACAGCCTCCTGCAGCAACACTCAATCCATCGCCAACTCCAGGTTCATCAACCATTCCGCTGCTGACCTCCACCATTCAACCAGCTACTACTCCGGAGTGAAGCGAATCAAAGGCCTCTAAACCAGAAAAGGCAACAAATCCAGAAATGGACTACCCGAGTTCTGCTGGCATACTACTGTTATCAAATATTTATATCGGCCTATTTATCGTTATTGTGGCCAATTTAATTTAGTTCCAAATGACTTTATCCATTGTACTTCAAAATTATGAACTTTTCTTCGTCAATAAACTCTTATTCTTGTTTATCTAAATTGAAGTCTCCGAGTCCTCACCCTGTCATGGTAAATCTAAACAGCGTTTCTCAAGCATCTGAATCTAGATATTTTTGCTCTAACGGTACCCGAATTGATATTTTGAGGAATTGACTTACCTAGTTTATCATATCCATCATTTAGTCAATTACAAATGCTTCACAACTAGTAAAATAGCAGTAGAAGTTGACAGTGGAACACGCTTGTGCAACACACATATTAATTCTAGAATTTGAAAGAAAATTACCATGGCTTATTTTGTTTCAAATTCTGGTATTAGAAAGAGCTTGGACTAACTAGTGCATTTGCACACATATATACACACATACTTATACACACACGCACTTATGTATATAAATATACACACATTTTTTGTATATGTGTGTGTATGTATATATATATATATATACTAATATGGGAATACGAATTTTGGCGAAGCCTTTTTCACTAGGCATGAATGTCCTTCTCACCAAAGAGAAAAAAAAAATATGTTGGGAGTAAAATTGAAAATCATAAGAAAATCATCACTTGATAACTACCCACTAACCCATCAGCTTTCACCCACTATCCCATAATATTTATCATTTCCAAAAAAACTCTATTCGGTATGTTATATTATGAAAAAATTGTGTTTGCACACACAATAGGTGTGCCAAGTATTGTAGTGTGTGTGTGTGTAATATCATGGTTTAACTAACTTATGATTTTTCAACCATTAGATTAAATCAATCACATCCCCACCATTAGAACTCGCTTACTTATTACATCTCTAACTACCCACTCTCCTTGGACATCCCTAACTACCCACTCTCTTTGGACATCCCTAACTAATAGGAGAGAGATTTTTCTCAACTACATCCCTAACTAATAGGAGATAGGTTGTGAGTGATTCACACGTCCATTATAATGCTCATCCCATACTTCGAAGTTGCTCATTTTTTTCCACCACATTTGTAAATATAATTTTTGGATAAGACCTCTAAATTCATTTAAAAAAAACACCTCTAAATTCAAAAATATCCAATTCATGAATAGTTCCCTCGGGCACGGGCAATACTCTAGAGTGTGTGTGTGTGTGTGTATATATATATATAGAGAGAGAGAGAGAGTCAGAGAGAGAGATTTTAGGAGCATGTGCTTTGTGAGAATGACTAGAGAGAAAAATTATATATTTTAACAATGAGTTCGATTAGAATTTGTTAATTTCTTTTATATTGACATCAAAAAGAAAGAAAATAGATCATTTTTGTACCTCGACGACCAAGTGAAGCTCATTAAGCTTTAACTTTAAGTCTAATTTGAAAACGATCGTAGTGAGAGAGACGAAGCTCTCTGAAAATGAAGAATAGAACAGAAACGATATGAAAGAAATGAAACGTCTAGGGTTTTATTGAATCAAATATGACACTACAAGTTTTGACTCATTGCACAATAGTCCTTGGGTCATAATGTTGTGACTATTGGGCTTTTAGCTCGTGGTCTTCTGCGTGAACTAGACTTCGACATGAACTGGGCTGGGCTGAACCATATTTGAAGCCCATCGGTTGATAAAATTATTGTCATGGTAGTTACACATTTTACTTCTCTCATTAATACTTTCTAGCTCTAGTTAGTAGAGAACTTTTTCACGAGGTCTGTTTTAGCTCCGATTCTTTCGGAGACGTCAAGGCGAAACTAGGGTTTCCCCTGGGGATAATTGGCGCTTTTCGACGATCGCTCTAGCTTCGGTATCTATTCGATCTCTATTCTGATGGAACCTGGGTTCCGACCGCCGGCGCCTCAGTTACGGCCGGAGGAAGAAGCAGTGGAGGATTTTGGAGACGATCACTGCAAGCAAGCACTACAGCAACTTGGCCCTTGTTTGATAGGTGCTTTCCTCTTCCCCATAAACTTCAATGTATGGGCTATGAAGGAACTGTTCAGAAAGCTTTGGAAGGGGGGAAAAGATGTATCTATCAGTGAGGTGAATGAAAACAGATTCATTATTGAGTTTCAATCTAAAGAGGAAATGGAAGGAGTACTAGCAGAAGGGCCTTGGACGTTTGATGGAAACACACTATTCTTGAAGGTCTGGGATGGCAAAGTTAATGTAGACAAAGTTTTGTTTGAAGAACTGACAGTGTGATTGCAGATAAAAAACTTGCCAGTCCAACTGCGTACTGAAGACGACATTCGGATTGCAGCTCGGAGGGTTGGGACTGTGATTGAGGTTGATCCAAAAGTTCACTACAGCTCCGAGGGAAACTATGTCAGGGCCAGAGTGGTGCTGAAAATCAACAAACCACTTCTGCGAGGTGGTTATTTTAAGGTAATTGATGAAAAGTTGTGGCTCGACTATCGCTATGAGAGAATCCCCTCGGTTTGTGAACGGTGTGGGTGTTTTACTCATTATAGCGAAAGCTGTAAATCGATTTCGGAAGAGGAGAAGCTTCAAACTCAACCGGGTTTTGGACCTTGGTTAACTTTTCGTCCACCTCCACGTAAAAAGATAGCGGCCGACAACAATAACCAAAATGCTGAGATTCCTACGAGGACAGCTTCACCACCTAGGAATGAGTCCCCCTGACTCTGGGACCCCTGCAGCTACAAAGGGAAGTGAAGAAGTTGAGATGACTACAGAGATAAATCCTACAGAGAAAGGAAAGAAGATTCAAGATTCTGAGAATGAGTGGTCTGAGGAAGAAGGGAAGAACAGGGAGGGGGAAGACAGTGGCTATGAGGAGTATGGCAGTGGCTGGGATGATGAAAATATGGAGTAGAAGGGGACATAACAGCATACAAGATGTCTATCTTCGATAACCCACTGGGGTTGGGAGATGAACTCACTGTTGGTAGCAATTTGATGGAGGTAGCTCATCCTACTAAGCACGCAACTATGTCCTCAGTAGCTCGCGGAAACTCAAAAGTTTCAGCTCCAACCCACACGTCTATCAACTCGAAAAGAAAACTCGGAGACACATCTCTGAGTCCTAACCCGAAGACTAGTATTTCAGTTCGGTGTACGGGAAGGGGAAGAGGAAACGTGAAAGGAAGAGGAAGGGGAAGATCGGGTTTAGACAGTGTTGCAGAGGTAAATCAGGTCCAGGTCACCTCAAAGACCCCTAATGCGATAATGGCGGCGGATGCTAAGTATCCCCGCCGAGCACAATGAGTCTGCTCAGTTGGAACGTGCGGGTTCTCGGGAACCCGAGCACGTTCCTGTCTCTAAACGATCTCGTGAAGCGACATAAGCCCGACTTGATTTTTCTCATTGAGACAAAGTCAAGTAGCAGTGACATGGAGGTGGTAAGAAGGAAGTTAGGTTACGATAATTGTTTTTCAGTAGCTAGTAGAGGTAGAAGTGGGGGTTTGTCTCTACTTTGGAGGGATAGTATGCAAATTCGTATCAACAGGAGTAATCATCGTTATATTGATGCTACCATTACCGAGACCACAGACAGCTTTGTCTGGAGGTTCACCGACTTCTACGGGGAGCCAAACAGAGAGGACAGACATCTTTCTTGGGAATTGCTTAGAAGAATTGCGCCAGACTCATCTTTTCCATGGTGTATAGCCGGTGATTTCAACGCGGTTACAACCTTTTCAGAAAAGGAAGGGGGTTCGGTGGTAAGCTTCAGTCAATTATTCCATTTTCGTTCTGTTAATGATTTGGATCTGCTTGATTTGGGGTTCTCTGGGAATCCTTATACGTGGACTAACAATCAGGAGGAGAATAACAATATTTGTGAAAGACTCGATAGAATAGTTGCTAATCCTTTGTGGATGAATAGATTTCAAGGGGCTAGAGTTCAGCACCTGAATGACCCTAACTCCGATCATTGTCCAGTCTTCATGGAATGGAGTATCAATCAATCAAAGGGAAGGAAGCGGTTCCAATTCGAAAAGATGTGGACAAGACATGAATATTTTGAGGATCTTGTACGAACCTGCTGGGTAGATCAAATGAATACGCCAGCGACACATATTCTTCGGGAAACTGCATCTCAGCTTACAGCTTGGGACAAATCAGTATTCGGGAGTGTGAAATGGAAGACAAATCAGATCAGACAGAGATTAAAAGTGTTACATGAAAGAAGACAGACGAGAAGTGTTCTTCTGGATAGGGAATCTTTGCGGACTGAACTTAATGAATTGCTCAAGAGGGAAGAATTTATGTGGTCACAACGCTCTAGATCAGATTGGCTCAAAGAGGGAGATCAGAATACCATATTCTTTCATCAGAAGGCTACTATTCGCAGGGCACGCAACACATTCCAAGGGATTGAAAATGAAGTGGGGATTTGGGTTAATGAACCCGACCGGATCACCCATGTACTTGAACAACACTTTAGCTATTTTCCTCTTCTAATCCAAACCCACATGATATTGATGCTTTGCTCAGAACCATGGATAGGAGGATCTCTATTTTAGATTGTGAGATGATGGAACAGAAGTATACAACAGAGGAGGTAAGAGGTGCTTTATTTCAGATGGCCCCGGACAAAGCTCCAGGGATTGATGGCTATAATGCTGGCTTCTTTCAGAGATATTGGGATATTGTTGGTGATAAAATTACAACGACTGTCTTGGATATTCTTAATGAAGGTGACGATTTAACGGATTACAATTCTACGCTTATAGCTTTGATTCCGAAGACTAAACAGCCAAGGAAGCCTAGTGATTATCGTCCAATCAGCTTGTGTTCTGTGGTGTATAAAATTGTCGCGAAAGCAGCTGCTAACAGGCTAAAGAAGCTACTTCCGGGTTTGATATCGGAAAATCAGAGTGCGTTCGTTCCGGGAAGACTGATTACTGATAATATCCTTACAGCTTTTGAGGTGATTCACTCTCTGAAAACAAGGAAAAAAGGGAAGGAGGGATTTGCAGCGTTGAAGATGGATATGAGCAAGGCCTATGATAGGGTCGAATGGGGGTTCATAAAGGCTGCTCTACTACACTTGGGTTTCGGCCCCAATTTTATTGCCTTGGTTCACAATTGCATATCCACTGTGTCTTATGCTTTTGTGAGGAATGGGGCTACGATGGGAAGGGTGGTGCCGGAAAGAGGGCTTCGACAAGGCTGCCCAATTTCTATATACCTCTTCCTTATCTGCAGCGAGTTTCTTTCGAGTGCGGTTTCTTTGGCTGTCTCGGAGGATAGGTTGGAAGGGGTAACGACGTCTAGGGGAGGACCACTGGTCTCCTACCTCTTTTTTTGCTGACGATTCGTTATTTTTTACAGGTGCAACTCAGGAAAATCTAACGACGTTATTGCAGATCATAGCTGATTACGGTAAAGCCACTGGCCAAGTTGTTAACCTTGAAAAATCAGCGCTAGTATTCTCGTCAGGTGTTCCAGCTGAGGCTAGGGCGTCCCTCCTTGCCCTTATCGGAGTCCAAGAAGTGGAGAAGTACGACAAATATCTGGGTCTACCGTCGATAACTTTCAGATCGTTGATAAACAAGCTCAGCAATAAGCTAAAGGGTTGGAAAGAGAAGCTTTTGTCCACTGCAGGGAAAGAAGTTCTTATCAAAGCCGTTGCGCAGGCCATCCCTACATATACGATGAGTTGCTTTATGTTACCGGATGGGACTTGTGAGAAGATGGAGATGCTGATTCGACAGTTTTGGTGGGCGAAGCAAGGAAAAGGAAAAGGCATTCATTGGCAAGCATGGGATAAAGTTCAAGAGGAGAGGAGGAAAGGAGGACTTGGCTTCAAAAAGATGAAGAAATTCAACCAAGCGATGTTGGCCAAACAGGGATGGAGGATTTTACAAAATCCGAATTCTCTTCTTAGTAGAGTATTAAAAGCGAAATATTTCGCGAACTCTCAATTTTGGTCGGTAGAATTCGGTAATGCCCCATCTTTCGCATGGAGAAGTATCTTGTTTGGGAGAAAACTTTTGTTGAAAGAAATTCGCTGGAACATTGGTGATGGATGTAGAGCCTCAATTTTTGATCCTTGGATCCCGAGTCACCACAATTTTAAGGTAATCACTCCGAACATTGCCATTGGCCCCCTTGTTGGTAATTTTATCAACCAAGATCGCACGTGGAATATACCTTATCTTAATACGTTTTTATGGGATGTTGATGTTTATGCAATTGCAAATATTCCTTTATCCCCCACCCCTAAGGGAGGATAGGATTGTTTGGCACCATGAAGAGAAGGGGTATTACACAGTTCGCTCAGGTTATAAGGTCGCCACTTAGGGAATGGACGCTGCAAAAGCTAACCAAGAACCATGGGGAAAGTTTTTTGATATTCTTTGGAAGATTAAATGCCCAAAGAAGGTACTGCATTTCTTTTGGAGACTGTTCCATGGGGTTCTGCCAACTAAAACAAGTCTGCTTCGAAGAAATATCCATGTGGAGAACTTTTGTTGCTTGTGTGGCTCGCAAGGGGAAACGGAAGATCACTTATTTTCAGTTTGTTCCTATACTGGCAAGGTGTGGTCAGCGATGGGTTTCGACCCAAAGCTTCTGAAAATTCAGCTGGGTTTCAAGTTTTGGATTGCTAATCTTATTTCTCACTCTTCGGACTGGGATAGAAGTAACATATGTTTGCTGTTTTGGGAGATTTGGAACATATGCAACAAGAGATTATTTGAAGGGAAGCTGAAGGAAGTCCAGGCAACCTGTAAGGACATTGAATGGAGAGTTAGAGAAGCTAAATGGAAAGATGCGGATAGAAGGTACAATGCAAACTCTCTGAAGCAAACCAAAAATTGGAGGTGTCCCAAGTCTGGGTTTGTCAAAGTTAATTTTGATGCAGCTTTTGATCTGGAATCAGGGGTGGCCAGCGGTGGAGTTATTATTCGTAGTAGTAATGGGTCTTTCGATGGAGCAAGGGAAATTTCTGGAGTTCAGGCAGCGAACCCGCGGCAAACAGAGGCCTACGCACTTCTCTCAGGTATTTCTATGGCTGCAAATATGGGTTTTGGCAAAATCTGTTTGGTGGGTGATGCGAAGGTGCTACTGGATGATCTAAAGCTAATGATTAGAGGTCGTCATGTCTCGGACATCTCTAGATCATATGTATTATGATTCAAGCCCAAACAATTATCTCCCAACTAGAAGAGGTAGGCATACAGTGGGTTCATCGAGAGGCCAACAATACAGCTCATTTGATAGCAGCAAGGGCGAAAGGAAGTCTGTTCTCTGAACAATGGATCAGCAAATGCCCAGATTGGTTACAAAACTTATGCTCTTTTGATGTAAACCATATTACCCTTTGATCTATGAAAGCTTTTTCTCCTAAAAAAAATACTTTCTAGCTCTCACATTACCACATAGTGTATTAGTTAATGAACTAAACTCCAATACATCTAAATATATTTTGGGATAACAATGAGAATCGACAACATAATGTATGTCATAGCTCTGGAAATCGTCTTTCGTAGTTGGCAATGGGACATGTTTTCTAGTTGACATCCCTTTAAAATCCCAAATACAAATTATATAATTTTGGATTAGTTTAGTTTCTTCTTCTCCTAGTTACTTCTCCTAGTGGAGGGACCGGGCCCTTCATATCTCTCTAAAAATCTCCTCTCCACAGAAACCCTAAAGCTCACTATCTCAGGGGGTGGCGGCGGATCTTCCATGGGGTTGACACCCGCCACCCAAACGAACATGTGACCTTGCTCTGCCCCTCCGACCACGCCGCATCTCCCTGAACCGCCTTCACCGCTCCCCGCCAGCTTCAATCGAAGCACTTTCCAGCCCGTGCCGGTTTTCTTCATACCCGCGCAGCACCGGCCTCCACCGCCAGTATCAAAGTCGGGAGCGCCCCTCTTCGACGTCCCTGTGGGACTCCAGTTCGTGCCTTCAACTACCCTGGCTCCTCTTTCGACATCGCTGTCGCCGACGCCATGGCCGGAGCTCCGACGCCCTTCACCACCGCTGCTGGAGTCGCCGTCCTTCGTTGCCCCTGCTGGTCTACACTCGGCCTCTGCCTCCTCGTCGCTCCTCCACTAGCCGCCGCCTGAGGTGCCTTCTTGGTCTCACCTCCCCCTCCCCCGTTTCTAGATATGGACTGTTAGTAACTGCCCCCCCCCTTCCTCGGTTGTGGGGCTACCTCCTCCCTCTTGACTGGGCTGGCCTCCGGCCCGGAAAAGTCCACGGAGTAGTCCCCTCACCACTCACCGGCACTACTAACGCCACATCTAAAACGACCCTCCCGGTGACGACCAAGCCCCCCTTGTTCCTGTGCCGAATGGTGGCTCTGTTTAGGTGTGTCCCTTGTGTCGGCCTTGGTAGTCCGACGCTTCCGTTGCCGCCTCTTCGCGGCGCCCACATCTTTGGCTTCAGGTCTTGTTTGGGTTGTTTTACCGGTCTTTGTTTGGGCTGTCTTTGTGATGTTTCTTAGGAGATTAGAGGCTTTTGGGCCTTATTGGGCCGAATCTTTTTATTTTGAGTAGTTTATTGGGGGCCTTTGAGCTTGTATCCCAATTGGTGTTTGACTGTTTGTATAGGTAGGGGCTAGTTTGTGGTAGGAGACTTGGCTTTCTGTTTTTCAGTTTAGATTTACTTTGAATTACATAACTCTAAACTATTTCTACGGAATTAGTGAATATCTTGAACAAGTGGATATCTGAGAATAAAACATGAGGATTTCAAGTTAAACATGTCATATTTTACTATGGAACGCAAGAAAGCCAGACAAAGCCCTATAGCAGCTTCACCACCACCCTCAACGTTCCACTGCGGCTCAAGGCCATCCCACGGTGACATTCACGACACCACCATCCTGACTGACGGTGCTTGGAATCCAGCCACAGGTTCGACTGGCATAGGTTTTGCAGTCTTTTCTAAGGACAGACAGCTCCTGCACACCGAAAAGAGGCGGACCTGTGCCCACACTGCACTCCACTCAAAAATCCTTGCTCTCTTTTATGCATGTTCTTGGTGTCTTACATATCATCGTTTTAATGTAAATTTTCTGACAGACTGTTCTAACGTTGTTTCGCAGCTACATGACCCTTCCAAAAGGTCCTTTGAGGATTCTGCCACCCTCCATGCTGTTTCGGAGCTTCTTCAGCGGCTAATTTCTTGTACCGTGACTAAAGTCCCCAGAAGTGTGGTCACCGTCGCACACGACCTTGCCAAATCAGCCCATGATGACGCTCGCTTTTGCCCTTAGCATTGACAGAACCCTCCTCCTTTATTTATTGTCTTTTTGTAATCTCTAAGGGTATATGTCCCCTAGACCTCCATGATCTGTATGAACCTTATTCTATTTATCTAATCTTTCATTGCCAATGAAAAAAAAAAATTGGGGCGAATTGTTAATCAACCACAATACAAGGAATTAATTAACAAATAAGTTGCTAGTTAACAAATAAGTTGGCATAAAATACAAAATTACGGGTGTCGATCAAGAGCACGTGCTACGCATGTGAGAGGTCTCATGTGTATGGCTAAGGCGCTTCTCATTAGTTGCAAATCTGATCAAGAATGTTAGCTTCACTGTTTCAGTAGTGGCTGGCCCAAGGGAGATGTACATAGTGTTTAAAACATGGAGATTGAAAAACCTGAAGTAGAAGGCATTCGGTATGAGAATGATAGGCAAAAGCATCTCACATTCCTCAAGTAAAAAATGGGATGAAATCATGTATTGAATGGTAAATCGAATAGTAAAATCTTACGCATTTTTATCCGATGATATGGGTAAAAAAGTTGATGGGAGAAAAATTTGCTTGAGTTGTTATAAATACCAGAATCTGATTCACAATATCTCAATGTGGGACCAGATATTACAAACCCCCCACATTATACACATCTAATTCACAATATCTCATTATGAGACGGGATATTACAACGGTCATACATGCATCTTAAAGAGATACTGAAAAAATGAATGCTTGAAAGTATATGATACTTATGATCGTAGTCACCAAAACCTTACTCCGTTCCAGTTTGATTCTCTTGCTTAGGTTAAATAGATGTACGAAAATTAGTCATAGAACCAAAATTGACTTGCTTTTTAACATTAATTCTCTATATATCATTATTAAATCATGGAATTCCCAAAAAAATTATTACAGTGTAGATCTAGCAAGTCAAAAGCACAAAACACGTACTCAAAATCAAGCATAAGTCTAAAAATTAGGATAAATTAAAAAAATTACACACTTAAATAAGTTATGAAGGGTTCATTAACATGCTGAAACATGCAATTTATTAACAAGGAGCGTGAGCGACTCCAACTCGAGAGACTTTATGTTGCCTTATTGAGAACTTTCAAGGATTCCAATTACAGCATTTCTAACCCATCACCTCCTCCATCTTCCCTCACAGGCCCACCATTTTCCCATGTCCATTTACAGCTGGTCGTATTTTTGTTCACCCCTTGCCCAACCCCTCCCCCTTGCCATGACGGGTCGGAGATGCACTTAGAGGGAAAACGAGATAAGACATTTTCACCCCGTCAGGTTCGACACAAAGATACTTTCACTCCTTCCAGTTTGGGAAATGTCACTTACACTCCTTCCGTGTTCCAAATATTAGGGACACTTACACCTCCTGATGTGTCATTTTATACTCTAAGTGTACGTTTGGTTTTTTAGGATTCCTTTTAGTCGAGCCGTCTGAGAGATCTGACAGATCCTGCCATAGGTGCCTCTACATGAGCTTCGGGGCAGTATTAGC
Source organism: Linanthus parryae (assembly GCA_023055425.1). Taxonomy (NCBI): domain Eukaryota; kingdom Viridiplantae; phylum Streptophyta; class Magnoliopsida; order Ericales; family Polemoniaceae; genus Linanthus; species Linanthus parryae. Next base: position 6,264,643 of record JALGPY010000002.1, read on the forward strand.
TGGAAATGAATTACATATAGTCCATTTATTAGTTAATATTGTGTTTGGTTGTGCTAGACTAGTTTTAATACCGGTACTAAACAGTGAAAAGATGGTATTTAATACCCTAAATTTGTACCCTCTCACATGAGGGTATTAGCTATATTGAACTATTTGTATCTTAGTGCTGAATTAGTACTGTACGAAATCAAATACATTATTAATTATAGTTGAGCTAATCCGATCAAATTCAATTCTTTCGGAAAATTCAATCTATTCCAGTTCAATCCGGATAATCCAACGAACCAAACGTTCCATAAGAGGACAAATTTGTACCAAAACTACTGTCGCTAATGGATTCCCACCTCATGGTGGCAATACAGGATGTCCCGCGTGCCAAATTGACACGACCCGCATCGAACACGCCCCCGAGCATGGCCCGCTCTACCCTCCAACACGACACGACCCGCTCAAAGGCGTGCTCAACCCGTGGCACGACCGGGTCAGTTTCCTCTCGTGCACGACACGGCCCGCCCCGCCCAAAATGTACGAAGCACGGCACGATCCGACCCCATCACGGCACAACATGTTCTATTTTTCGTGGAGCTTCGACCCGGGCACGGCCCGACCCTCCTTACTCTGTGCACGACCCGCCTCCAGCCTGCCTTGCCTCGTCACGGCCTAAACCCGGCCCGGCCCTGTCGTCCCCTGATTTCCACCTCACCCAGACTAACAACGTCACAGTAAGGGAGTGTACGTGTCCTGAAATTCGGCACGCTGAAGGGTGAAAGTATATTTCCCCCGAAACTAGAAGGGGGTGAAAGTGTCTTTGTGTCAAACCAGAGGGGGTGAAAGTGTATTATACCCGGCAAACGGAGCTTATTCCAAACGTCCGTCTTCTCCTTGAGAAAAGAAAGCTTAGCTAGCTTCTTCCCAGAAGGCGACGGTTCTTCTAGTAATTCGTCTCCTTCAACAAATCAATCAATCTCCGATCTCACCATGACGGAGACCCAACCTCAACCTGCAAACCCTGAACTCCCATCCATGGCATCGACCCACGACGACGACCCACAAACCCCATCTATCTCCGGCGACGACCCACAAACCGCTCCCGACGACGACCGGTCGAATTCGCCTTCAACCCTCTCGTCCTTCGTCGACGCAGTGAGCTCCTCCGACCCCCCTAAACTCCTCTACCTCTCGTTCAACCAGGACGCCACCTGCTTCGCCGCCGGCACCGACCGCGGCTTCCGAATCTACAACACCTCCCCCTTCAGCCCCCGTCTCCGGCGAGAGTCCGAAACCGCCGCCGCCGGAGGCGGCATCGGAATCGTCCAGATGCTGCTCCAATGCAACATCTTCATGGTGGTCGGTGGTGGGTCCGAGCCCCAAAACCCTCCCAACAAGGTCATGATCTGGGACGACCACCACGGCCGGTTCATCGGCGAGTTGACTTTCCGGTCCGAGGTCAAGTCGGTCCGGTTCAGGCGAGACCGGATCGTGGTGGTGACTAACCAGAAGATTTTTGTTTATAATTTTGCTGATTTGAAGCTGTTGAGACAGATCGAGACGTGTGTGAATTTAAAGGGTTTATGTGAGGTTTCGCACAATGTGGGTTCGATGGTGATGGTGTGTCCTGGGTTGCAGAAGGGTCAGGTGAGGATTGAGCATTCTTCGCCGGATAGGACTAAGATTGTGGTGGCTCATGATTCGAAAATTGCGTGTTTGGCATTAGCTCTTGATGGTAGATATCTAGCAACAGCTAGTAGTAAAGGGACATTGGTTCGCGTTTTCAATACTGAGGATGGTACATTGCTTCAGGAGGTAACTCTCCATAGATGCATTCTTAATTAGAAGCTACTATTATTCTGTATGCTCAAGTTTTTGTTCTGTTTGACTCTTCAATTGTGCTTTCTATGGTGTTTGTATTAGTGGTGCCGGTGTTATCGTAGATTAGACTTCGAGTAGTTTGCACATCAGTTGCGGGAGTCAAACATGTGAGAAAATGGGAGATGAAGAGGAAACTAGTTTAGTGACCTTGATTTTGAGTATTTAGGCTAGTCTAGTGGGTGTTATGTTTTTTTAGGTCGTAATTTTCGTTCCATGCGTCAAAAATCCATCATCAGGTCGACTCTTTGTCAGTTTTCGTGGTGTAGCTGCCGGACCATTTGTGTGTGTGTGTGTGGGGGGGGGGGGGGGGGGGGTTATATCAAGGTTGTTAAAGCGGCTTAGGCGATTGAATATATTATATCTTTTGAATATGAATGTCGGTGCTTAGTATTTACAACTGTACAGAGTTCTTTGGAGAATTCGGACAAAGTGTTTGTTCAAGGTTGTTTAGTAACTTAATGTTGTTAGTTGTCGCTATCTCATGCCTTCTGCAATTTGATATCCCTACAACTAGGATTGGATTTGGCTCAAAATTTTGTCGATATCCTTACAGCTGTACAGAGTTCTTTGGAGAATTCAGACAAAGTTTTGGTTCAAGGTTGTTTAGTAACTTAATGCTGTTAGTTGTCGCTATCTCATGCCTTCTGCAGTTTGATATCCTTTCAACTAGGATTGGATTTGGCTCAAAATTTTGTCGCTATCTTAAAATTTCAGACAAAGTGCAGAGGTTCCGCTTTGCCATTTTTGATTGATGGGTCTCTCTCGCTCTCTCTCTCTGAGTAATTGTAGGTCAAGATCTAAGCTTTACAACGATGCACTACAATCTCATTCCCGCGATTAAGGTGTCTTTCTCTCTACTTAACCTCCATTAAATCTGGCAATTCACTCCACCACTACCGTTACACCCAATCGACCCAACCACCTTGATTCTCTCTGACATCAACCCAGAGCTTCAATAGACCTAACCCAATCCCCGATCAATCCCCAATTGTACAACCGAAATCGGAACTCGGACAAAATCCAACACCACTGACCTTCACCTTCCACCAAATTGAACCCTAATCACCTTAATTTGATCCTTCAACCACACCGATCCTCTCTAATCTTACCTAGATCCCTCTCAAACTATAGCTAGAAACACCTAAAATTCCCTCAAATAGAACCCTATATCCCATCTGTTCTCTTAATCCCAATTGCGTAGCAACATATTCATTTTTTCATTTCTGGGTGTTTTTATGGTTGTCAGAAACCACCATTTTACCCTTGCCGCCGCAAGGTTTTAGTAAAGCCTTTAATCAATAACGGCTATTTGTACCAATAACTAGTAGTATGCTAATCTATTGCTTCGATTTAATTCGTTTGACAGTATTCACCATACTTGGCACAAATGAAATATATTACTATGTAAAGTTAATTTTTTCTTGTTTCATTGCCTTACTACAGCCTACCAAGTGTAGGGATGATTTTTAGATGATACTTGTTACTTACTGTAGTTGGCAACAAAATATACCAGGGTGTTCTTGGATTTTATCATTTCTTCTTGTTCAGTTATGGAGAAGTATTAATTGTTTGGATCTGCTAGTATACCTTGAAATAGACAGAAATTTGTTATGGAATCCAAAACATATCGGGTTTCAACTGACATATGGGAGTTTGTAGTTGTTGCCGTGTTGCTTTGCTTTGCTTTGCTTTGCTTTGCTTTGTGAGTCTCTGATACAGAATTCGTGTCAGTTTAAGCTTGTTTATGTTCTTCTTTTCCACAATCTTTATGAGAACTTGACTCCCTTGATTTGCCATTCATACAAATTATTTGTTAGTACTTGTTTTTTGATGTGTGTAAGATCTGATATGGGTGGCTTTGATTGCATCTTCAAGACTTGTAATTATTTTCTTCTCAGTTATAGGTTGTATTGCTTCATATTATATTTGAGTATGTTGCACTTCCTCTAGGTAAGAAGAGGCGCAAGTACTGCTGAAATTTATTCTCTTGCTCTCTCTCCAAGTGCACAATGGCTTGCTGTTTCTAGTGATACTGGAACTGTCCATGTCTTCAGCCTGAAGGTTGATTCGAGCCCACACGGGATTGAGAGATCAAGCAGTGTTGCGGAACCTGACCTCTCCACACCTTCTTCATCACGTTCATTTATCAAAGGTTCGATCCACTAAGATTACGCATTACTCTTCTAATGATTATATGATGTTTCGTTCTGGGTTCCGTTAGTATATATTTGCATGTGTCACATTGGGTTACTTCTAATCAAATTTAGACAGACGTATCTCTGGGCAGAATCTGTTAGCCAAGCAAGCTGGCCGTTCTAACGATTTTCCAGAAGTGCACCCTTCTTTAAGCTGCGTAGTTCCATCTTTAAGCTAGATCTCTATCTACTGCCTTGTTCTACTATAGTGTCACCCCATACAAGTGTACAAGTACAACTTTTAAAAATCTGTTTAGTAATAATAAATCACTCACTTTTATATCACTTTATCTTCTCAATCCTGAATTTATGTGGCCTTTTTCCAGTGTCTTTATTTGGGGTTGGTCCAGTGTTACCAGCTATGATGCAGGGGAACTCCATGTAGGGTGGCCTCCCCGTTCCGGAAACGTCTCGAACTCTGGAACTCCCTGGAAAGCTCCCTCCCATAAAAACATTGAGTCTGGAACTTTTGAAGAGCTTCCCAGGGACGCGTTCCCCTTTTTTGAAATGTTTGGGAAACATCCCTGGGTTAAAAAAATATAACTCGGGAGTCGGGAGTACTTCTATAAGTTTAAAAGGATAAGGGGTGTTACTTATAAATAATCATTTAGATCCCCGACCCTGATCTTACCTACTGGTGGGGCGGATAATATACGTAGGAGCAGTTTCAGTTCCCGTTCTCACTATTTAAAGTATTAAATTGAACACGAAAAAGAAGTTTACAGGTATCAAAATACATTGTTGATGTATTCTGTAATGGAAACTACAGAATCCATCTTTCAAAAAGGCCAAATCCTAGTATACAAGTATATTTCCAAAATCACATAAGTCTATAAGGTCTAACACTTCTATTAACAAACTTTATATTCCATGTAATACTCCACATTACCATAAATCGCATTCCCGCGATCTGGGCAAGCAAATTTCGTTCTACTGAAGCGATCTGAAGAGCCTACCCTTAGCGAACCAATTCCATAAGGTAGTGAGAACCGGGATCCCATTCTGCATTCCCGATCTAGAGCAAACCGCGATTCAGGTAACCTTGGGTTGGTCTTTGATGGTTTATGGAAACTGGCTTCTCTATCACTCCAGTGATGTATGTTTTTTTAGAGATAGGATTATATCGAACTTGATTAGTGAAGACAGTAGCTTTATTAAAAGAGTGCATAAACCGATCTAATTGAGAAAACCAAACACAGTAACCTAGCCTAAATATGAGTATGTTTCGGATGACATGATGGGGTGTTGGATAATTAAGAAGTTAACTTGTATAATTCGTAAAATAGAAGTGATGCGAAGGAAGTGTAAGATTCCGGTAAATTGCAGCTTTGCCCTGGGATTTCACGGTATCACAAAACTACCATTCAATTGGAAACGAGTAGTTGACCGTTTTTAGGATTTAGTCAAACCTACGTAGACTAACAGAATTTTTTTGAAAGACCTATCTACCCCCGTGATGTGTTTCTCCTCTTTTCCAGCCAAACCAGTATCATGGTGTGCAGTCACTCCCAAATAGGTACTATGCCTGATGTTGGAGAAATTCGGTGATGTTTCCATACCATGGGGCCTTGGTGTTTAGCCCCATGAACCAACGAGGTAATCGATTGATCTACAAATGATTCTCACTCGAGTGTTGATGTAATTTGAAACTCTATTCTATTCAATCATCAAAACTGATAACAATGATAACAATCTGTTGACATGGTGGTATTTATTGATTAAAAGCTACAGTCATGATCGTAATATAGTACTATGGAGCAAAAGACAAAGCAGATACTCGGGACATAAGATAGTAACAAGTACTGATAAATGTACATAAAGTCCTAGGTGGAAATGGGAAGCTGATATATTTTAGCACAAAAAACAATGGTTAGCCTGTTGGGTTTCTTGGTCAAACCCATACCTTTCCTAGTTAAGATGATACCTATTGAGTTTCTTGGTTAAGCCTTCAGCCTTCCTAGTAAATTATCTGATAGAAATGGGTCTCTCACTCAGAATCTTCACCTTTCTCAAAACTACATGATGAGTCTGTAAGAATGCATGGGTTCCATCTCAAAACCAATTAGCAATGAAGGGAGTGACCCAAATACTTGATAATTCTTTTTCTTCTTCTTGAATGTCCGATGTGGGACTTCTGAACTCTCCCCTCACGTGTAGGGATGGCAATATGGTCCGATTGGATCTGAGATCCGAGCGATCCGAGCCGAATGGATCGAATCCGAATCCGATCCAATTAAAAATGGATCGGATTTGGATCCAAAATCCAGACCTGAACGGATTTGGATCTTAAGGCAGATCCACCGGGTTCCGACCCGACCCGATCCGATGTATATGTGTACTTTACAAATATACATATATCACCTCCTCACTTACACTTCCAAGAAGAATATAATAGTAACTTCAACTAACAAGCATTTTTTTTGTTTTTTAGGCTTCATAACTTACAAACATGCCTGAGCATATGAAATAGTGTCTATTTTTTATGTTATTTGTTCTAATTTATTGCAAAATCGAGCTGGATCCGATCCGAATCCAATCCAACCTCGTACTATATGGATCTACGGATCGGATTTGGATCAGCTGAATGAAACCCGATCCGATCTGCTCCGAATCCGGTGATGATCCGAACGGACCAGGGTCGGATCTGGATCTCATTTCTCCTGGTCGGATCTGGATCGGGAAGGGCCTGATCCGATCCGGATCCGACCCGTTGCCATCCCTACTCATGTGTGGCATTCTCTGGCCTACACGAATTTTTTTTTTTGTCTGCATGTGACGATGAGTACGTGGGTTGTTAGACCATTCACATGTGTGAGTCCTGACTCTAATACCATGTAAGAATCCACGGGGTTCCACCTCACAACCAATTGGCAATGAGGGGAGTAACTCAGGACACTTATTAATTCTTTTTCTTCATCTTGAATGTCCGATGTGGGACTTCTCAACAGAATCAGAGGTTCACTCGGGGAGCCTTTGCCCATCAGGAGAACTCGACGGATGACTGGCTGCGATACACGAAGCTCCACATGCAAGAGGGGTCAGGATGTTCATCAGTTTGTGAGTTCCATTTTATAATTCGGGAAAAGAGTCATGCTTTGTGATTGATAAGGACAAGAGGAGAATCTCTTTCGGATGATAGAACGGTGATTGTGTATCCAAGTTAGGGAAAATATAGTATTTGGAAGAACTCTGTCGTTTTCGCAGATTAATTTATGGATTACGAAAATACGATATCATTACAAGAAATACATTTGTTATCAGATTAAAATGCTCAATTAACTTATTCATGTAAAATATAGTTCAGCGTAATTGGAAAAATCCAGAAACATGCCACTATAATACAATATACTCCCCTGTCTAAGACTTGGAGGTTTGTTTTGAAATTCTTACTTTTTGAGGGAACATGTAATGATTGAGATTCCTTTTTTGGGGGGTGTCAGTTACTGTTTTGTTCACTTTACCACAACGTAACAGGTACGTATCGAGGAGAAAGAAAATCAAGAATGCAACACCTAAAAAGGATAGTGAAGAATCTTTTTCGGACTCCCCAAATAGAAAAGATGGAGTCTTTTGGTACCACAATTCACTCGTACGTAGCAAATTGCGAATTGGATCACTCGTTCAGAAACATGGTACACTAGTGACCAGAAACGCTAAATTTGGTGATCTAGATTTTTTCCCTATTTCACTTTACGTGTTTATATGGGAGTGAATATTAAAGATCAATCCGCTAAGCTATATACATTACTAGATTTTTTATTCCAAAATACTGCAGAAGTCTGAGTATTTTGATTACTCATGGTCTTCAAAACATGATCGAGTTCCTAGCGAAAGATCTAGAGAAACTACCCCTAACGTACCGATTTCCATTGGGTATAGCGTTCCCTGTTCCGGTTCCACGGACCCGAGCGATCTGCATTCCGGGTAACATTGAGATGGACTCTAATTTATGAACGGAGAGTATCAAATTTTACAAGGAAAAAAAGTACAATGGCATTTTTAAATCATTTCTCCATAACAGAAAAATAATGTAGTAAGGTTTATTTGTCAAAAATTCTGTTTAATAATTTTAAAACACCCAAAACGGCCTAAAATTGGTTCCCCTCGGCGAGGGGAGTTCCCCACACTTCTCCTCCAGATGGGATTATTCTTCCCATTTTCTTCTCCTCCTTCCCCTTCCCCTCGAGGGTTGAAGACCACCTATTTTTTCCTCTTCCCCGTCAATTCATCTTCCTCTTGAGTGATTGGAGATGCTCTTATCGACCACTCGCAGGTTTGAAATTTCCCAATATCCCAGATTGCTTTGTTGCATAATACTTTTTTTTGAAGAGAAATTAAAATATAGAGTTGATGTTACCCATAGGATAAAAGCAGGCTGGACGAAGTGGAGGAGTGCATCTGAGTTGCTGTGTGATCGTAGGATCCCAATTGGGCTGAAGGGTAAGCTTTATAGCTAGGAAGCACGGGTGCAGGTGCTGGAACTGGCTGTTGGTGCAGCATATTTTCGAAAATCAGGGGTGCTGGTGCGGTGTGGGTGCGACGGATTTGTTTATATATGTGTGTGTGTGTGTGTTTATATTTTTAATTCATAAGATGATTGTATATTTATATATTTTTATGTGACTTCAATTGAAATTATGGGGCCAGTACATTAGTAGATTTTTCAACTTAATAACGGCATATTCAAATGATGTAAGGGTAAAATATACAAACTAAATAGTTTGAGGGGGTAAACTCCATACAATTTAGAGAGAGTAGAGAAAGGGGAGATGAAGGGCAGACAAAGATCCAAAGGTGGAGAAGAAGCATAAAGACGACTCTCGGGTTATAGACCCTCTATATAAGACCCGCTTTGATGTACGGGTGACTGTCTGGGATTAAGAAAAAATACGAGTGTAGCAGAAATGAGAAATGCTAAGGTGAGTGGGGTAATTAGGAAAGATACGATGCGCAGTGACACAATAAAGAATCTACACGTTGCACCTATAGAAGACAAAATTAGGGAGACTCGATTGAGGTGGTTTTGGTCGATGTGTATCGCAGACCGTCAGATGCCCCGGTCAGGAGAAGTGATACAGTTCAGATTGATGGTGGTAGACGTGGGAGATGGAGAGGGAGACCAAAACGAGCCTGGGTAGAGACAATGAGGCACGACTTAGTCAAAATAATCCAAAAAAGGGAGGAAATGAGTTTGAACTGACGCCAAAGGATACATTTGATCCATGCAATTTCTGCTGCGCTAACTCATGCTGAAATTTGTTCTCTTTTTAATAGTTAGATCATTAGATGGTTAAAGTACATACTACATACAGTGACACCTGATGTCATCTATAATGGTGAGGATGCTGTGATATCTGAGAGCATTTGTTGGGCCCTTGTACAACTGTCACCAGGACTCCTCATATCTATAATGGTGAGGAGGCAGAGATACGGCATTGAGAAGAAAATTCTAACTTCTCATCAATTTATTCTATTTATTTTTTATTTTACGACTGAAATTCTAATATCAATTTGTATTTAAGGTATTGACAATTTTACCCTCGGTATATATATATGGTGTTTGCCTAAATTTTTTTATCAGTTGCAATAAGTATGATTTATAATAAATGGGGGATGCCAATAAGTATATTCTAGAATTGGGGGTTGCAAAGTGTTAGTTTCCATATACTGGGGGTATGTATCAAGTAATTAAGCCTTTTTTATAAGGCCGGATTGTATTATTGTTCTAAGGTTGGGATGTGTATTTGTTGGATTTGTGAGGCACTCAGTGGGGACAAGAAACAAATTACTAACACCGTGTCCCACATATTGGAGACTGCCTCACTGAGATCTTTGACTGTGATGTTGGGATGTTAATTTCCATAGCCAAAGGAATCTGCACTTTGGAACGTGGAATCCATTTATCAGATAAAGGTTTGATTTTCCCTCATTTCTGGAGAAGTTCCTTACACCATGTATAGCTTTTCCAGCCCCACAATGAGGCTGCTGAAGCCTTTGTGGACAAAAAGGAAGAACAATAGCAGTGTTTTTCCGAAAAGACTCGGGCAAATAAGGATGAGATTCCCGAAGGTTTCTGTGCCGTTTTAGCTAGAAGCCTTTGGTTTTGAACCTGAAGATCTTGGAATCCCAAGCCTCCTTCAAATTATGGTTTTGCATAGCAGATATAGTTTTTTCCTCTAGGCAAGACTATAAGAAATGAGTTTCTATACTCTTAACCTTGTTAAGGAAGTATATAGGATCTCTGAAGGCTGATAAATTTACCAGCAATGTTGAGCGAATGAGAGTGTAATAATAAGAAATACCACTCTGTGTCACCTCTTTCTCCCCATGGAGGAAGGGCACTCCGATTAAGAACATGACATATTTGTCTAAAATGCCCTTAGTAAAAGAGAAAATTACAAACTCTGCCATCAGGTTAACACCACCACAAACACATCACCGGTCCACCATTAACACATCACCACCATCAGCCACCATAAATACATCACCGGTCCACCACCACCACTACCCACGTTAGTCCGCCGTATAACCGCCACTAGAAACAAAAACACCACAGTTGAACAGATCAAATACAAAAAATGGCAGATCTAGACTAAATCAGACAAGTGTAGACCAAAATACATACAGATCTTAACAAAAAAAATACAAAAGAAGTAGAATAGAAGAAGAAGATCTGAAAAATAGCAGATCTCTCACTCTCTCCGCCTCTCTCTATCTCACTTTCTCTTTCTATCTCATCTCTGATTGAGTGACTGTGAGGCTGTTGGGAGGAGATAAGGTTGGGTTAAGTTAGGATAGGTTAGGTTAGTTAGTGTTGGGAAAAAGGGGGTATTTTATGTAAGGGTAATTTGTGATTTCAAGTGTTTAAAGTTACCCAATAAGAGAATGGGGGGAAGAGGTGAGACGTACCAAAAAGGAAATTGGGGAGGAAGAGGTGAGACAGAGTGGTAGGAATGTTGGCAGCTGGAAATTGTTTGTTGGCTTGAAGAATTCAGCAGACTTGACAGTTGATCACAACATTGTATCGGCTTTGGTGAATCGGCGAGCATACATAGCTTTTAGACGAAGCCACCTTTTGGATAACAACATTGTATCGGCTTTGGTGAATCGGAGAGTTACAACGAATTTCCTTCAGAGTGGCAATAGGATCCTTGAAGAACAGGATTTGGCTTTCTGTGCGTTGGTCAGCATTGGTTCCCAATTACCCATCGGAAGGAGGGCTTATTAATGGGCCTGTCGACTAGCATACCCCATTCAGAATTCTTCTCTTCAAATGGAATGAGGCTAAAGAAAAGGAAGAGCCGTAGACAACAATGACGTGGCAGAAGGTAAGCCAAAAGTACGCCCAAAATCTCACCAGGAATATAGAAACTGGATGGATCTGTTAGAAAAAGAATAATCGTATGTAATGGCCCCGTCCTCTAAGTAGTTGCAGCACATAATCGGTGACGAGAACAAAACTTGGTGATCGGCCGAAAGAAAGCACCCAATCCGCCTATTCATAGTTCTCTGAGAGATGTTACTGGAAACGACGGACATCCTGGAGACAACCCCGGCCTGGGACCTTCCAGCAGAAGGAGATGCTAGTCGACAGGCCCATTAATAAGCCCTCCTTCCGATGGGTAATTGGGAACCAATGCTGACCAACGCACAGAAAGCCAAATCCTGTTCTTCAAGGACCCTATTGTCACTCTGAAGGAAATTCGTTGTAACTCTCCGATTCACCAAAGCCGATACAATGTTGTTATCCAAAAGGTGGCTTCGTCTAAAAGCTATGTATGCTCGCCCTTGGGAGGAGATAAGGTTGGGTTAAGTTAGGATAGGTTAGGTTAGTTAGTGTTGGGGAAAAGGGGGTATTTTATGTAAGGGTAATTTGTGATTTCAAGTGTTTAAAGTTACCCAATAAGAGAATGGGGGGGAAGAGGTGAGACGTACCAAAAAGGAAATTGGGGAGGAAGAGGTGAGACAGAGTGGTAGGAATGTTGGCAGCTGGAAATTGTTTGTTGGCTTGAAGAATTCAGCAGACTTGACAGTTGATCACAACATTGTATCGGCTTTGGTGAATCGGCGAGCATACATAGCTTTTAGACGAAGCCACCTTTTGGATAACAACATTGTATCGGCTTTGGTGAATCGGAGAGTTACAACGAATTTCCTTCAGAGTGGCAATAGGATCCTTGAAGAACAGGATTTGGCTTTCTGTGCGTTGGTCAGCATTGGTTCCCAATTACCCATCGGAAGGAGGGCTTATTAATGGGCCTGTCGACTAGCATACCCCATTCAGAATTCTTCTCTTCAAATGGAATGAGGCTAAAGAAAAGGAAGAGCCGTAGACAACAATGACGTGGCAGAAGGTAAGCCAAAAGTACGCTCAAAATCTCACCAGGAATATAGAAACTGGATGGATCTGTTAGAAAAAGAATAATCGTATGTAATGGCCCCGTCCTCTAAGTAGTTGCAGCACATAATCGGTGACGAGAACAAAACTTGGTGATCGGCCAAAAGAAAGCACCCAATCCGCCTATTCATAGTTCTCTGAGAGATGTTACTGGAAACGACGGACATCCTGGAGACAACCCCGGCCTGGGACCTTCCAGCAGAAGGAGATGCTAGTCGACAGGCCCATTAATAAGCCCTCCTTCCGATGGGTAATTGGGAACCAATGCTGACCAACGCACAGAAAGCCAAATCCTGTTCTTCAAGGACCCTATTGTCACTCTGAAGGAAATTCGTTGTAACTCTCCGATTCACCAAAGCCGATACAATGTTGTTATCCAAAAGGTGGCTTCGTCTAAAAGCTATGTATGCTCGCCCTTGGGAGGAGATAAGGTTGGGTTAAGTTAGGATAGGTTAGGTTAGTTAGTGTTGGGGAAAAGGGGGTATTTTATGTAAGGGTAATTTGTGATTTCAAGTGTTTAAAGTTACCCAATAAGAGAATGGGGGGGAAGAGGTGAGACGTACCAAAAAGGAAATTGGGGAGGAAGAGGTGAGACAGAGTGGTAGGAATGTTGGCAGCTGGAAATTGTTTGTTGGCTTGAAGAATTCAGCAGACTTGACAGTTGATCACAACATTGTATCGGCTTTGGTGAATCGGCGAGCATACATAGCTTTTAGACGAAGCCACCTTTTGGATAACAACATTGTATCGGCTTTGGTGAATCGGAGAGTTACAACGAATTTCCTTCAGAGTGGCAATAGGATCCTTGAAGAACAGGATTTGGCTTTCTGTGCGTTGGTCAGCATTGGTTCCCAATTACCCATCGGAAGGAGGGCTTATTAATGGGCCTGTCGACTAGCATACCCCATTCAGAATTCTTCTCTTCAAATGGAATGAGGCTAAAGAAAAGGAAGAGCCGTAGACAACAATGACGTGGCAGAAGGTAAGCCAAAAGTACGCTCAAAATCTCACCAGGAATATAGAAACTGGATGGATCTGTTAGAAAAAGAATAATCGTATGTAATGGCCCCGTCCTCTAAGTAGTTGCAGCACATAATCACAACAGCAATAATCGGTGACGAGAACAAAACTTGGTGATCGGGCCGAAAGAAAGCACCCAATCCGCCTATTCATAGTTCTCTGAGAGATGTTACTGGAAACGACGGACATCCTGGAGACAACCCCGGCCTGGGACCTTCCAGCAGAAGGAGATGCTAGTCGACAGGCCCATTAATAAGCCCTCCTTCTGATGGGTAATTGGGAACCAATGCTGACCAACGCACAGAAAGCCAAATCCTGTTCTTCAAGGACCCTATTGTCACTCTGAAGGAAATTCGTTGTAACTCTCCGATTCACCAAAGCCGATACAATGTTGTTATCCAAAAGGTGGCTTCGTCTAAAAGCTATGTATGCTCGCCCTTGGGAGGAGATAAGGTTGGGTTAAGTTAGGATAGGTTAGGTTAGTTAGTGTTGGGGAAAAGGGGGTATTTTATGTAAGGGTAATTTGTGATTTCAAGTGTTTAAAGTTACCCAATAAGAGAATGGGGGGGAAGAGGTGAGACGTACCAAAAAGGAAATTGGGGAGGAAGAGGTGAGACAGAGTGGTAGGAATGTTGGCAGCTGGAAATTGTTTGTTGGCTTGAAGAATTCAGCAGACTTGACAGTTGATCACAACATTGTATCGGCTTTGGTGAATCGGCGAGCATACATAGCTTTTAGACGAAGCCACCTTTTGGATAACAACATTGTATCGGCTTTGATGAATCGGAGAGTTACAACGAATTTCCTTCAGAGTGGCAATAGGATCCTTGAAGAACAGGATTTGGCTTTCTGTGCGTTGGTCAGCATTGGTTCCCAATTACCCATCGGAAGGAGGGCTTATTAATGGGCCTGTCGACTAGCATACCCCATTCAGAATTCTTCTCTTCAAATGGAATGAGGCTAAAGAAAAGGAAGAGCCGTAGACAACAATGACGTGGCAGAAGGTAAGCCAAAAGTACGCTCAAAATCTCACCAGGAATATAGAAACTGGATGGATCTGTTAGAAAAAGAATAATCGTATGTAATGGCCCCGTCCTCTAAGTAGTTGCAGCACATAATCACAACAGCAATAATCGGTGACGAGAACAAAACTTGGTGATCGGGCCGAAAGAAAGCACCCAATCCGCCTATTCATAGTTCTCTGAGAGATGTTACTGGAAACGACGGACATCCTGGAGACAACCCCGGCCTGGGACCTTCCAGCAGAAGGAGATGCTAGTCGACAGGCCCATTAATAAGCCCTCCTTCCGATGGGTAATTGGGAACCAATGCTGACCAACGCACAGAAAGCCAAATCCTGTTCTTCAAGGACCCTATTGCCACTCTGAAGGAAATTCGTTGTAACTCTCCGATTCACCAAAGCCGATACAATGTTGTTATCCAAAAGGTGGCTTCGTCCAAAAGCTATGTATGCTCGCCCTTGGGAGGAGATAAGGTTGGGTTAAGTTAGGATAGGTTAGGTTAGTTAGTGTTGGGGAAAAGGGGGTATTTTATGTAAGGGTAATTTGTGATTTCAAGTGTTTAAAGTTACCCAATAAGAGAATGGGGGGAAGAGGTGAGACGTACCAAAAAGGAAATTGGGGAGGAAGAGGTGAGACAGAGTGGTAGGAATGTTGGCAGCTGGAAATTGTTTGTTGGCTTGAAGAATTCAGCAGACTTGACAGTTGATCAAGATGGAGGAAATTGTGGAAACACACATCATAATATTCTGAATGAGCTGGGAGCCGAAGCACATTTGTTTCATGCAAGCATTTAGGAAAGACCACAAAACTTGGTCAAAAGCCTTTTTCATATCTAGTTTCAAGGCACATACAATCTTCTTGCTTTCTTTTGAGAACAAAGTACACTAAACCACCTTGCACTTTGCCGTTTGTCCCATTAAACTCCTCTCAAACCAAATTCATAGTATTGAACGAGCCTCCCTCAACCCAAATTCATACTTAAGTCAAGCAATCCACGAAAAACTGGGATGGTGGTGTAGAAGAATCAATAATCTGTTAGGTTTCCACTTTGGAGGGTTCATGGTGCTCTGTTTGGGCAAATATGTTTCGAGTTTCGTGATCTTAGTATTTTGTTTCTTAAAACTGGGTTTCAGTTTTGGGTGGGTTGAATTTAGGAATTTTATGTTTGTTTGTTTGAATTTGAAGTCGGAATTTGGGGTTAGAGCTTCTCAATTGCAGGGTTGTGTTTGACCTCTCCAAAAGTGAACCCTGATGTTCAAATGATGGTATTGGTGGCTGATTGAGTGTGGTTGGAGTGCTGCTGCTTCAGCTATGTTGTTGGGTTGGAGATGTGGTTGTCGGATGGTCGTGGTGGGCTGAGTTGGGGCGGGTGGTTGAGATCAGGGGTGAAGGAAAGAAGAGGTTGTAAATGATAAAGAGAGAAAGGGTGGTGGGTGAGGATGGGGTGGTGTAGAATGTCTATTTTGCCTGTCCAATTAAACTAACAGCGTGAGGAGACTGATTCAATTTTCCCAATTGGGTGAAGTGCAGGGGATTAATTGGCGAAATTGATACTGCCAAAGGTTTAGCGGGAGAAAATGGTTAACTTCAAGGTTGTGTAGTGTAGCTTGTCCTTCTTTTGTTGACTAATGTACTGCAACCGCTCATGAGCTACCTGTATATTTTCTGTGATTGGCTTGTCAGAGATAAAGGTGTTTAGTGTCCAGACTCTAGATATGTCAGAAACTGGAGTGATTCTTAGGTGCTCATAGAGCAAATCACACGTGGTGCTCTAAGCCACTCACGTTTCGACATGTATAATGAAAGTGGGGTGGGTGGTATTACGAAGGCTTATTGGTCTTAGTGCTTGTTTGGCATCTTTGATTTTAATCCATTCAGCTGAAAATCGATAGATTTAATTCAATTTTGTTTGGATGGCTTTTTTCCAAGTGGACTTTTAATCCATTTGGGCTGAAAATCGGTCGATTATGGAATCACCAAAATTGTGGATTCTCCAAACCTGGGTATTCAAAAACACAATTATCTCCTCTGCAATTAAGGAAAATACACCTCTAGCCCAAGCTTATTTCTACTGTCTTCAAGATTCACCGCTTGACATCCTACCAAGTACCAAGCATTGACATGGATGGATGGATATTTATAACTTTTGCTTGGGATATGTTATTTATTTTATACAAAATAGCAATTTCAGTAACCGTGACAAACTAAACGTAATATTTTTTCTTTTTTTCCCATTCTTTATAACATTTACATTATATTTTATACCATCTGCTCCTGTAGCTTTCTTTTTCTTAGTTGAAAAACAGCCTATTTTATCATCTGCTCCCGTAGCCTTATTCCCAGTTGAAAAACTCGCTGGTTAAAGTCTGTCTGACAATTCCTTTGTCATGTTTGTCTGAACCTGCTGGCGTTGGCCGTTCATTTTCCACTGTGGGTAAACTTTCCGGCGTTCCCTTGTTGGGAACACATGTTACCATGCAAGTACTGTGCACATGTTGAGTCTTGTTTCGATATCGTAACTCTTAGATATGTAGTACTTGTTTGGCTCTATACTTTTCTACAAGTTGTTGATGGCTACAACAAAGTCGAAAATCTTTACACAGCGCATAATAATATATCAAGGTCCATCATTGCTTTCAAATTTTATGGAATTGTGGTATGTCTTTCTGCATATCTGAGGTGCAAGTTCATTTCTGCAACTGAATGTTATGTGCTGCTCCCACTACTCTATGCAGGTGTCCTGCCAAAATACTTCAGCTCGGAGTGGTCAGTGGCTCGATTTCACTTGAAGGAACGCTCACAATACATGGTTGCGTTTGGACAGGAACAGGACACAATATTGATCCTTGGCATGGATGGAAGGTAACGTGACATTAGATCCATACATGTATGGTGGCTATTCTTAACACAAACACAACAACAACAACAACAACAACAACAACAACAACAACAAGAAGTGACATGGGTCCCACAATATTTGCCTAATTTACAGTACGACCCATAATCCTCATAATGATACTTACTCTGATTCCCCAGAAAGTTCTTACTTGACTTTTTTCACGCGTAATCATGTCACTTTGGTCTGGTGATTTGGATAGCAACCCAATGCAATTCTCCTATCGTTTTGCTAATCAAGTCACCATAAGTAACATGATGAATTAGTGGAAAAAGTCAACTGTGAATTTTCTGGCGAAATAGTGGAAGTACATTATGTAAGTTAGAAATATGACTAACCATATAGAAATGTACTGTGACCGTTAACTTTGTAAACTTAATATTTATAAAAATAATACGGTAGGACCAGCAAGCTTTTTACATGGTGCATTTAGGCATGGACATTACACTGTATGTATGTATATGGAAATGCTAAATGTCACCTATTTTTCTTCTACTTTTAATTTCACCACATAGGTGGAGTTCTTCAGTTGGTAGTAGAAGTTTCCGTCAAAATAAATAACTACCAACAATCATCAGTTTTTATTAGTTACAATTGGCAAAATGGTGTGGAACCTTGGTTCATTATAGTCTCAAGAAGGTCTAAGATATCTATGCTTGGCAATTTCCGACCCGACACGAAGTTAGGGGCTTGGGTCAACACAAACCCGCAACAGGTCAAAACGGGTCGTCCCGTAAGTGACACGGAAATAAATGGGCCCGGTTTGTGTCAATTCGCACAACCCAAAATAACCCGGTTCAACCCTCCTAACACAACATTAACCTTCCTTTTCAACATTAATCAATTATTCAGAAAAACATAGGCATGTTTGGCATCAGCTAAAAATCTGATTTTGTTGAAAAAAATCTAAATGAAAAACTCAGCTGAACTGAGAATCAAAATATGTTTGGTATGAGGTGAAATTATTAGTTTGATCCATTTGACAAAATTAAAAGAAATATATAGTCACTTATTTGAATACACTCAATACAATCAATTATAAATGAATTATGATCATGCTAGGTAAAAGACACATTAAAATTATTTTTTTCCGAGATTTTCGACCGTATTTGGAGATTATATAATTGCACTAGGATTATTTTAATCTGAAGATTTTCAGCTTAAAATTTTGTGTCATAACAAACAAAACTAAATTAAAAGAACCGATTATAATAAAAACTGATAAAAAACGTTACCAACATGCACGTAAAGTTAGTAGGCTTGGGGCGACGCGAACCCGCAACGGGTCAGAAGCGGGTCGACCTAAAAGTGACGAAAAAAAGCCTGTCAACTTTGGGTTGACCCGTTTATGGCATGACAGGGTTCGACCTATTCCACGTTTGGCATTATTATGAGATGATTTCTTATCGACTTAGTATATATGTTTGGTTATGGCAGCCTATACCGATGTCAGTTTGATGCTATTTCCGGTGGCGAAATGACACAGTTGGAATACCACAACTTTTTGCAGCCAGAAGCAAGGGTCCAATAACTGGTTGCTGTGATGGATCCCGTAGTAAATTATGAGTTGCATTTCATTCTGTTAGTGCTTCTCTTTCTGCCCTTTCAAATAGCCCGTGTTATATATTTTTGGGGTTGATCAATGTAAATATGTATAACGAGCACTGAAGACATGTTCATGCTTTTTCTTCGTTTTGTTTCTTACTGTAGATTCTCCAGCAGGTCACCATACATGTGATGTCTCTTAAGCATATGCGTCATGTCATACATGAAAGAGGGTGTTATATTGTCAATAGTTACATCATCTAAGTAACTCATTTAAGGAATCGAATATACAAGAAGACTCAAAGAACAGATATAGTTTAAGTTTAGGGTTGCTTGCTTAGGTTGACTCGGGCTTAAATCACTTTCAGTAGGGTTTCTGAGGCTGTGGCGTTGCCAAAATAATAAATAGAGAAATCATGAGTTGAATGGTCGAGATTAACTCTCTAATGAATTCAGATACGTAACTTGGAGTCGATATCGATCATTTGTAGTGCTATAAGAGTTAGTGATATGATGCTCTTCAGGATATCATAATGATACTGTTGAGTCTTTGCGTAAAGGTGCGAATTTGATGCCGTGCCCGTGCATATAGTACCAAGTCAGTAACTCTTAGAGGAATTATTGACATTGAGGCCGGTGGCAAATAGTACTACATCACAAACAAACTCTCTTAGGTTTTCACATAAATAAATAGTATCACATCAATAACTCTTAGATGAAAGCACTGACATTGAGAATTGCATTAGGTTTTCACATAAATAGTATTGTCTCTGTTTCATCTCTATCATACCAGTTTTGTTTTTTCACTCGTATCTGGGTTATTTTGACCGAGTGATTTGAATAGTAAAAAGATGCGATTTTTTCACTATGTTATAGAGCAACTTTTACTCTACAACGTCATGAAAAAATTACAAAAGTTGCATCGTTTTGCTACAGAGATTACCTGATCAAAGTGATCCAGTGAATAATGACAAAAGTCAAACCTGTGTGATAGAGAAAAAACGGAGATAGAACCATGTCTTAACTTTTAGAGGAAGCATTGACGTTGAGGTCACGTGTGCGGGAGGCATTGACATCAGTAACTCTTAGGGGAGGCATTGACACTGAGGCCAGTAACTTCCAAGTTCGCATTTTACCACTATTCATCGAGTTACTTTAATTCGGTGATTTGATTAATAAAAACTATGAAAGAATATAGTAAACTTTGCAAGGTGTCTTAGAGTAAACTTTATTCTATTACAACCATGAAAAAATTATCAAAATATTTCGTATTGATCTCCAAATCATTGGGTCAAAGTGACCCGATTATAGAAGAAAATGTCAAACGTGGAAGATAGAGAGAGTACGGAGTAAGTATATCACAATCAAACTGTGTTATGTTTTCACATAAATAGAACCACGTCTAAAGCTAATAAGTACTGAAACTTGTTCGAGAACAAATTTGTCTCATTTTCTTCTTATTGTTCCAAGCAGTGCGAACAAAGCAGCCCATCTCACAGGGGCCCATCTCACAGTATATCACAATCAAACTTTGTTATGTTTTCACATAAATAGTACCACGTCTAAAGCTATTAAGTACTGAAACTTGTTCGGGAACAAATTTGTCTCATTTTCTTCTTATTGTTCCAAGCAGTGCGAACAAAGCAGCCCATCTCACAGGGGCCCATCTCACAGCCCATCGTTCTCTTGATTGACCGACGCATACCTTAAATTGATCACTTACTAGAATTATATACATCCATGATATAGTGGTCTTGTTTGGATGAAAGTAAGTAGAGAGGAACTAAAAAGTTAAAAAATTGAGATAATCGGTCAAACTTCTCCAAACAAACAAAATAACCGGATTTCAGTCAAAAAATCCGGCAAAATTTCGAACATCTTAAGGTATTTCTTGGTTTTGTTTACATAATGTTGTGTTGTAGAGTGGTAAAGTGTTTCATTACATGAGGTCACATGTTATCTCATAATTTCAAAAAAAAAAAAAAAAATTGTTTACACGTAATCTATAATAATCTATCTCATCCAAACACTACAGATAAAATGAACTTTTAAATTCAACTTCTCACTTATTTTAGCTCATCCAAACAGCCCCAGTATATGTGGTGTTTTAGTAATTATCCCGGTCATATTGCTGTATTTTTCTTCCAAACAGTTTGAGGAGATGAATTGAGAAGAAAACGGTACACCAACTTTTTACTTGTGGATACAAAAAATTAGTAGTCTCTCTATTAATAGTTAATAATTACTAAAATAACTCGCATATTTCAGAAAAAGTTTACGATCCAATTCCATCGCAACTTATGTTGTGGACATAAAAATTTCACTCTCCCACTAAATGGGCAAATTTTACTGGTTCTTGATTTAGAACTCTCTATAAGAAGGGACTCCACCCGAAGAAGTGAAACCACCAAAAAGTTAGTTCCCTCCCCCAGAGATCTCACTACCTCAAAGACACAAGGAAGAAGAATGTCTCCTCAGAAGAAGAATCATGGAGGAGTGTTACAACTCTCCATTACTTTCTGCTATCTGTTTCTGTTTCTGGTCACTATCATGTCGTCTCTCAACGTTGTCTACTCCAGAAATGTCATTGGACACATGGAAGAGACCACACCAAAATCTTCCTTAGGAAACGATGATGATATTGGCAACAAGGTAAGATAAAGAATCTCAAACACGCAGGCACGCATATATGTACCTTATCTGTAAAGTAACCACATAGCTTATCTATCATATATAATTAATAGAAAATTGTCTGTGTCTGAGGGTACTACCCAAACAAAAAAAATATAACGAACATTATGACAAAAACATGTCGAAGTTGTCATGTTTTAATGAATTTCTCAACATAAACGTATATTCACAAGTTGGAGTTTACAGTCTTGTGTGAGATCAATGAATGATTTAGATTTTAATTGGAGTAATAATCACAAAAATATTTTGCATTAAATTCTTAAGGGTTCACTACTTTGCAAAAACACATACAACATGAAATGATTTATTTTCAAAACATTCCTCAAATTTCTCCCTCTTAACAATTTTTTTAGAACTTTCATAACAGAATGTATTTCACAAAATCAAAAAAAAAAAACAAAAAAAACAAAA
Organism: Linanthus parryae; assembly: GCA_023055425.1. Lineage (NCBI taxonomy): Eukaryota > Viridiplantae > Streptophyta > Magnoliopsida > Ericales > Polemoniaceae > Linanthus > Linanthus parryae. The sequence continues at coordinate 6,286,690 of JALGPY010000002.1, forward strand.
AAAAAATCTTATGCCCGGAAAGACATTTTAGAATCTAGATAACCATATCGTCCTAATTTATTACATAGATATATATGGGTCGGAGTAAGGTCACCCTAATCAGGCCCATCAAAGATCCGGCAGAGGAACCCAGCCCATAGACAATCACTCATTCCTCCGTCCGGTGGCGTGTTGCTACGTGGGCAGGGTGACACTTGCCTCCCCTTGATTTTTTCAAAATTCTACTAATAATCTTAATATTACGATTATATAACAACAATATTTTAGTGAATACATAAATGGGCAGGTGGCTGTGCGCATACAATTTTAGCGCATCCTTAAAAATTGAAAAGAAAAATATTTCTTAGGATGGGGAATGCATTTGCACACCCCTACCCCCGACTGGGGGGGTGGGGGGTGGGGGGTGTCAATTATTTTTTCGAGGAAAGCTCCACCGAGTTTTCAAAAAGCAAGCATATACCTTTAGAGCTTGTTTGGTATCCATTTAAAAATGAGAAAACGGAGAAAAAAACGTACTGAAAAAACACGTTTAAAAATAGAATAAAAAGAATTGTTTGGAGTTCGTTTAAAAACAGTATTTAAAATCAAAAACACATTTAGCAATATTACTAAATTTCAATGTTAATTTGCTTGAATATCATTTTAACGTACAATACCAACATATGTTTGATACTTTTTGAATCTAATCATAGTTTAAATGTCTATAAACACCAATAGTATGAAAAAAAAAAACGCAACATTTGCTGTTTTTCAACAAATTCTTGTTTTGAAACAGGCAAAAAAACATACATGCCAAATGAAAAAAAAAAACACCATGTTTTTAATCAAACTTGATTACAAACAGGGATGCCAAACATGCACTTAATTTTGCTTATTTTAGTAGTTGTACCCCGTATTAAGTAGACTAATGTCTCGATTGATTTCGAAACTTCGTACTAGTGCTCATGTTATTAATTTTGCATTGAACTTGATCCAACTGTTCTTAATACTTAATTCCACCACTGAGTCACTGGCTGGATGTGTTATATACACAAAACAACCATGCATGGTAAGTTGTGAGAACATGCAACTACGTTCAAAGTATTAATGTAGTGTTATGATTGATTGATAGTTTTTTTTTTTTTTTTTTTTTGTTATATTGCCTTAGGGTACCACCAAAGATAACACTGCCAATGTTGTAAAGCCGGCGGCGGAGCCAGAATGGGTCCCGTCAAAGGAGCTAATGGTACAAGTTATAAACAATAACGTCCAGGCAATCGCCGAGTTGAATCAGAATGATCCAAACACGCTCAAGAAGATTGCAGCAATAGACGGAATCACTGTGACTCCCGACAAGAAAACAGGCAAGAACCTTTACTCTGTCAAGAGTGAAGGCAAAACAATTGAAAACCTCGAAAAGATCTTAGACGAAATAAATGTATTCAGCACACGTATGAATGTGGCTGGCGTAACTACTTTGGTCGGCAACCCTTAAATTGATCGCTTGTGACCAACCAACCAGACAACTTCAGCCGTAGTATTTCAATTCTATGATTCCAATAAGAAGGGATTCATGCGCGTCCCTAAATCGATGGATTATCCATCCATCATGGTCATTGGCCTTGTTTTATTTCAATTTGTTTACATGTCGAGTCATTGTTGTTATTAGCTAGTTCTTGACTCGATCATCAATTTGTTCTTTGAATAAAATTGTGGAAAATAGTTTATTGGATAAATAATTGATAGAAGTTCGTAAAATTATATTTGAATCATATCATTGGTAAAAAAATGGAGAAAAGTTGCTACGGTAAAATTAAATGAGCAAATGACTTTAGATAGACGCAACTGGAGGAGTGGAAGGAGAACTACAACAAATTTGATTTACTGTAACAAAAGAATTTGTCTTGAAAGAAACAAATTTTGTTGCGGATTGTATTTTGCTACAAAAATATGTTGTCGCCATTTTCGTTGCCTTTACCGCGTCGCCAAAGGTATACGCAACGAATTTCTGTCTCGTTGCCAAAAAAGAAATTGGCTACGTCTTTTTTTCTGTCACTACTTTGTAGAATCGAGGATGAGAAATGTCTTTGTTGCTATATCACTTTTGTCACTAATTGATATTTACTAGGAAAAAATTTCCTTTTGTTGGCATTTGTTTTTTGTTGCCGAATATAAGGTTTTGTAACGGATTTCACTAGTTTAGTTAACTAAACTTTCATGCCATGTGTAAATTAGCAACTGATAAGATAATGATGCTTAGAAATGTTTTCGTGATAAATCAGCTCACATTGTTTAGGGACCATAACAAGTGTTTCATTTTCAGATAAATTGGTCAATTACAGATTGACACTATCTGGATTTATTACGGGTCAAAATAATCACCATCTTACAAACGTAAAATGAATATGCAAACTCATTGAACTGTTAATACAAACTTCCGAAATATGTATTCATGAACTGTCAAAATTTACAAAGATACATGATGATACATAATAAAGAAAGTAAGGAACGTGAATCTTTAGTCGATCCGTGTCCTGCCTCCCATGAAGCTTATATAGTTTGTTTGTCCATTGTTGTTGAACCCAAGCTTAATTGCAGAAGCCACTGCAACCTACAAACGTAAAAGTAAATGTGTTACAGGTCAAATGTAAAAAAGGGAATAAAACAAGAAATCAACTAGTATTGTGAAGACTAAGAAAGACGCTTGACCCTAGGCAACGAAGAGAAAATCCATGAGAACAAACAAATAACATGAACACAAAATAAATAGACCGGAAAAGATCGACATGACCCAAAAACTGAGAGGAAGACAATATCAATAGTAACATGTTTGCATTAAATCGGAGAGGAGAAAGGGAAGTTGGTACTTATTCTTCAAACATAAAAATGCAGCAGCAGTTCAATTCAATGATTGAAGGTAAGAGCAAAGAAGTACCTGCGAACCAATCTTCGATTGTAGATCGTGAAAATATAAGCTTTACCTTTTACGTGCGTAAAGGTTCACCGGCGTTAGTTGAAGTCACCGGATTGAATCGATCTTGCATGTGTCAAGAAATAATAGTGTCGATCTTGTCAAACCAAGTAATGGAGATCTGCTTGCAACTATCATCTGCAGATGCTACAGAGCCCAGAATGACGATGTTAAGCATCGAGTGCAATCGCCCACCACCCCAAAACTCCCACGATCTGATCCACGTTCTAAACTATAACATGTTATCAACAGTCTCTCTCTCTCTCCCACTCTTTTCAGTTTTCAATATGCTGCTCCCACTCTTTTTCAATATGTTGCGGCTGAGTTTGGAAGTGAAAATATTAGGTCAAAATGACCACAACATAAAAGAAGCTACTGCTAGATAGTTTTTTCTCGTTCTTTTTCTTAGAGGATAAAAAGTTGGGTAAAATACTCTTTCACCCCTTAGTTTTGATAAAAATACACTTTCACCCCTACGTGTTTAGAAAATGACACTTACAACCCTCTTGTGTGCCAAAGATTAGGACAATTACGGTATGTTAATGTGTCATTTCACACTCTATGAGGGCTTTGTGTACCCGAAAATGGTGTCAGTGAAAGATTCCTACCAAGAGAAATACCGTCACAATAAGAGAGTGTATGTGTCCTGAAATTTAGTACGCTGAAGGAGTTAAAGTGCTATTTCCCAAACTATAAGGGGGTGAAAGTAGATTTGTGTCAAACCTGAGGAGGAGAAAGTCTCTTTTACCCTAAAAGGTTATTTTCGATTGGACCAACAAAAACTATCTTATTATAGTGATTGTGGTTCACTGCTAAACGTGATCGGCTCAAAATAAAAATTTGAAGTCTGTACCTATTTGAAAAACTCCGTATTTCTGGTCAACGAAAAAAAAACCTCGGAAGAAAATACCAATAAATTGGTCAAATAATGGATGAATTTTTTTTTTTTAATTTGACAAAGTTTTCCAATGGCATAAAGACATAAATTTTTGTGACATTAGTTTTAAAGAAAAAAAATGCAAAATGTGTGTTTGCGTGACAAAACAGTTTCTCACAAGTCAAGGGTGACGAAAAACGTTTTCAAGAAAATGTAAGTAACGTTCAGACAGATTAAATAGAATTTCGTAGGACATATTTTTTTGGCCCAAATTCTTTTGTGACGACGCCGGGCGACAAACTCCTTTAATCGTCACGAGATGTTCTTCTTTAATAACAAAGTAAAACTTTGTCACAAAAGCCCTATGTCTGCAACAATTTATTTTATGTTGCATACAATATTGTTGCTGAAGGTACAATCTGTTGTAGTAACATATATAGCTATGGACAAGTTGGTGGTGCAAGTATTCATTATTATTCATATACTTTGCATTTTTCGTCCCAAAATTTTCAGTTGACTTCAGAAATATCACTTTAATCGACTAATTTAGTTAACGATAGAATACGGAAATTTGCTAACTTTTATCGTCCGAAAAATCCAAGTTATTTTTCTAACCAAATCACCGGGCCGAAGTGACCCAGTAAATACTGATAAAAGTTAAATGGAAGAGAAAAAACTGGGACATAGAGTGTATTAAAAATAGGCAGTAGTTTTTTTTGAACGATAAAAGTTAGGGTAATTTACAGTTTGTACCCCTAGGTTAATGTAAATAGGCAAGCCCTACCCTTACTGTTCATCAATTGACAAGAGACACCCTTATTTTGGATGGTTTGTAACGGTCATGGACTGAAAATGCGAAAGTACTAATTTGCCTTTGTACCTTTACTCAATATTTATAGGATAATTTACACAAAGCACCCTCCGGTTATGGTAAATAGGCATTGGGTACCCCTACTGTTTGTCAATCGGCAGGAGACGCCCTTAATTTATATAGAGTCCAATAAAAAAATGGGTAAGTACGACAAAGACCAATCTACCAATGTTTTATTTGTTAATTTAAGACTTCAATAGTGTTAATGCGAGCAATTTTTTAGTGCTCCAAAAGAGCACCACGTGGTGCTCTAATAGAGCACTAAAATGATTCACTGTTATTGCCATCGAATAATCGCCTACGTGACTCCCCGACGGCGATGGATGAAAAAAGATGGAGATTTAATCAATCTACCGCGACTTATAGAAAGCACTCAATTCGGATGAAAAAAAATATTGCATATGTGTAAACTTCATCTCTGCAAGTCTAAAAAACTGAGTCATCCAATAGATGCGCAAGAAAAAGTTTTAAGTGAGTTCAGGACGTCACATAATTCAGTTGACATAAAGAGAGAGAGAGAGGGAAAGACGCAAAAAAAAAAGTCTTTTTAGTTTATTCACTTTTGTAATTTACTTAAGATGTTACCAGATATTAATAGAACTGTGTCTTTTTGCTACGCATCTCTTTTTATCTTATGTGTTTTATTTTTTCTGTTGACAAACACTTTTTTATTACATTACAGCAAGCTGAATGTTTGATTTTTTTAATTCAACGCTTGAATGTAAATAAACTTGGGTTGTATTAACTACTATAATATTTAACAAAAAAGAAACTACTATAATCCTCTTTAGTTTAGCTTCGAATAATTTTTGTTGATATTATTTAGTTTGACTTCAAAAACTTCATTATCATTCTAGTAAACAAACTACAAATTGATGTTGATATTTGACAAGTACTCTATCATAATTAATTTTGTTAAATAAAACTTATTCACTCAGTGTTGGTTTTCATTGTCGACAAATTTACCTTTTGAAAACAACAAAATATGATCTACAATAATTTATAACCATCCATAGAGAGATAAAAGAGTAATACAATTTAGTGGTATGAATAGTAATATCGAAGTTTCAAAAAGTTAAAAGGGCATTATATATCAGTAGAGGACATAATAAGCATGAATCGAACACCCAAAGGTGTACCCCACTGCCAACTCGCAAAATAGTGCTGTTCCGTGTCAGTTGACAAACAGTAAGGGTGCACATTGCATATTTACCTAAACTTGGAGGTAATAAGTGTAAATTATCAAAATTCAGGGGCAAAATGGGAATAAAAAATACCCCAAAAGTGAACCCCACTATCACTTAACGGTTCCCTAACGGAAATGAGCGGAGGGGTATAGTTTGTAATTATTATTGCACAAAATAGGGGTGTCCTCTGTCAATTGATGAACATTAGGGGGAGAAATTGCCTATTTACATAAAACCGATGGTGCAAACTGTAAATTACCTAAAAGCAATGAGAAATGCTAAGGAAACTCTCTTTCTACACTCTCTTTAGAAACTCTCCACTAAAATGTGCCACTTGTTCCTATTTCTCTCTACATACTAACATCCATAATTAATAGGAGAGATATTTTCTGCCCAAAACTACTTTCTTAATTAATAGGAATGATTCCCACGTCCATTAATGCTCATCCTAAAGTGGGATTTTTTTTTTCTTTTTTTTCATCGCATTTGTAACTGTAATGTTTTTAGAAGATAAATGTAATTTTTGGATAACTCGAAAAAAAAGTTTATTATATAATTTTTGAATTGTTATATCCATTAAGTTGGGCAGAGAGATTTTGATAACTACCACTTGGCCGAAAATCTGAAAAAAATGAGTAGAATTCCCATGTGAAATTAAATTTCAGCTTGGAGGCAAACACAATAGATTTACACACACACAAAAAAAAAAAAAAAATCGTTTTTACTTGATACGAGAGAAGGAAAAGATATAACAAGGCAACACCTAAAAAAAGGGGTAAGAGAAGTGGTAAATTTTTTAGACGATTTTTTTGAAAGTAACACATTAATTAGTTATAAAAAAAATAAGCCCAACTTGATGGATAAAACAATTTAAAAATTAAATATTTTTTTTAGAGTTATGCAAAATTATATTTAGAAATGTGGTAGAAAAAAATGTATGGGATGATCATTATTTTTTTCAGAGAAGTTTTAATTTTTTTTGAGAGTTATCTAAAAATGACATTTTCAAATTTGGTTAAATAGAAAAAAAATCTGTTGTAGTGGGAAATAGAAATCAATCGCAATCTCTCTCCTATTAGTTGACAATCTCTCTCCTATTAATTAGGGATGTAATTATTTAGAGAAAAACTAGGAACAAGTGGCACATTTTAGTGGAGAGTGTCCAAAGAGAGTGTAGAAAGAGAGTTTCCTTAGCATTTCTCTCTCAGTTGAGATTAAAATCTGCAAAAAAATTTAATCTCGTTTGTTTCGCAGATTTTTTGAGTCAGATTTTAATTTAAGTTGACTAATAATCTACAGATTATATAATCTCTGATTTTGAAGATTTTTTAGGTATAACGTCTGAAATACCATTCAATATCATCTCGTTAATGCATGAATTGTTAATTTGTGCAAACGTGTAACATCTTAGATGTATCATAAGTTCAAATAAAGACATTTATCGTAAATTAGATAGTAAAAGCTATAGGTGTTGCCAAACGCAATTAAATTTTAATTCAAGATTTTCAGCGCTTGCAAACAATTTTCAGATTATAATTTCAGCCAACTTATTCACCCCAGATTATTTTCATCAGATTATTGAGATTATAAGCTGGAACCAAACAGGCCCTTTATGTGTAGTTGCATGTTTGCAAACCCTCAATTTGTCTGAAATACCAGAGTTGCTTTACTCCAACCCTTTTTTGTGAAGGGTAATTTACACTTTGTACCCCTGTATTATGGTAAATAAGCAAAGTTCACCCTCACTATTCATGAATTAACATGAGTTACCCTTATTTTGATGGAGTATAACGGAAGCCTATATGAAATTACTTTTGTACCCACCATACTTTAACCAATATTTAATTCCTCACTTGTTAATACTCATAAAAGACCAAATGTCCTCGCTTACTCCCTCTCTCCCGTGGTACTCTCTCCCTCTTCGTCTCCTTCCCTACTTGATGAATACAACGAGTCTCAATCCAAGATCAAAATTCCACCCCAAATCAGCCTATAACCGTATGTCGGCGACCATGAACCCTATCATCGCCTCTGTCTCCATCACCACCGAGATCTCCCTCCTTCAACCATCACAAAAGTGAACCAAACAACCCTGAAACAAACCCATAACCATCTCCTCTCTCTCTGTCATCTCCAAGCGAAGGCCCTCGAAATCAGCCATAAACAAAGCATGAAGATGAAAGGCAGAGACTCGCACCCAAGACTTGAATTTGAGACAAACTCAGACCCAATCGAGTGACTTGTTGGGTGATGGAATAACCCATGGGCTTCGATTTGAGAGGAATGTTGAGTTCCCGTTTCAGTTCAAAATGGATTGGTGCTTGATCTGAGAGGATTTAATTGAGCGGAAAAGAAACCAAAGACAGGTAAGATTTTTTACAGTGATGAAGAACATGAACAGAGAGAAGTAGATGCACTGTTTGTTTTCCATTCGAGTCATACCATCATTTCTTTCGAGATGCCAATTTTTCTGTGAGGAGCTTTATTTGTGTATTCTAGAGTAGCCCCTCCATCCCTTTGTCTTTTGTACTATTTGAACTTTTTCATCTATAACGGGCTCACTTTTTTTTTTTTTTTTTTTGCAAGCTGTAACGGGCTCACTTTGACTCGGTGATTGGATAGAAAACGATATAATTTTTGTTTTATAATTTTTTATGATCTTGTAAAATAAGAGTTACTCTACAACATTATGAAAAAATTATTTAAAAATTGTAAAATTTCGCTATCGAAATTACCGGGTCAAAGTGACCAAGTGAATATTGTAAAAGTCCAAATGATGTAAAAGACATGGGAGAGAGTGGTACTAATGTTTGTTGTTCAAGTGTGTTTGCTTCAACGCCCAAATAAAAAAAAATGCATGTTCCGACTCGAAACATCGATAATTCGAGTCGCTACAATGAAAATGCTACATGAACAAGTGAATGAGAACATAAAAAATAGAAAACGTATGCGAATCTGAAAAGTCGAATTTGATACTTGATGAAACATGATGTCTTTTTTGCTTCACAGTAGGGAACGAAGCAAGTCGCTTAAATATAACAATTGATACTCTATTGAGTCTTGACTGTCTTAGTGGTTTGACTTTTTGGAGTATTCATATAGATGTCATTTTGATTACCAAGTTACAAGTTTTTACCTCTTAATAATCATCTAAAAGTTCATATTGTAATAATTTTTGTATGCATTTGTAGTAGATAATTTACAATTTTCTGCCTTGCTTATAGTAATCCCTACTTTAATTTTCTAGTGAAATTTGCAACCAAAAACAAAAAGGTATATATGGAAGATATTAACACGAGACGCCTCCGATATTGATAATCAGAAGTTTAGAGTCTTAACAACATGTTTGTTCCTACTAACATATAAGACATAAAATGAATTTTATGGAACAACTATTCAGATAGGAAATAAACCACATGAGTAATGGAATGGAGTAATGTAGAATTAATGTCTGCAACATAGAAGAAAATATGGGCAATAAAGAGAAAATGGGTAAAATGTAGACGCTATTGGAAGAAAATAAAGGTAACTCCATCATAAAAAAGTTGTGTTAGAGACACACATTTGGTTTGGCAATATGTAGATTTCTACAAGGTTAAAATAGACTATACATAGGGCCTGAGGGTAAATTGAGTATGAAACGGTGGTCCCCACATCCAACTAACAGGCACTTAACTGCTATTGACAGAAGGGTATACAAGTACTGTACAATTATTTTGACACAAAATAGGGTGTCTTTTGTCAATTTATGAACAGTGAGTGTAGACTTTATCTATTTAGCATAATATAGGGGTACAAAGCATAGTTTGAAATAGCGTACCGGGCGCCGTTTCGTTTTTGTTACTGGAGCGAAACATTTCGGTACCGACATTTTTCGGTGATTTGTTTCGGACTAATTTTCTTACATTATATAATTACCCAAACGTCTTTATATTTTCATAATGACCCCAAATTTTATTTTTATTTTATCGTTAGAACCATACAACATGTATTTTTTTTACTTAACTTCAATTATTATTCTTAGTTTTTGATAAAATATAGTATGAAATGAGCGAACGAAATGAAAAATAGAGAACTATTTATCTTGCAGATCAACATAGATGTAAGTGTTTTTTTTTTTTTTTTACTTTTATGTGAAGGCCCATAACTTGTTTTAATTATAAACAAAACCCCAGCCGAAATCCACCCGAAATACACTATATCGCCCGAAACACCCCGAAACATCCGAAATCAACCGAAACACACCAGTACGCACCGAAATTCCGCCCGGTATGTACCGGTACCGGTTATACTTCGTTTTAACACCGAAACAAAACGAATCGGCCGAAACAGACCGAAACGGAACGGAATTTCAAACTATAGTACAAAATATAAGATACCCTTTTGCGAACGGACGTCATGTTCAAAATGAGTAATTTATTTAATCCATCTAGATTACAATATACTAGGGAGAATAGCATATTCTTAAAGGGTAAAAGATAAAAATTACCCTTCGAGTATGGGGTATATACAAAAACACTCCTCGTGTTCGGGGATATACAAAAACCACCTCTGTCGAGACAAAAATCACTCCTCTTACTGGATGGACGTTAGACAAATACCACCCTTATGTTAATGTCAATTATTAGGGAGGTGCAATATGACCTTTTTATGACCATTTTGCCCCTATTTATATTTTTTTATTTATCTTGTACATGTTCTTGGTGTTCTAGACAATCACCAACACCACTCACCACCACCACCACCAACAACAACAAGATTGAATGGACATAAGCCAAATAAACTAGGATTCCTTATTTCCAACAGTAATAATCCTCAAATAAGTTTTGGGTTCGCAAATCAGATCAAATCCAGGTTGAAGGTCAATGAGAAATTAACTAAAATCTCAGGAAACAGAGTGACAGTTTGCTATCAAAGGAGGACATTTCTAATATCAAAAAGGCCACCAACTTTGAGTTGAACCCATGATGGTTAATAGCCAAATATAAAAATCAGACCCAGAAACACATAGAATTACAACCTGATATCTAACAAGGTTCTTACTATTGGAAAATTACAGACAGATCTCTAACATAGATACTGATTTCAAAAAAAAAATTATAGACAGAACTCAAAATCAGAAAGAAAAACAGCTGATAGTTCTCTGATTCCAATTTGAACCACTAATTCAAGCCAGCATATACTTATTTCGCCCACCAATTCGAACCACCCACAAAGCAAAAGCTCTTCTCTGATTCCACCACCTCCTACTCATGTTTCTTTTCCAGTTCCTCCTCATTCAGATCCGTGAAAGAGAGATGTGAGGGAGAGGGATCAGACATGTGCCAGTAGCTACTTCAATTCTGACCCAACAGAACCCACAGTACCTCCAAACAATAACCCATCACCGATTGACTATTAAAAACCCAATTTTCACCACCGAACCCTGCCATCAGAACCTCCAAACTCCACTGATGGGTTTTGAGGTGAGAACAAACAGATAAAGGGGAAGGGATTTGAGGTCAGAGTCTCTTCCATACCTTTTTTCACCCACTTCCTCCACAATTACGGCCCATTCTGAGGGGGTTCTTCTGCGGTTGTTGGACGAGGAAGACGAAGGGAAGCCAAAGTCGCTGGTTCGAAAATCCACCCAGATCCGCAACCACCCAGGCGTTCTTATGGTTGTCGTCGTACGAGAGAGAGAGAGAGAGAGAGAGCCACCACCGTCGCGTTCGGAGGGCCACCGTCACTGGTTCGGAAGGCCACAGCCTCTGGTTCGCCGCACCATTTTCTCTCTTTTACTCTCGTGTTTTCTCGATCTGGAACTTATGAGAGAGATGGGAGGTAGAGAAATATTGATCTTGTGGAGGTGAGTTGTGTTGTGTTGGGGGGAGAACAAATGTGTCCGGAGAGAAGAGAGGAGGAAGAGAGAGAAAGAAAAGGGATAAGGTTGGTTTATGGTTAAGAAATGAGAAGGAGAAGGAGAAGGAAATAGATCTTATAGTGGGGTAATCTCGTAAAATTTCAGGGTATTTTTGTCTTTTCGCACATCAATTAATTGAACGTTAACTCCGTTATCTCACATGAGTGGTTTTTGTATATCCCCGAACACGAAGGGTGTTTTCGTATATACCCCATACTCGAGGGGTGGTTTTTGTCTTTTACCCATTCTTAAAATATGACATCTCCTATCAACCAACAATTGGCCAACCAAACAAACATTAGTAGGATAACAAATCAGTAGAGCGCGCATTTGTTATTTTAATTTTTATTTTATATTTTTTGAGGAGCAATACATCATTTTTTATTGGGTGAAACACAGGACTTCTTTCCTGCCAAACACGTTGCTTTACAATTCCAAATTTTCGAAATTCAAACTCACAAAATTATCCATTCTGTCTCTTCAAATTGTCTCAATCATTACAGTTAGGGTTGTAGCTCAAGTGGTAAAGCGTTGGAAGTCCTTGCATGAGGTATCGGAGTTCAACTTAGTTGAGACAAAAACAATTTCTCAAAAAAATGTCTCCATCACCAGCTGTTGAGCACTGCAAATTGTCTCTCTTCCTTGCACTTCTTTAGGGGATTCTTGCGCTTTTATCCAAACCTTTCTTTACAATTAAAAGGGACAAAAAATTGTGCGTTACCGAGGGCAACGGACGTGATTTCGTGGTGGTGGTGCCGTCGGGCACGGGGCTATGTACTAGTCTCTTAACATAAAGGCAATGGTGACAATTAACTTCAAATCAGAAAGGCAAAAAAGTGTCATGTCCACAAAAAATGAACAAAGCCGCCACTGTCACTAACACTTCAAGTCTATATTCGGTAGTTCATCCGTATAATCTCTTTCTCTACATTTTTCTAGGACTTATCTTCCCTTTTTCTACATTTCTTTTTTAGTAATTTTTGTGGTTGAACGACACAATTACCCATGAAAAAAATACTCCGTAACATTAGTTGGTTAGCCTCACAATGTAATTACGTGTGTGAACCAGTGATAAAAAGGTAAAAGGCACATGCATCTTTTTTAATAATTGTATCTACCACTCTGTCCCAACTCTTTCTTCCCAATTTGACTTTTGTCACTATTCACTGGGTCACTTTGACCCGGTGATTTGAATAGCAAACTGATGTAATTTTTTGATAATTTTTTTATGGTGTTGTAGAGTAAAAGTTGTTCTATAATATGGTGAAAAAATTATTAAAAAATCGTATTATTTTGCTATCCAAATCACCGGTCAAAGTGACTCAGATCGAGTCAAAAAAGTCAGATGAGAAGAAAGAGCTGGGACGGACCAGTATTAGAAAGAAATGATATGGAAGAAGTATAATTGACCTAAATCAAATGAGAGTCTGCATAGAAATGTGGCAAATTGGGGGCGTGGAGTGTGCAATTAAGCTTAAAAATATTACCACAAACATAAATGTGGAGTCTGCATAGAAATGTGGCAAAAATTATAATAGTATGAATGATTTCCTTATTACTACTACCTCCGTTTCGTCTGTTTCGTCTGCGTTTGACTTTTTAACCCGTAACTGAGTCACTTTGACTTGGTGATTTGGGTACCAAAATGATGTAATTTTTTTTTAAAAAATGTAATGATATTTTAGAATAAACTTTCCTCTATAACACCATGCAAAGATTACCAAATTCTAGTATCGTTTTGCTAATCAAATCACCGGATGAAAGTAACTCAGTGAATAGTGACAAAAAGTGAAGTAGGCTGAAACAGGCGAAACAGAGGTAGTACTTGTTAGGGATTGGTAAACTCTTCTCTCCTATAAAGAAAGTACCCCAAAGAATACTTTCTCCTATAAGAAATAGACTCCACAGAAGAAGAAATAGAACCACAAACAGAAAAACTCTCTCTCCCTCTGTAGATCAATGATGATAATGTCTCATCAGAAGAAGAATAACAACGGAGGAGTATTACTGCTGCTCTCTGTTTTCCTGATCACTGTCATGCTGTCTATCAACATTGCCGACTCCAGAAGGAGCCTTTACGATTTTGGAATAGAGGTAAGAGATCAAGATATTTTCAAACTCAACGCTTACACAATTATTCTATACATTCGGTGTATAATTATATGTCTTTTGAGTTACTGTTTTGGCAGTTTCGGTCATTTGCTTAAGTACATTCATTTAGATCAATGTGTTATACCCCATCTGTCTTGTGTACATGTCTTTTCTTTCTTGAAATGCAAGTCCCTCACAATGTTCCCTAAAAGAGTCCCGCAATGAGTTCCATATTATATAAAAAAAATCACTTTAATTTCTTCTAGATTTATTTTGTTACAGGTGATATCTATATTTCAGATTTTGTTACACTTTGGTATCCAATTTCGTCAATTGTGATAGTTAAATTTTGTAGTTGTTACAAATGTAAGTACCCGACGGCCATTAGACCTATCCTCTCATTTCTCACCCAAAATTAACTTTTAATAGATTTTTCCCTATAAAAATTGTTGTGATTAAACTACGTCGACCCCTTCTTTATTCAAACTGACACCACCGCCAACCGCCATGGCAACTTTGTTCAGCCATGGCAGTCTCATTCAGTATCTTTACCACCTTCCAGCTCTCGTAAAACACGGTGGGATGCACCACAGATTTATATATTGCTGAAATGTTATGAACGACTTACTGATTGATTGATATGTTTAACTGACTGATATGGTTAATTTTGCTTTTTTTTTTTTTTTTTTAATCTTAGTTCGGCGTGGGAGCAGATTATAATATTGGAGGACCACTGTCGAAATCGTCATTGAAACCGCCCACGATAGCAGAAATAAAAGCAAAAGCAGAAGACGAAGAAGAAGCAAAGGCATCGTCTTCAAATATTATAAATTGACACAATTATTTTTTTGAGAAAACAAATTGGCACAATTTGATTTGATAACTTCTTAGGAACTTTCAGAATCTGTATTCATATTAAAAACATTCGTACTTCGTTCTACTAATAAAATCTAATCGGTTACAGCTCGCAGAAATAATTGACGCCGAGCTCTTCGAGATCCCAGAGAAAGCCGATGTATTCTTGAAGATCGCAGCAATAAACGGGGTCGAGCGGACATATGACAAGGCAGCAGGCAAGTTCTCTTTCAAGATCACAACTGAAGGCAAGACAGCTAACCAGATTAAGGAGACCATACGCCAAGTAAACGAAGTACTAAACCCATAAATTATGGGGTGTTCGCAACCCCCGATGGAGGGAGGGATTATTTGTTTACATTTCTTCAATTTCCATGTTTAGTCGTCGTTGTTTCTTGTTAATGTAGCTCCATCGCAGTACTCCACTCCATATTGTCGTCAATTTGTTTGTTCTCGAATAAAGTTGTGAAAAAATAATAAGAATATAATATATATGTAATGGGAAAAATGTATCATCCTGAACTTTTGAGGTTTTTTATCTCTTCTATTATTAAAAATTGATCACGAATGTAAAACTTTGAGAGAGAGAGAGAGAGAGAGAGCACACTAAACCACACCAGTTCGGGCTGATTTGATACGGGTACGTATCCACCAAATGCCTCGGTTCCACGACGAGGAACGCGGTAACTGCAACATCCTCCAAAATCGCAAGGCCGGCCGGGCCCCACGTTCGGAAAGAGATGTCTCCGCCCGAGGTGATGAGCCTCATTGGGAACGGATAATGATCGTCGGTTCACAGCTAGTACAACCATCGACAATAATTCAAAACATAGCTTACTACAATTTAAGTACAAACAATGACATTTAAAAGTACTATGTGATCGATGTTCTAATCATCAAGCCTCCTATCCAGCGGTGTCGTGAGCGTTTCCCCCACCTCGATAGCCAACTCGCGGTTTTAAAATGGCAAAAGCCGACGCAGTTTTTACAGAAAATGATCAGCAAACGGCTGAGTAAGCTAACACCCATAGCACGTAAACAGATGATGAGACATACGACGGGAATAACATATTCGCTAAGTAATAGATATCACATATGTGTGGGGATAGCGTTCTCGTAGATTTGATGTGTCTTACTTTGTAACGATCTCAAATTTCGTATTCTGACCCAAAGATGTGGTCCATCTCGGGAAATCACTGTTAATAGCAATTCACAATATTAATTTAAATCTCAAGATAATAACATTCTCATCGATATGAATCGAATTCAGAAATTCATTTTAGTAACTAGTTGATACGGGGCGTGACCATATCCAATCCACAACCGCTTTCTCATATGTGCAAAAGCACCCATATAACCATAACTCAATCACAGGAGGTTCGCATCATAGCGCCTCATAACCATAACATAATCAAAAGGAGGTCAGAGCCTCATAATTTCATAATCAGTAACCAATCACAATATGTCAGAAATGTATCGTATCAGGGATATGGCACAAACCCACGCATAACGGCTTTCCACTTTACATAATTACGATTTTTTTCTTTCAAGATGTAGAATCGAGTAAGGAGCTCCAAACAAAAGCCGGTGTGGCACAAAATAATAATCGATGTATGATTGAGAGAGATATTCTGATTCGACCAAAAAGCGAGCGGTGTGCTATTCTTGGTAACCGAGGCAACGATTTCAAATTCGTACTTCCAACCCAACGACGTGGTCCGTCTTGGGATATCACAATTAAAGATACATTTCAAGTTATTTCACAATAAGATATTAGATGTTCTTCTTTCGGATTCGTTATTTAGATTTTGATACCAATTTCATGCAACAATTCCAAAGAAGAGTTTTTCAAATACAAGTAAACAACTCAAATAAAACATATATGGTAGCATTTAACAAATAACACACGCAATACGCGAAATGAAAGAAAGGCACACGAGGCTAGGCATATTAACTTACCAAAAATCCAAGCATGTCCTAGAAGTCGTCTCGCCTACGAAACCGTCACCCACAAATCGGAGCTTCTAACTTAATATAACTTCAACAAATATACAACCTATATATATTTCTAGCTCCTTTTATTTTTCTCACGAAAATATTCAGTTTAACTTATTTATAAACCCAAAAATATATTTTCTTTAATAATATTTATCCCCAAAATATACTTATTAATTTATAAATAATAATCTAAATAATTAAAGAAAAACTAATTTTGTAAATGATCTGAAATTAAAATTGCATCTACCTCCCCAAAAGTTTCTGAAATGACATCTTCCCCCCTAAGTTTCTGAAAAGACATAATAACCCCCCAGAAAACTTTTTGAAAATGAAACTTTAACCCCCTAAGCATGAACATTCAAACTAACCGATTAAAACGTGGATTCGAGGCCTTAAAAATTTAGTTGGCTTCAGAAAACAACTTAAGAGAAAAATTTAAGCATACCCGGTCGGAGAATCGCGAGAAACGATGAAGAAATGAGTCGGGGTCGAGGTCGCCTTCGGAGTCGCTGGAGATGGAGCTTCGCCGGGGCTTCTCCGCGCTGTTCTTGGCTTCGGCTAGGACCTCCTGGAGCTTAGTCGGACCCTCTGGAGGCTAGAGAGAGAGGGGTGGAAGAGGCTGGATCGTCACGGTGAGCTCCGGCAATATTCTCGCCGGAATTAATGGTGGGTTGCCGGCGGGTCGCCTCCTGCTGCTGTTGTTTCGTCTTCAGCTCCTTCTTCTGAGGTCGCAACAGGTATGGGGAGAGAGAGGAGGTCGTGAAAGTGAGAGGAAAAGAGAGAGATGGGCGGTGGTGGAAGCGGTTTCCCGACGGGGCTTTCGCCGGCCCTTCATGCCGGCGGTGGTGGCGCTGCTCCAAGCAGCTGCTGCTGCTGCTTTCTCCTGGTGATGCTCGACAGAGAGGAGGGAAGGAAGAGAGAGAGGGAGAGAAGGCAGGGGTGGTTGTGATGGGTCTTCTCGGCGGCTTTCCGGCGGTGGCAGCGGCAGTGGGTTGCCGCTGCTCTCTGTTGTTGCTGCTGCTGGTAGGTGACCGGTAGAAAGAGAGGGATATGGTGGTGGTAGAGGGCATAGAGGGTGGAGAGGTGATGATGTTGGTGATGGTAGTGGTCGCCGGTGGTTGGTGATGGTGGTGGGTTGCCTCTCGGCAAAACCAGAGGAGAGAGAGAGAGAGGCAGTGAGATGGAGGGAAATGGTGGCAGAGGGTGGAGAGGGACAGAGAGATGGATATGGCGTTGGGGGTGGTGGTGTTGTCTTGGGTGGGTTTGTCGAAGAAGAGAGGAGAAGGAGGAGTTAAATAGAAAGGGAATAGGAGAGAGAGAGGGTGACGGGGAGAGAGAGAGAAAAGAGGGAGAGTTTGTGTGTTGTGTTGGGGAACATAATGTGCAGGGTGTTGGGGAACACAAAACAAACTTATTATTATTATTATTATTATTATTATTATTATTATTATTATTATTATTATTATTATTATTATTATTATTATTATTATTATTATTATTATTATTATTATTATTATTATTATTATTATAAGTATAAAATACTGTATTAAATACGTATATGTATAAGTATAGGTACGGTATACACTACGTATGGTATAAATACAGAAATATTAGTATTAAATACTAAAAGTTTCGTAAAAGACAAATAATACCCCCAACAACAACTATATAATATTATCCAAAATAACAACTACCTCCCCTACTAGTCATATAATTCAAAAATAACTGTTTAAATTTTACGAAGAATACGTCAAAAATATTCATAAAAATATGGGGTGTTACAGTAACACCACCTGCCGAAGCATCTCGCGAATTACGTCACAAAGTATTAGTATATTTATTTATTTATTTTACGTTGTCGAAGTAAGTACGGGTTTTCTTGTCGGTTCGTTCCCAACCCATTAGGCCGAACCGTTTAGGATTAGTTTTTCTAATTTAAATGTATGCAATCTTTCATTTTTTAATCAATCAAGAAAAACAAAGTTGTGTCGTTCTATTTTCGTATTTGTTTTGTGCCCGAGCGATGGAAATTGTGCTATCAATTGGTGCTTTAATTGATTTCATCACCCACTACTGGTGAAATCATGACAACAAAGAAGATGACGATTGTTTGACAAAATTTAATCCCAAGTATAGGATATCGTTCCAAGTAATATCCGGTAAGACCGGAGTCATATCCACAAGGAGAGGAGGGTTAGATAATGACTTACAATCACTAGAGTAAAACGTCAGCTAAGCAATTAAGTAAAGCAATTAAAAGAAATTTCTCAATGGCTTTAGAGCTTGTCAAACTATCAAATCCACCACAAGTGATGGAGCAAGTTGTGTTCAAAACGAAGAAACAAAATAAATGACTACCAATACTACTGACACTACGATTCAAGAGAGGTTTGATAGGAAAATGAAGTTGGGTCAATTGATTCCACTAGAGAACTTGCAAGTGAAGTTCAACACCCAAAATATGTATCAAGTGAAGAAACATGGATTCTAAAGCAAAAATGAATGTCTAGCTCATGAATTCAACAGAGAAACCCAAAATCGAGTTATGTCAAGCATTAAGGATATGTACTCCTCCAAGTGAGTCCACATACAAGATCAAACCACAATTCAGATTTGTCTTTCGACACACGAATTCGATGAACTCGATATCAAAACTTGTCAAAACTTGAAGAATAATTGAAAACCTCACAACAAGAGATCCAACTTCATCAATCAACCCAACAAGTGAACAAGTTAGACATTATAGATTCAAGAGAGTTAGGGAAATGAACTTTCAATACTCAAAACTGGGATTCAACACTTAGTTCATCAATTCATACCCTGATACATGGTTCAAACTACACTAAATGAAGATAACTAATAACTAGAATAGCTTATAGCTGCTGCTGCTACAGTAATCGGACAAGAAGACAGAGCAACAACAGAGTTCATCAACACTGCACCGTAGCAGTAACAGAGCCGGAGAAAGAGCCCTGAAAAGGGCTCAACCGGACCCCCTTTCTCCCGCTCTTCCTCGTTCTCTTGTTCTTGGCCCTAATATGCCAAAGAGACAGCTGAGAAGCTCAAGAACAAGCCAATAATCAAGTGAAATCGGAGATAGAGAGAGAGGATGAGGAAACAGAGGATGAGGAGCTCAAGAACAAGCCAATAATCAGGTGAAATCGGAGAGACAGAGAGGAGGAAAACAGAGGATGTCGCTGAAATTTGTGGTGCCGAAGGGGTCTGAGAGATTCCTTCTTCAATCTTCACTTCGGTTTATATAGACTTCACTATAAGGTTTGGTGGCCTCCAAGGAGTGATATGAGACTTTGAATTAATCCTAAATAACCTTTATCGTCGATTTAAAGCTGCCTCTCAATAACCCTAGGAATTGGGACTTTTCTCTTTGTCAATCTTTGGGCCAAATTAATGGTTCAAGAAGGGAGAGCTTGGGCTGGGGAGCAATTTGGTCTTGATTTTGCTCGATTTGGTGAAGAAATGAGGCTGGGTGAGGGTCATTCGAAGATTCGTCGAGCTCTCATGGAGGCTCTGGTCCTTCTGTGTAGCGTCGGGGAGAGAGAGCGCACCAGCTGGTGCTTAGTTATTTCTGTTTATTTGTAAAATGGCCCCCTAGGCTTGCTGAGTGCTTTTAAATGGCCCCCTGCCATTAGAAGTTCCTTAGTACAGACCTTTATAACTTCAAAAAACTCCACTTAGGTCCCCAATCCGTTAAGTTCTTCTCTTCTTGGCCTTGTCTTTTACTTTTCTTCTCACTTGGACCCTCAAATCTTCAATACTCTCCTAATCAAGCGCTCCAAGTATCTTCTTCATGTCTCTTAGCCCTCCGAACCGTCTTAATTCATCATTCAAGCTTCCCCTAGCTAGCCTCTTGCGTTCCAAATCACATCTTTGCCCACAAAATGAGAGTAAAACAACCAAAACTACAAGAACGAGCATAAGTCTGGAATTGGTAGATGGTTGAGCGGGAGCCAGGAAATTAAGTGGGAGGAGAATCGAACCTGTGTAGTGGGATTTGCTAACTACAAACAACTAACCACTTGGGCAGCTGCGCAGTTTCGAATTTGAGGGGGGGCAAAATTCAATATTCCTTTCCGTTTAGTCATAAAACATCTATAAAACTAGTAGTACTAGTAGAAATTTTCAAATTTCAAGTGGGGGAAACGTCCCCCCTTTCCTCTACATAGGTTCGCCCCTAAGTCCATGCGTTCTCAAATTACTGATTACATTGACGTCATCATCATTATATATGTATCCGGAAAGAAACCAATCAATGCAGACATCGCAGAGAGCCTCAAAACGAGCGACATCATAATAATCAACACCCAGGACAGGTTGCATTCGACACCTTGAATTTTTTAACTGAATCATCATCGTTAAACTGTGGGGAGTAGACCCGCATTTGTGGGTTTGAGTCTGACCCACTGCCCGTTGTTGGGCGTGATGGAGGGGGCTGCCAAGCCTTCGGCGGATTGGGGGTAACAATGGCGCGGACCGGCGGCGGAAGAGGGGCTAGGGCTGGTAGCCCAGTCATGTGATTCGCTAACTGGCGAATACTTTCCTTCAATTCAGCCATATCAGAATCCCATCGTGGGTCCCTGGCGGTGTTGTCGGCCTTTAAGTTACCCGATTTCACCTTCCGTAGTTCGTTTTCGGTCTCCCAACGCTTGTCATGAGCGTATAAATCACGTTGCAGGCTATTAAAAGCCGTTAACCATTCTTCTTGGGACAGCGGGTGCTTGGACGCCGATTGCAGACCCTCTGTTTCGCTCATGGTAGCTGGGTATTCAGTCCGTCGATCATCACGAGGAGCAACGTCCGACGAAAGCAATTAAAGCACCAAGTTGTTACCGTGAGGGTAACAATGGCGCCGAAGGTAGTGTCGTTCGAATGGAGAGAGAGAGAGAGAGAGAGAGAGAGAGAGAGAGAGAGAGAGAGAGAGAGAGAGAGAGAGAGTGAAAAGAGTTAAGGTAGAAATTTTCTTATTGATAATTCTTTTAGAAAATTTGCACCTTTTTATGACTTTTAACCATGACGGTTCGACCCTAATCCTAACCCAGGTCAAGAACTGCATTGAAACCCCGGATAAATTGAAATAGCATTGCACCTAATTAATTAAAAGCGAAATAACATAATTAACATTTAGTCTTCGGCTGGACGTAATCCTTCAAATACGTTAGAAGCCCAACGTTGCGCTTAGGACGCACTGATGATTCGTCAGCCGAAATATCACAACTGCTATCATCGTCATTGTCTTCATTGCCTAGTGTATCGACTCACGTATCAAAAAAAATGCTCAAAAGAGGAAAATAATATGTATGTCCAACTGTAAGAAACCAATATTTAGGGCTGTAAATGAACCAAGCCGTTCATGAACAACTCGCGTTCGATTTGGTAAAAACTTGTTCGTGTTTGATTGAACTTATTAATCAAACAAACTCAAACATGAAAATGTGTTCGTTTGTTAAACGAGACGCACACGACTATGTATTAGTTCTTTTTTTTTACCTGCATCCGATATAATTTACCTAGAAGTTGGACATTAATTGCAAAAAAGTAGTGATGTTTGAACGAAATGGACACTAACTATTCTTTTTTTGAAAGATAAAATTTCATTAAACTAAGCTTGAAGGCTGAAAAATCATCCTCTAGAACCTCTTCAGCCCAAGAAGGTTCCTGAAACAACCACATATTACAAAAGGAAGGCAAAAGGCACTTTTTTGCGAAAAAAATTGCACATTTATTTTTCTCCCGTTGCTTCAATTCCCAGCGTCTCTATGCACTCCTCAATCACATTCATGGCATCAGAGATGTCCTCTTCCTCTTCTCTTCTTTCTCTCCATCCAAAGCTTGACAATGTTTTTTTAAATCCGTCTCAAACAAGAGATGATTGAGGTGACACTAACTATTATTATTGTTGTTGATGTCGTTGTTGTTCAAACTCCGCCAAAAAATATAACACGACGTTTCCCTAAAAAGAATGTTACACGACGTGCGTGCCAGCCCAGCAAAATGAGTTTTCTTATTTAAACTATAATATGAATTGACATATATGCCCTTGTTAATAAAATTAAGCTCCCACTTGATCTGTACCCCTCGAGACAAGACATGGCATATATATACTGAATCCTTCCTTCAACCTTGAGAAAGAAAAACTGTGAGTAATTAACCAAAAGATATAATGTCCGAAGAAGGGTGCCAGAGCACAAAGATGTCCTCTTTGGAAGGAAAAGCAGATGGCGGAGATATCTCTGAAACCACTACGACGGATCTTCCGGTGGTGGAGTTGTCAGTGACTGCGGCGGTTGTGGGAGCTGGTTTGTTGGAGAAGTCCTTTTCCGAAGGAAAAGCAGACGAGGGCGATGTCTCCGAAACCACCACTTCAAGGGGGCTCAAAGCCGCAAGTGATCATCTTCTACAGGTGGAGGCGTCCACCGCCACCGATGTGATTGTGGGTTCCCAGCTCCTCCCAGAGGTCCAAACGCGAATAAGACCAGCAGAGTACATTATTTTAGAATTTACTCAAGGTGTGGGCAAGCAGTAAAGTAGGTACGTGCGTGCATGCGAGCAGTCGACGTTCTCCAAATAAACGAATAGATCGATCAAGTCTTGTTTGATTTGGTTTGGTTTGGTTTGGTTTGGTTTGCTTTTGTCGATTTGACTATGTTGTAATCTTTCCTTCCTCTTCCTTTGTTTTTCCTGTAATATATCATCGTCATCATCATCATCCGTCATAGTGTGTCGGCGGAATGACTTGAATAATGTTATACGTGCAAGACCCCGCACAGTTATGTATGCATGTGTAGTACTTGCTTAATAAATCTACTTTCGGTCTGCTTTTGATTTTTAACTAGCTAATTTGTATACACACGCATTTTCTATGAATGTGGTGCATATCTTTTAGTTGCCGGCCCTAGACATTAAGGGGCCCTATGCGATAGTTGAAAGTGAGTCATATTTTATCATAAACATAACTGTGAATAAAAAAACAACTTGTTGATTATTAGTAAGTTGTTGATTATGGATTTATGGTTACCTTCACAGCAATTGAACGTTGATAGGTGAAGAGATAAAATCCTCCCTAATTTTTTCTCAAAAAAATAAATAATAATCTTTTCTAATTCAATGCTAAAAATTAGGATAAGTTGTTGATTATTAGCATGATCAAAATTAGTTATCATTCTCACGTAATTTTATTTTCAAAATCAGTTAGTTTTCTTACAAATGTATCTACAATATTTTTTTATTTTCACTTTGTATTATAAATTTAGATATTACCCCTACTCCTGAAAAAATACTACGGAATCCCTTAAAATTAGAGGTCCCAGGCGAACACCTAATCCGGCTAGTGGATGGGCCGACCCTGTTTAGTTGCTAGGGGTTGATCTAGAAATTCAGTTTAGTCGGCGCTAAGAGCATCAAACACTTTAAAATAGTGTCTCTTAGAGTAAAATCTCTAGGTCGGATGAAATGAAAACCTGATATTATAACAGATGAAACAAACAAAATTAATATTTTGACCTGAGATTAAAATCTCTAAGCAAACCGGCACTGAAGTAGTTGGTTTCACAAATGCACACGCCATCTACGACACAACTTGAGATCACAACCAGCTACGACGAGTAAAATAAAAACGAAATACAAATTGTTATGCCTAATTTTCGGTTCATGATGAGGCCAAGTTGGTAGTAAAAAATGTCGATCCTAATGATAATAACGTGGATTGAAAATAAAGAAGGCTAAATTGCACCGGAGGTACCCAAAGTTTTTCAAAACGAGCAAGTAGGTACCCAAATTTGAAAATCGAGCGCCACAGATCTCAAACTTTGGATTTTCGAGCAAGTAGGTACCCTTTCGTTAACTCTTCGTTAACTTTGGACGGAAAATTATAAAAAGACTTTTGTACCCTTATTTTCACCTCATATTTTTTGTTAAAATATAAGTTTTACTAAAAATCTAAAAAAAATCAACAAAAAAGTTATTTAATAATTTGATATATGTAAGATAATGCAATATATTTCATCAAAATTACGTATTTTTACATCATTTCAAAATATGAAAAATGTTTTCATTAACATATATCTACCAATCTTAAAGTCTTTAACTTTTTTTTAACAACTTTTAAAAAAAATCTCAAAATTTCATAATTTCACATGTATTTTTTAATAAAGCAATAACATACAAGTATCTTTGTGCATTTTAACAACTTACACACGAGTTGATACAAGACATTCTTGATTAGCTTTTTATTGTAATGATTTGTATTTTTCATACAAATGTAAAAGAGCCTATTGTATAAAATGTACAAAGATACTTTTATTGTTTCTTAAAAAATACATGAAATTATGAAATTTGAGATTCTTTTTCAACACTATTACAAAAATTAAAGACTTTAAGATTGACGGATATGTGTTAATAAAAATATATTTTCATATCTTGAAATGATGTAAAAATATGTAATTATGATAAAATATATTGCATTATCTTACATATATCAAATTATTAAATTAAATTTTTATTTTTTTTAAATTTTTAGTAAAACTTGTATATATTTTTAAAAAAATGTTGGAGGTGAAAATAAGGGGTACAAAAGTCTTTTTATAGTTTTCTGTCAAATGTTAACGGGAAGTTAACAGAAGGGTACCTATTTGCTCGAAAATTCAAAGTTTGAGACATGTGGTGCTCGATTTTGAAATTTAGATACCTACTTGCTCGTTTTTGCAAACTTTGGGTACTTCCAGTGTAATTTACCCAATAAAGAATAATTACTAATAAAATATTTCTAGTAGTCATAACTTGACTCTATCTGATGGTATGACACCAATGGTGTGTTTAGACGAGCTTAAATGAGCTGAAATTACACCAACTTATCGGAATGAGTAGTTGAGGTGAGGAGTGACAAAATGTCAGCTTATTTAAGCTCATCCAAACATGGCCCATATGGCATGGTGGCCTATATGGAAGCTAGATATCCCAGAAAATGCACTTTACCGTCTTGGTGTGGATGATTGAATTTTTTTTCCCCTTATAGAATATCCTTGTAGACACGCAAGAATTACGGCGAATTAAATAGTGCCACGTGTCTATTATTGCATAATCAAAATTGCGGGATTAAATTGTAATTGTCGTCAAATTAATGTCTCAAAGCATTTATTAATGGAGGACTAAATTGTAAATGGGACCAAATCTTATTTGCAATAAAGGACTGCTTATGACGACGCCACGTCACTGCATGACACGGCTACACGTCAGCAAGTGAAGCCAATCAAATGGTGCACTTGTCAAAGTGATGCAGTTATCAAGACTAGCAAGCCCTATCAATCATGTTGCGCCACTTGTCAAATTGATGCAGAAAATAAATAAATAAATAAATAAATAAATAAATAAATAAATAAATAAATAAATCATATTTATTTTCTACCTTGGCCAACAAGTCGGCCCATTCCTATATAAAGGATCCATCCCACAATTCGATCTTGAAGAAGAAGGAGAGAGCTTGATGACGATTCACCGCAAGTGTACGATTATCGTTCTAGTAATAATGTGATAAAGAGGGTTGTCGAATCCCAGAGGACTTCTCGTGAATCAACTAGTACTATCAACTTCGTGTGGGCAAATCTTTGAGTTTATTTAATTAACTAAGAATGTAAATAACAACTAATAATTAAAACTGAGATTAATATGAGGGACAAGTATCAGGATTTCTCTAGGACCACTAGGTGAATACCGTTAACGAATTACGTTTTGAAACACAGACGATGATTTGATTTGCCAAACGAGCAATAATACTAACCGAGTTACCAAGCTAGCTTTCTATGCCTAGGTCAAATTACAACCGAGTTACCAAGTTCTAATCAGCCCTAAAACATATAATTACGTATAATTCTACTCAAAGTTCACAGTCAATGGTTGATTTCTCTAACTTGCGACTACGTGCTTAATTCACTTATCCGGGTAATTCGTTGCTTTCACTAACGTATTACCTATAATCTTTATATTGGTGGCCAAACAATACAAAAATAAATTAAGAGCGAGAATTAAACATAGCAAAAACATTCATCATCTATTAAGTTTAATCAAAACATCAATCAAACTCATAATTCGCCAAACACGGCTTCAAACCCTAGCTACCGTTTGAGAAATCCCGATATGAAGTGTTTAGCTACTACGATTCATGATTACAAACGCACTGTTCTTCATAATCGTAGACAAAAATAAAGAAAACGAGAGAGAAAAAATTCAAACGGTGAATCTCCGCGCTCCAAACAGTACTCTCAGCTCCAAACAGTACTCCTGTTCTTCTCTAACCCGTTCTGCTCTTCTCTAACGTGGACTCTCTCTTTTCTAATCACATTCTAGGGCTTTTTTGTATATTTCCTAAACAAGTTATAACAAGTTTTTAATATTGCATAAAAGCCCCCAATTGGTTCTGAATTATTTCTGAAGTCTCAGCCGCCTGGAACATCGTCTTCGCACGAAGAGCTTCGTAGATAGATACTGCGACTGATTTCACGCAGATACTTTGGAACAATGCTCTGATTTTGGCTAAGGACCGATGTTCGCACGAAGAGACAATCTCTTCGTAGGAACAACCCCTGAACCTGCGCTTCTTCTTCTTCTTCTTTGCTTCTGATTGGAGATGGCTTGATTTCAAATCGGAAATTGGCGGTTCAGCCTGGGTTCGGTGATTTGGAGGAGCTGTTATGGTGAAGTAGGTAACAGGGAGTCTTCTGGTTTGGGTTTATGCTGCTTCAGGTGGATGGTTAATTGGATTTACAGGTCTGGTAGTTTTGTGGTTACTTGGTGGTGTAGGCTGGCCATGGTGTCAATGGTTGAAGTTGTTTAGGAGGCTGTTCTATTTGGATAAATGGTTCAGGTTCTAGTTGGTTAATAGATGTTATTCTCAGGTTCTAGTGTTGGGTTAATAGGTTGGAGTTAGGAGGATGGAACAGGTGGTTTAATGGAGGTATGAAGGGTGTTGTAGGTGACTGTAATGGCTGCGTTGTAGGGTGTTTAGGAGATTCCAGGCCTGGGATGAGAGTTTTGTGGCTGCTGGGTTAATTTGTGGGTACTGGACTGTTAAATTGATGAAGGTAAAATGGTGGTGGATGGTGGTTGAATTCAGATGGTGTAATTGGTGTGTAAGGAGCTGAATCTAGTGAATGTGTAGTGATGGTTGAATTAGTTGGCATTGGTGTTTATTGTGAAGGTGTAGGTTGATGTAATGGTTGGTGAAGTCAGAGTGTTAGTTATGGATATAGGGAGTTGTTGTGGTGCTTTGTTAATGGAGTCATGGTTGAAGTAGTGAATTGGAAGTGAATTCAGTAGGTGGTTGTGGATATTCTACTGGGTTTTATGTTGTTGGCAGATTGGTTATTTGAATTATGGTGATGGAGTAGAGAAGGAGTTGAAGATGGTTGCAGGTGATAGTTTAGGCTTAGGTATTAAATGTTGCAAGGTCATGGTGAGTTATCTGGTTTTAATGGTCCAGGTGTGTACTGTTGGGTGATAAATGGGAGAAGACAAGGTATTGTTTGATAGGTAACAGTGGTCGTAATGGTGGATTTTAGGAGGTTTATTTGATTAAGGCTATGGGGGTTTATTAGGCGAAATGGTTAGCTAGTGGTGAAGGTAGAAAGTATCAGTGGTGGTGCAGGTTATAGGCTTTTGGGAATTGGGTTCACCAGGTGCTGAATGCAGCAGTGCCATGTTAGGTGAATAGCTAGGTGGTTAGAGGATAAAAGGTGATAATGGATGCTGGTGTTGGTGATAATGGGGGAAATTAAGGAGATGGTGTTTAGGTGGTTGAGATGATAGGCATAGGTGTTGTAAAGTGAGGAAATTGAGCTGGTAATGTACTGGTAGTTGAATGGAGCTAACAGTGGGTGATTTTGGAGGGAATTTGGAGGTTTAATGGTGGATGAAGATAGGTAAAGGTTGTGGTTAATTGGAGAAGAGGTATGAGGGCAGTGTGTTGTGGTGCTAGTCTGATGTTAATTAAGGTCAGGGGTACTTTAGGTTTGTAGGTAGCTTAGGTGATGGTGAAGGCGTTGTAATGGAGAATTGGGTTCAGGAGGTAAGAAGATGATTTGGTTTGAATTGAGAGGTCATGGCAGGTTGTAGGTGGAGAATAGGTAGGCAATGGAGGTAGCAGAGTGTTGGAATAGCATTGGAATAGCAAAAGGATGCTCGGAAGATAATTCAGGATGTTTCAGGATAAAATCAGGATTTCAGGATATTTTAAGATTGAGGGAAAGATAATAAGGATCCGGATTTTGATCCCGAACTCCGATGACCGCGATTTTTGCACCTTTGGATTCCTTTTGCGACGTAGACTTTGTCTATGTAGAGAAATTCCCGTTTCCGGACTGTTTTCCCGTTTTTCTCAATTATTTCCCAAATTTGGCGAAAACATCCAAAACGCACCAAATTCGTCTTTTCTTCTATTCCGAAGCTCGTTTCTTCTCTCCACTTGATTCCCGCATGCGTAATTCCTGTCAAACAACAACACGAACACTACCGCGAAGATCAAATGTGATAAATTATCAAAATCATACTCAAAACCATTAAGAAACGCCCGGATTGTGCATTAAAGCTCAAAAACATCCAAAAGTGCATTTTCTTCTCAAATTAGCCCAAAATCCATCACTTTGCACCGAAACACACACAAATAACAATGTGAAACATACGTAGGATAACTCTTATTAAGGAGTTATCAGAGCTCTGAAGATCAAGCTGCTAAAGCCCTGAAGAGTTCATACATCCATCATCAAGATCATCGCCCGGTTCTTTAAGACATTCGAAGATCTTCAAGAAAGTTCTTCGTGTTCTTCAAGACCTTCAACGTGTTCTTCGTCGAAATCGAAGAACGCCTACTCATTCGATTCGAAATCAAGCTGCTAATTCCCTCGTTCGAATTTCAAGTAGAAGGATCGGACGATTTTTAATTTCTGTTTAGAAATTCATTACAGAGGTCATAATCGGCTACATAATTTTCATCAATAAAATATTTGATACTCCGAACTTATCGCTTTTATTTTCATTAGCATAAAATTTGTGTGTACATATTTTGGAACGCCCAGTGGGAATTCTTTGCCTCTCATCTCTTCTCCTCAAATCAATTCATCCTCCAAGTATTGTGATGGCTCCGAAGAAAGATTCTCAAGATCCCCCACTCAATATTGGAGGACATAAACCTTCTACCAATGTGGCTGAGTCAGGCCTCAAAGACATTGGTCCTGTCACTCGAAGCAAGTCTAAGGCATCAAGTGATGTGATCC
Source organism: Linanthus parryae (assembly GCA_023055425.1). Lineage (NCBI taxonomy): Eukaryota > Viridiplantae > Streptophyta > Magnoliopsida > Ericales > Polemoniaceae > Linanthus > Linanthus parryae. The sequence continues at coordinate 6,316,698 of JALGPY010000002.1, forward strand.
TTTCAACAACATTCCCAAGGGTTTCTCCGGTCTTTGGCTCCCAGCAATCAAAGCCTAATGATCCCTCTGAATCAACAGGGGGAAAAGACAATGCTTCGTCACAGAAGATTGACGTCGGTGCTCTCATAGATGATGCTATGGAGAAGGTGAAGTCAGGACAAACAAAGTCTCAAGAATCTTCTACTCGGAAAAATCCCATTGCTGAAGAAAGCGAAGAAAGAGAAAGCGACTCTGATGAAGCGTCATCCAGTAATACCAAAGGTCTTTCATATGATATGAGTGGCATGCCTGTCATGACAACCAACATAGTTGCCCTCGAAGAGCAAGTAACTGAACTTACTAAAGGGTTTGAAGAACTGAGAAATATTGTGAGTGATCGCGACGTGCAACTCGCAAGACTAATGGAAAAACTGGAGAGTCGCGAGGAAGCGAGTCAAGTTTTCCAACATGCTCCTAGGCTTCAAGAGGAAGTCAAAGAGACTAACGCAAGGCAAACGCCAAGACCAAGTGTGCAGTTGTCAACAGATGGTTCCATTCCCCTCGACCAGCTACAGGAGTTCATCCTGGATACAATGAATGGACGGACTGGGTCATCATTGACATCCTCGAAGTCTTATGTTAAGCCTTATACTGAGCGAATCGAGAAGCTAAGCATGCCTGCTGGTTACAACCCTCCAAAGTTCCAACAGTTCACAGGCAAAGGGAACCCTAGGCAGCATGTAGCTCAATTTATTGAGACGTGCAACAATGCTGGAACTGATGATGATCTTCTCGTCAAGCAGCTTGTTAGGACTCTAAAAGATGATGCGTTCGAGTGGTACCGTCAACTCGAGCCAAGTTCGATTGACAGCTGGGAGTAAATGGAGAACGAGTTCCTCAATAGATTCTACAGTACTCGTCGTACTGTTAGCATGATCGAGCTCACAAACACTCGCCAAAGTAAAGACGAGAAAGCAATTGACTACATAAATCGTTGGAGGAACCTAAGCCTCAATTGCAAGGATAGGTTATCAGAAGGTTCGGACATTGAGATGTGCACCCAATGCATGAATTGGGGCTTGCTATACATACTTCAAGGAATAAGGCTAACTTCCTTCGAGGAACTTGCTACTCGTGCTCATGACATGGAGCTTAGTATTGCGTCAAGCGGAAGCCAGGGACCCCCTCCTTTTGAATATTGGAAGGGAGGAAGTAAACAAGACTCTCATAAAGGCGGGAAGCTCACACTTAAACCTGTCAATCAAGATTCCATGGTTATCACCACCAAGACGGTGAAGCTTTCTGGAAAATCAAAGAAGAGTAATACAGACCAAGTCAACTCTATTGTCGAAAAACAACAATTAAGACCTACACTTAAAGAATTTCAAGGAAAAGTGTACCCCTTTGCTGACGACGAAGTTCCTGCTATGCTTGAACAACTGATGGAACAAAAGATCCTGGAACCTTTGGAGTCAAAGCGACCCGAAGAAGCTGACAAGGTTAACAATCCTAGGTACTGCAAGTACCATCGCATCCTTAGTCATCCTACAACAAAGTGCTTCGTACTCAAGGATAAAATCATGAAATTTGTCAAGGAAGGGAAGGTCTTGTTGGAAGAAGAAGTCGAACCAGCCACGACAAACGTGACCTCCATCTGTGTTGAACCCTATGACTCGCAAGTAGGAAAGACCTTTTACAAAATGTTGCTGGCGTCGCCTCCTTTTTTCATCTGGAAGAAAGGAAGACCCCAACGTCATTCGCAAAGAACATCTTCTCAAGCTGGGGGCAACCATTCTGTAGAGACGGAGTTAAGCAACCGCAAGAACGAAAGAAGGATGCTCGTTACTCAAAAGAAGAGGTGGGTCCAACGTCAAAGTAAGCCAACACTGCGTAATGATCGTCATGTATGTTCATGTAATGACTCAAATATGTGTGAAGTGAAAAAGGTATGGCGAAGGAGAAAATTACAGCCGGCCGAGCTCTCTCAAGACAAGTAAGCTATTCCACCAAAGCGGGAACAAAATCAAGATGGAGTCCTCCAAGGCATGAAGCTGAAGAAGGCTTTTCCAGGAAAGTTAAAGCAACCGGATCACATAAAAGAAAGAACTCAAGGCATGAGGATTCGTGACAAATCGAAGATGGAACAGAGTGATGTGAAGGGCATGGACTGCACTCCTCCAAAACCAACAAATTAATAGCAGAACGCTCCTGGATACGAGCATAAACTTTCTCGATCTTCGCATGAGAAGATTGCCTACAGCTCCTGGATAAGAGCCTAAAATTTCTCTATCTTCGCATGTGAAGATTGTCTACCGCTCCTAAGGCATGAGCATAAATCGCTTCTAAGCTCCTTTAGCACGAGCATAAACTGCTTCACAACTATAGCACGAGCGTAAATTGCGCCACCGCTCCTTCAGTATGAGCATAAACTGCTTCACAGCTCCTAAGGCATGAGCATAAACCGCTTCACAACTCCTTTAGCATGAGTATAAACTGCTTCACAACTCCTTTAGCTCGAGTATAAATTGCTTCACAACTTCTATGGCATGAGCATAAACCGCTTCGCTGATCCTTTAGTACGAGCATAAACTTCTTCATAACTCCTTTAGCATGAGTATAAACTGCTTAGCCTCCATGTCGCATGATTTTAAACTGCATGTCACTCCTTGCACACATGAGTTAAAACTGTTAATGCATCCAAATTGAACTACGTTCGACTTGATCCCCAAAAAGGTACGTAGGCAACTTGAGGCATCACCTTGAGTGCAGTCGTAACCGCAAGAAACAATCCCTTCTCCGCTGAAAGTAGGAGTGTTGGATTTTAATAAAATCTTCCATGACATGTTGGTGATTCTTTTGCTTGAATGGTCTTCATGGATACTCCGTTGCTGGAATTGTCTTCATATGGAGGCTTCTTTTCTTGGACATACTTCATGGAGGCTTCTTTTTTGGACAAGACTTCATATGGAGGCTTCGTTGCTTGGACATAATTCATGGAGGCTTCTTTTCTTGGACAAGACTTCATATGGAGGCTTCTTTGCTTGGACATACTTCACGGAGGATTCTTTTCTTGGACAAGACTTCATATGGAGGCTTCTTTGGTTGGACATACTTCATGGAGGCTTCTTTTCTTGGACAAGACTTCATATGGAGGCTTATTTGGTTGTACATACTTCACGAAGGATTCTTTTCTTGGACAATACTTCATATGGAGGCTTCCTTGCTTGAACAGTCTTCATGTAGACATAGTGTGGAGTCGGTTTGTTCCGGTATTAACACGGCTCCAGCGCGAGTCGATCAAGTGTGGAGTCGGTTTATTCCGGTATTAACACGGTTCAAACACAAGTTTATCGCTAGTGTGGAGTCGGTTTATTCCAGTATTAACACCCATTCTCGTAGAGAACAAGTGCCGGGCCGAGTCATTAAACAGTGCGAAAAGCCTTGTCAAGATACAGGTGCCGGACCGAGTCGTTGAACACTATGAACGCCCTCGTGAAGATGCAGGTTCCGGACCAAGTCTTTGAACAGTGCGTGAAACCCTCTGAAATAAGCAAAAAATCTTCAAAAACCACCATGGAGAAGACACAGTGTGGAGTCGGTTTATTCCGGTGTTAACACGGCTTTAGCACAAGTTGAACGAGTGTGGAGTCGATTTATTCCGGTATTAACACGGCTCTAGCGCAAGTTGAAAAAGTGTGGAGTCGGTTTATTCTGGTATTAACACGGCTCTCGAAGAGAACAGGTGTCGGACCGAGTCGTTGAACACTATGAACACCCTCGCGAAGAACAGGTGCCGGATCGAGTCGTTGAACACTACGAACACCCTTGTGATAAATCTCTCTTAGGATTTATTATTATAATTTCCTATTACTTGTATTAGGCTTATTTCACATGATTTATTTGTAATATTTGACAAATATGTGAATTTGACGATTTATAAGCCTAAGAGTGAAAAGTTGTGTTTCTAGCCTATTTGTGCATGTTTTCTCTCATATTTGCTATGATAATTGCACGGGTTGTTTAGTGTTGTGTAACTCAGGTAAAATAGGTGCAATGGAGCTTATGTGGGGCTTGGATATGCGTGGGATGAAGCTAGATGAAGAGGAGAAAAGGAGACGCACAAACGAAGCAAAGTTGGAAAAGTCACACAGGACCAGCCTGCACTCTTTTCGATGCTCAGGAAAATCTACAGAGAATTTTGGAGTAAGGCCTGCGGCATTGGAAATTAGACATCCGTAGATTTACAACGATATATGGTAGGCCCAAAGAAGAATCCGTATGAGGGAGATACAGCCCGCGCAAGATCAGCAAATAATTCTGGCCGAGAATTACAAAGTAGAGGGGCTTAAGTGCAAATTTCGGCCAAATCACTTAAAAATTCGTGCCCAGGCAATAAATCACGATTCTCAGACCTAAAACAGAACGGGAGGCTTCTGGAGAAGAGGGAGGAAGGCTAGGAGAGACTAGGGGCATGGAGAACGACGCCGGAGGTTCCGGAACGCGAATTTCGTCACGAGTTTGACTATCCCTCCTATCGTTTCTATCGTTTCTCAATACTATGAACTTGTTAGCTTCTATTTTCAGATTATTTGAGTAGTTTTATTTGCTATAGAGCCTAGGGCTTTGTTAGACAAGTTTTCCGGATATGTTGATTGATTCATGCTTATGGATTCATGTGATGGATTGATTTTATCTCGTTTGATGGATTGTTGAACTTGCACTATTGACACGTGCTTGGTAGGATATGAATGATCATATGAGATGTTTCAATACATATCGTGTTATCTTAGCTTAAAGTAACATTGAAATTGCATCTTCTAGTAATCTTGTTCTTAATTTTATGCTACCTTTGCGTCATGAACTAGGGTAACTACTTGGTGAAAGATTGATGGACTGAGAGGTGAAGATTAGTTAGCTTGTGAATTTAGGATTGATAGCAACCCCGTATCGTGATGGACCGAAAGGAGAAGTGTTAGGGTTTGGATCAAAACGTAGGATTATTCTTAGTGCTTGTTAGGTGATGTAGTTTATGGATCGACAGATGACGACTATTGAACCTAGCATAGGCTTACATGAGACCGAGATGAGATTGTAACTAGTTATACGTGATCAAGAGCACATTCAATATTACATATTTCAAAGCAATATCCGGAGTTGTCTACTGCCCTAGGTGATCCATAGATCGCCTAGTCTTTCTTCTTATTTAATCAAACCTTGTTTAATTATAAAAACCCAAAAATATTGTCTTTTAGTTAGTTTAATATAGTCACTTGATTGGGGGTGTCATCTTCTCAAATAAAAAACTTTCTTACTGTTATTTCAATTACACTCTTTAGATTCAATCTCTAATTAACAATAAACCTACTATCTGTCTCTGTGGGTTCGACAACCTAAGCTTAATACTCATCTTTATTACTTCGACCGTGCACTTGCGTATACACGTAAGAAATCGTGTCAAGTTTTTGGCGCCGTTGCCGGGGACAGCAGTTTATTTGCTAATTTGAATTTAGTTCAGAGAGTTTATTATATTTTTTATTGTTATTATCTATCCTTAGTACCTCACGGTATTTCTTGAGATCTTTGGTGTGCAGGTTTTTCTATAAGGATGGGGGATGATAAAGATCGTCGTTTTGCGTGCATAATTGAAGTGTGCAACCTTGAGGGTTGGCAAATTGTGAAAGAGGGCCATGTGGATGGCACTAGAGAGAGGGAGGCATGGAGATACAACGCTATATCTCTTATCATAATGACCCAACTCCTCCAACTAGCTTAGTGTTCTTCCTTGGTTGGATGCTTGAGGAGATGATCCCAAATGTTAAAGAATGGAGGCAACGAGCAACGAAATTGCGAATGGAGACGCCACTTGTGGACGCACAATTTGGTCTCTATTCAAATGCTGAAGATTCTCCAACATTGCCAATGCCCAAAGAAGATGATGATGTGCCATTGTGTATCCCAACATGTCCGAACATTGATTCATGGCTAGAGTCAAGTATGAGGGATAAGCATGATGAAGTATTCGGCGAGATTGAAAGTCTCATTCATGGAATTAATTTTGACGAGCTTGACTCTCCGATGGTGAATTTGATGGACCATCTCATGTTTGAGCGTGATGAAGATGAGAAAGACGCCGAAATTGATGTTGTTGATGGTTCGGGTGCTTCATATAAAGGAGATGAAGGTACTCAAATTTTCTTACTTTAGGAGTTTTCACTTTCAACTACAATGAAGATATTGCCATTTGAGAAGACGGTCAAAGAGAAAATTAATCTCTTTTCACAGCATGGGAGACTTGAGCTTATTTGTGAAATCGTTATGATGTCGATACTCATGAATTGGAAGAAGAAGAAGAAGTTTGCGAAAAGATTTCACTTTTGTCACTTGGGGTCATCCTTGTTGAGATATGCACTTCTTATGAGAATTTGTTCTTGTTCAATTGAGAAGAGAATGATCGAGAGAAGATGGTGGAAAAAGAAAAAATGGCGAGAAAAATCTTATCTTCGAGCAAAAGGGGTCTGAGATGTTTTCCTGGCACCAGGGGTGGTAGTTGTGGATTTATCAAGAGCTGAAAGTGTCAATTAGACCCCGTTCTAGTATCTTTCTGTCATCAGGGGAGGCATATGCAAATTACCAGAGTTCAGAAATTTGCCCCTGTATAAGCAGTGTTGCAACGCCGAGTTGCAACGTGAAATCCCCCTTGCAGCTTCTCTGAAAATTCAGGTATGTAATCCAGTGTTGCAATAACTCGGAGTATTGCTTTTGCTCTGCCTCGAATTGAAAGCCCAGCTTATATCGGTCCCCAACCAAGAAGACCCAGGAACAAACCCAGCCGCCGGCAACCATTAAAGCCGGCGGCGTGACCTCCATCTCCGCCCGCTGAGCCTTCACCCGACACCACCACAATCCAGTGACTACCAAACCGATCAGGAATAGCAGCCACCTCTGCCATCGTACCCAACCGCCGACCCAGCCGCCGCAGCCATTAAAACCGGCGGTTGCCGAGCTTTTAACCCAATCCCTGCAACCCAGAAGCAATCTGACCTCCCAGTGTCAACCATGAACACCGGCCATTACCCACCAATCAATCGACCACGATCTCTTCGCCTTCTCTCTCTCTCGATTAAATCACCGAAGCTCTCTCCGCCCTCATATTCTCCGACTACACAACCCCCACATCACCGCCTATCAGCAGACCGCACCCACAAACTCGATTTACCCCACATTCGAAACCCTCCTGCAGAGCACCTCCACCGCCGTAACCCACCTCCAATTCACGAAACCACCACCATCGCATCTCTGTGAACAACCAACAGCTCGACCAACTTCGAACAACCCAAAACCCAGACCCAATCGAGAAACCCAGTTCGTGAAAACTCAAAACTGTGATTGAACCCCGCCAACAGTCCTCGATCAGCCATTGATTCCAACCGAATCCGAGATTGACTACCTTGAATCCCACCTCATATTTTGAAGAATCAGTCAGGCTATTGATCAGAGTTACAAGGCTGAATGCTGAATTTTATGCTTGAAGGGTGATTCATAATTCTAGGTGGCAGTGTGAATTGTCGGTGCCTTCAATTGCTACAGTTCATTAAGTGTTGAGGTCCATTGGTGTTATTTTTTTGCACAGTACATGTGAATTATTGCTCTGTCAACACATAGGCTACTAAAATTGAAGAAGTGAGCCAATGACTGAAAACTTGGAGCAGCTGATATGATTTTCAGAGTTTAAAAGAAGAAAAGTTTGACGAAGCAATCGACCCCGGTGTGGTAGTTCACACTTGACCATTAAGGGAGCTCACATCACGAGTTCGGGGATTCTTCGTTCCTTTTTCCTCAACAACATCTGATCAATCGACCCCGGTGTGTTTTACACACTCGACCGCAAGGGTGTTAGCATTGGTGCGCACAATGTTTGCTTGGGGATTGTTCTTGCTATCTCAGTCAGCAGCTATCGGATTCGTCCCCGACCTTGTGTCGGTTGTGAGTTTCTTTTCTCTCTCTCTTTACTTACCGTTTAGGCACATCGTACTTGCTCTAGGATTTTATATGGACTACTTTGTCACAGTGCATAGTCGCCGCTGGGATTAACTGTTAGAATCCTAGGGAATACTTGAGTACTTGCTTAATTTCGGTAGACACAACTTGTCACGTGCACGTAGTTCGTTTTAGCTCTAAATTTGTTGAACTACCTTCTTGTGCCGTGACTTTGACTCCGAGTACAATCACCGCCCCTCGCATTTGAATGCCGAGTCTTCTTGGTTGATCTCTAAATCCGTTGATGACAACGAAGCGCTCAAGTGTGGGGGGATTTTAGCTATTTGCTAGCCGTGTCCGTGTCTGCATCGCCAGTTACATTTAGATTAGATTTTGTATTGTGAGACAGTGTAGTACTTGTAGTCCGAGTCGTATTTTAATATATTGTTGTATTGTGCTTAGTTTTAGTGTAGTTTATGTTTAGGTTGCACTTTTACTTTATTGAGTCCCCCTACCTAATTGTCTTGTGGTTAGTCGAGTTGGCCAAAAGCATGTCGAGTATAGGAAAATATGAGAAAAATGAAAAAAAAAAATTAGAAAAATCCTAAAAATTGAAAATTTGAGAAAGGGAAACTTAAGACCTAGAAACTGAAGAGAATCCAGTGAAAGAGCTCATGAGAGTATGAAGCAGCGTAGTAGGGATACTTCAATTTTAGTATTTTATGCGCAAGTCTCACGAAAGGATGTCCCGGGTATTCGGGAATAGTGAAAGTAGATAACGGGCATACTTTTGACTTCTTTAGTGTGCTAGGAGGATTTAGTCTCTAGGTGGTTGAATAATCCGTTTTCCGTGGAAACTTGTGGACTCTTGGAATCTGGGGTGGACCTTCGTGTAGAGTCGGTTTCACGTGGTACGAGTCTTCGTCCTAAGCGAAGCCGGGGAGCGTACACAACCATCCCTTAAGGTGGTTCCAAGAGAAAATCCTAAAAAGTCCACACTCTTAAGCTCTAATGCACGGTTGTAAAAACAGTGGAGGAAATAAAAGAAAAATGAAAAATCTGAAAAAAAAATGTGCTTCAAGGAGAAACAACCTAATGTGCTTCCGTTCGCGCGGAAAATTTGTAGTCAATCCAATGTAGAGCTTAAGAGGGAAATTAAAGTCAAGCCATATTATAAAGGAGTTGTGTCTCCCGTCAATGGGATAATTTGCATTTCAAAAGGAATAACGGCTAAGAGGGTCTGAAAACCTCAAATGACTTGGCGAAGAAAGACCACTTAGTGACTTGAGATACCTAGACCCTTCGAGTCAAAAGACGTGTCGTATCTTGGTTTGGTTTGGTGGATGTTTGGGGACACCTTAGTGAGTGTGCGCATAGGATCATCATATATCATTTCTTGCTACGTGTTGTGAAATTTCAAAGTGAGCTTGTGAGGATTTGACGATTTCGGTTTATGATAGAGAGGTTGCCCAATCTCGGAAAAAGAAAAAAAAATGTTGTTTATTTTATTGCATTGTGTATAATTGAGTTGCATTGTATATATCATGTAGCTGCATAGTCTTGAAGTCGTATGGAGTCGTTTGCGTCTTGAGTTGGCTAGTAAACGGTGATTTGCTCGGGACGAGCAAAAGCTAAGCGTGGGGGTATTTGATAACTCTCTCTTAGGAGTTATTATTATACTTTCGTATTACTTGTATTAGGCCTATTTCACATGATTTATATGTAATATTTGACAAATATGTGAATTTGACGATTTATAAGCCTAAGAGTGAAAAGTTGTGTTTCTAGCCTATTTGTGCATGTTTTCTCTCATATTTGCTATGATAATTGAACGGGTTGTTTAGTGTTGTGTAACTCAGGTAAAATAGGTGCAATGAAGCTTATGTGGGGCTTGGATATGCGTGGGATGAAGCTAGATGAAGAGGAGAAAAGGAGACGCACAAACGAAGCAAAATTGGAAAAGTCACACAGGACCAGCCTGCACTCTTTTCAATGCTCAGGAAAATCTACAAAGAATTTTGGATCAAGGCCCGCGGAATTGGAAATTAGACATCCGTAGCTTTCCAACGATATATGGTAGGCCCGAAGAAGAGTCCGTATGAGGGAGATACAGCCCACGAAAGATCATCAAATAATTCTGGCCGAGAATTACAAAGTAGAGGGGCTTAAGTGCAAATTTCGGCCAAATCACTTAAAAATTCGTGCCCAGGCAATAAATCACGATTCTCAGACCTAAAACACAACGGGAGGCTGCTGGAGAAGAGGGAGGAAGGCTAGGAGAGACTAGGGGCATGGAGAACGACGCCGGAGTTGCCGGAACGCGAATTTCGTCACGAGTTTGACTATCCCTCCTATCGTTTCTATCGTTTCTCAATACTATGAACTTGTTAGCTTCTATTTTCAGATTATTTGAGTAGTTTTATTTGCTATAGAGCCTAGGGCTTTGTTAGACAAGTTTTCCGGATATGTTGATTGATTCATGCTTATGGATTCATGTGATGGATTGATTTTATCTCGTTTGATGGATTGTTGAACTTGCACTATTGACACGTGCTTGGTAGGATATGAATGATCATATGAGATGTTTCAATACATATCGTGTTATCTTACCTTAAAGTAACATTGAAATTGCATCTTCTAGTAATCTTGTTCTTAATTTTATGCTACCTTAGCGTCATGAATTAGGGTAACTACTTGGTGAAAGATTGATGGACTGAGAGGTGAAGATTAATTAGCTTGTGAATTTAGGATTGCTAGCAACCCCGTATCGTGATGGACCGAAAGGCGAAGTGTTAGGGTTTGGATCAAAACGTAGGATTATTCTTAGTGCTTGTTAGGTGATGTAGTTTATGGATCGACAGATGACGACTATTGAACCTAGCATAGGCTTACATGAGACCGAGAGGAGATTGTAAGTAGTTAGACGTGATCAAGAGCACATTCAATATTACATGTTTCAAAGCAATATCCGGAATTGTCTACTGCCCTAGGTGATCCATAGATCGCCTAGTCTTTCTTCTTATTTAATCAAACCTTGTTTAATTATAAAAACCCAAAAATATTGTCTTTTAGTTAGTTTAATATAGTCACTTGATTGGGGGTGACAACTTCTCAAATCAACAACTTTCTTACTGTTATTTCAATTACACTCTTTAGATTTAATCTCTAATTAACAATAAACCTACTATCTGTCTGTGTGGGTTCGACAACCTGAGCTTAATACTCATCTTTATTACTTCGACCGTGCACTTGCGTATACACGTTAGAAATCGTGTCACCTTGCGAAGATGCAGGTGCCGGACCGAGTCGTTGGACACTGCGCGAGACTCGTTGAGAAGGACGAACCAAATAATTGACCTCGGCTAAGGATTTGGACGAAGACCTGAGAAAGTATGACCAAAGAAAAATCACAAACGAAAAACAAAACAGCTGAATAAAGATTAGAGAATAGACAAGCATCAAATACACTTATAGAGCAAAATATCTACACGCATATATGTGAATGCAAATATCATGTTGCCATAAAAGGGTCAAGCCAGCTTGCTGTCATCTCGAATATCTTAAAAAAAAAAAACAGGTGATGTGCTCAATAAAATTTGAAAAAAAAGGAATAATGAGAAAGTTGAAAAGAGTTAAACCTGTTTCACCAGTAGGTTTTGAATACCTCCTCAACTTGCTGGCGCGGTTATTCGCAGCCGTTAGAACTCCGCCACAAATTAAGTGATTTGTTGATACAGCAACAATCACAAAGAAACGTGATGGTGAAGTCGGCTCAAGAAAAGATAAGAGCAGTTGAAACTATAGATCGGTGGGAAGCTGCGATAACAAGAAGCAATAGTCGCAGCCGCGACGACTGAGTTAGCCATCATTGAAGCTTCGCAAAGACAATTAGATAGCTTATTAGTGTAGTAAAAGGGCACAAGGCCACGCAAATAAAGCGAAAAGGCGGCTGCATTAAATGTCAGAACAAAGCCTAAGAGCAACAGCCTGGCTGTAATAGAAGTGCGCCATATGAACATCATAATCATGATGTCGTCAAGTCTCTTTGAGAAGTCTATACCCAGTGAGCTACGCCACAAATAAAGTAGTGTAAAACTGGATCAAAGAGCTGAAACATAGCGAAAACTACTTCGTTAAGAAAGTAGATCAGCATAACATGCGGCAACTCGAGGTTGCAGCTGGAGGGTCAATCATACCTCCCGTTCAGCAGAAAACCGAACAACGGCAGGAACTTGTGAAAGCCGCAACGAAAGCGATAACAGGTTGTGGGGCAATGTTTCTGATCGAAACACACTCTAGGAACAATCATCCCTGTTCTGAACAAGAAAACAAGATAAATTATTGAGGAAGATGAAGCAGCTGCAATATCAGCCACGGGTGGAGTCTCATAGGCTAGAATAAACGATCGTGAACGTACAATCTTTTCTCAGTTAGGTCCCTCTTAAGTAATCTTCATAGCTATAAGACGAAGAATACATCGCTTGACGTGGCAACCAAATCGCTGATTATGCTACTGGATTCGAAGTTTATGTCACTTGAAACCAGAGCATGGGCATAAGGGGTGTTAAACTGCCATGAGAGGACTAGAAACTCCAAAGTCGAGTGATTGAAGCATACACACTTGTCATGATCCTATCCATGCAATTTTGCCTAGGATTGGGTACTAATACACTGTTGTGTGCTTTCAGTTTATAGGTATGACAAAAAAAAATCATACATGAATGAATGTATATTTTTGAAGAAAAGAAGCGAAACCGTGCAAGGCTCTGGTTATAATAGCATACTTGTGTTCATGGGAAACATGCGTGCAAAGACGATAAAGGATAAGAATGCTGGAAAAAAAAATCGCCGAAGATAAGTACGATGTCTTACCAGTCGTTGTCGCTGCTGTTACGAGTTCTTGAGTACACTCCAAGCTGTTGAAAGCACAAAGGCAATGTTCGTTGGGTTGTCTCTTTTATAAAGCTTTTGTAATGGCGGTTGGAAGAATCATATTTCTGAAAGTGGTAGGAATAGTTTTTTTTATTGCGCTTATGAAGCTGGCCAAAAAAGCACCGCCCCTCCCGATTTACAGCTCCAGCCCATGTGTACTTCATAGTACAGCCGCTATTTGGAAATAAAATTTAAAAGGAAAAGTCTACTTACTGGTTCTTTTTTTTTTTTTTTTTTTTTTTTTTTTTTTTTTTTAAGAAAAAAGAAAATTCAACAAAGTAGCAATTGACTTAAGCTTAATTTAAAGTCATTAAAAAGCCTGAAAGATTAATTGCCAAGTTGAAGCAAACGAAATATTGAAGCTGAGTTTCGTGACTCGTCCGCCAACAAGCTCAAGAGCCGGCGAACAAGCGTCGAGGGGGCATTTGTAGACACGCAAAAATTACGGCGAATTAAATATTGCCACGTGTCTATTATTGCATAATCAAATTTGCGGGATCAAATTGTAATTGCCGTCAAATTAATGTCTCTAAGCATTAATTAATGGAGGACTAAATTGTAAATGGGACCAAACTTAATTTGCAATTAAGGACTGCTTATGGCGACGCCACATCACTACATGACACGGCTACACATCAGCAAGTGAAATCAATCAAATGGTGCCACTTGTCAAAGTGATGCTGTTATCAAGACTAGCAAGCCCTATCAATCATGTTGCGCCACTTGTCAAATTGATGCAGAAAATAAATAAATAAAAAAATAATAATATTTATTTTCTACATTGGCCAACAAGTCGGCCCATTCCTATATAAAGGAGCCATCCCTAGGCATAAAAAAGGAAACAATTCGATCTTGAAGAAGAAGGAGAGAGCTCTGAAGATCAAGCTGCTAAAGCCTTGAAGAGTTCATACATCCATCATCAAGATCATCGCCCGGTTCTTCAAGACATTCGAAGATCTTCAAGAAAATTCTTGTGTTCTTCAAGACCTTCAACGCGTTCTTCGCCGAAATTGAAGAAGGCCTACTCATTCGATTCGAGATCAAGCTGCTAAAGCCCTCTTCGAAGTTCAAGGAGAAGAATCGGATAATTTTTAATTTCTGTTTAGAAATTCATTACAGAGATCGTAATCCGCTACATTATTTTCATCAATAAAATATTTGATACTCCAAATTTATCGCTTTTGTTTTCATTAGCATAAAATTTGTGTGTACAAACCTATCGTTGTGGTAGTACTACGGTATAACCTCTTTTATTATTTAAACAAGAGATCAGTCACTTAACCAGTAAAATGAGAGTGTGCTGGGACATCAGGTCTGACCCAATAGGTACAGACTGGTGACATGTAACAGTACATCTCAGGGATACTTGAACTATAGAAGGGGTTTACAAATCTACTGTAGGATCTGTAATTCCGGAGTTAAGGATGATACACATCTCTTTATGCGGTGCAAATTTGCAGAATCAGTCTGAAAAATAGCCATGGAACCTCAGTTCCCGCAGACACGGGTGGGTGTTTAACTTTTGTCCAAAACAAATTAGTAGAAGCAAATCCTTCTTAATGCTTCGTGGCCAACAAGTTCTTGATGCAATGGCATGATTCTCTCATCAGGCATGACTTAGCACTGTTACCACTTATTGTATACGGCGAAAGTAGTTTGATCAACAAGTAACTGCAATGAAATATATATAAGAACGCGAATACATAATTTAACGTGGTTCGGTATTAGTTCACATCTATGGGAGAGTCAACACGTATTTGTATTCACTTTGTGAGAAGAAAAAAAGAAGATTGCTTTTGTGTAGCGTCAACTATTTTCTAAAGTGTGTATTAATGCGATACACAAATTCTCTCCACTGGAGCGAACGACACCCGTGGCCGCACCCCCAATGAGGCAAAACTCTAGGGTTCCGCCTACCCCTCTCAAACACTCTATTTTTTTTTTCTCTATTTAAATGTAGGTGAATACTCTTTGTGTTTTTTCACCACTCTTCTTGTCAATGAGAGAACCCGGTTCACAGAGTATAATCACCTTCTCAGAATATAAGCAAATAATTCTAGAGCCAATGAAATTATTTCCAAACAAAGACACATGCTTTGTTTCTAAACCAAGCAATTCATTTCCAACTTACGGAGATGAAAAGATTCACAAATCAGCACTAAGAGTGGAGTGGCTCACTCTAGGCCTTCCATGACGGGTCGGCTAGCCTCCTTGGTTGGAGCTTCGGTCAACAATGTGTATCTAAAATCTTAATGCATACCACAGTAAATAAAAACAATGATATATGTATAAATATTTATTTTCAAATTCCTTCAGAAAAAGATGGTGTATATAGGATACATATATTGTCATATGCTTAGTTTTATTCGTCAGCATTTTGCAGTTGACTTTATGAATTACTTTGACCGACTAATTTACATAAAGATATGATAATATTTTATTTTTTAATTTTTTTTCATAAAAAGTAGTGGCTCTTAGAATAAAATCTGTAGATCAGAAGGTCTGATAAAATTGAAGTCTGATTTTTAACAACGAAACAAACAAATTAAACTTTTGACCTGAGACTAAAATCTCTAAGCAAACGGGCACTTAAGTGGCTGATTCCGCAAATACACACACCATCTACAACACAACTTGAGATCACAACCAACTACGACGAGTAAAATAAACCACGAAATCCATATAATTATGCTGGATGCATATCTTTCTATTGATGTTGAGGCCAAGTCGGTCAACAACCGATATTTAGATAATTTATCAAATTTTAATAGTGAAAATGCCAATCCCAATGATAATAACATAGAATTTAAACTAAAATAAAATAATGATTACTGATACACTAATTCTGGTAGTCACAACTTGACTTTATCTGATGGCATAACACCACATGCTATGATGGCCAATATGTACTGGGCTGTTTGGATGAGCTGAAATAAGTGAGTGTTTGGGTTTTAAAACTCATTTAATCAGTAGTGTTTGGATGTGACATAATATTTTAGATTATTATTCATTTTATTGTTGGATTTGCAATTTTATTTTTACAATCCCGAATTTGTCCACAAAACAATCGCAAATCACGAAAAAATGGGAATTCCTTAAACAAATGCGGAATTCCGGCTACATATATGAATTTTTTCCTGAATTACGGATGTTTTTTGGTTTGGACAGGTTTCACTGAAAATCTCAAATTTTTGACATGCCTCTAACCTCCCAACTTAATCTCATCCAAGCAAGCCCATTGGCGTTTGATTCTTCTTCTACGGTTCGTGGGAAACAATGATTCCATCGGCATAGGTTGGCAAAGCTGGATTAAGTGATTGATAGACGAAATTTTGAAATCTGACCTGTTTGGATGAGCGGGATAGATTTTAGGATTTTTGGGGTTACCCGGATCCGGGTAATATAAAAGCCAGATCCGGTTATTTTAAAGATATTTTTCACTCTCCAACCGCATAACCGGATTCGGGTTAGACCCGGTTGATCACATATTATCCAATCGGGGAATGACACGTTAGTGAAAAACCCAACTGGATCCTGGTCGGGACCATCCGGATCCGGGTCTACTTCTGCAAAAATCTCGATATTTTGCTAGATTTTGGATAATTTATCTATCCGATAATCTAGCTTTGCCAAACAAGCTCGATTTCTCATCCGACTTGGACTAGCTCTGATACCACTTGTTATGCGCAGTTGAAATGGTCTAATAACCAAGTAATTGCAAGGAAAGTTAAATAAGAACACGAATACGTAATTTAACGTGGTTTGGCATTAGTTTGCATCCGCAGGGTAATCAGCACAATCTTTTTATTCACCATGTGATAAGAAAAGAAGAAGATTACATCAATGTAGCGTCAGCTACTCTCTAAATTAGGTATCAACTAGCAGTTACCCCGTGCGATGCACGGTTACATCTTGATGTGAAACGTGCTATATTCTTATTTCCGTCAATATATTTTGAGTGAGTTTTTTTCATACCTTCTTAGACTGCTATGTGATATTCTATTTTTGAAATGTAAAAGGCAAGTTGAAGTATAGTGATTTACAAAAGAATTTATATGTAAATAATTAAATAAATTAGAATATAACTAACTCGGTATAAGAAAATAGCGAACTTATATTATAATCCTGTCCTTAAATAAGAACAATCGCGCATATGAATAATGTGATAATTTCAGTCGGTAAGAGAAATCTAGACTTAGTTTGTTTATAAACTATCAGTCCTATCATATTTATTCTTCAACTAAAAGATGTATTGGGTAACGATTTCTTACATTCATCAATATTTCCAATAAAATTTGTTTATAACGGAATCTCTTGTTTCTTTCAATTTTGATTGGTTGTCATTTTTTTTACATTTCATCATTTCCTTGCGGTTTAGATATTCATTGCATCATATGAATAATGTCATTTACCATTCATACATCCTCAGTGATAGAGCATTTGAAGCCCCTGCATGATGTCACAGGTTCGAACCCGGCTAGATAATTCCTCGAAAAAAATTACTCGAGATAAAATTACATCATGAGTCATAGATTATAAGAGAATTGTACCACTATACGAATTAAAATTTAAATGTTGGGAATAAGTTTAGATATAAGACATAAACTCTCATAATAAGATTTAACGATAAACAATTGGATGAATGGAACATTAGTATTCGAAAGGAATGATATATTCATTAATTTTTCTTACGATTTATGAAAATTCCAATGCATCAACAGACAAAAGAAATAGATGTCTACACACATATACACACACATATACATACATACATATATATTTAAGAGTGTAAGAATACAATAGGAAGAGAGAGCTAACCTCAATGAGAATTGGCATATGTTTGTGGAGTTTTTATACTATTGTTTAGTAAGTATATACAGGAGAAGATATGTCAATCAAAGGCATTTAGTTTTAGAAAGCTAGCAGGTTCATATTCAATTATCACGATAAAAAAAAATATTGAAATAAAGAGATATTGGAAAGAAATTTGTATTTTATTTTACAACTTATGGTATTATCCATTTATATGATTCAATATATTAGTATAAAAATTCGTATCAATGATACTCAAATGATTAGTTGACATTTCTTAAAATTATTAATCAAAATTAAATTAAGTCTCACATTTCTGTAGGTAGTGAAGCTAATGTTTTAATCTAAATCTTTGCTCACATTTTCTTACGTTTGACATACCATTTTGGAGAACTCTCCCGTTTTTTCTATGGAACTTTCATATGTAGTCAATCTATAAAATTTCTAATCAGCTTTAATTTGAAGCTTTTGATTACTTAATTTGAATTAATTTAGAATGACAACATTTCCTTATCTTACAAATAAACTTAAATCGTTTATATTTTGCTGCAAATTAAATCGAAATTCGGTATTAGAATATTTCCTTTTTATGTAGATAGAGTATGGAAGTGTTATTATTGTAATTGATAATAAAATAAATAAAATAACTAATGCCACGTGGCGATTCCTCAGACAAAGCTGAAGAAGACATTCTCAAATAGTATATATAGATGCGATAGACCAATTCTCTCGGTCGGAATGAACGACACCCGTGGCCGCACCCCCGATGGGGTAGAACTCTAGGGTTCCGCCTAACCCTCTCAAACTCTATTTTTTTCTCTATTGAAATGTAGGTGAATAGTCTTTGTGTTTTTCACCTCTACTTCTCAAGGAGAGAATCCTATTTACATAATATAATCACCTCCTCAGAATGTAAGAAAACTATTCTAGAGCCAATAGAATTATTTCCAGACACAATCTTGTTTGTACAACAAAGCAATTTCAAATTCCTTCTCCACTTACGGAGATGAAAATATTTCCAAATCAACCCAAAGGGTGGGGTGGCTTGGGTCTAGGTCTGCCTTCATGGGTCGGCTGCCCCCTTGGTTGGAGCTTCGGTCAACAAAGTGTATATCAATTATCAAACCTCACAGTATACCACAATCAATCAAAAACAATGATAATATATAAATATTCATTTGTATATTCTTTCACACGAATCGCGATGGTGTATAATCAAGTATATAAATATTTGTTTATATATTCCTCATGGGTCGGCTGGCCACCCTGGTTGGAGCTTTGGTCAACAATGTGTATATCAATTATCAAACCTTACCGTCTACCACAATCGATCAAAAACAATGATAATATATAAATATTTGTTTGTATATTCTTTCACACGTATCGCGATGACGTATAAACAATGATAATTTATAAATATTTGTTTGTATATTGTTTGTATTATTCCTCATGGGTCGGCTAGCCCCCTTCGTTGGAGATTCGGTCAACAATGTGTATTTCAATTATCAAACCTTACAGTATACTACAATCAATCAAAAATAATGATAATATCAAACATTGTTTGTATATTCCTTCACACATATGGCGATGGTGTAAAAAGAACTTAAAAGAGGTGTTGTCATATACTTGATCTGCTTTTTCATAATTTATTCAACTGTCAGTTGACTTTAGGAATAACTTTCAAGTTTTCCATTAATTAAATAACATATATAAAAAGATTAAAAAAACATTTTCCACCGTCCGATTATCGATTAAGTACGTTTTGCCCCCTAATTTGTCTATAAATACTTTTTGCACCCGGTTAGTGGATGGAGAGTGAATGGGTGTGGGATTGTCGATAAATACTTTTCGTCTTGGGTGTGGGATGGTTACGGGGATTTCCCCATGGACATCCCCTCCCCCTACATGAAATGATTAATTAATTTAATATTTGACAATATTAATTAACTAAGTAATCTTGTAATTATATTACGTATTTTTTATTATGATTAATAAATTTTATTTTTTTTATTATTTATAAATATTAATAATGTAATCATGATTTTTGATAAGTATATTTACAAAAATTCATCAATATCTTATTTTATTGGAAATTTAATAAATATTATGTTTATACAGTTACCAATTAAAATTATTAAATAATTAAAAATAACAATTAAAAAAGCGTCAAAATTTATTGAATCATAACGATACAACCTTATTATTATTATTATTATTATTATTATTATTATTATTATTATTATTATTATTATTATTATTATTATTATTATTATTATTATTATTATTATTATTATTATTATTATTATTATTATCTTTTTGTATACACACACACACACAAACACAGTTATATATATATATGTATATATATAAATTTTGTATCTACTTTTTTTGTACTAGTAATTTATTTTAATTTATTAAGAATTAATTTTATTGGGTGGGGGGAAAGGAATGGGTTGGAGATGAGTAGTAGTTTGGAAGAAGGGGAAGGGGAGGTAGAGGGAGAAATGGTGGGCCCGTGAGGGGTGGGGGAGGGGGAGGGGGAGGTGAGATGAGGTGGAATATAACATGGGTTGGAGATGCCCTAATGGTGAAGGTACTCAGTGGTGATTGTGGTGGTTAGAAGGTTAGGCTGAATGTATAGAGTTGGTGGTGAATGAGGATTGGAGGGGGAGGCGGGAGAGAGTTCTGTTTGACCGAGAGGGGGAAGAGAGGGGAAGAGAGAGCCGATGGTTAGGTAGAGGAGGAGAGAGAGACACTAGGGTTACAAACGAAAGGATTAGGAGAAGAAAATGTTTAAATAGTAGTGTAATTTTTCTTCAACGTCAGGGTAAATATATCATTTAGCCCATTCCGTTAGCTCCATTCACTCTCCATCCACTGACAGGGATGCAAAAAATATTTATCGATAAATCAGGGGGCAACATGTATTTAATCGATAATCCGAGGGTGGAAATGTCTTTTACCCATATAAAAAATATTATTTTTTATAATATTATCGTATTGAGAAATTTTAAAATATTATACAAAAATTAATACATTTTCATCTTATCTTGCTATATTAATCGATCAAAATAATATTTAAAATCAATTGTGAAGATTCTGAAAAAAGGGAGATAGTATGTACACACGCCAATAGACCTAAAATATAACATGTAAGTTGTATTCTTGCTTGGTTTATGTAGGCACAGCTGGCCAATGATGACACTCAAGTGTGCATGAATTCCGGTCATGAATCATGAATGCGCGCACTTTTTAACAATTAGAAAAAGAAAATTTGCGTACATTGGAATGTATTTTTTGAGTTTACATTTGGGCAACTCTAGATCACATAAATTAATAAAGTGTAAAAGACATTTCCACCCCTATCTTTTGATGGAACTCCACTTTGCACCCCTAATGTTTGGATAATTCCATTTGGCACCCTTCATCACTGACAGACCTAACGAATGGTGCTTAAAGACAATTTTATCCCTAACACTGATGCAAAATTACACAAGTATGTAAGCCTTTCTTTTCTCCTCATCCTCATTTTTTCTAACCCTAGCCACCCCCTTCTCGTCCTCTCTCTCTTCCTCATATTCTACCCCTATCTTTTGATGGACAAGGTCGCTGGTTGTGTCTGTATTTGGGTGAAGCTGGGTTGTAATTGGACTTTGACGGCCTGATTTGGCAAATTGATTGGAAGTTGGTTCTGATCGGCTTCTCTGCCCATCCGTCGATCGGTATGTCCGTCCGTGCAGTAGCACTGATGATGAATCCGATTATTTCATTTCCTTCTCTCGTTGACAAATCAATCGCATCTCTTAGCAATTTGCTTTCTTTGCTTTGTTCTTCTTATTCTTCTTCTTGTAGTTGTAGTTGTCGTTGTCGTTATCCTTTTGACTTGATTTTGTTTGAGAAAATGGTTGGTGGATAGCTTGGTGGCTGTGACAGATAGTAAGATTCTTCATCTTCGTATAGAACTTTATATCCATCTTCTTCATCTTACTCTTCCGTAGAGCAGAGCCTTTTTTTCTACTCAGAAATTTGATCACTATCTTGGTTTTGCTTGTGGACAGTGGTAATTTATGGTTTTGGTGGGTGTGATGGTTATCTAGTTAGTTGGAACTGCTTGTAAATTGTGTATTATGAGGTGGTTCTTGGCATTCATGCGAGATGAAATGAAATAGTGTCATGTTAGTTGTGTAGTTGTGAACGATGAGTTTTTAGGTTTGATTTGAGGGTGATTTTTTTGTGATAGTTGAGGTGAAAAACAAGAACACTAAGAACATGAACAGCAAGAACACTAAGAACATTGAACACCAAGAACATCAAGAACAATAGGTAAAATTGTCAATAAATTATTTTAGGGACGGAACATGACAGAAGGCTGCTAAGTGTCCACAGAATATTCCGTTTCAAGGGTACAAAGTGGAATTGTTCAAACATCGGGGGAGCAAAAAGGAATTTTATCAAAAGATAGGAGTGGAAAGTGTCTTTTACCCATTGATAAAATAGGCAAACACCCCAGTATTTAGTAGTAGTAAAAACGTATGGATTTCACAAAATACTCTTATAGAAGGTACTACCTCCGTTTCTTCTCCATTACACCAGTTTGACTTTTATCACTATTCACTGAGTCACTTTGACCGGGTGATTTGGGTAGCAAAACGAAGCAACTTTTTGATAATTTTTTCATGGCATGTAGAGTAAAAGTTTCTCTATAAAACGGTGCCAAATTATCAAAAAATTGAATCGTTTTGCTATCCAAATCACCTGGTCAAAGTGACACAAATACGAGTCAAAAAGTCAAACTGGTGCGATAGAGAAGAAACGGAGGTAGTACAACACTTCCCACATTCTTTTTCATAATTTAGTTAATTTTATGTTACATTCACCACATTATATATTAGGGTAAAAGACACTAACCATCCATGAGTTTAGGGAAAATTTCCCTCAACTACCATGTGTTTTGGAAAAAAGACATTAGACACTCTGCACCTTTTTTTGGATCGAGCTGACGGTAGACTAACAGATCATGACAAAAGTTGATTATACCCTGATAATTTCAATAAATGACCTACTATATACTCCCTCCGTCCCAGCTGTATCTTAAAAAAAACGGAAAGTTTCTTTATTAAGAATGGCGTGAAAAGACCATATTGCCCCTTTAGTTTCACCCTTTTTCTAAAATTCTCTCTGGATTAAGCACAATGCATCACCAATTGTTCTTGAACCAGAAACAAAAATTAACCCAACACAAAACAGAACACAAATCTTGATCCAAACTCCAACAGAAACAAGAATGAAAATCAATATTCATTACATCATTTGTCTTCTTTGCACATGCTAGATCGAACCCTAAAAGGGCATATCATTCAAATATTAAACCTAAACATTCACAAATCTGAGAAATCGAACCAAAATGGATTACTCGTTCTCAAATCACCCCGGCCATGGGTTAATCTCATCAGACTAAATGAAGAATGAGAGGATTCGAAATTTTAAGGTGAAGAGAGCCAGAAGATGGAGGGAGGATTTGACTAGATCCGTGCGAAAGACACCATCCTCGAACAGAGACGCCGTCGGATCCTCCAAATCGCCGGGATAGACTCGATCGACTGTTCCACCGTGAGGCTGGAAGTAGCTGGACGATGGTAGCACGACGGGGATGGCGACGGGACAACGTCCTGCTCTTCATTATTTGTTCTACGTCTCTTCTTCCGCCTAGCTCCCTCTCTTTCGCTCTCTCTCTCTCTCTCTTTTCTCTCTCTCTCTGGTGAGATGAAGCACACGGTATGGATAAGAAATGGGTGAATGTGTGTATTTAGGGTTTCGGACAGTTGGAACGTGTAATGTTAAGTGGGTTTTTTTAGAAGAGTAAGTGGGTTTGTTTGGGCCTAATTAAATTGTATTAGTTGCTAATCTGATTTAATTAGGCCCAAATGAAATGAAGATGAGTAATTTGGCCCAAATGAAATGAAGATGTATTTGTTTCAGTAAGGCTAAAATTGTCATTTACACGTAGTAATATATCCATTTTAGGAAAGTTTGAAGAAATAGGTGGGACGTCCCAATAAGAAAATTTTGAAGAAACGGGTGCGACGGTGGGAGTATCCGTTTTCTTCTCATTTTTCTATTCTCATTCTTCTTCCCTTCTCTTCTGTAACTCTATCCTCCACCCACCCATACCAGTCCAACGCATCGCCATCCTCCAACGCTTCCCGAGCTCTCTGCAAACACGGCTTCACCGCCATCGCCAGCCTCCTCCAAATCTACCCAGAACACTTCCTCGCCTCGCAAGAAACAACCATCTTCGCCATCCAAGACCTCTCCATCTCCAATATCTCCGCCCACCCACAAGCCATGAAATGCCTCCTCAAATACCACACCTCTGCGGCGAAACTTCCCCTCCGGGAACTCCTGAATTTGAACCAGACCTCTTGCTTACCGACCCTCGTCGCCGAAAAGTTCATCGCCGTTACCAAAACTGACTGCGACCCAAATATTAATAGCAGATCCAAGATGTATGAAGCCCAAAGCTCAACTGATCCAAGACACATGAAGCCCAAAGCTCTAGCCCATCTTCTATTAAAGCCCATTAGCTGTAATCTGCGGATACGATTACCATTCCGCCATTGACTGCTATCACCGTATGGACTACGTATACCAAGGTCGCCGTCCACCGGTGTAGATCTCTGATATGGCTGCAACTTCCAACCAGCATCACACATCGCCCTCTGATCTCTGGTTAACTGACACCGGAGCGTCCAGTCACTTGACGTCCGACTTCCGTAACGTTTCTCTTGCTGAGCCATACTCCGGAAATGACTGTTTTACTGTGGGTAACTGTTGGAATAGATGCCCTAGAGGCAATCTAGTTTAGTATGAACTTGTTTATGGCTAGAACATTCATTGTATTATTATTGGATATTTAATATAATGAAGTCCTTAGATTTACAATTGCGTTATTTATCTTCAAAATCCCTAGTCAATTATAATGATTAATAGGACAATCATCTATAGACTAGTATGGGGTTGGATTGATGTGGAGATATCATGATCTAACTCATGGGTGTGCATTAAAGGTAATGACGCACTGGATTGACGCATCTCCGAGAAGGCTACATACATGTTATGTAAAGTCACAAGCGCTTCTCGTGGTGACAACGGTATTGTCATCCTTAAACATGACTCACTAGATTGTCTAGTTGTGGATTATTGTGTTTTTGGTAGCGTCAAACGCTACACCGTAACTGGGTAGATATAAAGGCGCGTAGCAGATACAATAAGAAGCAAGCTAAGTCATCGTAGTAGACGTAGATAGAATTTGTCCCTCCCACATAACGGGAGCAAATATATGAGGCCACTCGAGGGATAGTGCTTATGGAATGTCTGGCCAGACTCAATTTTATCAATATGGGATATTGATGTTATTTGCACGAATAAGGCTATTCCCAGGATCGAGAAACTATGGATTGGATATACGAGTGTGACTTGTGTGTCTCGTGTCCAATACGCATATAGAGACAAAGGGATGTGACAATTACTTGCACAAGGTTTGTCGTATGACTATTCTATTAGTTGGCTAGAATGGATGTTTTGCTAGAAACCGCTCAATATTAGCAGATTGTTGCTACCAACTAGATAGAACCTATGGGGTCACATGCTAGATAGAGTTGAACTAGATTTGGGAATTAATTAATATTATTAATTAATTAAAAGGATCACTTTGCAACACCTTGCAAACTTAGTAGGACTAATTTGCAAGGAAGGGACTAAACCGAATTCTAGTAGGACTAGAATAGGGACTTTAGGTAGTGACAAGGATTTGTTGGACTATATAAAGGATGCTTCTTCCTTCCGTCTCACACTTATGACACTATTGATCATAACTTGAGTGGGAGAGAACAAAGGAGACATAGCAAGCAACAAGAGGGCCGAACCGACCCCCTTGCGCCGCCCCGTCCCCGTCGGCCAACAATGGAGGCCGAAACATTCTTTTTGTCTCGATTTGCGTGATTTCTTCTTCCTCTTCCTATGGTCCAAGCTAGCACTAAGGAGAAGGAAGATCTAGATCTCAACTCCAGGCGTGGATCAACCGTAGAGACGTTACACAATTCAGGTTACAAGTCATCACAGGATAAACCCTAAGGTGTGTAACATGATTCTTCCTTTACCATCGTTATGATTCTCTTCCTGTGATCCTTGGAGGGTATTGAATGGATCAATTCACTTTTCCTATGCTTATCCATGATAATACCCTACAGTGGTATCAGAGCCACAGGTCGTAGAACATATACGTGGTTTATGTGTTACATTTTGATAGTTTTACACTTTAAATTCATTGTTTATCGCGTAAAACGGACAAATCAAGCATATGATGCAATTTGTCAATAATCTAACAAGACAAGATCTAGTTTTTGCATTGGATGCATGAATTAGTGAGTTTGAGAAATTTTAGGATCTTAGATCTAGATCTCATGGGCATCCTATTGAAAGAAGAAGTTATTTTCAAACAAGGAAACTACCAAACTTGGGCAACAAGCAAAAGAGGTTCGGCCCCCTAGGGGACCGTCCCTCCTTGCTTGCCGCCCAAGTAAGGGGCGGCCTAGGGGCCGGGGTCTGCCCTAGCGCACGGCCTAGCCGTGTGGGCTAGGGGCCGGCCGGCCCAAGGCCTAGGCGGTCCTCCTTGGGGTTCGGCCATGTGATAGGTTGGGCCTCTTGGACCGTTTTGAGTCTAGATAAATCCTAAAATTAATTAAAATTGACCAAGCGCGTTAAAATTGGATTTTAACTGTTTTTGTGCAATTCGCATGGTGGTTGGATATGGCCTTAGGATGTGGTTTGGTTTACGGCCTGCGAGCCGATCAATTTGTTGTAATAATTAATTAAGGTTTACGGTCTGCGAAGGATATTTTTTCTCAACTTGTGAGATTTATTTTATTTAGTACAGTTGTTAGCTAGTGCTAGATTGAATAAATTGTTAGTGAAGATTGGAGAAAAGAATCCCAAAGAAAATTGTAGCCACAAAAGATGGAGCATGGAGCATTCCACATGACTATGATGGATGGACCAAAAGATGAAGACGCATGGAGATGTGTTTGCTTTTAGGGTTCATAGATATTCCAATTGGCTTGGGAATATCTTAGTCTAGAAAATGCCATATACATATCACGTTTTATTTTATTTTGTGGTTGTTTATTTTATTGTCTTATTGTTTTGTGATTGATGTATGATTGATGCATGCGATTAGGATAATAAGACAACCCGGATGTATTATTTGGAGTTGTTCCCAAACTCAAAAAGTTAGATCAAGTTGATACGGATCAACAAAAAAAATTAAAATTGAATTTAAAAATCCCTCAAAATACAAATATTGTGCTTTGCCTTCTCGTTCATTTAAACACTCATTGTTATCATTGTTTATCAAGTTCGTGCATGCCAAAGCGGGGCGACTTGGTTTACAGTGATGCAATGCGATGGCACAAGCAAGTAATGTGCAATTATTTAAATAAGAGGTTCGACACAACTGGGTTATTAATATGATTAAAATCTAGAGGAAATCAATTAGGATTATCCACGCGGATGGATAAATAAGGAGTTATTTGCCCAATTGAACCAAGAGTTGCATTGGATGCAATTGGAATCGTTCCTACCTAAAGTAGTCAAATTTTGGGGAACTTGCCAAAGCAAACTCAAAAGGAGATGAAACACTGATCTTGGCCCACTAGAAAATATAAGGATATTTTCCGCATTAATATCTTGAGGGTTATTAATCCGTAGTAAAATAGTGGAAGCTATATTTGATAAACTAGCCATTATTGAATATAGTCAAAAGTTCACAAATACTAAAACTTGCGTATTTTCCTTTTTGTAGAGTTCCAAATGGCAAACAATTCATCGAGTTCAAAACATTCCCTACGATCTGTCCTTGAGAAGGACAAGCTCTCTGGAACCAACTTCCTTGATTGGTACAGAAACTTGAGAATTGTTCTCATGCAAGAGAAGAAACGGTATGCATTAGAGGAGCAAGTTCCGGAAGGTTCAGAGATTAATACTCCTGCAGCCCTAAAGGCGTACCAGAAGTGTGTAGATGACGCTAATAATGCGGCCTGCCTTATGCTTTGCACCATGAACTCTGAGCTTCAGAAGCAACAAGAGAACATGAATGATGTCGATATGATCGAACATCTAAAGAATCTCTTCCAAGAGCAGGCAAGAGTTGAGAGGTATGAAGTCTCTAAGTCATTGTTCAGATGTCATCTGGCTGAAGGAAATCCGGTGGGACCTTATGTACTCCGTATGATCGGATACTTGGAGAACCTCGACAGATTAGGGTTCCCGATCGGCCAAGAGTTGGCCACCGATCTCGTGCTGCAATCGTTGCCTGAAAGTTATGGACAGTTCATCATGAACTATAACATGAACGAGATCGTGAAACCACTGCCAGATTTACTCAATATGTTGAGGACAGCTGAACAAAGCACCAACAAGGGTAAAGGCAAGGCCATTATGATGGTACAGAAAGGAAAGGGCAAAAGGTTTTCCTCATCCTCCAAGGGAAAAGGCAAGTCAGTTGCCAAGTCCAAGGAAACTGTCCTTAAGCCTGTTGGTGGCATTGCCAAAGGTGTGACTGAAGGTGAGTGTCACTACTGCAGTCAGCCTGGACACTGGAGGAGGAACTGCCCAAAATATCTGGAGGACAAGAGGCTTGGAATAATGATTCCACTACCACCAGCAATTTTTGTTGTAGAATTCAATTTAACTATCTCTACATATTGGGTATTGGATACTGGATGTAGATCTCACATTTTTCAAAATGTGCTAGATCTAAAGAGAAGTAGAAGATTGGCTAAAGGGGAGATAGACCTGCGCGTTGGGAATGGAGTAAAGGTTGCTGCATTGGCCGTAGGCGTGTACGAGCTGTCTCTGCCTTCAGGATTAGTTTTACAATTAAACAATTGCTTTTATGTGCCTGCTATGAGCAGAAACATTGTTTCTATTTCTTGTTTGGACAAGGAAGGTTTTATTATTTCAATAAAGAACAATTGTTGTTCAATTTATTTTAATAATATTCAATACTGTAGTGCGCAATTATTTAATGGACTGTATGTCCTTGATCTAAGCAATCCTGTCTACAACATTAATACTAAGAGGATTAAAAATAAATGATTTAAATCCTGTTACTTATGGCACTGTCGTTTAGGCCACATAAACGAGAAACGTGTATCTTGACTCCATAAGTATGGATTTCTAGACTCATTTGAGTTTGAATCATATGAGACATGTGAGGCTTGTTTATTGAGAAAAATGACAAAGTCCCCTGTAAATAAGAAAGGTGAAAGAACTAGTGAGCAATCGGAGCTCATACGTACTGATGTACGTGGGCCATTTGCCACACCTGTCAGGGGTGGTTATGTCTACTTCATCACATTTACTGATGATTTCAGTAGATATGGATTTGTATACGTTATGAAGGCCAAATCAGAATCCTTTGAAACGTTCAAGAATTCAAGAGTGAAGTAGAGAAGCAGCTTCGCAAAAGTATCAAGGCTCTACGATCAGATCGTGGAGGAGAGTACTTGAGCCAAGATTTTGACGACTATCTTAGGGAGTGTGGGATCGTGTCCAACTCACTCCACCCGGAACGCCACAATGGAATGGCGTGTCCGAGAGGAGGAATCGAACACTATTGGATATGGTTCGATCTATGATGTGTCAAACCGATCTTCCATTATCATTTTGAGGCTATGCTCTATCGAATGCAGCTTTCACCATTAACCGTGTTCCATCTAAATCAGTTATGAAGACACCACATGAGATGTGGAGTGGGAGGCATCCCACACTGTCGTTCATGAAGATTTGGGGATGCAATGTCTATGTAAAACATTTACAGACAGACAAACTAGGGCCTAAGTCCGATAAGTGTAAGTTTGTGGGGTACCCTAAGGAAACTAAGGGTTACTACTTCTACAATCCAACTGAGAACAATGTGTTTGTTGCTCGGTCCGGTGTGTTTCTAGAAAGAGAATTTGTCTCCAAAGAAGCAAGTGGGAGGACTGTAGAACTTGAAGAAATTCAAGAACCACTAAGCACTGATCCAACTATGGAACATGAAAAGGAACCACAAGTAGTTGTGGAACAGCCTGTTCAGGTAACACAAGAGCTTCGTAGATCTAGTAGAGTGCGCCAGGAACCCGAGAGGTATGAACTTCTCGTGACAGACTCTGGTGACACTATGCTCTAGATGATGAGCCTACTACCTATGAAGAGGCCATGAAAGGGCCAGAATCTCAGAAGTGGCTTGAAGACATGAGATCCGAGATGGAATCCATGTATACCAAAAAAGTATGGACTTTGGTGGAACCACCCGAAGGGGCACGGCCCATAGGGTGTAAATGGGTCTTCAAGAAGAAGATCGACATGGATGGCAGATACCAATCCAATCCAGGTGAGAGTCACTGGATTGCAGTCAAGAACATCCTAAAGTACTTGAGAAGAACTAAGGATGCTTTCTTGATATTTGGTGGAGAGGAAGAATTGCGTGTAAAGGGTTACACAGATGCAAGCTTTTAAACCGACAAAGATGATTTCAGATCACAATCGGGATATGTGTTTTTCCTGAATGGAGCAGCGGTGAGCTGGATGAGTTCCAAGCAAGAGACGGTGGATGATTCTACAACAGAGGCTGAGTACATTGCTGCAAATGGCGCAGCAAAGGAAGCTGTTTGATCAGAAAATTCGTTTCTGAACTTGGTGTGGTTCCTAGCATTGCAGATCCAGTAGAAATGTACTGTGACAACACTAGGGCGATCGCGCATTCAAAGGAGCCCCGATCACACCAGAAATCCAAACACGTATTCCGAAAGTTTCATCTAATTGGAGATATTATCGATAGAGGAGACGTTCGGATATGCAAGATTCCTACAGTTGAGAATCTGTCTGATCCACTTACAAAGCCGCTTGTTCAGTGGAAGCATGAAGGGAACACTAGGAGCATTGGCATACGAGATGCATCAGATTGGCTCTAGTGCAAGTGGGAGACTGTTGGAATAGATGCCCTAGAGGCAATCTAGTTTAGTATAAAATTGTTTATGGCTAGAACATTCATTGTATTATTTATTTGATATTAAATATAATGGAGTCATTAAATTTACAATTGCGTTGTTTATCTTAAATATCCCTAGTCAATTATAATGATTAATAGGACAATCATCTGTAGACTAGTATGGGGTTGGATTGATATGGAGATATCATGATCGAACACATGGGTGTGCATTAAAGGTAATGACACACTGGATTAACACATCTCCGAGAAGGCTACATACATGTTATGTAAAGTCACAAGCGCTTCTCGTGGTGACAACGATATTGTCATCCTTAGACTTGAAGTCACTAGATTGTCTAATAGTGGATTATTGTGTTTTTGGTAGCGTCAAACGCTACACCGTAAGTGGGTAGTTATAAAGGCGCGTACTGGATACAATAAGAAGCAAGCTTAGTCATCATAGTAGACATAGATATAATTTGTCCCTCCCACATAACGGGAGCAAATATTCGAGGCCACTCGAGGGATAGTGCTTATGGAATGTCTGGCCAGACTCAAAAATATCGATATGGGATATTGATGTTATTTGCACGAATAAGGCTATTCCCAGGACCGAGAAACTATGGATTGGATATACGAGTGTGACTTGTGTGTCTTGTGTCCAATCTGGATATAGAGACAAAGGGATGTGATAATTACTTGCACAAGGTTTGTTGTATGACTATTCTATTAGTTGGCCAGAATGGATGTTTTGCTAGAAATAGCTCCATATTAGCAAATTGTTGCTACCAACTAGATAGAACCTATGGGGTCACACGCTAGATAGAGTAGAACTAGATTTGGGAATTAATTAATATTATTAATTAATTAGAAGGATCACTTTGCAACACCTTGCAAACTTAGTAGGACTAATTTGCAAGGAAGGGACTAAACCGAATTCTAGTAGGACTAGAATAGGGACTTTAGGTAGTTGACAAGGATTTATTGGACTATATAAAGGATGCTCCTTCCTTCCTTCCTTCCCACACTTATGACACTATTGTTCATAACTTGAGTGGGAGAGAACAAAGGAGAGAGAGCAAGCAAAAAGAGGCCCCAACCGACCCCCTTGCGCCGCGCCGTCCCCGTCGGCCAACAAAAAAGGCCGAAACCTCCTTGTTGTCTTGGTTTGCGTGATTTCTTCTTCCTCTTCTTCTGGTCCAAGATAGAACTAAGGAGAAGGAAGATCTAGATCTCAACTCTAGGTGTGGATCAACCGTAGAGACGTGACATAATTCACGTTACAAGTCATCACACGATAAACCCTACGTTATGTAACATGATTCTTCCTTTAACATCGTTATGATTCTCTTCCTGTGATCCTCGGAGGGTATTGAATGGATAAATTTACTTTACGCTGCGTATCCATGATCAAAACCCTACAGTAATGGTTCCTCTCTTCTCATAAAGAACTCTGGTACCGCCTTTCTTGCAACTTCTATTTGCACTTATTCTTTGTCAAGTACTTTACATGTGCCTAAATTATCTGTTAATTTGTTGTCTGTCCACAAATTTTGCTCGGACCACAATACTCGGTTTATTTTTGATAAAGACTCATTTTGTATCCAGGCCAAGGATACGGACATAATACTTTTTCAGGGACCCAGTAGAAATTGCTTGTATCCCTTCTCTTCTCTATCTCTTCAAGGTCCTCAAGCTCATTTAGGCCAAAGACTCAAATCACAACTTTGGCATTCTCGCCTGGGTCACCCATCAGAAACCGTTTTATCACAATGTGTTAATAGTTTATCTTCTACTTCTGCAAATTCTGTTAAAAACAATGGCTCTCTACGTGAAGCATGCTTAGCTGGCAAAATTGCTCGTTTACCTTACAAGTTAACTGATTCTGTTACATCTACTCCTATTTATTTAATTCATAGCGATGTATGGGGTCCTGCTTCTACTGTTTCTTATTCAGGTTATAGATACTACATGCTCTTTATTGACAATTTTTCAAGATTTACTTGGTTGTTTCCTTTGAAACTCAAATCTGAAGTCAGTAATGTATTTGATACTTACAAATTATTCATTGAAAAACTACTTGGCTATCAAATCCAAGTTTTTCAGTCTGATGGAGGGGGTAAATATAATGCTTTCACGTTTCAAAAACTTTTAACAGAAAATGGAATATCACACAGAAAATCTTGCCCTTATACACCTCAACAAAACAGTTCAGCAGAAAGGAAACATCGTCATATTATTGAAACTGCTGTAACTTTACTTGTAACCGCTTCTTTACCAAAAAAGAATCTGGTATCATGTTGTAGCAACTGCAACTTATCTTATTAATCGCATGCCTAGTTCAACCACATGTAATAAATATCCATATGAATTATTTTTTCATTCAAAACCAGACTATACTCATTTACGTGTCTTTGGTTGTGCCTGCTATCCAAGACTAACTGATTACAACTCTTCCAAACTAGATTCTAAGACTAAAAGATGCAAATTTCTTTGTTATGCTTCTGGATATAAGGGATATATTTGCTTTGATACTTCTGCTAACAATTTTTTTATCAGCAAGGATTTTCACTTTAATGAATTTTCATTTCCTTTTGCTATATCTTCATCTATCTCCAACTCACATTCCGACTTTTTTGTTCAGGCACCACTTTCACATCCACGGCCCCTTTCCATTCTGGTTTCATACCAGAAAACCCTAATTCTGAGGGTGATGCCAATCTGAAGCCACATGGACAACCTGATTCATCTCCACCACCTTTGCAGCCTATGAACAAAACTCCAGATACTACACATAATACTACACATGATCAAAGTGGTGGATCCATGCATGTCTCATACCCATTGCCCTGGCTTGGCAGATTCAGTCAACCCTATGATGATAACCCCCACCCCCAACCCTCCCCTCCTGTTCCAGCTGCAACAGGACAACATCCAATGCAGACACGCAGTAAATTGGGAATCATCAAACGCAAATTAGTTTATTATTTCAATCCTACTTCTTTTGTTGGTTTTTGTGCTACTGCTCACTCTCACACACAACTTTTTGATCCTACCTCTTTTACAGAAGCTGTCAAATTCCCACATTGGCAACAAGCCATGAGTGAAGAATTTAACAGTCTTCTTCAACAAAAAACATGGAGTCTTGTCCCTACTCCTCCTCATGCTAATGTTATCGGCAACAAATGGGTGTTTCACACTAAATTTATCCCAAATGGTTTGGTCTCTAGGTATTAAGCCTGTTTAGTGGCTAAAGGGTTCCATCAAAATCAAGGAATTGATTACGATGAAACCTCTAGCCCCGTGGTCAAACATGCCACTGTTCGCACTATCTTAGCTTTAGCAGCTACGTTTTCATGGCCTTTACAACAACTTGACATGAAAAATGCATTTTTACACGGCTTCCTCCGTGAGACAGTTTACATGAAGCAACCTGTTGGGTTTACAAACCCAGACTTTCCAAATCATGTTTGTTGCTTACATAAGTCCATTTATGGGCTAAAATACGCCCCCAGGCCTGGTTTGAACGTTTCACCACCTTTTTACTTTCTTTGGGCTTCAAAGCCTCAACTGCTGACTGTTCTTTATTTTTCCGACATTCCAACAATAAACTCACAATTTTATTGTTGTACGTCGAAAACATCATAATAACCAGGAATGATATTCCTTACATTTCTAGTCTTACCCAAAAACTCAACACTGAATTTTCAATGACTAATCTTGGTCCGTTAACTTATTTTCTAGGGTTGCAAATCAAACGCACTTCACATGGGATCTCTGTTACACAAGAAAAATACATTGTTGATTTACTTGCTCGTTTGAATATGATTCACTGCAAACCTAGTCCAACCCCCCTTGCTAGCGGTATCAAATTTCACATCCTTCAAGGGGATTTACTACCTGATGCTACTATTTATCGTCAACTTCTTGGTGCGCTTCAATACTTAACTTTTAGTAGACCTGACATAGCTTTTGCCGTTAATCACTTATGCCAACTTATGCATCAACCCACAACAGTTCATCTCAGTGGCGCCAAACGCGTTCTGAGATCTCTTCAAGGAACAAAAACGCATGGCTTATATTATCAAACTAGTCATCTACCTATTCAAGTTTTCACTTATTCGGATTGGGCCGGAGACCCGACGGATTGCCTTAGCATCACTGAGATCGTGCTCTTTCTAGGCCCAAATCTAGTGCACTGGTCTACTAAGAAGCAGCCCACTGTATCTCGCTCCTCAAATGAGGCCGAGTATAGTACTTTAGCTACTGGTGCAGCCGATCTATCTTGGTTTAGACAAATTTTTTATGATCTTAACATTCGCATTGATAAACCACCTCTTTTATGGACTACAATCTATCTGCTTTAGCTCTTACTGCTAATCCACTCTTTCATTCCCGAACCAAACATATAGAATTGGATTACCATTATATACGCGAGCAAGTTATATTAAGACACCTTAATGTAGCTCCTATTTGTGGTGCTGATCAAATTGCGGACATTTTTACAAAATCTCCCCCTGCTGCTCAGTTTGACAAGTTTCGAGATAAACTGATGGCTCATGCTTCACCAACAATTTAAGGGGGCGTTACAGGAGATCCAAGATGTATGAATCCCAAAGCTCAACTGATCCAAGAAACATGAAGCCCAAAGCTCCAGCCCATCTTCTATTAAAGCCCATTAGCTGTAACCCTAAATGTGCCTCGTTATTTCTCTCAAACTCTAAGGGTATTACGGTCTTTTTATTCTCTGTACGAAACCCTAACAGCTCATCCAGCCGTTGGTTTCTTTGATCTTATCCACCCGTTGGTGTGACTTGTACATATAGTAAATGTATTATGCTTGATTAATTAATGTAAATACTTTCTCTAGAGACTTCATTCCGTCTTTCTTCTTCTAGGGTTTCAACCCTTATTCATTCACCAACTCTTTCAAAGATGTGTTTGTTTCTTTTGGGATTGGATTGAACTCAGTCATTGATGGGATTGTTCAACACCACCCTGAGATGGGTGACGATTTTCGCTCCTGTGGACTCGTTTTCGTGGCGTCTTCTTGGCCTTTGTTGGACATGTTGGTGAGGTTTCACTTGGTGCCACATAGGCTTTCTTACTTGGAATTGGCTTCATTGCCTGAGGGGACCACTGTGAAGACACTGGCAAGTGAAAGAAACTTTACTGTCACTTCAGGAAGAAATGTTATAGTTCTGATAATCTGGATGGTGGTGGTGGTTGTGGTGTTGAGAGAGAGATGGAGGGTTTGAAGATAAGAATTGGGTGGAGAAAGATGAGCAAGAGAAACAGGTCTTGGGTGTAGATTATATGGATAGGGTTATTTTAGTTTTCTTTTTTGCAGACGTTCTTTTAGTTGTTTAGATTGTATGTTTTGGGTTATCAAACAAAATTTAGTGTTTGGGTCAGATTAGTTGCCCAATAAAATGTGTTTAGTTAGTTTAAATAGGTTATATTTTAGGCCACAAATCTGGTGTGAAAAGGTGTAGAGAAAAAATGGGTATTATATTGGGGATAAAATAGTCAAACAACATAGTAATGATGGGTGATATAGTTTAATTAGATTATATTTTGGGGCACAAATCTGGTGTGAAAAGGTGTTGAGAAAAAATGGGGTATTATTTTGGGGGTAAAATAGTCAAGCAACATAGCAAATGATGGACGATATAGTAATGCACAGAGGCAATATTGTCCGAAATAATCCAATCAACCACTTTTCTAGTGGAACCAAACAGAAGGGTGGTCATTGTCCACATAATATTCCGTTAACTAGATGCAGAGTGTCTTTATCCAAAACACAGGGTAGCGAGATGAAATTTTCCCTAAAATCTGGGGTGGTAAATGGCTTCTACCCTATATATTATAATTTGGGTGGTTATTTTTATAAAACATTATTTAATTCTTACAAAGCCACTACTCGTAGTTATGGTTAAAATGACAAATTTAGCCCTCTCCTAAAAGTAAACATGCTGTAATCAATTGCCTTTATTACCTTCCTCCTCTGTACTCCCAAGACCTTGTTTTTCTCTCATAAAACTCTTGCTCTGCAAATTTTTCGCAGCATACCCAAATCCCTAGTTAGACAAAAGCCATGTGAAAATTCAGTACCATGAAAGTTAT
Source organism: Linanthus parryae (assembly GCA_023055425.1). Lineage (NCBI taxonomy): Eukaryota > Viridiplantae > Streptophyta > Magnoliopsida > Ericales > Polemoniaceae > Linanthus > Linanthus parryae. Next base: position 6,353,554 of record JALGPY010000002.1, read on the forward strand.
GATTAAGAAAGACATCAACAGAGCTCAACTTAAGTTTCGGAAAAGAATTTGGTTAAATGGTTTCACCCTTACTCTGCTCAACTCATGAATTGGAGATGACTTAAGAGGAATTAGGAGGAATAACTAAAATATTTTGACGATTGATTTTTTATTGTGTAGCTGTATTGCAACAATTTGGGAAACCTGGGAATTGAATTGAGAAACTTCATTTGGTTGTTGTGGAATTGATAAACAGGGCATAGCTTGTGGGTGATATGGGTTTTTAACGTCCATTGATAAGCATACATTTATATTCAGCTAGAGAATTTCAATCTCGGAACATTCTGATAGGGGTAGTGATATTTATTATTTATTAGTTTTTTGAGTTGTTTAGTATTTAATGGTTCCGGGCTTAGCCCGTAGAATCAGGGTTAGATTATTGGTCTATTTAATCTTTCGTTATGAATCAGTCATTGAATAAGAATATTTCTGAACCCTTATCTCTCCGTACTTAAGTCTTTGCTTTGACTCTTCCCTTTCGGTCTATCTCCCTACCCAATTTCTTCATCTAAATCTTTCTAATTATCTCTATTTCAATATCTTTTCGTATCATTGGTGCTTTCATTGTTAACGACAGTCAGATCTTCTCTGCGTCGTTCGTTTCTCAAGCTTCGTCACAATGGATCATACCTCCGAACCCTCCATGGCAGATCTCGTGGCGGCCCTGAACGACTGCAATCAATAGGATGCGTCGCATAAACAAAGTTGTCGATTCGAACTATTACGAAGATGGCGAGCTACCAGCGATTTAACCATCGCCGCCGCCGCAGGAACAAACTCAACAAAAATCAACAACCACTGTCGCAAGCGCACAAGCGGCACCAGATCGATTATCACGCTTGTGCCGCTGACTTCACAGCCCTCCAAATCAAGCCGACTACACAGCCATTATCACCACTACCTGTGCTACAGCCGCCACTGCTGTTGGAGAAAAAACTGCAGCCGCGACGGAGAAACAACAGCTACCGCAAGACGAGGTTCCTCAATTGGCCACCCCCACCTCTGGCCTTCTGCCTGCAAACGAGCCTCCAATCGAAGCAATACCCAATACCGGCTTCAGGTCTAATCCCAATCAAACAACTCCAGTCGGCGACGACCTCAAACCACAAGCCCCCATCCTCAATAACCCAGAAATGCCGGCCAACATCGAGCTACCGCCGCTCCTAAACTCGCTCGCGCGACCACCTGAAGCCTCCGCCGATCTCCAATCATCCACTCACAGGCTTAGCCATCACCAATTGGCCAGCGCACAAACCCGTCCTGCGCCGCCGCGACCTGAAACCTTCGAGAGCATCGACGGCGTCGTCTAACCCTTCGCCTACAATAACGGCGACGTACAGCTCCGGTCGAAACCCCTCCTGTCGCTCCAACCAAGAACACCAACCGCCGACTACTCACACAACTACCACCTCGTGGCTCAACCTACCGGAACCTCCTCTAGTTTCTGTGTTCAGCATGAAACTAGGGCTGCTAATGCAATTGGGCTTGATTTTCATATTCGGGCTCCAATATATAATTGGGATCCTTTCTTATTTTGGCCCAACCCAGCTGATGGTCTTAGATTTAATTTCGTATGTGGGTTTGGTTACCTACTTGGGCTGCAATCCAAGGTGTCAAATAAATTTGGGCCTAAATCCTATTTGGGTTACCAACATAATTTGGGTCCGCCTATTGTAGATAGATCTTAGCCATGTGGCGGTCATCCAGCACACCTAGCTGTGCTCCACACACACTGGATCACCACCCGCGCTGATCCACGTGGGGGCTGCGAGACATGGCCCTCGCATACCACCACACGGGACTTGTAGGGACTTAGTGGTTTGGAGGCTAGAGTAAGTCCTGTCGCGCGCAAGTGACAACCAAGCCCGCGCCCGACCTTTAGTAGCTGCTTTGAGAGATTTATGGCACGAGCTCCATAGAACCGGTCAACCTCATAACGGTTCCGGTATACACGGACGACGTGCGTAACGGTCCCTATATATGCGGACGAACGTGCCGTTGTGGTTAAGCTAATTAAGCCGCCATTAATGGGTGCATTAACCCACTACAACGGTCACATTCTCCGTTATATATAGGATTGTTAACCCTTCCATACAAGAACGAATCAGCTGAGATACGCGGAAGCTCTGCCAAAATTCTGTCTCTCTCTCATACAATACTATTGCCTTACTCTCTCCATACACACAACCCTACTCTTCCTGTGTTCTTATCCTCTGCTCTTGGTGTATATTGAATCCTCCCTAGAGGATTCTCTCGTACACATTTGGTGAACCCGACGTGAATCTTACCACTCTAAGAAACCATGTCTCATGATGATGATACCAGTCACCCGTCTCCCTCTACAGAGACAACCTCAGGGTAGGAGACTCGCCTTCAGCCCACGGAAACTGGTGGCACTCCGACGTTGGAAGCGTTGAACGCCACTCTTCAGAGTCAGGCTAAGGCTCTTCAAGCCCAATCTGCACAAATGTCACAGATTATGTCCTTCTTGGGATCCCTTGTTCAGAATCCGGCGTTGCAAACCGTTGCTGCTCAAGGAAATACAATTCCTGTCTCCCAAGGAGCGGAGGTAACACCTGCACTACCCAACCCTAATTTGCAAAGCCCACCAGTAGCAACCCAATTCCACACTGCTCAAGGGCAAATGAGCCAGATGCCAACTTTGGCTACATCTGGTTCACAACTCTCAGCCCCCCCTTTCAATATCCCGTCACAGTATCCTCTGCCTCCTCCGCCGGCAGCCGTGAACAATACAGCTTATGTCCCCAATCCGACCGTTACGTATATGCCCCCGCCATCTGTAACCCTTCCTCCTGCTGTAGGGGGAGTACATCAGCAAGCATGACGACCTTGGAGCAACGCATAGAAAACTTCCTGGCCAACCAACATTTCACAGAAACCATCATTTCGAAAGTCCACAACGCCCCTCCTATCCCTCAGGAGATTTACTTGAGGCCCAACCCCACCGGGTATAAGGCCCCCAAATGGGACAAATTTGAAGATGTCAACGGGAATGCTCAAGAACACGTCATGCGTTTCATCGACGTGATGGGGCCGTACGGGGCTGATCCCAAGCTGATGATGCGTGAGTTTCCAAAGACCTTTGGAAATGTGGCCTATAAGTGGTACAGATCGCTGGAGGCTGGATCTCTCAAGACCTGGGACGACTTGGTCAAAAAGTTCTATACCAAATTCTTCCAGGTGGAGGAGAAGGTTACCATGATAAATATTTCGCGCATGTATCATAAGCGCGAGGAGGATGGTATTACTTTCATCAAGAGATTCAAAGCGAAGTCTCTAGAGTGCAGAGATGAAGTGCTCGAAGGCCGGCTTGTGGATATATGTCTCCAATGCATGCATGACGAGTAAAAATGTATGCTGATCAACTTGCAAACTCCTACTTTTTCGAAGTTTATGGAATGTACGAAGAACATAGAGCCTATAGTCGAGAGGCAAAAGAAAAAGCATGCTCCTGAGCGATCTCCTGGCGGACAAACTTTCAAGATTCGGAGGTTTAGTTACAAGAGGGGGTGTGAAGCTGAGGTTAATACAGTTTTGCCGCACAAGCAGCCCAGAGTAACGAACTCAGACGCGCCACCTCTACCATGCTCGATAGAGGAAGTTACTGACTTGTGTAAACAGTGGCGTAAAGATGGAATCTTGCCTCCGCTCGAAAGGATACCCTCCAGGGAGATGATGAGGGACCCGAAGTGGTGCGAATGCCATGGAAGAATTATGCACCCCACAGCTGATTGCAAGAAACTCAGGCACATGGTGAGCCGAAAAATGAAGGAGGGCGAGCTGATTGTCAGCGATCAGAGGCAGGATGTGCCAAGCAATCCGCTGCCAGCTCCTGTGGAGAAAGAGCCGAAAGGCAAAGAGGTAGCCATGATTGCGATCATGGATCTTGAAGAGATCGCGGAAGACGGCCTGCCTATCATTGCTGAAATTCACAACGATGAGGACTACAGTATAGACACGGAGGACGAGCGTGCCGATCAAATGAAGGGGTCGCACGGATTCAGCAAGTTCTTCAACGAAATGAATTTTTCGGACATGTGCCGAAAAGAAATGACAAAGGAGATTTTAAGGGTAGCAGAAGACTTCGAGGAAGATATCGTGGTCTCGAATGGAAAAGTTGTTAGGGCGTCTCGCTCTACGGAAAAGGTTATGACCTTCTCCGCAAATGACAAGAAGACGGATTCGAATCACCAGAAGCCTTTATACGTAACGGCGGTGATTAATGATTTTGAATTCAAAAGGGCATTTGTTGATGGAGGAGCAGCCGTCAACGTGGTCTCGCTCAACACGTTAAAGTTGGCAGGAATCCTAGAGAAGAAGATTGTCAGACGCCCATCCCCGCTGATGGGATTCGGGAGTGATTCCAGGATGACGATATGGTGGATTCGTCTGGGCGTCCAGATAGGGAAAATCAAATGTTCAGCCAAATTCTACGTCATTGATGCGAATACTACGTATCACATGATCATAGGGCGAGCTTGGATTCATCGCTTCGATGCAGTCCCCTCGACAGCTCACCAAGTGATGAAGGCCATCGAGAACGACAGGATAGTGGAGATACCGGCTTTGGTAAACCCCTTTAATCTAAATGAGGCGCACCTCACTGAAGCAGTGTGGTTTACTGAAATGGCGGACGAGCAAACGCCAGGGCCGTTTAATCTGACTCCTTTGCCTCGATGGGAGGACATCAAGGATCAATCGCCAGCGGGAGTGATGGTGACAAGGGAAGATGCTAAGGAAAAGTTGTCCGCACGTGAAGAGGCACTGCCGGTCGCCTATAAAAGAAAGAACGTGTACACTCTGAAAAGAGTGGTAAAACATGATCTCGCAGGCAAAGAGATAGAAAGTTTCTACTCCAATGGAAAGAAATGCTACCGCATATGAAGGTGCGCAGGGGTACCCCCATTCGAGCATGGGGATATCCCTGGGCAAATAAATCAAATCGAGCATGTCACAGAGGTAGACAAACCAACATCAGAGGTGTTAGAATATAAGATGAAAGAGGCACCTGAATGTATGGAGGATAAGCCGAAGCCCCAGAAGCAAGAGCTGAAGGAAGTATTCCTGAGCCCAGGAGAAGAAAAGAAGAGGCCCGTCTTTCTAAGTGCAGACCTCACAAGCGACGAAGAAGCAAGATTGCTACAGCTGCTAACTGAATACAAAGACGTGTTTGCCTGGGAATACGATGAAATTCCTGGTTTGGACACGAGCATCACTATGCACAGGTTAGATGTGATCCCAGGATCCAAACCGGTAAAGCAGAGCACGAGAAGCTTCAGGCCGGAGATAAATGTGAAAATCAAGCAGGAAATTGTAAAGCTGTTGACTGCCAGATTCATCGAGCCGAATTATCATCCCACCTGGTTGGCCAACATTGTGCCTGTGGTAAAGAAGAATAGGTAGCTTCGCATTTGTGTAGACTTCAGAGATCTCAACCGCTTCTGCCCCAAGGATGATTTCCCGTTGCCCAACATCGATATGCTCATTGACTCCACTGCGGGCCATCGAATTTTCAGCTTCATGGATGGTTTCAGTGGGTACAACCAGATTAAAATGGACCCTGAAGATGCACGGAAAACCGCGCTCATCACGCCGGTGGGAGTCTTTAATTACACGGTTGTGCACAAGAGAATCCGGCGGGGAGCACTCTGTGTACACCGTGAGTAGGGGATAGGAAATGGCACAGGAAGAGTTGGGTTGTGCGTAGGGATAGAGTAAGGCAGTAGTAATGTCTGAGAGAGAGAGACAGGGGTTTGGCAGAGCTTCCGCGTATGTCTGGTGTGTCCCCCTTTGTAGGGAAAGGTTAACGTCCTATATATAACGGAGAATGTGACCGTTGCAGTGTGGTTAATGCGCCCATCAATGGCGGCTTAATTAGCTTAACCGCAACGGCACGTTCGTACGCGTATATAGGGACCGTTACAGCACGTTATGCGCCAATACCGGAACCGTTATGGGGGTGACCGGGTTTGACCGGATTGACCGGGTTTATGGAGCTCGTGCCATAAATCTCTCAAAAGTAGTTACCAAAGGTCGCGCGCGGGCTTGGCTCGCACGCGACAGGACTTACTCCTGCCTCCAAACCACTAAGTCCCTACAAGTCCCGTGCAGTGGTATGCGAGGGCTCTGTCTCGCAGCCCCCACATGGATCAGCGCGGCTGGTGATCCAGTGTGTGTGGAGCACAATATGGTGTGCTAGATGATTGCCACGTGGCCAAGATCTGTCAGCTCAGAAAGCACTATCTACATTAGCCCCCTTTCTGCACGTGAAGACTCATAGCCGGATAGACTTCCATGCGCAGGAACCAACGTACGCGTCGCCGCCACGCACCAATTCAAATGTATGCAAGTTCAGCCCCCATGCGTGCCATTATGACCTAAGACCCCTAGAGTCGTGCCGTCTGGCCTTTAGGGTTTTAGGCTTGACGTCAGCTTGTCCTGTGATTGCGCGATTCGACGGTGACGGTTGCGATTCGACTACTGAAAGGACGCAACCCTTCATTGTTTTTGGATAAATACTCTGTACTCTCCATTGTTGCAAATCATCACTTCTTTCTCTTAAAGTGAATGATACCCGGAAGCCTTCAAGAGCAGATTCAGATAATCAATCACCAGTTCTCTCTTGTCAATCGTCTTCTTCAATTGTGCACATCCAAGCAAGCTTTACCAAAACAAGGTTGGCCTTGTTCAATTGCGTTTGATATAGTGATATATGCTTTGAACTGCGTTGAATCTTGCAAACCCGTAACATATTATCCACTGCAACTTATGAAGAAGTTCTCGATCTTTGAATCTAATTTCAACCTAACCCCCAAATAATAAGGATCTTGAAGATAGGGTTTCTGAAATCCCTGATAATGTAAACGATTCCAATCTTCTAGCTTTGAAAATTGCCACTGGATTGTTTATCTTTCTTCCAATAAACCCCCGTATGCTTAGAGCTGAATCTTGAAATTCGAACTAAAGTATGTGTACTTCTCCCCCCTTTTTTCTTGCTTTTCCGCAGGAATGGCAAAGACAAAAGGAACCAGACCCATTAAGGAGGTCGAAGAAATACCTGATCTTCCACGAGCTTTATGGCGAAAAGCTCCCTATCTGGGCGGCAAGGACTTTTATCATGCCAGGGTCAAGGCGAAGAAATTGCCAATCGCTGTCTCCGGTGAAGCATTACAAACGTTTCCAGTTAACTCGGCGTTGCTCGAATTGATCGATTCCGAAGATGTGGTTCGATTGGGGGTCAAAAATGGGTACTTCCCATACACTGCGATTTCTACTCAAGCATTTGTTCAGAAATTGGACTTCATGGATGAATGGATTGACCATGTGTTGACCAATCATGCCGTGACTTTGAACGATGCCGGAATATACTTCGCAGTTCGTGCTATGAAGGGTGCTGCCGTGAAGCTGGATCAGTCCATGCTTCTAAACCTTCTTTCCCGTTACTCGCCTGCGACTCACACATTCCATTTTGCTGAGTTCGAGGCTGATCCCACGCTCGAAGATGTGCACATGTTGTACGATTTGTCTCCCGTGGGCGAGGTGGATCTTTTGAGTCCCTTGAGGACGGATGCGGAGATCGCTCTGTACAAGCAGATGGAGGAGTGTTTGTCAGAGGTGAAGAAAATTTCCACCCGGTGGACTCCTACAGAAGTCCTTCCTGACTGGCAGTTGGTTGACACATCTGCGAAGAATACTTGGAACAAGTGGGTCCAATACTTTTTCCGTGGCTATGCGAACAACAGTATCACCAAGAAGCTTCTGAGTCGAAACCCGAAAGCTAAGAACTATGTAAATGGAAAGGGTTATCACTTGACCCTATGCGCCTTCCTCTGTGCCTGGTTGTCGAGGTACTTAATCGATGGTCACCCGCATGATGGGGTCTTTTATCACGTTCTGCCTCTTGCTGTGAAATTGGCCCTTGGTTAGAAGGTCGCACTCGGACCCTTAGTCTTGGTCACACTGTACTACAGGCTGGATCAGCTGGTTGTGGCGATGAAGGAATCGCGTGGCCGCCTCGACGTACTGACTTACATTAACATTGCTTTCTTGACAATGTGGGTCTTCGAGCGATGGCCCTCTTATGCCCCAGTCGCTTCCAAGCCCAGCAAATGGTGTCCCCCAGGTACGGAAGAGGAACGTAACAACGGCAGGGCTGCGAGGTGGTTTGGAACTAACTTTCACAAGTGCGTTTGGAGCCTGATATGCGACGATCGGGAAGAGTTTATAGCTAGGCCTCACGCCATGCGCGTGCGATGGTTCCCAAAACTGTATCCCTCCAAGGCTGTTGCTTTCTCAGAAGAGCTCCTTTTCGAGGGCGGGGAGCATTTCCACGAGCGCTATCGCGAATTCTTTTGCTGGTGTCTGCGAGGTTCCCTTCCTGCTCTTGCGGAGCATGTACGTGAGCTCGCACCAGGTACGAGAGAATTAGCGTGGATGTCGATCCCACTCGCGTGTCTCCCCAGTTTGGCTTTGATGCAGTAGCACCCTCAATCTGGCCGCAGTCTATCATCAGAGGCTGCTACAAGCGGTTATTGTCGAAGGAGTGTAAAACAATCTTGATGAGCAATCTTCCCTTTGAGCAACCTCCAGGCAACCGTGAAGGCGGCTATTCCAGAAACTGGATCGCCTACTGGAACGCCCAGCAGACGAGGTTCGAGACGCAGTCGGTCCCCCAGCCAAGTAGAGCTCCTGTGATCAAGAGGAATTCTTTCCATTTTCGTCCTAATTGTAGCCTGGACGAGTCTGAATATGGTTTCTATTCATTGGTGGATCGCGAGAACCATCTGTGTCCCTCCATCATTCTAGATGAAAAGATCGCTGCGGTTAGGAAAGGCGATTCGCATGTCATCAGATATAGCGAAACTTTTGCTAAGGTAAGCAACTTTTCTTACACGCGCTAAGCTTCTTTACTTCAATATATTGAAAACTTCATACTACGTTTCCTGCTGTAGTGCCATGTGCGGAGGTTCGCATCGGGTGAGCGTTCCAAATCGCTGGTTACCACCATTGTTACTGCAAGAAGACAAGGACAGCCGTTTCGGCTGGCATCGAAAATGGATCCCGCGGTCGAGACCAGGATTCGCGAGATCATGAATGCTTTCGCTGATTCGCTGATAGACAACACTCCTGCCTTGTCTCCCCCTAGGGATGATCCGTCTCCTCCAGCTACTGCTGCCCCGAGAGAGAAGAGGCCCAGGCAAAGGGGAATTACAATTTCTTCTCCTAGAAGCGCTCCAGCTTCCCCTCCTGCGAGATCCCTTTCTGCCAGGGATAAAGGTAAAGGTCGCATGACCAGTAAAGCGCGAAAGGAGCTCGCAGTGGAGACCTTTGTTCCGTTCGGCCAGGAGGAAGAAGAGGAAAGAAGAGAAACAAGAGAAGGAGACGAAGAAGAAGAAAGAATCGAAGATGTCGGTGAAAGAGAAAGAGATGAGATACAAGAGGAAGACTCGGGAGGTATCTCAATCGTACTTCTCTTCTCATTACCTTAACTCTTATGCAATCTTATCTGAACGAGTTGTTTCTTTAGCAGATGATGATGATGATGACGAGACCATCGGTGGCCTCTTGGCCAAGAAGCAGAAGAGAGGTTCTCATTCTGGTGTTTCTGATGAAGCCATAAGCGAGGATATTCTTGCCGAGTCCAGGAGAACAGCTGCGGAGGCTGCTGAAAGAAGAAGGAAGCAAGAGGAAGAGGAGCTCGAACACGTGAAGCAGAGGAGCCTAGAAGAACAACACGTCGACGACTTAGTGCGTCCTGATGAGGAAGATGTGCTTCCCGAAGAGGTGGCTCCTCAAGGCGAAGAGGAGGATGCGGCTCCAGAAGAAGATGCAGCAGCTCTAGAGCAAGCCCAAGCAGACTTCGAAGAAATCGCAGGCGGTAACGAAGGTGAGATTTTTAATCTCGCCGTAACTTACCGAGATGTAATTGTTGGTGCGCTAAAGCACGGTGTGTCAAAAGCTGACATTCGCCGTTGGCTAGTAGGCAAGTGCGGTGAACCTTCAGGTAATTATTTGAGCAACATGCGTGAACTTGGCTTAACAATCCAAACATAATCATGACTGGTTTCTCCGCGCCCCAGGTCATGCTCACCTTAAATACATGCTTAACGAAGATACATTAATAGGGCAAGGTTCCACGTCCTTAGCATATGACGAGGACGCTGCGATCCCACCTTCGCGTGGAGGTGCTCGCTCTTGTCTTACCAAAGATAATAAAATAGTGTACGATACAAGTTACCTCACACCATCGTATTTTTGTATCGTAGGTAATGCTGGCGAGGCCGTGTTGGAGCAAAGGAATCAACCTTCTGCATCCTATGTCCCGGTGCCGAGTTCTCATACTGAGAAGCCCGTCGCAGCTGCTGAATATGCAGGAGAGCCCCTCGAAGACATCATTGAACTTTCAGATGATGCCGAAGCTGACACCGTGTTGATGGAGGAAGATGCCCATGCCGGTGCTGAGGAAATAAGAATGCACACTGATGATGCTATCGCACTTGAAGGTATCCTTCCTCCAGCTGCAACTTCTGCTGCCGCCATGCCTCCGGCAATGACTGAGCTTGCAGCACCTCTTCCTGCGTGGAACTTTTGGGGTTCGCAGGTCGGGGCAGCAATCGCACCGGGTGCAGCTTATACTCTTCCCCCCAACTATGAGGAGTTAGAGCTCGCCGCTGATAAAAGGGCGATGGAGCGAGGACAGTCTTCAACTACCCCATCGATGCGCATTCCTTCTCTGCGCCAGATCCTTGAAGGAACCGGTATGTTGTGGTTTACTGTTCGCATCTTGCATTCTTTGCTTACGAGTTTGTCAGTCTAATCTTGACTTTAACATTGCTTTAGGGTTGAAACAAGCCGACGTGGACTGGCTAGTTCGCATGCGTCTCTCCTATCCCCAATCGTTTGTGAGGTCTCTGGAGATAGGCCCCTTTGATAGAAGGCTTTTTCTGACTGAAGCCATCTGGATTTTAGAGCAGCTGTCCGCGGCCACACCTGCGACCATTTCTCTTCAAAGCGCGGAATTGCTTTTTGGTATGTGCCAGAACCTTCTCGCCAAAGTTCAAGGCAGGCTGGGCTTTGGGTTTCTTGTCAAAAGAGTCACCCTGATTCGCGCGGCCGTGACCTTGAAACGCGGCCACCAAAACCTCGCAGCTGAGCAGCAGAAGGTAGAGCAACAAAGACAAAAGGTTGAAGAGGCTGTGAAGCTCTTTCATGAGATGAACGCCAAATGCGAGCAATTGAAACAAGAAGTGGAGCAAGTAGAAAATCTGAGCCGCCAGTTTACTCCTAACGATTCCTTGATCAAGGGATTGTTTTGAAAAAAGTAGCAAATTACTGTAATGTTGCTAGGGTTTCTCCCCCTTTTTTTTCAAAAATAATTGAATTGCCCGTTTTGCCCTTTTCGGGATTTGCTCGAATATCTCTGTGCATATCAATTTATGACGTCATCAATTGATATTCTGCCTTGATTCTCGCGCTAATTGCTCATTAGATAGGCACGCCTTCCTTGGGAAGTCCATACGTATCATGACTATCAGTCATTAATTAGGATACAAAACCGAATCGTCGTAGCCTTTAGTAGGGTAATTGATTGTTACCGCTTTTCAAGGCGTAAGTGATTGATCCTTACCCTCTTTTCAAATTCTGCTGACTCATCTTGGTAACTGAAGAGTCTCCACAAGGTCTATATAAACCCTGCCTTTTGCTATTTGGGTTCTTTATCCCACAATGTGGCTTGCCGTGAGTGTTTACGACTACTGGCTTCAACGCTTGTTTTTCGTTGATTCATGGCAGCTTCAAGTTGTGAAACCTGAGTTTGCACTTTGTGCTATAGAAATAGTTTCCAAGATCCGCTTTGTAAGGCTTATTGATCTTTATAACTATCATAAAGAAGATGCAGATAATACCTCATGTTTGCTCGAAGAATTTTCTTCGTCTATTATGCTTGCAGGTCGTGGTGCAGCGCCGTACTGACCTTGCTACCGACTCGTAATGAACGGCGGGATTCTCCTCCAGCATGCCCGGAGGAGAATTTCTTGCCTCCTCGTTCTTGAACTCGGGGTGGCGAGCCAATGCTCTCGTCTCCGTGGACTAGGAGCCTCTGGACTTTGGAGCTGCTGCTTGCCTGTTCTTCACAGCCGCATACGCCGGAACAGGTGGTTCCTCTGGCACATATCTTGATCAGACAGAGGTCTTGTCAGATCCTGAGATCCTGAACATAGCGTCGCAGGAACTCCCTACAGATAGGCTTAAAAGATCAATTAAGATCGTATTCGCAGGTGGTTCCCTACTTCTTCTCGCAGGTGGTTCCCTGCTATGACCATTAGATCGATCCTTTTCTAGTTAGGATTCCCTCGATGTGTAACTTCAGTGTGTGAGTTACTATTTAGATGCATTGTAAGCCATGTTGGCTGCGTAGTTAGCTTGAGCTGAGCTTTTTCGCTTGTAAGCTGTTATCTAGACAGATAAATTGTAAGTCATTTTGACTCATAATGATAAATCGCTTTGTATGATTTGCTGTCTTGTTACAACAAATTACGATTTCGCACGCGTATTGACAAATTTCGCCTTCTGTAGTGCTGTATAAACACTTTGCATTGTCGCTTATGATTTGCTATCTGCCGGATAGATTCGCAGATATAATCTTAGATCATTCGAGATCGTATTTGCGCAGCTTTGCTACCTCGGCGGATAGGCTTGTGATTTGCTTTAGATTTAAGTGCAAGTGCTATCTCATCAGATAGGCTTTTGTAGATCACTTAAGATCATTTTGCATAATGTTGCTATCATGACAGATAGACTTAAGAATCATTTTAGGATCGCATTTGCATAGTGCTGCTATCGTGACAGATAGGCTTTGAAAGATCATTTGAGATTATGTTTGCATAGGCTGCTATCGTTACAGATAGGCTTAAAAGATCAATTAAGATCGTATTCGCATGGGCTGCTATCGTGACAGATAGGCTTAAAAGATCACTTAAGATCGTTTTCGCATGGGCTTCTATCGCGGCAGATAGGCTTAAAAGATCAATTAAGATCGTATTTGCGTGGGCTGCTATCGTGACAGATGGGCTTAAGAGATCAGTTAAGATCGTATTTGCATGGGCTGCTATCGTGGCAGATAGGCTTAAAAGATCAATTAAGATCGTATTTGCGTGGGCTGCTATCGTGACAGATAGGCTTAAAAGATCAGTTAAGATCGCATTTGCATGGGCTGCTATCGTGACAGATAGGCTTAAAATATCAGTTAAGATCGCATTTGCATGGGCTGCTATCACGGCGGATAGGCTTCTGCTAACAGTGATAATGAACTAAATTAAGCAATAAAGACAGCTAGAAGCATAAAGTTCTTCTCATTTGGAAGAAGTCTTTTATTATAAAACTCTCGTATGGGAGAGATGAGATTACAATTCTCTCATATGGGAGAGAAGATGTGCGAATCATGGCAATACGGAGCATAAAGAAAATGTTGTAATATAACGCGTATAACAAGAGAAGTTAAGGATAGTATCCAGCGCATATTGACTGAGCTTGGGGTTGAGGTCGTTCCATGTAACCTCCGTATGCTACAGTAACCACTGTCAAAGACTTCCGTGACTTCAAAGGGTCCTTCCCAATTGGCTGCGAATTTTGGATGAGCTGCCTCTCGCATGCAATGATCAGATGCGCGTAAGACCAAATCTCCAACTGTGAAATCTCGACGTTGGACTGTTTTGTTGTATGCGCGAGCGATCCTTTCTTGGTAACGTTTGTTGGTCCTTTTGGCTTGCTCCCGCTTTTCTTCCAGCAGGACTAAGTCATGATCGCGTTGGTTGTCATATAACGCGTGAAAAGCCAACCTTGCGGAGGTAACCTTCACTTCCGCTGGTACCACAGCCTCAGCTCCGTAGCACAAAAGGAACGGTGAGACCCCTGTGGGTGTCCTTGGAGAAGTCCGATAAGCCCACATGGCTATGCTTAAAGAATCAGCCCACTTCTTGTGGTCATCTGCGACCATCTTGCTCAAAATCCTCAACAGCGTTTTGTTGGTTGCTTCTGCTTGCCCATTCCCTTTCGGATAGTATGGAGTGGAGCATATCTGCCTGATGTTGTATTCTGCTAGCTTTGCGGCCACCTGGCGATTAACAAAAGGAGTGCCATTATCCGAAAGGATGGTGTTGGGAATTCCGAACCTGCATATGATGCTTTCTTGTATGAAATGTACCACAGCTAACGCATTTGCTGTCTTCAGTGGTATCGCTTCTACCCACTTGGTGAACAATTCGGTCGCGGTGAGAATGAAGTGATTCCCGTGTGAGGTCGGTCGAATGGGACCAATGAAATCCAGAGCCCATGTGTGAAACGGCCATGGTGTTCCCAATGCATGTAGATCTACGGCAGGGGCGTGCACTAGATTGCCTTTGAATTGACACTCCTGGTAGCGTCTTACTTTGGTGCGGCAATCAGCCTCCATAGTGGGCCAGAAATATCCAATTGAAAGGAGTTGTCTGCATAATTTCGTACCTCCCTGGTGTTCCACCTGATGAGAAAGGTCCATCACTTCTTGTGCTTCTGTGCTGTCTAGACATCGCAGCAAGTTGCCTTCATGGCCCCTTCGCCAAAGCAGATTTTCTTGCACCACATATCGGGATGCTCTCCTCCTTAGTTTCTCGGCTTCTTTTCTCGATTCGGGTGCCGTACCGGGTGAGAAAATCGAAGAGGGGTTTCCTCCAATCCGCATCATCGTCGGTTAGAGAAATGAGTAAAGAGTCCTTAATCAGCGCGCAACTCTCGCACTTTACTTGAATCAATGCTGCGGCCGTTGACATGTCCGGCCAATAAATGCCATACCTCTGGGCCTTCCGATAGATTGACACCTCACTTTCCCCGCAAGCATGCCGGTGAATCTTTTCTAATAGCAGTTGTCCCTCTTGCTCGGAGACGCATCGCATAAGTATTCCGCCAGGGCCCATGTAATAAAGGGTGTTGTCATGTATGCAATAGCCCTTTGTGGATGCCCAGTTCTCGCTGCTCGTGCCTTCTGCGATGGCGCGTAAGATTGAATTTCTCCAGTCCGCTTCGTCCATGCATTCTTCGTCGCACGCGTCTTCTGTCAACGCCGAGGACGTTCGCACTTCAATGAAGATCCTCGCGGGACATTTGTCTGTACTGACCTTGGATCCCAAGGTGTCTAAAGCATCAGCATGCCTGTTGTCCGCTCGAGGTTTGTGCTCGTATCTGACGTCGCAGAATTGTTGCACCAATCTCTGCACTAGGGTCCTGTAGGGAAATAAGTTTATTTCCTTCAAACCATACTCGCAGCTTGTTTGACGATTAGCTTGGAGTCCCCCATAACTGTCAAGTTGCTTACTTCCAAGGCCTTTGCCGCGCGGAGCCCTGCGATGAGAGCTTCATACTCTGCTTCATTGTTGGTTACTGCGAAGTCAAGCTTTGCGGACATCTGTATGACTTCCCCATCTGGTTTGGTCAAGACTATCCCAATACCTCCACCTTTCCGTGTGGACGAGCCATCGAAATGAAGCGTCCAGTAAGGCAACTCAACTGCGTAGATTTCAGGTCCCTCCAATTCTTCTTCGATCACGGGCTCATGACTGTTATCGGGGAACTGCGCCAGCAAATCCGCTACCGCCTGCGATTCGATCGCCCGCGGCCGAGCGCATGTGATGTCAAATTGGGAAAATGTCATATCCATTTTGCCAATCTTCCTCCAGGAGTAGTGTGAGTCAGCAGATATCGTATGGGATCGTTCTTTGTGACCACCACTACTTTGTGCGAAGCAAAATAGTGTCTCAACTTCTCTATTACGAAGAATAAAGCAAGGCAATGACGTTCGATGTCCGTGTACCTTGATTCTGCTGGCTGCACGATGCGGGAAATGTAGTAGATGGGCCTTTCTTGACCCTCATACTCCTGAGCGAGGAGGGCCCCTATAGACCTCCTTGTTGACGTCAGATACAACAAGAGTGGTGATCCGAGCTGAGGTGCGATCATTAGTTTTGAAGATGTCAGCAGCTCCTTTAATTTTCCGAACGCAGCTTCATGCTCTGTGTTCCAATTGTATATAGCATCTTTCTTGAGAAGATCACTGAAGTAGAAGGTGATTTCAGCGATCTCTGGGATGAATCTTCGCAGATAGGATAGCTTTCCCAAGAAGGTCTTCAAGGCACTCTGGTCGTGTGGCGGAGTCATGCCAGTGATGGCTGATAATTTCGGAGGGTCGGGTTCGATTCCTTGGCGATGTACCACGCACCCCAAGAATTTCCCTGATGTTACCCCAAACGCGCACTTCATTGGATTCATCTTCAATTGAAAGCGCCTGCATCTGTTGAACACCTTTCGTAAATCTGCTAGATGGTCTGCCTCTTGCTTGGATTTGACAACTAGGTCATCCACATAGAATTCCACTTCTTTGTGCGTCATGTCGTGGAACAGAGCCATCATGGCCCGCTGATAGGTCGCACCTGCGTTTTTGAGGCCGAAAGGCATCACCGTATAGTTGAATACTCCCACGGGGGTGATGAATGCGGTTTTCCGTGCATCTTCGGGGTCCATCTTGATCTGATTGTACCCACTAAAGCCGTCCATGAAGCTGAACATGCGATGTACCGCTGTCGAATCGATAAGTAAATCAATGTTGGGGAGCGGAAAATCATCCTTAGGGCGGAAACGATTGAGATCCCGGAAGTCCACG
This sequence comes from Linanthus parryae, assembly GCA_023055425.1. Taxonomy (NCBI): domain Eukaryota; kingdom Viridiplantae; phylum Streptophyta; class Magnoliopsida; order Ericales; family Polemoniaceae; genus Linanthus; species Linanthus parryae. The sequence continues at coordinate 6,370,301 of JALGPY010000002.1, forward strand.
CAAATACGGAGCTTCCCATTCTTCTTTACCACTGGCACGATGTTGGCCAGCCATGTGGGATGATGATTTGGCTCTATGAATTTGGCATCCAAGAGTTTGACAATCTCCTGCTTTATCTTCACATTGAGCTCAGGCCTAAAGCTTCTTGTGCTCTGCTTTACCGGCTTGGATCCCGGAATCACATCCAAACGGTGCATGGTGATGCTCGTGTCCAGGCCCGGCATTTCATCGTACTCCCATGCGAATACATCCTTGTACTCGGTCAAGAGCTGTAGTAATCTTTCCTTTCTTCGCTTGTGAGGTCCGCACTTAGAAAGACTGGCCTCTTCTTTTCTTCACTCGGGCTTAGGAATACCTCCTTCAGCTCCTGCTTTTGCGGTCTGGGTTTGTCTTCCATGCATTCGGGCGCTTCTTTGAGTTTATCTTATAGAGTGCTTGGTTTTGGTTTCTCTGTCTCCGAAACCCGCTCAATTTTGTTGATTTGCTCAGGGATATCCCCATGCCCGCGTGGGGACACCCCCGCGCACCTTCATATGCGATAACATTTCTTCCCGTCGGCGTAGAAACTTTCTATCTCCTTACCTTCAGGGTCATGTTTTGCTATTCTTTTCAGAGTGTACACACTCTTTCGCTGATAAGCAATTCGCGGCGCCTCTTCTTGCGCAGGCGGCTTTTCTTTGGCATCCTCTCTTGTCACCATCACTCCCGCAGGCGACTGATCTTTGATATCCTCCCATCGGGGCAACGGAGTGGGGTTGAATGGTCCTGGTGTTTGCTCATCTGCCATCTCGGTGAACCACACCGCCTCACTGAGATGTGCTTCATCCATGTTGAACGGATTCGTCGAAGCCGGTATTTCCACTATTCTGTCATTCCAAATGGCTTTCATTACTTGGTGAGCTGTTGAAGGGACAACATCAAAGCGATGAATCCAGACTCGACCTATGATCATGTGATACGTAGTGTTCGCATCTATGACATAGAATTTCGCTGAGCACTTGATTTTGCCGATCTGGATACCCAGGCGGATCCATCCTATCGTCATTCTGGAGTCGCTTCCTAATCCCATCAGCGGGGATGGACGTTTGACAATCTTGTAATCTGGGATTCCCGCTAGCTTCAATGTATGGAGCGAAACAACGTTGACTGCTGCTCCTCCGTCAACGAACGCTCTCTTGAACTCAACGCCATTGACGATAGCCGTCACATACAGAGGCCTCTGGTGGCTCGCATCTGTCCTCTTGTCGCTTGCGGAAAAGGTGATGACCTTTTCTGTAGGGCGAGACGCCCTAACGACTTTCCCATTGGAGACTACGAGATCTTCCTCGTAGTCCTCTGCTATCCTTAGGATCGCCTTTGTCATTTCCGTCCGGCACCTTTCTGAGAAATTCATCTCGTCAAAGAACCTGCTGAACCTGTGCGACCCTTTCATTCGGTCGGCGCGTTCGTCCTCCGTGTCTATGCTGTAGTCCTCGTCCTGGATTTCGGCAATGACGGGTAGACCATCTTCTGCGACCTCTTCAAGATCCACAATCGAGATCATAGCAACCTCTTTGCCTTTCGATTCTTGCTCCGCATGGGCAGGGAGTGGATTGTTGCGCACATCGCCTTTGATCACTGACAATCAGTTCTCCATTTTTCATCTTTTGGCTAAACACAATTCTAAGCTTCTTGCAGTCCGTCGTGGGATGCATAACCTTTCCGTGATATTCACACCACTTCGGGTCCCTCACCATTTCCCTGGAGGGTGCCTTCTCGAGCGGCGGTAGGACACCGTCCTTACGCCATTGCCTGCAAAGGTCGCTTTCCTCTTCTACCGAACATGGCAGAGGTGGTGCATCAAAGTTCACAATCTTCGCCTGCTTTTGGGGTGAGACCGTGTTCACTTCGGCCTCGCGTCCCCTCTTGTAGCTGAATCTCCCGATCTTGAAAGTAGTACCGCCAGAGGGTCGCTCAGGGGCGTTTCTCTTTTTCTGCCTCTCCACTATAGGCTCGATGTTCTTCGTGCATTCAATTAGTTTTGAAAACGTAGGCGTCTGTAAGTTAATAAGCATACCTTTGTACTCGTCTCGCATGCACTGCAAGTATATCTCTACGAGTCTGCTTTCAAGTATCACATCTTTGCATTCCAAGGACTTGGCCCTGAACTTCTTGATGAAGGTTATTCCGTCCTCCTCACGCTTCTGATACATCATCGAGAGATGAATCATCGTCACCTTTTCCTCCATCTGGAAGAACTTGGTGTAGAACTTCTGGACCATATCGTCCCAAGTCTTCACGGATCCGGCATCCAATGTTCTATACCACTTGTAAGCCACGTTCCCCAGGGAATTCGGGAACTTGCGCATCAGCAGTTTGGGATCAGCTCCATACGGACCCATCACATCGATGAAACGCATGACATGCTCATGGGCGTTCCCATTGACGTCCTCGAACTTGTCCCATTTAGGAGCCTTGTACCCAGCAGGGTTAGGCTTGAGATAGATCTCTCGTGGGATAGGTGGATCGTTGTCGAGCTTCGGAATGATGGTATCTGCGAACGATTGGTGAGCCAGAATGGTATCTATGCGCTGTGGAGTGACGTCATACACTCCGGAGTACTTCCTTCAGCAGCAGGAGGAGGGGTTGTCGCAGGTGAAGGCGACACATATGCCACAGGAGGGCTAGGGACGTATTGCGAATTCAAGTTACCCCAGATTGCCGTTTGGGGAGGCAAGGGATACGGTGAGGCCGTATTAGGTACCAAAGCCGGAGGCTGAGGAGTATGAGTAGCGAGAGGCAACATTTGAGCTGTTGACCCCTGGATTGAGGGTATTTGCGTAGTCTCCGGTGGAGTTTGCAGATTAGGGTTGGGTGGCGTGGTCGTCACTCCCAATCCCTGAGTGGTGGATACTCCCCCTCCCTGAGAGACGGTGGTGGCTGGTGCGGGGTTTGGAGCAAGAGTCCCCAAAACATCCATAACTCGTTCCAGCTGAGCAGATTGAGCTTTGAGAGCCTTCGCCTGACTCTGAATGGTGGCGTCCAAGGCTTCTAGCGTCAGGGCTTCACCGGGAGCTGTAGGAGTACGGCGAATCTCCTCTCCTGAGGCGGCCTCCGTGGAAGGCGATCTGTTACTGACATCATCCTCCTGAGACATGGTTGCTTAAGATGGTAGGTTCACGTCGGGTTCACCAAAATGTGCACAAGAGAATCCGGCAGGGAGCGCTCTGTGTACACCGTGAGTAGGGGGTAGGAAATGGCACAGGAAGAGTTGGGTTGTGCGTAGGGAGAGAGTAAGGCAGTAGTAATGTCTGAGAGAGAGACAGGGGTTTGGCAGAGCTTCCGCGTATGTCTGGTGTGTCCCCCTTTGTATGGAAAGGTTAACGTCCTATATATAACGGAGAATGTGACCGTTGCAGTGTGGTTAATGCGCCCATCAATGGCGGCTTAATTAGCTTAACCGCAACGGCACGTTCGTCCGCGTATATAGGGACCGTTACAGCACCTTATGCGCGAATACTGGAACCGTTATGGGGTTGACCGGGTTTGACCGGATTGACCGGGTTTATGGAGCTCGTGCCATAAATCTCTCAAAAGCAGTTACTAACGGTCGCGCGCGGGCTTGGCTCGCACGCGACATGACTTACTCTAGCCTCCAAACCACTAAGTCCCTACAAGTCCCGTGTAGTGGTATGCGAGGGCTCTGTCTCGCAGCCCCCACATGGATCAGCGTGGCTGGTGATCCAGTGTGTGTGGAGCACAATATGGTGTGCTAGATGATTGCCACATGGCCAAGATTTGTCAGCTCAGAAAGCACTATCTACAACGGTTATGCCATTTGGGCTTAAGAAGGCAGGCGCGACCTATCAGCGAGCAATGATGGCTCTATTTCACGACATGATGCATCAGGAAGTGGAGTTCTATGTTGATGACTTGCAGCCCTGTATCTAAAGCAGTGTGCAGTGTGTTTCGTCAAGTCCAAATAGGAAGCGGACCATTTGGGGGACCTGCGGAAGGTATTTGAAAGATGCAGAAGTTTCCAACTAAAGATGAATCCCATGAAGTGTGCGAATTCGCCAGGACATCGAGCCTGACCCCGCAAAGGTACCGGCTATCACAAGCATGACGGCGCCGCACAATCAAAGCACTCTGAAGACCTTCTAAGGGAAATTATCTTACCTGCGGAGATTCATCCCAACAATCGCAGAGATAACTTTCTGCTTCAGCGATCTCCTCAAGAAGAATCCTATGTATAATTGGACAGAGGAGCATGAGGCAGCATTCGGGAGGCTAAAGCACCTGCTGACATCGCCAAGGGTAATGATCGCACCGCAGCTTGGATCGCCGCTTCTGTTGTATCTGACGTCGACAAAGAAGTCTATAGGGGCGCTTTTGGCTCAAGAATATGAAGGGCAAGAAAGGCCGATTTATTATATTTCTCGCATAGTGCAACCAGCTGAATCAAGGTACACAGATATCGAACGCCATTGCCTTGCCTTATTCTTCATAATAGAAAAGTTAAAACACTACTTCGCCTCGCACAAAGTTGTGGTGGTTACAAAGAGAGACCCCATACGGTATCTCTTGACTCACACCTCTCCCTGCGGAAGATTGGAAAAATGGTATATGACCATTTCACAATATGATATCACGTGTGTTCGACCACGAGCAATCAAATCGCAAGCGGCGGCGGATCTTCGGCACAGTTCCCAGATAACAGCTATGAGCCCATGATTGAGGAAGAACTAGAAGGGCCTGAGATCTATGCAATCGAGTTACCCTACTGGACGCTTCATTTTGATGGATCGTCAACAAGGAAAGGTGGAGGAATTGGAATCGTTTTGACTAAACCAAATGAAGAGGTCATCCAAATGTCCACGAAACTTGATTTCCCGGTAACAAACAATGAAGCGGAGTATGAGGCTCTCATCGCAGGCCTCCGTGCAGCCAGGGCACTGGAAGTGAGCAATCTGACAGTTATGGGGGACTCTAAATTAATCGTCAAACAAGCTTCAGGAGAGTACAGATTGAAAGAGGCAAATCTGTTACCCTATCAGACTTTGGTGCAGAAGCTGGTACAAAAATTTTGCGATGTCAGGTACGAGCACACGCCTAGAGCTGACAATCGGCATGCTGATGCTTTAGCCACTTTGGGATCTAAAGTGAGTACAGATAAATGTCCTGCGAGAGTCTCGATCGAAGTCCGAATGTCGCCAGCATTGACAGAGGACACATGCGAGGATGAGTCCATGGATGACAAAGACCGGAGAAAACCGATATTGCATGCGATTGCCGAGGGAACGAGCAAAGAGAACTGGGCATCCACTAAGGGGTATTGCATACATGACAACGCCCTCTACTAAAAAGGCCCAGGAGGAATACTCATGCGATGCGTCTCGCAGCAGAAGGGCCAAGCATTATTGGAAAAGATTCACCAGCACACGTGCGGAGAAGGTGAGGTGTCGATCTATCGGAAAGCCCAAAGATATGGGATTTATTGGCCGGACATATCAACGGCTGCTGCAATAATTCAGGGCAATTGTGAAAGCTGCGCATTGATCAAGGACTCTTTAACAATCACCTTGGTCGATGATGACACGAACTGGAGAAAGCAACTCTTCGATTTTCTCACAGAAGGAATCGAGCCTGAGCAAAGAAAAGAAGCTGAGAAACTGAAAAGAAAGGCGGCTCGGTATGTGGTACATGAAAACATACTCTGGTGAAGGGGTCATGAGGGTAATCTACTCCGATGCCTAGATAGCCAAGAAGCGCAAGAGGTGATGGATTTATCTCACCAAGTAGAACATCAGGGGGGTGCGAAGCTATGCAGACAGCTCCTCACAGTTGGTTATTTTTGGCCCACAATGGAGGCAGATTTCCGCACCAAAGTGAAGAGATGTCGGGAATGTCAATTTAAAGGAAATCTCGTACGTGCCCCTGCCGTAGATCTACACGCGTTAGGAACGCCATGGCCGTTCCACACCTGGGCTCTAGATTTTGTTGGACCCATTTGGCCAGCTTCACATGGGAATCAGTTCATCCTGACCGCGACCGAGCTGTTTACTAAGTGGGTGGAGGCAATACCGCTCAAGACAGCTAATGCGCTCGCGGTGGTCAATTTTGTTCAAGAAAACATCATATACAAGTTTGGAATCCCCAACACAATCCTTTCGGATAATGGCACACCCTTTGTAAATCGTCAAGTAGCCGCAAAACTAGCGGAGTACAACATAAGGCAGGTCTGTTCCACTCCTTATTATCCGAAAGGTAATGGTCAAGCAGAAGCAACCAACAAGACGCTGCTAAGAATTATGAGGAAGATGGTCGCAGAGGATCACAAGAAATGGGCCGATTCTTTGAACATAGCATTATGGGCATATCGGACTTCGCCAAGGACTCCCACGGGAGTCTCCCTGTTCCTTCTATGTTACGGAGCTGAAGCCGTTGTACCGGCGGAAGTAAAAGTCAACTCTGCGAGATTGGAATTTCATGCATTATACGAAAATTGACGTGATCATGATTTGATTCTATTGGAGGAAAAGCGAGAGCAAGCTAAGCGGATTAACAAGAGGTATAAAGAGAGGATCGCTCGCGCATACAACAAAACAATCCAACATCGAGATTTCGCGGTCGCGGACTTAGTCTTGCGCGCTTCAGATCATTGCAAGCGGGAAGCAACCCATCCAAAGTTCGCAGCTAAATGGGAAGGACCGTTCGAGGTTACAGAAGTCTTTGATAGTGGGTACTGCACAATACAGAGGCTTCATGGGACTGTCACAGCCCCAAGTCCAATCAATATGCGCTGGATCAAAAAGTATTATCCTTAATCTCTCTCTCTTTCCATACATTAGATTTAAATGTCTATCGAATTGTATGTCTAGTACTCCGATGAATTCATACGTTGTTTCCTCCCATATAAGGAACTTGTAATCTCGACTCTCCCATATGAGGGACTTGTAGTTTTGCCTCTCCCGTATGAGGGTTCTTTTAATAAAAGAGTTCTCCCATATGAGAAGAATTTTATTTACTTCTTTGCTTATCTACAACAATAGCCTATCTGCCAAGATAGCAGCCAACGTATACGATCCTATGCGATCCAAAGTCTATCTGCCGAGATAGGAGCAATGTTCAAAAAATGATCTTAAGTGATCTAAAAGCCTATCTGCCAAGATAGCAGCCATGATATATGATCCCATGCGATCCAAAGCCTATCTGCCGAGATAGCAGCTATATTCAAAAACGATCTTAAGTGATCCAAAAGCCTATCTGCCTGGATAGCAGCCATAATATACGATCCCATGCGATCAAAAGCCCATCTGCCGAGACGGCAGAAATGATCTATAAGCTTATCTACGTAGATAGCAAGCTATAGCAACAACGCCTCGCAAAACTTATCAGCTTAAAGAAAAAGATTATTCAGACGAAAATCCGAGTGCAAAACACGAAAGAAACATAACTTGTTTTATAACAAACGCACATGCGATGTTACAGTTTGTTGTATCAAACAAGAACATCAAATGACAAAGTAAATTTCATTGATAGTCAAAACGATTTACAATTTATCTGTCTAGATAACAGCTTACAAGCGAAAGCTTACAATAAGAAAATTGTTGCCTACAATCTATCTGCCTAGATAGCAGCTTACAAGCAAAAGTTCATACTAAGAAAATTCTTACCATAAAATGAACGGGCTACAAATACTAACAAAAGCTATGCGACGCTATCGTCGAGGTCTAGATCTGAATAAGGCTCTTGACTGGTCTTCTGCCCAAGAGATGTGCCAGATGAACCTCATGACCAGGCGGATGTGGCGGTGAAGAACAAATGGAGAACAACTCCCAGGGCAGAAAGCTTATTTTCCAAAGAGACGAGCGCCATGGCTCGTCACACCTTGATCAAGAACGTGGTGGCAGATAGTTCTCCTCCAGGAAAGCTAGGGGAGAAACGCACCACTCATTACGATTCAGTTGTGAGGACAGTATAAGACTGCGCCTCGCCGGAAGGCAGCCGGAGATACGACCTGCAAACATAATAGACGAAGAAGAATCTTCGTAGAAGCATGAGGCATTGTGTATAGCTTCTTCAAAGTAATCATGAAGAATAGTAAGGTTTATAAAGAAGATCTGGCGACCTATTTCTATGGCACAAGGCACAAACTCAGTTATCACAACTTGAAATTGCCGTGAATCAACAAGGGACAAGCATTCAGGCCAGCAGTTGTAAGGACTCATGGCGAGCCACATTTTGGGATGAAGAACCCAAGCAGCAACATGCAGGGTTTATATAGACTTTTTGAGGACTCTTCAGTTCCCTAGCTGAGTCAGCAAAACTTGGGAAACTTGGAAGAATCAATTACTTACATCTCAAAAGAGGTAAAATTCAATTACCCTACTAAAGGCTATGGCGATTTGGTGGCACGCCCCAATTAATGACGGAAGGTCATAATAAGGATGGGCTTCCCAAGGAAATCGTGCTTATCTAATAAATCATTAGTGCGAAAATCAAGGCGGACACGTCACCATGTGACGTCATAATTGATACGCATCAAGATATTAGTGCAAATCCCCAAAAGGGCGAAATGGGACATAGAGTTCCAAATAAAAAAAGGGGAGAAGCACTAGCATTACAATAATATTTTGTTTTAAACAAATATTTTTGTTTCTAAAACAAATCCTTGATCAAAGGATCTTCTGGGAAGAACGAGAGTGATGCCTCTCTTGCTTGGTCCACTTCTCGCTTCAGCTGTTCGTACTTGGCATTCATCGCATGAAAGAGGTTGACAGCTTCTTCCGCCTTCTGCCTTTGTTCCTCTACCTTTCTCCTTTCAGATGTGAGGTTGTGGTAGCCGCGCTTCAAACTCACAGATGCGAGAATTTTGGTGATCCTGTTGAGAAGATACCCGAAGCCTAGCTTGCCTTGAACTTTAGCTTGAAGCCCCTTGCATGTGCTGAAAAGCAGCTGTGCACTATGAGGGGAAATGGTCGCAGGAGTGGCCACAGACAGTTGCTCCAGAATCCAGATGGCTTCGGTCAAGAAAAGCCTCCTGTCATATGGCTCTATCTCTAGAGATCTCGCGAATGACCAGGGGTATGAGAGGCACATATGAACCAGCCAGTCCACATCAGCTTGCTTCATTCCTGATAAAGTTGATTCAAGTTTAGAGCATGAAAGCTTTTAAACAAGGGTGTAGAATGCGAAAAATGGTAACATACCAGTCCCTTCAAGGATTTCACGCAAAGAAGGAATGCGCATTGCTGGAACAGCTGAAGTCTGTCCTTGCTCCATTGCTCGTCTGTCAGCCGCGAGCTCGAGCTCATTATAGTTGGCGGGAAGAGTATAGGCCGCAACAGGCGCGACAGCAGCTCCAACTTGCGAGCTCCAAAAAGTCCATGCTTGGGGAACCTCTAAATGCTCTACCTCTGTTGAAGGAATGGCAACAGTAGTAGCCGCTACTCGACTAGGAATTTCTTCGGCTGCGAGAGGCTCTTGTGGCTCAGGAGCATTCATTTGAACATCAGCATTTGCATGTGATGCTATGCCTTCCATGACCTGTTCATTCTCATGAAACTCAGCTCCAGCACTCTCTGTCTCCATTTCCTCAACTCCAGCATCAGCATCTTCTTCTCTTAGCACGGTGTCAGCCTCGACATCATCAGATACCTCGATAATATCTTCCAGAGGTTCTCCTGCATACTCAGAAGCTGCAATGGGCTTCTCAACATGCGAGCTTCGTTCAGGGGTATAAGACGAAGGGAGCTCACTCCTTTGCTCCAGCATGTCTTCATCAGGGTTGTCAACACCTGCCCCGATGACCACCTCTCCAACAGTTGACACATTGTCGGCATCACCTGCGATACAAGGCAGGAAAATATTAAGGTAACTTGCATTATACAGTGTTTTGTTATTTTGATAGATCAAAAGCGAGCACCTCCACAGTTAGGTGGGATCGCAGCATCTTCATCATATGTTAAAGACGCGACACCGTATCCTACTAGGGTATCCTCATTAAGCACATCTTTAAGGTGAGCGTGACCAGGGGTGCGAAGAAACTCTTTACAATAAGTAGTGGGGTACCAAGCCTGGTTTGCAAACATTGTTTAAATGATTACCTGAGGGTTCCCACACTTGCCTACTAGCCATCGGTGAATATCGCCTTTCGATAAGACATGCTTTAACATTGCAATTATTACTTCTTGGTAAGTCACAGCAAGGTTAAAAATCTCACCTTCTTTGCCACCTGCGATCTCCTCAAAGTCCACTTGAGCTTGCTCCATAGCAGCTGCATCCAAGTCATCAACATCCGTTCTTCCAAACTTCTCCTCTTTATGAGCTCGATCTCATCTTCTTCTCGCTTCCTCCTTCTCTCTGAGGCTTCTGTAGCCGTTCTCTCAGACTCAGTAAGGATATCTTCGTCAATGGCCTCGTTGGAGATGCCAGAGTGAGAACCCTTGGTTTTCTTCTTTTCCTTGGCTAGGAGGCCGCTGAGGGTCTCTGTGTCATCACCTGCGAAAGAACAAACTGTTCAACAACTATTGCAAAGAGCTAAAAGTATGAAGAAGACAAGTTTGTTGAGATACCTTCCTAGTCTTCTTCTCGTATCTCACATCTTTCTTCTTCTCTCTTGCTTTCATCTCTTTCTTTTTCATCTTCACTTCCCCTTACTTCTCTTTCCTCGACTTCCTCTTCGTACTCTTCTTGACCAAAAGGAAAGAAGGACTCAACTGCGAGCTCTTTTTGAACTTTGCTTGAGATGCGACCTTTGCCTTTGTCTTTAGAGGCAAGAGACTTCGCAGGAGGCGGAGTTGGAGCACTCCTAGGAGAAGAGGAGATTGTAATGCCCTTTTTCTTTTGTCTCTTGGCCCTCGGGGCAAAATTTGCTGGAGGAGACGGAGCATTCCTGGGAGGAGACAGAGGGGTATTGTCTATCACCGAGTCGGCGAACGCATCCATTACCTCGCGAATCCGAGCCTCCACTGGGGGAGCTAGTTCCATTGCAACAGGAATTTTCTCGCCCTGCCTTTTTGCGGTAACGATAGAATTGATCAGTGATTTGGACCGCTCTCCAGATGCGAACCTCCTCTGAAGGCACTAAAACAGAAAAAGGGGTGTAAGTTTCAATGCATAAAAGGAAAGGAGTTCAACACACACAGATGAAATTGTTTACCTTGGCAAAATCTTCGCTGTACTTGATAACATGCGAAGCACCATCCCTAACAGCGGTCATCTTCTCCTCAAGAATGGTGGATGGGCACAAGTGATTGTCAAGATCCAACAAGGAGTAGAAACCATACTGGGAATCATCCAAGCTGCAAGTAGGACGGAATGGGAAAGCATTCCTCTTAATTGTAGGAGCGCTGCTGGGCTGAGGAGTCGAGTGCGTCTCAAACCTGGCCTGCTGAGCAATCCAGTAAGAGATCCAATTTCTGGAGAGGCGACCTTCACGGCTACCTGAAGGTTGAACGAAGGGCAGATTACTCCGAAAGATCGTTTGGCACTCGCCCGGTAGCATTCGCTTGTAGCAGCCTCTTAAGATCGACTTAGGCCAAATGGAAGGCGCCACTGCATCAAAGCCAAACTGGGGAGAAACGCGAGTTGGGTCAACGTCGACCGTGATCCTTTCATATCTGGGAGTAAGTTCAGGAACATACTCAGAGAGAGCAGGAAGGGAACCCCTTAGACACCAGAAGAAGATTTCGCGATAACGCTCATGATAGCGCTCATGACCTTTGAGAAGAAGTTCTTCTGAAAAAGCAAGAGATTTGGTGGGATACAACTTTGGGAACCATCGCACATTCTCATTGCGTGTGGCATAAGGCCTAGCTACGAACTTCCTCCGTCATCGCATATCAGGCTCCAGGTTGGTTCTAAACCATCGAGCGGCTCTTCCGCTAGAAAGTTCATTCTCCGCACCCGGGACACACCACTTGCTGGGCCTAGAAGGAACAGGAGCATAAGAAGGCCATCGCTCAAAAACCCACATGGTAAGGAATGCGATGTTGACATAAGTCAACACATCAAGACGACCGCGAGAGTCCTTGATCGCCACTTCCAGTTGGTCCAATCTGTGATATAGAGTGCCCAAGACCAGGGGCCCAAGTGCGACTCTCTGGCCGAGGGCCAACTTGACAGCAAGGGGAAGGACATGATAGAAAACCCCATCATGAGGGTGACAATCAATAAGGTACCTTGACAGCCAGGCACAGAGGAAGCCACACAAGGTTAGATGGTATCCTTTCCCCTCTACATAATTCTTCGCATTTGGGTTTTTGTCCAGAAGTTCCTTGGTAATACTACCATTCGCATAGTTTCGAAAGAAGTATTGCACCCATTTGCTCCAGGTGTTCTTCGCAGAAGTATCAACAAGCTGCCAGTCAGGAAGAACTTTCGCATATGTCCAATGAGTGGAGATCTTCTTCACCTCGTGTAGGCATTTTCCATCTGCTTATATAGAGCAAGTTCTAGACCAGTTCTCAAAGGGCTCAGGGGATCCACTTCACCAATGGGAGAAAGGTCATACAACATGTGCACATCTTCCAAAGTGGGAGCAGCCTCGAACTCAGCAAAATGGAAGGTGTGAGATGCAGGAGAATAGCGAGAAAGAAGGTTTAGAAGCATGGACGATCCAGCCTCACGGCAGCACCCTTCATAGCACGAACTGCGAAATAAACCCCAGCATTGTCTAACGCGATAGCATGGTGGGTCAAAACATGGTCAATCCACTCATCCATCAGATCCAAATTTTGAACAAAGGCTTGGGTGGAAATCGCAGTATGAGGGAAGAACCCATTTTCAATCCCTAGCCTAACCACATCCTTCGAGTCGATTAACTCTAGCATGGCAGCATTGGTAGGCGGGGTCAGTGTCCACAATTCTCGAGAGGGGTAGGAGCCGGTAGATTCTTCACCTTAACCCTAGCATGATAGAAATCCTTTCCACCCAAATAGGGGGCCTTTCTCCACAAAGTATGTGGAAGATCAGATATATCTTCAGGCTCTTTAACGGGTTTAGATCCTTTTGTCTTGGCCATTCCTGGAGAAAAGCAAGAAAAAAGGGGGGGAGAAATATACCCACTTTCAGTTTAAATTTCAGTTCAGATTCAGGAAGCAATTATGGTTTGTCAAGAGAAGATGAACAGTTCGGGGTCAATTCTGGGTTTAGAAGCTTAGAATTCGTGCATACTGCTCAGAATTTCAGAAGTTCTACATTCAAAATCGTCACAATCTGGTGATTTGATCGGTTCTGGGTTTAAAAAAAGCCTCTTTTGCAGTTCTCAATGAACGATATATTCAAAAAAAAACCATGGGTTTACAGATCCAAGACAGTTCAAAGAATATTTGATTACATTAATGGAATTGAGTAAAGCCTACCTTGTTTTGTTGAAGCAAGTTGAAGGAGACGATTGACAAGGAAGAACTGATGGTTGATTACTTGAATCTGCTCTTGAAGGCTTCCGAGTATCATTCACTTTAGAGAGAGAAGTGATGCTTTGCAAAAATGGAAGGCATAGATTACTTATTCAAGAACAATGAGGAGTCGCGTCCTTTCAGTGGTCGAATCGCAACCGTCACCGTCGAATCGCGCAATCACAGGACAAGCTGACGTCACGCCTAAAACCCTAAAAAAAATGACGGCACGACTCTAGGGATTCTAGGTCACAATGGCACGCACGGGGGCTGATTTTGCGTGAATTTGAGTTGGTGCGTGGCAGTGACGCGTACATTGGTTTCCGCGCATTGAAGCCTATCCGACTATGTGTCTTCACGCGCAGAAAGGGGGCTAATGTAGATAGTGCTTTCTAGACAGACAGATCTTAGCCACGTGGCGATCATCCAGCACACCTAGCTGTGCTCCACACACACTGGATCACCACCCGCGCTGATCCACGTGGGGGCTGCAAGACAGGGCCCTCGCATACCACCACACGGGACTTGTAGGGACTTAGTGGTTTGGAGGCTAGAGTAAGTCCTGTCGCGCGCGAGTGACAACCAAGCCCGCGTGCGACCTTAGGTAACTGTTTTGAGAGATTTATGGCACGAGCTCCATAGACCCGGTCAACCTCATAACGGTTCCGGTATACACGGACGACGTGCGTAACGGTCCTTATATATGCGGACGAACGTGCCGTTGTGGTTAAGCTAATTAAGCCGCCATTAATGGGTGCATTAACCCACTACAACGGTCACATTCTCCGTTATATATAGGATCGTTAACCCTTCCATACAAGAACGAATCACCTGAGATACGCGGAAGCTGTGCCAAACTTCTGTCTCTCTCTCATACAGTACTATCGCCTTACTCTCTCCCTACACACAACCCTACTCTTCATGTGTTCTTATCCTCTGCTCTTGGTGTATATTGAATACTCCCTAGATGATTCTCTCGTACACACCTATAATATTTGGAAATGGACTCCAAATTAATGTTTTCAAGATCGTTCGACGCCAATTTGATCCGAGCAAGAGTATTGGCTAGTTTTTCAACACCCACCTTGAGGGCAACGTGGTTTTTAAGGGTGGGAGAGTTATACGGGTATTGATATTAATTATTTATTAGTTATTTCAGTTATTTAATATTTAGTGGTTTCGGGCATGGCCTGTAAAATTAGGGTTAGATTATTGGTCTATTTAAGTAATTGTATTCTTTCGTTATGAATAAGAATATTTCTGAACCCTAATCTCTCCGTACTCAAGTCTTTGCTTTTTTGTCGGTCTATCTCCCTACTCAATTTCTTCATCTAAATCTGTCCAATTCTGTCTATTTATATACCTTTTCGTATCACATTCATTCCAACCGCTAATAAAAATTACATTTCCATCGAATTTCTCTGGTCTTTTCGAGGAATCGCACAAAATTCGTATATAAAGTCGACCATCGGGATCGTTTTGAACTGTTGCATCAATGAACGAAAAATATTCTTCAATTTTGATGTCAATGAGCTGAACGTGCCGACATTTAATATGGAGCTGAGGGCGGAGATAATCGATTCAAATTAGATGAAGAACATATAATGCAGGTGTAAGATCAGGTTGTGCAAGGCTTGAAATATTTTAACAACTTCAAGGCCTTGAATCAGCTTTCAAAGCCTTGAATCAGTTATCATAGGCTTGAAAATAGTATAGCTGGATTCAAAGCCTTGAAACTGTTTAACCTATATGAACATTCTCAGGGGGAGTTTTCTGTAAACTCTTCTAAGTTGATTTCATATCTCTCCTTCATATGATTGATTTACTGTTATTTGATGATGAAAAACAAATTATTCTAACATGTTTGAACATAAAGTTTCATCTGTTTGACTATGATTTTGCAGGGAATTTTATTTCCTAGTTTGCAGGGATTATTTCCCAATCTAACTTGTGAAGGGAAGGAAATAATTGAGAAGATGATTCTGTTGTTAATCTGACTGCTATGACATCTTCCCAAATCTATTCAAATGCAAGATCACAACATTATCTCTGGAGATTGTCATCACTTAACCATTGGAGAAGATTGTCAAAGAGTCAAAGTCTGTTGCCTACAAAATAGGAGATTTGTTGCTGAAAATTTTGGAAGATTTGCAGAGCTTTTTGATGTATAAATAGAGCTCAATTCTGAACAACATATACAACACTCAACGGGCAAAAAGAGAGAGACAAGTCTTGGTTGACAAGCATCAAAGAAGATAATCAATCTCACAATCCATTTCACAGAAGTTCACCGCATACTCCTCTGCAGTTTCTACACTCTAGTGTTCTTCTGTATTGTGCTTTATTGGTAGATCATTTCTGTAATATTTCTATCTTTATTCTCGAGGATTGTTCAAAGTGAACAATAGAGAATTCTTAGTTAATCAGTCAGGTAGAGCACGTACTAGATAGGTTAGGGAGAACCACAAGCTGTAACAAAGTAAGGCATCTCTCTGTGCGTTAGATCTAGGGCTTATCTTTTGATTAATAAGAATTGTGTTGAAAATCCTACAGGGATCAGATCCCTGAGGTAGAGATTAGGTCCAAGTGGACTGAACTACATAAATCATCTGTCTCTTGCATTTACAGTTTCTTTAGTTACTCAGTTTTTACAGCATTCAAACTTGTCTGTTTTTCAAGGGTTTGAAACTCTTTTAAAGGCTTTGAAAAAGACTTTACTTATCTATTCCAAACTGTATTTCATTCCAAAGGATTGAACTTGTTTTCAAGGCCTTGAACATCACCAGTTTTCACAAGATATTATCTTAGCAAGTCTTGCAAAAAGTTGGCATACTCTATTCAACCCTCCCACCCCCTTCTAGAGTATCTTAGCTGCATTACCATCTGCACACTCACACTTTCAATTGGTACCAGAGCTTGTATCACTGTATAGATTTAACCATCTGGTGATCATGAGTACTGCAGGTGATGGTGGTTTCTCACAGGAAAGAGCTGCTAACAGACCTCCTCTATTTTGTGGAGAAAATTTTGCTCACAGGAAAGCTTGATGAAAATGTTTATCATTGATCAAGACCTAGAGCTTTGGACCATTATTCAGAATGGACCTCACACTTTATACACAGAGAAAGATGGGATTAGAACTCCCGAATCTGAAGAATCACTCTCCTCTTCTGAATTAAAGCAATTCTCTAAGGATCAGAAAGTTATTAACATATTATATTGTGCTCTGAGTACATATGAATTCAACATGATCTCAGGATGCACAACTGCCAAAGAAATCTGGGATAAGCTTGTGGTAAATTTTGAGGGACCACTCAAGTCAAGCAAACCAAGATCAACAGTTGGGTTTTGACGTAGGTAACGCAGCAGAATAACAAAAATTTAATTCCTACTCAAAGCCCACCAAGGATCACAGGAAGAGACATCATAACATGATAAGGGACATATAATATGTGTACCTTTTTGTTTGGGAGATCACACGAAGAATATTGTCTTCGTCTCTACGGTTGATCCACGTCTAGAGGTGAGATCTAGATTCTTCCTTCTCAAGTGCTATCTTGGACCGGAGGAAGAGGGAAGAAGTAATCAAGCAACCAAGGAGGTAAACGGAGGGGTTCGACTCTCTCTTTGAGCCGACGGGAAGGGGGGCGCACGCAGGGGCTTCGGCCCTTGTGTTCTTGCTCTCTCTCTTGCTTTCTCTCCCACTATCTTATGTTATGTGTCGTAACATTAGTGGGAAGGAAGCTAGAGCCTCCTTTATATAGTCTAAAAACTCCTTTTTAACTACATAAAGGTCCTTCCTAGTTCTACATGAACTTGGATTAGTCCTTTTCTTGCATATTAGTCCTACTAAGTTTGCAAGGTGTTGCAAAGTGATCCTTATCATTAATTAATAATATTAATTAATCCCAAATATAGTTCTACTCTATTTGACGTGTGACCCCATATGTTTCTATTAATTAGTAGTAACTTATTACTAACATGGAGCAGTGTCTAGCAACACATCCATGCCACCAAAGAAACAATACCAGGTTTGTGAAAGCTGGAAAAAAAACTTCACCTACTTGTCATTGCTGCTGTAAAACTGGTCATGTTAAAATGACTTGTCCTTTTAGAAGAAGAGACCCTCACATAATGAGGAACACATTTCCTTTTCAACTCAAAGGACAAGTTGAGCAGATTTGGGTTCCTAAAGGGGAAAGATCACCTAACATGGTTGATCCTGAATATGAATCCAAATTCCACACTTGTTCTAACAGCTGGGTAAGACAGTGATTGGTGTTTGCAGGTTGTTACCAATGTCAAAGAGCATAAGTGGTTCATGGACAGTGGTTGCTGAAGACACATGAGCGGAAAGAGATCTCTATTCTCAGAATTAAAGGAGCAATCAGAAGGTTCAATAACACTTGGTGACAAAGGAAAATGCAATATTCTTGGTATTGGAAAAGTTGGTACAAATTCTGAAAACTCTATTTCTGATGTATATCTGGTTGAAGGTTTGAAGTTTAATTTGCTTAGTGCATCTCAGCTTTGTGATAATGGCAACAAAGTTATCTTTGATAAAGAGAAGTGTGTGGTGCAAAATGAGAAATCAGGAGATTGCATTCTCACAGCATTTATACTTTTCAGACTAACAAAGTTGCAGGTGAAAGTTTGAAGTTTCTCAAGGCCTTGAAAGAGGATTCAAAGCTTTGGCATAGGAAACTTGGTCATATAAGTTTACATACTTTGAACAAGTTAATTTACAAAGACTTGGTAAGAGGATTGCCATCCACCAAGTTCAAAGAAGATGACTTGTGCAAAGCCTGTGCACAAGGAAAGCAGACCAAAAGCTCTTTCAAACCAAAGAAGTTTGTAAGTACAACTAGACCTATTGAATTACTTCATATGGATCTCTGTGGTCCTATGAGGACTCCTACTCCAAAAGGTAAAAGGTATTTTCTAGTTGTTGTAGATGATTTTTCTACATACACTTGGGTTATGTTTCTCAAAGAAAAATCTGAAGCACTCTCTGAATTTTCAAAGCTTTGAAGAGAACTTCAAAACTTGAAAAACATACCTCTAACTTCAATAAGAAGTGATCATGGTAGAGAATTTGATCAGTTAGAATTTCATTTATTCTGTGATAAGCATGGTATATCTCACAACTTTTCTGCTCCATGAACTCCTCAACAGAATGGTGTTGTTGAAAGAAAGAACAGGACTCTTGAAGATATGTCAAGGACAATGCTTCTTGAGAACAAATTTCCAAAACACTACTGGGAAGAAGCTGTGAATACAACAAACTATATTTTGAACAGGTGCTTGATCAGACCTATTCTGAAGAAGACCCCCTATGAACTATTCAAAGGGAGGAAGCCAAACATCTCTTACTCAGGCCCTTTGGATGTACTTGCTTTATCCATAACAATAGAAAAGACAATCTTGGTAAGTTTGGTGCAAGAAGTGATGATGGTATATTTCTTGGTTACTCTCTGAATAGAAAAGCTTATAGTTTATAATAAGAGAACCAAACTACTTGAAGAGAGCATTCATGTTATTTTTGATGAAAGCTATGATGGTTCTTTGAGTGAAAGTTTTGCAGATTTGAATTTGAACAAGCATGAATCAGAGGAAGAGACTGAGAATCCACTTGGACTCAAGAAAGGCTCAGAGGAAAATAGAAGACATTTTCAAGACCTTGAAAATAGTTCTCAATGCCTTGAAAATACAACTCAAAGCCTTGAAAAAGATGATCAGAAGGATTCAAGTGACAAAGCCACTACTTCAAGACCAGAAAAGATCTACGGAGAACCTGAACCATGGTCTCCAGGAAAGAGATTCAAATATCTCTCATCCCATCCAGCTGATAATATCATATCAGATCCAACCACTGGTACACAAACCAGATCACAGTTGAAGAACTTATGTGCTTTTAATGCTTTTATTTCTCTTGTAGAACCAAAAACTGTGAAGGAAGCTTTACAAGAAGCAGACTGGATCATTGCTATGCAAAGTGAACTCAATGAGTTTGAAAGGAATAAGGTCTGGAACCTGGTTCCTGCACCTACAAAACAGTCTGTCATTGGTACCAGATGGGTATTCAGAAACAAGTTGGATGAAAGTGGCAATGTAATCAGAAACAAAGCAAGGTTAGTTGCTCAAGGTTATAATCAAGAAGATGGTATTGATTATGAGGAAACTTTTGCTCCAGTTGCCATGTTAGAAGCAATTAGAATTTTGCTTGCATTTGCATCTTACAAGAACATGAAACTATTTCAAATGGATGTGAAGTGTGCTTTCTTGAATGACTACTTACAAGAAGAAGTTTATGTTGCACAACCGCCTGGTTTTGAAAATGACAAATTTCCAGATCATGTCTACAAACTTGACAAAGCTCTTTATGGTTTCAAACAAGCTCCAAGGGCTTGGTATGAAAGATTGTCAAAGTTTTTACTTGAAAATGATTTCAAAAGAGGTTTAGTAGACAAAAATTTTTTTTTATTAAGACTCATGAGAAAAATTTACTTGTAGTTCAGATATATGTATGCAGAGAATTCTCAAGTCTTATGAGCAGGGAATTTGAGATTAGCATGATGGGAGAATTTAACTTCTTCCTAGGACTTCAAATACATCAATTGAAGAAGGGCATCTTTTGGAATCAAAGCAAGTATACAAGAGACTTGCTAAATAAGTATAGCATGGCTCAAAGTAAGGAAGCCAACTCCAATGAGCTCTACACTATCCATAGACAAGGATGAATCTGGTAAGAGTGTCAATGTAAGAGAGTATAGAGGCATGATTGGATCATTGCTCTATTTGACAGCATGCAGACCAGATATTATGTTTAGTGTGTGTATGTGTGCCAGATTTCAAGCTGATCCAAAAGAATCACACTTGACTGCTGTGAAGAGAATATCTAGATATCTCAATGGTAGCAAATACTTAGGGCTTTGGTATCCAAGACATTCTAACTTCTCTTTAAGTGGTTTTTCAGATGCTGACTTTGCAGGTTACAAGATTGATAGGAAAAGTACTTCAGGAACCTGCCAATTCATTGGATCATCCTTGATCAGTTGGCATTCCAAGAAACAGAATTCAGTTGCTCTATCAACAGCTGAAGCTGAATATATAGCTGCAGGAGCAAGTTGCTCACAAGTTCTATGGATTGCTCAACAGCTAAGAGACCTTGGATTTGACTTCAGAAGCATACCTATTAAGTGTGATACACTAGTGCAATTTCAATTACAAAGAATCCAGTGCAACACTCAAGAACCAAACACATTGATGTCAGACACCACTTCATCAGAGATCATGCTGAGAAAGGTGATATTGTTCTTGAATTTGTTGCCACTAAAATGAAAATTGTAGATATTTTCACCAAATAATTAGCAGATGAAAGGTTCTCAGCTCTAAGGTTGGAATTGGGAATTCCAAATAAGACTGCATTGGTTTAAGGGGAGCATAAGGTAAGAAAGGTAAGTTGTATGTGTTTACAAAGGTTTGAA
The DNA here is from genome assembly GCA_023055425.1 of Linanthus parryae. Classification (NCBI taxonomy): domain Eukaryota; kingdom Viridiplantae; phylum Streptophyta; class Magnoliopsida; order Ericales; family Polemoniaceae; genus Linanthus; species Linanthus parryae. The sequence continues at coordinate 6,391,170 of JALGPY010000002.1, forward strand.
CTGAGTTTCAAAGCCTTGAAAATCAGTTCAAATCCTTGAATTTTACTTGTTGCTGTGTTACAGTATTTCCAGACCTGGAAAGCCTTTTCAAAGCCATGAAAATAAGTCTGTCTCACTAATAGTCAATATTCTTGGATCATTCTATACTGGGTGATATCTCTGTAGATATTTGCCTAATATAGCCCCTAACCCTCTTCATTAATTTGTTTTAGCTAAAAATAGTATTAGAATATTCTATTTTTCAACGGCATAATAGCTTTGAAATTTCTCTGATCATTGCAAATCCTTTTACAATAAGAGAGATACGAGTTTCCTTTTGAAATTTAAACTCTTTCAGTATTTATCCTCTCTTCTTCTCCTTCACTCCGTATCATTCCACCTCTCTTTTTTCTTCTCCCAAACCCTAATGAGCAGAAGAAGGGCCTCAGACAGAATCAAGATGGCTGGAGGTTCGAAGCCTGTCTCAGAGAAGAAGAGAAAAGCAGCAGTGGAAGAGGTTCAAGAGATCAGTGAGGACTCTGTGTCAAAAAGCTTCACTGAGGAAGAAGAAGAATCCTCACTACCCAAGAAGATAGTGAGAAAATATCAAGCTCCAGCAAGGAAGAAACAATCTATGGGATCTACACAAGATAAGCAGAAGGGTATCCATATTGGAAGCCCTAAGAGAGACAAGAAAAAGACAGTTCCTGAGGTTAAAGGAAAAGGAAAGGAAAGGAAATCCTTATTCAAGATTCAAACTCAGAAACTTCTTCAGGATCTTATAGAGTGTATGCCATGCCCAACAAAGGGAAATTTGAAGGGAAACTTGACAGAGATCCATCCCAAGAGGCATCAAAAGCAGGAAAGAAGAATATAAAGACTGCTTCTCCTCAACAGAAAAGGTTAGTTGTAAAGAAGAAACTGAAGCATGGGAAGAAAACCTTGGAAGGGCTCACCTACCTATTCAACAGTGTTACTGAAAAGATTAGTTCCTTCATTGAGGAAATAGATGTGATTTCTCAAGAAGTTCAAACCAACAGTGGAGAAAGTGAGGAAGAAGCATGAGATCAAGAAGAAGAGAAGGATCCTTAATCTTGCCTATTCTTTCTTCCACATTCTATTTGGTTTAAAATTTTTCTTTTAAGTTTTCAAAATTTTCCAGACACTTGATCCAACATCTTCTATCTTTTTGATGAAAGTCAAAAACGGGGAGAAAATTATAGGTTTTAGTTTTTAGTTTCTAAAATTATTTGGTTTTATCTGCTGAACTATTTATATGTTTTTGTTGGTATTTGAATAAGTTGGATCTTTTTGGAAATACTTTGTTTTTAGATTTTGGACTAATTAGTTTATTTTGCATAGACTAAGGATCAAACAGAATTTGGTTTTGTCTTTCATCAAGGGGGAGATTGAAAGCTCAGGTTGTGCAAGAATTGAAATAGCTTGGCTATTTCAAGGCCTTGAATCAGCTTTCAAAGCCTTGAATCAGCTTCAAAGGCTAGAAAATAGTTTGGCTATTTTCAAGGCCTTGAAACTGGATTCAAAGCCTTGAAACTGCTTAACTTGAGTGCATATTCTCAGGGGGAGTTTTTCTACTTTCTGATTTAATTTATTCTCTTTCTCCTTGATATGTTTGATTATCTGTTATTACATGATGAAAGACAATTTGTTATAACATGTTTCTATTCATAATATATCATCTGTTTGACCATGATAATGCATGAAATTTTGTTTCTAAGTTTTGCAGGATTGTTTCCTAAACTGAATTACTGAAGATTTGGGAACACTTGAATACTTTGATCATGTGATCAATCAGACGTGTATGACAGCTTCTCATACTGGTTAAGTGAAAGATTACACAAATATCTCTGAAGATTGTGATCATTCAACCACTGGATAAGATTCCAAAGTAGTCAAACTCTGTTGCCTACAAAATAGGGAGGTTGTTGCTGAAAATCTGGGGAGATTTGCAGAGCTGTTTTGAAGTATTTATAGAGCTCAAATTCGAAGCAACAAGACACAATACTCAAAGAGAAAATACAAAGAATGTATTCTGGATTGACAAGCATTAAAGAAGTTCTTCATCTCTTCCAATCCATTCACAGAAGTTCACTGCATTTCACTGCATTTTTTATACTCTTAAGTGATCTTCTGTATAAAGCTATATTGGTAGATCATTTTTGTATTATTTCTACTTTCATTCTCAAGGATTGTTCAAAGTGAACAATAGAGAATTCTTAGTTAATCAGTTAGCTAGAACAGGTACTAGACAGGTTAGGGAAAACCACAAGCTGTAACAGAGTAAGGGAACTCTCTGTGCTTGAGTTCTAGGGCTTAGCTTTTGATTAATAAGAATTGAGTTGAAAATCCTGCAAGGATCTAACCCCTGAGGTAGAGACGTAGGTCCAAGTGGACTGAACTCTATAAATCACTTTCTTGTGCATTTTCATTTCATTTACTTTCATAGCCTTTGCAGCATACAAACAGTTTATTTTTCAAGGGTTTGAACTTGTTCTCAAGGCCTTGAAAAAGGCATACTTGCTCTATTCTTTCTGCATATACTTCAAAGGCTTGATCTTGTTTTCAAGGCCTTGAAATTCATTGTTTGCACAAGTTTTCTTCTTCCTAGCAAGTTTTGCAAAAAGTTGGCATACTCTTGGCATACTCTATTCAACCCCCCCCCCCCCTTCTAGAGTATCTTAGCTGCTTATACAAATGCATACTCACACTTTCAATGGACACTCCAACCCACCGGTCGATACACGAATTCGAGTTACAAAAATATGATTTTGACAACTAAAAATAATCCAGAGGAATATTTAGAGCATACCTAGCCCAAGAAATGCGAGAAAAGGTCGAGAAACGGAGCGGGTCAAGGTCGACGTCAACGGCACCATAGGTGGAGCTCGACGGGCAAGTCTTCGGTCACTTCTGTGTAGGGATAGGACCTCCTAAAGTCTTTTCGGACCCTCTGGAGTAGAGAGAGACGGAAGGGAAGAGCTGAGTTGCCCTTGTTTCGCCGGGCCAAACTTTGCCGGGATTTATGGAGGAACGGCGGCGTTGGTGGCGTCCTCTGCAACTCCGGCTACTGCTGCTCTGCCTTTGACTGTTGCTGAGCTTGGACCCACAAGACAGAGAGAAGAAATGATATAGAGAGAAGGGAGGAGGAGTAAAATCCCAGGTCGGTTTACTCGGAGGTGACCTCCGACAGGAATGGCGACGGTGGTTCCCTACTTAGCTGTTGCCGCAACTCCGCCGTTGTCCGCAGTTGGATCTAGTGAACAGAGAGATGGAGGAGGAGAAGAGAGTGTGGGAGAGGGCAGTGCGTGGAGATGAGGATGATGGTATTGGCGGCTGATGGTGGCGATTGACGGTGATGATGATGGTGATGGTGGTAATGGAGGAAGTGGGGGTTGTGGTCGCTTCCTTGGGTGTGCCTGGAGGGTTAAGGTGTTTTAAATAGAGGGATTGAGGAGGTGGTGGTGCAGGAGGCGGTGATGAGGGTGGCGGTGGAAATGGTGCTTTGCCGTGAAGACAAAGGAAGAAAATGGGTGATGAAAAATAATTTGTTCATTTTATCAAATAAGAGGTAATGAGAAAGGATTGGTTGTGGCAAACGTACAGGTTAACGCGGTGGTTGCTATCGCGAGGTCGTATAGAAATATAAAAAAAGCGCGAAAAATCAAAGAATTCTCACGCGAGTTCCTTGTCTAGTAAAATCTCAAAAATTACCCAAGTCACTTCTCGCTGCCTAAAACTGAATTGTCGCGTAAAAATACTAAATTACCCCTATTTAAAATACGGGGTATTACACAGAAAGAAAAATATGCCCCTGAACACATTGAAGAATTACACAGCTGTTAATCACTAACCACACCCACCACCGCAACCTCTCCTAACAGTGAGACTACCGCCACCACCACCAGCCACCACCACCAGCCACCACCGTCAAAGGCCACAGAAAAATCAACACCACGAACAGATCAAAACAAATCAGATCTAAGATCAACTCTTCACAACACATTTCATTTTCTTTTACAAATCCATCAACAAATATAAAATTAAATGAGAAAACATAAAAGGAGGAGGAGAAGAAGAAGAAACAGAAGAAGATGGGGGAGAAATCGAACAACGGAGGAGGAGAGAAGAAGATGGGGAGGAATTGTTGGAATCCTCGTCCTCGATCAGAGCCGGCTGGAATCGTCGTTCCACCGCCAGATCGAGAGAAGATCGTATCTGGGTCGTCCTCGGGTCGTCTCTGGGTCGTCCCCGGGTCGCCTCTGGGTGCAGATCGAGAGAAGAAGAAGAAGAAGAAGAAGAAGAAGAAGAAGAAGAAGAAGAAGAAGAAGAAGAAGAAGAAGAAGAAGAAGAAGAAGAAGAAGAAGAAGAAGAAGAAGAAGAAGAAGAAGAAGAAGAAGAAGAAGAAGAAGAAGAAGAAGAAGAAGAAGAAGAAGAAGAAGAAGAAGAAGACACAAACAGATCTGACCGGCGTCGTCTTTTTCTTCTCCGTCGTCGTCGTCGTATTCTTCTTCTTCTCCGCCATCATCCACAGTCTTTTTCTTCTTCTCCTCCATCATCCACCATCGTCTTCTTATTCTCCGCCTCTCACTTCGGTGACCCTCTCTCTCCTCTCTTTTTCCCTCTCTGTGTAGTCTTGTGTGGTGTGAGATGGGTTTGAGAAAGATTGGGATATGGTTAGGTAAAAGTGAGGGAGTGGAATGGATATGGCTGTTTTTTAGGGGGGGGGGGGGTAATTTGGTATTTTCCGTTTGTTAAGGTTACAAAAAATGGACATGGGAACAAAGAGAAGAGACGTACCAAAAAAGAAATTGGAAACAAAGAGCAGAGACAGAGTGGTAGGTATTAATGCAATACACAAATTCTCTCTGTTGGAACGAACTACACACGTGACTGCAGCCCCGATGGAGTAGAACTCTAGGGTTCCTCCTATCCCTCTCATACTCCCTATATAATCTCTACTTAAATGTATGTGAATACTCTTTGTGTTTTTTCACCACTCTTATTCTCAAGGAGAGAGCCCTATTCACAGAGTATAATCAACTCCTCCGAATATAAGAAAACAATTCTAAAGCCAATAAAATTATTTCCAAACAAAGATACAAAGCATTATTTGTACATCAAGCAATTACTTCTGCACTCAAAAGGAGATGAACCGAGAACCACAAATAGCCAAGCTCCCCAACCTCCGACCAAGATATGCGACATTCCCTCAGCTACCACAATGGTTAATTCATTACTCAGAAGCTCTACTTTTCCCCTCCCCTGCACCATGTTCATAGTTGACGCAACGTGGAAACAAGGGCAGCCGTCTGTTGCAGCTTGGATGCATCTCAATATCCACTCCTACCGCTGCCATTATGTGTTCAAAGCCTTCACATTCCTGCAAGCTGAAGCCAGAGGGGTTTCCCATGCTCTGAAATGGCTTCTATCACATGAGTGCTACAAGAAAAGCAGGTTTTTGCGAGGGTACTATACTGTTGTAAATGAATATTTTCATCGCAATAGATCTTTTGCGATTGTATTGCCCTCACACGTCCTCACAAAAGCTATTGTCACTAACGCTTTTCTGTGAAGAGCCCTCGCAAAAAAAATTCTTGCTACAGCATATAGCAATCTCAAAATAACATGACCTAGTCGCAAAATTTATATATATGAAGGTCTTATACTGTCATAAATTATAAATTGTCATCACAAATTAACTTTTTGTGAGAGAGCTATGTATTGCAAATCAAACTGAGCAATTCCAAATTTTTCATTCGTGAAAACATTGTTTCATCACAAATGGTAGTAATTGTGAGTTTCCATTGTAAATAATTCTTTTAGAGAGTAAATCCTTATATTGTATGCATTTTTATTTCTTTATAAATCACATTAAAGTATATTCTCAATGAGAAAAGACATTGAGTAAATGAACAAAAAGTAGAATATTTAATGACAGAAGAAATGAAATTTCATAAGGGAATGTGGGATTACAACTGAGTCCTATATGGGTCCTTTACTCTATGTACAACTGTATCAAAAAAATTAAGCAGATCCATAATACCACTCCGTTCCCTTTCTTTCTCCCCATTTTTATTTCTGTACGTTCTCCTTCTTTCTCCCCCTTTCCCTATTTGGCAAAGTTTAGGTTGCAAAAACCCAAAATGTCCTATAAAAAAACCCACACTTCATGACTGATGTTAACTTTGTTGTGCTTACATCACCCCCATTGTGGGGTAGATCAGGTTTTTACACTTGCATTGATGGATTTTTTAATCCTTGAGCTTTCTCAAAGGGGGAGAAAGTAAGGGAACAGAGTGGTACTATCATCTTCGACACAACCAGCTCCTGACAACTCCTGCCTGTCTTATCTTTTGCCTCGAAACATGTGTAACCTGAGGAAGGAAAAACAGATAAATTAAAGATGACATGGAGTGTTATAAAAAATAATTAAAAATAAATAGAAGACATAACTTGCAATATAAACAAATTAAAGTAATCATCTAAATTTTTTAGCTTAAAACGCGCAAACAATAAAGTGAACCAAGATAAACTTATTAAATTAAATCAACACACACTAGAGAACCCAACATGACAAACATACAAATTCTTTTGAAGGAACGCATAATTTTGAGATCATTTTGGGCTTATACTTCGTGAAGGGGTGCTTGTACCTTTGACATAGCTATGCTATAGTTGGTCGAATAGGGAATGTATAAGGATTCTATATTAAATCATCTAGTAATCTCTCTATCGAGAAGCATGTAAAGATATTTTGAATGACAATTCTAGAGATACATATCACACCACTATTCTAGACACTTCAACCATTTTACTAGCTAATTTGATCACTAACTAACTAATAAATGTTGGGATGGTAACTTAACTACTATAATAATTAGGGACTTTAAATTATAGTTGGGCTAAATCAAGTTTAACCTCCAACACCCCCTCTTAAATTTGATTTAACATTTTTTTACTTTGATGGATGAAATATAACATTCTTGTGAGCTCCATGTCCTTCAAGTGCAATTGCCTTCAGTGCAATTTCCATGGATGTGAGAATCTTTAAATTCATCTTCTTGGAAGTCTTACCCTTTTTAATATTCTTAAAATATGTCTTGAATTGGCCACAGTTTCTTGTCTCCATGATTTGAGTCTTAATCTCCTTCAGTCGAACTTCCTCATACACATCAAAGAATTTCTCCACATTTATCCATCCCGTGTCAAATGTAAAACTCTCCATTCCAAATAGTAAAGTGTTTCTTCTTATTTCTTCATGTTGCGGGTTATGAAATAAATTCAATTCCTTTGTCATATCTTTTGGACTATTTTCTTGTGCCTCCTCCACTATGTCCACCAACGTCTCAATAGCCTTCTTGATCTTGATTCTTGAATGTTGTCTCTTCTTCTATGTCTTCATGTACCCGTTGTCACGACCTCTTCCTTCTCGATAAAATCTTGAATCTCTTCTCTGTTAATGTCTTCTTTATATTCTTGCTCATCACACTAGTCATTGTTGGTGGGAAAGATGTTATCTTTACTTGATACAATGGGGTCAAGTTTCATGATTCACTTGGAGATTTTGTAATCTCCTCAACTTCAACAATATGCTCTTGGCACTACAACAAATATTGCCTCCGTTGACAGCAAAATTTATCAGTAGATAGCCTAAATTTGTCGTCAGATATTCTACCGAAAGAAATTGGTTTGTCGATCCGTAGTCACAATAACTCCGTCGTTAGAGTGATAGCCGACAAGCGTTCTGTTTGTCGGCAGAAAGAGTAAGCAGCGACATAAATTTCTGTCGGTAGTTTCGTTCTACTGACTATGTCCTTTTTTCACCTTTAAAACTGGCGACAAACATTATTCATGTGTAGTTAGATAGATGACATCCAGAATAGTCACTAGAAGAGAAGTTTGTCGGTACTTCATCTTTCTTGTGACGTTCGTGCTTGTCACCTTTATCACAACTTAATAAAAAAAACACTTTTGAAGACCATCCAAACATTCTACCAAACATAAACAAGATGCCATAAATTGACATTTTACATAAGATTAGAGCTTAGTTCAAAAACTACACAATGTCATTCCAGATTCTAGTCTAGTTAACAGAAATAATAGACGTAGTAGACATAGTGGATCCAAAACTCCGTGGCATGAACTATATATAGCACTTCATTCACGAACACTTGGTCCAAAAAGCTAACGTACTCCATTCACGAACCCCTGCAAATATTCATATATAACGTCACTGCCTACTTGATTCCTAAAGACACTATAATTGATGAAAGAATTTAATTTCGTAAACTTATTTAAGCATTCAGACAAAGTATGCAAATATTCATACACAAAGCATATGATTTTCATGGTTTCAGAGAGCATGAAATGCTAAGAAACCCCGATAAGAAGACCCCTTGAACAATATGACAGATAGGTCAAGCTGGATATGCTAGATTCAAACCAAGACTAACCTCAAATTACATGTGCCATCACTCTTCTGGTAGGCTGCAAAAACTGAGCAAGTCGGGAACAAAGTCTTAGGTTGGTGCTTCAAGTTGGGCAGCAATAAGCAAGATCATCAAAGAATTAACCACACAAAGATGGAAAGGGGACTATATCAAAGTACATGGACCGAGTTCCACTGCCTCCTATAGAGCACATTGACATGCATCTAGTGTGGCTGATCTCAGCTGCAGCAAAAGCAATGAAACAGATAAACAAGATGGAGAATGAAGCAGCAACATGATTAGTTTTCGTTTTGGCTCCTAGAACAGCGGGAACAAAGTAAATGCAGGGTGATGGATGTTTGTCAAAGAATATTTTTGATGGGAAACCTCACAATTCAAGTCCAAACTTAGTTCTACGTCTAGACTACTAGCAAGAGGACTTCTGCTCTAAGAAGTTTATGCTGTTACAACTCAACAATATCCAGTTTGAACGAATAAATCCACGAGGGGAGAAAAGGCATGATATGCACCTTCGATATGTGGAGCCCAAAAAGACTTATGTGGAAAAATAGATAAGTTCATATCAAACGACATTGAGGTCATTCGGACTATTCAACCTGAACTACAATATTAATAGCAATAGAACTCTACCATGATGGACCTCAGATGAGTATTCAAGTTACTATGGTGACTGATGGTGAGCGGATTTTGGGACTTGGGGATCTTGAATGAAACTCACATTAGTTGGTCTTCTGAGTAGTTGGTGTGCCACCCAATGGACTTGGTCCATTGATTAAAGCCTTGGAGACTGCACAAGGCGGTGAAAACAGCAGCTGCAGCCAGCAATGAGGGAGGAAACTTCAGCATTTCATATTCCAATAAGCTGAGTTCCACGATGAAAAAGGAAAGACACGCAAGCTGAAGAAAAAAATGGTGTTCAGAAGCAAGTTCTAGGAAATAATTTTTAAAAATGAGCTATTTAAGTATCTAAGAAATAAACGAGTGAGCAAACAGAAAAAACTATCGAGGACATCTTACCGTCGAGAAAAATGATATATGGCCGGCATGAGGTTTGAGGGAATTAGAAAATTCATTTCCACTCTTGTACTTTTGCTCGGTGATCAAGAATTCTGCACACACGAAGTTTGATAATTAGAAAAGTCAATATACCTTCCTGAGTAAAGTTGGCATGTCATGCTTTCCCGTGGCACTTATCATGCTTGCTACTTACAATTATTATGGAATTTTCTTGGAAGTGGTTGTCTTTGTTTTTGATTCAGTGTGCTGATTAGAGTTTTGTTCTTTTATAAGTGTAGGCTGGATGCTACTATACTTCAAAATTATCGTCTTCCGACCTTTTGCTCCCACATCTTGATCCACCATGAAATACCACCCCAATCCACCCTCATCCAATGTTTGAAGGCACCACCTCTATTTCATTCCAAGTCCAGTGTGCTTGAAGGCACTACCTTTATTTCATTCCAAGTCCAAATGACCTAAATGGCTGCTAGTATTCATGTGTCCTAAGAGTGTCACTGATTTCACAAGAAGCTTTACCTCATAGCTATAGATTTATGACTAATAGTTATAAACTAGTCTACCCAGAAGCTTTACCTCATAGCTTCACCATGGAATTCATTCTGATTTCATAAGACCCAACTTCACAATAATTTGCGAGCAAATTGAGTACTAAGAAACACATACTTCCAATTTCATGCTGAAAATATGATGACCAGAGTTTATTTGATAGTTTATAGGTGCTTTTCATACAGATTCAGTAACAAGAAAACATTCAGTGACCAGACAACTCATGATTCATTCAAGGTATCCTGTTTATTCTCAAAACAACTATAAGGGAAAACAGAAATCCATATTAACTTTGACATGTCGATGTCCCTTTCTCACCTAGAAGGAAAATAATGCACACTTCGTGTATTTGATATCCAACAATCAAAGTAAGAAAGTGATACACAACTTAATGCACTTCATAAGAGAAAACATATATTTGCTTGTTCCTACCTGATATGGTGCTTTACATTGCAACATAAACTCTCAGGTCCAGAATAAAAAAAATAAACAGTCAATTATATTCCAATAAGTATTTGATCGAGAGGACTCTGGAGAGAATGAAATCATGATAGGTCAAAAGAAACAACAGCTGCAAAAACATAAATCAATGATCAAAAGGTTAAAGAAGAGATTGAAAAACAAACATATAACATCAGGTCTCCAGCAAATTGACAGTGAAGTAAAATTGATGTATTCACCTGAGAGATGGTGTACAGAGGCGCCATAGCCCTCGCCATCGTTATCCGTCAGTAGACCACTACTGAAAACCCACGTCGAACTGCTACAACCAATGCTCAAAGTCCATAGCACAACCCATCGAAATGCTCTCTTTCCTATTGATTTGAATGAAAACGAAACTGGCAACCCACAATCTTATGAAAAGTATTAAATTAGCAATTTGATACTCGATTAGAAACTACTTCCAGGCCCTGAAATTGACATCAAACAAAAAGAGGTGAAAAAACCCGAATCTGAATGAAGGGGTAACTCCACGATTCAGTGTCTATTTTCTGTTAACATACGGTGATTCCAATCCAGCAAAACAACACCAAGTCGAACCTGGATCTAATGTCTTCAGCGATTTCGAGCGGGATTGATGAGATGGCGGAAAAAATAAACACCAAGTTAAACCTGTTTTAAACATGTATCGTTAGAAGACGACGAACATAAAGAGGAGTATCAGGAGGCGAAGAAAGACGTACCTGCATCCAACCGGCGAAAGAACTGATTCCGATTGAGTGCTGCGGCGAGAGGTGAGAACGTGGGGGCTATAATCCCTGTGTCGTTAGAAGAACTACATCAGTAAAATCCTACACAAAAATCAGAAAACAAAAAAATTAGCCCTAATATGAAAGCACCGTCGTGCCCCAATTTTTACATCCAGTGGAAATATTCGATTGGACCTAATTCCACAACCGAAAATTGCAAACATAAAGTTCCGAGGGCAATTACAGAGAGGAGAGAGATTACCTGTTACTGGTTAGTGCTTCATCAGCGCAAGAGAGAGATCCGAAGGCGAAGGGTGAAGGCGAAGGCGAGGGCGAGCGGAGAGACAACCTCTGAGGATTTTAACTTGCTTTTCGCTTGAAGGGAATGGATAATATAACATCCGAGGGCGAGCGGGGGTGAGAGAGAGGAAGAAGAGGGAGGGGCGGTGAGGCATCGGGGGAGGGTTTCTGAGGGATAAGTGCGGAGAGAGGTGTCTCAGAGCCGTACGTGTGAGTGTGGAGTGTTTATATTGTAACTCATTAATTGAGAGGGTTACATCAAAAAAAATTGAGAGGGAGATTTTTTTTCTTAATTTTTATTTTTCCTCCCTTCAACAATCTGGTAGTGCCATAATATTTTAAGATAACCCTCCAAAATATTCATTATACTTTTAAAGTTTTTTTGACAATTATGTAAATCACTAAATATAAGGATTGTCACCTTATTTTATCGTCGATACGAGAAATTAAATGAATATAGGTGTTACATAGCGTCTTCCAAGGGTTTGAGACAAAAAAACCTCCTGGGAGCAGCTCACAATGTTGATCATCAGCAAGAAAGTTTTAGCCCGACTTTGTGCTATAGCTGCCAAACTTGGTGAAAGGCCAAATGATTCTGTCCTTTTTCGGAATAGCTGGGAGTTGGATTGCCAGAATTTTGAACGCAATGAAATCCGGAACCTGTGCTCTAATTATGTCTGCTTTCCAGCTTTGCTGATTGTCCCCACTGTCAATCCAATCCTTAACCTTAAGCTCAGGATTGAGAAAACCGCTGCCAAACAGGGTGGCAAGAGGCTCTTTCAGATCTGGGATCCATCTATCGTTCAAAATACTGACACTATCCCCGCATCCAATTTGCCATCTATAGCCTTTTTTAATAAGATCTCGTCCATACATAACACTTTTCCAGGCCCAGGAGGCATTACTGGGGCTGCTTGCATCCATAAAGGATTTTGTCCTGCAATACTTATGAAGGAGAAACTTGGAAGCAAACAGGTTAGGGGAGTTAAAAATTCTCCAAGCCTTATTTTCCAGCAAAGCCTGGTTCATCCAATTAATATTCCTAAGACCTAAGCCACCTTTAGCTTTCGAAAGATTAAGAGTTTATCCGGGATGAGCCTCATAGGGGCTTTTTTGTTCGGGTTCCACCAAAATCTCAAAATTAGGTTAGAAATTTCATCGTTAAGGGTTTTGGGGAGCCTAAAAGAGGAGCATACATAGGTAGGCAGGGCAGACATGACAGCTTTAGCGAGGGTAAGCCTGCCAGCATCGTTAAGATACTTTCCTTTCCATCCTTCCAGTTTAGAATAAATGGCTTCCCTAGAAAAACAGAAAATGTCCTTTCTTTTCCCCCCTGTGACAATTGGGAGTCCCAGATAGGAAGACTTGGAATTTTCAACTTTGACTTCAAGAAAGTTTCCAAAAATTTCACCGAGGTCCTTTGGGACATTAGGGCTAAGGGAAAGGGAGGATTTTAATTTGTTGATATCTTGCCCCGGGACCCTGTAGAAAGTTTCTAAAGCTTTTCTTAAGCATGTACAACTAGAGAGAGAGGGATGAAAGAAGATGAGGCAATCATCAGCAAAAAAGAGATGTGAGAGCTTAGGACCGCCCCTACTGAGACTAATTTCAGGACTCATCCCAGAATTGTTGAGATGAGTCAGATAAACGGATAGGGCTTCAAGGAATATGATGAAAAGATAGGGGGATAGAGGGTCCCCTTGTCTTAGCCCTGCTTTGGGGTAAAACCTCTTTCCTGGGCGTCCATTAACAAGGACAGATAAGGATACAGTGGTGACGCATTGAAGTATGAGATTGATCCATTTTTCTGGGAATCCCATCCTGCGCAAGACTTTTTCCAGAAAGTACCAATTGACTCTATCAAAATCTTTACTCATATCCAACTTAAGAGCCCCAAGATGACAAGTACCTGTGTTAGTGTTATTGATTTTAGCAAAGAACTCATTGGCAAGAAGGGTACTATCCGAAATAAGCCTTCCCGGGACAAAAGCGTTTTGCTGCTCCGATATAATGTCAGGCAAAATCCTCTTGATCCTATTAGCGAGGATTTTAGAAATAACTTTGTAAATGAAGGAGCAGAGGCTTATCGGACGAAGATCACTGGGAGTCTCCAAGTTATGTGTTTTTGGAATGAGGGCAAGAAAAGAGTAGTTAAACTCCTTAAGCATAAAACCACTGAAGAGGAAGGAGTTAACCACTTCCACAATAGAGGGTCCCACAGTATCCCATTTATTGTGAAAGAAGATACCCGGGAGCCCATCAGGACCTGGTGATTTATAGGCCCTGATGGAGAAAACAGCCTCTTTAACTTCCTCAACAGAGAGGGGCTCGTTGAGGATTCTGATACCTTGTTCATTAAGGGAGGGAAAATCAAGGTTCCAACCATCCCAGCTGTCAACGGTCTCGTTGGTAATGGAAGAGGCTTTAGCGTAGATAGATTCGAAGTGATCCGAGATGAGATCAGAAAGCTTAGCTGGATAATCGATCCAATTGCCTGAACCATCCCTAAGGCCATCGATTCTATTTCTAGCTAGCCTTTTCTTGCAGGATTTGTGAAAGAAGCATGTGTTTTTGTCACCCTCTTTGAGCCATATAATCTTAGCTCTTTGAGCCCATAGAGTTTCCTCCTGGGAAAGAAGCTCATTAAGCTCCGATCTAATGGCTTTCTCTGCAAGAATGGAATTTGGGTTATCAAGGGAGGAATGAATATCCACTAGCTTGTTTTGAGCCGTGGCAATTCTTTGATTAAGGGATCCAACACCCTTTCTTTTCCAAGCTAAAAGGTTATCTTTTAGAGTCTTGCATCTAGCAGCGAAACGGAAGGCCGAGGAGCAATGAAAAGACATTTGCCAAGTATCTTTGACAATATTAGAGCACTCAGGGTAACGAAGCCAGAAGGCTTCAAAATGAAAGCGCCTGTGTGGAGGTCTAGAAGAGTTCAGAATATGGAATATACAAGGGCCATGGTCTGACCCCATGATAGGGAGATTCATGAGAAAAGACCCTTGGAATTTCAGAGCCCACTCCGGATTATGAAAGCCCCTATCAAGTCTTTCAAAGGTAGTAAAAGGCGGAGGTCTATTGTTGGTCCAAGTGAAACGAGGACCTTTAAATCGAATTTCCATGAGATTCAGATTGTCAAGAAAAACATGAAAGTCCTTGATCCCTGGGATCCACCTTGTCTTCCTACACCATTTATCATTAGGATGAAGTACCTGATTGAAATCCCCAATGCACAGGATAGGCCCATCCAAAGGGGCAAGGTGGGTCTCTAAAGTATCCCAGGTAACCTTTCTACGTTCATAGTAGGGTGAGCCATAAATACAAGCAAGGTAAAAGGTACCTAAGTCACTAGAGACGGAACAAAGGATAAGATTTTGAGAAGCGATTAAAGGAGAAACACTAATATGGTTTTTCCAACCAAGACATAGGCCCCCAGCGAGCCCAGTGGATTTGACCCCACAAGTAGCGTCAAAGCCCCAAGATTTAAAGAGAACACTACATTCAAGCATAGAACACTTAGTTTCAGAAATAAATAGAATAGATAACTTGTGATCAATGGTCAATTTGTGCGCTGAATGAACTGCCAGAGGGTGACCCAAACCTCTGCAGTTCCAGCTACCAATGATCATGGCGACCTCCGTGGTTGTTCTAGGACAACCACGGAAACCTCAAGGGGTAATGGGAGGTACCTTTGTCGTAGTTGAGGATAGCCTGAGACGTTTTTGGCTTCTTCTGAGCTATCCAAGTGTTGGGAATGTCATCCACAAGATCAAGGGATCTCTTGTTGGGAGAAGTCAGCAGTCCAAGACGCAGGGGTGGACCATGAGGAGGGGAAGATGATGGTGAATCAAGGCCCTCGAGAGCAATCAAAGCTCTAAATTCATCCAAAGCGGTTTCCCGGGCCTCTTCCCTTTGAAGGGATAATAGCTTTAGAGGCCGGGGGATAGCAGCCGAGAGATGATTTTACAAACTTTGCCTTTTTATCATATCTTTGGTTCGGGTTTACACTTTGAGTCATTTTCCTCTTAAGCCCACAAAGAAGATGACAAGAAGGGCCGACATGGTCCAAGTCCGACGGGTGAGGGGGATTTTTGGGCTTCAATGAAGAGTACAAGAGGCCCATGATCAGAGATTGGGCCGTAGGCCGAGAAGATGTGTGGGTGCTCGGTAAATGGAATGGGTGAGATGAGCTACTGCACAACCTTGGAGGGTAACAATTTGGGCTCGACTTGGTTAAATGAGAAACCCAAATATCCGCAACCCAAAAGGGGAAGAAAAGGACAAAGTAGTAAAGTGGGGGCAGTTTCCCTAAGCCCAACCTAGCCCAAGGAAAAGTCCAAAAGAAAATTAGGGGATGGTTGCTACTGACAGAGAGGTGGATCCAATTAAAAAGTTTAGACAGCACATGGTTTGTAAGAAAATCGTGTTTAGATAGGGGAGGATTATCTTTATCAGATAAGAGTTGCTTTACACGCAAAGTGGATCTTCTTTTAATTATTTTAACATTTATTTGATTGACAGTAAGGATTTGTTTAGATGGTAAAAGCAAAAGATTAACCATATCAGGGGGAAAAGATTCCATACGTAAAGGTGAATTACTTTAAATAAAAAACCAAATTCCTAAAAAGTAGGGAAGAAAGGCAAGATAATAGTAAAGAAACACATTGTTAAAAGAGAAAGGGTCCCACCTAGATCTAATCACATCAGTAAGATAAGGATAAACAATTACAAGATCAACTTTATTACTATAAGAAAAGGAGAGACACGCCTGACGGTGGGCATGTTGACCGACGAAGAAGACGGATGAACTACTTTGCAGAGACCGAGATATTTGATATCTTCGAACTTCTATCTAATATTTCCGATAGAAATAAAGGCAAAACCACCTGATTCGATTTCTCACTCCATCATGTCTTCTACTGATATGCCTTCATGTTAAGAGTTGAATCACTTGTATGGGGTAAGTAATCCATCTCAACTTGACAATTTGGTGTATATTAATCTTCTTTATACTTTAATTGGGTTCATTTTTTCTGATATATTCACAGAAATCTACCAGAATCTAAGTAAAAGAATTTGAAGGAACCTACATGGATAAAGATTTGTCTGCCATTGGTGTGATGTACACTGTATAGATGATTCTTAGTCTTATTATGTGTGTTTTTTATATGGAAGTTACTTTGATGAGTGAGTGAGTGAATGATATAACTACAAGTCGCATACTACAATGAATTTTTAGTTTGTGTAGTTATATGAACAGTGAAATGGACTATTATTGAAATTCCCTGGCCGACGTTGCTAATGGTCCGTGATTGTGACTCGCGGACTGTGTGTTGGTTGTGGCCATAATGTGATGATGCCATATTAACATGTCAGACAGTTTCACATCGTTGATATTTGTTTTGTGATATCATGCTATACTATTTCTTCATCGGATGTTCATACGATACTCATTTGGTAGAGATTGATTTTCTTTTCTATTCAGGCCCCTTCTTCAGTAATTGCTTTAGGCCCCCGTTAAGTTAGGACCGGCCCTGATTGGAAACATGCTAAGTATATTTAACGGTAACAAGCTATTTAATTAATGGTAACATGCAACGAATTTGCATATAGAAAAGTGAAAGAAGCTTCGTCCATTGAGACATGTGGATGCATGTGAAGGTCTTGCAGAGATAGCCGGGGACTGACTCATCAAGATCAGTGGACAAAGAACAAAAAACGGAGACATGGTAGTCCTGTAGCGAGGAGGCCGGAGAGACTTGCTGCATCTTGAAAATTCAAAAGTAGGTAATCAAAATAACAATTAAAGGGTTCCAATTAATTAGTGCCAGTGGAGAAACATTTTTAACAAGTTAACTCTCTTTTAATACTAACCACTATTTAGCCTGTCTTCTGCTGATGCTTACCATCTCCCGAGACTTGGCCGCCAGACAGTTTTTGCAACCTGCAAGACTTCATGTTGTCTTCTGCTGAGAACTTTTTACTCAATGTTTCATTACACTGTAACTAGTGTCTATTTTTAATAATGTTTACCTTTCTAAGCAGGGGCGGAGTCAAAATTTGGGTGGGGATGGAGGAGGCACACTTTTTTTTGGTTAAGAGAGGATATAGATTTTCAATGACTAAAAATATCGGCTCTGCCAAGATTTATGAACCATGGTATTTTTTATGTATTTTTGAAAAGTTAAAGGGACAATTGTTTATATTAAATAGGTGGCACTTGTTTTGTCAATAAAAAAATGCTCTGCCACTGTCAAGATTCAAACTTCCAAACTCAAGTAGCAATATTCACGATACAAATTCATAACCGCTAGACCGCAATACAATGTGTTTATTTAGCACACACGTATATATTCTGAACAACACAACTAAAAAATAGCTAATAAAATAGGGGTACCCTAGTATTCCTGGAAAAGTTGAGGGGGGGGGGGGGGGGGGGGGGGGGGGGCACGTGCCCTCGTGCCCCTACATGGCTCCGCCCATGTTTCTAAGTGTTGGAATGAGCACTCTGGAACTTGTCCGAACTGCTGTGGTTCTAGCGCTCTCTCTCTCTCTTTCTCTCTCTCTCTCTCTCTCTCTCTCTCTCTATATATATATATATATATATATATATATGTATATATATATATATATATATATCTTAAAGTTTTACATCGTGATCAAATTTTGAAAATAGAAAAGATAAAAACTCAAAATTGAGGAGATAAAGTATCCCATAACATAGATTATATTCTTATTTATTGTTCACAACTTTATTCGAGGACAAACAAATTGACGAGGATAAAGAGTGGAGTATTGCGATGGAGCTACAGTAACAAGAAACAACGACGACTGAACATGGAAATTGAAGAAATGGAAAAAAAAATAATCCCTTCCTCCTTCGATTATTGAAGGTGTTTGAAATACGGGGGTTGCAAACATCCCTTCATCGTTTTAGGAGGAAGCTTATTTATGGGTTTAGTACTTCGTTTACTTGACGTACGGTCTCCTTAATCTGCTCGGCTGTCTTTCCTTGAGTTGTGATCTTGTAAGAAAATTTGTTTGCTGTCTTGTCATATGTCAGTTCGACCCCATTTATTGTTGCGATCTTGAAGAGTACATCGTCTTTCTCTGGGATTTTCTGGAGTGCGGCGCCAACTATTTTTGTGAGCTGTAAACGATTTAGGTCTTTATTATGAAAACAAATTTCGAATGTTTTAAATACTTACCTCCGTTCCCTCTCTTTCTTTCTGGTTTGACCTTAATTTGCACTTGTAATTGCGTCACTTTGGCCAAGTGATTTGTATAACAAGACTATGTAATTTTTTGACAATTTTTACATGGTGTTGTAGTGATCAGGTTTATCTACAACACCATGCAAAAGTTATCAGAAATTTCATCGTTTTAGTATCCAAATCACCGGATCAGCGTGATCAAGCGAATATTGATATAAATAGTAACAGGAAGAACGAGAGAGAACGAAGAGGAAGTAGGAAATACAGATTCTGAAAGTTCTTGAAAAAAATAATCGAATCAAACCATGCCTTTGCTTTTTCTTCTGCTTCTGCTTTTTCTTCTGCCTTGTCTTCTGCCTCTGCTTTTGCCCTTACTTCTGCCTCTGCTTGTGCTTGTGCATAAGGGGCAAAATTCTCACTGCTGGCCTAATCACATATGTGTTGCCATTTAGATAAGAGTAAATGACAGAAACTACCCCACAGGTTGTGGTGTACTAATTGCTAAGATACTACCTTGAGGTATGAAAAATACATCAAATCACCCTTGCTACCTAATGGACCTAAGGGACATTTGAAATGACCATTTTTCTCTGTCAATTAAAAAATTTTACAAACTCATGAAAATCATATCTCTCCCTCTTCTGTCATAAAGTACTGCCCAGACTCTCCACCCACCAACGTACCACCACTGTCATGGAAACCATATCTCTCCCTCTTCTGTCATGACAATAAGTCTCAAAGCTCCTAAGCTTAGAGATTTTAGGTTTCTCACACATCGGAGTGATAATAGTTGTCAAGGAAGATGTCGTACGTAGCCAGAGAGTTTCATAGTAACTCGCTGGCGGTTGAGAGAGTGGCCCTGCAATTCAATCAAGATCCATGGTGGTGGTTTCAATTCAGGCCATAGCCACTGTAATTGAAGTGGCTATGGCGTAAGGTGGGATGAATTAATGGTCGGGTAGTGGTGTGACTTAGAGAGGGATGAATTAATGCTTGTTGTGGTCGTGATGGCTGCAGCATGTGCTTGTGGACTTGCGGTTTTGAATGAATTAAGTGACAGGATTGTAGACGACGACAGAGTGCATTTGCAGAAGCTTTTATGTGCTAGTTGCTACGGAAGGAAGGTAAGTGAACATGCCAAGCCTTGCGCGCCTAGCTCCTTTCGTGTCGCAATTTGACTTTATTACTTGTCTCAAAATTTATTTATTATTTACATGTTTTATTCGAGATATGCTTACATGTTAGAGAAGTTGAATTGATTTGATACTGTCACACGAATAATAATAACGCGTAATAACGTAAAGTGGAAAGAGTTGTGCGGGAGAAGCTTATTATTTTCGAGTTGACTTTGTTCGCTCGACATGTGATTATTATTGTCGGGTTGACTTTGTTCACTCGGCCTGTGATTATTATTGTCGTGTTGACTTCGCTCACTCGGCCCGTGTACTTTTAACCCGGTCGTAACCTGCCGGGTCGCTCCATGTACTCACCTCTCTGGCCGCAAGAAGTCTTAGGGGCCTGCCGGCAGTTAAGGTCATGGTTGCTAGTGATAGAATAGTAGATTCTTCTCCGTATCAAAACAGTTAATAATACAGTTTCTCTGAAATTTGGATTCTTACTAAAAGATAAGAAAAAAGAGATTGAGACTAATCCTCCCCGTTTGAAGTTGAGAAAGGAAGATCAAAAGAATGAGAATATTATAAGTGTTCTTACTGGATGCACCAGGATCATTTCTTACAGTTTTACAGTTTATATTTGAGTTCCTGATTTACTCTGCAAGGTTACATTTTCTATGATTTATTTCCTCTGTATATTTATTGTGAAAAGAAATTTATGCTTCATCTTCTGTTTTACGAGCTTGGGTGTCACTTACTCTGTATTTCCATGCTAACTTTGAAAATTGCAGTTCCTGTTTCCTTCCCACCGCAGGTTTGGGAGCTGAAGACTAAGGTGTAGCTGGGTATGAGACTCACTTAGTTGGATTTCACCATGAGTAGAATCTAGTTTAGTTAGCAAGAATAATTTAGTAGTTCTGGAAACGTTTGTGTAATATCTAGAGACTTTGTGATGTTTAACATCATGTAATAAATAAATGAGTTGGGATGTTATTCTTTTGATTTCCTCCGTTACTTTTAGCATCGCCCTCCCGGTTCCGAGCCGGATAAGGGGGTTGTTGCAGATGCGGCATGCCTGATGCTATGCACCATGTCCTCTGAGCTTCATAAGCAACATATGAACATGAATGCAGTCGATATGATCGCGCACTTAAAGCAACTCTTTCAAGAGCATGCTAGGTTGAGAGGTATGAAGTTTCCAAGATATTGTTAAAATGTCATATGTCTGAAAGAAACCCCGTATGGCCGCACATGTTGCGTATGATAGGCTATCTTGAGAGCTTCGCGCGCCTAGGGTTTCTGGTAGGTCAAGAGTTGCCCAACGGTGGGATATTGCAATCGTTGCCTGAGAGTTATGGACAGTTCATCATGAACTATAACATGAATGAGATAGTGAAACCTTTGCCAGATTTACTCAATATGTTGAGGACAGTTGAACAAAACATCAACTAGGGTAAGGGAAAATTCATCATGATGGTGCATAAAGGAAAGGGCAAAATGTTTTCCTCTACTTCCAAGGGTAAAGGCAAGGCAGTTGCCAAACCTAATGAACCTGCCCTTAAGCCTGTTGGTTGCATTGCCAAAGGTGTGACTAAAGGTGAGTGTCACTGCTGCAGTCAGTCTGGACACTGGAGGAGGAACTGCCCAAAATATCAGGAGGATAAAAGGCTTGTAATAGTGATTCATCACCACCAGGTATTTTTGTTATAGATGTCAACTTAACTTTCTCTTCATCATGGGTATTGGATACTGCATGTGGATCTCACATTTTTCGAAATGTGCAGAACCTAAAAAGAAGTAGAAGATTGGCTAAAAGGGAGATAGACCTGCATGCAAGGAATAGAGCAAGAGTTTCTGCATTGGCCGTAGGCGTGTATGAGATGTTTCTGCCTTCAGGATTAGTATTAGAATTAAATAATTGATATTTTGTGTCTGCTATGAGAAGAAACATTATTTCTATTTCTTGTTTGGAAAAGGATGGTTTTAATATTTCAATAAAGAACAATTGTTGTTCCATTTATTTTGATAGTATTCACTGTCGTAGTGGGCAATTATTTAAAGGATTATATATCATTGATCTAAGCAATCATGTCTATAACATTAATACCAAGAGGATTAAAATGAATAATTTAAATCCTGCTTATTTGTGGCACTGTCGTTTGGGCCATATAGATGAGAAACGTGTATCTAGACTCCATAAGGATGGATTTCTAGACTCTTTTGATTTTGAATCATATGAGACATGTGAGTCTTGTTTATTGAGAAAAATGAAAAAGTCCCCTTTCAATAAGAAAGGTGAAAGGACTAGTGAGTAATTGGCACTCGTGCATACTGATGTATGTGGGCCATTTGCCACTCCTACCAGGGGTGGTTACGTCTACTTCATCACGTTTACTGATGATTTCAGTAGATATGGATTTGTATACCTTATGAAGGCCAAATCCAAATACTTTGAAAAGTTCAAAGAATTCAAGAATGAAGTAGAGAAGCAACTTGGCACAAGCATTAAGGATTAGTATTAGAGTTAAATAATTGCTTTTATGTTCCTGCTATGAGTAAGAACATTATTTCCGTATCTTGTTTAGACAAGGAAGGTTTTACTTTTCAATAAAGAAAAATTGTTGTTCCATTTATTTTGATAGTATTCACTATTGTAGTGCGCAATTATTTAATGGATTATACATCCTTGATCTAAGCTATCCAATCTATAACATAAATACTAAGAGAATTAAAATGAATAATTTAAATCCTGCTTATCTATGTCATTGTCGTCTAGGCCACATAAATGAGAAACGAGTATCTAGACTCCATAAGGATGGATTTCTAGAGTCGTTTGATTTTGAAACATATGAGACATGTGAGGCTTGTTTATTAGGAAAAATGAAAAAGTACCCTTTCAGTAAGAAAGGTGATAAAACTAGTGAGCAATTAGCACCCATACATACTGATGTGTGTGGGCCATTTGCTACACCTGTCAGAGGTGGTTATGTCTACTTCATTAGATTCACCGATGATTTCAGTATATATGGATTTGTATACCTTATGAAGGCCAAATTCGAATCTTTTGAGAAATTTAAGGAATTTAAGAATGAAGTAGAAAAGCAGCTTGGCAAAAGTATCAAAGCTCTACGATCAGATCGAGGAGGTGAATACTTGAGCCAAGAGTTTGATGATTATCTTAGAGAGTGTGGGATATTGTCCCAACTCACTCCACCTGGAACGCCATAGTGGAATGGCGTGTCCGAGAGGAGGAATCGTACCTTGTTAGACATGGTAAGATCTATGATGTGTCAAACAGATCTTCCGTTATCCTTTTGGGGATATGCTCTAATGTGTGCAACTTTCACCATTAACCGTGTTCCATCCAAATCAATCATGAAGACACCACATGAGATGTCATTCATGAGGATATGTGGCTGCGATGTCTATGTAAAACGTTTACTGCCAGACAAACTCGGGCCAAAATCAGATAAGTGTAAGTTTGTGGGATACCCTAAGGAAACTAAGGGTTATTATTTCTACAATCCAACCGAGAACAAAGCGTTTGTTGCCCGGAGCGGCGTGTTTCTAAAAAGAGAGTTCGTCTCTAAAGAAGCAAGTAGGAGGATTTAGAACTTGAAGAGATTCAAGAACCACAAATTACTGATTCAATTATGGAACATGAACTGGAACCACAACAGGTTGTGGAGCAACCTGTTCATGTAACACAAGAGCTTCGTAGGTCTAGTAGAGTGCGCCAGGAGCCAGAGAGGTATGGACTTCTCATGACTGAAACTGGTGACGCAATGCTCATAGGAGATGAGCCTACTACTTATGGAGAGGCCATGCAAGGGCCGGACTCTCAGAAGTGGCTTAAAGCCATGAGATCCGAGATGGAATCCATGTATACAAACCAAGTATGGAATTTGGTGGAACCACCCCAAGGGGCACGCCCCATAGGGTGCAGACGGGTCTTCAAGAAGAAGACCGATATGGATCTTAATGTAGTTACCTATAAGGGCCGATTGGTGGCTAAAGGATTCAGACAGATTCATGGTATAGACTATGATGAAACCTTTTCCCCAGTTGCTATGACCAAATCCATCCGAATCCTACTTGCAATTGCGGCTTATTATGACTATGAGATTTGGCAGATGGACGTCAAAACAGCATTCCTTTATGGGAATCTTCTTGAGGATGTTTACATGACACAACCAGAAGGTATTGTAGATCCAGAGCATGCAAATAAAGTCTGTAAACTTCAACGATCCATCTATGGGTTGAAGCAAGCTTCTAGGAGTTGGAATCGACGTTTTGATGAAGCTGTCAAAGAGTTTGACTTCATCAAGAACGAAGATGAGTCTTGTGTCTACAAGAAGGTTAGTGGGAGCTCCGTAGCGTTTCTGGTCTTGTATGTAGATGACATACTAATCATTGGAAACGACATTCCCATGCTGCAATCACTTAAGGATTGGCTAGGAAAGTGTCTCTCAATGAAAGACTTAGGGGAAGCAACCTATATACTCGGTATAAAGATCTATAGGGATAGATCTAAAAGGCTTCTAGGCCTAATTCAAAGTACATATATAGATAAGGTGTTGAATCGGTTCAACATGCAAGATTCCAAGAAGGGATTCTTGCCCATGTCTCATGGAATTACTCTTTCGAAGAGTGATTGTCCATCCAATAAGATTGAAATTGACCGCATGAGTAAGATCCCCTATGCCTCAGCCATAGGATCTATCATGTACGCCATGTTATGTACTAGATCGAACGTATCATACGCGTTGAGTATGGCGAGCAGATATCAGTCTAATGCGGGTGAGAGTCACTGAATAGCAGTCAAGAACATCCTCAAGTACTTAAGAAGAACTAAGGATGCGTTCTTGATATATGGAGGTGAGGAGGAGTTGCGTGTAACTGGTTACACGAATGCAAGCTTCCAAACCGACAGAGATGTCAGATCGCAGTCGGGATTTGTGTATTGCCTAAATGTAGGAGCTGTGAACTGGAAGAGTTCCAAGCAAGAGACGGTTGCTGATTCTACAACAGAGGCTGAGTATATTGCTGCAAGGGGCGCAGAAAAGGAAGCTGTTTGGATTAGAAAGTTTGTTTCTGAGCTTGGTGTAGTTCCTAGCATTGAGGATCACACAGTGTTGTATTTTGAAAACACAGGCGCCATCGCTCAATCTAAGGAACCCAGATCACACCAGAAATCCAAACACGTACTCCGAAAGTTCCATCTTATTCGAGAGAATATCGATAGAGGAGATGTGAAGATATGCAAGATCCCTACATATGAAAATCTTACATATCCATTTACAAAGCCGCTTGTTTAGCGCAAGCATGAAGAGCACACTATGGCGATTGGCATACGCGATGCATCAGATTGGCTCTAGTGCAAGTGGGAGACTGTTTGAATAGATGCCCTACAGGCAATCTAATTTTAGTATGAATTGTCTAGAATAATCATTGTATTATTTATGGACATATATAATATAATGAAGTCCTTAGATTTGCAAATCGTGTTGTTTATCTTAAATATCCCTAGTCAAATATAATGATTCATAAGACGATCATCTATAGACTAGTAATGGGTTGGATTGATATGGAGATATCACGATCCAACACATGGGTATGTATTGGGGGTAGTGACATACTGGATTGACCCAAATCCGAGAAGGCTACATACAAGTTATGTAAAGTCACAAGTGCTTCTCGCGGTGATAAGACATTATCATCCTTAGACTTGAAGTCACTAGATCCTCTAGTTGTGGAATATTGTGCTTTGACATCGTCAAACGTTACTCCGTAACTGGGTAACTATAAAAGCGCATATTGGGCACAATAGGAAGCAAGCTTAGAGATGGTGAGTGATGTAGATAGGATTTGTCCCTCCCACATAACGGGAGAAAATATCCGAGGCAACTCGAGGGATGGCGCCTATAGAATGTCTGGCCAGACTCATATAAATCAATATGGGGATATTGATGTTATATGCATTGATAGGGCTATTCCCAGGATCGAGAAACATGGATCTGATATACGAGTGTGACTTGTATGTATCGTGTTCAATCCGGATAATGAGACAAAGGGATGCGATAATAAGATCACAAGGTTTGTCGGATGACTATTTCTATTAATTGGGTGGCATGGATGTGTTGCTAGACACCGCTCCATGTTTGTAAATAGTTACTACCAATTAAGTAGAATCCTATGAGGTCACACACCATATGAATATAATTGGACATGGTAATTAATTAATATGATTAATTAATTAGAAGGATCACTTTGCAACACCTTGCAAACTTAGTAGGACTAATTTGTAAGGAAGGGACTAAATCGAATTCTAGTAGGACTAGAATAGGTCCTTTATGTAGTTGACAAGGATTTGTTGGACTATATAAAGGATGCTCCTTCCTTCCTTCCCACAATTATGACACTTATTAGTTCATAACTTGAGTGGGAGAAAACAAAGGAGAGAGAGCAAGCAAGCAAGAGGCCGAACCGCCCCTTGCCCGCCGGCCCGTCCCCGTCGGCCAACAAGGAGGCCGAAAACCCTCCTTTTTGCTTTGTTGCGTAATTTCTTTGTCTCCTTCCTACGTTCTAGCTAGCACAAGAAGGTTAGGAAGGTCCAATTCTCTATCCTAGGCGTAGATCAACCGTAGAGAACGTGACACTATTCGCGTTTGAAGTCATCAAAGGGAAACCCAACGGTACACATGAATTTATCCTTTACTATCGTTATGTGTTCTTGACTTGTGATCCTTGGAGGGATTTGAAAGGAATATTTATATCTTCCGCTGCGATTCGATGTTCAAAACCCTACACGAGGGACTATGGATTGGATATACGAGTGTGTCTTGTATGTCTCGTGTCCAATCCGGATATTGAGACAAAGGGATGATACAATACTTGCAAAGGTTTGTCAGATGACTTTTTCTATTAGGTGTGTGGTATGGATGTATTGCTAGAGACCGCTCCTTATTAGTAAATAGTTACTACCAACTAAGTAGAAGCCTACGGGGTCACACGCCATAGGGATTGAACTAGAGTTGGGAATTAACTAATATCATTAATTAATTAGAAGGATCAAAACGCAACAACTTGCTAACCTAGTGAACTAATATGCAAGTTGGACTAATTCGAACTTGTGTAGGATTAGGAGTGGGCCTTTATGTAGTAACAAGGAGTTGTTGGACTATATAAAGTATGCTCCTAGCTTCCTTCCTATAACTAATGCTCAAAACCCTACACTACTGATTTCAGGTGTATAAGATACTGTTGAGCCCAAGGACGCGAGGACATGTAGACTTCTACTGATTTCAGGTACAGACATCGATTTACTGTATTTCTATAAGAAGATTTCTTATTTCTTCGCTCTTTGCGGCTGCAAAAGAAAAGCATCTTTGAATATAACATTTGTTCGTTTCATTTCATTCATATACAGTAAACATATGTTGATCATGGAGGTTTCTTCGCAGAAAGACACAATTAGAAGAAATTTTGGAAGGATTTTAATCTCATTTAGACATCGATGTAAAAAGATGCTTTGTCTTATTATTTTCCTTTTGTATATGAGCTACCTTGGAAACATTTACCCAAAGCAGTTACCACTCACCTATCGGCCGGTGACTTTCAACCCTCCGTTCTCACCTTCTTTTTCATCCGAATCCATCGACCATCGACTTTCAGGGCTGCGATCCCCAAAGTAGTTACCACTCGCCCATCGTGTCGGCGTCTCCGTTGGAGCTACACGGAAAAGGTGGAATCTCCGTCAATCATTAAAGGCTTCACTCGCTACACTGAGATACTGATCCGCCTCTCGATCTCCGATTCTGGGCCATCATAGTTCGTTCGTCAGTAGATTCCATTTCATGTCTTTTCTGTTCTTCACTTTTTCTCCATATCTGTAAAAATGACACGGTGTATCATTTGAACGTGTTTTCCTAACTGTCAACCAATCGAATCTCAGACACCATGACTTCTTCTCAACCTTTTTCTGGAAAATTCATCGCAGCAGAGAGCCACCGTTAAGAACCAGCCGAATCGCCCCGAACCTGAAGTTACCGGTTTTGGGTGTTGTATAATTCGGGACGGGTTGGAACTGTGCTCAACCCGGCAGATCGGTTCGGCAAACTGAATCGGGAAATACCTCGCCGAACCGACCTGTGCTCAGCCCTAGCTGGCACGAACAATAAGTTTTTTTCACTGACTGTTTTAAGTATAGTGGCAAGATTTTTCGTCACTGAGCACCATATTATTGGTGACAACAATATTTTTGTCACTATTTAGTGGCATATATTTAGTGACAGCGTTGTAACAAAAAAGTTGTTGTCACTGAAGCTTTCAGTGACAACAAATTGGCATTTAGTGACAATATTTTTTCTCACTCAAGACCTGTTGTAGTGTCACAATTAGGGCTGATCACGGGTCGGGTCGGCCGGATTTTAGCGCAATAGGGCATCCGACCCAACCTCTCGGGTCTGGAAAAACTCAATCGGACCCCGATCGAAACTGCTGTAAATCCAGTAGCTTTCAGTTCATCTGGTTTGCCTGGGTTCGGCCGGGTTCGGTCAGGTTAAGCTATAAACGCCCTCAGTGTATAACTTGCCGAAAAATATGGCGATCGCCGGTCGGAAACGAAGAAGAAAGAGGAGAAGCGACGATCGGTGTGGGGATGAAGTAGGGCATGACAATGGCGACAAAGTCGCAGAGGACGACGACGGAGACGGTGAGGAGGACGACGATTCTCTCTCTCCCTGAATCGGAGAAACTCCCTCAAGGCCTCAACCGTTCGCCCGTCCGCATGTCTTTCTCTCTCTCGGCCCTCTCTCTTATCTTGAAACAAACTCTTTCTCTCTCTCTCCTCTTTCTCTCTATCATTCTTCTCTTTATCACAACTAATAGCAATAAAATAGGAAGTGGGGTCATGGAGTACTAGTGGTGGATAATGAATATGTATTAATTATATTTTTTATAACCAGTGGTGTATAACAGCCGAGTTCGTTTTTTGGGGGTTAAAAGCTTCAATCCGCAAATCACCCGAATTATGGCCGGGTTGGAGAGTTTAAACCCATACCCAATCAAATTACATTCGGTTTTGTGTGCTTTCGCGTTGATTCGGTTTTGGTCGGCGTGGTCGGCGGATTTTTGCTCAGCTCTAGTCACAGTGATCCTATTTGATAAGCTGTGAGTTGATCTTCTGAATTTTAGTTTTTCCAGAATTAACTAATATTTTATTATATTATTCTAGAAATTATATTTATCTATATAAATAAGATTTTCATTGATTAACATGAAAATTAACTAAAGGTATCTATTGATTTGTAGATTTTCTTAAAAAATATAATTCACAAAATATTGCCAATAATAGGAGTCCAAGACAACGAAATGTTCAAATAAATATATTCACATGGACTAATAGGAAGTTGCCATTTCAAGAGTCTATAGAAACTCCTACAACCCGGTTTATAGGAAATCCGTATTATTTTCATAAAGAAAGAACGAAATAGAAGAAGAAGCCAGACACACCACACACTAGGGCAGAGCACGGACCGGGTTGGGCGGGTGAGAGCTTTGTTTCCTACCCAACCCAATGATCCCGGGTTGGTCATATCGATACCCAAACCCAATCAAGTAGTCGACAAACCCAAACCCGATCAAGCCTTTCGACTCGGACCGGTTTGGCCGGGTTTAAACGGGTTCAAAATGTTAACCGTTAGCAAACTTATTTCTATGAACAAGACATATTTAGTGCAAATCGGAAAAAAATATACATTTTTCAATCTTACTAATATATAACATAGCCGAATATGACATTAAGAGATATACATAAGTTGAGAAAAATCAACTAAAACTATTGTTCTTTATAAAAAATTTACTTGGACGGTATTATCTAACTAAAAATATGTAAATTTTTCATATAAAAATTAAATCGGACCGGACCCGGTGTAATCGGGTTTTCCAACTTCAAACCCATGATCAATCAAAGTTAGTTCGGGTTTGCAATTTTATACCCATACCCAATCAAGTAGCTTAAACGGGTGTTAAATTCGGACCGGTTTCATGCGGACCGGTTAGGGGCGGCCGGTTTGGGCGAGTTTTGCTCACCCCTACCACACACGTACACACATTATTGAACTCTGTATACACAGGTAGGTAGCGGACGAACATTGCAACAACAAGAGAAGGAGAAGAAGAAGAAGAAATGACAACATATAACAACAAATATAATAAGAAATCAATGGAACCATACTTGCTCGATCTGTTCGCACCTTGCTGACCAATCTTTCTTTTCATTTATCTGGTCAAATGATTTTAGAAATAGCATCTGAAACCCCTTTGAGGTTATTTTGAACGTTGAGACTAGTCACGTTAGTATTGACGGTCAGCGCTCTAGTAGTGGTAGTGGATGGTGGTGATGATTTTGCTGCCTCCGCATCATTCAAGGTGGTCGTCCCGGTGACGGTGTCCGTTGCAAACCTTAGGGTGTCGAATGCGACCTGACCCCGGGTGTTGATTATGATATCGCTCGTTGCGAGGGTCTCTGCCGACAGGTCTGCAGAGATTGGGTTTCTTTCTAGAGACATATCTGATGATGATACAATAACGCAAATTAGAAGTATATTCTAGTAGCTCAAAAGGAGAAAGAAAGGGGGTGGGAGCTCAATTGGAGGTAATACATCTGTTCTAATTAGTATAAATAGGCCAGAACAAGACCATACCATGTGGGTGCCATGCCATCAGATAAAGTCAAGTGGTGACTACTAAAAATAGTTTATTAGTACAACAATTATTTTTATTAAAATTCCTAGTTATTATCATCGGGGTTTGACATTTTTTATCATTAAATATTGATAAATTATTTGAATATTGTTTGTTGCCCAACTTGGCCTCATCATCAACCGGAAGATATATATGCATCTAACCTTAATCAATCATTCGGATTTCGTTGTGACCTCAAGTTGTGTTGTAGATGGTGGGTGCATTTGTGAAATCAACCACTTAAGTGCCCATTTGCATAAAGATTTTAATCTCAGGTCAAAAGACTAATTTTGTTTGTTTCAGTCTGTTATAAAACCAAGTTTCAGTTTCATCTGACCTTCTGATCTACAGATTTTACAATCTACCACTTTGAAGATTCTTTTGTCGTGAGTCCATGACTTGCTTAAATACCACCATATTGTACCCTCTGTGTATGAATCGTCAATCACCGTTCACACTTTCTGGATATTTACAGCTGTTGTTTGTTGGAAAAATGGTTTTTTATATGTCGGTTTGTACCCGACTTTGAGCCCGGTTTTTAACCCGGTTCACTTGAAAGTTAACAACACCAATTACACCATCATATGGTGGGTAACTTGGTGATCGTTTCGATAACTTATTCGTCGAAAATTATTAAGAGATGAATGCTCAATAAGTCGTTGAAGTTGGGGGTTTATGTTTGGGTTTATGTTCCCAAAAGAAATCACCCCACATCATGAGGAAGAGAGGGATTGAAGTGTTTATATATTTTAATCTTAGATTATAAGGGCACGCCCTTAAGGCGAAGCACATTTTGTGCAAGTTTGTGCAAGAGGGATCCTTCGTCCGGCTCGGCTCGGTCTCGGGTCGTGGCGTGTGTGTGGGTTTGTTGGGCCTTCTGGACTATTTATGTTTGGGTCAGAAACCAACTTTTTAACCCACAAAATGTAACAGGTCGTGGCGTGTGCGTGGGTTTGTTGGGCCTTCTGGACTATTTATTTTTGGGCCAGAAACCAACTTTTTAACCTACAAAATGTAACATAAAATAAACCCTGTTAAATAACTAACTGTTTTTATGTACAGTTACAACTGTTCGGAACGGTTTTTTCCATTCCTTGTCCCCATTCACAGTTTGTCATTTAGAAATCCTGAGCATTCAAGCACTCCTTCAACAGATTATCCCTTCTCGTCAGCAAGTTTCGTTCGCCGTGTGCTGCAGTCTCGTGCTACCCTGCAACACAGGAATAACTTATATCATGGGGGACAGTTCGTCACTGCAGAAACCCGAAGGCACATACAATGTGCGGCGAATATTGTCTTACGGAGATCATCTATGTACGAGACTGTTCTTCAACAAATTTTGACTGCAGTCATCAGCTTATCAATCCGTAAGTTCGTTCCTGATTTCTTTACTGCTTTCTTCCAAAAGAACAAATCGGGTTAGACTTGACTAACAGTTCAAGTGATCCACACATCCACAGTGGGTACAGATATGCAAAATCTTCTCATACTTCAAATTCACGTCCAGCCGATATCCGTCGTCCAACTCAATCACCCCATTTTTCCTTAGCGGCCTCTTTGTTGTAGCACAAACTTTGACTCTGATGAATCTATTTTATTCGTCACCTTCATCCCTTGCAATACCTTAAAAATCTTCTCCGATAGAGGTTCCAATGAGCTCCCCGATCTCCTCATTCACTAGATGCATAGGTAGCCCCCATATCTGGATCCATAGCATTACTTCGTTGAAGGCAATTTCTTCCACCTTATCACCCAATTTCCAGGGTTTTAGGAGGAGCAGTTGATCATCAAAGGTCCATGGACTACCTCTTCTAGCCCACATCATGGATTCCGCTTTCTCAAACTTGAAAAAAACATGTTTTTTTTTACCAATATCGATAATCCGCAAGTTCTCCTAGGGGCACCAAAGGCGCTTGAATAACTCATGCATGCTCCAATGATTGATTTTCAGCTCACCTACTGTAGATGGTGCTTTCCAGACAGACAGATCACAGCCACGTGGTGGCCATCCAGCACACCCAGATGTGCTCCATACACACCGTATAACTACCTACGCTTATCCACGTGAGGGCTGCGAGACAGGGCCCTCGCGTATCAACACGGGACTTGTAGGGACTTAGTGGTTTGGAGGCTAGGGTAAGACCCGTCGCGCGCGTGCGACAACCAAGCTCGCACGCGACCCTTTGTAACTGCTTTGAGAGACTTAATGGCCAAGTCCTATAAACCCGGCTTGACCTCATAACGTTCTCCGGCATGTACGGTCAGGTGCCTAACGGTTCATATATGCACGGTCGAACGTGCTATTACAGGGGCTATCATTAAGCCGCCATTTATGGTTCATTAACCCTCTCACAACGGTCACTTCCCCATTGTATATAGGATCGTTAGCCCTCCGTTGCGAATATCGGACATTCTGACACTAGCAACACTCTAGTTCGCTGTTAAGCTGTCTCTCTCTCACAGTTTCCATTGCTTACCCTCTCCCTATACACACCTTACATCTCTCTGTGCTCTTATTCTTTACTTGAGGTGCACACTTGGATCTCTCCGAAGGATTTCCTTGCGCACAATTTGGTGAACCCGACGTGAATCCATCCACCTTCAGAGCTTCAATCCTTCAAAATCTACGAAAATGTCTTCCGATGGAAACGTTCGTGTTGGTGACCGGTCCCCTTATAATGAGGAAACCTCAAGGGAGGAAGGACCACTCAACACCATTGTCAACACCAATGTTCGTGCTGAAACAGCTACCAGCAGTGGACCCTCTCTAGAGGCACTCCAAGCCACAATCCAGAGTCAAGCCCAGATTATGCAGGCTCAATCCACCCAGATTGCTCAAATCATGACGATCTTGAGAGGGTTTGCCCAAAACACCATCCCGGGGGCTTCAGTCCCACCATCGACAGCTCAGCAGCCTTTACCAGGGGTAGCAACCACATCCATAGTGAATACATCCGTTGCCCAATCCTCTTTGTCCAATGGCCCTGTACTTCAGGCGCCAGGTCTTCCGTTAAGGTCGTCCTTGATGACGACGAGAAACCCTACGTCGTACTCGGCGTTGCCTCTTTATGCGAGTGGAACTTTAGGGAGCCATGCACTCCCGCCACCGCCTCCCTATGATCCAAGCATGCCCTACATCCCGGGCTTTGCAGCTTTAGAACAACGGATAGACAGTATCATCGCGAACCAGAGCTTCGCAGATACTTTCATCCTGAAGGTTGACAGCGCACCTCCCATTCCGCGGGATATCTACTTGATAGCCAATCCTGTCGGGTATAAGGCACCTAAGTGGGAGAAATTTGATGAAGTCGGCAAAAACGCGCACGGACATGTGATGCGATTCTTCGACATGATGGGTCCACATGGAGTCGACACCAGATTGCTGATGCGCGAATTCCCCAAGTCTCTGGGGGCTGCCTCGTACAAGTGGTACAGAAATCTCGAGGCAGGGTCCGTCAAGTCCTGGGACGACATGGTGAAGAAGTTCTAAACCAAATTCTTCAAGATGGACGAGAAGGTCACCACCATCCACCTCTCCTGCATGTACCAGAGGTATGACGAAGAGGGGGTCGTCTTCATTAAGAGGTTCAGGGCCAAGTCCTTGGAGTGCGCCGACGGTGTCCTGGAAAGACGATTGGTGAAAATATGTCTCCAGGGCATGCGCGACGAGTACAAAGGTATGCTAATCAATTTAAACATGCCCACTTTTTCACGATTGATTGAAAGTACCAGGAATTGCGAGCCGTTGGTGGAGAGGATGAGAAAGCTATACGCTAGCGAACGTACACACGCGAATCCCAACTTCAAGGTGGGAAAGTTCAACTATTAACGAGCGCAAGACGTCAATATACATGCAGTTTCATCCCCCAACAAACAGTCGCGATCCACACTAAAGGAGGCACCACCCTTACCGGGCTCACTTGGCGATACCATAACCCTCTGCAAAAGATGGCGAAAGAACGAAATCTTGCCTGCGCTAGAGCATAAGCCAACGGGGGAGCAGCTGCGAGACCCTAGGTGGTGCGAATGCCATGTAAAGGTCATGCACCCTATAGGAGAATGCAAAAAACTCTGGTGGTTGATGGATAGGCAGATCAAGGAGGGGCAGCTAGTCGCTGATGAGCCGTCCGAAGACATACGTAGCGACCCCTCGACACTTCGTACACGAAAGGAGCCCAAGGGGAAGGAAGTAGCCATGATTTCGATCATGGACCTTGAAGAGGTCGCAGATGCAGAAGCTCAGAGGATCGCGAAAACTTATGAGGAGGAGAACTACAACATCGATACAAAAGATTCACGGGCTGAGCGGGTGAAGGACTCTGCCAAGTTCGTTAACTTATTCAACGAGATGAATTTCTCGAGCGGATGCAGGCACGAGATGACGAAAATAATCTTAAGAGTGGCCGAGGACCATGGGGAAGAATTGGCCATCTCCAATGGGAAAGTTGTTAAGTCTGCGCGATCAGGAGGTGTGGTCATGACGTTCGACGACTCGAGCAGGACTAAGGCCAATCATCAGAGGTCGTTGTATGTAACGGCCACTACCAACCATGTCAAGTTCAAGAGGGCCTTTGTTGATGGTGGAGCCGCGATGAATGTAGTTCCACTCAGAACCTTGCAACTATCGCGAATCTCTCGAAGCAAGATTGTAAAGACGCCATCACTCTTGAGCGACTTCAAAAGCAACTCCAGAATGACGGTTGGTTGGATTCGATTACGAATCCAGATTGGGCAGATTTGTTGTTTTGCCAAATTCTACGGAGTTGATGCTGACACAACTTATCACATGATCGTTGGGAGAGTGTGGATTCATGTCTTTGATGCGGTACCTTCTACGGCTCACCAATTAATGAAAGCTATCTGGAAAGACAAGGCGGTCACCATACCTGCCTCGGTGGATCCTGATAACTCCTTAGTTGGAGTCATCTTTCGTATGTAATACATTGCTATTTATGTGCGTTTCGGTGAAAAGTGATGGAATTTAGGCCAATTCTTGTGAAGAATGAGTTTGTTGTGATTTATTGCTAGTTCGGGCGTTTCTATGCGTTTTTAGATGTTATTTGTCAAATATAATCGCTTGGTATGCTTTCTCATGTTGTCATGATAGGAAAGGATGCTAAACGATTGCTATGAGGCATGAAAAGAAATTCGGAAGATGAGAAAAGCTCAAGAATGGCCAAGAAGAATGAGGAGAGGCAAAGTTAGAGGAGCAAAAGTGACCAACCTTCACTATTTTGATGATATCTTGAGTTCTACAACACCTGCTATAGTCAGACCGGTTCCAAATGAAGCTAGACTCAATTTTATTTCCAACGGTAGGTCACGGAGCTCAATCAAAGGTCGTCCGAGAAAGATATGGTCCGCCGAAGATGACGCAAAAACGAAGAAGAGCTCGAAAAGTTCACTGGACCAGTCTTCAGTATTTAGGCTGTATCTGGAGTTACTTATACAATTTCAGAGCAAGGCCTACGCCATTAGAAAGTAGACATCCATGGCTTTCCAGCGATATAAGATAGGCCCAAAACGAAGTCCGGATGAGGGAGAAAAGGCTCACGCAAGATCAGCTTATGAAATCTGTCCGAGAATTGCAAACTAGAGGGGCTGAATTGCAAATGCGGGCAAAATACATTAAAAATCGTGCCCAGCCCTATACATGACGATTTTTAGGACCTAAAGACAGAGAGGGCTGCTGGAGACAAGGAAGAACAAGTTGGAGGAAGACTTGGAGCTTGGAGTTCGTCGTGAGAGCGAGGATTCCATCGTTTGATCTCTCTTCTCTATCTTTTTCATTGTTTTTTATCATGAACAACGTAAACTTCATCTTGTTAGTCATGAATCTCAGTAGCTAAGTTCATTATCGGGATTTATCCATGGTAGCTAGGGTTTGAAGCCGTTTTGGCGGATTATGAATTTGATTCACGTTTTGCTTAAACTTAATTGATGATGTTCTTGTTTGCTATGTTTATTTCATTCTCTTAATCTATCTTGCTATTGTGAGACGTTGCAGTAGAAAGAGTATAGGTAATTGGTTAGTGAAAGCAACGAATTACCCGAATAATTGAATTAAGCACGTAGTCATAGGTTAGAGAAATCAACCACCGACTGTGAACGTTGAGTAGAATTTGATGATCGTCATTATATATTTTAGGAATAATTAGAACTTGGTAACTCGGTTGTAATTTGACCTAAGCATAGAAAGCTAGCTTGGTAACTCGGTTAGAATTATTGCTCTTTTGGCAAATTAAATCATCATCTGTGTTTCAGAACGTAATTCGTTAACGATGGAAATTTAGTGAACCTAGAGAAAATCCTGATATTTGTCTCATCACTTTACTCTCTTTATAAATATTTGCGTTTTTTATTTATTTTTCTTAGTTATTAGAAAACTAAAATTTTTTGCCCACAAGAAGTTAATCATCCTAATTGATTCACGACAAGTCCCTTGGGTTCGACTAACCCGCATTACCGGATATTACTACACGCGACAGTCGTACACTTGCGGTTGGATCGTGTCATATCCCTTCAACCTGGAAGAAGCCCATTTGCCCGAGGCACGGTGGTTCACAGGAATGGCATACGGAGCTCCCAAAGTGACTTATACCGTGAAGAAGGCTGTAGAACGCGATAGCGTAGGCAAACAGGGGGCAACTTTTACTCCGACGGAAGGAAGTGCTACCGCATTTGAAGTCACCCTTGACCCGCCCCATTGAGGGTGCCCCTGAACAAATTTGTGAGCTAGCGGAAGCTCCGAGTGAGGACAAGAGCCCGTTGTCAGAAGAAATTAAAGAGGCCCCTGAATTCATGGAGGACCGTCCAAGGCCACAGAAGCAAGAACTGAAGGAAGTATTCCTGAATCCTACCGAGGAAAAGAAGAGGCCGGTCTTCTTGAGCGCGGACCTCAGCAAGGACGAAGAGCAAGAGATGATTCAGTTATTAAAAGAGTATAGGGATGTGTTCGCATGGGACTATGATGAAATGCCAGGGCTAGATCAAGGCATCACCATGAATTGACTGGACATTGTTCCAGGCTCAAAGCCAATCAAGCACAGCCCGAGGAACTTTCGGCCTGAGATAAATGTCAAAATCAAGGAAGAGATTGTCAAGTTGTCGAATGCAAAATTCATCGAGCCTAACCACCATCCAACCTGGCTCGCCAATATAGTACATGTTTTGAAGAAGAACGAGAGCCTTCGCATATGCGTCGATTTCATAGACTTGAACAAGTTTCGCCCAAAGGACGACTTCCCTTTGCCAAACATAGACCTACTGATCGATTCCACTGCGGGCCACGAAATGTCCAGTTTCATGGACGGATGGCTATAATAAGATCAAAATGGACCCAGAGGACCCAAAGAAGACGTTGTTCATCACGCCTGTAGGGGTCTTCAACTACACCGTTATGCCATTCGGACTGAAAAATGCAGGGGCCACGTATCAACGCGCCATGATGGCTTAATTTCATGAAATGATGCATCAGAAAGCCGAGTTCTATGTGGATGATCTGGTTGTCAAATCAAAGCTAAAGCAAGGACATTTGAAGGACTTGAGGAAGGATTTCGACAGGTGCAGGGCTTTTCAGCTAAAGATGAACCCCATTAAGTGTGCATTTGGAGTGACCGCCGGAAAGTTCCTCGGTTGTGTGATCCACAGACATGGGATCGAGCCTGATCCCGTGAAGGTATCTGGGATCACCAGCTTGCCAACACCACAGTCTTAAAACGCGTTGAAGGCATTCCTAGGAAAGTTGTCCTACCTGAGGAGATTTATACCAGCTACTGCGGAGTTGATGACCTTCTGCTTC
Organism: Linanthus parryae; assembly: GCA_023055425.1. Classification (NCBI taxonomy): domain Eukaryota; kingdom Viridiplantae; phylum Streptophyta; class Magnoliopsida; order Ericales; family Polemoniaceae; genus Linanthus; species Linanthus parryae. The sequence continues at coordinate 6,429,555 of JALGPY010000002.1, forward strand.
GGCAATTTTCTCAAAAAGAACGTGGTCTTCTTATGGACACAGGAGCATCAGGCTGCATTTGAAAAACTGAAAATGCTTTCGGCATCTCCGCGAGTAATGATCGCGCCTCAACTAGGATCACCTTTGTTTCTATACTTAACCTCAACGACGAAGTCCATCAGAGCAATGTTGGCACAGGAGTTTGAGGGCCAAGAAAGACCAGTATATTACATTTCGCGCATGATCCAGCCTGCATAATCCAAGTACACGGATATTGAACGCCATTGCTTAGCTCTGATTTTCGCTATTGATAAATTGAAACACTACTTCGTGTCCCATAAAGTTGTGATCATAACCAAGAATGATCCTATACGCTACCTGTTGGGCCATTCACCACCCTGTGGGACCATCTCCCAGCATGACATCGTTTGTGCACGACCAAAAGCCATCAAGTCCTAGGCGTTGACGGATCTACTGGCCCAGTTCCCGGATGACAACTACGAGCCTCTAGCAGAAGAGCTCGAGGGGAAGGAGATATACGTGGTTAACGAACAATATTGAAAGCTACATTTCGACGGGTCTTCAACAAGGAAAGGAGGAGGAATCGGACTAGTGCTAATTAAGCCACACCAAAAGGTTATCCATATGTCGACCAAGTTAGACTTTGCAGTGACACATGATGAGGTCGAATACGAAGCCTTGATTGCGGGACTCCATGCAGCCAAAGCCTTGGAAGTTCAGAACCTCATTATCATGAGAGATTCCAAGTTAATTGTCAAGCAAGCCTCGGGAGAATATGCGTTGAAGGAGATCAACATGCTGAAGTACAGGTCAATAGTACAGAAGTTGGTTCAGAAGTTCAAATCCGTCAGATACGAGCACACCCCCAGGTCTGATTATCGACATGCGGACGCATTGGCTACCCCAGAGTCAAAAATAAGCCCTGATAAATGTCGGTCAACAATCTCGATCGAATTCAGGACGACTAAGTCATTGGTAAAAGATTTATGTGAGGAAGAGCCCTTTGAGGAAGCAGATTGGAGAAAGCCCATCCTACGCGCAATGACCGATGGAACCATCAAAAAAATTGGGGTGTCCATAGAGGGGTTTTGCATACATGATGGTCTGCTATATATTATAAAGGACCCGGGGGGATTCTTATGCGATGCGTTAGGGAAGAGGAATGTTGAGCAACCTTGTAGAAGATCCATAAACATTCATGTGGAGAAATGAGATCTCTATCTACAGAAAGGCCCAAAGATACGGGATCCGTTGGCCACAGATGTCATACTTCGCAGCTATCGTACAGGGCAGCTGTGAAACATGCGACTTGGTTAAGGAATCTCTGGAAATTTCTACAATTGAAGGTGAAGATTGGCGAAAACCTATGATTGGACATTTGCAGGAAGGGACTCTGCCTCCTCACAGAAAAGAGGCTGATAAGATGAAAAGGAAAGCAACTCGATACCTCTTACAGGAGGGATTGTTGTGGAGAAAGGGACACAAGGAAAATCTGCTCAGGTTTTTGAGCGGACAAAAGACCCAGGAGGTCATGGAGATGTCCCACCAAGTAGAGCACCAAGGAGGAGCAAAGTTATGCAGATAACTCCTAACAATCGGGTATTTCTGTCCAACCATGGAGGTCGATTGCCGCGCAAAAGTGAGAAGAATCCAGCAATGTCAATATGGGAACTTGGTGCATGCTCCTGCTGTTGATTTACACGCTCTGGGAACCCCCTGGCCTTTCCACACCTGGTCGCTCGACTTCATCGGACCAATACGACCCCCTTCGCATGGGAATGAGTATATCCTCACAAGAACGGAGCAGTTTACTAAATTGGTTGAGGAATCCCACTCAAGACGGCAAACGTGGCAGTTGTGGTCAAATTCATACAGGAAAACATCATCCATCGCTTCGGTATCCCTAACACCATCCTCTCCGATAATGGGACCCCTTTTGTCAATCGCCAGGTGGCCGAAAAGTTAACGGAGTACAACATTAGGCAAATATGCTCGACGTCGTACTATCCAAAAGGAAATGGAAAAGCAGAGGCCACCAACAAAACGCTACTCCGGGTACTAAGCAAAATGGTCGCGGACGATCACAAAAAATGGGACGACTCTCTAGGGACGGCACTTTGGGCATATCGCACTTCGCCTAGGACTCCTAGGGGAACTTCTCCGTTCTTATTATGCTATGGGGCTGAAGCAGTTTTCCCCTCTGAAGTCAAAATAAATTTCGCAAGGCTAGCTTTCAGTACCTTATATGACAATGAGCGCGATCACAATCTCATCTTACTAGAGGAGCGACGCCAGAAAGCTAAAAGGACGAACACCAAGTATAAGGAGAGGATTTCACGCGCCTATAACAAAACAGTTCAACACAAGGACTTTGCAGTAGGCGACTTAGTCCTGCGAGCTTCTGACCATTGCATGCGTGAGGCGGCTCATCCCAAGTTTGCGGCTAACTGGGAAGGACCCTTCGAGGTCAAAGAGGTTTTCGACAGTGGTTATTGCAACATTCTACGCTGTCACGGAACAGCTACAACTCCGACACCGGTCATTATGCGGTGGCTGAAAAATTACTATCCCTAGCTCTCTCTCTTCACTTTATTTAAACATTTGCGCCATATATCTAAGCAAATCCCCCCATATGATGTAACCCCTCTCAAGCAATTCAACCACCTACCTTTGCAACTCTTCTGGTTCCTTGGGACTGAGACGATAGGCAGGCCTGTTTGGCAGACTAGAGCCTGGAACTAGGTCTATCTGATGCTGGATATCTCTCAATGGTGTAAAACCAGGAGGGAGATCCTCTGGCATCAAATAGGAGAATTCATCCAAAACCCGCTGCACCTCAGGGGGTAATCCAGCTTCCTCATTACTGGCACTATTATCAGAAGGGATCAACGCATAAACAATTTTTTCTCGCTGAATCTCTCCCAAGAACTCAGACCGAGAAAGCAGGTTAGCCGGCGCGGTTGGAGCCGGGGTGGAGCCCTCCCGTCGCGGAGCTAGTACGGTTTTCTTCCCCTTCACCACAAACGAATGGGTATTCTTGTACCCATCATGGAACACACATCTATCATACTGCCATGGACGAGCCAAAAAAAACATGGCATGCATCCATCTTTATCACATCACACCAATGACTATCTTGATATTTATTACCAATTGAAAAAGAAACAAGACATCTTTTATCAACTGTTACCTAAGAACCTCTGATTAACCATGACAGCTTGTAAGGCGCAGGATGCTGCTCCGTTGTAATACCCCGTAATTCGGTCAGGGGTATTGGTACTTTTGTAGATGAAATACGAATTTTAAGATTATTTGGAAATAAAAAATTTCGTAAACTTGTGCGAATTTTTAGAACAATTTTTATGTGTATAACTTAGTTTATCGCTTGTGCAACCACCGTGGAGGTTGGTGTGTGAGCCACACCCAATTACCCCAATAGTTGATACTCCAACTACACCTAATTATTTCCAAAATTTATTATTTTATTTGAAAACTTTCTTTACCAGTTTGCGTGATCATCTCCTTCTTCTTGCTTTGTCTTCACAACAAAACAACAACCACCGCCTCCCATCACACCGCCGCCTCCATCACACCGCCCTCACCCCTCTATAAAACCACCCCCTCCTTCGCTGGCCAGGGGGCGGCAGCAGCCATCACTTAGCAGAGCCACCCTCTCCAAACATCACCATCTCCACCATCTTCTCCAACATCACCACCGTGCTTCACCATTACCGCCAACACCACCATCACTCCTCTTCATTCTCTCGTCTCTTCCTCTCTTTCTCTCTGACTCAGCTCAGCGAGCCACCACAGAAACAACGGGAGCAGAGGTAGCAACAAGAAGGCCACCACCACCACCGGGGTGCTCGTCGTAAAACCACCGGGAGTGAAGACCCACCTCTGTTTTTCTCTTTCCATCTCCGTTCCTCTTTTAGTACCCTCACTGTCCCGACTTGAGTCAGATACAAGATGGAAACAGTAGCAGAAACCCAGTAGCTAGCACAGCACCTCAGTCCTGACGTCGGCCACCATTGTTGCCGGCGACGGATTTCGTCCAGGCCACCGAAGCTCACCCACCTTCTTAAACTGGTTCCAAACTATTTCTGGTAGTACGAGGAAGCTCTAGGAGTTTGAATCCAGCGCCAAGAATTACCGGAAAGCCACCGTCGGCCACGCCGCTACGAGCTCCGACGAGACTTCGACCCGGCTCAAATCCTCGTCGATTCTTGCGTTTCTTCGACCAGGTACACTCAAAATATCTCCCTAGTTTGATATCAGTAATTGGAATCACGGTTTAAGGCTTGATTCTTGTTTTGTTGGGTGGGTTTATCATGTTCTTGTTGGGGGGGGTGTAGTTTACGTAGTTACTAAAAGTTAGGGATATTATGCGTGACTTATGAATTTGTTTTTTTGGTAGTGGAGGGTATTTGGTTTATTACAGGAAATTTGGGGGTCTCCTTGACATTTAACATACTAGATACATGAAAACAAGATTAAAATAGGGTTTTGGGGTGTAAATCACTTTTCTCTAAAATTTCGAGCTACCTTTCTAATTAAATAAGAGTGTGTTGAATTGAAATAAGATGGGTAAAAATATTTATTAGTCAAATAGAATTCGTTCTCCTAAAAGCAAGCAAGTTAGGAATAAATATCGCAAATATTTATTTCCTATTTGTTGAATAAACATTTGTTTTGAAAAAGTTGGCTATTAGAGTTGGAACTTGTGTTTCTCATTGTTAATAAATGTTTATTTGTACTATTTAACTCTTGGTTCTCTTATAAGTTCTTTAAATAAATGGCTATTTTAGTTAAGTTTTTTAAAGAGATTCTTGAAAATAAAAGTGTGTGGTAAATAAGAAAGCTAAGAGACTTAAGTTGTGGGTTCTCGCATGATAATTAGAATATTATTGCGGGAAAAAAAGTAAGTGTGGTGTGGGGAAACCATATTATTGTCGGCATTGACCCGGCCTGTGATTATTATTGTCGGGACTGCCCCGGCCTGTGATTATTACTGTAGACACTTGACCGGCCTGTGATTATTACTGTCGGCACTGGACCGGCCTGTGATTATTATTGTCGGGACTGACCCGGCCAATGATTATTATTGTCGGGACTGACCCGACCTGTGACTATTACTGTCGGCACTGGCCGGCCTGTGATTATTACTGTCGGCACTGGACCGGCCTGTTATTATTACTGTCGGCACTGGACCGACCTGTGATTATTACTATCGGCACTGGATCGGCATGTGATTGTTACTGTCGGCACTGGACCGGCCTGTGAATATTATTGTCGGCACAGGACTGGCCTGTGATTATTGTCGGTATTGGACCGGCCTGTGAATTATTATTGTCGGCACGTGACCGACCTGTGTATATTATTGTCGGTACTGAACCGGCCTGTGGTTATTATTGTCGGTATTGAACCGGCCTGTGATCATTTTTGTCGTGTTGGCTACGGTCACTCAGCCTGTGTTAAAACAAGAATTTTCCTGATCTAAGAAGTATAAACGGGAATTGAATTGCAGAAACTCATCGGGAATTTCATACCCTGATATTAATTTTGGAAGGAAATACTAGTTACTGGAAGTTTCCGAAAATGAGAAAAGAGATTTGAGAGTGTCACTTCCCTAATCTTTCCCTGTGTCAAGTTATTTTAAAATTGAGATTTTGTCTCGTATGTATTTTACATGCCTGTTAGTACTTGTTCAGTATCTCATTGATAATTTGAAAACTTCGGTTTTTTGGTTTCCTTCCCACCACAGGTTTAGAAGCTGAAGACTAAGGGGCAGCGGGGTACGGGACTCACTTAGGATATCGTCACGAATAGAATCTAGTGTGGCTAGCTAAGAATAATGTAGTAGTTTTGATAACGCTTGTGTAATATCTAGAAACGTTTGTGATGTTTAATATTATGTAGTAAATAAAAAAATTGAGATGTTATGCTTTTGATTTCCGCCGTCACTTTTAGCATCACCCTCCCGGTTCTGTCCGAGCCGGATAAGGGGGTTGTTTCATCCGTCTTCAGCTGCAATTTCTTGACAGCTTCTTCAGAGACTATGTTATCTCAACTGCCGCCGTCTACGATCATCTTGCAAACCTTATTCCCAATAGTGCAGGTAGTGTGAAAGATATTGGTTCTCAACCAATCATCCTCCGAGTCACCCTTGGGAGTTTGCAAGTTTTTACGGACGACCAGATTCTCATGACCATCCCCGTAAAGCACATCTTCATCTTCGTAGTCATCATATACGGGGTCTCCCTGGTACCCAACTTCTTCGACCTCGTCGGTAACACCCTCCTCGATGAATAAGCTCTTCGGCTTTTGCACAGCCGGCTTCTTACACTCTGTAGTCCTGTGCCCTGGTTTTGCCACACTTGTAGCACTTCAAGCCGCTACTCGATGCACCAGGTGCTGCCTAGGTGGCGGGTCGGGACTCCTAATATCGAGTCGATCGATTGGTTTGATCGGTCCTCGATACAGGTTTTCTGCTCTTTAGCTTCTCCACAGCGAGAGCCCTCTGGTAAGCTTCTAAAACCGTCCAGAAAGTTTGAAGGCACAGAACATCCTGCAGCGATTGTCGCAAACCTGACAGGTACCGTGCTACTAACTGCTCTTCTGTTTCGGATAGATCATTACGGGCGATCAATTGATAGAACTCCTCAGTGTAATCTTCCACAGATTTGACACCCTGTCTCAACGTGTGGAGACGCTGATATAGGGTTTGGGTATAGTCGAAGGGAAGAAAGTGAGCCCTTATCTTCTTCTTCATCTTTTCCCATTCAGCAATCTTTGGTTTTCCCTGCTTCTCACGAGAACGTCGTAACTGCTCCCACCAGGCTGAAGCTCGACCCTGGAGCTTGATTGCGACCAACTACACTTTCTCGCGTTCAGAAAACTTCCTTGTACTCAAAGATCCGATCCAACTCGTTCAGCCAATCGATGAATCCATCGGCTTGAAGGGTACCGGAATAGCTAGGGATCTCGACCTTGAAGCCTAGACCACTGCGATGATCATCACGACCACGGTAACCCCAAACTCGTGGTTCGCGATGGTACGCGTTCTCGAGAAACGTCACTGAGTCGTCATCTGAGTCTTCCTGATCATCCAAATCTTGCACCGCCAGGCGCCGTGTCAGCTCCTCGACCCGCTGCTGCTGAACCTCGTTCTGCCGCTGCAGATCTTCTACCATCATCACTCCTTTGAGGTTACGTTCTCTTTGGGGGGCATCTTCAGCAACCTGCTGCCCACAAGCACATCCACGAGGCATCGTCGATGATGATCTTCCTCCCAAGTCAAACTTACTCTGATACCAACCTGACGCCGGGTTATTCACCCAAACGAGGGATCACAGCGGAATCAAAAATGGAAAAGGGTACGAAGCTAGGGCACGAAGCTCTCCAGAATTTCAGAAGTAAATAATATAAAAAATATGTCGAATTTTACCCACAAGCCAGGTATAAATAGCTGGAAAGTCAAAGTTTGCCAAAAATGGCAAAATTATTAAACTAACATAAACTGCTAAAAGTAAATATCCGTAGATGGAATACTTGACCAAAATCGGACTTATTACGAAGTCTTAAAACGAAAAAGGAAAACTGCCAAAAATGGCAAAAAAAGTCTTCGAAGCTTCCGTTGACTGGTCAAACGGACTTTTCTAGATCCTGTTGGAATAGATGCCCTAGAAGCAATCATATATTTAGTATGAACATTTTTTTGGCTAGAATATTAATTTATTATTTATTGTGATATTTAATATAATGAAGTCCTTAGATATGATGTGTTGTTTATCTTAAATATCCCTAGTCCACTATATTGATTAATAGGACGATCAAATATAGACTAGTATGTGGGTAGATTGAAATGGAGATATCAAGTCTAACACATGGGTATGCATTAGGAGTAATGGCATACTGGATTTACCCACAACAAGAAGGATACATTAGATTATGTTAAGTCACAATCGCTTCTCGTAGTGCTAATATAATTGAAATCTTTAGACTTGAAGTCACTAGATACACTAGTGGTGAAATATCGTGCTTTGATGTTATCAAACGTTACACCGTAACTGGGTAATCATAAAGATAGCTATCGGGCATGCTAGGAAGCAAGCTTATAGATCGTAGTGATGTAGATAGGATTTGTCTCTCTCACATAATGAGAGTAAATATCCACGGCCACTCGAGGGATGAGGCTTATTGAATGTCTGGCAAGACTCAGATAAATCAATATGGAGATATTGATGTTATCTGCAAGCATAAGCATATTCCCAGGATCGAGGAACTATGGATTGGATATACGAGTGTGACTATTTATGTCTCGTGTCCAATCCGGATATGGAGACAAAGGGAGAGTGCAATATAAGATATTGGGCACAAGAGGTTTTTCGGGATCATTGACTATTTATATTAGTTGGGTGGCATGAATGTGTTGCTAGACACCGCTCCATGTTAGTAATAGTTATTACCAACTAAGTAGAAACATATGGGGTCACACGTCAAATAGAGTAGAGCTAGATTTGGGATTAATTAATATGATTATTTAACAAGAAGGATCATTGTGCAACACGTTGCAAACTTAGTTGGAATAATTTGTAAGGAAGGGACTAATCCAAGTTCATGGAGAACTAGGAAGGACCTTTATGGAAACAACAAGGAGTTGTTGGAGTATATAAAGGAGGCTGTAGCTTCCTTCCCACCAAATGTTATTAGACATAACAAAGTGAGTGGGAGAGAGCAAAAGAGAGATAGCAAGAAGACCTAGAGGCGCACGCCCCTAGGCCGTCCGCCCCTTCCCGTCGGCACCAAGAGGAGGCCGAGCCTCCTCCTTGTCCTCGTTGCTTTTATCTTCTTCACTCTTCCTCCGGGTTGAAGCTAGCACTTGTTTGAAGGAAGAATCTAGATCGGATCAACCATAGAGACGAGGACATCATTCTTCGTTTGATCTCACAAATCAAAAGGTACACAATTCTATGTCTCTTATCATGTTATGATGTCTCCTCCTGACGATCCATGGTGGGCTTTGAACTAGGAATCAATTTTGTTATTCCGATGCGTTACCTACATCAAAACCCAACAGTGGTATCAGAGCCACAGGTCGTAGAGCATAACATGATTTTATGTGTTAAAATTTCAGTTTAAACACCGTATTATTGATTATGACGCGAAAACTGAATAATAATTGGCATAGTAGATGCAAAATTGAATTTGATTCAATAAAACAAGATCCAATCTAACATTGGATGTTAGAATTGGTGAGTTTAATCACGTAAGATGTGAACAATTGGGTTCTTGAAAAATTAAGGTTCATGGGAACATGATTGAAAAGGGGTTTTCAATTATGGAAACAAATTTATGGAAAAATCCATAAGGAAACAACCTTGCTTGGGCAACAAGGGAGAGGGAAGGAGACTAGGGCCGAAACCCTAGCCTTCCGCCCCCTCCCTTACGCGCCAAGCAAAGGCCGCGAGCCACATGGGGCGGCCGGCCTTGGGCCGGGCCTAGTGGCGGGCCGCGGTCCTAGGGGTTCGGGCCCCTTGTTGGCTTGAACTCCTTGGACTGTTGTAACCCTAATTACCCAATACAAATTAAAATTAAACAAGCGCGCTAAAAATTGGTTTTAACTGTATTATGTGCTTTGTTGCATGGTGGATGGATATGGCCTAGGATTGTGGATGTTTATTGCTTTTTGGTTTGGTTTATGGCCTGCGAGCTGATTAAATTACTGTAATAATTAATTAAGTTTTACGGCCTGCGAGTCGTCTTTTTCTCCTCAACATGTGAGTCTTTTGTTATTTATCTATTCTAGATGTTAGGCTAGAATTATAAATATTTAGATAATAGCCAAGAGCATGGAGAAGAAGACCGGTGAACCAAAGAAGCCAAAAGACAAAAACGACACCCTCCTAGGCGCGCGACTATGGTGGAAGCACATGGAGATGAGCTTGTCACTCTAGGGCAATTGGATATTATCATTGGCTTGATAATATCATTAGTCTAGGGGCCATATCCATGCCACGTTTTTTTATTATTATTTTGTGGATGTTTATTATTTATGTCTTGTTATTTATTTTGTGTGTATGACATTGCTAGAAAAAATTAACAAGATAATAATAAACAAAGTTGGTCTTTTATTGTGGATTGCCCAATCCAAATAAGTAGACCATGTTGATTGGATCAACCAAACAAATTAAGAAAATTGAATCCCTCAATTAAATATTGCGTTTTGCCTTCTCTTGCCAAAACACCCTTCGTGATTAGGGTTCATTAAAATTCGGGCTTGGCAAAGCAAGGCGATTTTAATTTACCGTGGTGTGTCGCGGACGACACAAGCTAGTAATGTGTATATGTTGAAGCAAGAGGTTGGACGCAACTAGGCAAGAATCAATTGGATTGATGAGCCTAGAGGCATGATTATTAGATGTTATCCATGGGATAATGAATAAAGAGTTATTTACCTAATTGGACCAAGAGTTGCATGGGATGCAATTGGAATGGTTCCTACCTAAATAACCTATTCTTTTGGTGACTTGCCAAAGCAAGCTCAAGAAGAAGTGAAAAAGGGATCTTGGACCTACTAGAAAATATTATGATATTTTCCGCATTAATGGTGAGGGCTATTAATCCGAGAAAAATAGTGGGAGCTATATTTGATGATCTAGCCATTATTGAATATAGTTAAATTGTTCAAAATACTAAAATTGCACATTTCTCGTTTTGTAGAATTCCAAATGGCAAACAACAACGCATCGACTTCATCCCTACGATCTGTCCTTGAGAAGGATAAACTGTCTGGAACGAATTTCCTAGACTGGTACAGAAACTTAAGGATTGTCCTTAAGCAAGAAAAGAAGTTTTACATCTTGGACACTCCAATTCCAGAACCACCACAAGATGAGTCTGTTCTAGCAAGGACACGTCAGAAACATATTGATGGTTCTAATGACGTGACTTGCCTCATGCTTTGTTCCATGACTGCCGAGCTTCAGAAGCAGCATGAGAACATGGAAGCCTATGATATGATCATACACTTGAAACAATTATTTCAAGAACAGGCAAGGCATGAGCGCTATGAAGTGTCTAAAGCATTATTCAAGTGTAGTCTTGCAGAGGGGAATCCAGAAGGACCTCACGTACTCCGAATAATCGGGTACATTGAGAACCTTGAGAGACTGGGGTTCCCACTTAGCCAAGATTTGGCAACTGATCTGGTCTTGAAATCGTTGCCTGACAGCTATAATCAGTTCATCATGAACTATAATATGAACGAGATCAGTAAGACTCTGCCAGACTTGTTGAACATGCTAAAGACAGCGGAACGGAGCATCAATAAAGGCAAGGGAAAGGCCATAATGATGGTGCATAATAAGAAGGGAAAATCAGTTGCCTCTACTTCCAAAGGAAAACGCAAGAAAGTTGCGAAATCCAAGGAATCCCTAAATCCTAGTGGAGGCGTGGCTAAAGGTGAGTGTCATTACTGCAGCCAGCCGGGTCACTGGAGGAGGAATCGCCCTAAATATCTGGAGGATAAGAAGCTTGGAATAGTGATTCCACCACCACCAGGTATTTATGTTGTTGACGTCAATCTTTCTATTTCTTCATCTTGGGTATTGGATACTGGATGTGGTTCTCACATTTGTCGAAATGTGCAGGATTTGAAAAGAAGTATAAGATTAAGTCAAGGGGAGATAGACCTGCGCGTCGGGAATGGAGCAAGAGTTGCTGCATTAGCTGTAGGCGTTTATGAGCTATATTTGCCTTCTGGACTTATTTTAGAATTAGACAATTGCTTTTATGTGCCTGCTATGAGCAGAAACATTATTTCCATTTCTTGTTTGGACGAGAAGGGTTTTTCTATTTCAATAAAGGACAAGTGTTGTTCCATTTATTTTGATAGTATGCACTATTGTAGTGCGCATTTGTCTAATGGATTGTACATCCTTGATCTAAGTTGTCCAATCTATAACATATATACTAAAAGGATTAAAACTAACGATTTGAATCCTACATATCTATGGCACTGTCGTTTAGGCCATATAAACGAGAAACACATATCTAGACTCCATAAGGATGGAATTCCAGACTCATTTGATTTGGAATCATATGAGACATGTGAATCTTGTTTATTAAGAAAAATGACAAAGTCCCCTTTCAACAAGAAAGGTGAAAGGACTAGTGAGTTATTGGCACTCATACATACTGATGTATGCGGGCCATTCCCCACGCCTTCCAGAGGTGGTTATACCTACTTCATCACATTTATTAATGATTTCAGTAGATATGGATTTGTATACCTTATGAAGGCCAAATCCGAATCCTTTGAATTATTCACATAATTCAAGAATGAAGTAGAGAAGCAACTTGGTAAAAGTATCAAGGCTCTACGATCGGATCGTGGAGGAGAATACTTAAGCCAAGAGTTTGATGAGTATCTTAGAGAGTGTGGGATAATATCCCAACTCACTCCACCCGGAACGCCACAATGGAATGGCGTATCCGAGAGGAGGAATCGCACTCTATTAAATATGGTGCGATCTATGATGTCACAAACAGATCTTCCGATATCATTTTGGGGACATGCTCTAATGACGACAGCTTTTACCATTAACCGTGTTCCATCCAAATCAGTCATGAAGACACCATTTGAGATATGGACTGGGAAGCGTCCCATAGTGCCGTTTATGAGGATTTGGGGCTGCGATGTCTATGTAAAGCGTTTACAAACAAACAAGCTCGGGCCCAAAGCGGACAAGTGTAAGTTTGTGGGATATCCTAAGGAAACTAAAGGATATTATTTCTACAATCCCACCTAGAACAAAGTGTTTGTTGCTCGGACCGGCGTGTTTCTAGAAAGAGAGTTTGTCTCTAGAGAAGCAAGTGGGAGGGTTGTAGAACTTGAAGAAATTCAAGAACCACAAATCACTGAACCGATGATGGAACATGAACAGGAGCCGCAAGAAGTTGTGGAAGAACCTGTTCAGGTAACACAGGAACTCCGTAGATCAGGAAGAGTGCGTCATGAGCCAGAGAGGTATGGACTTCTCGTGACTGAGCCCGATGACGTACCACTCATGGATGATGAGCCTGCGAACTACGGAGAGGCCATGAAGGGTCCAGACTCCAATAAGTGGCTAGAAGCCATGAGATCCGAAATGGATTCCATGTACACCAACAAAGTATGGACTTTGGTGGAACCACCCGAAGGGGCTCGGCCCATAGGGTGCAAGTGGGTCTTCAAGAAGAAGACCGACATGGATGGCAAGGTAGTTGCCTACAAGGGGCGATTGGTAGCGAAAGGGTATAGACAGATTCATGGTATTGACTATGATGAGACCTTTTCACCAGTCGCCATGACTAAATTTATTCGAATCCTACTTGCTATTGTAGCATACCACGACTATGAGATTTGGCAGATGGATATCAAAACAGTGTTCCTTTATGGGAACCTCCTCGAGGATGTGTATATGACACAACCGGAGGGTTTTGAAGATCCAGAGAATGCCAATAAAGTCTGTAAACTGCAAAGATCCATTTATGGATTAAAGCAAGCTTCTAGGAGCTGGAATCGACGTTTTGATGATGCAGTCAAAGAGTTTGGCTTCATCAAGAACGAAGATGAGCCTTGTGTTTACAAGAAGGTTAGTGGGAGCTCTGTAGTTTTTCTGGTCTTGTATGTGGATGACATACTAATCATAGGCAACGACATTCCTACTTTGCAATCAGTTAAAGATTGGCTAGGAAAGTGCTTTGCGATGAAGGACTTAGGAGATGCAGCCTATATACTTGGCATAAAGATCTATAGGGATAGATCTAGTAGGTTGCTCTGCCTAAGTCAAAGTATATATATAGACAAGGTGTTGAAGAGGTTCAACACGCAAGATTCCAAGAAGGGATTCTTGCCCATGTCACATGGAGTCACTTTTTATAAGAATGACTGTCCTTCCAATGAGATTGAGAAGGACCGCATGAGTACGATACCCTATGCTGCTTCGCCATAGGATCCATCATGTACGCCATGTTGTGTACCAGACCAGACGTATCATACGCTTTGAGTATGGTGAGCAGATACCAGTCCAATCCGGGCGAGAGTCACTAGATCGCTGTCAAGAACATCCTAATGTACTTGAGAATAACTAAGGATGTGTTCTTGATATTTGGTGGTAAGGAAGAGTTGAGTGTAAAGGGTTACACTGATGCGAGCTTCCAAACCGACAAAGATGACTACAGATCACAGTCTGGATACGTGTTTTTCCTGAATGGAGGAGCTGTAAGCTGGAAGAGTTCCAAGAAAGGGACAATAGCTGATTCTACAACAGAAGTTGAGTACATTGCAGCTGCGGAAGCAGCAAAAGAGGCAGCTTGGATAAATAAGTTTAACACTGAGGTCGGTGTGGTCCCTAGCATCGTGGATCCCATAGAGTTGTACTGTGACAACTCCGGGGCGATCGCACAAGCCAAGGAACCAAGATCACACCAGAAATCAAAGCATGTACTTAGGAGATTCCATCTTATTCGTGATATGATCGATCGAGGAGATGTGAAGATGTGCAAGATTCCAACGGATGACAATGTTTCAGATCCGCTCACAAAACCTCTTGCGCAGCGAAAGCATGAAGGACACGCCAGATCTATAGGCATACGAGATGCACCAGATTGGCTCTAGTGCAAGTGGGAGACTGTTGGAATAGATGCCCTAGAGGCAATCATATATTTAGTATGAACATTGTTTTGGCTAGAATATTCATTTATTACATATTGTGATATTTAATATAATTAAGTCCTTAGATACAATGTGTTGTTTATCTTAAATATCCCTAGTCCAATATATTGATTAATAGGACGATCAAATATAGACTAGTATGTGAATAGATTGATATGGAGATATCAAGTCTAACACATGGGTATGCATTAGGAGTAATGGCATACTGGATTGACCCACAACGAGAAGGATACATTAGATTATGTTAAGTCACAATCGCTTCTCGTAGTGCTAATATAACTGCAATCCTTAGACTTGAAATCACTAGATACTCTAGTTGTGAAATATCGTGCTTTGATGTTATCAAACGTTACACCGTAACTGGGTAATCATAAAGATAGCTATCGGACATGATAGGAAGCAAGCTTAGAGATCGTAGTGATGTAGATAGGATTTGTCCCTCCCACATAATGGGAGTAAATATCCACGGCCACTCGAGGGATGAGGCTTATTGAATGTCTGGACAGACTCAGATAAATCAATATGGAGATATTGATGTTATCTGTAAGCATAAGCATATTCCTAGGATCGAGGAACTATGGATTGGATATACGAGTGTGACTATTTTCTCGTGTCCAATCCGGATATGGAGACAAAGGGAAAGTGCAATATAAGATATTGGGCACAAGAGGTTTGTCGGGATCACTGACTATTTCTATTAGTTGGGTGGAATGGATGTGTTGCTAGACACCGCTCCATGTTAGTAATAGATACTACCAACTAAGTAGAAACCTATGGGGTCACACGTCAAATAGAGTATAGCTAGATATGGGATTAATTAATATGATTAATTAATAAGAAGGACCATTGTGCAACACCTTGCAAACTTAGTAGGACTAATTTGCAAGGAAGGGACTAATCCAAGTTCATGGAGAACTAGGAAGGACCTTTATGGAAACAACAAGGAGTTGTTGGAGTATATAAAGGAGGCTCTGGCTTCCTTCCCACCTAATGTTATTAGACATAACAAAGTGAGTGGGAGAGAGCAAAAGAGAGAGAGCAAGAAGACCTAGAGGCGCACGCCACTAGGCCGTCTGCCCCTTCCCGTTGGCACCAAGAGGAGGCCGAGCCTCCTCCTTGTCTTTGTTGCTTTGATCTTCTTCCCTCTTCCTCCGGGTTCAAGCTAGCACTTGTTTGAAGGAAGAATATATATATCACCTCTATACGTGGATCAACCATAGAGACGAGGACATAATTCTTTGTGTGATCTCACAAATCAAAAGGTACACAATTCTATGTCTCTTATCATTTTATGATGTCTCCTCCTGACGATCCGTGATGGGCTTTGAAGTAGGAATCAATTTTGTTATTCCGCTGTGTTACCTACATCAAAACCCAACAGATCCGAAAAGTTGCGTGATGGGGCGGTGTCTAGCAACACATCCATGCCAGAAGAGTGGGGCGCGACCAAAAAAAGACGATTTGGCCCCTCTCTTGCGCTTGTCTTCCATGTCATGATAGTGAATCGCCAGATTAGTCGCGTCTGACAGGGCAGCAGCAAGGCTGCGGTGGCAGTAGCCAACCACCACCACCACAGCCACCAACTTCGCTGGCGACAACAACTCAAGAAAGCAAACCCACCTCGAACTATCTCTATCTGCCTAGCCCTCTCTCTTACTCTCTGTTTCTTGAAGACGACGACGGCAGCAGCAGAGCAGAAAGTTGTAGCAGCCACAACCACCGCTACGACCGCCGAGCTCTGACGAGGAAGACCCGAACAAACCCACTGCTTTTTTGTGTGTCTCTCTCCTTCTCTCTTCCTCCCTCTCTGTACTTCAACCTCTGTCCAAAACAGAGGCCAAGAACAGCTAGAAGCAGCAGCAGCTCCGGCTGACCCACCTCCGGCCGAACCTCCATTATTTCCGGCGACCCATCGTGGCCAAGCTCCGCCACAGCACCCACTCTCTCCCACTGCTTCCAGCAGGCCCCTAGGTCCCCTACTAACTCAGTAGGAGGCTCAGAACCGGATAAGAAATCCATTAAAGCCGGCCACCAAGCTCAACTTTGGCGACTCCGACGTTGAACTCCGACCCGACTCGTTTCTTGGCGGTTTCCGGCCATTTTTGGCCTAGGTATGTCCTAAACCTTCTGATTAGTTGATTTAGATAGTCAAAATCAAAATTTGCTAGCTTGAATCCAGGTTAGATTAATGAAATTGAAGCTTTGATAAAGGGGGGTAAAAGTGAAGTTTATATAAACTGTTTATAACATAATATAGGGGGTACTTTTTGTACTTTCAGAAACTAGTAGGTGGGTAGTGTGCTTTAACTACTCTATTTTGTTAATGGGTGGGGTACTAGCTATCTTTAAGTGTAACTTTTGGGGGTCTACATGTCTGTTACTTAAACTTCATATCTTTCGTTAAAAATAAAAATGTTTATTCTAGGTTAAAAATAATTTCTAAAAACACTAGTTTTCGTCCTCGTCCCAGAAAAGTGATTCGGGCGTTGAAATAATGAACGGGGTGTTCGTTAAAAATTAAATTAGAAACGTTTTTATTAAAAACTTTAAATAAATAGTGTTTAGTTACTTAGCTTATAAATTGGTTGTTAAAAACTTGTAAAAAATTGACTTTTCACTAATCATAAACATTATAGTGTCGTGTAGAAGTCTTCTTAAAAACATAGTAGTTGAAAATATCATTTTTATCACTAAATTCCGAACTAGTTCTTAAATATAAATGATTGTTAATTCTCATTTTTTTCCTAAAAGAATTTCGTAGTTAGTTAACCACTTTTAGATAATAACAATAATAATATTCGTTAAAAAGTAGACACGCAGTTTCATATAATTTTGTCAATAGAAAATTTCCACAAAATAATAAAAGAAGTGGGGATTGGGGATTATCTAAAGACTAAATAGAACTCTTGATAGGATTTGTAGCGTTATACTTGGACTTGTGATTAAATAAGAAAATATAATTTATAAGTGGCAGGCTTGTAGACGACGACAGAGTGCAATTGCAGAAGATTTTACGAGCTAGTTGCTACGGAAGTAAGGTAAGTGAACATGCCAAGCCTTGCGTGCCAAGCTCCTTTCGTGTCTCAAGTTGATTTTAATACTTGTCTCGAAAAGTTTTTGATATTATTTACATGTTTATTTCAGATTTTCTTACATTTTAAAGAAGTTGTTTTGCTTGATATTGTCACACGAAAAATAATAATAATGCGTAATTAACGTAAAGTGGAAAGAGTTGTACGGGAGAAGCGTATTATTGCCGTGTTGACTTCGTTCACTCGGCCTGTGATTAGATTGGTCGTGTTGGCTTCGTCCACTCGAACCTTTTTATTTTTACCCGGTCGCAACCTGCCGGGTCGCCCCATGTACTCACCTCTCTGGCCGCAAGAAGTCTTAGGGGGCTGCCGGCAGTTAAGGTCATGGTTGCTAGTGATAGAATAGTAGATTCTTCCCCGTATCAACAAAATTAATAATACAGTTTCTCTGAGATTTGGATATTATAAAAAGAAAACAAGAAAGAGATCGGGATTAATCCTCCCCGTTGAAAGTTGAGAAAAGTAGATCAAAAGAATGAGTATTTTATAAGTGTTCTTACTGGATGCATCAGGTTCACTTCTTACAGTTTTACAGTTATATTTGAGTTCCTGACAAGTTTGCAAGTTTACATTTTTATGTTTTATTTCCTCTGTATATTTATTGTGAAAAGAAAGTCATACTTCGTCTCCTGATTTACGAGCTTGGGTGTCACTTACTCAGTATTTCCATGCTGACTTTGAAAAATGCTGTTCCTGTTTTCTTCCCACCGCAGGTTTAGGAGCTGAAGACTAAGGTGTAGCTAGGTACGAGACTCACTTAGTTGGATTTCACCTTGAGTAGAATCTAGTTTAGGTAGCATGAATAATGCAGTAGTTTTGAAAACGTTTGTGTAATATCTAGAGACTTTGGGATGATTAATATTATGTAATAAATAAATGAGTTGGGATGTTATGTTTGTGATTTCCGCCGTTACTTTTAGCATCACCCTCTCGGTCTTGTTATAGCCGAATAAGGGGGTTGTTGCTACTTCACTGGATCAAACTACTGCCATTTTTTTTAGGTTCCTGCTCCAGATTTAATTAAGCTTCTAGTAGTTCTCTTGTACTTGAATTAGACCCATCGGCTGTGTTGTTGGTGACTTTCACTTAAAAAGAAGTATAGCAAAGGGCTTCTTTCATGACAAATAATTGGTTTAAGTTAAAGATAAGATGTTAAATCATGTCTCTTCGTACCTGGAGTCATATTATATCATTGTTTCATCTCCTGAAGAGATATCACGTGATATTTCAATAACCTATAGAAGAGTTTTAGTGAATAACCGTTGTATTGGGTTAAGCTTTATGCTTACAAAAGTATATTTTCACACCAGAAGTTGTGAACTATATGATTATCTAATAGCAACCTGAAGTTGTTGCAAAATTATTTTTATGACCTAAAGTCATAACATATTTTATTACATCTCCAGAAGAGATGTTTTACTTTTTACAACTTTGTTACTTTATTTATTATGGAAAAAACGAATCTCCCGAAGAGGATTCGTAGTGACTTTCGATATTCATAAAGCCAAGTAATATATATGTTCCTGAAGTAACATATTACATGATATCATTCATAACCAGTAGTTATGAATTTTATAACCAGAAGTTATAAAATATGACAAATAGGAATCTCCTGAAGAGATGGCTAATTATTTTTATAACGATCGACACTCCTGAAGAGGATGATGAATTACGTTTTTTTACTTTTCGGTCGAAACAGAACATCCAGAAGATGTTCTTATTCCATTTTTCATTGTATAAAAGCCATGATTATACTTTTAAAGTCATATTTTCATACTAGAAGTTATGAAAAAAATATGAAAATACTTATAACATGGGGTTATAAAGTTGTTTCAAAATATCTCCTTGAAGAGAGAATCTGCACTCATCGAAACCGAGTTTCAATTGCGTACTTTTATTTTTCTTTGATAATCTACATTTTTTTTGTAATTTTATCTTTTTCTTCTATTATTTTTAGTATCTTAAAGGATGAAAATAAGGATCTCCCGAAGAGATTCTTCTCTCCTATGTTTACGAAAATCATGTCTAGCTAATTATCATATCGTAGACATGCCATTGCAAATGTTCGATTCGTTTGAGCCCATTCCCAGAAGTGAATGTAGCGAATTCTCTGAAGCGAATAACTTTATTATATACGGTCTAAAACCACATGACTATAGAGGCGGTCATAATTGTGGACGTATAAATCTCTGAAAGAGATTAAACCCGTGAAGTGGTTCATATAAATCAATCTAACTCATGATATTGAATATCAATGGTTGATAAATTGCTAGATTGATTTCAACGCCTAAAGGATGGTAAACACCACTCAATTTTTGTATAAAAATGTTGACATTTATGTCACTTTTTGGGTTTTTTGAAGAAGCTTTGATTAGAGAACTACGGCGTCCAAGAGATTGCTTATTGTCAACATTCTTATTTGAATTTGAGGATTGGTTTACACGTGAGTACATATGAGACAATTGGATGCCAGAAGCATCGTCAATGTATCACGTCATGAGGGGGAGTATGGGTCCTATTGCATGACGCGAACTAACATTTATTGTCTCTTTCGGGTATGTACTAGTGTAAGTTTAAAATTCCAACAAGATGGATGTCTTATGAGTATTTGAAATTTTATGGGTATACACATTAAGCACAAAAGTTTGCTTGTGTAAATATTTTCATCCTCCAGAAGAGGAATGAAAATAAAAGCATCCAAAATTATGTTGGAATATGGGTATATACATGCTCCACAAATTAAGAACACAAGATTCTGGAGAAATCTTAGGGGTTCATATATACATAATCAATATTGGATCAAAACCAACGTTGGTAATTGAATAGTCGTGGAAGATGCTAATAGCTCTGGGAATAGCTAAAGGTACCTTAATACAATAGTATGATCCTACTATGAATGATGATGTTTATCTTGAGAAAGCGCTAGTAAAATCACGTGATTTATCATATGGAAAAGAGTGTTGACTAAAAATTACTGGCCAATACAAAGTCAATATGCACATAGACAACTGCTCGGCTTACATAATTATTTAAACATGTAGAGCATAATGTATAGTACTCAAAGTACTAACAACCCGGAGCGTGAACTACAGTCTATGAAGATACTACATATCCGCTGTAAAGCGTGGGATCTATGTAGATATTATATATCTGCCTTTAAGCGTGGGAATTGAGATTACATATCCGCTTCTATGCGTGGGATTTGTCTTGAGGTTTATGTCCGCTTTTAAGCGTGGTACTTTTAAAATGAGAAACATGATATGGTATGGGTCATGATATATTCTCATAAATACAATCATCTCGTGGCGAGGACGATGATAATGTTGTCTTAGTCTCGGAAACTAAGAAACAACAAACATGGGTTGAAAATGTAACTAGTTACATATAAGATCGTACGAATCACAAATTTGTGAAATTCCATTGAGGTTGGTTCCCATGAGAAATATATTATTTGCCTGAAGCAAATCAAAGTGTACACTCGCGAGTAGTTTTAGGTGCATATGCATTTTATTATGTTTTAGTAATTATATATTATTAGATTTTGGTCTGGAAGTGGTTTTATTTGTCAGGTAAAAGGGTGTTACCAAAAGGGGGAGAACAAATCCAAATGCGGCACTCTTTTTCCTTCGCTATGGTTTTTGTCCCACAGGGTTTTTCCAAGCAAGGTTTTAACGAGGCTGCAAAGACTATTCCGATGCGTTCCAGAAGATGTTATCTCCGATGTTGAGCTAATATATTTCACTAGATGTACTCTTTTTCCTTAGTCATTGATTTTGTCCCACTGAATTTTTCATGACAAGATTTTAACGAGGCATCATAAGTGGTGAATATTCAAGGAGGAGTGTTATGATATATGGTCTAGTTTATTTGGTGAATATCCACCACATGTTGTAAGCTCACCTGTACATTGTTATTGGCTCGATAGCCCACCCTAATGCCTATATAAGGAGGCTTAGGGTTGGAGAATAATACACATCTCAATACTACTCTCCCTACATCTTGTCTCTCTCTTTATTTATCGTCTCTCTCAAATCTCGTTTCACAACATATTCTTTGTTAGCAAAAGTGTTTGAAGGTAAATATTTTCACCATTCTAATGCTCTTTCAGCTTAGAATCTTCTTTTATTTGGAGAGGATTGATTTAGGCTCGCGACATCATTTTTCAGGTTGTAAGACATGGTATTGGTGTTGAACTCTACTTTTATTGCAATAATAGGTGGATTCCCATTTGTTTTGGTAGAAAGCCCTTTAGTGCTCCTGTTAAGCCTGCAAATTCTTTGGTGAATTCTTTACTTACTGCTAATGTAAATTGAAATCAGGCTCTTATTGAAAATATGTTTTCTAACGATGAAGCGGAAGCCATTCGTTACTTTTCAAGAAGTGCAAATGTGAATTCTAAATCATCTTGCTTGTACTCAAAATAAAGAAGGTTTATACACTATCAAATCGGCTTCTGATGTTGCTTATATTGTTTTATACTCAATTTTTTAACAAATGGAACATGTTCTAGCAGCGATTCTTCAAATTATTTATAAATATAATCAAGGATCGAAGTATTTGTTATGACAAACCACCTCACGAACGAAGAACGAATAAAAGAAGAACACAGGATTTTACGTGGTTCGCTAGCGAAGAAATTCGCTAACTACGTCCGCGGCGAAAAAGCACACTTTATTCACTGAAGAGGAACAATTACCCTCTTGTTTGCATATCTAGTAGAGAGCCTACTAGCTCCTTTATATAGTACTAGTGAGGAAGTGAGAATCACCTCACTTGACAATGTGGGACAAATACACTCCACCGCCCCACTTTGTTTCCTTAGCTACCCTACTGCCTTTGACCATAATTCAAACCCTTGGTCCAATTTGTTTTCACCGCCTTTGACTTTCAAAATTCAAGGCACCTCAACAAATCTCCACCTTGACTTCAATTCTCCATCAACAGCAGTTACTCCTCTTCTCGTAAATAAAGCTACGTCTTCTCCGCACCCAATGTGTCTCGTCATAGAGACTCACTGGACCCCACCGGGTCCGACATGCCCCTAAGGGCCTCACTGGCTCAAGATGTTGAGCAATTACAGACAATGCTGGAACTTGCTCTTCGGGACCGGCTTGGTGAACATATCCGTGGGGTTGTCAGCTGTCCTCACCTTCTTCACCTTGATCCTGCTCTCGTTTCTTTAATAGCGGTTCTAAGTTAACCGCCGTAAATAGGAAAATTAGCAGCGGAAGACTGAAAATCGTCCGTATTAGGAATTCAATTCACGACCAGTTTTTTTGGAAACCACCGTATTAGAGATCCAATTAACGTCCAAAATATGGGACCATCGTATAAAGATGCGAGGCTTGCAAAATACCGCCGTTTATGTTGGTCCTTTAACGGATGTTTAGCGACGTGTAATGTTTAAGTGTAAATAAAAGATTTAAATTAATCTTTTTTAAATCTCAGCGCTCAACCGAGATCTAATCACAACCGTAGGATGTATAACCTGTCTTTATAACCAGTACCAACCACCATTAATCTCCAAAAGAATGTATACCCTATCTTTGGTGATAAATTTGATGACGTTGTGAGAGGCTAAAAATGCAATTCTCCAAATTTGATGAAATTGTGAGATAATTATCTAATTGAAAATTGGTGAAATCTGTGAGAGATCAAAAGTACTTTTTCTACCAAAAATAGTGGATAATATTTTTGAGGGTCAATTACGGGAGGCCAAAGTATTTTTCTTTCCACCTAATATAGAATTTGGTGTAAAATTTTATATAAACCAGGAAAGTTATTCTAACCATCTGCACATACTACCTCTGTTCTCTCTCTTTCTTTCTACTTTGACATTTTGACTCGTAATTGAGTCACTTTGACCCCGTGATTTGAGTAACAAGATTAGATATTTTTTTGAATAACTTTTGCATGGCGTTGTAGAGAAAAGGTTAATCTACAACACCATACAAAAAATGCCAAAAAGTTGCACCGATTTATTATCCTAATCATCGGGTCAATGCGATCCAGTAAATAGTGATATGAACAGTAAATGAAAGAAAGAGAGAGAACGGAGGTAGTACCTCATTTAGTAGTGCACCTATTTGATTACCTGTTCTCCGAACAAAAGAAACAGAATTTATAAGAAGATAACGTTCATTATTAATACATACTGGTACTACTCCTCTGTTCTCTATCTATCTTCACAGTTTAAGTCTGACCACTATTCACTGGATCACTTTGATTTGATGATTTGATCAGTAAAACGATGTAAGAATTTGATAAATTTTTGCATGATGATGTAGAGTAAAGTTTACTCTACAACATCATGGAAAAATTACCAATAAAATTAGTCGTTTTGCTATCCAAATCATCGGGTCAAATTGACCCAATTATGGAAGAAAAAAGTCAAACTGTGAAGAAAGAGAGAGAACGGAGGTAGTACTAAAATTTAAATAATATAACATATCACTTCTGTCTTTTCATAGGAATACTTTATTTCTTTATTGTTTGGTCTAAACAGACGTGTTCAAACGGACTAACATTTCAATAATATAACGTGCAAGTTTAAAAAGAATTAATATATTTTATGTGTAACTGCATGTTGTAAACCCTCAGTTTGTCAGAAATTCCAAAGTTACTTTACTCCAACCTCTATTTGTCAAATGGGCGCAATGTTCAAACATACCACTTCGTCCCTGCTCTTTCTCCCATGTTGACTTTTTGACTCGTATTTGGGTCATTTTAACCGGATAATTTGGATAACAAAACGATGCGATTTTTGGATAACTTTTTCACCGTGTTATAGAACAACTTTTACTCTACAACACCATGAAAAAAATATCAAAAAATTGCATCATTTTGCTATCCAAATTACCGGGTCAAAATGATCCAGTGAATAGTGATAAAATTCAAATTGGAAAGAAATAGCAGGGACAGAGTGGTAGTAATTTGTTTCATCTCTCTTAACATAGTAATTTGGATGAGAGGAAGTAGGAAAGAAAGGAAAAGTCAAAAATCCAATATAATTGGTCAAATTTCTCCAAACCAAGGAAAACCGGATTTCCGCCCAAAAATCCGGAATTCCGGCTTGAGATCCGAATTTCTGGATTTTAAGCGGGAATTCCAGATTTTTCTGCGAAAATCCAATTTTTCTCTGGACTTCTTAACGTAATTGTTGGGTATTTTTCTGCAAATGTGTGTTGGCTTTGTGGTAAAGTATTTGAATCCTCTACATGAGGTCACACAAGTTCAAATCTTACAATCTAAACATTTTTTTTCAATAATCTAAAATAGTTTATCGCATCCAAACGCTATAGATTAAATTAGCTTTTAAGCTCAACCTCTCACTTATTTCAGCTCATCTTAATAAACCCAATGAACATAAAATTACAAAAACGAAAGTGTCTGGGCCCACAGAATAAGTGAACTCCGCAGCTACTCTCACTGCCACATCACCGTCTAATTTACCAAAACCAAATTGGGGTTGTGTATGCAAATGCAGCAAAATGGGTGTGTACAATTTGCAACTAAGCTTAAAAAATATTATATGATTTCGTAATTACTATTCTATTTGTAATGGATTAGGACCAGCTCTTCTCCTTGAAGGGCCTCCACAGCAGAAGTAAAAACCACAAACAAAATTTCTCTCTCTAGAGCTCTCAACTCTCTCTCTAGAGAGGAGGTGAAAGGTTTTCTTCAGTCGCAATGGAGGCGATCGATTCCCAAAGGCTGGACAAAATCCAGCTGACTAAAAAGGAGGCACAACCAATCTTGATCAGTGCGGATATTAGCAAGAAGGCGAAGTCAAGTTGGAAGTGTTGTCTAGTGGGCAAGTTTGTGGGTTCCAAGGCAGTCGATGGATGGCAGATGAAAGAGCTTTTCCAAAGACTCTGGTGTCCAGAGAATGATCTAAAGGTAATGGCTATGGGAGAAACAGATTTGTTTTAAGTTTGAGAACGCAGTTGTCCGCGATAATGTTCTCAAAGGGGGACCTTGGAGTTTTGATGATCAACTCCTCCTCCTACAGATCTGGGATATGAAGGACCGTATGGATTATGTGAAATACACGGATATGTTTGTATGGATCCAGATCAGGGGTTTGCCCCTACATCTAATCCACAAAGATATTGGTCTAATAATCGGATCATCCATCGGGGAAGTTCAACGTACGATGGTGCACCTCGACGGAGAAGAAAAGGATAGATGCATCCGAATTCGGACCAGGATCAAGACTTATGAACAACTCCGACGAAGGGAAAATGTAGTCACCGAGGAGGGAGAAAACATTTGGGTTGATCTCTTCTACGAGAGAATCCCATCACTGTGCTCTTGGTGCGAAAAACTGGACCATGTGACTGAAGGGTGTTTGGATAGGGCAAAAGCAATCGAGCAGAATCTATTCCCTGGGTATGGTAACTGGATGCTTAGGAGAACGACCCACAAGAAACAGAAGGTAACGAAGAACAGAGGTTATGGCAAACAGCAGAAGGTGGCGGAGATCAGTCGGTCGGGTAACCCAACTCCGGCCAGGGGAGTAAAGGAAATAATCAGAAGAAGGAGGACCAAACACGCAAATATCAGCCAAAAATATTTGAAGATAAGGCAAAATCAAAAGGAAACGGTATAATTGGGGATCTGGCGAGATCTGGGAGTTTCACAAATCCCACGGTGGATAAGAATAAAGCCCTCTTAGAGGGGGATATTGCTTATCACGAGGGATCCTGTGAAAAGACAAAGTCAACTCCTGCAATTAATTTTGCAGCTCTGAAAGATGTACGGAAAAAGGCAAATTTGAAAACCAGAGCGAGATCGAAGGCAAAGGCTACTGTTGGGAAGGAAAACGACCCGGTTCAAGGAAAGAGGAAATCTAATGGTCTTCCAATAATTACTCCCTCGGAGGAGGGACTCATTGTGGGAGGAGGAAAAAGAAGTTGTAACATGGGCGTGATAAACCAGGCTTCAAATGAACTGGAAATGGAACAGCTTGTGGAAGAAGACGATTCGATGAATGCTCTAAGAGACATCACAAACAACAATCTAGAGGTGGAGGCTGCAGTGCAGCCCCGCCTGGAGCAACGAAAATCATAAGCTGGAACATGCGGGGGCTTGGAAACCCCCGCAACGTTACCGTCCTCCACGATCTTGTGAAGGACAACATTCCCAACTTAGTTTTTCTCATGGAAACTAAGTTTTATTCACATGAGAATAAGAAGATCCCGGATCGCATGGGTTTCGAACACAGTATCCTTGTTGACTGTGATGACAGAAGAGGTGGTCTAGCAATGTGTTGGGATGATGACTGCCAGGTTGTGAAAGTATCTTCGGGCAGGCATTATATACATTGTTGGATCACTGCTACGGGCAATTATCAGAGTTGGTTCCTTACAGGATTTAATGGAGATCCGGTGAAGGAGGAAAGATACAACTCGTGGAAGCTCCTCCAAAGACTCAAACCAGATGGGGATGCCCCATGGTGTGTGATTGTAGACTTCAACTAGGTAAATGGTCAATCGGAAAAGGATGGTGGGAGAGCGGTTAATCTAAACCAATCTCTACTTTTCAAAGATGCTTTGCTAGACTGTGGGCTAACGGATCTTGGTTTCACTGGAAACCCGTATACTTGGAATAACAATCAGGAGGAAGATGATAACATCACAGAAAGACTTGACCGGGCAGTGGCTAATCGAAGATGGAGGTTCTCCTACGGGAATGCCCGCATTGAACACCTCACGGCCTCAATCTCAGATCATAGCCCGATTGCACTTGTTCTAGGAGAGGACGAGTACAAGTCAACTCTTGATGGACCGAAAAGATTCTACTTGGAATCTAATTGGCTTCAACACACGGACTGCGAGAGGACGGTGGTTGAACTGTGGAAGAATATGGACCCCAATATTTCCCTAAAAGAAAAACTAAAGGTCAACGCCGATACCCTCAAAAGATGGGGTAACACTACTTTCGGAAACCTCAAAAAGAAGATCAGGGCGGGAAAGAAGGAAATCCAACAACTGGAACGGAAGCGACAATCAAAAGGAGTGGTGCGGAGGCTCAAGGACCTAAAAAATAAGGTGAATACTCTCATTCTCCAAGAGGAAGAATATTGGAGGCAAAGATCAAGAATCCTCTGGCTAAAAAGTGGGGATAAGAACAGTAGTTTCTTTCACGGCAAGGCTAGTTCAAGGAAAGCGAGAAACACAATTCGTGGATTGGAGGATGAAGCCGGTAATTGGCACTCAAACAACTCGGAGGTATTACAGATCCTTACTAAACATTTTCAAGATATTTTTCAGTCTACTAACCCGAGCGACGAGTTCCTAGACTCTGTGCTCGGAGATGTGTGTATTGGTATCTCTCAGGATCAAAGACAATTAATGGAATCTCCATTCAGGATGAAGGACGTAATCGAGAGTCTCTATCAAATGGCGCCCCTCAAAGCACCTGGAATAGACGGTTTTCCAGCGACTTTTTTCCAAAAACTTTGGCATCATATCGGGGAAGATGTAGGGAGCTGTGTTCTTCAAATACTTAATGGGCTTAAGAGTGTTAAAGAGTACAACCATACTCTTCTCACTTTAATCCAAAAAGTCAAACAAGTGAGAAAGCCGGGCGATCTAAGACCTATTAGCCTTTGCACGGTCATTTACAAACTGGTCTCAAAGACAATGGCAAATCACTCAAGTTAATTCTGCCATCGATTATTTTGGAGAGTCAAAGTTCATTCGTACCTGGTAGGTTGATTACGGATAACATAATTTTTTCTTTTGAACTTCTTCATTATATGAAGCATCGTAAAGCGGGGAAGGAAGGTTTTTTGGCCCTAAAGATGGATATAAGCAAGGCTTACGGCCGGGTTGAGTGGAAAGTCATCACCAAGATGCTCCACAAGCTGGGTTTTGGACCAAAGTGGATCAATCTGGTTAGTGACTGTATTTCCACGAATACTTTCTCTTTTAATTTTAAAGGCAGAGTTATGGGTTTTATTACGCCCGAACGAGGGCTTCGTCAGGGATGCCCAATCTCACCATATTTTTATTATGTGGTTAATTGCTCTCTCGGTCTCTCACGGTAGCTATGGCTAGTAAATCTATTACAGGTTTATCCGCTTCGCGAGGGGGTCCGAAGATCTCCCACCTCTTCTTCGCGGATGATAGCCTTCTTTTCTTGAAGGCAAATACATCAGAAATCAACTACCTTGCTAAGTTATTACAAGATTATCAGAAAATTACAGGCCAAAAAATTAATCTCGAGAAGTCAGCTGCAGTTTACTCGAGCAACGTTCCAGATGAGAAAACGCAGGACCTCAGCAATCTGCTAGGCGTGAAAACAGAAGCTCTTCACGACAAATACTTAACTCTCGGGGGCAAAGAAGTTTTAGTGAAAGCCATTATACAGGCGATCCCGACCTATACAATGAGTTGTTTTGTACTCCCAGATGGTCTGCTTCAGAAGATTGAGAGCCTAATTTCCAGCTTTTGGTGGGGTGGTGATGAAGAGAAGAAGAAGTTACATTGGATGTCGATGAAGCGAATGACGCAAAGCAAATCCCGGGGCGGAGTGGGCTTTCGAGACCTGCGGATTTTTAACAAAGCCATGTTAACAAAACAATTTTGGCGATTGTTAATGAATCCACATTCCCTACATGCGAGAGTGCTAAGGAGAAATACTATGCAGACTTTTAAAAGCAGAAGCTTCAAATCAATGTTCTTACTTGTGGAGGAGTATTGTATCTACCAAAGATTTGGTCAAACAGGGGTGCCGATGGAGGATTGGAAATGGTCAACACCTCAAAGCCTTCTCAGATCCGTGGCTGGCTCGTCCTCATACGTTCAAACCAACCTCGCCTGCAAACGGAAACCAAGAACTGAGAATAGCGGATTTAATAACGGAAGACAGACAATGGGATTTGGAGAAGATTACTCATCTTTTTAGCAAGGATGATGTTGAGGAGATAAGAAGAGTTCAGATTCCTGAAATTGACCTGCCAGATAGGTTCATCTGGCATTTTACTGAAGATGGCCATTACTCGGTTAAAAGCGGCTATGAACTGTTCCAAAGAATAGAAGAAAGAGGCATGGTCAAACAACAAGGAGAGGCATGGTCAAACAACAAGAAAGAGGCATGGCCAAAGAATAGAAGAAAGTCTGAAAATAGCATTTGGAGTTTAATATGGAAACTTCAAATCCCAAAAAAATACATCTTCTTATTTTGGAGATGTGTTCAATCGTTGCTACCTGTTAGATCTAATCTGAGGAGGAAGGGGGTAAGCTTAGATGACTCTTGCAGTTTCTGTAAACACACTTGTGAGTCGGAAGACCACCTCTTTCTACAATGCCCTTATTCGAAGAAAGTGTGGAGGATTCTACTTCCGTCGCACTTCTCAGAGGACTTTTCTGGATTATTTCCAAGACTTGTCCTGTCTCCGATAAGAACGATGACTTTCCATGTCCTCTCTTCATACTTTGCATCTCTCTAGCAATAGAAGTTGAATCAGTTTCAATCCAAAGTTTTTCCGTCGCCAAGTGCTGGGCAAGTTTATTCCCAACCTTCATAGCTTCCGCTTCTGCTTCCAAAGCCGTTGATCTGAAAGGTATTGGGTGTGCTTTCCGACGAGAAATCCGCCATTACAGGCGGAGACTACTACACCCACCGCCGCTTTCCTTTTCGGTTGATTCCACGCCGCGCGTGTTCACCAGTAGTCAGCACCACCTGGCGAAACAAGCACTAGACAACGAAGCTTCTGCTACATGGATGGGCCGGCCCCCAATTTGGCTGCTTCCTTTTATTCATAATGATGTAACGGGCTTTGATAATAGCCCAATTTGTTAGTGCTTAATATATTACCGCTTTTCCTTCAAAAAAAACACGCAAACAAAACAACTCTCTCCCTCCCTCTCTAGATCAAGTCTCAGCAAGAAATGTCTGTCCCCAAGTCCGAAGCTGAGCGTATAGCTGAGGTAAGAGAGATCAAGAAATGCTCAAACGCACAATTACTCTATATATAGCCAGTACTATTATATGCTTCTTGCCTTACTGTGTTGGCAGTTGATCACGTTTTTAGCAAGTTTTTTTTTTTTTTTTTTTTTTTTGAGAATTGTTTTGTCGTCAACGGGATTTGAACCGTGACCTCATGCAGGGGCTTCCAACACTCTACCATTTGAGCTACCACCCTATGCATTTAGCAAGTTTATTTTGATCAATGTTGTATACCCTTCCATCCTCCTTGTTTAAATGGCCTTTCTTTCTTAAAACGCAAGTCCAACAATGCGTACCATATTATCAAAATTTAATTGTTTTTCTTTTCACTTTTGCTTCCTCTATATTTATTTCTTGCCAAAACAATATTTTGGCAAAAATGCGCAGGTTGTATCTATATTTTATATTTTGTTACACTTTGATATCATCGTTTTCAATTTCGTCATTGCGATAATTAAATTATGTTACAAATTTAGTACCCAATGGCCATTATTATACCTTTAGAATCCTCTCATTTCTCACCCAAAATTTACTTTTACTTAGGGATGGCAATCCGGTTCGATCCGATCCGAAATTCGAGTGATTCTATCCAAATGGATCAAGTTCGAAAATGGATCGGATATGGATACTAAAATCGAAATTCGATCAGTATCCGGATTCGATTTGAGTATATTAGGATATTTGATGGATATCCGACCCGAAAGGATCCGAACACACATAATTTTACGAAAATACCCTTAATATTATAAAAAATTATATATTTACCTACATATACGTAAATACATTACCCAATTTCAGGCCTACAAAAATATTCCACTAGACATTAGAAAACACACATAACGCATCACACATTAATACCTAAAAAAATCCACTACACATTAGGAAAAAACTCTAACGGTTGACTATAGTTTTTCATTCTCCCACCCACGCCTCTCTATTGCAAGTCAGCGATTTCTCTTCCCTCTGTCTCTCACCTTTGAATGGCTTGCCTATATTTCTTGATAGATTTGTGTTTGTCATATTGGTAAAATAGTGTGAGTATATTTTACCTTTTTAGGCTGATTTTTACTGTGGCGATTTTTTTTCATTTTTTTCTAAATTTGTTTTGTACTTTTATCTAAAAAAATTTGTTCAGGATTCGTATTCGGATTCGAACAAATCCGTTTATGGAGATTCGAATTGTCGGATCCAATACGGATATTACAAATTAAATCTGATCCGGATTCGTTCCAAATCCGTTTCAGATCCGGTCGGATACGGATCGAATATGGATCCATTAATTTTGATCGGATCCGGATATGGATATAGTTTGACCCGATCCGAATCTGATCTGTTGTCATCCCTGCTTTTACTAGGTTTTTCCTTATTTTGGGATTAAACTATGACCCATTCTTTTATTCAAGCGGACATCACCGCAACCATTGCAGTATCATTCAATATCTTCACCACCTTCCGGCTCTCGTAAAACACGGTGAGCACACAATCTCTCATGCTTGAACACGCACACACAATTTTGTACTTGTACATGCCACTCCATTTCTCTCTTTAGCCCACTTTCTATTTTAGGACGTTTCCTCTCTTGCTTCTCATTTCCTTTTTTGGCATAGTTTTTGTTGTCAATTACCCAAAATACCCTCATCAAATACCCCACATCTTATTTTTATACAATATTCGAAATCAGTTTGGGCCACATATTAATCACATATTTTTTCTCCCACATCTCATTCACCAACCATTGTGTAGATAAGCTTTTAGATAGAGAGAGAGAACGAGGCAGACGGAGAGAAAGAGAGAGAGAGGGAGGAAGAAGAAGAAGCGGAGCAAAAGGTAGGCGATCTTGACGGCGAGGTGGCGTCAGATCTCGACGGCGAGGCGACGTTGGATCTCGACGGCGAGGCGGCGTTGATTCTCTCCTTTCTTCTTTTTCTGGATCTCTCTTTTTGATTCGCAGCAGCGGTGTTGGTGGCGAGGCAGAGGAGGTTGGAGGCGGCTCGATGACGCCCAGATTTATCTTCTCTTCGCCCTCTATTTTTGTTTAATTTTAATCTCGACGGTGCGGTGGTGGCGAGGCCCTGTTTGGTATGTGTTTGATTTCATATGTTTTTGTCTTCAATTTGTATTTTTTTTTTTTTTGATTTGTTGTTGGATCTGTTGTGTTGTTGGTAGTAGTTCGATTTGTTGTTGAATCTATTGTGTTGTTGGTAGTGGTTGTTGTCTTGTGGTTGTGGAGGTCTGGTGGTGGTGGAATAGCAGAATGGTGGTTGTACTGGTGGTGGTGGTGTTGTAGTTTGTTGTTATCAAGTAGAGAGTGAGAGAGGAGAGAGAGGGGTAACAGGCATAGTTTTAAAAACCGGACCGGACCGGCCGGTTCGACCGGTCGGACCGGTGAACCGGCCGGTGACCGGTTCGACGTCCGGACCGCTCATGCACGGAACCGGTCAAAGCCGGTCAAGAACCGGCCGGTTTACGGTCCAACCGGCGAACCGGTCGGGTTGAAAACCGGCCGGTTTCCCGCCCAGATTCCGTAGTTCCCAAAAATGCACACTTTTGAGAATCGAACCCCTCACCACACGCTTGAAAGCATGAGTTTTTACCACTGGGCCAAGAGGAGCTTTGTGACTCATTGTTAACATTTTATTATATAACTAAAATACAATGTTTTTGAATGTATTTTTTTTTTCTTTTGTTTGTTTGTTCAATTTACCCTTGCATGTTAAAAAAAAATCAAATTCAAATACTTATTAAATAATACGTAAAAGGTCCTTGTTTTACCCAAAAAAAAACAATTTAAACCTACTGAGAAAATCATTTTTTGTCAAATTTAACTTGAAAAATCATTACAATTATGTGCTTAATTATTGTGTTAATGTTTTTTGTTCCATCAAAAAAAATCTATGTTAATGTTTTCATTATCTTTCCTAAAACGAATGTTCTCATTATTTAGTTTGATATATATGTTTGTAATATTTAAGTTTTTATGCTATATGTTATTAAAATATATTACATCTTTTGTATTAAAAAAATATTATATATCATTTAAAAAAACGTGCGTTTAAACCGGTTGAACCACCGGTCCGACCGGTTGAACCACAAACCGGAGCCTCACCGGTTCAATGACCGGTCCGGTTTTTAAAACTTTGGTAACAGGGTCAATTATCCATTTTCCTTAATTCTTGTGCAAACCCAAAGTGGGCTAAACACAAGAAACGGACTGGTATACAAATTGCCTGACTGTTTGGGTATTCAGCCAAAAAAATCATAACTACTATTAGGGCTGTACATAAAACCGAATAAACCGGTCCAACCGACCGAACCAAACCGAAATGCTTAGGTTTGGATGGTCTTTTTGGATAATCGGTTTATCTACGGTTCGATTTTTCACAAACCGGTCTATTTGGTTTGGTTTTTGGTTTGTAAAAGTATCATACCGCACCAAACCGAACCGAACCGATATGAGTTTGACGTACTTTTACTACAATGTATATAGCATAAAGTATATTAAATAATCTAGAAAAAAGAAACACGATAGATAGATTCATTTAAAATGATTATATTAATCTTAATCTTCTCCATTTCTCTCACATTTCATCATATTTTCTCTCAAGCGATAGTTGTGCGTAATTTTTTAAGTCTAATTAGTTTATTTTTCACTTAAAACTTGAAATTCGTTGAAAAAGTAGTATCATCATATCCATTCGATAATTTTTAGGCAAACCGACCGCACCGAACCGAACCAACCCGATGTCTTTCGGTTTGGTTTGGTTCGGTTCATCCTTTCAAACGGGTTGGTTTGGTTACAAAATTGGTAAACCGATATATTCGGTTCGGTTTATGGTTTTAGCAAAAACCGCACCAAACCGAACCACGTATCATTTAAAAAAACGTGCGTTTAAACCGGTTTAACCACCGGTCCGACCGGTTGAACCACAAACCGGAGCCTCACCGGTTCAATGACCGGTCCGGTTTTTAAAACTTTGGTAACAGGGTCAATTATCCATTTTCCTTAATTCTTGTGCAAACCCAAAGTGGGCTAAACACAAGAAACGGACTGGTATACAAATTGCCTGACTGTTTGGGTATTCAGCCAAAAAAATCATAACTACTATATATAGTTTTTTCTTATAATTTTATTTAATTCCACAATTTACAAAATATGTATTATACAGTAATGGAGTTCAATATATCATCACCCCTAATTGTTTTAATAATAATATCACTAGTATAATAATACTAAATACCTCATTTTTCTCAAACAAAATATTAATTATCCATACTATGACGGATTGGGTACCGCTTTAGAAATCAAACCACCAGTAATATTACGAAAATGGTATCAACGAATCAAGAGACAAAAGATTAACCAAGCACACATGATTTCATGGGATGCACCACCTATTTATATATCGATGTACAATGTTATTATATATCGACTGACTGACTGATATTTTAATTTTTATATTCTTTTTTATATCTTAGGGTTTCGCATTGGCGGAGAAGCTAGAAGTAGAGGAAAGGATAAAAGCAAATGCGGAAGCAAAAGAAAGGGCAAAAGCAGAAGCAGAAGAAAAGGCAAAAGCAGAAGCAGAAGCAAAAGCAAAGGTATCGTCTTGGAATATTATAAATTGACAGTTTGTTTTTTAGAAAACAAATTGGCAAAATTTGATTTGATTATTTTTTAGGAACTTTCAGAATCTCTATTTCCTATTAAAAACATTCGAAATACGTTTTCATAATAAGATCTACATCGTTTACAGATCACATAAATAGTTGACGCCGCGCTCCGAAAAATTCCAGAGAAAGCCGATGTACTCTTCAAGATCGCAGCAATAAATGGGGTTGAGCTGACATATGACAAGACAGCAAACAAGTTCTCTTACAAGATCACAACTCAAGGAAAAACAGCTGACCAGATTAAGAAGACCATCATCCAAGTAGAGGAGTATTGTACTCATAAATAAACCTCCTTCTAAGACGATCATCAGAATCGGCTGAAAGATCCTTCGCAACCCCTCATATTTCATTCATCCTCTTCGCCATATGGAGGGATGATTTGTTTTCATTTCTTCAATTTCCATGTTCCACCGTCGTTGTTTCTTGTTACCGTAGCTCCATTGCAGTGCTCCACAATGTATCGTCGCCAATTTGTTTGTTCTCGAATAAAGTTGTGAAAAATAAATAAGAGTATAATAAATTTTATCGGAAACTTTATCTCCTCCTAAATATTGGATTTTTTTTTATCTTTTCTATTTTCAAACATCGATCACGAATGTAAAACTTTGACTGAGAGAGAGCGCGCAACAACAGCACCAGTCTGGGCTAGTTCTAGAGCGCTCATTCTAAAAAAAACCTCAAACTAGACTAAGATGTAAACATTTGGACTGAAATACCTCAAACTAGACATTCTATGGATATTGAAGGGGTTTAAAACAGTAAACACCTAAAATTGCGGTTTTTGGGAATGTTGGGTAAGTGGGTAGGTTCAGGCTGAATAGTGGGTAGGTCAGTCCTGGTACATGGGGGCTGGTCCAGCCTGGACCGGTTTAAAGAGTCGGGTCAGGTCGTGGGTTTCCGATTGTTACCCCCTAGGTAACGATCGGGCACACACACGCACACGAACACGAAAAGTAAAGGAGATAGAAAGGAGAAACTGATATTTGATTTATTGCTTGATTGAATAAGTCAGGGATTACATCTCTTAAATAGATAAAATACCGAATCCTAAACATAACCCTAGACCTAACGGGTCAAGCTCGAATTATTAAATAACCTAATATCATAACTAAATACTAATAAATAAATAAATAAATAAATAAATAAATATTGATACGAATACCGTATCACCGATCCACCTACCAGTACCGTAACTAACAGCCAACATGAAGTCTTTCAAGTTGCAAAAGCCATCCATTGTGATCACATTGGTGGCCAAGTCTCGGGCGGTGGTACACATCTCCAGAAGACAGGCTAGATTAAGTGTGGTTAGTATTGAAATAGAAAGTTAATTGTTGACAATGTGTCTACACTAGTTAAGCTCAACACTTGCTACTTTGGTTACTTCTTTAAATTTACAAGATGCAGCAAGTCTTTTTTTTTATTGCTTCGGAAAATAAGATGCAGCAAGTGTCTCCAGCCTCCTAGCTACTTTATTGGAACAAAATGACAATTACTACTACATGTCCACTGATGCAGATGAGTCTGCCGCCATCTCTTGCAAGACCTTCACATGCATTCACATGTCTCTAAGGCTTAGTGCATGTTTGGTATCAAAGATTTTAATCCCTTGAGATTAAAATTGACTTGTTTTCAACAGTTCTGTTTGTTATACCCGTAAATTTTAATCTGATAATCTGCAAATTAAAATAATATATGTGTAATTGTAGAATTTCCAAAATTGAGGATTATGCAGCAGAAAATCGCTAAAAAATTTAATTTTGATATTGTTTTTTACATTAGCACGATCACAGTCCCTTTATAAATAGGTGTATTCAATTTCTTGAATTTGGACCTCTTTAAATTTTGTTAAATGCATAAAGTTTGTAATTTATAATTTCAGCTCAGACATATTGTGATTCTCAGTTAAGTTTGATTTTCTTCTCAGATTTTTTCAGCTGATTATTGAGATTTTCAGCTGATACCAAACAGGCTCTTAGTGCACGTTTGGTTGGAGATTAAAATCTCATTTTAGTTTAAAATTTGCCAAAAAAAAATTATCTCGTTTGTTTCGTAGATTTTTTTAGTCAAATTTTAATTTAAGTTGGCTAATAATCTGCAGATTATATTATCTCCGATTTTGGAGATTTTTTAGGTATAACATCTGAAATATCATACTCTATCATTAGTTGTTAATTTGTGCAAACACATAACATCTTATACGTATCATAAGTTAAAATATGACATTTATTGGAAATTGGTAATAAAAGTTAAAGGTGTTGCCAAATGCAATTAAATTTAAATTCCAGATTTTCAGCGCACATGCCAAACAGTTTTCAGATTATAATTTTAGTCAGCTTATTCACTCAAGATTATTTTCATCAGATTATTGAGATTTTAAGCTGGAATCAAACAGGCTCTTAGGGGAAGAATCTTCTTTCATTTTTCTGTATGCAAATCCATTGCATGTTACCATCATTTATATGGCATGTTACTGTTGAATATACTTCAACATGTTTCCAATCTTCAATGTCAACTCAAAGATTTTAGTGATTATTTTACTTTACACACCATGCTTCGCGATAAATTGGATAATCAAATGTCAACTCAAGGAACGATCATTACATATTTTAGACACCATTACAGACCATACGAGCCTTCAAAGAAGAACACCAGACTTTTTCACAATGTTGGTTTTTTTCTCTTTTTCTATGAAATATGGTGAAAGAATTAATTTAGTTATTGTTAGCAATTGGTGCGCCCATGTGGGATGCCCAATGTAATTATTGTAACCTTATGAGGTTAGTTGCACTAATGCACAAACTCAGAGGGGTTAGTAGCTAAGGCTCAAACTTTAGGGGTTTATGTGCAAACTTAGGAGAAGTTTTGCCTATATAAGGAGGCAGCCTCCTACATATTATATTGTTATTCCACACAGTAAAGTTACTCTGTCTAGATTCATACTAGTTGTAGAGAACCCTAGTCTCTCTCCAACTTCATCCAAGGAGGTGGAACGTGGTGTGGAAAACAGTGTTCGTCCTCGAGATTCACACTAGATTGGTGGGAGCAAGATCAAGAAGGAGGCGCGTGAAAGCAAACAACAAACGATCATCCGCTGCATAAAGAAGCTTAGGAAGACAAGGTAAACACATGAATCTTTGCTATAATTCATGTTGTAGATCTGTATGTGATAGATCCTTCCTGCCCTTCAGTTATCTATTAATCTTCTTGCGAATAATTTTCCATATTATTAGTGACAGTTGTATATATGAATGTCAACTCATTTTGAACATATATCTCTATACTATATTTCTCAATTGGTTTGCTCGGTAAGATTGTATATACATTTCCAGACAATTATTGGGAGTTATGCTAGCTAAAATGGCTACTCGAATAACACTCATAACATAGCATCATTTTATTTATTTATTTACTTCATTATTTACTTATTTTTTAAGTAATACACACCTTCATGATCCATGATGAAATATACAATTACATAATTCTATATTATACTTCCCGTTGTATAAGACTTTCGGCACACGGCACAAAGTAACTGCCTCTTTGACTTCTCTCCCACATTTTGATGAAGCTATTTAACTTGTAAAATTAGACTGTTACCTCTTATTCTTTTTATTCTACTATGTTGGGAAGATCTTTTGTACGAACCGGGAGACTATAAGCAAATATGCTAATTAACATTTTGAAAAGAGATATACTTCATCATTAGTTTTCACATATATTAGACCGAGGACTTGATAGAAAATTATTGGATAAATGAATACCAGAACTCATTGTGCTCGCAGAAAGTAATAAATGAATAGAACTCATTGACCATGTCCATTTTGTAAGGTGGAGTAAACAACTCTTTATTTAGCACGCAACAACAAAGAACTACCAACAATCAACATGATGCTAAAAGAACACCTAATATTGTGGTTTGCGAGTGTTGGGACAGTGGTTAGGTGCAGGCTGAGTAGTGACTAGTGAGTACTGGTCTGGGTCGGGGCCTTGAATCTTCAGACCTGAACAGCACATCTCTTCGAGTGGGTCCTTCGTGCCAGTCCTAGTCCACGGTGACCGCCCTGGAGGCCAAGTCTGGGCGGTTGTAAGCATCCGCAAAAGACAGGCTAAATAACGGTTATCACTAGAATAGATAGTTAAACTATAACAATGTGTCTCCACCAATTAAGCTGAACACTTTACGTATGAGGAGGTGGCAGTGATGTTTCAAGTGGTGGGAGAGTTGGTCTACGCAATTTTAAAAATAACTTGCGGATTTTAAACTTGTAAATCATTTTGCATTGTTTAAGAAAATTATCTCACTCGGCAAATTATTTTATTGAACAAAATGTGAACCAATAGTGAAAACTGAGAAAATATTTTATGGAAGAACATTTTACAGCCAACCAAACAGAGTCTAAATGATTGAAGTTCTAAACGCTAGGGGAAAAAACTTCTCTAGGGTTTGAAAGAAAGTTCAATAAAAAAATTTGTCCAATCCTATTATAGCAAAAAAAAATCTAATTTGCTAAATTATGATAAAATATCAAGTTTCCCCCCAAAACATTGGCCTTACTGACCCTAATTCGGAAAGCTCTCGAAAAGACGCATAGAGGCCCGATGGTTCATAGTCCTTCGTCGACCCCAAAATCCGATGTTTGACCA
The DNA here is from genome assembly GCA_023055425.1 of Linanthus parryae. Lineage (NCBI taxonomy): Eukaryota > Viridiplantae > Streptophyta > Magnoliopsida > Ericales > Polemoniaceae > Linanthus > Linanthus parryae. The sequence goes on from JALGPY010000002.1 coordinate 6,469,641, forward strand.
ATCAAACGAGCGTCTTAAGTTATTTTTTACCAATTCGGGTAGTATTTCAATTATTAATTAGGACTTCAGTGTTAACTCGTTTGGAGACGCTCGCGTCATTTTGATGCACGTAGCCAAAGTTATGGCCCATACATCGCGGCGACACTAACAATTGCAATTTCTTTCGTGCCTTGCACTTATCTTTCATCTCATGGTTGAGAAGCGTCAAATTAGTCGCATCTGTGATTTCTGTTGAGAATAGTAGTTGTTTGTGTAGTTTAGAAGACCTATGGGGTCTTTGTGTAATTAGTGAAAATATGTAACAACCAGTTAAATACTGGTTTAGGCGCCAGAAATGAATTAATGTGAAAATCATTTCATCTTCATCTTTCTCTCTCTTCTTCAACTTTCTCTCACTTGTTCTTGAAGTTCTTCTCTAATTCTTTGGTTTTGATTCGAAGATTGTTCAGTTTTTACATGGTATCAGAGCCTGTGAAGCTCATCGCTCTCGCCGATCTGTGAAGAATTCCGCTCCGATTTATGTTTCTCCATGGCTAAATCGTCGTCTTCTCCAGAACTTCCGACATGCCTCAAGTTCCTGATCTAGAATCTCAACTCGTTGATCCAAGTTAAATTGGATAGCTCGAATTACCTTCTGTGGACGGCACAGATGATCACTGTTCTCGGTGCTAATGGATTGCTAGATCGTGTTCTTGGTAAGAGAATTCTTCCCCAATTTCAAAACCCTAGCTCAACAGAAACAATTTCAGGTGAAATTTGTTCAACTTTGCTGTTAATTCGGCTTATAATGAGTGGTTCGTGATTGATCGGCACCTAAAGAGTGCTTTACTTGCTTCAATTTTTGTATCGGTTCTTCCAATTATTCTTCACCTTGCACACTCACACATCTTATCTGGCAAGCCCTAGAAACTCGATTTGCTTCACTTTCTCGGTCTCATGTTCATCAATTGAAGGATATGCTTGCTTCCATTACCAAAGGATCTGTAAATATTATTGTATATCTGGATAAAATCAAGAGTCTCTGTGACAAACTAGCACAAGTAAATGAATTCATCTCTGAAGAGGATCTTCCGTTGTACATTGTTCGTGGATTACCATCTGAATATGATACATTCAAATCCAGTATTCGCACTAGAAGTGTTCCTATCTCTGTCACATAGCTTAACACACTTCTTCTATCAGAGGAATAACATGTTCAAAGACAGCTCTCTAGTATTTCTGTGCCTTCAGCACCTATTGTTCCTGGCTCTTCTTTATTATCTGCTCCATCTATACCTACAGAGACAATGACTGCTTTTCAAACACAGTACATGCCTTCTAAAATGGTTCATGACTACAACAGCAGTAAAAACACCTACAAGAAACCTCAGTATCTGGGTTCCAATTATGTTCTAGAACCTTATACTGGCTCTACATCTTCATATAAGTCTTACTCAGGATCTGCAATGTCTGATGTGACATGTCAAATTTGTGGCAAGCTCAAGCATAGTGCGAAGGATTGTTGGCAGAGACTGGACATCGCCATGTTTGCAGCCAACCCTCCTCCTAAGAGAGTGTATCACACTACTTATGCCTCTACTAATCCAAATCACCAGCAGCAACAAATAGCAACACACAACTATCAGTATTATCAGCCACCTCCTGCTTCTGCATATCCAACATACAACTATCAACACCAAGCTCTCTGGCTGCTTGATTGAGGAGCTACACACCATGTTACCAACCAGCTTCCCACAATGAAAGCTATCAACCATATCAAGGAACTGATATAGTTCATACCAGCAATGGTTCTGAAGTCCCTATCCAACACAATGGATCTGGTAAACTTTCTTTTCCAAACTCCACTTTCACTTTATCAAATATTCTTCACTCTTCATTATTCAACAACAATATTATTTATGTGCACAAGTTTGCTACTGAGAACAATTGCACATTGTCATTTAACTCTCATGGTTTTGTCATTGAGGACAATGCAACCAAGGCTATTCTCCACCAAGGCCAATGTAGCAATGGACTGTATGCAATACCAAGCTCTATTTCACCTGCTGTTCTCCCAGCTGTTTTAACTTAAACTTTGTCTTCTTCAAAACTTGTTTCAAAGTCTAGCTCTACATTGTGGCATCAAAGACTTGGGCATCCAGCTTTTCTGATGCCGGGTAATCACCCAAGCGAGGGATCACAGCAGAATCAACAATGAAAACGCAAAGAACTAGGGCACGAAGCTCTCTAGAGTTTTGAAATTATTCAATAATCAAAGTCTGGTCTCCAATTACCCACAAGCAGGGTATTATAGCTGAAAACCTAATTTTGCCAAAAATAGCAAAATTACAAAACTGGCCCAAAATTATTGGCTTTATTGAAAATAATGTGCAAATGATAGTTTGACCCAAATCGGGCTAAATAAAGAAGTCAAAATGCGAAAAAGGTAAAACTGCCAAAAATAGCAAAATTTGTCTTCAAAGTTGTCGTTGACTGGTCAAACGTCGGTTTTTTAGGCTGGAATCTTGCGTGATGGAGTGGAGCCCGACCAATCGTGTCTGTCTCGCCGAGAGCTTTCAGGAAACATGCTGTAATAGTCATTCTGATCCCTGTAGCTCAATTTATGCCCAAAACAAAGTGGGGTGACCAAAATTGACCATTTTCCCCCTCTCTTGTGCTTGTCTTCCATGGCGTGATAGTGAAGTGCCAGATTAGTCGCGTCTGACAGCTCGGCCTCGTCAGGTTCATCTTCTCCTTCATCGTTTTCCCATTTTACAGTCTTTGTCTTCTCAGCTACATGTAAAATTTGATAAACCTACTCATTTTTGTGATCCTTGTTCTATTTAAAGAGCACAAAAGTTACCTTTTACTTCTAGTACAAGTGTTAATGCTTCACCCTTACAGCTTGTACACAGTGATGTTTGGGGTCCATCTCCCATTCCTTCTTTTAAAAATTATAAATCATATGTTCTTTTTCTTGATGATTACACTAAGTTTACTTGGCTATATCCATTAAAGTCAAAAGATCAAGCTTACAATGAATATTCGCATTTCTGTGCTCTGGTTTCTACTCAATTCTCTTCCATTGTCAAAGTGTTTAGAACAAACAATGGTTGTGTTTTCAAACCACCAATTTGGTCTTTTTCTTCAATCTCAGGGCACAATTCATCAAACCTCTTGTGCTCACACTCCTGAGAAAAATGGCTCAGCAGAAAGGAAACACAGGCATCTCATTGAAACAACTATCACACTTCTTACTCAAGCTTCATTACCCACCACTTATTGGTTAGATGATTTAGTTACTGCAAACTTTCTTATTAACATATTGCCAAAAAAATCTCTTTCTCATAAGTCCCCTTATGACATGCTCTATCACACATCACCTCTTTATCACAATCTTGAGACCTTTGGTTGTCTCTTCTATCCTTGGCTCAAGCAGTATACTACCACCAAACTCCATCCCAAGTCCACACCCTGTGTGTTCTTGGGCTACTATCTTCATACCAAAGGTTATAGGTGTTTGGATTTACACACTAAAGTAGTGTACACTTCTAGACATGTCATTTTTAATGAAAATATTTTTCCCTTCACTTCTGTCTTACATACTCCATTTCTTAAACCCTCCGTTTACACAACTGATTGGAGTTTTCTAACACCTATTTTTCTCAGTACTACTCCAACCACTTCTACTTCTACTCCATGATCTTCTGTTTCCCCTAACCCATCCTCTCCCCTTATAGACATCTCTTTTGTTTCCCCTAACCCTTACTCTCCTGTATCCACCTCATCATCATCACCTTCAACCATCTCCTCATCACCTTCACCCCTTACCCATTCTATGGTTACCAGATCCAAAGCTGGAATTCACAAACCCAACCCTAAATTTTGCAATGCACTCTCTGCGTGTTCTAGCACTGTTGTTGATGTCGAACCAACCACTTATCTACAAGATTCTAAGTGTGCTCACTGGGTTAAGGCCATGGAAGAAGAATATCAAGCCTTACTACAACAACACACATGGACCTTGACACCACTACCACCAGGAAGAAGGAATTGGTTGTAAATGGGTGTTCAAAATCAAAAGAGGGACTGATGGTGCAATTACTAGGTATAAGGCCAGAATGGTAGCTAAGGAGTTTCATCAACAAGAAGGGGTAGATTATACTGAAACTTTCTCTCCAGTGGCGAAGCATTAAACCGTTAGAATTGTCCAATCCATGGCTATTCATTTCAATTTGGGTGTCAAACAGCTTGATGTGTCTAATGCCTTCCTACATGGCTCTCTCACAGAAGAAGTTTACATGCAGCAACCTCCTGGCTTCATCTCTTCTGATCCTTCTCTGGTTTTTCATCTTCACAAATCCCTGTATGGCTTAAAACAAGCTCCAAGAGTTTGGTTCACCATGTTCTCCCAGTATTTGATGTCTGAGGGTTTCCGTGCCTCTACGGCAGATCCATCACTTTTTGTTCTACATACTAAGACCACCTACACTGTTATCTTGGTGTATGTAGATGACATATTAATCAAAGGTGATAGCTCTACCCATATTGCCTATCTCATCCAACATATGCAGTCAGTGTTTGCTCTCAAGGACTTGGGTGAGTTGTCCTACTTCCTTGGCTTAGAGGTCAAAATAACAGCTTATGCTCTCCTTCTTCATCAAACCAAATATGCAGCTGATCTCATCAAGAAAGCAGGTCTTGAAGATTGCAAACCTTGTGACACCCCTGTGTCCACCAAGACTCCTGTTATGCACAATGTTGATGCTGAATTCAGCGATGCTACTCTTTTTAGAAGTCTTCTTGGAGTTCTCCAGTATCTCACAATAACTAGAACAGATATTCAATTTGCTGTGAATAGCCTCTGTCAAAACATGCACAATCCAACCAACAAATATTGTTGCACTAAAAAAGGCTCTTAGATGCTTTAAGGCTACTCCTTCTCATGGTTTAAAGTTTACAAGCATATCTCTACATTTTTTAGGGTATTGTGATGCTGACTGGGTAGGCTGTGTCTCTGATAGAAGATCTACTTCAGGGTTTTGTGATTATTTGGGAGACAACATTATCTCTTGGAGTTCTCAAAAGTAACACACAATTGCTAGAAGCAGTACTGAAGTTGAATACAAGTCTATGGCTACTACTTTAGCTGAGTTGAAATGGCTTTCATATGTACTCAGAGACCTCCATCTTCCTCAGGTTCTTGCTCCTACTCTTCTTTGTGACAACCTGTCAGCTCTAGCTCTTGCAAAAAATTCAGTCTTGCATGCTAGGACAAAACATATTGAAGTGGATTATTACTTTGTAAGAGAACAAGTTATTGCTCATTCTTTGATGCTTCATCATGTCTCTACCACAGATCAAGTGGCAGTTATCTTCACAAAACCTCTGTCAGCTGTCAAGTTTGATTTCAGCTTCTGTTCTTGTTTAAATGTACTATGTTTTCATACTTGTCACAGGTGGGTGGGTGTTTGTAATTCTCAGAAAAGAGAAAACAGGGTTTGTGTTGAGAATAGTAGTTGTTTGTGTAGTTTAGATGTGGAGTCTTTGTGTAATTAGTGAAAATATGTAACAACCAGTTAAATACTGGTTTAGGCGCCAAAAATGAATTAATGTGAAAATCATTTCAACTTCATCTTTCTCTCTCTTCTTCAACTTTCTCTCTCTTTTTCTTGAAGTTCTTCTCTGATTCATTGGTTTTGATTCGAAGATTGTTCACTTTCTACAAGTTCAGCTTTATCTGAACCATCCGCTCCCGCATCAAATTGAGTCATTGATTCCATCCATCTCTTAACGTTCGTTAGTTAACAGTTAAATTCAAATTAATTATGCAGGCAAAATTGTCAAGTCTACAAAAAAAAAAGTTGAAAACAGTGGCCGCAGTTGGAGCCGCCATTCTCACTGACACATCAAGTCCATTTTCCGTCTAGTTTACTAAAATCAACCAATATTTCAACTGAGTTCATCCCTTTCTTTTGTGTTTAAACCAATTTTTAACGAAAGAAAAGACGAAGAACACAAAAAGTATAAAATGCAAAGATCAACCATGGCCAGACTCGTAACCAACACTTAATGAGAGGGGGAAGAACCGAGGTAGAGGCCGGGATCCCTCTCTCTCATATCTTTGTTTCAGTAGAATTGAACCAACTTCGGGCAAGGAATAAGGAAGTTTTGAAACTAGAGCATGCAAATGTGGCAAATTGAGCCATTGAGGGGGTGTGCAGTGTGCAATTAAGCCTAAATTTTATTATAATTAATGAATTATTTAATTACTTGTTATGGATGGGCAAACTCTCTATAAGATGGGACCTCACAGAAGGACCAAAAACCACAAACAAAACAACTCTCTCTCCCTCTCCGTCTCCCTCTCTATAGGTCAACAATGTCTCATCAGAAGAAGAAGAATAACAATGGAGGAGTACTATTACTACTACTCTCTGTTTTCCTGGTCATTATCATGTCGTCTATGAAGATTGTCGAGTCCCAGGTAAGAGATCAAGAAATTATTGAACTCATGCGTACACAATTTTTCTTTTCAATACATTGGATGATTCGCCATGCATACACAATTACTATATGTCTCTTGTCTTACTGTTTTGATAGTTGATCATTTTTTCTTACTCATTGTATTTACATCAATATTTTCCATTTTTCTTTTCGAAATGTATTTCCTTTCTTGAAAAACTAGAATACATGGCACACACGCTGCGTGTGCAAACACAAATGCTTCTTCAAAAATAAAAAAATTACACTAAAAAATGATAAATTTTAAGGGATAGTGGGTAAAAGTTAATGGATTAGTGGATTTACCAAGTGATGGGTTTCTTGTGATTTCCAATTCTACTCCAACAATAAGTTATTTTCTCTTTATTAAGAAGGACATTCAATGTCTAGTGAAAAAGGCTTCACCAAAATCCTTATTGCCTTTATATATTAGTATAGATTGAAATGGAAGTCCCATGAATCGTGTACAATTCATAAGTCATAACTGTTCCTTGGATTGGGCATCTATCTAAATTTTGGCATCTACACTGTTCCTTCAATTGAACATCTAGATTTTACAAGTCTAATTTATTCCACGTCATCATCATATTATTAAGAGTCATGTCAGGTTGAGTCAAGCTGAATTCTCCGATAATCACTAAAATATTTAAGTGGGCTTCATGTATAATTTGGTTGGAGATAAAAAAGCATGGGCTTTAGAAATCAGAATTTGCTTTCTAGAATGCTGCTTTCTAATTCGAAAAGTAAGTACTTGGTGTATCTCACAATTTATTATTTATATGACCACCACCACCATGGGCAGACCCATATAGGGATGAGTGGGGGCTCCACTTAATTTTTAAAAATTATAATTTCACCATGTATTTTATCGAATAAATTCTTATTAGCCTCCACTAAAATTGAGCATAACACCCACTATTTATCTGTATTCATCAAAATATTATCTTTTTAAAATTTAGCCATCACTGACACAAAATCCTGAATCCGCCCTTGACCACCACCACCACTAGCCGCAGAAGAAGACGGCGACGTCGCCGTTGAAGGTGGTGTCGCCTTCGACGATGACGTCACCGTCGACAATGACGGAAAAGAAGACGGCGACGACGTTGTCAATATCAAAGCAGCCGAAGTGGTCGTTTTAGGCCCCAGGGCCGGTAGGAGGCCCGTGTTTTGTAACTTTAATTAGGATAATTCTATATTTTAATATGTTTTTATTAAAATTCTATGTTAGTTTTGGCGGTAAACAATATTTTTGCCACAAAGTTGACACCAAGTTCGAATCGGCTCTTATCGTTGACATATTTTAACTTTTGTACTTATAAAAAATTATAAGGTTATTGAATATTGATTGAAATACACGTAATCTATAGTACTTATGCATTACAAATCTAAAATATATAGCTTCTAAAATAAACAAATTATGTGTATTATTTTACTGGCTTTAGGCCCCTAAATATCTAGGAGTGGCCTGGCCGCGACATGCCAGATGATGTCGATGTATGCTTTTTGATTCTACAAGTTTGTGATGCATTACAACATGTTTGGTTTTTTTTTTTTATGTTAGGCTTGAGTGATATATTACGGTGGGTATTATTATTATACCAAAAAATATGTTTCTCTCGCTTATGGGATGCTCCCGCCGGCAAGATTTTAGGTCTTGAATTACAAAATTGACACTATTTGATCATTATTTAATTTTAGGAACTTGCGGAACCAATGACTGGGCTGAAACTTACAAAATCAATGATTGCGCTCATAGAAACAACAGACGCCCGGCTCCGGGAAATCCCAGAGAAAGACGATGTACTCTTCAAGATCGCAAAAATAAACGGGGTCGAGCTGACATATGATAAGGAAACAGACAAGTTCTCTTACATGATCACAACTCAAGGCAGGACAGATTACAAGATTTATGAGACCATAAGCCAAGTAAACGAAATACTACTACCTAACCCATGAATAAGCCTCCTCCTGAGACCGATCTAAATCAGCTCGCAGATCAAACTAAGTGATTGATGGCAAAACCAGTTCGCAACCCGTACGTATTTCAATCCTCTCAGCTTTCAATAAATGGATGGAGGGATTATTTGTTTCATTTCTTCAATTTCCATACTCAGTTGTTGTTTCTTCGTAATTACTATATATAGCTCGCTAGTATTACGCCACTCCATATCGCCAATTTGTTCTCCAATAAAGTTGTGGAAAGTATAATATATGTTGTCGGAAACTTTTCTCTTCAACTTGAGTTTTTTCTTTTTTATCTTTGTTCTCGAATAAAGTGTTTTATTGCTTCTGTTCGTGGTGGTATTGCTGGTGGTGATGTTACAAACAGATGTAGTCATACAAAAGCATTCAGATCCGTTCGTATCTTGCTTTCATAATCCGTATCTGGTCTATCTTAGAATGGACCGGATTCAAACACTCACATATATTGTTATTTGACATGTCTAGACTTTTAGTTGACAAAATATTATCAATAATAAGTTTCCAACTCAGCAAAATAATTTAAAAAAAATATCCACTTCGACCATTATAAAGTTGTCATGTCTATAGTCTATAGGAGCTCTTACAAATCTATAGTCTATAGGAGCTCTTACAAATCGATCTATAGGAAATCCATGTCCGTTCTTATATAGTAGTCGTTGTAGTTTACTTGTTATTGCTACTCCACTTTTCTTCTAAATCAATTCAACACATCACGGAAACTATTATTTAATTAATTATGAAGGAAATCTAATTAATTTAGTATTGCTGGCTCATTCTTCTCAAAAATACTTTTACAATGTACTAGGGCTACCCCGCGCGCTTTGCGCTCGTGGTACCTTTGCAACGACCTTTGTGTATAGATGATGTGCGATTTCGGATTAGATGTGCAACGTTAAGAATAATACAGAAAGTTACTGACATAGCTGCAACTTAGAAGGTGCATGATGCAGGAAACAATTACATCATGAAGCAACAACTCTTACCACTCCGTTTCCTCTCTTCCTACCCCTTTTGACTTTTATCACTATTTACTGGGTCACTTTGACCTGGTGATTTGGATAGGAAAACGAAGTAATTTTTTGACAAATTTTTCAGTGTTGTAGAATAAGTGTTGCTCTACAATGTCATGAAAAATTTATCAAAAAAATATATCGTTTTGCCATCCAAATTGCCGGGTCAAAGTGACCCAAGTACGACTGAAAAAGTCAAAAGGGGTAGGAAGAGAAGAAACAGAGTGGTAACATCTACGGAAGTTGTTAAATAGTAATCAAAGATCATTTCTTGGGCCGTCTTCGGACTTCCTTTTATTGATGACACAGTTCTGGATTGACTACAATCCTCCTCGTCTTCTTGAATCAGCATCTTCGAAAGAGAAGCAATAGCTGGTGCATTGGAGTTAGTATTTGAAGTTTGACTAGGTTGTTGCGGTTCCACATGTATGAGGAAACTTCTTGTCGTAGTAGACAAGGAGGAACCAGAAGATATAGTCTCATGCTCTGCTAGCACAAATCTGCAGCATCAGCAAAAAAGCACAATGAAGCATAGAGGTGTTCAACAGTGCAAATAATGGATACGAGAAGACAAATGAACATGAGGACCAAAATAATTCGAAACCCCCATACACATACTCAGATATCATCCGATTGTGGGTGCTGAAGGAACAACGAAATCAAGATACTTAGATGATAGAACTCATCAAGCAAGATCGAAACTCTGTTTGTACGTAACAGAGGAGAAACAACAACATGAATGCATCTATGGAGAGACTCTCATCGGATCCCCGTCACCTGCGAAGTTGCCAAGAGTTGGAGATCGGTAGGTAAGTCAGACATGAAAGTGTACATTAAGTGAAACTTGGCTATGTAACTTAACATAGCCAAGTTACATTAAGTGAAACAACGCAGGTATAAATAAATTTGAGCTATAATAACTAAATTAGGTGTACATTGTTATTTAGTGGAAACTATTTTGCTCATTCTGAAAACCCACGTCGATGATGCTATGTTGCCGTTTACACATGTAGTATTATCTAATCATTTAATCTTTATATATATAAAAGCTAAGGAATGAGTCTCTTCTTGCACCATGTGTGATATGGAAAGTATCACTTGAATGACATGTGTCATGTTATTTCTCCATGTGGCATATATGTGGAAAATATATGCCAATCACATCTTGAAAAGTTATATTTTTTGCCATGTAATCATCCCATTTGTACACCCTTCATTAAACTTTTGATTCCAACTGTTAACTTCCCAATACATTGATGAATGAACTTTCCACACAAACCTTAATTTTCCTACGCACTCTCAATGAACATCTCACCAGATTTAACCTTCCAATTTCTCATTAAGTATTCAACGTATTCAAACAATGTGGTCCAATGTATCCACTGGAGATGACCCTTTCATATGTGAAGTCAAATCTTTCCCATGAGTTTTCTGATGGGTTGAAAAGATGAAGATGTTAACTACATGTATCTCTCCTTACTGCTGCAGCCATATCCACTGGTCAATCACCAACTTGCATAGGTACTGACCTCCATGTTCCTCCTCCATGTTCCTCATCATATGTGTTCTTTAACTCCTATTTCCTTTAGTTTTCTCATCAAAGTTTGCAATTATGTTGCTTTGAGCCTATTTGTTAAATTGCCCAATGTGAAGGTACTAATATATTACCCCTCATGAGGTTCATGAAATGCGGACTCCATGCTAAGGGTAAATAAATGTCATGAGGTTTTTCTATAGTAGCCACTTGAATAACTCAATAACTGACCTGATAATTGGAAAAGAAATACTAAATTAGCTAATTGCGAAGCCTTTTGGTGACCAAAGTTCTACAAAAAACAAGAGTAAGTTTTAAATTTTTCCATCGCGGTTGGACGGCCGATTGCATGTCTTGACTTGAAACAGATTGTAATATTTTTTTGGGACTGGAGGAAGGTTATACTGAGCTTTGTTCTCACACATGAACCATAACTTACTAAACTTCATAAATGCATAGGTCGATTCTGAATACTAAGTGTCCATATTAAAGCTCATTCCCTAAATTGTACTATTTATTAAGTTGTAAATGTGTTTTTCTTTTCTTCAAATCTTCGTAGCGATGGGGCGGTTTTATTTGGTATATTCTAATTCAAAATCTCCGTAGACATGAAACTTTTCTCTCCCGGAACAATTTAAAAATTCAGCCTCCCTACCACGTGTTTGCATGGCGAGTCAGTGCAGTAAGGAGAGTGCCCAGATAAAGAATATCGATAGTCCTCCACAGGCGATAAATTATTTCAATGATTTTCTTTAGCTTACTGAACTTTTTACTTTCTCTTAGATAATTTTTGCCACATGGTGAAACTTATGGCTTTGCTTTGACTATTGAAGATAAAAGATAGTGTCTACTACATTGGACGACCAGTTTGTCTCAGATTGAACTGAGTACACACTCGACATTTTTAAAGAACTTGCCGTAACATGGAGGGAAAATAAAACTTTTTGACGATGGCCAACTATTGATAGGTATTCCTTCGAAAAATTATTAAAGGCGGAATAAGCTCGAAGAGAAATTGTTACTCACAGACAAAGAGCCTCACATGTGATATCTCATGAATCATGGAGGTCTGCACTTATGGATGTAGACGCTACAGTGGTTGAGTAGTTTTGGAACACTAATTATGAAATTCAAGTTAAATGTTTACTAAAGTTGCATATGTAACATGGTTTTTTTTTTTTTTTTTTGAGAAATTGTTTTGTCGTCAAGCGGGTTCGAACCCGGGACCTCATGCAGGGGCTTCCAACTTCCACGCTATTTAGTATTTCAACGTTATATACTAGCCTGCGCATAGCGCGGGATAACGACTAGTAATATTAATCAGACATCTCTCTTTTTGGAACATAACCTTAACATTTTGCCTCCTAAATTTTAACAAGTAGAAGACCCACGTTTGCACGTGCTCCTTACTAGTAAATTTAAATGTTTAGTGAAGGTTTACTAGGTCGTTTGTTGTTGCGCCCCATGGTATTAGTCGAGCTGAGCAGAAGTTGGCGATATAAAAGATGGCTGTTAAAATATTCATTCCAATATATTTTTTTTAGAGTTATTACTGGGTTCGAACCCGAGACCTAATGCAGGTTTTCAAACGTTATAGTCGGTTATTGTTTGTATCAATAATTTAAAGGAACTACATCTTGGTCTGTTTAGCTAGAATTTTTTCAGTCGATTTTAAGGGTCACTTTGACCGACCAAATTACATAACGATATGATACAAAAATTTGTTATTTTTTATCATGGTATCACTATGTGTTAAGCAAGATCTACAATATACCACTATGTACCCTCTCTTTGTCCCCCATGTGGACTTTTAGACTCGTATCTAGTCATTTTAACCAGATGATTTGTATCGCAAAACAATATGATTGTTTGATAATTTTTTCACCGCATTATAAAGCAACTTTAACTCTACAACACCTTGAAAAAATTATAAAAAATTGAATCATATTACTATCCATATCACTTGGTTAAAATGACTCAGTAAATAGTGATAAAAGTCAGGATAGGGACAAAGAGAGTGAACAGAGTGGTACTATTTCTGTTTCTTCTCTTTCATCTTACTTCACTATTCACTGGGTCACTTTGACCTGATGATTTGTTTAGCAAAAAAATACACAAATTTGGTTATCTTGCATGATCTTGTAGTGTAAACTCTAATCTACAATACTACAAAAAAATGTCAAAATTACATCATTTTGCTATCTAAATCACCGAGTCAAAGTGACCAAGTTACGTGTAAAAAAAGTCAACCTAAGTTAGAAAGAGAAGAAACAGAGGTAGTACAGTACGTGTTAAGAAAGATCTACAAATCTTCTCAAAAAAAAGTATCTACATTATAATGAAAATATTAATAATTTTCATAGTGACTCAAAAAATGAACAGAAACTTGAACAAAAAGTGATGTGGCATTTGCCACATCAGTAAATGCCAAAATATCACACATATCTATTCTTTTTAATTTCTTCAAATCTTCACAACGAGATTTTATTTATGACATGTTTCCATCCAAATCACTTTATGTTCAACTTTTTGTATGATTGTTTATTCATCTAGACTTTTTCATTTTAATATCATATTTTTAGCTAAATTAATCGCTCAAAATAATATTTAAAATCAATTAGAAAGATTGTGACGAAACCGAGATAGTACATACACACGCGAATCAAATTGAGACAAATGTGTAATTGTTGTATATTATTGCTTCGTTTAGTTGACATGTAGGCACAGCTGGCCAATGATATCTCTATCTGATATCATTGACTTACACACGCCAACTCAAGTGTATATAAATTTACGGGCAAAGCAGCAATCAACCTAAAAATAATACTACATATGTATATATTTGTATATTTGGTCGTGGATCATGAATGTGCGTTATCTTTTACAATTAGAAACAAATACATTGGCGAATACTTTCTTAGTTGACATTCGGGCACTACTCCAAATAATATATGTAAATACTCTTTTATTGAGTTCAGATTCTCTGTATTCTTTGTGTTGTATCCTTTCATTTATTTTTATTATGATTAGTATATTTTATATTTTTTAATTCAACTTAATTGTTTCAAAATACTATCAAATTGAATAAAAAATTATAAAATATACCAATCATAATAAGAATACGTGAAAGAATGCACACAAAGGATACATAGGATCTCGACTCGTATTTTTTTTTAATGGAATATGGTGGTGTTTCAGCATGACTAAAAAGTCTTCAAAGTGGGAGATTGGCAAATCTCTACATTAGCAGGTCAGATGAATTTGAAACCTGTTTTTATCACAGGTGAAACAAATAAAATTTTCTGCCTGAGTTTAGAATCTCTAAGCAAACGGGCACTTAAGTGGTTGATTTCACAAATGCACGCACCACTACAACACAGCTTGAGATCACAACCAACTAGGATGAGTAAAATAAAAAACGAAATCCAAACGATTACGTTTAGATGCATATCTTTCGGTTGACGTTGAGGCCTAGTTGGTCCACAAACAATATTTACATAATTTATCAATGTTTAATAGTAAAAAAAATGCCAATCCCGATGATAATAACGTGGAATTTAAAATCCGGATTTTGCACTACTACCAGGGACTTTTTCTCTCTAGAGTTTTCTCTCTCTAGAAAGAAGTAGACGGCTAGGTTAAAGCTTCTTGAGTTCGATGGATTGGGATGATGAAGGATGGGAAAACCGAATTACCATTTCTGATGATGAAAAGAAAGCGGTGATTATCGGAGAGGAGATTTGCAACAAGGTGAGGGAGGATTGGAAACTCTGTTTGGTGGGAAAGTTCATTGGTGATGGAAAGATTGACACTCAGAGTATGAAACAACTATTCAGGAGATTGTGGTGTCCAGAAGAGGATCTGAAGATTATGGAAGATGGGGTGAATAAGTTCATTTTCAGATTCGGTAACAAATCTGCTATGGAAAAGGCCCTGTTTGGTGGACCTTGGAGTTTTGATGACCAACTCCTTCTTCTTAAAGAGTGGGATGTTCTGGGTAATCACGACTCTACACAGTTTAACGATCTTTGGGTGTGGATACAGATAAAGGGTTTACCCCTGCATATTATTCATGAGGACGTGGGCTCTATGATTGCAGCCTCTATTGGAGAGGTTGGACGGGTATCTATTCATATTGAAGGAGACACAAAGGATATATGTATCCGTGCCCGAACAAGAATCGGCGAAGAGCACTTGTAGAAACCGCTAGCGGCGATAAAGTTTGGGTGAACCTCTCGTATGAGCGAATTCCTTATGTTTGTGAATGGTGCGGCCGTTTGGATCACAGAGCAAATCGTTGTGAAAAACGAGAAGCTTTGATCCAATCGGAAAAAAGTCCAGAATTTGGGAGGTGGCTGCTGGAAAGACCAACGAGGAAACGCACGTCTCCGACTACCGACGAAAATGAGGGTAAAGATGGAAAACACAGTATGAAGGAGGGGTATTGTGGTAAACCCGGAAAGGATAAGGATCAAGGAAGGCAGCAAATCAAGGGAAAGTCAAAGATAGGGGATCTCTCTCAATCTTTGAAATGGAATCCGAAATTCTATCTTAATCCCCATATTGAAGGTACTGATTTTTCAAACAATTCTTAGCCAGTCAAATCTTTTCCTAATCTTGAGTTTGTCCCACCCTCGGGGACTAAATCCAATTTTGATATGGGAAGTTTAGAAAAGACTCCCCTCCCAAAAGGAGTATCCTTCAGTGCAAAATCAGTTCCGAAGAGGAAGAGAATTAATATGAAGGATAAAGCAAAAAGCAAAGAGAAGGATGTGCGAGAAGAAAGTGGTATCGCTAAGCGAAAACCCCTAGGCCAACTCAACCTGTCATCTTTGGATGAGGGCCTAATGATGGGAGGTGGGAAGCGATCCTGTAATCTAGACCCTGCCAATACAGCCTCAGTCTCGCCGAATGAGAATCACATCAGTGCAGGGAAGGGTTATAAGGACGGAGTTACTGAAATTATGGATTGTGAATCAGTTCCAATCCCCAGCATTCCAGAGGCAGAGTCTGCTAAGCAGCTCTGCCTAGAGCAATGAGTGCACTGAGCTGGAACGTGCGGGGGCTTGGAAACCTCTGCAACGTTCTATCCCTTTGCAATTCTGTGAAGGAAAGTCGTCATAATCTAGTTTTTCTCATGGAAACTAGATTACAAGCACATGAGATGGACTCGATACGAAAAAAAGGTTCAGTATGCAAAAGGGATCTATGTAGATAGTCATGGACGAGGTGGCGGTCTTGCCCTTCTTTGGGATGATACCACTGAAGTCATTCCCATCTCTAGATCCCCTGGTCACATTCATGCTCTTGTTAAGGCTGAAAGTGATTTGAATCCTTGGTTTTTCACTGGGTTCTATGGGAATCCAGATAGAGAGGAACGTCATCACTCGTGGACTCTGCTTACCCGTTTGAAACCACATGGAGATGCTCCATGGTGCGTTATGGGGGATTTCAATGAGGTGTTCTCTCAATATGAAAAGGAGGGAGGGAGGGGGGTATCAAGTACTCAATCCAACCCATTTAAAGATGTCCTTAGAGATTGTGATATCAAGGACTTAGGCTTCCATGGGAATCCTTTTACCTGGAACAATAACCGCGATGATGAAGCGAACATAAGGGAAAGATTAGATCGGGTTGTGGCCAATCTAAGCTGGAGGTTGAGGTTCGGGTATGCTCGGGTGAATCACTTGGTTGCTGCAACATCGGACCATTGTCCGATCGAACTCCAGTTTGGTATTCAGAACGATTCTGGTGTTTTGAGGGGCTCAAGACGCTTCCACTTCGAAGCGGCATGGGCTCAGAATGGGGAGTGTGATAGCACAATTATTGCTGCTTGGCAAACTCCTCAACATGTGAAGGAAAAGCTGGATTTGTGTGCTGATTCTTTGAAGATATGGTCCAAAAATTGTTTTGGAAATGTCAAAAAGCAAATTCAGCTCTTGAAAAGAAAGATCTCAAATCTAGAGAGGTTTAAGCAAACTGCTAGTACTGCATTTCAGTGTAGAAAAGCCAAACGTGCTTTGGCAGATCTACTTTTGAAAGAGGAAAAATTCTGGCAGCAAAGATCGAGGGTCCAATGGCTGCGAAGTGGAGACAAAAATACGGCCTACTTTCACAAGAAGGCCTCCTCCCGGAAAGCGAGGAACTCCATTAAAGGTTTAGAGGATACACATGGTGACTGGAAGACGGATGATGAGGATATCATTCGTGTCTTGACAGAGTATTTTGAAGAGATTTTTACTTCCTCTCAGCCACAAATGGAGGAAATAAATGATATGCTAGAGATTGTTGATCAGGGTATCAGTCAGGATGACCGTGACTTCCTGGAGCAACCTTATACTCTAGCCGAAGTTACTGAAAGCCTTAAATAAATGGGGCCTTTAAAAGCCCCAGGAGTTTATGGTTTCCCAGCCCTGTTTTTCCAGAAATACTGGAATCTTTTACAAGCCGATGTGGGAAATTGTGTGATTCGAATTTTGAATGGCGAAGAAAGCGTGGCAGGTTTTAATCACACACTACTGGCTCTAATTCCCAAAATCAAACAGGTGCGCAAACCCGCTGATCTCAGACCTATAAGTTTATGCACTGTTATTTATAAACTAGTGTCAAAAACTATGGCTAACAGATTAAAACGTGCGCTTCCTACTATTATTTCCGAAAGTCAATCAGCCTTTGTTCCTGGCCGATTGATTACGGATAATACTATTACGGCCTTTGGAATTCTTCACTCTATGAGACACAGAATCAAAGGCAAGGAAGGTTACTTAGCCCTCAAGATGGATATAAGTAAAGCTTACGACCGTGTTGAATGGTCTTTTCTGCTACAAATCCTAAGGAAGATGGGTTTTGGTCCAAGATGGGTTAATTTGATTGAGGATTGTATTACTACGCCTACGTTCTCTTTATCTTTTAAGGGGCAGGTGGTCGGTAATATTGTGCCCAAGCGGGGGCTTCGTCAGGGCTGCCCAATCTCTCCTTATTTGTTCTTATTTTGCGGTGAATTTCTCTCTCGAGCAATCACGAAAGATATGTCTATAGGAGCTATTACAGGAGTGGCTGCGTCGAGAGGTGGTCCTAAGGTTTCACACCTCTTTTTTGCCGACGACAGCCTTATTTTTACAAAGGCTACAACAAATGAAGTGGAAACCCTATCTACTTTACTACATAATTATGAGAGAACTACTGGCCAGAAAATAAACTTAGCAAAATCCTCTGCAGTCTTCTCTTCGAATGTCTCTGATGAACTGAGCTCCCAGCTTAGTGCTCTTTGTGGGGTGAAGAAAGAGTCCTTACATGAACGCCATCTTGGCCTTCCTACGGAAATGGGGAGGAAGAAGATGACAAGTTTTCAGCACATTCCAGACAGAATTCAGAATAAGCTCTCAAACTGGAATGAAAAGGACCTTTCACAAGCGGGGAAAGAAGTCCTTCTGAAATCAGTGGTTGAAGCCATTCCCACATATTCGATGAGTTGTTTCAAGTTGCCTTCGACTCTTTGTGATAAAATTGAAGCGTCCATGGCACAGTTTTGGTGGGGTGCTGATGACAAACAAAGGCGTATTAGTTGGATATCTTGGAACAAGCTAAAGAAATCAAAGAAAGAAGGAGGTCTTAACTTTCATCACTTGCAGCTTTTCAACATTGCGATGTTAGGGAAGCAATACTGGAGACTTCTAATGAATCCGTCAAGTTTGTTAGCAAGAGTATTGAGACATAAATATTATAAAGACTTTGGTCTCTTGAATGCTAAAGAAAAACAGGATAGTTCATACCTTTGGAAGAGTATTATGGCTAGTAAGGACTTAGTGATCAGTGGATGCAGATGGAGGCTTGGTAATGGTGAGAGGTTGAACGCCTTCACTGACCCTTGGTTGTTTCGGCCGGACACTTTTAAACCGCATACTCCTTTGAGAAACCCGAACGCTCCGGTGATGGTCTCGGATCTGATTACAGAAGACAGGAGATGGAATGAGAACAGATTAAAACAAATCTTTTGGGAAGAAGATGTAAATGAAATTCTACGCATTGCAATTCCGAAGGAACCAGTGGCGGACAGACTGATTTGGCACTTTTCAGAGTCCGTCAATTACACGATGAAGTCGGGTTACCAGTTGATTAAGAGTCAAGAAGAAAGGAAACAGGTTTGGCAAACTGGAAGTAGTTCGAACCCATCCCCAGATTGGTGGGGGACATTTTGGAAAATCAAACTTCCAAAACGATTCCTCTACACAACCTGGAGAGCTTATTTGAAAAGCTTATCGGTTCGTGAAAATCTCTTAAAAAAAGGGATAAAAATTGACAGTTGTTGTGCAGTTTGTTCAAGAGAAAGGGAAGACGAGACTCATCTGTTCATGTATTGTCAGTTTGCAGGATCTTGCTGGAACAAGCTCCTTGGTCCAAATTTTGTTCCAAAATCCATCACCCATTTTCAGGCTTAGTGGGTTTCTACTTTCCTCGCAGCAAAATCATAGGAAAGGTCAGTGATGTGTGTTCTCATCTGGTTCCTGTGGAAGAACAGGAACTCACTTATTTTCAAAAAGATGAAACAGAAACCTGAAGATGTAGTGTTGCATGTTAAGGATTACCTCTTAGAAGTCACTGGAAGTCCTTTGTTTCCAGATCTAGCTCCGGCTCAGACCTCCCTTCCTCCGGAGACCACCCCCCCCCCCCCCCCCGCCGAAGCCACCGGAGAACTGGGTTATCGTCAACACAGATGCAGCGTGGAACCTTTCTAAAAATAAGGCTAGTGTTGGTGTAGTCATCAGATCTACAATGGGTGTCTTCATCGCCGGTAGGGCAAAACCAATTCCCTTCTCCATTTCTGCGAAGGCGGCGGAAGCAGAAGCCATCAGAGAGGGAATCGATTTCGCTCTAGAAGGTGGTTTTAGAAATCTCTGGATTGAATCCGATTCTCTCTCAATTGTTAAAGAGATGAACAGATTGATACAGAGGAAAGCACCGTAAGACATTACAGAGGTGGAGAGTTCTCTCGAAGCCTCTTTAAGACTCCTCGAGAAGACAAGTGGTCACGCGGTGGTACACGTATCAAGAAGATGGAATGCGTGTGCCCATTTATTTTCCCAAAATGTATCAGATGCTCCGATTATTATCACTTGTAATAATGGGCCACCCGATTGGGCTTGGTCTTGTTTCCGATGAGCTGGGCCGTTTTGGAGGCCAACCCGTTTAATAAATGGTTTTACTTCAAAAAAAAATAACGTGGAATTTAAATAAAAATAACTATGATACCAATAAATTATTTCTAAATGGGCGGGTATAAACGGGCACAAGCATAAATGGGCCTAACCCGCCCAACCAGTGTAACATCATCTGCTTAAATGGGCGGGTTAAAATTGGTTCGGGTTAACTCTAACCCACCCGTGTAACCCATTTATTATTGAGAAAACTTTAAAAAAACATTAAAAAATTTGAAAGTGGGCCAAAAAAATTATCCTCCTCCTAGTTATTTGAACGGGCGGGTTTCAACACGGGCGGGCATATGGGCTGGGCTGCTTTTGACACCTCTAGTTACCTCCAATTAAGTTCATCCCCCTTTCCAACTACTAGAATATATACTAATTTCGGTATTGTATCGTCATCAGATATATATCAAAAAATAAACGCAACCTATGCAATGAGCCACCACGTGATCAGCCCCTTAAGCAACACCACGAGCATGGCCGCCGCAGTCGAGTACCTGGATGCTCCAACGGACGAGATGACCACCTTAAAGGATGCGGAGGCGGAAAAATCATCATCACTATCCACTACTACTATTGTGGATGGCGGTGTCGTTGTTGTGAAGTCCCAAGAAGAAGAAGGCAACGACGGCAGTACCATCAATATGGCTACTAGAGCGCTGACCGTCAATACTAATGTGACTAGTCTTAACGTTCAAAAGAACCTCGAAAGGGTTTTAGATGCTATTTCTAAAATCATTTGACCAGATAAATGAAAAGATTGGTCAGTAAGGTGTGTGATGATAAAACCCTAGATTCTCCATAATTGAAAGAGAAAATGCAGAGAAAGAGGGAAAAACTTAAAGAAGATGAGTGAACTATTTCATCACATTAATCACAAGTGATTACACTTTGTGTATATATGCAACAGCAACAAGAATCAGAAATTACATGGAAGCCCCTATAATACTCATAACTACACAAATGACCTTTCAACACTTAACTACTCTTAACATCCCCCCTCAAACAAAGCTCAAATGAGCTGCAGTTTGGATTTAAGAGCAAGAAACTGAGAATGTGATAGAGACTTAGTAAATTGATCTGCGAGCTGCTCATGAGAGGCAAATACTGAATTTGCACTTGAGATTTGATCACCATTTCTCTCACAAAATGATGTCAATCTCAATGTGCTTTGTCATGAAACACAGGATTTAAAGCAAGAGCCAGAGCAGATTGATTGTCACATAACAACAGAGGGGGAGAAGAAGAAGAAGGTATACCAAGTTCCATCAACAAAAAGGTGATCCATCTCACTTCTGCTGCAACAGAAGCCAAGGCCGTGTACTCAGCCTTAGTGGAGGACCTGGAGACAGTTGGTTGCTTCTTGGAGCACCAAGAAATAAGATTGGGACCTATAAAAAAACAGAAGCCATATGTGGATCTTCTATCCACCTTGCAACCTGCCCAATCAACATCACTATAGGCTGTGATATTCAAAGGCAACCCAGATTTCTAAAACAAAAGCCCATCACCAAGAGAACCCTTAATATACCTGAGAAATCTCTTGAGAGCAATAAATTGGTCTGGAGAAGGAGAATGCATGTGCTAGCACAAACAGCTCACAGCAAAATGTATATCAGGCCTGGTTATTGTTAAGTATTGTAAGGCACCAACAGTACTTCTAAAGAAAGTGACATCACTGGGAGTGATTGGAGGAGCAGAGAGAAGAAGAGTCAACATCATGACCCAGAGTTGGTGTAATCACTGATTTGCTATCAGCCATACCTTTTGGCTACAAAATCTCTTGCATAGTTGGACTGATGTAACTTCACACCTTGGCCATGATCTGGTACTTCAATCCCCAAAAAGTAGTTCAACTTACCCAAGTCCTTCAATGCAAAAGCCAACTTCATAGACTGAAGAAGAGAGACACTAAAAGCAGGGGAGTTGCCTGTAAGAATGATGTCATCTACACAGACCAACATTATGTAGATGACTCCACCAGAGTTGTACACAAAAAGAGAATTGTCAGCATAACTACTTATGAACTTGTGCGGCAACAACAAGGTGGATAGTTTACCAGGCCCTTAGAGTCTGCTTTAATCCATACAAACTCTTGTGAAGTTGACATACATGGGTTGGATATTGAGGGTTAACAAGACCCTGAGGTAACACCATGTATACCTCTTCTTGTAAATTGTCATGGAGAAAGGCATTTGAAATGTCCAATTGTCTAACATCTCAATTCCGAAACAAGGCCAAAGTAAGAACCACCCTAATGATTTGATGTTTGGCAACATGACTGAAAGTTTCGGTATAGTCAATACCGAAGTCTTGTAATTACCCCTAAGCTACCAACATTGCCTTGTATCTAACTATGGTTCCATCAGGAGCTATATTAATTTTTTAGACCCATTTGGCACCAATAGGTCTTCTATCAGGTGGAAGTGGAACCAAGGACCAGGTATTTTAAAGAAGAAGAGCATCATACTCTTCTTGCATGGCTTTCAACCAACGAGAGAACTTAAAAGCTTGCTGAAAAGTGGAGGGTTCTGTATCTGTAAAGTAAGAAGCAGCAACATACATATGGTATTTGGGATTGGGTTTTAAAATGCCTAACCTAGATCTTGTAGTCATGGAATGTGAGGGAACAACAGCAAGTGGAATGGCAAGATCCCTGGGGAAGGTAATGGTGAGGTGGGTGGGGAGGGTGAATCAAACACAAGATTAGGAGAAGGAGGTTAAAGAGAAGAAGAGACTGGGAAGAGTATGATGAAGTTGTGGCAGGTAGGGTGTGAGTATGTGAAAGAAAAGGGTTTATAAAAAAGAATCAACAGTAGATAGATTGACATAAGAAGAACTGTGTGGTGAAGAGTAAGGAAAGACATGTTCATAGAAGATGACATTTCTAGATGTACAAAATTTGTGAGAAATCAAATCCAGAAATCTATACCCTTTGGTTGTAGGACGGTACCCTAGAAAGATGCACTTGGTTGACCTCGGTTGAAGTTTGTGAGAGGAGTAAGGTCTTAACCAAGGGAAACAAAGGCAGTCAAAAGCCTTAAGAGACTTGTAATCAGGTGTCTTTTGAAATAGGCACTTGAAAGAGGATTTAAAATTGAGAACAATTTTAGGAAGAAGATTAATGAGATAATTGGCAGTAGAGAGAGCCTCTAGCCAGTACAAAAGAGGTAAATGAGACTGATGCAATAAAGCTAAAGCAACCTCTACAAGGTGCCTGTGTCTCCATTCAACCCTACCTGTCTGTTGAGGTGTGTGTGGACAAGTGAGATGATGCACAGTACCCTCATTGAGGAGATAGGAAGCAACACATTATGAACAAATTCTCTTCCATTATCAGTTCTAAACACTTTAATAGAAGCATTAAAGTGAGTGTGTACATATTCAGAGAAATGAAGATAAGAAGTGTAAGCTTCATATTTAGACTTAAGAGGGTACAACCAACAGTGCCTACTATGGTCATCTATGAATATCAAATAGTACAAAAACCTTTGAAAAGAGGGATG
This sequence comes from Linanthus parryae, assembly GCA_023055425.1. Lineage (NCBI taxonomy): Eukaryota > Viridiplantae > Streptophyta > Magnoliopsida > Ericales > Polemoniaceae > Linanthus > Linanthus parryae. The sequence continues at coordinate 6,493,360 of JALGPY010000002.1, forward strand.
GGGAGCTGGACCCCACACATCAGCATGAACAAGATCAAAAGCTTGAGATGAATATGAGTTGGATACAGGGAAAGGTAACTTGTGAATTTTATCCACAACACAATGTTCACAAACATGATTGGAAATAAGTACAGGAAAATGCAATTGATGAGCTAAGTGATCAGAAACTTGCTTTGAGGGATGCCCCAATCTGCAATGCCACAGTGTTGGAGCAGGGATGGCAGATGCAACATGATTGAAACCATGGAACGAAGAAGACATAGTTGGAGAAGTAGCTAAAGAGTAAAGACCTTTATCACAGGGGCCCTGAAACAGGACTTTCTTTGAAAGATTGTCCTGAATTGAAAACCCCTATGCAGTGAAAAGAACTGAACAATTATTATCTCTTGTGAGTTGAGAGATAGAAACTAAATTGGATGCAAAATAGGGAGAATGCAGAACATTGGTAAGGGAAAGGGAAGAAGAGGGATGAAATAGACTATCATTTCCAGTATGTGTAATGGGAACAGCTGCTCCATTGCCCACAGCTACTGAGTCAGCACCATGATAGGGAGTATAGTGATCAAGAGAGGTCACATTGTTGGTGATATGTTGATTTTTCCCCTGAGTCCAGCAACCATGATTGAGGAATGACATGTCTAGGAATAGGAGCAAGAGATGGAATATAAGGTGGTAATGGTGCAGGATATGAACAAGAATCAGGATAAGTGGTCACATTGGTGTAGGGAAGGGGAGAGTTCACATAGTTGGCTTGAGGTTTGGGTTTGGTAGCTGCAAACTGAGTGACATTTAATCGGTGCCAGCAATTGAGAGTTGAGTGCTTGCCTTTCCCACATATTTGACAGATCACACCATTAGAGAAACCTCTACCCCTTCCATAAGGCCTAGACTGAGCAACATTACCCGCAGAGTAAAGTGAAGAAGCTGGAGAACCAAACCTAGGTTTTGTAGGAGTTGTAGCCTCTTCCCTAGGACACATACATAGCCTGAAAATATGGTGGATGAAAGCCAGTAGACATAGTCGCATCAGATGGAGCAGAAGTAGAGGAGTGCCCAGAAGTACAGTAGACAGCTGTAATCTGTTCATGGACTTGTGCAATTCTTCACAAAGCAATAGGGAGCTCAATTCAGCCACAGTGATTGGTGAAGAACGAATTATAACACCTGATTTGATGTGCTCGTAGACAGGTGATAGACCTTTGAGAATATACATAACTAGGTCTTCTTCGGAGATAATTTCCCCAACTTGAAGAAGGCTATCAGTGAGAGACTTAATTCGATTCAGATAAAGCATCCATAGCCAATTCACCTTGCTCAATAGTGCACAGAGTAAGCTTCAACTGATGAACATGAGAACGTGAAAGAGACGCAAATCGAGTAGAGAGACTAGTCCAGATCTCAAATAAATGAGTCAAATGCAAGATCAAGGGAAGAACCGAAGCAGAAATTGTAGGGATTAAACAACTTTTGAGGTGTTGATCTATGGCTCGCCAACGAAGATACGCAGGATGAGGAAGAGACTCACCAGTTTCAGACGAAGGGAATGGCGGTGGTGACTGTTCCTTACCAAGAACAAAGTCAAGTAAATCATTCGCCGAGAGAGCAATTTCCATTTGTTCTCTCCAGATGATGTAATTTGAGGAATCAAACTTGATTTGGATCAATGATTTGAGGTTCGAGACCAAGAAATGAAGACCAGGCGGTAGCGATTCAACAAACGACGCCATTGAGGACGCAGAGAAGACGAAATAGAATGCAGGAACGAGAAAGATCCTTCACTTTTGCAGAGTAAATCACCGGCGACTAGCCTGAATGGCTCTGATACCATGATGAAACCCTAGATTCTCCATAGTTGAAAGAGAAAATGCAGAGAAAGAGGAAAAACCTTAAAGAAGATGAATGAACTATTTCATCACATTAATCATGAAACACCCCCAAATCATACGGCCGGCCGAACCGTACATTTGGAAAGGTGCCTCCGCCCGAGGAGGTAAACCCCATTGGGAACGGAGGAGGATCGCCGGTTCACAAGTAGTACGGTCATCGATAATCCACAACATAATTTATTACAAATTAAAAGGTAGCATAGTGACAGAGTCTGAAAAGATTAAAGTACATTATTTAGTGAAATAGAGATACTAAGTGAAACACTAGGTGTTCATAGCATGAGTCCATCAGTAGTCGTGAGCGTCCCCCTCCTGGTAACCTGCGGGTTTTGAAATAGCAAAAGCCGACCGCAGAAAAATTTTAAGTCAGTAAAAACTGAGTAAGAATCATACTACAACATGTAAAACGAGTTTTGGCTACACGATTATGTAATCAACATGTAAAACTGGAGTAAACCCACATGAGCTGTATCAATAACTGATTCCACATTTTTAATCATTAGTTTAGCTGGACGTATAAGAGACCAGCGGGTAACGGATGTCCACAGAGAGGTCACGATGCAATAATATCACAACAGGGGTACATCGTGGGATATCACAAATCCCGGTTCACCCCGAGCGTTGTGGGTAACCCAACGCTACCCCGCTCAAACCATAACTATGAGACCTTAAGTGTCGACACCCCTATACCGTAGTGACCCACACAGGCATAAGTAGTACTCCATAGTTTTCACGCCTTATATAACCCCGTGACCGTATCACCTCGGTGTATGACGATCAAACACGGGGGCCGGGTATGTAATCTCGTAGGATTATCACCCGAGGAGGTTCGCATGAAAGCGCCTCCGGCCTTAGCCTCCACGCACATCCTCTGTACATCGCCCCATTTATATTATAGTGCATTATTCAACCGTCATTATAGAACCGTATCATTTGATTCAAGGATCGTATCATAACCGCATAATTTTCAAACGGGAATATTCAAAAGTTTTCAAAATAATGAATCTCAACGTGTGATCAATTCGTATAGTAATTCAAGTTTCAAGAGATTTAGCAAGACTGTAGTTTGGAAACAACGCACGCCAAATTCACATTTTGACAGTTAAGGTGTTGTACATATGAACTTACCGAGACAAGTAGAGTGGTGCACGCGCGTCAAGAGAAGTCCTAGTACTCGTACTCGATAAACTCGTCGCCTACGAATTGGGTGTCTACAAATACGCAATTAATCCTAATTAATACATATAGTTTATTCATACGACAAATGCAACCTTGCTCTATATGCAATGTGAAAGTGTGCCCAACAATTGATATTATAATTTACAAGAATCTATTTATTAATAATTATAAATTTTAATTTTAAGCCATAGTTGCTTAGGGAATAATTTTTACGAAGATAAAAAAGATTTAAACTAATTAAAAGTTTACTTGACAATTACTTGGAAGGAAAAATTTCTAATCACTTATCATTAATTATAAGGAAAACCACAAGTTAATTAAGAAGCAACTATAGATTTTCGTTAATATTAAAATCGCATTTTTAATAGAGGAAATGTCTAAGTATCATTCTACAATAAATTTTATAATAAATTAATTATTTAAGAAGACATTCTTATTATAAATATTCGATTATTTATCAAATTATTAAACTTGTATATTTTTATTTCAAGTAATGATTATTGCTACAATAATTCTTCCCTCATTATCACAATACTAAATAACTAATTTTGTTTTATTTATATATATATATATATATATATATATATATATATATTTGAAGGCATACTATTATTCATTATAGCCCATTCATTTTAATAACACTCTTCTAATTCAACTTCTAGAGTAAATGTGTAAATTTAAAGAATTTAAAACTAATTAACTACCATAGCTATTTATAAAGAGGTATAGCTTAAAATTATCGACATTACTTATCAAGTAATTATTTACAAAAGTTATTAATATTTGAAAATATATTTATTATCATAGTTGTTAATTTCAGAAAATAGTTTTAATGATTTATTGATTAAATAAAACAAGAAGCCTAATCTACAACTAACTCCCCCTTTCATTATATAATCAGTTTCTACTAATAACATATACAACCCCCAAACTTTCTGAAAATACCAAAACAGCCCCAATTTCAAAGTCACGAGGAATCCTTCCTCTTCTCCGATTCAAAATCCGATTTCGGCTAACAAGGTATGAGTTTGATGATTTCAAATGAAAAAGAGAGGGATTTAGAGTGTACCCACGCCAAGAACGAGGCAAATCGGTTGAGAAACGGAGCGGGTCGAACTTGCCGCCGGCGGACTTGGCGGTGGTTCTCGACGTGGCTTCTCCGGCTACTTCTGGTCGCGTTTAATCGCCTGGTTGTGGTCCTTGGAGGCGTAGGATCTCGAATAGATCGAGAAACAGGGCTGGGCTGCCTCGGGTTCGAATCCCCGAAGCTTGTCGCCGGCGTTAATGGTGGCCGGCGACGTTGGGAGCTTGGTCCGCTGTTTATGCAGCTTACGGTTGCTGCTGCTGTTGGCGAAATCGGAACAGAGGGTGCAAGAGAGGGATATTTCTGGGAGATGGATGGTTAGGGAGAGCTGGAGGCGGTGGTGGTGTGTCGTCGGTGGTTTCCCGTCGGGGAACTGGCGGCCTCCGCCGTCGCTGTTTCTGCTGCTCCTTGCTGGGTTTGATCGAAACAGAGACAGGGGAATTAGGGGTGAGAGAAGAGAGGCAGAGAGATGGTGGTGGAGGTGATGCCGGTGGTGGTGGTGGTTGGTCGAAGAAGGCAGCGGCCTTATGCCGCTGCCGCTGCTGCTGTGTTCTCGCCTGGGCAGAGAGGCAGAGAGGGAGACAGGGGTGAGATGGAGGGGAGAAGAGAGGGGGCGAAGATGGTGGTGGCCGTGGTGATGGTGGGTGTCGGGTGATGGAGGAAGAGAAGGAAGAGCTGGTGTTTAAGAAGAGAAAGGAGGGGAATAAAAAAAAGAAAAAAACGTTGGGGGATGGGAAGGTATTGGGGAATGTGGGTTTCAGGAGAGGAAGTGAGAGATGTACCATCTGATGCAAAATTTTTTTTTTTTTTTTGGGAGACTCTCTCTCATTATTATTATTATTATTATTATTATTATTATTATTATTATTATTATTATTATTATTATTATTATTATTATTATTATTATTATTATTATTATTATTATTATTATTATTATTATTATTATTATTATTATAGTGTGGCATTTTATACGTATTACATAACGTATTGTACCGTATGGGTATGGGTATAATATACGCGTATTAGTACTAGTATAAACATCGTATTAATACGTAATAAAATATTAGTTTAGGTAAAAGACATATAAACCCCCAACTTGGTAATAAATACTTTTAAGAAAATGCACAATCACCCCCTATTCGCGATTTAGGGTATTTCATCATATCCCCCTTAAAAGAAAGCTTCGTCCTCGAAGCTACAACTATACTCTATCATTAAGAATCAACTATCCGATTCGAGGGTTCGTGTGTAACAGGGCGCACGTATATGCATGTCATGAAATCTGCAAATAATGTCATGGAAAGCACATGGGATGTCATAACATATTATGGAATACGATCAAGTGTTTAGCACAACGTAAGGGCACAAAATCGTAGGGTTACATCCTCGGTTCTCTATTTTTGTTTCTAATCAAATAGGTGGGGGTAACGTTTCATCATGTCAGCTTCTGCTTCCCACGTAGCTCCCTCATGTGAGTGGTTGGACCAGAGAACTTTGACCAGTGTAGTTGACTTGTTGCGGGTAGTCCTTGTTTTCCGATCGAGAATTTTTATGGGCTGCTCCTCGTAAGAAAGAGACGGGTCAAGTTCCACTGGTTCAGGGTCGAGGATGTGACTCGGGTCATGAATGTAAGGCTTGAGTTGAGAGATATGGAAAACATCGTGAACTCGGCCAAGGCTGTTGGGAAGGTTCAGACGATAAGCAACCTTTCCTATACGTTCCAATACTTCATATGGTCCGATGAACTTGGGACTTAGCTTTCCCTTCTGATTGAATCGCATGACACCTTTTGTTGGGGAAACTTTCAGAAATACCTTGTCTCCCACCTTGAACTCCAATGGCCTTCTCTTTAAGTCCGCGTAAGACTTTTGTCGATCCTGTGCTGCCTTCATCCTTTGCTGGATTATTCGAATCTGGTTTGTCGACTCTTCGATCATTTGTGGTCCTAGGATGATGGTCTCGCTGATGTCGCTCCAACAAAGCGGTGTTCTGCACTTCCTCCCATAAAGGGCTTCGTAGGGAGCCATTCCTATACTGGCGTGATAGCTGTTGTTGTAAGAGAACTCTATTAGCGGTAGCTTGTCTACCCATGATCCTCCAAAGTCCAAGATACAAGCTCTCAACATGTCCTCCAGCGTCTGAATTGTCCTTTCAGTTTGTCCGTCCGTAGCTGGGTGAAAAGCCGTGCTAAATCTGAGTTCTGTACCCATAGCCTTCTGCAACTCCTTCCAAAAGTGCGACAAGAAATTTGGATCTCTGTCCGAAACGATTGAACTCGGCACTCCATGTAATCGCACCACATTCTTGATGTACGCATCCGCTCTCTTTTCCATATCCCACGTGTCTTTTATGGGAATGAACCTTGCCGTCTTCGTTAGCCGGTCAACTACCACCCAAATCTGATTCATCCCATTAGTCGAGACTGGCAATCCTGTAACAAAGTCCATCGAGATGGAATCCCATTTCCATACTGGCACATCTAACGGTTGTAGCATCCCTCCTGGCCTCTTGTGTTCAAACTTGACTTTTTGACACGTAAGGCATCGAGACACGAAATCCGCTACTTCTTTCTTCATGCCCTTCCACCAAAAGTTCTTCTTCAGGTCCTTATACAGCTTGTCTCCTCCTGGGTGTACTGAATAGGGCGAATGATGAGCTTCTTTCATGATCTTTTCCTTTACTTCCGCGCATTTCATAGGTACACACCATCTTCCCTTGAACTTCAGGCTACCGTCTTCGTCAACCTTGAAATCGTGTGCTTCGCCGTTCTTGATCTTTTCCTTAATCTGTTGCAGGAAAGCATCCTCCTTTTGTCCTTCTTTTATCTCCTCGAATATATCTGGCACGATCGTCAAGTTGCATAGCATATTATCCGGGCTTCCCTTTGCACATACTTCGATCTCCAACCGTCGAAAATCTTCATAAAGCTCATGCGGAAGATCCCATAAAGCGTTTACTGTGTGATCCGTCTTTCGACTCAAAGCATCCGCCACAACATTGGCCTTCCCTTCATGGTACTGGATTTGCAGATCATAATCCTTTACCAATTCTAACCACCTTCTTTGCCGCATGTTCAACTCCTTTTGCGTGAAAATGTACTTCAAGCTCTTATGATCCGTGAAGATCTTGCAAGTCGTACCGTATAGGTAGTGCCTCCAAATCTTCAATGCGAACACGATAGCTGCCAACTCCAAGTCATGAGTGGGGTAGTTCTCCTCGTACGGCTTCAATTGCCTAGACGCATAAGCAATCACCTTCCCATTCTGCATCAAAACACATCCTAGGCCATGCTTAGACGCGTCGCTGTAAACTTCAAATTCTCCTCCTTCAGTAGGCAAGGTCAACACAGGTGCTGACGTCAATCTATCCTTGAGTGTTTGGAACGCCTCTTCACACTTGCTATCCCACACGTACTTGGTCGTCTTCTTCATCAGGTTAGTCATTGGCCTCGCGATCTTTGAGAAATCTTTCACAAACCTCCGATAATATCCTGCCAATCCCAAGAAGCTCCTTATCTCGGTGACGTTCTTTGGTGTTGGCCAATCTCTTACTGCGGCTACTTTTCCTGGGTCCACTGACACTCCCTCCTTGGATATGATATGCCCCAGGAAAGGCACTTTGTCAAGCCAAAACTCGCACTTTGACAGCTTTCCATATAACTTCTCTTCCCTTAGCGTTTCCAGTACCTCCCTTAAGTGTTGCTCGTGCTCTTCTTTCCCTTTGGAGTAGACCAGAATGTCGTCGATGAACACTACGACAAACTTGTCCAGGTACTTCTGTAGAACGCGATTCATCAATTCCATGAACGCTGATGGTGCATTAGTCAGACCGAATGGCATCACTGTGAACTCGTAATGACCATAGCGAGTTCGGAACGCTGTCTTAGGAATATCCTTCTCTGCTATCCTGAGCTGGTGGTATCCTGACCATAAGTCAATCTTTGAAAACGTATCGGCTCCTTGCAGTTGATCAAACAAGTCGTCGATCCTGGGAAGTGGGTATTTATTCTTGACAGTCACATTGTTCAATTCACGGTAGTCTATGCAAAGCCTCAGACTTCCGTCCTTCTTCTTTACAAACAAGACTGGTGCTCCCCACGGTGAGACACTGGGCCGGATGAATCCCTTGTCTAACAGCTCCTTCAGTTGCTCCTTCAATTCCTTCAACTCTGCTGGTGCCATTCTGTATGGCGCCTTGGAAATCGGCCCCGTTCCTGGCATTAAGTCAATCGTGAAATCCACTGCCCTCTTTGGCGGCATCCCTGGTAGTTCTTCTGGAAACACGTCTGGAAATTCGCTCACCACTGGGATGTTCTCTATCTTCTCTCCTTCCTTTTCTTGATCATGGACCGTACAAAGGTATGCCTGGTTCCCTTTCTTCATCTCTGAGAGTATGGCTAAGGCTGACACAATTCGGATCGTGGGTCCGCTGGTTATGCCTCTATACGATAGACGCTCCCCCTTAAGTCCACGAAACCTGACCTTTTGAGTGGCACATTCTATGGTTGCTTTGTACTTGCCCAGCCAGTCCATACCCAAGATGACATCTAAGTTACCCAGGTCATAAAGGATCAGGTCCGCAGGTAGTTCTGTGCCTAGGATTTCTAGTTTGACCTTTGGGTACAAGGTGTTACAAGTTACAACTTCTCCATTAGGGGCAGATATTGCAATAGATATAGATGTAGGAGCAGGTAAATCTAGTTTCTTAACAAATGCGGATGATATGAAGGAAAATGTGGCTCCTGAATCAAATAAGACAAAGGCAGGGGTAGAGTGGATAAGGAATGTACCAGTCACCACGTTAGCTTGCTCTGCTTGGGTCTGGTTCATGACGTTGATGGTTCCAGTTGGGTTACGACTTGTGGCTGCTGGTGCCGTTGAAGCTGATGCAACATTGCTCCCCTGAGGTCGGTTGTTGTAGACATTCCCGCCTTGCCAGTTGTTTCCTCGGTTAGAGCCACCACTGTTGTAACCTCCACCCTGCTGGTAGTTCCGCTGATTCCCTCCGTTCTGGTTACCTCCGTAGTTGTTGTTTCTTCCCTGGTTGAAGCCTTGACGATATCCCCCATTTCCACCATTTCCTCCTCCATTGTGGTTGCCACGGTTGTTGAAGTTCCCTCCCTGGTTGTACCCCATAGGCCTTGACAAGCATTCGAACCTTCGATGACCCTTCTTTCCACAATTGAGGCAAGTCACCTTCTCTCCCCAACAGTCTACTCCTGGGTGGTTGTTTCCGCATCGTCTGCAGTGGTAGATTCGTGCCGGGCCCTGCCCTCCAGTGTTTCGATTGCCAAACTGATGGGTTGGGTTGGGCCGGTTCCTCTTGTCTCCACTGTTGCTTCCATTGCCGCGGTTCTGAGGTGCTTCAGCTTTTCTTTTCCTGCTCTCCTCAAAGTTCTCATCGAACATCCGCTGCACGTCCTGTGCTGCTCCGTAAGCTTCATGGAGTGTCTCAAAACGAGTCACACCCAAGGTCCTCTTGATTTGGAAGTTTAGGCCTTCCACAAACCTCTTGACTGCCCTCGCTTCTGTCGGGACGATCTCTCCTCCAAACCGCATGAGTTCCATGAACCTCTCATAGTATTCAGAGATGCTATCATTCCCTTGTGTCAGATTCAAGAACTCCTTAAGCTTTCGAGTCTTGACATGATCGGGGTAAAATCGCTCGCGCAGTGCTGTCTTCAACTGTTCCCAGCCAAACCCTGGCTGTGCGAGAAGCTCTCTTCCCTTGGCAGACCACCAGTTGTCAGCCTCCTTCTTGAAATAGTACACGGCTACTTCCACTCGTTGGTCCTCTGGGCAGCGTGCCGAGATTAGCGTCTTTCCAAAGTCGCGAATCCAGTTCTCCAGGATTGTCGGATCCTCGGTTCCATAAAAGAAGTCGGGTCGGAGTTCCGCAATCCTTCTCATTATGTCATTTCCCCCGCCTTGGGTATTTTGCAGAATCTGAGTCAAAGTCAGTGTTGCCTGTTCCATGTTCTGGAACCGGATCGGGTCATACTCTGGGGCTGGTTCTGCTCGAGGTGGTTGGTTTCCTTGGCTCATTTCGGATTGTTGAGTCTTGCGTCTCCTGGTATAGTAGCGATGAGGGTCGGCAAATCGCATGGTACCTTACGAATATAATCTTACTCAATATAATTTTTATTTCATTCACATGCATGTAACACTCGAGTATGAGGCCATTCGAAAGAATAAGGCCCTATAAAGGTTCTAGAGTCCACGTGCACTACTATCGGTTCATCAAATAAACAGGCGATCATATCACACATGTCCAAGAATATCGCAATTAAGCACATCATAGCAATCAACTCTGCTAGCCAGCTGTAATCATCATATCCAGCAGTTATGAAGTTAATCAGGAATAAGCTACCCAACAACCCCCGGCTTGTTCAATTTTATTACCGATTTTAGTTGTCCTATGTCCATTTTAAATTTTGAAAATCTCATTTAGTGGAAATCGAATGACCGCACTAACTTAGAACCGTCGGCTCTGATACCAACTGAAACACCCCCAAATCATACGGCCGGCCGAACCGTACATTTGGAAAGGTGCCTCCGCCCGAGGAGGTAAACCCCATTGGGAACGGAGGAGGATCGCCGGTTCACAGTTAGTACGGTCATCGATAATCCACAACATAATTTATTACAAATTAAAAGGTAGCATAGTGACAGAGTCTGAAAAGATTAAAGTACATTATTTAGTGAAATAGAGATACTAAGTGAAACACTAGGTGTTCATAGCATGAGTCCATCAGTAGTCGTGAGCGTCCCCCTCCTGGTAACCTGCGGGTTTTGAAATAGCAAAAGCCGACCGCAGAAAAATTTTAAGTCAGTAAAAACTGAGTAAGAATCATACTACAACATGTAAAACGAGTTTTGGCTACACGATTATGTAATCAACATGTAAAACTGGAGTAAACCCACATGAGCTGTATCAATAACTGATTCCACATTTTTAATCATTAGTTTAGCTGGACGTATAAGAGACCAGCGGGTAACGGATGTCCACAGAGAGGTCACGATGCAATAATATCACAACAGGGGTACATCGTGGGATATCACAAATCCCGGTTCACCCCGAGCGTTGTGGGTAACCCAACGCTACCCCGCTCAAACCATAACTATGAGACCTTAAGTGTCGACACCCCTATACCGTAGTGACCCACACAGGCATAAGTAGTACTCCATAGTTTTCACGCCTTATATAACCCCGTGACCGTATCACCTCGGTGTATGACGATCAAACACGGGGGCCGGGTATGTAATCTCGTAGGATTATCACCCGAGGAGGTTCGCATGAAAGCGCCTCCGGCCTTAGCCTCCACGCACATCCTCTGTACATCGCCCCATTTATATTATAGTGCATTATTCAACCGTCATTATAGAACCGTATCATTTGATTCAAGGATCGTATCATAACCGCATAATTTTCAAACGGGAATATTCAAAAGTTTTCAAAATAATGAATCTCAACGTGTGATCAATTCGTATAGTAATTCAAGTTTCAAGAGATTTAGCAAGACTGTAGTTTGGAAACAACGCACGCCAAATTCACATTTTGACAGTTAAGGTGTTGTACATATGAACTTACCGAGACAAGTAGAGTGGTGCACGCGCGTCAAGAGAAGTCCTAGTACTCGTACTCGATAAACTCGTCGCCTACGAATTGGGTGTCCACAAATACGCAATTAATCCTAATTAATACATATAGTTTATTCATACGACAAATGCAACCTTGCTCTATATGCAATGTGAAAGTGTGCCCAACAATTGATATTATAATTTACAAGAATCTATTTATTAATAATTATAAATTTTAATTTTAAGCCATAGTTGCTTAGGGAATAATTTTTACGAAGATAAAAAAGATTTAAACTAATTAAAAGTTTACTTGACAATTACTTGGAAGGAAAAATTTCTAATCACTTATCATTAATTATAAGGAAAACCACAAGTTAATTAAGAAGCAACTATAGATTTTCGTTAATATTAACATCGCATTTTTAATAGAGGAAATGTCTAAGTATCATTCTACAATAAATTTTATAATAAATTAATTATTTAAGAAGACATTCTTATTATAAATATTCGATTATTTATCAAATTATTAAACTTGTATATTTTTATTTCAAGTAATGATTATTGCTACAATAATTCTTCCCTCATTATCACAATACTAAATAACTAATTTTGTTTTATTTATATATATATATATATATATATATATATATATATATTTGAAGGCATACTATTATTCATTATAGCCCATTCATTTTAATAACACTCTTCTAATTCAACTTCTAGAGTAAATGTGTAAATTTAAAGAATTTAAAACTAATTAACTACCATAGCTATTTATAAAGAGGTATAGCTTAAAATTATCGACATTACTTATCAAGTAATTATTTACAAAAGTTATTAATATTTGAAAATATATTTATTATCATAGTTGTTAATTTCAGAAAATAGTTTTAATGATTTATTGATTAAATAAAACAAGAAGCCTAATCTACAACTAACTCCCCCTTTCATTATATAATCAGTTTCTACTAATAACATATACAACCCCCAAACTTTCTGAAAATACCAAAACAGCCCCAATTTCAAAGTCACGAGGAATCCTTCCTCTTCTCCGATTCAAAATCCGATTTCGGCTAACAAGGTATGAGTTTGATGATTTCAAATGAAAAAGAGAGGGATTTAGAGTGTACCCACGCCAAGAACGAGACAAATCGGTTGAGAAACGGAGCGGGTCGAACTTGCCGCCAGCGGACTTGGCGGTGGTTCTCGACGTGGCTTCTCCGGCTACTTCTGGTCGCGTTTAATCGCCTGGTTGTGGTCCTTGGAGGCGTAGGATCTCGAATAGATCGAGAAACAGGGCTGGGCTGCCTCGGGTTCGAATCCCCGAAGCTTGTCGCCGGCGTTAATGGTGGCCGGCGACGTTGGGAGCTTGGTCCGCTGTTTATGCAGCTTACGGTTGCTGCTGCTGTTGGCGAAATCGGAACAGAGGGTGCAAGAGAGGGATATTTCTGGGAGATGGATGGTTAGGGAGAGCTGGAGGCGGTGGTGGTGTGTCGTCGGTGGTTTCCCGTCGGGGAACTGGCGGCCTCCGCCGTCGCTGTTTCTGCTGCTCCTTGCTGGGTTTGATCGAAACAGAGACAGGGGAATTAGGGGTGAGAGAAGAGAGGCAGAGAGATGGTGGTGGAGGTGATGCCGGTGGTGGTGGTGGTTGGTCGAAGAAGGCAGCGGCCTTATGCCGCTGCCGCTGCTGCTGTGTTCTCGCCTGGGCAGAGAGGCAGAGAGGGAGACAGGGGTGAGATGGAGGGGAGAAGAGAGGGGGCGAAGATGGTGGTGGCCGTGGTGATGGTGGGTGTCGGGTGATGGAAGAAGAGAAGGAAGAGCTGGTGTTTAAGAAGAGAAAGGAGGGGAATAAAAAAAAGAAAAAAACGTTGGGGGATGGGAAGGTATTGGGGAATGTGGGTTTCAGGAGAGGAAGTGAGAGATGTACCATCTGATGCAAAATTTTTTTTTTTTTTTGGGAGACTCTCTCTCATTATTATTATTATTATTATTATTATTATTATTATTATTATTATTATTATTATTATTATTATTATTATTATTATTATAGTGTGGCATTTTATACGTATTACATAACGTATTGTACCGTATGGGTATGGGTATAATATACGCATATTAGTACTAGTATAAACATCGTATTAATACGTAATAAAATATTAGTTTAGGTAAAAGACATATAAACCCCCAACTTGGTAATAAATACTTTTAAGAAAATGCACAATCACCCCCTATTCGCGATTTAGGGTATTTCAAATCACAACTGATTACACGTTGTGTACATATGCAACAGCAACAAGAATCAGAAATTACATAGAAGCCCCTATAATACTCATAACTACACAAATGACCTTTCAACACTTAATTACTCTTAACATGTGAAGCTATGGTTTGATTGATTGGTTATGTTATTATATGTTGTCATTCCTTCTTCTTCATCTCCTTCTCTTGTTGTTGCCATGATCATCCGCTACCTAGGCAGAGTTCAATAATGTGTGTCTTGCTTTTTTCTTTCCTTTTCTTTCTCGAAACTGTGTGAGAGTTTAATAAATGGTGTGTACCCTTTTTATTTTTGTGAGTTCGAAGTCTCAGAATGATCGTATTGCACTCAGGGGCGGATCCAGAATTTTGGCCCAGTTGGGACTAGAAAAAAATTCAAATTTAATAACGGATGATTCGATAAATTTTAAAGTAGTTAAAGGTAAACATGATGACTTTAATGGATTGTTGAGGTGAATATGTAACACGATTGAGTGGGGGCTAATATTTATTTTAGCGGAATGTAGGGTAAATATTATAAATATCAAAACTTGAGTGGAGGTTAATATAATTAAATAAACAAAATATAGGGTAAAATTGCAAATTTCAAAATTTGATATAGGTCCGCCACTGATTGCACTTGCACTTTCAGAACGATAGAATCACATGCCAGCTTGGTCTTTTTGACAAACTCTGACTTGTTGAAGCAACTTCATTTCTAAGCTGCCATAGCTTATCATCAATAATCAAAGCCATCAATAACACTGGCTTGAGATCATTTCTATTCCAGTTTTGAAACATCATTAACACTTCCAAAATGAGCTATTTCCCTGTTTTGCCCTTCAGCTCATAAGTTCTCATCCCAGTGGTTTCAAACCAAATACACCTTGCTAGGTGGCAATTAATGAGCAGGTTAGCTGTAGCTTCACCAGGGACCCCACCAAAAATACAAACATCACTTACCTCCCCCCATTCCTCCACTAATTCTGCTCCCTGCGGGTAACAAGTCGAGGGCAGTTCTCCTCAAAGTGAGTTCCAATCTATTGTGGATGTTGAGATTCCATATCATCTTACAGACATTTTCCCCAGCCAAAACTTCATTTGTAAGAAGCCTAGATTGAGAGCATGATAGGCTTCTTTGACTATGATTTTCCCTTTTTGCATAGGTCCACAACCACCTATCCTTAGTTGGGATCAGAGGTACTTTAATTAATTAAACTGTAATTTGAATTTGGACTTGAAATTCCATAGTGTAAAAATGATTTGCAGAATATGATGTTGTTTTTGAGCTTTTCCTGAATTTTTTTTTTCAAGGAGATGATAAAAGACAATAGAACCCTCAAATATATGGTTAATAACAAGCACGTCAAGGGTATAATAGTAATCACAGTAAAAAACAAAATTATCACATCAATTACAGTATATTTTAACTGCACAAACTTCTTCTTCACCAAACACAATGCCTAGTCCTTCAAGTCTGTTTAAGCTACTAATCTGTCATACACATGTTTAAAGTAAAGAAAAAATAGACATCTTCTCAAGAAAATATGCATTCCCGATCCTGCATCTGTTTTTCCTCCTATAATAACCGAGGTGGATAGTCAATTACATATCTGGATTAGCCTCTTCCGGGATCACAGTCAAGTCCACTGAGGTGTCGTTGGCCCTTCTTACAACAATCTTCACTGGTTTCCCTACTTTGTCCCCCATAATTTCAACAATCTGAAAGAGATTTATACTACTCGTGTCACTCAACTAAGACGACAACATCACAACAGTTACTACATAGTACCAGAAGAGTAGTCCCAGGTTCAGGATATAGTGTCGCTTTTTCCAATAATGTTTTTTGGCTCGACATGGATGTGGTATATGTACAGCATCCACAAACAAGTTGTTTCTAGAATGAGGTTAAACAAACATGTTGTTCCTAGCATATGAACTAACCTTGCACTCGTGTGGCGGAGCAAAGGAGAAAATGCAAAATTAATTGGATGAAAAAGTTTGAAAGCTTTACCTCCTTGATGGTTCCAACAGGCCTACCGGCGAATTCAACAACTATGTCACCTGGGCGGAATCCGGCACGATCAGCTGGTGACCCTGGGACAACCTGTTTGAGGGAACAAAATTAACCATTAGGTAGCTAACTACTGAGCTACTTTACCATCACAACGATATCATTCTAGTGCAGTCTCAAGCATCATCCGCATACTCTTCCCACTCAGTGCAAGACTGGTGATCAACAGAGCTGATGTAGTAGTATTAGTTTCCACTAATTGTTAGGTGTTTCTCATTTAAAAAAAATGCGCTAGTGATCGAGTACAGATCCTCAGCACGCATCTAAACTGCATTTGCAAACGGAATAAGAGTCCAACTGATGAAATTGTAGATTTGCATTAAACCTAATCAAGTACTGCCTTCACCATGTGTTCAGCAAAGATCCTGAGCTATGGTTACTACTCTATTAGAAAGATAGCTCGCGTTCTAATAGGTACTTATGTCCAGGCGCAGATCAATTTTGGGACGGTGGGGGCTAAGTTCTAAAAACATAATACTTTGATGAATAAGCGTAGCTGCGTAAGTAATAAGGGTTATTGTTTAATTTCACTGGGGGCTAAAATGATTTTTCTGGACAAATTGTAGCATAAAATCGCAATTTTGTGAAGTTGAGCGGGGGCTATACCCCCCACAACACTCCACATACATCCTCCCTTGGTTATGTCCGTCCACAACCTTGATAGTGTGAGCTACTAAAATACATTAAGGAGTTATGGACAACTTGAATTTCATGGTAAACAAAGTGTGAGCGCAGGTGACAAAGAAACGTGGGTTGTAATGGGGACAAAAAAACTTACAACGGGTACAAGGACTCCCTTGTCGACATCGGGGAACAAAGGATCCTTTTCCTTCAGCTGAGCAACAATCATGTCATTAAGATCAATCATCTTCAGTCCTAGCCAAGGTCGAATAACTCTCCTGCATGCATTGGGTGCAATGTCAATATCTTGTGTTCAGAATAGAAATATATAGTTCAGACTACAAAAATGATGTTATGTGTCCATTTATCTATGTTTAGCAACAATGGAGCAAAAACAAACCAGTCAGCTCACATCTAAGCAAATGCCTCTACCTTCAGTATTAGGCTAGTAATATAACTGACATGTAACCTACTAGTTCTCCATCTTGATTCCTCAAACTTAATGTCAACTTCAGCCCCCGAGAAATAAAGTGGAGCATGCAATAGATAGGATAAATTACCGTAAACCTACATGCAATTTGCCATTTGTTACTGAAAACCCACCTCAATTTCAATTTAACTTCCAAACCTACCTGCAGTTGACATTTTTTACCGAAAACCTACTGTAGTTTTAATTTGACCTCAAAAACCTACCCTCATTTATAAATTGATACCAATAAACATAAATTCAGTATGACGTTATAAATCCTTAGTGCCATTTAGGTATTTATCGACTTTCTTCTTCGCGACAATATCATCTTCTACTTATGTGTCACTCACCATTTATCCTATCACATGGCAATTACCATTTACCCCGTGTATTCACGTATATGGTACCGTTAAAAATTAACGCCGCCGGGTAATTTTGGTGATTGATAGCAATTTATAAACTGCAGGTAGGTTTTGAGGTTAACTAAATATTGTGGTAGGCTTTCGGTAATATCAAACTACAAGTAGGTTTGGAAGTTAAACTGAAACTGCGGTGGGTTTTCATGTAGGTTTAACACATATGAATTCAGATGTGTATTATAGTGGTGAAAAAATTCCGTGGCAGAGATTCTGCTATATGAAGGTAGACCAGACCAATAACCAAAAAAAATTAACAAACCGGCTCATGAATTTCCCATAAATCAAAATGTTTATGTTGTTATGTTTGCATGAATGCGGCCTCTTGTATCTTGTATGAACTAAGGAACCTTAGGATACCCGTTTCTCTTGAAATGATCGATGATGGTGGACACTGAATCAACTGGTATGGCAAAGCTCAATCCATCTGCGGCTAAAACTTTCATTATGTTCACGCCAACAACTTCACCGTGAATATTGACAAGGGGACCGCCAGAATTACCCTAAACCAAAATTTGGAAACATGTCATGAACCTCGTCAATTTCGACAAGAAATAACAGATGATACTTGAAGTAATACACACACTAGCTATTGTGCCCACACTATGTGTGATGCCTTCATTTTTGCTCGACTTGCAAAAGGAAACAACATCAAACTCATTACTAATTAATAGCACTCCAAAAAGTACGACCAACCGATAACACAATAACACAATATCTTCCATCATATGACATCATTTGAAGTTGAAAATATAGAGACAGTGTTTCACTCATTCGTGACTAAAACCAATAAAAGAAAATAAAGGAGAAAATATTTCATCCAACAAAATAACAACTTACCAAAATGGTGGCAAGTATGGTATTTGAAAGATACAAGCCAAATCTTGAATTTGAAATCTCACTAATGTGTATGAGAGAGAGGCAGACGTGTACGACAGGTAAGAGAGAGGGTTGTGTTTTCGGGAGAGTTGGAGTGATGAGATGTACACAGTGGGGAGAGAGAATAATAACGTTTAAGAAAAATATTGAATTCCTTATCCTCTAAAAATATGTACGGCAATTTTTGTAGCTTAACCGCATTAAGATAAGTGTAGTGGTCGAGAATATTTAGGTTAGATCATGGAAATCTTTTAGGAAGCTGTTGAAATTAATTTTACTACTCTAATGTCTTTGTTAACAAGTATGGACAATTTCGGAATAACCAAAACTCTACTCACAATTGGTTAAACCAATTGAGGTGTTTACATATTATAGACGATGGTATGGATAGATAGTGTATGTGTGTATAGCAACAGTTTAACAATTTGATTTAAGAACATACTCTGTATATTAGCAAACTACAAGTAGAACTTGAACTGTCTATCATACATCAATTATATAACCAGAATATTTCTGATCATTTCCCATAATAACTTTATACTGAATCGCCGACTTGCCATCAGCAAATCTTGGTTGAGACAAACAATGATGGTAGAGTCAGAGACCATCTGTTGTTGAGAAAGTAGAAGCTTTTTCTAGTTGAAGTCCAATTTAGTTACTGTTTGTTCTCTATGAGCTCCCAGTTACTCTTGTCTCTAGATCCTTCCTGCCTTCACTTTTACATGAAGACCAGAACCAACCCTAAGTTAGTTGGAACGCGGAACGTTCCGATTCATGGAACGCGAACGGAATCGCGGAACGTTATACCCTATGGAATTCGGTAAGCCAAGGGTAGGCTTCTTTTGATGCCCTTATAGGAGTTTTACCACTTTCCGCACATCATAAATCATAGAACTGCTCAATATATGCGATATTTAAAAGTCAAATACTCTGAAAATATATGTAACTTAACATATCTAATTTTAATTTTTCCTTCTACAACTAGATACTTTAGGTGAAAATAGTGAAAAAAAACTGGGATCGCCAAATTAAGCGATCTCAATCGCTGGTGGTCCACGTTTCGCAACGTGTGATCCAATTCGCAATTCGCGGGAGTACAAGAGAATTGTGGTAACACTTACCAACCACCTTCCATAGCATCTACTTAAGGCCAGTTTGGGAATGCTTCTGCTGCCAGCACAGCTGCTTCCCGACATGAGAGGCAGTTTTAGTGCGTTTGGTAAAAATAAAATTTATGTTTTTTCGGATAGTTTCTGCTGTCTCCCGACAGTTTTCAGGAAGCAAGGGGGAGATACTTTTCCGGAAAGAGCTTATGATTAATTTATCTACAATCGATTATAACCTTACAATTTTAAAAAAATTCAATAGTTATCTTTACGGAAATGACAGGTGTCGTATATTTTTGTCATTTTGCCCTCTCACAGCAACTTCACAGTTGATTTTACCAAACACAAAATTACTATATCATTATTTCAGTGCAGTTTCCACGTAGTATTTACCAAACAACATTTTATCTAAAAGTCACAGCAGCTTTCCCACAGTGTTTTTCCCACAGCAGCTTCTAGCACCGCCACGGCATTTCCAAACTAGCCCTTAGAAAGTGGAAAGTATTTGGATCTGTCTATAATAATGGTAGCGAAATACTCGGCTTTATCTATAATAGAGTAAGAAAATCCCAAAGACGGCTTAGGGCCAGTTTGGGAATGCTTCTGCTGTGAGCAGAGTTGCTTCCTCACAGCAGAAGCAGCTTTCAGTGCGTTTGATACAAATTATATTAACGATTTTTAGGACAGTTTCTGCTGTCCCACAACAGCTTTCAGAAAGCAAAGGGGGAGATGTTTTTCTTTTTGATTAAATTTTCTACAACCAAATGCTTTTGAAAGGAGTGCCTTTAAGGCACGGGTGTATAAGCTAGTGACCTTACAATTTTTTCAAATGTTCAATAGTTATCTTAGCTAAAATGACACGTCATATATTTTTGTCATTTTACTCTCACAGCAAGTTAGACACAATATTACTATATCAATATTTCACCACAACTTTCACGTTATTTAGCAAACAACAGTTTATCTAAAATTCACAGCAGCTTTCCCCAGCTTTCCCCCAGTGATTTTCACACAGCAGCTTCTAGCACCGCCACAGCATTCCCAAAGTAATAGGCCTTAGTATGTGTGTCCGGAAACAAAGAAAAACGCCAAGTTTTGTCCATATGCTGCAAATTATTGGAGCTGAACAATTGCCAAAGAACTTTAACAGGCATATCTCAACACATTTCAGTCTTCAATTCAGCATCTATGCTCTGAAGCCTAGTTCTCGAACCCTTAGCTAGATAATTTTAATTTGAGATACAAAGTAGAGACAGGCAGCACAAAAGAAAAAAGAAATAAAGAGAAAAGGTGAAACTGTTCTTACAACATTGGTTGCGCAGTCTGTTTGAAGATATTCCCTACGCATTCCGCCGAGACCCAAGTCACTACTTTTACGATCAACGCAGCTACATGAAAATCGAGAAGGCAATGAAGGAAAAATAATTACAATTAGAGTGTGCAACAGATTGGCCTTAGAAGCATGCAGGGAAAGAAGTTTGGCTTTTAGGAATAGAAATAGAGATGCAGAATTTGTAACATCATTTAGCATACCTTACGATACCTGCAGTGATCGTATTTTGAAGTGAATGGGGGCAACCAATGGCTAACACCCAATCTCCTGGGCGAAGCTTGCTTGAAGAACCGAGGTTCGCATTTGGAAGCGGAGTTTTAGATTTGATCTTCACAATTGCGATATCAGTATGTAAATCAGTATTAACCACTGTACCCTCAAATGTCCTACCGTCTTGCAAAGTCACCTCAACCTGCAATGCATCATTTGAAGCACCAACATTGAATATACAATTCGAAATACCAGATAAATAAATAACTTCATGTGGGCAAATAAATAAATAACTTCATGCAAGGCAAAATGGATTATGCCTAACTGATGGTTTTAGGGGATGACAAAATCATATCCATAACCATAATAATCGGTTTAATAAGGTGGCTACCAAAGCAAAATGCCATCTCAGAAATTGTCTGCCATTAATGCTTCCACTCAAACTGGTTCTTCTTCTCTTGGTTACTGGCTGTTTGATTTTGGGGCTACCAATGGCAATAACATGACTTTTGATATGAGCAACCTATCCTTTAGCTAATGCTTACACTAGGACTGATCAAGTGTATGTTGGCAATGGTCATACTATGCATATCACTCACTCTGGTACACCTCATATCTCAACTCCTCATTCATTCACCTTGTGTAACACCTTGCTTGTTCCAAAACTGTCTACCAATATATTATTTGTTTATCAATAGTGCAAACAACATAATTACCGCATCGTATTTGATTTTGAGCATTTTTCAAATTCAGGACAAGGCATCTGGAAAACCCTTTGTTTACTACTTTTGTTTCTGCTCCTTACCAATTACTTCACAGTGATGTATGGGGATCTGCTTCCATGAGGTCTCGTCATGGTTACAAATTTTACGTTCTGTTTATAGATGATTACTCTAGATATACTTAGATCTTCTATTTGCATCACAAGTCTAAGTAGTGCATGTATTTCCAAAGTTTAAATAAATTGCAAATGGGAAAATTCCTTGGTCACTCTATTATGTTTGCACAAATCCTATCTTCTCATGGTGTCCTGCATCAAAAATTATATCCACACACACCACAACACACATGGTGTTACAGAAAGAAAAGTAGAAATCATAGACACATCGTGGATATTTCTGTTACGTTGATGAACAATTTTGTTTGCATTAGTATTTACTATCTTGGTACAAGCCCAGTTCACTGGACTGCAAAGAAAGAACTCACAGTAGCAAGATCATCCAAAGAAGCAGAATATAGGGCTTAGCAAGTAGCAACCACAGCTGCGGAACTGTCTTGGTTCAAAATTTTATTTCAAGACCTAAAAAAATATTATGTCTTCTGCACCTACACTTTTCTGTTATCGGGCGAGTTTGGTATGACTTATTTGTAGCTTAAGTCAACTTATAAGATTATGATAAAAAAAAAAAAAAAAAAAAAAAAAAAAAGTCTGACAAAAAAGTAGATGAAAAAAGACGGGTGTGGTTAATGAAAAATTTTATTCACTAAAAAAGTATACAAGAAGCTTCAAAAACCCAACTTTTTTCGACAATCATTTTTAAACTATGGACTCATAAGTCCAAATCCAATATTCCAGCTTATAAGTCCATCCCAAACACTTCTTTATAAGTTGGCTTCAACCTAATCCAAACCGACTTATAAGGTGCTTGTAAGTCATACCAAACTCACCCATAACAATTCTGCAATTTCCATGGCTGCAAATTATGTTCTTCATGCACGCACAAAACACATTGAGTAAAACTATGTGTTAGAGGAAAAGCTTTAGAAAAAGAGCACATTGTTTCCTTAGTGTCTCATCAGCTAGCAGAGATATTCTCACAAAAGGTTGCTGCATTCAACATTCATGCATCTCAAAGACAAACTAATGATTACAGCTCCCCCCATGACTTGAGGGAGGGTAATAGATGCCAAAAGTCAAAATATGGACTCAAAAGCTATTGTGCCAATTCACTATTTCTACAACTTTTGTGCAAGGCTGTTATTTACAAAACCATTATGTGTGACTTCCATCAGTCTAGGGTCTCGTATGCAATTTTCGGTATTCTGTAACCCTAGATCATGATCCAACAGTCCATACTGAGACCGTTGGATTCCCGTTTATATAATACTCTCTTATTAATGAAATCATCAGCCTTATGGTTTCTTTCAGAAGGTTGGCAGATTTAGAGTGCGCCAAGGTTAAGGAGGATGGGATGGTTGGGTGTCAAAACGAGCCAAGTTATACACCCTTATAATCGTAGTTGGCGAAAAGATATCCTGATTTGGTGGAAGGCTTTTAAGGGAATGTTAAGTTTAAGGCGGAGCAAAGGAAAGAGTTTCTTATTTGGGATAAGGCCTTGTGCAGGACGACTTCTTTAGCTTCTCGTTCCAACGCTTTATAGTAGAGCAGTGAACCCAGATATAGCCATCGCTTGGTCTGTTGGGGAAGTAGGTCACATAGGAAGAGTGATCATGATTATGGAAGTATTCCAACTAGTGGTCATGAATCATGATCTCTTGTATGGGGACATGTGTTGAAGAGTTATTTTTCTGTTGGTCTTACTATGATTTGAAGATTAGGTGCACTATTACAGGCTTTGCGCAGCTCCTAGAGGAGCAGACATTTGACAGCATAGTTTCCCAGCAACAAGTCTTACTGAATTTTGGGGACAGTATTCAGGTTGGTGTTGTTTGTGCAATGCTGACCCAGAATCTGTAGACATGTCATTGCTCAGCGACGTCGTCGTCTGCGTGCATCTTATCCACTTTTGGGGTTTCTTGGGTGCACCCGACATCATTTCGAAGCTCTTGATTATGGGTTGGCATCCTCGTGTAGTGTAACTACGTTGTTTGGTTAACTTTCTTTTTCGGTTTTGATATATCTTATCTCTCTCCACCGTTTTACATTCTATCTCATTCCCTATTTTCTCTATCTCAAGGCCGATCATCTCTAGAAATCTGTGTGCACCATTGCACCAACTAGCCACTGCCGTCATTGTAGTAAGTCTGACCTCCATTATCTGAACGAAAACACTGCCGAACCACCCACCCATCACCACAACACAACTCTGCAAATTATAGCAAACCGCCTACTGGAGCAACAAAAAACCTCGAATACTTTACCATTGCCACCAGTATTCAATTGCCAACTAAAAACCACGTCTGAAAAAAATTGAGGACCTTCATAGAGATTTCCAGTTCTTCTGTGAAATTCAGACAGAGTCTCTTATAGTGGTGATTATCTGGTGGCAGCGGTGGATTATCGGTAGTGCGTTGGTGGGTGTTCGGTCTATGGGTAAACAGGTGAAGGACCATAAGGTAAAAAATTGAAAGACTTTAAGGTCCGTTTTTCAATTTCAAAAGATATGTGGATGTATAACTACAATTATGTTAACTATAAGCGCTATTGCCCGTTTTATTGTATTCACATTTGTAATAAATGTAACTGTGTGGATTTAATTTCAATATACTAATTATAAAAAATAACCATTTTATTTCCTGCAAATTTGTTTTGCCAATTATATTGTGCTTACATTTGACTATGCTGACTATAAGTGCTATTGCCCATTCAAGATTATTTCGTCAATAAGACACAGCTCATCCCCTTTAACAAATGTAATCACATCAAAACCATGGCCTTGGTTCAAAGGGCTGCTCGGAATATTTCCATTCGGACAAGTCCAGAACCATCACCCAAAAATTGAGCCAAAGGCATGACCATTGTTAAGAGATTCATATTGAAATTCAACTCAACAAGTTCCAAACCTAAATTAAGCAAGAGAATGTAAGTTTTCCACCCACAAACCCAAGATTATCATCCTATGAACCTGTCAGGGCCGTCAGCTATCCCATTCAACTAAATTCTAGTCTAAATAATCATAATTTGCAGCTAAGGAGAAATCAGCTACTCTCACATTGTGAAAGAATCTTAACTAATTACCAAATTCCAAGTCAAAAACTATTCATAATTACCGATCCAAAAAAACGCAGAACTCAAAGTTCAATCTAGAAAGGTAATGTTACTGTATTTATGTTCTATTGTGTTTATGTTCTATATTGTATCCCTTCAGAAGACTATCACGTCTTCCTCTAATATTTCAATATTCGAAGGAAAAACAAGAATAGAAAGTCCAGCAATGTACCTTTCCCCTTGCCAACGAACGTAAACCTTGGAAATCACCAACAGTGTGTGCACAGGTCAAGATTGTTCCATCTGAATCTATGATAGTTCCTGAGCCACTGCTCTTTCCAACAGTCAGTCCATGAAATCCTGTGAGCAAAAGATGTACTCAGAATTCTTAAAACCCAACACAAAAGTAATAAAACAGATTCGCACAACAGACAGAAAGAGCAATCAGTTTTCTATTACATACCTTGTGGAGCAGATATATTTACCACAGCTGGACCAACCTTTGCGGCAGCATTGGCAATGGTGTCTGTACCAAAGCATCGACAGCATGGTTTTGGTCCATCTCCAACTCCTGTATGCACACTTGAATCTTCTGATGAGACTGGGCTGCTTTTAGAAAAATAGAGAGGCAGATTCCCTACAATGACATCATGCACAGTGAATAAACTTAATACCCAATATGAACACGGAAATTCCGAAGAGAAACAAATGAAAGCAACAAGAATAAGGTACCATATTGCATGTTATCCAAAGACACAAAGAAAGGGCTCCTGATCACATAATTAGAAGCATTCCACAGATCCGACAGTGGTTCATGTAAAGGCGGAGAAATTGTAACAGATATCGATGTCCCTGCATTTCACACAATTTCCGTCAGGTGACTTGCATCAATTAGATCGTAAACAATTTGATATTCAGAATCAAATCAATAAGTTCTGAAAATTCTGGGTTAGTAAACTAAAATTCAAATCTGCGAGTCTTCCACACTGGTAGTTGGCTACATGTATCAAGTCTCTACATCATCTATGTTTTGTAGTTAAACACTTAAACCTAGACTGGTTAACTCGAACCTACCTCTTTATGATCCTCGACTGAAATCAAACACAGTCTACATCGTCTCTGTTTTGTAGTTAAACCTAGACTGATTAATCGAACCTATCTGCGACTGAAATAAAATCAGTTTATGGCTGGTCATTTAGGGACGTGCACATACTAGCCCCCAAACTGAAACTTTTGCAGCCTTTTTTTACATGCCGATCAAGGACAATATACTAACCCAAAACTCTTGTAATCTTCAATTCTAGCCTTCATTCTCTGTATTTTAGTAACTCTACCTGCAAGACTCAGTTATGATCCACCTCAGTACCCCATTTCAGCTAAACTCTACATAATTCTTCATGAACTCACTGCACCGCGTAGTATACACAGAAGAGAAGGGAATAAGGGATGATCCAATCTCACTACAACAGGAAAAATGATATTTATAGATAGATTTGCATCTTCTAGTAGATACCGAACCTAACTAGATATCATTTATAGATTTTGCATCAATCCATGGACAGCCAAAAAAAAAGGGATACATTTTAGAGGTGCTTACTTGACCCATCAGAGTTGGAGTACAATAGGCCTGATCCAGCAGTAGCCAAAGCCACTAAACATGGCTTGGTTCTCTGCAAATCAACATCATCCAACCAAGAGAACAAATTTTGAGTCCCGCACCGAAACGAGTGTAGATTAACTAGCAATTGAGCAGCCACAATCAAGCTTAAAACGCCAATGAAACTCGAAACAAATCCAAAACGCAAATTCTCTCCACAAGACAGACAAATTAATGGGAAACTTGAAGAAGAGAGAGAGAGAGTGATGGTTCGGAGAGCATACCAGTAAATGTCTCATGGAAGATCACAATTGGCTTTGAGTCCCCTCTCTCTCTCTCTCTCTGCGTTAATGGTAGAAGAAATTGCTTCGTTTCAGTTTCAGTTGACGGAAGAAAAACCCTGGCTAAATCTCTGCACATGATCTCTACAGTAGTGTATAAAATAATAGGAGGCTGTCTCCTTATATAGACAGACTTATACCCAATTGCAACATAACCCCCTAGGGTTTGTCCTTGCTACTAACCCCATAAGGTTTGAGCTTGTCTCACCTAAACCCGTAAGTTTAGGTTAATTGCATTGTGCACCCCACATGGGCGCACATAATGCTAACATCTCCCACTCGCACAGTGGGGTTGCACAAATACAGTAGTTCTAGTCTCCCTCAATCTCCAACTATTATCATCTGTCAAAGTGTTATGTGGCCTTGGTGTGTGACTGTGAGAGAATCTGCATTTCGGGAGATCCATACTCTAAACTCATACGAGACGAGCTAGCAGCAGGCGCACTCAACCCTCAAGAAATAATGCAATACATATATATATCTCTCGTATCCCCCAGATTCTGTCTATTGTCATCTCATAGACCATGAGCACCTACCTTGTCCCGAAGGCCTTGCATCAATGAGTCTATATCTCCTTTATTATATTCATATCCTGCATGATCCCATAAGATCTTGTAGGTGGGCCCAATGAATATGATAAAGAGCGATGCAATTAGAATCTTCCTTTCCATCCATTGTCGCTTTGATTCGGAGTCAGCTGCTTTCCTAGCAATGTCCTGGTAGGCCGAATCATTCATAGCCGTGAGGTGTCACGCTAAATTAGCACCACCGAACCGTCTCTCCCCGACATGGATAAAAGTACTAAGGGTATACAAGGTCAATCATTCTTATATGATCAACGAGGCTCACATGGCGAGGAAACTCAGGGACTAGTTCTACTCGCCACCTCATGTCACTCATCAGCACGCGTTATCTCATAAGATGTGCGCCATAGTGTTTGGACTCTATCAGAGCACATGTCCTATCCCATAGGGACCACTATACAGATGTAAAGTCCAACAGCCCATATGACTATTAACCCGAGTATAGAGTGTTGCACATATGCAATCGAAGTCAGTTCTCTCATCTGGCTTTCTCTACGCAGACTATACATGGTTCGGGGTAGTAACCATGCTCGAATGGCCATAATCCAATCTCACCTTGGAACTTATCCAATGCGACAAATGAATCCGTCTGACAGGGTCTTGCACTATTGATTGATGTCCAGCTCTTGTCATAGGCCATGCGCCTCATATGACAGGATTCATCATATCATAGGCTTCTAGCGCTTATCGGGATTCAGTCTCATCTTCTACTCACCTAGACAATCCAGGATATTGTAAAGGCGGTTGCTCGTGTGAGAGAGTCAACCTAGTGTCCGCGCGACATGTTCTATGCTAGTACAGGATATGTAAACAACATGTAGCATAACAAATCCAATTAAAATCCAATTATCAATGTCTCATATGCTCATCAATCATATTGCCAGTGATCGACTACCGAGTCCCAATTTTCTAAAGCAATCCACATAGACGACTCTTATGTGGTTTAGGAATGGGAGGTGCCTACATTATTGGCCCGTAGTCGACCTACTCCAAGATTACTCGTCAGGTAGTTATTTCACCTTTTGTGAAAACAATACCTTTTCTATATGTTTGGCCTTATCATAAGTACTATAGCCGTTCGCTAGCACTACAGGTTGGTTGACAGCCCATAAGCTTATCAGAAACCTTTTTATCCAAACATATTTCTGTCCGGTGACAGAACAGGCAATCGTGCTTCGCTTCCATGATCGATGGAGCGGTCTAATACGATTGTACAACACTTATGCTGTTGTTCCATGCGATGTCATCTAGCATGGACTATAGCCTGAGACGGATCTACGTGTATCTAGGTCCCCACCCTAGTCAGCATGCATAGCTGGCTAGTCGAAGCATCATCTCCGATAGTTATAACACGTGATCCTTCGTACAGAGTATCCTTTTGGTTGCAATCTAGTGTCTTAAGTTAGATTTCATGAAATCCACTCTTCCGATTGCATAAGGTTTGTGGGTTCTCAGTATATACCATAGTATATAGCAGACTCACACTGCATCGGGCACTTTGGTTATTTGGTCAATCTTGTATGGTGTCTTCTAGGTCACATATTCAGGCTCGTAAAATCCTGCAGCGAGTTATAGGAGTATCACATGGCATTGGATCCATTACATGGAATCGTTCAGAGTATCTTCTTGTTGTCCGCCTTATGCGTCAATATAAGAAGTCCTTTTGAACGAACGAGAGTGCATCTCGCCCTACTAATATCCTTCATCACAAATCGAAAGGATATCCACCCTATAGTGGATGTGAAATAGTCCTTAGACTCTCCTGGAAATAGTGTGTCATCGATAATAAGTGACGTGTTCATCTACTCTCTACGACCGAGAGTGATATGCAGCAGTTTTCATCCATTGATAAAATACTGCTGACTTAGAGGACTAATTAAGATCACACATAGGCTTAATTAGCTTGCACCTATTTGTGCATCCGATCTTACATCTCGAAACCCTGTGGCCGAGTCATACAGATCACCTCTCTGATTTCTTCATTGAGAAATTCAGTCGTCACGTTTATCGAGAATGGAGCCTTATTTCCATAATCACAACTATTACCGATATCTCTGCAAGTCGTATGCCTTACTATGCTTCTGTCTGTGTCACCCTGATTGACCTTGGAAATCCATCTATTTCCAATAGTCTAACATCCAGTCGGAAAAGTCAACCTAGCATTAAACTTGGTAGGTCTTTTACAGACTCTAACTTTTCCTGTAAAGGCTACTTTTCATCCTTCATAATTAGGGAACGATAAGGTATAGCATTCTATCCTATCGTTTATGCAAGGTGATCCTTAAGATCATCCATTCGATCTTCAATCAGTACATGGGGTATGCTCCTATGAGCAATTCCTTTGCATAGGAGGATCATAATTTGCTCTCACCCTAATGGATGGGCACCTCGCTTAGAAAGTCACTCCCACTGTCCTAAGGATCCTTGAGGGACTAATTCCTCATAATGGACTAAGGAACAGGGTATATTCTAGCGGTTCCTCCATGCTCGCGGAGATCATCTTCTCTACGAACATTCCCTTAATTATGGGTATCTCCTAAGAGAAAACATATATCTTGTGAATCCATTTGCGTTACACTACTAACCGGCTGTTGCGTTTCGAATACGCAACCCCCTAAAGTACTCCGAATAGTATGGGAAGATATGTTACTCCATGAAGATACATTTCTTCCATATAGGGTATAAATTCCTTCTTGTCAGGCGATGAAATATCCTGGGGCAATATCCTAGGTTCATCATCTTGCGTGGTGACTATTATGTCTTCCCCTTCGATGTCAAATCGTCGATGGGGTACGCTCCAAAGAGCGTTCCTACGCAAAGAGGATTCTTCTTCAGCATTATCGTCATATACGATAGGCTTCTCACTAGGTAAGGCACTCCCACTGTTCTCAAGATACATAGGAACAAATTCCTCTTGAGTAGTGGTGAATCGAGTGTCATCTAGTGGTTCCTCTTACTCGTAGAGAAAACCATCTCCACGAGCTTCTCCCTGACTAGGAAAATTAGTTAGCTCATAAGCTGCCGATCCCTATGGCCTAAGGTGACCTCATATAGGTTGCCTTTTGGTCCACATCTCGTAGGGCGTAGTGGCTACAGGCTTGGTGGGTATTTGGTTGAGTACATCGACAGCCGTTTAACAAAGCGTCACCTCAAGATAGGGAACATGTACTTTGCACGTACTATCATACATCGAACCATCTCAGGCTGTATCCTATCCTCTTATCCGCCACAGCAATCTGCTGCGGGGCTTGGGAATAGCCAACTGCCTAACTACTCTCCATCACATAGCTCTTGCTAAGATAGACACTCGCAGTCTCATTCTGGCTAAGGACATATCCTTTTTATCCAGACGGTATTCTACCTTTTGTAGATACCTGTCTGAAGCACCCTTGTGCCTCAGATTTATGTGGCCCAAGCACACATAGTTGAGATGCGTACAATAATCTACGAATGTGATGGAACAGTAAGCACCGTGTCTTAGCTTTAACTTTTAATGGAACACAAATACAACAGAATGAATTATTTGTAAAGACTCAATAATCCTTACTGCTTTACTGGATGGTTTGCCTTTCGCCTTTCGTGTAAGGCAAGAATCACACACAGGTAAGGGTACCTTGGGCATATTCCAAGCAGGCCTACCTTAGCTAGCCTGAACATCCTTTCCTGAAGTAGTGTGTCACAATCTAGCGCGCCACATATCAGAATCTTAAGGCACAACCCTAGAGTTGATATCCAAAGATCCTGAGGCGTTATTCATGCTAGAAATTAAGAGTGCATAACCATTCATAACATGACCAATTCCAAAGTAAAACTGTAACCAAAACAAATTTTGGTGGCTACTCCCTCAAAGATAATCTCATGGATCCTGAGACGAGAAGTTAATGCCATGTCTGGCCTTCTAGTCTTAGGGAAACATCCTTTTCCTCCTTTGCATTTGCCTGTCTTGGGATATTGGTCATGTACCAATATTTCGCCCTTATCCTTGCCCCACATGTTCCACGGTCCTAATACCGGGCTAGGGACTACATCTGTCTATCATACTTCATTCACAGTCTTTTAGCAATCATATATTGCTTAGACTTCAAAAGTATGCTGAACTAGTATTCTATGCAAGCACTTGGTTGCTTAGATCCTAGAACAGAGCGATGTTTGGTCTTATCCAAACATCTTGACACTCTTAAAGTGTGTCATATAACGTTTTCATGGCACTTTCATGAAACGTGGCAGAGATAGCAACAAATTGCTAATCGGATAACTTAAACATCTCATCATAACGGCATGAATCAAAATTTTATGATTTGAGTTTGATAGTTTAAGGTGGGATTTATGAGTCATTACTCACAACTTTTAATGAGGCAAATGGCTAAGGTGGATCCAAGATTCTTCTTTGGCTCATTCCTACAATCTTTGAATCTCAAAGTGGTCTTGAACTTGCTGATGAGGTCATTTCCCCACCTTGGCATAGCACGCTCTATGACATTTATCTTGACTGCCTCCCACTATTGGTTCGCCTAAAGATAATGTTCATGTGCTGCTGTGACAACTATTCATCACAGGTTCGACCATACTTGTAGGTGTTTTTGACAAACTATGTCCAACGATTTGGTTACATAGTACGATGACTTGTCATATCGTTTATTGTCACTATTTTAGCCTTTACAGTTTCAATTTAGACACGATTGATCTCGAGACATTGCATAGGAAATTAATACTAGCATTTTCTTAGCTCCGAAATAACATGATACATGATTAAAATTTCATAGTTCATCATAAGGACTCCACCAAAACCTAGTGGCAATTCTAGGAATCAAATATCATCACTTATGATTCCCTATTGGTTTCGATCATGTATAACCATGTGAGCTCTTTTGTTTTAGTTCCTTAGCATGCGAGGTTATACAGATATATCCAATCACACGCAGTTATAACGTAAAACAAGCATAAGCATAAATAAATATGCAATGGATGTGGCCCCTAAGGTGCACTCCCACTATTGAGAGTACGTCTTGAGCAAGTCTTGAACTTCTCGCCTCATGGATCTCGCCTCATCTCGAGTGCTCCTTGAAGCTTCCCTGTTCGTCTCT
Organism: Linanthus parryae; assembly: GCA_023055425.1. Classification (NCBI taxonomy): domain Eukaryota; kingdom Viridiplantae; phylum Streptophyta; class Magnoliopsida; order Ericales; family Polemoniaceae; genus Linanthus; species Linanthus parryae. The sequence continues at coordinate 6,525,948 of JALGPY010000002.1, forward strand.
TTGCTCCATGCACCTCTCGCCATAGCTTTTGGTTTGGCCACCTCTCTTGAAGCTTCTATTCTTCAATCTTCACTAAATATCTTATTTCTAATAAGAAGTAACCTCTAATAGGCGATTTAGATGAGAAGAGAAGACAATAGAGTATGTAGAGAGGCACGAGACGCAGGCCGTATTTTAATTGATTACATATTCAAAACCAAAACCAAATATAAAACCATCTAAGCCATATCCATGCATCAAACACATCCATTCAACCCACAACAGCATGTATAATAATAAAATAAACATACTCGAATTTTCTGGAAATTTCCAGAATTAAAGAATAATTACTGGAAATTAATAAGCAATAAATCAATCAACTAATAAGATCGAAAATTGCTCCCAACTACCTAGGATCTCACCTCCTATATCATAAGGTAGGGAAAAATGTCCTAAGTCTCCAGAAAAAATTTGGGCTCAAAACAGTGTGTTTAAGGTCGTCTAACTGCCTCGGGAAGTGTGCTAAACACTAATTATTTAATCTGGAAAAATAATAAAATTTTCTGTTTTCCCAAAATTTATGAAAAAATCCCAGAAAATATGAAATTTAATTCTGAGCATGTAGAAAAAAATTTGGCGAAAAATAGTGGCCGGAGGAGGGCTCACGCGCCCACACGCGCCGCCGCGCGTGGGCGAGTCCGCCTCCGTCACGCGCTGATGTCGGTCGAGTGCCACGTCAGCATGCCACGTGGCATGCCCAGTCAGACGCATGCTGACGTCAGCTGCCACGTCACCCTCAACGTCATCACGCCAGCCAGCGTGGCTGCCACGTCAGTAATTGCTGACGTGGCACCGCCACGTCATCTGCCACGTCGGCCCTAGGGCCACGTCAGCAGCCGCCGCCAGCCCTTTGGCGCGTGCGGAGCGTGGCCGCGCGTGGAGGCGGCGTCGGTGGCGCGTGAGGTCCACGCGCCGCCTTCCCGGCCTCCGTTTCCGGCGATCCATATATCGTTGGAATCGTCTTTTCACGTAGATCAAGATTATGTATTCAAAACCCAATTTTAACATGTTTTGAAAAAATCTTTTTACTGCTCAGATCTATCAGTCCAGATTTATACAGTTCCGAATCTTTAAAAAATCATAACTAATTCTCTGTTCGTCCAAAAATTATAAAATTTATTTTTCTGGAATCCTCGTGATAAACCCTATCTAACCATATAGGTTTTACTAACAGATTATGAAATTTCAAAAACTCGAATTTTTTTATCTGATTCGGGAACGCATAACGAGGCACGAAAAACAAGCCTAAGGCTCTGATACCAATGAAGGAAGGGCATGATCTATCACATACAGATTTACAACATGAATTATAGCGGAAGATTCATGTGTTTACCTTGTCTTCCTTAGCTCCTATGCACAGCGGATGATCGTAGGATGCTTGCTTTCACGTGCTCTTCTCGCTCCCACAGCCTGGCTCGAATCACTAGGACGAAAGCTCTGATCCACACCAAGTTCCACCCAATGGAGGCTAGTTAGAGAGAGAGTCTAGGGTTTACTGTATTATGATCAGCACATGATCTCTACAGTAGTGTATAAAATAATAGGAGGTTGTCTCCTTATATAGACAGACTTATACCCAATTGCAACATAACCCCCTAGGGTTTGTCCTTGCTACTAACCCCATAAGGTTTGAGCTTGTCTCACCTAAACCCATAAGTTTAGGTTAATTGCATTGTGCACCCCACATGGGCGCACATAATGCTAACAATATTGTACGGTCATGTTACTTAAATCACTTAATCAAAGTGGTCTCAGTAATAAAATAGAGAGATTAGTTTGTGACAGAGGCGTAGATTGTAGGGGACCACTTGTTATTTGTTTGACACTACATTCCCGTCTTGATACAAATGAATAGTGTACTGATTTTCATAACACATATATAGCAGTGTGACTCCCACATATTTCAGATTAGATTTTATATTTATCTTGTCTTATAATATAACACAAAATCTGTCAAAGTTAAGTTATAACCCACAAAATTCTTTGAAAAAATATTTTACAAATCTTAAGGAAATATATTATGACCTACAAACTTATTTTGCACTATGAGCACAACCTTTTTTGTGTAGAATATCTCTTAAAACTTGATAAAAATACACTGTGACCAAGGAACTTGAACAATTTATTATATTAATTTTTCGATAAAAACTTTTTGGCACGATTAATACCTAATACGTCAACATTGTGTTAAATTGGTGTATCAATTGATACGATATTCCTTATGTATGGCACAATTTAGATGATAACTTTTAGCACATATAATCTAATAATGAACATATTTAAAATAGATTGTGATGCAGTAAATGCATAAATAAAATTAGATTATCATGATTCATCTTTATTTATCAAAACAATTGCGCATCCAGGGAATCGAACCCTGGTCAGTACCGTGGGAGGGTACTATGATACCACTACACCAGATGCGCTTGATAAGCAATTAACTGGAAAGTTTTAACAAAAACAATAGCAAGGGTTTGTGTTTATCGGATCAGGACACTGTCTCTTCTGTTATCTGCTTCTGGAAAAGTTGGAAGTGGAAGACTAGTTTTACTTTCACCTGAAAGCGGGGCAATTGAAAAAATGCCATTCTATGAATTGCAGTTTGAATTCTGCACTTGGCTGAATTGGTATTTGAAAAATGCCCTTCTTTTTAAACAGATGCTTACAAGATTCATTAACAAACAAGTGGGGCTACTGGGTGTGACATGGCTGATGACATGTACCCTAAAGTGGGTGAGAAACCATTGAATTACCCTGCTACCCTTGTCAGTGAGAGTGATATTCAAACTGAAAAACAAACCCTAACAAATGTGTAGCTCTCTCTCTCTCTAAAAACATTGAATGATTCCATCTACCCTAACCTACCAAAGTACAGTTGAATTAACTCCAACTGTAAACTTAATGAACCAGCTGCATTACAGCCTCAAAACTGGTTCATTTTTCACTCTCATTTGCTCTGGTTCTCCCACTTTGTGTATAGAAGTCTCTCTCTTTCGCCATTGTTGTTGAGCCACGGTAAACCCTAAACTCTGGTGCTACTCTTGCTATGATTGTAATATTCTCGTCATAATATTGTAGAATGTGTGCTAGTCGAGTGTTTTTATTAAATTTGATCTTCAGTTGTGTTTCTGATTAAATTTAGGTTCATTATATTGATGTGGTGTTCTTCATTCTGGGTTTGATGTGTGTTGTATATTGTGTGGAGACTGGAACGAGTAGATGCTCGTCCCTGTATTGTCTGAAAGGACTGGGACGATGCATCTGCCCGTCCCAGTCTATGAAGTGCACAACTAAGTCGTGCAACCAAAACTGAGACGAGCAAATGCTCGTCTCAGTTTGATGTTCCATTGGCCTATGGAACATCAAACTGAGACGAGCATTTGCTCGTCTCAGTTTTGGTTGCACGACTTAGTTGTGCACTTCATAGACTGGGACGGGCAGATGCATCGTCCCAGTCCTTTCAGACAATACAGGGACGAGCATCTACTCGTTCCAGTCTCCACACAATATACAACACACATACTGTGACGAGCATACCCTAAACCCTAAACCCTAAACCATAAAATCATTACAAAATGTTTTTAAACCTTGTAAGAAATGTTTAGTGTAATTTCTAAACCATAAAATCATGTGAGGTGAACTTTTAACCCAAAAATCATGTAATCTTGAACTATTAATCATGTAATCCTAACACTTGGATCATTACCCCTATATCATACAATGAAGTACTACCTTCAAACTAACTTAGGAACCATTACAATGATCACTACAAATGGAGTTCAAACCATGTAAAACACCTCTAATCAATAAACCATGATGTCCAAAATCCTAATTCCAAAAACCCAAGTATTGTAATCCCTTAAACCATAGATCATCTATTCTAAACCCTATAATTGTAGTCAACAAACACTTAAACCAACTAAATACCATCAATATGGTTACTAAAAATGTAATTCAAACATGTAATACCCCTCTAATCAATAAACTATGAATTCATAATTCCTAAATCCATAAACCCCAAGTCTTGTATGCCCTTAAACCATAGATCATCTATTCTAAACCCTATAATTGTATTCAATAAACACTTAAATCAACTAAATACCATCAATATGGTTACTAAAAATGCAATTGAACCATGTAATACCCCTCTAATCAATAAACCATGAAATCCTAAATCCTAAATCCATAAACCCCAACTCATGTACCCCCTAAACCCTATATCATGCAACCTAAATCCTCTTTGTAAGACCTCCAAGACTGAGACGATGGACAGCTCGTCTCGGTTTTGAGATCCAGACGAGGTTGTTGCTCGTCTCAGTATTGGAGGTCTTCCACGTCTTAGTTTTCACTTCATAAACTGGGACGTGCATGTTCACAATACAGGGACGAGTAACTGCTCGTCTTTAGGGACGAGTAACTGCTCGTCTTTATTTGTACTCATCGTCGTCCCTGTTTTTAAAGGTTCTTACTTGCCTTATCTTGCAAGTCACCAGGTGTCACTGTCCCCACACAATGAACAAATGTGACACCAGTAACCCTAATATTGTAAACAGTAAACCCTACAATGTTACCTATACCCTTAAATCCGTCATATTTTTTGGAATCTTTAAAATCTTATTTTCATAAATAATTTTTTTTCATATAATTTAACTTGATCTTTAAAACCCTAACATTGTAAAAAGTAAAACCATAAATTAAAACCTAAAACTACTAAGAACATGGGTATGAAAAATATTATTCGCTAATTTTAAACCCCTTAATCATAGATTATCTAACGTAATATTGTAAAATGTCAGGAATGCCTCGCAGAGATTATTATTACGTCGTATTTGTGGGCCGTCAAACGGGCATATATACCTCTTGGCCAGCTTGTCAGGAGCAAACGACAGGATATAAGAACGCTTTCTATGTTAAGTATGCAACATACGAAGAGGCTGCAAATGCGTGGTTTGAGAAGGAGCATTGCCCGCGTGAAACCGACCGTACCAGACAACGAACTTCGTACGACGGTCCATCCACTCCTCTAGACGTAGTTGCTCATGCGCCACAAAAAGCTAACTTGTTCCTTGTTCTCGTGATTGGTTTTGTTGTTGGTTTCGTTAGTTGCTATATAATCCTGTCGTAGGTATGCGTTCGTGTCTTTGTAATTGTTGGTAGTTGTTGCTTGTTCGTCGTTTTCTTATGTAATCAATTAGTACTAATAAAACAAACTTCAAAAACATAAATCTCATTCAACACCAACAAAAGTTTTATCTCATTACAAGTTTAGTACACGAAGTCCACCTACTTACGCACCATTTTGTCTTTCCTCTTACCATCTCCATCGCAAACCGGAAAGTGAAAAGGAACCATCCAAATTAAAATACAATAATTTTCCTTCATTTTTTTTATCGCCTTCTGGTTCAGTTCAGTCCAACCCCGAATGGGATTACATTCCATAAGGTGTTCCATCATTCTGACGACATAGAAGCCCGATTCTTTCAGCATAGTTGTGGCATATCTCCATTTATCATGGGGCTTGAAGTAGTGCGTCATCGGTAACCCATTCCTTTTAATTAACAACCTGTTTGGCGCTCTGCATTGACCGGACGCTTTTAGCATCTTAGGGAATTCTTTGCGAAGAGCATCAAGGTCCCATTGTTTTGTCCCCATTCCTATCACTGGATCGAAGACTTGAACAACCATATCTTCCACTTCAATGTAAACGAGCAACCAATGTCCTGCCCCACCCTTAACTGGCATTTTTGAGAACCATGGCATGAGCCACTTACGTGCTTTCGCGATCTCTGTCCCACGGTACGGCCTACTACCGTCAAAATAAATAGCCAACTCCTTCCGCCGCGCTTCCTCAGTCAAGTTCTTATTCACCCATGTGTGATACCACTTAGCGTCGGTAATGGCGATGTCGGTCCTCGCTTCGCGACATTCCTTCGAGTACAACCGTCTAAGCACATAAGTCATCTCATCCATTTGACCCCAGTATAAAGTACATTTATCCAAAAGTAAATAACGGAAGAATTCTCGTCCCAGTACCTTGCAACCACAGTTCAACCCCTGGTAATCTTGGCATGGATCGTCTAGCCAAGTATAGAATGCTTCACGAAATTCTGGGTCCGGCTTTGTCTTATTCCTCATAGCAAAATCTGGAACACGCACACTAGTGAGCAACTTCTTTGGAATACAACCCTTTTGTGCCAGTGCAACCCCATACGGAGTAGTCTCCCAATCAATTCTAGCACGATTACGGCTAAAGTAACGTTCCACACCATTCTCATAAATAATTGGCATCTTATCCCGGCCGTATATGTCATGTAACTCATCACCTCTCTTATAATCGTAAAGCGATTGGGGAGACCAGCCATCATCTAATCTTTCCCTTTCAACCGCGTCATACCACCAATCCCACTCCTGAGGTCCAAACTGATCAATGGCAATCGATTCAGGCTCTGGATCTGATTCTTCAGGGAGTTCGGAGTAATTAAATTTCATCCATTCCCGTAATTCGTCATCGGTGGCTGAATCCTCATCTTCCTCCAACCCACCTTCTTCTGCTGCCATGGACGGTCCTGCTTCGGTTTCTACGATTGGGGGTGCTTGGACTTGCCTGGACCCCCTTGCTTCTGTTTCTGTTGTGGGGTTAGCCTCAACTGGATTGGAGCCATCGGTTCCTTCTGTTTCAGTGACTGGGGTTGACTCGATTGTCCCGGAACCCCCTCCCGCCGTTCCTCTAACTGTGGTTGGCTCGATTGGACCGGAACCCCCTGTCGCTGGTTCTGTAACCGTGGTTGGCTCGATTGGACTGGACCCCCCTTCTGGGTTGGAATCAATGACAGCTTCTCTTTCTGTATCCTACCAATAGATGAATAGATTTATTAGGTCACAATTACCTTAAATTACATAAGTCAAACACCGTAAATAAGAACAATATGCGTACCTCGCTAAGGTACCGAATGCCGGACGTTGGATCTACTCGCACTTCTTCCCAAGCGGTGTGCAGGTTTGTTACCATCTTGTGCGTTGCTTGTCCCCAAACACCGAGCTGGTTCAGTCGTTCGACCTCTTTCTCGTCGTGACGGCTGATCTTTTGACGTACACGAGTGAAATCATTCTTACATGCATTTTTTAAGGCAACCAAATCTTCCTCCATCTTACCGACCCTACTGCTCATCTCTGTCATTTTCTCACTCAATTGGAGCTGGTTTTCTTTGATAGGAACCAATGCCTCTTCAAAAACTTTCCGCATTTCCCGCATCAAGTCTTCTAAGTCAACTCCCACAGTTCTCGAAGGTTCGGGTCGACCGATAGGTGGAGGTGTTGCAGACACCGAAGGTTGGGTTCTCGGTGGAGATGGAGGTGGGGTTGAGGAAATCAGAACTGCACCCTTTCTCCGTCTCGGGACAAGACTAGCTTCCTCCTCTTCCTCTTCTTCTTCCTCATCAACAAGAGCAATTTCATTGCACCTCTCCGTCTTCTTCTTAGTCTTCTTCGACTGTGGGCCAGGCTCGTCCTCGTTATCTGTGTTTTTCTGCTTCTTCTTCTGCGGCCCGGCACCATCATCCTTTCCAACATCCTTCTTCCTCATCCTCTTCTGCGGCTTTTGTGAAGCCACCACCTCTCCCTCAAAGTTGTAGCTGGGTGTGAATTTCCGATTAGAACTCATGTCATCCTCAAGCACTGTCCTCTTCTCGAACAGAGCAGTCCACCTGGGGTGAAGTGGTTGGTCGGGGTGAGTCCTCCTGTACTCAATGAAGCTAATCCAGTAGTGTTGTTTCTTCTCTTCCTCCGTTGGGACGAGGGTAGGATTAACAGACTTTATCTCACTCCAGCATTCCGCTGCTTCTTTCAAGCCCAATGCGCATCCTCTCCACGTCCAATTAGCCAAGCGCGGCAACTTCCTTTCCTCACCTGCCCTCGGTTTTCCCAGCTGATAACCAAGGTGGGGTATGGCCTCGCAAATCCATGCCAGAAATATGTGCGGAAAGTACAACATGTTGTACTTCAGAAGACCGAGGCCATCCGTACCTTTATTCCAAGCCTCCTGACCCACTTGCTCAGCGAAAAATGGCCACAAGTACCTGGCCCATCCGAATTTGTTTGCCCATTCAAAATCCGAAAGCAGGCCAAACGGTGTTATGGATATTGTGTCCGCATTGGTTTTCACAAACGTCATTCGTCCAATCAGGCATACCATTAGCAGTCTCGCATAATCAAATTTCTCCTCCTCATTCAATTCTTTGATTTTGGGCTTCAGGTCATGCAAAACACTTTCAATCGCAGATACGTTGATGTTGTTACCGAGCTTGTGATCAGGGAAATACTTTGCAGCCCACGAGTATGCATGCTCTTTATCACCAAAACCAGTTGTTTCGTTGAAGCTCAACCCCGAAACTAAACAAAACTCTTGCAATCCAAACCGAACTGGCATGTTGTTTATGTAGAACCAAAACTTAGGATCTTTTTTCTCCGTGTTCATCAAAGCGTGCATGACAAGATTCACAACCATACTAGGAAAGGTAACGTTGCTCGCGCAATGGATGTCCAACAAAAACTTCACCTAGGGGAGCCTTTCTTTAATCAATTCCCGAACCTCAGGGCAGATATATTGCAAACTCTGCTTGTACCCTTTCAAGGCTACCCTCGTAGTGATGTTTCCTTTGTCGACTTTAACCTGGCACAATGGAAGCGGTACATCTCCCAACTTCTCGTCGAACTCTGAAACCTTGATTATTTGCTTCTACAATTCAAATTAAACTTTCATTAATAATGTCAGATAAATAATGAAATAATTCAAACTATTTATAATGGTCTGTTACTTAAAAGTTTATAAGTTTTTTCCTTATTATAAGTGTTACTGAAGTTTTTTTGAGGGTACAAGTGTTTGATGCAGTATAAGTGTGTCACATTTTTTTTTACGTGAAGTGTTGATGTGAGATCCATTACTGTTCAAGTCTATACAGATAAATAATTTTAAGTGTTCAAGTTGCAGGACTGTTCTAAGTATGGAATGAAACAATGGGTTTTTTTTTCATATTCTAACTGCTGAGACGAGCAGTATAAGCTTGATATACCGAGACGAGCATGACTCTCGTCCCAGTATAAGCTGGTCTTAACCGAGACGAGAACATTGCTCGTCCCAATATAAACTGGTCTTAACCGAGACGAGAATCATGCTCGTCTCAGTATAAGCTGGCTTATACAGAGAGGAGCGTGGAGTTCTCGTCTCAAGACGAATAAACTGCTCCTCGGCAGGGTCTTGCTTTATCCTCGTCCCAGTTTTATAGTTTCTCGTCTCAGTATTCATCTCGATTTCAAAGTTCCGACTTGTTGCAACTTGCAACCCAAGGACACACCCAGCTATCGATACACCATAAGCAAGATTTAAAACCCCCATTTCATGCTTGCAAAATGCCAAAATTGGATGCTTAGTTCACTTGCATCATAAAGCTAAAGCCCCTATCAGACTCAAAATTGACTTCATCTACTCCTAACAACCAGTTGCAATGTGGAATTCAGGGCCATACCAATCACAGAACCAGATCTGGAAACAGACGGAGAGAGATTTTATTATACCTCGGCGGCGAGATACTCGAGGACGGCGGCGAGGTAGATGGGAGCGCCAGAGCCGGTACGCTGAGCGTAGCGTCCCTTCTTCAGGTACCGAGCGATACGGCCGACGGGGAACTGGAGCCCAGCCTTGGCAGACTTGGTGACCGACTTCTTCCGGTCGCCGGCTTTCCTTCCTCCGGCGCCTTTGGTCGACTTCGTTGAAGCTTCCAATGATGGATTCGAACACTGGTTCTGATTGATTGGGAGGGAAAAGAGAAAAGCTGAAACGAGTTGAAATTGGGTTTGCATTTCGAGGGCCTCCGTATGGGGTATTTATAGGTCCCGCGTAGAAGATGATGGTTGGGGGGAATTTGGTTTATCGGACGGCTGCGATGTTACACGCTGGCGATCCGCGGGTAGACTCGAGAGGTCAATCAGAGCACACACACACTCTCAATGACATAAATTCATTAATACGTCACGCAGAATCAGTTTACCACTGCTACACCTCCGTTTCTTCACTAAACTGTTATGTTGACTTTTTGACAAATATTCCGATTATTTTGACTAAGTGATTTAAATAGTAAAACATCACACCTGTTTGAAAAAAAAAATCAAATGTTATAGAACAAATTTTACTATACAACAATATTAAAAGAATATCAAAAAACTACATCAACTTGCTATCTAAATTACCGGATAAAAGTGGCACCGTGAATAATGGTAAAAGTTGAAACCGTGACTTATAGAAGAAACAGAGATAGTACTCTGACTATTTCAAGGTTAAAATTGTCTAGAGTAATAGTCAGTAGTCAGGGCCTAGATCACCTAAAACTTTCTGGAGTGGCTCCCAGCCCTAGCTCTAAGTACTTCAAGCTGAATTCGCATATAATCTTCGTTTCAATAGGGATTTTTCTTTTCTAAAATTGTTTAGGGTAAGAGCGCAATTTTCGAACGCTCTGTACTTTCTTGGTTATTGGTTTCAATACTAACTTATCAATTCTACTTAATATTAAGTCAAACAAAAGTTTCAACAAAAATAGCCTAATCAACATCTTACTGAGATAAACCGCTACCTCACTGTATGTTAAATTCTCATTAACATTTAGTCGAGTTGAATTTCCATGTATGGAAGTTTCTATATGGTAGTTTAATAAGAACTCGCAAAGTCCAATTGGACTCTTAAGCGCTTCAGCCTTGAGGTCAAATTCGCTCTAGCCCTTCAGGTCGAAGTCGGATATGATCTTCGTTTCAGAGAGTTTTTTTTTAAGAAAAAATCTAGTGTAAGAGCGCGTTTTTCCGAATGCTCTGTACTTTCTCTGATATTATTCTCAGTACTAACCTATCAGTCTATTTGAAATAAAGTCAAAACGAATTTTTCACCTAAATTATCCTAATCGACCTCTTATTAAGATAACATGCTACCTCATTGTATGTTAAAACATTCAGTTAAGTTGAACTTGGAATACATGGAAATTTCTATATGAAAGTTTAATAAGAACTTGCAAAGTTCAATTGGACTCTTATTGGGCTAGATAAATTTGTTGGGCAAAGAGAGCCACTTTATTGACTCCTCCTCACGTATGGGAAAACTATCCTTTTGAGATATCTTTTTTTTTTTTTTGGAGAAACATCCTTTTGAGATATCTAGGTGGGTTCTAGTTGCCCTCAATCAGAATTGATGCCTTGTCCTTGGTCTGTTTCTTCTCCTTCGTCCAGTTTTGACTTTTTCATTCGTAGGCATGTCACTTTGACTCGGTGATTTGGATATTAAACGATACAATTTTTCGGAAATTTTTCATGGTGTTGTAGAGTAAAGTTTACTGTTTTAGATACTGCTTTCCATACATGCGGATCATCGCCACATGGCAGTCATCCAGCATACCTAGCTGTGCTCCATCCATACCCGATCACCACCCGTGCTGATCCACGTGGGGGCTACGAGACAGGCCCCCCGCGCACCATAAAACGGGACTTGTAGGACTTAGTGGTTTGGAGGCTAGGGTAAGGTCCGTCGCGCGCATGCGACATCCAAACTTGCGCGCGACCTCTGGTAACTGACTGAGAGATCCTAGGCTTACGTGTCCCATCAATGCGGCTGATCTCATAACGGTCTCTGATACTTGCGAGCAGGTGCGTAACGGTTCCTACATACACGGTCGAACGTGCCGTTGGGGGTCTATCTTTAAGCCGCCATTTATGGCGCATTAACCCCTAAACGGTCACTTCCCCACTATATATAGGATCGTTAGCTCTCTGTTGCGACACAAAACACATTGATCCAGTACCATAGCTTACTGTGTCTCTCTCAGAAACAGTTACTAGTGCTTACTCTCTCCCTACACACACCTTACAATTCTCCATGTCCTTATTCCCTACTTGAGGTGTACACTTGGATATCTCTTAAGGATTTCCTTGTACACAACTGTACAATACCATGAAAATTTATAAAAAAATTACATCGTATTACTAATCAAATCATCAGATGAAAGCGACCTGATGAATAGCGGTAAAACTCAACACTGGAAGAAAGAGAAGAAACAGAGGGATTCGACATCATTTCCTTGGAACAGCGCACCATGATTTAGCTTCTCGATGAGAGGTAGTGCGTCGGTTTCCGATTTGACTATCTGATGGCCAAACTACAGAGGCTGCCGAATTCCTACAGTGATTGCTTGGGATTAATGCTTCTTTCGCCGTCTTTGCCGTGTTGAACAACGTGGCTGATCCTACAAGGAACTTCTTTGTTTCATCTCGTTTTACCAATCCTCCTGTTATTTAATCATATTTCTTGAAACTAATTTGATAGAAGTATATGTGTTTGAGTAAATTGTTTAAACCGTCATGCTTACCTAAAAACCACTAATTTTGGTATGACAAAAACAAAATTAAGAATAGTTACTAAATTCACGGAGTTTAAATTCTAAAAAAAATAAGTGTTTCATCAATAAATTTAAGGGAAAAAATGTTTTAGTTAATTATTTGGGTACAATTCATTTTCCACCCTCTAACTATGGACAAAAAACACTTTGCTCCATTATTTATGAAAAATACATTTTGCACCCCTGTCATTGGATAGAGGGTGGACAGATACCACCCTTCTGTTACAATTTGTTAGTGGAGGGGTAAACTGACTTTTTTTGTGACCATTTTACCCTTACAAATTGTGGACAAATAACACATTTCTTGTTCATTATTGAATTCATCATGTTCTTCATGTTCTTGGTGTTCTTGAGCACCACCTCCACTACAACCAAACCATCACCAACACCAACACAACAACAACAACAAATTATTACTTTTTAGCAATGATACCACCATCAGCAGATAAAAGCCTAGTTTTAATTCCCCCACCTTCAACTCCACCATTTACACCACAAAAGCAATACACCACTAACTCTATATACTCTGCATGCAACAAGAGAGAGATGGAGAGAGATGTGGGTTAGATCAAGAACCCACTTCTCAAAAACCCATTTTTTTGAATCGGTTTGAATCGATAACCCTCCCGCTTGGACTCCTCTTCGTGGATTTGAAGAATGATCCATTCAAAGCAGCAACTTCTTCAATTGCCAGGGAATTCAAAATAGCAACAATACCAATTCCACCCCATCTTCTGAAAATATAACCAGCCGCATCACAATGAAACTCCATCTTCCACTCATTTTGCATCAACAAACTCAAATCCTCCAATGTAACCTACCAATTCAAATCAAAATTCAAAATCAAAATCAAATCATTCATGTAGCAAACTAATAAGCTCCTAAAAACTAAGAAGGATGATTGATTAAGGGAGTACAAACCAAGGGGCTTCAATATTGTGAATGGATCTGAAGGGTTGGGTGGCGCTGCGGCGACCATGTTGGCGGTATTTCTCGTATGTGGGTTGGTGAATAGATCTGAAGGGTTTTGAATTATGGATCCAAATCCTAGTGCTTCAGATCCAACTTGTTAATGAAAACACGGCGCAGAAACTTGGGGCTAGCATTGGAAATGTGGTGGATCCGGTCAATATGATTCATAGAAGGTGATGATGGCAACCATTTTAGAGTTCGAGTTCAACTCTTAGTCACGGAGCCATTACCTCGCGGGATTAATGCGATGATTCGAAAGGAACGAGTATCGGTGGATTTACGATACGAAAGAATCACAGCAGTTTGTTTTGTTGTTGGTGCAAATATATTACCCGTGGGGGACACCAGTGGTCTTAACTCTTGCCAACATATAAGAAATACTACAAACAGGGGTATGGGTAGTACCTTCTCTTCAATTCTGTGGTCAAGAAGAATGATCACGGCAATAGACCAGTCGTAAAACGGAACCTAGTCCACCAAATAATATTGATCAGCAGTGAATCCCCAATCCAACCCAGATGCAGCTGCTGATAACCCCGTAATTGGAGTTATATTCTAGACTGATTATCTGACATTACGTGTGATTCGCGATGTGCTTTGATGAATATTTGATCGGATAGGTGAAATATTTGTGAAGTTGAGCTGTATGTGCATTATTATGTAGTCAGAGCGTTTCCACGATTCGTGTGATCATTTTATACGTCAAATATGATCCCAATATGTTTGGATGTCGTGTATCTCAGGTACCGTAAGTTCATAAAGTTGAATTGGGAGATAAAACGAGCTTGAAGATAAGAAAAACTCGGTAAAAGCCAAAGAGAATAAAGAGAAGAAAAGTTGGAAGAGCAAAAGAGACCAACATTCTCTATTTTGATTATAGCAATGAATTTTGAAGTGTGACCGATGGAAAATGAAATTGACTTGAAAGAACTTCCAACAGTAAATCACGGAGCTAAAATGAAGTAGGGGCAAGGCAGATATAGTCTGTCGAAGTTAGAGGAAATTTGGACAGCAACTCGCAGGAATTGCGTTGTAACTCTAATCAGTAAACAATTTTTGGTTGTAATACAATGTCAATAATCATGATCAACACCTTGTTAACATCAACACAGTTTGATCAATATATTAAAAAAAACATGAAAAAATATAGATGAATCACAAATGTTATTTCTAATTTGACTTGTATACTAGAATGGAGAAAATACATATTAGCACGGAAACGTCAATTTTCGACCCGCAGATAGTGAAAGATGTGCAAATGAAATCCTGTTGTTGGAAGTAGGTAGAAAAATAAAACCCGTTAGGTATTTCTGGTGGGCCGGGTGAAGACCAAAGTTACATAAATCAAACTTAACCCACATGTTGGGCGGGCTATCAGGTGAAAAACTAAAAAATTATTGCATCACTTTATGGGCGATTTGGCAGGGTAGAAACTCCAAGAAATTTTCAAGAGAAGAAATCAACACCGATACAATCTTGCAACTCATTCAACGGAAGATTCAAGACCAAGAGATCAGAAAAGGATTAGTACTTAGCTTGGATGCCCGGGAGCCGAGACCGAAGACATCTCATAAGACGAAGATTTACTAGTTCTCCAGTTCGACGGCTGATGGAACCCCAGATCTAAACTTGCCACGGTCGGAGCAATTCGCAAAACAAGATCTGGTAAATGTATGGCTAACGCTTCAAAGTCACACAGCTGTGAGAGTGCCCGAATCGCAGAGGCTATAGTATGCATAAGAGCACAAAATGTATGGCTAACGCTTCAAAGTCACACAGCTGTGAGAGTGCCCGAATCGCAGAGGCTATAGTATGCATAAGAGCACAAAGGAAAGGAATCAAGTGGAAACATAGTCGGGTCTTGTTGATCGGAGATTCGACCCAAGTCATTGATGATCTGAGAGTTGCGATGCAAGGGAGACGAAGAAGGGAAGAAGGGGAGATGAAAGATCTTATCACCCAAGCAGTATCTCTCCTAAGCCAGTACTCGGAGATTGAAATAGACACCTGGGAACGAGAGTTCAACCGCGTGGCTATTCAGCTCGCGTGCCACGCATATTCCGAGGATAGTAATTGTCTATGGCTGGAACACTTTCCTATTTGGTTGAGAAGATACTTAGAGAAAGATGTATTCCCAATACCAAGTCTAGGTTCAATGAGTTAATGAAATTGATCTTTTCCTAAAAAAAAAAGAATTCACAGCAGCTTTTCACAGTGTTTTCACACATCAGCTTTCTAACACCACCACAACATTCCCAAACTAGCCCTCAGTCCAATTTGTATACTCTCATTGTCTCAAAATAACTGTGGAGGAATTCAACGATATTATAGAGAGTGCTTATGATTTATTAATAAATTAACTAAAATATCATTTGTTTTATTTGATCTTTTGATTTTTGAAGTGAAAAATTATGAGTTTTAAAATAGGTTTCAATAGAAGTAGAGTAGTAAAGCACCATTTATTTGAGACCTTCATTTTTTAAAATGAAGACACTAAAAATGAGAGAGAATAGTACTCTGTAATTTTTACTATTTTTTTTAGGGGAAAAATATATATCTTAATCATGGGTTGTCAGGCCCAGTAAATCATTGTTCTGTACATCATTCGCCCATTCCGGCGTTTGTGTATAGTAACTAATACTATCCTCTTCAATTGCTCTAGACGCAACTAAATGAGCAAATGTGTTGCCTTCTCTTCGCACAAAGAGGATTCCGTTGCATTAAACTTGGTCAATAAAGTTCTGCATTCTGATCAACTCCTTCATGTCTGAAACTAATCGTAATTCGCTCAACTTGCAACCTGCTCCATTACGAAATAAACCAACTGCTGTGAAGCTATCAAATTCAAATTGGACCCGAGTTATTCCAAGTTCTGCTGCGAAATTTATCCCCTCACGTAGTGCAGCTAGTTCAGCCATTAGAGGCGATCTTTGTCTTTGCAATCGCACCTGCCTTGCTGCTAGAAAGTTCCCCGATTGATCTCTGATTACCGAGCCGACTCCGGTAGCTGGGTAATACATTCTCCACGCAGCGTCCACGTTCACTTTGACTAAACCTTGAGGTGGATTTCTCCAGCTGCTACTAGCCGGTCCTGGGTTGATGCTAACCTCCTCGAATAAACCCCCAACAATAGCTTCTCTGTACCACAAAATGTACTCGGTAATACTTTTCACCACTTCCTCGATTTCCCCTTGGAATTGAAAGCAATCTCATTCCGGTTACTCCATATAGCCCAGATTGTCGTTACAAACTTCTCGCAGACACTTTTCTCTTCTCTTGACAATACCTCTACAATCTAATCTCTCAATCCCAACCCTTGATTTTTGCTCCAATTTTCTCCCAACTTTTGTCGCCAAACTTCCTTAGAGTGTGCACAATCGTAGAACAGATGGTTCGTCGTCTCCAGATATTCATTGCACCATTTACATACTGGAGACACATCTACTCCTCTTCTTCTTAACTTACAAGCAAGAGGCAGTGACGAGTGCCATAGTCTCCAACACGGCACTATGGCTTTCTTCGGTAATTTTAAGCTCCATAATTTATTCAACCACAATGCATTAGAAAGAGGGCCTGAGGTGGAAGTAGGACTGTTTGAAACTCTCCGTTGAGCATTATAACTGGACTTTACTGTGTACAATCCGTCGTCGGAGTGAACCCAGAAAAAAGAGTCCTCTGACCCATCATTGATTGGAACAGAGAACACTTCTTGAACGTCAATAGGCCATAAGACCTGCCCAACCCTATATGCATCCCATGTCCCAGTTTCTCCATTTATTAGCTCTTGCACTGTCAGATCCTCGAAACCAGTCGGTGCATTGGTGATTACTCCGTAAGTGTCCGGTCTTTTGAGCCATCTATCCTTAAAGACTTTCACCCTACTGCCATCTCCTATTTCCTAGACTAATCCTCTTTTGATCAAGTCTCTACCTGCGAGTATGCTCTTGAATGCATAGGAGATTTGACTTGATGTTTTCACCTGATAATCAAGAATTGTAGAGTTACGGAAATACTTTCTTTGAATACACGACATACCAAAGAGTTGGGATTTCGTAGGAATCGCCATGTTTGCTTTGCCAATATTGCTTTATTGAAGCCCTGAAAATCTTGGAATCCCAAACCCCCATTTTCTCGGTCTTCTTTAAGATTTTTCCATTCAATCCAATGAATCTTCCTCTTCTGCTCATCTCCATGTAGGGTTTTGATTCATGGATTGCGCAACGGAAGCATAAACAAACATAAAACCATGAAAAACCCTCCATGGATCACGAATCAAGAGACATAACGATGGTAAGATTTAGAAATCATAAACACACCTTAGGGTTCTCCTTTGATGACTTCAAACGCGAATTGTGTCACGTTCTCTATAGTTGATCCACGCCTAGAGTTGATCCTAGATCTCCCAAGTTCTTGGTGCTAGCCCGGAAGAGGAAGAGGAAGAAGAATCACGCAAAACGAGACCCAATAGGAGGGTCTCGGCCTCCTTTGGCCGACGGGGACGGGGCGGCGGCAAGGGGGCGGTCGGGCTCCCTTGTTGCTTGCTCTCTCTCCTTTTTTTCTCTCCCACTCTTTGTTATGTTCAATAATGAGCATCAGTTGTTGGACTCGAGGGAAGGAAGGAAGGAAGGTCCCATATTGATTTATTTGAGTCTGGCCAGACATTCTATAAGCACTATCCCTCGAGTGGCCTAGGATATTTGCTCCCGTTATGTGGGAGGGACAAATTCTATCTACGTCCACTACGATCTCTAAGCTTGCTTCTTATTGTATCCAGTACATGCCTTTATAACTACCCAGTTACGGTGTAGCGTTTAACGCTACCAAGATCACAATAATCCCCAACTAGAATATCTAGTGACTTCAAGTCTAAGGATGACATTACCATTGCACCGCGAGAAGCGCTTGTGACTCAACATAACATGTATGTAGCCTTCTCGGAGATGGGTCAATCCAGTGCAACATTCCCTAATGTACACCTATGTGTTGGATCGTGATATCTCCATATCAATCCAACCCCATACTAGTCTATAGATGATTGTCCCATTAATCATTATACTTGACTAGGGATATTTAAGATAAACAACACAATTGTAAATCTAAGGACTTAATTATATTAAATATCCAATAAATAATAAATGAATTTCTAGCCACAAATAATTCATACTAAACTAGATTGCCTCTAGGGCATCTATTCCAACAGTCTCCCACTTGCACTAGAGCCAATCTGGCGCATCTCGTATGCCCATACTCCTAGTGTGCCCTTCATGCTTCCACTGCGTGAGAGGCTTCGTAAGCGGGTCTGACAGATTATCATCTGTAGGAATCTTGCATATCCGAACGTCTCCTCTATCGATAATATCTCGAATCAGATGAAACTTCCTGAGCACGTGCTTGGATTTCTGGTGCGATCTGGGTTCCTTTGATTGCGCGATCGCCCCAGTGTTGTCACAGAACAACTCGACTGGATCCGCAATGCTAGGGACCACACCAAGTTCAGAAACAAACTTTCTGATCCAAACAGCTTCCTTTGCTGCGCCATTTGCAGCAATGTACTCAGCCTCTGTTGTAGAATCAGCTACCGTCTCTTGCTTGGAACTCTTCAGCCTCACCGCTGCTCCATTCAGGCAAAACACATATCCCGATTGTGATCTAAAGTCATCTCTCTCGGTTTGGAAGCTTGCATCAGTGTAACCCCTTACACGCAACTCTTCCTCACCGCCAAATATCAAGAAAGCATCCTTAGTTCTTCTCAAGTACTTTAGGATGTTCTTGACTGCAATCCAGTGACTCTCACCCGGATTGGATTGGTATCTGCTTGTCATACTCAAAGCATATGACACATCTGGTCTAGTACATAACATGGCGTACATGATAGATCCTATGGCCGAGGCATAGGGGATTCTACTCATGCGTTCCTTCTCAATCTCATTGGAAGGACAACCACTCTTCGAAAGAGTGATTCCATGTGACATGGGCAAGAATCCCTTCTTGGAATTTTGCATGTTGAACCGCTTCAACACCTTGTCAATATATGTACTTTGACTTAGGCCTAGCAACCTTTTAGATCTATCCCTATAGATCTTTATACCGAGTATATAGGTTGCTTCCCCTAAGTCCTTTATTGAGAAACACTTTCCTAGCCAATCTTTAACAGATTGTAGCATGGGAATGTCGTTTCCAATGAGTAGTATGTCATCCACATACAAGACCAGAAAAGCTACAGAGCTCCCACTAACCTTCTTGTAGACACAAGACTCATCTTCGTTTCTGATGAAGCCAAACTCTTTGACCACTTCATCAAAACGTCGATTCCAACTCCTAGAAGCTTGCTTCAATCCATAAATGGATCGTTGCAGCTTACAGACTTTGTTGGCTTGCTTTGGATCCTCAAAACCCTCCGGCTGTATCATATACACGTCCTCGAGGAGATTCCCATAAAGGAATGCTGTTTTGACATCCATCTGCCAAATCTCGTAGTCGTGGTATGCTGCAATCGCAAGTAGGATTCGGATGGATTTGGTCATAGCAACTGGTGAAAAGGTTTCATCATAGTCAATACCATGAATCTGTCTGAATCCTTTAGCCACCAATCGGCCCTTATACGTAATCACATTACCATCCATGTCGATCTTATTCTTGAAGACCCACTTGCACCCTATGGGCCGCGCCCCTTCGGGTGGTTCCACCAAAGTCCATACTTTGTTGGTATACATGGATTCCATCTCGGATCTCATGGCTTCCAGCCACTTCTGAGAGTCTAGGCCACTCATGGCCTCCTCATAGGTAGTAGGCTCATCATCTATGAGCATCGTGTCACCGGAATCGGTTACGAGAATTCCATACCTCTCGGGTTCCTGGCGCACTCTACTAGATCTACGAAGCTCTTGTGTTACCTGAACAAGTTGCTCCACAACTGCTTGTGGTTCCTGTTCATGTTCCATAATCGGTTCAGTGATTTGTGGTTCTTGAACCTCTTCAAGTTCTACATTCCTCCCACTTGCTTCTTTAGAGACAAACTCTCTTTCTAGAAACACGTCGGTCCGAGCAACAAACACTTTGTTCTCGGTTGGATTGTAGAAGTAGTAACCCTTAGTTTCCTTAGGGTACCCCACAAATTTACACTTATCCGATTTAGGCCCTAGCTTGTCTGATTGTAAACGTTTTACATAGACATCGCAGCCCCAAATCCTCATGAACGACAGTGTGGGACGCCTCCCACTCCACATCTCATATGGTGTCTTCATGACTGACTTAGATGGAACACGGTTAATGGTGAAAGCTGCACTTAATAGAGCGTAGCCCCAAAATGATAGTGGAAGATCGGTTTGACACATCATAGATCGAACCATATCCAATAGGGTTCGATTCCTCCTCTCGGACACGCCATTCCATTGTGGCGTTCCGGGTGGAGTGAGTTGGGACACGATCCCACACTCTCTAAGATAGTCGTCAAACTCTTGGCTCAAGTATTCTCCTCCACGATCCGATCGTAGGGCCTTGATACTTTTGCCAAGTTGCTTCCCTACTTCATTCTTGAATTCTTTGAACACTTCAAAGGATTCGGATTTTGCCCTCATAAGGTACACAAATCCATATCTACTGTAATCATCAGTAAATGTAATGAAGTAGACATAACCACCCCTGGCAGGCGTGGCAAATGGCCCACACACATCGGTATGTATGAGTGCCAATTGCTCACTAGTCCTCTCAACTTTCTTATTGAAAGGGGACTTTGTCATTTTTCCCAATAAACAAGCCTCACATGTCTCATATGATTCAAAACCAAATGAGTCTAGTAATCCATCCTTATGGAGTCTAGATACACGTTTCTCATTTATGTGGCCTAAACGACAGTGCCATAAATAAGCAGGATTTAAATTATTTATTTTAATCCGCTTGGTATTAGTGTTGTAGACAGGATTGCTTAGATCAAGGACATAAAGTCCATTAAATAATTGCGCACTAAAATAGTGAATATTATTTAAATAAAAGGAACAACAATTGTTCTTTATTGAAATAATAAACCCATCCTTGTCCAAACAAGAAATAGAAATAATGTTTCTGCTCATAGCAGGCACAAAATAGCAATTATTTAATTCTAAAACTAGTCCTGAAGGCAGAGATAGCTCGCACACGCCTATGGCCAACGCATCAACCTTTGCTCCATCCCCAACGCGCAGATCTACCTCCCCTTTAGCCAATCTCCTACTTCTCTTTAGATCCTGCATATTTCGACAAATATGAGATCCACATCCAGTATTAAATACCCATGATGTAGAGAAAGTTAAATTGACATCTACAACAAAAATACCTGGTGGTGGTGGAATCACTATTCCAAGCCTCTTGTCCTCCAGATATTTTGGGCAGTTCCTCCTCAAGTGTCCAGGCTGACTGCAGTAGTGACACTCACCTTTAGTCACGTCCTTGGCAATGCCACCAACAGGCTTAAGGGCAGGTTCCTTGGACTTGGCAACTGACTTGCCTTTGCCCTTGGAGGAAGAGGCAAACCTTTTGCCCTTTCCTTTCTGTACCATCATTATGGCCTTGCCCTTACCCTTGTTGATGCTCTGTTCAGCCGTCCTCAACATGTTGAGTAAATCTGGCAGTGGTTTAACGATCTCGTTCATGTTATAGTTCATAATGAACTGTCCATAACTCTCGGGCAACGATTGCAACACGAGATCGGTTGCCAACTCTTGGCCGACCGGGAACCCAAGTCGGGCGAGATTCTCCAAGTACCCGATCATTCGGAGTATATGGGGTCCCACCAGGTTCCCTTCTGCCAGATGACATTTGAACAGTGCCTTTGAGACCTCGTACCTCTCTACCCTCGCCTGCTCTTGAAAGAGCTGCTTTAGATGTTCGATCATATCGACAACATTCATGTTTTCGTGTCGCTTCTGAAGCTCAGAAGTCATGGTGCAAAGCATAAGGCAGGCCGCATCATTAGCGTCATCAACACGCTTTTGATACGCCTTTAAGGCAGCAGGTGTTTGGTTCTATGGACCTTCTGGAACATGCTCCTCTATTGCGTACAGTTTCTTCTCTTGCTTGAGAACAATTCTCAAGTTTCTGTACCAATCAAGAAAGTTGGTTCCAGAGAGCTTGTCCTTCTCAAGGACAGATCGTAGGGAATGTTGTGAACTCAATGAGTTGTTTGCCATTTGGAATTCTACAAAAGGAAAATACGCAAGTTTTAGTATTTGTGAATTTTTGACTATATTCAATAATGGCTAGTTTATCAAATATAGCTCCCACTATTTTTCTACGGATTAATAACCCTCAAGATATTAATGCGGAAAATATCCTTATATTTTCTAGTGGGCCAAGATCCATCTTTCATCTTCTTATGAGCTTGCTTTGGCAAGTCACCCATAATTTGACTACTTTAGGTACTTTAGGTAGGAACAATTCCAATTGCATCCCATATGCAACTCTTGGTTCAATTGGGCAAATAACTCCTTATTTATCCATCCATATGGATAATCCCAATTGATTGCCTTTAGGTTTCTTAATCAAATTAATAGCCTAGTTGTGTTCAACCTCTTATCTAAACAATTGCACATTGTTACGTGCCATCGCATTCCATCATGATTAACCAAGTCGCCATGCTTTGGCACGCACGAACTTGGTAAATAATGATGATAATGAGTGTTTAGATAACGAGAAGGCAAGAACACAATATTTGAATTTTGAGGGATTTTAAATTCAATTTTTAATTGTTTTGTTGATCATTATCAACTAATCTACCTATTTGAGTTTGGGCACAACTCCAAATAATAGATCCGGGTTGTCTAATTATCTTATTATCCTATATTCAATAATGGATCAGCAGTTGTAAAAATTCCT
Organism: Linanthus parryae; assembly: GCA_023055425.1. NCBI lineage: Eukaryota > Viridiplantae > Streptophyta > Magnoliopsida > Ericales > Polemoniaceae > Linanthus > Linanthus parryae. The sequence goes on from JALGPY010000002.1 coordinate 6,549,236, forward strand.
CTGAAATAGCTTTCTAGTACTGAAACAATCTGCTCCTTACCCGTTATCCACGCCCCGCTGCTATTTTCTATTCCTTCAATACGATTTCGGTTCCTCCTGATTGATGCTTTACGATGAAAAAACTTTGAATTCTGGTCTCCCTTACGCATCCACACTTCTCTCGATCGTTGTCGCCACATCTCTTCCTCCCTTAAAAGTAACTGAAGAATAGAATTGCGGACAGTTCTAGCTTCAGCTACTGCGGCAGCCATTTGAATTCCTTCTGCAAGCTGCGATAATCTGTTCCTCAAACGTTTCAACTGAGTTTTGACATTACCAAACACTTCTGTATTCCACCCAGTGAGTGCCGTGGCCATTTTCTTCAGTTTGCCGTCAACTGAATCGTTTAAAGTTAACCATCTTTCCTCAAAAAAAGGAGCACAACGATGATCCTGCAACCACATCGTATCAAACAAAAAAACGTCTATTAATTCTGAGATTGCGAATGATACCTAACGGCCAGACAACCTGAAGTGGTACATGATCGGACACTTCCGCAATTAAATGGTCCACTTTAACCCAACCGAAGACATCACACCATATATCTGTGACCAAGCACCTATGAAGACGCTCTCTAATAGATGACTCATCCCCTTGGTTGTTCGACCAAGTAAACCGAACACCCGCAAAGCCGAGATCCCTCAACCGTAATCGGTTCATAATGCCGCTAAATCCCTCTACTTGACTGAAAGAGACTCATCTTCCTCCTTCTTTTTCGCAAATAGACGTGAAGGCATTAAAATCACCAACTACACACCAAGGCTGCCCTTGAGGCCGCAACCGTTCTAATAGCAACCAAGAGTTATGTCTTTAACTCCTGTCAGGGTCGCCGTAGAACCCTGTTAAATAACCATGCTTTGACTCACTGATTATTGAGAAAAAGCCATGAATATAATACTTCGACATCTTTGACAAGGAGAAACTGATCTCGTCATCCCACATCAAAGCCAAACCACCTCTACGATCTTCGCAGTCATGGAAGATCCCGTTTCGAAAACCAAGCCTGTCCCTAATTCGGATCATCTCCGTTGCATAGTGTTTCGTCTCCATCAAGAAGACGATGTTGGGCTTCTGTCTCCTTACTAAACTGCAAAGAGAAACGACGCTACGGGGTTCCCAAGCCCCGCACGTTCCAGCTTAGGAGACTCATTGCGTCTTGCTAGGCTCCCCCGCAGCCTCAGCCACTATAGTAGTTGGGATCTTCAAGGCTGCCCCTTCATGTGTCGGAATCTGCAAATCATAAACCTGTGATGGTGCTTTTACCACTGTTTGTGCCTCCTCCTTTTTGTTGTGTGATGGATTTCTATGAGCTTGGTGAGTTGCCTGAATTGAAAATCTGCTTCCCAGATTATTTTGACGACTTGCTGTAGCATACTGACTGGTCCTACCCCAACGGGCTCCACCTCTACCAAGCCCTCTTCCCCGGTCAGTACCAACTGCGTTGCCCTTTCCACTCAGTGAGTTTCCAGAACCTCTTCCACCGGGCTGATTTCGGACTTGTGATTTGGAGATTTGGTTCGGGCTTAGATTGGTTTCACCAATTTTGCGTTTAGTGCCTGCTGTTATCTGGTCATCAGAGCCTGCAACTCCCTTTGCCTTTTTTTCATGAGTAAACCCCCCTTTCTTCTCATTTACTGTTAGTGGGTTCATATAGGAAGTCAACACCTCAGCTGGTTTCTTCGGATCATTCTTACTTTCGATCTCCATTGAGGTATCGTCCTCCCCTTCCGCATCACTAAAACCCCATTCAGTTTCGTCACCAGGTTTTCCACCATCAACCTCGCCTTATCCATGACCAATTACACCCGTTTCTTCTCCAGTTTCAGGAGGCTCTGTTTCTTCCTTAAAAGCATTAAACAGACGCCTTCGAGGAATGGGTCGATAAAGTAGCCATTCTCCAAAGCCGGGTTTATCATGAGTCTTCTACAGGTCAATTTTCACTAGGCAGTCGTCTTCAACGTGGGTCATTCTCCCACACCATGAGCACAAACAAAGGACTCGCTCATACTTGTAGTCAAGCCAAACTTTCTTTCCGCAAACTTCAATGTACTTACCCCTACGAACAGGCTTTGTGAAGTCCAAACGGATTCGAGCACGCATATAGTCAATCCCTTCAGCCGAATGAATCCTGGTATCTGTCTGCAATACTGTGCCGAAACTACGCAGTATCTTGTGAAGGTCTGCCACTGTTTGTAGGTAGATAGGTATATTTTTGACTTCGATCCACACATCCACTATTTCGAAAACAACGTTATCTGTGCTACAATCTATCTCCCATGGTTTGAGAATTAGCATGTTTCCATAAAAATCCAAGGTCCTCCATGAAGCACTGTCTCCATTGATTCCTTAGAAGCAAACCGGAAAACGAACTTTGATTGCCCAATTTCATGAATGCTTACCTCATCTCCCTCAGGCCATATTTTCTTTAACAAGAGTTTCATGGCCCATGTGTTGAATCTCACTGGAAGAATGAACCTCCCTACCAAGCAAGGACCACGTCCTTTAATGGCTGCCAAACAATACTCTGTGTCGAAAACCTCAACTTCTTCTTCCTCCAAAGATAGTTTCCCGAAGTCCATGGCTGAACCCATAGCTAACGCCATTACCAGATCAGTGATACTAGCCCTCTGTATCGCTTCAACGTCGTAACCCTAGGTTGCCTTCAACGTCGCCTCAAAATCGCCTCAAAATCTCCGACTATATCGGAGCCAGGAAACCTAATGAAAGATAATTTTTACTATTGATTATGTTTAACCAAATAAATAACGGAGTTAAAAGTATCTCAATGGAAACTACAAATCTTATGCAATATTTTTGAGTTGACATTGAAGGCAAGTTGGCTGGCGAAAGGAGTTTATAATATGATAATGTTCATTATTATTATTTTGAAAAAAAAAAGATAAGGTTCATTATTAGTTCTAGATCTAACAGTTAAATAATATAACGTGTAAATTCAAAATGAATTAATATATGTTAGCTTAGTTGCATATACTGCAAACCCTCAATTTGTGATAGAATTTCAAACTTCCTTTGCTCCAACCCATTTTAAGTATGTCATGTCCAAATTGAGTTATTTATTCCATCCATCTATTCATCGGAAAAAAATTATATTCCATCCATCTCCTGACGTTCGTTAGTTTACAGTTAAGTTCAAATTAATTATGAAGGTAAAATTGTCAAGTCCACAAAAAACAAGAAAATAAGAAAATGAAACAACCTGCGCAGCTGTAGCCGCAGCCGCCATTCTCACTGACACATCAAGTCCATATTCAGTCTAATTTACCAAAATCAACCTATAGTTCAACAGAATTCATCCCTTTCTTTTGTGTTGAAAACCAATTTTTAACGAAAGAAAACACAAGAACACACACACACAAATTGCAACCTACCCCCAACAAAAGAATGTCAATACAAAAATAACAACGGCCAGACTCTTAATCAACACTTAATCGAGAGGGGGAGAGGACCCGAGAGAGGCCGAGATCTCTCTCTCTCTCTCTCTCTCTCTCTCATATCTATGTTTCAGTAGAATTGAACCAACTTCCGGGAAGGAATAAGTTTGGAAACTAGAGCATGCAAATGTGACAAAGTGTGGGGTGTGCGGTGTGCAATTAAGCCTAAATTTGAGTATAACGGATGAATTCTTTACTACTACTTGGTCTGTTTCTTCTCTTTCTTCCAGTTTTGACTTTTTCATCCGTAAGCATGTCACTTTGACCCGGTGATTTGGATAGCAAAACGATTCAATTTTTCGGTAATTTTTTATGGTGTCGTAGAGTAAAGTTTACTGTACAATACCATGAAAATTTACCAAAAAATTGTATCGTATTGCTAATCAAATCATCGGGTCAAAGCGGCCTGATGAATAGTGGTAAAACTCAAAAGTGGAAGAAAGAGAAGAAACAGAGGAAGTACTTGTTATGGATGGGGAAACTCTCTATAAGAAGGAACCTCACAGAAGGAGAAAAAACCACAAACAAAACAATTCTCTCTCTCTCTATCTAGATCAATGATAATGTCTCATCAGAAGAGGATGATTAACAATGGAGGAGGAGTATTACTACTACTCTCTGTTTTGCTGATCATTATCATGTCGTCTATCAAGATAGAGGTAAGAGATCAATAAATGATTGAACTCACGCATACACAGTTACTATATTTTATACTCCATCTGCCTTTTCTAAATGTCTTTCCTTTCTTGAAATGGAAGTCCCGTGTACTCACTATTCCTTCAATTGGACATCTAGATTTTGGCATCTATTTACACGGTTCCTTCAATTGGACATCTAGATCTTTTGCAACCGTCCAATTTGTGTCGCCAATTATACAATTCATAACTGTAGTAAATAGAGAAATAAGATACTCTTATTGTTAAGAGTCGGGTTAAGTCAATGCGTATTCTCTTCTAAGATAGTCGCTAAAATATATTAGTTGGCTTAGTATATAACAAGCTTTTAACCCGTGCGATGCACGGTGTAATTTCAAATAAAAAATTAATATAATTAAAATAATCAATGTCTTATGCTGTCAAAATACTACATTGAAAAAGAAAACGCGTAGCATGATATTCCTACTAATGATAAAAAACTGAATCTGGCTCTATGAGACCCGCTCCCCATGTTGGCTTTCTTGCATCACAAATAACATTATTTATCATTAAATATTTTAAAATTAAAAAATAATTTTATTTAAAAATTGAAGAAGTTGACATGTGAGAAAGACAAATATATTCTATCTGAAAGAAAAGTCGTAATGCATTCGATTATGGAGGATTGCTAAACAAAATGTAAGGAGTATTCATAAAATGCCCTAATTCATTCCAAAACCTGATTTCTCACCGTTGTTGGAGCTCCGGTGTTGGGTCGTAGTTTCGTCGTCTCCTACTGGTGTCAATTTATGGCCTCATCTCATACTTGCTCAATATATAAGATGAAATTTGTGTAAATGTCTGAGATGCAATGGACTTGCTTATCTTTTGTCATCAATGTATTTTATTTTGAGTATGTATTTTTACACAATCATGATTTTTTCGGCAATACATTTTATTTTGAATATGTATTTTTACACAATCATGGGCGGATTCAGCCCATAATTACCGTTATATACCATGTCAATTTCGAAAGACAACTTTCCTGCAATTTATGCGTTAATACCATTTTTTTATTTCGTCCATTTTCATTGATATTTATTTTAAGTATCTAGAATAGTTTTTATACCATTTTTTCAGAAGGCAATCATCGAAAGTCTATGATTACCGTAAATATCACTTATTTTAAGTAAGTAGTTTTATTATAAAGGAGTTCAACCCATGATTACCGTCAATATGTTTTATTTTAAGTATATAGAAGTAAAAATAGCCGCTTTTATACAATCATGGACGGATTCAACCCATGATTACCGGAAATAGCATTCGTTTTAAATTTGTAATTCAGCCCACGATTACCGTAAATAGCTTTCGTTTTAACTATATTATATTATTACCTTGAATTTTACATTTAAAAATTGAAATTATATTAATGAATCCACAGTGCCACGTGGCAATTCCTCATGCAAAGTTGAAGGAGACATTCTCAAATAGTATATATAGATTTGGTCGGTGATAACCAAAAGGTAGGGTCAACTCTGGACTCTTGGTACGTAATCATTTTGTTTTCTAAGACGATGTTTTCTGATGCCAAAAGTAGTATTTCGTGTGTTTGATAAATTACTATTTGTTTGTTTTCTCGACAGGCCCAAGAGAAACCACCACCACCACCAGCCGCTGCCGTAGTAGAAGACGACTACGTCGAATCCGAGATCGATGACGCCATCGAACCCAGGGTCAATTACGTGTTGAACATGGAACAGGGCGTCGACGACGATGACGACGACGACGGCCTGCTCGGAGAAGGCGATGTAAGCTTTCGGATTCTACAAGTTTGTGATGCTTTAAAACATGTTCGATATTTTGTGTTAGGCTACCATGAGAGATATATTACGGTGGGTACCATACCAAATTTGTTTCCCTCGCGGTTTTGGGATGCGCCTCGGGCAAGTTTTCTATGTGTTGAACTACAAAATTGACACAATTTGATAATTATTTAAGTTTAGGAACTTTCAGAATCTGTGTTTCCTATTCAGCACATTTCGAAATTCGTTTTCATAATGAAATCTAATTGTTTACAGGCAGTAGAAATAGTTAATGACGAGCTCCTGAAAATCCCAGAGAAAGCCGATGTACTCTTCAAGATTGCAAAAATAAACGGGTCGAGCTGACATATAACAAGACAACAGACAAGTTCTCTTATATGATCACAACTGAAGGCAAGACAAATGCCCAGATTAGGGAGACGGTAAGCGAAGTAGAGAAAGTAATAAACCCATAAAATAAGCCTCCCACCTGAGACCATCGAAAATCAGCTGGCAGATCAAACTTAAGTGATGGTGGCAAAGCCAGTTGGCAACCCGTACCCGTATTCCATTCTTCTCAGTGTTCAATAAATGGATGGAGGAATTACTTGTTTCATTTATTCAAATATCCATCTTCAGTTGTTGTTTCTTCTTACTATATATAGATTGCTAGTACTACTCTGATCCATATCGTCAATTTGTTCCGGAATAAAGTTGTAAAAGTTAATAATACATGTTATATATGTTGTCGGAAACTTTATCTCTTCAATGAGTTTCTTGTCTTTTCTATTTTCAAGCATTAATCACGATCATAAAACTTCGACACACAAGGAGAGAGAGAGAACCACATCAGTTCAGCTACGACGGCTAGTAATTGGGAACGATGCAGTGATGCTAAAAGTTGTTGTGTGAGAGCCATTGTGGAGAAACTGGTGTGCAATCTAGAAGAAGAAAACATGTGTTTCTAAACATTTTGTGAAAACTATGATGAAATATTGATATAGCAATTTCATGTTTAGTAAAATAAAATGCGAAGTTAATAGTAATATTCACTGCAGTTTCAATTTAACTTCTAAACTTACTTGCAGTTTGACATTTGTTATCGAAAACTTAGTGCAGTTTTATTCGACCTCAAAATCTACATGAAGTTTATAAAGTGCTACCAATAAACATAAATCACTTATGACCTCAAGAAATCTTACCGTCATTTAAGCATTTACTATCTTTCTTCTTCGCAACAATTACAATTTTATGTGACACTAACTATTTACCATATCACATGAAAATTATTATTTACCACATGTATTCCCATGTACGGTCATATTAGAATTTAACTTCGCATGGTAATTGTGGTGATTGGTAAAAATTTATAAACAACAAGTACGTGCTGATGTCAAATTAAAACTGCGGTAAGTTTTCCATCACAAATGCCACACTGCGACTATTTACCACATCACATGAAAATATGACTGATTTACTGATATAGGCACACTTCTCACTAAGATAAGAGAATTTCTCTTCAGTTGAAGGGAAATCAAATCCTATTACTCAAAAGAAATTTATGTTATCTTCTCAAAAAAGATGTTACTTCCTGAGGTGTAGCTCGAGAAAAGAAGAACTCAAAAACTAAAACAATAAAACAGGGCTATCATGTGAATTATGAGTTGACATTTAGGTACAACCTGGCCATCACAATCCTCCCACAGTCGTTGACCAAAAAAGCAAGAAACCACCAGATCTTATATTTTGTCTAACTTTTGTGTAATGCTGAAGTACATCTCACACTGCGTCCCTAAATTCTATCACATATCATCAAATTTTAATTTTGCCATAAAATTTAATTGCAAAAATAGGATTTGGTGATTAGTAATAAAATAATTTTAGATGACTAATATAATTATAATTAGATTCTTTGAAGTGTTATTTGAGTTTTTCTTATTCCAATAAATTTGTGTACTGTTTTATTACATTAGTTGTGAAGTATTTTTATTAGGATTGTATGAACAATTTTTGCAATTTAATTATTTTTCAATTTCGTAAAATTGTTACGATAATAAGACAATTTCTTTATCTTTACAATTATGAAATTCATGATTTGGTAATAAATTTGATAATTTTTTGTGGGAGGCCAAAAACACATTTCTCTAAATTAATGAAATGTTTGGAAAACTATCTTATATAAAAATTGGTGAAGCCTATGGGAGACTAAAAATGTTATTTTCTAACAAAATCGTGAAATTGTATTTTTGAGGGTCAACTATGGAGGCCAAATTATTTTGTTCCACCAAATATAGGATTGAAGAAGTCTAAGTGAACAAAAAATCATACAAAAAATTGAAAATAAAGTGACGTGCATGGAAAATGTCATAAATTAAATCTCATTGTGAATATTTGAAGAAATTAGAAAGAATAAATATTGGTCATATTAAGGCATATATTGATGTGGCATCTAACAGATAACTTTTTGTTCAATTTTATGTTTGATTTTCTGTCCCTCTAGCACGGTTTGGTCTAAGAGCATATTCCACAGTTACATGTTTTACGGGCTCAACCCGAGAATCCAAATATGAATGATATATGCACACCGCAGTACAGCGCACTAATATAAGAGAATTTCTCTTCGGCTGAAGGGAAATCAAGTCCAGTTACTCAAAAGAAAGTTATGTTCTCTTCTCGAAAAAAATGTTACTTCCGTGAAGGTGTAGCTTGAGCAATGAAGAACTTTAACAACTAAAACAATAACACATGGCTATCACAATCGTACATCACAATCAACTACGCAAACTGTAGAATGTACGAAAAATGAATTCTTAAAATATTCCATCATGAAACGCGAAGGTGGTGTAAAATATGCGTAGATGTTAATCAAATTCTTGAGTTGACATTGAAACATAAGTTGAGGCCAATATGACCAAATGAATAATACCACTCCGTCCCAGCTCTTTCTTCCCATCCTGACTTTTTGACTCGTATCTGAGTCACGTTGACTGGGTGATTTGGATAGCAAAACGATGTGATTTTTTGATAATTTTTTCACCGTGTTATAGAGCAATCTTTACTCTACAATGCCATGAAAAGATTATCAAAAAATTGTATCATTTTAATATCCAAATCATCGGGTCAAAGTGACCCAATGAAGTGGTAAAAATTAAATTGGGAAGAAAGAGCTGGGACAGAGTGGTATATGTTATCTTAATTTGCTGATGATAATAATAATAACAGGTTGTTGTTGTTGTTCTTTTCTTTTTTAAGGAAATAAATTTCATTGACCTCAACAATTCATAATACATTCAGGAAGGGAACCAATCCAAACTTTTGCCGAATCTAACATAAAACCGAATTTCGCTAAGTTGTGTGATACGCAAAGGTGTCGGGTTGTGACGATTTTGTAAAAATCGTCAAAAACTATTTAAATAGTGATCGGCGTTGTTTCTAACAAACTAATTGATTTGACCGAACAAAGAAATCACTTTTCAATTCATTCGATGAAAAATAAACAAAACTACAACTTAGTTAAATAGAAATATTAAACCTAACCCTAAACTCTCACGGGCTTGACAAGACCCGATCACTATTTAAATAACATAATTAAACTAATGAAATAAATAAACTATCTAATAAATAATGCTGACTAACAATTAAATAAATAATTAAATAACACGATGATGAAGATACGTCTGACTCGTATCAACTCTCCCGCGCTCGAAAATCACCTTGTCCTCGAGGTGGTGATGCGAAAAATCTGCAACACGTGCGTAGTGACGTATGTCCGGATCAAATTGCAATCGAATGCGCGAGATAACACCACTTTGTAACCCACTAGCACTAAGGGCTAGTTTGGGAATGCTGTGGCGGTGGTAAAAAGCTGTTGTGTGAAAACACTGTAGAAAGCTGATGTGAGTTCTTGATAAAACGTTGTTTGGTAAATATTACGTAGAAGCTGCTGCGAAATATTGATATAGTAATTTGTGTTTGGTAAAATCAATTGTGAAGTTGATGTGAGAGGGTAAAATAACAAAAATATATGACACGTGTCATTTTCGAAAAGATAACTCTTGATATTTCAAAAAATTGTAAGGTTAAAATCGGTTGTAGATAAATTAATCAAAAGCACTTTCTGGAAAAGCTTCTCCCCCTTACTTCCTGAAAACTGTTGTGGGACAGCAGAAACTTACCGGAAAAGCAGAAATTTTATTTTTACCAAACACACTAAAACTGTTTATGCTGTCAGAAAACAGTTGTGCTGGCAGAAAGCAGTTGTGTTGGCAGCAGAAGCATTCCCAAACTCACCCTAAATCTACATGCGAGGTGCCTAAAATAAATAGGCCCAAAATAAAAACTAGGGTCAATTACTTATTACCCACCTCCAGTATGCCATAATAATCCATTTGCCACCTCCTGTTTAGAAACTATCTAATTACCACCTAATGTTTGATTATAATTACGATTAACAATTAGGGTGATTTTCCATCCAAAAAAGTGAGTTAACGGTGGTTTCTATGTCTTTTTTGTCCTTTTATTTAGGGGTATATGAGTCAATTTCATTTTAAATTTAAAACTAATTATCAGTTACATTTTACATTAAAAAGTAATTATCAATTACTTTTAAAAACTAAAACCTAATTAAACAAAATCAGAAACCCGTTTGTCTCCCTGTATTCTACCTAAGCTACTGTCTCTCTCTTCATCCCCGACGGTGGACTGAAACACCGAAACCCAAATCGACGACTTCGGGGCATAGTTGCGAATACCGTTCCGGTCCCGGTTCCGTTTTTCTCTTGGGAACGGAACGATCCCGGATCCGGACGGAACGGCGATCCGTTCCGGACTTACCGCACATTTATTATATTTTATATATCTACAACATACATTTTTTATAAAACAATGTAGATGCCCTTGCAACATCAAAATACAATTTTCTCAATGTTGTTTGACATTGCAATGCATATTCACTTAGTAGAAATTACATTAAAATTATATTTTCTCATCTATGCAAACATGTTATCGTAAACTTCTTAAAAGAATATGTGATTTTAAATTTGGTAAAACAATAATCAGACAATTATACTCATGAAATTTATAATAAATAAGTTTTGAACATTTAACACGATAAAGCTGAAATAGGATTTTTTTTTTTTTTGAGGAATTAAGCTGGAATGGTTTAAGTATGTAAAGTATTGACTTGAATCGCATTAGTGGTTTGGCCCAGCGGAAAGCTCTATCAGTAACAATGCCTTGGTTCAGGGTTCGATTCTTGGAAGGCTCACACACTTTTCAAATTTTTATAAAATACATTCTGGAACGTTCCGGATCCGGAGCGGAACGGCACGAAATAGCCGGAACGGCCCGAAATCGTCCGGAACGGGCCGGAATTTGCACCGGTACGAATTGGTGGAAGATCCGTTCAGTTGAACCTCCAAAACGGAGCGTTCCGGCCGTTCCGGACCGGAACGGAACGGGATTGACAACTATGCTTCGGGGTTTATGATTGGAGGATGCGCTATACAAGAAATAGCATGACCGGATTGCATAGGAATCGTCTGGATTCCGCATGACTGAAATTTCTACGGTTTTCGATGAACGAGTTGAATTCGATCCAGAGAGTGAGGAGGTCCGAGAGACGAGTCAATTCAGTGATTGGGATTTTGCCGGAGAGGAGGTTGAACGAGAGGTCGAGACGGTGGAGGCGGTGGAGATGGGAAATCCCATCTAGGAATTTTCCGGCGAGGAGATTGTGGGTGAGATAGATGTGTTTAAGGTTGGGCCAAGAGGCAAAGCTTTTGGGGGCGGAGGAGAGGAGGTTTTCGTGGAGGCTGAGGTGGCGGAGGTGGGTGAGTTTAGTGAGGGGCTCTATTGATCCGGTGAGGCTCAGGTTGTTGAGAACGAGTTTCGTGACTCGGCGAGTGGAGGGGTTGCATGTGACGCCGAGCCATGAAGAACAGGGGTCGACGGCGACGGCGGAGGGAGAGGAATTGGACCAGGAGAGAGAATTTGATGGGTCGGAGACAGATTTGAAGGCTAGAAGAGTGGTGAAGTCAGAAGAAAAAGCATTAGAGAGAGAAAGTGAGAGGAAGAAGAGGAGCAGAGACATGGAAACCCCATGTAAACTACTATACTCCTCGAAGTCAATAAAGACAGTGGGTGTAAATTAGGTCGATTACAAATTGACACAATGCCCTTTTACTCCGTCGGTTAATTTGGATGGAAAATCACCCCAGTTGTTAATTGCAATCATAATCAAACATTAGGTGGTAATTAGATAGTTTCTAAACTGGGGGTGGCAAATAAATTATTATGGCATACTGGAGGTGGGTAATAAGTAATTGACCCTAAAAACTAAGCTCAATTAAGTAAATGAGCTCAAGTGAGAAGTGACCCGAATGGGAAAATTCAGCCCAATAATTTCAACCCTAAGGAATGCTCTGTTGAAGAAACAACCCAGAAGCTACGTTTGTTGTTGATGGTCCCGTATTTTGTTGCAGGTGTGGAGTTGGATGGGTGGTGGGTGGTGGTGGTGTCGGTGGAATTGGCGGAAACTCAGCGGCATGTGGCGGCCCGAAGTGGAGGAGCAACTGAGACGGCGGGGTGATTGAAATCCGCGGCTGTTGTAGAGCTGGGAGGAAGACGGCGAGAGAGACAGTGGGTTGGGGGTGGCTGATTTTAAGCATTCGAAGAGCTTTCAGATCTGGCGGTTCGGTGGGAGGTCGTCGCCGGTTGGATGGACGAGGTCGACGGAGATCCAGGCGGTCGGGAATGGAAAGAGCGACGGGAAGGAAGGTTCGTCGGACTGTTGGTTCGCCGGAATCAGAGGCCTGGACGGTGGGTTCTGTTGGGTTTTGAAGTAGGTAACGCAGCGGAATAACAAAAATTTAATCCTACTCAAAGCCCACCACGGATCGTCAGGAGGAGATATCATAACATGATAAGGGACATAGTATTGTGTACCTTTTTGGTTTGAGAGATCACGCGAAGAATGATGTCCTCGTCTCTACGGTTGATCCACGTCTAGATGTGAGATCTAGATTCTTCCTTCAACAAGTGCTAGCTTGAAGCGGAGGAAGAGGGAAGAAGGAATCAAACAACATAGGGAAAATGAGGGGTTCGGCCCTCCTTTTTGCGCCGACTGGAAGGGGCGGACGGGCCTAGGGGCGTGCGCCTCTAGGTCTTGTCTTGCTCTCTCTCTTTTTGCTCTCCCCCACTCTCTTTGTTATGTCTAATAACATTAGTTGTGGGAAGGAAGCTAGAGCCTTCTTTATATACTCCAACAACTCCTTGTTGTTTCCATAAAAGTTTCCTTCCTTGCACAACTAGTCCTACTAAGTTTGCAAGGTGTTGCATAATGATCATTCTCATTAACTAATCATATTAATTAATCCAAAATATAGCTCTACTCTATTTGACGTGTGACCCCATAGCTTTCTACTTAGTTGGTAGTAACTTATTACTAACATGGAGCGGTGTCTAGCAACACATCCATGCCACCCAACTAATAGAAATAGTCAGTGATCCCGACAAACCTCTTGTGCCTAATATCTCATATTGCACTATCCCTTTGTCTCAATATCCGGATTGAACACGAGACATAAATAGTCACTCGTATATCCAATCCATAGTTCCTCGATCCTGGGAATATGCTTATGCGAGCAGATAACATCAATATCTCCATATTGATTTATCTGAGTCTGGCCAGACATTCAATAAGCCTCGCCCCTCGAGTGGTCGTGGATATTTACTCCCATTATGTAGGGGGGACAAATCCTCTCTACTTCACTACGATCTCTAAGCTTGCTTCCTATCATTCCCGATAGCTATCTTTATAATTACCCTGTTACGGTGTAACGTTTGATAACATCAAAGCACAATATTTCACAACTAGAGTATCTAGTGACTTCAAGTCTAAGGATTGCAATTGTATTAGCACTACGAGAAGCGATTGTGACTTAACATAATCTAATGTATCCTTCTCGTTGTGGATCAATCCAGTATGCCATTACTCCTAATGCATACCCATGTGTTACACTTTATATCTCCATACCAATATACCCACATACTAGTCTATATTTGATCGTCCTATTAATCAATATAATGGGCTAGGTATATTTAAGATAAACAACACGTTGTATCTAAGGACTTCATTTTATTAAATATCACGATATATAATAAATGAATATTCTAGCCCACATAACTTTTAGTGAAGTCCTTAGATACAAGACCTAGAGGCGCACGCCCCTAGGCCCGTCCGCCCCTTCCCGTCAGCGCAAAAAGGAGGGCCAAACCCCTCATTGTCCCTTTGTTGTTTGATTCCTTCTTCCCTCTTCCTCCGGTTCAAGCTAGCACTTGTTGAAGGAAGAATCTAGATCTCACCTCTAGACGTGGATCAACCGTAGAGACGAGGACATCATTCTTCGTGTGATCTCTCAAACCAAAAAGGTACACAATACTATGTCCCTTATCATGTTATGATATCTCCTCCTGACGATATGTGGTGGGCTTTGAGTAGGATTAAATTTTTGTTATTCCGCTGCGTTACCTACGTCAAAACTCAACAGTGGTATCAGAGTTACAAGTCGTAGAGCATAACATGATTTTATGTGTTACGATTTCAGTTTATACACCGTATTATTGTTATTACGCAAAAATTGAAAATAATTGGCATAGTAGATGCAAATTGAATTTGATTCAACATAAACAAGATCTAATTTAACATTTGATGTTAGAATTGGTGAGTTTAATCACATAGGATGTGAATTATTGGGTTCTTGAAAAATTAGGGTTCATGGACACATAATTGAAAAGGTGTTTTCAATTCTGGAAACAATTTTATGGAAACATCCATAAAAGGTAACAACCATGCTTGGTCAACAAGGAAGAAGGGAAGGAGGCTAGGGCCAAAACCCTAGCCGTCCGCCCCTCCCTTGCGCGCCAAGCAAGGGCCGCGGGTCACATGGGGCGGCCGGCCTTGGGAGGTATGGACTTTGCGTGACTGAGCCCAATGACGTACCACTCATGGATGATGAGCCTGCAACCTATGGAGAGGCCATGAAAGGCCCAGACTCTAATAAGTGGCTAGAAGCCATGAGATTCGAAATGGATTCCATGTACACCAACAAAGTATGGACTTTGGTGGAACCACCCGAAGGGGCTCGACCCATAGGGTGCATGTTACACCCCCAAATCATACGGCCGGCCGAACCGTATATTTGGAAAGATGCCTCCGTCCGAGGAGATAAACCCCACTGGATACGGAGCAGGATCGCCGGTTCTTAGTTAATACAACCATCGATAATCTAAATATAAGTTATTATACATTCATAATAAACCAGTGACATTGTCTGAAAAACATAAGTACATTACATTCGATATGAAAATTACTAGGTGTTGTACTATACAGCCTGATACTTTAGCCATCCGCGATGTGAACGTCCCCCACCTTACTCGTAACCTGCGGGTTTTGAAATAGCACAAGCCGACCGCAGGAAAATTTTAATCAGTAAAAACTGAGTAAATTCATACTGCAATAAGTAAAACGAGTTTTTGGCACAAAGCATTTATAGACACGTGATATGTAGCAGAAATCCACGGTAGTTGTTATCATAATTCAATTTTTCCATTCTCGTTATTAATTTGGCTGAGGCGTATTAGAGCCCAGCGGGTAACGAATGTCCACAGAGGGGTCAAGATGCAATATATATATCACAATAGGGTGCCTCTCGGGATAACGTGATTCCCAATTCACCCGAGCGTTGTGGGAGCCCCTACGTCAATCCCCGCTCGTAATCATAACTATGAGACCTTAAGTGTCGACACCCCTATACCGTAATGACCCATACTGGTATAAGTAGTACTCTATAGTTTTCACATATAAATAAAACCCGGGTGCACGAAGGCTAACCACGGGGTAGGGTATGTAATCTCGTGGATTAGCACCCTAGGAGGATCGACTCACATGCGCCTCCGGCCTTAGCCTCCACACACATCCTCTGTACATCGCCCCAATTATGTTATAGTGCATTATTCACTATCGTTTCATAATAATCACAACTGGTTCCAAACCATCATTTCTCAAGAGTATCATTTGATTCCAACTTGTCATCACATAAGAATATCATTGGTTCAAGATTCATATTTCCCAACCGAATATTCAAAAGAGGATTCTCAAAACTCATTTCACAAACATTCGATTAATTCCAAGTATCGGGGTTATAACGAGATCATTTTCTACGCACACAAAATCACATTTGATAGTTAAAGTATTGCACATATGAACTTACCGGTAGCAAGCAGCACGACAAGAGAAGTCCTAGTACTCGTACTCGTTCTCGACAAACTCGTCGTCTACGAATTGAGTGTCTACAAATACGCAATAAGTTATTATCAACACATAGCTTAATTACATAACGACTCTAGTCATGATTTATATGCAATGCGTGTCCTTGATTAACCTCCCAACCCCTTGTATTTATAAAAGCTTATTACTTATTTATTATTATTATTATTGTTATTATTATTATTATTATTATTATTATTATTATTAAGTAATTATTTTAGAGCAAAATAATTATGGAAACATGCTTATGATCCTTATTTTTATAATTTGAGTGCTAACCTATTACTTGGATGCTTTATTGTTTTTGTTTTTGTTTTGTTTACACAACACCAATTAACAAACATTTTCTTTTTTTGTACATAGTTATAATTACAAATAATTATATATAATATTTACTTGGACTTCTTGTTATAGAAAAAAATATTTTACTTATTTAATCATAGTGTAATTACATTCTTTCTACTATTTATAAAAGGCGATTTATAAATATGTTTTAATAACTTATAAAGAAGGTACTACGAGTGTTCTTCAAGTGATTTAATATTATTATTATTTTCAGAAAAACAAAAATTTATTTAATATTATTATTATTTTTAGAAAAATAATTTATTAGATTAATCTATTAGTTGATTTTGGACATTTTAAAACTACAACTAGTGTCCCAAACCAGTTTACAGAAAAGACACTTTCACCCCCCTCCCCTATCCCAATTAATTCAGTTTGCATGTAAAGACAATCATTTCCCACAGTTTTAGAAAAAGACACTTTCACCCCCACCCTCTAAAAATTCAGTTTGTATGTAAAAATAGTCACCCCCCAACAGTTTCGGAAAAAGACACTTTCACCCCCCGATTTGTTTTTCACGTATCGTCATCAACCCACTTCAACCAAATCGATCTTTATCACACAACTCGATTTTGATCATTGTAATGGAACTAGGAGGCGTTTTAGAGCTTACCCACGCGAAGAATCACGAAAAACGGTCAACGGACGAAGCGGGTCGAGCCTCCGACCGTCGGGTTCGGAGGTGGAGTTCGCCGGTGATGGGTCCGGCGTTCCTGGGCTCGTTTGAGGCCTTCTCAGGTTTCGTCGGACCTCCTGGACGTGAGGGCGACGGGTTTCAGGCGATGGGTGTGTCGGTGGTGGTTGGGCCGAGCTTCACGCCGGCGATCATGGCGGCGGTGGCGTCGGGCATGGCTCGGGCCTGGGTTGTTGCGTCAGCTGATGCTCTGTTTTTGACAGAGTGGTGGGTGACAAGGAGAGCAGAGCTTTGAGAGAAATGGAGGTGGTGGGTTTCGTTGATGGTGGTGATTTTTGTTCTCGGTTTATTTCTCCGGCGATTTTTCCGGCGGTCTTGGCTGGGCAGAGACGACCCAGCGGAGAGAGGGAAAAGAGGGGGTGAGAGAGAGATGGGTGTGCAGCGGTTTCTCTCGGTGGTTGAGAGAGAGGGAAGTGGTGGCGGTGATGTGTTGTCGGGTTGAGTTTCCGGCGGGTTTTCCGGTGGGTTGCTGGCTGGGCAGAGGTAAGCCCAGAGAGAGGGGTCGGGGAGAGAGACGAGGGAGAAGAAGAGGAGGAGGGAGAGTGACGAAGGTGGGACGGTGGTGGTGGTGTCGGCAGTGGTGGTGGCGATGGTGAAGGTGGTGGCTGTTATGATGGTGACGAGAAGAGAAGAGTGGTGACAGTGGTGTTGTTTGTGAGGGAGGGAAGAAGAAGATGATGGTGGTGTTGGTGGTTTTGGATGTGGTGGTTGTTTTTGTGGTTGTTGCCGAAGGGGGTGAAATAAGAGGGTGATGGTGGTGAGTTGTTGTTGTGTTGTTGGTGATGAGGAGGCAGAGGAGGTAGGGGGTGTTTATATAGAGAAGGAGGTAGAGGTGAGTTGGTTCGGGGGTGTGTGTGTGTTGCCGAGAGTGAGAAGAGAAACAAATTAGAGAGAGAGAGAGAGAAAAACAAGGGTAATGCATTTTGTGTGTGTGAGTTATGTGAGAGAGAGGGAGAAAAATGGGGGAGGAGATGAATTTGTGTGTGTGTGTTTTGTGTGCTTCCCGTGGAGGAAGGAGAGAAAGAGAGAGAGAGAGAGAGAGAGAGATGGTTTGTGACGGAGAGAGAAAGAGAAGGGAGGAGGGTTTGTGATGGATGAAGAAGAAAAACAAACAAAAGTGTGTGTGTGTGTGTTGTCCGGGAGAGAGAGAGAGAGAGAGAGAGAGAAATAAAAGAGTTGTTTTGTGAGAAGAGAAAAGTATAGGAAGGGGGAATGGATGGTGATGTAAGGGGAGAGAGAAAATGTTGTAGGGGTATTATTTTGATATGGGTATTGTTAATATTATTATTATTATTATTATTATTTTATTATTATTGTTATTATTATATATTTTTTATTTTAATTATTATTATTATTGTTTTACTATTATTTTATTATAGTATTATACGTGTATTATACGGGTATAGGAATACGGTATTATTATACAGTATAAATACACTATTATTTATATTTGTTTATGTAAAAGACAACTACTCCCCCCCTAAGTTTCCAAAATGCATGTTAGCCCCCGTATTCGTAATAAACGTTTTAAAGAAATTACACAATCACCCCCATTAGATAAATTCGGGTATTTCATCTTACCACCCTTAGAAAAGAGCTTCGTCCCCGAAGCTATCACTACAGTATGTTAATTGAGCGACTCTTATTCGAAGCTAGTGTACTAGATATGCCATAAATGCTCAAGTAATACTATAATATGCACAGGTGAGGTTATAACTGGTCATGCTATATGATATAATGATGCCTAGTACGTGTATGCCAACAATTGCTAATCGTAGGGTTATACTCTCGCAATTTACTTTACCTGATCAAACAGGTGAGGGTATCGTTTCATCATGTCAGCTTCCGCCTCCCATGTAGCTCCTTCTTGTAATTGGTTGGACCAGAGAACCTTGACCAGCGTAGTTGACTTGGTACGGGTGTTCCTGGTGTCGAGGATTTTGATGGGTTGCTCTTCGTAGGAAAGAGACGGATCTAGGTCGACTGGTTCAGGGTCAAGGACATGGCTCGGGTCGTGAATGTAAGGTTTGAGTTGCGAGACATGAAAGACATTATGAACTCGGCCTAGGTTGTTTGGAAGATTTAGGCGATAAGCAACTTCTCCTATACGATCCATCACCTCGTACGGTCCAATGAACTTGGGACTGAGCTTTCCCTTCTGGTTGAACCTCATGACGCCTTTGGTTGGAGAAACTTTCAGAAATACTTTGTCACCAACTTTGAACTCCAACGGTCTCCTCTTTGAATCAGCATAAGACTTCTGTCGATCTTGGGCTGCCCTCATCCTTTGCTGAATCATCCGAATCTGGTTTGTCGACTCTTCAATCATTTGCGGCCCTAGAATGATAGTCTCACTGATATCACTCCAACAAAGTGGTGTTCTGCATTTCCTTCCATACAACGCCTCGTAGGGTGCCATTCCTATGCTGGCATGATAGCTGTTGTTGTAAGAGAACTCTATCAGTGGTAGCTTATCAACCCATGACCCTCCAAAATCTAGGATACAGGCCCTCAACATGTCCTCCAGCGTCTGAATCGTCCTCTCCGTCTGTCCGTCTGTAGCGGGGTGAAAAGCGGTGCTAAACTTGAGTTCGGTGCCCATAGCCTTCTGTAGTTCCTTCCAAAAGTGTGATAAGAAATTTGGATCCCTATCAGAAATAATTGAGCTAGGTACTCCATGTAATCTCACCACATCCTTGATGTATGCATTTGCTCTCTTTTCCATATCCCACGTATCCTTCATAGGGATGAATCTGGCCGTCTTTGTCAGCCGATCAACCCCGACCCATATCTGGTTTAGGCCATTAGTTGACGTTGGCAATGCTGTGACGAAGTCCATTGAGATGGAGTCCCATTTCCATACTGGCACCTCCAATGGTTGCAGCATCCCTCCTGGTCTCTTGTGCTCAAACTTGACCTTTTGACATGTAAGGCACCGGGACACATAGTCTGCTACTTCCTTCTTCATGCCCTTCCACCAGAAGTTCTTCTTCAAGTCTTTATACAGCTTGTCTCCCCCTGGGTGTACTGAGTATGGCGTGTAATGAGCTTCTTTCATAATCTTCTCCTTCACTTCCGCACATTTCAATGGTATGCACCATCTTCCCTTGAACTTTACGCTACCGTCTTCGTCAATCTTGAAATCATAAACTTCACCCTTACTGATCTTGTCCTTAATCTGCTGCAGAAAAGCGTCTCCCTTCTGGCCTTCCTTGATCTCCTCAAAGATGCTTGGCACAATCGTCAAATTGCACAACATATTACTGGCGGTTCCCTTCGTACACACTTCAATTTCCAACTTGTGAAAGTCCTCGCAGAGCTTGCGTGGCAAAACCCACATAGTATTCACCGTGTGTTCCGTCTTCCGACTCAATGCATCTGCCACCACATTGGCCTTCCCTTCATGGTACAAGATCTGGAGATCATAATCCTTCACCAACTCTAACCATCTCCTTTGCCGCATGTTCAGCTCCTTCTGCGTGAATATGTACTTCAGACTCTTGTGATCAGTGAAGATCTTACAAGTCGTACCGTACAGATAATGCCTCCATATATTTAGAGCAAACACTATAGCAGCCAACTCCAAGTCATGAGTGAGGTAGTTCTCTTCGTATGGCTTTAGCTGCCTGGAAGCATAAGCAATCACCTTCCCATTTTGCATCAGAACACATCCTAGTCCATGCTTCGACGCGTCACTGTAAACTTCAAACTCTCCCCCTTCTGTGGGTAAGGTCAACACTGGTGCTGAGGTCAACCTATCCTTGAGTGTTTGGAATGCCTCCTCGCACTTGCTGTCCCACACATACTTCGTCGTCTTCTTTATCAAGTTGGTCAGGGGTTTTGCAATCTTTGAGAAATCCTTCACGAATCTTCGGTAGTATCCTGTCAGTCCCAAGAAGCTTCGTATCTCGGTTACATTTTTCGGTGTTGGCCAATCTCTTACTGCTGCCACTTTCCCTGGGTCCACTGACACACCTTCCTTGGATATGATATGGCCTAGGAAAGACACTCGATCGAGCCAAAACTCGCACTTCGACAACTTCCCATACAACTTTTCTTCCCTGAGAGTTCCCAACACCTCTCTCAAGTGTTGTTCGTGCTCTTCCCTTCCCTTGGAGTAGATCAGGATGTCGTCGATGAACACCACAACAAATCTATCCAAGTACTTCTGTAAGACGCGGTTCATCAACTCCATGAATGTTGATGGTGCATTCGTCAAGCCGAACAGCATCACTGTGTACTCGTAATGACCGTATCGGGTTCGGAATGCTGTCTTCGGAATATCCTTCTCTGCTATCCTAAGCTGGTGGTATCCTGACCTTAAGTCAACCTTTGAGAACGTATCGGCTCCTTGTAATTGATCAAACAAGTCGTCGATCCTGGGAAGCGGATACTTGTTCTTTATGGTTACATTGTTTAGCTCCCGGTAGTCTATGCAAAGCCTGAGACTTCCGTCCTTCTTCTTCACAAACAAGACTGGTGCTCCCCACGGTGAAACACTAGGCCGGATGAAGCCCTTGTCTAGCAACTCTTTGAGCTGCTCCCTCAACTCCTTCAACTCTGCTGGTGCCATCCTGTACGGTGCCTTGGAGATCGGCCCAGTCCCTGGTACTAGGTCGATCGTAAAGTCCACTGCCCTCTTTGGTGGCATTCCTGGAAGCTCTTCTGGGAACACGTCTGGGAACTCGTTTACTACTGGGATGTTCTCCAACTTCTCCTCTTCTTTTGCCTGGTCATGGATCGTACAGAGATATGCCTTATGCCCTTTCTTCACTTCTGAGAGGATGGTTAAGGCTGACACAATTTGGATTCGGGGTCCACTGGTTACACCTCTATAGAATAGACGCTCACCATTGGGTCCACGGAACCTAACTTTTTGTGTGGCACATTCTATGGTTGCTTTGTACTTTCTAAGCCAATCCATACCTAAGATGACATCTAGGTTACCGAGGCTGTAAAGGATCAGGTCTGAGTAGTTCCGTACGAAGGATTTCTAGTTTGATTTCAGGGTACATGGCTTTACAAGTTACGATTTCTCCGTTAGGGGTAGATATGGCAGTAGATATGGGTGTGGGAGCAGGTAAATCTAGTTTCTTAACAAATGTGGATGATATGAAAGAAAATGTGGCTCCTGAATCAAATAGGACAAATGCAGGGATAGAATGGATAAGGAATGTACCAGTCACCACGTTGGCCTGTTCTGCTTGTGTCTGGTTCATGACATTAATGGTCCCAGTTGCAGTACGGGCGACGGCTGCTGGTGCTGCTGCATTGTTCCCTTGAGGTCGGTTGTTTCCACCTTGCCAGTTGTTTCCTCGGTTGAAGCCTCCTCCGTTGTTGTTGTTTCTCCCAGTGTTGTAGCCCACGTTGTTGTATCCTCCTCCCTGCTGATAGTTCCGCTGGTTCCCTCCAAACTGGTTGTTGCCTCCCTGGTTGTACCCGTAGTTTCCACCTTGGCGAAAAGCACCACTTCCTCCTCCGCGGTTGATGAAGTTTCCTCCACTGTTACTTCCTTGTGGTTTGGATCTGCACTCGAACTTCCGATGTCCCAACTTCCCACAGGCAAGACAGTTAACCTTGTTCCCATTGCAGTCTCTCCCTGGGTGATTGTTGCCACATCGCCTGCAATGGTAAACTCGAACCGGACCTTGTCCTCCAACATGCTGATTGTTTGGGTTGGGCCGGTTCCTCTTATCTCCACCATTGTTCCAATTGCCGCGGTTCTGAAAAGTTGGTGCTGCTTGGGTTTCAGATTTCCTCTTTCTGTTTTCCTCGAGGTTATCATCTAGCATCCTCTGCACATCCTGTGCTGCTCCGTAAGCGTCATGGAGTGTCTCGAAGCGGGTTACAACTTAAGTGCTCCGAATTGGGAAGTTTAGACCCTCCACAAACCTCTTGACTGCCCTTGCTTCTGTCGGTACGATCTCTGCTCCAAACCTCATAAGTTCCGTGAAGCGATCGTAGTAGACTGAGAGGCTGTCATTTCTTTGTTTTAGGTCCAAGAACTCCTTAAGCTTCTGAGACTTGACGTGGTCAGGGTAAAACCGTTCACGTAGTGCTGTCTTCAGCTGTTCCCAGCCAAATCCCGGCTGAGTGAGGAGTTCTTCTCCCTTGGCAGACCACCATTTGTCAGCTTCCTTCTTGAAGTAGTATACAGCTATTTCCACTCGTCTATCCTCCGGGCAGCGAACTGATTTTAGCGTTTTCCCGAAGTCGCGGATCTAGTCTTCCAAGATCGTCGGGTCATCAGTTCCATAGAAGTAGTCGGGACGAAGTTCAGCAATCCTTCGCATCACATCTTCTCCTCCAGCCTGAGTGTTCTGCATGATTTGCGTCAGAGCTAGGGTCGCCTGTTCCATGTTCTGGAATCGGATGGGGTCGTATTCTGGGGCTGGATCGCCTCGATTCATTGCTACTTGTTGAGTTCTGCGACTCCTGATATAGTAGCGAGGAGGGTTGGAATATCGCATGGTATCCTATGGGTAGAATCTCTTTCAAAATAATATCTAACTTACGCGCACATATACAGTACTCGTGTATGAGGTCATAGTATCACTGAAATGTTCTAAGGTCCACATATAATGCTTATTATCTCAACAATAACCAAATAGTAATCGCATCACAAATATTCTCATCAAAGCAAATAATCCGCCTTACAATAAGGCATATCAGATACATCAGGTAATTAGGGATCAAGCTACCCCGTAAACCCCGGCTAGTCAAATTTTATTCCTTATTTTTGTTTTCCTATGTTGATTTTAATTCTGAAATATTTTTAAACTTAGTTTAGTGGATATCGTAGGTTCGTACTAACTTAGAACCGTCGGCTCAGATACCATCTGTTACACCCCCAAATCATACGGCCGTCCGAACCGTATATTTGGAAAGATGCCTCCGTCCGAGGAGATAAACCCCACTGGATACGGATCAGGATCGCCGGTTCTTAGTTAATACAACCATCGATAATCCAAATATAAGTTATTATACATTCATAATAAACCAGTGACATTGTCTGAAAAACATAAGTACATTACATTCGATATGAAAATTACTAGGTGTTGTACTATACAGCCTGATACTTTAGCCATCCGCGATGTGAACGTCCCCCACCTTACTCGTAACCTGCGGGTTTTGAAATAGCACAAGCCGACCGCAAGAAAATTTTAATCAGTAAAAACTGAGTAAATTCATACTGCAATAAGTAAAACGAGTTTTTGGCACAAAGCATTTATAGACACGTGATATGTAGCAGAAATCCACGGTAGTTGTTATCATAATTCAATTTTTCCATTCTCGTTATTAATTTGGCTGAGGCGTATTAGAGCCCAGCGGGTAACGAATGTCCACAGAGGGGTCAAGATGCAATATATATATCACAATAGGGTGCCTCTCGGGATAACGTGATTCCCAATTCACCCGAGCGTTGTGGGAGCCCCTACGTCAATCCCCGCTCGTAATCATAACTATGAGACCTTAAGTGTCGACACCCCTATACCGTAATGATCCATACTGGTATAAGTAGTACTCTATAGTTTTCACATATAAATAAAACCCGGGTGCACGAAGGCTAACCACGGGGTAGGGTATGTAATCTCGTGGATTAGCACCCTAGGAGGATCGACTCACATGCGCCTCCGGCCTTAGCCTCCACACACATCCTCTGTACATCGCCCCAATTATGTTATAGTGCATTATTCACTGTCGTTTCATAATAATCACAACTGGTTCCAAACCATCATTTCTCAAGAGTATCATTTGATTCCAACTTGTCATCACATAAGAATATCATCGGTTAAAGATTCATATTTCCCAACCGAATATTCAAAAGAGGATTCTCAAAACTCATTTCACAAACATTCGATTAATTCCAAGTATCGGGGTTATAACGAGATCATTTTCTACGCAAACAAAATCACATTTGATAGTTAAAGTATTGCACATATGAACTTACCGGTAGCAAGCAGCACGACAAGAGAAGTCCTAGTACTCGTACTCGTTCTCGACAAACTCGTCGTCTACGAATTGAGTGTCTACAAATACGCAATAAGTTCTTATCAACACATAGCTTAATTACATAACGACTCTAGTCATGACTTATATGCAATGCGTGTCCTTGATTAACCTCCCAACCCCTTGTATTTATAAAAGCTTATTACTTATTTATTATTATTATTATTATTATTATTATTATTATTATTATTATTATTATTATTATTATTATTATTATTATTATTAAGTAATTATTTTAGAGCAAAGTAATTATGGAAACATGCTTATGATCCTTATTTTTATAATTTGAGTGCTAACCTATTACTTGGAGGCTTTATTGTTTTTGTTTTTGTTTTGTTTACACAACACCAATTAACACACATTTTCTTTTTTTGTACATAGTTATAATTACAAATAATTATATATAATATTTACTTGGACTTCTTGTTATAGAAAAAAAATATTTTACTTATTTAATCATAGTGTAATTACATTCTTTCTACTATTTATAAAATGTGATTTATAAATATGTTTTAATAACTTATAAAGAAGGTACTACGAGTGTTCTTCAAGTGATTTAATATTATTATTATTTTCAGAAAAACAAAAATTTATTTAATATTATTATTATTTTTAGAAAAATAATTTATTAGATTAATCTATTAGTTGATTTAGGACATTTTAAAACTACAACTAGTGTCCCAAACCAGTTTACAGAAAATACACTTTCACCCCCCCCCCCCTATCCCAATTAACTCAGTTTGCATGTAAAGACAATCATTTCCCACAGTTTTAGAAAAAGACACTTTCACCCCCACCCTCTAAAAATTCAGTTTGTATGTAAAAATAGTCACCCCCCAACAATTTCGGAAAAAGACACTTTCACCCCCCGATTTTTTTTTCACGTATCGTCATCAACCCACTTCAACCAAATCGATCTTTAGCTAACACAACTCGATTTTGATCATTGTAATGGAACTAGGAGGCGTTTTAGAGCT
This sequence comes from Linanthus parryae, assembly GCA_023055425.1. Classification (NCBI taxonomy): domain Eukaryota; kingdom Viridiplantae; phylum Streptophyta; class Magnoliopsida; order Ericales; family Polemoniaceae; genus Linanthus; species Linanthus parryae. The sequence continues at coordinate 6,575,517 of JALGPY010000002.1, forward strand.
TACCCACGCGAAGAATCACGAAAAACGGTCAACGGACGAAGCGGGTCGAGCCTCCGACCGTCGGGTTCGGAGGTGGAGTTCGCCGGTGATGGTTCCGGCGTTCCTGGGCTCGTTTGAGGCCTTCTCAGGTTTCGTCGGACCTCCTGGACGTGAGGGCGACGGGTTTCAGGCGATGGGTGTGTCGGTGGTGGTTGGGCCGAGCTTCACGCCGGCGATCATGGCGGCGGTGGCGTCGGGCGTGGCTCGGGCCTGGGTTGTTGCGTCAGCTGATGCTCTGTTTTTGACAGAGTGGTGGGTGGCAAGGAGAGCAGAGCTTTGAGAGAGATGGAGGTGGTGGGTTTCGTTGATGGTGGTGATTTTTGTTCTCGGTTTATTTCTCCGGCGATTTTTCCGGCGGTCTTGGCTGGGCAGAGACGACCCAGCGGAGAGAGGGAACAGAGGGGGTGAGAGAGAGATGGGTGTGCAGCGGTTTCTCTCGGTGGTTGAGAGAGAGGGAAGTAGTGGCGGTGATGTGTTGTCGGGTTGAGTTTCCGGCGGGTTTTCCGGTGGGTTGCTGGCTGGGCAGAGGTAAGCCTAGAGAGAGGGGTCGGGGAGAGAGACGACGGAGAAGAGAGGAGGAGGGAGAGTGACGAAGGTGGGACGGTGGTGGTGGTGTCGGCAGTGGTGGTGGCGATGGTGAAGGTGGTGGCTGTTATGATGGTGAAGAGAAGAGAAGAGTGGTGACAGTGGTGTTGTTTGTGAGGGAGGGAAGAAGAAGATGATGGTGGTGTTGGTGGTTTTGGATGTGGTGGTTGTTTTTGTGGTTGTTGCCGAAGGGGGTGAAATAAGAGGGTGATGGTGGTGAGTTGTTGTTGTGTTGTTGGTGATGAGGAGGCAGAGGAGGTAGGGGTGTTTATATAGAGAAGGAGGTAGAGGTGAGTTGGGTCGGGGGTGTGTGTGTGTTGCCGAGAGTGAGAAGAGAAACAAATTAGAGAGAGAGAGAGAGAGAAACAAGGGTAATTCATTTTGTGTGTGTGAGTTATGTGAGAGAGAGGGAGAAAAATGGGGGAGGAGATGAATTTGTGTGTGTGTGTTTTGTGTGCTTCCCGTGGAGGAAGGAGAGAATAAGAGAGAGAGAGAGAGAGAGAGAGAGAGAGAGAGAGAGAGAGAGATGGTTTGTGACGGAGAGAGAAAGAGAAGGGAGGAGGGTTTGTGATGGATGAAGAAGAAAAACAAACAAAAGTGTGTGTGTGTGTGTTGTCCGGGAGAGAGAGAGAGAGAGAGAGAGAGAGAGAAATAAAGGAGTTGTTTTGTGAGAAGAGAAAAGTATAGGAAGGGGGAATGGATGGTGATGTAAGGGGAGAGAGAAAATGTTGTAGGGGTATTATTTTGATATGGGTATTGTTAATATTATTATTATTATTATTATTTTATTATTATTGTTATTATTATATATATATTTTATTTTAATTATTATTATTATTGTTTTACTATTATTTTATTGTAGTATTATACGTGTATTATACGGGTATAGGAATACAGTATTATTATACAGTATAAATACACTATTATTTATATTTGTTTATGTAAAAGACAACTACTCCCCCCCCCCTAAGTTTCCAAAATGCATGTTAGCCCCCGTATTCGTAATAAACGTTTTAAAGAAATTGCACAATCACCCCCATTAGATAAATTCGGGTATTTCAGTGCAAGTGGGTCTTCAAGAAGAAGACCGACATGGATGGCAAGGTAGTTGCCTATAAGGGGCGATTGGTAGCCAAAGGGTATAGACAGATTCATGGTATTGACTATGATGAGACCTTTTTAACAGTCGCCATGACTAAATCCATTCGAATCCTGCTTGCTATTGCAGCATACTACGACTATGAGATTTGGCAGATGGATGTCAAAACAGCGTTCCTTTATGGGAACCTCCTCGAGGATGTGTACATGACACAACCGGAGGGTTTTGAGGATCCAGAGAATGCCAATAAAGTCTATAAGCTGCAAAGATCCATTTATGGATTAAAGCAAGCTTCTAGAAGTTGGAATCGACGTTTTGATGACGCAGTCAAAGAGTTTGGCTTCATCAAAAACGAAGATGAGCCTTGTGTTTACAAGAAGGTTAGTGGGAGCTCTGTAGTGTTTCTGGTCTTGTATGTGGATGACATAGTAATCATTGGCAACGACATTCCTACTTTGCAATCTGTTAAAGATTGGATAGGGAAGTGTTTTGCGATGAAGGACTTAGGAGACGCAGCCTATATACTTGGTATAAAGATCTATAGAGATAGATCTAGAAGGTTGCTCGGCCTAAGTCAGAGTACATATGTAGACAAGGTGTTGAAGAAGTTCAACATGCAAGATTCCAAGAAGGGATTCTTTCTCATGTCGCATGGAGTCACTCTTTCCAAGAATGTATGTCCCTCCAATGAGATTGAGAAGGACCGCATGAATAGGATACCCTATGCTTCGGCCATAGGATCCATCATGTACGGCATGTTGTGTACTAGACCAGACGTATCATACGCGTTGAGTATGGTGAGCAGATATCAATCCAATCCGGGTGAGAGTCATTGGATTGCTGTCTAGAACATCCTAAAGTACTTGAGAAGAACTAAGGATGCGTTCTTGATATTTGGAGGTAAGGAAGGGCTAAGTGTAAAGGGTTACACTGATGTAAGCTTCCAAACCGACAAAGATGACTACAGATCGCAGTCTGAATACGTGTTTTGCCTAAATGGAGGAGCTGTGAGCTGGAAGAGTTCCAAGCAAGGGACAGTTGCTGATTCTACAACAAAAGATGAGTACATTGTTGATGCGGAAGCAACAAAAGAGGCAGTTTGGATAAAGAAGTTTATCACTGAGCTCGGTGTGGTCCCTATCATCGTGGATCCCATAGAGTTGTACTGTGACAACTCCGAGGCGATAGCACAAGCCAATGAACCAAGATCACACCAGAAATCAAAGCATGTACTTAGGAGATTCCATCTTGTTCGTGATATGATCGATCGAGGAGATGTGAAGATGTGCAAGATTCCAGCGGATGAAAATCTTTCAGATCCGCTCACAAAACCTCTTGTGCAGCGAAAGCATGAAAGGCACGCTAGAACTATAGGCATACGAGATGCGCCAGAAGAAAAGAAGAGTAACAACACTTCAACATCATCAGCATCAATATTTCAACAGCAGCAGCAACGATAACACCAATATCATCTATCATAGCCCTCGTCTCAGCGGAACCACCGCCTCATTGGGTTTCACCGGAGTCAAATGGAACGGAACCCACTCTCCGATCTGGTCGAATCCGGTGGCTGGGTTTCGTCGGAGTCAAATGAAATGGAGCCCACTCTCCGATCTGGTCGAATTCGTTCATGCACGGGTAAAAAAAGGGTTAGAGTTTGATGTAGTGAAGAACCCTAACCCAGAATAAGAACATGGGTGTTGATTCGAGATGAATACAACACTGTTTGAAGGGGGAAAATCACCATATCCATGTCTACTGGTTGGATTTGAGACGAAAACACCAACCAGCGACGGAGATTCCCTCTGTGACGACGGCGTTCGGTGAGTTCGTGAGAGAGAGAGAGAGAGAGAGAGGGAGAGAGAGAGAGAGAGAGAGAGAGAGAGAGAGAGAGAGAGAGAGAGAGAGAGAGAATGAGGCGTTAGATTTAGAATGGGTGTGGGTGGATAGGTTAGATTAGGGTTACATTTGATAAAAGAGTTGGGCTAATACTTTGGATTAGTCATGTGGATTACTGTAATTGGGCTTCAACTCAAGCCCAGATCTGATTATTTTTTTGTTTAACAAAAATGTGACTTTTCTTTATTGAGGTTATTGTTGTCATTTTACCAGTTTAAGGTTACCATAAAAGGAAAGTTTTGAAAGTGAGTGGATGTCCAAATAAGGAAATGGTGCAAAAGAGTTGGGACGGAGTGGTATCTTGATTACCCCCCTTGTTTTATTTTAACATTTTTTTTTAATCTTGGCAGGTACTTTTGTGAAAAGGAATGCACACCCTTCAGATATGTGAATTTTATTCTTATTAAAACAACACTTAACACGCCCGTTTGAATTTAGTATACATATTTGAGAACAACGCCCGGTTTGTTTTGTCATTCGAGCTAGAGCGAGACGTTGTGCCCTTAGAAAGGTCGGAGTGTGTATGTTTGGACTGAAAGGTTATAAAGAGTATAACCGTTCATAAACAAATTGGAATTCAACCAAAACTTATATAAACAAATTCAGTAATTCATAAAGAAATCTTGGAATACAAACATATAGTTAGAAGCTGATCAATTAGAAATTCGGAAAAGAGACTGCTGAAGCTACAGTGTTCAATTAAATGTGATGTCATACGAAAAGCAAATCAAGGTATAGAAGCAAGGTAACAGGCGTAAGGATGAGTAAAGGAGATAAAGTGTGTTTATTGATTCGAGATGTTAAGATGGAAGTTGCAGGTTGAAGCCCCCTTACCTTAGTCTCTGAATTTGCCTATGTCCAACAAATCATGAGTAGCAGTTTTTTTTGAAAAAAAAATGATCTCCTTCATGGAGTGAAGACAAAAATGAACAAAATTAAATAAACAAGCAAAGCATCACTTCCCAGGTTTCAGTTCGAAAGCAGCAAAGAAAAGAAAAATATATGGGAATCACATTGGTCTAGATGGAGTTATTAGTTATTACAGGTGCTCCCGAAATGGTCCATGCATGGGGAGGGATTTCAAAACAAAAACACAGAGATAGAACATATTGAGTGTACTGAAATTCAATCCTCTCCTGAGAGCTCCATACCAGCGTTGGCCAAATAAGGACACCGGATCCCCTAACAGTGGCCATTGACGACCAAGCCTCCTTCAAATCGCCTCTCCAGAGCTCCTGATCACCACCGACGACGGCTGATTCGACTGAGTCTTTGTCAATCGCTAAACACGTAAATAGAGCATATCAGTAACCCTAACCGTCGACCTCATTAAGCTAAGAAGTGTGATTATCAAAGGGTTGTGACTAACAAATTATCACGTATAAAGACTTATTTACCCGCAGTAAATTTCACGTGGCAAGCACGTGATTCAATTCGGTCAGAAAACTTAACGTCCATTAGTTGAATGTACCATGGGTGCAACAAATTGAAAATGTGGGTATTGCTAGTGCAACAATTGAAACTGTGGATATGAAAGTGTAACAAAAGTCATAATATGGGTACTGTCGGTGCAATTTTGCCTTTTAAAATAGGTAGAAGTAGAGTAGTAAAGCACCATTTATTTGAGATCTTCATTTTCAAAATGAAGACACTTAAAATGAGAGGGAATAGTACTCTGTAAATTTTACTGTCTCTATTTCTCAACTTACTTTGTTTTTTTGTCACTATTCACTGAGTCACTTTGATCCGATTATTTGATTAGTAAAATGATACAAAAAAATGGTGATCTGTCCAAAGTGTTGTAAAGTAAAGTTCACTCTATAACACTACGAAAAATTGTCAAAACATATATCGTTTTGCTATCTAAATCACCGAGTCAAAGTGACACGACTACAAGTAAAAAAATCAAACCACGACATTTCAGAAGAAACCAAGATAGTACTTAGATTATGGAAAGTTGGAAACTACAGATAAGGTTGGCTGGGGAAATGAGTTTATAAGTATAACTTATACCAAAGATAAGGTTCATTATTAGTTCTTGGATAATGGTGTAGAGCATTCAATGCAACATGTGGGCAGAAACGGCAACCGAGGAGCACACGGTTTTGCAAAGTATTGTCTTGTTTTCTCTCAAAACCAGACCTGGTATTTGAATGAGCCTTTGTTGTGGGCTGTAGATGTAATTCATGATGATTTATTGGGTCTTCAACCAAACTAATAAAATGTTGGTTCCTAGAAACAATAAAAAATGAATTAATATATGTTAGCTTAGTTGCATACTGCAATTTAGCGCGCAACACGGACCGGGTTGGGCAAATGAGGGGTGTGTTTACTACTAAAACGATACCTATACTCAATCAAGTAGTCGCAAATCCAAACTCAATCAAGTCATTCGATTCTGACCAGTTCGACCAAGTTTAGACGGGTCAAAAGATTGTAAATTGTTTACAAACTTAAGTCTATGAAAATGACATATGCAATGTCTGGACTTTAAAGTGAATGCGGATCGGTTTGGCCATGTTTTGCCAAAATCCCCGACTCAATAGGTATGTGTTGGAGAATGTACAACCCAAACTCACCATATTCTTTTTATACTGAAGCCAACTCTAACTTATCGACTCGGCCCAATTCAGACGAGGTTGAACTAGATGTCAAATCTAAAAATAACATTTGGCAAAAGTATGATCTAGGTAAAAGAAAAGAAAACTTTCTTTTTTTTTTAGAGAAAAAAAAACTTTAAAGATATGTAAGCATAAATTTAGAATAAATCTTATACGAGTTTATAAATTTGATTTATGGACGGTATATCTAACTAAAATATGTATTTTTTTATGTGAAATTTAAATCGGATCGTACTGCTTTTAAACAGTTTGCTAACTCCGTAATCGTGATCAATGAAAGTGCTGCGAGTTTGAAATTATATAATTATGAACAATCAAGTAATATGAACGGGTGCTAAATTCGAACCGGTTTGGAACAGATCGATTTGAGGCTGCGGATGGACGAATTTTTCTCAACCCCTACTGCAAACCCTCAATTTGTGATAAAATTTCAAACTTCCTTTACTCCAACCCCTATCTTCCAGTTGTGTCATGTCCAAATTGAGTAATTTATTCCATCCATCTATTCATCGGAAAAAAAATATATATATTTCATCCATCTCCTGACGTTTGCTAGTTGCTGGTTGACAGTTTTTTATTTTTTATCGTCAATCGGGTTTGAACTCGGAACTTTATGCAGGGCTCATAACGCTCTATCACTTGAGCTACCACCTTAGCTGCTCGCTAGTTCACAGTTAATTTTCAAATTAATTATGAAGTCAAAATTATCAAATCCGCAATAAACAAGACAAAAAAAAAGAAAATGAAAACAACCCACGCAGCTGGAGCCGACATTCTCACTGGCACACCAAGTCCATATTCCGGCACTGCTTTCTTTGTCTAATTTTAGGCAACTTTTTTCCTTCTTTTAAATCATAAAAAAGTTTCAATTTACTCATTTTCGTTACAACTTATGGTAGGGGACTTTTCACTTTCTTATAAGACTAAAAAAATTAATTTTTCTAACTTTAAATTTTATTACTTTTTATTCATAAAATTTACTTTTTATGAGCTAAAATAGAAATGAGTAAGCAAATTTTTTTAAATGTGTCTAAAACTTTTTAAAAAATTTAACAATGGCAAAGTAAACAATATTTTTATCTTTTTCTAAAAAGAACTAAAAGGTCACCCCAAATTAGGTAAAGAAAACGGGGTCTCTGTCTAATTTACCAAAATTAACATTGAATCATCCCTTTTTTTTGTGTTGAAACCCAATTTTTTTTTTTTAAAGGGAGAGGAACGGACATAGAGGCCGAGATCTTCCACTCTCATTCTCTCTCATTTCTGTGTTTCAGTAGAGTCGAACCAACTTCCGGGAAGGAATAAGGAAGTTTTGAAACTAGAGCATGCAAATGTGGCAAATTAGGGGGTGTGCAGTGTGCAATTAATCCTAAGTTTTATTATAATGGATGAATTCTTTACTACGGTACCATACTCGTTATGGAAGGGGAAATTCTCTATAAGAAGGTACTACCTCACAGAAGGAGCAAAAACCACAAACAAAGCAACTCTCTTCTGTTTTCCTGATCATTATCATGTCGTCTGTTGAGATAGAGGTAAGAGATCAAGAAATGATTGAACTCACGCATATACAATTACTATAATATGTCTCTTGTTATGAAATATGTAATTGGACTGAGGTGAATATCCACCACATAGTTGAGTGTATTTTGTATTATTATATTCTGGTCCACAAGCCCACCTAATGTCTATATAAGGAGGCTTAGGGTTGGAGAATAAGATACATCTCAATACAATTCTCCCTACATCATGTCTCTCTCTTTTCTGTCTCTCTCTCTCAATATCGTTTCACAACACGTTATCAGCACGCTGCTTTTGCAGGATTCGAAGATCTAAGAAGGTACAATTTTTCTTAATATCTATATCTCTACGTGAAGAAAAAAGTGAAACCGAAGGCAAACACCAAGCTTACTGTCATGTGACAGCTGGGTGAACTGTCCACGCCTTCATATTTGAGATCAAATGAAACCCTAATTTTGTTATTTTCAAGAAATTTTTTTGTTCCAATACATAAAACATGTCCCCAAATTACTTTTGTATGATCTCTTAATTTAATATATCTCAGAAACATATTGTTTGGTTTTCATTGGTAAACATAGTCCATGAATATGTCTTTTTTTATGGAGTTTGGTAACTCCTTTTTGATCTTTTATTTTTCAACTTACATTTGAACCTTTGTATTGCTCACATGATCCACCCACTGACCCATTGTAGACACACATGAGATCTGCATAGTTTGTACTGTTTGTTTCTTTTCCACGCGCATGCACCACTATATCTGCATCGGTCATGTTTTTCTTTAAACTGTACAAAAGGATGTACTACCTCTGTTTCACCTGTTTCAGCCTACTTCACTTTTTGTCACTATTCACTGCGTTACTTTCATCCGGTGATTTGATTAGCAAAACGATATAAGAATTTGGTAATCTTTGCATGGTGTTATAGAGGAAAGTTTATTCTAAAATATCGTGAAAAATTGTTAAAAAATTACATCGTTTTGGTACCCAAATCACCAAGTCAAAGTGACTCAGTTACGGGTTAAAAAGTCAAACGCAGACGAAACAGACGAAACGGAGGTAGTATTATTTCCATCATATATGAGTTAATAGTTCACTGGATCAAAGACGAAGAATAACCCAACTTCGACTAAAATAAAAAAGAAGCCCTAAATTCGATTCTGTACACTTCGGCTATTAATTTTGTAAATCTGCTGGTTATTTATTTTCCTTCGTTTTACATACTAGCCAAAGTTGACCATCTTGCAAAAGTGTTATTGATATAAGAGTCGTGTTTGATACATGAAGATATGAATTAAAACAAGTATTAATAGTAATTTGAAGTAACGACCATCTATTTTTGTGACCTGAAGTCACAAGCATCATTCTTCGATCGTCGTAACCTGAAGTTACGAAAGTTCTCTTTTATGACCTGAAGTCATAATAGTTTATTGTTCCGTCTCCTGAAGAGATGTCTGACAGATTTTTTTCTTCTTCTAACACTCCTGAAGAGGTTATATTATGTTACTTTATTTTATTCAGTTGTTACGCAATATTTTTTTAATTGCGTAAAGATGTGATTGTAACCTGAAGTTACAACATAACTAAACAAGCGCACCTGGAAGATGCAACTATTTCATGGCTTGTAACCTGAAGTTACAATATATTTTATGACCTGAAGTCATAACATATTAAATCTCCAGAAGAGATGTTTACAATCATTGCTAATGTCAAACCTCCTGAAGAGGTAGTGCCCGTTGTTCTTTAATTTATTTTACTTTTATGCACTTAAATTTTCAGTATTTTGATTTTTTTATTTCAACTTATTACGGATAAAAACGAATCTCCTGAAGAGGTTTCGTAGCGGCTATTGGCATTCATGTATAGCCACGTAATTTGTGCTTGAAGTAACGAATTACATCCGATTACTCATAACCCGTAGTTATGACTTTCATAACCTGAAGTTATGAAATATTATAAATACTGATCTCCTGAAGAGATTGCTACAGTTCAAATAAATATCAACCCTCCTGAAGAGGTTATACTATGTTTATTTCTTGTATCATATACATTTTTTTTCTTGTATATTATTTTGCCGTTTATACGCCTGTAATTGATTCACATAGAGCATCCAGAAGATGTTCTTAGTCCATGAGTTTGATTGGTCCTAAGCTATGTATATGCTTATAAGTCATATTTTCATACCAGAAGTTATGAAAATTATGAAGATGTTTATAACATGGACTTATAAAATAACATGAAAAGATCTCCTTGAAGAGAGAATCTACAACCGCTCACTTTTGAATAAAAATATTGACATTTACGTCCCTTTTTGGGTTTCTTGGAAGAAACTTTGATTAGAGAACTACGGCGTCCAAGAGATTGCTTATTGTCAATATTTTTGTTTTCATTTGAGGATTGGTTTATACAAAGTACATATGAGACAAATTGATGCCTGAAGCACCAAGAAAGTATCATTACGGTTATGATCATATTGCTCGCGTCATGAGGGGGAGAATGGGTCCTATTGCATGACGTGAGCCAAAATATCATTGTCTCTACGGGTATGTACTAATGCAAAATCCCAATAACATGGATAGCTTCTCGACTAATGGGTGTCGATTTGGGTATACACTTTAAGCATAAAAGGGTTGCTTGTGTACATATGTTGATGCTCCAGAAGAGGTTCATAAATTAAAGCATCCAAAATAATTTGGGATATGGTTAACATGCTCTACAAATTAAGAACACAAGATTGTGGAGAAATCTTGGGGGTTCATACATACATCATCATAATTGATCAAAACCAACGTTGGTAATTGAATAGCCCTGGGAGAGGCTACTAGCTCTGGAAGTAGCTAAAGGTACCTTAATACAACACTATGATCCTATTAATAATGATGATACAATTGAGGAAGCGCTATATAAATCATATGATGGGGAAAATGTTGACTAAATAGTTATTGGCCAAAAGAAAGTCAACAAATGCATAAAGATTGATGGGGTAAATAAATTGAATATGTAGAGCAAAAATGTATAGTACTCAAAGTACTAACAACCCCAAGCATAAATAAAAATCTATGCATAAACTACATATACGCTTTTGAGCGTGTGATTTATGTAGATATTGTATATCTGCTGTTAAGCGTGGGATCTATGTTGAGACTACATATCCGCTGGTATGTGTGGGATTTGTCTTGAGGTTTATGTCCGCTTTTAAGCGTGGGACTTGTAAAATGAGAAACATGATATATGGGTCATGATAAATTCTCATTAGTATAATCATCTCGAGGTGAGAATGATGTAACGTTGTATTAGTCTCGGGGACTAAGGAACAACAAAAGATGGGTTTAAAAGTAATTAGTTACAAATACGATCCTACGAATCACAAATTTGTGAAATCCATGGATGTTGGTACCCATGAGAAATATATTTTTAGCCTGAAGCAAATCAAAAGTGTACACTCGCGAGTAGTTTTAGATGCATATGCATTTTTATTAAGTATGATTATTACTAGCATATTATTGTATTCTTGTTTTGCAACGAATTTATTTGTCAGGTACAAGGATGTTCCAATGAGGGGGAGATCAAATGAAATGCTAAAAGCGCGGCACTCTTTTTCCTTTGCTACGGTTTTTGTCCCATAGGGTTTTTCCTAGCAAGGTTTTAACGAGGCTTGCGAAGATTATCTAGATGCGTTCCAGAAGAATGTCATCTCCTATGTTGAGCTAATAGAATTCAATAGATGTACTCTTTTTCCTTAGTCATTGATTTTTTCCCACTGGATTTTTCATGACAAGGTTTTAATGAGGCATCGTAGTGGTGAATATTCAAGGGGGAGTGTTATGAAATATGTAAATGGACTGAGGTGAATATCCACCACATAGTTGAGTGTATTTTGTATTATTATATTCTGGTCCACAAGCCCACCTAATGCCTATAAGGAGGCTTAGGGTTGGAGAATAAGATACATCTCAATACAATTCTCCCTACATCATGTCTCTCTCTCTTTTCTGTCTCTCTCTCTCTCAATATCGTTTCACAACATCTCTTGTATTGTTGTTGATCATTCTTCTTACTCATTTTACTTAGATCAATATATATACTCCATCTGCCTTTTCTAAATGTCTTTCCTTTCTTGAAATGGAAGTCCCGTGTACTCACTATTCCTTCAATTGGACATCTAGATTTTGGCATCTATTTACACAGTTCCTTCAATTGGACATCTAGATCTTTTGCAACCGTCCAATTTGTGTCGCCAATGTATACAATTCATAACTGTAGTAAATAGAGAAATAAGATACTCTTATTGTTAAGAGTCGGGTTAAGTCAATGCGTATTCTCTTCTAAGATAGTCGCTAAAATATATTAGTTGGCTTAGTATATAATTTGGTCGGTGATAACCAAAAGGTAGGGTCAACTCTGGACTCTTGGTAAGTAATCATTTTGTTTTCTAAGACGATGTTTTCTGATGCCAAAAGTAGTATTTCGTGTGTTTGATAAATTACTATTTGTTTGTTTTCTCGACAGGCCCAAGAGAAACCACCACCACCAGCAGCCTCTGCCGTAGTAGAAGACGACTACGTCGAATCCGAGATCGATGTCGCCATCGAACCCAGGGTCAATTACGTGTTGAACATGGAACAGGGCGTCGACGACGATGACGACGACGACGGCCTGCTCGAAGAAGGCGATGTAAGCTTTCGGATTCTACAAGTTTGTGATGCTTTACAACATGTTTGATTTTTTATGTTAGGCTACCATGAGAGATATATTACAGTGGGTATTATCCCAAATATATTTCCCTCGCGCCCGCCAGCAAGTTATTCGTCTTCATAATAAAATCTAATCGTTTTTACAGACTGAATAGGAAGCATTCAATATTCAGCTGGCAGATCAAACTAAGTGATGGTGGCAAAACCAGTTCGCAACCCCTGAGTTGTATTTCATTCTTCTCAGCGTTCAATAAATGGATGGAAGGATTATTTGTTTGATTTCTTCAATTTCCATCTTCAGTTGCTGTTTCTTCTCACGATATATAGATCGCTAGTGCTACTACTCCGCTCCAAATCGTTAATTTGTTCTCGAATAAAGTTGTGAACAGATAATAATATATATTATATATTGTTGGGATTTTTGGTTGATTCAAAATCCTAGCATGGAATGGTCAAAGGGTAGTTTTTGGAAGTAATTACATTACTTTGGCAACAAGGAATCTCTTTGATTCCTTGTAGGGGTCTACTTTGACTAATATATTTGGTAGTGTCCTTATTGGGTCAGGAAACAATTTAGGAATTATTTCCTAGTTTGTCTCGGATTAGTTTTGGACATTACTTGGGCTCCAAGTCTTTTACTAGTATATAAGTAGATGCTAGGGTCATGACTTGGTGTGTGCTTGTAATTGGGTTGTCTTCTCATCAATAAATTGGGTTGGTTTGGTCGTGGATGTAGCTAGTCTCAAAACTAGTGAACCACGTTAAATTTCTTGTGTTCTTGATCTTATTGTTATTGTTTTTCCTTTCTCTTGTCTCTCGCGTATTGGAATCCTAACAAGTGGTATCAGAGCCTGGTTCGTTGAGTCTCAAGAGAAGCAATGGCGAGTTCGTGATCAAGATCTGTTGGGTTTGATGGGAAGTTTGGGTTTCCGCTGGTTGGCCTCTGAAACAGGGGGTGCAAGCACACCAAGCCTTTGTTGGGAGGCTATTGGGTTCCTTGTTGTGGGAGCTATCGGGCTCTTGTTGTGGAGCATCGGAATGGTGGATCTAGTTTTAGTACATCCGGCACGCTTTCGGTTCCGGCATGCGTCAATCGATATGGCGTGCTCAACCCGGCGAGTGATCTGGATCTATATCTGGATTTGGCAACTAGGAGGATTCAAGTCTAGGTGGAGGCGACTCGAATCAACTAGCAAATTGAGGGAGAAACGTCATTGGAAGAGGGAGTGTCCTAAAACTCGTTCACCTGTAGATCTCGCTTCAGGTGGAGGAGGAGGGACGCTCAAGGTTGGTGATGATCTCTAAGTCCCTTGAGGGCGGATCGGGCTCCAGGCATGGAGCATAGAGCGTGTTATTGGGCACGCGGGTTGGTGGCGCGATTGGATCTTGGATTGGCGCGCTTCGGTTATTGGTTTTGCGCATTGGTGCGGGTGGCGGCGCAAATTGGCATGACATTGTTTGATAGGCACTTTTGTCACTAAGTGTCATTGGAGTGACGTTGGGGTACGCATTAGCCCAGGGCCGTCTCTACCATTAGGCCAACTTACTGCTTGCCTAGGGCCCCGATAATGGGAGGGGCCTAATTTTCAACAACAATGAGGGTTATATAATAAAATTCACGTATGTATTATTTGATTCCTAATTTTTCTGACAAAAATATATTGTATTACAATCAAATATATAGTTTAAGCAACAAATCTGAAGTCTTTTACTTTCTTAAAGTAATGTGTGATGCTGCTTTACATTTTTTTTTACAAAGGGGCCCCCAGGAGTTGGATTCGTCTAGGGCCTCCGGAAACCTAGAGACGGCCCTGCATTAGCCATGGTGCATTAGGGAGCGTTTATTGGGACGCATTGTCTTTGTGTTTGTTGAAGACGCATAGACGCGCTTGTTGGGGCGCATTGGGAGTGTGTTCAATTCCGCATATTGGGAATACACTCGAATTGGGTTTCTTGGATTGATGAGAAGAATTGGTTCGGTAGCTATGGGATTTGAATCAAGTGGAGGTTTGTTGGGATTTTTGGTTGATTCAAAATCCTAGCATGGAATGGTCAAAGGGTAGTTTTTGGAAGTAATTACATTACTTTGGCAACAAGGAATCTCTTTGATTCCTTGTAGGGGTCTACTTTGACTAATATATTTGGTAGTGTCCTTATTGGTCAGGAAACAATTTAGGAATTATTTTCTAGTTTGTCTCGGATTAGTTTTGGACATTACTTGGGCTCCAAGTCTTTTACTAGTATATAAGTAGATGCTAGGGTCATGACTTGGTGTGTGCTTGTAATTGGGTTGTCTTCTCATCAATAAATTGGGTTGGTTTGGTCGTGGATGTAGCTAGTCTCAAAACTAGTGAACCACGTTAAATTTCTTGTGTTCTTGATCTTGCTTTTGTTTTTTGTTTTTTTTTGCTTTATCTTGTCTCTCGCGTATTGGAATCCTAACATATATGTTGTCGGAAACTTTATCTCTTCAATTTGACTTTTTTATCTTTTCTATTTTCAAACATTAACCTCGATTATAAAACTTCGACACACACAAGGAGAGAGAGAATCAAAACTGTTTGGGCTAGTAATTGGGAATTGGTGCAGTGGTGCTAAAAGTTGCTTTGTAAGAGTCATTGTGGGAAAGCTGATGATGTAAATTCTAGAAGAAGAAAAAATGTGCTTCGTAAACATTTCGTGAAAGCTATAATAAAATATTAATATAGCAATTTCATGTTTAGTAAAATAAATTGTGAACTAAATAGTAAAATAAACCGAAAACCCACTACAGTTTCAGTATAACTTCTAAAATTACTTGCAGTTTGGCATTTGTTATCGAAAACCTAGTGCGGGTTTAATACGACCTCAAAATCTACATGTAGTTTATAAATTGCTATCAATAATCATAAATCACTTATGACCTTAAGAAATCTTAGCGTCATTTAAGCATTTACTATCTTTCTTCGTCGCAACAATTACAATTTTATGTGACCCTATCTATTTACCACGTCACATTAAATTATTATTTACCACATGTATTTGCTTGTAGGATCATATTAGAATTTAACTTCGCATGGTAATTGTGGTGATTGGTAAAAATTTATAAATACGTGTTGAGGTAAATTAAAAGTGCAGTAATTTTCGATCACAAATGCCACACTGCAAGTGGGTTTGGAAGTTAGATTGAAATTGCAGTCGGTTTAAGGTAACAAATGTGAAATTTCAACGAAGTTTACCGTAATTTATGCTAGAACTTACTTAAAAAACACCTTATAAAATAATATATAGTATTAATTTAAATGAAAATAAACTCCACACCAGGTGTGATTGCCTTAAGGTGCACGTTCTACGGGCTCAAAGTGAGAATCCAAATACGACGGATATAGGCACACCGCTCACTAAGATAAGAGAATTTCTCTTCAGTTGAAGGAAAATCAAATCCTGTTACTCAAAAGAAAATTATGTTATCTTCTCAAAAAAGAGTTACTTCCTGAGGTGTAGCTAGAACAAAGAAGAACTTCAAAATCTAAAACAATAAAACAGGGCTATCATGTTAATTGCTACCTCTGTTTCTCATTTTTCAGCTTATTTTACTTTTTGACATTATTCACTGGATCACTTTAATCCGGTAATTTAGTTGCTAAAAAATACACATTTAGTAATCATTGCATGATCTGGTAGAGTGAAGTACTACGAAAAAATTGTCAATATATGATATTTCCTCGTTTCCCCTTAGTGGGTATATATCTTCTTTTCTCAAGAAAAGAATTGATTGATTCACATAAAAAGAAGATGTCGGTCGTTGCGCAATGATGCAGTGTTTTAATAAAAACGGAAAGAATCTAAAATAAAATTATATTGAAGCATAAAAACAAAATAAATGTGCACGTTTAAACATGTTGGACATTTTTTACTGATTCATCCAACTGAATAGATTTCAACAAATTTAAAGGTTACGAGCACAAGCAGACACGTGAACTTGCCTGATTCTGAAACCGTTGTAAACAAAAAAACAAGCTTTTAAGAGCCTGTTTTGTTCCAGCTTAATTTCAATAATTTGATGCAAATAAAATGGTGTGAATGATCTGACGGGAATTTAATATGAAAATTGTTTGACATATGATAAAAACCTAAAGTTAATTCTAATTGCATTTGGCAACAGTACTTGTAACTTTTACTCACAAGTTTACCACAAATTTGAGCTTATATCAGATCAAAAAATGTCACATGTTTGACGAATTGAGAATTCATACAAAAAGGAGGGTAAAATCTGGTGGTGTTTCACCCAGTCATGATTAAAAATAAGTAAAGCGGAAGATTGTAAGATATGTAGATCAGAAGTCAGATAAAATTGAAACATGATTTTATAACAGACTAAAAACAAAAATAATCTTTTGACCTGAGATTAAAATCTCTAAGCAAACGGGCACTTAAGTGGTTGATTTTACAAATGCCCACACCATCTACAAATCTACAACACAACTTGAGATCACAACCAATTAGGAGGAGTAAAGTGAACAACGAAAGCCAAATGATCATGCTTAGATGCATATCTTTCGGTTGATGTCGAGGCCAAGTTTGTCAACAAACCATATTTAGATAGTTTATCATTTTTTAATAGAAAAGAATGTCGAGGCATGGCACGATATGTTGAATTTTAAAATAAAATAATAAAAATGATTACTAATAAACGCACGACCTTATCTGGTTTGCAAAAAAAAAAAAAAAAAAAAAAAAAAATAATTGACCTTATCTGAGGCATGGCACGGCATGATAAGGTGGCCTATTAGATCACATGTATTACCTCCAATTAAGCTCACCCCTTTCCTTTTCTATTTCAACTACTAAAATATAGTACTTCGGTATCATCATAATGTCTCTGGAAGGAAAAGCTACCGACGCATCTGGCGTCATCTTGAACGTTCAAACGGACCTCGTGGTAACCATCTTGGAGGATTTGGAGGCGGCAAAATCATCATCTGCGGCAAAATATCAAGAAAGAGTACTTGTTCGGTTTATACAGTGGACCTTTTTTGATAAATTTTCGGTTTACAAATCTAACAAGACAGTTGAAGGAGCTACTCTCTACATGAATACTTGGTTTGTTTCTTCTCTTTCTTCCAGTTTTGACTTTTTCTTTGACCCAGTGAATTGAATATCAAAACGATGAAAATTTTCGATGATTTTTCATAGTGTTGTAGTAAAGTTTATTGTACAATATTATGAAAATTTAACGAAAAATTGCATCATATTGCAAATCAAATCATCAGGTCAAAGCGACCCGATGAATAGTGGTAAAAGTCAAAACTGAAAGAAATAGAAGGCACACATGAAGTATCCTCTTATTAATGTGTGAAATGTTGAAGTCACTTCCCGTGGCTCTGAGATTCTGTTCTGTTTTCAAGGAGAGTATCCATTTGAGAATGGTTTGTTACACTGACAAAACTTTATCCCCAAAATAAGTTAATGTGGGATGATATCAAAATACAGAATTGTTTAGATAACACTATTGGAATTTACCATGAAAAAACATTTTTTTAAATAGTTGCCACGGAGACTGAAGAGTCATAAAAAGCATATACACCATTTTTGCCTTAACCGGCATCTCCAATAAGGTTATGTAAACTGCTTTATTAGTAAAATTATCATAAAATGTTGAGCTACGTAATGCAATCGGCCAAGCATTTTACAGAATATACATCATGCTCGCCAACTAGTAAGTAAAGAGGAACCACACGTGTTTATCTCTCTCTTCTCATTCATAATAATAGAACCAACACTACGAACGCATGTCGCACAAAATTTTGAAGGATGTAAAATTTAGCTTTTTTTCAACTCCTAGTGCTGAAGATGCTCACTGTTATGCAAAATTGAGACATACTTTTATCAATCAAACTGATATTTTGAATTTGGACTTAAAATTCCAGGTGTAAAAATGATTAGCAAAAAATGGTGGGTTTTTGAGCTTTTCCCTGTACTTGTTCAGGGAGATGTTAAAAGACTATACAACCCTCAAATACATGGTTAATAATAAGCACGGCATATAATAGTAATCACATTAAAGGAACACATCAATAGCTGCGCAAACTTCGTCACCAGACACATTGCTTGGTCGATCAAGTCAGTTTAAGCTACAAGTATGTCATACCACATGTTTTACAGAAAAAATAGACATCCTCTCAAGAAAATATGCATTCGCGGTCGTGTATCTTTTTTCCCCTGTAATAAGTGAGGCGAATAGTTAATTACATATCTGGGTTAGCCTCTTCGGGGATCACCGTCAATTCCACTGAGTTGTTGCTGCCCCTTCTCACGACAGCCTTCAAGGGTCTGCCTACTTTGTCCCCCATAACTTCAACAATCTGAAAGATTTATACTAGTGTCATTCAACTAAGACGACAACATCACAACGGTTACTACATAGTACCAGAAGTGTAGTCCCAGGTTCAGGATATAGTGTCAGTTTTTTCCTTTGATGTTTTTTTGGGTTGACATGGATGTGGTATATGTAACAGCATCCACAGACAAGTTTTTTGGAATGAGATCAAACAAACATGCTGTCGGACTCCTAGCATATGAACTAACCTTGCACTCCAGTGGCAGAGCAAATGGGAAAATGCAAAACAATTGGAAGAAAATATTGAAGGCTTTACCTCCTTGATGGTTCCAACAGGCCTACCGGCGAATTCAACAACAACGTCACCTGGGCGGAATCCAGCACGATCAGCTGGTGACCCTGGGACAACCTGTTTGAGGAAACAAATTAACCATTAGGTCTCGATACTGAGCTACTTGACCATCACAAAGCATAATTTGCATACTCTTCCCACTCAATAGGGAGTGCAGACCCGTGATCAACCCAAGCTGATGTGTTTGTCAACATGTTCCACATAAACTTTAAAAGAAAAAGAAAAATACAACAAAAATGTGCTGATGATCAAGTCCAGATCCTCAGCACATATCTAAACTGCGTTTGCAAACAGAACAAGAGTTAAACTAATGAAACTGTAGATAGCATTAAACATAATCAAGCACTGTCTTCCCCATGTGTTAAGCAAAGATCCTGAGCTATGACATGAGACCAGAGAAGACATTTCTCTAAAGCATTTATGTTTATAATATATTATTATAGGCAAGAAAGGAAACTACGATGGCAGTTTCACTATTGTGAAGTACTTGTGTCCATAATTTCGAGAATTGTTGTGATAAATTCATGTACTACCTCCGTTCTGTCAGGTTTGTCCTACTTTGACTTGTGAGGGTCATTTGACCCGGTCATTTGATTAGCAAAAAGATGCAAGAATTTGGTGAACTTTTGATGGTGTTGTAGAATAAATTTTACTCTACAACACCATGAAAAAATTACCAAGTTCTTGCATCGTTTTGCTAACCAAATCATCGGGCAAAGTTACCCGGTGAATGGTGCAGTATGACAAACCTGGTGGAACAGAGGTAGATTATTATTGATAAAGTGAGCTAATAAAATACAATATGAAGTTATAGACAACTTGAGTGTCATGGTAACCACAGTGTGAGCACGGGTGAAAAAGAAACGTGAGTTGAAAATCGGGCCAAAAAACTTACAACAGGTACGAGGACTCCCTTGTCGACATCAGGGAACAAAGGATCCTTCTCCTTGAGCTGAGCAACAATCATGTCATTAAGATCAATCATCTTCAGTCCAATCCAAGGTCGAACAACTCTCCTGCATTAGGTGCTATGTCAATATCTTGTGTTCAGAATAAAAATAATATCTAGTTCAGTGCGCTTACAGAAATGATGTTTATGTGTCCAGTTAAATGGAACAAAAATAAACCGGACAGCTCACATCTAAGCAAATGCATAGCAATATAACCGACATGTTCCCTACTATTACCCCACAGAATCCTTCATTTGATTCTTCAAAGTTAGATCATCGTCATGTTAATGTCAACTTTAGTCCCCACGAAATAAAGTGGAGCAAGTATTAGACAAGTTGAGTCACCTTTTGAGCACATAAAAATACAGATGTGTATTATAGCGGTGAAGAAATTCACGTGGTGGAGATTCTCACATACCAAGGTAGACCAGACCAATAAACAAAAAAAAAATTAACAAACCGGTGCATGAGTTTCTCATAAATCTAAATGTGTTTGCTCTTATGTTTGCATGAATGTAATCTCTTGTATGAAGTAAGGAACCTTACGATACCCGTTTCTCTTGAAGTGATCGATGATGGTGGACACTGAATCAACTGGTATGGCAAAGCTCAATCCATCTGCAGCTACAACTTTCATAATGTTCACGCCAACAACTTCACCGTGAATATTGACAAGGGGACCGCCAGAATTACCCTAAACCAAAATTTGGAAACATGTCATAAACCTTGTCAATTCGACAAAAAATGGATGTCCACACTTGAAGTAATACACATGCTAGCAATTGTGCCCACACAATGTATGTGCATTCATTTTTGCTCACCTCGCAAAAAAAAAACAACATCAAACTCATAACTATTTAATAGCTCCAAAAAGTACGACCAACCGATAACAATAACACCTAAGGTACTTACCGAGCAACCGATAACACAATGTCTTCCATCATATAACATCATCTGAAGTAGAAAATATAGAGATGGTATTTCATTCATTCTGATGATAAAGAGTGCTTAAAACCAATAAAAGCAAATAAAGGAGAAAAACATATCCATCCAAGAAATAACTACCTACCAAAATGGAGGCAAGTATGGTGTTTGAAAGATACATGTCAAATCTTGAATTTGAAATATCACGAATGTGTTTGAGAGACATGCAGACGTGTATGACAGGTAAGAGAGTGGGTGGTGTTTTGGGAGAGTTGAGTGATGAGAGGGACATAGTAGGAAGAGTTGGAGTAATGTTTATGAAAATTTTTGAATTCCTTATCCTCTACAAAAGTTAGTTGTAAGCTGTAACCGTATTATGAAAAGTGGAGTGGTCGAGAAAATTTAGGTTAGATAATGGAAATCTTTTAGGAAGTTGAAAGTTGATTTTACAAAACTGGCCTCCACACTACTCTTATTTCTTTTTTAACAAGTAGGGACAATTTCGGAATAACCAAAAACCGACTCACAATTGGTAAGCCCAATTGAGTTGTTTACATATTATAAAAGATGGTATAGATAAATAGATAGTGTGTGTGTGTGTAGCAGCAGTTTAACAATTTGATTTAAGAACATTCTGCGTATATAAGCAAACTACAAATAGAACTTGAACTGTTTATCATACATCAATTATATAATTAGAAAGTAAATAGACAAGTTATATACTAATATTTCTGATCATTTCCCATAATTACTTTAAGCTGAATCGCCGACTTGCCATCAGCAGATCTTGGTTAAGGCAAACAATGATAGTAGAGTCAGAGACCATTTGTTGTTTAGTAAGTAGAAGCTTTCCGTAGTTGAAGTCTAATTTTGTTACTGTTTGTTTTCTTTGAGCTCCCTGTTACTCTTGTCTCTAGATCCTTCCTGAATACTAGAATGCAGATACCAACTCGCACTCTTATTTCTGGAAACTCTAGATTTTATTGCACCTTAAAGCCGACCTTATCATCTGTTGGCTTATTATGAATTTATGGTGGTTTACCCTTAGTGGTGTTATAAAAGCAATTCCCCTTTAGAAATGGCAATTTTACGGTCCGCAACCTCCATAGGTCACTAGTAAATAAATATTTCAGTACAAGTACATGTATTGTACCCCGAATAATTGAGAATGTTTTCAGAGATTGCAAAAATGTGAACGCATTAAGCATTTCTAATTTACAAAACGGATCACATTTGCTTCAATGACTTTATGATAGGAAGACCTACCTTCAGTTTACATGACCAGAACCAACCACCTTCCATGGCATCTACTTAGAAAGTGAAAGTATCCGAATCTGTCTATAATAATGGTAGCAAAATACCCGGCTTTATCTATAATAGAGTAAGCAAATCCCAAAGACGGCTTAGTATGTTTGTCCAGAAAGAAAGAAAAGTTCCAAGTTTATGCACATATGCTGCAAATTATTAGAGCTGAACAAATGCCAAAGAACTTTAATCGGCATATCTCAACACCTTTCAGTCTTCAATTCAACAATATATGCTCTAAAGCCTAGTTCTTATACCCTTGGCTAGATAATTATAATTTGAGATACAAAGCAGAGACATGCAGCACAAACGAAAAAGGAAGTAAAGAAAAAAGATCGTTCTTACAACATTAGTTGCGCAGTCTGTTTGAAGATATTCCCTACGCATTCCGCCGAGACCCAAATCACTACTTTTACGATCAACGCAGCTACATGAAAATCAAGAAGGCAATGAAGGAAAGATAATTACAATCAGAGTGTGCAATCAGGAGCATGCATGGAAGGAAGCTTGGCTTTTAGAAAAAGAAACGGCTTTTAGGGAAAAAAAATAGAGATGTAGAAATTGTATCATCATTTAGCATACCTTACAATACCTGCAGTGATTGTATTTTGAAGTGAATGGGGACAACCAATGGCTAACACCCAATCCCCCGGGCGAAGCTTACTTGAAGAACCGAGTTTTGCATTTGGAAGAGGAGTTTTAGATTTGATCTTCACAATTGCGATATCAGAATGTAGATCAGTATTAACCACTGTACCCTCAAATGTCCTACCGTCTTGCAAAGTCACCTCAACCTGCAATGCATCATTTGAAGAACCTGTAAGCAACATTGAATATACAATTTGATATACAAAATAAATAAATAACTTCATGTGGGCAAAATGTATGAAGTGAAAAACTTGAGAGACATAGGAGAAATAAAGAAGGTGTGAGTTCCAGCTCTACATGTAAGCATGGGCAGAGAAGACAAGAGAAAGAAGCAAATAACAAATAAAAGCACTGCCCTGAGATCCAGTCACCAAAATCCTTGTTCTGGTTGGAAATTCATAAGTAATTCAAACAACAGTTGTGGGTAAAGATGGAAGAATTTCTGCCAAAACCCATATCCAACTTTCATGAAGTGGGAGTGACTTTTTAATCACACATTTAAAATGCAACACACGTAGCTTGACTCAACTATGCACTACATGGAATTACGGAAAAAACACACACACACACACACACACACACTCCGTTGTGATCTGAGTTCTATGTAGGGCTGTAAATGAGCCGAACCGAACCGAATATCGCTTGTTTGAGTTTGGCTCGTTTAACTTGGCTGCTAAACGAGTCGAACACGAACTCGAGTCGAACAAAAAAACTTTGTTTGAGTTCGGCTCGTTTAGGGCTCGAGTTGTTCGTTGTTCGGCTCGTGGCTCGTTTAGCTAGCTCGTTTACGGGCTCGAGTTCGGCTCGACGAACTTGTATTTTATTGGATATATGTTATAATATATAATTGCTGAATTAAAATATCATGGTGGTATTACTTAAGATAAAATGATTATATTAAGGAAACAAATAACATAAAATGTGTTACTATAGATATATATTTTATTTGTGCTAATGAAAATATGTTGCATGGAAACGGAGACGGAGACGGGTACGGCAGGAGACGGAGACGCCGAAACGCCAAATTTTATGAAATCAGGAGACGCGGACACGCCGCATATATACATCTATGTCATGTATATACACGCCGCATACATACATATGTATGTATGTGTATGTATTAACAGATGTGGTATGGTAAATCAATTAACAACTTTGTCCAACTCTCTTTCTCTACATCTCCCCCAAATGGAACCAGGCATTTCGGGCCACATTCTTATCAGTTTTATTCGGAAACACCAGGTGGAGTTTCCGAAACATCGTTCAGGTGTGTCCGAGTTTCCGACATGTTTCTGAGTGTCCGAAACGGGAACCGCACCCCTGATGGAGTGTCCGTGCAACATAGACTGAGTTCTTTCGTGCAGAACAACAGAAGGAGCAAACAACAAATATTATACAGCTTTATATTCCCCTATTGATTGTTAAAGATTCCAAGCATGGCCAAAAAGAAGGCCTCTGGAGAAGATTCGGAGTATTTCTTTTACGGGGATTTAGGTGAGCAGTTCAAGTATTCTGGATGGAAGAAGGTTAGTAGACAAGTGTAGGGGTGAAAACGGTTCGGTTTCGTTCGGTTTGTCTTTTTCACGGTTTGGCTCGGTTCAGATTCGGTTTTATGCGGTTAGGTTCGGTTAAACTACGGTTTACATATTAATATCATAATATGTACCATTACTTGAAATAAGATATTTAACCTACAGAAAAAATAGAAGTATTTGAAAAAAATAAACATATGGGGAGTGTCGTAATGACTTAATTAAATGTATCACCATTTACTTGAATTTATAACAATCTTCTGCATAACCTTCATGTAAGAGCTGTTTGGTTCGGTTCAGTTAATATTTTTATCCTTCGGGTACATACTTTTTATTCATATCTTATTTCAAGTTAATATTTATAACAATCTTCTGCATAACCTACAAACAGTATGAAATGAAACAACAATTAAATTTAATCCTTTGGGTACATACTTTTTATTCATATCGGTTTGAACGGTTTAAGCTGTTTGGTTCGGTTCAGTTAATATTTTTCACGGTTTGGTTCAGTTGGGTTTTATTTATGTTCGGTTTTACTCGGTTCAGTTGTGTTTGCCATATCTGTTTGTTCAGTCTTTTCTCCTCAGGCAGTCTCTTTTGAGGACCCTGTTGGAGAGGAAGGTAATAGAAGCCAAAAGTCAAAATCTTGACTCAAATGCAATTCTTCACCAAGCTACTGTGCCAATTCACTATTTCTACAGCTTCTGTGCAAAACTGTTATATACTTATATCACATTCCAATATCTACTTTTAAATTTAAGTTATTAATTAAATTTTGAGGGGACAATTTCAATTGAGCTGAAAGTGACAACTACATTAATTTATTGAGTCCAACGGGCTAGCCCGAATCCCTAGCTCGAGTTGATTTGTATGAATTTGGGCTTGGACGGGCTGACGATGCTCCGAACTCGGGCTTAGGCTGGGCTTGGGCAGCCTCGCCAGAACTTGGGTTTGGGCTAGGGGGTGTCAACCCGTCCAGCTCGCCCGAGTTGCAGTTCTAATCACTTCTGGTGCAGATTCTTCATTATTTTTCAGACACTCAAGTGACAAAATGACACTATTACTACTGTATGTAAATGACATAATTGTCACTCGCAATAGATGCAACTTTGTCAACGTTGTGGTAAGAAAGCTTCACTCAGAATTTAGCATGACCAATCTGGGTCATTTGACATATTTTCTGGCTTTGCAAGTTCAACGAACACCATATGGCATTTTCTGGCATCTGTCAAAGCATATTCATGATCAATTGCAAAGACTTAACATGCATAACTGCAAACCTTGCTCAAGGACTAAAATTTCATGGAAATGATGGAACTCAACTTTCTGATGCAACCCCTTTTAGGCAATAACTTGGTGCATTGCAGTATGTTATATTTGCTAAACCTGATATAGCCTTTAGGGGTCAATCATCTTTGTCAATTCATGCATAAGCCAACTAATAACTTAATTGATGCCAAAAGAATTCTAAGACATCTATAAGGCACCAAATCTCATGGTCTGTTTTACAAGAGTAGTCCAATTCCCTTGCATGCTCACACTGATGCAAATTGGGCTGATAACCCAACTGACCGGAGAAGTACTACTCGTCTTAACGTTTATCTTGGTACAAACCACCAGGCTGCAAAGAAAGAACTCACGGTAGCTAGATCATCCAAAGAAGCAGAATATATGGCTTCATCAACCACAGCTGCAGAACTGTCTTGGTTCAAATAATTTATTTCAAGACTTAAAAAAAATCTGCACTACAATTTTCTGTTTCAACATTTCTGAAATTTCCATGACTGCAGATCATGTTCTTCATGCATGCACAAAACACATTGAGTTAGCCTATCACTGTGTTAGAGAAAAAGCTTTAAAAATAGCTCATTGTTTCCTTAGTACTCGTGCAGATCAGCTATCAGATATTCTCACAAAAGGTTTGCTTCATTCATTATTCATGCATCTCAAAGACAAACTCATGGTTACAAATCCACCATGAGTTTGAGGGCGGGTAATAGAAGCCAAAAGTCAAAATGTGGACTCAAATACAAATCCTTCACCAAGCTATTGTGCCAATTCACTATTTCTACAACTTATGTGCAAGACTGTTTTATTACAAAACCATTATGCAAGACTTCCATCTGTCTAGGGTCACATATGCAGTTTTGCCTTATCTGTAACCGTAGATCATGATCCAACGGTCCATACTGAGACTGTTGGATACCCATGTATATATACTCTCTTATCAATGAAATCATCAGCCTTTCGGTTTCTTTCAGAAGGTTGACAGATTTAGAGTGCGCCAAGGGTTGAGGAGGAAGGTATGGTTGGGTGTCAAATCGAGCCAAGTTATACACCCTTAGAACCCTAGTTGGCGAAAAGATATCCTGATTTGGTGGAAGGCTTTAAAGGCAAAGAATTTCTTGTTTGGGATAACGTGTGGTGCAGGACGACTTCTTTAGCTTCTCGTTCCAGCTCTTTATAGTGGAGCAGTGAACCCAGATAGGAAGTAGGTCAAATAGGAAGAGTGGTCTTTAAATTTTGACTCGTTGTTTACCATGTTCTAGATCATGGAGGCATTCCAACCGGTGGCCATGATCTTGTATGGGGACCTGTGTTGAAGGGTACTTTTCTGTTGGTCTTACTATGATTTGTAGACTAGGTGCACTATTACACGCTTTTGTGCAGCTCCTGGAGGAGCGGATATTTGACAACTTTGTTCCCAGCAACAAATCTTACTGAATTTGCGGACAGGATTAGTACCTGCAGTCTTCAGGTCAGTGGTGTGTGTGCAATGCTGACCCAGAATCTGTAGACATGTCATTTCTCAGCGATGTCGTGGTCTGCGTGCATCTTATCCACTTTTGAGGTTTCTCGGGTGGTCCCGACATCTTGATTACCAGTTGGCATCGTCTTTGAGTGTAACTACATTGCTTTGTTAACTTTCTTTTTCAGTTTTGATTCTCTTTCAACAGTTATCTTATCTCTCTCCACCATTTTACATTCTATCTCAATGTGAATGTAAATCCCCAGTTTTCTCTATCTCAAGGCCGATCATCTCTAGAAATCCGTGTGCACCATTGCACCACCTAGCTGCTGCCGTCGTTGTAGTAAGTCTGACCTCCATTATCTGAACGAAACACTGCCGAACCACCACCATCACCACAACACAACTCTCTGCAAACTAGAGCAAACCGCCTACTGGAGCAACAAAAAACCTCAAATTCTTTGCCATTGCCACCACTATTCAATTGCCAACTAAAAACCACATCTGAAAAGATTTGATGACCTTTATAGAGATTCTGTGAAATTCAGAGAGAGGCTCTTGTAGTGGAGATTCTCTGGTGGCAGCGGTGGATTAGCGGCAGTGTATCGGTGGGTGTTCAGATTATGGGTAAACAGGTGAAGGACCATTTAAAAAAAAAAAAAAAAAAAAAAAAAAAATGAAAAGAGTTTAATGTCCGTTTCTCAATTTCAAAAGATATGTGGGTATATAACTACAATTATGCTAACTATAAGTGTAATTGCCCATTATATTGTGGCCACATTTGTAATAAGTGTAACTGTGTAGGTTCAATTTAAATATGCTAATTACTAAATTAGAATCATTTTATTTCCTTGCAAATTTTATTTTGCCCATTAGATTGTGGCACATTTTACTATGCTAACTATAAGTGCTATTGCCCATTCAAGATTATTTCGTCAATAAAACACAACTCAGCCCCTTCAACAAAATCTATCACATCAAAACCACGACCTTGGTTCAAAAGGCTGCTCGGAATAATTCCGTGCCGACAAGTCCCGAACCATCACCCAAAAATTGAGCCAAAGGCATGGCCATTGTTAAAAGATCCATATTGAAACTCAATTCAAGAAGTCATAAAACTAAATTAAGTAAGTTTGTAAGTTTTCAACCCGCAAACCCAAGATAATCATCCTATGAACCAGTCAGGGTCATCAGCTAGCCCATTCAAGTATATTTTAGTCTAAATAACCGTAATCTGCAGCTGAGTAAGCAGCTACTCTCATATTGTGAAAGAGTCGTAACTAATTACCAAATACCAAGTCATAAACTATTTATGATTACCAGTCAAAAAAACGCATAACTCAAAGCTCAATCTACAAAGATAATGTTACTGCATTTATATTCTCTTTTGTATCCCTTCAGTAGACTATCACATCTTCCTCTAACTAGCATATGGGGCACATCCGCACATGCGAGCCGTCTCTATTAATAAAACTATGAATCTTAATAATAAATAGACGCAAGTTGAGTTATATGTCCTATGCCTATCTTACACCCAAATGTTACATTGACCGACATTATAACCAACGACACAATTTTTCTTTTAAGATGAGAATATATGGTAATCTGTGAAAAATGAAATGATCATTCATAAAAGTTACAGACATTTGAAAGTTATGGAATTTTTTCAGTGGAATCATTCAAGTGAACAATAGTATTTCACAGAGAAATCTAACATTAATGCAAATTTCTATTGCTGGAAAGAATCCATGGAATTGAACAATTAAGAAATTCATTACCTTCATTCGGCATCTTCTCTCTAAAATGATATTTTTTGAAACATTCTTAAACTTAAATGTAAAATTTGAATGAGAACACAAATAGAAGGTAATGGAGGGCGAAATGAATAGAAACGGGGAAATTTTGGAAGCCACCATGTGAGAAGTTCGGGGTAAAAGAGAGTGGAAATAGCCCACTTCTTAGGACCTGGATCAATGCGTATGACCCTAGAGAGATAATGTATATAAGTTAAAGATGCGTGGAGGAAGTGTGCAAAAGTTACAAAGGTGGTGGCGTGCACTACAATTACAAATATACCCAACACGGCCACTACCTTTTATTGGGATTGAATGATGTAACTGGTAATACAAAAATATAATGGGCTTCACTTTTTGGTTTCACCAAACTCCGCATTGGCTTTTAATATTAGTATAGATATTTCAATATCCGAAGGACAAATAGTAACAGAAAGTCCGACATTGTACCTTTCCCTTTGACAACGAACGTAAACCTTGGAATTCACTAACAGTGTGTGCACAAGTCAAGATTGTGCCATCGGAATCTATGATAGTTCCTGACCCATTGCTCTTTCCAACAGCCAGTCCATGAAACCCTGTGAAGAAAAGATGTACTCAGAATTCGTAAAACCCAACAGAATAATAATAAATCAGATCCGCACAACAGATAGAAATAGAAATAAGTTTTCCATTACATACCTTGTGGAACAGATATGTTTACCACAGCTGGACCAACCTTTGCGGCAGCATTGGCAATGGTGTCTGTACCAAAGCATCCACAACATGGTTTTGGTCCATCTCCAACTCCCGTAGGTACGCTTGAATCTTCCGATGACACTGGGCTGCTTTTAGAAAAATGTAGTGGAAGACTTCCTACAATTACATCATGCACAATGAATAAACTTAATAACAGATACGAAAACAGAAAATCCGAAGAGAAAAAATTAAAGCAACAAGAATAAGGTACCATATTGCATTTCATCCAAAGACACAAAGAAGGGGCTCTTGATCACATCTTTATAAGCATTCCACAGACCCGACAGTGGTTCGTGTAAAGGCGGAGAAATTGTAACAGATATCGATGTCCCTGCATTTCACACAATTGCAATCAGGTGACTTGTACGTCAATGAAACCGTAAAGATATTCAGAATCAAACCAAAAAGTTCTGAAAAATCTGGGTAAGTAAACTAAATCAACACTACGAGTCTTTTCCAATGGTAGTCAGCTACATGTATCAAGTCTCTACATCGTCTCTGAAAAACATAAGGTTTTGTAGTTAAACCTAGATTGATTAACTCGCAGCAACCTCTTTATAATCCTCGACTGAAATCAACTCAGTTTATGGCTGGTCGTTTAGGGACGTGAACACACAACCCCCAACCCGTTGCAGCCTTTTCAAATGTCAATCAATGACAATATACTAACCCCAAACTCTTCTAATGTTCCATTCTAGGCTTCATTATCTGCATTTTAATAACTCTACCTACAAGACGGTCCACCTCAGTACCCCATTTCACCTAAACTCTAAAGAATTCTTCATTAACTCTCTGAACCGCGTAGTATACATATAAGAGAAGGGAATAAGGGATGATCCAATTTCCATCAAAAAAAAAAAAGAATAAGGGATGATCCAATCTGACTATACACTACTCCAACGGGAAAAAATATATTTATATATAGATTTTGCATCTCTTCACAGACACCGAACCAAGAGACATTTAGATAGCTAGATATAGAGTGAATCATTTTATAGATTTTGCATCAATGCATTGAAAGCCAAAAAAAGGGGTAAATTTAGAAACTAGGGTGTGCTTACTTGACCCATCAGAGTTGGAGTAAAATAGTAGCCCCGATCCAGCAGTAGCCAAAGCCGCTAACCGCAACACAGATTGCTTGTTTCTCTACAAATCAACATCATCTCAATATAAGAACGAATTTGAGACCCCAACCGAAACGAGTGTATGCAGTAAATTAGGTGGATAAAACTTGCAATTGAGCAACCAAAATCGTCGTATGAGTAACGAAAGCAAGCAAAAGGCGAATGGAAATAGAAACAAACAAACAGGGAAAGGTTCTTTCCACAGTATTTCAATTTCCGCAGACAGAGAAAAAATATGAAAATTTAAGAAGGGAGAGAGTGATGGTTGGAAGAGCATACCAGTAAATGTGTCATGGAAGATCACAATTGGCTTTGAGTCCTCCCTCTGCGTTAATAGCAGAAGAAATTGCTTCGTTTCCGTTTCAGTTTCAGTTTCAGTTGCGGAAGAAAAACCCTGGCAAAATCTCGAAGGGGCTTTCAACTGTGAAGAAGAAGAATGATCATTATCACGCGAGTGTTCGAGATAGACGAGCTACCTACAAAAGTAAGTGGGCTTGTAGTCTATGTGGGCCCGGCCCCGGTTTCTTCTCATGTTTCATTGATAGCCCCCAAAAAAAGCCCACACATTTACATTGATCCACATCATATCACAATTAAGAGGTAGAGTGAGCTAGGAAAATGTCTTTGGGCATGACTACCCAACTTTAATGAAATTATTATATTTTTCTCCAAAAAAAAAAGAGTTCGAGTGAGCGGGAGATAGGAAAAAAAATTGTCAAACAACAGGTTTTTTAAATAGTTTGTCAGAATGAAGTGATAAGTATTGAAAGAGAATAAAAAAATTATATACTTAATTATAAAGTAAAGAAAACTTCGTGGGGTAGCCAGTCAACCTCACAAGTTCGCCCTCCACCTCGCCCACTTCCCTTTGATTAGGCACTCCTCTCTACCGCACTCGCACCCCCCATTGTTGGAGCTACTAATTGAGGGCTTGGGTGAGACTTGATAACTCCCATTTATGAGTTATCTGTGAGCTTATATTATAATATAATAAGTCGATCCATAAGATTGAGCACGTTTTAACCAACAAAGCCTATGTATTGTACAAAAGATGAATTTGAGCTTAATTACAAAATCCTGGCGTTTTCGTTCATAATTTGTTCTTAAATGACAAATATAACCGCTTGGTATAGTTGTTCATGTTGTTAATAACGGACGCACCAAGGCAGGGTACATAGATACAAACCATCGAGTCTAGATACAACCTAGCAGAGTAGCAACGACCTAGCAAACTACTAATATAGTACAAGCCATAGAGAGCCAAATATACAACAAAACGCGGCACCATCACCAGTAGCCATATGTACAACAAAACATGGCATGACTAACAACTAACCATAACAACTTGTAGCAGCTGCCTTCGCAAGGTAATGAGCTTCCAAAACTTGCCCCGGGGGATTTTAGCGATAATACAGTCATTGGACTTCATAGCTTCCTGCCTGATATGTGCCAAAATAGGTGTGTCCTTATAAGTGCCTCGACTAGTCCCCTGCAGTAGATTGTATGAAAGGAGAATGTCACTGTAAATCATTATAGTTGACAGGTTATACTGTTGTGCTACTAAGAGTCCGTAACAAATAGCAAGTAGTTCCATTTGGAGCGAAGAGTCCGCATGGCACAGGCATGTATAGCAAATAGGGGGGCTTGAGGGATGCTAAAGAAAGAATCCAACGACGCCTGATTGGGTAGCGGCTTTCCATGCTCCGTCCACAGATAAGAAGCCTGCATTATTCGGAAGGGGTTGCGAGCATTGTGAGAGAGTGAGGGAGTAAGGGAGTAATGTTGGGGCCACTTGGTCGCCTTGGGGTTGTGGAGAGAGCCTCCGATAGCTTTGTAAATCGTGGAGACACTGGCGATAGAATTCTTCAGTTGTCTATAGCGACCACGGACGCTGCCTGTAGACACACTCATTTCTCATCCGCCAAGTTGCACAAAGAAAGGAAAGAGGTAAGGCAATTGTGTCCGGCGGTCCTTGAAGGAGGGAGCACATCCACTCATGCAGCTGAATTGGTATGTGCTGTAATCCAATACTCGTGGCAAGAGTTGCAGATATGGAGCAGCGTAGGAATAAGTGGTCTGGAGTTTCCAGCGTGAAGCGACAAAGTGGACAGAGGGGGCTGACGCCAGGCAGCTTCATAGCCAGATTTTCCATACAAAGCAGAGCGGAGTCTTGCAAACACTTCCAAACAAAGATTTTGTCTGGAGGGGAGGGCTGTAGAAGTATAGTAACATGCTGGTCTGAGGATTGGAGAAAGGGAAGCTTCAATGAAGCGATAACCTGATTTGGAGTTATAGTAACCGTTTGCAGTGAATGGCCAGACTATTTTGTCTGGAGTTCCTGTAGGTGGAAGTTGAACTGCTAAGATGGCTCGGACGAGGAACTGGGGCAGGTGTTGAAGAAGAGCTTGAGTATTCCATGCTTGTCGACCTTGACGATTTACAATGAATTCCGCCACCATCATGGTGTTAAGGTGTTTCGAGTTAAGAAAGGACGAAAGTGGGCAAGTAAGGTATGGAACCCACCTGTGAAGTCCCATGTTAATAGACATTCCATTTCCAACTGCCCGAGTGTAGCCTTTCTGGATAAGGTTCCGACCAGAAAGAATGCTTTTCTCACACCAAGAAGAAGCCGGAGGTTCCCGAAGTGAGTCGATATTAAGACATCGGACATCGAAATGCCGATTGTATTTCAGTTTAATGGTTGTTGCAGCTAAGGAATGGTTTGATTGGAGGAGTCTCCAATAGGTGGAAGCGAGCAAAGCCTGGTTAGCCCATTGCTGATTTCTAATCCCTAATCCTCCCTGAGTTTTGGACTTGTGCAGAATGCTATCCGGGACTAGGTGTAGAGGTCGGGCCGAGCTCGAGTTTCGCCAGAAGCGTGGAGTGAGACTATTAAGAGTATCTAAGGTGCGAGAAGGGAGTTTGAAGGATAAGCTGAAATAGATGGGGTAGGAGGAAAGTGAGGATTTTATCAGGGTCAGACGTCCTGCTGGATTGAGTAAACGACCCTGCCACGCCCCCAGTTTAGCAGATAACTTATACGAGATGACATTGGTAGCACGGGTTTTATTCTTTGCTCCTGCAAGGGGCAGGCCTAAACAGTGCGCAGTCCTTGAAAGAGGGGAATTGTCAAAGAAATTTCAGATATTGAGATCAACTATTTTGATGATTCAAGCTTTAATTACAAGTTGTCAACAACTATTCTCATATTCTGTTTCTGTGACGTCTCGTTTGTGGGTCGCGGAGGTAACAAGCTAGCTCGTAGCTTTGCAAACAAGGGAATATAGGGGATATATGTCTTATTACTTCGTTATTCTCAATTGGACAAATGATGTATTTTAAGAAGATCTCTTGAATTTGACTGTCCATCATTAATACAAATTCTTTTTTCTCTCAAAATTTTAGTTGTAGATTTAACAACTCATTCAACCCGGTCCAAATTAGGTTTGTTTGATTTGTATATCAAAACAATTGGGTGAGTTTGGAATGAACTAACCTGTGCATATTGGATCCGAGTGAAATTTCGGCAAAAAACCTGGCCGAACCAGCCCGCACTCACCCCTAGTCTCCATCGTGGAATGTACGGTAATGTAAATATACTATGGCGTGTAATGTGAAACAAGATAATAATTAGTAGCATGATCTTTGAGTTGACAATTGGGATTTGAAGCACATAAATTAATCATTAGTTAATAACTAAATATCTATGACGTGCTAGCATAAAAATATTTGTATAGTCCGTCGTGGACTGTGAAGGTGTAGTTCTATAATGTTACAATAAGAAACTATTGGGTGAGTTTGGTAGAGTGGTTTTTGGTGGAAAAACTAGTTTATAGATTGTGGTGGAATTTTTTGGTTTTTTCTAGAAATTTTGTTTAAACCAGTGTGTTTGGTGGTGGTTTTTAATCTAGATTAAAAACTGAAGAAATGTGTTTGGTAGTGGTTTTTAAACTAGATGTTATTGACAAAATGACATATTTGTCCTTGTGCATATAAGGGTTGTTGCTTGTAAAAGTAAAAGAACAAAAAACAAAAAAACTCACAAACAAACAACATAAATCCAAGATAACTCTTTCAATGCAACATTGTTTAACTGATAGCAGAAATTTAATCAACTAGAAA
The DNA here is from genome assembly GCA_023055425.1 of Linanthus parryae. Lineage (NCBI taxonomy): Eukaryota > Viridiplantae > Streptophyta > Magnoliopsida > Ericales > Polemoniaceae > Linanthus > Linanthus parryae. The sequence goes on from JALGPY010000002.1 coordinate 6,610,527, forward strand.
AATAACACAACAAAAATAGTTGACCCTAAATAATAACTACATCACATTAAAGTGTGAAGTGAGTTTTTTGGGAAAAACAATATTTTCTTTTGAGAAAGGGAAAAACAATATTATGAAGGAAGTATAGAAAAAAATTATCAGTGATCTTTTTAATTATTTCGATGATTAAAATGTCAAAGAACTACCAAAATGCTCGACAATTTTCAGTCTAATACGTTTACGGTGTGAGGATAATATCGTCTTTGTGTGTCATAGAAATAAACCAAAGAAAAAATCACCAAAAGTTGGTTTTTTTCACCAAGGCAAAAGTTGAAAAAAACTAGTTTAAAATCTGGTTTTTAAACCATTCAAAACAAAAAACACTTTAAACAAACCATTTGGTTTAAAAACCATAAACCAAAAAAAACCACTTTGCCAAACTGACCCTATATCCGGTTTTTGTAAGTCACCGGTTTGACTTTCACCTTTACTCGTTGAGTCACTTCGATCCGATAATTTAGGTAGTAAAATGATGCAAACTTTTTTATAATATTCTCATGATATTCTAGAGTAAAAATTTCTCTATAACACGATAAAAAATTCTCAAAAACCACATCGTTTTGCTATTCATATCATCCAGTCAAGGTACCCAAATACAAATCAAAAAGTCAAACTGGTGTGTTAGAGTACAATCAAATGTTTTTATTTTCCTTTTTTTAATTGACAGTTGGGCACAGCTGGCTGATAACTTAATCAACCACAAAATGTATTAGTTGGATGCTAATCAAGCTTTTGAATTGATATTTATTAGGGCACCCTCTTACGTTTCATTTTTCCCAAAAGAAAATTGTACTTATTTAATATTTAGCCAAAATTTATTTAGCCCTCCTCTTGATCTCTACCCCTCCAGACACATGGCCACCTCCTATGAGTATAAAAGTAAGAAGTGATAATCCAACTAAACTCATTCCTCCAACTCTTTCCTTCAAACCTCACTCGTAGGGATGGCAATATGGTCCGATCCGATCTGTGATCCGAGCGATCCGGGCCGAATGGATCGGATCCGAATCCGATCCAATTGAAAATGGATCGGATTTGGATCTGGAAAGCCAGATCCGATTGGATTTGGATCTGGATTTGGATCTAAGGGTAGATCCACCGTTTTCCGACCCGATCCGATCCGATGTATATGTGTGCTTTACAAATATATTCATATTACCTCCACGCTTTCACTTCCAAGAAGAATACAATAGTAATTCCAACCTACAAAGCTATTTCTGTTGTGTTTAAGGCTTTATAACTTGTTAACATGCCTTAGCGTATGAAATAGTGTTTATTTCTTATGTTATGTTTTGTATTTTATTGCAAACCCAAGTCGGATCCGATCCGAATCCGATCCGACCATGTATTATATGGATCTACGGTTCGGATTTGGATCAGCTGGATGAAACCCGATCCGATCTGATCCGAATCCGGTGATGATCCGAACGGATCTGGATCGGATCTGGATCCAATTTCTCCTAGTCGGATCTGGATCGGATCTAGCCTGATCCGATTCGGATCCGACCCGTTTCCTGTTGGAATTGTGCCCTAGAGGCAATCAATTAATTGTGACGAATATATGGATTTACGATTCATTATGTTATCGATATGGAGATATGCTAACATGAATGAAGTCCTTAGAATATAAGGTGTTATATTCTTAAATATCCCTAGTCAATTATAATGATTAATGGGACAATCATCTATAGACTGGTATGGGGTTGGATTGATATGGAGATATCACGATCCAACACATGGGTATGCATTAGGAGTAATGGCATACTGGATGACCCACGACGAAAAGGATACATTAGATTATGTGAAGTCACAATCGTTTTTCGTAGTGCTAATATTATTGCAATCCTTGGACTTGAAGTCACTAGATACTCTAGTTGTGAAATATTGCGCTTTGATGTTATCAAACGTTACACCGTAACTGGGTAATCATAAAGGTAGCTATCGGGCGTGATAGGAAGCAAGCTTAGAGATCGTAGTGACGTAGATAGGATTTGTCCCTCCCACATAATGGGGGTAAATATCCACGGCCACTCGAGGGATGAGGCTTATTGAATGTCTGGCCAGACTCAGATAAATTAATATAGAGATATTAATGTTATCTGCAAAGCATAAGCATATTCCCAGGATCGAGGAACTATGGATTGGATATACGAGTGTGACTATTTATGTCTCGTGTCCAATCCGGATATGGAGACAAAGGGATAATGCAATATGATATATTGGGCACAAAGGTTTGTCGGGATCACTGACTATTTCTATTGGTTGGGTGGCATGGATGTGTTGCTAGACACCGCTCCATGTTAGTAATAGTTACTACCAACTATATAGAAACCTATGGGGTCACACGTCAAATAGAGTAGAGCTAGATTTGGGATTAATTAATATGGATTAATTAATAGAAGGATCATTGTGCAACACCTTGCAAACTTAGTAGGACTAATTTGCAAGGAAGGGAATAATTCTAGTTCATCTAGAATTAGGAAACTCTTTTATGGAAACAACAAGGAGTTGTTGGAGTATATAAAGGAGGCTCTAGCTTCCTTCCCACTTGATGTTAATTGTTATTAAAACATAACAAAGAGTGGGAGAGAGCAAAAGAGAGAGAGCAAGACAAGGTGCTAGGGCCGAAACCCTAGCCACCCGTCCGCCCCCTACCCGACGGCAAAGAGAGGCCGCCCCTCTCTTGTGCCTTTGGTGATTTGTTGCTTTGATCTTCATCCCTCTTCCTCCGGGTTCAAGCTAGCACTTGTGGAGAAGGAAGAATCTAGATCTCACCTCTAGACGTGGATCAACCGTAGAGACGAGGACATTATTCTTCGTGTGATCTCACAAATCAAAAGGTACACATCTTCTATGTCCTTGATCATGTTATGATGTCTCTTCCTGTGATCCTTGGTGGGCTTTGAGTAGGATTAATTTTTGTTATTCCGCTGCGTTACCTACGTCAAAACCCAACAGTGGTATCAGAGCCACAGGTCGTAGAGCATAACATGATATTATGTGTTTACGATTTCAGTTCATACACCGTATTATTGTTTATTACGCGAAAACTGAAAAATTGGCATAGTAGATGCAATATTGAATTTGATTCAAACAAACAAGACCCAATTTAACATTGGATGTTAGAATTGGTGAGTTTAATCACATAGGATGTGAATAATTGGGTTCTTGAAAATTAGGGTTCATGGGCACATGCTTGGAAAAGGGGTTTTCCAAGTATGGAATTAATTAAACTTGGGCAACAAGTAAAAGGTTGTTTTGGAAACAACTAAACTTGGGAACCAAGGAAAGAATTATTTTGGAAACAATACCATAAGGGTGTTTTGGAAACAACCCAACAAGGAAGGAATTGTTTATGGAAACAATTCCATATATTGTTTATGGAAATAATTCCATGAATTGTTTATGGAAACAATATATGGAATTTAATCCATAAGGAAACAACATTGCTTGGGCAACAAGGAAGGAGGAAGGGGACTAGGGCCGAAACCCTAGCCGCCCGCCCCTCCCTTGCGCGCCAAGCAAGGCCGCGGCCCCCCCCTAGGCGTGCGGCGGTCCTAGGGTTCGGGCCACTTGTTGGCTTGGACCCTTTGGACCGTTGTGAAACCCTAGTTACCCAATTTCATTAAAATTAAACAAGCGCGTTAAAATTGGTTTTAACTGTATTATGTGCTTTATTGCATGGTGGATGGATATGGCCTAGGATTGTGGATGTTTATTGTTTTGTGGTTTGGTTTACGGCCTGCGAGCTGATCAAATTAATGTAATAATTAATTAAGTTTTGCGGCCTGCGAGTCGTTCTTTTTCTCCTCGACATGTGAGGCTTTTGTTATTTATTTATTCTAGATGTTAGGCTAGAACTAGAAATATTTAGATGATAGCCAAGAACATGGAGAAGAAGACCGGAGAACCAAAGGAGCCAAAAGACATCCCTAGGCGCGCAGCTATGGTGGAGCACATGGAGATGAGCTCGGCACTTTAGGGCAATTAGATATTATCATTGGCTTGATAATATCATTAGTCTAGAGGCCATATCCATGCCACGTTTTTTTATTTTTGTGGATGTTTATTATTCATGCCTTGTTATTTATTTTGTGTGTATGGCGCTACAAGCAAAACAATAACAAGATAATAATAAACAAGGTTGGTCTTTTATTGTGGACGGCCCAATCCAAATAAGTAGACCATGTTGATAAGATCAACCAAACAATTTAAAAGGAAAATCCCTCAATTAAATATTGCGTTTTGCCTTCTCTTGCCAAAACACCCTTCATGATCGTGGGCTATTAAAATTCGGGCTTGCCAAAGCAAGGCGATTTTAATTTTCCATGGTGTGTTGCGGACGACGCAAGCAAGTAATGCGTGTATGTTGAAAGCAAGAGGTTGGACGCAACTAGGCAAGAGTCAATTGGATTGATGAGCTTAGAGGCATGACAATTAGGAGTTATCCAATTGGATAAAGAATAAAAGGAATTTATTCACCTAATTGGACCAAGAGTTGCATGGGATGCAATTGGAATGGTTCCTACCTAAGTAACCAATTCTTGGGTGACTTGCCAAAGCAAGCTCAAGAAGAAGTGAAAAAGGGATCTTGGACCCACTAGAAAATATATAAAATATTTTCCGCATTAATGGTGAGGGCTATTAATCCGAGAAAAATAGTGGGAGCTATATTTAATAATTTAAATCCTTGTTGAATATAGTTATATGTCACAATGCTTTGCATAATCCTATAAGTGTTGAATACCCATCGCATTAAACAAACAAACGCGACTTTATGTCCATGAGATGGACAAGATGTCTGGAATCTATTTTCTAGATTGGTATAAAATCGAGAATTGTTCTCAAGTAAAGGAAATATGTTGTACATTGTAGAGCATAATCTCTCTTCCCACCAACTACCAAAACACACTAAAGCCTTATGGAAGGAACATCAAAGAATGGTTCTTTGGATGTAACTTGTCTCATGTCAAGCTCCCATGGACTCTGAGCTTTGGAAGCAAGATGAGAAATTTGGGGTATGTGATAAGATCATACGAGCTTGTCATGAAAGGCTTAAGTAGTTGCTCCACTTTGCAATCTCTTGCTTAGCACTCGTCATGATCAAGATGGAATAAGTTCGGGCTTGCCAAAGCAAGGCGACTTAGTTCATCGAGATATGACGCGACGACACAAGTTAGTAATGTGTGGCTGCTGAAGCAAGAGGTAAAAGCGCAAACTAAGCTAACTCAATAGGATTGAAAGCCTAGATATTGGGAGTTATCTATAAGATAGATAAAGAATATATAGTTATTCTCCCAAGTGGACCAAGAATTGCATTGGATGCAATTACAATTTTGTTTTAAAGTTGATTTACTCAATATGATTGAAAAATCACTAAACAAAACACTCATAATGGGCATGGGCAAAAACTGTTAATAGTTAACAGCATAGGTAAGGGCAAATGGTTTGCGCCGAACCCATGAGTATAAAGCAAGCCTGTTGCTAAAACCAAGTTGCCTCGAAGTCCCATAGGTGGTGTAGAGGAAGAGAGACTACCCAAAGTACATGGAAGTAAATAATAAAGGAATTATGAATTCCGACTTGGGTATTTTATTATAAAATTCAATATGTCTATCTCATCATCAAGAGTATATGATACTAGATGAGGATCTCACATTTATAGAAATGTGTAGGATCTCAAGAAACGAAGACAATTGGATAAGGAAGAAATAATCCTACACGTGCGGCTATGAAGCAAAGGGTTGCTGAAAAGCCGTATGGAATTATTTCTACCTTTCAGAAATTGTTCATGAATTAGACAAAAGGGATAATGTCCCTGCTATGAGTAGGACCATTATCATAGTTTCTTGTTTGGACAAGAAAGCTCCTTATCATAATAAAAGGACAAATGTTGTTCCATTTATTATGGTATGCATTATTGTAATGCAATTTTGTCTAAGTGGATTCTATATCCATGATCATGATAATTTCATCTATAACATTAATACCTAGAGGTTTGCATATAATGATATGAACTTCACTTATCTTTAGCATTATCGGTTAGGCCCCATAAATAAGAGATACATATCTAGAACTCCATTAGGATGGATTTCTGGGACTCATTTGATTATTGAATCATATGAGACATGTAAGACTTATTAGGCAAAGATATGATCTTTTGGGAATCATACATATTGATGTATGAAGGCCGCTAAGCACAAATACTAAAGATGGTTTTAGTACTTCATCATATTTACTGATAGGATCAGAGAAATATGGATTTGTGTATCTTATGAAGAAACAAATCAGAATCCTTTGAATTGTTCAAAGTATTCAGGAATGAAGTAGAGAACCAACTTGACAAAAGTATTTAGACTCTACGATTGGATCATAGAAGAAAATACTTGAGCCAAGAGTTTGACAAGAATCTATGGAAGTATTGGATATGATCCAAAACTCGCTCCACCTGGCACGCCACATGGGTTTGGCATGTCTAAAAGGAGAGTTCGAACCTTGTAGGACACGGTTCGGACCATGATGAGTCAAAAAGAACTTCCAGTTTACTTTTAGGGGCTATGTTCTAATTACAGCAAATTTCGCCCTTAACCTTATTCCATCAAAAACGGATTATGAAAAACACCATATGAGATATGGACTAGGAAGTGTCCTAGTATGTCATTCATAAATATTTGGGGTTATGATGTTTATGTAAAAGAGTTTACAAATAAACTTGGACCCAAGTCGGATAAATGTTTTGTGGGATATCCTGAAAAGGATATTATTTCTACAACCTAATCGAGAACAAACTGTCTGTTTCTCGAACCACAGTGTTTCAAGGTAGAGATTGTCTCTAAAAGGAACAGTGGGAGGACTGTAGAACTTGAAGGAGTTCAAGAACCACAACAGAACATTGATCCGTTTGATGGAACATGAGCAGGATCACAAGATGTTGTGGAGCAACCTACTCAGATAACACAAGAACCTCGTAGGACAGGTAGGATATGTCAAGGGACTAGAGAAGTAAGGATTTCTCATAACCAGTGATATATTGCTCATCGAGATGAGCCTACAACCTATGAGATGGCCACGTGTAGCCATACTCTCAGAAATCGCTTGGAGCCATGAGATACGATATGGAATCCATGTGTACCAACAAAGTATGGACTTTGGTGGAACCACCTGAATGGGTAGGACCCATAGGGTGCAAGTAGGTTATGAGGAAACCAACATGGATAGTAATATGATTACTTTTAAGGGACAACTGGTTTGAAAGGGTTTCATGAGAATTCATAGTATAGACTATGACGAAATCTTTCCCCAGTTGTGATGCTTAAATCCATTTGCATCTTGCTTATAGCAATCTATTTATAGATTGGATCAAGCTTCTTGGAGTTGGACTCTTCAAATGGATGATGCAATCAAAGGAGTTTGGTTCCATCAAAATTGAAGATGATACTTGTGTTTACAAGAAGGTTAGTGGGAGCATAGTTAAATTTCTGGTCTTGTATGTAGAGACATACTAATCATTGGGAACAATGTCTCTACTCTGCAATCTGTTAAAGATTGGCTAGAGAAATTGATTTCCAATAATTGACTTAGGCGAGACAATCTATAAGATCTATGGAGATAGATTAAAGTAATTGTTCAGCCCGAGTCATGGTACATATATTGACAAGGTGTTGAAATGGTTCAACGTGAAAAGAATATTGATTCTTACCCATGTCACATGGAATTAGTCTTTGGAAGGCTAATTGTCTTACCAGTTAGATTGGGAATGGACCGTATGAATTAGATTCACGAGATACGCCATGAGATGTACCAGGCCAGACGTGTCATAAAGCATGACACAAAGATACCAATCAAATCCAAGTGAGGTGTCACTTGATAATTATCAAGATTATCCTTTAGTACTTGAGAAGCACTAAGGATGAATTATTGATAAATAGATAATATGAAGAGTTTGCTGTAAGGGGTTACAGTGATGCGAACTTCAGATCTGACAAAGAAGATTTCAGATTATAAGTCAAGTTTTGAGTTTTGCCCTAGTGGGAGCGACTGTGAGCTGGAAAGGTTCCAGGCAAGATTCAGTCACTGATTCTAACATAGAGGACTGAGTAAATTGCTGCATGAGATGCATTTATTCAGAATATTCAATCTCAATCAAATTGTTGATGGAAGAGATGTGAATATTTGCAAGGTGCCAGCATATGTCTCGCCCCTACGCAGTGTAAGCGTGGAGAACCGCGCTAGATCAATAGGCATATGATGCAAGAGATTGACTCTAGTGCAAGTGGGAGACTGTTGGAATTGTGCCCTAGAGGCAATCAATTAATTGTGACGAATATATGGATTTACGATTCATTATGTTATCGATATGGAGATATGCTAACATGAATGAAGTCCTTAGAATATAAGGTGTTATATTCTTAAATATCCCTAGTCAATTATAATGATTAATGGGACAATCATCTATAGACTGGTATGGGGTTGGATTGATATGGAGATATCACGATCCAACACATGGGTATGCATTAGGAGTAATGGCATACTGGATGACCCACGACGAAAAGGATACATTAGATTATGTGAAGTCACAATCGTTTTTCGTAGTGCTAATATTATTGCAATCCTTGGACTTGAAGTCACTAGATACTCTAGTTGTGAAATATTGCGCTTTGATGTTATCAAACGTTACACCGTAACTGGGTAATCATAAAGGTAGCTATCGGGCGTGATAGGAAGCAAGCTTAGAGATCGTAGTGACGTAGATAGGATTTGTCCCTCCCACATAATGGGGGTAAATATCCACGGCCACTCGAGGGATGAGGCTTATTGAATGTCTGGCCAGACTCAGATAAATTAATATAGAGATATTAATGTTATCTGCAAAGCATAAGCATATTCCCAGGATCGAGGAACTATGGATTGGATATACGAGTGTGACTATTTATGTCTCGTGTCCAATCCGGATATGGAGACAAAGGGATAATGCAATATGATATATTGGGCACAAAGGTTTGTCGGGATCACTGACTATTTCTATTGGTTGGGTGGCATGGATGTGTTGCTAGACACCGCTCCATGTTAGTAATAGTTACTACCAACTATATAGAAACCTATGGGGTCACACGTCAAATAGAGTAGAGCTAGATTTGGGATTAATTAATATGGATTAATTAATAGAAGGATCATTGTGCAACACCTTGCAAACTTAGTAGGACTAATTTGCAAGGAAGGGAATAATTCTAGTTCATCTAGAATTAGGAAACTCTTTTATGGAAACAACAAGGAGTTGTTGGAGTATATAAAGGAGGCTCTAGCTTCCTTCCCACTTGATGTTAATTGTTATTAAAACATAACAAAGAGTGGGAGAGAGCAAAAGAGAGAGAGCAAGACAAGGTGCTAGGGCCGAAACCCTAGCCACCCGTCCGCCCCCTACCCGACGGCAAAGAGAGGCCGCCCCTCTCTTGTGCCTTTGGTGATTTGTTGCTTTGATCTTCATCCCTCTTCCTCCGGGTTCAAGCTAGCACTTGTGGAGAAGGAAGAATCTAGATCTCACCTCTAGACGTGGATCAACCGTAGAGACGAGGACATTATTCTTCGTGTGATCTCACAAATCAAAAGGTACACATCTTCTATGTCCTTGATCATGTTATGATGTCTCTTCCTGTGATCCTTGGTGGGCTTTGAGTAGGATTAATTTTTGTTATTCCGCTGCGTTACCTACGTCAAAACCCAACATTTCCATCCCTAAACCTCAGTCAGAAAGAAACAAAAAAAGAAAGAAAGAACGCAGTATAAGAAGAGATGTCTCTGAATGGAGTAAAACCGGATGATGATGTCTCTGAACGGTCTATAAAATGGGGGGCACGAACTGAATGGACTTGTCATTTTAGACCCCTTGGATGTGTTGGCTTTCGTTCAGGAGCTCCCTAAGACCCGAGGTCAACCGCCACCACCACCACCACCAGCCGCAGAAGACGGTGCCATCAATATCGCTCCTAAAATGCTGAGTTTAAACACTAACGTGATGAGCACTGGTGAAGTTGGTACTAATGCTATAAAATGACTTCATGCGATAAGATAGATATTGCATTGGTAGGCGTGTGACTCCGAATAAACGAATAGATGATCGGACAAGTTTGGTTTGGTTCGGTTTGTTTCATTCACATTTTCTTCTTTTCATTTCTCTTCTTTTTCCTGTGATCTATAACCATCCGTCAATACGGTCGTGTAGGCGGGATTGAATAATGTCGTAGTACAAGACACCGTATAACGTGTGTAGTTTCTGATTTTCATTTTGCTTTTCGAGTATGTGTTCACTTAAAATTATTAATTGAATACATATTTTCAATTGACTCAATAGGTTGGGTCAGGCGGCCTGATGCAAAGCTAATATGAACACACAAAGAGTCCCCCATCATTTGCCACACTCCTAGCTTGATGCAAAGCTCTGTCTACCACCCCAAGATCATGCAACGAAGCAGACTCTCCACCTCTCAGACAAAATATATAGGCATATTTTTTTTAAATAAATGAAGACATATGAACATATTTAATTAAATTGTGATACAAAAGGAAATCAGTTATCGGAGAATTATCTTTATTTACAAAATAAAATTGCGCATCCAGGGAATCGAACCCTGGTCAGTACCGTGGGAGGGTACTATGATACCACTACACCAGATGCGCTTGCTGGCTGATACTTGGATAAAGTATAATAAAATCAAGAGTTATAGATAAACCAACTTTTTTCTATTGTTTGAAATCCTATAACCTTACTTGCCAGTTGGCCCCAAACTGTTTCTGGGAAAGTTGGAAGATGAAGAATTAGTTTTAATTTCACCTGAAAGCTCCCAAAATACAGCACATAGATCGAGGACGGCGTGATTCTACCTACAGTTATCAACTATGGACAGATTTATTTTCAATTGTGTAGAAGACATTCAATTGATGGAGGTCTACCTACAGTTATCAACTATGGACAAAAGAAGCATGTACATTGATCTATAAACTAAAGTTGCTAGGATTTCCAATGATAAAAGAGAATGAACTTTGAAGAATACATCAACTCAGACTCAGTGACTTGCTATTTCAGTGAATTTCATGCTAGCAAAATACCAGAAATGGATGCTTAGTTCACTTGCATCATGAAGACAAAGCCCCTATCAGACTCAAAATTGACTTCATCTACTCCTAACAATCAATTGCAATGTGGGACTCAGGGTTTGAAATCATAAACTGATTAGAAAATTGAATGCTTGTGATAACTGAAACACCATTTTCATTGATCAAAATGACAAGCAAACTACAGTGCAAAATGAAGAAACTGCTTGAAAGGCCAAAGATGTAATTACAGTCACTGCTACAATTGAACAAAACCAAATCATCTAAGCCTTCTTTGGTGACTTCCTGGGGGATTTGGAACCTTTAGCCTGAAAAGCCTTGTCTCCTTCAGCAGTAGAGCTCTTCTTGGGCAACAGCACGGGGTTGATGTTGGGAAGAACACCACCGCTTGCAATGGTGACTCCGTGTAGCAACTTCCCCAACTCTTCATCATTCCTCACAGCCAACAGCAGATGCCTAGGGTTTATCCTGTTCTTCTTGTTGTCTCTCGCTGCATTTCCAGCCAATTCCAATACCTAAAAAAACACAGTTTCCACATCAACAATCAGTTTTCAGATCTATCAATTACAGAACCAGATCTGGCAACACTCGATCGAGAGAGAGAGAGAGGGAGAGAGGAGAGATTTATTACTTCGGCGGCGAGATACTCGAGGACGGCGGCGAGGTAGATCGGAGCGCCGGATCCGGTGCGCTGAGCGTAGCGTCCCTTCTTCAGGTAACGAGCGATGCGGCCGACGGGGAACTGGAGCCCGGCCTTGGCAGACTTGGTGACCGACTTCTTCCGGTCGCCGCCCTTCCTTCCTCCGGCGGCCTTGGTGGTCTTCGTTGAAGCGTCCATTGATGGATTCGAATACTGGTTCTGATTGATTGGGAGGGAAAAGAGAAATGCTGAAATGAGTTGAAATTGGGTTTGAATTTCGAGGGCTTACGTATGGGGTATTTATAGATCCCGCGTAGAAGATGGTTTGGGGGGATTTGGTTTATCGGACGGCTGAGATGTTACACGCTGGCGATCCACGGCTTGACTCGAGAGACCAATCAGAGCATACACTCTCTATGACTTAAATTCGTTACTACGTCACGCAGAATCAGTTTACCACTGCTACACCTCCGTTTCTTCACTACACTGTTATGTTGACTTTTTGACAAATATCCCGATTATTTTGACTAAGTGATTTAGATAGTAAAACAACAAACTTTTTTGAAAAAAAAAAAAATCAAGTGAACAATTGGTGTAATCCTAAGAGAAGCTAATGGAATTTTCATCGCCGGAAAAACTACCCAGATCCATTTCCCAATATCTCCAAAAGCAGCCGAAGCCAAAGCAATCTTGGAGGGTTTAAAGCTAGTTATGGAGATGAATCTGAGACAAATCTGGGTAGAAATTGATTCTATCTCCATCTTCAACACCCTGAAGGATGAAGAAAGCAGAGAGAGAAACAGAGAAAATGTTACAGTGATCGGGAAAACTCTCGAAGAATGCATCAGTCTATTAAAGCAGACGGACCGACACGTGGTGCTTCATGTTCCATGCAAGTGGAATACACTTGCTGATAAAACGGCAAAAATGGATCTCAATTTAGAGTTAAACCAAAGCCAATGCTGGGTTGGGCATCCCCCGCCATGGGCTATAGACATTTTATTCAGTGATGTATTGGGCCAATTTATGGGCCAGACTGGTATTTAATCCAATGGATACCCCCTTTCAAAAAACTTTTACTATACAACAATATTAAAAGAATATCAAAAAATTACATCAACTTGCTATCTAAATTACCAAATAAAAGTGGCACCGTAAATAATGGTAAAAGTTGAAACGGTGGCTTGTAGAAGAAACAGAGGTAGTACTCTGACTATTTCATGGCTAAAATGTCTAGAGTAATAGTCAGAAGTCGGGGCCTAGATCACCTAAAATTTTCTGGAGTGGCTCCCAGTCCTAGCTCTTGTACTTCAGGTTGAATTCGCATATAATCTTCACTTCAAGAGAGATTTTTTTTTTCTAAAATTGTTTAGGGTAAGAGCACGTTCTTTCGAACACTCTGTACATTCATGGTTATTGGTTTCGATACTAACTTATCAATTCTATTTAATATTAAGTCAAACAAATATTTCAACAAAAATAGCCTAATCAACATCTTACTGAGATAAATCGCTACCTCACTGTATGTTAAATTCTCATTAACATTTAGTCGAGTTGAATTTCCATGTATGGAAGTTTCTATATGGAAGTTTAATAAGAACTCGCAAAGTCCAATTGGACTCTTAAGCGCTTCATCCTTGAGGTCAAATTCGCTCTAGCCCTTCAGGCCGAGTTCGCATATGATCTTCGTTTATTTAAAAAAAAAAGAAAAAAAAAATCTAGCGCAAGAGCTCGTTTTTCCGAATGCTCTGTACTTTCTCTGATATTATTCTCAGTACTAACCAATCAGTCTATTGAAATAGAGTCAAAGCAAAATTTTCACCTGAATTAGCCTAATCAATCTCTTACTAAGATAACATGCTACCTCATTGTATGTTAAAACATTCAGTTAAGTTGAACTTCGAATACATGGAAATTTCTATATGGAAGTTCGAGAAGAACTTGCAAAGTTCAATTGGACTCTTATTGGGCTAGATAAATTTGTTGAGCAAAGAGAGCCCACTTTATTGACGGGTCCTCCTCACGTATGGGAAAACTATCCTTTTGAGATATCTTTTTTTTTTTTTTGAGAAACATCCTTTTGAAATATCGGTTTCTAGTTGCCCTCAGTCAGAATTGATGCCTTGTCCTTGGTATGTTTCTTCTCCTTCTTCCAGTTTTGACTTTTTTATTCGTAGGCATGTCATTTTGACTCGGTGATTTGGATAGTAAAACGATACAATTTTTTGGTAATTTTTCATGGTGTTGTAGAGTAAAGTTTACTGTACAATACCACGAAAATTTATCAAAAATAACATTGAATTGTTAATCAAATCAACGGATCAAAGCGACCTGATGAATAGTGGTAAAACTCAAAACTGGAAGAAAGAGAAGAAACAGAGGGAGTCGGCATCATTTCCTTAGAACGGCGTACCATGATTTAGCTTCTCGATGAGAGGTAATGCGCCGGTTTCCGATTTGACTATCTGATGGCCAAACTGCAGAGGCTGCCGAATTCCTACAGTGATTGCTTGGGATTGATGCTTCTTTCGCAGTCTTTGCCGTGTTGAACAACGTGGCTGATCCTACAAGGAACTTCTCCGTTTCATCTCGTTTTACCGATCCTCCTGCTATTTAATCATATTTCTTGAAACTAATTTGATAGAAGTATATGTGTTTGAGTAAATTGTTTAAAGTGTCATGCATAACTAAAAAACCACTAATTTTGGTATGACAAAAACGAAATTAAGAATAGTTACTAACTTCACGGAGTTTAAATTCTAAAAAAAAAAAAAGTGTTTCACCAAAAAATTTAAGGGAAACAAATGTTTTAGTTAATTATTTGGGTAAAAGACATTTTCCATCCTCCGACTATGGAAAAAATGCATTTTGCTCCTTTATTTATGAATAATACATTTTGCACCCCTATCAGTGGATAGAGGGTGGACAGATACCACCCTTCTGTTACAATTTGTTAGCGGAGGGCAAGAGGGGTAAACTGACTTTTTTTGTGACCATTTAACTCTTACAAATTGTTGACAAATAACACATTTTTTGTTCATTATTGAATTCATCATGTTCTTCATGTTCTTGAGCACCACCTCCACTATCACCAAACCACCACCACCACCAACAGAACAACAACAACAAATTATTGCTTTTTAGCAATGATACCAGCATCAGCAGATAAAAGCCCAGTTTTAATTCCCCCACCTTCAACTCCACCATTTACACCACAAAAGCAATACACCACTAACTCTATAGACTCCGCATGCAACAAGAGAGAGATTGAGAGATATGTGAGTTAGATCGAGAACCCACTTCTCAAAAACCCAGTTTTTTGAATCGGTTTGAATCGAGAACCCTCCCGCTTGGACTCCTCTTCGTGGATTTGAAGAGTGATCCATTCAAAACATCAACTTCTTCAATCGCCAGGAAATTGAAAACAGCAACAATACCAATTTCACCCCCTCTTCTGATACTATTAACAACCTCATCACAGTGAAACTCCATCTCCTACTCATTTTGCATCCACAAACTAAAATCCTCCAATGTAACCTACCTGTTCAAATCAATTTTCAAAATCAAAATCAAATCATTCATGTAGAAAACTAGTAAGCTCCTCAGAATTAAGAAGGATGATTAATTAAGGGAGTACAAACCAAGGGGCTTCAATATTGTGAACCGATATGAAGGGTTGGGTGGCGTTGCGGCGACCATGTTGGCAGTATTTCAGGTCTGTGGATTGGTGAATAGATCTGAACGGTTGTGAATTATGGATCCAAATTCTAGTGCTTCAAATCCAACTTGTTAATGAAAACACAGCGCAGAAGCTTGGGGCTAGCATTGGAGATGTGGTGGATCCGGTCAATATGATTCATTGAAGGTGATGATGGCAACCATGTTAGAGTTCGAGTTCAACTCTTAGTCACGGAGCCATTACCTCGCGGGATTAATGCGGTGATTCGAAAGGAACGAGTATCGGTGGATTTTCGATACGAAAGAATCACGGCAGTTTGTTGTTGGTGTAAATACATTACCCGTGGGGGACACCAGTGGTCTTATCTCTTGCCAACATATAAGAAAGACTCCAAACAGGGGTAGTACCTTGTCTTCTATTCTGTGGTCAAGAAGAATGATCACAGCAATAGACCAGTCGTAAAACGGAACCTAGTCCCACCAGATAATATTGATCAGCAGCGAATCCCCAATCCAACCCAGATGCAGCTGCTGATAACCCCGTAATTGGAGCTATATTCTAGACGATTATCTAACATTACGTGTGATTCGCGATGTGCTTTGATGAGTATTTGATCGGATAGGTAAAATATTCGTGAAGATGAGCTGTATGTGCATTATTATGTAGTCAGAGAGTTTCCACGATTCGTGTGAGCATTTTATACGTCACATATGAACCCAATATGTTTGGATGTCGTGTATCTCAGGTACCGTAAGTTCACGAAGTTGAATTGGGAGATAAAACGAGTTTGAAGATAAGAAAAACTCGGTAGAAGTCAAGGAGAATAAAGAGAAGAAAAGTTGAAAGAGCAAAAGCGACCAACATTTTCTATTTTGATTATAGCAATGAATTTTACTCAAAGAACTTTCCAACAGTAAATCACGAAGCTAAAATGAAGTCTGGACAAGGCAGATATAGTCTGTCGAAGTTAGAGGAAATTTCGACAGCAACTCGTAGGAATTGCGTTGTAACTCTAATCAGTAAACAATTCTTGGCGGTAATACAATGTCAATAATCATGATCAAACACATTGTTAACATCAACACAGTTTGATCAATATATTAAAAAAAAAAACATGAAAAAATATAAATGAATCACAAATCTATATATACTATTTGAGAATGAGTTTCTTTGAGAGATTGCCACTTGTCACTGCATTTTAAATATTACTGAATTTAATATGACATTGAAATTTAGAAATTAAAGTTGAAATTCAAAAGTGGCGCCGAAGTTAAAATTAATAAAAACTGATGAAGCTGAAATTTTAAAATAGAGCCGAGTTAAATTTTTAAACGTAAGGTTGAGGTGAATTTCTGAATTGAAAATATCCAAATCAATGGCTTTATACCTATTTCGTAATTGTACCCAACCCACCGTTTTGGTTCTATCGATCAAAAATGATTGATTTGCGTCCAATTTTTACCATTGTTAGTTCTCATTCATACTATATTTTTTGAGCAATCCACTCATACTATATTTTTATTTTCCTCATTTGAACTAAACCTTTCATTAATAAATTCGTCCAACATTTCAAAGAGTCTCTCGACCAGTGTGGGTTCCTTCCATATCATCAATTCGTTTTTCTCCATTAAATCTCATTTCTACTCCTCTCCAGTAGCGATGGACAAAGTGCAATAACGGAAAGACCGTTCTAAGCTAGCTCGCGGATCCGCTGAGTTTTCGTCGTGATGAGTTGATTCTACGCTACGAAAATGTGCATCCTCATCACTAAAGTTAGTGAATGGTTTTTGATTTGATCATACTTTTTAGTTGTCTGTGATTTTATTCCAACTATTCCCCTAATATTTTATGCAACTTTTCGTGTCAAATCTTCTTCAACTTCATTTATATGTTTGTGTAGTACTAAAGACAGAAGGCGAAGGAATTCACATACGCGCATGAGTCACTGTTGAATCCTTGACGCACCATATAGGTACAATTGAAACTTCATTTATATAATTTTAAATATTCCATCATGTATTACCTTGATTTATATACACGTGAGTTTCGATGCAGAACGTAGGGTCGTTGCCGCGGAGCAAGTCGTAATTCCATCTAGAGGAGTACAACACAAGGTCATATTAGTTTAGTTTTTCGGTTTTTTATTGTTTCTAAATTTTCTGATTTAGTCCCTACTGCCACGAGTTCCTGAAAGTGTTCGCGGGGATTTGTTTTTGGGCAATTTGCAATATTGATTCGATCATTATGCAGCTGTGGTAGTGGAGGGTGTATTATGAATCGCAATTTATTTTCAGTTATAAAAGATTATATAACAAGTGTTGAAATAATTTCTTAAAAAAGGCAAGTGTTGAAATTAATATTAATTCTCAATTTTAGTGGATGAAATGGTCAACAAGGGATAACGAATGAGCTGAAAAATAATTGGGGTCGATATTAATATATATATATTTTTTTTTTGTTAAGATTGATATCCAATTTAAATGGATGAAATTTCAAAACGAGAAACGAATGGGCTAGAAAATTGATCGGTGGGTTGATATTTAAACTCATTAACAATTTTAACGGGACTAAAGTCTCCAAGATGGGAAACGAATGTAATGTGATCAAGATGAGGAACAAAATTTCAATTTAAAATTAGAAAACAAATGAATAGTAAAACTAATTAAGTCAATAAAAGAAATTGTAAGATTAGATTGATTATTCCTTTCGATTTTACCAATGATAAACAAATACAATTTTTGTTGGTTCTGTTTACAACTTCAAATTAAAATGGACTAAAATTTGAAAGAAATTATTAAAAGTATAAAAATAATTTAATTGAATAAGAGTATAAAAAAGGTTGAGATGGATTGAATTTTCCGAATTAGAAATATCCAAATAGATGAAATCACTAACTTTCGCTGATTAGAAACATGCATTTCGGCATGTACCCATTCCGTCATTGTACACAACCCACCGGTATCAAAATCAATATTACAACATAATTTTAAATAATATTTGGTACGAAGCATGTAATCATTATAGCAAAAAATATTTTGTTTCGGATTTGAAATTTCGCACGGGTTAAATGCTAGTGTTATTTCTAATTTGACTTCTGTACTAGAATGGAGAAAATACATATTACCACCAAAACGTCAATTTTCGACCCGCAGATAGTGAAAGATGTGCAAATGAATTCTTGTTGTTGGAAGTAGGTAGAAAAAATAAAACCCATTAGATATTTCTGGTGGGCCGGGTGAAGACCAAAGTTACATAACTCAAACTTAACCTACATGTTGGGCGGGCTTAATTTTTAAGCCCACGTACATGGTTGGTCAAAATTTGTTAAACCCAAACCCCAAACAATAACGGGCTAGCTTCGTCAGACCACTGGGCAGATAGCTACCCCTACGTTTAGCTGGTCCAAGCAAGTGGACGGTTTGTATAGCCTTGTTTCAGTTTGGGGCTCTTCAGCATTATGGGAGCTGATTAATGGTAGATCCAATGAGCAACCTGAGTTCTTAAGTTGCAGTGAATGGAATAACTATGAAGTTGACCCTGATTAGGTACTTATAACTACATTTCAATAAGCAGTGTTAAATTCATAAAGTCACATCATTAACAGATAGATAAAAGTGTTTAAAGTTTAAACACGATTTCCATTTATCAAAATGAGATAAAACTCCACTAATTGACGCAAAACGATCCAAACACTACCTAGTTACAGCCATAACTATTGCAAAACAGCAACTACACTCTTCTTTCATTATCTCTAAGCCTTCTTGGGAGTCTTCTTGGGGGACTTTGATGCTTTAGGCTGTGAAGTCTTCTCTCCTTCAGAAGCAGCAGTCTTCTTGGGCAACAGCACGGGGTTGATGTTGGGAAGAACACCACCGCTTGCAATGGTGACTCCGTGAAGCAATTTCCCCAACTCTTCATCATTCCTCACAGCCAACAGCAAGTGCCTAGGGTTTATCCTGTTCTTCTTGTTGTCCCTCGCAGCGTTTCCAGCCAATTCCAATACCTAAAATTACACAGTTTTCACATCTAACAACGAGATAGAGATCAGAAACAAGAGAGATAGAGAGATTAATTGATTTTATACCTCAGCGGCGAGGTACTCGAGGACGGCGGCGAGGTAGATGGGAGCGCCGGAGCCGGTGCGCTGAGCGTAGCGTCCCTTCTTCAGGTACCGAGCGATGCGACCGACGGGGAACTGGAGGCCGGCCTTGGCAGACTTGGTCACCGACTTCTTCCGGTCGCCGCCCTTCCTTCCTCCGGCGCCTTTGGTCGACTTCGTTGAAGCTTCCATTGATGGATTCGAACTCGAACTCTGGAAAAATTGATGGAATAGGTTGTTTGGGAAGAGAGAAATGCTGAAATGAGTGAGTTTGAATTTCAGGAGCTTCCCGTATGGGGTATTTATATGGGCCGCGTAGAGGAGAGATGGATATAAGATGGTTTCGGAGGCTTTTGGTGTATCGGACGGCTGAGGTGTTACACGCTGGCGATCCGTAACTAGACTGAGACACCAACCAGAGCACACAGTTAATGACTGAGGTGTCCAAATGGGCCAACTCATAACGGAGCAGGTCGAAAACTAATAACTGGGCCAGAACTAAATCACCTAAAAATTTCTCTGACGGGCTTCAACCCCGACTTTAGACTCGAATTCGTTTATAATGTTGTTTTCAAAATTTCAAAACTTGATTTTATCAATGTTATGTACTTTCTCATGAATCGACATATGTAATGTCATTTTAAGCCCCAGATTATAAGTATTTTGTTACATGAATTTGATAGTGTTATATATAAGTTAGCTATATATAATATAGATGGGTCTCAATGAGCTCTCAAGATCACTTTTTAGAGTTTGCAGCTTTCTCGATCCCGCTCTGGTTGGCTTGGTGTCATCCACAATGGAAATCAAAAAGTCGGGATGGTTTTGTAAAAGAAATAAGGAAAAGTTTAGGAGAACAAAAATCCGTACAAAGAGTTGAACATAAAGTGACGTGTATGGCAACATGTCAATAATAAAAAATCGGGGTGAAGATTATGAAGGAAATAGAAAAAATAAATTTGAGTGATATTTAGACATCTACTGATGTGGCATACGCCACTTCACTTTTTGTTCAATTTTCTGTTCGTTTTTTTGTCCCCCTAGCACAGCTCAAGAAATAATAATGCATAGAATCTAAGAGCATCATCCATAGGATGGGCGGAATTGGGTTATGACTCCTCCCCCCCCCCCCCTAAAGTTAGAAAAACTACATAGATCACCCATAAATGTATTCATATATACCATATCATATGCATGCCCCCCCTCCTCTCCCGTAAAGTTAGAAAAACTGCACACACCACCCATAAATGTCTCCATATATACATCATTTATGTGCATGTGTTTGGGAAAAAATTTTGGGTCCGTCCCTGATCCACAGTGCATCAAACTCTAAATTTAATGAAATTTTGGTATTTTCGGCTTCCCACAACAAAACACCAAATCATCTAATCACAAAAAAAAAAAAAAAAAAAAAAAAAAAAAAAAAAAAAATAAAAATTGTGACTTTTTTGTAGGCCTCCCACAGCCGACAACCCAAAAAATACCAAATCACTGAATCCTATATTTGATGTAGCTTTTGTGAAATGGTAAAGTGCATCTCCCACAGTGTCCCCAAATCCTATGCTATATCACCAAATTTTGTTTTTACCATCGAATTTGATGGCCAAAATAGAATTTGGTGTAATCAACACCAAATTTTTAATTAGTGTTTAAGGCATATTTTACATTACTTTCATAATTGGAGATATAATGTCATATTTTACAAATGATTACTGTTAAAAATTAATTTGACGATTTGCAATTGTTAGAGGAGTCACTCGATTTTAGAAGAAAAATGACATTCACGAGATCATGCTAGCATGCATTATCATGCATAATATGATAGTCGAAGAGGAACGTATTGAGTATCTCAACACCTACACTTTTGATGCTTCTCACATTCACACAAATCTTGATTATGAAAGTTCACCATCTGTAGTGCATGCTCAGGTTGCAAGGGATCTCACTAATTCAACACGAGTGCATAACATGTGCCCGAGGGCACGACTTCAAATAAAAGAAGAAGATTTATTTTCAAAAAATTAGATTTACTTTTAAAAAAATTATAGTGTTTGGTTTCTCGGATATGGTAAGGATAAGGTATTCCACATGGAGATAGCTTATTCTCCATAGTTCATTGTTGTATAAATTTATTCAATATCTAGGTCGACATCGAGGCTTGATAAACCAAGGAGCTCATAACGAACTAAGAAGAAGATTCTTGCACACTTATGGAATAATCATGGTCAAATAAATTACACTGGTCAATTAGATTGTTTGAAGTGTTATTTAATCATTTTATAATTCCGTGTAATACTGTTTGGTAATAAAATATTTTTTATTCGGTGATAAATTTGATGAGTTATTGTGGGAGGACAAAAATACCATACTCTGAATTTGATAAAATGGTGAAATAACTATCTGCTGTAAAAATTGACGAAAACTTGGGAAGGCTAATAGTGCTATTTTTCCACCAAAAATAGTGTTATGGCATTTTTAAGGATTGACTGTAGGAGGCTGTGTGCAAGGAAATCCTCAAGAGAGATCCATGTGTACACCTCAAGTAGGAGATTAGGATACGGAGAAGAGTAGTGAGTGAGTAGGGAGAGAGTAAGCAAAGGTAATTGCTTCTGAAAGTGAGACAGTGAACTAATTAGAGATCTGAGAGATTAAGGTGTCCAAGAGAGTCAGAGAGACACTACTGGAGGGTTAACGATCCTATATATAGTGGAGAAGTGACCGTTGTAGGGGGATTAATGCACCATAAATGGCGGCTTAATGATAGCCCATGTAACGACACGTTCGACCGTGTTTATAGGGACCGTTACGCACCAGCCCGCATATATCGGAGACCGTTATGAGATCGTCCGCATTTACAGAATACATGAGCCTTAAACCTCTCAGTGAGTTACCAAGGGTCGCGCGCGAGCTTGGTTGTCGCTCTCGCGCGACGGGCCTTACTCTGGCCTCCAAACCACTAAGTCCCTACAAGTCTCGTGTTGCTGGTACGCGAGGGCACTGTCTCGCAGCCCCCTAGTGGATAAGCATGGGTAGTTATCTGGTGCACATGGAGCACAGCTAGGTGTGCTGGATGGCTGCCACGTGGCTGTATCTGTTTGTCTAGAAAGCACCATCTACATAAGCCAAACCATTTTTCTCCACCAAATATAAAATTGGTGTGATATTTGATATCAACTATGGAAATTGCTCTAATTGTGGATGTTATACATAAATCTATGTCGAAGGGTGTGCGTCATCGACTTTCCAATGGAGGGATGCGATAGTTGTAACGAGCCTGGGTGAGGAAGAGATAAATATTTCAGCAAGTACGTCGTTTGGTGGACTTAGTTTAGATGCAATAGTGATAAAAGTGGAGCATGCGGGTTTTGTGATTATTTTATATTTTATATGGGTTTTTATTACTCTAAAATGTCCTAGGAATCATTTTTGAACATTCATTCTTTTAAGGAGTAATAGTCAGCCCACCACGCGGTAAACGTGAGGTTGGCATATTTGTTCCCGTTTTTAGGGCTATAATGTGGTGTCCGGACCAAATTACGCGCACCTCGCATCTCAGGATTTTTTCGTCCACATCAATTCAATACATAAAACGTCTAGACTTCCTTGGAAATTTCGTTTGCATTAAACTAACCGATAGGGCAGCGGGCTCCGAATTTGTTATAACTTGATGACAAATCGAGGCTCCCACAAATTGCACTTTCCATTCAACATTACCTAAGACACAATCGAGGCGTTCCCTAATGTAACCTTCCTTCCTATGATACTAGACCTTGTAAATAGATCACAACAATAGCCTATATTACGCGGGTAGAGTCTGTCGACTGTCTGAATGAAAGGCTCAATTGGGCTGAATCTCACTGCATGGCCTCCCATCTTCTCAGAATTAGACGCAATCGCATTAAAATCGCCAATCACACACCATGATTGGGGTTGAATCCTTTCTAACAACCACCAAAAGAAATCCACATAACTCGTGACTAGATCTCCATAAAACCGAGTCAAAAGGCATTATGTAGTACCATTCGCTTTGCATACCTATCCATTGATGTGAAACCTTGAATACGAAACATTAGAGCATCTCCAACCATGTCGTATTTCCCCCTCCCCCCACCTCCCCCTCCCCCTCCCCCCACGGGCCCACCAATCTCCCCCTTCCCCTCCCCCTCCCCCTCCCCCAAACTACTACTCATCTTCAACCATTCCCCTCCCCCCACCTAATTATGTTTATTTTTAAAATATATTTAATGACTTAAAATAAATTACTTGATAAAAATAAATATGAAATAATATTAATATAAATATATACTCACAAAAATGATAAAATAATAATAATAATAATAGCAATAATAAAAATAATAATAGCAATAATAAATTTGGCATATTTTTAACCTTGTTTTCAAAACAATAATAATAAATATAATTGCTAATTATAAAAAAATAATAAGATATATCAAATTGACAACAAAATTAAATAACGATAATTTTTCGTAAATATTTTGATCAATTATCGAAAAAAAATATTTATTTTTTATAATAAAATTAATAAATTAAATATATTAATCATAATTAAAATGCATATGATAATAATAAAATAGTAGTAAGTGTAATTAACATATCCATAAATTGGATTAATTAGCTATAATTGTGGGGGGAGGGGGATGTTAGGGGGGAAATGCACCCTAACCATCCCCCACCCATGCCGAAATTCTCCCCCCACCTTCCCCCTCCCCCTCCCCCTCCCCCCTCATGGTTGGACATGGTCCGTATTTTTATATGGTTTCCCCCCTCTCCCTCCCCCTCCCCCTCCCCCCTCATGGTTGGAGATGCTCTTATCAACTCCAACTTTGTCTGATCACATCATCGAGTACCCCCATGTCGGCCTATGCTACTACATGTCAGTCATTTCAAAAGTTCAGTCGTCTTTGGATTAACTCCACTTTTTAACACAATCTTGTCTCAATTACGAACTATGATGGGGATGGGGACTTCACTACTCAGCTCGTCGCAAAGACTTAAGAACGTATCGGGGTTCCCAAGCCTCTGTACGTTCCAACTTGGAAGTTGGGAAAGCCCGGGGTATCAACGTTTCATGATTTCAACGACAAGATATTCTCACATAAAGCCCAAGGCCATCCGGATTCTACTCTGTCCATACACCCTTGGGTTGGACGACAAAACAAGACAGTGTTAGAGGGCCTCTCAAAACAAATGATACCATCATATTTCACTGCTGCACAGAACTCGTCAACAAACGCCACTACTCGCCGTTCTTTTGCCATGAATGGCAATGTGATCTTATCAGTGATAACTCTATATTAGAGTTATATTTCTTCTACGTTTGTGTACCGTTTTGTGTAATTCCGGGGTGAATATATTAGAAATACACTATGAACTTGAGGAAATTGGATAAGTTTAGCTTTGAGTGATAAATTATTAATTCGGGCGTTTTTCACATTATTTACACTTATTTTGTCACTTTTGATCGCACGGGGTGTTTTCGTGTTGTGTTGGACAGGAAACGGAGCTCATGGATCAAGAGGAGGAGGAAAACGAACTTCGGAACATATGCGGAAGCTTGGGAGAGAAAGAAATTGGAAGAAAAGAGGACAAAGATGGAAAAAGGGGGGTCAAAGTGTCATTTTAGAAAGTTTGAAGTGTAGGATCAAAAGTTGATCCTAGGATCAAGTAGCAGATCGTAGGATCAAGTAGCAGATCGCACGATCTGCTAGGGGAGAACTCACTGGAATGAACGATCAAGTAGCAGATCGCACGATTAGAGCAGATCGCACGATCAGCAAAAGCAGATCGCGCGATCTGCTAGCAGTACCAGCGACGCACGGGAAAAGCCAAGGAATTAGGGTTATTAATTAATAATTTTTGATTATTAATTAGTACACCCTAAGTGAAGATAAAAGGAGAGGAAAAACAAAAGAAAAAGGAGACACACGTGAGGAGAAGAGCCATCAACGAGAGAAGAAGGAGGAGACGACGAGGAAGAAGACAAGCTTAACCATTGAAGCTCTAGTGTTTGCTTTTTCTTCTTCCTACCTTTCTTAATCAATTTTTATGGAGAAACTCTTTGTTTTTGCTTATTCAACTATGAGTAGCTAAAAACTCCATAGCTAGGCATCTCGATTTGAGAACCTAGGGTTCATGTAAACGATGAATATTTTCCAGATTTAATCTTTGCTTCATGATTTCTTGATTTCTTCTTTTGAATCAATTCTAGTTTCTTGTTTATGCTAGTAATCCTAATTGAGTGACACAATTAGGAGATAAAGTAGGGCTCAAGAACTAGGGTTTCACTCAATAGTTGATTCATGCTTAAAGTTAGCTTATTTTTATTCAATTGTTCTTGTTCTATGCTTAATCTTTAGTATGAATGGAGTAGCTACCCGGACGTGCTAGCTAATTAGATGAGTGCACGACAGTGACTCAACCTAATTGTGTAGAGAACTTGAACATCAATCCCGTATCACTGAGACTGAGAAGAGACGTGTTAGGATTGGCCAATTGTGGGTAGATTCGGTAGGTGAGATTCGACAGTTTCGTGCAACGGTGGACCGACAGGACCCGTTGTCGTGCATGTCGTTAGCCTACTAGAACGGACCGGTAGACACATGAGACCGATAGGAGATTGTAATCTACCGTGAAGTAGAATGACTTGAGACCGATAGGAGATAGTCAGCGCTGTTACCCGGCTTAATTAGAATATAGTTAACGTGTTGCTCAGATAATCCGGAAATCGTTTACAACCCTAGGTGATCAACGAGATTGCCTAGTCCTCTCCATTAATTGATTAAGAATTCTTCTTAATTACAGTTTATTATTTATTTTTGACTTTATTACAGCCACTTGTTTGGGAGTGGCAACACCACAAATTATCACTTTTTACTCCGGTTACCTAGTGAACTACTCTAAATTGTTATATATAAACCTGTTGCGAGATTGTCCTCGAGGGTTCGACAACCCGGAGTCCTAAAAATACTCCACTCTTACTACTTGACCGTGCGCTTGCGTAATACGCGCTAGTAATTCGCGTCAATCAGCCGGCGCCTCCATTGTCTCTTAAGGTTACCTAAATTTATTTTTTCTGGATATTGGCGTAACAGATTGTTGATCATGTTTAAAGCTGCATCAAACAAAAGCATGAAACAATATTTGTTGGTTAAGCGCATCTCCAATGCTATTAGGTAAAAAATAGGCATATTATGTTCAAGAATACGATTTGCATTTTTATTTTTGCACTAGGCTCCAATGCTACTAGCCATAAATTAGGCAATTTAAATTGAATGCTAATAGTCAGAGATTTTTTTCACTTACTGGATGAAATTAAAAGAAAGATTTAGGACAAGTGGTGGAGAAATCATAGGAGACATGGTTTAAATAATTAGTCATACCTCAAAAAGTGGACAAATGTCTCAAAAACCTAAAAAGTAGGGAAAAAATAAAGATGGCTAGGGAATAAACTTCGCCAAGTTTGGCGATAATGATGCTTATTTTGTATTTTGCATAATAAGATGCCTAATCCATTGGACTTCTAATTTTGTTCAACTTCTTTAAATTTTGCCTAAGAATACCAATTTACCTGATGCATTGGAGATGCTCTAAAACATGAAACAGGCCATTCAGTTGTTGGATGAATTAGTAGGAGTACAGATAATCAAAGAACTGCTTGATCGGCTGTTTTTCAAAGAATTTACCATCGGATAGCTTATTTTCTATGGAAAATTGACATTGATGGAATTATGAAATCAGTTCAGTGAGCTTGCAAGCAACCCCAGAAGTAACAATATAGTGTAAATGTGATAGTCCAAAAATAAAGGGAGAAAAGTGAGAGAACCAGAGTATAATAAAGCATCATTTTCATTGATGAATATGAAATCAAACTCCATTAATAATACTTATAGCAAAACACTAGCTAGTAACCAAAAGGTGTAATCACTAATTACAACTAATCAAAAGCAGCATTAGCAGGGCCATGTTCTAATTCATCATCTTCTAAGCCTTTTTGGGGGATTTCTTTGGGGACTTGGATCCTTTGGTCTTCTCTCCTTCAGCAGCAGAGCTCTTCTTCGGCAACAGAACGGGGTTGATGTTGGGAAGAACACCGCCGCTTGCGATGGTGACTCCGTGAAGCAATTTCCCCAATTCTTCGTCGTTCCTCACAGCCAACAACAGATGCCTAGGGTTTATCCTGTTCTTCTTGTTGTCCCTCGCAGCATTTCCGGCCAATTCCAATACCTAATTTCCACATAAACAATCAGTTTCCAAATCCAGATCGAAAATGACAGATAGGAGATCTCAAGATAGAGATCGAGAGAGAGAGAGAGATTTTTATTATACCTCAGCGGCGAGATACTCGAGGACGGCGGCGAGGTAGATGGGAGCGCCGGAGCCGGTGCGCTGAGCGTAGCGTCCTTTCTTCAGGTAACGAGCGATGCGGCCGACGGGGAACTGGAGTCCGGCCTTGGCGGACTTGGTGACCGACTTCTTCCGGTCGCCGCCCTTCCTTCCTCCGGCGCCTTTGCTGGACTTCGTTGAAGCTTCCATTGATGGAATCGAACACTTGACTCTGACGAATTAATGGATTGGGTTTGGGAGGGAAGAGAGAATTGCTGAAATGTGTTTGAATTTTGGTTTGTAAATGGAAGTTACTCGGTTGTGGGTATTTATACGACCTGCGTAGAGATGGTTTGGGGGGTGGATTTTAGTGTATCGGACGGTTGAGATGTTACACGCTGGCAATCCACACCTAGCCCTATAGACCAATCGGAGCTCACTCTCACTGAGTTTGAAATTTCGTTAGGAAAGAAAGGCTAAATTGCATCGGTGGTCCCATAGTTTTTTTTTTATTTATTTGGTACCTATATTTTCAATTGCACCATTCACGACACATAAACATTCAATTTGTTGCAACGATTGTACCTTCCGTTAACTTTTTATCCATATGAAGGATGAAATTATATAAAAGACAATTGTGTCCCTCATTTTCCCTTTACCAACAATTTTTTTAGGATCCCCTACAAATTTTAAAATATTATTTACCATTAAAATTTAAAATTTTATTATTTATTTATATATTAAAATAATCATATGTTTCAAAAAATAATTTAATTGCATTTTTTAGTTAAGTTATCACATAACTATTTCGTTTCATGAAAAAAATTATAGTAACTTTATTAAATATTGTTACGACAAGTAATAATTAGATTTAGGATAAATTTCACTTTGCACCCCTATGTTTTGGTAATGTGTCATCTACCACCCTCATTTTCCCTTTACCAGCAATTTTTTTAGGATCCCCTACAAATTTTAAAATATTATTTACCATTAAAATTTAAAATTTTATTATTTATTTATATATTAAAATAATCATATGTTTCAAAAAATAATTTAATTGCATTTTTTAGTTAAGTTATCACATAACTATTTCGTTTCATGAAAAAAATTATAGTAACTTTATTAAATATTGTTACGACAAGTAATAATTAGATTTAGGATAAATTTCACTTTGCACCCCTATGTTTTGGTAATGTGTCATCTACCACCCTCATTTTCCCTTTACCAGCAATTTTTTTAGGATCCCCTACAAATTTTAAAATATTATTTACCATTAAAATTTAAAATTTTATTATTTATTTATATATTAAAATAATCATATGTTTCAAAAAATAATTTAATTGCATTTTTTAGTTAAGTTATCACATAACTATTTCGTTTCATGAAAAAAATTATAGTAACTTTATTAAATATTGTTACGACAAGTAATAATTAGATTTAGGATAAATTTCACTTTGCACCCCTATGTTTTGGTAATGTGTCATCTACCACCCTCATTTTCCCTTTACCAGTAATTTTTTTAGGATCCCCTACAAATTTTAAAATATTATTTACCATTAAAATTTAAAATTTTATTATTTATTTATATATTAAAATAATCATATGTTTCAAAAAATAATTTAATTGCATTTTTTAGTTAAGTTATCACATAACTATTTCGTTTCATGAAAAAAATTATAGTAACTTTATTAAATATTGTTACGACAAGTAATAATTAGATTTAGGATAAATTTCACTTTGCACCCCTATGTTTTGGTAATGTGTCATCTACCACCCTCATTTTCCCTTTACCAGTAATTTTTTTAGGATCCCCTACAAATTTTAAAATATTATTTACCATTAAAATTTAAAATTTTATTATTTATTTATATATTAAAATAATCATATGTTTCAAAAAATAATTTAATTGCATTTTTTAGTTAAGTTATCACATAACTATTTCGTTTCATGAAAAAAATTATAGTAACTTTATTAAATATTGTTACGACAAGTAATAATTAGATTTAGGATAAATTTCACTTTGCACCCCTATGTTTTGGTAATGTGTCATCTACCACCCTCATTTTCCCTTTACCAGCAATTTTTTTAGGATCCCCTACAAATTTTAAAATATTATTTACCATTAAAATTTAAAATTTTATTATTTATTTATATATTAAAATAATCATATGTTTCAAAAAATAATTTAATTGCATTTTTTAGTTAAGTTATCACATAACTATTTCGTTTCATGAAAAAAATTATAGTAACTTTATTAAATATTGTTACGACAAGTAATAATTAGATTTAGGATAAATTTCACTTTGCACCCCTATGTTTTGGTAATGTGTCATCTACCACCCTCATTTTCCCTTTACCAGTAATTTTTTTAGGATCCCCTACAAATTTTAAAATATTATTTACCATTAAAATTTAAAATTTTATTATTTATTTATATATTAAAATAATCATATGTTTCAAAAAATAATTTAATTGCATTTTTTAGTTAAGTTATCACATAACTATTTCGTTTCATGAAAAAAATTATAGTAACTTTATTAAATATTGTTACGACAAGTAATAATTAGATTTAGGATAAATTTCACTTTGCACCCCTATGTTTTGGTAATGTGTCATCTACCACCCTGTGTTTCGGCTAATTCACTTTACTACCCCTATAACAGAAAAAAGTGAGGACACTTAGCACCCTTCTGTCGTATTCTGTCCAAGATGCCAATTTTTAACATGTTTTGGACCATTTTGCCCCTATTTTCTTTTGAGTTAATTGTGTTCATGCTCTTCCCATTCTTGGTGTTCTTAGCACCCGAATCCTTAGTGTTCTTGACCACCGCCTCCACTACAACCGAATCCCCACCAGTAACATGCAAGATTGTTAGGGTGTGAGCTCGCGCACACTAGGCTGTTCAACGCAACAGTAGTGTGAAATGCATTAAAGTATATAATTATAGTAGGTTACACGTAGTATCACATATCACCTACTAATCGCACATCACCCGATAGCATACGAAACGATAATAACAACAATAAACCAGCCGACATGTATTTAACACGAAGTATGTTGATATACAGTAAACGATAATAATATTGTAAAATGCATAACCCCATACCTCAATAATAGAACATGATAACGACTTCAAAATAATAATAACAGCTCCAAGTATAGAATAGTACAAGTACATCTTTCTCACTTATCCGTAACTGAATCGAATCTAGAATGAGAAATAACTAATGCACTAACTCTATTTATAGAAAGTGGTCGAGCATGAGAAGTAGGTTACCAAATCACGACACATGCCCCCCCCTTATGTGTCATGCATGCAGAGCAACGCACCTAACAGCGACATGTGTCTCACTGTGTGTCAAACATAGGCCCAGTTGCATGACATGTGTCCCCCTACGTGCCTTTCCTGCAATTAATGTGTACCAGTCTGTCCCTACTCTTTCTTCCCATGGCGGTTGGGCGCGGGGATTAAGGGTAGGGACGAAAAGACCAAAATACCCCTGTCTTTTCACAAAATTAGCACCACCCCACCAGCCACCATCAACACCACCACGAGCCACTACTCCGCCACTATGACACCAGAAACAAAAACACACCCTCAACTCCACCAAAACACCACAATCAGCCACCATATGGCAGGAAGCCACCAACAAAACACCATCAGTTTTACCACTAACTGGAGATCTTTAACAAAAGAATCCCATAAAAAATATCACAAATTGACAAATTTAACATGAACACCACCAGATCTAGACTAAAATTTCCAGATCTAAACTTATTATTTACAGATTTTTAAAAAAATGCAAGAAGAAGAAGAAGAAGAAGAAGAAGAAGAAGAAGAAGAAGGAGAAGATGAAGAAGAAGAAGGAGAAGAAGATGAAGAAGAAGAAGGAGATTGAGAAGGAGCAGGAGGAGCAGGAGAAGGAGAAGAAGAAGAATCAGAAGAAGAAGGAGGAGGAGGAGGAGGAGGAGGAGGAGGAGGAGGAGGAGGAAGAACCCTCAATCCGCCACTGCCACAGCCCAGTCATTGCCGAAACCAACACAACCGTCGGACCACCCTAGACCTGTGAGAGAGACAGGGGATAGAAGAAGAAAAGGAACAACAAAAACAGGAACAGAAGTACCGCTGTTCGTGCCACCGCCGTCGGCGAGAGAGACAGGGTCCTAGTCGGTCTTCCACCGCCGACGACCTTCGTAGCCACCTTCTCACAGAGTGCTGCCGTTCGATCGACGAAGAGATGTAGTAGCTTTTCTAGGGCTTTTTCTCTCCTCCATCGTCCTCGCCGCCATCATCACCGTCGAAATCGTCGTTCTCTTAGCCCCCATCATCATCGTCATCGTTGTGGACTTCTCCTGGTGTTTGTTCTCTCCGCCCCTCTCTCTTTCTCTCTCAACTGTGTGCTTGTGTGTGGTTTGTAGAGTGAGTGATGAGTGCATAATACTGAGTGGGTGGTGATGGGAAAGGGGAAAATATTATGTTGGGTATTATTTGTGAGGGTATTGTGGACATTTTAACTGTTTAAAGTTACCCAAAAAAGAAATGGCGTCCCAGAATTGAAATTGGGAAGAAAGAGCAGGGACGGAGTGGTACACAAGCTAACACATTCTATAATACTTTTCATTATGTACTAATCATGATTAACTAAGCTAACTAACGCTTAAAAGAATGATTAGTATTAATTATTCCCAACAAAAATACTAATTATTACCTAAAAAATTATTATCATTAATTTAACAATTAAAAAAGATATTAAGACTTTCGGTGTATTTCTGAACGAGCTTAACTTCTATGATTTTGCAGATATGAATTTATCTATCACCTTAATACAGTAAAAGCTCTATAAATTAATAATGTTGGGACCGGAATATTTTATTAATTTAGCAATGTATTATTATATCGATAATTAATAATTTATTAATTTAAAGAGGTTTTTTGTTTAACCTTTAAATATCCAAGTCCAATGTACTAGTTAAATGTATATAAATTAGAGATGAAAACTAAATTACAAAAACAAGTTACAAGACACATTTTTTGAATATACGTTCATGAATTAATTAAATTTGTCAAATCCATTATTTTCTAAGAAGTAAAAAAGTTTGTTCATGATACCAAAAAGATGGTCCATGGTACCAACTCAATACATTAAACATTGTTACAAATTAAACACTATAAAAATGTTCATTGAAAAACTTTAAAATCACATCAACTGTAGTATTAATTATGGCTCCTAAGCTACAAGGTGTTCAAAAATTAACCATGACCAATCAACAAAGAAAATTGTTATGCGAGTATAAGAGATATCAACAAGGATGCACTCAACAAGATTTTGTGAAGTGGGTTGACAAAACTTTCAATTTGAAAGTTAGTCAAGGGAAAATATCAAAAACTCTCAAGCGATCATCAGAGTTCCTATCAGCTGATTGACAAAGGTGGATCTTACGAGCGTCATAAACCAGCCAAGTACCCGGACATGGAGAAAGTGAAATGAGGATATTTAAAGATGAAAATCGGTATAGATTTGAAGTTCAAGAAAAAACAAGTGGCTATAGATTAATCTTTTACTAGACAATCTTAAAATTTGAAATATTTTTAGTAATTATTGATTTATAGTTTGGTTGGGACTAATATATATACATTGGGATTTCAAAAAAATATTATCTTATTATTTTATCGATTAGGGTCCAATTTTGCACTGGTCCCAAGTTGGGACCGGACAAATTAATAATTTTATCGAAGTTATTAATTTATCGAGTATTAATTTATAGAGGTTTTACTGTAAATGCAAACATGAAATTCACATAAGTAAATTAAACCTTAAGAAATGTGTTCCTTACATTTTCTACACAATATAAGGACTATAATGCATATTATACCATTTAAGAATGCTAACAAATTATGTGAAAAAACATATTAACAGTAATTACGAGTATTTCGTAATTTCTAATAAATAGAAATATTACAGTAACGAAAGCTATGTTGGTACATTACAACATGAACGTATCCGTTCATGTTGTATTTAAAACTGTCTTCAGCTGCTGCACAAAACTCGTCAATGAAGGCCACTGCTCGCTGATCTACTGCCGTGAATGGCGATATGATCTTCTCAGTCGGCACCTCAATCGTTATCTCCAAGGTTACCTAAATTTCTTTTTTCTAGATACTAACATGTGGACCATGTATGACGCTGCACCGGACAAAGCAAGAAAAATGATTTGTTGGCTAAAACATGAATGATGGGAAGGAAGCTAGTAATTACTCCAACATGAAATAAAAGTATTTAATGGCTAAAACATGAAGGCTAAATTGCACCGGAGGTACCCAAAGTTTGCCAAAACGAGCAAGTAGGTACCCAAATTTCAAAATCGAGCACCACAGGTCTCAAATTTTGGATTTTCGAGCAAGTAGGTACCCTTCCGTTAACTTTCCGTTAGAATTGGATGAAAAGTTATAAAAATACCTTTTTACCCCTGATTTTCACCTCATATTTTCTTTTTTAAATACTAATTTACTAAAAATCTAAAAAACAATTCAAAAAAAATTTAAATTATTTGATATATGTAAGATAATGCAATATATTTCATCAAAATTACATTACATCATTTCAAGATATGAAAAATATTTTCATTATCATATATCCGTCAATATTAAAGTCTTTAAATTTTTTTTAATAATGTTCAAGAAAAATCCCAAAACTTCATAATTTCACATGTATTTTATTAATAAAAAAATAACATACAAGAATCTTTGTTCATTTAACAACAAACATAAGAGTTGATACTTGACAATCTTGAGTAGCTTTTATTTTAATGATTTGTAATTTTAAAGCAAATGTAAAAGAGACTATTGTATAAAATGTACAAAGATACTTGTATGTTATTGTTTCTTAAAAAATACACGGGAAATTATGAAATTTGAGATTCTTTTTAACACTGTTAAAAAAAATTAAATACTTTAAGATTGACGGATATGTGTTAATAAAAATATATTTTATATCTTGAAATGATGTAAAAATATGTAATTTTGAGAAAATATATTGCATTATCTTACATATATCAAATTATTAAATTAAAATTTTATTTTTTTAGTTTTGTTTTTTAGATTTTTAGTAAAACTTGTATTTTAAAAAAAAGTTGGAGGTGAAAGTAAGGGGTACAAACGTCTTTTTATAATTTTCCGTCCAATGTTAACTGAAAGTTAACGGAAGGGTACCTACTTGCTCGAAAATCCAAAATTTGAGACCCGTGGTGCTCGATTTTGAAATTTGGGTACCTACTTGCTCGTTTTGGTAAACTTTGGGTACCTCCGGTGCAATTTAGCCAAACATGAATGATGGGAAGGAAGCCAGTAACTACCATGAGTTTGATAGTGCAAGATTTGGTCATTCAGTTGTTACTATAAGTGATGAATTGTTAGGACTTGGGAGTTTAGATGACTGAATTGTAAAGTAACTAACTAATTCCGTCAGTTGTTTATTAGTGCTCACTCAGCTAGTTAGTTGAGTATACAAACAGTGCTAGTGTATAATTGGTTGGTTAATGAAGACTGTTCCCAAATCCTTGTTAGCATTGTTCATCTCCATCTTTCTCTCCCACTGTTGAAGCAAAATTATGTTTAATTTGTACGCAGAGAAAACCATCGCTAAGGAGCCCATTAGCCCAAGAACACAACTTCGACATGGAGCACCATTTGTGAAAATCCAATTACAACTTACAAGGCATGTTTGGAGACTATGGTAGCAGCAAGAGGTTCACTAATCTTCTATGGAAAATCGACATTGTTGGAACCATTAAAAATCAGTTTAGTGAGCCTGAAAGCTACCCAGCATTGCAGGAGTGTGTAAATGTGACAAGTCCAAAAAAAGGGATACAACTGATGATGAAACAAGATGATAATAAAGCATCACTTTCATTGATCATTATGAAATCCAACTCCATTACTAATACTTATAATTGATGCAACACAGAAAGGGCAAAACACTAGCTAGAAACCAAAAGGTGTAATCACTAATTACAACTACTAACTATTATCATCCAAAGCAGCATCACCAGATGGATCTTCTTCTTCTTCCTCATCATCATCTAAGCCTTCTTGGGAGTCTTTTTGGGGGATTTGGAACCCTTAGCCTGAGACGCCTTGTCTCCTTCAGCAGCAGAGCTCTTCTTCGGCAACAGCACGGGGTTGATGTTGGGAAGAACACCACCGCTCGCAATGGTGACTCCGTGAAGCAATTTCCCCAATTCTTCGTCGTTCCTCACAGCCAACAGAAGATGTCTAGGGTTTATTCTGTTCTTCTTGTTGTCTCTCGCTGCATTCCCGGCCAATTCCAAAACCTAATTTCCACAATTCAAACATCAACAGTCAGTTTCCAAATCCAGATCGAAAACGAGAGATAGAGATCTATCGAGAGATCGAGAGAGAGAGATTAAATTTTATACCTCAGCAGCGAGGTATTCAAGGACGGCGGCGAGGTAGATCGGAGCACCAGAGCCGGTGCGCTGAGCGTAGCGTCCCTTCTTCAGGTAACGAGCGATACGGCCGACGGGGAACTGGAGCCCGGCCTTGGCGGACTTGGTGACCGACTTCTTCCGGTCACCGCCCTTCCTTCCTCCGGCGCCTTTGGTCGACTTCGTTGCAGCTTCCATTGATGGATTCGAACTCGAACTCTGTAAAAATTGATGGATTGGGAGGTAAGAGAGAATTGCTGAAATGAGTGAGTTTGAATTTTTAGGAGCTTCCGTGTATGGTATTTATATGGGCCGCGTAGAGATGGATTTAAGATGGTTTCGGAGGCTTTTGGTGTAGTATCGGACGGCTGAGATGTTACACGCTGGCGATCCGTAACTAGACTGAGACACCAACCAGAACACACACACTTAATGGCTGACGTGTCCAAATGGGCCAACTCATAACGGAGCGGGTCGAAAACTAACAACTGGGCCAGAACTAAATCACCTAAAAATTTCTCTGACGGGCTTCAACCCCGACTTTAGACTCGAATTCGTTTATAATGTTGTTTTCAAAATTTCAAAACTTGATTTTATCATTGTTATGTACTTTCTCATGAATCGACATATGTAATGTCATTTTACACCCCAGATTATAAGTATTTTGTTACATGAATTTGATAGTGTTATATATAAGTTAGCTATATATAATATAGATGGGTCTCAATGAGCTCTCAAAATCACTTTTTAGAGTTTGCAGCTTTCTCGATCCTGCTCCGGTTGGCTTGGTGTCATCCACAACGGAAATCAAATAGTCGGGATGATTTTGTAAAAGAAATAAGGAAAAGTCTAGGAGAACAAAAATCCGTACAAACATTTGAACATAAAGTGACGTGTATGGCAGTGTGTCAATAATAAAAAATCGGGGTGAAGATTATGAAGGAAATAGAAAAAATAAATTTGAGTAATATTTAGACATCTACTGATGTGGCATACGCCACGTCACTTTTTGTTCAATTTTCTGTTCCTTTTTTTGTCCCCCTAGCACAGCTCAATTTTCTGTTCCCTCTCTTCCTACCCATTAGGACTTTTGTCACTATTCACCAGGTCATTTTGACCTGGTGATTTGGATAGCAATATGATATAATTTTTTGATAACTTTTTTATGGTGCTGTAGAGTAAAAATTGTTCTATAATACGGTAAAAGAATTATCAAAAAATTATATCGTTTTGCGATCCAAATCGCTTGGTCAAAGTGACCCAGATACGAGTCAAAAAGTCACAATGGGTAGGAAGAGAGGGAACGGAGGTGGTAGAATCTAAGAGCATCATCCATAGGATGGACGGAATTGGGTTATGACTCCTCCCCCCCCCCCCCCCCCCCCCCCCCTAAAGTTAGAAAACCTACATAGATCACCCATAAATGTATTCATATATACCATATCATATGCATGCCCCCCCCCCCCCCCCCTCTCCCGTAAAGTTAAAAAAACTGCACACACCACCCATAAATGTCTCCATATATACATCATTTATGTGCATGTGTTTGGCAAAAATTTCTGGGTCCGTCCCTGATCCACAGTGCATCAAACTCTAAATTTAATGAAATTTTGGTGTTTTCGGCTTCCCACAACAAAACACCAAATCACCTAATCACAAAAAAAAATTGTGACTTTTTTTGTAGGCCTCCCACAGCCGACAACCCAAAAAATACCAAATCACCGAATCCTATATTTGATGTAGCTTTTGTGAAATCGTAAAGTGCATCTCCCACAGTGTCACCAAATCCTATGCTATATCACCAAATTTTGTTTTTACCATCAAATTTGATGGCCAAAATAGAATTTGGTGTAATCAACACCAAATTTTTAATTAGTGTTTAAGGCATGTTTTACATTACTTTTATAATTGGAGATATAATGTCATATTTTACAAATGATTATTGTTAAAAATTAATTTGACGGTTTGCAATTGTTAGAGGAGTCACTCGATTTTGCAAGAAAAATGACATTCACGAGATCATGCTAGCATGCATTATCATGCATAATATGATAGTCGAAGATGGAACGTATCGAGTATCTCAACACCTACACTTTTGATGCTTCTCACATTCACACAAATCTTGATTATGAAAGTTCACCATCTGTACTGCATGCTCAGGTTGCAAGGGATCTCACTAAATCAACACGAGTGCATAACATGTGCCCGAGGGCACGACTTCAAATAAAAGAAGAAGACTTATTTTCAAAAAATTAGATTTAGTTATAAAAAAATTATAGTGTTTGGTTTCTCGGATATGGTAAGGATAAGATATTCCACATGGAGATAGCTTATTCCCCATAGTTCATTGTTATATAAATTTATTCAATATCTAGGTCGACATCGAGGCTTGATAAACCAAGGAGCTCATAACGAACTAAGAAGAAGATTATTGCACACTTATGGGATAATCATGGTCAAATAAATTACACTGGTCAATTAGATTGTTTGAAGTGTTATTTAATCATTTTATAATTCCGTGTAATACTGTTTGGTAATAAAATATTTTTTATTCGGTGATAAATTTGATGAATTATTGTGGGAGGACAAAAATACAATTCTATGAATTTGATGAAATGGTGAAATAACTATCTGCTGTAAAAATTGACGAAAACTTGGGAAGGCTAATAGTGCTATTTTTCCACCAAAAATGGCGTTATGGCATTTTTGAGGATTGACTGTGGGAGGCTGTGTGCAAGAAAATCCTCAAGAGAGATCCATGTGTACACCTCAAGTAGGAGATTAGGATACGGAGAAGAGTAGGGAGTGAGGAGGGAGAGAGTAAGCAAAGGTAATTGCTCCTGAAAGTGAGACAGTGAACTAACAAGAGATCTGAGAGAGATTAAGGCGTCCAAGAGAGTCAGAGAGAGACTACTGGAGGGTTAACGATCTTATATATAGTGGAGAAGTGACCGTTGTAGGGGGATTAATGCACCATAAATGGCGGCTTAATGATAGCCCATGTAACGACACGTTCGACCGTGTTTATAGGGACCGTTACGCACCAGCCCGCATATATCGGAGATCGTTATGAGATCGTCCGCATTTATGGAATACATGAGCCTTAAACCTCTCAGTCAGTTACCAAGGGTCGCGCGCGAGCTTGGTTGTCGCTCTCGCGCGACGGGCCTTACTCTGGCCTCCAAACCACTAAGTCCCTACAAGTCTCGTGTTGCTGGTACGCGAGGGCACTGTCTCGCAGCCCCCTAGTGGATAAGCATGGGTAGTTATCCGGTGCACATGGAGCACAGCTAGGTGTGCTAGATGGCTGCCACGTGGCTGTATATGTTTGTCTAGAAAGCACCATCTACATAGGCCAAACCATTTTTCTCCACCAAATGTAAAATTGGTGTGATATTTGCTATCAACTGTGGAAGATGCCCTAATTGTGGATGTTATACATAAATCTATGTCGAAGGGTGTGCGTCATCGACTTTCCAATGGAGGGATGCGATAGTTGTAACGAGCCTGGGTGAGGAAGAGATACATATTTCAGCAAGTACGTCGTTTGGTGGACTTAGTTTCGATGCAATAGTGATAAAAGTGGAGCATGCGGGTTTTGTGATTATTTTATATTTTATATGGGTTTTTATTACTCTAAAATGTCTTAGGAATCATTTTTGAACATTCATTCTTTTAAAGAGTAATAGTCAGCCCACCACGCGTTAAACGTGAGGTTGGCATATTTGTTCCCGTTTTTAGGGCTATAATGTGGTGTCCGGACCAAATTACGCGCACCTCGCATCTTAGGATTTTTTCGTCCACATCAATTCAATACATAAAACGTCTAGACTTCCTTGGAAATTTCGTTTGCATTAATCTAACATAGGGCAGCGGGCTCCGAACTTGTTATAACTTGATGACAAATCGAGGCTCCTACAAATTGCACTTTCCATTCAACATTACCTAAGACACAATCGAGGCGTTCCCTAATGTAACCTTCCTTCCTATGATATTAGACCTTGTAAACAGATCACAACAATAGCCTATATCACCCGGGAAGAGTCTGTTGACTGTCTGAATGAAAGGCTCAATTGGGCTGAATCTCACTGCATGGCCTCCCATCTTCTCAGAATAGACGCAATCACATTAATATCGCCAATCACACACCATGATTAGGGTTGAATCCTTTCTAGCAACCTCCAAAAAAAATACACATGACTCGTGGCCAGATCTCCATAAAACCGAGTCAAAAGACATTACGTAGTACCATCCTCTTTGCATACCTATCCACTGATGTGAAACCTTGAATACGAAACAATATCAACTCCAACTTTGTCTGACCACATCATCGAGATACCCCCATGTCGGCCTATGCTACTACATGTAAGTCATTTCAAAAGTTCAGTCGTCTTTGGATCAACTCCACTTTTTTAACACATTCTTGTCTCAATTACGAACTATGCTGGGGTTGGGGACTTTACTACTCAGCTCGTCGCAAAGACTTAAGAACGTATCGGGGTTCCCAAGCCTCTGTAAGTTCCAACTTGGAAGTTGGGAAAGCCCGGGGTATAAACGTTCCATGGCTTCAACGACAAGATATTCCCACATAAAGCCCAAGGCCATCTGGACTCTACTCTGTCCATACGCCCTTGGGTTGGACGACAAAACAAGACAGTGTTAGAGTGCCTCTCATAGCCCTGACGTGAATAGGTTCCTCCAAAACAAATGATCCCATCATATATCACTGCTGCACAGAACTCGTCAACGAACTCCACTACTCGCCGTTCTTTTGCCATGAATGGCAATGTGATCTTCTCATCCGGCGCCTCCATTGTCTTTTAAGGTTACCTAAATTTATTTTTTCTGGATATTGAAGTAACGGATTGTTGATCATGTATGAAGCTGCATCAAACAAAAGCATAAAAAAAAGATTTGTTGGTTAAAACATGAAGTAGGCCATTCAGTTGTTGGATGAATCGGTAGGAGTACAGATAATCAAAGAACTGCTTGATCAGCTCTTTTGTGGGTAAAGATCCCGAATATGGAAGAGCTTAAAAGACAATTTCAAAGAATTTTCCATCGGATAGCTTATTTTCTATGGAAAATTGACATTATTGGAACCATGAAATCAGTTCAGTGAGCTTGCAAGCAACCCCAGAATTAACAATATAGTGTCAATGTGATAGTCCACAAATAAAGGGAGAAAACTAAGAGAACAAGAGAATAATAAAGCATCATTTTCATTGATCAATATGAAATCAAACTCCATTACTAATACTTATAATTGATGCAACACAGAAAGGGCAAAACACTAGCTAGTAACCAAAAGGTGTAATCACTAATTACAATTAATCAAAAGCAGCATAAGCAGTGCCATCTTCTAATTCTAATTCATCATCTTCTAAGCCTTTTTGGGGGATTTCTTAGGGGACTTGGATCCTTTGGTCTTGTCTCCTTCAGCAGCAGCAGAGCTCTTCTTTGGCAACAGCACGGGGTTGATGTTGGGAAGGACACCACCGCTTGCGATGGTGACTCCGTGAAGCAATTTCCCCAATTCTTCGTCATTCCTCACAGCCAACAGCAGATGCCTAGGGTTTATCCTGTTCTTCTTGTTGTCTCTCGAAGCGTTTCCAGCCAATTCCAATACCTAATTTCCACAGTTCAAACATCAACAATCCAGATCGAAAACGAGAGATAGAGATCTGTGGAGAGAGAAGAGAGAATGTATACCTCAGCAGCGAGGTACTCGAGGACGGCGGCGAGGTAGATGGGAGCGCCGGAGCCGGTGCGCTGAGCGTAGCGTCCCTTCTTCAGGTAACGGGCGATGCGGCCGACGGGGAACTGGAGCCCAGCCTTGGCAGACTTGGTGACCGACTTCTTCCGGTCACCGCCCTTCCTTCCTCCGGCGCCTTTGGTGGTCTTCGTTGAAGCTTCCATTGATGGATTCGAACTCGAACTCTGGAAAAGTTGATGGATTGGGTTGGGAAGGAAGAGAGAATGGCTGAAATGAGTGAGTTTGAATTTTCAGGAGCTTCCCGTATGGGGTATTTATATGGGCCGCGTAGAGATGGATTTAAGATGGTTTCGGAGGCTTTTGGTGTAGTATCGGACGGCTGAGATGTTACACGCTGGCGATCCGTAACTAGACTGAGACACCAACCAGAACACACACACTTAATGGCTGACGTGTCCAAATGGGCCAACTCATAACGGAGCGGGTCGAAAACTAACAACTGGGCCAGAACTAAATCACCTAAAAATTTCTCTGACGGGCTTCAACCCCGATTT
Organism: Linanthus parryae; assembly: GCA_023055425.1. Taxonomy (NCBI): domain Eukaryota; kingdom Viridiplantae; phylum Streptophyta; class Magnoliopsida; order Ericales; family Polemoniaceae; genus Linanthus; species Linanthus parryae. The sequence continues at coordinate 6,653,152 of JALGPY010000002.1, forward strand.
CAATTCCCACTCCCACGCTTTCGACTCGAATTCGTTTATAATGTTGTTTTCAAAAATTTTAAAACTTGTTTTATAAATGTTATGTACTTTCTCATTAATCGACATATGTATTTAGTTACCAAGTCTATTACTTCCTTTGTTCTCTCTGAATCTTCATTCTTTTCATTTTACCACTATTCACTAAATCACTTTAATTTGATGATTTGATTAGTAAAACGATGCAAGAATTTAAGAATCTTTGCACGATGTTATGGAGTAAAAATGACCCGATTACGGAAGAAAAATACAAAATATAAAGATTCAGAGAGAATTAAGGTAGTATAAATTAACTCAAATTAAAATTTCAATAAATATGAAATAGACAACTCCTCGTTGAGTTAGTACAATTCCCATAATATGTGAAGTTCTTGCTAACAATCATTCAAGTTGAAGTTTCATTACATTTTTTAGCAAACTAGTTTAAAGCATCACATATTCAATATAAACAGAAGACAACCTTAGAAAATAACACATGAGCAATGCACAAGTTGACAATAAATTTCTAATTTCGTAACTATAAAACTGAAACTTACGTAAAAAATGCTCAAATCTACCGCTCTATATTTCTTTCGTGCTATGACACTAAATGTCATTTTACGCCCCTGATTAGGAGTTTTTGTTACATGAATATAGATGGCTCTCAATGAGCTCTGAAGATCACTTTTTAGAGTTTGCAGCTTTCCCAATCCCGCTCCAGGTGGCTTGGTGTCATCCACAACGGAAATCAAAAAATCGGGATGATTTTGTAAAAGAAAAGCAATAAGTGTTGCTCTACAATGTCATGGTGACTTTGACCTGGTGATATGGATAGGAAAACGAAGTAATTTTTTGACAATTCTTTCACAGTGTTGTAGAATAAGTGTTGCTGTACAATGTCATGAAAAATTTATCAAAAAATTATATCGTTTTGCCATCCAAATTGCCGGGTCAAATTGACCCAGTTACGATTGGAAAAGTCAAAAGGGGTAGGAAGAAACGTGGTCGAATCTAAGAGCATCATCCACAGCATGGTGGGAACTGTGTTATGACCTCCAAGGGCCACCTCCCCCCCCCCCCTCTAAAGTTAGAATAACTGCACACACCACTAATAAATGTCTCCATATATACATCATTTATATGCATGTGACCCCCTTTTGGGAAAAATTTCTGGGCCCGTCCCTGATCCACAGTGCATCAAATTCTAAATTTAATAATAAATTTAGTGTTTTCAGCTTCCCACAACAAATGACCAAATCATCTAATCACAGAAAAAATGGTGTAACACCCCCAAAATGACCAAATCATCTAATCACAGAAAAAATAGTGTAACACCTCCAAAATGACCAAGCCGTAGGCCCGGGGGGTGTCACTCCGTACCCGAGACTAACCCGGATACAAGGACATTTAAAGATGGTTCTCAAGCAACATCCAATAAAATTATTAACCAAGCATTATTACAGTTCAATTATTCTTGCCTCAAACGCAGGCATAAAACAACTAAGTGTATTAAATACTAAAAGAGTTCCAAAATCTAAAATGAACGACTAAAACATCGGTGATGAAGTGCGTCCCCCACTATGCCAAATACTCACCACCTGGACATGTGCTGCAGAAACAAAAAGAAACACCACAGTACAAAAATCAGCATAAAAATACTGGCAAGCAAACACCCAAGCATGTAAAATGATGATGAGACAATTATAAACACAATGACCATTTTTGCGAGTAGGAGTTTAACTTTAAACACAGCGGAAGTTTGAATTTGACACTTGTAAGAAAACATGAGAGTTTACAGTCCGCAAATTCGAGTTCAATACTCAAGTTGGAGAATCCCAAATTTCATACTCATTCTTTTTCCCATTAATAATCATTAATTCTAAAAGATCACAATTTCAATTAGTTGATACGGGGAAGAACCAATCACTTCGCAAGCATCCAAGACCTTAAGTGTCGACACCCCCCTTACAGACTTCTTGCGGTCAGAAGGGTGAGTACTAGGAGCGATCCGGAGCCTTGCACCGGATTAAATAAAATTAATTGGCGGGGTATAACCCGACCAAGCCCAATAGTAACCATGAGACAATCCCGCAAAACTCTTCCACTTTACGTTATCGTGAATTGTTAACTTATTATGTTATTTCCAAGAAAAGCAGTTACAAGTAAAATTGGATGTTTAAATGACATATAAACACATAGCACGTAATCCATTTTAAGACATGTAAAAAGAAATCATTTGACACGAATTGAGTTAGGCACAATAGGCCTGACATGTTTACTCACCTCGTTTGCAAGCGATTACGGCGACTCAATCGTATTACTCAACGTACGCGTCGTCGGTGAATTCGTCGCCTACAAATTAACAGTACTCTAATTAAATTACAATTTCTTAGTAATAAGAATACTAAGCTAAATTATATGCACATGACACCCAACGGTTTAGGGTTCTAAAACCAACCCAACATTCCCCTTAATTCATACTTCAAAACCAATCACAAAACCTTATTCCAAAATCCCATAACCTAAAGTATACATAACCTATCATAACTCCACCAATTTATTACTCCAGTTTCCCAAATATATCATGGCTCAAAAACAGTTCCATTGGATTCAAAACATTCGAAATAATAAGTTTAGCCTCAAACGGATCTTAATTTCGATTCCTGAATCAAAAGATATGCTAGTTTCAAATTTCCAATTCCCCTCAAAATACCCATACGGGAAATAACAATTTCCATGAAACTTTTCCCCCAATCATCTAGTTCATCCTAAATTCATACTAAACCTAATACAACATGAATACCCACATCAAACAAATGGTAATTACTAGATAATCCTATTGTTTCGGCTTGATTTATCCCCTTACATAAACTAGGGTTTATGAATAATCACTTGAACAACGAATATAGTGATTAGAGATGTTCTACATGGTGAAAACGAGAATCAAAGTGAGTACAACAAATCTGAAATTAACGGGTAACTTGTTACTTACGTGAGATGTGAGAGATTCGAGTGATTGAGTGACGGAGATGAAGATGTTGGCGACAAATCAAGGGCTGCCGGGAAAATATACATCAACAATCATGGAGGAAGAAGAAGCAGATGAAAAAAAAACGCAGGAAGAGAAGGAGAAGAAGAACGCACGGGCAGAGAAGGAGAGAAAGAGAGAGAGGGGGAGAGAGAGAGAGAGAGAGAGAGAAACGACGAACCTGAGAGAGAGAGGCGGCGGTGGCTGTGATGCCGCTGCTACTTCTGTTGCCGTAAGGGAGAGAGACGACCAGAGAGGGAGAGAGTGAACGTGAGGAAGAGAGAAAGAGAGATTGCGTGAGGGTTTTGATGTTTCTGATCAATTGATCGAGAGAGAAGAAGAGAGATAGAGAGGGATTGAGAGAGGATCGGATGAGGATGAAGAAAAATCACAACTGACGTGATTTTGGGTGAGAAAAATCACGTCTGGTATGATTTTTGGGTCAAAAATCATATCAATCAGTGTAGAAAGACACTTATCCACCACTAGTTTTGGTAATAAGACAACTACCTCCCCCAACTTAATTAAGGCACTAACAACTTTAGATAAAAGACACAAAGACCTCAAATTGCTAGCAAAGCTTTACAAATGACTCCGAACATTTAGATTGCACTCCCAACACATGTAATAATATCACAAATACCCAAAATATTCATAGTCACATGTCACAAATACCCAAAGCATCCATAGTCGAATATCACAAATACCCAAAATACCCTTAGTCACAAAACAGGGTATTTCATCCTTCCCACCTTAGAAAGAGCTTCGTCCTCGAAGCTTAAACAATAATCTTCAACAACCAATAAGGTATGAACTTCCTCTCAAGGGTACAACTACAAAATGCAACCTAAGGTCATGCATGATATGCAATATACTATAAGGAATACAGTATTAAAAACCGAAGGATTACAAATGGTGATTTTTTTGTAGGCCTCCCACAGCCGACGACCCAAAGAATACCAAATCACCGAATTCTATATTTGATGTAGGTTTTGTGAAATGGTGAAGTGCATCTCCCACAATACCTCCAAATCCTAAAAATAGGATTTAAGGTACGTCCAAATCCTATGTTATATCACCAGATTCTATTTTACCATCAAATTTGATGGCCAAAATAGGATTTGGGGTAATCATAACCAAATTTTAAATTATTGTTTAAGGCATGTTTTACATTACTTATATAATTGGAGATATAATGTCATATTTTACAAATGATTATTGTTAAAAATTAATTTGACGATTTGCAATTGTTAGAGAAGTCACTCGATTTTGGAAGAAAAATTACATTCACGAGATCATGCTAGCATTCATTACCATGCATAATATGATAGTCGAAGAGGAACGTAGCAAATATCTCAACACTTACAGTTTGATGCTTCTCACATTTCCACATGTCTTGATTATGAAATGGTGAAGTGCATCTCCCACAATACCTCCAAATCCTAAAAATAGGATTTAAGGTACATCCAAATCCTATGTTATATCACCAGATTCTATTTCCATATGGTAAGGATAGTTATTCCACATGTCACATTTTGGAGATAGCTTATTCCCCATAGTTCATTGTTATATATATTTATTCAATTTCTTGGTCGACATCGAGACTTGATACACCAAGGAGCTCATAACGAACTAAGAAGAAGATTATCGCACACTTTTGGGATAATCATAGTCAAATAAATTAGACTGGTCAAATAGATTTTTTGAAGTGTTATTTAATCATTTTACAATTCCGTGTAATACAGTTTGGTAATAAAATATTTATAATTTTCATGGTTATGGAATTCATGATTTGGTGATAAATTTGATGAATTATTGTGGGAGGAAAAAAATACCATTCTCCGAATTTGATGAAATAGTGAAATAACTATATGCTGTAAAAATCGACGAATACTTGGGAAGGCTAATAGTGTTATTTTTTCACCAAAAATTGTGAAATAGTATTTTTGGGGTTTACTGTGGGAGGCCAAACTATTTTTCTCCACTAATATAAAAGTTGGTGTGATATTTGATATCAACTGTGGAAGATGCTCTAATTGTGAAAGTGATAGATAATTCTGTGTCGAAAGGTGTGCATCATCGACTTTCCAATGAAGGGATGCGATGGTTGTAACGAGGCCTGGGTGAGGAAGAGATACATATTTCAGCAAGTACGCTGTTTGGTGGACTTAGTTTCGATGCAATAGTGATAAAAGTGGAGCATGCGGGTTTTGTGGTTATTTTATATTTTACGTATATGGGGTTTTATTTCTCTAAAATGTCTTAGGAATCGTTTTTGAACATTCAGTCTTTTGAAGAGTAATAGTCAGCCCACCACGCGTTAAACGTGAGGCTGGCATATTTTTTCCCTTTTTAGAGCAATTAATGTGGCGTCTGGACCAAATTGCGCGCACCTTGCATCTAGGATTTTTTCGTCCAGATCAATTTAATACGTAAAACGTCTAGCCTTCCTTGGAAATTTCGTTTGTAATGATGGGGATGGGGACAACTCCACTTTTTTAACACACTCTTGTCTCAATTACGAACAATGATGGGGATGGGGACTTCACTACTCAGCTCGTCGCAAAGAGTTAAGAACGTATCGGGATTTCCAAGCCTTTGTACGTTTCAACTTGGAAGTTGGGAAAGCCCGGGGTATCAACGTTCCATTGCTTCAACGACAAGATATTCCCACATAAAGCCCAAGGCCATCCGGACTCTGTCCATACGCCCTTGGGTTGGACGACAAAACAAGACAGTGTTAGAGTGCCTCTCATAGCCCTGACCATAGTTTTTAAAACCGGACCGGACCGGCCGGTCCGACCGGTCGGACCGGTGAACCGGCTAGTGACCGGTTCGGTTCGTCCATCAGACCGTATATGCAGAAACCGGTCAAACTCGGTCAAAAACCGGCCGGTTTTGCAGTCCAACCGCTGAACCGGTCGGCCCAAAAACCGGCCGGTTTCGAAATTCAGCTTCTGGGTCGAGAGAAGAAGCAGGTAGGCGACGGTGATAGAGAAGGTGGTTGGAGCTCTGGGTTTCGCCGGATTGGAGGAAGAAGTGGTGGTGGTGCTTCGGCCAAAATAGGGCAGCGGTGGTGGTGAGACGAGATTGAGCCATTGAGGCAAAACTGAAGACACGAGAGATAGAGAGATAGAGAGGTGGGTTGAGAAGATAGAGAGAGAGAGGTAAGAGATAGGATAAAACTGAAACTAAATATGAACAAACTAAAACAAAGTAGTGGTGATGGTGATGGTGATGGTGATGCTAATGCCACATCATCGTTTGCTATTGCTTTTTTTTAATGTTTGTTTTTTCTTTTTTTTTCAATGTTTGATTTTTGAAAAAAATGTAATGTTTAGACTTTAGTTTATAAATGTAGAAACTGTTACCTTTTTTATTATTATTGTATAATTTGACCAATATTTTAGTTAAATTTAAGTTTTATATCATAAATTAAATCAAATTTATTACACATTTATATAAAATATATGTTATTTTAAGTTTGTGAGTTATATTTAGGTTTGATCGACTAAATATATGTTATACATATAAAGTTTGATCAACTAATTAGTCATATTTAAGTTTACAAGTTATATTTTAATTACGTTTAATAAATACTTATATAAAAATAAATATTTATATATTATTTAATAAACGTGCAATTGAACCGGTCCGACTACCGGTCCGACCATGAACCGGTGCCTCACCGGTTCGATGGCCGGTCCGGTTTTTAAAACTTTGGCCCTGACGTTAATAGGTTCCTCCAAAACAAATGATCCCATCATATTTCACTACTGCACAGAACTCGTCAACGCACGCCACTACTGGCCGTTCTTATGCCATGAATGGCAATGAGATCTTCTCAACCGCCGCCTCCATTGTCTTTTAAGGTTACCTAAATTTATTATTTTGGGGATATTGAAGTGACAGATTGTTGATCATGTATGAAGCTGGCATCAAACAAAAGCATGAAAAAAGATTTGTTGGTTAAAACATGAAGCAGGCCATTCAGTTGTTGGTTGTTACAAGTGATGAATTGGTAGGAGTACAGATAATCTAAGAACTGCTTGATCGGCTCTTTTGTGGGTAAAGATCCCGAATATGGAAGAGCTTAAAAGACAATTTCAAAGAATTTTCCATCGGATAGCTTATTTTCTGTGCAAAATTGACATTGATGGAATTATGGGATCAGTTCAGTGAGCTTGCAAGCAACCCCAGAAGTAACAAAATAGTGTAAATGTGATAGTCCACAAATAGTGTAAATGGGATCAGTTCATTGATGGATTCGAACACTTGACTCTGACGAATTGATGGATTGGGTTTGGGAGGGAAGAGAGAATTGCTGAAATGTGTTTGAATTTTGGTTTGTAAATGGAAGTTATTCGGTTGTGGGTATTTATACGACCTGCGTAGAGATGGTTTGGGGGGTGGATTTTAGTGTATCGGACGGTTGAGATGTTACACGCTGGCAATCCACACCTAGCCCCAGAGACCAATCGGAGCTCACTCTCACTGAGTTTGAAATTTCGTTAGGAAAGAAAGGCTAAATTGCATGGTGGTCTCATAGTTTTTTTTTTATTTGGTACCTATATTTTCAATTGTAGCATTCACGACACCTAAACATTCAATTTGTTGTAACGATTGTACCTTCCGTTAACTTTTTATCCATATGAAGGATGAAATTATATAAAAGACAATTGTGTCCCTCATTTTCCATATAAATTTTACCAACAAATTTTTTAGGATCCCCTACAAATTTTAAAATATTATTTACCATTAAAATTTAAAATTTTATTATTTATTTATATATTGAAATAATTATATGTTTCAAAAAATAATAAAATTGCATTTTTTAGTTATCACGCAACTATTTCGTTTCATGAAAAAAATTATAGTAACTTTATTAAATATTGTTATGACAAGAAATAATTAGATTTATGATAAATTTCACTTTGCACCCCTATGTTTTGGTAATGTGTCATCTGCTACCCCTGTGTTTCGGCTAATTCACTTTACTACCCCTATAACAGAAAAAAGTGAGGACTCTTAGCACCCTTCTGTCGTATTCTGTCCAAGATGCCAATTTTTAAATTTTTTTGGACCATTTTGCCCCTATTTTCTTTTGAGTTAATTGTGTTCATGCTCTTCCCATTCTTGGTGTTCTTAGCACCCGAATCCTTAGTGTTCTTGACCACCGCCTCCACTACCACCGAATCCCCACCAGTAACATGCAAGACTGCTGGGTTTTGAGCTCGCGCACACTGGGCCGTTCAACGCAACAGTAGTGTGAAATGCATTAAAGTATATAATTATAGTAGGTTACACGTAATATCACATATCACCTACTAATCACACATCACCCGATATCATACGAAGCGATAATAACAACAATAAACCAGCCGACATGTATTTAACACAAAGCATGTTGATATACAGTAAGCGATAATAATATTGTAAAATGCATAACCCCATACCTCAATAATAGAACATGATAACGACTTCAAAATAATAATAACAACTCCAAGTATAGAATAGTACAAGTACATCTCTCTCACTTATCCGTAATTGAATCGAATCTGGAATGAGAAAACTAATGCACTAGCTCTATTTATAGAAAGTGGTCGACAAATCAGGTTGCAATGAATCAGCACGACATGTGTCACGCCTGCAGCGCATGAGCCGCCACACGCTTCCACCTGTCTAATAAATACATGTCTAGCATGAGAAGTAGGTTACCAAATCGCAACACATGCCCCCCCCTATGTGTCATGCATGCAGAGCAACGCACCTAACAGCGACATGTGTCTCACTGTGTGTCAAACATAGGCCCAGTTGCATGACATGTGTCCCCCTACGTGCCTTTCCTGCGGTAACGTGTACCAGTCTGTCCCTACTCTTTCTTCCCATGGTGGCTGGGCGCGGGGATTAAGGGTAGGGACGAAAAGACCAAAATATGCCTTTTCACAAAATAAACACCACCCCACCAACCACCATCAACACCACCACCAGCCACTACTCCGCCACTATGCCACCAGAAACAAAAACACACCCTCAACTCCACCAAAACACCACAATCAGCCACCATATGGCAGTAAGCCACCAACAAAACACCATCAGTTTTACCACTAACAAGAGATCTTTAACAAAAGAATCACATAAACAATATCACAAATTGACAAACTTAACATGAACACCACCAGATCTGGACTAAAATTTCCAGATCTAAACTTATTATTTACAGATTTTTAAAAAAATGCAAGAAGAAGAAGAAGAAGAAGAAGAAGAAAGAGATGGAGAAAAAGAAGAATGAGAAGGAGAACGAGAAGGAAAATGAGAATGAGAACGAGAAGGATGAGGAGATTGAGCAGGAGCAGGAGGAGCAGGACAATGAGAAGGAGAAGGAGAAGAAGAAGAAGAAGAAGAAGAAGAAGAAGAAGAAGAAGAAGAAGAAGAAGAATAAGAAAGAGGAGGAGGAGGAGGAGGAGGATGAGGAGGAGGAGGAGGAGGAGGATGAGGAGGAGGAGGAGGAGGAGGAGGAGGATGAGGAGGAGGAGGAGGAAGAACCCTCAATCCGCCACTGCCACAGCCCAGTCATTGCCGAAACCAACACAACCGTCGGACCACCCTAGACCTGTGAGAGAGACAGGGGATAGAAGAAGAAAAGGAACAACAAGAACAGGAACAGAAGTACCGCCGTTCGTGCCACCTCCGTCGCCGAGAGAGACAGGGTCCTAGTCGGTCTTCCACCGCCGACGACCTTCGTAGCCACCTTCTCACAGAGTGCTGCCGTTCGATCAACGAAGAGATGCAGTAGCTTTTCTAAGGATTTTTCTCTCCTCCATCGTCCTCGCCGCCATCATCACTGTCGAAATTGCCGTCCTCTTAGCCCCCATCATCATCGTCATCGTTGTGGACTTCTCCTGGTGTTTGTTCTCTCCGCCCCTTTCTCTTTCTCTCTCAGCTGTGTGCTTGTGTGTGGTTTGTAGAGTGAGTGATGAGTGCATAATGTTGAGTGGGTGGTGATGGGAAAGGGGAAAAAACTATGTTGGGTATTATTTGTGAGGGTATTGTGGACATTTTAACAGTTTAAAGTTACCCAAAAAGGAAATGGAAAGAAAGAGCAGGGACGTCCCAGAATTGAAATTACAAGTATTTCGTTATTTTTAATAAATAGAAATATTACAGTAACGAAAGCTATGTTGGTACATTACAACATGAACGTATCCGTTCATGTTGTATTTAAAACTGTCTTCAGCTGCTGCACAAAACTCGTCAATGAAGGCCACTGCTCGCTGATCTACTGTCGTGAACGGCGATATGATCTTCTCAGTCGGCACCTCAATCGTTATCTCCAAGGTTACCTAATTTTCTTTTTTCTAGATACTAACAAGTGGGCCATGTATGACGCTGCACCGGACAAAGCAAGAAAAATGATTTGTTGGCTAAAACATGAATGATGGGAAGGAAGCTAGTAATTACTGTTGTAAAATGGTTTTCGAACCATGCTTTTGTTACCCAATTTCGGTCAAGTTATAACTAAGAATTTGGACCAACGTTAACATATTATTAACTAGGTAACAAGGGGATCAATTCAAGATTCCAAACATCGAAAACCATTAACGGGTGAATGAGAAATTAGGCGTTGAAGTTGGCCACTTCAATTGCTCAATTTTAAATGCACCCACATCTTGGAAATGAGGAAGAGAAGAGTAGTTCATCTACTCAAAAGTTGAGTACTAAGGGCACGCCCTTTGGGTGATACACAATTTGTGTAGGAGAGAGGACCTAGACAATGGTCGAACCACCACACGCGCGCGCGCGCGCCGCCGCCGCCGTCCGGCCGGCCAGCTCGGCTCGGTCTCGGTCTCGGTCTCGGGTTCGGGCACGGGCCGGGCCGTGACGTGGCGCTGTGCGGTGCCGTTAATAATTAATATTAACAGTCCAACCCGAAACAGTTATTAACTGTCTTCAACAGTTGTAACTTTTGGAACAGTTACAACCGTTACCGTTCAAATTTGAACCGTTACAAACGGTTTTGTAACTGCTCCTCTCCCTGCCTATAAAAGGAACCTTCCTCTCTCAGTTTTCCTATCCGAACTCCAGCAACAATTCTCTCTCTCTCTCTCACTCACTACCAGTTTCTCTCAAAACAAAGTTCGGTTCGCCGGTACTGGAGATTGTGCTTTCGTCTGCAGTACGTGAAGACTTTATAAATAAAACGAAGCATAACCAACTGTGGGGGGCAAATATTACTTCACGGAGATCGTTTCATGAACAACGAGACTGTCTTCTATCTTGCTTCAGCATTCGGCAATTTAACCATCTTTAAGTGTTTATTGTTTCTGTATTTTCATCATTTCTGTTAATCTTTCTGTTTTCAGATTCTTCTTCATACACCTATATCTTTCCAACAATTACTCCAACATGAAATAAAAGTATTTGTTGGCTAAAACATGAATGATGGGAAGGAAACCAGTAACAACTCCTACATGAGTTTGATAGTGCAGGATTTGGTCATTCAGTTGTTACTATAAGTGATGAATTGTTAGGACTTGGGAGTTTAGATGACTGAACTGGAAAGTAACTAACTAATTCCGTCAGTTGTTTATTAGTGCTCACTCAGCTAGTTAGTTGAAGACTGTTCCCAATTCCTTGTTAGTATTGTTCATCTCCATCTTTCTCTCCCACTGTTGAAGCAAAATATATATTCAATTTGTACGCAGAGAAAACCATAGCTACGAAGCCCATTAGCCCAAGAACACAACTTCGACATGGAGCATCATATGTGAAAATCCAATTACAACTTACAAGGCATGTTTGCAGACCATGGTAGCAGCAGAAGGTTCACTAATCTTCTATGGAAAATTGACATTGTTGGAACCATTAAAATCAGTTCAGTGAGCCTGAAAGCTACCCAGAATTGCAACACTGTGTAAATGTGACAAGTCCGAAAAAAGGGATACAACTGATGATGAAACAAGATGATAATAAAGCATCACTTTCATTGATAATTATGAAATCGAACTCCATTAATATAACCGATGCAACAGGGAAAAGGCAAAACACTAGCTAGATACCAAAAGGTGTACTCACTAATTACAACTAATAACTATAATCATCAAAAGCCTTCTCTGCTTCAGCAGGTTCTTCTTCTTCCTCATCATCTAAGCCTTCTTGGGAGTCTTTTTGGGGGATTTTGAAGCTTTAGGCTGTGAAGCCTTGTCTCCTTCAGCAGCAGCAGAGCTCTTCTTCGGCAACAGCACGGGGTTGATGTTGGGAAGAACCCCACCGCTTGCAATGGTGACACCGTGAAGCAATTTCCCCAATTCTTCGTCGTTCCTGACAGCCAACAGCAGATGCCTAGGGTTTATCCTGTTCTTCTTGTTGTCCCTCGCCGCATTTCCAGCCAATTCCAAAACCTAACATTCCATAGTTTCAACATCAACAATCAGTTTCCAAATCTATCAATCAAATAACCAGATCTGGAAACACAATAGAGAGAGAAAATTAGATTTATACCTCGGCGGCGAGGTATTCGAGGACGGCGGCGAGGTAGATCGGAGCACCAGAGCCGGTGCGCTGAGCGTAGCGTCCCTTCTTCAGGTACCGAGCGATGCGGCCCACCGGAAACTGGAGACCGGCCTTGGCAGACTTGGTGACCGACTTCTTCCGGTCACCGCCCTTCCTTCCTCCGGCGCCTTTGGTCGACTTCGTTGCAGCTTCCATTGATGGATTCGAACTCGAGCTCTGGAAAATTAGAAGGTTTGGGAGGGAAGAGAGAAATGCTGAAATGTGTTTGAATTTGGGTTTGTTGTAATTCGCAGTGACTCCGTTGTGGATATTTATACGACCACCCGTAGAGATGGTTTGGACTTTTGGAGGATGGATTTTAGTTTATCGGACGGCTGAGATGTTACACGCTGGCAATCCACGCCTAGCCCCCAGAGACCAATCGGAGTATACTCTCAAAGGGTAACAAACTTCGTTACCGTAGTAAGAAATGCAGGAGCAAATAATACTTAAAAAAATATAAGAAAATACATAAGTTTGTTGTAAAATAAAATGTATTTCACTCGTACAATTCAATTCAGGTTGTACAAACTTCGCTCATAAAGAAATGTGAGCTTTTTCGAGTTATTTAGGAGTCAAACCGGGCCTTTGTGCATGATATTTCTAGAAATTAGTTTTTTAATGTTAGTTTGGGAGTTTCTTACGAAATTTGAAGCTTTGATTGCCAAATATAATTGCTTGGGTCGTATCCGTGTTGTCTATGGCATGAGTAGATGCTCGCGTTATAGTTCATGACGGGGAACGAGCTTCGAAAATGAATAGGCTCAAAATAAAAACGAGGAAAATGAAGAAAAACCAAGTTGCACAAAGACTTAGCAAGAGTTCAGCATATGGACTCGTACAAGCTGAATCCAGGAAATCGTGTGAGTTGTGTTTAGGAAATTTGCGAACATGGGTGAAGCTGCTGAGAAGATGGATCAAGAAAATCTGACGAGAACTCATACAAGCAAATTTGTACGAGCAGATTTGGCAAAATTGTACCAGGACCTCGTACAAGCAGCACCAACCCATATGGCTAGCAATTCAAATTGTGCAAGCAAATTTAATCATGGAGCAGAAAAGTAACTTGTACGAGTAGATTTGGCGGGTGAGCCGAGTTTAGGGTCAGGATTTCAATTTTCAAGATACCAAAAATTTGGAAACATCAAGGTACGACCTAGGGACTCGTGAAACCATACTGAAATACTCAAAAGAATGTTCAAGAAACTCGGGTGCAAGGATTGAGACTTCGAATCGTCGAAATTGTGGCTTTCTCATTGTTTGATAATTCTTTCACCTTCTTTTCATACTTGTATGGAAAACATGCTTGCGTTTAAGTGATAACTAGACGATACCCCGCGCGTACGCGCGGGGTTTGCAAGTTTAAATGTATGTTTGCCCAACAGTTTTTTCGATGAAGTTGCAAGTGCATTCTATTAATTTGTATTGTCAATTAGTGGCTTATCAAACAAAGATAATGGCAATCATCGCTAGTCACCGGAAATTTAATAAAAATCGTTTTAATCACCGGTATGTGTAACTTCATTTTGTTAGAGGAAAGGCACCTGAATTTCCCAATACAAATTTCGCATTGAACTATATAAAATTTTGACTCTATTTGAAAACATGGGGAGCACAACTTAATAAGAATTAATCGCTTCGTACTAAGTTATGAAACACAAAACGTTGATTGTTCTCAGACGTCTTGAAAGTCATTACCAATGGTAGATTCGACAGAGATGTAGTGCACACACAGTCTCGTATCCCTTTCATAGCCTAGCATGGATAAAAACACGTAAATGCAAACAAAAAAATATAATATTTACCAGTATGCTTGCTTTTTCCTTACAGTATCTGTTTCTAACTCGACCTAGCTTCTTTTGGCGGAAACAACCTTTGAACTGCTTGATGTAGATCTGGCCAGTTTAAATTGAGAGACGTCACATCCACGTGATTTATGGTTGTCGCTATTACCACCATAGATAGTGCTACTTCTCCATGACTTATGGCTGTCGGCACGACTACCACAGACTTTATTATTTCGCTTTTGGAGCAGTATAAGTCTACTGTTGTTTCTGGCCGACTCTTCTTGTGTCATCAGCTTCTTACATGAGTATCTGCAGGATAGCTATAGTAAATGATTTTACAAAGTAAAATGTTTGGACACTCGCATAGAATTGTCATATGGATAAACTAACAAAGTAATCATTCAAATAATTTGGTACAAAAACAAAACATTGACAAAACGATTACATCAACACAAACAAAGGTAAAAGTTTCTTTCTCTGGAACACGAATTGGAGCTCATAAGTCTGAAGGATTCAATTCATGTTCAAGAGAAATATAGAATTTCAATTCGTGGAATCTTTCTTTGATTAATTTATCCACCTCCTTAAGGCTCATTTTGGACTTCTAAAAATTCATAAAAGGACAACCAAAAGACTACTACATGTGATAGAATACTTGGCAGAAAAGAAAACGATACTCCTCGGAAATTCCCCAAAATTCCCAAAACAATAAACTTATAGAAGTGAAAATATATCATGATTCTTAGAGTTAGCATTATTTTTAATATTGCCCTGGATTGCTTACTAATGACAGGCTGTGGTTATATCATGATTCTTAGAGTTAGAATTGTTTTTAATATTACCCTGAATTTTTTACTAATGATAGGCTGTGGTTAATAATATGCAGGAGAAGAGTTTTGAACTAATCATGTAACATATTAATTGGTCGCCGAGAACATTGTGATATAGCAGATTTTGAGTGCTAGAAGCACCTAGTGATTTTGGTTCAAGAATCATTTTGCTCACGCCAACCTTCAATAAACCCAATGGTTGCAATTGGGGAAGTTGAATAAGTTGAAGAACATTTTAGGAGCATAGAAGAAAGAGATTGGCCAGAGCTAAATGAGAATTAGTAATCTGTATCTGTGAGTTGAATGACAAAACTTGGCCTACTTTTATACCCAGGATAATTTTTGATTATCGAACAAACCACCTAGACCATATTCAAGACCAAGAATGTTAGAGTAGCATAAACATCAGCAGAACGTGATTATATCCATATATGAGAAAGCATGACATTGAACCACTATGAGCAGAAGACATAATCAAGACGTAGCAGTCATGGTAATATTTCACTACTCTAAATTGCTTATGCAATTTTCAACTTTCGTATTTTTTAGTTTCGTTTATTCCGGAGTATAAAATAACTTTATCGGCCACTTCAGCAGGCGCCGATTTAGATTACATGACAACTTTATTCATTTAACTTATGAGCAGAAAACACATCACAATGAACCAAATCACATGTATAGGTAAACATAAGCATGTTCAGAGAAACTAAGCAAGAAATCACAGGAAACATAGTCACGGAAATCAGGCCGTATCTTACAAATAGTCACTGTTTGATGGGCTATCCGATCATAGTCAGTGAAAATCAGTTGCAGTACCTCAAAGTGGTGAACCGATGCCAAAATCGATACAGCAAAGGAGAAACTCAGCAAGAAATCACAGGAAACACAGTCATGGAAATCATGCAGAATCTTACAGTAATCACTGTTTGACGGCAATTGCATCACTGTTTGTAACCCATTTTTTCGTAGGAGCCAAACATCACCCGCCATTGAATGGGAACGGCGATAGTTACAGCATTCAATTGACCATGGAATTGAATGTCGATAAGTCTGCTCAGGCACGCGCGACAGTTACAACATTCAATTGATCATGGAATTGAAGCGTGCCTTTTCCAATTCCAGAGCACGACTTCACAGCATCAAAAAGTCTTCTTTTTGTTGGGTTAATGTCTAAACTTAATTTCAAAAAAAGGCCATGCTTTTGTAGCTTGTAGGTATATATAATTAGATATGTAATTATACTCTCGGTAATATATGCACACTTTTTATTGGGTTACCTTTTCCAGATTAGTCAATTTTGGTTGGAATTGTAGAGGAAATATTATCAGCGATATAATTAGAGAAATTTACCTTTTGTACATCTTTTGAAATTCCCTTTTTAATTCTAGAAAAAAATTCACTTTCTTATATTAACATTTCATTACTTTAAAGATTTATTCTAATAAATAGGGAGAAAGAAAAACTGATACATTTATGGCTGAAAATTTGCTGACATGGCCAAATAAGGGTAACACATGGCTTTATTTTTGAAGTAAGTAATTGACAAATGGCAAAACGAGATTCAACCTAGGACTTCTCTACTTTTATATTATACTAGCCGATACCCCGCGCAAAAGCGCGGGGCTTTCTACCATATCTTGATTTAAAATTTAGATATCATAACAACCTAGTAACGAAATTTCAACTAATACAAATGATGCATAATATGAACTTTATTTCAAATCAAATGAAAATTTATGGAGCTCTTAATTTTTATGTTTGGTACATCTCCATTATAATGTCATGAAACCAACACTTTTCCTATGGAATGGGAAATTGATTCAAATATTTTTTACATTTTTTTATTCAAAGATATACAATTTTAATTATTCTAAAAAAGTGTAGACATTAGTGAATGTTGTAGTAATCTTATCTGAAATAATAAGAAAATTTTCTACACACTCAAATTTGTATATAATGTTCTAATGCAAATGGCTTACTTTAATGCTAGATTTGTTCATCATCTTTTTAAACATAATTGAAACCATTTCGTCAGTTTACTTAGCAATTTTTCAGAATAGTGAGATTGAAAAACAAATTGGTTCAAGAAGATTCTAATAATAATTTTATATAATAAGCAGAATGGCTTCTAAAGTTTATGTACCTGTGTTTTAATATTTATTGAACTTATTATAATATTATCATACACAATATACATCATTATATTAATATTTACATAATAAGATCTAGCAACCTTAAGAGAATTTTCTAACATCTCTATCTCTACTACTAAAAAGAGTGAAGGACCTCTTAGTGTTTAACCACTTCAAGTGTTTTTTCACTTGAGGTGTTTCCTTCTTTTTCCAGATGCCCAAAATACCCCTATATGTCATTATTGTTTTTACATGAAACGGAATGTATTGAAATAAATGTAATTATTGTTTTTACATGAAACGTTGTTTTGCATCTTTACCAAGATAACAATTAATATTTCATTTTTGAAATAAATGTCATTTTTGGATTGTAACTCAAAATATTAATATTCTCAAATTAACTTTTTTTAGTGTTTAATACATCCATGTGTTTTCTCCCATTTTGAGTTTTCTATTTTTTTTTATTCACAAAAAATACCTCAGAAAGAAAGTTAAACTTGCCGCTTGTCTTTGTTTCTTTTCCAATTATTTTGCATTAATTTCTTTCAGTTTTTTTTATTGTATTTTGAAGAAACGATCTTGAAAATTTGTCGTAAATATCCATAGTTAAATCAATTAGTACCCATAAAGTGTTTTTTTTATTGTATTGTATCTATAGTTGTTTAACCACAAAGTGTTTTTTCACTTTAGGTGTTTCCTACCTTTTACTACATACCATAAATACCCCTGTCTAATTATTTTTCTCTACTAATTAACCAACCTCTTATATTCATATTACTACAGAATATTTCTTCATAAATACCCCGTTTCATGCTGGGGTGCCTTCTTCTTGATATTTAATTAGAGGCCCCTTATATTTTGTAACTCACAAATTTGTAACCGACATCTAGCATTACTCCTACCATTACACCTCATAATACATTTTCATTAATACACCACTTCTTCTTCAAGGCTCATCTTCTCTCCCATTACCGTTTTTCTTTGTACTTCTACATTAAAATCATGACGCTATGGTGCTACAGTTTCATATAGAACTTTCAGTTTTTCTTCTCCATAGCTCACATGTGATTTAACAGGGGTTGTAAATGGTTTATTTTCAATTGCTCATTCTTTCTTTCTTTCTTTGTTTCTTGTATTTTGTTTCAACTCATAGTACCGGATTCGTCAGTGTGTTAATATGTCATTTTGTTATGAGATGCATAAGATGATGAATCAAACAAATAACTGGATTCTCCATAACATATGTAACTGCAATATTTTGTGGTTCTCTTCTCTCTATTTTTTTAGAATTCCCTGATTTTTCTTTTCATCCAAGACTGACTTTTAGTTTTGTATTTTGATCAGCGGTTCATTTAGCAGGTGGTTTGCGTATGAGAACTGGATTATATTTTCATAGGCTATTCAAACTTAGGATTATTTTCGGTTCGTTTAGCATGCGGTTCGTGAAGGAGAACTAAAATCTAAGTCAAGATGCTATTAAGCCTCATGGACGTTTAATTTAAGGTATGTTTTCGTATTTAGTTTCATCTAGCTGCTCTAAATTAAGGTTTGTTCTTAAAACTAGAGGGTGTTCTATGTTCTCTGAAGTGTGCTTTTATGAAAATTGGATGGTGGTCTCTATTTCCTAGTAATCTCATTGTCTATTATGAATCTACAGCCCCGATTTAGCTATATGTTTTGGTTATTGATTTGTTTAGCAGGTGGTTAAAGTTACGTAGAACCGAAATCCGCGTTGATAGGCAACTCTAATTCAGGGGCTCTTGGATTGAGGTACTTTTTTATGTGATTTTGTTTAGCTGCTATATGTGTTTTTGTCTCCTGTATTGGGTTTTTTAGATTATGTACTACGTTCTCTCATATTATATTGGGTTTTTCTGAAAATTGAATTGTGTTTCATCAGTTTTTCTTAGACTAAATGCGTGATTGTTTTATGTATCAGACGTATTATGATTGGGAAAGGAAGAACCTGAACTTAACAATAACGTTGTGTGGCCTCTTGAACATAATATGATACTTCGTGAAGGAGATTATTTCGTTTTCCAATAGCGAGATGGTACATGATTTGCACCTTGAAAATGACTCTGATATGAAAGATAAACAAATATGGTAGCAGAGGTGTTTGGATTCAAATGTCACCTACACATGTAGTATAGTTAGCTTCTTCCTGAACTTATTTGTTTCACAATAACGTTGTGTGACCTCTTGAACATAATATGATGCTTCTTGAAGGAGATTATTTTGTTTTCCAATAGTGAGATGGTACATGATTTGCACCTTGAAAAATGACTCTGATATGAAAGATAAACAAATATGGTAGCAGGGTTGTTTGGATTTAAATGTCACCTACACATGAGTATAGTTAGCTTCTTCCAAAACCGCGCATGCTTGAATAAGCTCATGCCTCTGATTCTTAATTTTATTCATACCTTCGGGTATATGGGATCGCAATATTACCGTTTTCATTGTCATGTGAAGACTAAAATATACTGCTCCTGTATAACTGTTACTGTAAAGATAGATGATTGTGGTATGGCATAGAGACCTTATATATGACAACAAAAAGAAGTTTGACCTTTATCTATCACCTATGGTCTAACTGGTAATGTTATGAAACCCATAAAGTCCATGATGCTATTTCGAAAGAGGGAAGGGGGGATCCTGGAGGGAGTTTCACCATAAAATCTCTCACTAAAATTCAATTTTGAAACCTAATCTGATAGTACCTCTTCGAATTTGGTAGACGCGGGTTTCTTTTCTGCCGACCTATAAAGTACACTATCATTCCATTGGACTTCAACAATCCTCCTAAAATAATTAACTGTACTCTTAGAAAATTCCGAAGGCAAAGATCAATGGTTCTTAATTTTTAATGTAAACAATTGTACTATTCTGTGAGTTATTCGATAACATCCTTGCAGGTGGCAAAGCTAGATAGCAATGTGTAAGATTGAGGTGAAGATGTTTACTGATGCAATAATGGGAGCTTCATAACATGCTTAAATACTATTTGACAAATTTGAATATATTGGTGTTTATGCAGTTACTAATGTACACTTCAACTACTCAATTTCTAAAGTATTGTATATAGAAAGAGATTGGGCTCTCAAGTTTGCATCATGTAGGTATTTTAAGAGATTTAGCATCCAATGAAAAATTATATTGATTGATGATAGCCTCATAATTTTTGTTGGTTTTTATTTTCTCCGTTCCTAGAGACGGCGATGTAGCAGATCATGGTTGTACTAGATTTGCTTCGGACTTCAGATTGAACTTATTATTCTTCCATTAATGTACTGGCTCAGAAAGCCTAATGTTGCTGTGAAAGGCGGCTGGTCTCGATTCTTTGTTGAAAGAATGTGAAGTAGAGTGGACGTCTATAAAGAGACAATAATTTCAATATTAATTTTTGATTCATGCAGTGTAACATTCTGCTTTATAAATCTTGATTAATTTGTCTTTAATAAAGGATAGTGATTCTTACACCAGCTAATATGATGGTTACACCATATTTATATTTTCCTGACTTAAAATACCCCTCATTAGTCATATTCTTTCATACTACTATTTTCTATAGTCTATCTTTTGCAAGTTTCATGTTCCTAAAAAATATCCGCAATTTAGCTCCATGAATTTGGCTTTTCCTTTTTTCACACATTGGTGACCCCCCCCCCATTTCTTTTGTGTACTTTCCTATTTTGATGTCCCCGTTTTCGACCTTTCGACGTAGTACAAAGAAATTGTTTCCATTCATTAAACTGTTGTAAGAGAATCAATGATTGCAAGGCATCCTTGAAGAAGATAAATGAATGACCAAATTTATTCCTTCTGTATTTGACACAAAATATGAGCAATTATTAGATTAATGGAGTATGCAAATAATCTCTTTTACATCGAGAGTCTCGTCATGAAGCGAGTCTCTCCATGAAGGATGACTCTTGGATTATTTTCTTAAGCTATTTGCTATTAAAATTAACCGCGAATTTTTTTATTCTTTGAAAAACATAATTTACAAGTAAAAATAATGTTATTAAGTTTTTTTCAAATGAGAGAATACATGAATCCAAAAGCTAATAATGAGCATCCACGTGCGATGCACGTGCACCATAACTAATAAAATTAAACAGGACAAAAATTGAAGATGTTATGATGGACTAAAAAACACATGATGTCATTTACATACATGTAGATGCACAAATGCATGCAACATACGTTTTTAAGAATATCGATTATTATAATTTTTATTTTCATAAATAGTTAATTTAAATATGATGTCATCATTTATTTTTTATAGTTTCAACTATATAATATACTTCAACCAAACATTCAATGAAGAATAACCATTTTTAAATAAAAATAAAAATTACTACTAAAGCTCGTGTACTTAAGATTCATTTACATTAATTATTCTATTATCATATACATTTCGTACTAACATATAAAACATATTAATTCAAGTCATAAAAAATTATATTATTACATACAATGAAAATATCATTTTTTATATTCCGGCGATGTGTTATATAAAAAAAAATATCATAAACGTGGTTTTTACTTTTAAAAGATTTGTGAATTCATTATTCTATATCATATGTATTTTACACTAATATGTAAAATACATTTATATTCAGGTTATAAAAATCAAACATAATTATTCAATGCTAATTTATTATTATAATATTAAAATGAGTATTGATTGCTCATGAGTTACAAACTAAAATAGTAACCTTGAAATCATAATGACAAAGCAATAGATAAATACATGTCGATTTTTCATTGGTTGATTATGAGAAAATAGACACGTAAGATTACACATGTCATATTAATAATGCTTAAAGAATGACAAATGTCGATACGTGGTTTCACCTCGAGACTTTTCTGCTTTTATATTATATATAAGATAAAAGATAAGATATACAAGATAAGATGACTAGCTAAACTTGTTTACTAGGTTCCAACTGGAGAACCTAGATTATGATGGTTTGTAGGATGTTTGAGACTTGATCTGTGGTTTTTCATTAAAATGATTATTTTTGATGTATCTTATATCATTCTCGTACTTCAATTTATAAAATCATAGCCTCATGAACTAGGATTGTTAGAAGGGTTTAGAATGATGCTCGAGAGAGATTAGTGAGTAATGTACAAATGTAGAGAGATGGCGATCCTCGTATCGTCATGGACCGGGAGGTGAAGCATTAGGGTTTTAGTTATACGTATATTTTAATACTAATGCATGCTAAGGTAGTTATTTAATGGACCGGGAGGCGACGAATAACAATACTAACCTAGTCTTACATGAGATCTAGAGAAGATTGTGTGAACTCAGCAATGACCAAGATCATCGTTATAATTATATGTTTCAAGTAAAATTTGAAAAATTGAATGACTTGGGGAATCCGTAAGCAGCCGATTTCCTTTGATCACTAAAGTACTTTAAAAACAATAATACAACTAAAAATATTGTATCTTTAATTATTTACCTTCAACCCGAATTCGCTTGTAATCATTGCTCTGAAAATTTTAGATCGTGGTTTTACAAACGTTTTGTATTTTTTCAGCAATTGGTCTCAGCACTAAGTCGTTGGGCCTGTTTGAAACCAACTCTAATGAAAATTTCAAGTAAAATATCATAACCAACTCCTTACCGGGGATGGCTTCAACAACAATATATTTACATTGAAGGCCTAGGGCCCTCCGGATGCCATTCTTGTCCGAGAAACAAACCACGGAAGTGTTAAAAGTCTACCTCGAGGATATCCACTAAGTTTCCTTGATTCCTGCTTCGCGGAGAAGTGTCTCTCATAACCCCCAACATTAATGGGTTCCTCCAAAAAAAATGAACTGATCATATTGTACTTAAAACTGTCTTCTGCTGCTGCACAGAACTCACTCGTCAACGAAACCCACTGCTCGCAGTTTAGTTGCCGTGAACAGCAAATCTGATCTTCTCAGTTGGGGCCTCCATCGTCCTCTATAAGCTTAATTAAATCTTTTCTTTTTCTGGATATACAAGTGACAGATTGTGGATCATGTAAGCAGCTGCACCAAACAAAGCATGTAATACAATGGTTGGCTAAGACATGAATGATGGAAAGCAAGCCAGTAATTACACCAACTGTGGTGAATAATAATGTAGTAGTATATGATACCAGTGATGAATTGTTAGAGAATTATACACTGCTTGATCAGCTCCTTGGTGGGTGAAGATCCAACAGAAAACAGAGCTGAAAAAACCTTTGCAAAGGTATGTTGGACCATGGTTCCAGCAGGAGCTTAACTAACCAAAAAGGGATACAACTGATCATCATCAGGGTTTTTTTGCCCTTCTCTGTTGCTAATCTTCTATGAAAATTTGACATTGCTGGAACCATGAAATCTGTTCGGTGAGCTTAAAAGCAACCAAGAACTTTATTTATTTATTTATTTATTTGAGAATTGAAAGCAACCCAGATTTGACATAACTGTGTAAATGTGATAGCCCCAAAAAAAGGGATACAACTGATGAAACACGATACCAAAGGATAATAAAGCATCCCTTTCATTGATCATTATAAATTCAAACTCCGTTAACATAATTTAATGCAAAAGAGAAAGGGCAAAACACTAGCTAGGTCCCAAAAGGTGTACTAATCACTAATTACAACTAATAACTATAATCATCCAAAGCAGCAGCATAGTCTTCTTCTTCATCATCATCATCATCTAAGCCTTCTTGGGAGTCTTTTTGGGAGATTTGGATCCTTTTGGCTGAGAAGCCTTGTCTCCTTCAGCAGCAGAGCTCTTCTTGGGCAACAGCACGGGGTTGATGTTGGGAAGAACACCACCGCTTGCGATGGTGACTCCGTGTAGCAATTTACCCAACTCTTCGTCGTTCCTCACAGCCAACAGCAGATGCCTAGGGTTTATCCTGTTCTTCTTGTTGTCCCTCGCTGCATTTCCGGCCAATTCCAGTACCTAAAAAAATCCACAGTTTCCACATCAACAATCAGTTTTCAGATCTATCAATCACATAACCAGATCTGGCAACACTCGAGAGAGAGATTGAAGTTATACCTCGGCGGCGAGATACTCGAGGACGGCGGCGAGGTAGATGGGAGCGCCGGAGCCGGTACGCTGAGCGTAGCGTCCCTTCTTCAGGTACCGAGCGATTCTACCGACCGGAAACTGGAGACCGGCCTTGGCTGATTTGGTGACCGACTTCTTCCGGTCGCCGGCCTTCCTTCCTCCGGCGCCTTTGGTCGACTTCGTTGCAGCTTCCATTGATGGATTCGAACTCGAGCTCTGGAGAATTTGAAGGTTTGGGAGGGAAGTGAGAAATGCTCTGAGAAGGTATTCGAATTGGGTTTGAATGATTTTGGGGGTTTCGTATGGGGTGATTTATAGCGTCCGCGAAGAAAGTGAGTGAGATGGTTTTGAGGGGGTTTCAGTGTATCGGACGGTTCAGATGTTACACGCTGGCGATCCTGGGTACTGCTTGGTTAATCAATCGCGGTCGTTGGTGTTGAGTGTAAATCGTGTGGTGATATCCGTGATCTAACGGCTGTTAGTCACGCCACGCTGGCAATCCGGGCATCACACAGTTTAGCCTATCAAGTGATGTAATTTCTTTCACTCTACTCTTCAAAAACAAAAGACATAATAGGTGGTACAGTCCGGGCGTCACACAGTATTTAAAAGATAGTTTTAGGGCATGATTTACTTATTTTTAGAGATTTATTTTATTTTTTGGACTCAATACAAAAATTCCTTATACAAAATCTGAGATTTTATAGTGATAACACTCATGGTGGGTGTCATTTAACATTAGATGATAAGAAGGAGAAGATGAATCGAATTAGATCTGACGGAGGTTGAGAAATTAAAGTTTCGAGTATGACTAGCAAGCTAGGTGGTTATTTGTAATCAGTCATAATAGGAATCCAGTGGTTTAAATCAGCAAATGCACGAGACTTTGATGAGATCTTAAATATGTTCACTCTAACAACACCTAACTCCGTCGAAGTGAGGGATTAAATGACCGGCGATATTTCATACAAAAATGAATCTTTCTTGCCATGAAGCCTATATGAAATTGAAACAGTCTTCCAATACCAAATTATCTCAACACACACAAATTTGTTTTGTTTCCTTCTTGACAAAAAATCAATCTATCATTGTGATTTGTACGAGCAAACACATTCAAATTATTATAGGCTCCATTTGGATGTGCAAGGACTTTGAGCATGGATTTGGATTTGATTGTCTCTAGGGTCAAAATTTCATTTGAGAATTTTGACCCCAATAAATCCTTCACAACATAATGGATTTCAAATAACTACTAAGTAGTAAGTACGTGTCATTTCAAATCTTGCCTATTGGAGCTACTAGGACTCTCTTTTTATATATTTTATTAAACTTTCATTACCGATTCACATAAACTAAGTTCAATTATGCATATACAACCCGTACTTTGAACTCAAATTCAAATTCAAATCCTCTATCCAAACAAAACCATAGGATACTTGATTGACAAATATGCAAGCTTTATGAATCTTCAATCATTTTAGGGGCGAACTCATTCAAAATTCTTGTAGACAAAAATAAATACTCAATAAAAGACCACAATCGTACATGAGTGTGTTAGGGCGACATGGAAGGCATATATGGAACTGAAGGTACCCGCTACTCTTACGCACTCATTTTCATTGTCAAACGGAACCTCAACCGATCATCGCTTTCGGCAAAGTTGTAGCCTTTTTCTCTAAACAACATGGTTGTTTGTGATGATTTTTTCTATCTTGCGCTTTTGAGAAATGTGCAAGTGGCTAAAGCTAATAGAGAGAAGAAATTCCCCATCTACATCGATCCCATTGATACATTTATTTTTTCCTTCCATTGCGTTTACCTGGAAGGTCAATATTAGCACCCTGATCGAATGAGTCAAGAAAGCTCACTTGAGAACTGATAACTCAGTTTAGGAGTTATATTTTATCGAGATTTCCTACCGTTTTGTGGGCTTATTGAGTAAATTCGGTGCCATTCTTGAATTTTAAGTGCATTATTTCGTTATATGAGTTTCATGAGTTTTAATGTATAGTCAGGACACTTTACGCGAGGATTTGATATTTCTTTACATATGTATGAACTCGGTTTGTGTTCTTGTTGTTTTGACATGATATCGGAGCCATAAGGATATTCGGAGCGTGGGAATGAACTTCGGAAGCATGGAAGCTCGCAAAGAACCAAGGGGAACAAGAGAAAGGGCTTGATTGGATAAAATAGTTGGGCGGTTAGTTTACAACATGTTGGGCGTTAAGATAACGTAGTTTGGCTGGGTAAAATTCTGATAGCCATCTTATAAAAGTCGGACATCTGCGACATAATTTTTTTGCATTAAACATATTACCCGGCCACCGGTATTTGTCCGATATCCGGAAACTTACAAAATTGGTTCATTTCTATTATCACCGGTGTCCGACTTTGTTATGAGAAAGTGGGGTTAATTCTTACTTCTTTTGTCTACATGTGGGGTAAAACAAACAGACATTACAAAAAATCTATACCCCAATAAGTCTGAAAGTCAAATAAATAGCTGGTCATGCCAGCTACAAGCCAGGCTGCAGGCAAAAACAAATTTTCGGGCATCGTTTTTTTAGCCTGGCACCGATTTTATCTTCTAAAATACGATCCACCGATTTTTTAAAGCATGGAAGCTCGCAAAGAACCAAGAGGAGCAAGAGAAAGGGCTTGTTTGTATAAAATAGTTGGGCGGTTGGGTTAACCCAACCCTTTGGGTGTTTGGATAACGTAGTTTGGCTGGGTAAAATTCCGATAGCTAGCTTGTAAAAGATATGCACCGATTTAATTTGTCATCACATTTTCCTTACCAAGCTTCGGATATTTTCAGCCTCCGGACGATTTTCAAATTAGCCGGTCACCGGCATTTTCTCCTTCGTCCAACGATTTAAGTAACTCCCAAAAAGCCTGGTCACGGTTGGGGTTAACCAAACCATATTATGGACCCCGTCCCATAAAAATTAGAATAATAAAAGAAAAAAAAATAGCTGAAGAGCTCGTATGAGCTATAGAGCAGCTCGTCCGAGCTCCATACTTAAACAAGTTGGAGGAATTAGCTCGTACGAGTTTTTTTTCAGGGTTCTGCTTTCTTCACGAGCTATACTAGTTCATACGAGTTAAATGGAAGAGCTTAGTTGAAGTGAAACTGAAGCTCGTGTGAGCTGACGGCCAAATTAGGAGCCTGCACGAGCTAACCGGGAATTTTAAGTGGACTAGAAGGTCCAAAGTTTGATTTTGAAAATTTTACAACTTAGAAACATACTCATTCGGACTGTGAACATTCATTCAAGGACAAGGAGGTAAGAGAAGCGTTTGGGAGCAAGCTTGGAGCGAAAGAGTCGTCGTTTTCGAAGATTGCATCGTTTTCATCATTCTTCCTCTCTTCCTTCTAGTTTTATGAAAAATTTGTATTGCTAAACATCATATATCTAACTAAACACATCGTGCTAGGTTTTTTATGGAGAACCTAGGGTTCCAACCCATAATATTTTTTATGAATTCCTGGATTGTTCACGTTTTACACAACTTAATATAGTATGGGTGCTAGTTAAAAATTGTATTATTATTCTTCATCCCATACATGTATGGTTTGATCACCCGGACCGTGTTATCTATTTCGTTGAGTGCGCGTGAGCGACTAAAACCCAATTTGTGAAGAACGCAATTGCATTCTATAATTCATTGAGACCGACATGTGAAAAGAGTTTGAGTGACCGTGAGGGGTTATATTCGGTTGAGTGAGCGAAGTTCGAGTGCATTGGTGGGCCGAAAGCGAGCGTTGAACAGAACTAGCCAACCAACTATAAAGTAATGATAGAATTTAGTGGACCAAGAGGACCTAGTGACTAGCATCATGTAAAATTACGTGAGATCGAGAGAAGCTCATAGTGACTAGTAGGCCCGAGCACGGACCGTGTCGACTGGATATTTGTAGATTATGGTGGTCGAACCGATTAGTCGGGTTGAGAGAAAAGCTAACCCATCCCCAACCGAACTACGACGGAAACCGTTGCCTTCAGGTTAATCAGTTTTGATCGCATTTAGGCGGTATTTGTCGGTTTCAACATATGTTGAGATGTGCTTATGAAACGACCCAGGATCTCGGTTCAGGGCTAATGCGGCATTCGATAACCAAAAGTAGAACTATATTTACAAATATTATAATTTATTTAATACAAAAAATTTTGAGACGATAAGTTCACAAAAGCAATGTGTGAAATAAGCTATGTGATCTACTAAGTGATCTAAACGTCTTCGTCTCGATCCGCATTCCCATAACCCTACCTTAATTGACGACCTGCGGTTTTAAAATGGCGAAAGCCGACGCAGTTTTGAAGAAAATGATTAGTAAAAACTGAGTAAATACACACTACGACATGTAAATCAACGTGCGGGACATAGTTAAGAGTTGAAATAAATCAAGAGATTTGAAAGAATCATAAGTAATAGAGTTGGGAACAATTTGGAACAATTATAATTAATCGCGTAGCGTGAACTCTCAACTTTAAAACATTTATAAATCACGAATAATCAAGATATTCTTAGCCAAGTGAAGTGTCAACAGTAAACAAGTCCATTTGAATTGATAACAATGTTAATTCGCGAGTAGCATATGCTGTTCAATTCATTTCATTAGATTAGGCAATCAAGAGCCACGAAAAAACATCAATAGAGTAATCAAACTTTCTTTCAATTCCAATTTAACCATTAAGTTTAGCCGAGGCATGTCCAGAGCCACCAGCAGGATCGATGTAGACAGAGGGATCACGAAGTAATCACTAC
This sequence comes from Linanthus parryae, assembly GCA_023055425.1. Taxonomy (NCBI): domain Eukaryota; kingdom Viridiplantae; phylum Streptophyta; class Magnoliopsida; order Ericales; family Polemoniaceae; genus Linanthus; species Linanthus parryae. Next base: position 6,682,334 of record JALGPY010000002.1, read on the forward strand.
AGGTTCCTTCTAGGGTCTATAAAACCCCATTTCACCCGGGCGTTAAGTGAGCCCATTCGTCAACCCCGCTCACAACATTAGCTAAAAGGCCCTAAGTGTCGACACCCCTATACCGTAGTGACCCTTACAAGTATAAGTAGCACTCTATAGCTCTATAAACCCTTGGCCGCAATACCTTGGTACATTTTGGCTCACCGGGGGCTGATTTGTGAACAATTAAGTTCTATCCAATAAGAAGAAGTATTGCTTCAATGGCATTAGCCATAAGAAAATGGAGGATCACTTGACGCCTCCCATTAATAACACAACTCCATACATCGTCCTATATCTATTAGAGGTATCTTATTACCTTCCTTTCACATAACCAAATCGGTAAAAAATCTTTCACGAGTCATTTCCAAGAGTTTTCAAATGATATCAATAAAATATTCCAAACAAATTTCCGAGTTTAAATCACGCATTCTCATACTTTTTCATATAACAAGCATTCATTTGAAACATCACACACATACGCACATTTTGATATGAAAATGTCGTACATATGTACTTACCACTGAGATGAAGCACATACAAACTCAAGAAACTAAGACTAGCACTCCGACGGCAACCGCTCTCTCCTACGAGGTCGATGTCTACAATCACAAGTATAATGTACTCGTTACAACTAATTTTACACATGCATAATACAAATGCAAACCTACATGCCAAGTAGTCATATATGTAACCAATGCGCATATAATGATGTTCACTTATCAAAATAAATCAAACAATACACGTAGTTTCTGAAAACGGTTAAACTAGAATTCTGGACAGAATTGTAGCACTGACTTTGGAGGCATATTTTCCATATCAAAGCATCTCTTAAAATTTTGAAATAAATTTATGATGAACCTACATGTGTATACTTTACTAAACATCAACAAAATCATGCATATCCATTGTAAAACTCAAGTTACAAAAATAATAGATATTGCTATGCAGAGACAAGTTTGGCAGAAAGTTTCAACTTTGTAGAACAATTACTACTATTTGGAGAATAGGAAAATTGCCTATACTCTCCAGAATGAATACCCTATGTGTATAGTTACAACACAATAAAGATTAGGTGCCAAATTTTTCTGAAAATGGGATTTTTAATCAAAATTTTAAGAATGGTCCATAACAGAGTTTCAGAAAACATGCAACAAAATGAGCATATCTCCCTAACCAAAATGGCTATGGAGTTGATTTTTTTCTCAAAATGACCCACTCTGAGTCTAGTTTCATAAAATCTAAGGTTTGAAAATTTTACAAAGACATAAGATGAAGATATACTATGTTTTTTGACAAACTGGTCAGATTGTAAAGACATGCAATTTTCACCAAGAACACTCAAAACATGATCAATCCACTTCCATCATACATGAAACTTGAGAAATATGTTTTTATACTCAAATACAACAAATTAGACATACAAAAAGAGATCAAACAAGAAATTTGGGGAATCATGTGAAGAATTTGAAAGAAAACAAGTTTAAAGTCTCCAATTCATGTTGTAGACACACATGCAAGCAAAGATCAAGAAGTTTTCTATCATGATGATGAAAGTAACATCAAAATGCACAAATTTAAAGAGGAATGAAAACTTACAAATGAGCCTTAAGAGAGACATTTGGGGAAAATGATGGTGCTTGGAGAAGTTTGAAGTCCATGAGAGCTTGAAAACCCCTTCAATTGAGGGAATTTTAATGTAAGAGGAGTGTGATGATGAAGAAGAAGATGATGATGAAACTAACATCAAAATGCACAAATGAAAAGAGAAAATAGATGCTTACAAGACCTTAAGAAGCTTAAAATCATGAAGAAGATGAAGAAAATAGCTCCCCCTATGCATAGCATGACCTTGGACTTGAGTTTTTCATGAATTTGAAGGTGAAAAATGAATTTTTGATGGTGTTTTTGTGAGGTGTACCTCCAAAACCAGGAATGGAGTCTTTGGAGAGATATGAGAGAGTATTTGAGAGTTCTTGAGGAAGATGAAATGTAAAGAAATGAAAGAGATAGAGTGTGGGTGATGAGTGATGAAAGAGAGTATTGTAGGAAATCTGGGTGGTGTACAACGTAATGCCAATGTCTACTTGGTCATAAGTAAATCTGATTACATAAATGGCCGATGACACTAAAATCACCAACAAGTATTAGTGATGGGGTTGATGAAGATGAAAGTGATAGATATAGGCAATAATATTTCATTAGAGTTGACCAAAGATATAGGGTGGACGAGTTAGATTCATATGAACAAGAGATGAAATGCTAGTTGGGGTAGAAAATATAAAATTGATAAATGAGAGGTTTCTTTGTGAAAACTAAAAGTTGAGGGGTGAAAATATAATTTTCAATTAATAGGTAACCCTAGCAAAGATAACTTTCATAAATTATAAAATCTCCAAATCATTTTAAATAAAAAACTTTGTATAAATCACTTTTAGAAAACTACAAGTACCTCCCAAGTATACAAAATAAGTTTCATATAACATTTTTCAAGTTTTAAAAACTACAAAATAATCCCAAAATAAAATTATATATCATCATAGATGTCAAATGACATCCTTATATTTTAAATATAGAAAAGTAATTAATAAGTTTGAAATATAAATTTCTTAAAATTTTCAAATATTTTTCCGAAATGACCAAATAACCCCTTAATTAAATACGGGGTATTACAACTTATCTCCAGCAAAGAAGTCGCCGAGGTTAATGGCATAAATAGAAATCAGTGACGGAGAAGAAGCTCCATTACGCCATGGAAGCTTCGTTGATGGGTTAGGGGCACAATAGAAAAAAATTTAAAATAAATTGATTTCGCTTCCAAAGGAGGCGTGACGAGGGGTTTCTCCAAAATTTAGAGTTTTTTTTATTCATGGAGCTTTGGGGAAGCTGAGAGGAAGACCCCATATAAACAAGTTGAGTTGAGGCGGCTCATTTGATGAGCGTAATGTGACATGCTGGATTAAGCAACGTGGATTCCCAGATTCCGACTTGACTGTCAAGCTTTGATTGAATAACAATTTTCCACCGCATATTGAAGAAATCACCATAACGGATGCCGAGAGCTTGTTCCACGTTAGGGATGAGAATTAAGGATGATTTTTTGCCATCGATGAACTACAGACGCTGCACATAAATTGTCAACTAGGACACTCATATTTGAACACTTTTTAAGGCTAGATTTGAAGAAAATAAAACATTATTCGCAAAGAACAAGTGTGAGACTGTAACACTATCCTCGTGAATGTCGAGGCATGGGGATTTCCTTTGGAGGTCAGAGTGCCAAAACCCCATTTATAAAAATGAGTGTTTTTTTGCCAAGTTCTTCACTGTGGACAGAAGGAGACTTCCCAAACCCTTAAAATGTAGGGTAAAAGACAAAAGCCACCCCTTGAATATGGGGTATATATATAAAAAAACCCTCGTGTTCGGGGATATACAAAGACCACCCCTGTCAGAGTTAGCATATGACGGTTCACCAACAGAGGTGTAAAAATACAAAAATACCCTTTCGGATCAAAACAAATTACACGATATTAACACCAACTATTCTCCTTTTCCTCTCATTTCTAACCCTAAATCTCTCCCTCTCTTCCCCTTCACAAGTTCACATTCAGCCTTCTATCTCATTTACCCACTCATAACCCACCATCCCCACCACAACCATCCTCATGCAACCCACCATCTCTACAACAACCCCCTCTGAGCCCCGTCGCCGCCTGACCAGCGCCGCCGACTGTTCACAACCTGGAACCACCGCTTCTTTTCTTGAACCACCGCTTCATCTTCTCTTTCCCACTCATCCGTCTCTCGATTTAACCCCCGAAGCCCCAAAATCACCACCGCATCTCCGACCCTCTTTGCGTGAGCACAACCCAGAACTCCACCACTGAATCGATCTAAGATGATGTGGATGTTGGAATTGTTCCCTAGAGGCAATCAATTTATTGTGACAAATATATGGATTTACGATTCATTATGTTATCGATATGGAGATATGATAACATGAATGAAGTCCTTAGAATATAAATGTTATATTCTTAAATATCTCGAGTCGATTATAATGATTAATATGACAACCATCTATAGACTAGTATGTGGTTGGATTGATATGGAGATATCATGATCCCACACATGGGTATGCATTAGGAGTAATGGCATACTGAATTGACCCATCTTCGAGAAGGCTACATACAAGTTATGTAAAGTCACAAGTGCTTCTCGTGGTGCAATGGTGTTGTCATCCTTAGACTTGAAGTCACTAGATGTTCTAATTGTGGAACATTGTGTTTTGGTAGCGTCAAACGCTACACCGTCACTGGGTAGTCATAAAGGCGCGTACCGGATACAATAAGAAGCAAGATTAGAGATCGTAGTAGGCGTAGATAGAATTTATCCCTCCCACATAACGGGAGCAAATATCCTAGGCCACTCGAGGATAGTGCTTATAGAATGTCTGGCCAGACTCAAATAAATCAATATAGGATATTGATGTTATTTGCACGAATAAGGCTATTCCCAGGATCGAGAAACTATAGATTGGATATATAAGTGTGACTTGTATGTCTCGTGTCCAATCCGGATATGGGGACAAAGGGATGAGACAATTACTTGCACAAGGTTTGTCATGATGACTATTCTATTTGTTGGCTAGAATGGATGTCTTTCTAGAGGCCGCTCCATATTAGTAAATAGTTACTACCAACTAAATAGAACCTACGGGGTCACACGCCATATAGTGGTGAACTAGACTTGGGAATTAATTAATTAATTAATTAATTAATTAATATGATTAATTAGAAGGATCAAATCGCAACAACTTGCTAACGTAGTAGGACTAATATGCAAGTTGGACTAATCCATGTATAGACATTATTAGAATTTGCCAAGGTGGAATAATTCATGTAGAGACATGATTAGGATTAATTTGAAAAGAGAACTAATTCATGTATGGATATGATTAGGACTAGTTTGCAAAAGGGACTAATCCTTATTTGAGTAGGATTAGGAGAGGGGTTCTTTATGTAGTAGGACAAGGAGTTGTTGGACTATATAAAGAACACTCCTAGCTTATTTTCTTAACACACATCTATATGATAGGAGTAAGGAGAGAATAAAGTAAGGAGAGAGATCAAGTCCCAAAGCAAGGGCTGAGCCCCCTTTGGGACCGCCCCCCTACCCGTCGGCCTCACATGGAGGTGCCGCCTACCTTGTTGCACCGATTTGCATGATTTCTTCTTCATCTTCCCTTCTTCCTAGCTAGCGCAAGGAGTTGGAGGATATATATCTCACCTCTAAGCTTGGATCAACCGTAGAGACGACTGCCAAAACAAGAGGTAAAACATAACTAAGTTATTTCAATAGGATTGAAAGCTTAGATTTTGGGTGTTATCTATGAGATAGATAAAGAATAAAATTTATTCACCCAAGTGGACCAAGAATCGCATTGGATGAAATTATAGTTTTGTTCAAATGAGATTTACTCAATATGATTGAGGGTCACTAAACAAAACACGCATAAAGGGCGTAGGCAAAACTGTTAATGGTTAACAGCATGGGTAAGGGAAAAAGGTTTGCACCGACCCCATGGTTACATAGCAAGCTTGTTGCTAAAACCAAGTTGCCTTAAAGTCCCATAGGTGGTGTAGAGGAAGAGAGACTACCCAAAGGTACTTGGAAGTAAGTAATAAAGGACTTATAAATTCCAATATGGGTATTTTGTTATAAAAATTAATATGTTTATCTCATCATCATAAGTATATGATACTAGATGAGGATCTCACATTTATAGAAGAGTGGAGGATCTCAAGAGACGAAGACAATTGGATAAGGAAGAAATAAACCTACACATGGGGCAATGAAGCAAGGGGTTGCTGAATAAGCCGTAGAGAATTATTTCTACCTTTAAGAAATTGTTCATGAATTAGACAAAAGTGATTATGTCCCTGCTATGAGTAGGATCGTTATCATAGTTTTTTGTTTGGACAAGAAAGCCCTCTATCATAATAAATGACAAATGTTGTTCCATTTATTCTGAAATGCATTATTGTAATGCAATTTTGTCTAATGGATTAATATCCTTGATCATGATAATTTCATCTATAACATTAATACCAAGAAGTTTACATATAATGATATGAACTTCACTTTCCTTTAGTATTGTTGTTTTGGCCACATGAATAAGAGATACATATCTAGAACTCCATATGGATGGATTTATAGAACTCATTTGATTATTGAATCATATGAAATATGTAAGACTTATTTATTAGGTAAAGATATGATCTTTTGGCAATCATACATATTGATGTATGAATGCCGCTAAGCACAAATGCTAAAAGATGGTTTTCAGTACTTCATTATATTTACTGATGGGATCGAAGAAATATGGATTTGTGTATCTTATGAAGAAACAAATCAGAATCCTTTGAATTGTTCAAAGAATTCAGGAATGAAGTAGAGAACCAGCTTGGCAAAAGTATTAGGGCTCTACGATTGGATCGTAGAGGAGAGTACTTCAGCCAAGAATTTGACAAGCATCTATGGGAGTGTTGGATATGATCCAAACTCGCTCACCTAGCATGCCACACGGGTTTGGCGTGTCTAAGAGGAGAATTCAGACCTTGTTGGACACGGTTCGGTCCATGATGTGTCAAACAAAACTTCCAGTTTACTTTAAGGGGTTATGTTCTAATTACAGCAAATTTCGTCCTTAACCTTGTTCCATCTAAATCAATTATGAAAAACACCATATGAGATATGGACTAGGAAGTGTCCTAATAAGTCGTTCATAAAGGATTTGGGTTATGAAGTTTATATAAAAGAGTTTACAAATAAACTTGGACCCAAGTCGGATAAATGTTTTGTGGGATATCCTGAAAATGATATTATTTCTACAACCCAATCAAGAACAGACTGTTTGTTTCTCGAGCCACAGTGTTTCTAGGTAGAGACTGTCTCTAAAATAAGCAGTGGGAGGACAGTGGAACTTGAAGGAGTTCAAGAACCACAATAGAACATTGATCCTTTTAATGAAACATGAGAACGATCACAAGGTGTTGTGGAGAAACCTACTCATATAACACAAGCCCTCATAGGTCAGGTGGGATATGTCAAGGGACTAGATAAATAAGGATTTCTCATAACCCGCGATATATTGCTCATCAAGATGAGCCTACAACCTATGAGATGGCCACATGTTGGCCATACTCTCAGAAATGGCTTGGAACCATGGGATACAAAATGGAATCCATGTATACCAAGAAAGTATGGACTTTGGTGGAACTCCCTGAAAGGTGCAAGTGGGTTATGAGGAAACCAACATGGATGGTAATATTATTACCTTTAAGGGACAATTAGTTGGGTAAGGATTTCCTTTGAGTTCATAGTATAGACTATGACGAAATCTTTCCCAGTTGTGTTGTTTAAATCCATTCGCATCTTGCTTGTAGCAATCTGTCTATAGATTGTGTCAAGCTTCTTGGAGTTGGATTCTTCAAATTGATGATGCAATCAAAGGAGTTTGGTTCCATCAAAATTGAAGATGAGACTTGTGTTTACAAGAAGGTTAGTGGGAGCATAATTATGTTTTTGGTCTTGTATGTGGAGACATACTAATCATTGGGAATGATGTCCCTACTTGGCAGTCTTACGTAGATTGACTAGGGAATTAATTTTCAAATGATAGACTTAGGCAAAACAACCTATAAATATCTATGGAGATAGATCAAGATGGTTGTGCATCTTAGGTCATAGTGCATCTATGGACAAAGGTGTTGAAGTAGTTCAACATGTAAAGAATATGGATTCTACCTATGTCACATGGGATTAGTATTTGAAAGACTAATTGTCCTTCCAATTAGATTGGGAAATGGACCGTATGAATGAGATTCACGAGATACGCCATGTTATGTACTAGGCCAGATGTGTCATATGGTATGACACAAATATACCACTCATATCCGGTTGAGCGTCACTGGATAATTATCAAGATCACCTTTAAGTACTTGAGAAGAACTAAATGATGAATTCTTGATATTTGAAAGATAGGAAGAGTTTGCTGTAAGGGGTTACAGTGATGCGAACTTCAAATCTAACAAAGAAGATTTCAGATTATAAGTCGAGTTTTATGTTTTGCCCTAGTGGGAGCGACTGTGAGCTGGAAAGGTTCCAGGCAAGATTCAGTCACTGATTCTGACATAGAGGACTGAGTGAGTTACTGCATGAGATGCATTTACTTAGAATATTCAATCTCAATCAAATTGTTGATAGAAGGGATGTGAATATTTGCAAAGTACCAGCGCATGTATCACCTACCTCGCCCCTACACAGTGTAAGCATGGAGGGCCGCGCTAGATCAATAGGCATATGATGTAGAAGATTGACTCTAGTTCAAGTGGGAGACTGTTGGAATTGTGCCCTAGAGGCAATCAATTTATTGTGACAAATATATGGATTTACGATTCATTATGTTATCGATATGGAGATATGATAACATGAATGAAGTCCTTAGAATATAAATGTTATATTCTTAAATATGCTTAGTCGATTATAATGATTAATAGGACAATCATCTATAGACTAGTATGGGGTTGGATTGATATAGAGATATCATGATCCAACACATGGGTGTGCATTAAGGGTAATGGCGCACTGGATTGACCCACCTCCGAGAAGGCTACATACATGTTATGTTGAGTCACAAGCGCTTTTCGTGGTGAAATGGTATTGTCATCCTTAGACTTGAAGTCACTAGATTGTTTAGTTGTGGATTATTGGGATCTTGGTAGCGTCAAACGTTACACCGTAACTGGGTAGCTATAAAAGCGTGAACTGGATACCATAAGAAGCAAGCTTAGAGATCATAGTGGACGTAGATAGAATTTGTCCTTCCCACATAACAAGAGCAAATATCCTAGGCCACTTGAGGATAGAGCTTATAGAATGTCTGGCCAGACTCAAATAAATCAATATAGGATATTGATGTTATTTGCACGAATAAGGCTATTCCTAGGATCGAGATGTTGGATATGTGCCCTAGAGGCAATCAATTTATTATGACAAATATGTGGATTTACGATTCATTATGTTATCTATATGAAGATATGTTAACATGAATGAAGTCCTTAGAATATAAGTGTTATATTCTTAAATATCACCAGTCGATTATAATGATTAATAGGACAATCATCTATAGACTAGTATGGGGTACGATTGATATAGAGATATCATGATCTAACACATGGGTGTGCATTAAGGGTAATGGCGCACTGGATTGACCCACCTCCGAGAAGGCTACATACATGTTATGTTGAGTTACAAGCTCTTCTCGTGGTGCAATGGTATTGTCATCCTTAGACTTGAAGTCACTAGATTGTCTAGTTGTGGATTATTGTGATCTTGGTAGCGTCAAACGCTACACCGTAACTGGGTAGCTATAAAAGTGTGTACTGGATACAATAAGAATCAAGCTTAGAGATCGTAGTGGACGTAGATAGAATTTGTCCTTCCCACATAACGGGAGCAAATATCCTAGGCCACTCGAGGGATAGTGCTTATAAAATGTCTCGCCATACTCAAATAAATCAATATAGGATATTGATGTTATTTGCACGAATAAGGCTATTCCCAGGATCAAGAAACTATGGATTGAATATACAAGTGTGACTTGTATGTCTCGTGTCCAATCCGGATATGGGGACAAAGAGATGAGACAATTACTTTCACAAGGTTTGTCATGATGACTATTCTATTTGTTGGCTAGAATGGATGTCTTGCTAGAGGCCGCTCCATATTAGTAAATAGTTACTACCAACTAAATAGAACCTATGGGGTCACACGCCATATAGGGGTGAACTAGACTTGGAAAATAATTAATTAATATGATTAATTAATTAATTAGAAGGATCAAATCGCAACAACTTGCTAACTTAGTATGACTAATATGCAAGTAGGACTAATCCATGTATATACATGATTAAAATTTGCCAATGTGTTCTAATTCATGTAGAGACATGATTAGGATTAATTTCAAATAGAACTAATCCGTGTATGGACATGATTATGACTAGTTTGCAAAAAGGTACTAACCGTTATTTGAGTAGGATTAGGAGAGGGGTTCTTTATGTAGTAGGACAAGGAGTTTTTGGACTATATAAAGAACACTCCTAGCTTATTTTCCTCTCTACACACCACACATCTATATGATAGAGTAGGAGAGAATAAAGCAAGGAGAGAGAGCAAGTCCCAAGGAGGGCCGAACCCCCCATTGGGACCGCCCCCTACCCGTCGGCCTAAAAGGAGAGCCGCCCCACCTTTGGTGCTCCATTGTTGTGCGATTCCTTCTTCCTATTACATTATTCCTAGCTATCACAATGAGTTGGAGGATCTAGATCTCACCTCTAGGCGTGGATCAACCGTAGAGACGTGACACAATTCACGTGACAAGTCATCACAGGAGAAACCCTAAGGTGTGTAACTTGATTTCTTTCCTTACCATCGTTATGTCTCTTGCCCTGTGATCCTTGGAGGGTATTGAATGGATAAAATTTGTTTTTCCGCTGCGTATCCATGATCAAAATCCTTCAGTGGTATCAGAGCCACATGTCGTAGAGCATAAACGTGGTTTATGTGTTACGTTTTGACAGTTTTACACTTTAAATTTATTGTTTATCGCGTAAAACAAGACAAATCAAGCACATGATGCAATTTGTCAATAATCAACAAAACAAGACCTAGCTTTTGAATTGGATGCATGAATTAGTGAGTTTGAGAAATTTTAGGATCTTAGATCTAGGGTTTGGGCATCCTATGAAAAGAAGGAGTTCTTTTCAAACAAGGAAACAACCAAACTTGGGCACCAAGCAAGGGAGTTGTTTTGGAAACAACTCCCAAAGGAGGTTCGGCCCCCCTAGGGGACCGCCCCTCCTTGCTTGCCGCCCAAGTAAGGGTCGTCCAAGGGGCCGGGGCAGCCCTAGCCCACGGCCTAGCCGTGTGGGCTAGGGGCCGGCCGGCCCAAGGCCTTGGCGGTCCTCTTTTGGGGTTCGGGCAATTGGATTGTTGGGCCCCATGGACCGTTTTAACCCTAGAAAATTCTAAAATCAATTAAAATTGACCAAGCGCGTTAAAATTAGTTTTTAACTGTTTATTTTAAAATCGCATGGTGATTGGATATGGCCTTAGGATGTGGTTTGGTGTGATTGTTTAATTTTTGTGGTTTGGTTTACGGCCTGCGAGCTGATCAATTAATTGTAATAATTAATTAGGGTTTTATGGCCTGCGAGCCATTTTTTTTCTCAACTTGTGAGATTTATTTTATTATCTAGTGTTAGATAGAATAGATTGTTAGCCAAGATTGAAAAAAGAAGCCCGAAGCCAAAGGAGCCACAAAAGATGGAGCAAGGAGCATTCCACATGACTATGAAGGATGAACCAAAAGATGAAGACGCATGGAGATGTGTTTGCTTTTAGGGTTCATATATAATTCGATTGGCTTGTAATTATCTTAGTCTAGAAAAAGCCATATTCACATCACGTTTTATTTTGTTTTGTGGTTTTTTATTCTATTGTCTTATTATTTTGTGGTTGGTGTATGGATGATGCATGCAATTAGGATAATAAGATAATTAGACAACCCGGATATATTATTTGGAGTTGTGCCCAAACTCAAATAAAAGAATTAGTTGATATGGATCAACAAAAACAATTAAAATTGAATTTAAGAATCCCTCAAAATTCAAATATTGTGTTCTTGCCTTCTCGTTATTTAAACACTCATTATCATCATGATTTATCAAGTTCGTGCATGCCAAAGCAAGGCGACTTGGTTCATAATGATGGAATGCGATGGCACAAGCAAGTAATGTGCAATTGTTTAAATAAGAGGTTGAACACAACTAGGCTATTAATATGATTAAAACCTAGAGGCAATCAATTTGGATTATCCATACGGATGGATAAATAAGGAGTTATTTGCCCAATTGAACCAAGAGTTGCATAGAGATGCAATTGGAAATGTTCCTACCTAAAGTAGTCAAATTATGGGTGACTTGCCAAAGCAAGCTCATAAGGAGATGAAACATGGATCTTGGCCCACTAGAAGATATAATGATATTTTCCGCATTAATATCTTGAGGGTTATTAATCCGTATAAAAATGGGAGCTATGTTTGAAAACTTAAATCGTTGTTGAATATAATTGAACGTCACAAACTTTGCATAATCCTATTATGTTGAATGCCCATGGCATCAAACAAACAAAATGCGACTTTATCTATTTTCTAGACTGGTATAAAATTGAGAATTGTTCTCAAATAAAAGAGAAATTGTTGTACATTGTAGAACATAAAGTTCTCTTCCTACCAACTACCAAAACACACTAAAACCTAATGGAAAGGAGCATCAAAGAATGGGTCTTTGGATGTGACTTGCCTCATGTTAGCTGCCATGAACTATGAGCTTTGGAAGCAAGATAAGAACATGGAGGCGTATGATATGATCATACATTGAAAGAAGCTCTTTCAAAATAGCGAGCTAGACATGAAAGGTTTGAAGTGTTGCTCCACTTTGCGTTATGCAAATAAACTAATTTAATATGATTGAAACATTAGTGAATATGCATTATCTATGAGATAGATAAAGAATAAACGGTTATTCACCCAAGTGGACCAAGAATTGCATTGAATGCAATTATAATTTTGTTTTAAAATTGATTTACTCAATATGATTGAAAAATCACTAAACAAAACACTAATAATGGGCATGGGCAAAGTTGTTAATGGATAACAGCATGGGTAAGGGCAAATAGTTTGCGCCGACCCCGTGGATATAAAGCAAGCTTGTTGCTAAAACCAAGTTGCCTCGAAGTCCCATAGGTGGTGTAGAGGAAGAGAAACTACCCAAGTACCTGGAAGTAAATAATAAAGGAATTATGAATTCCGACATGGGTATTTTTGTTATAGAAAACAATGTGTCTATCTCATCATCATAAGTATATGATACTAGATGAGGATCTCACATTTATGGAAGTGTGGAGGAACTAACTAGACGAAGACAATTGGATAACGAAGAAACAATCCTACACGTGGGGCTATGAAGCAAAGGGTTGCTGAATAAGCCGTAGGGAATTATTTCTACCTTTAAGAAATTGTTCATGAATTAGACAAAAGCGATCATGTCCCTGCTATGAGTAGGATCATTATCATAGTTTCTTGTTTGGACAAGAAAGCTCTCTATCATAATAAAGGACAAATGTTGTTCCATTTCTTCTGATATGCATTATTGTAATGCAATTGTCTAAGTGGATTGTATATCCTTGATCATGATAATTTCATCTATAACATTAATACCAAGAGGTTTAAATATAATGATATGAACGTCACTTATCTTTAGCATTATCGTTTATGCCTCATAAATAAGAGATACGTATCTAGAACTCCACGAGGATGGATTTCCGGAACTCATTTGATTATTGAATCGTATGAGACATGTAAGACTTATTAGGCAAATATGTGATCTTTTGGGAATCATACATATTGATGTATGAAGGCCGCTAAGCACAAATGAAAAAGATGGTTTTCAGTACTTCATCATATTTACTGATGGGATCAGAGAAATATGGATTTGTGTATCTTACGAAGAAACAAATCAGAATCCTTTGAATTGTTCAAAGTATTCAGGAATGAAGTAGAGAACCAGCTTGGCAAAAGTATTAGGGCTCTACGATTGGATCGTAGAGGAGAGTGCTTGAGCCAAGAGTTTGACAAGAATATATGGGAATGTTGGATATGATCCAAAACTCGCTACACCTAGCACGCCACATGGGTTTGGCGTGTCTAAGAGGAGAGTTCGGACTTTGTAGGACACGGTTCGGTCCATGATGAGTCAAACAGAACTTCCAGTTTACTTTTGGGGCTATATTCTAAATTACAAGCAAATTTCGCCCTTAACCTTGTTCCATCAAAAACGAATTATGAAAAACACCATATGAGATATGGACTAGGAAGTGTCCTCGTATGTCATTCATAAAGATTTGGGGTTATGAAGTTTATGTAAAAGAGTTTACAAATAAACTTGGAGCCAAGTCAGATAAAAGTTTCGTGGGATATCCTGAAAATGATATTATTTCTACAACCTAATCGAGAACAAACTGTTTGTTTCTCGAACCACAGTGTTTCTAGGTAGAGATTGTCTCTAAAAGAAACAGTGGAAGGACACTAGAACTTGAAAAGTTCAAGAACCATAACAGAACATTGATCCATTGATGGAATATGAGCAGGATCACAAGGCGTTGTGGAGAAACCTACTCAGAAAAACACAAAGAACCTCGTAGGTCAGGTAGGATATATCGACGGACTAGAGAAATAAGGATTTATCATAACCCGTCATATATTGCTCATCGAGATGAGCCTACAACCTATGAGATGGCCACGTGTGGGTCATACTCTCAGAAATGGCTAGGAGCCATGGGATACAAAATGGAATCCATGTATACCAACAAAGTATGAACTTTGTTGGAACCACCTGAAAGGTGCAAGTGGGTTATGAGGAAACCAACATGGATGGTAATATGATTACCTTTAAGGGACAATTGGTTGGATAAGGATTTCCTGTGAGTTCATAGCATAGACTATGACGAAATCTTTCCGGTTGTGATGATTAAATCTATACGTATCTTGCTTATAGCAATCTGTCTATAGATTGAGTCAAGCTTCTTGGATTTGGATTCTTCAAATTGATGATGCAATCAAAGGAGTTTGGTTCCATCGAAATTGAAGATGAGACTTGTGTTTACAAGAAGGTTAGTGGGAGCATAGTTATGTTTCTGGTCTTGTATGTGGAGACATACTAAATCATTGTGAATGATGTCCCTACTTGGCAATCTTACGTAGATTGACTAGAGAATTAATCTTCAATGATAGAATTAGGTAAAGCAACCTATGAAGATCTATGGAGATAGATCAAGATGGTTGTGCGGCTTAAAGTCATGGTACATAAATTGACAAAGGTGTTGAAATGGTTCAACATGTATAGGATATGGATTCTACCTATGTCAAATGGAATTAGTCTTTGGAAGACTAATTGTCTTTCCAATCAGATTGGGAAGGGACGTATGAATGATATTCATGAGATACGCCATATTATGTACTAGGTCAGATGTGTCATATGGTATGACACAAAGATACCAGTCAAATCCGGGTGAGAGTCACTGGATAAATTACCAAGATTATCCTTTAGTACCTGAGAAGCACTAAGGATGAATACTTGATAAATGGAGGATAGGAAGAGTTTACTGTAAGGGGTTACAGTGATGCGAACTTCAAATCTGACAAAGAAGATTTCAGATTATAAGTCGAGTTTTGTGTTTTGTCCTAGTGGGAGCGACTGTGATATGGAAAGGTTCCAGGCAAGATTCGGTCACTGATTCTAACATAAAGGACTGAGTAAATTACTGCATGAAGATGCACTTACTCAGAATATTCAATCTCAATCAAATTGTTGATGGAGGAGATGTGAATATTTGCAAGGTACCAGCAGATGTCTCGCCCCTACGCAGTGTAAGCATGGAGGGCCGCGCTAGATCAATAGGCATATGATGCAAGAGATTAAATCTAGTGCAAGTGGGAGACTGTTAGATATGTGCCCTAGAGGCAATCAATTTATTATGACAAATATGTGGATTTACGATTCATTATGTTATCGATATGAAGATATGTTAACATGAATGAAGTCCTTAGAATATAAGTGTTATATTCTTAAATATCCCTAGTCGATTATAATGATTAATAGGACAATCATCTATAGACTAGTATGGGGTTGGATTGATATAGAGATATCATGATCCAACACATGGGTGTGCATTAAGGGTATTGGCGCACTGGATTGACCCACCTCCGAGAAGGCTACATACATGTTATGTTGAGTCACAAGCGCTTCTCGTGGTGAAATGGTATTGTCATCCTTAGACTTGAAGTCACTAGATTGTTTAGTTGTGGATTATTGTGATCTTGGTAGCGTCAAACGCTACACCGTAACTGGGTAGCTATAAAAGCGTGAACTGGATACAATAAGAAGCAAGCTTAGAGATCGTAGTGGACGTATATAGAATTTGTCCTTCCCACATAACAAGAGCAAATATCCTAGGCCACTCTAGGGATAGTGCTTATAAAATGTCTGGCCAGACACAAATAAATCAATATAGAATATTGATGTTATATGCACGAATAAGGCTATTCCCAGGATCAAGAAACTATAGATTGGATATACGAGTGTGACTTGTATGTCTCGTGTCCAATCTGGATATGGGGACAAAGGGATGAGACAATTACTTGCACAAGGTTTGTCATGATGACTATTCTATTTGTTGGCTAGAATGGATGTCTTGCTAGAGGCCGCTCCATATTAGTAAATAGTTACTACCAACTAAATAGAACCTATGGGGTCACACGCCATATAGGGGTGAACTAGACTTGTTAGAAGGATCAAATCGTAACAACTTGCTAACTTAGTAGGACTAATATGCAAATTGGACTAATCCATGTATAGACATGATTAAAATTTGCCAAGGTGGCCTAATTCATGTAGAGACATAATTATGATTAATTTGCAAATAGGACTAATCCGTCTATGGACATGATTATGACTAGTTTGCAAAAAGGGACTAATCCTTATTTGAGTAGGATTAGGAGAGGGGTTCTTTATGTAGTAGGACAAGGAGTTGTTAGACTATGTAAAGAACACTCCTAGCTTATTTTCCTCTCTACACACCACACATCTATATGATAGAGTAGGAGAGAATAAAGCAAGGAGATAGAGCAAGCCCCAAGGAGGGCCGAACCCCCCATTGGGACCGCCCCCTACCCGTCGGCCTAAAAGGAGAGCCGCCCCAACTTTGGTGCTCCATTGTTGCGCGATTCCTTCTTCCTCTTCCATTCTTCCTAGCTAGCACAAGGAGTTGGAGGATCTAGATCTCACCTCTAGGTGTGGATCAACCGTAGAGACGTGACACAATTCACGTGACAAGTCATCACAGGAGAAAACCTAAGGTGTGTAACTTGATGTCTTCCCCTACCATCGTTATGTCTCTTGCCCTGTGATCCTTGGAGGGTATTGGATGGATAAAATTTGTTTTTCCGCTGCATATCCATGATCAAAACCCTTCACGAGAAACTATGGATTGGATATACGAGTGTGACTTGTATGTCTCGTGTCCAATCCGGATATGGGGACAAATGGATGAGACAATTACTTGCACAAGGTTTGTCTTGATGACTATTCTATTTGTTGGCTAGAATGGTGTTGGATTGAATACTAAAAGCCATGCTTTTTGTATTGGATTATATGAATTTGATATTTATGAGAATGGTTTTGGGCAATGTTTTTGCATTATATTATTATTGTGCATAGTTGTCTATTGTTCTGCATAGTAGAAGATCAGGTGTGTAGAGTATAGCTTACACACAGAAGATCGTATCTTCGGTTCTTGTGGAATGAAAGTTGTGAGTTCACAATCTAGATGGAATTAGACAAACCATCGGAACGATTGTAGCACATTGTTTTAGTAGGTCTGTCTTGGCTACAGGAAACAGCATGGTTCATACTATAGTTTCAACTCAATGTGCTAGTATACTTTGTGTATATTGAACAGGACCAAGTTGAGATCATTGTCTTTGTACTGACATAATAAGACAAGCTATGTCTCATGGTTATTATAATTACTTATGCTCTTAATCCTTAGATAGTCAATGTGCACATGTATTTAGTAGTTATTGCTTTGACAAGTCAAGTGAGTGAGATTCCTATGGAATCAATAACCTCGATGAGTTGGGTGATACTATTGATTCCATGGTATAAATTGATATATCGAAGGAATCCATGTCCCGGTTATGGGATTGATGATATCCCCTTGATGAAGCTTATAAGTTTTGATTATGTCAAACCCTGCAGGTAGATTACTTGGTAATCTGGACATATCAAATAAGTTAAGTGGTAAGGATCAAGGAAATGGGAAGAGGTCGATTAAATGAATTAGTCAGTAATTAATTTAATCGACGGATATCTGTAAT
Source organism: Linanthus parryae (assembly GCA_023055425.1). Classification (NCBI taxonomy): domain Eukaryota; kingdom Viridiplantae; phylum Streptophyta; class Magnoliopsida; order Ericales; family Polemoniaceae; genus Linanthus; species Linanthus parryae. The sequence goes on from JALGPY010000002.1 coordinate 6,700,422, forward strand.
CTTAACATGGGGAGATAATAAGTATTTAATAACAGGAGCTCGAAATATTAGTTTTGAGAATATGGACAGGAGTGCAATAACAGTTATTTAGTGGTACTAACTGTTATTAACTTTATTTGGACTAGGTTCGGGTGGAACCAGAAGTCCTAATAAAGTTAGGAGCCTGATTCGTATTTTCTCCTCCAGGTCCCTCCCGTAGCCTATATAAGTGTCCTTAGTCTTCAGAATTCGGATGCTTAAGATACACACCGAAATCTAGGGTTTCGAGAGTGAGAGCAATTCGTCTGGAGGCCAAGAAGGATTCTGGAAGCAGCAAGCCCACACTTGCATCCAGGAGGAACTTCAGGAATACGGGAGAAGATCCGGAGTGTTCAGACCTACATCAGATAGCTTGGACGCAGGTATGAACCCTAATTCCGCCTAGTAGGGTTTCTAGCGTTCATGTTGAAACAAGTTTTAATCGGTATAGCAGACATGCAATCGAACTGGTCCAGGGATTCGCCTCCCTTCGATTGGTATCAGAGCCCCGTTCGACTCTGCATATCTGCTATACATCCATGTTGTCCAATAATCGAACCGACTATGCATGTTAGAGTAGGAAGATTGCGATGTCTAACTCTGTTTTGCAGATTGAATCGTGTCCTGCTATTATGGTCATACTGTTTGATGTATGTGGTTTGATTTGGTTTTGATTCCCACGCTATTTTTCGCGGATGAAAAATATTTGTAACCTTCTGTAATAGTAAACCCTAGGTTCTCTTATTCCAGTACTAGATGAACGTGTGAGCTCCTTGGTGGCATTGAAAATCTGTAGCAGTCTCTGGTACTCTGTTACAGACTGATTTGCGGAATCCATGGAGAAAAGGGTTACTGTAATATTAGTGGAGACATAAGGACGAAAGATTGCAGATCGTCAAGTTTTCCACAGTGACGACATGGCGATTTTCGGAAAAAGTTTTTCGGCGACCTCGATCCCCGTGTCGCTGGGTCAGATGGGTCTTGCTGACCCGAATAAAGAAGCTCCGACCATAATAGCAGGGCTGTGTGTGGTTGAATGCTTAATACATGTTTGATTGTATCTATGTGTATGATTATTCTGAATGCTTGCATTTTAATCATGGACAACATGGATAAATAAATTAATTTGTATTAAATTGTTCAAACAACTAAGTGGGAGAGGGAGTCTAGTGCTGCTAGATCCCGCGGTCTCCATCATTGATTTATAAGTGATGTAGTTGGTTGTGTGTGTTAGCCTTGGAGTTAACCTTCGTATCGAACATAACCACTACAGCATCACTGGTATAAATTTCTATGAGGATACTTCTAACAATTACTATTTATGTGTCATCTCTCCATCTGAGAGGCATGTAATGGGGTAAGGGGTTTAGAAGTAAAATGATGGTATACACTTAGATGTAAGTTATAGTATCCTCCCCATCGGAGTAACTGCTATGGCTTGCAGGACCAAAGGTACCATGTCTAACTATAGAATGAATGGTAGACGTCCACCCATCGTGGCATACTATTTTTATGTGTGTTAGACTATTGGTGGTTTACATTTCCCTTATATGTTTTATTTACATGATTCTCAGGTTCAAAAATGTCGAACTCATTCAACCCACTATCTATTCTCTTGAATCAAAACAAACTCAATGGATCAAACTATATTGATTGGAAGAGGAATTTGAATATTGTGCTAACTGCTGAGGATTACAAATTTGTGCTTCTTGAGGAATGTCCTGCAGAACCTCTAGAAGGGGCTTCTGAGGAAGAAGCCAAGCCTTATAAGAGGTGGCAGAAAGCCGATCAGATGGCTAAATGCTACATATTAGGCTCCATGTCTAATGTGTTGCAGCATCAGCATGAGAACATGGGCTCTGCCCTTGAGATCATGGAGAACCTCAAAGAGATGTTTGGGGATCAGGATCGTGCTGCCAGGCAGGTTGCTATGAAAAACCTCATGAACACAAAAATGGTTGAAGGGTCCTCTGTAAGGGATCATGTTCTGAAGATGATAAGTCTTCTAGGTGAACTAGAGATCCTTGGAGCTATAATCGATGAGGAAACTCAGGTCGATATAGTGCTCATGACGCTGTCTGATTCATTTAACAGTTTTCGGCTAAATTATAATATGAACAAAAAGACTTATTCTTTGGCCGAATTGTTAAAGGAGCTTCAAGCAGCTGAGGGACTCCTTCAGAAACCGGTTAATGTAATGGTGGCTGAAAAGTCTTCTGCTTCTAACCCTAGGGCTAAGAAGAAGAAGAAAGTTGCACAAGCAGTAGTTCCGAAGGTTGCTCCGGCACCTCAAGGAATAGCTCGTGGGCCACAGCCAGCACTTGCTCCTCAGGGGACATTGGGAAAGCCGAAAGGCAAGTGTTTCCTCTGTAACCAGAGAGGGCATTGGAAGAAGCAATGTCCAAAGTTCCTGACTCGTCCAATCCAGAACAACTCAGGTATATCTCTTTCACTAATAGTTGAATCATGTTTAGCGGTTCGATCTACTAGAACCTGGTGTGTAGATTCGGGAGCCACTGACCATGTCTGCAATTCATTGCAGGGGTTCCAGGAAACCAGACGGCTTAGTGATGGCGAGATTTATCTACACTTGGGCAACACGAATAAAGTAGCTGCAGTTGCAATAGGAATTTGTTTCTTACATTTTGGGAATGATAGGATTTTAGTTTTGAAAGATTACCTTTATGTACCTTCCATTAGAAGGAATTTGATTTCAGTTTCTAAGTTGGTTAAGAATGAATATTCAGTTTATTTTAATAACTCTGTGGTTATTAAGAAAAATAAACGTTTTATTTGTTCTGGTACATTGGTGGATGGTCTTTACATTATAAATCCTGAGACTCCCATAGCGCAGCTATATGAACTGAATAACTCGGATAGCTTACCTAAAAAGAGAAAGGAACCTTGCGAGATAAACCAAACATATCTTTGGCATTTGCGACTTGGTCATATCAATATAAACAGAATACAAAGGCTGGTTCAGAATGGACCATTAGGTTCATTAAAAGTGGAGGCACTACCAGCATGTGAGTCATGTTTAGAAGGTAAGATGACCAAGAGGCCATTTTTGGCAAAGGGTAATAGGGCCAAAGAACTGTTGGAGCTTATCCATTCAGATGTTTGTGGACCAATGAATGTCCAAGCGAGGGGAGGTTTTGAGTATTTCATTACTTTTATTGATGATTACTCAAGATATGGATATATTTATTTGATGCGGCATAAGTCTGAGGCCTTTGAAAAATTTAAAATTTTTAAGGCAGAATCAGAGAAGCGTCTAGGAAAATATATCAAGTCATTTCGATCTGATCGAGGTGGCGAGTACCTCTTGGGACAATTCAGGGATTACTTGGAGGAACAAGGGATTCAATCCCAGTTGTCTGCTCCAGGTCCGCCACAACAGAATGGTGTGGCAGAGCGAAGGAATAGGACTCTTTTAGAAATGGTGAGATCCATGATGAGTTATTCAGATTTACCAATTTCTTTTTGGGGGCATGCTTTAGAGACAGCTGCATATATTCTGAACTTGGTTCCGTCTAAGTCAGTACCAACTACACCCACAGAACTTTGGACTGGGCGCAAGCCTAGTCTACGGCATGTTCGGATTTGGGGCAGTCCAGCACATGTGCTGAAGGGGAACGCAAGTAAGTTGGAATCAAGGACAGAAGTATGTGTCTTTGTTGGATACCCGAAAGGAACAAAGGGTGGTTTATTTTATAGTCCGAAAGATCAGAAAGTCATTGTTAGCACCAATGCGAGATTCTTAGAGGAAGACTATATTATGGATCACAAGCCTAAAAGTAAAATTGTTCTGGAAGAAATGCGAGGAAATCAAGTAGTCCAAGGTCTTGATATACCAACTGTACAAGAAGAAATACCACAAGAAAATGATATCGACATTCAACTACCTTTGGGTGGTTGGAGAAATGTAGATACTCGTGATACACAACAAAATAGTGTTGACATCCCACCGCAAGAGGGCAGTGAGGGAAATGACAATACTAGTGATCCACAAGATAGTAGTGACATTCCGCCGCAACCGAGCAGTGGGGAAAATGTTACTACTAGTGAACCACAAGTACAACCTCGTCGTAGTGGGAGGGTTTCTCGTAAACCTGACAGATACATGTACTTGGGAGAGTCTTTTGACAAGGTCCCTGATGAACATGATACTGATCCCAGTAACTATAATGAAGCTGTTGGAAGTACAGATGCGGAAAAGTGGAAAAAGGCTATGATTTCTGAGATGGAGTCTATGTACTCCAATCAGGTCTGGGATCTTGTAGATCCAACAGATGGGGTAAAACCCATCGGTTGTAAGTGGATTTACAAGAAAAAGAGAGGGGTAGACGGGAAGGTTGAAACCTTCAAAGCAAGGCTTGTTGCGAAAGGTTTTACTCAGAAAGAAGGGATCGACTATGAGGAAACTTTTTCGCCAGTAGCCATGATTAAGTCTATCAGGATTCTCTTGTCCATTGCGGCTCATTTCGATTACGAAATTTGGCAAATGGATGTCAAGACAGCTTTCCTTAATGGAAGTCTTGATGAGTGCATTTATATGATGCAACCAGAAGGATTCGTAGCTAAGGGCCATGAGCACAAGTTGTGCAAGCTTAAGAGGTCTATTTATGGACTTAAGCAGGCATCTAGATCATGGAACATCCGTTTTGATCAGGAAATCAAATCTTTTGGTTTTGATCAATGTCCGGATGAGCCGTGTGTGTACAAGAAGTGTAAAGAAAACGTTGTGGTATTCTTGATACTTTACGTTGATGATATATTGCTCATTGGAAACAATGTGGGTGTATTATCTAGTGTGCGTGTATGGTTATCAAGTCAATTTGATATGAAAGACTTGGGAGAAGCAGCATACGTTCTAGGGATCAAGCTTATGCGAGATCGGAAAAATAGGATGTTGGGCTTGTCACAAGCCAATTATATTGATACTGTTCTTGCAAGGTTTAGCATGCAGGATTCCAAGAAAGGGTTGATCCCTTTCAGACATGGAATCAGTCTATCTAAGGATCAGTGTCCTAAAACACCTGATGAGATAGAAAGTATGAAAGCAGTTCCTTATGCTTCTGCAGTAGGAAGCCTCATGTATGCGATGTTATGTACTAGACCAGATATTTGCTTTGCTGTTGGCATGGTTAGTAGATATCAGTCTAACCCTGGCAGAGAACATTGGACTGCGGTAAAACATATATTGAAGTACCTGAAAAGGACTCGAGACTATATGTTGGTTTACCATGAAAATAGTCTTGTACCCATCGGGTACACAGACTCAGATTTTCAGTCAGATAGGGATTCCAGGAAGTCTACCTCTGGATATGTTTTCACATTAGGAGGTGGAGCCATTAGTTGGAGGAGCATCAAGCAATCTTGTATTGCTGATTCCACCATGGAAGTTGAATATGTGGCTGCTTCTGAAGCTGCTAAGGAAGCTGTTTGGCTCAGAAACTTTCTAATGGATCTTGGAGTGGTACCGAGTGCACAACCGGCTATGACGCTTTATTGCGATAATAGCGGCGCGGTTGCAAACTCAAGGGAACCAAGAGCTCACAAGAAAGGAAAACACATAGAGCGTAAGTATCATTTGATTAGAGAAATCGTGCACAGAGGTGATGTGGCAGTGATGAAGATTGCATCAGCGGATAACCTGGCAGACCCATTTACGAAGTGTTTGACGGCTAAGGCTTTTGATGGTCACGTAGAGGGAATGGGTTTGAGGTGTGTTGCTGCATGGCTTTGAGTCTTAGTGGGAGATTGTTGGATTGAATACTAAAAGCCATGCTTTTTGTATTGGATTATATGAATTTGATATTTATGAGAATGGTTTTGGGCAATGTTTTTGCTTTATATTATTATTGTGCATAGTTGTCTATTGTTCTGCATAGTAGAAGATCAGGTGTGTAGAGTATAGCTTACACACAGAAGATCGTATCTTCGGTTCTTGTGGAATGAAAGTTGTGAGTTCACAATCTAGATGGAATTAGACAAACCATCGGAACGATTGTAGCACATTGTTTTAGTAGGTCTGTCTTGGTTACAGGAAACAGTATGGTTCATACTATAGTTTCAACTCAATGTGCTAGTATACTTTGTGTATATTGAACATGACCAAGTTGAGATCATTGTCTTTGTACTGACATAATAAGACAAGCTATGTCTCATGGTTATTATGATTACTTATGCTCTTAATCCTTAGATAGTCAATGTGCACATGTATTTAGTAGTTATTGCTTTGACAAGTCAAGTGAGTGAGATTCCTATGGAATCAATAACCTCGATGAGTTGGGTGATACTATTGATTCCATGGTGTAAATTGATATATCGAAGGAATCCATGTCCCGGTTATGGGATTGATGATATCCCCTTGATGAAGCTTATAAGTTTTGATTATGTCAAACTCTGCAGGTAGATTACTTGGTAATCTGGACATATCAAATAAGTTAAGTGGTAAGGATCAAGGAAATGGGAAGAGGTCGATTAAATGAATTAGTCAGTAATTAATTTAATCGACGGATATCTGTAATCTTAACATGGGGAGATAATAAGTATTTAATAACAGGAGCTCGAAATATTAGTTTTGAGAATATGGACAGGAGTGCAATAACAGTTATTTAGTGGTACTAACTGTTATTAACTTTATTTGGACTAGGTTCGGGTGGAACCAGAAGTCCTAATAAAGTTAGGAGCCTGATTCGTATTTTCTCCTCCAGGTCCCTCCCGTAGCCTATATAAGTGTCCTTAGTCTTCAGAATTCGGATGCTTAAGATACACACCGAAATCTAGGGTTTCGAGAGTGAGAGCAATTCGTCTGGAGGCCAAGAAGGATTCTGGAAGCAGCAAGCCCACACTTGCATCCAGGAGGAACTTCAGGAATACGGGAGAAGATCCGGAGTGTTCAGACCTACATCAGATAGCTTGGACGCAGGTATGAACCCTAATTCCGCCTAGTAGGGTTTCTAGCGTTCATGTTGAAACAAGTTTTAATCGGTATAGCAGACATGCAATCGAACTGGTCCAGGGATTCGCCTCCCTTCAAATGGATGTCTTGTTAGAGACTGCTCCATATTAGCAAGTAGTTACTACCAACTAAATAGAACTTATGGGATCACACGCCATATAGGGGTGAACTAGAATTGGGAATTAATTAATTAATTAATATCATTAATTAGAAGGATCAAATGTGATTAATTAGAAGGATCAAATCACAATAACTTGCTCACTTAGTAGGACTAACATGCAAGTTGGACTAATCCATGTATAGATATGATTAGGATTTGGCAAGGTGGAATAACTCATGTAGAGACATGATTATGATTAATTTACAAAGAGAACTAGTCCATGTATGGACATGATTATGACTAGTTTGCAAAAGGGACTAATCCTTATCTGAGTAGGATTAGGAGAGGGGTTCTTTATATAGTAGGACAAGGAGTTGTTGGACTATATAAAGAAAACTCCTAGCTTATTTTTCTTAACACACATCTATATGATATGAGTAAGGAGAGAATAAAGTAAGGAGAGAGAGCAAGTCCCAAAGCAAGGGTCGAACCCCCTTTGGGACCGCCCCCCTACCCGTCGGCCTCACATGGAGGTGCCGCCCACCTTGTTGCACCGTGTTGCATGATCTCTTCTTCCTCTTCCAATCTTCCTAGCTAGCACAAGGAGTTGGAGGATCTAGATCTCATCTCTAGGCGTGAATTAACCGTAGAGACGTGACACAATTCACGTGACAAGTCATCACATAAGACCTCTAAGGTGTGTTACTTGTTTTCTCTTACCATCGTTATGATTCTCTTCCTGTGATCCTTGGAGGGTCTTGAATGGATAATTCTTTCTTCCGCTGAGTATCCATGATCAAAACCCTACAGCTGAATCATCATTGATTATCACCCATCGTGGGACGAGAGTCGAGAAGTGGGAGAGAAACCCAACATAGAGGTTCGATTGCGGTTGTTTGTCGCCAGAGGTACGCTGGAGTGAGGGAGGAAGATCGGAGTGAGGGATATATGAAGTAAGTCGGAGACCTTCCTGGCATACATCGGTGGTTTCTCGGACGATGGTGGCTTCGACTTTGGTGGATTCCTACGGTGGTCGATGAAGGCTCGTCTTGCTCTGTCCCTTTTTTGTCATCTCTCTCTATATCTTTTGTTCTGTGCTTCAGCGACTTTTAGGGTGATTCCGACAGTTGTGATTTGGTGTACTGCTTCTTCTTCCTCATCTTCTTCTCCTTCTTATTCTTCTTTGCTTTTTTCTCTCCTGTAAGTATTATTGATATTGTTGGAAAAAATAGTCCATGTCAAGAATTATTGGTCCGATGCAGATTTGCTGCTCTTCATTATGAATTTGAGTCTTTTAAGCTAAATTGATATTTTTGGGACGGTAGTGGCGGTGGTGAGGATTTTGGTGGTGTTCAAGAACACCAAGAACATGAACGAAATAGACACAAAAATTCAAAAACACGTGTAGGGGCAAAATGGTCATAAAAAGACATAATGCACCCTCATACTAATTAATTGTAACAGAAGGGTGCTATTTGTCTAACGTCCATCCACTAACAGGGGGTTTTTGTCTCGGCAGGGATGATTTTTGTATATCCCGAACACGAGGGTTTTTTTGTATATACCCCAAACTCAAGGGGTTGTTTTTGTCTTTTACCCTAAAATGTATGTGCGGACACAACATATTGGACGGGCCAACGGGCCCATAGACACTGCTAGGTACAAGTAACTGAACAATTGAGCTAGTCAACTGAGTAGCCGGGCGTTAAATACGACATATCATGTGCATGTGATAGCATATTATCCACACGCAAGCAAATGTGTGGCAGCTCAAGTGGTGGTTCATTTAAAAGACCCTGCATGAGGTCCTAGGTTCGAATCCATTAGGCTACAAATAGGTAAATCCTAAGAAAATCCACACACAACATACATAACACATATACGGGTTTTAAGCGTACACAAACTCCAAATAGCAAAAAAATAATGACCTAACCATAACTCTAAAATTTGCCCAATTATCCTTGGAGGTTTGTATGTGCTCATCCAGTAGAACATTACAGTTCTAGTACGCTATAGATGTGATGTGTTTCGCGGAAAACGTCTTTTCGTCTCTGGAGAAATACCACTACAACAATCAACTAGATATTCGTAACGAGATTTTTCTTTCTCAGTAGGAAAGTTTTGCAAATTACACATACATCTCTATTTGCACCATCCAAGTTACCACCGTGACAGTTATGTGGAGTCAAATATGCACACGTTGATTCAATCATCATCCATATGCCCACATTACAGTTTTTTTCAGAGATAATAAAAACAGAAATAGAAAAAAATGGAAAAAAATTTGTAAGCTGCGCATCCAGGGAATCGAACCCTGGTCAGTACCGTGGGAGGGTACTATGATACCACTACACCAGATGCGCTCACAGTGACAAGTGATTCTAACTTTAAACATTTAACCAAACAGCCAATTAAAAACGGTACAACTCATATAAGTCCAACAAAATACTAAATCGAGCAAGACATTTTCATTCAATCTCGAGTTGAATACGAACAAGAACTCGAGCACATGTTTTCGAAGAAACTAATACAATCATCTGCTAATTACTGATTCTATTATTACTTTGTACTATTATCTAAATTGTAAACGCTAATATTTTGTCGTGTTGCTAAGTCGTCTAGATTTATTGTGTGTAAAGCTCTGAGAGAGCTTCTTTTGACAACAACCATCATGTGCTAATTACTGATGGTTGTGTGGTAGGTGTGTGTAGTTTGTAGGTTTAGTCTTTCGTTCCAGTAGGTCTTCTCTCTTCTCGTGTTGTTTGGCTTGTAAGGACGCTTATCTCATGGTATCGTATTTCTATCTTCTTCACACAAAAAAATGCTAATATTTTGTATCAGTACAAAATATTGGCAGATTTTAAACTATTCACAGGTAGTATAACAGAGACAAAGTCGCTATAAAGTGATATTTGTTTGTTTATCACTCGAACAAAACTTGTTTGAGTATGTTTGTTAAATTCTTCCAACTGAAGACGAACTAGTTTAGGCATGTCAAATACGAGTAGCCGCTGATGAACCATACACACAACAGACAGAATTCATCAAAAACTTCTGAATTGATTTATGCCAAAACAGATACAAACTACATCAACGTCAAAATCTGTCATTGTGTTTTCTGATAACCAGAACTAAGCAAGAGCCCTAAACAAGAACAAAAGAAGATGGATACCAGTAACCAAAAAGAAAGAGAAAAAAAAAGAGATCAATTTATTTACAACTCATCATCAGGTTCTTCTTCGTTTTCTGCCTCTGCAGAACCACCACCACCACCACTCTTATCGTAAGCCGCCTTGATCACCGGATTACACACGGCTTCAACTTCCTTCATCTTCTCCTCGTAATCTTCCTTCTCCGCGCTCTGGTTATCGTCCATCCACTCAAGAGCCTCCTTCAGCGCCGCCTCGATCTTCTCTTTATCGTCCGATTCGATCTTGTCGGCTAACTTGTCCTTGTCGCCAATCGTGCTCTTCATGTTGTAGATATAAGTCTCGAGCTTGTTCCTGGCGTCGATTCTTTCCTTCACCTTCTTGTCTTCTTCGGCAAACTCCTCTGCTTCTCTAACCATCTTCTCAATCTCTTCCTGGCTCAGACGTCCTTTGTCGTTGGTGATGGTGATCGATTGCTTGTTCTTTGCAGCCTTGTCTTCTGCTGTTACGTGGAGGATGCCGTTTGCGTCCACCTCAAAGGTGACCTCAATCTGTGGCACTCCCCTGAAAATGGCCAAACATTTATTGAGCAGGTGAAAAAATCACTGAGCAGGTCCAGAAACAAGCACACATAAAACTCAAGAAAGAAATCAGACAAGTACTAAGCAGCAGATCTGTGTTGCATACCTTGGAGCAGGTGCTATGCCGGATAGATCGAACTTTCCAAGCTCGCGACAATCCTTGGTCAAGCTTCTTTCACCTTCATAAACCTGAAAGATTTGAGGGAAATAATTCAGTTGTTGAATCTATGAACAAGAAGAGGATCAAACAACACTTCAGTAAAAACTTCTACACACCTTGATGGAGACTGTTGTTTGCTGATCTTGGTAGGTTGTAAAAGTCTGAGATTTCTTAGTTGGGATCACAGTGTTCCTTGGAATCAGTTTCGTCATGACCCCTCCCACGGTTTCGATTCCCAAACTCAAAGGTGCAACATCAAGCAAAAGGATATCTGCAGTCAGGAAAAAAATGGCATCAGCATAATTTTCTTCTCATGTGGAATATTTCAGGATTAAACTTTACTATTTTAAGTGATAGAATTTTTACTACCTTTGGTTTCATCCCCGCCTTCACCGCTGAGAATTCCTCCTTGAACTGCAGCACCATAGGCCACTGCTTCATCTGGGTTGATTCCTTTGGATGGTTCTTTCCCATTGAAGTACTCCTTCAACAGCTCTTGTACCTTTGGGATTCTGGTACTGCCTCCAACAAGGACAATCTCATGGATTTCAGTCTTCTTCAACCCAGCATCTTCCATCGCCTTCTTCACCGGTCCCATAGTCTTCTTAAACAAGTCCATGTTCAGCTCTTCAAATCTTGCCCTAGTCAATGGCTCTGAGAAGTCAGTACCATCAAACAGCGACTCAATCTCTACACGGACTTGGTGTTGGCTACTTAATGATCTCTTTGCCCTCTCACATTCCCTTCGGAGCTTCCCAAGAGCCTTGTTGTCTTTGCTAATGTCCTTCTTGAATTTCCTCTTTATGAGCTTGATGAAATAGTCCATCACTCTGTGATCAAAGTCCTCTCCTCCCAAGTGGGTGTCTCCACTAGTAGAAAGAACCTCAAAAACGCCGTTATCAATGGTTAAGATGCTAACATCGAACGTACCACCACCAAGGTCATATACGAGGATGTTCTTCTCTCCTCCCTTCTTGTCCAGACCATAGGCGATTGCTGCTGCGGTTGGTTCATTGATGATACGAGCCACGTTCAGCCCAGCAATGATGCCTGCATCCTTGGTGGCTTGCCTTTGTGCATCATTGAAGTAAGCTACACGGTAAAACCACAAGCAATCCATAGTCAGAAGCTATTAGTGCAACTCAAAATTAACATTGTTTTTCAATGGAGATCTCTTTGTTCTAAAATAAAATGTGAATGCATTAAAGATGTAATATTGTAATCTGATGAAACCAGCATAATTAACAACAAATGACTATCTGGAGGCATTCAATTCTTAGATTAATCAATATCTGGAGCAATCATCTTGAAGAAGTAAGGAAACCAATGCATATCACCATGGCTTAGCCTACTGATCCGCGCCATGAGACTATAATGCAAATACAAATCCCTTGGTGCTATTACTCACATAAGCAGTTTGGATGTGTTATACTATCTACTTACTACCGTGCCGCAGTCCCTATTTCATGTACTCTAATTACAACGACATCACAACACTGTCAAATTTTGGAATTTTGCACAAACCCATAGCCATATACAAGTAATACTATACTGGAATTATTGTCATACCTGGTACAGTGACCACTGCATCCTTGATTTTCTTTCCAAGGAAAGCTTCAGCTGTCTCCTTCATCTTCCCCAATATCATAGCACTGATTTCCTCAGGGCTAAACACTTTGGTCTCACCATCCTTGACCTTCACCTGGATATATGGCTTTCCATCTTTGTTTACAATCTTGTAAGGTAAGAGTTTCATGTCTCTCTGAACCTCTGGATCATCAAATCTGTCAAGATACATAAACCAAACACATAAATTTCCAAGACAATTGGATTCAATCCACATTTCATCTTCTTCGATAGACAATGTATTAAGTGAACTTACTTTCTCCCAATCAGCCGCTTCACATCAAAGATCGTGCGTTCGGCATTGAGGGCAGCCTGATTCTTCGCGGCCTCCCCAATCAAACGCTCGGTATCAGTGAACGCGACCCACGAAGGGGTGATTCTGTTTCCTTGATCATTCGCTATAATCTCTACGTGACCGTTCTTGTACACACCCACACATGAATATGTAGTACCAAGATCAATTCCTATCACTGTTCCAAGCTTCGGAGCTTCCTCCGCAGCATATGTAAGCCCTGCGAGAAACTCTACAAAAACAAAATGCAAAAGGAAATCAGAGAAGCATTCACAATAATTTCGCAGAACAGTGAAAGCAAAACATCTAAATTGGGGATCTGCCAAGCCCTATAAACAGATTTCGCTAAATTTCATTCTCTATAACGATGAGGCAGTTTCATAATTAGACATAATTAGACCTAGAAATCGAAGATCTAGGTGTTCACACAGATTTAAACGGTTGTCAAACACAAAAATCATCGCAAACAAGCTGAGACATGATTCGAACAACTGGACTTCGTCACTAACCCTAGTCAGATTTCCATGACCGAATTCAGCAAATTTATGATCTGCAAATTCATAATTAGACCTAGAAATCAAAGATCTACATGTTCACACAGATTTAAACGGTTTTCCAACACAAAATTCATCGCAAACAAGCTGAGACATAATTCAAAAGAACTGGACTTCGTCTCTAACCCTAGTCAGATTTCCATGGCCGAATTCTACAAATTCATGATCTCCAAAGCGTTAAATCTAATCAAACATCACCATTACCTCAAAAAAATCAACCTCCTCCGATTTTAAACAACAATTTGGTCAGGTGTTGATCGCACAACAAAAATCCACTGACACTGAAAACACAAATCAAAACTGCGATATTCTCCACCGCAAAACGTCTGAATCTAAGCCATTAATCTACCACTACACAATCAAATCATGCAAATCTGTTCTCTGGTGACCTAAACAACAAATCTGTTCTTCGAATTACAAAATTTCACAGATCAACAACGAAGAGACTGAATTTTACCTGAAGCGAAGAGGAGGAGGAGAGTGAGAGCCCAAGCTCTGTTCTTCGATCTCATTGCGTTGTTCTCTCTCTGATCTGTGAATGAATTTGCGAAATTGATTTTGTTTGTTATGAGTTTTGTGAGATGAGATTTGCGAGGGTTTAAAGGGAGAGGTTTGTTTATATATAGGTTTGTTTCGAGAGAGGAGATGACACCATTGCTAGAGTGTTCGAGCCACTAGAAGGGAGCCAACGAAATGGTTTACGGTTTGCTTTGTTGTTCCAGCCAATGGGAGGACGACACGTAGGATTGTTTCGTTGGTGTTTTGATGATCGTCCCGAACGTTCTTGAAGCTTGGGGAAGGAATTCGCCCCGCGCGTTTCGGTTGGAGGGTAATTTGGGTACTTCGGCTTTTCTCCCTTTTTGCTTGTGAGACCCTCAAATTTTCATATAATTGATGCTCGCCCCCACCTTTCCCGCTAACCCGACCCTAACCGGCCCCTCCCCTCCCTAACGCAGACCGGCCCCTGACCACCTCCAAAGGGACTGGTCCGGAATTGGTTGATCTGACCAATTCTAGAATGTGAGGGAATTTTTTAATTCTCATCAGGACATTTATGTATTATCTAAAAGATCTTAATATTCTTCTCCAAAAAAAAGATCTTAATACGAAATAACTATAATTAGAGGGATGCTCGTAGAGTTTTCAAGAATTCAGGGGTCACACACACAACCCGTATTGGTTCAGCTTGGCCCTACTTGGGCAGCCCGGCCCCTCTAACCCTATTTACCCTTTTTTTAAATAATCATTTTTCCATATTTCTCTACATGGGTAATTTGGATAGTAATTTGGTCCACAGGACAATACAATTAATATATGCATAGATATATAAATAAATTTTATATTAATGATAATAAAAAATTAACATTGACCGGATCGGCCCGATTCCCTCTTCTTATGTTTGAGTTCGGATCGGCCGAACTAGAAATCGTCCCGAAAAATCACTCGTTTTTCTAGCACTGGTCCTGCAACCTGCCCCCTACTCAACCCACCTAAATCGGCCCAGCCCGGCCTTTTGACACCACAAGGAAAGAATACACCTCTTTGATTAAATCAGCGTCACAAGAGGATTAGTTTGTAACTGTCGGCTTGAGAACACCGCCTAGACCGAGTGAGCCTGAAAAGAGACACATCAAGAGCAAAATGTAATAATGACTAAACTGGAAGGTCATGTTAACAAATAACAACAAAATCGTCAGACCTCAGTGACCTCTCTCTGCCACTCTCGATTCTGCGTAGTGAAAAATGAATTACCCAACGAGAGATGACAAATTACTCGTCTCTTGCCTCCAATTGGACGTGACCTGAGAGGAACACTGTGAGAATCTAAAGTACGATACTCAATTGATCTTCCCAAACAGTCTTCATCGAAGATTAGGGTTTCTTTTTGCTGGAGAATGAGGTCGGTATTGCTACTTCTCCGTCATTCTGCAATTCTATTCCTAGAAAGAAAATTTCACTCCCGTATATGCGATTTTTGTTGCTGTTCTAGCTGTTACTGTAGTTTCGTGTTGATTTTTCTCATTGTTTCTGGAAAAAAGGTAACAACTTCAACTATAACTTGAATCAGAAACCCTAATCAACGACGAAATCGCGATCAATGTTGATGTTCTAAAAAAATTGACATTTACAGACATCATGAAGTTTTGTGATTGTCTTTGAGTCCTGTGTTTTTTTCCTTCATTAAGTAAGGAATGTAACAATCTAAATGGCCAGTGGTTGGTGAATTGATGTTAAGAAAAAAAATGAAAATGTGAGTCTTCTCCTTTCCATTGCACCTCTTTTGGGAACAGTACTAATGAATGAGTTACATGGAGAGGAATGGGAGGTGAAACAAAATGGGAGAAAGCAAAGGAGTGATTTAGAATGTTGGAGAGTCCTGAACCTCACCAGTTTACGTTATATTACCTCACAAACTACACAAGCAAGCCCGCTTATATTAACCGGAAACTCAAGGTGTCAGGGGACCGGGCCTACTTGGGTTGAGGGGCCCGGTGGCAGAGGGGCCGAGGCCGGTTTGAAATCGAGGGAAGTTGAACCCCACCGGCCCCGCGCCAAAAACCAGGTGTTAGGGGTTGAGGGGGCCGGGTTATATATATATATATATATATAATATAAAAAACCGGCCCGTGTTGGAGGGGGCCAAGTCGAACCGCACCGGGTTGGGGGCCGGGCTGGGGATTTGGGGTCTGGGCCGGTTCGGGTTTTGGAGGGGGCGGTCCAGGGGGTTTCAAGCCTTGGCGGGCCCTTTGACACCTTGACCGGAAACTTGACAGAATCGTGTAATTGGGCAAGACAACTATGTTCTAGCCAAACAATGGAGTGATCATATTAAGATTTCGACAGGCTGGGTATTACCATGATTTAAGATTCAAGCTAGCAAAAGTTAAGCATTCAAAAATTCTAAAAAACCATGGAAGAAATTATACAATTTTTGTTTAACTCACAACAAAGTAGCAATCAAGTAGCTACAGACACACAAAAAGGAGAAGATTCTACCTAAATGGAGCTAAAGGGTTAGGACTGGTTGGAACTCTAGAGCTTCTAAGCTCTTTACAAACATGGTCTAGCATACACAAAAAGTCTCTCACAATCACAAAAATACGGAGTAAATTCGGTTCGTCCTTGCTCACGTTCCCGTGAAAGTATTCAGTAACTTCCCTAACGCGTAAAAAGACCCTGCCTTCGTCTTCCCTCAGCTCCCTTATGTTTCTCTCTGCATTACTTAAGAATGATCTCATTTTATGCACGAAATTGCCTCTCTTGTCATCATCCTCACACAAGTGCTTCAACTTAGACATCCCTTCTGATAGGTTCGACACAGAGCTTGCAAGAACTTCCAAATCTATTGTGGCAGTCTTCTTTACATTGCAGAGTTCTACACTTAAGCCAGAAACAAGTTCTAACCCCATCCTTTTGTAATCTTCTTCTCTGTCGTCGGCATTGCTGTTCCTGCTTCTCTGATTTATCTTCCCCATGATGCTCTCCGAGACTCTAATGCCTTCTGATCGAACAATCTCTTGGACAACGAAATGCAGCAATGTGGTTTTGCCGTCAGTTCCTTTCACATCTGAAAGTTTGAGAAGAGCGTCAAGCTTGAATGCTCTAGCACCTCCTCGTATCGTCCCTACATTCATCCTGTTTCCTGTTTTGAGGACTGCTTCAAGTAACTTCAGGAAAAGCCTGCTTGATCTGAGCTCCTTGCAAGCTTCCTGAAAAGGATATTGAATCCGTATCAAATTGTCATTTGAAAAATAGGATCCCAAGATTGGATTTCGATTGTAAATCTCTTTAGATCATTACCTCTAGCATTGCGAATGATTTTCGGAGATGAAGTACCTCATCCTCGAAAGTTTCTCTATAAAGCATTGCTTCGATTCTCTGGAAGGCGAAAGGTATGTTGAGCATTGCCCTGACTGACCTTTCTGCTGAGCCCAGTTCAGCAATGTCTCCTTTATAGCTTAAGAGCTTGGCTTCTTCATCCTTGGTCGGGGCCATCTTCACTAGGGCTTCAAGCTGTTGTAAGCATAAACCTTCACCTGCTTCGTGAGATTTTCATAGTTCAAATTCCATCAGTATACATGGGGATAATTTACGGAAATCATTAATATTAGACGTTTGAAGATAAAGAGTTATAGTTCAGAGGTGTTACAATAATTACAAACAGCAAATCATGGCTCCCTTTTATCATTATCTAGGTCGATAAACTTTGTTGTTACAACTAAGTTTCATGGGAAGTGAAAACAGAGCAACAAGAAAAATGTATGTGCTAGTTATCCCTGCCTTCAGAATTCAGACAGAGCCGCAACAGCATTCTTGTAACTTAGATGTGCTTCTTGCCAATTTTGTTATAATCTGTCATGATGTGGTTGAACATCATTTCTATTTAATATTAACATTGCCAATTCTATTTGTGTTTCACATTAAAAAATGCAATTTTCTCATAAATCATTGTTGATATCATGTCTTCTATCTGTTGCAAATATTCCCATTACATAGCAGTTGGGTTTTAGGAACATTACCTTGTAGAAGTGCATCACATATTTTCTCTGGAGTAACATTCAGAGCTTTCGAGAGTATGGTTAGGTTTTGAAGCCTCTTAGGTTCAAGCACACTCTTGCTTGGAGAAGGGCTCTTGCTCTTTCCTTCATCGTTCTTCATGGAACTTTGGAGATTATAGCCAAACAGTGATTCTATCATCTCCTCATCAAATCTGACCACATGGAACATGTATTGTAATAAAACAGAAAATGAAGTGAATTATACATAAAACTTTCACAAAAAAAGGAAAATCTTACTCGAATGAGCTTGTTCTCAGCTTATCCCACACCATGGAATGGTCCTGCCCACCTCTCACTTTGTCCCAGTGAAGTGGTTTCAGTCTTGGCAGTGGAGTTCCGTCTTTCCCCAATGGCACCAGCTTCTGAAACTGAGATGGTGGAGGTGGTGGACCTTTCAGTGATGGCGGTGGAGGAATACCCATTGGAGGCTTGGGAGGAATCGAAGGTGATGAATCCAATACTCTTGGTGATGATATTGAAGCACAAGAAGAGAGCGACAATGGTGGTGGTGGAGGTGGAGGTGGGCTTTTGATGGAGTTACCTTTTCCACCAGAGAGTGGTGGTGGAGTTCGAGGTTCTGGAATACTCTTTGGAGGCTTTGGGAGTGATAATGAGGAATAAGGAGCAATATTCGAACATGGAGAAGGGAATGTAGGTGGCGGTGGCGGTGGCGGCGGTGGTGGTGGTGGTGGTGGTGGTGAGCTTTTCAGAGAGTTACTATTGTTTTCATGTATGGAAGGGGGAATACTTCCCGAATGCTTAGGAGGTGAAGGCTCTGTAATTTTTAGTGATGGTGGAGAAATCTGTAAATGAGAAGAAGGAAAGGGCAATTGTGGCGGTGATGGAGGCGACACTGGAGAGCTAACTGAAAAAGGTGACATCTTGGACCCTTTTGGGGATAAAATTTCTGATTTGTCACTAAGAGTAGCTTCCGAGGCATTAGAAAGGCGCATTCCTGATGACATATTAGACCCTCTTGGTGATAGCATCTCTGATCCGTCGCTAAGAGCAGCTTCTGAGGCATTAGAAAGGCGCATTCTCGATGAACTCGATTCACAAAATGAGTGAAAGGATTCATCATCTGATGAAACAACTTCAATCTCATGAACAGATGAAATTTCCTTAACGGACTCAGATCTGAAATGTTCCCTCTCTGAATCACATGTCTCATAAATTTCACAGTTTTCTTTTGCTAACGTAGTAGTGTCGACAGTTTTAGCTTTAGCATTTTCACCCTTTTGTTTAATACAAAATCCTTGTGGTGACTCCAGAGCAGTTCCTAGTGAATCAAGGTAAAACATGTCCAAACCAGGATCAGAACGTACCTTCTTCACGGAGCTAGTTGATTTCTTCTTTTGCTTTCTTAATCTTTTGCATACACAAATGACAAGTAATGCACATAGGAGAAAAGTAGTTGCACCGGCGGAGACAGAGACAGCCACTATGATTCTCCTAACTCCACCTTCCCCTCTTCCTTTGTTTTCAGCTTTGTGGGGAATCGGCGGTGGGACCTGGTGGCGGTGTAAATGGCCGGAATGCCGGTGAAAATGCACCACTGGCGGCAGAGCCGGTGGTTGAATGGTGGGGGATGGAGCAGGTGATGGTGAGATAAATTTAGTACCATCATCACCATTGAAGGCTCTTCTGAAGTTCTTGAGGCCAAGCAAAGCTCTGAACTTCTCCAAGATCAAAGGCTCTTGTTCACCATTACTGTCTTCTCCAGAGACCTTCTGTATGTTTGCTTCTCTCCAGAGACCTTGTAAGTAATGCTCACCATGAGCAAGGTACTCTGCTTCTGCTTCTGCATTCAATGTTGCATCCACAGCCAAAATGTGGCAGCTTTGGAGTGAGATGAGTATGAATATAAGTTGGGGAATCTGGAGAGTAAAACCCATATTTTTCATCTCAGTTTTTCTGAAGACATGAATCTACTTTCCTGCCTATAATCATATGAAGCTAGTACATTTCCTTTTGTTTCTTCCTATATAATGCAGAGAGAGAGAGAGAGAGAGAGAGAGAGAGAGAGAGAGAAGACCAGACCAGAGCAGAGTCTTTATTGCTACTCCAAGGAACCCCTGAGCTTGGCAGTTGAGGTTGTACTAGACCTCTTTATTTCTCCTGTTCTTGCACTCTTATCTCTGCCATTAAATTCCCCTGTGGTTGGTGCTGTTTAATCTTGGTGTCTCAGCCTCTGTTTTAGGGCACATTTCACAACATATGAACTCAACTCTTTCCATATGTCTTACTTCTAGTTTAAGGATATTATTAGTGAAAAGCTGAACATAATTTTGGGGGCTCTTCATTACACATATGCAGTCAGTCTTCTAGTGGGTTTTGGTCTCAAAAGTCTTGTGATTTTGTAATCAAATCCTTGGACAATAACATTTTTGTCAACCTTTTTAGTCTCATAAGTAAATCTGAAAGTGTCTTGTGGTAGGTCCAAATTGGTTGGTCTCTTCCCTTCTCTCTCTCAGCAACTAGAAGGTATCACATGCATTGTGGGTATGGGCGTATCGGCTACATCTTCTTAACTACTACTCCTATGGGAACTTTCCCTTCACTTTTTGCCACTATTCAACATGTCTCCTTGATCCGGTGATTTGATTTTTGATATTCTTTTCATGGTGTTCTAGAATAAAATTTACTCTACAACACCATGTAAAAATTACAAAAAAATTGCATCGTTTTGCTATCCAAATCACTGGGTCAAAGTGATTTGGAGTATACGGGTAAAAAAAGTCAACTGAGACCTATAGAAACGGAGGTATCATTCAAAATGCAGTATGTTACCCTCATAATTTGCGCTATTTTTTTGAGACTGTATAATTGGACGAACGGATCATTTTCCACCTGATACTTGAAACATCAAACCTCGTTTAGCCCCCGTGTTAGTCTCCTCTCCTTTTACCCAAAATAGTAAAGAATCACTCAATCTTTTTTCTCGCCTTATACTCTCTTCTTATCTTGTACGAGTAATGAGTGACACGATTGATTTGTTGCAGACCGCATACCATACGAAGTATCCATACAATACATTCTCCTTGGGAGGTGATTCTACTACTGGTAAGCTTTCTCCAACCCCCATCATTTAAGAGACAGAGAGCTATTGGTCCATCACTTTCACATGTGATCTTCATGTTCACACAGTGAAAGCAAGATTAGTAAGCCCAGATGCATCTCTAACAGAAAGCCACTTGTTTTTTTGTTGTTGCTATACATGCATTAACTCACTAATGCACTGGCCTTTTTTTGTTTATGTTGCTGTTTTCTTAGGTTTTGAGGTAAAGGTTTTTTATGGGTTTGGTGTAAGCTGTTAGATCCTGTAGGTGGGTTTGTTTTACCTACCTAACAAGCAGAGTTGGAGGGTAAAGACTGAAAACAGACAGCACAATGACATGCATATATACTACTATTTACATGTAATATGTCCACAACAACATAACATGGAGAAATAGGCTTGGCTTAGCCGCTACTTGGCTTGTTATTCCATATGCCATTCCATGCCCATGTGATTGCAGAGACTCAAAAGGGACCCTCCAATGGTTTTGACCCATTTGTTTGGAACCATTAGGTTTAGTACTGTTTATTTACTTGAGGGTACACAAATTGTGGGGTGGATGTGTTTTCCCATGAAATCCCCCATTTCTTTTGGCACTTTGTTTTCTATAGGAAAAGTGATTTCATGGAATTAAACTAAAATAAAGTTTGAGATGAAGTAGTGATGATATAATAATTGTCATTAGTCCCAATGAAATGAGGGGATTTGCTTCTTCATCTTTTTTTGTAGTAATCTGTGGTCTTATTAGTTATTACTACTTCTTGACCCTGTTTCCTGTTACATCTTCCTATCAAATGACGATCAAAATCTGTGTTTGCAGTTAGTGAATGGTGGGAGAGTCACAAGACATGTTCACCGGTTAATTTGGTTGGCTCTCGCAGACCGGAGTCGTCTCACTGAGCTCGTCCCCGCTTCATCATTTTTCACCGGTTTTTCTTGTGGTCTCAGAATCGTTAGCGGTGTGTAAGCAAACACTGCCTGTGGATGAGATTGTTAGTCCACTGCGAAAAAATACACACACAAACAAGGATTAGCGTTATCAATAAACAATTAGATAACTCATAATGAAATGATAGAATGGAGTAATACTAAATAACATAAAATATGGTATTGCTGGCATGGGTGTGAGAGGCATGTTACGTAGGACACTGTCCTACAACGTAGATCCTCCCCACGTGAGGGTGCTACCGGTATGCTACGAAGTAGGATTCAACCCACACTCGAGCCAGCTCTTACAAGCGTCACGCCGGTTGTAGGACTTGTGAACCGTCACGAACCGTTGTTGCCCAAA
Organism: Linanthus parryae; assembly: GCA_023055425.1. NCBI lineage: Eukaryota > Viridiplantae > Streptophyta > Magnoliopsida > Ericales > Polemoniaceae > Linanthus > Linanthus parryae. The sequence continues at coordinate 6,722,777 of JALGPY010000002.1, forward strand.
ACAAACATATGAAAAATACAAGACTAAATATTATATGTGTATACGATGAAGAGGTCTTCACTCTTCAAAGTTCTTTAACTATTTCCATCCTCTTATATGACTCTCACATACATTCCACACAAAATACATTCATATATATAGACTTACTAATAGTAACTCCCTTGTAATAACATAGGCATTATGGCTATAAAGAGCCTTTGAATAGTAACGGAATGAAACATAAATACTCATATAGTGCACTAACTAATTCTCCATTACACTAAATATTTCATACTTAATACTCTAATAATATGGGAGTTACAAATAGGTAGTAATCAACATCTTTAATGTTGTTTTAAAATAATGACTATTGTAATAATTTAATAAAAAATTTGGAATTTTCATAAAAAACCCTTACAGAGATGAGCTTGATGTTGAAATCTTCAAGCATTTTTTACATAATGAATTCCGAGACAAAAAAATAACAGTATGATAGATTTAGGAGTTCTTGACTGTAAAAAAATGTCCCACAGGGTACAGTAGGCAAACAATTGATGTAGAATAACCAATGGGTCTATTTTTTGTACATAAGTAGGTCTTAGCCCTACAGCCCCCTACTACTTCCCCAATGGGGCTCTGTTTCTTAAAGTGCAGGATGATTTCGTGGAGGAAATTTTGGGTCTCTTTTGGTGTCGGCAAAAAAGGTCTTCAAATGCATAAAAGTTGTAATTCAGTTGACTGCTTTTAGCCGGAATGTGCTAATGACGCGTTTTATTTCCAATTTACCGCTCCGTTCTTTCTCTTTCTCCCCTTTTTGACTTTTACCACTATTCATTGGGTCACTTTGACCCGGTGATTTGGATAGCAAAACGAATCAATTTTTTGACAATTCTTCATGGTGTTGTAGAATAAGAATTACTCTACAATACCATGAAAAAAAAATTCTAAAACTTACATCGTTTTGCCATCCAAATCTCCGGGTCAAAGTGACCCAACTACGAGTGAAAAAGTCAACAGGGGGAGAAAGAGAGGGAACGGAGTGATACTTGAGGACTGAAGTTCAAATCTCAACGCAAATAGCCGCAAAAGCCCGGCTAGTTGTATACCACTTCGTCCAAGCACTTTCTTTTCAAATTGATGTTTTGACTTGTATCTGGGTCTTTTGACCCGGTGATTTGAATAGTAAAACGATGCGATTTTTTGATAACTTTTTCACTATGTTATAGATCAACTTTTACTCAACACCATGAAATGATCGCCAAAAAATGCATTATTCCCCTATTCAGATTATTGGGTCAATGTTGCCAAATTAATAGTGGTAAAAGTCAAATCGATGAGAAAAGAGCTGGGAAATAGTGATAGCTGATAACTTTCTAAAGATGTGTACTTCACTGCGTATAAACAGGGGCAATTTGAAATTTTCTTATCGCTTAAATTGTTCAAGTTAGGGGCATGGGCGGATCCAATTTTTTAAAAAGATGAAATTTTGATGAATACACAAACAGTTAATGGACAAAACACATGTTCAAAATACAAATTTCAGAAAATTGAGTGGGGGTATAGGCCCAGGGCCGTCTCTACGTATTCTGGGGCCTTAGGCGGGTTTCTCATTTGAGGCCCCATTATTCGACACTCCTACATATTATGTTATTCACCACGTTAGTGATCATGCGAATATATACATTTATATATATATATATATATATATATATATATATATATATCGTAATTGCTTCACTACACTACATGTTTTTTTTTTCAACTGGAGTATAATTGTTTTTTGAAAATTATTTTGTCCGCTTATATAAATTTTAACTAATGATATGAGAAATTATGGTTTCTTAATAAGATTGTTAGCTTATTTTTATGAAAAATAATAAGGTTATTAACTATTTTTTAGAATTACATTATAGCCGGGTTCGAATCCGGGACCTCATGCAGAGACTTTAGCAAAGTTAATAAATTGTTAAGAGTTCGTTAGAGTTTGAAAATATTATTTATTTATTTTTTGAAATGAAAGTATGAACATATTTTCAATATCTTGCTTTTTTTGTGTAATTATTATTCAAAAATAACCCCTACATGTTTTTACAAAATATGACTATATGAGGCCCTTGCAAATTTGGGGGCCCTAGGCAAAGGCAAATCCTGCCTTATGGAAGAGACGGCTATGGGTATAGCACCCCACATATCAGTGATATCACTACATGTTTCCGAATTGGCTAGTGGCGTACATCTGAATTGACAACATGCCAACACTACCTAAGCCAAACGTCCCGAGCACCAAAATTTTAATACTAACGTACTTTTATGCTCCAAATAAGCAAGCGATAAGCCCAAATATTATACTCTCCGACCACCACCTACCGAAGGGCCCAACGGAATAGTTGTCCCTGACTCGAGTAAACCGCATATTAATAACTCGAGACCACGGTCTAGTTGGAGAATAGTGTACTACATTTGGCTGTACAACACTTGCGGATAATAAATCTTTGGGAGTGCACTTGTTAAATAAATACACATGGTGAGTAAAAGTTTCGAGCATTTGGTCAGTGAAGAGTGCCGTAATCTCTCAGTCTGGAAAATGACACTTTCTCAAGTGTCAAATTTCAGGACACTTACACTCCCTAATTGTAACACTTGCATCTCTTCCACTCCCCGGGCGGAATTGGCAGCTTGAGGTACAGTATGGACTATGGAGTATGGACCATGTGGAAAGCTCGGAAAAATAACTTCATCTTGTCACTGGAATAAAGACGACAACATTGTACAAGAAGCATATGGGTTCCCGTACGAGATGACCTTTGATGCATGTTGTGCGTACAAGTCAGAGGCTGAACTCGACTACAAGTAACTTATACCCTCTGAGTATAAAGCCATTAGTCTGGGCCGGACACATCACTCAAAATAGTTTTAGATACATATATGCTCCCCTCCCCCAATTATCATGCAGAAAGTTCATTATATCCCTACATTTTGAATTATATAGTGAGAGACAAAACTCAAGACTAACGGTGTCACAATGAGGGTGAAAGTGCCATTTTCCAAACATAATGGCGTTGAAAGTGTCCTTCAATCAAACTAGATGGAATGCAAGTGTCTTTCTTACTCCAAAAAAAATCAAATCACAATATTCTTTTACTTCAGCACAATAACAGTTGAGAAATCAGTAAAGAAACAAACTTCAGAAAGCTTTTGCAAGTTGCAATTTCGATTATTGCCTCGGGCTCGTCAAGTATTTTTGGGTCGACCCTTTAGAAACAGTTGTATCAGTGACCCGAAAAGGATGTACCGCCGAGGAAATGTCACCTGAAAACTGGCAATTGGCTATTTAACAGCAGGAGCTCGTCGAGAAGTAAAAAGCTCGTCTTTCTGCCCCAAACTCTAGATTTTATTGAAATGAAAGCAAACGCGCCACAATCTCTGTTTGCTTCTGTTTTGCTTGAAGTATTTCAAGAACACACCGGAACCACGAAACCAAGTGTAGCAGTATCTGTTAGACAAGGCCTTTGTCCAATAAGGTCACTAGGAGATTCCGAAACCAAGGGATTTATCGACAAGTTGTGCAACAGTGTTAGCCAGGTTATCTGCTCCTTCCTCAGTTGCCGCCTCTGCATAAACTCTCACGACGTCCTCCGTTCCGGATGGTCGTACAAAACACCGCCCACGAGCGTGTTTGGCTGCAAACCAGAATAATCCACAAACAATCAAGGAAACAGAAACTCGCATAAATGATGCTCCACATGACAATAAGACTTTGCATTCTTAAAAACTTTGGGGCAACCCAAGGCTGCCTATTGGCCTCCTCAACTGCGAGTCTGTCAGCCCGCGTTTCCTCAGGCTGATTTACCTCTCTAGTGTGGTTTGTAGACTATTGCAATAGAGCCGGGCTTTACCCAGTGTACACCTGAAAGGTAGCGGTTGTTCATGATATCAAAGGGCCAGGCCGGGCTTTTGGGGGAGAGCGATCCGGACCGACTAAGGGCTGAAAGACCTTGGGTTTGGGGCCGGGAGGGGACCGGGCCGGATTAAAATGATCAATTAGAGTGTTTGTTTGTTTTTTTTTTTTTTTTTTTTTTTTTTTTTTTGGGGGGGGGGTGGGAGATTCAGAGAGGGCCGTCGAATGGAGGGGGGCGGGCCTGGCCGCTGGGATAAATACGACCCGGACCGAATTCGGGGGCGGGCTGGGGGATAGGATAGTAGGGGCCGGTCCGGGTTGGTGTTTGGGGCCCCGGCTGGGCCGGTTTTGCCCGCAGGCAGGCCCTTTTCCCACCATGAGCGGTTGTGGGTTACCATGTCATTAAAAAAAAAAAAAATCTAAGATATGATATCCCAGGACATTAAACACGCTCCCGACTTCTGTTTGTGAAGTTGCTCCGGTGTGTAATACACTGAGGTCATAAACTGGGATCAACAGGCCAAATAACAGCACTTCATACGATTCTTGTAGGTAGAAGCTACATAAATTGGGGAATCAACAGGAGGCAGAGGAGAGAAAGGTTTCTATACATCATTTTACTCCTTAGCATTGTAATGGCGACGCCAGCAATTCAATTTGACGCAGCATTCTAATAGTTTTAGCCTATGTTACACGGACTTGGGTGCTGGTATCGGATATGATATGGATCCGGAGGTCGGATTCGCAAACTTGCTTAAAACTAAGATACGTGGACTCGGCTAAAAAGTATCCAACTTTTGGACACGGGTGCGAGGATATGGTAGAATACTCATTTTTCCTAAATATATTATTAAAATGTCAAACATGAGAATGCAAAAAATCAAGAAATGCAATTTGTTTAAGCAAATTTAAGTGTATATAACTGTAATATAGCTAAGCTAGGAGTACTATAATTTGTTTAGTGTATTTAATGGCAAGGTATGCAACCAAGTCTTTGTCGGAACCCCATGTCGCTTTAGTCAACGTGTCCGGTGAGATCCAGCCACACCCGCCACACATCCCATACCCACACCAGTGTCATATCGTATCGACACGGGTACGGCGGCGATTTAGAAGAGTCCGGGTAACATAGGTTTTAGCATGGGGAGGTTCTCAGGGAAGGTGTACAACCAATTTGTTCCTCGTGTCTTTTCAGTCACCAAATAGAACATTATTCACTTTCACCATCCTCTATCTCACCAAATAAGGTTCGCGCCTACTTTTTCTCTTTTAAAGACCACAGATGAAAGACAGGCAGCAATGTTACTTCATTTTGTCTCTTTTTTCTTGTCTTCTCATGTTGGGAAATAAAAGCAGACAAGGGGACCCCAAATATAAAGGAAGTGTAATCTTAAAAAGGTAGTTGATTAAGCTAATAATAAAATTTAGCTAACAAAACAACTGTCTTATTGGAACTGAAATAAGTTGGAGAAAAAATGCTATTACGGAATGCTTACCAATTTCGACATTTATAGCATCTTGGAGGCCTGGGGGGTTTACGACCACAGTCTCTGCGTTTTCTGTTACAACGGCAGTTCTATCAGCGACTTTAACCTGAAAAGAAACGGACCAGAGTCAAGGATATTTACTAGATCCATTTCAGAAGCAACCATCCTGAATATGTTATATCTGCAAAGGAGAAAATAGATACATAATGACTGAAATTTCCAAGCCCCTGATTCCCCTTCGAGCCAGGGCAACAGAACACATGGATTCTTGACAGAAAAAACAGAAGAATGCTTTCGATGCCTATGAGTCTATGAACATCAAATCCTGACCATACGATAAAAACTGGAGTATTCCAGGCTCATATAGCCCTAACAGAATCATCATGCAGAAACCAGAGACATGCGCGCTAATGTTGATAGATTTTATCCCCCAACATGATCCCCAACCGAATCTGATCCTTCAACAGCCCTAGCCAGGGTTAACTCAAGCACTACTTATTGTACTTGGCATTCCATTGCAGTTTGAGCTCTAGCTTAGAACTCTGAAAGCGGGCTAACCCACAATGGGAAGTCCTATATATGTATAGGTTACTGAAACAAAAGAGAAAGGGAAACACGGTACTCCAGTGATTGTCATCTTCACATGGACAACCAATGCCTAGATCTGAGGTCACCTAATGCTCATCACTGGAAAATTATTGGAGCAGACGGAGCCACTGTCCTTTTTGAATGAGGGTTTCCATTACTAACCAACGTCCCATATACACTCCTGATTACTTCACCTAAGCCCAATTTTGCACAACTACCCAGGAAGTTGGTAAGTGACATGCTAGCACATTCAACAATAGGCTTCACATTCGATAGAGCACCTCAATATAAGATAGAGCAAAAGAGATAGTCGAAAAACCTCATGTATATGAAAATGATCAATGCAGGTCATCTTTCCTTTTGGATCTAACATGACAAGGGTAACTAGTAATTAAATATATATACTGCATTTGCTTTAACAATGTACTTAAGGGGTTAGTTTAAGCGAAGAGGAAGAGGCTTAAGCTGCTTAACCATATATCTGCATAATAGTATTTAAATACTGTTAAACTTACAGAAGTTGTATAGCTTGAATGTATGATCATTAATACAAAATTTTAAATAGGAAAAGAAATAAAGAAAAGAATCAAGGGATTCTCTTTTGGAATACAGAAATGAAGTGTCCGAGACTCTGAAATATAAGAAAAGAGTGAAGCAATAATAGTTCGTAACGTACACGATATGAAAGGCACCACAATCCAGTGACACAATTTACTATCTTTAGCAGCTTATAGATAGATCATGCTTTTGGTAAATAGACCTGTTTTATAAGTTACAACCTATTTTCAACCATACATCAACTAGATAAGTCAAATCTAAAGAGCTCCAATTAGTAGCTAACGAGTCCAATTCATGCAATCCAGCAGTGGAAAGAACTATAAGCAATATAAGAAGTTCGGGAGACAGAAGGCAAGTAACAAAGAGATTGTACAAGGAAATCATATAATATACAAGTTAACCTCTTATGAATGAATAAAAATCAAAAGTATCAAAATCTCATTGTGAAAGACCAGAGAACAAAAAAAAGAACCTTCAGTTGTCTGCTGGGTAGATCACGGTAAAGTTCGCTCCAATGGTGGATTGACCATCCAAAGTGTCGCAAAATTGCCTCTACCAGAAGCACCCCGCTCAACGCATCTCCCACTGCCTGGTTGATCAACTTACTAACTGCCAGTAGTCTCAGAGCAGCCTTTTGCTGTTCAGAACCTGAAACAAACAAGCGCATCAAACAAAACTTAGATAGAGCAATTTGTGAATTTGTTAAACAAGAAACAGTAAAAAGAATGAACTACAAGCTTGTTTCAATATGAAGAAAGTGACCGCTATTGCATTTGGGCTGAGAGTTCATGTTAGTCCTTAAACTTTCAATTGTTTTGGTTTGCCCCCTGAACTCCTGAAGTGTGAGTTAACGTACTCCGAGCTGAAACGTGTATGAACTTAGTTTGAACTTTAAACTACTTCTAATCAACATTTTGACTAGTAACCATTACAAAGTTACATGCATGGTAATGCTGTCAGCATTTCTGGAGGATTGCATACTACTTGGCATTATCCAATTCAAACATTGGAAGACCGAATTGCCACAATTTGAATAAAGACCAAGTTGAATGTTGTCGCAAAGTAAAGGGGCAAAACTACACTTACAACCAAAAGAATAGGAGAAAAAGAAACATTAGTGCAATGTATCAGACGATTACCTCCTGAAGTTAAAGCTAGCTCGCTGCTTCTGCTCTCCAACCAAAGTAAGAAATCTTCTGAAAAACATATGGTTCCATGGCCATTTGCCTCGAAATAGATCCCAATATCATACTCTGCAGCCTTTTCGTGCAAGTACTTGACTCCTGTCGGAGTAAACACGACTTCAAGGCCCAGTTGTTTCAGATAATCTGTGGATGCCCCGTTTGCGTAAGCTGTCTGTACAACACCTAGAGTTGCCTGACAAAACTTTTCTTTATCAACCTCCTTTTTGTTGAGTATGCTTATTTGCTCCTTAACAAACAAAGCAAACAACGACAATATCTTGTCTCCATCAACAAGATCAATCTTATTGGTAGCATTTGACAACACAGAGAAGTATACAAGTCGGTCAGCATCTCCATCCAAACTTGCACACCTGAAAGAAGATTATCCAACAGATAATTCCTGCTTCTGATCAAAGATAACTGAAAGCTTAAGGATACCGTAAGAGTAACAACTAGGTCAACGGAGCAATACGTGACAAAATAATATAAACGATACCCTAGCCAAGTGATCTATATGAGACTGTATGTTTTTTTTTGTATCTTACCACAATGAAGCTGAGTAAATCCAAAAAGCTATCATATCAAGTTAGAGATAATCTACCCATGAACCAACTTCGGGGTAAAAGGGGTTACCTTTTGAGATTCTAGTTGTTATTACTACATTTATCTTTAGCCTTTTTAAGCTTTTGGCCAGAAATTATTTTTCGGGTTGGTATATATTAAGACAGTGCAAAATTTCATCCAGGAGCATAAAGCTAGAAAACTGCTTGTGGAGGAAACAAAATAAATAGTAAAAAACTTGGGCTGCGCAACATAGGGAGAAGGCATAAATATATCCAGTGTCTCTCAGAGGATTGTGCACAAAGAAGCTGCATACAACAAATGAAGATAGGGTGTTTCATCTGAGTACAGTCGGGCACATATGCCTAAATGATAGCTTGCTTTAAGGTGCAATTCAGATCTGAAAGCATGGTCCACAAGAGTTGAAATAGTCTTAAGATTGAAAATTAGGTGCCACATATTGTTACCATGGTTGATGTCTGTCAACGTTATTATGCAATATAATCAGTGCCAACTCCTTCGTAGGGAACAGACTTTAGCATGAACCTAGAAAATGGCTCACCTTATACCGGCATCAGCAGGACCAAAAGCAAGTGGAGCAACCTTCTCTTTCTGGACATAATCAGCACCAACTCCTTCATTGAGTACACCTTCTTTGCCAGTATTACGTATTTCCAAATCTGACATATCCAAAATCTTCTTCAGAACTTCAAGCTTTTCCCCACCAACACCATTTGATCCATCCACAATCAATTTATTGTTTTCCTTGTTGACCACACTTCCATGGGGAATCAAATCTAACAAACACCTGGTAAATCATACACATCTATCAACAAAACAGTTACGGATGAAATTCATTAAAAACACAAAATTCTGTAATTTTTATCAAGTGTGTTGGTAAATTATACCTAAACGAGCTTGAAAGCTGGTCAAAATAATTTTCTTCAGTTGATGTAATGCCTTTATTTCTGGCACGCACCATCCAATGAAGTTGCGGAGTTGTTACAACTCCCATGTCGACCACAATGGCTCCAGCAAATGAAGTGATTCCCTTCATTGAAATATCATAAAGGTGTGAGAATAACTATACATGTGAAGGTAACAAAGTTAGGACAACAATACTACAAAGTACAAACTAAAAGCATATTTTCAGAAAACAAAGAATTAGTTAGGGTGACAACCTATGCCTATTCTTCCATGGAGTGGTGACATATCATGATCTGTGCATTTGTTTTAATGAATACTTCGTACCTACTAGTAGCAAAGACAGCAAAACTAACCATTGATCAATCAGCTATTCTATACAAACTCCTAAATCACAAAAATATCACTTTTTCATAGGATGTTTGCGAAGGACCAGGTAGATTAGAACAGGGGAAATAAGAGTAACAGCATGTGCACGTTCGAAAAAGTAATCATCCGAAGATCAGGGCATTGGTTTTGAACTATACTTTTTTTGCAGCTTCTAACAGCGCCTCTCCACTGGGCCTTGTGTCCCTTCCCAACATTACTTCAGGCAATCGCGCTCCATTAAGATCAATCTTTTCCTTCTTCATAAAATCATCTATCAACTGCATTAAGAACCATACACAATTCAGATTTTCTAATAAGCCAAAAAATTAGCAAGGGTTGGTGTACCCTCAACGAAAATCAACTCTAAAGAATGTGCGAAATTAGTCATACGATGAAATACCTTGACAAGATGTTGGGGATCAGGGGCGCTTGCCAAGTCATCAGCAAAGGGTTCCCAGTTCTGAGACAACATACCACCACTGGGGTCAGCAATTTTGATTCCGTTATCCGACACTTTATTATGAGAGGCAGTGATCATCAAGCCAATCACAGATTCAGTCTTCAGTGACCTTAAAACAGCTAAAATCCCACTCCTGAACACAGTTGAACTTAGCACTGATGCGTCATTTCTAAATCCTGCCGTTCCGTAGGAAATCTTCACCCCTTCAGAAAAAAGACCGAAGGCAACGAAACCAATCAACTCAACCGCATAAACAACACAACTAAAATCACATAGCACACGATAAGAGGGTTAAAAGGTGAACTGTATTGTGTGACGTGAAATAAAAAAAAAATAAAAAAAAATAAGCTTTCATAAGCAGTTCCTTGATCATATCAAGCCTAGAATTACTGTTTGCATAGCGTAATAATCCACATGTTCCCACGGCTACATTCACCTTAACTCTTTCAACATTCAAAGTAACTCAACTTTCACATTGAATCAGGTAAACAATCATATGATATACATTGCCTATGGAATTCGATTCTATAGCATTTTACCACCAGTAAGGATTGGCTGGTAGCCAAAAGCATTGTCAAGGGACAGACCTGGTTGCGGCGGAAAAAGAGAAGAAGATTCGAGAAGAATCGAGCGTAGTGCTTCATTCATCTTCCCTTGAATGTTGCTGAAATCCTCAACTTTATGGTGGACCCGTAACTGTTAGGACAGGCAACCAATAATCATTCCAAGGCTCAATTCCACAAAATCAATCAAGCAGTAAAATTTAATCTATGACCTAAAATTGGAGAAACTAATATTTATCTAGAGATACATGGAGTAAATGATATATCAGAATTGAAATAGTTACTAATGAAATGGATGTTTAAGGCGATTGTTTCTCACCTACGATATCAACACGGTCAAACTGGAGAGTGGCGGAATCTGTGAGAGATGAGGCATAATGCACATAAGTAAAACTGCTCAGTGGTATCTAAGGTATGTTGAGAAGACATTGGAAGAAGAAAAGATTATTACTACAATGGTTTATATATTTGGCTCAATTCCACATTACTTAGCCTCTAACTTAGGTGAAAGTTTAAAATTGTCCATCCCACAAAATAACATTGATAACACAACCACCACTACCACCACCAAAAACACAGATTCCGGCAACCAAAACCCAGATGCCGGTGATCAAATCAGACCCATCACCCTACCCTGATCTGCAATCAATCCGGCGATTCACGATTGACCCAATACGTCAATTTACAAAAGCAGCCTACCAGTTAGAATGATCGAGAGAGGCCTATCCTAGCACAATCAAATGAGGGATCGAGAGACGGATCAAGAGAGAGAGAGCCTACCTATCTGTGGTCGTATGCTTCTTCAGCTTCTTCTTCTTCTTCTTCAGCTGCGTCTTCTTTCTTTGTTTAGGAGTGAAAAATTGGCCGTTGAACCGGCTGCTGGATTTTTGGTTTGCAATCTACCCTGCATTGACTTTGAATGAGTTGTTGACCTGACTTTTTTAAAAAAAAAATATATATAAGCTTGATTTATTTAGTTAATAACGGGCTAAGTCTTAAGCCCAAGATTCATAGAGGGCATTTTATGACCCAAAATTTGAATAAAACTTATTTTTCAACTTTAAACACACACTCTCTCTCTCTCCAAACTCTGTCGAACCTTCAACTTCTAAGCCTTCATCTTCATCGATGGCTTCATCTTCTTTCATGGCTTCTTCATCGTCTTTTATCGCCGATGCTTCAGTTTCTGATTCTCTTCCCCTCCCCACCGTCGAAACCCTCCCCACCGCCACAGAGGTCGTCGCAACAGGATCCTTTCCCACGGTCACGTGGGCAATGAGAAGGTTTGATTCTTAAAATCAAATTCCCTCATTTACTAAAAAGAATCAAATGAGAATATCAACACCTTGTCTGATATGCTAATCGGGCAAATAGACTCGTCTGATTTGTGGATCTGATGATCATAATCCTTTAGATACTCGTCCAGTTTAGAACTAGACAAGTGTCCAGACCGGCAAATTAATGACACGGACGTGATCCACACGAGTGCGTTGCTCATCTAGACACTTGTCTAGTTCTAAATCGGACGAGAATCCAGACGAGCAAGTTAGTGGAAGTTAATGGCTCAGTAGTATAGATCCATACAAGTGGTCATTAACTTGCTCGTCTAGACATTCTTCTGGCTCGCTCGTCTTGTGTTCATTAACTTGCTCGTCTTGTTGTTAATACTTGCTTGTCTAGACTCGTGTAGAGGAGCAAGTTAATGATCACTCGTATGGATCAAGACAAGTGAGTCATTAAGTTGCACATCTAGATACTCGCCCAGTTTTGAACCAAACAAGAGTCCCGACGAGTGAGTCATTATAAGCAGACGAATGCCACATGAAATTAGACAAGCAAGTGTAGTTTATACGAGTATAAACTTTTTTAATTAGAAAAATAACACTTGAACAATTACTAAGATAAAAAGAAATGTTAACACTTGAACAATAACTTTTTTTAATAAACAATGAACTTGGCACACTATGATGAAAATTTGCCGTTTGTCTGGGATGATGTGAGGAGAATAGAGCAGCTCAAACTAATGTTAGGCATAGATTGTGGAGATTATTTGTTCACTAGGCAAGTTGTTAACTTAGTTATGCATTTAAAGCTGAATATAGTCGATGCTAATTCTGATGTGTGGTTTAACATTAAACAGTATGCCCGTTCGGTTTAGGCAGCAAGAGTTTTGTCTTGTGTCGGAGTTGAGTTTTGACAAAGTCACCGATGAAAGTAAGCAAGGGGCAAAAACAAACTGAGCTTGTAGAAATTTCCCGGATCCTCTTAAGGGGATAACATGGAAATCACTGACAATGAATATGTTTTGAGATAATGGAACAAAGACGCCATGTTGGACGAAACACGGTTGAATGAATATTAGAATTAATATCCACATTTTCATAATCATATAGGCCCTATACATACTATTCAAATGGCCTTCGTGGTCTTCATGATATGGAACTCCTACTAGCTCGATGAGCTTTGTTTCCTTCGGCTCCTTTTTCACAGTTCTTCGATGCACTTCTTGGCCTCCTTGTCTTCTGAGTGTTGACCCTTGGCTTTCATGATGTGTTGCTCTATTTGCTAACTCCTCTTTCCACTAACTTATAACTTATCACTTCTCACACTCTTACCCCAAGAATTGTGTGTTGAAGCCCCTATATCAACATTAGCCCCTTGCACGTCTCCCTATCGCATGGGCCCTCAGCGAGAGGGGGACGTGCAAATCTAGGACTTCTGCCATCATTGCAAACCATACGGGTGCAACTTCATACATTTTTTTTTCAAATGCTCCAACAATTACTCTTCGTACGATATAGTAATCAAACCTATAGTGCCTTTATTATTCCTTTTGCGGTTCCAATTGCACTGGGACTTGCACGTACGACCATAGACTTTGCTATATCAACTATACTTTGTCTTCTTCACAACCCCTTACAACACTTACTCTTCTGCGGTTGTCATTGCTTCGTTGTTCTTCTGCAACCATGGATTCATATCCTTCACCATTTCTTGTCACATCATGTCTCGATAGTCACTCACCATCAACCATCCTTGCACAACAACCAACATTCATGTAATTAAGAGGACGCACCCTCCTCAAAGCTTAAGCATAGTAGTAATCATAAGAAATGTTATTCCACTCATATGGATTTCTCTGGAGCTCATGCCTTGAACTCCTGGAGAAGAGCCAATTACCTCAACTCAAAATATTGCCCTTTTTGGCTTGAGGCTTGCTCGTAGAAATTGGCCATACGCATTACGAAGCCACCAATGCTTACTACCAATGAATTTCTCCCCCTTGTGACCGACCAAGTGTGGAGAAGGGCATAGAACTCTCCCCCCTAATATATTTTTTAAATCTGCTACTTGCCCACCAGCGCGTCAGCGATAGGCTCTCTCGCTCTAAATGAACTCACTTGGAGGATTTGGGCCTTTGTTCTCGCGGTCGGGCTTTAGCACATGACAATGCACAAGGATTATCTCACGCTAGTGTATCTGGTGATTCGTATGAACACCAAGCCGAAAACCATCAACACTGACCACCGCGAGATCAGCATTTCTTCAAAAATGCGAACTTTATTTTGAGCCCAGCTAAATGATACTTTGCTAATTAAATTATCTAATCATAGAGATTCTCGAGATTCCAGCGTACTTTTAAAGAACTTTTTTTTTTAGAACTTACATGTCTGTCGTATACTAGGTTTTGAAAAGAAAAGTTTGAAACATATGTTTGGAACATATTGTTGTGTGTTATGAGACGTTGGCTCGAGTTGCTTTGACCTAATTTTCCCAAACTATGATATGAGAGACGGCAGCAACAGAAACATAACGGAGACAACCCACCCTTCGTCTCTTTTCTTCTTCTTCTTCTTCTTCTTCTTCAAACAAGGTGGAGACTGATAAACCCTGCGATCCCTCCTCAGTTTATACTGAATTCAAGTCCTCCATAGAACTTTGATGGCGAAAATGTTGTAGAATCAATGCATGAATCGCAGGCTGATCAAATTGGGTCTCAGTTTTGATGATGCATTTCATCAAACACCTGGTGAGCAACCTCTCATCCTCCCCAAAAACCCCACTTTCCTCACTACCTTCTCTTCTATTCTCACCTATACCCATGAATTTCTCTTCAAACCCATCTCCATCAATCAATCACAACCCACTTCACACAACCCAGTTCACCAAACATCGATTATACGCCTCACTGTTCTGTACACTAATCCAACTCTTCCTCTCATGCGGTAGATTAACCAAAGCCATCGACGCATTCGACGCTATGAGGAGGACTTATAGCCTAGTTCCACCAGACCCATCTTCATGGAATCGATTGCTGTTCAAATTCAACGCCGCTGGATTGTTATCACAGGTGTGGATTGTTTACTCTGATATGATTTCTTGTGGGTTTGTTCCGAATGTGGCAACAAGGAATATAGTAGCTCATTCTTATTGTAAAGCTGGGAGGGTTAGTGTAGCATTAGAGTTCCTGAGGAGGACTAGTGAAGGGGAGGAGATAGAGATAGATACTGTTACTTATAACACTGTTATATGGGGTTTTTGCAGATTGGGTCTTGCTCAACAGGCTCTGGGATTGTTGTCTGATATGATCAAGAGAGGTGTGGAAATTGATTCTTTTACTTGTAATATTTTGGTTAATGGGTTTTGCAAGGTTCGGATGTTGGGGAATGCTGAATGGGTTATGGATAGTTTTGGTAGAGATATTGTGGGGATGAATACTTTGATTCATGGGTACTGTGAAGCTGGTCGGGTCGATGCGGCGTTGGAGTTGATGAGGCGTATGAGAAAGGATGGGTTGTTCCCTGATATTGTTACTTATAATACTTTGATTTATGGATTTTACAAATCAGGGGATTTTGCTCGAGCCAATAGTCTCGTTGACGAGCTTTTGGGGTTACAGAAAAGTATGAATAATGACAATGGTGAAAAAATTGATTGCGGTGTAGCTTTGAAACCAAACCTTATTACTTACACATTACTGATTGGTGGGTATTGTAAATGGCAAGGGCTCGAAGGAGCACTTGGTGTTTATGATGAACTGCTTGTGAATAAGTTATTGCCTGATACAGTTACGTATAGTTCCATTCTGAATGCCTTTTGCAAAAATGAGAGGTTAGCTGAAGCAGAAGCACTCTTTCAGCAGATGGCGGAAACAGGCGAGGATCCAAATCATGTTTCTTACTCTATTCTCATTGATTCTTTCTTCAAGAAGGGAAATTTGATGGGGGCGTTTGCCCTTCATAGTCAAATGGTAGTTCGTGGGATTATGTTTGATGTGGTAGCTTTTACGACACTGATCGATGGGCTCTTCAAAGGTGGAAAGCCTGATGAGGCTGAGAACATGTTTCAGTCTCTTTCGAAATTCTCCTTGATTCCTAACCACATAACTTATTCTGCAATGATTGATGGGCACAGCAAATTAGGGGATATGAAGTCCATGGACTCTATAGTGCAAGAAATGGAGGCTAAAAATGTTCCTATGAGCGTCGTCACATATTCGAGTGTTATTAATTACTACACTAGGAAAGGAATGCTTGATGTAGCTGCTACTGTGATGAGAAAGATGGTGGATCAGGGTATTAGGCCAAATATCTTCACTTACAGTATCTTAATACGTGGCTATTTCAAGGCTGGCAAGCAGGATACAGCTCTCGAATTGTATGAGGAAATGAAATCAAGAGAGGTGGAGGAGAACAGCTTCTTGCTAGATGCATTTGTCAATAATTTGAAAAGAGGAGGAAGGATGGACGAGGCTGAAGCATTGTTCAAAGGTATGATCTCCAAGGGGTTACTGGTTGACCGCGTTAACTACACTTCTCTAATGGATGGGTACTTCAAATTGGGCCAGGAATCCGCTGCTCTTAACATGGCCCAAGAAATGGCGGAAAAGAATATAGGATTTGATGCTATTGCATACAATGTGTTAATAAATGGGCTTTTTAGACTTGGCAAGTTTGAGGCACAATCTCTTTACGTAGGAATGAGGGAATCTGGTCTGGTTCCGGATCTTGGCACTTACAACACAATGATTAATGCATTCTGTAAGGAGGGGAACTTGGAAGGTGCTCTTAAACTATGGGATGAAATGAAAAACACTAGGTTAATGCCTAATTCTATCACTTGTAACACTATGATTGGAAGACTCTGTGATGCAGGTGAGGTTGATAGAGCAATGGAGATACTGGATGAAATGGCAACTATGGGTTTCCATCCTACCCCAGCAATTCACAGGATTATGCTTGGTGCAGTTTCTGCAACTAGAAGATCCGAGGCCATATTTTTGGTGCACAAAGAGCTCGTAGATATGGGGTTAAGACTTGATCTTGCAGTTTATAACAATCTCATCATCGTCTTATGCAGATTAGGAATGACGAGGAAAGCAACTTCAGTATTTGAAGAAATGACCAGAAATGGCATTTCAGCTACCACGATTACTTTTAACGCCCTTATGCATGGATATTGCAAAAGCAGTCATATAAAAAATAGCATTTCCACCTATTCGCAGATGTTGAGTGACGGAATTTCTCCCAACATCGCAACTTACAATATTCTTTTAGGTGGCCTGTTGGGTTCTGGCTTGAAGAACGAGGCTGCTGAATTCATGGGTGAAATGAAGGAAAGAGGCTTTTCCCCCAATGGCAATACATACAATATTTTGGTTTCAGGATATGCAAAGCTGGGAGACAAGAGGGAATCTTTCAAATTTTACTGTGAAATGATCAGGAAAGGTTTTCTTCCTCGAACTAGTACTTATAACGCCCTTATTGGTCATTTTAGCAAAGTAGGACAGATGAACCAAGCTAGAGAGCTTATGAATGAGATGAAAGTCAGAGGAGTCACACTTAATGCTTCGACTTATGACATATTAATTAGTGGATGGTGCATGCTGTCAAATAAGCCAGAGTTGGATAGGGCGATAAAAAGATCTTACCAAGCCGAAGCAAAAAGGCTATTCAAAGAGATGGATGAGAGAGGATTTATGCCATGCAGAACTACTCTAAATTACATCAGTCCTACTCTAGCAAGACCAGGGAAAAAGTATGATGCCCTGAGTTTGTTGGATGAATTTTACAAGAAAAAGAGCATGGACTAGTCAGCCAGTGAGAAGACCATATTCACATTGCAATGTCTGCATCCAACGTTGTCTCATCTCTTGATGTCAGCATATACACTGTTGATTGATTATGATCTAGCTACTGTGGTGATGCTTGGTTACAACATCTGGTCTTTTGGATTCATCATATGAGGTATGGGTACAGGTATCTGAAAAGCCTCTCAATTAATCACACAATTCTTCTTGCCTAGACTCTAGAGTGTCACATAACACCTTCTAATCACTATTCACCAGTCATTACTGATTTCCTCGGTACCATATACCTAATAATGCAGAGTGTCACTTGTTGCTGCAAAACACAATTTGGCAGATATGAGAGACAGGATTACCACCAAGAGTAAGTATATTCTTCTGAATCTCTTTTCGCGCTTTCTTGATATTCTTATATCTGTATGTGCAGTAGTCTCTTCATGAACTCTCGATATTTAACCACCTTGCAGTTTGGGCCGGCAGACACTGCGATACATGCAGTATGAAAATTGATTTAACTCCACGTACAATTGAAAGTGCTGGCATCGGGCTCCAAAATTTCGGCGGCTGTTAATTTTTTTAGCGCGATGACTGCACTGATAGTGCGCTTAGTTAAATGTCAATTTTCATACTGCATGTATTGCAGTGTCAGCCGACCCAGACTGCAAGGTAGTCAAATTTCGAAAGTTAGTCTCTTCATATACAAGAATCATTACCTAAAACTTGGAAACTTTTATGAGCAGCATTTCCACATTACACTTTGTTTGCTTGCATCAGAATGTCACCTTCTCTTATTTTCTCTGACCTTTTTCTCTAATTGTCATGGAAATGTTTGCCAAACTAGTTTGCTTTTAGTTTAAAAATTGAAAGAGAACTCAGCTTAGTGAGATTTCTTTTCTATTATCTATAGCTTTTCTGGCCTGATTTAAACTTTTCAAGATACTAGAGATATGTGGTATTCCGAATCATAAGACTCCATGACTTCTAAGTATACTTCTCCCCTAACTTTTGTGACTGGGTTCTGTCCAGCTATGAACTGAAGGAATTTGACAAAAGACCTACTTATACTAGCTTTCTTCTTATGCATAATTTTTGTTTTCCTGTCAGTATGCCAGTAATCAGTATGCGCGTTTGATTTCCTTTGAAATATTCAGATCATCCTATATTAGTGATCTTTGCTGTCATGAATCTGTAGCTTATCTACCAAACTCATTCTAAGGGCTAATGACCGGATATAAGTAATCCATTCTGAATGCCATGTTACACGTATTCAGATCCTGATCAGCGGTATTATTAACAGATTCTTAGCTGGATATAAGGATGCTTGAGATCTTAGCTGGATGGCAAGTGATCCTGCTCGAAGTTGTTCTGACCTGGTTGGAGATCCAGATTCATGGTGCTACTACGGATTCCAGTTTGAATATGAGGTCATCTGAGCTCTCAAGATCTCTATCAAGTGAGTTCTAACTTACTAATACCGTCTTGCGTACTGTTAAAATACGTCGAGTTCACTGATTTCTAAACACTGCATTGAATTTTCTCTTGATGGTTTATTTTCCTCATTATGGAAAGACCAATGGATACTTGATTGAGCTGACCAGTGCACATGTTGGAGAATTCACAGTGTATTAGAAGAAGGCTCATTTACAAAAACCACGTCCTCAGTTTATCCTAATTTGATTTGTCGACTCCCATACTTCCGAATCCACTTATTGCCTCCTCCCAAAGTCAATTGGGTGCATTTAGGTTTGGTAAAAGGAGTTCTATCCAAAACCTGTCCTTCTCTCACAATTCTTTGTAGTGAGTCAGATTGAATTCCCCAACATTTTTCTTTTATAAGTTGGGAGCCCGATTCTCTTAATAATATGTGGGGTCACTGCCCTACCGCCTTGTAGGTTCATTCTAAAACAGCAGTTCCATTAACAACCTAATAGAATTAGGACTAATCTTATGTAGTCTAGTTGTGGTGCGTAATTATTGTTTTGATGGTACCAAAAATTGTCCTTCTTCTCTTAGTCCACAGATGAAATGTTAGCACCCAAAGCTAATTGCATCTCATTAGCTTTTGAAGGATACATTAAACAGATTGTGGATTGGGGGAGGCAACTAATGAAGACCTAGAATTAACTAAACCTCAATTTTATAATCAAAGTTGTCGAAATACATAGATAGGAACTCAGACGAGAAAGAGATACCAAAACTGATACGCGTACCGAGGCTCCCCTCCCAAACTAATCCCAGAACACAGTCCGCTCTCCTCGTCACCTGTCCTCCCTTTATTTCACGTAAAACCCTTGTCCAGGAGACTGTAATAATATTGCACTTGTACCCCTACGACTTCTGGTCCACGTTCACTTTCGTCCCCTACACGCTATCAATACCGCCCCCTTTGAGAGCTGCCTTGTCTACAAGGTGGCGGTGAGGTGTAAAGCCAAACATCTGATTGAGTTTGGCGACTATGAACTTTATGTGCAATTGATACCAATTCCCAGCCCCAGGAGGCTTGGCTACCTTGCCTAGTACTAACCATACACATTCATCTATTATTTCTCGGATTTGTCCGGTTCCAAATGGCTGCCTATACTTAACATAAAAGTCTGCCACTAAGTGTCTAATATGAACAAGTGCCTCAACCAAATAGCTTTTTTCTTGGGTATCCAATTTCATGATATAGTTGGCAGCTAAATTTGAACAAACTACTTAAAACTGTATCATAGCTTTATCATTGCAAACATGAACTTCAGAATATTCAAAGGTGCAACAAGGATGGCGCGTCTGTAGGCACTTTAAAGCATTCAGTATCATTGATGGTTCTGCAGTGAAGAAAATTTTCGATTTAGTAAAGTGACTATCTGATAACGAAAGCCATCGATAAGAGAAGTAGTTCGAGAAGCTTCGGTCTTCAATTCAGCAATTCGAGAAGCTGGGATCTCCAAAATTAGGGTTTCCACTAAATTAACTTAATTCTTCTTCATTCATTGGTAATAATAAACTGAACAGACCACACATATAAATACTAATTGATCCAGCTACTAATTACCCCAAAACCCCCAAACGCTTAACAAATAACGTTAAAACCCTCGAACAATAAATAGACTTACTGAAAGTAAATTTCTAATAAATAATAATTTCATATCGTTGCCGTGTCCTGATACGGGTTTGTACCCGTATCACTAACTCCAATTTCCATAAACATCTCGAGGTGTGTGATATCCACCCTAATCATTTTTCCATAATTTTCCCTTTCAGTAATATCAAGTTTAGATCTCATGGTAGGGCAACGACTTTACATCTGCCAATCTCATACTTGCAGCAAAGTATAGCACCTCTTTGTAGTAAAGTTGAGCAAATAACAACCTAGCTATGTCGCGGTAATTTCACCCCATAAAAGAACATGTCCCCCAGAATTGGATTGGATGGGAAAAATGATGGCCAGATGGTAAAAATTAGGGTGGGTAAACAACTCCTTTTCCTTTAGACATGGGGGGTTTCTGATAAAGTAAAACGATGTCAGTTATACACAAATATGTATCAGCTTTAGGGTTTTCTAAACTGTTTTTCTTGGAATCTTGCTAGTAGTACATCCAATGCCCCTCAATAACAACATGATCAGGAAAAAAATTAGTGGTTTATCGACTGATGGTAAGAGTGGGGATGGGTAACCAACTTCTTTTCTTTCAAACAGGGAGGTTTCCTATCAAGTAAAACGATGTCAATGATACACAATTCTGTATCAGCAATAGCGTTACCTAAACTGAATTTCTCAGAACCTTGCTAGTAGCAAATCCAATACCCTTCTCTCTACCATCATGAACAACATGATCAGGAAAAACAATTAGTGTTTTAGCGACCGATGGAAAGATAAGGAGTGGGTAACCAACTTCTTTTCCTTCATACATGGGAGTTTCATATCAAGTAAAAACATGTCAATGATACACAAATCTGATCACTTACCAGCAACAGCGTGACCTAAACTGATTTCTTGGAACCTTGCTAGTAGCGCATCCAATACCCTTTTGATGATCCATCATAAACATATCAGGGAAAACAATTAACGTTTTGTCGACAGCACAACATGTGTATGATAGAGTTTTCTGACAAGTCTTATTAGCCACGAGTGTAGTAAATGTACCTTGGGACTCGTATAGAGGGCAAAGCTTGAAGCAATGGAGAAAACAGTCACTTGACTTCTTGTTGCAATTTGGTTGCCACCATGAGACTTACAAGTCTGAATGTTAATGTCAGCATTCTCTGAAAATTCATGTAAGTCATGCTCGGTAATATTAATTCGGGACGCAGGTAGTGTATCTGAAAATTCATGTAACCACAGTAGTTAGTTGCTTTGGTTCAAAGTCCAAGGTAATTGGGGTGGCCCAATTCTTTTCCAGTGTCGGATGTAAATTTACTCCGTTAGTTGTACGAGCCTACGAAGCTTTATGCTGGCACTTGGAGTGGCTGAAGGGTGCAATTGGATGCATGTTGGAGCTTGCTACTCACTTAGCTATTTTGTCGAACATGTAGCAGGCACTGGGTCAGAATCTATTGTTGCAGAAGAAGTGCTCAACCTGCTCTCATCTTTTTTACTGTCCTCGTTAATTCCGTAGTATAACAAACCATGCAACTCATATATCTTCGCATTTCGAATGTCCTGCACTTGAGCTCTTGACTCCATCATTTCGTAAACGATTGGCGGGGTTGAGTTTCTTCATCGCCAAATTGCAAACTAGAAACAGTCTCTTCCAAATTGTTGAGACGAGTCTCCATATGCAGATCTCCCATTAGGATTGTACTTCACTTGGAAATGCTCTCCAATTTCACGTCATGTTGCTGTTTCTGCCTGGGAACATGACTCCACATGAGCATCAACATGCTCTATGAAATTGCCTGCAGTTTTTGTTGTTTCCTTCCTACAATCCTACCATGGCCCGTTTCATTATTTCCCTCCTGCCATTTGTTTTTACTCAAAGGTGTTTAACCCAATGGCGAAGCCCATTGAGAAGCACCGTCATGTGTCTCAAGGTGTTGGATATTCATCTTTTTGCCCAAGATTTTGCTGTATGTTTTAGGAATGGCCTGACGAGTTGTAAAAGTGGTCCAAGTTGTTTGTATGTCAAAGCTCCACCTTATGAATACAGTATCTTTGATGATGTTCCTGAAGTTATGCATAATGGTGTATCCCCTTCCATGATCTTTGCCTCCTTTCCAAATACCAGTATCTAAAGGGAATTAGCCTGAGTTTGGCTGCAGTTTTATTTCTGTACGTTTTGGACATGCAGCTATCGTATACCTTTTCTTCCACAAAATTGGCCCTGATTTTAGTCACGGCTTTCTGATTAGGTTCCCCCTGCTGTATGGGGTGTTCTATTTCCAGTTTCCATCAGGTATTCGCTGACTAACAAGGGACTCAGGAACCATTTGACATTGTGAAGAACGGGACGTTCTTGTGGATCAGACTTGATGAGATGAAAAGAAAACTGTGAATGAACACACCTACTTATACTCCATGCCATTCATGCTAGGTAGGGGTGAGCAAAACTCACCCAAACCGGCCGCCCCAAACCGGTCCAAATTTAACACCCGTTCATGCTACTTGATTGGGTCGCAAACCCGAACTAACTTTGATTGATCATGGTTTTAGATTTAGCATAACCGTTTATAACCGGTCCGGTCCGATTAAATTTTTACATGAAAAAAGTAAATATTGTGGTTAGATAACATTGTCCGATAACTAAATTTATATCCCCAAATAATAGTTTTAGTTGATTTTCCTCAAATAACTCATCTTTTCTAACAAACTATGTTAAAATTTTCAATTCCAAACACGAAGCTTATGCATCTTTATTTTTTTTAACTAAATTTATACATTTTCCAAATAACTTATCTAGATTTAACAACCCGTTCAACCCGGTCCAAACCGGGCCGAGTCGGGGCAAAAATTTCGACAATACCCGCCCAAACCGGTCCGTGCTCACCCCTAATGCTAGGAGCTTATATCAGCATACACACAAATGGACTGAACAGTGCCTAAAATAGCTTCATATTTTGGAGTTCTTGGTCATATGCATGATAGCTTTAAGACTTTTTAGCTGTGAAAAAGTTCGTGACAAAGAAGTTGATGAAAATAGATGTTGTGTTTGGTGAAAAAAGCTATGCTGTTAATTAAAAGGTTAGTGATGCAACAATTTTATTTGTTAGTGAACCATTTTATTTTTTGTATTTACTAATAAAATATGGTAGGTCAAATTACTTGTCGTAATATGTTAATAAAAAAAGTATGGGTAAATTTGTCATTTTGTTGTTTAAGAAGAAAAAGTCATAAAAAAGCTTGTGAAACCTAACTTTTTTCAAAATTCAGTTGTACACTATACATCCAAAAGCCAGAATTCAAAAGCTGGCACAAAAAAGTCATACCAAACCTTTCAGAAAAGTTCGAATTAGATTAAAACTTCAAAGTGGATTAAAAGCAGGAGAAAAGTCATGCCAAACCTACCCTTAGTTGGGTGGATTGGAAAGTGTGAACAGGAAAATAATTTCCAAGATCCTGTTAACCCGTCTTCTCCGGAATCTCTGGGTCAGGACTAAGGATTCAAATAACGGGGCATATCGTAACGTATCGGGCGATACAGAATGGTATCGGGAGGCACCGGAACCGGCACACCCGATACGGTACGTGTGAACCGGATTCACGTACATAACGTCTGATACGGACCATTTCGCTCGGATAACGGGCGATACGCCCAGGTTTTCGGGTGATACGTTCGATGACCTCAGTTTTCCGGCACGACCCTTGGTTTACATTCACGCCTTTAGTTCCCGATTCCCGTAACAGTTTCTCTGATACGGGCCGATACCGTTACCCACGACCGAAATCGTTATGTCGACCGATCCTGTTATTTACATCCTTGGTCAGGACAGGTCTGCATCAAGGATTTAAATAATGGTATCAGCCGGCGTATCAGTAACGGTCGCGGAAAACGGTTTAGACCTGTGACGGACAAACTGTAACGGGAATCGGGGACCGAATGCGTGAATATTAGAAATTGTCAATATAAGTTTGATTCAATCCACCTTGTGGCAGAGCATAAGTTATGGTCAATGTGGTGGATATGCTCTGATGTACATGCAGGCCTTGCGCAAAATGAAAATGTGGCAACGTTTAGGTCTGTCATGTCTACTTGTTCTTTGGGAGAAATCCTTGTGGCAGTTCTGCTCGGTCCTATATGGCTAGGACCAGTTCAGCTGTCCCGGCCATTCTTGTGGCAAGCCAAGTTTGGTGCCACGCTGCAACATAGAATGCTCGCTAGGTTCAATTCATCATAAAATAAGAAAAATAAAATAACCTAAATGTGAAGATGGTTGTATATTGCCTGTTTTCTTATTGCCAATCATTTCAACCCTTATATATGAAGTGATGTTATTGTTGTCAGCGGCTTGTTATTCAACAGTATAACATGACTTATATACCCGTGTCAACCAATATCTATCTCGATCTATCCGAAGTTTTTGTAAATGAATCAAATGGATTGCAAAAATAGAATAAAGATTTCTATACATATGATTTGAATATGCCAATGGGTTGCCCGGGATTCGAACCCGGAACTAGTCGGATGGAGTAGAGCACTCTTTTTTGTTAGTTGGCTAAGGGTAAAATACCCAAGTACAGGGTGACACTACACCGTTGGCAACTCTTCTTTTCATTCTTTGATGGTTGTTTATTTATTTTTCCTCATTACCTTGAAGTGCTCTACTACTGGCTCTAAGCCCTAGCGGCTAGTTCATATGCATGATTTGGGTTTTGTAGGTTCTGTGTTTCTGGGCTATAGCATGGGTCAAATTCATGAATGAGAAAAACTAGTTGCTGATTAAGATAATATATGCAGCTTCAGGTCTTCTTCCCTGGAAAATCAGATAGCCTAACTGGCAGCCACTAAGGTCTACCATTTTCTATTAGTTTGACCATATCCCGGAGGCTGAAGTTCCTGATTCAATAAACCAGGTAATATTTCTTTGCTCTCTCTCTCTCTCTCTCTCTCTCTCTCTCTCTCTCTCCAATGAATTAGGATCTATCTTCTTGCATGTTTTGTGGAGTAGTTAATTATGACAGTGACTTTTACTCTGTTTTTACATTAGTGGAATATTGTCAAAAAGCAAGCTATGTTTGATCCATGGTTTTAAATAACGGTATCGTCCGACATATCGGTTCCGGTCGCGGGTAACGGAATCGGTCCGTATCGGAGAAACTGTAACGGGAATCGGGAACCGCACGCGTGAATGTTAAATAATCGTCAAAAGATGCAAAAAGTATTTTTAAGAGAATGTTTTGTATATCAAATATATTTATAGTCATGTACTAGTTTTTTAGGCCATGCCTAACTAGTTTTTAGACAATTAGACATTGTACACTTCATTATATAGCAAATTAATATAATGAGTACACAACATATTGGGTGTATCGCCAGGATATCGGTGCGTATCGGCCTTGTCACTTGTGAATATGATTCACGTGAACCGTATCGGGTGTATCGGACTCGGCCACTACCTTTTCAGTTAAATATCGGCCGTAACGTAACGGTAACGGCCTTTATTTGAAACCCTGGTTTGATCATGCAAAATCTAACCAACTCAATTACCATGATAACTGCCAAGTTTCTAAATAAGTGATGACGCTATCGCTCAAATTAATGAAAATAACAGGGTGGCATTTATAATATTTCATGTACATGCTGCAATTAAAGTGACCTTTTGCAGCCTTCATGTTCTACAACCAGTGGCTGAGCTAGAAAATTGAACAACCAGAGCACAAATTTTAATGTACTTTTTAGAGGATACTGGTGAGAAAATTCGACCTCAGCCGCATATATGTATTTACCGTAAGGGTACCGTTGTTAAAAAAAACATAGTAATAGGGGTATTTGTGGGATTTGGGAAAAGTCAGGAGGGAATTGCCATCCCTTGCCCTTACTTGGCTCAGCCACGTCTATGTCTAAGGAAAAATCACTAAAGCACCTCCTTACATGGCCCGGGAAACTTTTTAGACCAAGATTCATGGTGTTCAACACTTCAAAAGTACATTACCCCTACAAGTACCCTTACTTATGGGACTAGAGCTGTCAGAACGGTTAACCGTGAACCACCGGTTAAGGTTAATGGTTAACTGGCCCGTGTAGTCCGGTTTGGGCCGGTTAAACCACTATTTTTTTATCTTTATTTTTTTTGAATAACAGTTTTATTATACATATAACTTGTTGGGAAATACCGCTATTCTTCGGTTTGGGCCGGTTAACTGCTCGGTTAACCGTGGTTAACGGTTAACCTATACGGGCTGGTTAACCGCCGGTTACGGGCCGGTTTTCGGTTCGGTCGCGGTTACGGTTCGGTCCTGGTTAATTTCGGGACGGTTAGGCGGTTAAGGATACATTCAACCGGCCCGGACCACTAATAACTCGGTCCTGGGCCGGTTTTGGACCGTACAGTTTCGGTTCTGGTTATTGCCTAGCCGGTTAGGACGGGCGGGTTCGCGGTTAACCGGCTCGATTGACATCTCTACATGGGACATGTGTTTCTATATAGTCATCTTGTAGCCTAAAATAGTTTATTCCCAAGTTGACAACATGCGTCTTAGGGATGGCTTTTACTAATAATACAGCAGGACTAATGATTCTAAAACCCTATGTTTGACCTTAGATAATCCTTTTTTTGTTTGAGAGTGGAAGGAAACACTATAATCAAATGGCACCAAGCCAACCACTCCTATCAAAAAGTATTCAAAAACAACCCAAGCTCGCCCCTGGTTTACCCTCTGAATCATAACTAAATCTCATTATCCGTAGCAGCCACCACCCCATATATAAACCTATTTCCATTCAGTTTTATTTCCACATCTCAGAGTTCGTTTTCTTACCACAACTACTTTCTCATTTTCCATTGCTAATTGTCTGTCGAGAAGGTTAAAATGGATATTCGAGACAACTCAGTGGATTCCGGGAGTTTCCGGAGTGCCGGGGGCCTGTTTAGCGGCCCGCTAAACCCTGCAATAGTCACCAACAAAAGAAACAAGAACAACAACTCCAACAAAAGAAGTGCAAGGTTCAAAGAAGACAACAACAATCCCTACGTGGAAATAACACTTGACATCCACGACGACAACATTTCCGTACAAAACATAAAAGGTGCTGATGCTGAAGCCACATTACTAGCTAGTCAGCTTGAGAAGAAAGGGACTTCCCTTGGCGCACAAGTTTCCTTTAAGTTGAGGAATGTCTCCAAGGAGCTTAAGCGCATGGCTTCTTCTAAAAGGTTAGACAAAGCTGACAGGAGCAAGTCCGTCGCTACGCGGGCCCTTGTCGGGCTCCAGTTCATGAGCAAGAATGTTGGAAATGATGGATGGGCTGAGATTGAGTCGAGGTTTGATGAAATGGCTATTGAAAGGTCACTTCCTAGATCGCGATTTGGGCCATGCATAGGTACATGCCATGTTACATTGTTAATCTTTTTTGGGACCTCTAACACACGCATTAGAAGACTTAAAAGAATGTTTGTAATATGGATGTCAGTTCCTTTTTCATCGCAGGAATGAGCGAGTCTAATGAGTTTGCAAATGAGTTATTTGATGCAATCGCTCGCAGAAGAGGCATAACTTCATCGTCGATAACCAAAGATGAGCTGCACGGGTTTTGGGAGCAAATTTCAGATACTAGCTTTGATGCCAGGCTGCAAACCTTCTTTGACATGTAAGAGTTAGTCATTTGACCTGCAAAGCCATTGACAATAAATCAGTTCATTGTTTATTATAATGTTGGCTGGATGTGAACTATTTTCTTAAACAAACGACTCAAAATGGCAGGGTGGATAAAGACGCAGATGGAAGAATCACGGAAGAAGAAGTGAAAGAGGTTATTTCCACTGTTGTTTGGTTTTGTAACTCTGTTTGAATTATTGGAAAGAGTTTCTTTCGAAAAAGTGGTGGTGATACGAGGAAGTGTGTATAGAACTAACATTTATTGTTTGATTTGGCAGATCATCGCGGTTAGTGCTTCTGCGAATAAGCTGTCAAAGATGCAAGAACAAGCTGAAGAGTATGCAGCTCTGATCATGGAGGAGCTGGATCCTGATAACGTCGGATTCATTGAGGTATTTACTAAAACAAGCCCAGCGTACGTGTTTCCTGGTTCAGCACCTGTAGATGTATCACTTGTGAGGAAACTTTTCATACATTTTCTCGTATCATATCCATACTTATGCGTGGATTGAGTGGTTGCCTTCTCTATTGTCATCCTTTAAAAACCTGACATTGGCATTTGCTTATTTCGTATACGATTAATCTACCATTGTATACGGTAACTCAATCGCTTGAGGAGGCTAGTTTAATTTAGATTCGTCCTTCTACAGTTGTTCAAAATAAATTAATTCTTGGTTGAAAATCTCACAATTTTTTATTTGTTTTGGATAGATGCATAACTTGGAGATGCTGCTTCTTCAAGCCCCAAACCACCCAACCAATCCTGGCTCAGAGAGCCGAGTTCTGAGCCAACTCCTGAGCCAAAAGCTAGTGCCGACTAAAGAACCAAATCCCATCAAGAGATGGTACCGGAGTCTCTCTTACTTTGTTGAAGACAACTGGAAGAGGCTTTGGATTCTGGCCTTATGGCTCTCCATTTGCGCGGGGCTCTTTACATGGAAGTTCATTCAGTATAAGAACAGGGCCGTTTTTGAAGTCATGGGTTATTGTGTTACCACCGCAAAGGGTGGTGCAGAGACATTGAAGTTTAATATGGCTTTAATTCTGCTACCAGTTTGCAGAAATACTGTTACCTGGTTGAGGAGCCGAACCAAGTTAGGGGTGATTGTTCCCTTTGATGACAATATTAATTTCCACAAGGTATGTCAGTCGTATTTTTCCCTTGTACACCTCCAATGTTCTTGTATTATTAAGTAGACTAAACATGATTGATTGTGCATTTTTTTTAATAATGCTTTTTAATGATGGCACCTCCCCCAGTTTGCTGCTTCCTGACAGCAGAAGCAGTTTTTAGTGCGTTTGGTAAAATTTATATTTTCAACTTGTGAGACCGTTTCTGCTGTCCCACAGCAACTGGGGGAGGTGCTTTTCTAGAACCTCCTTTTGATCCATTTATCTACAGGCAATTTTAACCGTACAATTTTTTGAAAATTTCGATAGTTATCTTTACGAAAATGACACGTCACTCCCTCACAGCAAGTTCGCAGTTAATTTTACCAAACACAAATACTATATCAATATTTCACCACAACTTGCAGATAATGTTTACCAAACATCTTATCTAAAATTCGTAGCAGCTTTTCCACCGTGATTCTCACACAGCATCTTCTAGCACCGCCACAACATTCCCAAACTAGCTCTAAATGATGGGGTTGCAGTTAAGAATACAACTTAGTCGAGTATATTATATTACTCTAGTTTCTCATTTCTCGCATCTGTAGGTCATTGCCGCTGGAATTGCAGTAGGAATAGGGTTGCATGCAGGTGCTCATTTGACATGTGATTTTCCAAGGCTACTGCATGCGACTGATGAGGAATATGAGCCTATGAAGCCGTTTTTTGGAGAGAAACGTCCTAATAATTACTGGTGGTTTGTGAAAGGAACCGAGGGTTGGACCGGTGTTGTAATGTTGGTGCTGATGGCTATAGCTTATACATTAGCTCAACCATGGTTCCGCAGAAACAGATTAAATCTTCCCAAAATCCTCAAGAGAATGACTGGTTTCAATGCCTTTTGGTACTCGCACCACTTATTCGTCATTGTCTATGTTCTATTCATCATCCACGGGCACTTCCTCTACCTCTCGAAGAAATGGTATAAGAAAACAGTAAGTACTCTGCTGGTATTCATTTTATCACACGCCTTAAATTAGCAGTCATCTTCTTTAGTTAGTACTGGTATATGTTAATAATGTTTTCTTTTGAGTAACATCTTTTCAGAAATGACCCTCAATTTTAGGGAAAAAGACATTTCACCCCCTCAAGTTTGAGATAAAGACACTTTCACTCCATCAAGTTTGAGATAAAGACACTTTCACTCCCTCAAGTTTTGGGGAATGACACTTTCACCCCTTATGTGCGTCAAACTTTAAGACACCTACATTCATTTATTGTGACGCTGTCCTGTTAGAGCACGGAATGACGCAATCAGGGGTGTAAGTGTCCTGAAGTTTGGCACACAGAAGGGGTGAAAGTGTCATTGGGATGAAAGTGATATGTGTCAAACTTGGAAGTGGGTGAAAGTGTCTTTTACCCTCAAATTTTATATAATAAAAGCAGAAAAATTATCTCAAATTTGGAACTAGATAACTTTTGAACTACCTGAAATGTAATGGTTAGGTTGGTTGAACCTAAGAAATATGTTTATTCTCGATGAAACAGACGTGGATGTATCTAGCTGTCCCGATCGTCTTGTACGCAAGTGAACGCCTTGTTCGTGCATTTAGGTCTGGCCACGAGACTGTTCGCATCTTAAAGGTACACTTTTGGTTGCAAGATAAAATATTTGGTGAAATGTAATTTTCAGGATCCAAATTCATCCTATTTCAATTTCAATCCAGAAAATTAGATAATCTATTAGTATGCTAATATCGGTCCAATTCACAGGTTGCTGTCTATCCCGGGAATGTACTGTCACTGCAAATGTCTAAGCCTCATGGATTTAAGTACACCAGTGGGCAGTATATTTTTGTGAACTGCTCAGCTGTTTCTCCGTTCCAATGGTAATTAGTTTCAGAAATATTTTACACTTGGTCTGATACGTATAGTGCTGTCAAACGGTCCTAACCAGCCCAGGACCGACCGCCTGAGAGAGTACGTCTGGCCTGGGCCGGTCCTGGTCCAGGCCAGCAATGAGGATAGCTGTAACTGGCTCGGCCCACAGGAGCGGACCGCTATGGGTGAGCCAGTTCAGGGCGGGCCGGTCCTAGCCCTAGCCCGTGGGCTTGTTTTATTTTTTGATATATATTTATATATGTTTAGATGTATATTATTTTCATATTTACATACTTCAAGTACTATATACTTTTTTCATATTTATGTGTGTGTGTGTGTATGGGCTGGTCTCGGGCTTCTGGTGGGACGGTCTGGTCCGGTCCGGTCCCCAATATCCAGGACAAGACAGGACCACCACCTCTCTGGTCCTGGGCCGGTTCACCCTTCAAACGGGCCGGTTAAGCGGTCCTCCGGCCCATTTGACAGCTCTAGATATGGACGGGAAAAGCTGTGACCTTTCTGACAAACAAAAGGCTAATTTTCATACGATGATCTGTTTCAGGCACCCGTTCTCGATTACTTCAGCTCCAGGAGATGACTACCTTAGCATCCACATTCGTACATTGGGGGACTGGACTTCCCAGCTTAAAGCTGTCTTCGCGAAGGTATTATTACACGTTAACACACCACTAACAACCACAAACAACAACATATGCTAACATTTGAGGACATATTACTAAATTGTGTTGTGTCCTTCAACTGTTTTTTATAGGTTTGCCAGCCTCCGAACAGTGATCAAAGTGGGCTTTTGAGAGCTGACCTCGCCAGCAGCAATAAAAAACCCAGGTAACATTTGTTCTAGAAAATGGGACAAATAACGCAAACCAAACTGTATACAGGTTTTTAGTGTCATATGTCCTAGAAAATGTAACCCTTTTACCCTTTTGTAATCTCAAGTTTTTTTCATCAATTCTCTACTCTCTGATAACAGTCCTGAGAATTAACTGACTTATACGGTGTTGTTCTTCGTGTGTGTCGTTGCAAGGTTACCAAGGCTACTCATTGATGGCCCATACGGAGCGCCAGCGCAAGACTACAAGAAGTACGATGTCCTCCTACTAGTCGGACTTGGCATTGGAGCAACCCCTTTGATCAGCATAGTGAAAGATGTGCTCAACAACATCAAGCAACAACATAATGCAGCAGAGAAAGGAACACAAGACAACAATAGAAAGCATTTTGCCACAAAGAAAGCCTACTTCTACTGGGTGACTCGCGAGCAAGGCTCTTTCGAGTGGTTCAGGGGCGTGATGAATGAAGTCGCCGAGAACGACTTGGAAGGCACGATCGAGCTCCACAACTACTGCACGAGCGTCTACGAAGAAGGAGACGCCAGGTCAGCACTCGTCGCGATGCTTCAGTCCATCCAACACAGGAAGAATGGGGTCGACGTTGTTTCGGGGACCCGCGTGAAGACGCATTTTGCCAGGCCGAATTGGCGCACAGTTTTCAAACACGTCGCGGTGAATCATACCGATGAACGAGTCGGTAAGGATTGCTTCTCTCTGAATAATTCTAAACAGATAGAATTTTAGACATAATTTCCAGGTTTAGTGATTTTAGTTAGGTGTTTAAAGGTTTCCAAAGGGTTTAGCATTTCCATAGTTGTGTTTGGTTTTACTACATTAGGAAATTATGTCTATATTAATGTCTAAAATTTTGTCCATGTAGCATTATTCCATTGTAAAATTGTGGAACTCATAGTTGATTTTTTTGTATGTTCACAGGGGTGTTTTACTGTGGTGCACCTGGCTTGGTTGGGGAGCTAAGAAGCCTGTCTCAGGATTTCTCTAGGAAGACTACCACCAAGTTTGATTTTCACAAGGAAAACTTTTAGAGTTATTATATTGACACATATACACATATATTTCAAATGTAATATTGTAATCCATCCATATTTGTTTTTAGCTTTCATCAATATACATATATATTCATTTATTTTTCTAGACAGTAGGATAATACCGTACAGTTTGGCATTTTTAACACTTAAATTCTTTGAACAATTAACTTCTTGTACTACATGAACTTGAAGACCGACAGACGACATGAGCAGTAAGTTTATCTCCGTCTTTAAATTGCAGGGTTGTAGGGCTTATCAGAATTCCTACAATGTTAAGCTCTAATAAGTATTGCAATTGACAATGCAATTTTACAAAATATACATCATCTCTATAATTAAGCAACTAGAACGTACGGAAGCGAAATTATGCGTTTATCTCTCGCCTCTCATGCATTGAACATTTATATTTTTGGTCCAGAAGAGAATTGTCAAACATGCTGTATATGAGCACTGAGCAGCCAGATATGGAAGCCTGCCCACTAGGGGAATCAATTGAAGATTTAATAGCAGTGACAACAACTAAACGTAAAGGTGGTCCATTTCAAATGATAGGCCAAAAGTATGCATACATGTGGGCTGTGGCTACTTGGAACCTACCACTCCGTCCCGTCTCTTTGTTCCCATTTGACTTTTTTGACTCGTATCTGGGTCACTTTGACCGGGTGATTTGGATAGCAAAATAATGGGTAAAAGACATTTTCCTCCCTTCAATTATGGGGAAAAGACATTTTGCCCCCTGATTTATGGAAAAAGACCTTTTGCACCCCTAATAGTTTTTTTGTGACCATTTTACCCTTGTAAGGATGGAATGACTTAACTACCCTCACCCCCTTAAAGACCACTTTGCCCTTTACTCTAATGTTTAAATAAATACTAATTAAATACATTTATGACATCACCTATTAACAAGATTACATCACATCTGGTATTGTGAAATTACCATTATACCCCTGGTACTGTTCACATGGACAGTTACCACCCCTGGTACTGTTCACGTGGACAATTACCACCCCTGGTACTGTTCACATGGACAATTACCACCCCTGGTACTGTTCACATGGACACTTTGCACCCCTATTTTATGGACAGTTTGCACCCCGAATTTTGTGGACACTTTGCACCCCAAAATCTGTGGACATTTTGCACCCCTCTGTTGTTTTAAAATCAGCTGTTTTTTTAGCTGTGAGTATGATCCTTACGCAATTACTACTTTTCCCCCGATAACTTCCCTCCAATAAACCTCCCTCTAAAAAAGTCCTATATATAGACATCCCATCTTCACAATGATCTTCACTCAAACTCTTACTCACTTGTAGCTCCAATCATACTTCCCTAACAATTAAGGCAAGGTAATACTAGTAGCTCTTTTAGAATGAAGCTCTTTATTTTAGCTACTATGGTGTAATTTTAGTTATTTTTTTGCCTTGTTGCAATAATATGTTTTTGTTTGTTTAGGTAGAATGTCTAGCTCAAGCAGACCAAGAAGACGGGGAGAAGAGTTCCTAACGTACCAGAGGAAGTATTACTTCTGTGAAGTTCCCCTTACGGCAGATATACGAGTGACGGAATCTAACATATACGCCAATCGGGGTAGACTCTACTATGTTTGTAGGAACGATTGTTGTAACTTATGGAGTTGGTGCGACCCTATTGGGCACGGAGCTACGTCATCCGATTCATGTGACCTTGAATGGATGTGTAAAGGGATTGAAAAGGTCGTCGAAACGCAGTCTCAGAAGTCCAACCAAGCACCAACAAATTTGACTCTCTGAATTGCCTTGTTGTTGGCACTAGCTCCTTTACTAGTGAAGTGGTAACTAGTAAGATGTAGAGATTAACTACGTCTAAGATGCATTTTTTTGAAGGGATTTTTTTTGGAGGAAAGTTATTGGAGGGATGCTACAGGAGGGAAAATAGTAATTGAGTAACGATCCTACTCACAGCTAAAAAAAAAACAGGTTTTAAAACAGCATAGGGGTGCAAAATGTCCACAAAATCAGGGGTACAAAGTGTTCACAAAATTAGAGGTGCAAAGTGTCCACAAAATTAGGGGTGCAAACTGTCCAAAAAATAAGGGTGCAAAGTATCCATGTGAACAGTATCAGGGGTGGTAATTGTCCACGTGAACAGTACCAGGGGTGGTTATTGTCCACGTGAATAGTACCCGAAGTGGTAACTGTCCATGTGAACAGTACCAGGGGTATAATAGTCATTTCACAATACCAGATGTGATGTAATCTTGTTAATTGGTGATGTCATAAATGTATCTAATTAGTATTTATTTAAATATTAGAGTAAAGGGCAAAGTGGTCTTTAAGGGGGTGAGGGTAGTTAAGTCATTCCATCCTTACAAGGGTAAAATGGTCACAAAAAAACTATTAGGGGTGCAAAAGGTCTTTTTCCATAAATCAGGGGGCAAAATGTCTTTTCCCCATAATTGAAGGGTGGAAAATGTCTTTTACCCCAAAATAATACGATTTTTTGATAATTCTTTCACCATATTATAGAGCAACTTTTAGTCTACAACACCATGAAAAAATTATCAAAAAATTACATCGATTTGCTATTCAAATCACCGGGTCAAAGTGACCCAGTGAATAGTGACAAAAATAAAATTGGGAACAAAGAGACGGGACGGAGTGGTATGATAGCAATTTGTTTAAGTTTATCATCAGTTAGGTCCTTAACCAAAAAAAATGATATCTCTATACTAATTAGTGGGAAATGGAGTTGTCAATTGTTATAATCAAACTACAACTAGTAATAAAGAAGCAATATCAGACATTTGTAGCATTATGCTACCTCTGTTTTCTCTCTTTCAGCTTACTTTACTTTTTGACATTATTCACTAGGTCACTTTGACGTGGTGATTTGGTTAGTAAAACGATACACGAATTTGGTAATCTTTGCTCCTATGAAAAAATTGTCAAAAGTTACATCGTTTTGCTATCTAAATCATCGAGTCAAAGTGACCCAATTACGGATAAAAAAGGCAATCGCCATTGAAATAGAAGAAACAGAGGTAGTATTTCTTTGCAAACATCTAAATCACGTAGTCGTTTTCAATCGCATTTTGTGCCCTATTTCTCATTAATCATGTAGCATTATATATTCACACCGTATTTAAAATACCCTTGATTTGATCAGAATCTTAAAAGAAAAGAAGAAGGTGAATTTTATATCAGAATGTCTTGAAGAAACTATATACAGTACGTAAAAGTTAGTGAGTTCGCATAACCAGTTAATAATACACGGAGGTATGTCGTCATATCACGATTGTAAGTTCATATAAAAAAGAAGTAGCTACAAGAACATAGAATGCACCAAATGATAGCTTCAAATGGGACAAGTATTTTCTCACGAAGTATAAAAAGAGACTGTAACTTATAAAAATGTTAACAAATACCAATATGATTACATATATAAACACATTTTTTTTAAAAATCGAGCAAAAATAGCTTAAGAAAAGGTTGATCCCTAATCCCTGCGCTGGAATAGTGAAGGATGTAAATCGTCGCATGCTCTGCTGATAGCGAATGATGTTAATTTTCGGACGTGCTTCAGCTAACCAGTCTACCTGAGCTTGGCAACTAATAAGCCTAAAAGGTGCTCGCGCCCAAATCCTCGTTTTTGCTAAGAACTTGATTCGAACATTCACACTTCAGGTCGCCAACGCCGTATCAACCCCATCATTTTGTTTCTTTACCAATTAAGCTATATCCCGAGGCAAAAAGAGCATAAGAACGTCTTACAACTTATCAACGTTACTTTTGATTTATGAGAATTAGAAACAAAACTCACCGGTTTCCTCAGGCAAAAGTTTCATTTTGTATTGTCTATATGAATAAACATGAACCATCTATTCGTGGGTGTATACATGATTGAAATTTATGCAAACATTTTTTTAGCAAAACTAAACTTGTGTTGGAAAAATGAAAGCTCGATCATTTGAGCTATTTGAGCTGCCATTTTGAGAGGTTTATGATGCGTTTGAGTGAGAACCGGCTTGACCTTAGCGGATTTTGGCGTATTTTAGAGCAATGTAGACCGAATTAAAGAATTATTTATTTAAATATATAAAAATGACTTTTAAAAATGGAAGAGAATAATAAATATTTGATGAAAAAAATAAAATAACTAGTTCAAAAACAAAATTTAAAAATATCGCTAATAATTAGAAGAAAAATAGTTAGTTTATTTCAGATACGCTATATAATTTTTCAAGTAGCTCTAAAAGTCGATATGTCAAACATTATAGAAGAATTTTGTAACACTTTCACTGGCCTTGTTTGGACGACCGAATGAAACGAAATAAGTGTAGATTATGGAAATGAGTGCTTGTGGTGAAGAGATAATCTATACTTATTTAATCTAATAAACAAAATCACTGTCCAAATCACTTTTAGTGCATGTTTGGTACCGCCGATTTTAATCCAATTGGATTAAAATCAGCCTTTTTTCAACAATTTCATTTGTTATGCATGCAGATTTTAATCTGATAATCTGCAGATTAAAATAATCTCTATGCAATTGTAGAATCTCCAAAATTGGGGATTATGCAGTTGAAAATCTCTGAAAAATTATTTTTGATATTTTTTTAACATTAGCATGATCACAATTCAGTTATAAATAGGTGTATTCAATTATTTGACTTTAAAGTTCTTTAAATTTTGTTAAACTGATCAAGTTGGTGATCTATAATTTCAACTCATACCAAACAGATTGTGATTCTCAGTTAAGTTGGATTTTTTTCTCAGATTTTTACCAACTGATTATTGAAATTTTCAGCTGGTACCAAGCATGCTCTTAATCAAAACAGTCTGTTAAAAAGTGCTTAGAAAAACAAGGTTGAATAAAATCCACATAAACCCAATGCCAAGGTAACCCTAGACCCCAGGTTTGTGTACAAACAGAGGAAATATTTTATTGGGGGAAAGTTATGTACCTATGGAACAGAGCAGAGTTAAACAAGGGGTGGGGGAGCATGCTTTGAATTCTAACTAACTTTTTACAAACCCAATGAAATTTCAACCCCATTTTTAACTACCAACCCACTCTTTCTCAGCCTTAAATCCCCTGTTTCAGCCTTTTGAACCAAAAGAAAAAAAAAAAAAAAATACCACTCCGTCCCAGCTCTTTCTTCTTATCCTGACTTTTTGACTCGTATCTGAGTCACTTTGACCGGGTGATTTGGATAGCAAAACGTTATGATTTTTTTATATTGTTTTCACCGTGTTATAGAGCAACCTTTACTCTACAGTGCCATGCAAAAATTATCAAAAAATCACATCGTTTTGCTATCCAAATTATCGGGTCAAAGTGACCAAATGAATAGTGGTAAAAATTAAATTGGGAAGAAAGAGCTGGGACAGAGTGGTAGTGTAGAAGCACCTACTACTGTCTACAACTAGTAGGAGTAGAGAGTAGAGTATTTCACTCACTCCATCTGATAAAGCACCTTAACCCCTCACTTTCTATTTCTCTCATCATTTCTCCCACCAATTTCATTCTTCTTTCCTTTCTTTTTCATTCTTCATTCCCATCAACAGCCTACTTCTTTCTTCATACTCTCTCCCTTGTTCATCTCTCTCAGTAGTCTCTCCAATGGCTACACATCCAGGAATGGCAAATCTCCCTGAAAGAATGCCATACAAGGTAACACAACTAGCTCTCTAGCTCAAATTAAACATAAAGCACCATTCTTTGCTCTAATCTTTCACTAATTACTCTGTTTTCTATCTCTGTTCTATTCTCTTTCTCAGACATGGGTTTTGAAGGTCTCCATCCACTGCGAAGGCTGCAAGAAGAAAGTCAGAAAAGTTATTCAAAGCATTGAAGGTAGTTAACCCCCATCCCCCTCTCTCTCTCTCTCTCTCTGTAGGTTCAAAGTTTGAATTTTTAAGAAATCTTCTTACCAGGGTTTTCTTGATTTGTGTCTGTTTAGGTTAAAGTTTGAATTTTTAAGAAACCTTCTTACATGGGTTTTCTTGATTTTGTGTCTTTTTAAATCTTTAGGCGTTTACACGGTGGATATTGATATAAAGCAGCACAGAGTAGTAGTCACCGGCAACGTTGACGGAGATACTCTGGTCAAGAAATTGATCAAATCCGGTAAAATTGCTGAGCTTTGGCCTCAAATTGCTCCACCACAAGAGAGAAAGCCACGAACTTTGAAGAAAAAAGAAGTCAAAATCGACCCAGAACCATCAATTCCTCAAATCAAGAAACAGGACAAGGTTGAAACAGAGCATGAACCCGCCAAAACCGCCGCCGGAGCTCCGGCGAAAGGTGAAAGCAGCAATCTTGCGGCGAAAAACCACAAAGACGGCAGAGAATCGGTGGTTCAAGAAGACTGCGGCGTCGCCGCCGCGGCAGTACCCAACAGAGACGGCGATGATGGTGCCGTGAAGTCAAGAAACGGCGGAGGACCGGCGGTGGAACCAAAACCAGAGATGGGTTCGGCGGTTAATTCGCCGCCGGCGAAATCGACGGCGGAAGAGAGTGGCGGCGAAGGCGGTGCTACTACCGGCGAGTCAACTCAGCCGAGTGAGAGTGGCAGTATTGGTAAAAAGAAGAAAAAGAAAGGGCATTCAAGCTCCTCCGTCGGTGAGCCATCTAATTCCTCTGTACCCGCAAGTAGAGGATTATTATTACCTGATGACGTCAGTGCTTCACCCGAAGCTAATCTCAGCCGTCCACGTCATCACGGACACGAGTACCCACCGCATTACTATACACCGCCACCACCAGCAGTTCCAGTGGCCACCGTTAGTTACAGTACGGCGTATCCCACAGCCAGCCATACGATGTCGTATTACGCCGCACCACCGCCTTATTCTAACGCGTACGCGTATCCCCAGCCGGAGAATGAACCTCCACCGCAGGATTATCAGCCGTACCCTCAGCAGCCGTTGGATTCGTTTGAGCTGTTTAGTGATGAAAATCCAAATGGGTGCTTTATTATGTAAGGGCGTGTTTGGGTAACAGTTAATTATGGGTTATACTAAAACTTATACACCTTGTATGAGTTTGTGGTACTAGATTTTGTTTAGTTTCCTAGCTAGTATGTATATGTTGGAATGTAGTGAAAAATGTTATGAGATGACTATTTCATTATTGTTTGTGTGCTTGAATGCATGGAATATGTTTTTTTTTTTTTTTTTTTTTTTTCATATATCGATGAGCACCTGGGCACTGGAGTACCGTGCATGAGCACTGGGGCAGCAGATTATTTTGCATTGTATGTGGCGGTTATTAACCGGTCAAACAGGTACTGGTCAAACCGGTACTGAGCACCCAATGTCCAGGATATTGACATCCAGTACTGGTTTCATCCGAACAAGCACTTGAACATGCTTGTTTAGCGATACTAACTCAAACAACTCTGATTATAGTTTTAGTAGTGTTACAGTGGCTGGCTGTCTTGTTATGACTGTGAAAGTGGAGAAATTTTTGTTTGCTCTAGGATTTGCTCCAACCATACAGTACATGACACATTAGGAAGAAGGAGAATGAGTGGCAGACAAAAAAAAGTAAATTTCGTACATATTCCTGACGTGTCATGTGTTGTATTGATTAGAACATTACGTCACATTTGTTCTTGGAGCAAGCAATAATTACTCAAGTACGTGGATAGTTTCGCCTCAAACTAGATTTAGGGCTTGAATCTAAGCATGTGGCATTCCTCTATTAACAAGTTTATTACTCAACTACGTAGATAGTTTGACACTTCAAATTAGATAAAGGGCTTGAATCTAAACATTTGTACATGGAAAATGACTATGTTCGAGAGGCATTTCTGTAACTTTTACGTCTCAGATAGATCAGTCTCCGAGTAGACGAAACCGTCTCGTTCACACGGGACATTTATGTTATTTACTACCGAAAAGGCAAGGATCAAGAGGACACGAAAACTTGATATACAAGGAAAAGGTAAAGAAGAGGAAGAACTCTATTTCGACTTGTCCTGCCATGGAGAAAGACAATTCATGAAGTTTCTAGGTTTTGTGGTTTTTCTATTAGTACTTTTTATTTTTATTTTATTTCTTTTAGTATTTCATCTTCTAACTTTTTCTTTTCATTTTTATAAAGTGGGTGTGTGCCTAGCAATGCTTAGTTGTAAGTAGGTCCCTGAATATGAGATCTCTCTCATATCTTTCTCAGCAAACCTACCTGTGAAGTAGAGGAGGAGGAGTTGGCAATTTGGCTTATTTGGGATGGTAGCGACTCGTCACTAGTGCTTTCCACAATCGCTTAATGCTGGCCACACATAATACACTTCTAAAGCAACATTAAATATTGAGCAATGACGAGTGAGCGCTATCACATAACTTTATTTTCTTGTTTCCAAGTTATAAGTGACAAAGAGTCTGAGTGTTGTATTAACAGTTTAATTAGTAATGAGCAATGAGCAGTGTGAAATGTCGAAATTTTGTTTTAAGTAAGATTTTTTTTGAAGATTTTGTGCATTATAGACCGCTCAGCTCACGACTCTTTGTAGCACTTTCAGCAGTTAACCTCCTCCATTATTTGTAAGACAGAATAGAAAACCCTCATAGTTAGGGTTCAACCTTTCAATATCACTATAGTGACTCAACAAGGCCACAATTCTCACACGTTTCAAGATTTCCGTCACGATTTGGTACGGAAAAATCTATACTCCTAAGCCTTGTTTGTGTAATGTATATTGTCTCTGATTCTTTGTTTAAGTACAATGAAAACAACATGTATACGTTATGCCTCCTTGCTCCTATCCTCTCAAATTTGCCTAAAAATGTATACTGCACTCGAACACGGGATACGAGTGAGAGTACAAAATAGACTAATATATTTCCAAATAAATAGATAAACGTGATGCCATACCTCCAAATAAACATTGACGTTAATGAAAAAAGCATTGCTAATATATTTTAGGTTATCTCTTCACACTTGATGCTAACTGACATGTTTATGTCAGGGCCGGCTTTATGCCTAGACAATTTAAGTGCTTGCTTAGGGCACCACAGCAGAGAGGGCACCACTTTGTTGCCAATATAGGGGTATTCTAGTAATCTAATAATATTGATTAGTTTTTATTAAGTTATATTTTGATCCACTAACAACCATTTTGCCCTTCCAACTATATTATTCCCTTAATTAAAAAGATGTAACAAAAAACAATCTTGTCTCTCTTTTTAATTTTTTCTTCTCAAATCTCTCCACAACTACTACTCTTCTGTAGTAAACGTTTTCATCCATAATTAAATTGTGACACTCTTATGATTGTCACGCAAAATAACTAATGTGAGAGTTCACAAAAGAGCTCAATTTAATCGATCCTCAAGGTCACAATCCTCATGGTCAAATTTTTAGCAACAACCACTAACACTATTTTTGAGAATCAGGTGAGAAAAGAAATGATGAGAAATTTTAATTTATGTGGGAAAAGAAATGATAAGAAATGATTTAGATTTCTCACATACTTGTTTGAATTACTTAGCTGAGAAATAATAAGAAAATGTTTTCTTTTTCACCTCCCTTGTTTTGTTAGCATATTAATGGAAAGGAAAATAAACTATTTTAAAGATATTACCTAAATAACCTTCATTAATATTATGATAAGGCAATGTTTTATTTTTTTTGGCTAATTACGTCACAATGAAAATATTGCCACTCGTCTAGTTTCTTTTCTCACAAATCTCATCACTTTTGGTGAGAAAGAAAAATTGAATTATGTGAGATTTTTTTCTCATGCTTTCCCACGAATTCTCATGGATTCTCACCTAAAAAGTAATCCAAACACGAATGAGAAAACCTTCTCTCACCAATTCTTTTTATTTCTCACCAAATCATGTAATCCAAACATAGTGTATTGTTTTATCAACAGTTTTCGAATGCACTCAGGATTTCTATTTAACGACCTCCATTGAATATTTATGTTTGGCGTCTGACGAACTTATAAAGATTTCTGTTTTGAGATCCAAATTCAAGGTTCTTCAAGACTTCAAAAGAAAAAATGGATTGATCAATATCAAAGTACATAAGAGATTGGACAATTTTCTGTACAAGTTTGCGTTATTTTAAATGTTAGTGTTGCAATTCAGTTTTTCCAAATCAGTCCTAACATTTACTGGTTGGATTTTGTGAATTTGTATACTTGATGTCTACGAAACAGGGATGCGAGTATGTGGGGAAAAAGTAACAATTATAAATTCGTAACTTCGACGTAACTCATGAATTTTTTATCATGCGTCTATTTTTTGACATAGACAAAAGAGTGGGCATCCTAATTCGAGTTCGCTTAGGGCATCCGAAAGTCTAGAGCCGGCCCTGGTTTATGTTCGCTCATTCTTATTTTGCTATGGCATATTATAAGGGATTTCATTTCAACCTAACTTAATTGAAGCTATCGGCTAATAGCTTTTGACTTCATTGGTGTGTCTGGATGTCATGGATTTTTTTTTTTCAAAACAAATATCTAAGCTGTTTGGCTGTGGTGATTTCTTTTAGTTTTTTCTCACAATCGGTGATCGGATAGCACAACTGTTGCACCGAATGACTTTTTATGCTTTACAACCGGTTCTCCGGTCAGTTGACATGTCCACCTGATGAGGTCTACAAGAAAAAAATAAATGAGGGCAGAC
Organism: Linanthus parryae; assembly: GCA_023055425.1. NCBI lineage: Eukaryota > Viridiplantae > Streptophyta > Magnoliopsida > Ericales > Polemoniaceae > Linanthus > Linanthus parryae. The sequence continues at coordinate 6,766,686 of JALGPY010000002.1, forward strand.
CGTGTGACAATTTATTCACTGCTTCTAAATGATGTACTTTTAGAGTGTCACAACCCTTAAACTAGTGTAGGCTCAACGTACACTACAAAATATGTTGGGTTGTTTGACTTGCAATCAAAGTAGGCAAGTTTGGGTGGGGAGGCCAATGTTGTTTCCTTATAGTTTTGGTAATATTTGGTTAAGGAAAGGAGAATAATTATGGGCTACATGTGACATCTTCCTACTAGTATAAATAAAGGCTATGCCTTTGTTTAGTAGTAGCACACACAAAGTAATGTTGGGCAATTTTGAGAGCTTTTGTGAGTGTGTGTCTCGGGTGGGTGTTTCGGGTAGCCGCCGTGGTCGTTGTGGCCACGGCGGCATGCACTGTAATCGGGTTCTGTTCTCAATAAAATATCTGGTTCTGGTCGTGGATTAGCTAGGGGGTTCGTTACGAATTCGTTAGTGAACCACGTTAAATGTCTGTCTCGTTCTTGTTTTGATTTCGTCGTTCTTGCTCGAATACCCACACGTTATAACAAACTGGTAACGGAGCTCTGAAACAGGAGTTTTGTTACAACAAACTGGTATCAGAGCCTGGTTAGGAGATTACTAGTTTTAACAAACTGGTATCAGAGCCGGGGTTCCAAGATCCCGGTGGAGTCAAGAGCTAAGGTTTCATGTTTTGGTGGAAATCAAAGCTAGGGTTCCGCGATTCAGGTGGAGCAGGCTATCGGTAGTAGGGTTAAGAGATTCCGCCAAGAATGATGTCTGGTTTGGCGATCAAGATCGATATGTTCATGAGAGAGAAGCAGGTACACCCACCATCTGAAGTCCTGTGTAGGGGGCTATCCGGGCTCTAATGGAGCAATCTGGCGCGCATCTGATTAGGCGTGCAAGGGATCTGGCAAATCGAGCACGCATTCAGTACTGGCGCGAATCTGGCGGTTCACGCGCATCTGCCGTTCTGGTGATTGACGTTCACGCGCAATCTGGCTCCCGGCGTGGAGCATCTGGCATGTGAGTTGAATCTGGTTCTGGCTCGTGCGTTGCAAGAACTCGTTGGAGTTAGAGCAACGACATAGAGCATCTAGCGCGTGAGATTTCTGGCACGCGCATCGGGTTTTGGTTCTGGCGCGCATTATGCACGAGTCTGTTCGGGCGTGCATCTGGTTTTGCAGCGTGTACCATGACACGCACTGAGCTCGCATCTGGCGCGATCTATTTCTGGCGAGCATCTGAGGCATACGGGGCGCATCAGGCATGACAATTTGGGCACTCGTCATCGGTGCATCTGGTCTGGATGACATCTGGGAATTCTGTCATGGTGCATCTGTCTGGCGCAATTGGGCGCATCTGGAATACATTCGGTCCTGCTTTCTCAGTGAATGTATTCGAGTCCGGTTCTGGGTGGAGCACTTGTTTCTGTTTCCGGAAGTGAAACCACATCGGGCGCATTCGTTGCAGGAACGCATGGTAGTTGGAGCAACGATTTGGCGATTCGGGTTTCGCATACAACTACGAAAAATCTGTTTGAGAAGGCGTGCTCGTTTCTGGTTCAGGGAGACGCATCCGGTTCAGGTTTGAGAAGAGAAGCATCAGGTCCAGTTTCGGTTTCGAATTGCTGAGATGATTCAAGTCAAGGTGGAGATTTGTTGGGTTGTTTGACTTGCAATCAAAGTAGGCAAGTTTGGGTGGGGAGGCCAATGTTGTTTCCTTATAGTTTTGGTAATGTTTGGTTAAGGAAAGGAGAATAATTATGGGCTACATGTGACATCTTCCTACTAGTATAAATAAATGTTATGCCTTTGTTTAGTAGTAGCACACACAAAGTAACATTGGGCAATTTTGAGAGCTTTTGTGAGTGTGTGTCTCAGGTGGGTGTTTCGGGTAGCCGCCGTGGTCGTTGTGGCCACGGCGGCATGCACTGTAATCGGGTTCTCTTCTCAATAAAATATCTGGTTCTGGTCGTGGATTAGCTAGCGGGTTCGTTACGAATTCGTTAGTGAACCACGTTAAATATCTGTCTCGTTCTTGTTTTGATTTCGTCGTTCTTGCTCGAATACCCACACGTTATAACAAACTGATAACGGAGCTCTGAAACAGGAGTTCTGTTACAACAAAATCAATTCAACCCCCTCTAGGTGCTCCCTTCCAGGTTCCATTAAATAAAGTCCTAGAGTTTGGTTCTTCACAAGTAGAAGGTGGTGTTCCTCCCCCATCATCAGAAGGTGCTGCATTCCCTCCTTTGGATCCCTCTTTGGTGCCCTCTAATGCAATCATCCCCTACATCATGGAGTAAATCAATGGCTTTGATTTTAGTTGTGGTTAGGAGTCTTTTCAATCCTTGTAATGTTTATATTTGGTTGCTCTTCTGGGATTTGAACTAGTAGTTGATGTTTCTTTGTTGGACTAGTTTGTATGTGCTATTTTGCTTAATCTATGGTAATCTTCATATTTTCAATAAAAAAAAAAAAAAAAAAACACAATTCAATCCAATCACCTAGATGTAGGGGATGATTGCATTAGAGGTTAGGGGGCATAAATTGATTTTTAGAACAATTACTTTTGTTCTAACCACTAACTTCATTTGTGTAGATATTGACCAATGATGTTGCACAAATAAAATTAGTGACTTTGTAAAAATAAATTTTTGCTTTGTAAGAATCACTATCCTTGTTGTATGGTTGGTCGTTGCTTTGTACAGAAAAAAATATAGGAACAACAAATTGACCGGTGAATAATTTTGCGTATAGAAGAGTCCTTCTGCGAAAGCAATTTATCACTTTCATGAAAAGCCTCAACACCTGCGTTGAGGTTTGATGTGTCTCTTTGTATAGTTCTAGTTAAACTCTCTTTGCAAAACAACCTTTGGAAGTGAATGATAGTTGATGATGGCTTTTCTTTTCCATTTTGTTGAAAGTTGTGAAACTTGGACACCAGTAAAAGCAAGACCAAACCTATGTAATGATGTCTTGTTTGCTTCCACTTCCAAGAGCTTTTGGTAAGAGAAATTATCATTGTTACTGAGTTGCTGACAGGACACTTTCAAGTCTGAGCTGCACATAATCACAATTACGAAGTTTGTATAAATTTTATGTTGTGATGCTTCATGGAGTACTACTATATTAGCACTTTCAATAGCACTGAGAGATCTCTCGTACCATATGAAGGGTACAAATCTGTGTTAAGAACTTAATTAGTGTTCTATTAAGCATATCAATCAAAGTTTGTAATAGCGAGAGTATACGTAGTTAATAGCGATAGTATACGTAGTCTAGGAACTAAAATATAGTATCGCTATTAACTACGTATACTCTCGCTATTAGTTTGGAGTACTTCTGTACCCAGTTTTTATGTCTAGAGCTTCAAGCATTTACAATGAAGTCATTAAAGTTCAGGGTGTGATCATGGAAAAAACAAACCATGCATTTTTAATGGTGAGAAACACAAAATCAAAATAAAATAATAATGCGATTACAAGTAAAATGACACAAGAACTTGTAAAGATGTTTTCGGAAAAGCAGTAAGCCGTGGGAGAAACACAAATACAATGGATTCACAAGTTGCCTTGTAATTTGACTGCCGTTGTTCACGATACTGTCAAAAAATTACCGGAGTTTATGATTCCGTCAAGTTTTGTGCGCATCAATGTACTTTAGTCGTAGATCTGGAATTAGTTATTCATGTAACTATTTATGTCTAGTTTTGTGCCCAGCTCTCTCTCTCTCTCTTCTCTCAAAGGAGGGACAGATGTGGCAACAAAGGTCTAGAATTCAGTGGCTTCAAAGTGGGGATAAAAACACGGCCTTTTTTCATCGAAAGGCCTCGGCTAGAAAGGCAAGAAATACTATTAAAGGGCTTGAAGACTCTAACGGTGATTGGAAGACCGAAGATGAAGACATTGTTAGAGTGCTTGCAAATTATTTTGAAGATCTTTTTGATTCATCTCATCCAACCCAGGAGGATATGGATCCGATGCTACAGCTTATTGATCGTGGGATCAGTGATGAAGACAGTGCCTTCTTAGAAAGTCCTTTCACCTTGAAGGAGGTCACTGAGAGCCTTAATCAGATTGGTCCAATTAAAGCACCAGGTGCAGACGGTTTTCCCACACTATTTTTTCAGAAATACTGGAGTGTCCTAAAAGATGATGTGGGGGGATGTGTGCTCTGGATCTTAAATGGTGAAGAAAGCATTGCTGCCTTCAATCACACTCTTTTGGCGCTAATCCCTAAAGTCAAACAGGTCAGAAAACCCTCTGAACTTAGGCCGATTAGCCTATGTACTGTTATTTACAAACTCGTTTCTAAAACGATGGCTAATAGATTGAAGCTGGTACTACCATCTATCATATCCGAAAGTCAATCTGCCTTCGTTCCAGGTAGACTGATTACGGATAATACGATCACAGCCTTTGAACTCCTCCATACCATGAGGCATAGAATAAAAGGCAAGGAAGGCTTTCTAGCCCTTAAAACGGACATTAGTAAAGCCTATGATCGTGTAGAGTGGACGTTTCTATTGCAGATTCTACGAAAGATGGGTTTTGGCCCTAGATGGGTTAATTTGGTTGAAGATTGTATTACTACTCCTACTTTCTCTTTAATTTTTAAAGGGCAAGTAGTGGGAAATATAGTGCCCAAACGGGGGCTTCGTCAAGGCTGCCGAATCTCACCGTATTTATTTTTATTTTGCGGTGAATTGCTCTCTCGTGCGCTCTCGAAAGCTATGTCTACGGGTACTATTACAGGGGTGGCTGCATCGAGAGGAGGACCAAGGGTGTCGCACCTCTTTTTTGCCGATGACAGCCTTATTTTTACAAAAGCTACAACAGAGGAGGTACTAGCCCTATCTACTTTATTACATGATTATGAAAAAACTACTGGGCAAAAAATAAATTTTGCAAAATCTTCTGTAGTCTTCTCCTCCAATGTGCCGGATGAGGTTACGGTTCAGTTGAGCAATCTGTGTGGAGTCCGTAAAGAGTCCATACACGAACGTTATTTGGGCTTACCTACAGAAATTGGACGAAAGAAAATGTCAAGTTTTCAGAACATCCAAGATAGGGTCCAAACAAAACTCTCATGTTGGAATGAGAGATTTTTATCTCAAGCTGGGAAAGAAGTGTTAATTAAATCAGTGATTGAGGCGATACCTACCCATTCGATGAGCAGTTTCAAATTGCCAGCCTCCCTCTGCGACAAACTTGAATCTGATATGGCAAAGTTCTGGTGGGGTACTGATGAAAAGAAACGAAGAATTAGTTGGATCTCTTGGAACAGATTGAAAAAATCAAAAGAGGTGGGAGGACTTAGCTTTCGTCATCTTCAATTATTCAACTGTGCCATGATTGGGAAACAGATATGGACACTCCTGTTGAATCCAACCAGCCTCTTAGCAAGAGTTTTACGGCATAAGTATTATAAAGATACAGGACTATTAAAAGCAACAGCCAAACAGGATAGTTCTTATCTTTGGAAGAGTATTCTGTCCAGTAAAGACTTGGTTCTAAGCGGCTGTCGATGGCGTATGGGCAATGGAGAGAACCTGAAAGCGTACATGGACCCCTGGTTGTACCGTGCGGACTCCTTCAGACCTTTAACGTCGTGCCCGAACCAGTATAGCCAACTCAGAGTGTCTGACCTGATCACAGAAGATCGAACGTGCGATTTAGTCAAGTTAAACCAATTATTTTGGAAGGAAGATGTTGAAGAAATTCAAAGACTGCTATTCCAAAAAATCCTGTAGCCGACAGACTTATATGGAACTTCTCAGATAGTGGCAATTATACGGTAAAATCCGGATATGAGTTGCTTAAACGACAAGAAGAATTGAAGCATGTTGTTCAAACTGGAAGTTATTCGAACCCAACCCCAAATTGGTGGACACCCTTTTGGAAACAAAAAATTCCCAAAAGAGTGCTCTACACAACTTGGAGAGCTTTTCTGAAAAGCTTACCGGTTCGTGAAAATCTCTTAAAAAAAGGGATAGATCTTGATACTTGTTGTGAAATTTGCAAAAAAGAGAGAGAAGATGAAACTCATCTGTTTGTCTTCTGCTCTTTTGCCAGAACCTGCTGGGTTGCTCTCCTTGGCCCCGATTTTATTCCGAAAACCCACATGCACTTTCAGATCTGGTGGGTCTCCACCTTCCTTGCAGCAAGAAAAGAGGAAAGATTGTGTATGAGTGTTCTCGTTTGGTGCTTATGGAAGAATAGGAACTCTCTTCTTTTCAAGGGTATCAAAAGAAATCCAGAAGATGTGATAAAGCAAGTTGAAGATTACCTCGGGGAATTTGCAGGAATTAACCAAGAGCTGCAAATGGAAGTCACGACTCAGACTGTAAATTCTCCGGTTCGGCCTCCACCAAAGCCGCCGGAGAGTTGGGTGATTGTCAACACAGATGCAGCTTGGGATCCCAATCGGAAAAAAGCAGCCAGTGGAGTTACAATCCGATCGGATCTGGGTGTCTTCATCGCCGGAATGGCAAATCCGATCCCTTTCTCAAGTTCTGCGAAGGCTGCTGAAGCGTTTGCTCTGAGAGAGGGAATCGATTTTGCCATCAAAAGAGGACATGCAAAGCTCTAGTTGGAATCGGACTCTCTTTCTCTAGTGAGAGAGTTGAACAGATTGAGAGAAGGAAAAGAGCCGGAGGATGTTACCGAGGTGGAGAGCATTCTCGAAGAAGCTTTAACTCTCCTCGAGAACACGGAAGAGTTTGAGGCGGTCCACGTATCAAGGAAGTGGAACACGTGTGCCCACACGTTTGCCAGAAAATCACTTCAAACGTCCGATTTTATTTTTTCAATTTCTGAAACCCCTCTATGGGCCTCATCTGTATTGGACGCTGATTTGTTGGGCCGTTTTTCTGGCCCGGTAGTTTAATAAATGGATTCTCTTCAAAAAAAAAGAACTTGTAAAGATGTTTTCGGAAAAACACGAATACAATGGATTTTCAAGTTGGCTTGTAATTTGACTGCAGTTGTTCACGATACTGTCAAAATCCGGAGTTTGTGATTCCGTCAAGTTTTGTGCGCATCACCGTACTTTAGTCATAGATCTGGAATTAGTTATTCATGTAACTATTTATGTCAAACCTTTTTCCGACTCATACCATTATGCCACATCTCCTATCGCCCGATATGAAATCAGAAGAAGCACTATTTGTACCTTTTTAATATTTAGTTGGTCTATCTGTGACCCATTTGACATTCTAAATTGGAACCTTTGTCATCAATTATTCCGATTCTTAACTGATGTGTCAAAATTTTAATGCTCACAATAAATCAAACAAAAGAAAAAATGATCAAAATGATCTGCATCTTTCTTGGCAGCTAATATAAATTATGTGAAAAGACAGACTTTGGATTGTATTATGTTGGGCCAACCTTCTTTCCCCCTTGCTTTTGATCAAAATCTCATTTTTATTGCATAATTAAGCTTTAATTATGACATAAATAGTTTTTCTCTTTTTTAATAAAGGAAAGAAAAAACTCATCTTTAGAATTAGAAGTGTACTTCTTTAAGGGCTTTGGGCCCTCAATATGACTTTGCACTATTTGTGGTGGGCTTTACAAGGGGTAGTTGTCCTTGTTATTTTCCTTTTACTATTTCTTTGACTAAGATGTTTATCTTCTTTCGTTTTATCTAAACTGCAAATAAATGGGACAAACAGAACCTCCAGGTAACTCCTGGGGAGGTAAAACTCAACATTTCGTGATCATTCAGTTCATAAGTTTTAACCCAATAGAAAGAACTTAATTAAAATGAACCAAAGAGTGTCACATAAGTCGGCTAGTCTGTATACGAGGTACGTTCAAATCAGATCTGTTAATTTTAACCTATATTTTGTTCATTAATTCATTATAGCTCCCACTAAAACTAGATAATAACCCTCACAATTCATGTTTATTCGCCAAACTATTTTCTTTTAATTATTTTAGCCGCTACTGAAGCAAAAACTTGGATCCGGCCGCCTCTGTACGTACCACCCACGAAGATGTGTTCAAGTACTCGGCTTTTTATGCTTCACAAGTTCCTCAAGTTTGATCAAATGGATTTCTCAAAAAAAAAGTCTGATCAGATGGAAAGAAGTGAGTATTTCTCTATCTATTTGGGAGAAAAGTGATGAAGATGAAGAACCAGATTCCTTCATGCAAAATGGAAGCAGTCTTTCTTGGCAAGGCTCCTAAATCATCAGAGGACTTTTCTGGTACTATCAGCAAACTTTAGGAAAGTTTAAATCAAGAGGAAAGAACAACCACCTAGAAGACTCATTTCTTTGGATCAATTATATAAAATAAAATTGAAATTCATACAGCAAGCTGGAATAGCTCAGTTGGTTAGAGCGTGTGGCTGTTAACCACAAGGTCGGAGGTTCGACCCCTCCTTCTAGCGTCATCTTTTCTCATTTTTTGAGTTTCATGTATGTTTGTTTTTTTTTGAGAAACATGTATGTTTTGAAATGAAAAGTCTAGCTGAACAAATCTCCAAACAAGGATGTTGATAAATATGGGGGATGTTTAGATAGTCTCATCCCTTTCTGTGTAAGATTTTGTTTTGCGTGATTTTAGCGTCATCTTTTCTCATTTTTTGAGTTTCATGTATTTTTTTTTTTTTTTTTTTTTTTTTTTTTTGAGAAACATGTATGTTTTGAAATGAAAAGTCTAGCTGAACAAATCTCCAAACAAGGATGTTGATAAATATGGAGGATGTTTAGATAGTCTCATCACTTTCTGTGTAAGATTTTGTTTTGCGTGATTTTTTTCCCCTCTGACACGGCTCATTTTGAAAAAGACCCGTCACTTACACGTATGTGAAATAATTATTGCATATTTACAAGTAATTGCGGGTCTGTTTGGACATAATGATGATGGAGATAATTCCAATTAGGATGAAGACATGTGATAAGTATGATACAAAGACGACAATTTGATAAGATCCACCCATTTCTTTCTTTATGGAGGATTCAACAACTGGTTGATTGATTAGTTTCCTAACCTAATTATGATACTCCCACTAATTAGGCCATTAAGGAAATAGATTCATGGAACATCACTGATTTGATTCTACCCACCTACCTCATAAGATAGATTCAGAAAATTAGAAGTGCTTCATCTTGTAAACTTGAATATACCTATCATCTCAATTCCTGACTTTCTGTTTTATATTTTAAAAACGAGTTTTCAATACTATATTTGTATCTGTGCGAATTCTCAAAGAGTGCTGATGTTGTGCTAGCCGGGGCATCTGAGCTAAGCGATTGCTTGGAGTTTAGAAAATCTTTAAAACATTTTCACTTAAAGAGCATCACGTCAATAACTCTTGGTAGAGCTATAGTCAAAGTATCAAAGTCGTGTCTTCCTTCACTTAGTCAAATTTGGTGAAACCTTGCAGAGTCCATCTTTTTAACAGCTGCAATGATAAAAGCTAAGCTGCAATAGGTCAAAAGATGAGTGCAAAGACCATTTTATTTGACTTCACCTACAGTTATCTTTTATGTCACCCTCTTCATTTAAGAAACAAGAGATGCAATGTGTTAGTTATAAGATACAGAAACAAATGGAGATTTTAGCCGTTTGAGAAAATCTCAGCAAGTGTAGCTGTGTTCAATCTTTAGCTTGATGGACTGATTATCTGAGTTTAGTTATGGACACGTTACATACGTACATGCATGTTATGTAATACTACTACCACACATAGAGATATACAACAAACAATTATACACGGGAGTGAAATGTGCATACTTTTGTGTTTAGGAAATTATAGTGTAAAACTGAAATTTGAAAAATGTTCGGTTTCACCAGCTTTTTTGGGTTCTTTTTCTTAAACAACAAAATGACTAATTTAATATTTTTTTGGTATTTACATACTATGAGTCTATGACAACTATTTTTTTTTTCACCAGCAACGAAAGATATCATTCAAAGAAAACGATTACACAACACAAAGGGGCATACCCCTAGAAACAAAAGACGAGCCAAGTCTCCTACCATAAACTAGCCACTACTTAGAAACAGACTACACCTATTGGGATACATGCTCAAAGTCCCCAATAAACTACCCTATGCAAACGATCCGGCCCAGTAAGGCCCAAGAGCCTCCAATCTCCTCAGACGCCACAAGAAAAAGCCCAATTAAACGGCCCAAAACAAAACCATTCGTGACCTAGTTCAGAGGGTGGTGCGGAGATGCTACGCCTCAAGGCAGCCAAACCGCGGAGCGCCACCAAGCAAGCAAGGGCCACCAGCCGGCTCAAGTGTCGGTAACCCGAGAAACAAGAGGGTGTCGTGATCGTCTCCCGGAGAGCTGTTTAAGGGCCGGCATTAGTGGTGTCGGTGGGCGGTGAGGGGACCACTCCGGGAGGCTAGGCTTAACCAAGCCGTGTTTCAGCCTAGCCAAGGGGGAGGGGGAGAGAGTTGCCCCACAACCGGGGGAAGGGGGGACAGTGTTGGAATAGATGCCCTAGAGGCAATCGTAGATTTAGTATGAACAATGTTTTGGCTAGAATATTCATTTATTATTTATGGCGATATTTAATATAATGAAGTCCTTAGATAAATTGTGTTATTTATCTTAAATGTCCCTAGTCCATTATATTGATTAATAGGGCAATCAAATATAGACTAGTATATGGGTAGATTGATATGGAGATATCAAGTCTAACATATGGGTATGCATTAGGAGTAATGGCATACTGGACTGACCCACGACGAAAAGGATACATTATATTATGTAAAGTCACAATCGCTTTTCGTAGTGCTAATATTATTGCAACCCTTAGACTTGAAGTCACTAGATACTCTAGTTGTGAAATATTGCGCTTTGATGTTATCAAACGTTACACCGTAACTGGGTAATCATAAAGGTGGCTATCGGGCGTAATAGGAAGCAAGCTTAGAGATCGTAGTGATGTAGATAGGATTTGTCCCTCCCACATAATGGGGGTAAATATCCACGGCCACTCGAGGGATGAGGCTTATTGAATGTCTGGCCAGACTCAGATAAATTAATATTGAGATATTAATGTTATCTGCAAGCATAAGCATATTCCCAGGATCGAGGAACTATGGATTGGATATACGAGTGTGACTATTTATGTCTCGTGTCCAATCCGGATATGGAGACAAAGGGATAATGCAATATGACATATTGGGCACAAAGGTTTGTCGGGATCACTGACTTTTTCTATTGGTTGGGTGGCATGGATGTGTTGCTAGACACCGCTCCATGTTAGTAATAGTTACTACCAACTATATAGAAACCTATGGGGTCACACGTCAAATAGAGTAGAGCTAGATTTGGGATTAATTAATATGGATTAATTAATAGAAGGATCATTGTGCAACACCTTGCAAACTTAGTAGGACTAATTTGCAAGGAAGGGAATAGTTCTAGTCCTACTAGAACAAGAAAACTCTTTTATGGAAACAACAAGGAGTTGTTGGAGTATATAAAGGAGGCTCTAGGTTCCTTCCCACTACATGAGTTATTAATCATAACACACAAAGAGTGGGAGAGAACAAAAGAGAGAGCAAGACAAGTAGCTAGGGCCGAAACCCTAGCCACTCGTCCGCCCCTACCCGACGGCAAGAGAGGGCCGCCTCCTTCTCTTGTGCTTTGGTGATTTGTTGCTTTGATCTTCATCCCTCTTCCTCCAAGGTTCAAGCTAGCACTTGAAAGAAGGAAGAATCTAGATCTCACCTCTAGACGTGGATCAACCGTAGAGACAAGGACATCATTCTTCGTGTGATCTCACAAATCAAAAGGTACACATGTTCTATGTCCTTAATCATGTTATGATGTCTCTTCCTGTGATCCTTGGTGGGCTTTGAGTAGGATTAATTTTTGTTATTCCGCTGCGTTACCTACGTCAAAACCAACAGTGGTATCAGAGCCACAGGTCGTAGAGCATAACATGATATTATGTGTTTACGATTTCAGTTCATACACCGTATTATTGTTTATTACGCGAAAACTGAAAAATTGGCATAGTAGATGCAATATTGAATTTGATTCAATCAAACATGACCCAATTTAACATTGGATGTTAGAATTGGTGAGTTTAATCACATAGGATGTGAATAATTGGGTTCTTGAAAAATTAGGGTTCATGGGCACATGATTGAAAAGGGGTTTTCAATTATGGAAATAAAATTATGGAAACAACCTTGCTTGGGCAACAAGGAAGGAGGAAGGGGACTAGGGCCGAAACCCTAGCCGCCCGCCCCTCCCTTGCGCGCCAAGCAAGGCCGCGGCCTCCTAGGCGTGCGGCGGTCCTAGGGTTCGGGCCACTTGATGGCTTGGACCCTTTGGACCGTTGTGAAACCCTAGTTACCCAATTTTATTAAAATTAAACAAGCGCGTTAAAAAATTGGTTTTAACTGTATTATGTGCTTTATTGCATGGTGGATGGATATGGCCTAGGATTGTGGATGTTTATTGTTTTGTGGTTTGGTTTACGGCCTGCGAGCTGATCAAATTAATGTAATAATTAATTAAGTTTTACGGCCTGCGAGTCGTTCTTTTTCTCCTCGACATGTGAGGCTTTTATTATTTATTTATTCTAGATGTTAGGCTAGAATTAGAAATATTTAGATGATAGCCAAGAACATGGAGAAGAAGACCGGAGAACCAAAGGAGCCAAAAGACATCCCTAGGCGCGCAGCTATGGTGGAGCACATGGAGATGAGCTCGGCACTTTAGGGCAATTAGATATTATCATTGGCTTGATAATATCATTAGTCTAGAGGCCATATCCATGCCACGTTTTTTTTATTTTGTGGATGTTTATTATTCATGCCTTGTTATTTATTTTGTGTGTATGGCGCTACAAGCAAAACAATAACAAGATAATAATAAACAAAGTTGGTCTTTTATTGTGGATGGCCCAATCCAAATAAGTAGACCATGTTGATAAAGATCAACCAAACAAATTAAAGAAATCCCTCAAATTAAATATTGCGTTTTGCCTTCTCTTGCCAAAACACCCTTCATGATCATGGCCTATTAAAATTCGGGCTTGCCAAAGCAAGGCGATTTTAATTTCCATGATGTGTCGCGGACGACGCAAGCAAGTAATGCGTGTATGTTGAAAGTAAGAGGTTGGACGCAACTAGGCAAGAGTCAATTGGATTGATGAGCTTAGAGGCATGACAATTAGGAGTTATCCAATTGGATAAAGAATAAAAGGAATTTATTCACCTAATTGGACCAAGAGTTGCATGGGATGCAATTGGAATGGTTCCTACCTAAATAACCAATTCTTGGGTGACTTGCCAAAGCAAGCTCAAGGAGAAGTGAAATAAGGATCTTGGACCCACTAGAAAATATAAAGATATTTTCCGCTTTAATAGTGAGGGCTATTAATCCGAGAAAATTAGTGGGAGCTATATTTAATGATCTAGCCATTGTTAAATATAGTTAAATTGTTCAAAATACTAAATTGCATATTTCTCATTTTGTAGAATTCCAAATGGCAAACAACAACGCATCGAGTTCATCCCTACGATCTGTCCTTGAGAAGGATAAATTGTCTGGAACAAATTTCCTTGACTGGTACAGAAACTTGAGGATTGTCCTCAAGCAAGAAAAGAAGCTGTACGTCTTGGACACTCCAATTCCAGACCCACCACAAGATGAGTCTCTACTAGCGGCAGTAAGGGCACGTCAGAAACATGTTGATGATTCTAATGACGTGACTTGCCTCATGCTTTGTACCATGACTAGTGAGCTTCAGAAGCAACACGAGAACATGGAAGCCTATGATATGATCAGACACTTGAAACAATTGTTTCAGGAACAGGCAAGGCATGAGCGCTATGAGGTGTCTAAAGCGTTGTTCAAAAGTAGTCTTGCAGAGGGGAATCCAGTAGGCCCTCATGTACTCCGAATGATCGGGTACATAGAGAACCTTGAGAGACTGGGGTTCCCACTCGGCCAGGACTTGGCGACTGATCTCGTCTTGCAATCGTTGCCTGACAGTTATAATCAGTTCATTATGAACTATAATATGAATGAGATCAACAAGTCTTTGCCAGACCTATTGAACATGCTAAAGACAGCTGAGCAAAGCATCAATAAAGGCAAGGGCAAAGCCATAATGATGGTGCACAAGAAGAAGGGCAAGTCAGTTGCATCTACTTCAAAAGGAAAACGCAAGAAAGTTGCGAAATCCAAGGATGCCCTAAAGCCTAGTGGAGGCGTGGCTAAAGGTGAATGTCACTACTGCAGCCAGCCGGGTCACTGGAAGAGGAATTGCCCTAAGTATCTGGAGGATAAGAAGCTTGGAATAGTGATTCCACCACCACCAGGTATTTATGTTATAGACGTTAATCTTTCTATTTCATCATCCTGGGTATTAGATACCGGATGTGGATCTCACATTTGTCGTAATGTGCAGGATTTGAAAAGAAGTAGAAGATTGCGAAAAGGGGAGATAGACTTGCGCGTCGGGAATGGAGCAAAGGTTGCTGCATTGGCTGTAGGCGTTTATGAGCTATCTTTGCCTTCTGGACTTATTTTAGAATTAGACAATTGCTTTTATGTGCCTGCTATGAGCAGAAACATTATTTCCGCTTCTTGTTTGGACGAGAAAGGTTTTTCTATTTCAATAAAGGACAAGTGTTGCTCCATTTATTTTGATAGTATGCACTATTGTAGTGCGCATTTGTCTAATGGATTGTATATCCTTGATCTAAATAATCCAATCTATAACATAAATACTAAAAGGATTAAAACTAATGATTTAAATCCTACATATCTATGGCACTGTCGTTTAGGCCATATAAATGAGAAACGCATATCTAGACTCCATAAGGATGGACTTCTAGACTCATTTGATTTGGAATCATATGAGACATGTGAATCTTGTTTATTAGGAAAAATGACAAAGTCCCCTTTCAATAAGAAAGGCGAACGGACTAGTGAGTTATTGGCACTCATACATACTGATGTATGCGGACCATTCCCCACGCCTGCCAGAGGTGGTTATACCTACTTCATCACATTTACTGATGATTTCAGTAGATATGGATTTGTATACCTTATGAAGGCCAAATCCGAATCCTTTGAATTGTTCAAAGAATTCAAGAGTGAAGTAGAGAAGCAACTTGGCAAGAGTATTAAAGCCCTACGATCGGATCGTGGAGGAGAATACTTAAGCCAAGAGTTTGATGAGTATCTTAGAGAGTGTGGGATAATATCCCAGCTCACTCCACCCGGAACACCACAATGGAATGGTGTATCTGAGAGGAGGAATCGCACTCTATTAGATATGGTGCGATCTATGATGTCTCAAACAGATCTTCCGATATCCTTTTGGGGACATGCTCTAATGACTGCAGCTTTTACCATTAACCGTGTTCCATCCAAATCAGTCATGAAGACGCCATATGAGATATGGACTGGGAGGCGTCCCATAGTGTCGTTTATGAAGATTTGGGGCTGCGACGTCTATGTAAAGCGTTTACAGACAGACAAGCTCGGGCCTAAAGCGGATAAGTGTAAGTTTGTGGGATATCCTAAGGAAACTAAAGGATATTACTTCTATAACCCTACCGAAAACAAAGTGTTTGTTGCTCGGACCGGCGTGTTTCTAGAAAGAGAACTAGTCTCTAAAGAAGCAAGTGGGAGGGTTGTAGAACTTGAAGAAATTCATGAACCACAAACCACTGAACAAATAATGGAACATGAACAGGAACCACAAGAAGTTGTGGAAGAACCTGTTCAGGTAACACAGGAACTCCGTAGATCAGGAAGAGTGCGTCATGAGCCAGAGAGGTATGGACTTCTCGTGACTGAGCCCGATGACGTACCACTCATGGATGATGAGCCTGCAAACTATGGAGAAGCCATGAATGGCCCAGACTCTAAGAGGTGGCTAGAAGCCATGAGATCCGAAATGGATTCCATGTACACCAACAAAGTATGGACTTTGGTGGAACCACCCGAAGGGGCTCGACCCATAGGGTGCAAGTGGGTCTTCAAGAAGAAGACCGACATGGATGGCAAGGTAGTTGCCTATAAGGGCCGATTGGTGGCCAAAGGTTATAGACAGATTCATGGTATTGACTATGATGAGACCTTTTCACCAGTCGCCATGACTAAATCCATTCGAATCTTGCTTGCTATTGCAGCATACTACGACTATGAGATTTGGCAAATGGATGTCAAAACAGCGTTCCTTTATGGGAACCTCCTTGAGGATGTGTACATGACACAACCAGAGGGTTTTGAGGATCCAGAGAATGCCAATAAAGTCTGTAAGCTGCAAAGATCCATTTATGGATTAAAGCAAGCTTCTAGGAGCTGGAATCGACGTTTTGATGACGCGGTCAAAGAGTTTGGCTTCATCAAGAACGAAGATGAGCCTTGTGTTTACAAGAAGGTTAGTGGGAGCTCTATAGTATTTCTGGTCTTGTATGTGGATGACATACTAATCATTGGCAATGATATTCCTACTCTGCAATCTGTTAAAGATTGGCTAGGAAAGTGCTTTGCGATGAAAGACTTAGGAGACGCAGCCTATATACTGGGTATAAAGATCTATAGAGATAGATCTAAAAGGTTGATTGGCCTAAGTCAGAGTACATATATTGACAAGGTGTTGAAGAGGTTCAACATGCAAGATTCCAAGAAGGGATTCTTGCCCATGTCACATGGAGTCACTCTTTCCAAGAATGACTGTCCCTCCAATGAGATGGAGAAGGACCGCAAGAGCAGGATACCCTATGCTTCGGCCATAGGATCCATCATGTACGCCATGCTATGTACTAGACCAGACGTATCATACGCGTTGAGTATGGTGAGCAGATATCAGTCCAATCCGGGTGAGAGTCACTGGATTGCTGTCAAGAACATCCTAAAGTACTTGAGAAGAACTAAGGATGTATTCTTGATATTTGGAGGAATGGAAGAGCTAAGTGTAAAGGGTTACACTGACGCAAGCTTCCAAACCGACAAGGATGATTACAGATCGCAGTCTGGATATGTGTTTTGCCTGAATGGAGGAGCTGTGAGCTGGAAGAGTTCCAAGCAAGGCACAGTCGCTGATTCTACAACAGAAGCTGAGTACATTGCTGCTGCGGAAGCGGCGAAAGAGGCAGTATGGATAAAGAAATTTATCACTGAGTTCGGTGTGGTCCCTAGCATAGTGGATCCCGTAGAGTTGTACTGTGACAACTCTGGGGCAATCGCACAGGCAAAGGAACCAAGATCGCACCAAAAGTCAAAGCATGTACTTAGGAGATTCCATCTTATTCGTGATATGATCGATCGAGGAGATGTGAAGATATGCAAGATTCCGACAGATGACAACGTGTCAGATCCGCTCACGAAACCTCTTGCGCAGCGAAAGCATGAAGGGCACGCCAAATCTATAGGCATTCGAGATGCGCCAGATTGGCTCTAGTGCAAGTGGGAGACTGTTGGAATAGATGCCCTAGAGGCAATCGTAGATTTAGTATGAACAATGTTTTGGCTAGAATATTCATTTATTATTTATGGCGATATTTAATATAATGAAGTCCTTAGATAAATTGTGTTATTTATCTTAAATGTCCCTAGTCCATTATATTGATTAATAGGGCAATCAAATATAGACTAGTATATGGGTAGATTGATATGGAGATATCAAGTCTAACATATGGGTATGCATTAGGAGTAATGGCATACTGGACTGACCCACGACAAAAAGGATACATTATATTATGTAAAGTCACAATCGCTTTTCGTAGTGCTAATATTATTGCAACCCTTAGACTTGAAGTCACTAGATACTCTAGTTGTGAAATATTGCGCTTTGATGTTATCAAACGTTACACCGTAACTGGGTAATCATAAAGGTGGCTATCGGGCGTAATAGGAAGCAAGCTTAGAGATCGTAGTGATGTAGATAGCATTTGTCCCTCCCACATAATGGGGGTAAATACCCACGGCCACTCGAGGGATGAGGCTTATTGAATGTCTGGCCAGACTCAGATAAATTAATATAGAGATATTAATGTTATCTGCAAGCATAAGCATATTCCCAGGATCGAGGAACTATGGATTGGATATACGAGTGTGACTATTTATGTCTCGTGTCCAATCCGGATATGGAGACAAAGGGATAATGCAATATGACATATTGGGCACAAAGGTTTGTCGGGATCACTGACTTTTTCTATTGGTTGGGTGGCATGGATGTGTTGCTAGACACCGCTCCATGTTAGTAATAGTTACTACCAACTATATAGAAACCTATGGGGTCACACGTCAAATAGAGTAGAGCTAGATTTGGGATTAATTAATATGGATTAATTAATAGAAGGATCATTGTGCAACACCTTGCAAACTTAGTAGGACTAATTTGCAAGGAAGGGAATAGTTCTAGTCCTACTAGAACAAGAAAACTCTTTTATGGAAACAACAAGGAGTTGTTGGAGTATATAAAGGAGGCTCTAGGTTCCTTCCCACTACATGAGTTATTAATCATAACACACAAAGAGTGGGAGAGAACAAAAGAGAGAGCAAGACAAGTAGCTAGGGCCGAAACCCTAGCCACTGTCCGCCTACCCGACGGCAAGAGAGGGCCGCCTCCTTCTCTTGTGCTTTGGTGATTTGTTGCTTTGATCTTCATCCCTCTTCCTCCAATGTTCAAGCTAGCACTTGAAAGAAGGAAGAATCTAGATCTCACTTCTAGACGTGGATCAACCGTAGAGACGAGGACATCATTCTTCGTGTGATCTCACAAATCAAAAGGTACACATCTTCGATGTCCTTAATCATGTTATGATGTCTCTTCCTGTGATCCTTGGTGGGCTTTGAGTAGGATTAATTTTTGTTATTCCGCTGCGTTACCTACGTCAAAACCAACAGACAGTCACTAAATGCCAGATCTAGAACTTGGGAAGGGGGAGGGGATAGATCAGGAGTACCTCAGCCGAGGGTTGAAGCCGAAACAGGGGGATGGCTGGTGGGGGGAGGTTGAGGAGGCGGCTGCAGCAGAAAGGAGGGCGGCGGCAGAGGCCCTAGAGCAGCAGCAACGACCGTGGAGCAGGGCGGCGGGGCATCAGGCCGTGGCAGCGGCGGCGGCGACAAGAGAGGGTCAGGGTAGTTGAAAGCCATAACTGGAGTCCATTTGGACGTCGGAGAGGGGCGCTCCCGACTCCGATACCGGCGGGAGGGTTGGTGCTGCGCGGATCTGGAGCAAAGCCGGCGTGGGCTGAGATATTTGCCACGAAATAAGCCGGTGGGGAGCAGCGAAGTCTGAGAATGAAGTGGCGGCGTGGTTGGAGGGGCAGAGGAGGGTCACAAGAAGTGGGCGGCGGGCGGCAGCTCCATGGAGGAGGAGGAGCCGCCGCCGCCTGAGGGAGGGTTTAGGGTTTTTTTTTTCTCAGAAAACTTTTTATGACAACTAATTTGATTTGCCTTACTTTTATTAGTAAATATAAAAAATGAAAAACGATTATCTTCACTAACAAATAAGTGTTGAATCACTAACTTTTTACATCAAATTTTTCATCAAACACGTACACTTTTTTTCATTAACTTTTTTGTCAGGTTTTTTTCTACCACAACTAAATAGTCGCCTTAAAAATTCAGAAAATCATAACAACCCACCCTCAGTCTTGAGTGGTAGATTGGAGCATTGGGCTATGGATACTGATTAGGTTGCCGAAATTGTTCGACCTTTTCGGCCCAATCTCTTGAGTGGCCTTTTAGTGAGTTTTGTGGGCTAGAATTAATCTGGGCTGGGCAGCAACTCATATAATTGATTAGAGAGGGGAGACGGAAAGTTGGTTGGCTCACCTTAACACCTCCTACCTTTGAGGTTGGTGAACCTTTTTTTTTTTTTTTTTAAATAATGTGTCAGTTAATAAATGATGTAGAACATTATGTATTTATGTTTTTATTGTACTCTTGGAGTCTCAACCTACAAAATCGCATTGTAAGCGAGTGTTATGAAGTGACTCTCTTCTATCACTCCTTCCTCTCTGTAATTTCCTTCACTGCTTGTGCATAATAATGTTCTCAGCGCTGCTTTAATTTATTTTATTTTACTAGTAAGGGGCACGTGCTTTGCACGTGGGCTGTACAATTGCTAAAGTCAAAATGTGAGGTTCTGCTTCAAAGAAAATGATTACTGATTAATATAATGAATTTGGATCAAAGATTATGTGTGAGACCAAACATAGTATAATAAACAAAGTGAATGCGAAGCAGTTCCCACTAAATTAGAATGTACACATAATTCAGTTACAACTCAATTTCTAATACCAATTTCAAAGTATTGTTTGACAAATTTTAATTTAACCTGAATGTGTTAAGAGTAAGTAATATTTTGGATCTTGTGTTGTATTCATAACAATTTGGACTTGGTAGGTACTGAGATCATATACTAATTAATTTGCATCATTGGAGGGTATTTAAATAGCTATATACTCTTATAAAGTCCGCCGATGTTAGAATCTTCAAAAAATCCACATTATTTCTCCATTCTACAGTTCGCTCTACCATAACCAATTCAAGGAATACATAACAAATCGGTTCTTTTTTCCAAGAGAAAGTTCTTCTAACATGTAAGCATGAAAGTTAGTTCATCCTATAGACTTGATGTTGGATTAAGACATATAGAGTGGAAAAATATCAAGAGCATGTCTTCCTTACCGTTATTTTTAAACTAATTTAAGTCTGAAACACCATTTTTTCTTTTTGATGAATATCTGAAACACCATTCTTTGTAGCTGAACATTTTTTGCATACTAATGATTATTTCGTGTCTTCAGCATACAATGGCAACATAGGGCTTGAGAAATTCATTTGGGGACTGCGAGGAAGAGAAAAAGGTTAGATATAGACACAGTCAAATACATGTTAATAATGCAATCATAAGAATAACATTAAATTAAGGGGTTTAAGAAAATACATGATATCACCAGTCGGCATTGGAGACCAGAACTAAAGTTTAACCCCTACTTGTCAAAATATTGAGCATTTTCCTCATTTCCATTATCTGAGTGTGGAGCAAGTTGTTGAACCATTAGCATCAGATACAATATCTTTTGAGAGAATGCAATTTCACGCTGAAATTAGAGAAATTACAACCCACAAAATCACCAAGAGAAACCAAATTGACAGAGATCAGACTCGTAATTGTCTATTTTGAAAAGAATAACAAGGACATTTACTTAAATTGAAACTAAACTAAAACAATTGCATAATCAGGAATGACTCTATAATTGAAGTTTCAATAGCAAAGAAAGAAGAATACAAAGATTAACATCCAAAACTCTGTCACTCCTCTCTCTCTCTATAATAATTTCTTTGTAATTCCTCATGGTGAGATCCCACTTCAAGGAATTGCACCCCTCCCTATCTTCTTTCTGGATCCTCTTCCCACTAACTTTTTCACTCCTACTAATTTGCACTTTAACCCCTTTTCCATTACTTAAGTCTCTATATCAACAATATCAATTTTGCCGCTCAGTGTTCGACATAATCATCAAATTCTATGGGTATACATTCTCCCCGCATGTATTTTCATATTTCTTTGCCATCTATTGAACAATTGGCTTGATCTCTACAGTTTTATCGAAGATTTTCAGCGTAACAAGTCCATTCCTTGGCCTCAGTAATAACCTCTTTCTTTGAATTCGTCTTGATACCATGATGTTACTTCCTTTCATGTCTCTTGCTTTTGCTGCTAATCATATTTCTGTTTACATATATGACATATATATCTAAGGATTGATATTTACGTAGTAGAGGTGGTTCATTGTCCATCTAAGGCAAAAATGATAAGTTGGGATAGATCTGTAGCTTTTATGGCATATAATTGGAGATATCTACTGAAAGATAGGTATGTAGCTTTTCTGGCATATAATTGGAGATATCTAGTATAAATCTTAACTGAAATAGTACACGTGTCAAATTGACCCGACTTATAAATCTCCAAAGAAACGCAGGTATCGCTATTGCGAAACAGACTTTCAGAGTCAAGAACAAAATATAAGAAATGGCCATAATGAATGTTAAGTTGTTCATCCACAAAGGATGATAACTATATATCTTGCAGACTGGACAACAACAAAAAGAAAAAGAGCGAACTAATTAAATAGTAAATTTATTTTTCCGTATACCAAAAGAAGATGAGTTTTTGCTTTTCGAACCTCTTACTTTTCAGATGTTCTCCAGCAGATTTGTACCATCACGCTTATCAGTTACCTATGAGATTTCCTTTCCAATCATAATAGGGCATTTTGATACGTTTAGTGAAAAGAAAGCTTTGGAGAGAACAATCATTGAAAGGTTGAATAAAAATTTCGAACATCACGTCTTGGGTTCAACTATTAACTTGTTGCTTTTAGATTCAATACGTACTTGCAGCAATAATTCTATATACTTGCATCTAAACAGCACTTTGATTTTAATTCAAAAGTTCTTTCAAGTTGCCACTGTAGTTCTCTGTAGTACCAAATAAAGATAATATATGACGTACCGACTCTTACCAAAGGAAGGTGAGAGATATATATGCAGTTTTTTCACTATGCATGAAACTATTTGGTTATCAGAGGCTTGCTTCTATGGATATTCAAAGTGAAATCTGATAAGCACAAAATACACAAACAACATAGAAATTCACAATGGAGTAGTCATAGTCAAATCTGATAAGCACAAAATACCTGTTGATTGCCCTCCAATGACTATCCAAGAAACACATGAAGCCTCTCCTTTGTTGGCGTGTTAAAACAACTGGTAGCAACCCCCTTGTTGGAGATGCAATGATTCATAGGAATCCAGAATTGAATTAGTGTCCCGTCCTGTTTCCTGGAGGAATCGTTTCAGAAAAGACAGCATGAAGCCGCGCGAAACCCTATGTGTCGATTGCAGTGCTGTGAGGGGGACCCTGAATCGCGAAATCCTTATGTCAATTTGCGCCGAGGTGACGGGAAGCCTGAATCGAATGCAAACAACAAATAACTGGGAAGCACAGAGGCGGCTAGGGGGAGAAATCATGTTTGGCGAATTGCCGGTATGTGAGACTTGTTTTGTGAGAAGACGGAGGTACCGTCGCGTTGTTTCACTTACTTGTTTTGCTGGATTTTAGAGAGTGGCTTTAGTGTAAATATACTGAAATATGAGGGTATGAATTATGTTAAAACACTAAAACACACCCACACTTTTATAGAGTAGTATAGATATAGATGAGTTCGTCCGTATCAGTAAACATCTTCTACATTGCTATGACATACTATCATATAAACATGTTTTCATGTACTAAAACAAAGGGGCAAGCTCTACAATAAAACACACTGTCTTATACCAGCGAATAAATTATATAAAGTATTCTTTACATAATCCATTCATTGGTATACAAATTACGGACTCCAACTCAGGAGCTAACCAAACAAGAACTACAACTAAAAAAAAATTACAAATTCCGAGTGCCTTTTGTTAGGAGTATGGAAAATTAACCTCTCTAAGAGCATGAATAGAGTCATAACAACAAAAACTCAGGAGCTAACCAAACAATCCACCATGGTACTGAGTTTATTGAAGCTTCGATTTCCAGGAGGTAGCAAATAATACCAACCTGTAAAATTACATGGAACTTCCATGTTATAATGAGAATGCACAGTCCACCAATGACATATGGACCATTTATGTTATTACCAATGAAAATAGTTGGTGATTCTGCATGGCAGTTTCAACCTTCGATTGTGCAATTTAGTTAGGATACTAACAGAAGCAAGAGAAACAAAGAAGAACGATGTGCAGACGCGAATCTAGATATTGAGGTGTGGGGGCTAAAGCCCCCACCCGACTTTATAAAATCGCGATTTTATCCTATATTTTGCCCAATAAATTCAGTTTAACGCCATTGAAATTAAATAATAACTCTTATTATTTATTTTTATTCATTAATATTTTATGGTTTTAAATTTAGCCCCCACTGAAGGAAAATTCTGGGTCCGCCACCTGACAATGTGCCTTCCAAAATCAAGTAAATGGGAAAAATTAATAATACTCGTAAGTTTGCAACTGCTAATTTACAACTTCGACTTTACAATCTAGTTATATAGAAGCAAACAAATTGATACCCAAACACTTGGAAAACAAAGTAAGAAGACATACCTTGTCTCTTGCATTTTTGAATCCCGGTAACAATCTTTTATGCAATTGGTATTGCAAATAAAAATCGGTAAAAGAGGGAGAAAGGAAGCAAATCAAGCATAGAGCTATTGATGAACTTCTGCAAATAGTCATAGCTCATTGATTATTTTGGATACAAGAAGAGAAAACTATAAGAAACAACACTGAAAAATGCAACACATATACCACAATAAAGCATGAAAAACAATCAAAGAATACGTGATAGTGGTAAAACAAGAACGTTTAAACGTAGAGAATAAGTGGATATATGAAGGTTAATCTAGATATAAAACTTCTTTACATCAATTTAAGAGCAACAAAAGAAGAGAACATTGACTTACAGCCTCTTCGAATATTAATGTTGTTGTGCGAATGCCCATAGTTTGAAGGGTGTTTCTAATGTTGTGAGCCAAAGTTTGGAACATCCAGACATCTATCCAAAGGCGGAAGTAAGTACGACGTCAAAGTCTGCCGTGCTTTGACATCATAGACACATACTGACGATGTAATTGCTGACTTCCTTTGAGCGTCATAGTGATGCAGAACCTACGGCTGAATCCATGAAGTCTCTTAATTGGTTCAGAGAAGCATTTTGCGAAATTAAAAAAAAAAGGTGACTGAAGTACCGGCTGAGAAAAGTAATTTAGACATTCACATTTTAAACATTCACACAACTTGTTGGCCATGGATCTAGAAAAGTAATTTGTTTCGCGTCGAAAAATTTAGCTTTGTTCTACCTTCACGAAATCGGTAATGCAAAACCTCCTTCTTCGACTCTTATTGTATCCATGGCCAACAAAGTAGAAATTCAACCTTTGAAAGCAGCAAGAAACTCCTCCTATAATGTGACATATATGGGTAGGAAGAAACCCATTTTAAACATTCACACAACTTCTTCTAGATCCTGCAATATATAACCACAATGTAGTCACATTAATCCAAATTCTGACAAGCGTTTTTTAGAGTGAACATAGCAACAAGCGTGGAACGTAGCTTATGTTGAGCCTTAATTTAGAATGGCACATATGTTGTTGATGGCAGTGTATGCGCCTTATATTGCTTCCACTAACAATGACTATTGAGGTTTATACAAGAAATCAATCAGTGTTTGTGGGAGCAACAAATTGAATAATGAACGAAAGCATAACTCTTATTTGCGGAAAGTTCCTTATTATTATTGGCAGCAAGCCAAAGCAGTATTGACCATTGAATCCTGATGACCAAATATTTGTATCTGGTCATATTATGGTCGTTTGTCTTGGTCAGAGTTCTAAGTCGAAGGTTAAAGCCTTGTAGTCCAAGAAGAGTCAAACATCTTACAGAATTAGTGGTCGATTATTATTATATTTTATCATTATAAATCGTCCTCCTAACTGTCCTTTTTCTCTCGAGGAAGAAGACGATCAATCCAATAAACCTTATTCCAACATCTAATTTCAGGTAACCAAGACAAATTAAGTATTTACAGTTCATTAACCCTTAAGTATAGCCCAAAATTTTTTATTTTTTATTTTTTTTACTAATAGACTGCATGAACTGTATTTGACCTGATGGCTGAATGCATTGTGAAACCTAGTTAAGGTCACACTATTGGAAAGCAAAGAGAAGTTGACCTAAGGAAGAGAAGGGGAATTTGTTGTGATTGAGGCCTACTATGCTGGTTGATATAAATATGAACTTGACTCACCATACAATATTTAAACGAGCTTTACAAAAAATAATATTGGTGGTCGAGGTAAATTAACAACACGTACGAGGAACACGAACACTCATAAAACAAGTAGAAGTGCTAGATACAGTGATAGACTCACCTCATATGCCTGAAATCCACGGACTCTGCACCAACACAATCCATAAAACTCAATCAGACTCAGATGTCATAAATCAACACGATCTCGCTCTAATATGGACAAAGAATCTAAAGAACTATAAAGGCATAGGAAAAGCTTGTACAGACAGCTCAGAGGAAGATGAAGCATACGTTTTGTTCCTGTGAAGCATACCAGTATAAAAACTTGAAAGTGAAGCATTGGATCGTGAACAATTGTAAAAAAAAATGGGGAAGGGAACTGACCTGTGAGTTCTTCATGAAGTTATGAGCTTTGTTAAGAGTTGGGCAGTAATCTTCAGAGAGGCCAGTCGGACCTCCAGATCTCTGATTACGCAGGGTTTCATGTTGCTTTGTTCTGACGCTTGGGGTTGCAGCCGCAACTTAGAATCCTCGTTAGCATGGAGATCTGTTGTGGACGAGTATATTGAAAAATTAAACGCACGTTAGAATATCTTAGGGTTAACGGGGCACTTTTGTAATAAACAATTATAGGTAGGTACTTTCGTAATAAATGATCTTAGGAGTCAAGTAAAATTTCTTCACTCTTTTAAGATAGTAAAGATTTTATACAAGTAGTATATTCGACAGTGAAATTTGATAGTTGTTACCACTCCGTCCCAGCTCTTTCTTCCCATCCTGACTTTTTGACTCATATCTGAGTCACTTTGACCGGGTGATTTGGATAGTAAAACGATGTGATTTTTTGATAATTTTTTCACCGTGTTATAGAGCAATCTTTACTCTACAATGCCATGAAAAAATTATCAAAAAAATATATCATTTTGCTATCCAAATCATCGGGTCAAAGAGGCCCAATGAATAGTGGTAAAAATTAAATTGGGAAGAAAGAGCTGGGACAGAGTGGTAAGAATTAGGGGTGACATTTTCCCCTCCCCCCAACCCCCAGTTTTTAGAAACTCCACCAACACCCGTAATTGTGAGTATTTTACTTACACAAATCCATATCTAATCCCGAATCCATACACCAATGTCTTGACTTTACATAGAAATGTTCGCTCCGAAGGTTCCTGAATTCTCGCTCCGCCACTGCTCTCGTTTGAAGGTTTGTTGCATAGTTTATCTAATGTTGACATTAACTAGTTCATGAGTTGTTTCGGTACTCTTAAGGTTTCCACTAGGGTTGGTTTTGTCATTTGTGCACTGCTTGGTAGTCAAACGATAGCCATGTACAAATTACTAAAAAGTTACCGAGTATTCTCAGTCTCACCTTATGATTTATAGGTCTGGTTGTGAATTGAAGTACGAAAACAATTTAACTGTGGTTCTGAATTGAACTGCAGGCATTTTCATTCGGAATGCTAAGTTGAATCCCTTATGGTTATGATCTTAGGGGAGGGCAAGTATGATCATTCTACCCAAGTGAGGTTGTACTTAGGGGAGGTTAACTTTGCTTTTAGAGTTAAAGATGCTTTTATTGACTTGCCCACACCTGATCAAATTGGATGTTCTCTGTTTCACAGCAGAAAATTGAAAGAGGGTTTGACCATTGAGCTATTGTTATTGCTGGAGCCCCAATCTGATCCCACTTGTGTTTGTACAATAATGCTTCAGACTCTCCTGCCCTTTTCCTTCACAACCAACTCAAAAAACGGCCGAAAACTATTAACGGTGCAAAGGTCTCGTTCTATCACAGTTCGGGCGCTCACAATAGGGGTGGCCATGGGCGGGCCTCATCGGGCCAAGATAACTTTTATCAATGATCAATTTCTAAGGCCCAAACTCGAATTTCGGGCATATAATTTTTAATGTCATGGAATTATATATGCAAATATTTTTCTATCTACGTTAACACAATGGGCCGGGTTACGGCCTAGCCGCTGAAACCCAAGACCGGCCCTAATAAGGCCGGGCCAAAATTTTAAAGCAGACCGACGTTTTTGAGAAACTATGAAGCCAAAACCTTAATATTTTAGGGCTGGGCTGGGCTGGGCTTGGCTGGGCTGGTTTTTGGGTCATCGGGCCGATGGCCAGCGTTAGTTCACGTGTAAAAACTTTGAAAATACCCACGAAGGAAAGTTTCGTACCCCAGAACCTGAACCAACATCTAGAAACGCACCAAATATTACACGAGCTGCATCTTTTACCAGAGTTTTAACAGGTGAACATCCTATTAAAGATATTAGTATAATTCTACACCCAATTATTCTGGGTTTATGTCAAAACTTATGAGCCCCAGTGGAACTACTTCCTGGGTATTTTTCCTGGTAAAAGTAAAAATGTAAAATATGGCTACGTGAGTAGTCAGAAGGCTAAGGACAACTTCGTTGAACCGAACCTGTGCATACAGTTCATATTTAACATTTTCACCTAATTATCATCTGTGTTTTCTGCTAGAACTCATATTTGCCTACAGTTCATATTTAACATTTTCACCTAATTAAAATTTCTGACTTTCCAGTTTGACATGTTTGGGAGGTACCTTATAGAACGACCAGGAACCTGAAGTTGTATATAATTTGCATCACAACTACGATTGTTTCTCTTTTTGAAATCATTCTGACACTGGAAGTTGTTAATTTCTCTTTCAGTAAAACGATTGCTGTCGCATCAACTGGAAGAAAATTCTTTGGCTTTGGTTTCGTCCCACTATGATTAAAGATGAAATGATCATGCTAAATTTTCTTCATAGTGGTGATCTGATGATGATGATGATGCGGGAAGAATCACCAGCACGACCAAGTACTAAGTGTATCTGTTATCATCTTCTGTTAGGATTTCTTGACCTTTTCTTATTGTGGCGAACTAAATTATTTGGTTTGGCATGATAATGAAGCCACAAGAGCTGATGCACTCAGGGGCAAGGGTGGACAATTTCCCTTCATGACTTTTAGAACATTTCACTAGTATCTCTATTTTTATAGGTTTTTAACAAGTACATATTGAAAAAGATGGAAAAACAGAAAATGGAAAGAGAGAAAGATGATGAAAGCATCAAATTCATTCATGAAAAGCAAATGAGATACAGATCTAGAGTTTATATTCCTCATACGAGAGGAATTACAAATACTAAGAGTAATGTGGCCAAAATGTAAAAAAGAAAAGTTGCTAATAACAGTCCTCACGTGGCAGCCAATCAGGTGCTGCCACGACACCTTTTCCAGCTGACACGGACCAATAGGAAGAAGAGAAAAATAACTAACACAGCTCATAGTGAAACGACAGCGTTCTACTAATGAACGTTTAAACCATCTAAACGTTATGATCGGACGGCAGCTGCTCCACTTGAGATTTGATCCAACGGCTACTGCTATTAACTTGGTTAGTGTTCATTTGGTAAAACAGATACCAAATGAACAGTACCAAAAACCAATCCAAAGCTTCACTAGATCAATCTGGAACAGCCAATACTTCAAGACCCCCCCTCAAGTTGGAGAGTGGATGATGTTAACTCCCAACTTGGAAAGCAGAAAACCAAAAACAGCCGGATGAAGGGGTTTAGTGAGAATATCTGCAAGCTGATGACTAGAAGCCACATATTTGAGAAGAAACACTTTCTTTTGCACTAAGTCCCGGATCAAATGACAGTCAATATCCACATGCTTGGTTTTATCATGAAACACAGGGTTGGCAGCAAGCTGAAGGGCTGAGTTGCTATCACAATAAACAATGGGAGACTGAAGCAGAGAAATCCCAAAATCAGATAGGAGAAAAAGAAACCATTGCATCTCACAAGCAATAACTGCTAGGCTTCTGTATTCAGATTCAGTAGAACTTCTAGAGATAACACTTTGTTTCTTTGATCTCCATGAAACAAGTGAATCTCCAATATAAACTAGATAACCTGAAGTAGATTTTCTAGTATCCAAACATCCTGCCCAGTCTGCATCAGCATAACCTACAAGATGAAGAGGAGAGCTAGATGGAAATATCAAACCTTGAGCTGGAGCATTGCTGAGATATCTAAGAACATGATGTGCAGCTTTAAGATGAGTAGCTGTAGGCTTAGAGACATACTGAGAAAGCTTGTGAACAGCAAAACATAAGTCAGGCCTGGAATTGCACAAGTATAGAAGCTTCCCAACAAGTTTTCTATATGTGATTGCATCAGAGACTGATAAGACATCACCAACAGAAGCTGAAAGCTTGATACTGGGATCCATAGGAACTGATGCAGGTTTGCAAAGTGAATAACCAAACTCTTGTAAAATGTCCATAGCAAACTTTCTTTGACAAAGAGTGATACTGGAATCAGTTCTAGCAATCTCAAAACCAAGGAAATATCTCAAGAAACCCAAATCTTTGAGGTGAAACTGATCATTCAAAAGAGATTTCAAATGCTCTAATTCTGACAAATGAGTACCTCCCAAGACAATATCATCCACATAAACCAAAATGCAAGTGAAAGAAGTAGAAGTACTTTTGACAAAGAGAGTATAATCAGTTTTACATTGTCTGAATCCAAGACTCAAAAGAGTGACTGAGAATTTGCTATACCACTGCCTAGAAGCTTGCTTTAGGCCATAAAGTGACTTCTTCAGATGACAAACCAAATGAGCATGAATAGGAAAAGCAGAAGAAACAGATTTAGGAACAACATACCCTGGAGGTAGAGTCATATACACTTCCTCCTCAAGATCACCATGGAGGAAAGCATTATTGACATCTAGCTGTAGTAAATGCCATCTTTTGATAGCTGCTAATGCTAGAAGACACTTGAGAGTAGGAAGCTTGGCAACAGGTGAAATAGTCTCATTATAATCAATCCCCTCAGTCTGAGTGTAACCCTTGGAAACCAATCTAGCTTTACATCTCTCAAGATCTCCATTAGATTTCAATTTAACCTTAAAAACCCATCTGCAACCCACTGCATCATGTCCTTGTGGCAAAGTAGTTATGATCCATGTGTGATTTGATTCTAAAGCCTTCAATTCAATCTGCATTGCCTCAACCCAGCAAGGGTGTTTACAAGCTTCTTGATAGCTAGCAGGTTCTGTCAAATGTGAATTAGAAACAGGAATGGTCACAGGAGGTGTAATACAAGCTGAAACCAACCTTGGTCTAGCTAGCACATAGTCTTGTAAATAACCAGGTGCTCTAACCTCTCTAGTACTTCTTCTAGGTTGAACAAGTGCAGGAGATGGAGGTGAAAGAGGAGCATTTTCTGGAGAGGAGGTAGAGGTAGCTGGAGACTGTTGGCCATAATGAAAACAGGTGTCTGATTGTACAGAAATAGGCAGCACCAAATCAGTATCAGTGGAGGCAGACTGAGATGATGCAAAAGGAAATGTGCCTTCATGAAAAATGACATTTCTGGAGATCTCAAACCTGCATTATTTCAAATTATACAACTTGTAACCTTTCATACCAAATACATAACCAAGGAAGACACATGGCAAAGCTCTTGGTTCAAATTTTGTTCTCCCTTGCAGAAGTGTAGAACTGTAGCACAAGCAGCCAAAGACCCTGAGACTCTTGTAATCTGGCAATGTGCCAAAAAGACATTCATAAGGAGATTTATTCTTGAGAACTTGAGTGGGAATTCTATTGATTATGTAAGCAGCAGTCAAAACACTATCTCCCCAAAATTTTGAAGGAAGAGAAGACTGAAATTTTAGAGCTCTAGCAACCTTGAGCAAGTGCTGATGCTTCCTTTCTACCACAGAATTTTGCTCATGCGCTTCAACACAAATGAGTTGATGAACAATTCCTTTCTCAAGCATAAAACTCACTAAAGCCAACTCTTTTGCATTGCCACTTCTTATCTTCTTGATTTTAACACCAAATTGTGTTTCTATCAAGGTATAAAACTGTGGAATCAAAGTTTGAGCCTCAGATTTATGAACCATAAGATATACCCAAGTCATTCTAGTTGCATCATCCACTAAAGTCAGGAAATACCTGTGACCAGCATAAGTAGGATGATGATAGGGACCCCATATGTCAAGATGAACCAGAATAAAAGGTACACTCTCCATTTTGCCAATGCTTGGATAATGGAGCTTATTCTGCTTGGCTTGTGGACAAACATCACATTGAGAGTTGTCAACACTACTACTAGTGTGCAAAACATCATGTAACCACTTCAATTTTATATCTGAGAGATGACCAAGTCTATTGTGCCAAATTTGATCACTCGGCACATGATTGCAATTTACTGTAAGATGAGAATAAGTCATTTTTGGAACCTTCAACAAGTAAAGACCATGGAACTTAAGTCCCATTCCCAGCAAGGACTTAGTCTCTTTGCTCAGTATATGACAAGATTCAGCATCACAAAGAAAACTGCAGTGTTGTTTCTTGGCCAATTGTGTCATGGAAATGAGATTGAACTGAAAAGCTGGTACACATAAAACTCCATGTAGTTGAAGAGTAGGGGTGAGTTGAACTTCACCTATATGAGACACTTGTACCTTTTGACCATTAGGCAAACAAACAGAAACATCATCAACTTTAACAACATTACTTAGTGAAGCTAGATCATGACACATGTGATATGTGGCCCCACTATCAATAATCCAAGTGTCAACATCAGCTTCATAATTCTTCAAAGAACCTTGAAAACTGTAACTATTGAGCACACCTCCCATAAAATACTGATATGAGGAATCTCCCTTTGAATATGAGTGAGGACTTTCCATCATACTAGAGTGGTGACTGTGAGAAGGAGAATTAGAACTTGAATCACTATGAGAACCTTGAGAAGAATGTTGCATTTGATTGTTAATATAATTCATCATTTGCTGGCATTGACTAGGAGAGAAAGGAAAGCTAGCTTTGTCTTCAGCTGCTTCAACACTCACACTATGATTAGTGTTGACATTATGAGCTTGAGACTTATGCTTACTTTTGAAATTAGCTGGATATCCATTCAACTTCCAGCACTTTGCCTTGACATGTCCTGTTCCCCCACAGTGACTACAAGTGAGTTTAGGCCTTGGTGTTCCTGATTCATTAGGGGAATTATGCACCCCATGTGATGGATTCCCATAACTCTGGCCATGATGAAATGGAGAAGAGTACATAGCAGCATTGCTAGGTACATTAGGTACATTAGAGTACATGACCATATTAGGAGTTAGACCACCAGAATCAGCACTAATAGTACCCTGCATCTCTTGTTGAACCACTTTAGCAAACACCTTATTAAGACTTGGCAAAGGATCCATTAGTAGGACTTGATCTCTTACAGAAGCAAAATTGGAGTTCAAACCCATAAGAAACTGCATAATGTGTTCTTGTTGAGTCTTGTTATGTATCATTGCAATCACATTGCAAGTGCAAGAGCTCAAAACACCACATGTACACACTGGTAGGGCTGTATAGTTTTCCAATTCATCCCATAGAGATTTAAGTTTAGTAAAATAAGCAGTAACACTAAAACCTCCTTGTTTTAGATTAACTATAGCACTGCTGAGCTGAAAAATTTTAGGTAAATTCTTCTGAGAAAACCTCTCAACTAGGTCAAACCAAATCTCTCTAGCTGTAGTATAATAAACTACACTAGAAGCAATGTCTTTGCTTACAGAATTGATTATCCATGAAATAACCATTCGGTCACATCTCTTCCATAAGGAATACAACTCAGAGGTCCTATCTGGCTCAGAAATAACTCCATTAACAAAATCTAACTTGTTCTTAGCTTCAAGAGCCACAACCATAGATCTGTACCAATAATTGAAGTTATCACCATTCAGGACTTGAGTAACCATAACCATACCTGGTGAATCCGAGTTATGAAGAAAAAATGGCGAAGATCCGTCAAGATGAAGCCTATCACCAGTTCCTCGGGACGATGATACATCGGCTTCTTCCGGAAGCACCATTTTGAAAAATTTAAAAACAGAGACTAGATCGACGTGAAAAACACAACCCTAGCCTTTGTAAACGAAGATCAGGAACGAGCCAGAGGCTCTGATACCATATTGAAAAAGATGGAAAGACAGAAAATGGAAAGAGAGAAAGATAATGAAAGCATCAAATTCATTCATGAAAAGCAAATGAGATACTGATCTAGAGTTTATATTCCTCATACGAGAGGAATTACAAATACTAAGAGTAATGTGGCCAAAATGTAAAAAAGAAAAGTTGCTAATAACAGTCCTCACGTGGCAGCCAATCAGATGCTGCCACGACACCTTTTCCATCTGACACGGACCAATAGGACGAAGAGAAAAATAACTAACACAGCTCATAGTGAAACGACAGCGTTCTACTAATGAACGTTTAAACCATCTAAACGTTATGATCGGACGGCAGCTGCTCCACTTGAGATTTGATCCAACGGCTACTGCTATTAACTTGGTTACTGTTCATTTGGTAAAACAGATACCAAATGAACAGTACCAAAAACCAATCCAAAGCTTCACTAGATCAATCTGGAACAGCCAATACTTCAAGAGTACACCCTTATGAAGAACATTCTTGTGCAACTGAAATCAAAAGTTATCAATTCTACCCTTTGACTTATTTCTTTTCCCAACTTGTGTTATTTCCTAGCTCCGCCACTACCCTGAAGACTGGTTAACAAGAGGAGGCGGTTAACCTGAGGGCGCTGCTTATTTTTGTATACAACATGCTAATCTCATAGTCAAGCTGATCACCTTCGAAATTATGACATGTTTTCACCTAGTTAATTTTCTTTGAACTTTTCAAAATCCTAATGCTGGAACCATATAAGTACTGTGCTCCTGCAGCCACTTGGTTTTCTATTCCTTCAAACCCCCGCATATTTTATTAGTCTGATCCCAGAACAATACCTACATGCCAGGATGTCATCAAATTCAGCATTAAAATATCGATCATCTTATCTCACATACCCCAGTTTACATTTATTTGGAAGAAATATACCTACTACTAGGTTTTGCTAAAGATATGTTTGGTAAGTGGATTTTGTCACTTCTTCAGGAGCTGCATGTTTCCATCTCAGACATTCCACTTCTACACTCAGATAGCTCTTCTGCTATTCAGATGGCTCATAATCCTATCTCTCATGACAAGACCAAGCATATTGAGCTTGATTGTCACACTATTAGAGACTTGGTTCAGGCTCATGAAGTGCACCTTCAACATTTGTCAAGTGAAGATCAAATTGCAGACATTCTTACCAAGCCTCTAGCTCAGCCACTCTTTCAGAAATTGCTTTGCAAGTTGAAGGTGTTGTGCTGCCACCCCCCTTCAACTTGAGGGGGCGTATTAGACACCTACATTGCTCTCCAAGTGATCAAATCAGAAATGGAGGTGGACTATTTTGAACTCACTGCCAAACTGATGACATGAACATCAGGTTGAGCAGCTACCGTCTGATGGAGTTGTTTACTTCTAATCTCAGCCCTGTATTTTCTTTTATTCCAAACGGTGTCGTTAGGTTTAAATAGATTAGTTAGCCAATCCGTTGGTTAATCTCTTCTCTGATTGGTTGGATTTGTAACGAAGAGTTTAAAAGGGTTTTTCCCTCTCTTCTTCTGTAATTCTTCATCATCTAGTTTTGGATCTGGATTTGCAGAGCTCGATGCTCTTTCCTTTCTCTTCTGGTGTTCGTAGCTAGGGTTTGAGCTAGCTATCTCAATAAATTGTTCTCCTAAAAATATTAGACAACTTTCTAATAACTACAAAGTCCTCTCCCCTTTCAATATTTTGTTGAATATCTCTTTTTTCTTCAGTTGAGCATCATAATTATTACTACCTCTGTTTTTGCAAGATATTTCCAGTTGACTTTTTTCATCCTTAGGTCCAACCCCCTTTCCCTTCTTACAGGCTACTTATTTTTTTCAATATCACAAGTCTAACCCAAATAATCTTACCAGATTTCACAACAATGAGCCAAAACCGGCCCAACACCCGAAATGGCCCAGTCCCCAAGCTCGGCTTCCAACCAGGTGTGGTTCGACTTGTACACAAACTGACGTGGCATGGCCCGGACAGGCCAGTTCCCCACCCCAAATGGTACATATATGTAAAGATATAAATATTTAAAATATATTATGTAATTTATTAACAACTCCTAGCGCCATGAGTTTAGAGCCGGTGGGGTTCAAGTTTCCCAACAATGAGCCAAAACCGGCCCAACACCCGAAATGGCCCAGTCCCCAAGCTCGGCTTCCAACCAGGTGTGGTTCGACTTGTACACAAACTGACGTGGCATGGCCCGGACAGGCCAGTTCCCCACCCCAAATGGTACATATATGTAAAGATATAAATATTTAAAATATATTATGTAATTTATTAACAACTCCTAGCGCCATGAGTTTAGAGCCGGTGGGGTTCAAGTTTCCCAACCCATCAACCCCCCCCCCCCCCCCCCCCCAAACCCGGCACCTTCAAGGCCCTCTCTCACATAGGCCCCCTCCAACCCGCTCCGGTCCGCACGGTTGACACCTTGAAGTACATATCTTGTGCATCATCATCAGAGATTATTTTTCATGGGGTTGGCCTTCAATCATGCAATGCATGTGAAGTCGTTTAATACTCCAACTCCAATGTCCACTTTCTTCTTCTATTCACCAAAGAAAGGAAAAAAGGAAGAACATCCAACCAAACATGAGATATGGTCCAGCTTGTTATGATTGTGATTTGTTTTTATGCAAAGTCCAATTAGGCAATGAGAGGGGAAGGGAATCAGATTCACACTGACTCCCACATATTTCATGTCATTTTCATCTTCCACATCTTGAAAGTTATCTTTCATCCTTCCCGGGTTGAAATTTCTTATCCTTGTTTGTCTGTTTTCTTCTGGCTCTTTTTCTAGTGGGGCTTGAAAGTTACACCCATGATGTATCTATAATTTGATTTGCTGTTTCTTTACACGTTTACAGATGTTGCTGAAGCAATCACTCTGAGCACGGCCTGGCCAGTGTGAGCAAATATTTCCAAAATTTTACTACAACAACATGGCGATTCGTTCTTTGGATCTCAAGTTAAACGATGTTAGATATACCACTCAGTCCCAGTTGTTCCCCACCAATTTGACTTTTACCACTACTCACTGGTCACTTTGACTCGGTGATTTTAATAGCAAAGTAATGTAATTTTTTGATAATTTTTTCATGGTATTGTAGAGTATAAGTTGCTCTATAACACGGTGAAAAAATTATCGAAAAAATGCATTACTTTGCTATCGAAATCACCCGGTCAAAGTGACCCATATACGAGTCAAATATTCAGAATGGTGGGCAAGAGCTGGGACGGAGTGGTATCTTTCTATTAAAAAAACTAAACCATTCTAGCCAAACGCGTTAGAAGACTTGAAGATATCCGTTCTTCCTTATCCTAGGAAAGAAAATTCAATAGAACTTCTCTTGGATTTGACCTTTTGGCATGTTTTGAGTGTCGTTCTCTATTTGAATACACGACACTTCCAACCTCATTGTTCCCACAAATTTACAAAAAAAATGACCAGAACCAAATGTCGCAACACATTTAGCTGGGAATAAATAGCTCAAAGATGGGCACGTAACGGTTTCAGAATGAATGCAGCTACCTTATCGATACCAAGAAAGGAATTCGGCTATGGGTATTATCTGCAGGGTGCAAGAACAAAAATACTACTTCTGTTCTCTCTGAATCTTCACCCTTTTCATTTTACCATTATTCACTGAATTACTTTAATTTGGTGATTTGATTAGTAAACGAATCAAGAATTTGATAATCTTTACACGATGTTGTAGAGTAAACTTCACTCTACAGACCACCAAAAATAATTAAAAAAATTGTATTGTTTAGCTATCCAAATCACCGGATCAAAGTAACACAATTAGAGAATAAAAATAAAAATTCAAAATGTGAAGATTCAGAGAGAAATGAGGTAGTAACATTTTGTCCAAGTTTCCATTGAACCAAACCCTAATCAATCTTTGAACTAGATGCAAGTTTGCCACTCTAGAAAAAGCACTTTCTTTCCTTCACTTCCCCTTTTTTTCACTTTTTCCTTCATCCCAATTTCCATGATTCCACCCTTTTCCTTCTTCAACAGGTAAAAGAAAAGCACAAATACTTCCATTTGAAATGAAATGCAAGTTTTTGAATGAAATTTTCTCAAGCACACACCACTCAAACAAAGTTCAAGAAACAGCACAAACATCAAAGGATTGAAATGGTTACATTAATATTATTAGTTCATTGCCACAACCAAATTCTAAAGGATTCTCAATGAACACACACAAAACCCTCACCATCTTCTTCAGAAACAACAAACAAAACCCCATAATTAGAAACATAATATTCAAACCCAATCAGGCCAAATAGTGTATATGAATCAGAAAATGAATGAATTATTAGGAACAAAGAATAAGTAAGTAAGAGTATTGATCATCTTATACAGAGGAAGCAGAACCAAAAACACCATATTTTGAAAAATTATAATAACAACAACAACAATAAATATATCTTCATCATAGACATCATCCCCCCAAACACCCATTGTATAACAAACAATCCCCATCTCCATCTCCAAAAAAAAAAAGAAAAAATATTTTCTCTCTTTTTCTTCAAATTAATTTAAAAAAATCAGAAGATTCAGAAGGAAAGAAACTAACTCCGGCAGCGCGTGATGGCACTGCACCCACGCGAGTAAGGGTTGGCCTGGCCTCCAGATTTGCAGTTGTAGTACGACGCGCCGCGCTTCGAGCAGGGCACACTGTTCCTCTGCAGCGCACCGTAGCTCACGTACTTCTTCTGCGCTAAGATGCGCCTCCCGAACTCCGAATCCATCGCGAACTCCTCGTCGGCGTCCAGGCACTCCGCCACCGTCCCGCGGCAGCCGGATCTCGCCGGCAGCCACCCCACCAGCTGCTCGCCGTCGCCGGACGCCGCCGCGACGGCGGAGAAGATCAGAGCGGCGAGGAAGAGACACAGCGGCGAGATCTTGCACAGACCTGAAGAAGCAGCCATTGATTTGATTACTTGATGATGATGATGAAGATGATGAAGCCCTTTGATATGCTCTGTGCTTGCTTTCTCTCTCTAGGATGTGTTTGATTTCTCTCTCTAGCTCAGCTGTGCTTTGCTGTGAGTTCACCCACTCTCTCTCTTGGGTTGAAGAATGAAGACAACAATGAAGAGAGGCTACTTCTCTATTATAACCAGCTCAGCCACCGTTCAAATGACCCGCTGTTTGTAATTAATTTACGGAGATGCCACTCGCTGTTTGGCCACACATCAATTAGTGTTTGGGCAACCACTACTTTTGAATTTGACTTGGTGTGAAAAACTACATAAATAAAAAACTTTGTCAACCCTTGAATCAATGGAGAGTTTGAAGAATTCACCAGCAACAAGACGGCACAAATTTAGTTGGTTCATATACCACTCTGTCTCTTCTCTTTTAGTCATATTTTGTCTTTTTAACTCGTATCTGGGTCACTTTGACATGGTAATTTGAACAACAAAACGATGTAATTTTTTAATATTCTTTTCACCTTGTTATAGAGCAACTTTTACTCTAAAACATTATGAAAAAAATTATAAAATAATCGCATCATTTTGATGGTCAAAGTGACCTAGAAAATAGTGACAAAACTTAAAGGGTAATGATTCTTACAAAGCTAAAACTGATTCTTACAAAGCCACTAACATTATTTGACCAATGAAATTGCACAAACAGAGTTAGTGGCTTTGTAAGAATCAGTTTTTGCTTTGTAAGAATCATTACCCAAGTTAAAATGGGACTAAAGAGGACAGACAGAGTGGTAGTTCATACTTGGTCTGTTTGACTGTTTCTTCTCTTTCTTTTACTTTTGACTTTTTTATCGGTAGTCATGTCACTTTGATCCGGTGATTTGGATAACAAAATGTGGTGATTTTTCGTAATTTTTTTATGGTGTTCTACAGTAAAGCTACCAAAGAAAATTACCAAAAAATTGCATCGTATTACTAATCAAATCATTGGGTCAAAGTTACCTGAGAAATAGTGCTAAAAGACAAAAGTTGAAGAAAGAGAAGAAACATAGGAAGTAGTAATCTTTTAGGGGTATAATGTTCATGATTGTCAAAAGGATGAGACTTTTTTATTTTTTTTGCGGGAACGTTAGAACTTCACATTAAAAAGAGACTGCAAATACATAATAGAGTACATAGCAAATCCACGACAGGTACTACTAACGCAAACCAACTAACTAAAACAGGACTTAGCCAACAAGCTAATCCCACGCCAACACAAACAAACTACGGCACTACCATCAGATACATATTTCTTTTCATTTTCACATAATTGCAGTAAGATCTTTTACTTATATGAAATCAAGACATATATACTTTTTGTGGTCGTGCAAGCCAATTACAAATCGGACCGAGACACACACTAGCAAGAGTTTGAGAAGAAAAAAAAGGACATATGAAAAGAGAACGAGATATTTCCCGAAAACAAAGAGACATAAATGGACTAGTTCATAAATGTCAATCTTAATTATGTGTTTAGTACTTGTCTCTAAATGTAGACCACACAGGTATGAATTTCTAGCATAGATGGGAAGGGACATTGGGTGAGATAGATTGAAGGGCACTTCAAACATTATACTATCATTTTAGGGTTTTTTGGGAAGGACATAAATTAGTTCGAGTTAGGGTTTGTAGTACTAAACGTTTCGAGGTTTTCTAATTTTTTTTCTAGTTTTATTTTCGTTATGGTTTTGATTTTAAAATGTTAATTTATCATTTATGGTATCGTAAAGAAAACAATGGATTCATGAGGTTGTCTTTGTAAGAGTACAAATTTATAAATTTTTGGATATAAAGTTGAACATAAAAATAGTAGCAATGCTATGGGGAAGTTATACTCAAATTAGAACACCATTAATGACTGGGTGACTGTAATCACTGGCGTTTAGGAAAAAAAATGAGGGATCCATTGTTATAACTTGTTCTATGTTATGCATACATTTCTACTCTTATAAAGGCACTCGCATGGGTGCTATGACGGGCTCAATCCCGTCTGATCATTGCTAGGATTAAAAAAGCTAATGTGACGGGAATTATATGGGAATACATTTAACTTACATCCCCTCGATTTAGGATGATCTTCATTTATATCTTTTTTAGTTTGGAAAATTTTACTTAAATTCCTTACTACTATTAAATAAGCTGAACTTACATTGTCTCTGGATTAATATGTTTAGATAAACTGACTTGAGGAACCTCTCTTGTCAGCTAACAAAATGAATACACAAAAGTAATGTAAGTAATAACATGTTTGATAGTTATAAAGAATGTAGGTAACAACATGTTTTATAGTCGTAACTCATAAACGGTGTAAATGATTTTTTTTAACCTAAGTAGGGTATAAATGAGGATCATCTTAAAATGAAGGGGCGTAAATGAAATTTACCCTAATAAATGATTTATTGATTTGGAATAATTGCATTGCTAGTCTAATTATAAGGAAGTGGAAATTAGAAATTGGGGAGGACAAACTTGTAAAATTGAGAAGAAAGAGGGTTGGCCCTCAAGGGATCTAAAAGAGTCATTTTAGCGTTCCACCACAATTATTAAGAGAGACAACCAAAGCAGAAGATATATTTGGTGGAATTTTGAGGGCATCTGCTGCTTTGCTACTAGGGTTTGTCCGTCCAGAACTCCAGATTCTGTTAAACCTAAACACGTTCTCACTCTCTTCTTCTTCTGCCAGCCCATATTATTATATATCACGTCACCAGAAATACTAGTATTTGTTGGCATTTTCGTTAAACTCCCCCTTCATTATCTCATAAACAACTCGTTTTACAGCAATCACATGTTTAGATTAAATTGACATGTCAATCGAATTATATGTGTAGGTATAACTTTCTCGAGGAGTACTACTGTATAGTAAATATTTGTATTCCCTTTTGCATCAACCAGTTTATTTCGAATAAACTTCACTCCGAGGCTGAAATAATCAAATTAAAGGAAAATCTGCAAAATAAATAAAAATGAAAACATTTCGGAGTGTAGTTAAGTTTGTATTCATAAAATCTTTGAGCGTTATTTAGATCAACACAAGTACTAGCTATATGTCTCATTTACTACGAGATTGTCAGCATGAGTTTTCTCAAGTTAATTTACCTCACCGGGTTTAGTAGAGGCAATAACTATAAGATTAGACATCTTAAAAAAATCGAAAAAGAAATTGGGACTTACATAGCCGGTAGGTTGTACTTCCTCCGTTTCTGTTCAAATTGACTTTTGCCTCTATTCGCTGGATCACTTTGACCCGGTTTTGATAGCAAAACGATGTAATTTTTTGCTAATTTTTCCGTGGTGTTGTAGATTAACTTTTATTCTACAACACCATAAAAACGACAAAATTACATCATTTTGTTATCCCAATCACTCGGTCAAAGTGACCCAGTTACGAGTCAAAAAGTCAAACTGAACACATAGATAAGAAACGGAGGAAGTAATTGTTAAAAGGGTAAAAGACACTTTCAATCTTTCACCCGCTCTTGTTTGACTAAATGACATTTTCACCCTTGTACTTTGGAAAAAGACATTTTCACCTCTTAAATGTACCGAACCTCAAGTAATGTACACATTCTCTAACTGTGATGGCGTCAGGCTAAATGTAACGTCTTTTATTGAAAATAGATTCGAAGATATTTTGAACCGGATATCATTCAAAATGTTAATTATACTCTTAATTAACCACATATCTTTCATAATATTATGGTAACTTTTTCTAAAACTATTTTAGTGACAGACACACACACAAACCCAACAGTGTAACAATAATAATGGGATGTAAGCTTTCTGAAGTTCGGTTAACTGAAGAGGTGAAAATGTCCTTTTCCATACTAGAAAGGGTGAAAGTGTTGTTCACGAAAACTAGAGGGGGTGGAAGTATCTTTTACCCTTGCTAACGCAGATTAACTCAGGTATGTGTCAGTCTTTTTTGATTTTTTGAGAATCAGTCATTTTTTTAATCCCACACAAAAATTAAATCAGCAACGGTTGGAAAAAGGCAGCTACTATTAAATTAAAATAGAGAAAATTTAAAATAAACAAATGGACGTGAGAACCACAAACGGAGTTAAACGAAACAACAAAGAGAGAGAGCAGAAAGCGCCGTCGTTCGACGCACGTAGCCGTTAGAAGGTGTGGGACCCAATTCACAGGTCATAGGAATGGGCGGTGCTTGCGCGTTCCCAAAACCAAACCTCTCTATCTATTGCCAGCTGTATCTCTCTCAAGGATTCTCGCAAGTGTAGTAGACTAATCTATTTCTATTTATTTATTTCACACAAATAAAAATAAAAGTAATTTTCAGAATTATTTATACTTTGGCAACAAATTTATTTATTCCTAAAGCCCCACCACAAGTTTTGATATTGTCACATATATCAATCTTTCCCTTTAATTTATTAATTAATAATAATTCGATTAAATAATACTTTCCTATAAGTCTTCAACTTTAAATAATTAATAATAATTCATTTGATACGAATTCACTTTTTTTTTTGTTCCTCCCACCTAACCATTTTAAAGAGTTGTAAACCATAAGCAAAAGACATTCCTACTACTACTCATGTAATGAGACACAATTAAGTTATCTCTCTATCTTTTCTATTTAAATTTAAACAAAGAGGTGGCTACACCAATTCGGCTCACCTACCCTCTAATTGAGTCACCTAGACTAGGTATTATCCCCAATCATAGCTCTGATTAACTTAATATACCACTTCATTTATTGCCGATACTCTCTCCAAATCAGTTACCCAAAACAACCGTCTATAGGTGATCATCAGAAATGATGTCGACAAAGGTTGCATGTACCTGTAACACAGAGCAAAACAACAAAAATATAAATATCCAAAAATGAAACCACATTGATAAATGATGGTGGGAAATGAAAATAAGCGAAATATGTCACATACAGGAGAGACAGCTTATAATCACGGTTTAGAGTCGGAATGAGTTCGGGCCTCTAGGAAGAGGACAACCTCTCTATATCTACAAGTCCAATAGTGATGATTGCGGGGAGCTACGTTGCTGTTTGGAGTTGATGACAACTCCCCACTAAGCAATCATGGCGAATATCAAGAGAGATCATTGATATGGCCACATCAGATAACCATTCAGAACTGGTTTGCACATACGGAGGGGTGCGCAAGTATTCTTACGAGTGTCGCAAATAGGACTTGAACCACCAGTGACGAGCCTT
Source organism: Linanthus parryae (assembly GCA_023055425.1). NCBI lineage: Eukaryota > Viridiplantae > Streptophyta > Magnoliopsida > Ericales > Polemoniaceae > Linanthus > Linanthus parryae. The sequence goes on from JALGPY010000002.1 coordinate 6,810,721, forward strand.
ATTCCAGCCTCCAAACCACTGAGTCCCCTGGTTGTCGTGCAATTCGATATCGGAAAAGGGACACTGTCTCATAGTCCTAGTAAAATGACATGACATGTGTTGGTGTGCATGGAGCACTGTTGAGTGATCACGGGTTTGCTGCTGATGAGTCCACGTGGCTTCAAACCAACACTGTATTTTGGACTATCTACAACTGACAAACATAATTTTACCTTTGAGAATAATGTATATACATTAGAATGCCACATACACAAGTATACGCATCACCAGTAACTAGCCAAAAGGAGTAGAGTACTTTACTTTACAACAACATGAAAAATTACCAATGAGGCCCGGCTCGGCCCAAACCCACTCCTACATACACAACTTATCTTCAACCCCATCTTCAGTGGCAGACTCAAATGTAGCCACATGATATCACCATTGCAGCATGTTTCATCAGAGGTTGTTGTCCAGCAAACCTTGGGCGATCCACCTTTTGTTGTTCCATTGAGGAGACCCCAGTACATTTGCTCCACGGACAAAATTTCCCATCTGCTATTGACAATGTTTGAGTACCATGATCCTTCCTATATTAAAACATGCACCCACATACATAACCGATAGATAACACAAATAACCAGTCCAAAGGCAATGGAAATATGAACTTTCTACAGGTATTTACATCCATACAAACAATTACTCAAAGAAATCGAAACAGTATATGCATCTGAAATTTATAAACGTAAATTTTGATTTCAATAAGATGCTCAAGATAAGATCATGTCATTCAGTCAATCACTAACTTTAAAAGCCGATAGAATCTAAACCAAGAGCAACCAAGTCCAAGGGTACCTGACACAACGAGTTAATATAATTTCATCACTTCAATCTGCTGATAATTTGCATCGTCAGTTCCATCCAATGAAACCAGGCTTTCAACCATATACGATCTTAGTATGGCCGGTATCATCCAATTAAACCCCCTCCTGAGGTTGTGGGAATTTTGATGCAGACGAAAATCCTTGCCATTTCGCCCGGATAAGATAGGAATAAAATTTTCTTGTCCTAAGGTCATTTTCCAGGACTCATCAACCCCGTGATCTCCCATCACCTATATTTTCCAACGTGACAGGCAAATATTTATAAAAATGAGCAGAGCGGTCTACTTAAGGCCCCCAACCTCGAATAAAAATGGGGTTTCTGACACTTGGGGAAGTTCTCTGGTAGATATGCCTTGGCGGAAGGCAAAATGTGGCAATATTATGCCTATACTCCTGAGACCGGCGGCAATCCAGAGGATTGTAACTTTTGAGAAACTCCGAGGTCTAAAAATTTTACAGCGTCGGAGGAACGGCCGACAAACCAGGGCACTTAGACTCCGTTCGGTTCGTAGTAAAAAAAATTACAAGGGAAAATATTCTACGCGTAAAATATTTTTGTGAAAAAGTTCTCTGCAATTACTTTCTCATGTTTGGTTGCCACTTGCCAAAACAGGGGGCCGTGGCGGCAGTGGTAGTGAAGGTGGGTGGCGATGATGGGTCGTGGTGGAGGTGTTAGTACGAGTTGTTGTTGTGCTCCTTCACTCTCCAGAAACTGGCTTACATCATTGAGGGAAAATATTTTACCTGCAACCAAACTGCACCAAAACACCAAAAACCAAACGGAGCCTTAAAGCAAAGTCTAAGTACTAGAGCAATCCAACGAGACACTGCCTTGTCTGGAACTCTGGATTGTCCATAGTTTATATCTACTATTACAAAGCTTGATTAGTTAACCTCCAATTTGGTCCCTAATGGATACAGCTTCACTGCGTTGTTTGCGATTGCGAATAGAAACTCGCAGGGCTTGATATCGTCTTTATGCAACGCACCTCACAATCTAGCTTATCCGAGGAACAACAGAAGGGGGGAAGGGATAACACCAAATTAGAAATGAACCAAAACCCAGTAACAGTGCCTCCGAAAAGTAGAAACTGCATCAACGTTTAGATTCCAGACATTCATGCAGCCAAGGGAGTGAATGAAAGCCAATCCTAATTTATATGATTATGTTGGGAATATTTGATATAGCTTTTCTGGTATTAGACTATTAGTACATGCCTAATTCTCTGCTTCATGAGCTATTCCTTCTCCCACTTGCACAGATTTTTGGATTGTGAAACCAATTCCAAACACGACCCTTCCTTTGCAATGCAACTTCTCCAGGCACAAGCACGAATGATATTTACTCGTTGGACGAAAAGGAATACCATTTGGTTGGCAGATTATTTCTTCGCTGATTGTGTTTGGTATCGAATGTAGTTAACCAAACTGCTCAATCAAAACAGTTCCATTGAAAAATATGTAGCATGTAAGAAGGGGGTGCAAAGTTAAACCTAAGGGTGACCATATCCCTGGTGGCCCGAAAAAGCAAATAAAATATATATTCGAACACAATATGGAATGCCCCGGTGGATCGATGAGGCCCGGCCCCAACCCACTCCCACTCCCACATGCATACACACAACATCAGAGTAGTAACAAGGCCCCGTAAATCAAGACTAAGGCACTACTAGAAATTGAGATGATAATCCCCACGCACTTGAATAATAGTTTGAGTAGCATGACCAGTTCGAGAGGATGCGAAGTTGTTGAAATATCACCTCCATTGATCTTCTCAATATACTTTTTTCCACTATTCGTTGGTCACTTTTATCCGGTGATTTAATTAGTAAGACGATACAATTTTTTGATAATCTTTTCATGGTAATGTAGAGTAAATCTTACGTTACAACATGTAAACAATACCAAAAACTTGAATAATTTTGCTCTCCAAATCACTTGATCGAAGTGACATGGATACATGTAAAACAAGTCAACTGGGAAGATCCTAAAAAAACTGGGGTAGTACCTACCTACCTACCTAGCCCCAATTAATTCCCACACGTTTCACGTACCAAGCAGAAGTAAATTTCCCCATCTATGACCAAACATAGCAAACCTTAGTACATCTGATTTGACCAATAATTTGCGGTATACTTGTCGATTACTTATGCAAGGTCCTGATAGTCGATGGTTCCATGAATTAGGTACGAGTAGAGCTGTCAAGTGGGCCGGAGGACCACTGAACCGGGTAGCCTGTTACACCCTTGAACCGACCCGGCATGGAACCGGGATGGTCCAAGACCGGCACAGGACCATGTACTGGGTGGTCTAGTCCGCTTCGGGATTTGTAGGACCGAAGGATTGGTCCATGTTAATGCCCGGACCGGACTAGAACCAGCCCCAAACTGAACCAGGATGGTTCAGGACCGGCCCACCCTGAACCAACCACCTGTCCTATGGGCCGGGCCTGGCCGGTTACAGCACGTGCATTTTCATGACCAAACTGGGGACGGTCCACTTGAGCTCGGTGGTCTCTCACCCGGTTCGGTCCCGGGCCGGTCCTAACCGTTTGACAGCATACTACTAGGAGTATTGACACGCATATATATAAACCTATTACTACAAGAGACGCCATCTTTTGTGTTTTTCTGGCAAAAGCCTTTCCATTTGGAAGGGACAGGACCGAAACCACAGTCGCTGAAACTCTCAGATTCAGGCCACAACTAATGAACCCCAATCCCAAACAAACCTGTGATTAGAACACCACCGAGACCACCATTTTCGAAAAAGAAAGAGAGCGAGGTGGCGAGAGAGATACCAGAATCGAGGTTTGCAATGACGACGTCTTCACCATACTTCTAATTACTTTAAGTGATAACGTCATTAATTGTCAGCCTTATACCAAATAAATATTCAAGAAGTCAATATTACTTAAGCCTAAACTAGCCCCAAAATTGCACATCGATTGATCAGAGTATTAAAACATCAACTACTGACAAAGAGGAAATACCAACCTTATGATCATCTTGAGTAAAAAAAATTAAGACTGAGTACGAGTAACCGGATATCTTTCTTGCCAAGTTCAGATAGTTTTCACCCAGGTGACAAACTAAATATGTTAATTTTCTTTTTGTTATTCTTGTGTTCCTGTCATTCTTTCTATTCCTCGGTAATTATGTAATGAATTTCTAGAAGAAATTATGGAAATGTAAGGGCATAAAAAATGATTGACCCTGGGGAATTACGCATCTATTCCCAAAAACTTGTCCATATAATGATTGACCCGTATAACTCACAATCAACTTATGAGATGTCACAGATTGCAAATATTCAGGAAGCAAATTTATTCATTTTTCCTTCTGAAGAATTTCAATCACTAACGGTAAGATTTTAAGGATGATACGGGTACGAACCCGTATCAGACACGACGTGGGAACCGGATGCGTCGTGGTTAATTAATTTAGTCGTTTATTTTAATTATTTAGAGATTGGGGAGTACTTTATTTGTTTGGGGGTTTTATAGTTATTAGTTAATTGTTTAAGGGGTCTTGGGGAGATTAGCAGTTAGTAGAGTTAGTATTTATATTCCTGTCAGCTCAGTCTTTTCATTATCAATGAATGAAGAAGAATTTAGTTAATTTAGTAGAAATCCTAGTTTTGGAGATTTCAGCGTCTCGAATTGCTGAGCCAGAGATCGTAGCTTCTCAAACTGCTACAATATCGATAGCTTCTGCTATCAACTGGTGCTTTCATCAATGACGAATTCAGGTGAACTTTCTGAAAATTTCGAAGCGCAACTACTAGCCACACTCAAGGACCTCCAGACCCACGTGGGTAATCTGGAGACGAACATCGCAGAATTGAAGGCGCGAACCACAACACCGTCTGCATCGCCGCGGCTAGTCAATACACAGCCGCCGCAGCAGCAGAAGCCGCCACAGCCGCAGCAGCCCCCGTAGGAACAGCCGTCACAGTAGCAGCTGGTCCTTTCACCGCAGCGGCCGCCGACCCATCAGCAAACCCTAGCTAGGGTTTTCCAGCCGTCGGCCCTCCAGCAGAAGTCGGCTGTTCTACCGCCGCCGCTGGCGCCGCAACAGAAGCAGCTGCAACCTCTGCCATCACACGACCAGCAGCAGCTGCAGCAGCACAGGTCCAGGACGCCGTCGTCGCCTCGAACCATGGACCAACAAACAACGCAGTCCCAGGGCCCGTCGCAGATCCAGACAGGATCGGTTCCCCAGACCAGTCAACAACCAGGGCTTCTCCAAGCCCGATTCCGATCACCATTGGTTGCCGGTCCGACTGGATTTGGTTCACCAGCGCCTGATCCGACCCAGCCAGAACCGCTACCGCCCCTGTACCAGCTACTTCAGCAGCAGCAGGCTCATCCACCAGCCTATGGTTTCGCCTGCGATTTCCGCCGCCGTGCTCCTGCTATTTTCGCAATTATAGTGACGGAGGAGCAGAGGGAGTATACTGGTATTGAATTGATTGTCTATGCGAATTTATTGTGCAAGGCAGTGTTCTGGTGTGACATGGTCAACATTAGTGCTCTTGTTGCTGCAAAGGAGTGTGCCAACCACTATGAGTATTGTTACATTAGTCATGTAGGAACTCGTAAAAGCAATTTCCCGTACGATCCTGGGAAAAACAAAACAGATATTTCACCTTGGGGTCAAGGTGAATGTCAACAGGAGGGAGGTTGACACGGCGTGGGAACCGGATGCGTCGTGGTTAATTAATTTAGTCGTTTATTTTAATTATTTAGAGATTGGGGAGTACTTTATTTGTTTGGGGGTTTTATAGTAGTTAATTGTTTAAGGGGTCTTGGGGTAATTAGCAGTTAGTTGAATTAGTATTTATATTCCTGTCAGCTCAGTCTTTTCATTATCAATGAATGAAGAAGAATTTAGTTAATTTAGTAGAAACCCTAGTTTTGGAGATTTCAGCGTCTCGAATTGCTGAGCCAGAGATCTTAGCTTCTCAAACTGCTACAATATCGATAGCTTCTGCTATCAAAGGAGCCCCAAGTTAACAAGGAAATAGGTCAGGATTAACGAGGAAATAGTTGTCTGGAAGGCTGCTCTTATTTCACCTGAGGTGGTATTAGCCTCGTAAATAACATAATTTAGTGACGGGCGAGCATTGAAGTAGGCACTCTTTATCCAGAAGAAATAGCTACTCCTAAAAATACCAAAGTATGCATTGATGTCATTTACTGAATCTTAAGATAAATAAACCATTGACTTTTAAGCTCGGTGATGGTTCTGGATGAGTGGATGGTGCATACCAAACTCACCCTCGAAGATTTTTTTGAACTTTTGGACTTGAACAACTTTTTCACCAAACGCACCCAACTTTTTTTGTTCATCTTTTTGTTGTGGACTCTTTTGACATAAAAAGTCAACTTCAGTTGCAAATAAGTCGTAGACTTGTCTAGATTGTCCATAGTTTATATCTACTATTACAACGCTTAGTTCTTGATTAACCTCCAATTTGGTCCCTAATGGATACAGCTTTACTGTATTGTTTGCGATTGAGATAGAAACTCGCAGGGCTTGATATCTTCTTTACAACGACGATTTTCCAATCATCCATCCGTATATGTTATGCATCGCGCCTCACAATCTAGCTTATCCCAGGAACAACAGAAGAAGGGAAGGGATAACACCAAACTATAAATGAACCAAAACCCAGTAACAGTGCCTCCGAAAAGTAGAAATTGCATTTGCATCAATGTTGTGGTTTAGATTCCAGACAATGCAGCCAAGGGAGTGAATGAAAGCCAATCCTAATCTATTATATGATTGTATTGGGAATATCTGATATAGGCTTTCTGGTATTAGTACATGCCTAATTATATGCTTGATGAGCTATTCCTTCTCCCACTTGCACAGACTTTAGATTGTCAAACCAATTTCAGACACGACCCTTCCTTTGCATTGCAACTTCTCCAGGCACAAGCACAAATGATATTTACTAGTTGGACGAAAAAGGACACCATTTGGTTGGCAGATTATTTCTTCTCTTTGTGTTTGGTATGGAAACTGAAAACCAGAACTGAATGCCGATTGCCGGCAACCAAAAGACCACTTCAATATGTCGATGCTGATGTTGCCTTTGTCTATTTCTACCATGGATTGAATTGTATGGGTCGTCGGTTTGTTTGTAAGATTGACTTCATCTTTTCTTTGGCCATTTCGACACTCTGTAGTAAAATTAACTCCTACACATTCTTTCACTGTTTGCTTGTTCAGTTATCTTCCATAACTACTCCATTTTTCATCTCTTCAATCGATGTATGATGTGAATGAGCTGTTGTAATTGAGATTCTGACATATCGAGGTCAATACTTTGTTTTAAAGTATCTTAGAAATGTCTAGAAGGTTGTTTGTTTAATTGTTACCATAATGATTAACAGTATTCTGGGCAGCCTTTTATCTTCTCAGTTATGATAACGCAAATGAGTTATTCAACAAAATATCTCTGTCCTGCAATTTACAATCAGTCAAGGGTATATGCAAGTCAAATCCTTACGAACCCACTTAAACACGGTTAATGTGTAAGCGGTAACGTTGTTGTGGGGCAGCCTTGGTCACAGGAAGTGATGTCTTCTTGTTAGGGCAATTATCTGAAAAATGAATGACCGTATACAAAAGATATCAAAGTGTTTTTCATATTTTCTATTTGAGTTTAGAACAAATTATAGCTTAGCTCGAACCTATAATAGAAAAATAGTGATTGCTTGTTTTCTTATAATCTACCACATGAACACTTTGATTGCGTCATCTCATCTTCAGTCTCCCCGTATGGATCCAATAGAATGAAGATGGGTGTTTGTAAAAAAAGCTATGTCTGTTTTGCACTATATGTTTAGCAATGAACCTACTTCAATAAGGCATAAAAGTATGTACTATCAGATAATTTTGCACATAAATCTGGAATCTCTGGCAAACATATTTATGTACAGCAATGAACTATTCCGAGACTAGTATATGTACTATCAGATCATTTCATGGAACTAGGGACTAGTATATGTACTATCACATATTTCTTGTATTTTCTGAAACGCATATAACAGCATTGAGGCCATGCTTAAGAGATGAAGAAGATGGCATACCTTACACGCTGCAAAATAACAATACCAGAAGATGTGAGCATCATCTAAGCCAGAATTAGGGCAGAACTTTGGGGCAATAACAGCTCATGTGTAATCCCTGTAACCGAAATCAGAAACAATATCAAAATATTAAATGCTAAAACCCAACTTCGAGAATAAAATATATGGCATACGACGAGAGAGTAAGAGAATATGAAGGAAGAAGAAAGGAAATCCTAATATATGTTTACACCCATCATCAAATGAGCAGAAATTTTCACATTCCCATTGTCACTTCTCCATTGCCATGAGGATTTCAAATCCCATCAAAAGTTCACAGATATTCGGAGAAAGTAACAAATTGTAGACCATCTTATTATTCGTCAATTGCCAAACAACAGCAAGGAATCACACACAAACTGTGTACGGATTCAAAATGAAACAGAGTACATCAGCTTTAAACGAAATACATTTTACTATAATACATTAACAAACGGGACACTATTTTCAATTAGCATCCTAAATTGCCTACTAACTGCCGGTAATTACTTTCTTCTCACAACCTGCTGATAGTATAGTAGTAGTATAGATGGGTCGAAAACCCAGACTTTAATCAGTCAAAAATCCTCTCCCCTGTAGAAAATAGTAAAAAGACAAGGGAACTGAATACGCAAAGTAATCCAGGAATGAAGAAAACTCCTTTCCAGCTCTCTGGACTCGCGAGATCCATATGAGCAGATTTAGCAGCTTCAAGAATTCGTCCAGTAAGATAAACTCCAATAACACCAGCTAAAGTACCAGCTGTATTTGAAACACCCATGACAATTCCAGCATACCTTGGAGCAATGTCCATGTGATTTACTGCAAATCCGGCTCGTCCTAGTGCCAAAAACCCTAAAGCCACAGAAGAACAAAAGACAGCCCCACCAGCAGTTCTGAAGACTGGAAGCACCATTAATGCAAAAGCAGCCACAAGAAACCCTACAGTGTTCAACACCTTCCTGGTCTTGGTCACAGATAATATCCTTCTTGTGATTAAATGGTCAGCGACAACCCCACCAATATTTGAGAATATAAACATGTTCAGGTATGGTATCATCTTAGAAGAGCCCATATCCTGAAGACTAAGCTTAAGCCCAAGTTCAAAATATGTGGGGAGCCAATTCATGAGGATGTATAAAGCATAATGGAAAGTGAAGTTATTCACGACGATTGCCCAAACTGGAATACTGAGAGTAATCTTCTTCCATGGTATTTGGGTGTTCTTCGCATGATGGCCACCATTCTCCGTTTTTGCCTTCTGGTGTCCCCTGATCGGCAACAAGGACTCCCCAAAACCAGAGGCGGTTGCCTTTGGATGCTCGGCACGAGGAGGGTCACTAGCATATGTGAACCAAAGAAGAGACCACATCAAACCCAAAGCAGCTTCAAAGGTGAATACAGACTGCGGTCCCCTGAATTTCACTAGACTTGGGAGCAATCCCATACCTGAAGCTGCACCAAGATACATACCAGATGTTGTGAGAGAAACAGACCTTGATCTCTCGTGGGGAGGGACCCACTGCGCTAAGACAGTGTGGATGGATGGGAAAATGAATCCTTGTGCTACGCCTACAAGTAAACGAGCTATCACCAAAACTGTGACTCTGTTTGGGTCTAGTGGTACAAAGGCACAAGTGAGAGACCATAATAGAAATGAGAGAAGTAGAACACGCCTTCCTCCGATTTTCTGTGCAGCCCATCCACCAGGAACTTGTGAACATGCATAACCATAGAAAAAGGTTGAAAGTATCATTCCTTTGGTCGCTTGGTCCACCCCGGCAGCATCAGCGGCTCCTGTGTATGCAATTGAGAAACCCACTCGTTCTATGTAGCATACACAAGTGCAGACGAATGTTAAGAGAACAATACTGTAACGCTTGGGAAACCTCACTCTTGCCATTATGCATTCCTTGATTTATGCACTGACTTTAGAGAAAAACAAGTTCACTGATGAAGCTCCGGATGGTACTGCCTTCTAACACTTCAGTTTCTGCCAGTAAGAATTAACTGCAGCGATAAGTTATACTAGCAAAGTATTCTTATCTTGATCTCCCACTATTTAATTGTGCCTGGAGAAGAATGAAAATAAACTGCAATCAGATAATACATCAATACGAATGAGCCGGAAATAGAAAGTCAAGAAAATCACCGATAAAAGAATATCTTGAAGAGAGTGATTTATACACTGCAATTTAGTTATATCAGAATGGAAAGAAACAAAAACTCTCATTGTCACCTAACAAAAGAGGCCTGTGCACCAGCATATCAGACCCACGGTTTTGCTTCATAAATAACAAAAGGGGCAGTAGAATAAGCAAGCAGGAGCTATACAAGTAGTAGTATAACTCAGGCTGTAGCCTGGTTCTTGAACAATTCTGTAGTTTTTCCCCTCTACAGGTTACCTTTTTATCATCAGATGAACTTTCCCACCTCTATGTCTCTTATCCCGAAATTCAAAGTCCCGAAAGAGTTTACCAGAAAAGTATTCTAAGGAGGAAGTCAACATAAGGTATCTAAAGAGGCGGTATTTCAATCGGCATCAAAATGGAACGAATAGAACCTATGCTGAAATTCAACTGCATGATAACTCATACAGTATTTGTTTACAGTTCTAACATCATAAATATTGTGCGACAAAACACGTGAAAGTCAAATTAACAAGAAGACCCTTGATTGAACAGTACAAAGAAGTGAGACACATGGAATTGTAAGATTCATGGAGATTAAGAAGTGAAGAAAACCAAATAGGGGGCACATATTCATTTTCCAGAAAGCCATTCCAAAGTCACATTCAAATACCAATGAGACGCTGGAATGCGGTGACCAAAAATTTGATCTCTGGACTTCAAACCAATCTGATTTGAACCCACAATCAAGGAAATATACCTAATGACAGAAATCCGTATATTTTGATTCTCCTCACTCCGCCCAGCACTGCTTTTCAATATCTTAAATAAAAATCAATTTACTTTGTCAATACTGCTACTAGGTCTTAGAAATAGGGGAAGAACAGAAGAACAAAGAACAACTCCCAATGCATAAATTTTGCCCAAAGAAAACAGTTGAAAATGAAGCAGAAAGGAGAAAACAAGAGTCAAAAAGGATAAATCGGATACCCTGAAGCTAACTAAAGAAGATTAGATTACAAAGGCTACTACAAGTCATAGGCTCCTTAACAACTTATCACCATTCACTACTAGTGTGATCCCTAAAAACTCTGTTATCAACGTATCTACACAAGTAATAATCATTCAAGAAAATAACTTGAATTTACAATGGAAAACAAATTCATTGCCTAGGAGAAAAAACTACAGACCCAACTCCATAGGGAACCAAAAAAAATTAAGCTCCACACCCAATAGCTTAAGACCATACCATCAAATTCAATAGCCAATGTACAGAGAAATGTATCAAGAAATTATCAGGTCAATGCCAATCCCAGATTTTAAGCAGAATCCCTAATTGCAAAAAATCTACATAATAAGCTGCTATGGGGAATAAGCTCTCCCCAAAATGTGACATGTGGAATAGCTTATCCCCACCATATCCTTGATGCCAAACATTTTACAAAAAAAATAAAAAATTCTAAACATAAATCTGCTTCTAGTGAGATATGATACAGGAATTGTGCCTCAACTTGATATCAGAACAACCGAGTAAGTTTTCAGATAATCAAACTCAATCACACTCAATCCATACACATTGATGTGGAGAAACCACAGTAAGTGTAGAAATGCTCACCGAGAGAAGCAAATTAGTCTCTCTTGCTAAACCATTGACTCGATCTGTTGAGAGCGCGAGCAGGATCAGCCTACCAATCTGGTCGATCTCTTCGGAAAAAAAGCGATCAAGTGGTTGTTGAATCTGAAGGTCGCCGGAAATCGGAAATGAGAGAGTGAAGAAAGATGATGTTGTGTGGTGGCCGGTTTTCTACACTCGCGAATCTCGCCGGTCGGAGAATCTCCGAACCGCCGCCGATGAGAAGACGCCGGTTGTCGACGACTTTCAGGTCCCACGGAGGTGTGTGTGGTGTGCAGAGAGAGAGAGAGAGAGAGAGAGAGATTTGAAGACGATGAAGAGAACTGAAATGAAGTTATAGTTAAACTAGAATTAGTCAACCCACACTAAACAGATGAAGACGATGAATATTACTACTGGGTCTAATGGAGTAGTAACCAAAGGCCCAATTACATACTGTAGATGATAGAACAGACTTATACCTGCCCAATGACTCACGGGAAAGGGATATAAAAAATGGACCCATTCAGAGGTTGGCCCATTTTAGGGCTTGTATTCTTTAGATAAGCCGGCCATACTTCCGAGTTGGCCCAAAAAAATAAAAAAAATACCATATTTTCGAGTTAGGTTTTACTCAATACGGAGATTCCGTTGGCTCAGGGTTTCACTCTCACTAGTAACAAAGGCGATAAAACATGAGAAATTTTAAGTATGAGCGATTGGGAGATTATTGTTACTAGTATGGTTGCATAGGACATCATAAATTCCAATGCAGATTCTGGCGAATGTAGACAGAAAAAGACGGTGAATACAGTCAAGAGCTGACGGCGGAGTATTGTCAACTAAACGATGGAGCAAGGGAGAAGAAAGAGGACCTCAAGATGCCCAAACATAGAAGAAAGAGTATAGCTGGGAAAAAATAGGGCAAGCCATCACAAGAAAACCACAAGCTGAGAAAGAGAACAAGGCGGCGATAGTCGGAGATTTTTCTGGTAAGAGAAATGGGGCGCGTGAATCACAATAGCGGAAGAAAAAAATGAGCGCGTGAGTTCTCTGTAAAATCCGAAAAGATACAGACAATGTGACGAAGGATGCCTCGATGAGCCCAGCTGTTTAAATGCAACCCCTATCCATGACAAGTTTACAACAACTGCCACAGACACAGAAAAACAAATGAACGTTTACCTTCGTTAGGAGATGAAACGGAAAGTTCAGAAGAAGACGGAGGCTCTAACAGAAAGGGAAGATGGGTTGGCATTTTCTTCTAGAAGAATTCGTGACCCAGGATTGGAGGACACTATAACCAAAGAAAGGACTCTAAGAGCTAGTTTGGGAATGCTGTGGCGGTAGTAGAAAGCTGCTGTGTGAAAACACTGTGGTAAAGCTGTTGTGAATTCTTGATAAAATGTTGTTTGGTAAATATTACGTAAAAGCTTCTGTGAAATATTGTTATAGTAATTTTGTGTTTGGTAAAATCATCTGCGAAGTTGCTGTGAGAGGGTAAAATGACAAAAAATATATGATACGTGTCATTTTAGTAAAGATAACTAATGATTTTTTAAAAATTTGTAAGGTTAAAATCGATTGTAGATAAATTGATCAAAAGCACTTTCTGGAAAAACAGAAATTTTACTTTTACCAAACACACTAAAACTGCTTCTGCTGTCGGAAAACAGCTGTACTGATAGCAGAAGCATTCCCAAACTCACCCTAATTCAATTGAGGAATACCATTAGAGGAGCAGGAAATGGGCTGGAGAATGAAGGCCCAAATAGTTATTTTGTGAAAGAACTTGAAAGCCCACCACGAAAGCCTTCAAGTCTTTTGGACGTCAAGAGAACCACACAAAGCCCAAAGGTTTGTCACTTCCTCTACTCCTTCCTCAGTTCCTTCTTCCCGTTCCTCCTCTCGTTGGCTTAGTTGCGCGTTCCGCACATTTCTTATACGGATTCGAACTACATTTGGTGATACGGGAATACACACGGATCCGCGATATCGTTACTATATATACTGCTTTCAAGAAAGACAGACCTTAGCCACGTGACGACCATCTAGCACACCTAGCTGTGCTCCACACACACTGGATCACCAGCCGCGCTGATCCACGTGGGGGCTGCAAGACAGAGCCCTCGTATACCACCACACGGGACTTGTAGGGACTTAGTGGTTTGGAGGCTAGAGTAAGTCCTGTCGCGCGCGAGCGACAACCAAGCCCGCGCGCGACCCCTAGTAACTGCTTTGAGAGATTTATGGCACAAGCTCCATAAACCCGGTCAACCCGGTCAACCTCATAACGGTTCCGGTATACGCGGGTAACATGCCGTAACGGTCCCTATATACGTGGACGAACGTGCCGTTGTGGTTAAGCTAATTAAGCCGCCATTAATGGGCGCATTAACCCACTACAACGGTCACATTCTCCGTTATATATAGGATCGTTAACCCTTCCATACAAGGGCGAATCACCTGAGATACGCGGAAGCTCTGCCAAAATCCTGTCTCTCTCTCGTACAGTGCTATTGTCTTACTCTCTCCCTACACACAACCTTACACTTCCTGTGTCCAGTGGCGGAGCCAGGATTTCGTCAAAGGGGGGGGGGGCACAATTCCAGTATTTGTAATTTTATTTAAAGGTATTTGAACTTTAAATATTGACAAAAACTGTAAAGGCCTTCCAGCTCAGCTGATAGTCATCTGGTATAATGCTCCCTTTTGATTTGGCCATCAGGGTTCGAGTCTTGGGCATGTTTTATTGCTTTTTGTATAAATTTTTGTGCAAAAAAATTTAAAACGCGCATGAGGAGAGTCAAACCTTGGACTTTAAGATTTTAAGTGGGCGATTTTACCAACTGTGTTGCGTGCACTTTTGAAATGAGGAGGGCACTTTTATAATTTTATAAAGAAACAGTTAATTTTTTTGAAAAATTAGGGGATATCTAGCATTTTCGGAAAATTTTGGGGGGGGGGGGGGGGGGGCACGTGGCTCCGCCCCTGCCTGTGTCCTTTCTATCCTCTACTCTTGGTGTATATTGAATTCTCTCTGCAGGATTCTCTCGTACACAGTTACCAACCGAAGTATACTGATCGCTACCGTGAAAACATGAAGTGGCTTTATAGAAATAAGTCATCGTATTATTATTAGTTATTTATTTAGGTGGTATTTATTTATTTGTTTTATTGCGTTTAATTAGTTAGTCGGGCTTTTTGGCGCGTAGAAGTTTAGAGTTAGCTTTATTATTTAAGCACTTGTAGTCTACAGTTTATTTTTTATCAGATGAATAGAACAAAAATTTATTCGTTTGACCACAAATTAGTTTGTTAGGAAAAGCGCGGCAAGCTATAAGCTACTTGGGAGTTTTGTCGATTTCTCACAAAATCGTCACATCCGATACCTTCGGGTATCAGTTGGCTTCACACACCTCCCGTTTCGACTTCACAATTTGAAGTTGGTTCAGAGCAATGAATTTCCCTTAGCGGCAGCGAGAATTCGATCAGTCAGAGGTGATCTAATAAATTTAATTTAACCCCACTAAAAATCGAACAAATACACTAACTATTTATATTTATTCTTCAATAAAATTTAGCCTCCGCTAACACCAAATTCTGTAACCGCCATTGCTCTCAGTAACCTTCACATCTTGATGAATGTCAATCCTTAGGAGGAACGTGATGCACGATGAAGTTTACCCATTCCTTATTTATTTATTTACCCTCATTCCTCGGAATGCTAACCCCCGTCGGCTGGCAAATGGCTATTTTGGTTTCCTTAGCACTGTCACCTTCCAAACCTTCCAAAATTGCATTCCACAAAACAGGAAGTAGCTTAACAACGAAGCAGAGTAGTAAACCTAACGTCGAGACGTTGACCGATCTTTCTAGATCGTCGGATCCGCCACATGGCCTCACACGCTTAACCCTCTCCTCCGAGATGCGCGCCACACTCACCTCCTATAAATACCGGTCAAAACCCTCACTTTTCATTCCATCAAAATCATCTCTCTCCCAAAAGGCGTTTTCTCATTCATTCCATCAAAATCATCTCTCTCCCAAAAGGCGTTTTCTCATCTTCTTCTAAAGGCGATTCTCTCTACTAAACCTTCTTCTACAAGCTTCGATAATGGCCGATTCAAACCCTAGCGTTGAATCTCAGTCACCGGTGCGAGCCTCTCTCACACTCTCTCTCTCTCTCTCTCTCTTTCCGATCGATTTTCATATTTTTGAGTTCTGAGTTTGGTAGATTTGATGAATTAGGGTTTCTGATTTTGATTTTGATTTTTGTTTGGTTTGCGCAGAAAATAGTTGAGATTGAGGAAGAACAGAGCCTGAAGTACCTTGAATTTGTGCAAGTCGCGACGATTCACGCGTTGATGTGCTTCGCCAAGCTGTACGGCTACGCCAAGGACAACTCCGGGCCTCTCAAGTCCGGCGTCGAGACCGTCGAAGGCACCGTCAAGACCGTCGTCGGCCCCGTCTACGAGAAGTTCCACGACGCGCCGATCGAATTCCTCAAATTCGTCGACCGCAAGGTTTGTTATCTCTGTCTTCTCCTTCCGATCTCGTTTTTGAACTATGATGATGAACGGTGACGATGAATTGGTTTCGTTAGGGCTTGAGATGATGACTGAAATCGATTTCTGTAGATTGTCTTCAGCCTGTGTTCGTTTGTTAGGGTTTTTGATTTAGTCAATTTGTGTATTGGATTAGTGATAATTAGGGAATTTACATGATAATTGATAACCTAATTAAGAATTGAGAACATGTTAAATTTGCAACATTAAGAATTAGCGAAATATACTGCGATCTATTATATCATCTTCGGCCTTTAGGATTTTATCGTGTTTGTGTCAATTGTTCCAATTTGTTGGAGAATTTTATGATTTTCTGATGGAAACTAAGGAATATGAGGAAGTTACACTATCCAGAATGGTGAAATTGACATCTCTTGCCTGTCTATATTGAGTGAGATGCTTTTAGGGTTTAAGCCACATCATTACCTGTGTGTTCTGATTTGGATAGATATCAGATTGCATCTTTGACAGCAAATGGTGAATCGATGGCGTTAGGGTTTAAGACGATGACTGAATCATGTATAATCTTCGCCTGGATTCATTTGTTAGGGTTTCTTGAATTAGGCATTGATAATTAGGGAATTTACATGATGTTTGATAACCTAATGCAGATTGAGAACATCTGAGTTGTGAAATTTTCATTATCAAGAAATGGTAACATGTTAAAGCTGCAGTCGTTTATATCATCTTCAGCCTTTAGGATTGATCACGTTTGTGTAAATTATTCCAATTTGTGCGGTGGTTGTTGGAGAATTTTACTTGATCTTTTGATTTCCTGAAGTAAACGAAGGAACATGAGGAACTTACACTGTCTGGACATGATGAAATTGATAGCTCTGCCCTGTCTATAGTCTATTCTCAGATAATCCACATTGTTACCTTTGTGTACTGATTCCAATAGGTAGATATCAGATTGCATCTTTGGCAACAAATTAAGTTAGAAACTGGGTTTTTTATCCAGTTATGTATACATTTATTGAGTCACCATAGCATATACGTGTTTCTTTTCAATCATCCTAATTGATTCTCTCTGATAGTGCTGTGCTGATCATCCAAAATTCGTGTGCTATGAATCAGGTTGATGTGTCTGTGAATGAGCTAGAGCGCCGTGTACCACCACTAGTGAAGAAGGCTTCAACCCAGGCTTTCACAGCAGCGCAAAACGCTCCATCAACTGCTCGTGCTGTTGCTTCAGAGATCCAAAATGTCAATGTGGTTGATACAGCCTCAGGGGTTGCGAAGAATATCTACACCAAATACGAGCCTGCAGCCAAGGGTCTGTACTCGAAGTACGAGCCGATTGCTGAGCAGTATGCTGTTACCGCTTGGAGGTCACTCAACAAACTCCCTCTCTTCCCTCAGGTGGCTCAAGCTGTGGTTCCCAAGGCTGCTTTCTGTTCAGAGAAGTACAACGCAACAGTGCTTGGTTCGGCAGAGAAGGGATACAAAGTTGCTGCATACCTTCCCTTGGTTCCCATTGGGAAGATAGCAAAGGTGTTTAATGGTAGCCAGGTTGAAGGAGTTGTCGCTGCTCATTGATGTACGAAAAGTATTCTCGGAACAACATTCTTTGTGGGGCTTATTTGGGTGCTTAGTTGTGCATACTGTGGCTGAAGAAAATTACTTTCCATTAGGTGTTAAGATTTGTCATTGTTTTTTCTGGGATAAGATGTAATGCACGTTTATGAGGTATAATATAGTATTTGATATGTTTTGTAGCGGATGGTGCTTAATGCAGTTGTGTCTTGAAATGAAGGAAGATATTAGACGTTGATTGTTTTCCAGAGTGTATTTCTACAGTTTTGTTGTCGTTCAGGCGAACAGTTGCTACATTTTCAAGGTTTGCAAAGAATGAGATGTAGGGGCTATTTGGCTAGGTGAGATTAGTTGGTTTATTCTGTAAAAACTGGATTAAGTTTGCATAAACTCCGAGAAATCAGCCCGCACACTGGCGTTTCGTAAAGGAGAACAGGGCTTTTTCTTGGGCGTTTGTGTTGACTTTGCGGTTTAGGACAGTTTCGTAAACTTCAACGGTTCAACCTATAGTTAACCATAAAAAGCTCAACTAAAAGTTTGGAAGAACTAAATTCCACACATTTTTCTACTAACTTGACCGTTGACCATTGCGATTGAAAGAGAATGCCAGTGAATACCAAAAACTACCTCAGTGATTTCCTTCTCTGAGAGGATTCTAGTTACCTCAATGCGTTCTTCTGTAATGCAATGGGGGATACAGTGAAGAAGCCCATAATTAGTAACCCAATCTATGAGGAATACAAAGAAGAAGAATAGCATTTGAAAGCTTTGAAGATTTGTTCCTCCTCCTCAATCCAATCTTGTCATTAATATTGTTGATTATGTTGAAGCTCCTCCTTTGAATTTTGTACAGTGGATGAACTTTGAGTTTGTCCCCTTCAAGCAAATATTTCTCCAGTGAACTTCTTCTCTAGCCCAAACCTCTCAATCAAGTTATGAACAATATCTTCCTCTAATCTGTGATTGCCTGCTGAGAAAGGTAATTTATGTACCTGAAGGAATTGTTCTTCAAGCTTTTTAATGCTGTTTCAAACTTCAGTTTTGCTCCACATTTTCCAGCTTTTCCTAATCACTTTGCTGCGTTTGTCCCTTTCAAGCCAATTTTGATCAAATCTAAAATGGTAGGCTTTCCTTGAGTGACTTGGGTTAGTATTGATCAGAAGGGTGTGGTCAGAACCATATATGGCTTCTCCAAGAAGAATAACTTTATGGAAGCCGAGCTAGGGCACTCCCCTTCTTTCGCTTGGCAACGGATCATGGCAGGCAAAGAGATTCGTAAGGGCCTCCGATGGAAGATAGGGGATGGGCGCGACATAGACATTCGAGATATCTGGATCTCTCTAGTACAAACAATGGGCGTATTATCACGATACTTCCTCCGAATGTTAACTTACGAGTCAAGGATCTTATGAAGGATGGAGAAAACATGTGGGATGAGCAAAAACTTCAACAACATTTATGGGAGGTAGAAATTGCATTAATTAAGAGGATACAACTGCCAAATGCCGGAAACCTTGATTTTCGTGTTTGGAGGGAGACGGAGAACGGCCAATACTCGGTTAGTACGGGATACAAACTGGCAGATAGCACAACCCGGCCTGAGATCACCGGCGGCAAAGGATCTGTGCCTTCGAAAGAATTTACCAAGCTATGGAGGGTTCGAGTGGCTAAGAAGATAAGCCATTTCATATGGCGCTGCCTCAACAGCGCGATTGCCACGGGCTGTGGTCTTAGACGAAGAGGAATTGAAGCGGTTGCAAGGTGCGCAATGCGTTCAAAAGCTGATGAAACAACTAAGCATTTGATACTCCGGTGCCCACTGGCGAAACAAATCTGGGGCGGAGTCATGGGTGCGGATTTCTTGGAAAATGCGCATGGGAACTTCACCAACTGGCTGTCGATGAAAATTGATATCCACATGGAGGAGGAGCTGTAGGTAATTTTCACGGCGATATACATCTTTTGGATTGCTAGGAATGACAAAAAGTTCAACAATGTGGAGCTAAATACAAGACTAGCTGCGGAAAGAGTTTTGGAGCGAATCAAGAAGGGAGAAGTACAACGTCTGGTCAAGCTCTCGAAGTCTCTTGACTATCATGTTACTTCACAAGCCTTGACAGTTCCATCAATTTCCTAACATGGTGCTTGTGGCTGTTCAAGGCCAGTCATCACCGCGGTTTCAGAAGAATCACATTCCTTTCCCTCTTCCATAATCCTCATCTCCTTCACAACATCTTTATACAAGTAATATTGCTAAACAAGTATTGAAATCATTACCTCGAATATTGGCTCATCATCATATTGTTTTTCAATTAATCCCACTTCAGCTGTACCGTTATCTTCTCCTGCGTATATTCTGAGACTGCTTTGTTTCCGCCATTTGTCCTTCTTCTCTCTTTCTTTTTCTACGCGTTGGTCGCATAGATAGCAACTGCAGTGATTTCTGTATTTTTCTCTTCCACCCTCAATGGACTCGTATCATTTTCTCACCGCCTTCTCTTTGTCTTGGAGTGAATGCTAAGACACCCATTCTCTTGAGGTTCACAAATCGAGCGAAGACTTGTGAGAGGCCATTATCCAGGCAAGGGTTTTTAGGCTCATCTTCTATTTGATCATTATTTGGTATTGCTTGTAGACCCAGAGTTGTCTCCTCATTTTTGACTCCCCCATAACCAAAGTCAGGGGCAGAGGCAAGAATTAAAAAGGAGAAGTGTTGGGGGCACAATCTTTAGATTTAAAGACGGAGGCCATTGTCATATTTTACCATACCAGAAGCACTACTAAAATTATAAGTTAAAAATAGATATTATTGTCGTTTTTTTAAAATTAGGGTGTGAAACGTGCCCTTCCATGCCGCAGCCCGCATGCTAGCTCGCCCCTGACAAAAGTTACACTCAAGGCTCCATATAAGCATATATGTCTTATTCTTCCTAAGTGTGTGTTCATTTCATAAGAAAGTGAGGGAAAGTGAAGGAAAATAAAAATCGTTTTGTTTTGCTAAAGATGAAAACATTAAGAACGAATGGTCATGTCATGTCGTGTGTCAGAGGGTGGTGTGTGCGAGGAGTTGAATCTATGTTTGACTGAAAAATTGGCTAAACTCGACCATGCAAATCAAAAGAATTTAACGGTCTAAATGAACACAGAATAAAGGTAATGTATACAGGAAAACTCCATGCTTCCTTAGTAAACAGATTTCTTCACAAATGAACATAGGATAAAAAAGAAATACATCGTCATTATTGGTAGGGGTGTTCGCGGGGCGGCTTGGGCGGGTGAACCGCATATTTCTCTCCCAACCCAAGTACACCGGGTCGGAAAAATCTCTACCCAAACCTAACCAAGTAACCGACAAACCCAAACCTAACCGATCACTCCGGCTCGGCTCGGTTCGACTCGGTTTGGGCGACGTTTATTTCCAATAAAATGTAGGTGGTTACGCGTTAGAACCACAAACTCAGTTATACGATAGATGAAAATCTAGCAGAAAGTCATACGCCCACATATAATCTTTAAAATAATTTCTACTAGTACTATAAACTTTCTTCATAGTCCATATTACATTTTGAGAGGAAAAAAGTTTATAATAACTAATTGCATAAATTAATATATGAGGTAAAGAGATAGTATATGATCGACTCATTATATAATCATTCATTTGAATAAGTATATTATGATAAAATTATATACCACTCTGTCTCTTCTCTTTAGCCCCATTTTTACTTTTGTCACTATTCACTGGGTCACTTTGACCCGGTGATTTGGCTATCAAAATGATGCATTTTTTTTTATATATTTTTTTCATTGTGTTGTAAAGTAAAAGTTGCTCTATTACACTGTAAAAAATTATTATAAAATCGCGTCGTTTTGTTATTCAAATCACCCGGTTAAAACGACCCAGATACGAGTCAAAAAAGTCAAATGGGGCTAAAGAGAAGAGACAGAGTGGTACTCATTAATTTACTATGATAATGTGTGCTCATGTTGGGCGGGGCGGTTTGGGACTAACCGGCCGAAACGTTTTGAAAACCATGATCAGTCGATAGTTGGGCGGGTTGAAATTATTCATACCCGAAATCGACCATTTAGCCCACATTGTCTTTATATTTCGGATAGTTTCGGCTTAGATAGACCGGTTTGGGCGGGTCGTTCGGGGTTTTGAACACCCCTAATTGCTGGTAAGTTCATTCTACATTGAACTTAAAGTTTTAGTGCACTCTACGTTTGGTCAACCATCCAAAGAAAGCCGTTGGAAAGTGCTCCATTCAGTAGTCCAATAAAGAAGGTTCTCTACTCTCAATAGTGATAACTTAACAGCGAAGCTGGAAGCTAACGTGGACGACCGACCCTGAACCGTAGCAATGTTTCTGATTTTGTTGTAGCCGCAACCACACACACGGTTCTCACGCTTAACCGTCTCTATTAATATGCGCGCCCATATTTCCCACCCTATAAATACGAGCCAAATACATTTCTCACGTTTCATTCCACCATCTGTCTGCAACCTTTCTCATTCTCTTCTCAGCAACACAGCGATTCTCTCTACCGAGACTCTATTTGGACTCTCTTATTCAAGACTTCAAGTCAAGCTTCGTTCATGGCCGAATCAAACCCTAACGTTGAATCTCACTCAACGGTACCAACCTCTCTCTCTTTCCGATCGTTTTCAATTTTTCTTTTGTTGAGTTCCGAGTTTGTGATTAGGGTTTCTGATTTTGATTTTTTATTAAAAAAGGTTGAGATTGGGGAGGAACAGAGGTTGAAGTACCTTGAGTTTGTTCAAGTCGCGACGATTCACGCGTTGATGTCCTTCTCGAGGTTGTACGGCTACGCCAAGGACAACTCCGGTTCTCTCAAGCCCGGCGTTGAGACCGTCGAAGGCACCGTCAAGACCGTCGTCGGTCCCGTCTACGAGAAGTTCCACGACGCGCCCATCGAGTTCCTCAAGTTCGTCGACCGCAAGGTTCGTCATCTCCGTCTTCTCTCTTTCCGATCTCCATTTGAACTACGATGATGAATTGATGCAGTTAGAGTTTACAATTCGATTAGATTATATTTGGCCTGTATTCGATCTGGTAGGTTTATCGTGTTTGTGTGAATTGTATTCAATTTGAGTGGTGTTGATAATTTGGGGTTTTACATGAATTGGGCGAAAAAAAGGAACTGAAGCAATTACCAATATCCAGTTTCTTCCCAATTTGACTTTTACCACTATTCACCAGGTCCCTTTAACCCTGTGATTTTGATAACTAAACGATGCAATATTTTGATAATTTTTTATGGTGTTGTAAATTAAAAGTTGTTCCGCAACACGGTGAAAAAAATATCAAAAAATTGCAACTGACCAAGAGATGAGTCAAAAAGTCACATGGGAAAAAAGTGAAGGGACGGAGTGGTAATAGATAGCACCCACATTTACATATTCATTAGGTTTTGAAGGTTGTAATACATATAGGTAACCCTGCATTCCGATTTTGCTGCTGTTGCTTGTTGGTTTATGTTTACATCTTTACACATCAAATTCAAATGAAGCTCTGTTACTACCCAGTTGTGAACACATTTGTCAGCTCATTGGGACATCAAAATTTCAATCAATGTTTTCATCATATTATCCTGCTATTACTTTTGATTCTTCGTGGCCTCACAAACTAGCAGTAAATGTGTTTAATTGTCCAATTTGTATGTTGATAATCTGGGGAAAAAAAGGAACATGAGCAGTTTACATTATCCATAAGTGGTGAGATTTGTAGCTCCCAAAGGGGTTAAAGGTTTTATCCATATAGATAATCCTGCATTTCATTCTCTCTGCTATCGCTTGTCGCTTGTTGGGTTATTAGATTGCTTCTTTATACAGCACATTCAGTCAACACCGTGTTCTATCTGGGTATGAATGCATTTCCCACCTGATTGGGATATCAAACGTTGTTAATCAATTTTTCACTTCATTTCATTCAGCTACTTATTATTATTGGTGTAAGATTCCAACCATATTGTGCTGATCATTCAAATTCCATATGCACAACCAACTCAGGTCGATGTGTCTGTGAATGAGCTAGAGCGACGTGTACCCCCACTAGTGAAGAAGGCTTCAACCCAGGCCTTCACAGCTGCGCAAAAAGCTCCATCAACTGCTCGCGCCGTGGCTTCAGAGATCCAAAATGTCAATGTGGTTGATACAGCCTCAGGGGTTGCGAAGAACATCTACAACAAGTACGAGCCTGCAGCAAAGGGCTTGTACTCGAAGTACGAGCCGATCGCCGAGCAGTACGCTGTTACCGCTTGGAGGTCACTCAACAAACTCCCACTCTTCCCTCAGGTGGCTCAAGCTGTGGTTCCCAAGGCTGCTTTCTGCTCAGAGAAGTACAACGCAACTGTGCTTGGTTCTGCAGAGAAGGGATACAAAGTTGCTGCATATCTTCCCTTGGTTCCTGTTCAGAAGATAGCAAAGGTGTTCAATGGTAATCAGACCTTAGAAGTCGCTGCTCATTGATGTACCAAAAGTATTCACCGGTCAAATTTCGTAGTTGTGCATACTGTGGTTGAAGAAAATTACTAGTATTGTGTTAAGATTTGCCATTGTTTCTGGGTTAAGATGTAATGCAGGTTCATGAGGTATATAATCTTTGATTTGTTATGTAGCGAATTGTGCTGGGCTTATGCAGTGTTTCTTGAAATGAAGGAAGAAATTAGACTTTGATTGTTTTCCAGAGTGTATTTCTACAGTTTTGTTGTCGATCAGGCGAACAGTTTCTACATTTTAGGACTACTTCTACCTAACTTCACTACCTGATCTACAGCTATGTTTGCTAACCGGGAATCCAGCATCAAGACAAATTTCGATTACAGAACCAGTTTTTATAGCCCCAACAAATAAAGAGCTCGCAAACTCTTTGTTGTCTCCTTCGAAGCATATAGGTTTATTCTGCCAGGGGAAAGTTTGCCCAACTGCTACTCTCAAAGCGAAAGCTTCTGCACATAGAGCTGAATTTGCTTTAGTGGTTTGCGATCCCCATTGTAGAACATCACCACTCCAATTTCTCAAAAGCCAGCCTAACCAAACTGTATCGGAGTTGGTGTACAAACCTGCATCAAAATCGTATTTCAATTTTCTATCTTTCTTCTACGCCTTCTCTTCCCTCTTAGGAAACCACATTCTTTGTTGTAGACATTTCTTTCTGGATATATTTGCTTCTCCTAAACACTTAATTCTAGCAGAACATGGATTGATGAGTTCTCTATTAAAAAACAGCTGCATTTATGGAAGTGCACACTTTCCAAGTGTCCAGTAACTCAAAATTATCTTGCCTAGAGCTTCTTCATCAGTAGCCTTATTCTGAAACTGTTCCACCAGCTCAACTAACAAGCTTTGGTGTTGCCACGAGCCATATTGATACCCTATACTGAACCAGAAAAGCCTAGTCCAAGTACAAACTTCCACAATACACTCATTTCCCACGTTATCTCAGGAAAATAAGAAAACCTGCACACTTTCTTTTCCAGAGATTTTCCAGTGCGGCCAAATCATTGTGGCTTAATCTCCACAAAAAAAAATTATTCTTTGACAAAATTTTGCAACCTCCATAGGACTTTCCAGTAACCTTCATTTGGGACACAGCAGGAGGATGGACATTGTTCTGGCTTCTTGTAGGAGAGAAGATATCTATCTGTGTGGCAAAAAGTATCGGATTTAACAGTAAAGGTACCAGCTGGTGAGTGGGGCAAAACAATTTCATCATCTCTGTCCTGCCAAGGAATAAGAATAGCAGCTATAGGTTTAGCCACCATTCATGTTTTTGAAGTTTGGTTGACGAGATCACACACCTTCAAAGATTCTGCTCTAACTGGAGAAGAGGATTGACATCCTTCCTTGAGTTTTGGAATCCACTTCATATTATTCACTTCTATGGTTCTACCATTGCCCACCTTCCAGAGACATGCATTTTTAAGAAGATTTTTAGATGTAATCAAACTTCTCCACACCCAAGAGGGGTTACTCCCCATTCCTGCTGAGAGAAAGTCTTTTGTTGGGAAATGATTTCCTTTAAGAACTTTTGCCCTAAGGCTATCTAGCTGTTTTAGCACTCCGACCACTGTTTTGCTAGAAGCAAAAACATTGAATCTTTTTAGATGTTTGAACCCAATTGCTCCAATTCTAGTAGCGGAGAAAGACTTTGAAGAAAGTAAGGGATCGCAGAGGAGTGGAAGGAAGGAGGCGTCAGGTCCTACTCTATGTAAACAGTCTAGGTCGTGGCTATTCTGTCTATTTTCTTCTTGCTTTTGGCATCTGGGTGGGAAATAGCAGTAGATTCTCTAGCATTTCTCTTTTAAGACAACTTCAACTACACAGAGGTGATTGCATAATTTGGAAATTTATATCTTCTTTTTCCGTAATTTTACTTTCATCTTAGTCATGTTATATGCAGCTATCTTATCAGAAAAAAGGGATAAGCTACATTGCTAACTTCCAGGGAATGGAGAACCTGAACAAGGAGGATTGAACGCAATCCATTATTTATTTCAACAAGCATCATCATCATAATTCATATTTGAAGAGAAGCGCGCGCGCTACTACAGAACCAGACAGCAAACAAAAGTTCAAACTCGGTTACTAGAGAAATCCAATTCTCATCAATCACTGTATACTGCGCCTCTTTCCGCGAGTGGCTTGTGCAGCTTCCATGATGCGAAACCAATTTCCTTCTCCACTTTGAATCTACTGCCATCCAAGTCTCTGCAAAACGTTAGGAAGCATAGTAAGGATAATGATCTTTATAACTTCGAGAGAAAACATAACTTATCAGATTCCTCAATCCCTATCTGCGTATGTATGTCTATCATAGTATCTGATTTTGAGAACACATTCATGTTCTTAGTTCACGAGGAAATGCTGGGTTCTTCCATAAAAGGAGAGACCTAAGCATGTTTATGTTCTTGATTTTCTTAAGTCTAAGACATACTATAATTTTTCCTTCACAAATTTTATATATACATGGAATGATGGAAACCTAGTCCATCAGATTTTGAGAACAACAAAGTACCAGATACTTCCTGCATAAAGCATAAGACTTCCTAGATTCATTAGATCTATCCCAAATAGCACGTTAGTATTAAACAGAACGATTTGAACCCTCTAAAACAAAAACTATGTATCATGTTGTCTTTTTAAATGGATAAACAGATGAACCAGAAAGAAACTCAAAAGAAGAGGAAATGAATGCAATGGACTCTAGGGTGAAAGCGGACCCAGAAAGCCTTTTATCATGGTTCTGAATCATTGTAGCAATCAAACACAGTTTTCAGTATCTCAGTGCAAAGTTTTCTTCAATTGGTACAGTACCCAGTTCCTATATTCATCTTCCAACCTACAATTTCACACAAATCTCTCAAATGAATTCAGACTCAGATAGCCATTGCTTAGATCTGTACAAAGAAAGAACTATTTTTTCCATACCAGACCAAGCACATGAACATGCACATTCGAATTCTACTCTTCTGTGTTATATATGCAGGGCAAGACTTCATCATATGGAACCATCAGTCCATGAACACATTTCTCTAGTAAAAAAAAACGTCGATACTCACATCCACTAGTTGATGCAGTCTACACGATTCGTTAGACCTAATCAGGTTTCATTCCCAGAGGGCAAAGATAATCGGTGCATATGCTTATTGCAATGAAACAAATTTACAGAAATCAGCACATTTACTGGGCTAAATAGCCATTGATAGTCTCTAATATCAAGCCAAATTATTACACCAGACATAATCTTTTGCGAACACAATGAGAAAAAGAGTGTATCAACTTCATCTACCACAAACAAAACACCAAGAATGCAAAATGATAAGAAACTCAATGCACCTGCAATAACAGTTTGATATCAGCTTACCTCTTCTTTATCTTCATCAAACTAGTCATCTTCATCAAGCGCGACAAGGCTACTCAAGCACACATTAGTATCGTGCGCATGGGGCTTATTCTCAATCACAACATCCTCCATTATCTTCCTCTTCAGACCATACCAACGCAACCCATTTGTGCTTTGTATCAACAACACCTTCTCGCCATCTCTTGCATATGCTTTAGTCAACCCACCAGGATAAGAGATAAAAGCTTCATTCCGTAACGTCATTCTAGTCCAAGAACCCGCAACTCCATACTCTTCCATCATCCATATATCGAATCCTATCGGGCAATAAGAGCAAATTACACAAAGATGTCCATTAACAACCCCCAAATTGGAAAAGGAATGCGTATCTTGACATTTGGGCTGCAACATCATCCGGTAATTTTCTTTCCCGAGATCAAACGCCATGATATAATCATTCTCACCATCCACGCCAAATTTCCCCTTCACAAGCCAATGCAATGCCCCACTAACGAAAACACCCGGGTCCATATACATATACGACGACGGCGGGAGCTTCCTCAGCTCCGGCTCAGACCCCCATTGGATCCCAGAAGGGAAATCCGCGATTTCTCTCCACGAATTCCTTTTCAAGCTGTATACCCAGAATGCAAACTTCATAACATTCATATTACCAATACTAGGAACCGAATTCTTCACAATCTTTACAACTTTGTAGTCATCGCTACCCGAATCGTACCCCAACCCGAGAGTGATCGCGATCCTTTTAGCCTTCGTTTTCATATCCGGTATCAACGTGTGTTTTCGGGTTGTGGGGTTCCAGACACAGTGTGTCAGCAGAATCAAGCCATGGCAACAACCCCAAATTTGATTGGGCGGATGTCGGTCCCTTCGATGTAGGCTAGACAACTCTCGCTGCCGTTCCGACACGTGGCTTCGCCGGAGGAGAACAGTTCGCTGAGACCCGGAGGTCTCGCCGGCGTCGGAGATGTGTTTGACGGGATAGTCCAATTCGACGGCGTTTTCTAGGGTTTCGAAGCTGACGGAGTAGATGCGATCGGAGTGGAGGTCGGTTAGGATTAGGGTTTGGTTTGTAAGGGATTGGAGGGAGTGATTGATGTGGGTTTTGGTGAAATGGGGGTTGTCGATTAGGGTACGCCAGAGTTTCGATACGGATCGGAATTGGAGGATGGATTTCGCCGGCAATCTTGAGAGTATCTCGCAAATCAGCTCCGGCTGTAGCTCCGGCTGTGATTCCGACATGGGTTGGGAGAGGGTTTTGGAGAGCAACGGGACGGTGAACTTGGATCATGTCAAAGGAAAGATTTAAAGAGAGATTTGAAATTGAAATGTGGTCTAGTGCCCGTTTGGCTACCATTTGTCTACAAATTATGCTTAATCAGAGACACATGTTTGGTGTTTTGTTTTAGCAACTTTTTGGCTTTTCTTTGGAAACAATTGTTTTTTTTTATAAGATTTTTTAGAAACCGTCTATTCGCGGATCACTTTGATTTGATGATTTTTAGTTAGGAAAACGGTGCAAACTTTTTTATAATTTTTTCATGGTGTTGTAGAGTAAAGTTAACTCTACATCACCATTCTGGTAACCAAATTATCGGATCAAAATGACTTGAAAAACTCAATTTTGAAAAAACTACTGGGACGGAGGGAGTAACAATGTATTATATGGGAATAGCTTATCCTAAAATATGACACATCCTATCAACCAAAAAAAAATATACAGCAAATAAGTAAATGGATAATTCCTTTATTGATTGGTTGCCCTTTGAAACTAAAACTAGGAATAAGGTGTTTGGATGGAGGGTAAGTTGGACTCCACCCCAATTTCAAGACTTGACATTTGAGTTTGAAATTCAAATTTCAAATTAATCATAATTAAATACACTCTTTATTGTTAAGAAGGAAAGATCGACGAATAGATTAAAACGCATATTTTGTCGGTAGTGCCCTAGAGCACGGGGCATACACTAGTTGTTTACAAAACAAAAATTCCTTGTTTTATTTTTGTTATTTTAAGTAACAAACATCATCTTCTTCCTAAACGCCGGAGATACACAGGGGCAAGGAAAGCAACCGGCGACGGAAGAAGAGCAACGGTTGGAAAATGAACCGTTGAGAAACGGGAGAGAGGATGATAAGGCTTCCACAAGTAAATGGGAAAACCCTAGAAGGCCTAGAAAGCCCAGAAACCAGAAAGGAAAAGATGTGGGCCAGAATCAAAATAATAAAGGAAATGGGCTAGGGGGAAAAACCCAACAACAGATTAAGGGGACTTTCGGAGCCCAATGATGAAACTAGGATTTTGAACCAAGACCACGGTACGAATGCTAATTCGGGTACGAGTTATGCCCCAACGGGTCGGTTATTCGAACCACCCGAGTTCAGTTTTGGGGGTAATTTGGAAATTGCTGGCATCGATAGAAACCCTAGTTCGGACACATAGGAGAGAGAGGCGATGGATGGAGTCAAAACTTCTGGTAACGAAGGAGGCGATGAAGCTAATCTGACACCGGAAGAGACAGGTGTGATGGAGACTTCACAAGATAAAGCTGTTGATACTCTAATGGATAAGGCCGAAGAATACGGAGTTGGTACAAGCCACAAGTTCGTTAGATTTCTTGCAGGCTTGGGAGGAACGGTTCACAAAGCTATCTAGAAATCTGCGGGTAAGAAATTCACAACAAAAATCGGTAGAAATACCATAACCGGCAAAGGGAAAGATAGAATCAGTAGCAGATCGGAGATCAGAGATCAAAATCAACATGATTATGGAGACAATGGATGAGGAAGTCAAGATCCTGATGGTAGAAGAATTAAGAGAAAAATTGGACGCCGAGACGCAGGGAGGATTTATGATGGGGACGATATGGTGGAGGAAGGAGGCCAAGTTGACAATACAGACGGATTGGAAGGAGGACCAAGAGATGAGATGGCATCGGATCAACCTAAAGGGGGCGAGATCGGCGGGGGAGGATCAAGCCAAACTGAGCAGATTAGATCCGTACCTCCAAGTCCTCCCATCGGTTTCTGAGGATTTGATCATGCAATGTGTAATACCAGCTGGAGAGTACAGAACCCAAATGTTGTGGTTCAAACTCTGCCAAGACTCTGACCATGCTCCTTTGCTGGTGCATGTTGATGGTATGTTTACTTCAAACTCTATTCATAAAAGGTTTAAATTTGAGGCTGCTTGGTCTACTGTACGTGAGTTTAATTCTTTTGTGAGTGATTGTTGGAGCAATCTTTGTGGTGATGATCTCCTTGCTAAAACCAACCTTGTCACCTTGGAGATTGTCAAATGGTGTTAAAATAATTTCGGAAATATTTTCAAAAATGAAAGATGGCTTTTGGGTAGGATTGAAGGAATCCAACGAGCCCATAGCCTGAGTTTTTCTCATAATTTGTCTATTCTTGAAAGGGAGCTTATTGAAAAGTATAACATTATTCTCCAACAAGAAGAGTTGCTTTGGTTTCAAAAATCTAGAACTAATTGGTTGTGTCATGGAGATAGGAATACCAATTTTTTTCATGTGTCTACTATCATTAGGAGCAGAAAGAAGGAGATTCTACTGCTCAACAATGAAGAGGGTTTGTGGCTGGATATGCTAATGAGATATTCATATTTATGTGACTAGTTATTTTAAGAATCTTTTTTATAAGAACTATTTTAGCAATCTTGTGTTTCGTTGTGACTGGAATCATAGCTTATGCCCTAATATCCGCTTGGATGACCATAGCCACATTGGCACCCCCCCCCCCTCTTTGAAATAGGTAAAAGAGGTGGTGTGGTCTATGAATGCTTACAAAGCTCCTGGAAGGGATGGTATCCAAGCTTTATTTTATGAAAAGTATTGGTCTGCTGTGGGTAAAGATCTTCACAAGTTTATTGAGTCTTGTTTCATGAAGGGGGATTTTAATGTGGAGGTGAACAAGTCCATTATATGTCTGATTCCAAAGTGTGACATGCCTGAAAATTTGAAGAATTTTAGGCCAATTAGTCTCTGTATCACTAGTTATAAGGTGCTTGCTAAATGCATTGTTAACAAGATAAGACCTATTTTAGATAAAATTGTGGGGCCCTTTCAAAGCAGTTTCTTACCTGGGAGATCTATTAGAGATAACAATATTATCACTCAGGAAGTTATTCATACCCTCAAGAAAAGAAAGGATAGATATGGAGGTATGATGACAAAAATTGGCCTTGAAAAGGCTTATGATAGATTGAGTTGGAACTTCATTGCTGAAACTTTTAGTTTTTCCAACTTTTCGCCCATGACCATTAAGTTAATTATGCACTGTATTTCTTCTGTTACTACCTCTGTGTTGTGGAATGGTAAAATGTTGCAGGATTTCAAAATGGAGAGGGGGCTTAGACAAGGTGACCCTCTTTCTCCCTACATTTCTGTTTTATGCATGGAAATGTTGTCACAAATGATTGTTGATTTGGTTAAAAAGAAAAAGTGGTATGGTATTAAAGCTTCTTCTAATGGGCCTGTGTTGTCTCATATTTTTTATGCGGATGATTAATGTTTTTTGGTAGAAGTGATTTGAGCACTATTAAATGTATGAGGGAGGTACTTGAAGATTTTGAGGCTTTATCTGGGTTGAAAGTTAACTGTCAAAAATCCAAAATTTACTTCTCCCAAAACACCTCTTTAGGTAGCAGAAATGCTATCAAGGGCATTATTGGCATGCCTGAAACTGGGAATTTGGGGAAGTACTTGGTGATTGAATTGATTCATGACAGATTTGATAAAGATAGCAACAAAGAAGTTATGAACAATTTGAACTTAAAATTGTCTGGGTGGATGAGCAAGTTGCTATCCTTTGCTGGTAGAGTGACTCTTACTAAAAGTGTTCTTTCTGCTATCCCCTCTTACTGTATGCAAATTTACCCTTTACCTGTTAGTGTTTGCAATTGCATTGATAAAGTTTGTAGAAATTTTATTTGGGGAGACTCTACGGTTAATAAGAAAATACACCTTGTCAATTGGGAGACTATATGCCTTCCCAAAGACAGAGGTGGGCTTGGAATTAAAAAAGCTAGAGTTCAAAATATGGCTCTCATTGCTAAACTCTGTTGGAACATTGAGTTCAACAAAGAAGCTCTTTGGTGCAAAGTTTTGAAACAAAAGTACATGAAAACCAATACTATTTGTGTCAATAAGAAAAAGACAAGTGTGTCCCCTATTTGGAGAGGGATGGAGATGACTAAGAACTATCTGAAAAAGAACCTTAAGTGGAAGCTTGGGGATGGCCATACTATTGGTATATGGAATGATTGGTGGTGAGGTTCTGAAGCTTTGTGTAACAAGATCAATACTGAGACTTTACTTCAGAAGGTGGGGAGCATTATCAATACTGAGGGATTCTGGGATCTCAGTGTGTTGTATCAGGGTTGTAATGATGATATCAAAAGCATTATTCTTGGTGAGATCATTCCCTCCATTCCTAGGGGAATTGATACACCCTTTTGGAAAGGCTCCAATTCTGGGGCTTTCACTGTTTATGCTGCCTATAACTCTATTGATAATGGTACTAATTAGAATCAAGTAAGTAGAGGTAGTGGAGTATGGATTACATTGTGGAAATTGAAAGTTCCACATAAGTTGATCCACTTTATTTGGATTGCTCTTCATGAAAAATTACTAACTAATGAATCCAGGAGATTCAGAGGCTTGAATGCAAATGTCTTTTGTATTCTTTGTGGGTCTGGCACTGAAAGCTATAAGCATATGTTTATTACTTATAATAAAGTTAAGAAAATTTGGATTGATATTTGGGGAAATGATTGGTACCATGAAAGTGCCAATGTGTGTTTGAACTTCAAAGACTGGCTGGATAGAAATATCAAAAGAAAATGCTTGGTGAAAATTTTTAAAGGAAATATTATTTTCAATGTGACATTGTGGAATATCTGAATTAGAAGAAATCAACACATTTTCAATAATGTGTTGGATTCTGAGACTGTTAATGTGCAGAAAATATGGAAGCAAATCAAGTTCATGCAGGGAGCTTTTTCTCAAATCCCTAATCCTTTCTATTTTCATCTTCATAATCCACTTTCTAAATGGATGTTTTCTGTGGCAGGATCCATCAAAGCGAATATGGATGGATGTGTTAGGCTCAACAATGATCATGCCGGGATTGGTGGTGTTGGAAGAGATGACAAAGGAAACTGGAAGATGGGATTCTTTGGGAGACTCAAGAATGTTACAGCTTGGAAAGTGAGCTTTGTGCCATCTACAGAGGCACAACCGTGATATATACCAACAATTGGCACAAGGCTGTGATTGAAAGTGATTTCTTGGAGGCTATTACTATATTCCAAGGAGAGAAGCAAGAACCTGATTCAATGAGTACTCATGTCAAAGATGGCATCCACATCATGAATAGAATGAATGGAAGCTTCTCCCATATCAGTAGGGACGCAAATGAAGTGGCTAATGCTATGGCCAACGTGGGATGTTTGGGATGTGAGCAAAATGAACACATGAAGTTCTGTTTTGAGATTCCAGATGCTGTGAAAGGGCTTTTGGTGGCAGATAGAATGGGGATTGGAATGTATGTGTAATGGGGGTGGGTTTTGGTTTGTTGGGGTTCCTCCCTTGTGTAACTTTGAACTTTGATGTTGTTTTATTTCCGTAGTATATATATAAAAAAAAAAACATCATCTTCTTCTTAAAAAAAACACTAACATAATCTTCACTTCTCTCACTACCTCCAACCAATCTCAATTTTAACGGCACGGATTGTTACCGTTGTAAATCAATGCTATCGTAGTCGAGCTACTACAGTGAACACATGGTCGGCCATATAGCTAGGCAGCCAAGGTGGCCGCCTTAGGCCTCGGCCGGCAGGGCCCCAGTATTATAATTGTAATTATTTTTTAAAGTTAGCTATTGTTTAGTTAATTTCATATGTTAATGTAAAATTTCAATGAAGTGTATATTAGTCTGGTGGTAATTAATATTTTTTCCACAAGGTTGACTCGTTGATAACGAATATGAAAATTTTGGTATTTCTTACCAATAATTTTAGGTTGAAGAACATTAATTAAAGCTGGCCTAATTCTAACATATCAAACACAACTATTAGATGTCTACAAGTGTTTTTTTTTAAATAAACTCTTTTACGTGTAATTGTATTCTTTAATTAGGGGCCCCAAATTTATTACTCGCTTTAGGCCTCTAAGTGTCTTGGGTCGACTCTGAATGAACAACAACATTGTACTAAATCACACCCACAATCACTAAGATCGCATAACAATGCACGATATTTGAGAGTTCATATGAATACCACATGCGTATTAAGTATCGAAAACCTTTCCGAATAGGATGACAAAAATATTCTCGTCCTAATCCTTAGTTGAATGCGACTCCATCGAAATTGTACCGTAATGGATGCAAATGCGAGGTTGTCCAAATACTCGCGCTTGCAAGTATTTCAATTACTCCAGAACAACAATGTCAAAGAAACCAACGTAGCAGATATAACAAGTCATTCTTGCCACTAGGCACATCTTTCGCATCCTCAAGATGAAAAAACGTTATAACGAAATCTTCCAAGTGGAGGCTACCTTGAAGAGAAATCTACCTCGTGTGCAGCTTGGTCCACAATCAGAATCATGAGTCATTTGGCTGCGCCCACTTCAAATCGGCTAAGAGCATCTCCAACCCATGACTTTTCCCCCTCCCCTCACCTCCCCCTCCCCCTCCCCTCACGGGCCCACCATTTTCCCCCTCCCCCTCCCCCTCCCCTTCCGCCAAACTACTAATCGTTCCCAACCCATTTCTTTCCCCCCACCCAAAAAAATAATTTGTAATATATATTTAATGATTTAAAAATGAATTATTAATACCAAAAAAATAAATGCAAAATTGTTTATCAACACACACACACATACACAAAAAAAAAGATGTTAATAATAATAATAATGATATATTTTGTATCGTTATCATTGAATAAATTTGACGTTTTTAAACGTATTTTTTTATTATTGAAGTTATAATTGTTAACAGTATAAAAAATAAGTTTTATTAAATAAAAAAAATAAGATAACAATGACTTTTCGTAAATATACTTTCCAATAATCATGAATACATAATTAATTTTAAAAAATAATACAAAATAAAATTTATTAGTCATAATAATAAAATACATAATATAATCACAAAATATTAGTATGTGTAATTAAAATTATCAAATATTCAATTAATTAATCATTACATGTAGGGGGAGGGGGAGGGGATGTCCATGGGGAAATCTCCCCTAACCATCCCTCACCCAAGACAAAATTTATCCCCATAGCACTCTCTCCCCCTCCCCCTCCCCCCATGGGGTTGGACATGAACCGTATTTTTATACGATTTTCCCCTTCCCCCTCCCCCTCCCCCCATGGGATTGGAGATGCCCTAAGAGCATCTCCAACCCATTGCTTTTTCCCCCTCCCCTCACCTACCCCTCCCCCTCCCCCTCCCCCCACGGGCCCACCATTTTCCCCTCCCCCTCCCCCTCCTCTTCCGCCAAACTACTAATCGTCTCCAACCCATTTCTTTCCCCCCACCCAAAAAATTAATTTGTAATATATGTTTAATGATTTAAAAATGAATTATTAATACCAAAAAAAGTAAATGCAAATTTTTTTACCAGTATACACACACACATACACACACAAAAATAAGATAACGATGACTTTTCGTAAATATACTTTCCAACAATCGTGAATACATTATTAATTTTAAAAAAATAATACAAAATAAAATTTATTAATCATAATAATAAAATACATAATATAATCACAAAATATTAGTATGTGTAATTAAAATTATCAAATATTTAATTAATTAATAATTCCATGTAGGGAGAAGGGGAGGGGATGTCCATGGGGAAATCCCCCCTAACCATCCCTCACCCAAGGCAAAATTTATCCCCATAGCACCCCCTCCCCCTCCCCCTTCCATCATGGGGTGGGATATGAACCATATTTTTATACGATTTTCCCCTTCCCCCTCCCCCTCCCCCACCCCCATGGGGTTGGAGATGCCCCTTAGGGCATCTCCAACCCCATGGGGGTGGGGGAGGGGGAAGGGGAAAATCGTACAAAAATAAGGTCCATGTCCAACCCCATGGGGGGAGGGGGAGGGAGAGGGGGTGCTATGGGGATAAATTTTGCCTTGGGTGAGGGATGGTTAGGGGGGATTTCCCCATGGACATCCCCTCCCCCTCCCCCTACATGGAATGATTAATTAATTGGATATTTGATAATTTTAATTACACATACTAATGTTTTATGATTATATTATGTATTTTATTAATATGATTAATAAATTTTATTTTGTATTATTTAATAAAATTAATAATGTATTCACTATTGTTGGAAAGTATATTTACGAAAAACAGATTCGGAAAAGCTTATTTGGAAGTGCTTATGGAAGTTCGGCCAATGTGTCTGAACAAGAATTCAATCCTTTCAACTAACGGAAGAACTACTTTATGTAATCGTTGTTAGGTTGGTTTATTTCAATTTGTGTGTTTTATCGCTCTACTCCTTGCGTTTTTGTCTTAGTGTTTAATTTTATTTCTTGTAATAACGACGTTTTCGTACTTGTAATCGTTATTTTTTCGAATAAAAGTTTTATTTGTTAACATTATTTTAATTATTATTAGTATTATTATCATTGTTATTCTTATTAACATCTTTTTTTGTGTGTATGTGTGCATATATATAATATATATATATGGTAAACAATTTTGCATTTACTTTTTTTGGTATTAATAATTCATTTTTAAATCATTAAATATATATTACAAACTAATTTTTTGGGTGGGGCGAAAGAAATGGGTTGGAGACGATTAGTAGTTTGGCGGAAGGGGAGGGGGAGGGGGGGGGGGGAAAATGGTGGGCCCGTGGGGGGAGGGGGAGGGGGAAAACGCAATGGGTTGGAGATGCTCTAACAACACAGGTAAATTGGAAGCGCTCAAGTGAACTCTCTCTCTCATGGATAATTTAATATTGAACTCCAAACATATTGCTTAACATCAGTTCACGCAATAAATGAAAAAAAAAAGACAAATCATGACATTGCAAGATTAGTACTACTATCACATATTCTTGCTTTTTGTTCAAAATTGTACATAGTACCACTCCGTCCGTGCTATTTCGTCCCATGTTGACTTTTTGACTCGTATCTGGATCACTTTGACCATGTAATTTGGACAAAATAACGATGCAGTTTTTTGATATTTTTTTCGCCGTTTTATAGAGCAACTTTTACTCTATAACTCCATGAAAAGATAATCAAAATATTGCATCATTTTAGTATCCAAATCACCGGATCAAAGTGACCCAGTGAATAGTGGCAAAAGTCAAATTGGGAAGAAAGAGCAGGGACAGAGTGGTAATAATTTCCTTTATACCTCGTACTAATATTACCAAGGTCACAATCTAGCCCAAACTTACGACTTGGCCAAATGAGTGAGCCCGGTCAGTAACATCAACTTCTAATTTTATCCTAGTATTGACCATAAATCTCTACGCAGTTTATCATTTGTGACCCTAAACCTCTAGCAATTTCATTTTTTTTTTAAAAAGTCCCCCGCAATTTGTATTTTAGGCCCAATAGCCTTGGATTACTAATGGGTTAACTTTTCTTAACGGTAATATGGGGTCATTTAAGGCTATATTAGCAGTAATAATGTAATATAGTAATATAATTACAGTAATATCCATATTATCATTAAGGAAAGTTAACCCCGTTAGTAGTTGAAGACTATTGGGCTCAAAATGCAAATCGCGAGGGTATTTTTTGGAGAAATTGATATTGTTGGAGGTTTAGGAACACAAATGATAAACTGTATAAGGGTTTATGGTCTTTTGTCCTAATATAAATGATTGTGATATATATCTTCTATATAATAACTATAAAAATAAATCTTGCGGGAATACAATGCACAAAAAATGCTACATTATCATTACGGTACAAATAAATTTGTGCACAATAAAATACTATATTAACAAAACAATCATAGTAGGATACAAATAAATTTTGAACACAATATCTTAAGCTATCGTACCGGAGCTAGAGTTGCAAACTCTAAAAGTATCTTGGCATGGTGTTCTCAACAACTCTTTGATGAAGTATCGTATTGTTCTACCTTGCTTTCACCCGAAGAGTGAAAGATCAATCACTTATGCCTTGAAAAGTGGTACCAATCAATTACCCTACTAAAGGCTACGACGATTCGGTTGCGTATCCTAATTAATGACGGATGGTCATGATTCGGATGGACTTCCCAAGGAAAGCGTGCTTATCTAATGAGCAATTAGCGCGAAAATCAAGGCAGAATATCATTTGCCGACGTCATAATTGGATGTGCACAGAGATATTCTAGCAAATCCCAGAAAGGGCAAAACGGGCATTTCAATTCTTCTTTTTGAAAAAAAAGGGGGAGAAACCCTAGCAACATTACAATAATGTTTCAGCTATTTATTTGCTACTTTTCAAAAATCAAAATAAACCCTTGATCAAGGAGTCATGGGGGGTAAACTGACGGCTCAGATTTTCCACTTGCTCCACTTCCTGCTTCAATTGCTCGCATTTGGCATTCATCTCATGATAGAGCTTCATAGCCTCTTCAACCTTTTGCTTTTGCTGCTCTACCTTCTGCTTCTCAGCTGCGAGGTTTTGGTGGCCGCGTTTCAAAGTTACGGCCGCACGAATCAGGGTAACTCTTTTGATAAGAAACCTGAAACCCAGCCTGCCTTGAACTTTGGCGAGAAGGTTTTGGCACATACCAAAAAGCAATTCGGCACTCTGAGGAGAAATGGTCGCAGGTGTGGCCGCGGACAGCTGCTCCAAAATCCAAATGGCCTCAGTAAGAAATAGCCTCCTGTCAAAGGGCCCTATCTCCAGATACCTCGCAAATGATTGGGGGTAGGTGAGGCGCATCCGAACTAACCAGTCCACATCGGCTTGCTTCAAACCTGAAGCAATGTTAAAGCCAAGTTATACTATCAAATTCGCAAATGAAGAATGCGAGATGCGAACAGCAAAACACGACATACCCGTTCCTTCAAGGATCTCGCGCAGAGAAGGAATGCGCATTGCTGGGGTAGTTGAAGACTGTCCTCGCTCCATTGCGCTTCTATCAGCTGCAAGCTCTAACTCCTCATAGTTGGGGGGAATAGTATAAGCCGCACCAGGTGCGTTCGCAGCCCCGACCTGCGAGCCCCAAAAGCTCCACGCAGGAAGAGGTGCCGCCGACTTAGTCATTGCTGGAGGCGTGGTGGCAGCCGAAGTTGCTTGGTGAGGGATACCTTCAGATGCGATAGCATCAACAGCATTTGTTCCTATTTCCTCAGCACCAGCATGGGCATCTTCCTCCATTAGCAGAGTGTCAGCCTCGGCATCATCAGAAAGTTCGATGACGTCCTCAAGAGGCTCTCCTACATATTCAGCAGCTGCGACGGGCTTCTCGGTATGAGAACTCGGCACCGGGACATAGGACGCAGAAGGTTGACTCATTTGCTCCAACACGGGTTCATCAGCATTGCCTGCGATACAAAATGCGATGAATGATGGTGGGACACAAATGGTTCTTGTGATCCAACAATGAGTAGCAACCATATTCAGACTCGTCCAGACTGCAATTGGGACGAAAAGGAAAAGAGTTCCTTTTGATCACAGGAGCTCTGCTTGGCTGGGGGACCGACTGCGTCTCGAATCTTGTCTGCTGGGCGTTCCAGTATGCGAGCCAGTTTTTGGAACAACCGCCTTCACGGTTACCTGCAGGTTGCTCAAAGGGAAGATTGCTCAGCAAGACTGTTTTGCACTCCTTTGTCAACAAACGCTTATAGCAGCCTCTGATAATAGACTGTGGCCAGATTGATGGTGCCACTGCATCAAAGCCGAATTGGGGAGAAACGCGAGTGGGATCAACATCCACAGTAATCCTCTCATACCTCGGCGCGAGCTCACGA
Organism: Linanthus parryae; assembly: GCA_023055425.1. Taxonomy (NCBI): domain Eukaryota; kingdom Viridiplantae; phylum Streptophyta; class Magnoliopsida; order Ericales; family Polemoniaceae; genus Linanthus; species Linanthus parryae. Next base: position 6,851,418 of record JALGPY010000002.1, read on the forward strand.
ACATGCTCTGCGAGAACAGGAAGGGAACCTCGCAGGCACCAGCAAAAGAATTCGCGATAGCGCTCATGGAAATGCTCTCCATCTTCGAAGAGGAGCTCTTCTGAGAAGACAACACCCTTAGAAGGATACAGCTTTGGAAACCATCGCACGTTTTCAATACGCATAGCATAGGGCCTGGCTATGAACTCTTGCCGATTCTCGCATATCAGGCTCCAAACGCACTTGGTATTATTTGTCCCGAACCACCTTGCAGCTCTGCCGCTGTTACGTTCCTCCACCGCGCCTGGGGGACACCACTTGTTGGGCTTAGAAGCAACGGGGGCATAGGAAGGCCATCGCTCAAAGACCCACATTGTCAAGAAGGCAATGTTAACGAAAGTCAGTATGTCGAGGCGGCCACGTGATTCCTTCATGGCCACAACCAGCTGATCCAGTCTGTAGTACAGCGTGCCCAAGACCAAGGGTCCGAGTGCGACTTTCTGGCCGAGGGCCAGTTTCACAGCAAGGGGCAGAACGTGATAGAAGACCCCATCGTGCGGGTGACCATCGATTAAGTACCTCGACAACCAGGCACAGAGGAAGGCACAAAGGGTCAAGTGATAACCCTTACCCTCCACATAGTTCTTAGCCTCAGGGTTTTGACTCAGAAGCTTCTTGGTGATGCTGCTGTTCGCATAATCACGGAAAAAGTACTGCACCCATTTATTCCAAGTATTCTTCGCAGATGTGTCAACCAACTTCCAGTCAGGAAGGACTTTTGTAGTGGTCCACCGGGTGGAGATTTTCTTTACTTCTGACAAGCACTCCTCCATCTGCGTGTACAAAGCAATCTCCGCATCCGTCCTCAAGGGACTCAAAGGATCCACCTCACCCATGGGAGACAGATCATACAGCATGTGCACGTCCTCAAGCGTGGGGGCAGCCTCGAACTCAGCAAAGTGAAGTGTGTGAGTCGCAGGCGAGTAGCGGGAAAGAAGGTTTAGAAGCATGGACTGGTCCAGCTTCACGGCAGCACCCTTCATAGCACGAACTGCAAAATATACGTCGGCCTCATTTAGAGTCATGGCGTGATGAGTCAATACATGGTCGATCCACTCATCCATGTAGTCCAATTTCTGAACAAAAGCTTGGGTGGAAATCGCAGCATACGGGAAGTACCCATTTTCGACTCCCAATCGGACCACGTCTTCGGAACCAATCAATTCGAGCAAGGCAGAGTTAACTGGAGGGGTTAATGTTTGCAATCCCTCACCGGGGACAGGAGTAGGCAGTTTCTTTGCCTTAACCCTAGCATGGTAGAAATCTTTGCCACCCAGATAGGGGGCTTTTCGCCATAGAGCTTGCGGAAGATCAGGTATTTCTTCTTCCTCCTTGGTGGGTCTGGTTCCTTTTGTCTTTGCCATTCCTGTGGAAAAGCAAGACAAAAGGGGGAGAAAGATGCACACTTCAGTTTGAATTTCGAGATTCAAGATCTATGGGAAGAAAGATGAACAGCTTCTGGTACCAATTTCAGAAATTAGAGATTGGGATTGTTTGCATGAACAGAGATTTCAAAACCCTACATTCAAGGTCTTTATCATTGGGGGACTGAATCGAAACTGGATTCAGAGATTGTGAGCTTCTCCACAAGTTTTCAGCAGAAAATATGTCATGGGTTTGCAGATCCAATGCAGTTCAAAGCATATGCTAGCATATTAAATCAAAATTGAACAAGGCCAACCTTGTTTCTGTAAATCTTGCTTGGATGCAGACAGTTGAAGAAGACGATTTGCAATTTTGTACTGGTGATTGATTATCTGAATCTGCTCTCGAAGACTTCCGGGTATCATTCACTTTAAGAGAAAGAAGTGATGCTTTGCAACAATGGAGAGTACAGAGTATTTATCCAAAAACAATGAAGGGTTGCGTCCTTTCAGTAGTCGAATCGCAACCGTCACCGTCGAATCGCGCAATCACAGGACAAGCTGACGTCACCCCTAAAACCCTAAAGGCCAGGCGGCACGACTCTAGGGGTTTTAGGTCATAATGGCACGCACGGGGGCTGAAATTACTCATATTTGAATTGGTGTGTGGCGGCGACGCGTATGTTGGTTTCCGCGCACGGAAGTATATCCAGCTATGAGTCTTCACGCGCAGAAAGGGGGCTAATGTAGATAGTGCTTTCTGAACTGACAGATCTTGGCCACGTGGCAACCATCCAGCACACCATATTGTGCTCCACACACACTGGATCACCAGCCGCGCTGATCCATGTGGGGGCTGCGAGACAGGGCCCTCGCATACCACTGCACGGGACTTGTAGGGACTTAGTGGTTTGGAGGCTAGAGTAAGTCCTGTCGCGTGTGAGCCAAGCCCGCGCGCGACCCTTTGTAACTGCTTTTGAGAGATTTATGGCACGAGCTCCATAAACGCGGTCAATCCGGTCAAACCCGGTCAACCCCATAACGGTTCCGGTATACGCGGATAACGTGCTGTAACGGTCCCTATATACGTGGACGAACGTGCCGTTGTGGTTAAGATAATTAAGCCGCCATTGATGGGCGCATTAACCACACTACAACGGTCACATTCTCCATTATATATAGGATCGTTAACCCTTCCATACAGGGGAGAACACACTAGCTATACGCGGAAGCTCTGCCAAACCTTTGTCTCTCTCTCAGACATTACTACTGCCTTACTCTCTCCCTACACACAACCCAACTCTTCATGTGCCATCTTTGATCCTCTACTTACGGTTTACACGGAGTTCTCCCCACCGGAATCTCTTGTACACACTAGGCATACAATTAATTAAATAGACAGCAGCAGCAAAGGCATGGTACCAAAAGTATTTAGGTAAATGAGCATGAATCATCAATGTAACTGCAGTTTCCACAATATGTCTATGTTTTCTCTCTGCGACACCATTTTGTTGAGGAGTATGAGGACAAGATTTTTGATGGACAATGCCACTATTTTGTAAGAGTTTTTGAAAAGTAAAGGACATATACTCACCACCTCCATCTGATCTTAAAACTTTAATAGAAGTATTAAGTTGATTTTCAATTTCAGTTTTAAATTTATGAAAGACATTTACAACATCTGATTTGTGATAGAGAGGAAATAACCAGGTAAACTTAGAGAAATCATCAATAAAAATGACATAAAACTTATATCCATGATAAGATTTGGTACTTGAGGGACCCCAAACATCACTGTGAATCAACTTCAGAGGTTCAGCGGAAACAGAAGTAGAAGATTTATAAGGTAACTTAGTCATTTTGCCTTGCAAGCAGTGTTCACAGACAGTACTAGAAAGATAAGATAATTTAAAGTCTTTGCACATATTTGAAGCAGAAATAAATATAAGTTTAAGTGTATCCTCATAAGGATGTCCTAATCTGGCATGCCAGAGAGGTGATTTCACACTTTTTCCTAAATATCCACACTTGGCAGAAGCTTGACCATCATTCTTGAAAGAAAAGGGTTGAGAGTAGATAGGGTAAAGGCCATTTTCACTGTGTCCTTGGTACAGAGTTTTTCCCAGAAGTTTGTCCTGGATATAAAAGGTATCAGCATCAAAATAGAAACTACAATTATGTTGTTTACATAATTGGTAAACTGATAGTAAATTAGTAGCTAATTGAGGAACATGAAGAGTACTTTCAAGAGAAAAGGAATGTGTAGGAGTGTGAATAGAGGCAGTACCAGAGTGAGTTATTGGAATGGAGTTACCATTTCCAACAGAGACTTTATCAACACCATTACAAGGAGTGCTTAGAGATAGATTACAAAATTCAGCAGTCATGTGATTGTTTGCACCAGTGTCAGTCAACCAATAATCAGGATCAATAGATGGAGTAGGACCAGTTATAGAGGGAGTAGAGACAGTGTTCATAGCAGTAAGGGATGTAGGAGGTTTCTTGCCTTGAAAGGCATGATCCATTCTATGCCAGCAATCAATTGCATAATGGAAATCAAGACCACATATTTGACAGTTAAGAGGATTTCCATGTATATCTCTGCTTCTAGATGGTCCTCTACCCCCTTGACCACCTCTGCCACCCCTTTGAGAATCATTCATTCTTCCTCTATTGTTGTAACTTCCTCTTCCAGAATAATTAGAGTTATAACCTTGATTGTAGGAGTAATTAGAGTTCTGACCTTGATAACCCGACCCTTGACCGTAGTTTGAATTAGTATTTTGACCAGACCTTTGATTGAAATTAGGGTTTTGACCTTGATATCCAGATCCCTGTCCTTTAGAAAAATTAGATCCATTACCAGAAGAACCATTACCAGCACCACGGCCATGGCCAAACCCAGGCCCAATAGACATATAAGCAGCAGACCCAACAAGATCAGATGACACAACAGAGGCAGATTGAGATTCTATCATATTTTCTTCAGCTTTTAATAACACATGTAGTTCTTCAAAAGAGATTTTGTCTGGGGTAAGAGACAAAGTGACTCTTATCCCAGATCTAAACGAATTATATTCAGGTGGTAAGCCATGTAAGGCATAAAAGATCATATCATGATCTTCAACATGAACCATAACAGATGAGAGTTTGTGCCTTAGGGTTTTCAATCGTTGCATGTAGAGATCAATAGAGACCGATTTCTTAAGAATAGTTTGCAGTTCAGATCGAAGTTGCATGATATTGGAGCGAGTAACAGAGGCATACATGTTCTCGAGAGAAACCCAAACATCGCGAGAAGTTTGCTTACCCACTACCTGAACGAGAGCTTCTTGTGTGAGAGTTGCATCAAGAAGATTGAGAACTGTCTGATCTTGGGTGATCCAAGCGTCATACGCCGGATTCCGAACCGTCGTGACTACACCATCACCGTCGATTGTGTATTGTGAGGGACAGGGTTTAGATCCATCGACATAACCAAACAGAGATTGGGTTTTGAGGACGGATGAGATCTGATAACGCCATATCACATAGTTGTTTCCATCCAACTTGAATGGAACCAGATTATGAATCTGGGAGAGAAGAAAAAATGGATTTGATGAAGTAGAGTTTGTAGATAGAGCCATGGCTCTGATACCATGAACGAATCCAACAATGGATTCAAGAAATCAAATCAAACAGATAAACAAAGAAACCGAGAAAGAGTTGAAGAATAACACTGATTTCATTAGAGAGAATATGCCAAGACGGCGCTGATGATTTTACAGAGAATGCATCGGTCATACCCTAAACAACTCAACCGTTTCCCTTATATGGAAACACCTCAAGAGACCCCTAGAGAATCCAACGGGCAGAATTTGCACCGTTGGATGAGGAAGACAAAACATACATCTCATGGATGACACAAAAGTTTGAGATGAATTACAAAATGGTCTTACAGATTTGTAAAGCAGCAATAATACTTCTGGAAATGACAGAGAGACCCCAGAAGACTTAGCAATCTTCATTAAGCACTTGTTCTTCAATAATCTTTGCAGAAAAGCCCATCTTTAATGTATGACTTAAGCTAATAGTAGAGTTGGAAGCCCCTGAATGAGGTCCCTGGTTCAAACCTGCTTGACGACAAAACAATTACTTTCAAACCTTTTCTGAAGTTGTACCGATAGATAAACAATTGAAATTTATCATATTAATTTGCCAATCGGGCAAGGAACTTTCAATAGACATATGTGTTGGAACCTTAACAAGAATCAGAACCCGAATAAAAAAATAGTAGAAGAAAACTTACAGAGTTTGGAGAACTGCAGTGAGACAGAAATGATCTGCCTCCCAGGATAATCACCTCTCACCGTGCAAACAGAAGTACCGTCTCAAATTGCACCCGTCGAACCTATTAATTGGTGTGATATCTCTCTGTGTTTGTGAGGAAGAAGAAGAAATGTTAGGTTTTCGGAATGCAGAAACAGAGGAAGGTGTCTGCCTTTTAAATAAGACAAACACCCGTTGGGAACGGTTGGAAATTGTTCGGAAACGAAAATGGTTGCAACTGTGCAAAAAGAGCAGTTACAAAAACTGGTGAAGAATTTATTTCGGGTTGATTTAATTCCGAAAAGGGAGTTGGTTTCTGGCCCAAAAAGATTAAGTCATTGCTTAATCAGGCCCAAGCCCAAGACCACACCACACCACGTCACGGCCCGGCCCGTGCCCGTTCCCGAACCCGAGACCGAGCCGAGCCGGCCGTCCGGACGGACGGCGGCAACGGCTCCTGCGGTGGTTCAGACCATAGCTAGGTCCTCCCTCCTACACAAAATGTGTACCACCCAAAGGGTGTTCCCTATAGTGCAAACTTGAACTACATAAGGTGAACAAGTTTGTTCTTCCCTCCAATGTGGGATGAATTAAATTTTCCACTTGAAGTTGCCTCCTTCACCTCTTGAGGTAGCCATCTTCACCCATGAATTTTTCATTCACCCGAACTCGTTTTGGGTCGAAATAAAGTAGTAGGAGATCACCTCGACATAAGGTTTCCAAAACTATTTTCACCTCGACGAATCGATAACCCGATTGAGAGAGACATCAAGCGAACGATAATCACATCGAGAATCGCATCGAGAAGGTAGTCAGAGGATTTGAACGTTCTCTTAGTGAAGTACCAACGGGTATACTGTCTTGTCAGTAGCGAATCGCCTTGAACTGCTTGTCTTGACGTATACCTAGTCATTAGCACCCACACGGTTATCATTCTTCCAGTTACGGTTCTCATTGTCGTGCCCTTTTTGGCCATGGTACACTTATGTCCTGGTTTCATGAGTGGTCTTAGAGAATTTAGCCTCGTCATTCTCCTATAACCGGCCCCCAGTTCCCACTCATATAGGTGAGTCTCATAAAGAGTATCTTGCCATACCCCACTTGGTCGTTTTACCAAGATATGAGCTCATTAAAAGCTTTAACGCTTAACCTTGTCCAATGCAAGCGTCACTCGGCGTTCACCCTAGGAATATGTTAGGAAATTAGATTTCCTCAATGACTAAATATTTGCACGATAGGTAGGTTGGCCCTTTGAACTTAGTTACTGGGATCTCCAATCATCTAAGTTGGGTTTCCTCTATGTGCAACTCGGTGAGATAGGCTTCAGTCCCATTCCCCTCGATGAACTAAACACTTGCTCTCTCGGTAATCCCTTTGTTAGAGGTCTGCTAAGTTCTCCTTATACTTCACGTAATCGATCGATATTATTTCATTTGAGAAAAATTGTTTAATGGTGTTGTGTCTACGACGAATATGTCTAGACTTACTAGTATAGATACTATTTTGCGCCCTTCCGATTGCCGATTGACTATCGCAATGGATGCAAATAGGTGCCATTGGTTTTGGCCACATTGGAAGTTCTTCTAAAAACTGTCGAAACCATTCTGCTTCTTCCCTGATTTATCCAAGGCAATGAATTCCGATTCCGTTGTGGATCTTGCAATGCAGGCTTGTTTAGAAGACTTCCATGACACGGCTTCACCTCCTAGGATAAAGACATACCCACTTGTGGATTTAGAATCCCTTGTATCCGATATCCAATTGGTATCACTATACCCTTCAAGTACGGTTGGGTACCTAGTCTAGTGCAGTATGTATGTTAAAGTATGTCTTAAATACTTTAGCACCCGAGTCAATCATTTTCAGTGATTTGCACTAGGATTGCTCGTGAATCGACTGAGTTTGCCAACTTCTTGAGCGATATTGGGTCTGGTGCAGTTCATCAGATACATTAGACTTCCAATAACTTGAGCATATTTGTTTTGCCTTACACTGGCCTCATGATTCTTGGCGAGGTGTAGATTAAGATCAACCGGAGTCTTAACTTTCTTGCCATCGTTCTTGTCGAATTTCTCAAGTATCTTTCCAACATAGTGTGACTGAGACAATGTGTATCCATTTGATGTTCTAGTGATTTTCATCCCTAGTATAACATCTGAGATACCCATATCTTTCATGTCAAACTTTGTCGTCAACAATTTCTTTGTTCAATTGATGATATTCTTATTACTTCCCATAATTAGCATATCATCGACATATAAGCAAACAATGACATAACCATCACGAGTGGTTTTGTAATAAACACAATTGTCACATTAATTTATATGAAAGCCATTTGATAACATTGCGTTATCAAATTTGACATGCCATTATTTGGGTGCCTGTTTCATCCCATAAAGAGATTTGACTAACCGACAAACCTTGTCTTCTTGTCCGGGAACGTGAAAACCTTCAGGTTGTTCCATGTAAATCTCTTCATCCAATTCACCATTCAAGAAAGCAGTCTTTACATCCATTTGGTGAATTTTGAGATTATTTATAGCAGCAAGCGCTATAAGCATGTGAATGGATGTAATCCTCGTGACTGGTGAGTAGGTATCGAAATAGTCGATACCTTCCTTTTGTTAGTATCCCTTTGCTACAAGGCGAGCCTTGTATTTTTCGACAGTTCCATCGATTTTAAGCTTTCGATTAAAATCCATTTGCAACCCAATAGTTTGCAACCCAATGGTTTGCAACCCGATGGAAGACTCACCAATTCCCATGTGTGATTTTGAAGTATTGATTCAATTTCACTATTTACCGCTTCCTTCCAATATGACGCCTCACTGCTAGACATAGCCTCCTTGTAGGATTGAGGCTCATTTTCTACCATATAGGTAAGAAAATCCAGTCCAAATTTCTTTACTGTTTTGGTTCGCTTGCTACGTCTAGGTTCTACCTCTTCATCGGACTGTTCAGACGTAGAGTCACGAGTTCGTTTAGAACTTTCCACATTCTTAGTTTTGTACGGAAATACATCTTCAAAAAATGTAGCCGAACAAGACTCAAAAATAGTATTTTCGTGTATATCTTCAATTTCTGATTTTACAACCAGAAATAAATATGCACTACTATTATGAGCGTACCCGATGAAAATTCAGTCCACCGTTTTTGGTCCCAACTTAACCTTTTTAGGTTCCGGTATTGCTACCTTTGCGAGAAACCCCCACACTTTAAGGTATTTGTAGGATGGTAATCTTCCTTTCCATAGTTCATATGGAGTTTTGCTAAGCCTTTTCCGAGGAATCCTATTAAGGATAAGGTTAGCGGTCAGCAGGGCTTCCCCCCACATGTTCTGAGGTAAACCCGAACTTATAAGTAATGCATTCATCATTTATTTTAAAATTCGATTTTTCCTCTCCGCAACGCCATTTTGTTGTGGTGAATACGGTGCCGTAGTTTGATGAATAATTCCACTTTCTAGACAAATGTCCTTAAGTGGTGATTCATATTCACCTCCTCGATCACTACGCACAATTTTAATTTATCTATCCAATTGATTTTCTACTTCATTTTTGTAATGTTTGAACATATCTACTGCTTCGTCTTTTCTTCTAAGAAGATAGACGTAGCAGAATTTGGTGCAATCATCTACAAAGGTAATGAAGTACTTTTTCCTCCTCTTGTTTGCGTATATTTTAGATCGCATATATCCATATGGATTAACTCAAGAGGGGATGTTACTTTCTCATCAATTGGTCGGAAAGATTTATTTGTTTGCTTTGCTTCAACGCATGTTTCGCATTTGTGGGATTTATCAATTTTTGAACTAGGAAGATGTTCCATAGACATTAACTTGCGAATGGATTCAAAATTTGCATGTCCTAATCTACTATGCCATAGATTAGAAGACTCCAACAAGTAAATAGAATTGACGCTCTTATACATAGCCTTAGTTCGCGTCACAGTCATTACATTTAGCTTGAACATACCATCGCTAAGGTATCCCCTGCCTACATACGAGCCACTGTTCACCAGTACAATTTTGTCGGATTCGATGACAAGCTTGAATCATTTCTTAACTAAAACGGATCCTGAAACCAAGTTCTTGCGAATCTCCGTTACGTGGAGCACATCGTTGAGCACGAGCATCTTTCCCGAGGTCATTTTGAGAGTGACGGTGCCTTGTCCTTCAACGGTAGACGAGGCGGAGTTGCCCATGAAGACCGGTTCCCCATTTTTCACCCCCTCGTATTTGGTAAACATCGATTTGTACGAGCAAATATGGTGTGGCGCACCGGTGTCGATCCACCATTCCCTTGGTTTGCTTCCTATCATGTTCACCTCCGAGACGACTGCTAACAAGCGAATCCCATCATCCTCGTTTGCTTCCGCAACATTGTCCTCGGTTTTCTTGTCTTTGTTCTTTTGAGGTTTGCGCTTCTTTTTGCACTCGCTTCGACGGTGTCCCGTTTTGCCGCAATTGAAGAACTTCCCTTTGAATGATTCTCACCCCCATCAGCGGATTCCGTGTCCTTAGCCTTTCTTTTCTTTTTCGGCCCTTGTTCCACGACGTTTGCTTTGGCTTGCACAACTCCTGTTTTGGGGTCGGCATTGCGGTTGTCCTCCTCAATCCTTAGACGCACGATGAGTTCCTCAAGCTTGATTTCCGTGCGTTTGTGCTTGAGATAATTTTTGAAGTCCTTCCATGATGGAGGCAACTTCTCAATTATACAAGCGACTTAGTACGATTCGCTTAGAGCCATCCCCTCGGCATGGATTTCATGGAGAATAACCTGCAATTCCTGAACTTGACTTATTACATTTTTTTAAATCTACCATACAATATTTCAGGAATCTAGCCACTACAAACTTTTTGACCCGACATCTTCCGTTTTGTATTTTTTGTCTAAAGAGTCCCACAATTCCCTAGCGGATTTGGCACCACAATATACACTATACAATGAATTTTCCAATCCGTTAAGAATGTAATTTTTAGCCAAAAAATCCGACTGCTTCCATGCGTCTACTGCTGCCACGACATTTTTTTCTGAGTTCTCGGTCAACGCTAGTGCGTCTTCATTTAGAACGCCGGCCAAGTTGAGGGTTGTCAAGTAGAATAGCATTTTTTGTTGCCATCTCTTGAAATCCTTCCCGGTGAACTTTTCTGAACGTTCCCCATGTCCGCCGATAACCATCAAAGTCGCGGGTCTGGAGGTACTTCCAGAAGTGGTTCCTTCTGCCATTGCTGAAAATTTGCAATGCAAGATTCAGTACCAATGGATGTATATAATATACGGTTATGCAAAAACAGCAACAAGATAATATAGTTTCTGAAAATTTAACAGTAAATAAAGAACTGAAAAAATCAGAAACAAAAATTCTTTCGATAATTGATTCCAAAAGATATAGACAGTGACGAACAAATAATCTGACTGTTAAAGAAAATTTGACAGAAACAGAAAAATTATCTATTACAGAAAAATACTCGGAGCAGTCTACTTAACTGTTACAGAAAATTTCGACAGAAACTGAATAAATTTTACTGTAACAGAAAAATAAACAGCAACAATATTTAACAATAACAGGAAATTAACAGTACCAGAAAATAATACTGAAACTGAAAATAAAAATGTACTGCAGAAACAGAAACAAAAACTGAAATTTTAACTGTTGCAGAATAAATTTCCGAACATAAAAATTTTCCAGTCACGAACAGAAGTACCGTCTGGAATTGCACCTGTCGAACCTGTTAATTGGTGTGATATCTCTCTGTGTTTGTGAGGAAGAAGAAGAACTGTTGGGTTTTCGAAATGCAGAAACAGAGGAGCATCGGGTTCTGATTTTGGGTTTCTGATATAATTTAAGTCAAGGTGGATATTTGTTAGAAATGGTGACTTGAATATTGAAAAGTCATAGGAAATCAAAGTGGATCCAAGTTTGAATAGGAAAGTTATTTAGGCGGTGTCTCTTGGCACTATATATAGGGGCTTTGGTTTTGGTTTACAATACAGACAGTGGGTTGAGAGTTATTGCTCGGAGAGCTTTTCTAGTGGTGTGTGTGCATGGGTGTTATCGGGCTTTGTGGCCACGGCGTGCATTGTAATTGAGTTCTTTTCTCAATAAAATATCGGGATTCACATACCGTGGAGATATAGCTAGCGGGTTCATTGCGAATTCGTCAATGAACCACGTTAAATTTATGTCTCGTTCTTGATTTCGTTACATCGTTCTTGCTCGAATATCCCAAGATTATAACAAAATTGTATCAGAGCTCTAAAGAGTTCTGTTACAACATTCGTTTTTGTCATCTCTTTAATCTTCACTGCCACGCAGCTCACGCTATCTGTTTGACAGCTCTGAGGTGAATGTGCCCTTTCCCAAAGTGGAAGGGTGAAAGTGTCTTTGCATCAAACTTGAGGGGGTGAAAGTTTCTTTTACCCAATTAACAATGGTTCGTAATGTCACCCAACCCATGGTAGAATTTCGGCTCCAACTCCATGGCTAGATTTCGAGAGGCGCAGAGAGCCATCTGTAGTTAACCGTGTACAATGACGCTTTTGTCCTCGAACGTGGGCTATATATTACAAGTATAAACCAGTCCATCACTTGGTCCTAAATCCTAAGCCTTATCGAATTCAAACTGTGCTCGGATTAGGTCTGTCAATTACGCATATAAAGGTACGTGCATGTCTCGCCATCTTTGTTTACTTTTCAAGAGTCCACACGCTAGAATGCATCTGAGAAGAGACGCACCGGTCTTTGTTTACTTTTCAAGAGTCCACACGCTAGAATGCATCTGAGAAGAGACGCACCGGTTCTACTTCTACAGAACACCACCCTTTTGGCCCCGTTTCATCAGTCCAACTTAGTTACTTTTAACGGCGATAACATGAAAAAACACAAAACAGGGCCTTGCACGAGTTTGATGAAGATGATAGGAACAGAAGCGGCGACGCTGTATGGATCTTGCGACGGGTTACTTGTTTTCAGGCGCGGATTGATGGACCATCTTGTTTGCAACCCTACCACAAGAGAACAATTTACGATAAAACAACCGGCAACATCATTGACCCGGATATGTTGTGGGATTCTGTTTCAACCGCGACTTCAAGAGCACGTATTGGTGTTTAGCGAAGAGATAGATTCACATCTACTATATGAGTACAGTGTGTATACTGTGTCGAGTAAGTCGTGGAAAAGAACTTCTACATTCCAATACAAACCCGTAGATGGAGCTAACGCGATAGTTTTCAACAAGAGGCTTTATTGGATGGCCGCGATGACCTATCATGATGATCTTTTTTGCAGTAGACTCACCATTCCTCCTTGCATGAACTCCATCATATCTTGCGACATGGAAGTTGAAGATTTTCAATCAATGCCTCATCCTGGCAAAGAATGTCTCACGTTCAGTGGGAGGTGTTATACCAACCACTTGAGCATGCGGCTTCTGGAGATGAAAGGAGGAGTTTTGTGTTTCGGTGATTATGATCACACGAATTTTATCATTCGGCTATGGATGCTGGAAGATTACGAGAGCCAGTCTTGGGTGCTGAATTATAACATCGACATCAGTTCAAGTGTGAGGAAAGAGCGAAGATATAATCGTCTCAAGGTGAAGATAATGAAAGTTGAAGGCGACGAGTTGATGTTTACGTGGAATGGAGAGGAGCTGTTTTCGCATAATCTAGTGGATTGTACTATGCGGAGAGTGCTTCATCTGCCAAAGATTGCCAAGGTGAAGGTGGGCAAGCAACAATATGGACCTGATATTGAGCATGCGGGCAAGGAACAGCAGATGCATCATTGGACCATAGTTTCCTATACTAAGAGTTTTCTATCATTAAGGAGCTAGCTAGTTAGGTTAATTTCTACCTAGTAAAACCAAACAGCAATTTCTTTTTCTTTTTTCTTTGCCTTAAAGCAATCAAACACATGTTTTGTGTGATTTATCTGTTACATTGACGCAACGTAGGGACGGTTTTCACTTGTGGGATGATCCATGCGGTTTTTAAATTTTAATAAGTGTTTTTATGCACGTGGCTTGTTTCTCCAATCATGACTCCGAGAATGACTCAATATAACCATACACCAAGCGAGAATGAAGCGGGAAAATATCACAAGTCAAAGAGAAATACTAGTAGTAAAAGTTGATAAATTGGGTTTATATGGAACATGAGAAAAATAAGAGTTTTATCTCATTAATTTAACCATATATTTTACGAATTCTATTTTAATAAGTAAATTTGTTCTGTTTTGATTCAGCAGTCCTAGTTAATTTTCGTCCCAAATTATTTTTTTACAAGTATTAAAATTGAACTAATTTACATAAAAGAACGCGTGAGAAATTTTTTGAGCTAGAAACGTGGGCGAAAAAGTTGTTAAAAAATTTAGATGAGGAAAATCCACTTGTCAGATGTGGCGAGCTCAAAAATATATGACCATAGTAGCAAGTGAATTAGCGAGTCTACTCCGCTCATATTTCCATAAAATATGCTCCCGAGTCTCTATTATATGGAACATGAAAAAAACTGAAATTGAACTTAAAGTGAAGAGTACCCTATGTAGAAGGGGAAATAGTTCCTTATAATAAGTTTACAGATCAGAAAACATGAAAATACATTACAAGCAACATAAACTACATGTGTCTGATGGTTAGCAATTGGCAAAATAAGGGCGTTTATGTTATTTTACGAACAATTGGGTAGATTTTATTATTATGCCATACCTCAAAGATGGTTTCTGTAAAGTACCTGGTAAAAGTACACTTTCACCCCCCTTACGTTTGAACTAAAGACAATTTCAGCCTTTAAGTTTGGGAATACACTTCCACTCCTTTAGTGTGCAAAACTTAGGATACGCGCACCCCTTAATTGTCGCGTTGTCAGTAGGGGGTGGGCTTTGGTCAATCATGGTATTTTTGGGACAAATTTACTATCTTAGAGTATGAAGTGACCGTGGGTGTATAATTTGATTATTTATTTATAAACAATACTGTAATGCGTCACAACAGTCAATTGTATTACTATCCTAAAATTAATGATATATGCATAATTGAGTTGTAATTTATACACAAAATGGGCATTCAATCAGTATTCCCTACACTAAAGGAGAAAATCAGTTCTAAAACTATTATAAGTAACGCCCCAACTAAAGGCAGCGCAAGTATGGATGGGGGGGGGGGGAAGTGCTGGAGTTTGACAACCTAAATGGGTGAAAGTATCTTTTTCCAAATTAGAAGGGGTGAAAGTGTCATTGTATCAAACTTTGGTGGAACTGTCTTTACCCAAAAATCGCCTTAAATTTTCGTTTAATTCGTTCGAGGAAGGTCTCTGTGCTGGAGTTTGACAACCTAAATGGGTGAAAGTGTAATTTTCCAAATTAGAAGGGGTGAAAGTATCTTTGTATCAAACTTGAGTGGAATTGTCTTTACCCAAAAATCATCTTTAGTTTTCGTTCAATTCGTTCGAGGAAAGTCTATGTGCAGGAGTTTGACAACCTAAATGGGTGAAAGTGTTTTCCAAATTAGGAGGGGTGAAAGTATCTTTGTATCAAACTTGGGTGGAACTGCCTTTACTAAAAAATAACCTTTACTTTTCGTTCAATTCGTTCGAGGAAGGTCTCTGTCGATTATTCACCAAAAAAAGGGTCTCTTGACGGTACGGTTATATTTTAGGGTGTATCTCTACTATTTAAACTAGGCGGTACCCCGCGCTAAAGCGCGGGTTCACAGAGAAAATTTGTACTTCAAATATAATGACAATCACTGGATTTTTTTCAAATCATGGAGAGACATTTATTTTACGTCGCACAATATGTATGATAAATTTGATTAGTACTAACCGATTATAATCATGTTCATCGTGGCTTAAGAAATATAGCAAATAAGAGTTTAAAAGATGTAACTCAAATGCGAGTTTCTTGCAATTAAAAAAATATTTATGCCCTGAATATTGTTTTGAATAAGTTAAATATTAGTTTTTCAGACGAAAAGAGAATATAATTTTGGACTAATTTGAATATATGTAGACAATGTAAGGTAAACTATTAAATTAAAGATGGACTACTGTGAGAGAAATGTCAATCATCGAGCTTATAATTAAAATTATTCGGACGCTTACATGAATATATTTTTAGGGTAAAATATAAAAAGAAAAGTTGAGTGGTTGCACCCCTTTGGGTCACCCATACTTTATGATCCCTAACAATATCATGTGCACTAAAGTATATCATTCTCTTTGTCCTTACGATATTTTAAATTTTAAAAGTTAACTCTTCATATACAAAGAATATTTCTGGATGATTACTTAAACGATATGAGCTTGATAGAAAGATCAAATACATCCACGACATTCTCAGCAACAAATATTTTCCACAAAGTAATGTCCATCCCCATTTTGATTTGTATCGTATTAGATATGTTCATCCTAGACGTCACCCCGACTACAGGGCCGGATGGCATATACTCATCTTATAAATTCTAGGATTAGGCTTGTGCACTTATGTATTATGGGCTTTAATTGTACATGAATATACATATAGTGTCAAGGATTGTTAAATTCGTCCTGACAATATATGGCTGCATTTCATTGGTGCAAGAGGAGTATGCAATTAGTTGAAAAATTCAATGATGTACGTTGTATATGTCTTTCTTACCACAAATGTATATTGGCTAAATGATCTTAGAGTTAAATTTGAATTTCACGTAGATCATATAAGTTAAAAATATAGTAAAAGAAGGAAACAGACCGCCAAAATTATAATAAATTAATGGTTGAAACTATCAAATAAAGATCTTGTTTCGTGTCTTCATTCAAGTAGGACTGCTCAAACCGTAAACTGGACCTAACCGCACTAATTGGTTCAGCTTGGTTCAAAATGCATTACCGTCCGATTTAGGTTCGTAAAACTTCAAACCATCAATAAATGGTTCGGTCCAATTTCCAGTTTTTCACCATCCAACTAATACGTTTATATTAATATATAACGTTTATATTAATATATAATTATGAACTTTTGACAGAAAACCTCCCTGCAGTATCGTCTCCCTGACACTTAGCTACCAGTAGTATTGGTTTTGTTAGAAAACTCCCTGCAGTTTCACTTTTACTGACATCGCGCACCATTTTACTAACATAAACCCCCCTGCAGTTTCACTTTTACCGACACTTAGCTACCAACAGTTTTAGTAAAATTGTGCGCGATGTCGGTGAAAGTGAAACTGCAGGGAGGTTTTCTGTCAAAATCAATAATGCTTGTAGCTAAGTGACAGCGAGACAATACTGCAGGGGATTTTCTGTCAAAAGTTCTATAATTATTATATATAAATATTCATAATAAGTACAGTTAATCTGGCAGGGTTCTATTCATTTCACCCCCTCATAAGAACCTCACATCTCTCTTAAGACTCCCACACCGGGGATAAAGTATTCTTTACCAACGTTGTATGTGTAACCTATTCATACTATGTTCGAACTTACCCCCAAACAAAAAAATTAAGTTTGGTTCGGATTTTAGTGCAAACTAAACAGAACAATTTACGGGCCTACTTTTCATCAATTTTCCTATTCTCTTTTCTATTTCTTTTTTACGATACTGTAAGTAGAAATAGATCTTCATATTAGTGAACGCAGTAATATGTTCAAATTCTTTGAAATCTTTTTGGGGACTTTTTTGAATCATAAGTACAGTGCTCTTAACTTTTTTCTTTGTTTTTCAGTTACAGCAATTATTCTTCCTTTGTGTTTCAAAGTGTAAATTTGTATATTTGTTAAACATATTAGTCTATCTTAGAATTCATTTTGACCTTATAAAATAAAAACCTTTCAAAATTGTGTAGGAAAATCTTACACATCTACATAGAAATTTAAATTAAACCATTCAATTTTTTTATCAAATAGTAATTTATGTTTATATCACAGCTTAGTATTTCTTGGTAGATTATACAATCGAGATAACATACCTATCCATAGTAATCAACCCCATTATATATATATATATATATATGTATATATATAACTGTAATGGTAGGAATTAACATCACAATGTGCGAGATAAATAATATAAAACACTCTTGAACATCCAGCTGTGAAACAGTCAATAAATTTCAAATGTGAGCCCCCCCATGAGGTCATGAGTTCCAACCTAAGTACATGATTTAATTCTAAAACAAAATGAAACAGTCAATAAATTTGCTAATTACCTAAGTTAGAGAGGCTATATATTCTTGTTATTTAGCATCTTTCTCGCCATTTGGAGGAAATCTTCAGCACCAAACTTGTATAGTAAAAAGAAGTTACAAACATACAATAATTTAAAATTTTCCGCTATCAAGAGTAGTCCATAATTCTCATAAGCTTAGTAATAGGCCACATAACCAAGGTTTTCAAACCCGTGGGTCAGGATAAACCCGTAGAGGGTGGGTAGACTCGACTCGTGACCCGTGACCCGAGACTCGCCCGGGTCACGTTTTACTTCAAAAATTCAATTTTTTACGTACACATGACTTTTCACCAATGAAAAGTTGAATTTTACTGAATCGTTGATGATTAAATGCTACATTTGTCTTTATGTATATAAAATTATTTCAATTCTACAAGCTTAAAATTTAAAAGTTCTAGAATTAAGCCCAAATTATTTACTAGTTTATTTATTTATTCATTGATATTTCTACCTTGCATCAAGCCACATATGTGAAGTAAGGGCGTAACTAAATTTTACTAAGCGAAATTCTATGTACGATCTCTTAAATAAGTCTCTCAAAAATGAAAAAGAAACTCACATATAATCTTATCATGTGTGGTCCGTTTTGATATTTAAACAATCATCGGTGTGCTTGATTGGATATCGGTCGTTATAATTTATCTCATAATTTTGTGATAATTCCAATGATTCACAAGTATTTGAAGGTGGGTGACTATATACCCCATTTTTCGTGCACTAAAAGACCAAAAACATAATAAAGCTACAATATTTTTACAATAAGTTGACTCGGTAAACCCGCGGGTCAACTCGCGGGTCTACGGGTTTGACGGGTTTGCACGGGTTTGCTGCGGGTTTGTCAGCCGCCGGGTTTTTGAGCGGGTCAACCCGATTGCCCATGTAGACTCGTAAACTCGTTAAACCCGCGGGTCAGCCCGCGGGTTTGACAACCTTGCACATAACTATAATGCCGATTTTTTCTTTTCGCGTTTAATTTAATTATGAATTTTGTTTGATATGGCATATAAGGCACAAAGAATATGATTGATATAACCACCATTGGAGCAAGTTTCATATTTGAGGCTTCATTCATAGTGCCACAGGTCAAGGTATTGAAATTTTAAGAAATGTGTATTTAATAATGGAGAACATATACATCTCAATATAAATGTGAGAGATATCTGCGTTGTTTTCCAATTGGACTTTTTCTTTCGTCTAAAATTATGTTCTAATGTATATTTAGGATTATAAAATGGAACGCGACAAAGTAGAAATTTGTGGTGAAGTGCTGAATGAAACGTTTTGCTAATGTGAAATCGGGAATCGCGTTGACACTGAGACTTCGAAATCTGATACTTTTCAAGATAACGTATTTAACTCTACAATTCTCTACATAGAGTTTTAGTGTCGCTTTTAACTCTACAATTTCTATTTTTACTCAAAAATAGAAATTATGCAACAGACGTATAGCGTTTACTTGTATTAGAAATGACAGTGATACATTCGTTACATAAAGCCCCATGTAAGGCAAATATCATATCAATGCAAATAATTGAATTTCAATGAGTTTTCTCTCAGTGTTGTCTTCTCTTAACACAAATCTTGTTTATCGTGCGTGCAAATGTCATGTCTATCGACACATAGATACTTTGCAATGAGTGGTGTTCTTTCTTCAAATTCATACAACAGTGGCTAAAGATCCTTCGCCATTGATATTCATTATGAAGATCATCTATATAACTATTTCAGAAAGAGGCTTTTGACGAATAGATGATATAGTGATCTATGACGATTTCGGAAGCAATGGAAAAGACAATAGACAAAGAAAGGAACTGTTTTGTCCTTCCCATTCAAGAAGTTGACCTGTTTGTTGTCAATGATGTTGATGAAGGTACTTTGCCATTAGATGAGAAGATTGGGAGCGTAGCCAGCTCTTATATACACCTGTTTCAATCTTTTCATTTCCTGTAACTCCATTTCATTTATTGGTAATAATATTGTAGTATTTAAGTTTTTCTCTCCGTTCTGATATGGGTCATGAACTGTCATATTAATTCACTACATAAAAAGTAGTGAATTATGTCTTGTCATAAACGAAGAGTCTCTCTCTTTTCTTTGATACACTTCAAACGAAGAATACACTTGATAAATAAATTTTGAACACAATATCTTAAGCTATCATGTGAAAGACAACCAAACAAGTCTCTCTCTTTCTTTCCCTTTTCTTTGAAAACCTCTTTCCATACATTTGAAGTGTTTGACTTGGTGGTTAAGTTAATTACTTGGAGTAGGGACCAAGATTCATTAATTTTCGTATTCTACCACTTCCATTTTGTCAGTGTTGAAAGGTAGAAGTAGCAGTGGTTGTCAACATCTATAGAAGACTTTGTCCCCAAGAAAAGAGAAATTCATAAGATGTTTCTCCCCGTTTTCATTTATTGTGTCCTTTAGCCACAAAATTCACAGTTGACTTCTTTTCACTTATACTCGTATCATTTTGACTCGGTGATTTTGTTAATAAAATAATTCAATTTTAACATTTTTTCATGGTGTTTAAATGTAAAATTTATTCTACAACATCATAAAAGAATTATCGAATTCTTGCATCGTTTTACTAATCAAAATCATCAGGTAAAATTGATCCGATGAATAGTAAAAAGGTAAAGATGAAAACTTACTGAAGAAATAGAGGAAATAGTAAACAATTAGTAGGTGTCACCCAATAATATTTCCAAAGTACATTTGGCGAGCTTCTCCACTCATGGCAAGTTGGCAAATGACCCAAAGATGCTTGTGATGACACTTTGGCAAAGCTGGAAGTACATCAATGGGATAGGGGCCATTGGGAATGATTATTTGCTCAGGAGTCTTCGTGTATAAGAATCCGAAAACATATTTTAGAGCTTAGGTTTCCAATTTAAATAATTTTGAGCCATTGCTAAATAATATGAATTCGTGTGAGATTGTGAGATGATTGCTTTCCAAAATTTAGATTGTATTTATCTCACAATATTTTTTATCCAAGCAATCCCCGTATATATCTCGTACGGCGATCTCAGGCCGCTCATTATTGGGGATAATAGGTTTTTAGATGCCATTGCATATTTGAGTGCATGGTTTTTACTACATGATGGTAGATTGTAACTAAGTCACTTAGAGCGAGAGCGGAAGCGTTAAATTCTAAAAAAAAAAATAGTCCTGATTCGGTCCAATCGGGCTCGGTTACGTCGTGTTCAATAAACTGGGCCTGTTTACCGGTTAATCCGGCCCGTTTGACAGCTCCACTTGACATGGAGTATGTTTTTGGACATGTGACTTGTAACATTTAGTTTATTGTAAAATGGAACAAGAATGTGTGGAATTATAGAGGTTTCAACATTATTCCTACTATGTCATGTTAGCTACACAATAATGCGATCGACGAAGTTATGTTTTTTTGAGGAAAGTTTTCGTTTTGTCCAGGCCAACTTTTGCCTCAACAAATTCACGGAGTCTTGACGTACATATACAATTTAGATAGTCATATCAATCGATCTTGAAAATAACAAATCTTTAAATCTCAAGGCTCATTCATTAGGCCAGTCATTGGAATTCTTTTATGTCCAGAGTCCTAAGTCATGTCGATCGGTCTAGTACAGAAGTTACAAATTGTTGCATTACTATAGCACCCTTGATGGATGTAGGTTAAGTTATGTGAAGACACTACTGCAACATTTACATTGGTAATTATATCAGTCTTGTATTAAATTATAACCCAAATCAGTTTGTATTTTTTTTCAAGCAAACTTTGACTTTTTTGGGACTTGGAAAATGAAAAATAGCACAATCCACCAAAAATAATTGTTAGAACAAACCTAGGCGGGCAGACTCATGGAGGCCCAACCTAAGTCACCTAGAGCGGGAGTGGAAAAACATCTAATTTCAGAAGGATTGCATTCGAGAGCGTCACGAAAGCGTCTATATATAATATTTATTTACTATAATTTTATGAAGAAAACTAATATTTACATATGATAATGCGATTTTACACATGTGAATATTTTTTATTAAAGGAGTCGTAAATATTCATTTGTCAAATAAGTTGATTCAATAAAGAAAAATGATGTTTAAATTGTTGAATTATCAAAATGACATGTAATAAGTTGAGATTAATCATCAAGTATAGTCCAAATTAATTGTAAATTGGCTTTAAAAATTAATTCGCCTACGAAAACGAACTTTCTATTTTCTAGAGTGCATTTATAGCGAGATTTGGTTTCGAAAACGCGAGAGCGAGGTTTGAGAGAGGGAGCGATGCAGCTTCATAAGAGGTTTTAGGTGACTAAGTGCATGTTTGGTATCCCCGATTTTAATCAGTTTTGATTAAAATCGGCCAGTTTAATTTAATTTCGTTTGTTTCACAGTTTTGCAATACCGATTAAAATCTGTTTTGGGCCAATAATCTGCAGATTATTTAATCTCCAATTTTGCAGATTCTCTCACATTCTGCAGATTTTAATCTCATACCAAACATTTTTACAATTTTCCACTACTTTAAATTTTCAGCCAGCTTATTTTTTCCAAAATATATCAGCTGATTATTTAGATTTTAATTTGGTACCAAACAGGCCCTAAGGGCCCAACCCATAAAATTGGGACCCGATGGTGAACTCGCCCGACCCACCGTAATCTCCCCCAAAATTCCACAGATTACGTTCTCTCCTCTCTCTCTAACCAGAGAAATCAATCAAGGTCACCACCACCACCGAACATGGCGACGTCTCTGCAACTCCCGATGGCTATTTCCGTCCCATCTTCTTCTTCTTCTCCGTCGTCTAGGCGTTTGTCGACCAGGACTAACTGCGCTATGAACATCAGAAACGGAGCTAAAATCCCCATCCCTCCAGTGAATCCAAATGATCCATTTCTATCGAAGCTAGCGTCGGTCGCCGCCACTTCGCCGGAGGTCTTGCTGAATCGTCCTTCGAACTCCGATTCGCCTCCGTATCTTGACCTCTTCGATTCTCCGCAGCTCATGGCTACTCCTGCTCAGGTATATTGTTAATTGAACCCTAATTTCCTTCAATTTATGCAATTAAATTGAACTCTATGTGAATTTCACTTTCTAGAGATGATTCACTCCTCAGATATGTCAATTATGCTGATTAAATTTGTTAGTTTGAGTTTCAGTTGATGACCTGAGTGTATAGTTGTTTGTTTCAGAAGTGAGAATATGTAAATTTATCTGAAACAGTCTCCTGATTGGCTGTTATGTAGTCTAGGGGTGCAACTGCGGCGGGTTGAACTCGATCCACCCGAGTCCAGCCCGATGTAAAATAGGGCCCGAGCACATAGTTTTTTAGTAATTTCGATGGGCTTGGACATAAATCGTCAGCCCGAATTGCAATTCGGGTCGGGCTTGGGTACAATTATTAAACGACGGGCTAACCCGAATTGCTCTATTTGCACGACCACTACCTTTAATTCTCAGCCCGAACTGCAATTGGATCAGGGAATGAAGAACATGAACAAGGACTGACGGAATTCATACATGATTTCAACAAGTTCTCACAACTCATGCTTTAAGAGAAAAATACGCAGCTTCTCAAAGCCGGACAGTTAACGTAAGCAATCAAAGCTGCCGCCGGGCAAATATAGAAATCTAATTCTTATCATTCAACTATATATTAGACCTTTTCTATGCGCGCCTTTTTTTTTTCAGCTTTCATGATGCATTGATGCCCAGCCACCCAAGTCTCTGCAAAACGTTAGGAAGCATAGTAAGGATAATGATCTTTATAACTTCCAGAGAAAAAAATAACTTATCAGATTCATCAATCCCTATCTGTGTATATATATGTCCATCATAGTATCTGAATTCGAGAACAGGTTCATGTTCTTAGTTCATGAGAACATGCTGGGTTCTTCTATGAAAGGAGAGACCTAAACATGTTTATGTTCTTGATTTTCTTAAGACATACTGTAATTTTTGCTTCACTTATACAGGTTCCGTGCAAAATTTTGTCTATACATGGAAACCTAGTCCATCAGTTTTTGAGAACAGCTAAGTACCATTAATTAATATTATACAGAACAATTTAAACCCTCTAAAAACGAAAACCAGGTCTTGTGTTGTCTTTGTAAATGGATATATGGATGAACCAGAAAGGAACTCAAAAGGAGAGGAAATGAATGCAATGGACTCTAGGGTGAAAGGGACCCATAAAGCCTCTAGCATGGTTCTGAATCATGGTAGCAATCAAACACAGTTTTCAGTATCTCAGTGCAAAGTTTTATTCAATTGGTAAAGTACCCAGTTCCTATCTTCATCTTCCAACCTACCACAAGTTCACACATATCTCTCAAATGATTTCATTCTCAGATAGCCATGAACATGCACATTCAAATTCTACTTCTGTGTTATATATGAAGGGCAAGACTTCATCATAATGGAACCATCAGACCACAAACACATTTCTCTAGCAGAAAACCCACATGTCGATACTCACATCCACTAGGAGATTCAGTCTACAAGTTTCGTTATATAACCTAATCAGGTTTCATTCCAAGAGGGAAAACATAATCCGTTCATGTGCTTATTGCAATGAAACAAATTTAAAGAACATTAGCACTTTTACTGGGCTAAATAGCCATAAATAGCCTCTGTTGATACATATTTAGCCAAATTAATACACCGACATAATCTTTTGCAAACATAATGAGAAAGTGCGAGTGTATCAACTTCATATACCACAAACAAAAGCACCAAGTATGCAACATGATAGAAACTTTATGCACCAGAAATAACAGTTTGATATCTGCTTACCTCTTGTTTATCTTCATCAAACTAGTCATCTTCATCAAGCGCGACAAGGCTACTCAAGCACACATTAGTATTGTGTGCATGGGGCTTATTCTCAATCACAACATCCTCCATTATCTTCCTCTTCAGACCGTACCAACGCAATCCATTTGTGCTTTGTATCAACAGCACCTTCTCACCATCTCTTGCATATGCTTTAGTCAACCCACCAGGATAAGAGATAAAAGCTTCAGTCTGTAATGTCATTCTATTCCAAGATCCTGCAACTCCATACTCTTCCATCATCCATATATCGAATCCTATCGGGCAATAAGAGCAAATTACACAAAGATGTCCATTAACAACCCCCAAATTGGAAAAAGAATGCGTATCTTGACACTTGGGCTGCGACATCATCCGGTACTCTTCTTTACTGAGATCAAACGCCATGATATAATCATTCTCACCATCCACACCAAATTTCCCCTTCACAAGCCAATGCAAGGCCCCACTAACGAAAACACCAGGGTCCATGTACATATACGAAGAAGGTGGGAGCTTCCTGAGCTCTGGCTCAGAACCCCATTGGATCCCGGAGGGGAAATCCGCTATTTCTCTCCACAAATTCTTCTTCAAGCTGTACACCCAGAAGGCAAATTTCATATCATTCATATTACCAATACAAGGAACCAAATTCTTCACTATCTTGACCACTTTGTAGTCATCGCTCAACGAATCGTATCCGAACCCGCTAGTGATTGTGATCCTTTTCACCTTCGTTTTCATTTCTGGTATCAACGTGTGTTTTCGGATTGTGGGGTTCCAGAGACAATGTCTGAGCAGAATCAAGCCATGGCAACAACCCAAAACTTGGTTTGGAGGATGACGCTCCCTTCTACGTAGCCTCCACAACTCTCGTTCCGACACCTGGCTTCGCCGGAGAAGAACAGTCTGTTGCGACCCCGAACTTGTCTCGCCGGCGTCGACGATGTATTTGACGGGGTAGTCCAATTCGACGGCCTTTTCTAGGGTTTCGAAGCTGACGGAGTAGATGCGATCGGAGTGGAGATCGCTTAAGATTAGGGTTTGGTTTGTACCGGATTGAATCGAGTGATTGATGTGGGTTTTGGTGAAATGGGGATTGTCGATTAGGCTACGCCAGAGTCTTGATACGGATCGGAATTGGAGGACGGATTTGGTCGGGAGTCTTGAGAGTATCTCGCCGATCAGCTCCGGCTGTAGCTCCGGCTGTAGCTCCGGTTGTGATTCCGACATGGGTTTGGAGAGGGTTTTGGAGAGCAACGGAACGGTGAACTTTGGATCATGTCATCGGAAAGATTTAAAGAGGGATTTGAAATGTGGTCTAGTGCCTGTTTGCCAACCATTTGTCTACAAATTATGCTTAATCAGACACATGTTTGGTGTTTTGTTTTGGCAACTTTGGCTTTTCTTTGGAAACAATTGTTTTTTGATAAGTTTTTTTTAGAAACAATCTATTCACTGATCACTTTGATCTGATGATTTAGTTAGTAAAACGATGTAATTTTTTTTATAATTTTATGATGGTATTGTAGAGTAAATTTAACTCTACTTCACCATGAAAGATTACCAAATTCTAGCAACGTTCTGGTAACCAAATTACCGGGTCAAAATGACTTGAAAAAGTTAATTTTGAAGAACCTGCTGGAACGAAGAGAGTAACAACTTACCTTTATTGAGGGTAAGTTGGACTCCACCCCAATTTCAAGACTTCATATTTGAGTTTGAAATTCAAAATTCAAATTAATCATAATTAAATACACTCTTTATTTTTAAGAAGGAAAAATCGACAAATAGATAAAAATGCATATTTTGTCGGTAGTGCCCGACTCTAGTTGTTTACAAAAAAAAAAAAAAAAAAAAAAAATCTTCTTATTTTATTTTTGCTGTTTTAAGAAAGTAACAAACATCATCTTCTTCTTTAAAAAAAAGCACTAACATAATCTTCACTTTATTCACTACCTCCAACCAATTTCAATTTAAAGGCACGGATTGTTACCATTGTAAATCAACGCTATCGTTGTAATACTCCGTATTTTCGTAAGGGGAGTATCGTAATTTAGGATGCAAAGTTCAGTGTAAAATTTTTGAGAAATGATTTTAGAAATTTTCGGAATTAAATTTTATTCGAAAACTCGTGTGAGAATTTTTCGGAGATGAAAATAGTTGGCTTGAGATAAAATAAAATTCGGTAAATTTGTTGTGCTTTTATAATTTAGAAACCCGGGTGAGATTTTAG
This sequence comes from Linanthus parryae, assembly GCA_023055425.1. Classification (NCBI taxonomy): domain Eukaryota; kingdom Viridiplantae; phylum Streptophyta; class Magnoliopsida; order Ericales; family Polemoniaceae; genus Linanthus; species Linanthus parryae. The sequence continues at coordinate 6,878,374 of JALGPY010000002.1, forward strand.
AAAAAAAAAAGGTTTGGTTAATATTCGGAGTTAATTCGTGTGTGTTTCTTAATTTTTATTCGTGACCGCGTGTCCGACCACCGCGAGATTTAGTGTGAGTGACACCCAATCACCCAACCATTTGGTGTGCCACCCACACCATAAACTTTCTTGTGTTGTCTTCTACAACTCATTCTCCTTCGGTAATTTTTATCACCGCCACCACCGCATTCATCATCATCTTGTCCAACATTTTGTCTCCTATGCAACCAGCTCACCACCCTCAATTATAGTCAGATTCATCTCCTCCTCCTCATCATCATCATCATCTTCATCTTCTTCTTCTTCTCGGGCCAACACCAATACCACAACCGCCAACATCACCGATCACCACCACCACCAACACCCACTGCCATCTCTCTCTCTCTCTCACACTCTGTTCTGGACAGAATAGAGCACAACAGCAGCAGCGGCAAATGCCGCCACCACCACCTCCACCGTTCCCCGACGGGAACAACCCACCAAGCACCACCTCTATTTCTTCACCTTCCTCTGTTTTTCTCTCTCTCCCTATGTCTCTGACCCGTACAGAAACACAGAGACAGCAGCAGCAGCAGCAGGCGACGACGAAACCCAGCCACCGCCGCTGCCGCCGACGGGAAAGAGGCCCGAAACCACCACCCCTGTTCTTCTCCCTCTCTCTCTCTCTGTATCTCTCTGTTGCGACCTGGAAGAAGAAAAGAAACAGAGTGAGAAGAAAGAGAAGCAGCACCGGCACAGAGTCATCTCCGCCACCACCGTCGGCCATTAAAACTGGCGAAAGCTTCGGGTGAACTCGACCCAACCAAAACAGAGGCACCCAAGCCTCGAGACCTGTCCCTCTAGACTAATTAGGGCCCGACTAGGTCTCTGTAACCCTTGGCCACGACTAAGAATGACCGGAAACTGCCCAATCGAGCTCCACCTCCGACGAACTTTTCGGCGACTTGACCCGAATCAATTCTCGGTCGTTTCTCGCGTTTCTTGGAGTGGGTAAGCTCTAATTCACCTACTGAGTTGATTTAGATTGTCAAAATCCAAACTTGAGTGCTTGAATCCATGTTTTGATTGATGAATTTGGATATTCATGTTTGTGGGAGCTAAGTGTATTTTAATAATATTGTTTTCAAAAGCTCAGGGGTTGCGGGTGTCATTTAATAAAACTGTAGGGGACTAGTTTTAGTTTCTATATTATGTTATTATTATTATTTACATAGTTTTAACTATTAAGATAATTATTGATTAAGTTATATTTCAACTAAATAAATACAATAAATACTTTGTGAAATTATATATGCTTGTAATAATTTGTGATAATAAAGTATATTTCTTAGAAATAAATTAGGGATAGTATTGGTAAATATAAATATATTATTACTTTAAATTAAAATTGTTTACAAAAGTATGTTCCAAATAATTTATAATTAAAAATATATGTTTTAGAAATTGGTTATAATAAATACTCTTCTTGAAAAGTAAGCTATAAAAATATTATATGTTTTTATTTAGTAAACACTATTTATTTTAAATATTTGGCACTTTATTTTTATTTAAGTAAGCATTGAATTTTAATAATTATACACCAATATATTCTTAATAAATATAAATTTTTATTTAAATCTAAAATAAATCTTTAGTAAGTATTGTTGTTCTGTTCTTATTATTGCTAGTAGTTGTGATATTAAATAGTTTTAAATATTTATCGCGTAATTAAATAAAGACTCATAAAGAGAGTTGTTTTGATTAGTCAAGTTATTTCAAGAATATTTCTTTATATACATGTATATATAAGTATATAACTTAAATACGAGCTTAGTAAGGGAATCGTAAGAGTTGTAATTAGTACTCGACCTAGTCGAACATTGGTATAGGGCTAATGCATTTGCATATTCAGAAATAAACACCGTTGTGATTAGATATTTGTAAACTGTAGGCGACAGATTTGTGGACATAGGCTTCGTCGACCATCCTACATACTAGCTGCTGAGTCGACTTCAGGTGAGTTCACATGCTTAGCCTCGTGAGCCTAGCTTCTTTCGTGTCAATATGTGACTTTTATGTCCTGTCTCAAGATATATTTGTGAGTATACATGCCTAGCCTAGCAAGCCTAGCTTCCTTCGTGTCAAGTTGTGATGTTTGTGATTTGTCTCAAGATATATTTGTGAGTTGTATGCTTGGCCTTGTATGCCTGTCTTATCTCGTATCATAGCATGATTTATATTTTGCCTCAATGTGTTTTTTGTGATTCACATGCTTTTACGTGAATTTGATTGCGTTTCGGAAAGATTGCTTCGAAACTGTCACAAGAAAGTAATAACACGTTAATATCGTAAGGTGGAATCGTACATACTGGAATATGTTACTAACAAGGAGGTCCTTTACTGACCATAACTAACAAGGAAGTCGTTTGTTGACCATTACTATCAAGGAGGTCATTTGTTGACCATTACTGACAAGGAGGTCCTTTGTTGACCATTAACAAGGACTTTGTTGACCATTATTAACAAGGAGGTCCTTTGTTGACTTTTAACATTTAGGGGTCCTTTGTTGACCATTACTAACAAGGAGGTCCTTTGTTGACCATTAACAAGGAGGTCCTTTGTTGACCGTTAACACTTGGAGGTCCTTTTGTTGACCGCTGACACTTGGGAGGTCCTTTGTTGACCGATAACGTTTTAGGAGGTCCTTTGTTGACCACTATATGTTTACTCTGTATGATAAGAGGCTATTTGATTCTTAATTTGGAAACTTGCACTAGTAAAAGATTAAATCGGGAATGTTTCAGGCTTTGAATGTTGTCATTCGTGAATCAGTTAACTCTGTGTTTATGATGCTGCAATACTCTGATATTTCTTATTCATACTCCGTTACTGTTTTATTTAACTCGGGAGTCAGCAAGCTATATTATCTTTCCTGTTTTACATGTTAAGGTGTATCTCACTCAGCATTTCTTGCTGATTTTGCAAACTGCGGTTCTTGTTTTCCTTCCTACCGCAGGTCTAGGAGCTCGAATTGTAACATAGAAGGGGCACGAGACTCATCTAAACTATGGACGTCACCAGTAGTTATCTAATAATGTTAGATAAGCGTTGTATAATAGTATTGAGTTTGTGTAAGAGACTATCTACTGTTGATTATTAATATAGTATGAGTTTTGGATTGTATTGCTTTTGATCTCCACCACTTCTATTAAGCATCGCCCTCCCGATCTTGTCCCGAGCCGAATAAGGGGGTTTTTGCAATCGTAGTCGAGCTACTACCATGAATAACAACATCGCACTAAATCACGCCCACAGTCACTAAGCTCGCATAACAATGCACGATATTTGAGAGTTCATATGGATTAAACATGCGTATCAAGTATCGAAAACCTTTCTGAAATCATGACAAAATTCTTCTCATCCTAATCCTTAGTTAAATGCGACTTCGTCGAAATTGTACTGCAATGGATGCAAATCCGAGACACTCCGAATACTCACACTTGCAAGTATTGATTATGCATTCAATAACTCCAGCAACTACAACACAACAATGGCAAAGAAACCAACATAGCAGAAATAACAAGTCATTCTTGCCGCTAAGCACATCTTTCACATCTTCAAGATGAAAAAAATTATAACGAAATCTTCTAAGTGGAGGCTACCTTGAAGAGAAGTCTACTTTGTGTGCAGCTTGGCTCCACAATCAGAATAGTCAGCTCTCTGCTCCCACTTCAACTTGGCTAACAACAGAAGGTAAATGGAACGCTCAAGTAAACTCTCTCTCATAGATAATTTAATATTGAACTCCAAACAAATTGCTTAACAGCAGTTCAAGCTATAAATGAAAAAAAAAATCATCACATTGCAAGTTTAGTATCACATATTCTTGCTTTTTGTTCAAAATTTTACATTTTAATAATTTCCTTTATACCTTGTGCTAATATTACCAAGGTCACAATCTAGCCCATACTTGAGACTCAGCCAAATAAGTGGAGCCCGGTCTGGAATATCAACTTCTAATTTTATCCTATAATGGCCGACCATAAGCTTCTATGTGATTTACCATTTGTGACCCTAAACCTCTAACAATTTCATTTTTTTTTCCAAAAAAGTCCCCTGCAGTTTGCATTTGGCCCCAATAGCCTTGAATTACTAACGAAGTTAATTTTTCTCTTAACGGTAATATGGGGTCATTTAAGGCTTTATTAGCAGTAATATAGTAATGCAATTACAGTTATACCCATATTGTCGTTAGGAAAGTTAACCCGTTAGTAATTGAAGGCTATTGCACTCAAAATGCAAATCACGAGGGTATTTTTTGGAGAAATTGATATTACTGGAAGTTTAGGGACACAAATGATAAACTGCATAAGGGTTTAGGGTCATTTGTCCTAATATAAATGATTGTGATATAAATCACGCGGGATACAATGCACAAAAAATGCTACATTAAAAAAAATCATCATAGCACAATACAAATAAATTTGAGCACAATAAAATACTATATTAACAAAATTATCATAGTAGGATACAAATAAATTTGAGCACAATATGTTGAGCTACCGTACCGAAGTTAGAGTTGCAAACTCTAAAAGTATCTTGGCATGGTGTTCTCAACAACTCTTTGATGAAGCATCGTATTGTTCTACCTTGCTTTACCCGAAGAGTGAAAGAATGCTATTATATCTTGTCATAAACGAAGAGCTTCATTAGTATGATTTGATTAGGTATATTGTGAAAAACAACCAAACAAGTCTCTATCTCTCTTTTTTCCCATTTCCTTCCATACTTTTGAAGTGTTTGACTTGGTGGTTAAGTTAATTACTTGGAGTAGGGACCAAGATTCATGAATTTTCGTATTCTACCACTTCCATTTTGTCAGAGTTGAAGGGTAGAAGAATAGTGGTCGTCACCATCTATAGAAGACTTTGTCCCCAAGAAAAGATTTAACTCGCATGTGAAAATCCAAAGACGTTTCGCCCCGTTTTCATTTATTGTGGATTTTCTCTGTTTCGTCAAAAAGTTTACAGTTGACTTTTTTTACCCGTAAATATATCATTTTAATTCGTTAATTTGATTAGCTAAACAATTCAATATTTTGTCATTATTTCGTGGTGTTTTAGAGTGAAATTTACTCTACAACACCATAAAAAGATTATCAAGTTCTTACTTTATTTTGCTAACCACCGAATTAATGTGACCCGATGAATAATGAAAAAAGTCAAGATAAAAACTTCGTGGAGAAATAGAGGAAGTGGTAGACAATTAATGGGTGTCACCCAATTATATTTCCAAAGTACATTTCACGAGCTTCGCCACTTATGGCTATAGGCTATAGCACCATGACCCAAAAATGCCAGACTCTCGGGTTGGAAAAGTAAATGTTTATCGTTCGCAGGTAGAGTTACTTTGGCCAAGAGTGTTCTTGCCTATATTCCGTCTTACACCATGCAAGTTTTTCCTCTACCTATTAGTGTTTGTAACAAAATTGACAAAATATGTAGAGATTGTATATGGGGAGATACCCCGGATAAAAGAAGACTGCATCTTGTGAATTGGAACATTGTTTGTCTCCCTAAGGAGAGAGGTGGTCTTGGTATGTGAAAGCCAGGGTTCAAAACCTCGCTTTGTTGTCTAAACTTAGTTGGGAGATTGAATTTAACAACAATGTTTTTTGGTGTGAAATTTTGAGAAAAAAGTATCTCAAAAATGCTTGTATTTTTACAAATAATAAAAAAGCGACTTCTTCCCCAGTTTGGAAATGTATTTTTGCTACCAAAGATTTTCTGAAATGCAATATTAAGTGGTGTGTCGGGAATGGTCACAAGATTGATCTTTGGAAAGATTGGTGGTGTGGTGAAAAAACTTTGGCCGAGACTTGTAATGTGGATATTGTGGGTCAGAAAGTGGCTGACATCATTGGTAACGATGATTCTTGGAATTTAAGCTGTATTAATCATATTATTGACTCGGATACCATGCGTGTTGTCAATGAGGTGGTTTTACTGTTGAACCACCACATTGAGTCTGATACCCCTTTTTGGAAAAACTCTAGCAATGGAGCATTCACTGTTGCTGACGCCTACCGTGATATCGATGATGTTTTCATTGATACTGGTGGCATTGGCAGTGGAACCTGGATCAAGTTGTGGAAACTTAGAATTCCACACAAATTGATCCATTTTCTTTGGACACTTTTGCATGGAAAAATCATGACTAATGTTAATAGAAAAGTCAGAGGTTTTAATGATGATGATACTTGCAAACTGTGTTCTTTGGTGGCCGAAAGTCTTGACCATCTTTTCTTTGATTGTGAGAAAGTGGTGGATATTTGGAAAGATGTTTGGGGTATTAACTGGGTTAATACTCAAAACATGAACACTTTCAAAGATTGGATTGTTTCAAACATTAAGAAACGGGATCTTATTGGTAATGTTACTTCAGACACTTTGTTTGTGATAACTTTGTGGAATATTTGGATTAATATAAACGACATAATTTTTAATGGAAGTCTTGATATTATTTCCGTGTGTGTGGGAAAGATATGGCGTCAAAGCAAGCTCTTACAGGGAGCTTTTTCTTGTATCCCTAATTTTTCATCCTTTAATTTTAACAAACCACTTGCTAATTGGTGCTTTCCGGTGGCAGGAACAATGAAAGTTAATGTTGATGGCTGTGCCAGATTGACCGATAACAAGGCAAGATTCGGGGGTGTCTATAGAGATGCTAGGGGAAAATGGAAGCTTGGTTTTATGGGAAGGTTGATTGATTTCACCAACCTCGAGAGCGAAATTCGGGCTATCTATAGGGGAATCTCAGTGATCTTCAACAATGATTGGCACAATGCGTCCATTGAGAGTGATTGTCTCGAAGCCGTCAAGATCTTCAAGAATGAGAAGGAAGGACCATTCGCCATGAAAAATCAAGTCAAGGATGGCAATATCCTTTTGAGAAGGATGAATGGGAGAATCAACTATGTGCCGAGGGATGCAAATGAAGCGGCAAATGCGATGGCCAATCTCGGTTTGGAGCAAAATGAGCCGATGGTGATTGTGACCGACATCCCGGATGTGGTTAAGGGGATCATCATTGTAATACCCCGTTTTTATACGGGTAATTGTTAACGTTTTCGTAAAGTTTATAAGATAATATCCGAATTTAATTAACGAAAAGGGGAGTAGTTGTAGTTTTGAAAAGCATAAGTTAGTTAATTAGATACTTAGTTGGGTGAAACTTGTAGTATGCAAAAGCTTTATAAAATTGTGTGTAATAAAACAAAAGAATTAACATAAAACACAAATAAAATAAAATTTTGTTCTTCCCACTTTCTCCAACACTTAGCAGCAGATGAGTTTTTTTTTCCCGTTTAACAAGACACTTTAGTCTTCTTGTTCCCCTTCTTTCTTTTAATCAGCTTCATCTTCTCCTTCTTCTCCACCTTCCTCCTCACTCCCCGACACCACCACCTTCACCACATCCACCACCAGCCGCCACAACCACCGTATCTCCCTTCATCTCTCTCTGTCTCATCTCTCTCTCAGGCAGACTAGGAGCAGAAGCAGCAGCAGCTGCTGCTGCCGGAACCACCGACATGAATCGCCGGCAACAGCCCCGACCAGGCACAAACGCCACCACCACTGCCACACCCCTCTCTCGTTCAACCTCTCTCTCTCTCTCTCTCTCCCCTCTCTGTCGACCCCCGAAGGAGCCGAAACAGCGGCTGGAAGCGACGGTAGCAGACGAGACCGCCATCGCCGCCGCCGACCTCTATCAAATCCGGCGAGAATTCGCCGGAGCGTCATCGAGGGCACCCACCCCTCCAAACTACCGCCAATCCACTCCCTAGGGTCCGACCGAACTCCAGGAGACCTCAAACGCAGCCAAGAGTCGCCGGAGCACCATAATTTCCGGCGAGTTTTCGACCCAACTTCGGCGAGCGATTTCTCCCTCTTTAGGTAACCATTTTTATCGATTCTTGGCTTGAATCAACATGTTTTGACTCGATTTAGAGTTATAGATCAATAAGAAAGCATGGGTATCGTTGTATTCGTTTTTTCATGAATCAATTTTGGTGGGTTGAAGAAGATGCGTATTGATGATGAAGGAGGGTACTTTTTGTCATTTTCAGAAACTTTGAAGGTGTGAAGTGTTGAATCTGAAACTTATTATTTGAAGTAGTTGTAGTTTCTATTAAACTAAGGGGAGCCTCTTGTCGTTTACTTAACTGCATTTTCTATATGATATAATTTTAGTTATGTTGTTTATATCATCTAATATTAACTATTTTAAGTAAATAAGCAATATATATATATGTTTGTAATAAAAATAAAAAGGTAAATGTAAATTTGTTATTATTAAATATTGCAACCGATTTCTCAAAAATATATAAGAATTCCATTTTTATGTAATCGATAAATAATAATCTTCATTATTAACTAAATATCACTTTTATTTTAACAAATAGTAAGTTTACAAATATTATGAGAATTTAATAATCTCCTTACGAAAAAGTGAAATTGTTAAAGTGAAATATTATTTTCTTGAAATGGAATGAATTAGTTATAAATTGGGAAATACTAACAAATGATTTATTTAGCCAAAATTTCCGCTTTTACAATTATAGAATTTCTATGCGATTTGATACTTAGTAGTATTCGATATTAAAATAATAAGTAGTTGCTGAATAACACTTGTTCGCTATCACAATATTTTAAAATATTATTTTCTAGCCGGTTTACTATATTAAATAATCATATTTTATAACTAAAATGACAACCTCTTATTTTATGAGTTAAGGACAAATCTAATTAAATAAGTATGTCTTCTTAAAAATTTATTATGGTGAGGATTGAGGATAGCGTGTCATCCTAGCCGAGCATACATATAGAGTTAGTGCATTATTTGTTTAGACATATCACTGTTGTAACTAGATGATTGATAAATTGTAGGCGACGGATTCGTTGACATAGGCTACGTTGATTTTCCGTTAGGACAACTTTGAGCTAATTGTCGTTTCAACTTAAGGTGAGTTTTACATGCTTAGCCTAGCTAGCCTAGCTTCCTTCGTGTCATAACATGATTTTATTATACGTCTCAAAATGTATTTTGTGATACACATGTTTTACTTGTTATTGGTTACGTTTCGAAATGGTTGCTTTGGAACTGTCAAACGATAATAATAACATGTTAATAACGTAAAGTGGAATCGCACGTACCGGACTCTGTTACTATTTGGGAGGTCCTTTGTTGACCATTATTATTTGGGAGGCCCTTTGTTGGTCATGGCTCTTCGCCTTGTTGGCTAGAGTCCCAGCTAGTACTCACCCTTCTGGCCTTTTGCTTCTTAAGGGGGTGTTGCAACACTTAAGGTCTAGTCTGACAGTTGGGAGGTCCTTTCTTGACCATTAAGAAGGTCCTTTGTTGACCATTACTGTCCTTTGTTGACCATTAAGGAGGTCCTTTGTTGACCATTACTGTTTCCGGTACTGTGCTTAATAATTGGCTCATTTGATTCTATATTTGGAAAGTGATTATTGGATTCTTATTCTATTTGGAAGCTGGCTCTTGTGAAGGATTTAATTGGAAATGTTGAAGCTGGATATTGCCAATCGTAATTTGGCTGACACTGTTGTTTATGACGCTGCAAACTCTGATTTTGGGTTACTTTTACTCATAGTCTGTTAATCCTTATTTTTATTAAACGCGTAACACTGTGATGTTTCTCATCTTCCTGTTTTACATGCTAAGGTGTACCTCACTCAGTATTTCATGCTGACTTTCGAAAAACTGTGGTCTTTGTTTTCATTCCCCCGCAGGTGTAGGAACTAGGATTATGGAGTAGCGGGATTCGGGACTCACGTAGATTATCACACACCGTCACTTTATGTTGAGAACAATAGCTTGATAGAATCATTACCGTAACATTGTGGTTGTAGTCTAAAGTTGATCATGCAATAAGTTGTATTATTTGATTTTAAATGGAATGTTTTGTTCTCGATTTCCGCTATTCAAGTAGCACCCTCCCGGTCTCTCCCGAGCCGGAACTGTGGCGTGTTACAATCATCACGGACATGATGGGCATTGACATGTTTATGTAGGATGGTTTTGTTGTTTTGGTTGGTTTGCAAACTTGGTTTGTAGTAATCGGTAAACTCTTTCTCGTCGTTTGTTTTATCTAAGCTTCCGAATTAACAAAAAAAAAATGTCCCAAAAATGCTTGTGATGACATTTTGGCAAAGTTGGGAGCGCATCAGTTGGAACTTCATAGGGGGCATGTTTGGATGAGCTACGTTAAGTGACATTATGAGATTATTAGTTCACCTTTTGGGAATGATTATTTGCTCAGGAGACGTCGTGTACAAGAATCCGGAATCATATTTTAGAGGTTAAGTTTTCAATTTAAATAACTTTGAACCATTATTTTTTAAATAAGAATTCAAATTTTATGTCTACTAAAGAATATGAATTCGTGTGAGATTGCTTTTCGAAATTTAGATTGTATTTATCTCACAATCTCTTCTATCCAAGCAATCCCCGTTTATATCTCGTACGATGATCTCAAACTTCTCATTATTTGGGATAATAGGTTTTAGATGAGATTGCATGATTGAGTACATGGTCTAGTGCTGTTACTGCGTGATGGTAGATTGTACCTAAGTCACTTAGAGCGAGAGTGAAAGCGTCAAATTCTAAAAAAACTGGTCCTCGCTCGGTCCAATAGGGCTCGGTTACGTCGTGTTCAATTAAAAACTGGGTCTGTTCACCGTTTAACCTGACCCGTTTGACAGCTTTACTTGACAATGGAGTATGGATTTGGACATGTTACTGAAACATTTAGTTTATTGTGAAATGGAACAAGAATGTGTAGAATTATAGAGGTTTCAACATTATCCCTACTATGTCATGTTAGCTACACAATAATGCACTCGACGAAGTTCTATTTATTTAGAAAAGTTTTCGTTGTCTCCAGTCCAGCTTACGCCTCAATAAATTCACATAGTCTAGGGTGTGCATATACGTTTAGATAATCATGTCAACCGACCTTGAGAACAACAAACTCTTAAATCTCATGGCTCATCTACTAGGCCAACCCTTGGGGTTATTTTATGTCTAGAGTCTTAAGTCACGTCGATCAGTTCAGTAGATTGAGATATTAGGTTAAGTTACCTGAAGACACTACATTGGTACGTATATTGGTCTTGTATTAAATTATAACCCAAATTAGTTTGCTTTTTTTTTTGTTCAAGCAAACTTTGATTTTTTTCTGGGACAAATTTGTACTTGGAAAATGAAAAATAACACAATCCACCAATTGTTAGAACTTAGAACAAACCCAGTTGGGCAGGCCCACAGAGGCCCAGCCCATAAAACCCGTACCCGATGGCGAACTCGCCCGACCCACCGTAATCTCCCCCAAAACTTCACAGATTACATTCTCTCCTCTCTCCAACCAGAAATCAATCAAGGTCACCACCAGCGAACATGGCGACGTCTCTGCAACTCCCGATGGCTATCTCAGTCCCATCTTCTTCATCTCCGTCGTCTAGGCGTTTGTCGACCAGGACAAACTGCGGTATGAACATCAGAAACGGAGCTAAACTTCCAGTGAATCCCAAGGATCCATTTCTATCGAAGCTAGCATCCGTCGCTGCTACTTCGCCGGAGATCTTGCTTAATCGTCCTTCGAACTCCGATTCGCCTCCGTATCTTGACCTGTTCGATTCTCCACAGCTCATGGCCACTCCTGCTCAGGTATATTCTTAATTCTTCACTCTCTTCAAGAAATTGAGCCCTAATTTCTCTCCCAACAATGACCGACCTTCAATTTATGCAATTAAATTGAACTCTATCGGCACGTTTCGTTTTCCGGACTATCCGTACTGGACTGGACTAAATTTTCCGGATTTGATTGGATTGGATTAGCTGAGTTATAACTAATAATGTGTTTGGTTTCGTGCAATATTAATTCAGTATTAAGGTATAAATATTCCAATCCAGCTAATACCTCATGTTAGAGGGTACTAATTTGGGGGTATTAAACACAATCTCTTCACAATATAGTACTGGTATTACAATAAGTCCAAAACAACCAAACACAATATTAACAAATACCTGGATTATATTTTGTCCAAATCCTAGCTAATACGGCTAATACTAAAAAACCAAACGTACCCTATGTAGAGATGTATTCACTGTTCAAATATGTCAATTATGCTGATTAAATTTTGTTAGTTTGAGTTTCAGTCTCATGAATGTATAGTTGTTTGTTTCAGAAGTGAGAATATATGAATTTATCTGAAACAGTCTCCTGATTGGCTGTTATGTAGTCTAGGAGAAATTTTTGTTTGCTCTAAGAGCAAATGACGTGGATTTGCTCTAACCATACAGCATAGGACACGTCACGAGGAAAGAGAATGAGTGGCAGACAAAAGAAAGTGGATTCCTACATGTTCCTGACGTGTCCTGTGATGTATTGCTTAGAGCACCCTGTCATATTTGCTCTTGGAGCAAGCAATAATTACTCCTAGTCTAGGGTGCAACTTGGGCGGGTTGAACCCAATCCGCCCGAGCCCAGCCCGAACTAAAATAGGGCCTGAGCACATAGTTTTAGTCATTTGGACGGGCTTGGACATTAATTCTCAGCCCGACTTGCAATTGGGTCGGGCTTGGGAACAATTATTAAACGACCGGCTTACCCGAATTGTTCTATTTGCATGACCACTACCTATGAATATTATATTTTGATAGAATTATATAGCATATCTAACATGAAACTGCTACTTTTGTTTTGAAAATTAACGATGTTTTTAATCCTCGTTTTGTTCTTGAACTAGTTGATTTGTTTTTTTCACCAACAATTTATTATTCTCCTGTGTTTCAAATGTACTAGCCCGAATTCAGCCGGAACCCGAATTGAGTTGTGCGAATTTGGGCTTGGACGGGCTAACGATGCTCTGAACTCAGGCTGGGCTGGGCTTGGGCAACCTCGCGAGAATTCGGACTCGGGCTAGGACAGGGTTGCCAACTCGTCCAGCCCACCCGAGTTGCAGTCCTAATGTAGTCTAAAGATTACTGAACTCTTAGAAGTATTTATATTTCCAGTACTTATTCGTGAGAAGCGAGAAGCATATGCAATTCTTATTGTTCAATATTCGTCTGAAGGCTAGTTCTATTTGTTCATTTGTTGTGTTAATCACTTTAATGCGATGTTCTGAATCAGGTGGAAAGATCCGTTTCATATAATGAGCACAGGCCGAGAAGACCTCCACCAGACTTGCCTTCTTTGCTTCTCAATGGTAGAATCGTTTACATTGGCATGCCGGTAGGTGTTCTTTTCTCTCTTTTGTCATTCAGTATATTTATGTTTGTGCTTTTATTATGGAGTTTATGTCCCATGTAAAATTGCGAGAAACCTAAAAGTAGTAGAGTATTTGTTGCTCTTATGTGCCACCATGCACACTTTACTTCATTATCATTTTTTTCCCTCCGAGACTTTAAATTAACTTTGTAGAAGACGAAAAAAGTTGTGAAATTCATGGTATAATCAAGCTCACTGGCATGGAACTTACAAGAATAAACAGACTATCATTGCAAATCTGACTTGAAAATTCCTTTCAGATCCACGTATAACATGAACTATGAGCAAGCTTTTCAAGGTTATGGTCAGTACTTACAAACAGGACGAGAAGGAAACATTATATCAGGTTTCTTCTCAGGAGGTTCAATTTAACCAAGAATCAGAGGTTATACTGGATTAAACTAATCCGAAAGGCGAGAAATAGTTTCCTATACGCTTCTGGCATTTGGGGTTGAGTGATTTGGTGACAGATGACACACAATGGTGACATGTATTATTGTGTACATCTTTGGATTACGCTTTTAGAAGAGAGCTGTTGTTAAAGGAAGTCAAATTTCTGAACGGAACCCAGAGTGGAGAAACCTTTATTCAGAGAAAATATTAGGTTATGAGTTAACTGTAGACGGCCCAATTTCCCTTGGATATAGGACAAACGTTCTAACAGGAATTGTGTTTTTGCACTTGGTGGCCATACAAATAAGTGCTTAGCATTGTAACATATTGTTTATTGTCACTTGAAAAGTTGAATGGTTTCTTCTCTCTTAAGTTGGTGTTTAAACGAGCCGAAGTTATACTACAGGTAAAATGTCAGTGTGGTCTGCCCACCTGCTCGTACATGGCTATACGAGAAGTTAACATATGGAGTGAGGAGATAGTCATAGTCGTATTATTTTGTCCTTAAGGAGTGGGTTTTCAACATCTCAATTCTTCAAATATTTTGAAACCGAGATAATGCATATCTCTCTCTCTCTCTCCCTCTCTCCTCATCTCAACCACACATTGAATAATCTATCCAATAATCTATCTTTCGAAAACTAGGCGAATGGGATACTCAATATTCGGAGGGCTTATCTAATTTATTTTTCTTGGATGTCTGTCTAAAGACAAGCTCATTCGATTGATGATGATCCTTGATTACACACACACATATTCTTACAATCTAATTGTATAAACTTCATAAACTTATCAAAATGGTCTTCTATGTTACATTCAAGTGCAAGGGGCATGCTAGTAGAAAGGAGAAGTAGATACTCCGTTGATGACTGGAATAATTTAATAAAATGTAAACCATGGTATAGAAGATCATAAAGTTGTGAGACACTGGATCTGTCTTCTCGAGGCAACTAATTCTGGCCGAGTAAGCATGGAAGAAGTATCAGAATTCTGAAACAATAAAAGGAAGAAAATAAAACTTACGTATCTCCCACCCTTAACTCCATAGTCTTCTCCGTTCTCCATATTTAATGGTGAGAAAATGGAGCGATCTCCCACCGCACACTCCGTTCCTCTATTTCTACATGTATGGAGAAGTGACATTAAACCTCCTTCATTATCAATTTACCCTCAAAACCACTTGCATTATTGTAATCGAAGACAATTAACCCCAATTCCCCAAACACCATCAAATTATGTTGACAAGATAAGGGGAAAAATAGACCTTTCACCCCACGCACCCACCCACACCCACAAAACAAAACACCCACCGTCACCAGCAGCCACAATCGCCTTAGCTGCCAACCCAGCTCAGCAACAACCAGCCACCTCCTCGCTTCTCTTTTTCACAACCATGTCTTTCATCCATCATAGCCACAGCCGAGCAATGAAAGTCTTCACTAATCCAACTAGGCCACCGATAGAAATCAATGATTTTCTACTTTATAAGAGACAACTTTCGTTCCATTCCACCAGCTAATCACGGGAAATCAACATGAAATCGAAATTTGAAACTCCTCTTTCTCTCCCTATCAGATTTAGAACTAAACAGAGTTCAAATTTATCCCTACTAGATCACCATAAATTAAAAACCAGAACACATCAATGACTTCATAATTCCTACGCATGCTAGGACAGTTCAAATTGGCGTATCTCGAAGTCCCAAATTATAATTTCCACCTCAAAACCCATAAACCCATAAAGTACTTGACAAAAATGAAATTTCGAAATTCAATTTCTTTCAATTGAACTCTGTTTCAAAAAAATGGTGAGTGAGGGAGGGAGGGAGGGAGGGAGAGTGAGAGACAGCGAGTTGGGTACTTGGGTCCGATGCTTCAAGACTCCAGATTTTGTGGGCTTCAACTGGTTTACCAAGTGGGAAGGTGAGACGCAAATGGCGGGCGTTGATTGGGATGCAGAAGTGAAACAGAGAGGTGGGTTGGTGATTTAGGTCGGTTGTGGTTAAGGGAATTGATGTGTAGATAGCTTTGTGCTGATTTTAATGGAGGAGGTAGTGGTTGGGTTGACTCGATCGGGACAATTATAATCTGGGTACGGATGATTTGGGTATTCATGGTTGGATTTGGTGTAGTCAGGTGCTTTAGATCTGGAAATTTGAGTGGCAATTAATATTGGAGGTTGTGGCTACCAGAATATGTGGTGATGGACTGATACTGTTGATGATGGCGGAGAAAGATAGATAGATAGAGAGATAACATAGGTACATTTTGGGCTGAGAAAGAGAGATGGAGGTATGAGGGGCATAGTTGTGGGTGTGGCAGCGGTGGCTTGCGAGGCTGGTGGTGATGGTGGAAATGTCTATTTTGCCCCTTTATACCTTCAACAGTATTTGGCGGCGTTAGAGGGTTAAGGTTAATTTCCCTAACTAGGATTGTGCATGGGATTTTGAGGGTCGATTGATTATGATTAGTGTTACAAGTGACATACTGCAGATAGGTTCAGTGTCATTTCCCCTAAAGCAATAGTACAACTCCATTCTTGCAATTATAGAGATTGGAGTTTTCAGTCCCCCATACGTTATCATTGAATTTCTCCATAAAAAGTTCACATATAATTCATAGCACAATATTTTGACCAACTTTATTGTTACTACTTTTCCCTAATTCTAACGCAACATGTAATTTTAGTAATATAACAGGTATCAAGGGGGCTATGGAAAGAGAATCCTATCTCGCCTTTTCTGTTTATTTTAGTCATGGAGACACTTGGAAGGATGATAAAGAAGATGGTTGATAAAAATCTGATTCATGGTTTTCGGGTGACGGGAGGAGAGGGTGTATCACTTCGGGTTTCGCATTTGCTATTTGCTGATGATTCATTGGGTTTTTTTGTGATGCTTAGCCAGAACAATTGCAACAGCTGCAATGTGCTTTAGTGGCGAGTGACATTTGAAGTAATTTCCGGGTTGAAGGTTAACATTTCGAAAAGCAAATATAATCTAGTTGGAAATGTTCCGAGCTTGGAGCAGTTTGGGAGGGAAATGGGTTTCCAATTGGGTCTTTACCGGTGAAGTATGTTGGAATGCCGCCAGGTGCCTCATTTGAATCATCTGCGATATAGGATTCTATTATTGAAATAATGGAGAAGATTTAACATCATAGAAGAAGCACTATCTATCTAACCCGGGGGGGGGGGGGGGTGACTTTAATTCGGAGCACACTATCATCCATGCCTACCTATTTCATCTCGTTATTTCCACTGCCATTATCAGTTGAGAAGAGAATCGACAAATTGCAATGGAACTTTTTGTGGGATGGTATAGAGGGAGAAAAGAAGATGCATCTCGTTGCTTGGAGAGCTGTTTGTCAACCAATAAAAATGGTGGAGCTGGTATTCACTACTTGCTACAATTTAGTCGTGCTTAGTTAGGAAAATGATTGTGGTGCTTTCTTTGTGAGGAAAATAATATTGTGTGAAGATTTCAGGCGGCCAAATTCGAGCTGATGCTGGGAGGATGGATGACTAAGGTAGGAAGAGCATATGGGGTAGGGCAATGGAAGTTTATTAGGGGGGAGTGGGACGTTTTCTCGAAACATGTTTATTTCCAGTTTATTTGGTGCAGAGAAGTTCCCCTATCCGGTGGATACCCTGGCTTATTTCTTTTATCAATTAACAAAAATGCCAAAGTGAGTGCTGTTTTTTTTTTTCACCAGCAACGAAAGAAATTCATTCATCAAAGTAGCGAATACAACAGAAAGGGGCATAACCCTGGAAAGAAAACGAAAACCTGCTAAAAACCTAAACCTCAAAGAGCAACTAGAAACCTAGTGGGCTAAGCTCAAAGGCACCCACATAAGAAACCCAACAACAACAAAAAACTGGCCCAACGGACATCAAAAGCCTCCTATGCCTATAATGCTAAGCTAAAAACCCAAAACACACAGCCCATGCCCAAAACAAGTCCTAAAAGGCCCATAAACCAGAAAACTAGCCCAAATAAAACCTAAACCTCGGAAGCAGCGGCGGTGACCACAGACGGCGGCAGCTGGACCATACACCGCGGCGGGGACGGCGGCGACGGTGGGGCAGCCCCTCTCAACAATCGTATCCCGGGGGAAGGGGGGAGGGGTCCTATGCTACTCCGATGAAGGAGAAGATTTTCTTCTCCCGAAACCGGCGAATAGACCGGGGGGAGGGGGAGAACAAAGGCAGCCCTTGAGCGGAGTAGCAAAAGGACCACCGGAAAACCTGGGATGGAGAGAAGAAGGGAGGGGGAGCGGAGGGAGTTGACGATGGCACCGGAGACGGAGCGGCTGGAGACGGTGGCGGCTGGCTGCGCGACGAACGGATCTGGCACGGCGAGGCTGAGCCCGGCTGGTGGGCGGCGCGGCGGACAGAGACAGGAGGCGGCACGACTGCATTGGCTGGCTTGGCTTGGCATCGAGGCGGCGGGGTAGTTGAAATGTCTGGCGGAGACCCCTTCTTGGAGGGGAGAGCGAGGCGAAGAGGAGGGGCTCAACTTCATCTACCGGAAGCCCGGCCGGCGGCGCACCAGATTTGTTGAAGAAGACCGGTCGGAGCAAGGCTCCCAACCAAGGACCTGCGGCGGTGAGAGGATTCGAGTTGCGGAGAAGGCTTAGCAGGGGTCAGGGACCAACACATCGATGGGGGGTGAAGATTTCCCGGCGGCAGCTCCTTCATTTTGGAGCCGCCGCCGGAGGGGGGGGGGGACCTGGTGCGGCTAGGGTTTTCTGCAGAGACTTTAGAGAGAGAGAGAGAGAGAGAGAGAGAGAAGAGGAGTTAAAAATTTGCTTTTTCTGGTTCCTCTAATAAGTGAGTGCTGTTTTGAACATTAATAATGGCAAGTGGTATGGGAGCCATTGCTTATACGAAATGTACATGATTGGGAAATGAACGTGTTGCATCAGTTAATTGCAGTATTGTATTATGTCCATATGCATATTGGAAGAGACGACAAAATTTGTTGGTCAGGAGCCAAAGCGAAGTTCACTGTGGCAGGTTTTACACCATATTGAATGGTTTGCAGAATAACTATCCTCATCGCATGGTGTGGAAGTCTGGTGCTCCTTTAACGTAGGGTTTTTTGCTTGGACAGTTGTTAGAAATTCTATTCTTACCATTGATAATCTGAAGAAGAGAGGATCCCGGTTTGCAAATAGGTGTGTGATGTGTAAACGTGACGAGGAAACAGTGTCACACCTCTTCCTACATTGCCCAGCGGCTATCTGGGAAATTATTTGGGACGTGTTCTGTATCCAGTGGGTAAAACCAATAGATACCAAGACACAGTTAGAATGTTGGCTACCTGGTTATCAAGGCTCAACACGGAAAGAGATATGGCGAGTAGCACCGTTGTGTATTATTTGGCAAATCTGGCGTGAGGGCAATCATCATATTTTTTAGAAGTATATGCCCATGCACCAATTGAAGTCTATGTTCTTGTATGCTCTCCGTTTTTGGTGTGAAGGGAATTTCTCAAATTCGATTTCTGCTCTTGTTGATTTATGTGATGTGATTAACAAATGAGTTGATCAATCTTGTACTTTTCCCTTTCTGTGTATAATACAATCTTTTTACTTATAAAAACACATGCATAGGTTTCAGGGGCGAAAGAACTATTGACATCAAAGGTTCATGAAATAAAACCTTTAAATATAACACACACACACACACACACACATATATATGTATTAGTATATATTACAATTTTTTTATTCATGGTAACTAGTTTATATCTAATGACAATACAATTATGTTTTTTTTTTGCATATATTTATTTATAATGCAAACTTCATTAAGTTTCTAATCACATACAATTAGGTAAAGTAATTAATTTAGTGCTAGTTAATGAAATGGAGGAAAAACTCCTTTCTCCATTTTCACCTCCAATATTGGAGTTGAAAATGGAGGTAGGGCGGGAGATGCACAACTCAACAACGGAGGAAAAATGGAGAATGGAGGAATGAAGTTTTTTCGGGCAAACACCATGGGAGGCCTACTTGTAGTGTTTTGTGATGGGAGGTCAAAATCTTATAAATCCCCAAAAATGGAGTTATGGTGTAGTTTCTAAACGAACTAAAGCCAATCCGAGTTGATCTTGTAAAAGATCCGCTACAGAACGAATACGTTTATTTTTCAAATGATTCATATCGTCAAGTGTACCCATTCCAAATTTCATTCCAATCAAATGATCCACTGCTCCCAATATATCTCGAGGTGACAAGAATATATTGTTTGAAGGGATATGAAGGTTTAGCCGTCCGTTCATATTTCGTCGACCGATCTTTCCTAATTCACTCATTTGTTGACACAAATTCTTTTGTACCCCCCCCCCCCCCCCCCCCCCCCCCCACACACACACACACACAAATTTATGGTGCACAATATAAATAGAGCGTCAAAAGTCTTAATGTCTGCTTTTCAAAAATTTGAATGTGATCTGCACCATTTGAAGCGTAGTATAGTTCATATGATATTAGAAATATGAGGTTTGGCGGTCACCATGTACAAACACCTTAGTGCTATTTAAATGCTTCTGCATATGTATGTATGTGCGTCGAATATTTTATGTAAACAGCGGCGATTTTTCTTGCTCACTCTTTCTTTATGGTGCTGTTGCCTAACATTTCATGATTAACATATTCTGTTTTCCCAGTTGGTGCCTGCTGTCACTGAACTTGTGATTGCCGAACTAATGTATCTGCAATGGATGGACCCCAAAGAGCCTATATATCTGTACATAAATTCTACTGGAACCACTCGTGATGACGGTGAAACTGTGAGTCTCCTTTGATTAGACAAATATTATGCCTATATGTGATGTGATTTACTTCTACATGCTTTCTGCTTTCAAATGTGATTTTGAATTTGAACTGCGTCCTTGGTGCGAAATTATTGTCACTTGTAGTTGTATACTTGTTCTACGTATTGGAGTTCCTTTGGGGAAACAACAAGTGTCACCATATATTGGGGTCCACCCGTTGGACTGCAACAGAGTGGGTTTACACGACATTGCTTACTCAAATGAGTACCTTGGTGGTTTCTTAGTCGGTCTTTTTTTATCTGCTTGTCATCATGGCCTGAAATTCGTGTTTTTCAGGTTGGCATGGAAACTGAAGGTTTTGCAATCTATGATGCTATGAGGCAACTCAAGAACGAGGCAAGTTCTCTGAGACCGCTGGTGTATAAGAGTCTTATATTATTTGACCCACTAGAGTTCAGACCTTTATATCGTGAAAAATCCTCAAGTAATCGTGTGATTAATTTTAATGAGTTAAATGCTGTGGCAAGGGTTTTTAGTACATGTAACACTTGAAAGTTCGGATTTTTATTCAGATCATCCCGAGACAAAATAATTGACAATCGAGATGCATGCCTGTGTAATTCTGATGAGTTAAATGGCTTGGACAAGTATTTCTATTAGATGTAACACTTGAAAGTTCAATATTCTTCTTATTCAGATCGTCTTGACACAAAGGAAGTGACAGTTAGGGAACCCAGTTCTGTACTTATGGCATTTGTAGACCTTGCCAGTCTCTTATTCCTTATTTAACTGTCCCTTTATATTTACAGGTGGACAAGATGCAATAGATATGGTTTACCTTCTATTAGCAGTATTCAGAACAGAATTGGGTTAATACTTGAAGTTTGAACTGAATATACCTCATAGATAGTACATGCCATAAGAAACAGAGACCTGAATTGCATCAAATGATAATGTCTTTATCTTTGCTTGGCACAAACTCTGCTTTCAGTATGGGTGCAGATATGTGATTCTGCTTATACTTGCTTAAGCTTTATGATCATGAAAATCATCTTCAACAAGTTAAAATTTCGTTACTCTCATCCATATTTGTTTTTTGCTCTATCATCATGAGCAGATACATACAGTTGCACTTGGGGCTGCTATCGGCCAGGCATGTCTCTTACTTGCAGCAGGAACTAAGGGCCAACGATTTATGATGCCACATGCCAAAGGTGCGATGCTTTTCATTTTTTACCTTTCTCCTGTGTCCTCACCAAGTTCTACAGAAATTCATGTGGATATGCACTCACTGTCATTTGGCTTGGGTTTCAGCCATGATCCAACAGCCTCGTGTACCATCATCGGGTTTGATGCCTGCCAGTGATGTTCTTATCAGAGCAAAGGAGGTCAGTTTATCTTCACTTGGTTGTATCCAATGTGCAGTACTGTTTCATAGTTATTTAACTTGCACATAAATTCTAAATGTTCTTGTATTCAGTTGTGACTTTCAGTTTCTAGTTGGCAAAAGGCAGTTACTTCTAATAACTGTTAGTTTTTGTCAAATTTACAAGATTTTTCTTTACGGTTGTTACATGTTTAAGATCTGAGGGTATATACCATGAGAGACCACGTGTGTGTCTCAAGCTAACATGATCTTGCACAGTTAGAGATTCACCATGATTTTACCCTTCACTTCTATTAGTATGGTGTTTAGCTTTTCAGTGCTTGGCACAGTTGCCAAACTACGATACATATCAGCATATCAGAACTCAGAAACTGAATTTTCTGTATTGTGTACCGTGTCGTACTGTGCGTCATAGCGGTACAATTATATAGCTTGAAAGTGTATCCCATATCCCAACCCTTATGCATGAAGAATGTGCCACGTGCAAATTTGCTCACATTTATACCCATAATGTGATAAAGCTCTCAAACTCACAATGACACGGTTTACCTTCTCAACATACCATGTTCGTCAATTTGATCCTCCATACATTGTAATAAATATTAAATATTAAATTAATAAATATTTTCTTTTAGTGTCATTTGGCGAAATTTAGAAACAAAAAAGCAAAGATTGTATTAAATTATTGAATGAAAAATTGAAAACAGAGTAGAGACCTAAAAACTATAATTATAAATCTCAAGGCCAAATACCATGTAACCAGGTTTTTTGTTTTGTACATAAAGTAACCACACACAAGGTTATGTAATGATGACATTGGAACATTGCGCATCATGCTTTTTATTGTAGCACTTACTGGCTGTTCATCGGGGGCTTCCTGGGGAAACCCAAAAGAAGGTTGTGAGTCTTTAAAACTCAGACTTCAATGTGTGAATATTGGTGTATTCGATAGGCGAGGGTGATGCGGTCTTATACGCCTGAATTTTTGTACATACAGACATTGATACACAGTGCCCTGCCGTATCTTACGTTACATATCCTGTATCACCCTATGATGACAACTATGGTGCTTGGCCTCAAGAGTGCATGTCTGTAGCTTGCTCATTGAATTCTCCAGTCTTTTCTGTAATCCTTTAGTCGAAGTACCGCCTGGTAATTGATATAGAAGGCACACAAATAAGTAAACTCTTCAGCTTTTCCTTAATGATAATGAAGTGATATATCTATTTTAGCTTGTTTAGTTGTATCATTAGTCATGAATACCTGGGTTTATAGCTGTGGTGGCTGCTACTTTGTCTGTCGCACTGCACCTTTCTAAGTCAGGGACCAGAGATTTTGTAGTCATGTATTGATCCATGATACTTTGCAAATTCCATGAGAAACTGACCTGAATTCAGTCTAAGCTACTCCTTGCTACAATACATGTTGCACCAAGTAACTAATTTACCTACAATAAGCAGAAATATACCTCCAACTGAAGTACAATAAGCAGATATCAGTCTTCTATCTGTTACACTTCCTGTCCAAGCGTGCATGTTATCCTTCAATCTATAGGTATCTGGAGCTCTTCAATTCCCCTTTCTGGTTTTTCTTTCAGATTTTCAGAATCGTTTGTACCGTCTCTATCTGAATTTCACCTGGTGAAAGAATGTATTGACTTGCTCAGTTGACAAAGATAAGCTATATTTGGACGTGTATGTAACAAATATTATGGTTTTCGGAAGTCCTTAAATGTTCATTATATCTTCTGGCCAAGCTAATTCTAATTTCAGAATTGGTAGAGGAGTGTGAATAATTTTGCACCACAAAAGACATGTATCGAAGTGTGCAACTATAAGTTTACTCGTAAGATTAGCGAATATTAGGTAAAAGATGTGTTGAAGAAGATGCAAGTGGGGAAGGCCATAGGACCTGATCGGATTCATATCAAGTGTGGAAGCCTTTTGGTGACAAAGGAGCGGCAAGGTTGACTTTGATAAAATCGTGAAGTTCAAGAAAAGGCATAAAGAGTGGAGGACGAGTACATTGGTGCCTCTAGTTAAGAACAATAAATATATTCAAAGTTTCTCTAGGTATTGATGTATAAAACTTAGAGTCACACAATAAAGCTTTGGGAGCGTGTTTTTTTAGTGGAGACTAAGATGCGAGACAATAGTCACCCAAAATCAGTCTGGTATAATTCCACTTAGGCGTTCAATGGAGAAGTACGAAGAAAATAAGAAAGACCTACATTTAGTTTTCATAGACTTGGATATAGCTTATGATAGAATGCCAAGAGAGCTAATGTGGAAAGTCTTGGAGAAAAAAGGGGTACCTATATTGAGGTGATTAAGGAGATGTAACAGTTGCTACATTTCTTTCCCCCATTGAATTTGTGATTTCTTTAATATGGCTGTTAAACATCACTAAGAATCAGAAGAATAGTTAGGTGGACAGTTTTGTTATGAAATATATTGAGCTCTTTAGCTATAGATAAATAACTACTTTCAGAATGGAAAATAGAGAAATCTGAACTTGTAAAGGACACGGGAATTTATGTCGTAGGTAAGAATAATGAAGATTACTCCCTCCGTCCTAAAGTGAGTTTCCTGATGTTTTTTGCAGTTGTTTTATGGCGATGATTTGACTAGAAAATTTGACTAGAAAACGATACCGAGACTTGTTCTTTTCATAGCGTTGTAGAGTCACGATTACTCTAGTAAAAAGATTAACATGTACTTTTATCGTTTGAAATCAAATATCATCACCTCAAAATGGTTGCAAAAAAGCAGCAAGACACTCATTTTGGGACGGAGGGAGTATTTGGTCGTGAGCAGGAATGGTAGTATTTTCTAAACATCTCTATGAATCAAATAAAATTGCACTGAAATGCAATTTAGTTTTGCAATATACAAAGGTTTAATGGCTCTTAGAAAAATAAATTTCAACTGGAAAATAAAGCATTCCAAAAAACTGTCGTAGATAAGGAACAGTTGTCTTAATTAAGATATTGAAGCAGCAGCTCTTCACAAACAGGAAGTAAAATGTTACTAGAGCTCAATCTTGACATTTCCTGTATTTGACAAAGCTGTCAAATATATGTTGTAACATCTGACAGGAGGCAGTATTCTGAAGGAGCAGATTATCATGTACCCTGACCCTCATTTCTACCGCCGACTGAATTGTTCAATTTTCTCAGACACAATAACAAATTAAAAGGATGAAATATGATATACACGCAAATGATGAATCAAAACTTAAATGGTACAATGCATTTCCATCTCCCTGTACTCAAAGCTAAACCAGTTTGCTTTGACGAATATCGTGCTAGCCAGGGGCGGATCCAGGAATCGGACACGGTGGCCTAAACTGGAAAATTAAACAAAAACAAGGGTAACATTTATATTTTGTAAAGTCGAGTGCGCTATGGTGCAATTATTGTCGGGCCTTATTTGAAAAAGCTAAACAATATAAGAGTAAAATTACGATTTCTAGAAGTGGAGGGGGGGGGGGGGTCCCAAGGTGGATGCTAGCCTTAAGGTCTTACGGATGATTTAGGAACCTTATTAGTAGAATATTGAGGGGGCTAATGGAATTTGAACGGGGTTTTCTTGTTCCACTTATGAATAGATTTAAGTGAATTGCCATTCCCTGCTATGTCTGATTGAAAAAATGCTAACTCACCGAGGAGCTATCGAGTTTGGTATCACTGGCATTGACAAAGCTGTCAAATTTATGCGGTAGTTCTGCTGATAATTTCTGTTGCTGCAGTATCAAATGCTAGCTATAATTTGTTTGTGTTGTGGTAATCACCAATTCACCATGCAGTAAGGGATACTGAAACATGATAGGTGATTTGTGAAAGGAATTGCAGGACCTTGTACAACTCATTTCTGAGTAGCTGTTCAGAAATTTACCGTATTCGCATGCTAAAACGAGTAGCAGTAAAATCTCAAATTTTATCAAACTTAAACCATGCCTCAGACTCTCACATATGTTAAGTTGAAAAGTGCTCCATGAATCAGTTTTCCCCAGCTTCGTCTTTCCAAAGCCGTTTTCTCACTCAGGTTTACTATGAATAAATTTTGTCTTGCTGTCTCTACCATGGTTCGTCCGTCTCCCTCTCCATCATTCATGGCTCGTAATTTAGACTGCATCGCTTATTCACTTCTCCTAAATGTTGCATCCAAGGATCCACAATATGCATGACAAAGCCACTCCAAAATTCGTTATATTTCATAAGCAATTATACACACAAACATCAAATCAATAATGAACACAATACTCACAAGTCACAATTTGTTCTTTTTTTTTCGAGGAGACAATGATTTTTTAATGGTAAATGTTAAATTGGCAGAACAAGGAATGAAAAAAAAATTGTTCTTTTTTTCGAGGAGACAATGAGTTTTTAATGGTAAATTGGCAAAACAAGGAATGAAAAAATAATTATTGACTGAGAGGAGAATCGAACCCGTGTAGTGAGATTACCATGTACAACAACTAACCACTTGGGCAACTGGACAGTTTTGAATTTTTTTGGGGGGTGGGGGGCAAAATTCTATATTCCTTTCGGTTTAGTCATAAAAAATCTATAAAACAAAGGGCACTAGTAGAAATTCTTAAACTTCACCCCCCCCGACATAGGTCCGCCCCTGCCAGTATCAGTTTCCCTTCAGCTTAGCCAGGACACTGCAGTCACACAACATATAATTTTTTTGAGGTAGGTTCGTAGCACAAATATCCTTTGTAACCTGAAGCATACCCTAAAAAGATACATAACTGCTCCCCCTACCTCCTACATAGGTCTGCCCCTGCCATTCAGTATCAGTTTCCCTTCAGCTTAGCCAGGACACTGCAGTCACACAACACTCCATGTCCCCTTCTCCACTTCATCCACCCATGGTAGCATCCTCGTCTAGTTTCACATCATTATGGATAATTGACCCAAGAGGTCTATATTTCTCGTTCGACACCTTTCGTTCATCATTTGTTATCACCCCTTCTCTTACAGTCCTGTTAATGCCAAAATTACACTCCACCTACTTTATCTTTGTATTCTTGAACGGGTGGACCCCTTAGATTCTAAATTATCTTACACTCCTGTTGCAGCTATGAATACTTGCACGATACACCTTCACCTATAAGGCCTACTTCTAAACAACTCAAATATTCTAACACGCCTGACTGTACCTCGTGTATACCTAATAAACTTGACTTTAAGCGCTTCTCAAGTTAGTTGCAAATGCTTAATGAACATGAAGTACAAGATTGCAACGATTTTCATTTTAATACTTAGACATCACCGCATCAGACGTCCACTAGCCAATTTGATTCCTTGCTCTTCAAAATTTATGCTGTAAAACAACGGTTCCTCCAAAGAAATATAACTCATCTCGAGCAGAGCTCTTCATTTGGATCGCCTCTTTTTCTATTTATATTGCACCTTTTCTCCTGCCCGTGTACGATTATAGCAGCAAATTTAACTTCGGAAGCAGAGAAATACAAGTGAGGACGAATAATGTATCTTGTTCATGTTCACCCTAAACCAGAGGAATAGTTTCTTTTTAATACTAAATCATTTAAAAAAAAACAACCTGCAATTTTTCTATTTTATCCTACGGCCTGTGTTGGTAGACTTGCAATTTTTGTTATTGTCTGCTTCTTTCACCAATTTCTTCACGTGCTTGTATTATATGGTTATGTTACGTTAACTTGCTACATCTTTTTGCAGGTGATAATAAACAGAGATACTCTCGTGAAACTCCTCGCGAAGCACACCGAAAACGTGAGTTTTGAATGCATCACTAAGCTTATCTTCTTTCTTCATTTTTTGAGTTTCAGTAGGATGTGTTGTTTACGACTATATCTAGAACAATCTCCAACATTGCTGACTAAATGAATTGACATATCACTAGTCTGTGGAGACTGTTGCCAATGTGATGAGAAGACCATTCTATATGGATGCAGTTAGGGCTAAAGAATTCGGCGTTATTGATAAGGCAAGTTATTTATTCCATCTATAGAAGAGACAATGAAGGTACATGCTCTATATTCTGTGCAGATCGAAGATCACCTGACAAATGTTGGTGTTCTTTGTGATTCAGATACTTTGGCGTGGTCAGGAGAAGATTATGGCAGATGTAGCATCACCAGAAGCCTGGGATAAAAATGCTGGCATCAGAGTCCTTGATGCAGTATAATACCACTTCTGTAAGTTCCCACTTTGGCGTTTTCGAAACACTTTTGCCATCTACGATACTATGTCAGAGCAGTAATGTTGCGTCTCAGGATATCACTCTTCGATTTTGACAAATTTTGACAATTTTACCCTTTATGTTGTTGCTGTAGATGTTTGTGGCACAAAAGATGCTCTATGTTGCACTTCCTCTATATTGGCAAGACATGCAGAGAAGTTAGGGCAATATTCCATGCATGCTAAAATATACGAATTATGATGCTACTTGGTGATGTCTCGGTCCAGCTTCAGGATGTTGTTTGGGACCAAGGACGAATTCGAAAATTTCTCAGGTCGCATATCCTATATTGCCATTAGAGAGAAACATACATCTTTGGAGCTTATAGTATTAGTTCTCCATTTTCCAAATATTGTCCTAGCAAGGCTCTGCTTTCTCTCTAGTTCCAGTGGATTACTTACAATTACTCTGCTCTCTATTGAAACATTACAGAAGATTGTAGGTAGTGTTGCTTTCAGTTGCTATGTCATCATTCTAAATTACTGTGTTTGGGATACTCGTAATGTGCATGGTAAAACTTTACGCAACAGTGATATGTTTCTGTAGTTGACTGCAAACTATTGACTTGTATGAACTTATCATCACAGTAGAGAATATGGCCCTAAACCTCCTACTCCCCGTCTTTTAACTGCGCCGGTTCTACATTTTGTTTTGTTGAAGTGCTTGTGAACTTCGATAGAGAAATTGAAGGACATGAGAGTGCACGCCTTGCTGGTTGCTAGAAGGAACTATTTTTTACTTGCACTCATTCTCGAGTGTGTGCCAGACTGAACAAGTTTTGACTTCTGACAATTCATGAACTAGAATTTGTTCAGTATGAAAATTCCTGGTCATGTTTGGTTGTTTGGGTTCGATGTCTTGATTAATAAGTAGATGGAAAGTCAGTCCAATCTGAGATCTGGATTAATGAGCATAACCATTTAATACTAGAGAACTCTTCAAACCAATGAGATGTCGTCTTTACTAGATACTCTTGATCATGAAAAAAATCACAAATGAGTTTATCGATAGATGATACTTAAATACTTGATTTACTTGCATAGATTGGGTAGTACTTGCTCCCTCTCGCTCAAAAGTTAAAAGTACTTAACTTGACTTTTTATGTGCAATCTGATTACTTTGACCCGGTGAATAGTCCAAATGAAAACGTGATGGAAGAAGTAATTAATTGTAAAAGAAACCAATGTGCAGTTGAGTAAGATATACCACTTCTTTTGTGTAGGAGTACCATTTTTTTTCTCCGGAGTACCACCTCCGTTCCCTCTCTTCCTACCCATTTTGACTTTTTAACTCGTATCTGGATCACTTTGACCAGGTAATTTGAATCGCAAAACGATATAATTTTTTTGATAATTTTTTCACCGTATTATAGAACAACTTTTACTCTACAACACCATGAAAAAATTATCAAAAAATTGTATCATATTGCTATCCAAATTACCAGGGGTCAAAGTGACCTGGTGAATAGTGACAAAAGTCATAATGGGTAGGAAGAGAGGGACTGACTAATAGTTGTTTGCAAGAAACCGATGCGAGGTTGATTGAGAGAGAGATTGCAAGTATTCATCGCTTGGAAGAAACCGATGCGAACTTAGAAATACAGCATAAATAAATAATTTCTACGCATCCGTTTGACTCAATAGCCATTCGAATATTTTTTTTTGAACATGAAGATAATGTGCAATTTATATACATCTACTATACATTTGTGGATTCTGTCAGTATGATATTTAGATCTTTGCCAAAAAAACAAGTATTATTTGAAGATTTGGAAGATGCGGTATGATTATTTTTCTCGTTAGTTTTTGGTTGAAAACATGAAGGCCATTGATGGCGATTTGGGAGTAACAGTTTCCAAATCCAGAGAGCGATGGCGATCCAATCTCTCTTCTCCTTCAGGTTCGCCGTCGCTATCTCCTTCTCTTTCACAGCAGCAGCCTATTCCCCCAATTTCATCTCCGTCAGATCACACTCCTCTCCGACCACTCCTCCGTCGCCAAAAGCCACCGCCGCCGATTTACTCTCCGTCCTCGGAACTCCTCAACAAGCCTCCTCAGTCGACCTCGCCGTCGCCCAACAACTCAGGTCTTGCCTCAAGTTCCTCGTCCCCTTCTCTCCGAGTCAACTCGGCCCCGAACTCGACTCCCGACGCGCACTGAGCTCGAAATCGAAAGGTAATCGTAGGCGGAAAGGAGAGGATGAGCTCTTGTGGTGGCCGCCGGCGCCGGTTTTGGAGCTCGCACGCCTCGCCGTTGACTCCGGTGGCGATCCTCATACCATTACTCGTACGTTGGATCCCACTATGATACCGGTAATGCTTCTGGTTTCTTGAACGCTGATTTTCGAATCTAAAAACAGTTTACTGTGTTCGATAATTTATTTTTTCTGCGTTTTGGAAAACAGTTGTACCTCACACCATCTTTTGAAAAGCACGGGAGGATTTGCTTTTCAGGATCTGTTTTTCAATAAATGTATTGTTTTTGATATTCATATCCGTTAATAAAAATCAATATTTATTTATTGTAATAACTTTATTTATCATTTCTTGTATGATATTGTCATTTTGTCATTAACAGAAACTCTAAAACACTAATTACCAAATACAAAATGTCAACAGTGTTTTCTCGCAGCAGCTTAAATACAGAATTTAACAAACACTTTTCGGGTATATTTTCACCGCATCTTTCTCACAGTACTTTCTATTCATCAGTTTTCTAAATCGCCACATCATTACTAAACTAGCCTTAATCACATATGAACAATGGTATACCATACCACTATGTTTCTTCCTACCTCTATCCATGTGACTTTTTTGACTCGTATCTGAGTCACTTTGACCGGGTGATTTGAATCACAAAACGATGCGATTTCTTGATATTTTTTTCCCGTGTGATAGAGCAACTATTACTCTAGGACACTATGACATATTATAAAAAAATTGCATCATCTGACTATTTTAATCACCCGATCAAAATAACCGGAAATAGAAGTAGAGGTAAAAGTCGATTTGAATAGGAAGCGATAACCACGAGGAATTGGGAACAACAGGAGCACGATTCTATGTAAAGTCATTTCATTTTATAGATTCTATGCAAAGTCAAATATAAGGGCATTAGTGCAAGAGTTTGGACACAGTATAGACACTTGTACAACTAATGGAAGGGAAGTACTGCTAAAATGTTCATATGCTGGGGTATTAATTTTAAAAACTTGGCACGTGCCAGCCCTAGTCAAAGTGACTCCGTCCCTTCATCTCAAGTGACCCAAACACCGTCAAGGAATCTATCAACTTAAGTCATAGTATTGGCTTTTGGGCTAAAATACACTTTCACCCCTTCTAGTTTGATTGAAGGACACTTTAACCCATTCTAGTTTGGGAAAGGACACTTTCACCCTTTCATTGCCCAACTCCAAGTAACTTACACCCCTTGATTATAGTTAGTCTGGGGTGGGATCCGTCACTAAAATATTTTTGGAGACAAATTTGTCCCTCATCTCATGCAAAAAATGTATTATACCCTTGGGTAACCGCCATAACTTGCAGAACATGGGGTCATATTTGTCCTCAAAACTATTTTTAGTGACTGACCCCAACTCTAGACTAACGGTCACAATAAACTGTGTAGTTTCGTGAAGTTCGGCACACTAAAGAGTGAAAGTTCCTTTTCGTAACTGGAAGGGGGTGAGAGTTTCTTTTGCCCTTGGCTTCAAACTAGCTAACTGACTCCATATATGGTGTACCATTTCTAATTTTCTTGGTTTTCTCTGCATTAGCGATCCGCGGAAGTAATATTAGGCCGGGTTTTGTAAGATTTGATAAATGAGTAATGCATGTAATGGAAAAAGATTTTGGTTTCTGTTTTGATTGTCCGGCATTGTCATGTGCCTTTTCAGTTTAAACTTAAGCGCATTAAGCTAATTTTCTGGTAATGTACCAGGTACCTGATGTTGAACAATCAAATGAGAATCGGTGCGAGCTAACCAGAACGCCATACGGTAGACACTTTATCAATAAGGTTCGCATTCGCAGTGAAAAACTATGGTTCGGTGATTTATTGTGTATTACTTTTGCTGCTTTTTCTTCTCTGTGTTAATATAAATTCTCCTGTCATTTGTAGGAGTTGAATTCATACCTAACTTTTCTGTTTGAAGTTATTGTTGAACGGGGTCCCAGTGTTGGCTTAAATGTTTCATTAAGTCGCTATGACCTGTTTCATGGCCATATTTTCCTTGCTGCAAACTCTGGAAGACTTGGTATCTTGTAAGTTGAATTCGTGTAAACTTGTGATTCCTCGAAAAATTTCTTCAGAATCTAAATTCGCTCAAAACTGCAGCATCCAAAACTTATTTTCTTCTTCCTCCAGTAGCACAGACGTGATTTTTTTATCCTGTCGCACTTATTAGAGTTGAGAAAAGTATTGTATACCTTTGGAAGCCTTCTCTGCCACTAATTTTGGGTACCATGACTATAGCTCCCCGATTCGTAAAAATTGAGGTTTAAAAATGTCTTTTTTAGACCATAATATGTTCCAATATGATGAATGAAAAGGATAAGTTCGTAAAGGAAAATCACTGCCTGGACTGAAGAGGAGGAATGAGTGTTTAAGGCTGAATGAAGTATATCGAGAAAATTTTATTTGTTCGTGTAAAGTGTTTGTTGGTGATGCCCTCAACTGTTGATACAAACCCATGATAGGGATTTCACTTAGAATCATCTCATACTGCCTTACTCCAGGAAATAGTACGCATTGGTCTATTATGTAAAATATCATTGCACCAAAATGAGAAACATTTCCGAAAATTTGATCCATTTACTGCTAGTATTCCCTAAACTAGGCATCTGGAATGCATGCAAAATTAAGGTTGCATTTGAATTTCCAGAACAACCGAAATACATTGGTTCAGAATTATATCCTGCTAGGATGCATTCGAGTTAAAATTTCCAACAGTCATTTCTGAACAATCTTTAACTAGAAATTTGATCATATGTTTAAGTAATGCTAATGTGGCAGGTTCCATGCAAAAGAATACCCCATGTACGATAAGAAAGCTTTTCCTCACAATATGGGTTTCTGCCAGAAAGGTAAAATGGGTTCCTAGGATTCTTCTCGTTGTTCTTCAGTTCTCTTCACCTGTTTTGAGTAAGTTCAATTGCTGACATCCGTTTGAAGCTGAAGGCAAATTGAGAAAATATCACGAAGATTGTAACAGACTAGCAATTCTCTCTTGATCGAGTTCTGCTACTAATTTTTCCCCTGATCTTTGTTTTTCAGGGTCTAATGTGGTTTACGACGAGTTGATGAACTTGCGGAACATTCTCTGGCTGGCTCCAATGCCAAGTAGTTTGGTCGATGCTTGGACAGCTCCTGGTACCTCTCCCAACATTTTTACCTGAGTAGTATACATGCCAGGGTTTTCAAGTACTACTTGATAATGATGCTATATCTGAAGGGTCTATAAGAATCGGAAAACCATTGAGAAGTAGCGTAGAGTATTTTAAAACATTACTAGGCTGATCTAATTTTCAGTTGCATAAAAAAAGTTACTCCAAACAGAATGTGATAAGTTGATTCGAGTAGTATACATGCCCAGGTTTTTTTTCAGGATGTTTATAATTGCTTCATTCTTGATATTCTTGTTGTTCTTGGCAGGAGTTCTAGTGGTCTTAGATGCACGTCCAGATGGCATCATATATAGAGATATTATACCCGAGTATGTAAACTACGCAAGAACAATATACGAAGGTATTGATTCGTTTTGGGTAAATCCATTTCGTTCGTGTTGTTACCAAATACTACTTGGAAAAAAGCAGAATCATGCAACTCTTTTTTTTGCTAATGTACAGATGATTTTGGAGATGTTGTAGCCGATGTCAACTACCTCAATGTGGGAGGAACAGTGCCTGATTATCAGATGTTTATTTGTTGAAAACACTAGACAAAAGGTAAATTGCCACGCCACCTGTTGCGAAACATCAGAATCCTTGGAGTATGATGCCACTTGTATAAAGGTCCACTTTGGTTCTATCTAAACACCGTTTCGATGTTGACAAGATTCTGATGTATTTTTCCACTTTTTTTTTGTAGATGAAGATTCTCTACACACTCATTATATCAGTAAGACGGCAGACAAGTTAGGCCAATAAGCCAGTCATGCTGAAAATATGTACATTCTGATACTACTTTGGGTGATATCTCGGTCCGGCTTCAGAATGTTCTTTGGGGAAAGAGGATAAATTTGGAGAAAAGATAAACTCCTATTACGCCACACACATCTTTCAATGCCATTTGGGAAGGATACAAGTTGGGGCTTATAATCGATTCCTGTTTCCAAATATTGTCTTAGCATGGCTTCTGCTTTCTCTCTAGTTCCAGTGGATTACAATTTCTATTGAAGAGTTGGTTTTTTATAGCTATTTAGTACTGGTATTAAACACAATATCAACTACTACTTCGACTATATTTAGTCCAATCCCTGTTAATTCTCTTATTAGCTGTGGGATTAAGGCAGGGGCAAATCAGTCAAAGGCATGATACCTTTCACTTAGGGGCAAAATGATTAAAAAAAAAATACAATTTTTTTAGTTCCCGGGCCAGTCTCCCATGGGGGAAAGAGAGAAAATGGAGTGGTATTATGGAGTCGAATAGTAGTGATCAAACTTTTTCCACACTTTGGGCTATACCTATAAGCTATAAGGTTCGCAACCATTCCGATTCACATGCCTACTTGTTGTGGGGGTATTGAGGAGGGGTTGAGGTTGAGATCATTTAAGCCCAAGATCAAGATAGTTGATGATATGTTATATCTGACTCGCTCCGATCAAGTCAAATCTATGTTCTGTTGATTGTGGGTTCGTTGTGATCGAGCGACGCATAAGAGATGGCCAAGTGATGATAGCTGTCAGATGAACTCATTGAATTTTAGACACTAAGTCCTATGCTTGACCCAAATCTCATACAAGTTCAAATTATTAGCACCAACATTCAGGTTCTTTAGTGGTGTCTTTATGTAAAGTCCGTACAGCTTATGGAAGTTAATTCAATTAATTCAAAGAACAAGAGCTTTCTAAGAGCTGATGGAACCGGGTGCCCTAAATTTATAGTTTTAGTCCCCCCTCATTTATCTATATCTGTCTAATTTCGACTTTTAACCCCCACTCCAATAAATTTCTGGATCGGCCCCTCCCCAGAATGAGTGCTTTTTCATGTTGATTCCCCATTCTCACAAGCTGAATTGCAGAATTTGGGAACAAAAGATTTTATATTATGTGTATGTTACATCAATCTATTCTCGCTTCAGGAGAAAATCACATACGACAACAGGACACGTGTAGTTGCTATGAAGTGGAGACTACCGTAGGCGTAAACAAATGTGAGCATAAGTCAGTTCAATTCAACTTGTCAACGTCTAACAATGAATCATGAAAAAAATGCGACAATGAGACAATAGAAGCGTGGCATGAGAGTGTAATCTCCTGGAAGCAGATGAGTTTTTTTTTGGGTAAAAGACATTGACCACCCCTGAGTTTAGGGGAAAACCCACCCCGCTACCTTGGGTTTTGGATAAAGACACTCCGCACCTTTTTTTGGATGGAGACTAACAGCTGACTCACAGTACGAAGAAAATGATTATTTTACCCCTGACATTTTATAAAATTACCCCCTATATATCACCCTTACCCCTCAGTCTCATTCATTGCTAACCCTAATCCTCTCTCTCTTTCTCTCTTCCCCTCTCACTGTCAAGAGATCCAGCCGCCCTCCTCTCCTTCATTTCTTTCATCTTCTCCTCAGTGACTTCTCGGTGTGTAGCAGTGATATCTCCGGCGAGTTACAGAGGCTCGCCACTGTGCCGGAGTCCGGAAATGGGCCAGATCTGAACCCAGCACCGGAACATCGATCTGAGTCGTGTGAAGGGTTTGTGGAATGAGATAACCTCTCGACTGAGATTATCGAGAGCATATCGCCGGAGGATCTGCTTCCGACGGTTAAGATATGCATCGAGAGTTTGGAGTCGCCGTCCATTGCCGTGAAGATCTCTTGGTGGTTAGATGAAGTTTGTAGCTGAAATTGAAAGCAGTGAATCCTGGTTAGCTGGGTTTCCTATTGCAAATCGTGGCAGAGACGATTCAATTCATTCGGCGTCTGGAGGTGTTGGCCGTTACCGCTACGGTCAAAGGCTGTTAGCCTTTGTATCAGTGACGGTCACGGCGCTGGTGAGCAGTGACGTCTTGGAGGAAATTGAGAAGATCAAGGCAGAGATACACTAAGACTCTGATTTTTTGAAGTCTGGACAAAAATCCAATCTTTTTTGATTTACTGGTTGGGTTCCCTCTCTATCTATGTCTATGTTCATTATGAAGTACAATTACCAGTTAAAAAGCAATTTTCATTCCCTCTCAAGCTTCATATTCTCAGTTTAGGGCTTTGATTTGAGGGAAGAAGGTCCATACGGGGGTTGGGTTGGCTTGGATATAGAAAGATCAGAGATAGTTGGGGTAGGATTGTTTGAAGTCTGTTTCTCATAGAAGAGAAATCTGTGAGAGATAGTTGAAACTTGTGATGTGGAGAAAGAGCAGATGTGTTGTGTTAAAATGAGGTTACAATATTTTTTTTTTTCCTTTGGTGGGTTCGGTTTTGGTAGTGAAGGAGAAGTTGCATTAGGAATTGAACTGAAATGTGAAGCTTGTTCTAGTTGTGATGTTGGCTTGGTGCAGGTGGTGTTTGTGTTGGTTTGGGAAGTTGCATTAGGAATTTCTGTTTAAAAAAATTTGTTTTCTTGGTTGATTACATTTGCAAATTTTGTGTGTTCTTGATGTTCTTGATGTTTTGTATTAAAAATGTAATATGTTCTTGGCGTTTGATCTTTTTTGGGTGTTCGTGTTCTTGTTATTCTTGAAGATACACATGGACGAAAAAGGGAAAAAAGGGTAATATGGTCCGAGAAAATTATATCATCAACTTTTTAACGGAACCTAACAGAAGGGTGGTCATTGTCCACGGAATATTCCGTTAACTGGGTGCCTAGTGTCTTTATCCAAAACCCAGGGTAGCTGGGTGGGTTTTCCCCTAAACTCAGGGGTGGTCAGTGTCTTTTACCCTTTTTTTTTTTTTTATGAAAAGATGAGTAATAGTACTAGTGGTAGGAAGTACCAGTAGTATAGTACTACTGGGTCACGTCATATAATAAAATGCTGAGGTGCCGCTGATTATATATACGTATACTACTACCAAATTTCCCCGAAACTCTCCTAATCGATCATGGCGGCCACAAACTCAACATTCGCTGCCGTCTCCGCCCTCCAGGCGCTCAAATCCGTCGTCGAGAACGTTGCGGAGTCCGTTGCTTCACTCCACCGCGCAGTCGACGGAGTACTCAGCCGATCAAAATCCTTGCCAGGTTACTACTGTCTCTACCTTTCTTTTGTTTTCTCATGGGATTATCTGGCATGGCAATCGGGCCCGATTTGGCCCGAACACATACCCGCCCCAGACCGGCTTCTATCATAAATGAATAAATGATGAAGCCAAACTGTATTTTATAGTACAATTTCGTATTATATATGCTTGCAAATTGTATCAAGTCTAATGAACTAATAAAGCGGATACGAATCCAATAACTATTGCCATTCAGTGTTCGATTTCTAAGGCCCAAGCACCAATTTTGGGCATATAATTTTAATTGTCATATAATTATAATTATATATCATTTTCAACATTGATTTCGACTTTTTTATTAGGAAGTTGACACAAAAGAATATGATAGAGGACCGCTAATTATTGATCTTGCAATTTATAGTATTATTCATGACAAGTAGTATAATGTCAAACCTTATTTATGCAAATATTTTTCTATCTATTTAAACACAATGGGCCCGTTCGGGCCGAGCCTCTGAAACCCATGCCCGGCCCTATAAAAGTTCAGGCCAATAATTTAAGCCTGAGCCCAACGTTTGTAAGAAACTATTAAGCCCAAGTCCAAATATTTACGGCCCGGTCCGGGCGGCTTTTCGGGTCACCGGGCCGATGGCCAGCACTATGCCAGATATATGCTTTGATGATTTGGGGTAGATATCCTGAATTCGTTCTATCTTAGTATGGGTAGGAGTCTTAGGAGGATATTTGACCAGTCCAATAAATATTTCACTCAATTGTTGGTTGGATA
This sequence comes from Linanthus parryae, assembly GCA_023055425.1. Taxonomy (NCBI): domain Eukaryota; kingdom Viridiplantae; phylum Streptophyta; class Magnoliopsida; order Ericales; family Polemoniaceae; genus Linanthus; species Linanthus parryae. The sequence goes on from JALGPY010000002.1 coordinate 6,916,692, forward strand.
ATCCCCTTGAGGTGATCTATATCTGCCCTTATTTGATTGTTTTTTAATATAGGAATTTGTTAATTTGTTTTTCGTTCTCAACATTGATTCATTTTTGTCGCTATGATTCTTTGATTAGTTGATTGATTTCTGATTGAATTATTGATTGATTTCTTGATTTGATTTTTGATTGTCAATGACTGTGTAATGACAGAGTCTGGGAATGCAGCGATTCAGGAACAAGTAAAGGATGAGATGCTAAGTGCATTAGCAAGTTCAGATGCGTCAATTCTAACTGCAAAGATCATCAGTTTATTCAAAAGTTGTGTCAATTCTTCAAGAGGAGGTGAAGGAATCTCGTCATCCGGAATTGGTAATTCAATTTCTCCCCCCTATAGTGCATGAATAGGCACATTGTGATAGTCAATAACTGTTTCTATTATGGACAGGTTCTGGTCGTGCCGGGATGCAAGGACATATAAGTTGGGAGGATGAGAAGATGATACCAGAGCTGGCAATTTCTTTTACAACTGTCTTAATTTTGCAATTGTTGAAACAATGCCAGTTCTCTAGAAATGGTAATCTCACTTTCTTTTCTGAAATACAAATTTCTTTTCTTACATTGTTGAAATAAATCTGAAATTCTCTTTTGTAGACTCAGGCCCTTGGCCTCTTAGTCCCGAATCATTGAATAGACTCGCTGATATAGAGAAAGATAGAGCGGAGATCAGAAAGAAGTTGGACCCCTTAAACAGAGAGTGTGGCAAGGCACTTTATCTGTTGTTGAAGAATGTTATTGTGTATCTTGCTGGCTCTGGCTTCTGCACACTGTTTGCAGCAACGAACACTGTGGGTCAAGTTGTATTCTGGTTAATTGTCGCGGCATACCTCGTCGCAGCAGCTTTTGTGATTGCAATATTCAGGATCATGGCGCAGTGCAATAAGTTCTCGAAATTGTCAGATGATATTGATTATGTAGAATACAGGTCTGCCGTTCTCATCAAGGAACTGAAGAAAAAGCTTATACCAGTTGCCGGAAAGCAGACCATGAGAGATCGAATGGATCTACTGGAAAGACCTATCATAGGTCCATATTTTATGAAGAAATGGGTGATCGGCATTGGCGCCCTTATCTTGGTGGCTGCATTGAATTTTATCGTGGCAATGTGGTTGGTTTGTGTATAAGGTATGTGATTCTGTTATGTGATGCTATAACTTTTTTTTTATATCGTGCATAATTTTCTTGTGGATGAACTTGCAAGATTAAGTAGTGGTAATTCAGGGAAAGTTTATATGAGCCTGCCGTAGTACTATACATGTCTACAGTATCAGCAACCTTGACTAACTTTTTTTTTTTTTTTTTTTTTTTTTCTGGACTTGGTTTGCTTCTATTGCGAACCTTCTTCTTTGACAGCTTGCAAGTATCTAACTCTTCAAGATACTTGCAAGATCTGCTTCTCTTTCACCACCCTTTATTATCATGAATTGGATATCTTCTACTTCTTATCTTATGATGATCCCTTGATATATTTACAACTAATGACTGTATTCTCTTTCAGAAAAAGTAGGGAAGGAGGAAGATTAGAAGAAAGCAGCAGCAGGGAAGAATGAAGAAACAAAGGAGTCTCTAAGCAGATCTAGAGAGAAAACAGTACTTAGTTGTAGCGATAGGATACGACAGACATGATATGATGTTATCCATTCTAAAAGCGGGGATCCTCCAAAATTTATTTTAAGTTCACCTCCTCTATTTCCAGATTATATCTCACTCTTCACCATTTTAGTTCACCGCTCAGCCGTGAAATATTTGTTTTATAGATCCTGTTCTAGAAATTTACTCGCCAATGGGAGAACTTCAAAAATAATAAGTGCGGGGATATACTACTAGCATTTCTGTTTATAAGTCCATATTATGTGGTGAAGCAATTTGTTTCGTGACTGAATATATCCAGTCTTTAGTAAAGCAAAAGTATACAAGTTCCTACTCCGATCCATTCACAACCTTTGGGATATCAGATATATTCACAACCTTTGAGATTTCACAGAGACTTGATCTCTTGTTCAATTTAATCCTTTTTGGTAAAGCAAAAGTATAATAGTTCCTATTGGAACGGTCTCAATTAATTAATATTTTTTCTTGATGAAATCTGCATGACAACTCAGATATGAGTGCGAAACTCATTCTCGATATGAATCTCTTTATTTGCATAGTGCGAAGAAAGATTTTGCACCGAGTGGGAAAAAAAATGGGGACGGAGGACAATGTTAAGTGTATGTCAGGAAAAATGTTGCGCTTCACTAGTTTTTCTCTACCCGCTAATTTTACCGTTTACGTGAAATTCTCCAATTGGTGTTAGAAATATCGTGATTCACACGGGATGAAATATAACTGGTGATATCAGATAAGAACTCTCCTTTGAGGGCCTGTTTCTTCTAAAATAAGGTTCAGATTACACCAGAACCAATATTTTCAGTAAGGTGTGTTTAGGGGTGTTAGACGAGTTTACACCGTTGTCAAAACCTTGGCCCCGAATTATGTTTGAGTTTCCTAAGCCCACGCGTTCTAAGACAAGAGCATACGTTACTCGTCCAAGTCCGATGGATTGCTCAGGTTGAAGGAATCACCTGCTCGAAGTAGATGTCGAGGAGATAGCCAAGATTCCTCTTGCATCGAACACATTTCCTGATAATTTATTCTGGTTTTACAACGATGACGGAAAATACAATTTTGCATCGGGCTACAAACAACAAAGAAAAATGTCCAGTTCAGATTTAGGCTCTTCCAACAGTGAGAGTCGATATACAGTCGGTAGACGACAAATAAGCACACGAGTACGAGTGTGTCTACTTATCTAAAACAACAATGGAAGTCTACAAATCACGTAGAGCCCAATTGGACCGGTCATTGCCACATTAACATAATAGATAATTGACTACACAATAAGATCTAATCTATTTCAGCAAGGGTAACACAAAGATCCCTTATGATGCAATCACAATATAAATGTACAGAAAATCGCTAAAACATTCTCAGGATAGTAATTAAACTTGGGAAATCTTCTCTTACTCTTAGTCCTAACATTCTAAAGGCTGTCGGGGACATTTTCAGCAATTAGCTTCACATTTCGATAGTAGATGACATATCTCTCTATCTCGGACTCCCTATGTAGCAGAATCGACACAAAATGGCATCATTTGGTGCACAAATTTGGAGGAAAGTTCTCTTTAAGGAAGGCCAAATTGCTGAATGCAGCGGGTCCTCCCAAAGACTGTTTCGGGGGCGCTTCCAATATACACATACTCAGTTTTCCATATTCCATAGACAAGCAGTTGTATTTTGGCAACAAAATCTTGAATTTCTGGGAAATCCAACTGCCAAGTGGCCCCTGAAGCTCACTCAGCTCTATGAAAGGAAAAAAAATCCAAGAATAGCTGGGTTGGCAGATTTTTCCACGGTTTAATCAGGCTCTTCTTCCGGAAACTACTTCGTAACCCATGGCTTCTTTCTTTAAGAGTTCTAAGAACCTCACACGCGGAAGGGGAACCTCTCCTTCAGTCACGCCCTTGCACCAAACTCCTATTTCGTTTGAATAAAATGCCTTTTCCTGGTGACCCTTTGAGATACTGTAACAGCGGGTGAGCTGCTTCGAAATGTACTCCCTTACGACTATGATTGAACTGGCTAATCACACTGACTGCATATGCTATGTCCAGCCGTGTATGTGGTAGGTAAATCAACTAACTGTTCATACATTTCTTTGACCACTTCCTCAGCCATTACAAGTTTAAGATTTGGGTCTATAGGAGTACTTCTGGTTTGCATGCTGCCTTTCCTGTTTGTGTTAAAAGATCAGTCACATACTTTTTGTTGAGAGATAAAAATGCCTTGCTTAGAGTGAGCTGCTTCAATCCCTGAAACTTTTTTTTTTCAGGTTTCTCTGTGACTTAGATATTGCTTTTTCGTATCATCATCCCCAGTTACCATTATATCGCCAGCATACAAAAAGAGACCTGTCACGCTGAATTATATTCTGATGCTACTTGCCGGCATATTTCTTGTATCAATATCAGCTGATTAATAAAATATAAAATTATTAATTTAAAAAAAAAATAACTAAACAGTCTCCACCCCAACACCACCAATATTATCTGCTGGGAACTCCAGCACGACGGATGACTAACTACACGAACTGAGTATATTAATTAAACTATATTACTTGATTTTTTTATACATCCAGGAAATCCTAAGCTAACATATGTAAGTCAAAACTAGCATCTTCTGATATCGTATTTTTTTGGTTATAATACCACCACTAAGATGGATGCTTCTATATCTTTCGAAACTTATATTTAATCTGAATGATCATATACTAACATTCGAGGAGTAAAGCATTATTTTTCATATTATATCTATTAACTGCGTTAGAAAATATTACATGTGTCACGACCACATCACCACTAGTATTTTCTTTTTGGTTGTGACAGCAGCACCTGGATGGTAGTGATCTAGTACGGGGAGGTGCTCTTGTCGTGTACAAGAAACTGGAGGAGTGATGTGGTAGTAGTGTGAAAGAATCTGAAGTAGTGTACAAGAAATATTGTTGACATATTTCTTGTAGCAATATCAGCTGCTTAACAAAAATATAAGATTATGATTTCTAAAGAATAACTAAACTATTTTCACCCCAACACCACTAATATTATCTGGTTGCAACACCAGCACTGATGGATGGATATACACTTACACGAATTGAGTATATAGCTATATTACTTGAATTTTTAATATATCCACGAAATCCCAAACCAACAAACATATGTAAGTCAAACTAGCATCTTCTGATGTAGTTTATTTTTTTGTTATAAATGTATAATACCACCACTAAGATGGATGCTTGTATATCATTTAAATCTGAACGATCATACACACACACTAACATGTGTGGAGCAAAGTATGATTTGTCAAAATATAAAATCTTTGTAAAGTATGGTCACTACATCTTCACCACTAATGTTTTCTTCTGTTTTGTGTGTGTAAAGTATGTGAAGATGTAGTGACATATTTTAGCTTATATTTTAAGAAACTGCTAAAATATACACAGTTTTTGTTTTTTAAAATATAAAATCTGTGTAAAGTATGATTTGACAAGAGTATAGCAGTTTCTTAAAATATAAGCTAAACTGGATTGTAAGGGGAGGTGCTCTTGTCGTGCAGTACAAGAAACCGGAGTAGTGCTGTGGTAGTAGGGTAGGTAGTGTAAAAGAAACTGAAGTCTTCAAGTGTATAAATTTGGAGATTATGAAGCAAATATTATTTCTCAGTCAGTAGATTTTCCACGAAGAAGAAGAAGATGATACAGTCTCACCTGGCTTTCAGGTCCGCTTTGGCAGTCTCCTTCATTTTGGCAGCCTCTTCCTTCTCCGTCCAACCACCGGATTTGTCTCCTCCTCCGATCACTCGTCGTCCTCTGCCGGTTCCCAGAGCCACACTGTACGACGTGGTCTCGCTTCTCAGCTCTGCGGAACAAGCCTCCACAGTCGATCCGGATGTGGCTCAAGCACTCAGGGAATGCTTCAGATTCCTCGTCCCCAATTTCAACGACCTGGACTTGGAAACATCTGATCTCTCCCAACAACGACGACGCGAATTGAACTCGGGGGAATCATCGAGCTCTCCCTATGAGTATCTGTGGCAGCCCCCGCTCTTCGTTTGGGAGCTCGCTGCGGTCGCTGGTAAATCCAGGGCTACTACTGCAAGGGGAGTTGGTGATGAAGTAAGAGGTTATTTAGATGCCAACCGTACTACCATTCCGGTGAGTTCTCTTAATTAATCTCCTCCTTTTTTTTTTTTTTTTTCGTAAGCCAATAGTGCAACAAACAAATGGATCGATTGTGAAACACCGTGTAGATTCTGTAACATTCAATAAAAATCAATCAACGGAAAGCGATTATATATATGCTTCAGTGAATTGTAAAGAAAGCTCATTCCACCTGGTAATGTACGTACCGTCCTCAGGTACCTGATGTGGAAGGATCATACAGTAGTCAGTGCGACGCTATCAGTGGGAATGCAAAAAAATGTAGCTACTGCAACAATAAAGTTAGTTTTGCGTTTTATTGTGTATTATTGCTGCTTACGGTGTATATATTTCTTTTAAGTTTCGCTCTTTTCATGATTAATATATATGAACTTACCTTTCGTCAATCGTAGGACTTGGAAGGTTACCTAACTTTTCTATTTCATCTCATTGCTGATCGGGCTGCCAGTGTTGACCTTAATGTTACATTAAATCGCTTTGACCTGTTTCATGGCCATTTTATTATGGTTAGAAACACTCGAAGACTTGGTATCTTGTAAGTTTCAACTATGCTGCAGTGAACCAATTCTTTTACATCATGTTATAGTGCTATATTTGATTTATCGTTTGAGTACGTTTTAAAATCCATACAGTATTTTATTGAAGATATAATCTCCTCCTATATACGTGCATTTGTGAAAAATCTTCAGATAGAAAGTTGATTACCTGCTCATATATTGCCTAATGTGCAGGTTCCATACATTAGAGTATCCCATCTGCGGTGGAAATTTTCCTTGCTCTCAAACAAAGCAAAACTGTGAGAAAGGTATAAATAAATAAATAAATAAATAAATGGGGTTGCAGAATCAACTCTTGATCTACAGAACACAAAATCATTGTTACAGACCAGCTTTTATGCTTTGATTAATTGGGCCACTCTACGATATCTGCCGTGATGGAGCCAGAAGAACCTTCAATTTTAATCTCCTCATCATCCTTGTTGTTGTTGTTTCTCAGGGACTAATGTGGTTTATGACGAAGGTTGTATGAACAAGCGAAACATTCTCTGGCTGGCTCCGATCCCTCCTGCGGTGCCTGGTATCACCTCTCCCTACATTGTTCATCTCATCAGTAGTACTAGTATTATACTACTACTACTACTAATACTACTACTACTACTACTACATGCCAAGGCTTTATTTTCGAGTACTTGATTATCATATTCACCTCTGCTCTTATTGACAGGAGTTCTGGTTTCTCTGGATGCACGTCCAGACGGCATCATATATAGAGATTTTGTAAGAGATCCAAAATACACGAGGACTATAGATGAAGGTCGGTCTTGATTCCCTCTAGATTGAGTAACTACATTCATTCATTCCTTCATTCTTGTTACCAATCCAAAAGTTCTTATTTTTGCACAGATCCTGCGTCATTACTTGTTGATGTGAACTACGTGAATGTTGGAGGGCAGGCACGCCCTGATTACAAGATTATCATATGTTAAAGACCTTTTTAAGGTAAGCGGTGACACCTTCCCTTCCTTGTGTCCGTCCGGATCAAGAATATTTCTTCTGAAAACCCACCTATTATTACTAACTAGACGTTACCCCGCGCTGAAGCGCGGGTTCTACAACCTTGTCTAAGCTTGAGATCTTAAATCTTAAGCTCTGTCTTATATGCATGGGATGGTAGGTAGGGTTTTTTTTTTTTTTTTTTTTTTTTTATTTTTTTTTTTGAGGAAAAGTGAAGGTTGTTCATATGATGTTATTAGATTTGTCTTATAATTTTAATAAATTAACTATGATACTTGTAAGTATGAATTAATTCATTGTTTTCATAGGACCAAGCCATAACTCATAGCGGTTAGCTCTGTGTTAATTGCGAGACTTAAAAAATTACATGCTACATATAGTCCACCGAGTACTCTTTCATAATCACCTGATAGTCTCCTCATAAGACCCATTTCGTCACTGTCAAAAGCCAAAAACTAACACGCAAATTTTAATTCATAGAGGCATTCTTTTCAACAAATTTTATTTAAATTGATACTAATCCACTTCGTTTTAATTTCCAAATTTTAACTGTCTGACTTAATAAATTGTGTGTCCCCTAAAATTTGTAAAGGAAAAAATACGGCAATATCTTAAAAAATCACAAATCTCCCTTCTAATTCATAAGTTGTTCCCTTTCCTACGGCTGATACCAACTACAATTTTACTTGTCTGACATGCTAACGTGACAGCATAACTATAACAAAGTAGCTAATTTTGGTTTTCTTATATTCTTAAAACTGTGGTGTTAACATTGATTTGGGTATCGTCTCTTCTGACAGCTGTGTGGTGTTTCAATTAAGATGGTTTTATTGATGTTGTACAGAGGAATAGCTGGACAAAAATGATCATGCTAGATCCCGCATTCTAAAATCTTAAATCCTTTCTTCTAATAATTGACTACACTTTGGCCTAGAGAGTACAATTCAGACTTACATGAATAATATTGTGGGAACAATTGTAAATTCACTTACTACAACTACGTCTCCTTTAATATGTGCATTTTGTTTGATATAATGATAATCTAATGTGATAACTAAGAAGACATGCTTTGTCGAAAGTTCAGTTTAGCCAATAATTGTTGCACGGTATGTTGGTATCTAAATAATGTATAGATATAGATATGACATCTACATATCAAGCATTAAAATATTAATTTAACATAAACAGATGATAGTTTCACGTTTAAGCGCATTATATTAAGTGTTTTCGAAAGTGTAATTGTAGATGTGATAGATCCTAAAATCGACATAACAATGTCCAAGAAAAAGAAGTCACACCCAATGTTTGATCATGTCCAGGACAAACATTGCACTCTTTCTATTAGATGTGAAGCAGAACGAATACTGGAATAAGCAATAATTTCTCCCATTCTCTTGAATTTGCAGCCAATCATATGGTGCTTAGCCAAAATATATGATCCAAAAAAAGGGGAATTATGTCTTACCTAATTTTGGGTCTAGATATGTAATCCCATACATGATTAGTGTTGTTTCTCAGCTTGGTTTAAACAAAGTGTCATATTACAGTTCTTCAAATCATGTAAAGAATAAATACATTTACTCTCTCATACAACAACAAAATTGCAAAATGAAATCTTCAATGGGCAAAATATATGCCCAAGCTGTTTTTAACAGCAAACGTGAGTTATACAAATAATCCGCAACTCATAGTAGTAGTGTAGGGTTTCCCCTTTTAGGTAATTTTAGTAAGCTCTACGACAATTGTAAATAGCCTTATTGTGAAAATCCAGATTATGTCTTGTACATGGACAATTAGATTGAGGCTGTAAGCAGAACCACTACAGCGTTTTCCATAACTTGTACAAATGATTCACATATGGGTAAAAATATGCTGTCAAAAAAATAGGTAAAAAGAAAAGCAAATATGAACATGCGTTCTCGTGAAGTCGATTAATGGAAGCCAAATTATGGTTATGAGAAAGAGAGAACGTTACCATTCCCAAAAGAACAGTTTGTCTTGAATCTGAAATATGACAAACTAAGTGGCGTGATTAGTTTATCAAGTGTCAACAATGGATATATATTTTATCAGATGCATAGAAATTGGCGCAACTAATTGGCAGAATATATGGAATAATTTTCATAAGTAGAGAATGAAACTAAAGTAAATCACCTTGTACACCTCTAGTCATCATATATTGTATCGAATTGAGATGGGATCTACAATGATAAATAATTTGTATTGAACTCTCTGAATGATGATTACGAAAAGTAGTTTAATGTTTGCATTCCACAAATGAGAATATTTTGGGTGTATTTTGACAGGCCACATCTCAGCAAACCAAAAAGAAACGTTCCATATATTTGGTAACTTAAAATGGAGACATAAGTGCACATTTATGTCACTGTAATGTGTTTGTACATTAAAGTTAGTAAACAAAAAAAATCTGTAACTCCAAAATAATAACAATGCTATAATTAAATTACATGTTGAGTCATGCATGACGTGTAGTATTCTAATTGGCTTGCTCATGATGCATTGTGACGTGGCAAGACAAATGTCAAAACAACAATAGCCATAAATTGACAAATGTCAGTTCCAGATTCAATCGGTGCACTTTCCTGCTTTTATATATTATATAGATAAGTAGATGAAGCACTTCGAATTCTTTGAAACGTTTAATTTCTTACCACATTGTTCCTCATTATTGTTGTTACTCGATCACCTGAAAGAAGAATGAAACCAGCTTATTTATTTTAACTTCACCTCCTCTCTCTCTCTCTCTCTCTCTCTCCAGATTATTTCTTGCCATGGAGCTGGGATGGGACTGGATGCTTTTGCCTTTTTCACAAAATTGCTAGCATTTTTATTTGTAGTTTTAGTTGCTGCGCCATTTTAAATTTCGGTTGTGTTTGAATACTTTGGGTAATTTTATGTAAGGAGATTGATTTTGGTTGTGTTTGAATTCAGATCTTTTAATTTGGGCTGTGTTTGGAACCCCTCTAGGTTGCACCACCATGTGTGCCTAGCAGGAAATTTTATGTGTTTAAAGTAGGGGTGTAACTTGGAGGGGCTGAACCCGACCAACCCGAACTCTGCTCGGACTAAAGTCGGACTTGGGCACATCTTTTGAGTAATTTGGATGGACTCGGGCAAACATTCTCAACCCGAATTACAATTAGGGTCGAGATTGGGTACGAATATTACACGACGGGCTAGTCCGAATTGCCCGATTTGTATCCTCATTCCATATCAAAATGTTAAATTTGGAGAGTATTATATTGCATATTTATCGAGAATCTATTATTTTTCCATTAATTATTAGTGGTATTTTTTATTATGTTTATGTTCTTAATCAATAGATTTTTTCCACAAAACATTTAGTATACCCTTGTATAAACGGATACTTTTTACTTCACTCTAATAGTATAATCATTATTTTTTAGCCTCAGGATATTGAATTGTCTACATGCGTTATCTATTTTTATATGTAAGTTATTAACTTAACTTTAAAGGGACAATTTTAATTGAGTTGAATGTGATAATTATGTTAATTTATTTAGTTCAATGGACTAGCCCGAATTCAACCTGAATTGGTTTGTTCGAATTTGGGCTTGGACGGGCTGGCGATGCTCCTAATCCAGGCTGGGCTGGGCTTGGGCAACCCCGACAGAACTCGGGCTTGGGCTTGGACAAAGGTATCAGCCCGCCCGAGTTGTAGTCCTAGTTTTAAGCACAGATAAAACCTGGTGTCAATACGAAGGGTTAATTGCATTTGACCTCCCTGTGGTTAGGTTTTTGGAAAAAAGTCCTACCTAGGGATTTAAATGTTGCAATAAACCTTCTCGTTGTTTCATTTTGTTGCAGTATATACAGTTTAACTGATAAGAATTAGACTTCTCTTATAACAACCGGTTGAAACTTTTGTTTGCTGTCTGATGTTGTAGTATCGCTTGTGCTTCTCTTCAAACATGAATTATATGATGATTCTTGTTGAAATAAATAATGGATTGCGTAAATCCTCCTTGTCCATTGGAAGTTAGTAATTTAGCTTATCTTTTTTCTGATAAGATAGCTGCTTAAAACATGACTAAGAGAACGAGAAAGTAAAAGTATGACAAAAAATAAACATTCTAATTTCCAAGTTATGCAAACAATTCCTGTATTTGAGTCTTCTTAAAAGAAAAATGCCAGAGAACCACCTGCCACCCACATGCCAAAAAGAAGAAAATAGCTGGAACAGAAGGAAGGAGAGGACGAAGATAGACAAAACCTGAATAATGTAGTCACTTCTGTCATTTGCGCTTATCTTCCTTATCATGGTGGTTAATGGCCAAATTAGTCGCGTCTGACAGTTCGGTTTCATCTGAATCATCTACGCATGCATCAGATAGTTAGGTCTGAATCACCTGATACAGTGAGACATCACTCTTGATGTATGACAACGGTACCACGATAATGTAATCGAAGGTCTCCCATCATACTTGTCTCGTCCTTTACTCGCCTCTTCTCGTCGTTTATATCAATCAGGCACAACTTGTCAAGTAGCCGCACCAGCAACTTGTAATCTTTGTCAAAGACGACAAAGATTACCCCTTTAAGAGATGTATCAGAGAAAGCATGACCGAGGTCGATGGTGTGTCGCTTTGTCCAAGTAGTGTATGGAGCATATTGCTAGTTGCAATTTGAAGCCGACACTTTAGAAAAATTGTAATGCATTGATGTGGAGTAAGTATGTATTGAGAAGTATTAGGACTAGTTTGGGAATGCTGTGGCGGTGGTAGAAAGCCGCTGTGTGAAAACACTGTAGAAAGCTGCTGTGAATTTTTGAAAAAATGTTGTTTGGTAAATATTACGTAGAAGCTGCTGTGAAATATTGATATAGTAATTTTGTGTTTGGTAAAATCAACTGTGAAGTTGCTGTGAGAGGGTAAAATGACAAAAATATACGACATGTGTCATTTTCGGAAAGATAACTATTGATATTTTGAAAAATTGTAAGGTCAAAATCGGTTGTAGATAAATTAATCAAAAGCACTTTCTGGAAAAGTATCTCCCCCCTTGCTTCCTGAAAATTGCTGTGGGACAGCAGAAACTGTCCGGAAAAGCAGAAATGTTATTTTTACCAAACGCACTAAAACTGCTTCTGCTGTCGGAAAGCAGCTGTGCTGGCAGCAGAAGCATTCCCAAACTCACCACATTTGATTTTGAGGGTCCATTTTGACTGACTAATTAGTTAATTATATGATATAAAAATGTGTTAATTTATTCTATAACATTGTATATCTTTTTTAACACTGCAATATCATGAAAGAATTATTAAACTTTTGTATCATATATCGTCAACTAAATTAATCGGGCAAATTAGCTTCCCCAAGTCAAATGAGGAGGAAGATGTAAGACAGAGTAGTAACTTCTAGATCATGAAAGATTTTGCTTTATTCCACAAAGTGAAGTGGAACCAAAATATTGTAAAAAATGCCCAGACAATCTGAGACAATGCGATGGAGTCGTCCAATTGCCCAGACGACGGCCGAGTAGTAGTAGTTGTAATAATAATAATATTAAAATTATGATTACACAACCTTATTTATACAACGGGTATACATATTATTACTTGCATATAATATTATTACATATATATAAAAAAAACTTGCACATAATATTTGACATAAAAAAGAATTAGTAGTATTTTGTGGGATATTAAAAATTAAAATTGTAATGTTTCTAACCCAAAATCATGCTAAAAAATAAGTAAAGTAGACAATGCGGGGTTTTCAATTTAAGTTTTTAAATATTAGTTATTTTTTTATTGAATTGGAGTTTGCCTAATATCTTGCTACTAAATTATTTTCTGGTCGGACGCATTCATATCTTAATTACAAACAGTATACTTCAAATTTCTCTTGTATAATAAATAATTCTACCAATACTGATATTTTTAGCTTGATTAAAATCTCTGTCACGATAAATTGCAAGAAAATGATGAAGTTGTGAAGCTGAGATTTGAAGCTGAGATTAGCGGATCGTGGGGCAAGTTGGACGACGCCTAGGACAACGTAAATGCATAGGCAACCGCCTAATGGCTAACGTACAAGGGCATTACCTAATCCAACCGCCCTACTCAAGGCGCCTAGACAATATCCTTTGACAACTTGTTGTAACAGAACTCCTGTTTCAGAGCTCCGTTACCAGTTTGTTGTAGCGTGTGGGTATTCGAGCAAAAACGACGAAAGCAAAACAAGAACGAGACAGATATTTAACGTGGTTCACTAACGAATTCGTAACGAACCCGCTAGCTACTCCACGGCTAAAACTCGATATTTTATTGAGAAGAAAACCCGATTACAATGCACGCCGTGGCCGCAACGGCCACGGCGGTGACCCGAAACACCCACGCACACACTCTAACAAAGCTCTAAGAGCTCTCACTTTTCTGCCCCTGTGTGTATCAACGTGAGTACCAATAGAGGCTATTTATATAGCCAAACTAATGTGTGTGTGTGTGTGGCGGTGGAAGCCCACACCACCTTTGACTTTGACCATTACCAATTCAAAGTTGGAAACAAATGTTTCCATGCACTATGATTTCTTTGCTGACTTGATTGCAAGTCAAACTCCAACAAATCTCCACCTTGACTTGAATCAACTCAGCAACCTGAAACCTGAACCTGATGCTTCTCTTGTCAAACCCGAACCGGATGCGTCTCCCTGAACCAGAAACGAGCACGCCTCCCCAGACAAATATTTCGCAGCTGATGCGTAACCCGAATTGCCAAATCGTTGCTCCAACTACCATGCGTTCCCGTAACGACTGCGCCCGATGTGAATGCACTCCCCGAAACAGAAACAAGTGCTCCACCCAGAACCAAACTCGAATACATTCACTGAGAAAGCAGGACGGAATGTATTCAAGATGCGCCCAATTGTGCCAGACAGATGCACCATGACAGAGTGCCTAGATGTCATCCAGACCAGATGCACCGATGACGAGTGCCCAAATTTTCATGCCCGATGCGCCCCGTATGCCTCAGATGCGCCAGATGCTCGCCAGAAACAGATCGCGCCATATGCGAGCTCAGTGCGTGTCATGGTACACGCTGCAAAACCTGATGCACGCCAGAGCAAACTCGTGTCTAATGCGCGCCAGAACCAGGACCAGATGCGCGTGCCAGAAATCTCACGCGCCAGATGCTCCATGTCGTTGCTCGAACTCCAACGAGTTCCTGCAACGCATGAGCCAGAACCAGATTCAATTCACACGCCAGATGCTCCACGTCGGGAGCCGGGTTGCGCCTGAACGTCAATCGCCAGAACGCCAGATGCGCGTGAACCGCCAGATTCGCGCCAGTACTAAATGCGTGCTGGATTTGCCAGATCCCTTGCACGCCTAATCAGATGCGCGCCAGATTGCTCCGACAAGAGCCCGGATAGCCTCCTCCACGGGGCTTTTAGATGGTGGGTGTACCTGCTTCTCTCTGACTTACATATAAATCTTGATCGCCAAACCTGACGTCGTTCTTGGCGGAATCTCGAAACCCAACTCCTGATAGCCTGCTCCACTTGAATTGCGAAACCCTAGCTTTGAGTTCCACCAAAACGTGAAACCCTAGCTCTTGGCTCCACCCTGATCTTGGAACCCTGGCTCTGATACTAGTTTGTTAAAACTTGTGATCCTCTGACCTGGCTCTTATACCAGTTTGTTGTAACAGAACTCCTGTTTCAGAGCTCCGTTACCAGTTTGTTGTAGCGTGTGGGTATTCGAGCAAGAACGACGAAAGCAAAACAAGAACGAGACAGATATTTAACGTGGTTCACTAACGAATTCGTAACGAACCCGCTAGCTACTCCACGACCAAAA
This sequence comes from Linanthus parryae, assembly GCA_023055425.1. Classification (NCBI taxonomy): domain Eukaryota; kingdom Viridiplantae; phylum Streptophyta; class Magnoliopsida; order Ericales; family Polemoniaceae; genus Linanthus; species Linanthus parryae. Next base: position 6,931,844 of record JALGPY010000002.1, read on the forward strand.
CCCGATATTTTATTGAGAAGAGAACCCGATTACAATGCACGCCGTGGCCGCAACGGCCACGGCGGCGACCCGAAACACCCACGAACACACTCTAACAAAGCTCTAAGAGATCTCACTTTTCTGCCCCTGTGTGTATCAACGTGAGTACCAATAGAGGCTATTTATATAGCCAAACTAATGTGTGTGTGGCGGCGGAAGCAGAAACAAAGTCACCGACTGAGACGTTGTCGTCAGAGTTGGTGGAGCAGAACCGCCAACAATTGGCTGCGAGGAACCTTGCGGACCGTCGGCAAAGTCTAGACGTGAAACCTGAAGAAAACCTGGAGAGAAGATGGATGGGGGAGATGAAAAGAGCAAAGCGGACTACCAACGCCGAGGTGCTACCCGCCCGAGAAACCCATATGGGAAATTCTTAGTCACTAGTGATTTCTTTTTATTTATTTTTAAAAAAAGTAAACATAAAATCCTACAAAAAATTGAACATATAGTGACGTTGATGAAAACATGTCATAAATAAAATTGTACAAAAAGTTGAATATAAAGTGACTTTTGATTTTTTGTCCCTCTAACACGGTTCTTTTTTTTTTAGGTTTTTAAAAAAGACACAGTGAATATTTTGTTTTTAGACGAGGTAATTGTGACTAGTGGTGCGATTTCGGTTCAACCGAACCGGAACCGAACCGACCGAAGCCGGAACCGGTCGGTTTCGGTTCGGTTCGGCGGTTGAAAGACCGAATTCGGTTCGGTTGAACCGGAACCGATAAACTAGATGTAGGAGAACCGAATCCGACCCGTTAACCGGAACCGGATCCTTCACCGGTTCGGTTTTCGGTTCGGTTCGGTTCCAGAACCGGTCGGCCATATTTTTTTGTGTGTGTTGATATTTGAATAATTGTTGTAGTTAGTAGTTTTAATTAATAAGTAATAAGTATTAATTAACAAAGTTAGGTAGGGTTAGGTAGGGTTCATTAATTAAATTAGGGTTAGGGTTTATGAATTGTTATTAATTAATACTAGTTTTTTTAATATTAATGTATTTAGGGAATGTTTTCACAAATATTTAAAAAAAACATCAAAACTTGACAAATAAGTGGAAAAAACAAAGTAAACTTTTATTATTGATTAAAAGTAAAAACATCTAATGTTAGAAAAAATTGCATCACTATAGTTTAAGTACATCCCAACTAGGTTGGCACCTACTTAACTAACAATCATTTGCATTTTTTCTAACTTACATACAAACTTATTGAAATTAACAAAAATACCCAATAATAGTCTTCATTTTTCAACCCGTCGTCTTTGGCAATTGGTCTACATCAAGGGGAGTGTCCGGGTCTATTCCCAATTCTTGGTAAAGCTCGTTGACCATAACGTCCAAAGGGTGTAGGTGTTGTGTGCGTTTGTTGGCGTCGCTCCAATCCTTCGAGCATATGAGTACCTCCAATATCTCCGAGGTTAGGCACGATCTTTTCTCCGACAAAACTCGTTTACCTGCACTAAAAGTAGATTCGGAAGGGACTGTAGAAGCGGGAGGGGTTAGTAAATCACGTGCCATTTTAGAAACAATTGGATAAGTTCTTTCATAATTTTTCCACCAATCAAGTATATCAAAATTTTCTATGTCTCTCTCCGACACGTTTATGAAATAATGTTGGTTGAGAAACAACGTTAATTCCGAGACGCAACTACTCCCGGTGGGTGTGGCTTGTGTACTCTTAAATAAAGAACCAACAGCCCACTTACTCTTACCCTTGCCCTTACCCTTCGGATCGCTCAATGATTTTTGAGAACCACCACTAACACCAAATTTAGCAAGATATTTATCGTACATAACATTAAGTTCTTGTTTAACTTGTTCAATAGTTGGTGATATCACTACGGGTCTATATGTGGTAGTCATGTTTTCTTGTATTTGGCTTAGCATAAAACCTACGGAAGCATCCTTTTGTCTTGAGTCCAAAATACTTGACAAATAAAAAATCATAGGGATCGTTTCAAAATATTTGAGAAATTTTTCTTCCATGTCGTTAATTGCCTCGTATAAAAATTCATTCTCCCTATATTGTTGAAAAGCCGACGTTAAAAACAATAGTTGTGGAATAACGTTGTTAGTAGTAGGATAATAAACACCCGAAAGAATAGTAGTGGCGTCATAAAATGGTTCAAGAAACTCTCTTAAGACACTTGCGACGTTCCAATCATTTTGTGTAACGGATCCGGGATTGCCATTTTCATTCAAAAATCGTGTGATTGTGGTCTCATAACCTTCAACACTTTTTAACATCAAATAAGTGGAGTTCCATCTAGTCCTACAATCTCCCCCAAACCTTCTTTTTTTCTTGCCTATTTTAGCACAATAATCCCCAAAAAGTTTTTGTCTTTTGTTTGAAGATGCAATAAAGAGAATAGCATCACGAATAGGAGAAATATACTCTTCTAGTTTTTTCAAACCAACTTGTACAATTAAATTGATAATGTGACATACAAAACGAACATGTTCGATTTCTTCGCGAAATGGTGTTTGTATCAAAGTTCGAATATGATCTATCGCACTATCACATGCCGATGCATTGTCAAAAGTAATTGATGTAATTCGTTGATCAATTCCCCACTCTTCAACAATATCGATTATGGCTTCTCCTATGTTTACACCGTTGTGAGGATATGCAACTTCTTGAAATGCAATAACACGTTTTTGTAAAGTCCAATTAGTGTCAATGTAGTGTGCGGTGACGCAAATATATCCCTTGTTATTTCTACCCGACCACATATCCGAAGTTAAACCAACTATGAAATTAGAATCAAAAAAAGTTTGCATAAGTTCCGCTTTCCTCTCACTATATGTTGCCATTACATTTTTTCTAATAGTGTGTCTACTAATATGCTTATAACCCGGACAAAAAGCGGTTTGTACTAACGTGTCAAACTCGGGGTCGTCGGTCATATTTAGGGGTTTTTCGGTTGCCATGATATAATGAGATAATGCTTTTATTGCCCTATTTTCATCGTAGACAAAAGTAACTACGTTGCCTTGTGCGTCGAATCCTAGTTGGGTTTGGAGCATCGCGTCGCCTACGGCGGGTGTATCTTTCAAAAGTCCGTGTACATTTTGTAAGTGTTTTCTAAGTGATCCTAATCCACCGGTTTTATCCAACACAAAACTTTTTTGACAATGTTTGCATTTAGCCATAAATTTTGGTGTACCGTTGGCGTCTACACCATCGGGTATTTTATCCATATGTTCCCAAACGGGGCTTTTTTTAGGTTTTTCCGCCTTACGTGTTCTTTTATTACTACCTAAATTCGGATCATTTTCCTCTATACCGTCAAAAGCGTTAGCGGCACCTTCGCCAAATAAAATGTCCCTTTGATCATCAATATCAATTTCTTCAATTATGGGTACGTATTGGTTGTTTTGGTCATCAAAATTTGCACGAGAAGAAGAAGCCATTTTTTTCTTATGGAAATGTGATTAAAAAAATTAAGTTTTACAACTAAAGCGCAAATAATAACACAATCAAATTAAAAACAACAAAAAATAAAACTTACAAACTCCAAGAATAATTCTTGGAGGTGAAGCGAAACGTCGAAGATTGAAGATGCGTTGCCGAATATGGAAGATGCGTTGCTCTTGCTTGTCGAATTTTGAAGACGAGAGCGTATGACGATTTTTGAGTGATTTTGATTTTTGAGAGTGTGTGTGTGTGGAAATTGGAATTGAGGATTGAGGAATATGGAGATTGGAGAATGAATATTGGAGAGTGTAGGATGATTTTTGAGTGAAGATGTGAGAAGTGTTGAGAGAGTTTGTTGATGAAGTGTGAAAAAAATAGTAGTGTGGGTTGGGTATTTATAGGTGTAGAAGGAAGAAGAGGGGAAGTAAAAAAAGAAAAAAAAAAAAAAAAAAAAAAAGAAAATCACAACGGTCATGACAACCGTTGGCAAACCAACGGATAGTTTTTTCAATTTTCCGACCGTTTGAACGGTTCGCGGGTCGGTTCTGGCCCGGTTCCGGTTCCGGTTCCGGGTCGGTTCCCGGTTCGCGAATAACACAAAACCGAACCGGAACCGAACTACCCACGGATTCGGTTCGGTCCGGGTAGTCGGTTCTCGGTTCGGTTACGGGTCTATTGCATTCGGTTGAATTTCTTATCGGTTCGGGTCGGTTCTCGGGTCAACCGACCCGAATTCGCACCACTAATTGTGACCAGGGCCAGGTAATTTTGTGACCATAAAAACGTGATTAATAAAATTTCCTCTAATTCCCCTATTAAATAGTAGTATGGGAAAATACTTACTTGGCATTGACATGTCAGCGTCAACCTTATTATTACAAGGAAAAAGTTTATAGAAAACTAGAAAACTTTAGACTGGGAATTAATGTTACAGATAGTATTATTGTGGTTAAAAAGCCATCAAAATTAACCTATATTTGTGTTGCAGTAGGACTAGGAGTCTTGTTTTTGGATGTACGCAGTAGGATTCTTATAAAAGGGACATCAGGGATAATTTCTTTCGGTAACTCGCTCCAGCTCCTGGTAACTCGATTCTTCAGCATAGTCTTTTTGTATATACACCATGAATTTCTTAGAACTATTTATTCGTACATTGTTACCTCCCAGAAAAGTCGACCACCGTCGTCGTCTTCCTGACGAAATCACGGTAGAGATACTCAGTAGGCTACCGTACAAACATGTTCTCAGATGCCGAGTCGTTTGCAAGCTTTGGTTGGCTCTAACTTCGTCGCCTTATTTCATTGATCTGCATGTTAAAAAATTCATCCCACGTCCCGTGTTCATCGTCCAGACCATTCCTATAACCGGCTGGGGAACCAACGGGACTATGGATTTGTTCATGATTGTCGACGACGACCGCGACAAACGAGAAGAAGAAGAAGAAGAAGTTTCTTCAACACCACCACCACCACCACCACCAAACAATGGATTTGGAAAATTAATGGTGAAAAGGATATGCTGCGACAGTGTTTTCAAACTAAAAAAAGGTGAAAAACTGAGACTGACGACATCCGGCTACGGACTAGTGGTGTTTCGGCATATGCCGGGTGGTCCACTATACGAAGTCTGGAATCTTCTAACACGAGAGCGTGTCACTGTGAAGGTACCACCTCTCCGAGAACTAGGAGAGTACGGTGTTAATTCATCAGTACACGCTATATTCATCCATCCTCAGACCAAAGATTATAGGATGCTTTTAGCCTGTCCTCACACGGAAGATTTCTCTATACATCAAACCTACATCTACAGTTTAAGTACAAAGCTATGGAGAAAACTTCCTCTTCACTTGTCCTACGTACCCGATGCTGTCGCTAATCCAGTGGTTTTGAACGGTGGTGTCACTCTCCACTGGATGGCGGCAAGAGTCTGTCTCACTACTGACGAAAGCGCTCCCTGCTCAAGTGCCATCATCGTATTCAACACAATAACCGAGGAATTCCGTTTAATGCCTCATCCTGGGAGGGAATGCTCCTCTCCATTGCTCCACACGCATCTGTGTGTATTCGAAACCAGGGAAGGGTCGTTAGGTTTTTGCTCAATTGTTACTCCAGTGGTTGATATACATGTGTTGGAGGATCACAAGAACTGGTCTTGGACAAAGCGACACACGATCGACCTCAGTCATGCTTTCTCTGATACCTCTCTTAAAGGGGTAATCTTTGTCGGCATAGACAAAGATTACAAATTGCTGGTGCACCTACTTGACAAGTTGTGCCTGATTGATATAAACGACGACAAGAGGCGAGTAAAGGTGTTTGATGAGACAAGTACAATGGGAGACCTTCGAACACTTATTGTGGTACCGTTATCGTATACCAGGAGTGCTGTCTCACTGTATCAGATTATTCCAGACCTAACTATCTAATGCATGAGCGTAATGATCCAGATGAAGCAGAATTGCCAAACACGATTAATTTGCATGATAAGAAAGCGCAAAGGAGGGAAGTGACATCATTTGGGTTGTCTATTTCGTCCTCTCCTTCCTTCTGTTCTTGGCTATTTTCTTCTTACTTTTGGCATGTGGGTGGCATTTGCATGATATGAAAGCGCAAAGTGACATCATTTGGGTTTTGTCTATTTCGTCCTCTCCTTCCTTCTGTTCTTGGCTATTTTCTTCTTACTTTTGGCATGTGGGTGGCAGGAGGTCTCTAGCATTTTTTCTTTTAAGAAGACTCGAATACTGGAACGTGTTCGCATAATTTGGAAATTCGAATGTTTATTTTTCTTCGTACTTTCTCATTCTATTAGTCATGTTATAAGCAGCTATCTTATCAGAAAAAGACATAAGCTAAACTGAAAATTTCCAATGAACAAGGAGGATTTACGCAATCCATTATTTATTTCAACAAGCATCGTCATATTATCCATGATTGAAGAGAAGCACAAGCGATACTACAGCACCAGACAGCAAAAAAAAGTTTAAACCCGGTTGTTCCTACAGATGTCTAATTCTCGTCAGTCAAATAGTATATTGCAACAAAAATTAAACAATGGTGAGGTTTTTTGCAACATTTGAATCCCTAGGTAGGGCTTTCGCCCAAACCCCTAATCAGAGGAGGTAAAATGTAATTAACCCTTGATACTAGTATTCGCTCTGCGCGCGTTGGCGTTGATCAAAACAGGCTTGCTAAACACGCATGTGATTCAATCACATTCTCTGTATTCAATCACACCAGCAGGAATTTCTACCTTCGCAACGAAATGTGACAGCATATTACATAGGTTGCTCAGCATTTGAAATGTAATTCAGCATTTATGCAACCCCATCATGCCAATGCAATTAAAAATACCATAGGCATGGTATTGTTTACAAACTGCTAATCTCTCTTTTCGTCACAACTACACAAACAATTAAATTTTCTGATTTTCTAAACACAACAATAGCTTCCCGAACCTCCCAATATATTCTGGTTATAAGTGGAAAACTGCAGCTGCAATCACCACCAGCAGAATTGAAAACACCTTAAGACTGCCCACCGAGACGCGATCCTGAAGAGGATGGTGAGGCATTAACATTAAAGTTGGGAAGTTGCGACATCAAAGTATTTGAGGTGCAGTGTTAACATATATATTTCATTGATAACAATTGATCATTTCGTACCAAATGCACATGTGGCTTCAAAACTGTTTGAACCTTCATAAAGGATCCTGCTCTAATAATTCCAAGTTGTGCTACATCACCTTCATTATATTTATGTTTTAGAGCTGTAACATGACAATACACAAAACAGAAGACATATAAGTGGATGTTGGAACCTGGGGACGGGGCAGGACGACTACTGAGAGTAACTTCATACTGATTTTTTATTCAAACATTAATAACCTTCAATGTCCCGATATATTCTCTACTGTGTCGTACTTAGAAGATTAGAAATTTCTACATTACCGACTGACCATCATTTTCTATAGCTACGGAGATACCGCCGGCCTTGGAAAAGAAAACACCATCGTCTAGTTACCACCTGCAGAGGAAAAAATAAATAAATCATTGTTTCAGTTTAGTTGTATCCAAGCAAGCCACTCAAGACCTGGTCCTTTTATGGTCTTCAAAGACAGAGTGACACATATATGTGTTAAAGAACAGTAGCTTGTTTCTTTCTCAGATTCATTCATGGGGGAAAAAAATTATGCTCCCATATATGCGAGCAATGAATGGTAGCTTCTGTGAGCAATGAATGTCTGTTTTGATCAAAGCCTACCCTGTTTCTGCCTTTAATCAAGAAATGTTATTCTCATAAATTCAATTGAAACATCAAAATCAAGTTTTTCAGAAAACCCATTCAGTGCCTGAGGCAGTGTAACTTTTTGGTAAAATAAAAACGGAGTGTTGTAACTAAGTGAGGTCCTGTAAAGTATCAATATCAAGTACAATATCCATATCAGACCCCAGGAAAGGTGGACTTAAACGCTATTCCTGTTTCAACATATATCTTATTCCATCGAGGAGATAAACAGGTTCCTATTCCATCGAGGAGATGCACTTGCTGCTTCTGAAATACTATTGCCACCACAGCCTGAAGAAGCAAAAGTGGCAAGCCAACTATCGGGATGCAAACAGCCATTTCCACATTACTCTGATTTTCTTTTATTTGTCATTTGTTTAGATCCTCGGGAAGAAACATGATTTAACAATAGTGATGTATCTAAAAGTATTCACCCAGGCAACAGACAAGACTTGCAATTTGATATTAGCAAAATATATCTGAAGCTACACTGCCATAACCAGAGGTTAAGCTCCGGGTGCCTGATATATATCCAGCATAACTACCATCTTGACGATATCCGTGTCTCGGGGACAGTCTCTCAACCAACATTTTAACAAAATAAAAAAACCAAAACACGTAGGAGAAGATTATTAAGAATGTGTATAATGTGCTGAGTATTCATGAAAACATAGAACATCAACAGAACACACAGTGACATCATGCCAAAATTCAGAATTCACTAACCCAATACCTTTTGACTGAAATTGGATTTTCAGAGCAAGAACCTGAAGCCTCCCTCTCCCTCACTTCGCTGATACTCCAATCCCAAGCCAATTTTAAGTTCATCAGCATTCTTGCCTTGCAAATACTGAGGGAAAATCAACAGACTTCCTCAAATCGCAAATCATCAAGGAGACACATGTATTCTAGACCGTGCACCAAATGCAACTAACCTTTTGAAGAGTACCCAAGCGTATATAGGACAATCCCTGTCGTTATTGAGTATTTTGCACACATCTTCATTGCGTATTTAATGCTGTGAAGGAAACCTAAAGGTATAGAAGAAAGCCACAGACTCTGCAGACAAAAAATACACAGGAAGGTTTATAAATAGAAATTAGTATATACAATGCATTGCATCTCATATATGGTTTTATGTAATGATGTTGAGTTCCATTCTATTAGGAATCCACCTTAACATTACAGTCCGAAAACCAACGGTTTTAAACAAAATCATGTGTTACCATTATGAACACACTCAATGTTAACACGGGTATAGATGCAAAGAAACGTTAGCAAATGCAAGTATAGAGAACCACTTAATCGAGTTATACAGTAGAATCTTTCAGAAATTTTATCAATCACATGAACTGCAAACTTCAGCAATGATCGACAACTGCTTGTATGCTTGAGATCATACCTGAGAATCAACTACTTGTATGCTTCTGTCAAGTTCAAATTCTCTACCTCCTTCATCAGTCGACCAAAGCCTAAAATATCATGTAGGGGAGCTCGGACTCATGGATGTATGAGGAGACGTAGCCTGATTAACCTGATGAAAAGAAGAAGTACAAAATCAAAACCAGGATATCAGCACAAATTCACGAGGCTAGAGAATTAAGCTATTAACAACTGAACACTTAAAAGATGGTGTACCTCCACAGTTATTAGTGCTCGTACTGGTAAGAGAATACCAACTTACTCAAAGTGATCTTCAATCACACAACAATTTTAACCTACTACTATTTCAAGACTTGTCCTGTTATCTCATTAATTTCACCATAGCTTTTATCCTTTTAATTCTATGTAGTTTTGATTATGCATATATAGCTTATGTTCAATCGGCATGATAGGGTCGGCCTAAACATTATACACATACTGCCTCTATTCTTAAAAGAACAGAGTGTTCTAGAATAGATGAAAACTCTTGCAATGAGAACAATAGGTATAGCCTATTTCATAATCATCAGTCAATATGCATCCACATTGATAGCAGCAGGATAAAACGCATCAGCAGTGCTTATAATAGCAGCGTGGAAAAAGTAGAACTATGACCACACGGTTGCACATAAGTTGCTGAAATTAGAAGCATGTTAAGTTTCATCCTAATCCCGTTCCGGTGACTTATTGTCTGCGAATTCGGTACCTAGGATCAAACCTGCTCCACGAATCTGGGAGACAGGAGAGAAGTTAACACAACAGCCATCAAAGTTTTACCATTCAAAGAGGCGATGAGTTTACAGAACTGCCCCTCCTATGATGGGGCTGTCAGAAAAGGCTTTCAACCCATCCTGGAATTTCGGAGCAATACTATTTACTTGATCCAGGATATTTCTTTCCCTGTAAATCTCAATATTTAACCAACCAAACTATTTCAGTCAGTAAATTTTCAAACATTCTAATATAGGATCAGTTAGTTTTTAAACAGACTAGAGCTATTCAAATCAATATCAGCCACAAAAATTAAGGTTATTGTAGCATAGTAGCAAAGTAGAGACACGAAGAACAAAATTTATAATTTCGAAGCAGCAAAGAAAACACAACCACAAAACCTGTCAATCTAGATAGAATATAAGATATATAGACCTTTTCTTAAAAAAAGAAAGATTAATAGACCAACGAAAACAGTTAACAGAGTGGAATGTGTTTTCCGCAGCATAATAGAACGGCTTCGAAGCGCCGCCGACTCTTCGGCATGCAATGCCTTCAATGTCGTCATACGCTACCAGGTAGAAATCCAAGTTCATGCCATCCCCAATGCCCTGCATAGATAAGCAGGAAATAGTAAAAAGTATCAACCCTTTATATTTTTTGGATCAATCAGTCTTTGCATCCATCTTTTTTGAGCAACAAACCAATTAAGAGACTACTGTACACATTAATTAAAGTGCACCCATTGATTAGTAAAATGTGTTTCGCAGCATGCACCGTTGCTTGATTTCTCGAGTTTTTCATTTCAGCATTCTATTCAAAACACGTAGAATCATACATAAAGCTTCTTCTAAGATACATGGTCTTGTTGGGAGGATGAGCTACTGACCTAAATGAAAAAATATGAGCTTTAATACCTCAAATGAGGAAGAAATTGTGGGCTGAATAAACAGCAACACGACTACAGTTCATCACTTCTGGATTGCTTACCAAGCAAATGCAGAAATTGAAAAGTAGTTTACCTTGTCGGGAGAAATTTGGTAGAAGGTTTGCTTGACTGAAACTTCAGTTCAAAGCAGCAGATTCTTACATCCAACTTCTGTCAAATGGATCAGCTTGCATCAGCTTCTGGGCTATGGTGCTCCTTTGTTTTTAGAGGTACATATATATGGGTTTACTCAGAGTTTCATCGGGTGAGAGGATGTAGGCATCTCAGCAGTGGTTGTTGCAGGCGGCACAAGTGCGGAACAACGCTTGAGCGTCATAGCACTCATCATCGATGCGGTGTGAACCTCTTGGGACATTGGGACAGTAGCAAGCAGCGGTACAGTAGCAGTATATGTGCAAACTGGCTTCCGTGTTCCTCTTGAGAAGCTGCCGATTGAATGATCTAATAACAAATATAAGAATCGCAGGGTTACCTAATTTAACTAAACAGAAACACAATTGAAATGACTCAGAGCAGAATACATGAATAATTAATCAACTTCATGAAGTTTATTTTCCAGCAGCATGCTATCAGGCTATCAGATATGTCTAGACTAACTCAGGTTATCCTTTGACTCATTCAAATGCGACTATCACTTTTAAAATCGATCCAAGTGTCAAATGGATTTTCATTGCCGTGACTTAGATTTAATTACTTAATGAGATGTTTACTTATACATGAACATGATCCAGTGGACATATCTGTCATCATGGCAACTTACAAGTGTCAATATATGTGAAACCAAAAGAAAATATAGCATTATTCCTCCATGATAAAACCTAACACCACGTTAGGCAGTAGCATTCACGTCACTAAATAGGCATTCAATAGATTAACAACAGTACAAGTATGAGAACAATGAAAAACCAACAGTGTGTAACAGATAAGACTAATCACATAAGTGCAAGCAGATCTCATCAAGGAACTGAAGAAAAAGCTTATACCAGTTGCCGGAAAGCAGACCATGAGAGATCGAATGGATCTACTGGAAAGACCTATCATGGGTCCATATTTTATGAAGAAATGGGTGATCGGCATTGGCGCCCTTATCTTTGTGGCTGCATTGACTTTTATCGTGGCAATGTGGTTGGTTTGTGTATAAGGTATGTGATTCTGTTATGTGATGCTATAACTTCTTTTTATTATGAATTGGATATCTTCTACTACTACTTCTTATCTTATGATGATCCCTTGATATATTTACAACTAATGACTGTATTTTCTTTCAGAAAAAGTAGGGAAGGAGGAAGATTAGAAGAAAGCAGCAGCAGGGAAGAATGAAGAAACAAAGGAGTTTCTAAGCAGATCTACAGAGAAAAACAGTATTTAGTTGTAGCGATAGGATACGACAGACATGATATGATGTTATCCATTCTAAAATCGGGGATCCTCCGAAATTTATTTTAAGTTAACCTCCTCTATTTCCAGATTATATCTCACTCTTCACCATTTTAGTTCACCGCTCAGCCGTGAAATAATTTTTTTATAGATCTCGTTCTAGAAATTTACTCACCAATGGGAGAACTTCAAAAAATAATAAGTGCGGGGATATACTACTAGGCTACTAGCATTTCTGTTTATAAGTCCATATTATTTCGTGAAGCAATTTGTTTCGTGACTATATATATATCCAGTCTTTAGTAAAGCAAAAGTATACAAGTTCCTACTCCGATCTATTCACAACCTTTGGGATATCAGATATATTAACAACCTTTGAGATTTCACGAGACTTGATCTCTTGTTCCATTTAATCCTTTTTGGTAAAGCAAAAGGATATTAGTTCCTATTGGAACGGTCTCAATTAATTAATAACTTTTCCTGATGAAATCTGCATGACAACTCAGATATGACCGCGAAACTCATTTTCGATATGAATCTCTTTATTTGCATAGTGCGAAGAAAAATTTGTGCACCGAGTGGGAAAAAATGGGGACAGAGGACAATGTTAAGTGTATGTCAGGAAAAATGTTGCGCTTCACTGATTTTTCTCTACCCTCTAATTTCACCGTGAAATTCTCCAATTGGTGTTAGAAATATCTTGATTCACACGTGATGAAGTATAACTAGTGATATCAGATAAGAACTTTCCGTTGAGGGCCTGTTTCTTCTAAAATAAGGTTCAGATTACACTAGATAATCAATGGGCTGGTCTACAGTGCGTCCGCCAATAGGGCGGACGTCAGCTAATTTGTCCGCTAGCGCGGGCCCCGTCACTACGAGACAAAAAGTTTACCCGGTATAGCAGGTCACTAGGGTTTGTAGATAACATTGTTAGATTAGTAGATAGCACTAGAAAACAATTATAATCTTTCTGCTGCAGAAACTGCCCTGAAAGATAACAGCACAAGATCTAAAGATAACCAGAAGCATAAACTAGATAACAAAAGCCTACAAATTAGATAACATCCGTTCTAAGTGATGGATCTTCACGAGTAATTCCATCCTAAAACCAGCAAACATAAGTCCTAATTGCCTTTCCATGACATATTCGTTGATTGAGACCAATAGAAGTCCCCTTTGTCATCAAATTCAACTGGTATCTCTCGTTAATCATCTTCCGCATCGATTTCTTCTTCGTAGGAGTCCACGGGAGGATTGGGACATGTAGTCCTGTTGTGTCCAAGCTCCTTGCAATTACCGCACCGTCTGCGCTTGTCCTGCTTGGGTCCTTTTGGGTGTTTCGTGTCCGGTGGGTTCGGATTCTTCACGTGGCTGTAGGGATTATCTTCTTTCTTCACACCTCCGTGCGTACCCTCTTCAGATTGAGTACACATTCTCGTCATAGTTCTGATTCCATCGGCCATGTGATCCTTCCAATACTTATAATTTGCAAAAGATCTACAACCCAAAGAGGTGTACAATGTCACCTGGCTCTTCATGGCACCCCGACGAGAAGCTTGGACGGCTGGGTCGTCACACGACTTCTGAATAGGCTCCTTCATCGAAGGCTCGGTTGCGTAGAATTTCTTATCCGTTTTTACCCACCTATCAGCAATTAAATTTGTAGGGATCCTATTAACACCCTTCTCTTTCAGAACAAGAATCATATGTTTGCAGATCATCTTCGATGTCTCAAACTTAAAGCAAGTGCAGCAAAGACCGCGATTAGATCGTGTACACTGAACAATTTGCTGCAGCAGTAGAGAAGATAATGTTAAAAAGAGGGAGAACAATAATCACATGAAAGATAACATTCATTTCAAAATTTATGTAGGAAACTACAGAGAATTACCATAAAAGAATAGAAAACAGTTTCAAAGAATTAGAAAACCCTTGTAAATACGCAGATATTTATTTGATATTTAGGCATCAAAAGTACTACGTGTGTACACTACACTACAAACTAATATCAATTAGTACATGAAGGGAGAAATATGCGTACCACACTGTGCTTTATTTCACCTCTCATCACGTAGAATTGATCAACCTTTGATTCTTCAATGGGAATAACCTTTGTTACTCTGTAATCCTCTGCCATCTCAGCTTGATGCTTGAACTTGAGGAAGATATTATTTGTGAATACCTCAGCTGCATGCTTCTCTAGCTTCCTGAACCTCGTTGTACATATCGGGTCCGATTGGTCAGATTTAAAGTGTTCCTCCCTCTCATTTTTTCGTAGCTTTCCTAACCCAGTCATTAAACCCCTGCAAAGGTCGACCAACTTATCCATATAGGACACAAAATCCTTGAAAAAACTGTTTACGCTCTCGCACCTCGAGGTTGTTGTTTGTCCGGCAAAGAAGAAGAATTTCAGGTATGTCTCTGCCCACATGTGCCTAGCCAAGTAGGTTACTTGGATCCAATGGTTATGAGAGAGGTCCCATCTTTCTACCATGGCCTGCCAATCTTCAAACCGAAAATTCTCGGGTTTCCTACTATGCATACATTTCTTAAAATCAGAAATGAATGCGGCACCCTTCTTCAGCTTTCCTTCAGCATTCCGACAAAGATGCCAAGAACACAAACGATGTTTTGCATGTGGGAAATTTTTTTGAATGGCACTTTTCATGGCTAAATCACCATCCGTAATAACCGACACGGGCATCTTATTCTCCATTGCCTCCATCAAACAACTCTAGACCCACTCATATATTTCTTTTTTCTCGTCATGAACAACCGCAAAGGCAAAAACTGTATTTTGAAAGTGATTGTTCACCCCAGATAAAATTACTAAGGGTTTTCGATACATGTTTGCTTTGTATGTTGCATCGAAAATAAGTACATCCCCAAACCTTTTGTAATCTTCCTGTGATCTCCTGTCACACCAAAATAAACTTTGAAGTTCTTGGTTGCTCCCCAATATGAACCTAAAAAACAAAAATAATATACAGAAAGCATTATTAAAGATTTAGAAAATTTTTATAAAGGAACAGAACAATCTGATAGCATGTAAGAAAACATTCTTACAAAAGATAACAATTGTAAGCAAAAGATAGCAATTCTAATGTGTGAACATAATATCAACAGTGTAGAAAACATTTTTAGAGTAATAGATAATACTCTTACCTTTTGAAAACACCATGATGGCTTTTTTCCAGACTATCAATGAACTTCAGAGTCTGTTGGCCATCTCCTTCATTGGAATATAATTTGTCCAGAGAAGCCATTTTGTTATACATATCCTTCTGTGTGTAAGGGACGTTGGCATAGCCTCCGGATTGTTTTACCATCAAAAGGAAGCCTTGACAGTACTTTATGCCCACCTCCTTCAATGATCTGATGTGTTCGATATCTGACTCGGTCACCTTTCTGTGAGACCGGTGCATGCTCCTGCACTGTGGATCAGAAAGTGTGTGAGAATGTTCTGGTTGAAAATAATCCACTGTAAACGGCTCCGTAGGTGAAGTTCTTTTAATTCTTATTCGAGCTTTGCAGAGGCACCGAGTGTTTCTAGTATGCTCCCTCTTCCGATTTTCTTTGTATTTCCACTTATCAGATCGGACACCTTGTCGCGCACATACAAAGATCCTAGACTTTGTGAGCTCCTTCGTTTCCGGATCAAAATACCTTCTATTACACCTTCTTATCCCGAAACCCAGCATCAAGGCATAAAGGTTGTACCAGTCAAAAGCCTCAATCTCACTGGCAAAAGTCATTGCCTCCACCTGTTCCTTGGTGTATATTACTCCTGTAGGCAGGGAAGTTGTTATTTTTATCCAAGCAGTTAAAAAGATTAACAACAAGCTTACTATTACGTACCGGGTTTCAGATCACCATTTGGAGCAATGACAAAGGAGGCTCTTGTTTCATCGTCATCATCCTCATATGGCTCTGTAAGAGAGAAATCGTATCCTTCATCGTCATCCATGGCTTCGAAATCGTATTCGTCTTCTTCATAATCATGAGGCAAAGAACACAAAGCTTTACCTTTGCCATAATAGCCACTTTCTCTAACTTCTCTCGAATTCATCTGGAAGTTTGTTTCTATCCTTCCCTGCTCACCATTACAATTCAAATAAGAAGACTTCAACAAACAAAAAAATAGAATTGCCTCATTTGGAACATATTTTTAATGATGGCAATGTGAATAAAATAAGAAGTTACTAAACATAGTACTAAACATCTGTAAAGGCAACTTCCTTTACATTTATTGTACCTAAAATAATAAATATTTCAACTACCAATCCATTAGTTATACAAGAGAGAAATGTCTGAGGTTAAGATAACAATTGTAGACATGCAGACAACAATTTCAAAGCCTCAGATTATACGAAACTTTAATGGAGTTAGGTGGTAGTTGTCCAAGAGGGCCTGATGAAATTCTGAACACATTAATTGAACTACCCCAACCATATCATTAATTTATCTTTCCCTAATAATGAAAGTTTTATTAACTCTCCTAGCTTCCCAAAGATTTGTTATTACTCTTTGCAACAAATGGACAATGTGAATAAAATAAGAAGTTACTAAACATAGTACTAAACATCTGTAAAGGCAACTTCCTTTACATTTACTGTACCTAAAATAATAAATATTTCAACTACCAATCCATTAGGTATCCTTCAAGTGTGTGACTCGGGAGCTTAATTTAATCACAAATAAAGTCACTCAACATGCACGAGCCACATTTACCAAAACATCTCGAGCAATTAGTGGGGGAGAATCGATTTTCAGAGTTTTCGGGGTCAGTAAGAGGGAGTTGACCAAACTCAAGTCAATCAGGATTAACCCACACGAGGCGGGAATGAAAATAAAATGTCCCCTCCTTGACCCACACGATGATTGAAATGAAGAAAAATTATAAAAACATGGCTCAAACACAGACAACATTTCTAAGCTAGGAAGATAACAATGGTTCTAGGGTTTAGAAAATTGGAAAACAACTTCAAGAAAGCAGAAAACAATGTCAAAGAAACGTTGGATCACATGCATTTTGCATGGGAGAGAGCCTGTTTTGTAGAATGAAAACATCACAGTGCCGTAATTTGAAACTATAATGGACTTGGAAAACCAAATATATGACTTGATTATTAAGACTCAAATAGGTTGAGTAAAAATTAAAAGCACGTAGACATTCACGTTACAAAAATTTAGTTTTTATGGATTAATTCGAGCCCCATATGTTCTTTGTTGATTTATGTTCAACACTGAAGAAGAAATTCCAGCCAAGTAATATGAAAGGTGCCCTATATTGAATCTCAGAGAGGGTAAACAGTATCAGAGTGACAGAAAACATTTTCAGACCTCTAGACAGCAATATCACGTTCACAGATATTATCATTTGAATTGAGCAAGTTCACAACGAATGTTGCCTTACTCGGTGTAATTTGACTCACACAATGTAGAGTTAGGATGTTATGATGTTTCTTCACGGCCCACTAATCTTTTGGGTAAAGAAGAACCCAGTTACATGAAATGATGAACGCACCCGTGGCACGATACCATCGTGTTGTTGAACACTCGTGGCGGGACGGAAGGAGAACCCTCGCGTCATTACGCTTCATTGCAAAATTACACAATATGACTCCTCAACACAACCACCAAAAAGCTCAAGGCACACCGTGATGTGCTACAACACAAGGCCTTCCGCCATGGAACAGTGTGTGATGGGGACAGCGCCATTGTTCGTGTATCCTTCAAGTGTGTGACTCGGGAGCTTAATTTAATCACAAATAAAGTCACTCAACATGCACGAGCCACATTTACCAAAACATCTCGAGCAATTGGTGGGGGAGAATCGATTTTCAGAGTTTTCGGGGTCAGTAAGAGGGAGTTGACCAAACTCAAGTCAATCAGGATTAACCCACACGAGGCGGGAATGAAAATAAAATGTCCCCTCCTTGACCCACACGATGATTGAAATGAAGAAAAATTATAAAAACATGGCTCAAACACAGACAACATTTCTAAGCTAGGAAGATAACAATGGTTCTAGGGTTTAGAAAATTGGAAAACAACTTCAAGAAAGCAGAAAACAATGTCAAAGAAACGTTGGATCACATGCATTTTGCATGGGAGAGAGCCTGTTTTGTAGAATGAAAACATCACAGTGCCGTAATTTGAAACTATAATGGACTTGGAAAACCAAATATATGACTTGATTATTAAGACTCAAATAGGTTGAGTAAAAATTAAAAGCACGTAGACATTCACGTTACAAAAATTTAGTTTTTATGGATTAATTCGAGCCCCATATGTTCTTTGTTGATTTATGTTCAACACTGAAGAAGAAATTCCAGCCAAGTAATATGAAAGGTGCCCTATATTGAATCTCAGAGAGGGTAAACAGTATCAGAGTGACAGAAAACATTTTCAGACCTCTAGACAGCAATATCACGTTCACATATATTATCATTTGAATTGAGCAAGTTCACAACGAATGTTGCCTTACTCGGTGTAATTTGACTCACACAATGTAGAGTTAGGATGTTATGATGTTTCTTCACGGCCCACTAATCTTTTGGGTAAAGAAGAACCCAGTTACATGAAATGATGAACGCACCCGTGGCACGATACCATCGTGTTGTTGAACACTCGTGGCGGGACGGAAGGAGAACCCTCGCGTCATTACGCTTCATTGCAAAATTACACAATATGACTCCTCAACACAACCACCAAAAAGCTCAAGGCACACCGTGATGTGCTACAACACAAGGCCTTCCGCCATGGAACAGTGTGTGATGGGGACAGCGCCATTGTTCGTGTATCCTTCAAGTGTGTGACTCGGGAGCTTAATTTAATCACAAATAAAGTCACTCAACATGCACGAGCCACATTTACCAAAACATCTCGAGCAATTGGTGGGGGAGAATCGATTTTCAGAGTTTTCGGGGTCAGTAAGAGGGAGTTGACCAAACTCAAGTCAATCAGGATTAACCCACACGAGGCGGGAATGAAAATAAAATGTCCCCTCCTTGACCCACACGATGATTGAAATGAAGAAAAATTATAAAAACATGGCTCAAACACAGACAACAATTCTAAGCTAGAAGATAACAATGGTTCTAGGGTTTAGAAAATTGGAAAACAACTTCAAGAAAGCAGAAAACAATGTCAAAGAAACGTTGGATCACATGCATTTTGCATGGGAGAGAGCCTGTTTTGTAGAATGAAAACATCACAGTGCCGTAATTTGAAACTATAATGGACTTGGAAAACCAAATATATGACTTGATTATTAAGACTCAAATAGGTTGAGTAAAAATTAAAAGCACGTAGACATTCACGTTACAAAAATTTAGTTTTTATGGATTAATTCGAGCCCCATATGTTCTTTGTTGATTTATGTTCAACACTGAAGAAGAAATTCCAGCCAAGTAATATGAAAGGTGCCCTATATTGAATCTCAGAGAGGGTAAACAGTATCAGAGTGACAGAAAACATTTTCAGACCTCTAGACAGCAATATCACGTTCACAGATATTATCATTTGAACTGAGCAAGTTCACAACGAATGTTGCCTTACTCGGTGTAATTTGACTCACACAATGTAGAGTTAGGATGTTATGATGTTTCTTCACGGCCCACTAATCTTTTGGGTAAAGAAGAACCCAGTTACATGAAATGATGAACGCACCCGTGGCACGATACCATCGTGTTGTTGAACACTCGTGGCGGGACGGAAGGAGAACCCTCGCGTCATTACGCTTCATTGCAAAATTACACAATATGACTCCTCAACACAACCACCAAAAAGCTCAAGGCACACCGTGATGTGCTACAACACAAGGCCTTCCGCCATGGAACAGTGTGTGATGGGGACAGCGCCATTGTTCGTGTATCCTTCAAGTGTGTGACTCGGGAGCTTAATTTAATCACAAATAAAGTCACTCAACATGCACGAGCCACATTTACCAAAACATCTCGAGCAATTGGTGGGGGAGAATCGATTTTCAGAGTTTTCGGGGTCAGTAAGAGGGAGTTGACCAAACTCAAGTCAATCAGGATTAACCCACACGAGGCGGGAATGAAAATAAAATGTCCCCTCCTTGACCCACACGATGATTGAAATGAAGAAAAATTATAAAAACATGAAACAGATAACTTTGTAAACATGCTAGACAATATTTGTTGTAGGGTTTAAAAATAAATGTACCTTATAACTGATAAAAATTATAAAGTTTGGGTAGGTTATGGTTGAAAAATTTTGAAATTCAAAATGTACCATCAAATCACGTGACAAAGTTTTCAAAAAAAATAACTGCCACGGTTTCCAAGATAGAAACCGACGGTAGTTTAATTATTTCAAACTCTCTTCCATTCACTCTCTCTCTCTCTCCAATACACCCGTCTCTTCCCCTTCTCTCTCTCTCTCGCCATTACCGTCTTCTCCCCTTCTCTCTGTTTTCTCTCTGTTTTGTTCTTTCTCTCTGTTTTCTCCTTTCTCTCTGTTCTCCCCATGGATCCGGAAGCAATTTCACCCACAAAGATGACCCAACAAGTGGTCGCCGATTTAAATAGCCTTCCAGATCTTACAGAGGAGTCCACGGTTGAGTCACAGAGTGTTCTTCCGCCATTGATTGGAGCCAATCCGACCGGAGAACACGAATCTGCCGGAGAAAGCAACAGTAAGGACACGGAAGAAATTCGTATGTCCATAGATGCTATTCTCAACCATACTGAATTAGATCTCAATTCTACCCAACAAAATCAAGAAGAGACGGAAGAGAAAGAACACAGGGGAAAGGAAATCCAACATGCAGACACCGATGAACAAATTTCTGAAGAGAAAGAAGAAATTGGGGCTGAAATTGAGACTGAAGAGAAAGAAGAAAGGGGAGACGAAATTGCAGTAGAAGAGACTGAAGAAAAAGAAGAAAGGGGAAAGGAAATCCAACAAGAGGAACAAGAAGTTGTTTTTGAAGAGGGTTTCCCAGTAGAAGAGACCCAAGAAGAGGGTTTTCCAAATCTGATGGAAAATACCCTAGAGGTAGTTCTGGATTTCCAACATGCAGACATTGATGAACATCCTCACGAAGAAATTCCTGAAATTCCTGAAATTCCTGAAGAAATTCGTGAAGAAATTCTTCCTCTTGTCAAAATCCAAGAAGTCGTTCAATCTATGGTTCCCTTACAGGTACAACATCCTCACGAAGTTGAAAACAAGGTCAGTATCTTCGAAAACAATTTTACCTTTATGGATTTATTTTTGAAAGACAACTGCTTAGATTTATTTTGAACACGAATAGGTGAAGGATGCCAAAAAGACCAAACCAAAGAAAAAGCTTTCTTTCTCTCCAAAGGAAAAGATTTCTGAGTCAGAAACACGGCGTTCACCAAGAACCAAACCAGCACCACCAAGAACCAAACCAGCACCACCAAGACAACTCAAGAAGGGAAAGAAAAAGAATACTTCTAAAGCGAAGTCATCAAAGGATGTTGAGAAAGAGATAGTATATTCAGATGGATTTGCGCTGTACAAGTAAGTTAACAAATGCTTACTTTGTTTACAAAAATTTACTTTAATGTTGTGATTGTTGTCTATCCCTCTGTTTGAATATTGAAATTGTTATCCAAGTGTTTAAATTATTGCACTGAAAGGTTGTGATTGTTTTCTTCCCCTGAGCTTGAATATTGAAATTGTTATCCGAATATTTAAACAATTAACTGCAAGTTTGTTATTGTTTTCTTCTCCTGAGTTTGAATATTGAAATTGTTATCCAAATATTAAAATAATTCACTGCAAGGCTGTGATTGTTTTCTTCCCCTGGGTTTGAATATTGAAATTGGTTTCCAAACCACGTGTTAATGACCTCATATATGTTAATTAATTGTTTCAGGAAAGAGAACAAAAGCCTTTTCAACATTAAGAAAAATGAGAAGGTACCACACAAAATAGAGAGGCTGTTGTATGGAAACTTTGTCAACTTAACCGGACAAGCAAGAGAGTGGTATGAAAACAGAGCAATGGTGGCAAGTGATGAAGATTCAGATGGAGAAGATGTGGATGTTCAGCAGTTTGTTTGTGAACCGAGATCAAAAAACAAAGTTGAAGAAAAAGATGTAGATGAGGTGGAAGAGGATGAAGATAAGGTGGAAGAGGATGAAGAGGTGGAAGAAGAGGATGAAGATGATGAGCTTTCACATCATGGAAATGCCACAAGTGCCTTTATCAGATTTCAGTAAGTTGTTTTCTTTTGTTTCAATGATTTTTTTTTTTTTAGTTTGAATTGTGTTTGACAATGTTTTCAAAGTCTCTATTATTTTGTACTAAAAGGATAAAATTTATTTCTCTGTTTTCTTTTTGTTTTTGTAGAAATGTGAGGATGTATAGTTTGAAGAAGCAGAACCCTAATTTGAAGATGACGAGGGACTTCAAAGATGATATCTTGAGAGAGTGGAAGTCTATGACCTTGGATCAACAGCAGCCTTTTCTTCGTGGTGCTGCTGTAGAAAAGAAGAAGAAGGAAATGATGGAACAAATGGAGGAAGTCAAGGACAAGAAGAGGAAGAGGAAACAAGTTAAGGATAAAAAGAAGGTGAATGAGAGGAAAAAACTAAAAAACCCCCGCCGGTGTCAGAGCTACCTATCACTTCCGAAAATCAAGGATTTTTATCAAAAAATGACCAAAGAGCAGCGAGCCTGGATGTATGAGGTGGGTCTTGGTGGTTTGGAGCATCTGCAAATCACAGGGACCCCCGAGGAATTCAACAAATTCATCTACAATGCTTTTGAAGTAGATGGATACTTGACGGCGCATGGCCGGTCGCTCAAGATCACCGATGAGATTGTCGGTTGGCTGCTAGGTATAAGTTGGGAAGGTGAGATTTTCAAACCTGAGCCAACTGACAAAGAGGCTCACTAATCGGCCAAAGTATCGGACTTGTGCAACCAGTTACGTCGGTTGAATCGTACATGAGGTGGTTTGCTGCTGATGAGAATAGGGAGATTCTGACGGATGAGTGGAAGCGCCGGGCGGTTGCATTTGTTCTTGGATGTTTTGGAATGCCGCAAACTCGGCAAGGTGTTAGGTCCACACTAGCTCGCTATGTGGTGGATCTTGAGCACCTCAAAAAGGTGAACTGGGCTGCAACATGGCTCCATCACTTCCAAGAACAGCAAATCAAGGTGCAGAAAGGGAAAAGCATCCGCGGCGGGGGATGTATTTTGATCCCAATGGTAAAGATTACTAAAACTGTTTTCAGATACTTATTAATGTTGTTTACAAGCTTACTGTTTCCTTCCTTCGCCTTACAATTGTTTTCACTGTTTATGTAGCTTCTGTATTTAGAGAAATTCTGCCCAAAGCTGCTGAAAAATCCTGATGGGTGTGAAAACCAGGATGCTAGTCCGAGGCTTCAATTTTGGACCACTGAACTTGTTGCAGATAGATGGAAGTTTGTGCAACAAAACCCAGATGTAAGTATCTACTGAAAGTTTACAATTGTTATCAATCTGTTGAAATAGTTAACTTTGAAGTAATTGAATGTTTCTGCTTTTGTTGGTTATATAGTTGAAGCTGAGGAGACTCGAGGAGCCTGTCAAGGAGGAAAAAATCTACGAGAAGTTTGTGCAACAAAACCCAGAACTTCAAACCAAAGATGTTGAAAAAATCTTTGAGAAACTTTTCGAGAAAATTTCCATGAAGCAGGTGGCGGCGGAGTTGCACAGGTTGATCAAGTCTGAAGGAGAAAAGGAAGGTGAGGAAAAAAGAAATGTTGCAAAGGAGAAGGAGAAGGGGAAGGAGAAGGAGAAGGAGAAGGAGATGGGTAAGGATGAGGAGGGAGAGAGCGAGGAGGAAGAGAAAGAAGAAAAGTTTAAAACTCCCATTCAAAAGAGGAGAAAACTGGAGGAAGAGGAGGTCAACAGTCCCAGTGGGAGAACAAACCAAGACACACAGGTACGCAAACAAACATTTGTTTACTATTTCATTAAAGGTGTTCTGTAAACACTTACAAATGTTTTCTCTGCTGTTATCATTTTAGGTGGCTTCAAATTTACCACCAAAGCCCTTTCTCGTGTCTGGTTCTCCGAAGCTACGAGGGAATCTAGTGGGAAATGAATGGGGAAAGGCTCTTCACATAATCAGACGGTCTCCTCGGGGTCATGGTGGGGCCTGGAAGAAGAGGCCGTCAGCTGGATTTACCTACCTTCCCCAAATGCCCACCGGTGACGAGTGTTTTCTTCACTACTACCTCACGTACAAGTACGAGAAAGAATACAGCTTGCGGGACGCTGAAATTCCTAGCGAACTATTTACGTAAGTTTTATTTAAGACACATTAGCGTTCAAGTAAAACTTAAATGTTTTAAAACATTAGTGATACTTATTTACATTTCATGCAGTGAGGAGGTGTTGAGAATAGGGAAGATGACTACTCTGTCAAGGGGAAGCTCGTGGCGACTCCGCCAAGGTGAATGGTTCGACAACAACGTAAGTATTTTGCTCTCGGTATTGAAGAATGTTATCAAACCCATTAAAAAGTTTTCTTGTGACTGTGAAGTCATAAAATTGGCTTTTTGATCACTCAGGTCATTGATGGATACCTCATGTATCTTCATGAAAAAGAGAAGAACCGGCCATACGAAGATAAAAAGAGGATCTGGTACCTGAGCTGCGAGTATTCCGTAAGTTTCCCCCCTCTTCATTTTGATTTTTATTTAAACTTTTTTTTCCATATGGTATAATGAGTTGTTATTCTCTTTCAGTTGATGGATACAGAAAGACCTGGGCTGAAGTTGCACGATGCATTTTGTGGCGACTGGAGGGAAATGGGCTATGTAAGTGATTTCATTACAGTGGTGTTCTCTGTCTTTACAATTTCTTTCCAGAAATATAACATTGTTATCTAGG
The DNA here is from genome assembly GCA_023055425.1 of Linanthus parryae. Classification (NCBI taxonomy): domain Eukaryota; kingdom Viridiplantae; phylum Streptophyta; class Magnoliopsida; order Ericales; family Polemoniaceae; genus Linanthus; species Linanthus parryae. Next base: position 6,956,935 of record JALGPY010000002.1, read on the forward strand.
AGGTCACTGATTTTTTTCACTCTAATTTGTTTTATCATAAAATTAGATTGCTGTGCCTTTGAATGTAAAGAACTCCCACTGGCTGATGATGGTCATCAGTTTTGTGGATTCGGAGATTTACATTCTAGACTCTCTGTCCGGGCATGGCTACAGAGAGGAACACATTAAGGCCAAGGTCAGAAGCATGCACACTGTCCTCTCTCGTCACCCTGAGTACACAGAAGACATTACCAAATGGTTAATATGGTATATGAATGATGATGTGCATCAACAGCCAAATGGGTAAAGTTTCTCAGGCCTTACAAGTGTTTTCTCATATATTGACGTTTCTATTTCTCTCTTTACTAATGTTTTCCAGACTTAACTTCACAGGTGTGATTGTGGTCCCTTCATGTGCTTCTTCATGACGCACCTCAAGGAGTTGGTTCCGAATCCTCGAAAAGATCTCAGAGTCAACATAGACTATGTGAGAATCTGGATTGCAAATGAGATGGCGGATTCAATATACAACTACCTTAATGAAGAGGTCCTTGACGGGGTGAAGGAGTTGAAGAAGAAGGAGGAACACCTCCGGGAATGGGCATTCTTGTATAGGAAAATTCCTTCAGTGACCTGGTCATCACCCAATGCCCTGAAGAGGAAGGCGGCAAAGGCGAAGAAGAAAACGGCAAAAGTATGAATCTAATTATTTGTTGTCATGTCTGAAACAATGTTTAATTTGTGTTGTTTGTTTGAACATTTGTAGTATTGTGGTTTGTTGGGGAGGTTATGATCCTTTTGGTTGTTGTGTTTGGTTTGAATGTCATTTGGATTGTGTTTTGTTGATCTTTTTATCAGAGATTTTTATCTTGTAGAACTTGTTCTGGTTATGTAACAAGTTTTATCTGGGCATTTATAGCCTACTAACTCTCAACTACCAGTTCTCATTTAGTGAAAGACCAAGGAACCCATCTACCCACATTAAATTCATAAATGCACATTGTGTACCTTACAAATGTTTTCCTTACTTATATAATTGTTATCCTCTGCCGTTAATAATGTTATCTGGGCATTTATTGCCAACTAACTCCCAACCACCAAGTTTCTTCTTTTATTTCTAGCTCACCAACCACTTCAAATACATACACCTACCCATTCACTCCCATTCAGAGATTATTTTCTTCTCTCACCCTTACCTCTTCTATTCTTCCTTCCCTCAACAATGTCTCAACATAGTTTCAACTCTACAACCACACAACACAACACTCCCACTAAAGCTCAAGCCTACACCATAACACGCAAGTTATGGTGTAGGCTTGAGCTTTGTTATTGTAGCCGTAACCCGCTTATTCAAACCGCACATACGCCAAAAAACGATGGACGCAACTTGAACCAAAGGTATAGGTCGTCAATGCAAGTATATCTGCTGGGAAGACGAGTTTCTCAACACGTGTTTTGCTCAAGAACTCCCAAAACGGCAGGAGATAGTAACTACAATCCGTAAGAGACTCGAGAAAGCCGAGAAGGTTTCGAAAACTTAACTATACCTATGTGAAATTATTCTATTTAGGCCATTTAGTCATTTGTATCGTATTACTTTCAAATTAAGCTAACTTTTGCTGATCGTTGATCGTTTAACTTAGATTTTTTGGTTTCACTGATCTTTTATCAATGATTGTTATCTTCTTTTGTCTACTGGTTATCTGGTTTTTGTCATTTGTTTTCTGCTCTTGTATTAATATTCTCTTATTGTTATCTTTCTGGAAAAATTGTTTTCTTATGCCTTATAAATGTTATCTAGGTTAAAAAAGATTCCCTCCTGGGACCACATTTTTTGTCCGCTAGCGGGTATTTTCGTAATAACCGGGAAGTACCGGCTGAGCCGGTTACTTCCGGACGCACCAAAGTTTTTGCCATAATCAATATATTCAGTCCGGTGTGTGTAGGGGTGCTACTTGGGTAGGTCAGATGGGTTTACACCGTTGTCAAGAGCTCAGTTTTCCATATCCCATAGTCACAAGAGCTCATCCCTGACTCAGCTCTATAAAACAAAAAATCCAACAACGGCTGGGTTGGCGTAATTTTTCATGGTTTAATCAGGCTCTTGTAGGAGCTACCTTCCGGAGACTACTTCGTAAACCACGGCTTCTTTCTATAAGAGTTCTAAGAACCTCACAAGTGGAAAGGGAAATCTCTTTTGAGTTCTACGCCCAACCACCTCTTATATATTAACTGCCTGCCCATCAGAAAATTTTGGCAAGTAGCTGGTATCCCGCAAAGCACATCTAGTGACTTCTAGTGACTTCCAGGCCTGGTTCTCGGAATGGATTAGCGGCTAAGGACATAGTAGATTCATGGTGTTAGGGGGGCGGGGCGGGTTTGGGAGGGTGCTGCTAGGGAGGGGCCGTGTTGAAATGGAGGGACGTTGAAACCCTCCGGGCCCGGGCTAAAAACCCATGGGGGTTGGGGGTCGAGGGGGCCAGGTGAGCCTGGATAACTTGTACATTATTAAAAAATTAAATAATAAATATAAATTAATAAAATAGTAAACGGTACCGTTTTGAGGTGGGTCGGTCAGAGCTGAAGGGGGGCTAAGTCGAACCGCAACGGGTTGGGGGCCGGCTGTGGGTTACGGGGGATGAGCCGGTTCAAATGTTGGAGGGGGGCGGTCCGGGCCGGGCCTAGCTCATTTTAGTGCGGGTCGGGCCGGTTTCATGCCCGGGCCGCCCCCCTTGACACCATGATAGTAGATCCTCTCAAGATTTGTACAGTGCCGAACTCTTTCCACCCCTAGTTTGTTTGTGGAGATAGAGGTTGAAGGAAGAGTTGGGGAGGATGGAGATGCCGAAGAGTTTCAGAGTGCATGGAGAAGCAGGGTCGGCTTGCCCATAAGGCAGCTTAGGCAGCCGCCTAAGGCCTCTGAATTAGGAAGGCCTCAAAATCAGGAATTTGTTACTATAATTGTTGAGAGAAAAATTAACCATATGAAGCCACACAATTAGTAGAGTAATAGGAAAATAAGGAGAACAAATTGGAGAGCACTAATTAAGGAGTTAATTAGGAGATTGACACGTCTAGTGGACTTGGAGGAAAATTAGGAAATTAAGTTTGAGAGATCATTAGGTAATTAACATGAACACTATTAAAAAAAAAGTGAGGAAAATTAGGAGATTAGGTTGAAGAGGTGTTAAATACGATAATTAGGAAGTGAAAATTGAAACACTTAACTAGTAGAGTTGCATAATAAACTCATGGTTAACTCGGCTAGAACCATGAATTTACTCTGACTGTAGGTACTCCGCTGCGGCGACGAAGGCTTACAGATGTATTTCGATGAATCCAAGATCTGGCTGTACTCTTTTACTATTAATGATATTTCTTACCTTTGATCAAAAAAAAAAAAAAAAAAAATCTGCTGGAAAACAATTGTGTTATTCTCAAAAAATAAATAAATATATAAAATCAATTGTGTTGATTTCTTATGTCCCTTTTCTTGTGCTAATCATTTTTCCAACATGAATTTACAAAAGACGTGTTACATGCAAATCTTCTCAATATGGAAGAGTTGGATTTAAAATTCAAGAGTAAATTCGTATTTTGACGCAATTCATATTTTCTACATCTTTTCTATGGATATTATTTGATGTTTGGAAAAGGGTTATAGTTTATGATATTGGCGACGACATTTTTTTGATTTTATCAAAAAATAGTACTATCACTTTTATTACGGATACTATATTGCTTGTGTTGAAGAAAATGAAGGTCTCCTTTTAAAATTTTGCCTAAAACCTCCCAGAGTCTTAAGACGGCCCTGTGGAGAAGGACAAAATCAAGAAGATAAAACCTGTCACCTGTGTAAGAGAGGGGGAGACAGTCATATTGTAATAATAGGAGTCCAAGTCAACGAATTTAAAAAAAACTATATATATATACTTAGACCAATAAGAAGTTGTCATGTCAAGAGTCCTCAGGAACTCCTACAATAAGGAATCCTTGTCCTATTGTAATAGCCGATCTTTACGAATTGGTTGAGAGAGATAATTTTATTAGGAGTCTTATGTCATTCTTTTTTAGGAAACTTGTTATATTTGTCTTGAAGTAGGACTCTATCTATATTTGTGTTGAAGTGGTACTCTTATGGAAGGGACAACAGGGAGCTTGATATATTTCGGTTCAGCTCCGGTGGTTCTCGAATCAATCTTTCAGCCTCCAAGTGAGTGTGTGTATGCTTTTTCTTTTTCCGTACTATATATATGAACACAATGGATCTCATCCTCGAACTATTTATTCGTACATTGTCGGAAATAATAGTAAATATTCCAAGAAAAGTCGACCACCTTCATCATCGTCGTCTCCCAGATGAAATTATGGTAGAGATTCTGAGTAGGCTACCGTACAGACATATTCTCAGATGTCGAGTCGTTTGCAAGCTTTGGTTGGCTCTAACTTCCTCGCCGTATTTCTTTGATAAGCATCTTAAGAAATTCATCCCACGCCCAGTGTTCCTCGTCCAGACCGTTCCCAGAATCGGCTGGGGAACGAACGGGAACGTCGATTTGTTCATGCTTGAAGAAGAAGAAGAAGTTTCTTCAACGCCACCAAAGAAAGGTGGGAAATTCATGGTGAAAAGGATATGCTGCGACATCGGTGTTTTCAAACTAAATAAAGGTGAAAAGCTGTTGTGCATGGTGTGTGGCTATGGATTGGTGGTGTTCAAGTATATGCCGAGTGGTTCACGATATCAAGTCTGGAATGTTTTGACTGGAGAGCGAGTCACGGTCAAAGTACCTCTCCAACAACAAGGAGTTTTCAGCAAGGTTTATTCATCAGTACATGCGATATTCCTCAAAGACGATGATTATAGGATGCTTTTAGCATGTTCTCATCCAGAGAATCCCACCTCTCTGTTTCAATTCTTCATCTACAGTTTCAATACAGATTCATGGAGAAAACTCCCTGACTCATGCTGCTTATCTTATGTACCTGATATTGCCACTAACCCGGTGCTACTTTCCAACCGCGGCAGAGACGGTGTCACTACTACTCCTCTGTTGCACTGGATGTCTGCAAGATACGGTTATCCTGAAGACGAAATGCCTCCCTGTGCAAGCACCATCATCGTATTCGACACACAAACTGAGGAATTCCGTTTAATGCCTCACCCTGGGACGGAATGCTACTTGCGGTTTCTTCACCAACGCATGTGCATATTCGAAACTAGGGAAGGGTTGTTAGGTTTCTGCTCAATGGTTACTTCAGAAGTTGACATACATGTGTTGGAGGATTACGACAACTGGTCTTGGACAAAGCGACACAACATCAACCTCAGTCACGCTTTCACTGACGAATGTATTGACAAGATACTATTTGTCGACATTGACAAAGATTACAAATTGCTGGTGTGGCTACTTGACAAGTTGTACCTGATTGATTTAGACAAGAGACGCGTCGTGAAGGTGGTTGGTGAGACAGGTACGATGATGGGAGACCTTAAGTCACTTACTTTGGTACCGTTCTCGTATACCAAGAGTGCAGTCTCATTGTATCGCGGTGATTCCAGATCTAACTCTATCTAAGCAAGGTTAATCATCATCTCAGGCAGTGCACTGTACGTTTAATATCTTCCTCTCCTGTTCTGTCTATTTTCTTCTTGCTTTTGGCATCAAGTGGATTCTCTAGCATTTCTCTTTCAACTGCAAAGACATGAAATTTGAAAATCCGAATATTCTTTTTTTTCGTTAATTTACTCTTTCTTTTAGTAAAGCTATAATTGAACAGCTCTCTTATCACAAGGAGGGTTGAACGTTTCAACAAGCATCATTGTAATTTATATTTGAAGAGAAGCACAAGCACTACTACAGAACCAGACAGCAAACAAAAGTTTAAACCCGGCTGTTAGTAGACAAGTTTAAGGTCTTGCTTTCTTTATCTAAATTTAGACGATTTTTTATCTTTTTATAAGTCATAAAATAAGTTCTAATAAGGTCATTTTCGTTAAAATTTATGCCTGATAATTTTTTACTTTTTTATAAGTCTAGAAAAAGTTAGTTTTTTTCTAACTTCAACTTTTTTATCTTTTTACTCCTTAAAACTACTTTTTAGGAGATAAAATAGAAGATAAGTAAACAACCTTTTCTACTAAAAAGGTAACTAAAATTTTTTAGAAAACTTATTAGGCACAAAGTAAACAACCTTTTTATCTTTTTCTGAAAAAAGATAAAAAGTCGCATAAATTTAAGTAAAGAAATCATGGCCTAATTCTTATCAGTCAAACTCTATATTGCATCTCTTTCCGCTAACTACGGATGGATGATGAGGCTAGCAAGTGATTAAATACTTTAACAATCAATTCTTGACGTATCTGGAGTTTAGTAATTAAACCACTTATGTGAATGTCTAAGGTCCCGCTTTCTTTACCTAAATTTATGCGATTTTTTATCTTTTTTTAAGTCATTTAAAAGGTTTTAATCGAGTCATTTTCGTTAAAATTTATGCCTGATAACTTTTTTACATTTTTATAAGACTAAAAAAAGTTAAGTTTTTCTAACCTCAACTTTTTTATCTTTTAATTACTTAAAACTACTTTTTAGGAGATAAAATAGAAATTAAGTAAACAACATTTTCTACTAAAAAGGTAACTAAAACTTTTTAGAAAACTTATTAGACACAAAGTAAACAATTTTTTTATTTTTTTCTAAAAAAAAGGTCGCCTAAATTTAGGTAAAGAAAACAGGGCATAAGTGATGAAAAAGACCGTAACCTAGTTAGTACTACCTCTGTTTCGTCTGTTTCGTCTGCGTTTGACTTTTTAACCCGTAACTGAGTCACTTTGACTTGGTGATTTGGGTACTAAAACGATGTAATTTTTTAACAATTTTTTCATGGTATTTTAGAATAAACTTTCCTCTATAACACCATGCCAAGATTATCAAATTCTTGATCGTTTTGCTAATCAAATCACCGGATGAAAGTAATCCAGTGAATAGTGACAAAAAGTGAAGTAGGCTGAAACAGGCGAAACAGATGTAGTAGTAGTTGGTAAGAGGACGTACCTATTCTGAGTTTAAAACTCTAGCGGTACAAGATCTATATTGGTAATCATTATATTACCACCAATATCGAACAGCTCTGAATCCCAAAGCATACCTAAAGTCGTCACTTATTACACAACCTTACCACTCCGTTTTTTCTGAATAAACCCCTTTTAACTTTTCCACTCGTAGTTGGGTCACTTTGACCCGACAATTTGGATAGCAAAACGATGTAATTTTTAGATAATTTTTTATGATGTTGTAGATTAACTTTTATTCTACAATACCATGAAAGTATATATCAAAAAATTACTTCGTTTTGCTATCCAAATCACCGGGTCAAAGTGACCCAGTGAATAGTGGTAAAAGTCAAAAGGGGGCTATTCAGAAGAAACGGAGTGGTATTACACAACCTTATTTATACCACTTCTGTTTCTTCTCTTTCAATGGGGTTGACTTTTTTTTACCCGTAATTGGGTTACTTTGACTCAATGATTTGGATAGCGAAACGATGTAATTTTTTGACAATTTTTTCATAGTATTGTAGAGCAAAGTTTACTCTACAAGATCATGCAAAGATTATCAAATTCGTTTATCGTTTTGCTAACCAAATTACCGGGTCAAAATGACACGTGAATAGTGTCAAAAAGTGAAGCAAGCTAAAAGAGAAGAAATAGAGGTAGTATTACGGATATATTATTACTTGCATACTTGCACATAATATTTGACATAAGAAAAAAAATAGTAGTATTTTGTGGGATATTAAAAATTAAAATTGTAATGTTTCTAACCCAAGATCATGCTAAAAATAAGTAAAGAAGACAATGCGGCGTTTTCAATTTAAGTTTTTTAATATTAGTTTTTTTTTTATTGAATTAGAGTTTGCCTAATATCTTGCTACTAAATTATTTTCTGGTCGGACGCATTCATATCTTAATTACAAACAAGTATACTTTAAATTTCTCTTGTATTATAAATAATTCTACCAATACTGATATTTTTAGCTTTGATTAAAATATCTCTCACGATTAATTGCAAGAAAATGATGAAGTTGTGAAGCTGAGATTGATCGCGGGGTGAATTGGACGACGCCTAGGAATACGTAAATGCATAGGCAACTGCCTAATGGCTAACGTACAACTATGGAACAAATGAACTTTGAGAGGCATAAAGAAACAAACTTTGAAATATCAACTAACATTTCTCAAAAACAATCAAACTGCTTTTTTTTTAAACAAACCTAAATTTATATTATCATAATTTAAACTCATATGGCCTTTTAAAAAATTGTACAGAACTATACAAGGTACATGAGGTCGGCAGAAAAAACATGTGAAATACACGAGAAAAAATTATTGAAAAAACTAAGAAGCTAAGCATACAACCAAACAAGCCAAAACATGTTCTTGGATAAACCAGAAACGAAGTCATCCACTGAGACGTTGTCGGCGGAGTTGGTGGAGCAGAACCGCCAACAATTGGCGGCGAGGAACCTTGCGGACCGTCTGCAAAGTCTAGACGTGAAACCTGAAGAAAACCTGGAGAGAAGATGGATGGGGGAGATGAAAAGAGCAAAGCGGACTACCAACGCCGAGGTTCTACCCGCCCGAGAAACCCATATGAGAAACTCTTAGTCACTAGTGATTTCTTTTTATTTATTTTAAAAAAAAGTCTAGATAAACATAAAATCCTACAAAAAATTGAACATAAAGTGACGTTGATGAAAAAATGTCATAAATAAAATTGTACAAAAAATTAAATATAAAGTGACTTTTGATTTTTTGTCCCTCTAGCACGGTTCTTTTTTTTGGGTTTTTAAAAAAGACACAGTGAATATTTTGTTTTTAGACGAGGTAATTGTGACCAGGGCCGGCTTTACCCTTAAGCCACTTAAGTGGCTGCTTACCAAATTTTGAAGATATAAGGGTATTATAGTAATTTTATTCGACCTAATATTAATTGATGTGTTAATATTTTATATTAACAGAAAATAGACCAGTTTACCTTATCATAATCCCTTAAATTTCTCCAAATTTTCTCATTCCTACCGTCCAAATCGTGATCAATCCCTTATCTCTCTAAAATTTCCTCAAATCTCTCAAAATCGTTTCCGCTTTCTCTAGCAGCCATTATTCACTCTCAGTTTTTGTTCAAGAACAAAATTTACTGGGTTTGTGTCCAATCTTTGTTGTTATTCATGTATTTTGTCAAATTGTATCACCATTTAAAATGATTTGTTCCTGTTTGAGCAGCAATGGCTCGAGAAATTGTCTTAGGATGTAAAAATTGGGAACTTTTGTGCACGCTTCATGGCAAAAGGCTTAGCTGACAGGGGGTTTCAAGAGAGTTATACGGTTTTAGGAATCACTTTATGAAGGTAATTTTAGCTAGTTTGTGATCGGTTTGTTTGCTCTTGTTTGTCTTGATAGCATTTCTCGAGTGAAGGTTGATTGGTCCTTGATGTACTTTATGAACTTTGAATTTTGCCTATGTATATAAAGGGCCCCCACTTGGTGATCGCTTAGGGCATCCAAAAGTATAGAACCGGCCCTAATTGTGACCATAAAAACGTGATTAATAAAATTTCCTCTAATTCCCCTATTAAATAGTAGTATGGGAAAATACTTACTTGGCATTGACATGTCAGCGTCAACCTTATTATTACAAGGAAAAAGTTTATAGAAAACTAGAAAACTTTAGACTGGGAATTAATGTTACAGATAGTATTATTGTGGTTAAAAAGCCATCAAAATTAACCTATATTTGTGTTGCAGTAGGACTAGGAGTCTTGTTTTTCGATGTACGCAGTAGGATTCTTATAAAAGGGACATCAGGGATAATTTCTTTCGGTAACTCGCTCCAGCTCCTGGTAACTGGATTCTTCAGCATAGTCTTTTTGTATATACACCATGAATTTCTTAGAACTATTTATTCGTACATTGTTACCTCCCAGAAAAGTCGACCACCGTCGTCGTCTTCCGGACGAAATCACGGTAGAGATACTCAGTAGGCTACCGTACAAACATGTTCTCAGATGCCGAGTCGTTTGCAAGCTTTGGTTGGCTCTAACTTCGTCGCCTTATTTCATTGATCTGCATGTTAAAAAATTCATCCCACGTCCCGTGTTCATCGTCCAGACCATTCCTATAACTGGCTGGGGAACCAACGGGACTATGGATTTGTTCATGATTGTCGACGACGACCGCGACAAACGAGAAGAAGAAGAAGAAGTTTCTTCAACACCACCACCACCACCACCAAACAATGGATTTGGAAAATTAATGGTGAAAAGGATATGCTGCGACAGCGTTTTCAAACTAAAAAAAGGTGAAAACCTGAGACTGACGACGTCCGGCTACGGACTAGTGGTGTTTAGGCATATGCCGGGTGGTCCACTATACGAAGTCTGGAATCTTCTAACACGAGAGCGTGTCACTGTGAAGGTACCACCTCTCCGAGAACTAGGAGAGTACGGTGTTAATGGGGTTGTCTATGGTGCGTCCCTAATTAGGGTTCCTGACAATTTTTTATTTTTTTTTGTGGTCCCCGCTACTACAGGACAAAAAATGTTACCCGCTATAGCAGGTAACCTCGGCTAGAGATATAGTTGTTAAGAGTTTTTCTCGCTTTAGATAAAGTTCTTAATATCTACGCGGCTAACAGATAGAAAAGACTACCATATAGTTAGTAGAGTTTAACAGGTAGAAAGAGTTCCCTCATTTAAGAAATCATTGTTAACAATTTGAGTTTTGTTGTTAATAAATAACGATGAAATTAACTACAAGCAGACCAATATCAACTCAAAAGTCCTTTAAAGGCATGTTTAAAGATTAATACCAGAACAATTCAACAATAACATTAAAATAAGGTGGTACTTGTTCAATATCATCTCCCATGTCGTCTTTCTTGTCAAGTAATCACGAATAAAATCACTCTAAACAGACCTATATCATTCATGCTTGTTTTTCTTGGACTGACTACTCGATTGAGACCAGAAGTATTCCTCTTTAACATCAAACTCTAGTGGCAGTTCTGCAAAATCGTCTTCCGGATCGTCCACTTGTTCGACGGAGTCCACCGGAGGATTGGGGCATGTTGTCCTGTTGTGTCCCAGCTCCTTGCAATTGCCACACCTCCTTCTCTTGTCTTTCTTTGGTCCCTTTGGGCATTTAGTGTCCGGGGGGTTCGGATTCTTCACATGGGCGTAGGGATTTTCTTCCTTCTTAATCTCTCCTTGTGTCCCGGCTCCTTGTGTACCCTGAAAAGTTTTAGAAACCATTCTCTGCATTTTCCGAATCCCGTCGACCATATGCTCTCTGAAGAACCTCATTGTCTCGCCAGTAGTACAACCCAAACGGTAATACAGTTGAACTTCGTTCCTCGAGGAAGCCCGGCGCAAGGCTTGCAAATCTGGGTCATCACTTTTCTTCCCAACAGGCTCCTTCATTGATGGCTCGGTTCGGTAGAATTCTTTGTCAGTTTTGGTCCACCTTTTGGCAATTAAAGAGTTTGGGATCCTCTGTACTCCCTTTTGTTTCAGAACAAACAACATGTGTTTGCAAATCATATACGATGTTTCCCAACGAAAACACGTGCAACGGAGAAGCCTATTATCATGACGACATTGAACAACTTGCTGAAGCAAGAAAAGATTGGGTGGTTAGAAATTAAGAAGGAAATGAAAATACAAATGAACACAAGGATAGACAGATTGTAACCTGGTACTAGATAGAAGAGGACAATAGTTCAAAGACTGTGACATCAATACTTATTTGTTACACTTTAAGACTTAAGATATCAATAATAACATTAAGGAAACATGACAATATTATTTAGAAATAAAAATGCAGTACACGAGTACATAGTATATAAATATGTAAATTGAAGCAGATGTACATACCATGGATCTCTTCATTTGACCTCTCATCACGTAGAACAAGTCCAAGCTCTCTTCTGGAACAGTTTTGACTTCAAACACTCTATAATCATCACCCTTTGCAGCTTGTTTCCTAAACATGTTGAAGACATTTTCGGTGAAGACCTCTGCTGCATGGCGTTCGAGTTCCGTGAACCCTGTTGTTATCACCGGGTCTGATTGGTCGGAGCGATGGTGTGCCTTACGCTCGTTGTTGCGTAGCTTGTCAACCCCTGTCGTGAATCCCTTGCAAGCATTGGTCAATTTGTCCGAGTAGGACATATAATCCTTGACAAAACTGTTGATGCTCTCGCATCTCGAGGTCGTCGTTTGCAACGCAAAAAAATGATCCTTCAAGTATGTCTCCGCCCACAAGTGGCGGTTCATATATGTGACCTGGACCCAATTCCTATCAGCAATGTTCCATCTGGTAAGCATTGCATGCCAATCATCATGCCAAAATTTTTCAGGTTTCCTACTATGCAAGCACTTTTTAAAATCAACCATGAAGCCATCTCCCAACTTCAGATTAGCCTGGGCGTTCCGACAAAGATGCCAAGAACACAGACGATGTCTTGCCTCTGGGAAATTATCCATAATAGCTTTTCTCATTGCCAAATCGCCATCCGTGATGACGGACAAAGGCTTCTTATCATTCATTACCTTCATCAGGCACTTCAAAACCCAATCATATGTTTCTGCTGTCTCGTCGTTGAGAAAAGCACAGGCAAAAATAGTCGTCTGGTAGTGATTGTTCACGCCAGATAGAATTACAAATGGTTTTTGATAGATGTTGGTCTTGTACGTTGCATCAAAAATGAGTACATCGCCAAATCTGTGGTAATCTACCACTGATCTCCTATCACACCAGAAAACACTTTCAAGCTCATGATTTTTACCTGTTCTGAACCTACAAAAACAATAAATAACACTTAGGGAAACAGAAAGATTAGTTACATAAATGATGTTAACTCTAACAGTTCAGAAAGTAAGTTTAACAAATAAGTATGAGCATAACTAAACAGTAGATAGACCTTAACAGATAAGATAGCACTCTTAATTGTTAAGAAGTAAACTTACTCCCTGAACACGCCATAGTGACTGTGCTTCAAACTGTCAATGTACATCAAGGTCTGCTGCCCATCTCCTTCATTTGAATATATCTTGTCCATAGAGGCCATTTTATTGTAATGATCTTTCTGTGTGTAACCCAACTTGTTATAACCGCCGGCTTGTTTAACCATCAAAAGAAAGCTTTGGCAATACTTGATCCCCACCTCCTTCAAAGATCTGACCAGTTCAACATCAGCCTCAGAGACCTTTCGGTGTGACCGGTGGTTGCTCGCGCATTGTGGTTCCGAAAGTTCGTGTGAATGACCGGGTTCAAATTGAACCACCTTAAAAGGCTCGGTAGGTGAAGTTCTTGATATTTTTACACGAGCTTTGCATACACACCTAGTGTTTCTGGTATGCTCCCGTTTCCTATTTTCTTTGTACAGGACCTTCTCGGAGCGCAAGCCTTGTCGGGCACACACGTATATCCTTGACTTTATGCATTCTTTCGTTTCCGGGACGAAGTATCGGCGGTTACACCTTCTAATCCCAAAGCCAAGAATCAGTGCGTAGAGGTTGTACCAGTCATAAGCTTGAACCTCATTTTCAAAAGTCATTTCCATAACATCTTCCTTGGTAACCATTATTCCTGCATAAAACTTAAAATTACTCTCTGTATAACTACAGTCATTAACTTAAACTGTAAGAACGCATACCTGGTATGATCTCTCCATTTGGAACTTCCATAATAGAGTTTCTGGTTGCATCTTCTCCATAGCTCTCTGTAAGAGTGATGTCCAAACATTCGTCTTCATCGAAGACCTCAAAATTGTATTCTTCTTCCTCATAATCATGAGGCAAAGATACCAAACCCTTGCCACGAACTCCACTCTCACAAATTTCTCTCCCTCTCATCTGAAATTGGTTTGTTTCACTTTCTGGTTCTCAGATTGACCTCCTTCTCAACCTGATATTCAAAGAAGAAGACCCCAACAACCAAAAGGTAGTATTGCACTATTTTGGATACAAAATTTTTAAAGACATGAAGAACTCTTTAATTTTTTACCTTAATGAATACGAAATCTCTGAAAAGTTTATCTCCTCATTAATATATGGATGTAGTATAATAAATTCCTCAGCTACCAAGACTGTGGTGTCAGTGAGATGAAACTTTAATATTCTCGAACCCAGTTTTAAGATTTAAGATAGCAACCTCAATAGTTTAAAGAGAAACAGTTCACTAAGCTTATTTTGTGGGCAGCAGAACCATTCAATGCCTAACATAAATGAGCCAGACCAACCATATCCTTAAATTCTAGCCACTTTGGCAGGAAAAGCTGAAGTTTCATCAAGGATACTTTAATTCTGCTAACTACCAAGCCATATGAGGTGTTCATATGAAACTGTTCCATCCTATCTAAGATTGTGAGATACCTTAAAATAGAAGATTTACAAATAAGAAGACCCCAACAACCAAAAGGTAGTATTGCACTATTTTGGATACAAAATTTTAAAGACACATAGAATGCTTTAAGTTATTACCTTAATGAATACGAAATCTCTGAAAAGTTTATCTCCTCATTAATATATGGATGTAATATAATAAATTCCTCAGCTACCAAGACCGTGGTGTCAGTGAGTTGAGAATCTAACAATCTCGATTTTACTTTTTAGAGAGCATCTTTAAAATGTGTAACTGCTCTTAAAGATTTAAGATATCATCGTTAATAGTTTAAAGAGAAACAGTTCACTAAGCTTATTTTGTGGGCAGCAGAACCATTCAATGCCTATTATAAATGAAGCATACAAACAATATAATACAATTATAGCCACTTTGGCAGGAAAAGCCGAAGGTTCATCAATGTTGATTTAACTCTGCTAACTACCAAGCCATATGAGGAGTACAAAAGATGCGACATCCAAAACAACCCACAACATCCAAAAGGACAGAAACATTGTTCGTAAAACAAAGTCACAACAACATTACACATATTTACTTTTTCTGCTGCTTCTTCCCCGCCGTCTTCTTCTTCTTCTTCTTCTCCGCAGACCTCAATGCAACAAAGGAAACAGTCGAAAACTTGCGGTACAAACTGTAAAATGCATACCGGTGGTCCTCATCCTCCATCAGTTCCTTTAACCCAAGATAATTCTTGTTAAATACGCAGTTATAGCTCGATCTCCCCATTTCATTCGCAATCCAGATTCTGAGGTTGGGAGCCTGGACAGAGAACTTCTTCTTTGGAACTGGAATCAGGTCCCTCAAATGACTCATGAAGAAGCAGACATGAGGACCACAGTCATTCCTGACAGATGAAAATAGAATGCAGCCTTAATATATATCACAGACATGTAAATGGATTTGTTAGCTATGTTAAGTAGTTAGCTTATTACCCATTTGATTGCTGGGGAACATCGTCGTTCATGTACCACACCTGCCAGCGTCGTATGTCATCATTGTATTCTGAGTAGTTGGTGAGCATTGTGTGCATTTGCCCAATTTTGGCAGCAACTTCGAACTCAGAATACCCCATGCCGGTATGCGAGTCCAAGACGAATATTTCTTGGTCAACAAAGGAAATAACCATCATGAACCAGTGCAGGTGATCGACATTCAACGGAACGGCGATCTAATCATTAAAAATTCAAGATAAAGTAAGTTATACAAAAGAACAAAGTAGCTTTTATTGATAGTATTCGGAATACTTACGTATCCCATCTCGCTCCACTCTCCTCCCGACTGTTCGTGTGCCTTGACGTATTCGAGGACTTTTGTGGGCTGAACAAAAATTATAACTAATCAGGTATTTTCCTAGATGAATTTTGAATTGAGTCATATCATAAAAATGACAAGGCAGTGAACTTACAGAATAACACGTGCCGAGGAACCAAATCCGCTTGATTCCTTGGAATTCCCGGCTACGTTCATGAAGATGAAGGAATTGCATGTAAGCATCCATCACCTCATCGTCAAACCATTTTTCATCCCGGAGGCGCCAAGCGGATGACCTCGTCAGTTTGGCCATGCCACCCATATCAGCAACTATCTCACTGCATATTATATATGATACACAACCAGAAGTATAAACATAATGCATGCCACACATAAGAATTATTTAGGAAGTTTGAATGTAAATAAAACTTACTTTGCCAATTCTGGGGGAACATAAAAATTCTTGCTGGTGTGTTCGTACGTGCTCGCATACTTGTGCGACATGTAGTAATGGAGCCAGCAATGTTCTGCTTCAGGCATGGGTGGGATAAGAGTCAATTCTTTAGGATTCATGTGTTGCTTATACAGCGATATCCTCGAAGACGCTCTAATGATCCGATCTGCCTTTCCCCGGACAGTCCCAACCAAGTTTCCCCTTGGGTTCTTCGGAGAACCATGAACAAGGAATGGCTGGGGAGGTACATTGGAGGCCACCTAATAAATCAACAAAATCATTAGGGGTGTTAAAACTTTAAAAATAAATCTCAAATATTAAGATATCAACTTTAAGACATTTACCTCAGTGCTGGAGCTGATTGTGTAGACCACCTTCATGGGAGAGTTAACCTCAGCCTCCTCTATCTTCTGCTTCTTCTTAGCTCTTAGTTCTTCTTCACACTTTTCCTTCTCTTTCTTCTTCTGAGCTCCTTCCTCTTCCCCCTTTTTCTTACCCCCTTCCTCTTCCTCCTTCTTCTCATCCTCTTCATTCTTCTTCTCTTCTTCCTTCTTCTTCTCTTCTTCCTTCTTCTTCTCTTCTTCCTCATCCTCCTTCTTCTTCTGTTCTTCCTTCTCCTTTTCCTTCCACAGGGACATAAGATACTCTTTGTCAAGCTTTTCAACCACCTGTCCCACAATGCACTTCCAAAAATCCTCTGGTAGAGGTGGAGGCAGTAGTTGGACTACTGGTGCAACAACTTTTTCAGTTTTGGGCTCATCATCAGCTTTTTTCAACTTCAACTACATACAAAAACAGAGTTGAGAGACATAAACTTAAGATAGTAATCTTAATATATAAACAGGACACTTTAATGTCAATGTTAAAGTTCACTCACATTGTTGTTTTGTTGGACATACTTCCATATCTTGGAAACATCAGAGGTTTCCCAGAATTTCAACCTTGGAATTGCTTCCTTATCCTGACATCCTTTTGGGTTTTCCAGATACTTTGGGCAGAACTTTTCCATGTACAAAAGCTAGAAAAGTAAAATTGAGATGGCAGCATTTAAGAAAGTGCTCGTAATATTTTAAACTTCATGGTCAAAATAACTGAAAAAGAGTTAGAGATTTACCAAAGGAATCAGCACGCAACCAGTTCCGCGAAGGGTTGTTCCAGTCTGAGCCTTAACTTGCTGTGTCTTGAAGTGATCCAGCCATAAGGCTGCCTAGTTTACCTCTTTCAGGTGCTCCAAATTAACAACAAGATTAGCAAGACCTCTCCGGACTCCTGCTCGTCCTATCGGCATTCCCAGTGCACCCAAGATCAAGCAAACAGCCCTTCGTTTCCACTCATCATTCAACAGCAGCCTGTTCTTATCCGCCTTGAACCACAGAACGTACTCACCGAAAGTTGTGTTGTCCTCAACGAGGCCGATACTTTCTTCAACTATGCGGAGTAGCATCGGATCGACCTCCGGGAACTCTGTTTCTCCGTAGCATCGGATTCCAAATAGCCACCCGACAACTTCCGGTGTTATCTCCACGGTGCGGCCGTGCGCTGTCAAGTACCCGTCGGTATCGTAGCACTTGTAAATGAATTGGTTGAATTTCTCTGGGGTTTCCGTGATCTTTAGGTGCTGTAGTCCTCCAAGGCCCACTTCGTGCATCCATGCTTTCTGTTCAACCGCCATTTCTTTAAAAAGATTCTTAACAGAGGGCAGGCTCATGTAACTCTGAAATCGCCTTGGATTCTTCAACTTTTTAACTGACTTACCCTTCAGCTTGGCTTCAGCCGCCTTCTTCTTCAACTTTTCCTTCTCCCCCGTCGACTTCCTTTTCAAAGAACCTTCTCTTTTCCGCTTGTCTTTTTCTTGATGAGCCGCTGTGAGATAAGGTTCCTTCTGGATATTGGTCATGCATTTCCACTCCAAGTTGATGCTTTGTAGGACCGCTTTGGTCATCCTCATTTTAGGATCTATTTTCTGAAGACTGTGCATCCTCACATTTCTGAAATTATGAAAATCAACCCATAATTTAAATTTACAGAGGCATACAATAAACTAAAACAGCAACAAACAATTAAAATTAAAGCGAAAGCCATTAGAGATGAAGTAATAACATGCAAACTTTAACATAAAGGGCAGTAAATATTAGATTGAGGTTCTAATAGATAAGAAATTAACTGCAGATCAGGAGACACATAATTTAAACAAACTTTTTGCGAGAGTAAAATCATACTTGTATCTGATGTAGGCACTCATGGAATTGCCATGGTGAGCTTCATCATCACTCTCATCCTCATCTCCTTTGTATTCCTCCACATCTCCATTCTCTTCCTTCTCTTCCTCATCTGACTCCTCCTCATCTGACTCCTCCTCATCATTTTCTTGCTGTTCAATCTGTTTGTCCTTCTCATTCTTCCTCATCTCAAAGCTGTACTTGCTTACATCATGATCCTCATCACTATAGGATTCCAAGGCCCTTTTCTCGTAATTGTCTCGTTGCTCCCGTGGTAAATTGCAAAATAGGGCATACATCTGTAACAAAAGTTGGGGAGGCATATCCTTGTCTCTCAATTTGAAAGCATATTTCCTCTCCTCACTGTCATATGTAAACAGTTGCACATTAACAGTCATATGTAAACAGTTGCAAAAAACAGGCTATCAGTTTTATAACAATAGTAAGATTTATCAATAATTAAGAAAAAGCAATTAACAGTTAAAGTCAGCAGAACACATTACTAAAGTTTGAAAGGTCAATTCTTTAGATAGCATATTTAATATAGTTCATGTTTTTAACAGAAGATTACTTACATGAACATGTCAAATCCAGGTGTGTGCTGGATGTTCTTTACTTCATCTTCTAAGCTCTTTCCCCTTTTCTTAGAAACCTTTTTCTTTCCCCTTTTCTTCAATGGTCTTGGTGGGGCTGGCTTTTTCCTTGGTGACCTCCTTGGGATGTTCACAATTTTGTCCTCCTCCGAAGTGAAGTGAAGCTGCTTCTTGGCTTTCTTCTTCCTCTCAATGTCTTCTTCAATGGTCTCTGGATTCTTTCTCTTCTCAACTGAGGCAGCAGCATCGGCCAATTGGATTATGCCACTAGCATCCTCGAACTGTGGTCCTTCGACCATTGATAAAGGAAGGACTTTTGTTGAATCTTCCCAGATTTGTCTACCAATTGCGTCAGTGGAGTTAGAGTGTGCCTCTTTTGCCTCTTCATCTGAATCCCCACCTCCAATTTCGGTTTTGATGGAGTTTCCCTCTTCTGTTTTGGAGCCCCCATCTCCTACTGGTTCTTGAGGGCTAGATCCTCGATCTTTGGTTGGGTTCAAGACAGGAGTGAGGGGATTTGCAGTTAAAAGGATTTCCAAATTAACCGGGCTTACCTCCTGGTTTAGATCTGAAATCACCTTATCGATGTCTTTGGAAGGTGAAATCTGCTCCCCTACGCCTGTATCTTCCTGGTCCGCCATGGATTTGTGATAGAGATGGAAGGGGAAGTTGAATTCGGGAAACTGATGAGAGAGAGAGAGAGAGAGAGATTTGTGATAGGGCTGGTCTGGGTTCGTC
The DNA here is from genome assembly GCA_023055425.1 of Linanthus parryae. Classification (NCBI taxonomy): domain Eukaryota; kingdom Viridiplantae; phylum Streptophyta; class Magnoliopsida; order Ericales; family Polemoniaceae; genus Linanthus; species Linanthus parryae. The sequence continues at coordinate 6,976,630 of JALGPY010000002.1, forward strand.
TGGTTTGTGGTTGCTAGTAATGAAGAAACCTCGCAGAGAGAGAGAGATATTTGGTTGTGTGGTTGCCAGTAATGAAGAGGATGGGACAACTGACATTAAAATTTTCAAATTTCAAATTTTTCATAAAAAGCCATCTACATTTTTAGACAAAAACACAAATATTTTAAAGACTCCATCTTAACGTAACAAACTTATTGTTTTTTTAATTTCTTTAGTTGTGGAGTGTCATAATTAATTTTATTTTGTATTATTGGTATATTATTATATTAGTATTGCCATGACAGTGTGTACAAATGTAGAAAACACAAGTATCGCCATCTTTGCGTTTGCATTTGACTGTCTCTTAACATCTCCTTCTAAATATATTAATATAATTTCCATAATTCTGAACTCTAGAGAGAACTCTATCTTATTTTTTAATATACTCATCACTGTAAAATTTTATTAACTTTTTGTTTGTTCATCAATTGGTTAACTCAGGGATGCCTATTTGTGGGTTTTTGGAGGTTGTGCACACTGCCATGCATGGTACAAACACAAGGCAGGCACAAAGTCCTCAAATTGGGTACATAATTGTGTTGGTGATGTAGTTAATGGGAAAGAACAATGTTTCCAACGGGTACGCGTTACCCAAACTGAGTTTGATTGACGTCTATGCATCTCATTTGTGCCACCACTCAACACATACTAGCACTATGTGACATTTTAAGACCAATTCTGATACCTACAACACACGGTCACTTCTCACGACGTCAAGTCTCACAATGTCGATAGTCGGTTACACCCTTATCCCTCGGTGTTCAAGTCCCATGGTTGGGTGTGACCTCAAAACTCCCAGTCTTGTTAAAATGACCCAAATACAACATTAAATCAGAGTTGGCATGCTGGGGGCACATTTCATGGCTAAACTCGTACAATTATCGAGTTTTCATTCGATCTTTGCCCCTTTATGTCACTTAGAGGAGCAAAACTTGAAGCCATTTCAAAATAACTCCCAGCACTGTCCTTGGCATGTTTTCCAGGACACATGGTGACACCCCGAGTCATTCCATCGACGAAGAAACCAAAATAAGTGGCATTTTAAAGGGAAATACATTATAAAGTTTAAGATAGACCCCTCTCTAGGGTTTAGCATTTAAGAAGGTGCATGCATTTTTTTAGAATGAGTTGTTAATACTCCATCAACTCAATACTCAAAGATGCCTATTTGTGGGTTTTTGGAGGTTGTGCACACTGCCATGCATGGTACAAACACAAGGCAGGCACAAAGTCCTCAAATTGGGTACAGAATTGTGTTGGTGATGTAGTTAATGGGAAAGAACAATGTTTCCAACGGGTACGCGTTACCCAAACTGAGTTTGATTGACGTCTATGCATCTCATTTGTGCCACCACTCAACACATACTAGCACTATGTGACATTTTAAGACCAATTCTGATACCTACAACACACGGTCACTTCTCACGACGTCAAGTCTCACAATGTCGATAGTCGGTTACACCTTTATCCCTCGGTGTTCAAGTCCCATGGTTGGGTGTGACCTCAAAACTCCCAGTCTTGTTAAAATGACCCAAATACAACATTAAATCAGAGTTGGCATGCTGGGGGCACATTTCATGGCTAAACTCGTACAATTATCGAGTTTTCATTCGATTTTTGCCCCTTTATGTCACTTAGAGGAGCAAAACTTGAAGCCATTTCAAAATAACTCCCAGCACTGTCCTTGGCATGTTTTCCAGGACACATGGTGACACCCCGAGTCATTCCATCGACGAAAAAACCAAAATAAGTGGCATTTTAAAGGGAAATACATTATAAAGTTTAAGATAGACCCCTCTCTAGGGTTTAGCATTTAAGAAGGTGCATGCATTTTTTTAGAATGAGTTGCTAATACTCCATCAACTCAATACTCAAAGATGCCTATTTGTGGGTTTTTGGAGGTTGTGCACACTGCCATGCATGGTACAAACACAAGGCTGGCACAAAGTCCTCAAATTGGGTACATAATTGTGTTGGTGATGTAGTTAATGGGAAAGAACAATGTTTCCAACGGGTACGCGTTACCCAAACTGAGTTTGATTGACGTCTATGCATCTCATTTGTGCCACCACTCAACACATACTAGCACTATGTGACATTTTAAGACCAGTTCTGATACCTACAACACACGGTCACTTCTCACGACGTCAAGTCTCACAATGTCGATAGTCGGTTACACCCTTATCCCTCGGTGTTCAAGTCCCATGGTTGGGTGTGACCTCAAAACTCCCAGTCTTGTTAAAATGACCCAAATACAACATTAAATCAGAGTTGGCATGCTGGGGGCACATTTCATGGCTAAACTCGTACAATTATCGAGTTTTCATTCGATTTTTGCCCCTTTATGTCACTTAGAGGAGCAAAACTTGAAGCCATTTCAAAATAACTCCCAGCACTGTCCTTGGCATGTTTTCCAGGACACATGGTGACACCCCGAGTCATTCCATCGACGAAGAAACCAAAATAAGTGGCATTTTAAAGGGAAATACATTATAAAGTTTAAGATAGACCCCTCTCTAGGGTTTAGCATTTAAGAAGGTGCATGCATTTTTTTAGAATGACTTGTTAATACTCCATCAACTCAATACTCAAAGATGCCTATTTGGGGGTTTTTGGAGGTTGTGCACACTGCCATGCATGGTACAAACACAAGGCAGGCACAAAGTCCTCAAATTGGGTACAGAATTGTGTTGGTGATGTAGTTAATGGGAAAGAACAATGTTTCCAACGGGTACGCGTTACCCAAACTGAGTTTGATTGACGTCTATGCATCTCATTTGTGCCACCACTCAACACATACTAGCACTATGTGACATTTTAAGACCAATTCTGATACCTACAACACACGGTCACTTCTCACGACGTCAAGTCTCACAATGTCGATAGTCGGTTACACCCTTATCCCTCGGTGTTCAAGTCCCATAATTGGGTGTGACCTCAAAACTCCCAGTCTTGTTAAAATGACCCAAATACAACATTGAATCAGAGTTGGCATGCTGGGGGCACATTTCATGGCTAAACTCGTACAATTATCGAGTTTTCATTCGATTTTTGCCCCTTTATGTCACTTAGAGGAGCAAAACTTGAAGCCATTTCAAAATAACTCCCAGCACTGTCCTTGGCATGTTTTCCAGGACACATGGTGTCACCCCGAGTCATTCCATCGACGAAGAAACCAAAATAAGTGGCATTTTAAAGGGAAATACATTACAAAGTTTAAGATAGACCCCTCTCTAGGGTTTAGCATTTAAGAAGGTGCATGCATTTTTTTAGAATGACTTGTTAATACTCCATCAACTCAATACTCAAAGATGCCTATTTGTGGGTTTTTGGAGGTTGTGCACACTGCCATGCATGGTACAAACACAAGGCAGGCACAAAGTCCTCAAATTGGGTACAGAATTGTGTTGGTGATGTAGTTAATGGGAAAGAACAATGTTTCCAACGGGTACGCGTTACCCAAACTGAGTTTGATTGACGTCTATGCATCTCATTTGTGCCACCACTCAACACATACTAGCACTATGTGACATTTTAAGACCAATTATGATACCTACAACACACGGTCACTTCTCACGACGTCAAGTCTCACAATGTCGATAGTCGGTTACACCCTTATCCCTCGGTGTTCAAGTCCCATGGTTGGGTGTGACCTCAAAACTCCCAGTCTTGTTAAAATGACCCAAATACAACATTAAATCAGAGTTGGCATGCTGGGGGCACATTTCATGGCTAAACTCGTACAATTATCGAGTTTTCATTCGATCTTTGCCCCTTTATGTCACTTAGAGGAGCAAAACTTGAAGCCATTTCAAAATAACTCCCAGCACTGTCCTTGGCATGTTTTCCAGGACACATGGTGACACCCCGAGTCATTCCATCGACGAAGAAACCAAAATAAGTGGCATTTTAAAGGGAAATACATTATAAAGTTTAAGATAGACCCCTCTCTAGGGTTTAGCATTTAAGAAGGTGCATGCATTTTTTTAGAATGAGTTGCTAATACTCCATCAACTCAATACTCAAAGATGCCTATTTGTGGGTTTTTGGAGGTTGTGCACACCGCCATGCATGGTACAAACACAAGGCAGGCACAAATTCCTCAAATTCGGTACAGAATTGTGTTGGTGATGTAGTTAATGGGAAAGAACAATGTTTCCAACGGGTACGCGTTACCCAAACTGAGTTTGATTGACGTCTATGCATCTCATTTGTGCCACCACTCAACACATACTAGCACTATGTGACATTTTAAGACCAATTCTGATACCTACAACACACGGTCACTTCTCACGACGTCAAGTCTCACAATGTCGATAGTCGGTTACACCCTTATCCCTCGGTGTTCAAGTCCCATGGTTGGGTGTGACCTCAAAACTCCCAGTCTTGTTAAAATGACCCAAATACAACATTAAATCAGAGTTGGCATGCTGGGGGCACATTTCATGGCTAAACTCGTACAATTATCGAGTTTTCATTCGATTTTTGCCCCTATATGTCACTTAGAGGAGCAAAACTTGAAGCCATTTCAAAATAACTCCCAGCACTGTCCTTGGCATGTTTTCCAGGACACATGGTGACACCCCGAGTCATTCCATCGACGAAGAAACCAAAATAAGTGGCATTTTAAAGGGAAATACATTATAAAGTTTAAGATAGACCCCTCTCTAGGGTTTAGCATTTAAGAAGGTGCATGCATTTTTTTAGAATGAGTTGTTAATACTCCATCAACTCAATACTCAAAGATGCCTATTTGTGGGTTTTTGGAGGTTGTGCACACTGCCATGCATGGTACAAACACAAGGCAGGCACAAAGTCCTCAAATTGGGTACAGAATTGTGTTGGTGATGTAGTTAATGGGAAAGAACAATGTTTCCAACGGGTACGCGTTACCCAAACTGAGTTTGATTGACGTCTATGCATCTCATTTGTGCCACCACTCAACACATACTAGCACTATGTGGCATTTTAAGACCAATTCTGATACCTACAACACACGGTCACTTCTCACGACGTCAAGTCTCACAATGTCGATAGTCGGTTACACCCTTATCCCTCGGTGTTCAAGTCCCATGGTTGGTTGTGACCTCAAAACTCCCAGTCTTGTTAAAATGACCCAAATACAACATTAAATCAGATTTGGCATGCTGGGGGCACATTTCATGGCTAAACTCGTACAATTATCGAGTTTTCATTCGATTTTTGCCCCTTTATGTCACTTAGAGGAGAAAAACTGGAAGCCATTTCAAAATAACTCCCAGCACTGTCCTTGGCATGTTTTCCAGGACACATGGTGACACCCCGAGTCATTCCATCGACGAAGAAACCAAAATAAGTGGCATTTTAAAGGGAAATACATTATAAAGTTTAAGATAGACCCCTCTCTAGGGTTTAGCAGTTAAGAAGGTTCATGCATTTTTTTAGAATGAGTTGCTAATACTCCATCAAATCAATACTCAAAGATACATTAGATTTTTTTTTTTTTTTTGCTTTCCTTTTAAATATTTCATACTAAGTGCCAGAAATTTGGGGCACATTTTGAAATTTTTGAATTTCAGGAACGAAAATAATAATTTGAAATTTTAAAAAACGTGAGAGAGTGGTCCAATCAAATCAACCGCCTCAACTGCCACTCACAGCCCACCTTGCCTTTAATTTCGGAACAGTTCCATTTGCAGAGTCCTTCTAGTAATTGACTCTGTGGTTGCAGTTTCAATCAATTTTCTGAAACTGACGAATCTCTCTCTCTCTCTCTCTCTCTCTCTCTCTCCAGTTCGCAACTTTCCTCTTCATCTTCCCCATCTTCATCTTCTCCATATTCATCTCTTCTCCTTCAATCAACATACAGAATCCATGGCGAAGAAGAAGATTATTCGAGAAAGACGATCCAAACAACAAGATCTTGCCGATAACAAGATCGATAGCAACACTAGCAACACGGAAAGACAACGGAGTTCACAGGAGGGAAAGACAACGGAGTCCACGGATGAAATTGGTCTAAAGAATTTTGGAGATGGTCCCGATGCAATTCCATTATCAAGGGTTGATTTTGAAATGGCGGATGTTGAAGCAGACAAATTGAAGAAATTGGCTGAGGCTGCTGCCTTAATTGAGAAGAGTACGAGTACAGAGGAAGAAGCCAGTACAGAGAAGAAGAAACTAAAGAAGAAAGAGAAAGCAAAGAAGGAAGACCACGTTGAGGAAGTCCCTAGGAGATCGACCCGGAAACATCCAGCACCACCGAAGGCACTGAAGAAACGAACAAATCAGAAGGCTTCTAAGCGCAAGAATGAAGATGTAGAGGTGAAGCATACTCCTGGATTTGACCTATTCCTGTAAGTAATCACTTTTTTTTTTAAATGTCCTTCCTTTTTATCATGATGTTTAATGAATAAATAACTCCTTCTTAAAATCAAATTACATCACAAATTTTTTCTACCTTCTCACTTTGTCCTAAATTAATCTTTGTTAATTGTCATGTTTCACAATGCACTGTTATCCCATGTAACTTAATTGTTAAATCTGTAATCTCTGAAATTTAAATTGCCTTCTGTGTTATTTGAAGGTTTTACTTAAGTTTTTCAACTGTTTACTTATGACAGTAACCATCAAAAATCTACAATGGGATATAGAGGGAAGGATATGCCTCCCAAACTGATAGCACAGCAGTATAGAGTATTTCTCAACTTACCTGAGGATGAACAAAAAAGGTACGATCAGAAAGCGACGGAAGTCTCGGGTGATGAGGAGATTGATGTAAGCCAATACACTGTTCAGAAAAGAACAAATGATAATATCCAACCTGAGGCTGAAGAGCAACCGGAGGATGAGGAGGATGAGGAGGATGAGGAGGAGGAGGAGGATGAGGTCCAAGAGGAGGAACAGAATGACGATGACGAAGAATACAAACCCGTGGAGGATAAGAGCGATGATGATGAAGAAGATGAGGAGGATTTGGAGGAGGATAGGGAGGAACAGAAGGAAGATGAGGTAAGTGACCAACCTGTGGAACAGAGGAGGGAAGATGATAGTGACGATGAAGCCCATCATGGCAATGCCATGAATGCGTACATAAGATTCAAGTAAGTTTCTTCCCTAATCAATCATCTCGTAAAATTTTGTTTCAATTGTGAAGCCAATTTCTACTATTCTGCACCCTCGTTCTAAACTATTAAAGTCCTTCTCTAAACCATTAACTGTTCAAACATCATAATGCATGTTATTCCTTTAAAGTCTAATGACTTTATTTGATTTTAAATGTTTGAGGGTGTGTCTTATATGTTATGGATCTAGTACTTGGAATTGTAATTTAATTTTCTTTATTGTCTCATGATTGTTGTAGAAATGTTCAGACGCACAAGCTCAAGAAACAAGATCCTCGTTTGAAGATAACCGACGATGTCAAACAGAGGATAAACGATGAATGGAAAAGCCTGACAAAGTCCCAACAAGAACCCTATATCACAGCTGCCACCGAAGAAAGAGAGAAGAGGAAATCAGCTGGCACATTGAAGAGAAGACCAACCGGTGAGAAGGCCAAGCAGAAGAAGAAATCGGCTGCAGCCAAGTTGAAGGGCAAATCAAAGAAGAAGCTGAAGAACCCGAGGCGGTTCCAAAGCTTTATGAGCCTGCCCTCTGTTAAGGCTCTCTTCAAAGATATGACAGATGAACAGCAGTCATGGTTGACTGAAGTGGGGCTTGGAGGACTAAAGCACCTACAGATTTCAGAAACCCCTGAGGCTTTCAACAAATTCCTCTACAACTCATTCGACACCGAGGGGTCCTTGACGGCTCACGGCCGGACTGTGGATGTAACCCCGGAAGTTGTCGGCTGGCTCCTTGGAGTAAAATGCACCGGAACAACTGAGTTTCCGGAGGTCGATCCAAAGGTTGTACAAGAAGTGGCACACAGAATTGGCCTCGTCCAGGACAACACAAAGGTCGGTAAGTATGTTCCGCGGTTCTTGAAAAATAGGAAGCTGTTCAATGATGAGTGGAAGCAGAGGGCTGTTTGTTTAATCTTGGGGGCCCTAGGGATGCCGATCGGGCGACAAGGAGTCCGGTCTGGGCTGGCCAAACTTGTTGTAGATTTGGAGCACCTGAAAAAGGTGAACTGGGCGGAATTGTGGCTTGATCATCTGGTGAAACAAAATGTGAAGGCCCAGACTGGGGAAACCTTGCGAGGAAATGGTTGCGTGCTGATTCTTGTGGTAATAATCTAGCATTTTGTCATTTGTTTTATGATTTCTGTTTAATATGTTAATAGCTCCTTCTTAAGTTCTAATGTTGTGAGTATATTTTGTAGCTTCTGTACTTGGAAAAGTTTTGCCCCAAATTTCAAGAAAATCCCAAGGGCTGCAAAGACAAGAATGCAAGTCCCAGGTTGAAATTCTGGAAGACATCTGATGTTTCTAAGAGATGGAAGTATGTGTGTATGAATGAAAATGTGAGTAACCTTTTACATAAAACTTACAAATATGTTTTTATCAGTTAACAACCTTATCTTAAATGTTAACCTTTATACTCTGTTGTTCTTTGTAGTTGAAGTTGAAGAAAATGGATGAAGAGCCAATTACTGAGAAGGCTGTTGCACCAGCAATTCAATTAGTTCTCCCACCAGGGGATTATTTGAAGGATCTTTTGGGACAGCTGGCGCAGAATGCTGACCCGCAAACATTATTGGCCATGTTCGCGACTGTTAACAAGAGAAAGTCTGAGTTGGAGGAGGAGAGGGAAGATGGAAGAAAGAAGATGAAGGATGAGGAGAGAAAGAAGGAAGAAGATGAGAATAAGCAGGTAGATGAAAGAGCGGAAAAGAAGCAGGGGGATGAAACGGAGGAAGAGGAAGGAGGGGAAAAGAAGAAGGGAGGTGAAGAGGATAAACAAGAAGAACCTCCCAAGAAGAGGCAGAAGAAGAATCAGGATGAGGTTAGCTCTTCGATGGAGGTGGTCGAAGAAGTCAGATCTGACGATGACGATGAGGTAAGTGTATTAACTGTTTTAACTTTAGACTTGATGTCTCTGTTTCCAATTCTAACATTTTGTTGATTTATTAGGAGGAGGCATCCTTGGCTTCTTGGGCGGACCCAAGGAAAAACATTGATGGGAATGTCCGGGGAAAGGCGCGGTGGATCATAAGGGGGTCGAATCGGGTGTCGCTTAAGAAGCAACAAAGCAATCCTGAGGAAATGACATGTCTGCCAGAGATGCCTAGCCTGGAAGATTGTTGGATCAACTTCTTTTTGTCTCACAAATATGAGCCTAAGTTCGATAAAAAACCTTGGGATCCCAAGATTCCACTAAGCTTGCGAGAGTAAGTGTTATTTACATTCAAATTTCCTAAATAAGCTGTACAAGACACAAATTTTGTTTTTACTTATGGTTTGATTTGTTATTATATCTGCAGTGAGTTGGTTATTAACATTGCTGATTATGAGAAGGTGACGAGGTATGCCGCGTGGCGCTTCATGGATGGTAAATGGTTTGACAATGAAGTAAGTATTTCTTTTTGTTGATTTAACGTAGTTTCTTAACACATTCTCCCATCATCATCATAACACTTTTCTATTCACTTTTTAAACAATTAGGTCATCGATGCATATTTGCAATTGCTTCATCTGAAAGAAAGAAGCCGACCATTTGGTGGAATCCCTCGCATTTGGTACCTCGGAACACATTATGCCGTAAGTTCATTCCCTTTTCATTGGATAAAAACTCAATTTAAAATTCTTCCACAAAATAGCATCATTAATTTTAATTCTTGTTCAGCCAACGAAGGGTAATCGATATTTCCAAGTGTCCGATAAATACGGAGGAACGTGGAACGAGATGGGCTACGTAAGATTTACGATTTCTATCAATGCAATCTGCTTTATACATTCATATTTTGTTGAACTTATTTTATGTTGAATTTTTAATGAAATAGGTTGCCCTGCCCATGAATGTACATCGAACCCACTGGTTCATGATGGTCATTTCCTTTGTCGACAAGGAAATATACGTCTTGGACTCGCTTTCTGGACTTGGGTATGTTGAGAGGGATGTGGCTAGAAAAGTTAATCAAATTCACCAGGTGCTATCCTCCTATCCAGAGTACCATGATGACATCACAAAGTGGGATGTGTGGTACATGAATGACGACGTTCCCCAACAACCAAACGGGTAAAAAACTTATTCATTAACTCCACTCACCATTTTCTTAAACACACTATCTTATACATCACAACTGCATTCTATTTTAATCTCTCAGGTGTGATTGTGGCCCTTTTGTATGCTTCTTCATGACCCACTTGAGGGACCTGATTCCTAATCCAAAGAAGAACTTCTCTATTCAAGTGCAGCATCTGAGAATCTGGATAGCCAATGAAATGGCTAGATCAGACTACAACATCCACAAGGCCAAGATGTTTGAAGAGTTACTGAGCTTCAAGTCCATTGATGAGAATGTTCATGAGTTTGAAAGGATGTACAATTTCCCTTCTTTTCCTACTGTTCCATTGGAATCCGGGGCGAAGACGAGGAGGTCGGCACGAAAGTCGTCGGGGAAGAATGGAAAAAAGTGAATTTGTCTGTTATGTTGTTTGGGAATTTGTAATATGAACAATGTTTATGTCAGTAAATTTTGTGGGTTGTATGTTTGAGAGTGTATGTTATGAACAATGTTTCCCAATGATGATTAGGCAATGTTTGTTTGCTTATGATTTGATGACTTGTGTTGTTTTCTGAAAAATTGCTTGTGATTTTTTTTGAACACAAACTGTACAGTTAGTTTTACTTACGGTGCATTTGGTGTTGGCCAACTACCCTCACCTACCAAAACTGAATAAATAAATGCACTACTACATTATTAGGTACCAATTCTAAATTGTTAAGTACTCTATCTTAAAGTTAGATACCTGCATTTATATCAGCCAACCTACCCACTGCCCGCTTTTAATAGAATCTCCAACCACACTCAACTAACTCTTTATTTCTCTCTTCACTCTCAGATCTCATCTGTTCTCCTTCTCTTTCACCCTTCTCTTCTTTCTCTCTAAGAAATGTCTCAACATAGTGTAAGCTCTTCACCCTCACCAAGCAATCCACCTTCATATTCAAGAGGAGATTCATCCCCGAGGTCAGGGTGTAGGCCTGGGCAGTGTTTCTGTGGCCGTTACCCGGTAAGTCGTACCGCACATACGCCCGGAAATGACGGACGCGTGTTTTGGACTTGTGCCAAGCCTAGAGGTCAACAATGCAACTATTTCTACTGGGAAGATGAATTTCCCAGTCCTTGCTGTGCTCCAGATCTCCAACAACTTCAGGAGGAGGTAACAACGTTGAGTAGGAGAGTCGTAGGGGCCGAGAATGCTTCCAAAGCCCACTCTTTTCATGTGAAACTGCTGTATGTTGTGATTTTTGTCATTCTCATCGTTTTAATTTCAAAGTAAGATAGTTTGCTTCTCTATTCTGTTGTGTTCAGTTAAGTGTGAGACTCGAAGGGGCCGAGAATGCTTCAAAAACCCACTATTTTCGTGTGAAACTGTTGTATGTTGTGATTTTTGTCATTTTCAACATTTTAATTTCAATGTATGATAGTTTATCCTGTATTTAATTCTAATTCTGCTGTGATTAGTTAAGGATTAAAGTTTTGTTAACAATGATATCTCTGGGTTTATCTTAAATGAAAGGGTTAATATCATAACTGTTAAACTGACTAACTAAAGATTAATCAATGATATCTCCGTGTTATCTTATTCAGCTTAGTTCATTCTATAGTGTTAACAATGCTATCTAGGTTAAAAAGGAATCTTCCTGGGACCACCTTTTTTGTCCCGTAGCTGGCCTCTGGGACCACTTTTTTCGTCCGGTAGCTGGCATTTTCGTAATAACCGGCTAGTACCGGCTTAGCCGGTTACCTTTGGGACGCACCAAAGTTTTTTCCGGTGTTAATTCATCAGTACACGCTATATTCATCCATCCTCAGTCCAAAGATTATAGGATGCTTTTAGCCTGTCCTCACACGGAAGATTTCTCTATACATCAAACCTACATCTACAGTTTAAGTACAAAGCTATGGAGAAAACTTTCTCTTCACTTGTCCTACGTACCCGATGCTGTCGCTAACCCAGTGGTTTTGAACGGTGGTGTCACTCTCCACTGGATGGCTGCAAGAGTCTGTCTCACTACTGACGAAAGCGCTCCCTGCTCAAGTGCCATCATCGTATTCAACACAATAACCGAGGAATTCCGTTTAATGCCTCATCCTGGGAGGGAATGCTCCTCGCCATTGCTCCACACGCATCTGTGTGTATTCGAAACCAGGGAAGGGTCGTTAGGTTTTTGCTCAATTGTTACTCCAGTGGTTGATATACATGTGTTGGAGGATCACAAGAACTGGTCTTGGACAAAGCGACACACGATCGACCTCAGTCATGCTTTCTCTGATACCTCTCTTAAAGGGGTAATCTTTGTCGGCATAGACAAAGATTACAAATTGCTGGTGCACCTACTTGACAAGTTGTGCCTGATTGATATAAACGACGACAAGAGGCGAGTAAAGGTGTTTGATGAGACAAGTACAATGGGAGACCTTCGAACACTTATTGTGGTACCGTTATCGTATACCAGGAGTGCTGTCTCACTGTATCAGATAATTCCAGACCTAACTATCTAATGCATGAGCGTATGATCCAGATGAAGCAGAATTGCCAAACACGATTAATTTGCATGATAAGAAAGCGCAAAGGAGGGAAGTGACATCATTTGGGTTGTCTATTTCGTCCTCTCCGTCCTTCTGTTCTTGGCTATTTTTTTCTTACTTTTGGCATGTGGGTGGCAGGAGGTCTCTAGCATTTTTTTCTTTTAAGAAGACTCGATACTGGAACGTGTTCGCAGATAAATTCGAATGTTTATTTTTCTTCGTACTTTCTCATTCTATTAGTCATGATATAAGCAGCTATCTTATCAGAAAAAGGCATAAGCTAAACTGCAAACTTCCAATGAACAAGGAGGATTTACGCAATCCATTATTTATTTCAACAAGCATCGTCATATTATCCATGATTGAAGAGAAGCACAAGCGATACTACAGCACCAGACAGCAAAAAAAAGTTTAAACCCGGTTGTTCCTACAGATGTCTAATTCTCGTCAGTCAAATAGTATATTGCAACAAAAATTAAACAATGGTGAAGTTTATTGCAACATTTGAATCCCTAGGTAGGGCTTTCGCCCAAACCCCTAATCAGAGGAGGTAAAATGTAATTAACCCTTGATACTAGTATCCACTCCGCGCGCGTTGGCTTTGATCAAAAAACAGGCTTGCTAAACACGCATGTGATTCAATCACATTCTCTGTATTCAATCACACCAGCAGGAATTTCTACCTTCGCAACGAAATGTGACAGCATATTGCTCAGCATTTGAAATGTAATTCAGCATTTATGCAACCCCATCATGCCAATGCAATTAAAAATACCATAGGCATGGTATTGTTTACGAACTGCTAATCTCTCTTTTCGTCACAACTACACAAACAATTAAATTTTCTGATTTTCTAAACACAACAATAGCTTCCTGTACCTCCCAATATATTCTGGTTATAAGTGGAAAACTGCAGCTGCAATCACCACCAGCAGATTGAAAACACCTTAGACTGCCCACCGAGACGCGATCCTGAAGAGGATGGTGAGGCATTAACATTAAAAGTTGGGAAGTTGCGACATCAAAGTATTTGAGGTGCAGTGTTAACATATATATTTCATTAATAACAATTGATCATTTCGTACCAAATGCACACGTGGCTTCAAAACTGTTTGAACCTTCATAAAGGATCCTGCTCTAATAATTCCAAGCTGTGCTACATCACCTTCACTATATTTATGTTTTAGAACTGTAACATGACAATACTCAAAACAGAGACATATAAGTGGATGTTGGAACCTGGGGACGGGGCAGGACGACTACTGAGAGTAACTTCATAATGGCTAACGTACAGGGGCATTCCATAAGCCAACCGCCCTACTCAAGGCGCCTAGACAATATCCTTTGACAACTTGTTGTAACAGAACTCCTGTTTCAGAGCTCCGTTACCAGTTTGTTGTAGCGTGTGGGTATTCGAGCAAGAACGACGAGAGGAAAACAAGAACGAGACAGATATTTAACGTGGTTCACTAACGAATTCGTAACGAACCCGCTAGCTACTCCACGGCCAAAATCCGATATTTTATTGAGAAGAGAACCGATTACAATGCACGCTGTGGCGGCAACGGCAACGGCGCGACCCGAAACACCCACGCACACACTCTAACAAAGCTCTAAGAGCTCTCACTTCTCTGCCCCTGTGTGTATCAACGTGAGTACCAATAGAGGCTATTTATATAGCCAAACTAATGTGTGTGTGTGTGGCGGTGGAAGCCCACACCACCTTTGACTTTGACCATTACCAATTCAAAGTTGGAAACACATGTTTCCATGCACTATGATTTCTTTGCTGACTTGATTTCAAGTCAAACTCCAACACAACTAGGGGTGCGATTTCGGTTCAACCGAACCGGAACCGAACTGACTGAAGCCGGAACCGTTCGGTTTCGGTTCGGTTCAGCGGTTCGTGGGCTGGTTTCGGTTCGGTTGAACCGGAACCGATATTATATAATAGCCAGAACCGAACCCGACCTGGTAACCGGAACCGGATCCTTCACCCGGTTCGGTTTCGGTTCGGTTCGGTTCGGTAACCGGCCGAATACTTTTATTTTTATTTTATTTTTTGAGTTGATATTTTAGTTGTTGTATAGTTAGTGTGCCTAGTTGTAGTATTAATTAATGCTTATTAATTAACAAAGTTAGGGTTAGGTTTCATTAATGAAATTAGTGTTAGGGTTAGGGAGTTAGGGTTTAGGAAATGTTATTAATTAATACTATATTGTTTTAATGTACAAATTTAATGTATTTAAACTTGACAATACTTTTGACAAATATTTAAAAAAAACATCAAAACATGACAAATAAGTGGAAAAAATCAAGTAAACTTTTATTATTGATTAAAATAAAAAACATCAAATGTTAGAAAAAATTGCATCACTATAGTTTAAGTACATCCCAACTAGGTTGGCACCTACTTAACTAACAATCATTTGCATTTTTTCTAACTTACATACAAATTTATTGAAATTTACAAAAATACCCAATAATAGTCTTCATTTTTCAACCCGTCGTCTTTGGCAATTGGTCTACATCTAGGGGAGTGTCCGGGTCTATTCCCAATTCTTGGTAAAGTTCGGTGACCATAACGTCCAAAGGGTGTATGTTTTGTGTGCGTTTGTTGGCGTCGCTCCAATCCTTCGAGCATATGAGTACCTCCAATATCTCCGAGGTTAGGCACGATCTTTTCTCCGACAAAACTCGTTTACCTGCACTAAAAGTAGATTCGGAAGGGACTGTAGAAGCGGGAGGGGTTAGTAAATCACGTGCCATTTTAGAAACAATTGGATAAGTTCTTTCATAATTTTTCCACCAATCAAGTATATCAAAATTTTCTATGTCTCTCTCCGACACATTTATGAAATAATGTTGGTTGAGAAACAACGTTAATTCCGAGACGCAACTAGTCCCGGTGGGTGTGGCTTGTGTAGTTTCAAATAAAGAACCAATAGCGTACTTACTCTTACCCTTGCCCTTACCCTTCAGTTCTCGGATCGGTTCTGGCCCGGTTCCGGTTCCGGTTCTACCGGTTCCGGTTCCGGGTCGGTTCCCGGTTCCCCAATAACAGAAAACCGAACCGGAACCGAACTACCCACGGATTCGGTTCGGTCCGGGTAGTCGGTTCTTCGGTTCGGTTCCGGGTGGATTGTTTCGGTTGATTGTCTCGCCGGTTCGGGTCGGTTCTCGGGTGAACCGACCCGAATTCGCACCACTAAACACAACTAGTATGGAACAAATGAACTTTGAAAGGCAAAAAGAAACTAACTTTGAAAGATCAACTAAAATTTCTCAAAAGAAAAATTCAAATTGCCTTTTTTGAACAAATCTAAATTTATATTACCATAATTTAAACTCATATGGCCTTTTAAATAATTTTGAAGATATAAGGGTATTATAGTAATTTTATTCGACCTAATATTAGTTGATGTGTTAATATTTTATATTAACAGAAAATCGACCAGTTTACCTTATCATAATCCCTTAAATTCTCCAAATTTTCTCATTCCTACCGTCCAAATCGTGATCAATCCCTTATCTCTCCAAAATTTCCTCAAATCTCTCAAAATCGTTTCCGCTTTCTCTAGCAGCCATTATTCACTCTCAGTTTTTGTTCAAGAACAAAATTTACTGGGTTTGTGTCCAATATTTGTTGTTATTCATGTATTTTGTCAAATTGTATCACCATTTAAAATGATTTGTTCCTGTTTGAGCAGCAATGGCTCGAGAAATTGTCTTAGGATGTAAAAATTGGGAACTTTTGTGCACGGTTCATGGCAAAAGGCTTAGCTGACAGCGGTTTCAAGAGAGTTATACGGTTTTAGGAATCACTTTATGAAGGTAAATTTAGCTAGTTTGTGATCGGTTTGTTTGCTCTTGTTTGTCTTGATAGCCTTTCTCGAGTGAAGGTTGATTGGTCCTTGATGTAATTTATGAACTTTGAATTTTGCCTATGTATATAAAAGGCCCCCACTTGGTGATCGCTTAGGGCATCCAAAAGTCTAGAGCCGGCCCTAATTGTGACCATAAAAACGTGATTAATAAAATTTCCTCTAATTCCCCTATTAAATAGTAGTATGGGAAAATACTTACTTGGCATTGACATGTCAGCGACCAGTTTACCTTATCATAATTCCTTAAATTTCTCCAAATTTTCTCATTCCTACCGTCCAGATCGTGATCAATCCCTTATCTCTCTAAAATTTCCTCAAATCTCTCAAAATCGTTTCCGCTTTCTCTAGCAGCCATTATTCACTCTCAGTTTTTGTTCAAGAACAAAATTTACTGGGTTTGTGTCCAATCTTTGTTGTTATTCATGTATTTTGTCAAATTGTATCACCATTTAAAATGATTTGTTCCTGTTTGAGCAGCAATGGCTCGAGAAATTGTCTTAGGATGTAAAAATTGGGAACTTTTGTGCACGGTTCATGGCAAAAGGCTTAGCTGACAGCGGTTTCAAGAGAGTTACACGGTTTTAGGAATCACTTTATGAAGGTAATTTTAGCTAGTCTGTGATCGGTTTGTTTGCTCTTGTTTGTCTTGATAGCCTTTCTCGAGTGAAGGTTGATTGGTCCTTGATGTAATTTATGAACTTTGAATTTTGCCTATGTATATAAAAGGCCCCACTTGGTCCATCGCTTAGGGCATCCAAAAGTCTAGAGTCGGCCCTAATTGTGACCATAAAAACGTGATTAATAAAATTTCCTCTAATTCCCCTATTAAATAGTAGTATGGGAAAATACTTACTTGGCATTGACATGTCAGCGACCAGTTTACCTTATCATAATTCCTTAAATTTCTCCAAATTTTCTCATTCCTACCGTCCAGATCGTGATCAATCCCTTATCTCTTTAAAATTTCCTCAAATCTCTCAAAATCGTTTCCGCTTTCTCTAGCAGCCATTATTCACTCTCAGTTTTTGTTCAAGAACAAAATTTACTGGGTTTGTGTCCAATCTTTGTTGTTATTCATGTATTTTGTCAAATTGTATCACCATTTAAAATGATTTGTTCCTGTTTGAGCTGCAATGGCTCGAGAAATTGTCTTAGGATGTAAAAATTGGGAACTTTTGTGCACGGTTCATGGCAAAAGGCTTAGCTGACAGCGGTTTCAAGAGAGTTACACGGTTTTAGGAATCACTTTATGAAGGTAATTTTAGCTAGTCTGTGATCGGTTTGTTTGCTCTTGTTTGTCTTGATAGCCTTTCTCGAGTGAAGGTTGATTGGTCCTTGATGTAATTTATGAACTTTGAATTGTGCCTATGTATATAAAAGGCCCCCACTTGGTGATCGCTTAGGGCATCCAAAAGTCTAGAGCCGGCCCTAATTGTGACCATAAAAACGTGATTAATAAAATTTCCTCTAATTCCCCTATTAAATAGTAGTATGGGAAAATACTTACTTGGCATTGACATGTCAGCGACCAGTTTACCTTATCATAATTTCTTAAATTTCTCCAAATTTTCTCATTCCTACCGTCCAAATCGTGATCAATCCCTTATCTCTCTAAAATTTCCTCAAATCTCTCAAAATCGTTTCCGCTTTCTCTAGCAGCCATTATTCACTCTCAGTTTTTGTTCAAAAACAAAATTTACTGGGTTTGTGTCCAATCTTTGTTGTTATTCATGTATTTTGTCAAATTGTATCACCATTTAAAATGATTTGTTCCTGTTTGAGCAGCAATGGCTCGAGAAATTGTCTTAGGATGTAAAAATTGGGAACTTTTGTGCACGGTTCATGGCAAAAGGCTTAGCTGACAGCGGTTTCAAGAGAGTTATACGGTTTTAGGAATCACTTTACGAAGGTAATTTTAGCTAGTTTGTGATCGGTTTGTTTGCTCTTGTTTGTCTTGATAGCCTTTCTCGAGTGAAGGTTGATTGGTCCTTGATGTAATTTATGAACTTTGAATTGTGCCTATGTATATAAAAGGCCCCCACTTGGTGATCGCTTAGGGCATCCAAAAGTCTAGAGCCGGCCCTAATTGTGACCATAAAAACGTGATTAATAAAATTTCCTCTAATTCCCCTATTAAATAGTAGTATGGGAAAATACTTACTTGGCATTGACATGTCAACGTCAACCTTATTATTACAAGGAAAAAGTTTATAGAAAACTAGAAAACTTTAGACTGGGAATTAATGTTACGGGGATAGTATTATTGTGGTTAAAAAGCCATCAAAATTAACCTATATTTGTGTTGCAGTAGGACTAGGAGTCTTGTTTTTCGATGTACGCAGTAGGATTCTTATAAAAGGGACATCAGGGATAATTTCTTTCGGTAACTCGCTCCAGCTCCTGGTAACTCGATTCTTCAGCATAGTCTTTTTGTATATACACCATGAATTTCTTAGAACTATTTATTCGTACATTGTTACCTCCCAGAAAAGTCGACCACCGTCGTCGTCTTCCGGACGAAATCACGGTAGAGATACTCAGTAGGCTACCGTACAAACATGTTCTCAGATGCCGAGTCGTTTGCAAGCTTTGGTTGGCTCTAACTTCGTCGCCTTATTTCATTGATCTGCATGTTAAAAAATTCATCCCACGTCCCGTGTTCATCGTCCAGACCATTCCTATAACTGGCTGGGGAACCAACGGGACTATGGATTTGTTCATGATTGTCGACGACGACCGCGACAAACGAGAAGAAGAAGAAGAAGTTTCTTCAACACCACCACCACCACCACCAAACAATGGATTTGGAAAATTAATGGTGAAAAGGATATGCTGCGACAGCGTTTTCAAACTAAAAAAAGGTGAAAACCTGAGACTGACGACGTCCGGCTACGGACTAGTGGTGTTTAGGCATATGCCGGGTGGTCCACTATACGAAGTCTGGAATCTTCTAACACGAGAGCGTGTCACTGTGAAGGTACCACCTCTCCGAGAACTAGGAGAGTACGGTGTTAATTCATCAGTACACGCTATATTCATCCATCCTCAGACCAAAGATTATAGGATGCTTTTAGCCTGTCCTCACACGGAAGATTTCTCTATACATCAAACCTACATCTACAGTTTAAGTACAAAGCTATGGAGAAAACTTCCTCTTCACTTGTCCTACGTACCCGATGCTGTCGCTAACCCAGTAGTTTTGAACGGTGGTGTCACTCTCCACTGGATGGCTGCAAGAGTCTGTCTCACTACTGACGAAAGCGCTCCCTGCTCAAGTGCCATCATCGTATTCAACACAATAACCGAGGAATTCCGTTTAATGCCTCATCCTGGGAGGGAATGCTCCTCGCCATTGCTCCACACGCATCTGTGTGTATTCGAAACCAGGGAAGGGTCGTTAGGTTTTTGCTCAATTGTTACTCCAGTGGTTGATATACATGTGTTGGAGGATCACAAGAACTGGTCTTGGACAAAGCGACACACGATCAACCTCAGTCATGCTTTCTCTGATACCTCTCTTAAAGGGGTAATCTTTGTCGGCATAGACAAAGATTACAAATTGCTGGTGCACCTACTTGACAAGTTGTGCCTGATTGATATAAACGACGACAAGAGGCGAGTAAAGGTGTTTGATGAGACAAGTACAATGGGAGACCTTCCAACACTTATTGTGGTACCGTTATCGTATACCAGGAGTGCTGTCTCACTGTATCAGATAATTCCAGACCTAACTATCTAATGCATGAGCGTATGATCCAGATGAAGCAGAATTGCCAAACACGATTAATTTGCATGATAAGAAAGCGCAAAGGAGGGAAGTGACATCATTTGAGTTGTCTATTTCGTCCTCTCCTTCCTTCTGTTCTTGGCTATTTTCTTCTTACTTTTGGCATGTGGGTGGCAGGAGGTCTCTAGCATTTTTTCTTTTAAGAAGACTCGAATACTGGAACGTGTTCGCATAATTTGGAAATTCGAATGTTTATATTTCTTCGTACTTTCTCATTCTATTAGTCATGTTATAAGCAGCTATCTTATCAGAAAAAGGCATAAGCTAAACTGCAAACTTCCAATGAACAAGGAGGATTTACGCAATCCATTATTTATTTCAACAAGCATCGTCATATTATCCATGATTGAAGAGAAGCACAAGCGATACTACAGCACCAGACAGAAAAAAAAAAAAAGTTTAAACCCGGTTGTTCCTACAGATGTCTAATTCTCGTCAGTCAAATAGTATATTGCAACAATAATTAAACAATGGTGAGGTTTATTGCAACATTTGAATCCCTAGGTAGGGCTTTCGCCCAAACCCCTAATCAGAGGAGGTAAAATGTAATTAACCCTTGACACTAGTATTCGCTCCGCGCGCGTTGGCG
This sequence comes from Linanthus parryae, assembly GCA_023055425.1. Taxonomy (NCBI): domain Eukaryota; kingdom Viridiplantae; phylum Streptophyta; class Magnoliopsida; order Ericales; family Polemoniaceae; genus Linanthus; species Linanthus parryae. The sequence continues at coordinate 6,997,614 of JALGPY010000002.1, forward strand.
TTGATCAAAACAGGCTTGCTAAACACGCATGTGATTCAATCACATTCTCTGTATTCAATCACACCAGCAGGAATTTCTACCTTCGCAACGAAATGTGACAGCATATTACATAGGTTGCTCAGCATTTGAAATGTAATTCACCATTTATGCAACCCCATCATGCCAATGCAATTAAAAATCCATAGGCATGGTATTGTTTACGAACTGCTAATCTCTCTTTTCGTCACAACTACACAAACAATTAAATTTTCTGATTTTCTAAACACAACAATAGCTTACCGTACCTCCCAATATATTCTGGTTATACGTGGAAAACTGCAGCTGCAATCACCACCAGCAGAATTGAAAACACCTTAGACTGCCCACCGAGACGCGATCCTGAAGAGGATGGTGAGGCATTAACATTAAAGTTGGAAAGTTGCGACATCAAAGTATTTGAGGTGCAGTGTTAACATATATATTTCATTAATAACAATTGATCATTTCGTACCAAATGCACATGTGGCTTCAAAACTGTTTGAACCTTCATAAAGGATCCTGCTCTAATAATTCCAAGCTGTGCTACATCACCTTCACTATATTTATGTTTTAGAACTGTAACATGACAATACTCAAAACAGAAGACATATAAGTGGATGTTGGAACCTGGGGACGGGGCAGGACGACTACTGAGAGTAACTTCATACTGATTTTTTATTCAAACATTAATAACCTTCAATGTCCCGATATATTCTCTACTGTGTCGTACTTAGAAGATTAGAAATTTCTACATTACCGACTGACCATCATTTTCTATAGCTACGGAGATACCGCCGGCCTTGGAGAAGAAAACACCATCATCTAGTTACCACCTGCAGAGGAAAAAATAAATAAATCATTGTTTCAGTTTAGTTGTATCCAAGCAAGCCACTCAAGACATGGTCCTTTTATGGTATTCAAAGACAGAGTGACACATATATGTGTTAAAGAACAGTAGCTTGTTTCTTTCTCAGATTCATTCATGGGGGAAAAAAATTATGCTCCCATATATGCGAGCAATGAATGGTAGCTTCTGTGAGCAATGAATGTCTGTTTTGATCAAAGCCTACCCTGTTTCTGCCTTTAATCAAGAAATGTTATTCTCATAAATTCAATTGAAACATCAAAATCAAGTTTTTCAAAAAACCCATTCAGTGCCTGAGGCAGTGTAACTTTTTGGTAAAATAAAAACTGAGTGTTGTAACTAAGTGAGGTCCTGTAAAGTATCAATATCAAGTACAATATCCATATCAGACCCCAGGAAAGGTGGACTTAAACGCTATTCCTGTTTCAACATATATCTATGATAAACAGGTTCCTATTCCATCGAGGAGATGCACTTGCCGCTTCTGAAATACTATTGCCACCACAGCCTGAAGAAGCAAAAGTGGCAAGCCAACTATCGGGATGCAAACAGCCATTTCCACATTACTCTGATTTCCTTTTATTTGTCATTTGTTTAGATCCTCGGGAAGAAACATGATTTAACAATAGTGATGTATCTAAAAGTATCCACCCAGGCAACAGACAAGACTTGCAATTTGATATTAGCAAAATATATCTGAAGCTACACTGCCATAACCAGAGGTTAAGCTCCGGGTGCCTGATATATATCCAGCATAACTACCATCTTGACGATATCCGTGTCTCGGGGACAGTAGCTCAACCAACATCGTAACAAAATAAAAAAACCAAAACACGTAGGTGAAGATTATTAAGAATGTGTATAATGTGCTGAGTATACATGAAAACATAGAACATCAACAGAACACACAGTGACATCATGCCAAAATTCAGAATTCACTAACCCAATACCTTTTGACTGAAATTGGATTTTCAGAGCAAGAACCTGAAGCCTCCCTCTCCCTCTCTTCGCTGATACTCCAATCCCAAGCCAATTTTAAGTTCATCAGCATTCTTGCCTTGCAAACACTGAGGGAAAATCAACTGACTTCCTCAAATCGCAAATCATCAAGGAGACACATGTATTCTAGACCGTGCACCAAATGCAACTAACCTTTTGAAGAGTACCCAAGCGTATATAGGACAATCCCTGTCATTATTGAGTATTTTGCACACATCTTCATTGCGTATTTAATGCTGTGAAGGAAACCTAAAGGTATAGAAGAAAGCCACAGATTCTGCAGACAAAAAATACACAGGAAGGTGTATAAATAGAAATTAGTATATAGTAGTACAATGCATTGCATCTCATATATGGTTTTATGTAATGATGTTGAGTTCCATTCTATTACGAATCCACCTTAACATTACAGTCCGAAAACCAACGGTTTTAAACAAAATCATGTGTTACCATTATGAACACACTCAATGTTAACACAGGTATAGATGCAAAGAAACGTTAGCAAATGCAAGTATAGAGAACCACTGAATCGAGTTATACAGTAGAATCTTTCAGACATTTTATCAATCACATGAACTGCAAACTTCAGCAATAATCGACAACTGATTGTATGCTTGAGATCATACCTGAGAATCAACTACTTGTATGCTTCTGTCAAGTTCAAATTCTCTACCTCCTTCATCAGTCGACCAAAGCCTAAAATACCATGTAGGGGAGCTCGGACTCAAGGATGTATGAAAAGACGTAGCCTGATTAACCTGATGAAAAGAAGAAGTACAAAATCAAAACCAGGATATCAGCACAAATTCACGAGGCTAGAGAATTAAGCTATTAACAACTGAACACTTAAAAGATGGTGTACCTCCACAGTTATTAGTGCTCGTACTGGTAAGAGAATACCAATCACACAACAATTTTAACCTACTACTATTTCAAGACTTGTCCTGTTATCTCATTAATTTCATCATAGCTTTTATCCTTTTAATTCTATGCAGTTTTGATTATGCATATATAGCTTATGTTCAATCGGCATGATAGGGTCGGCCTAAACATTATACACATACTGCCTCTATTCTTAAAAGAACAGAGTGTTCTAGAATAGATGCAAACTCTTGCAATGAGAACAATAGGTATAGCCTATTTCATAATCATCAGTTAATATGCATCCACATTGATAGCAGCAGGATAAAACGCATCAGCAGTGCTTATGATAGCAGCGTGGAAAAAGTAGAACTATGACCACACAGTTGCACATAAGTTGCTGAAATTAGAAGCATGTTAAGTTTCATCCTAATCCCGTTTCCGGTGACTTATTGTCTGCAAATTCGGTACCTAGGATCAAACCTGTTCCACGAATCTGGGAGACAGGAGAGAAGTTAACACAACAGCCATCAAAGTTTTACCATTCAAAGAGGCGATGAGTTTACAGAACTACCCCTCCTATGATGGGGCTGTCAGAAAAGGCTTTCAACCCATCCTGGAATTTCGGAGCAATACCATTTACTTGATCCAGGATATTTCTTTCCCTGTAAATCTCAATATTTAACCAACCAAACTATTTCAGTCAGTAAATTTTCAAACATTCTAATATAGGATCAGTTAGTTTTTAAACAGACTGGAGCTATTCAAATCAATATCAGCCACAAAAATTAAGGTTATTGTAGCATAGTAGCAAAGTAGAGACACGGAGAACAAAATTTATAATTTCGAAGCAGCAAAGAAAACACAACCACAAAACCTGTCAATCTAGATAGAATATAAGATATATAGACCTCATCCTCCCCAATGCCCTGCATAGATAAGCAGGAAAGAGTAAAAAGTATCAACCCTTTATATTTTTTGGATCAATCAGTCTTTGCATCCATCATTTTTGAGCAACAAACCAATTAAGAGACTACTGTACACATTAATTAAAGTGCACCCATTGATTAGTAAAATTTGTTTCGCAGCATGCACTGTTGCTTGATTTCTCGAGTTTTTCATTTCAGCATTCTATTCAAAACACGTAGAATCATACATAAAGCTTCTTCTAAGATACATGGTCTTGTTGGGAGGATGAGCTACTGACCTAAATGAAAAAATATGAGCTTTAATACCTCAAATGAGGAAGAAATTGTGGGCTGAATAAACAGCAACACGACTACAGTTCATCACTTCTGGATTGCTTACCAAGCAAATGCAGAAATTGAAAAGTAGTTTACCTTGTCGGGAGAAATTTGGTAGAAGGTTTGCTTGACTGAAACTTCAGTTCAAAGCAGCAGATTCTTACATCCAACTTCTGTCAAATGGATCAGCTTGCATCAGCTTCTGGGCTATGGTGCTGCTTTGTTTTTAGAGGTACATATATATGGGTTTACTCAGAGTTTCATCGGGTGAGAGGATGTAGGCATCTCAGAGTTTCATCGGGTGACATCCCTAATGCCACTAATAATCTAATTCGTTGAAAAGACAACACCCCAAAACGACAAAGTCATACTACCTCTATTTCTTCTCTATAATACTAGTTTGACTTTTATCACTATCCACTGAGTCACTTTGACCCGGTGATTTGGGTAGCGAAACGAAGCAACTTTTTTGATAATTTTTTCATGGCGTGTAGAGTAAAAGCTGCTCTATAACACAGTGACAAGTTATGAAAAAATCGAATCGTTTTGCTATCCAAATCATATGGTCAAAATGACACATACGAATCAAAGTCAAACTGGTGTGATAGAGAAGAAACGGAGACAGTAACATCTCCATTCACATAGCAATGCAAGATGTCCACATATTCATGGACATCAACCACAAATAGTAATTAATTACTACAATGGAACATCTATCTAGTCTAGTTATAAAACAAAATGAAACTTTGTCACGTGCTGCTGCATTAATTATGTCTCAAGTACCACTCCGTCCCAGCTCTTTCTACCCAAACTGACTTTTGCTACTATTCACTTGGTCACTTTGACTCGTTGATTTGAATAGCAAACTGATGCAATTTTTCGACAATTTTTTCATGATGTTGTAGAGTAAAAGTTTCTCTATAATACGGTGAAAAAATTATCAAAACATCATATTATTTTTCTATTCAAATCAACCGGCCAAAGTGACCCAGATACGAGTCAAAAAGTCAATTTGGGTAGAAAGAGCTGGGACGGAGTGGTAATTAATAACTTTTCTTGATGAAGTGTTAGACATAATCTGGAAATAGAGGAGGTGAACTTAAAATAAATTTCGGAGGATCCCCGATTTTAGAATGGATAACATCATATCATGTCTGTCGTATCCTATTGCTACAAGCCTACAACTAAATACTGTTTTCTCTCTAGATATGTTTAGAGGCTCCTTTGTTTCTTCATTCTTCCCTGCTGCTGCTTTCTTCTAATCTTCCTCCTTCCCTACTTTTTCTGAAAGAAAATACTGTCATTAGTTGTAAATATATCAAGGGATTATCATAAGATAAGAAGTAGTGGTACAAGATATCCCATTCATAATAATAAAGGGTTGGTGAAAGAGAAGCAGATCTTGCAAGTATCTTGAAGAGTTAGATACTTGCAAGTTGTCGAAGAAGAAGGTTCACAATAGAAGCAAACCAAGTCCAGAAGAGATGAAAATGGAAAAAAACTTGGTCAAGGTTGCTTAAGTGCATGTTTGGGAACTCGGATTTTAATCCGTTTAATTGAATTCCGTTTGTTACGACATCAAATTTTAAGCTCAAAATCTGCAGATTAAAATAATCTCAGTGCAATTGTATAATCTCCGAAATTGTGGATTATGCGGCTGAAAATCTCAGAAAAAATAATTTTAATGTGTTTTTAACATTAGCCTGATCGTCATTTATAAGTGGGTGTATTCAAGTAACTGAATGTATGTCTTTAAATTTTGTCAAATTATCAAATTAATTATCTAAAATATCAGCTCATACCAAATGGATTTGGATTTTCAGTTCAGCTGAATTTTTCACTCAACTTTTTTCAGCCAATTTTTTCATATTTTCAGCTAATACGAAATAGGGGCCTAAAAGTCAATGTGGATGCTTTTTGGAGTAACGCAACTACGCTGACGTAAGAGATTGGGAAGGTTAAAAAGAGAGAGAGAGAGAGAGAGAGAGAGAGAGAGAGAGAAGCAGATACTGTAGACATGTATAGTACTGCAGCAGGCTCATATAAGCTTTCCCTGAATTACCACTACTTAATCTTGCAAGTTCATCCACAAGAAAATTATGCACGATATAAAAAGAAGTTAGCATCACATAACAGAATAACATACCTTATACACAAACCAACCACATTGCCGCGATAAAAATCAATGCAGACACCAAGATAAGGACGCCAATGCCGATCACCCATTTCATCATAAAATATCGACCTGTGATAGGTCTTTCCAGTAGATCCATTCGATCCCTGATGGTCTGCTTTCCAGTAACTGGTTTAAGCTCTTTCTTCAGTTTCTTGATGAGATCAGCAGACCTGTATTCTACATAATCAATTTCACATGACATATGCGAGAACGCATCGCACTGCGTCATGACCCTGAATATTGCAATCGCAAAAGCTACTGCGACGAGGTATGCCGCGACAATTAACCAGCATACAACTTGACCCACAGTGTTCGTTGCTGCAAACAGTGTGCAGAAGCCAGAGCCAGCAAGATACACAATAACATTCTTCAACAACTGATAAAGTGCCTTGCCACACTCTCTGTTTAAGGTGTCCAACTTCTTTCTGATCTTTGCTCTATCTTTCTCTATATCAGCGAGTCTATTCAATGATTCAGGACTAAGAGGCCAAGGCCCTGAGTCTACAAAAGAGAATTTCAGATTTATTTCAACAATGTAAGAAAAGGAATTTGTATTTCAGAAAAGAAAGTGAGATTACCATTTCTAGAGAACTGGCATTGTTTCAACAATTTCAAAATTAAGACAGTTGTAAAAGAAATTGCCAGCTCTGGTATCATCTTCTCATCCTCCCAACTTATATGTCCTTGCATCCCCGCACGACCAGAACCTGTCCATAATAGAAACAGTTATCGACTATCACACTGTGCCTATTCATGCACTATAGGGGGGAGAAATTGAATTACCAATTCCGGATGACGAGATTCCTTCACCTCCTCTTGAAGAATTGACACAAGTTTTGAATAAACTGGTGATCTTTGCAGTTAGAGCGGACACATCTGAACTTGCTAATACACTTAGCATCTCATCCTTTACTTGTTCCTGATTCGCTGCATTCCCAGACTCTGTCATTACACAGTCATTGATAATCAAAAATCAAAGCAAGAAAATCAATCAATAATCCAATCAGAAATCAATCAACTAATCAAAGAATCATAGAGACAAAAATGAACCAATGATGAGAATGCGAAACAAATTAACAAATTCCTATATTAGAAAACAATCAAATAAAGGCAGATATATAGATCACTTCAAGGGGATTACACCTCCAACCAACAATTGAGTGAAATATTTTTTGGACTGGTCAGATATCCTCCTAAGACTCCTATTCATACTAAGATAGAACAAATTCAGGATATCTACCCCAGATCATCAAAGCATATATCTGGCATAGTTCTGGCCATTGGCCAGGTGACCCGAAAAGCTGCTCGGCCCAGGCCGAAAATATGTGGACTTGGGCTTTATAGTTTCTTTAAAACGTAGGGTCGGGCTTAAATTATTGGCCTGAACTTTTATAGGGCTGGGCTTGGATTTCAGAGGCCCGGCCCACTGTGTTAAATAGATAAAAAAATTGCATATATAAGGTTATATATATTCTTATTTGACATTATCAACTACTTGTCATGAATAATATTATAAATTGTAAGATCAATAATTAGGGGTCCTCTACCATATTGTTTTGTGTGTGTTACACTTCCTAATAAAAAGTCGAAATGAATGTCGAAAATGAATACATTACTTTCACTATATAATAATATGACATTTAAAATTATATGCCCCAAATTCGAGCTGGGGCCTTAGAAATTGAACACTGGATGGGCTTGGGCCTCTACTTTTGGTCTGATGTATGGGCCGCGCAGTGCTTGGCTCGACAAAATTTACCTTGGCCCGATGATGGCCAGCCCAAACCCGCTCAACCCCGGGCCATGGCCACCTCTAGTCTGGCATCAATATCCAAATCCTGAAAATACGATAACCCTTTGCCACAGGGCCGTTCAATGCTCCTGAGTTGGCTATTATAACCCTCTTGTTCTTCATTGTTGTATCCATCTCTAGAATAATAGGAATAATTCAGGTTCTTTTGCTCATGTATTATATGTTTTAGTTTCATATGAGAGAAATATCCGGGATATTGTTCCATTCAAGTTTCTGGATCTTTTTTTTTTTTGAGGTAAATACTGGTATATTATTAAATCGCTGGATAAATTGGGCTTGTGAGGCCCATTACATCATTTTGTAATGCCTTTGATGCCCAGTGGGGCTCAACATTAATCCATTCTCTACTTGTTTGGGTTACCCGGCCTTCTTTTGCGTGCAAGTGAGCCACGTGGTTTACACCACGTCCGTTGAAACTTATCTTGAAAGCTGAGAACTCTCTCGAAAGCTCAACTGGCTCTTTAATAATCGTTCCTATCTCCGAGAAGCTTTCCCCTTTTCCAACCAGTGCCTCTTCCATTTCTGAAACCACCGCCTTTGCATCGGATCCGATCTCCAACTTTCTGCATCCAAGCTTTAGGGCAAACCTTATTCCATCTCTGATGGCTTGTCCCTCCGTTGCTCTGGGTTTGGATCCGAAAGCTACTGGTTTTGCGAAGGTTCCGATGTACCGGTCGTGTTCGTCTCTGATGACTCCTCCGGCGCCGGCTGTTGAAGTTTTCGGATCCCACGCTCCGTCAGCTTTGCCACACCGGGCTCTGGTGGTCGCCAGGTCTGAGACAGCAAGATGGATGAGGTGATTCGTTTGACTCTAGTTTCGTCAAAACTTTTCATTTTCTCCTCCACAGATCTGAGTATGTCTTCTGCTCTCCCTCTCTTGTTCTTGAAAATGAATTGATTTCTGTTCGCCCACAATTCTGATTCTGAAATGCACATGACGATTTGATGTACCATTTTATCACTTTTGCTTGAGCACACTTGATGTTCCAACCAACTGCCAAAATTGCATCTCCGATGATACCCTTTCTGATCTGGAAGGATCTCCTTCCAGATCTGTTTGGCTAAAGGGCATCGAAGGAAGAGATGAGACTCATCTTCGTCTTCTTGTTCACACAAAGCACACTTTGGACTTACGTCCACACGTCTTTTGATCAGATTTACTTTTGTTGGGAGAGATTTTTTCCACCCTCTCCGTGCTGGAACTAAATGTCTCCGAGGGATCTTCAACACCCAAAATTTGTTCAACCAGTTCTTATCTTGGTCACTCAAGCTTCTGTTGTCATCTGAAGGGTCTTTTGAAAGCTGTATAATTGCGATTTCATACCCTGTTTTGACACTGTAAATTCCTGAGTCAGTGTGAACCCAAATAAGTTTATCTTCCGCTGATGATTTTGCTAGCGGGATGCGGAGAATGTCTTCTACTTCCACTGGCCAGAACACCTCTTGAAGCTTCTGTCGATTCCATGTGCCCTCTATGTGGTTAATTAGATCCTTAACCATGACTGACTGCTGTTGAGGGGCTATTGTGATCGGCTTATAAGGGTACCCTTTGGGGAGCCATTTATCTGTGAAAGCATTCACTTTTGAGCCGTCTCCGATTCTCCACCTACACCCTTTTACGATGACGTTTCTGCTTGCTAATATTAATATACTTCTCCACGTATATGAGACATGTGAAGAGACTTCCACCGACCATATGTCTTTCTGGTTACACTACTTTTTCAGCATTACCTGACTAAGCAGCGATTCTGGGTTCTGTGCTATTCTCCAAAATTACTTGCCCAGCATTGAAAGCCTGAAGGTCTTTGAAATTTAGACCCCCCCCCCCTCCTTTGTTCAGACTATCCCACGCGATCCAGGTGATACCCTTGCTTTGTTCCTCTTGACCCCAAAAGAACTTCCTGCTGAGTGCTTCAACCTTTTTGCAAATTGATTGACGTAGTTTGAAGCAACTCATCGTATAGGTAGGGACTGCTTGGGCTACCGCCTTGATTAAAGTTTCTCTTCCTGCAAAAGAGAGTAAGTTTCTCTTCCAAGATTTGAATTTACATTCAACTTTTACATTGACAAAATTAAAATCTAATCTTGTCTTTTCCAATTGTTGTAGGCAATCCCAGATACCGATCGTGGGACTCAACCAGATTCACTCCTAGGAAGCTGCTCAGATCCTCTTTGCGCTGTTGCTCCAGATTAGCAGAAATACCACCGCGCTTTTGTCCAGATTAATTTTTTGGCCAGAGGCCCTCTCGAAAGATTGTAATAATTGTAAAATCACTTCCATCTCCTCTTCTGTAGCTTTAGAAAAAATTATACCATCGTCGGCAAAAAATAAATGGGTGATAGTAGGACCCTGCCTAGACACTGCCACTCCTGACAGAAAGCCGTCTTTGTTTGCTGTTGTAAGTGATCGGAGAGGGCATCACCACATAAGAGGAAAAGATAGGGCGACAATGCGCACCCTTGCCGGAGACCCCGATGAGGTAAGACTTCCCCACAACACTTACCTTCATACGCAAAGCTAAAACTGGACGTAGTAATACAATCCATAACTAGCTCAATCCACTTAATTCCAAAACCATAACGCTCCATACAGGCACGGATGAAATCCCACTCAACACGATCATAGGCCTTGGACATGTCAATTTTCAGAGCGAGATACCCTGTTTTATCTTTCTTTCGATACTTCATGGTGTGTAGAAGCTCGTAGGCTAGCAATATATTGTCCGTTATTAGCCTACCGGGTACGAATGCACCTTGGTATACTGAGACAATATCTGCTAACACTTTCTTAATCTACTTGCCATAGTTTTTGTAACCAATTTGTAAACAATTGAACAAAGACTAATTGGGCGAAGATCAGAGGGTTTATGTACCTATTCACCTAGGGTATTAGGGTTATAATTGTTTTATTAAACTCGGACATACTCCTTCTTCCATTCAATACCTCCAGGCAAACTTTCTCGACATCAGGGCCCACTGTTCCCCAATAAGTTTGGTAAAAAGTTGCTGAAAAGCCAACAAAACCCAGGGCCTTCAGAGGGCCCATTTGGCTTAACGCTTCGTGAACTTCCTCACTAGAATATGGGTTGTCCAACATCGATCTGTTTGACCCTCTGCCACATCTGGTAGCTCATTTAGAAGGGGTTCCATATCCACTCTTAACGGGTTTGTGGAAGTAAACAACTCAGAAAAATATTTTGTCAAAATAGAGATTACCTCACTTTCTTCAGTCTGCCACACCCCATCTACGTTTTCGAGGCCCTTCAAGGCATTTATGGCTTTGCGAATTGTGGCTTTCCTGTGGAAAAAAGTTGTATTCCGTTTTGCAGCCATTGAACACGGCTTCTTTGAAGCCATAACTCCTCCTCCTTGAGCATGAGCTCATTAATTTGGCCTTTGACTTTACAGATAGCCTCTATGTTGTTGATAAAACCTCCATTGCCATCTAGCTCCCCCAAACGTTTGCGAAGTTCTGACAGTGGTTTCGTGATGTTCCCAATCTCCCTTTTCTCCCAAGCTTTCAAGCTTGCTGCTAAGTTCGCAAGCTTAGCAGTTAAAGGCAGATTAGTAGGCATAGCTCCCCATTCTTTTGTTATGAGCTCCCCACAACTCGGGTATTTCTGCCAAAAGGCCTCAAATTGGAACCGCCTACCACCCTTTCTTTTCGGTTTGTCTGCTTCCCACACTAGCTGTCCGAAACAGTCGCTAAGAGATGATTTACTTTACTAGACGGATAAACCGTCATCCATTCTAGACTAGTAACCACTCTGTCAAGGCGTTCATTGATAATTTCCCCATTCCTGGAGTTACTCTCCCAAGTGAAATCTTTGCCGTGATAGCCCAAGTCGAAGAGATTTAAGTTCTTGGAGTACTTCGCGAAACAAACTAGCTCCTTGTTCATCGAAACTCCTTCTTCCTAACTTCTCTGTACACTTTTTTCATGGCATTAAAATCACCGATTACTACCCAGGATCTGTTTTTCGTACCTCGAATACGCCTCATTAACTCCCAAGAATGGTGACGTTCTCTTGACTCAGGATTCCCGTAGAAGCCCGTTAACTGCCACTCGATTTGCATTGCTTCATCGTGAACAATACAATCGATGTACCAAAATGAGCTCGACCAAAAGAGAGCTACCCCCCCCCCCTTCTTCCTCGACTACTTGCACACTTTCCTTCATATACTGCCAACTTCCTCTTTATACACAACATCTCACTCTCAGACAGTCTTGTTTCCATAAGGAAAACAAAACTGGGGCTATGGCTCTTCACAAGATTGTGAAGCGCCAAGACATTACGAGGGTTGCCCAGCCCTCGTATGTTCCAGCTAGTAAGACTCATTGCATTGAGGCGGACCGATCCCCTGTCTCCGCCGGTTCAATATTGGTTGTACACTCATCTACCGTGTCCGTCCCTGCTTCACTCATCACTGCTTCCTTGCTGAAGTTCAGTTGGCGTCCTTTCTTATTTGTGAAGACTTCAGCCTCCGATTGTGAGGAGGTGGGCTGAAGTATGTGGTAGACTCTTTCTCTTAGTTAGATCCGACGTATTCTATTGAGCTATGGCCTTATTGATCAACGTAACCCGACTCAAAACTGTACTGTTCTGCTACACGTTGAAACCCTCCACCACCGATTCGACAAACTTTCTAACCTGGTCCATCTGACTGTCCGTGGTCTTTATCCCTCCGCTATCATCAGTCTGCATAACTTCTTTTGTATGATTCGGACTTGTTGTACCTGAGTTCAGGATCGAGTCTGATTCACTTCGGGGGCTTCTTGGATCAGGGACCTGGCCATCTTCTCGTTCATCCTCTTCCATATCCGTTTCTGGCTTCTTCTGTTTTTCTCTTTTTGGACTTTGTTGTTCTCTTTCTACGGTCGGCTCCTCCTTCGCTCTCGATGGTTTTTTCTTCAGAACTGGATGATAAAGAAGAAAAGGGCCGTAGCCTTCTTATAGATGCTCCACTTGACCCTGGGTAAACTCTTCACAATGTTTGCTATCGTGCGTAAACCTCCCACACCAGCAACATAGGGACGGTATTCGCTCGTAGCGGAAGTCAATCCATATCCTTTCCTTCCGTATTAATGCATGAACTCCTCGGAGTAGAGGTTCGTTTATAGGGAAGACGAACCTTAACCCTAACATAATTGCCCTCCTCACCTTCACTGTAAATCCACTTGTCGGCATCGACTACTTCACCCACACTAGATCCAATCTTGCGAGCACCCTCTTCCTTGACATACTGAATAGGTAGCCCCAAGATCTGGATCCATAAGTCGAAACTCTTGAAAGGTACATCCTTCGTAGGGTCTCCCAACTTCCAAGGTTGTAGTAGCAAAACTTTCCTCTGGAAGATCCAAGGACACCCAGCGAAAACTCTATCAAGAGTATTCTGATTCGGGAAACAAAACAGAAACGTATTAAAATCAACCTCCAGAATTGTGATTTTCTCACCTTCAGACCAAATCCTTCGGAACATGCCCCTCATGGCTCCCGCGTTGACCCGATGTTCATCTGCAAACATCCCCAAGAGACAGTGGGCAAACTTTCGGTCTGCTTAATCACATTATTCCTCCTCAAAAATCACTGCCTGATTCTCTTTTGCAGTGTACTCTGCCGGGATCCTGCTTGGCACTGCCATCTTCCTCGCCAATCACGTCGATTCTGCATCGTCGCCGCCTTGTTTCGCCTCGAAAGGTTTACCGCCGCTAGGGTTTTCCTCCGACAAAGCCGGAGCACTCTCAAACTAATGAATACGAAACCTCTTTACCTACTAAGTTTCTGGATCTTTTAAATTGGATGAATCATATGTATGGTAACACGAACAATATAATTAGCAACTCTTGGATTTTCAAGAGAGGATCTTCTTCTTCCATTTGTTGTTCTTTTCTCCACTTACTGCTATACCTTTTTTTTTTTTTTTGTTATAAGCATGGCTACCATGTGATGTGTGTAATATGTTAACCTAATATCTATTTAGCCACGTCTGATCTAATAACGTGTTTGAGGATTTTGTTAAGTTGTCTTAAGCTAATTGTTGAAGGTAACACGAATCAAAACTCTGGTGTGACTACGTTGCTTTTGTCCTGGTCGGCAAATTGTATGCTGATAAGCCTTTTTATAGACAGGTAAGGAATAGAACAGACTTGCTCTTACTATTTAAGGTCAATAAAACCGACTATGAAAACAGATGTAGCCTAATTTCACTAAATCCCCCTCCCCCACCTTCTCAGTTTTCGTAAGTGCCTATCCCGTCTTACTTGGTTGGCGTAGTTGTCAGGAGCATTTGACGAGTTCTCTTCATAAAGTTCTTTGTATATTTAGCCTTAGACACATATTGCTTATTGCAATCAAGCAATGTGCATATAACTGGAAAGGGACGCAGTGTCTAGGGTATTGTCATCTATGTTTGATCACGGCCAACGAAAAATGCCCCCTTCTCATAGAAGGAACATGCAATTGTTTACTTGTTTGAAATCTCAATCTTAACGGTTATCTCTCCTTATTTATCTCCCCCTGTACTAGAAGTACAGGGAGTTGCAGTATTTTGTGTTTAAAAAGTAAGTAGAATGAGTAGCAATATTTTGTGTTTAAAAAGTGCAAGATAGGATACCAATATAATATGCTTCAGGAGGATATTAAGACTTCACCCCTGGCCCCTACTAGGGGATACAACCTATATTTTTGTATACGTGTAGCACAAGGTTTTCAAACCCGTGGGTCAGCGCAAAGCCGCAAACCCGTAGAGGGTGGGTAGACTCGACTCGTGACCCATGACCCGAAACTCGCCCGGGTCACGTTTTACTTAACTATTCATTTTTTTAAGTACACGTTGTGGAATGTTGAAGTTATTTAATCTTTGATGTTTAAGTGCTACATTATTTGTCTTTATGTGTATAAAATTGTTTCAGTAAAAAATAGCATTGTTGATATTTGTAAATAAAAAATACAAGATTTAAATTTAAACGTTATAGGATTAAGCCCAATTTATTTATTTATTTATTTATTCATTGCATCGAGCCACTTATTTGAAATAAGGGTAAATTCTATACAAACTATCTCTTAAGTAAGACCACGTAGACTCGTAGACTCGTTTGACAACCTTGGCGTAGCATTCATTTCTGATTTTCCAGGACTTGACTTTTCCCAATCTATTTCAAGTATATATATATATATATATATATATATATATATATATATATATATATATTTTACTTTGTGTTCGTAAAATTCATTTTTGCCAACAAACAACACAGTAATATAGATAGAACCAACGGGAGCCCACAGAATCAAACACCAAACTACCAATAAACGACATACTAAAGTAATATAGATAGAGTCAACGACTAGTCAAACGAAAACAAAAGAAATCAGAGAACGGTAAAGACAGTAGTAACCTGGCAAGGATTTTGATCGCCTGAGTACTCCCTTCTCCACAGGGGAGGACGGAGTCGATGGACAGACTGTGCCGCGGAGTGAAGCGACGGACTCCGTAGGGTTATCACCGACAGATTTGGCCGCCTGAGGGGCGGGGGCGGAGGCGGAGGCGGCGAATGTTGAGTTTCTGGCAGCCGCGGAGGCCGATTGCATAGTGCCGACAACGGCGGAGGCGGACTTGATGGTCGCCATAGATCGATTTGGAGGGGGTTTCGGGGAGGGGTTTTTGGGGGGTAATAGATATGTATAAATATAATCAGAGCCACCTCAGTATTTTTATATGACGTCCTTTTGAGAAAATAAAAAATATGACGTGCCTGAATAACTGCATCACACATGTCATTACACCCTCCCAAAGTATTTGTCAGAAGTTGAATGGCGCGCCCCACCACACAGGCATGCCACAATGGTGGAGCAAGCCCCAATGAATACTTTCTCCTCCCAAAGGGACTCTATTACTCATCTGCTTCCAGGAAACTCATGCCACAACCGTCATAGGCGGCAGAACCGGCTGACCTGCGGGGCTAACCCCCTACCCGGGCCCAGCCAGCCCCGGTACATATTGCCCCTCCCTCCAGCCCCCCCCCCTTTGGTTCGGCCCGCTAAAAAAAAGCCTATTTCTATTTATTTTTTTATTAATTTTTAACATAGACCCGGGCTCGGGATTTCAAATTCTCCACACCCTGACCTGGCCCGTACCCGACCCGTTCCACACTCTGATCCGGCCCATACCCGCCCCCCTCTCTTTCGTGATTCATAGTTAGACTTAGACAAGTTGAATTGACTTATGCTCACATTTGCGTTGTTGTTTTATTTACGCCTACAGTAGTTTCCACTTCATAGCATGTATCATGTTGTCTTATGTGATTTTCTCCAGATGTGAGAATATGATTATCTTTTAGGGAAAAAAATCATTAAGCAAGGAGAGTCACACAAATGTAAATTACATTTTCAGCCCACTACGGAATAACCGAGTAGATGACATATCATCCTGAACATAACTCTTCTTTGCAAAAGAATGAGCTAGTTGATTACAATTTCTACCTATAAAGGAAAACGGAACTCTACTGAAAACTTTGGCTAAGTTGTGACGTTCGTCCAAGACTTCTCTCATATCTGCCAAAGCTGAGTGAACCTTCATTTTCCCCGAAAGCTACAAGTTTGGAGGAGTTTTATTGCTATCAGCGAGTCTGATTCCACTTCCACACTTCTATAATTCATTTCGCCGGCAAGCCAGGGTCCCCCCATTATGGCTGCTAATTCAGCGACTAGTGGAGACATTGTGCGAAGTATCCGTTGATGGCGTCCCGAGAGAAAATTTATGTCGCTATCGCGAATAACACAGTCAGCACCGGTCGCTATACCTGTTTCGGACCAAGAAGCATCATAATTGATCTTAACCAGACCCGGAGCTGGGCGTTCCCATCGTTTCTCAATATCGTTAAAATCCATAAATTCATCACCTAATAAAACTTTTAAGCTTCGCCTCCTTCAACCAGCTCAAATAGTCATTAACCATGGCAGCTACTTCATGAGGGGATTTCCAAATATTATTGAAGCGGAGATTGTTCCTTTTACGCCAAATTGCCAAGATAGTCAAGCTCTCTCATAGCAAAACACGTTCCCTTTCACATATATTTATATGGAAGTTTTTATTTATTCCGCTCACGTTTGTGTAGATATCTCTTTTTACAACTAGTGGTAGAATTCCACAAATACTACGAAACTACAAATAAATGTGGCTATAATAATTCATGTGGGTCAAGGTAGTGTCACTCAAACAAAATAACACCCTTTATTCATTTGGTTAGAATAATTTCGTCTTACAATTTTCAAGCTACGCCCTTTTTTCTAATAACTTTCTGCTATAGAGAAGACTTTGCCACTCTAAAGATACTCTTCAATTATTGAATCCTTCTAATGTATGTGGCAGTACTTTGGTAACAGAACACGGTCTAGCCAACTCGAATGACATGACTCGGCAAGTGACGCTAAGTTAAAATCCTCAAGTAAGCGCAAGCCCGGAGTCACCTTCCTCTCTTGGTAACAATAACTTCCTGGATTAAAGCGTTTGACGTTGTGAAGTTGGTCAGTCCTAATTTATGAGTATTGAGATATACATATTCGTCAATTGGAACTCCAAAATTGTACCAACAACACTACGATACCGCTGCTCGGTTGAATCTTTTCAGACATACATTTTTGGCAGAATATTACTTTTCAAATTCTTTGGTTACAAAAATAGAAACTAACACCCTTCGAGCCAATTGAAATACCCTCCAAGTAAGCAACCTTTTTCTATCAACAATAAAAAAAATGAGCCTCTAAGTAAGCAACATTTTTATATCAATAATAAAGAAACTAACCCGAAAATCCAGAATTGTAAGTGGCGGACATTCATTTAATCGGGTAAGGACAATTCCTCCCATACCGATACTTTATAAATACGTTTATGGTAAAAATACTCAAAGATTTTAGTGATTAGCAAGACAAAATAGAGAATGAGAATTTCGATGTCGAGCATTCCTTGAGCATGAAGACACTTTATACACGAGCGCGTGCATGTTCACAGTGAAGATCCCTTCATGCTATATGAATTTCTCAACTTGTTAGGTGGTTTGGAGAAAATGAACCCCTCTCTATTTATACAAGGTCTTCCTTATGGAAGGATCCCGAGATCATGTAATCTAACGGCTAGAATCAAAGGGCTAGAACCTTCTCCCATGATCTAGCCTAATATTTACAAGAGATTATTCTAGAGCTTCCTATATACTATTACATTCTTACAACATAAAGATATTGTAGAAAAGAGGCAATAATGTTGGTTAAGTGGGCTAGAACAATTCCTAGTCCCACAATAACTAACTCCAAGTGAATCCGAAAGGCAATTATGAACAATTCCTAGTCCCACAATAGAGGACCATGCTTCCGGACTGATGGCAACGGGGGGAAGCAAGAAGGGTAAGAAGAACTAGAAGAAGCAGTTCTCAGGTTCTAAGTTACCCAAGGATGTATGTGCCTTTTGCAAGGAAAAGGGGCACTGGAAAAGAGATTGCCCGAAACGAGGTCAACTGGGGCAGAATGGATCCGTAGCCGTAGTAGAACAAAATAAATCGTCTGAGGATGATTACGTTCTAATGGCGGATGTTGTCACGCATTCTCAAGATGCGTGGGTCCTTGATTCCGGAGCTTCCTATCATATTTGCTCTAATAGAGAGCTATTCTCGACGTACGACCAAACGGATGTAGGGTCTGTCTACATGGCAAAAGGAGCCATCTGTAAGGTGATTGGGAGCGGCTTAGTTAGATTGAAGACGAATGAAGGGAATTTATGTACCTTACAGCAGGTCAGACATGTACCACTTATTAAGAAGAATTTGATCTCCTTGAGTCTACTCGACAGCAAGGGATACAATTTCAAAGGTGAAGGTGGAGATCTACAAGTCTGCAAGGGTTTTAAGGTGATTCTCAGGGGAGTCAAGAGTGGGACTTTGTACATGTTGCAAGGTTCAACGATCACAGGTTCTGCTGGAGTTGTCTCAGCCGAGATTAAGGAAGCTGATCTAACTAAGCTGTGGCATATGAGGCTTGGTCATATGAGTGAACGTGGAATGCAGGAACTTCACAAGAAAGGCTATCTCACCGGGCATGCGCCCAAGAGTCTAGGGTTTTTGTGAGCACTGCGTGTATGGGAAGCTACAGCGTTGCAAGTTCCCTAAGGCGGTTCATAGAACGAAAGGTACTCTTGACTATATCCATTCGGATTGCTGGGGTCCATCTCGAGTCGAGGCGATTGGAGGGTACAGGTATTTCCTAAGCATCATAGACGACTACTCCAGGATGACTTTGATTTTCGTGATGAAGCACAAGAGTGAAGCCTTCGCAAGATTCAAGGAGTGGAAGACACTAGTAGAGAATCAGGTGGGAAAGAAGGTGAAGAGGTTGCGCACGGACAACGACTTAGAGTTTTGTTCATCAGAGTTTGATGAATTCTGCAAGGATCATGGAATAGCACGCCATCGCACCGTCCGACACACACCGCAGCAGAACGGTGTAGCCGAGAGAATGAATCAGCCACTTTTGGCGAAAGCAAGGTGCATGCTTTCGAATGCAGGTCTTTCTAGAGGTTTCTGGGGAGAGGTAATTTCCATGGCATGCTATCTCATAAATCGGATCCCGCACACAGGTATAGGATGCAAGATTCCTATGGAAGTCTGGTCCGGTAATGCAGTTGATCACTCGGATTTGAGAGTTTTTGGTTGTGTTGCCTATTATCACGTTGATGATGGTAAACTAGAACCAAGAGCTAAGTGGGCAGACAACAAGATTATACTTAGCAGAAGTGTAGTCTTTGATGAGACTCATATGTTGAAGAACTCCGTGGAGGTGGAGCTTGGAGGTGCAAAGAAGAAGGTGGAGGGAGATTCGTATCCTACTGATCATAAGGATTCCGAAATCCCTACACCGCCGCCAGAAGCAGAAGAGGAAGAAGCAGAAGAGTCTGATAGTGAGGATGCGTCTACACCAGAGGAACCTGTTCATCAAAGTATTGATGAAGGAAGACCAAGGAGAGTCATAAAGCCTCCGGCGAGATACATAGATGATGGTATGGTGGGATATGCATTACAGGTAGCGGAAGAGGTAGAGGACGAGCCATCCTCCTACAAGGCCGCTATATCT
Organism: Linanthus parryae; assembly: GCA_023055425.1. Lineage (NCBI taxonomy): Eukaryota > Viridiplantae > Streptophyta > Magnoliopsida > Ericales > Polemoniaceae > Linanthus > Linanthus parryae. The sequence continues at coordinate 7,017,709 of JALGPY010000002.1, forward strand.
AGTTTTGAGTCAGCACAATGGATTGCCGCAATGGGAGAGGAGATGGAGTCTCTAAGCAAGAAATCGACTTGGGAGCTTGTTAAATTGCCGGCAGGAAGGAAGATAGTCAGTTGCAAGTGGGTCTTCAGAAGAAAGGAAGGAACTACAGCTGGGTAGGGCATCAAGTATAAGGAAAGGCTAGTTGCAAGAGGGTTCAGTCATAAAGAGGAAGTTGACTACAACGAGATCTTCTCACCGGTGGTCAGACATACTTCTATCCGGGTGCTACTAGCAATGGTGGCACACCACTACCTAGAGCTTGATCAATTGGATGTCAAAACAGCTTTTCTACATGGAGAGTTGGAAGAGGAGATATACATGAGCCAACCGGAAGGGTTCCAAGTTCCCGGAAGAGAGAACCACGTGTGCAAGCTGAAGAGATCTCTCTACGGACTTAAGCAGTCACCGAGGCAATGGTACAAAAGGTTTGACAGCTTCATGTTGAAGATTGGTTACCACAAGTGCGAGTATGATTGCTGCGTGTACCACAAAGAGTTGCATGGTGGATCACGTATTTACCTAGTTCTGTATGTGGATGATATTCTGATTGCAACTCGGGATATCAAGGACATCAGAGAACTAAAGAGGTCCCTTAGCGCGGAATTCGAGATGAAGGATCTGGGAGCTGCTCGGAATATATTGGGAGTTGAGATCTATAGAGACAGGAAGAAGAAGAAGCTTTTCTTGTCACAGCAGGGATACATCAAGAAGGTCTTGGCAAGATTTGGGATGTTATCAGCTAAAGCTATAGATACTCCTATGGCAACTAATAGCAATCTAGGAATGTACACCGTTCAGACCGAGGAGGAGAAGGAGTACATGTCCAAGGTTCCATATGCTAGTGCAGTTGGAAGTCTCATGTATGCTATGGTCTGCACTCGACCGGACATAGCATTCGATGTTAGTGTGGTTAGTCGTTTTATGGCTCATCCAGGTAGGGACCATTGGCAGGCGGTGAAGCGCATATTCAGGTACCTTAAGGGTACATCAGACATTGGCCTATGATATGGGGCTAGTGAAGACATCTTGGTAGCTGGTTTCTCGGATGCGGACTATGCAGGGGATATTGACAGTAGAAGATCAATGACAGGCTATGTATTTTCTTTGGGAGAATCTGTTGTGAGTTGGAAGGCTACGCTACAGCCGACGGTGACTTTGTCCACCACGGAGGCAGAGTATATGGCTCTAACGGAAGCAGCAAAGGAGGCAATTTGGCTTAAGGGAATGGTCAATGATCTAGGGCTACTTCAAGATCAGGCGATAGTCTACTGTGATAGCTTGAGTGAGATTTTCTTGACTAAGGACCAGGTTCATCATGAAAGGACCAAGCATATCGACGTCAAGTATCATTTTCTGAGAAACGAGAGCAGGATCAAGGTGAAGAAGGTGGAGACAGCTGACAACCCCACGGATATGTTCACAAAGCCAGTTCCTGAGAGCAAGTTCCAGCATTGTCTGGAATTGCTCAACATCTTGAGCCAGTGAGGCCCTTAGAGGCATGTCGGACCCGGTGGGGGTCCAGTGAGTCTCTGTGACGAGAGACATTGGGTGCGAAGAAGACGTAGCTTTATTTAGGAGAAGAGGAGCAGCTGCTGTTGACGAGACAATTCAAGTCAAGGTGGAGATTTGTTGAGTTGGTGCCTTAAATGGGTCAAAGGCTGCCAAACTCTTTGTTTCCAACTTTGATTAGGAAACATTGGAAGTCAAAGGCGGTGTAGGATTAGTTAGGAGACAAGTTGTTTCCAAATCGGATTTGGAAACTTTAGGAATTTCGTAGCACTATATATATAGAACCTAGTAGTCACACTATTAGGTATGCAAAAACATTCTTGTAGTCTTGTTCCTCTTAAGTGAATAAAGAGTGCTTTTCCGCCGTGGATGTAGTTAGCAAATATTTTGCTAGCGAACCACGTAAAATACTCGTGTTCTTCTTTTATTCGTTCTTCGTTCGTGAGGTGGTTTTTCACAACAATGGCATTGTTAAAGGCTTGAGTCCTCTTACTTGGACATAGAGAAACCATTTTACAGACATTATACTACTATAGATCATTTATAAATGGTAATGTTCATATCCATTGCAGAAGAGGAAATAGTTTGAGAGATGCGCACATATTCATGATCTTCCATAATGGCATTGTTAAAGGCTTGAGTCCTCTTAGTTGGACATAGAGAAACTATTTTACACACATTGTACTACTATAGATCATTTATCAATGGTGATTGATACTTTATTCATATCGCCTACAGTTTCAACAGTGAAGAAGAAGGTCACATTACTACTATATTTTGGGAGTTTTTTCAGTTGCTTCTTTACAGTAAATTTGGCTAGATGATCTGAGGTTTCTGTTGATACATATTTCTTTTCATTTATACAAAAATGTGTTATTTTTCATAACACTCTATTTCTTTCTTAACACTACAATACTATGAAAAAATAAGCCAACTTTCGTATCATATCGTCAGCTGAATTTGTCAGTCAAATTGACCCCCCAAAGTCAAATGAGGAGAAAGAGGTGGGACTGAGTGGTACTCGAAATAAACAGTTGTTTTCTAATATTTTAAGTACTTACTCCTCTTTCTAATCAGTTCACCATTCGCGGATCACTTTTGATTCGATCATTTGGTTAATAAAATCATGCAAGAGTTTGGTAATCTCTTCATGGTGTTGTAGAGAAAACTTTCCTCTACAAAATCACGAAAACATTACCAAATTCTTGCATTATTTTGCTAACCAAATCCCGAACTTAATTTGTGTTTAATTTCTGATAATTTCATAACCAAAATTTAGGGTTTGATTTTCAATAAATTTCTAAAGGTCCACGTTCATCATCAATTTTGTCTATAACTATCTTATCGAATACTCTTATTCTAGAAATAGAGGTCTAGGGTTCATGACAAATCAAGAGAGCTGAAGTGTGAAAGTTCTACCCTTCGAGAGAGGGCGAGAGAATTCGTTCAAGCCTATCTAGTGTTCGACCAGGAGAGAGTCGTCTGTAGGGTTTTGATCATGGATACGCAGCGAAAGAAAGAATTATCCATTCAAGACCCTTCAAGGATTACATGAAGAGAATCATAACGATGGTAGGGGAAGAATTAAGTAACACACCTTAGAAATCTCATGTGATGACTTGTAACGTGAATTGTGTCACGTCTCTACGGTTGATCCACGCCTAGAGGTGATATCTAGATCCTCCAACTACTTGTGCTAGCTAGGAAGAATGGAAGAGGATGAAGAAATCATGCAACAAATCACCAAGGAAAAGGGTTTGGACCCTCTTGGTGGCCGACGGGTAGAGGGGCGGCATAAGGGGTTTCGGCCTCCTTATTTTGTTTTCTTTCTCATTGATTTATTCTCTCCTACTCTAATAATGTAGATGTGTAGAGAAAAATAAGCTAGGAGTGTTCTTTATATAGTCCAACAACTCCTTGTCCTACTACATAAAGAACCCCTCTTCTAATCCTACTCAAATAAGGATTAGTCCCTTTTACAAACTAGTCACAATCATGTCCATACATGGACTAGTTCTCTTTGTAAATTAATCCTAATCATATCTCTACATGAATTAGTCCACCTTGGCATATCCTAATTATGTTTGTACATGGATTAGTCCAACTTGCATATTAGTCCTACTAAGTTAGCAAGTTGTTGCGATTTGATCCTTCTAATTAATCATATTAATTAATTATTTCGCAAGTCTAGTTCACCCCTATATGGCGCGTGACCCCATAGGTTCTATTTAGTTGGTAGTTACTATTTATTAATATGGAGCGGCCTCTAGAAAGACATCTATTCTAACAAACAAATAGAATAGTCATCATGACAAACCTTGTGCAAGTATTGTCTCATCCCTTTGTCTCCATATCCGAATTGGACACGACACATAATAGGCACACTCGTATATCCAATCCATAGTTTCTCGATCCTGGGATTAAGCTTATGCAAGAAGATAACATCAATATCTCCATATTGATTTATCTGAGTCTGGTCAGACATTCAATAAGCACCATCCCTCGAGTGGCCATGAATAATTACTCCCATTTTGTGGGAGAGACAAATCCTCGCTACATGAATACGATCTCTAAGCTTGCTTCCTATCATACCCGATAGCTATCTTTAGTTTCCCGGTTAAGGCACAACGTTGGATAACATCAAAGCCGGATATTCCATAACTAGAGTATCTAGTGACTTCAAGTCTAAGGATTACATTATAATTGGCACTACGAGAAGCGATTGTGACTTTGACATAATCTAATGTATCATTCTCGTCGTGAGTCAATCCGGTATGGCATTACTCCTAATGCATACCCATGTGTTGGATTGTGATATCTCCATATCAATCCAACTCCATACTAGTCTATAGTTGATTGTCCTGTTAATCAATATAATCGACTAGGGATATTTAGGATTACAACACTTATATTCTAAGGACTCCATTCATGTTATCATATCTCCATATCGATAACATAATGTCGTAAATCCATAAATGTCACAAGAAATTGATTGCCTCTAGGGCACAATTCCAACAGTCTCCCACTTGCACTATAGTCAATCTCCTGCATCATATGCCAATTGATCTAGCGCGACCCTCCACACAGCGCATGGGCATGGTAGGCGAGACATCCGCTGGTACCTTGCAAATATTCACATCTCCTCCATCAACAATTTGATTGAGATTGAATATTATGAGTAAGTGTATCTTATGCATTAATATACTCAGTCCTCTGTGATAGAATCGGCACTAGAGCAAAACAAAAACTTGACTGTAATCTGAAATCTTCTTTGTCAGATTCAAAGTTCGCATCACTGTAACTCCTTACAGTAAACTCTTCCTATCCTTCAAATATCAAGAATGCATCCTTAGTGCTTCTCAAGAACTAAAGGATAATCTTGACAATTATCCAGTGACTCTCACCCAGATTTGACTGGTATCTTTGTGTCATACAATATGACATGTAACACCCCTCGTTCCCAAGCTTTCCGTTCCGGTCTGGAGAGCCTAGGAGGATGCTACTCAAAATGAAGCGGCGGAAATCAAGAACAAAACATCTCATACTTATATATTACTAATTCTTAATTATCTCAACATAATATGTTGTTACACGAGATAAAGTGATACTAAGAGTTCGGCTTGTTCAAGTACTAACAAATAATAGATGAGTTTCGTATCCCGCTACCCCAACCCAGCTCTTAAGACCTGGGGGAAAGAAACAAAGACTGTAATTTTTCTAAAGTCAACAATGAAATATTGGGTAAGTAAACACTCAAGCTTGTAAACAGATTATGAGGCATACTTTCATTCGAAAACAATCATAGAGGAAGGAATCGTAACTAAATATCTTCTCGAAAAGAAATGAACATTTATATCATATATGAAATTTCGTTCTTTTTACCTTGCATTTCAATCTCCTTTTTTTTTTTCTCAAACGGGGAATATTATTCCCAATCTATCTCTTCTTTCTTTTCATATATCTCTTTCTCAAAGAAACTCATATTATTAACTTGTTGATACGGGGAGCTTCTACCCTTCCTTCTAGCTACCATGACCATAAGTGTCGGCGCCCCCCTAAGACTTCTTGCGGCCAGAGAGGTAAGTACATGGAGACACCCGGCATGTCGTGATCGAGTTTAAAATAATATGGGTCGAGTGACCGAAGTCAACACCGACAATAATAATAATAATTCCCGCACAACTCTTTCCACTTGACGTTATTACGCATTATTACTTTCGTGTGATAGTTCCAAATAAAACATTTCAAAATGTAACACAAACTCAAGTAAAGCATGTAAGTCGCAAAACATATTTTGAGACAAGTTACAAAATCATATTTCGACACGAAAGAAGCTAGGTACGCTAGACTTTGCATGTTTACTCACCTCAATAATACAACAAATAGCACGTAAGCCTTTACGGGTAGACGTAACCCTCGTCTATAAACTCGTCACCTACAAATTTATAATTTCTAACCAACTTCAATTCCAAATCCAACTAGCACGTATAATGCAAGTAGGCGTTGTGGCTTGCTGTGAACTCTAGTGTCGTCGTAAGAGAGTCTAACTCAATTTATTACAAAATCTAAATCTCTCTAGTCGTTATATTCGTCAAGGGTGTACTAGTTTAGTAATTATATACTCAAATTATAATTATTTAACATTAATATCAATTTCATACTAGCATATTTTAAATAGTGAGAAAATAAGTTTAGATTTAAATACGCTCAACTAGCTTAGCCTTCATTTTACAACGACACATTTTATTCTCAATAATCTTGCAATTATATTCTACCTTTCTAAAGAAATTTATCCGTAGGAAATAAATTGCTTAGTTTAAAAAATTAATTATTGGAGATATGTTCTCAATAGTGACATAAAAGACTATATACTTAACTTGTTTAGAAGATGATACCATGAAAATATCTATTAGAAAAGTAAGTATTATTTATCATCTATTTATAAACATGAGAGATAAATATTTTAAATCTGGAGAAAGATAAAGTATTAAGTAAATAAACTATTCATAAATATTCCTCAAATTTCTTTCTAAATAGTTTATTCTAAAAGCGATATTTAGACAACCAATTCATTTAGAATGTCAATCTATGATACTTTGAGATTAACTATTTAAACAGAACAATATTGATTATTGAATAAATTGGCCCAATATATTATACAAATCTAGTTTACTTTGTAATGCATATACGATAAAATTTCAATACCCAAATCACTTCTATATAACTGGAATGAAGACTAGAATATTCAGAAAATAATTGTAATCCGCATTTCATATTTTTAATTTCATATATATATATATATATATAGTGTTATGTAAACGACATTTAGCTCCCCCTTTTTATTCTTTTGAATAAAAAATAATGGCCGCTACTCAAGAAAAATAGTTTCAGATTCAACAATACATACCCTCCAAGTTTCAGATTGTGCAAATAATACCCCCAACCAATTTATTTAATGATATAGTTACTAATTATAAAATAATCTAAACAAATTAAAGAAAAACTAAATTTATAAAATGAATCTGAAATTGTAAACTGCATCTAGTTCCCCCAAAAGTTTCTGAAAAGTCATCTGCCTCCCCCTAGGTTTCTAAAACTACAAAATAACCCCCCCAAAACTTTTGGAAAATTACATTTTAACCCCCAACCAAGAACATTCAAACTAACTAATCAAATAATGTATTTAAGGTTCTAACACTTGATTTTGATTACATAAAACGAATAAGGCGGAGATTTTAATCATACCCTGTCCGAAAACCGCGAGAAATGGTGAAGAAATGGGACGGGTCGAGGTCGCCAAAAAAATCGCCGGAGTTGGAACTGGACAGGAGATTTTCCCATTGTTCTTGGCCTCGGTTGAGGCTTCCTCTAGCTCGGTCGGACCTCCAGGAGTCGAACGGTACAGGTTTGGAAGGATGGGTCGCCTTGGTTGAGCTCCGGCGAAGTTCTCGCCGTAATCTATGGAGGTCGCCGGTGGCTCCGGCGGCTCTGCTGCTGTTGCTGCTGATCTTTCTTCTTCTGGTGGATTTTTCGATCAAGGCAGTGATGGGGAGAGAAGAAGGGAGCAGGGAAAAGAGAGAGAGATGGACGGTAGTGGTGGTAGCGGCCATTTTTTCTGGCGGGTCTTCTCGTCGGGAAGGCAGCGGTCTTGATGCTGCCGCTGCTGCTCCTTCCTGCTGTGTTTGGCTAAACAGAGAGATAGAGGGAGAGAGATGGATAGAGGAGGAGGTGGATGTGGTGAAGGCGTTGGGGGTAGTGTGAAGGTGGTGGTATCGGGGATGGTTGCCGAAGAAGAAGAGAGGGAGAAGATATAGGGAGAGGGAGAGAGAGACGTACGGGGAGAGAGGGAGAGATAAATTGGGAACCAAAAATTTGGGTTTCCTAAGTAAGATTCTAGCAAAATAAACTTACACCCCTCCCTAGTTCTCACAATTTCAGAAATAACCCCCGGCCAAAGACTATTTAATGTCATATAATTACAAGTACCTCCCCTACCAACCCTATAATATGAACATAAACATTTGAACTCTTTGAAAAACCCTTCAATTTTATACTAAAAAGACGGGGTGTTACATCCTTCCCCCCTTAAAAACAGAGCTTCGTCCTCGAAGCTTAAACCAACTAAGCAACGAAATGCTACTATATGGTTTTCTATATATCACAACAGGTAACATACATGAAATGATGATTACTTTATTCTTTTTATGGTTCGATACAAGTGGCGTGGGAGCGGTACACGGAGTAAGGTCACGAAAACTAATGGGTTACATTCCTCTCCCCCCTTAGAGGAGTGACGTCCCCGGAATGCAATATAAGTTGTCACGACGGTTGGTCAACTTTGGTTATTTCAAGTTGTTGATACTCTTCTTTAGGTGTAGCATATGGACCCTATCACTCTCGTTCGAGAGTGTATAATTATTTAAAATTATATCTATCTTCCAAAATGGGATGAGTCGGAAATTAAGGTATCCTCCAAGATTCTACTGGTCTAAATGACTTTTAGAAGTCGCTTACCTATTCTATTTCTTAATGATAGTTAGTAACGTCCCCCTTAATGAAATCTAGGTCGTCATAGCCTTATCATCTGGTCGAATTTTAATCTGCCTGAATACAAGGTAGGGCATTGTCTGCACTGGCTCTTTCAGATAACTCCTTTTACAAGGGCTGCCAAAGAACATTTATATTCGTTGCTTCAAATAATACTTAGAATAATCCTGATAAAATTGTATAAACTTTGAGAATAGCTGATAAGAGAATGATCATCCAATTTCCCCCAAAAGTAATTATTCAATGACAAGACTTCAAATAAAGAATTTATGAAAAATATATACTATAAGGAAGGAAACTTAAGCTATCCAAGCAGAGCGTCGAGTTACGTAACGACCAAACGACTTGTCTAGGCTTACCAGTCTACACACTACTAAGAATCCTCGATCATATCAATATTAAAACTTAGCAGGTTAATCATGTGACATTTGGTCTAACTTCCAACGTCTATTTAAATTTTCTTCACAATTCTTAGTTAGAAGGTCCTCTCATCCTTACATTTGTTTGCCTGATATATATGTTGATCTTGTCTAGGTTAGCGGGTATTAAACTGTCTAGATCGCTTACTTTAGGTTCCTTCGTTTGTGGTATCACATGAGTCTGCTCGTCGTGTCGATGTTGTCAGAGAGATCATTTCCTTTATATCGTAATTCTCGTCCCCCCTACAAGTCACCTTATGGTAAGCTGGTTCTAATTTGGGTTATCTTCTTATTTCATCTGTATTACTAGAAACTTCGACTATCTTCCTATGATTTCTATCATTGATAAGGATGTCTGATTCACGACTCTTGTGGTGCTGTAAATGTGCGATCTATCAGTTTTGCTTTCTACACCATAATATATTGCATCTCCTAATATCACACAGTAGAAAACATAACATATCATGTGCATATATACATGTAATGTGGCACGTGGAACATAACAATTGCTATGCTAATGTAAAATCGAAATTTTCACGTAAGTTCTCTACTATATATCTTTCCTCTTCTTTGAAAAATAACGTTAACCCAAATCGGGCAATCAAATATGTGATTCTACTATGTTGTCATGTCCAATTCTTAAATCAATTTTCTCTGAGCAAGCTTGCCTGGCTATCACATTTTCATGATCTCAATAACATGTCAACATACTTCTCATAATGTCTTTGCCTTTCGTCAAATATTCATACTAGCACATAATCATATACATCTCATATCACATATTGCCAACTCATGTGTAAACATCTTATGAAAAGTCAAACAGTCAAGCTCATACACATCTTTAACTTTATGGTTGGTCATTGGTGCAAATCTATTACTGAACTGTCTATTCTTTTTAAAAATAATTATGTCTTAAGAACATATTTTGGGAATAATTTCTCAGGGTAGGTTCTTCTATAAGACTAGTACTTGGGAATACCCGGGATAATATTTCAGTGACCAATTATTGCTCATAGCGTAAATTAAAGACTTTCTATTCCATAGACGTGATCATAACCCATACGCTTCCACCTATTGTTTTAATCAAACTCCAAATGATGATTTTAACCGAAGACTCTTCATGGTTTGTATTTATCACTTGACTTGTAACTGAGGATTCACATATATTTAATAACTTGAAAAATTGACTGACATCATGCCTATACCCAAACAAATCTCCAAACGTAAATCTATAATATGTCCCCAAATTCCTAAACGAAATCCAAATATTTTCTTTCTTAATAACTCATACTATCATCTTCAGTAAGTGCATATCACACCTCATAAGCTAAACAGCGCAAGATTGAATAACATACAATATTCCCCTTTAACAAAACGTTAGAACCTCAAAGTGGCATACACGTAGCATATAATTCTTAAAATAATCCACATGTCTTTATTGTAAGCAAAACATCGTAACTGTACTCCAAGTATTTCTGAGATAGTTAAACAATATAAAAAGATTCTAAATTTTTTAACTTCTAAGTTATCACTATAACATATTCCAAATGTGAACTTCTAAAATCTGAGTTAAAACCTTGAAATAATGTTCAGACCGAAACTCTAACATTAAGATAACGCCAAATGTGTAACTTTAGAATAAATCTATCTCGGTCTGTCGTAGGGAACATCCAAGTCCTATAGACGATTATTAGTGAATCAACAATATTTACTTCACATTTTAAATATTATTCTTCCCATGTGAGTCCTATAACTCCAAAAGCAAGACATAACCAAATAGATATCCCGATCCTCAAGCAATATTAAGCGACTAGACTCCAGTTAACGCCTAACACAGCTAGGTATCTGCAGAGTCCCCAAGTCATTTATAATGAATTAGTCTAGGTTTGCCTTCCGAGCACAACTTATGGACAAGTATAATCGAATCAACCATCAAAACCATCCAATAACTAAGACTGTCATATTCTAGTTAAAACGCGTTGAAAGCTGGACAAGTGGAGTTCATAATTACTTTTCTTAGGTGAGGGTGGGTGGGAACTTCCTCGGTCGTTTCCAAGATAACTCGCTTTGGTCATCAGAAGTACCTCATTCTTGACCCCTAACTCCGAATTATTATCCAAACTAGTACCTTCATTACGTCACCAATTTTTTCACGAGTCTAGTTAATGAAACTAGGGTCCACAAGTTAAATATCTTAGCATTCCTATTACATATTTTAAGCCCAAAGTATCCTATGGTCGAAATTTGATACTTACTTAGAATTCTAATAAGAGTCACGTAGTCTGGATTTATTACTAGCGAACTACGATTTGCCCCATGGGGTTGTTGTCCTGAGCCGTCTGATCATGTCGAATCTTCTTAATGTAGTACTTTAGTGGTCCATTAAACACACTTCTAGGCCATTACCTATGCTCTCATGCACGATTATTAGTTTAAGCGTCCATCGCACAGACATGAAAACATGCAGCATATAAAATTTATCAGTGACACACAAGAAACTCATCTTCTCAATCAGTATATCATCTGCAATCCATAATATAGTTCCCATATCTCATAATCTTTATACTCCATCATAGGAGTAACACTTGTCGTGGATACTCATATATCTCGTCTCCTCAAATATGACATCACATAATTCATAATGTAGAATCTAATTACCGAAATCCATACTTCTCATTGTCTACACATGAATATCATTTGTAAACCAATCTATCACAAATGAGTTACTTAAATCAAACCAAATAATAGTATCAAAGGATGAGGGTGGGTGAGACCTAGTATACTAACACTTAAGCTACCCATAACCCAAATCGGCTTTTCCAATTTTGATAATCTGGTTCTATGTCCATTTTAAGTTACCCTACAGGTTTAATTCCCTTTAATGGATTGCCTGCTCTAATACCACCTGTAACACCCCTCGTCCCAAGCTTTCCGTTCCAGACCGGAGAGCCTAGGAGGGTGCTACTCAAAATGAAGCGGCAGAAATCAAGAACACAACATCTCATACTTATATATTACAAATTCTTAATTATCTCAACATAATATGCTGTTACACAAGATAAAGTGATACTAAGAGTTCGGCTTGTTCAAGTACTAACAAATACTAGATGAATGTCGAATCCCGCTAACCCAATCCAGCTCTTAAGACCTGCGGGGGAAAGAAACAAAGACCGTAGTTTTTCTAAAGTCAACAATGAAATACTGAGTAAGTAAACACCCAACCTTGTAAACAGATTATGAGGCATACTTTTCGTTCGAAAACAATCATAGAGGAAAAAATCATAACTAAATATCTTCTCGAAAAGAAATGAACATTTATATCACATATGAAATTTCGTTCTTTTTACCTTGCATTTCAATCTCCTTCTTTTTTCTCAAACACAGAATATTATTCCCAATCTATCTCTTCTTTCTTTTCATATATCTCTTTCTCAAAGAAACTCATATTATTAACTTGTTGATACGTGGAGCTTCTATCCTTCCTTCTAGCTACCATGACCATAAGTGCTGGCACCCCCCTAAGACTTCTTGCGGCCAGAGAGGTAAGTACATGGAGACACGCGACCGGGTTTAAAATAATATGGGTCGAGTGACCGAAGTCAACACCGACAATAATAATAATAATAATAACAACAACAACAACAACAATAATAATAATAATAATAATAATAATAATAATAATAATAATAATAATAATCCCCGCACAACTCTTTCCACTTTACGTTATTACGCATTATTACTTTCGTGTGATAGTTCCATATAAAACATTTCAAAATGTAACACAAACTCAAGTAAAGCATGTAAGTCGCATAACATATTTTGAGACAAGTTACAAAATCATATTTCGACACGAAAGAAGCTAGACACGCTAGACTTGACATGTTTACTCACCTCAATAATACGACAAATAGCACGTAAGCCTTTACGGGTAGACGTAACCCTCGTCTATAAACTCGTCACCTACAAATTTATAATTTCTAATCAACTTCAATTCCAAATCCAACTAGCACGTATAATGCAAGTCGGCGTTGTGGCTTGCTGTAAACTCTAGTTTCGTCGTAAGAGAGTCTCACTCAATTTGTTACAAAGTCTAAATCTCTCTTGTCGTTATATTCTTTAAGAGTGTACTAGTTTAGTAATTATATGCTCAAATTATAATTATTTAACATTAATATCAATTTCATACTAGCATATTTTAAATAGTGAGAAAATAAGTTTAGATTTAAATACGCTTAACTAGCTTAGCATTCATTTTACAACGACACCTTTTATTCTCAATATTCTTGCAATTAAATTTTACCTTTCTAAAAAAATTTATCCATAGGAAATAAATTGCTTAGTTTACAAAATTAATTATTGGAGATATGTTCTCAATAGTGACATAAAAGACTATATACTTAACTTGTTTAGGAGATGATACCATGAAAATATCTATTAGGAAAATAAGTATTATTTAACATCTATTTATAAACATGAGAGATAACTACTTTTAATTTGGAGAAAGATAAAATATTAAGTAAATAAACTATTCATAAATATTCCTCAAATTCCTTTCTAACTAGTTTATTCTAAAAGCGATATTTAGACAACCAATTTATTTAGAATGTCAATCTATGATACTTTGAGATTAACTATTTAAAAAAAACAATACTGATTATTGAATAAATAGGCCCAATATATTATGCAAATCTAGTTTACTCTATAATGCATATACGAAATAAAATTTCAATACCAAAATCACTTCTATATAACTGGAATGAAGACTAGAATATTCATAAAATAATTTTAATCCGCATTTCATATTTTAAATTTCATATGTATATATATATAGTGTTATGTAAACGACATTTAGCTCCCCCTTTTTTATCTTTTGAATGAAAAACAATGGCCCCTACTCAAGAAAAATAGTTTCAGATTCAACAATACATACCCTCGTTTTGGTAGCTGAAATTGGGATAACTTGCATCTGGTCAAGCATACATCTGATTATTATTGCTAGGAGGTTCTGCGACATACGATTCACCATTACTTCCTCCACTCGCCCATGCACCGAAGTTTAAGTTCCGTGCTACTCTAGGCATGTCATCGCCTTCATGGTGAAATAGATTAGGCTGATGTCAATTAAATTTTTAGAAGTGTTAATTAATCATCTTACAATTTCGTGTAATATTGTTTTGGTAATAAAATATATTTTTATTTTTGATAATTATGGAATTCATGATTTGGTGATTAATTTGATGATTTGTTGTGGGAGCCCAAAAATATCATTTGATGAAATGGTGAAATAACAATCTGATGTAAAAATTGGTGAAAACTGTGGGAGACCAAAATTGCTATTTTTCCACCAAAAATGGTGAATTGGTGTTTTTGAGGGTTAACTGTGGGAGGTCAAACCATTTTTCACCACCAAATATAGGATTTGGCGTAAAATTTGATATAAACTGTGGAAGATGCTCTTACAGTACACCAAATCATATATTTGATGGTGAAATTTGGTATCATTCCCCCCCCCCCCCACAAGAAATCAGCAAATCATTAAAAATATGGTGATTTTTTTAGGCCTCCCACAGTCGTTGACCAAAAAAATACAAATTCACCAAATCCTAAATTTGGTATAGCTTTTGTGAAATGGTGAAGTGCATCTCCCAACAATACCCTCAACTCCTATCCTATTTCACCAAATCTTATTTTTGCGATAAAAATAGGATTTGGTGTAATCTACACCAAATTCTTAATAAGTGTTGAGGGCATGTTTTTAGTTTACGTTTAAATAATTAGAGACATAATGTCATATTTTACAAATAATTAGTATTAATCTTAAATGACCAATAAAATTATATTTAGATATTTTGAAGTGTTATTTAATTTTTTTTATTCCAATAAATTTGTGTATTATTTTAGTTTTGAAGTGTTTTTTAAGATTTGCACTCTGATCGAAATCCAGATCAGTAGTATTGCTTCCATAATCCACATCCCATCCATTTTGAATTAGATCAGACTCAGACTTTGATCCATTCAAGTCGGGCCACTCAGATCAGACTGAATCGCCATTATTCCTCATTAATCGATTGAGTCGGTTAAGCATGCATATATAGAATCCGAACGACCACGCATTATCAGAAATTTTCAATTAGTGAACAAATTCTAGCTCATAAATTGTCAACTTGTTCAGTCTGGCACTCACTCAAGAATGAGTGCAAGTACATAATCTGGGCAAACGTCGGGTCCCCTTGGACTCGTTATGCCCGCGGTGCCTGCAGGCGGAAGAGACAATGGAGCATTTCTTCTTCCAATGCACCTTCGGCAGGGTTCGACTCTGGGGCTTAGCTTTCGCCAATGTCAACCACTCACGTTCATTAGTTACACCAATTCTCTATTACTTTAGAAATTTCCTGATGAGGACCTGGTCCTGTACTCCCTCATCCTTTGGCACATATGGCTTCATCAGAACTCGACGACTATGGAGAACATCTTTCTCTCCCCATTCAAGTTCCTAACAACCATCTCAGCTTTCCACTCGTCTGTTCTCAAACATCACCGAGTGATTAGCAAACAACCTACGTCCGCTCACTAAGCACCTACCCGACAATTGGCATGGTCGTCCTACAACAGCCACCCACACACACAACCTATTCGAGTTGAGGTTGACGCTGCTTGGAAAGTGACCACAAGCAGGGCCGGCCCTAGACTTTTATGGGACCTAGGCGGTAGTTGAAAGTGAGTCCCCTTTTACCGTAAGCATATGTGAATAAGAGAACCTACTCAACTGTAGGGCGGCATAAACCCCGCGTTTATTAATGGTTCGGGTTTTTAAACCGTAAAAAAAAAGTAGGGGACATAAAACCCTACACACTACAAAAAAAAGTTATAATATTTATAAAAAAATCTATCTTTCTTGCTTTCATAGATGCAAAATTACAACATTTTTAACCGCATTTTACTCTCACTTAATTTCATCTTCTAAATCAGTTAGATTTCTTCCAAATATTATCTACCATATTTTTTTTTATTTTCACTATGTATATAAATTTACGATATTACCCCTACTCCTGAAAAAATACTACGGGGCATCTTGAATCTGGGGGCCCTAGGCGAACACCTTATCCGGCTAGTGGATGGGCCGGCCCTGACCACAAGTACTGTTCCGTAGCATGGGTAGAGGAAAGAAACACAACATTTGCTCATAGCCAACTTATTAAAGCTCCAAGCCCTCTCCAAGCGGAAGCGAGAGGAATCTCACACGCTCTAAAATGGCTATTCTCCAATGGGTTCAGAAGTGTTTACCTCAAAACAGACTGCAGGGAACTGGTTCTCGCTCTCGCTGGTTTCAAGAAATTGGCAGACTTCCAGCCTCTCATCACGGATATCACCAACCTGAAAGGATTCAAGAGCTATTGAAACTGTAAACCCTAATTGAAAGGGTGAAGCGGCGAGAGAGAGTGTAGTATATACAAACAGAAGAGTAAATAAATGAAAACCCTAATTGATTGATGAAGAAGACAACAGCAGGTATTTATACAAGACCACCAACGGTCGGATAAGGCCAACTCATCATCCAACGGATGGATTTGAGCCTAGGGTTTAGATGAGAGCGAAAAGACTATTATACCCTTATAGTGATGGGTAAATTACAATCTAATACTTGCAGAAATATTCAGTGGGCTTCTGGGCTTCACTTCTGGACTTGATACTGATTTTGGGCTTGATATGGATTAGTCCGTTAATACGCCCCCTTAAACTAATGGGGAAGCAAGGACCATTAGTTTACGCCGAAGACCTTCAAATTCAGCAGCTGGTAGACTTTTTGTGAATATATCCGCTATTTGATCTGCGCTAGAAATAGGAAGAACAGTGAGATGTTTTAATAATGCTTGTTCACGAACGTAATGATAGTCGAGTTCAATATGTCTAGTACGTGCATGAAATATAGGGTTGGAGGTAAGGGCTAAGGCTGATAAATTATCATTCCACAAAATTGGAGGTTGGGGCAGAAAAATACGAAGATCATGACGTAATTGTCGAAACCAAGAAAGATCAGCGGCTGCAGTAGCCAAAGCCCGATATTCAGCTTCCGTAGAGGAGCACGAAACAGTGGGCTGCTTTTTAGCGGCCCAGTGGACCGGATTTGGGCCGAGAAAGACCACAAGTCCAGTGGTACTACGGCGGTCGGTGGGATCTCCGGCCCAATCCGCATCCGTGAAAATTTGAAGAGGCAGATGGCCCTTTTGATAAAATAAACCTTGTGTTTTGGTAACTTGTAAGTAGCGGAGTACTCGTTTGGCACCACTTAAGTGAATGTGTGTGGGATTGTGCATAAATTGACATAAATGGTTAACCGCGAAAGCAATATCGGGTCTACTAAATGTTAAATATTGTAAAGCGCCAAGAAGTTGGCGATAAAGACTAGGATCTGGTAATAAATCACCTTGATGGATATGATATTTAATGCCACCGGCTAGAGGGGTTGGACTAGGTTTGCAATGAGACATGTTAAAACGATGTAAGATATCAACAATGTATTTTTCCTGATTTATTAGAATGCCTTGGGAGGATATGTGGATTTGCAATCCAAGAAAATATGTAAGAGGTCCTAAATTTTTCATGTCGAATTCAGTGCTAAGTTTGTGGTTTAAACTTGAAATGTAAGGGATGTCATTCCCTGTTACTATAATGTCATCGACGTACAATAATAAAATAGAGAGTTTATTATTGTTATGTCGGACAAAAAGGGAACAATCAGCAGCAGAGGCTTTAAAGCCCAAAGAAAGCAAATAAGAGGTAAATCTCTCAAACCAGGCCCGTGGGGCCTGTTTGAGCCCATAGATAGACTTATGTAACAGACAAACATGATTTGGAAATTTGGGATGAACAAAGCCTGTGGGTTGCTTCATATAAACCCTTTCTTTAAGAAACCCATGAAGAAAGGCATTTTTTACGTCTAACTGATGCAGTGGCCATGAAAAAGTGGCAGCAAAAGCTAAAATTGATCTAACTGTTGCATGTTTAACTACTGGACTATATGTTTCGTCATAGTCAAGGCCTGGGGTTTGATGAAACCCCTTGGCTACTAGACGAGCTTTAAAACGTGAAATTGTGCCATTGGGATTATATTTAGTACGAAAGACCCATTTGCTACCAATGACATTTTTATGACATGGAGGTGGGACAAGACTCCATGTGTTTTGTGCTAAGAGACTGCTAAACTCAGCAGACATGGCCTCACACCAATGTGGAGATTTAGCAGCCTCTGTGTAAGATGTAGGATCAGTAGTGTGTGAAGGTGTAGAAGCAGAAAAGCCAACTGTAGAAGAGGGAGTAACATAATAAACCAATTTTTTCTTGTAGATGCCAGATTTACTCCTGTTTGCATTGGATGCCCACCATGTGTTGCAGAAGTAGGACAGGGAGGGGTAGTGGGGGGGGGGGTTGTCATCACTGGACCAACTTGCTCTGCCAAACTAGGACTGGGTTGTTGCACCACAACTCTGCCTGGACTTGGTGTAGTATCTGAGGTGGTGTGGGAAGGACCACCAGTGGGACAGGGTGCAGGAGAGTGTGGAGCTGCAAACTCAGCAGTGTGCAGAGAGTTGAGGCCCTCAGAATTAAATGTGTCTGGAATAAGTCCAGACTGTGTAGTATCTGTATTGGGAGGGACATGTGTGGTGGAGTGTGAGACCCCTGATATATAAAAAGTAGAAGAATTAGTAGTAGAATTGGAAGCAGCAGCATAAGGAAAACTAAATTCATCAAAATGGACATCCCTGCTAATAAAAAATTTAGAGTTTGATGCATCAAAGCAGAGATACCCCTTGTACCCAGATGCATAACCAAGAAATATGCATTTCCTTGTCTTAGGATCAAGTTTGGAGTGTGTGTAATCAGTCAAACGAGGAAAACAAGCACAACCAAATACACGTAAATGTTCATAGTCAGGTTTTGATTTAAACAAAATTTCATATGGTGATTTGTGTGAGGTGTTAGAACTTGGCATTCTATTTATTAAATAAGTAGCTGTTGCTACTGCATGATACCAGAACTGTTTAGG
Source organism: Linanthus parryae (assembly GCA_023055425.1). Lineage (NCBI taxonomy): Eukaryota > Viridiplantae > Streptophyta > Magnoliopsida > Ericales > Polemoniaceae > Linanthus > Linanthus parryae. Next base: position 7,036,768 of record JALGPY010000002.1, read on the forward strand.
TAGAGAAGCAGTTTCAAGTAAAGTTACAACAGTCTCTAAAATATGTCTATGTTTACGTTCTGCAATACCATTCTGCTGTGGAGTATAAGGACATGAATTTTGATGTGAGATTCCATGATCTTGCAAAAATTTTTGAAAAATAAAAGCAGTAAACTCTCCTCCACCATCAGATCTTAAAATTTTAATAGGATAGCCAAGAAATTTCTCAATAAACAGTTTATAAGAAGCAAACACAGAATTAACTTCAGATTTCAACTTAAGTGGAAATAGCCAGGTGAATCTAGAGTAGTGATCAATAAAAAGCACATAATATTTGAAACCATTATAAGATAGAGTAGATGCAGGACCCCAAACATCGTTATGAACTAAATGGAGTGGTGCAGGTGCTGTATAATCCGATAAAGCATAAGGTAGACGAGAAATTTTTCCAGCAAGACATGCTTCACAGAGAGTATGATTGTTTTTAGCAGAAGAATTTAAACATTTCACACATTTAGACAAAACAAATTCAGAAGGGTGACCAAGTCGAGAGTGCCACAGTTGAGATTTGACTCGTTGGCCCAAAAGAGCTTGCGGACCAAGTTGAAGAGACACAGAAGAGAGAGGATATAGCCTATTTTTACTTGGACCCTGAAAAATGATTTTCCCCGTATCCTTGGCCTGGATACAAAACGATTCCTTATCAAAAAATAAATCGGGAGTTGTGATCCGAACAAAACTTATGTACTGATAACAGATTAACAGAAAGATTTGGTACGTGAAGTGTGTTGTGCAAAGTAAAAGATTGATTAGAGGTAGTGAGAAATGCAGTACTGGAGCTTTGAATAGGTAGAGAAGATCCGTTACCGACGGTGACAGTGTCATTTCCGGTATAAGGTTCAGCAAGAGAGAGATTCCGAAAATCCGAAGTCATGTGGTTGGAAGCTCCGGTGTCGGTCAACCACAAATCAGAGAGATGAGCTTGTTGAGGAGAAGAGGAGGCTGCCATGGCGGAGAGCTGCTCTGGTGGATGACGGCCTTGGTATGCATAATCCATTCGGTGGTAGCAGTCGAGAGCCGAATGAAAATCATAGCCACATATCTGGCAAGTAACTGGACCAGAGCCTCCTCGACCCGAACCGGTATACCACCCCCTCGAACCGGAGCGTCCACGACCATTCCCAGATCCGGGACCACGACCCGAACCGGAACCATAAGACTGACCCGAACCGGATCCGTAACCCTGACCCGAACCGGATCCGTAACTGGATCCAGATCCATATCCGGGGCCGAACCCATAACCAGATCCGGAACCTGAACGGCCTCCTCCTCTGGAATCGAATCGACCACCGCCACGAGAGCCAGATCGACCACCACCAGTGAAACCAGAGGGTTGCCGGCCACCACGACCACCACGGTGATGATAGAAGGCGGTCGGAGTGGAGAGATCAGGTGCAGGGTGTTGAGATTCATGCATCTATTCCTCAGCCTTGAGCAAAACATGGAGCTCTTTAATGGAAATCGGATCTGAGTGAATTCGGAGAGATGAACGGAAAGAGTTGAACTCCGGTGGAAGACCATTCAACGTGTATAGAAGCATATCCTCATCGTCGATGTGGACTGAGGAAACAGCAAGGCGATTCCGAATCGTTTTGAGCTTCTGCATATAGGTATCAATTGGATCGGAGTTCTTCTTTAGGGTTTGGAGATCAGTTTTGAGTTGGAGGATGTGGGATCTGGTGAGTGACGCATATCGCCGCTCGAGAATCAACCAAGCATCACGAGATGTAGCAGATCCAATCACATGGGTGAGCGATTCTTGGGACAGAGTAGCGTTGAGGATCGTCAGGACCGCCTGATCCTGTAGATGCCAAGCAACGAAGGCCGGATTTGGTGTCGGAGGCTGAGATCCGACAGTGGGTGATAAGAACTCATCGGGACAGGGAAGAGACCCATCCAAGAACCCAAACAACGTATGGGTTCGAAAAATAGAGGTGATTTGATGCTTCCACAGAACAAAATTGGAGGCATCGAGTTTGAAGGGTAACAAATTGTGAATATTGGAAAGAAGATAAACAGGCGTTGAAGCCTGGTGTGTGGTGGTTGTAAGAGACATCAAGCTCTGATACCATGAAAGGATTCAAGAGCTATTGAAACTGTAAACCCTAATTGAAAGGGTGAAGCGGCGAGAGAGAGAGTGTAGTATATACAAACAGAAGAGTAAAGAAATGAAAACCCTAATTGATTGATGAAGAAGACAGCAGCAGGTATTTATACAAGACCACCAACGGTCGGATAAGGCCAGCTCATCATCCAACGGATGGATTTGAGCCTAGGGTTTAGATGAGAGCGAAAAGACTATTATACCCTTATAGTGATGGGTAAATTACAATCTAATACTTGCAGAAATATTCAGTGGGCTTCTGGGCTTCACTTCTGGACTTGATACTGATTTTGGGCTTGATATGGATTAGTCCGTTAATACAACCAAGCATGTCAGTCGTTTGATTTTGTTACTATTGTGTTTGTGGGAATGAACAATGTCTCCCTAGCACACAACTTAGCTAAAAGTATTTTTCATTCTTGTAACGGCATTCTTGAAATGAAAATCTTGCATTTCCTCAAAAAAAAAAAAAAAAAAAAAAAAAAAAAAAAAGAGAGAGTTCCTTCTTAGCAACCAGCAAGGCATGCATTCTTACATCCTTCAATTTCTCTACCGGAGAAGTTCACAAGCACTTAAACAGAACACAATGTAGATTCTGCCGTTTATGCAGTTAAAAGACAGAGAGGAGTGTTAGTGCGATATTCTTCAGACTGATGATAAGTTCAAACAAGCGATCAGTTTGCAGTCAACTACAGAAACATATCAAAGTTGGGTAGATTTTTGCCATGAACATTACAAGTATCCCAAATATGGAGTATTTCAGAGTGATGATATAGCAACTGAACTACTATCTTCTCTTATGTTTCAATGGAGAACAGAGTAATTGTAATCCACTACTGGAACTAGACAGAAAGCAGAGCCTTCTAGAACAACTTTTGGAAAATGGAGAACTATTACTATAAGCTCCAAAGATGTATGTTTCTCTAATGGCAATATAGGATATATATGCAACCTGAGCAATTTCGAATTCGTCCTTGGTCCCAAACAAGGTTCTGGAGTTGGACCGAGAGATCACCAAGTAACATCAGAAATTGTATACTTTAGCATGCATGGATTATTGGCCTAACTTCTCTGCTTGTCTTGCCAATATAGAGGAAGTGAAACATAGAGTATCTTTTGTGCCACAAACATCTACAACAACAAAAAGGGTAAATATGTCAAAATCGAAGAGTAATATCCTGAATCGCATCATCAATACTCTGACATACTATCGTAGATGGAAAAAAAGTGTTTCGAAAACGCCAAAAGTGGAACTTACACAAGTGGTATTATTCTGCATCAAGAACTCTAATGCCAGCATTTTTATCCCACGCTTCTGGTGATGCTACATCTGCCATAATCTTCTCCTGACCACGCCGAAGTATCTGAATCAAAAGAACACCAACATTTGTCAGGCAATCTTCGTTCTGCACAAAATAGAGAGCATGTACCTGTATTGTCTCGTCTATAGATGGAATAAATAACTTGCCTTATCAATAACGCCGAATTCTTTAGCCCTAACTGCATCCATATAGAATGGTCTTCTCATCACATTGGCAACAGTCTCCATAGACTAGTAACATATCAATTAATTTAGTCAGCAATGTTGGAGATTGTACTAGATATACCCGTAAACAAGACATCCTACTGAAACTTCCAAAATGAAGAAAAAAAAAGGTTAGTGACGCATTCAAAACTCACATTTTCGGTGTGCTTAGCGAGGAGTTTTACGAGAGTGTCTCTGTTTATTATCACCTGCAAGAAGATGTAGCAGGTTAACATAACCATATAATGCTGCAAAACATGTAGCATGATACATTACTTGTCCTCTCTTAACTTCTCCCTGCTTCTGAAGTTAAATTAGCTGCCATAATCATACACATAGGCAGGAGAAAAGATGCAACATAAATACAATAAGAGACGATCCAAATGAAGAGCTCTGCTAAAGATCAGTTATTTTTTCTTGGAGGAACTGTTGATTTCCAGCAACAAATTTTGAAAATGAATGAATCAAATTAGCTAGTGGAGCCTGATGTGGTGATGCCTAAGTACGCAGATGAAGCAGTTGCGATCTTTTACTTCATGTTCATTGTGGTTTTGCAACTAACTTGAGAACCTTTATGTTAAGTTTATTTGGTATACAAAGGTACAGTCAGGCGTGTTTGATATGTTTGAGTTGTTTGGAAGTAGGCCTTTATAGATGAAGATGTATTGGTAAGTATGGAGGATTCATCCTTAGTATATTGTGGCATATTTAGAACAACCATAATTGCGGCAACATGAGTGTGAGATAATTTAGAATCTAAGGGGTTCATCCGTTCAAGATAATTTAGAATGTAATTTTGGCAGCAACAGGACGAACATAGAGGGGCGATAACAAATGATGAACGAAAGGTGTCGAAAGAGAAATATAGACCTCTCGAGTCAATTATACGTAATGATGTGAAACTAGACGAGGATGCTAAGATAAGCAAGAGCAGGGTGGATGAAGTGGAGATGGGGACCTGGAGTGTTGTGTGACTGCAGTGTCCTGGCTAAGCTGAAGGGCAACTTTCCCAGTAAGACCCGTACTGATGTATGGGACAGAGAGCTGAGCGCTTAGATAAACTATAATCAGAAAACGGGTAGCAGACATTGAGGTAGATGGGTGGTGTAACTAAGAAGAATAAGATACACAAAGAAACAATCAGGTACAATTCTGACATTGGACCAACACAAAACAAAATAGTTTAATGTGGCTTGGTCATGCATATTGTGGACCCTTTGGATGCAACGATGAGGAGAAGTGAATAAGTGATGCAGTCCAAATTACGTGCCATAAACGTCCGAGAGGGAGACAGACGAACCTTGGTAGAGACAGCAAGACAAAATTTATTCATATTAGACCTGAGTAAGTAAATGGCTTTGGGAAGACGAAACTGGAGAAAACTGATTCATAAAGCACTTTTCAACTTAACATATGTGACAGCCTGAGGCATGGTTTAAGTTTGATAAAATTTGAGAATTTACTGCTACTCGTTTTAGCATGCGAATACGGTAAATTCCTGAACAGCTACTCAGAAATGAGTTGTACAAGGTTCCTTTCACAAATCACCTATCATGTTTCAGTATCCCTTAATGCACGGTGAAATTCTGTTGTTGATACTGCAACAACAGAAATTATCAGCAGAACTACAACATAAATTTGACAGCTTTGTCAATGCCCGTGATACCAAACTCGATAGCTCCTCTGTGAGTTAGCATTTTTTCAATCAGATATAGCAGGGAATGGCAATTCACTTAAATCTATTCATAAGTGGAACAATCCCTCGCCCTCCAGTTCCATTAGCCCCCTCAATATTCTACTAATAGGGTTCCTAAATCATCCGTAAGACCTGAAGGCTAGCATCCACCTTGGGACAATCCCTCGCCCTCCAGTTCTAGAAATTGTAATTTTACTCTTATATTGTTTAGCTTTTTCAATTTAGGCCCGACAATAATTGCACCATAGCACACTCGACTTTACAAATATAAATTTTACCCTTGTTTTTGTTTAATTTTCCAGTTTAGGCCACCGTGTCCGATTCCTGGATCCGCCGCTGTCTAGCACGATATTCATCAAAGCAAACTGGTTTAGCTTTGAGTACAGGGAGATGAAAATGCATCGTACCATTTAAGTTTTGATTCATGATTTGCGTGTATATCATATTTCATCCTTTTAATTTGTTATTGTCTCTGAGAAAATTGAACAATTCAGTCGGCGGTATAAATGAGGTTCAGGGTACATGATAATCTGCTCCTTCAGAATACTGCCTCCTGTCAGATGTGGCACATTCACTTGCGAGAGACAACTCAAAATAGTTCAAGTTCATCATCAAATACAGGAAAGGTCAAGATTGAGCTCTAGTAACATCTTACTTCCCATTTGTCAACCTCCCTGGCATAAAACCAGACAGATTTTGGTGACTATTGTCTCACATCTTAGTCTCCCCTAAAAAACACGCTCCCAAAGCTTTATTGTGTGACTCTAAGTTTGATACCTCGATAACTAGGGCAACTTTGAATATCTTTATTGTTCTTAACTAGAGACACCAATGTACTCTTCCTCCACTCTTTAGGCCTTTTCTTGCACTTCACGGTGTTACCAAACAGAGTAGTCAACCTTGCCACCCTTTTGTCACCTAAAGGCTTCCACACTTGATATGAATCTGATCAAGTCCTATGGCCTTCCCCACTAGCATCTTCTTCAACACATCTTTTACCTAATATTCTCTAATCTTACAAGTAAATTTATAGTTGCACACTTCGATACATGTCTTTTATGGTGCAAAATTATTCAGACTTACCAATTCTGAAACTAGAATTAGCTTGGCCAGAAGACATAATGAACATTTAAGGACTTCCAAAGACCATAATATATGTTACATACATGTCCAAATATAGCTATCTTTGTCAACTGAGAAAGTCGGTACATTCTTTCACCAGGAGAACATGCACGCTTGGACAGGAAGTGTAACAGCTAGAAGACTGATTTCCGCTTATTGTACTTCAGTTGGAGGTAAGTTGGTGCAACATGGATTGTAGCAAGGAGTAGCTTAGACTGAATTCAGGTCAGTTTCTCATGGAATTCGCAAAGTATCATGGAACAATACATGACTTCAAAATCCCTGGTCCCTTACCTAGAAAGGTGCAGTGCGACAGACAAAGTAGCAGCCACCACAGCTATAAACCCAGGTATTCATGACTAATGATGCAACTAAACAAGCTAAAATTGATATATCACTTCATTATCATTAAGGAAAAACTGAAGAATTTACTTATTTGTGTGCCTTCTATATCAATTACCAGGCGGTACTTCGACTAAAGGATTACAGAAAAGACTTACAGACATGCACTCTTGAGGCCAAACACCATAGTTGTCATCATCGTACAGGATGTTACGCCGAGTATAATGGATGGTGGAAGAAAACAGGACTTGAGGCACGATGATCGTTTTCTTTAAGGGATAAATCGCCCCCACTATGCTGCCGGGTTCTGGCGATTCCCCTCCAGGATACAACAAGTCGCGTCGGTTCTACAGCCAGCAATCTGCAGAAGTTCTCTAGAATTCTCTGTGAAACTATGTCTGAAACTGATACAAATTCTGCTGTTGTTTGGCTTATTTATAGTTCACGAAAGTGCATGGATGAAAGGGTGTGTTTGTTCATAACAGTTGTGACTGTTTATAACAACACAACCCTTCACCAGACGAAAATAACCGCCATAACTACCAGCAAAATATAAAACGGAAAACAGTTATTGGTTAAACTAACTCACGCCACACGCGCACGTGCCTAAGTGCGCCTACAAAAGCGCCACTAAAGCGCCACATTGCGCCTTGCGCGCGCGCGCGCGTGTGCGAGTTGTAGAGGATAACCACTCTATATATTAACTCACTTTAATAGCATTAATGTGTTTCCATATATAAAGTGAACAATAACTATAGTTTCCCAAGATGTGGGACAAAATACTCTTAGCTTTTTACAAGCTATTTACAACACAGGATACGTTACGTAAGATACGGTAGGGCACAGTGTATCAACGTCTGTATGTACCAAAATTCAGGCGTATAGGACCGTATCGCAATGTATCGTACCGTACATCGAGCAATACCCTTCAAATGAAACATCACCCCCGCCTATCCAATACCCCAATATTCACACATTGAAATCTGAGTTTTGAAGACTCACAACCCTCTTTTGGGTTTTCCAGGAAGCCCCCCATAAACAGCCTAGAAGTAAGTGCTACAATAAAAAGCATGATGTGCTATGTTCCAATGTCATTAATAGATTGAATATATTATTGAATGAGTAATTGTGCAAGACTACATCTCTTTATATAGAATACCAAGAAGCTACTAGAAGTTAGGTCTAAAGTAATTGCTATTTAGTCCCTACAGTTCCTATACGCCCCCGCAAGATGGAGGGTCGTGACGAGACTCCAATCTTGGTCTTCAATGTAGCGCGAAAGAACAAAGTGGTTTTGGTATGGTTACCGGACGCCATGTTTTTGCCGATCAAGAGGGAACAAGCTTCGATCCTCTTCGGTGGCGGACTACAACCATGCTGGGGCTTTGCTTTTTCCAACGCATGTGAAGACAGCAACTGCGAACTAGGGTTTATCAAATAGAAGAAGAAAGACAACATTCTGATGGGGATTCTGTAGCCGGTTGGTGACTGGGCGGAGGCCTACGCGAAGTGCGAAGGAACGGAAGAACCAGGAACGGAGGTCGCCGCTTGGAGGGAACGAGAGATAAGATCCTCTTGAGCGGCAACAGTTGCGGTGTCCGACTGGTAAAAACGGCGTCGAAGCGAAGAGAAGCAGCGCTGGAAAATGGCTCGGTTGGAGCCACACAGAAGCCGGCTGGTAGGTCGGCTCAGTTGGAGCGGATCTAGAATAGTTGAGGCGGCGACGTGGATTGATGACTGGTTGGTTATGATCGACTGTCGGTAAATCAGCTGCGAGGATGCGGCAGCGGTGTGCGACATGCTGGACGACGGCTAGGGTCTCCACGGATATGTGGGTCTGTGGCAGAGGATTCGGTGGCGGTGGCTGAGAACTAGGGTTTATTGAATAGAGAAAGAAAACAGATAGAACAAAACAATGGCATAAAAATAGAGGCTAGTGGTCCAGGGCGACTAATGGTGGCGCCGCCCGCCAGAGGAAGGGAACTTTGTTCTGGTAACGAGGAGCGAACCTGCTCTGACACCATAATAGACTGAATATATTATTGAATGAGTAATTGTGCAAGACTGCATCTCTTTCTATAGAATACCAAGAAGCTACTAGAAGTTAGGTCTAAAGTAATTGCTATTTAGTCCCTACAGTTCCTATAGTCATCATTACATCCTTGCATGTGGTTACTTTATGTACAAAACAAAAAACCTAGCAACATGGTATTTGGCCTTGAGATTTATAATTTATATTTTTGAGGTTTCTACTCTGTTTTCACTTTTTTGTTTCTAAAGTTAGCCAAATGACACTAAAAGAAAATAATTATTACAATGTATGGAGGACTAGATTGACGAACATGCTATGTTGAGAAGGTGAACTATTTCATTGTGAGTTTGATAGCTTTATCACATTATTGGTATAAATCTGAGCAAATTTGTACATGGCACATTCTTCATGCATAAGGGTTGCGATACTGGTTATGCTTTCAAACTATATAATTGTACCGCTATGACACACGCTACGACACAGTACACAATACAGAAAATTCAGCTTCTGAGTTCTGATATATTGATATGCATCGTAGTTTGGCAACTATGCCAAGCACTGAAAAGCTAAACACCATACTAATCTATATATATATATATATATATATATATATATATATATATATATATATATATATATATATATATATATATATATATAAAAGCAGACAAGTGCTCAGATTGAACATGGATTTGCCATATGTCAATTCTAAATTATTGAGGTGTTGCCATATGTTTCGCCATGTCATCAATTTCATTAACAAGCCAATAAAACAACGACATGTCATGCATGACTCATTAGTCATTATGTAACTTAATTTTAAGACATTCAATTTCCATTAATAGGACGGGAGTTACAAAAATTAATGGAATCTCAATATTTATGCACTGAATTCTTTAGTAATAATTAGACTCCTTCAAATACATATTCTTATACATATTCTTAACCTTTTCTTTGTTGCTGCAAGATTTTTTTTTTTATGGAACTGTAAGATAAAAATTGAGAAAGTGCATTTGGTGTGTTTAGAAAATTGGTTTGGGAAATTCTAATGTACCTTCTTCTACATCACATGAATAAGTATATTTCCAACTCTGAATATGAAATTCATAATTTTTTTTTATATATTTTTTAACATAGAGCAAAAGAAAATAAAATGTACGGATAAATGGGGCACTCACTTTATAGTGCGTCATTGTGTTATATATGAGATGAATGAGATTTTTTTTTTTATCGGAGATGTTATTAGCGGTGAAAGTGTTTCTTTGTTAAAAAAATAAAAAAAAAAGTGAGAGAGTTTCGATGCCCATATCCAAGGGGGAGATATTTACCTCGAAAAGGGGAAATAAGATAGAATAACAAAAATCCCAAAATAAAATAGTGATTATAGACATTTTGTTACAAAACTTTGCAACTACAAGCACTATCATAAATTGTTTCATAATTCATTTTAAGATGTCATAGCAGTTACAGAATTCATATGGTGGGTTTTTATATATTGAGAATTATATTATATAGCCGATTTGGACCTAGGACCTTATGCATGGGCTTCTAACACTCTACAAATGAACTAGCACTCATTTGCATATGTGGGGGGGGGGGGGGGGGTGTTGTTCTTCGATTTTATCATGTAAGACATCTATTTAATGGTGAGTCACAATCAAAATAATTCAAAAAATAAATTTATTCTCATTAGCGGTCAATTTGGAAATATTGTGGCCTTTTGAAAAGGAACTCTGCGTGAAGTGCTGTTAGACAGTTGTTGTAAAAATTTACCTAAAAAGTGTTTGGTAAATTGCATACATGATCTGCTGTGAAAAATAGTTTTTGCATTTTGTTTTAAAAAAATAATTATTGCTTCAAAATTGTTCTAAATTGTAGAGTTTTATTGCCATTGGATAGGTAACTTTTTGTTATTACGAAAAAAAGTTGATAAATAAAATAAAATAAAATAAAACCATGTTCGGAAAAGCAGCCCTTCCCTACTTCTCAAAAGTGGTGGAAAAAAGTTACTGTCCAAAAAACATATCAATAATGTTGTTAGTATAAATAAAAATAACGTTTTAGAAAGTAGAAACATTATCTAACAGACTCCAAGTTAATAAGATTCATATTAATTTAATTTACCAGTCAAAAACCAGTAATATGTAAATAGCCTTATCTTTTTCGATATGTTGTTCCAGAGAATCAATCCTCCTCCAATCCTATGTTTATAACTCCTTTTCTCTTAGAACTAGGAAGGTGTGATTCTCATTTTTAATTAAAAATAGAATACAAGATATCTGTTGTGAAACGAGAATTGAGAGAGACAAGAGATAAAGAGAGAGACAAGATATAGGGAGGAGAGTATTCAGATGTGTATTATTTTCCAACCCTAAGCCTCCTTATATAGGCATTAGGTGGGCTTCTGGACCAGAATATAATTATACAAAATACACCCAACTATGTGGTGGATATTCACAATAGTCCAATAACATATTTCATAACACTCCCCCTTGAATATTCACCACTACGATGCCTCATTAAAACCTTGTCATGAAAAACCCAGTGGGAAAAAATCAATGACTAAGGAAAAAGAGTACATCGGTGAATTCTATTTGCTCAGCATTGGTGATGACATTCTTCTGGAACGCATCTGGAATCTTCGCAAGCCTCGTTAAAACCTTGCTAGGAAAAACCCCGTGGGACAAAAAACCGTAGCGAAGGAAAAAGAGTGCCGCGCTTTTAGCATTTCATTGGATCTCCCCCTCATTGGAACATCCTTGTACCTGACAAACAAAACTCATTGCAAATACAATAATCTAAAAGAAATAATTAACAATCATAATTGATTAAATGCATATGCACCTAAAACTACTCGCGAGTGTACACTTTTGATTTGCTTCAGGCAAATAATATTTCTCATGAGAGCCAACCTCCATGGAATTTCACAAATTTGTGATTTATACGATCGTATTGTAACTAGTTACATCATATTATGTTGTACCTTAGTCCTTAAGACTAAAACAGCATTATCATCATTCTCAACACGAGAATATTATACTAATGAGAATTTAACATGACCCATATATCATGTTTCTCATTTTACAAGTCTCACGCTTAAAAGCGGACATAAAACTCGAGACAAATCCCACGCATACCGGCGGATATGTAGTCTCAACTTATCCCACGCTTAACAGCGGATATATGATATCTACATAAATCCCACGCTTAAGAGCGGATATGTAGTTTATGCATAAGCTGTAATTTATGCTTGGGGTTGTTAGTACTTTGAGTACTACACTGTTTTGCTCTACAATTTCAATAAATTTACCCCACCAATCTTCTATGCATTTGTTGACTTTCTTTAGGCCAATAACTATTTAGTCAACATTCTTCCCATAAAATAATCATATGATTTATATAGCGCTTCCTCAATTGTATCATCATTATTAGTTGGATCATACTATTGTATTAAGGTACCTTTAGCTACTTCCAGAGCTATTCAATTACCAACGTTGGTTTTGATCCAATTTTGATGATGTATATATGAACCCCCAAGATTTCTCCAGAATCTTGTGTTCTTAATTTGTAGAGCAATATATCCATTTCCCAACATAATTTTGGATGCTTTGATTTTATGTTCCTCTTCTGGAGGATCAACATAATTACACAAGCAAACCTTTTATGCTTTAAAGTGTATAACCCAAAATTAGTACACGTTAGTCAAGAAGCTATCCATCATGTTGAGATTTTAAACTTACAATAGTATATACCCGATAGAGACAATATTATTTTTCTTCACGTCATGTAATAGGACCCATTCTCCCCCTCATGACGTGAACAATATTATCATAACCATAATGATATTTCGTGGATGCTTCAGGCATCGATTTGTCTCATATATACTTTGTGTAAACCAATCCTCAAATTTAAAAAAAAAAAAATATTGACAATAAGCAATCTCTTGGACGCCGTAGTTCTCTAATCAAAGTTTCTTCCAAGAAACCCAAAAAGAGACGTAAATGTCAATACTTTTATTACAAAATGAGTGGTTTTGTAGATTCTCTCTTCAGGGAGATCTTTTGATGTTATTTTATAACTCCATGTTATACTATTATTTTTCATAACTTCTGGTATGAAAATAACTTTTTATGCATATAAAATGCATTTGTCCAATAAACTCTCATGGACTAAGAACATCTTCAGGATGTTTGTGCAAAATAAGAAAAGAATGAACAAAAGCTAATAATAATAAGGGAATAAGCGTAAACTGTGAAAAAAAAAGTAGTGCGACCTCTTCAGAAGGGTGGATCATTATTAAATACTTTTAGATATCTCTTTAGAAGATTTATAATCAAGATATTTTAGAACATCAGGTTCTAATACTCATAACTGCGGGTTATGATATCATGCAATATGTAACTTCGGGTACATATGACATGGCCATATTTAACGTCGATGGCGATGACAAATCCTCTTCTATAGGTTCATTTTTGATCCATAATGAGAGAACAGAAAAAAAATGCGTTAAAATTAAATAAAGTAAAGTAACAAAATATTACCTCTTCGGGAGGTTTAGACGAAAATTGCAAGATATCTCTTCAGGAGATATAACTAAAAGTATGACGTCAGATCATAAGAAGATTGTCGTAACTTCAGGTTACGATTAATATTCCATGCAATCCATAACTTTAGGAGGTTTAAAAGAATTATCTGTCATCTCTTCAGGAGATGTAATTACAGATCTGACTTCGGGTCATAAACTCATAAAATTATCGTAACTTCGGGTTACGATTAAATTATCAAGTAGTTTAGAACTTTTGGAGATCTAAACATCTCTTCTGGAGATCCAATATGACTTCAGGTCATATATAAAAAAAAAAATATTGTGTAGTCCATAACTTCAGGTATGGATCATGTGAAGCTATTGTCGCAACTTCGGGTTACGATCAAAGCTTCATGTAGTCACAACGCCAAGGGTGAAAACATTGTATTGTAAGCGTATTAATAACTTAAACTAATACATGGTCATCAATTTCAAGCCTCTTCAGGAGGATCGATGAAATAAAAAAAAATGTCTTTAAATAATATCGGCTAATAAAATTTCATGACTTCAGGTCATAAAACATAACGTAACTTCAAGTTACAAGGAATAATCCATTTCACAACTTCAGGTGTGAAACCACGTTTTCTTTTTAAGCATATCAATTCATGGTCCGGGATCCTCCCCTGGAGATACCTAGTAATAAAGTTTTATGACTTCAGGTCATAAAACATGTCGTAACTTCAGGTTACGAACAAAAAAAATCATGTATTTTATATCTCCAGGTATGGAAGTCTGATGTGTGTCGGCATATCAATAACCCGTACCACTTAGTGATCGTGGTTAAAGTCTCTTCAGGAGGATGCACTTTCTCTTTTGATTAAAACCATCATACATGGATTTAAACAAAATTCCGAACCAAAAATTTCTGGTTCCGAGGTTTGGCAAAGCAGAAACACCCTCAAAGGGATACAACACCTTTTACCTTCTAACTCCAAAAAAATTAATAACCAATCCAGAGAATAAAAAGAATTGCAAAGGGGTAACCAGGACTCATAAAAACAATATGTTTCCAAAGAAATATTTATGGAGCACAACAGTAGATTAGCAAGAAAAAGAAAAGAAGACATCATACCGCTAATCATACCTCTATCTCTAGTTACGGTGGAAAAACATTAGACATCAATCTCTAGACACGTGGGTTTGTTTAGGATTGATATGTAAGTGAGTGTGGGAGTACAAACTTCTTAAAAACAACATGCATCAAAAGTATTGTGCATTATATAAATAACAAGTCCAAACATTAATTTATTATTTTGCCCTAGGAAGATATGAACAGTAGGGTTTGTACTCAACAAAAAAGAACTTAAAAATCAACTTAATGAACAAGAAGAGCCTACCCAACAAATAATTGTAGTATTCTTTTTCTTTCAAGTATCAGATTCATAGATCTAGAGTCTTGGCGTCTATGGAGATAGTCAGACTGTTCAAAAGACTGCAACTATCCTTCCACGCATTCTCTTGTACATAAAAGAAAATTAAAGATACCTTGTTTTGAGATCTTTATACTCGGATCTTCAAATTTTGTAAGAGCATCGTGCTGATAACGTGTTGTGAAACGAGAATTGAGAGAGACAAGAGATAAAGAGAGAGACAAGATATAGGGAGGAGAGTATTCAGATGTGTATTATTCTCCAACCCTAAGCCTCCTTATATAAGCATTAGGTGGGCTTCTGGACCAGAATATAATTATACAAAATACACCCAACTATGTGGTGGATATTCACAATAGTCCAATAACATATTTCATAACAGTATCCTTATTGTCTTCTAATTTTTATGATACCTTGGTGGCTTGCCATAATTTTCTTGCATTACTGGTATTTCATCTCTAATCAAAAATTAATTTCATTCTTTTCAAATTAATATGATTCAATTTCAATTTAATTTACCAGTCAAAGACGCTAATATGTTACTCTGATAGACTTCTATATTTTTTCTTTTTAAACTTTTCAGGCAATTTCTGAGTAATCTTTTACCTACCATTCTTGGTTGCATAGGTTCTACAACATTTATGATTTCGGAAAAAAAATCAGTTTAGTTTTTTAAACCTTAATTTTGTAAGCAAAATTGACTTTTATGAATTTTTTTCTACACCTTTCATATATGTACATTCATGAAAAGTGCTCGATCTTAATTCTGTCAAAAAATTTGCACAAAAAGGGAGAAATAAACTACGTCGAAATTCAGAGTGGTATCCAAAAATGTTTAAAAATGATAGAAATAAGAGAGTTAGATCCTCCCTAAAATATTAAAAATAATGAAATTTGGAGAAAAAAGAATTGGATGAAAACTGAATAGAAAAGTAGGTGGAAATATTGAGATTAGAGCAATCCTTAATGATAGAAATCGTAACAAATAGTAAATGAGATACACTCAAGATTTTTTTTAACATGTTTGTCAAGTCAATTTGCACCAAATCTAAATGAATATATCATCCATCAGATTTTAGGAACGTTTCAGTCATTATATTATTCGTAGACTTCAGTCCAATTTTTTATTTTTGAGACTCATTAACTAATTTTTTTAAAGATTTTAACTCTCTGTTACATGATTATAAGATGGAATACCAAGTGTTTTGCTTTGTTTTACCACTATACTTTTTCAATGAATAGATTTATGTATTTTCGTAGCATGATGCTGTATGTCTACTGATTTCAACTCTATCAAAGGTTAAAATTATTGTAATAATAAATACATATAAAAAATTGTTACAAATGAAGGAAGAAAAGGAGGGTAATATTGTTGGTATAAAATATTTAAGAATATAATTTGAGGTCTATTTTTATAGCAAACCTATAATTTTTTTGAGAAGTATAGAAAACCTATAATTATCATTGTGGTATGGACCTAAATTAGAACTATTTATTTAAATATCTTCATGGTATGCAATGTTATAATTGAGCTAATATATCCTTTTAATAAGCTAAAAATGTTGCCAATTATGAAATATATGTGCTTCCACAAATGAGTCGAGTAAATTTTTTCATCACGAAAGAATCATTGAAAGTTTAGTCAGTTATGGAGAAAGAAAATAAATTCATCCTGAAAGAATCACTAAAAGTTTAGTCAGTTCTCGACTTAAACAGATATGGTGAGACTTTAAGCCTTTCAAACTCGAACACCAATTAAGAGGTGTATAAAGGGAATTAGTGTTTTTGCTATTTCTTTTTAAATCTTTAAATTAAAGCCACAGTTTGTCTTTTAACCTTATTGTGTTCTATTCTCGACGTCCAATATTTGTACTAATATTCATTAACTTTAGCGTGGACGTCTGTTCTCAATTGATTAAATATCAAACACACATACCCGCGCATAGCGCGGGTTCTTGACTAGTAGAAGTTAAGGGTGAAATCATGGTGAACCGATCTCTGGCTGTGCAAGATCATGTTAGCTTGAGACACACATGTGGTCTCTCATGGTATACCCTCAGATCTTAAACATGTAACAACAGTTAAGAAAAATCTTGTAAATTTGACAAAAACTAACAGTTATCAGAAGTAACTCACAGCTGAATACAAGAACATCAAATCTTTTAGGATTTATGTGCAAGTTAAATAATTATAAAACAGTACTGCACATTGGATACTATATCAACCAAGTGAAGATAATTAAACTGACCTCCTTGTTAGGTGTAAAGATTGTTTTGTAACCTAATCTAAAGTTGAGGGGCTTACAAGCAATTTCATGTATTACTATCTCTATACATATTAACCTAACTCTAGGGTTAGGGTATCACATCACAGAAAGACGCTAAGAGATCTTTCGTATTTTTCATTCGTTCATCATTGAAGTGGGTGTGGACCGTGGATGTAGCCAATTTGGTGAACCACGTAAATCGTCGTGTTCTTCTTTGTGTATTTTCGTTTTGCTTTTTGTTGCGTTGTTGAATCGCTCCAGAGATCGATCCTAACAACTGGTATCAGAGCCATGTCGAAACCAGAGCCACGTCGAAACAGTGCAAGAAATTGATTTTTTTTTGCAAACGGAACACAACAGTCTGTCGGAAGGAACTCGCGAGTCGGCGAGATTTGGTTTCTCCTTGGTCCACAAAGCAGGTCTGTTTGTCATCAATTCAATACATAATTGATTACTAGTATTCTTTTAAAAACTCACTCATGCGGAATCACTTGAAACTATCAGAGATAAATTTGGTGACTTGAAGTGTTAAGGAGGTGTCTTGAAAGTCAAAGGAAATTATAGAAACAAATTTGACTTGAGTTGAAAAGTTAAAAGTGGCAAAAGGAAGGAAACAACTTGGGCGGCAATGCTTTTGCTTCCAAGTTTGTTTTGGAAAGCTTTGGGACGGTGGGTGCACATGCGCATGTCTATCATTATATAAAGACCTCTTTGGGGTCCTAGTTTGTATGCAATACAAGTTGTAATTGTTCCTCTTAAGTGAATAAAGAGTGCTTTTCCGCCGTGGAGGTAGTTAGCAAATATTTTGCTAGCGAACCACGTAAAATACTCGTGTTCTTCTTTTATTCGTTCTTCGTTCGTGAGGTGGTTTGTCACAACAAACTGGTATCAGAGCCAAGGTTGACGGTGTTTCAAGATCAAGATCAAGGCGGAGCAAAGCTAGGGTTTCACAGCTTGGTGAAATCAAAGCTAGGGTTTTGCGATCTAGGTGGAGCACGCGACTAGGGTTCAAGATCTACCAAGAATGATGTCCGGATCGATGTTGAAGATCGACGGGTTCACAGGAGGGAACAACTTCAGCCTGTGGATGATAAAGATGGAAGCTTTGCTCAAATCGCAAGGCTTGTGGGCACCTTTGACCGCGGACAAGGGAGACATGAATGTTGCATCATCGGAGTTCACGATATTGGAGGAGAAGGCACACACAACGATTATGTTGTGCTTATCGGATGACGTGATCATCGAGGTCGCTAATCAAAAGCAAGCAGCAGGTCTTTGGCTCAAGTTGGAGAGTCTCTACATGAAGAAGAGTCTCACTAGAAAAATGATGCTTAAGCGAAAGGCTCTTTACTTTGCGGATGCTCGAATGTACGATTCTCAAGGACCATCTTGATCAATTAAATACAATTATTTTAGAGTTGCGTAATATTGGCGAGAAGGTGGGCGATGATGATGCCGCACTCTTGTTATTGATCTCGTTACCTCCATCATACGAGAATTTCGTTCAGTCGTTCATAGTGAACAAGGACGACTTATCCCTAGAGGAGGTCAGATCGACGCTCCATGCTAGGGAACAGCGCCATAAGGGTGCAGGCATAGGTACGGAGGACCATGCTTCCAGACTGATGGCAACAGAAGGAAGCAAGAAGGGTAAGAAGAACAAGAAGAAACAGTTCTTAGGTTCTAAGTTACCCAAGGATGTTTGTGCCTTTTGCCAGGAAAAGGGGCACTGGAAGAGAGTTGCCCGAAACGAGGTCAACAGGGGCAGAATGGATCCACAGCCGTAGCAGAACAAGGTAACTCGTCCGAGGATGATTACGTTCTAATGGCGGATGTTGTCACGCACTCTCAAGATGCGTGGGTCTTTGATTCCGGAGCTTCCTATCATATTTGCTCTAACAAGGAGCTATTCTCGACGTACGACCAAACGGATGGAGGGTCTGTAATGGCAAACAGAGCCGTCTGTAAGGTGATTGGGAGCGGCTCAGTTAGATTGAAGACGAATGAAGGGAATTTATGTGATTTAGAGCAAGTCAGGCATGTACCCCTTATTAAGAATAATCTGATCTCCTTGAGTCTACTCGACAGCAATGGATACAGTTTCAAAGGTGAAGGTGGAGATCTACAAGTCAGCAAGGGTTCTAAGGTGATTCTCAGGGGAGTCAAGAATGGGACTTTGTACATGTTGCAAGGTTCGACGATCACAGGTTCTGCTGGAGTTGTCTCAGCCGAGATTAAGGAAGCTGATCTAACTAAGCTGTGGCATATGAGGCTCGATCATATGAGTGAACGTGGAATGCAGGAACTTCACAAGAAAGGCTATCTCACCGGGCATGCGCCCAAGAGCCTAGGGTTTTGTGAGCACTGCGTGTATGGGAAGCTACAGCGTAGCAAGTTCCCTTAGGCGGTTCATAGAACGAAAGGTACTCTTGATTATATCCATTCAGATTGCTGGGGTCCATCTCGAGTCGAGGCGATTGGAGGGTACAGGTATTTCCTAAGCATCATAGACGACTACTCCAGGATGGCTTGGATATTCGTGATGAAGCACATTAGTGAAGCATTCGCAAGATTCAAGGATTGGAAGACACTAGTAGAGAATCAGGTGGGAAAGAAGGTAAAGAGGCTGCGCACGAACAACGTCTTAGAGTTTTGTTCATCAGAGTTTGATGGATTCTGCAAGGATAAGGGAATAGCACGCCATCGCACCGTTCGGCACACACCGCAGCAGAACGGTGTAGCCGAGAAAATGAATCAGACACTTTTAGCAAAAGCAAGGTGCATGCTTTCGAATGCAGGTCTTTCTAGAGGTTTCTGGGGAGAGGCAGTTTCCATGGCATGCTATCTCATAAATCGGAGCCCGCACACAGGTATAGGATGCATGATTCCTATGAAGGTCTGGTCCGGTAATGCAGTGGATTACTCGAATTTGAGAATTTTTGGTTGTGTTGCCTATTATCACGTTGATGATGGCAAACTAGAACCAAGAGCTAAGAAGGGAGTATTCATGGGTTTCGGAACAGGTGTGAAGGGATACAAGATATGGCGTATGGGCAAACAACAAGATTATATGAAACATCCGGGGATCTCAGTTCAGGGTTAAAGAGACAATCGATGACCAAGAGTAGATTATTAACTATTAAGTTTACATTTCGGTTAAAGTACATTACAAAATCTCGGTAAAAAGTACAATCTAAAACAAATCGTGTGTGATCTACTAAGTGATCTAACTTAAACTAAACGTCTTCGTCTCGGTGCGCGTTCCCATCCCCCACATTGAGTGATGACCTACGGTTTTAAAATGGCAAAAGTCGACGCAGTTTTGAAGAGAATGATCAGTAAAAACTGAGTAAATACATACTACGACATGTAAAGCAACGAGTGGCACGAAAGCATGAGTTGAAACAAAACAGAAGATTTAAAAAAATAATTGTAACATATTGGGGATTTTGGAATAACTAGAAGTAACCGAATAACAAAACCTCTCAGTTTAATAATTTCAAGAAACCATAAGTATTCTGTGAGATCTCCAAAGTAAACAAGTCCATTTGAGTTGATAACGATATTAATTCACGAGTAGCATATGCTTTTCAATTCATTTCATTAGATTAGGCAATCAAGAGCCACAAACAACATCAATAGAGTAGTCAATTTTTAATTTCGACTTCAATCAACAGTTTAATTTAGCTGAGGCGTGTCAAGAGCCACCAGCAGGATCGATGTAGACAGAGGGATCACGAAATAATCACTAAGGGTTCCTTCTAGGGTCTATAAAACCCTATTTCACCCGAGCGTTAAGGGAGCCCATTCGTCAACCCCGCTCATAACATTAGTTAAAAGGCCTTAAGTGTCGACACCTCTATACCGTAGTGACCCTTACAAGTATAAGTAGCACTCTATAGCTCTATAAACCCCTTGGCCTCAATATCTTGATACATTTTGGCTCATCGGGAGCGGATTTGTGAACATTAACGTTCTATCCAATAATAAGAAGCATTGCTTCAATGGTCTTAGCCATAAGAAAATGGAGGATCGCTTGACGCCTCCCATTAATAATAGTACTATGTACATCGTCCTAAGTCTATTAGAGGTATTTTATTTCTTCTCTTTCACATAACCAGAATCAGAATATCAAAATTTCACAAGTAATTTCCGAGAGTTTTCAAAGGAGATGAATAAAATAGTTTAACAGCTTTCGAGTGGAAAACAGGCATTCTCATACTATTTCACATAACAATTATTCATATGAAACATCAAACACATACGCACATTTTGATATGAAAAGGTCGTACATATGTACTTACCTCTGAGCCAAGAAAGGCGCAAAGCAACGCTAGCACTCCTACAATGCTCGTCTCCGAGTCTCACAGTAAATGCATCAACACAATACATACGTCTACTTCGAACGATCCTTAAAGTCGGCTGGATATAAAAAAGTCAAGTATATAGCCTATTAGCATTTACCCTCTATATGAGGTTGTATGCAAGAATACAATGGAATGCGGGTCGTGCAAGATAAATGACTAAAACGCCCCTCATACTCCAAAACTGTCTAGTTGCCCGGTCCCCAAATTATACTCATATTGGCCCAAAAACATGTAAGAATGACTCTAAACTCTCCCATATGTACTTAGCATCGAAATTTACAACTTTCAATAAATTTCACTTAGGCCCCTAAAGTTTAGCAAAATTGCAAAAAGGCCCCATCTGTTGACTTGGTCAAACCTAGCCGAGAATGACATAGAAGTACTCCAAATACGCATACAAGACATGCTGACAAACTCCAAGTTACTAAACTAACCTCAATTCAAAGTTTAAGTGAAATGACTATTTTGCCCCTCCTATACAGTTCAGTCAAACTAGGGTTTTCGAAAAGTCAAACTTGGTCAAACTTGATATTTAGACTCAGAATATGAATACTAACAAGTTTCGTGAAGAACACTAAGGCTAGAAATGTCATTTAGAGTGTCGAATTCAAAAGTCAAATATAGAGGAAAATCGACTCAACTAGTCAACTTTAGAGCTGATTTGTAATCAATTGAGGGGGATACTTGAAAATCTGAGAATAGTTTTTTGAAGACGATATTTCAAGTATTCCAGAACATATTTGAACTCCCATAAACTCCAAGTAATGTATAGAGATATCGCTAGTCAAAGTGGGATGAAAATTTAGATTCCAACACTTAGAAAATTTAAGAGATTTACACGCGTTCAAAGCAACAACTTTAGGCTTGATTTGTGAGAAATCTGTTACAAATTTGAATATGACCCAGAGAGGATAAAATGAAGTATTGTATACAAGCTTTACACAGGAGAAAACATATCTTAATTTCAGTAAGTTTTGAAGAAGATAAGAGGGTTAGAAAATGGGTGTTTCCCCATGACATTCTATACTTAGAAAATTCTGAGTTTTTGCTAGCGAAGAACATCAACATTACAACAACTTTGGAGCCAAAATCAGAGGGTCTAGAGGTCAAATTGGACCAAGAAATCAAAACGAAAGTTGTAGCCTATTCTCCAAGGATTGCAGAAAGCTAAAGATAATTCAAAACGGTCCAAAAATGAGGGAGATACAAGCATTTGAGCAGGGGTAGTTTTTGTACCAAGAACACATTAACTCCAAGAACACATTCATGAACTTCACTTTCCCCTAACTTTAGGTCAGATTTAGACACAATTAGAGATTGAATTGGACCAAGAAATCAACATGAAAGTTGGAGTACTACATGCAGGGAATCCATAGCAACAAGAATCAGGTCAAGACATCAAGTATTGAGAGATTTACAGTCCTATGAACAGGGCAGGTTCATGAACCCAAAAACCTGAACTACAAGAATCAAACTATAACGATTTGTTGTTACAGTCACGATTTGATGATCTAAACGTGTTGTGGACGTGATTAGGAGCATGATCATGCTTTTAAACGATCAAAATGAGCAAGAATCAAAGCCGTACCGAGATTTGAGCTTTTCCGGCGACAATGGCGGAATCCGGCGGCTTACCGACCGGTTTCTGGCACTCCACAAACTGCCATCCATTTCTAGGTTTGCTAGGGTACTCCACAACGTTCTCAGCACAGGGTCACTGCTGGATGGAGGGAAAAGCCAAGAACAAAGGAGGTGTCGTGGTTCCGCTCCTGGCGACGGCGTCACGACGGGTTTCAAACCCAGAATCCGCCGAAGCTCAATCTGACGAGTTGATACAAGAATTTGGTACTCCTAGGTTCACTTTCTAAACCGGATTACTCCCTCCCTGAGCAATGAAATTCCGAATTAGTTTGTGCGTTTTGATCACCAAACAGAGGAGAAGCTTGGATCGAAACAATTCTAAAAGAGGTGGCACGGTGGTGGTGGTTCTGGTGGTTTCATGGTGGAGTTATGGTGGAGGAGAAGATGATAAGGGTGATGAAGATGATCTCTCTCTCTCTCTCTCTATCTCTCTACAATCTGATGGTGGGGGATGTGAAGAAGAAGTTGCCACCTCACCTAGAGAGTTGTCAAAATAAGATTGCCAAGTGGCTCTCATGCAAAGGGAGTGAAAGTGTATTTTTCTAAACTTTAGTGTACAAACTAGAATTACAAGTTCTACTTAATTTTGGATAACTACATAACAACCCCAAACACTTCTACTGCTTTAAAATCATCCGAACAACTTCCAAACATTGCTAACACTCCAAAATTCAAACTTTAAAGTCGTGACAAACTATTTACAAATTCTCCCCCAAAGTCTTGATATTGCACTAAGAATTCTCTCGGAAATTCGGGGTGTTACATTATACTTAGCAGAAGTGTAGTCTTTGATGAGACTCATATGTTGAAGAACTCCGTGGAGGTGGAGCTTGGGGATGCAGAGAAGAAGGTGGAGGGAGATTTGGATCCTACTGATCCTAAGGATTCCAAAATCCCTAAACCACCACCGGAAGCCGAAGAGGAAGAAGTAGAAGAGTCTGACAGTGAAGATGCGTCTTTACCAGAGGAACCGGATCATCAGAGTATTGCGGTGGGAAGACAAAGAATATTCATCAAGCCTCCGGCTAGATACAGAGATGATGGTATGGTGGGATATGCATTACAGGTAGCGGAAGAGGTAGAGGACGAGCCATCCTCCTACAAGGCCGCTATATCTAGTTCTGAGTCAGCACAATGGATTGCCGCGATGGGAGAAGATATGGAGTCTCTTAGCAAGAACTCAACTTGGAAGCTTGTTAAATTGCCATCGGGAAGGAAGATAGTCAGTTGCAAGTGGGCTTTCAGAAGAAAGGAAGGAACTGCATCTGGAGAGGGCATCAAGTATAAGGCAAGGCTAGTTGCAAGAGGGTTCAGTAAGAAAGAGAGAGTTGACTACAACGATATCTTCTCACCGGTGGTCAGACATACTTCTATCCGGGTGCTACTAGCAATGGTGGCACACCACGACCTAGAGCTTGATCAATTGGATATCAAAACAGCTTTTCTACATGGAGAGTTGGAAGAGGAGATATACATGAGCCAACCGGAAGGGTTCCAAGTTCCCGGAAGAGAGAACCACGTGTGCAAGCTGAAGAGATCTCTCTACGGACTTAAGCAGTCACCGAGGCAATGGTACAAGAGGTTTGAAAGCTTCATGTTGAAGATTGGTTACCACAAGTGCGAGTATGATTGTTGCGTGTATCACAAAGAGTTGCATGGTGGATCACGTATTTACCTAGTTCTATATGTGGATGATATTCTGATTGCAATTCGAAATATCAAGTACATTAGAGAACTGAAGAGGTCCCTTAACGCGGAATTCGAGATGAAGGATCTGGGAGCTGCTCGGAAGATATTAGGAGTTGAGATCTATAGAGACAGGAAGAAGAAGAAGCTTTTCTTGTCACAGCAGGGATACGTCGAGAAGGTCTTGACAAGATTCGGGATGTTATCAGCTAAGGCTATAGATACTCCTATGGCAACTAATAACAAGCTAGGAATGTACACCGTTCAGACCGGAGAGGAGAAGGAGTACATGTCCAAGGTTCCATATGCTAGCGCAGTTGGAAGTCTCATGTATGCTATGGTCTGCACTCGACCGGACATAGTATTCACTGTTAGTGTGGTTAGTCGTTTTATGGCTCATCCGGGTAGGGACCATTGGCAGGCGGTGAAGCGCATATTCAGGTACCTTAAGGGTACGTCAGACATTGGCCTATGCTATGGGGCTAGTGAAGACATCTTGGTAGCTGGTTTCTCGGATGCGGACTATGCAGGGGATAGTGACAGTAGAAGATCAATGACAGGCTATGTATTTGCTCTGGGAGCATCTATTGTGAGTTGGAAGGCTACGCTACAGCCGACGGTGACTGTGTCCACCATGGAGGTGGAGTATATGGCTCTAACGGAAGCAGTAAAGGAGACAATTTGGCTTAAGGGAATGGTCAATGATCTAGGGCTACTTCAAGATCAGGCGATAGTCTACTGTGATAGCTTGAGTGCAATCTTCTTGGCTAAGGACCTGGTTCATCATGAAAGAACCAAGCATATTGACGTCATGTATCATTTTCTAAGAAGTGAAAGCAGGATCAAGGTGATGAAGGTGAGGAATGCTGACAACCCCACGGATATGTTCACAAAGCCAGTTCCGGAGAGCAAGTTCCAGCATTGTCTAGAATTGCTCAACATCTTGAGCCAGTGAGGCCCTTCGGGGAAATGTCGGACCCGGTGGGGGTCCAGTGAGTCTCTGTGACTAGATACATTTGGTGCGGAGAAGACGTAGCTTTATTTATGAGAAGAGGAGCAGCTGCTTTTGACGAGAGAATTCAATGCAAGGTGGAGATTTGTTAAGGAGGTGCCTTGAAAGTCGAAGGCAATTATAGAAACAAATTTGGCTTGAGTTGAAAAGTCAAAAGTGGCAAAAGGAAGGAAACAACTTGGGCTGCAATGCTTTTGCTTCTAAGTTTGTTTTGGAAAGCTTTGGGACGGTGGGTGCACATGCCCATGTCTATAATTATATAAAGACCACTTTGGGGTCCTAGTTTGTATGCAATACAAGTTGTAATTGTTCCTCTTAAGTGAATAAAGAGTGCTTTTCCGCCGTGGAGGTAGTTAGCAAATATTTTTCTAGCGAACCACGTAAAATACTCGTGTTCTTCTTTTATTCGTTCTTCTTTCGTGAGGTCGTTTGTCATAACATGAAGTTTACTAAATAAGGGCTTCGGACTAGGTTAGATTAGAATATTAATTTTTTAATGACACAAGAATGGCATCTGCTGCTTCGCATAGCCGCACAAAATAACTCCCTTTGTAATACAATAGTCACTCCACCAATAAAGTAAAGCAGTACTAGTTTGTCCCAGCTCTTTCTTCCCAATTTGACTTTTGTCACTATTAAATGGGTCACTTTGACCCGGTGATTTGAATAGCAAACCGATATAATTTTTTGATAATTTTTTATGGTGTTGTAGAATAAAAGTTGCTCTATAATATGGTGAAAAAAATATCACAAAATCGCATTATTTTGCTATCCAAATTATCCGGTCAAAGTGACCCACATACGAGTCAAAAAAGTCAGATGAGAAAAAGAGCTGGGACGGACTGGTATGAGCAAGAAGCTGACAAAATAGTAAACGTTGCGAATAAGTAACTCTAAAAAGTTTCATGGAATTCCAAAATCGAGAAATTACATATATTTCCTTTTCGTTGAGGAGACATTTCATATGAAATAACAAAAACTCAAATGCAGCCAAAAGCAGAAACATCCACAATCCTATATGGAGGAGAAGTATTAGTAGGGTGTAGTTCCCCGGGTCATGCTCTAATTAAAAAATGAAGATTTTTTTTAGTGCTCTACAAACCACAACAACTGACAGTTTGTATAAGTAGTGCCCCAGGTCATGCTCTAATTAAAAACTGGTTAGAGCCTACGATTATGGTGAAATGTTTTAAGTTTTATAATTTTTGTTTTTTTTTGGTGATTTTAGTGTCATCGGCCATTTGTGTAATCTGATTTACTTATGACCAAAGTATTCATTGGCATTACGTTGTACGCGTTAGGAGGTGTGGAGGACACACGTGCACACAACTATGCTAATATATTGGACAACCAACTCCTGGACGACTGCGGGGATTCGGGGGCGGAGCCCCCGACGGGGATCCAGTGGGGTTCATGTTAGGATCGATCTCTGGAGCGATTTAACAATGCAACGAAAATCAAAACAAAAATGACAGCACGAACAAGACACGACGATTTACGGGGTTCACCAAATTGGCTACATCCACGGTCCACACCCACTTCACTATGATGAACGAATGAAAAGTACAAACAGATCTCTCTCAGCCTCTCTCTGTGTGATGTGATACCCTAACCCTAGAGCTACGTTAATATATATAGAGATAACTAATATGAAATTGCTTGTAAGACCCTCTACTTTAGACTAGGTTAAAAAAGCAGTCTTCACACTTAACAGTTCAAGGGGCAACGCCCCTGGCGGTTGTAACCGCCAGAATGCTTCACAAAATACGTCTCAGAATTAATTTTTCGTTGAAAACGGACTGAAATCTGGCGGTTGTAACCGCCAGACTAACCGCCTTCTCCCTCTCTATTTGTCACTTTGGTCGAATTCAAAAACACAAAGAAAACCTGTGAGTTCGGATTCCATAGCAAACACCATATTCTTTCTTGATACTGTCTATGTTTTATCCGATTACATATTTCGTGCACACCGCCGAAATACTTTAGTCTGATAGTGATCCCAAGACTCAGAGATTATCCAGGCCTTTTGTTTCCATTCTAAACACCCAAAATCCTACAAAGATTAAAGTATTCTGCATCATGACGAACGACAACACTGTTCAGGACATGACGAGCAAATTCATGAAACTGGAGAAGTTCGAGGGGCAGGATTTCCGAAGGTGTCAGAAGAAGATGCACTTCCTGTTGACGGCGCTGAAGGTCGTGTACGTTCTCACCACCCCGATGCCTGAAGTCGTGATGGAGGAAACCCTGGAACAGACAAGGAGGAAATCGAAGTGGGAGAATGATGACTACATCTGCCGCAGACACATTCTTAACGATATGTCTGATTCCTTGTTTGATGTTTATCAGAATGTTGAGAGTTCAAAAGAACTGTGGGATTCTATTGAATCAAAATACATGGCTGAAGATGCTTCAAGCAGAAAGTTTCAGGTCAGTAATTGGAACAATGACAAAATGGTTGATTCAAGGCCTGTGATGGAGCAATACCATGAAGTGCTTCAAATCGTAGGGCAGTTTAATCAACACAACATGAAAATGGATGAATCAATTTCCGTTTCTAGTGTCATTGATAAACTTCCTCCATCATGGAAGGATGATAGGCATAATTTGAAGCACAAAGAGGAAGAACTTTCCTTGGTGCAATTGGGCAGTCACTTTCAGATTGAACAGTCCTTGAGGGATCAAGAAAGTGACAAAGCCAAAGACAAACTTACTGCTGATCCAGGTTCCGTGAATATGATGGAGGAAGGGGATTCTTCGAAGGGAAAGAACAAATCTGGGAAAAGGAAATTTAAACAGCAAGACAAGAATCCTAAGAAGAAGCCAAAGACTGCGTGTTGGAAGTGTGGGAAACCAGAACATTTCAAGAAGGATTGACGTGTGGGAAAAAGTAAGAAAGGTGAAGACACAAGTGGCAAGGAAAAGGGGCCGAAAGGCCAAGATCAGCAACAAGGTATGTTCATTGCACAACCTCGAAATTCAATTCAGAATTATGTATCCCTAAATTCTGATGCATTTTATGTGCAGGATGATGACATATCATGGTGGGTTGATTCGGGTGCTACAAGACATGTATGCAAGGATCAAAGGTGGTTTACAACCATGAAAATCGTTGAAGATGGATCCACAATAATAATGGGGAATGTTGCAACCGAGCCAAGCCATGGAGTTGGAAGTGTTAACCTAGTATTTACTTCTGGAAAATGTTTAAGTTTTAATGATGTATTGTTTGTACCCGGGATTCGAAAGAATCTCTTGTCTTGAATTGTATTAAATAAGCTTGGATACAAGCAGGTTATTGAGTCGGATAAGTTTTCATTGTCAAAACATGGTTCTTTTGTTGGCTTTGGTTATTTGTGTAATGATATGCTTCGTTTAAATATCATTGCTCCTTTTGGTAACAATTCTGTTTGCGTTGCTAGTACTAGTATTGATAAGTCAACACTTTGGCATGCACGTTTAGGACATGTACACTTTAAAAGGTTACAAGACATTCTTGTATGCTGACTAAGATAACTAGACAACCTTTTAAGGATGTTAAAAGGGACTCTAAGGTGCTTGAATTAATTCATAGTGATCTTTGTGACTTTCATGCAACACCGTCTATAGCAAACAAAAAGTATGTTATTACATTTATAGACGATGCTACTCGGTTTTGCTATGTGTACTTGTATCATTCTAAAGATGAAGCTTTAGATAAATTCAAGACATATAAAACTGAAGTTGATTTGCAAAAGAATGGTTTAATAAAGATTTTACGCATGGATAGAGGAGACGAATATTATGATCCTAAGTATTTCTAAGAGGTTGATATTATTCACCAAACCATTGCTCCTTATACACCTCAACAAAATTGTGTATCTGAGAGGAAGAATCAAACTCTAAAGGAAATGGTTCATTCCATGCTTTCCTACTCAGGTTTGAGTGATGGATTTTGGGGAGAATCTATGTTAACAGCCTGCAATCTTCTTAATAGGGTTCCTAACAAAAGGAACAAAACTACCCCATATGAACTTTGGTATGGTAAACCTCCAAACTTGCATTATTTGAGAGTTTGGGGTTGTAGAGACATTGTAAGGCTCAATGAACCCAAGAGAAAGAATCTTGGCGAAAGAGGTATAGATTGCATCTTCATTGGATATGCCATGCATTCCAAGGCTTATAGGTTCTATGTGATTGAACCTAGTGATTCAGTATCCATTAATACTGTAATAGAGTCAAGAGATGCTATCTTTGATGAAGAAATATTTTCTTCTATACCTAGACCAAAGGAATTGATTTCGAATTTGAGCAATGCTCAAAATGAAGAAACAAGTGATTCCATCACTTTACTTGAAGTAAGAAGGGGTAAAAGAGCTAGATTAAATAAGGACTATGGTTCCGACTTTCAACCATATTTAGTTGAAGGATCTAGGGATGAGGTTCATACTCAGTATGATTATTGTTTTAGCATAGAGGAGGATCCTAGAACTTATAGTGAGGCTATGGCATCTCGTGATGTTGCATTCTGGAAAGAAGCAATAGATGATGTGATGGATTCGATCATGCAAAATGGGACTTGGGAATTATCTGATTTTCCTCCTGGGTTGAAACCACTTGATGCCAAGTGGATCTTCAAAGAGAAGATGAAAGTAGATGGTACCGTAGAAAATTTTAAGGCCTGACTGGTTGTACGTGGTTTTAAACAAAAAGAGGGTATCGACTACTTTGATACATATGCTCCTGTTGCTAGGATATCTACAATTAGATTATTAATAGATCTTGCAACTATACATAATCTTGTTATTCACCAAATGGATGTAAAAATCGCATTCTTGAATGGTGATTTAGATGAGGAGATATATGAAACAACCCGAGGGATTTGTTATGCCAGGAAATGAGCATAAGGTGTGTAAGCTTGTTAAATCACTTTACGGATTAAAGCATACTCCTAAAAAATGGCATCAAAAGTTTGATGATATTGTGTTGTCTAGTGGATATTATTTGGGGGAGGCTGAAGTAATCCTAGGTATTAGGATTAAACGTGAGAACAAGGCCATTACTATTTCTCAATCTCATTACATTGAGAAGGTGTTAAAGAAATTTAATTGTGAAAATTATTCTCCAGTTAGTACTCCGATGGAACCAAATGTGAAATTGTTGCCTAACCAAGGCAATGCTTTTGTCTCAACTGGAATACTCTAGGGCTATTGGTTGTCTAATGTATGCCATGATTAGTACACGACCAGATATAGCATTTGTTGTTGGAAAGTGAAGTAGTTATACTAGCAATCCAAGCACACATCATTGGCAGGCAATGAGGAGAGTATTCAAATACTTAACAAAAGTCATGAATTATGGTTTGACATACAGTGGAAGTCCTTTGGTTCTAGAAGGATATTCTGATGCAAGTTGGATAAACAATATGGAAGATCATTCCTCAACTAGTGGATGGGTTTTTCTACTTGGAGGAGGGGTAATCTCATGGGCTTCGAAGAAGTAAACTTGCACTACTAAATCGACAATGGAATCTGAATTTGTGGCATTGGCTGCAGCCGGTAATGAGGCAGAATGGCTAAGGAATTTAGTGTATGAGATTCCATTGTGGGCCAAACCGATTTCACCAATATCTATCAGGTGTGATAGTGTTGCTACTCTGGCTAAGGCATATAGTCAGGTGTATAATGGCAAGTCTAGACACTTGGGTGTCAGACATAGCATCATTCGGGATTTAATCATGAATGGTGTGATATCGGTTGAGTCTGTTCGTACACAACGAAATATTGCGGATCATCTAACCAAAGGGTTAGCAAGGGATTTAGTGCACAAGTCGGCCGTGTGGATGAGATTAAAGTCCATCTAAAAGATCTCTTATGATAAGATACCCAATTCCCTTCTAATACAAACGTTAGAAGCTGAACTCAATGTGGAATTCTTACATGAAGGAATTGGAACACAAAGATCATCCCAAGGTATGTGTTTCAGACCTGCAAGTTAAGGAGGTTGAAGTTTACACTTCTTAATGGTTCTTGTGAAAAATTGTATGGCAGGTACAAGAGGAAAAGAACCACCTATATGAGTATGGAGTTTAGCCGCTTCAAGAATTTGGGACTTGGCTTCTATATGCTCATTCAAGGATAGTGATACTAGGCTACTAAAATTAAGTGTCAAGTTAGAACATGGAATATGTTGAAATTATGTGTATTTTACTTTCATGTATTCATCATGAGTAGAAAGGGCTCAATCCATAGGACACCCCTATACCCGAATATTTGAAGATGTAATTTAAGATGAAAATTCAATCTTCGAGACATTTTCATTTATGCATAAGTTTGCTTTGTTATGGAAAGGATAAGTGAATCAAGGATTACACTAAAATGGGGAAGGGTTGTTGGTGATTTTAGTGTCATCGGCCATTTGTGTCACCGGATTTACTTAAGACCAAAGTAGACATTGACATTACACTGTACACGTTAGGAGGTGTGGAGTACACGCGTGCACACAACTATGCTAATATCTTGGACAACGAACTCCCAGACGACTGCGGGGGTTCCGGGGGCAGCGCCCCCTGTGGGGTCCAAGGGGCAACGACCGCCAGATTGCTTTACAAAAAACGTCTCCGTTGAAAAACAGATTGAAATCTGGCGGTTACAACCGCCAGATTAACCGCCTTCTCCCTCTCTATTCGTCAGTTTGGTCGAATTCAGAAACCAAAGAGAACCTGTGAGTTCGGATTCCATAGCAAACACCATATTTGTTCTTGATACAGTCTCTGTTTTATCCCATTACAAATTTCGTGCACACCGCCGAAATACTTTAATGTGATAGTGATCCCACAGCTCAGAGATTATCCAGGCCTTTTGTTCCCGTTCTAAACACGCAAAATCCTACATTTTTTTGTTGATTTTTGTGGGTTTATGATCGTAGATGTTAGATCGATTTTGAATGACGACAATGGGTATAATGAGGCTACTTTGGAGGCGTTTCCTGTGTATGAAAAGTCTCACTCGATGTGCCTCCAAATGCCTGCTGGAACCGGACCGGAGAAGTTAGTCTTCTTCTACATTTCAGGGTTTTGTGACAGTTTTTTGAAAATGATTCTGGGTTACTAATTTTGATTTGCAGGTGTTCGTACGGAGATTGATGACAACCAATACATAGATCCCATAACTGCCCAAGTTGACAATGCCAAGCAAGTATGATGTGCCTTCTCTTTTATTTGCTCGTAAATTTTGTTCTTGGCAGTGCAGTGTTAGCCTGAACACAAGCTTTCGTATCATCGTCCTCATCGCTGAACTACTTCTCTGCCCTTTTGAATACTTCTGAGATGATGCTATTGAATGATCATGCCTGAGTAACCAGATGGGGGAGAGGCAAGGGGCTCTGAGGCAAGACATTGTTCACTACTTTTTGAAGTCTGTTTCCACCCGTCTTGGCAGGGGGAGAGGCAAGACACTGTTCACTATTAAAAAAAGTAAAATACTGTATTTTGTGTTTTAGTAATACTTTTACTTATGTAATGAAAATATTATGTTTTAATTACTTTAAAGAGTGTACAAAATATTTCAAAAATGTTTTTGTATTACAATTTGTGCTTATATTAATAAAAAATTAAACTTTATCCCTAAAAAAAAAATTATTATTTATAACTATAATGTACAAATATATGATAAAACTGTTTGATGCATTTTAAAACTGTTTTGAAACAGTTTTAATTTCCAGTTTCATGATTTTTACAAACTGTTTGAAGCATTTTTTTTGTCCAGTTTTTGTAACAATTTTTGAAACGGTGTTATTTTTTCAGGTTTTTAAAAACTGTTTTTCAATGGGGTCAAAACTAGTATATGAGGATGAAACTAGTATTTGAGGGTGAAAAGTGGGTGGATTGTCTATGTGGCTTTGGGGCTAGAAGGCAAGGCAAGAGGCTAGAATTGCCCAACCCATTGCCTTGGGGCAATTCTAGCCTTGGCAAGAATGTGTTGGTGGAGAGACGAATAGTGAAAAAATTGGGGTTGGGAGGGCTAAAGTGAGGTGGTGCCTTGACTAGAAGGGCTTGGTGGTAGGGCTGCAACTTGGGCGGGTTGAACCCGACAAACCCGAGCCCACCCCGAATTTAAATAGGGCCTGAACACATAGTTTTGGTAATTTGGATGGGTTTGGACAGAAACTCTCAGCCCGAATTGCAATTAGGGTCGGGTTTCGGCACAAATATCGAATGACGGGCTAACCCGAATTGCCCGAATTGCATGACCACTACGTATAATATTATATTTTGAAAAAATTATGTGGTATATCTAACTTGAATATGCTACTTTTCTTCTAATTATTAGCGATGTTTTTAATCATTGTTTTGTTCTTGAATTTGTTGATTTGTTTTTCCGCCAACAATTTATTATCCTCTTGTGTTTTTAAGAAGATATTAAGCTTAATGTACTAGACCGAATTTAACCCGAACCCAAATTGATTTATACGAATTTGGGCTCGGACGGGTTGACAATGCTCTTAACTCGGGTCGGGCTGGGCTTGGGCAGCCACGACAGAACTCGGGCTCGGGCTTGGACAGGGGTGCCAACCCGTCCAGCCCATCCGAGTACAGTCCTACTTGGTGGACATGCCCTTAAATTGCTTTTGTAAAAGTATATTATGGTAGATATGGATTTATAGTTCTCTATAGGGGGGGGGGGGGTGATTGATAACAACAATACACAATGGAATACAACTCTTGATTCAGCGATAACCTGTCTTTTGCAAGGGATGTGTCTACGATTGCTGATTTCCAGGGCTTATTACTAGTAGAGAAAGAAGACGAGTCCTGATGTAGTTTTCCAATTTCTTGCTTTGGCTTGACTGAGGCACTGAGCTATATGTTCTTTTGCATTCCTGCTCTCATCCTGTTACTTCTGTTAGATTAATGATTATAAATTCCTTTCATACTGGTCAGTGGTCACCGATTGTTAAAAGTAATCTCCTGCTTTTCCCTTTGTGATTGTATACCTCTCTGGCGTCTGGACATACATTTATCTTTCAGATTCTGGCTAGTATTAAGGGGATTGTCTATGGTGCATCCCTAATTAGGGTTTGCAGCAGCTTTTTATTTTTTTGTGGTCCCCACTACTAGAGGACAAAAAAGTTACCTGGTAGCAGGGTAACTCCGCTGGGGATAAAGTTGTTAACATTTTTTCTCGCTTTAGATAATATTGTTAATGTCTGCGCAACCTGAAGATAGAAAAGGCTACCTTAAAGTTAATAAACTACAAACATTCGAAGGACCCCTTAACATTAAGATAACATTGTTAAGAAATTCAGTTTTCTTGTTAATGAATAACGATTAAATTAACTACAAACACACCAATATCAACTAGAATGTCCTTCAAAGGCATGATCAATGACTAATATCAGATTAATTGTACATTAACATTAAACTCATAGGGTGCTTGCTGAGAATCGTCTCACGTATCGTCTTTCTTGTCAGGAAATCTCAAATAAAATCACTCTAAACAGACCTGGATCAATCATGTTGAATGAGACCGAAAGATTCTCTGTTTAACATCAAACTCCACTGGTATTTTTTGAGAATTGTCTTCTGGATCGTCTACTTGTTTCGCGGAGTCCACCGGAGGATTGCGGCATGTTGTCCTGTTGTGCCCGAGCTCCCTGCAATTGCCACACTGCCTTCTCTTGTCTTTCTTGGGACCTTTATGTCGTTTAGTGTCCGGGGGTTCGGATTTTTCACATGGGCATAGGGATTTTCTTCCTTCTTAATATCTCCTTGTGTACCTTGAAAAGGTTTAGAAATCATTCTCTGCATTTTCCGAATCCCAACGGCCGTATGCTCTTTTAAGAACTTAAGTGTCTCGGATGAAGTACAACCCAAATGGTGATACAATTGAAGTTGGCTCCTCGTGGAACTCCGAAAAAAGGATTGCACATCTGGGTCATCTCAGTTCTTCTGAACAGACTCCTTCATTGGTGGCTCAGTTATGTAGAGTTCTTTGTCAGCTTTTGTCCACCTTTGGGAAATTAAAGAGGTTGGGATCCTATGTACACCCTTACGTTTCAGAACAAACAACATGTGTTTGCATATCATGTGCGATGTTTCTCAACGGAAACACGTGCACCGGAGATGCCTATTATTCTGAAGAAATTGAACAATTTGCTGAAGCAAGCAGCGATGTGGTGGTTAGACATTAAGAAGTAAATGAGAATGCAAATGAACACAATATTAGACAGATTGTAACCTGGTAATAAAATAGGAAGACAATAGTTCACAGACTGTGACCTTAATGGTTAAAATCAGGTATTTAATACTTAAGATAGCATTTTTAAAAGGGACCTTAAAAAAAATCGGGTTAACACAATATTAAGGTCACACTATGTAATAAAATAGGAAGACAATAGTTCACAGTCTCATGTTTCCTTACTATTCCACTTGTTAACCATTGCATGCCAATCATTATGAAAAAAAAAAATTCGGGTTTCCTACTATGCAAGCATTTTTTAAAATAAACCATGAAGGCTTCTCCCAACTTCAAATTGGCCTGGGCGTTCCGACAAAAATGCCAAGAACACAAACGATGTCTTGCCTCAGGGAAATTTTTCTGTAGCACTTCTCATGGCCAAATCCCCATCCGTGATGACCGAAAAAGGCATCTTATTATTCATTGGCTTCATCACACACTTCAGAACCCAATCATACGTTTTTGCTTTCTCGCCGTTGAGAATAGCACGGGCAAAAATACTCGTCTGGTAGTGATTGTTCACACCAGATAGAATTACAAATGGTTTTTGATACATGTTGGTCTTGTACGTTGCATCAAACACAATTACATCACCGAATCTATAGTAATCTACCATTGATCTCCTATCACACCTGAATACACTTTCAAGCTCTTTATTTTTACCAGTTTTGAACCTACAAACAAAAAATAAATCTTTAGGCAACAGGAACTTGTTAAAAAATTGGAGTGAAACTTTAAGGTATTATAGTAGAGGTTTAACATTTAATAAAGCACTTTTAATTAATAAGTACACAATAAACATACCAGATAGACATTATAATAAATAAAAAGCAAGTTTAACAGTTAAGAAAAGAATCTTACTCCTTGAACAACCCATAGTTACTGTCCTTCAAACTGTCAATGTACCTCAAAGTCTACTGCCCATCTCCTTCATTTGAATATATCTTTTCTAGTGAAGCCATTTTATTGTATAGATCCTTATGTGTGTAACCCAGTTGACTATAACCACCAGCTTTCTTGACCATCAAAAGAAAACATTGACAATACTTGATACCCACCTCCTTCAAAGATCCGATGTGTTCCACATCCGTCTCGCTGACCTTTCTGTGTGACCGGTGGTTGCTCGTGCATTGTGGTTCAGAAAGTTCGTGTGAGTGTCCGGGCTCAAATTAGACCATCCTAAAAGGCTCCTTAGGTAAAGTTCTTGATATTTTTAAACGAGCTTAGCAAACACACCTGGTTTTTCTCGTATACTCTCGTTTCCTATCTTCCTTGTAAAGGACCTTATCGGATCATCGCATGCCTTGTCGGTATCACACAAAGATCCTTGACTTTATGCACTCCTTTGTTTACGGGTCGAAATACCTACAGTTGCACTTTCTAATCCCAAAACCAAGCGTCAACGCGTAGAGGTTGTACCAGTCGTAAGCCTCAACCTCATCGGCAAAATTCATTGTCATAACCTCTTTCGTGGTAACAATTACACCTGCAAATAACTTAAAATTACTATCTAGTTAACTAAATTAACTACCTTAAACATTAAGTACAACTACTAAGTATGATCTCTGCATTTGGATATACTAAAATGGAATTTCTTGTGGTATCATCTTCATAGTTCTCTGTAAGAGTGATGTCAAAATATTCATCTTCTTCAAAGACTTCAAAATCGTATTCATCTTCCTCATAATTAAGAGGCAGAGATACCAAACATTTGTCATGAACTCCACTCTCACAATTTCATTCCCTCTCATCTGAACTTTGTTTGTTTCTCTCCCTGGTTCACTCATTGAATTCATTCTCATCCTGATATTCAAATAAGAAGACCCCAACCACCAAAAAGTAGTATTGTACTATTTTGGAAATATATTTCATAAAGACAAGAAGAATGCTTTAAGGAAGAACCTTAAAAACATTTATCTTCATCAAAGACTTCAAAGTCGTATTCTTCTTCTTCATAATCAAGATTCAGAGATACCAAACCTTTTCCATGAACTCAACTCTCACAAATTTCATTCCCTCTCATCTGAACTCGGTTTTTTTCTCTCCCTGGTTCACTCATTGACTTCATTCTCATCCTGATATTTAAATAAGAAGACCCCAACCACCAAAAAGTAGTATTGTACTATTTTGGAAATATATTTCACAAAGACAAGAAGAATGATTTAAGGAAATACCTTAAAAAGAATCTCTGAAAAAATTATCTCTTCAGTATATTTGGGTATAGTATAATAAATTCCTCAACTACCAAGACCTTGGTGTCAGTGAATATAAATCTAAATAGAAGGCACGTTGTGTTAGTGTTTAAGATATCACACTTAATAAACTAGATATAAAACTCCTCTTTAAGTTTATTTTGCGGGTAGAAGAGTATTATGGCCATTAAATGCATAACACAACTGAACCAGCCCAACCATATCATTAATTTTAACCTCATTGGCACGAAAAGCCTAAGGTCCATCAAAGTTGAGTTAAGTCTCCTAACTACCAAGCCATTTGGGATGTTTATTGATGGCCTTTTGGAGCTACTAAAATAGAGTTTCTGATGGCATCTTCTCCATAGTTCTCTGTAAGAGTGATGTCAAAACATTCATCTTTATCCATGACTTCAATATTGTATTCATCTTCCTCATAATTAAGAGGCAAAGATACCAAACCTTTGCCATGAACTCCACTCTCACAAGTTCGCTCCCTCTCATCTGAAATTGGTTTGTTTCTCTCCCCGGTTCTCTCATTGACTTCCTTATCACCTTGATATTCAAATATGATGAGCCCAACCACCAAAATTAGTATTGCACTATTTGGTAAATATATTTCATAAACTACAAAATCTCTTAAAAGTTTATCTCCCCAATAATTTATGGATGTAATATAACAAATTTCTCAACTACCAAGACCTTAGTAATGTCAGTGATGTCAATAATGTAAGTGAATTGAACCTTTAACGTTCAGGAATTTTACAGTATTTAAGATAGCACTATTAAAGTTATAAAATGAACCATATGAGGTGTTCATATGAGAGTGTTCCATCCTATATAAGAATGTGAGATGCCTTAAAATAGCATATTTTTAAATAAACTCTCCTTGCAAAAAAAAGTGTTTTAAATAAACTCTCCTAACAACAAACAGTACATAACCCAATAAGGTACTCATAAGACATGAAAATCCAAACACAAAGATGCGACGACGAGACAAAGCACCGAGTTGTGAAAATATCGTCTACGACAAGGAAGTTGAATACACCATTGTCGGGGGGATCGCGCGCAAGATTGGAACGCCAAATTACAAGGAGTACTTGGTGTTGTGGAAGTAACTACCGGAGACCGAATCAAAGTGGAAGCGGAGGACTCTCTATGGCGCTACAAGGACTTGATCAAATGCTTCCACGAGGCAATGAGGACATTGCCATATTGAGTGAGGGAGAATGTCATGGATGCATTATTTTGTAGCTAAATGGACAATATTATAGACCATGACACTATATTGACCCACATTGATTATCTTCTCCCACATTATTTGTTAGTTTCCTAGCACTTATGGAATTCTCTAGAGCTCCACCACTTATTTGCAGGAAGAAAGATCTACAAGAGTGTAAGTGGAAGATCTGTAAATTCTTCCATATAATTATCTAGTTGTAAGGAGGTGGAAAGCTTCTAAGCTTTTAATCTCCACCATTAGATCTTAGGTTATCTATAATCTTCCAAGGGGGGGGGGACTCATGTATATATAGGAGTATTGTGAATATTTGGCTCCAACTACAAAAGGAAAAAAACAACCCACTTGATACAAAACAAACCACAACTAAAAAAGAATTGGATTATTATAAAAAATTGGATTATTATAAATATCTGAGGAAGGTAGCGATCTATGAAATGAGTGAATCATCTGAATCACTTATCCAATAAAAAAGGAAAAAACAACCCACTTGCTACAGGTAGTAGAGCGCAAAGAAAGTATCGGGGAGAAAGTAGACACAATGAACCGGGAGTACGGGAAAGCACTATACCTTCTTCTAAAGTGTGTGGCATTTTTCTTGGTTGGTGCTGGATTCAGCTCATTTCTACACGCGCTGGGGCACTTGAGTCAATCGTCTGTGGTTCGATTCTTATCGGTGCATTCCTTGTGGGAGTTTCCATTGCCCTTGTAGCATGTAGGACCTGGGCGAAGTGGAGTGTATTCTCTCATCTGTCATCGTCGATTCGTTACGAAGAATTCCGGTGTGTGGATCTCGCTAAGGAGCTGAAGAAAGAGATGAAACATGTTACCGGAAAGGAGTCTTATTACGACAGAGCAACGAGAGAGCAAATTGCTGAATTGGAAACACCGATCGTAGGTCCAAATTAGACGCTCAAATGGGTGATTGGCGTTTTCGCCCTTGCCTTGGTATATGTCATGATCCTATTGGCGGATTGATTTGTATACAATGTATGTGCTTATCTAATGCTATAAATCTTTTCTTTTATCTTAGCATCTTTTGAGGTAGTTAGAAACTAAGTTCTGTATTTTCTTTCGGGTGTTTAGTGACGCGGATTACTAGCACGTATTACGGAAGCGTACGGTCAAGTAGTAAAGAGTGAGTATTGTTAGTACTCGGGTTGTCGATCCCTTGAGGACAAGCTCGCAACAAGTTTATAATTAACAATTTAATGTAGTTCACTAGGTAACCGGAGTAAAAAGTGTGTGAATTGTGGTGTTGACATCCCCAAACAAGTGGTTGCGATCAATAACAAAAATAATAGTAAACTGGAATTCAGAAGAATTCTTAATCAATTAATGGAGAGAACTAGGCAATCCCGTTGATCACCTAGGGTTGTAAACGATGTCTGAATTATCTGAGCAACACGGTAACTATATTCTAACTAAGCCGGGTAACAGCGCTGACTATCTCCTAATGGGCTCAAGTCATTTTACTTCACGATAGACTACAATCTCCTATCGGTCTCTTGTATCTACCGGTCCATTCTAGTAGGCTAACGACATGCACGGCAACGGGTCCTGTCAGTCCACCGTGCACGAAACAGTCGAATCTCAACTACCGAATCTACCCACACTAGCCAATCCTAACACGTCTCTTCTCAGTCTCAGTTGTAACACCCTGCAAATTCTTATAGGGGTAAAATAGTAATATTTCAAAATTTTGAGTTAGTCATGTAAAAATTACTTGTGCAGCATTGTTGAAGGCATCTGATTCGCATGAAATACTGAGAATGGAAACCCCAGTTGGGGTCCTAATGTTATTGCAATCAAGTGGGGACTCTTTTATAATTTCTCTAAATTTGCATAAATGGCTGAGTTAAGGCCAGTTTCAGGATTTTGAGAGGTGTGGGGATGCAAATAAACTAATCTGGAGTTTGAGACCAAAAAAATAGAGATGGAGAATGGTTCCTAAATTCTTAACCAACCACCATAGATGTGAAAATTTCACTTGAACCCCCCTCCCCTCCAAGTGCATGAGCTCCACTTCACTCCTTATTGTGCATGCTTGACACATGCCTCTTGAGGTGGAAACATCTCATCAACTCTCCCCCTCTGGATAAGTTGTTTCATCATCACCTTTTTCCCCTTTGTTTCCATCTTCATCCCCTCACCAAGAACACCACCATAACTCCACCAGTGCACCACCACCGCCACTCCATCTTTGGCGAAGCTGCTACAACTGGAAGTAGCAGCGGTTATGAGGATCAAAAGCCCCAAACCTGTTCAGGGATTCATTGGGTGAAGAGGGAGAATTTTGCGTTTGAAGTTCAAGAACCCTAACCCGTTGATGTTTCAATTGCTCACTTATAACTGATATTAGGGAAGAGTAATCACCATTTTTGCGACCCTCGTACTCAGGCGAACACAGGGGAGTGAACACGAAGCGGTAACTCGGCAGTTTGAGAAGTGGTCACCGGAATCTGCATTCAACTCGCCGGGAACCGCCGAAAGCAGTTGGGTACTAGCGGTAAACTAGTGTTTGAGTGGTTGTTTTCGTTTCTAGTTTCTCTCGAAAGGTTTGTGTCTCATCTGGGACCCGTAGCAGCATTTAAACACCGAGAATGTGGGCTGGCAGGTCGCCGGTTCTGCTAGTGTGGCCCGGAAACTCCATGGCTGGCAGAGAAGTGGTATGAGCTCTTTTCTCCGCGTTTCTTGATGATCTTTACATGATCATGCTCCATGTTATGACCTGAATCTCTTTGGAAGATCAAAGCATGCCCAGATTTGTGTTTTATTGGTTCGATTTCAGTCGATGTTCAGAGGTTTTCCGAAGAGTTTTTTATACCCTGAAACCGAGGGTCTATCTCCCTCATTGCAAGTCCGTTTTAGATGGACCTTATCTTTCTGGAAAGCTTGTTCTTAGCTCTGCAACTTTACAGTTAATCAAATCAGGCGAATCGATTGGCAACTTACCTTAAATTAGCCTCAAAGTCAGTCCCTTGTGAACTCCAAACTGCTTGTTCATGTACTGAGTTTTGAGTAGATGTTTTCGGCTAGTTTGTGAGGGCTATAACTTCCTCATTTCTTAATGATTTGGGCTGAATATTTCTTCTGTGATTTCATTATCTTACCAGCTATGTATATATATCGGCTTTCTTTCTAAATTTTATCTCTAAGCCTTCTAATTATTGAGCTGAACTTGTGAAGAAATGTATTGAAACTTGAATATGTTCTTGAGCTGTAGGAGGTAGTCATGTTTCAGAGCCATATCTCTTTTGTTATTGTATGGATTAAGGAGATATTTGGCTGTACAAACTCCCTTGTATCCTTCTATTGGATCATTCTAAATCCCAATCATAAGTTGGTCTCAAAATCGCCTGAAATTCAGCTTGAAGTTTCAAGAAATGAGCTAAAATCATACCCAGTTCTTTGACTTGTGTTTTGTGCCAACTTTGTAGTCTTGTATCTCTCACCCCATTTGTTGAATTGAAATTTTGTTTTCTCCAAATTGTACGCAGTGGAGAGGTAGGAGATGACTAGAGGAAGTTTTGGGTGTGGCAAGTGCACAGACCACTGCGGTGGCATGTTACGTAATAATTAATTAAAACTTTGTTTTGGTCACGTATAAAACGTTATATGACACGTAACATTTCTAATAACTAGTTACTAAA
Source organism: Linanthus parryae (assembly GCA_023055425.1). NCBI lineage: Eukaryota > Viridiplantae > Streptophyta > Magnoliopsida > Ericales > Polemoniaceae > Linanthus > Linanthus parryae. The sequence goes on from JALGPY010000002.1 coordinate 7,079,860, forward strand.
TAACTACTAAACTTGTTAATAAAATATGAAAAGTATTTATATATATATATATATAAATAATACAAAAAGCTATTTAATAAAAGAAATTACTTTTATAATTCCTAATAGCGACCCAAAACATTCAATAATCTCCTAAAAATACCCTTAAAATTACGTGGCCATTGAAGATTCATGTGACTATCTAAATTGTATATGTATCCCCCAAGACTCTGTGAATTTGTTGAGGTGCAAGCTGGTCCGAACACAACGGAAATTTTTCTAAAAAACATTACGTCGACTGCGTTATTGTGTACCTAACATGACATAGTATGAATAATGAGCAATTTAAGATCATGGTACGAGATATACACGAGGATTGCTTGGATAGAAGAGATTGTGACAAAATTTGAATTCTTATTTATAAAATAATGGCTCAAAATTATTTAAATTGTGTTTCCGGATTCTTGTACACGTCGAGGACGACTCCTGAGCAAATAATCATTCCCGGAAAAGTGAACTAATAATCTCATAATGTCACTTAACGTAGCTCATCTAAACATGGCCCCTATGAAGTTCCAATTGATGTGCTCCCAAGTCTCAACTTTGCCAAAGTCATTAGTTTGATATGACTCATTTGCATCTTAACTTATAAATTTATGTTAAAAAAATCCACGACAAAAAAAGACGAACAAAAAAGCTGTGGGTGTTTGATGAAAAAGAAGTTTAAGTCCAAAAGTTCAAAAAAGCTTCAAAATCCCCCTCTTTTTCTAGACTCAAATTTAACACTATGGACTTATAAGTCAGACTCCATCTTTTCAGCTTATAAGTCTATACCAAACACTACTTATAAGTTGGCTTCAACTTCCAAAACTGACTTATAAGCTGCTTATAAGTCATACCAAACCCCCCTAAGTTTTCATCTTAGACTTTTTTACTATTCAACGGGTCAACTTGATCCAATAATTTGATTAGCAAAACGATGCAATAATTTGATAATCTTTTATGGTATTTTAGAGTAAATTCTGCTATAAAAAACCATCAAAAAGTGACAAAACATTGAATTGTTTTGCTAATCAAATCAGTGCTGCACACCACATGGCTAGACAAGCTCTAGAAACACAAAACCGACTGGTCTTTGTAGATGAAGCTCCGTTATTGTTGAAACGTTTTATTGCTAATGATGTAATGGGCTATAGCCCTAATTCGATTGCAAGTGGTTAATAAATTTTCCGCTTTTCCTCGGAAAAAAAAAGTTCAATGTAGAGTCACACACTAATTTTGAAAAAACAACGCTAGTATCTCTTTTTAATATAAAATTTAGTAGTGCTATGGTAAAATATGACAGTGGTCTATGTTTCTTTTAAATCAAACTATTGCGCCCCAGCACATTTCCTTTCCAATTCTTGCCTCTGCCCCTAACTTTGGTTATGTGGGAGTCGAAGATCAGGCGACACCTCTAGGTCTACAAGAAATACCAAATAATGATCAAATAGAAGATGAACCCTTACCTGGATGATGGCCTCTCACAAGTCATTGCTCGATTTTTGAACCTCAAGAGAAAGGGTGTCTCGGCAAAATTCACTTCCCCAAGCAAAGATAAGACGGTGGGAGAATGATATGAGTCCACTCAGGTGGAAAAGAAAAAAAAAAAAAAAAATGAACCATGGGTGATGCTATCTATGCGACCAAAGCGTAGAAAGAGATACAGAAGAAGGGCAAAGAGCCGAAACAAAGTAGTCTTAGAATATACGCAGGAGAAGATAATGGTACAGCTGAAGTGGGATTAATTGAAAAGCATGATGATGAGGAGTCAAGATTCGAGGTAATTATTTCAACACATGTTCAGCAATATAACTTGTATAAAGATGTTGTGAAGGTGATGATGATTATGGAAGAGGTAAAGGAATGTGATTCTTTTGCAACGGTGGTGGTGGCTGACCTTGAATAGCCACAACCACCATGTTAGAAATTTACTTGACCTGTCAGGACTTGGAGAGTAACCTGACATTTCAGAGAAACTGAGAACTTGTGCAAGCCCATCTCCCTAACTTTGTTTTCTTGGCTGAAACCAAGAATCAAAACTCAAAAAATGATGATGTTAGAAGAACTTTGAGGTGCAGTTCTGAGTGGATGCAATTGGAGCTTCTGGAGTTTAGCTTTTATGGTGGGTGGAGGATCTCAAACATTGATACTTTGTGGAGCTCAAGAAATTTAATCCAAGCATGAGTTGAAGTAGCAGAAGGCTATTAGGAGCAATTGTTGTTTGTTTATGCTCTTGCTACCACATAGGAGAGAGCTAGATTCTGGAAAGATTCAGTTAGCTAGTACCACCTCTGTTCTCTCTCTCCCAATTCCGATCACTTTGACCAGGTGATTTGGATTGCAAAACGATATAATTTTTTGATAATCTTTTCACCGTATTATAGAACAACTTTTACTCTACAACACCATGAAAATATTATCAAAAAATTGCATCACATTACTATCCGAATCACCAGGTCAAATTGACCTAAGTGAATAGTGGTAAAAGACAGTTTTTGGAGAAAGAGAGGGAACATACTAGTACTCATGTTATCTATCCTTGGGTTCTAATTGGTGACCGCAATTACATGATGTGTGAGGAATATAAATCGGGTAAAAGACAAAAAAACACCCCTCGAGTATGGGTTATATACAAAAACACCCTCCGCGTTCGGGGATATACAAAAACCACCCCTGTCGGTGAACGGACGTTAGGCAAAAAACACCCTTCTGTTACAATCTATTAGTATGGGGTGGAATATGTCTTTTTTATGACCATTTTGCCCCAATTTGTATTTTTTCGTTTTTTTTTTGTTTATGTTCTTGTTGTTCTTTGTGTTATTGATCACCCATCTCGATTTTCTTGACCAACCCCACCACGCCGCCACCACAACAATAACAAAACAAACCAACAACAAATTTTTATTATCGCTGTGGCTGCAAATCTCCTCCACCTCCACTACCACCAAATCTCCTCCGCCGCCACCACCACCACCACCACCAACAACAACAACAACAACCACCACCAAATATAAAAGATCACTCACATCCCTATCCTACTCCTAGTCCTTTCCACCACCACCACCACCCATTTGCTTAATCTTCTTCAATTCATCACAACAGAAAAATTCATAAATACCCAAATTGTTCAATTCCAAAAACTATCAATGGATTCAATGCCAAAATTCATGTCTCTGTTCTATGTTATGACTCTGATCAGCCTTGTTTTGCTGTTGTTTTTCATCAATCAATCGAAACCCTAACTACCCAATTACACAAACAGCCAGAAGAAGATTGAGAGTGAGATTCAGAAACAGATCAAAGAAGTGTGAAGAATCGTTTGCTACAACCTGACAACACAGCAAAAACACAACCACTCTAATCGAGATCAGGGCTCTCTGAGTGACCTCCTACCCACAACCCACTCAGTCGAACTTCTCCTCCGTTGAACTCTACAACCCAAATCCGCATGTAGAGAAAAGACGAACCAGAGGTGGTGGAATGAGATCCATCCACCACACCCTCAGCTATCCCATCCTCAACCATCCACCACACAAATTGACCAAAACCCATTGGAATTAGAACCACGCCAGATTTCAAAACATCTTCTTTCTCTTTCTTCCTCCGACTGCCTCGCCGCCGCCAACAATCCCTGAAATCGTCTCACTTGTGGTTGTTTCTCTTCCCGACGAAGCCTGATTCGACTTCCTCAATTGGGTCTCTCCTCGATTCGTTCGGAAAATGGGAACAAGCTAACCCCTCAAGATGCTTGATCTGTTCGAAACCCCTCCAGATGAAGAAATCGACATTCGATTCACCATCTTTGGCTCGTCTTCACTCTAGATCTGATTCCCCCGCGACGGCGAGCTCTGGATCGGTGAAGGAGGTAGGCAGTTTGGTGGATCGGTGAGGAGAGTGAAGTTAGATGAAGAGAAACAGAACATAGAGAGATTTAGAAATTCTTGGTCGGTGAAGGAGGTGGACAGTGTTTGTCCCAGATTCGCGTTCTGCTGCTGTGGGTAAGAGAGGGAGAGAGAAGACAGTATGTCAATGGGAAGAGAGAGAGATTTAGGGTTAGAAATGAGAGGAGAATAATAATAATAGGTATTTATGTCATGTAATTTGCTTTGATCTGAAGGGTATTTTTGTCTTTTCACGTCTCTGTTAGTTGCCGTTAACTGACAAGGGTGGTTTTTGTATATCCCCGAACACGGAGGGTTGTTTTGTATATAACCCATACTCGAGGGGTGGTTTTTGTCTTTTACCCATATAAATCAGAGGGAAACTGTAGCAAACACTGGAGATTGATTATGAGAGCTAACATGAGAGCTGAAAGTCACATAAGGGAACTGATAGATAGAATGTTCTATTCTACTCATGGGGGCTTAAACACAATGATAAAGTTATTTTTCATAGAGAGGCCATCCATGGTTCTCACTACACCTCTGATTATCAATACTAACACAAGTCACTCAAGGAAAGGCTATTATTTTAGATTCGATCAAAATTGGAGGCTTGAAAGTTGAAAGACACAAACAAGAGGCTCTCATATGCATAAGTTAGGCAAACATTTAAGTTTTTGTAGGCGAAACTGAATATGTGGAGCAGGGTGGCCTTTTCTCGTTACCAAACCAGTTTGTCGGCTTGTTTCCTCGGATTTATGCAAACTAATCTCACCGATCCAAACAGCCCTTTGTCTCATTCTTTCCATACACAGAACACCTTAAAAATAGCAACTATTCACCTGATTGGCAACAAAACTGTAGAATACACTCTGTAAAATAACCAAAGTCATATTTCTTCCTTCATTTCAAGAAACAACTGCACAAGCCCAGCACAGTTCGCTACATAACAAATCAAAGATTATATACCTCATAAACCTGCATTACACCTTAAGCTATAAATAATGGCAAATCTTAACACCTAAGGAATATTAGTAATAAACGTGCCTTACATATTAACCCAGAAACATTGGCAAATATCAACACCTAAGGAAAAGTAATTTTCTTCATCCACAATATGCACAACTAAGCACCCAAATCAGCCCGGTGAAGAATGAGATTCAGATATACTTTTGGTACATCAATGGCAACAACAGATCCTTCAACCTGGTTACAGTTAAACACCTTTGCTATCTTCTGAACATGAACCAATGGGAGGTATGAAGCAACTTTGTACCCAAAAAATACATGCCCAATAACATGCGACCAATCGTGTGCCACAACGCGTCAAATTTCTCCATGCCACGAGCTAAATTCACCAGGTGATTCGAGTCATCTCGACCTTGACTTGAATCCTCATAGCGGACAGAACCAAATCGCTCCAGGTGGATGCTCTAACTATTATGAGTTCATGCGACGGATGAACACGATTGAGATCCACACACTCAGTGCTCTGCATCGGAAGCCCGATTGCTCGTGAATGAAAATTGCACGTGAACCGCCACATTCGCGATAGAATGTGCGCCTAATACTTCATGAAAAGGAATTGGAAAGCTACCCCAATAAGGAATCCGATAGTTCCCCAACAAGGAACCCAATAACATCCCCCAATAAAAGTTTCGTGGTGGGTGTATCAACAATATTCTTTTCATCAACCCGATAGATCTTGATCATATCCTCAAAAATGTTCTTCTCGAAACCCTAACCCAAACATGGCTCTTATACCACTTGTTAAAATAGAGGGTTTGAGCAAGAACGATGAACAACGACGAGCAAAAGCGCGAGAAATTAACGTGGTTCACTAACAAAGTTTGTAGCAACGTCCACGGCCAAAACGAACCCAATTTATTAATAAGAGAGCCAATTACAATGCAAGACACACCACATAACCTAGACTACTGACTTACACAACCTAGACTACTGACTTGGGCCCAAAGCAACGACTAAAAGATACCAAAACGTACAAGGAAACAATTCCAAAACGGACAAGAAAAATATCATTAGCCGCTTTGGAAAAAGTCAACGCGGCTACTAGTTAGGCATGTTTGAATTACCCCATCTTGTATATATTTCTGTTGATGTATGTGATTTTCAGAAGATGTTTATGTTCTTGGTTCCCCAGAAAATGTTATAAGTTATGCTTGGCATAAATAGTTACGGAGAAAATATGTCTATCAAACCATAGTACCAACAACCAAAGCACAAACCCAAAAGATCATTTGTTTAGAATGCTCAAGACTTCCCTTAATTCATTAAATCTACCTCAAAGTAATGAGCTGAAACCTGAAAACCATCTCTTTCATCGAGGGTGGCATAGTTGTGAAGGCAATAGACATATCTCAATGAGTAAGCCAACACAAGGTCATGAAGGTAATAGACGACTCCAATGCCGTCAAGCTAAAGGAGTTTCTCAAATGTCCACCTCGGAGGATTAGGACCATAAGGTAAATAATACCAATCCCATAACCGATACTTGGGGCAGCAAGGTCGAGTTGATGGAATTAAAGAAGGAACGGACCAAAGAAAATGGATGGTACATGCGACGACGAGACGAAGCACATATACGAGAACCAAGTTACGACGAGATCGTCTACGATAAGGAAGTTGAAGACATCATTGTCGAAAAATCGTGTGCAAGATTGTGCCACCTAAGTACAAGGAGAAATAACTCAATGTGGGAAGCGGAGGACTCCCTATGGCGCTACAAGGACTTGATCAACTGCTTCCACGAGGCAGTGATGACATTGCCAGATTGAGTGAGGGAGAATGTCATGACTGCATTATTTTGTAGCTAAATGGTCCAATATTATAGCCCATGACACTACATTGACCAGGGGCGGACCTATATAGGGGCAAGGGGGGCAGTTGTCCCCCTGAAATTTGAAAATTTCTACTAGTACTCCTAGTTTTAAGTTTTTTTATGACTAAACTGAAAGGAATATAGAATTCTGCCCCCCTTTAAAAAATTAAGTTGCCAAATTGCCCAAGTGGTTAGTTGTTGTAGTTGACAAATCTTACTACATAGGTTCGATTCTCCTCCTAGTCAATAATTTTTTTCATTCCTTTTTTTGCCAACTTACAGTTTACCATTAAAAACTCATTGTCTCCTCCAAATAAAAGAACAAATTGTGACTTTGTGAGTATTGTGTTCATTATAAATTACAATTTACCATTAAAAACTCATTTTCTCCTCAAAAGAAAAACAAATTGTGACTTGTGAGTATTGTGTTCATTATTAATTTGATGTTTGTGTCATTAATTGTTAATGAAATATAACGACTTTTGACTGTTGACTTTGACTTTTAACTTTGACTTTTGACTTCGCGGATCTTGCCCCGACTGACTTGATTTCCTGGCTCCTGATATTGACCAACATTGAATATTTTCTCCCACATTATTTGTTATTTTCCTAGCACTTATGAAATTCTCTAGAATTCCACCACTTAGTTGTAGGAAGAAATATCTACACGAGAGTAAGTGGAAGATCTGTAAAATCTTCCATATAAATATTAGATCTTAGATTATTTATGATCTTCCAAGTTTTACAAATAGGCTGAGCGCATGGATTCACAACCAGACATCAACACCAAAATGATATCAATCTTAATGGGATTGACTGGTGTATGAGAACTCTTAACCTTACCATCAACACAGTGGACATGTTCGTCCCAATTTGAAAACTGTGGTGGCTAGTAGAGAGCTGCAGCTGGTTGGTATTAGCGTGATGCTCATTGCTACAAGTATGATGAAGATTGTGGTATCTTACCAATTTTTCGCTGACTTTATAAACTTTTTAATTATATCATAAAAGTGTTACTAACTTGGAGAATTTCATGTGCAGGTGATTGGTTTCATTGGCATATTGGCGGACGACAATGCCTACGTGAGAGAACGGATTCTTGTGACGGAGAAAATAAAACTTTTAAACTTTTGGGTAATAATGTAATTTTCAAGAAAATAAAAGTTCTCATACACCCAAAAACTACCCCAAAAGTTGGGAAACTACAACTAAACCCCCCTAAAGTGAAACCAGTATATAACCCCCACACTCCCTCATTCTGTCACTTTTTTCCTGAACAACCAAGGATGACCACCACCACCACCACTGCCACCGCTGTTCCGCCACCAATCTCTCACCAAATCAAAAGTTGGTGGGGATGAGTGGAGTAAAAGCCCTCCCTCAATTGGTTCATCGGACTGGAATTGAAAGAGTCAGGAACTCGGTAAGACTATGAACCCTAATCGTGTTTTTGATCGAATTCTCTTTTGTATTTGCAATTCGGTGGGTTTAACCTCCTCCTTCTTGTTCCTAAGGTCTCTGCGAGTCCAACGAGCATAAGTTGGCTGCCAACTTCAAACCCCCCCCCCCCCCCCCCCCCCCCCCCCCGGTTCTTGGGACACCAATTGGTTCCCTCAACGAGCATAAGGTTGTTCTTCAAAGTTGGCTGCTTGAAGCTGTTGCGCAGTGAAGAACAACCTTCACACCATGTTTTACCAACTTCAGCTGTGTTTCTTCCTCAATTTGGGGTCTTGCTCCTGAATCTTCCCCACACCTAGTGCTACTGGTTTCAGGAGGTTTGTGGGCTCAATCTCTCTGCCCCAGGGTCTCCTTGACTGGGCTGCTAATCAGCTTTGTGAGGGTTCCCACTTCCAAGTACATGCTGTAAGAACATAGCTTTTGTTGATTTTAAACCATCATAACTCTTAAACCCTTGCTGGTATAAGCTATCAAGGCAATTATCCACAATTAGGGGAGGGGGCAAAATGTTAATTGTTGCATTCAAGGGGAGGGGGGCATAAACGGTTGGTACTTATTAAGGGGGAGGGTCCAAGTTGTATTTGTTGACCTTAAGGGAGCCATATTGTTAAACTTTATGGGGGCTTTCAGTAGTTTTCACAAACTACAGGGGCCTATGTGCAATTGATTAAAACTTCACATTTGGGCTACTTGAGACTAAATTAATATTCTGGGACCAACAACATGACTTACGTAGATATCTAGAGTCTTAATAGGCTATTTGGGTTACATTTGACCAAATCAACCACTGGGGTCTTTCTGCAATTTTTTAAACCTCAGGGGCCTAAGTTCAAATAACTAAAGTTGTAGTTTTAAACTCTATGACTACGTGAGAATGTTAAACATGATAATTTCATATTGTCGAGCATAATTTGACCTATTTGAGAAATTCAGGCTCCATCAGGGGCTAAAATGTGATTTAGACAATCTTCAAGGACTTGAGTATTGTAGTTTTAGATGTAGCGCTATTTTTAATTTGGGTTGTGTTTGAATAATTTGGGTAATTTTATGTAAGGATATTAATTTGGGTTGTGTTTGAATTCATTTCTTTTAATTTGGGCTGTGTTTGGAACCCCTCGAGGTTGCACCACTAGGTGTGTCTAGGTCAGGAGATTTTATGTGCTCTAAGCACAAACAACACCTGGTGTCAATATCAAGGGTTAATTGCATTTTACCTCTTGTTATGGGTTTGGGCGACCTACCTAGGGATTCAAATGTTGCAATAAACCTCCTCATCGTTTCATTTTGTTGCGATATACGGTTTGACTGATGAGAATTAGACATCTCTAGGAACAACCAGGTTTAAACTTTTGTTTGCTGTGTCGTGCTGTAGCATCTCTTGTGCTTTTGTTCAAACATGAATTATGATGATGATGCTTGTTGAAATAAACAATGGATTGCGTAAATCCTCCTTGTTCATTGGAAGTTTGCAATTTAGCTTATCCCTTTTTCTGATAAGATAGCTGCTTATAACATGACTAAGAGAATGAGAAACTAAAAGTACAAAGAAAACAAACATTCAAATTTCCAAATTATACGAACATGTCCCTGTATTTGAGTCTTCTTAAAAGAAAAAAATGCTAGAGAACCTCCTGCCACCCACACGCCAAAAGGAAGAAGAAAATAGCCAAGAACAGAAGGAAGGAGAGGACGAAAATAGACAGAACCCAAATGATGTTGTCACTTCCCTCCTTTGCGATTATCTTTCATATCATGGTCGTTAAGAGCCAAAGTAATCGTGTTTGACAATTCTGCTTCAGCTGGATCATACGCTCATGCATTTGATAGTTAGGTCTGGAATCACCTAATACAGTGAGACAACACTCGTGGTATACGACAACGATAAGTGTTCGAAGGTCTCCCATTGTACTTGTCTCGTCAAACACCTTTACTTGCCTCTTGTCGTCATTTATATCAATCAGGCACAACTTGTCAAGTAGGCGCACCAGCAACTTGTAGTCTTTGTCAATGCCGACAAAGATTACCCCTTTAAGAGAGGTATCATAGAAAGCATGACTGATGTCGATGGTGTGTCGCAATCATGTCTCTGCAGTTGAAGTCTGTCTTAAAAGAGAAATGCTAGAGACCACACTGGTATGTCCTACCCAGATGCCAAAAGCAAGAAGAAAATAGACAAAACAGAAAGAGAGGAAGATATTAAGCGTACAGTGCAGTGCCTGAGAGGATGATTAACCTTGCTTAGATAGAGTTAGGTCTGGAATCACCCCCGATACAATGAGACAGCACTCTTGGTATACGAGAACGGTATCAAGGTAAGTGACTTAAGGTTTCCCATCATCGTACCTGTCTCACCAACCACCTTCACGACGCGTCTCTTGTCTAAATCAATCAGGTACAACTTGTCAAGTAGCCACACCAGCAATTTGTAATCTTTGTCAATGTCGACAAATAGTATCTTGTCGATACATTCGTCAGTGAAAGCGTGACTGAGGTTGATGTTGTGTCGCTTTGTCCAGGACCAGTTGTCGTAATCCTCCAACACATATATGTCAACTACTGAAGTAACCATTGAGCAGAAACCTAACAACCCTTCCCTAGTTTCGAATATGCACATGCGTAGGTGAAGAAACCGCAAGTAGCATTCCGTCCCAGGGTGAGGCATTAAACGGAATTCCTCGGTTTGCGTGTCGAATACGATGATGGTGCTTGCGCAGGGAGGCATTTGGTCTTCAGGGTGACCGTATCTTGCAGCCATCCAGTGCAACAGAGGAGGAGTCGTGACACCGCCTCTGCCGCGGTTGGAAAGCAGCACCGGGTTAGTGGCAATATCAGGTACATAAGATAAGCAGCATGAGTCGGGGAGTTTTCTCCATGAATCTGTATTGAAACTGTAGATGAAGAATTGAAACAGAGAGGTGGGATTCTCTGGATGAGAACAGGCAAAAAGCATCCTGTAATCATCATCTTTGAGGAATATCGCATGTACTGATGAATAAGCCTTGTTGTGAACTCCTACTTGTGGGAGAGGTACGTTGACAGTGACTCGCTCCCCTGTCAGAACATTCCAGACTTGATATCGTGAACCACTCGGCATATACTTGAACACCACCAGTCCATAGCCACACACCATGAACAACAGCTTTTCACCTTTATTTAGTTTGAAAACGCCGATGTCGCAGCATTTCCTTCTCACCATGAATTTCCACCTTTCTTTGGTGGTGTTGAAGAAACTTCTTCTTCTTCAAGCATGAACAAACCGACGTTCCCGTTTGTTCCCCAGCCGATTCTGGGAGCGGTCTGGACGAGGAACACTGGGCGTGGAATGAATTTCTTAAGATGCTTATCAAAGAAATACGGCGAGGAAGTTAGAGCCAACCAAAGCTTGCAAACGACTCGACATCTGAGAATATGTCTGTACGGTAGCCTACTCAGAATCTCTACCATAATTTCGTCTGGGAGACGACGATGATGAAGGTGGTCGACTTTTCTTGGAATATTTACTATTATTTTCGACAATGTACGAATAAATAGTTCGAGGAGGAAATCCATTGTGTTGGAAAAAGAAAAAACATACACACACGCTCACTTGGCGGCAAAACTGACCTTAGAGATCGATCACGTGGAGGGAGCCTGAAAGATTGATCCGAGAACCACCGGAGGATGAGCTGAACCGAAATATATCAAGCTCCCTGTTGTCCCTCCCATAAGAGTACCACTTCAACGACGAATATAGATAGAGTCCCAACTATATATATTTGGTTGAATAAATGATTAGGATGGCAATAGCCTCCGAAGTGACAAGTTCATCCTTTTACCATCACTATCTTCCCTATGTCACCATCCCATGTTCTTTATTCACCCAACCTGCCCCAAACCGTGAAATTTTATGAGAATTACCATGAAAACTTAAGAAACACTAATCTCTTTCTGTTCCATGAAAATTTTATGAACTAAAAACATCAGAACTTGATAACATGATAATATAAGAATCATTTCCTCTCGTGCCATGAAATACGGCAAAAATGTACCACAAGTGCCCATGTTTTACACTTTGGTGCCCTTACTTTGAAACATGCAGTACCAGTGTCGACTTTTGGCCTTGTTACGATTGAGTGCCCACCGATTTCGAGCACTTCAATTGTCAAGCTGAATCAAATTCTGTCAATCAACTACGAATTCACTCAATTTTTGGAAGCCAACCCAAAAGTGCAATCTGCTTGGATATCAGACCTAATGTGAAACAACCCTGGATCCTACGGTTCCCTGCTAGCGCAACCAAACGATAATCCAAAAGTGAATTCATTAATGAAAACCGGAGAAAATCCTCCAACCATAATTTGAAATAAAACAAATGACATTGTTCAAATCTAAATTCTGGAAATCTGCTTCCTAAATAAAATGAAATGTTCCTAGCTGCCTGATCCTAGTCTTCAGATCACGTGTGCGCGTTCCCCCACTTTATTCATAACCTGCGGGTTTTCAAATAGCAACAGCCGACCGCAGAAAACGTTTATCAGTAAAAACTGAGTAAGCATATACCACAACATGTAAAACAGAGTTTTGGCTTAAAGACTGGATCACAATATAGCTGAAGTAGCTTCACATTTAATCATTAGTTGAGCTGAGGCATATTAGAGCCCAGCGGGTAACGAATGCCCACAGAGAGGTCACGATGCAATAATAATAATTAGAGTACCTCTCGGGATATCACAGTCCATCCCAATTCACTCCTGCACTAACTATGAGACCTTAAGTGTCGACACCCCTATACAGTTGTGACCCACACATGCATAGGTAGTACTCTATAGCTTTCACAATTAACATAGGGAATCGCCGACATGCTTCCCTGGCCTTAGCCATAATACAAAGGAGACTCGCCGACATGCGTCTCCGACCGTAGCCATATATAAATACAAAGGAGACTCGCCGACATGCTTCTCCGGTCATAGCCTTCACACACATCCTCTGTACATCGCCCCATATCATTTATCGTTCATTAATATATCACATGACCGCATACTTTCGAAAGAGATATTTGCAAGAGATTTTTAAAATTTAAAACTTAAAAACAGTTGTACGATACACAAGTAACACACGCCAAACACATTTTGATAGTTGAAGGTGTTGTGCATATAAACTTACTTGGAAAGAGAGAGCTTGTCACACGGAAGCTAGCAAGAAACTACTTGTAGTAAGGGTCCTCCACAAATTCGCCGTCTACAAACTCGGCGTCTACAAAAATAATTATTCCTAATCAACATATTGCTAACACTACAATAGTGCACACAATCCTATATGCAATGCAATGCAAGTGTAACCCCATCTAAACCCACCAGAGATAGGCGACCGTGAGGGTGGTGTTTCGCCGGAAAGAATAAAGGGAGAGGAGTGATGGTGGCCGGTGAGTTCAACGGCGGTGGTGTGGGTTTGCTTCGGCAAAACAGAGTAGCGGGAGGGAGAGAGAGAGAGAGGGTCAGAGCGAGAGAGATCGAGGGTGTTTTGGTGTGGATTTTCGGGCTATTCATAGGTGGGTTTATATAAGTTCGTCGGAGAGTTTCCGAGAGGGAGTAGGACACTTTCTGGGTTTATTTTTGATTCCGAATTGTGCCGCAAAACAGGGTGAAATCAGTCTCTTGGCGAGCAATACTCGGACTTCGGCGAATCAGAGTTGAATTGGGAGTGAACTTAGACTAAGAGGAGGTTGTGGTGGCGGTGTTGTAATTGGTGGCGGAGAAATCGTCGGTGGAGAGTTCATCTCCTGTAAGGTGAAGGTTAGTTGGGGAAGATGAAGGTGAAATAATCCTGTGTGTCACGGAACACCGGTCACAAGGTGATTGACACGCAATAATTAATTAAACGAGATATTTGGACACGTTAAAAATGTTATACGACCTACAAATTTTTAATAACTAAAAACTTATATAACTTTCACAAAAATAATCTATAAAAATAAAATTTCAATATTATTATTTTTCTTAACATATAATTATATATATATATAATAAAATATATAACTCGTGAAAAAAATAAGATAAAGAAACTTTTACAATTCCAACTAACGGCTCAGAATATTCGTTAGAATCCTAAAAATACCCCCAAAATTACGGGGTATTACATCACATCTCCCTTAAAACAAAGCTTCGTCCCCGAAGCTTAAGCTAATCCTCCAGCACCATTACTCTCAACGACTTCCTATAACGAACACGATGACGTGACACTACCGTTACGCCCAATGTGCCTAAGTGTAATAAAGTGGATGACAATACATGCACGCAACAACTAAAGTCAATGAGAGAAGGCCTGAAATGGGACCGGTTGTCACATCCCCTTCCCCTTAGAGGAGTGATGTCCCCAGATCCCAATTCAGTGAATGTTCGAACAAGTGGGGAACTTATTCGGTCATGACCTCCTCGGATTTGACATTCTGCAGCTCACCAAGAACACTCATGTGCTCGGCTTCAGTAACCATGGTAGAAAGTCAGTCAAATCGTTAAGAATGTAATGGCAGCACATCAACGAGTTTCGAAAACGACAGTTGGAATTTCGTATCCAACTCCTATTTTTACAACGATCGGCCACTAGCTCGCGGCAAGTTATGGATGCTTTCACCTTCTCGATACTTCATAAGCAGCAGAACTCTTCGTCTGGTGCAATGGTGGGGATAGACGGGTAGGCCATATGGGAGGCAAGAGAGAGAGTGAGAGAGGGAAGTCTCAGAGAAAGTTTGAGGTGCAGACGGGACACTTGACAGTAAAATAACAACGTATATAACACATATAGTATCACAACGACACTCACGAAATATGCAATAGGAGAATAGCAAGCACACAGCTGAGAACCAGCAAGGCATCGAACCATAAACAAATCAACAAGATAGGATAGGATAGAGACAACTAATAAGGAGTAAGGACTACACATATCCCATAACCCCGGCTTGTTTAGCTTTATTTCCAATTTTCGATAGCCTATGTCCATTTTAAATTTCAAAAAGTTTCAATTTATGTTTTATCTTTATTTAATGGAAATCGAAAGGTCGCACTAGCGTTGGGACCGTCGGCTCTGATACCAACTGAAACAACCCTGGATCCTACGGTTCCCTGCTAGCGCAACCAAACGATAATCCAAAAGTGAATTCATTAATGAAAACCGGAGAAAATCCTCCAACCATAATTTGAAATAAAACAAATGACATTGTTCAAATCTAAATTCTGGAAATCTGCTTCCTAAATAAAATGAAATGTTCCTAGCTGCCTGATCCTAGTCTTCAGATCACGTGTGCGCGTTCCCCCACTTTATTCATAACCTGCGGGTTTTCAAATAGCAACAGCCGACCGCAGAAAACGTTTATCAGTAAAAACTGAGTAAGCATATACCACAACATGTAAAACAGAGTTTTGGCTTAAAGACTGGATCACAATATAGCTGAAGTAGCTTCACATTTAATCATTAGTTGAGCTGAGGCATATTAGAGCCCAGCGGGTAACGAATGCCCACAGAGAGGTCACGATGCAATAATAATAATTAGAGTACCTCTCGGGATATCACAGTCCATCCCAATTCACTCCTGCACTAACTATGAGACCTTAAGTGTCGACACCCCTATACAGTTGTGACCCACACATGCATAGGTAGTACTCTATAGCTTTCACAATTAACATAGGGAATCGCCGACATGCTTCCCTGGCCTTAGCCATAATACAAAGGAGACTCGCCGACATGCGTCTCCGACCGTAGCCATATATAAATACAAAGGAGACTCGCCGACATGCTTCTCCGGCCATAGCCTTCACACACATCCTCTGTACATCGCCCCATATCATTTATCGTTCATTAATATATCACATGACCGCATACTTTCGAAAGAGATATTTGCAAGAGATTTTTAAAATTTAAAACTTAAAAACAGTTGTACGATACACAAGTAACACACGCCAAACACATTTTGATAGTTGAAGGTGTTGTGCATATAAACTTACTTGGAAAGAGAGAGCTTGTCACACGGAAGCTAGCAAGAAACTACTTGTAGTAAGGGTCCTCCACAAATTCGCCGTCTACAAACTCGGCGTCTACAAAAATAATTATTCCTAATCAACATATTGCTAACACTACAATAGTGCACACAATCCTATATGCAATGCAATGCAAGTGTAACCCCATCTAAACCCACCAGAGATAGGCGACCGTGAGGGTGGTGTTTCGCCGGAAAGAATAAAGGGAGAGGAGTGATGGTGGCCGGTGAGTTCAACGGCGGTGGTGTGGGTTTGCTTCGGCAAAACAGAGTAGCGGGAGGGAGAGAGAGAGAGAGGGTCAGAGCGAGAGAGATCGAGGGTGTTTTGGTGTGGATTTTCGGGCTATTCATAGGTGGGTTTATATAAGTTCGTCGGAGAGTTTCCGAGAGGGAGTAGGACACTTTCTGGGTTTATTTTTGATTCCGAATTGTGCCGCAAAACAGGGTGAAATCAGTTTCTTGGCGAGCAATACTCGGACTTCGGCGAATCAGAGTTGAATTGGGAGTGAACTTAGACTAAGAGGAGGTTGTGGTGGCGGTGTTGTAATTGGTGGCGGAGAAATCGTCGGTGGAGAGTTCATCTCCTGTAAGGTGAAGGTTAGTTGGGGAAGATGAAGGTGAAATAATCCTGTGTGTCACGGAACACCGGTCACAAGGTGATTGACACGCAATAATTAATTAAACGAGATATTTGGACACGTTAAAAATGTTATACGACCTACAAATTTTTAATAACTAAAAACTTATATAACTTTCACAAAAATAATCTATAAAAATAAAATTTCAATATTATTATTTTTCTTAACATATAATTATATATATATAATAAAATATATAACTCGTGAAAAAAATAAGATAAAGCAACTTTTACAATTCCAACTAACGGCTCAGAATATTCGTTAGAATCCTAAAAATACCCCCAAAATTACGGGGTATTACATAATGAACCACAAACGAAACCCACAATTGAAATGATGGAGCACTGAAAGCACCAAATCGAATTATCACACTCTGGTGTGCTACTAATTTGTTGTTGTGCTCAGTCTATGGAGTGTGTCTGCAGAAATCGGTTTCATGAGAGCACAAGGAGATGTGCTCTTTTGTGATGGTTATTCTGTATGATTCTTGTACCAACTTAAAATACACCTTGCCTATAACTGAGGGCAGAAATTAACATCTACATGTGGGTCATTTCTCTTTTCACAACTTGCAACCAACAATGTTGCTATTTCTCGTGCATTAGATCTGACTATGATTCCGGTGAGTTCTTCTATTGCAGCACAAAAAAAAAAAAAAAAAAAACTTTGTTTTATGATGTCAGATAGCTTCTGCGATTAAAACCTAACTAAGTGAATTCCCCAAGCTAGTCCACCTTGAAAAGCTTATGCACATGTCAATCAAGCTCGAAGATTTCAATTTTCAGCACCAGCAGAGAATGCAAAACAAACTTCATGTACCCCCACCCTCTCTAATCTCTATTAATCAATTAAGCTGAGGTATTACCCGGCTTGCTCTATAACATATGGTGCTAAACATGATAATCAATAATGAATTGGTATTTTCCAATAGACAGCTATTCAGATGAACATGGTTCCCCTAATATTTCAGCACCCAAATATTACTCCAGGAACCCCATACCAAAAGTTGAGATTGCATGGAGAGTGTTCAAACTTATCATTGGTGCAAATTTTAGAAATGTATTACCTCCGAAAGATCTCATGATCCATATCTGTTCAAACTTCAGAATCTGGTTTGGTATTGCCTTTGGAAAGTGAAAATTCCCTTCACATTTGTTGGACAACTGTGGACTTTACGAGGATATTTTTAGATAAACTGTTCGTGATCGTTCTCCAAGAGTTTGAATCTAAGAAGCACGGGTACGGATACGATACGGAAACGGACACGGGATACGTAATTTTCTAAAAAAAATGAGGATACGTCAACATTATTATTATATTTTTAAATATATTTGAATTTTTATACTACGAGATATGATAAAATATTGGTTCCAACTTCTTTATATTTATAGCTTAAATATCACGGAAAGCATATATTAAGTATAAGAATGAGAAGAGAAAGAGGAGTAGCTTAGGTGGGTTCGAGTTTGACAAGTTGTGTCTAGGAATACTCTTGAAGTTGTCGCATGTGAGAACTTAAAACCTCACTTAGAACTTTTCGTCCAAAAGGGTAACCTTTTCATATATTGAGCCATCAATAAATCAAATCTATCATATCTACTTTATCTTAGTCATATTTTAACCCTTTAAAGCTCAAATATCTCATAAGACAACCCGTGTGAAAGTCTAATAATCACGAAGGGGCAATCGTCATCTCTCATTAAGCGTCCTTAAAGTGTCCCCCAAGTGTCCTCCAAGTGTCCAGTCTAATAAGATTCTTTAAAATACTCAGACACGCCATCCAGATTGTCCGACGCATATTTTGGAGAATCGTACGGGTGTCCGAGTATCCCAAGTGTCCGACACGGATACGGCCCCTGTTTTGGAGTATACATGCTTCCTAGGTTTGAACTTACTATGTTTGAGTTAACTTACTATCATTTTCGGTTTTCATGGTTTTATCTGCTCTGATCATCCGTAGAGGTGGAGGTAACCTTAGCTTGGAGTCTGTGACATTTAATAAATCAATATTGTAGAAGAAGGCAAAGTGATAATGCATTCTCGGGAGCCAGAATATGAAGTACTTTCTGTTTCTGTTATGATAAGTTGCTACTTTTAATCTTCAGCGAAAGAAGTTCATTTCTGAAAACATATCAGGTACCTGATGTAGAAAGATCAAACAAGAATAGGTGCCAGCTTACCAGAACGCCATATGGTAGACGCTTTATCAGTGAGGTCTGCGACAAAATAAAATCTTTTGGTGATCAATTGGGTTTTGCCTACTTTTTAGTTTCTTTCTCTTTATTAATATGAACTTTCCGTCATTTGTAGGAGTTGAATTCGTACCTAAATTTTTTATTTGAAGTTATTGTTGCACGGGGTTCCACTGTTGGGCTGAATGTTTCGCTTTGATCTGCTTCATGGCCATATTTTTCTTGCTACAGACTCTGGGAGACTTGGTATCTTGTAAGTTGAATTACGTTGTACATCTTCCTCTCCATTATGTTACAGTTCTTAAATATTTTCAGAATCTAAATATCATCAAGGAGTTGATGAGCGAAATTTATTTCCTTCCTATCCAGTATACTTTTATGGCCTGCGCTGCAAGGGGTACTTGTTTCTATCTTGTTCCACTCAATAGATTTGAGTCAAGTAAATGTGTGCCATCAATTTTGGGTACCATGATTTCAACAGAAGCTGATAAATGTGTGCTCAAACTTTTGTCCTTTCTAGACCATGGTACAATATGAATGAAACTATTATGTCAGCAAATGATAAATAACTTTCCTGAATTGAGACGAGGGATTGACGTTTGAGGGTGAAGTGAAGAGATTGAAGTCTAGCACCATTTCTTTTAGTAGATGGTTTAAAGTGTTTGCTGTTGGTGCCATTAAATGTAGATACAAACCCATGACAGTTTCCCATCAGAATCGACTACAAAGCCTTTTGCCTGAAAAAAAGTAAATCTTTGATCGATATGTAATATACCTAGATGAGAATTTGGAAAGGCTCATTCTGATTACCCTTGCTGCTCAAACAAGCACCGTAAGTGCAAAATTGTGGTTTCATTCGTATTTCCTGAACAACTATGAGTATGCGGTGATGTGGAACTATGTGCCGTTGATGAATTATGCACTCGTTTAGCAGGAAAGTAGTGTAGTACTAGTTGCCAAACTGAGATTCTTATAGAGCTGACTACACTGGTTCACAAGTATTTTCTGCCGGGATGTATTGAAGTTGAAATCTCCTACATTACTTTATGTTCAATCTTAAACTCCAAAGTTGATTGTCTGCTCATATTATGCTTATATGGCAGGTTCCATGCAAAGGAGTATCCAATGTACGATATGAAAGTTTTTCCACATAATATGGGGTACTGGCAGAAAGGTATAATGAGTTCGGGAATCCAACTCTATAGAAAGCAATCGTAGTGTTTTGCACGAGCTTCTGTTTTTGATTGGGGTACACTAGAATGCTGAGCTGTTAATTTTCAGTTTTACCGTTAACTCCTCCTGAAGGGTGCTTGTCAGGGTATAACTTCATGTATCTCCACCCACCCATAGCCGTGGGTATCTAGTATCTACCGCTGAACACATGGTTTATATGTAGTATACCACTTGCTAAAATTTATCGCGCATATGCTCGTCTGCATGCCTTGGATTCTTGTTAATGTTCCCCAATTCTTTTGCCGTGTTAGAGAAAGTTTGTTCGTGAACTCGCTAACGTTAGTTTGAATCTTAAGGCAAATCAAGAAGCTATCGTGAAGAACAAAGACAGGAATACTTTGTTCTCTACTAATTTCCCTCGCAAACTTTGTTTCTCAGGGTCTAATGTGGTTTATGACAAGTCAATAATAGTAGAATCATTATTGCCAAGCTTCCATTTTGTTAGGGCATGCTTGTAAGCTGTCTCAACTGCTACTGCTGTAAAGAGAAGCATGCCTTCAGTTGCCTTATTTTGTTGTATATTTCCACCGTGATGCTGACAACTGTGTTCACTGCTACCACGATTCAGAACCACACTAGTCTTTCTGGGTTCTAAAGATATTTCAGGGAGTCTCACTTTTCATAGTCCTCTCTTAGTCTCTTAACTGTTCACTTCCTATAATGCTTATTAAGAAGATTAAGAATGATCCAACTTTACCCTAGAGATCATTGCATTGACAACACCAAACAGGTTTTTCATGTTTGCATTTGTTGGTCCAAATCGTTCTGTATCTTACAAATATCTGGTTTCTGAACGAATGATCTGTTGGGTTGGTTACCTCTGTATTGGCCACTACGGAGTGTGGTGTCCTTGAATGCTAATGGACTACTAGGTTTGCATGTACATTGTACTGTATAGACAAAATTTGTCCAAAACCGTTTATGCAAAACATTACTTGTAGCTTTTCCTGGGGAACCAAGAAAATAAACATGTTGAGGGAATATAAACGAAACTATATACAAAGATAAGGCTCGATGAATCTGATTCATATTCTTCCTAATGTTTTTCATCATGGAAGCTGCACAAGCCACACGCAGCGGAAAGAGGTGCGGTGTGCAGTTTAAACTTTAAACTTTTGTTTGCTGTCTTGTTCTGTAGTAAATCAAATATGAATTGCAATGATGCTTGTTGAAATAAATAATGGATTGCGTTCAATCAAGCAATCTAGCTATTATCCCTTTTCGTGATAAGAGAGCTGTTTAACTATAACATGACTAAAAATATGGAAGTAAAATTACGGGAAAAAAAAAAAAAAAGAGGAAGATATTAAGTGTACAGTGCAGTGCCTGAGAGGCTGAGAGGATGATTAACCTTGCTTAGATAGAGTTAGGTCTGGAATCACCCCGATACAATGAGACAGCACTCTTGGTATACGAGAACGGTATCAAGGTAAGTGACTTAAGGTCTCCCATCATTGTACCTGTCTCACCGACCACCTTCACGACGCGTCTCTTGTCTAAATCAATCAGGTACAACTTGTCAAGTAGCCACACCAGCAATTTGTAATCTTTGTCAATGTCGACAAATAGTATCTTGTCGATACATTCGTCAGTGAAAGCGTGACTGAGGTTGATGTTGTGTCGCTTTGTCCAGGACCAGTTGTCGTAATCCTCCAACACATATATGTCAACTACTGAAGTAACCATTGAGCAGAAACCTAACAACCCTTCCCTAGTTTCGAATATGCACATGCGTAGGTGAAGAAACCGCAAGTAGCATTCCGTCCCAGGGTGAGGCATTAAACGGAATTCCTCGGTTTGCGTGTCGAATACGATGATGGTGCTTGCGCAGGGAGGCATTTGGTCTTCAGGGTGACCGTA
This sequence comes from Linanthus parryae, assembly GCA_023055425.1. Taxonomy (NCBI): domain Eukaryota; kingdom Viridiplantae; phylum Streptophyta; class Magnoliopsida; order Ericales; family Polemoniaceae; genus Linanthus; species Linanthus parryae. The sequence continues at coordinate 7,101,990 of JALGPY010000002.1, forward strand.
TCTTGCAGCCATCCAGTGCAACAGAGGAGGAGTCGTGACACCGCCTCTGCCGCGGTTGGAAAGCAGCACTGGGTTAGTGGCAATATCAGGTACATAAGATAAGCAGCATGAGTCGGGGAGTTTTCTCCATGAATCTGTATTGAAACTGTAGATGAAGAATTGAAACAGAGAGGTGGGATTCTCTGGATGAGAACAGGCAAAAAGCATCCTGTAATCATCATCTTTGAGGAATATCGCATGTACTGATGAATAAGCCTTGTTGTGAACTCCTACTTGTTGGAGAGGTACGTTGACAGTGACTCGCTCCCCTGTCAGAACATTCCAGACTTGATATCGTGAACCACTCGGCATATACTTGAACACCACCAATCCATAGCCACACACCATGAACAACAACTTTTCACCTTTATTTAGTTTGAAAACGCCGATGTCGTAGCATATCCTTTTCACCATGAATTTTCCACCTTTCTTTGGTGGTGTTGAAGAAACTTCTTCTTCTTCTTCTTCAAGCATGAACAAACCGACGTTCCCGTTTGATCCCCAGCCGATTCTGGGAGCGGTCTGGATGAGGAACACTGGGCGTGGAATGAATTTCTTAAGATGCTTATCAAAGAAATACGGCGAGGAAGTTAGAGCCAACCAAAGCTTGCAAACGACTCGACATCTGAGAATATGTTTGTACGGTAGCCTACTCAGAATCTCTACCATAATTTCATCTGGGAGACGGTCGACTTTTCTTGGAATATTTACTATTATTTCCGACAATGTACGAATAAATAGTTCGAGGAGGAGATCCATTGTGTTCATATATATAGTACGGAAAAAGAAAAAACATACGCACACTCACTTGGCGCGCGGCAAAACTGACCTTAGAGATCGATCACGTGGAGGGAGGCTGAAAGATATTGATTCGAGAACAACCGGAGGAGGAGGAGGAAGAAGAGGAGGAGCTGAACCGAAATATATAAGGTCCCTGTTGTCCCTCCCATAAGAGTACCGCTTCAACGCAAATATAACAAGTTTCCTAGAAAAGAAAGATACAAGACTCCTAGTAAAATTATCTCTCTTAAACAAGTCGTAAAAATCGGCTATTACAAACGGACAAGGATTGTAGTAGCTCCGATAGACTCTTGACATGGAAACTTCTTATTGTCCAAGTATATATATATATATATATATATATATATATATATATATATATATATATATATATATATATTGAAAATTTCCTTAATTGGACTCCTATTATTGACAATATTTTGTCAATTACAATATATAGATAAGCCCATTTTTTTAAAGAAATCGCCAAATCAATATTGAGATGAGATGATTGACTATAATCTCTATTAGATATCTTGTAGTTAGTTTTAATGTTAATCAGACCCTATTTCTCTAAAACAACTATAATTATTTCTAAAAGTAATATAAAACAATAAATAATCTATTCATTTCTGGGAAAAATAAAAATCGAAAAATTAAATCACTTTTCTTATCAAACGTCTAGGTGTCCAGCCCATCATTCAAGAAAGGATTCATACTATATTATACTGGTCGTTAGCCCGCGCTATACGCGGGGCTCGTATGACAATCAAATACCAATAGCATGAACAAAGTATAAATTCATGTGAGTTACCAAAACTATTTGTCCAGCTTATTATCTACATACATGGATATAAATTTCCACATGAAAACATGTTATGTTGGTGAAAAATATCATTATTTTGGGGCCAATACGGATCCAAATATTTCTCATCTAGAGAAATCTACAAAATATTGGAATGTGTGTGTGTTTCAATCTTATTCTCTATCTTGAAAATCAATAATTCTATGAGAGTATTTGTTATAATAATCGCAAACTTTACTCTCAACATTTTGACTCATTTAGGAACAAACTTTCAAGCTTTACATTGTTCATCCAGGTTGTCTTGTTTTTGTTAGATGCAAAAGGCTATAAACTCTGTTACGTGTAAAACAATATAATTAGAAAAAAAAAATTCTTGTAAGCTTAATAGAAATCACTGAAATAACTTTTGACCTCATTAGGAGGCCGATCGCGGTTTCAGGGTGGCTGGTATGATGACTTTGTTCTCACCGAAGAATTTCATATTTTCCAGGCTACGACTTTTATGATGCTAAATAAGACGGATTGCTATATATATATTAAGGAAAAGAAAATAAAATCATAAAATTTATATTTAAACGGTAAACAATACTGCATGATACAGTTTGGGGAATGACTTTTTATTTTGATACGGACAGCCTGAGATTAACCCGGCCACTGATAAAAAGAGAGGTTAACTCTTTCCTAAAAAATATGAGAATAAGAAAAGATGTTAACAACCGCAAATGAGAACATAAACTGATATAACCTTTCCATCGTCGCACTCAAAAAAAAATTTTAAAACTTTGTTACAACAATGTAAGTCAAGACTCTTGCAGTCGCTAGCGCAAAGAACTGAAAAGTATAGGGTCGTTCGTATAGCTTAGGTGCACCATTTTTGTAGTTAGCTGATTGATATTTCTTGAGAAATTATCAGTTTTTTATTTGACTGTCTGCAATTCAAAATTAACAAACATAGATATAGAGCATGATTGAAGTACATAGGTAAGTATGTTAAAACGTTGGGTTGAGTAAGAAAGTTAAGTCAACTGAAACAACCGTTGTAGATATTTTGGTTAAAGTTATTTTTAAATCATTCCATCATCTATTGGTCAACCTATATAGTCATTCACTGAGTACAAGTAGAATTAGGGTTTTGAGCTCCGTTTATTTCGGAGGGCGATTTTCTGAGAATTAGGGTTCCTCCTTTCGGAATCGACGGCGATGACGACGATGGATGGAATCGAGACTCCCTCTAGCCATGCGACGACGGGTAATCAACGGGGAGATTCAAGGACCGAAGATCAAGTACAGAAGAGACTAGCAAAACTCTCTGTCGAAGAGGAGGAGGTAGTTGAATTCAGCGACGACCACTGCCTGAAAGCAATCAACAATCTCGGACCATGTCTTATTGGTTCCTTTCTCCACCCAATACAGTTTAACGTTTGAGCCATGAAGTTACTGTTTTCGAGAATCAGGGAAGAAGGTGAGAATGTTTGCATCACAGAGACTAGTCAAAACAACTTCATATTCGAGTTTCTTTCGCTCAGTTCAATGGAGAAAGTATTGGCGGGAGGACCGTGGATTTTCGATGGGAATCCACTCCTCTTGAAGCCATGGGTTGCTGGGGTTCGGACTGACAAAGAAACTCTCGACACTATGGACTTATGGATACAAGTACGTAATATGCCCTACTTCCTTCAATCGGAGGGCGATCTACGTAAAACAATAATGAAGGTGGGAGAGATCATCAAAGTGGACGAGAGAATGTTCACAGGCGAAGGTGGAGACTATATGAGGGCAAGAGTTCGGGTCAATGCTTACAAACCGTTACGAAGGGGGTGCACATCTCTGCTTTGGGTGAAAAAGTATGGCTTGATTTTAAATACGAAGGACTCTCGGATTTATGTGAGTGGTGTGGGTGTATAACTCATAACAGTTGGAATTGCAAAACAGTTACTGAAGACCAAAGAAAGCATGAACTACCAGGATATGGTAGTTGGATGATTTTACGGCCAACGCCGAGGAGGGAGAATAAGACCGAAGAACAAGATAGAGTACAAACAGAGGGGGCAGTTAACGAGGGGGGAGACGAGTTAAGGGGACAAGACAAAGATGGGAAGGATAAAGGAGATAATCAACCACAATCGGCAGAAGTTGGGGTGATTCTATCAAGCAGTGAGTCAGATGAAGAAAATATGATCACCGACGCCGAAGAAGAGAACATAAAGAAGAGTAGTATGCCCACAGTCTTTGATAATCCCCTTAGCCAAAATCCAAATACTAGCATCAATATCAGGGAAACGAAGGCAGAAAAGGGGAAGGGGATCTCTTCCAACTCTCCTAAAAACCACACTTCGAAACGGAAGATAAGTGATACCAGTTTCAGCCTTAAACCGAAAGGAAAACTCCCCGAACGTGGTATACAGGCAGCAGGGGGTAGAGGCAGGGGTAAAGGTCGAGAAAGTGGAAACAGAGGCCGTGGAGTGGTGATTGGCAGGGGTTCGGTTTCTAACCAAGTGGGGGAGACAAAAAACAACCAGGTTTCTGAGAGTCAGATTCCGTCCGTGGAAGGGAGTGCCCAAAAGACTCCAACTGCAGCAATGGCGGCGGGTGCGATGCACCCCCGCCAAGCATAATGTGTCTCATCGCTTGGAACGTACGCGGGATTGGGAACCCGAGTACGCTCCTTTCGCTTCGCGATCTCGTGAGGTATCAAGTTCCCAACATTATCTTTCTTATCGAAACCAAGCTCAAGCGCGGCGAGATGGAAAGTGTTCGTTTAAAACTAGGTTTTGACCATTGTTTTGCGGTTAGTAGCATCGAGAGAAGTGGAGGTCTTGCGTTGCTATGGAAGGAAGGTGTGCAAGTTAAAGCTACGTAAAATATTCGCATTTTCATATTGATGCTTTTATTACGGATCGTGATAACGGCTTCACTTGGAAGTTCACGGGGTTCTATGGGGACCCCAAGAAGGAGAACCGAGTACACTCTTGGGAGTTGCTTCGAAAAAAGGCTCCTAAACCCATTGGTCTGTGGTGCGTTGCTGGAGATTTCAACGCGGTAACAACCAATACGGAGAAACGTGGTGGCACGAGCATAAGTTTTTCGCAACTTTCCCAATTCAAAGATGTGTTGAATGAGACGGGTCTACTGGATTTAGGGTTCGTCGTAAATCCCTTTACCTGGAATAAAAAACAAGCTGATGACGCAAATATTTGCGAAGGACTTGATCGAGTAGTAGCGAATTCAAGATGGATTGATCTTTTTCCTGGTGCACGAGTTTCCCACCTAACTGGGACAAACTCGGATCATGCACCCATAAAACTCGAGTGGGAAGCTGTCTGAAGGAGTAGAAACCAAAGATTCATGTGTGAAAATGTTTGGGCTACTCATAGGGACTTTAAATAGGTAGTCCGGGCTAGCTGGGAAAAGGCCGAAGGCAATACGCTGCACCAGCAACTGACTTTAGTCGGTGGAGAGCTTGGCTAGTGGGGTAAGAGATCCGTCGACAGTTTGAAGATAAAGGCGAAGCAACTTCGAGATAGAATCACTACCTTGGAGCAAAGATGGCAAACTCAGCACGTTCTCACTGAGCTTAAACAAGTCACTTTCAATTACAATAATGTGTTGAGGAAAGAAGAAATACTGTGGTCCCAGCGGGCTAGGGTGTCGTGGCTACGACACGGTGATCAAAATACACGCTTCTTCCACCAACGAGCAACAATTAGACGAGCCCGGAATACGTTTAGAGGGATTGATGATGATAAAAAGGATGTGGGTAACCGAGGATTCAGACATTACCACCATTCTTGAAAGTTATTTCAAGACTCTTTTTACAACCTCCAATCCATCCATGGAGGATATTGACCCTATGTTAGAAGGTATGGATGCAGGTATCAATAAAGATGACATGCAATTTATGGACAACCCTTATACGACCGATGAAGTGAGGCATGCTCTTTTTCAAATGGCCCCGGATAAAGCCCCAGGATGCGAGGGTTTTAATGCCGGATTTTTCCAGAGACATTGGAGCATTGTAGGGGAGAAGGTAACAGATACGGTTTTAAATATTCTCAATAATGGTGCACCTATCGATGATTATAATAATACCCTTATTATATTGATCCCTAAGACAAAACAGCCCAGGAAAGCAAGCGATTTTAGACCTATTAGCTTGTGTACGGCGATGTACAAAATTATAGCTAAAACTGTGGCTAACAGGTTCAAGAATCTTCTTCCAGATATTATATCAGAGACCCAAAGTGCCTTTGTACCGGGAAGGCTTATTAGAGACAATGTCCTCACAGCTTTTGAGGTGATCCACTCACTTAAGACGAGAAAGAAGGGTAATAAGGGTTTTCTTGCTCTAAAAGTGGATATGAGTAAAGCTTATGATCGTTTTGAGTGGAAGTTCATCACTGAAGCGTTGTTCCATATAGGCTTCGGACCAAAGTTCATACGTCTAATTCACAACTGTATTTCGACAGTCAAGTTCAGTTTTGTTCGCAATGGAGGCGTTTGTGGGTCGGTGGTTCCGGAGAGGGGACTAAGACAAGGGTGTCCCATATCCCCTTACCTTTTCCTCATCTGTAGTGAATTTCTGTCTAGAGCTGTAACAAGAGCGGTCAGTGAAGGACGTCTTGACGGGGTAACAGTATCTGGGGGAGGACCAGTGGTCTCCCACCTTTTTTTCACTGACGATAGTTTGCTTTTTACAGGTGCAAAAACCCGGAAAATTTTTCCACTTTGATGGAGATCATCTCAGTTTATGGGAAAGCGTCGGGTCAACAACTGAATCTCGAAAAATCATCAACTTTTTTCTCGAGTGGAGTCATCCCCCATATTCGGCAACAACTTTTACAACTTACAGGAGTTCACGAAGTGGAGCAATACGACAAGTATTTGGGGCTACCAACGACAATGGGTAGAAACAAGACGATCACCTTTAATGGAGTTACTGACAAGCTAGGTAGCAAGCTCAGAGGGTGGAAGGAAAAAACTCTCTCGGTCGCAGGGAAGGAGGTAGTGATAAAAGAGGTAGCCCAACCTATGCCTACATACGCCATGTCCTGCTTTAAGCTCCCAGATGGTGTATGCGATAAGATGGAATCCATGATTAGACAATTTTGGTGGACTAGCTTTGGTAAAGAAAGAGGTATCTAGTGGATAGCATGGGAAAAACTACAAAGAAACAAAGGGCAAGGCGGTATAGGGTTCAAGAATCTAAAGCTTTTCAATCAAGTGTTGTTAGCAAAACAAGTATGGAGGATCTTTCAAAATCCGGATACCCTCATGTCCCGAGTCATCAAAGAAAAATACTTCCCAAACTCAAGCTTCCATAATGCTCAGGTAGGTCACGGCCCGTCCTTCGCATGGCGTAGTATTATCTTTGGCCGAGAATTGATCCATCAAGGAAGTATATGGAGCATTGGCGATGGCAATACAACTAGGCTGGATGACCCATGGCTCCCAAACAACCCCGATTACAAGGCCCTTACAACGAATGTCCCTCAAGTTCCAGTGAGCAATTTCATCAAACATGCTTGAAGGTGGGATGCAGAAGCTTTAAGAGAAGTTTTGTGGGAGGTGGACGTTCAAGAAATATTGAGAATTCCCCTGTGCGTGAACCCGAGAAGCGACAGATTGATTTGGAACTTCGAGAGTAGTGGAATTTACACTATAAAAACGAGATATGAAGTAGCAGTAAAGAACAATGCGACAACTTCGCCTATTGGCCCCTCGGAGATACAGCAGAAAGTTTTTGAGCATATATGGAAGCTGAAGATCCAAAAAAAGATACAACACTTTATTTGGCGAAGCATCAGCCGAGTTTTGCCCACAAGAGCCAATCTGATTAGAAGAAATCTTCGGGTTCAAAATTTATGTCCTTGTTGCGGTGGTTTTGGGGAAACTGAGGACCATATTTTCTACTACTGCAAAGTAGCAAAAGAGCTATGGAGCGAACTGGGTCTCGGTGAAACTCTACAACCATTAAGGTCTGACTTCCTCACTTGGTTTTCTGTCAATTTCAAATCCCTAGCGAAGGAGCAGCAGAAGCTTTTTTGTGTTGCTTTGTGGAGTATGTGGAATCATAGAAATGTTGCAATCTTTGGGGGTAACAAAAGAACAGTTGACCAGATGGCGATGGACTCCATCCGGAGAATTGAGGAGTTTGCCGAAGCACAGAGGAGAACACCCAAGCCTTCGAGTCTGAGGACTATCACGGTGAGGAACTGGAGGCAGGTTTCTTTAAAGTTAAGGTTGATGGAGCTTTTGATCCGACCAGTGGAAGAGGAGCAGGGGGTATCATTTTGAGTGATGATAAAGGAGTGGTTATGGGGGCTCGTTCCTTCCCAGTAACAGCTTGTAGCAACGCCCGCGAAGCCGAAGCAATGGCAATTAGGCAAGGTATCTGATTTGCAGAAGAAAAGGGTGCTCGGAAAGTTTGGATTGAAGGTGATGCCGAGTTTCTCCTTGAGGAGCTGGAGCGCAGCGTGATAGATGGCGTCTTCGATGACAATTCAGTAGCTGCAGACATCATGGGCGAAGCTATTCTCTTCCTCAAAGGTTTTGATAAATGGAAGATCAAGTGGGTGCCGAGAGAGGAAAACAAAGCAGCTCACAGAATTGCACAAGAAGCGCAAATTACCGGCCTAGATTAGAGTGGTCATCAGTTATTCCGTTTTGGTTAACTGAACTTTTGTAATTGCGCTCATTTCGTCCTGTTTTAAGTCTTTTTACCCTAATATATATATATATATATATATATGTATATATATATATATATACACTGCAGGAAATTGAACAAACAGGTCGTAAGCAATGTTATCGCAAACTTTCATAAACAAAAGGAATAACACACATGAATTTGAGTGAAATATTTAAAGACGAATATAGAGGGCAGTAATTGTGCTTCCACGGTTGAGTGATTGATATGGCTGTAGCCATAGAGACGTAAATGAATATAACATGCATCTTCCTAGCTTTCACAAATTCGATGAAAAAAGACAAAATCATGCCACACCAAAACTTATACACATCAGAAAAATGTCTCTCATAAATTAATCCACCTCTTATAAATTAATCCACCTCTTATACAATTATAAGAGGTGGATTAATTTATGGGAGACATTGCCTATAAATATATTGTATCAAATATATTTTCACATAATGAACTTAAGTAGTTAAATCATCATCTAAGATTTATTCTCAATCTTCTTTTGTTTTCGAAATGTGAACTTTTAGAGAGTCCCATTGAATAAGGATCGTTATGTTAGATTTCGGAAGAATGATCTATTTATATTTTAATGGAAAAGCATGGAAGATGAGTCTAGGGAGGTTGTTGGGATTCTAAGTAGATCAGATCAACTTCCTGGTCCCTTATACTATAACTGTACACCTATCAGAGCATCTCGCACAGTTGACATCAAATTTTACACCAAATCCTATATTTGATAGAGAAAAATGGTTTGACCTCCCACAGTTAACCCTCAAAAACATCATTTCATCATTTTTGGTGGAAAAATAGAGCTTTTGGTCTCCCACAGTTTTCACCAAATTTTACATCAAATAGTTATTTCACCATTTTAATCAAATTTAGAGAATGGTATTTTTGGGCTCCCACAACAAATCATAAAATTTATCACCAAATCATGAATTTCATAACTATCAAAATAAAAAAATATTTTATTACCAAAACAATATTACATGAAATTGTAAAATGATTAAATAACACATCAAAAAATCTAAAATTAACCAGTCTAATCTATTTGACCATTATTATTCCATAAGTGTGCAATGAGTCTTCTTCTTAGTTCGTTATGAGCACCTTGATTTATCAAGTCTCGATGTCGACCTAGAAATTGGATAAATGTTGAATTAGTGATATCCCTTGCAACCTAAGCATGCGGTACAGATCATGAACTTTCATAATCAAGATTTATGGGAATGTGAGAAGCATCAAAAGTGTAGGTGTTGAGATACTCGCTACGTTCCTCTTCGACTATCATATTATGCATGATAATGCAGGCTAAATGATCTCGTGAATGTCATTTTTCTTCCAAAATCGAGCGGCTCCTCTAACAATTGCAAATCGAGCTTGGAGAACTCCAAATGCCCGCTCAACGTCCTTGCGATAAGCTTCATGTTTCTGTGTGAAATATTGTTCTTGGGCATTTTTGGTCTACGGATAGATTGTACTAAAGTCGACCATTTAGTATAAATTCCATCAGCTAGATAATAACCAACATTATAGTCCTTACCTTTGATTGAATAGTTTACTGGTATTGATGTACCTTCGGTCAATGCTTGAAAGATGTTTGATTTCTGTAGCACATTGACACCGTTATTGGTATATGGGAGTCCAAAAAACGCATGTCATATCCAAGTATCATATGACGCAACTGCCTCAAGTATCATTGTGCATTTTTTGTTGCGTCCACGGTATGCTCCTGCATCACCCATTGGACAGTTCTTCCATTCCCAATGCATGCAATCTAAACTCCCTAACATTCCAGGAAAACCACGAAGCTCTGCAACTTGTAACAATTTAGCAACATCTTCTGCATTTTGCTTTCTCAAATAACCATGCCCAAATATGGTGTGAATGTCACGACAAAATTGTTTAACAAAATGAAGTAGAGTTGATTCTCCCATATGAAAATATTGGTCAAATGAGTCAGCAGAAGTGCCATAAGCGAGAAATTGTATGGACGCACAAATTTTTTGATAAGAAGTAAAACCTGGAGTATTTGCACAATTTTGAGTCTTGCTCCATAAACTAGAATAACCTTTCAGGACTCTTCTAATTCGTTGAAATAGTATGGGACTCATCCAGAACTGCCTACGAAAATGGGTGTCATATGTGGGATTTTCACCAAAGTAGTCATATTTTATTTTTATCACTAAGATTAAATTATATTAGTCGTTAAAAATATTTTTTAACACTAATGAATTGTCTGCAAACACTTAATAGTTCAGGTAAGTCTTTCTCTAAATTTGTTCCCATTTCAATCTTATTTGGGGGGTGATTTTATATATTTGCATGCCATGCTAAATGGAAATATGTACAAGAAGGTTACTGAAGTTCTTGAAGTTTAACATTAGTGTATTATGTTCGGCCAAACATGTTGCAACTACATTAGTTATTTCATTTTATCATCCCGCAGCTATGATGCTGAAAAATATTGTGTAACGCGCTATGGCTCAAAAGCAGGGCCGGCTTTATGCCTAGGCCACTTAGGTGGTTGCTTAGGGCACCACATTTGAGAGGGGCACCACTTTTTTGAATATAGGGGTATTATTGTAGTTTGAGCATACTTAATAGCACTGATCAACACAATTCTTTTCCCCCTTCCAACTACCTTATTATATCTGATAAAAAAAAACTACCTTATTGCCTTGATAAAAAAATTTATTCTCTTGATAGATAAATATTAAATTTTAGTAAATTAGTTATTGTTTTATCAAATGTCTTCGGATACACTCACGGTTTCTATTCAACGACCTCCATTGATGATTTAAGTTCAGCATCTTACGACCTCTATCAAGATTTTTGTTTGTAGATCCAAATTGAAATTTCTACAAAAGAATGGGTTGACCAACCTCAAAGTATGTAAACGATTGATATTTTTGTTGTACAAATGAGACTCAATTTTAATGAATCATCATGAATGAATAACTCTATTATGTTGTTTCTAATCTTCCGGTTGTAATTTCATTTATTCAAATCGGTCTTGACGTCTACTAGTGGATTTGTGAGGTTCCAACATTCGTTTTGTATATTTGATGTTTACGAAACAGAAATTTGAATATGTGCAAAAAAATGCAACGAAAAATTACTTAGTAAACATTTGACATAATTTATGAATTCATCGTCAATCACTCAATCTCTTGATATATACAAAAAAAAATGAGCCCCCTTCGCTTAGGGCATCCAAAAGTCTAGAGCCGGCCCTGCTCAAAAGCATATTATACAAAGTGGGAGAAGAAAAACGAATAGCGTATATACTGTAAAGACGAAATGCTACACTATTACGTACATTAGAGCATATTATTACCATGAAAGTAATGTGAAAACATGCCCTAAACACTAATTAAAAATTTGGTGTAGATTACACCAAACCCTATATTTTCCATCAAATTTGATGGTAAAAATAGGATTCGGTGATATAGGATAGGATTTGAGGTTACTGTGGGAGATGCACTTCACCATTTCACAAAAGCTACACCAAATATAGGATTTGGTGATTTGGTGTTTTTTGGTCAACGACTGTGGGAGGCCTACAAAAAAATCACCACTTTTTTGGTGATTTGGTGATTTGTTGTGGGAGGCCGAAAACACCAAATTTTACTATCAAATATAGGATTTGGTGCACTGTGGGAGATGCTCTCACCCAAGCTCCTACCCATATTCCATTAGCTCATTAAATTTTTTTGCCAGGGTTCTGCTTCGTCCAAAAAATACGAATAAAGTGATGTCCGGTTATGTGAGGGTAACTTGGTTTACGTAGAATAGGAAAACCAATTTGTAACTGTATGATTCTAAAGTATTTCACTCTCCGCGAAGTAGCAATCATAAACATTATGCAATCGAATTTTACCATTCATTTAATTATCTAAAAATTGAAGAAGCATGTACCATGAAGAGAGTATAAAGTTGATCAAAAACCAAGTACTTGTGATGGTATGGACCATGTTAACGCAATGGAGTTTGATCCAATGCTGAACCCAATTATCAGTTTTCCAGATCATTCTAATCCCATGAAAAAGGAGTAGAAAACCAACAATCCTTGGTGAGAAATTACATGTAACCTCATGAAGATATATATATATATATATATTGGTTGTTTTGAAAATATAAACCTTATCTGAAATATATACCTTAATCAGTCTCTTGTCTAATGTTGCTAGAATGTAAGTCTTCTACTTCATTGATTTTACTATTAAGAATCGAAATACACTACACAGACATCCAAGTAGGTGAAATAAGGAGATGAAAGAAAGGTGGGAAGTTAGGACACGACTTACGTTGTTCCGCGGAAGAGAGGGTTGTTGATGCGCTGAAGTTGTCCATGATGATGCCCGGGAGCCACGGTAATTATTTCTAACCCGAAGTGCGTCATCCCGCTCAATTGATAGTTACATGTAGTTAAGGGATAGTATGTTCGTTCGATCTCGAGAGAGAGAGAGGGAGAAAGAGAGCATAGGAAGAATGTATTGTCTATAAGCCGGCGATACATGAAGTTTCGGACATTATAAGCATGGGAGAGAGCAGAGGGAAACTCATAAGGCTTTTGATAAATTATCTTTTCCTTTGTTTTCTAAATTCAATCATGAACATGATTCTTGTTCATTGAATCAAAGGTCGCTTGTACATGGAAGCCATTTAAAAGAATGGTTCTTGATGCACGGAAAAACCAAAAACTTATTTAGAAGTATGGTATTCCATTGAAAAATCAATAGTCCAGTCAACTGTTTCATCTCAAAGCATATAAAAGTCAAAAATTAAATTCTCAATGAATTATATGTCATTAATAAAATGGGACCAAAGTCAATTCATAAAATTATTGTGACACTACCCTTTGAGTTTCACCCTTCGAATCTTTCGGAACCCTAGACGGAACCCTAGACGGCGCTGCAGCGCTACCACCGGCGATTAGCTTCTCTGGAACTTACTTCGACATCGAAAACTGAGCGGCTTCCCCAGCATGGCCTTCCCAACCACCCGCCATCTCCCCCAGTCGACGGAAGAAGAAGATAGAGTGATAATCTTTGATTCAGAACGATGCATGGATGCAATCCAGAAACTTGGACCGTGTCTGATCGGAGGGTATCTGCTTCCGTCGCGCGTTAACACATGGGCGATGAAGCAATTGTTCAAGAAAATATGGCACCAAGGGGATATGATTCAGATCCAAGAAAGCTCCCCGAATCGGTTCATCTTCCGTTTCCCCACCCAAGAAGCCCTAGATAAAGTCCTTGCCGGAGGACCATGGGTCTTCGACGGCAACATCCTTGCGCTTAAGCCGTGGATCTCAGGAGGCTGCTCCGACAAAGCAGTATTCAGCCACATCAATGTCTGGCTCCAAGTTAGGAATCTCCCTGACTTCCTCTCGACGGAGGAAGATCTCAGAAGAGTACTTGACGGTATGGAGATTCTGAGCACTGACGATCGGGTGTTCACCAGACCAGGAGGTGATTTCATGAGAGCTCGAGTAAGACTGGATGTCACTAAACCACTGCGCATAGGCATCTATATCCAAGTTCTCGAGGAGAAATTCTGGATTGACTTTGTTTATGAACGCATCCCTTGCGTTTGTGAATGGTGCGGCTGTTTCACACACTTCTCGGACTCATGCAACTCCAAAACCCAGCTTGAAAAAGAAACGGAGGAACCGGGTTTTGGCGAATGGCTGATCTTCAAACCTCCTCCACGACGGAGGCCATCACGTGGAGGTATACCCGGAGTCAATAATCCGGCGGACTCCATGGATTTTGGCGGTTCTGATGATCCAAAACAACCAGTAACGGAGGAACAGCCTTCTCCACCTTCGAGTCCAAAATCAAGTCGAAGTAGGATAGGCAAAGGTAAGCAAGCAGAGACATCATCCCCTCGATATCCATCTAGTATGGAAACTGATTCACAGTCTGAGTCCCCCACCAATGCTTCTAAGAAGGGCCGGAAAATTTTCTCAAATCCACTGGCTAACGATCCGAAGTTCAACAACACTGCCTCCTTATCCAAAGAGAACTCGTCCCACTCTCTTTCATCATTGGACAGTCTCAGTGCTCAAGATCCAGCTTTAGGCATCAGTCCCAAAAACGCCAGGTCCAAAAGGAAAACAGGACAAATAATTCTTAGTCCTAATCCAAAAGAGAAAGCAGCGGATCGACGTCTCTGTTCCATCAGATTCGGGGCAAGTCTAAGCGGCCTTAGTGATGTGGCCCCTGATGCAGAGAGGATGAGAAAGGATGGAAGCAGCTTACAATCTCTTAATAACTCAATGGCGGCGGCTGCAAAGCAGCCCCGCCAATCGCAATGAATGCTATCAGCTGGAACATACGGGGGCTTGGGAACCTCCGTAATGTTCTAGAGCTTGATAACCTCGTTCGAGGAAAGCGACCCAAATTGGTTTTCTTGATGGAAACCCATCTTACCCCAGATGAGTTTGAGGGGATTAAAGATCGCTTAGGCTATAATACCGGCTGTGTATCTTGTGAAGGGCGTAGTGGTGGCTTGGCACTACTTTGGCACTCTAGTATTGATGTCATTTTGTTTAAAAAGTCGAAATTTTTCATTAATTGTTTGATCTCTGACCCCAGTCTACAGATCCAGTGGCAGTTTACCGGATTCTACGGGGACCCAGAAGCAAGCGAAAGGAAAATTTCATGGAAATTGTTGGGGAGATTGCGTAACCCTAATAACATTCCGTGGTGTGTTATGGGCGATTTCAACGCCTACTTATCTGAGGAAGAAAAACAGGGGGGTAGACCGGCAGACAGACAGCTCATGGATGATTTCAGGTCTGCTCTATCTACTAATGAACTTTTTTATCTTGGTTTCAGTGGTCAACGGTTCACATGGACTAGCAATCCGAGAAACGGGATCCGTATCCGCGAGCGGCTTGACAGGGTAGTGGCGAATATGGCCTGGCTTGATCTTTTCGGTAACGCGCAGGTCAACCACTTGGTTGCAGCGGTTTCCAATCATATTCCCATCGAACTTTGTTGGGTCCTGATGCAGAGAAAGACCCCCCGCTTTCACTTTGAGGCTATGTGGCTTAGCCATGAGGATTGCATGCCTTTTATCTCAAGAAACTGGAACAACTTCCATCATCTCGACCTTAAACACAAGCTTGAGGTGACGGGGAAACGGCTAAAGCAATGGAATCGATCGGTCTTCGGCAGTGTGAGAAAAAAGATTGCTTATATCCAGGTACGGCTCCAGGTACTGCAAAACGCGGATAACATTGATGAGGTTTACGGAGAAATCTGTCATTACAAGGCTGAACTTAATTCTCTCCTTGCGAATGAAGAAGTAATGCGGTTACAAATATCAAGAGTGATGTGGCTCAAAAGTGGAGATCGGAATACCAACTTTTTTCACCGGAAAGCTTCTATTCGGAAAGCGCGTAATAATCTTAACGGCCTTCTAGACTCGGATGGTATATGGAAAACATCAACTAATGATATTGTGGTTGTTCTAGTTCATCACTTCCGTGGCATATTCACGTCCGAGCGGCCATCGGCAGCCGATATGGAACCCATGTTGCAGCATATTCATTCGTGCCTTTCTGCTCTCCAATGTGAGAATCTTGACCAGCCCTTCTACCGCGTAGACATTGATACGGCACTCAGTCAGATGAGGCCTACAAAGGCCCCAGGCCCTGATGGTTTTCCGGCTATCTTCTTCCAGGAGAACTGGGATCTCATTGGCGACGAGGTGACGAATACTTGTTTACATGTTTTGAATAACAATGGCTCGATTAGTGGTTTTAATGATACTATTATTGCCTTGATCCCAAAAGTAAAACAGGTTCGCTCGCCTAGTGAATTGAGGCCAATCAGTTTATGCTCGGTTATATACAAGCTGATTACAAAAGCTTTGGCTAATCGGCTAAAGCTCGTTCTTGATAGTTGCATTTCAGAGTTTCAATCCGCTTTTGTTCCAGGCAGGCTTATTACTGATAATGTCCTTGTTGCTTTTGAAATTCTGCACTCCATGAGAACTCGGAAAAAGGGCAAGATTGGCTATATGGCCGTGAAACTTGACATGGCTAAAGCCTATGATAGAGTGGAATGGATTTTCTTGGAAACTGTGTTGTTAAGAATGGGTTTCATCCAAAGGTGGGTTAACTTGATTCATGAGTGCATCTCAACATCGTCTCTTGCTTTCGCCATTCAGGGTGAGACAAAAGGGAGGATTGATCCAGAGAGGGGATTGCGCCAAGGGTGTCCATTATCTCCCTACATGTTCCTCTTCGTTTGCGAGGCTCTCTCGCGTGCTCTTACTGATGCAGTGAGCAACGGTCACTTGTCAGGTATTACAGCATCCAGAGGCGGCCCCATTATTTCACACTTATTCTTTGCGGACGACAGTATGGTCTTCTTTAAGGCCATCCCTGAAGAGATTACCTTCTTTCGTAACCTTCTTCAACGTTATGAAAGTGCCACAGGTAAAAAGGTAGATCTTGATAAATCTTCGGTCGTTTTCTCTTCTAATGTTCCAGTTCATGATAGAGCAGGCTTATGCAATGCTCTTGGGATTCGTGAAGCAGTCAGCCACGAGAAATACCTGGGCCTCCCAACTTCTATTGGAAAGAGATGGATCTCGAGCTTCAGTAATTTAACAGACAAGGTCTCTAGCAAACTCAAAGGTTGGAAACGTAACCTTTCATATGCAGGCGGTGAGGTATTGATTAAAGCGGTCACTCTTTGCCGGTCTATACTATGACCTGCTTCAAAATTCCCACGTCGCTTTGTCAGAAGTTGGAAAGATTATCTTGTCAGTTCTTCTGGGGAAAACAACCGGAACAAAAGGGTGGGCATTGGATCGCTTGGGAATCTCTAAAAAAACCGAAGGAAGAAGGGGGTATCGGCTTTAAAGATCTGGAAGACTTCAACAATGCCCTTCTTGCGAAACAATTTTTGGCGAATCCTATCTACCAATTCTCTGGTCAGTTCTGTCTTTAAGCACAAATATTTTCCTGATTCTAACATTCTTGATGTCTCCTTACAAAAGAATAGTTCCTATGCGTGGCGTTCCATTCTTGGCGCAGCAGACGTTATCAAGTGTGGAATTTGATGGAAACTTGGAGACGGTAGATCCATCCGTATCGCCATTGACCCATGGCTCAAACGGGAGCCGAGTTTCAGAACAGTTTCTAATCCCCCAGAGTCAGGTCACATGCAGGTTGCGGAGTTCATAGTGGCAGGGAAAGCTTGGGACATCCTTAAACTCACTGACTGTGGTTTTACAGCGGATGTTAACGACATCTTGAAGGTCCAAATCCCTCCCGTCGCAACCCCAGACTCACTGTGCTGGAGTTATTCGGAAGATGGAGAATACAATGTCTCATCTGGTTACGAGCTTATCCGGCGGAAAAAGAGGAATGCCAGTGTCCCAATTTCGTCTTCAACTCGATCGGAACAGTGGCTTAAGGCTCTCTGGTCTACGAAGGTTCAGCCGAAGATCATTTATACCGTTTGGAGAGCAGCTCAAGACTCGCTCGCGACAAAGATGAAGATCGTAAAGTTCAAACCAAACATCTCAGTAACCTGTCCTCTTTGCGGTAAAGCTCCAGAAACAGCCTCCCATTTGTTTATGTCATGTCCCATTGCAATGGCAGTATGGAAATATTTCGGCACTGATTTTGTTGGTCGAATGGTCGGAGATATCACAAATTGGATACCTACAATTCTCCCAACTCTCTCGGCTCAGGAAAGAATCACCTTTTGTACCATCTTATGGCGGCTATGGAGCTATAGAAATTCTCGAGTCTTCCAAAATGGCGTTCTCCCTATCACCCAACTGATCCGATCCATTTCAGAGGCCATCCAACAATAGTCCGTGGTTCCAAACACTCCCTCTGTGGCGTCGGTGAGTTTAACGCCAGCCTCATGTTGGCGTCCTCCGGAACTGGGCTTCACTAAAGTGAACACAGATGGCTCATGGTTACCAGAAGAAGAGAGAGGTGCAGGTGCCGCCATTCTGCGAGATCATCAAGGACGTCTCACTGCTGCGTCGTCTTCACCCTTCCCTACAGCGTCCTCCGCCTTTGGGGCCGAGGCTATGGCTATCCGGGACGGTATTCTTCTTGCTACTGACTGCAACAAAAGAAAAATAATAGTCGAATCCGACGCCAAAAGAGTTATCGACGCCATCAATGGGGTGGAGGGATGGAGCAGCAAGTCCGAGAGTGGTGATGTTATCAGCTATATTCGTACCCTTGCACAGCGTTGTGAAGCCATCTCCTTCAACTATAGTCATCGTTCAACAAATGTCGTAGCACACGAATTCGCTAGATTTGGCCTTTCTTTATCAAATAAATATGTATGGTTAGATAGCTACCCGAATTGGGCACAACACCTTCTTCAAAAGGATGTAACGGGTATTACTACCCAAGTTATTTCTTGAATAAGAAGCTGATTTTCCTCAAAAAAAAAAAATGGGACCAAAGTCTTACTTAGCAAAATCTAATTGGCACATGTAAAACACATATATGCCACTTGGAAAAAAGACGTGACAAATGGCTTATATACAATGCTTTTGAAATCACACGTGGCGCAAGGTGAAGGTCATTCCCTTGCTTTTATATGTATGTATATAGATTATTTAAAATGCCGCTTTTTATTTTATAATAATAAATAATCAGTTCTTTTATGGACAAAAAATAAAAATCGGAGAATCAACTTTAGTTATATTCTTTTAGAAAAAATCTCACGTCATAGTCTCATACTTGTTATTTTTGAGAAAAAAAACGTAAGTTGATTTTTGATTTTTATTTTTCCCCGAAATGGATTGATTATTTATTGCATTATATAATTTTCATAAATAATTATAGTTATCTAAAAAAATAAGATTCCCACTTATTAACGTGAAAAATAATTACAATATATCTAATGGAGATTGTAGTCAATCGGTCATAAGGTGGTGTTTACGCCACGTAAACTCAACAAGCTGGCACACGGTTATGCTTGAAAATTAAATCAAACCCAGAGCTGGTTTAGTACTCCTCCGTGGGCTTGTGATGATTTGTATTATGATGCTTTGGAGTTTGGGCCTTTTGCAAGCCCAGTCTCTTTAATCCAATGACTTTCCCTAAAAAAAATAGATAGAGAGATTGTAGTCAATCATCGCAATATTGATTTGACGATTTCCTAACAAAAAGTGGCATATCTATATATTGTATTTGACAAAATATTGCCAATAATAAGAGTCCAAGTCAACGAAATTTTTAAAATAATACTTCCACTTGGACCAATAAGAAGTTGCCATATCAAGAGTCTATAGGAGCTCCTACAACCCGGCCAATAAGATATCATTTTCCATTACAGTATTACTCTATCCCTCTCTCCCAGTTACGTTCAATATATTTTCCAGTTACACAGGTGACAGGACCCTCGTCAGAATCTATTAAGAGAACCCGGCTTCTCCATGCATTCTGAAACTCTCCTGCTTCTTCATCCTACCCGACTCTTCTCTCTCTATCTCCACAAACAAACAACTTGTCACATAATAGAAAGTTACCGGCGAGAGAATTCGCCGGAGAAGAGAGTTTGAGAGAGAGAAAATAACTTGTAACAATATTATTCAACAATAAATATCTGTCCATCTCACCTGTTTATAACCGCTACAAAAGACAAAATACATATACGTATATAACCTTCAAGTTGTTAATAAAACATCGTCGTACTATTCCGGTATTGCTTCTTAATTGTGTAGTAATCCTCACAAGTGGCCTCCGTTGAGAGTGTATTGGATCATTGCACCAATATTTTAACTTTAGAGTTGCGGCCATCTTACCAATCTTCTTTCCGAAATTGCCTCCACGAACATTTGGCCTTCTGGACTGATTCTAGGCTGCGATGGCTTTGCAGTGAGAGCTTTCCCTTGAGCTAGCTTCAATTGGAACACGTGAAAGCCAGATGGATTTTTGCTTTTGGGGTCAACTGACGCTTCTACGCTACTTGTCCAAAACCTTGCAAGAACCTTGTAGGGGTCATATAAATTAAAAAAGCTATATTTTTTTCTGAGAGTAACAGATGTCTGTCTATAAGGTTGTAACTTGAGAAAAACACTATCTCACACCTTAAATTGCTTCTCTGTTCAATGCTTATTTGCATTCACCATCATCCTTTCTTGTGCCTTCCTGAGGTTTTCCTTCAATAAGTGAACTACTTCTGGGATAAGACTCTTGTTGAGTTGGTGAAAGAGCAACTGATGTGGTCAGTATCCATAAAGGGCTTTAAATGGTGTGCATCGTAAACTATTGTGAAATGTACCACTACTCCGCCAAACTCAAACCAAGAAGACCATTGTAAAGGCATGTCCCCATACATGCACCTCAAATACACTTCTAGACATTGGTTGAGCCATTCTGCCTGCCAATCATATTGTGGATGGTAGGTTGTGATATAGTTGATCTTAGTGCCCATGAGAATGAACAATGAGTGCCAAAATTGGTTGAGAAAAATAGGAACTCTATATGATACTATGCTTTCTGATAAACCATGAAGTTTAAAGACATGGTCAAAGACAATTTGAGCTACTGTGAGAGCTCTATAGGGATGAGATAAGGACATCAAGTGGCCAAAGTTTGAATACCCGTTAATGACCACAAGTATAATAGTCTTACCATTTGATTTGAGAATACCCTCAATGAAGTCCATGGAAATATGTGTTCATGGTTTATCTGGAAGGAGTAATGGCTGTAGAAGTCCAGGGTAAGACAGATATGAATCTTCCTGTGAAGACTTCATGGCATCCATGGTACATCAATGGACAGGTACCGAAACTCTTCACCCTCATAATTGCCTCCCTCATAGTTTACTTTCTTAACAATTATTAAAAATGAAGCCATCATTAACTTCCTTCCCATGCATGATCATGAAAACCTGACAGACGTCTAACATTAAATCATTATTCGATTGAAGTAGTTATATGAATGCATGCTTAATTCATGTCATTCTATTACAAGCCACGATGTACCAGCAAAAAGCCTTGAATGTTAATGAGTGAAAGAGTAAGGATTTGCCCATCCAGATACGATGAAGAGCTATGGGACTTTGCTGTGTTCTATTACAGACTGCAACACAAAGATTTGGCTCTGAAGTTTGTTCTTCTCTGGTGTAAGTTTCTGTTTCTGAACTTTATCAAGCCCCTTTTTCGTAAAGTCAGATGCTCTGGGTTGCTTGGTTTTGGCTTCTATGATGTAAGTTTATGTGTTCTATTACATAGACCAATAGGTCTAAATTTGGCTAGTCATTAACCTTGGGAATAAGAGCAATGTGGGTTTTGTTAATATCAGAGGATATAGTGCAGTTATCAAAACACTTGTTCACAAAATCAACCAAGTCTTTTCCAATAATAGTCCAATATTTCTGGAAAAGGTAAGCATGAAATCCATCACTACGAGGCGCTTTAAAGGGTTTCATACTTTTCACAATGTCATGTAACTCTTTCATATTAGTCTTTGCACCCATTGTGCTATTCATGTCAGAGTCCATCTTTTCAAAGACTCTTCCATCACAAGAGTTATCAGAGTTAAACTCTTTCTTGTTCCCATCCTTAAAAAGGTTTATAAAATAGTCTCTAACAATGGTGGTAAGAGTGTGAGGGTTATTCTCCCAAACACCATCATTGTTCTTAAGAGTCTTACAAAAAAAATTATTTTTCCTTATAGTAGCACAAAGATGAAAAAACTGTGTGTTCCTTTCGTCTTTAACAATCCAATCCCTTCTAAACTTTTGCATCCAAGGAAACTCATCTTCTTTTAAAATGTCATTAAACTGTTTAATCAAATCAATTTCAAGCCTGAAAAGATTATGGGAGAATTTCAAGGCTTTGGGAGCATTGTATTCCTCTAATTCTACCAAGGATCCACCTTTTCTTTTCAAAAACACTAGTAAGGAGTACGTGCTTTGCACGTGCAGTTAATTTATATTTAACAATAGTAGTGGAGAAAAAAAAAACATAATATTTCTCTTCAATATACATCTTTTGCTTGGAAACATTCCTGACATAAATCGTGAATGAAGTTTTGTAGAGGACTTGCAAAGAAGAAAAGAGGTAAATTCAAAGCCATTCTTGCATCCTTGTAAAGAACCCAACACATCCGCACTTCTATATTAGTCACATTACATAGGAAGACAGAAACACCTAGCATTACTGGAAACACTATAGGGGACTTGATATAGTTTCTTTTTACACTGACACATATGAAGAGAGAAACACTATCCAGTTTACTTTATAATGCAGGAATAGCTAGGTTGAGAAAGATTTCTGCACCTAGTATTATTGGAGTTGTCTTCTTTATTAGGTATTGTAAAGCTGTTAGTGTTTAATTTTTTAGAGTCTGATATCTAAATTTAATGAAAATGCATAAAATCATGTCTTTTATATGCATATGATTTTGAAAGTTTGAAACCATATACCATGACCATCCCTTCAAAGTTCTTGAACTTATTTGATTGCTCATATAATAATCATTGACATTTGAGATATGTATCATGTAATCTCATGTACTTCATAGCGCCGAAAATCCTCATCCTCTGCTTACCAACTTGGACACTCTAAAGAAGACTGGTTTTAATTGGAAACTACTCCCTGACAATGAGTTAAAACACATCATACACATCATTTTACAACTTTTATATTTATGAATCTTACAATATCTCTGACTTCTTACTTAGATCGTGTGTTTTGCAAGTCTTGCTTAGAATAATATATAACAACTCTATGTGTTTTATTTTTCTGATACTTTCAACTTAATAGTCGTCCGAGAACTATAAACTTCAAGTTTATTACCAGAAACGACTATACCAATTTGTTCAAAACCTAAATTAACACCGTATACTAAGGGATTACTATTCTGCGTACATTCTCATTAGTTGAAGGAGAATCACGAGTTTCATTGTCACGGCCACTTGAATTTATAAGGTCTCGATTCTGTTGTCTGTGGCTTGTAAAGATACAATCTCAGCGTATTTTGGAGCTGCACTGAAGGATTGTTGAGATTCTGACTTTTAGATATTGATATATATTGATCACTTAGGTTTTGATATTGTTGAGATGCTTACTCTTAGATTATGAAAAGCTAAAAAATTTGTAAACTACCAGTAAGATTCCATTATTTAATTATCCCAATTTGGAAAATTCATATACATTGCTCCATTAAGGAAGATATGTCTGGTGCCCTTATAACTGCAGCTTCTTCAATCAGAAAATTCAATCAAACAAGTGGTCACTTTTGAAAGTAGAAGACTCTTCTAAAATGTTTAGAGACATTAAAAAATGCTCCCTCGATGAGCCGAGGTTGTTTGCCAATATTCTACCCAGTGACAAGACAAGCATCAAAAATATTTTTGAACACAAAAGTGTTTCTTTTCAGCCATAAATACCAAAGACAAACTACAACACAGTTCTGTATTCGCAGTTTCAAACGTGAGCTTTGCAGTGAATATTCTTAAAAATTCATGTTTTAAACTGCACTTTGGAACAATCACTAAATCAATCCCTATAGAGCAATCATGAACAAAGTTGTACTGACTTCATCAAAAAAAAAAAAAAAAAAAAGTTGTACTGACGAAATAGAATGAAAAAGAACTTTAATAAAAAATGAAATATATTTCTGCTCAAGTGCTTATCCAAGTAGTTTTCCAGCTCTCAAATCCACTCCCTCAAGGACATCTTAATTCACGTGCCCTGATATTTAATAAGTTCTTTCTCGGACATGGTTTATGTTGATCAGTTTTATAAATGTCACTTCCAGATTACTTTCTTGATAAATTTCTCAAGAAATCAGGTTCCCTTCTTATTGTTAGTTGTACTGATTTGTAGGTACTTGTACAAGCTTCTACGAGTAAACTGCAAGTGAACATTCACATTAAACGACGATCGATGTCCATCGGCATCAAGGCTGCGTCATTAGTCATGCTATGAACTTCAAGCAATCTATAAGTAGGCCTCCGACCAAAAATGTTCTCCACTACGTTACCAGTCCGTCCCAGCTCTTTCTTCCCGTCTGACTTTTTTGACTCGTATCTGGGTCACTTTGACCGGGTAATTTGGATAGCAAAATAATACGATTTTTTGATAATTTTTCATCATATTATAGAACAATTTTTACTCTACAACACCATGAAAAAATTATCAAAAAATTACATCGGTTTGCTATTCAAATCACCGGGTCAAAGTGACCCAATGAATAGTAACAAAAGTCAAATTGGGAAGAAAGAACTGGGACAGAGTGGTATGAATTAAGTTACTGTCACATCTTCTATTGGCTTTCAACTCCACAAGGTTACAACCAGTTCAATACATCTAAACATTCAATGGTTAATCATGATCATATCATCCTTCTTACAAAGTCTGTTGGGAGTAGGGTGTCTGCTAACCAGCAAATTATTTCAATGACCTTGGTCCTTGTTTTTCAAATCATTCTTTCAAATCCTATTTTATACTACCTCCGTTCCCTCTCTTTCCCGGTTTGACTTTTGTCACTATTCACTGAGTCACTTTGACCCGGCGATTTGATTAGCAAAACGATGCAAGAATTTGTTTACTCTACAACACCATGAAAAAATTATCAAAAAATTTCATCATTTTGCTATTTAAATCAAGGCGACAAAGTGATCCGGTTATGGATAAAAAAGTCAAAGCGAGGAGAAGGAGAGGGAACGGAGGAAGCCTTCGACACCTCCTATTGAAACAATGAAGATTCCTGACAACAATCATTTGAGTTCTTTTAACAAACTGTAATTCCCTCTGCTCAGGAAAATAACAATTTCCTTCTCAACTGCACACATTCATTCGGAATAAAAGAGACATGGCATTTCAGTTACCGGTATCTATTTGCAAAAAAACCAAAGTAATGATATTTTTGCATTGCTAAAGATGATATTTTAGTAGTGAACAATTGTTTCTAAGAAGGGAAAGTAATATAACGAGAGGGTTTGACAATATATGTGATCAAGCTATAAGCAACCAGTTTACAACTCAGTACTACGAGAAATGAGAAAAGGAACTAACTAAAGTAAACAGTCCTCTCGTATTTATGTTTAGTGGCCGGGTTTCAAGACCTCAATTACAAAACATGCATATTCTTTTTAAGACGCATAGCAGACTATTACCCTATTCTCTAACCAAATTGGCTCGTTTAGGTGGAAAATGCTCTTCATCCTAACAACCGACAATAAAGACATCCGGACCTGATAGAAATTGCATAATTGAGCAATGCAGCAGACCTTGAAATGTAACCCAAAACCATTAAAATCATAAATCTAATTGCCATCAATAGCTCGAGGTCAAAATAGTTAAGCCCATATAATGGTTACCTTACAGTTTTCCTATTAACTATTGATTTAAATGATTCATTTGTATAATAAAAGGAAGGTGACCAGAAAATTATTTATCCGTGGTGATGAATTGTGTTGTTAAGCCTTTGAAACTTGGAATGTAACAAAGTATACATATACGTACCTTGATTTTCCCTGAGATATGGTGGCGAATAGAAGAAGAATAGAAGGAAAAAAAAAGTGTAATCAACAAATTTAGAAATTTGTAATCTAAAGAAATTTTAAATCTTGGGAGTTGGCACTTACATTGGCCCCAAGGGAGAGAATTCATTCTCTCCGACCCGTGGCAGATCACCTAACGTGAATGTAGCAAACGTCGATGGATTCGAATAAACATGAAACCATAAGGTTTGTCATTTGCAAAATAGCAAAACAGAATAAGCTAATGGTAAGAACCTATGAATCAACCACATGTAGAAATTGTGGTTTGGACTTCACAAATCTCGAGTAAGATTTTTTGCCAATCAAATCAGCTTGCACGATGAATTGAAAAAGTAATAAAATATCCAAAACTAATATAACAAACAGCGAAAAATCGTGAAAGAAGCAAACGTTGTATGCCAACATATAGGACAAAATCCTTAATTATCTTTGTTGTATTTATTCAAGCAAATAGAAACCTAAAATATATGAACACATAGATGTAACATCACATAGCAGTGGCACAATTCAAACAGAAATTATTATGATTTTACTCAATAAATGAACAGGGGAAAAGGAAAATGGACCAAATTGGGATATTCATCATTATTCGATGCCAATAGGATCAGCACAACACTTCTTTTGGTCGCATAAGTGATGGTGGAGGACTAAATCTGAATCTTTGTGATTCCCCCTGTCACATGCGACTTTGCAAAAAAAATCACATGGTTAATTACGGTGTTATCCAAACCCTTTCATCAAGGATAATCCCCACTTCTCGTGCATTGCAACAGAAACTGGCATATCAAGTAGAGGGTTACTTAAAGAGATGTACTATAGAACAACTGGTTAGCTTCTCCTACGGCCTATACACATTTAAAATAGATTCAAAAGCATGTATGGGCTGAATAATGTAGAATACTATATAGCTTGATGTACATGGTGGTAACCTTACCGTTTATCTTGGTTACATAGAAAACTTGGTGCCGCTGAATGGACCTCTGCCCAAAGACTAAACAATCCACATTGAAGTTGAAGTTGATAATATGGTCTCTCAGCACAGATAGTGATCGTATCACAATCCTCAACATATGTTAAACCTTGGTGAGCCAAACCAACTAACCCGAAACCGATAATTAAATCCCTAAAGAGCCTAAACATTCTAATCAATATTGAACTCAAATCGATACCCTTAAATTGAAACTTCAGATCTCCTTTTAAATCTTGCACTCTTGCAACAATAAAGTAAAAAGACAAGAACCGAAGACAAAACTAACACCACGATAGTCAAAACGAAACAGTCGACCTCAAATATATGTCAAAAATAACAGTGGCTTAGGGCAAAAAATAGGAGTACTAATCATAATTGACATACGAGGCAGAAAAAACAACTGAGAGACGAGAGGAGATTGGGGAGCAAGATGTAGAGAGAGTGACCTTTAGTCCTCATCGATGGCGACGAAGATAATTGCGAAGGCGATGTGCACTGGCAGAGTTGTGTACACCGGGAGGACGAGTTGTGGAGGAGTCTCTTTGTACAATAATCGTACGTTAAAAGGAACAGTGTAGGTTTAACAAGGCATTTTTGTAATTGAAAAAAAAAACAAGGCATTTTTATAATAAAAAAGTTTAAGGAGGCATTTTTGTAATAAATGATCTTAGGAGTCACTCAAATTTTTTCACTCTTTTAAGATAGTAAAGATTTCCAAATATGTTCTTGTTCCAACTCAAGGAGTTTTCAGCAACAATATCAAGTTTATTAGGAACATCCAAATCACAGTTCCAAGCATTTTTAACAACTTCCACAGAGGTATCATTGGTTGTCCACATGGCCTCAAAAAAAAATGTAGAAGGTTCAGAGTTACCTTCAGTGTCTACCATAATAGGTGAATGATCAGAATAAGTCCTTGGGAAGACAGTCACATTATAATCAGGAAATAAGCCAATCCATTCTCTATTGCTCATGGCTCAATCAAGTCTCTTAAAAGTATTGGCAATCTCTTCTCTGTAATTTGTCCAAGTTAAGGCTGGTCCAGAGCTGCCAAGATCCACCAGTTTGCACTTGTTGATGTGGTTGTTGAACTTTTGAATTCTCCCATCATTTCTAGCTTTAATCATGCTTCTTCTTTCACTGGATTGGGCAATGTCATTAAATCTCCTACCATCCATGTTTATCCATTTTACTGGCCATCTCCCCGAGGCCCTCCCATAATTCCTCTCTATTAGCAGGGTTTGGGCTAGCATAGATAGTAGAGAGAACTCAGTTAGGATAAATGTTCCGCATTCATACTTCGATTGGTTTTGTTGAAAACTTCAATGCTGACTCTATTTGTGTCCCAGAAAAGCCATAGACCACCAGATCTTCCAACATGGTCAACAAAATCCACTCCTTCAAAGTTCTGTTTTCGAAAGAAATTACCCATACTTGCTATTTCCACTTTAGTCTCAAACAGGGCAAAGGCTTCAGGGTTGTGACCTCTACACAAATCTTAAAATTTCTCTTAAAATTGTCGTTGCCAGTGCCACGACAGTTCCAGAAGATTACCTTCATTGAGAAACAGTCAGAAGTTGGTCGTACCTCCCTTGGTACTATTTCTGTTATCTCGTCTAGCATCTGGAAGTTTTCCCCTCATGCTCTTCTTGAGTTCATTATTGCTGCCGGCTTCCTCTCTTGATTCAGATCTGCCGTTGCTATCTTCATCCGTGATTCGCTGACATACCATGGGACTTCCACAAGGATCGGCTTCCTTTTGTTGTCCTCCATGTTGAATTTCTGCCCTGTTAAAAGAGGTTGGGCTAGGGTTTGGTCCAGTTGGTTTGCCAAAGCGCTATCAACTCCAGCATCAAAATCCAATCTACGAGTAGGTCGTGAGCTTGCTTCCATGGATAATATCAATAACAAACCTGCAAAACAATAAAAATTTTATGCATTGTTCACTTCAATTTTTTTTAAAATGATAATTAAGAAGTGACATTTATACCTTCTACCTCGATCGGCTTGCACGAAATGATTTCTTTTTTATTGAAACTCTTTTGCCAAAAGTAGACAAAATAACTATTTTGTTATAGTTATGGTGAAACCATGAAGTGTCAAAAGAGTATCTCCATTGTAAACGGTGAAAGCAATTGCACAGAACGATATTTTTTTTCTCTAGTTGATAAAATATTTTTTTATCGATAATTGTATTTTGATTGATGATAAAATCTCTCAATTCTTTCTAACGATCTGTGACTTATCTTCAATCCCAGATCTTGCAAGGTCATCAATATTATAGAGTACTACCTCTGTTTCGTCTGTTTCAGCCTACTTCACTTTTTGTCACTATTACTTTCATCCGGTGATTTGATTAGCAAAACGATACAAGAATTTGGTAATCTTTGCATGGTGTTATCGAGGAAAGTTTATTCTAAAATACCATTAAAAAATTGTTAAAAAATTACATCGTTTTGGTACCCAAATCACCAAGTCAAAGTGACTTAATTACGGGTTAAAAAGTCAAACGCAGACGAAACAGACGAAACGGAGGTAGTATAATTCTACTGCAGAATCATTTATCCCATTAAAATATTATTTACAGCTAGATTGATAAGTCCTAAATTGATGGGTTTGAGTGTCCTCACGCGCGAGTGGAAGAGACAAGCATTGTTGCTTTTACACGTTAGTGGTGTAATGGTTCAATTTTTCTACTCAAATTACGACCGTTGGATGAAAACCGCACGGACACCGTAGGGATCAAAACCGTATGGAAGCCAATCTTCTTCTCATGACGATGATGTGGCAACAAGTATTAAGTTTGATCGTTGTTTCAGCAAGTCTACATGCTTAACCAAGATAGCTTTCACATCAGTCTAACAAGTTTTCAGTCTATACAAGATATGGTAGTACTAGTATAAGTTATTCGAATTGGTATATATATGGTGGGTTTGGTACACTGGTTTCTGGTGGAAAAATGGTTTTTAGATTGTGATGGAAATTTTTTAATTTTTTTTTAAATTCCGTTTAAATCAGTGTGTTTGGTAATGATTTTTAAACTATATTAAAAACTGGAGAAATGTGTTTGGTAATGGTTTTTAAACTAGATGGTGTAGATTAAATGACAAATATATTCTCCACTTATTTTCTTTTACAGATTCAAGAAGAACAAATGTAATGTAAAAAAGTTCACGATTTCATGAGCTTCAACGTTTTATGAAAGTAACAAATTGAAGAACAAATTAACAGTATTATGACATCCAAAAAATTATTTTTTTTTTACTTAAATTCAAATAAAATTTAGCGATTTCTTGATATTTCATTCACCCTTAGGCCACGTTGAGTAACGGACAAAAAAAAAAAAAAAAAAAAAAAAAAAAAAAAAAAAAAAAAAAAACACCACGGATCCTAAATAATAAGAACATCACATATAAAAGGTGTCTCCGAAATATGCGAGAATTGAGTTTTGTGAGAAAAAAATTATGGCAAAAGTATAGGAAAAAATTCGTGCAATCTTTTTAATCAATACATAGCTGTACCAAATAATTGATCAACTGCATCAATTTTATTGATAATTTTTTAGCTAGCTTTCTTGAAACATAGCCATTTCCCAACCCAATCTTCAAATTTCTTCCCTTGTCTTATTCAAACATAATATAGGGGACATTACAACCTATTATTTTGTATGCAACAACAGTCTTAACATTAACATAATGCCTCCACTATTCTCGGGTACATTTCTATGGAAAAACAACATGAAATTCCAAAGGGTCACACACCACAGCCGCCACCCATTACAGTCAATTGACTCCGATGACGAATATTCAGCCGAGCACAAAGAAAAAGCATTACATAAGGCAACAGACCAACCACCTCTACCCCCTTTCCACACAAAATATGGCATCTTCACATCCTCTGATCTAAAATTGTTCGTAGCAAGAGGCAGAGTCGAAGCTCAAAGAATTTCATAAAGTTTTCACAAGTGGGAAGGCTACTTCAGAAGTGAATGACGCTACTGGAGAAGAGGTTGAACGAGTCAAACACCAAAGGTGTTAGAAAAGGTAGCTGCTCTTAAGCGACGAGGACTCGCTACACAATGCAGTTTAGGACCTTCAGCTATCTATCTCATTGCTTAATACTTTTCAAAAATCTCTTTTTTTCCGTCTCTTTTTATTTTTAGGTTCCCATGCAGTTTAGGAACTCAGCTACACAATGCAGTTTAGAAATTACCAAAGTTGCTGTCTCTTTTACTTTTCCAGGCTACAGGTTCCGGTGTTAGGGTTTATCTAACACGATAGTCGTTCTAGACAATATTAAGTCTCCTCCCCACACACACACGGGTTTTTAACCCACACACACAATTTCAATTGTTTCTTCTTGATTGCTTGATAAAATAATGAAACTACAACGTTTAAATAGAAAAACAGTTAAACCCTAACTAGACGATTTAACCTAACGGGCTCGACCCGGTCTACTCACAAATTAAATATACAACTAAATAAATATATAAATAAACTACTAACTACATAAAATAATTAACAAATAATATTAAGTAATTAATATTCATAATTATAGTAATACGGTTGACCCGTATCATTCCGCTTTCCAGGGCAAATACAATGACTGCGTGCGCATGGTCGAGCAAGCTTGTTGGCAAGAGAGGAGGAGCAGAGCTGTCTGAAAGATTACGAACAGGAGAAGATTGGTGTACTTTTCCTTCTGAAACATGCAACAAATGCATTATTATTTAATGAATGATTCTCCTGGCCATCTTTGCAGTTGTAGTATTAGTAGTAGTAGTATAAGAGCAGTGTGGCATATGTATCTTTTTGGAATAATGTTGAATGAACTCAGCGTTGTTAAAAAACGAGGCTTTTGAAACTGCTCATCATCAATTAAAGTAGCTCAGTGTTCTATTTCATCACAGAATTGTCCCAGCACGAATCAGAGTGAAACTAAGGAAACATTAGTAGACCAGGGTATTGTCCGGTGGTTTTAATAAACTTGAAGTGATTGCCAAATATGTGTATGAGACATGGCCAGCTGAAGCGGCTACTAATTACTTTCTTTTCGGACTTATGGGAAATGCCTTTTCTCCTAATTGTTGCACTTGATGCAATGCTCTCTTTAATTTCTAAATAATCAGCTGAAATGTTTTGGAGAAAATAAGCTGGCTGAAAATCTAAAGTAGTTGAAAATTGTAAAGATGTTTGGGATGAGATTAAAATCTACAGAATGTGAGAGAATCTGCAAAATTTGAGATTAAATAATCTGCAGATTATTAGCCCAAAACAGATTTTAATCGGTATTGTAAAATGGTGAAGCAAACGAAATTAAATTAAATGGGCCGATTTTAATCAAAATGGATTAAAATCGGACTTACCAAACATGCACCTACTCTGTTGTTCATTTACTATACATGTGAAGTTATCATCACTTTGTATAATCAGGGTCTTATCTGAAGTAATGTGTATAGCCTGATGAATAAGAAACATTAGCTAACACTGGAATTTCATTTGCTACGCCTCATAAGACGATCAAGCGTTGGACTAATTCTCTGTCCTGCTACCCAAAGCGACATCACCGGCTCCACATCAGATTGAGCCCCACTCATTGGTACACGGGCGTCTGAAGGAGAAAGACGATCCCATGAAATACTTACAAGCGGAATATCCACTTCAGAAATGAGAGACGATACCGAAAAAGAACTTCAACGACTCCAACAAGAAATTCAGGTATTGGAACAATTAGTTGCATTAAGGTGATAGGAAGGAAATTAAGTTTATCTTCAAACGGGAGGAAATAAAACAGGGACTACAAACATGACTGCACCACCCCAAGCAACTCCAACACACAAAAAAAAGACAGATGACACTATGAAACCCTATTAGGGTTAATGAAGAACAGTGATGAATACGAAGAGAAAGACGATAATGAACCGATTGGTTAATTGTATTGAGAAGCCCAAAGAGGGTTAAATACAGAGAATGCAACGGTTCAACGTGTAGATAAGCTTAACAGGTAAATTGCATTCTAACCCTTCAACTATGAGTAATAACTTAATTGGCCCAAGGCCCATAACTTTGATTATTTGCATAAGTGTCTAAGACTTCATTTCTTCAATTATCTTCACAGCTTCAGCTAATACCCCCTTGCAAACTCATGGTGGTGGAGCATGAACCATGAGTTTGTTTTTGAGCTCCAGAAAATGAGGTGTAGAGAGCCCCTTAGTGAAAATGTCAGCTATTTGGTGAGTGCTACCTACAAAAGAAACACACAAGTCACGACGAAGAACTTTTTCCCGCACAAAATGATAATCCAATTCTATGTGTTTTGTTCGTGCATGCATAATAGGATTATGTGACATGGAGATAGCAGAAAAATTATCACACCAAAGTGTAGGAGGTTGAGAGATAAAAAATTTGAGATCTATGAATAACATTTTAATCCAAGTCAATTCAGCTGCAGTGACTGCTAAAGACCTATATTCTGCCTCAGTTGAAGAACGGGCCACTGTGGGCTGCTTTTTGGCAGCGCAGTGAATGGGATTGGGCCCAATATAGATTACAAACCCAGTTGTGCTTCTCCGATCAGTTGGGTTACCAGCCCAATCTGCATCAGAGAAGGCTTCAATAGGAGAGTGCCCAGATTGATAAAGAAGACCATGAGTGTGTGTGCCTTGTAAATATCTCAAAATTCTTTTTGCACCAGTAAGATGAACAGAACTGGGTTGATGCATAAATTGGCAAAGGTGATTCACAGCAAAAGCAATGTCAGGTCTGGTAAAAGTGCAGTATTGTAAAGAGCCAATAAGTTGTCTATAAACAGTAGGGTCCTTAAGAGGAACACCATCAGAAATATGAAATTTTCCAGTAGAGGACAGAGGAGTGGGGCATGCTTGACAGTTTTGCATATTGTATTTGGCAAGTAAATCTTTCACATACTTAGATTGATGCAAAAAAATTCCATTTTTAGTTCTGTGAACTTGAATACCCAAGAAATAATGCAATGGACCCAAATTTGTCATTTGAAATTGAGAGTGAAGAGAAGTTACCAGAAAGGTTGTATAAGCTGGATCATTTCCTGTAACAATGATGTCATCCACATATAGCAATAATATAGTAATTCTATCATTTTGATGTCTAACAAATAAAGAACTGTCAGCTCCAGATTGTTCAAAACCCAGAGACAACACATAAGATGTAAATTTGTCAAACCAGGTCCTTGGAGCCTGTTTTAGTCCATAAATGGATTTATTCAATTTGCAAAAAAAGTGAGGCCTATGTGGATCTGTGAAACCCTGAGGCTGTTTCATGTAAATAGTTTCTTTGAGATGCCCATGTAAGAAGGCATTCTTAACATCAAGTTGTTGTAAAGGCCACTCAAAATTGGCTGCTAAAGCAATAATAGTTCTCACTGTGGCATGTTTCACAACAGGGCTAAAGGTTTCATCAAAATCAACTCCAGGAGTTTGATGGAAACCTTTAGCAACAAGTCTAGCTTTAAATCTAGCAATAGAGCCATCAGGTTGAATTTTGTCCTATACACCCATTTATTGCCAAGAATGTTAGCATTGGGTGGAGGATCAACTAAGACCCATGTGTGTTGCTGTATGAGGCTCAAATACTCATCAGACATTGCTTGTTTCCAATGTGAGTGTTTTTGAGCCTCGGTATAACAAGTAGGATCAGATAAGGTAGGTAATTTAGATTGCAAACAAAAACCCTTACTCATGGTAGTAGTTTGATCAATATAAGAAGAGGGTGGAGAGAGAGGATCAGATATACCAGAACTTTTAGTTGCAATTCCAAGAACTTTCTTTTTGAAAATCCCAGATTTGCTTTCGGTTTGCATATGATGCCCCTCTGCTGGAGGTTCTGGGAACACCTCTGGTGCCATGCCCTGACTAGAAGACATGGTAGTATCTGGTTCTTGTATCTGTTCTGTTTGAGAGCTGTCTGGACTAGCAGGCTGCACAGAGTGTGAACC
Source organism: Linanthus parryae (assembly GCA_023055425.1). NCBI lineage: Eukaryota > Viridiplantae > Streptophyta > Magnoliopsida > Ericales > Polemoniaceae > Linanthus > Linanthus parryae. Next base: position 7,136,774 of record JALGPY010000002.1, read on the forward strand.
AGAACCAACCAGGTCAGGTGGAACAACAGGGAGTGCAGTATCATCATATCCAGGAAATAAGGGACTAGTATCAGGAATAGGAGCTGCAGAAGAGACAGGAGAAGTGTTAGTAGCAGGAGAAGAAGAAGCAGCATAAGGAAACAAGGTTTCTTCAAATAGAACATATCTGCTAATATAAAACTTAGACAAGTTTTTATCAAAGCAAATAAATCCCTTATAGTTTTCAGCATAACCAAGGAAAACACAAGTTTTAGTTCTGGGATCAAGTTTAGATGTAGAATAAGGTCTAAGGTTGGGAAAGCATGCACATCCAAACACTCTTAATGAGTCATAATCAGGTTTTTTGTGAAACAATAGCTCAAATGGTGATTTAAATTGAGTTGTTTTGCTAGGCATGCGATTAATAAGAAACACAGCTGCAGCAAAAGCATGAAACCAAAACAGTTTTGGCAGAGATGCATGTTGTAATAAAGTGATAGCAGTTTCAACAATATGTCTGTGTTTTCTTTCAGAAATGCCATTTTGTTGTGGAGTGTGTGGGCATGATTTCTGATGTGTAATACCACTAGTAGACAAAATGTTTTGAAAGACATAAGAAATGTATTCACCTCCACCATCACTTCTGAGTATTTTAATTTTGTAGCCAAGAAGATTTTCAATTTGAAGTTTAAATTTAGCAAAGACATGAGGAATATCAGACTTGTGATATAAGGGAAACAGCCAAATGTATCTAGATAGATCATCAATAAACAAAATGTAGAATCTATATCCATGGAAGGATTTAACAGAAGCAGGCCCCCAAACATCAGAGTGTAAAAGATGCAAAGGATGAGACACATTAGATGTAGATCTGTTATAATGTAGTCTAGACATTTTGCCTTGCAAGCAATGTTCACACAAAACAGAATCAGGTAAGGCAGATAATTTATAAGAAGCACCAAACACTTTGTGCAAAATTTCATTTGTTGGATGACCCAACCTAGCATGAAGGAGAGGAATGTTAACTTTACTACCCAAACAGGCCTTGGGAGTAGACTTTTTAACTGAAACAGAAGAAGAAAAAGGTGAAGTATGTATTAGATAAAGTCCATTTTCACTCAGTCCTTGGTAAAGGATTTTGCCCGTAGCCAGATCCTGTATGTAAAAGGAGGTGGCATCAAAAACAAATTTGCAGTGATGTGTTTTGCATAATTGATAAACTGACAAAAGGTTTGTAGCCAAATTAGGAACATGAAGTGTGTTATGAAGTGTAAATTTATGTGCAGGAGTGTTAAGAAAAGCAATACCAGAGTGTGAAATAGGTGCAGTTTGGCCATTGCCTAGAGTGACTTGATCAGATCCATGATAGGTATCAGCCATAGAAAGGTTGTCAAAATTTGCAGTTATGTGATTAGTGGCCCCAGAATCAGTCAACCAGTAGTCAGTCATAGGAGGTCCAGAAGAAGAAGAAGCAGCATAAGCAGTCAAGTGGTCAGAGGGAGGTTTACCCTGGTATGCATAGTCCAGGCGATGCCAACAATCAAGAGCAGAATGGTAATCATTACCACAAATTTGACAAGTTATAGGGGAGTGAGATCTTGATATTCCTCTCCCATTTCCATAGTTAGGGTTCCATCTCTGAAACCCAGATCTCCCCCTAGAGTTATGAAAATCATAAGTTCTGTTAAATTTTTGACCAAAATTATTGAAACCTCGACCATACTGATCAGAACGGCCTCGACCAGAACCACCCCGATTGAACTGACCACCAGATTGGGTCCCAAAACGACCACGACCAAAACCTTGACCTCTATGTGTAGGGTTTTGATTCATGGATTGCACAACGAAAGCATAAACAAACATAAAACCATGCAAAACCCTCCAAGGATCACAAGTCAAGAGACATAACGATGGTAAGGGTTAGAAATCATAAACACACCTTTGGGTTCTCCTTGATGACTTCAAACGCGAATTATGTCACGTTCTCTATAGTTGATCCACGCCTAGAGTTGATCCTAGATCTCCCAAGTCCTTGGTGCTAGCCCGGAAGAGGAAGAGGAAGAAGAAATCACGCAAAACGAGACCCAAAAGGAGGGTCTCGGCCTCCTTTGGCCGACGGGGACGGGGCGGCGGCAAGGGGGCGGTCGGGCCTCCTTGTTGCTTGCTCTCTCTCCTTTTTGTTCTCTCCCACTCTTTGTTATGTTCACTAATGAGCATAAGTTTTGTGGGAAGGAGGGAAGGTCCTTTATATAGTCCAGCAACTCCTTGTTAACTACCTAAAGGACTTATTCTAGTCCTACTAGAACTCAATTTAGTCCCTTCCTTGCAAATTAGTCCCTACTAAGTTTGCAAGGGTTTGCAAAGTGATCCTTCTAATTAATTAATCCAATTAATTAATTCCCAAATCTAGTTCAACTCTATATAGCGTGTGACCCCATAGGTTCTATCTAGTTGGTAGCAACTATTTGCTAATATGGAGCGGTCTCTAGCAAAACATCCATTCTAGCCAACTAATAGAATAGTCATCTTGACAACCTTTGTACAAGTAATTGTCTCATCCCTTTGTCTCTATATCCGGATTGGACACGAGACATACAAGTCACACTCGTATATTCAATCCATAGTTTCTCGATCCATATGAATAGCCTTATTCGTGCAAATAACATCAATATCCCATATTGATTTATTTGAGTCTGGCCAGACATTCTATAAGCACTATCCCTCGAGTGGCCTAGGATATTTGCTCCCGTTATGTGGGAGGGACAAATTCTATCTACGTCCACTACGATCTCTAAGCTTTCTTCTTATTGTATCCAGTACACGCCTTTATGACTACCCAGTTACGGTGTAGCGTTTAACGCTGCCAAGATCACAATAATCCACAACTAGAATATCTAGTGACTTCAAGTCTAAGGATGACAATACCATTGTACCGCGAGAAGCGCTTGTGACTCAACATAACGTGTATGTAGCCTTCTCGGAGATGGGTCAATCCAGTGCAACATTCCATAATGCACACCTATGTGTTGGATCGTGATATCTCTATATCAATCCAACCACATACTAGTCTATAGATGATTGTCCCATTAATCATTATACTTAACTAGGAATATTTAAGATAAACAACACAATTGTAAATCTAAGGACTTCATTATATTAAATATCCAATAAATAATAAATGAATTTCTAGCCACAAATAATTCATACTAAACTAGATTGCCTCTAGGGCACCTATTCCAACACTATGGAAACCCCCACGATTTGTAGAAATAGAGAAAGTAGTAGACCCAGAGACATCAACAGACCTAGAAACTTGAGATTCAAGCATTTTTTCTTCAGCACGTAACAAAACATGTAAAAATTTAAAGGTTCTGAGCGAGTTCTAAGAGAAGACCGAAAGGTATTGTATTCTGGAGGGAGACCATTTAAGGTATATAGAAGCATATCTTCATCATCCGTATGAACCATAGACACAGCTAATCTAGCACGAATATTCTTAAGCTTTTGCATGTATAGATCAATAGAATCAGATCGTTTCTTAAGTGTATGCAACTCAGATTTGAGTTGAAGAATGTTCGATCGAGTGAGAGATGCATACCTATGCTCCAGCGCAACCCAGATCGAGTGCGAGGAGGTCTTACCGATGATGTGAGTGAGCGCTTCAGGGGTGAGTGTAGCGTTGAGAAGAGTCTGGAGAGCCTGATCTTGTTGAAGCCATTCTTGTTGAAGCCATTCTTGAAACGCCGGATTTGGAGTAGATCCATCACCGGTGAAAAGGAACTCAGGAGGACATGGAATGGATCCATCAATATAGCCAAATAGATTCTGGGTTTTGAAAATAGACGAAAGCTGATGATGCCAAAGCACGTAGTTGGTGTTGTCTAATTTGTAAGGCATAAGATTGTGGATGTTTGAGAGAAGGTAGAGAGGGTTCTATGGAGAGGAAACGGGAGAGAGAGCCATGGCGGCGAGCAGAGAGCTTTGATACCATATGAAACCCTATTAGGGTTAATGAAGAACAGTGATGAATACGAAGAGAAAGAAAATAATGAACCGATTGGGTTAATTGTATTGAGAAGCCCAAAGAGGGTTAAATACAGAGAATGCAACGGTTCAATAATGAACCGTTGGTGTAGATAAGCTTAACAGGTAAATTGCATTCTAACCCTTCAACTATGAGTAATAACTTAATTGGCCCAAGGCCCATAACTTTGATTATTTGCATAAGTGTCTAAGACTTCATTTCTTCAGTTATCTTCACAGCTTCAGCTAATAGACACTCCATCAGCTCCCCCTTCAAAGACTGCCAAGCTGTAACATATTGGCCCTGTTTGGATAACAAGGTTGGACAGGTTTGGTTAACCAAACTAGGTGAATGTTTGGATTTAATGATTTTGGTTTTGAGGTTTTGACTTTTATGTGAGTAGAAAAATGAGTGGAATGTGGGTCCTACAAATTTTGGGTTTAAGTTTTGGTTAACTTTTTGTAGAGGTTAACAAAACTGGGATATCCAAACAGGGCCATTATTAATGGTAAATAGTAAATGTATGTACGGACCGGCCTGTTTGATACGGGTCACGTGTCAACATAGTTAGTAAAATACGGGACGGAAATAAAACGTGATACGGTACGTACGTGTATTATACGATTTTATGATAAAAATACGTCAGTAAAAGTTCGGCATAAAAGTACGTGATTTGATTAATTCGAGTTTTCAATACGTACGTGTATAATTCGTAAACTAGTTATTCATTCAAATTAAAAATACGGGTGCATTTCTTAATATCTTAGCATACATAATGATTTATTTGCGTCCCACATAGCCATATTTTCATATTTTTATCAAATATTTGAAAATAATTTTAAATAATTGTACTCATTTGTTTATCATTACTGATAATTACACTATTTATTCATGACTAATTACTTATGTAAAATAATATCAAACTATTTATGTTGCAAACTTCTGTAAAAAAAACTTACTACGCATTCTCTAATCTTAAGAATAATTATTTTAAAAATAATAACATAACACATAAGACTCAAGTCACTCAAGAAGCATGCACGTACATAAATACATACATACAGCTATTTAAACTTAATATTTTCAAATTTTTATAATAATACTTGTAAATATTTATAGCAATAAATATTTATAACAATAAATATTTATAACAATAAATATTTAAAATAGAGAAATATTAAGAAAATATTAAATAATAATAATTAATTATTACAAGTTATAACATTTTGGATGATAATTTGTTCACTGCAATATTGCATGCAAGAAGTTTTATTCGGAAGTATTGTACGTTAAAACGTTAAATACGAGTAATAAACTTTTTTGCTCAAAAAGTATTTTTCATTAGGTCCAGCAATAGTACGAAATACGGAAGTATTTTTCATTTATACGTACGGACGGGTATTAAACGGAAAAATTCGGAGTATTTACTAACTTTGCGTGTCAATATAATTTAGTTATTTATTTAGATATTATTCAATCAATAAGAATATTATATTTCTCTGAATTCTATCTCTCCCTAATTCTTGTCTCTACTCTCATCTAATTTCATCTTCTCTCAATTTCTCATCTAAATCTTCTATTTCTTCACCTAAATCTGTATTTTCTTCTCTTGAAAAGACTACATGCAAGGTTAATACTGACAGCGCTTGGCTCGAAACGGAACAAAAAGCTGCCTCTGGTGTGGTTCTCCGTGACCACCATGGTAGTAAGTTCAGCCTTCGAAGCTGAAACTATGGCAATAAAGGAAGGCCTCATCCTCGCATATGAGAATAACAGGAGGTCCCTTATAGTGGAGTCTGACGCGAAGACGCCATCAACAATCACAGCAGAGTACACGGAGATAGGTCGGATAATGGAGACATTTTAAGAAGCATACTCAAGCTTGCCTCGCGTTTTAACAAGATTTCTTTCATTTACAGCCACCGTTCTACAAACTGGGTTGCTCACAAATTTGCAAATTATGGTTTGTCGCTTCCTAATAGATATGTTCGGCTAGGTGTTTACCCTGATTGGGCACAGCAACTTCTTTTGAACGATGTAGCAGGAATGCATAATCCCAGTTCTTTACATTAATCGAAGTTGATCTTTACCTCAAAAAAAAAAAAAAAAAAAAAAAAAAGACTACAAAGCTTTAATAGATAAATTGACAAACCCTAGATTGTTGCGGGCTAAAGCCCGATCACTAAATAAGAAATAACACAATTAACTATATTGACACGTGACCCGTATCACTGTAACTATATATAACTATGGCAGATAACCATTTTGATGTAACATAACTAACATACATATGCAATCGGCTTCAACTCAAATCAGACAAGCTACAGGATGATCCTATTTATCTCACTCTTCATCATAACCACACATAAAAAAGAAGTTATAATTTTTTGACTTTCGTTATTTATTAGCAATTTCTCGTATCTCCGAATATGGCAGTATCACTTTTGACTCTATCATTTCCGCGCTACATTGTATGTGTTAATTTAAAACTAGCGATCATTATTAGGGGTGTACAGAAAACCGCTTGACCCATCCAAAACCAGCTCATCCAACCCAATCCAATCTAATTTTATTGGTTTGAAATGATTTGGATTGAATACGGATTATATTTTAGCCTAAACCGTTATATTGGTTTAAGTTGTGGATTTAATTATTAAATCCAAAAACTAATCCAATCCAACCCAAAATAGGTAATATGTGTAATAAATTCATATTGCCTATAGAATTTGTATCATATCAATCAAATAATTGATTAGTTGTATAGGTCAAAGACCTTTTCCTTCATCTTCTATCGAGGAAAGGTTAGAACCACCATAGGGGAAGATCAATCTTTAATTTTCCACCATTTTTTTTCATTTCTAATTTTGGCTTCACTGTATATAATGGATTCACCATCACCAAAATTCTTCGATTTTTTTCGTTTGAACAAACTATTGATTAAGTACTTCAATTTATTTTCTTTATGCATTTTAAGTTTCAATATTTGAAATGATATTTTACTATTCTACGCCCCGTTGTTACTTTATGCACCGATATTTATGTGTTGTGAAACTGACAATAATATTTTAGAACAAACGCACACCCACTAACCCACCCAAATCGAACAAATCCAGATTGTTGGTTTGGGTCAGTTTGTGAAGTAGGCGAGTTGGTTTTGACCTGCATTTATCTAACCCAGTGATCATTGGATCGGTGTCTTTTTCCCTACTAAACCACCCAAACCTACCCATGTACACCCCTAATCATTATGCACATTGAACCTATTAGAAAAATCTAAAAACAGGCAGAACTTGTGTAAACAAGAAGATGGAAACATAGACAATGTTTGGAAAATTAAAATTAAACATGCAAGTAAAAGTGTTGCAACATAACTATGGAGTCCAAAGATAATTGATAAATTCAGTTGTGTTGCCAATTTGCTAAGTGAGATCTATATCTATATATGTCAACCAACTACATACTTTGATACTGATTTTTCGATTTCTATACGAAAAACACAGCGACAACTGAACAAACGGTGGATATCAGTGCCTCGTGTGACTTAAAGCCACCCAATGATTTCGCGCCATGTGAGCAGTCTGTCCTACGTGGACCAATAGGGATTTAAAACTTGCTACACTGCTATCTCCATGAACATCTTCTCAATCTCCAATTTAAATTCATCTCAATCTTTATCTCATAAAACGACAATCCTTAATTTTCTATAAATCTATCATTCACAATGAATTCATCTGAATCTTCTTGAAGAAACTAACGCACATGAACAAACAATAATATGGAGTCTTACTTCATGTTATTATTGCCTAATCTCTACTAGGCAAGTATATTGTATTAGTCTGTTTTATTTCTTTGATTTGTTGTTCTTATACTCTGTTGTTTGTTCGCATTTCTGTACTTATTTATTCCAAGAGATGTGCATTAATCCTTTGTGTGTAAATGAAGTGCATGTTTGCTTCATGTGTTTGTTATCACAGGGGAGAACTTCAAAACATTGGTAGTAAGTCTCAAGCATCACAATATTTTTGTTTTTATGATTTTTTATCGGACACTTAGTCATATGAAATATGTGTACTCACGTCTTCCAAGTCTCACCACCATATGTAACTTAATAATATTCACATTTCTTTATTTATTTATAGTATTACTAACCAATGACCCGTGCCCATAGGGTCCTCATAAAATATATAATTAAGCTAATACTTAATTTCTTAATATAAATTTAGATCATAGATAAATACAGATTTAATATTTTTTGAATATACAGCTAATTCATGAAGACTGTGTTTAATGATAGAATTTGAAAATACAAACAATATCTTATGTGTTGATTAAATAGATAAGGCACGGTTTTTGAAAATACAAACAATATCTTAATTTATTATAACTGAATTGAACTTAAACTTGTGCGAGAGAAAAAAAACATTCAAATCAACGCACCAAAATGTCTGAAGACATTTTTAGGGATTAGATGGCTAGGATCTTCTCGTTTACATTTTTGGAGGAAAACACTTAGCTGATTTATTATATAGATAATAAAAATGACTTCCTTTAATCGTACTTCTTTTAATCCGAATCATCCCTCTGTAAAACAGACTCAAGGGTTTTTAGGGTTTTGCTGGCTCCGATTATTTCGGAGATCTCAAGGTGTGGCGAATGGCTCATCGGGACTCTACCACTGTTAACCGGCGAATGCCATTGTTGACGGAGATTGAAGAACAGGTTGAAGTTTTTGATGACGATTATTGTAACGAGGCACTGCAGCTGCTGGGTCCTTGTTTGATTGGAGGTTTCGCGCTTCCTATCGATTTCAATACATGGGCTATGCAAAAGATCTTCATGAAGAACTGGAGGGAAGAGGACAGCTTCACAGTCGATCATGTAAGCCCTAATCGCTTTATTTTTCAGTTCTCTTCGAAATCAAATATGGACCGTGTTCTCTCAGGCGGCCCGTGGTCTTTTGATGGAAACCTTCTCCTCATAAAACCATGGGTTCCTGGTTCAGAGGTTGAAGAAGTTGATTTTTGAGAGGTTGGACGTCTGGGTACAAGTCAAGAATCTACCTATCAATCTTAGGAAAGAAGGAGACATCAGAAAGGCCACAAAGAAACTTGGTAGTGTTCTTGAAGTTGACGGTAGGAAGTTTGCTAGTCGAACAGGGGATTACTTTCGTGCCAAGGTATCCATAGATCTCAGTGAACCTCTGCAACGTGGGTCTTTTATCAGTTATCTTGGTAAAAAAGTGTGGCTCGACTATGTTTATGAACGAATCCCACGGGTCTGCGAGTGGTGTGGGAAGATCACGCACGTTGGTGCAGACTGCTCGAAGAAAGTTGTGAAGGAAGAGGCGGGGGAAGAGCCAGGTTATGGAGAGTGGCTAACTTTCCGCCCCCCTCCGAAGAAGAGTGGAGTTTTCAAAAGCCCAAAGGACACCAATGAAGACGATGAACCGATGAGCAGAATGGAGAAGGACACTGACAACAACACAGAAGACCCCATGGATGGAAGTGACGGGGAAGGTGGTAGTGAGATGGAAGAAGAAGATATGCTTGATGCAACAAGTAACCCTCGGGAGGGAATTAGCTTGTTCACAAACCCTCTTGGGTTCGAAGACCAGGGACTGCCAAACAAATCCACAACCACAGAAACGGAAGGCACAACTCCAGCAAAAAATAATGAGGCCATTCGGGGAGCAAAGCGTCCAGTGAGCTCGATTAATCTTAGTCCGAACCCTCAGGGAAAGCAAGCAGAGACCGTTGGTCGTGGCAGAGGCAGGGGTCGGGGGTTAGGAGGCAGGAGCAAAGATCAAGAAGCTGCTAGCGGTGTGCACCAACCGAGGAGGATCCTGCAGACTAACACGGTCAATGGGCAAGTCGTCGCGACGAGTACACCAACAAATCACAAAACCGAAGCAAACAAGTCTGTCCAGGTTTCCGGCGAGCGGATTCCGAGCGTGGAAGGGGGAGCCCAAAAGTACCCAAACCCTAAAGTGGCTGAGGCTGTGAGACAGCCTAGCCAAACGCAATGAGTCTAATAAGCTGGAACGTGCGGGGGCTTCGCAACCCTCGTAGTGTAATCTCTCTTCGCGACCTCGTGAGGAGAAACAAGCCAATTATAGTCTTCTTGATGGAGAAAAAACAGTATGCAAGGGAGATGAAGCCTGTCTAAGATATGCTCGGCTTCCAGAATGGTGTCTTTAGAGATGGTGTTGATCGTCGCGGCGGCCTAGCGATGATGTGGGACTCTGAGGTAAAATTTGATTTGATTAATTGGTCAGATTTTCATATTCAGGGTAACTTTACGGTTGTGGATGAAGGAAAGCAAGGTGTCTTGACGGGTTTCTATGGAGACCCGGTGAGAGAAGAAAGGTACAATTCTTGGTTATTGCTCAAGAAATTATTTCCCCGAAACAAACCCTGGTGCGTTGTAGGAGATTTCAATGCGTTCTCTTCAATTCTCGACAAGGAAGGAGGAAGACCAGTCTCTTTTAGACAAATTGAAGATTTCCGCTATGTCATTGACCTACTGCAGCTTCGAGATCAGGGTTTTTCAGGTACGCGGTTTACTTGGACGAACAGTCAAGGGGATGATGCTTCGATTAGGGAGCGCTTAGACCGTTGTCTAGCGACCGATAGTTGGACTAATGTTTTTGGCAGGGCAAAAGTTCAACACCTTGTTGCAGAAGTGTCTGATCATGTCCCACTGGAAATCTCTTGGAATCTCAGTATTTTAAGGAGGGTTCCAACCCGTAGAAGATTTCACTTTGAAGCCATGTGGCTTCATCACAACGGCTGCGAAGAAGTTGTTCGAGACTCTTGGGGTGAACTGGGGGTAGCAGTGGAGACGAAATTCAATGCTACGGCCACGGCCTTGAAGCATTGGGATAAAAACGTTTTTGGCAACGTTAGAAAGCAGCTAGATTTGCTTCGGAAGAGACTTAGAGATCTCTCGGCTAGCTATCAGTCCAGAGAAGTTATAGCCAAAACTAAAGAGGTCCGCCATCACATTCTCCAAATCCTTATCAAGGAAGAGGAGATGTGGAAACAACGGTCTAAAGAAACTTGGCTCCGCAAAGGGGACAATCGTAAGGCCTCAATCCGACGCAATACTAACAGAATAATGGGTTTAGAAGACGACGCGGGCCATTGGCAGACAGAATCGGACCAGATCATCCAAGTCCTCGAAAGATATTTCTGGAATATATTCACCACCTCGAACCCGTCACAGCAGCAAATGGATTCGGTCCTCGGGGGTGTCACAGGTTTGCTTACCGAGGGTCAGAGATCATACATGGATGAGGTTTATACCGCGGAAGATGTTCGGATCTCAATAAAACAGATGGCCCCATAAAAGGCCCCGGGGGCTGATGGATTCCCGGCCCTCTTTTATCAGAGATATTGGGCCATTGTTGGTTCAGACGTGGAAAACATTTGTGTCAGAATTTTGAACGGGATGGATGATGTTGATCAATTCAACCACACGCTTATTGCACTGATTCCAAAAATCAAACGGGTGCGTAAAGTGAGTGATTACGTCCTATTAGTCTCTGTTCTACAATTTACAAAATTGTTACAAAAACTTTGGCGAACCGTCTCAAGAACATCCTAGAATCTCTGATTTCAGAAAATCAAAGTGCTTTTGTGCCGGGTCGTCTTATTTCTGATAACGTGTTGACATCTTTCGAGATTCTCCACTCAATGAAAAGTAGGAAGAAGGGGAAGGTGGGATATTTGGCTCTCAAAGCGGATATGAGCAAAGCCTATGATCGCGTTGAGTGGGGTTTTCTTCGGGCAATTATGGAGAGAATGGGCTTCGGTGAAAGATGGATCAAAGTGGTTATGAACTGCATTACCTCGCCTACGTACAGTTTTATAGTCAACGAGGAAGTCCACGGTTTTATCACCCCAGAGAGGGGCCTTCGCCAGGGGTGTCCACTCTCACCCTATCTCTTCCTGCTTTTCAGCGAGACTTTATCACGCCGATTATCAGCTGCGGTTACAGATGGGTATTTATCTGGTGTTTCGGCATCAAGAGGGGGTCCGATTATCTCACATTTTTTGCCAATGATAGTCTTCTATTCACAAAATCCACTTTGAATGAGATAACGGTTTTACGTTCTATAGACTACGAGGATGCCTCCGGACAGAAGCTGAATCTAGATAAGTCCTCGGTAGTATTCTCAGACAATGTTAATTTGATTGACAGGGTCACGATGAGCCATTACGATGGTGTTCAGCTGGTGGAACAACACGACAGTTACCTTGGTCTCCCTACAACCGTCGGGAGAAGAAAGAAGGTCAATTTCAACCATCTTACGGAGCGGGTCTGGAAGAAGGTAAAGGGTTGGAAGGGAAAGCTTCTATCAGTAGCAGGAAAGGAGATCATGATTAAAGCGGTGGCCCAGGCAATTCCCAATTATGCTTTGGGATGTTTTCTGCTTCCCATGCAGGTTTGTCAAGATATGGAGAAGATCATTCGTCGTTTTTGGTGAGGAGGTACGGACGAAAAGAAAAAGATGCACTGGGTGTCGTGGGAAAAAGTGAAACAAAATAAGACGGAAGGAGGAATTGGCTTTCGAGATCTCCATGATTTTAATGTGGCTTTGCTGCCAAAACAAACGTAGAGGATGCTTCGATTCCCAAACAGTCTTGTAAGTCGTGTGTTTCAAGCTAAGTATTTCAAGTCTTCAAACATTCTTGATTACAAACTTCCCCCTAATGCTCCTGCTTCGTTTGCACTAAGAAGTATTTTGTCGGGTCGAGATCTTATTAGAACGGGATTAATGTGGAACATAGGAAATGGGAATAATGTGAAGATATTCGGGGACTGTTGGATCCGTCGTCAAACTACACACAAAGTCATTACTCCTTGCCCCCCTGGATACGACAATGTCAGGGTTAGTTTGCTCATTGATGAAGATTCGGGGGTCTGGAACGAAGATCGCATTCGACAAACACTATGGCCAGTTGACGCGGAAATTATCAGTGCAATCCCTATCCGGAATATGGACACGTATGATTCTTTCTACTGGAAGCACAGTGAAGATGGAGTTTACACCGTGGCGAGTGGATATGAAGCACAGAGAAGGAGGTCAATCCCCATTATTTCCACATCTTTGGGAAACAACTACAGTAAGTTGTTTCAGAAAGTTTGGTCTCTTCGTATACCAAAAAGGTGATTTTTCCGGTATTGAGGTTGTTCCACAATTCCCTCCCGGTTATGACACGTCTGCCACAAAGAGGTGTTCATGTTGATTCTTTGTGAAAAATCTGTGAAAATGGTCATGAAGATGAGTCACATTTGTTCACTGAGTGCCCCTCGGCAAGGCAGGTTTGGACTATCTCGTTGGGATCCGATTTTGCGTCGGAGAAATCTATAGACTTCCGGCAATGGCTCTTATTGAAGCTGGAAAACCTCTCTGTTGGCCACTGCAGTCCTGGTGGCGGGAATATGGGCCATATGGCGTGGCCGGAACAAACTTCGTTTTGAAGGGACCCCAAGCTCGGAGGACGAAACGGCGGAACTAGCCAAGAGGACAATTCAATGGTATAAAGAGTGCCAACTACGGGGTGTTTTCGAAGGTAAATGCCAACCCCGAACGCAGGTTTCCGGAAAATGGTGCCCTCCCCCACAAGGTTTCATGAAAGTTAACACGCATGCGGCGTGGCGGGTTCATGGAGTTGCAACCGGACTTGGAGTGATTCTTCGCAAGTGTTCAAGCAGTTTTGTGGGTGGAAGAACTCAAAGGGTACCACAGATCAGAACCCCCCTATTGGCAGAAATGGAGGCGTTGATCTCTGGATTGGAATTCGCAATGGAGTTGAATATTAGGAAGCTCCAACTGGAATCAGATTCACTTATTGGTGTTGAACTGCTCAAACATGGACACCGGGGAAAATCCGGGGAATCAATGCTTTATCTGAGCTTCGGGATCTAGTCGTGAAAGGAAAAGAACTACTCTTGGCTTTCGAGGTGGTAGAACTTTTACATGTTAACCGGGCAGGAAACGAGTCAACTCACCGCTTTGCTAGTCGAGGATTAGAAGCAGGGGATTCAAGTTTTTATTCAGAAACGCCCATTTGGGCTATTGATGTAATTCAATTTGATTCAAGGGGAATGACAAACCCTGAATAAATATAATTTTCTCATCAAAAAAAAAAAAAAAATAGTGCTTCTTTTACAGCTGAAAATCAGAGTCAACTCTATTTGGGAGGGGCTCATATCTTCAATTTAATATTTATTTGACCTATTTGAACGCATTGAAAGAAACCTGGTGTATACAAAACTCAAATGTAACGACAAGAAAACTTTGATTGCTATTGAATTTATTTTTCAGGTAACTTTTATTTTTACGTTCTCGAATCAGCGTATAGTTTGATAGGATGAGTTGTTCGCTTTTGAGTGCACAATAAGATTTAGAAATCAGTTTAGTTTACAACTACATTAGTAAACACAAAGTGAAGGGGGAAGATGATACCAAAACAAAAAGATATAGAAAAAAAGAAGGAACATGGTATGGCTCAAGTTTTCTAAAAAAATGCTTGCTGGACCGGACCCCTTTACCTTTAACAAAACTGCAAACAAATGATTCACCATTTTAATTGTGAGAAAATCAATAGTTGGTGTACACTGTAAAATGTGCTCTATTTCTTAATTGATTCACAAAATTGTGCAAGTTTGATTCTAACTTTTCTTTACCACCAATTGTTCTAAGAGGTAACTCCACAAGCTCTCCCACCCAATGAAAATCCGAAATGCGAATGAGCTTCATCGTTCTTTTCTCCCTTTAGTAATCATTTTTTTATCGACGTATTAGATTGATGCAATTGAAATGTTTTGCTAGATTGATGCAATTGAAATGTTTTGCAACTTGCATACGATAGAATAGAGGATGAGTTGAAAGAGGAAATAGAATTCTGAAAGTAAGGCATTTTCGTAGTCAATTGCATTAAGGATGTACGCATATATTATATTTATTTAGTGGCATATTTAGTCTGTCGTGAATAAAACAAACTGGACAACAACATTTGTCTTTAATAAAATTGGAGTATATGTCACTCTTTATCCATTTGAATTATTGATTCTATGTTTTTTTAGAAAAGAATTATATGTTATTACTGTTAAAGCATAGTGGTCGAATATGTTGGGAATCCAAGGTGCCTTGAATGTGCTTGGGCTTGGCGAGGAGTTGGCGACGCAGAGGAGCCAAGAAACAAGGCGAAGAAACGGATCAAGACGAAGGGAAGAAGACAAAGAAGAAGCAGCAGTTCGACGGGTCTGGGACAGTTCGACGGGTCTGGGAACAGTTCGATAATGACATACCCGAATAGTTCGATAGGGCGGTTGAATATTGTTTCCTTGTTCGTTTTGGTAACTTCTTTGTTTCTTTGGCACCAAGTCCGTATCCTAGGCCTATATAAGAACCTAGGGTCGTGGCTTAATAGTGTGGGTTGTATTCGTATAGTTTCTCTCTAATAAACAAGGGTTTTCGGGTCGTGTAGGTAGCTAGCACGGTGCTAGTGAACCACGTTATATCGAATGTGTTTCTTGTGTTCTTGTTTTCATCAATTCTTCGTTCTCTAAGCTAGGTCCAGATCATAACAAACTGGTATCAGAGCTTAGGTTTCGGTGTTCCAAGATCAGGGTGGAGCTATAGGGCTAGGGTTTCACAATCCGTGAAATTTATAGTTACGGTTTTGCGATCAAGGTGGAGCACGCGTTCGGGGGTTACAGATCTGGTAAAGAAGCTGCAGAGAAGATGACCGGGAGGATGACCAAGATCGACAAGTTCACGGGGAGAAACAGCTTCAGCTTATGGCAAATCAAGGTACGTGCTTTGTTGAAGCAGCAAGGTCTGTGGTTGCCATTGGCGGAAGATAAAGAGGGGTTCGTTACAACCACCACCTCTGAATTTGAGTCTCAACAAGGGGAGATGCGGCAGAGGGCCGCATATGGGGGTACGGACGGGTACGGGCCGGGTGCATTCGTGGAATCCAATGGGGGTTATGGAAAAAGAAGGAACAAGGGTTCTAAGTTGCCAAACGACGTTCGAGCGCTGTGTAAAGAGAAGTGTCATTGGAAGCGGGAGTGCCTAAAGGGGAAGGCGTTTGCAGACTTGGCTGCAGACGCAAAGGACGAATTCGTGCTCTAGACCCCGTTGGGGGGCAAGGGGGAATCCGTGCTCTTGACGAGGATGTGGAGGATGAAATAGGGGAGTCTCTGACTAGACACAATGGAACGTGAAGGGGACACGTGCTGGGGGTTTGTTGTAGGGACTCGGTGGGAGTCGGAACAACAAACAAACTTATTGTAGGAACTCGGTGGGAGTTGGAACAACATGCAGAGGATTCGATTGCAGGAACTCGGCCGTAGTTGGAGCATTGATAGGGTTCGATTGCAGGAACTAGACGGGGTTGGAGCATCGCTGGGGGCACACGTTGTCGGATCTCGGCGAAGATGGAACAACGTTGTGAATTTGGGGTTATTGGAGAGAACCAGCAATTCAAGCGCAAGCGGGCGAGAAGATTCAAGGCAAGGTGGAGATTTGTTGGGAATCCAAGGTGCCTTGAATGTACTTGGGCTTGGCGAGGAGTTGGCGACGAAGAGGGGCCAAGAAACAAGTAGAAGAAACGGATCAAGACGAAGGCAAGAAGACAAAGAAGAAGCAGCAGTTCGACGGGTCTGGGAACAGTTCGATAATGACAGACCTGAATGGTTTGATAGGGCGGCTGAATATTGTTTCCTTGTTCGTTTTGGTAACTTTTTTGTTTTTTGGGCACCAAGTCGGTATCCTAGGCCTATATAAGGACCTAGGGTCGTGGCTTAATAGTGTGGGTTGTATTCGTATCGTTTCTCTCTAATAAACAAGGGTTTTCGGGTCGTGGAGGTAGCTAGCACCGTGCTAATGAACCACGTTATATCGGGTGTGTTTCTTGTGTTCTTGTTTTCATCAATTAATCGTTCTCTAAGCTCTGCCCGGATCATAACAGAATATGGTACATGCCCCCCAAAGAAGAAGAAGCTAAAGCTATTTTTGTTGTGTTTGTTTTGCTGATACTGTTTTCCATCAAAAATACTTTAACAATAGAGCCTTTAAAGTAATAACTTCATGTAAATGGGTGCTAGCTCATTGGTAGAGTATATAAATCCTCTGCATGAGGTCTCCGGTTCTGGTTCGAACCCGACTATATTATGAAACAGGTTATTTCTATTTGTAATGCAATGAATCTTATAATTTTATATTTTTTAATTGAGAATTTAGATTTTCACGATAGTGTTTCTAACTTACCATAAATTATATTTTTAGTACAATTTATTCCGTGAAAATACATGGACGGTTTGCTAGAAATCATAACTCAATTTATCCTTTATTTTGGTGATGATTGGCGTACAAGTCTAAACAATGATAACTCAATTAAAATTTCAATGACTTAGTATGGAAAAATAATATAGTTTCTCGGAAAAAGTTCAGTGTAAATTGGAGACTCATCCATCTTAGGTCATGACACATTGTATGCCTTCTACAAGGGCTTACAAATGAATTATGTATGTGTGGAGATAAACTTTCAATTATGACATCAAACACAACTCTCGAGTTAATGAGGTGATCAAAATTCATCAAAAAAAAAAACGAGGTGATCAACTTTACCAACTTAACTCCCTCAAAAAAAAAAAAAAAAAAACTTAACGAATTCACATTGACCTCTGAAAGAGAATAAAACTCCCCACATTATTCTCTCACCAATAAAGTTCTTGATTACGATTTCTCTCATCGTAGGTATATCAAAGTCAGTTTGAAATGATAACTCAATTTAAATTATTTGAAAAATATCTCTCAATTGAAAGAAACATTCTTACATAGCTTGGAAAATTATAAATAACAATATAAATTTCACTCAAGATACAAAAAAATTGTTATCGTAGTAGGTATTGTCGAATATTTTCCGTGTAGTGTTATGTATTCCGTGCAATTCGCGGACGGTTTGCTAGTTCCTATTAGAATCACAAAGTTGTAGAGGTTTGAATTGACATCTCCAAGTTCTTTAAATCCACCACTTGGTGTAACCTCTTCACAACCCCCTAAACTTGTCCTAACTAAGTGTCTTTAGGCTTTAATCCAGCCCAGCCAGGGTGTATTTGATCCCCCCAAACAACTAGGAGATGACAACCCTATGTACAGGGAGTACCTAGGTGCAATCCTTGGCTTATAAGTTCAACATTTGTAGGAGTTTATTGGGCTGGGAAATTACCAGAAATGTTGCAGGACCGTTCTTCAACTCTGGCTGCATCTTGCAGCTGTTTTGAGAGAAAAAAACATATTTATAGATGCAGTTAAGGGCTACAAGTTAGATGAGATTGCAGACCATACCCCAATGAATTCAGAGAGCCAATGGTCTCTCAAAACCCTGGCCAAGAACAGCAAAGAAAGAAGCTGTACAGTGGCATGGAACTGGGAAGTTTTTGAGTTGGACATGAACACACTTTGTTCATGAACCTAGAAGATGATCCGTGATCATACCAGACCCTCTAACCTGATGGAATAGACAAAGATAATCCCCAAGAAAGTCCACCCAAAACCCGTAACCCAGCCTTGCAACGAGGACATAGAAAATCGACCAAGAACAGGGGCTGTTCTTTGCCCGAAAAAACAATGGCAGAGCCTCATCAAACAAGAATCAGACTGAATTTTGGGCTAGTTACAGTTATCTAAATGCTTTCCAATCCACCTAGGGAATTTAGGGATGCAATCAAAACCGAATAACGGATAAGAATTGAAGCATTAACGCACTTCCGGCGAGAAATCTGCAGAATCCGGCGGCCAACATGCAGAATCCGGCCGCCAATTAGGTGTTACTTCCTATCTTTGTCAATTACAAATTCACCCAATAACATCTAATATTCTGAAATATGAGAAATTTATGTACTGATCCCAGAAATTTGAAGTATTACAATGAAACCTTAGAAACTCTTATGGTGTTACAACTTTTTTTTTTCCTGAGCATCTCCAGTCTTCTTCCCCCTGCTTTCCTATCGTCTTAGTGTAACTTCTGAAAAATAAATACACGATTTAGAGTCTAACTAAATCAAAATATGCTGAGATGAGTTATGGCACACATACCTCGTATACAAATAGCAGAGCTAGGATGAAAATCACAACAGAGACTAAGGCCAGAGCCACAATGGCGATAACCCATTTCAGGATACAGTATGAACCTGCGATTGGGGATCCCAATTCGGCAATTTTCACACTCGTCAATGAGTCGTAGTAACTCCCCCCTAGGAGAACAGGTTTCCTCTCTGTGTCAAGGTCCCTGCGGAGACGCACAGCCCAATAATCTTCGCAGTTAATCAAATCTGACATACTTGAGTACCGACTGTACTGTTCCCATGTCCTACAAGCTGCAATAGCAATTGCCACTCCCACAAGGAATGCGCCAATTATAATAGAACCACATGCGGCACCTTTAGTGATATGGCCCATCACCCTTAACAATGAGCCGAATCCGGCCCCGGCCAAGAAAGAGGCGACACATTTTAAAAGAAGGTACACAGCTTTCGCGCATTCTCTATTCATAGTGCCTACTGTCTTTCTTATAGCTTCTCTGTGTTCTACTACCTCATCAAGCGACTTCAGGGACTCATTACTGAGAGAAAGGGGGTTGCTACTTGCAGACGAAGAAGCAGCTGCTGTTTCCATGATAGCCTCTGGTTTGCTAGTAGCACTTTCAAGACACCTGCTAAGCTTCCTTATCATCTCAACCATAGCACTGTCCAGAGTGTTGCTGCACAGATTTGACAGCTCCGATTTAAGCCTTGAATCTGAAACTGTATCCCTCAATGCTGAACCAATACTGTTGGACAGCTCGGACGAAATGCTTGGATTCGTAATCATCCGACGAAGAAGATCAGTCAGCTCCTCCCCTGCAAGACCAGAAACATACACTGCCTCTTGTTGGTACAGTTCATAAAATAATGAGATGAGGGTAACAACAGAATTTTAGAAGATACTATTACTGGATGAGAGATCTACGGCCGTCGGATGCTCTCTTCACTTGTCGAAGTTGGTGTTGTTGTGTCACTCGCGCTTGGTTTTGCGCTACCTGCTACCCTCTCCGCTCCTAGTTTATCTAATTTGAATGAGTTTCTCATGCCAAATCCCTTTAACAGGCCTCTTGCTATCTTCATGCTAGATGTCAAAGTATCAGAAGATCCTGAAGTCTCGATGCAGTCGACTAATGCTTTGTTAGATAGTAGTGCAAGGAGCAAGAACCCTAATCAACCCACCGTTTTTTTCAAGGAATCACGTTTTC
Source organism: Linanthus parryae (assembly GCA_023055425.1). Classification (NCBI taxonomy): domain Eukaryota; kingdom Viridiplantae; phylum Streptophyta; class Magnoliopsida; order Ericales; family Polemoniaceae; genus Linanthus; species Linanthus parryae. Next base: position 7,157,084 of record JALGPY010000002.1, read on the forward strand.
TACCACAAAGGAAGAGGACTTGAATCATTAATGTATGTTAAACTCCCGTTCTCTCAAATGTGGCCAACTAGTAGTAAACAACACTGTGTTACCTATTCCAAAAATTATCCTCAACTCTGGTCAAGACCTATCCCCTATGAACAATCACAATATTTCCACCCAATTCTGCTAGCCCTTTTTCTCTCATTTCAGATACTAATAGCTTCTTTGTTGTAATTGTACTATTGTTATGTTGACTATCCCTAATCCTGAAGCCTATTTCATCAGGATGCTAGTGTTTATCTCAGTTGATCATCTTTCTTTTTCTTCCCTTGACAGTAGGAACTAACTAAGCATGAATCTTCATTTTCTTTTAGTTGAGTTTGCTCTTGCATAGTTTTTGTACTTATGCAGATCTTCGAGGTTTTCAACTTGTTTTGCTTGACATTTATATCCCCAAAGTTCCATACCACTAGTTAAAATTGTCATCGTGATCTTGATTGTGCCTACTCTCCTTAATGACACCCAACTTCCTCAAACCCATATCATCTGCCCACTTTTCCATTTCGTAATCCCACTTTCCTCCATTCGTTCAGTTTTCTTTTCCTGAATTCTTGTACAGCAGGAAAACGTCATTTTCGCATATTTGAAAACCAAAGAGATAAGAACAACTTATCTGTGACTACATGACTTAAAAGGGGGAAGGACTGGTGAATGCAACACATCACCTATTTGGTTGAAACAGGGGATGTATTCTGTGAGAATATATTTTCTCCTCGAAGTACATAGCTGAAAAGGGGGAAGGGCTAGAGAATGCTATACTTTACCTATTTGAAAGGAAAAGAGATAAGGAAAGCTAATCTGTGAGTAGTTCTGTATAGATTGATGGGCGGGAAAACCATGAGAGATGTCTTTCTAATAGACTCATATAGAAAACATAAAAGAAGTTAATTGGTTTGCCTTGATTTGCTTTTAACGTAACATTACGAGGATGTTTGCTTCAAATATATTGTTTTTTTGTGAATGTTGGAATGTCCTGCCATTGCTTTAATGCCCTTACCCTTGATTCAAATAGGGGAAAGGAAGTCAATTAATTCAGAGTTATGGCATGCGTGTGCGGGGCCGCTTGTATCTTTGCCTCCGGCTGGAAGACTAGTAGTTTACTTCCCTCAAGGGCTATCATAAGATCAGAAAAGGTTGTGGTTCAACTATGCGATAAAGATGATGTCCTTGTGTTCTCCTTGAAAAAGCCACCTAGTATTGATTGGCATGTGAAGCTTGCTTACAAGGATTAAACTGATTTTGCATCCTGGTGTGTTGATGCCTCAGAGAAATTTAGTGGAGAACTAAATATCCCCTTGGCTAGTGGTGCACGCCTAATTCTGCTTATGTCAAAGAAAGCAGATAGAGAATTCAGAAATCTTATGTATCTAATCCATGATACTCGAAGGGCAATGAATTGTCATTGGGATTTATCTAGAACTACCCTGAGCCTAGCTGAGCTGATTACTGGAGATTTTGATGGAATGAAGGCTTTCCAAGAGGAGTATGGATGTGAATGTAGCAAGGACTTGAATTATTCTTTGCTTCAGATTCCAAGATTTCCGACTCCTTGGAGGCTGCTTACAAAGGGAAAATAGTTGGAGTCATCCTGTTTAATGGAGCACCTCCTCTAGGTTCCGAAACAGCACCTAATGTGATGTTTACTTTTCGACGTTCTGCACGTGTGCTGGGGGGAAATGAGATTCTATCTGATATAGCCATTTGCATAGCAGATGTTCTGTTGGTTAGAGCTGTACTTGCTTGGCTAACAGGAATTCTCTTGATTTTAACACAAGTTGAAGGTGGTGAGGGGCAATATTTAGAGATCGCATACGACACGACGTCGTTTTCGTTTTCTTAGATACTGTGTAAATTACCTAGAAAAAGTCATTTAATTACTACTGTTAAACACTCAGTTTATGATAAGCCTCAATAAAGGCTTTTAACAGATACTTTGACTTCAACCCTAAGAGTGTGACACTCATTGAAAAGGAAAAAGGTTCATATATTTGATACAACAAACTATAAGTCTATAACAGTATGTGAATTGTATTACCTGAAGAGGTTCCTTCTCTGGCAGTTGGAGATGCATTAAAACCAGTGCTCCTCTCATAATTTGTTCCTTCAGTTTCAATCTGCCACTTTCCTCTTTCTTGATAAGCTGAGTTACATACAAATTAATTCAAGAACAAGATTAATCACTAAAATGTAGATACCACAAATCAAAATTCTAAAGAAAATACACAATGCAAAGGTTTCTTCTCTGGCAGAAATTGATTAACATAATGTAAATTGTACTACCTGAAGAGGTTCCTGCTCTGGCAGTTGGAGATGCATTAAAACCAGTGCTCCTCTCATACTTTGTTCCAGCAGTTTCGATCTGCCACTTTCCTCTTTCTTGAATCGCTGAATTACATACAAATTAATTCAAGAACAAGATTAATCACTAAAATATAGATACCACAAATCAAGATCTCAATCAGAAATTCTAAAGAAAATACACAATACCTTCGAAAGTCCTAACCAGAGATTTCACAGGCCGGGGAGCTTCCACATCCCTGGAGGAGAGAGCCGCGGTGGTCGGAGGGAGGGCGGAGGCCGATGGAACTACGCCAGGAAGGCTGGAATCCGACTTTGACCGTCGAAGATTCCAAGTGGAAAGTGCGGCGTCGGCGCGGTGGAGTGACGAGCTTGACACGGCGGGGGACGATTGACCACCAGCGCCGTCAGTTTTGACTGTCACTGAGGCGGCGGTGGAGGGAGGCGGTGGTGATTTTCCGGCCGAGGAAGGTGGGGCCGCTGCTGAATCGTCGGTGGCGTGAGACGGCGGCGGAGATTTCGCCTCAGAAGAACGTGCGGTTTTGGAGGCGTCGGTGGCGGGACGCGGCGGCGGAGACAAATTCGCCACCGGAGAAGGTGCGGTGTAGGAGGAGTCGGTGGCGGAACGCGGCGGCGGCAACAAATTCGCCGCCGGAGAAGGTGCGGTGTAGGAGGAGTCGGTGGCGGAACGCGGCGGCGGCAACAAATTCGCCGCCGGAGAAGGTGCGGTGTAGGAGGAGTCATTGGCGGAACGCGGCGGCGGCAACAAATTCGCCGCCGGAGAAGGTGTGGTGTTCAGTGGCGGGCCGCGGCGGTGGTAATTCTCCATCACAGGCAAGTCACTGGGGTTTCGTGGTGGTGTTGAGTCTGTTGTCATCGTTCAGACTTCGATTAGGGTTTTCAATTGAATTGAATGAAGAAAGAAAAAGAAGACGAGACGAGACGAGACGATTTGGAGGCAAAAGGAATTGAATTGTGAAAATGCATGTTTTATGCACTAATCTCTCGTAACAGATTTGCAAAAAAAAAAACTCTCGTAACAGAATTTTTTTCAAAAAAAAAATCACTCGTAACAGAAACTTGAAGATATTGGGAAAAAACCATGGGTAATTCACTTTACCACCCATATATTTAGGCGAAATATTATTCGACACCCTGTGCTTCGGTTAATTCACTTTTAACACCCTTCCGTCAGATTCCGTCCAAAAAGCAACTCCTTCATATGTTTTTGACGGTTTTACCCCTATCTGTCTTTTGTGTTAATTGTTTTTGGGGTAAAATACACTTTGCACCCTTATATTTAGGCAAAATGTCACTCGACGCCCCAGTGCTTCGGCTAATTCACTTTACCACTCTCGTAACGGAAAAAAGTGGGGACACTTAACACTCTTCTGTCATGTTCCGTCCAAAAAGCAACTCCTTCATATGTTTTTGACGGTTTTACCCCAATTTGTCTTTTGTGTTCATCGTTTTTGGGGTAAAATTCCCTTTGCACCCTTATATTTAGGCAAAATGTCACTCGACGCCCATGTGCTTAGGCTAATTCACTTTTAACACCCTTCCGTCATATTCCGTCCAAAAAGCAACTCCTTCATATGTTTTTGACGGTTTTACCCTTATCTGTCTTTTGTGTTCATTGTTTTTGGGGTAAAATTCACTTTGCACCCTTATATTTAGGCAAAATATCACTCGATGCCCCTGTGCTTCGGCTTATTCACTTTTAACACCCTTCTGTCATGTTCCATCCAAAAAGCAACTCCCTCATATGTTTTTTGACGGTTTTACCCCTATTTGTCTTTTGTGTTCATAGTTTTTGGGGTAAAATTCACTTTGCACCCTTATATTTAGGCAAAATGTCACTCGACGCCCCTGTGCTTCGGCTAATTCACTTTACCACTCTCGTAACGGAAAAAAGTAGGGACACTTAACACTCTTCCGTCGTGTTCCGTCCAAAAAGTAACTCCTTCATATGTTTTTGACGGTTTTACCCCAATTTGTCTTTTGTGTTCATTGTTTTTGGGGTAAAATTCCCTTTGCACCCTTATATTTAGGCAAAATGTCACTCGACGCCCATGTGCTTAGGCTAATTCACTTTTAACACCCTTCCGTCATATTCCGTCCAAAAAGCAACTCCTTCATATGTTTTTGACGGTTTTACCCTTATCTGTCTTTTGTGTTCATTGTTTTTGGGATAAAATTCACTTTGCACCCTTATATTTAGGCAAAATATCACTCGATGCCCCTGTGCTTCGGCTTATTCACTTTTAACACCCTTCTGTCATGTTCCATCCAAAAAGCAACTCCCTCATATGTTTTTTGACGGTTTTACCCCTATTTGTCTTTTGTGTTCATAGTTTTTGGGGTAAAATTCACTTTGCACCCTTATATTTAGGCAAAATGTCACTCGACGCCCCTGTGCTTCGGCTAATTCACTTTACCACTCTCGTAACGGAAAAAAGTAGGGACACTTAACACTCTTCCGTCGTGTTCCGTCCAAAAAGTAACTCCTTCATATGTTTTTGACGGTTTTACCCCAATTTGTCTTTTGTGTTCATTGTTTTTGGGGTAAAATTCCCTTTGCACCCTTATATTTAGGCGAAATGTCACTTGACGCCCCTGTGCTTAGGCTAATTCACTTTTAACACCCTTCCGTCATATTCCGTCCAAAAAGCAACTCCTTCATATGTTTTTGATGGTTTTACCCTTATATGTCTTTTGTGTTCATTGTTTTGGGGGTAAAATTCACTTTGCACCCTTATATTTAGGCAAAATATCACTCGACGCCCCTGTGCTTCGGCTTATTCACTTTTAACACCCTTCCGTCATGTTCCATCCAAAAAGCAACTCCCTCATATGTTTTTGACGGTTTTACCCCTATGTGTCTTTTGTGTTCATTATTTTTGGGGTAAAATTCACTTTGCACCCTTATATTTAGGCAAAATGTCACTCGGCGCCCCAGTGCTTCGGCTAATACACTTTACCACTCTCGTAACGGAAAAAAGTGGGGACACTTAACACTCTTCCGTCGTGTTCCGTCCAAAAAGTAACTCCTTCATATGTTTTTGACGGTTTTACCCCAATTTGTCTTTTGTGTTCATTGTTTTTGGGGTAAAATTCACTTTGCACCCTTATATTTAGGCGAAATGTCACTCGACGCCCCTGTGCTTAGGCTAATTCACTTTTAACACCCATCCGTCATATTCCGTCCAAAAAGCAACTCCTTTATATGTTTTTGACGGTTTTACCCTTATCTGTCTTTTGTGTTCATTGTTTTTGGGGTAAAATTCACTTTGCACCCTTATATTTAGGCAAAATATCACTCGATGCCCCTGTGCTTCGGCTTATTCACTTTTAACACCCTTCTGTCATGTTCCATCCAAAAAGCAACTCCCTCATATGTTTTTGACGGTTTTGCCCCTATTTGTCTTTTGTGTTCATAGTTTTTGGGGTAAAATTCACTTTGCACCCTTATATTTAGGCAAAATGTTACTCGACGCCCCTGTGCTTCGGCTAATTCACTTTACCACTCTCGTAACGGAAAAAAGTGGGGACACTTAACACTCTTCCGTCGTGTTCCGTCCAAAAAGTAACTCCTTCATATGTTTTTGACGGTTTTACCCCAATTTGTCTTTTGTGTTCATTGTTTTTGGGGTAAAATTCCCTTTGCACCCTTATATTTAGGCAAAATGTCACTCGACGCCCCTGTGCTTAGGCTAATTCACTTTTAACACCCTTCCGTCATATTCCGTCCAAAAAGCAACTCCTTCATATGTTTTTGACGATTTTACCCTTATCTGTCTTTTGTGTTCATTGTTTTTGGGGTAAAATTCACTTTGCACCCTTATATTTAGGCAAAATATCACTCGATGCCCCTGTGCTTCGGCTTATTCACTTTTAACACCCTTCTGTCATGTTCCATCCAAAAAGCAACTCCCTCATATGTTTTTGACTGTTTTACCCCTATTTGTCTTTTGTGTTCATAGTTTTTGGGGTAAAATTCACTTTGCACCCTTATATTTAGGCAAAATGTCACTCGACGCCCCTGTGCTTCGGCTAATTCACTTTACCACTCTCGTAACGGAAAAAAGTAGGGACACTTAACACTCTTCCGTCGTGTTCCGTCCAAAAAGTAACTCCTTCATATGTTTTTGACGGTTTTACCCCAATTTGTCTTTTGTGTTCATTGTTTTTGGGGTAAAATTCCCTTTGCACCCTTATATTTAGGCGAAATGTCACTTGACGCCCCTGTGCTTAGGCTAATTCACTTTTAACACCCTTCCGTCATATTCCGTCCAAAAAGCAACTCCTTCATATGTTTTTGATGGTTTTACCCTTATATGTCTTTTGTGTTCATTGTTTTGGGGGTAAAATTCACTTTGCACCCTTATATTTAGGCAAAATATCACTCGACGCCCCTGTGCTTCGGCTTATTCACTTTTAACACCCTTCCGTCATGTTCCATCCAAAAAGCAACTCCCTCATATGTTTTTGACGGTTTTACCCCTATGTGTCTTTTGTGTTCATTATTTTTGGGGTAAAATTCACTTTGCACCCTTATATTTAGGCAAAATGTCACTCGGCGCCCCAGTGCTTCGGCTAATACACTTTACCACTCTCGTAACGGAAAAAAGTGGGGACACTTAACACTCTTCCGTCGTGTTCCGTCCAAAAAGTAACTCCTTCATATGTTTTTGACGGTTTTACCCCAATTTGTCTTTTGTGTTCATTGTTTTTGGGGTAAAATTCACTTTGCACCCTTATATTTAGGCGAAATGTCACTCGACGCCCCTGTGCTTAGGCTAATTCACTTTTAACACCCATCCGTCATATTCCGTCCAAAAAGCAACTCCTTCATATGTTTTTGACGGTTTTACCCTTATCTGTCTTTTGTGTTCATTGTTTTTGGGGTAAAATTCACTTTGCACCCTTATATTTAGGCAAAATATCACTCGATGCCCCTGTGCTTCGGCTTATTCACTTTTAACACCCTTCTGTCATGTTCCATCCAAAAAGCAACTCCCTCATATGTTTTTGACGGTTTTGCCCCTATTTGTCTTTTGTGTTCATAGTTTTTGGGGTAAAATTCACTTTGCACCCTTATATTTAGGCAAAATGTTACTCGACGCCCTTGTGCTTTGGCTAATTCACTTTACCACTCTCGTAACGGAAAAAAGTGGGGACACTTAACACTCTTCCGTCGTGTTCCGTCCAAAAAGTAACTCCTTCATATGTTTTTGACGGTTTTACCCCAATTTGTCTTTTGTGTTCATTGTTTTTGGGGTAAAATTCCCTTTGCACCCTTATATTTAGGCAAAATGTCACTCGACGCCCCTGTGCTTAGGCTAATTCACTTTTAACACCCTTCCGTCATATTCCGTCCAAAAAGCAACTCCTTCATATGTTTTTGACGATTTTACCCTTATCTGTCTTTTGTGTTCATTGTTTTTGGGGTAAAATTCACTTTGCACCCTTATATTTAGGCAAAATATCACTCGATGCCCCTGTGCTTCGGCTTATTCACTTTTAACACCCTTCTGTCATGTTCCATCCAAAAAGCAACTCCCTCATATGTTTTTGACTGTTTTACCCCTATTTGTCTTTTGTGTTCATAGTTTTTGGGGTAAAATTCACTTTGCACCCTTATATTTAGGCAAAATGTCACTCGACGCCTCTGTGCTTCGGCTAATTCACTTTACCACTCTCGTAACGGAAAAAAGTAGGGACACTTAACACTCTTCCGTCGTGTTCCGTCCAAAAAGTAACTCCTTCATATGTTTTTGACGGTTTTACCCCAATTTGTCTTTTGTGTTCATTGTTTTTGGGGTAAAATTCCCTTTGCACCCTTATATTTAGGCGAAATGTCACTTGACGCCCCTGTGCTTAGGCTAATTCACTTTTATCACCCTTCCGTCATATTCCGTCCAAAAAGCAACTCCTTCATATGTTTTTGATGGTTTTACCCTTATATGTCTTTTGTGTTCATTGTTTTGGGGGTAAAATTCACTTTGTACCCTTATATTTAGGCAAAATATCACTCGACGCCCCTGTGCTTCGGCTTATTCACTTTTAACACCCTTCCGTCATGTTCCATCCAAAAAGCAACTCCCTCATATGTTTTTGACGGTTTTACCCCTATGTGTCTTTTGTGTTCATTATTTTTGGGGTAAAATTCACTTTGCACCCTTATATTTAGGCAAAATTTCACTCGACGCCCCTGTGCTTAGGCTAATTCACTTTACCACCCTCTTAACGGAAAAAAGTGAGGACACTTAACACCCTTTCGTCATGTTCCGTCCAAAAAGCAACTGCTTCATATGTTTTTGACGGTTTTACCCAAATTTGTCTTTTGTGTTCATTGTTTTTGGGGTAAAATTCACTTTGCACCCTTATATTTAGGCGAAATGTCACTCGACGCCCCTGTGCTCAGGCTAATTCACTTTTAACACCCTTCCGTCATATTCCGTCCAAAAAACAACTCATTCATATGTTTTTGACGGTTTTACCCTTATCTGTCCTTTGTGTTCATTGTTTTGGGGGTAAAATTCACTTTGCACCCTTATATTTAGGCAAAATGTCACTCGACGCCCCTGTGCTTCGGCTTATTCACTTTTAACACCCTTCCGTCATGTTCCATCCAAAAAGCAACTCCCTCATATGTTTTTGACGGTTTTACCCCTATTTGTCTTTTGTGTTCATTGTTTTTGGGGTAAAATTCACTTTGCACCCTTATATTTAGGCGAAATGTCACTCGACGCCCCTGTGCTTTGGCTAATTCACTTTACTACCCTCGTAACGGAAAAAAGTGAGGACACTTAACACCCTTCCGTCATGTTCCGTCCAAAAAGCAACTCCTTCATATGTTTTTGACGGTTTTACCCCTATTTGTCTTTTGTGTTCATTTTTTTGGAGTAAAATTCACTTTGCATATTTATATTTAGGCGAAATGTCACTCGACACCCCTGTACTTCGGCTAATTCACTTTGTCACCCTAGTAACGGAAAAAAGTGAGGTAGTAGTATTTACTTTTGACCCAAAGACGGGAGATATTTTAGTCTCCTACGTGTATGATGTGAGAAAGGAGACCGAACTATTCGTAGCTCCTCTCTTTCGCGAACTGCACTGCACTTTTCTCCATATGCGTCTCTGAATCTATCACATCCTTTACTGTTTAAGCTTTATTTCCAAATCATGGTTGGAGAGTGGATCGAGAGAGGAGATCTGTGGAAGAACAAGGCCCTCTCGTTGCAGATTCGCCTCCGAGACCGTTTCAGAGTCGCCGTCGACCGTCACCGTCACCGCCCTAGGTTTTCCGATGGATACTTCTCCTCCAAGATGGAACGGTGGCTTCGGAGGTTTCGCACCTTCCGCAAAGATACTTTGCCTTCTACCTCCGCTTTCTATCGCAAAAGAGGTTAATTTTTGTCTTCCTTTTTTTTGTATGCTATAAATTGATTTTTACTTAGGGTTTCAATTGCAAACCAAAATTGATGTCTGTAATTGAAACATGTCAGTTTTCAAAATATTGATGAATGAAAAGGAATGAGAGAACTTGAGTGAGCTTATTAATCATCACTAGAGTGTCTTTGGCTTTATGAGGAATTGAAATTGAAAAAAAAAAAAAAACTAAATGTTTACCTGTATATCTCCATGAATCATGCTACATGGTTAGAATATTAGACATGATCGGCAGTCGGCAACACAGTTTTCTCAATGTGGCACAACTAAAACCTACTGAGGAAATGTTGAACCTAAGCAAAATTGACAAGAAATAGAAAGTTAGAAACTACTACAGAATATAAAAAAAAAATTGGTCCAGAGTCTGGTTTTCTAGTATTTCCCATTTCTCCATTTGAAAGGAAAGGAAAGTTGTGACAGTTGTAGATACTGTAGTTTAGCTATGTCAGTTGTTATCTATGTGGCACACACAGGTAAGATGTGTCACTACTCCACATGCATTCTATACTAATTGACATTCATTCGCATATCTGTATGGGGGGCTGTGACCCTCTCGCATACAAACCCTTGACTCAGGAGTTGAGGGTCTAAGTGGTCTGGAGGCTAGAGTGAGATCCGTCGCGTGCGAGTTATACATATACTCGCACGCGACTCTTGTGTATTACTCAGGAGACTTGCGATATGCCCACCTATATATGCGGTCAACGGTTACATATGCGATGTAGTTATATAACCACTCTATGCGGTTATATAACTTCTCGTAACTGTTTTCTTCGTACCAGTATATATAGGAGGGTTGTCTACTTTGTAGGTTTCGGATCTCTGATGATCATTACCCCATTGCTTAATGTCTCTCTTCTGAGTGATATACTTGACTTACTCTCACCCCTTACCCGCTTACTCTCTTGCTCCTTTATCTTTGTGTATCGTTCGTTGTTGTTCTAATCTGTAACATGTACACGTAAGGATCCATCCAATACTCTCCCTTACACACAACAGTCTAAATTTTTACCTTCTGTTTGGAGTTTGGAGTAAATTAGAGTAAACTTTTAAGTATAGAGCCGGTCGCTCCCTAGATTGATTGGCAGCTCTTGCACCCTCCGTTCGGAAGATGTGCTGTACAACAATATGGCTGTATGAGTAGGAGGATTGTCACAGTGAAGAAATTAGTGCTACTTTGCTTATTGGGTCGCGTAATCTGAGATGAAGTTCAAGAGATCAATTTCCAATGTTTTTCTGCTGGTTAGTAAAAGTTGTTATTTTTCTCAAGCCACCTCCATATATCCCAGTTTAGTGTGTCTATGCATGTAACATAGTTCCATCCAGAGCTTTTAGCGGAATTTGTGGGTGGGTTTTCTTCTTGGTTAATGCCTCTGCTACTACATGAGGTGAAATTATGTGAATCAATAAATTAATAAATGCGCACTTTCACACATGTTGATCATTAAAACTTTCCTTGTTAGGTTTTGTGTTGTGGATGTGTACGCTATTCTATATGAGCAGTAAATTTGCATCACACTCTAATTATTATCCAAAACAGAAAGTCGAGGTGATTTAAAGTTTATCTATGATCAAGTCTATAAACTAATCTACATGATGACCGGAGAGCACAATATTTCGCTTTTCAGTAATGTGTACTTGCTACGCTTAACAGCAGCATTTGCTCTATATGGAAGATTTTTGTGTAAAGACTGATGCTGTCGAGGAGGGATACTTATACGAAACTTATTAAATGCTAAATTGCAAACAGACACATTATAATAAGTTATCAAGTATCATAGTCACTGCAAACAGTGAAGCTTAAGTTTACTTGGGAAAGCATCCGTATATTTTAGTTCACTGAAGAAAAATCAGTGCAGCCTCTTTTAATAACGGGTTATATAGCCTTTTCACTTGGGAAAAAAATGAGTAAATAAAATTACCACGTATACCGACCCGTTAATTGCTTGTTTCCTTGGAAGTCTTCCCTATTGAACAGGGATACTTCCTTACTTGTACTTTAAAGTTGTCTTGTGTTAAAAACTTAAGGCTCATATGCTTGAAGCAAGTTGTCCCTTCAATTTGGATATTGCTGTCAGTTTTGGCCCCTATCTTTCTTTATCTTCGAAGTATTGATCATGAATTGAAGTATCCTCATTCAGGTTAGACTAATGGGTTGGCGGTATGAAATTGTCTAGCTGGTCTTTAGCTTTTCTGATTGGTTTGTTCAAAAAGTTGTGCCTTGTAAATATACACATAATTGCTTCGTCCTTCCTTCATCACATGCATTTAGGGTTCATAATTTTTTAAATAGTTTCCTGCAGCATTGTAAACAATCAAACAAGGTTCCCTTCTACATATTCCAAGTTCCAACTAAAGGCTTAGCCACAGCGGTTTAGAAATTAGAACAGTGCTATATGCAGGAAGATGAGTGCATTAATTTGTTCTTGGATGAGTCAGATTGGGAGTGACATTGGATTATTCTAAACAATTAAATTATCATTTGGATCCACCTTTTCTCTCCTTTCATCTGTTGTAGCTTGAGTATAGTTTGTCTCTTTCGCTTGTGTAATATTTTCTGCTTGCACCGACCATTTTGTCTACACAAGACCTGGATTATAAAAGAATCTATGATGGTTTCTGAGTTCATGGTCGAATATGATTGCAGTTGTCAAGGACATCGACGCCGAAGAAGATTCTGTTATTACCCGCATGCTTCAAGCTGTAGCTGTTCCTGTTCTCGGAAATGTTTGCCATGTTTTTATGCATGGCCTTAACCGGGTGCAGGTATGATGAGTTAAGTTCCAGTAAGTACTCAAGAGTACTAGTGCTGCTTTCTAGGTTTGCAGGAAATAACTTGGATTTGGCTGTTTTCAGATATATGGGTCAGAGAAACTACAACAAGCATTGTTGGATAGACCAGAGAAGCAACCACTTCTTACGGTACAAAGCCTCGAGCAGCTGTATCATTTTAATTGGAGCAAAAATGTTTTCCTCTTGCGAAATATCCGTGCTTCGATATTTTGTTGAAGTTACGGGGACTTCCATTCTCCATTTGCTTATGTATTTAGTGCCTGTTATGATGTTGGAAACTGTTGATCTAATTTCAGGTGAGTAACCATGTCGCTTCAATGGATGACCCATTGGTTATTGCTTCACTGCTTCCTCCAGGCATTCTTTTGGATGCTCATAAATTAAGGTGGACACTTTGTGCAACAGATAGATGCTTCAGTAATCCAGTGACTTCAGCATTCTTCAGGTCTGTCAAAGTTCTGCCTGTTTCTCGTGGCGAAGGTATTTATCAGAAGGTAAAACTTCGACGTCTACAAATGCAGCTTAACTTTGTTGAAGTTGAATGTGAACTGAATGATGAGCAAATGTGCTCACTCCAAGTAGCCTCCAGTTCAGTTGTCAAATCGGGATTCAGATAGTGAATCGAAACTCACCTTCATTGAATCGTGAATCGTAAAGATTTGCTTGCACTTATGGTAGGTCCATATAATAACATATTTTACTAAACTATAACATGTGTGAGCTAATATATTCATAATTGTACAAAAAGAAAGCTCAAAGTTTCAGAAACTCGCATCCCTAGCTAGTGATAAGAAACTTTACACAATTTTTATAATGAAGATATAGAAAGACAGGTGGAGCAAGGAACTATTGAGATGCCAGGGAGACATAAAATAATAGAAAACTACTAGCCTTTGACTAAAAGAAATGTACAAGTCATTTTAAAACTAACACATGTTGCAAAACATTCAGAAAAAATGGAAGTTTTATTTCCTACACTTGAGCTCTAACTCAAATAAACCTTGAGCTGAATCGATAGTGAATCGTATGAATCGGATTGAATCGCAACTGAATCATAAGATTCGGAATCTTGAATTGGGATTCAGTGAAATTTTTGACCATTTAAGATTCACCAAGGGATTCGCATCGTTTCATGGGTGAATCGAATCGAATCGTAGGATACGAATCGTGAATCGTAAGATTTTGATAACTATGGCCTCCAGTGGGGTGTAGACATATCTACTTTGTCTTGTGTTGCAACTTAGTTCCTTGTACTTTTATGAACTTGTTCTGCACGTATTTTTTTGGAACAAAAATGATGTTCCTATTGAGCTTGCTGAGAAGTTATTCTACTGAAGACATAATAGTTTTTGCCTGAATGTAATACTCTTTCGAGGTTTTTGAATCAATCTAAGGTACCTGAAATCTGAGTGAAGATTGATGGCTGAAGGACATTATTATGTTTTCGTTTACTATGGATTACCTGGAAGTAATAATTTCTTTGTATTCGACTGGAATGTAAATGGATATAGAAATCTTAAATTCTGAATGGCCTCTTTTATTTTATTTCTTAGCAATTCATGTGTTTGTAGATGAGGAGGGTGTTTTCCTTTATAATAAATATTCTCTTAGGTTTTCGACTTTTTCTTAATCGAATAACATGATATGGAAAATGAACCATAAAATTCTAATAGCTTTAGTCATTGTCACACAAGAATTACAATCCTTAAGTTGTGCTTCACGAGTTTACGTTTATCTGTTACCTAATACTCTGCTAAAATTAAAGAAGAAAGTATTGGGTCTTTATTGTATCTTGTTTTGCTCTTGAAATCATTGTTATGGGGGTCGTTTCTTTATCTTGTTTTGCTCTTGAAATCATTGTTTCTGCTCCATGCATGATTTAGCCACTTTATTGCTTTGTCACTTGAAACTTTTTCTTCTTATTCTTCCCCTAAGAGACCTTCAGACAAAGTTAAAACTGAAAAGTTATGCCCCTATAATTGAATCGTTTGTGCCTACTTTAATTTCACTGTGCATTAAATGTGTATGCTTTTACATGACATTCCTGAGAAGCTATAATTGATTTTCATAGCCATGCTAAGTGATCATGTTAAAAAGGCTTTCTGAAAGTTAAGACTAGACAAGTGCTGATATCTGTGGTGTCTTTCTAGGGAATGGACATGGCCATATCGAAGTTAAATCGTGGTGGGTGGGTTCATATATTCCCTGAGGGCAGTCGATCTCGAGATGGTGGGAAAACCCTTGGATCTGCCAAAAGAGGTGTTGGAAGGTTAGATTTCTTCTTATGCAATATGGTGTTGCTATCATGGGATTTACATACTTGTTATTAGCTAGTTCTTCTGACTTCTTTTTATAGCAGCACAAATATCATCTTTCAGCTCATTATGTTCCTTCTTTCACTTGATTCTGAAATTAATGGTTCCGTGTATGTTTCTACTGCCATTAGGTTGGTTCTGGATGCAGACAATATGCCTCTGGTTGTCCCATTTGTTCATATTGGGATGCAAGATATTATGCCAATTGGAGCCAAGTTTCCGAGGATAGGCAAGACGGTACGTACCCAAGTCTTCTTTGACTAAGATTGTTTTGTTGAGATTCTATGTCTTGGGTTTTCTTGGCTTAGCTCCCCTGTAAGCACTCCACTTGATATTGTTGTTAACATGAAACAAAGCTTGAGATGTTCAGTTTCTTAAACTTGATATTTCTGTTTAGGGATGAAGTGGCAATGTCTTTTTTACATCAGAAAAAGCTTGGGATGTTTAGTTAGCTCGTAGCCACTGATAGCTAAATGATTAGGAATAGCATTCAAGATTTCCTGGATGTGGATCAACATGTAGGGCGTACCCTCATTCCAACACGCATTCTTAATCATGTTCTTATTGAGGGGTCTAGTAGGGTAGGCTTGAGATGGTGTTTTTTTCTGCCAAAGCCTTTTTTTTTTTTGAGAAACCTGCCAAAGCTCTTGGAACACTGAATATCTCTATCATCTCTGGAGCCCTGGCTATAGGGAGCCATGTTGCTTAATTTTTTTGTTTGTTTTGTACTAGAATATAGCATTAACTTCACTAATGACTAATGAGCAAGTTTATGAGCATAGTTGATCTCTTATAGGCTGATGTTGGGACTCAGAAAGTAGAGAAGAAACCGAAATGTGGATGGTGAGTACCAAAGATACCTTAATATGGCAGTTTTATGGTGTTTTTAGAAACCTGAAGCTGAAGTTGAGGTTTTAGGGATTGAATCCTCATCCACAACTTGAGGTTTCTAAAATTCATATGGATGTGACATAAACCCCGAGTAGAACTTGAGGTTTCAATGCTTAAAATCTCAACTCGAGGTTTCCAAAAACACCAAAATATGGATAGCAGAATGTATGTTTTTAAAGTTGCCCTGAGGTCAACTCGTCTGTTCAGGAAGCCTTCGTATTTTTTTGTTAACATTACAGTAGAAAGATACTGGAGATATGTCCCCTTATTTCAGGGGCGGAGCCTTTTGTGCGCACTGGGGGTATCTTGCCGGTTGTCCCCAAGGTTTCCAACTATTGCAAATACATCTCCCATTTGGTTGATATGTTCAATTGTGCCCCTATTTTTAAAGTGTCAGTATTTGTACACGAATAACTGTAAAGTGTAAACACCTTCCCCTTTTTGTTGCTATTTTAAATTGTACCCCTAAAAATATTAGACAGGTTTCTAATAACTGCAAATACCACCCCTTTGCAATATTTTGTTGAATATCCTTGTGGCCAATTCCTGACCACTGGCTTATTTATAACATCTGAGCTTTCTACGTCTCATATTCAACTTCCTCAACAATAAACTGATCAAACCGTGGTAGTCTTGAATTTAATATTTTGCTATAATTGCTTTCTCCTAGTATTCTCTTTTATTAGCCTGCGCAATATATCTCCCGAACAACCGTCCTAGGAAAATTTTAAATTTGTCTTTTGCAGTGTACAGTCATTATGGTTGACAACTTGTTCATTTTATTTTGTAGGTGACGGTTCTTATTGGCGATCCCATTTATTTTGATGATCTTCTCACGGAAGAAAATCATGTTGAAGAAAGGGGAAACCTATACGATGCTGTATCTTCAAGGATAGGGAATCGGTTACAAGAACTAAAGTTCCAAGTAGAAAGACTAGCTATTGAGCAATCACAAGAATTACTAAATTACTCCTTGCGTAGCACGGATCGAGCAGCTGGGTATCTTCAGCAGATTGATTGGGACTCGTTTGGCATGGGAGGACTTTTGAACAGCGAAGAAGATTCATCGAAGTTGACAAGAGAGTTCCATGTTGAACCAAGAACAGAGATTACTAATCTAACCCCTCTAGAAAGAGCGGAATCAACTAGTCGACACTTCAGAGTGGGATTCTCTTGCGAGGGTGGAATCGTCTCTAGAATCCGAGGTTATATGGACCCAACAGAGCTCATGGGATTCGCCGCTAGAGGTTTGTTTATGAATAGAAATGGCTAGCAGGAATTGGGTGAAGTGTTTTATAGAGCAAAGCATTTCGGGGAAGAACAACTTTGAAGAACCAGAAACTGCGCTATAAGTCGTTAGATCTTTGTTGGGTTGTCCAACTATGTTGCGCATCGGTTATTTGTTTTTCCTCTGTATGCTGTTTTGTATATAAAGAGATAGTTCGACGAGATGTGAAGACAGAACAATTGCAAGCAAATGTTGACATTTTACCGTGAGGCCAAATCTAGAATCTCTCTAGAATAGTAGTGATAACCTCTGCGGCTTCGAGTTTACTATAATTAAGTTAACATTCTTAATTTTTCTTTCGGACATGGAATTGCAGCTGCTATTCTAATGATGCATACGAGATAACCTTCACTATAGCTGTGAAATCATGAACTCAAATTTGGATTTCAAACTCAAAACCTTCACTAAAACATATCCGACCAAGGACCAACTCGGACAGAAAATCTCCTCGCAGTTTTGCCTCGCTGACACTTAGCAACATGCGGTATTGTATTTACCATTTAACGTCTCCGCAGTTTATAAGATTGCGACACTTAAGTCAAACTGGGTTAACACCGAACTTCCGTTAAATAAATATGAAAAAAAAAGAAAAGAGAGAGAAATAAAATTAGAAGAGAGAAAAACGATTAAGAAAAAATAAAAACAAATGAGAAAAGACCACATTGTCCATTTTAAAGTAGTAGATTACTAAATTGCCACTCACTTATTTAAAAAACGAAAAGTTAACGGCGTTAGTACTCTTTGACATAAGTGCCCCAATTTTATAAACCGCAGAGACAATAAGTGGAACTTTTGACAGAAAACACCCCTGCCGTATGGTTTCGTTGACACTTAGCTACTATCAGTATTGATTTTGTCAGAAAACCCCATGCAGTTTCATTTTTACCGACATCCCGTACCATTTTTGAAACAAAAACCTCCTTGCAGTTTTCCTTTTTTCCGACACTTAGCTACCAACAATTTTAGTAAAATGGTGCGCGATGTCAGTAAAAGTAAAACTGCAAGGTTTTTTTTTGACAAAATCAATACTGTTGGTGGCTAAGTGTCAGCGAGATCATACTGCAGGAGGTTTTCTCTCAACGAAGCGAAACTGCAAGGTGATTTTTTTAAATAATATTACTAGCTTTTGGTTTTGATTTTTGGGGTGAGAGTTGAGACCATTTTGGCACTTTGTTTTTGGGGGTTTCGTGGTAAGCTGTTTGGCACGACGTCATTTCTCAAAGACCCAACCTTCAAAATCATTTCGAATCACACACCCCAAACCCAGCCTTGCCCTTTAACAGATCATCACTCTCGCCGTGAAATCACCGGAAAACACATTCACACTCCAACCTGCAAAAACCTCTCATGTCTGAGGAAGACGAAACTCAAGAGCCGGAGCTCAGCCACAAGCAGAAGAAGGAGATCGCCAAATGGTTCCTCCTCAACGCCCCCTCCGGCGAAATCCAATACGTCGCCAAAGGTCCACCCTCTCTCTCTCCCGACTCTAATGTTTCAAGTTTTTACAATTTGTGTGTTTTTTTTTTTTGGTTGATTTTTGTGGATTGTAGATGTTAGATCGGTTTTGAATGACGACAATGTGTATCAAGAGGCTGCTTTGGAGGCCTTTCCTGTCTACAACAAGTCTCACTTGATGTGCCTTACAATGCCTTCTGGAAGTGGAGAAGTTAGTCCTCTTCTTCTTCTAAATTTGAGGGTTTTTGTGGGAGCTTTTTGAAATTGAAATTGAAAATTTATGTGTTTTTTAAAGTGATTTTAATTTGCAGGTTCTCGTTACGTCGTTTGGTGAGATTGATGACAACCATTACATTGATCCCAGAACAGCCCAAGTTGCTACAGTTGACCATGTCAAGCAAGTACGATGTTTCTTCTTCTTTTAGGTTCTTATGCTTTGTTCTGCAAAGCAAAAAATAAAAATAAAAAATGGAATGCAATTGACCAAGGAAAGCTATTGACGAATACCGTTTTTGTTAGCTTAGATAAAAGTTTCTCAGTTCACTCTCCGATTCGTTCAATCGTCTATAGAAATAATAGGCTGCATTGCAAGTTCCCCTACTTTTTAGGTTTCTTCTTCAGCCAATGAATGAGAGTAAAAAAATAAAATTAAAAAATGGAATGTCATTAACCAAGGAAAGCAATTGATGAATACCGTTTTTGTTAGCTTAGATATAAATTTCCAAGTTCACTCTTCAACTCCGTCCAATCATCTTACAAATGATAGGCTGCGTTGCAAGTTTCCCTACTTTAAGGTTTCTTCTTCAGCCAATGAATAGTAATTGAGGAAGGGTATAATGTCGGTTCTAGCCTGAACACGAGCTTTCCTATTCATCATTCTCGTCACTGAACTACTTCGCTGCCTTGTGAATACTTCTGAGATGATGCTATTCTGTGATTGTGCTGAGTAACCTGAACCTAAATTCTTCCATATCTTGTATTCATTTATAGAATTATGATGGTAGACGTGGATTTATAGTTCTCTATATGGTGTGATTTATTACAACAGTACACGATGGGGGTACAACTCTTGACTCAGCAGTAACCTGTCTTTTGCAAGGGATGTTTCTTTGTAGCATGCATGCACTTGAAAACAGACAATCACGGTTGATTTTCAGGGAATATAGGGCTATTACTGAAAGAAGAGTCCTGAATCGTGATTTAGTTTGTCAGTTTTTTACTTTTGTCTAGTCTGTGCTAGGTTCTTCTGCCTTCTTGCTCTCATCCTGTTATTTCTGTTACTTAGTTGAATGATTATGAACACCTTTCATGCTGGTTATCAATTGTGAAAAGCATTCTCCTGCTTTTCTCTCTGTGATTGTATATCTCTCTGGAGACTAAAGTCTGGACATATTTATCTTTCAGATTCTTGCTAGTATTAATTTGTTTTCTCCATGCTTAATATGGTTCAGGTTTGTACAGCAGTGAGACCAGCATCTGATGAAGAACTTCCAACCCCATATGTTGAGGACTTCAGGTATGCTTCGCGATTCGAGCTGTTCGATATTGCAGGAATGGTACTTCTTGTTTCTTAGCTTCAAAATCCATTTGGTAATATTATGATTAACATAATAAATGTAGTACAGCTGGAACTTTTATTCAGAATAGGTCCGTCTTACAATCTTCTCATCACTTAGACATTCACATAAGTTGTTTAACGACTAAAATCCAGATACATCAAGAATTGATTGTTCAAGTGTTTAATCACTTGCTTCTCGAAAGCTCAAAGATCTCCATATTGAATCAAGGACAAGAATAGAGCCATAGATTTTTCAATTACTTAAATCACTTAACAAAATCGCAGTGATCTGCATTCTGAATCGAGGACGAGAATGGGGTCATGCTCTTTATGGTAATATGTATATTGGTTTGGTAACCTTAAAAGGAAAGAAGTTATAAAAGCATAGTAAAATACTATCAACAAAGTCTCCCCCTTAGGGTGAGTTAATAAATCTATTATCTACAGTTCTATACCTTTTCAAGAGAATATACTTCAATCCCAAGAAAGAAAGGTCGGAGTTTCTTGCTCACCTAGTTTCGACAATTCTGTAAACCTTTGTCTCATGGTTGAAATGCAAATGTGAGAAAGGTGAAATGAGATCCCTGGCTTCTCAAGATGACAATATACATAGAACAAGGGAAGAACCGCACTTCGCATAATGGAGGGGGAAACTTATATTGATGACTCACAGTTCCTGTTCGTATCTGAACATAAATACTGCCATTATGGTACGCCTGAAAACTGAAATGTCATTAACTTCAGAAGTTCCAAGGCCAGACACGCCGCACAAAAGCTTGGCACTAATAGGCTTTAACCACTTTTTGTAGCTTCCTCGCAGGATTGAGATATTATGATTATAAAGTAAATATAATATGTTTTACCAAAACAACATCTCAATTTCTTTTCCATCCTAAGTCATGTTTCCTCCTCCTCTAGCCCCAACCCACAAACTAAAACATTGAAACAGATGAAGTGTTTTGTCTCCATATCGTTCTTATCATTTGTTCTTACTTGATCTTTGTATGATGCTTTTCTATCTGTAGTTCCATAGCCAGACTAGAAATTCTGGGTAGCCTAGAAAAAAACATGCAGCATCATGAATACATCTGCATCTTGTTGTTATACTCGGCCGATCATCCCCAGCTTTAACAACATCAACAAAGCTAAACTAAAACAGTAACATTTGAAATATAATAACTAGTGGGTATAACCACTCTGTCACTTTCTCAAACCAAGAGGTGACGGAACTCACTGAGAATTCAAACAAAAGGGCTCTACTGACATTTAAATGTGCCACGATCTTTTTTGATCATATCGCCCAGTTAATAATCAAAGGAATTAACTACCAAGTCTTACAACATGGCTTCCAAATCCAAAACTTGCGTAAGCCATTAAGACAATAGGAACTTCACAACTCCTCTCCTCCTCTCTAGAGCACCAATCAAATACCCAAGCATTTATCTTTGCCACACCGATCTTCGTTTAAATAAATGTCTGTCAAATGCCAATTGTCATATTAATATAAGGAAGACGTGTTTTAATTCTCTAGATTCCCTATACCAGCCTTCCTTTCCTATAGACCCACAAACTCTATCAGAAACTACCAAATATAAATGATTTATTTTCATCTCATAAAACTCAATCCTAAATCATTTTTCAATGCAAAACGATTTGTGATTATTGGCAATTGTAGATCAAGTCTATTCATCCACTTGGAGATTTTCCATCTTTTATATTCCTTGTTGTTGAAACCAGAATAACATGAGGAAGATGATCACATGTTTGAGAATTGAGACCCTTTCTTCTTAAAACCTTCATCAAGGTTGGAAAGAACTTCCGAAGGCAACACCTTGCACTTTCTCTCATCAGAGTCATCATGCATCAATTACATTACCTACTACCATTGGAGAAACAAATGGCTTGATAGCACTTTCTATTCTGACTTAAGTGACAATCTTATTTCTTTGGAACTTGTTTGCATGAAAGCAAAAATGCAAAATAGTGCTGTTCAATATGGTCTTCCTGGTTAGTTGGTTGCACTTTTTCTGAATAGCCTATATCTTACTGGTTTTCCCTGTACAATTTTCTATCCACAGATGTGCACTAGACGCCGAGATTATGAGATATGTCAGTGAAACTTATCCCAAAGGTGTATCTTCAGTTTACTGCGTGAGAGGAAAAGATGTGGAAGAACCGGGATCTGATTTTGAACTTGTTGTGGTCATATCAGCTGCTCGTCATAGCCCGCAAAATTTCTGGTGAGCTAGATTGATTCAAGTTCCCGCTCCCTGTACTAGATTGATTTTCTGTTGGACATTTATTAGCTATGCTGCCATGAAATTTTGCTGTTGGCTCCTCAATGAATAGGGTCTGAAACACATAGTAATATATCTTTTGTTTTTCCATAGAAATATAAATTACAACAACACCTAAGCTATAAATCTAAGCTGATAAGGATTTGAACCTGCATCAAGTGGACAAGAACTTCTGGCAGTACCAGTCTACCAGATGCTTCACGACCAAGAGCCCTTTGGCAGTACTTCTGACTGATTGCCATCAATATTGCATAACAAGGGCACTAAAGATTACCATGGGCTATCTATAGGGCTTCTACTAGGTACGGTTCACATTGATAGTCCGCTTTAGACCTGTCAATGGGTTGGGTTTGGGTAAACCTGAACCGTACCCATGTCAGACCCGGATACTAGTAGACCCATGTGGAACCGGACCATGAAACCCAAACCCAAAAGAAGAAAACCCGGACCAGAACCTTTAACCCGCTGGGCGTACCGCGACCCATAGTCTCACCTCTCGCTGATATAGAAAAAACTGCATTCATGGCTTATTCGATCCATCCGAAACAACATAATTTGTATATGTTACACCCGGGATTAGTGGAACATATTGCAATCACAGTACGAGAATAAGAGAAAGAGATTGCTGGAGGGAGAGAGGTCGAGATCCAGAGAAAGAAATTGCCGCAGAGAGATGACTGGAGAGAGCGAGAGATGTTGAGAGTGAAATATTTAAGTCTCAGACCTGGTTACAACCCTAGACTAGCCACCCTGCGGTCTAAGAGAGACAGAATGTAATCAATAACCACACCCACGACACAAATCTCATATCTTGATTGTTCCGAACAAGTTCAATCGTTTCAAATTGATATTCAGATCCAAAAGAAGAGATAAATCAGACCCAAAAGAGGAGATAAGATTTAGGAGAGAGCAATTATCGGTAACAGATTCGATTCGCTAGACTTAAGGATAGAAGTTTGATGAGGGAGGGAGAGAGAGAGATAAGGAGAGATCGGCAGAGAGAGAGAGATGAGAGATCGGCAGAGAGACGGTGAGATTGGCACGACTGTGAATAGGAGAGAGAGTGTTTTGATCTAATTACCCTATGGGTAAATGATTCAGAACCACTGGTTCGTGGGTTTGGCGGGTCAGGAACCAGTAGGGCCCGGGTCTGATTTTACTTGGGTGGGCCGGGTATTTTGTGGTCGGGTCTCGATTTGAACCGGCCCATTGACAGGCCTAATCCGCTTAAAATCTTTGGTTACTGTTGATGTTTTAAAACAGCAGAGAGTAGGTCGAAGCAGTAAAAAAAACTTGGTTTTGAACAAGGTCTATAATGAGTGGGGTTATGAAGTAATTTCTCTGAACTTGCCCTAATATTCTATTTTAAAGAATGGTTGTACCCAACAGACTCCCGTTAAAGTTCTCATTATGAACCATTCCTTTCTGTTATCCAATTGCTTATGCAACGTTGAATCTCGAAAATTACTTGTACAACAGGTTTGGAAGCCAAAGTGAATTGCCTACAAGAGTTCTTGGATGGTGAGTTTTGGTAGGGTTCAAGGGTTTGGGATCTAGGATGTGAAAGATTAGCCTTTGTTTATATGATTGGGCTTGAATTTCCTTTTAGGACTGTGACCAGGCGATTGATGGGTTTTCATTACGATGATGAATGATAGATAAGTGATACATAGGATTGATTTTTGATAGAAACGATACTGTTTTGGGGTTGAAGTGGATTGTTCCAATAGTAGTTGGAAACTTGGAATGGGAGAGAAGCAAGAAAGATGTAGAAATTTCTCTAATATCTTTATAGGGATGATCTCCTTAGGAAGGTTACATAAAGCTTCAGCTTCTTCTTGGTCGAAAGTTTCTAAATATTTGTTGTAGCGACTGAAATAGAATACTTGCAAATATGTAGTCTATGAAAGCTCTCTTAAGGTCTTTGACTTAGCAAAAATTCTTACACTAATCGAAAATCCAAATTACGATGTTTGGACTTACCCAAAGTCATATAAATTATGCAACTCACCTGGCTTGATCCACAAGAGAATTCATGAACCAAAGTCCTCTTGCTTGATGTGTACTTCTACATAACTTTCTCCTATATAAATGGTATGGAGTTTTTGATTTTACGGGTATGCAGCTGCTAATGTTCATTATTTTGTGTACATCATCCAGTAATGGAAGCTGGCGTTCAATTTGGAATATTGAGTTCAAGGATGATGTGCAAGTAGTTGAAATAAGAGGCAAATTGCAGGTATCTTTGTTAACTGCTATGATCTACATGATATCTGATTGAATGGAACTTTTTGGAGGCTTATAAAATGCTGTTTGAGTCATTAAGTATGTTGTAACCTTGGAAATAACTAGGTCCAATATGACTTCTATCATTTAGGTAGGCGCGCACTACTTTGAAGAGGGAAATGTTCAGTTAGATGCTGAACATGAATGCAAGGATTCAACGTTATTTCAGGTTGTACTTTATGACTAGCACACCTTGTTGGAGTCCCTTTCATACATTTGTTGCACCTTTTTCATTTTCTGTAACATGGTTATGTTTTATACTAATAACTTATAGCAGGTAAATCTTGGTGAAATCACCTTTCAAGATTTAAAATTCCGGGGAGTTTCTTCAGAAGTCAGAACTACTAACTTTTTTCCAGCTTTTCTTTTTCTTTCTTTTTCTTTTTTTGAGAAAATCTGTTACTAGTGAATTAAGGATTAATGTGTAGAAACTTCTAATAACCCCTTTCATTGCCAATCAATATTTCACCCAGATGTATAAAGGTTGTATAACATCGCCAACAGTGTGTGTGTGTGTGTGTGTGTGTGTGTGTGTGTGTGTGTGTGTGTGTGTTAGCACTTAGCAGTATGCTATTGCGAACAAAAAAGTTCCTACTGGATGGAACAAATGATAAAATGTATTTCTTTCAATGTATCAATGCCCAAGCCCTTTGCAAGCTTTGGTTAGGGACATGGCTGGAAGTGGTTGTCTGTAGTTTAAAATGCTCCTAACCTGTATGTGTCTATTATATTTTTTCCCTCAATTTCTTTTGTTCCTCTGATAGGTTTTTCTATTTGTTTCAGTCACCAGATGACTCGGCAATGTCATTGACCAACACTATCCGGCATCATGAGACAGAGTATCTTACTGCTCTTCAGGTTCTCTGTGTGTTCCTCTATCACTGTCAAAAGTTGAAATATATCTGCGAGGTTGTTAATGATAGTTCTCCATATATTTGCAGGCATCCTACATAAATTTGCCAGATACAACTTTTAAGGTAATTATTAGTCACCACGTATGGAATTTTCTGGCACCATTGCTATAATGAGCATTAGTTTGATCACTCATTTTGACAGTGGAAAAACTTGCTAGGCTTCTTTTAACTGCTAGTTTATTACATTTAAGCCTTGTTTTTTCTTTAATGTAACTAGGATATGACCTGTGGGCAGATCCCACTATCAAATTCTTTCCATCGTTGATCTATACACTAAGGGAGCTCCTTAGTGTATAGATTGGTAATGCTGAGACCACTGGTGCTATATGAAGTTTTTTTTTTTTTTTTTTGAGGGATGCTATATGAAGTATTGAAATGCTATTTGGTTGAAGAAATTATTAGGATGGCAATAACCTCCCAAGTGACAGGTTCATCCTTTTACCATCACTATCTTTCCTATGACACCATCCCATGTTCTTTATTCAACCCAACCTGCCCAGGAACCACCATTACCATCATCAGAATAAAATATCACCTTAAACAATGAAATTTTATGAGAATAAAAAAAGTCATGGAGTAACATATTACCATGAAAACTTGAGAAACACTATTCTCTTTCTGTGCCATGAAAATTTTATGAACTAAAAACATCAGAACTTGATACCATGATAATATAAGAAGCATTTTCTCTCGTGCCATGAAATACGGCAAAAAAATTGTACCACAAGTCCCCATGTTTTACACTTTGGTCCCTTACTTTGGAATGTGCAGTATCAGTATCGACTTTTGGTTTTGTTACAATTGAGTGTCCACCGTCATCATCAACCTAGTTAAAATTTTGAGCTAAAAGATTGTTTTCCCCTTGAAATCCATTCTTTATAAGTTTTTAACTTTCAAGCCCCAATTTGCTCCCCGCCCAACCACTCACAACACCAAATAGCTCTCTCACCCCACCACCGAGCTCGGCCCTCTTTAATCCACCAATCTCTTTCACGCCATACCACTGGTTTCTAGCACTTCAATTGTCAAGTTGAATCAATTTCTGTCAATCAACTATCAAATTCACTCAATATTTAGAGGTCAACCCAAAATTGCAATCTGCTCGGATATCAGACCTGATGAAACCACAAACGAAACCCACAACTGAAATGATGGAGCACTAAAAACACCCAATCGAATTATCATACTCTGTGTGCTACTAATTTGTTGTTGTGGCTCGGTCAATGGAGTCCAGTGGCGGAGCCAGGAATTGATGAGTGGGGTGGCACAATTCACAATTTCAGGGGTGCACGTGAAGTGGGGCACGAATTAAATTTCGTTGGGGTGCACTTTTGTCATTTAAAGAAGGGCAGAGCTGAAAAAACCCAGAATATAAGGGGTATACTAGTAGTAAACGAAAAGTTCAGGGGTGCACTTGCACCCTCGTGCCCCTATGTCCCTCCGCCCCTGATGGAGTCTGTGTCTGCAGAAATCCATTTCATGAGAGTACAAAGAGATGATGCTCTTTTGTGATGGTTATTCTGTGTGATTCTTGTACCAACTTACGTGCCTTCTTCATTTCCAATTCTTTCATTCACTGTTAGGGACAATTATCTCGCCACATCATTATTTACTCACTTCCCATACAACCCTCTCCTGTTCTCTAACCTTCAACTTCGCCCTCTTTTCATTTCTCTCAGTCGCGATATGGTTGCGCTCTTACCTCCCTCGACACTGCCACAGCACACCGTCCATGACCTTCTACCTTCTGTTTCTCATCAACTCCATCTACTACACCTTAGTGTTAACCATAGATTCGTTGAGTAAACAAAAGACATAAAATCATTCTATAAAAGAAAAGACTTAAAATCAACCTTGCCTATAACTGAGGGCAGAAATTAACATCTACATGTGGGTCATCTCTCTTGTTGCAACCAACAATGTTGCTATTGCATTCGCCCCTGGGCATGTTTTAGAGTTTTGACGCCCTTAATTAGAGTCAAACGTAAATCTCATCCCAAGCCGCCAGCAGCATTCTAGCTAAGATTGTGTAACAGAACAGGGGATGGGGTGGTGTACAGACAGTACAGTGAAAATTATCATTTTTGAGGAGTATCATTGACCCAAGTAGTATTAAACTATGTTATGCCTGCGTCAATTGGCATGAAAAAAATAAAATCAACTTCAACGTCCATCAAATCTAACGTAGGTCAAAGGAGGCACAGTCTTAAGAAAAATCAAAGATAAGGTAGTCATTTGTAACATTTGAAAATATGAGCACTAAAGTGTAACAAAGATCAAAACATAAGCACTGCAGGTGCATTTGCCCACATAAAGCCCTCTCGCGAGATCAAATTGGTCCTTGACGCCTCTCCTGATCAACTTCTTGTGCTTTCTCTCATGACTTGGTAGCAGAGCTCAGAAGTCGAACCAAACTTCTAAAACCATCAAAAGCTGTCGGGCCTTCAAACACAACTTCGTACGGACATGTAATTCTTTATCAGTAATACCTTCTGCGGAATCGCAACAGCAAGGACTAGGACTTAGTAAATAATCCGAAGGCCATCATAGAGGACTTTCCACCGTAGGTTTGAGGACAGAGCAGAAACATTCCAGTTCTTTCCAAATCTTTGTCAGAGTTTCACCGATTTGAACTTTTGCTTTGAGCAGATGAGGGGCTCACTCTTTATCACTACAGTAAAGAATGATATCAACCAACTTCTACCCTTGAGCCCAGGCTTGGGCTCCTCAATTAGAGCTGTTAGGCGTAACCAGCCCGCTAAACCGCCGGTTACGGCTAAGGGCTTGCGGTTACGGTTGACTGGCCCACTAATTATTCAGGAACCTTTAACGCGCCCGGCCCGTGGAACCGTAACCGCTTAAACCGGGGCGGTTTGGTTCAGGGCGGTTAAAAGCCTTTATTTTTTCTAAATAACAGTTTTATTATATATTTTGTATATTATAACTCGTACTATAATTAGCCGTTTGGATACTACTGTAGCGGTTAACCAAACGTTAACGCCTTAACGGTTACGGTTGCAGATATTTTTTGGGCCACTTACGAGCCGGTTAGGCGGTCCTATATTTCTCTAATGGACCACTACTATCTCGGTCCCGGGCCGGTTTTGGCCCATCCGGTTACGGTTATGGCTTTGGTTAAGATGGTTAAAGTGTGCCACCGGTTAACCGAGCCCGTTGACAGCTCTATCGTCTATACCTACCTAGGGTGTCCATGGTTGCCCGCGATTCATATGATTAGTCTATAGTTGCTCCCAGGATTAGCTACTTGTGAATCCCTATGTTGCACGGGTGCTTCTGATTGGTCGTGCACCCGCACCGGGTGCTTCGTGGGGTGCTTGGGTGCTTCGTAGGTGCTTTGCGGGTGCTTTGTGGATAAGGCAGGGTCATTTTTAAAAGTTTTAGTTTAGAGGTCTTCCAAATACGACTAGAATCTAACAAAGAAATCTATGTGAACATTGATATAGTAATCTTGTATCTTCGAATGTGTGTATGAATTTTTGTTCGATTATAATATGATCCCTATTATTGTCGTTATTATATTAGTATATATAATGGTATCACTAATAATATCAGATAAACATATAAATAATGTGGCCGCACCCCTGCCGCACCCGCACCCTTGTTTTTTGGGAATTTGCCGCACCCGCACCCTGTTCCCGAACCACCGCACTCGTGCTACATAGGTGAATCCTGTCCTACCTAGCTAAGAAGAGAAACATGGTGTGATTTAACATCATTAATCCATTTTTAAACCTCTTCTCCTCTTCAATAAGTTCACTCCTTTGGCAGTTGACGACATTGTCTTAGTGTATACTACTAGTCTTTTTCTCTGAACTTAGAGTTGACCTGAGGCCCGTACCCAGTTGTGGTTGAAAAGAAAGTACATCATGTAGTGCTACTTGATAAAGAAAGGGAAGCTCATGTTTTGAATTCCTGCTTTTCTACTGAGCTAGTATTCATTAATCTTTATTGATCTTGTTGTTGTCTTATTATGACAATTGCAGGATCTTCGGCGGAAGCTTCCAGTTACCCGGACTCTGTTCCCATGGCACAACACATTGCAGTTCAGCCTCACAAGAGATATCTCGAAACAACTTGGGATCGATAAGTAGTACTAGTAGTAGGATATATTCGGGATGGATGTCGTGGTGGTGTTGTTTGGTTGAATTTCGTCGGTTGTTATATTATTCATAGAAGAGACTTTGGGGCGGCATTTAGAGATGTATACCTGCTACCTGATTGTTTTCTTTCTGTGAAAAAGGGGCTGTAGAGAGAATGATGAAAGACGAGTTTAGTTGTTTAACAAATTCAATTATGGCCTTGTTCTACATTTGTCATTCAACATATTTATCCCCATCATCTTTCCTCAGTAGGCGCATTGTTCAGCTCCTGCATATCTGGGAGAATATGCAGATCTGAAGAAGGTAGAAGTAGAGTAGTGCTGAAAATTAAATTGAACGCTTTAAAAAAAAAATCCATTGCTGGGAACCGAACCCGGGTGTCCTGGGTGAAAATTAAATTGAAAGCTTCAAAAAAGAGTTCCATTGCCGGGAATCGAACCCGGGTCTCCTGGGTGAAAGCCAGATATCCTAACCGCTGGACGACAATGGATGTTGTGGTTAACATTATGAAATATTATATATGATTCAATTTTGATTAAAATTTTCCATGCTTTGGGACGTGCAAGGAGTGAGCTCATGTTGAACGATTAGTGAGAGTACATCATCTAAATCTAGCTATTATTCTTCAAAGCTTAGAGAAACAAACGACTTCGACTTATTGTCAGTAATTCGTTCTTTCAAATTAAAATAATATTTTTTAGATAGTTGTGGTGTCCGACCTAATTTGCATGCACATAGACTACATTCACATAACACATGAACATGATTGGTTGGTCGTGGAGTTTGAATCTAACTGGTTGTTTGTTTTAGGATTTGAATCTTAGACGACCTCAAGGGGAAGCAAACCCTTAAGTCTCAAGCCTCACCTGCTAGGCCAACCACTTAAAAATAACAATCTTGTGTAAAAGATAATATGCAGAATTTATTTGTTTACCCTTAATAAAATACATGCCCGAAGACTTTTGTTTTGATCAAAATAAAATATTCACACAGTTCTTTTTTTTGGGGACAAATTGGAAATATATTTTTTTTAATCCAAAAATGGAAATATTCACAGTTTATAAATATGAGCTGACCCATTAAAGACTTAGGCCCAGCCCAAATTCGCTTCTCCATGTCTTGAACAACAAGACGGACGACTCATCAATTCTTAGTATTTATTATTTTACTTCAATCGGACTCCATTCTCTTCTTCACCTCTCTCTCTCTCGCTCTCTGTGAAAACCTAGCAAGCAACAATGGCTACACCGATGATGGAAGACACCAGTTTCGAAGAAGATCAACTTGCTTCAATGTCCACCGACGACGTCACTAGGGCTTCCAGGCTTCTCGACACTGAAATTCGCATCCTCAAGGTTAGATCTCGCTATTCTTTTCTTTGACCTAATTGCTCCAATCTCCAATTCAATTGTTCTTCTGGTTTTAGCCTTGATTCTGTTCTTTTTTCGGTTTCAGGAGGAGTTGCAGAGAACGAATCTTGAACTGGACTCGTTCAAGGAAAAGATTAAGGAGAATCAAGAAAAGATCAAGCTCAACAAGCAGCTTCCTTATTTAGTTGGAAACATTGTTGAGGTAAAGCTTCTTAATCTTCCGCTGTTATGGATGTTAAACACACACACACACACTCTTTGATTGAAAAGATTTGGAGTTGATTAGAGGGAAGAGGAACTGTGTTGTAGTGATGTGGTATTGAAGCAATTGATAATCAACTTCATGAATTGGTCCTTTTTAGGTGTGATGTTAACTGTGTTAATCGATGATTGGAGTTTCTTGATTGATTATGAACTAGTACTTGCATAAGGCTTGAGTATGGACTGAATAATGTGTCGAAAACAATACTGTTTATGCAATTAGGTTTTGAAAAGTAGGAGGTTCATTAGCAGTGACATCAAAATCTTCTTCCATTAATACTTAGCATACTGGTTCACATAGCTATGTATAGATGACCATTGCTTGAAAGCTTGGTAACTGATTTTGTGGGGCGTAATTGATTACTTACGTAAGAATGGCATTCTTGGAGTGTCTGAGAGACATCCAACACCTGCAAGCAACAATAAGATTTAGAAAAACAACAACGAAAGCCAAGTCTTGTAACAGCTTAACCCCTGACAATTAAGGAAGATAACTGAGTCTTAACATAAGCCAAGTGACTCACAAAATAGTATATACAAATATGGTATAGCAAGCTTAATGGCTAAGCCTACTGGTGAAGGCTCTTGTTGCCATTCTCATGACCAAGGTTACCAAGGCTTAAAACTTGGGGTAGCATTTAAACTCTTGAATTGCTATTTTGTGTTATCTCTCTTATCTTCTGGTTGTGTAACTAACCAGATTTGTATGTCGTGAAAATATATACTAGCAAATTGCAGAAAGCAAATATCGTTGGGTAGTTAATATTCTCACATATAATTCAACCTCTGTCATCATGGCAGTATGTAATATACTTGTATAGGCATCTCGAATACTAACCTGGCTTCCAAAGATGATCTGATCAAATGAAAGTTTGCTTTTAACAACAGAAAATTATTACACGTCTGATTCATATGTAGCATCCTTGAGGTTGCTACCAGATGCCTATTGTAGTGGACACTCATTCAATCTTTCCACTTTTTTAGATTTTGGAAATGAATCCAGAGGATGACGCTGAGGAAGATGGTGCAAATATTGATCTCGATTCCCAAAGGAAGGGTAAATGTGTGGTACTGAAGACATCAACGCGCCAGGTTAGAGCGTCTTTTATTTATCTGTTTATTTCATCTCTTAGAGAACCAAGTTTGTATATTGATGTGTCTATGATGCTTGATTACGAGGGCATAGTTATAATTGAAAGTGTGTTCGTGAGTGTCTGATCTCTCCCACTCCTTCGGAATGAATTCCTAGGTCAGTTACAGGGAGAAGTTGAAATAATAAATTTTATATTACCTACACTCAGCTTAAACTATTGTTCAAAACTAAATGACTTCTTAGCAATTGTGGACTGAAGTTGACTTTCTAAATTCAATGTTTTAAGAGTTTATGGATCCATGAATCCTATGATTTTCTGTTATACGAATTGTCGGGTTTCTAATAACAAGTAGAGTGATCTATTTGCTTTTGTGATTATAAAACGTTAAACCATTGTATGATAAGTCACTGATGTGGCGATTTTGAGGGAAGCCTTTTTTTCTGTTTCGTTTATTGAGTGATTGCATTTTGGACTTGGCTTCCTACATTAACAGAGTCATCTTTGTTAGAGTCCTGGTTTCGTTTATTGAGGGATTCCATTTTGGACTCGGCTTCCTACATTAACAGCGTCATCTTTGTTAGAATCCTGATGATTAGCACTTGCAGCCAGCATAAGTTTATCTATATTAAGAACTACAGTCTTTTAATTAGTACTTACATGGCTTCCCTGCAGACTATCTTCCTACCAGTTGTTGGTCTAGTCGATCCTGACAAGTTGAAGCCCGGGGATTTAGTTGGTGTCAACAAAGATAGTTACTTGATCCTGGATACATTGCCCTCAGAATATGATTCCCGAGTCAAGGCTATGGAAGTTGATGAAAAACCAACTGAAGATTACAACGATATTGGAGGGCTTGAGAAACAGGCAAGTTTCCTACAACTTCCAAATGTTAATTGCAGTCAATATATTCTTTTGGTGATTTTAAGTACGTGAGAATCAGAATATTGATTGAATTTTCTTTCGATTGCGACAGATCCAAGAACTTGTCGAGGCTATTGTGTTGCCTATGACACATAAAGAGCGCTTTCAGAAGTTGGGAGTACGTCCTCCCAAAGGAGTGCTGTTGTACGGACCTCCTGGAACTGGTAAAACTCTTATGGCCCGGGCATGTGCAGCTCAAACCAATGCGACTTTTTTGAAGCTGGCGGGGCCACAACTTGTCCAGGTACTATTTTAAAGATGAGTTACTGGTTAATATATTTGAGTAGAAAAGTCTGAGTATTTAAGGACTGTTAATATATTGTAGGATACCTTGAAAGAACATTTCGGATTTATGAAAGTTACCAGATTTTTTAGGAGACTTGTAACAGAAAAAATATGGTATTTATGAATAAATAAGAGAGAAGAAATATGATATTCTTCCTTAATTAATTCTGGAAGTTTACATCATACTAATAGAGGAAAACATAGCTGTTCCTAACTGTCTGCTTCTACTGACTGCCAAATTCCCAACTTTCACAAACTGTTAACTTAACACATCGATAAGCTGCCACAGAAAATAATCTGGAAGTGATGAGGCAACAATTTTTAACAGCTGGTCTAATCAGAACTGAGCAGGAGCTTTTCAAATTTATTTATTAGAGCCTTTAGTGAAAACTCGTGATACCTGGTAGATCCTGACTTGAAGTTCTTCTAGTTCAAACTGGTAGTTGACTAATACTAAGCTGTTGCCTAGTTAGCAGCTTGATGTCTGTTCAACTGTTGGGAAACACTGGACAACAAACCAAACAAAAGCAATTGGACTAATTCAGTAATTATGAAGTGTATTAAGCTGCGTACTTAGAGTTTTTTTTTAATCATCCAGAAGATTAAACAACAAACCAAACAAAAGCAACAAAACCACTATCAGTGGCTACAGTCATTCATCACCATTCCCTTATGACAGGGGGAGTGATATCAGAGGGAGGGAGATCTAAAATCGCAAGGGGACTTTCTTGTTTCTTTCCTTTCTTTGCCAGAGCAACAGCTACGTGCCTAGTCCGTTTCTGTTTCTGCTGATATAAGTGAGATTGCAGCAGGGTAATGTCCATTAATACATTTGATTGCATCCATGGAATCTGTCTCAATGGTAACATCAACTTTCTGCTCTTGTTGGATCATCACCAGCCCCCTATGAATCCCCAGCAGCTCTGCTTCAAGGACTGTACCATGTCCCAGGTTGCCCTTATAGCCTTTGATCCATCGTCCCTTTTCATTTCTAAGCAGCCCTCCATGGCCTGCACGTCCAAAGTCACCATCCTTGCTCCCATCAGATGAAAGTTGTTTTAAGATTGCTATCAAACCAATATTGAAAGTTGCTAACAGCTTCTAAACAGATGATTCAGGTCCTCATGAGTCATCTGTAGTTAATCTCCTAATAACTCTTTGCAGATTAGTAAGAAGTTTTTGTGCTTAATTTTCCAACAAAAGATGATAAATTTCTTAGGAACTTAAGCTTTCACAACCAATCCCATTGGGAAGCATTAAAGTGAGAAGTGTGGGGTTGGGGGGGGGGGGGGGGGGGGGGGGGGGGGGGGGGGGGCTCAGTAGCTCTTGCTATTACATCATAGGCAGACTTAACACTAAAGAATGGGTATTGCTCCTGTGTCATAATTCGTCTTTAGTTAGGATGAAAAAATTGTATTGCTCCTGTAGCAAGAATACATTTTCTTCTATCTTCGCTTTTCTTTCCTTTCTCTACTAAACTTGGATTTTGACTTATCACCAATCACTTTCTCCTTGAATGTAGATGTTTATTGGGGACGGAGCAAAACTTGTCCGTGATGCGTTTCAGCTTGCAAAAGAGAAATCTCCTTGTATCATCTTCATAGATGAGATTGATGCCATTGGAACGAAGCGTTTCGATAGGTGGGTCCTTTGTGTTTAGTCTGCATCAATGACTTCAAGTTTGGAGAGTGTTTATCGCTTTTTTCTTGATTTTTTTCCTCTGCTCCCTTACTGATAAAGAGTTTTTGGTTCCTGAATTGTGTTGTTTCAGTGAGGTTAGTGGAGACAGAGAAGTTCAGCGAACTATGTTGGAGTTACTCAACCAGCTCGATGGTTTCAGTAGCGATGACCGGATAAAGGTACTTGAGTCTTTCCCCTGCTGTTGTTATCAATGCTTATATACCCCTTTTTTTCTCCTCTCAATGTTGGAGTTTTTATATACTACAATATTTGGACAAAGATCTACTGTATACTAGTTGTCAGAAGTTATAAATGATGCCTTATATACGCCTTTTTTTTCTGCAACCTGTAGGTTATTGCTGCTACCAACCGAGCTGATATATTAGATCCTGCACTCATGAGGTCTGGCCGATTGGATCGTAAGATTGAGTTCCCGCATCCTACTGAAGAAGCTAGAGCTAGAATTCTACAGGTATTGGTTTCAGTCATCCTTCTCTTGACATTATTGTTTTCAGAGAGTATCCTTACCAATTGACATCTTGATTTTGTTTGGAAATCTCTAGATCCACTCGAGAAAGATGAATGTTCATCCAGATGTCAACTTCGAAGAGCTAGCCCGTTCTACTGATGACTTCAATGGAGCACAACTGAAAGCAGTCTGTGTAGAAGCAGGCATGTTGGCCCTTAGACGTGATGCCACTGAGGTCTCTCTCTCTCTCTCTCTCTCACACACACACACACACACACGCGCGCGCGTGTTATGACTTCTGGATCAAGCTCCAAACCATACTATGTCGGTTTCTTACACGACCTTTCGATTCCCATGTGTACTTAGTTGTCAATCAGTGTGTTGTAGCTAGTTATCTGATTCGCCACTCAGCCCGTGATGAACCTTTGCTTTGTTTGGGACTTTGGGTAAGGGATAAATGGGGGTATAGGGATAAGTTTATACCTCCTGCTCCTTATCCCGTGTTTGGGTGTGGGTATAAGGGGCAGGAATAAGCTACATTTTCTTATCCCCATACACTGCATTTTGTCCACAAGCTTATACCAGCCAGGATAAGGAGGGGGATAAAGTTGGTAGTGGAAGAAAACCAAATTACCCCATATAAAAGAGAGATGTGAGAACAAACCCTAGTAACCAGTCGTTCTTTTATGCCCCTTCAGTCTTACATATCCTGACTAGTATCGTGCTTTAACCAAACACTCGTAACCAAAAAGCACTTGTCATCCCCGTGATTTTAATCCCTTATCCAAACAAGGCCTTTGCTCACTACAGCAATATCTTTGTTCTCCAATATGAACAGTGAAAAAACTGCAGTGTTGCTACAAATCATCATATCTTTGCTCTGTTTGGTCTTTTGTTTTCCGTTGTCTTGGCGCCACTTTGGCTTCTGGTCAATTTTCTTTTACCATTGCCTGCCCTTCACATTCCTCCTCTTAGATGACCAACCACTATTTAAACTATTGGAACTCAGCTGTGGCTCAGACGTTTTGAGAAGTGGGTAAATTGTAGTCTGGTTGCAGTATTTTTCATGTAAACATATTGGACTGTAGCTTCTAATTCAGTAGTCCGAGTGTTTGACTTGGTGTCGACACTTGAATAGAAACAATTTGTGCAAGTACTTATAAGGCGAGTTGTTGATGATTCCAGGTGAATCATGAAGATTTCAATGAAGGTATCATCCAAGTACAGGCGAAGAAGAAAGCAAGTCTGAACTACTATGCGTAGATGATAAGGCTCAAGCTCGCGTCCACGTGCAGTGTGAGCTCCGCATCACCACAGAAAGACCAAACTTCAGCCAGGGAAGATAGCAAGTGCCAACTTTGAAGTTGAAATATGATGTAGACTATGATGTGAACCTTTGTACTTTTGAGTTCTACTATTTATGGATTTGCCTTGTGTTTGTTACTCCTACTCCTTGTGTTAATTATTGTATGAATGACGCGCCATATGCAAAAGAGTGGAAATGCACACCTCTTTCGACATAGTCTAATCCGGAAAATTGTTTTTTTTTGGTGGAACTGCAGTATGATTTTCACTCATTGTGATAGCTTCAATAAGAAGAGAATTGTTCCTAGGAAACAAGCTGATTATGGTGGGTACAGTAGCAAAGGTTCATGTTTTCTTTAGTTGAAAAGCAACGTAGGTCATCTCCCGTAATAGAACAATGTTTTATTGTACCATGTCACATGTACTTCTGTGGTAATGAGCGGTAGCAGAATATAAGCTTCTGTGAATATTGAACTTTGCCTAACTTGTTTCTGTAGAACCGGTTCTAATGCAGTAGTGAGACTCATTTTGACTGAAAACATTCATTACTGTCGGGGTGATATAGGACATTGAAACATTGTGATTGGTTGATCATAGTTAATCATTTATCCTACCATGTTTACCCGTGCAATGAATATTTTCTCTTGTAAATGTTTGACTTGTTTTTGCACAACAAGCTCTAAAACTATGGTGACACATTTTTATCATCTCATAAGGTTGAGAGTTGAGACTTTCTATCAATTGCTTAAGATACTAGTTCAGGTTGAAATATCGGTCCAAAGAAGAAGCACAGAAGATCACAGTTAATACTTAACACGCTTCCTCTAGTAACGGGCGCGGATCCATGACGTTCTTCGGGGGTGGAGCTAAAATTGCAGTTTCACAAACTTGAGTTGGACCTAAAATTGCAGTTTCACAAACTTGAGTGGGGACTATAGCCCCCACATCAGAGGTTGGATCCGTCTATACCTCTACATAACACTTTTCTCGTGTGCACGATATTACTGAATGACATATCATAAAACCTAATCCTCGAGCTATTTTTCTAGTACCAATTAGTGTCCAACCAACTTACTATTTCTTTTATATGAACCAGAACATCCGATCCTTTCAAGGCACCAAATATAACGTAAGTTTTTTTTATCTTTCCCAGCAGAGTCTTCAAACAGACATTCACATGCTTAAAGAGTCCAAGTATCTACTAATTGTGTCAGTCAAACCTTGTTAGTTTATAAATCTTGGTTGATCTTTGTATAACTTAGGTGACCATTATTTTCACATATCATGTCAACATGTGAAAAGTAGAAATCAACATGGAAGAACATCTTGCCCTCAGAGCAATATTTGTTTTTCAGATGAACTGCCTTCTTATTCGTGAAACTCATCCATTGACAACAACAGAAACACAACAAGGTACAATTTGAATGCCAAACCCTAGCATTTTTTGGAGCCTAACTTTACCCCTTTTAGATTGATTGCAACCGGGATGTAAAAGGCCTGGGTTGGAAACATAAACCAAGAAGCCATTTAAGACGGTTCGGTTTGAACTTTGGCAAGTTTCAACAGCTTGCAGCTCTGATTGCAAAAACGAACATTAGCATAGAAGAGATGATTGTTGCGATGGCAAAATCACCTTTTATTTTGCTACGTCCGAATAAAATGATGGCAAAATCATCATCATCACCAACACCACAGCAGAACATCAATAACTGAAATAAACTTAAAACCATCCATGAACCATTTTCTGCATTGTTTGCAAATCGATAAACTAAATCCTTTTCTGCATTGTTTGAACAAAATCATACTAAAAGCAAATAAAGATACTTGCAACTAACGCAAGATAGCGCCATTCTGAAGCCAACCCATGCTACCATCACTTAGCAGTTAGCACTTCACCTCCTTCAATCCATGAGCAAAGTAGAGGAAAGTTGGGTCGGTGGCGCCTTCTTTATAATATGCAAACACCATTGTACTGTCATCGTGCATGCTCTCTCCCACAAAGCTGCAGCAGGAAACAAGAAGTTGATTAGATCAGATGTGACTTATGAAACTAGACCTAAGAAATACTCAAAATATCGAATGGTCTCAAATCAAGAAAAGGTAAGACTTACAATTGAAGGTCACTAAGCTTCGAGAGAAGGAACTTTGTGGCTCCTTCAATGTTCTTCTTAAACTTCTCTTGCTGCTCCGGTTCCAGTTTAGGTGTCAGCAACTTAATGTACTTCTTTATATAACCCACAAACTGTTTCTTGTCGAAAGGTGGTTGCTCCTGCAGTTGTTAGGTCAAACAGCAGATTCAGACATCCATTGATTCAAGAAAATGAGAGATGCTACTACTCAACAACAAGATAATAATAATAATATACCACAGAAGTCACAAGTTGTTTTACCTGGAGCCTAAATGTATCGACAATGTCAACCACCTTCACAGCCTGATCATCCACACCTTCATCGTCTTCTCCGCCTTCTGCTGAAGGGTTAGCACCAATGTCCACATCAACCGCCCCTTGAACAACCCACTGCAGTGCATATGTGTTTAGACATGAGCTACTTATAGTAAAAATAAGCTAAAACCCTAACGCTAAATTGAAGGCTGCATAACAAAAAGGCATCATGCTCCGTAAACTAGTACTACTTAGCCAATACGAAGTCTGGACCGAATTCAGTAGAAGAAAGATGAGTAGAATAACATACCTTGCCATCTACTTCCCACAATACCCCATTCTCGATTTCCCTGTAAGGGAATGAATCAGACAGAAGCTCGTCACCTGTGAAATTCAGTAAAGGGTTAAACTTTCTTGAATGGAGAGAATGCCAATCAAGTAGTGTGCAACAATTCAACAAACACTGAGTCCCAATATTCACCAAAACAATCCTTTTGTAACATACCAGCAAGACAATAAACTCAAAGTTCATACCTTGGTGGATGCTAAACTACAACAAATTTATACTTCACTCAACCTATAAACCTCTAGGTCCCAGTGCGATTGGTAAGAAAATTGCATGGAATCGTTAAACAAGGTGTATCTTTAGAACGAATGCTAGCACAGTTAAAGGGGATTGGTATTCCTCTCTAACATCGGGGAATGGTCATTCCGCCTTTACCGGAACAACCATCAAAACATACTTAGAACCTCAAAACGATTATTCATGATAAACATTAAACAAGGCTTGCGCAATTTTGATCACATTCTCATACTTCTGAATCCCACGCACCCAAAACCATAAAGACTGCAAAGCAGCAGCAGCGGACGCTGCATGTTTAAAAAGTTTAGTTGAGCCCCTAAATAAGCATTGTAGTTAAACTTTACTATAGGAATTCTACCACTCTGAAGATACCTAAATTACTAATATAATGCTTAATTTCAGAACCAAACATATTATATTGCTTGATCCTGACTCATCCTTATACCTGCCTCTCTGAATTCTTTAACAGCATAAATTAAGTTCTGACTGCATAAGTCAAAATTTGCACTGATTGGTACAACAAATACAAATTTTAAACACTGTTGTCCTAAATTACCAGTTCAGTGAGCAAAGTCCAAGAACTCATCCACATAAGCACAGGTATAAGAATTCTTCATCTCACCCAGCCATAACCCATAAGCAGAGAGTTGCAGACCATAAAATCACTCCAATCATATTGCCCAATTATACAAGCACAAAAACCCTAGGCCCAATTCCAAACTTGCACAGCAAAACCCAGAAACACAAGCCACAAGCTTTGTCATGAAAGCCAGTTTGATGAGTTATATCAATAACTAATATACAGATTATTCCCACAACAGCCAAATTCAACAGCTATAATATAAAAAAAAAAAAATGTCACCTTTTTAATCTAAGACGAAAAAGATCGACAAACAGCAGAACCTAGGGCTGAATCAGACGGCAATTATGAGATCATGGAGAAATCAAAACAGCGGAATCGCACAGACCCGGTATGAATCTTAATGAGATTTAATCGAACGCACACAATTACACGCAAAAAAAAAAAAAAAAAAAAAAAAAAAAAAAAAAAAACTGATCATGAAACACATGCTAGTACTAATTGATCAATCGTCAAAGATCGAAAGCTCAAGAAAGGAACAAAAAAGAATTACCGGTGAGAAGATCCTGATAAACCAACATTCTCGCGAAAGGAGGTTGCTTTCTCTCTCTAGAACAAGAACACAAAGAGCGAATTGAGCGAGCGAGAGAGAGAGGTGAACCAAACCACAGAGCCAGAGGAGTCGGAAGAGACGAGAAGGTGATTATTTATAGGGAGAGATTCTGTAGTTAGTGGATGATGAAATGACGGATTTGCCCTTTGTTCGGTTTCTTTCTTTTCGTATCCTTTTTTAGGGGTCGGGATATATTCGGTGGTCCTAATAGAAGGTGTATCGCTTTTTTGACTTCAGCTGCACCGAGTGCCGTAGCCTTGTGGCATATGCAAAGGGAAGGATCCAGATGCTTTCTCTCAACAAAAATTAACACGTGTGGGAATCCATTGCAGTCTCCATCCTTACTTAAATAAAGAACTAAGTGATGTCACAACCTTAGTCACCTAAAACTCCTCGAAGGGTCATCGCTCCCGCTCCCAAACCTCGCTCTAGCGCTTTCGAGGCTAAACTTCGCTCTAAAGGCGCTCCAGAAAATAGAAAGCTCGTTTTCGTAGGCGATTTATTTTTTAGAGTCAATTTACCATTAGTTTGGACTATATTTGATGATTAATCTCAACTTATTATGTGTCAGTTTGATAATTCAACTATTTAAACATTATTCTTCCTTATTGAATCAACCTATTTAACAATACTGACAGCACCTTTAATAAAAAATATTCTCATGTGTAAAATCACATTATCATATGTAAATATTAGTTTTCTTCATAAGATAATAGTAAATAAATATTATATATAGACGCTCTCAAATGCGATCCTTCTGAAACTAACCGTTTTTTCGCTCCCACTCTAGTTCGCGCTCCCGCTCTAGGTGTCTTAGGTCACAACCGATATCACACCTAAAAAGGAAAAAACATAACATTCTTAATTCATACTCTCTGACGATGAAGAAGTGATACCGAGGAAGTATAAGTTTTGTGGTCATTCTCATCAAGTATATATTACATGAAAGTCCAATCTATAATATGATTATCTCTAAACCGCACATCTAATCCACAACATCTCGATGTGGATTAGATGTGTGGCATACAATAAACCTTGCGGGTTATTACTAGCACTTTCGAGCCTTAAACATTTGTATTTGGTGCTACACATAAAGAAATGCTAGGACAATAATTCGCTCGGGTCGTTACAAATGGTATTAGAACTAACACTGGTCCCGCAAGGGCTCCGTAGGGGTGCGCCGCGATCAAAGGGGATACGTGACTGTGCACACTGGATGGGGCGTCGAGTATATAAGGTATGTGATTGTACTATCTCGTTCCACATCGAGATGTTATGGATTAGATGTGTGTTATATAGTAAACATTGTGGGTTACTACTAGCACCTTCTATGGTTAAACAATTTTATCCGGTGGTACAGATAAATAAGTTTTTGGGACAACAATCTGCTCGGGTCGTTGCACAAAATGTATGTACATGGTCTAAGATTCAAAGGTTTTATTTGTTTAGTTTAGACAACACATAATCCCTCTAACAGGTGAAATTTAATAGTTGGAGCCAAAATTTTAGGCATGAGTGAATTTTTGTTTAACATCGCGCTACAATTTAGTCGCCAACAAAAGTGAACATTCAGTTTTTGGAGCCTAAATTTAAGGATAAATAGGTGTTCATCTCACTTCGTGAGGAAACATCTTAAATTCTCTCTAACCTATCCATTATTCTCCATGCTGCCCACGTAAGAAACCCCCTTCTACTCAAATTCTTGTTTTTCTCTTCACACCCAACACTCTTCCTCTATCCTTAATTTTCTCAACCACATAACAATCTCTCATTCTTACGTCTTTTGTATAACCTCATATTCTCATGGCCCAAAATGCAACTTCTCTATCTCAACCAAACAAAAACTTGACAAATGAAGAACGACAGAAGATTTTCGAGATGCTATTGTTGCACAGTGAACGTGGAAAGCTGAAACGAGGACACGCAGAAGAAGTTGCCGCAATACTCTCTACGAGTGTGAAGAGTGTTTGGCGTGTTTGGGAACGAGGAAAGAGTTGTTATGTTCGAAGCTTACCAGTGGACGTGTCTAGTAAAAGGCCGAGAACAGTTGGTCGAAAGCGGATCCAAATTGACATATTCGGCATAGCGAATATCCCGCTCCGAAAAAGGTCATTGGCAAGTGCCTCAAAGATCCCAAAATCAACCCTTCACAGGCGGATTAAAGAAGGGCCGATTAGGCCACATTCAAATGCATTAAAGCCGGATCTATCTTCCGAAGAACACAGGCGGGCAAGATTGAAATTGTGTCTATCAATGCTTGAACCGTCTTCTCTTTCAACTAATCCGGTATTCAAAGATATGTACATATTGAGGAGAAACGGTTCTACCTGACTAAAGAATCAGAAAAGTACTACCTCTTGTCGGAAGAAGAGGAGTCGTCGCAGATATGCAAAAGCAAATGATTCATTACCACAATCATGTTTTTGGCAGCAGTTGCGAGGCCCGGATTTGAATCAGTTCGCAATGAACAGTTTTCAGGTAAAATTGGCATATTTCCA
Source organism: Linanthus parryae (assembly GCA_023055425.1). NCBI lineage: Eukaryota > Viridiplantae > Streptophyta > Magnoliopsida > Ericales > Polemoniaceae > Linanthus > Linanthus parryae. Next base: position 7,200,840 of record JALGPY010000002.1, read on the forward strand.
TTCATATTTCAAGAGCCTGCCAAACGAAAGAGTAAAAATCGAGTTGCCGGTACACTCGAGACAAAGTCAATTTTTCCTGTTAACAAAGACGTAATTCGTTTGTGTTTGATAGAAAAAGCCATTCCCGCTATCCAAGAGAAATGGCCACGTCAAGGAGTATCCGAGATTATTTACATTCAACAAGATAATGCTAGGCCGCATATCCATGAGCAAGCTGCTCAACTTTGTGAAGCTGCAACGAGTAACAGGTTTGACATTCGTATTTTATGTCAACCGCCTAATAGCCCAGATTTGAATGTGCTCGATCTTGGCTACTTTCGGGCTATTCAAAGCCTTCAACACGAATATGCACCATCAACCGTTGATGAATTAGTCCAATCTGTAGAAAAGTCTTTTGAGGAGTTGCCAATTGAGAATTTAGATAACGTCTTCATGACATTACAAAATTGCATGATTGAGATAATGGAAGTTAATGGAGGAAATACTTATAAAGCGCTGCATATGGGGAAAGCTAAATTGAGAAGTGGAAATAATCTCCAAACTCAACTTGAATGTGATGGCGCTTTGGTTGATCGATTTAAGGAATATCTACAAAACTAAGTAAGGTATGTACGATCGTATTGAATATTTTCTCTTTTTTTCCATTTATGATTAAAATCAAATTTTGTTTTTTGCAGATTTTTTGAGAGCCTCAACAGACTCTATTTGCGCCACTTCCCTCTCTGGACAGTGTTTGTTTGGTGTCTTGACCATGTCTAGTTTCATCTTATTGTTGGTTCTTTTTTGCAGCCTTTCATTGCTGTGCTTTTCTTTTCTTATCTACCAAAAAGAAATGTTGCTCTTGATGTTTATCATTTTGTTGTCGTTTGTGTTTTGAGTAGTAGTAGTATGTTGCTTGTGTTATTTTGAGAGTTTTGATGCAACTTCACTATTTTGTAGTTGGTGTACAATCATTGTTATCTCGATTTAATAATTGTACTTGTGCTAACTGCTTTGTTTTTTCCAACATTCAAAAGGGTAAAATTGGAAAACCATCAACTTTTGATGATTGAATTAACAAAGTGGAGAATTAATTTGGGACAGCTCAAAATGGAAATGTGGACAGTTATTATGGGACGGAGGGAGTATTAAATTATTGATGAAATGTGTGGGGTTTACTTTCAACTTACGTTTCACTATAGGGTTATTGTAGCAAATGTAGTGTGTTTCATTCACACGGAACAATAACCATTTGTTTTGTCACTTTATGTCATGAATTTTTTTATCTGTATACTACTGCTCATTGTTATAGCACTAGGTATTGCCCGTGCCTTGTGCCTTGTGCCAAGTAAAATCTTGAGCGAAAACATAGATTTTTCTGTCTGTATAATACTGCTGGTTATTGTTCCTGTTCTCGTCGCCATTCTTGTTCTTCTTCTTTCCCATTTTAGTTAATTACTGAACACTGAGTCACTCTAACAAGGTTTTAAGTATAACAAATTAAAAAAAATGGGGGGAATTGAAGTTGTGTTAGAGAGAGAGAGAGTCGTGGGATAGTGATGATTATCTACATACTGACAATATTCCCCTTAATGACGATGTATTACCTACTATGTACTTTTGTACAATTCTCTTTTTAATATTTTATTTATGTTTATAAAAAATGCACGGGCGATGGCCTTGAGATGACCAGGTGCCCGGGCGATGTTCACGGCAGCAGGTGGAGCATGGGCATTCTCCATGGCGCGAACAAGCCTCGCCACACGCATCTCCGATATGTTGTCCACTCGGAGCACGTTGGTTGTCCTCAACTCCACCATGTAGTCCATCCTGATAGCTTCAGCAGCAAACATGACATCAGTGGTATCTGCTAGTGTTGTCTCCTTCCTGGCCAATTTGTCACGTGCTTCATTGATCTCACGGTTCAGACGGGCTCTCTTATTGTTCAATGCAGAGATCTCTTATCAAGGTCAAGGACCCGCTTTAAACAAAACCTATAAGTTCTTAACCATAGCCAAAAGTAACCCTGCCCCGCCCAAAGACCATACCGGACTACCTATCCATTCACATTGAAATGGCTGCGTGTCGCAATGTCGCGCAAGTTTGGCTTAGTATGACTAGGTGCCCGGGCGATGTTCACGGCAGCAGGTGGAGCATGGGCATTCTCCATGGCGCGAACCACCCTCGCCACACGCATCTCCGATATGTTGTCCACTCGGAGCACGTTGGTTGTCCTCAACTCCACCATGTAGTCCATCTTGGAAGCTTTAGCAGCAAGCATGGCCTCAGTGGTATCTGCTAGTGTTGTCTCCTTCCTGGCCAATTCGTCACGTGCTTCATTAATCTCACGGTTCAGACGGGCTTCTTTATTGTTTTTCCATCATCTTAGATTATACAAACAAGTTTAAAGAAGCTTTAAATCTTTGTCGCCTATTTTAATTTTTTGAGTGTACGACAAGATTGACACGTACGGTGCGCTGGGTGCTCAAACTCGATGAGCGAATATATCATTATTTTTTTTACCCAAAATCCAGATCCAGAATTTAAACCATATAAAATTTTGTCCAAACATTAAACAAATATATGAGTTCTTAACCATAGCCAAAAGTAACCCAGCCCCGCCCAAAGACCATACCAGACTACCTATCCAATCACATTGAAATGGCTGCGTGTCGCAATGTCGCGCAAGTTTGGCTTGAGATAACCAGGTGCCCGGGCGATGTTCACGGCAACAGGTGGAGCATGGGCATTCTCCATGGCGCGAACCAGCCTCGCCACACGCATCTCCGATATGTTGTCCACTCGGAGCACGTTGGTTGTCCTCAACTCCACCATGTAGTCCATCCTTGTAGCTTCAGCAGCAAGCATGGCCTCAGTGGTATTTACTAGTGTTGTCTCCTTCCTGGCCAATTTGTCACGTGCTTCATTGATCTCAAGGTTCAGACGGGCTCTCTTATTGTTTTTTCATCATCTTAGATGATACAAACAAGTTTAAAGAAGCTTTAACTCTTTGTCGCCTATTTTAATTTTTTGAATGTACGACAAGATTGACACCTACGGTGAGCGGGGTGCTCAAACCCATGAGCGAGTATATCATTATTTTTTTTTACCCAAAATCTAGAACCAGAATTTAAACCTCCAAACATTAAACAAAACCTAGGAGTTCTTAACCATAGACAAAAGTCACCCAGCCCCGCCCAAAGACCATACCAGACTACCTATCCAATCACATTGAAATGGCTACGTGTCGCAATGTCGCGCAAGTTTGGCTTGAGATGACCAGGTGCCCGACCGATGTTCACGGCAGCAAGTGGAGCATGGGCATTCTCCATGGCGCGAACCAGCCTCGCCACACGCATCTCCGATATGTTGTCCACTCGAAGCACTTTGGTTGTCCTCAGCTCCACCATGTAGTCCATCCCAGTGGCGGAGCCAGGATTTCATCCAAGGGGGGCACAATTCAGCGTATTTCTACTCGTGCTTATAAGGTTAATTAGTTTTAAATATCATCAAAAACATTATAGGCTTCCCAACTCAGTGGTTAAAGCACAACTCCATTGACTTCAGACACGGGGGTTCGATTCTCCTTGTGAACGTTCTATTTTTTGTCTTTTGGCAAAAAAAAAAACAAAAAACAAAAAAACAAAAAAAAAACTCAAAACACGCATTGGGTGATTCGAACCCGAGACTCGAAGTTTGGAAGACGGGGACTTTACCAACTGTGCTAGCGCGTTCTTGGAATTTTAGGGGGGCACTTTAATATTTGTAAAGAGGCACTGTTAATTTTTTTTCACAAATTAAGGGCTAACTAGTATTTTTGGAAAATTTTGGGGGGGCGCTCCGCCCCTGGACCGGATCATTCTAACCATCCATATTCTCCAAGTATAACTCTCTCATTACCTCTGATGTAACTTGAGGAACATAGTCGCAACACAAGAACGTCTTTGTACTCCTCCTCTCACCACTAATCACTGCAGCAATTGTTTCATGCTCCTGCTCGATAAGCTGCATGAGGTTAACGAACACTTGCAAAGGGGTTTCTGGAACATCTCTTCTAAGGTTTAAGAGTTGTCTGCCGAGCTCATCAGACATTGGTTCAACAACGTCAAAAAAAGCACTTGTGTCAACCACAGCACTCAAGGGATCACCATATAATGCTTCTCTCAAAGCATTGGTCAAAGGGCCAGGATTGGCAATCAACTGAATAGCATCTCTAAACATATCAAAAGAAAGTAGAGTCTGGAAAGCCACATTGGCGTAACATGTAGCTCCAAAATTAAAGTAAGCTTTCTGCATGTGATCATTGAACATCAACTGAGCGAGTCGGATCTCATCAGCCCTAGTTTTCGTATGTCTCAAGGCTGAAAAATGCACCAAATGTGAGCAAACAGTGGCGGAGCCAGGATTTCATCCAAGGGTGGGGGGGCACAATTCAGCGTATTTCTACTCGTGCTTATAAGGTTAATTAGTTTTAAATATCATCAAAAACATTATAGGCTTCCCAGCTCAGTGGTTAAAGCACAACTCCATTGACTTCAGACACAGGAGTTCGATTCTCCTTCTGAACGTTCTATTTTTTCTCTTTTGGCAAAAAAAAACTCAAAACGCGCATTGGGGGATTCGAACCCGAGACTCGAAGTTTGGAAGACGCGGACTTTACCAGGTAAGTTTTCTCAGTTTTTTAGCTGCTGATTTTTTTTTTACAGTTTTTAGCTGCTGATTTTTTTTTACAGTTTTTAGCTGCTGATTTTTTTCTCATTTTTTTACAGTTTGTTGCTGCTGAAATTTTCAGATTTTCAGCTTTGTAGCTGCTGATTTTTTGTCAGTTCTTAGCTGCTGAATTTTTTACTCAGTTTTTTAGCTGTCGATTTTTTTTTTTAGATGCTGATTTTTTTTTCCAGTTTTTTTACAGTTTGTTGCTGCTGAAATTTTCAAATTTTCAGTTTGTAGTTGCTGAATTTTTGTTCATTTCTTTAGCTGCTGAATATTACAGTTTTTAGCTGCTGAAATTATCAGGATTTCAGCTTTTTAGCTGTTGATTTTTTGTCAGTTCTTAGCTGCTGATATTTTTTGAGTTTTTAGTTGCTGATATTTTTTCATTAATTTAGATGAATGGTGGATGTGCTACGGATCAACGACACCAAATCTCCAAAAGTTAGCTATTCGTGTGCTTAGCCAAACATGTAGCGCTTCGGGTTGTGAAAGGAATTGGAGTATCTTCGAGCACATTCATTCCAAAAAGAGAAATAGGTTGGAGCATCAAAGGTTAAATGATCTTGTCTATGCTCGTTGCAACTTGAGATTGCAACAAAGGTACTTTTACTAATTATTTCGTTTTTTAATTCTTTCTATTATGAAATATTTACTTTTTTCTTTCAAATAATACTTGTTCTTGTATGACGTAGAAACCGTCTTATGTGATACAACATTGATCCCATTGCATTGGATGTCTTTGATGATAACGAAGATTGGGTAACGGAGGATCAACCTCCAATATAAGTGTGGATGAACTAGAAGCCTTTCGTCAAGCTTTAGCGTCTTGTTCTATCAATGATGGTCGGGATACCCAAACTCATATTCCTTGTAAGTAGATGTTCATTTGGGTATAACTCGTATTATGTGTAATATTATCTTATAATAAGATGTATGTTTTCTAGGTGACATCAATGTTGAGGATTATGTTCATGTCGATGATGATGATGATCATATCGAAGATATGACTTTGTCCCCTAGATAAAGGTATGTGGATGTTGCTATTGAGACCAATGCAAATATGGCGACACGAGTTGATGTAGACGCAAATGACTTCGAAATGGGCGCTCCTTCTCATCCGTGGAATTTGGAAGACAATGAGTGATTTGGTCTTGTTCTAAATTCTTAATTTGGATGCTTGTAATATGAGAACGTTTTATGGTTGCTACATGTTTTGTATTTGTAAGACTATTTAAGTTTGCTACTTTGTTTTGTGAGACGCATGAACTCGTATGGCGTAACATCGTTGTGTCTTTGACTTTATGCTATTTTGGCGTATTATTGTGTGTTTTGGACTTTCGGTTATGTTGAATGTTTTTTAGCCGAATGTTATGTTTAATGTTATGTCTAATGTTATGATGATGTTTGTGAATTTATGTTGTTCACCATATTTTTATATAAATATTTTTGACAAAGTATTATTGGTTCATCTCATTTTCATATTATGTATTACATATTATTACATATATATAAATAAAAATAATAATTTTTATTAATTATTAAATAAACATGCAATTGAACTGATCCGACCACCGGTCCGACCGGTCCGACCATGAACCGGTGCCTCACCGGTTCGATGGCCGGTCCGGTTCTGAAAACTTTGCTACTAAGTATAGGACACATATAATACTTCCCTATAAGTACCACTATAACTATATTACAATGCTATTATTATTATTATTATTATTATTATTATTATTATTATTATTATTATTATTATTATTATTATTATCTAATGTATTACTACAACTACAAATAATATCATATTACACTAACTCTATTACTAAACCACTCCCCCTCTCCACAACACTCACAGAACAAACTTGGCCAGCAACAAACCCATATAAAAAACTGGCTTACAAGTGCACAATGTGAAATTGAAAGCAAGTGAAATAGGAATCCAAAACAGGAGGGTTTGAGCTTTACCGAAGGAAGGAATCGGGAAGGAGACGACAACGGCAACGGAAAAGAGGCGGAGAAGTCGCACGGCGGCGACGGAGCAGCGGCAAAACAGAGGCGGAGCTGGGCTTCGCCTGGTCTGGGTTTGTCGGACAGAGAGACGACAAAGGGGCGGTGAAGCGCCGGCGAAGGCCGGAGCTGGGTTGGCTTCAGCCTTTTCCGGCCGGCTTGTGCTCGGCAAATCGACGGAAGAGCGAGAGAGAGATCGAGGGAGAGAAGCAGTGAGTTGGGTGTGGGAATTCTCTGAGTTTCAGGTGGGTATTTATACCACTCAATTCGAAGATCCGGGGGGAGTATGAGTCCGATTGGCGGCGAACTTCCGGGTTGAATTGGGTCGAGATTTTGGGCGAAATCAATTTGCTTGGTGAGAAATTATCGATCCGTGATGGATTAGGATTGAACTAGGACGAGATTTGGGTGAAGAGGAGGGCCGTGGTGGTGGTGTTGTAGTTGGACTCGACGGTGATGGCAGAGAAGTCGTCGGGGAACAAGTCTCCTGGTGAAGGTGGGGGACAATTGGTCATCTAACCTCACCCGAATTCGGAATTGGAAATCTAACCTCCGAGGAAAAAGACAAACAACTTTTCCCTCACACAAATGGAGGTTAGATGCCCAATTTTGAATTGTGGCAAGGTTATAAAACAAAGAGGGATTTGTGGGGAGGTTTTAGTACAAATTTGAAGATGACACGAGAAGTAATCCGGTGTGGCACAGAGCGCGGGTCAAGCGGTGGTCGTTACGTAATAATTAATTAAAACGCGACATTTGGACACGATAAAAAAATGTTATACTAACCACAACTTTTAAAACTAAAAACTTATCTAACTTTTATAACTTTCTCTAAAAACAATATATAAAAAAATAAAATTTCAATAATATTTTTTTTAACATAATTATATATATATATATAAATATATATAACTCATGAAAAATAATAAAATTACTTTTATAATTCCTGCTAACGCCCCAAAATATACAATAGTGTCCTAAAAATACCTCCAAAATTACGGGGTATTAAAATAATGATATACTATTTGTTGTCTATTATGACTGCTTTTGTCAGCAATTGCACAACATCCAAACAGGCCATTTCCCATGGTAGGTTTCCTTGATTTATCCAAAAAGTAGATTCATCTTATGAAATTACCCAAACTATTGGTGCCTCTTTTCACAACACCTCAAAAAGAAAGGACTATTCTGAAATTTTCAGAACTTGTAGTCCAATTATCCTCGTTCCTCGCTCAGACAATAGTAAAAGGGAAGGTCCTCAAATAATCAATCGTCTCTCCTCAGATCTGACGGCTGTCAACAACAGGCGGTGAGAGAGAGAAAGAGAAACAGATTAGACGCAGAAGAAGAAGAAGAAGAAGAGCAAAAGCTTCAGTTTCTCCACACAAACCCTCACCTTCACCGATCACTCCCAATTCCAAATCTCTCAGCGATTCGTACACAGAGAAGAAACCCTAGCTTCGTCTCTCTCGCGTTCGGCTCCGATTATCGGCGAATTCCGGTGGTTTCGGTGGCGGAATCGTAATTTCCGGCTGCTATGGGCTTGGGCGAGGCTGATCTTCTTCTCGACGACGGCGACGGCGACGGAGGAGGAAGCGTTTTAGGTTCCTGCTCGATTTGCCTCGAAGCGGTGACCGACGATGGGGACAGATCAATTGCGAAGCTTCAATGCGGTCATCGGTTTCATCTCGGTGAGTTAGTTTGGAGGCTTTGATTGTGTTGTTGTTGTGTTCTATTAGCTTGATTGATGGAGATCTGATCAATTGTGTTGCTTTGTGAGTTGGCGGTAGGTTAGGAACAATTTTGATTGATTTTTTTTTTCTGTTCGGTAATTTGAACTGCTGATGGTTTTGATTAGTTAAAGTCTGTGCCTTTTGTTGAAGTATGCATGAATTGATACTACATTTGTAGTTTATCTCGATTGTGTTGCTGTTACTTATTAGCTTCATATGTGATTCGTGATCGGTGACATGGAAAGGGGTCCGGAAATTTATTATCTATGGTATTTCACTTGTAATATCAATCTATCAGCTTACCTTCTATGCTGAAAACTGTTTTATCATTCATTGCTGGTCTTCTAATAGTAGTTAGTATGCTTCAAAATAATTGAATTCATATTTGAGCTTGTATCCTTTGGCTGCATCTCTTCCTTAACTTCCATGTTATATGTATGGTTAGTTTGTGCAGAATGACTTTGATGTTTCACTTTTAGCTATGTAGCAGCACATTTTGCCTTAATAATGGTCTCTTAAAGAAAACCATATTTAGCTTTCTTGAAAAATTTGAGTACTTATGCGTTCATCACTTATCGTAAGTATTATCATGTTTATGTTCTATGGCTGGTTCTTTCTTCGGTGTCCGTGTAGAATTGTTTTTGGTCAGCAAAGAAGAAATATAGGCATGATATATGGAAGACATGTACTCACAGATACTCCGTGGACGGCACATATGCCAATATAAATATAACAATTTCTTTTTAAGTGGTATGTACTAGTGTGTTATCTTAACGTAATAAATTTTCTTTCTATTCATTGTTGATGCACCTTTTTGTACTATATATTAGAAGTGTTATTTTAGAAGAGTATACTTTAGACCCAAATACAAAACTTAGGATTTTAAGTTCCTCAGAAAAAAATGTAATCCCCTTTATTTTGATTCACATAAAAATGTAAATGATTTTCTGCAAGTAATACAAAATAGTTGTAGTTGTATTGTCAAGGAGGGCTGAGGAAAGCAAGTGGGGGATGCAAATGCAACGTAATCGTTCACGTTTCCACTGCTTGTCTGTGAGGATCTTTTCCTGTATTATACCTGGCCGTGCGTGAGAATATTCTCTCTCTCTCAGCATTTCAACCATTTTTCTTGACCATCTTCAAGCCTGATAGTTGCAATGAGATTGCGTGTTTATTGACTGTGGTGTATTTTGTCATCTTCAAGCCTGATAGTTGCAATGAGATTGCGTGTTTATTGACTGTGGTGTATTTTGTGTCCTTAGAAAAAGCCGTAGAAATGTTACTTTTGGGTTGCAAGGTTTTTAGTTTATTGGGTACTATATATGTAGTACTAAATTATTTGAGAAGGTATCATTAAGATAAATGGTTTATCTGAATATATTGATTGGGCTCTGAGGGAATTTGCTTGAGGTGGTTAAGTCAGGTCCTTTGCTGGCCCTTGAATTTCCTACTAACGATCAGTAATTCGGCAGGGATTGTAAAAGAACTAGAGAGTTTTGTTCCGAGGAAGTTTTATACCTGCTAATTGGATACCCTCCTAACATCATTTTGAGCTACACCCTCATGCTGGCACAGCAAAACTTGGACATGAACAGGACATGTGTGGATTCTTAAAGCTGCACTTAGAGGCTGATTTTTGAACTGTGAATGTTGTCGATGGATGGTCCCATATCTTGTGTTCAAGATCACCATCATGTCTGGACTTTGATTATTAAGGCTGCATAGGTTTTACGTCTTTGGACTTAGTACGTGGGCTTTTAGCCGACTTTTGTTGATAGCATCTTTAGTGGTAAAACATGAAAATATGTAAGTTTTCATATTTTTGACTTTTGTGTAAGGATATTTTATAATACGGACTACAGAGTCCAATAGTGTAATGCATTTAATTTTTTACAATAACGTGGTTACTCATACATAATTCAATAAATTAATTAAAATATTTAAAGAGGAGAGATATATACACAGAAATTTGAGTCCCTACTTTATTGCTAGCTATTAATGGAGAGGAAGATGTATATACATAAAATATGCATCCCAGTTTCTTTATATTTTGCTTAAAATTGAACTTTGCATAACCTATTGAAGATTGTTAGGGTGGGGCTTAAGGCCAATTTTGTGGAATCCTATAGTAGTCATGCGCCAATGGAAGCGTAAGAGTATCATTTTGTGTTGGATGAGACAGAAACTGCTTCGAAAAATGAAGTGGACTTTAGTCACATTACCTACTTGATACAGGCCATGTTGCACCTAATTATAAATTTAGACTAGTTTTCAGCAGAGACCCAACATCTGTTCAGTGATTCCCTTTGAGCCGAGAACTTACGCAGTCCTTTTAAAATCTTCACAATTATGGGAACATGATTGGCTTCCAGTGTAGTCTTTTGTTGTGGTACCCACGTGAACTTGACACGACATGGGATACGAGTTCACTATCTGAGTGGAATCTTCTGTAACGTTTCTTGGACTCATCACAGCTGGTTCGAGGCCGTTGGGGCTCACAGGAAGCACTCAGTCCCAGTTCTGTTATAGTCAGTTACAGAAACAAAAGCTCGGTGTCTATCTGGTTTCTTCCATAATTAATGTTCCTTCAGTCCTCAGGAGTCTTGCGCCTTGATGATGCAGTTGTTTCCTTATCTTACTGGAACGTTTGTTTATTTTCTAATTTATACTGGACTTAAACATAAGACAGCTATTAGCCTACGGCTTCACTCACTTGCATGAAATCAGTTGAGCCATTCGTGTAACCAGAAGATGGCTCGGGAATCATTTGGAGCCTGTGAACTTAGTATATCGTGTACCCCCAGATGCAGTATTACGCCTGGCACATTACTGTCCGTGGTAAATTTAAGTTATAACAGGTCAAATATTACAACTAAAATACTGAGAACTGTTTGCGACTTTTCAAACTTCCCTGCATATTTATATCTATTTTTATGTATGTAGTAATACCCTAGTATATATGAATCCCATTCATCTATTACTTGGTAGCATAGAGATGTACGTATTTTGAATGTGGATAGCCCTTACTATCTTTAATTTTGTATGCTGCACCTGTACATTAACGCTTATTAATGGGATCGTATCCTACTCCTGGGAGGGCCCACGGATCTGACAGCTTGATTCATACCCTATCTTACACCTGCACAGTGGTCCGGTAACTTAGATTACACCCTACAACTTTGAGTAGTAACATTTACGGTACAAATAAGTGAAACTACCAATCAACTAGAAGGGTATAAAAGAGATTAGAAAGAGCCAATCACCTGACATTATTAAGTGACTATATAAACTGCTACCTAATGTAGTAAAAACTTGAAAGATTTTGTAATTGCTGAACTTGAGAAGTTTTCATAACTTCCCAGGTTTCAGCTATCTTCACATGTCAGGCCAATCCGCTGGGTTCGTTTCCCATTTTGTGTCTCCAAGAAAATATATGTGCTCAACATGATTCGTTTCCGCCTGCAGTTTCTCAAATCTAATACTCATCTGAATATTACCCCTTCTATACTGTCCAGTCTTCACTAGAATAACCACCAAACCTAACCTGATTTTTTTCCCGACATGTGTATTCTTTTTTGTAAAATCACTTCATGGTTGAGGAGTAGATTGTGTATTTCCTAATGTAATATTTTATTTCTTAATGTAATATTTTCATATCGTAACGATTATCACAAACTGATATGTCGCTGTCACATTTACGTGCAGATTGCATTGGTTCTGCATTCAATGCCAAAGGAGCTATGCAATGCCCCAACTGTCGAAAAATTGAGAAAGGTCAATGGCTTTATGGCAGTGCTAGTCGTTCGTTTCACGAGTTTAGTATCGATGAATCGGCCCAGGATGAGGATCTTTATGACCTAGCTGAGATGGTAAACCAATTACCGATCTGGGTTTTGCTTTCTCTTTTTTTAGTAGTTATTTATCGCTCCGTCAATCCATGTTATTTTGAAACTTGCTGGTGGTATGCTCGGTTAGTTGTTTGTGCGTGCTTTGCTATATTCCATCATTGATACCACTTAATTTAGAGTTAATGGGTGTAACGTACACACAGTGAAGTTATTCATTGATCAGTTGTGCATGCTTAGCTGTCTCACTGAAGTTTGCCGTTTATTTGTTGCCAAGCTGCTAGTAGACTGCTACCAAGGATTTAAATTAACGGTACGGCCAGCGTATCGGTAGCAGTCGCGGAAAACGGTTTTGAACTGTAACGGACAATCCGTAACGGGAATCTGGGACCAAACGCATGAATGTTAAAAATCATAAAAAATGCACAAAAGTATTGTTAAAACATTGTCCTTTTAATATAAGTTAAATCAAATATAATCTAACACAAACAAACAAATCCGTAACTCCTAACTACCTAGTTGCAATCAAATAGTCAATATATACTATGAAGAGATAAGGTCAAATAGTCAATATAAGGTTATAAGTATTCAACGAGATATGTGGGTTAACCTACAGCCACAAACACTAGAGAGAGAGATAGGGAGGGAGAGGGAGAGAGTGGAGGGAGAGGGAGAGAGTGCATTCGGTCCATGCGACGAACCTAGAACGGCGACTTCGTGGGCATCGATTTCTTGGGCTTCCACCCGATGGAACGCAAAGATACGTGATTCGATTGCTTAGCCCTCTGATTCGTATTCTTCTTCCTCTGATTTCCAGTTGTTCCACTGAAAATGGGACCGAGTTTCTACCGAAACGGGGCGTATCACCCGTAAACCGAGCGAAACGGGGCATATCGGACGTTTTGTATGTGAATCCGGTTCACACGTACCGTACCGGCGAAATCGTTTTCGGTGCCCACCGTTACCCTTCCGAATCGCCCACTATGGTACGATATTCACCAATATTTAAATCCTTGGTTTATACTTGCTTCAAATTTATGTGCGTTGTAGACATCAGTTCTGATGCAGCAACTGTTTTGTAGTCTTTAATGTGAAAATATTTCTGCTCTGGGTTCCACTGGAAACAACCTTCAGTCAGATGTTATAATTGTAATTCAATGAGTCAGTCACGTCACACCTTAGCCCGGCAATGTACATCAACCTTCTCTCTACAGTGCATTTAGAGTACTGCCTTACATTTGAAGAAACTATAAGATAATACGAACACGTACAAGAACTTTCTGAATCCAAAATACCACCCTGGATCTGTAGTTATATTTATATCATTCCAGGATTAACAATTTTGTGACAATAAGTTCAGACGTTCAGTTGCATGAAGCATCACAATACCCATAAGTAGTCACATCTAATATATGGCTTCGAAATTCTATTTATTTCTAGTACAGAAGCAATGGTGATTGAGGTTTGTCAGTTGTCACTCTCAAGATACCTCCGTTAACCGTGTGTTTTCTTCACCCTTTGATTTCACCGCCTATGTGGATGTTTCTAATTGGTAATACTATTATAGAAAGATCTTAAAATAAATAGTTACCAACAATCACATCTTGACATATAGGATGTGAAATTAAAGGGTGAAGAAAAAAGGGTGAAGCATAGCGGCCCTCTTTTATATATACTTATTTATATATTAAATTTATACAAAAAATTGTTCTACTGTAAATGATGCCTAAATGCATATAAATTAAAATAGATGGAATGGAAAAACAATGATTAAGATCAGTACAAGAAGAAGACTTGAGAAGATGGGCAATAAGAAGACACATACTTTATAAACACGTGGAGCTATTTTGGAAATCAGAGGTCGTCAAAATCTTTGAGCTCATCTTGAAGTCTTGAAAGTCTCCAAACCGTTTTCTCTCTGTTGATGTATATGTGGCCGGGGTGTAGGTTGGTTCAGAGATCTTTTAGGAATAGTAATACACATCATATCTTATTTACAAGTAATGGCCCTTATCTTTTTAACTTATAAAAAGACTCTGGGGTTTTACTTTAGCCCTTTTAAAAGGGGGCACGCGTCCCCAGGAAGTTCCTCATTAGTTCCGGACTCAATATTTTTACGGGAATGCCATGTGGCGTTCCGGATGAGTTCCAGAGTCCGGGACGTTTCGGGGACGTGGACCGTATGTTAGTTAGGATGATTTAATAAGTGAATGTATCTCTTAAACTAATTTTTTGTTAGAAGAGCAACACAGTTAGCATATCATTAAAGACTACGTTGCTCAAGAAGACATGCCTCTACGAACAAGTGTTCCAGATAAAAGTAAAAAAGCTACAAATTATTTTGGATTCTAGAGTTTCTTATGATATTTGAGGAGTTCAACCATCAATAGTAGTTTTAAAAACTGGACTGGCTGGCTCGACCAATGCCTGAATCCGGCAGTTTTTTGATAATTTAAAATTAATCCTATCGCCTATATGCTGAGAATCAAACTGAAGGCCCCAGGTTTGAGTTGGAAGCCATTTCGTCACTGGGGCAACCACATATCTGTTTACTAAGAAGCATGTGTGTTGGAGCGGGTGCAGGAACTGGGTGCAGGTGTGTTAAATTTTCAAAATATTAGGATGCAGGTGCGGTCGAGGTGCTGCGGGTTCATTTATAATTATATTTTATGTATACTGTTACACCAATATGAAAACAAAAACAAAAATAATCCTAACCATAAATAAACCAATTGCTAGTGGACAAAGATAAAAAAATTGACTATATAACCTGCACTCACAGATTTGTATACACTATAATCTCTCTCTATGTAACTATGTAAGAACCAACAGGAACACAATCACAGAGGAGACTGAGAGGGACGGAGAGAGAGAGAAGGAAGATCATACAATCCATGGCTGAAGAAGTCGATGACGGCGCCGGAGAACTTGACAGAGATCAACAGCGAGAGGCGACGCCTGGGGCGATGACGCCTCCTTCCCTTATCTGCTCGCACTCTCTCTCTCAGCCGCCAACGCTGCTAGGGCAATGAAGTAGAGACGTATGTTTTTTTACACATGTTTTTTTAAATGGACTTCCATTATTTGCGAACCAACTCCCTTATATTCTTAAGCTAAAAAACCTAGCTCCACTGCACCCATCTGCAATCACGCACCAGAAAGCACCTGGTTCGGCAGCTGGGAGAGGCCCCGTGCTTCTTAGTCTGTTAACCTGCGTTCACATTTTACTATAACCAACCACTGTTAGTAATTTCTTTTGTTTGAAGTTTGAATTGCATGTTTCTACTAGTAGAGAACTTTTTTCATCGTACTCACAAAACAATGACCATTTCCAGTCTGACATCTGTTGACATTACGATACGGAAGAAATTTAATACTCCGTCCGTCCCATAATAACTGTCCCCTTTTGAAAGTCCAACTTTTAAGAGGACATGCATTTATTATTACACACATTATGGAGTTTTGTATTGATATTTTAAAGAATATCTTTTCTTTCTCAACTTCCAACGCAATAATAATAACTTGTTAGTGGAGACTATTGTCAGTGTGTCCACTTTCAAACATAAAAAATGGAAGTGGACAGTTATTTTGGGACATCTCAAAATAGAAATGTGGAACGGAGGGAGTGTTAAACAAAGTTTTTTAGGGAACTTTATAGTAAGACACTTATGTATTATTAAATCAAAATTGTATTATCATTTCAAAGGACAAATATCTTTTTTCTGTATAATTTCTTGATATGTTTGTCATATTTGAGTATTAAGGTGACTTTTTTCATTAAGTTTATAACGTACTTCCACTGTTCTCTATCTATATCTTCACAGTTTCCATTTTACCAGTATTTGCTGGATCACTTTGATTCCGTGATTTGATTAGTAAAACGATGCAAGGATTTGATAATCTTTGCATGATGTTGTAGAGTAAACTTTATTCTACAACTCCATGTAAAAATTACCAAAACAATTCATGCGTTTTGCAATCAAATGGTCAAAGTGATCCGGTTACGGAAGAAAAAGTCCAACTGTGAAGATAGATAGAGAACGGAGGTGGTATTTTTTTTAAATGTAATTATATTATTAAAAAACGGGCGCTTCAACCACTGGTCCGATTGGTTGAACCGAGAACCAGGCCCTGACCGGTTTGACGTCCGGTCCGGTTTTGGAAACTACGCCACCCGTAGCTTTCAATCAGCATTTTTTGTTGACCGAATAAAGAGAAAGATAGAAGTTTTTTAAATTTTTGAAGAATCAAAACAATTCACTTCCTTTTAAAGGAAAAACTTCTCAGAGACTGAATTACTGATCTAATTCGTTTGAACTTAAATTTCTTCTTTGATTTACGTGTTTTATCATCTCACATTAATCAGAGTCTTGACGGCCAGTGGAGCTTGTGCCAGTCCTATTTTTCTAATCTGAGGTGTATTGGCATATGTAAAATCTTGGATGCCTGATGAAGCTTGAGACAGCTGTCGTTTGAAGGAGTCAATTGTAATAAGTATGTTTTGCAAACTAATTTGTGTTTCCATTGCGAACACTTGTTATGGGAGAAAAATTGTTTTTACGAAATGTCTAATACAAATTGATGTTCTATATTACTATTGTTCATTACAAACACTTCTAGGAACATCGTAACTGTAATTTGCTATCCTGTACATGGCTATGTATTGACTATATTTGATGCTGCTTGAGTTGTGAAATCTGATAAATTAGAAAGAATCTAGATAGTACACCTGTAGAAGACAAAATCAAGGAGAATTCTTTTTAGGTGGTTTGATCATGTGTCTCATAGTCCGGATGTCCCACATAGAAGAAGTGATACAGTTCTGATCGAGGGTTGTAGAGGAGGTAGAGGGAGAGCAAACCTGGGTAGAGAAAATTAGACACGGCTTAGTCAAATTGAACCTAAGGAGGACATGAGTTTGAACAGACACAAATGGAGACTCTCGATCCTTGCAGCCGACCTCGGTTGGACTGGGAAAAAAGGCTTGTTGTTTCTGTTGGTTGTGGCTTATCGTGTTCTTTGCTATAGGTTTTTTAAATGAATGTTTCAGCTTAATGTTCCTTGACGGATTTGTTACTCTTTTGTTTATGTTGCAAGAGTATTGTTTCATGAAGGTTATTAGTTGTGGTACCTTTTCCTCATGTAGATGTTTTTTTGCAGTCTATTGGGGTTCATTGGTGCCCATTCGGTGGATTGACGCATCTTCCATCAACTTTCGAGTAAGTAAAATTGTTTGAATTTGTATTTGTGAATGAGGTCCTGGACTTGAAATTTCTGTTTCATGCTAAAAGTCGTTTCTTTTTGGTTGTTCTATGCCTCTGCATGTTTTTCCGGAGTCTTGTGGTTCCTGTTGAATCTTCCCGAGTCTTGTGTTTCATGCTCAATGGTTTCTTTTTGATGTTAAAGGATGGAGTGTCTGTGTTGTATAATGACTTACTGATTATATGACTTTTAAATTGTGTAGTGGCATTTCTTACTTGGCTTAGAGTCTTCTAGTATGCGTAAGAAGATTCAACAGGCTTCCTACGCCCTTTAGGAAAACTCGTTAGCTTTTACCCCCTACTCTCTCCTGTTGCATGCTTGTTCTGGAGCTCATCCTAAATGTTCCAGCAGTAGCTTGGGTTGCTCTGCGATGATCTGAACTTTTCTACTGGCTCGAGCGAAGAGGTAAGGCACAGAAGAGAGCTTGGGAAATTACTGCCCCCTCAGCAGTTATGTGACAAGAGAGAAATCAATTAACTTGTGAAGCATCAAGTCTTCTTTTGAGCATATTCTGTTTGTACAAGAGCTTCTTTCTGCAGGCTTGGGCAGAAGTTAAGGGTGGGAAGCACATAATAGAGTTTGGCGAGAGAGAGATCAACAGACTTTTGAGGGCATTGGGTCTTCATTTGTGCATTTTCTGGCTGGCAGCAGCTTCATTCTTGCAGTAGCCACACAGCTTATCCTTTAAAGCAACAGTTGATATATTTAATTAATAAATTTTCTCCAGCTTTTAAGCTACGACTTGAGAGTACCATGGCTTATCAGAGCTTAGCATATTCTCTGTACTTGTATTACTCTTACCTTTTAGCAAGATTTTATTGAATTAAGGAGAAGAGACTGGTATCAGAGGACGGATTAGTTAACTACAGACGTATGTCAGCCTACCCCATTGTCACAACCCTTTGCTTCAACCATAAAATGGAGGGTCTGACCTGCCTATATAGTATATACCTAGTAGTTAAGGGTACGTGTGTTTTTTTAGGATTAGGGACTAAAAATAGTCCAAGTATTAGTTAATACTGTGTTTGGTTGTTCTGGACTAAATTTAATACCAGTACTAAATAGTGAAAATATGATTTTTAAAACCCCAAATTAGTCCCCTCTCACATGAGGGTATTAGCTGGATTGGACTATTTGTACCTTTATGGTGAATTAATGCTGCACGAAACCATACACATTTTTAATTATAGTTCAGCTAAAACAATCCAATCCTATCCGGAATATTTAATCCAGTCCAGTCCTATCCGACTAGTCCTGAAAACCAGGCGTGCCATAAGAGGTTTTCTGGAAAAGGCCGACCTCTCGCTACACAATGGGTGGGAATCCGTCAAGCAAAAAGAAGTTTTCAAGTCTTCGATTGATTCTTATTCCTTCATCATTTTTTAACAAAATGATTATAGAGTCAGTCTTATGCAGCACTTTCTTTCCCTTGGCTAGAGGCTGAACCACTGAAGCAATCGCTAGCAAAGCCTTGGAGGGCAGTCCACAAATGTGGCAATATAGGAGGATGAGGCCATCCATGATAAAAAAAAAAAAAAAATGAGCCGGTTATCAACATCTCTTATATTTGAGCCTTATGCCCAATGTGTGGAATTCAATGGGATAAGCTGATGTTATATCTCGTCACACTGAATTGTTGTGTTTGAGTGCTAAGGTCCAAAGTTAAGAGTAAGGCAGCCCTGATACACTTAGTGCGATATGTGATGACGTCTAGAAAAACAGTAAAATCTACTGGCCATAATTGTTTATTTCTAGGGAACATGTAAAGCTAAGCAAACCCCTGGCCTCACAATCCCAGTCCCTCTGTCAAATCCATGTCTTTATGCCCTGATGAAATATCAATGATTCCACAGCAATCTTCAACCACATTCTAATTATCCCCACTGATATCCTCTTAACACATCTCCAAAGGTGGGGGCAGGGGGCAAAAGCACTAGTTTAATGTGCAAAGAAAATTGCAAAATATTAAGCTCCGGCAGGCAAAAAACCCTTTAGTTCTACAAAGCATGTATCATCCTCCGTTAGCCTCACATCTGCAGAGTTTAACTACCTCAACCATGAAATTATACTACATACATGATATTATCAGAATAAGTAATCAAAGTACATTTATGCAGATTTCCAAATGAATAAGATTTAACTATTTTGCCTGTAAAGCATCCCACTCAAGGAAAGATTTGTGGAATTGCTTCTTTA
Organism: Linanthus parryae; assembly: GCA_023055425.1. Lineage (NCBI taxonomy): Eukaryota > Viridiplantae > Streptophyta > Magnoliopsida > Ericales > Polemoniaceae > Linanthus > Linanthus parryae. The sequence goes on from JALGPY010000002.1 coordinate 7,220,575, forward strand.
AATGATGTTACTCTTTGTGAACACGACATTTATACTTGTCAGTTTCACAGTGGCATTCTAGTATCTTCTCATGTTTTCTTTTTTCCTATTGCTGCAGTGAGGGAGAATTTGCGGCAACTTCGTGTAAGACTTCTGTCCTAGTTTAATATATTTTTCCCTTCAATATCGTTGTCTCAAGACTGTTTTACGCCTTCGTCTCATGAGAGTTTGTTAACAGCTTATAGTTTTTATCTGTAGTTCATAGTCTTGTCAGTCAGAATGCTGTTTATGCTGAGCATGCTGTTGCACAATCCACTACTCCATATATTGCCTATCTTGAAGCCGTCCACCCTTCTTCATCTAGTTCCAGTGGGAATCTTGATGGTTCTAGTTACAATACCAATTGGGGGCCATCTGTTCATAGTGATATTCCATCTTATGCTTATCCTGCTATGGATGTTCATCAACATAGGTGGGAGCATCACTCAACCTTTCCTACATCAATCAACCGTGGTCTCCCCGATTCTTCTATTACTCAAAGAGCTGCTGGACCAAGTTATGACGCACCAAGATCAGGATCTTTTATGAGCCCCTACCTTGTGGGTCCTAGGTAAGCAAAGATCATTTTTTCCCCGTGCTTGCTTAGTTTGTAGAAGTAACTTTCTTTTTCTGTTCAATTGATCTTCCGAGTGTGGATTGTTTATTTTGGCATCCGTAAGTCTACACACGTACGTCCTCTGTTGTGTGGGGGTTTAGATGGGCCCACTTTAGCGTTCGGTAGGCACCGAAGAGGGTTTCCTGGTTCATAAGATTTTCATTTTCGCTCCAGTAGGACTATTGTTTTAAGCTAGTTACACTTGGTAGCTAGGAGGAAACGGACTTTACTACATTTGGGGTTAGTTTGGCAAAGCAGCTTATAAGTCATTTAGGGATTACAAGTTGAAGCCAGCTTATAACTCGTGTTTGGTGTGGACTTATAAGCTGAAATTTTGGATTTCGACTTTATAACTCCGTGTAAAAAAAAGGTTGTAGAAAAAGTCGAGTTTTTTAAGCTTTTCTTGAACCTTTTCACTGGACAAACTTTTTCACCGAACACACGTAACCTTTTTCTTCTAGTTTTCTGACATGAGCTTATAAGTCAACTTAAGTTACATAAGTCATACGAAACCAACACTGGTGAGCTAAAAAGTAGGAAACCTAATTAGCAAGTGAACTGTCTAGCCTAGTGGAGACCAACTTTTACCAGTCTGACTCTCTATCTAGCCGCTATTTAAGTTTAACTAGTTTATTTCGGACTCTTGCATTTCATCTTTTTACTGATATATGCGAATTTTTGGTTGATGTAGTTCTGCTGCAAGAGCTGGGAGCTCAGTAACATCTTCTATGGTTCCTCCTCACCCTGGCAGCGTTGCTCGGTCTCGCCATCGCGTTCAAGCTCTCCAAGCATACTTTCAGCAACAACCCAGCAACTCTCCATCATCAAGACCCATCACTTCAAGCTCAAGAAGACCTAGCACCAGCCATAGGAGCATGCCTCAAGTTCAGTCCTCCATGTCTGACCAGAACGATGGATTCTACTACTTCCCACCACCGTCATCTGGGCACAACTTCCAAGAATCAGACAATCCTATGTTGAATCACTCAAGAAGCCGTCTGAACTCCATCGCGTCGAGCCAAGGCGAAAGAGACGCGAATTGGGGGCCGTTTCATCAGGTTGGGGGGTCGGATACAGCAAGTGTCTTTCTCCCAAGGCATGGATCTGACTGGATGACATATCAATCCCAGCACCATCGCTAGTAGAAGAAGACTATTTATTCGTACTTTGAAATAATTTTGGTTTCTTTCTTTGTTGGTGAAGAAAAACTGTGACTGCTGCTGCTATGGCTGAACCAAACATTATGTATGCTTGAGAAACATCTTGTTGTGGTGTTTGGACTTCAGTGTCTGTCGAGTCTATCGGCCGATCTGGATTTCAGGTGTGGCCCTGAAGTTTTAAATTAAAACTTTTTAGAACTATTTTTCTGGTGTGCTGGTCTGCATAAATAAGTCTGTATGTGTGCATGTGTGGTATACAATTTTTTGTTTCTTTTTTGTTGACTAACGGGGGTAGTGCTGCGATTTCGGTTCGGTTCACCCGAGAACCGAACCGAAACCGGGAAGAAAAGGACCGGCCATAAAGAACCGGAACCGAACCGAAGACCCGTAGAACCGGACCGAACCGGACCCGGGGGGTCTCCGGTTACGGTTCGGTTATGGTAAATTCCCGGACCGGAACCGGAACCGGAACCGGTGGAACCGGAACCGGAACCGGAACCGGAACCGACCCGGAACCGGTGCAACGGTCATATTTTCAAACGGTCGGAAAGTGAGCCGTTGGAGTGTTGGAGAAGCCTCGAACGGTCAGTGACCGTTTGGGCGTTTTTACTATTTTTTTTTTTCACCTTCCCTCCCCTTCCTTTAAATCCTATAAATACCCAACACATCCTCTCATTTTTTTCACACTTCATCAACAAACTCTCTCAACATTTCGCACAATTCTTCACTCAAAAATCATCCTACACTCTCCAATCTCCATATTCCTCAATCCTTAATTCTAATTTCCACACACACTCTCAAAAATCAAAATCGCTCAAAAATCGTCATACGCTCTAGTCTTCATAATTCGACAAGCAAGAGCAACACTTCTTCCATATTCGGCAACGCATCTTCAATCTTCGACTTCTCGCTTCACCTCCAAGAATTATTCTTGGAGTTTGTAAGTTTTATTTTTTGTTGTTTATTATTTGATTGTGTTATTTTTTGTGCTTTATTTGTAAAACTTAATTTTTTTTAATCACATTTCCATAAGAAAAAAATGGCTTCTTCTTCTCGTGCAAATTTTGATGACCAAAACAACCAATACGTACCCATAATCGAAGAAATTGATATTGATGATCAAATGGACATTTTATTCCCTAATACTTTAGACGATATAGAGGAAAATGATCCGAATTTAGGTAGTAATAAAAGAACACGTAATGCGGAAAAACCTAAAAAAAGCCTCGTTTGGGAACATATGGATAAATTACCCGATGGTGTAGACGCCAACGGTAAACCGAAATTTAGGGCTAAATGCAAACATTGTCAAAAAAGTTTTGTGTTGGATAGAACCGGTGGATTATGATCACTTAGAAAACACTTACAAAATGTACACGGACTTTTGAAAGATACACCCGCCGTAGGCGACACGATGCTCCAAACCCAACTAGGATTCGACGCACAAGGCAACGTAGTTCCTTTTGTCTACGATGAAAATAGGGCAATAAATGCATTATCTCATTATATGGTGGCAACCGAAAAACCCCTAAATATGACCGACGACCCCGAGTTTGACACGTTAGTACAATTCGCTTTTTGTCCGGCTTATAAGCATATTAGTAGACACACTATTAGAAAAAATATAGTGGGAACATATAGTGAGAGGAAAGCGGAACTTATGCAAACATTTTTTGATTCTAATTTCATAGTTGGTTTAACTTCGGATATGTGGTCGGGTAGAAATAACAAGGGATATATTTGCGTCACCGCACACTACATTGACACTAATTGGATTTTACAAAAACGTGTTATTGCATTTCAAGAAGTTGCCTATCCTCACAACGGTGTAAACATAGGAGAAGCCATAATCGATATTGTTGAAGAGTGGGGAATTGATCGACGAATTACATCAATTACTTTTGACAATGCATCGGCATGTGATAGTGCGATAGATCATATTCGAACTTTGATACAAACACCATATCGCGAAGAAATCGAACATGTTCGTTGTGTATGTCACATTATAAATTTAATTGTACAAGTTGGTTTGAAAAAACTAGAAGAGTATATTTCTCCTATTCGTGATGCTATTCTCTTTATTGCGTCTTCAAACAAAAGACAAAAACTTTTTGGGGATTATTGTGCTAAAATAGGCAAGAAAAAAAGAAGGTTTGGGGGAGATTGTAGGACTAGATGGAACTCCACTTATTTGATGTTAAAAAGTGTTGAAGGTTATGAGAACACAATCACACGATTTTTGAATGAAAATGGCAATCCCGGATCCGTTACACAAAATGATTGGAACGTCGCAAGTGTCTTAAGAGAGTTTCTTGAACCATTTTATGACGCCACTACTATTCTTCCGGGTGTTTATTATCCTACTACTAACAACGTTATTCCACAACTATTGTTTTTAACGTCGGCTTTTCAACAATATAGGGAGAATGAATTTTTATACGAGGCAATTAACGACATGGAAGATAAATTTCTCAAATATTTTGAAACGATCCCTATGATTTTTTGTTTGTCAAGTATTTTGGACCCAAGACAAAAGGATGCTTCCGTAGGTTTTATGCTAAGCCAAATACAAGAAAACATGACTACCACATTTAGACCCGTAGTGATATCACCAACTATTGAACAAGTTAAACAAGAACTTAATGTTATGTACGATAAATATCTTGCTAAATTTGGTGTTAGTGGTGGTTCTCAAAAATCATCGAGCGATCCGAAGGGTAAGGGCAAGGGTAAGAGTAAGTACGCTATTGGTTCTTTATTTAAGGGTACACAAGCCACACCCACCGGGACTAGTTGCGTCTCGGAATTAACGTTGTTTCTCAACCAACATTATTTCATAAACATGTCGGAGAGAGACATAGAAAATTTTGATATACTTGATTGGTGGAAAAATTATGAAAGAACTTATCCAATTGTTTCTAAAATGGCACGTGATTTACTAACCCCTCCCGCTTCTACAGTCCCTTCCGAATCTACTTTTAGTGCAGGTAAACGAGTTTTGTCGGAGAAAAGATCGTGCCTAACCTCGGAGATTGATACGGGTCAAACGTATCTTCATCAACCGTATTATTTAATTATTTATTTAATTGTTACTTAGTATTATTTATTAGCGAGTTTATTTATTTAAATAGCTTGATTAGTTTATTTAATTAGTTAGTAGATTGGGCCGAGCCCGTTAGGTCGAACTGTCTAGGGTTAGGTTTTGTTTTATCTATTTAAACAAGTTGTAGTCTCTAGTTATTTTTATCGAATGAATTGATTAATGAATGAAATCTTTGTTCGATCATCAATAGTTGTTAAAATAGCGCCGTAGGCTATAATCTACGTGGTCAGTTTTGTCGATTTTCACAAAATCGTCAACCCTGTTACCTTTTCGGTAACAAATTGGTGCTTTCATTGAGTTTCGCCATCCTCTGGCGAAATCATGGTGAACACACCTGCTTTCAACATTGAACAATGGCGTGAAGACTGGCAGAAAAGTCGCGAGGAATTCAAGGATGCTCTAGCGACTATCGTAAAGGACTTTCTTGAGCAAATCAGTCAGCGAGTCCAGGAGGGGATGGAAGAAGCACCAAACTGTGAAGCAGATCTGGACCAGCAGCCAACCCACCAGGAGGAGGCGCCGCCCCAGCCGCCGTTCGACGAGCAAGAAGTTGCAGTGGATACACATGCCGAGCAAAGTGTTTGCGGTTACAGCCGCCAAGTCTTGGTGCTCCCCCAGATCGCACCAGACACCTACGCACCGTCCCAACCAACGCCGATTCCGGCGACCCAGCGGCCGGAAAACCCCCAACCCGACGTCCTCCCCATCGCCGTCCAATTCCCCGCCTCAGCAACTCCCACACAGCCGCCGAACTTCGAGTCCTCTCCTCGTCAATCGCTGCCATTGCAGTTTCACCCTTGGGCTTGCAAATTTCCTTTGGGCCTTCAATACCCAACTAGGCTCCATTATAAACTTGAGATGATTTTTACATTTGGGCTAATTTTAATAACTGGGCTGCAAGTTAGAGTTTGGCCCAATGATTGGCTTTGGCTTCAGTTTTATTTTGGGCTCCTTTACTTTGGGCAACGGACATTTAAGCTTGGTGCTTATTTTGGACTACAACGTGCGGCTCTCAAAGATGTTCGCCGTCAATTTGATCCGGGTTCATGCATTCGGATCCGCCTTGAGGACAAGGCGATTTTCAACGGGCGGGGAGTTGATACGGGTCAAACGTATCTTCATACACCGTATTATTTAATTATTTATTTAATTGTTACTTAGTATTATTTATTAGCGAGTTTATTTATTTAAATAGCTTGATTAGTTTATTTAATTAGTTAGTAGATTGGGCCGAGCCCGTTAGGTCGAACTGTCTAGGGTTAGGTTTTGTTTTATCTATTTAAACAAGTTGTAGTCTCTAGTTATTTTTATCGAATGAATTGATTAATGAATGAAATCTTTGTTCGATCATCAATAGTTGTTAAAATAGCGCCGTAGGCTATAAGCTACGTGGTCAGTTTTGTCGATTTTCACAAAATCGTCAACCATGTTACCTTTTCGGTAACAGAGATATTGGAGGTACTCATATGCTCGAAGGATTGGAGCGACGCCAACAAACGCACACAACACCTACACATTTTGGACGTTATGGTCAACGAGCTTTACCAAGAATTGGGAATAGACCCGGACACTCCCCTTGATGTAGACCAATTGCCAAAGACGACGGGTTGAAAAATGAAGACTATTATTGGGTATTTTTGTTAATTTCAATAAGTTTGTATGTAAGTTAGAAAAAATGCAAATGATTGTTAGTTACGTAGGTGCCAACCTAGTTGGGATGTACTTAAACTATAGTGATGCAATTTTTTCTAACATTTGATGTTTTTACTTTTAATCAATAATAAAAGTTTACTTTGTTTTTTCCACTTATTTGTCAAGTTTTGCTTTTTTTTTTTAAATATTTGTGAAAACATTCCCTAAATACATTAATATTAAAAAAGAGTAGTATTAATTAATAACAATTCCTAAACCCTAACCTAACCCTAACTATTCTTAATTAATACCTAACACTTATTAATTAATACCTAACACTTATTAATTACAACTACAACACATTATTCAAATATCAACACAAAAACAAAAAAAAAAAAAAAAGAAAGCTGACCGGTTCTAGAACCGGATCCGAACGGAAAACCGAACCGAAGTAGGACCTGGTTCCGGTTACCGGGTCGGATTCGGTTCTAGCATTATTATTTTTTCGGTTTCGGTTCAACCGAACCGAAATCCGGCCACGAACCGCCGAACCGAACCGAAACCGACCGGTTCCGGCTTCGGTCGGTTCGGTTCCGGTTCGGTTGAACCGAAATCGCACCCCTAAACGGGGGTAGCCAGAATTGTGTACTATTTGCTGAGAATTTTGTTTGCTGTCAGAGCAAGTGATGTGGAGACAATAGGTAGTGGGTTTACTTTTGGAATTGTTATGACTCTGGAGGGCAAGTATGAGATAAGCATGTGGTATATAGACACGTGAGCATCCTCCCCTTGTCAAACGTGTTTTCAGGGGTGAGTTCTACCACGGCGGATACCGGACGCAGCAAGGGATAAAGTGGGTGGGGCTCCAACTAGAGTTCTTGGTTAGGGCATTTTGTCTTCGGTCTCATGCCCCCTCCCTTGGCTTTCGGATCAAGGTACCTAGGAGAGGGTTACCTGGGGCAAGAAACTGCCATAGTGAAAGCTATCTTGAGCGAATGCCGTCGTGCCGTGTCAATTCGGCATCCTCTTTGTATCTTGTTCGTCCCTACTCCAGGAGCGATCTAAAGGAAGTGTCATTTGCAAAAGAAACTAGGCTCTCTAGGTGTGGTCTTTTCGCTGGTGCTGTCAGGATCATACACAACTGCCCCTTTTGTTTACCAAAGATCACCCCGGGTGTAATACCTCTCCGTAGAGGCTCGCTGAAGAACATAGCTTCAACCAGGAGCCAACGGCCCCATACTCGGTTACCATCAATCCACAAATCCAGATGGCGTACACAGGAGGAATTAAACGCGCAAAGTTGTTCGGGCAATGTAGCAAGACGCCAGGCATTGTGTGGTTTCGCTTCCTGAAACTACTGATCAAATACTCCAACAGTCAATTTGAAGCGTGCAATTTCTACGAATAGTGTGAATCCAGTGCGTAGCTAGGGGTGCGGTTTCGGTTCAACCGAACCGGAACCGAACCGACTGAAGCCGGAACCGGTCGGTTTCGGTTCGGTTCAGCGGTTCAAAGGCCGTGTTCGGTTCGGTTGAACCGGAACCGGTAATTTTGATCCGCTAGAACCGAACCCGAACCGTTAACCGGAACCGGATCCTTCACCGGTTCGGTTTCGGTTCGGTTCGGTTCAGGAACCGGTCGGACATTTTTTTTTGTGTTGATATTTTAATTGTTGTAGTATTAATTAATAAGTATTAATTAACAAAGTTAGGGTTAGGGTTCATTAATAAAATTAGGGTTAGGGTTAGGGACTTAGGGTTTAGGGAATGTTATTAATTAATACTAGATTTTTTTAATGTACAAATATAATGTACTTAAACTTGACAAAAATTGACAAATATTTAAAAAAAAACATCAAAACTTGACAAATATTGAAAAAAACCAAGTAAACTTTTATTATTGATTAAAAGTTAAAACATCAAATGTTAGAAAAAATTGCATCACTATAGTTTAAGTACATCCCAACTAGGACCTACTGAACTAACAATCATTTGCATTTTTGTCTAACTTACATACAAACTTATTGTAATTAATAAAAATACCCAATAATAGTCTTCATTTTTCAACCTCTTGTCTTTGGCAATTGGTCTACATCTAGGGGAGTGTCCGGGTCTATTCCCAATTCTTGGTAAAGTTCGGTGACCAAAACGTCCAAAGGGTGTTGGTCTTGTGTGCGTTTGTTGGCGTCGCTCCAATCCTTCGAGCATATCAGTACCTCCAATATCTCCGAGGTTAGGCACGATCTTTTCTCCGACAAAACTCGTTTACCTGCACTAAAAGTAGATTCGGAAGGGACTGTACAAGCGGGAGGGGTTAGTAAATCACGTGCCATTTTAGAAACAATTGGATAAGTTCTTTCATAATTTTATGAAATAATGTTGGTTGAGAAACAACGTTAATTCCGAGACGCAACTAGTCCCGGTGGGTGTGGCTTGTGTAGTCTTAAATAAAGAACCAATAGCGTACTTACTCTTACCCTTGCCCTTACCCTTCGGATCGCTCGATGATTTTTGAGAACCACCACTAACACCAAATTTAGCAAGATATTTATCGTACATAACATTAAATTCTTGTTTAACTTGTTAAATAGTTGGTGATATCACTACGGGTCTATATGGGGTAGTCATGTTTCCGAAATTTGGTTTAGCATAAAACCTAGGGAAGCATCCTTTTGTCTTGGGTCCAAAATACTTGACAAACAAAAAATCATAGGGCTCGTTTCAAAATATTTGAGAAATTTGTCTTCCATGTCGTTAATTGCCTCGTATAAAATTTCATTCTCCCTATACTGTTGAAAAGCCGACGTTAAAAACAATAGTTGTGGAATAACGTTGTTAGTAGTAGGATAATAAACACCCGAAAGAATATTAGTTGCGTCATAAAATGGTTCAAGAAACTCTCTTAAGACACTTGCGGCGTTCCAATCATTTTGTGAAACGGCTCGGGGATTGCCATTTTCATTCAAAAAACGTGTGATTGTGGTCTCATAACCTTCAACACTTTTCAACATCAAATAAGTAAAGTTCCATCTAGTCCTACAATCTCCCCCAAACCTTCTTTTTCTCTTGCCTATTTTAGCACAATAATTCCCAAAAAGTTTTTGTCTTTTGTTTGAAGACGCAATAAAGAGAATAGCATCACGAATAGGAGAAATATACTCATCTAGTTTTTTCAAACCATCTTGTACAATTAAATTGATAATGTGACATACACAACGAACATGTTCAATTTCTTCGCGAAATGGTGTTTGTACCAAAGTTCGAATATGATCTATCGCACTATCACATGCCGACGCATTGTCAAAAGTAATTGATGTAATTCGTTGATCAATACCCCACTCTTCAACAATATCGATTATGGCTTCTCCTATGTTTACACCGTTGTGAGGATATGCAACTTCTTGAAATGCAATAACACGTTTTTGTAAAGTCCAATTAGTGTCAATGTAGTGTGCGGTGACGCAAATATATCCTTTGTTATTTCTACCCGACCACATATCCGAAGTACAACCAACTATGAAATTAGAATTTAAAAATGTTTGCATAAGTTCCGCTTTCCTCTCACTATATGTTTCCATTATATTTTTTCTAATAGTGTGTCTACTAATATGCTTATAACCCGGACAAAAAGCGGTTTGTACTAATGTGTCAAACTCTACGTCGTCGGTCATATTTAGAGGTTTTTCGGTGGCCATGATATAATGAGATAATGCTTTTATTGCCCTATTTTCATCGTAGACAAAAGTAACTACGTTACCTTGTGCGTCGAATCCTAGTTGGGTTTGGAGCATCGCGTCGCCTACGGCGGGTGTATCTTTCAAAAGTCCGTGTACATTTTGTAAATTTTTTCTAAGTGATCCTAATCCACCGGTTATATCCAATACAAAACTTTTTTGACAATGTTTGCATTTAGCCCTAAATTTTTGTCTACCGTTGGCGTCTACGCCATCGGGTAATTTATCCATATGTTCCCAAACGGGGCTTTTTTTAGTTTTTTCCACCTTACGTGTTCTTTTATTACTACCTAAATTCGGATCATTTTCCTCTATACCGTCAAAAGCATTAGCGGCACCATCGCCAAATAAAATGTCCATTTGATCATCAATCTCAATTTCTTCGATTATGGGTACGTATTGGTTGTTTTGGTCATCAACATTTACACGAGAAGAAGAAGCCATTTTTTTCTTATAGAAATTTGATGAAAAAAAATAAAGTTTAACAAATAAAGCACAAATAATAACATAATCAAATAGCAAACAAAAAAAGTAAAACTTACAAACTCCAAGAATAATTCTTGGAGGTGAAGCGAAACGTCGAAGATTGAAAATGCGTTGCCGAATATGGAAGATGCGTTGCTCTTGCTTGTCGAATATTGAAGACGAGAGTGTATGACGATTTTTGTGTGATTTTGATTTTTGAGAGTGTGTGTGGAAATTGGAATTGAGGATTGAGGAATATGGAGATTGGAGAATGAATTTTGGAGAGTGTAGGATGATTTTTGAGTGAAGAATTGTGAGAAGTGTTGAGAGAGTTTGATGAGGAAGTGTGAAAAAAATTGTAGTATGGGTTGGGTATTTATAGGTGTTGAAGGAAGGAGAGGGAAGGTGAAAAAAGAAAAAAAAAATGCAGCAACGGTCACTGGACCGTTTGCCCAAACGGTAAAAAAAAACGGCTCTATTTTTCAAATTTCCGGCCGTTACATTCGGTTCTCGGGTCGGTTCCGGCCCGGTTCCGGTTCCGGGTCGGTTCCCGGTTCCGAAAAAACATTAAACCGAACCGGAACCGAACCTCCCACGGATCCGGTTCGGTCCGGGTAGTCGGGTCTTCGGTTCGGTTCCGGGTATTTTGTTTCGGTTGAAAATCTCTCCGGTTGAACCGAATTCGCACCTCTATGCGTAGCAGTGCAATATGCAGGTTTAAAATGCGTCCTTATTTTCTCGGTCGACACTTTCTAGTGGTGGTGTTCGAGTTGGAGCTTGAAAAAGAATTTTTTCGCAACATAATGTCCCTAGCTTTATTATATACATTAGTAAGTCCAAATACATGCCTTATTTCTCTTGTGGACCTGGTGGTGTCCGTTGGCGGTAGACTCTGTGGGCAGTAGACTCGGTGGTGTTTTTGAAACCCGGTCGGTTCCATAAACAGCAAAGAAAAACAAGGAGAAAAAGCACGGGACAAGTAGAGATGTCTATCATGATAAGTAGCCCACTCCCGTAGCCAGAACCGTAGCCCGAATATGACGTGGCATGCCACATCAACAAATCGATGAAGGAAAAGAACAAAAGAATATATTATTTTTTTGGTTGTTTTTAATTACATGTCTTTTCTTTCTATTTTGTTTTGATTTCTTGTCTTTTCTTGTTATTCTTTTGTTCTTTTCCTTCATCGATTTGTTGATGTGGCATGTCACGTCATATTCGGGCTACGGTTCTGGCTACGGGAGTGGGCTACTTATCATTACTCCTATCAGTAAACATACAGACTCCAAGAGTAAATGATGTGATCATATTCCAATCAATACAGCAGCGGACACGTGAAATTCAGCTAGCTTTCCGCCAGCTTTTTACAAATACTCACTTTCTATCTTGCATAAGAGTCCTCCGTCGTATGGATAGAGTATGACCACATCATTTGCTCCTAGAGTAGTAAGAATTAGTTGATGCCTACCCGAACGAAAACACCAATAACAATAGTAATTTGGACCTGCTACAAGCACCCAATTCAGCTGCCTTTAATAAGAACTCCATCATCAAGTAACAAACCTAATATATGAAGTCTATCTTCAATAATAACAGAAGAAAAAAGAGTAACTAACTTCATCACAATCTGTGCAATAAGATAAGAAAAAAGCTGAGTAACTAACTTCATCACAAGCTCTATAGTAAGAGAGATCCAACAACCATATCTCTCATTTGCCAAAACTAAAACTCTCCATTAAACTAAACAACAAAGAAGAGCCAACTTGATCGGCCACCATAGCGTTCATCGTTCCAAGTATAAACATCTGCACTAGGAGAGACTCTTCTTTGGACCGATCCACTCTCAATCATTATACAACCTGAAATTTACAATAATTGGTGAGAAACACGTTTGCTAAAAGCTCAAAAGCGTGTACAAACAAGAAAGTGAGCTATAAATGTTCAAAATTTGGGGATTGGGGACATGGTTTGATAAGATGATAGAGGAAAGGAAACAGACTTACAACTAGGGATGACAAAGAGAATACAAAACAAAAGAGCACATGCCTAAGTTATCACCGTTCATTTATCATCTAACTCTCATAGTTCTATTGTGTCACTTAAAGACACAAGCTCACAATAGCAAAAGTCTAGGAAACTATTCAGTTGGATTGACCTAAATAAAGCATGAGCCACAGAACAACACAAACTGGAGGCACAATCCATTCTAACAGAGATTTCGGTAGATAAAGCTACCTCGAGGATAACAGGACCATTGTCTAGAGAGAAAGGGAATCCCATGACCACTTGAAGGTTACACCACATACATTGTGGGCAAGTGAAGTTGAGCCATTCATCGTGGACTACAAAATTTGAAGTCGATGCTCATATGTTGGTTGTTGATTGAGGCCAGGAGATTGAGAATTACAGGGATGAAGAAAATCGAAAAGCTAGTCATTTTATCTTTTAAAAGCTAAAACTACATTCATCACAACAAAAGTGAGGGGGTCTGAAGCATCATCAAAAAATTGGGTTCGGAGGGTCCCTAAAATGCCAGTGGATGGACCTCTAATAAAAAATGGCAGTTGGTGAAAAGAAAATTAACTAAATTGGCCAAACAAAAGTTCAGGTTATTTGGGTAAATTTTAAAATGAGGAAAATGTTTAAAAAAGCTCGTGGTACTTGGTTATTCTATGAAGTTGATCTTTCATCAAAAAAAAAAAAAAAACCCACTGACCACAACAATAAATTCGCATTATGAATAAGACTTACCTATGGTGATTGAGAAGGAGAAATGCTCCTGCTTCTGCTCCTGCTAGGACTCTGGACGGGACTGCGGCTAGCCCCTCTGCCACCACGAGGCTACAAGGATACAGGATAAAGTAACATAAATAACTTAGAACTGCATAGCTTGAATACTCTGAAGTATGCAGATGTTAAAATCAAACAATATTTAGAAACTGTACTGACCGATTCAACCGGAGATCTGGACCTTGATTGAGATCTGCAAAGGATTGGAAAACAATTCAATTGAATAACCCATGTTGTTTAGGACTTTGATCCAAGAGATCTTGCTTGCAATGTTAGGATTACTAACAACTAACAAGGTTACCCCTCTAAGGAATCAAGTTTTAACAATTATGACAAAAAAATAGATGGCCCAGTTCAACAGATGAGATGCAAGACTTCAAAAAACCACAACGTAATAGTACTACGGTATATGCAAACACCTAGGAGCCACAATGCAAGAACAGGTCCGTATCCACGGGGACCATTACACAAAACCAAGTGGAACTGCTGCACACCATCAAGGGTCCGCTAGAGGTGCCCATTGACAAGTTGCATACCTCCACAACAACGAGTTTCACAGGCATGAGTACCAGATCCCATCAACTTCCAATCAAGTCCCTAAGAAGTCCAGATCGCCGCGGAGAGCTGGATCTATAAAAACAAACAAGGCAATCTTCATAATCATGGCATCGTAACCAGGCAACTTGGTACCCTTTCTTAATTAACCCCATTCACCTCTAATAAAACGAACGATTATGCAATGTAGCAAGTGGAACATTAGATATCAAACTAGCACAACTCTTGACGTTTTTACGAGTATGAAAATCTAAACAAGCAAATGTGAGACTAACAAAGATAATATCAATCAACAATTCTGTACCAATTCATGTGGAATGTGCATATGACTATCTAAAAAGGTTTTGAATCCTTGATATCAAAAGCTATGAAACTATGTTATGCCAAAATACATGCTGCATGCCACAGTTTCCCATTTCCAGAAAATATAAAATAGGTGAGTGGTGGATTGAGTACGTTCACTAGGCTATCCCCCGCATACTTAAAAAAGCAACAATGGACCTATTAATGATAATAGCTTGATGACAGATTGAACAAGAGACCTGATGAAAGTAGCATCTCATGTGCTGAAAGGTTTCCATTTTTGGTGTTTACAACGAAGCGTTGTAAAACAATATTATCAGGAAATACTTGGGACGAATCCCCACCACAAATCCACAACCAGCCAACTCAAAAGACTACCACAATCAGCCACCGGCGCTCCAGCCCCCTTGCCGTACCACTGACAGTGGTTCGCCTTGGAATAAACATTATTGAGTTTCGAAAAGGTTTGTTCAATATCAAACAATACTCAAGCACTGAAGTTGCTTTCTCAACAAATTGTCATTCCAAATAAAATGTTAACCAACAAACAGCCAAAACATACAAGTAAATTTCTAGCCCTATTGAATACTGTCTTAAGGGTGGATTGTCAGAGCGACACATGAACACAGACAAAAGCAGTTTCGACGAGTAAATACATGTTGGAGAAACTAAAGAGCATGTTCGAACTTAAGGAAAATATAAAACCTTTGTCAAACAAGGAAACTCCACGTGTAAGTTCAAATGAAAAGATATCACAACATCTATCCAGAAAAGCACACATACCTTGAGGAATCAGAACGAGGTCGTGATGAAACAGACCTTGAACGTGATCTGTACGAAGAGCGGTGAGACTTAGGCCTTGGAGACTTGCTGCACGACAGTAAAGCAAGTGTAAGAATTGAACCGCAGTAAAAACTTCCCTCAAATAATAACATACCTTCTGCTCCTGCTGCTATAGCCGCCGTCACTCAGGCTACGACTTCTTTTACTATATGAATCACGAGAGCGACTGGGACTCCTTGAGTAGCTACGTCGGGGAATATACTCCTTCACCTGAAATTGGCAAACTGATAATGAAGCAGTGTAGACAAAATGACTTGAATAAGAGAAGATTTCTGAATCAGTATAAAGGATTCATCAAACTTCCATTAGTATTTTTTTTTGGTTACAAGGAAGCTAAAAAAACTTCCAATAGTATTTACTACTAAGAAAAGTCAGTTTAAGCATAACAAAATGGCAGACATGGTCACAGCTATGACCACGTACCCGTATATAAGACCGGGAAATTTGGTTGCGGAACAGAGAGTCATCAAGTTTCCTGATCTGCGAGGGTAACGAGAATATCATTAGTCTTATTTTAGTGTATAAAAGAAGGCTCCTGGATCCGCTGAGCTCAACTTACCGCATACTTCATATCGTCATAGTTTGTGTAATCGACGATTCCCCTTGTACCTACACAATAGATTTATCATCAATCATAGTCAACGATATCAGGATAGAAAAATAGATTGGGACCACTGCTTATTCTAATTATTCAAAATAAGGAGATAATCAGCAATACTCTATAACAGAAATTGGGAAGCTGCTCAGAGTGTCACACTACATGCCATCCTGAACGCCATTATGTTTGCGTTAAGCAGCTACTCCCAAAATTCCAATCAAATCAATATGAATAAATAATTAAATGGATAAGTAACTAAATGAATGAATGAATGAATAAGAGAGCTGGATTTTAGCCGCGAGGAGATATCTCCAAACCTACGTTATGCTGAAACGGAGACGGAAACGGCACGACACGTAGACGCCGACACGCCGATTTTGGAAACGGATACACACCCATGTATACTATTCTAATGTACATGACCACTTGACAAATTAGCAAATAAATAGATTCAACACATTAGCAAGAATTGACCATGGTTTTCTAATGTACTAGCTTCAAAGTCTTTACGGAAAGTGAAGTGGTACGGCTATGGTTAGCAGAATTGAGACTGTTTGTTTATACATCAGCCCATGAGTTTTAAGAAGATATATAATATGCCTAAGAATTTCTTTTTCCTTGATTGCATCTCTCAAACTTTCACCCTGAAAGAGAGGTGTTTTTTATTACCTAAACGCCTCCTGGACTTTCGAATACGTTTGCAGGAGTGTCCGAGTTTCAGAGAAGTTTTCGAGTTACCAAAACGCAAACGGCACCCCTGATGGAGTGTCCATGCAACACAGCTCCATACCAAAAGTAAAGATTTCTTCTATATGTACTCATTTCACATGTATACCACACAATGAAATTGAAAAGTATAAATTCAAAAGCAGCTCTAAAAATATTTCATCAGATGCAATTGAACTTACCATCACGGTCACGGTAAACTTCAGAGAAACAGACATCCCCAGCTCGCCGCATGTGATCCTGGGAATAATGAATTGTTAACGCCTTTTAACATGGGGTGGAAGACAGGTGGTTTGTTCACGAGCTTGGTTTTTAAGAAGCCACTACATGACTTAAAATTCTGAAAGGCTGAAAACGTAGGACAAGTAACTTCTTTCTCACCTTCAGGTCTTGCCATGATGCAGAAGAAGGTAATCCAGTCACTAAAACTGTAACAAAAAAAGTTTACAATCAATTTCGAACCGCATGAAAATGAGCGACACAGAAGATGACTGAAACACGGAGACGGAAGAAAGAGGTATAAACCGCTGTAATCAGAGCGCCTAGAAACTCCACCACGGCTACTACCACCACTGTAGCGATCCATAGAAGCAGATGCTCGCCCACCATGTGCGAGTTCAACCTATACATGTATTAAAAAGAACAACAACCTTAATAGCAAATCAAACAAAGATAGAACAAAACCTATTATGATAGTACATCTCAGAAGATGGTCTACCCGTAATCGACGCCCATCAAATTTATAGCCATCCCGGCCACGAATAGCATCTTCAGCATCACGATAATCTTCAAACTGGTATTAGTACAGTAGTAGATAGGAAAAGTTATCAAACATCAAGGAAAATAATAATAATGATAGTATCACATTATGATTTTTGTAGAGTAGATATGATATATATCCACTACTGTAGCTTACCTCCACAAAGGCATAACCAGGAGGTCTAGGAGGGATTTTCAGATCAATTTCTACAATGCGACCATACTGAAATGCAAACAACAATAAAGGTCAATATACAGTTTCCACCATACATATGAAGGGGAGCATGACACACTCTGAGTTCTTCCTCCACGGAGCTAATGCAGTAAGAACTTGTGAGTTAACAGAAATTCAACAAAGGTCAATATACAGTTTCACACCATACATATGAAGGTGAACATGATACACTCTTACAACATAACTGAGCTCTTCCTATGGTGCTAATACAATAAGAACTTGTGAGTTAACAGAAAATTCATAATGAGCTTATCAAATCTTGATAAAGGGTATGCTTGCTTTAAAACACGACCTAAGATTCTGAACAATTCGAACTAATCTTTTCAGCTTGCTTCCATCAAGGCTCTAATTGTTAACTCCATATTATGGTGTATGGCTTGTGAAAACATTATGCAATAGCAGCAGATAGTTTAAAAAATGATGTATTCTCCAATAACCAACTCAAAGCTTGCATAGATATTCATAAAAAATGTTAGCCATTTGCTGGAGCCTAATTAAGATAGAACCGACCTCATACCTTCTTGTTTTTGACAATTTTGATACTAGTGTTTTTTTTCAGCATGAATAATATGTGACTTCCAGAGATGGGCAATTTCACAGTTTGATTCGTCATACAAGTAAAATGGAATCCCAATTTACAACGGAAATTTGATTAGACAACCATAGGGGCAACAGGAGACAAATCCATGAATATGAGTCTTTGGTGTTACTAACGGGTACGTAACAGAGTTAAACAATTTGACTTACAGATGTCCTTAAATTATCTATGAAGTATACTCGACTGCTACCATATTAGAAACTCCACCTCCATCATTTAATTTTTGACCCATTTTTCAATTCATGATGTCCGAAATTTTAGTCCATCTTCTTTTATGGTCAAAATATTTTACAAAATTATGATTCAGTGATAAGTGAAAAAGAAGGGAGAAGATAGTACTTGAAACGTGAAAATGTTAATTGCATTGTAATTATTACATGCCCCCTAAATCATAGTAGTAGGAGTTTTCCAAAGTAAGGCCAAAACAGGGGTAGAGGGAATAAAGAGACTAAGAGAGTATAAAACTAGCAAAAGAAGGGCCATTTCACTCGTATGCTGACTCATGTAGCATTCATGCTTTCAAGTAGGATCGATTATTTATTCCTTCTACAAGAAAGCCTATACAACACACATGCGTTCTTGAATATGCCGATTAGTGATTTATATCATGGACTGAGGATTAAAGGTCTAGACTAGTCCTCAAGGACCAAAATTATGTGATGTCATAATCATTACCACAACTGGAAATTCCTCCCAAAGAAGCCCTCTTAGACGTTGTCCAACATTTTCTTCGGAAAACCTGACAAACTCTGGTGATATGACCAAGAATGTCTGGTATTTAATTTAGACTTTCCGTACGAGATTTCTTTGAGTTACTATATAAACTCAACATACATTTGGTTTCCCAATTACTCAAGGCTAGTGTCTGAAAGATCTGGCTTGCAAGATCTTTCCTCCCATCGGTTCACTCAACAGCGTGCTCTTAAGTGTAAAAATAAGATCGACTAACCTTGTAAAACAGATCCTCGACTTCTCTTTCACGGATATCACCAGGAAGATTGCCAACATAGAGGGTCCTGCTTGCCCTGCTGCTCATTTTGCCTGAAGAATAAGAAAGCTTCGACATATAAACACACACATTGCATATAATAACAAACAACAGCTATCCAAAGTTCCAAACAAGCAAAGTAGAGATATGCATGACAGAATTAAAATAGCCCTAAACATACCAAATCATCATCAATCAAACAGTTATCACCACCAAGAACTTGAACAAAGATACAATTTCAAGTACATACAACCGATCAGTTACCAATACAATTGAATTGATCACTGGTTTCAACAATTAACCAGAAGGATCGCGTCGAATTGAGTCAAATAACGAAAACCTAACACCAGAGTAATCCAACGACGTGATTCAAGAGTATAGATCAACAAACCCTAGAAGTTCATCTACTACTCGTAAGAAACCCTAGAAGTTGAGCGCACGATGGAAACAGTGACTGATTGTGCAAACGATCGAGAGAGAATCGATCACTGAACGCGATCGATCGAGAGAGAGTAAACGATGATTTGCAGAGAGGAATTTTACCTGCAAGATAGTGATGATCTGGGGAGAGATCGAGAGAGAGAGAGATGGTTCTGAGGCGCGAAAGTACGGACAAGAAATGGAACTTCGAACTTGAACGTCGATTCTAGAAGGTGCGAATCGGGGAAGGTAGAAGATGACGATTTTCCTCCTTCCACGCGTTGATTTATCTAAGTTCAGCCCAATTTCTTAGTCAGGCCCAATCCTTTTAAGCGGCCCAATCGCTGTAGGCTCTTGAGAGTTAAACTTAAGCCGATACGTAGTAGTTAAAGTTCTTTTTGTGTACACCAGACTTAAAAATGGACAGCGAAATGATGCTCTCCAGCGAACCCCAACCGGAATCCTCACCGGAGGAAGAAGATTCCCTTCGTCGGAGCCAAAAAAAATTCAAGAGGAAGTGCCCGGAACACTCAGATCCCTCTGTTTCGTTCAAAGATTCGGTGATTCGTCCCTCACTGTGTTTTTATATCGGCGAGGACTCAGACGATGAGGAAGAAGCGATGGAGGAGCCACAGGCGGACGCTCCGAGTTCCAAGGGAAGGGTGGGTATCACCATTTCCGGCAAAGCCCTCAGGGATCTCCACCGACCTTGGAAGAAAGCATTAATCATTCATATTATGGGAAGGTCAGTGAGCTTCCCCTTTTCACAGTAGAGAATCGAGGCCCAATGGAAACTGCGAGACGGATATGAGATTGTGGACATTGGAAATGGCTACTACCTAGTCCGTTTCCGGCTCCGGGAAGACTATGAACATGTCGCAAACGACGGACCATGGCATGTTCTGGGTAACTACTTTACCGTTCAGAAGTGGAAACCAGGGTTTGATCCCTTTGGAGATGCCATATCCAAAACCCTAGTCTGGGTTCGGCTGAGGAATCTTCCGGTGGAATATTTTAAAACAGAGGTTTTAGAGGATTTAGGAGCTCTGTTCGGAAAGTTCATCAAGCTGGACGAGGCGACCTTGACCATTACCAGAGGTAAATATGCAAGACTTTGCATTGAAATCGACCTCGCTTCGCCCCTTCTTCCATCTATTTGGATCAACAATCGAGAAGTCAAGGCGGAGTATGAAGGATTAAGCCGAATTTGCTTCGACTGTGGGCTTTACGGACACAACAAAGATGCTTGCCCGAGCAATACTCTCAATAAACCTCCTCCACCGCCGGCGGCGGCGAAACCCTCTGGTTCTACTTATCCGGGTGAGAAGGATGAAACCCGGAACGAATTCGGCCCCTGGATGATAGCCAAGCACCGAACCCACAAACCCGGCCCGAAAAAAAGTACGGAGGTGGGTAAGGACAAAAGTGGCGCCCCCCCTGATCCGACACGTGGCTCTGATATTCTCAGCCTCAGATCCCGTTTTAATACGTTGATGTACGACTCTGGCAACGTACAAGAGCCACCTAATTGTGGTACTATGGATAAGAACAAAAGTATTCATACCAACCTTGGGTCAAATACGACGTATACCAACGGTCATCAGTTAAGGAATACGAAGAATAACCCTAGGAAACCTCCCCCGAGACGTGGCCCACGTGGCAAAAATCTGACGGCTGATAACAATCCGACGGATGGAAGGTTAAACAACCCTTTCACTCCCGCTTACGGAAGCGTCTCCATTCTCACGAACCCTAATCTGCAGAACAAAACATTTCTCGGCCGCCAAGCCGACTTTCCCTCTCTCTCCAACGCCAATCTCAGAAGCTTCCAGTTTGGCGAGACCTCTAATGGAGGACTCCGTGGAATTGCTACCAATGTCCCAACTCAATCGACAACACCCAGTACCCCTCCCAATTCTCTCGGTGTTGGACAACTTCGAGGTGGCTCTACCGGTGAGCACTCCGATGACCCGCCCATTCCTCACAACAGTCGACCACCGGGCGGATCTGGTGGAGTTCAACCTCAATCGTCTGCTTGTCCCCCCTGTGGACCCGGATTGGAGCTCAGAGATGGTGTATTCCCTACCCCTCCGAACCAGAATGCTCCTCAGTGTACTGAGGGAGGCATAAATTGCTCCGGGAGCATTCCCGCCGTTCCACCACCGTCGGGTTGCCGGTAAGTTCTTCCTAATGGTTCTGATGAAGATAGTGACCTGGAACGTTATAGGTATGGGTAACGATGCGACGGTTCAGGCGGTCTCAGATCTATGTAGAGCCACCTCTCCATCTGTCCTGGTCCTTTTTGAGACAAGAGTCCCAAATGATCGAGCACAACGTATCCGCCGCAATACCGGTTTTGATTCCTCCCGTCTAATCGAGACCAGAGGGTTCTCGGGAGGAATTTGGTTCTTCTGGGATAGTAACTTAGTTGAGGTTGAGTTCACCTCTTCTACAGACCAAGCTCTCACCGGAGTAATTAGGCGCCAGAATAACGTTGACTGGCTTTTTTCGGCAGTCTATGCGAGCCCTAATCCTCTTTCTAGAGAGGAGCTGTGGGATTATTTGCGCTCCCTCGCAAATCTCCACCAAATCCCTTGGTTGGTCGCCGGTGATCTGAACCAAGTAGCTGGTCAGTCAGAAAGGCGAGGCGGCCGGCCAGTGTCTTCTTCGAGAACCAGGAAGTTTAACCTCCTCTGCCAAAACTGCAACTTGATGGATATGGGGTTCAAAGGACCACAATTCACTTGGACGAACGGTCAACCAGGGGACCGGAAGATTCGCCAACGCCTCGACAGGGCACTGTGCAACCCAGATTGGCGCCAACTCTTCCCAGAAGCCGTGGTGATCCACCTTGAACGGATCCAATCCGATCACCACCCCCAGTTAATTGACACGACCGGAGTCCCCACGCCGCCAAAGCCACTCCGGCCGTTTAGATTCGAAGCAGCTTGGTTCTGTGAAGAATCCTTCCAAAGCTTAGTTTCAGCTAATTGGCAGGCTCAACACATTGCAATTGCCAGAAAGATTAAAGACTTCACAGTGGCTGTTCGTAATTGGAATAGCAATGTCTTCGGGGACCTATTTAGGAGGAAGAGACACCTCATCGCTCATCTCAGAGGTATACAGAGAGCTTTGGACATAAGAGAGAACCCCTTCCTTGATGAGCTAGAGAAGGACCTCCAGAACCAATTACAGAAGCTTCTTGCCCAAGAGGAGGTCTTCTGGTTCCAGAAGGCTAGGGCGAATAAGGCTCTGCTAGGCGATAGAAATACGAGGTATTTCCATCTAGTGACAATTGCTCGGAGGCGCAGGAATCGGATTGTAGCACTGAAAGATGACGAGGGAAACTGGTGTCATGACCCAGAGACCCTGAAGGGCATGGCCCGCTCTTTCTTTCTGAATCTGTACTCTGCCACCACCACGTCCAACCCAACTTCTACTCCTTGGGCAGGCAAAGTGCTCTCCCTTCAAGATGCAACCCTGCTAAACCAACCAGTGACTGATACTGAAGTCAGGAAGGCGGTCTTCTCGATGGGTGCCTTCAAATCCCCAGGGGATGACGGAATTCAGCGAGGTTTCTATCAAAAATTCAGGACGGATGTTGGTGATTCAATTACTCAAATGGTGAGGCAGGCAATCGCTACGGGTAAGCTACCAGACGGTATCAACCACACTTTATTGACCCTGATTCCAAAGGTTGCGTCCCCGGAAAATTTAACCCAATTCCGACCCATCAGCCTTTGCAACGTGACTTTAAAAACCATTACTAAGGTCTTAACTCACCGGTTGAAGCCCATGATCCAAGCTATTGTTCACCCAAACCAATTCAGCTTCCTTCCGGGTCGCTTTTGCGGGTGATAATGTGATATTGGCGCAGGAGCTGATTCAGTTCCTCAAAAGGACGAAAAGCAAAAAAGGTGGTATGGCCATCAAAATCGAATTAGCAAAGGTGTATGATAAGGTTAATTGGGATTATCTGCGGCAAATTTTGAGTGACCTGCAGTTTCCACAGAACTGGCTCTCGCTAATCATGGATGCAGTAACTACTACCTCGTTCAATGTCATTTGGAATGGAGCCAAGAATGAGACCTTCTTTCCTCAACGGGGCCTTCGACAAGGTGATCCGATCTCCCCATACCTATTTCTATTGGTTATGGAGAAACTTGCTCAATTGATTGGTTCGGCCGTTTCAGAAGGTCAGTGGAAAGGGCTGAAAATTTCTCGTAATGGTCCGGCAATTTCGCAACTATTTTTCGCGAATGACCTGATCTTGTTTTGCGAAGCTACTGTGGATCAAGCGAGATGTGTTAAGAGAATCCCTAACCGCTTCTGTGAAGAGTCTGGCCAATATATTAACCTGGAGAAGTCAAAAGTATTCTTCTCCCCGGTTACACCTAACCACAAAGCCAGACAATTGAGTAGAATCTTGGGGATGAGCCGAACTGAGGATTTAGGCAAACACCTGGGCATTCCTCTCTTCCACAGCCGGGTTAACAAGCACACTTTCAGCCACCTGGTGGATAAAGTGAGTTCAAAACTCTCAGGGTGGACGGCCAACCAACTATTACTGGAAGGCAGAAGGATTTTGGCCACATCGGTGATTCAGGCTATACCATCTTATACCATGCAAACTACCTTGCTCCCAGCAGCGACTATCAAGGAGATAAACAAGAGCAGTCGTAACTTTCTGTGGGGCGGTACGAATGAACGAAGGAGAATTCACCTCTTAAATTGGAAACGAGTCTGCAGCCCCAAAGACAGAGGCGGATTGGGTCTCAAAAACCTCCAAGTTTTTAATACAGCTATTGTAGGGAAACTGGGACGGAGGCTTTTACAGCCCGGGAACTCTCTCTGGAAAGAGGCCCTCACGAAACGTTATGGACAACCCAATTGGGCCGGCCCGCAACAGAGGCCCAATAAGACTCTTTCTCACACTTGGAAGGCCATTCAAAAGAGCACCAAAGCAATTTCTGCGGGCCTAGGGAAGCTTATTGCTAATGGCGAGTCCACCTACTTCTGGACGGATAAGTGGGTGGGCAACATGGAACTCATCAATGTGGCCCATACCTCTATCAATGAGATCACAATTGAGAAGAAGGTCAAGGACTACTAGGTCGATGGAGTGGGTTGGGATTGGGAGACAATCACCCCCCTGCTGCCTAGCCAATATTGCAATCTAGTCGCAATGTTCATTCTTTCAGAGAACCTCGAGGACACTGACGGTATTTCCTGGCTGCCCCATAGCTCTGACAAGTATATTGTCTCCTCTGCCTACAACCTTCTAGCCGAAAGCCAGTGGTTGGCCCTCTCGTCAGAAGCTTGGAAGAAGATCTGGAAAATAAGGAACTACCCCAGAGTCAGAAGTCTTATCTGGCTGGTGAGGAATGATAGGCTAACGACTAACAACCTGAAGTGGGTCAGAGGTATCATTGACTCAAGCTCCTGCCCTTCCTGTCCCGCTAGCCAAGAGACCTCCCTACACGCCATTCGGGACTGCGATTTCGCTAGAAACATCTGGAAACAGCTGGTGAGCGCGTCTAAATTCTCTCACTTTATGTCCCTTAATCTGGAGCAGTGGGTGGATCTAAACATTGCCCAGGATTGGGGAGGTTACTCAGGGGTGGATTGGCAGATCCTCTTCACCACGGCTGTCTCCAAAATTTGGTTTTGGCACAACAAAAGGGTTCATGAAGAGGAGTTCAGACTTCCCCCTAACCCCGCCAATGTCATTCTGTGGGCTGGGAAACACTACCAAAAGATTGAATCGCTCGATGTGAAGGAACTGCCCCAACAACCGAAGATTGTGCAATGGATCCCCCCTGCCCATAACACTCTGAAGTTAAACGTCGATTTTTCCCCCGCCAATCGAGAGCATCCCAACTCTGCCGGCGGAGTGTGCAGGGACCATCTTGGCACTTGGATTTGGGGCTTTACGGCCACTTTTGGCCAGTACCTCTGCCGGTTGAACAAGGCGAACTCTTTGCAATTCTCACGGGCCTAAGACTAGCCCGGTCCAAGTCTTGTACGGGGCTAATTGTCGAATCCGACTCCAAGGAGGCCATTGAAGCTCTGGAGCAGAACTCGACGGGCCAGAGGGACCCCATCACAGAAATTAAACACCTCGTCCAGACCTTAAATTGTGAGCTTCGGCATATTAACAGGGAGGCGAACCAAGTGGCTGACTATCTAGCCAAATCTACCTCTAGTGGAAGTAGCTTTCTTGATGTCTTTACTGATCCCTCCCAGGGCTGTATCCCCTTTCTTCAGGCTGACACTTTTGGTCAAGCCTATGTAAGTTATGTTTTCTAGGGCCTTGGTTCCCTCCTTAGCACAAAAAAAAAAGTTCTTTTTGTGTCACAAGTCCTTGAGAGTTAAACTTAATGCGTGCTAACTCAAGTGGTAGAGCGTTTAAAAACCTGAACATGAGATTCTGGGTTTAAATAGTAGACGACAAGGAAGTAAGTCTAAAAAAACGAAAATTTTCTAAGAACCAGGACATCTAAGTAGGATGCTATTGCGAGTGAGAAAACTTCAACTAGCAATTTGAGTACATTCTATGACAAGTTCTTGACTTGTTACAATATGAGGTTTTTAGGTCTTGGTTTATAATACATTAAGGTATTTAGAAATTGAAGTTTTACTTCTCTTTTCGGGTTGATTGGAGCCGCTGATGTCACAGGAGCAATGGGGTCGCATCATTTTTTCCTCTCTCTTATTATAATCTGCGCGAGGGAGAGAACGAAAAATGAACGCACCCTAGTACATCAGTTTAGCATTAAAGTCGTCCACTGGCTAAGACCACCAGGGCATCAGGCCCTATATTTACCGTCAAACCGGTTTGCTGGTTCAAGCCAGAATTAGTCGGCTTTTACCGGTTCTTGAATTCCTGGCCCAACTAGAAAACCAGATGGTCGGTCGGATTTTTAAAACTATGACTAGCACCTTCGAAGCTTAGCAGTTTTATTTGATAGTTCAGATAAATATTTAGGGCAGTGATCCGCTCAAATAGTTGTAGAGGCCTTCTGGATTCGCCTTATTCAAGAATGGACTTTCACCCCTCAGGTGTGACACAAAGACACTTACATCCCTTCCTATGTGTCAAATTCCAGGACACCGCACTCAAGAACGCAGATTCGTCCCAAAAAACTAGTATCGGTCGGTAACGGACCCAGACTCCATACCAATGGCCTCAAAATTATAGAGTGTGTGGGTCTCTAGGCACACTGTAAAAATGTGAAGCTAGGAAGGATGTGTTAGGATTCCAATACGTGAGAGACAAGAGAAAGCAAAAGAAAACAATAACAAGATCAAGAACACGGGAATTTTACGTGGTTCACTAGTTTTGAGATTAGCTACATCCACGGCCAAACCAACCAAATTTATTGATGAGAAGACAACCCAATTACAAACACACACCAAGTCATGACCCTAGCATCTACTTATATACTAGTACAAGACTTGGAGCCCAAGTAATGTCCAAAACTAATCCGAGACAAACTAGGAAAAAATTCATCCTAATTGTTTCCTTACCCAATAAGGACACTACCAAATATATTAGTCAAAGTAGACCCCTACAAGGAATCAAAGAGATTCCTTGTTGCCAATGTAATGTAATTACTTCTAAGTTGCCAATGTAATGTAATTACTTCCAAAAACTATTAGCCTCCTTTGACTATCCCATGCTAGGATTTTGAATCAACCAAAAAACCCAACAGGATGAAAGTGCATTTCCATCAAACTGGAGGGATAAAGTATCTTTCACCCAGAATTCGGACGCCAAACCAAGAAAGTGTCGCCTACCACCACCAATTCGTACGCGCGCCCACAGATTTTCAAGCAAAGTCCGGTTTCGTCTCTTCTTCTTCTTCCCCAAGTCTCGTCTCCTCTCATTTCTGGTTCCTCAATCTCTCTCGATCTCTTCTGAAAAAAAGCAAAAAATTGAAAAATCAAAGATGGCCGAAGCTAACACCAAGACCAAGATTTATTCCCTCAGGGAATGGGTCGTCGAGCACAAGCTTCGTGCCGTCGGTAAACAACCTCCGATTCCTCTCATTCTCTACAATTTTCCTTTTTCATGATCCAATCATGTTGAATTCGATTTTTTATTTTAATTTTGATTTTTGTTTGAATTTTTGGTGGATTTTTGCAGGGTGTTTGTGGCTGAGTGGTATAACGGGATCGGTGGCTTACAATTGGTCTCAACCCGCCATGAAAACAAGCGTCAAGCTCATCCACGCTAGGTATTTTTGTATCCTTCTCCTTTTGGTTTCTGAAAAAAATGGCTTTGTAAAATGATCAATTTGGTTGTTTTACCGTCTAGGGTTTGTGTTTTTGCGTTTTGATTGTGGGTTTTTAATGGCATGACCAGAGAACCCTAGTTTCAAGTTGGAAAATTAAGTCATCATTAGCATATATGTTTATGCACCTGTTCGATTTTCTGTATTAGAGTTTTGGTTTATGCTTCAAAAGATTCGTCAGAGGCCCTTTCACAACATTGATTTGGGAATACTAAATGCAAATGAAATCTTTATATGGGACTTCTGAATAGCAGGCTTTTTCGATAGTAATAGTTTATATCTGTTTAATCTCAAATTCGTGTTCGACATGCCGCAAAATGCATTCAGCGATTCATGTCAGAGATCAAGCTTTAACCGATTTCGTGATGAATGATTTGATCTTCTCTATCAACTAATCGAGCATGTAATGTTTTAATTAATTGGGATCTTTTTATTTGATTGGGAAAAAAAGTTGTAGGACGCGGTATGAGAATTCAGTCGTCATCTCTGTTCTTTTTGTTCTCTCCTCAGGTCCTCCTGAAAACTAGAAAGACGAACATTAAGGAAACAAGGCACTACTTTAGCATCATGATAATTGTTTGAGAAACCATCATACAGATGCTCTTCCATATAGATTGAATGCTATTCAGTTCGTTACATAATCTTTTCTATCATGGAAAAGGATCGCTAGGTGTTGAAATTTATGTGAAGTCATGGGTCTACTACATTGCTGGTATATATCAAGGCAGATGCATTTGCGACCATCAGCTGTAATAAAGAGTCTTTAATTCACTCTTCAATGAGGATTGAAGGGTGAGGATATGAGTGTTTACTAAACCTATATCTGGAAAGTTTTAAGCAGCAGCAATTGAGTCTCAGATAGTTGCATAGAGTAGGCCTACTACATCAGGGAACATGTTCTAGATGCCTATTGTTGGAGAGATTTTTCGCTAGACCGCCCAGAGCCTCATGTCCATGTCGAAGGATATCTCTATCACTCTGTTCTTTGGTACTGTACTTGAACGATACCCCATGGTTGAGTCATCACAGCCTAGCTCATTAGTTCGATAGTTTTGATTCTGGGCCACTCGATTCGCCTAGCTTTTAGACAAGGCTAGTGTATGTCTTTACTTGACTTCAGGTAGATGGTTTCCAGGCGTTTCAAATCACGCTGCTATTAGACTAGGCTAGTTTAGGTATTTACTTCTTTTATACAAAGGAAAATACCATTAAGATTAAAGGTAAGCCAAGAGTCTTACAAACCACAACCAAAAGGGCTACCACAAGAAAGTTAGAGCCGCACAAAGCTAGCACCATAACCAAACCAGAGACCAACCAACAACTTCTACCATCAACAACTAACGCCAAAAGATCTGACAAAAGATTAAACCAAACAAACACCGCAGCAGCATATATTCTCCTTAAACCGAATGAGATCCTTTGCCATCATAGCTAGTTTTGGATGCCAGCTTTCCAAGCTCTGTAGACCACGAAAATATCACAATTTAGAGACTTCAATTTCAACATGAGAAATATCTTGCAAAGTTAACCAATGTATAGCTTCAAAAATTGTGGCAAGGCTGCCCTGCTTCTTCTGCAACTTGGTAGCACCCTGGAACGTGCAACCTTCTCTGCCATTGCTATGCTTACTCCGACCAAGAACCCTTTCCTTGTTTATATTCTTAGTTTCTTACGAAAGGGCTGAATGATGAATGTTAGCAGCACAGTTAGAACCCCAAAGCTGAAAATTTGAGGATGAATCTTTACATATTACCCTCGTGGCATAGAGAGAAATGTCTGATTTGCTTTCATGCACAGACAGATCTATCTCGGTTTTAAGACTCTAGCAAACTTCGAAAAAGCTAATCCGTCATTTGGTTTAGGTCAGGAGATACTGTCACGGTCTGTTCTGCTCATGATCTTTTATATTTTTGCTTGTTCATTTTGTACGTTTTCAGCATCATTTGATTGACGATATGCTCTAGTAGTCCCTTGCTGCCCACTTGAAGAAAGTTTTTGGCTCTTCTACCGCAGTCATTGGCCCCTCCCATCATATTTCTTTTGTTCATTGAAGCAACATGTTGATTGTTGCTAACCTTTTGCCAATTGATTCATATTCAGGTTGCACGCACAGGCTCTAACCCTGGCTGCGCTAGCAGGAGCTGCTGTAGTCGAGTACTACGACCACAACTCAGGAGCTAAAGCAGAACGCTTGCCCAGTTTCATCCCCAGAGACACCAACGCCCACAAAAGCTGAAAACTCTTACTTAGTCGATGACTTTAAAAATCTCAAGTGGAAGTGGATACTGCAATGTCATTTGGTAATGGTATAAGACGACAATTTTAATTTCTTTTGGATCTTGCCTTCTGCTGCTATTCAGCAAGTTTTGTATTTGATTAGTAGCGACAGCATGAATAAAAAATAAATTTGGATTCATTATTCTTCTTTAGCGTGCATTTTTTATCGATCTTGTGCAATGAGTGCGTAGTTTGAAGAATCTTATTATCTTAAATATGAAGTGTTTATTCGGTGAAATGATCCTGCCTCTCATGCTGGCAATAGGGCTGGCCCGCGGGCTAAACCGGCCCAGCCTGGCCCCAGACCACCGACCCGGCCCCGGATTGGCCTCCTACCACCCTAGGCCCCGGTCTCAAAACCGGTCTGGGTCGCATTTAGCCCCCAACAGCCCGCCCCCCTCCAAGCAAAAGCAAAAAGAAAAGAAAAAAGAATAGACACCCTCGGATTGACCATTTTAATCCGGCCCAGCCCCCTCCCTGTTCATAACCGGCCCCATACTCAATGACTTCTTAGCCCATAACCGGTCCGGATCACTTTCCTCCCCTAACAGCCCGGCCCCTCCCCTACCAGCCCTCCTCCAAGCCCGGACCCAATGTCGGCCCGGCCCTTTTGACACCTTGACCTGCCTCATAGCTTTCCACCATGATCAATATCTTAGTTGCAACCTTCTCTTAACACAGTAATATTAACCCATTTCCCTTTTAGCGAAATGGCGGGCTTTTACCGGGCGGTTTGACCGCCCACGTTTCCAGACCGGCGGAAACCGGCCATATAAGCAAATCGTAGCCGTTCTGTTCCGGTTCCTGTTTAACCGATCTGGCCGGCTGGTTAGGGTCTAAAAGCTAGGGTAAAAGACACTATCTCCCCCTCAGGTTTGATGAAAGACACTTTTCACCCCTTGTTTGTTTCGTATGAAGCTAATTAAACAACATTGATCATGTATTTAAAGTGACACTAACAAACTTGTTCTCTAATATCAGTTTCCTGTCAATGAAAAGAGTCCAAAACCAGGCAGATTTCGTGCTTCCACCTCTTTTGCATGAGCACTGAACCCTCCTCTCACCCAGCCCAAAGAACGGAACACAGAACCCAAACCCAGATATATAAAACACAAATTCATCTTCTGCAGTTTCAACAACATCCGAAAATGGAGAACTCAATGTTGATGGATGCACTTTTCTTTCTCAGCCACTTTGCATTTCTTGTTCCAGTTTCTCTCATCTTAGCCTTAATTTATCTCTACTCAAAACCAAATCATGTCTACCTCGTCGACTTCATCTGCTTCCGCGCACCCGATTCCTACCGCGTCCCCATCTCTTCCTTCCTGGAACACGCCGAAATCTTGGACCAGTTCGACCGGAGCACCATCGCGTTCCATCGGAAAGTCGTGGAACGTTCCGGGATCGGAAATGAGACCTATTTACCCTCCGGCATCCACATGCTCCCTCAAGACGATTCCTTGAAACAAACCATGGAGGAAATCGAAACCGTACTCTTCTCCGTTGTCCAAAACCTCTTCAAAAAACGCAAAATAAACCCCAAGAGCATCGACATCCTCATCACAAACTGCAGCGTAATTTGCCCGACTCCTTCCTTGGCGGCGTTAATCATCAATAAATTTGGTTTCAGGAGCGATGTCCAGAGCTTCAATCTCTCCGGCATGGGATGTAGCGCTGGAATACTGTCACTTAGCTTGGCTCGCGACCTCCTTAAAGTCCACAAAAACTCGCAGGCGTTGATCCTCAGCATGGAGTCGATATCCTCGAACGCGTACTCGGGGAAAATCAAGTCGATGGTGCTCGCGAACTGTCTCTTCCGTATGGGTGGGACCGCGGTGCTCGTGTCGAACAGGAAAAGCGACAGAGTCTCGGCCAAGTACGAGCTCAAGCACGTGATTCGGACACATCTCGGGTCGAAAACGAGCGCTTACGAGTGTGTCGTGCAGCAAACCGACGACGAGGGACATAGCGGGGTTCAACTCTCGAGAACGATCTTGCAAGTTTCGTCGGAAGCGCTCAAGATAAACATAAGCACCCTAGGGTTTCTCGTCCTTCCGTACTCGGAGCTCATCCGATACGTGTTGTCGGCTGCGTGGAAGAGAGTGTGGGCCCCAGCGAGGAAGCGGGCCCCGTACGTTCCGGATTTCAAGAAAGCATTTAATCACTTCTGTATCCACGCTGGTAAGCGGGGATTCGCATGTTCATATGTGGGGCTAAAGCTATAGCCCCTACTCAATTTCTTAAACTTAAAATTTTATTCTCACGATTTTTCAATTTAGTCTTACAAAAATTGCACTCTCCCCAACTCGACTATACAAATTTAAAATTTTATACATATTTTGTTTATTTTTTCCAGTTTAGTTCCCACTGTAGCTGATTTCATGAATCTGCTTATGCACGCAGGTGGGAAGGCGATCATCGAAACCATCAAAGAGAAGTTGAATCTGACGGACGGAGACGTGGAGGCGTGTAAGATGTCGCTTAACAGGTTCGGGAACACGTCCTCTTCATCGACGTGGTACACACTCGGGTACCTAGAGGCGAAGGGAAGGGTGAAAAAGGGAGACATTGTATGGCAGTTGGGTTTTGGCAGCGGTTTCAAGTGCAATAGTGCAGTTTGGAAGTGCGTTTCAAACATAAAACCAGACAGTTACAATGTTTGGTCGGATATGATCCATCGTTACCCTGTGGAGATTCCCGAAGTAATCGATCACTGACGCCAACAGGTACGAGAACTTCGGAAGGAATAACTATGCAGTAGTCGAAAGAATTGTGCATTGCGGGGCTTGCAGTGTTTTGTTTTACTATGCAGTGTTTTGTTTTATATAGAAAATGTAGTCCCTTTACATCAACCATAACAATATTTGAGATTATCGAAAAAACATAATAATGTTTGAGTAGGAAATATGGAAAGAGTCGCAAAAAGTTGGAATTTGATCTTGCAATTGACAGAACCTTTAGCGTTGTGCAGTGTAACAGTACAATGGCTAAAGCAGGAAAAAAAAAAAAAAAAAAAAGACTAAACCTTTAACAGAAACCTAAAAAGGTTGCAACAAGTAGAAAGATGGGATATAGATTTGCAGCATTTAAATCTCAAGCAAAAGCACAGAAAAGGAATGCTGGCTATTTGTTGGGTTGGGTTGGGTTGGGTTGGGCTGGGCTATTTTTCACAACTGGATCTGGATTTGAAGGTGAACTAAAGCCCGACCCACAACTCAAAGTCATCCATATGCGCACTTCTGGCGTTTTTTCTTGTAGGACATTTCTCACTGATATTTAATCTGTCTGATCACTGCAATTTCTTACTCATACCAAAACGTAAGCAACTAATCATAACAGAAACCAGAAAAATAGTGCATACTCCAAGCTAATGTTACCTCTACGGATCACTAGAGCAGACAAAATCAAGAAAACCTAGAAAGGATATGCCATTTACACGCTCAGATGTCAAAAGCATGCCGTGCATCTCATCAAGCTAACTCAAACATCGTAAATTCAAACTTTTGGAGAACGATCACGAAGAATTTTGTCTAGCTAAATGCTTGTGTGTCCATCAGCAAAATGTGAATGGAGAATGTTCACTTCAATTCCAACGCCAAACAAAACTTCTGATTGTCACTACACATTAAATTTGGAATCCGATATGGATACACAAGATCTTTTAGAGATATACATTCCTAAAATTTGCACCAATCGCAGGTTTGAACATTTTCTATACAATTTCAAGGATCTTTTACATATTTTCTTTTACATGTGGTATGGGTTCCTCGAGTAAAATATATGGGGGCTGAAAAGATTATTGGAGCTCAGATGAAACTGAGTGGCTGCCTATTGGAAAGACCGTCATCAACAGATTAATCATGTTCATCTGGAGAAATTTTTGTTTCCTCTAAGAGCAAATACACTTGGTGCTCTAATCAATACAGCACATGACAAGTCAGGAAAAAAAAGAATGAGTTGCAGACAAAAGAAAGTGGGTTCTTACATGTTCCTGACGTGTCCCGTGATGTATTGATTAGAGCACCACGTCATATTTGCTTTTGGAGCAAGCGATAATTACTCGTTCATCTGAGTAGCTGCATGAACTGGGAAGACATCATTAACAATGAAAGCCGTGACAGAGCTTCGAAACAACTTCAACATTGCCTACCATCTGAAAAAAACTAACAAACCTTGAACATTACCAATGAGATCCAATACAGGATTGACCAAAATAAACTTCTAGAAATACTCCAGGCGGTTCGGAAAAAAATCCCGTCAGGAACAATCACAAAATGTGCCATGAATTGCTGAGCATAATATTGAACTTTTCTACTCCAGAACCCCCTGCTTCCTACAATAACCCCAATGCCTAACAAGATTCCATAAATTATCAGAAGCATCAATATCATGCTAGTTCACCTCAGGTATGTAAATGTGCCCGTGTATCTGGCTAAAGGTGTATCTTATTTTCACGCGTAGGAAGCATCTTAGGGCCAGCAGCACTATGGATACAGTTCAACTCTTTCGGGTAATTGAAATTGGAAAGTAGGTTACATGTGGCTGTCGTTTTTGGCCGTTGGCACATGGAAAACTGCTCGATCATCCAAATTATATCGAAGTATCTTAATTATTAGTCAATCATGAGGGTTATGTTGATTTGTCAGGGAAGATATGAAAAAAAAAAAAAATCCATGTGAAAGTTTGAAGAAAAGAAATTAAATGACTCTCGTGTGTGTATTTTCCTGCAAAATTTTGTGATTCAAGACAACATTTGAAGGAAATTGTTTCTGCAGGAAAAAAAAAAGGCAAAATTGCACCGGAGGTACCTATATTATGCCAAAACCGGCAAGTGGGTACCCAAATTTTCAAATCGTGCACCACGGATACCCAAATTTTCAAAATCGTGCACCCGAGGTACCCAACCTAACTGTCGTTAACTTTCCATCCAAATTGGACGAAAAAGTATAAAAAGACTATTGTACCCATTATTTTCACCTTCAAATTTTCTTTAAATACAACTGCTACTAACGAATCCAAAAAAATTAAAAATAATAAAATTTTAATTTAATAATTTGATATATGTAAGATAATGCAATATATTTCATCAAAATTACATATTTTTACATCATTTCAATATATGAAATATGTTTTCAATAACATATATCCGTCAATCTTAAAGTCTCTAACTTTTTTTAAAACAAAAATATCAAAATTTCATAATCTCAAATGGTTAATTAACGGAAGGGTACATGTGAAATTATCAAATATACTTGTATGTTCTTCTTTTATTAAAAAATCATGTGAAATTATGAAATTTTGAGATTTTTTTAAAAATTGTTAAACAAAATTTAAAAGAATTTAAGATTGACAGATATATCTTAAGAAAAACAATCTCAAAATTTCATAATTTCACATATATATTTTTTAATAAAACAATAACATATAAGTATCTATGATAATTTTACATGTGCCCTCCCGTTAATTTTCCATTTTGAGATTATGAAATTTTGATATTTTTGTTAAAAAAAGTTACAGACTTTAAAATTGACGGATATATGTTAATAAAAACATATTTCATATCTTGAAATGATGTAAAAATATATAATTTTGATGAAATATATTGCATTATCTTACATAAATCAAATTATTAAATTTAAATTTTATTATTTTTATTTTTTTTAGATTCGTTAGTAGCAGTTGTATTTTAAAAAAAAAGTTGGAGGTGAAAATAATGAATACAATAGTCTTTTTATACTTTTCCGTCCAATTTGGATGGAAAGTTAACGGAAAGTTAATGGCAATTAGCTTTGGGTACCTCCGGTGCACGATTTTGAAAATTTGGGTACTTGTGGTGCATGATTTGAAAATTTAGGTACCCACTTGCAAGTTTTGACAAAATATGGGTACCTCCGGTGCAATTTTGCCAAAAAACAATGCGGGTCTCCCAACTTTCTTGCAGCAACTAAAAATACAACCAAATAAATTATTATTATTATTATTATTTTCATTTTTCTTCACTTTCTTAACAAATGAACATAGTCGAAACGAAAACTAGTCCTGAATGAAACAAGACAAGCAGACATGAGGCGAATCAACCCCTTGGGTTGTGGGGGCTATATATAGCACCCCACTCAAGTTTGTGAAACTGTAATTTTATCGCATATTTTGTCTTATAAATGCAGTTAAGCCCCACTCAAATTATTTGTGTTTTCCATTAATATTATAATCGAGAAAGAAGCTGATATCATTGCCTGACTTCTCAGTACAGTTGAAAGTGTCTAGATATAGCAGAATACATGCCAGAATATAGCCTCTGCATCATATCATGCCAAAAAAAAAACACAAAACAACAGAATATTCTTGAATATGAAATGGAATTTACTCACAAATGATAAAACACAGATGTGTATGCACAAGGAAGATCATAATAATTTGAAGCTGGAACAGTATGCACAAGGAAGATCATAATAATTTGAAGCTGGAACAGCCTTGACGAAGCTACTATTGGAATTTAGTACTGTTTTAGAGAGATAGGCAGGTGCACCCATATAGGCCACTGCTAAACAAGGGTAAACAACTACCAGGAATGCTATATGTCAGGCAAATACGAGTATGAAACTTATGCTTGTCAACTTAGATGTCAGAAAACATTCATGTTACTCTGTTAGTTAAGTGGACAATATGACTAGGTTTAAGATTAGATTGTTAATTTTTCCTCGAGTGTAAGACAAACATTTAATAACTAGAGAAATGGAATTTGCTGGTACAAAGGTGTTCTTGGCTATGCTATTAGCCAGGGAAATTTGATTTCTAGGAACATAACGTATATATAGATAAGATAACTGAAGAGCCAGCTTTTTTATGTCGTGTACGATGCCTTAGAGTGAGGAGCAAAGAATTTCCCCGAACAGTGCCTGGACCAAAATGAGGCTATCAGTCATGAGGTCAACATGGGAAATATGATGTGTTACCAATCGTTGGGGAGTTTTAAAAATGCCAGTAGTCTCTGCCATTGTTGGGAAGAGTGCCATAAAAGTTGTTGATCAATGAATCGTGACATCGTTTAATTTGACCCATCCAGTTGTGCAGTGCTTTGCATCTTGCTTCTGTTGGGGAATTATTCGTCGAATTCCCGCCGCAACGGAAGCAAAAATACCCCACACGATCACGCACTACACACACGCAATTTAAGAGAAGAAAAACGACAACAAGAATTTAACGTGGTTCGGCCAAACCGCCTACATCCACGGGAGGAGGAGAATTTTACTATATCAATGAGGGAATACATCGTAGGGGAGAGACGGCTCAATCCGCGGACCACGTCGACGCGGTACTCTCATCCTCATGGCCTACAACCATGAAACCCTAACCTCACACATCCGCTCAAAGATATCTCTCACCAATCTTTCTCAACTCGACTCAATTAGAAACAATAGCTAGCACCTCTATTTATACTAATATAGAGGAGGTGGAAAAGCCCACCAAGCCCTAGCCATCACCTCCTCAGAGATCACCTCCTCAGAGATCACCTCCTCAGAGGACAAATCAGACGCATCGGGTATACCGATTCGTCTTGCGGAATTCGAGACAAAACCCAACAAACTCCACCTTGGCTTGAATTCTGCAAGCGCCTAGCGAATTACTCAGCCAACTCCGTTGTTGATGTCAACTCTGCCGCATCCGCCATGCTCTAACTGCATGGACCGCCATCGCACCTCTACCGAGATGCTCTGCACCCCCTCCTAGGGCACGCCTCGCACCCCCGACACGGGTGCGTCCCAAAGCATGACACTTTGGGGAGTAGTGTGGCTCCATCTCTCCTCCAGCTAGCTCATCACTGGAGAGTTCTCTGCCAACCACGTCAAGTGAAAATGAGACTCGCTTTCTCTTCACTACTGCAGTAGTTTTCTTCATCACCATTCTCGTCACTTGAGCTCTGTCTCGAACAACCTGCAACTGCTTCATAGCCTGCACTGTTTCCATGCTTCAGCGTCCTCACACGTCAACCACGTGTTTCTCCACGCCAGCCTTGAGTGCTTCTCCTTGCGCTGTTGCTTCTCCTGTTCGATCCTACGCCTTCACCAAGACGCCTTGCAAAGCCACCGCTTTGCGTACCCTCTGTGACTTACCTCTCTTCTTGCCTCGAGTTGCTCAAGAGTTATCGTCACGAACCACACACAGAGATATCAGGATTCCACCTCTGCCATGGCCTCGTCAACTGCGTCCACCACCTCAATCTCTGCCCTGGAGCTTCTTGTGAATTTCCTCGCAATAGTTGCCCATGTCTCTGACCAGACTCATCTGCAACTGTTGCGTCACGTGCTCACAATCACACAACGCCTATGCTTCTTCCCTATGTTGAATAGCAGCTCCACCTGTCAACACACTCCCAAGGCTGCATAGGTTGCCAATCGAACGTTCAATTAGGAAAACGCCTCTAATTGACCCAACCTGATTGGACTTGAACTTTATTGACCCTGATCGCATCCCGCCGTCTTCGATCTCCCTATCGATATCGATTGATGCCGAACTTCTCAATCAACTCAGAATCTTAAAATTCTGACCGTACCGATGAATCCGCAACGTCC
The DNA here is from genome assembly GCA_023055425.1 of Linanthus parryae. NCBI lineage: Eukaryota > Viridiplantae > Streptophyta > Magnoliopsida > Ericales > Polemoniaceae > Linanthus > Linanthus parryae. The sequence continues at coordinate 7,259,261 of JALGPY010000002.1, forward strand.
AAAAACATGGGGTTAGACTCCTGACTCATCCCAATCCGATCTACAGGCACGTCGTAACATCCCGAACAATTTTGGATCGTTGGATCTCACCGCAAACTGCCACGTCAGCATTCTGCAAAATCCAGCGACAATTTGCAGAATCTGACCCCGCCATCGCGTCGTGAACGTCCAAAAACCTAGGATTCAACTCCTGTTCGAGCCCAATCGGACTTACAGGCAGCTCAGAACACCCAAACAAATATGGACCAACCGATTCGCATCTTCAACACTTTTTTTTTTCAATTCTTTTCTTGTTTTCTTCTTCGTCCTTTCACCTGCGTGCTCCACCCGGATCGTGAACCTGGCTCTGATACCACTTGTTGGGAAATTATTCGTCGAATTCCCGCCGCAACGGAAGCAAAAATACCCCACACGACCACGCACTACACACACGCAATTTAGGAGAAGAAAAACGACAACAAGAATTTAACGTGGTTCGGCCAAACCGCCTACATCCACGGGAGGAGGAAAATTTTACTATATCAATGAGGGAATACATCGTAGGGGAGAGACGGCTCAATCCGCGGACCACGTCGACGCGGTACTCTCATCCTCATGGCCTACAACCATGAAACCCTAACCTCACACATCCGCTCAAAGATATCTCTCACCAATCTCTCTCAACTCGACTCAATTAGAAACAATAGCTAGCACCTCTATTTATACTAATATAGAGGAGGTGGAAAAGCCCACCAAGCCCTAGCCATCACCTCCTCAGAGATCACCTCCTCAGAGGACAAATCAGACGCATCGGGTATACCGATTCGTCTTGCGGAATTCGAGACAAAACCCAACAGCTTCCAAGCTGCTTCCAATATAAAAGAATCCAGGGGCTTGTTGTGGCGAGTCATTCGACTTCTGAAAGAGATGCCTTTGGACTCTATGCTAAGGGTGTTTTGTTTTACAGTGTTGATTCCCAAAAAGTTTGGCGCATAAAATTGGGCTCGTTTGGATACGGCGGTTTGGTTAAATCCGACTGAAACTTTACTTTTTTGTAGGTCGGAATGGCACCGGTGCATGGGCATAGAAACCGGTGTCTGGATTTATAAAAATCCCGGTGGACTGGGGTAATTATCCGGTGCCCTGGTTTAAGAAATCAAGTGCCCTGTTGTTGAAAGTTTGGTGTCTGGGTCATTTTTGAGTCTGAATGCTGTGATCAGAGAGAGAGAGAGAGAGAGAGAGAGAGAGAGAGTGTCCCACGTGGGCAAGTGAGAGTGATATATGGGACTAAAGTGTGTTAGGGAAATAAATTAGTGGGAGGGAGTCACTAGAACAAAAAATCAACACGAACTCCAAAAACAAACATAAAACGACAAAGTTTATAAATATAGAAGATAAAAAATAAAAAATATTGACAAGAAACCCAGACACCGGCTAATATAGGCAGGCACTGGTAATGTTGAAAAGCAAAAGAAATAAACTTTGTACAACCCGTGACCGGCTAAAACATGCCCGATCACCAGATTTTTCCATAACCCAACTGTGTTAACCAAACAACAAGGAGGTTGGGTTAACCAAACCTCTAAACCGCTGCATCCAAACCAGCCCATTGAGACTTAATTGTTTCTTCCAGATGACCCAAGGCTGTAAGGGTTTCAGAGGGTTAGAAAACAAGGTTTTTCATGGCAGCTTTGTTCATGTGTAGCCACATCTGCCATAGAACAGACAAAGTTTATCCTCTTCTTTAGAGAATGATTTTAGGAGAGTCATTGATGGGTTGGGAGCGGATGGTAGCTGACCATTCTGGAAGTTTAAGCCGAGTCTTGAGCATTTCCAGACATGTTGGGACGTTTTGCAATCATAGAACATATGATTTTGAGTTTCCACTATGATTTGACATCGAGGGAAACTATTTTCTATGACGATCTTTCTTTTGAGAAGGTTAAGCTTTTGTGGGTAGGATGTTGTGGGGATGCTTCCTAGCAAACCTCTTGATTTTAGACAGGAGGTCCATTTTTTGGGATTCTGTCCAGGTTTCAAGGTCTGCAGTGGTTAGTTTCTGGATGGAGGAATTTCTTTTCTTTGCACCCATATGGTATCCGGATTTCACATAATAGGATCATGTATGGTGAGGGTCCAAGATCTGTCTGTCATTTGGATTGGAGTGTGGGATGAAGATATATTCGATGTGATCGCAGGTTGGTTGGTAAAAAAACATAACAGATTAAAGTTGAGTTCCATTTTTTTGTAAGACCATGGAAAAGATAGTGAACGGTGAAGTTCTTGGAGACCCAGCGTTTTAGTCTTGCCGGGATTCGATCAGGGGGATCCAGTGGTCAGAGAGCGGTTCTAGTCTTACCGTCTCCAAGTTCCCATCTAAGTCCTTTGGCCAGTAGATCTTTTTCCCATAAGATACCTAGACATCTCTAAGAGGAGTTATGGTGACCTTTGTCACTAGGAAATGTTTTTTGATTGTATTGAGAGTTCTGCTGAGAAGAGTTTTTGGCTTATTTCATATTCTGAACGATGTTTTGGCAAGGAGAGCATGGTTAAAGATATTGAGATGTTTGAAATAGATTCACTAACTCATTGAGATAGATTCATCCATTCCTATCTAGAAAAAAAAAGCAAAAGAAGTCCGTATCACATTCCTGATATTCAAAGATCAATCTTTTACATGTAATGATGCACATACCACAGTGCCACACACATTTCAATGATGCCTCCAAAGAGCATATCTCCAACGCCTATGGCCTATTTCTTAACCAGCCACTTTGCTGTGACTAGTTTTTGTAATCAATGTATTCTTCTTCTTGTCATTATAGTATCCTTCTCATTTTCGGTAACAGGCTTCCACTCCCTTTCTAATTGCAGCTTAAGCTGGTAAGATTTGTGGTGTTCAGTCTCAGCATCGGCGATCATTTCCTTAAAGACATTCCGCTGTGACAGGAGCCTAAGTAAGGCAATGCAAGCCCCTGCTGTCACTAGGCCTCCTCCTACACCAACTGAGGTATATACGAACTTCTTCTCCATCCTGTTGAGTACTTGGACAAGGGATCCAAAGGCGACCCTGCATTTTTATAGCAAGTATAATATTTTCCCATATTCTCTACCGATCTTCTCCAGGCGTTCATTGATACCTGCAATGTGTCGCACCCTATTGTCCAGTATCTCCATTGCATGAGTAGGAAGGGTCCGTATATCTAAAAGTTACACAAGCAAATTCGTATTTTAGAAAATCAATATGATGAAATATGAAACAAGAGATACCGGGAAATGCAAATAATCATGAAACATCAAATGTGATTGATTTTTCTTAGGAACTTAAAATCAGATCCATCAAAGTTGTTTAATCAAACAGACCATTGACTGACTTAAGTCAAAATTAGATCAATATGTTTTAGATTAAACATGGTTTAACACAATAAATTAAAGGACCGAGTGTTCTATTAGTTAGTATTCCCAATGCTATGCTAGTAGCCCATGTGTTTAATTATATAGTGGACCTATTATGTTAGAATGTTGTAGCGAAAATTTAGATATTTTATCTCAAAGAAAGAGTCATAGATAATTTGGTGGAAGAAGTTTGTGGAAGGAGTGATGTTCAAAATATTCTTTTATCGTCCACCTATAAATAGATTGTACCTCCACCACTTTATATAAAAAAAACAAATGAAATTCTTCACATATCGTTCCATAATCTCTCTAAATATTCCACCACTCTCATCTTCCATCAAAAACTCTCAGTAATCTCTTCCTACTTCTAACACCATCAAGCAACCTCCCATCAAATAACATTCATTTGCAAAGTTAAACAAAAAAATTAGATTAACTTCGTTTTCAATTACTTTCGCGGTAGAGTTGAGATTCCCTCTAAAAATTCCACTGATATGATCCAATATAGTTTGATCCGAAACAATCTATTGAGGTGCCTCAACAATCCTTCTTAGCTACTCCAAACTCATGAATTTTTTTGGCATTCCATTACCTGTCGTCCTTCATCACAATTAATGATTATAAATTACATTTTACACCAATCATAAACAATGTCAAGAACATCCATATAAAACGATGTCAATTTTATTTCTAACAAGGTCAAGTATCGTTTCTTAATCATACATCCAATCTCACTACTATTGAAGTTGCACCATTTCCTGGCTTCAATGATCCTATTCCAGCACCTAGAAAATCAAATTTATACAAATACATATATTGGTACATGGTAGTAATGTTCGATTTTGATCTTTACTCCTTTTACTAAATGTTTCTAGTATGCAGACAAGATTTAGCATAATTTCCAGGCAGTTCAAGAAAGAAACAAATCTATTGTCGATAACCCACCAAAGAAAATCAATCGTTCTAAGCAGTTCTAAATCAGTAACAATTAATCAACTGATAAGAAACACCCACATAAACGAAACAAGACAATTACTGCTAATTCAACTTACGTGTGTATATACAATCCAAACAAGAACCATAAAGAATGCAAACATCACAAATTAGTGATATTAAACTTGGTAAACAAAAAATATTGACGGAGGGTTCTCAAATTGTGAAGCAATGGCTTATTCGGGAGTCACCCAGTTGAAGCAGAGAATGTTTCATCGAGGCAAATGAAGATACAACTCGTTCTATATATCCTCCACCAGTCGTCATTGCTGCAAGAGAGTCTTCACCGACCGCCATCGCTGCAGGGGAGCATCCAACGGTCGCAGTCGTCGCTGCAGTACCCCAATTTCAGTAACGATACGACGTTCATGAAATCATACCAAAGATATATAGAAAGAGAGACTCCGTTACCTACTGCAATGTCGAGCCCTCCCAGCGACTCTACTAATTCTCCTAAAACCCTAGAGGTTCGAACAACAATTCTCGTATGTGCGCGGTGAGTTGGAGGGAGAATGTGTTGGGGAAGGCGAAAGGGATGATGGAGGGGTGCAAAATAGAGGGGTTGGCGGCAGGGTGAACTATTTACAATGCTGCGAAACCGAGTGTGGGATTCGCTTGCGGCTGAGAAACACCGTCAGAGGTCAATTGAGTCATAAAAACAAAATTGGGGGAAACAATAGTCGACTGTGGGGGTGGACTTCAACAGCGAGGGAAGCCTCTTAGTGCAAACTTGAGACATGGAACGGAGGTTGAGGTTGACATCTCCGCATGTAGCACCGAGAAGCTGTGGCTCTTACGCATTGACGTGGACAACCATTGGCGATTCACTTCTTAGGTATTCTCTTTATGGAGGTTCAGTTCTTGGCAGAGTTGACATTGGTGCTTTAGCTTCTTCACAAAAATGTAAGTGGAGAATTCTGTTGCAGAGGGGAAGAGTGGCAGACCAATACACACAAACACACAGGGCGCATTCGAATTCAGTAATACAGAGAGATAATTGCATGTGGGAGAATTTAGTTATAGAGATAAGGGAGAGAATGACGAGGATTGTTTTATTTTTTCAATAAAAAATGTGGCTATTTGGGAAAATTGATTTAGAAAGATAGTTAATTTTTTTTGATTTACTGAAAAATCGGTGCCTGACTTGATTAACTCTGGTGTCCGGGTGCATGGGTTTTGGTTCCCGAGTCTTCGACACCGGTGAACTGCTAATTATTTTTTTTGTGGCAATTCTCCTTCCCTCGTTCCACTTGGAAGACTGTGAGAGACCAATCAACACGACATTCTCTTTTATCCACCGTGATGTAATGCACCATCTGTTTGCTCAAATGCAACAGTGTTTTCCTATACACTTCGTAATATGTTGGACACTTTAAAAGTCATTTGATCAGGTTAGATCGAATGTTAAAATTCGAGGTGGGTTAATTTGATGTGTCTTGAAAAGAAAGCATGCATTATTGGCAATGATTGTATACTGATTCATATAAAACCTTCAAATTTATAATCTCATTTACTATATTTTGAAAAAACTAATAAATATTTTAATATTTGATAATATTTTCTTCGGGTAGATTGTAATTGTCCCAACGAGAAGGGTAATCATGTCCCATCTGGAGGAGTAATTCTCTAGTCTTACAAATAGAGGAAGTGCCATCATAACACCTAGGTTCTGACAATTGCATCCGCTGAACTACTTCCCAATTCCAAAAGATGAAAACAAAAAAAGTTGTCGGTGACAGGCTAAAGTGCTTCGTCACTAGGAATGATGATGAAGTGTTCTTGAAGACAGCTAATACAATTCTTGGTGAGCAGTAGGTACGGAAACACTAAGAGATTGGTTGTGATGGGAATTGGAAATAATCCAAGTGTGTATGAAATGAGAGAGACAACTTGTTTTGGGTTATGAATATTGAATTATTCGAACATATCTAAAGAGGATAACCCTCCTATATATACAGAAGCAATATCAATTGTCATGGGGGGAGTTACAATGTTAATCAGGTCCCCATTAAGACCATTCAGTTAGCTGTTGCGGATATCATGGCAAATATCTCGGAAAATTATTACTGGACTTGCGCTTATATAGAGGTTGAACAAGTCTCCTTCATGACACAAAAGGGTCGCAGGTGGGACGACAACAACCTGCGACGAGCCTTATTCCAGCCTCCAAGCCACTAGATTTCCTAGTTCTCGTGCGAGGTGCGATCTCCGAGGGGACTCTGTCTCAAGGTCCCCATAAGCAAACATCACATGTTCTGGTGCACATGGTAAGATAGTCAGCTGCGGGCTGCTGATTGGTCCACGTGGCTGTAAACTTGGACTTTGTTTTGGCCTATCGACATTAGTCCCCTTGCGCATTTACTAAGCTTGCGAGGCCTCACGCGCATACAAATCCCCCTTAGTTAAGATGAGTCAGCCGATGACTCGCCCTATTGAAGGCTCATGATGGCCTCGTAGGTAGTGTTGGGAAGACACATAAGTGCACACAAACTTTGGCTTGTTCAATCTGACAACTGAGAAAGGACGCCGCTTGACATGACCTATTTACTGTGAGTGGGGGCGTGCACACAGGTGGTGCAGTGATTCAGAAGTTAAGTTGAGGAGGTGATTTCAAACCGTTAGGAATTCAGACGAAGATGTGGCTTGATTAGTATTTAAACAAACTCATTTTATTCAAAGAAACTTTTTCCCAAGTCCATGATTTTGTGAGCAAGTTAGAGGGAGTTTGTTCATCAAATCGACGAAAATCCAAAAGACAATTTGCAATTTCGTTCTTCTCCGAACACTTGAAGACTTTGATCTTTTCACCAGGTACGTTCTTGATTTTCTTGAAAGAAATATCCAAAATCAAAATAAGTATTTGGCACCCTTCTTCTTCCCCTTTTCAATAAGGGTTCAGACTCCTCTCCCCCCTCCCCCCCAAGTTTCTGCTAGAGATGTCTCGAAGAAGAAGCAAAACCAATTGCAAATTATATGTATAGTGCATTTTAATAACAGTAAAAATGGCTAGAGAAAATAATTTAATTAATATTACGCAAAACTACACAACAATTTTCATAAGATAAAAAAACTACATTATAATTAATAGGCCTCAGATGTCTTGTTCTTTGGATCCTTACACCTCTTGGCCCAGTAATAGCAGCCCATTGCATTGCCCCGGAAATAAAAACATAAAAATCAAAGAAAAAACAACACATGTACTCAAGTTGTAGAGCGTTGGAAGCCCTTGCATGAGGTCCTGAGTTCAAACTCCATTGACAACAAAGCCAATATCTCAAGTTGAAGAGCGTTGGAAGCCTCTTGCATGCACCATCATAATATAGTGGGGATGAGCAAAACCTGCGCCAAACTGTCTTAACCTCTCCGTACGCAATAGACTAGGTTGAACAATTTTCAACCAGAATCTATCGAGTTGGGTAACTTTTTTTTTATCAAAATCGTTTCAAATCGGTCCGCATTAACCTCCCAGAGATTAGCATGGATGAATCATGAATGGATTATCGAGGAATGAATAATTTTTCTTAATTCGACCTCACGGGTACAACTTTACCAGCATGGTTGAACATTTTTCAGATGAAGTATATGAAAATATCAAAATTGTTAGGGTGTTTGCTATGAGTTGAAAATTTTCATAATGTGAGAGGATTGGATAATTGAGACTAAAACTTGTTTTATTTTAATCTCAGTCTTCCAAATAAGTGTATGTTGTAAGCATGATGAATCAAGATAGGGTTTCTGCATAGAGTTGCAGAGAGAAGAAGAAGATGAGACAGAGAATGAAGGCGAAGAATAATGAACGGACGCCTTAGGTTTTCCATTAATCAATCAGAGATTACATACATGTAATCCAACGGTCCCATTGTGAGCCCTTGGATGCGATCATAAGATCTGAAAATGCTACTAATGCCCAACTTATAATGAAGGGCTTACAATCATGTCTGATAAATATTATATTGAGACACAAATATTTTGTAAATAACATAAAAACCCCTTGATCGTCCTTCTCCGTTATCTTCTATGCAGTCATACCCTTTTTCCGTTAATAGCCTCCGTCAAACTGATGGTGGTGGATGGAACGCCATGAGTTTGTCTTTAAGTTCTTGAAAGCGAGGTGTCGGCATTCCTTTTGTAAAAATGACCGCTAGTTTCCAACAAAAGAAACAATAAGTTCTCGTCTTAGAGCATTCTCTCTGAAAAAATTGTAGTCAATTTCGATATGCTTTGTTCTAGCGCGCATTATCGGATTGACAGTCATTTTGACAGCAGAGGTATTATCACACCGTAAAATAGGAGGAGCAAAAATCTGTATGTAAATCTTGAAAAAGGAGTTCGATCCAATATAATTCTACTGCATTGACGACCAAGGCCCGATACTCGGCCTCTGTGGATGAACGGGCTACAATGGGTTGTTTCTTAGCGGCCTAATGAATTGGATTGGGCCCAAGAAAAAGAACAAAGTCATAAGTACTTTTGCGGTCTGTAAGGTTACCGGCCCAAATGATTTGGATTGGGCCGGGTTGTGGGCTTGGCCTAGCAGAGTAAAAAAGCCTATGAGAAGATTTTCCTTTGATATATCTCAGAATTTGTTTGGCGCCAATTAAATTCACATTGGTGGGGTTATGCACAAATTGGCACAAGTGATTAATAGCAAAAGATAAGTCTGGTCTTGTAAAAACCAAATATTGCAATGAACCCAGTAACTGTCGAAAAATAGTAGGGTCATCACGCAGAGTACCATCATTAGCATGAGATTTTACAGAAGATGGAAGAGGATTAAGACAAGGTTTGTTGTGAGATATGTTAAATTTTTGCATTAAATCTTGCACATATTTTGACTCAAGTATAAAAATTCCAGCAGAGGATCTTTTGATCTCTAAACAGTGACGTGAACCAAGATTTTTCATGTCAAATTCAAAGTGGAGGCATTTTACTAAGTGTGGAATGTAGGGAGTATCATTTCCAGTTAGAACAATGGCATCAACATATAAGAGAAGTAGAGTGATGCCACCGTGAGAGTGTTTGATAAAAAGAGAGTAATCTGCATTTGATTGTGTGAAACCCAGAGAAAGAATGTAAGAAGTGAATTTGAAAATCATGTTCTTGGAGCCTGTTTCAAACCATAGTTGGATTTATGCAGTTTGCATACAAAATATGGTTTTGAAGGGTCAATAAAACCTTGTGGTTGCTGCATAAAAATAGTTTCTTGTAGTTGACAATGTACGAAATCATTTTTCACATCTAATTGTTGTAATGGCCAATTGTAAGAATCAGCAAGAGGCAAAACAGTTCTGACAGTAGCATGTTTAATGACTTGACTAAGAGTTTCATCAAAAACAACTACAGGAGTTTGATGAATTTTTTTAGCTACAAGTCTAGCTTTCTATGTAGACACACTACCATCAGTATTGAATTTAGTTCTAAATACCCACTCAATGCCAACAATGTTGACATGTGGTGGTGGGGGAACAAGACTCCGAGTATGTGGATGAATGAGGCTAAGATACTCATCAATCATGGCTTGTTGCCATTGTGGGTGTTTCTTAGCTTCAGTAAAACAGGTAGGATCAGGAGAAGAAACATTTAAGCAGTGACATGTGCATAGTGATAACTAAATCCATGTAAGATTTTAGAAGAGATCTTCTTCATATTCTGTGAAGTGTGAGAAAGAGGATTAGAGATACCAGTGTGATCATTAATGGTGGAAAGATCCATAATCTTTTTCTTGGAGATTCCAAATTTGCTTTTTGTTCTCAAGGGATGACCAGTGAATGGTTGCTGAATCACAGTCTCTTCTGGTGTCATGTCTGAATGTGGTGATGGTGGTGGCATCTGTTCTTGATTTGTAGGCATCTGTTCTTGATGTGATGTGCCATCTCCACTTGAATACAGCTCAGAAGGGACATGGTGAGCTCCACCAGACAAAGGTGCACCATGGTGTGGTATATCATCACTTCCTGTAGATGGGACAGAAGGAAAGAAGTCAGGAACTGGAGAATTAAATGTGTCTGAAGAGGCATTAATGGTGTCTGAATGAAGACAAGGAGATGATGCATTAATATCATTAAATGAGTCACAATAAGGAAATGAATGTTCAATAAATACAACATCTATGCTAATGTAAATTTTTTGTGTAGGTTTGTGATAACAGATGTAACCCTTGTAATTGTCAGCATAACCAAGAAAAACGCATTTAATAGTTCTAACATCCAGTTTAGATTTAGTATAAGGTCTATGATTAGGAAAGCATGCACAACCAAAGACTTTAAGCATATCATAATCAGGTTTGCTGCTAAAAAGAAGCTCAAATGGAGATTTGTCATCAGTATTAGAACTAGGCATTCTATTGATCAAATAAACAGCAGTAGCTATAGCATGATACCACAAAGAGTGAGGTAAACTAGCATGTTGTAGTAAAGTAATGGCAGTTTCTAAGATATGTCTATGTCTTCTTTCTGAAATCCCATTCTGTTGAGGTGTGTGAGGACATGACCTATGGTGAGTAATGCCCTTGTCTTGTAAGAAATGTTGGAAAATAAAAGACATGTATTCACCACCTCCATCTGACCTTAGAATTCTGATTTTTTAACCAAGTTCTCAACATGAAGTTTAAATTTAGGAAAGACTGAAGCAACTTCTGATTTATAAAAAAGGGGAAACAACCATGTTTATTCGGTTTAATCATCAATAAACAACACATAAAACCTATCTCAATGAAGAGATTTAACTGAAGCAGGACCCCACACATCAGAATGAAGTAAATGTAAAGGTGTGTGATAATAGTGGATTTGCTATAAGATAATCTAGTGATTTTGCCTTTTAAACATGATTCACAAACTTCAAAAATAAGTGAAAGCTTATAAGAAGCACCAAATAACTTAAGTAACCCAGTCTTGAATGCAACAAAGGCACATTTATTTTGCTACCCAAACCAGCCTTGGGAAATTGAGTAGTAGTATGAAAATGAGAAGCATGAATAGGGTAAAGTCCATGTTCACTCAAGTCTTGGTAGATAATTTTGCCAGTTTCCAGGTCCTGAATAGAGAAAGAGTTTGCATTAAAAGTAAATCAACAATTGTGCTGTTGACATAACTGATAAACAGATAACAAATGTTTGGCAAGATTAGGTACATGATGGGTGTTAGGTAAAAGAAAAGAATGAGTCTTAGTGTTAAGTCGGGCAGCACCAGTGTGAGAGATAGAAGAGGTATGTCCATTACCCATAGTCACACAATCAGATCCAGAATAAGTATCATCCATAGATAAATTTCTCATATCAGCAGTCATATAATTTGTAGCACCAGAGCCAGAAAGCTAGAAGTAATGTGTAGAAGAACCAGAGGTAGAAGCATTATAAGTAGTGAGTTGATCAGGTGGAGGCTTCCCCTGATAAGAATAATCCATTCTATTCCAGCATTCCATAGCAGAATGATAATCAAGACCACAAATATGACAGTTAACAGGTGTAGACCCAGATTTAGTGTTGTGTCTACCAGTGGATTGACCACGATTATGGCTCCCCCTATAGTTGGCTCAGCCTCTATGGATGTAGTCAAAACGACCACTAGGGCTGTGTCCAGAATAGGAACCGTTACGACCATAACTACCAGCAGATCGACCATAGCCGCCACAAATTATGGGTAGTCGAGGGCCGAGAACTCCACGGCCTTGGCCACGACCACAGTAGTTAGAACCAGAGAACCCAGTAGAAGAGGAGAAGGCAGTACGAGCAAATAGATCAGAGCCTTGAGACTCGTGCATATGTTCTTCAGATTTAAGCAAGACATGTAATTCTTCAAAACTAATATAATCAAAACGATTGTTGCGAATAGTAGTGCGAAAAGAATTGTATTCAGCAGAAAGACCATTTAGAGCATATAAGAGCATATCTAAATCATCAATATTAACCATAGACAAAACAAATTTATCAGGAATAGCTTTAATCTTTTGCATGTATAGATCCACAGAATCAGAACGTTTCTTCATAGTCTGAAACTCATATTTCAACTGCAGAATATGAGATCGAGACTGATAACGCCCAAATAGGGGTTATTTTTATAGCCTGAAAAGATGTGTATGTGTGCTGGAAAGCCGCGTTTTAGCCAGAATTCACCCTCGAAAAGTCTCGGTTTTAGGAACGAGACGTTTATTTGCTCTTCGTGAATTTCTGCATGTTTCGTACTTTTATTGGATATGATCGCGGGTTTTTTTTCATTTTTTACAGGAACAGGTTCGGAAAGTGCATTGGGATGCGTGTCGAGACAGAACCGGGATCGCCTCGGGAAACGTGCAGAAAATGCTCGGAGCAGGATGTGACCGAGACTGGTACAAGGGAGAGCGGAATGGAAAACGGAAAGACCGGAGGAAAAACGAGCAGTGAAAACCGACCGAGGAAGCTGAAAACGCCAAAACCGAGAATCACCGGGACACGCTCGGTTGACAATATCTTGAGCTTGACTTGGAATTTTGAAGCGAAACCAGGGGAAAACGTACGGAGACGTCAAGGGCTTTCCGAAAACAGGTTATGATGTTGAAACGGAGTCCGGCCGAAAAACCGACTCCCGTCACGTGTGGGTCCCAGTCAGGCCACGCCCGAGTAGGGGTCTCGGTTCCCGGTGTCCAAAGTCAGGAGCAACTATTTCATGTTCGTGACGATTTCCGGGATAGTTTTGGCCTAGGGGTATTTTGGTCATTTTGGCACCAGGCCCGGGTTTCCGGAGTCAAGTTCAGATTTCGTCTCCCAAATTCAGTCAGCAGTTTTCCTATGGCCAGAGCCAAGATTGGACAGAATTTGGAGCGATTTTGACCCAGGGGTATTTTCGTAATTTTGATAAGTTTCGGGTCAAAACGCAAGACGGGAACACGGGAAAGCAGGAAGACACCGAGGAAGGAAAACTGGAGATTTCAGGCAGAAGAGTGGGACCCAGGAGACCCAACCGGCCCACCAAAGGACCAAGCAGGGCCACCACCACCACCCCCTGCTTGCGTATATACGTAGGCTTGCGTATATACGCAGCCTTGCGTATATACGCAGGCGGGGAAGGTGGAGGTGGGTGGATTTTGGGCCCCTGGTTGAGTATATACGCAGCCTTGAGTATATACGCAGCCTTGAGTATATACGCAGCCTTGAGTATATACGCAGCCAGTTTGACTTTTCTTCCCGAGTCGGTGGACCGATGGCAGTTTTCGTAAATTCTGGCGCAAGCGTTTTCGGGAAAAACAGCACTATTTAAAGACTCGTCCAGACTCGTTTTGAGACATCAATACAGAATACACAGCACAACCGTAGGAGAAGTCGGAGCATCCCGGAGAGCACGGAAACGTGAATCCAGATTCAAGACACCCGTTTGCTCTTCTTCTCTCTCATTCAAAAACTGTGTTATTTACGTTATGAATTTCAGTAGCTAAACTTTTACCTAGGTTCTCGGTGAACCTAGGGTTTCGTTTTCAGATTAGTTCTAAGTTTTGACTATGAATTCATGATTACGTTATCTTAATATCAGCAGCTTTATCAGTTATTCTGTCTTTGAATGTTACTGTTCATGCATGATCGGAGTAGCTAACCAGAATTGCTACAGACCCGAGCCGGTAGGTGAAAACGTCCGGTTAGGGTTAGGAAGAAAAGACAGAATTTAGCACCTTACCCCGATGGGCCGACTAGCGAAGGGGAGTTAGGACTAGCCTGAAATCGTTGAGACCAACTGTTAGAGAATCTGACCCGGGCCATCAGGACAGGTTAGAAACCCTAGCAGCCTTAGAACGAGACTGCAGATTTAGGCAGCTTAACAGGAATCCGACAGTCTGCATAATTGTGATAACGTGCAGGAAAAGAAAAGATACTGCACAATTGGTACGTGGCACGGATAACGAGACTGCTGTGTGTTTTCATGTCAAACTAAGAACAAAAATCTGAAGAACCCTAGGGGATCCCGGGACCTAGTATCTCAAACCCTAGTTTTACAACCTTAAGAATATTCAGAAAATTCTCGCAAAAAAATTTACGTTTCAGTTATTTAATTTCAGTACTTAGTTAGCAAGCAACTCCCAAAATATTCCTCCTTTTTACACTCTGTTCGTTAAAACTGATTACTAGAAAAACCTGCAAAGTCCCTGTGGGATCGATAAACCGAGTCTAAAATACTCACTATATTACTTGATTCGTATACTTGCGAATAGCACGCTAAATTGCGCATCAGAGACAGAGATGCATACCTCCCTTCAAGAGCAAGCCAAGAGGCATTAGAAGAGGTCTTACCAATCACATGCGTGAGAGCTTCAGGGGTAAGAGTGGCGTTGATCAGAGTTTTAAGCGCTTGATCTTGGGTATACCGGTCACGAAACGCTGGATTAGGAACTGAACCGCCAGGAGCATAGGAATTAGAATAGTGGTCGGCGGTGGTGGAATGTCCCCGTAGAGATTTTGGGTACAAAAATAGAAGACAGTTGATGCCGCCATAGAGCATAATTTGTGTTGTCGAGTTTAAAGGGCATGACATTGTGGATATTGGATAACAGATAAAGAGGGTTTGAAGATGATTGATCCATGGTAGCTAACATGAGGCTCTGATACCATGTAAGCTCGATGAATCAAGCTAAGGTTTATGCATAGAGTTGCAGAGAGAAGAAGAAGATGAGACAGAATATGAAGGCAAAGAATAATGAACGGCCGCCTTAAATTTTCCAATAATCAATCAGAAATTAAATACATGTAATCCAACGGTCTCATTGTGAGTCGTTAGATAAAATCATAAGATCTGAAAATGCTACTAATGCCCAACTTATAATGAAGGGCTTACAATCAAGTATGATAAAATTTGAGTGAGACACATGTCTTTGTAAATAACATAAAAAACCCTTGATCGTCCTTCTCCGTTATCTTCTATGCAATCATACCCTTTTTCCGTTAATATATGCTAGGAAATCAATTTTTTTTTTAATGATTAGAATCAATCATTTACTTTAATTCCGTTTGTTTACACTATTTAAAAATTCCGATCAAAATTTGTTTTGGATAAAAATATGTAAACTATTATTCTCAAATTTGCATATTATCTCACACTCTGTAGATTTTAATCTCATGTCAAATAATTTTAGAATTTTCAATTATTATAGACTTTTAACCTGCTTATTTTCTCATATTATTTTAGGCTTAATTACTTAATGCATACCCCCAGTATAGTGAAACTATCACATTGCACTACCCACTATAAAAACTTGCTGATAATGTTCCCCACTTTCAATAAACTAGTCACTTTCAAACTGACTAAATTTTACCGTTACTCACACAACGGACGGTGAGGGCTTTTTCGTCCGTTGACTTTCCACCAGAAAACTGTGTCATTTATTGAAGCTTTGATTATAAATTTAGCTGAACCCAGTTGAAGAGGCTCTTCACAGTGAAGGAACGCCATTGTTGAACTGAGAGAGAAGCTCTGTTGGCGAGAAAGTCATGGACGGGCCGTTCTGCGCTTGTGGACTGCCATGCGCACTGAAACCTTCGTGGACTGA
The DNA here is from genome assembly GCA_023055425.1 of Linanthus parryae. Classification (NCBI taxonomy): domain Eukaryota; kingdom Viridiplantae; phylum Streptophyta; class Magnoliopsida; order Ericales; family Polemoniaceae; genus Linanthus; species Linanthus parryae. The sequence continues at coordinate 7,275,134 of JALGPY010000002.1, forward strand.
TAAAAACCCATCAAGACGCTTCTTTGGCTGCTCAAACTACGGAGTATGAATATTTCTTCCAATTTTGATGTGGTTTTATTGTATTTGTGAATCTTCTTCCAAATCTCACCACAGATCTATTTTTTAGAACAATAGTGCATGCCAATTTTTCCAGTGGTTCGATCACCCCATGTGCCCAAGATCTACAGAAGTGATATCAGGCCTCCTTAGGCGAATCCGCCGATTAGAAGGAAGGGAGCAACGCAACCAACGAATCATCATGTTGATGGGCTGTTCCATTGTTGTCCTGCTGATTCTGCTGATTGTGGTTCTCTGTGCTTGAAGATTTGGGTTCTCTGTGTCTGAATATTTGGCCTCTCTGTGTTTTAAGGTTGGGGGTGAAGTTTACTGGGAGTTAGTGGTAGTTTAATGAAGTATGATGGGAGGTAGTTGTAGTGTATTGAAGTTTATGGGGAGGTACTTGTAGTTTATGGTTTAGATGAATTTTCCTCTGATGGTATGTAGTTGTGATGAAATATCGTAATATTAAGTGTCGTTTGATTTGGTTACAATCTTGGTTTTTGTTTATTAAAACAATATGCTACTTTTGTGTTAAAAATAAATGTGTCGTGACCGTTTTAAAGCCCGCGCTTTGCATAACGTTATACGACCGTTCAACGACTATCTCAATACACGTATTTGACATATTGTTAGGCAACGGTGCCGTGACCGTTTAAAGCCCGCGCTTTGTATAACGTTAGACGACCGTGCAACGTCTATCTCAATACACGTGTTTGACATAATGTTAGGCAATGGTGACGTGACCGTTTAAAGCCCGTGCTTTGCATAACGTTAGACGACCGTGCAACGACTATCTCAATACACGTGTTTGACATAATGTTAGGCAACGGTGCCGTGACCGTTTAAATCCCGCACTTTTATAACGTTAGACGACCGTGCAACGACTATCTCAATACACGTGTTTGACATAACGTTAGGCAACGGTGCCGTGACCGTTAACAGTTCCTACACACAATCAAAATTAATTCAAAAAATTGGTGTATAATGCAACATTTTTACCCAGATTCAATAAAAAGCAAATTTGACATAGCAAATTCAACCCATATTTTGGCAATAACACATCCACACATAATGGATCATAATACAATAATATTTGTCCGTGCCTAAACAACCAAACTTTAGCAAAATTTCAACAAACCAAAATAACCAAAACTTTAGAAACATTTCTCCAAACCCAAAATAACCACTGTGGCAACATTTCTAAAGCAGAATGGATCAAAATGCAGCAACATTGCTGAAACTTAGTCAACCAAACTTTGGCAACATTTCCCCAAACCAAAATAACCAAACTTTAGAAACATTTCTCCAAACCCAAAATAACCACATTGTGGCAACATTTCTAAAACATAATGGATCAAAATGCAGCAACATTGCTGAAACTTAGTCTACCAAAAAAATGCAGTTTCACAGCTTCATAATACCACTCCAAACTCAGTCTACTGAGTCTGTGAAATGTTCTTGTCCTTGTTGTTAGCTTTCTTTTGAAAGTTAACCTTTCTCCCCCCTCAAAGATGAAGAACTTCCTTGGTTGTTTGATTCCATTTGTGGTTGACTGCTAACTTGAAGCTTTCTTGGGCTTCTTCTCAACACTGTGACAGGGGGCCTGGAAGCTTTATCAGCTCTCTCCTTTGAAACACCATTGAGTGGCCAAGTTGTTGGATTTAACACCTTGGTACTCCCATGACAGGTAGTTTTGGCATGTGCAAAAGAAGTATAAAACAACCACAACAGTATACAATTAATTGTTTCATACTAATTAAATATGTTTCATAGTAATAGAAAAATGTTTCATACAAATTAAATATTCTATAGCATCATAAAACATGTAAGCTCGCCTTCACATTACTGGTAGCAGTGGGTACAGGTGGAATAAATTTGGGTAAAGGGTGAATAGTTGGAGGACCACTGGTTGTTGGCTTCTTCCCCATTTTCTTCTTATCCACAGATTTTGCCTTATCCATTGTCTTCTTCCTTTTTGTTTGAGGCTGCTTTGGTTGAGAAGTTTCCCCCTTTTCCTATACATACAACCAAATCCAAGTTAACAAGTCAAAAAACACAACATCACAGTATACCATCCAACTAAAAGAACATGAATAGTAAATCAACATACCATGAACATATACTTTCTTTTATTGGTTTCTTGCCTCATCCTATCTACATTTGGTGGATTGCTGCACTTCCTCTTGTTATGTCCCCAGAGACCACATCTACCACACATTACAGTAGTGTTCTTTCTTTTCAACTTACCTGTTTTCCTTTTCTCATCTTCTTTCTCATATGCAGCTTTTTTTCTATCATTCTTCTTTGGCCTTCCAGGCTGTCTCTAGAATACTGGTAGAGCAGGTGGTGTGTTTGTAGATCTTGGCCACATCTCAGGTCCATTGATAGGGAAGATAAGGTGCTCATATATTTTCTCCTGAGTCTTCTTCAAGTAGCAATTATCCACAAAATCCTCAGCCTTCAATGCCCTAGAAAATATGCAAGCAACTGCATGTTCACATGGGATTCCAGTTAGATCCCAGTACCTGCAAGCAAAATCAACTAAGTTAAGTGCTCAAAACTGTTAATTCACATAAGAAACTCACTATGTATTTAATTTCAAGTACCTGCAAGCACATGATCTTTCATAAATGTTTACTCTGAATTGTCTTTCAGGACCATCTGTCACTTGAAACTCCCCTTCTCCAGACCACATAACACCACAACCACCCATTTTCTTCTTCTTCTCCTCCAACTTAGCTTGTATATGTGTACATATAGTGTGTTGGTACTTTTCAATCTCCAATCTACCCCTCTGCATAGAACTCATCAAATAACACCTAACCTGCTCCACCATAGTAATAATGGCCTTCCCTCTTGCCTTCCTAATGACCTTGTTGAAAGCCTCACACATATTGTTAGTCAAAATATGACACTTAGGCCAAGTCCTGTAATTGTCACCACATAATGTAAGTATTAGACAAAATGAAGAAAAAATTTATAGATAAGGCATTGTTAGTCAAAATGTGAAACAAACCTGAAGTAGGCCCTTGACCAATGCTGAGGTGGGTAATCAGCAAGCCACTCAAATCCATCTGGGTCTCTCTCTGCCATCTTCTCCATAACTCTCTCAAAGTCAGGGATTGTGTTTGGTTTGGCAGCAGCCCAAAGATACCCTCTACCTTCAAGACCATTGTTTGCTGTTCTGAAGTTATTGGCAAAGTGTTTCATGCAATGTCTGTGTTCTGCATTGGGCACCAAATAAGCAATCACATCAATTAATCCCTACACACAATAAACACACACAAGAAATTTAGTTAGGCAATACTATAAGATAAGTACATACCATATTGATGACTTGTATAGTATATAAATACCTTTTGCTTGTCTGACATGAATGTCCACCCATGCCCATTATTTATCTCAACATCATCAATTAGCAATTGCATAAACCAGAACCAACTATCATAGATCTCAGCCTCCACCACAGCAAATGCAACAACAAACATTTGGTCATTTGCATCTATGCCTACAGCTGTCAACATCTGACCTTTAGTGACCCCTTTCAAATGTGTACCATCAAAACCAAGAATTGGCCTACAACCAGCTTTGAATCCTTTTTTACATGCACCTAAGCACATATACAGTCTGTGAAATGTTGGTGGGCTGACTTCACCCTCCTTACTTGGTATACCTGGTAGTAAATCAAGCTTGATGGTAGCATCTGGATCTGATCTCTTAATCTCTTCTAAGTAATGCCACAAGTTGGCATACTGCTCTCTAATGGTCCCTTCAATAATGGAAATAGCTTTATTTTTGGCCCTATAAAGCTATGCATCAGATGCACCTATTTGATATGTCTTGACAATGTCAGCCCTAAAACCATCAATTGGCCATTCGGGGTTCACAGCAATCTTTTCCAAATACTTCAGTGCCAACCAAGTCTTGGTCATATGCTTGTTTTGGAACTCTCTAACACAATGATCAACATGCTTGTCATAGTAGGTCTTTATCTGGAATGTGTTCTCCCTCTGCATGTTAGAACCATATATTCTCCATTTACACCCCTCTTTGCAAGTCACTAACACTTTCTTCTTCAAATTGATCTTGAAATTCAAATCCTTGCCATTAAGTATAGCATACTCTCTAACAGCATTTCTGAAGTCATTCACTGTGTAGAATGCCAATCCCAACTCAAATTTAGGATCCCTCATGTCTGTCTTTGGGTTAAATATCGTGTAAGAAGGAAATACTTCATCTTCAGAGTCTGAATTGCCAATCTCACAGTCAGAATGCACAACATCTGTGGTCTCAAAGCCTTCATCATCTTCATCAATCCCATGAATTGTAGCAGCCATAGAATCAGTGAAGGAGGGAGTGGAAAAGGAAGGAACTTGTTAGTCAACATCACATTGAACTAACCTTTCATCATCACTATGTTCAAACTCACTGTCACAGAAAGAATTTTCCACACTCACTCCAGATTTAGAATCTCCATCAACATTGTCAACATTATGCTCATTTAACCCATTCACATTATCATCTTCCTTAACTTGAGTGTCATCTTGAAGCTGGGGCTCTTCTACTTGCTGCTGATTTTGAATATCATCCACAGTGGCATTTTCTTGGCCTGCAACATTGTTATCAATGATCCGAATCTCACTATCATCATCCTTTACTTCAACATCCTTCACACCCAACAAAGCAAGAACATATTGGGGATATGCAGCCCTAAACAGTTCATCTTCAGCTTTAATCATTTCAGGGTCTCTTTGCCCACCAGGTTTCATGTAAAGCACAATCGTTTGGTCTACAACACTGTCACACAAATCATCAATTGTTGTGGGATCCAAATATCCCCAACAGTTCCTAACACTTTGATAGTGTAGAGTGAAATTCCTGTGACCCAAAAGATTGCCAAAGCTATAATAATCATGCCACATGTAAGTACTGTTCATGTTGTGCAAAATATCAACACTGCCTCCCACATATTTAGACCAATTTGGATCTCCAAACTGCCCACCATGATGCAGCACAACATTGAAACATGCAGGGTCATCTGAGAATTAACAATGCTATAAACAATTAGGAGGCTATAAACAATCAATTTGGAATATAAACAAGGCTATAAACAACTTAACAATGTTGTTTGAAAAAAAATATGAAATTATTAGGATACTACATTTATTCAATTCAAGACACAAAGCTATAGCAGCTAACTGACAACATAATATTCAATTGTAAACACTACACTATTCAATTGAAACACAACTATCAAGGACCAATTCAGTTGATGAAAGACCAAGTGTGAAACAAAAACTATTCAAGCAAAAGGTACTTGTGCTTTTCGATATCAACAAACAACACTGGAAAAATATACTTCATTCATCTATAATATATGACCCATACACTCATTGTCAGAGGTTAAAGGCACACACTTTACCAAAAATGGAGAGAGGGTTTTGAAATTTTCGAACATATTGGAGCAAACACTTTACCAGTCAACATCATCCACCTACTTGCAGAACATATTCAAGCAATAAGGGAGAGAGATTCGTGAAATACAACTTACCGATGCCTCCAAGACTTCGGACAAGCCACTTCTTCCCCTCGTTTCGGCAAAGAACCCAAGATCTGTCACTATCCGGTGGTTCTCTTTTCTTCTTCCTCTGAGGAACCATCTTCCTCCGTTGCATGTTACTATTCCGGGTGAGCCTCATTGCGCGGTCCCAAAATCGCGTTCCTATCGGCGCAGTCGAATCTCTTGGAGAAACCCTAATTGAATTGGGGGATTTTGAGAACTGAAGAGTTTAGCCGATTTGGGGGTAGTTTAGCGTATTTGATAAGCCAATAGTGAACCCGTTCTAAAAAAGACTAAATTGCCCCTCTTAAATAGGACTTAAACGTAAACTAACGGCAAACTTAATAACGTGAGTAACAGTAAAATTTAGTCAGTTTGAAAGTGACTAGTTTATTGAAAGTGGGGAACATTATCAGCAAGTTTTCATAGTGGGTACTGCAATGTGATAGTTTCACTATACTGGAGGTATGCATTAAGTAATTAAGCCATTATTTTAAGTCGATTATTTTGATTTTTAGCTTGTACCAGATAGGCACTAAGGTGACAAATGGATGAAGATGATTAGTGCATTTTTGGCCTTTTTGTTTTCAATTTTTATGCATGATAAAAACTAGAAACACGTTGGAAAAATGCTTGTTTAAAAAACACCAACTTGAAGGGGTTTTCTTTCATACTTTATGTGGTTGGAGAAATCGATGCTCTTAATGAATATTCCCTCCATCCCACCAGGTTCTTCAGGATTTCCTTATTTGAATGTCCCACTAGGTTTAAAATTTCTTAATTAAGGAAATATTTTACCTGAAAAATATCATCTTACCTATCTTTTTAAGTGGCCGATTAGGATTGCACTCAGCCTTTAATTCACTTAACAAGGAGAATTATGACATTTCACCTCTTTTATTAATAAAATAACTTTTCACTATTTTTAAGAACCACATGGGACGGAAGGAGTAAATAATAGGTGATTGTGTGTCGACATAAAATGTACGCAATCATATTGTAGTAAAATGGCACCACAAGTGTGATGACAAATGTGTTTTTTGATTTATAAATACTGTTTTTTCAACACGTACCAAACTGTTTATTTTTGTAAACAAAATTTTGTGTATGTTCGTTTTGTTCTTCTTGCTGTTTCGAAATGGATGCCAAACAAGTGCAATTTTTTCTTCTTCTAAAGTTGCTACTCTTTAGTACGTACTAAATGAACTTTTTTCATGGCGTTGTGGAGTTTTACTCTGCAACACCATGAATCTTTACAACACTATGAAAGATTTATTATTAAAAAATTGTGTCGTTATTTTGTCTAAATCACCGGTTTAAAGCGAGCTGCTTACGGATTAAAATTCAAACCTGAAAGAATGAAATGAAACAGAGATAGTATTAAAGAAATAAACCAAGCTGAAAAATCCGAATTGACAGACCTACAATTGATTAAAACTTTTCCCATTGCTCTGTTTCTCATATCTCTTGCTAGAGAGAGAGAGAGTCAGTTTCGAATTGAACTTTGTCTAAATTTATTTCCGACGCCATCTTTACCTCCTCCGTTAGCGCTACTGCTTCGGCTACGGTGGCGGAGACGGTGAACAGTATGGATTTAGCTCTCCCGGCGATGAAGATGTAGGGAGATGCATTGAAGAAAGCGAAGGAATCCTCTGGAACATAACCGAACACAGGTGCATTCATGTGTCTCGGAAGTTTAACAGGTGTGCCCACCTCTTTGCTGCATATGGGCTTCAAGTCATGAATAGAAAGGATTGGAAAGCCCAACCCCCAGATTGGGCTGAGCTCCCAAATAATGTAATGGGCCAGACGGCCAGTTCCTTTTCTTAATGATAAGGTTTTCCTAAAAAAAAAAAAACAATTAATTAAAACTAAGCTGAATAAGGTGGAACACAGAAGATAAGATTTTGTACTTGTATTCGTTACCCTTTTGTCTGTCTATGCATCTACTTGAAAGGTGTCATCTTCCACTTTTGAACTTTTATTATTACAGCAAGCAGCCCATTGCTTGCAATTTAAGGTTCCCTACTGTCCCGGGGGGTCCTTTCTGCCATCACTGCCAGTGATATCTGATGAGATCTGATTTTTGGTTTCAATTTCCAACAACAAGAAACGGGCCTAGAGTAATGGAAACCTCCACAGCCAGCTATAGCTAGAATCCCCCCACTTTCTACGGGAACACACTCCTCCTGGCTAGGAAGTGGAGTGAAGTGGAGTTTACTTGCAAAACTATCTCAATTTTGACTGCCAAATCAACTTTTTCAATCCAAATGTCACCTCATATTGTCATCATTTTCTTTCAATAAAAAACCCCAACTCCACACCAGTTAATTTTCTTATGTAACGCAAGGCCAGCTTTGCTAGTTGCCACTTGGGGTGAGCAAAATTCGTCCAAATCAGTATTTTCTAACCGATCCGTACTAAATTGGTCCGAATTTAGCACCCGTTAATGCTACTTGATTGATTACGATTATAGATACACAAATTCGAATTAACTTTGATTGATCATGGTTTTGGAGTTGACAAAACCCTTTAGATCGGAACCAGTCCGAATCAAATTTTACTCCAAAAAATTACATATTTTAGTTAGATACATCGTCCACATATGTTAATTTATAAGCAATGGAATTGTTTTAGTATATTTTTCTCAAGTTTTAGTTGATTTTCCTCAATTTTGTCATCTTTTCTAGTAAACTATGTTGAGAATCAAATCCAAAAGTTATGCTTACTCATCTCTAATTTTTTGTAACAAGATTTCTAGTTTTTTCAAATACATTTCCATAGATTCAACAACTCGTCCAATCCGGTCCGAATTGGGTCGAGCCGATAAGTTAGGTTTTGTTTAGATATAAAAAATAATTGATTGGATCTGGGTTGAACATCCTCCAATCCGTACCTATTGGGTCGGAGATTTTTTTTCCGGAGAAATCTGCCCAAACCGGTCCGCGCTCACCCCTAGTTGCCCCCCACTCTCTAATGGTAATCTCCCCTCAGACAGTTCGCAAGAAACTACCATAGTTGACATTATTATCACATGATATTACTTTTAATGACATGAAAACCTGCAACCGTCACATGTCCTCATTACTATCGCATGATATTTTTTAAAATGACGTGGGAACCTGCAACAGTCATATTTCGAGTTTGTACTGTGTAAACTAAATCGATATAATGCAATAGTCTTCAAATCACTCCAAATAGATAATCTCCCTTTATACACAGTTCTCAAGAAACATCATTTGTCCTTGTGATAATAATAAGATAAAATTACTATAGTTATTAGTATCACATGATTTTTTTAATGGCGCAAAAACCTGAAATCGTCGCCTTTTGAGTTATTATTGGGTAAACCGTTTAGTGCAATAACCTGCAAACCACACCAGAGAGATAATCAACATGAACAAATTTGGGCAGACAAATTCACAATTGAGAGGCTAACAAGCAGCTTGACCGCCATTGATTTACCACAATGTTCGAATTCAAACCTCTAGACAAATGCCTAAAATTTTAAGAATGCAAGTCCGAGTGATATATACTCACAATTTTGATAAAATTTGATGATAACTTATGGGAGATCGAAAACTCCAATCTCTATATATGAATGAGGTAACGCTATTACTTTATGACTTCGTGCAAAATTTTGCTAAATGGGTAAGACTGAAAACTAATTTTTTTCTCCAAAAAAAGGAATGGATGTATGGAGTATGCACAGTGGAACACCGTTCTATTTTTCACCATCAAATATGGTGAATGGGCGAGTTTGGTACGACTTTCTGCCAGCTTTTGATTCACTTTGAACTTTTAATCTATTTTGAACTTTCCTGAAATGTTTGTTAAGACTTTTTGCTACAGTTTTTGAATTCTGACTTTTGACTTTATAGTATAAACTGAATTTTGCAAAATGATGAGTTTCCCTAGCATTTGTTCTTCTTGGGACAACAAAATGATCAATTTATTTATACATCTTTTTGTATTAACATACTACCACAACTAATTTGACCACCATAATTCTATTATAAATATAAAAGATGTATAATGGCAATTTTCACATACAAACAAAATTGTAGAGTTTTACTAACTTTTTTAATAGCGTAATTTTTTCACCAAGCACATATATTTTTTTTTTCTCAATATTTCATCACATTTTTTTTTCACTACTAAAAAGTTGACTTAAGAGTTCAAAAAACTCACCCATGCTCAAACTGTTCAAATTTTCTAGTTCTGCTAGTGAATGAACAGGGTCAGTACAGAAATTGCCGAGTGTGAATGCAACAACACATGCATGGATGGCTGTTTTGGACCAAACAATGACAGAAAAATCTATTTCCCATGTTATGATCAGACAAATGAGAAAACCCACCATAAATCATGGGGGGTGAAAATAAAGTTGGAGGTGAGCTGAGGTAAGAAGCAAAGGGTTGTCCAAGTCTTTTATTGTTTCTTCTGCAGCTAGCAGCACTACTAAAGATGGAGAATCATATCTACCTAGGGAAGTCTCTTTGCTCTCCCAAAAACAAACACAAACCCATGTAAAAACACAGTGTGAGAGCGATACAGAAACTTCACTTTATCACTCAACAAGATGATGATGATGGTGATGCATGCATTGATTGACCACCACCACCACCACCACTATGCCACCATCACCACCACTTCTTTCTTCCTTTCTTCCACCATGAAATGAATGATCTGATCACATGCATAGATAGATCGTCATCATTTATGGACAACTTCTTAAATCATCCCCAACTTTTGCTATAACACGCAACCTCCAAACGTGCATTTTTTTACCTTTTTCATGTTACCCCCTGAAGTTTGATATAAATACACCTTCGCCCCTTCTAGTATGGGATTGATACTTGCACCCTTTTAGACTATCTCCAATAGTGGGTTTGGGGGTGCCCAAGCCCTTGTTTTGTAGCTCCAACAAGGAGGGGTGAGGGGGGAGGTTAAACGGGAGCGGAGGGGGTGGTGGAAGGGGTGAGCAAGTCCGTAGGCTTCCCGGGCTGGCCCACTAAAAGGGTGTGAAATTGGTTTTTTTCCTTAGCTGAAATTGTTTGAAGATAGTGTATTCGAAATAAAATATAATATGAGGGGAGGAATATTGTTTAATCTGTTTGAGGTGTTAAGATAGTATTGTAAATATCAAGACCAATTAATAGTGGGATAAAGGTGGGACAGGCAGGGGACAGGAAGCCCACTGCTGCGGGTAGTCTTAGTGTGCCGAATTTCAGGACACCTACGATTTCTAACTGTGACGCCGTTACTTTGCGGGTCGAAGTCCTTCGCCGAAAGTAATTTTGCGGACAACTTTTTTCCTCTTAGAGTATGGAATGGTACAATTAGTGGGTATAGGAGTTTTTTTTTAGGTTCATGCTTAAAATCTCAGTAATCTGATGAAAATAATATGGAGTGTATAATCTGATAACTGTTTGACAATTTGATTTAAAATTTGATTGTGTTTGGTAACATTTGGAGCTTTAATCATTATATTTACTATAAATGTCTCTATTTGAATCTAAGCCATATCTAAAATGTTACTTGTTTCGTAAAAATTGACGATTTATGCATAGAAAGAGGATAGATATGATATTTTAGCAAGCCATCACTAAAAAATTTAAAACATTGAAGGATGTAGAATTTGCAAATTTTAGCCAACGTAGACTAAAATATGTGTAAAAAAAATTAAGAAACAAACAAGAGTAAATTTTTTGACATATTTAATCTCAAATTAGATTAATATCCGGAACCGAACACTCACTAAGCGTCCTGAAGTTTGGCACCCGAAGAGATGATCGTGTACTTTCCCAAATCGGAAGGGGTGAATGTGTCTTTGTGTCGAACCTTGAAGTTTGATGCAAATATACTTTCCCTTTCTAGTTTGGCAAATGACATTTTAAGGCAACTTATACTCCTTAATGGTGACGCGGTTAGTCTATGGGAGAAGGTAAGGAATGACACAATCAATGGGGCTGTTTGGATGAACTAAAATAAGTGAGAGGTTGAGCATAAAAACTCATTTAATCTGTAGTGTTTGGATACAATAGATTATTGTAGATAGTTGATAAAAAAAATTGAGGTACGAAGATTCGAACTCGGAATCTCATGCAAAAGTTTCCAACACTTAACCACTAAGCTGACACTCATTTTTATTAAAAAACCATAAATCAACTCAATACGTCCCGACCCAAAAATCCCGATTTCCGGCTTGGAATCGGATTTTCGGATTTTTAGCCAGATTCCGGAATTTTGGGCGGTTTTCGGATGTTTAGGGGTTTCGAGAGGTTTGACCATTTTTTTTGGATTTTTGACCTTTTCTTTTCTCTCTACCTCCTCTTATCGAAACAAACCCAATATACAAGTGTCTTAAGTTTGGCACCTGAAAAGATGAAAGTGTACTTTCTCCATTTGAAAGGGGTGAAAGTGTCTTATACTCTTTTCTCTTGCTATTCCCTCCCTCTCTTGTTGTGGGCCTCTCCCTCTTTCTTGTGTGTTTCTGCACTCAAGCTGCAGTAAATGATGCATCATCGCCAATACCAAAACATGGATAGGTTTCTGATCTCTTGTTCTTGGTCTTGATGATGAATCTAACAATTTCACCAGTTCTTTGGTCAAAAAGACGTCACCTGTCACCATTTTCTTCCAATGACTTGCAGGTGACAATTAGGCCTGTTTGGTTGACAGCAAACAAAATTACAATTTTCGTGATTTTTTTTTTCTCTACAATGGTTTTCTTGTGTTTTTTTAGGGAAAACTGATGAACTTTATTAATAAGCCCTTACATCGTTTTCTAAAATCCTGGACGCCCAGAGGGGCTCATAGTTGGTCCAAATCGAGAAACCCAAACTCCATCTCTGATAGCTTGCCCTTTTGCCGTCCTTGCTTTGGTTCCGAAGGCGATTTGCTTGGAGAAACCGAGAAAGTGTGATAGCACTAAAGCTATCAGGTTGTAGTTGTGTAGACGCTACTGTCTCCTTTGCAGCACTGTAGAGGCTTGCACTCTCCAAAATCTATGGTTTGACCGAATAAAGACAAATTCTATAATCAATTCATTCGATAATACTAACTGAACCAGAGCATCATATAAATACTAAATGGCTAACGGCTATTTATCCCAACACCCCCTCTAGCAATTAACTAATTATGCTAACCCCCCCCCCCCACACACACACAATTAAAATACTTCCTAATTCTTTAATAATTAAAACAAACTAATAATTTAAAAACAATGATGCCATGTCCTGCATCGTGGCCGCTGGATACGTATTTGTATCAATTGCTCGGTTCACAATCACCTTGCCCTCAAGGTGAGGCTTGGAGTAATGCCTGGATCAAACTGGCGTCAAACAAGCCTTGAAAAATCAGCTTCGTCATCACGAAACATTGTTTGACAAAAAAAAATCACCAAACATTAGTTTCGTGAACTTTCCACCAACCAAAGGCAAGATAAATGCGCGTGCGGGGCCGAATCTGAAAAAACGGAGGCTAGAAACTGATTCAGAGGGTCGAAAAGCCCTAGAAACGGGTGTGGTGGTTCAATTCAGGAGCAAAAACGGGCTGAATGTATCTGGGTCGGCCATGGGTGCGTCGGATCCGGTTTCGGGTCACCCATATATCTAGATCGGCCCCAAGGAGGCTTCAAACCCAATTGTTTATGCCCCGTCGGAAAAGACGCAGCGTGTAAAAGCTGCTGGTCTGCGCTGTTGTGGGTCAAACTCGGCGCTGACGTCTGGATCTAGTGGGCACCCGGAGGAAGAAACTGTGGTAACCCTAGCCGAGGCGGCGAATGTAACCCTATATGAGGCGGCGGCTGGAACACTAGATAAGGCGGCGAATGTAACCCTCGCAGAGGCGGCAACAGGAACCCTAGCTGAGGCGGCGGCTGTAACTCTAGCTGGGGCGACAACTGTGTTGGCTGGTTTTGTGGCACCAGCTGCTGTGCCTGCGATCATCTGCTGGTTCGCGCGGAGGCGGTGATTGCTGTTGCAACTGCTGGGTTTTCAACGTCGGCAGAGGAGGCGGTAGCGACTGTGGGCTGGGACGTCGCAAGGTGCGATCCGCCAACTTCGAGATGCGCTGTCCCAAATTCTTTTCCAAGTTCGTGATGCGCGTATCCATTCCGTCGATACTTGTACCTAACCTGGTGATCGCCGTGACCAAGTTCTGAATTTGCGCCGTCAATTTGGCGATGTCGTCTTCCTTGGTGGCTGCCATGAAGGACTGGAGATCTTCACCAGCAAGAATGGTGAGAGCAATGAACGCACCAGTTGATAGCACCAAAGCTACCAGGTTGTAGCTGTGTAGACGCTATTGTCTCCTTTGCAGCACTGTAGAGGCTTGCACTCTCCAAAATCTAGGGTTTGATCGAATAAAGACAAATTCTGTAATCAATTCATTCGATAATACTAACTGAACCCGAGCAACATATAAATACTAAATGGCTAACGACTAATTATCCCAACACCCCCTCTAACAGTTACCTAATTATGCTACCCCCCAAACAATTAAAATACTTTCTAATACTTTAATAATTAAAATAAACTAATAAATTTAAAATTATGCTGCCATGTCCTGCATCGTGGTCGTAGATACATACTCGTATCAAAGTACTTCCCCTGACTGTCTCTGATTACCCCTTCTGCTCCGGCGATTTCCCGATTTGCATCCCACGCGCCGTCTAAATTCATCTTGAGGAAACTCTCTTCTGGTGGTCTCCATTTCTGCGCCACTAAATGATTTTGTGTTTGGTTGACACTTAAAAAATATTTTGTTTGTGCAGTAAATTTTTATTACGAAAATTTACGTGTAATTAACAAGTAAATTAGTATGTTTAGTGATTATGTGTGAACGAGTTAGTGTTCTTGAGTTTGAGTTGCTGTTTAAAGTCACAAAACATAGAATTATGTAACGGTCAAGTTGTGGAATTGGTGGGAAGTTGCGGCAGTTTGTGGTTGTGGAGCAGCTTGAGATGTAGTAGTGAAGCAGTGGCTGGTGGCAGGAAAGGTAGTTGTAGAGCAGTAAGGTTGGTGGTTGTGGTGGCGGTGGGTAGTCGCAATTAACGGCCACGACAGTGAGGGTTGTGGTAGTGACAGTTGGCGGCGGCAGCAGTGGTGGGTGGCGGTGGTGGGCAACAATGATAGTGGCGGCGGGGGTGGTGTTAGTGGCTGAGGTTTTAGTACGTGTTGTTGTCACACTCTTCCATTTTCCGGAAAATGGCTTATTGATTTTAGACGCGGAAGTCATTTTACATCATTTGAGCGAGAACATTTTATTTGCTAAAATATTTACGAGACAAATTGGGACACAAACATTAAATTAAGGGAATATATTGTGATTCTTTTTTACCACTAATCAAACAGAGCCTATGTCTCTTCGATATCAGTCTAAAAAAAAATACTGAATAAACACGTTTAAAAACAGTATAAAATTAGATTTGAGTGTGTTGAAAAATAATTTTTGAAATAAAAAAATACACTTAACAAAAAAAAATGTTCTCAAAATCTTGACGACCACTTATTACAGATAATTCCGGACCTAACAAGGGGGTTATGTACGCATCGCATATACGTCCGTACCTTACAATCTTATTACATCTAGAAGAGTACCGTACATTAATGAATATCCTCTCGAAGCCAATATTATGGTCCTATATACGTCCGTACCTTACAATCTTATTACATCTAGAAGAGTACCGTAAATTAACGAATATCCTCTCGAAGCCAATATTATGGTCCTATACATGTAAGGCTTGTGTTACACCTCTAATTCTTTCAGTTTTAGAGCTCTTGCTAAATAGTTAAGTTTAGAATTTTACACTTTTTGTCGTTTTAATGTCACATTCAACCGCTATCGAACATATGCTCTGCATACACTCTACATGTCCTGAATTACCGTCACATTTAACTTTTGAGTTCATTTTGACTAGCTGAATTGAGTAGCAAAACGATTTGAATTACTGCCTTATACGTATATATATCTTCTGCCCTTATATTAGTAAACATTTCTTCTAATTATAGCTTTATTCCAAAGTTATTTGGAGGGTCTTGTGCCCGAGGCTGGTGCTATGGTTAGTAATGCTCTTATCACCTGAGCTAACATCTATTAGTGATTAACCCTGGCCCAAATTATATGTCACTAGTGGTTTCAAATGATACTAAGGATGGTTTTAGAGACCTAGACAATCACGTGTGGTTTAGAGATGATAATTTAGTACTACTAAACTTTCAACTACTCCGGCTAATTTAAGTTGTAGCTGATGATGAGTAGCTTGCCAAACTCAAGTACAGTTAGATCTTCGTGACAATGAATCACATAGGTACTAAATTGTGGTCACTATTCTCTTAGGGGAGGATTTCTGATAGGCACACTTTAAGCATGTTTCTTGCAGATTAATTAAGTGGTACAGCAATAACATTACTCATAGGAGTGATGATTGTGTTTGAAACATGGATAATTTGTAGGGAATTCGATATCCCATATTGTTATAATTCTTGTATGCCTGAAATTTCGTCCAAAATTTAAATACTCTTTATTATAACATTTTAACTAAGTAAATTACATTTCGTGGCTAAAATACTTCGTATATGCTCTAAATAATACTGTAGAACGCATTTATATCTTGTTTTCAATCCTTTCATCACATATGCCCTTAATAATAAGTGTTACCGTACGAATATATAAAAGAGGTATTTTAGTGATCGGGGTGCAGTGACGTCATAGTACTCCACGAACACTACAATTTAGGCATAAATGTTATGTTTGGGCCTGCTTGTTGGGACGAAGTTGCATGGAAAGAAAAGTTAATGGTTCTAATAATATAATTTTGTAAACCTTGTAATAGATAAAAGAAAATTGACTCGATTGTTTCCATAGTTTCACAGCAGTACTATTAAAAAATATGTGAAGAAATCGCTCCCAATTGTCGCAAAATTTTCCACTCTTTCTATCCCGTAAAACCAGTCAATCTTGCCATTTTGTACAGTCCTAAATTGTATGTCCACTTGCATTTCATGTTAAAAATATAATGAAATTGCAATGCTATTCATTCATATTCAATGAACTCAGTTTTGGAGAAAAGTAAATAGTAAATCAATGATAATACTGGAAATGCAATATCAAAACTTATAGTGGAATTAATTGAATGCATCTCTCTAAAAAAATTGATTGTTTCGAAATAGAGTGGTTTTGCGAAATGGAGGGAGTAACTTTTAACTCCTCATGTCTATCATTGCGTGGTTGTGGAGCAATTCTTAGGTGCTGATAGAGCAAATCATCCGTAGTGTTCTATTCAACTCATATTTTGACAATTAACAGAAAAATTGGGTGAGCATGTGAGAAAATAGTCAGGTAGAATTATGTTTTTCTTACTATAACCTATAGAAGTAGTGGTGAACCCTAAAAGGCATATCAGTCCGTCTTTGCTCTTTGTTTCCATCTTGACTTTTTGACTCGTTTCTGGGTCACTACGATCGGGTGATTTGGATAGCGAAACGATGCAATTTTTTGATATTTTTTCACGGTATTATGGAGAACCTTTTACTCTACAATAACATAAAAAAAATATCAAAAAATTACATTATTTTGCTATTCAAATCACCGGGTCAAAGTGACCTGGTGAATAGTATAAAAGAGTCAAATGAGAATAAAGAGGAAAGACAGACTGATAGGTGTCAATTATTGAATAGGGCAGAGCACTACGTGTTGTGCTGATGTGGTGATTTTGAAGCAAATAAAAAAAATTCTCGTGACATTAGTGAAAGTTGTAGGTGGCGAAGAAAGGGAGGTTATGCAAAAGATTTTGTGTCATGAGGGTCAAAATTGAGAGAGGGAGTGATGCAGTAATTAGAACACTTGATTGCTAGCACTTGAATGGCCTTTAAAGATTGCCCACTCCGTGACTCCATCTCTACCCCTTTTATTTTTTCTAAACTCTACCACCTTTACTCTCCCTCTCTATAAATAGCCCATTCAACATCTCATTTCAGTTATGTAACTCTCTCCCTCTCCCTCTCTCGGGTTGCACAAATACTCTATTTACTATGGCATGGTTGCGGTGGTGGTGGAGTGGCGGCGATGGTGGTTGTTGGGTTGGGTGGGTAGCTCCTTGTTGGAGAAGCAGGGCACGTGCAACAGCGCTCTTCTGGTGGAACTTCATCCCACGTGTAGATGAGCCATTTGTTGCACGTGCTCCCCTTCTCCAACACGGGCTTCTCACTCCCTCTTCTCAGTCTCAACATCTTCTTTCATCTTAGATCGAACGAGAAATGCAATATGGTTGTTAACACAACTAACAGGTAAGTCACAGCTAATTCTTACTAGTAACAAGTCCATAAGTTTTAATTTTAGAGACCTCTGAAGTGGTGCTTTGTTTCTGTAACGGTTAAAATTATGAATAAAAGATACTTTGGAGAGTACTTTGTCAGCATGGTCGTCGTCTCGAGCATTGAATGTATAGTTTATTACATTACGTCAAGGGGTTCATCAAATTTTTCAATAAATGCAATACCATCATGGTCGTTGATAGTATTGAAAATTTCCAGCCGCTACCAAACTTGGTTATAATGTAGCCGGATGACTATTGCTTATCGCATTTAAGAATCTCTAATGTAACGGACAGTGGAGAGTTGAGTGGTTGGCAAGAGATTTTTATTTTTTTTTGGTTTGAAGTTGACAAAGAGAGTTGAAATGACAGCTTTGATGAACTGGCTCGAAGTGATGCCCTACCACTGGAAAAATGCGAAGTGATTCTAAACGTGTGCGTGAGAGGAGAGATTCATGTTGTTTAGCCCAAAATGTAAGGACCCAACCATTAAGATGCCAAGCTGATATGTCATGTCACTACCAAGAAAATGGTGAAAATAGTTGTACTACCTCTGTCCCAGCTCTTCCCCATCATTTTGACTTTTACCACTATTCACTGGGTCACTTTGACTCGGTGATTTGGATAGCAAAATAATTTAATTTTTTGATAATTTTTTCATGGTGTTGTAGAGTATAAGTCGCTATATAACACCGTGAAAAAATTATCGAAAAATCGCATTATTTTGCTATCGAAATCACCCGGTCAAAGTGACCCATATACGAGTCAAATATTCCCAATGATGGGCAAGAGCTGGGACAGAGTAGTAGTAAGCACTAGTACTACTACAACAATAGCATGGTGAAGTCAAGTGAAGTGAAGTAAATCTAGTGGTACTACTAGTAGTAATTAACTTGAGCTCACATGGTTATTTTAATTTAACTGTTTTAAAATTTTAATTTACTCTGAGATCGTTCAGATAAATAACATTTTCATTGTGGACAGAAAAACAAAAAACTGTGAACCCAAAACCGCAAAACGGTGTCGGTCGATGTGCTGTATTGCTGAGTTCGCTGTATTGATGAGTTCCTTCGTCTCCCACACACGACGCGGTGGTTGCGAAGGTGTGTATGGCGGTCTGGCCTACTTACTGCAAAACGAGCCCTCCAGTTTAGTGATGATAATAGTTTAACCTGGTTTCCTATTTGGGCTAGTTCTGTAACGGATTATGCTGATTCGGGCTTTACACACTACTAAATAAAAAAGGCCCATTACACCTAAAAAAAGGGCAAAATACTCTCGTTCCAAACTATTCCAAACCACTGTCCTGTTTGTTATCAGCTGAAAATCTGAAGAATCCATTAAAAATTGTCCGAGTAAAAAAATTAAGCAGAACAGAAAAGCACAACTTGTTTGGTATTGTGTAGCTGAAACTATAGGTTATTGGTTTGATTCATTAAAAAAAGAAAGAAAACAGAAGCTATATTATCAATTACTTGAATAAACACATCGATATCACTTTTCTATAAATTTTCAGTTGCACAATCTCAAATTTTGAGATTCTATAATTGCTAACAGATTAATTCAATATGCATATTTTTTACTTAAAATTCTGCTTCATAACAAATTAAATTGTCTAAAAGACAGAATTTAGTGCAACTAAGATGCGAAACATGTATTAAAGAAATGTTAGTAGTATACTACCTCCGTTTATCTCGAATCTTTCCACTTGACTATTTTTACCACATCAATGTCACTTTTTGACCGAGTGATTTGGATAGCAAAAGGGTTATAATTTTTGATAATTTTTACACGGTGTTGTAGTGTAAAAATTTACTCTACAACACCATGAAAAGATTATCAAAAAATTATATCGTTTTGCTAATCAAATCGCTTGACCAAAGTGACTCAGTGAATAATGAAAAAAGTCAACTCGAAAGATCACAGAGAAACAGAGGCAGTAAAAGAGAGCTTACATGCCGGCCCAAATTAACTTCTGATAGAACCCATTACAATGTCCACTTTTGTAGCCTTCACACAAGGACCGGCCCATAAAGAAGAAAGGGAAAATATAAACAAGCCACTGAAACACACTACTACCATATCATTTGTTGAAGGAAGGCGAAATTTGCAGATCGGAACTTCCACATCAGTCAGGTTCTTTATCTGTCTCAGTTTTATCGCATTTCCGTAAAAAAATCTCTGTGTGTGAACTTCATTCATTTGAGCCGTTTCTTTGCGTTCTGTTAATTTTTTTTTTCTCTCTCACCAACTGTTCGATGAAATGTCTCAAAGAAAAATCATGTGGCATTGAAACTGCGGATGCTCCGATTTAAACGCACTAGTAATTGAGGTTGAAACACACACTTGTATCGTGTTAGGCTTCGATTGAACTGCAAATATGCACATGAACAAACCAAAGATAAGTTAAGCTTAAGAATTCAAGCCATTTTTCTGTTTGCCTGAACAGTTTTCGATATCGCAAATGGGACTAAATATTCAAAACTGATCTGTAGATAACCGGGCTTAGTGGACATGAAATTGCCAAAATACTTGGTTAAGATGAAGTATTAGAAACTGATGGGGGTGTTCGATTAATGACCATTTAGTTGAAAAGCCGCGCATTGAGATCATATAAGTTAATTTGGTTCGAGTTGATACAGGACTTTGATTTGAATTTGAGGCCGCGCATTGAAGGGTACTGATGCTTACAGAATGGCTAAGTGAGACAATGCAGTTCCTAACAAAGTCTTTTGGTGCTTTGTCTTACTTAGATAGTTAGAGACGGAGTTTAGGGAATTGGCTTCGGTAAAATGATGATGATCATAGGATAAACACTGTAGTTTCATTTGGGTTGTGTTTTTGTCTTGTCGTCTTGGGTGCCGTTGAGACCAATCCAAAAAAAAAAGACTAAACTTTTTATGGACTTTATTTAAATCATTGGGTTTATTTAGGTGATGAATTTCCAGAATCCAGATGTCAAAGTATTATTCTGGGTCTGTGGTGGATTTGGAAGACCAGAAATGAGTTTGTATTCTCAAATACAAAAATTGATCCAGTGGTGGCTATTAGAAATTGCAATACTGACTTGTGGTGGCTCAGCCAGCAGAAAAGCCAGAATAAATAGCAAGGTTAGTACTAATTTGACAAGAGGGGTAGTTAATGCAATTCCCCAAACTCCTAATTGGCAACCTCCAGAAGGGGAAGTGTTCAAATGCAATTCAGATGTCTCATGGTGTAAAGACAGCAACCAAGCTTGGTTGGGATGGTTGATGAGAGACAAAAAAGCTACTCAAACCTAACTTTTTTATTTCCCTCATTTTACACTAGATGTCAAAAGCCAAAATCCAAAAAGTTCATAAGAAAAGTTGATACCAAACCTCTAGGTTAAGTCAAAAAAGCAAAAAAGATGATTTTGGATTAAAAGACACAGATAAGTTGATACCAAACCCACCCAAAGGCTGGGGTTTTGAGAAAGCTAAAAGTGCTACAATAGCAGAAGCTTTGGCAATCAGGTTAGCTATCTGGAGATCACAACACCTGACTGAAGTTAGAGGCTTAGAACCATCTTTGAAACTGACAACCAATTGGTTAGCAATTGCATAAAGGGGGAAAGCAAATGTTGGGAAATTATGAACATAGTGGCAGATATAAAAATAGGATTGGCAAACATTCAAGGTGAAGTCAGGTGGATTCCCAGAAGTGCAAAAAAAGCTGCTGATGTTTGGGTGAAGTTAATTAGATTTGAAAGTCATAGAATAGGGGATGAAAATTCTGTGTTTAGTAAAATTTTGCTTCTGGAATCTGTAAACGGCACAATTTTGAATGGATGAATTTTTATTGGTTGGAAAAAAAAGGTTTAGGTTACACTTTGCCCACCTCTTAGATTTGAACCTATAGCTGATGATAGAACCAGAAAGCAAAGAAAGGGCCAAAATGCCTAGTAAAAACCTTTAATCTAATGCCTTTGTAACTCACTTTCTGCCCTTTGCTCTCAAATAAGCTTTGCTGGGGATGTTCTCGTTTTAGAATTTAAGTATGCTGAGGGTATAACTTTTGTTACTACGAGGAAATTGTGAAATCGAAACTCTCAAGGGTAGCGCTAGGTTTATGTGGCCAAAAAGGTAATGGCTTCTTCTGTTTGTTCTTGAGGTTGCACATAACTCTTAACTTTGTCAAAACCCTAACCATGCCCACACCAATAATACCCCCAAGTTACTTAACCTAATAGAGATGTCAAATCCACCTTCAACCCCCAGAGTCAAGTACCATTGTTTTGGTTTTGCAGAAAAAAAACTTTTCGGAGGAATTTCATGAGATAGAATCGAAGTGTTAAGCAACAAGCCAATGGATGATTTTGGAGTCTCTGAGAACTGGATGTTGGATGTAATTTGGTTCAACATCAATGAAACCCATATGATTTTGAATTTCGATTGCCACTCCTCTAGCAGAGAGAGTTTATTGATTTCATTTAAGGAAATGATTCAACACACTCCATTAAGCATCTCTTGAGTACCACCAATGGCAATGTGTGTGGGTAGTTCAAGAAATTCATCTGCCTACCAGAATTCATCAAGAACAGTAAGGAGAAAAAGATTGAGGACGAAGAAGATGAATCTAACAATAATAACTGAATCGTTGCAAATACGGAGAAAGAGCTACTAACAGTACTTGTCCGTTTCGCCAGAATCATCCCAATTGACTTTAGGGATCACTTTGACTGACTAATTTAGGTGACCTTACGATGCGAAAATATCTTAATCTTTTTATAGTATTATAGATCTTTCTTAACACTACAGTATTATGAAAAAATTAGTAATTTTCCGTATCATATCGTGAGCTAAATTCGCCGGTCAAAAAGTGACCACCGCTAAAGTCACCTGGGACGATTCTGACGAAACAGACCAAGTAGTTAGTTACATACTGGTACTTCTTCTAATTTCAAAGTATACTTCTAATTACAAAGTGACCCCTAACCTTTACTTTATTACACAGCCTATCCAACTACAAAGTATGTTTATCAGTAGTACATGATTTTACCGATATACACATCTTATTTCTTGCTTGGTCTTATGCATCATGATTGATTTATTACCATGTCTAAGAACATTGTAGTTGTATTTGTATTTGCTTATGGTATTTTGTTCGCAGAGCAGAAATGGTTATTCCACCACCAATCAGGCCAGAGAGGATCACAAAGTTTCTCAAACCCTATGTCTTGAAGATGAGCTTCACGAACAAGTTTGTGTCAGCTCAAGTAATCCACTCTCCAACTGCAACAATAGCCTCCTCTGCAAGCTCACAGGAGAAGGCACTAAGGCAGAGCGTGGAATGCACTCGTGACACTGCTGCTGCTGCAAAGATAGGGAAGATTCTGGGCGAGCGCTTAATGCACAATGACATTCCTGCTGTTTCTGTCCAATTAAAGCGAGACCAGAGATATCACGGTAAGGTGAAAGCTGTGATTGATTCTCTGAGAGAAGGAGGCATCAAATTGGTATGAGCAAGAAGAGATTTAACGCAAAATCAATACATTTACGTAATAAGGGTTATGGGTTTGGTGGTGTTTTTCGCTCATGAGTCCAGACATTATGAATGGAAGTTTTTTCTTTGTTATACTACATGGGATTTTCTGTAAGATGTTATTGCTCATGAGAGCATCTCCAATGCTGCTTACTATAAACTATCACTATTTATAATTAAAATTGATATGATCTTCAATGCTCTTACGTAAAAGCTCCAATGTTACTATGTAAAAATTAGCTAAAATGTACTACTAGTTGTTATAGGAAAAATAAATAAATAAATAAATGTAAAAATATTTGATAGATAGACACATAACATTATAAACTTTTTGGCTATTTAAGCACGTTGTATTATAGAGCATGATAGGTATCCGTTAAAATAGAGATCTTAGTAGAGAGTCAAATGGAAGACAACTTTATCACCATATATACTATCATATTTTAGAAATAACTACTTTTTATATATTTTATTGGAGATGCTCTAAGCCAGACTCCATGAATTCACTCGCCGGCCATCATTTCTTAACAAGTGCATTGTGGTGTCTAATAAAGATTGGTCAAGTATAGTGGTACTATACTGCAATTGGCTTACGTATCATTGAATTCGATTTGGAGAAAAATTACCATTACTTTTTACTGCATTTCGATCTGGATGATTTCAGAGTGGAAAATGAAATTTTAATTCCGTGAACTTTAGAAATAAAAATATAAAGTTTGCATTTGAGATGTTATTTAGCTCTTCCCATCGCAGCCACCAGTCTACATAGCCGCCACAAATTATTGGATTATTACTGTAGACTAAAATGATGGTAGAGCACTGAGTAAGCAAGTTGATAAGAGAGGAGGGACCGAGCTAACTAAACCCTACCCCATCCCAAACCGTCTCAATTCTTTGTGACACATGATAAGTACACCATATAACGTCCCTTATGTATCAAATAAGGTGCTAGAGCTCTCTAGAAACCAAATCCATGTGTTGTGCTTCTTCTCAACTTGGGAGACACTAGTAGTACTGTATTAGTACATCATAATTTGTGTGGGGTTATGGCTTTACTAACTTTTCAAAGAGTCACTCGAGTTGTGTAATGCCAAGATACTGTTAATGTGTGGTTGTGTTATTCCTACAGAGCATTGATCTTTTTGTATGCAAAATTTCATTCAAATTTAATATTTAAATATTTTTGACATGAAAACGAAGAAAGAGGACAATTATTTGATTGTACCTAGTGCCACGTACTGAGTTGCTCCAAACTCAAGCCCATTTTATGATCTATATTCAGAATTTGACTAGGATGTTCAGCATCTCTATGCATGTAAACAATTTACCACTACGGTAGTTGCTAATATCCACGATTAGTTGCTGATATACTTCTCACCATCATTCACAAATCACAGCTACTAAAATAAGGTGGGAACGGTTTTCTGGTATTTATTTTAGAAAAAATGCTTAAGCTTTGTTTGATTAAAGTATAAGGAGGTATATAAATGAATTATACGTGTTGTCTCATATTAGTGTCACTTTTGGATTTGTTAGGGAGTATTTCAAGCTTTTCCCACCACCTATATATTATATTTCCGAAATTATCGTGGTGCCTAATAAAGAATGGTGAAGTATGGTAGTGCGATACTTCAATGGGCTGGTTATAACGTGGCCTGCCATTGAATTCGACATAGAATGTTACTGTTATATTTATGAAGAGGAGAAATGTATCACATTTTTAGCTCTTCTTTTTTATCATAATGGCAGTCTCAACAGCCGCCAGAAACTATTAACTATAAAAGCGATGGTAGGACCAAATTTTTGTGTAGTGCCTCTCGAGTCTCAGTCGCAATATTTTCTGCCACTATTTAAGCAATTATTTCTATTTTCCTTCGTTATCATCTTTAATTAGAATTGTCTCCTTGTAGGGTATAGTCATTAACTATTATGGTCAATGAGCAAGTCGGTATAAAAACGACCACGTTAATATATTATTTTGTTTGATAGCAATATCAAAATTTGGTCAAATATTATTATCTTCACATTCTTCGTGAGTACATATAATTTATCTGCGACGCATGATACATACCTTCCCTTATAAATCAAATAAGTGCTAGAGCTCTCTAGGAAACCAAAAATCCATGTGTTGTGCTTCTACTCAACATGGGAGTAATCTTACGACTACTAGTTCGTCTTTATGACAATTCACTAAACAAAGGGTACGTCCATGTAAAAAGGATTTGTGTGGGGGGGTGCTGTTTGTACTAACTTTCCGAAGTGATCATTGCCGACTTCATTGCTTTATTTTGCTCATGCATCAGAAAGTATTCTTTGATGTTAGTTTTATCACTGTGACATGCATACATAGTGAGACACATCAATCATAATTTAATAAATACATATTTATCATATGGAACTTATCACTATGTTTTCTTTTATTCACCGAATTTCTTTTTTATGACGTTTGCCCATATTGTAATGGGCAAACGAAACCCCGGGACACAATTACAATCAAGGCTTTGAACTTGAAATGTTGCTTTTTGATTGTTTATAATGGTGGAAGGCTGGACAAACCAAGCGGATGGGAGGTAGAAGAAGAAGAACTCCCTATTGTTCATAGTTATGAGGGATGGACATTTTTACCCTTGATAAAAAGGATATGAAAGTCAACTAACGGCTTATTCTATTAAGTGACGGATGGAATTTTTTCCCCAATTTTACATTGACGTTTTTATTGAAAATGTGGAGTGCAATAAGCTAATTTTAAAACAATGGGTTGCAATATGATAGTTTCGTTAAACTGGGGTTATGTACTAAGTAATTAAGCCAACAAAAAATACAATACTATTCATTTGACCGTACCCAACCCACCACTCATTTTGTCCCACTTTCTCCCACTTTTCATTACCCAACCTTATCTATACAGAACATAGATAGATATAGAGAGAGAGAAAGAGAAAGAGGCCGAGAGAGACGGAGGCGACGAGGCGGACGAATAGACGATGGAGACGACGGTGTCGTTGCCGGTGGAAGGCGAGGATGCTGGGTAGCAATGGCGGTGGAAGATGTCGAAGACGAAAACACTTGTAACACCCCACCCCTCTTAGTTAGGAATCTACTATGAGACCCTGAGACTCAAGGGAGTGTCCTATGCTAAGGCACGTGAATCCCTCAACAAAGAGTCTGACCCTAATGGTTCTGTTACGAGACATAATTAAAGAAACTGGAAAGTGAAAAATTACTTTCATAGTTTTTATAAAATCATCTAGTGAACCGAAGTACACTTTAAGTGACTAACTAGGCCAATTTCTCACATACTCACCTTAAGAATTACAAAATTGATAGACGAGCAAAACGTCAGGAAATATACCAAGGAGCATAGTACTTTGAAATTAATGTAAATAGTGTTTGAAATGATTTAACATTAAAATTTACAAACGCTCAAGCCAGTATAAGGAGGATTCCAAATCCGACCATCCAGAGAGTCGTGGAGACCAGATCCACTTCCGACAAGGAAGGCTTAACCCATCCACCAAGACAAACTAGAACTTAATTGTGTACACCCTTACTGGATCTTCAGTCCGGAGAGTAGTACTAGTTGCCTGCATGTCCGAAGACAATGGGAACCATGCAAGTGTCCGAAGACAATAGCCATGTAGGTGTCTGAAGACTTCCGATGACAATTATATCACAACTCATCCTCATATTACTCATATAAGTGCTATTAGCTCAGAGAAATACAGTAATAGTAGGGTTGTAAGAAAAACTGAATAAGCCGGTCAAACTGATCGAACCAAACAAAATATCGTGTTTTGGATGGTTTTTATGGAAGTTTGGTTTATGAACGGTTCAATTTTGTGAAAAACCGTTCCAATCACACCGCTCCAAAGCAACGCGGACCGATATAATATATTAGAAGGGAAAAACAAGTAGATACGTTCAATTATAATGATCTTAGTGATCTTAATCTTCTTTATTTCTCTCACGTTTCATCACAATTCTCTCTAAAACGATGATTGTGTAAGTTTTCTACGTGTAAATTATTTCTTTCTTACTTAAAATTTGATATCTTTTGACATATTAGTATTGTAATATCCATACAAGAATGTTCAGGTAAAGCGACGAAACGAACCAAACCAAACCAAACTGAATTTTTTTTTTGGCTTGGTTCGGTTCATCCTTAGAATCGGTTCGGTTACAAAATTAGCAAACCGGTGTGTTCGATTTGGTTTATGGTTTTCGTACAAACGCACCAAATGGAACCGCTTTCACCCCTAAGTAATATCATAAGCACGCACATGCTTACTTGATATCCAGCCTAGTTTTCTGAAGAAGGGACCTGATTTCATATTCCAACAATCACTACACAATTCAAGTATATATGCTATTAACACATGTCCTTTAAATGAGGTAGAATGCATAGTGCAGATGCGGCGATGACTGCCCAACTGAATTTACTATTCTGCCCATGACAATCCGTCCTATTCAGTACAGTCCCTGACTGTGTCTGAACCCTCGAATCATGCTCATACTAGTCTATTATTATGCAAACCTGATCCATATACCTCACAGACTTACTCAGGTCTGAATCTTTCAAGTGCACTATTTATCATGTCACTTTGACCGTGATTTGGTTAGCAAAATGATGCAAGAATTTCGTAATCTTTTGCATCAGAATGAAAAAACTATCAAATAATTCCATAATTTTTCTAATTAATTATCGAGTCGAAACGACCCTCAAAAGTCAACTGGGAAGATATTGAGAAGTTTCGGGAGAAACTAAGGTAATATGTAAATGTTCTTGACGTTAATAGGAAGAAATATGACAAGCATGCAAATAATGTACTACGACTTGTCACTGTACATTCCCCCGACTAAATTAGTAAGATATAACAGTTGCGTTGGATTTTTTTTTGATTGTCCAGGAAAGTTAAAACAAAGAAAGCAAACAAACAAACTAAACAAAAGCAGCACCAAACTAACAGTTGGCTGCAATCATCTCCTCTACCACTAAAGCAGCAAGGTCAGAGGGAGGGCTATCAAGAAACACCTGAATCTCATCTTGGCTTTTGCCTTTCTTTTCCAAAGCATCAACCACTCTATTAAGCTCCCTCTTGATGAATTCAAAGGTGCTGTTGTTACCCCTTTTGAGGATCACAATGTCTTCCACCAGGGCTTTGTAAGGGAAGTCTGGGTTCACTCCATTGTTGATGGCATTGATAGCATCTAGGGAGTCACTTTCAACAATGATGTCTTTGAAGTTATGGTTGTGGCTGATAACCAGTCCTCTATGTATCGCCCAAAGTTCAGCTTCAAGCATTGTCCCATGTCCAATTTGCCCATAATACCCTTTGATCCATTGTCCTTCCTCATCTCTCAAGATTCCACCATATCCAGCTATGCCATGAGGTCCTTCCTTACTGCCATCCGTGTTGAGTTTAATTCTACCTGCAGCAGGTTTAGTCCAAGAATGAGTACTGGTTTGATCATCAGTTTTAGAAGAAACTTGATTACTCAAAGAGAAATCAAAGTTGATATCTTCAACAAGCTTGTGAATGTTAGCTAAAACAACACTCTTTGGCATGTCTTTTGAGTTGAAAACTTTGAAATTCCTTTGTTTCCAAATCATCCAACATCCACAGATAAAACTAAGGGTGTGGTTATAGCTAACATTCTTAGTGACTTTGCAGTTAATAGAGAGCCAATGATTAGTATTGTATCTCTCACTTTGAGTAATCCAGTTACTTCCAAATATATCCATCCAGACATAATTTGATTTAGGGCAATAAAACAGTAAATGATCAATTGTCTCACTGTGACCTGGGCAGTGAGGGCAATGATCATCAGTGGAGAAATTTCTCCAAAATCTTTGGACATTAGTAATAAGTTTGCAATGAAGAATTTTCCACAAAAAAATAATTAACTTGCAAGGGATTTTAAGTTTCCAAATCCATTTCCAGTCCATATAAGACACTTCATTTTTCCTAGCCAACAAATTATAAACTGAGGAAACAGTGAAAATACCATTATCATTCCCTCCCCAGAAGAGAGAATCCTCAACATCTTCAGCAGGTATAAACTTAGCAAAAATATTGTTAATATGCTCTCTATTCAGAATGTTATCCAGGCAGCTGAGGTCCCACTTCATTTTTCCTAGCCAACAAATTATAAACTGAGGAAACAGTAAAAATACCATTATCATTCCCTCCCCAGAAGAGAGAATCCTCAACATCTTCAGCAGGTATAAACTTAGCAAAAATATTGTTAATATGCTCTCTATTCAGAATGTTATCCAGGCAGCTGAGGTCCCACTTATGATGAATATTAATGAGATTAGAGACTTTTAAATCAGGATCAAATTGGATTGAGGGATACTCCTCCTTAAGAGCAGTTTTCCCAACCCAAACATCATTCCACACAGAGATAGATTTACCATTACCTACTTTCCAAACAAACTCTTTTTTAATGAACTCCCTCATACTTATCATACCTTTCCAAGTTTTTGATCCATTTCTCTTAGAAGGCCAATTATAGAAATCATCATTCCTTAAGTACTTGGCTTTAAGACATTTAACCCACAAGGAATCATTGTTACTAATAAGCTGCCAGCAAAGTTTAGCAAAGAAAGCTTTGTTTTGACATTTCATGGTTCTAATGCCTAAACCACCACACTTTTTACTCTTACAGACAGTATTCCAATCAATGGCATGGATTTTTCTTTTGTTATCACTGTCACCCCATAGAAAATTACGAATAATTTTATCAAGCTCATCGCAAAAATTGACAGGAATAGCTTGAGTTTGCATAGTGTACACAGGCAAAGAAGATAGGACAGAATTCACCATAGTAAGTCTTCCTCCCACAGAAAGCATGGAGGCCTTCCAACCTCCTAATTTCTTGTAAGTTTTATCCAACATATCAGCATAATGAACTTTACCAATCCTTTTATAGAACAGGTTAATGCCCAGATACTTGCCCAGGTCTTTCGTAAGGCCAATGCCAAGCAAGTTACTCACATGTTTAGCATGGTGATTATTAATATTGGGAGAGATGAAAATCTTAGACTTACTCAGGTTGACCGTTTGACCAGAGATAGAGCAGAAGTCATTCAACACTTGGTTAATGAAATGACAAGAAACACTATCACATCGAGAGCATAAAAGCATGTCATCAGGAAAAAACAAATGTGTAAGGTTAGGACCTGAAATGGAAGTTCTCACACCTTTCCAGAGACCCTGGTTTTCAATCTGAGAGATCATGCCAGAAAATCTCTCAAGACAGAGCACAAAAATGTATGGGGAGATAGGATCTCCCTGCCTCAATCCTCATCCAGGATTGAAGTTATCCAGAGGACTACCATTCCAAAGCACAGAATAATAAACAGTGGTGATACAACTCATAATAAGAGAGATGAACTTATCATTAAACTTGAAAAGCTTAAGGGTATCATAAATGAACTTCCAAGAAATTTTATCATAAGCTTTCTCTAGATCAATTTTGATAATCATATCTCCCTTTTTTCCTTTCTTCTTCTTCAAGTTATGGATAATTTCCTAGACTATAATAACATTGTCATTAGTGGTTCTTCCAGGAATGAAACTGCTTTGAAAGGGGGAGATGAGTTTATTCATCAAAGGTCTCAGTCTTTCAACAATAATTTTAGCAACAATTTTGTAAGGAACATTACACAGGCCTATTGGTCTGAACTGGGTGATACTTTCAGGGAGATCAACCTTAGGAATAAGAGTTAAGAAAGTTTAATTCAACTCTTTAGGTATTTCACCCTTCTCAGAAACATCAATTACAGTCTGACACACTTTGTTTCCAACAGTATCCCAACAATCATGATAAAAAACAGCATTATAACCATCAGGTCCAGGTGCCTTGGTTCTTTTGATGCTTTTCACAGCCTTATAGATGATATCATGTTAACAGGTGCTAAAAGCAATAAATTACTACTTTCAAAAATGGTATTAAGACAACAATCATACTTAATCTCAATAGGAGGGCAAGGCTCCTCTTCTTTATACATATCAATAAAATAATTAGCAATATGGGTTTTCAAAGCTTCTGGCTCAGAGATCCAATTCTGATTCTTGTCTTTTAACATAAGAATAAAATTTCTTCTGCTTCTAATAATAGTGGAAAGGTGGAAAAACTTTGTGTTTCTTTCCCCTTTGACAATCCAGTTAGCTCTAGATTTTTGATTCCAAAGAATTTCCTCTTGTTCTAGAATTTTGTTAGATTAATGAATAAGATCCTTTTCAAGTAGAAAGAGGTTGTGACTGTAGTAGGAACTTAAAGCTTTTTGCACACCATTAATTCTAGAAAGCAGTTTATTTTTTCTTTTATGAATATTTCCAAAGACCTCGGTATTCCACCTCTGAATTTGGATTTTAAGATCCTTAAGGCTTTTAGAAAGATCAGTGTTGCCATTCCAATTATCATTAACAAGTTTAGTGAAGTTAGGATCTGTAGGCCAAAAATTCTCAAATCTAAAGGGGATGTTAGAAATTTGTCTCTTCATACCTTGGGCTTCCATGATCATGGGGAGTGGTCTGAGTAAGTTCTTGGGAGACAGATAATCATAGAGTTGGGAAAATTAAGCTTCCACTCCATGTTACAAAGACCCCTATCCAGGCTTTCCTGGGTATTGGCTAGACCCTCCCTGTTGTTAGACCAGGTGAGTTTGGGCCCACAACTTCCCAAATCAATCAGATTGCAATCTTGCATGTTCTTGACAAATCTAACGTTCTTTCTGACATTTTTCTGGGTCGTAAAGCTTCTTCTTTCACTGCTTCCAGAGAAGTCATTGAAATCTCCTGCAAGAAGCCAAGGTTCCACAATCGAGGCTGCCCTGTTTCTGATATCATTCCACAAATTAACTCTGTTGGTTTCAGTAGGACTAGCATAAATCGCCGAGAGAATCCAGTCACAATAACGACTATTCTTAACTTTCACATGAATAGCCTGAGAGGTAGATTCGATCAAATCAATGTTAATGATATTAGGTTGACATTAGCCAGATCCCTCCGGATCTACCCACTGGGTCAATAAAGATTTTCTCCGAAAGACCCAGATTAGTGAAGAAATCACCCATTTTTTCCATCTTGACTTTGGGCTCAAGAAGGATAGCAATAGAGAACTTATTAGTTATTTTCAAGTTCTTGAACGTTCTTTTAAAGATTTTGTTACCCTCCCCACGACAATTCCAGAAAATCATAGAAGTTTTTTCTATCATAGAAAAATTAGTAGGGATAAGAACCTGGAAATCATGGTTAATCTGAACCATTCTGTCCTTCGCTTCCGTCACAGCCAGTGCCGACTCCATTTCCACCCAAAAAAAGTGCTTCTCTTGCTCCATGCAAGTCATTTTGTAGACTTCCAGATTGATCCATTCCAGCCACCAGGGTATCTTTGCTAACACTGGGGTTCTCTTCTCCTGTACCAGACGAAATTGGGTTTTTTGAAACCCCAATTTCTCGACTTCTACTCTTTGCTCCATCATACGGTCCTGACCTAGCCTGGTGATCACGGTAACTCTTTCTATGAGGACCGTTTAGAGACCCCCCTTTCTAAGAAATGGTCGGCTGGGAGTTTTTGAGATGTGCGATGGAGCTGAAATCTCCTTCTATGTCGACCAGAGAGAGGAAAGGGTTAGTCGTTTCAATAGGGCAAGATAAGCCATTCTTATCCAAGAGCTTGTTGGTATTCGAATCCTTGGTAACATCAACCATATCTTCCGAACATTCATGAATCATATCCACCGTAGGATGGATTTCCTTGTTTTTTCCAAACGTCGGATCATTATCCGAAGAGATATTCATCTTTCCTTGCCTTATCTCACTTAAATCCATATTCATTGAATCAGTACTGGGTAGAATATTGATGATATTAGGATTGGGCTTATCAGTAGCTTGGGAAGTCTCTTCTCTATTGGGCTTGTTGGCTTTGGGTTGGTAATAATGACCAGGCCTGCTCGGCCCACTCTTGTTTGGTACCGTATCTGCTCTTTCCTTCTTATCTTCTCGATTTTTACTCGGCCCGTTGGTGTTGATCTGTTTAGTGTTGGGCCTCTGATAAGCTCTTGATGGTCTTCTGGTAACAACGATCCATGGTCCCGGGCCTTTTGGGCCTGCAATCACATCTTTCGTTCTGAATTTCTCCTTCATATCTTGTTGGGTGTTCTTCGTCTTCATCTCTGGTTCCTCCATCTTTTCCTTCATCTTCTTACTTGGGCAATGATTCCTTGTATGCCCAACCCTGCCACAATCGAAGCAAATCATATGAATATGTTCATATTCAACATCATATCTTTTACCTCTAACAATAATATCAGTAATCAAAGGTTTGTTTAAATCTATTTCTACACAAACCCTAGCGAATCTTCCTTTATCAATGTTTGCAGTAGTAAGATCAAGTTTTAACGGATAACCCAAAGCTCCGACTAATAACTCAAGACAAGATTTCTTGTAGTATTCAATTGGCAATTCAAGAATTCTTGCCCAGATAGCTGTTTTTGTTTCAGTGACATCCGAGACTTTGAAGTCCGGTGTCCACTTTTGAACAAGAAGATATTGATCCATGGTGATCCACGGTCCTTTTGTAAGGATTTTCTCACAATCCTCAGTTTCCTTGAAGTTAAAGAGGAAGAATCATCTTCCAAGATCAATGAAATTGTAATCACCGAAAGGTTTCCATAGTTTTAGAACTCTCGGAATCAAATCTTTTCCAGATATGAATCGTCCTAGAGGTCTCACAATCAGATGATTTCTCCAGGGTTTCCTTAGATTCTCAAGAAAATCATTGGAGAAATTAATCTCAACAGTGTTCGGATTGATCATATGAGTTGTCATATTTTGCGATTTGCCAGAAAATTCTTTGGTACTACCAGAGAAATCATTGTTATCATCATCGAAGTATCTCTCTCTGTTAGAGATACCCACAAGAGCTTTCGCATAAGAAGAGGAGGATTTCTCCTCCATTTTTCCTTTCTCAGATTCTCGTGACTTGCTAGCCACAGAAATCTCGATGGAACAATTTACTTCGTCCATTCGGACATCGGATGGAGTAACAGGCGACACAGGGGAAAGAAAGTGCTCATTCGTGACTGATGGGCCAAGGGGATCTGGGATATCGGCGGGATCTCCCGGAGGGGGAGAGCCCTTGGTGTCCATAGCCGGATCTCCCTCAAGAGGAATCGCCGGTGATCGCACCGTTGGGCACAGAAAAACAAACAGAGGAAGCCTTAAGAGAGAGAAAAAAGGAACATATGTTGCCTTGGATTTTTATTTTACTAAAAAGAACGCCCTCACATTTGATTTTTTGGACTAGCCATATTAGATTTGACATTTTTTTTAAATAGGATTGAATCGGATAGAATGAACTGAATTATAATTAATAATGTATTTGATTTGTATAGTATTAGTTCAATATTAAAATAGTCCAATCCAGTTAATACCATCGTCCTTATATAAAAGAGACTTATTATTAAATACCAACTTATCAGTATTTAGTACAAGTATTAATTAGTGCAGAACAATTAAAAACAATATTAATTAATACTTAAACTGAATCAAATCTCAATTAATGCGGCTAATACTAAAAATCTAACGTAACATTATAGTGCAACTTT
This sequence comes from Linanthus parryae, assembly GCA_023055425.1. NCBI lineage: Eukaryota > Viridiplantae > Streptophyta > Magnoliopsida > Ericales > Polemoniaceae > Linanthus > Linanthus parryae. The sequence goes on from JALGPY010000002.1 coordinate 7,310,192, forward strand.
ATACTACCTATGTTTCTTCATTCGTCACTATTTACTGGGTCACTTTGATCCGGTGATTTGATTATCAGCACGATACAAGAATTTGGTAATCTTTGTATGGTCTAATAGATTAAACATTATTCTATGATATCATAAAAAACTTGTCAAAAAATAACATCGTTTTGCTATTCAAATCACAAAGTCATAATGATCTTGAAAAGTCAAACGATGAAGAAATAGAAGAAACGGAGATAGTTTTGGCAGTCTGATAACAGTTGTAGTTTTAAAATGTTAATAGCGCGTCCGAACATCATTCATTTTTTAATTCGGAATGACTCGTTTAATGAGGATTGATAGGAAAGTCTTTTTTTTTTTTTTTTGAGAGTTAGGAAAGTCCTTTTCCAGGAATCAAGTACCAGTATGAATTCTGTAAGTGCTTCAATCACACATGACTCACCAGTAACGCTATGCAAATTATTTCAATTTCGCTTAAAGATATTGTAGCTAAGGAATCATCCGTAACTGTACATCACTTTCCCGAACACTAGCTTAAAAATATCGTAGGAAACTAATTATCCGTAATTGTCCATAACTTATATGTGTGCCTCACATATTTCTCAATGTTGGTAACAATCAAATGTCCCCTAAATTATTGGATTCTGATGTTGTCGGTATTCTAAAACTTTATAAGGCTTACTCAAGAAATGGAAAAATGAATGCTTATAAGGCAAGTAGAGTTACTTTATTTACATTTTTAAGAACTTATTCAAATAAATCCTTAATTATCCTACTAGTCGCTGAAAATATAGGATCTTATCCTAGACTTTGAGTGAAAATGACATGTCATTATGACTTGGCAATCTTATACCAGTAGGTGCCAAGTTGGTAGTGAGAGGTAGGCTTTGTTTGTCCGTTTTCAAGTCATTTTGAGTTTATTGAGAATGTTACAAGACTTGGATAATTTTTACCCTTCATATTACACATTGTTTATTTTGCACTAGAATGGAGATTGTGTTACTTCATGAAAAATATGAACTTAAAAGTATTAGAGCATCTCCCACAGTGCACCAAATCCTATATTTGATAATAAATTTGGTGTTTTCGGCCTCCCACAACAGATCATCAAATTACCAAATCACCAAAAAAATTGTGATTTTTTTAGGCCTCTCACAGTCGTTGACCAAAAAAACACCAAATCACCAAATCTTATATTTGATGTAGCTTTTGTGAAATGGTGAAGTGCATCTCCCACAGTACCCTCAAATCCTATCCTATATCACCAAATCCTATTTTTACCATCAAATTTGATGGCAAAAATAGGATTTGGTGTAATCTACACCAAATTTTTAATTAGTGTTTAGGGCATGTTTTCACATTACTTTCATAGAAATAACATGCTCTAATGTTATAGTATAGCATTACGTCTTTACAGTATATACGCCATCCGTTTTTCTTCTCCTACTTTGTATAATATGCTTTTGAGCCATATGTGTTACATAATAGTTTCAGCATCATGCTGCTGGATGATAAAATGATAACTAATGTAGTTGCAACAGTTTTGGCCGAACATAATACACTGATGTTAAACTTCAAGCGCTTCAGTAACCTTCTTGTACATATGGGATAATCATGGTCAAATAGATTAAACTGGTTAATTTTGATTTTTTGAAGTGTTATTTAATCATTTTATAATTTCGTGTAATATTGTTTTGGTAATATATATATATATATATATATTTTTGATAGTTATGAAATTCATGATTTGGTGATAAATTTGATGATTTGTTGTGGGAGGCTAGAAATACCATTCTCTAAATTTGATAAAATGGTGAAATAACGATTTGATGTAAAATTTGGTGAAAACTGTGGGAGACCAAAAGCTCTATTTTTCCACCAAAAATGGTGAAATGGTGTTTTTGAGGGTTAACTGTGGGAGGCCAAACCATTTTTCTCCACCAAATATAGGATTTGATGTAAAATTTGATGTCAACTGTGGGAGATGCTCTTAGACACTAAATTTGTATGCAGTTTGATAATTGTGACACTAAACTTTCGACATTTTTAATTTCATAGAAAAATCTTTTGGACATATCATTTTGAGACAAATAGCTTCCAAGCGATCTTTCGAAGTATAGTCTTTCGAGGTGTAGTTGAGTTGATCGAATTAACATTCAAACTTCGGGCTTTTGGCTTGAAGTCTTGAGTTCGAATCTTCTGGCAACACAATGGTTGACAATTGGCCTCCTCAACTGTGAGTTTGTTAGTCCGGATAATTTCAGGCGAGTTTACCTCTCTAGTGTGATTTGCAGTGTATTGCACTAATGCGAGAATTTACCTAGTACGCACCCGAATGATAGTGGTTGCGGATTTCCACGTCATAAAAAGCATCTAATCATTAACAAAATTACATTAATTTAATAAAATTCATTGTAATATCTGTGCTGAAATACCCACTTTCCAGAAATTTTTTTATGATTTTTTTTGCTCAATTTTTTTATGAAATTGTTAGTATTCGAGGTTTAGCGTCAAACTGTGTACTTATAAATTTAGTGTCATTTCTCCTGTTATTACCTTGATGTCACACAAAGTTCATTCCCCAAACACAGCACTAAGACCTACCCAAGCTATTTGATGCCCTGTCACACTCGATCTTATCGCTTTATCGTCCACTTCACCTGATATCTCTCCCAGATCTAAATCCAACGGCTACAAACACTCCTTCCCACTGAGATCTGTTCGACGTTTACCCTCCCCTCCGCCATTAAATATCATCACTCTCTCCCCACTCTTCTTCTTACACTCCTCCTTCGCTCGTTGGGCATCATCCACTGAAAAACTAAAACTACGCCGCTCCAGCTAACTTGCGCCATGAGCTTACTCGACCAGCTCTGGGACGACACCGTCGCCGGTCCCCCGCCGGAGAACGGCCTCGGCAAGCTCCGCAAACCGCCGTCATTCAGCTTCCGTTCGGCCTCCGGCAAGGGTAAGCCTCGTCGCTTCACCTTTTCCGGTCGCTTTACGGTCGATTAACTTTAGATTTTACCTGAATAAATCGTAATTTCATGTGATTCCGATGAAATTAACTCATGCAAGTAAAAAAACGCCTGTGATTTACTTGCGTTTCCGGCGGCGGATCGTTTCTAATTGCTGTAATCTGGTGAAAATTTACATTTCCGGTGACAAATTACGGCTGATTTGTGTTTTTTTTTACCTGAATAAATTGTGTTTTCATATGATTCCGATGAAATTCCGGTGAAATAAACTCATGCAAAGCTTAAGAATCGGCTGTGATTTACTTGAGTTTTCCGGCGACGGATTGTTTCTAATTGCTTTAATCCGGTGAGATTTTGAATCTCCGGTGACTAATCACGGCTGATTTGTGATATTTTATTACCTGAATAAATTGCGTTTTCGTGTGATTCCGATGAAATTCCGGTGAAATTAACTCACGCAAGTGAAAAATCGGCTGTGATTTGCTTGCGTTTCCGGCGACGGATCGTTTCTAGTTGCTGTAATCTGATGAAATTTTGCATCTCCGGTGACTAATTACGGCTGATTTGTGATTTTTTTCACCTGAATAAATTGTGTTTTCGTATGATTCCGATGAAATTCCGGTGAAATTAACTCGTGCAAGAAAAAAAAAGGCTGTGATTTACGTTTCCGGCGACGGATCGTTGTTTATTGCTGTAATCTGATGAGATTTTGCATCTCCGGTGACTAATTACGGCTGATTTGTGACGTTTTTTTACCTGAATAAATTGTGTTTTTCTTATGATTCCGATGAAATTTGCATCTCCGGCGACTAATTACGGCTGATTTGTGATATTTTTTTGCCTGATAAATTTATTTTCATATGATTCCGACGAAATTCCGGTGAAATAAGTCATGAAGTTAAAAATCGGCTGTGATTTAGTTGCGTTACTTTGGCAAAAAAAAATAAAATAAAAATAGTTGCGTTTCCGGCGACGGATCGTTGTTTATTGCTGTAATCCGGTGAAATTTTGCATCTCCGGTGACGGATCGGTGACTAATTCACGGCTGATTTGTGATATTTTTTTGAATCAGAGACGGAACACGTGAACGGAGAAGACGGTGTGAGAGTCACGCGAAGCATCATGATAATGAAACCATCTGGTGGTCAGAACGGTTCACCTCCAGTCTCTCCGGCCGGCTCTACTCCTCCGGTATCTCCCTTCGCCGGTAAGCTTAAATTTGTGTGTGTTTACTCGTCGCCGATCATTGTTTTGATCTGAAACAGGATATAGTTTTGTTCTCGAAATGACTGAAATGGCCCTCCACTGTGGTTCTAGAGCATTCTATTGATATCTGGTTGAGGGGTATTATGGGAACATAGGTAATTTCTTCTGTTTTGTGTAATTGCTTTGTGTGAAAGCTGATGGAAGTTATTAGAGTAGAATTAATCAACACTTGGGAGAATCGGGGATCGTGATGGTACTGAAAATGACAGATATTTTGATTATTCATTTTCATCCCCTGTCAATGTCATTTGTAGATGTTTTATGGAGTAGGAATACCTAATTAGTAATCTATTTAGTTATCATCTTACTAAAGCTATTACTATAATGTGTATATCATCAAAGTTTATACAAAGGGATTTATTAGTTAGTATGTGTACCCTAACCTATGCACTTCTAAAACATTATGAAGACGGGGTTTTTCTCGTGTTCGTGTTTGGTGTCGTAAACTATCCACTATCCATTTCAACTAAAACTTGTCAGTTTAAGCAGAGGTGAACTTCGAAGTAGATGTACAATTAGGCTATACTAGTTGTATGTGTGAGATGGGCAATTTGACAAAATGAGAATAGTCGAGTTTGGCAATAGGGGAATGATCACTGAACATAGTAATCTCACATTATATTGCATGGAAAGGTGGATATCGTTTGGCGATGAAAATTAGGTAGGGGTTTTAATCCTCTGTCTCCAGAATGCACCTGGAAACATAAAATCAGTGGAAGAAGCTAGTTTCCCGTTATAATCACCCTTATGTCCCAATGCCCAAATACTTCCCTGGTCAGTCGGGCAGTCTGCGTTGCGTTAATTTGAATTCTCAACATACTTCTACCAGTCCTAGACTTTTATTTTCCTTTATGGTACGTCTGGTTCTCTAGGATTAGTAGTATTAATTAGGATTTAGTTGTTCTAAACTAAGTTTGATACCGGCACTAAATAGTGAAAAAATATTTTAATACCCTAATTTAGTCCCCTTTTACATGAGGAGATTAGTTTGATTGGATTTTTTTTTTTACCTTAACACCAATTTAATACTGCACAAAACCAAACACTATTAATTATAGTTCAGCTAATGTATGTCATCCAACCTGTCCGACTAATTTAATCCAGTCCAATCAAATTAAGCTAGTCTGGAAAATCAAACACTCCATTAAAGATACATTTATCAGTTTATTTATGTAAAGATTTAAAGTAACTGCTTCAGCTGTAAGAGAGGGTAGTTTCAGAAAGATTAATATTTAATAGAGACGGTTAGGTGAACGGAAACAATGTAAGGCCAACTCCAACAGTCGGCTTGGGCGCACCTGGGAGGTGGATTAGCGAATCCAACAGGGAAGGCGCGGTGGTAGAGGAGCCTGTTAATCAGGCGATACCGGGGCGGTGGTGGGTTCGGCGCGCACGCCCCTGCCCCGCCGTTGGAGTCGTGTTGTGGGGAAACTCCTCAATTTCCGATTCGGTTGGTCGCCGTTGTTTTGTTTTTCTGTTTGTTTTATTGTTTGAATGGGATGAATTACAGAAATTGCAGGAGAGTAGGAGAAATTGTAGGAGAAGATGGAGGAGAGGTTGGAGAAAATGTTGGGGGAAGTTCACTGCCAACGATTTTTTTTTTTAATCTTTGATTTTTGTTTTTTTTCTTTTGTATGTTCAATTGATAAGATCAGAGTTGGTAATAATTATCTCTCAGTTTTTATTGCATTGATAATCTCTTAGTTGATAAGATCGTTGTATTTGTTCACATATTTTTTTTTTCTTTTTTTATTTGGTAAATTGTTAAGATTTATAGTTCTTTTTAAGAAAAGATTTATATTTAAAAAAAAAAATTGTAGTTTTAGTCATTTATCTACAAAAAATAATAATTAATAGTTCATTAAATCTTGATTTATTTATCCTCGCAAAAAAGTTCTTGATTTATTTACTTCTTAAAAAAACATTCCCTTAAAAGAACATTCTCGATTAATTTATAAATCCTCTATAATTATTGCGAAATAATAATTACATTTATAGAAAAATATAAAAATGATAATGTGATTGAAATAATTGAATAAAATAATAAGTGATAATAGTGGAGGGGGTGGGGGAGACTTCCACTGTTGGAGTATAAATGGCAGTCTTGTAAATATTAAGAAGTTAAACAGTGGGGTCAGGTGGTGGGGAAGACCTCCACCATTGGAGTTGGTCTAAGCTGAAATATTTATTGACGAGTACTCTTTATTGGTACGGTCAGTTTAGGTTAGATATATGTCAATTTGTGGATGGATAATAGAATGAGAAATTTAGGTGGATGCAATTATTATTTTGTTCGCCTACGACAGACAACGACATGCATGTTTGTCCATACCTACAAACAAACTTTTCGTACCCATACTTTGGCCCATGTATCTAACAACGTATTCACACGTAACAAATTCACGTCTTTATTCGAGTTTATGATATTATTAGGAAGTTATCAAAGAAGCTTTTGGGTTCCGGAAAGTTTCTGAGTCTGTTGGCCTTTTGCTTATTTGAAGGGCCGTGATGTGTGAGTGCGCAATATGTCAAGTGTAATATCATTTGTTACTTGTGTCGTGTGACACTACTAAATGCAGGTCCTTCACCTGGTCTGATAATTTGGATTTATTCCAACATGTTTGCGCCTGTTAGTGAAATAAGTTTATGAGTATTCTTCAATTGTGTTGTTTTGAGTTGCTCACGGCGGTAATGTTTCAGGAGGCAGCGGAAGAGAGGCTTACCGGTTCAGGCGGAGGTCTCTTTCGGACGTTTACGAGAAAGCAAGTGGGACCGGACCCAGGAGCCCTCCTCCTCCTTACGATATGTGAGATTTGAAGAGTTTGTATCTCCTCTCTGAGCGGCGGCAGCGATGATGATAATGACGAAAGATGTTCTCTCCTCTTCTCTTTGACACAGGTAGTTGTAGATTGTGGTGAGCTGAGCCCGTCTTCTATTGTAGTGTCGGGGTGTGGTTTATAAGATGTGTGTTTTGTGTATGTGGGTTGATGTATATAATAGTGGCGGCGGCGGTGGTGGTTAGTTCTTCTTACATGTTATCAGTACGAGTTTGTAATGTAGCTTTCCTCAATATATAGAGCCTCTTCCTGTGTTATTCACCGACTGTCACTGTATTAGTTCATGGGACTGGGACTCTGGGAGACGATCAAACCAAGATTGTGAGTTCCGTCGTCTCTTTTACACCCAAATGTGTTTAACGGACACAAAACCTCAGGAATTCTAACAAAATAAACATCATTAATTGGAGCGCTGAATGCAGGGCAGCGCAACCAGAGACGAAAACATAAGGTGTTGTTCACAATTCCCAGACCAGTTATCTGTCTGGGCGAAGAGGGGGAGCAATGCCAAAACTCAAAACCCATCTGCTTACCGACTTGAAAAGACCAAGTTTGTGGGAAGTAAACCCAGACAGACAAGCCACACAAATTAGGTTGAACTACAAATTGATATATGTTGATCCCACTTGCTGCGGAACAAAGCCCAACTTAAACTATGAAATCCAAAGGCTGCTGAATTGGCTAGAATTGTATTCCTACGTCTCCGGGTGCGAGCCTAGAGGTATTGATTTCAAGTCTTAAAAGCACTCAAGGGATAGGCCTGCAATTTGGGTCAACCTATCGGGTTGGGCTGAACCGCGTCAGGTCAGAAACAGGTTGACCTGAAGTTGACCTTTTTATTTTCGGGTCACTTTCAAGTCGACCCATTGATGATCCGCTGCGGGTTCGTGTCGTCCCAAACCCTCTAACTTGTCGGGTTATCGTATCGACCCGGCCATTTTTGGCATTATTATGCCAACTTTTTTTTTTTTTTTAAGAAAATGACCAGCGGTAAAGGGTCATTGTTGTGTTAGACGGGTTGAAACTTGAAACAGGTCATTGTCAAATTGTGCATTGTGCGAGTTGACACTAACCCGACTCCTTTATTCCCTGACACTTTCGGTTGATCCACTTTTACCTGTTGCAGGTTTCGCGTCTACCCAAACCCATTCAAGTGTTTTGCGACACTTTTGGGTCAGTCGTGTCGGATAGAAATTTGTCAGGCCTTCCAAATGCTTGCCTATTGGCCTCACTCACGAGCATGTCAGTCCTGATTTACCTCCCTAGTGTGGTTTGCAATCTACCTGAAGTAACGGCTGCGGGTTCCCACGGATGTCGCTCCACATTCAAGTGATTGTTAGCGACTTCCCGAGAAGGCTCAAAGCAGACCGCTGAGAGGGAAGCGGAAATCCTGAGCACTCTCAGCAAATAAGTTGTCTTTTTGGGTGTCAAACACATAAAGGTTAATAACTCCTACAGAATGAGACATGCGAGACTATTCTAATCCAACTTCAATGAACTGGAGAGTACTGTTACGGATCAGATGCAAGATTAGAAAGTAGGGAGAATCTGTAAGCATGTTTCCGAAAGGTTCCTGTAACATCGAAGGGGACTCCTTTTTTAGGGTCTAAAATATCATGGGTTCGTTCCACTGTAAACCCAAAGCTTCATCACCACTCCGGTCCATGTATACAAGGTACTAGCTCACTAAAGTTTCGCAAACAAGATAAAACTAACCTGTAAACAAACATCTGGAATAAAGTATATGTTTTACAATCACAAGGGTGTCTACCTGCCAACAGTCTTTCTATTTCCTCGAGCAGCGGGAGAAGTTGGGCTCTGAGGTTCAGGACTCCTAGCAGCAGCACGTCGCATCGCTGCTTCGGCAACAGGAGAAGATGGGCTCATCTTTGCTTCCAGTTTCCTAGCGGCGCGCTGAATGGCTGCTAGCTTCTGGCGTTGACTATGGCTCTTCCTTTTGCTGCACCCAGTTAGCACAGTCAGCAGAAAACCAAACTAAATGGAAAAAAAAAGAGCATCTATCAAAATTAATGACACCGGTAACTAATTATTCAGAAAACTACAGAACTGTATAATACTCTTCAAAGAGAAATATTGCAATGCCATGCTAAAAGCGTAGAATCACATTCCAATCAGGCATGGCAGATTTCTGATGCTCTTATGCAAATTTTAATGCTGACATTGCACTCCACTTCAAATGGACTAACTTCTGAGGGGAGAAAGTATTACCATATTCATGAGAAGAATGAAATTCTCTCTTCTACTGCACAACGGCGTTGGCTGAAGTTCTATTGATCCCTCCTAGAAAAAGTTAGCCACTTAGGATTCTTCATAGTCAGGAACTATACCTTAATTCTACTGAAGAAGTCATGATGTCTCTGCTAAAATAAAAGTAGGGTAAAAGACACTTAGCACCCCTATGTTTAGGTAAAAAGACACTTGACACCCCCCGTGTTTCGGACAATTCATCACACCACCCTTGTAACGGAAAAAAGTGAGGACACTTAGCACCCTTCTATTTAGTTCCGTCCAAAAAGACATAATTTAATATATATTTTTGACAATTTTGCCCATATTTGTCTTTTGTGGCAATGTTCTTGGCCTTCTTGGTGTTCTTGACCACCACCTCCCCCACCACCAAATCCCCACTAGCAACACCACCATCACCAACAACAACACTAACAATACATCAATTTATACCACCAACAATCTAAATCCCATAGCTACATCAATAAGTACCCCGAAGACCAAATTTTCTCCTTCTAAAACCCGTGCAACACCACTGCCACTCCATTAATTCATGAAACAAGCTTGAACTCAAGCCTAAATACACAATTGCAGCCCTTGATATAGCCACCAAACCAGCTCCAAATTAATCTACACCTCCAATTTCAGTCTCTCATACCCAAAGCTCAGAAAAGCTCAGATTGCAACAAGATAGATAAAACATTGCGAGGCACAAAGCTTTCTCGTTTCACAATCAAACCCAGATTGTGCAGTTAGATCTCATTCTGAAGTGATAACAAAGTAATTGGACCAACAACAAGTGGGTGGTCCTGGGTTTGATTTTCCAAAAAAAACCCGAACAGCAACTCACCAGAAATTGAGAAAAGCCCAAACTTTGTTCATCTCTGTCTCCCCCATGTGTTCGTCTCCCTATAAACAACAACCAAAACATGCCGTCACATCCACCATCGAAACCATCCAATCAAATAAACAGAACATTCAATAGCAGAAATTCAGAGACAGAGAGGGAGGAGACCGGCTGGGTTTACAACCACCCACCTCTTGACCCAGAAACAACCAAGCGCCATGAAAATCTACGACCCCAAATCGAAACCCAGAAACTGAAGAAAACATTCTACATCCAAGGACCCCCAAATCAAAACCCTGTTGATACGAAAGATGTGCACCCGAACAGAGTGAGAGAAAGTGTGCAGAGTGAGATCGAGAGACTTAGAGGCAGAGAGAAATAAAGAGAGACTGGGGTGAGACATTAATCAACGGAGGACTGCGCTGAAGTCTTCGACCGAATCTAAGAACTTGTGCGACGAAGACCATTCGTTTCCCGACGACCACCGGCGAGTGGGCGAGTGATGAGCCATGTAGGCGCCTCGCTCTCTGAAACTGAGTACTCCCAAAGGACCAAGGTTCTATTTTCCACCAATTGCAATTCCATGGAAGCAAAGCTTATAATTCGATTGCAGTTTTTACTATTCGAATGCAGGGTTAAAATTGATGGTCACTGGTTATGGTGGTGAGGAGAGCTAGGTGGCTATGGGGGATTTGTGGGATTTGTTGTGTTTGGCGGATTTGTGGTGTTGTATTTGTTGCTAAGGGATGAAGGAGAAGATTGTGAGAGGTCAGGGTTGATGTTGTGCTGGAGAAGAAGAGTAAGGAGAGGATCTCGGGGTAGAAACGTCTTTGGACATAGGCATTTAGGTTCTGTCAGTTACAGGGGTGGTGTGATGAATTGTCCGAAACACAGGGGTAGCGGGTGTCTTATTGCCTAAACATAGGGGTGCTAAGTGTCTTTTACCCATAAAAGTAATGTCGTTTTGTTCCTACAGAAACTCAATTACTTTACACTATCCTATTTGATATCTACGTCAGAATCTAGATCACCTAAAACCTCTGGGAGGGGCTTCGCTCCGCTCCCAATCCTCGCTCCGGCGCTTTCAGCTTGAGTTCGCCTATAATCCTCGCTCCCAAAATTATAGAGCGCATTTTCACCAACGCTCGGTACTTTTCTCAGCAATGGGCCTCACTACTAAGTTATCAAACCTATATAAACTAAGCCAAACTAGAATTTAACTAAAATGACATAGCCAAACCCTTACCGAGGTAGCTTTCTACCTCACTGTATGTCAAGTTATAATTGCTAACACTCACTCGAGATGATCATCCATTACATTTTTCAGTAAATGAGGTTCTAGTTTTATATAGAAGCTTTCTAGTTATTGCCACAAAATTTAGATTATACAAAAAATCAATATATAGTGTGTTTATATCTAAAACTATATTAAATATATAACTTATATACGCGCCCTCAAATACAACTTTTTACGAATTTGTCGCTTTCGCGCTCCCGTTTCAGGTGACTTATGTCAGAATGACTAGTACCATTATTTTATAAACAACGGAGGTTTAACCATTCTATTTTATTGCTGCTAACAACTGTAGCTTTTAGATGCAAATTGTACCCTTACTAAATAAAACCAATGTTTTTGTAGTACCACTCCGTCCCACCTCAAATGCACCATTTTGACTTTTTCACCCGTAACTGGGTCACTTTGACCCGGTGATTTTGCGATTCAAATCACCGGGTCAAAGTGACCCAGTGAATAGTGATAAAAGTCCAAATGGTGCAAAAGAGGAGGGGCGGAGTGGTAGGTGTTTTTGTCTTTAACCAAGACAAAATTACCCAGTTTGCAACCACAGGATAATCATCTAACTTCAAGTGCGACAGTTGTGCCCTCATTCAAGTGTCATGGACTCATCCTACTTATAGTTGAACTTTTGTCCCATCAAAATGCAGCACGATTGCAGCACAACGGATAGCAGCACAGTATATACATTTTGCACGCTACGCCAACTTGCATAAGAATATACTAAAGATAAAGAAGGGTAACTAGATAGAAGAGTTTCTAATGTATATTCAAGAGCTCACAGGAATATAATCCATAAAACTCTCGTATCAATGACATAGAACTGAGCACTCAATGAAAACAAAAGGGCAATTATAAGTTTGGCAGAGAACAGTTGAAGGTGACAATTGCCAAATAACTAAAGCAGTGATCTGTTTATAGATAATCAACAGTCTTATTGTGAGCTAAATGCATTGTTTTGTCACTTGAATCAAACTCTTCGAATCATTTGCAAGCACAAAATCAATTCAACAAGCTCTTGGAACTTCAGAAACATTAAACTGCAAGGATACTCTTGATTATTGAAAATAGTTAGAAGGGCGGTTTTACCTTGCAAAGAGGAGACCCACACCTGCAGTAAGGACCATTCCTCCTACAGCCCAACCAACCTTTTCGCTGAATGGAGTGTCCTTCATCCAATCCTGAAAATCTTCCCACGTATCAAACCTCTGAGCTTTATTTTCTGTGCCGCGTTGTGAAGGCCGCCATGAATCAGCAATGGAATCCAAACTAGCCTTCCCACCATAGCAGGATGCTTCTTGCAAATCATGAGTTGGTTTAACAGAAAAACCAGCAGCACGACAGAGGTCGGTGCCATTTGAGATCCACTCTGATGCTTTGCCGCAAACAAAGTCATTTACTCCACACGGTGCAAGAACCTAAGAAACAAATTCTTATAAGCAAATTGAAACAAGTGAAACTACAAGGCAAAAGCCAGGGTCAGTAACTAACAAATACATAATCCGTATAAGGATGCTAGATGCCCCTGGAATATACCAAGATAAGTGAATAGACACAACTCTAATCCCTTTTGCTCCACCCCAGCCTTCCTAACAGAACCTAGATGGCTGGCGCCTCGTTTGGGTAGGGGCAGGGGTGGATTTACGTCGAGACTTGTGGGGTCAAATGCACCCACTCAGTCTCTTCTTTCTACTACTATATTCCTGAAGTTTTGGAATGGTTCAAAGATACAGTACAAAACTTGTGTTTGTGCTCCCATTGAGTGTGATAATTCATTCACACCATTTTCTTTCATAATTCTCTCAGTTGGTAATATTATGCACATGTCCCTACTGTATGTGAACCGAATTTTGTATGGTTCTTTTATCCATTCTACAAATCGAAAAAACTCATCTTGGTAAAAACAGACCCAACCACAAGGTTACGACGAGAAAGGCGTAAAACAGCTCCAGCTGTGGTGATCAAAATTTGCCTCCATGAGAGTTGCTCGAATCTCGAACTTACATTAGAGTGGGAGAGTGCGAGACTTCAATTCTATTATCTTTAAGAATTTAGATTGTTCATGCAATGACATTCAAACTTAAATCTCCTAATTTTGAGTCATCATACAAATATACAAGATGGAATTCACAAGCATCTTATCCATGTGGTGTTATGTTTAAAGAAGTCTGTAATTATGTCTAAGAATGATGATATTGTGAACTATTTTGAAAATTTGAAAAGAACTTAAAGTGCAAATTTCTTGAACAGTACATTTGTACGACATTAGCACTACATTTGTTTGAAATCTTTTTGATGTATTAGATACCGAATATATTAATGCGGTTGCCACCAAGCATGCGACCAGATGTGAAATTCATGTGTCCTCCCCTGGATAGAGTATATGACAAGGAGATAGTATCCCCCTCCTATTCTCTTCAGTGTTAGGGTGAGGGATATTGGAGAGGATACCATATCCCTCTCATTTCCCCCTCCCCCATTTTTGCCTAAAATCATATCCCACTGAGGGGGTGGGATGAAAACTTGAGGGATGTTAGACATGTGTCAAAATGTCTATTTTTTTCTCAGTCAATTTGAAAATAAACTTTTATTATATATTATAAATACAACACAATATATTACATTTAAATAAGAACTAATACAACATGACATCACATGATAATCATAGTCACACACACATTTATGTATGATTTGTATCTATAGTAAACATGTAGTTTAACCACTAAACTACTTGCGTATTTGTCATCTAATTTTTTGTACTAATGAGAAACTTCATAGTGCTTAAAATCCAAAATATTGAACTAAACCTGTTCACAATATATATTATGTATTCTCAATTGTTAAGATATAATTTATTATTTAATTTTTCTAACATGTAGAAAATAAAAGCCGATAATACAAATTAACTTCATTAGAGAGTAAATTGGTCATTTCCACATATATCCTCCATCTTATCCTGCATTACCCAGAGATAGTAATATCATGCATCATACCCTACCCCATATCCTGGAGCACCCAAACACAAGAACTTAAAATTTCATATCCTACCTTTTCCCCCATCAATCCACATCCCATCAAACCTCATATCCCACTTTTCATATCCCCTACAAAACGAGGCCCTAGATGTACTAAAAGATCAACGTGTCAAAAAACAACTACAAACCTGTGTCTTTGCGTCAATGGAGAAGTATGCATCAGAGCAAGCCTCATACACCCTATCACAGAGAGAAGCACATACTAATGGAGGTCCTTGCTGAACGCCAACTTGAGGATCACAGATAGAACATTCCAACAATTCCCACAATTGCAAGCACTCCTGGCTGGCTTCCCCTGTTGAAGCCAGCCTCCTAATAGTTAGCAAAGCCGGATGCGTCTGGGATACATCACAGCAAGTCTTCTTGCGAAAAACCCTGCACAGTGTCAAATCCTTAGGGCCCTTGCTTACTTTTCTAGGAGGCTTTCCTTCAATGGCAAATGGAGGGAAACGGCCACCAGGAGATTTACAAACTCCAGCAGATTTTCCTGCATTTATAAAAATCAAACACATCTTAAGCACTAACCAAAAACTTCCAACAGAAAAAAAAGTATTATTTATTTGTACATGGTGATGGTGAATAACTATTACTAGGATTTAAGACCAGGAAAGATCCAGAATCTCATGCAAATAAAAACTTAAACCAAGAAAGCCCTTTCCATATGTCATTCGAGACAACTGGACCAAAGATACAGCGGAACAAATCATGTCAGGGCAAATCAGCAAAATCAAAGCACGTATACTAGCTTCACTAAAATGCATACTTAACTTGTATGGAGCTCCAACTCTGTCTGACCTTTCCCTAAATACCAAGAATAGCCATACTTGTGCTAATCTTTAGTTGCATGATCGGAGAGTTGCGATGTATGAGGCACCTAAACGTGGTATATGAGGCTGGAAAATGGTTTCAATTATCAGGTATGCTTACTGCAGTTCACAATCCCTTTCCCATCAAAATCTCAAAATAGGCATCTAGCCTAAAGGACTTCGTTTGACGATGCAACGGCATTCCAAAGACCTTGGTCTTGAACTCTTAATTAACGGCAGAAGCTGGTCGAGATACTTCTCTGACATGCTTACACAGGCCTAAACAAAGGTAAACAGTTGTTCTTAGCTTTAATCTAGCATTTTGATCATGACATACATTTCAGCACCTTATATCTATCGGGTCGTAAGAAGTGACAATCTTGCAGTATGACCCTCCCATATCCACATCTTATTTATGATTGTCAGTTTTTCCCTCTGTTTCCAGAAGGCCATTAGGGAAACCGAAGAGCGCCAAGAGATATAACCACTGCAAATGCATTACTTATCCAACCAAGACCTTATAGAGAAAAACAAGAGCTCGTCTTAGAAATGAGTAGAGCAAGACATCCCCGCAAGTAAAGCTCTATCTAGGAGTACACAGTCCTGGTCTGCATTAGTTCATATCACAATCACCATGCTCAACAGTTTTACATCGAAGCCATAGCCTTGTGCTAATACATTTCAAAGAAGAATCCATAATTTCAAAAATTCAATGTTGGGCCACATTAATCGCCTCTAACATATCGCCAGGAGAATTTGAACAAGTGAAACTTTAAATCTATTCCAAGGCATCAAGAAGACTATCAAGAAGAACAGTTAATAAAAAATTGGACTATCTCAATTATTATTTTTATGGCAAGAAGGTAAAGCAAAGAGTTCCATTCAGGATTGCATACATTCCTCAGAATTTGTTACTCCAGAGAGTACAAAGCTACAAACTACAATAGCACCTCACAGAAACACACACACACACACACACAGAGTAAAATGTGCAGTGACTATTCCAGATTCTACTACTCTCCATTAAAGAGAATTGATGTGAGCAAATCAACAATTGGCAACTACTACAGGGCAGAGAAAAGTAGATAATAGTTGTGATCAGTGTTGGCATCTTGATGTCCAGTAACTAACTGCTCCGTACATGAATGGATATTCCGAAACCTAAATTCGTGTACCAAAAGAAGCGAGAGAAAGAGAGGCGTACCGGAGATTAGAGAGAGGAGGTCGGAGGATGCGAGAAGCAGAAGGAAGACGGCGGCGCAAGGGCGGAGATTCATCATCGTCGTCGTCGTCTCATCGATCGGAACCTTCCACTGCGACAACGAACGACGGACAACTTTCTTCACTTCTCTCAGTGGAGAAAATGATTTTTACAGCATCTGACTTTTCTCTATTCGGTTTTTTTACTTCTCTCTCTACTACTAGTATTTTCTTTTGGTAATATAGACTTGAGGGAGAGGGGTTTTCTGGTAATATAAAGTTGAAAGGGAGGAGAGGTTTGATGCACTTGGCCATGTTTGGTATCAGTTGAAAATCTGAAAAATTGGCTAAAAAAGTATATTTGAATAATCCAGCTGAAATTGTATATTATTAATTTAATTCATTACACAAATGAAATATGGTCATGTTAATTTTAAAAATATTAAAATTGTTTTTTTTTTTTATATTTTCAGCCACATAATCCTTTATTTTAAATATTCTAGAATTGCACAGAGATTGTTTTAATCCGCATATGCTTAGATAAAAAAATTTGTCATAAGTCATAACCAATGGAATCAAATTAAAATGACCGATTTTAATTTTTAATCAAAACTGATTAAAATCATAGTTCCCAAACATGCACTTAAGGATCAGGGTAGATATTAGACTTTTTATTAATTACAGATCACTCACTAAAAGAGGTTGTCTACCGCGGAACTCGAACCAACATTTAACCATTTGCAATTAATTTTTCTTTCGTTTGTACACAAAAAGAATGTGTTAGCGGAATAGTGCTTTAAACTATTGCATGAGAAAAGTCTTGCTAATTGTCTATTTTTTTGAATTTATTATACATTTGAGGTAGTGAATTCAGGAAAAAATGAATGAAGTTCTTTTTAACATATTTTCAAGTGGTTATCTCAATTTGTAGGAAGTATCTTTCAAAAGTAAATTGTAGGAAGTAAAAAAAGACATACTTGAAACAAGGGAAGGATCAACCATAAGTACTGAAGTTGGTTGATATCTCAACACTCTTTCCACTCACCGTATAATTTCCATGGTCATACTATTCTATTGCCTGTCAAAACTTTTGAAAGACTCGCTTAAAGGCGACTGATTATTCCCTAAAAAAAGGCGACTGATTAACGGTGAAAATATCTTATGGTATGTTTCATTTTCAATGGATTACTGTAAAAAATAGCACCAGAATGACGAGCAATACTAACAACTGGATTTCAAAGATACTAATGGCTAGAAAAAACCCAGATCTTTTGACTTTGTGCACACTGAGGGAATATTCCTTAAAGGGGCACATGACAAGTGATGGGATGAATCTTTTTGCTGGGAATAAAACAACGTTTACTCAATTCAGCGACTGATATTATTTTTTCATTGCCAAATACATTAAACATCATATAAATGATATCTAACCTAAACGTCCACTTCCAGTGTCTATAATCTTCGATACTTCAAGCTCCAAAATGAGTCTGTGCACTCAAAGGTCATCCACTGTACTCATTTGTGGCAATGTCACTTCATTATTCCCTTAATACAAGCCAAAATGTAGAGACATCTATGTTTACAGATAACCTTAATACCACAAAAATAGGACCAGTCTTCACAATGGTAAGAACAAGTTCCCTTCAATACCATCTCCAGTAAATGGCAATGAATCGAAGCTCTCCCACAGTCACTGGAAAACAATCATGTTTACAGACAATGAAAATCCGAGGAAATTGTATCGGCTTCAATGTGATGCAGCTTTCAGGAGGTCTTCCCAACTGGTCAGCTTTTCTCTGGGTTTGTTCTTCAAACTTCCCAGCCTCTTCTCTTCTGCATCAATTTTTTCCCAAGCACTGAATGGAACCACTCTGACATTTCTACTTTCTAGTAAACTGATGAGTTCCTCTCGACCGGGTTTCGGGGATTCGGATGGAGATGCTATTACTCCTTTCTCGAGGTCTTCGGATATTGTAGCAACCTGACAAATAAGTCTTTTTAGGGTTCTGCATAATAAATCCAAAGTAATAATACATTTGTTTCTTCTGCATCACAGCCTACTTGACTTTTTGTCACTATTCACTTGGTCACTTTGACTCGCTGATTTGATTAGCAAAACGACACAAGAATTTGGTAATCTTTGTATGGTCTGGTACAGTAAACTTGACTGAACAATACCATGGAAAAATTGCCAAAAAATCACATCGTTTTGCTGTCCAAATCATCGAGTCAAAGTGACTCAATTACAGGTTGAAAAGTCAAAACTGGACTATACAACCGAGGAAGTACTAGTAGTTCCTGTTCAAGATAACAAAATGTTAGGTAAAACCAGGGACAGATAGCATCATTCTTTCTTTAAACAAAAACACAACTCACTGTTTCCTCGGCGCAATAAAGGTTGGTGGCAATGATTCCGGTTGGTCCTCTTTTTAACCACCCACATACGTACACACCCTCAAGCGGGGTAGAATCATCTACTGAAGTGCCACTTAAAACCCGGCCTCCGACATTTGGAACTATTCCTGAAAAGAAAGCCATGAAAACGAAGAAACATGAGATGGAAACCCTTGGTTAATTCGGACAAAATTAGAACAAAGCGCTAAACAGAGTAAAATCTTTCCCACTATAGCTCCGTTTGGTTGGCATTAAAATGTTTTATAAAGGAAAAAATTCTACGAGTAAAATATTTTTGTGAAAAAAGTTTCCTTACAATTATTTTCATGTGTTTGGTAACACTTGAAAAATATTTTATTTTTGTATGAGAGATAAATATAACAATTCTACAATCTTTGCCAAATGATTTGTTGGCTCAATTGATAAACATTTGTTATTTGAAAAATTGGTCATGGCTTTAAGCCTCATAATATACATTTTCATTAATCTACGAGTCTAGATGGTGTGGCGGCAGAAGAAGGTGGTGGCGGTGGCGGTGGCGGAAGCAGGTAGTGGTGGTAGCGGCAGGAGAAGGTGGTCGTGGTGGCGGTGGAGTTGCAGGTGGTGGCGGCAGGTGAAGGTGGCCGTGATGGCGGCAACAGATGGTGGCAGCTGCTGCAGTGGCCACGGTGGCAGCAGGTGGTGATGGTGGCAGCAGCGGTGGAGGAGTTGGCGGTGGTGGTGGTGATGGTATGAGAGTTGGTCTGCACAATTTGGAAAAAAATCACTTTACATCGTTAAAGCTAAATTATTTTAGTTAGTAAATTATTTGACGGAACAAATAGTGAACCAAATACCGGAATTTAGGGAAAAAATTACAAGAAAACCATTTGCCGCCAACCAATCGGAGACTGTCTCTTATTATCTCTTGGGAATTATTACCATGGTATGTGACGTGTATGGCAAAAAAGGAAGAAAGAGGAGAAAAACTCATGTTCAGTGTAAATGTTCTATCTCTAATTGAAACCAATCATTATTCCTACCAGATTCAGATCTTACATCGCACATGTTCAACAAGAAGGATTTATGTTATGACTTATAAGAACGCAGCGGTAGGATAACCAAACCAGAATTACCTATAGAGGCACCTAAGACCTAACCATAGCCACCTAAGATAGTTAGCCTTCACTTACAATAAAACGGAATTAACACCCATTGAAATACTCCATCAGTCTGTTTGGATTGACAAGGATTTGGGCCCGGATTTGGATTTGGTGGGATTTGGGCCCAAATCCAGTGTTTGGATAGTTAAAATGACAATGGATTTGAATTGGGCCAAATCCACAGTGGATTTCGCGTGGGTTAAGTAAGGAATTTCAATTCCTAAGTCAGACCCTGTCATTTCAATTCTCTATGCGCGAGAGAAGCAACTCACAGCGGTGGAGGAGCTCGACAAGCCGAATCTGAAAGAAGGAGCGGCTCGGGAAGAAGCGCCGCCGAAGAGTGATGGAGATGAATTCGACGAAAAACCAAAACCAGTGGATTGGAGAAGTAGAGGGGGTCCCAAAGGGCGACGAAGATGGTGTTGATGATGATGCGAAAGAGAACGGAGATGGAGAAGAAGCGTTAGAGAAGGCAAAACCTGTGGATTGCGTTGGTGCTGAAGATGGATTGGTGGAGAAATTGAAGCCACACGTGGTTGCTTCTACTTCTTCTTCTTCTTTATCCTCTCTCTGTGTAGAGAATTGCTCTGTGAGGGTATTGAAATTTGGGGGTGATTGGTGGTTAACACAAATTTGAGGGTTTTGAAATTTGACTAATATTATTTCTTAGATAATATTATTCGAATATTATAAATCTTAGTATTTTTTTTTTTTTTTTTGCAAACATAAATCTTAGTATTTGGTTATGAATAAACATGTTATAAACATAAATCTTAGTATTTGGTTATTTAATCCAGCATAAATAACTAGTTTACGAATTATACACGCACGTTTAAAAAAACGAATTATTCATATCTCGTATTTTTAACCTGAATTTTTATTAAACTACTTTTCACAAAAAAATTGTATTAAATTCGTACGTACCGTACCACGTTTTATTTTTGTGAAACATATCTTTTTTTTAGTTTGTGGCAAATGTGAATCAGAATTCAAATGTAGTACTTAGAGTATGGTATTCAAACAAAAGATTTCAAATTTAAGATTTCAAATTCTAGATTATTTATAATATCCAAACAGAGGAATTCAAATCTCTCTGTATTCCAAATTTCAGAATTTGAAATTTCTGGATTTGAAATCCAAATCCAAATCCAAATTCAGGTTACCAAACGCAACCCATATGAAATTCATTTAAAGTACCACAACATTTATGACAAGGAATACCTTTACGATAATCAAAGGGTAAGCCATCAACAGGTACTGACTTGTAACCAATACTTTTCAGAGCTAACCTGCAAATAGTATAGTCAAAGGAAATTAACTCGGTTTTCAAAACATTACCCAATCAATTTACAAATACTTGACATAGAGAGTTGGGCGTTCGTTGCGCAATACTTCTCACCATGAACAAACAAAAACCAAAATGGCTCTTCTTCACTATAAGCAAACATGCCAACACCGAAATTCAGGATTGATCTTGTTCGACATTAGGAATTTTGGCTTTATACATAGTCAACAAGTCTAATCTGGTGTACTTTAAAGCCAAGAATATTGAAACTTATTTGGATTTACCAAGAAGACATTTGTCATGTCCATTTCCCTTCAAATTTATTTAAATATATCCCGCTTGTATAAACCAATCGTCCACATTCATTTACCACAATGTCGATGTATAAATTTTGATTTTTCTTTAATAAACCGAAACTGCATTAACAAAAACCTCCAAGCTCAAAACTCCCAGGAAATCTATCTTACCAAGGTTCCAACTACGAAATCGTACAGAAATGTAACATAACCTCAAAGAAGAAAACTGCATGCAGCAAAATCTTGCACTCCTCACCAAACTTCTCCAGCACGAGCTACTCCACAGTTATATCTCAACTTCCCAATGATTACCTGCATTTAATGTCTTCAAATTGTCCTGTGCCAACTGCAATTTGCTTTCCCGAGGCAACATCTTCTGCTAAAGGAGACCAGTAAGTTACATGGACACATGGATTTCTCCCATAAATTTCGGTTTTCTCAAAACTATTTTGTTGTTAATTTGTTTATGCCATGAGATTAAGTTACATCCCATTAAGTCTTACGGGAGAAAATTTAATGGCGGAATATTTTGACAAGACAAGTGGAAGACTACAGGAAAACAGACCAAAAGAGGGAGGACTATAGAACTCATCTCAGACTAACATACAAATATATAGCTTGTAGGGTGAAAAGAGGTTTACCTTTGAGAACTGTCTTTTCGAAGCGAACACCAGCAACATGGTCACCAGAATCATTGCAACGTATAAACTCATCAGGTTTACGGAAGAAAACAAAGTGGAGTTCCCTTTGACTCATACCATGTTGAGAAGGTTCTGACATGGCTGCCTTGCACAGCAATTCATACACTCTCTTTTGAGTTCGACTACGCTTCAGATCTTCCTTTCAGAAACCATACAAAGTCCCAATTAGAGCAGTTATGAGGACACTTTTACTATGCGCAAACAAATGAAGTAATGACTGCTGTCGAAGCATTTCATTTCAACACAATAAGTATGCACATGCATAGGCTAGAATATTCAAGATATATCATATTAGCTCGTGGACACACAATGAAGGAGATAGCTGACAGATAGAGAGAGAAGAGGTGCAGTTACACTTCATATTGAGGATACACTAGACTTTGAAGCATGTACTTCATATTGGGGATACCTAAAAAGCCCTATCTCGACTTGCAAAGGAAGGCAGTTTGATGATTTAAAACCTAGGCTTTCGATAAATTTACCGTAAAGGTCTAACCCGACGAAAAATGAAATAATATAATTTTTTTTGTATCTTTACATGCCTATATCTTCACCATATAAACACAACCAGTCACATGTCAATAGTAGTATTGTGTCGAACTGTCTTGCAATATTCATGCATTCAGCAGGAGTTCCAGGATTTAAAAGAGACAAATTCAAGTAAGAAAAAACTAATTGAATCTTTTTCTTTTTTGTGCAAAGGAAGTCGCCAGTCAATTGTAAGATTGAGCAGTGGAGTTTGGAAGAGAAAATACCTCATCTGCTGGAGTTTTGACTAGATCAGCTTCTTGAATGTTTATATGTAAATCCTTGATGCCTGCATTTAAATGCCAATATTAAAATGCCAATACCTCACGAAGAACCATCGGAATTCTTCAAGCTCCTTGCAAATGAAAGTTGAAATACATAAAAAACTATATTAGGAAATCAAAAAACCCCAAGTGGCCAAGACCTTTTTTTACCGGAAGGCCAAAATCATACTACAGATTAAAATGAATCATAATCACGAGAGTCAATAGTCATACCAAAGCTTGAAGAAAGATAATTGTGTAGAAACTACAGTTGGAATGACATTTCTAAAACAGCCCAAGATATAAGGGCATACGGAGAAATATAATTTTACGTGTAGAGACTAACAAATATCAGTATGTCGCAACAGCAAAGACTTCCATCGAAGAGAAATAGAATCTACAATGGCATCCCAAAGACTCATTTCCTAGCAACCAAAAGAACGTCATGAAGTCCAATGAGACCAAATATACAATAGCTAATGATCTACCGAAATGGAATAAAAAATCCTTTTTTTTGCACACACTTGAAGAAAGGGGATTTTGCAATGCGACCAGAAAAAAAGATTAGTATCACATCAGGGTAGTGTAGCAGCTCATACCAATAACTTCACGTAACTCTTTTGCGGTACAAGCTGCCTGTGCTGGTCCACGTCTTCCAACTAGATATACTTTTCTGCGAAGAGTTTTTAACATATGATGTGATCAAAGCTAAAATAATAGTTTCTATGCTATAGTCAAAAGGTTTGTTAAACAAAGTCAAATGCTAATAAGTGAGAGCATTTGTGGTTTCCTCGGTAGAATTACTTGAATGGTCTAAATAAGGTTCCCCCCATCACCATCCAAATCTCAAGCAACATACCTTATAGAGCTCTCCTCTAGAGCTGCCAAAGCGTGGGAGGCAATATCAGTTCTCGCTAATTCTGCGGTTGGTCGTAGGAGGATACGAGCTACGTCAAGAGCTACATTCCCCTAAAGCAATTACAGAGAACAGACGTCGATTACATTTAATCAGGAATTCATAACTACAAAGGCTGGTGGTTTTAAGAAATTCCTACTTTCTAATTTGACTTGTCAATTACTTGAACAGAACAGAACAGAACCAAAAATCCAGTTTCTTTAAAATGTAATATGTGGCGAGCACATTATTGACTAACATGAGAAATCTTCAATAATTCTACAGGAAAATCCACAACTTTGATAAGATTGAGATACCTGACCAAGAATAACAGCCGTATCAGAGCTCTTCAAATCTGGAGCTAAATACCGAGCGTCTGGATGCCCATTATACCACCAGACAAATTCTCTAGCCGACTTTATCCCTGATAAATCCTAGCCAGAGAAGAGACAATTTAGAAATACGATAACCCCATAATTATCCAGTTCCAAAAATGAACGGGGAAAATAATATGAGTTCATCATCTAGACATACTTCTCCAGGAATACCAAGACTCCTATCACTTTCAGCACCATATGTAAGCACAACCTGCTCCACAGCAGCAACATTTAACAACAAGACAATTTTTAATCAATTATAAGAACCATGTACTGTAACATAACACATTTCATTATGAGTTGGTTATCTTACCACATGGTACATCTTCCTGAGCTCAGACAACAACACTGACGAACCAAAGCACACATTCCCGAAAAATGAACACTTATCATTCTTGGCAACCCGACCGAACTGGTTGGTTACAATCTGTGGCAAGATATTTTGAGAAGTTAGTTCAACAAAGATAATATGTCCAATTATCAGTATCTTCTCAAATGGCATGTGGAAATTAAGTAAATCATGAGGAACCACCACGAAATATTAAAGCAGTCAAATGACAATATTCAATATGTAACGATATTAAGTAACTAAATATCATATAGTTGTAAGATTTTACTTGATAGAAATTCACATAATGTTGCTTTCTCAGACGTTAAAATACTGCAGGTCTAACATAACAAACGTGTAGATAAATGTTCTGTTCAACTATAATTGGCAAGAACTTCTGCACATGAAGATAACTTTGCCAAGAACCTCATAGCTCCCTAGACGAAAATTTCTTAGTTCTTACGAGGACTCCGGGCAAAAACATTTAGCTGCAAACTTGCATAATCAGAAACCCGAAGTGGGGTGGGGGTGTAATTATCTCATTTTCTACCAGTTCTATTCAACAACTTAATCAAAGCTTTAAGAGGTACTTGAACTTCTGAAACTTACTTTTTAGAAATCAATTTTTGATGCAGTTTAGTAATTGAAATAAAATTCACTTCCTGAGAAAATGCACCAATATAGGGATGCATAAACACACCCAATTAAAATTTTCAACATCTTTCTGGTTTTAAGGGCATCACCAATAGCTGGTGCAAATAAATATCTTATGCAAAATATAAAGGGTTTTGCAAAAACTGGACTCCAGTGGGAGATTAGGAGGTACAACAGAAAGCATGCCATTGGCGAGGAACAATTGGGTCGGCAAAAAAGTAACATCATGTTTCCTAATCTCTACCTCTTTCCTATATTTTTTACATGATGATAACAATTTTCCTATATTTTCTCTTTCTCTCTCATCCACGATAAACAAATAAAGTACAGATAAAATATTTTGCCTTACCTTTTGCCTTCCAGTAAGGAAAATACTCGTTATACAACATGCAAAAGAGCGATCATATTTATAATTTGCATAAATATTTGAAAACTGACACCGGAGATGCTCTAAGAGTCTAAAACTATATAGTAGTTCATTCCTCACAAACCTTTGTTTCAGGATGATCTGGGGCCACACCGGAACGGACCAATCCATATGGTGTCGGTAACCTATCAATTATGTCAACCTCTGCTGCTTGATGGGTCTTCAACATCTAGTAATTCAATTCATGCAAACCAAACGGTTATGTGCTGTCACATATCATTAAGCAAAACAAGAGGGAAAAAAATACAAACGGACAAACCTTCAATTGTTTCAAATTTTCAATTGATAGAAGAAACCTTCAGTTTGTATTCAGAACGAGCTATTCAGTTTAGGGATGAGCTCTACATTATTTAGTAAAACCAATCATTTTTCCCCGTTGTATAGGAACTAATACTTCGCAGGGCACTTGCCAGAGATCATATTACTGAAACGAAAAACTTCTGTGAAGACTGTACAGTGTAGACTGAGATCTTTTTTTTTATAAATATCAATGAAATAATGTTTAATAGCATAGTACTTAATATCGAAGATGGTAGACACTTTTCTACAAATCCTATGAAAGGTTCATCTTATCTTGATACTCAAACATCTGTTCAATTGTGTGCTCCTAAAGGGACCTACAGGAAACTAAAGGAAAGACATACTGTAAAACGGCTGGTATGGGTGAAAACGTCACTTTTGATACTTGTACCATGTTCAGGAAGATGTAATCGAGGCTGCAATTTGATGGGGTACAGGTGAAATGAACCTCTACAAAATAAAATAAAAAAATGTAAGAATGCAAGCAATTAGCACCTGAGTTATCCATTAAGAGGTCCAACAAATACCTACCTAAGGCGCCTGTTTTACTCTGAAACCAAACTAATAATTTATGACTCCTTTAATGAGATTGTTAGGAATCCATGGGTTCCAGCTCAAAATCAATTGGCAACGAGGGGAGTAGTAGCCCAAATTCTTATCAATGGTATATATACTATGTGATTTCCTGATGCAGGATGTTTCTCTACAAGTTTTCTTACTGTAGCCTAACACATGAATTGATTATGGGTGATGGCAAGAACCTGAGGTATTTCACCAAATACATAAAATGAGCTTGAGATATTTTGTGAATATGCGGAGTAGGAGATCATGTTCGTATGCATGCCATAAAGCGTGAACCATTGACAAGTCAATCAAGCTGATCTTCATAACTCAGCACAATCTCTTAACAGATATAAGTGAGAAAGTACAAGCGTATCAAGGTGGTGATTATATTACTACGACCCCTTTTTGTCATGACTGCACAATCTGATACACATGATCACCGACACAAAGACATAATGCTACGCCATAACTACGGTAGGTTAGATCATTCCCTGTCCAGAGCATTGCACATGTATCAAACATATCATACAATAAACTTCCTTTCTGTAATAAGGATACTTTATGAAAGAAATCAAGTACCAGATTCTGAATGATGTGTCAAGAATTGAATGACACCTTTTTCCGTTTCCAACAATGATGTGAGGTTATAGGGACGAATTAAGCATTGGCAGTCACTTCCTCCAGTGAGGAAGATTGTTTCAACAAGCTTTTTATCCCAAGCTTACTTCGTTTACTGGGGTTCACCAGACAGCTCAATTTCCTTCTGTTTCTTAACCAAACTTTTCATCATAATTAAACTCCTCAAATGGAACTTCGGTGTAATCCACAGTTTTCCAGAAATTCCGGTTTTCAGATATTAAACTCTTCAACTCAGTGATGCATTTCAAAAGAAAAACCTTTTTTCGCAGAAACACCAAAAAGTTATTCATTAAGTAACAGAAGGAGTATCCAAAAACCATTCATTACATGTCATGGGCCATTGACATCTTCAGGAGTAAACATGTTCGCAAATACGGGAATGGCCTTTAAAACTGTAAATAGGACTATTCCGTTAGCGCTTAACTTAGCTTTCAATCACGTAATCTCAGAGTATTAGCCGTTATCTCACTTATTCTTTTGTATGACTTGTAAAATAAGAATGAAGTTGAAGATACAACTTTGCAGAAAATCTCCAGCCGATTCACGAAGAATTTGAGATGAGAACGAAACTGCAATGGACTTCATGAAAGAAGAGAGTGCACATTGCCCGATACCTTTTTTTATTATTTCGCTTGAATGCCGCCTAATGGACGAGAACTGACTTCAGGAAAGGGCTTTTTTTCACTACCACTCCGGAGATAGACGAGAGGCAATGACGAGCTAATTGGCGCGTAGGGCTTGGCTTGCTCGCCCTCCCTTACTATATAAAGATGGTTGGCAGAAATAATGATGCCTCCCCCTCGAACAACAGTTCTTCGCTTTTACCCTCGACCTCTCCGGTGTGGGAAGAAGCCGGTGACTCTCAAAAATCGACCAAAGATCGCTACTTTTACAGAAGGCATAAGCGAAGCCAAAGACCTAATCTACAACTCATCATCTTAGGTTACCTCTTACCACCCCTACGATCCAACAAGAGTGGAGGACTTACTATAGCAAGAGGCCAGAAAAGGAATAGCTAGCATACCACAAATTCCTATTTAACGGTGACCGACTGGGCCAAACTCCTAATGCTAATGGAATGCAATTCTTCTGGAACACCACATATTAAATAAGTTCATTGCAGGACATTCATGTGATGTAGGCACATCATACTTCAAAACTTGATTGAAGTATGATTCCTCCTTCACACCAAAAGGAAACAGAAGGATCACGAGTATGATTCCTCCCTGGCTCCTTCACACATAAAGGAAACAGAAAAAGTATATTACCTGCTAAGCAGGCTAAAAGCCAGGTAGTATACTGATACCAACTCAGATGCATAATAATGGAGTTCAACAGCAACTTTGATAAAGAAAGGAACTCAGAAGACGGAAAAAAATATTATTTTACCTTCTCAGCTGTGTAGAAGCCAGCTGGTCCACTTCCAACAACACAAATGCGTAATGGCGTTGAGGAGAGTGCAGAAAAACTTCGACACAGAAAGGATCCTAAATGTGGCATTCTCATTTCTGGACCAGAAACACTGCAGGTTGACGGAGATTGGTAGAAGACCCCTACGGCTTCAAGTAAGGGAAACTAGGGTATCAGTGTATTGCCCTTCCTATTAGTACACCCAAAAATATGAATAATCACTTCATCTCAGTAAGCCTGTGCTCCAAACCTGCATCAAACAACAACTATTAGACACTATAATTCATTCCAACAGTCGTTCCAAGATGAATACTAGAGCAAAAGTAAATGCATAGATAAAACTACAAGTAATTCCATTGCCTGAAATCTGAACACAACATTTTAGATTCAAATGCAAAAATGATCCATAGCTAGAAAGTCACTTCAGGTGGGCCCCTCCGAAATTCCGCCATGTACCAATGTGATCATAACTTCCTCTTATTCTTTTTTCTTTCTCACAATCAAAGACTCGTTGAGTTTTATCTTATCTAGTAGAGTCTACTCTAAGTGTGGTTCATGAGTCTAGAAAGCTGCATCTTGTAGCTGGTCCATACTAATAATCCAGGCTCCCTTCATATTGATAGCCTCCTAGCTCATAATGCATAATGCCAAGACTACTATAGAGTGAGATACTGAGATTATGTGTCTAAGAAGGAAATTCCAGTTTGGCTTTTGTTTTCTAGACACTCAAGTCTGAACACTTTAGAAAGGTGTATACGGTGACCTTAAAAACTTTCTATGTTACAGGTGTTCCTGAAGTCGAGGTAAATGAATTAAATCAGTTTAGATAAGGGCTCTAAATCCCTAATAACTAGAGTATTAACCTAAAACAATCATAAAATGATTCTTATGGTTTAAACCAATACTTAAAAAACACGGTGACAAGCCCACACCACCGAATCCAAAAGTTCGAGATATGCATCATGTGATTTACAAACAGAACAGAATTAGACAATATATGTCCTTCATCCTTTGCATATCCAATCCCATGTCATGTAACAACTATTTTCTCCAAACATGGTTAAAAAATTAATTCCTTATTGCCCACCCCCAGTCTGAGTAAAATGTCATATTCCCCTCCACAGTTTCAAAACTGCCTTGTTACCTTCTCTGGTTTCAAAATGTGTTGCAATCAACTTTTGGTAACCTTTTCCTTCCCAACATTTTTCCGTTATTTTCCAGTTAAGTCCCTTCAGTTGAGGGGTAAAATTTGTCAAATTCAAAACAAATTAGAACAAAATGAGCACTCACTAAAGCCACCAGTGGCACCCCAGAATCCGGTGAACTGGCCACCCACCCTCTTCCGCTGCTACCTCCACCAGTAACCCCACTGAACAGCGACGTTGCTTCAGACAATTTGCCCGAGTCTGTAGGCAGTGGCGGAGCCAGAATTTGAGTAAAGGGGGGCACACATTTAGAAAAATGAAATTCACGTGAAACGTCAAAAATATATTATATGGCAACATATATATTTTTTACAAAAAAAAAAAAAAAAAAAAAAAAAAAAAAAAAAAAAAAAAAAAAAAACCTTGTATTTTCATACCAGCAAAGCTCACTTTATCGAATTCAAAAAAAAATGCTACTACTAGGGCAAATAAACTTCTCTTGGCTGCACTTTTTGGAATCGTTGAATGTAAGAGCAGGTACTAGGCCTAACCATGGTAACATCACCCATTTAGTTACCCTATTTGGAGTCCATTATCAACAGAGCCAGTTTTTATATACGATTCCGGAACTTTTCCATCAACGCAAACCAATTAGGCAAAGAGTATCAAATTGAATAAATTACAATACAGTGAATGTCAACTCCCAAATCTTAGCTGCTAAACAAGATAACATCAAGGTTAGGGTTTAACCTGTAAATCGCCGGGCCGGAGAATCGGTCGCCGGAGATGGAGGAGGAACGGCAACGACGACGGGTCTGACCGTGGGCGGACTGCGGAGGGGAGTTGTCCGCTGTCTCTTCTTCTACTTCTTCCGTCTTTTTCAGTTCACCAGCACAACGTGGTGTCTCCGTTTCGCAGCGTTTTCTCGGTTTTGTTCATCATATGGAGGCATGTTCGTAATAATAAAGATTTTAGAGGCCTAAATGTAAATTGTTTTTAAACAAGCTGGCTATGAGGCTCTCTTACCAATTGAGCTTTGCTTGTTATAATCCGAGCCAACACGACGTCTAAGACTATTTTTTTCTCATGGGTTGGGGCGTTTAGAGAGAGAAACGCTCTCTCCACTCTCTAGAAAACAACCCTTTGTTTTTGAAAACCCTATTTTCTGTCTGCCTCTCGCCTTTCCTGGCTCTCACGCCGCCGCCGCTGAGAGGGTTTCATCCTTTAGTTTCGTTTGTGTCTTCTTTTCCTCAGATAAGCACTTTCTTTCGATTTTGTTCTTGTTGCTGGATTGCTTTCACCACCATCGGTTCTCTCTGGTTTCGTCCCCGACGAAGTCAACAGATCTGGTCTCTGTTTGTATGCTTTCGACCATCATCATCTAGTCCCGTTTGGTTACTTCAAGCCTCTATTTGGGTTTTGATTCTTCTTTGGTCTCTGTGAATCATTTAATTGGCTTTGTTTGAAGTTTATTTTAATTGAAAGTTTGCTTTCTGTCCTTTTCTTCCTCTTCCCTCATTTTATCTGATTTGCCTGCTAATCTTGTTTATGTTCTGCCCTCTTCAATAATCTTCGTTTGTTTCTTATCTTGTGTCTTTCCGATTTTAGGCTCGATCCACTCATTTAGGTTTCGATTTTCGCTTTAATTTCACTCAAATTTTGTCTATTTTCATCTAGTCTGTGTGTAAGCAAAATTTTCTCTACCATGAAGAGGGTCAGATCGACAGCCTTAACCAAAGTGTGGGCTTTGAACAACCAGGAACAGCCGCGTTCCCTTGCAACGTTGTTCCGATCAGATCTTCTTGATCCCAGGATGAAAAAAGGGCGTTTCTGCCCCAAGAGGTTTCGGGTCTGGGCTGAAACTCTCCCTCAGTGTAAGCGGTTTCGGAAACAAGGGGAATTTAATCAGATGCTCCAGGAGATTAAGCCGGTAAAGTTTAAGTATAGTCGGGCTGATCTTTTTCACATTCGTTCATCTCCGCATAGTCTTTCGATGCCTGATCTTGCATGCAAGGAGTTAGCAAGCCTCTTGTCCAACTCCTTTGAGGGCACACATAAGACCAAGCTCAGATTCGTTAATCCAAGGACCAAACAGGTGGTTCTTGTTGATAAAGACTGGTATTGGAATTCGGTGAAGAGATCGCCTCATCAGGATGATGCGGGCAGAGGAGCTGTGCAAGTACCGTACCACTTGTTCCGTCGTCACGTTCTCACTCCGTCCGAGACTGGAAAAAAAGGGGATCGGCCAGATCCGTGCAAAACGGAGGATACCAAATCTTCGGATCATTCGTCAGGCTCCCCCACGTCAAATTCATCTATGAAGTTTCACACGGAGGCGTCTAGTCCATCCAGGCCCTTGAATTCTGGAGCGACTCAGCTTAAAGGGGCTTTCTGGAGTCGACCGAACTCTCCAACGCACCATCCGTTTAAGAAATTGAGGCTGAATTCTCAGCTTTGGGAGCCACCAGATTCGAAACCTTTGGCGTTCTTTCCATTATACCCTCTAATTTGAATTAGTCCTCTATATTTGCGTTTTCGTTTTCTCTATCTATCCTCTTTGATATCTTGCCTTGTTTTTTCAGGTGTTTCGTCCGCTTCACCATATTGCTACCTGTGATGGCTAGTCTATGTAGTTGTCTTGTTGTACTTTTCTGGGGCTTGTTGTAGTTGTTCTCTATGGTTTTCTATAGTTGTACTCTTAAGCAGCTTGTTAGGTTGATCGCCGGTTGTAATAGTATTCAGATGCTTTGTACTTTACTATATTATTAATTGATGTTCTTCTTCTCCCGCAAAAAAAAAATAATAATAATAATAATCCGAGCCAACGAGCTCGCTATGAGACTCTTCTTATGAGTACAGAATCCATTTCTATTGTTTGTTTGACCTTACCAACTGGGACAGCCGCCAAGCTCACTTAAAGTATGCTTGAATGGAAAAATGAAAGTTAGCAATACTTAAAGGGTGACATTCTCTACTCAAAAAAAGGGTGACATTCTCATTACTGCCTTAACCATGAATATCCCGATTTAAAGCGGTTAATCAGCTCGCTTCGATTGTATTTTGTATATTGTATCGATTTATTTAAACCAACCGCGTTTGCTCAAACACGTTAGATTTGATCGCAAACTCGTCCTAGAGATTTGGAATGGAAAATAAGTATTTTTCTTTCACCGGCAACGAAATATTCATTTCATGAAGAACGATAAACAATAGGGGCATTCTGTTGAGTTTTGACGTAGGTAACGCAGCGGAATAACAAAAATTAATCCTACTCAAAGCCCACCAAGGATCACAGGAAGAGACATCATAACATGATTAAGGACATAGAAGATGTGTACCTTTTTAATTTGTGAGATCACACGAAGAATGATGTCCTCGTCTCTACGGTTGATCCACGTCTAGAGGTGAGATCTAGATTCTTCCTTCAATCAAGTGCTAGCTTGAACCTTGGAGGAAGAGGGATGAAGATCAAAGCAACAAAGCAACAAGGCAACAAAGGAGGGGCGGCCTCCTTGTTGCCGTCGGGTAAGGGGGCGGACGGGGCTAGGGTTTCGGCCCTAGCTCTTGTCTTGCTCTCTCTTTTGCTCTCTCCCACTCTTTGTGTGTTATGACTAATAACTCATGTGTGGGAAGGAAGCTAGAGCCTCCTTTATATACTCCAACAACTCCTTGTTGTTTCCATAAAAGAGTTTTCTTGTTCTAGTAGGACTAGAACTATTCCCTTCCTTGCAAATTAGTCCTACTAAGTTTGCAAGGTGTTGCACAATGATCCTTCTATTAATTAATCCATATTAATTAATCCCAAATCTAGCTCTACTCTATTTGACGTGTGACCCCATAGGTTTCTATATAGTTGGTAGTAACTATTACTAACATGGAGCGGTGTCTAGCAACACATCCATGCAACCCAACCAATAGAAATAGTCAGTGATCCCGACAAACCTTTGTGCCCAATATGTCATATTGCATTATCCCTTTGTCTCCATATCCGGATTGGACACGAGACATAAATAGTCACACTCGTATATCCAATCCATAGTTCCTCGATCCTGGGAATATGCTTATGCTTGCAGATAACATTAATATCTCCATATTAATTTATCTGAGTCTGGCCAGACATTCAATAAGCCTCATCCCTCGAGTGGCCGTGGATATTTACCCCCATTATGTGGGAGGGACAAATCCTATCTACATCACTACGATCTCTAAGCTTGCTTCCTATTACGCCCGATAGCCACCTTTATGATTACCCAGTTACGGTGTAACGTTTGATAACATCAAAGCGCAATATTTCACAACTAGAGTATCTAGTGACTTCAAGTCCAAGGATTGCAATAATATTAGCACTACGAAAAGCGATTGTGACTTTACATAATATAATGTATCCTTTTCGTCGTGGGTCAATCCAGTATGCCATTACTCCTAATGCATACCCATGTGTTAGACTTGATATCTCCATATCAATCTACCCACATACTAGTCTATATTTGATTGTCCTATTAATCAATATAATGGACTAGGGACATTTAAGATAAATAACACAATTTATCTAAGGACTTCATTATATTAAATATCGCCATAAATAATAAATGAATATTCTAGCCAAAACATTGTTCATACTAAATCTACGATTGCCTCTAGGGCATCTATTCCAACAGTCTCCCACTTGCACTAGAGCCAATCTGGCGCACCTCGTATGCCTATAGATCTGGCGTGCCCTTCATGCTTTCGCTGCGCAGGAGGTTTCGTAAGCGGATCTGACACGTTGTCATCTGTCGGAATCTTGCATATCTTCACATCTCCTCGATCGATCATATCACGAATAAGATGGAATCTCCTAAGTACATGCTTTGACTTTTGGTGCGATCTTGGTTCCTTTGCTTGTGCGATTGCCCCAGAGTTGTCACAGTACAACTCTACGGGATCCACTATGCTAGGGACCACACCGAGCTCAGTGATAAACTTCTTTATCCATACTGCCTCTTTTGCTGCTTCCGCAGCAGCAATGTACTCAGCTTCTGTTGTAGAATCAGCAACTGTGCCTTGCTTGGAACTCTTCCAGCTCACAGCTCCTCCATTCAGGCAAAACACGTATCCAGACTGCGATCTGTAATCATCCTTGTCGGTTTGGAAGCTTGCGTCAGTGTAACCCTTTACACTTAGTGTTGGGTTTTGACGTAGGTAACGCAGCGGAATAACAAAAATTAATCCTACTCAAAGCCCACCAAGGATCACAGGAAGAGACATCATAACATGATCAAGGACATAGAAGATGTGTACCTTTTGATTTGTGAGATCACACGAAGAATGATGTCCTCGTCTCTACGGTTGATCCACGTCTAGAGGTGAGATCTAGATTCTTCCTTCAATCAAGTGCTAGCTTGAACCTTGGAGGAAGAGGGATGAAGATCAAAGCAACAAATCACCAAAGGCACAAGAGAGGAGGCGGCCTCTCTTTGCCGTCGGGTAGGGGCGGACGGGTGGCTAGGGTTTCGGCCCTAGCACCTTGTCTTGCTCTCTCTTTTTGCTCTCTCCCACTTTTGTGTTATGACTAATAATAACTCATGTGTTGGGAAGGAAGCTAGAGCCTCCTTTATATACTCCAACAACTCCTTGTTGTTTCCATAAAAGAGTTTCCTAATTCTAGATGAACTAGAATTATTCCCTTCCTTGCAAATTAGTCCTACTAAGTTTGCAAGGTGTTGCACAATGATCCTTCTATTAATTAATCCATATTAATTAATCCCAAATCTAGCTCTACTCTTATTTGACGTGTGACCCCATAGGTTTCTATATAGTTGGTAGTAACTATTACTAACATGGAGCGGTGTCTAGCAACACATCCATGCCACCCAACCAATAGAAATAGTCAGTGATCCCGACAAACCTTTGTGCCCAATATATCATATTGCATTATCCCTTTGTCTCCATATCCGGATTGGACACGAGACATAAATAGTCACACTCGTATATCCAATCCATAGTTCCTCGATCCTGGGAATATGCTTATACTTGCAGATAACATTAATATCTCTATATTAATTTATCTGAGTCTGGCCAGACATTCAATAAGCCTCATCCCTCGAGTGGCCGTGGATATTTACCCCCATTATGTGGGAGGGACAAATCCTATCTACATCACTACGATCTCTAAGCTTGCTTCCTATCACGCCCGATAGCCACCTTTATGATTACCCAGTTACGGTGTAACGTTTGATAACATCAAAGCGCAATATTTCACAACTAGAGTATCTAGTGACTTCAAGTCCAAGGATTGCAATAATATTAGCACTACGAAAAGCGATTGTGACTTCACATAATCTAATGTATCCTTTTCGTCGTGGGTCAATCCAGTATGCCATTACTCCTAATGCATACCCATGTGTTGGATCGTGATATCTCCATATCAATCCAACCCCATACTAGTCTATAGATGATTGTCCCATTAATCATTATAATTGACTAGGGATATTTAAGAATATAACACCTTATATTCTAAGGACTTCATTCATGTTAGCATATCTCCATATCGATAACATAATGAATCGTAAATCCACATATTTGTCACAATTAATTGATTGCCTCTAGGGCACAATTCCAACAGTCTCCCACTTGCACTAGAGTCAATCTCCTGCATCATATGCCTATTGATCTAGCGCGGTCCTCCACGCTTACACTGCGTAGGGGCGAGACATATGCTGGCACCTTGCAAATATTCACATCTCCTTTATCAACAATTTGATTGAGATTGAATATTCTGAATAAATGCATCTTATGCATTAATTTACTCAGTCCTCTATGTTAGAATCAGTGACTGAATCTTGCCTGGAACCTTTCCAGCTCACAGTCAGTCCCTCTAGCATAAAACATAAAACTTGACTATAATCTGAAATCTCTTTGTCAGATGGAAGTTCGCATCACTGTAACCCCTTACAGTAAACCCTTCATATCCTCCATTAATCAAGAGTTCATCCTTTATTCCTTCTCAAGTACTTAAGGATAATCTTGACAATTATTAAGTGACACCTCACTTGGATTTGATTGGTATCTTTGTGTCATGCTTTATGACACGTCTGGCCTAGTACATCTCATGGCGTATCTCGTGAATCTAATTCATACGGTCCATTCCCAATCTAATTGGTAAGACAATTAGCCTTCCAAAGACTAATTCCATGTGACATGGGTAAGAATAAATATTCTTTTCATGTTGAACTATTTCAACAACTTGTCAATATATGTACCATGACTCAGGCTGAACAATTACTTTAATCTATCTCCATAGATTTTATAGATTGTCTCGCCTAAGTCAATTATTGGAAATCAATTTCTCTAGCCAATCTTTTAATAGATTGCAGAGTAGAGACATTATTCCCAATGATTAGTATGTCTCTACATACAAGACCAGAAACTTAACTATGCTCCCACTAACCTTCTTGTAAACACAACTATCATCTTCAATTTTGATGGAACCAAACTCCTTTGATTGCATCATCCATTTGAAGAGTCCAACTCCTAGAAGCTTGATTCAATCTATAAATAGATTGCTACAAGCAAGATGTGAATGGATTTAAGCATCACAACTGGGGAAAGATTTCGTCATAGTCTATACTATGAATTCTCATGAAACCCT
Organism: Linanthus parryae; assembly: GCA_023055425.1. Taxonomy (NCBI): domain Eukaryota; kingdom Viridiplantae; phylum Streptophyta; class Magnoliopsida; order Ericales; family Polemoniaceae; genus Linanthus; species Linanthus parryae. The sequence continues at coordinate 7,347,674 of JALGPY010000002.1, forward strand.
TTCAAACCAGTTGTCCCTTAAAAGTAATCATATTACTATCCATGTTGGTTTCCTCATAACCTACTTGCACCCTATGGGTCCTACCCATTCAGGTGGTTCCACCAAAGTCCATACTTTGTTGGTATACATGGATTCCATATCGTATCTCATGGCTCCAAGCCATTTCTGAGAGTATGGCCACACGTGGCTATCTCATAGGTTGTAGGCTCATCTTGATGAGAAATATATCAGGGGTTATGATAAATCCTTATTTCTCTAGTCCCTCGATATATCCTACTTGACCTATGAGGTTCTTGTGTTATCTGAGTAGGTTGCTCCACAACACCTTGTGATCCTGCTCATGTTCCATCAAACGGATCAATGTTCTATTGTGGTTCTTGAACCTTTCAAGTTCTACTGTCCTCCCACTGTTTCTTTTAGAGACAATCTCTTCCTAGAAACACTGTGGTTCGAGAAACAAACAGTTTGTTCTCGATTAGGTTGTAGAAATAATGTCCTTTTCAGGATATCCCACAAAACATTTATCCAACTTGGGTCCAAGTTTATTTGTAAACTCTTTTACATAAACCTCATAACCCCAAATATTTATGAATGACATACTAGGACACTTCCTAGTCCATATCTCATATGGTGTTTTTCATAATCCATTTGGATGGAACAAGGTTAAGGGCGAATTTTGCTGTAATTAGAACATAGCCCCTTAAAGTAAACTGGAAGTTATGTTTGACTCATCATGGACCGAACCGTGTCCAACAAGGTCCGAACTCTCCTTTTAGACACGCCAAACCCATGTGGCGTGCCAGCTAGGTGGAGCGAGTTTGGATCATATCCAACACTCCCATAGATGCTTGTCAAACTCTTGGCTCAAGTATTTTCTTCTATGATCCAATCGTAGAGCCTAAATACTTTTGCCAAGTTGGTTCTCTACTTCATTCCTGAATACTTTGAACAATTCAAAGGATTCTGATTTGTTTCTTCATAAGATACACAAATCCATATTTCTCTGTTCCTATCAGTGAATATGATGAAGTACTAAAACCATCTTTAGTATTTGTGCTTAGCGGCCTTCATACATCAATATGTATGATTCCCAAAAGATCATATCTTTTCCTAATAAGTCTTACATGTCTCATATGATTCAATAATCAAATGAGTCCCAGAAATCCATCCTAATGGAGTTCTAGATATGTATCTCTTATTTATGGGGCCTAAACTATAATGCTAAAGATAAGTGAAGTTCATATCATTATATGCAAACCTCTAGGTATTAATGTTATGAAATTATCATGATCATGGATATAGAATCCACTTAGACAAAATTGCATTACAATAATGCATACCATAATAAATGGAACAACATTTGTCCTTTTATTATGATAAGGAGCTTTCTTGTCCAACAAGAAACTATGATAATGGTCCTACTCATAGCAGGGACATTATCCCTTTTGTCTAATTCATGAACAATTTCTGAAAGGTAGAAACAATTTCCTACGGCTTTTCAGCAACCCTTTGCTTCATAGCCCCACGTGTAGGATTATTTCTTCCTTATCCAATTGTCTTCGTCTCTTGAGATCCTCCCCATTTCTATAAATGTGAGATCCTCATCTAGTATCATATACTCTTGATGATGAGATAGACACATTGAATTTTATAATAAAATACCCAAGTCAGAATTCATAATTCCTTTATTATTTACTTCCATGTACTTTGGGTAGTCTCTCTTCCTCTACACCACTTATGGGACTTCGAGGCAACTTGGTTTTAGCAACAGGCTTGCTTTATACTCATGGGTTCGGCGCAAACCATTTGCCCTTACCCATGCTGTTAACAGTTTTTGCCCATGCCCATTATGAGTGTTTTGTTTAGTGATTTTTCAATCATATTGAGTAAATCAACTTTAAAACAAAACTGTAATTGCATCCAATGCAATTCTTGGTCCACTTGGGAGAATAACTATATATTCTTTATCTATCTTATAGATAACTCCCAATATCTAAGCTTTCAATCCTATTGAGTTAGTTTAGTTTGCGCTTTACCTTCTTGCTTCAGCAGCCACACATTACTAACTTGTGTCGTCGCGTCATATTTCGATGAACTAAGTCGCCTTGCTTTGGCAAGCCCGAACTTATTCCATCTTGATCATGACGAGTGCTAAGCAAGAGATTGCAAAGTGGAGCAACTCCTCAAGCCTTTCATGACAAGCTCGTATGATCATATCATATGCCTCCAAATTTCTCATCTTGCTTCCAAAGCTCAGAGTCCATGGGAGCTTGACATGAGACAAGTTACATCCAAAGAACCATTCTTTGATGTTCCTTCCATAAGGCTTTAGTGTGTTTTGGTAGTTGGTGGGAAGAGAAATTTATGCTCTACAATGTACAACATATTTCCTTTATTTGAGAACAATTCTCAATTTTATACCAATCTAGAAAATAGATTCCAGACATCTTGTCCATCTCATGGACATAAAGTCGTGTTTATTTGTTTAATGCGATGGGTATTCAACACTTATAGGATTATGCAAAGCATTGTGACGTATAACTATATTCAACAAGGATTTAAATTATTAAATATAGCTCCCACTATTTTTCTCGGATTAATAGCCCTCACCATTAATGCGGAAAATATTTTATATATTTTCTAGTGGGTCCAAGATCCCTTTTTCACTTCTTCTTGAGCTTGCTTTGGCAAGTCACCCAAGAATTGGTTATTTAGGTAGGAACCATTCCAATTGCATCCCATGCAACTCTTGGTCCAATTAGGTGAATAAATTCCTTTTATTCTTTATCCAATTGGATAACTCCTAATTGTCATGCCTCTAAGCTCATCAATCCAATTGACTCTTGCCTAGTTGCGTCCAACCTCTTGCTTTCAACATACACGCATTACTTGCTTGCGTCGTCCGCAACACACCATGGAAAATTAAAATCGCCTTGCTTTGGCAAGCCCGAATTTTAATAGCCCACGATCATGAAGGGTGTTTTGGCAAGAGAAGGCAAAACGCAATATTTAATTGAGGGATTTCCTTTTAAATTGTTTGGTTGATCTTATCAACATGGTCTACTTATTTGGATTGGGCCATCCATAATAAAAGACCAACCTTGTTTATTATTATCTTGTTAACGTTTTGCTAGTATCGCCATACACACAAAATAAATAACAAGACATAAATAATAAACATCCACAAAAGAAAATAACGTGGCATGGATATGGCCCCTAGACTAAGATATTACCAAGCCAATGATAATATCTATATGCCCTAAAGTGACAAGCTCATCTCCATGTGCTCCACCATAGCTGCGCGCCTAGGGATGTCTTTTGGCTCCTTTGGTTCTCCGGTCTTCTTCTCCATGTTCTTGGCTATCAACTAAATATTTCTAATTCTAGCCTAACATCTAGAATAAATAAATAACGAAAGCCTCACATGTCGAGGAGAAAAAGACGACTCGCAGGCCGTAAAACTTAATTAATTATTACATTAATTTGATCAGCTCGCAGGCCGTAAACCAAACCACAAAACAATAAACATCCACAATCCTAGGCCATATCCATCCACCATGCAATAAAGCACATAATACAGTTAAAACCAATTTTTAACGCGCTTGTTTAATTTTAATGAAATTGGGTAACTAGGGTTTCACAACGGTCCAAAGGATTTACCAAAGAATGGCCGAAATCAACCAAGGAACCGCCACACTAGGCCCGGGCCGGCCGGCCCCTAGCCCACACGGCTAGGCCGTGTGCTAGGGTGTGCCGGCCCCTCTTGTGCCGTGTGTTACTTGGGCGGCAAGGAGAGAGAGAGGGGCGGTCCCTACATGGGCCACACCTCCTCATGGAATTGTTTCCATAAACAATTTCATGGAATTATTTCCAAAAACAATATATGGAATTGTTTCCATAAACAATTCCTTCCTTGTTGGGTTGTTTCCAAAACACCCTTATGGTATTGTTTCCAAAATAATTCTTTCCTTGGTTCCCAAGTTTAGTTGTTTCCATAAACAACTTCTTACTTGTTTCCCAAGTTTAGTTGTTTCCAAAACAACTTATTCCTTGTTGCCCAAGTTTAATTAATTCCATACTTGGAAAACCCCTTTTCCAAGCATGTGCCCATGAACCCTAATTTTTTTTTCAAAAACCCAATTATTCACATCCTATGTGATTAAACTCACCAATTTTAACATCCAATGTTAAATTGGGTCTTGTTTGATTGAATCAAATTCAATATTGCATCTACTATGCCAATTTTTCAGTTTTCGCGTAATAAACAATAATACGGTGTATGAACTGAAATCGTAAACACATAATATCATGTTATGCTCTACGACCTGTGGCTCTGATACCACTGTTGGGTTTTGACGTAGGTAACGCAGCGGAATAACAAAAATTAATCCTACTCAAAGCCCACCAAGGATCACAGGAAGAGACATCATAACATGATCAAGGACATAGAAGATGTGTACCTTTTGATTTGTGAGATCACACGAAGAATGATGTCCTCGTCTCTACGGTTGATCCACGTCTAGAGGTGAGATCTAGATTCTTCCTTCAATCAAGTGCTAGCTTGAACCTTGGAGGAAGAGGGATGAAGATCAAAGCAACAAATCACCAAAGGCACAAGAGAGGAGGCGGCCTCTCTTTGCCGTCGGGTAGGGGCGGACGGGTGGCTAGGGTTTCGGCCCTAGCACCTTGTCTTGCTCTCTCTTTTTGCTCTCTCCCACTTTTGTGTTATGACTAATAATAACTCATGTGTTGGGAAGGAAGCTAGAGCCTCCTTTATATACTCCAACAATTCCTTGTTGTTTCCATAAAAGAGTTTCCTAATTCTAGATGAACTAGAATTATTCCCTTCCTTGCAAATTAGTCCTACTAAGTTTGCAAGGTGTTGCACAATGATCCTTCTATTAATTAATCCATATTAATTAATCCCAAATCTAGCTCTACTCTTATTTGACGTGTGACCCCATAGGTTTCTATATAGTTGGTAGTAACTATTACTAACATGGAGCGGTGTCTAGCAACACATCCATGCCACCCAACCAATAGAAATAGTCAGTGATCCCGACAAACCTTTGTGCCCAATATATCATATTGCATTATCCCTTTGTCTCCATATCCGGATTGGACACGAGACATAAATAGTCACACTCGTATATCCAATCCATAGTTCCTCGATCCTGGGAATATGCTTATACTTGCAGATAACATTAATATCTCTATATTAATTTATCTGAGTCTGGCCAGACATTCAATAAGCCTCATCCCTCGAGTGGCCGTGGATATTTACCCCCATTATGTGGGAGGGACAAATCCTATCTACATCACTACGATCTCTAAGCTTGCTTCCTATCACGCCCGATAGCCACCTTTATGATTACCCAGTTACGGTGTAACGTTTGATAACATCAAAGCGCAATATTTCACAACTAGAGTATCTAGTGACTTCAAGTCCAAGGATTGCAATAATATTAGCACTACGAAAAGCGATTGTGACTTCACATAATCTAATGTATCCTTTTCGTCGTGGGTCAATCCAGTATGCCATTACTCCTAATGCATACCCATGTGTTGGATCGTGATATCTCCATATCAATCCAACCCCATACTAGTCTATAGATGATTGTCCCATTAATCATTATAATTGACTAGGGATATTTAAGAATATAACACCTTATATTCTAAGGACTTCATTCATGTTAGCATATCTCCATATCGATAACATAATGAATCGTAAATCCACATATTTGTCACAATTAATTGATTGCCTCTAGGGCACAATTCCAACACTTAGCTCTTCCATTCCTCCAAATATCAAGAACACATCCTTAGTTCTTCTTAAGTACTTTAGGATGTTCTTGACAGCAATCCAGTGACTCTCACCCGGATTGGACTGATATCTGCTCACCATACTCAACGCGTATGATACGTCTGGTCTAGTACATAGCATGGCGTACATGATGGATCCTATGGCCGAAGCATAGGGTATTCTGCTCATGCGGTCCTTCTCCATCTCGTTGGAGGGACAGTCATTCTTAGAAAGAGTGACTCCATGTGACATGGGCAAGAATCCCTTCTTGGAATTTTGCATGTTGAACCTCTTCAACACCTTGTCAATATATGTACTCTGACTTAGGCCAAGCAACCTTTTAGATCTATCTCTATAGATCTTTATACCAAGTATATAGGCTGCATCTCCTAAGTCTTTCATCGCAAAGCACTTTCCTAGCAAATCTTTAACAGATTGCAGAGTAGGAATATCATTGCCAATGATTAGTATGTCATCCACATACAAGACCAGAAATACTATAGAGCTCCCACTAACCTTCTTGTAAACACAAGGCTCATCTTCGTTCTTGATGAAGCCAAACTCTTTGACCGCATCATCAAAACGTCGATTCCAGCTCCTAGAAGCTTGCTTTAATCCATAAATGGATCTTTGCAGCTTACAGACTTTATTGGCATTCTCTGGATCCTCAAAACCCTCTGGTTGTGTCATGTACACATCCTCAAGGAGGTTCCCATAAAGGAACGCTGTTTTGACATCCATTTGCCAAATCTCATAGTCGTAGTATGCTGCAATAGCAAGTAAGATTCGAATGGATTTGGTCATGGCGACTGGTGAAAAGGTCTCATCATAGTCAATACCATGAATCTGTCTATAACCTTTGGCCACCAATCGGCCCTTATAGGCAACTACTTTGCCATCCATGTCTGTCTTCTTCTTGAAGACCCACTTGCACCCTATGGGTCGAGCCCCTTCGGGTGGTTCCACCAAAGTCCATACTTTGTTGGTATACATGGAATCCATTTCGGATCTCATGGCTTCTAGCCACTTTTTAGAGTCTGGGCCACTCATGGCTTCTCCATAGTTTGCAGGCTCATCATCCATGAGTGGTACGTCATCCGGCTCAGTCACGAGAAGTCCATACCTCTCTGGCTCATGACGCACTCTTCCTGATCTACGGAGTTCCTGTGTTACTTGAACAGGTTCTTCCACAACTTCTTGTGGTTCCTGTTCATGTTCCATTATCGGTTCAGTGGTTTGTGGTTCATGAATTTCTTCAAGTTCTACAACCCTCCCACTTGCTTCTTTAGAGACTAGTTCTCTTTCTAGAAACACGCCGGTCCGAGCAACAAACACTTTGTTTTCGATAGGGTTATAGAAGTAATATCCTTTAGTCTCCTTAGGATATCCCACAAACTTACACTTATCCGCTTTAGGCCCGAGCTTGTCTGTCTGTAAACGCTTTACATAGACGTTGCAGCCCCAAATCTTCATAAACGACACTATGGGACGCTTCCCAGTCCATATCTCATATGGCGTCTTCATGATTGATTTGGATGGAACACGGTTAATGGTAAAAGCTGCCGTCATTAGAGCATGTCCCCAAAAGGATATCGGAAGATCTGTTTGAGACATCATAGATCGCACCATATCTAATAGAGTGCGATTCCTCCTCTCAGATACACCATTCCATTGTGGTGTTCCGGGTGGAGTGAGCTGGGATACTATCCCACACTCTCTAAGATACTCATCAAACTCTTGGCTTAAGTATTCTCCTCCACGATCCGATCGTAGGGCTTTAATACTCTTGCCAAGTTGCTTCTCTACTTCACTCTTGAATTCTTTGAACAATTCAAAGGATTCGGATTTGGCCTTCATAAGGTATACAAATCCATATCTACTGAAATCATCAGTAAATGTGATGAAGTAGGTATAACCACCTCTGGCAGGCGTGGGGAATGGTCCGCATACATCAGTATGTATGAGTGCCAATAACTCACTAGTCCGCTCGCCTTTCTTATTGAAAGGGGACTTTGTCATTTTTCGATTCACATGTCTCATATGATTCCAAATCAAATGAGTCTAGAAGTCCATCCTTATGGAGTCTAGATATGCGTTTCTCATTTATATGGCCTAAACGACAGTGCCATAGATATGTAGGATTTAAATCGTTAGTTTTAATCCTTTTAGTATTTATGTTATAGATTGGATTATTTAGATCAAGGATATACAATCCATTAGACAAATGCGCACTACAATAGTGCATACTATCAAAATAAATGGAGCAACACTTGTCCTTTATTGAAATAGAAAAACCTTTCTCGTCCAAACAAGAAACGGAAATAATGTTTCTGCTCATAGCAGGCACATAAAAGCAATTGTCTAATTCTAAAATAAGACCAGAAGGCAAAGATAGCTCATAAACGCCTACAGCTAATGCAGCAACCCTTGCTCCATTCCCGACGCGCAAGTCTATCTCCCCTTTCGCAATCTTCTACTTCTTTTCAAATCCTGCACATTACGACAAATGTGAGAACCACATCCGGTATCTAATACCCAGGATGATGAAATAGAAAGATTGACGTCTATAACATAAATACCTGGTGGTGGTGGAATCACTATTCCAAGCTTCTTATCCTCCAGATATTTAGGGCAATTCCTCCTCCAGTGACCCGGCTGGCTGCAGTAGTGACATTCACCTTTAGCCACGCCTCCACTAGGCTTTAGGGCTTCCTTGGACTTCGCAACTTTCTTGCGTTTTCCTTTTGAAGTAGATGCAACTGACTTGCCCTTCTTCTTGTGTACCATCATTATGGCCTTGCCCTTGCCTTTATTGATGCTTTGCTCAGCTGTCTTTAGCATGTTCAATAGGTCTGGCAAAGACTTGTTGATCTCATTCATATTATAGTTCATGATGAACTGATTATAACTGTCAGGCAACGATTACAAGACGAGATCAGTCGCCAAGTCCTGGCCGAGTGGGAACCCCAGTCTCTCAAGGTTCTCTATGTACCCGATCATTCGGAGTACATGAGGGCCTACTGGATTCCCCTCTGCAAGACTACTTTTGAACAACGCTTTAGACACTTCATAGCGCTCATGCCTTGCCTGTTCCTGAAACAATTGTTTCAAGTGTATGATCATATCATAGGCTTCCATGTTCTCGTGTTGCTTCTGAAGCTCACTAGTCATGGTACAAAGCATGAGGCAAGTCACGTCATTAGAATCATCAACATGTTTCTGACGTGCCCTTACTGCCGCTAGTAGAGACTCATCTTGTGGTGGATCTGGAATTGGAGTGTCCAAGACGTACAGCTTCTTTTCTTGCTTGAGGACAATCCTCAAGTTTCTGTACCAGTCAAGGAAATTTGTTCCAGACAATTTATCCTTCTCAAGGACAGATCGTAGGGATGAACTCGATGCGTTGTTGTTTGCCATTTGGAATTCTACAAAACGAGAAATATGCATTTTAGTATTTTGAACAATTTAACTATATTTAATAATGGCTAGATCATTAAACATAGCTCCCACTATTTTTCTCGGTTTAATAGCCCTCACTATTAAAGCGGAAAATATCTTTATATTTTCTAGTGGGTCCAAGATCCTTATTTCACTTCTCCTTGAGCTTGCTTTGGCAAGTCACCCAAGAATTGGTTATTTAGGTAGGAACCATTCCAATTGCATCCCATGCAACTCTTGGTCCAATTAGGTGAATAAATTCCTTTTATTCTTTATCCAATTGGATAACTCCTGTCATGCCTCTAAGCTCATCAATCCAATTGATTCTTGCCTAGTTGCGTCCAACCTCTTGTTTTCAACATACACGCATTACTAGCTTGCGTCGTCCGCAACACATCATGAAAAATTAAAATCGCCTTGCTTTGGCAAGCCCGAATTTTAATAGTCCATGATCATGAAGGGTGTTTTGGCAAGAGAAGGCAAAACGCAATATTTAATTGAGGGATTTCTTTTAATTTGTTTGGTTGATCTTTATCAACATGGTCTACTTATTTGGATTGGGCTATCCACAATAAAAGACCAACCTTGTTTATTATTATCTTGTTATCGTTTTGCTTGTAGCGCCATACACACAAAATAAATAACAAGGCATGAATAATAAACATCCACAAAAATAAAAAAAACGTGGCATGGATATGGCCTCTAGACTAATGATATTATCAAGCCAATGATAATATCTAATTGCCCTAAAGTGCCGAGCTCATCTCCATGTGCTCCACCATAGCTGCGCGTCTAGGGATGTCTTTTGGCTCCTTTGGTTCTCCGGTCTTCTTCTCCATGCTCTTGGCTATCATCTAAATATTTCTAATTCTAGCCTAACATCTAGAATAAATAAATAACAAAAGCCTCACATGTCGAGGAGAAAAAGAACGACTCGCAGGCCGTAAAACTTAATTAATTATTACATTAATTTGATCAGCTCGCAGGCCGTAAACCAAACCACAAAACAATAAACATCCACAATCCTAGGCCATATCCATCCACCATGCAATAAAGCACATAATACAATTAAAACCAATTTTTAACGCGCTTGTTTAATTTTAATGAAATTGGGTAACTAGGGTTTCACAACGGTCCAAAGGGTCCAAGCCAACAAGTGGCCCGAACCCTAGGACCGCCGCACGCCTAAGGGGGCCGCGGCCTTGCTTGGCGCCCAAGGGAGGGGCGGGTGGCTAGGGTTTCGGCCCTAGTCCCCTTCCTCCTTCCTTGTTGCCCAAGCAAGGTTGTTTCCATATGGATTTATTACCATAATTTTATTTCCATAATTGAAAAACCCCTTTTTCAATCATGTGCCCATGAACCCTAATTTTCAAGAACCCAATTATTCACATCCTATGTGATTAAACTCACCAATTCTAACATCCAATGTTAAATTGGGTCTTGTTTGATTGAATCAAATTCAATATTGCATCTACTATGCCAATTTTTCAGTTTTCGCGTAATAAACAATAATACGGTGTATGAACTGAAATCGTAAACACATAATATCATGTTATGCTCTACGACCTGTGGCTCTGATACCACTGTTGAGTTTTGACGTAGGTAACGCAGCGGAATAACAAAAATTAATCCTACTCAAAGCCCACCAAGGATCACAGGAAGAGACATCATAACATGATTAAGGACATAGAAGATGTGTACCTTTTTAATTTGTGAGATCACACGAAGAATGATGTCCTCGTCTCTACGGTTGATCCACGTCTAGAGGTGAGATCTAGATTCTTCCTTCAATCAAGTGCTAGCTTGAACCTTGGAGGAAGAGGGATGAAGATCAAAGCAACAAAGCAACAAGGCAACAAAGGAGGGGCGGCCTCCTTGTTGCCGTCGGGTAAGGGGGCGGACGGGGCTAGGGTTTCGGCCCTAGCTCTTGTCTTGCTCTCTCTTTTGCTCTCTCCCACTCTTTGTGTGTTATGACTAATAACTCATGTGTGGGAAGGAAGCTAGAGCCTCCTTTATATACTCCAACAACTCCTTGTTGTTTCCATAAAAGAGTTTTCTTGTTCTAGTAGGACTAGAACTATTCCCTTCCTTGCAAATTAGTCCTACTAAGTTTGCAAGGTGTTGCACAATGATCCTTCTATTAATTAATCCATATTAATTAATCCCAAATCTAGCTCTACTCTATTTGACGTGTGACCCCATAGGTTTCTATATAGTTGGTAGTAACTATTACTAACATGGAGCGGTGTCTAGCAACACATCCATGCAACCCAACCAATAGAAATAGTCAGTGATCCCGACAAACCTTTGTGCCCAATATGTCATATTGCATTATCCCTTTGTCTCCATATCCGGATTGGACACGAGACATAAATAGTCACACTCGTATATCCAATCCATAGTTCCTCGATCCTGGGAATATGCTTATGCTTGCAGATAACATTAATATCTCCATATTAATTTATCTGAGTCTGGCCAGACATTCAATAAGCCTCATCCCTCGAGTGGCCGTGGATATTTACCCCCATTATGTGGGAGGGACAAATCCTATCTACATCACTACGATCTCTAAGCTTGCTTCCTATTACGCCCGATAGCCACCTTTATGATTACCCAGTTACGGTGTAACGTTTGATAACATCAAAGCGCAATATTTCACAACTAGAGTATCTAGTGACTTCAAGTCCAAGGATTGCAATAATATTAGCACTACGAAAAGCGATTGTGACTTTACATAATATAATGTATCCTTTTCGTCGTGGGTCAATCCAGTATGCCATTACTCCTAATGCATACCCATGTGTTAGACTTGATATCTCCATATCAATCTACCCACATACTAGTCTATATTTGATTGTCCTATTAATCAATATAATGGACTAGGGACATTTAAGATAAATAACACAATTTATCTAAGGACTTCATTATATTAAATATCGCCATAAATAATAAATGAATATTCTAGCCAAAACATTGTTCATACTAAATCTACGATTGCCTCTAGGGCATCTATTCCAACACATTCCCCTACGAGAAAGAAAGAAAATTCAAACCTAACACTTCGTAGAGCCTATAGTAAATCCTAATGGGATACAAGTTCAGAGGCCCCCCAAAACTATCCAAAACAGATAAAATGTCCAGTAAGGTCTAAGAGCCTTATATCTCCTCAAAAAGTCCAAACAGAACAACCCAAGACCCAAAGCAGCACAAACGGCCCAAGCCAAACCAAGTCCAACCCTAAGGCAGCAAGCGGTGAATGGCAGCGCCATCACTTCATCCCGTTGCGAGAAGACCGTCAACTAGAGCAGACCCTCGCGACTCCAGTGGAGGAGCAATTTTCAGTACCTAAAGGCCATAAAATGGAGGTGGCAAGTGATAGTGTTGGTAGGCGGTAAGAGGACTGCTCCGAGAAACTCATTCGGGCCATAGATATTGCCTGTCCGAGGGGGCGGGGGGAGCAGCCCCACAACCGGGGGAGGGGGGAATGAGTCGATCGGGACCGACAGCGGCGGTGGAGAGGAGCAGCGCCGATGGTGGTGGGGTCGTCGGGGCAGAGGTTCTGAAGGCGGCGGCGGCGAAAATGGGCAGGAACATTGGGTCGTGATGGGTAGGGCGGGGTAGTTGAAAACACAAATCGGAGTCCCTAGCAGCCGGAGGGGGTGAAGGGACTGGCGAAAGGGGCGTCCCGACTTCGATACCGGCGGCAAAGTCGGTGAGGAGTCCAGATCTGCTGCTATGCCGGCGAGGGAAGGAGAATCCCGTGAGAGAGCCACAGACAGGGTAGCGGTTTACAACTGAAAGGAAGGCGATAGGATGGTGAAAACAACAGCGAAACGACAGGAAAATAAGGGTTAGTCCAGGAAAGTAAGGGGAAGTCCATCGGCAGCTCCATGGGAGGAGGAGCCTCCGCCGGAAGAGAAGACTCTGCTAGGTTTACGGAGGAAAAGTTTTAGAGAGAGGGGAAAGCATTTTAAGTAGTGATGGCAAAGCATTCATGGTAGTTTGCAATAAGTTTTTTGTCGAATTGCTGCCATCGGTCGCAACTTGCAACATATAACATCAAAACTTGAGGATCTCAAATCTCGTGGGAACATGTTGTTGAATCCTCAAGCACACAAAAGAAGCTCACTAAGGAAAAACTCGTATAACTCCGACAACATCGTCTTAAGATTAAAGCCATCGTGAAACAGATTAAACAATTAGAGACTAAATGAGCTAGAGAAGAAAGACACAAACACCAATTTACAAATAAATCTTCAAAAATTTGGTAGGCTCATCATCACCCTAAACCAGCATTTCTAATTGAACACCAGTTTCTGGATACACTGAGCAAAAAGATGGTAATCTAAAATCAACCAAACACAAGAACCTCGGTCTCTGCACAACAAGATGTAACATTAGTCTGACAATTTACAGGCTTGTTTTTTCCATTTCTGCTTATGTTGCAGGCAGTCGATACTACTATCTGCAGAATCTTCCATGATAATCTCATTAGCTCGGGTTGAGTAGGAGGAACGCATTCCCACTAAAAGAAATCAACTTCTCGTTCTCTCTGCTATCCACTCGAAAGAAAATGCTGCTACTTTCAGGCCTTCCCAAGTTTCGGGGGCTGTTCAAATTGGAAAACAAAGAGTAAACACCATCATCGGGCCGTATGTAAGCACAGAAAAAAAAAAAAAAAAAAAACCCAGTTACATTCAAACAAACTAGTTTATACTGGGGCATTTTACTTCCACTAAAAAAGAAAAGAGAAAGATCGATAAGACAACTAATAAAATGTAAGTTTCAGAATTATTGAACACAGGGATGTCAACTTTTTAGACTTCTTTTTTCATGCGATATTAAAAGAATGGCGCCTAATGCACAACAGAGCTAGTCGGCACCCCCCACAGACTAGGGTTTGAAACACCAAAGATGCTATTGTAGAGAAGATGAATAGAAAACCCGACTCTCATCAGCATTAGCAAGTGAATGGAGTGATTGTGGGACAAGCTGAAAAGCAGACTTACCTATAAATGGAGGACAGTTTTGAAACAAAGAGGCTTGATAAAAGTCGACCCGTTTCTGACATGACACGGTTCGACCCAACCCGCAACCCGACGGGTTGCCCGAGTTGTCAGGCCTAGATACAAGTGAAGATAATTGGTTGGTTCCCGCAGGGGTCAATGTTTTAACAGGCATACAAACTGTTTTCTTGCTAAAATTATCTTCTGAGCAGTTTATAACGATGGATAAAAGGAGATTAAAAAGAGTGGTTTGAACTGCAAAGCCAAGGTGGTCAAGAAAATGCTTATGTTTAGAAACATCCGCAACACAATGTCGCCAGCTAATAAGCCGAGATTGACACCAAATCCATGGCCACGCCTAACAACTATCTGGAGTCCAGACTTCCCAGAAATTGGAAAAGAGATTATAAACCTACTTCAGATCATTGTCCATTCCAATATCTTAATCTGTATTTGTAAGTCTTTCTCTCCAGAGAACAGGTTCCAACTTTCAAGTGGGAACAAGTGTCGGCATTGACAACATATGTGAAAAAGTCTATAATAAAGGCAATGAAGGCCAAAAGCCAAGTGGAGATAAGGTATCTCTCTCCAAGAACGACATGCATAAAGCACGGAACTAGTATTTCAAATTTACCTTTTTCAGAGGCGTCTTAGAACTGCCAGGCGATTGCCTGTAATCAACTGGCTTTAATATCTCAAAGGAGCACACTAGCGATTCGTCAACACTCAACAGTGCACCTGCGTTATCAAACTCCCCACCGTAGTTTGGAGCAGAAAATATTGTGACTAGCTTGCGTTTAGCAAAGAATTCATAACCATCCTCCACAACCTGCATTTCCGATTAGAGATAAGCATATAATAGACAGCTTAAAGTAATATACTCGAGAAATATGCAGTGGAAAAACTCAGTTTCACGTGTTATCACATATGTGCATCGACAATCGCCATCTATATGCTATCCAATGTTTATTGTACAGAATAGGCAAGATTAAAGACTAGAAGAACGGGCATCACTTTGGTATCAGAAAAAATAAGAGAAATGATATCAACACACACAAAAATGGAAATGAAAATGTTTGCAAAGCCTGGAAGTATTTTTTTTCTTCAAATTTCATCTACAGTTCTTATAAGAATCCATCCCAGTCAAATCCTGCCAATAAATTGAATTGATTGAAGATTCTCAAAAGTGACCAAGTAGCTCGATTAAAGGAATAAACCTTGAAAAGAGTTATATTATGCAATTTAACCCATGCCAGTATATCATAGTTGGTATTTCCCAATAAGTGAGGTTATGTCAAAGTTTCTACATTAGAATTCTAGGGTGTTCCCAAAAACTGAAGTTGTCAAACTCATCTATATGTTATTACATATTTTGATTGTGATTAGCCTTTCACCCAATATAGTAGACACTTGTGAGATGAAAATGCAAGAACTTGAATTGAGTATGTCTATGACACTAAGATTAAGTTACTGTGCACGCGCCCAAATAAGTACATTTTCAGTACCGAAGTAACTGACAATTGGGGCAAATGGGACAATCAGAAAAGGATTTCTACCTGATGACCCCGGCAAATGAGGTCCAAATCATTCTTCTCCAAGAACTCGTTGACCTTGTCAGCTCCAAAAGTACATGAAACACCTCGATCGCTATCTGCCCAACCTTCAATTCCAGGGTCAGGGTCAGACCATAAAAGATCACAAATGAGGCCACTATCTGGGACCTCGATAGGCCTCTGAATTTCCCTTATTTGGTCTAAATTTTGCAACTCGGGAGAAAGTCCACCATGCATACATAGTATCTTCTCGTCGATGAGGCCAGCAACCGGCAAACAATTGAAGCAGTCAGTGAATATCTTCCAAAGCCTGACGTTGAATCTCCTTTTACACTCATCATAAAATCCATAAATGCGATTGATCTTTGCATCTTCATGGTTTCCTCTAAGAAGGAAAACTTTGTTGGGATATCTTATCTTGTAAGCCAAAAGCAAACATATTGTTTCCAAACTTTGCTTGCCACGGTCAACATAATCGCCAAGAAAGAGATAGTTTGCAGATGGAGGATAGCCACCGTATTCAAAGAGTCTCAGCAAGTCTTGGTATTGCCCATGGATATCACCTGTTGACACTTTCCATGTTAGAAAATTGTGTAGAAAGGGAAACACACCAATGAAACATATATGAGAAAGACAAAGAAATGTAACAACTTATTTGAAACCCTTGCACGTGTCCTTGAAATAAGAAGTCCATAAGGGATGGCGGAGTAAAAATGTCATTATGCCCCAGGTTAAAAGGTAATTTAGTCACTATCTTCCGAATGCCGAACTTCATGGCGACTGATTACGATTCCAACTTAGTGTTTTTCTGCACCTACTTTGGTGAACAATTGGCAGTTTGGCATTCGTTCGTCGCATTCCTACAATTGTATACTCCTACTGAAGTTAATCTCAACGCATGAAAACAGAATAAAGTTTTTTTAAGTCACTACAGTACTATTGACACTGTGCTGTATGCATCCTGACTAGGAATAAAAAATCTCCAACTAGGAACACGAGATTTGCTTGCCAATAATGAACCAACACAACATGGATCATTGTTAAGGAAAAGTCACAGCGGACAAAAATAAGAAATTAAGATATGAAACATGAAATAGCTACCACAAATTTCTCATACTCCAGATGCCTTTCGCACATCCTCTTGAGAAACAAAATTCCCATTTCCACTTTCCAAATCAACGAGTTTGTGGAATCATGTACAGAAAGACTCCCACAAAAATAATACTACTTGCTAAAAATGTATGAGAAACCGGAATCACCCATGGCCAACTCCTATCAGTGACCATAGAAATACCATATCAAATGAAAATATCATAAACCAGAATGTCTCTAGTGCACATTATTAAGACCCTATACGCCTCAATATTCTCAAGGCAACGCGGTAACAACTGGATTTCAGATATTGCACCTTCGCCTCTTCATCTTCCACCTCGACAACTATGATGGACTTATATAGCCTTTAGCAATGTCCATAGTTACTACCCTGATTTCATAACTTCATGTCAAGGGCACCAAAGAGGGCGGTCGGTACAAAATTGCACATTAATCCCTAACATTTTTCTTTTTCTTTTCTTTTTTTTTTTTTTTTGCAAATCCCTAACAAATTCTTTGAAACTGAAGAATCCAAATCCCTTAAAAAGCATACCAAAACTAAGAAAAATGACTTCTCCCTCACCATCAACTCCTATGTCCCTTCATATCAATCAGGCATGCAAGTTTGACCTAATGATTATTCAACCCAAATCAACATTTCTAGAATCAATGAAAACCCAATATTGAGACTTGAGAAATACCCAATAGGCCAATTCCACCAACCAAAAAAAACCCATTTCCCCTTCACAACCCACATACATAAACAAACAAAACTTTAATCAAAAAATCAAAATAACATGATTGAAGATCAAATCTACAGAGAAAGAGAAGGAGACTGACCACAGATCCTGATGGGTGCGTGGAGCTCGAGAAGATTGGGCTGAGAGAGGAAGATTTGGCGAGCGTTGACGCAGAGCTGACGGATCTCACCCTCCGATAACTGCACCTGTTTGCCTCCTTTGCCTTCAAGAAGCCTCCTTATTATGTCATCCAACACACCCTTATCCATCATACCCTCCATCGTCATCATATTCATCAGATCAAGAATTCAAACAAAACCCACCAACACCCACCTCCTAAATAGAGAGGAAGAGAACAAATCTGGGGTTTGGTTGGTCAATCTGTGAAGAAAAAGGAAGAGATAGGGTCATGTCATTATCAACAGAAAATGATAATGCGTGCTCTGCTCGTCTGATTGTTGATTTGGGTTTTCTTTATCTAGAAATCATCATCGTCGTCGTAAACTATTCTTTCTCTCCATTGTTTCTCTCTCTATCTCTCTCTTGTGCCAACAACTACCAAGAAGGTTCATTGTGGGTATGGTTTGAATCTTTCAAACAAGGGTAAATTAGACTCTTTGACTATATGGCGCGGGGCGCACGATAGCAAGGCAAGGGTTGTTGTTGGTGTACACGTGGATACTATGATGGGTTTTTCATTTTTTTTTAGAAATTGTTTTTTTGTCAATCGGATTTGAAACCGGGACTTCATGCAGGGGCTTCCAACGCTCTACCAATTGAGCTACCACCCTAGCTGCACTTGTAGTGATGGTTTGGAAATTACTTTAATGCAATTATTTTAATTCTTCCTGGTTGTCAAAATGTAATGCTACTTTTGTGTGATTTTTGAAACTGAACATAGTTGTTATTTGCCACTAAATAAGTGACTATTAAAAATTGTCATGAATATTGGCTGACGTGTTACGGTCAGGTATTAGTAAGGGTTGAATGGTCTTTTCGCGTTAATTTCATAACTGTTGCAAGTCTCGGTGGAGGAATCATTATGCATTATCGAAATAATATCTTTTTCACTCTTCTTTCTCTCTAATTCTGCTTCTCTTTCTCATTTTTCTCAATTCCCCTCAAGCCTTTGCCGAATTCACAGCCGAAAACCTGACAAATGGTATCATAGCTGTTGATTCTCGGTGCTAATCGATGTTCCTGGGGGATGCCCTGGAAGAAGAACGCCTATTCCGAAATGGTTCAGGACCCCAGAGTGGATGCTCACCTTCAAGAAGTGGGTGAGGTCGTCGATTAACTCAGAACCGACATGGATTTGGTTCACGGTCAGGTGACAAGGCTAGACCAACTTGCTCAAATCGCAAAATGAAGAATCAAATCGGCAAGCTGGCAAACTCAACTTTTTTTAAAATCATTTTTACACCATGAACTTATAAGTCAAATCTAAAAGTTTAGCTTATACGTCACACATCAAACACTACTTATAAGTTGTCTTCAACTTATAATCCAGATTTGACTTATAAGCAACTTATAAGTCATGCCAAACCCCCCCTACAGAGTAGAAATGGAGGCAGTAACCCTTCTCGGTCAGTGAATCTACGTATTTTAATTATTTAACTGTTATGTTTGTCCATATTAGTCTACATAGTTAGGTGTGAAGGAGAAATTAAAATAAATTACATAATAGCACCTGCATACGAAGGCCTGCTTGTGATTTTATTGTTTTTAGGATCTGTCTGTACTCTATCATATCAGTAATGAAATTGAACTAAGGTAACAACATCCATGTGATACAAGAGCATCTATAATATCTGGTTAGATTTGCACACCTACTAAGTACATTCATATACAACACCACTAAGGTATAAGAGGAGATGCGACGCCATGAGCAAGTTCCACCACCGTACAAGTAGGGGCTGGTGTTGTGAACCAATCAGATATTACTGGATGTTGTGGGAAAGCCACAACCTTGTTGTTATAAGGAGGTCGAAGGCGCAACCAATCTCTATCAACACAAGTAGAATAGCCCACCTACTATCCTAAAGTTTCTTCAGCAAAGTTTCTGAAATGACCGGTGCCTTCATACTAGTCATTCTTTTCTCCGTCAACTCATCAAAAGGAGTATCATCATCAATTATCAGCCCCATTCAGATTCAACTCCCTCATCCTCCTCACTTGATCCAACTTTACGAATTTTTTTGACGAAAGTTGTAGCATCGGCGTTGAAGACCTTACACTTCGAATACACTCTCTTCCATGACTTATAGACTTTGGCTAGCTTGATTATAGCCCACACGATGTATATCCCAAAGATGCAAAGTGAGCCCACTCCATTCAGGATGTAGAAATCTCTGTTTTGGGAGTCATTTGCAAACTGGAATAAGCTGAGTCCATTGCTAACTGTGAGCAAGTGGGCACCAACTTGCCAGAAGTCTCTATTGGTTTTTAGGCCATTCTGTGCAAGTCTTCGCTCTCCTTTTCCAGTTTATCAAATCGATCTTCAAACGCAAGCTCTTCCAACTTTTTCCCCGAGGCTCGCCGGGTCGACATGTCTATCCTTACATCAGTGTTTGCGCACACACAGAAGCTCAACATCTTGTCTCATTTCGTATGCAAGCAGACGTTGCAAAAATATCGTGCAAACTATAATTGAAGTCTACAATTTATATAAGAAAACAAACACATCACATATATGACAATTTCAAGAAGCCTGATCATACTACTAGTACGTAAGAATAAGTTATCTGTTGTGATTACAGTATACTTCTAAAAAATGAGAACCAAATTTTTGGGCAGCTACAGCAGAAATCTCTTCTATGCATCCCAATAGTGTATGCACTTTGATGATAAAACCTTAACAGGTCTTCGTCAATTTCTTGGACCGGTTCTTAAAGTTGACAATGCTACGAGGGAGGCTTTGTGTGCAAATTGACCTTTAAAAACACATTTCCGTTTTCACACTTCCAACCAACCAATTATATATGAAACTTTACCCTCTTTTTGCTACCCCCATGGAAGGATTTGGAGATCATCTAATCCAACGGCGGAGATCTAAGGCCTAGAACCTTCCTGCCCTTAATGGCCTACGATATTTACAAGGACTATTATAGAGCTCCCTACACACTTATTCTTCCTTACAATGTGAGAAGCTTCTAGAGAATGGACTAGCTGGTGGACTAAGTGGGCAGGAAATCTCCAAGGCCCAAAGTAGTCTAACTATATGTGGGCTAAAGGTGTCATGGGCTAGCCCAAATGCATTCACCAAGAAAAATATCAAGTAAATTAAGCGGCTAATGAAATTCTCCCTCACCTAATGATGGGGCGCCCTCATCGCGTTGTCGGCTCGGAATTGCTCGATTTTATCCCTGAACTTCCACAACGATTCCTCGCTTTCCCACGTTCCTTCCTCCATGGGTGTGCCCTTTCACTTGACGAAGTACTTCTTATGCTTCGGCACTCCCTTGCGACTAACTGTCCAGTTCTTTAGAATCTCGTCCACTTCCTTGTCGAAAGAAGCAGCTATCATTGGTGGTGCTTGCCTCGACTCCCCACGGTCCGGGTCTTCCTTATCCTAGTGATACGGCTTCAGTTAGCTCATGTGAAATACCGGATGAATATTGAACTTCGGATGAAACTCCACCCGATATGAAGCCTTGCCGACTTTTGCTGTCACCCAAAACGGCCCCTCGTACTTCCTTAGCAACCCCTTATGCAACAGACGGGTATGCTTGAACTACTGCGGCACGAATTTCATGATAGGTGTGTGGAGATCAAGAAGATTGGGCTGAAAGAGGAAGATTTGGCGAGCGTTGACGTAGAGCTGACGGATCTCGCCTTCCGATAGCTGGACATGTTTGCCTCCTTTCCCTTCAAGAAGCCTCCTTATTCTGTCATCCAACACACCCTTATCCATCATAACCTCCATCGTCATCATATTCATCTTCTTTCCAGATCAAAAATTCAACAAAGACCCACGAACACCCACGTCCTAAATAGAGAAAGGGAGAAGAAATCCGGGGTTTGGTTGGTCAATCTTGTGGAGAAGATGTTATTCGGGGCATGTCATTATCCCAACACGACAGAAAATGATGCGTGCTATGCTCGTCATCTCCTCTATCTGATTGTTGTTTTGTTTTGATTTGGGTTTTCTTCCTTTCTCTCTCTAGATATTATCATCATCGTCGTAAACTATTCTCTCCATTGTTTCTCTCTCTCATGTGCCAACAACTACGAAGAAAGTTCATTGTGGTTTGGTTTGAATCTTTCAAAGAAGGGTAAAGGCATAATTGCACCAGTGGTACCAATATTCTTTCATACCCACATTTTCTATTTTGGCATCCACACTGCCCACATTTTGAAATTATTGCATCAGTGATACATTTCACTAACACCATTTGTTTTTCTAATAATTGCTGCGGGCATTTTGATCTTTTGCAAAGATAAAACAACACTAATAGTACCCATATTTATAACTTCATGACAATTTGGTACCCATATTTTAAGATTCATCAGTATTAATGCCCATAATTTTATTTTGGTGTGAATTTAATACCCACAGCTACTTAGAGCATCTTCCACAACTGATATCAAATTTTACACCAAATCCTATATTTGGTGGAGAAAAGCGATTTCGCCTCCCACAATTAGCCCTCAAAAACACAAATTCACCCTTTTTGGTGGAAAAGTAACACTTTTGGTCTCCCACAGTTTTCATTAATTTTTACATGAAATAGTTATTTCACAATTTCATTAAATTTAGAGACTAACATTTTTCGCCTCCCACAACAAATCATCAACATTTATCACCGAATAAATAAAAAAAATATTACCAAAACAATATTACACGATATTGCAAAATGATTATATAACTCCTCAAAATATTTAATTGACCAATCTAATCTATTTAACCATGAGGGCGATAACATGTCTGGAGTAGCATGGAACTTAAACATTGGTGCATTGGCGAGAGGAGGAAATAATGATGAATCGTATGTCCCAGAACCTCGTAGAAATAATGATCAGACGTATGCTCGACCAAATACAAGTCATCCTAATTTCAACTACCAAAACGAGCATTTCATCTAGATTGTCACACAGACATGACACATTCCATTATTATGTTACTTTGTTCTTCATTCTGCCTTCTTCATTTTTTTAGTTTGACCATGTATTTTTTTTTTCTTGCTAATAATGTGATCTATTTTCATTTTGTTTAATTTTATTATTAATGCATTGTTCTTGCCGTCATTTTTGTTTATATTTAATTTTCTATCACTAATATTAATTATATTAGTCGTCACAAAATTATTTTTAACACTAATTATTTTTAAAATATGATATTATATCTCCAATTATATAAAAGTAATGTAAAAACATGCCCTAAGAACTAATTAAAAATTTGGTGTTGATTACACCAAATCCTATTTTCTCCATCAAATTTGATGATATAAATAGGATTTGGTGATATAGGATAGGATTTGGGAGTACTGAGGGAGGTGCACTTCACCATTTCACAAAAAACTACACCAAATATAGAATTTGGTGATTTGGTATTTTTTTGGTCACCGAATGTGGGAGGCCTACAAAAAGATCACAATTTTTTGTGATTTGATATTTGGTGATTTGTTGTGAAAGGACGAAAACACCAAATTTTATCATCAAATATAGGATTTGGTGCACTGTGGAAATAATGATATTGGATGATATCTTAAATGAAAATAATACGCTTAGATAATTAATCCAAGGGAAAACCTTTTTTTTTTTACAAAATTGTATGTAACCATTGAAAATGTCATAAACATGGTAGAAGAAAATGAAATTAGAGGAAAAAAGAAAACAACAACGTTTCCTTCGACTGTTGTCAGCTAAATTACTAAGAGTCCGTTTGGTAATGCTTTTGCTTTCTAAACGCTACTTCTCGAATCTAAAAGCAGTATTAATGTGTTTGGTATTTTTTTTTTACTTTCTGAAAAGCAATTGATTTTCCACACCAGCTTTTTAAAAACAGGGGAAGTGTTGCTTTATAGGACATGCTTTTCGATAAATGTATTATTTTACATTCTTACTCGTTAATAAATATCAATAACTTATTTATTGTAATAATAATATTTATTATATCATGTCTGATATTGTCATTCCGACAGTAACAACAAGTCTAAAACACTAATTACCAAACTCATAATGTCAAAAGTGTTTTCCCGTAGCAGCTTCAAACGGAATTTACCAAACACTCTTTGTGTAGATTTCCACAACAACTTTCTCACACTACTTCATACTCAACAACTTTCTAAAATGCTATAACATTACCAAACTAGCTCAAAGTTAGAGCCCGTTTGGTAATGCTGCTGCTTTCTAGAACATTGTTTTTATAATCTAAAAACAGTTTTGATGTGTTTGACAATTTTTTTTCCTGCTTTCCGGAAAGTAGTTATTTCCCCACATCAGTTTTTGAAAAGTAGGGGAGGGTTGCTTTCCAAGACCTACTTTTCGATAATGTATTGTTTGTCATTCTTATTCGTTAACAAATATATATTATTATATATTGTAATAACACTATTAATTATTTCATGACTGCTATTGTCATTTCGACAGTAAGCAACTCTAAAACATTAATACCAAAAGCAAAATGTCAAAAGTGCTTTCCCGAAACGGCTTAAATATGAAACCAAACACTTTCCGGGTAGATTTCGACAGCAGTTTCTCACAGTACTTTCGCCAGCTTTCTAAAACGCCACAGCATTACCAAATTAGCCCTTAGTGTTGTGCAACAGTGTGTAACAAAGGTATAAAAAGAAAATCCATAACTAAATTTCGCACTACCAATCCTGAAAGAATTAGATGCACAACCACCATACGTCTTATTATTCAGCTGTTCATCGTCAGCAGCAGCATTTAGAGAGAAATATTCACGGATGATATTTCCCAACTCTCAGTGACTTTAAGCCCGCTATGAAGGTGTGACATTCCAACCAACAATTTCACTATGGATTTCTGCCACCCTGATCTTTCTACAAACTCCTCGATCAACATGCTACAGAGCAGGGGTGGATACAGGTTTTCGTTTAAATGAGTACAATTAAATAAAATAATGGTAAAATTTGAATTTTGAAAATTTGAGTGGGGTCTATAAGTAGTGTTTGATGTGTGACTGATAAGCTTAACTTCTAGATTTGACTTGTACGTTCATGGTGTAAAAACTGAGCAACTTTCATTGCTTCAAAATAGCACCATGTGTTGCTCTACAACCAATGAGTGTTTGATAGTCACCAATAGTTTCTTTAAGTGTTGCACTTTAATTGGTTGTAGAGCACCACGTGCTGATCTAACGGAGAACTACAAAATTGTTCGTAAAAATGAGCTTAAGAAAAAGTTGAGTTTGCTAGTTTGCCGATTTGATCCTTCATTTTTCGATTTGATCAAGTTGGTCTAGCCTAGTCACCTCACCGTGAACCAAATCAATGTCGGTTATGAGTTCATCGACGACCTCACTCACTGCTTGAAGGTGAGCATCCACTCCACGGTCCTGAACCATTTCGGAATAGGCGTTCTTCTTCCAGGGCATCACCCAGGACACTAGCATTGAGAAGAGTGAGGAAGTTATTCTTGCGATGATGCATAATGGGCCTGTTTGGATGAGCGGGAGTGAGTGAGTGGTATGCCTAAAGATCTCTTTTCATCTGGAGTGTTTGAATATGATAGCTTAAATTGAATTGTTGTAACTTTTTTAATAAAAATAATAGTATAATATTAAAGAAAGAGATGAATGGCTCAAAACGGTACAGTAATGTGTCGTGTAATCTTTTATGAGTGATGGTGGGTGAAAGAGATGAGGTAAATTGTGGTAATGGGAGAAGAGATTCTCACAACTTTTTGTTGTAATTGAGCAACAAGTCCACTCATAAATCAACATGTGGACAAGCCATGTAAAGGTGTCGGCTAAATTCCAACAAGAAGTCAGTTTTGTAGGAAAAACATCCGGATAAAAACCGAATTCCCGGATTTACACCCCAATTTTTGGAAATCCGAGTAGAGAAAACCCGGAGTCTCGAATTTTGTTCGGAATTTCGGAACTTTTTGTATTGTTGGAGATTGTTTGACCAAATTTTCAGATTGTTGAAAATTTATTTCCTCTTTACTTCCTCTGATCCAAACAGACTCAATGATTCCTCCACCGAGGCGTACAAAGGTTATGGAATTAATGCGAAAAGACCATGCTGCCCTTACTGATAATGCAAAACTACTAGTAATATGTGGCTGTAACATGTCAGCTGTAATACCCTAGAATTTTGGAGGTACTTTTAGAAGTGAGTATTTTGGGTCGTTAGTGTTGTTTATAAAAGTAGTTTTTCTTAATTTTATGTGTTATATATTAGTTTAGTGTGTATATATATATATATATTTGTTTATATGTTAAGAAAAATAATAATAATAAAAATAAACTTTTGTTTTTATATATATATTGTTAGTAAAAATTAATAGTAGTTACTTAGGTACTTATGTTATTAAAATTTAGATATCGTGCAACGTTTTTAACTTGACCAAAACGTCACGTTTTAATTAACTTTTACCTGTCAACCACAGAGTCACCGTGTACACCCGCCACACCGTAACACCTCTCTAGTCATCCTCCCCAAACTCCCTCACGAACAGGAGAGTACTCTCAGTCGCCTCCGACTCCCTCTCCGACAACAACTCCACCATCGCAACCTCCTCTCTCTCTGATTTGTGTCCCAATTCAGTCCCAACCCATCAAAGACTGATAACTACACCACCGTAACACCTCTCTAGCTTCTCCTCTCTCTCCGATCGAAGCCAACGGTGCAGCTCCGGCGACCCCTCCGTCGTGCGTCCTCGCCGTCGTCGCCTTCCCGTTCTTCATCCGCTAAAACCCCAAACTCGAATTTTGTTTCAATTTTGGCTTGTGCCATGTGAATTCAATGGATTTGGATTTTGGCTTGTGCCATGTGAATTCAATGGATTTGGATTTTGGCTTGTGCCATGTGAAATTGACACATCACATATACGTCAATTTAAAGAAGGCAAATCATACTACTAGTACGTCTAAATTACATATTGTTATGGAATATTATAATGAATATTCCCTAGTAGATTATGATTGACTCCTATTAGATTATGATTGACTCTTAGATGATTATGATTGGCTCCCACACTCTATATAAAGAGTGCTTTGGTAGAGAATAAAATAGCTTTTGATATTCCTCCAACATTGTTCTCTCTTCTCTACTCTTTAGTTTATAACACGTTATCAGCACGCTCTACCGGAAGAGAAGATTTATCAAAAAGAAAAGGTACGCTTATTTATTATGAAGGTTGTAAAGAACAAGATGATCAAACGGAAAATGAATTTTCGATCTTGGTTGTCTCATCTCTTGCTTGATTGATTCAAAATTTATTCAAATCAACGGTACATCGTATCTATTATTTTTCTTTACGATTTCTTATTTATATCGAGAAAAACAAATGGTCTACGATATGAGTTCATCGAAAAAGAAAAAAAAATGCTCAAACTCTAGACCTCGATCTACTCATAGATTTAAAGAGAGAAAAAAAAACATTATTTTCTCACATGATCCGACTATATTTCGGACTGAAAAGAATATCAGTTTGCCACTGAGTTTCGAATCAAACCAAGAAAAGAAAAAAAAAAAAAAACGCTGCTAAAGAAGAGAACGAAAGTCAACATGAGATCCTAATGAGATCCAAGCCATCTGGCCTACAGCAATGAATAGATTGTCTTGTGACAATGTTCAATTAGGTTCTTCTATGAACACAAAAGAAAAAGTAATATATCTGCTGTTACGGTCCAAACAGGACCTTTGCCACATACTGGCAAATCAGTGTCACCTAATCAGTGCAACTTTTTTATTTACTTAATTTGTGAAAAAAAAAGTTGAGCAGATGGTAATGGGTTTGGACCACTGAGGCAAAAGTATCACTACGGCTTTGTTTATTCCGACTCGGTTTTTCGTATAGCTAAACAAAGAGGAAAGAATAAGAAAAAGTTTCATGGTTCAATATATAACCAGAGAAAAAAAAAATGGGGAGGCTAGTAGGTTCGGATTGAACCCACCCTAAAGGAACATTGATACAGCCAATGACAAAATAATTACACAACCACCTCATGCAAGGTTGGATTGGTGATAAATATGTCCCATTTATTCTCATGGAGGCTGAAAAAGAAAGAAAAAAAAGAAGATGGAGTGTCTCAGTTTTGCACTCGTGACTCAAAGCCATTGTGCCTCTAAGTGCGCCCACTAGTGTGAGCGACCACCAGTCTACCTAGCTCACTTTTTTTCTTTTTTAAATGTTTCTTTTATTATGGTTTTACTAAAGCTTATGTCAACAAGGAAAAAAGAAAAAAAAAATAGTTTTGCTGCTGCAAATCTAATCCACGACATGGGATCTGCACGCTATGTCACTGTGTATGAGTCGTTATACTACTACTACTAGTAGTACTACTACTATTATGACCGAACAATTAAAAAAAAAAGTCACTAAATATTAATTGAACTCCCAGCAGTACCTACAATTATCAGCGATTGTTGAGTTTTACTCTTACCATATTGTACATAAAAAAGAATGGTAGAGAAGGATGTCACTAGAGTATTAAACTAGTGACAAACAAGTGACCGAAAAATAATAAAAAGTCACTCGAGTTCCAAACTAGTGACAATACATTTGAACTCTAGCTCGAGTTTCTTGATGTTATATATTCAATCTTCTTATGTGAAAAAATATAATATAATAAAAATTCACTAGATTTTCAGACTCGTGAAAATATCGCCAAACTCTAGCGAGTTTCTTGATGAATAATATCCCCGATGGAAGTGCGTTTAGTTTTTAAAATTCTCTACAGAATGACTTATGAAAAGAAAAATATTGTCACTTGAGTTCGTGACTGGGAATTAGAACTTTTTTTTATTTGTTTATGCAATTTTACTGTCATTTTATTATTTGCAAAGAATGTCACTAGAGTTTTGAACTCGTGACCTCGAGGCGCTCGCCCGAGTAAAAGAAAGCGGATAAAAAAAAATTGTGAATTTTACAACTGATTACCGCTGAACAAGATTATACTATTATTGCGTTGTGTTCGAAAAATATAATGTGTATGGTATTTAAACCCATACAATCGAGCCCGCACAGTATAAGCAAAAAAAAAGGTTGGCTAATCTGCAACAATACACATACCTCAAATTTACTTCTATTCTATGAAAATAAGAAAGAGTCGCGGGAGTTCATTCTGAACTCGTGACCATTTTGAGGTAAAAAAAAAAACAAGGCTCTTCATATTGTTTAGCTCCATCATTATATTTTTCTTTTACATCTGCGTAGAGAAAGAAGAAGAATAAATGTGCCAAGGCCTAAGATTAGCACCGCAGATTGTTCGTGATGGAGTTTCTTTATAATTATTTTTCTTATTGACTTTGTCTTAAATTAGATTCCCCTATTTGACAAAGTAGAAACCACTAGAAATTTGTTCTATTGTGGGAAAAGATGAAACTGCATGGGAGGTTTAACCCCGTTGTCATAAAATGCTCCTAAGCTATTTATCCGCTTAGTTAAATCATGTTCTTAGACATGGCGTTATAGAGCACATAATGACTGACTATATCCAAGAATTATAGTATTTTTGATATATTTCTCCCTAGATTGAGAAATACATAATCGGATTCGATTTTAAGTCTCCTTGTATTACTATTTTTTTTTACTCCCAGTTTTGGATTGATGTTTATATTCCTCTTTACGAAAAAAAATTACTATGAGGAGCCTATCATATTTTTTCGACTTTATTTCGTTCTCAAGAACTCAAAAATAAATGGCAATGGATCTCAGGAGCGGATGATTGATTTTATGTTCAACTCGATTCGTTAAAGCGAATAGCGAGCCATCCCCTGAAGCAAATCCTATAAATTATATGGTTGACACAATTCGCAAAGTCACGGACTTGATTGCGATTGTTGTATGGTCTTGGTAGCACGAAGATCTCATAATGATCTACGATAATATCTCCTTGTAAAGGAAGACTACATGACAATTGGGGGAGCCAAGAACAAAAAATATAGTTGCAAATATTGCACCCCCCCCCCTCCATTTTAGTGGTCATGGTCGCGTAATCATACGTCGACATTTTGCTTATATCTATGCAAAATATTGGTCGAGTGATTCAAAATCCTCCAAATATATTTGCAATTTGAGTGATTTTTTATCCTCCCAACTCCCTTGGCATATTTTAAATTGCACTTACCACATCGATTTTTACTTATTTTAGAGTAACTGTACACAATTCGTGTTTGTATACATTGTGGGCTCTTCTATTTATGTTAAATTTTCATTTCTTGAAAGTGTAAGTTCATTGATTATTATGAAGTATTTATTTCTATGGCTCACAAAAGAGAAAAAAAAAAGTTAGTCGAAAAAGATGCGTTCACCTATGGTGTGCTTATTGACATCATATTTCATACTTAAAGTAATGAAATATTTATGAAAAAGGTACCCTAAAAGAGGTAACCTACATTTATCGAACTAGAAGTTTCGACAATCGAAAAAAATAAAAACTATATTCAGGGATGTACATGAGACCCTTTAAGGCTCACAGCGGTAGCTTTTTAGCCCCGTGTGTTTCATTAAACACAAATGACCCTTGAATATTGAGATTCAAAGTAATGAAACTATTTAAGTTTTGTACTTTATTTTATGGACATGCAAAGTGGTTTTGTATAAACTACGAATAAATGACATTCTCTGTAGACAATTTCTTCATAAAAAATGGCTTGATGCATTACATCGCCTACCCAAAGTAGAGAATTTTGTCATGAAAATGGCTTGATGCATTGCATCGCCCAACCGACGCCTACTTTATGCGTTGTGATTCTATATAAAATCTCATGGAATATCCAAAAATTTATTATTCAGCCCCTAAAGTGGCTTGGATGTTGTCAATCTCACATTTAAAAAATGTGCATATCTTATATCGAGCACCTAGAAGATGTCTCTAGAAGAGATCAATGGTCTTTTACATGAACTTGTCCAGAAATATCAAGATTTAGTTCATCACCGTTGGCACCACTAAGTGATTGGTTGCTTGAATGATTGATATAAGACTCCAAATAGTCTTCATCATTATTTTTAGATTGACAATATATGCACTTCTTAGGAATTGTGCAATATTTATCCACTCTGATGGATTTTATGCATGCTCTATCTCATTAACTATCCCATTTGAACCCCTTTAAAGGAGGAGCATGGGATTATTGTATTCTCATAAGTGAAACTCCTATCCCAAAGAGGATAGTATTTTAGAGTTCATGAGAATTAGAAGTTTTAAGTGTGACAAATTATATCTCCTTAGGAGATACATTCTCGCCTATTTATTTATTTTTTGGCTCGAGTATATATAAATAATATGTCGAAAGCATATCTCTATGACATTGATCACACAATTCATGTCATGAGGGGGAGGATATACCCAATTACATGACATGAACGTTGACTTAATCAAACTTTAGTACGTGTGACTTCAAACTTCAAATTCAATTGAAGTCTTATAAAATATGAGTTTTGATGCATATGAAGCATGTAACGGTTGCTTATGTAATCATGTAGATCCTCCATAAGGATCATGATCTTGTTAGTTCCAATTTTACTATAATTGAGAACACAAGAGAATCATAAATAAATGATCAAATCAATGCCCTTGAAGAGGCAACAACTCATGTAGATGAAGAGCTTCCTACATTTGAGTCTATGTAAATGATCATGAATGATATTTACTTTGAAAAGCGCTTGAAATCATATGATTTCCTTAAACCACTACAAGTGGAATCGTGTTTGACTACATATTGGCCAAAATCAAAGTCAACACCCGTGTGTATACAAATGTACACGAGCTCTGCAGTTAATGCGTCGAGCATATATGTGAAGTACTTTGAAGCACTTGAGATGCCTCAAGCATCCATCTTCATATAGAACAACATATTCAAATGTCCGCACCCTAATGGTTGAATGCGTGAGACTATTGAATGAAAAATAGGCTATATTGAAGGAATGCCCATATATGATCTTTCTCATGGTTATAATTATAACCCACAAATCCTCTATTGATAAGAGTGATTATGATATTTCGTTTAGTCTTAAAGACTACGAATATTAAAGTAACTAGTTACACAAAATGATCGTACGAATCACTATATGTGAAATCCATGGAGGCCATTGCCCATGAGATATTCTTCTTTGCTGAAGCAAATTGAAGATTCACACTCGCGAGTAGTTTAGGTGCATATGCATATCATTTAGTATGACGAATGTCTCATGAGTATATAACATGTCATACTTATTAACTGATTGTTTTTATTACTATCTTGAATGATCATGTTGCATCATATTATGTTACACATTATGTATTCCCCATAAATTTACTCTCACGTATGAAGTGTGATATCAAGATGCTGCAAAGAGGGGGAGATTAAATTACAAGGCGCTGTACTCTTTTCCTTAGCCGAGGTTTTTATCCCACATGATTTTTTCAAGCAAGGTTTTAATGAGGCATGCAGCCATGAAGGAGTTGAAGACTACATCAAATCTCCACTCACAAGATGCACTCTTTTTCCTTCGTCTGACCTTTTGTCCCAACGAATTTTGCTTGACAAGGTTTTAACGAGGCATCGTATTAGTGAATATTCAAGGGGGGAGTGTTATGGAATATTATAATGAATATTCCCTAGTATATTATGATTGACTCCTAGTAGATTATGATTGACTCTTAGAGGATTATGATTGGCTCCCACACTCTATATAAAGAGTGCTTTGGTAGAGAATAAAATAGCTTTTGATATTCCTCCAACATTGTTCTCTCTTCTTTACTCTTTGGTTTATAACACATATGAAAATTTACCCTCTTTTTGAAACTATTGTGGTATGGTTGGACACACACACAAAAAGAAATTCTCCAAGTTAAGGATAAGCATCTTAATGATCAAAACAAGTCTCGGGATTTTCTGTCGGCAAAAAATACAGAGCAACAGCCAGTAAAAAAATGTGGTTGACACTATCAACAATTCTCACAGATCTCCCAATGAAGTGGACAAATTCAGACCGGGGATGGAAACTAAGAGTCGTCTCAGACTTAGTATGAGTTGCATCTTAATTGATTATATGTAATTTATTTTGTTTTTTGGAATCAATATTATGAGAAAATGGTACGAGATACTTAGAATTCCACCCTCCGTAGTACTACCTCTAGTGGATCCCTCCGTGTCTCCACTTTCTCTATAAACTTCTATCCCTATCCAGATTGTCGTAGTTCAGTAGTTTTGAAACTCAAAACAACCACTCTCTCCTCTACGGTTTTCTCCTCTCACGTCTCACCCAACAAAAAGCAGGTGACTGGCTCGCTCTCTCTCTCTCACTCTCTATCTCTCTCTCTCTCTTCACCCCGTCTCTCTCTGCTAGATCTCAATATACTATGCAAACAACCCTTCTCCCACATCCATTACAAACCAAATTGATAAAACTGAAAGTAAGTTTGTGAGGGGTTCCTCCTTCCTTGCAAACCTTGTCTAAGTTTAATGGTGGATTAGGGTTACGTAAATTCCGGCTTGATAACCAAGGTCATCTCATGAATTTATGTTGGATTAATTGCCACGTAAACCAGAAGACAGTGTAATTATCTTATAACAAGCATGCAACATCTGTCATCATCAAATTAAGAAAAATGTTTGCATCTAAGCATGATAGAGATAACGACATGAAGGAAATTAAAAAACCAAAATAAGTGAGCAATTGCAGACATACCTTGCTTTGAGATGGCAAAGGAGTCCGGGATGGGGCAGAACATATCCGCATAAGATGGAGAAGAGGCGAGGGGTGCAGGAGTACCATCTGTCATGCTCAATATCCAAGGCTCCTTCTCTTCATAGGGCTTGATCAAGCCTTCATATCTACTCACAAAGTTAGCTGAAACAGGACAATCAAGGTTCCTCAGGAGAATGACTCGATCTCCGCTGCCGCTTCCGAATCTCAAAGGAACTGCATATCCAAAGTCACTACAAGTAATCAAGATGATGTCCTTTGTAATATTTGGTGAAGATACCCATTCATTCTTCTGTTGATCAAGCAGGTAGAACTCAGTGTCATCCCACCTTTCCCTGAAATTCCACACCACAAGGACCAACCTAGCACCAATAGGTATCAAAATTCTTCTCATGACATTCCCAGAAGGCCTTAGTGGATCTATCTTCTTCAATCCCATGCCAGAATCAAATACAAGACACTTGCCATTGTTATCCACAAAATAGACCTTTCCCTTGAAATGAGTAATGCATGGTTGACCATACCCATTGAGTTCTGCAACGTTTTTCCACTCATTGGCACCAGAAATTAGTCCCCTGCAAATTAGATTCTTCATGCCCACCACAAACAGAACCGGACCCGCAGTTTCCGTCAAGAGAATAGCCGCCTAGAATTTGCTGGTGGACACACCCTCACCAGAGATGAAGACATTGTTTCTAGGGTTCCGTATACCTTCGATTTTCTAGACACATTTTCAATTTATGTACGGTTCTTCGCAAGGCCAATTTCGGTACGATTGAATGGATTTAACAGATGGTAACGCGTTTCGTCGCCGGCGACCTGAGCGGCCTTCAACAGATTTGGTAACTCCGATGGAGAAGAAGAGGGTTTATCAATGCGAAACACGGATACGCTCACAATTCGCATAATTTTGCCTTCGATGCCTTCAGTGCACAGCAAGGCAGGTGGTATTGGGAGTTCCACCGGCAACGGCAGAGAATCCCGGAGTTTGAGCATGAATTGGTCGTCCTCCATGGTCGCCGACAACGAGAAGAGTTAGCTTTTCTAGGCTAATTGAACAAAAACTGTAAACGAAGGAAGAGAGATTAACAACAGAGAGAGAGAAGAGGAGAAGACGGAGGACTACGACTAAAACTGTGTGAAGTGGAGTCACCTGGTGACCTATAACTGCAATGTGAAATATAACTAGGACGAGCAGCTACCGTACGATCGTTCTCGAAGCCATCAATCTGGCCATTCAATTCACAGTTAAGAAAAACGATGTCGTGTACTTAGTGTTGCGTCTGTTAGCCACGTCAGCACAGTGGTCCGTCTCGTGATTCATTTTAGTCGCTGAACTGATTAGTTCGTTAGCTATTTCAATATGGGTAAAAGACACTGACCACCCCTGAGTTTAGGCATAATTCCACTCCACTACCCTATGTTTTGGAAAAAGACACTTAGCACCTTTTTTGGATGGAGGCTAACAGTTGACTAACGGTACGGGAAAAAGACCATTTTACCCCTGAAATGTGACAAAATTACCTAATATATATAACCCTCATCTCACATTCTCCCTCATTGTAACCCTAATCCCTCTCTCTCTCTCTCACCCCCTCCTCTCTCTTCCCCCTCACCTGTGAAACACAACAGCCAAGGAGAAGATCAAAGTCAACGGCATGCTCTGCCATAGTTAGTAAAATATTGGACGGAAATAAAACGTGATACGGTACATACGAGTATTATATGTTTTTATGTTAAAAATACGTTAATAAAAAATCAGTTTAAAGTACGGGATTTGATTATTTCGAGTTATCTATACGTACGTGTATAGTTCGTATACTAGTTATTCATTCGACATTAAAAATACGGGTGCATTTCTTACTATTTTAGCATTTATAATGAGCTATTTGTGTCCCACATTGGCATATTTTCATATTTTTCTCAAATATTTGAAAATAATTTGTAAAGCATGTACTAGTTTGTTTATCACTTTAGATCATTGCACTATTTAGCTAACACAATATTATGTAAAATAGCATCAAACTATCAAACTATTTATGATGCAAACTTTTGTAAAAAAAAATTAATGCGCCATCGATTGGTTAAAGTAGGCCATGGATCATCCCGCAGTCGTTAACGAGCCAAAGATAACAATACATAATAGTACATATTCACATTACTAATCTTAAGGATGAATTATTCTAAAAATGATAATAACGCATAAGACTCAAGACACACACACACACATATAATTATAGCTATTTTAACTTAATATTTTCAAATATTTATAATAATACTTGTAATTTTTTTATAAAAATAAATTAATATTTAAAATATAAAAATAGTAAGAAAATATTTAATAATAATTAATTACTATAAATTACAATATTTTGGATGATGATTTATCCACTGCAATTTTGTATGCAATAAGTTTTATTCGTGATTATTGTACGTTACAACGTTAAATACGTGTATTAAACTTTTTTCTCAAAAATTCGAATATTTTTCATTGGGTCCAGCAATAGTACGAAATATGAAGGTATTTTTCATTTATACGTACGGACGGGTATTAAACGTAAAAATTCAGAGTCTTTACTAACTATGTGCTCTGCTTCGCCAGAAGAGAGTCCACCGCCGCCTCCGTCTCCATCGCCACCACCAGATTCGTGACCTTAACGATAGTAGTAGCACGGCGATTGTACTGTGTTGTGGCGTGGGGGAAACGGACGCGATTGTGGTCAGATCCCCACAGGAACCAGAGGAAACCCAGCCGCTATCAGCGTCGGACCGAGCCCAGCTCCAACGAAGCTGAACCCATGTCCGGCGAATTCGTTCCGCCGTTTCCTCCAGCGCCGCTAGCCGATTCAACGAGGGATTCCAGACGACGACGGCTTCCCGCCGAACTCCATCCCTCGCAGATCCAGGGTAGAGTCTCTGTCTCCCTCTTTCTCTCTGTGTCTGTCTCTCCCTCTCACAGATTTCTCTCTGTCTCCCTCTCTCTCACAGATTTGGTTGTTGTGTCGTGAAGTCCAAATTAAATCCATATTTGATTGCGGCGTCGGAGCATCTCCGTTTGTAAGTCGACGGAGAAACGGATAAACCCTAGCAGCTCCTATACGGTGAGCTATATCTTTTTTGCAAAAAAATCATTCTTCTTTGTCTGAACCCTTTCATGGTGCTATCAGGTCAGCTACACTGAAGCTTCCCCAGTTCCTGCCTGCAAATGAGTCTACCAAATCGGAAACCAGACATGAAACTAGTGCGGTTTTGAAGACAGAAAGAGAGCTAATCGATGGCCTCTTTGTTCCTCCCAATAACCTAAAGAAGTTGAATAAATTACTGAGGAAGCAAGTCAAAGATACAGCTGGGAAGAATTGGTATGGCCAGAATTGGTCTTTTTCCTTTTTTTTATGATGTTATTATGTCTTACGTACATTGAGGTGATTGGGGGAATTTGTTTTAAAAAAGTGATTGTTCTCTCATCTCATTAGGATTTGTGGCTTTAAACTGGTGTTCTTGTTGCGAAAATCCTCGAATTGTGGTTATGTCCTTGTAACTATTTGTGTTGTTTGATCTTTTGGAGTAAAATGGAAGATGTATGTTGATGTGTTTTGGTAGTGGTGTTCTTGGTGATAAACATGAGCAAAAGAAAAATAAAATACACGGGGGAAATATGGTCCGAAAAATTCAATCAACCACTTTTCTAACGGAACATAAGAGAAGGGTGCTAAGTCTCCACGAAATATTCCGTCAAATGGGTGCGAAGTGTCTTTTTCCAAAATACAGGGTAGCGGGGTGAAATAATGCCTAAAGTCAGGGGTGGTAAGTGTCTTCTACCCTTTCAATATTTATAACTCGGCCCCTTTAGTATAAAGGGGGAAATTGCAACAGCTTGGCATTATGAAAATAATTAATCTTCCCGCTCATTTTCTGCAACTCTTTCTCTCTCAATCCCTATCTCTTCTACTTTCTTCTTTGGCGAATCAACTCTTGGACTCTGTCAAGTCGTATCAGAGCCTGGTTTAGAACTAAACCGGGACACTAACCATGGGTAAACACGCAGTCAGCCTGAAGCTTTCTTGCATGTTGACAGCAAGATGATAGTGCTCGAGGAGAGGCTCAATGATGTAGATGACTCGCTGGATGATTTGCGAGTCAAATTCGTTGAGATTGAAGCCGGTATGAAGTCTCGGTTTGATGAAATGAATTCCAATTTTAAGTAAGATTTGGACCTATGTTTGGGAAGAATAGAGAAAAATTTTGATGAGTAGATGAAAATGATGATGAATAGTTTCAATTTATTTGCGAATCAGAAGAATACGAGAAAATGTCAGGTTAGTCGGATGGTGATAGTGAAACTCCTAGTAACAGTACTAGACGGAAAATCACCTCGCCTAATACAGTTTAGAATCACCAGTACTAGACAAAAATTACCTCGCCCTAATACAAGTTAGATCACTAGTACTAGACGGAAATCACCTCGTCCAATACAATTTAGAATCACCAGTACTAGATGGAAATCACCTCACCTAATACAGTTTCGAGTCAACCTTGCTACGGAGAATATATTATTATCCAGTAGTAACATATTTCACTGCTCTGAGCCGAATTGATGCAATATCCAAGCGAAAATGAAGTCAATCATTCATAATAACAACGAAATTGTGTTGTCAACTGACTTGTCATTTCTAGACATGCAGTATGGACACAAATTAAATAACATTGTACTAACTGGATAAACAATCACTTTTGCTCAAAAAAAAACAATCAAACGACACAAATAATATCAACATGATTCGTCACCAAATAATCATTAAGTGAAAGAAAATAGTAACACTCAGATCACCACCAACCGATTATGAAATATCTAACAAGAAGTGAATAATGTTCAAGGCCTCACCAATATAAAGGTGGAAGCATTAAAATCTGACTTTAACATATTTTTTCATTTAAACTCAACGCCAAAATAGAACAAGACATCAACTACACTCATAGGAATGTTGGAAATTGGATGTTAAATCCATAGAGAAATGGTGGTGTTCTTGGTAGCTTGAAGAATCTTGAAACCAAGAGGGTCATTTGTCCCACATTGTTGCTCAAAGTGGTGGTAGGTGGGTATATTTGGTTTCACACACAAGGGTAGTGTATAACTACTAAGGTGTGTGGAGAGCCATGGGTGTTATTGTGTGCCTCGCGCACACACACACGCGCGCGCCGCCGCCGCCTCGACTCGACTCGACTCGACTCGGGTCGGACCGGACCAGACCGGGTCGGGTCGAAGGGCGATTTGGGCGAAATGTCTCGGCGTCTCGCGTATGCGAGGCGACCCAGCGAGAGGTTATGCTACAGCTAATTTTTATTAATCACCAGTTTTAATGGGTGATTAATTCAAATTAACTGTTTTTGACCGTTTTGTTGTGGGATTAATGATCATTAAACGGATTGATTGTCAATCAATTGGATTGATCAGTTTTACCAAAACTGATGGATTAATCTCATTGAAATAGTCAATCGTTTTGAGACCGCTGTAGGTTTTTCTCTCTGGGTCATCTCTTAAAATTCTCTGGCGAACTGAGGTGCGAGTCGAAGTGATCTTCATCGCTGCTGTAACGAAGAGGATCAGAGCTGTTTTATCCTGGAAGGATCATCGCCGGATCCCAATACAGCGTAAGTGGGGGCGATAATTTCTTCAAGAGCAGTCAGGCCTTCTTCGCAAGACCTGGCGACTCAGCTGCGTTCGTGTATTACATGTTCCATTGTGAACAGAGGTATGAACTGTTCCTTCTTTTCTTTCGTACAGTATCTAATTTCATTATTATTTGCCTTCATGATTTGCTTTCTCTATCTTCTTGGTCATGACCTGTTAATCAAATTTGCCCTACTAAAATCGTTATTTTTAGTGTGTTTCACCAACATTCTTGAAGAAATTATCCGTAATTTGTTTAACAAAATGACTACTGAAACTGAGAAAACTGTTTCCGGTTCATCTGCTCCTGCCGTGGCTATTGATTGGGCCACTTATACGTTTCCACAAGCTGTTGAATTGACTGGTTTACCAGAAAAATTCAACGGTGGTGTTGGCTTTTCTCGTTGGCAGAAAAAGCTGAAATTGTGGTTAACTATAAAGGGTTTATGGCCGGTTGTGGAGTATGAGAAACCAGTGGTGGATCAAGAAAAGCCTGATTCCATTAAGGCCTTTGTGAAGTGGACTGAAAAAGACGGAGTGGCTAGAGCGGCAATTCTTGCTGCTCTGTCGAATACTCTGTTTGATGTTTATTCATCAAATTCATTCACTACAAAGCTTTTATGGGAAAAGCTGAATGAGACACATAATACTGACTCACAAGGTCTGGAAAAATATTCTGTGTCTAAATTTCTTGATTTCAAACTGGTGGACAATAAGTCCATGACTGAGCAGGTGCACGATTTTGAGATGATTGTGCATGCTTTGAAGGAGTCCGGTATGGATCTTCCTGAAAAGTTTCTGGTTATGTGTGTGATTGAGAAGCTCCCAAAGTCTTGGGAAGATTTTTGTCTCTCCCTGAAAAGACAGGAAGGAGAAATCACCTGGACTAACCTCATGCTGGACATCTCGGTGCAAGAGCAACACAAGTCCAAGCAAGGACATGTGATGCCGACTGAACCGGGTAGTGCGAAGGTGAATGTTGTTACTGCTGGAAAGAAAAGGAAAAACACTGTTAAGAAGGATGAAAATGATAAACCAAAAGATGATAAACCAAAAGATGACACGGTCAAGGCCAAGAAACCAAAGGGAAGCAAATCTTATTGGGTTTGTGGACAGGTTGGACACTTCAGTAAGGGCTGCCCAAATAAGAAATCAAAGAAAACCAATGTGGTAGCACAAGCAAATACGGTGCTTGGAACCACGAGTGAGGCTGTGGTGAACATGGTTGTTGGTGAAGCTTCTGCTTCTGAAACCGACATTGGCCGGTATGTTACCTACAACCCTGAGCTATTTTCCACATATCTATCTAACGAATGGTTGATTGATACTGGAGCTAATGTGCATGTTTGTGCGGATATTAGTTTATTTGTATCTTATCAACAGAGTAGTGGCATGACAGTGACGATGGGGAACGCGAATGCTGCACAAGTGCTTGGAATAGGAAACGTGGACCTAAAGTTTCCTTCGGGTCGTATCCTGTCCCTGACAAGAGTGCATCATGTTCCTTCTGTTCGTAGAAATATAATAAGTGGAAGCCGTTTAGTAGCTAGCGGTTTTGAGATTTCTTTTAAATGTAATAAAGTAGTCCTTATTCATACTGGTACTTTCTTTGGCAAGGGCTATTTGTCCAATGGTTTATTTGTAATAAATGCTGAACCCGTTTTGGGAAATTTTTCTAATGGTATTGTTCCTTCTGTTAATAGTGTTGAATCTTCTAATTTGTGGCATGCTAGACTTGGTCATTTAAATTTTGGTGCTCTAAAGAATATGATGAATTTAGAGTTGATACCAAAGCACACCATAGAAAATAATTATAAATGTCAAGTATGTGTGTCTGCTAAACAAACAAGGAAACCCTTTCATAGTGTTGTAAGGGATTCAGACTTGTTAGATTTAGTGCACACGGACATTTGTGAGTTTGGTGGTGTGTTGACAAAGGACCAATGTAGATATTTCATTACTTTTATAGATGATTGTAGTAGATACTGTTATGTTTATTTGCTTAAACATAAAGATGAAGCGCTTAGTAAGTTTATTGTTTATAAAACTGAAGTTGAAACACAAACTGGTAAGGTACTTAAGCGTTTAAGATCCGATAGAGGTGGTGAGTATACGAGTAACGCTTTCGATGAATTTTGTGCAAACAATGGAATAGTTCATGAAGTTACTCCTCCATACACACCTGAGTCCAATGGGATTGCTGAACGAAAGAACAGAACCTTTTCTGATATGATTAATAGTATGCTTTTAAACTCTGGGTTGCCTAAATACATGTGGGGAGAGACTTTGAATACGGCCTGCCATATTCTGAATAGAGTCCCTCTGAAACACAAAGAGAAAACACCCTATGAGTTATAGAAAGGCAAGAAAACACCCTATGAGTTATAGAAAACACCCTATTCTTCGTGTGTGGGGGTGCCTTGCTAAGGTACTTGTACCTGTACACAAGAGAAAGAAGCTAGGTCCTAAGACTATTGATTGTATCTTTCTGGGCTATCGAGAAACCACTACGGCTATGAGAATTTTAGTACTAAAATCTGACATAGACGGTATAGTGGCTAACACGATAGTTGAATTTCGTGATGCTACATTCTTTGAGGATGTATACCCCATGAAGACTGGTATACCTCAAGATACTACTAATGATAATCCACCTCACACATCTAGTTCTATTCCTGATTATGTGGAAAAGATAACAAATGTGGGGGCGAAATCAAGTAGTAGGTCTGTACCTGAGGAGGTAGAAGAACCTAGAAAGAGTAAGCGTGCTAAGGTTGTCAAGGATTTTGGAAGTGACTTTGTCACTTACAATGTCGAGGACGAACCTTTAACTTTCCGGCAGGCTATGGATTCTTCGGAATCTAGGCATTGGAAGGGCGCTATAAAGAGTAAAATTGACTCTATTGTTTCTAATGGAACATGGGAGTTAGTTGATCTCCCTCCTGGGTGTTCTACTATCGGGTGCAGATGGATCTTTAAAAGGAAGTTGAACCCTGACGGTTCAATAGATAAGTACAAGGCTAGACTGGTTGCTAAGGGTTTTAGGCAAAGGGAAGGCATTGATTACTTTGATACATACTCTCCAGTTGCAAGGATGACAACAATCCGAATGCTTATAGCATTGGATTTTGTCCATGGTCTTACCATCCATCAGATGGATGTTAAGACAGCTTTTCTTCATGGTGATCTTGAAGAAGAGATTTATATGGATCAGCCTGAGGGATTTGTTGCATCAGGCAATGAAAGGAAAGTATGTAAGTTAATCAAGCCCCTTTATGGCTTGAAACAAGCTCCCAGGGATTGGCATAAAAAGTTTGATGAAACTGTATTGCCATTCGGTTTTATAATAAATGATAGTGACAAGTGCGTCTACTCCAAAGTTAAAGGTAGTGAATGTGTGATCTTATGCCTATATGTGGATGATATTTTGTTGTTTGAAACCAATATTGAGATTATTAATGAGACGAAAGCTTTCTTGAAGAGGCATTTTGAGATGAAAGATATGGGTGGGGCTAGTGTGATTCTTGGACTGAAGTTGACTCAGTCAGCTGAGGGAATAACCTTATCTCAGTCTCATTACATAGAGAAATCTATACTTGAGAAATATGGTTATTCGCAGTGTAGAATCGCTAGTACACCATATGATTCTAAAGTTGCCTTAGTCAAGAATTCTTCAGGTGTACCTGTGTCTCAATTAAGGTATTCTCAGATTATTGGGAGTTTGCAATATCTTGCTAACTATACTAGACCAGATATTTCATATTATGTGTCTAAGTTGGCTAGATATACGAGCTGTCCAAACAGAACTCATTGGGATGCTCTTGATAGAGTGCTTAGATATCTGAAAGGCACAATGTACCTAAGTTTACACAATGTACCTAAGTTTACACTATAGGAGGTTTCCTGGAGTACTTGAGGGGTACAGTGATGCAAGTTGGATAGCTAAGAAGTCTGGTTCCAATGGAATGACTGGATATGTGTTCACCTTGGCTGGTGGAGCAATATCCTGGAAGTCGACCAAACAGACGATAGTAACTCGGTCTACTTTTGAGGCTGAGTTGTGTGCGCTTGATGCCACGGGGACGGAGGCTGAATGGTTACACGGACTTATGTCCGCTTTACATGTAGTAAGCAAACCGCTTCCTGCTATTGCTATTCATTGTGATAGTCGGACGACTATCGACAAGATTAGCAGTAAAAAGTATAATGCTAAAACAAGGAGACACATCCAAGTTAGACTAAAGTCTATAAGGGGTTTGGTGTCTGATAGGATTATAGCTGTAGAGTTCATAGGAACTCAGAATAATACAGCTGATACTTTGACTAAAGGACTGGAACCTGCAGTGGTCCTTAAGTCGAGGTTGGGGATGGGACTGACAACCCATCGTAGTCATCAACAGTGGGAACCCAATACACATGAGAGGAGATCCCCCAAAAGTGTTTTCAATATGGTAATAACAAGCTGTGAGGATTAACTGGTAGTACCTTTGCTACATAGATGATACATTTGTATCGGAGTCTATCCCCTGTAAACCTAAAAAGGTACTGTTTCTGCCAGTGTAGCAAGAGTTATTCTAACTCTGAATGGGGTCAAGTCATTTTGACGAGATGATGGCAGTCATCTCTGGAGATGCCCATCTAAGCGAATGTAATTGTGCGGTCGCAATTAGAGGAAAGGGTTATTCCTTGAAACATTCGACAAACAGGATCGAGACAGGACCATTAATGTCTCAAAGCCGTAGATTGGCACCATAGCCTTTGACTTGTCGTCGTCTATGGAGTATGATTACACCTTACGGATAAAGATTCAAGGTGAAATATTCCATCTTAATCCGGTAATCATCGAAGTAGAGGACTTAGGAGGGTTCAAACCCGGAAGGGTACCGACTCTGAATAACAAGTCATGATGAGAATCCTGAATGCATTTCTGCATGGATTTGTGGGGGATTGTTGGAAATTGGATATAAAATCCATAGAGAAATGGTGGTGTTCTTGGTAGCTTGAAGAAGCTTGAAACCAAGAGGGTCATTTGTCCCACATTGTTGCTCAAAGTGGTGGTAGGTGGGTATATTTGGTTTCACACACAAGGGTAGTGTATAACTACTAAGGTGTGTGGAGAGCCATGGGTGTTATTGTGTGCCTCGCGCACACACACACACGCGCGCCGCCGCCGCCTCGCCACGCCTCGCCTCGACTCGACTCGGGTCGGACCGGACCGGACCGGGTCGGGTCGAAGGGCGATTTGAGTGAAATGTCTCGGCGTCTCGCGTACGCGAGGCGACCCAGCGAGAGGTTATGCTACAGCTAATTTTTATTACTCACCAGTTTTAATGGGTGATTAATTCAAATTAACTGTTTT
Source organism: Linanthus parryae (assembly GCA_023055425.1). Taxonomy (NCBI): domain Eukaryota; kingdom Viridiplantae; phylum Streptophyta; class Magnoliopsida; order Ericales; family Polemoniaceae; genus Linanthus; species Linanthus parryae. Next base: position 7,392,161 of record JALGPY010000002.1, read on the forward strand.
TGACCGTTTTGTTGTGGGATTAATGATCATTAAACGGATTGATTGTCAATCAATTGGATTGATCAGTTTTACCAAAAACTGATGGATTAATCTCATTGAAATAGTCAATCGTTGTGAGACCGCTGTAGGTTTTTCTCTCTGGTTCATCTCTTAAAATTCTCTGGCGAACTGAGGTGCGAGTCGAAGTGATCTTCATCGCTGCTGTAACGAAAAGGATCAGAGCTGTTTTATCCTGGAAGGATCATCGCCGGATCCCAATACAGCGTAAGTGGGGGCGATAATTTCTTCAAGAGCAGTCAGACCTTCTTCGCAAGACCTGGCGACTCAGCTGCGTTCGTGTATTACCTGTTCCATTGTGAACAGAGGTATGAACTGTTCATTCTTTTCTTTCGTACAGTATCTAATTTCATTATTATTTGCCTTCATGATTTGCTTTCTCTATCTTTTTGGTCATGACCTGTTAATCAAGTTTGTCCTACTAAAATCGTTATTTTTAGTGTGTTTCACCAACAAGGAATCCCATTTGGTGCTTCCTAGTTACTTGTTCATAAAACAAACTGACCCACCTATGTGTCCAACCAATACCACGGCTTTAGAAACTGAAATCGCATATGGTCGAACAATTTCTCTCACGGGCTTATGAAAACCAAATTCAATTAAGGTGTAATAAAATAAACTAATTTAAATTATTTTTATAAACCGGAAACTATTACATACTTGCATTCACTTTCAGTATTTCAATATGCATCTAAAAAAAGCATATGAACAATCACCCTCCACTTCTCATTCTTGGTATTCTTATCTCTTAGTTTTGCGATTGTATATGTCTTTTTTTTTTCCTTAGTTCGCACATACTAGTTGTGATTTTCAAGAAAATTAGGTCTTTCTCCCTCCTTGATTGAGACAAGTTAGCACAAAATATTTCTTTTCTCCCCCTCCTCCCGCAATAAGTTTTCTCCAAATCAATAACAGTAAATTCAAATCAAAGATGGCTTGTCATGGCATTAACTATGAACCACAATAAACCAATAATAGATGTCATCAACCACGTGTTACCACGACAAACGATTAAAGATCGACTGTAGAACAATACAAATAAGGGTAAAAGACAATTAACACCCTCGTTAGATGGGTTATATACAAAAACAATCTCATTGTTCGGGATATATAAAAACCACCAATGTCAGAGACAATAAACCCCCCGTCAGTGACGGACGTTGGACAAATACTACCCTTCTATTAATGTCAATTGAGAGGGGGTGCAATCTGACATTTTTTATTACAATTTTGCCCTTATTTGTGTTTTTGTGTTTATTTTTTCTTGTTGTTGGTTTTCTAAGTGTTCTTGGTGTACTTGGCCACGACCTCCACCACCAGCACATCCCCACCGCCACCGCCAACAACAACAACAAAAGTAACCAAAATTCTCACGAACACATAGTATTGTAGTTGTTTTTCGGGAAACTAACAAATTGCTTGTTTTTCGGGAAACTAACAAATTGCACCCATCACTCTTCTTGGTGTTGTTCTTCATCACCACCACCACCAAATCCCCACAGCCTTAGATTAGTATACTAGTAGTAAATGGATTAGATTAGTATAAGCACACGTTTTCACTAATTAGTAATTGGATGGTACCTCCTCCATTCTCTGTAAATCTTCACACTTTGTTGGATAAAATATGTGCCAATGTCAATAACCCTGCCCTCTCCCTCACAACCTATCCCTAATCTGATTTCTAGCAATATCAAGAACAAAACAATAACATCAAGAACAATTTACACAAAATTCTTTATCAAAATTTATTGAGAAAAAAAATTCTGGACCATATTTAAACAAACAATATCAACAACAACCAAAGTAGGAATTGGTGCCATTACAAGAGAAGAAAAAAAAATGAAAAAGAAGAACGAGAAGAAGCAGCGTCGAAGGTGAAGAAAAAGAAATCGATCTACCAGGAGAAATCGAAAGAGCAACGAGAATTAGGAAGGTGAAGAAGAAGAAGAAATCGATCTATCAGGAGAGAGATGAAGGCGAAGAAAGAAGAAACCTCACCACCACCGTTCGTTCCAACGGAATTAGGTCCCCACCATCGAACAGTCGTCGCTTCACCACCGTCGAACAGTCGGCGCCTCGCCACCGTCAATGTGGGTGAGGAAGGGCGGCAGTGGAGGAGAGAAGAGATGGTAGGGTTAGAAATGAGGAGAATGAGGAGAAAAATAATTATATAGTAGGGTAATTTTTTTTCAATCTGAGGGTATATATGTCTTTTTCCTATTCCGTTAGTTTACCGTTACCTTCGTTATCTGACAGGAGTGGTTTTTGTATATCCCGAACAATGAAGTTGTTTTTGTATATAACTTATCTTAGCGAGGGTGCATTTTGTCTTTTACCCTATAAAATTTTGATAACCATTTCACATTGTTTTAGAGTACTAGTCTTAAGCTCCACAATGGTATAATTAGAACAACAAATTTTAGTACGGCTATCATTTTAGTAGATGAATTGACTGGCAAAAAATACAAAACTTGTTAATCTTTTCACATTGTTGTAGAGACGCTATAAAATATAACAACAAAATTCCGTTCTGTTTGCTTGTCATAAATTCACTTCAAAATGATTGGAAAATCACCATGACACTCATTTTGAGACTGAGTATCTGGCAACATGTTCCTGAAAACAGTCTAACGCTTGCCAACGACATCATCGAAGGCATTCTCAGCAGAATCCGTTTGCAAGCGATGGTTGTCATCTCTTATTTCACCGATTTGCATAAAAAGATCGAAACCACTTCTACTAATCCAAATTCCAAATCATCCAAATCTCCTTGGCAAACTAACTTGATTGTGTCACAAAACACATGAAGTGCCTAACAAATTAGGCATGCGAAAATCACATCTTTATGACTCAGAGGAGTCTCTTATGTTGTACAAACACCCGGATTCCAGTCACAGTAGTCAGTTCATAGCAGTTTTCACCAAATGTGGTAATTCAACTGCCTGAAAGGATAGGGGACCTCCCTTTTCCAACAGCTAACTGATGATCATCAGTTAACATTGCAACAGGTACTTCTGCTGTCACTTGCCTGAGTTTCGTGTGGTGCTCTAGTACGATAGATATGATAGCGCTACCATAGTCGCCATCGTCAATAGCTGGCGATGGAAGCAATTACTAATTCTGTTTCTTTCAGAATAGCCTACTTCACTTTTCTGCCACTATTCACTGAGTCACTTTGACCCGGTGATTCGATTAGCAAAACGATACAAGAATTTGGTAAATCTTTGCATGGTCTTGTAGAGTAAATTTTGCCCTACAACACCATGAAAAAATTGTCAAAAAATTATATCGTTTAGCTATCTAAATCATCGAGTCAAAGTGACCCAATTACGAGTTGAAAAGTCAAAGCAGGACATTCCAGAAGAAACGGAGGAAGTAGTTCCTTTCTATTCCCGTCTATCGTTCTGATCACCACACGAAAGTCATACAAGCGCAGGACAGCTCGTTTCAAAGACACGGCACACCGGGCAAAATCCGATTAGGTCTGAGAATCCCGTTTCTTCTTTCACAGCAAAAACACTAATGTGGAAGATTACATAAGATACTTACTGTCCATGCATGCCATAGCACGAGGTACATGCCCCGAAATCTTACAGTAGTCTTTGATTTACACCAGAATACAAGCACTCAGGAATCAAAACTTGATCAAAACAAATTCAGATGTGGATGGATTTAGCTGCTTCGCCACCTACATTCTTGGTACACTTTCTAGCTCGTCAAAAGTTAAATGTTCATGATATGTTTGTTGTAATCATAGGGAGGAACTACCAACTTCAGTTTGATTACTGCTTCCAGAAAAACAAGAAAAAAGCCGGTACACGAATATTGATCAAGACGTTCCGCAGATCAATCAAGACGTTCCGTCTGCAAATAAATGATGTTACGAGGTTAATGACGAGGACAACTCAACAACGATTGACAAAACAAACAGTTAATATGTTATACTATTGGACCTTGCTTCAGGTTCTTTTTCTCGCCAAGGATAACACACAGATGCAGAATTTATGTAGGATACGTACTAGCAATTAATTAATCAAACAGGTCACACGTTCATATTGAATAGATGACGCAATTTCTATAAATGGTGTTGGTAACTACTCCAAAACTAGTTATTTTACATATTCACAATCAATAAAGACTCCTACATGGAACACTGAAGTTCTCGTCCCATAACTTCTCTACAAGCTTAGTGCTTCAAGGTAGATAGATGCAAAACATTGGGCAGAAAGCCAGTTTACAAGATTGATCAAGTGCGACCGAAAGTTTTATTTCTTTTCATTACCCCATTTGACAAGAGAATTGACAAGATGTGTTATTCCTGTAGAATTGAACTTCTAGGATAGCACTGAAGTTATCCGATAGCATCATACTATTTAGACACTCTCTCCTCTACTTCTTCATGCACCACGGCTACATCTTCATCCGTTGCCTTCCCGCACGCATCTACTACGCCAACCCCAGTGTCAATTAGAGTAACACATCCTACCAGGCTACCATCACCATTTCCAACCTAAAAACTCTTTCATGTTTGGTTTTAACTTTTAAGCCTTTCAGAGAATCATTACCCAGAAATTGCCAACACCCTGAGCGTGCCTTCGCTACAACAACCTTCTCTACTTCCCTGCATCAGGCTCCACAGCAAGGCATGAAAAACAAATCTAGGCAGCCTGTACAGAAGAATATTAAGCCATTGGAGGCTTTGGAGATTGGGGTAGGCAATAGAAAGACCACACTTTCAGCGGAGGTTAGAAAGTTGTCACTTCTTCACCGTCTCAGACAAGCAAAATTTAATAATATATAGATTTGTTCAATTCTAACTTGCAAGTTGCCAATGTCTCGATCACGCTAGCTTATGAGTTGTAAATTAATCGAAGATGTTGGTGGTTTCGAAGTTGGAGCTTTATTAACCCGTAGTTTTTGGCTTTTCCGGGCCTACAATGAATTATGAACATTACCAGGGTTCTTTGAGTCCCAAACAAAAAGAGCAAAACCAGGGCTTCCTTTCCGGGCTAAGGTTACCAGGATCACAGTTCGAAGCGATTCGTGGTATGGGACGGGTACACGTATGCTAAGGTGGCCGGTTCCGGTACGTTTCAGTTCACTTAGTCAGATCAAAATTCGCTTCCCGGGTTTGCCGTATGCTAGCGGTACGATTTCTGGGACCATTTTCTCATAATGTTGATTCCAAAAAACCTAATAAATTACAAATAATCAATTAAGATGCAACTCCAATAAGTCTAGAGTACTAACCATTCAAATATCAGTAGTTTAAAAACCACATCAAAAGTTGCTTCCTATTATATAGTCTTAGAAAGTCTGGCATTTCCTTGGTGTTATTATTCCTAATTACGTTCCTACAAATCTACTCAATCAAATCTCAATTATTATAGTTTTGAGTGAAAAAACTCAATTATTATTATTAATTTGAGCAAAAATCTCAATAACTAGTGAAATTATAGTTTTAAGAGGTGATACATTGAGAAATTGTTCATAAGAAACATTGTCCTACTTCAAAAAAAAAAAAAAAAAACATGGTCCTGTTATAGCTTTACAAAGTCTGACATGTAAATTGGTGATATTATTCTTAATTATCTTCCAAAAAATGAAATAAATATAATATAATATTTTCCATACTGCTCAGATCCTAACTTTATCACAGCTAAGTTCAAATTTCAAATCGGCAGAAAGCTATTGGATAATTCTCAAATAAAATTTTGAGTCCTTTTATATGCTAAAATAGTAGTGTTGTAATTGATTGATCCATTATATCAACGGGACGTCAAACATACACAGCTGTATTTGCCACCCACAATCCCACTAACCTAGAAATTAGTTCCACGTTGAATACATCATTGCCACTTAATCAGTCCCACTAACCTAGCAATTAGGTCCACTTTTATACGCATCAATCCCATTTAATCTGCAATCACGTTGACTCCAAAGTTATACAAACCTATCGTCCCCTCATCCTTCCTCAATTTCTCATCTTCTTCATCCTTCTGTGAGACCCCAGTCCACCATTGCTGCTCCATATTCGAAGTTTCAACAGCAGAGTATGATTATGTTTTCCATTCAACGACCAACATCTTGTTCTTTGTAAGTTCTGCTATACTAATTCGTAGTTGCAAACATACTACACTGAAGTGCAAGTGGATAGACTATTACTACCTCTGTTCCCTCTCATTCGTCCTGGTTTGACTTTTTCACCCGTAACTGGGTCACTTTGAGTTGGATAAGAAGACAATGCAATTTTTTTTATAATTTTTGCATGGTGTTGTAGAGAAAAGCACCATGCAAACATTATCAAAAAAATTGCATCGTTTTGCTATCCAAATCACCGGATCACAGTGACCCAGTGAATAGTGGCAAAAGTGGGTCCACGAAGAAAGAGAGGAACATAGGAAGTACTATTTTTGGTTTGCCAAACCACTGAACCATATCGCGGACCAACCGCGAATGGAGTCCGTGCGATCCAGGTCGCTATTTGCCACCTAAGTAGCTAATTCTGGTAACCCTGTTCCGGGCCAGCTTACTCGCTTGATTTATCTCATGGCGCCGCCCTGAAGTCAACTTCCCGTAGTGACTACTTTTATGACAAAAAATTGGGAGGGCATTCGTTGGCCAAACAGAAGTAAAATGAGAGGAGTAAATTAACATATATGCATGCCCAAGGAAAACAGACCTTCCATGCATGAGTGACAAGGTTTTGATTGTTGCAAAGCAAGCAGTAACAAAAAAGAATAAGCAGAATGACAAGGTTTTGATGGTAGCAAAGTAAGCAGTAGCAGAAAAGAATAAGCAGAACACAGTAAGCATATCTAAGAAGCAAGGGCTCCAAGCATGAATTACATACCTTCCAAAGGCCATCATTAAGATAATGCATGTTGTCAACGCCAATTCCCTTGTTAATTGACTTGCTGCAGTGACAAGAAAATTTAGTAACGCAGGGAAAAAGTGCACATCCCAGACAACACTGGTCACTATTGTACTGGCTATAGAACCGCAAAAGTATGCGTATTTTAGGAGTATGTTTCAACCCTGACCAAATTATTAGTTGAGCTGCAGCATCCCGGGATTAAATACTCAGGAAGGATGTTGGGTTCACACAAATTATTTCTCTTAAAGTGCTTTATGGATTGCAATTGGCCAGTATTGCTCATTTCTCTCCACAGGGAAAAAACCCTCGAGACACCAAAGTTATTCAAGATAAATCAGAAGACGCAAATCATACAACTTTCTAAGTCACATTCGCTTCAATGCAGCATTCTTTTTGCATACTTTCCAGAAAAGAGTTTCACAAATATGAGTCCATGTGAAATTAATAGTGTATACTGTATACACGGCTATGTTGCACGGGTTGTTCTGGGAGGTCGCGCACCCGCACCACATGCTTCTTGGGTGCTTTGCGGGTGCTTTGAGGATAAGGCATGGTCATTTTAAAAGTTTTAATTGAGAGGTCTTCTGAAGTATAACTACAATTTAACCAAAAGACGTGCATGCATGTGAACATTTCTAACCCTTAGATCAATCTGTCTCTCCATAGCTACGAACAATGACAAGAAGAGATTATATTGTTGATATAGTAACTATGTCTCTTTGAATCTGTGTATGTATTTCTGGTTGATTATAATTTGGATTACTATTATTGTTGTCTTTATATTAGTATAATGTTATCACAAATAATACAAAATAAAAATATGACTAAATTTAACGCACCCCTGCCGCACCCGCACCCTTGATTTCTGGGATTTTCTGCACCCATACCCGCACCAAGGATTTAAATAACGGTATCGGCCGGTGTATCGGTAACGGTCGCGGAAAACGGTTTTGGCCCGTAACGGACAAACCGTAACGGGAATCGGGGACATAACGCGTGAATGTTAAAAATCGTCAAACGATGCGAATATAATTTTTAAAACAATGTTAAAACATATTGATAGTGTTTATGGCTTATTTATTGAGAACATGTGTGATATCAAAATAAAAGACAAACTATTGGGGTCTTTTCAGAAAATTAGAAACATAGAGGGGTGCATGTGAAATAAAGTGTATTGTTTATCATCTTTACCCATACTTCAACCCTAGCCGCCCAAGTCTTTACCAGTACCGGTCTTTACCAGTACCGTACATACACACACGACAATTCAAAGAAAGAAGAAGTTGAACGATGATTAATAGACACGAGGACGAAAGACGATCTGCTTTTAAGTCGTCGTCCTCCCCCTTCCAATCCTCCTATGTGACGACGAATCACAAAGGTATTTGAACGTGCTTTCCCTTTCAGTTTCTTCTTCGTCTTCTTCTTCTTCCTTTCCCTCTGATTCAGTTTCCATCTTCTTCTTCCTCTGATTTCTAGCCCGTTTGTTCACCATATCGCTCCGTACCGCCCGAAAAACAATCGTACCGTTCCGTACCGCCCGAAATTCGAGCATACCGCTCCCAAACGACCGTTTCACCTGAGAATCTGAATCACCCATACCGTACCGGCCGAATCGGTATCGGTGCCCTCCGTTACCGTTCCGAATCGCCCGGTACGGTACGGAACGATATTTGAAACCTTGACCCGCACCGCACCCGCACATGTGCTACATAGATACACGGACACACCCATGTCTGAAGAGATTAATTAAACGATGTGAACATTACACTCATTTGTTTATTTATTTAATATTTATTGAAAATACATATTTAGGGTAAGGGGACACAAACTACCCGTCCTATGACAAAAGACACAAACAACGCCAGGTTATACACTTATGCAACAGTTGACTAACAAAACGGATGGAAAATAAAATTCCATTTTCCATCCATCTTTCTCTTGATTTTCCACCTTTACCCTAGAGTTCATCCCATCACCACCATCGCCCTCTTCCCCTGCTTCAAACTATGAACACCACCAGCATCCAACAACAACATAACAACAAATGAAATGGCCTGAAATCAAAGGGTTCATATCAAACTCACTCTCCACCAGCACGAAACATCTCATTACTGTTGTTCTTCCTCCACAATGTAGACAACAAAACACTACCATCCATCTTCTTAACCAAAGTTCAAATTTCTGAGTCTGAAATTCATCCATCTCCACGACATATCCATAGAACCAAGCCTTTACTCACCTGAGAATACCTCCAGCATCGCCACCTTACCGCCATCTCCCTTCACTATCAGCCAGACGGCCACCCAATCGAATCAGGACCTCCACGACCCAATTAGGATCAACGACGACAACAATATCAATGAGAGGTATGAAACAGTGGAGGAAGTCAATACAAGGAGAGTCGATTTGGCAAATCTCAACCATAACCTGGGTTAGGGTTTAGATTCGGCAGGCGGTAGCGGGGTGGCTCCATGGGGTTGTATGATGTTTGATAGGGTGGTTTGATTTGAGATGAGAGATGAATAGAGATGCTGGTTTTGTTCAAATGGGTTACTGAAAACTGTAAAAGGGGTTCCATTTGTTCGATTGGCTTGGTGCAACAAGGGCTGGGTGTCTAATTTGCTTTTCAAATTTCCCGTTGAACAGATTCACACTTCTTTCTCGCTCATGGCAGCAAAGGAAGGAGATTGGTGTTGTTAGAGATCTGATCAAGAGGGTACACACACACACACACATACATAGAGAGAGTGCGTTTACTTAGGGATAGTAAATTTCAGTAATTAAACGGAGTAACATAATAAATGAATCACTCTGTTAGCAAAAATTAACGAGCGCGTAATTTGTGTCGTTCGTCATAGTCGAGGGGTAGTTTTGTCTTTATGCCCAAGTTCAGGGGTACTTTTTGAGTTTTGCTTGCACATTTGTTATTGTTTTTAAAACATTTTGAAACTGTAGTAGAGATTATAGAAAGACAGTGAGAATTAAATAGTAATATGGACTGAAGTCTGAAGATAGGAAAGAAAGTGAGCGGAGGCTTGGGTCATTCAATTTGAATTGAGAGTGGTTTTTAATAAAAGTGGTCCAAGGGTTGTTGATCCAATCCAAAAGAAAATTTGAGGGCTTTCTATGTAGATGCATAAATGTTAAAGAACATATATTAGGAAATTAACCAACAAAACGAGGATAGTAGCTTACATATCTTTGGCTGACATTTTTGTGAAGCCAATAGCAAGAGCATGTTGCTTTCCTTCCGCCATAATGGCCTGAGATAAAATAGAGGTTTAACATCAAAAAGTCCGAAAGAAGAAAAGAGGGATGAAAATCATAGTACTAACAACCCAAAAGGACAAAGCTATATCTAGTAATGATCAAAAAAATACAAATTTCATTAGAGCCAGGAGTGAAAAATAGTAATGGTCGTATAAAGTACCACAGGCGTCTCAGCACCCACTTCCTCATCCAAGGCACCGCCTGGTGATGTAAGCCCAGGACACATTATGTTAGCTCCAGAAAGTACAAACTTAATTGCACCTCTATCCACTTGTAGCTTTTTCATAATATTGGGATCTGCAAAGGCAATAACACGGGACAGCTAACTTAATTTATAATAAAGATCCAAAAAGAAGGTGAAACAATAATTAACATTGGAGTCAAATACGAAAGACATTAAAACCTAAAGAGTCCTCGACAAGACCAAAGAACAAGCGAGAACAAACTGGATACACATCCAAAAAGCTGGATGACCTAAAGATAGTAGTAACCTAATGCAATGTGACACAACGACAGAAAATTGGTCTCTTCCAATGAAAGAGATAATTTTTTTAATATGAAATCGATTACTCTATTTGATGATTCCTAATTCAAGCCCATTTGTATTCTTGGTCTCAGCAACTGTTCATATATCAACTGCCAATAGATGTTTACACAAACCAAAGTTCATTGTATTCTTACTTGATAAACCCAGATAACCATTTTGTTGGCCTAAATTAATTCTGGCGGGATGTAGAGGGGGGCACTGCCTCAAGTCCAAAGCACGAGCTTGGTATCAAAGGAGGCATTTAGGTGACCGGGTGGTTACTAAGAAACTACAAAAATGGGAGGTGCTATATTCCCTCTACTAGAGCATGTTCACCAGTGCCCCATGAATGGGAGGTGCTATATTCCCTCTATTAGAGCATGTTCACCAGTGCCCCTGCCTAGGCACCACCTCAATCCAGCACCAAAATCCTCTGAAAATCACTACTTACGTTTCCACCAGGGTTTGGGTGCCCTGGCAAGAAGTGCCACAGGGGCACAAGCTGGGGACTTCAGTACCCTCCAAACTGCCCCAGGGGCACTTGGTAGTGCTCCAGTGCCTCTCTCTCACACATTCAACTTTCCCAAACTGGTGGAGAATCACACCAAGAGATATATGAACAGTGACTTGGCCCACTGTGCCTGCCCCAGCCCCTCACTGGCGAACATGCTCCAACAAACCAGAGCAACTGTTCACAACTATTCACCACAGGATATCCTTAACCATTCGTACAAATCACAAGCAGCACGTCATATCTACAAACACGACTGTTAATGAAGGCGGTCAGAGAACGAGAAAGAGGTTTCATCCATTCAAAGATGGAGGAAGAGCGGGCAGGGGTCTCAAGCAGGAATTTCTTGATGGGTGCGTATAGCTTGTGATAAATTATTCTCCATCCTTCCCAAAATTTTACTCCGACTTTCCTTTTAGATATGTCCCGAAAAATGCGTCCACTTTCCTCTTTTGTGACTTACAATATTGTGATTTCTCTAATTTTCCCTCGAGAAGTAAGGATAACATCATGGAAAAGTGAGGAAGTGGGGGCGCTCAAGTAAGTTACGAGGAAAAGTGTCAGTGGCAGTGTCGAGATTACATGTCTCCTTAAATAGTTGGATTCCCTAACCATGACTACGATTATGGGACAGAGGGAGTACTGTGGTTCTCAGAACATAATCCTCCTACCCAAGGCCAGCAAGGCAGCAAAGTTTGCCCTGGCTCCATCCGTGTGTCTACTCAAGCGTACACATTTCTAACCTTTTGACCAAAATATACAATTCAAGTTACCTCTGTAAGCCATGGTCCCAGAACGGAAGCGGAAGTGGAAAGTGAGACTGCAAAAGATATAGGGTATCAGATATGGTACAGTGTAAGAGATATCAAGAGATACTCTGGGTAAACTAGTGGGAGACTAAAGAGAAAGGTATCAAAGGCTCATCAGAAATCATTGGGAGGCTTGGAGGGAGCGTACAAGAGTATTGGGAACTTAATAGTAAAGGAAAGTCAAGGAGAACACGTTCCTCCGATAGACTTGTGCTTGGTCTAAATTCCATAGAGTTTCAGGTCAACTTTCATCAAGTTTACCTTTCACTTAAAAAAGATTGTCTTTGAAATGTCACGCCGGATTTCTGAAACATCTCCGCTGTTCCGCATTACAGTGTATATGGTGCCAATGAAATCCCCTGGTATCCATGAACCAAGCACAAACATCTATACCCTCGGCACCTTTGCAAACCATGAAACCACCTTTTTTTCTTTTTTCCAGCAACCAATACCCCAAATAAAGGATATGAACCCCATCCAGTGTTAAACAAACTAACAGTGCAGTCTCGCAGAAAGACAATATCACAAAAGACATGTTCATTGCCCACCATCAAATATACTATTAACTTGTACTCCAGAAGCATCAAGGCAAGCATAGAGGACAGATAGATAATGAGTTTCCCATGCGATTACAGGCAATATACCTTTGTCCTGGCCTCCTCGGGAAGAGAAAGGCTATTGACCAATCAAAACATACTGATATTAGTCCAAATCCCTGCTTCTGAGTCTAGACTCTAGAGTTCAAATTACCTTTCAAACAACAAGACTGTAGAAGAAACTATGAATACCAAGAATACCATCCACCACAATCACTTTCTTATTGTACCCTAAGCCAGCCAAAAGTTCTCGGCACACACAGCTGCAAGACCAATTTTGAGCCACATAATAAAACTAATAGCTAAATCACATTCCCCTCGTTCTTGAAACAAATACATGAATTACCATAGTCAATGGAGTGATAAAAGATGGTCCCCAAATGCAACCCAAGAAAACCTTGTTGATGTTTCCCTAACCTCTCTGAATCCATATCAAAATGGTACATTACATACAAAGAACAAGCTTCACGGAAATCAAACTCACCTACTTAGGAAAACTTGTTTATTCCAACCCGCCAACCTTTTACACTTATAATGATACAAATTAAGCCACCAATGGTAAGCCTATATCCTACTGACAGACAGGTATCCTACATAGCCTCTACAGTCAACACGAGTATAGGATCAGGTATGCAAAACAAAATCGGCAGAAGTCTCTCTTGCCAGCTCTGATAGGACACAGACAGCTAAAAGGTTTGTATAAAACCCAAGAAAAAGGCCGTGGGAAAATTTCTTACAAGATAAAATGTCTATCTATTCACGATTTGTTTGAATTATGCTCTTTTACAAGTGTAAGTTATTTCATATCACCCTGTTGCGCGGTTCATTGTTACTCCGTACTAGGGTCACGTGGACAAGTCAAATGTTAATCATTTTGTATTACTAGCAGGATTTTGTTAATAAATGATAAATGAATAACATTCTTATCAATGTTATAAACGAAGATCTTAGAAGCTATCTTGGTTTATCAGGCCATAAAACTCTTTGGGCTTATCATCAATATATCCTGCCAAGCTCGATACTTCATCAGAAAAATTGTCCTGCTAAGCTCAGTAAACATCCAACTCCCGACAATATTCTGAAACCAAACCTGTTTTAACAGACCCTGAACTACGATTTGATTTTTAACTTATTCTAGTTAACTATGAGCAAGCAAGAACATATTAACTGTCAGCTTGTTCTCCAACAATGAATCTTGATCTCTACGGTGTCAGGTATGAGCTTGCACAAGTTCTTCTAAAATATCACGCACCCGCACCGGGTGCTTAGTGGGTGCTTCATAGGTGCTTTGCGGGTGCTTCGTGGATATTGTAGGGTCATTTTGAAAGTTTAAGTTGAGACTTGAGAGGTCCATTAAAATACAACTACAGTTAAACCAAAAAACGTATATCTGTGTGAACACTTCTAACAATTAAACTACTCGTCTATTCAAAGCTAAGAACAACGACAACGACAAGAAGAGGTTATATTGTTGATATAGTAACTATGTTTCCTTGAATCAACGTATGAATTTCTGCGCGATTATGATTTGGGTTACTTATAATGTTTTTTTTCACATTAGTATTGTTGATATAGTAACTATGTTTCCTTGAATCAACGTATGAATTTCTGCGCGATTATAATTTGAGTTACTTATAATGTTTTTTTTCACATTAGTATAAGGTATCGCAAAAAATATAAAAATAAAACTTTATTAAAAAAAAAGTCGCCGCCGCACCCCGCCGCACCTGCACCTTGAATTTTGAAAATTTGTCACACCCGCACCTGTAATGCACCCGCACTTGTTCAACATAGGGTAGGAGGAATGTCAACTGCCCACATATCTCACACTCACACCGTTGAGGGCCTTATTTGAAACGCTACAAGACCTCTTAATAGCCTAATCAGGCGCACTGGCCTCACATCCCAAATCACAATTAACTCATTCATTCAGCTACATTCTCAACCAAAGCAATTGTCCAACCTCTGCATGTCTTAAATCTCAAGCTAAACAGACATCCTGAAATATCAGTAGGGTGCAAGTGACCATAGTTGTCAAAATCTTACGATTTACGATTCGTATCCTGCGATTCGATTCGATTCACCCATGAAACGATGCGAATCCCTTAGTGAATCTTTAATGACCAAAAAAATATTTGAATCCCGATTCAAAAGTCTGATTCTTATGATTCAGTTGCGATTCAGACCGATTCTACGATTCACCTTCGATTCATCTGAAGGTCTACTTGAGTTACGGCATCAGTCTAAGAGCTAATACTTCCTACATTACTTCCTACATTTATGTCTGTTTGCAGCATGCATTTGTTTTAGATTACTAGTGCAGTTTTCTCAAGTCAAAGGCTAATAGTTTTCTATTATTTTCAATCTCCTTGGCATCTTGTAGTTCCTTGCTTTACATGTCTATTTATATCTAGATTATTCTTTATCTTTTAGATGTGTGAAACTCCTAATCACTAGTTACAGATGCGAGTTTCCAATAATTTGATCTTTCTTTTTGTAAAAATATGAATATTTTGTTCAACAATTTATTATATCTACTTAAAAATATTGCAAGCTGAATCTTTACGATTCACGATTCGATTCGATTCGATTTACGATTCAGTGAAGGTGAATTTCGATTCACTATGTGAATATCGATTTGATAACTATGCAAGTGACAGTCAACTTACATCAACTACTACCATCTACGGACCATAGGGTAGGTTTGGTTTTTTAGGATTAGCAATATTAGTTGGGATTGGACTAAATATAGTCCAGGCATTAGTTAATACTGTGTTTGGTTGTTCTAGACTTATTTTAATATCAGTACCAAATAGTAAAAAGATGGTGATTAATACCCCAAATTAGTCCCCTCTTACATGAGGGTATTAGTTGGACTGGACTACTAATGCATTGATACTGAATTAATATTGCACAAAACCAAATACATTATTAATTATAGTTCAACTAATCCTATCCGGAAAGTCTAACTGAGTACAGTCCAATCCGGCTAGTCCGGAAAACCAAATGTGCCAATAGAATAACAGGCCGAAGGACTATGTCTAACTACACAGCATATATGCTCATGAATCTCACTTCTAGTTGCATGTTGATTGTTCTCGCCTCTGTAATCTAACCTTTTCCTCTTCTCGTCCAGAATAAGAGCACAAGATCTGCACCCGAAGACTCTAAGGTGAATCAATAGTCAGCCCCTGTCCGCTCCAAGCTTCTTCGGGTGTCATATTGGAAGTTGGAACAGCAGGTGTGGGACTGTGGTTCAAAAGATGCACGCTCCAATTAACAGCAACTGACCAAAATCTCTCAGTGACTCTTCTCCTTGCCAACTTGCTTCTCTCCATAGTTGTCAGAATCTTACGATTAACGATTCGTATCCTATGATTTGATTCGATTCGATTAACACATGAAATTATGCGAATCAGAGGGTGAATCTTAAATGGACCAAAATTTTATCTGAATCCCGATTCATGAGACCGGATCTTACGATTCAGTTGCGATTCAGACTGATTCATACGATTCATCATCGATTGATCAGCTAGAGAGACTTTTTGACTTGGCAACAGTTCCAAAAAAATAAATGCCTCGTTTTTTTCTGTGATACACTTTAATGAAATTCAACCCCGGAGTAATATGATTTACTGTTCATAAAGACATAGTTTTATAGAATATGTTATTATATATGTTTAATGGGATTGTAAGTGAATCTTTGCGATTCACGTTTTAGCATAGTTGACTTTTGATTCACACTATGAATCCCGATTTGGCAACTATGCTTCTCACCATGTTCAAGATAGTTTGAATTTTCATGTCTGATACACCATTTCACTGAGGCGTATAAGCAGCTTCAATTGTCTCGGGATACCATGATGATGACAAAAATTAAAAGTCATTGTGACATGCATTCATTGACTGCACCAGTATCAGACATCCCAGAGACCTGAAGCGACTTCTCGTCCTATAGAGCAATCAAAAGATTGACTCTAATTAACAAAGCCCAAATCAAGCCAACCAGTCATCTCCGCATCTAAAGGGCGCCTAGAATCAATTGATGACAACGTATGGGGATCAATGCTTGCAGGAAAATCAATAAGATTGTAGGATATGAAAGTATTTGACAGTACTTACCGCAGTGTGTGGGAACCTACAGTTGATACATGGTATCAACACAGTAGTCTGATAGGTTAAGACTTCTGAAACAAGGACATACAGATGTTTTTTTTTTTTACATGAAGGACATACAGATGTTTCTAACAAATAAATCATGTTATTCTTTGGACAGCCTCGGGGTAGAGATTGCGAAGAAATACTCGCACCCTGATCACTGAGAGAACACTTAATTTGCCTAGGCCTTCCATTCCCTTATTTCCTTTATTTCTATCCAAACGTAGGATTGCCAACAACCTCTTTTAGACACGTAATTGTGGTTCGATGTGGGAGCAAGATTTAATGAAAACAACTAACAAGCACAGCTAGCCTAGCATACTAATACACCTATGTACACTCACGAACTCTACAAAAAATCTCACTAAAAATAAATTAAAACAAAATAGTGTTGTCAAGCAAAGAATACATACACTGGTGGAGAAGTCTGAGAGTAGGCATATAAGGCCCGTCTCGTATGTTGAAAAACAGAGGAACGCTGTTGACCAGAACCAGATTCAGATGATTTTGACTGGAAAAAAAGAGAGAACTTGTCAGGAGTAAAAACAACAGACAGTCAAAACTAACATAACCACCACGCATAATCAACAGAAAGATAAAAGAAAAATACTAAAGCCCGTAACATAAGTCAAGACCATTTAGCAACTATGAGAGGGGACTTCTTCGGAAGCAAATCTTCGAGCACTGGTTCCAACCCTGGGTACTGCAGCAACAACAAGAACGTGACTCAGTCCTTGCCCAAGTATTGCAAGCCCACAGTTATGAGTAAGCACACAAAGAGAGAAATCATATCACCTAAAAATAACTAATTAATATGTACCTCTTCTGCAATACTCTGTCGAATTTTCCGTTGCACGGATGCCTTGACTTGATTTTGTCCAGATACCTCTTCATATGAAAATCTGCAACAATTGAATCAACAAAAATTTTATCATATAAGCATATCAAAAAAGCATAAACTTTCTTCACATTCATCAAGGAATATTTATGTTACAGGTACAAACTTTAGAAGAGGTGTGCAATGCTCCAGTAATAATAATTCATCAGTAATCAGCACAGGCATAGCCCATTCAACACAGTTGTCAAGGGTACATATCTTGGTCAATTCGGATCACCATGAACACTTCTAAAACAAGCCGTGACTGTGTTCCAAAGTGGGGTGTAATGTAACTTGCTTCCCGAACATGCATTAATATTCTGTTGTGAACATGGTCGAATTCTGTTACCAGGTTTCTTATAGAGTCCATCAAAAGAGTCGTTCTTATTCCATTCCTAATTCATAACCTGGATCACTTTTAATATTGATAATGAGACGCCTGCCTTTATAACGATATGAAAAGGGTCTAGGCTTGCTGAACTAAGCCTCAATTGATGAGAAAAGCTCGTTACTTTCTTAGTTATTCAAAACCTCTTCCTCATCTTTGAGGCATGGCTATCATGGTACATTCAGGTCTCTTTTCTGACAACTACCTAGTAAGATAACGGAGAAGTGCAGTAAGAATTCATATGAATTTCTTGCTTCATCACAAGAGAGTACGAGAAACCTCCAACACTTTCAATATATGGACCAAATTTTATCATCTAAGAATTAATCCATTGGTGTCAACTCTTAATTCTCAGCTTCCCCTGCCAAAATTATACTAGAATGTGTACATAGAAGGGTTTTCTCTTCATTCGTATGTCAACTTCAAAGACAAATGGTTCCACTAAGTGAGCATAGATTTGAGGACTTGAAGCAAACAACGGTGGGAATTACGAATCGACCCAGTGAGTGTGAATTTTACTACTCTCATTCAAGAATTAATCCAACGGTGTCAAATCATAATTCTCAGCTCCCCCTGCCAAAATTATACTAGAGTGTGTATAGTGCACAAGATCGTTTAAAGCTAAAGTTAACCTCCTTCAGGAATTCTGATTTCCTATGTACCAGGCGTGCTATCACTAGTGCATAACCCGTGCCCGAGGGCACGACCCCAAAGAAGAAGATTTATCTATGTTTTAGAATTTTTTAAATTTTTTTAATGAAATGCTTGGTATCTAGGATATGATGGGGATAAGCTATTCCACATGTCACATTTTGGGGGATAACTTATTCCCATAGCAGCTTAATATGTAGATGTGGCAGAAAAAGGGTTTTCTCATCATTCGTATGGCAACTTCAAAAACAAATGGATCCACTGAGTGAGCACAGATTTGAGAACTTGAAGAAGATGCAAGAACATGAATAAGCAAAACAACAGTGGGAATCGACCCAGAACACATTCGATTGAATATAGCAGAACCGCATTAGAATGGACATGAAATCGAATTAGTCTGGAGAGAGAGAACTTACTTCTTGAACATTTTCGATCTACGAAGAAGAGAGTGCCTTCAACGAATTTGAGTGTCAACCCTGCCTTTCCTAGGGTTTATGGAAGAGAGAAGAAGGTACGAACCAGGGGATGATGTAACCGATCTGAATAAGGAAACTTGGCACGCTTACAAATCAAGCTAATTTCGGTGCCTAGAAATTAATTTATTGAAGTATTGGGCCTACCGTGTAAATAGTTACGGTAATAGTTTTAGTCCCGAAATTGAAATTCTTACATTCATGGCACGTTCCCGTTTTTCGAATTAGTTAGGGCATCTCCAACCCATGTGTTTTTCCCCCTCCCCTCACCTCCCCCTCCCCCTCCCCCATGGGCCCACTATTTTCCCCCTCCCCCTCCCTTTCCCCCAAACTACTACTCGTCTCCAACCATGTGGGGGGATGGGGAGGAGTGTTATGGGGATAAATTTTGTCTTGGGTGAGGGCATCCCCTTCCCCCACGGGGCCACTATTTTCCCCCTACCTTTCCCCCAAACTACTACTCGTCTCCAACCATGTGAGGGGAGGGGGAGGGATGTTATGGGGATAAATTTTGTCTTGGGTGACGACATTGGGAGGGGTGCTATGGGGATAAATTTTGCAAAATTTATCCCCATAGCACCCCTCCCCCTCCCCCCATTGGGTTGGACATGAACCGTATTTTTATACGGTTTTCTCCAACCCCCTCCCCATCCCCCATAGGATTGGAGATGCCCTTAGATTGAACTACTCTGCACATAAGAGTTGTTAAATTGGAATTAATTATAAATCCTAACTTAGATGGAGAAACAGTGTCAAAGCGGTTGAAGTTATGGCACTGCAACTCACTATCGAAATGGCTTTAGAAATGAACATCAGAAACTTCATGATCTAAAGAGATGTCGAATTACTCGTCAAACAGTCAGCAGCGATGGAGAGAGAAAGGGAAGAGGATAAGTCTCCTGTGAAGTTCATCACGAAAGAGATCTAATTGTTGCACTTCTCCATAGTGGAAAGGAAATTTGTATCGCGACAATTCAATTTCAGTGTGCATGCCATGGCACAGCAAGTAGCAGCACTTGTTAATGTCCAATATTGGACAACTCACCCACATTTGTGGTTGAAAGCTATAATAGAGGTGAATAAGTAATTGTTGTAACAGTTGAGTTCTTTAATTAAACTATTCCTTCTCTAAAAAAAATATAAGTACTACGTTTGGTGAATGAAAACTACAGTATCTTAAACACTACATTCTCATTAATTACAGTCAATATCTCGCCTGCAATTAGTCCATCTCGAAAAATAAGACTAATGCGGAAAACACAAGTGCGCTTGTGAAAAATAATTAAATTGATCATCAAGAAGAAAATCAATAACGCATGAGACCCTTTTCGTTGTAGTATTGAGGGGGTGTTAAATTTCTAAATGCTTGTATTAGTTGGTTGTGAGGTGTCATACAGTCAAATGGCACATGTCACGTGATACAAAGTTTGAGTTTGTTTCTTATTACTTTCTTCGTGAGTTCTCATACAGTCAAATGACACTTGTCACATGAGACAAAGTTTTAGTTTGTTTCTTATTCCTCTCCCTGTTAGTATCTAATATTCCTGGTCCTTTTTAGTTTTTGGTTTTTGTCTAATTCTTTCATCGCAAGGAGATTCTCTAAATGAAATGCACAACTTCATATATTGATCATTTACCCAAGTTATGCAGATTATGATAGGTATCTATCATGTTCTGGCTTTGTTGTGAACAAAACAAGCTATGAAAACAAATCAATGCATTGATTTCATCATCAATTTAATTAGTTTCATAAACATCCATATATGAGTATTCTTGAAGAAAACGTACAATGGCAAGTTAAATCATTGCTAGTTTGATCAACCCGAGCAATTAGGTATATTCATTTGCTATTATCAATCTACTTCAATCACTATGGCGAGAGCAGATCTTATAGTTGGAATATTTGGTAATTATATAGAATTATGCGTGCTATCCTTGTATATTTCGTGTTCACCTCTTATATTGAAATTGTGCCTCAAATTTTATTTTTTATATGCAGGCAACATATTTTACATCCTTACATTTCTTGCTCCGCTGTAAGTGTTGATACTAATTGACATTTGATTTTTTAGAAGTTTCACTTATAAACATTTAAACTATTATAGAAGTGCTTATATTCAAATTAACTAATTTTATAAGGGGACTTTCATGAGATTCTGAAGAACAAATTGGTTGAAGATTACAGCATAACTCCATATGTAACGACGTTGTTGGGCACAAATTTGTGGACCTTTTATTGACCTATTGATCCCAACGATGGGCTTCTAATCGTGACTGTAAATAGTGTTGGAGTTGTCTCGCAACTAGTGTATGTCGTTTTGTTCCTCATACGTGCTCCAAAGCAAAAAAGGGTAAGAATGCGTTCTTAGATTATATGGTTACTTTCTCTATTGGACATATCAAATTATTATGTGTCTTAAACTATCGCATTATTTTTTGGGTCAATTACTTAATAGCCACCTCCAGTATATTGTAATGATCCATGTCCCTCTCCTAGTTTCAAAATATTATTATTACCACCTCCAGTTGCTGATTGTAAACAATCAACAACTGGGGTAAAATTCCGTTAACTTTTAAACTCTGTCAGGGATAATATTGTCGCTTCAAAAAATATATATTAAAAAAAACAAAAAATGTTCAAGATTTTTTTTTTTTTAAATTTTTGCAGACAAGATGAAGAAAAGATTGAGAACAAGATAAGTCCATAATCAGACCATGCCCAATTCCACCACTGTGATCAACCCATCTTTGTCCCCATCAAGCACATTAAAAGCATCCTCCAAATCGCTCTCATCATCACCATCGCCATCCTCTGTTTCTTCCACTTTCTTCACTTTCTTTCCCCACAAACGAATCGAACAACCCACAAAATTCGTCGATGTCGGTTGAACCATCGCCGGTGGAATCCAATTTTTCCACCGTGTCGGCGATCTCTGCCTCCGTCATGTGGATCCCGATGTTCTTGAACGATTCCTTCAGCTCCTTCTTTGATTTGTTGTCTGGTGGTTGTTCTTCACCTCCTCTATCTGGGTCATGAGGATTTGAAGGAGAAATAGGATGGAGGAGTTGCAGAGCCAATCATCCCCCCTTCTTCTCAATGACCAAGAAAAACGACAGAGCATCGGCGTTGAGCCTCCTCCTTTTTCTTCAAACTCATGAAACCAATCGTTCTCCCTCTCGATCGATCCCATGACTCTGTCCCTTTCTTCGAACCCAGAGCACCGCCGGATCTGAAATCGCTGCGGAAAATCTGGGTGTTATTGGCGATTAATGGCTTTTCGTCGGGATTTGGGCAGATGGTAGGGTGGAGAAGGTTGATTTCTGGTGGTGATTGGGGGTGGGTGATTTGATTGGAAAATGAGGAGGAAGATGAAGGGGGTCGAATTTCGAAGGTTTAGGTCTCAACTGGGTTGGATTTTTTTTGGTTTGGGTATTGAGATGGCGGTGATGGCATGGGTGGTGGTGATGGTGGTGTTCGTTGCCGGTAACAGTGATGGTTTTAATATTGAAGCTCGCCGGATTCTGAGTTTTTGGTGGCGGCGATGGTGGCGGTGCGGCGATCGATATGTCTTGTTCTTGATGTTCATATATTTTTTACTAGCCAACTTTGCCACTCAAATACTGTTAGTTAACGGAAATTTGTGGACGGAAAATATTCCCGATGTTAATTGTTTGCAATCAGCAACTGGAGGTGGTAATAAGAGTATTTTGAAACTGGGGGTTGGACATGAATCATTACCCTATACTGAAAATGGCTAATAAGTAATTGACCCTTATTTTTTTAAGTTCAAATCTCTTAGTTTGCTGGTGCTACTAAACATAGGAGTATTGACTCCGGTCATTATTGTGACACTAGTAGTATTTCATGGAAGTGCACGACGTACTTTCATTGGGATTTTGTGTGCCACTGGCACAATTTGAATGTACGCAGCCCTTATAAAAGTTATTGTAAGTAGTAGTGTCATTTTTTTACCACCTTACGAATACTCATACTACATTTCATCATTTAAATGGTTGGTATTATGTGTTTAATCTGACAATTTAACACTCGTGTCATGTATATAGGGGAGAATGATAAGAACAAAGAGCGTGAAGTACATGCACTTCTTCCTATCATTATTTTTATTCCTCAATGCCAGAATTTGGTTCACATTTGCCATACTATTTAGAGATCTATATGTAAGTCAAGCCAGTCACATGCTATGTTACCAACTCTTTGAAGTTGTCATATTCACATATTTAAATGAAATTTAATTTGAATATCACAATGTTCAACGATTATAGGTGTCAAATGCAGTCGGGATATTATTGGGATCTTGGCAATTGGTCATCTGCATGACTTACAAGATGAAATAATCATGCCACGAGTCAGTCGTTGAAGAAGATGAATCAACTATCGCAATTGAAGAAGGTTTTAAGGTGACACAAACTGAGATAAATAACAAAATTGGTATTGAAGAGTCCAACACCATCAAAGGCCGTAGCGCCTCAAGTCGATCATTATCTAGACAGTACAGTCTCCACCGAGCAATGAAAACACTTTCCTTAAGCTCAGTAAAAAAGGAACATGCTGAGTTATCACATGAAGTTGATGTTGAAAATAGAAATAGTCATTAATTTTATCCACATATTTATATCAAAATCTCTCAATCAATAAAAGAAAAAACTCTACATTGTGTTCTTTTATTTATTTTGAAAAACTTGATAAGTGAGGTAGTATTTTTTGTTGTTTAAAACCTCTATTATGTAGTCCAATATTTGTGGATGCTAGTTGATTAATTTATAATACAGGGACCAACGAAGACAATTTATCAATCATCAATTTTGGTCTACACTTGTAGCATTTATATTCCTTAATCATGTAATAAAGCGCACAATATATCAAACAAAGGCTACATAAGTGCACAAACATATTTGATGTCCATACGTAAGTGCACGTATTGAACCCAATCAAAATTTAACCGCCGAGAATGTTTGATATGTTGGCAAGGGCAGTCTCCAATAATGCTCACGAATACACATAAACTTCTCTTATGGTTTCAAATGTAAATCACACTACTAATTAGTAATTTATAATATACAACAAGGTTTACCTTGCTTTGAAATATTCTATGCTCTGTGTCCTCCTTCTACTTACTAAAGACTTCAAATTTACTTAATTCTCTTTTATAGAAAACGAAGTTGGGTGTGTGTTGATGATCATCGGTGGAATTTACAAAGTTGAAGTTTTTTCTCACTTATGCCAGGTTGCTTATGAGTGTTGTAGAACTCCAAATATTTGATTCTTACGTACGAATCGATAGCTGTGGTGGTTGTCACGTATTGAGACCGTTGTAGTCGGATGTTTTTTCTTTAAGTAGATAGTTATCAATTTTAGAGGAAATAAGAAACCATGAGCGTCTAGATTCTTTTTTTTACAGTGTTATATTTCATACATGCGCGAGTTGTTGATTAGAAGTCGCCCGATGTTTCTTTCTTTTGCAGTTGGTTCAGAGTAAACTACCTTATTTCGATTAATGGTTAGAAAGCCAATGGGTAGACAATAGTCAAGTAAAACCCATGCTCGTTCGACGGGAGACTTCCGTTGAGGCTATGGTATGACCTTTAAACGATGGAGATTTATGTGGCACATGTCTCACATGACGTGTTGTCTTGTGGAGGTTGACGATTAAAACATAACTTAACTTGTTTGTGATTTTCTGGTCACTTTGGTATTCGTTTTTTCACACCGGAGAATGGTGTTGGTTGGCATGCAGGGATGGGAAACTATTTTTGCGCTTTTTGCCTGGGTTTCTCTATAACATCAACAATTTTTGACATAGGATGTGTTGGATGGGGAGAACTTCAAGGTAATTTGGAGACTGCCGCCAAGGACGTAGGGAATTTTCTTAGTAGCTCGTGAAAACTTATAAATATAACGTTTGTAAAGTAAAAACACTAAGACTCGATTCGGAGGTTTGATTATCCTCACTCCGAAGTTAACCAAAACCTCAGCCCCAAAATTTGTATTTTTTACATCCAGCTCATTTTCGACTCACATAAAAGTCAAAATCTCAAAACTGAAATATTCGTATCAAAACACAGCACATGTTAGTTTTCTAAACCATAATACTTTGTAATCCAAACAAGGCCTAAATGTCTTGCTAGTCCCATTTTTTTTTGGCGAAAAACAAAACATATCATTTCACAAAGAGAAAAGAGTCCTTACAATGAAAACCAAGTTAAGACCCAAAATAAGCCATCCAAGCCTACACGAATAAAACATAACAGCACCCACCAAATACCAAACAAATTCCTAGCACAAAATCAAAAAGGAGCCAAACCCCGGGCTCACAGCTACCCATACATAATAATACAGCAACATAACTTCGATTTCAATTCATAAATTTCATGGATGAGCTGACTGATCCTTGGCCTCCATATGTCCTTCTTCTGCAAGCAGTTGAAAAGAAAAGGATTAGAAACAACAATTTCAGCATGTTGATGCTCAGAAGTAGAAAGCCACTGCATTGCATCCAAGATGGACTGAATAGTAGCAGCATGGCAGCTGAGATTAGTTTGTCCCTCCATTCGCATAATAATCCTGGTAGCAGAAGAGATGCTCCAACCAGCTGTTTTAATTTTCCTTCTTTTGCAGAATTTTGTCTGTATAAGCACTTTCCTTCTGCCACAAGGGCCTCCCCAAATCTGCAGCTCAGAACTCAAACAATTTCTTGTAGAGTATGCAACAGAAGTGGACGATGAACTTAATAGCTCATGTAAATCAGTGGCACAAATTTTTGTTTTTATCAAAAGTTGAGAAGTAAGCTTGCTTGTTCTAGAATTGAATTCCATCTGCTCTGTGGTATTGAATATCACCTGGTTTCTCACCTTCCATGTTTCCCACAAAACAGCTGTGATCCAAGCAATGAGACTAATATTTTGACAAGAAATAAGAGACCTAATGACATGTTTTAGAGAAAGTGAATGACTGAGATTTATAGAATTTGAATTACTTTTCCAAATAGCTCTGGATATGGGGCAATGAAGGAAGAGGTGTGAAGCAGACTCAGGCTCAGAGGCACAGAGAGGACAAAGAGGGCTCAAATTTAACCCAAAAGAGCTAAGTCTCTCTCTGGTAGGCAATCTCTCAAGGACAACTTGCCACAAGAAAAGCTGGATTTTGTATGGAAGCTTAATTTTCCAGAAATCTTTCCAAGGGAAAGCAAAGTCAACTTCAGCAGCTGGACTGAAATTTCTTGTGGCAAGAATCTCAACGAAAGAACTTTTAAGAAGGCCCTCATAGAAGAGATTACATTTAAGTTGTGAGGAAGAACTAGGCCCCCAATAAATTTTGTCCTCAAATTGTTTATTGGGAAGGTCATAAGAAATGATTTTTTGCGCCAACCACTTGGGGAAAAGATGAAAAATCTTAACCCTATCCCACCTTCTGTTATTTGGGAGCATAAGCTCAGATACCATCTTAGTTTGTTCCCCAATAGACCCCTTCTCATCCAAGTGCCATTTGAAAGAAGCAGGAGGAATATCTTCCAACCACCTATCCTTCCTCAGATCAATCCTGTTTCCTTTCCCCACCTCCCACATTAAGTCCTTGGTGACTTCTTTTTTCATCCTACAAATACTCCTCCATCCCCAAGAGGAAGACCCAGACAAAGTTTTTCTGTTGATAAAGGGTTTTCTTTTACAGTATCTGGAAAGGAGAAAGGCAGAAAATGGAGATGTGGGTTTAGAAATAATTTTCCAAGTTTGTTTAGCAAGGAGACTCCTGTTAAATAAACCTGGATCTTTAATCCCTAAACCCCCTTTATGGAAAGGAAGACAGAGTTTGTACCACCCCACCCCATGCATACCTCTAGAGTTAGCTTCCCCTTTCCAAAAGAAATTTGCTAGAATAGATTTAATCTTTGCAATGACAGAGTTGGGAAAAAGGAAAACAGAAAAGGGGTAAACAAGCTGACCATTAAGAACAGATTTTATTAATGTCAGTCTGCCAGCTTTGTTTAATAATTTCCCTTTCCAAACAGCACAACAATTTTCAATTCTTTCAATGTAGCTTTTGTAGAAATCATTCTCATTTTTCCCAACTGCTAGCCTGAGCCCTAAGTACTTATCCACATCATTATTGGAATTAACTCCCAGTTGGCTATACAGGTGACCCTTGACCCTGTCATCACAGTTTGGACTGATTTTCAAAGAGCTTTTATCAAAGTTCAACATTTGACCAGATTGCATGCAGTAACTGTTAAGTAAAGACTTGAGAACATAACCAGTGTCTTGTTTAACTTTGAAAAATAACAATGTATCATCAGCAAACTGTAAGTGAGTAAGGCTTAAACCATTTTCTGTATGTTTAATGCCTTCTAATGCACCCGTAGAGGCTGCGTTATAAAGTGATGCAGACAAGGCCTCAGAACAAAGATTGAATAAAAAAGAGGACAGAGGATCCCCCTGTCTAAGTCCACAACCAGGAGAGAAGAAATCAGAATGTGACCCATTAACAAGCACCGAGTAAGAAACTGTAGTAACACAGCTCATAATAAGAGAAATGAAATGAGAGGGGAAGCCAAATTTGAGAAGCACCTGATTGAGGATTTAACAACCCTGCGTTCAATTACCCACTTTTGTCTTGTTACATGTTTAACAGCCTTGCATTGAACCACCCGCGTTGTATTGTTATGTGTGCACATTAGAACTGCATACTTGCATTGGGAGATTCGATTTCTAATTGCTTTGGGCGATTTGATTTATGCTTGGGCGCTTTGATTTATACCTGCGTTGGGAGATTGGTTTACCTTAAGCTTCGGGGACGAAGCTTTGTTTTAAGGGAGATGTGATGTAATACCCCGATATTTTCGGGGGTATTTTTGGGAGTTTTACGAATTTTCGGGGCCATTGGTGGGTATTATAAAAGTAGTTTTATTTACTATACAGTTTTTGTTTTCATAGTATGATTATTACTATTATTATTATTATTGTTATTATTATTATTATTATTATTATTATTATTATTACTACTACTACTATTACTACAACTACTACTATGTTTATTATAATTAGTTTTAACAAAAAGTAATTGTGTTTCCTTTAGAAGATAGTTTTTCTTCCTATTATAATTATCATTATTAGTGTTATAGTTATTATTAACATTATTTTATTACTTTTATTTTATCAAAAACTTTTGTTTTTAAAGATTACTGTTGTTTTAGTTAGTTATGTGTATAGAAGTTGGTAAAGTGTAACGGGTCGTGTAATGTTTATAACGTGACCAAAAGTGTGACTTTTATTTTATTGCGTAGCCGACCACCGCGTGACTGGTGCACCACCCACACATTAACATTTCTCCCATCATCTTCTTCCTTACCTTCCATACGCAGAGACAAAATTTTTCCTTTGATTTCTCCGGCAGACCCACCCACGGCAAGGTCAAAATCGACCTCCTCTTCACCCAAATTTCGTCCAGATTCATCACTAGTCAGTCGAAGACCCAATCTTGGCATCAATTTCGCCAATTATCACCCCAAATCGGAGCCGAGATTACCTCTCGTCGAATGACGATTTCAATCGGGTTTCACCCAAGCTCTCTTTCTCTCTTCCTCTCGTCACTCTCTCACGCTCCCTCTTCCTCTCTCTCTCGCTGCTCTGCTTTCCGGAGAAGACCCAGCCGACGACGCCGCCGAACCAGGCCAACCCAGCGCCCGACGACGCCGCCGAACCGGGTCGACCCAGCGCCAGCGACGCCGGCGAACCCAGCCCCGCCGTCGCCGTCCCCTGCGTCGCCGAACCCCCGACGCCGCCCCTCTGCTCGTCCCAGCCGTCGTCTCCACCACCGCCACTCTCCCCTGTTCGTCCCTCTCTGTCCCGGCGAAGCCCAGACCGCGGCAGAAACAAATCTCCGCCACCGCCGACTTCTCCTTCGGTTCTCCGATCGGTAAACACCCCAAGCTCCGTTGACTACTCCAATTCAATTCCCTACTTTCAATTTCACTTGTGGGTCATTGCATATCATTGTGGGTTTTGGGTTGATAATGTTTGAGGATGGTGTTACAGTAGTGTTTGGGGAAGATAATGAATTGAGTGTGGGTGTAAAAAGGGGGGTGCCAAAAGTGTTATTAGTGAAACTGGTGGGGGTGACTTTTGTAAAATATGAAACTTTGTGGGTATGTTCTTATAGTTCAGACAATATGTTTTCTTTATATATTGACAAAGTGTAAATCTAAATTGTTTTAACATAATACAAACTAGTTTTTTATTTTCGTATATATATATACACTATTAAAAATAAGTTCAACAATCTTTTTTTTCTGAAAATAAATTTATATTATTATAAACGTTGAATCGATATTTTATTTATATTATATGTTCTTGACGACTAAATGGTCATTTTGTATATATTCGGAAAATAAGATCTTTTCACTTAATAACATTGTTGGTACTAATATGACTTTTGTAACAATATTTGACCCTTTAGATTTTAATGAAAGTTCACATTTATTTTTATAACGATATTGTCAAATTAGAATAACTACCTTTTTATTTATATAAAGTAAATCGACCTTCGTAAATAAATATTCTAGATTATTAAATAAAGTTTCTTTACCTCAATTATTCTTTTTATATTTATACACCAATATTTTTCTTAATAAATATATATTCAAAATGTGCAACTCGTGACTAGTAAAATATAATTGGTTGGGGGGTTGCACTTGCATTCATATAGGACATTTAATTGTAATTGTTGCGTGAACGAAAATGTGTTAATATAGGATTATGTGATATTGTAGATTCAGAATTCGTAGGAGACGAACTCGTTGAGGACCCCTACTACTAGCTGCGTGCTTGCTTGTGTGTGAAGCTCTATCTGTTTTCAGGTAAGTTTATGCGCACAATACTTTAACTATCAAAATGTTTCTTGGCGTGTGTACTTGTGTTTCAAACAACGGTTTAAAGTCTTGAAATTTGAGAATCTCTATTGCAAATATTCTTTTGAAAGATATGTGGTTACTTCTGAATTTCGAACCGATGTTTCTAAAATGATCTTGTGGAATATAAATGAACGATAAATGATATGGGGCGATGTACAGAGGATGTGTGTGAAGGCTACGGCCGGAGGCGCACGTGAGACGACCTCCTAGGGTTTCATACCCTACCCTATACGGGTTTATAAAATTGTGAAAGCTATAGAGTACTACCTATGCATGTGTGGGTCACAACTGTATAGGGGTGTCGACACTTAAGGTCTTTTAGCTATGTGATGGGCGGGGTAGTGTCGGGCTACCTACAAACGCTCTGGGTGAATTGGGATGGACTGTGATATCCCAAGAGGTACCTCTGTGATGATATTATTGCATCGTGACCTCTCTGTGGACATTCGTTACCCGCTGGGCTCTAATACGCCTCAGCTCAACTAATAATTTAAAATGTGGAATCTCTTCAGTTACATTCTTTTTATTCTTTCAGCCAAAACTCTGTTTTACATATTGTGGTATATTTCTTACTCAGTTTTTACTGATAAAATGTTTTGCTGCGTCGGCTTTTGCTATTTTAAAACCGCAGGTTTGACTAAGCTAGCTGGGATGGAACGCGCACACAAGTCAAAGAGTAGGATTGACTAGCAAACATATTGTAGTAGATGTTTCTTTTGGATTTCAAACCAAGCTTTATTATTTCTGTACCAAAAATTGTTGGAGGTTTCCTCCTTTTATTTCAATAAAGTATTCTTTGGATTATCGTTAAGTCGAACTAGCAGGAACCGTAGGATCCGGGTTGTTGCAGATGGTATCAGAGCCGACGGTTCCAACGCTAGTGCGACTTTTCGATTTCCATTTAATAAAGATTAATTATAATTGGGAACTTTTTCAAAATTTAAAATGGACATAGGACAACTAAAACCGGAAATTAAAACTAAACAAGCCGGGGATTTGGGTTAGCTTAGCCGTTGTTTAAATTTTCCTAGCGTGTTGTATATTGTCTGGAAATCCGTATTAATCGTGGATAGATAAATTGCTGTGTGACTGCAACTTGTTAAGTTGTTAGCTATCCATGTTACATACTTGCTTTATTTGAGTTTATTTCCGTCGAGTATTGAGATTGACGCTGATGTTATCGAGTTCATGTTCACCACTGATGATGAGGAGTAGTTCCACGCCCATCCCACCCTTAGGGTTATCGTTTATTGCTTTTCTTTACCACGAGAGCGAACATTTCGTTTGTTAGGAGTTGCTATTTACTTTTGGGATTGTGTTGTTCATTTTACTATTTAAATTGCATGGGGATTATTCAATGGGTTGAGTAATAAATGTTTACTTGTTGAAAACTTATGTGGTGTATGTATGTGGAATGGAGTACGTTCTTTTCTATCTGGAGCATTATTTTCCTTCATATCATCTACCTTGCTGAGAAGACAGACTTACCAACTCCTACCCCAAATATCTATCTTCATCTCTGCGCTTAGTGGAGAAGTCGTACCTTGTAATACCATATACCTCGAATTCAACCTAGATGTCTTAAGAGCCAAGCTACCTTCTGATCTGATTCTTTTCGATCTTGGTAACCTAGACATCACCTTAGATATGGACTGACTTACCAAATACAAAGCAACCATAGAGTGTGCCAACCCAAAAGTTAGATTTTGTGGACCCGAAAGGTGAACGTCCATCCTATGGAAGTATAACCAGTGGACCCAAAATTCAAATCGTGTCAACCTTAACCATCCTCTCATATGTGATGATTTATACAATATCTCCTATACAATCCAGCACTTCGTGTGGTCCGATAAATCTGGAACTCAGTTTTCCTTTCTGTTTAAAACAAATAACCCTTTTGTAGGTGAAACCACCATGAACACTTTGTCGCCATTCTTGAACTCCAATAACCTCTTCTTGAAATCCTCTCAAGTATCTTGTCGATCACGGATCACCTTCATCCTTTGCTGAATCATCTCAATCTGGTTTGTCGAGTCCTCGATCATTTGTTTTCCAAGAATAATCGTCTCTCCATTTTTACTCCAACACAGTCGTGTCCTGCATTCCTCCTATGCAATACCTCGCAGGATGTCATCCCTATGCTAGCATGATAGCTGATTATAAGTGGAAAATTGTCCATCCATGAACCTCCAAAGTCCAAAATTCATGCCCTTAGCATGTCTTCTAACGTTTCAATCGTTCGTTCAGTCTATCCATCCGTAGCTGATCGAGATTCCGTGTTGAACCTAGTCTCAGTGCCCATGGCCTATGCAGCTCTTTCGAGAAATGTGATATGAAGTTTGAATCCCTATCTGAAATAATCAAGCTTGTTACTCCGTTTAATCTTACCGCATTCTTGATGTATGAGTCCACCCTCTTTTCCATGTTCCAAGTTTCCTTCACAGAAATGAATCTTGTCGTCTTGTTCAGTCCATCGACTACCATCTAGATCTGGATCAACCCATTCGTCAAAACAGGTAGAGCTGTAACAAATTCCATTGAGATAGAGTCCCATTTCTAATCTCCAATTATTGCAATATCCCGTCTGGTCTCTTGTGCTCGAGCCTGACCTTTTGACAAGTCAATCACCGAAAGTTTCTTTTGACAAAATCGACTATTTTCCTTCTTCATATCTTTCCACCACAAGTACTATTCCAAATCCTTGTATAACTTGCCTTTTCCTGGATGTACCGATTATGGTGTGTTATGAGTTTCCTTCGTAATCTTCTCTTTTACATCCGCACATTTCATTAGTACACACCATCTTTTCTTGAAATTCACTATACCATCTTTCTCCACTTTGGAATCGAATGCGTCGCCTTTGTTAATTCTCTCCTTCATCTTTTGTAAGAACATTTCTTTCTGTGATTCATTTATCTCTACAAAGACTTCTGTCACTATTGTCAAATTACATAGCATGTTACTCGTGGTTCTCTTCATGCAAACTCAAATCTCTAGCTCACGAAACTCTCCGCAAAGCTTAATTGGCAAACCCCACATTGTTATGATTCGTCTTTCAGCTCAATGCATTCGCTACTACATTAGTTTTTCCTTCGTGGTATTCGATATTGATGTCGAAGCCCTTCACTAACTCTAGCAACCTTCTTTGGCACATATTCAACTCCTTCTGGGTGAATATGCTCTTCAGGCTCTTGTCATCTATAAGGAACTTGCAAGTCGTACCTTTGATATAATGTCTCCTGATCTTCATTGCAACACAAAGACTGCCAACTCCAAATCATGAGCATGGTAATTCTTGTCATAAGACTTTTGCTGCCTAGAAGCATAAGCGATCACCTTGCCAGTTTTTCTTTGCATTAAAACACATCCTATCCCAGGCTTGAACGCATCGTTTTAGTTTTCAAATTCTTTTCTTCAATTGGTAACATTATCACATGTGCTGACTTCATCATATCCTTCAGCGTTTGTATTGGGTAGACTCTATAACGTTTTTCACGACCCAAACTCAAAAGCTTATGTTCCTGACCCGAATCATATCCTCGTTGCGAGCACGTCGAACTTGATCTCTCCCTTACCGACACCTCTTCGACCAAATTCGACTCGAGTGACGGGGACGTCACTCCTTTTAAGGGAGATGTGATTTAACAACCCTGCGTTCAATTACCCACTTTTGTCTTGTTACATGTTTAACAGCCTTGCATTGAACCACCCGCGTTGTATTGTTATGTGTGCACATTAGAACTGCATACTTGCATTGGGAGATTCGATTTCTAATTGCTTTGGGCGATTTGATTTATGCTTGGGCGCTTTGATTTATACCTGCGTTGGGAGATTGGTTTACCTTAAGCTTCGGGGACGAAGCTTTGTTTTAAGGGAGATGTGATGTAATACCCCGATATTTTCGGGGGTATTTTTGGGAGTTTTACGAATTTTCGGGGCCATTGGTGGGTATTATAAAAGTAGTTTTATTTACTATACAGTTTTTGTTTTCATAGTATGATTATTACTATTATTATTATTATTGTTATTATTATTATTATTATTATTATTATTATTATTATTATTACTACTACTATTACTACAACTACTACTATGTTTATTATAATTAGTTTTAACAAAAAGTAATTGTGTTTCCTTTAGAAGATAGTTTTTCTTCCTATTATAATTATCATTATTAGTGTTATAGTTATTATTAACATTATTTTATTACTTTTATTTTATCAAAAACTTTTGTTTTTAAAGATTACTGTTGTTTTAGTTAGTTATGTGTATAGAAGTTGGTAAAGTGTAACGGGTCGTGTAATGTTTATAACGTGACCAAAAGTGTGACTTTTATTTTATTGCGTAGCCGACCACCGCGTGACTGGTGCACCACCCACACATTAACATTTCTCCCATCATCTTCTTCCTTACCTTCCATACGCAGAGACAAAATTTTTCCTTTGATTTCTCCGGCAGACCCACCCACGGCAAGGTCAAAATCGACCTCCTCTTCACCCAAATTTCGTCCAGATTCATCACTAGTCAGTCGAAGACCCAATCTTGGCATCAATTTCGCCAATTATCACCCCAAATCGGAGCCGAGATTACCTCTCGTCGAATGACGATTTCAATCGGGTTTCACCCAAGCTCTCTTTCTCTCTTCCTCTCGTCACTCTCTCACGCTCCCATTTCCTCTCTCTCTCGCTGCTCTGCTTTCCGGAGAAGACCCAGCCGACGACGCCGCCGAACCAGGCCAACCCAGCGCCCGACGACGCCGCCGAACCGGGTCGACCCAGCGCCAGCGACGCCGGCGAACCCAGCCCCGCCGTCGCCGTCCCCTGCGTCGCCGAACCCCCGACGCCGCCCCTCTGCTCGTCCCAGCCGTCGTCTCCACCACCGCCACTCTCCCCTGTTCGTCCCTCTCTGTCCCGGCGAAGCCCAGACCGCGGCAGAAACAAATCTCCGCCACCGCCGACTTCTCCTTCGGTTCTCCGATCGGTAAACACCCCAAGCTCCGTTGACTACTCCAATTCAATTCCCTACTTTCAATTTCACTTGTGGGTCATTGCATATCATTGTGGGTTTTGGGTTGATAATGTTTGAGGATGGTGTTACAGTAGTGTTTGGGGAAGATAATGAATTGAGTGTGGGTGTAAAAAGGGGGGTGCCAAAAGTGTTATTAGTGAAACTGGTGGGGGTGACTTTTGTAAAATATGAAACTTTGTGGGTATGTTCTTATAGTTCAGACAATATGTTTTCTTTATATATTGACAAAGTGTAAATCTAAATTGTTTTAACATAATACAAACTAGTTTTTTATTTTCGTATATATATATACACTATTAAAAATAAGTTCAACAATCTTTTTTTTCTGAAAATAAATTTATATTATTATAAACGTTGAATCGATATTTTATTTATATTATATGTTCTTGACGACTAAATGGTCATTTTGTATATATTCGGAAAATAAGATCTTTTCACTTAATAACATTGTTGGTACTAATATGACTTTTGTAACAATATTTGACCCTTTAGATTTTAATGAAAGTTCACATTTATTTTTATAACGATATTGTCAAATTAGAATAACTACCTTTTTATTTATATAAAGTAAATCGACCTTCGTAAATAAATATTCTAGATTATTAAATAAAGTTTCTTTACCTCAATTATTCTTTTTATATTTATACACCAATATTTTTCTTAATAAATATATATTCAAAATGTGCAACTCGTGACTAGTAAAATATAATTGGTTGGGGGGTTGCACTTGCATTCATATAGGACATTTAATTGTAATTGTTGCGTGAACGAAAATGTGTTAATATAGGATTATGTGATATTGTAGATTCAGAATTCGTAGGAGACGAACTCGTTGAGGACCCCTACTACTAGCTGCGTGCTTGCTTGTGTGTGAAGCTCTATCTGTTTTCAGGTAAGTTTATGCGCACAATACTTTAACTATCAAAATGTTTCTTGGCGTGTGTACTTGTGTTTCAAACAACGGTTTAAAGTCTTGAAATTTGAGAATCTCTATTGCAAATATTCTTTTGAAAGATATGTGGTTACTTCTGAATTTCGAACCGATGTTTCTAAAATGATCTTGTGGAATATAAATGAACGATAAATGATATGGGGCGATGTACAGAGGATGTGTGTGAAGGCTACGGCCGGAGGCGCACGTGAGACGACCTCCTAGGGTTTCATACCCTACCCTATACGGGTTTATAAAATTGTGAAAGCTATAGAGTACTACCTATGCATGTGTGGGTCACAACTGTATAGGGGTGTCGACACTTAAGGTCTTTTAGCTATGTGATGGGCGGGGTAGTGTCGGGCTACCTACAAACGCTCTGGGTGAATTGGGATGGACTGTGATATCCCAAGAGGTACCTCTGTGATGATATTATTGCATCGTGACCTCTCTGTGGACATTCGTTACCCGCTGGGCTCTAATACGCCTCAGCTCAACTAATAATTTAAAATGTGGAATCTCTTCAGTTACATTCTTTTTATTCTTTCAGCCAAAACTCTGTTTTACATATTGTGGTATATTTCTTACTCAGTTTTTACTGATAAAATGTTTTGCTGCGTCGGCTTTTGCTATTTTAAAACCGCAGGTTTGACTAAGCTAGCTGGGATGGAACGCGCACACAAGTCAAAGAGTAGGATTGACTAGCAAACATATTGTAGTAGATGTTTCTTTTGGATTTCAAACCAAGCTTTATTATTTCTGTACCAAAAATTGTTGGAGGTTTCCTCCTTTTATTTCAATAAAGTATTCTTTGGATTATCGTTAAGTCGAACTAGCAGGAACCGTAGGATCCGGGTTGTTGCAGAGGAAATCCCAGTTGATCCTATCAAAGGCCTTAGACATATCCAGTTTCAGACAACCATATGCAGGTTTATTGTGAGATTTGGAATTGTTCATGTAGTGAACACAATCATGAGCCAAACACACATTGTCAGCAATGTTTCTACCAGCCATGAAACCAGTTTGATTCCAAGAGATGATATTAGGAAGAACCTTTTTTAATCTATTTGCTAAAGTCTTAGCAATAATTCTGTAAAGCACATTTGTTAAACTCAGAGGCCTGTAATCGTTAACACTTTCTGGAGCACTAGATTTGGGCAACAAGAAAATCAAAGTTCTATTTGTCTCTCTAAGCATAACCCCAGACTTAAGAAAAGAAAAAACAGCTTTGAATATTGAATCTTTAATGAGCTCCCAATTCTTCTGAAAGAAGACAGGGGGCATACCATCAAAACCTGGAGCTTTTAGAGGCCCCATACTGAAAACAGCTTTCTCAATCTCCTTTTCAGTAAAAGGAGCAGAAAGAGTCCATTGGTCCTGCTCAGAAAGTTTGTTATTAATAAAATCAAGAATGGGATATGAAGGAGAAGAAGGGGAAGAGTTAGAGACTTGGAAAATGTTTTTGAAGTGCTCAAAAAAGACCTGTTTAATTTGATCCTCATCAGAGAATATAGTCCCATCATTTGATTTGATGTACCAAATGTGGTTCCTATTTCTCCTAGCTTTCGTGGTGGCCATGAAAAATTTTGTGTTTCTGTCACCCAAGGCAAGCCATTTAGAGTGAGCTCTTTGAGCCCAGTAGTTCTCCAAACACTCATTTAACCATTTAATTCTATCCTTAAGCATCACAAACCTGGAGACAACTTCAGGCTTAAGCAGCTGATTTTGAATATTGAGTAGCTCCTCTTTAGCTCTCAGAATTTGATTTTGAAGCGAATCATTTCTTTTAGCCCAAAAGTTGAGAGTTTTAACAGTGATAACCAACAGCTTTTGACAACAGAAAAGAGGAGAACCATGTAGCTTAAGAGACCAAATGAACTCAGTTAGGTTTTTACAACCAGCATGTTTAAGCCACCAAGCCTCAAACTTAAAAGGTCTACGCCTATAACTGTGAGGAGCATTACAAGCAACTAACATTGGAGCATGGTCAGATTCAGAAATACCAAGATTTTTAATTGCCGCATTTCTGAACATGTTTAACCAACTTGAAGAAATCCAAGCTCTATCCAATCTCTCAAAAGTGGGAATAGAAGAAAATCTGTTGTTGGACCAGGTAAGCCACGGTCCAACATTTTGGAGTTCCAAAAGTCCCCACTTTTGCAAGAAGGACAAGAGAATAGGAGCTCCGGAATCTAGAGATCCGACCCCTTGCTTATCATGCATGAAAATAGTTTGATTAAAATCTCCTATCAACATAAGGGGAGCATCAATCTGACTAATACAACTATCAATTTCTAACCAAACATGCAATCTATTAGCTAAAGCAGGAGCTCCGTAGACACATCCAAGAAACCACGTGGGTGAAAACATAGTCTTAATTTCTGCTAAAATGAAATTTGGAGAAGAGTGCATAATATTAAGGTGAAAGGGGTCATTCCAACCTAACCAGAGGCCACCTGCACTACCAACTGAGTCAATTCCAAAAACATGTGAGAAATTTAACTTTTTAATCTTAAGACTTGCATTTTTGAACGAGGTTTTAGTTTCTGACAAGAACAAGATTTGCACAAAATGCTTTTTGGTCAAGTTAACACACTCACGAACTGTAGAGGTTTGACCAAGACCTCTACAGTTCCAAGCAAGAACATTCATGATGTTTGTGGAGGTTGTTCTGGGACAACCTTCCTAAACTCATTTGGATCAGGGGAAACTAAATTACAAGCATGCATGAGGCATTTAACAGAAAATTCACCAAGCAGATCATTCATTTGAGAAAAGAGCTTATTTGACTGGAAAAAATTTAGGAAATGATCAATACCAGGAGGATTGAGGAGATTTGCAGGATGAGAATGACAAAGCTTCTTACCCCTCCTTTCAGTAGATTCTTCCACCATGCCCACCTCTTCACTGCTCCCTTTCCTCTTTCTTGATGTTTCAACCCATGTAATCTGCCCCAATGGAAACTTGTTGATATCAATCTCTCCTTCAATGATTTCGGTGAAATCCATCTGTTGCACCTTCTCTCCACCCGATTCCAAACCTGGTTCGATCTGCATAACTCCATTCCCCTTAGATCCTTCCTCCTGCCCTTCTGCCATGGCTTCCTGGGGTAGTTCGTTGATGTTGAATTCAAAATCCGGCGCATGCATGACAAAGGATGCAATCGGCGGAGATTGCAAGGGTCTATCCATTTCAGTGGTAAGGTTTAGGTTTAAGTTTGAAGAGTGACAGGGGTTTTGGATGTGTGAAGAAGGTTGAACATCACCAAGAGGGTTTGTGTCTGAGTGAGAGTTTTGAGAAGAATGAGAGAGATCCAAACCCCCTCCCCCACGGGAGCTGGCTGTATTTATAGTCCCTTGAGGCTGTTCTTCTTCTTCCCTAGGTACATGCACCAAAGCAGCGGGAATTGGAATGGTTGAAGGCGATGGTGGCTGCATCTGATCTGGTTGATGGGCCTCAGTAAATGCATTGACCTCCATCGGAATCTGAACCACTTCAAGCCGTTCCGATTCAAAATGTCCGGCTTCAATAAGTGACTGAAGCGCCGAAACAGCTCCATTCAATGTATTCCATGTACGAGATTGAGAAGGGTCATTTAATATTGGTGGCAGTGGGGACCGAGGCGACAGAGGGAGAACATGCATGTCCTCCGTTGGGGAGAAAAACAACTCAGAACTGGAGGAAGAAGATAGTGGGAAAGGTGTTTCAGCTTCTCTCTGATTACCAACAAAAGTTTGAGCCAGAGGAGGGAGAGAGAGGTCATCTGGGGATCTGACCAAAACTGTAGTAGTACGGTTTGGTCCATAAAGCTTAAAAGCTCTCATCCAAGTGGTGAAAAGGGGATGATTTTCCTCGATTAAGAACAAGAGAGAGTTTGCAAAAGGGGAGTTTTGAAAACGGTCATGCAAGCTGTTGATGGTTTCCCATTCGGTGGATTGACAGTCTTGAGATTTATGGCCAATTTTTCCACAAGCCATACAGATTTTAAAGAGGCGCTCATATCTGAAATAAACCCAGTGATTATAGCCTTCAAGGGTTTCGATATAAGCTCCTGGTATGAGAGGTTGGCTAGTGTTGATTCGAACTTTGAATCGAAAGAAGTCCATGTTAATAACCCTATTATGATTCCAATCCACCTCTAAGAGTTCTCCAGCAAGCCTGCCGAGGCTTTCAGCAAGTTCATACTGGAAGTACTCCATGGGAACTTTGTGAACTTGAACCCACACCTCAATGAAAGGAAAAGCCACTTCAGAAATAACAGTGTTTGGCGAGCGATCTTTTATCACTAGGGCCTTCCCTTGCACTGACAAGAGATGCTCATGCAAAATAGTGGCTTTATCAAGGGGGTTAAGGCAGTGAAAGACGAAGACATCTTGTTTTTTGTCCACGACAACCAAGTCAAGAGTTTTCCAATTAGAGCTTACAGAGTGTTGGAGTTCATAGACAGAGAGTTGTTTGTCGTCAATAAATTTACCCAAAAGAGAGTTAGCCCACAGATCTCTAAGAGCCTGAGTGATAATAGGGTTTGTATGAAAAATAGGCCCTCTCCGAGGAAGAGGTCTGAAATCTGGGTCCGCAATGACCTCCATGGAAGATTCAGACGAAGAACTGGACATTTAGAAAGAACAAGCACAGATAGAGGAGAGGAGAGAGAAGAGTAGTGCAAAAGAGGCGAGATGACAGCAAACAAGAAGAAGCAGAAGAAGATGAAAAGATATGAGAGAAGGCAAGAAGGAAGA
The DNA here is from genome assembly GCA_023055425.1 of Linanthus parryae. Lineage (NCBI taxonomy): Eukaryota > Viridiplantae > Streptophyta > Magnoliopsida > Ericales > Polemoniaceae > Linanthus > Linanthus parryae. The sequence continues at coordinate 7,432,977 of JALGPY010000002.1, forward strand.
TGATTACAATAAGAAATTAAAAAGTGGATGTTTGTCCACTTACTGTAGCATGCAGCGATTAGAACGAGACATCAGAGAAAAGGAAGAAAAACAAGATCAGGAAGCATGATGAGAAGCTATCTGATTGGGTAGAGGAAGTGGTGAACCTAGAACTAGAGTTTGACAAAAGATTTAGAAGAGATACTACAAGGATCACAATGATTTAAGTGTGTGGGAGAACCCAAAAAGTGATCATGCAGATGATAAAACAAAACCACACTTTTGAAAGATGAAAAGAGATGTCAATGTGTATTCAAAGGAACAAAGCAAGAGGAAGCTCAAGTTGAGCAGGTTTGAATCTCTAGAGAGAGAAAGTCATTCCCTATTTGTGGATTGGATAACAGTTGAATTTTCTTTATGTGCTATATTGTATTGCTAGTCCCATTTGTCACTAGGTTGTGTCAAATTTGGAAGTGTTAATTTTGTAAATAACAAGAACAGCACGGGCAAAAATGGCAAAAATTCTGGTAAGCTTTTATATATAGCTAGACTATAAACCCTAATTCGCCTTCCTCCATTTTCGACACCGAAGCCCTCTCTCACCCTTCACTACTTCAGCCGCCGACGGAGCTCAGGCAATGGTAAGCTCTCCCTCTCGCCGTCGCCGATCTTATCTGTTCTCTCCGTTTATCGCTTCCTCTCACTAAATCTCCCATCATTTTCAATCCGTACAGGGTATCGATCTAAAAGCCGGAGGCAAAAGCAAGCAGACCAAGAGGACTGCACCGAAGTCCGACGATATCTACCTCAAGCTTCTCGTCAAGGTCTCAAATCCACCCCCAATCTCAATCTGAATATATGTATTAGCAGATTTTTTTTTTTTTTTTTTTTTTTTTTTTTTTTTTGTTGAGAAAAATATGGAGTAGTAGACGTGTATATTGATTTGGGTTTTTATTGAATCAGCTGTACCGATTTTTGGTTCGGAGGACTGGAAGCAAGTTCAATGCCGTGGTTCTGAAGAGGTTGTTCATGAGCAAAGTGAACAAAGCTCCACTTTCACTCTCCAGATTGATCCGCTACACTCAAGGAAAGGTGGGTTTTTCTGGGTTTTAATTTATTGAATTGGGTTTTTGATTTTGCGAATTGGGTGTGGCTAAAGTGTTGGCTAAATTGAATTGTGGGTTTTTGTTGGTTTCTGATGGATTGAATTGGGATTTTTTGTTTTGGAATTTTGTTTTGATTTCCTGATTGGGGTGAGGTTAAAATTGATGGGTTTTGTGTTGATAGGATGGGAAAATTGCTGTGGTGGTGGGTGCTGTGACTGATGATGTTAGGGTTTCTGAGGTTCCAGCTATGAAGGTGACTGCTCTGAGGTTCACTGAGACAGCAAGGGCAAGGATTGAGAAGGCTGGTGGAGAGTGCTTGACCTTTGATCAGCTGGCACTGAGAGCTCCATTGGGGCAGAACACTGTATGTGAATGCACTCTTTCAAAAGCTTTCTTGAAGTTTTCTGTTTGGTGTTCTTTATCTGATTTACTTTGTTAGGGTGCTATGTGATGTGTCTAGTTATGCTGTGAGGAAATGTGAAGTTGTGAACTGCTATGAACCTAACTTAAACTTAGTGGTGAGATCGATACACTGAGGTTAAATTGTATACGAAACACATTCATCATAAACTGCGTTCGCCAATGTAAACCAAGAACACATTGTCGAATTGCATCTTTACCAAGAACACGTTGGTATGAAAAAACCAAATGTGGTCTTGCCAAATTGTTCAGTAGGCTAAAACCTTGAACCTAACTTGATCTTAGTGGTGAGATTAGATACATTAAGGTTAAAATGTATACTGAACACTTTTATCATAAACTGCATTTGCCAATGTAAACCAAGAACACATTGGTAAATCGCGTCTTTGAGGCACCTTGTTGCCTTTGGCTAAGAGGATAACGGCCTTTGCCTCTTATCAAACACTGTTGAATTACTGCCTTTGCCTCTAATCAAATACGCTGGTGAATTACTGCACATGAAAACAGCTCGTTGAACTTATCCTTTTTTGTACCACGCTTCGTTGACTGAGCAACTTTGTGGGTCTAATTCTATGTTTTCTTGGAGCAGTGTTGTAGTTGCAGATCATTCTGAAGCTATTGCTTGCATTATTCACTTATTAAATACGTGTTTTCTAAACAATCTTTACTTCATTGGTGCTGACTGAACTTGATTTCTCTCTGGCTCATGCAGACCAATGTCATTATGAGCTTTAGAGATCTGACTAGGAAGGAATTATCTAATCGTATTGTAGAACATAGATTACCCTCTTAGGAAACTAGACGTTTATTATATAGCTGAAATCTTGTAGTATCTTCATACTACACCTGTTTTGACAATATATTTGTAAAATTGTACCCCACAGTTCGGGCACTTGTCAAATTTGCCAACATAGTTGTAGACATGTCATCTGAAACTTGTCAGATTAGAAGCTAAATGCATTATTTTGGATGGTATTTGCAGGTTCTCCTCAGGGGTCCAAAGAATGCCCGTGAAGCAGTGAGACACTTTGGCAAGGCGCCTGGTGTGCCACACAGCCACACCAAACCCTATGTCAGGTCAACGGGAAGGAAGTTTGAGAAGGCTAGAGGGAGGAGGAACAGCCGTGGATTTAGGAATTAAGTTGTTCTACTCTAGATCAATTTTGAGAGTTATTGTGGTTTTTGCATTTCGGAACTTGAAAGCTCCTCTTCTGCAGGGGGGTGGTTATGACAGTTATTTCTCTCTTATTTTGTGGTTGTATTAGAGACTTCAATGGATATTGCATCATATTAAGAGACATCTGTTCCTGAAACTGAGTTTTCTTGCCATTCCATATTGCTATACCTCTCTCGTTTCACCTTTTGATATAGCTTGTGGAGATCTATGCCTCCTTTTGAGAGAATGAGCACACCATGTTCTGTGTATCACCTTCTGGGTATGATTTGAAGAGGTTATGTAATGACTGCTGGTTACTGTTGGCGTTGATGTCCAAACTGCCCTCAGAAGAACGTTGAAGGTGAGAGGGAGTAAGGAGAAGCAGACTGAAGTGCAAATGCAGATTTGTCGTGAACAAAATGATATGCATCCAACTTCTTTCAAGCCAACATTTGATCATCGACACTGGGATCAGCTTTTAGCATCATTCTGGTGTAAAACTTGATAGAAGGTTAAACAAGTGTTATACTGTTCATGTTTTGGATACAAAAGATCTCCGAGCAAAGGCGTTTCGAGCACTTTTAGAGATGCTGCCCCAGTAAACCAAAATATACAAGGTAAAAGACATTTCACCCCTTAAAGTTTGATGCATCTCACCCCTTCTAGCTTGAGAAATGACGCTTTCACTCCTCCAGTGTTCAAAATGTCAAGACACTTGCGCACCCAAATTGTGATGCCACTAGCCTTGTGGTGGGGTTTCGTCACTAAATAGTCCCTAAACTGCTCTCTTGAAGTATGAAATGACACATTTGGGTGTAAGTGTCTTGCAATTTGACACACAAAAAAGGATGAATGTGTTATCCGAAGGGGCAAAAGTGTGTCAAACCTGAGGGGGCGAGTATCTTATACCCACCAAAAATATAGACCATTGTGACTATTTTGATGCTTTTGTATTTTCATTCTTAAGTGATAAAGCATTTTTTTTTTTCATCTAAGCGATGCACAGGTTGTGAAATGACTAAGGTTGATTTTAAATGTTGTAGATATGGGCTCATATGTAGGATCAGTCGATACTGGGGTGGAAGTAAAGAGCAAAGAGATCGAGCAATGTCTTGTAATTCAATGGGTAGCGCACTTGAGTTGTGATTTAAGATATTAGACAAACTTTCATGTCAATACACAGCTTCTGTCAAATGTTTATATCGCTTATAACAAGTCTAATTGAAGTATGAATGATGTTAAAAGATTATAAAGACAGAGACATGGAACTGCATTTCTAGAAGGGAAAAATGATCATCTTCTTGCAATGTTCTGAAACTCGGCGTGTAGCGATGCAAATGTATGGAGGATGAATCAATGCAATCAAAGTGCTGCCGTCAGGATTTACTTTGCTATGAGAGGGAGGGAACAACTAATCTGGAAAAGGAATGACCAACAATAATTGTAGTTTTTTAGCAGGACGTTTGCTGCAACGCAACCGAGAATTAGGAACGTAGTAAGTTCCTAACTTTTAGAGCAATGTGTAAGCTTGTCATTTTATCTGATATTTCTACATATGATTCCGATATAGGTTTCTTCGAATGGGATTATAGATTAGTGTACAGAGTTGGAAAGCTTCATTAGCTGGGCACGGAGACAATGATTGATTGAAACCCCATGTTTGTGGTGAAGACAAAGCTAGAGTTATGTAGACCAGAACTCAGAAAATGGAGCAAAGCCCATGACATTAGAGAGAAATGATAGGCAGAGAAGGGGAATCTGATGCTAATTTAGAAGAGCTTCATAAAATAGAGATGGAGCTAGAGAAACTAAGGGGTAGAAGAGGAGCTGTTTGGGAAGGAGAAATCTAGAGTTACTGACTTCAAGCAGGCGATAAGACCACATAGTTCTTTCAGGCATCTGTCAGACAAAGAATGAAGAAAAAATTGGTTCCATAATCGCAAGAAGTGATGGTATTCGCATGACCGGCTCATTAGATGTCTTGAGTCGACTATATATCAGAGAGATAGTTCGTTTACATGGAATTCCGGTATCTATTATTACTGATAGAGACCCTAGATTCACTTCTCAATTTTGACAGAGTTTAACATGCTCTAGGTTCTCAGTCAACTTTTCACCCTCTGAGAGGACTATACAGATTTTAGAAGATATGCTTAGAGATTGTGTCATGTTATCTACAATATTTTTTTTAAGACTCCTGCTAATAGACTATGTATAATTCTTGATCGATTGGTTTCCTGCAACTATCGTTAAGGGAAGACTGATAAATGATAACATAATGATAGCTCATGAGATCATGCATCACATCAAGAATAAAAGGAGAGGGAGAGAATGGGCAATTTCCATGAAACTTGACATGCTAAAAGCATTTGACAGAGCCAGATTAGCTTATTTGGAGACAATAATTAGGAAGACGGGTTTCAACTCAATATGGACAAATGGATCTTGGCTGGCATAGGCACTGTATCTTTCAGGTACGGAATGGACAAAATTTTAACTCTATTTCCCCCCTGATATCAGACAAGGGGATCCTGGGTTTTTTTGGAGAAAATAATGAGAAAAATGTGTTTCAATCAATTTGGAGCTGATCTTGGCTCGCAAAAGCACTGTATCTTTTAGGACGTGCTTTCGCGAACGGACAAACTAGTTACCATATTTCCCACCTCTAAGGGTATCAGACAAGGGTAACCATTGTCCCCTGTGCTCTTTGTGATGAAGGCATTTCCTCTCTTTTAGATTTTTTAAGAAATGCAAATGGTTTATTGTTGCTAAGATTGCTAATTTTTTCCCCTCAGTGAGCCATCTTGTTTTCGCAAATGATTTCATTCTCTTTCGCAAGGCTACAATGACTGTCGTTAACACTGTTTTAAGATTGTATGCAAATGCATATGTGCAAGGAATAACCACAATGGTGTCCTGAAAAGCTACATGCTATAATTGTGGGGATAAACAACGAATTCAAGAAGAATATGTATAAGAGTCTCCTCTCAGTGATTGAAAGCTTAAAAATCCAAGTATTGGAATCTCCCGAAGAAACGGTGCAGAACATGCTATCTTCTTAGAAGTCTGGCTTCTTAAGTCGACCAGGCAAAGAAATATTGATCAAATCAGCTCTACTGACTAAACAAGCTAAATCAGCTCTACTGACTAAACAAGCTTGGATGCTCATTAATGGAGAGCAGTCCCCATTTAAATCTTTTTGCAAAGGAAAATTCTTGCCAAATATGTCTTTCTAGCAGCAAAAGTTTCACGTGGGTGTTAGAACTTGGAAAAGCTCATGCACGGAGAGAGATCTTGAAGGAGGGATGTAGACAATGGTGTTGTCTTTGAGAGTATGGGAGGATCGATGGCAACCCACAAATGAAAACTTTAGAGTCTCTTCTTGTAAGCCCATTCAATTATGAGATATGACAAGGAATCTAAGTGAAGATATATCTGAGGAGAATGATGCAAGATTGCTAATGCCAATTCCAGTTGGAGGCAACTCCTGTGCAGATAAAACAACATGGAGCCACACAAGCAATGGTGGAGCTCAATGTAAAGTTGGTATAAAATGATTGAGAGCAAAAGGAATTTTTAAATGAGGCCTCCAAATGTAGAATTGCCTTTTGAAGGAAGTAGTAGACTGTTTTTATGTAGCCAAAAATTAAGTTTTTCTGGAAAGCAAGAAATGACTAGTCTTACCAAGGGTTTAGATGGTCACCTATAGCGCTTCATGTTCGGTTAACCGGAACCGGACCCATTATTTCATAGCCGATCGGTTCTCGGCTAGGTTAACCTATATATTAGCTTATTCGGTTCGGTTAACCAAAACCGTTGATTTTCCATTAGGGCTAACCGAACCGGAACAATGGGATCGGAACCGGTTCATCAGTTCAGTTCCTTTCAGTTGTGGTCGGTTCTGGACTCGGTTAAACCGGTCGGTTCCGGTTACTACTTACCCATGACCGAACCGAGACCGACCATATATCGTTCGGTGACCGGTTCCAGTTCTCCTAGTTTCGGTTTGGTTCTCGATTTCGGTTGACTCGGTTTGGTTTTAACTGGAAACTGGTGGTTAACCAGAACCGAGTGCAGCTTTAGTCACCTATGCACATTATGAGAGCATTAGCTAATTTTGGAGAGTACAAGTCTCTAAACAAAGCTGGGGCTAATGCAGTCTGACAAAAAAAAGTGTTTATAAGAGTTACAATCTGATTGTGGCATTGCATTGGAGAAGCTGTGCTGGAGTTCTGGCAAGGATGAAATCTCTCTACATCTCATTGTTTTGGAGGAACTATCGCTCAGTGAATGCAAACAGATACTAACCACTTGTGATAAGGTCATGGCTCATCATCATGCCAAAAACTCATTGTGAATGAAGCTCTTTTCTAAATTAAATCAATTTAAGTTTCTTTCAAGGTTTTAATCAATTTAACAATTGTACTTATATTTTGGTGTGAAAACTACAACTTTCATTTTTTTTTTCTTTTTAAAAAAATAAAAATTGGATTGAAATTGGTCAAGCATTAGAGTACTGGACAGTGAATCAAGGGTTTTCGGCGTATGTTGTTACTTCAACCTCTTCAAATAACTACTTTTTTGATAAATCTCTTCAAATAACTACGGTTTTCACGGATGGTTACTGAATCTTGTGAAATCAAGATATGTTCAAATTTCTCTACCAAAAAAATAGAGAATAGTATGGAAACTGAAAGAGAAAACGAATGGGGTGAAATAATGTATGTAATCCAATATCATTGGAGCTCAACCCCATTGAAACTGGGAGAGAAGGCTCAAGCAGAGAGGATTGAATTCGTTCTACGCACAGATAAAATCCTGGCAACCATTTCCACCACAAAGGAGATATCTCGCCAAGAAGAACTAAGTGCGATCAATTGAGAACACATCAATACGAAACAACATCGACACAATAGAAAAGACAATCAAAAAATCCATAAGAGAGAAACACCAAACAACCTTCAGATCGGCCGCTAGAGAGAAAGTTAAAGTTCGAAAACCCTAGACAGTTAGAGATTTGCACTGAAGAGACTGATCTGCCAAGTGAGATTTATATAGACATGGAGGCAGCCCAATGATTGGGCCTTTTTACGCGATTGGGTTTTCCAATAGGGTTACTTATGGGAGCCCATTAAGAGGCCCGACTCAGTGTGCTCACACAAAGCCCAAACGAAAGCCCCCATAATAATATTTATTTTAGGGTAAACGACACTTTCGCCCCTTCTGTTTTGAGAAAGCTCACTTTCATCCTTTCAGTGTGCAAGATTTAAGAACACCAACACTCTCAAATTGTGATGTCGTTAGTCTCAAGGTGTGCGTGAAAGAGTCTTTGCGTCAAATCTAATCGGTGAAAAAATCTTTCACCACCCTTTATTTTACTACAATCGAGAAATTCTGCAGTACTCCTACTAGGATATCGGGGTCTCGAATACTCGTTTATCGAATTAGTTACTCCAAAAACACCAATCTCGATATCCATACATTGGCCTAGTTTGGCAAAGATAGATTATTGGATAGATTATTCAGTGTGTGGTTGAGATGGGGAGAGAGAGACAAACATACATCATCTCAACCACTCATTCAATAATCTATCTAATAATCTATCTTTGCCAAACTAGGCCATTGTGGTTGGTGAAACCCCCTTTCCCGGGAAGAATTGACAAGTCATCACTTGGGACTTGTCAAAGAATCATAGAAGTAACTGAATTAAGTGACACAAGTGTTTCGGAAAATACTTTGTTGTGGATAAATGTTTTTGCAAGGAGGAAGTATCTAAAATTTTCTCCTAAGTTTGAGGACACCAATTATTTCAACACAAAACATTACTATATTATTACTCCATCCAAGAGAATGTCTCACAATAGAGCAATAGATGATTTTAACTAGAGATTGCATTCTTGGGCTCCAATTCAAATTAATCCACCAATGTAAGGCACCGCTGTGGCAGGCAACCAGTCATCCCCTAAAATGAACCTTGACACAGTGAATTCAACAGCCACATCACTCGAGTTTATCACATGGTACCCAGGCCACGGCACCCGACCCGTCGTATCCGAACCCGGCCCGTAATTACAAAACTCCCCGTAATACAACGTGTCGAGCGCGAAACTCCCATCCCACTCTTTCCAACCCGCCGGATCGATCAACCCGTCGATGCGCGACTCCATGTACACGGTTCTCGAGTACTCCTTCCACGGCCTACCCAAATACGTCTTTGTCTTGCGTCTATTAGCCGCCGCCAAGTCGGGATCCGCCGCGACCGTACAGTTCTGGATCGAAGTTCCGCTATTCTGGTTCAGGTCCTCCCTCCCTTGCGCGGTGATCACGTTGTACTGCTTCTTCATCGGGATTCGTGCAAAAATATTGCAGTTTTGGAGAACGACGACGGCGTTTCCAAAAATGAAATCTATTGTACCGTAGACGTCGCACGTCCTGTAAAATTGTCTATTGGAATGCGTGTACAACGTATCTTGGTAGCCCTCGAAGCTACACTTGTAGAAAGCCGATTTGTCGGCGCTGTTCACGAGGGCGACGGCTTGGCGCTTGATTGCGCCGGCGGTGTTTCGGATGGTCATGTTCACGCCGACAAACCCCTCCCCGAACACAGCTGCCATAGTAACACATTTATTAAATTTATTGTAAACTACAATACGTAACCAAAGTATAAACATAGAGCCTCTTTGGTATCCGTTTAAAAACAAAACATAAAATAATGAAAAAATAAATTTAAAAACAAAATCAAACAACTGTTTGCTATATGCTGAAAAATACAATTTAGAATAATGTGAGCAAACACGCGTTTATTAGATGGAAACCACAATAATGTGACCTTAGTTGTCTTGCATATGGTCTTTTTCAATTGCTAGCCGAATTTGTGTAAGCAATGCCATTTATGTTTCTATAATGCCATTCTATCATTTCCATTCGAAGCAACCTAAATAAATGTGTATATAACAGGCTCGATTGTGACATCTTTCACCAAAACGTTTGATAAAAAATGTATGGTATCTATTACATTTGAGGCAAATTTACAAATTATTATAAACTAGAACGTGACATCTTTCATCAGCATTGTTAGATTAAACAAGTATGATATCAAGTGTACCAAAAATTACCGAATATTGTAAACTTACAAGAATTGTTATGTTAAACTAGTACAATGTAACGGGCATAAAACTTACCAAATGTTGCAGATTTTAACGTGGTCCACCCATCTTTCCTGTTCCGGTCCCCTGTAATTATAGTGTTGTTGATGCCGTCTCCGATCATCATTATGTACCGCTTTTTCTTCGGGACGACCACATACTCATTGTAAACTCCGGCCGTCACATGTATCACAAAATATCCATCGCTAACATCCGCTTTATCTGGTGCAGCTGCCACGGCGTCATTAATGCTAGTGAAATTACGACTCCCGTCTTGACACACAGACACCACATTGTTAACCTTCATATTGTTGTAACCTAGGAGCTTTCTTCCTCTATTCATCACCAACTCATACACTTCGGATGAATCATGCCTTTTATCAGCTAACCGTGTCTGCTTTCTCTGGTTACGAACCCAACCCTGCTTGAAAAGAGCTAGCGAGACGCTATATAACATGTTTCCGACACGTAGCGGACTCAGCACGGCGGTTTCAGGGATGGGATATGAATTTGTTTCAAGAAGACCATCCAAACAAGTTTGGTGGTTGGTCAAAACAGCACTAAGAAGGGTGTGTTTGTCATCAGCTTGTGACAGTTTGAGGGCATATTTGGAATTAACAGCTTGCATTGCACTGGACAAGAAGTCCATGTTTAGGTCAATGAGAAGTTGGCAATCTTCAAGTGCATAGATGGTTGATTGGGATAAGCTGTTCTGGCTTTCTAGGATACGGTTAACCAAGGATAAGTAATCCCTGGTTTGGGACACTGAACGACGGATGGAGAATCTTCCCTGGTCTTGAACTGAGGCTGATTTGTTATTTGGTAACAGGTTTTTGCAGAAAAAAGGATGAGGTGTGGAGTTGCAAATATGGGTGTTTGAAGAAGATGAAGAGGGAATTGCTAGGGATGAAGAGAGAAAGAGGAAGAGGTAGAGAGAGAAAGTGTAGAGTGAGAAAGCCATGGGAGCCATGCTTGTGATGGTGGTGATGACCATTGTGTATGTACTTTATATAATAGAGTTGTGTGTGTTAAAACTTAAAACTCTTTAAGCATGGCTCTTAATGAGGTTTCTAGAGGCCTAAAAATAAAATGGAGAAATAAATTCAACTCTTATTTCTACATATACATGTTCATTTACTTCCCCTTGCAAGGGAACCATGTTAATTTCCTTTCTTCTGGTGATTAGTTAATCATGAATTGTAAAATCAGGAAATCGTTTCTTGTTCAGGAAATAACTGTCATGTCTCGCTGCTTTAACACAGTGCAAAACGAAATACCTAATTTGTGTAAGATCACCTTTGGAAGAGGTCAACTTTTGAGAAAGAGGTAAAGATTCAATAGTATGGCTAACCATGTAAATTTGAATCCTTGTCACCAAAACAAAATTGTACCCTATCTAATCATGGGAGGTGTGGTTGGGTTGGTTGAAACTCATGCTCAAGTGTTTGAGCTTTCATATAGAGTTTTGAGTTCGAAACTTGAAATAATCTCAAGATTAACTATTGGTATTCTCAACTATAAACCTGTTAGTTCAATTCTTTCCAGAACGGTCTGTCTCTCTAGTAGGAATGGACAAGGACGGACATGTTTAGAAGCCAACATGAGCACGGTCACCCCTATACACGGAAAGTTAACTAAAATCACCCAAGAACTTAGTGATAATTACAAAAATATATGAAATCGGCCCATTCTACAATATCTAAGAGTATGACACATTAATCGAAATTGATTGCAAAATATAAAGTCCAAAGAAAGTATATATAAAGTGATTGAAAGCTTAAAAGTTAATTAGTGAGTAAAACAAATTAATCAGGACCGAGTCCAAAGTAAAGAGTGCAATAAAAATATTAATTGAAAGGGCACGAACTAACGATCTAACCATTGTTGGTGAAATTTTAAAGGAGGCTATTGATTTCTTACAAACTCTTGAACTATAGAAGCTTTTTGGGATGCAAAGGGAATTCTACGGCTCATCAGCTGGCCAATTTCCTTTAATTCTTTGAATGTTTATGACCTTTTCCCACTTCGTGAATATATGATGTTTTGCACCTAGGGTGGTAGCTCAAAGGGTAGAACGTTGGAAGACCTTGCATGAGGTATCGAGTTCGAAAAATAATTTCAATATATATATATATATACATATATTATTTCTGTGACAATAAAATAAAATTAGGACATCAATTATTTCATCACATAACATTATTATCTTACTTAAAGATTTTTTTTTCTCTCTAGGGTTCTCTCTCTAGGGAGAAGGTGAGGGGAAACATGGATCACGAAGATGAAGGATGGGAAGATCGGATCACGCTCTCGGAGGAGGAAAAATTGGCGGTGATGATCCGTAAGGAAGTCTGCATAAAGATTCGTGCCGATTGGAAGATGTGTCTAATCGGCAAGTTTGTGGGAGATGCAAAGATCGATGTCCAAGGGATGAAGGAACTCTTCCGGAGAATGTGGTGCCCGGATGATGACCTTTATGTCATAGAGGAAGGTAACAATATGTTTATCTTCAGATTCAACAACAAACAATCTTGGGAAAAAGGCTTTCTTTGGGGGGCCCAGGAGCTTCGATAAGAAACTATTGCTGTTGAAGGAATGGGGCATCCATGAAGGAACTAATGGATGTAGTTTTAATGACCTATGGGTGTGGATTCAACTTAGGGGCCTCCCACTTCACCTCATCCATGAAGACGTTGGCGCGCTAGTATCTGCATCAATTGGTGAAGTAGGGAGAGTCACTATCCATCTTGATGGTGAAGAAAAATACCGGTGCATCAGAGCTAGAGTCCGGATCAAGACATATAAAGCGTTACACGAATAGCACTGGAGATACCGAAGAAGGTGGAGAGCATTGGGTCAACCTGTCCTACGAGAGAATCCCTTCGCTCTGCGAATGGTGTGGGCGGATTGATCACACCGCCAATCTTTGTGAAAATAGGAATGGTTTCATCCCCGGAAACAAGTTACCATAGCTTGGGAAGTGGCTCTTCGGGCGACAAGGAAAAAAGCGCTCTACTAACGTGACGAACCGGACCGGAAAGCCTTTTTCTGGTGAGGGGGCCAAGCGTAATTTCCCGGCTGGAAAGGGGGGTATGGACAATATGTCTTAAGATAAGTCAAGATTGGGCGATAAGGTTGTCAATTTCAATTGGCAACAAAAATCGTTATCTTTTCTTCTCAATCAAATCAAATCATCAAAGATTGGGGTCAATCTTCTCCACCGATGGCGGACTTTTCACCAATAGGAGAGAAACCCAACTTTAATTTGGGAAGCATGGAGAAAATCGCGGTTCCACGCAAGGTCCACTTTGGTCAACGGAAAAATATGCCAAAGAAAAGGAAAAAGATCAATTTGAAAGATCGAGCTAGAACGAAGCTCATGAGAAATCCCATGAAGAAGGAGTCGCAACGAGAAGGAAAACAACAGGGCACAGGGTCATCACTACTACTGAAACGGGCATTTCAGATGGAGGAGGTAAAAGGTACTGAAATCCGGAGAACAACTTAACTGCTACGATACCAGCGGAGGTGGTTGAGATAACCGAACCGGACCCGGGAGAAAACAGCAAGGATGATTCACTAGCTATGGTTTGCGATGGGGCTAACATTACAACAATTCTAGAGGCAGAGACTGCTAGGCAGCTCTGCCTAGAGCAATGAGTTCCCTAAGCTGGAACGTGCGGGGGGCTTGGAAGCCTCCGTAACGTTCTTTCCCTTTGCGATATTGTAAAGGATAGACGCCCCAATTTAGTTTTTTCTCATGGAAACTAGATTGTATTCACATGAGATGGAGTCGATCAAAGCTAAGGTTGGCTATGCAAATGTCATGTTTGTAAGCAGCATTGGACGTAGTGGAGGTCTAGCACTTCTTTGGGATGAGAAGATGGAGGTAACCCCTATTTCCAGTGCAACAAATTACATTAATTGCCGAGTCAAGTTTGAAGATGATGACTATTGGTTCTTTATCGGTTTCTACGGGGAACCCGAAAGAGCCGAAAGGCACCATTCGTGGACTCTCCTATCCAGATTGAAACCCCAATGGAGATGCTCTGTGGTGTGTGATGGGCGATTTCAACGAAATCCTTAACCAAGAGGAGAAAGAGGGGGGAAGGAATGTATCTCCGACCCAAATTGATCAATTTTATCCGGTGCTAAAAAAGTGTGATTTAAAGGATTTAGGGTTTATAGGAAACCCTTATACTTGGAACAATAATCAAGAATATGAAGCGAACATCCGTGAAAGGCTTGACAGAGTGGTCGCAAATTTCGAGTGGTGTACTCACTATGGAAATTGCCGCGTCAATCATCTGGTGACTGTCACATCAGATCATGTTCCAATTGAATTGTTGTTTGGAGGGAAAGTCGAAAGAACACATCAGATTGGACCGAAAAGATTATTTTTCGAGTCTGCGTGGATCCAAGACGGGGGGTGTGATGGGACAATAGAATCTTATGGCCCAGCTACAGAAACCCAGTCAAGGAGAAACTAGAAAAGTGTGCGGAGGACTTAAAAGACTGGGCGTGAGAAAACTTCGGCAATGTCAAAAACAAATTCGGGAGTTGAAAAAGAGGATCGCAAGACTAGATAGACACAAGCAAACAAAAAGTATCGCAACGCAGATTCGCAAGGCCAAGAGGGGGCTGTCAGATTTGCTTCTTAAAGAGGAGAAAATATGGCAGCAAAGGTCACGTGTTCAATGGCTACAAAGTGGCGATAAAAAATACGACTTACTTTCACCGTAAAGCCTCGGCTCATAGAGTTCGGAACACCATCAAAATTCTCAAAGACGAAGAAGGATCTTGGAAAACCGAAGATGAAGAGGTGATTCAAATCCTTTCTGATTATTTTAATTCTATATTTAATTCGTCTAACCCTTCTGACGAAGATGTAGACAAGATGCTGATGTATGTGACATAGGGGATTGGTACAGAACAAAGAAATTTTCTGGAAATGTCGTACACGATTCAAGAGGTGAAGGATAGCCTAATGCAAATGGGCCCTCTAAAAGCTCCCGGAGTAGACGGATTTCCAGCGTTATTTTTTCAAAGTTATTGGGAGGTGCTAAAAGACGATGTTGGAACCTGTGTTCTTCAAATTCTTAATTGGAATCAGAGTATAGCTGAGTTTAATCATACTCTCTTAACACTCATCCCAAAATTTAAGCAAGTGAGAAGGCCTTCCGATCTGCGACCAATTAGCCTAGAAGGGAATAGTTCTAGTTCATCTAGAACTAGGAAACTCTTTTATGGAAACAACAAGGAGTTGTTGGAGTATATAAAGGAGGCTCTTGCTTCCTTCCCAACTAATTGTTATTAGACATAACAAAGAGAGTGGGAGAGAGCAAAAGAGAGAGCAAGACAAAGCTAGGGCCGAAACCCTAGCCCGTCCGCCCCCCTTCCCGTCGGCTCAATGAGGAGGCCGAACCTTATCTTGTTCCTTGGTTGCTTTGATCTTCTTCCCACTTCCTCCGGGTTCAAGCTAGCACTTGTTTGAAATAAAATCTAGATCTCACCTCTAGACGTGGATCAACCGTAGAGACGAGGACATCATTCTTCGTGTGATCTCACAAATCAAAAGGTACACAATACTATGTCTTCTATCATGTTATGATGTCTCCTCCTGACGATCCGTGGTGGGCATTGAAGTAGGAATTAAATTTTTGTTATTCCGCTGCATTACCTACTTCAAAACCCAACAGTGGTATCATAGCCACATGTCGTAGAGCATAGCATGATGTATGCGTTACGATTTCAGTTTATACACCGTTTTATTGTTTATTACGCGAAAACTGAAAATAATTGGCATAATAGATGCAAAATTGAATTTGATTCAATAGAACAAGATCCAATTTAACATTGGATGTTGGAATTGGTGAGTTTAATCACATAAGATGTGTACAATTGTGTTCTTGAAAATTAGGGTTCATGGACACATGATTGAAAATGTGTTTCAATTATGGAAATAAATTTATGGAATTAAATCCATAAGGAAACAACCTTGCTTGGGAAACAAGGAATAGGGAAGGAAGACTAGGGTCGAAACCCTAGCCGTCCGCCCCCTCCCTTGAGCGCCAAACAAAGGCCGCGGGCCAATGGGGCGGCCGGCCTTGGGCCGGGCGGCGGTCCTAGGGGTTCAGGCCCCTTATTGGCTTGAACCCCTTGGATCGTTGTTACCCTAATTACCCAATTTCATTAAAAGTGAACAAGCGCGTTAAAAATTGGTTTTAACTGTATTATGTGCTTTATTGCATGGTGGATGGATATGGCCTAGGATTGTGGATGTTTATTGCTTTGTGGTTTGGTTTACGGCCTGCGAGTTGATCAAATTAATGTAATAATTAATTAGGTTTTACGGAATGCGAGTCGTCTTTTTCTCCTCGACACGTGAGTCTTTTGTTATTTATTTATTCTAGATGTTATGCTAGAATTAGAAATATTTAGATGATAGCCAAGAGCATGGAGAAGAAGACCGGAGAACCAAAGGAGCCAAGAGACAAAGAAGACATCCCTAGGCGCGCAGCTATGGTGGAGCACATGGAGATGAGCTCGGCACTTTAGGGCAATTGGATATTATCATTGGCTTGATAATATCATTAGCCTAGGGTCCATATCCATGCCACGTTTTTTTTTTTTTTTTTTTTTTTTATATGTTTGTGGATGTTTATTATTCATGCCTTGTTATTGAATTTTGTGCGTATGGTGATACTAGCGAAAACAATAACAAGATAATAATAAACAAGGTTGGTCTTTTATTATGGGTAGCCCAATCCAAATAAGTAGACCATGTTGATAAGATCAACCAAACAAATTAAAAGAAAAATCCCTCAGTTAAATATTGCGTTTTGCCTTCTCTTGCCAAAGCACCCTTCATGATCAGGGTTTATTAAAATTCGGGATTGCCAAGGCAAGGCGATTTTAATTTACCATGGTGTGTTGCGGACGACACAAGCTAGTAATGTGTGTATGTTGAAGCAAGAGGTTGGACGCAACTAGGCAAGAATCAATGGGATTGATGAGCCTAGAGGCATGACAATTAGGTGTTATCCATGGGATAAAGAATAAAAGAGTTATTCACCTAATTGGACCAAGAGTTGCATGGGATGCAATTGGAATGGTTCCTACCTAAATAACCTATTCTTGGGTGACTTGCCAAAGCAAGCTCAAGAAGAAGTGAAAAAGGGATCTTGGACCCACTAGAAAATATGATGATATTTTTCGCATTAATGGTGAGGGCTATTAATCCGTGAAAAATAGTGGAAACTATATTTGATGATATAGCCATTATTAAATGTAGTTAAATTGTTCAAAATACTAAAATTGTACATTTCTCGTTTTGTAGAATTCCAAATGTCAAACAACAACGCATCGACTTCATCCCTACGATCTGTCCTTGAGAAGTATAAACTGTCTGGAACAAATTTCCTTGACTGGTACAGAAACTTAAGGATTGTCCTTAAGCAAGAAAAGAAGCTGTACGTCTTGGACACTCAAATTCCAGCACCACCACAAGACGAGTCTCTTCTAGCGGAAGTGAGTGCATGTCAGAAACATATTGATGATTCTAATGACGTGACTTGCCTCATGCTTTGTACCATGACTCCTGAGCTTCAGAAGCAGCATGAGAATATGGAAGCCTATGATATGATCATACACTTGAAACAATTGTTTCAGGAACAGGCTAGGCATGAGCGCTATGAGGTGTCTAAAGCATTATTCAAGAGTAGTCTTGCAGAAGGGAACCCAGTAGGGCCTCATGTGCTCCGAATGATCGGGTACATAGAGAACCTTGAGAGACTGGGGTTCCCATTGGGCCAAGATTCAGCTACTAATCTTGTCTTTCAATCGTTGCTCGACAGTTATAATCAGTTCATCATGAACTATAATATGAACGAGATCAGTAAGACTCTGTCTGACTTATTGAATATGCTAAAGACAGCGGAACAGAGCGTCAACAAAGGCAAGGGCAAGGCCATAATGATGGTGCATAAGAAGAAGGGCAAGTCAGTTGCCTCTACTTCAAAAGGAAAGCGCAAGAAAGTTGCGAAGTCCAAAGACGCCCTAAAGCCTAGTGGAGGCGTGGCTAAGGGTGAGTGTCACTACTGCAGCCAGCCGGGTCACTGGAGGAGGAATTGCCCTAAATATCTGGAGGATACCGGATGTGGTTCTCACATTTGTCGTAATGTGCAGGATTTGAAAAGAAGTAGGAGATTGAGTGAAGGAAAGATAGACCTGCGCGTCGCGAATGGAGCAAGAGTTGTTGCATTAGCTGTAGGCGTTTATGAGCTATCTTTGCCTTCTGGACTTATTTTAAAATTAGACAATTGCTATTATGTGCCTGCTATGAGCAGAAACATTATTTCCATTTCTTGTTTGGACGAGAAGGGTTTTTCTATTTCAATAAAGAAAAGTGTTGCTCCATTTATTTTGATAGTATGCACTATTGTAGTGCGCATTTGTCTAATGGATTGTATATCCTTGATCTAAATAGTCCAATCTATAACATAAATACAAAAAGGATTAAAACTAATGATTTAAATCCTACATATCTATGGCACTGTCGTTTAGGCCATATAAATGAGAAACGCATATTTAGACTCCATAAGGATGGACTTCTAGACTCATTTGATTTGTAATCGTATGAGACATGTGAATCTTGTTTATTAGGAAAGATGACAAAGTCCCCTTTCAATAAGAAAGGTGAAAGGACTAGTGAGTTATTGGCACTCATACATACCGATGTATGTGGACCATTCCCCACGCTCGCCATAGGTGGTTATACCTACTTCATCACATTCACTGATGATTTCAGTAGATATGGATTTGTATACCTTATGAAGGCCAAATCCGAATCCTTTGAATTGTTCAAGGAATTCAAGAATGAAGTAGAGAAGCAACTTGGCAAAAGTATTAAGGCTCTACGATCGGATCGTGGAAGAGAATACTTAAGCCAAGAGTTTGATGAGTATCTTAGAGAGTGTGGGATAATATCCCATCTCACTCCACCCGGAACGCCACAATAGAATGGCCTGTCTGAGAGGAGGAATCGCACTCTATTAGATATGGTGCGATCTATGATGTCTCAAACAGATCTTCCGATATCTTTTTGGGGACATGCTCTAATGACGGCAACTTTTACCATTAACCGCGTTCCATCCAAGTCAGTCATGAAGACACCATATGAGATATGGACTGGCAAGCGTCCCATAGTGTCGTTTATGAGGATTTGGGGCTGCGATGTCTATGTAAAACGTTTACAAACAGACATGCTCGGGCCCAAAGCGGATAAGTGTAAATTTGTGGGATATCCTAAGGAAACTAAATGATATTATTTCTACAATCCCATCGAGAACAAAGTGTTTGTTGCTCGGGCCGGCGTATTTCTAGAAAGAGGGTTTGTCTCTAAAGAAGCAAGTGGGAGGGATGTAGAACTTGAAGAGATTCAAGAACCACAAATCACTGAACCGATGATGGAACATGAACATGAACCGCAAGTAATTGTGGAAGAACCCGTTCAGGTAACACAGGAACTCCGTAGATCAGGAATAGTGCGTCATGAGCCAGAGAAGTATGGACTTCTCGTGACTGAGCCCGATGACGTACCACTCATAAATGATGAGCATGCGACCTACGGAGAGGCCATGAAAGGCCCAGACTCTAAGAAGTGGCTAGAAGCCATGAGATCCGAAATGGATTACATGTACACCAACAAAGTATGGACTTTGGTGGAACCACCCGAAGGGGCTCGGCCCATAGGGTGCAAGTGGGTCTTCAAGAAAAAGACCGACATGGATGGAAAAGTAGTTGCCTATAAGGGGCGATTGGTAGCCAAAGGGTATAGACAGATTCATGGTATTGACTATGATGAGACCTTTTCCCCAGTCGCCATGACTAAATTCATTCGAATCCTACTTGCTATTGCAGCATACTACGACTATGAGATTTGGCAAATGGATGTCAAAACAGCGTTCCTTTATGGGAACCTCCTCGAGGATGTGTACATGACACAACCGGAGGGTTTTGAGAATCCAGAGAATGCCAATAAAGTCTGTAAGCTGCAAAGATCCATTTATGGATTAGAGCAAGCTTCTAGGAGTTGGAATTGACATTTTGATGACGCATTCAAAGAGTTTGGCTTCATCAAGAATGAAGATGAGCCTTGTGTTTACAAGAAGGTTAGTGGGAGCTCTGTAGTATTTCTGGTCTTGTATGTGGATTACATACTAATCATTGGCAATGATATTCCTACTTTGCAATCTGTTAAAGATTGGCTGGGAAAGTGCTTTGCAATGAAGGACTTGGGAAATGCAACCTATATATTTGGTACAAAGATCTATAGGGATAGATCTAGAAGGTTGCTCGGCCTAAGTCAAAGTACATATATAGACAAGGTGTTGAAGAGGTTCAACATGCAAGATTCCAAGAAGGGATTCTTGCCCATGTCACATGGAGTCACTATTTCTAAGAATGACTGTCCCTCCAATGAGATTGAGAAGGACCGCATGAGTAGGATACCCTATGCTTCGGCCATAGGATCCATCATGTACGCCATGTTATGTACTAGACCAGACGTATCATACGCGTTGAGTATGGTGAGCAGATACCAGTCCAATCCGGGTGAGAGTCACAGGATTGCTGTCAAGAACATCCTAAAGTACTTGGGAAGAACTAAGGATGTGTTCTTGATATTTGGAGGTTAGGAAGAGCTAAGTGTAAAGGGTTACACTGATGCAAGCTTCCAAACCGACAAAGATGACTACATATCGCAGTCTGGATACGTGTTTTGCCTGAATGGAGGAGCTGTGAGCTGGAAGAGTTGATTCTACAACAGAAGCTGAGTACATTGCTGCTGCGGAAGCAGCAAAAGAGGCAGTTTGGATAAAGAAGTTTATCGCTGAGCTCGGTGTGGTCCCTAGCATCGTGGATCCCATAGAGTTGTACTGTGACAACTCTGGGGCAATCTCACAAGCCAAGGAACCAAGATCACACCAGAAATCAAAGCATGTACTTAGGAGATTCCATATTATTCGTGATATGATCGATCGAGGAGATGTGAAGATGTGCAAGATTCCAACGGATGACAATGTTTCAGATCCACTCACGAAACCTCTTGCGCAGCGAAAGCATGAAGGGAACGCCATATATATAGGCATACGAGATGCGCCAGATTGACTGTAGTGCAAGTGGGAGACTGTTGGAAAAGATGCCCTAGAGGCAATCGTAGATTTAGTATGAACATTGTTTTGGCTAGAATATTCATTTATTATATATTGTGATATTTAATATAATGAAGTCCTTAGATAAAATGTGTTGTTTATCTTAAATATCCCTAGTCCACTATATTTATGAATAGGACGATCAAATATAGACTAGTATGTGGGTAGATTGATATGGAGATATCAAGTCTAACACATGGGTATGCATTAGGAGTAATGGCATACTGGATTGACCCACAACGAAAAGGATACATTAGATTATGTCAAGTCACAATCCCTTTTCGTAGTGCTAATATATTTGCAATCCTTAGACTTGAAGTCACCAGATACTCTAGTTGTTGAATATTGCGCTTTGATGTTATCAAACGTTACAGTGTAACTGGGTAATCGTAAAGATGGCTATCGGGCGTGATAGGAAGCAAGCTTAGAGATCGTAGTGATGTAGATAGGATTTGTCCCTCTCACATAATGGGGGTAAATATCCACGGCCACTCGAGGGATGAGGCTTATTGAATTTCTGGCCAGACTCAGATAAACCAGTATGGAGATATTGATGTTATCTGAAAGCATAAGCATATTCCCAGGATCGAGGAACTATGGATTGGATATACGAGTGTGACTATGTATGTCTCGTGTCCAATCCGGATATGGAGACAAAGGGATAGTGCAATATGAGATATTGGGCACAAGAGGTTTGTCGGGATAACTGACTATTTCTATTGGTTGGGTGGCATGGATGTGTTGCTAGACACCGCTCCATGTTAGTAAGAGTTACTACCAACTATATAGAAACCTATGGGGTCACACGTCAAATAGAGTAGAGCTAGATTCGGGATTAATTAATATTGATTGATTAATAGAAGGATCATTGTGCAACACCTTGCAAACTTAGTAGGACTAATTTGCAAGGAAGGGAATAGTTCTAGTTCATCTAGAATTAGGAAACTCTTTTATGGAAACAACAAGGAGTTGTTGGAGTATATAAAGGAGGCTCTTGCTTCCTTCCCAACTAATTGTTATTAGACATAACAAAGAGAGTGGGAGAGAGCAAAAGAGAGAGCAAGACAAAGCTAGGGCCGAAACCCTAGCCCGTCCGCCCCCCTTCCCGTCGGCTCAATGAGGAGGCCGAACCTTATCTTGTTCCTTGGTTGCTTTGATCTTCTTCCCACTTCCTCCGGGTTCAAGCTAGCACTTGTTTGAAATAAAATCTAGATCTCACCTCTAGACGTGGATCAATCGTAGAGACGAGGACATCATTCTTCGTGTGATCTCACAAATCAAAAGGTACACAATACTATGTCTTCTATCATGTTATGATGTCTCCTCCTGACGATCCGTGGTGGGCATTGAAGTAGGATTTAAATTTTGTTATTCCGCTGCGTTACCTACTTCAAAACCTAACAAAAGCTACTCCTACATAAGTACAAAATCTATCTACATTATCACAAGATTATGAAAAGGCGACGGGGCAGAAAATTATTCTTGAAAAATCCTCAGCCGTCTTCTCCAGTAACGTTCCGAAGGAAACATGCGACTACCTCAATGCTCTATGTGGGGTGAGAAAGGAAGTGCTCCATGACCGCTACTTAGGCCTTCCTACAGAAATCAGACGAAAGAGAATGATCAATTTTCAGAATCTAGCAGATAATGTGCGGATAAAGATGAATGGCTGGAAATTAAGGTACTTATCCCCGGCAGGTAAAGAAGTCTTGCTCAAATATGTTATTGAAGCACTGCCTACTTATGCGATGGGATGCTTTAAGCTTCCTGCAAATTTGTGTGAGAAATTAGAACAGGAGATGGCCAAGTTTTCGTGGGGCTCAGATGACAATAAA
This sequence comes from Linanthus parryae, assembly GCA_023055425.1. NCBI lineage: Eukaryota > Viridiplantae > Streptophyta > Magnoliopsida > Ericales > Polemoniaceae > Linanthus > Linanthus parryae. The sequence continues at coordinate 7,455,831 of JALGPY010000002.1, forward strand.
AGAAAGATCTCTTGGATCAGTTGGGAAAGACTGAAGAATAACTGAGCTGAGGGAAGGCTCGGATTTCACCACCTGAAACAGGACTGTTAAAATCATGTAAGGCAAACAGTTTTGGAGGATCCTTACAAACCAGAAACGATGCATGCTAGAGTCCTATGGCACAAATACTTCCAGGAAACAGGACTGTTAAAAGCCGAAGCTAAACAAGGATGTTCATTCTTATGGCGTAGCATTATATCCAACAAGAAATTAGTGTTAAGTGGTTGCAGGTGGGGAGTGGGAAACGGTGAGCACCTGAATGCATTTGCAGATTCATGGCTTTATAGAGAGGAAACGTTCAAGCCTTATACCCCTGCGCCAGAAAATGGACAAGCTATTTCAGTACAGAAAGTGGGACGACCAAAAGATAAAGAGGCTTTTCTGGGAAGAAGACGCAGCAGAGATTCGAAGAATCCCAATCCCAGAAACCCATATGTTGATCGTTTAATCTGGCCCTATTCTTTAGATGGGAACTATTCAGTTAAGTCTGGTTATGATTTGTTGAAAAAACAAGAGAACAACTTACAGAATCCCCAGATGGGTTTTGGATCGGATCCATCCCCAGATTGGTGGACATCTTTCTGGCGACAAAAAATCCCAAAAAGAATGCTATTTCCAATCTGGAGAGCTCTGTTGAAGGAGTTGCCGATCCGTGAAAACCTCTCTCATAAATGTATGGTTGTGAATAATCAGTGTGCTGTGTGCATATCTAACAACGAAACAGAGTCTCACTTGTTCCTTCACTGCGAGTTTGGTCGCAAATGTTGGAGATCTCTGTTCGGAGATGATTTCGTGGACCATTTCCACCCCCTGTTTCAGACGTGGTGGCCTTCCACCTTCATCACAAAAAATACACAACAGAGAGAGTTAATGAGCTTGCTGGTTTGGAGATTATGGAAGAATAGAAATCCGATCTAATTTTCAAGACGTTAGATCGAAGGTAGAAGATGTGATTGAAGATATTCAAAGTTACCTAACGGAGTTTAAAGACCACATGTAGAACAAGATGCCATCTCCACCAGCTCAGACCAGATCTCCCACACCCTTTTCCGGCGAGTCACCGCCGGTTGGATGGGTGGTAATCAGCTCTGATGTTGCTTGGAACCCCAAAACGAGGACGGCAGGATTGGAGTGATTATCCATGATTGGAAATACGTCTTCATCGCCGGCGAGGCCAGAGTGATCCCGTTCTCTGTCACAGCTAAAGTAGCGGAAGCAGAAGCATTGAAGGAATGTATCAAGCTTGCTACTCAGAGAAACATGAATCAGATCTGGATAGAAACGGACGCACTCTCTGTAGTGAGAGAAATGAACAATGTGATAATGGGAAGGGAAGCTAAGGACCACACAGAAATGGAGAGTCTTCTAGAGAGTTGTAGAGTCGCCCTCGAAAGTGAAACCGAATACGTGGTGGCACACGTTCCACGCAAATGGAATAGGACAACACACGTATTCGCTCAAGAAGCGGCACGGAGGAAGCTAGATAGTAGTTGGAATGTAATCCCACCAAGTTGGGCTTCAAATGAATTGTACGCGGATTTATTGGGCCGGTTTAGGTCCAATTCTGGTTAATAAACCTTTTCCTTACAAAAAATTATTATCTTTGCAAAAAAAAAAAAAACACATAACATTGTTATATCACTATTACTCCATCAAAGGAGAGGATATTTCGCAACAGAGTAATAGTTGAAGATATTAACTAGACAGTGCATTTCTAGGGTTCCAATTCAAACTAGTCCAGAACTATATGGCACTGCGGTGGCAGGCAACCACTCATCCCCTAAAATGAACCTTGACACAGTGAATTCAACAGCCACAGCACTCGAGTTTATCAAATGGTAACCGGGCCACGTCACCCGGCCCGTCGTATTCGATCCCGGCCCGTAATTACAAAACTCCCCGTAATACAACGTGTCGAGCGTGGAATTCCCGCCCCACGCTTTCCAACCCGCCGGATCGACCAACCCGTCAATGCGCGACTCCATGTACACAGTGCTCGAGTACTCCCTCCACGGCCTACCCAAATACGTATTCAGCGTGCTTCTATTAGCCGCCGCCAGGTCGGGTCCCGCCGTAATCATACAGCTCTGAATCGAAATTCCGCTATTCTGATCCGCACATTTTCTCCCTTGCGCGGTGATCACGTTATATTGGTTCTTTATCGGGAGTCGCGCAAAAATATTGCAATCTTGTAGAACGACGGCGGCGGTTCCAAAAATAAAATCTATTGTACCATAGACGTCGCACGACTTGTAAAATTGTCTATTGGAATGCGTGTACAACGTATCTTGGTAGCCCTCGAAACTACATTTATAGAAAGCCGATTGGTCAGCTGTGTTCACGAGGGCGACGGCTTGGCCCTTGATTGCGCCAGCGGTGTTTCGGATGGTCATGTTCACTCCGACGAACCCGAAGCCGAACACGGCTGCAATAGTAACGGATTCATTAGATCGTAAACTGCAATAATGTGACCATAGCATAAACTTAGTTGTCTTGCAAATGGGTTCTTTTTAAATTGCTAGCCATAATTTGTATAGGCATTGCCATTTGTGTTGCTATAATGCCATTTTATCATTTCCATCTGAAGCAATCTAAATAAATGTGCACCATGAGTCCATAGCAGGCTCGATTATCACATCTTTCGACCAAAAAGCCAGATTGATAAAATATGTAGGATATAGACTTGAACGTGACATCTATTACCAGCATCGTTAAGTTAAACAAGTACCACTAGTATTGAGTGTTGCAGACTTAAACATGGCCCACAACATCTTTGAAGAGTACCGTATTAAAGAAGTTCAATATGATGTGTATCAAACTTACCGAATATTGCAAACTTATAAGAATCGTTAGATTAGACGAGTACCTCACAATATGACATGTAAGAAAACTTACAAAATGTTGCAGAACGAAACGTGGACCACTCATCTTTCACACTCCGGTCCCCTGTAATAATAGTGTTGTTGATGCCGTCTCCGATCATCATCACGTACCTCTTATTCTTCGGGACGACCACGTACTCATTGTAAACCCCGGCCGTCACATGAATCACAAAAAAACCATCACTAACATCCGATATATTTGGTGCAGCTGCCACGGCGTCATTAATGCTAGTGAAATTACGACTTCCGTCTAGACACACAGCCACCACATTGTTAACCTTTGTATTGTCGAGCTTTCTTTCTCTATTCACCACCAATTCATACAGTTCGGATGAATCACGTCTTTTATCAGATAAACGCGTCTTTTTTATCTGGTTACGAACCCAACCTTGCTTGAAAAGAGCTAGAGAGACGCAATATAACACGTTTCCGTCTTGTAGCGGACTCAGCGCGGCGGTTTGGGGGATGGAATTTGAATTTGTTTCAAGAAGACCGTCCAAACAAGTTTGGTGGTTGGTCAAAACAGCACTAAGAAAGGTGTGTTTGTCATCAGCTTGTGAAAGTGTGAGGGCATATTTGGAATTAACAGCTTGCATTGCATTGGACAAGAAGTCCATGTTTAGGCCAATGAGAAGTTGGCAATCTTCAAGTGCACAGATGGTTGATTGGGGCAAGCAGTTCTTGCTTTCTAGGATACGGTTAACCAAGGATAAGTAATCCCTTGTTTGGGCCATTGCACGACGGATGGAGAATCTTCCCTGGTCTTGAACTGAGGCTGAATTGTTGTTTGGTAACAGGCCTTTGCAGAAGAAAGGATAAGGTGTGGAGTTGGAAATGTGGGTGTTTGAAGAAGATGAAGAGGGGATTGCTAGGGATGGAGAGAGACAGAGGAAGATGTAGAGAGAGGAAGTGAAGAGTGAGAAAGCCATTGGAGCCATGCTTGTGATGGTTGTGATGGCCATTGTGGATGTGCCTATATGAAAGAGTTGTGTGTGTTAAAACTATTTAAGCATGGCTCTTAAATATGAGGTTTCTAGTGTTAGTGACAATAACCAAAACCTGTTAGCTAATATAATAAGAATAGGAGGGCTGTATGTGCAATTACAGAAAGTTTGTAACTAACTGTAGTATATATACTACAGCTGTACTCTTTCTCATTAATGGAAAATTAGTTCTTCTTCTATATTTCTTTATGGTATCAGAGCCAGCAGGTGTAATCACCAAGCTCTAACAATGGCGAATTCCTCCGATTCCGGTGACTTACCGCCCGGTCTCAAGTTCTTCGTCTCCAACCTCAATCATTTGGTTCAATTGAAGCTTGATTCAGCAAATTACCTCTTATGGCGAGAACAAATGAAAACAGTTCTTGAAGCCAACAATCTGCTTCTTCATGTTCTGAATTCATCTCTGCCGTCGCCGTCAATTACTTCCGGCGACTCCACTGTTCCAAATCCAGAGTTCAGCCGATGGAAAACAGTTGATATGCATCTTCGTAGCTGCCTAATTGCGTCGATTTCACCGGCGATTCTTCCACAAGTTCTTCATCTCCAATCGGCGAATCAGATCTGGACGGTTCTTGAGGCTAGGTTCACGTCTCAATCTCGATCTCACATACATCAGCTCAAATATCAACTCATGACGATATCTAAAGGATCTTCTTCTGTTGCTGCTTATCTTGACAAGATCAAGCACCTTGTTGATCAACTTGCTCAGGTGAATGAATTTATCTCCGACGAAGATCTTATTCTCTTCATCAGCAGAGGGTTACCTGCAGAATATGACTACTTCAAGTCCAATATTCGTATCCGATCTTCACAGAGTCCTCTCTCTGTCCTGGAGTTTCAGAATCTTCTCCTCAATGAAGAACCTCATGTTCGTGTGTCTTATGCATCTTCTTTGACTCCGGCACCGGCGACCACTGATCTCTTCACTGCTCTGCAATCTCAACGTTTTGGACCGGCACCGAACAGGAACTCGTTCTCTCGTCCACAGACTCGTTCTTATGCTGGCAATCAGGTTCCAACAAACAATACTTATCGCCATTATTCTCCTGGACATCCTAATTCAGTTAATTCTGGTTCTGGCATTTCATCGAACACCTATGGTGCATCATCTTCTTCACACTTTAGGCCTTCTCTTGGATCATCTGCATCAGTTATTGTTTGCCAAATTTGCAATAGAACTCGCCATAGTGCGTTGGATTGTTGGTACAGATGTGATACCACTAAGTTTCAGAGCAAACGACCTCCTAAACAAGCTTACACAGCTCAAACAGCTTCTCCAGCCATGACTGTTTCTCCAGAACCAAGAACCTGGTGTCTGGATACTGGTGCAACAAATCATATTACTAATGATCTCTCATCCTTGACTCTCTCCACCGCTCCATATCATGGTGAAGACTCTATTCTTGTAGGCAATGGCTCTCACATTCCTATTCATAATACTGGATCCGGTACAATTTTAACTTCTGCATCTACCTTTCATTTGTCTAATATGCTACATTCTCATCATGTTAGTAGTAATCTGCTCTCAGTATCTAAGTTCACTGCAGATAATCGCTGTTCAATCACATTTGATGCCAATGGTTTTGTTATTCAGGACAAGATCACTCAAACTCCTATACTTCAGGGCCATTGTAAGGATGGCTTATATCTCTTGCCTACAATTTCTCAGTCATCTTCAACACACTGTTTATCTGCTCTCAAAACAGCTGTGGTCTCCAATCCTCATGATCCTCTTCATCTGCAACTGAATTCTCTTCAGCAATCTTCTTTGTGGCATCTCAAGTTAGGACATCCTTCTGTAGATGTTTTCAATATTGTAGCATCTACAATTCATGTACCTAAACTTCATAAGTCTTGTGAGTGTGAATCTTGTATTGTATCTAAGATTCACAAACAACCATTTCCTTTATCAACTTCATGTACTCATAGTCCGTTTCAATTAGTACATTCCGATGTTTGGGGTCCTTCCCCTTTACATTCTTGTCAAAATTTTCAGTATTATCTCTTGTTTATTGATGATTTTTCAAGATTTTCTTGGATTTATCCACTTAAACTCAAGTCTGATGCCTATGCAGCCTATGTCAATTTTAGTGCATATGTTCAAACTCAATTCAATACCAAAATCAAAGTTCTAAGAACAGACAATGGTATGGAATATTGTAGTACCCAGTATGGTATCTTCCTTCAAAGTAATGGCACTATTCATCAAAGGACATGTCCTCACACTCCTGAGCAAAATGGTAGGGTTGAAAGAAGACACAGGCATCTCATTGAAACTGCTTTAGCTCTTCTTCACCATAGCCATCTTCCTTCTAAATACTGGTTAGAAGCTGTTGTTCATGCCAATTACTTAATCAATAGACTGCCTAAAGCCATTTTGCATAATGTCTCTTCATTTCAAAAGTTGTATAATCAGTCTCCTGATTATGATCTCCTAAAGCCATTTGGTTGTCAGTGTTATCCATGGTTAAGGCCATACACAAAACACAAACTTCAATCTAGATCTCTTTCAGGTGTATTTCTTGGCATATGTCCTAACACAAAAGGATATAAATGCTTAGATCCAATATCTCAAAAAGTGTATGTGAGCAGACATTGTTCACATTATTGAGTTTTCATTTCCTTACAAAGTCAAAGCTGACTCATCTACCACCTGGCAGTCTACTTGGTAAGAACTAGCCACCTCTTCACCTTTCTTCACTCCTTTTCCTTCTAATCCTTCCAGTTTTTCATCCTTTTCACCACAGTCCTCTCTTTCAACACCACTTATTTCCTCTTCCTCATCCTCATCACTAGCTTCACCTCAGCCATTGTCCTCATCATCAACATCACCTGAGCTGCCTTCCTCCTCCTCTGTCTCTTCAGTTTCTACTCCTCCTCCCTCTCATCATATGCAAACCAGATCTAAAACTGGCATTTCTAAACCTAATCCAAAGTATTGTGTAAATGTTGCCCACTCTATACATCAGTTTCTTGATGAACCAACTTCTGTCACACAAGCACTAGCAACTCCAGAATGGAAACATGCTATGGAGGAAGAATACACTGCCTTACTTCATCAAGGCACATGGTCCCTTGTGACTCTCCCAGCTCATAGAAAAGCAATTGGTTGTAAGTGGATATTTAAAGTAAAGAAGCATGCAGATGGCTCCTTATCCAGGTATAAAGCCAGACTAGTGGCCAAGGGGTTTCTTCAAGCCTATGGATTAGACTATACAGAGACTTTCAGTCCTGTAGCCAAACATCCCACTATCAGAATTGTGCTGAGTTTGGCCCTGCATTGTCACTGGGAAATTAGACAACTTGATGTTTCCAATGCTTTCCTACATGGTTCTCTTGATGAAGAAGTGTATATGTGTCAACCTGAAGGATTTGAAGATAAGACAAGACCTGAGTTAGTGTGCAAATTGCACAAGTCCCTATATGGTCTAAAACAAGCTCCTAGAGCTTGGTATACTCTCCTATCCTCTTTTCTCAATACTCATGGATTCAAGACTAGCTTTGCAGACTCTTCACTGTTTATCAAGAGAGATCAGACATCTGTTATGGTGATACTAGTCTATGTTGATGACATCCTCATAACTGGCAGCAACTCTGCAAATGTGTCTCAATTTATCAAGCTAATGAGCACTAAATTTGCCACGAAAGACTTGGGAGAATTGACCTACTTTCGGGAACTGAGGTTCACAAAACTGCAGAAGGTATAATTTTGCATCAGCACAAGTATGCATCTGAACTCCTTAAGAAAGCTAGCATGACAGACTGCAAGCCTTCTCCGTCAACAGTAGCCACCAAGCAACAGTCTTATTCTGTTTCTATGTCCCAAGATCATCAACCGTTTTCAGCTCCAGAATTGTACAGAAGCATTGTTGGAGGGCTGCAGTATCTAACTCTCACTAGACCTGAACTGCAGTATGCTGTTAACTATGTGTGCCAATTTTTACATGCTCCTACAAACTCCCACTTTCAAGCTGTAAAAAGAATTCTCAGATATGTTAAAGGAACACTCAATCAAGGTCTCCAGCTTCAATCTTCAAGCTCTTTACATGTCACAGCCTACTCAGATGCTGATTGGGCAGGAGATCCAATCACAAGGAGATCAACCACAGGGTAAGGTATTTTTCTTGGATTCAACTTAATTTCATGGTCTTCTAAGAAGCAAACAACAGTTTCTAGAAGCTCTACTGAAGCAGAATATAGAGCTCTTGCTGCTGCTGTATCAGAACTCAAGTGGATTACCTATGTACTGAATGAGTTGGGGGTAAAGATTGGTATTCCCTCAGTTTAGTGTGACAACAAATCTGCACTAGCTCTTGCTGTTAATCCAGTATTTCATGCAAGAGCCAAGCATATTGAGCTTGACTACCACTTTGTCAGAGAGAAGGTAGTTGGCAAACAAGTTCAAGTTTATTATGTTTCTTCAAAGGAACAAGTAGTAGACATCTTCACCAAAGCACTTTTGAATTCTCAGTTTGATTATTTGAAAAGAAAACTGAATTTAGGTACAATCAGCTCTGGAGAATCAGCAGAAGAAGATTCAAGAATCACATGTAATAGTGCTGTCCTAAAATCTCTTGTAAAAGCTTGCAAAGATGTAAATGCTAACAAGTTTGGTTTGAGGGGGTATGTTAGTGACAATAACCAAAACCTGTTAGCTAATATAATAAGAATAGGAGGGCTGTATGTGCAATTACAGAAAGTTTGTAACTAACTGTAGTATATATACTACAGCTGTACTCTTTCTCATTAATGGAAAATTAGTTCTTCTTCTATATTTATTTATCTAGTAGAGGCCTAAAAATGGACAAATGAATTCAACTCCTATTTCTACATACCATGGGAGCCATCCTTCGATTTGGGAATGGGACCATCTTAATTACCTTTGGTTTGGTGATAAGTTAATCATGACTTGTGAAATCGAAAAATCGGTTCTTATTCAAAAAATAGAAGTCACGTCTCGCTGCATTAACACACTACAAACGAAATATCTAATTTGTGTAAGATCACCTTTCGAAGAATTCAACTTTTCAGAAAGAGGTAATGATTCAATGGCTAACCAAGAATGTTTGAATCCTTGTCAAGAAAACAAGATTGTACCTTATCTGACCATTTGAGGTGTGGTTGAGTTGGTTGACACTCGTGCTCAAGTGTTTGAGCTTTCACAAAGAGTTTTGAGTTCGAAACTTGAAATAATCTTAAGGTTAACTATTGGTATTCTCAACTATGAACCTGTTAGTCCAATTTTTCCAAACTGATTTACCGCTCTAGTAGGAATAGACAGGGACGGACATGTATAGAAAGCCAACATGAGCATGGTCACCCCTATACATGAAAAGTTAACTAAAATCACCGAAGAACTTAGTGATAACTACACAAATATATGAAATCGGCCAGCTCTACAGTATCTAAGAGTATGACACATTAATCCAAATCGATTGCGAACTATAAAATCCAGAGAAAGTATAAATATAAAGTGATTCTCTCTCAACAATTACTCTCCGGCAACCGGCTTCAATTGCAAATTTTACTCCATCTCTGATATCTTGTATTGCATCATAACTTTGTGATAGCTTGCTCTCCCGTGTCAAAGAAATGGAGCGGTTGGAAGAAGATGGAAAGTGTCTCTCGGAAGTAGGAATTGTCTTAATTGAATAGTTGGATTTATCTAGCGATTTCGACCGGTGCCGGTTCCAATTCTCGGGTCGGAGCACAAACCGGGTAACCCACCTACATGCTAGATATGGGCTGGACGTTATGGATAGAGAAGTTTGGACAGATCATCAGCCGCACTGGGCATCCAAAGCCTTGGAACCTGATGTAACGGGCATCACAAGCACATTTGCATTTTATTAATAAAAACCGAGTTTTCCCTAAAAAATAAAATAAAAAATAAATAAATATAAAGTGATTGAAAAGCTCAAAAATTAATTAGTGCGTTAAACAAATTAATCAAAACTAAGTCCATAATAAGGAGTGCAGTGAAAATATTAAGGCTTAATTACTTAATGCATACCTCCAGTATACCCAAACTAACACATTACAACCTCCACTTCTAAAATGCGCTTATTGCATACCCCATTTGCAATAAAACCTACTTGATGAAACTAGAAAAAAATTCTGTTACTCACTTAACGGAAAAAATCATTAGTTGACTAGTATGTCCTTTTCTTTAAGGGTAAAATTGTCAGTTTGTATTATGGATGAAGATTCATAGCAAGATCATAATCACCACATCGACCACCGTAGCACCGCCGCAAAAAACCAGAATCCGGCAACAAAAATGCAGATTCCGATGAGGCTTCTTCGAAAAACCACGTGACTTATGTTTTCATCACAAAGAGAACACCAAACCCAAGTCCTGCTGGTAAACTATATCCCTCTCCACTGATTTCTAACATAAATCCATCAAACCATTAACATAATACTCCAATAAATCAAGAGGGCCGCTATGATTCACCCTTTTTTCTTCACCCTCCAAGTTCACCTCCTACGTGTCAAGATATAATTAAAATATTTCTATAACCACATCACCAAACAAATACATCCACATAAGGGGTGAATTTAAAGGGTGGAGAAAAAAGGGTGACATTTAGCATTTCCCATAAATCAAACCCAATGAAACCACCCACCTTCCTTTGCTGCTTCATCAGTGACTTAGATACCCAGATTCCGGCCGCCGCAGCACACAGCCACCGCAACCATCTCAAATAAAATAAAGATTAAACTCAACCAAAATCAAAACCGAACCGAACAGACCCACCCCTTATTCATATTGTACAACGACCCGATTGAATTGAATGGTTCAACTTGCACTAACGATGCTAAAAAACAGAGCTTTTACGATCTGGGTGGAGAAGAGAAAGAAGCAAACACATAGTTTACCGATCTGGGTTGAGGAGAAAAAACTCGTAGTTCACCGATCTGGGTTGAGGAGAAAAAACTTGTATTCGCACTTGAATCAAGAAAACGAACCAATTGCAACAGAAACCCACATGCCAATTTCGATGACACCGTCGTCCTCTGGAACAGGCAGATAAGTGAAGATTAAGATCACACAGATATCTTCCTCTGGAGAGAGAGAGAGAGAGAGAGGGGTGCCTATCCGAGGGAGAGAAACAGACGTCTTCCTCGTCTTCTCATATTCTTCTTTTTTCTAATTTTTCTTTTCTTCTTTTTTCTTCAGCAAATTTTTTCCTTTAAACGTATCTACTTCTCTTCTTCAACTTTATCTTATTCATTTACTATTTTTATTTTTTAAGGGTAACCGTATCTTCTTTATTTTTCTCATATTTTGTTTATGTTATTATTTCTAACATAAATTAATTATTTATGTGTTGACAAATATACCCTTCATACATGGATGATGTTTGGATGGAATTTTTTACCAGTTTCAATAAGTAAGATTTATTGCAAATGGGGAATGCATTAAGCCTATTTTAAAAGTGGAGGTTGCAATGTGTTAGTTTCAGTGAACTGGGGGTATCCATTAAGTAATTAAGCCAAATATTAATTAAAACTAGGCGGTACCCCGCGCGGATGCGCGGAGCGACCTTTAGTGTTTTGAGATATCATTAGTTTATATGAAAGGGGTACCAAAGGAATTAATTTCCAAATTGAACAAACATGTGGTGACTTTTGTGGTGTTACCTGCCTTTGTACAACGCTATTATGATCTTACTGAAATTAACACAAACATGCAAGTGAACAATATAGAAGAGTCTAAAGCTTGAGGGCTTACAAATATGTAATAATTTTCTCTGCGTTATCAATAATTGATTGAGCTATTATCCTCGTAGTAATGCAAAGTTGGTAGTCTCTTCATCCAACGTGGACCCGAAATGGGAGGCTGGGAGCAAAGCTAACATTTTAAAAAATAACACAAAACTTCATTGTTGTGAAATAAACAAACAATTTGTTATTGGTAATACTAAAGCATGACCATTGATAATGTTTATTCATAAATGAAACTATTTTACATCCAATTACAGCGAAGGAACAACACTAAACGGAAGTCAGTACGTTAGAAAAGAGGCCTCAATTAAGTGAAACTGATTGATGGAAAACTCAAGAAATCGTATATAAATTCCATGACTTCAGGTTACTTGAAAACACAAGTCTTATCAATCAATTAGTTTGCGTAAGAAGAATTACAAAGTCGCTGGACTACTCAGATTTTTTTAACTGGAGTGATGACGCATTAAGAAATATTTAGCTTTGTTACCTATTTGCGGCGCCTCCTCATGTCAAGCATTTCGTTAAACAATTAATGTACATCGTACATAACCTACTTCAAGTAAGAAACATAGAAAAGAAAAGTAGCGATACCATCTTGATGGCTTACAATATATATAGCGACGTTTTAATGGATATTTTGTGTTGAGCTTTCTTCCAACACTCGGGGTTGTGAATCCTGTTGACAAAAAGAAACGACAAAAACAAATAAGGTTAACGAACTTCACGATTCCTCCACTTAAAATGTGCAAAACTAAACAAAGGACTTTACACGGATGTAAATGTACTTTGCCTAGATATTTTATTCCATGATTAAAATGAACTTTCACATGTATGATGTATCTATGAAGCCTTGGCATGTATAATGAAAAGCCAATTCCTGAGCCACACAAAAAATGATGCTTTTCATTAGTCACAGATGATGGAAAACGTGGAAATAAGTGAAGGTCACAGGCACAAAGGTTCGAACTGAACCTTCTCTGTTCACCTATGACTTCGTGTAGAACCAGGAACGGTTCTCCTTCACATCCTTTCACATTATTTTAGAGTGTTTCTCCCCTTAAGTTTTATATGGTTAACTCATAGAGGATTAAACTATTTTGGAAAATGACGCTGTGAAGTAAGCCAAAATCAGAAGGAATACAACGTCCATGAATAATTTATCTTCAAATTATATGATCATGAAATTTAAGATTTCGCCGGGCAGTAACATAGGGGTTTTCAGATATTTTCTTCCACGATTAAACTGTGCAAGCAAACTTTGAGGTGAAACTACTTTATTTTCCACCAATTTATCTCAAATAAAACCCTCGTGCTACTATATATAGAAAAAATGCGATGATAATTCCAATTTCCAAAGCAAACTATAAGATCCATCTATGGTGGTTATGTCTGTGTAATTTTCTAACAGCTTAAAAAATTAAGGGGAACACAACCTAGTAAATAAATCTAAACGAATCAATCAATTCAAACATTTGGTCGAGGCTTGGTGTGTAAACAAAATCAGTTTAATTACCTCTTAACAAATGTCTTTTTCCTTTCTAATTTCACTTTGTGGACATAGTGGTATATGAATGAAAAACTAAGAAGAATAGGAAGATTTCTCGCCTGTATCCTTAACGTTGAAATTGAGAATTTAGGGAGTGCCCTAAACTCTGTTTTGAACTTAAGAACTCATTCAACTTTATGAAATTAGATCAAGAAATACAATTTCTCCTCTCAAATCCAAATTCACAAACTGGGACAATTGAAATACTATTTCTTCGTCTAATTTTCTTACAGCTTAAAAAACTAAGTATAACACGACCAAAAAAATGACTCTGAAACTCATTCATACAACCAAAGAAATGGCTTTGGAGCTCATTCCGTTTTAAATTGTTAGACGAAGAAACATATTTTTCTTAAATGTAATACAACCAAACAAATAACTCTGGAACTCATCCAATTCCAAGCTATTAGATCAAGAAATACTTTACTAACAATCGTATCCTAAAATTAGGACTATTGGACTTATTAGGCAATCAACTTCCCTAATCAAAGCTTCTCAGCAGTCAAGTTCGCAGCCATAAAATAATTTGTTACCTTTCTACACAACGGGACTAACGAATGACAAAATGAAGAGTAGAAGAGAGTGTGCTTGTGCTCGTCTTTCTTCAATGTAAAATAAACTTGTTGTCAGAGAGGTATTGGCTAGGCCTGTCAATCTCAGCCCAGCCCACCAACCCGCCCATGCCCATTGTGATTAAACGGGTTCAAACCCGCCCATTTAACAAAGTGGGCTTCTTGGGTGCGCCCATTTTAACCCGTCTCTTATGTGGGCGGGCATGGGCGAACCCGACTAACCCATCTAACCCGACTTGACCTGCGTGTATCCCTTTCATTCTTATCTCTCTCTTTCTCTCTCTTCGTCTGTGTGGCACGGCGGTGCGACGAGAGCTCGCTCCTCCATCTCTCGCTCTGCTCCCATCAATTTCCAAGCGACGATTTCAGGTTTGTGGCTTCAGATCTTCGTTATCTTCTCTTTCTTCGTAACTAGGGTTTTGAATTTCGACCAGTGACTGAATTGAACACCATATGAGCTCAACAAGCCTTTTCCGAACAACGATTTCAAGGAGTTTTGCTGAAACTCCTTGAAATCGTTGTTCGGAAAGAGGGGGGCTAGGGTTTGATGCTTTAAATTATCTCTTCCAAACTGTACCTTAGTCGATTTCAGTGAGAACAATGACGTTTCATCAATTGAAGTCTGCAGGTGAAAGAGGGGGGCTAGGGTTTGATGCTTTTGTTATGGGAAATGAGTAAAAGAACAAACTTTTGCACTGAGGGAGGTGTATAGTGTACTACATTCTACATCAGTTCCAAGTGTAATGTCCTCTTCAAAACCTAGCAGTTTGTTATTTTATAATGAGACTTTTAGCTTAGTAGGATTAGAGGAGAGCGCTTCGAGCTTCCCGATTTCGCTGTTTTAGGATTTATTATTGGTTTTGATATAAGAAATTGAACTTAGGGGAAAATTTTTGGTTGACAGAGAAATTACAATGGAGACTGGTACTGAGACAATGAGCTAATGAACAATGTTCACTTGTTTTTAAAAAAAATCAAGCGAAGTTGCTCAAAGACATCACTGCAAGTCTGCGAGTTTATCAGCATTCATTTGATATTGATTGATTTTGACATATATATGAACTACTCATATAGTGTGATCTAGTGTAATCAGATTACACTAGTGTAATTGGAAGCGTTTTATTGAAATATAATTCTGTGTGTCCAGAGGTTTTTTCCTTTAGGATGGATGAAACATAAACACTTTCAGAAGAAACATAAACCAAGACCAATTTGTATGTGAGGTCACCGTTTCCTTGAATAAACACTAGCAAAGTAAATCAGAGGTAAGGCATGGTGACACGAGTTCTTATGTGTTGATACAGTTAACTTAGTAACACTATGCATCTACATTGGTGATATCATTAAGAGTTGGAAATCGGTCCTCCTGCTGGAGATTAGTATGCTATTCGTTGTTCTCGACTTATCTTTGATCATGCAGTAGATAGCAAAGACGCCGCCTTCCAGACTTCTTTAATTGTATCATCCATGGTGGAAGACATGATAGGGCCCAGGATAAAATGCTAGAAACATAATGTTCATGAGACGAAATGGATGATGAAGACAATCTTGTTTGTCTCCAACAACATATAGCCTCCAAGAACTGTTGATCCATCGTTGTATTGGGCAAGATGAATGAATTAAGTTTATTCTATGAAAATAACCCAATGGAATTCTACAAGGGTTGTGGTCGGTTGGTACATACTAACATTTATGGATGTCTAGTTGACCCACTTCAAAACCTAGCAGTTTGTATTTTATAATGAGACTTCTTTACTTCAAAATCATCACCCAGCATAATGTCCTCTTCGCTAATAAGATTTATTTCTGTCATATGGAGTTTGCGGAATGCATGATCTGGAACTTAAATGGCTAGTAGTGTACTATTTTATGCGATGGGGCCTTTTGTTGAGCTCATATATGAGATTAAAGGATTCTGTGCAAGATTCTGCTTGTTGTCTTTAGCTGATATCCGCGTGATTGGAATATTTTCTGGGATACTGTATTGTTACTCTAGCATGTTAGCTGACTTGTTGATTCTTTCTCACTATAGCCATTGAAGAATTGCACTTCCTATAGAGCAATTTACAGTTGTTAAGCTCTTAAGTTCTCTAGCATGTTAACTGTAATATTTTTTTGATCAAGTGTTATTAACTGTAATAGAGTTAGAGCAATAGTTGCTGACTTTTGGTTTCTTCTTATAGATGGAGGTGAATGATGACGAAGACGATGTGTTGGAGAGTAGTAATAACCATGACGATAACAATCACATGACATGGAACAACACACAAAATGAACTGACCATCCTAGCTCGACTAGCAAAGAGACAATTAAAGAAAGATAATAAGCAATGATACTGTTAGTTTGTTAGTGAACACTTCATTCCCAACATATTCACTGCCAATGGTTACATATACAGTTGTATATAGTGTGAATTCTTTCATTTCATTTTGAATATAATTGCACTTAGGTGTTCCTGATAATTACTTATAATCTGGAGGTAGAGAGCTACCCAGAATTGGAGTGCAGTTTTTCGTTCTGATCCATGAAATAGTCAGTGTATTTTGGGGTTTCTGGAGGTCGGATGATTTTGGTGTTGGAGATGAACTTACCGCTGAATATTAGAGTTCTATATGTTTATATTTGTGGGTCTTTTACTCTCTCCCCCTCTTCTTTGTGTTGCAGGTCTTTCATTTACCCAATCTCAGATCTGTGAGGTCGGCGTTTACTCTTCTTTTCTAGGTATTTTGAATCGTCTCCTTCATTATCAGTTTCCATTGATTTTTTTTTTCATTTTGTCTAAACATTTCCGTCGAACTGGGTATTTTCTTTGGTTGGGTGATGATCAGAGTTTTCTTAGTGTGGTTTTGGGTTTTATGGGTATTTTCTACTTTGGTTGCGTTTGAATTCTACTACGATGTTGCTATGACGTTAAAACTTGCTTACATTTGCAGGTTAAGTAGGTTGAGTAGGCATACGTTGATCACAGTGGCATTCTCCAGTATCGAAGATGTCGACCCCTAGTTATCTTAATTTTTTGTTTGAGGAGCTTAAATTTTGATGTATGAAACTTAAATTCTGATGGAATTGTCACTGGATCTGATTTAATTATCGTCTCGTAGTTATTTACATCTTCATTATGTGGCTGTAGTTGGTGTGAACCATGTCCTATTTTTGCTTGTTGATATGAATGGTGAATCTGCACTCAGATTTTGCAGTCAGTTATTGATATTAATGAATGTGTATTCAGTATTTTATATCCACCAGCCAGTTTATATTATGTCCAGATTTTGCACAGCTTTTTTATGTCCAGTTTTTTTTTTTTTTTTTTTTTTTTTTTTTTTTTTTGAGATAGTAACTGGCGGCGGCGGTGGTTGTGTGGCGGCGGTGGTGGTGTTGGTGGTAGTATGGTGGCAGTGGTGAATTGGTGTTGGTAGATGTGTTTGTCTTGTTTTGATAAGAGTATTTGGCTTGATGGGCTAAATGTGCGGGCATATGTTTGTATAGACCCACCATAGCCCGCCCATTTGACCCATGCATGTTAAACGGGCAGGGCGGGCTGGGCTCGTTCATGCTTGACCCCCGTTTTAAAACGGGCGCAACCCGCCCAACCCGCCCGTTTGACAGACCTAGTATTGGTTGTTGACTATGTAGGTCTGCAGTTGAATTCAGGTGAAAAACTACATATTGAAGCGGCGATTGCAAGCGCCCATTCATCTGCTTCCGTTTCTTCCATCCCTGGCCTTTATCTTCTTCACGCGACCAAGAGCGAAAACCTAGACAGATAGCACTGACGGAGATAGACAGGAGTGATGGAGAGTCGACGGAGGGCTGCTTCATCTTCCCTTCTCCCATTTCTGATTTGTTGTTCAAACGTTTGTTGCAATAAATTGCACATGCATTCCCAAATTGAATATACGTTTGTGAATTAAAGTGCCATAATTTTGTAATTAGTGCAATTAAAGTGTCATAATTCTATAACTATTGCACCTGGACACCTACACGGATGACATGGAATTTAGAATATAGGTGAAAACTGATGATTGGTCCACTCCTTTAAAACATGCCAACTATAAAGACAATTGGCATATGGAGAGTGAGTTTTACCTCACCTCCTAGCTTTTATTAATAATATAGATTGATTCTCAATCTTGCAATTAAATCAAAGTTTGAAAAATTACCTATGGGTAAATAAAATTAATTGAAACTAAACGTAAATTTAGAAACTCCAACAAAGTTTATATGAAATCTGATTGAACATTTAAAATATCACTTTTATGTAAACTGGCCAGAAATCTAAAAATTAATCAAGGGTACCGTGAAGTTTTTTTTTGAAAGACTATAAACTACAAACCACCATTGCTATTGAGTATTGCTATTGAGGAAATCTGAATATTGAGTACTGCATTGCTATGAGGAAATTGAGGAAATTGCTACATGATATCTGAAGAATGCTAGAAAAATCTTTTAATGCAGGAACACCCTTGGTGGGTGCAGGGTACTGTGAAGTTAGTGGAGGTTCACGTACGCTAACGGAAAGTGAGTGCAAGATATATTGGAAATCGAGAGAGATCAAAACCAGAAAGAGAAAAAGTTTCTCTGATAAATTTTCTGAAGAAAAATTACAACCATGAAATGAGAAGAGAAAATGATCTTATCCTCAACCAAGGAGGGGAGCTGAGTGCAATAATAAGAAAGTTCTAACAACCCTACACATCAGCAAATCAAGTGGAAACAAACAGCCAATCAGAAGCCTCCACTCGGACTGATGACCGTTGCTTCTTGAGACGGTGTCGTTCGACTTAAGAGGAGCTGAATATTTGAAGTCCAACGTATAGCTTGATCCGACGACTACTGAAATTTCTACCCTTCTAATCCAACGACTACTGAGTAAAACAATTACAAGTCATCAGTTTGTACTCCCTTGCAGTTTAGTCCAAATCAGAGATGATTTTTCACTTTATTTCTAATACCCTCCCTCAAGTTGTAGAGTGCAAGGACATCACTCCCAACTTGGATACAAGAAAGTGAAAAACAGGAGATGGAAGAGCCTTTGTCAGCAGATCTGCCAACTGATGTGAAGTAGGGACAAACTTAAGACTTATGATCTGCTTTTGCACCATATCTCTTACCACATGACAGTCAACCTCTATGTGCTTTGTTCTATCATGGAAAATGGGGTTTTCTGCTATTTGAATAGCTGAGGCACTGTCACAATAGATGGTAGGAATAGAAAGCAACTCACATTGTAAATCCTGAAGAAGGAAAAGGAACCATTGCACCTCACTGGCTGTTGAAGAAAGGCTCATATACTAAGATTCCGCAGAACTCTTAGCTACAATAGTCTGCTTCTTTGACCTCCATGCAACCAAAGATTCTCCAATGTAAATCAAATATCCACTTGTGCTTCTTCTAGTGTCCAAAAACCCTGCCCAGTCTGCATATGTATATGCATGAAGAGTCAAACTACTTGTAGCTGGATAAAACAGACTTTGTCCAGTATTTGACTTCAAATATATCAAGACATGATGTGCTGCCTTCATGTGAACTTTTTTTGGCTGTGAGACAAATTGACTGAGCTTGTGTACTGCAAAACACATATCTGGCCTAGTGTGACAAAGATACAGCAATTTTCCAATAATCTTTCTGTAGTTGATGGCTTCAATGGCATTCAACACATCACCAGATCCTCTCCGCAGTTTGTTAGTTGGTTCCATTGGTATTGATGCAGGCTTGCAATCAAGATAGTTATTTTCTTGAAGAATATCTTCTGCAAACTTCTTCTGACAGAGAGAAATATCAGTATCATTTCTTGCCACTTCAAAACCCAAGAAATATCTTAGATTTCCTAAGTCTTTAAGTTGAAACTACTGATTCAGAGAACTCTTGAGAGCATCAATAAGATAAACATTGTCTCCAGCTATCACAATGTCATCAACATATACTAATAACACAATGAAATGTTCCTCCACTTTACTTGTGAACAATGTGTAATCCGATTTGCATTGTGTGAAGCCAATGCTAATGAGTCTGTTAGAGAACTTACTATACCACATCCTTGAGGCCTGCTTCAATCCATATAGTGACTTCTCTAATTTGCAAACTAATCCTCTTTTTTCTATACCAGGATCATATCCTTCTGGCAAATCCATATAGACCTCCTCATTCAATTCTCCATGCAGGAATGCATTGTTGACATCTAGCTGTATAATGTGCCATCCTTTCAAAGCTGCTATTGCCAGAACACACTTAAAAGTAGGCAGTTTGGCAATAGGAGAAAGTCTTTGTATAATCAATTCCTTCAGTCTGAGTATATCCTTTTGCTACAAGCCTGGCTTTGTATCTTTCCACTGATCCATCTGACTTTAACTTAATCTTGTAAACCCATTTACATCCCACAGTGTCCTGTCCTGATGGTAGTTCTGTTAGCTGCCAAGTCTGGTTCTGCTCTAGTGCTTTAATTTCTGTGTCCATTGCAACCACCCATTTCTCATCTTTGATGGCTTCTGCATAACTTTTTGGTTCAAAAATTGCTGAGACTTGAGCTACATAGTGACTATATGTATTTGAGAAGCTGGCTGGTTCATACATTGGTTTGGGAACCTGAACACTCTTTCTTGCTGGACTTGATTTGTGTGCCAACAATACATATTCATTTAAATAAGCTGGGGTCTTTGACTGTCTACCTGACCTACTTGGAGCTAGAGTTTCAATCTCTGTATTTGTGCCCACATTGTCATTCTCAGCTGAAGTCTCATCTGTGTCATTGTAACTGAGTTGAAAATCAGTACCCTCTCTGTCTATTACTTCTGCTGGCAGAGTGAAGTCCTCAAAAACAGCTCCCCTGAGATCTGTCCCCTTTTGAAATGGAAAACTGTCTTCATGAAAAGTTTCATTTCTTGTGATTTGAAATGTACCTGTCTTGAGATTATAAACCATGTATCCTTTGACCCCAAAAACATAACCAACAAAAACACATGCATCTGCCCTTGGATCAAACTTATGCCTTCCTTGTTTGAGAGTAGAAGCATAACATAAACAGCCAAATACTTTAATGAAATCATAATCTGGTGGGATTTTATGCATCACCTCATAAGGAGACTTGTTCCCCAAAATAACAGTAGGAACTCTATTAATAAGATAAGGTGCAGTCATAATGCAATCACCCCAAAATCTAGTAGGAAGATTTGACTGAAACTTCAAACTTCTAGCCACATTTAGCAAATGCTGGTGTTTCCTTTCAACCACTGAGTTTAGTTCAGGAGTTTCAACACAACTTAATTGTTGTATGATCCCCTTTTGTGCAAAGAAATCAGTTAACCCCAGTTCTTTGGCATTATCAGATCTGAATTTTCTAATTTGTGTTTGATTATGTGTCTCAACCAGCTTACAAAATTGAGGAATTACCATAATGGCTTCTGACTTATGGGTTATTAAGTGCACCCATGTCATTCTACTCTTGTCTTCAACAAGATTCATGAAGTACCTATGTCCAGAGTGTGTGGGAGTACCATAAGGTCCCCAAATGTCACAATGCACCAGTTCAAATAGCACATTTGAGATGTGTCCTTTTGAGACATAAGGTAGTTTCTTCTGTTTAGCTAAAGGGCATATGTCACACAAAGTGTTATTGACCTTGTTTGTGCATCCCAAGGCTTTGGTCATACCTTTCAACTTCATATCTGAGAGGTGTCCTAACCTCTTATGCCAAATTTCAGAACTCATCTTTTCAGATAATGCACTCATGACAAGAGACATATCTTTTGTACCAACTTTTCTTTGACTTTGCACTAGATATAAACCTCCATTTTTAGATCCTACTCCCAACACCTGTCTAGTCTGTTTCTCCTCAATGGTGCATCTATCTTCAGCACAAACAAAGACACACTTATGTGTTGTTGTCAACTGTGACATGGACACTAAATTGAACTGAAATTATGCCACATATAACACATCTTCTAGAATAGTTTTAAAAACCGGACCGGCCATCGAACCGGTGAGGCACCGGTTCATGGTCGGACCGGTGGTCGGACCGGTTCAATAGCACGTTTATTTAATAATATATATGTTTTATTTTTTATACAAAAAATAATAAACATAATGAAAACAGTAAAAAAATACCAGAATGTTTAAATTTGAGGCTAATTTACGGTTTTTCTTTTATTAGTGTTTGTAAATTTTTTTAGTAATAGCTATATATATATTTGTTGTTGAAATAAGCATTCATATGAGTTGGATATTTGTCTTTTAGGCACGTACTAGAAGTCAATAGTGTGTCTATAAACTGAAAATTCACCAAAATTAAATTGTTTTAGTAAGTTAAATAAATTTATATGTAAAAAAATTGTATTATGAAAACATACATACCAATTTTTTTTTTTTAAAAAAAATTATCTCGTCCCTTTAATTACTACTGTACTATTAGAGTTGTTGTGATATAAACAAATTGGTACTGTAATATTATCCCTTCCCTTCATTTTTTTTGGATCATCTTTTTTTGGAGACAAAAAAAAGTCAAACGTAACCTTCCCAGTCCCCACCACATCCACATATCGTTATCATCACATCCCCATTAATCTCTCTTTACAAACCCCTCAGTTTCTCTCCCTCTCGTCTCTCTCTCCCCCCTCCCAAACCGTCTATCTCTTTGACGACGAAGATGGCATCAATGACGACGAACGCAGCCGGAGGAAGGAAAAGGCGAGAAGAAGAAGTGAGGGACGAAGTTCGTGAAGGTCGGCCTCCATTTCATCGGTCTACTTCGCCGGAGCATGATTGTTTCGTCAGATCTTGAATTTCTCCCCCTCTCTTTATGTTTTAAGATCGCCGGAAGATGTTTTCTTTTTTATTTCCCAAAAACCGGGCGGTTTTGGACCGACCGGTTCACCGGTTGGACCGCAAAACCGGCCGGTTTTTGACCGGTGTTGACCGGTTCATGCATTTACGGTCTGATAATCGAACCGAACCGGTCACCGGCCGGTTCACCGGTCCGACCGGTCCGACCGGCCGGTCCGGTCCGGTTTTAAAAACTATGTCTTCTAGTATCAGCTTATCATTTAACTGAACCTTTCCGATAAGAGAAACTTCCACTCTATTCCCATTAGGCAAATAAACAAATGTGTTTTTCACAGCCTTCACATCGTGCATAAAAGATTTATTGCAACACATGTGATCTGTAGCTCCACTATCTATAATCCATGATTCTGGTAGCATAATATTTGGAGAGAAAGAAGATTGAAAGGAATATGAACTTACCCCTCCCAGAAAGTGGTGACTGTAACTATTTTCACTCACGTTGCTTGGTGATGATTGCTGAAGTGGACTATCCATTCCATGTGAGCTACCTGAGCTAGTTGTCCCAATGTTGGTGTTGAGATTCTGCATTTGATTGTTCAAGAAACTCATCATCTGTTGACATTGACTTTGAGTAAGAGAATTAGAACTTTGTGCATCAATGTTTGCATTCTTAGATCCAATCACATTGTGAGCTTGTGGCTTTCCTTTTGGCTTATAATTTGGTGGATAACCATGCAACTTCCAACACTTTGCCTTGATGTGACCTGTTCCACCACAATGATAACAAGTAGGCTTAGAAGCTTGATTACTATAGACATGTGAGTTAACCCCCTGAACATTTTGGTGTTGAAAACCATGTTGTCCTGCATTTTCATAGCTCTTTGGACTTCTAGGTGGCATTGAGTTGGAGTACATAGCTGCATTTGGTGGCATTTGATTACCATAATACATTGCCATAGGGTTCTGAAATTGAGGAATGCTAATTTGAGATTGCATTTCTTGCTGCACAACTTTAGCAAACACCTTGTTCATAGTTGGTAAAGGATCAGATAACAGCAGTTGGTCCCTCACAGAAGTGTATGAATCATTCAACCCCATTAGAAATTGCATCACATAGTCCTCCTCAATTGATCTTTGCACTCTTCCACATTCACAAAAGAGTACTGTCTTGTATTTACTCAGCTCATCCCAAAGAGTTTTAGCTTTGTGTAATACACAGTAACACTCATATCTCCTTGCTTTAATGAGCTAATTTCCTTCTTTAATTAAAAAAATTTTGGTATGTTTTTCTGAGAAAATCTCTCAAACAAATCATTCCATATCTCCTTTGTTGTTGTCCTATACATGACACTTCCAGAAATATCTCTAGAAACAGCACTAAGTAACCATGAAATGGCCATAGCATCACACCTCTTCCATAAAGGATAGAGCTCATTTTCTGGATCTGGCATCTCTATGCTTCCATTTACAAAACCTAGTTTGTTCTTAGCTTCTAGAGCTACAAGCATAGACCGATGCCAAGTGTTGAAGTTTTCTCCAGTCAAAACTTGAGATACCAACACACTACCAGGATTTTCAGAATTGCTAATAAAAAATGGAGATGAACTTTCTGAGTTCAAATTCATACCTCTCCCAGTTTCTCTCTGCGAGCCATGAGCACCGAAATCACTATCAGTCGCCATACCTAAACCTCCAGATCGGTTGCAGCCTCGATGTCAACACAAATAGATCTGGAAACCTCTCTGCAATCTTTAAATCACAGCACCTTCTCCTTCACATGATTTTCAAACTCCAAACCCTAATTCAAACCTCCAAGGCTCTGATACCATATTAGAAATCGAGAGAGATCAAAACCAGAAAGAGAAAAAGTTTCTCTGATAAATTTTCTGAAGAAAAATTACAACCATGAAATGAGAAGAGAAAATGATCTTATCCTCAACCAATGAGGGGAGCTGAGTGCAATAATAAGAAAGTTCTAACAACCCTACACATCAGCAAATCAAGTGGAAACAAACAGCCAATCAGAAGCCTCCACTCGGACTGATGACCGTTGCTTCTTGAGACGGTGTCGTTCGACTTAAGAGGAGCTGAATATTTGAAGTCCAACGTATAGCTTGATCCGACGGCTACTGAAACTTCTACCCTTCTAATCTAACGGCTACTGAGTAAAACAATTACAAGTCATCAGTTTGTACTCCCTTGCAGTTTAGTCCAAATCAGAGATGATTTTTCACTTTATTTCTAATAAGATAAAGAGTCCATCATTTTTTTTTAAATCCATCAAAGGAACTACTTTAAATTGAAAAAAAATAATAATTCAAAATTTAAAAAAATCAATTGTGAAATTAAAAACTATGCTCTTCATATCCAAGATGCTCTTTGTACCACTGGACATGAGGAGCCTTTCTGTCTCTCTAATCCTAACTTCTGTTGACTTTTCCTGGTCGCAGACGGTCTCAAACTTAATGTGGATGTGTGCTCTAGAGCGAATACGGGAAAGTCTTGTTTGAGGGGGGGGGGGGGGGGTACAAGATATGGGCTATTTATAGAGGCCTAACAATTTTCCAAGACAATTGGAAGAAGTATGTCATTGAAAGTAATTGTATGGATGTCGTGCACATTTTCATGTCTTTCATCAATGGTCCATAATCAATGCTCAACCAAATCACTGATCAACCACATTACTAGAGACGCCAGTGAAGTGGCGGATGCCCTTGTCAATATTGGCACTGAACAAAACGAGAACTTGGTGATGATGCGTGAAGCTCTCGATGCTGTGAAAGGCCTTCTGACATTGTGGGTGTTGGCATGTATCTTTAGTTTCAATTCCAGTTTTCTTTTCTTTATGTCTTTGTTTTTTAGGCAAAATTGCACCGGAGGTACCCATATTTTGCAAAAATCGGCAAGTAAGTACCCGAATTTCAAAATCGCGCACCACAGGTATCCAAATTTTCAAAATCGTGCACCAGAAGTTCCCAACGCTGACTGCCGTTAACTTTTCGTTAAATTTCCATCCAAATTGGACGGAAAAGTATACAAAGACTACTGTACCCTTTATGTTCACCTCCACCTTTTTTTAAATACAAGTGTTACTAACAAATCTAAAAAATAATATAAATAATAATATTAGATATATGTAAGATAATGCCATATATTTCATCAAAATTACATATTTTTACATCATTTCAAGAAATGAAATACTACATCTGTTTCTTCTCTTTCAGCTTATTTCACTCTTTGACACTATTCACTGGATCACTTTGACCGGTGATTTGGTTAGCAAAACGATAAACGAATTTGGTAATTTTTGCTTGATAATGTAGAGTAAAGCTTACTCTACAATACTACGAAAAAAGTGCCAAAAAATTACATCATTTTGCTATCCAAATCACCGAGTCAAAGTGACACAGTTACAGGTAAAAAATCGACCTAATTTGAAAGAGTCGGAACATAGGTAGTATTATTTTATTAACATATATCCATCAATCCTCCTCCCTCCCTCCCTCCCTTCTCTGCTCTTCATCATCCTCCGCCCTCCCTCCTCGTCATCCTCCTCCCTCCCTCCCTTCTCTGCTCTTCCTCCCTTCCTCCCTCGCTCCCTCCCTTCTAGTCACAAACTATCTGTGGCACCGCCCAAGCACAGACACGAAGCACCGCCCATTAACGCCGCCTACACCACCGGCGAGACAAGGCGAGCAACAACCCAGATCCAAAAAAAATGTTCTTGAATTTCTTTATTGTTTTAATTATGAAAAAATCTATTAAAAATAAAAATATTATTTGAATTTCTTGTTTTCCCATTCTGAAAATATCAATTATTACGGTTTTATACCGTTGTTTAAAACTTTAAATTAACCGCGATTTGGAACCGCTGTAAAGCTTTGGCGACACTGTTTGAAACGACGGTTTGGAAACCGCGGTAAAAACCGCTATTTATTTCTTAAATGACGGTTTAGGTGCATTTTGGTCTGCGGTGGTCAAGAATCGAAGGGAGATATGGATGGAGGTATAGTTGTTAATTTACAAAGTTTTCTGAACTCTAGCAAAGCGCAAATGCCTCCCCTTAAAGTCATTTCGTCTTCTGGAAAATGAGTAGTTCTGTCAGTTATGAATATTTGATTGGAAACAAATTGAAAGTATAGCTGTATTGGATGTTGCATTTGGAATTATGGGTTACAAATCCACACAAAAATCAAACTATAAGTACCGTTGATGCAATTTGCCTTGAAATATCAACAAGTTTCATACAATTTTTTTTGGTTATTTAAGAGAAACAGTTGATTCATACATAGAGCTTTTGGTTAACTGAACGAATTATCATGCCTCACACATTCCGAGAGAAGCCACCGCAAAGTCAGGACCCGCCGTGACCGTACAGTTCTGGTTCGAAATTCCGCTATTCTGCTCCCCGTATTCTCTCTCTTGCGGTGATCATGTTGAATTGGCTAAATATGGAGCGTCGCACCAAAATATTGCAGTTTTGGAGAACGGCCGCGGCGCTTCCAAATATGAAACCGAGTGTACCGTGGACATCTGTACTATAGAGGTCGCACGTCCTGTAAAATTGTCTATTGGAATGCGTGTACCATAGTTAGTAAAATACGGTACGGAAATAAAACGTACGGTACGTACAGGTACAATAAGATTTTCTGTTAAAATTACGTTAATAAAAATTCGGGTTACAAATATGAGAAATGTATAATTCGGGTTTTTTAAACGTACGTGAATACTTCGTAAACTAGTTACTAATGCGGGATTAAAAATACGGACATATTTTCTAATATTCTAACACATATAGTGAATTTCTCATATTCAATAATGCTATGATTTCATCGATTCTTTGAAATATGTTTGTATTTATTTGTAAAATGTGTAATGTGTACTTTTTTAATTTAATTTAATTCTGATAACTCTCTTTATGGACTCAAGCATATACCAATAGTTACTTTTTTTTTTAATAAATTACGACACATTATGTGCGAATTATTCTAGAAAAAACAATAGCTTCATAATTACTAACATGTACTACCTCCGTTTCTTCTTTATCACACAGTTTTGACTTTTGTCACTATTCACTGGGTCACTTTGACCCGGTGATTTGTGTAGCAAAGGATGCTTTTTTTTTATAATTTTTTCACGACATTGTAGAGTAAAAGTTGCTCTATAACATGGTGAAAAGTTTATTAACAAAATGGCATCGTTTTGCTATCCAAATCACCCAGTCAAAGTGACATAGTTACGAGTTAAAAAGTCAAACCGCTGTGATAGGGAAGAGACAGAGGTAGTAAATCCCAAAATACAAATAAATATAATTATTAATAATTATATGATGTTCGCAATTTTCTACAGTAATATATGCGGATTTTTTAAATAATAAATATTTTGGGCAAGAAAATAATTTGTAACATGTTCGTTCATAACCAATTACTAAGAGTTATAATATTTGAATAATTTTATTTAAAAAATAATATTTATAAAATATGTTAATCGTAGTAATTGTGAATGCGAAAAGTTTTATTAGGAAGTATTATACGTTAAAACGTTAAATAAGAGTACTAAACCTTTTTACCCAATAATTCGAGTATTTTTAATTAGATCCGACAACAGTACGGAATTCGAGAGTATTTTTCTTTTATACGTACGTACGGATATTAAACGGAAAAATTCGGAGTATTTACTAACTAGGGCGTGTACAACGTATCTTGGTAGCCCTCGAAGCTACACTTGTAGAATGCCAATTCGTCGGCGCTGTTTTGGAGGGCAACCCCTTGCTGGTTGATTGCGCCAGCAGTGTTTCGGACGGTCATGTTCACTCCGACGAACCCTTCCCCGAACACAATTGCAATGGTAACACGTATTGTTAGCCACAATCTGTAACCACAGTATAAACTTAAGTTCCTGTTTGGTATTAGTTGAAAATATGAAAAATCGACTAGAAAAAAAAAAATTGGGTGAAAAATCCAACTCAATTGAAAATTCAAATCCGTTTGGTATGAGCTAAAATTTTAGAGAACTAATTTGATCCTTTTTTTTTGAAAGAATTTTGATCCATTTGACTACATCTAAACAGATATATACTCAATTACTTGAATAAACCCACTTATAAATGAACTACGATCATGTTAATGTTAAGTTAATGTTAAAACCACGTTAAATTATTATTTTTTGAGATTTCAGTCGCATAATCTCAAATTTTGTAGATTCTACAATTGCATTGGAATTATTTTAATATGCAGATTTCCAGCTTAACATTTTTTATCATAAAAAATGAAATTAAACTACAATGACCAGTTCTAATCAAAACTGATTGAAATCAGATTTATATACCAAACATGCACTTAGAGCCATTTTGGTATATGTCTAAAAATAGAAAAAAAAAATAACGAGGAAAACACGCTGAAAAACACGTTTAAAACAAAATAAGAGAAATGTTTGTTATGTACTGAAAAATACTTTATAGTTTCTCAACAAAAAATAGGCACTTATTAGATCGAGGACCACCATAATGTGAGCAATGTATAGACTCGGCTGTCTTGCATATGGTCCTTTTTAATTGCTAGCTAAATTTGTATAAGCAATGCCATTTATATTTCTATAAATAAATGTGTATATAACAGGCTCGATAGTGACATCTTTCACCAAAAAGTTGTTTGATTACAAATGTATGATATTTATGAGATTATTGCAAATTCACAAAAAACAAAGACTTCAACGTGATTTCTTTCACCAACATCGTTTTGTTACACAGTTATAATATTAGACAGGTATAACAAAATTGACAAAATATTGCAAACTTGAGCATAGCCCACACATCTTTTAACCAGAGTCGCTGTGTTAAAGAAGCAAATATGTTAAAAACTCACCAAATGTTGCGGACCCAAACGTGGTCCACCCATCTTTCAAGTTCCGGTACCCTGTGATTATAGTGTTGTTGACGCCGTCTCCGATCATCATCACGTACTTCTTATTCTTCGGGACGATCACATACTCGTAGTAAACTCCGGCCGTCACATGTCACTAACATCCGATTTATTTGGTGCAGCTGCCATGGCGTCATTAACCTTCGAATTGTTGAGCTTTTTTCTCTATTAATCACCAATTCATACAACTCGGATGAATCGCGCCTTTCAACAGCTGAGTGCGTCTTTTTTATCTGGTTACGAACCTAACCCTGCAGATGTCACGTTCAAGGGTTTTTTTTTTTTTTTTTTTTTTTATGAGATTGTTGCAAATTCAGAAAAAAACGTGTAACACGCCTATGTAACACGATATTTAAGCTCGCATTCATTGTTTATCTTTCACCAGCATCGTTTTGCTACGCGCCTATCGGCCTATGTAACACGTTTCCGTCGCATAGAGGACTCAGCGTGGCGGTTTGGGGGATGGAATCTGAATTTGTTTCAAGAAGATCTCCAAACAAGTTTGGTGGTCAAAACAGAAGTAAGAAGGGTGTTTGTCATCAGCTTGTGAAAGTTTGATGCATTTTTGGAATTGACAGCTTGCATTGCATCGGACAAGAAGTCCATGTTTAGGCCAATGAGAAGTTGGCAATCTTCAAGTGCATAGATGGTTGATTGGGGTAAGCTGTTCTTGCTTTCTAGGATACGGTCAACCATGGATAAGTAATCCCTGGTTTGGGCCAATGAACGACAGATGGAGAATCTTCCCTGGTCTTGAACTGAGGCTGATTTGTTGTTTGGTAGCAGCTTTTTGCAGAAGAAAGGATGAGGTGTGGAGTTGCAAAATTCGGTGTTTGAAGAAGATGAAGAGGGAATTGCTAGGGATGAAGAGTAAAAGATGTAGAGAGAAAGTGAAGAGTAAGAAAGTTATGGGAGCCATGGTTGTGATGGTGGTAATGGCCATTGTGTATGTGCTTTGCTTATACTATAAAAGAGTTGTGAGTGTTAAAACTCTTTAAGTATGGCTCTTAATGAGGTTTCTGGAGGCCTAAAAATAAAATGGACAAATGAATTCAACTCCTATTTCTACATATACATTTACTTCGCCTTGCAATGTGACCATCTTAATTTCCTTTCGTTTGGTGATTAGTAAATCATGGCTTGTGAAATTAGGAAATCGTTTCTTGTTCAGGAAATAACAGTCAAATATCACTGCATTAACGTATTACCAACGAAATATCTTATTTGTGTTGCATCACGCTTTGAAGAAGTCAACCTTTGAGAAAGAGGTAAAGATTCAATAGTATGGGTAACCATGCAAGTTTGAATCCTTGTCATGACCATTCGAGGTGTGGTTGAGTTGGTCGAGACCCATGCTCAAGCGTTCGCATAGAATTTTGAGTTCGAAACTTGAAATAATCTCAATGCTAACTCCATTGAAGAGTATCGAATTTGAAATGAAGTCGTAACTTGCCAACTCCATCGAAGAGTAAGAGTATCGATCTCACTTTAGTTTCTACATAATTCCTTCACAAAGTCAACTATTGCTTCATAATTGAATTCAGTGACTTAACTTCCTCACAAAAGATGTTTTAGTAGGCTCTCTTTGGTATTAGCTGGAAAATCTGAAAACATGACTAAAAAAATATGAATTAGAAATCATGTTGAACTGAAAATTAAAATGCGTTCGGTATGAGCTCATTTGACAAAATTTAAAGAGATATATAATCAATTTACGACAAGCTAATCTTGAAAGCGCACATTAAGGATTAGACGACATACTAGTAAGTCTTAAAAAAATATATTGAATTAGTTTTTTTTTATACTTTTCAACCACATCATCCTCAATTTTAGAGATTCTACAATTGTGAATTATTTTAATTTACAAATTTCAACTGAAAATTTTGTGTCATATCAAACGCAATTAAAAAAACAGAACTGATATTAATCAAAACAGAATTAGATCCGCATTCCCAGACATGCACTAAACGAAAGGACTTCATGAACAAAGTACCCAAGTTCTACGACACCAATTATTTCAACACATAACATTCTTATACTACTACTCCATCCAAGAGGATGTCTCACAATCTATTGAGTAATAGTTGAAACTATTAACTAAACATTGCATTTCTAGGGTTCCTAATACGTCTTCGTCGTGTAATAACCATTATTAGCCGGACCCGCCGTGACCGCACAATTCTGGCTCAAAGTTCCCTATTATGCTCCGCATATTCTCTCCCTTGTGCGGTGAGACGTCGCACCAAAATATTGCAATTTTGGAGTAGGGCGGCGGCGTCTCCAAATATGAAACCGAGCGTACCGTAGACGTCACTACCGTGGACATCACACGTCCTGTAAAATTGTCTATTGGAATGCGCGTACAACGTATCTTGGTAGCCCTCGAAGCTACACTTATAGAAAGCCGATTTGTCGGCGCTGTTTTGGAGGGCAACCCCTTGCTGATTGATTGCGCCACCAGTGTTTCGGATGGTCATGTTCACTCCGACGAACCCTTCCCCAAACACAGCTGGAATAGTAACATGTATTGTGAAATAAACTTAGAGCCCGTTTGGTATTCGTGTAAAAACAGAAAAAATAGTGAAGAAAACACGCTTAAAAAAATAAGTTTTAAAACAAAATTAGAAAAATGGTTGTTCTGTACTGAAAAAATAGTGTGAGCAACGCACTTATTACATCGAACGAGGACCACGATACTGTGAGCAATGTGTAGACTTGGCTGTCTTGCATATGGTCCTTTTTAATTGCTAGCCAAATTTGCATAACAATGCCATAATGTTTCTATAAATAAATGTGTATATAACAGGCTCGATTGTGACATCTTTCACAAAAAAAGCTGTTTGATTAAAAATGACTGATATTAGACATTACATGTATGTTGCAAATTCACAAAAAACAAAGACTTGAACGTGATATCTTTCACCAGCATCGTTTTGTTACACGATTATAATATTAGACAGATACAACAAAATTGACAGAATACTGCAAACTTGAACATAGCCCACACATCTTTTAACCAGAGTCGCTATGTTAAAGAAGAATATGTTGAAAACTCACCAAATGTTGCAGACCCAAACGTGGTCCGCCCATCTTTCACGTTCCGGTCCCCTGTGATTATAGTGTTGTTGACGCCGTCTCCGATCATCATCACGTACTTCTTATTCTTTGGGACGACCACATACTCGTTGTAAACACCGGCCGTCACATGTATCACAAAATATCCATCACTAACATCCGCTTTATTTGGTGCAGCTGCCACGGCGTCATTAATGCTAGTGAAATTACAGCTCCCGTCTTGACACACAGCCACCACATTGTTAACCTTCGTATTATTGAGCTTTTTTTCTCTATTCATCACCAATTCATATAGCTCGGATGAATCGGGCCTTTCAACAGCTGGCTGTGTCCTTTTTATCACGTTACGAACCCAACCCTGCTTGAAAAGAGCTTCCGAGACGCTGTATAACACGTTTCCGTCGTGTAGTGGACTCAGCGCGGAGGTTTGGGGGATGGAATTTGAATTTGTTTCGAGAAGACCATCCAAACAAGTTTGGTGGTTGGTCAAAACAGAAGTAAGCAGGGTGTGGTGGTCATCAGCTTGTGAAAGTTTGAGGGCATTTTTGGAATTGACAGCTTGCATTGCATCGGACAAGAAGTCCATGTTTAGGCCAATGAGAAGTTGACAATCTTCAAGTGCATAGATGGTTGATTTGGATAAGGTGTTCTTACTTTCTAGGATACGATTAACCAAGGATAAGTAATCCTTGGTTTGGGCCATTGAACGGCGGATGGAGAATCTTCCCTGGTCTTGAACTGAGGCTAATTTGTTGTTTGGTAACAGGTTTTTGCAGAAGAGAGGATAAGGCGTGGAATTGCAAATGTTGGTGTTTGAAGATGAAGAGGGAATTGCTAGAGATGGAGAGAGAAAGAGGAAGAGGTACAGGGAGAAAGTGAAGAGTGAGAAAGCCATAGTGATGGTGATGAATTGATGATGGCCATTGTGGATGTGCCAATATAAAAGAGTGTGTTAAAAGCTATTTAAGCCTTGCTCTTAATGAGGTTTCCAGAGGCCTAAAAATAGACAAATGAATTCGACTTGTTTTTCCATTTTCATACAACAATTTTATTTGGCCCTGTGAAAAGGACCATCTCAATTTCCTTTTGTTCGGTGTGTAGCTACTCGTGACTTTCGAAATTGGAAAATTGTTACTTGATCAGGAAATGAATGTGACGTCTTGCTGCATTAACATACTGTACAAAAGAAAAATATCTAATTTGTGTAAAGATTCAATAGTATGAGTAATCGTGCAAGTTCGAATCGTTTTCACGTAAACAAGACTTAACCCTATATGACCATTCGAGATGCGTTGAGTTGGTCGACACTCATGCTCAAGTGTTTGAGAATAGAGTTCTGAATTCGAAATAATCTCAAGGCTATCAGGTGCAAAATATATAAACTATTTCAAAGACACTGATTTTATTTTATATTAGAATTTTGTTCACCATTGGACCGGTTAGATGCTACAACTAGTTTTTTGATAGATTATACTATATACTGAATTGTAAAATGAGCTAAAAGGCTGACGACTTTTCTTTGCTTGTTGGTCTATATTATTTTTGCTGGAACTTAGTATGTAACATAATCCTATAGAGTACAACTTTTTCTTATTGGACTTGGCAACGTTGTGACCTAATTGCGCAACCCCGCCGTGAACTTAACCCCAGTTGCTGGCAACCAAGCGCGACCATCGATGAAATTACTGACAGTAAAGAAATACGCCGTTGCCTGATCCCGAATTATGTGGTAACCGGGCCATCTGACCCGCCCGGCCAGAGACGCACCAGGCCCGTAGTTCCTATACTCGCCATACCACAATGTACTCAAAGCAAAGTTGCCAGCCCACTCCAGCCACCCTCTAGGCTGAACCTGCCCACTCATGTAAGTGTTCATATAAACAGTCCTTGAATACATTTTCCAAGGCCTGCCCAAATATGTGGGTTGAGTGGCATAAACAAAGCTGTCTTGGATTGAGAACCCAGTGCTCTGATGAGGGTCTTTTCTCCCTTGGGCTGTGATTGTGACCTTCTGCATTGGGAGAGGCTCTCGGGTAAAAATCTTGCAGTTCTGGAGCACCGCGGCGCCGTTGCCGAAAATGAAGTCGATGGTACCGTAAATGCTGCACTCGCGATAGAATTGGCGGAGAGAGTGGATGTAGAGGGTGTCTTGGTAGCCTTCCATGCTGCACCGGTAGAAGGCGGATTGGTCGGAGTCTACACGGAGGGCGACCGCTTGGTGGTTCTTCGGCCCCGCAGTGTTTTGGAATGTGATGTCCCTGGCTATGAACCCTTTCCCAGAAACAGCTGCAAGGTTGGAAGAAACATAGACCATTAGCATAACATGAAAATGCTGAAAAATACAAAAACCAAAAAGAAAACATTATTGCTTTAACAAAAAAAAAAAAAAAAAAAACATTATTGTAACTATTGACATGTAACCCCATGTAGTATATGTTCGTTGACAGTACGATTCATGTACTATAAGAGTTGACAGATAACTCACAGGCAATATTGATTTTACTGACATCGCATTCCAAAAAACAAACATCCGTTGCCATATTATTGGTGCGTGATGGCAGTAAAATCAAAAGTGTTCATGCACAATGTCATTCATATTGCATGTATCGCACAGTCACCAAACATATACTGCATCAAGTTGTCAGGGGATGGGTCGGTTTTAGCGGGGATTGGTTGGGACGGGGCCGGGACGGGTTGAAAAGGAGAGAACTTGAAACCCCCGGGCCCGGGGTTGAGGGGGCCGGGTGGGCCGGATAAAATATATTATTAATATAATAAAATAATGCATTTTTAATAGTAATATATATATATATATATAAATTCCTAAAATAGTAAATTAAAAAAAATACCGCCTTGAGGGGGCCGAACCAGCCCGGGCCGGGTTGGAGGGGGTCAAAGTGGAACCGCCCCGGGTTGGGGGCCAGGTTATGGGTTATGGGGGCTGGGCCAGTTCAAGTGTTGGAGGATCCGGGCTGGGACCGGGCTTAGCTCATTTTAGACCTGGCCGGATTTTAGCCTAGCATGGGTCAGCCCCCTTGCCATCTTGAATACTGGATAAGGGTTACATGTCAAAAGTGCTTATAAACTGGTATCTTGTAGTGAAGTGCTTACCAACAGTTGCTGTTCTGAAAGTTGTCCAACCTTGCATGAAGTTTCTGTTTCCAGTCACCACAGTAACTCCAATCCCATCCCCAATAAACATAATATTGGTTTTCTTCTTCTTCATATCAATGTTCTCCCTATAAACTCCCCTCTTGATATAAATGATATACCTCCTCTTACTATAACTCGGAGCCTCGTTAACTGCTTGAGCGATAGACCTGAAATGCCCAGTTCCGTCCAGCGCTACAACCGCGTCCACGTGCATAGTGTTTGGGTGGGAAACGAGAAGATCTTTGTCGCCCTCCGTCATCCAAATTGGAAAGAAGTCATTGGTCTCAACATTTCTAGTGTTGTTCTGAGGTGGTCTGAAGGGAAGGCTATGTACTTGTGTATACAAAGTTAGGACATTACCAATGAGCTGAGTGACTTGTGATAAACTTCCTCTAATAAACCTCTGCAGCCTCCTATCCGTCCCTTCGAAGCCTTCAAGACAAGTATCTTGGTTGCTCAATGCAGCACTCAACCATGCTTTTAGGTCTCCTTGGGAATGGTAACTCTCATATCCCGCCCGGATGTTTTTCATTTCACCCAACGACCAAGCCAATTCGGAGACAGAGAAGTCGAGCAATTCTTTGCAGTCCTGGATTGCAATTTGCTCGCGAAGAGTGACGGACAAAGTGTTAAACCCAGTAACTATGTTAATCGCTCGCATGGCCTCGTTCATGGTGGTTTCTAGCGCAGCTTTGAGGATGGAATTAGGACTATGGTTCTGTGTTTTAGGGTCTATCTTTTCTAGCCTGTCTTTCATGTCTGAGAGACAAGAGGTTTGGTTCTCTATTTTGTAGCAGGTTTGAAGAATCATGGGATGTGTAATTTGGTTCTGGTCATTTGCTGTTTCATAAGAGAGGACTTGGTTGGTAGGTAGGAGGGTAAGGAGGAGGAAGAGGAGGAACCTGGCTAATGCCATTGATGATGATTTGTGGGTGTGATTTTGATATGGGCTTGGGATATTAATATACAAGAAAGTGATTCACACTGTTTTGGGGAATTTATTTTGGGATTGCTGTTAAAGGAAAGGAGTTGAATTTCTTTTGAGTTGGGATTACTTTAACATATGTGCTTTTTCTCATCACAAAGGTGCTACTTATGCTTTGCTTCTGTAGAGTTATATGCCTTTTCTCATCCCAGCTTGAAGTTTCTAACATTATTTGGCCATGGATTCTCAAACCTATAGCTCCGTCGGCTGCCGAGCGTTCATATTCATTTGATTCAATCGTTCCAAGAGTTCCAAATACGAGCCTAATTCTCTATTCCCAGTATCATAACATGGTTTAGTGCGATTAAGCCAAGCCTAAGTTCTCTATCCCCAGTATTCTAACAAGGTTCAATTCCTTATAAAGAAGAGAGCATATATGATGAGATTCCCGGAACAAAAATGATTTTGAAATACGTGAGGATAAACAACACTTCATATCCCAACATGGGAAGTGACTTTAAAATATATGTTACATGAGACTTTGAGAAGGGGAAATAGAAATCAAAATTTCAACTCAATTAGTTAAATTTCTCGAGCGCTTACATGTAGCTTAGCATGAACTTAGTCCCATCTAAGTATGCATCCTCTTGCAGTTAAAGTCTCTAATAGAGATGGAGATAGCAGATGTCCAAGAAAAGCAAGCAACTTGACCTTTTTCAGACGAACACAGCATGCCCCGAGTGCAAGCTCAAACCCTTGTACAGACACGTTGGGAAGATTCACCAGCTTCGCATCCTGAAGACGGGTTGAGTTTCCCATCAGCGTGCACAGAGCACCGTCCGATATTGAACAACAACTTAGGTTGATCTGCCACCATTGCATTACAAAAATTTCTGGTAAATTAACTTGCTTACAGTGGTAAATTCAAATAACTACACCAATAACATGCACACCATTTCCACAAGCGATACAATTTCGTTCTTTTAACTTAGTCAGCTCAAGCAGTACTCTTTAACATGGAATTTATAAAGCCACAGCCATTAGGGGAGTTTACTCGAAGGTAAGGCTGTCAAGTGGGCCAGTTAACCGCCGTTAACGGCGAACCGGCCCACCAAAAACTGTCTGAGATAGTAACCGAACCGGGACCTAACATTCTTAAAACCACCCCGGGATCTAGTGTATAGTGGTCTGGGCCAGTTTTAGGTTTGGGTGGGCCACGTAACTGGCCCGAACCGCCCTTTGACCGTAACCGGTCAAACCACCCTTTGACCGTAACCGAACCGGTTAACTACCTTGGACAGGCCGGTTTTAGGTTTAATGTGTGTACACACACACACACACACACACACACATAAATAGAACTGTTATTAAAGAAAAACAATACCGGTTTAGGACCTGCCCGAACCGGACCGGCCCACTTATAGAAGTCCGGTTCCGTAGTCCGGGACGGTGATAGGATGTCGAGAAATTTAAGCGGCCCGGACCGTAGCCAGCTCAGTGCCTAGCCAGGACCGAACCGAACGGAAACCGGAGGTTCACGGTCAACCGGTCCGGTTACAGTTGCGGTTTAACTGGTTAACAGCTCTATTAAAGGAGGCAAGACCATTGTTTAAGTGTTTCCAAAATATTTGGGCGTTTATGCCCTGCTTTTTTGAACAATCTCCTTGGAAAATTACTCTCTCAAAACATTTGATTTGCACAGTCCCAAACGAACAGATCGAACATTTTATTTCGTAGGAGCAAATGAATAAATTAAACGTGAAAATGGGACTGTAGCTTATTAACTGGAGACTAGTAGAGATAGTCCGCTTGCATTCTTGTTAGGTTATTCCTGATTTTTCCTCCAGGTTTCAACGCTTAGAAATTCCTGGCTATAACCTCTGCAATATATTTTGTGAACTCTCTAATGTTACTAACAGTTACCGAAAGAAGAAAGAAGCAAGTGATTATCGCTGAAGAGAAAGAGCTCAAACCTGTCGTAAATTCTTTGAGTAGTAGGCAAGGGCACAGAATCCGGAATCATTGATGTTTTCACAATGCTTAAGATCTAGCTCCGAAAGTTTCTTGCATCCAGCCGCCAGAGCCGTCAAACCCGACCCCGTGATGTTCAGAAGACTACGTAGCTCCAAGTCGGCGAGTTCCTCCAGACGGCTCAAGTATTGCAGCCCTCTATCAGTAACTGCATTGCAGTAAGACAAATTTAACTTCTGCAACTTTTTGCAATTTGATATGGCAGCTAAACCATCGTCACCAATCCCCATGCACCTGAAACACAATTTTGAGAAAAGAAAAGCCAAGTAAAGAGAAAAGAAGTGTGAGACCTTAACAAACTGATGGTTAGGAAATTATGGGGACAATTTACCGGTAGAGATCTATTTCAAGGATCTTAGTGCAGTTGGAACCAATATAAAACAGTCCTTTGTCTGATATGTTTGTGCAAAGACCTAGCTTCAAGCTTAATAGCTCTGAACACTTGGATAAATGCCGAAGCCCTGCAGAAGATTTAAATAAAGTAGTGAATTCAAGGTACACTCAGAGACAAGCCGGCGGCCAATGTAGTCACAAACGAGCCATTTGCCTTGAAAAACATATAAAAGTAGGGGTATCATTTTGCAGCTTGAAGTTAGAGTAGTTTGAGATTTGACTCTTGCTATAGGTAAAAAGAATGAACTAACAAACTTCTGGAATCCTAATTTTCGATCAAAATGTAGACAAATTTTCAAACAATTCTTTATAGAAAGTAGCAAGTGCAAGAGCATGCCGACAAACTAGTGAGCCATTACGTTCCAAACAGTGCCTACATTGATAAAAACTCCCTACTGACTGGGTAGAAATATATCTAATTTAACAAATCATCCAACCTAAAATAGCCAAAAGAGTACATGAGCAGGATAAAGTTGCTTTTACCTGCATCATTTACGCCGCAACAATCTGTGAGATCAAGCTCCTTGAGTAGCAAGCAATACGATCCGAGAAACTCTAGACTTTTAGCAGTGAGCAAGTTGCAAGACTCTAACTTAAGAGAAAGAAGATTCCTACAAGAGTTCGCTACTGCTGATACAGCTACATCAGTAATCGAATCGCAGCATGTGAGATTCAGGATTTTCAAATTTGGACATGAAGATACTAGCTGGTTAAGGCCTAAATCAGTCACTCCTTTGCATTTACTCAACCCAATTTCAAGCAAGAGCTTGCTATTTTTGCTCATAATCAAGAAGCCAGAGTCGGGAATTCTTGCCCCGTCAATCCTTATTGAATTAAGATTCTTCAGTTTCTTCAACCACTTCAGAAGGTGAGAAGAAAGTTCCTGGTGGAGGAGAACATTTCAGCACTACGGCAAGTAAATAGAATCAAAATGGAAAAAGAGGAAGGCAAAAATATTTACTTCATAGAAGGACACTCACGAAAAAGCAGAAGCCTGCATAGAGACGCTTAAGTCCTCTATGTCCACTGACTACGGATAGTAAGCCAGATGAGCTGATCTTGTCGCACCTTGATACATCAATTACCTGCACTTACATACAATGAGTCTACTGCATCGAAAGCCTCAATTTTCATTTTTTACAGATGACTATCATCGAAAGCCTGATAGCTATTGAAGAGGTTAATCTAACATAATTTTGTTGAGCAGACAACAAATGTTGAACTTATCACGCTGTTTTAAGTCGTGCTTCCATTTTCGGAAATGTTCAACGTAAAAAAAAAAAAAAAAAAAAAAAAAAAAAAAAAAAAAAAAAAAAAAAAAAAAAAAAAAAAACAACATACCAATCCAATTTACACTAACTCGCAGAGTTCAAGATCTCTCTGGAAATCATTCTGTCTATAACGTTTTAAAGATAAGTGTAAACAGAGCTGCTAACTTGTTAGGTTTAGTACAGCTCTGTCATGGTTTTTGTATTTCAGTTCACACACAAAAGACAGATGTGGATCAAATTGTGTCATTCGTGTGCACTCATCAAGTAGTAAGAGGTAGATATCCGGGATTTAAGCAGTGAAATAAGCATCTACTGGTAGTCACAAATCTACAAATCTTGTGATAGATCTTAACGTGTCCTCCATTAGTAGATTCTCAGAGATAAAAATGTTGGTAAACACAAAAGGTAGAATCTCTAGGGAACAAAACTGGATAAAGCTAGATAAAATGGAAGTGCTCGTATCTATCGATGTCTATAATAGAAGTGCTCATATCCATTATCTATACCAGCGAAAGAATATATGTCTCTGTCAGCTCATTTTCAGGTACATATTTTCCCGCAAAATTGGACCATTTCATTTTCTAATAAAACCACCAAAGCACTACCAATCTTATCAAGTCAATTGCATTTCAAATACCTGAAGAGAGGGACAGCCATTTCCAAGCAAATGCAAACCAGCATCATCCACCATTGCACAACCCACCATAACCAAAACCTCCATCTTCTGCAAACACGCGATTGACCGCAGCGAATCGCTCGTAACCTAATCAACATAAAACATCAATCTCTATTTTACAATTCATGAATGAATTCAATTAATCGTGATAGAGAATTAGACATTATCTAACTTAATCAAATGTACCTTCAAATATGAAATATTGAGCTGTTTTAATCAACATATAAACCTCAATCTCTCAGTTTAATTCATGAATGAATTCATTAATCGTGATAGAGAATTAGACATTATCTAATATAATCCAATCTAATGTACCTTCAAATACGAAATATCGAGGTGTTTTAACTCGAGGCATTTCTTCGACAACAGATCGATTCCGAGATCGGTGATCTCCAAACACCACTTCAAGCTCAGCTTCTCGAGCTTTCCACAACCGACGGCGATCTTCGCCAGTCCGACGTCCGTCACTCCCAAACACTTATCCATCTTCAAATCTCTCAACGCGGCCGCACACGACAGCGCGGACGCCTCCATATCGCCGAATCCACAACAATACGATACGTCGATCGCTTCGAGAATAGGGCAGAACCGAACAAGCATCTCCAAACCGGCAAATCTCAGCCCTACGGAGCGGCTCAGTACGAGCCTCCTCAGCCTCCGGTTCCACTCCATCGGACCGGCGGCGAGTAACGCTGAAACGGTACCGTCTTCGATCCGCGCGCAGACGGAGAGATCGAGAGAGTCGATGGAGGTGTGTCGACGGAGGAGGCTTGGGAGGAACTCGGTACGGAGGACTCGGAGGGAGGTACGGTGGAGTGAGTCGACTCGGAGGAAGGTTTTGCAGACGGAGCGGAACGATTTTTGGTCGGAGGAATCGGTGAGTTTGTGGAGGACTCGGGCGAGGAGGTCGTCGGTGAGGAGAGAGATGATCGGAGAGGTTTCCATCGGAAAAAGTGAGAGGAATGATTCAGTGTTTTTGGTGTATCTAGGTAGGGACGAAGAGGAAGTAGAGGAGGCGGAGGTTGAGGAGTGGGCGTTGGTGTCCGGTGGAGGATTGCGACGGAGACGGCGATTTTAATCGGATTTGCTCGAGCAACATCGTTTTCCGGCTAAATAAAAACCGTTGATTTTAAGCTCCGTTTTGCAGAGAGAAGTGAAGCTGTGCAGTTATGAGATGGATGATGTACAACGACAGGGCCGGTGAATGTTGCTCGAATTGGGAAGTTAGCACGTGAGAGCCACGTGAGGTGGGATATTGATTTTGGGGGATGGGTCATGTGGTGGAAGTAAATTGACTGATGAGCCCTCGTTATCCATTTTGTAAAATTGTTCTTGCCCATCTATTTTTCTTGTTAGATCCATTACGGGCTAGTTTGGGAATGCTGTGCGGTGCTA
This sequence comes from Linanthus parryae, assembly GCA_023055425.1. Taxonomy (NCBI): domain Eukaryota; kingdom Viridiplantae; phylum Streptophyta; class Magnoliopsida; order Ericales; family Polemoniaceae; genus Linanthus; species Linanthus parryae. The sequence goes on from JALGPY010000002.1 coordinate 7,498,222, forward strand.
GAAAGCTGCTGTGTGAAAACACTGTGGAAAAGCTGCTGTGAATTTTTGGTGAAATGTTGTTTGGTAAATATTGTGTAAAAGCTGCTGCGAAATATTGATATAGTAATTTTTTGTTTGGTAAAATCAACTGTAAAGTTGCTGTGAGAGGGTAAAATGACAAAAATATATGACACGTGTCATTTCCGTAAAACTAACTATTAATATTTTAAAAATTTGTAAGGTTAAAATCGGTTGTAGATAAATTAATCAAAAGCACTTTCTGGAAAAGCATCTCCCCCCTAGCTTCCTGGAAACTGCTGTGGGACAGCAGAAACTGTCCGAAAAAACAGAAATTATATTTTTACCAAACGCACTAAAACTGCTTCTGCTGTCTGAAAGCAGCTGTGCTGGCAGCAGAAGCATTCCCAAACTCAGCCTACATACATTTTTCAAAAAAAAAAATACATCTATATAGGATTAGCATATCCCAAATCTATACAAACCCTGTCAAACAGGTGATAGTATTTCATAGTGTATGTAATGAGAAAGTATATCCATTACGTCCCAGTTCAAAAAGTTCTTACACACCCTGAAATCAAACTATGTTGGTCAAACATTGCAGAACTAACATCATGTAGCCGCAGTCACCATATGAAGGCAAACTCCTCCATTTCATTTTCTTTTGGCTATTCTACAGATTCAGGTTTCATCTAATTCACTTCTCGATTCTGCTATCGTATAAGTTTTCTAAGACATCGTTCTTAGCTTGCTTTCTTTCATACTAGGGTATTGCCCGTGCCCGAGGGCACTATCCCAAATTAGACGGACATATCTCTTTTTATTTAAACGATTTAACATGTGTTAGTTCAACTGTAATATAGCCGCTAAACACGACACATACAATTAACTTTTGTGTGACACCACAAATGATTAGACAAATATGTACGCTAAATATAACTTTTCTAAGACATCGTTCTTAACTTTGCTTTCTTTCATATGGTCTTTTGACTCCATTATTTTTAGAGAATAATACCCTTTTAGTATGTGGTGATGTTGGTGAGAAATTGAACAACACTCTAATGCCGAGTATTTGAATGATTCAACTGAATTTGCAAACTCGTTAAACCCAAAGATCAACCTTGCCCTAATTTTCCCCCTACTAATTAGGTATAAGGGTATATATGTAAATGCAGACACACAGAGTGTAATCTGGTAATGCGATCCTAGGGGGTGAGATGACTTATTGGGTGGTGGGGAAAAAAGGTGGAGGGACAGGGACAGGTGGCGTTGGTTGGTGGTTGGTCGTTTTCGCTCTGTCGTGGTACGAATCGTATGGTGGTGGTGGAAAACAAAGTAAAGAGATTAGTACAAGTACTGGTACTTTAATAAATTGGGTTTCAAATAAAAAGAAAGCTGTACGGTTCATGACTTCATGTGAGGTGGTGATTTTCGACCCACAGAAAAAACAAAACCCGACGACCGTACCTATTCTCACCCTTATCATCAACTCCTTCTCTGTTTCAGTGGTGGGGTCGCTTGCACATGACGCTTCACTTTGCGGCCCCTTCAGGGTCCTCTATTTCCATTTTTACCCCTTTGATGTTTGATCAGTGCCACTCTCAAAGTTTTGTAAACAACAATCCTCTTCAAAGTTGACAATTTAAATTAATCTCGAATTTTCGGCAGAAAATCCACTTGCAGTTTCAGTTTTCTTACATCCCGCATTAACAGTTTTAATTTTGACACATAACCCCACTGCAGTTTCTTTTTTGCTGACAGTCCGTACCAGGAGATTCAATTTTGACACATAACACCATTGCAGTTTCTCTTTTGCTGACATCCCGCACCAAAATAACTATTTGATGTAAAATTTGGTGAAAACTGTGGGAGACCAAAAGCTCTATTTTTCCACCAAAAATAGTGAAATAGTGTTTTAACGGGTAAACTGTGAGAGGTCAAACCATTTTTCTCCACTAAATATAAGATTTGGTGTAAAATTTGATGTCAACTGTGGGAGACTATAAAGCTCTTTTTTCAAATTCATCAGATTAATAATCCATACTTTCAGTTCATATATTAAACATATTTATTTTCAGTTCAACGAGATCTTTTAGCAAAATTATTTTAGTCGATTCTTTTCAAATTTTGAGCTGATACCAAAGGAGGCCTAAATCTGTTTGATAAGCTGTTTGGAATTCGACATAATGATATTTCTTTTTGTTTAGAAATCCTTGAACTATTTATTCTCTAATAGTAGTAACTCTGATGTCCTCATGCAAATTTCAGTTCATACCAAATAAATTTCAACCTTTTAGCTTCTCCTAAACAATATTTCCAATTCGAGACAATATTGTTTGTTGAACCAAAATATTAAAGAAAAAAGATTCCGATTAGAGATGCTCTAGAGATGCTCTTAATATGCCAATACTATTCATCAGTTGATGTTATTATTGTGTGGTGGGCACATGATTTCTGAATTATTCTCTTTTTCGTCCATTTCTTTATTTCCTTCCAGGTACTCCCACTTTCTAATCAGAGAAGATCAGATGTGTTATAAGGACGGTAGCTTATACAGATCACCTAGACCCCCTTGGGCCATCTTTTTCTATAGTTATCAACTTGTTTTTATGAACAATAATGCCAAATTAAATAGTAATGCAACTTGTCCTGCCACCAGGTCTTTCTTAATCAAGGTTTCTTATGCTATGAACTTGTTAACAAGTTGCATAAATTAGTATTATCATATCCAAAGCTAGGTCAAGTTTGAGAAAAAAAAGTTAGGTCAGGTTGTACGGATGATGACGACGAGCAATAATCTAGCAAAAAGGTATGTCTTTTCTATGACGAACTTGTCAAAAACGAATAAAATTATTAAAATATAAGAATAAATGCTCCACTTGTAAATACTTCTAACTTGCAACATTTCTGAAGCGTAGTATTTAGGTGACTAGCATGATAAAGCTTGCGATTCGATCTACCTTTATCATAGAATAACATGGCACCAGTGACCTGTGAGGAGACTGTGTAAGTTATCTAACTTAAGAAAATGATTGATCTCAGTGTATCTATCAATTTGCTACCGAGTTGGGCAAGAACATTCTAAAACTATTAGTTAGATGGTTAGAAATTTTGTAATTACAATAAGCATAAGAGCATCTTTAATGGGGTTTCAAAAGTGGTCCCCAATGAATTACACGCTCTCTCTCAATAAAAAGTAAATAATAAACGAAGTCAGGGGGAGAGAGCTCTAGGGTTCCCTCATCAATGGCGGCCATTCCCGGGGAGTTTAACTTCAAGGAAACGATCGCGACGGTAAAGGCGACGGAGATCGAAGGACGGGCGATAAAGATTCACAAGGAAGTTAGTGATCGGGCAAATGCAAAGTTCGAGAACTGCTTGGTGGGTAAGTTTGTGGGAGACAAGAGGATAAACGAGTGGATGATGAGAGATCTATTCAAACGTCTATGGCGTCCAGAAGAAGAGTTGAAGATCATTGAAACAGGGGAGAATCTTTTCATCTTCAAGTTTCCGAACAGGGACAGTATTCTATGGGTGAAGACCAATGGTCCTTGGGTTTTTGACGATCAACTTTTACTGCTAAAGCCTTGGTCGTTAAACTGCAAAACAGAGGACATCATTTTCAATGAGGTAGTGTTGTGGGTTCAGATCTGGGGGTTACCACTTGCCCTGATCGATGAAGAAGTTGGAGAAGTGATTGGGAGTTCACTTGGGGAGGTTTATTATGTGGAAACAAGAGAAGAAGGAGATGAGAACTCTAGATTTATTAGAGTTCGTGTGCGAATGTCGGCAAATAAACCTCTTCGTAGGAAAGGAGTGGTAGAACTAGAGGAAGAAGTCAAGTTGGACATTGCTTTCAAGTATGAGAAACTCCCTGCAGTTTGCCAATGGTGTGGTTGTGTGAACCATATCACAAGAAATTGTACTGACAAAGTTAGATTGGAGGATGAAATCCAGTTTCCCGAGTATGGAAATTGGATTTTCCCAAAAACAACAAAGAAGCATGGACGTGAAGGGGTGAACAATAGAGGAAAAGGCGTTCCGCCGGTAGGTGGTGGCCGGAAATCTGAGAACTGTCGTGCTCAGACTGAGGAACCGATGAAGAATTTTCGGAATGAAATCAAATCCCACGTTTCGCGGGAACAAAAGATATGGGCCCCAAAAAATCAGCAGCAATCCTTATCAAAAGGAAAGGAGAAGGTTGTTGAAAAGGAAAATATTTTTGATTTAGAAAAGATTCTGGTGATCCCATCTAACACAGGGGAAATATTTTCGTCAAACAAATCAAAAATGGATGAAGTTCCGGATATACTTGCCTTTGCGGCGGGGAAAGGTTTGAAGAGCATAAAAGAAAACCCGAAAGTAAGGGCCCGGAAAAGGAAGCCACTCTCGGGTCTAGACCCAAATATTCCTCGACCAAATGAGGACAATGTTGGGAAAAGAAAGCCTACGTCTAATATGCCTGTCTCATGCTCTGAAAGAGGGATGATTTCAGGAGGAGGGAAAAGAATCCGTAATACTGCTACGAATGTGAATGAGCAGAATGACAAAGAAAATGAGGTCCTGGCAGTTGAGGAGGAAGAGGAGATAACAGGGGACGTTGTTAGTCCTATGGAAGAGGAAACACACCAAATTGAAGAGACGGTGGGTGCGGCGCACCACCGCCTGGATCAATGATCGTCCTAAGTTGGAACGTACGAGGGCTTGGGAACCCTCGTAACGTTCTAAGCCTTAGGGACATTCTGAAGGATAAGAAGCCCAACTTGGTTTCCTCATGGAAACCAAACTTTTCAGTTACGAGATGAACGAGATTCGAGAATGGGTCGGTATGCAATATGGTTATTTCGTTGATAGTGTTGGCCAGAGTGGGGGTTTGGCCTTGCTATGGGACGAAAATACCAATGTTTCGATTCGAGGAGCAACACAATTCTTTATTGACTGCAAAGTTGATTTTGAAGGATCAGGAAATATGTGGAATTTTACCGAATTTTATGGAGATCCGGAAAAACAATTCAGACAGTTATCGTGGGAGCTGTTGAAGCGGATCAAACCAAACAATGAAGTACCTTGGATGGTGTGCGGAGACTTCAACGCAATAGCAGCGGTGCAAGAGAAGAATGGAGGCAAAGAGGTTGATCTTAATCAACTTACAACTTTTCATGAAGCCCTTCACTTTTGTGAACTTGATGATTTGGGTTATACGGGGTCTCAATTCACATGGAACAATTTTAGAGAAGACGAAGATAATGTAAGGCAAAGGTTGGATCGTGCTTTAGCAAACAGAAACTGGAAAGGGCTATTCGGATTCGCAAGAGTCACGAATGTAGTGGCCTCTACTTCGGATCACTCTCCAATCGAGATTCAATTTGGAAGAAGCTATCCCAACTCCGCGATGTCAGGGCCGAAAAGATTTATGTTTGAGGAGATGTGGGTAAGCAATACCCAATGCAGAGAAGTTATCGAGGAGGTGTGGACCAGATCGTCGGGCTATGAAGACACATATAGAAAGCTCTGTGAGGTGGCTATGTCGCTGTCTGTGTGGGGAAAGGCAAACTTCGGCAATTTGCGGAAGAAAATAGGCGGGTTGAAACGGAAGTTGGGTGAGTTACTGGGGCGAAAACAATACAAAAATACACTTCTCAAAATCAGAGAGACGAGGAATCAGATTAATACTCTTCTCTCGCAAGAAGAAAGCTATTGGAAACAGAGATCCCGAATCATGTGGCTTGGAAAGGGAGATTGCAATACACAGTTTTTTCATCAAAAAGCGTCGGGGAGAAGGGAGAGAAACACTATAAGAGGACTAGAAGATGAAAATGGGGAATGGCGGACTGAGGATGACGAGATTACACAGATTTTGGAGATATACTTCCAAAACATCTTCAAGTCTAATAACCCGTCCAACGAAGATACTAATAAGATTCTTCAATTTGTTACAGCAACTGTCTCGGAGGAGGGTAGAGATAAATTGGAGAAGACTTATATCAGGGAAGAAGCTGAAACGAGTCTGAAGCAGTTGGGTCCCACTAAAGCTACGGGTATAGACGGATTTCCGGCGATCTTTTATAAGAAATACTGGGATGTTGTGGGCAATGAGGTTAATGATTGTGTGCTTAATATTCTCAATGGTATTAATAGTGTCGAAAAGTTCAATCATACTGTTATTACTCTCATTCCAAAAATTAAGCAAGTTCGCAAAGCTATGGACCTACGCCCGATTAGTCTTTCTACAGTCATCTACAAGTTAGTGACGAAGACAATGGCAAACAGATTCAAGGAGATTTTACCCAATATAATCTCGGAGAATCAGTGTGCTTTTGTGCCGGGTCGTTTGATTACGGATAATGTGGTGTTGGCCTTCGAAATCTTACACTCGATGAAAACAAGGAAAAAAGGAAAAGAGGGTTGTATGGCTTTGAAAATTGATATTAGCAAAGCTTACGATAGAGTTGAATGGGAATTTATTTGTCAAATGTTGCAAAAGCTTGGGTTTGGCCCTAGGTGGATTCAATTGGTGTTGGATTGTATATCTACTACTTCGTTTTCCTTCAATCTTAAAGGACAAGTAGTAGGTTACGTAAAACCCGAAAGGGGGCTCCATCAAGGTTGCCCCCTCTCCCCTTATTTGTTTTTGCTTTGTGGGGAAGCGCTGTCTCGGGCCCTAGCAAATTATATGAGGTGTGGTATGTTGGCGGGGGTTTCTGCGTCGAGAGGGGGTCTTTTTGTCTCCCACCTCTTCTTTGCAGACGATAGTATGTTGTTTACTAAAGAAACTGAAAGCGAGATTACAAAGCTTTGTACCCTTTTACAAAATTACGAGGCTGCAACTGGTCAAAAAATTAACTTGGAAAAATCCGTCGTGGTTTTCTCAAGTAACGTCCCGAAAGAGAAACAGGAGCTGCTGAATAATCTTTGTGGCATGAAGCTTGAAGCCCTTCATGAGAGATATCTTGGTATGCCCACTACCATTGGAAGGAAGAGAATGGTTAATTTCAATCATATCTTAGAATGGGTAGAGAATAAATTGAAGGCGTGGAAGGAGAAGAATCTTACTTTTGCCGGTAAAGAGGTCCTTATTAAAGCAGTAGCACAAGCGATTCCGTGTTATGCGATGAGTTGTTTCCTCCTGCCACAGAATTTTTGTGATAAGTTAGATTCAGCAATTACTAAGTTCTGGTTGGGAGCAAAGGAAGGTAACAACAAAATTAACTGGTTAGCAAAGCGAAGATTACAGTTACCGAAAGAGAAAGGTGGGATGGGCTTTCGTAACTTCAGAAATTTTAACAAAGCCATGTTGGCTAAACACTTCAGTCGTCTGCTTTACAACCCAGATTCATTGATAGCTCAGGTTCTTCGTGCAAAATACTACGCAATCTCTGGGCTTCTCAAGGCCTCTGCTGATAATAGAAGTTCCTTTGTCTGGAGAAGCGTGATTGAAGGTCAGAAGGTTTTTCTAAAATGTTCTAGATGGGTCCTTGGCAATGGGCAACATATTAAAGTTTTTACAGGTCCATGGATTCAAAGACAAACGATTTTTTAGCCAATCACCCCTGTGACTCTTCCGGCTCACAGATCTGTAACAGTGGATGAACTTTTTGATAAAGAACAGCGTAACTGGAAAATTGATAAGCTGAAACAGCTTTTGTGGAAAGAAGATGTGGAAGCGATCTGTGCCATGGAAGTTCCACCTTCAAATCAGCCCGATAGACTTGTGTGGCACTACGAAGACAATGGAAACTATTCGGTCAAATGACAGCGTAAACTATCTGCTTTTTCGCAAGTGTACGATCAAGTAGTATAGAGTATGTAATTGTGACTCTGGTTGTCGAACCCACGAGAACAGTTTAAGTTTTTGCTAATCAGAATCAGAATAAGACGCAAAGTTTTATAAAAAGGAGGAAGGTTTGGGATTTGATTATACTAAATTATAATAAATAAAAACAGTAAAGAGACTTATTTTATTTTTCTGCTAAATATTTTGCTGAAATTGTTGTAGTTGTAAAAGTCGATAATTCTAAAAATCTAGATTCCAGGATCCCCTAGGGTTACTCTCCAGCTTCCATAGTTTATTCGATTTCAGAAACACACAGTGGTTTTGTTTATGCCAGCATACCAATAGTACAATCTCCTCTCGGTCTCATGCACTTATCACTCGGCTGCAGATTTTCGGGTCCTCTCGGTCCACCTAAATCTGCAGGTTCGTTCTAAGTCTGCTAGGGTTGCAGGTTCTCCTCTCGGTCTCCCCCTAAACGTCTAACAGTTGGTCTAATGCTTCTGGGCTAGTCCCCTGATTCTCTTCACCTCTCGGTCCATCAAGGCAGATTACTAAATCCTGTCTTCTCTTCCTAACATTCACTGGTCACTCTCACGCACCAGGTCCTGTCTGTAACACTCCTGGGTGATCAGACCATTCATGTATGTAAAATAAAAACAAAGACAGAATAATAAACAAACCATCTGTATTAAGACTTAGCTAGCCATGCATCTGAAAATCAAAACATCCAAGTCTGCTGAATTCATAAACCCTAGGTTCACCGAGAACCTAGGCAAAAGGTCTAGCTAGCTTGCATTATTAAAAGACAATGTTTCATAAAAAGAGAAAAGATCAAACTAGTTATTTCTGAAGATACTGGAAAACTGCTCCAATCCTGCTCTGCTCCAACTCCTGGCTGCTGTGAAACTGGCTGCTGATGATGATGATAGCTGTGGTATGCCTTCGTAACCCTAAAACAGTGCTGGGACACCTCCTTTTATATTGCCACAGTCTCCAAAACTGATGCACGAAATTCCTGTTTTACCCTCGAAAAGATCCGTCCTGGAAGATTCTGGAACACGTCTGTGCGTTCAAACGCACACTTCCTGCGTATAAACGCAGTGCGTATGAACGCACACCCCCCCTGCGTATGAACACAGTACTTAGTCAATTTCCTCTTCTGGCTCCTGAACCCATGCGTTTGAACGCAGCTCTTCTGCGTTTGAACGCACCCCTTGGTCGTTTCTTCTCCTGAGTGTTGAGCCCTGCGTATGAACGCACAACCTGCGTTTGAACGCAGGACTTAGTTTTTTTTCTGCGCTTTTGGTCTCTGCCTCCTGCGTTTGAACGCAGCCTGTCTCTGCGTATGAACGCATGCCTTAGCCAAATTCTGCCATTTTTCCCTGCTGCCTGCCTTGTGCGTTTGAACGCAGCATCTGCGTTTGAACGCACAACTTAGTCATTTTTCCTCTTTTCTGCTCAGCTCTTCTGATACACTGCCTCCAATCCAAGTCAATCTCATGCATTTTTCCGGCACCTGTTACCTGCACATAACACGCACCCGCGATCATATCCAACAAACAAAAAGTATGCATAAAATTACTCAAATTTTGCAACCATGATATACAAATCTCTGCCTCGTATCAGGTGGAAAATAAGCTGAAAATGGCCAAACTCAACTCTCACAGGGTTAAAACCAATGGTAAAAAGATGTCCCAGACTAATACATTTTCAAGCTGTCAAAATACCCCCACACTTATCTCTGCTCGTCCCGAGCAGACTCTTGCATACTGTCCTGCAGACCCATTTTTTTGCATACTTTAATTTGCATACTTCCCCTCTTTCACAGATTCAAGACACAGACCAAAACACTCGATAGATACTGACTCAGATACAGAATATACACAAGCTGACTCAAGACACAACTAAATTTTTTTTTTTTTTTTTTTTTTATATATATATCTTCTGAAATTGGGCAACCTCTCTATCATAAACTGAAATCATCAAATCCTCACTAGCTTATTTCGAATTTCCACAACACGCAGCAAGAAATGATATAAACTGATCCTATGCACAAATTCACTAAGGTATCCCCAAACATCCACCAAACCAACCAAGACAAGGCACGTCTTTTGACTTTGAGGGTCCAGACATCTTTAGTCAACAGATAGTTTTTCTTCGCCAAGTCATTTGAGGTTTTCAGACCCTCTTAGCTGTTATTGCGTTTGATTTGCAAATTGTCCCATTGCTGGGAGACACATCTCCTGTGTAATACGGCTTGACTTTAATTTCCCTCCTAAGCTCCAAATTGGATTGAATCCAAATTTTCCATGTGAATGGAAGCACATTACGTTGTTTCTCCTTAAGCACAAAATATTATTATTTTTTTCTTTTTTTTTTTTTTAAACTGTTTTTTTTTTTTTTTTCATAATCCCCTCTGTTTTTACAACGGTGCAGTGGAGCGTTAGGAGTGTAGGCTTTTTAGGATTTTCTCTTGGAACCACCTTAAGGGATGGTGGTGTACATTCTACAACTTCGCTTAGGCTACAGATTTGTACCACATAAAACCGACTCAACACGAAGATCCACCCCAGATTCCAAGAGTCCACTAGTTTCTACGGGAAACAGAATATTCAACTATCTAAAGACCGAATCTGCCTAGCACACTAGAGAAGTCAAAAGTATGCCTGTATCTACTTTCCACATTCCTGAATACCCGGGATAGCCTGTCGTGAAAATTGTGCACAAAATACTAAAATTTGAGGTATCCCTGCTACGGTGCTTCCTACTCTAATAAGCTCTTTCATTGGACTCTCTTCAGTTTCTAGGTCCTAAGTTGCCCTTTCTCAGAAAAAATATTTATTAATTTTCCCTATTTTTTCTTTTTTTATATTTATTTTTTTTTTTTTATTTTTATTTTTTTTTTATATATATATTTTTTTATCATGCAAGGTCAGAAAGATTGGTGGGTAGACTCAAAATAAAAAAACGTGCTGACTCAAAAAAATGCAAATAAAATAAAAATAAAATAGACCAAAATATGCTGACATGGCTATGCAGGAGGACACGATTCCCCACCCCCACACTAGAGGTGGCGCGTCCTCGCGACTCTACTGATCTGGTCGGTAACTCGAATCTGTGTTCTCCGGAGTAGACTGGTCAGTCGGCTCGGGAGATGGTGAAGGGGTGCGCCCTCTGGCGCGCTTCCTCGCAGCATGGCGTGCTGCGGCAGCGGTACCAGCGTGGCTGGCACCGGGATGGGCACTGCTGGCCCCTGGGTCTGCATGATCTCTCCTAGGTGGGTATTGGGTACCGGGTCTGCCGGGGTCACCTACACTGTCTCCATGTTCCGGGCTCGGTGTGGGGTCATGGCCAGAGAAGCTATCAAATGGCCGGCTATCCTCCATTGTCCAACTTGGACAGTTATCACTAGAATAGCGGGCCGGAAAGTTAAACTGCCTACCACGCATGTTACTCTGAATTTCAGCGAGTGCCGACTCATGAGCTCTCATGGCGGCTGTGTGGGCGTGGTAGATGTGCTTCTGGGTCTTAAACAATTTGCCAAGACCCCTGGCCATTTTCTTGACCGTCTTTACCAGGTAGTTTTGTACTTTTTCTTGGGCCTTAATTTTCTTTCTGACCCACTCCTCATGCTCAGTCCTCTCCAGGCGCCCAAAAGAGCTGCGCCTGGCCCCTCTGCTAGACTGCCCCAAGTCAGGGTCGTGCTGCCTGTGTTCGCTGGAACTGGCAGAACGGGGCAGTGGGAAGGGTCCTGGTAAAGCTGGTAAACCCCCATCAGTGGGAGGAGGCGGTGGTGGCATGCCACCACCCCCACCCTGAGGTGGAACAACATCATCATCATCGTCCACTTGGACATATTCAGGAGGGCCGTGAATGGCCTCCTCCAGCGCACATCTCATGTTCTTGTACTTGCGTACTTGAACAGGTCGAATGTCTCTCAGCTCGCCAGGAATGACCACACGATAATCCTGCGCCATTTTTGTCAACATCCCCAGAAGACCCAAACCCTTCTTGCTATGGGTCTCCCTCCTTTCCCGGAAAAACTCACAAATAATCTCCGGGAGGCTCACAGGCTCCCGGGCCATCAAACAGTACACAAGCAGGGCAATATTATAATCAATGTGGGTAAAGTGTTTTATACCCACAATTCTGTTGTTCACCCACTCTGTCCACCATTTCGCCTCCCGGATCAGGTAGGTCGATGGCAGTTTCCGGTAAGAAGGACTCCTCTCAGGGTGGTACCAGACAGCGCCGGGGACACCAGCACACAGGGTGGTCAGGATCTGCTCACTCAACTGCTCAGATGGATGACGTCTCAGTTCCTGGAACTGACAGTCATCCAACACCAACTCCAGACCCAGACTCTCTCGGATACTCTCTGGGGTGATTCTAATCCATCTCTTTCTGCAGTAAATCCAGTCAATTGACTGGACTTCACTGTTCATGCACTGCTGGAGATTGCTATAAATCTCCTTAGCCAGCACAGAACTGACCCGCAGATTGGGAAACCCAGTAAACAAATCCCCAAACTGATCCTGCCCAGTAAATTCAAACAGTTCATCCCCCATGGCTACCCTGTCACGTGGAAAGGTCCTCTCAGCGGGTATGTCATACCGAATCTTTTTGTCTTGCAAAAAGAAACGGTGAGCCTCCATGTTAACGAACCTATGGTCGCAGAAATAGTTAGGCCTAAGCAGACGGCAGTCTATGATGTTCAATGGTGCAATAGCCCTATCCGGCCTCATGAAAGGTTGATCCTCCTCCATTTCAGATTCAAACAGTAAAAATTGAAAATATGCAGAGAGAATGAAAAGATAGAACCTGGGTACCCGGAGTGAATCTTACGGGTACAGATCTGAAAATATCTCTCTGAGATGAATCTGTTGGTGTTTGAATCGGCTGATTTGGATCACCCCCACACTGTTCCTGACCTTCTGGCGGTGCTGCGGTGGTCGTCAGAGGCTGCTGGCGGCGGACTGCTCTGGCGGCTGCTAGGGCAGAGAGAATTTTCTAGAGAGAGAGTTGAAAACTGGAAGACTTGTGTGGAAATGAGTCACTGTCATCCGTACAGTATATATAGGCGAACTTTCAGAAATTGCAGAATGGCCCCAAAATTTTTCAAAATTTTCCGAAATTTTTGATCCCGCTCAATTGTGCGTTTGAACGCAGGTTCTGCGTTTGAACGCACTGCTTAGTTTTTCTGGAAAATTTGAATATCTGATGAGCTGCGTTTAAACGCAGGTTGTGCGTTTGAACGCAGTGCTTGAACGCTCTTGAATTTCTCTGGGCCTGATGAATTGCGTTTGAACGCAGATGAGCTGCGTTTGAACGCAACTTATATCTTCTGCATCTCGGATGAGCTGCGTTTGAACGCATAGGAGTTGCGTTTAAACGCATGCCTTTGTCTCTCTAGAAAATCTCTGCTGATTGGGTCTGCGTTTGAACGCAGGATCTGCGTTTAAACGCACGCCTTAAGAATTTTCACCTCTTCTTTGTCATCTTGCGTTTGAACGCACTGTGTTGCGTTTAAACGCACCACTTGGTGGCTGAAAATTTTCATGTTGTGATCTGCGTTTGAACGCAGGTCTCCTACGTTTGAACGCAAAAGTGTTAGCAGTTTCCAGTGTTCTTCCTGTCCATTGGTGGGGCTGCGTTTGAACGCAAGATTTCTGCGTTTGAACGCACTGCGTTTGAACGCAAATCTTCTGCGTTTAAACGCACGCCTCTGCTTCCTGAAATCACTGAATTCAACATTAAACCCCTCTTTCTCACTTTTCTCTCAAATTATGAACATTGTAAAAATTATATAAAAACAACTAACCTACGTTGGGTTGCCTCCCAACCAGCGCTTGTGATTTACAGTCGACAGCCCGACTTTGTTACCTCTGCTGTAATCACGGACTGTCGAGGTAGAGTGCCTCTACCTCCATGATTTCCTGAGAATCCCTGTATGGCTTGACTCTGTTCCCATTCACCTTGAAAACTGTATTGTCCCTCGGGTTCTCCAGCTCCACCACTCCCCATGATGTGATGTCCTTCACAATAAATGGTCCAGACCATCTTGAGCGCAGCTTCCCTGGATAGAATTTCATCCTTGAATTGTAGAGGAGGACCTTCTGCCCGATTTCTATCTTCTTTGGTAGAATGCGGTTGTCATGCCACTTCTTCGTTTTTTCCTTATAAATTTTGGCACTCTCGTATGCAGTTTTACGAAATTCCTCCAGTTCAAGGAGTGCCATCTTCCGTTTGTTTCCTGATAAACTGTGATCCATATTCAGCTGTTTGATTGCCCAGTAAGCTTTGTGCTCCAATTCTACTGGTAAATGACATGCTTTCCCAAACACCAGCTGGTACGGGGACATTCCCAGTGGGGTTTTGTAAGCAGTTCTGTATGCCCAAAGCGCATCATCCAGCTTTAACGACCAGTCCTTCCGTCCAGGATTCACAGTTTTTTCCAATATGCTCTTTATTTCCCTGTTGGACACCTCTGCTTGCCCGTTTGCCTGAGGGTGATAAGGCAGTGATACCTTATGGATAGACACCCCATACTGCTTTAGAACCTTGGCAAAGACTTTATTGATAAAATGAGAACCTTTTTCACTGACCATGGCTCTCGGTGTCCCAAATCTGGTAAAGATGTTGCGTTTGAGGAACCTTTCCACAACTGACGCATCATTCTTCTGGCAGGCTATTGCTTCCACCCACTTTGACACGTAATCCACTGCCAATAAGATGTAAAGATTTCCCAGCGACGAAGGAAAAGGACCCATAAAATCAATACCCCACACGTCGAAAGGCTCGACTTCCTGCCACAGTGTCATGGGCATTTCATTCCTCTGGGAGATATTTCCTGTCCGTTGGCAGCGATCACAACTCTGCGCGTAATCATGGCAGTCCTTGAAAACTGTTGGCCAGAAAAATCCTGACTGCAGCACCTTGTGAGCTGTTCTCGGTCCGCTGAAGTGCCCTCCACACTGTGCTGAGTGGCAGTGCTGAATTACCTCCAGAATTTCATGACATGGAATGCATCGTCTGAGAATATTATCTGCCCCTTGTTTGAACAGATAAGGGTCGTCCCAGAAATATTGCCTGCAATCTGAAATAAATTTCTTTTTCTGCCAAGGGGTGATGTCGTCAGGGAGCTCTCCATTGACCAAATAATTGGCAATGGCATAGTACCAGGGCCGTCTGTTGGTCTTGATCTTCATAATATGTTCATCTGGAAAATTTTCCTGAATGGGCACCACTTCTTCTGTAGGTTTTTCCAGACGAGATAGATGATCAGCTACTACATTTTCAACTCCCTTTTTATCCCTGATTTCTACGTCAAATTCCTGCATCAGCAGAATCCAACGCAGCAGCCTTGGCTTTGCATCTTTCTTTTCCAGCAAGTATTTTAGGGCACTGTGATCTGTAAAAATAATGACTTTAGAGCCTACCAGGTACGATCTGAATTTATCCAGGGCAAAAACAACTGCCAGCAGCTCCTTCTCTGTAGTCCCATAATTAATCTGCGCCTCATTTAGGACCCTGCTGGCATAATAGATGACACTGCACACCTTGTCCTTTCTCTGTCCCAGTACCGCGCCCACAGCATAATCACTGGCGTCGCACATCAGCTCGAACGGGAGCGTCCAGTCTGGTGTTGTGATAATGGGTGCAGTCGTCAGCCTTTCTTTAAGTACGTCAAAAGCTTCTTTGCAGTCTTCGTCAAATACGAAGGGCACATCCTTTCCCAACAAATTACAAAGTGGCTTTGTAATTTTTGAGAAGTCTTTAATAAATCTTCTGTAAAATCCTGCGTGGCCCAAAAAGCTCTTGATTGCCCTCACTGTGGTTGGATACGGCAGCTGCTTGATCACCTCTATTTTTGCCCTGTCTACTTCCAGCCCTTTACTGGAAATTCTGTGTCCCAGCACTATTCCTTCAGTCACCATGAAGTGGCATTTTTCCCAGTTGAGTACCAGGTTTGTTTTCCTGCAGCGAATCAGAACTCTGGCCAGATGGTATAAGCAGTCTTCGAACCTGTCTCCGAATAATGAAAAATCGTCCATGAAAACTTCCAGATTTTTCTCTATCATATCAGAGAAAATTGCCATCATACACCTCTGGAATGTTGCTGGAGCATTGCACAGTCCAAACGGCATTCTTCTAAAGGCGAACGTTCCATATGGGCAAGTGAACGTCGTCTTTTCTTGGTCTTCTGGATTTATGTAGATCTGGTTATAACCCGAGTACCCGTCCAGAAAGCAGTAATAAGCATGGTGTGCTAGTCTGTCCAACATTTGGTCCATGAATGGCAGTGGGAAGTGGTCTTTCAGTGTGGCCTCGTTCAACTTCCGATAGTCCATACAGATTCGCCAGCCAGTGACAGTTCGCTGGGCGATCTGTTCCTGATCAGCATTCTGCACTACTGTAATACCCCCTTTTTTCGGTACACACTGGACAGGACTCACCCAGGTGCTGTCTGATATGGGGTATATAATTCCTGCTTCTAGCCACTTCATGACCTCCTTACGTACCACATCTTTCATAATCGGGTTCAATCTTCTTTGAGGCTGGATGACTGGCTTCTTTCCGTCTTCGATTCTTATTTTGTGCATGCAATTATCAGGACTGATTCCCTTCAAGTCTGCAATTGTCCATCCTATGGCTTCTTTATGCTCTCTAAGTACCTCCAGTAGCTTTTGTTCCTGTTCCTGAGATAAAGAAGATGAAACAATTACTGGCAGTGTATTATTTTCACCAATAAAAGCGTACCTGAGGTGGTCTGGCAACTGCTTTAATTCCAGGGCTGGTGGTTCCTGCAGTGACGGGACCAGTGTCATTTTCTGCTCGCCTCCTTCATCCCTGTATAGCCTGACCCAGCTTTCTGTTCCCATGATCTGCTCATCCTGTTGCTCTTCTGTTTCCTCTGGAAATATGTCTTCAAATTCCTCCCATAAATCTTCTATCTCATCGCTTTCCAGGTCATCAATTACCTCTACTGCAAAACAGTTTTCATGCCCATAATGATCTGGAAGCTGGAGAGATTTGAAAACATTAAATTTTACTTTTTCTTCATTAATTTGCATGGACAGCTCTCCACTTTTGCAGTTAATAATGGCTTCACCAGTCGCCAGGAAAGGTCTGCCCAGGATCAGCGGAACCTCTCCTGCCTCCATATCCAGTATCACAAAATCTGCTGGAAAAATAAGCTCTCCCACTTTTACCAGGATATCTTCAATTACTCCATAAGCGGGTTTCACGGATCTGTCAGCCATTTGAAGCATAATTCTGGTTGGGCGTGGTTCTCCGACTCCCAGACTTTTGAAGATGGTCAGTGGCATCAAGTTGATGCTGGCACCCAAATCGCATAAGGCTTTTCCTGTGTATGCACTGCCCAGGGTTACCGGAATAACAAAGCTGCCAGGGTCTTTCTTTTTCAGTGGTAGACCATTTTTTACACAACTGCTCGCTTCTGCCGTCAGATTCACTGTTTCGAAGTCACTCATTCGCCTTCTACCGTACAAGATGTCTTTGAGAAATTTCGCATAAGTAGGCATTTTGGCAAGTGCTTCAGCAAAAGGTATATTTATCTGTAATTGCTTGAATACCTCCAGAAATCTGGCGTAGTCTTTGCTGTCATCTCTCTTGCGTGTCTTCAGAGGGTAAGGAATCTCCTTAGAAGTTGGCACTGTCTCTGGATTACCCTCATTCTTCTGCACTGCTTCCTGCTCGACCGAACCCCTTTTCTGAGGGTCAGCGGTTGAACTGTCTTCCCGGTCAATCACCTCCTGTTCAATAATTTTTGACTTTTCTGCGCGTGCATGACTGGGATACGGTGGATCCTGCAGTGCAATTCCACTCCGAGTTGTGATAGCATTGATTTGAGCGCGTGGATTGTTCACTGTGTTAGACGGTAAATTCCCTGGGGCTCGTTCTGCCTGGTTCTGTGCAAGCTGTCCATTCTGTACTTCCAGGTTGCGGATAGCAATCTTCATCTGGCTCACATCAGCAGTTAATGAGTCCATCTGTGCGAATCTGGTTTCCAACTGCTTATTGAATTTCTCCATATAGGACTCAAAATGTTGCTGAGACAGGTTTAGTTGTGGTGCTGCTTGCGCAGGCTGGGCTGGAGCTGTCTGTTGTGCCTGTGGCCTGTGCTGGAATCCTGGTGCATACACTGCTGCATTGGGATTTCCGTAGCGAAACCCTGGATGGTCACGTGTGCCTGGTCTGTAGCGACTAGGATCCCACTGCTGCTGAACATAGTTGGCATCTTCGGTCTGAAGCTCCAGAATTGCTGCGTCAAAGTCAGGTTCGTCCACTGATGCTACCGGCTTCTTTTCTGTGTACACCTTCTTGACTAAGTCCTGTACCACTTTCGTGAGATTATCAATCCTGTCATCAGCCACTGGTTCTGCTACTGCTGCGAGCCTGCGGTCATCAAACAGGCGAGTATCCTGTTTGGCTAGTTGCTTCATCAGTTCGTAGGCTCCATCTTTATCCACATGGTACAAAAAGTTACCCCCAGCTTCCCTGTCAATCCGGTCTGCATTCTCCCTGTCAAGTGCGTGGTAGAACACCTGCAGAATCTTTGCGTCCCCGAAGCCGTGATTGGGGCATTTTTTCACAAGTCTCATCAGCCTGTCCCATGCATCTACCACTGTTTCCCCCATCTTCTGTTTGAAAGATAAGATCTCGCTCTGCAGCTTGATAACGCGGGATGCAGGGTAGAATTTTGCCAAGAAATCAGCAACACACCCCTCCCAGGTAGTGATAGACCTCGGTGGTCTTGCCTCCAGCCAATCTTTTGCTGTTCCGAACAAACAGTATGGGAATAAAATCAGCTTTAGCGTGTCCGCTTCGACTCCTCTGTACTTAATCTTGTTGCAGTAATCCTCAAATTTTCCGAGGAAGTCGTTTGGATCTTCATCTGCTTTCCCATTAAAAGGACAATGGGTCTGGGCGGTCTGAATGGTGGATGATTTCAGGTCGAAGTGCTCTGCTGTAATGGGAGGCACTACAATAGCTGGTTGATGTCCTCCGGTTGGGACTTCAAAGTTTTCGACCAGTGCCCTTCCAGACCTGTTATAAGTCCTCTGATTGTTCCTGGCAGCAAAACCTGCTGCTATCAGCTCTTCAATGTAAAGAGCCATCTGGGCTGGAGTACGTTGTGGCTGTCCTGTGGGTGTTCCTGTTTCGGTCGTGGTGTCTTCTCCGTGCTCAGACATCGCGGCTCGGTGTCTGCGACTTTGCTCTCTGAAAAGTTTTTCGGGATCTTCGAGTGGTGATACCAGTTTGCGGGGCAATCTGGGCATAAACTAGAATAGCCTGAAAATCAGATTTCAAGAGTAGTAAGTCGAAAGAAAGTAACTGTAAGAAAAAGAAAAACTCTGAAACTTATTCTAATGTCTCTTTAACAAAAGCTGTAACCGTTCCCCGGCAACGGCGCCAAAAACTTGACAGCGTAAACTATCTGCTTTTTCGCAAGTGTACGATCAAGTAGTATAGAGTATGTAATTGTGACTCTGGTTGTCGAACCCACGAGAACAGTTTAAGTTTTTGCTAATCAGAATCAGAATAAGACGCAAAGTTTTATAAAAAGGAGGAAGGTTTGGGATTTGATTATACTAAATTATAATAAATAAAAACAGTAAAGAGACTTATTTTATTTTTCTGCTAAATATTTTGCTGAAATTGTTGTAGTTGTAAAAGTCGATAATTCTAAAAATCTAGATTCCAGGATCCCCTAGGGTTACTCTCCAGCTTCCATAGTTTATTCGATTTCAGAAACACACAGTGGTTTTGTTTATGCCAGCATACCAATAGTACAATCTCCTCTCGGTCTCATGCACTTATCACTCGGCTGCAGATTTTCGGGTCCTCTCGGTCCACCTAAATCTGCAGGTTCGTTCTAAGTCTGCTAGGGTTGCAGGTTCTCCTCTCGGTCTCCCCCTAAACGTCTAACAGTTGGTCTAATGCTTCTGGGCTAGTCCCCTGATTCTCTTCACCTCTCGGTCCATCAAGGCAGATTACTAAATCCTGTCTTCTCTTCCTAACATTCACTGGTCACTCTCACGCACCAGGTCCTGTCTGTAACACTCCTGGGTGATCAGGCCATTCATGTATGTAAAATAAAAACAAAGACAGAATAATAAACAAACCATCTGTATTAAGACTTAGCTAGCCATGCATCTGAAAATCAAAACATCCAAGTCTGCTGAATTCATAAACCCTAGGTTCACCGAGAACCTAGGCAAAAGGTCTAGCTAGCTTGCATTATTAAAAGACAATGTTTCATAAAAAGAGAAAAGATCAAACTAGTTATTTCTGAAGATACTCGAAAACTGCTCCAATCCTGCTCTGCTCCAACTCCTGGCTGCTGTGAAACTGGCTGCTGATGATGATGATAGCTGTGGTATGCCTTCGTAACCCTAAAACAGTGCTGGGACACCTCCTTTTATATTGCCACAGTCTCCAAAACTGATGCACGAAATTCCTGTTTTACCCTCGAAAAGATCCGTCCTGGAAGATTCTGGAACACGTCTGTGCGTTCAAACGCACACTTCCTGCGTATAAACGCAGTGCGTATGAACGCACACCCCCCCTGCGTATGAACGCAGTACTTAGTCAATTTCCTCTTCTGGCTCCTGAACCCATGCGTTTGAACGCAGCTCTTCTGCGTTTGAACGCACCCCTTGGTCGTTTCTTCTCCTGAGTGTTGAGCCCTGCGTATGAACGCACAACCTGCGTTTGAACGCAGGACTTAGTTTTTTTTCTGCGCTTTTGGTCTCTGCCTCCTGCGTTTGAACGCAGCCTGTCTCTGCGTATGAACGCATGCCTTAGCCAAATTCTGCCATTTTTCCCTGCTGCCTGCCTTGTGCGTTTGAACGCAGCATCTGCGTTTGAACGCACAACTTAGTCATTTTTCCTCTTTTCTGCTCAGCTCTTCTGATACACTGCCTCCAATCCAAGTCAATCTCATGCATTTTTCCGGCACCTGTTACCTGCACATAACACGCACCCGCGATCATATCCAACAAACAAAAAGTATGCATAAAATTACTCAAATTTTGCAACCATGATATACAAATCTCTGCCTCGTATCAGGTGGAAAATAAGCTGAAAATGGCCAAACTCAACTCTCACAGGGTTAAAACCAATGGTAAAAAGATGTCCCAGACTAATACATTTTCAAGCTGTCATCAAATCAGGCTTTAAGATGCTTCAAGATGAAGAGTATTGCGGAGAAGGGTCAACTGAAGGAGAAGATAGCAATACCTGGTGGACTCGTCTCTGGTCCTTATCTATTCCCAAAAAGATGATCTTTCCGGCGTGGCGAGCTATGCATGAGAGCCTTCCGGTGAGGGTTAATCTGAAGAAGAGAGGGGTAGAGGTAGATCTGGAATGTCCTCTGTGTGGAGAGGAGCCGGAATCCGAAGTTCATCTCTTTCTAGGATGCAGGAAAGCAGTCAAGGTGTGGAAATGCTGTTTTGGAGAAGATTTCGTACAGTTCTCTCCGGGAAGTTTCCAAGTTTGGTTCAGAGATAATTTTGAGAACATGCAAAAGAACCAAAGGAAGAAGTTAATAGGATGTATATAGGTTCTTTGGTGGAGAAGAAATAAATGGATTTTCAAAAACCATAAATTTAAAACCAGAGATCTAGTTACCTGTATGGTGGACTTGATGCCGGAGATTGCAGATCAGAAGGGGGAAAGTGTAGGGCCGGCTCAGATCTGTCAGACACCGACCGGTAATTGGTCGGCTCCGCCGTCCGGTTGGTTTAAGGTCAATACAGATGCTACATGGGACAGCAGAAACAAAAAATCAACCGCCGGAATCGTTATCAGGGATGAGAGTGGTATCTTCATCGCCGGAAAGACAACGGAAATTCCATTTGGGGTCTCCCCGAAAGTGGCAGAAGCCCGTGCCCTCAGGGAAGGGGTTAGGCTTACTTTAAACTTGAAGCTAAACAAGCTGGTTTTTGAAACAGATTCGAAGAACGTCGTCAAGCTGTGGACGGAGAGAAGGAGGAGAAGAGGAAAGTTGGATGAAGGAGAAGACTTCTCAGATGCCTTGAATGTGATTGAAGAGTGCCTTGACCTTCTGGAAAATTAAACGGAGCATGTGGTAGAATGGTCTTCCCGAGACAAAAATAAGTGCGCCCATTTATTTGCAAAAAAAGGCGTGTCGCCTCCCTCTTGCAACGTCTGGATTTCTCAGGAGCCCTCTTGGGCAAAAGAAGCGTTAGCAGTTGATAGATTGGGTCTTCGGGCCTAGTTGGATTTTTTATTGATATTTAAAAAAAAAAAAAAAAAAGTGGTCCCTAATGTTAAAACTTTTCCAGTGAGCATCAAAGGTGGTGCAAATGTAAATTTACCATTTCAACAACATTACACAACCGTAGTAGATTTTGAATGTTGATTTTTTTCTTCTTCATCTGGGTAAGACTTGTCAAAATCACCTCTAAGCTGCAGTAGTGTTCACTTTGGTATTGTTGAAAACATAGCTGTTTCTTTGGCCAGATGCTCCATATACCCGGAATCACTTGGTCTAGCATTTCACTCCCAATTTTCTTCTCCTTAACTTCACCAACCACTTCAGCTAACCAGTTCTTCACATGATAATACTTCTGCTTATGATCATCCACATTCATTTCATTCTCAGCTAAGCTGGTCTAGTCCAGTTGCAACCCCAGATTAAGTGATCAATATTTTTCACCTCTTCTTCACATATGGAACACATTCTAGAAGGAGCGTAATTTCTTCTAAATAAAATATTATTTACAGGTAGAGCTCTTGCTTAACTTCCACCAAAAGTGAATCACCTTCTTTGGCAGCTGTAGAAAAATGCCAACATTTATGGGAGACCCACGTGTTAGGGAAAATTCCAAAACTTAATTATTATATTTAATTATATTTATACTTTAATAATCATAATTGAGATGTTATTATTTTCTATTTGTAACTCTCATATTATTGTGTATTCAATATGAAATATTTGGTATAAATGAGTACTATTAGTGTGGCGGTTACTATTGCTTTTATACCACTATTATTTATAGGGAGTTACTATTTCTATATGGATGGCTATATATGTAGAGAAGAGATATGGAAAAAAGATACATGAGAGTCATATGATAAGAGGAGAAAAGTTAGAGTGTTTTTATACTTCTATCCTCATACACACTCTAATATATACTTGGGTATTTTCCATACGTGATTTTGGGCAACTACGGTTCGTGACGGTTCACAAGTCCTACAACTGGCGTGACGCTTGTAGGAGCTGGCTCGAGTGTGGGTTGAATCCTACCTCGTAGCATACCGGTAGCACCCTCACGTGGGGAGGATCTACGTTGTAGGACAGTGTCCTACATAACATGCCTCTCACACCCAGGCCAGCGTTATTATATCCTTTGTTATTGTGTTTTATTCTATTTAATCATTTTATGAGTTATCTAACTTATTTTAATTGATAATGCTAATGCTTATTTGTGTGTTTTTGGTCGCAGAGGACTAACACCACGTGTCTGTTTGGTTTGGTGAGAGCAAAAATGAAGATCAGTCAAGCTTCAAACTACCCAAGAATAGCTCCAAGAGCTAGAAATCCCCCCCCCCAATCTCCCTGGCTTCTCTGTAATTATGATGCATGATGGTGTGAGGAGTCAGGGCAAGCTTCTCAGAGTTGGGCTGTAAGAGACTGTCAAGGACATGTTCTGAAATGGTGGCAAATTCAGCATTTACTGCAGAGGCTATGGATCTCAGATTAGTTGTGTAGAAAGCAACACAATGGACCCAGAGGCTAAATGGATATTGAAGGTGATAATCAGAGAGTAACTAACACAATTTTGCAGAAGAAGACAGTTAGAGAATGTAATGTGATCTTTAATGACATTTTTGCTTTAAGTAAAGAGAAATATTGGGTGTTTAGATGGATTCCCAGATCTGCAAATCTTGTTGCAGACAGGATGATAAAAAGAATTGGCGATGTTAGTAGTGGATGTCAGAATTTAGAGCACGAAATTTGTAAGTGGGCAGAGGAGGATTTGAGTAAATAAAAAGCTATTTTCTGTCAAAAAAATAAAGAAAGAAGTCACCTCTAAGTATTGCACTAAGTAACCTGCTCATCGAAAGAGAAAACAGAAGACTATGACACAGGTTCAGAATGACGGATGTTGTAAGAATTGATGCAAAATTTGAAGTCAGGATATTGAAAGGAGTTTTACAGATTTGTGAAATGAAAGATTAATACATGAATGAAGAATAAAAGACAGATCTGGAAATGAATCGATTAGTATTCATTGAATTGATTGAATGAGCCTCGAAACCCTAATGGTGAGGTTAAATACAAAGTATCACAACGGATGGATTACACCGAACGGTCACAGATGACTCAGCTGTAATACAGCTGTTAAAGTGAGAAATTATAAGGTGTGGTCATAGCACACTTACAAGGAAATAATAATGGGCTGACATATAAAGCTGGGCCATCATAGATTTGGGCTTTAGCTGCAACTGATTTTGTCTTGGACTTCAACTCTGGCCCAATAGCTTGTAGCAGCCCAATAAGTGTTGATACTTTAACATCCCCTCTTAAACTCATGGTGGTGTAGAACACACCATGAGTTTAGTTTTGAAGCCATCAAAGGAAGCTGGAAGCAGTGCTTTAGTAAACATGTCAGCAAGTTGATCTGTGCCAGAAATAAAATCAACAATTAATTCACGATTTAAAACCTTTTCTCGCACATAATGGTGATCAACCTCTATGTGCTTTGTGCGGGCATGAAAAATTGGATTAGAAGATAAAGAGAGAGCAGAGAGATTATCAGTCCAAATAACTGGAGATTGTGGAATACAAAGATGAAGATCACGAAATAATGTTTTGAACCATGAGAGATCAGCAGCTGCTGTGGCTAGGGCCCTGTACTCAGCTTCAGTGGAGGACCTAGCCACAGTATCCTGCTTCTTTGAAGCCCAATGAATTGGGTTTGGGCCTAAGAAGACCACAAGCCCAGTAGTACTGCGTCTACTGGAAATGTCTCCAGCCCAGTCTGCGTCAGTAAACACATGAAGAGGTAAGTGACCTTGTTTGTAAAGAATACCATTAGATTTTGTTCCCTGAAGATAGCGTAAAATACGTTTTGCACCACTGAGATGATTCTCAGTTGGTGCATGCATGAATTGACATAGGTGATTCACAGAAAAAGAAATGTCCGGTCTGCTAAAAGATAAGTACTGTAATGCACCTAAGAGCTGGCGAAAAATTGTAGGATTTTGCAAAGGAGCACTATCAGTTGCAAAATATTTTGTTCCAGCAGCAAGTGGAGTGCTACAAGGTTTGCATTTTGTCATATTGAAGCGATGTAAAATGTCAGAAATATATTTCTCTTGATGTATAAATATACCAGCAGAGGATCTAGTGATTTGAAGGCCTAAGAAGTATGTGAGAGGACCAAGATTGGTCATCTCAAAAACAGTGTGCAAGTTTTTAACAAGTTGAGTTTTGAAGATGGTATCATTCCCAGTGAAAATGATATCATCCACGTAGAGTAATAAAACAGTAATTTTGTCATTATGAAAGCGAATGAATAAGGAAGAATCAGCATAAGAGGAGTTAAACCCAAGAGAAAGTAAGTAAGTGGTAAATCTTTCAAACCAGGTGCGTGGAGCTTGCTTAAGCCCATAAATGCTTTTGTTCAATAAACAAACATGATTGGGAAAATGTGGATGTATGAACCCTTGAGGTTGCTGCATATATACAGTTTCATGTAAAACACCATGCAAAAAAGCATTCTTTACATCTAGCTGCTGTAATGGCCAAGAGAAAGTGGCAGCTAGAGCTAGGATGCATCTAACAGTGGCATGCTTTGCCACTGGACTGAAGGTTTCTGTGTAATCAAGGCCAGGGGTTTGGTGAAACCCCTTGGCTACTAAACGTGCTTTAAATCTAGAAATAGTACCATCTGGGTGATACTTAGTCCTATAAACCCATTTGTTGCCAATTACATTAGCATGGGGAGGACAAGGGACAAGGGTCCATGTATTTTGCTTTTGGAGGCTTTCAAATTCATCAGTCATGGCATTAAGCCACTGTGAATGTTTGGAAGCCTCACTATATGATAAAGGATCAGCTAGAGTATTTGCAGAAGTAACATTTAAACCAAAGTGTGGAGTGTGTGAAGAGGTGTGAACAGAACCAGTGAAGGGAAGTTGTTTCTTAGAAATACCAGATTTGCTGCGTGTTCTCATTGGATGAGCATTTGTGGAAATGGGAGAAGGAGCCATCATTGGACTGGAGGATGCCTGGCCAGGAGTGGGAAGTGGCAGAGAAGGAGGTGCAGTATCAGGAAGTGTAGTATCATGGGGCTCAGACTCTGTCAAATCACCATCCGGCTGCATCTCTCCAAGATTGTCCTCAGAATTTGGAACAGTGTCAGAAGGGAACACTGTTTCTGTGGGGAGGGACATGGAGGGGGGAGGGACATTAATACCTGAAACAGAGTAATCAAAACTGTTAGCAGGAGTAGAGTTATCACTAAAATGTATAAGTTTTGAAAAAGGAAAAGTGTATTCATCAAATATAACATCCCTGCTAACAAAGAATTTGTTGCTGCTATTATCAAAGCAAAGATAGCCTTTGAATCCATTTGCATATCCTAAAAAGGTACATTGTTTAGTTTTTGGTGAAAGTTTGTTTTTAACATAAGGAGTGAGACATGGATAACATGCACATCCAAATACTCTTAACATGTTGTAATCAGGTTTCTTGTGAAATAATAATTCAAAGGGAGATTTGTTAAAGGTGTTAGCACTTGGCATCCTATTTATCAGAAAAGTAGCAGTAGAAACAGCATGATACCAGAAATAGTTAGGAAGTGATGCATTATGCAGCAAGGTGATAGCAGTCTCAACTATATGCCTATGTTTCCTTTCAGAAACCCCATTTTGCTGAGGGGTATGTGGACATGATTTTTGGTGGACTATGCCATTGTTACTTAAGTAAGTTTGAAACACAAAGGAGGTGAATTCACCCCCTCCATCTGATCTAAAAACAGAAATAGAGCAATTTAACAGTTTTTCAACAAAATTCTTAAACTTAGGAAAAGTAGCAGAAACTTCAGATTTGTTATGTAAAGGAAATAGCCAAGTAAATTTAGAAAAACCATCAATAAACAAAACATAGTATTTGAATCCATGATAAGACTTAGTTGGGGCAGGTCCCCAAACATCAGAGTGAATGAGCTGCAGAGGTTTCTGGATTACAGAAGTAGAGTGTTCATATGGCAGTCTAGTAATTTTACCAGCTAGACAAGATTCACAGATATTAGAAACAGAAGAAACAGAACATTTAACACATTGTGAAAAAAATTTATTTGCAGGGTGTCCCAAACGAGCATGCCAGATAGGAGACTTGACTTGTTGACCCAAGAAAGCTTGAGGTGAAGACTTGGAGGGAAGAGACTGTATGGGGTAGAGTCCATTTTTACTCATACCCTTGTATAAAATTTGGTCCGTTGCCAGATCCTGAATACAGAATGTTTTTGCATCAAAAATGAATCTAACTTGATGTTCTTCACATAGTTTATGCACAGATAACAAATTTGTAGATAAATCAGGTACATGTAAAGTATTTGATAATTTAAAATTGCAGTTTGGAGTTGAGAGATGGGCTATACCAGAGTTCTGTATAGGTAGAGAAGATCCATTTCCAATAGTCACCTGATCAGTTCCAGTATAAGAGTCTGAGAGAGATAAGTTCTTGAATTCTCCAGTCATGTGTGAGGAAGCACCAGTATCAGTCAGCCAGTAAGTGGGAGAAATAGATTGTGGTTGAGAAGCAGCAGCAAGAGCAGAGAGTTGCTCAGGAGGAGTTTTGCCTTGATAGGCAAAATCCATTCTATGCCAACAATCTAAGGCAGAGTGATAATCATTCCCACATATTTGGCAAGTAATAGGTGTTTTGCCAGTTCGAAAATTGTTTCCATTGTTAGAGTAATTTGTGTTACCAGAGTAATTTGTATTTCCAGTGAAGTGAGATTGATTACGGCCTCCACCCCGACCAGAGTTTTGGCCATAACCACCTCTAAACCCAGATCTCCCCCTGTTTTGGTCAAAACGACCACCTCTCTGACCAGAGCGACCCCCAAAATTGGGTGAGCCACCACCACGAGGAAAATAACCAGAACGACCCCCACGTCCCCGATTGGAGGTATTTTGAGAAAAAAAGGCAGTAGGTAGACCAGACTCAGGTGTGTGTGTAGGGTTTTGAGATTCAAGCATCTGTTCCTCAGCTTTGAGGAGAACATGCAACTCAGTGAAACTGATTGGTGAAGAATGAGGACGAAGAGAAGAGCGAAACCCATTATACTCAACAGGAAGACCATTAAGAGCAAACAATAACATATCCTCATCATCAATTTTGACAGAAGAGGCCAGTAACTTGTCACGAATAGATTTGAGTTTTTGCATGTATAAATCAATAGAATCAGATCTCTTCTTTATATTTTGTAAATCAGATTTGAGTTGAAGAATATGAGAACGAGATAAAGAAGCATAGCGAGATTCAAGTGTTACCCAAACAGATCTGGAATCGATCTCACCAATAACCAACGAAAGAGCTTCAGATGAGAGCGTCGCATTAATAAGAGTGAGTATCGCCTGATCTTGAATATACCAAGAAGTATAGAGTGGATTGACCGTCGCTGAAACGGCTCCATCGTCGTCGGTAAGAAACTGCGGCGGTGCCGGTAAAGAGCCATCAAGAAACCCAAAGAGTGACTGGGTTTTTAGGATTGAAGTTAACTGATGACGCCAGAGAACATAATTAGTGCTGTCAAGCTTATGAGGCATGAGATTGTGGATATTGGAGAGTAAGGTGAGAGGATTTGGGGACGCCATAACAGAGGTTGAGAGCATAACAGGGAAAGCTCTGATACCATGAAAGGAGTTTTACAGATTTGTGAAATGAAAGATTAATACATGAATGAAGAATAAAAGACAGATCTGGAAATGAATCGATTAGTATTCATTGAATTGATTGAATGAGCCTCGAAACCCTAATGGTGAGGTTAAATACAAAGTATCACAACGGATGGATTACACCGAACGGTCACAGATGACTCAGCTGTAATACAGCTGTTAAAGTGAGAAATTATAAGGTGTGGTCATAGCACACTTACAAGGAAATAATAATGGGCTGACATATAAAGCTGGGCCATCATAGATTTGGGCTTTAGCTGCAACTGATTTTGTCTTGGACTTCAACTCTGGCCCAATAGCTTGTAGCAGCCCAATAAGTGTTGATACTTTAACAGATATATGTACAACAATTCGGTTGTAATGTAAAATAGATTTGTTCATATAGTAGTTCATGGTGGTGTAGAATTGGAGGTTTAGAAGTGAAGAGTAAATTATAATTTGAAATAACATTTCATGTAATGTATTATTGGAGCATGAGATGCTATATATATGCCCAAATTTACTATTCACAGGCTAAATTTAGCAATATAATTGAGGTCTCCATTGAAGATGCTTATCTCCATTTCTCTGTCATCATACAAGACTACCATGATAAAACACATACCCCTTCACATGTAAAAACACATTTGAAGGGTAAAAAATGACACTCCACAATCCTTCACAGAAATGTAAAAACATATGCCCTTCAAGATTCACCGCCGCTCTCACGGTATGATTCCTCGCTTAAAGAGCTTATCTCCGCCTTCAGCCGCCGAATGATTCGAAGGCGGTTGTCTACTCGTATCAGCAGACACCGTAACTGCCTCAGCATTCCAGTACCAAGGTTGAAAGTGAGGAGAGACCAGTCGCAGATCATATGATGAAGGATGAAGTACGACGGAGCCCCAATCTCTATCTCCAAGCTTAGTTTCCTTCAATCTTCTCCTTACCAACAAGCCTCCGATGTCTTCTTTTCTCATCTCTGAGACACTTCTCAGGATAGAAAGACAAATCAGTAGCATCAAAACTGAATCCTCTTCTGGGAAGAATTCCATCACCAGCAGCTTCCAGTTCAGAAGCGCCGTTGCTTTTCCAGCTGGGTTTTCCTCTGTGAACCGGACTAGCGTCACAAACCCATCTTCATCATCTTCTTCTTCGTTAGTTCTTTGATATTGCATTTTTCGGCCTGTTAACAATTTCACCTGCAATGTTTTTTCGAGTTACAGATAACGACAGAACTCAAAACTCAAAGGGGTGTATTTATTCTTTTTGTGATTTTTACCATTGTGTCAGGAGACGACTCGTTTTTCAAGTAGAACCTCAGGCCTGGTAGAGATGATGATGATGATGATGGTTGAAATCTTATCATTAGCTCATCGCCTGTTGAGAAGTGCCACGAAGCATTCCAGTCTTCTTCTGATGGCTCTTTTGGTGTTGCTGTTCCTACAACTTTCACTACACTAGATGGCAATTCAACCATTAGACGTTGAAGCTAAAGTCGGATACAAGGTGTTATGTAGCCATTATAACGAATTGCCAGGACACATAAGTACTTTTGCACTTCGTGTCATGGTGTCAAAGGGCCAGGAAGGGCCGATTTGGAGGCAGGCTAGGCGGGTTGGCGGCCCAGTGGGTGAGGGCCGGGCCGGGTTTGTGGGGGAAGAAATGTAGACCGGACCGGTCTTGGGCCCAAAACCAACAGGTTCAAGGTTGAGGGGGCGGTCCGAATATGTACTAAAAATATATTAAAAATACATTTTTCAAGATATATAGTATTTTTTGAATGGATTGACTAAAATACCACCGAAATAGTATTACTTTTTGTTAAAAAAGTGGGGTTAAAATGGTCAATTACCCAGATTTCTTTTAAATGATCATAGAGGGACGGGGGACCGAGGCGGAGCGGAGCGGGACGAGGGGGCGTGGCGGGCTGGTTCAGCCGGAGGAGAAAGTGGTGCGGGGAGGTTAGGGTCTAATTGAGTGGGTTAGGGGGCGGGCTGGGTTACAGGTGGAAGGGGGTGGGCTTGAGTGGGTTAGGGGAAATCGGGGCGGGTCGGTCCGGTTTACACTGTGAGCCGGCCCCTTCGACACCACGAACTTCGTGTGATATTAATGGAACGACAAACTACCAATTAGAGCCGCAGTGGGGCTCATTATTTTGCAATTTTCTTCGCGCAATTTCGATCACGCAACTGAAACTAATCATGACGATTCAATTCTCATTGAATTGAATGCGATGATTGTGATGGCGGGGTAACGGCAAAGACTTGCGTAGTTTCCCACTAAAATTAGCCTATTTTGGCCACCAAACACAATAGTAGTCTCTTCTCAAACTTAAACACGACATGAATTTCTACCTATTTTAGTTTTCTCAAACGTAAAACCCAAACTCTTTTGTAAATTGTTACTAGTATTTCTTAAAGTAATTACTTGTTAAGTCGACTGCTTTCACTCAGACTGTCTCTAATTGTTTCTTTCAGAGGTGTCTTGTGTTTTCTAAAACCCCGCAGGTGAGTGCTCAGGACTAGGAACATTGTCTTAATGACATCCTAGTAGAAATCACACGTACAATTGTAACTCATTACTTTTGTAAACAGCAACGTACCAGGTGCACGACCAATTGAACCAGCAACGTAAGACCAGCACCCTTCACGGATCTCTATGATCCTTTCTTCCCGTTTCACAGCCGACGGAGTTTCAGCTCCCCTCCTCCAAAATCCCCCCGCCACCCTATCACAAAATAAAAGCACTTGTTTACACGCAAAGCACGAAGTAAGCCAAAAATGTAAAAGACTTTAAATCACATTGGCCTTGTTTGGATGAGATGGATTATTGGATAGAACATTGAATGTGTGGTTGGAGGAGAGAGAGAACCCCAACCACACATTCAATAATCTATCCTATACTTATCTCATCCAAACACACCCATTACCTCATTCGAACGACAAAACACTCTCTCCCCGCGTGATCAAGAACCGTTCGCGACAACCACCGGCCTTCCTGAGGACGGTACTGGTTCATCCTCAAGATCACATCCGATATCATGGCCCCAGAATCATCCGTGACGCGGTCCGGCACGCACTTCAACAAGTAAGGCGCTTGCACTGGCGGAGTTATGGAAGTTACCACTCGAACCCTCTCATCTACTTCTTTTCCTAGACTGAGACTGGTCGCTCTTAGTATGTCATTCCATAAAAATGTCACGCTTTCTAGAAGTTTACTTCCGTGAATGCAGGGTCCACCACCGCGGTTGCGGAGTTCGAGGAGAACTCCCTTGGTGCCGAATTCATTGTAGAGATGCCAACCCTTCTGCCACGAGTCTAACTGGAAATTGGATATTTCTTGGTCGAGCTTTAGCTCCCTGTGACATCTTACCATTCTAAGACGAAGAAACTCTCGTGGTTTGGTCATCAGCGTTGAATTAAATCTGGAGTCGATCTTGACGAATATACACATCTGTCTAATACAACAGCAAGTATCAAACTTTTGAATGCATCAATGGAGCAAGATCAGAATACAGCAACAGATGAAATTTGGTAAAAGTTGGAGATGAAATTCATGACTAGAGAGCTCCATCATTTATATGGGAAATAGATTTGGCGAGGAATTAAAAAGAACATGTTTGCGACTTCATTCATACTCGTGACTTTGTGAGCATATAACATGTACGTAGGTATACTTAGTTTTCCACAAGTGTTCCCCGCTCATTTAAGCGGTGCGATAACTAACTAATGTATGGCAGTAGCTCAATCTTTTTATGTTGATTTACTGCACAATTACAAGACGATTGCACTACTAATGTCACCAAGAAATCCACTTTCGTTGAAGCATTGTTTTAGACTTGTTATGCTAAAGCCAGTATAGCCTATAGCTGTCAAATGGGCCGGAGGATTTCCGAACTGGCCCGGCCTGTTTGATGGGCGAATTGGCCCAGACGCGGATCGGGGTGGTCTTGAACTGGCCCTAGACCATATATATAGAGGTCTGGGCTGGTTCTTGATTTTGAGGACCACCGGAAGCAGAAGCCCAGGACCGCCAAATCTATTAATAAAAAATAAAAATAAAGATGTATATAGAAAAATAAGTATAGCACCTTAATTATGTGAATATTTAAAAAAGGGGGCTACGACCGGGCCACCCTGAACTGGCCCACCCATAGGGTTCCGGTCCTGTGGGCCGAGCAGGTTTTAGGATTCCACCACACCTGACCACCTCCACCCACTTTCTTTTGTCTGCCCCACCCCATCGTCCAACCTTATAGATGATCTTCACAACTTGTAGACAGGATCACATCTTATTTTCCAAGATAAGGTATGTTGTTATTATAACAAGGAGTGATAAAACTCATTGAAAAAATGGAAGCGATTAAGATGGTTTTGGACTTCGGTATAGTAAACCTTAGAAATTTCACTTGTTTATTATTTACAGTTTTACACTAATACCAAATAAATTGATTTTTTTTTAAATAAGCAAAATAAACTTTTTTTTCCGGTCAGCACCACAAGGGAAAATGTGGTTTCCAAATTTCCCAACCTTCCATCACATGCATGGTTCCCACATGCTTTAAGTAGTAACTAGTCTAGCTGAACAGCAATTGCCAAAAAAAATTACTTGAGAGAAAAATAACAAGGGAGTAACAAGAATAGATTGCAACCCTGAATGAACAATCAGAAATCGGTGCGAAATGTATGGCCTCTAGATCAGTGTTACCACAATTCACTCGTACCCCCGCGAATTGCGAATTGGATCACGCGTTCCGAAACGTGGAACTCCAGCGATCCAGATCGCTTAATTTGGCGATCCCTTTTTTTTCCACTATTTTCACCTAAAGCATCTATGTAAAAGGGGGAATTTTACAAAGTTACATCCATTTTTAGAGTATTGACTTTTAAATATTTCATATATTGAGCAGTTTTACACTTTATGATTTGCGATAAATGGTAAAACAGCTATAAAGGTATCCAAAGAAGCCTACCCCTGGCGTACCGAATTCCATATGGTATGGCGTTCCGCGATCCCGTTCCACGAATCGGAACGATCCGCGTTCCAGGTAACTTAGCTCTAGATAATAAGCTTTCTCGTTCAGAATTTCCTTTCTTCCCCAATCATGAACTTTACACACTAGCGACTCCCAAGCTAAGTTTTGAAGGATTGTGGAGAGGAAAAACAATAATTGTTTACGAAAGCCATGTAAGGAATTTGCTCGGATGCCGCCTTCGTATGTTTTTCTGATCAAAACTAGTTTCTTTACAAACTGCAGATCCTATCTTTGAAGTAACATCAGAAATATATCCCAGTTTGGTAAAGTTCTTAGAAACTGTTTCGAATCACTTGTGGGCCGTGGAATTTGACGCTGTCAACATTTGGACACGCCATAAACCCTCAGTCTTTATACTTTTACCTATGCTTTTAGAATAAGAATACATCATGTCCTCTAATAATTCCAGAAGTTTTCTATCTATTCTCTATAGATCTTGTTGCAATAATCCAAGATGGCAGTTGAAAGCCAATACAAAACCATTCTAATGCCATAGTTGTGTTAGGTAAAAATCACTGTTTTTCATATAAATAATTGAAGTGATGGGAAGTGCCAAAAAAATTCAACCTACCTCCAGCAAGAACCTAGGCAGCATCGATTTGTATCTCGTATTAACATCGTTGTCAGTGACCTCCCAATACACTGGCGGCTTGACCTCAGTGGTCCTTCCAATGACTGCAAACCCACCAGCTTTCTCGTACGGCTGGTTGTACGCCGTCTCCCACAGCTTCTTGGTCTGTTCCACTTCTCCTTCCTTGGCCACTTCCCAAACCGCCACTGCCTTCCCCATAGCCTCCTCCATCTCCTTCACGTCAGCCTCATAGGTTGTCGGATAGCTCTGGTTCACAAATACGAGGAGAAAAAAAATAAATAAATATATTATACAATTCCAAATTATGTTAATGGGTCCCCTCAAAAAAAATTTATGTTAATGGGTTAGTTTGGATAGCTAGTTTTTTGTTTTATGGTTTTTCTGAATGAGAGTATATATATCTTCTCGCCACAACCACCCATTCACAAGAACTTAAAAAACAACTTCCCAGACAGCCTCAATTATCTCAAGAAGATAGTTGGGTGGTCTCAAAAGAGTCGAGGAAAAAAATGATCAAGCAAAAAGGAAAGATAGAAAGAAGCAAGATAATATCATTATGATTCATCTAGCTTGCTTTGACAAACAATGAAAAATATTTCTTAAATTGTAGATAAAGAAAAACTATATTTCCTTTTGTCTTTTCTGTCAATTGTCAAAACTTTCCTAATTCAAGAAGATAAAAGGAGTGAGATGTACAAGAAATAACCCATGCGTCAAGGTTTTGTCCATTTCTACCATTGGATATTGGATCTAATGGATACAACTGCATCTACATTGCTTTACATTCTGTTTCCTCCTCGAACCTTCAAAATGAAGCATAGACATAGAAAGATACCGATATCAAATGTGGCTATTTCAAGTCATATATAGATAAAGATACTGTGTGCGAATTTGGTCTACTGATGACGATAAGAAAACACAAAAATAGTATGAAAAGCAAAAGACAAGTTCGACAAAAGAGTTGTGATCTTAAGACCTACCTGATGGGTCAGCCACATGAGGAGAATATCTGAGGCAGGAACTAAACGACCACACTCATCAGCAAATCTCTGGATGATATACAGAAACCTCTTGTACCGTTGTTTGGCAGCGATTAAATACACAGCCTCCATCATATAAGGCTCAGCTAATTTATCATATAAGTTTATCAACTCCATCACTCGGCCTAAGAGCTCCTCATTTGAAGTAGATAAAGAGAACTCCGAATATGACTCATTCTCAAATGGCTCTGATGGGTATCTTTGTAACCAGATGTCTCTGCATCGTATTAATGCGTACTCTTCATTCTCTTTGTCGAAGATGGCTGGTTTTCCTATAAGTTTTGAGAAATTCGAGTGGCAGTATTGCCTGTAACTGACCTGAAAATGAAACCTCAATCTCAATCACATTCTATGTGGATGCTCGTACTAGAAAGCATACTTGACGCTGTGCTAGTTTTTTTTCCTCTCAAAATATTTGAAAGCAATAGCGTATAGGAATTAAAAGGATCAAGGTTTCCAATAATGGGATCATTTTGTATGATTTGAAATGCTAATTTTCAGGGGCTTCTACGCGACTCAAAAGCTAACTTTAACCAACCGGATTACTAACACACAAACGAAAACGTCAAGGTAGTCTCTCGATCTCATCCTTAATATCGAATAATTTGATGAACTTTTTGGTCTTTTCCACATCCTTAATATCCACTGCCTCTGTTTCAGCAGGATCTTTGACCGGGTCAAAAGCAAAACGATGCAAGAATTCAGTAATCTTTTCACGGTGTTGTAGAGCACCATGAAAAGATTACCAAAAATTATATCGTTTTGTTATCCAAATCATCTCATCGGGTCAAAGTGACATGGATACGGGTGAAAAAGTCAAACTAGGAAAATCCTGCTGAAACTAAGTAAATATTAAGCAACCAACAATCACTTGTCCAGTTGCTTGAACCCGGTGAGACCAATCCCTATATCTTCCACACCATACAATAAAAATTGCACCAAATCTTTTAAAAAAAGTTGCCCAAACATAGCAAAGACTACCAGTTATGTTATCTACCACATTTAAGAAAAACTAAATGTATTTTTGTCTTAAATTTTACATATTCTTTTAATCTTGCTAACCAATCCTTAATCTGATGAAAAAATTAGAGTAATATCAACCCTAAATATGGAAAATTTTCTAGAATTAGAATCTATTCTTAATAAAGATCATTACTGTCTTCACAATATGGGGTCAAAAAAGGGACTTACAGGATTCAAAGTGTGACAAAACCAGACCAATTCAACATCAATTGGAGGAAGCACCATCGGAGGAGGGCTTGATCCGACCGTTAGATCAGACATCAACGGCATCCAAACCTCCTCGTACCTCCGAATAGCTTCGACTATGATTGATTCTTGGTGGAGCCAATGAGACTCTGCCACGAATCTGAGGAAGCCGAGGTTTCGTCTAGCGGCGCCGACCAGATCCAGACCCACTTCCACTTTGTCAACCTCGGACACTTCGCTAAGACTTCTGGTTGATCCGCCGTCGGAGACGCCGCAACCGCCGTCGCGGACGACGGAGGACGACGACATTGGTGTCTGTTGATTTTCTTGGAGCAATCAGACAAGGGAAGGGACCGAATTTAATGGAAGTGGGATTTCCGATCATGTGGGTCTTCGCCACGTGGCCACGTAAGTTCGAGAGGTCTATTTCAAGAAGAGCTTAGACAACAACACTTTATTTTTAAGCGGGTTGCTTGGGTGGCTTAGTTAGGACGAAACAATGATTGTTTTATTAAAACCTCCAAATGAAAAAGGTTGAAATATTTAATCTAATCTCTAGAGGATAAAGAAATTGAAAAGACGTTATCCTCTTTGTTAAGTGTCCTAATGATGTAGTTGAATGTGTATCCTCGAGCTGGATGTATTACTTTCTCTCAAAATTGTAGCTCAGCAGCTCATGTCAAGCCACACGCGGAACACTATCTTAATCAAAACGAATCATATTACACTGGATTGAATGTAACATCGTCTTAAATATAAAATGAGACAGTACAATGGAATTATGCGTATCTTAAGGGAACAACGCTCGATGATGCCCATCATGCTAAGTTATCTGCTGAGATGTAGCAAAAACAATGGTCCAAGAGCAATGAATATATGTTCAAGTATAAATACATCCGTTTGACTAGGTCTCTATCCCAAGAAAAAATGAAATGGTCTGACTCTAACAACATGACTCAAAAATCATATGGCACGGAAATATTATTCAAGGTGAAGTTGAGCGGATCATATTTGCATTATTTAGTGTTTTTGTCTAGTGATCTTGAATTCAAATTTTTTGAAAAAAAAAGTAAGCGTTGTGTTGTATATTGACCTCATTAACTTCGACTCTTTAAACACATGTTTTTGCAGACTGGACCGACTTGTCTGGTTTACCTCTACAGACTACAGCGTAGTTTGCAGGCTATTGTACTTGAGTGGTGATTTACTAAGTGCGCACAGGAATATTGCACCAGAGCGGGGGATTTACCGGTGCGAATGTGAGTAGCTCGTATGATTTGCAAGCTATTGCACTGAACCGGAGCATACCCAACACACGTACAAATATTGTACTTGAGCAAGGATTTACCCAATATGCAGCCGATAATTAGCGTGTATGAGGTCCGGTGTGAATAAAGAAAGCAAACTATTCTATCAAGATTGACAGAACCTTACGGGACGGTGCCCATTACATCTATTATACAGATCATTATGCAGCTGATAATTAGCGGCTATGAGTGTACACAAGGTATTATGATTATTATTATTATTATTATTGTTATTATTATTATTATTATTATTATTATTATTTGTTAGCAATTGGTGCGCCCATGTGGGGTGCCCAATGCAATTTACATAACCTTATGGGGTTAGTTGCACTAATGCACAAACTAGAAGGGTTAGTAGCTAAGGCTCAAACCCTAGGGGTTTATGTGCAAACTTAGGAGAAGTTTTGCCTATATAAGGAGGCAGCCTCCTACATATTATATTGCTATTCTAGAGAATAAAGTTACTCTGTCTAGATTCATACTAGTTGTAGAGAACCCTAGTCTCTCTCCAACTTCATCCAAGGAGGTGGAACGTGGTGTGGAAATCAGTGTTCGTCCTCGAGATTCACACTAGATTGGTGGGAGCAAGATCAAGGAGTAGGCGCGTGAAAGCAAGCAACACAACGATCATCCGCTGCATTAAGGAGTTAAAAGACAAGGTAAACACATGAATATTCCGCTTTAGTTCATGTTGTAGATCTGAATGTGTTAGATCCTTCCTGCCCTTCATTGGTATCAGAGCCATAGGCTTACTTTTCGTGCCTCGATAAGCGTTCCTGAACCTGTATTAAAAAAATCGCGTTTCTGAAATTTCATAACCAGTAGACGAAACCTAGAAGGTTAGGTAGGGTTTTTCACGAGGATTCCAGATATATAAATTTTATATTTTTTGGATTTACGGTGAATTAGTTATGAATTTTCAAAGTTTCGGAACTGTATTAATCTGGACTGCTAGATCCAATAATTAGAACACGTTTTTCAAAAACTTGTTAAAATTGGATTTTGACCACGTAATCGGGATCAAGACGAAGAGACGATCACGGCAAAAATTTTTTCGTCGCGAACGGAGCACGGGAAGGCGGCGCGTGGGCTTCACGCGCCACCGACGCCGCCCCCACGCGCCGCACGCGCCCAAGGGCTGGCGGCGGCTGCTGACGTGTCCCTAGGGCTGACGTGGCGATGACGTGGCGGTGCCACGTCAGCAAGTGGCTGACGTGGCGAGCTCGTGGCAGCCACGTGGCAGCTGACGTGGCGATGACGTGGCAGGCTGACGTGGCAGCTGCCGTCAGCATAGGTGCTGACGTGGCACATGGGCCGACGTCAGCGCGTGGCGGAGGCGGACGCGCCCACGCGCGGTGGCGCGTGAGGGCGCGTGCGGCCTCCTCCCGCCGTCATTTTTCGTCCGGTTTTTTCCTAGGGACTCCAAATTAAATTTCCTATTTTGTGGATATTTTTTCATAATTTTTGGAGCGACGGAAAATTTTAGTAATTTCCAGATTAATTAATTAGTGTTTAGCACACTTCCCGAGGCAGTTTGACGACCTAAAACACACTGTTTTCAGCCCAAATTTTTTCTGGAGACTTAGGTCAATTTTCCCTACGTTTTGCCATAGGTGGTGAGACCCTAGGTGGTAGGGAGCAATTTTTGATCTTTTTAGTTGATTAGATTATTGCTTATTAATTTCCAGTAATTATTGCTTAATTCCGGAAATTTCCAGAAAATTCCAGTATGTTTATTATATTGTTATACATGCTGTTGTGGGTTGAATGGATGTGTTTGGTGCATGGATGTGGCATAGATGTTTTATATTTTGGTTTTGGTTTTGGTTTTTGAATATGTAATCAAAATACGGCCTGCGTGTCGTGCCTCTCTATACTCTAGTGTCTTCTCTTCTCATCCACTCGCCTCTATGAGGTTACTTCTTATTAGAAATAAGATAGTTAGTAGAGATTGAAGATTGAAGCTTCAAGAGAGGTGGCCAAACCAAGAGCTATGGCGCAAGGTGCATGGAGCAATTAGACGGTCTAATGGAGCCTCAAGCTTGGAGTCCTCAAGTAGGCGAGATGGCGTGAGATGGAGTTCAGGACTTGCTCAAGAAGTGCTCTCAATAGTGGGAGTGCACCTTAGGGGCCACATCCATTGTATATTTATTTATGCTTATGCTTGTTTTACGTTATAACTGCGTGTGATTGGATATATATGTTTAACCTCGCATGCTAAAGAACTAAAACAAAAGAGCTCACATGATGACATGATTAAAATTGATATGAAATCACAAGTGATGAGATTTGATTCCTAGGATATACGCTAGGTTTTGGTGGAGTCCTTGTGAGGAACTATTAAGTTTTAATCGATGTCACATGTTACTTTGGAGCTAAGTAAATGCTAGTGATTAACTTCCACAATGTCTCTATCAATCGTGTCTAAGTCAAAAACTGTAAAGGCTAAATGGTGACAACAACGACATGATAAGCTGTCGTACTATGTAACCATCCGTTGGACATAGGTTGTCAACCACCTACAAACATGGTCAAACCTGTGATGAATAAGTTGTCACAGCAGCACATGGACATTATCTTTAGGCTCACCCTATCGTGGGAGGTAGCAGTCAAGATAATGTCATAGAGCATGCTATGAAAAGGTGGGGAAATGACCTCATCAGCATGTTCTAGACCACTTTTAAAATTGTAGGAAGCCAAAGAAGAATCTTGGATCCATCTTAGCCATTTGCGTACATAAATTCTGAGCATTAGCTCATAATAATCCTACCTCTACTATGAGTTATGGCTCATGTCATAATATTGAGCACTCGACTTTAAAGTCTGAGATTGATGCCATGGATGATAAAAGAGTTAAGGGTTGTCACGTAAGCTATCCGATTTGCAATTTGCTGCAATCTCTGCCACGTTTCATGGAACTTTCGTGGAACGTCACATGACACACCTTGGACGTGTCAGGATGTTTGGATAAGACCAAAACATGTCAGGATGTTTGGATTAGACCAAACATCACACTGTTCTAGGATCTAAGCAAAAAGGGTTTGCTAAGAATACTAGTCCAGCATACTTCGGATGTCTAAGCAATATATGATTGCTAAAGGCTGTTGGAGAAGTATGATCATACTTAATGAAGTATGATAGGCAGATATAGTCCCTAGCCCGGTATTAGGACCAAGGCAACAGGTGGGGCAAGGATAAATGAATTTAAGGGAAATGTTGGTATAAGACCAATATTACCCAACACTGGCAAACGCAAAAGGGAGCTAAGGAGTCTTCCTAAGACTAAGAGAAAAGGCCAGATCTGGCACTAACTTCTCGTCTAAGGATCCAAAGAATTGTCTTTGAGGAAGTAGCCACCAAAATTTGTTTTGGTCACAGTTTTAACTTTGGATATGGTTATATCATGGTGTTTGCGTTCTTAAGATTCTAGCATGAGTAACGCCTCAGAATTCTTGGATGTCAACTTATGAGTATGACTTAAGATTCTGATATGTGGCGCGCTAGATTAAGACACACAATGACAGGAGAGGATGTTCAGGCTAGCTAGGGCAGGCCTGCTTGGATTTTGCCCAAGGTACCCTTACCTGTGTGTAGTTCTTGCCGGACATGAAAGGCAAAAGCGCAAAATCATCCAGTAGAGCATTTAGGACTACTGAGTCTTTTGTATATTATTCATTCTGTTGTTGTGTTCCATTAAATTGTTAAAGCTAAAGACATGGTGCTTACTGTTCCATCACATTCGTAGATTATTGTCCACGTCTCAACTATGTGTGCTTGGGCCACATAAGTCTGAGGCACAAGGGTGCTTCAGACAGGTCTCTACAAAAGGTAGAACAACCGTCTGGATAAAAGGATATGTCCTTGGCCAGAATGAGACTGGAAGTATCTATCTTAGCAAGAGCTATGTGATGGAGAAATAGTAAGGCAGTTGGCTATTCCCACGCCTCAGCGGGATGCTGTAGAGGATAAGAGGAATAGGTTACTGTAAGAGATGGTCTGAAGTATGATAGAGCGTGCAAAGAACAAGTTCCCTATTCGGAGGAGACACTTTGCTAAACGACTATCAACATACGCAACCATAAGTCCACCGAGTCTGTAGCCACTACACCCTACGAGATGTGGACCAAAAGGCAACCTGAATGAGGTCACCTTAGGCCAGGGGGGGTCGGCAGCTTATGTACTAACTAAATTTCAAGTCAGGAAGAGGTTCGTTGAGAAACAAGTCTCTACGAAACAAAAGTTTCACTGGATGACACCCCATCCCTGAATGATTAACATGAAATAGTTCCTACGGATCTTCAGGACAGTGGGAGTAACTTGCCTAGTGAACAAGCCCATCATATATTATGACTATGAGGAGGAACCCTCTTTGCGTAGGAACGTTCTTGGGAGCGTACCCCGTCGATAGATTGACATCGAATGGAAGACCATAAGGGTCATCACGCAAAACAATGATGAACCTAGGATATTGTCCCAGGATCTTTTCATCACCTGACAGGAAGGAATTGGAAGTTAGACCCTAGATGGAAGAAACGTATCTTCATGGAGTAACGTATCTTATAATGCTATTCGAAGCACTCTAGGGGTTGCGTATTTGAAACGCAACAGCCGATTAGTAGTATAACTTAAATGGATTCACGAGATATATGATTTCTCATAGGAGATGTCCATAATTAAGGGATATGTTCGTAGAGATGATAATCTCCACAAGCATGGAGGATACCGCTGGAAGATACCCGTTCACTAAATCGATTATGAGGAATTAGTCCCTCAAGGATCATTCGGACAGTGGGAGTGACTTTCCAGGCAGGGTGCTCCATCCATAAGGGATGAAAGCAAATGATGATCCTCCTATGCATAGGTATTGCTCATAGGAGCATACCCCATCGACTACTTGAGATCGAATGGGATGATCTTAAGGATCATCTTGCATATACGATAGGATAGAATCCTAGCCTTATCGTTCCCTAATTATGAAGAATGAATAGTGAGCTTTAGAGGATGAATTAGAGTCTATGAAGGGCCAACCAAATTTAAGGCTAGGTTGGATTTCCAACTGGATGGAAGACTATTGGAGATTAATGGATTTCCAAGGTCAATCAGAGACCCAGACGGAAGCGTGGTAAGGCATACGACTTGCGTAGAAGCGAATAAGTCTACACTCATTTTTAGAGTAGACATCGACGGTTTTGAGTCGATCCGACGAATTTGCGTTGGTACAACAAAGTATCCTTCCCAAGGCTTTTCGGTGGTAAGGATTACGTTGATTCGCTTGGTAGCATCAATAGTTGTGGATCCATTCTCGATAGACGTGACGACTGAATTTCTCAATGGAGAAATCCTAGAGGTGACTAAGGTCAAATGCACAGAATGTGTGCAAGCTAACTAAGTCCATATGGGATCTTAGCTAGTCCTCTGGACAGTGGTATTTCATCAGGGATCGTTTACTATATGTTTACGACAACAAGTGGAAACCGCTGTGAATCACTCTCACTAGTAGAGAGTTAATGATCACGTCACTTTAAAATCGATGACACACTATTGGCTAGTGGAGCTTAGGGATTGTTCGAGTCCCCTAAGGAGTAATTGTACTCCTGTAGCTCAGCGCAAGACTTTACGAGCCTAGGCATGTGCCCTAAAGGACACCATAAAAGAATGACCAAGTGACCAGAGTGCCTGATGCAGTATGAGTCTCATATGCACTATGGTGTGTACTCAGACCTAGCAAACGCTATGCAATCGGAAGAATTGGATTTCAGGATATTCCAATTTAAGACACAAGATTGTAACCAGGATACTCTATATGATGGATCACGTGCCATGACTATCGAAGAAGATGCTTTGACTAGTTAGCCCTATATGCTAACTAGGGTGGGGACCTAGATGCACTTGGATCCGACTCAGGCTATCGTCCATGCTCGATGATAGACTCGCATGGAACAAATGCAATATAAGTGTTGCATGATCGTATTAGACCGCTCCATTGACCATGGAAGCGAAGCACGATTGCCTGTTCTGCCATAGGGCAGAAATGTGTTTAACTGAGAAAGTTTCTTGTAAGCTTATGAGCTATCAACAAACCTATTACCATGAGTAGTGTTAGCATATGGCTATAATATTGCGGTAAAGACAAACACATTGTCAAGGGTACTATTTCGCAAAAGGTGAAATAACTACCTAGAGAGTAATCCTGGAGTGGATCGACTATGGGCCAGAATGTTGGCTCATCCCATTCCTAAACCACTTAGGAATTGTCTTTGTGGACTGCTTTAGAGAATTGGGACTCGGTAGTCGATAACTAGCAATATGATTGATGAGCATACAAGACATTGATTGACTGGATTTTAATTGGATTTGTTTTAAGCAGCATGTTGTTTTTTATACATGTATGATATGTTACATTTCCTGTACTAGCATAGAGCATGTCACGCAGACACTAAGTTGGCTCACTCACACGAGCAACCGCCTTCGCAATATCCTGGATATGTCTGGGTGTGGCGGAAGATGAGACGGAATCCAGATAAGCGCTGAAAGCCTGCGATATGATATGAGATGCCTTCTTCATATGAGCTTATGGCCTATGATAAGAGCTTGAAGTCTATCAGTAGAGCTAGGAGCCTGTCAGACGGATTCAACTGTCGCATTGGAAATAAGTTCCAAGATGAGGTTGGTTATGGCCAGTCGAACATGGTTACTACCCCGAACCATGTATAGTCTGTGTGGAAGAAGCCAGATGCGAGAGCTGATAATTGATCACAACAGTGTGACATGGCAGCACTTGGGCTGGTGGCCATAAGGGCTACCAGATAGACATCTGCATAGTGGTCCTTTTGCAAAGGATAGGACATGCGCTCTAATCAGAGTCTAAACACTATGGCGCATATTTCCCCTTGAATAATGCGCGCTTATGAGTGACCATG
This sequence comes from Linanthus parryae, assembly GCA_023055425.1. Classification (NCBI taxonomy): domain Eukaryota; kingdom Viridiplantae; phylum Streptophyta; class Magnoliopsida; order Ericales; family Polemoniaceae; genus Linanthus; species Linanthus parryae. The sequence goes on from JALGPY010000002.1 coordinate 7,543,042, forward strand.
AGGTGATGAGTAGAATTAGTCCCTGGGATTCCTCATCGTGTGAGCCTCGTCGATCGTATAAGGATGATTGACACAGTATACCCTTTGTACTTACATCTGTGTCATGAGGAGACGGGTCGGTGGTGCTACTTTGGCGTGACACCTTACGGCTATGGATGATTCGGCCTTCCGGACACTGCTGGGAAAGCAGCTGAGCCGAATCTGAGTGACACATGTATGTAAGGAAAGATTCTCGTTGCATCGCTCTTTATTATCTTTCATTGGGCCCACCTGCAAGATCTTATGGGATCATGTAGGATATGAAAATATAAAGGAGATGTGGACTCATTGGAGCATGGCCTTCGGGACAAGGCAGGTGCTCATGACCCACGAGATGACAATCGGAGGAATCTGGGGGATACGAGAGTTACGGAGAGCATTATCACTATTTTATGTTTTAAGGGTGCCTTCCTGCGCTGGCTATACGAGTTTGGTATGTGGATCTCCCGAGAGGGTGCCTTCCCATGCTGGCTATACGAGTTTGGTGTATGGATCTCCCGAAATGCAGGTACTCTCACCGGTCACACGCCACGGCCACACAATACTCTTTTGTAGATGATAGAAAGTTGGAGATTGATGGAGACTAGATGAATTGTGCAACCCCACTGTGCGAGTGGGAGATGTTAGCAATTGGTGCGCCCATGTGGGGTGCCCAATGCAATTTACATAACCTTATGGGGTTAGTTGCACTAATGCACAAACTAGAAGGGTTAGTAGCTAAGGCTCAAACCCTAGGGGTTTATGTGCAAGCTTAGGAGAAGTTTTGCCTATATAAGGAGGCAGCCTCCTACATATTATATTGCTATTCCAGAGAATAAAGTTACTCTGTCTAGATTCATACTAGTTGTAGAGAACCCTAGTCTCTCTCCAACTTCATCCAAGGAGGTGGAACGTGGTGTGGAAATCAGTGTTCGTCCTCGAGATTCACACTAGATTGGTGGGAGCAAGATCAAGGAGTAGGCGCGTGAAAGCAAGCAACACAACGATCATCCGCTGCATTAAGGAGCTAAGGAAGACAAGGTAAACACATGAATATTCCGCTTTAGTTCATGTTGTAGATCTGAATGTGTTAGATCCTTCCTGCCCTTCATTATTATTATTATTATTATTATTATTATTAAATTCAAATTTTATACAGATCAAAAAGAGAAAAGACTGTTACAGTAACCTAGCTTCAAGCTTCTGGGCCTTTTGCGCAGCGTCATGAAGCCCATTACATCTTTCTTTTTTGATGAAAGGACCATATCATAGATAAGAAACAGTACAAGCGTATATGTTTACAAAAGCAAACTAGAAAACTAAACAACAGAAGAACAAATAAAAATCTACAAGCTACAAACTGAAGACTAACAGACAAAAGCAACTATAACGGATATTTAGATTTTTAATATTCATATCCGATCCATTTTTAAAATGGATCGGATTCGGACTTGATCCACTCGGGTCGAATCACTCGGATTTCGATTTGGATCGAATCGCATTGTCATCCCTAAGTATAATGGGAGAGATAAATAATGCATGTCACAACTGATAAACTCGCACTAATTCCGTTTCTTCTCTATCACACCGGTTTGAATTTTTGACTCGTATCTGGGTCACTTTGACCGAGTGATTTGGGTAGCAAAACGATGCGATTTTTTGATAATTTTTTCACCGTGTTATAACTCTACAGCACCATGAAAAAATTATCAAAAAATTGCATCGTTTTGCTACACAAATTATCAGGTCAAAATTACCTAATAAATAGTGATAAAAGTCAAATCGGTGTGAATAGAGAAAAAACGGAGATAATACAACTTACCCGAGTTAAAAGACAAACAACGAGATCAACCTTCGACTCACAGAGGTCCAATGAGTCTCATGCCTTCATAACAACCAAGCACGTCTTGGTTCTTTGCAAAGTTTCCCAACGAAGTTATGGTTTTTTGTTTTTTTTTTGGTCAGGATCAATGAAGTTCACGAACTTAGTTAAGTTTTAAAAGTTAACAATGCAGAGCAGAAGAGATGTGCGGTTAAAAGTTAACAATGCAGAGCAGAAGAGATGTGCGGTACAAACCGGAGATTAACAGAATGATGACAGCAAATTAGTCAAGTTTTACTTAAGGCACTAGCCTGTGCTACATCCAGTTCTTGGAGCTACTCTTCTTCTTCTGGTGCATTTTTCTGGTTCTTCTTCCCCTTGTTTGCTTTGTTGTTGCTGTTGTCTTTGTTTTCCAGGATCCGAGTCGTGTTAACAGGTAGAACCGACTTAAGAGCGCAGCCTTTGACCCTGTAAGCAGCCAAGGAGACATAAGTAGCCTTGAAAATGCGTTCGCCAGCATATTTGTGGTCGTCTTTGGATATGTGGATCCTGGTGCAGAAAACCTCAAAGTCGATACCGCAGCCGCGGCCCCAGAGAAGAGCCAGCTTATCCTTGGCAAGCTCAACCACATGCAAACCGGTAGCGCGGGGCAAGTTGGGGACTGGCAGGTAGTCTTGATTGCCTACCAGGCCATTAATTTCACTCGGCGGCATTGTGGCGAGAGCTGAAGGAAAACGAGACAGATCAAATGCCATCACACAGCCAGGGAGATTGTATCCCGCTACATAGAGAATCCCGTCTGAGATGGTAATTGAGCTTACAACGCCTACATCCAACTGCTTCATATTTGCTACCACTTGATGGGATTTAGTTTCAACATTAAAACAAAACAAGCGATCCTCGTGACTAGAGAAGAGGAAAATCTTTTCACCGCCTTCCACAACAGCGTGCGAAGTCAAGTTACCGATGTTTGGATCTTCCGGTAACTCAAAAAGTGTCGACTCTTGCCTGTCGATATCGTAGATTTCACAATCCAGATTTCGACGATGACCTAAGAAGAGAAATACTTGGTTGTTGTTGACGGGCACGGCGTGAAGCAACGATCTCGGGTGCTTCATCATTGGTTCAGTTTTGATCCAGCCGGTTCCGGTAGAGTTTGTGTCGATGTGAAAGACGGACGTCTGTGCCTTACCAAGAGCCGAGACACGGTAGAATTCCTTGAATTCCCAGGGACGACCACCAAAGATGTAGATTTTGGATCCGACGACGGCCGCGGCGGCGAATGTGGCGTTTGGTCCAGATCCGTGGACGACTGGTTCGAGATCTTCGTCCTCCGGCGTCTCCGACGTGATCTCGTACCAGTTATACTCGCCTTGGTCCCGAAGCATACACAGGTAGATCGATTTCTCGGCGGCGGTAGGCGATTCCATCATCGACCCACGATTCTCTGTAAAATGAGGGAGAGAGAAATGAAATAATAGACAGACAGGTTTCGTGAGGTTTTGGGTTTTCGACCATTTTCTCTCCAACGAAGTTTTGGTGTTGTATTGGAGAAATTTTTAGATACTCCAAGAACACCACGTAAGCACGACACTTGGTGCTCCATACCATTGATTAACTGACACTTGTCTCACTAGGGTTAACCACTACCTCTATAGGTTATAGGAAAAAAAACAGATTCCTACTTGGTTATTTTAAAAAAACAAATTCCTACTTGGTTATTTTCTCTCCCCCACTCACTCCACTTTTATTACACATATTGAAATGTGAGTGGATTAGAGCACCACGTGGATTTGCTCTATGAGCACCTAAGAATTGCTCGTTGTATTACGTATGTGCTCGGGCCATAACAATGCTTTGTTGCGTATCCCGATGCCCATCAATGCTTTGTTATGATGATTTGCTGGGGCGTAGCAAAAAAAATGTTACCTCCGTTTCTTCTCTATCACACCGGTTTGACTTTTTGACTCGTTTTTTGTCATTTTGACCGGGTGATTTGGGTAGCAAAACGATGCAATTTTTTGATAATTTTTTCACCGGGTTATAGAGCAACTCGTACTATACAACGTCATAAAAAAATTATCAAAAAATTACATCATTTTGCTACACAAATCACCGGATCAAAGTGACTCAGTGAATAGTGACAAAAGTTAAACTGATGTGATAGACAAGAAACAGAGGTAGTAAAAAAGATGATCTGGCCCACATGACATGACCCAAAAATTATATGGTACGTGTAATACTGGTAATATTCAGGGTGAAGTTGAGCTCATCAGATTTGCATTATTTAGCTTTCTTGTCTAGAGACATTGAGTTTAAATTTTAAAAATTATAAATGTTTTTTTTAGCCAGCAAATGAGAACTTCAATTAAAAGCAATTCGAAACCGAACACAAAGTACACCAAGACAATACAAACACCAAAACCTAAACAACCCAACATGCACTAAACCTACCGTGCATCAACAACAACCAAAAGATTAAACGAGTCTTGAAACAAAACAAGCAGTAGCTAACTAAACATGAATCAGGATTAAACATGGAGAAGCAGAAGATCTTCAAATGGAATTCCCCTTCTTTGTGCCTAATTTTTTCTTGAGAAAGTTGATGAGTGATTCTGCATTTGGATCCACCATTTTGCCATCAACCAAGATGAAACCATGCTCTTTTGCCCTATACATTGCTGCCAATTTCTCAGCCCTTCTCTTCTCATCTTCAAACCTCAACAACATTTGTTTTTCATCCCTATTGCTTTCCTCCATAAGACGATCAATGGCTGCTGCAAATTCCTATTTCTTTTGTCCCTCCTTTTCTGCCTTCAAAGGAGCCTTCCCTTTGTCTAAGCTTGAATCCCGAGGTTTTCTTTGCCTTGAAGAAGTAGAACCTGCTGTTTTGGATTTCTTCTTTGTGTCCAATAGAGCTCCTAATGTTGAGAATTGTTAGGTCCAAAAGCATTAAGAATATGAGAAGTTAGGTTAACAGTTTCGAAATAACAGTTATCCACCATTGGGTTGGTGTTCTTTAAAAAACTGCATTTCTACTTTTCCAAATGTTCCAACAAGCTGTTATCCAAACATTGATCACCTGATTTGGTTCTCTAGTTTTTTTGAGGCATAGCTTGAACCAACTTTCAAGATTTGAAGAAAAAATATGGATATTGAGCTTTTCAAAGAGGGTTTTAGAGAAAATGCAATGTAAGAAGAGGTGATTCACTATTTCTTTGGGGTTAGGACAAAAATGCAATTAGTATTACATTTAACTCCTCTAGCTCTCAAGAAATCCCTTGTTTGTAAAATGTGAAGAGCAACTTGCCAAGCAAAGAATTTTAATTTAAATGGCAATTCAGCTTCCAAAGGTGCTTCAAGTTGAGGTTAAGGGTAATGGGATTGAATGATTTTAAGTGTGTTTTTAGGTTAGGAGACGGTTTGATCCTTTCTAGTAACGCCCATGAGTTATGGCGTTGGCTTTCATTCGGATCTCCGTAAAAGCCAGTGAACATCCAATCATGAGAACCATCTTCCTTACAAACCCAACCTTTGATAAAAAATCTATTGTAACGTATTAACTCGAAATCAACATTATTTGACCAAAACAAAGAAATACCTCCACTGCGACCGATACTCCCATAGTGCAGGCCGTTTTGAAAACCTAGTTTGCTTTGGATGACTTCCATCTTCTTTACATCTAATCTAGTCTCCACCAAAAAGACTAGATCGGGAACAACTCTCCTCACTTCATCGCGGAGAGATAGGAACGTGCTGGTATTCCCGAGCCCCCACACGTTCCAACTGAGGAGAATCATTGGGACTGGCGGTGCTGCGTCGCAGCCACCGCCTTAGGGTTTGGTGAGGAACTTGAGGCATCCTCCGCCTGTTCTTGCATCTCTAGGTCAGTTGCGCTGGTTTGGGAGAATTTATTCATGTCGAGCTGCCTCCCCTTCTTGCCGCTCGATACCTCTAATGATTTTGTTGCAATAGGGCTGAAACCGTATCCGAGTTCTTCCTCTTCCCCGTTCCGGAATCTTCCGCGCTCATTGCCCTTGCTTTGTTACGAGCTTGATCTTTGAGACTACCTGATCTCGGACGTCCGAGTTCCTTATTGATAGCCCTGACCCTGTCTAGGACCGAGTTACCCTCTCCTTGCTTACTTCCAGGGATGATAGTCTCGTGGTACTCCATTATGGCTTTGTCAAGTCCAAACAGATATGATTGAATGGCCACTTCAAGATCATTATTTTCCCCGCCTAGACCGGGTGGGGCTTGACTATCAGATGGGGTTTCCGGACCTTGATTCTCTGTTGGCGGTGCTGAAGGGGCCAGGTCTTCAAACACGACATTATCAATAACTGTGATTCCCTGGGTTGGTTCATCTGTATTCATGTCCCCTACCATATCTTCCCCGGTCTCGTCCTGCGGCGGGGGAGGGGGGCTGCTTGGTTTCACCTTCTTCTTCTTCGGATGACACAGTAGCCAGGTCCCGTAGCCTAGTTCGGAGATCTCTTGAATGTCTCGGGGGACCGCCTCACACTCTGATCCTTCGTGATCAATACATCCACACCAGCTGCAAATCGAGGGGAGACGTTCATACTTAAAATCAAGCCAAATAGGTTTGTCTTTACCTTGAATATGGACACCCCTGGGTAGGGGTTCCATGACTGGGAAGCGGCCACGGATCCGTATGAAATTGACACCATCTTCACTTTCAATCTGAGTCGAGGAGGTTATAGCTTCTCCCACCAGGTTTATAATCTTCATGCCCGTTTCTGCTTTCATCACTTGTATGGGAATATTACTGATATGGACCCACAGATCAACTGAATCAAAGGCGACGTCATTGAGGGAGTCGCCCAAGATCCAGGGTTTCAATAAGAGGATCTTACCGTTAAAAACCCAGGGACCCCTGTCAGTTAACGGTTACTAACGGAAACTAACGGAGGGGGAGAAAGACTTATGTACCCTCAACTTCACGAAAAATTACACTGCTATAAAATCTTTTCTTCTCCCCCATCCCTCATTTCTAACCCTAATAACAGCCCCCTTTTCTCTCTCTCTCTCTACTCCTCCTCTTCCTCTTCAGTTCTTCACCATCTCACCTTATCCCTTCCACTCCATCACCAACGTACCCAGCTGAAGAGGATAAGGTGATAAGGCTCAGGTCTGTTTACAATGACCGTCTGTTCGGATTGTAAACAGATCTGAGCCTTTTCGACAGAACCGACGGTTGCCCCTCGAAGCTACTCGCCGGAGCCGATGATCTCACTTCAATCTTTAGATCGACATAGCGACCTGGGAAACCCAGCTCCGAGCCGATGATTCGTTCGCCGCTGGGGGTTGCGTGGGCAGCGAAGGACTCGTGTCGTACCCGTTCAGCGGCGCGGTCGGCTGGTTCAAGGCTTGGACAGCGGCGACAAACGAAGCGACGACGGATTCGAGTTGGGTCTGATTCGCTTGCGGCGGTGGCGATGGTTGAGTCGCCGGATTGAGTGGTGGCGCGAGGATTCCCGGTGGCTGGGGTTGATGAGCCGGCGCAAGAGGGAACCCTAATTGGTTTGGAGGCTGTGTAAAGTAGGAAGGCTGTGGCGGCGCCTCTGCTGGTGTGCGCTGCTGTAGATCAGAAAGCAAAGCATTGAAAGGGTGAAGGATTGAAGGGTGTTGCGTGGCTTGGGTCAGGAATGGTGCCGGAAGAGAAGGTACCGGAGGGGGACTTGGATCGAACGGCGGCGCAGAGAAACCCAGAGAGGCTTGGGTCTGTGATAGAGTGGCTCTTGCTTGGTTCGCCGGAACAGGGGCAGAGGGAAGAAGCCATGGACGATCCTCCAGACGGGAGGTTCGTTGACCCAGGCTTGATTCCAAATCTGTGATTCGGTTTCCCAAACCAGCGTTCAAATCACCCAATTTGTCGTTCAAGTTCGGAATTTCCGCAAACTAGGTTTGCAATTTCGCCTGATCTTGTGACGCTTGGAGGTTCGGCGGCGGCGCGGAGGAGTGCGGCGGCGGAGGAGACCCAGGGGCTATAGCGGACAAGTTGATTTGCTCCTGTAAACCCGATACAGTACCCTCCAAAGAACTCAGTCGGGTGTTGTAGATAGTGCTTTCTGAGCTGACAGATCTTGGCCACGTGGCAACCATCCAGCACACCATATTGTGCTCCACACACACTGGATCACCAGCCGAGCTGATCCATGTGGGGGCTGCGAGACAGAGCCCTCGCATACCACTGCACGGGACCTGTAGGGACTTAGTGGTTTGGAGGCTAGAGTAAGCCCTGTCGCGTGCGAGCCAAGCCCGCACGCGACCTTTAGTAACTGTTTTGAGAGATTTATGGCACGAGCTCCATAAACCCGGTCAATCCGGTCAAACCCGGTCAACCTCGTAACGGTTCCGGTATTCGCGCATCACGTGCTGTAAGGGTCCCTATATACTCGGACGAACGTGCCGTTATGGTTAAGCTAATTAAGCCGCCATCAATGGGCGCATTAACCACACTACAACGGTCACGTTCTCTGCTATATATAGGACGTTAACCTTTCCATACAAAGGAGAACACACTTGCCATACGCGGAAGCTCTGCCAAACCTCTGTCTCTCTCTCAGACATTGCTACTGCCTTACTCTCTCCCTACACACAACCCCTCTCTTCCTGTGCGATCCCTGATCCACTACATACGGTGTACACGGAGGTCTCCCCGCCGGAATCTCTTGTGCACATTTTGGTGAACCCGACGTGAACTTACCGGCAAAAGCAACCATGTCTCAGGAGGATGATGTCAGCAACAGATCGCCCTCCACCGAAGCTCCCTCGGGAGACGAGACCCGCCGTACTCCTACGACTCCCGCCGAGACACCGACGCTAGAGTCTCTGGACGCCACTGTTCAGAGTCAGGCGAAAGCTCTCAAAGCCCAGTCCGCGCAATTGGAACGGATTCTGGCCGTTCTGGGCACCCTTGCGCCAAATCCTTCATCAGCCACCGCTGTCCCTCAAGGAGGAGGAGCCCCTACCGCTCCAGGATTGGGAGTGTCAACCACACCTCCCAACCCCAATCTGCAGACTCCACCGGCGACTACGCAGCTGCCTTCAGTTCAGGGGTCAACGGCTCAGATGTTGCCTCTTGCTGCTCACACTCCTCAACCCTCGGCTTTGGCGTCTAACCCGACTCTGCAGTACCCTTTGCCTCCTCCAATGGCAATCTGGGGGAATGCGAGTAGTCAGTATGTTCCCAATCCCCCGACGGCATATGTGTCGCCTCCGCCTGCGGCAACCCCTCCTTCAGCCACCGAAGGAAGCATTCCAGAGTGCATGACGTCTCTGCAAAAACGCGTGGACACTATTCTGGCTCATCAGTCATTCGCGGATACCATTATTCCGAAGTTAGACAACGATCCACCTATTCCACGAGAGATCTATCTCATGCCTAACCCGGCGGGGTACAAGGCTCCTAAATGGGATAAGTTCGAGGATGTCAATGGAAACGCTCATGAGCATGTCATGCGTTTCATCGATGTCATGGGGTCATATGGGGCTGATCCCAAATTCCTGATGCGAGAGTTCCCGAAATCTCTAGGGAACGTAGCGTACAAATGGTACCGAACATTGGAAGCCGGATCTGTGAAGACTTGGGACGACATGGTCCAGAAGTTCTATACCAAGTTCTTCCAGATGGAAGAAAAGGTGACGATGATCCATCTCTCGCGGATGTATCAGAAGCGCGAGGAGGACGGAATCACTTTCATCAAGAAATTCAGGGCGAAATCCTTGGAGTGCAAAGATCCAATGCCCGAAAGCCGGCTCGTAGAGATATGCCTGCAGTGCATGCGAGATGAATACAAAGGTATGCTCATCAATTTGCAAACACCTACGTTTTCAAAGCTAATCGAATGCACGAAGAACATCGAGCCTATAGTCGAGAGACAGAAAAAGAAGAACGCTCCGGAGCGACCTTCGGGCGGCACTACTTACAAGATCGGGAGATTTAGTTACAAGAGGGGACGCGAAGCTGAGGTCAATACAGTTTCGCCCCAGAAGCAAGCGAAGGTTGCGAACTTCGATGTACCGCCTCTGCCATGCTCAGTAGAGGAAGCAAGCGACCTCTGCAGACAGTGGCGCAAGGACGGCGTCCTGCCACCGCTCGAGAAGACACCTTCCAAGGAGATGGTGAGGGACCCTAAGTGGTGCGAGTACCATGGCAAGGTCATGCACCCCACAGCGAAATGTAAAAAGCTCAGGTTTACATTCGACCAGAAGATGAAGAACGGCGAGCTAATCGTCAGTGATCACAGAAAGGACGTGCGCAACAACCCACTTCCTGCTCATGCGGAGCAGGGCCCGAAAGGAAAAGAGGTCGCCATGATCTCGATTGTTGACTTGGAAGAAGTCGCAGAGGATGGTCTACCCATCGTTGCCGAGGTCCATGAAGACGAAGACTACAGCATGGACACGGAGGATGAACGTGCCGACCGGATGAAAGGGTCGCACGGCTTCAGCAGATTCTTCGACGAGATGAACTTCTCCGAGAAGTGCCGGACAGATATGACGAAAGCGATCTTGAAAATAGCGGAGGACTACGAGGAGGACCTCGTAGTCTCCAACGGGAAAGTCATCAGGGCGTCCCGCTCTACAGAAAATATTATGACCTTTTCTGCCAGCGACAAGAAGACGGATGCGAGCCACCAGAGACCTCTGTACGTGACCGCCATCATCAATGGCGTCGAGTTCAAACGAGCGTTCGTCGATGGAGGAGCAGCGGTCAACGTCGTTTCGCTCCACACACTGAAGCTAGCAGGGATCCCCGAGCACAAGATCGTCAGGCGTCCATCTCCGCTGATGGGATTCGGAAGCGACTCTAGAATGACGATCGGATGGATCCGCCTGGGCGTTCAGATTGGCAAAATCAAGTGCTCAGCAAAGTTCTATGTCATAGACGCAAACACCACGTACCACATGATTATAGGTAGAGCCTGGATTCATCGCTTCGATGCAGTTCCTTCAACGGCTCACCAGGTTATGAAAGCTATCTGGAACGACAGAATAGTCGAGATACCGGCTTCGACGAACCCGTTCAACTTGGACGAAGCACATCTCAGCGAGGCGGTGTGGTTCACTGAGATGGCGGACGAGCAAACACCTGGACCATTAAACCCTATTCCTTTGCCTCTCTGGGAGGACATCAAGGACCAGTCACCTGCGGGAGTAATGGTGACAAGGGAAGATGCCAAGGAAAAGCCGCCTACACGCGAAGAGGCGCCGCTTATCGCATATCATCGAAAGAATGTGTATACTCTGAAGAGAATCGCAAAGCATGGCCCCGAAGGCAAGGAGATAGAGAGCTTCTACGCCAATGGGAAGAAATGCTATCGCATATGAAGGTGCGCGGGGATGTCCTCACACGGGCATGGGGATATCCCTGGGCAAATCAATCAAATCGAGCAGATTGCACTGACGGAAAAGCCAATGCAGAGCACTCCAGATGAGAAGCTCAAAGAAGCGCCTGAATGCATGGAAGACAGGCCCAGGCCACAAAAGCAAGAGCTAAAGGAAGTGTTCCTCAGCCCGAACGAGGAAAAGAAAAGGCCAGTCTTTCTAAGTGCGGACCTCACAAGCGAAGAGGAGCAAGGGCTGCTACAACTCCTAACTGAATACAAGGACGTGTTCGCATGGGAATATGATGAGATGCCAGGTCTGGATACAAGCATCACCATGCACCGTTTAGACATCATCCCGGGGTCTAAACCAGTAAAGCAGAGTACAAGGAGCTTCAGGCCGGAGCTTAACGTGAAAATCAAGCAGAAGATTGTCAAACTCCTGGATGCCAAATTCATAGAGCCGAATCATCATCCCACATGGCTGGCCAATATCGTGCCAGTAGTGAAAAAGAACGGACAGCTCCGCATCTGCGTGGACTTCCGAGATCTCAATCGCTTCTTCCCCAAGGACGATTTCCCACTGCCCAACATCGATTTGCTTATCGATTCAACAGCGGGCCATCGCATGTTCAGTTTCATGGACGGCTTCAGCGGGTACAATCAAATCAAGATGGATCCCGAAGACGCGCAAAAAACTGCATTCATCACTCCGGTGGGAGTGTTCAACTACACAGTGATGCCGTTCGGTCTCAAAAATGCGGGTGCAACTTATCAGCGGGCCATGATGGCTCTGTTTCACGACATGATGCATAAAGAAGTGGAATTCTATGTGGATGACCTGGTTGTCAAATCCAAGCACGAAGCAGACCACCTCGCAGATCTACGAAAGGTGTTCAATAGATGCAGATGTTTTCAACTGAAGATGAATCCCATGAAGTGCGCATTCGGGGTAACATCAGGGAAATTCTTGGGATGCGTGGTTCATCGCCAAGGGATCGAGCCTGACCCTGCGAAAGTATCAGCTATCACCAGCATGACACCACCCCATAACCAGAGTACCTTGAAAACATTCTTGGGAAAACTATCATATCTGCGAAGATTCATCCCAGCGATTGCAGAAATCACCTGCTGTTTTAGTGCTCTCCTCAAGAAGGACGCCGCGTACAACTGGGCTCCGGAGCACGAAGCCGCATTCGAAAAGCTGAAGGATTTACTGACGTCCTCAAAAATAATGATCGCATCTCAACTGGGATCGCCGCTTCTGCTATATCTGACATCAACAAGGATATCTATAGGAGCGCTCTTGGCTCAGGAGTATGAAGGCCAGGAGAGGCCTATCTACTACATCTCTCGCATCGTGCAGCCTGCTGAATCAAGATTGGCGAAATGGTACATGACCATCTCTCAATACGATATCACATGCGTGCGACCGCGAGCGATCAAGTCGCAGGCGGTAGCAGATCTGTTGGCACAGTTCCCCGACAACAGCCACGAACCCGTGATCGAAGAAGAGCTCGAAGGCCCTGAAATCTACGCAATCGACGTGCCCTATTGGACCCTCCACTTCGACGGTTCGTCAACCAGGAAAGGCGGAGGCATTGGGATAATCTTGACAAAGCCAGACGGGGAAGTCATACAGATGTCCGCAAAGCTCAACTTCGCAGTCACAAACAACGAAGCGGAATATGAGGCTCTCATCGCAGGGCTCCGTGCGGCGAAAGATTTGGAAGTAAGGAACTTAACGGTCATGGGAGATTCCAAGCTGATCGTTAAGCAAGCCTCGGGCGAGTATGGTTTGAAGGAGATCAACCTCCTGTCTTACCGCACCCTAGTACAAAAGCTGATGCAGCAATTCTGCGATGTGAAGTACGAGCACAAGCCCCGAGCAGACAACAGGCACGCGGACGCTTTGGCAACCTTGGGATCTAAGGTCAGCACTGAAAAATGTCCCGCAAAGATATCTATTGAAGTGCGAACATCGTCGGCATTGGCAGAAGATGCGTGCGACGACGAACACATGGACGACACAGACTGGAGAAAAGCAATCCTACAAGCTATTGCGGAAGGCACAAGCAGTGAAAGCTGGGCACTTACAAAAGGGTACTGCATACATGATAACACCCTCTACTACAAGGGTCCTGGCGGAATACTCATGCGATGCGTCTCCGAGCGAGAGGGACAACTTTTGTTAGAAAAGATTCACCAGCACGCTTGCGGAGAAAGTGAGGTGTCAATCTACAGGAAGGCTCAGAGATATGGCATTCATTGGCCAGACATGTCAACAGCCGCAACCCTGATACAAGGGAAGTGCAAGAGTTGCGCACTAATCAAAGATTCTCTACTCATCGCCCTAACCGATGACGACACAGACTGGAGGAAGCCACTATTCGATTTCCTCACCCAGGGCACCGTGCCCGAATCAAGAAAAGAAGCCGAGAAATTGAAAAGGAAAGCGTCTCGATATGTGGTACAGGAAAACCTACTTTGGCGAAGAGGTCACGAGGGCAACTTGCTGCGATGTCTAGACGGCAGAGAAGCACAAGAAGTCATGGACCTTTCTCATCAGGTGGAACACCAAGGAGGTGCAAAATTATGCAGGCAGCTCCTCTCAATTGGATATTTCTGGCCCACAATGGAGGCCGATTGCCGCGCCAAAGTACGACGCTGCCAGGAATGCCAGTTCAAGGGAAACCTGGTGCACGCTCCCGCCGTGGATCTACATGCATTAGGCACACCATGGCCATTTCACACATGGGCTTTGGACTTCATCGGTCCCATCCGACCGACGTCGCACGGGAACCATTTCATTCTCATTGCGACTGAGCTATTCACCAAGTGGGTGGAAGCAATACCACTGAAGACGGCAAATGCGCTGGCTGTGGTCAACTTCATCCAGGAAAGCATCATATGCAGGTTCGGAATCCCAAACACCATTCTTTCAGATAACGGTACTCCTTTTGTTAATCGCCAGGTAGCTGCGAAATTAGCGGAGTACAATATCAGGCAGATATGTTCTACCCCTTATTACCCAAAGGGAAATGGACAAGCTGAAGCGACCAACAAAACGCTGTTGAGAATTTTGAGCAAGATGGTCGCAGATGACCACAAGAAGTGGGCCGACTCTCTAAGCATAGCTCTGTGGGCCTACCGAACTTCTCAAAGGACACCCACGGGGGCCTCGCCATTTCTACTATGTTATGGGGCCGAAGCTGTGGTGCCTGCGGAGGTGAGAGTCAATTCGGCGAGGCTAGCCTTCCACGCACTCTACGAAAATCAACGCGATCATGACTTAGTCTTGCTGGAGGAAAAGCGAGAACAAGCCAAAAGGACCAACAAACGATATCAAGAAAGGATTGCTCGCGCTTACAATAAGACAGTCCAGCGAAGAGATTTCGCAGTCGGAGACTTGGTCTTGCGCGCATCTGACCACTATATGCGAGAAGCAACTCACCCGAAGTTCGCAGCCAACTGGGAAGGACCCTTCGAAGTCACAGAAGTCTTCGACAATGGCTACTGCAGCATACGAAGGTTGCACGGCACAACCTCAACCCCGAGTTCAGTCAACATGCGCTGGATTAAGAAGTACTATCCCTGACTTCTCTCATTTCATGCGTTTTATTATAACGTCGATTAATGTCTTGTGTGGCTACGATTTACACAATCTCCTCTCCCATATGAGAGGATTGTAATCCCATCTCTCCCATATGAGAGCATTATAATAAGAAAATTCTCCCAAAAGAGAAACTTCGTATTTCTGCATGTCAATTTTACTTTATTTCAGTTCGTTATAACTGTTAACCGTGAGTCATCCGCTACAATAACAATCTGCGAATGCGATCTTAACTGATCATCTAAGCCTATCTCTCGCGATAGCAGCCTATGTAAATGCGATCTTAATAAATCATCTAAGCCTATCTGACACGATAGCAGCCTATGCAAATGCGATCTTAATTGATCGTCTAAGCCTATCTGTCACGATAGCAGCCTATGCAAATGCGATCTTAATTGATCATCTAAGCCTATCTGCCACGATAGCAGCCTATGCAAATGCGATCTTAATTGATCATAAAATCCTATCTGTCACGATAGCAACACATACAAATGCGATCTTAATTGATCTTTCAAGCCTATCTGTTGCGATAGCAACCTACGCAAAGTGATCTTAGTTGATCTTCTAAAAGCCTATCTGTTACAATAGCAACTCATACGCAAAATGATCTTATTTGATCTTCTAAAAGCCTATCTGTTGCGATAGCAGCTCATGCGAGAAATGATCTCAATCGATCTTCTAGTAAAGCCTATCTTCCACGATAGCAACTCGCACCATTTAACGATCTTAATTGATCTACTAAAGACTATCTGCTACGATAGCAATATTGTGAAAATGATCTTAAATGATCCACAAAGGCCAATCACGAGCCCATCTGCCAGGATGGCACAGCTGCGAAAATATGATCTCGAACGATCTAGTGAAACATCCGCGAATTCATATAGCAGATCGCAAATGCGAAACCATTACATAGCATTATGCAAGGCGAAATATGCCGAAACGCATGCGAAGTTGTATTTTTTTGTAAACAGACAGCAGATAATACAAAAGGCTATTTATCATTATGAGTCAAAAAGACTTACAATTTATATGTCTAGATAGCAGCTTACAAGCGAAAAAGCTCAAATCTAACTGCGCAGCCAACATGGCTTACAATACATTCGAAAAGCATGAAGTAACACATCGCGGGAATCCTGACTGAAAAAGGGTGAACCTAACGGTCCTAACACCGGCTATGCAATACGCAGATCTGCGGCCAAAGATCTATAGCAAAAGGGATGCTGCCGCGAAGAGATCAACTTGTCATTCGCTACATCCCTAGCAGCGAGACCTGGGAAACGATACGTCCAAGACCCCAAGGGGTGACAAAAGCCTCTGTCTGATCAAGATAGGCACCGGAGGAACTTCCTGTTCCGACATATGCTGTCCTGCAAAACAGGCGAAGCAGTCATTCCTCTGGTGATGGACACCTTGTCATGATAGACAAGGGCATTGACGAGCCTCCTGAGTTCAAGAACGAAGAGGCAAGAAATTCTCCTCCAGGGATGCTGGAGGAGAATTCCGCCGTTCATTACGAGACGGTAGCACGGTCACTTCGGCGCTGCACCTCACCACGAGGCGGCCGGAAACATGACCTGCACACATAATACACGAAGAAATTTCTTCGAACACACATGAGATATTATCTTCATCTTCTTTATGATGGTTATAAAGAGCAATAAGCCTCATAAAGTGGACCTTGGAAACTATTTCTACAGCACAAAGCGCAAACTCAGGATTCACAACTTGAAGTTGCCATGAATCAACGAAAAATAAGCGTTGAAGCCAGCAGTCGTAAGGACTCACGGCAAAGCACATTTTTTGGGATGAAGAACCCAAATAGCAAAGACAGGGTTTATATAGACCCTGTGGAGACTCTTCAGTTGCCAAGGATGAGTCAGCAGAATTCGAAAAGAGAGTAAGTTCAATCACTTACGCCTTGAAAAGCGGTAACAATCAATTACCCTACTAAAGGCTATGACGATTCAGTTGCGTATCCTAATAAATGACGGATAGTCATGATTCGGATGGACTTCCCAACGAAAGCGTGCTTATCTGCCGAGAAATTAGCGCGAAAATCAAGCAGAGTATCAATTGCTGATGTCATAATTGGATATGCACAGAGCTATCCTATCAAGTCCCGGAAAAGGGCAAAACGGGCAAATTCATTCTTGTTGTTAAAAAAAAGGGGGAGAAACCCTAGCAACATTACATTAATGTTTCAAACATTACATTAATGTTTCAGCTATTTTCTTGCTATTTTTCAAAATTCGAAAAGTCAAAGCAAATTCTTGATCAAGGAGTCTTGGGGCTCGAACTGATGGCTCAGCTTTTCTACCTGTTCCATTTCTTGCTTCAGTAGCTCGCACCTGGCATTCATCTCATGATAGAGCTTCAGAGCTTCATCAACCTTTTGCTTTTGCTGCTCCACCTTCTGCTTCTCAGCTGCGAGATTCTGGTGGCCGAGTTTCAAAGTTACGGCTGCGCGAATCAGCGTGACTTTGTTCATAAGAAATTTGAAACCCAGTCTGCCCTGGACTTTGGTCAGGAGATTTTGGCACATGCCACATAGCAATTCAGCACTCTGGACAGAAATGGTCGCAGGCGTAGCCGCAGACAGCTGCTCCAAAATCCAAATGGCTTCAGTAAGAAACAGCCTCCTGTCGAAGGGCCCTATCTCCAGAGATCTCACAAACGATTGGGGGTAGGTGAGGCGCATTCGAATCACCCAGTCTACGTCGGTTTGCTTCAAACCTGAACAGATGTCAAAACTAAGTTATGATGTCAAACTCGCAAGTAAATAATGCGAGGTGCGAACAGTAAAGCTCTGCTTACCAGTTCCTTCCAAAATCTCATGAAGAGAAGGAATGCGCGCTGCCGGGGTGGTCGAAGACTGTCCTCGCTCCATAGCTCTCTTATCAGCCGCGAGCTCCAGCCTCTCGTAGTCAGGAGGAAGAGTGTAGGCCGCACCAGCTGCGACTGCATTCCCAACCTGCGAGCCCCAAAAGCTCCACGCAGGAATAGGTGCCACTGGCTCAGTCATCGCCGGAGGCGAAGGGACAGCCGAAGTCGCTTGGCGAAGGACGCTCTTAGATGCGAAAGCATTAGCAGCACTTGTCCTTACTTCCTCAGCACCAGTATGGACATCTTCATCCATCAGCACAGCATCTGCTTCAGCATCATCGGAAAGTTCGATGATGTCCTCGAGAGGCTCACTTGCATGTTCAGCAGCTGCGACAGGCTTCTCGGTATGGGAGCTCGGAATCGGAACATAGGACGCAGAAGGCTGACTTCTCTGCTCCAGCACAGGTTCCTCAGCATGGCCTGCGATATTAAATGCGATAATATGAGGTAACTTGTGTTATAAGTTATTTCGCTATCTTTACTAAAGCTAAGAGTAAGCACCTCCACGCGAAGGTGGGATTGAGGTATCTCCATCATACACTAAGGATGTGGAACCATGTCCTATTAGTGTCTCCTCACTAAGCAAGTCTTTAAAAGGAGCGTGACCTGGGATGCGAAGAAATCAGTCATGATCCTGTTTCAAGTTGCTCAGGTCTAGCACATGCATATCGCTTAAATAATTACCTGAGGGTTCTCCACACTTGTTTACTAGCCAACGGCGGATGTCAGTATTTGACACACCATGCTTTAACGCACCCACAATAACATCTCTATAAGTTACTGCGAGATTGAAGATCTCACCTTTATCGCCGCCTGCGATTTCCTCAAAGTCCGCCTGGACTTGCTCCAGCGCTGCTGCATCCTCTTCCGGAACCGCATCTTCCTCCTCCACCTGGGGAACCATTTCTTCGGGAAGCTCATCTTCCTCGCTAGCTGGACGCACTAAGTCGTCAACATGTTGCTCTTCGAGGCTCCGCTGTCTCACACGCTCGAGCTCCTCCTCTTCTCGCTGTCTTCTTCTCTCAGCAGCTTCCGCGGCTGTCTTCCTGGACTCAGCAAGAATGTCCTCGCTTATGGGATCGTCTGGAATGCCAGAATGGGTATCTCTCCTTTGTCTCTTGGCCAAAAGGCCACCAATGGTCTCATCATCATCATCATCTGCGAAGATATGATTGGTTTAAGAAAAGAAGTGCAAAGAAGTTACGATAATGGGAAAGGAAATGCGACGGAGGTACCTCCTGATTCTTCCTCATGCATCACAACTTTTGCTTCTTCTTCTTCATCACTTTCTCGGGGCTCCTGCCTCTCTTCCTCTTCCTCTTGGTTGAATGGAACGAAAGACTCAACTGCGAGCTCTTTCCGCACTTTGCTGGGCATGCGACCTTTGCCTTTGTCCTTGATAGAAAGGGACCTCACTGGAGGAGAAGCTGGAGCACTTCTAGGGGAAGAAATCGTAATTCCCTTTTGCCTAGGTCTCTTCACTCTCGGCGCCGCAGTCGCTGGAGGGGACGGGTCATCTCCAGGAGGAGACGGGGCCGGAGGATTGTCTATCAGCGAGTCAGCAAAAGCATTCATGACTGCGCGAATCTTTGTTTCGACCTCAGGGTCCATCCTCCATGCTAGCCGGAACGACTGCTTTTGTCTTCTGGTGGCAACAATGGTGTTAACCAATGATTTGGAGCGATCACCAGATGCGAATCTCCGCACATGACACTACAGCAAACAGTACAGAATGAAGGCATCAGCATAAGAAAATCAAAAAAGCTTAACGCACACGAAGAAATTGCTTACCTCAGCAAATGCCTTGCTGTATCTGACGACATGCGTATCGCCCTTCTTAACTGCGGCGATCTTCTCCTTCAGAATGACATCAGGACACAAGTGGTTCTCACGATCCAACAGTGAGTAGCAACCATACTCAGACTCGCTCAGACTGCAATTGGGGCGAAACGGAAAAGAGTTTCTTTTGATCAAGGGAGCTCTACTTGACTGCGCGGCCGACTCCGTCTCAATCCTCGTTTGCTGGGCAATCCAGTATGCGAGCCAGTTTTGGGAACAACCACCCTCGCGGGTTCCCGCAGGCTGCTCAAAGGGAAGATTGTTCATGAAGACCGTCTTGCACTCCTTTGTTAGCAAGCGCTTATAGCACCCTCTGATAATGGACTGGGGCCAGATTGATGGGGCCACCGCATCAAAACCGAACTGAGGAGAAACTCGAGTGGGGTCAACGTCCACGGTAAGCTTTTCATACCTTGGCGCGAGCTCACGAATATGCTCTGCGAGGGCAGGAAGGGAACCTCGCAGACACCAGCAAAAGAACTCGCGGTAGCGCTCATGGAAATGCGGTCCCTCTTCGAAGAGAAGCTCTTCTGAGAAGACAACACCCTTGGAAGGGTACAGCTTGGGAAACCATCGCACGTTCTCGACACGCGTGGCATAGGGCCTGGCAGTAAACTCTTTCCGCTTGTCGCATATCAAACTCCAAACACACTTGGTGTTGCTCGCTCCAAACCACCTCGCAGCCCTTCCGCTGTTACGCGCTTCCGTCTCGCCTGGGGGACACCACTTGTCAAGTTTGAGAGCAGTTGGAGCATAAGACGGCCATCGCTCGAAAACCCACATTGTCAAAAAGGAAATATTGACAAAAGTCAGTACGTCGAGGCGGCCACGCGACTCTTTCATGGCTAGAACCAGCTGATCAAGCCTATAGTACAGCGTGCCCAAGACCAAGGGTCCAAGTGCGACTCTCTGACCAAGGGCGAGCCTCACAGCAAGTGGCAAAACATGGTAGAAGACCCCATCATGTGGGTGACCATCAATCAAGTACCTCGACAACCAAGCACAGAGGAAGGCACAAAGGGTCAAGTGATAGCCTTTACCCTCTACATAATTCTCGGCCTCTGGGTTCTAACTCAGGAGATTCTTAGTGATGCTGCTGTTCGCATAGTCTCGGAAGAAGTACTGCAACCATTTGTTCCAGGTGTTCTTCGCAGACGTATCAACCAACTGCCAGTTCGGAAGAGGCTTTGTAGTGGTCCACCGGGTGGAGATTTTCTTTACCTCTGCTAGGCACTCCTCCATCTGTGTGTATAAAGCAATCTCTGCAGATGTCCTCAAAGGACTCAAAGGGTCCACTTCACCCATGGGGGAAAGCTCGTACAGCATTTGCACGTCCTCGAGTGTGGGGGCAGCCTCGAACTCAGCAAAATGGAACGTGTGAGTCGCAGGCGAGTAACGGGACAGAAGGTCTAGAAGCATGGACTGATCCAGCTTCACGGCAGCACCCTTCATAGCACGGATAGTAAAGTATACGCCGGCTTTATCAAGAGTCGCGGCGTGATGGTCCAACACGTGGTCAATCCACTCATCCATATAGTCCAATTTCTGGACGAACGCCTGGGTAGAAATCGCAGTATATGGGAAGTGCCCGTTCTCGATTCCCAATCGAACCACATCCTCGGAACCAATCAACTCGAGCAAGGCTGAGTTAACTGGGCGAGTCAGTGTCAGCAATCGCTCAACCGGGACAGGATCAGGCATCCTCTTCGCCTTAACCCTCGCATGGTAGAAATCTTTGCCGCCTAAATAGGGGACTTTTCGCCACAAGGCCTGCGGAAGGTCGGGTATCTCTTCATCTTCCTTGACAGGTCTGGTTCCTTTTGTCTTGGCCATTCCTGCGGAAGAGCAAGAAAAAGGGGGGAGAAATACCACACTTCAGTTTGAATTTTGAAATTCAAGATCTATGCAAAGGAAGACGAACAGTTTCTGGTATCAATTTCAGAAATCATGGAGTTGCAAGATCTCATATTGTTGAAGGATTAAAGCAAAAGTGGGTTCAAAGATCAAAGCCTCTTCACAAATTTCATGGGTTTGCAGATTCAACGCAGTTCAAGGCAAACACCAGTATCTTAAATCAAAAATTAAACGAGGCCAACCTTGTTTTCTTGAAGCCTGCTTGGATATGCACAATTGAAGAACACGATTTGCAGTTCTGAACTGGTGATTGATTATCTGAATCTGCTCTCGAAGATCTCCGGGTACCATTCACTTTAAGAGAAAGAAGTGATGCTTTGCAATAATGGGGGATACAAAGTATTTATCCAAAACAATGAAGGGTTGCGTCCTTTCAGTAGTCGAATCGCAACCGTCACCGTCGAATCGCGCAATCACAGGACAAGCTGACGTCACGCCTAAAACCCTAAAGGCCAGACGGCACGACTCTAGGGGTTTTAGGTCATAATGGCACGCATGGGGGCTGAACTTACCCGTATTTGAATTGGTGCGTGGCAACGACGCGTATGTTGGTTTCCGCGCATGGAAGTCTATACAGCTATGAGTCTTCACGCACAGAAAGGGGGCTAATGTAGATAGTGCTTTCTGAGCTGACAGATCTTGGCCACGTGGAAACCATCCAGCACACCATATTGTGCTCCACACACACTGGATCACCAGTCGAGCTGATCCATGTGGGGGCTGCGAGACAGAGCCCTCGCATACCACTGCACGGGACCTGTAGGGACTTAGTGGTTTGGAGGCTAGAGTAAGCCCTGTCGCGTGCAAGCCAAGCCCGCACGCGACCTTTAGTAACTGTTTTGAGAGATTTATGGCACGAGCTCCATAAACCCGGTCAATCCGGTCAAACCCGGTCAACCTCGTAACGGTTCCGGTATTCGCGCATCACGTGCTGTAACGGTCCCTATATACTCGGACGAACGTGCCGTTATGGTTAAGCTAATTAAGCCGCCATCAATGGGCGCATTAACCACACTACAACGGTCACGTTCTCTGCTATATATAGGACGTTAACCTTTCCATACAAAGGAGAACACACTTGCCATACGCGGAAGCTCTGCCAAACCTCTGTCTCTCTCTCTGACATTGCTACTGCCTTACTCTCTCCCTACACACAACCCCTCTCTTCCTGTGCGATCCCTGATCCACTACATACGGTGTACACGGAGGTCTCCCCGCCGGAATCTCTTGTGCACAGGTGTCGAACCCAGTAAATTGAGCATTCATTGTTTTCAGCTGGTCCATGATTTGGGTGAGAACATCTTTGTTTGGTGATGAGCTCGACATGATGAAAGCTCTGCTTTGTGTATAGCTCCAAGTGGGACTCTGTTTTGTGTGTTTGAATAGCTACAGGTGTGTTCTGGAAGTGTAGGGATGAAGAAGACGAAGGGAAAAAACAAGGGTATTTTCCTGCTCCGGCGATGCCCCTGCTTTAGGCTGATGTGAGTCTTGCCGGGTATAGCTCAGCCGGGAAAACTTCAGCTGGGTTTTCCGAATATGGCGACCGCGGCTCCTCCGGCGTCAAGCGGTGGCCGAGGGAAGAAACTCTAGGTCTATTCAAGATACGGTCGGAGATGGACGCCGCCTTCCGTGATTCCAGCAGGAAAAGTCCTCTGTCGGACGAAGCCTCCAGGTGAGTGAAAGGTCCTTTGATTCGATTTGAGGTTGAATTCTGGTGTCGGCGGTGAGATTCAGTTTAAATTAGCTTCAGATTTCGATTGAATTGTGAAAATTGGGTCTGTGTTGGATTATCTTCATATCTTGGCGGCGGTGTTGTTGGAGGTGGTGGAGCTTCTTGTTGTTGTTCTTCTCTATAATGTAAATATGTTTTTGTAGATGATCTGTGAATCTCTTTGTTGATATTTTTATACTCCAATTTGGTAGAATCTTTTTTGGTCAAGGAATTTTGGTTAAGAAAACTTTGTTTATATATTGATGTTCTTGATGTTATCATAGATGTTCTTGATGATGTTTAGTGATATATTGATGTTCTTGGTTTTTTTAGTGAATTCGGATATATATTTATAGATGATTTCCATGACGGTGGTAAATATTTGTTGTTGTGGTCGAGGTGGTGGTGGATTTGGTGGTGGAGGTGGTGTTCAAGAACACCAAGAATGTTGGTCAAGAACACTTAGAACACCAAAAACAACACAATAAATACAAAAATACAAGTAGGGACAAAATGGTCATAAAAAAGACAAATCGCACCCCATACTAACTTATTGTAACAGAAGGGTGTTTTTCGTCTAACGTCCATCCACTGACAGGGGTGGTTTTTGTCTCGACAGGGGTGGTCTTTATATATCCCCGAACACGAGGGGTTTTTTGTATATACCCCATACTCAAGGGGTGGTTTTTGTCTTTTACCCTTATTATTATATGTGTTTTTAATTATGATTTATATATTTTAATTACTATTTTAATTATAAAAAATTAACAATATATTTTTCGATAATTGAACAAAATATTTACGAAAAATAGTTATTTATCTTATTTTCAATTTGGTATATCTTTTATTATTATTATTATTATTATTATTATTATTATTATTATTATTATTATTATTATTATTATTAGTAATTATATTTATTAAATATTTTGATAAATAAAAGTGTTATTTGTTATTATTATTTTTTATCATTTTTGTGAATACATTTATATTAATACTATTTCAGATTTATTTTTATCGCTATTAATAATATATTATTAAATCATTTTTTTTAAATAGACTTAATTACGTGGGGGGGGGGAATGGTTGTAGATGAGTAGTAGTATTAGTTTGGGGGAGGGGGGAGGGGGAATTTGGTGGGCCCGTGGGGGGAGGGGGAGGGGGAGGTGGGGGGAGGGGAAAATGCGACATGGTTGGAGATGCTCTAACTAACCCTAGCACTAGCTGGAATAATCCAAAATATATTGGTTCTTGGTACTTCTTACCATCACTGGCGCTGACCACCATCCTAAATGATTTCCACACTTCTTGACTTTTAGTTTTCTGATTTTGACCACCATCCTAAATGATTTCCACACTTCTTGACTTCTAGTTTTCTGATTTTGATAAAAGAGAAATACAATGTTGCTTGATATTTTGGTGTTGTGTTGATACTTTCGTGAAGACTGATTATAGCTCCCTCAAAAGGCATATCTATTGAATTATAACACTTCAAATATTCAAAATCAATTTCGAAAACCATTATCGTTCCTAATCTATGAAATGGAATGTCAAAGTTAGTGCAAAACAGGCAAGAAATATTGATAATATAAAATTCACCTTAAATAAAATATCGCAAATTTAAATGAGAAAATATCAGTAATGATGATTGGGGTAAAAATGTCTAGCTAAGTCACACCCGTGTAACCATCAATAATAGCCGGTGTAAGAATAAATTCCCTTATTATTATTGTTGTTGTTGTTGTTGTTGTTGTTGTTGTTGTTGTTGTTGTTGTTGTCGTCGTTGTCGTCGTCGTCGTTGTTGTCGTCGTCGTCGGCGGCGTTGTTGTTATAAGTTCCGATTTTATACAGATCAAAAAGAGAAAAAAAAAACTACCCCAGGTGCTAGGGTCACGCACTTGTGGTGGCCAAATTCGGAATTTCGGACCATATTCCGATCTTAGTCGAGTGGAATCAGCAGCAGGCCACATGGAGGAGAAAACGTCGCTTCTAATATGAGATCATGTGGGAAAATCATCCAAGTTTCAGGACCGTGGGAACAGACTCGTGGACCGAGCATGGTCGAATATGGGACAAGTTAAACAATCTGTCCAGCAGATGCAAGAAGTGGAATTTGAACACCTTTGGTTATGTAACAAAGCAGTGCAACATGCTTCGAGAAAGGGGCAAATTTTTTGACAGTTTGGTTCAAAATGATGAAGTTATTGGAAAAAAAAAGACGTATTGCTAAAAAATACAACGAGTTGCAAAACAAGGAGGAAATAATATGGAAGCAGCGATACATGATTGATTGGCTGAAACAATGCGATAAAAACACTTGATTTTTTCATCTAAAATTACGATTCGCCGTTCTCAGAATAATTTTCAGGGAATTGAGGGCCCTAATGGTGTTTGGGAGACGGACAAAGGCCGAATCATCCACGTCCTCGAGAGTTACTTCACCAATCTGTTTCAATCATCCAAGCCTGACATGGACGATATTGCTCCGATGTTAGCCTACTCGGCAGAGCTGGTCACCGATTAGGAAAGAGCGAGACTGAATTCTTGTTTGTCGTTGAAGGGATTCAGACTACTCTTTTTCAGATGGCGCCGGATAATGCGCCGGGTATTGACGGGTGCAACGTCGACTTTTTTCAGAAACATTTCAACACATTTGGAAAGGAGATTACCGAAGAGCTTCTCTGAATTTTAAACAAGGGACAGTCAATTAAAGAGTTTAACAACACTTTGATTGCACTAATTCCGAAAACGAAGCAGCCTCGCAAACCCACCCAGTGAGTACCGCCCTATCAGCTTATGCACGGTTCTTTATAAAATTGTTGCAAAATGCATTGCTAACGGACTGAAAAGTGTTCTCCCTAATCTAATATCAGAAAATCAAAGTGCTTTCGTTTCAGGCAGATTGATTTCCGATAACATACGCACTGTTTTTAAAGTTATTCATTCACTAAAAACCCGCAAGAAAAGAAAGAAAGGATTCTTAACTTTGAAGGTTGACATGAGCAAAGCGTACAATAGAATTGAATGGAAATTTCTAGAGGAGGTGCCTTTTCATCTAGGCTTTGATGGCCGAATCAGGTCTCTTATCCTTGACCGTGTCCGGACAGTTTCTTTCTCTGTGCTTCGCAATGGGGCACCTCTGGGCCGCTTCGAACCAGATAGAGGTTTACGCCAATGTTGCCCATTATCTCCTTATTTGTTCTTACTATGCTGTGAGATGCTATCTAGATCGATCTCACAAGCAGTTGAAGAAGGGAGATTAACTGGGGTTAGAGCTTCTCAGGGAGGACCAGTGGTCTCCCACCTATTTTTGCTGACGATTCTATGTTTTTTTCTCAGGCAGACACAACAAACATCAACACTCTATTGCATATACTTCAGACATATGAAAGAGCGTCGGGACAATTGATCAATTTGGAGAAATAGGCCGTAGCATTTTCTCCAAACGTATTTGAGGAGGTCCGTAATAGTGTTTTGCATGCTGCAGGAATTCCGGAAGTTACAAACCACGATCTATATCTTGGCCTGCCAACTACTATGGGTAGGAACAAGAGCGTCACCTTCAACAAGCTGATTTGAAAGACTCATCAACAAGCTCAAAGGCTGGACGGAACGTACTCTCTTAGCAGCTGGCAAGGAAGTTATGATCAAAGCAATAGCACAAGCTCTTCCAACGTACGCAATGACCTGTTCCAAGTTACCGGATGGTGTTTGCGACAAGATGGAAAGAGTCATCCGTCAGTTCTGGTGGAGCAAAGGGAAAAATGACAAAGGAGTGCAGTGGATAGCTTGGGACAAGCTTCAACAATCAAAGACTAGTGGGGTATTGCAGTTCAAAGATATTAAAAGCTTTAAACAAGCTTTATTAGCAAAACAAGGATGGCGGTTGATTCATGAAGACAACTCTCTATGCAGTAGGGTATTAAAGGCAAAATATTTTCCTCAATCTAATTTTATCGACGCTGAACAAGGGTACAACCCTCCATATGCATGGCGTAGCATCATATTTGGATGTGGTATTTTGAAATATGGACTCAGGTGGAAAATCGGCAACGAAGAAAGCATCGATATCAAAGATAAATGGGTCTCAAGCACTGATTCAAGTAAGCATATGAAAAGAGGTATGTGGGAATTCAAGACCCAAGTTTTCTGTATGTCTCTTTGATAATCTTAAGAGAGTATATATATACATGAGAGACAGAAAAGGAAATTCAGAAAAATATTTACAACATGGAAACAATATATTCTGAATAGTCTAGCTGTTTGAATCAAAGCATGATTTGCTCCCCAAATCATGCCAGTATATGACCTCTCAATCATTCAGTAATCTGCTCCTCAAATCATGCTAGAATATGGACCTCTCAATTCTCAATCATTGACATGATCTCCAATACCCCCCCTCAAGTTGGAGCATGAGGATCGCGAATGCCCAACTTGCCTAGGAGAAAGTCAAATTGTCGTTTGCCCAAGGCCTTTGTAAAGATGTCAGCAAGCTGCATTGATGTATGCACATACCTGGTCTTTACGTTGCCACTCTGTATCTCATCACGCACAAAGTGACAATCTACTTCAATATGTTTTGTTCGCTCATGAAAAACTGGATTCGCAACTATGTGTATAGCTGCTTGACTATCACAGTATAAGGAAAAAGGTCTAGAATGAGAGACACCAAGATCAGCCAACAAAGCTTTTAACCATTTCAACTCACAAACAGCAGTTGCCATGGATCGATATTCAGCTTCAGCAGAGGATCGAGACACGGTCTGCTGCTTTTTGGTTTTCCATGATATAGGCGATGTTCCCAAAGTGACAAAATAGCCGGTTAAAGAGCGCCGTGTGAGGGGGCAACTTGCCCAATCAGAGTCACAATAACCATACAGATTTAAGTCACAATCTGTCCGCAACAGAACACCTTGACCTGGATTTCTTTTCAAATATCTAACCACTCTCAATGCCGCTTCCCAATGGTCCTCCTTTGGCTGCTGCATAAATTGTGCCAGTATATGCACACAGTAGGACAATTCAGGTCGAGTAATTGTCAAGTAAATGAGGCGCCCAACCAAACGTCTATACTGTCCAGGATCAAGCAAGTCAGCGCTATCAGACAGTGCCAATTTATGATTTTGCTCAAGAGGAGTACAGGTCGGTTTCACTCCCAACAAACCTGCTTCAGAGATGATATCCAGTGCATACTTGCGTTGGCATAGGAAAATACCATCAAAATTTCGAGCAACTTCGATCCCCAAGAAATATTTCAACTTCCCCAGATCCTTCATATGAAAACACCTGCACAAATATTCCTTGAACTTTCGCACAGCTGTTCCGTCACTTCCAGAGACAATCAAATCATCTACATAAATAAGAGTGGAAAGTTGAATGCCATGAAGTGTATAAGTAAATAGCGAGTAGTCCGAAAGTGATTGTTTGAATCCATAATTCTTCAACGCTGCAGTTAACTTGTCGAACCAACACCGAGGGGCCTGCCTTAACCCATACAAGGACTTTCGAAGTCTACACACTTTCCCTGATGTAGGAGAGGAAAAAACCGGGCGGCATTTTCATATACACTTCTTCGTCCAAATCACCGTGCAAAAAGGCATTATGTACATCCATCTGATGTAATTCCCAATTTTTGGCAGCGGCAACAGCAAGAAACGTCCGCACAGTAACCATCTTTGCTGTTGGGGCGAAAGTCTCACTGTAATCAACACCCTCCACTTGTCTATTTCCGAGAATGACTAGTCGTGCTTTGCACCTCTCGATACTTCCATTTGAATGATACTTTATCTTGTATACCCATTTGCTACCGATTGCTTTCTTTCCAGGAGGTAAATCCTCCACAGTCCATGTTCCATTATCCTCAAGAGCTTGTATTTCCTTCCTCATTGCTTCTCGCAAACATTCATGCTTCATTGCGTCGAAGTAAGTTTTGGGTTCCTGACCTGTATTAACGGCTGCTAGAAAATATCTATGTGCCACAGAAAAATTATCACAATTCACATAATTGGCTATGGGATAGGGTGTACCTGAGGACTTTGATCGGATAGATGAACGCGTCGAGGGGCTTACTTGAATTGTATTCGTAACATAATCCTTCAACCGGACAGATGGCTGCTTGACTCGTTTTCCTTTCCCAAGCTGTTCGTCGGGGACAATAAGTTCATTTTCTTCAGTGCCCTCCTCACTCACCCCTTGTTCAACGTTTTCAAGTGAAAGCGTCTCTGCACCATGATTCTCCCCAGCAATCACCTTCTCCATGCTATTTTCCATACCTGAGTCCTCATCGTCTACGCACATATCTGTAACTTCATTTTTCGCTAATGAAGATTCCAAAATATTTGTTTGCTCATATGGGAACTCGGTTTCAGCGAACACGACATCCCTGGAGACAAAGAACTGTTCTTTCTCCAAGTCATACAATCTCCAACCTTTCTTTCCAAAAGGATATCCAACAAATATGCATTTTCGGCTCCGACTAGCAAATTTATCATTACCTCGATTCTGATCATGTGCATAGCACAAACATCCAAAAGTTCGGATGTGTTTATAAGTAGGAACCTGTCCAAACAGAATTTCATACGGTGTTTTACCTTCCAACAAAACCGATGGAGTCCTGTTTATCAAATATCCAGCTGTAAGCACACATTCACCCCAGAACTCAATGGGCAAATTTGCCTGAAAACGCAAGGCTCTCGCTACATTAAGAATGTGGCGATGCTTCCTCTCAACACGCCCATTTTGTTGAGGTGTCCCAGTACAAGAAGTCTGATGTAAAATTCCATGTTTAGCAAAATAAGCTTCCAAACACGTAAATTCAGTACCATTGTCACTTCTCACAATTCTTACGTTTTTGCCAAATTGTCGACTAACCATAGCTATAAAGTCCACAAGGATTCGAGCAACTTCAGATTTCCTATTCAGCAAATATATCCATACGGCACGGGAACAATCGTCAACAATTGTTAAGAAATAACTTGCCCCACAAGAAGCAGGATATCTATAGGCTCCCCACAAATCGCAATGTATCAAATCAAAACATTCTTTAGCTTTATTCTCACTGGGGAAAAAAACTTCTCGTGTTTGCTTAGCTCTAAAGCAAACATCACAAGACTTAATTTTCGCGCCACTTTTAACTTCACTAATCAAATCTACTACTCTAGAGGAGGGATGACCCATTCTTTTATGCCAAAGCTCAAAAGATGCAACACCAGTTGTCTTGTGAACCCGAACCTGAGCCACTCCTTTAAGAAAGTAAAGCCCCTCGCGTTGTTCACCCGCTCCAATCAGCATCCTCGAAGTGCGGTCCTGTATAACACAAATTCTGTCAGAGAATTGGACAACAAAGTTTGAGTCATCAAGCAGTTGTGATACAGAAATCAAATTGCACTTCAATTCTGGAACAAAAAGGACGCGTTGAAGTGTCAAATTTCCTCCAAGATTCACAGTTCCTTCTTTGATTGCCATGGTCTCATCCCCATTTGGCAATCCAACTGGACATGGTGTGGTACTTCGCAAATTAGTCAAGCACTCGAGAGTCCCAGTCATGTGATGTGACGCCCCTGTGTCAATAATCCAAGGCAAGAAGTTTTTCTTACCTGTCAACTTCTCATCATTGCCACCCTTTTGAGAATTCAGCAAGTTGCGAAGTGTGGACCACTGTTCGTCAGTTAGCCCACCGAGCCCAGTTCTGTCTGAGTCAATTACCAGATTTCTCGTTGTATTGTTACCTGAAACTTGTGCTGCATTGGCTCGGGCATTCCCTCCGCGTCCTCGTCTTCCTTCACCACCACCATTCTGTCGGGTCACTTGTACACGGCCATTGTTGCGCCCTCCTGGAGTCGTGCGCGGCCTGTCGCCCCACCATTCTGGATAACCAATCAGTTGGAAACAAGCATCAGCATCATGTCCCCTGCGATTGCAATTCGTGCAAACGTTGGACTTGTCCTTTCCTTCCTCCGCTGTGTTTCGACCAGCCTTTATAGCAAAGATCATTGGATTTGCTTTTTCCTCTTTAGCCCGTGTCACAGTACGCACCCTTTCCTGCTGTACTATCACAGCATAAACGCAATTCAGATTTGGCAGGGGTTCAGTACTCAAAATATTTGAGCGAACTGTCCCATACCCATCTTCATCAAGACCCATCAAGAATTGATGAACCCTCTCTTCTTCTCGCCTCTTCTCTAGTTTAGTGCTAAGATTACATCCACATCCAGAGCAACTACAAACCGGAATCGGATTATAATTGTTCAGTTCATCCCAAAGAGACTTGAGCTTACCATAATAGGTGACTATTGCTTGTCCATCTTGCCTGCAATTCGCAAGGTCCGATCGTAGTTGCTGCACTCGGGGTCCGTTCCCGACAGAAAAGCGCTGCTTAATCTCTTCCCAGAGATCTTTCACATTCTCCATGTACGATATGGTCGACCGAAGTGTTGGCTCAATGGTGTTAAATATCCATGAGACAATCATGGAGTTAACAGTCCACCAATCTTCAATGTCAGGGGAGTCATCACCAGGTTGTTCGACGGTTCCGTCAATGAAAGCGTATTTCTTCTTAGCTCGCAATGCAGTCCGCACAGCACGAGCCCATTCGTCATAATTCTCGCCTCTCAGCTGGACTTGGGTAATTATATTACCAGGATTATCGTTCGAAGTCAGAGTGTAGGGACTCGGTATCTTCTTGTCGCCGACAGCCCCTCCATCTTTCTTCTCACCATCCATTGTAAGATATCTCAAGCTCACAATGGCTCTGATACCATGAAAAGAGGTATGTGGGAATTCAAGACCCAAGTTTTTTGTATGTCTCTTTGATAATCTTAAGAGAGTATATATATACATGAGAGACAGAAAAGGAAATTCAGAAAAATATTTACAACATGGAAACAATATATTCTGAATAGTCTAGCTGTTTGAATCAAAGCATGATTTGCTCTGCAAATCATGCCAGTATATGACCTCTCAATCATTCAGTAATCTGCTCCTCAAATCATGCTAGAATATGGACCTCTCAATTCTCAATCATTGACATGATCTCCAATAGCTTATCACTATCCTACCGCCAACTATGGCTCTCAAAGTATCTGAATTCATCGATAGCGAAGCAACACAGTGGAATTTAACCAAACTCCGGCAAACACTGTGGGAAGTGGATGTTAATTCAATTGAAAGAATCTGACTCCCTAGAACATCTAAACCGGATAAAATGGTGTGGAAGTTCACTGACAACAGTGTTTACTCGGTACGCAGTGGCTATCAAGTGGCGCGTGTCATGAATAATCCAGAAGAAAACTCGACGACAGCAATCAAAACTTATGATATTCTATGACAGGTCAAGGTTCCAGAGAAAGTAAGCCACACCGTTTGGAGAGCTATCCGAAGGGCGTTACCAATCTGCAGTGCACTTCGTCGTCGAGGTATGGATATCGAAAACAAGTGATGTTGTGTGGCTGCAACGACGAAGACTTAGCAAGTGTTTTCCTTCAATGTGATGGAGCATCCCAAGTCTGGTCTGGGCTATTCAACGAGGAGTTTACAACTGGGTTCGAAGACAACTTCTCGGCTTATGTGGAGCACAAGATAAACACAAAAAATCACGAGGAAATAACTCTAATCTTCACTGGTATCTACTCCATCTGGTTAGCCCGAAACATAAAAGTTTTCAGCGGAACAGATTTTAATTTCAGAAACGGAGCTCAAGAGGTCAAACGAAGGGTGAAGGAATATACAGATGACATGCAAACCATGGTGAAACCTCAGAAGGATTCTCGAGAGGGAGGTGGATGGAAATGCCCTGAATCCAATTGGTTAAAGATGAACATTGATGTTGGATGGAATCATACCGATGGTATAGCAACAGCAGGTGGAGTCATTCGAGATAACACGAGAAGTTTCGTTGCTGGATTCTCAAAATGCTCAGGTCTATGCTACTCAGCCAAGGAATCAGAAGCTCGTGCATTTCTAGCAGGGGTGGAATTCGCACTCTCAAGAGGAAGCTCGAACATTTGGGTTGAAAGCGATGCGAAAGTCCTCTTTGAAGAAATTGAAAGAAGGAAGGATGGCAAATCACCTCAAGACCTCACACAAGTTGAAGATGTCATTGACGAGATCATTCACACTCGAAGGGATCCAAAAATGGCGCATGGGTTTTGTTAACAGAGTTCATAATAAGGCTGCCCATCAAATTGCTGAATTCAGGAAGAACAATAGTCCAGATTTTGTTTGGATAGATTCCCATCCGAATTGGTTGCCACCAATCTTAGAAAATGATGTAATTTCCAGTTCTTTGGCGTTTGGCTGAGTTTTTAATATATGTCCATTCCTAAAAAAAATGAAAAAAAAAAAAAACAAAACAAAACAAAAAAACTGTTACAATAACCTAGCATCTAGCGGTTGGGCCTTTTGCGCAGCATCATGAAGCCCCATTACATCCAAACTGCCTGAAAAAGAAGTCATGGCCCAACAGACTAAGTTGTGAGCAACAAGAGTTTCTGAGAGCAAAACTTATTTTCACTTCTCCATTCTCTCTTAAGCATGAATTGCTGCAGCTCCGTGCTTCCAGTCCAGTTTAGATTTGTTTCTGTCTTGACTGAGGTAAAACCCAAATTCTTGATACAATCTATTTCAACAATTGTTCTACACAAAATAAACTTTAATCTTCTTGATAGAATTTATTTCAAGAATCGTTCTACACAAAATAAACTTCAATCTAATATGCATTATTCTTTTTCAAATCCATCTCAACTTAAAAGGTCGGCATCTGATTTGTAGAGGAAGTGTTTTGAATTATGTGAGCTGTTTTTGTTGTGATTTTTTCTACCTTTCCTAGCTGTTTGGCACAAGGATCTGACAGATGAATTTTTATTATTCCTCCTCACTAAGCCATTTCTCTACAAGACTAGTGTTTCTACACATTCCTACAGTCTATTGGTTCATTGGGCCATTGCCAAGCAGAGTATTAAACAGAAGTACCATCATAACTCCGACCCACTGAGCACAGATCCGAAGAACTGCTTTTATAATTGAAGGTCATTTTTAAGTGCAAAAAGTATCATTCAGTAAAGTATCCGATGGAATATTGGGGACAGTCGCGGCATTCAGCCCCTTCTTGATCCATGGCTCTTATCGTCCCATTGAGTATTTTTAAAGACCAGGCCAGCCTTGACATGTTGTGGAACTTAGAACACTTGCAACGATAACACGTCTTCCTAAAGGGATGTATTTGAATTCCAACCTTATGTAATCGCCTACATGTCCGAGGATGGTTGAAAATAACTTCTCTTGGACTTGGTCAAAAAACATTAGTAACCACAAATATATAGCCTTAATCACTTACATTGACTAGAATAGCAAAACGTTTGTAGAGAAAAAATAAAATTTAAAACACCGTGAAACAATTAACAATATTCTTGTTTTGTTTAGACGATCAAAACAAGAAACGGCGTTACATTATAAAACAGGAGCAACAGGCCGAAGTAATGCCCCCCAAATTATTTAAACAAATGCAATTGATCGCACCGTCGTCGTCTTCTTGGTGGGAGAAGATAATCTTAGAACAAATGGACTCGGAAAACTACTTTTCTCAAGACCAAGAAGAAAATAGTTTCCGGTCAAATCTCATTCCACAACTTTCTCCAGTTTCGAAACCTTTGACTCTTCTTCAACCTCAACCAAACAAATACAAAAAAAAAAAAAGAGCGTTCCTTCAGACAATTTACGAGAGAGATTTCAATCAACTTGATTCAGAATTAGCATGGTAAAATTTGTTTAATCATCACCAGGAACATCTCTGTTTTCTTTTTGGCTTTTTTTTCCACGACAACAACAATAACAAAAAAAAATACTCATAATTCAAAATGAAATTGAAACGAAAGAAGCTCAGATATAGGTTGAACTAATTGTACTCATTGGGTCTTCTCACAAAGAAAAGAGCCTCGTAGAGCTGGGATTAACAACTTATCCTCATCGCCAAACATCCACCACCACAATAAACACAACAACAGATCTAAAATCAAAACAAGAACAAAAAAAAACAATAGAAATAACAAGAGAGAGTGATTCGATGAATGTTCAGAAACATGTTAAAAAGAGGGTTATTTTCCCTGGCCTTCTCACAAAGAAAAGGCCTCATAATGAGCTGGGATTAACAAATGTCATCACCACATTCGAAACTCCTCTGATTAGATTCAAATCATTCATAAATCTCAAACACCCAATACATGGAAGACGAAGAATATCATCAAGTAATCAACAAAGAAAATACATACGCATATGAGAGGCGCCAGAAGTGGAGCTGCTTCGATCGAAGAGACCATATGACGATCGAGGAATAGGGTTTGGGAGTTTTATAGAGGCGGAGGATCTAGGGTTTATGATAGTTACCTTAGACTCTATGGGCTAACAACTGGGCCGATTTGTGATATGGGCTGAAAAATAATAAACGGGCCAAGTTTAATTGGGCCTCCGGCGAGCCCATTTGATCAATTGACATTGCCATGCCACAGTGATCAACATAGAAATTAAGAATTGACATAAACAAACCAGCAATTCTTAGGTGCTCATAGAGCAAATCCACGTGGTGCTCCATTCCACTCACATCTCAACATGTGTAATAAAAGTGGGGTGAGTGGAAGAGAGAAAATTGTCAAGTAGGATTCTGGTTTTTTTTTCTATAACCTATAGGGGTAGTGGTTAACCCTAGTGGGACATGTGTCAGTTAATGAATGGTGTGGAGCACCAAGTGTCGTGCTTACGTGGTGCTCTTGGAGTATCTAAAAATTTCTCCAAACGAAGGCATATGTGGTTGCTCATTTATATTATAAATTAAGACGGTTGACTTTAAAATGTCTTTTAGACCGTTAGATTGAATTAACCCCAGTCCTTAGATTTCACCTACCACCCACTTAACTACCCACTACTTTAACTGTCCACTTCTTTGTGTTAAAAAAAAACTACCCACTCATTTTATTCATAATTATAAAAAAAGAATTCCCTTTGTTCATGATTATTTAATACAATAATTTATGTTGTCTTCGTTTTCTGCCCATGTTTATAGATGAAAATACTCATTTTATTTATAAAATTACAATAGACCGTGAAACGTGTTTTTAGGGTAGTGCCCTCGGGCACGGGCAATCCCCTAGTGTTTATTAATTGAGATATAAATAAGTAACTTCAATTGAAAAAAAGTACATTTACCTCAAAAAATAAAATAAAAAAATAAAATACGTAAGAGATATTCTCACTTTTAGCGTGTCCAATTCAAGTTATTATACGGTAATATAGTTTTTGCTCTAGTACTCAGGCTCCAAGTCCACGTAAATTAACGATGTTGCCCGAGGTACCCTTGTAGTTAATGGCCGAGATGCTCTGTAGAATTCCGGTCAAAACTCTTGTCTGAATCACTTCGTCCATTCTTAAGCGATAGTTTCTGTGAGATCTATAGACCCCGAATTTCTCAGAAGTGAGGCTGCTCCTTACCAAACCCTGAATTTCCCACATAATATCCCCTGAATTAAAAGGTTTTTAACCGGCCCGAATCGAACTGATTAGGTTTAAGCGGTTACGGTTGCACGGGTCGGGCCATGCCGGTTAAGGGTTCCGAAATAATTAGTGGGGCGCCTAGCGCTTAACTGTAACCGCAAACTATTAACCATAACTAAACCTAAATCGCAACTGGTGGTTCACAGTTTAGCGGGACCGTTCACTGTTACGGTTAACCGTGTTGACAACTCTAAATGAACCTGTTTGTGGAACCCATCTGTTTGAAAATACCTAATTTTATTTTTACCATAATTGGAGGAACATCCATTCTTTCCCAAATGACATGTATCATGCTATGGATTTGGATATGATCCTGCTAGGCTAGCAATTGAAATAATAAGGTTATCAAGATTCTAATGTGCAAACGTTCCGTAAGATGTCTTGCATACAACATATATTAACATTGGGTTCGTAGTCTGCAATAGAATTCATGGAATAAAGTTGCAAAAAGATCCGCTCCTAAGAGCATCTCCAACACATTGGGGGGGGGGAGACGTTTAAAAATATGGTTCAAGTCCAACCACATGAGGGGAGAGGGATGGGGAGGGAGTGCTATTGAGAGAAATTTTCTCTTGGGTGGGATGGTTAGGGGAGATTTCCCCATGGACATGCCCATGAAATATTTAAAGAAGATTTGCAGAAAGACAATGGTGTATATTGAATCAAAGTGTAAGATGAACAGACAAAGAAATGGGAGAGGCGTAGAGCTCTCTCTGCTCTCTACTCTAACCCTAACCCGATGACTAAAGAGATTATATACTCGGCTACACCAACGGTCAGATCTTAGCAGATGAGATTAGGGCTACAGACAATTACAAAGAGACAATTATGCCCTTATGAGCTTACAAGCTTATGGGCCAGAAAAAAGGCCTGCTGAATATTTAAAGGATCGATTGGGCTTGAATTGTTTGGGCTTGAAACAGGTACTTCACAAATGATCTGCTAATACGCTCCCTCAAACTGATGGGGAAGCTTGTACCATCAGTTTACTCGTGTGATCGTCAAAAGTTGAAGGTGGAAGAGCTTTGGTGAAGACGTCGACTACTTGATTTGCACTATAAATAAAGGAAATAGTAAGTTCTTTACGAAGTGCATTTTCCCGAACGTAATGATAATCTAACTCAATGTGTTTAGTGCGAGCATGAAACAACGGGTTAGCGGTAAGAGCGATAGCGGAATAATTATTAGTCAATAATAAGGAGGGAGTATGAATTCAAAATTTTAAATCACGAAACAGTTGCTTGAACCAGGAAATATCAGCCGCAGCAGTAGCGAGTGCACGGTATTCCGCCTCGGTGGAAGATCGCGCAACGGTAGGCTGTTTTTTTGAAGCCCAATGGATTGGGTTGGGCCCAAGGAAAACAAGCAAGCCGGTGGTACTACGCCGGTCAGTGGGATTGTCGGCCCAATCCGCATCGGCAAACACTTGAAACGGTAAGTGTCCAGGTTTATAAAAAAATTCCATGGCGCTTTGTTCCTTGTAGATAGCGTAAAATACGCTTAGCACTGCCGAGAGGAAGAGTAGTCAGATTATGCATAAATTGACAGAGGTGGTTCACCGCGAAAGCGATATCGGGCCTGCAAAATGTTAAGTACTGCAGACTGCCCAAAAGTTGTCTAAAGACAATAGGGTCAGTTAAGGGAGACCCATCTAAATGGTGGTATTTAACACCAGGATCCGAAGGTGTTGGGGCAGACTTGCAATTACCCATATTAAAATGGGTAAGTAAGTCCACTATGTATTTTTCTTGAGTAACTAAAATACTAGCAGCAGTACATTTTATTTGGAGGCCCAAAAAATATGTAAGCGGGCCAAGATTTGTCATTTCAAACTCGGTACTAAGACGGCTAGCAAGCGTAGAAATATACGCAAGATCATTGCCGGTGACAATAATATCGTCAACATATAAAGGCAGAACAATTATTAAAATATTTGGGACAGCAGGAGAACCAGCAGGTACAAACTCAAAACACTGGGGCAGTGGAGCAGGAGGGGCTTCGGCCAGAGATAACAAGAGAGAAGGAGATCACCAGTTAAAACCTATGCCGCCACCGTCGCAAAAACAGTGAAGGAGAGGATCACCAGCCTCAATCAGGAGGCTGCTAAAAGGAAAGGCTCAACTACAACTTTTAGCCCTCCCCCAAACAAAACAGCGATTGAAGTTTTCACAAACAAACGGGGACGGCAACTCGACTTCCCAGATTTGAGAAGTGCCCCTGAAGATGGGGAAGATAACTCCCATAGCCCTGATATAAACACTAATAAGGCGGAGACCGGTACTCGGTCCGCCTTAGCACAATGAGTATAATGAGCTGGAACATACGAGGGTTGGGCAACCCTCGTAATGTATCGGCTCTTCACCACTTGGTGAGGAGTCATTGCCCCAGTCTGGTTTTCCTCCTCGAAACCAGGCTGTCGGTAGAGGAGATGGGAAGAGTAGCACGAAGATTTCCAATGTTCAAAGGAAGTTTTGTAGGTAGCAGAGGAAGAAGTGGAGGTCTAGCCCTGTTGTGGCGAGAGAACATCCATGTACAAGTTATCTCAAGTTCCTTTTGGTACGTTGATTGTATTATAAAGGATGAACAAACTCAAGTGTGGTGGCAACTCACTTGTTTCTACGGCAATCCAGACGTAAGAGAACGACACCATTCATGGGAGCTGTTGAAACGTATCAGAGGTAACAATAACTACCCTTGGTGCGTTATTGGGGATTTCAATGCTATGACCAATGCAGATGAGAAGCTAGGCGGACGGGGTTTCGATGGACAAAGTGCTAGTTTGTTCCGTCAAGTACTCCAAGACCTTGAGCTTCTAGATCTGGGTTATGTTGGCAACGACTTCACATGGCAAAGCAATCCAAGAGGTGGGGAAATCATCTATGAGAGACTAAATCGTGCAGTAGCTAACGTGGAATGGATGTCAATTTTTCAGTCCAGAAGGGTAAACCACCTAACAACATCAGTCTCGGACCACTGTCCGATTCAACTACAATGGGAAGCAAGAAACGACCGGAATAAAGGGGCTAAACGGTTCCAATATGAAGCGGTTTGGCACCAATATCCACGGTGCAGTGAGGTTATAAGGCAGTCGTGGCAAAGCATGCCAAACCAATTCCCTCGTCAAGATAAGCTGGCCAATTTGGCCACTAATCTCAAAGAGTGGTAGAAATCAGAAGTGGGTAATATCACTAGGCAAGTGAAATTACTACGGCAAAGGCTATAATTCCTATATAAGTACCGTAGGGGTAACGTCCAGGAAATAGCAAGCCTAAAGTCCGAAATCAATAGTTTGCTGCTTAAAGAGGAGGAAATTTGGTTGCAGCGAAGTCGTGTCCAATGGCTACAGAAGGGGGATCGAAACACCTCATTCTTCCACCGGAAAGCGACAATCCGGAAAGCTCGCAATGCCCTCAAGGGACTCGAAGATCAGGAAGGGAGCTGGGTTACCTCGGAAGCAGGTATTATTGAGATTTTAACAAAATATTTCAATGAAGTCTTTACGTCTACACGACCTACAAGATTAAATATGGAATCGATGCTTCGAAATATTCCAGTAATCTTACTAGAAGAGGACCGTGTTTTCTTAGAAAGACAGTTTACAGCAGCAGAGTTAAAGGAAGCACTAAACCAGATGGGGCCAATTAAATCCCCTGGTTTTGACGGCTTCCCAGCCACCTTCTTCCAAAACCACTGGAATGTTGTGGGGAAGGATGTGGAGCAAGTGTGTCTAAGTGTTTTGAACGGACAGACAAGCATGAGGAACTTCAACAAAACTATCATTGCACTTATCCCTAAGGTCAAACAAGTGCGGAAGCCTACGGACCTAAGACCGATTAGTCTTTGTTCGGTAGTTTACAAACTTGTGACTAAAACTATGGCAAACCGGTTGAAAGAGGTACTTCCTAAGCTTATCTCAAACACTCAAAGTGCTTTTGTTCCTGGTCGCCTAATCACGGATAATATTTTACTCGCTTTTGAGTTAATGCATTCGATGAAATATCGGAAAAAAGATAGATGGGGGAGTTTTGCTTTGAAAATCGACATGTCTAAGGCGTATGACCGAGTTGAATGGTCGTTTTTAAAAGCGTGTATGAACCGGTTTGGCTTCGGAGATCAGTGGGTCCAGCTAGTTATGGATTGCATTACAACAGTTTCCTTTTCGTTTGCATACGAAGGAAAAGTTTGTGGAGAAGTTATACCTGAACGGGGCTTGAGGCAAGGATGCCCTCTCTCACCGTACTTGTTCCTTCTGCGTGGCGAAGCTTTGTCCAGAAGCCTTAAGGCAGCAACAAGCGAGCGAAGAATCTCCGGCTTCTCTGCTTCGAGGAATGGCCCTAACATTTCACATCTATTCTTCGCGGATGATAGTATCCTTTTTTCTAAAGCTAGAGAGGAAGAATTAGATTACATTTTACAATTATTACATGACTATCAATTAGCTTCAGGACAAACTGTAAATCTGGATAAAAGTGCTATTCTTTTCTCGGCTAATGTTACACAGGAGAGGCAGGAAGAGCTGAGTAGCAGAATTGGAGTGGTGCTGGTGGCGTCCCACGATCGCTACCTGGGTCTACCTACAACGCTTGGGAAGAACAAGACATTAGACTTCAATTTTGTATCAGAAAAAGTGGAAATGAAATGTAAAGCTTGGAAGAAGCACTCACTTTCCTTTGCCGGTCGTGAAACCTTGATCAAAGTTGTGGCCCAAGCGATCCCCACTTACACAATGGGATGTTTCAAACTCCCACAGTCAGTTTGCAAGAGAATTGAAGGCATTTGCAGGAAATTCTTCTGGGCTCATGAAGATGAGAGCAAGGGGATTTCATGGGTTTCTTGGGACTCAATGAAGAACAGCAAAGCAAGAGGCGGAGTAGGCTTTGCAGATCTCCAAAGTTTTAACTTAGCTATGTTGGACAAACAATTTTGGAGGATCTTAAACAACCCAGACAGCTTGCTTAGTAAGGTATTATTAAGCAAATATTGCTCAAACAAGAACATTTTTGAAGTTGAAGGCTCCTCTCAGTGCTCTTATACCTGGAGGAGCATCCTCGCAAGCAAGAGCATCATCATGGAGGGAATGAAATGGAGCATCGGCTGTGGAAACAGAGTTAGAGCTTTCAAAGACCCCTGGGTCCAAAGGGACTATCCGTACAAACCTATCACAGTGTCAGAAGATCAAGAAACGCTTGTTCAAGACTTCATCATTCAAGGTCATGGGCAGTGGGACATCCAGAAGCTTCGGGAGTCCTTCTGGCCCGTTGATGTGGAAGAGATTGTCAAAATTCCCATTCCAACTCAACTGATCTCGGACTCCCTAGCCTGGAATCTCACGGATACAGGTGAGTACAGTGTCCGGACCGGTTACCAAGTGGCCAGAAAGCAATTCCAACAAGTCCAACATCAAGAACATAGATCAGAACCAACAGAAGAAGAATGGTTACCGAAATTTTGGAATTTAAAAATCCCAAAACGAAGTCTGTACCCAGTCTGGAGAGGTTGGAGATGTGCCCTCCCAACAAAGATGAATCTTGCTAGAAGAAACATTCCAATCCAAACAAATTGTGAGTTGTGCGGAAAAGATACGGAGGATGAAACTCATATTTTTCTCCGTTGTAAAACAGCAAAGGACACGTGGCGTTCAGCCTTCCCAGGGATGGATCCGCAAATTAAAAACACCGAATTCAGAGGGTGGTTCGAAGAACAGATGAAATCAAAGGAAAGAGAGAAA
Source organism: Linanthus parryae (assembly GCA_023055425.1). Taxonomy (NCBI): domain Eukaryota; kingdom Viridiplantae; phylum Streptophyta; class Magnoliopsida; order Ericales; family Polemoniaceae; genus Linanthus; species Linanthus parryae. Next base: position 7,585,462 of record JALGPY010000002.1, read on the forward strand.
GATCGGAGACTCATCTGTATGTGCATAGCGGAGCTGTGGAGTAATCGAAACCAATGGATCTTTAATCAAAAGCAGTTGCATGGCTCAGCTATCGCCAGATCTGCAGCAGAGAAGATTGAAGCGTTTGAAGCGGCACAAGAAAAAAGACAACCGCCACAAGTCCCACAGCCACAAAAATGGCGACCGCCGGAGGTGGAACACCTCAAGCTTAATGTAGATGGAGCGTGGAATCAAAGAACCCAAACAGCCGGCGCCGGGGGTGTAATCCGAGACCACAAAGGAAGCTACATAGCGGGTTTTGCGAGGAGAATTCCTCTACGGATGAGATCCATGACCGCTGAAGCTCAAGCGATCAGGGACGGAGTTCGTTTTGCAGCGGAGAAGGGTTGCCGGAGATTGGTGGTGGAGAGTGATGCTCAGATGATGGTGAGAGAATTGGAAGAGATAAGAAGAGGAAAGGGGAAAGTCATCTCGGAAATGGGTATAGTATTAATGGACGCCTTCCTGCTTTCCCGAAGCTTCGAGTGGGTCGAGTTTACTTATGTCGGTCGAAGTGCAAATGGGCTGGCCCATGAACATGCCAAATACGGAGCCCAAATTGCGGATTATGAAAGCTGGACCGGTAGCGAGCCCCATTGGGCATCAAAACAATTTTTAAGTGATGTAATGGGCCTCATAAGCCCAACTTTATCCTAATTAAATAAAAGTTTTTCCCTCAAAAAAAAGAAAAGAAATGAAACTTTTATAAAAAAGAAAAAAAAATGAAACTAACTATTGCAGGACTTCTTCAACGGGAAGGAGCTCAACAAGTGCATTAACCCCGATGAGTCCGTCGCGTATGGAGCCGGCAGCAATTCTCACCGTGCAAAGGAAAGCATAAAGTTCAAGAACTACTCCTCCTCGATGTAACCCCTCTCAGCCTCGGAATCGAAACCGCCGGCGGCGTCATGACGATTATGATTCCCAGGAACACCACGACTCCAACAAAGAAGGAGTTTCATCTCGTTGAAGAAGAAATTAGGAGCACTATAAAAGTAACAAGAAAACCATGGAGGCGTAATTGAAATTTAGGTCTCCAAAAGATTCCAACTCGAACCCACGCAATACCATATGAGAAATTCAATCCTAAGAATCACCCATGATTACGATGACTTCTAATTCAGATCAACCGTCAGAGGAGTTTCATCTCGTTGAAAAAGATGAATCAGAGAACGATTCCAATGGCTCCCAGGAAGACCCGACCTTTCACCTCCTTGAATCTGCGTGTTCTAACTTTTCAAGCCTGTCAATCAAGAGAAAGAAACCCGATTCCTGGATAGTATTTTGAACCTTTCTCATGATCGGTTGATTCACTTATGTGATTTCAGTGTCCGCCCGCTATGTATTCGATTAAATTCCTTTGAAATAAAATGGGTATTTCTGTAGTATTAACGAGGCAAAGGATGATGACGAAGAAGAAGTTGTTGTGCCCAAGCTTAATGCTCAGGATCAGAAGAGTTGCGAGGCCGTTAAAAAGATCTTCTCAACCTATGCTGACAATCAGCCCGAGTACTAATCCAGGTCTATGAATTTGAACAGCCGATGACCAAAGACAACAACCTTCTGGGTAAATTCGAGATCGCCAGAATCCCGCCGGCGGCGAGGGGTGTCGCAGATCAACATCTGCTTCGTCATTAACACGAATGGGATACTGAATTTCTTGGCGGAGTACAAGACTGCCGGAGTGAAGAACAAGATCACCATTACGAACGATAAGGGAAGGCTGAGCAAGGAAGATATTGAGAAGATGATGAAGGATGCGTAAGGCGCACGGAGGATGGGGAGGTGAAGAAGAAGGTGGAGGCGAAGAATGCTCTGAAAAATGCATCTGGTCTTCGATCGATTACTTTTCATTCCCTCATAAAGTCAAACAAAATAGAGATAAGGCATTAAAGAATATAGGTGGAGTTCGGCAAAAATACCCTTTTACACCGTTAGTTGATTTAGACGGAAAAGTGCCCCAGTTTGAATTTGTTAACAATATTAAACTTTGGGTGTTAATTAGTTAGTTTTCAAACTGGGGGTGGCACATGAATCATTATGCTATACTGGAGGTGGGTAATAAGTAATTGACCCTAAAATTGTTTGAAAGACAAAGGCAGTGAATTCACCACCACCATCAGAACATAGAATCTTAATAGGAGTACCAAGTAATTTTTCAATAATCATATTTAACAAAAGCAGTCACAACTTCAGATTTAACATGCAGGGGAAACAGCCAAGTAAAGCGAGAATAATCGTCAATAAACAGAACATAATACTTATAGCCATTATAAGATTGAACAGAGGCAGGGCCCCAAACATCACTAAGAATCAAATGTAATGGAGTAGGAACTATAGATTCAGAAAATGGCAGTTTAGACATCTTTCCTGCTAAGCATGATTCACATAAAAGCAGCAGTAGTATTAACTGATTTAGGCAAGTGACATTTAACACACTGTAAAATTATTGAGTTTGAAGGATGGCCAAGGCGTGAGTGCCATATACTAGACTTGACTTGTTGTCCCAATAGAGCTTGGGGACCAGTAGGAAGAGTAGATAAAGAAATTGGGTAAAGCCATTATAAAGACCCTGATAAAAGGATCCTGCCCGTAGCCTTGTCCTGAATTGAGAATGAGGTTTGGTCAAAAATAAATCAAACATTATGATCCAAACACAACTTATTTACAGATAAAAGATTAACAGATAGTTCAGGTACGTGTAATGTATTGTGCAATTGAAAGGAAGTATGAGCTGTAGTAAGAAGGGCATCACCAGAATGTTGAATAGAGAGGGATGTGCCATTACCGACGGTGACCTGATTTGGTCCAGTATAAGGCTCTGAAAGTGAAAGGTGCGTAGGTCCGCCGTCATATGATTGGGAGGCCTCAGTATCGGTGAGCCACACTTCTGGTGGTGCAGAGACAACATTAGCGTTGGAGGAAGCAGCCATAGCCGACAACTGTTGTGGTGGAAGGAGGCCATGGTACGCATAGTCCATGCGATGATAGCAATCCGGGGCCGTATGATAATCATGGCCGCAGATTTGGCAATTGACCGAACCGCCACCACGACCTGCAAAACCATACCCTGAACCAGATCGACCTCTTGATCCAGTGTTGTTGCGACCCGAACCGCGACCCGTAGAACCATACCCGGATCCGTACCCTGCTCCAGACCCGTACCCGGATCCACTACCGTACCCGGAACCGGACCCATACCCCGATCCATTACTACTGTTGTATCCGGATCCGTACCGTCCGCCTCGATGAGAGTCGGTACGGTTACCACCGCGTTGACCCGAACGTCCTCCGCCGCGAGATCCACCATTGTAGCGGCCGCCACCTCCGCCACGGTGGTTGTAAGATTGAGAAGTGTAGAACGCAGCGAGATTCCGTGGATCTGGGGCAGGGTTTTGAGATTCAAGCATTTGCTCCTCGGCTCGAAGTAAAACATGGAGTTCTTCAAATGGAAAGGGCTCCGATCTGGTACGGAGTGACGACCGGAAGGAATTGAAATCAGGGGGAAGGTCGTTGAGTGCGTACAGAAGCATGTCCTCGTCGTCGCTGTGAAGAGAAAACACCGCAAGTTGATTTCAGATCGATTTTAGCTTCTGCATGTAAGAATCAATAGATTCGGTACCCTTCTTGCAGGTTTGGAGAGTGGTTTTCAATTGTAAGATGTTGGAACGGGTGAGAGAGGCATAGCGCCGTTCTAAAGAAAGCCAAGCGGTTCTTGAATCAACACACCCAATAACTAGGGTTAGGGCCTCTGTAGAAAGAGCGGAGTTCAATACAGTGAGAACTCCTTGATCTCGAAGGATCCAAGGTGTGAAATCTGGGTTTGTGATTTCAGCACCAGTAGCATATGTACCAAATTTTGGTGGACAAGGCGAGGAACCATCAAGATGTCCAAACAGATTGTGGGTATGAAAAATCGATGAGATTTGGTGTTTCCACAAGACGAAGTTAGATACGTCAAGCTTGAACGGTAACAGATTGTGGATATTAGAGAGTAAGTGTATAGGGGCGGAGATCGGTGGATTTAAGGCGGTTGAAAGAGCCATGGCTCTGATACCATGAACGATTTGAAGAAGATTTGCAGAAAGACAATGGTGTATATTGAATCAAAGTGTAAGATGAACAGACAAAGAAATGAGAGAGGCGTAGAGCTCTCTACTCTAACCACAACCTGATGACTAAAGAGATTATATACTCGGCTACACCAACGGTCAAATCTTAGCAGACGAGATTAGGGCTACAGACAATTACAAAGAGACAATTATGCCCTTATGGGCTTACAAGCTTATGGGCCAAAAAGAGGGCCTGCTGAATATTCAAAGGATCGATTGCGCTTGAATTGTTTGGGCTTGAAATAGGTACTTCATAAATGATCTACTAATAGCCCACACCCAAAACACAATCTCTCTCCATTGCGCCCCCTCCTCTCTTGTGGTAGGACTTGAACTCTATTTTTATATGTTTTTTCTTGTGGTGAATACCAAGGAGAAGATGATGGACATGATTTGATTTTTGGTTTAAATTTTTTTGTCGCCAAGCTTGTACGAGAATTTGATATCTGTGAGTCCATGATTAGTATTGTGGGCCCTACTTTGAGTTATGCTTACATTCCATGGGTTGTTTGTTCACAAAGTGCCCAATCCAATCCATTGATTTTCATTTGCCTATCTATTTTTCTCTGTGGTGATGATGAAAGAAATCTACCGTTGTGCACTGGGTAGATCTTGCAGTTTGCAAACAGCTTGGCCCTCAAAGTACGTGCATAGAATTTGACCAAACACGTCATGTAGCCTGGTGGTTAGGGCTTTGTGAGATAGTTAATCAGGTTTGTAAGATAGAGCAACATGTCTTGGACTTTAATTAAAAGTGTTATGACAAACCACCTCACGAACAAAGAACGAATAAATAAGAACACGAGTATTTTACGTGGTTCGCTAGTAAAATATTTGCTAACTACCTCCACGGCAGAAAAACACCCTTTATTCACTTAAGAGGAACAAGACTACAAGAATGTTTTTGCATACCTAATAATGTGACTACTAAGTTCTTTATATAGTGCTAGGAAATCCCTAAAGTTTCCAAATCCGATTTGGAAACAACTTGTTTCATAACTAATCCTCCACCGCCTTTGACTTTCAATGTTTCCTAATCAAAGTTGGAAACAAGGAGTTTGGCAGCCTTTAACCAATTCAAGGCACCAACTCAACAAAAAGTATATTATTGAACCAGTGTCACATAATTTTACCCGACATGACATGTTTACTAGTGGTTTGGGCTTTGTGAGACAGTTTAACCAAGTCCATACGACAGAGCTAAGAATAATCTCATTTTATGTTAATAAATATATAGGAATCGTCCCTAAAAGAAAAACAATAATTTAGAGGAATCAAGAATGATTAAGAAAAAGAGCTCGAGATGTTTGGTGTGAAGGGGGTGAACAATAGTAGTAATTGTTAGTTAGAGAAGTTGGTAGATCATGTACTCTTTATTACCCAAAAAAATAAGATCACAACTCTTATTCTCTTTTTGAGGAAGTACCCCTCACAGTTGTGCGGTATGAACTTGTATAAGTACATTGTCTAATATCAATCATTTCCTCAAATTCTCACATATAAAAGAGCTCAACCCTCCCACGCCGACTTATAAACCTACTTTATCAACCAGGGATCAGTTAACTCCACTCCGTCCCAGTTCTTTTTTTTCATCCTGACTTTTTGACTCGTATCTGAGTCACTTTGACCGGATGATTTGGATAGCAAGACAATGTGATTTTTTGATAATTTTTTCACCGTGTTATAGAGCAACCTTTACAATGCCATGAAAAAATTATCAAAAAATTGTATCATTATCCTATCCAAATTATCGGGTCAAAGTGACCCAATGAATAGTGGTATGAAGGACGTACTTGATCTAACATATTCAGATCTACAACATGAACTAAAGCGGAATATTCATGTGTTTACCTTGTCTTCCTTAGCTCCTAAGCGCAGCGGATGATCGTAGGGTGCTTGCTTTCACGTGCTCTTCTTGCTCCCACAATCTGGCTCGAATCACTAGGACGAGAGCTCTGATCCACACCAAGTTCCACCCAATGGAGGCTAGTTGAAGAGAGAGTCTAGGGTTTACTGTATTATGATCAGCACATGATCTCTACAGTAGTGTGTATTATTATGTCTCTAGCACACATATTAATCTAGGAGGCTGTCTCCTTATATAGACAGACTTATACCTAATTGCAACGTACCCCCTAGGGTTGATGTCCTTGCTACTAACCCCATAAGGTTTGAGCTTGTCTCACCTAAACCCATAAGTTTAGGATAATTGCATTGTGCACCCCACATGGGCGCACATAATGCTAACATCTCCCACTCGCACAGTGGGGTTGCACAAATACAGTAGTTCTAGTCTCCCCCAATCTCCAACTATTATCATCTGCCAAAGTGTTATGTGGCCTTGGTGTGTGACTGTGAGAGAACCTGCATTTCGGGAGATCCATACTCTAAACTCATACGAGACGAGCTAGCAGCAGGCGTTTCTCAACCCTTTAAGAAATAATGCAATACATATATATATCTCTCGTATTCCCCAGATTCTGTCCATTGCCATCTCATAGACCATGAGCACCTACCTTGTCCCGAAGGTCGTGCATCAATGAGTTTATATCTCCTTTATTATATTCATATCCTGCATGATCCCATAAGATCTTGTAGGTGGGCCCAATGAACATGATAAAGAGCGATGCAATTAGAATCTTCCTTTCTATCCATTGTCGCTTTGATTCGGAGTCAGCTGCTTTCCTAGCAATGTCCTGGTAAGCCGAATCATTCATAGCCGTGAGGTGTCACGCTAAAGTAGCACCACCGAACCGTCTCTCCCCGACATGGATGAAAGTACTAAGGGTATACAGTGTCAATCATCTTTATATGATCGACGAGGCTCACACGGCGAGGAAACTCAGGGACTAGTTCTACTCGCCACCTCATGTCACTCATAAGCACGCGTTATCTCATAAGATGTGCGCCATAGTGTTTGGACTCTATCAGAGCACATGTCCTATCCCATAGGGACCACTATACAGATGTAAGTCCAACAGCCCATATGACTGTTACCGAGTACTGAGTGTCGCACATATGCAATCGAAATCAGTTCTCTCATCTGGCTTTCTCTACGCAGACTATACATGGTTCGGGGTAGTAACCATGCTCGAATGGCCATAATCCAATCTCACCTTGGAACTTATTCCAATGCGACAAATAAATCCGTCTGACAGGGTCTTGCACTATTGATTGATGTCCAGCTCATGTCATAGGCCATGCGCCTCATATGACAGGAGTCATCATATCATAGGCTTCTAGCGCTTGTCGGGATTCTGTCTCATCTCCTACTCACCTAGACAATCCAGGATGTTGTAAAGGCGGTTGCTCGTGTGAGAGAGTCAACCTAGTGTTCGCGCGACATGTTCTATGCTAGTACAGGATATGTAAACAACATGTAGCATAACAAATCCAATTAAAATCCAATTATCAATGTCTCATATGCTCATCAATCATATTGCTAGTGATTGACTACCGAGTCCCAATTTTCTAAAACAACCCACAAAGACGACTCTTATGTGGTTTAGGAATGGGAGGAACCTACATTTTGTCCCGTAGTCGATCTACTCCAAGGTTACTATGTAGGTAGTTATCTCACCTTTTGTGAAACAGTACCCTTTTCTATATGTTTGGCCTTATCAGGAGTACTATAGCCGTTTGCTAGCACTACAGGTTGGCTGACAGCCCATAAGCTTATCAGAAACCTTTTTATCCAAACATATTTCTGTCCGGTGACAGAACAGGCAATTGTGCTTCGCTTCCATGATCGATGGAGCGGTCTAATACGATTGTGCAACACTTATGTTGCAGTTCCATGCGATGTCATCTAGCATGGACTATAGCCTGAGTCGGATCTACGTGTATCTAGGTCCCCACCCTAGTCAGCATACATAGCTGGCTAGTCGAAGCATCATCTCCGATAGTTATAACACGTGATCCTTCGTACCGAGTATCCTTTTGGTTGCAATCTAGTGTCTTAAGTTAGATTTCCTGAAATCCACTCTTCCGATTGCATGAGGTTTGTGGGGTCTCAGTATATACCATAGTATATAGCAGACTCACACTACATCGGGCACTTTGGTTATTTGGTCAATCTTGTATGGTGTCTTCTAGGGCACATATTCAGGCTCGTAAAATCCTGCAGCGAGCTATAGGAGTATCACATGTCCTTGGGTCCATTACATGGAATCGTTCAGAGTATCTTCTTGTTGTCCGCCTTATGCGTCAATATAAGAAGTCCTTCTGAACGAACGAGAATGCATCTCGCCCTACCAATATCTTTCGTCACAAATCGAAAGGATAACCACCCTATAGTGGATGTGAAATAGTCCTTAGACTCTCCTGGCCGATAGTGCGTCATCGATAATACATGATCATCTACTCTCTACTACTGAGAGTGGTATGCAGCGGTTTTTCATCCAATGATAAAATACTGCTGACTTTAGAGGACTAATTAAGATCACACATAGGCTCAATTAGCTTGCACCTATTTGTGCATCCGATCTTACATCTCGAAACCCTGTGGTCGAGTCATACAGATCACCTCTCTGATTTCTCTATTCAGAAATTCAGTCGTCACGTTTATCGAGAATGGAGCCTTATTTCCATAATCACAACTATTACCGATATCTCTGCAAGTCGTATGCCTTAGTATGCTTCCGCCTGTGTCACTCTGAATGACCTTGGAAATACATCCATTTCCAATAGTCTAATATCCAGTCGGAAAAGTCAACCTAGCCTTAAACTTGGTTGGTCCCTTACAGACTCTAACTTTTCTTGTAAAGGCTACTTTTCATTCTTCATAATTAGGGAACGATAAGGCATAGTATTCTATCCTATCGATTATGCAAGGTGATCCTTAAGATCATCCCTTCGATCTCAAATAGTCGATGGGACATGCTCCTATGAGCAGTTCCTTTGCATAGGAGGATCATAATTTGCTCTCACCCCTATGGATGGGCACCTCGCTTAGAAAGTCACTCCCACTGTCCGAAGGATCCTTGAGGGACTAACTCCTCATGATGGAATAAGGAACAGGGTATTTTCTAGCGGTTCCTCCATGCTCGCCGAGATTATCATCTCTACGAACATTCCCTTAACTATGGACATCTCCTTATGAGAAACCATATATTTTGTGAATCCATTTGCGTTACACTACTAACCGGCTGTTGCGTTTCGAATACGCAACCCCCTAAAGTACTCCGAATAGTATGGGAAGATATGTTTCTCCGTGAAGATACATTTCTTCCATCTAGGGTCTAAATTCCTTCTTGTCAGGTGATGAAATATCCTGGGACAATATCCTAGGTTCATCAACATCTTGCGTGGTGACTATCATGTCTTCCCCTTCGATGTCAAATCGTCGACGGGGTACGCTCCAACGAGCGTTCCTACGCAAAGAGGATTCTTCTTCAGCATTATCGTCATATACGATAGGCTGCTCACTAGGTAAGGCACTCCCACTGTTCTCAAGATACATAGGAACAAATTCCTCTTGAGTAGTGGTGAATTGAGTGTCATCTAGTGGTTCCTCTTACTCGTAGAGAATACCATCTCCACGAGCTTCTCCCTGACTAGGAAAATTTAGTTAGCTCATAAGCTGCCGATCCCTATGACCTAAGGTGACCTCATATAGGTTGCCTTTTGGTCCATATCTCGTAGGGCGTAGTGGCTACAGACTTGGTGGGTTCTTGGTTGAGTAAATCGACAGACGTTTAACAAAGCGTCTCCTCAATATAGGGAACATGAACTTTGCACGTGCTATCATACATCGAACCATCTCAGGCTGTATCCTATTCCTCCTATCCGCCACAGCAATCTGCTGCGGGGTATGGGAATAGCCAACTGCCTAACTACTCTCCATCACATAGCTCTTGCTAAGATAGATACTCGCAGTCTCATTCTGGCTAAGGACATATCCTTTTGTCCAGACGGTTTTCTACCTTTTGCAGATACCTGTCTCAAGTACCCTTGTGCCTCAGACTTATGTGGCCCAAGCACACATAGTTGAGATGCGTACAATAATCTACGAATGTGATGGATCAGTAAGCACCATGTCTTTAGCTATTAACTTTTAATGGATCACAAGAATGAATAATATGTAAAGACTCAATAATCCTTACTGCTTTACTGGATGGTTTGCCTTTCGCCTTTCGTGTAAGGCAAGAGTCACACACAGGTAAGGGTACCTTGGTCATATTCCAAGCAGGCCTACCTTAGCTAGCCTGAACATCCTTTCCTGATATAGTGTGTCTCAATCTAGCATGCCACATATCAGAATCATAAGGCACAACCCTAGTTGATATCCAAAGATCCTGAGGCGTTTATTCATGCTAGAAATCAAGAGTGCATAACCATACTTAACATGACCAATTCCAAAGTAAAACTGTAACCAAAACAAATTTTGGTGGCTACTCCCTCAAAGATAACCTCATGGATCCTCAGACGAGAAGTTAATGCCATGTCTGGCCTTCTAGTCTTAGGGAAACATCCTTTTCCTCCTTTGCATTTGCCTTTCTTGGGATATTGGTCATGTACCAATATTTCGCCCTTATTCCCTTATCCTTGCCCCCACCTGTTCCACGGTCCTAATACCGGGCTAGGGACTAAATCTGCCGATCATACTTCATTCACAGCCTTTAGCAATCATATATTGCTTAGACTTCAAAAGTATGCCGAACTAGTATACTTAGCAATCATATATTGCTTAGATCCTAGAACGGAGTGATGTTTGGTCTCATCCAAACATCCTGACACTTTCAAAGTGTGTCATATAACGTTTCCATGGCACTTTCATGAAACGTGGCAGAGATAGCAACGAATTGCTAATCGGATAACTTAAACACGATAGTTTAAGGTAGGATTTATGAGTCATTACTCATAATTTTAATGAGGCAAATGGCTATGGTGGATCCAAGATTCTTCTTTGGCTTGTTCCTACAATCTTTGAATCTCAAAGTGGTCTTGAACTTGCTGATGAGGTCATTTCCCCACCTTGGCATAGCATGCTCTATGACATTTATCTTGACTGCCTCCCACTTATTGGTTAGCCTAAAGATAATGTTCATGTGCTGCTGTGACAACTATTCATCACAGGTTCGACCATACTTGTAGGTGTTTTGACAAACTATGTCCAACTATTTGGTTACATAGCACGATGACTTGTCATATCGTTTATTGTCACTATTTTAGCCATTACAGTTTCAATTTAGACACGATTGATCTTGAGACATTGCATAGGAAATTAATACTAGCATTTACTTAGCTCCGAAATAACATGATACATGATTTAAAATTTCATAGTTCATCATAAGGACTCCACCAAAACCTAGTGGCAATTCTAGGAATCAAATGTCATCACTAATGATTCCCTATTAGTTTCAATCATGTATAACCATGTGAGCTCTTTTGTTTTAGTTCCTTAGCATGCGAGGTTATACAGATATATCCAATCACACGCAGATATAACGTAAAACAAGCATAAGCATAAATAAATATGCAATGGATGTGGCCCCTTGATAACTCCATATTTGGAGTTATATTCTTATATGTTTTCTTACCGTTTTGCGTGTATTCCGATGCGTTTTGATAGATTTTGGATCATTTCTTGCTAAATTTGAGCATGTTGAGTCTTTGCACGTTAATGATGAGTCCGGGCACTTTTTGCATTGATTTTTGATATATTTTATCACGTTTGATCTTCCGGTATGTTTCTCGTGTTGTGGTTTTCAGGAACCGGGAGCTCGGGACGTGGCGTTGGAGCAAAAGTGAACTTCGGAAAAGTTGGAGGCTCAAAGGGATGCTCGGGAAGTGAAGACGAAAGGAAAAAAAAGCAAGAAGTTGAAGATTGAATGGAAGAGGATGAAAAGTAATCGTACACTTACCTCAAGGTAATCGTACGATTACCTTCATCCAGAAGTAATCGTACGATTACTTGAAGGTGATCGTACGATTACCTGAGAGGCAAGTAATCGTACGATCACATCAAGGTAATCGTACGATTACCTCTGGCGGCCAGGATCGAATTTTTGGGCTGTTTTCGCTATTTTGGCATAGTTTTGGGAGTTTGAAGCCACAAAAGACTTAGGAAACATTGGGGAACGACATTCAACATCAGAACACACCTTGGAAGTCGTGCTTGGAGTGCTTGGGAGCTAGGTCGAGAGCTTGGATCATCCGTTTGGCTTCTCTTCTTCTTTTCTTCTCTAGATTTTGATACTTGATCATGAAACTTTGTATTATGAACATGAGTATGAGTAGCTAAACCCTTATTTTGGGATATCTCGTAGGAAACTAGGGTTTGATCACTACAACTTGTGGTTTATGGATTTACTCTCATGCTTTTGAGCTTAATTGATGATTTCTTATCTAGTTATGTGTGTTTCATGTTTTTAATTCATCTTTTCTATTGATAGACGTATTAATAGGATTGTGCTAGGTTATGAACGATAGAGGAATCTACGTTTGTTGCCCGGAAAATTGAAATACACACTAGCCGTATCTAGGGTTGAGGAATCTTGCTAGTTAGCTAAGAACAAGAGTAGAAATTAGTATCGTAATGCATGCTTGAACTTGAGTAAGCTAGAGGAATCAGTTACGATAGTTTCGGCATAGATATTGGTTGAGACATCTTCAATATACAATTGCTCGTTTAACTAGAAAAAGAAATCATCGTGTTAGCAAAACATAAACCCAACGTAGTGTGACATCCCTAGTGATCCGTAGAGATATCCTGAATTTAATTACATTTGATAAACAACAATATCAACCCGTGCTCGTTAATCTTGAAATAATTCTTTGAATTATTTGAGATAATTGTTATTTTAATATTTAGTAGGATTAGAAATCACAAAACAACTGCGCTTTGCCCACATAAAGAACAAACTTAATAGTTAGTTACACGAAGTCCTTTGGGTTCGACAATCCGGACTTTTCCGATTATTACTGCACCGACAACTGTGCACTTGCAGTTGGAGCGTGTCAAGTTTTTGGCGCCGTTGCCGGGGACTTCGGTCAAATTAGCTATTAGTTTTCTCTTTAGGGATTTACTTTTCAGTTTATATTTGTTACTCACCTGTTTTGTGTTTGTGATTCGCGTTTCAGGTCTGATTCATTTGGTGCATGTCACGTTCTAGAGACGAGCCTTTGCATCCAACACTTGAAGACCCGGAATCCTTATTGCGAGCACAGAATAGAGACAAGAGGAAAGCAAATTCAGTTCAAATGGACGAGCAAACTAGAGCTGAGTTTGAGAGGTTCCGCAAGGGCCTCGAAGATGCGGAAGCAGCTAGAGCTGCAGCTGTGGAGGATGCAGCAAATCGAGCAAGGGAAACTGAGGAGCTTAGGGCTCAAATGGCTGCGATGCAAGCCATGATTGATCGCATGAATCCCCAGAATCCACAACAACTCCCTGGTGCAGAAATAGTTAATGGGAACAATGGAGGAGTTAATGGTGGAAACAACGGTGGCAATGGGAACAATGGGGGTAATAATCGGAACAATAACGGCCGGAACGTAGTAGAGCAAGTCAACAATGCTGAGGAGGATGACCGTCCTTTGGTGGACTACTTCAGAACTACACCGGATGGATATCAGCCTACCATTGTCAGGCCGCAGATTAATGCCGCGCATTTCGAGATTCGCCAACCGTTGATTAATATGGTTAGGGATGAGTGCTTATTCACGGGAGCCCCGAGTGATGATCCACATCAGCACTTGCTCAACTTCGAGCAGATTACGTCTACCATGTATGACCAGAGAGTGCCAATCGAGACTATAAAGCTCATGCTTTTCCCCTTCTCTTTATCGGGAAAGGCAAAGACATGGCTTATGGAACTTCCAGCAGGCAGCATAGTTACATGGGCAGATTGTAGCAGAGAGTTTCTCAGGAAGTATCTTCCACCATCTAAGGTTGCTCAACGGATGGCTGACATAACCACATTTAAACAGCAGGAAGATGATTCTCTGGGTGACACGTGGAGAAAGTTCAACCAACTCCTTCGCAGATGCCCTACTCATGGGGAGCCATGGTATAAACTTCTTCACTACTTTTATAATGCTTTGGACAGGGAGACTGCTAGTGAACTAGACATGATGGCTCAGGGCAATTTTATGGGGATGGGACTACAGAGATGTCGTGATTTGCTAGATAATGTAGCAAAACGTGAATCCACGAGGTCTGAAACTCGTAGAAGCACGAAGTCAGATGGAGCATTGGTTAGTCAGATTGAGTCTATGGTGGAACAGAAATTTGAACATCAGATGGCAGTTATGACATCGGCTTTCAGTCATTTGAATCCATCGGCACAGGTGAAGTCAGTGGGAGAGATGGTAGCAGATGCAAATCAGGGATATGGGGATGGCATTGAAGACGTGAATTACATGGGTCAACAAAGACAGCAGCAATGGCCAAACACCTATCATCCTAACAATCGCAATCACCCCAACTTTAGCTATGCCAATCCGAATAGTGGTTTATATGCGCCAGGTCATAGGCCAAATGTTCCATACCAAGCTCAGAGACAGGCTCCACAACAACAGGCTTCAGCCCCACCCTCAGAAGAACAGGATACAAATGCGATGTTGAGGAAACTGTTAGCTAGCAACGACAAGATTGAGAGTAAAATTGTTGCAATGGAAGCCTCGTTAAAGAATCATGAGACACAAATTGGCCAAATAGCTAATCAGAATCCTCGACTTCCGCCAGGTATACTCCCGTCTAACACTATTACTCCAACTGAGCAATTGAAGGCTATTACTACTCGCAGTGGGACCACTACCCAGGATCCACCATATCCTACCCATGCGCGAGCTGAGGCGACCAAGGCCACTGAAAAAGCCTTAGATGAAGAGATTCCCGTGCCTACCGTGATTCCCCAATCAAAGGACACGGTGAGGAAGTCGGATGAGAAGCAGAAGCCAAGGGAGGAATACAGTGTGCGAGTGCCATACCCGCAGAGATTGAAGAGTCAAGAAGATGCCAAGCATTTCAAGAAGTTTGTGGATATCTTCAAGAAACTGCACATTAATATACCTTTTGCGGAGGCCATTTCACAAATGCCGAAATATGCCAAGTTTCTCAAGGACCTCCTTTCTAATAGGAGGCGCATGGATGACTTTGAAACCGTGACCCTGAATGAGGAGTGTAGCGCAGTTGTGCAAAAGGCGCTACCAAAGAAGATGAAAGATCCGGGTGGTTTCATCATTCCTGTTACATTGGGTGATGCATTTCATGGGAGGGCATTATGTGATCTGGGTGCAAGTATTAATTTGATGCCCACATCGGTTTTTGAGCAACTTGGTGTGGGAGATCCTAAGCCTACCAGGATGTGTTTGCAGATGGCTGATCGCACTATAAAACGCCCCAGAGGCGTTTTGGAGGACGTATTAGTGAGAGTTGAAGGACTCATCTTCCCAGCGGATTTTGTGATCTTAGACATGGAGGCTGACGATGATGTTCCTCTTATTTTGGGTCGCCCATTCCTAGCTACTGGGAGGACTATCATTGATGTGGCCAATGGGGAGCTGACTATGCAGATCAACGATGAGAAGGTGGCCTTCAATGTATTTGAGGCTATGAAGTTTCCCGCATATGCGGTAAGTGAGCAGTGCTTCGGGGTGGAGGCCTACACGCCGGACGACCAGGATGATATTTTATTGGAGCAGCTATATGAGGAGCTTGTTCTACTTGATTCCAGCGAGAAAGAGCAAGCATTTGATGTTCATTGGCGTCTGCCCCTACCCCTCTTTAATGAGGGAAGCAGGAAGATTCTTACTCCTTCTCTTATTACTGCTCCTATTTTAGAATTAAAGCCTTTACCTGTACATTTGAAATATCTATACTTGGGATCTAATGAGTCTTTACCTGTGATTGTGTCTGCATGTTTGGACAGGGAACAGGAGGAGCAGCTTCTCAAGGTACTACAGGAGAGAAAGGCAGCTATGGGATGGACCATAGCGGATATCAAGGGGATCAGCCCCACAGTTTGCCAGCACAAGATTCGACTCATGGAAGACAAGAAGCCGGTAGTTCAGTTTCAGCGCCGCCTCAATCCTCACATGCAGGAGGTGGTGAAGAAAGAAGTGCTTAAATGGTTGGAGGCGGGCATCATTTATCCGATTTCCGACAGCACATGGACTAGCCCGGTGCAATGTGTCCCTAAGAAGGGTGGTATAACTGTGGTGGAAGGGGAAAAAGGTGATCAAATTGCTACGCGTACTGTTACTGGGTGGAGAGTTTGCATGGATTACCGCAAGCTCAATGATGCCACTTTGAAGGATCATTTTCCCCTTCCATTCGTTGATCAGATGCTTGATAGGCTGGCACATCACTCTCATTATTGCTTTTTGGATGGGTACTCCGGGTACAACCAGATAGCAATTGAGCCAGCTGACCAGGAGAAGACGACATTCACTTGTCCTTATGGGACCTTTGCTTTTAGACGCATGCCTTTTGGGTTATGCAACGCACCTGCTACGTTTCAGAGGTGTATGATGTCGATCTTCTCTGATATGATGGAGCAGAACTTTGAAGTGTTCATGGATGACTTCTCGCTCTATGGTGATGGATTCGAAGACTGCCTACAACAGTTGGCCCGGGTTCTGGATAGATGCATTGACACCAACCTAGTGCTCAACTGGGAGAAGTGTCACTTCATGGTTACCGAAGGTATTGTTTTGGGCCACAAGATCTCCAGCAAAGGATTAGAGGTGGATAGAGCCAAGATTGAGGTTATTGAGAAGCTTCCTTATCCTACCTCTGTTAAAGGGGTAAGGAGCTTCTTGGGACATGCAGGGTTCTATCGTCGCTTCATTAAGGACTTCTCGAAGATCACAAAACCTTTGTGTGGATTGCTTGAGAAGGATGCGGTCTTTGATTTTAATGCAGAGTGCAAGTCAGCTTTTGATTTGCTCAAGGAAAAGCTGATTAGCGCGCCTATCATCACCACACCAGACTGGACCCTACCATTCGAGCTCATGTGTGATGCTAGCGACTATGCGGTGGCAGCAGTTCTGGGCCAGCGGAAAGATAAGGTAGCTCACGTCATTTATTATGCCAGTCGTACTCTTAATGATGCACAGGTTAATTATGCTACCACGGAGAAAGAGATGTTGGCTATTATATTTGCGTTGGACAAGTTTCGTCCATATCTTGTGGGTTCTCAGGTGACGATCTTCACGGACCATTCAGCCCTCAAGTACCTTCTCACCAAGAAGGACGCCAAGCCAAGATTGATCCGGTGGGTGTTATTGATGCAGGAGTTCGATGTGGTAATCAAAGATAAAAAAGGGGTAGAGAATGTGGTTGCAGACCATTTGTCAAGACTGGAGAACGATAAGCAGGAAGATTTGCCGATTCGAGAGGATTTTCCAGATGAGCAGCTCATGGTTGTGGTTGCAGCTGTGCCTTGGTTTGCTGACTTGGCAAATTTCAAGGCACTCAACATTGTGCCCAAGGACCTGAATTATCACCAGAGGAAGAAGTTCTTTGCAGACGCGCGACAGTATTTCTGGGATGATCCTTATCTGTTCAAGTTGGGGGCGGACAATGTATTGCGGAGATGTGTTGCGGAACCGGACACGTTGGAGATCCTTAGACACTGCCACGAGTTGAACTGTGGGGGACATTTCGGCAAATCACGCACAGTTGCAAAGGTACTTCAGAGCGGTTTCTATTGGCCAACTTTGCATAAAGACGCCCATCTATTTGTGCAGCAGTGTGACCGATGCCAAAGAACAGGTAATATCTCTAACCGAAATGAAATGCCTCAAAATTTCGTGTTAGAAGTAGAACCGTTTGATGTGTGGGGGATTGATTTTATGGGGCCATTCCCATCGTCGCTTGGTAATCTGTATATTCTGTTGGCGGTTGATTATGTCACCAAATGGGTGGAGGCTTTGGCTTGTCCAAAGAATGATAGTGCTACAGTCGAGAGATTCTTACGCAAGAATATATTCACAAGGTTTGGAACGCCTAGAGCCATTATTAGCGATGAGGGATCACACTTTGTGAACAAGGTTTTTGCCAATATCTTGAGCAAGTACGGGGTAAAGACACACAAGATCTCATTGGCCTACCATCCGCAATCCAATGGACAAGCTGAAGTGTCTAACCGTGAGATAAAGGGGATTCTAGAGAAAACTGTCAATCCAGGGCGCAAAGACTGGGCTCTACACTTGGACGATAGTTTATGGGCATATCGGACTGCATACAAGACTCCCCTTGGCATGTCTCCCTACCAACTAGTTTTCGGGAAATCATGTCATTTGCCGGTAGAACTTGAGCACAAAGCGTTTTGGGCGCTCAAGAAACTGAACCTGGATGCTAAGCTCTCTGGTGAGCAAAGAAAGCAGGCGTTGCTTGAGTTAGAAGAACACAGGTTGATGGCATATCAGAGTGCCAAGATATACAAAGAGAGGACCAAGCAATGGCATGACAAGCATATCATTCCGCGAGATTTCAGAGTAGGCCAGAAGGTACTGATATTCAACGCCCGACTGAAATTGTTTTCGGGCAAGCTGAAATCAAGGTGGAGTGGTCCATTTACAATTACAGAGGTTTACCCATGGGGATCGCTCGAGGTAGAAGCTGAGAATGGGAACAGGTTCAAGGTAAATGGACAGCGAGCAAAACCGTACGTGGACGGGAATTTCATTGGGGTTATCGAGAGCCTCAAACCAATTCCCGATATCTGAGCTCATTTGAGGTAACTTGGTCGGGCCGTCGACCTTAAATTACAAAGCGCTTGTTGGGAGGCAACCCAACCTATTTACTGCATTGTAGATTTCAATACTGTTTTGTTATTTGATTTTGTTCTAACTATTTGAGAGGTGCGAGAGAGTGGATTTAATATTTTCAATGAGTATGTGCAGGAATTCTAGGTGGAAGGCCTATTCCGGATCCCCCTTCTTGATACGCGAGTGAATAATTGCACAAAAAACGAGAAGAAGCAAGCCAAAACGCGTATCGGGACCCGGAATGAAGAAATGGATGATTGACGCCATTCCTACACGTACTCAACACACGCACCTGGGGAAGATCAAGTTTCCGGACTCCCCTTCTTGATATACGCGAAGAAGACGTAGAGAGAACGAGAAAGCTGACACAATGGCACGGATTACGAGGTAAATTTTTGAAGACAGGATTGTGAGCTGATTTGAACAGTGCCATAGTGTGGGGGTGTTCGAGAGCTTTCTGTGGATAGGTGGATCGCGTATATCGGAGTCCGGACGAAGAAGTTATGCCAAAAAGGATGTTGCGAAGAGGAAAAGGGAGCCAAAAAGCATCCGGAATTGCCAAACGAGTCTTTGGAATGAGCAAATTGAAGAATGAAAGGTTCCCCGGACTTTGGGAATCTTTTATACCATAAATGGAGTCTCGAGGTCGAGGAGATCCATGACAAACCAAAGAAACGAGCAAAAACGATGAAAAAGGATGCTAAAAGGCGTCCAAAAGCATCCGGAAATGCAAAACGAGCCTTTGGAAGCGCGAAATCGAAGAATGAAAGACTCCCCGGACTTTGGGAATTTTTTCTACATGAGAAGA
The DNA here is from genome assembly GCA_023055425.1 of Linanthus parryae. Taxonomy (NCBI): domain Eukaryota; kingdom Viridiplantae; phylum Streptophyta; class Magnoliopsida; order Ericales; family Polemoniaceae; genus Linanthus; species Linanthus parryae. The sequence continues at coordinate 7,605,139 of JALGPY010000002.1, forward strand.
GATCCCGCACTCCCCGTCTTGATGAAGGTGATTGCAAAATTTTGAAGAAAGCGGCAAATTAGGCACAATTTGGATATTTTTCGCGTAATTAAGCGATAATTGAGGAAAGACGGGAAAACGATCCGGAAACGGGACGTTATTTTTATGAGCAAGACATACGTCGGAAAAGGGATCCAAAGGTGCAAAAATCACATTCATCGGAGTTCGGGATCAAAATAAGAGGTAAAGGTTATATTTTGGCTATTAAAAATTTTCTCCTGCACAAAAGTAATCGTACGATTACCTTAGGGTAATCGTACGTTTACTTTTGCCTTAGAAAAAATTTTGGGTGGAATTTTCATGAAAACTCACTGCCCATTCGTACCAAGAGTAATCGCACGATCACTTTCAAGTAATCGTACGATTACCTTAAAGTAATCGTACGGTTACTTTGAAAGTAATCGCACGATTACTTAAAAGTAATCGTACGGTTACTTTAAAAGTAATCGTACGATCACTAAGAAGTAATCGTACGATTACTTCTTACTTAGAAAAATTTTTGAAGTGAACTTTCATGAAAAAACCACTGCCCATTCGTAGCCAAAGTAATCGCACGATTACTTTCATGTAATCGTACGATTACATAAAAGTAATCGTACGATTACTTTCGAAAGGGCATCAAGTCGGGTTAAAACAAAAGTCTTGCCAGTTCCTCTCCCTCTCCATCCCGTAAGCAATACACCCCCCTCCTCTTCCCTCTGCAACCACGAGCAGCCACCACCACCTGCCACCAACGCCGCCTCCCAGTCCGCCGCACGTCCGCACAATCTCTCATCTCTCACCACCTTCGTCTCTTCTCTCTCTCTCACACAACCCAGCAGCCTTCTCTCCCTCTCACAGCCGAGCAAACCCCCATCGCCGCCGCCAACTCTCGCTCTCCGCCACGACCACCACCATCACCATCACAGAGCTATCACCACCGCGACCACCACTCTGGCGCTAGAAGGAGATTGGTGGTGAAATCGAAGAAGGAGGGCAAGCTAGGGTTTGAGAGTGAATCTGCAATTGGAGGGGATTGAGGTCGAATTTGAAGAAGATATTCGAGGGTTTCGACGGGGACACCGCAAGGAGCAAAAATCACAAGTCAATTGAAGAATTCGGAACAAAAATTTCGGCGACCCTAAATCAGCCCGGGTGGTCGAAATTCTGCAAATTCGTGCCCGTAAGACTTGATCCGGGCACGTAGGTACGTCCTAATCTCTCGCCCAATTTCCATATTCGAGTCTAGGCACAATTGAGTAAAAGCCCGATTTACTTTTTGTTGCGCTTAGAAGCGTGTTTGGGGGCGATTGATTAAAGTCCTAGGATTGTGTGCTACGTGTTTAATTGCCATATAACTGTACACAACTTGTCACTGTGCACGTTCTTGTTTTTGTTACATTACTTGTGTTATCTTGTTCTACTTGATTAAAATGAGTAAACGTGCGAGAACGAGTCGTGACAACGACCCAGACTACACATTACCTGGGGGAAGTGGGGGGAACGATTCTGACACGGAGACTGTTCAAAAGGGGGGTAACTCGGGTGCCCAATTGGTCATCCCGTTATCCCCTGAGCTTAGGGTGTTTACCACACCCGTACCATCCTCCTTGCCCCCAATTCGAAAGGGTCGTGGTCATGCGCCGGACGACAACAAGTTGGCAATTGATAGGGGCGGGGTTTATTGCGACTTTAGGTTTATTTCGGCAAGTGCCCAAGGGTATTACACGTCAAACCCTAGGATTAATAGAGGTGTTCAGGTTGAGAAACTGTTTCCACTAGAGGGATTGCCCGAAGACCTACAAAAGGTCGCGGAGGCTGAAAATTTTGCGGGGTGGATGGAATTAGTGAAAGAGAAAGCCAGTTCTGTGTTGACTCGTGAAATTTATGCAAATGCGAGACACACTGATGAGGGTGAGACGGCTAGGCTCAATGACCCTCGTGTCATTTATTGTCGTCGGAACTGGCTTGTTTTGTCCTCTGAGAACATCGCCGCAGCGCTTAAGTGGCCCCCGTTGACAGCACCCTGTCAATTTAAGGTTTATCTGAAGAAAGACCAGCAGGCGCTCATTAATGAGGTGTCAGCGTTTTGTTTTGCGGGAGTGCGAGGGGCCGACTGGGACAGGTCTAAAACCAATATCAGGCATTGGAAGCTCCCAGTCGGATACTTGCTACCTAAGCCACGGTGGCTTATTGAGCTGTTGGCGTCATGGGTGTTGGGAGTTTCGGCTCCCAATTACGTTGATTTTGAGGTGTGTGTCATGGCTTTGTGTCTATCGAGGGGGCATCGGATAGACATCCCTAGGCGGATTTTCCTGTATTTGCATGAGAGATTTGAAGAGAAAAATAGGAAATCTGTGGGCCATAGTTTCTTACTTTTGCACTTAGCTAAGAAGTGCGGGGCTGTCGTACCTGATGGAGAGCTAGACATCACACCCAAGGCTCCGAGAATGTTTGACAAAATCCCTGACCCGTTCAAGGATGTAGTGGTGATGGAGGCAGGAGCTAGTTCTAGACCTCCTACAGGAAAGGCTAAGAAAAGAGCCTCTTCCTCGCGAGCGGCTCCTACTCCTCCAGCTCCTACTCCTCCAGCTCCTATTCCTCCAGCTCCTACTCCCGTTCCACCTCCGCCTGTACCACCCCCTGTCGTTGACCCTGGCCAGCCGAGTGTGACCTTAGCGGACTTGATGTCCGAGTTGCGACTGACTAGGACTATGACCCTTAACTCCAATGGTCGGTCCCGTGACTATGTGGCGGACATGAGTGCTAGGCAGTTTGAGCATCATCGCAGTAGCTTGCGTAACCTCGGTCAGGGCCTCCGTCAGGTGAGTTTGCATCAGCACCGTCAGGACCAGTGGTTAGAGGCGTTGTCCACTCATGTGGGATTACCGAGAGATCAGTGGCCTAGTGGCCAAGAGACCTACCCTGGTGCCTACGAGTACCATTCGGATGCTTACTCCGGAGACCAGGACCAGGACGACGAGGATTCGTCCGAGTAGACTTACCACTCCCTGCATTTGAATGCTGAGTCTTTTCGTTTGCCTATGCATTCGTTGAGGACAACGACGCGTTCAAGTGTGGGGGGGTTCTCAGCCTTTTATTAGCCAAGTCCGTGTCTGTCTGCATTCACCAGTTACATATAGGTGTTAGGTTGTTTGTGTCAGTTGTGTAGTCCGTGTCGTGTTTATATATATTGTGTCCGTGTCGTTTGTGTCGTATTGTGAGTAGTTTATGTTTAGTGCACGTTTTATTTAATTGAGTCCACCTACCCAAATCGAGTCAGTTTCGAGTCTTCTTTCGAGTCGGCCCATGCATATAGAGTAGGGAATATTATAAAAAAAAAAAAAAAAAACAAAACAAAAATCTAAAAAAAAAAAAAAAATTGAAAACAAATTGAAAATTGAGAAAGGGCAATCAAAAGAAGCTTGAATTTGGAAAAATCGAGGAGTGTGAGAACTTTAGGCATAGGGTATGACGTGTGACCGAGAATGACAATTTGAGTTCCCCTTAGTATGTATAGAGAGACTTTCTTTACGGGAATACCTGCCTATTTTTTTTTAAAACACTTAAATGATTTTCAAAATCTAAAGTGTGTGCCTTGTTTTCTTACAAGAGATGAGCTAGGTGTGAGCTAAACAAGCCGAACATTCATGTGTACGTCTTAGGTAGTCGCCAACCCGCCTCGTAGTGGCACACGAAACAGCTGTGCGAGGTGTGTATTAGAGCACTCACTGCTTATAGAACTTACCTTGTAGGACCACTAGTGAACCCTATTTCGAACCTTGGATTCTTTGATAACCTCTGAACTTAGGGTGACGATTCTTGGCCTTCATCATCGATTGGTTAGAATCACCACTTTAGTGCGTCACGAGGGTGTTTGTAGTTGAGGGGGTTCGATGAGGGAGTGCTTCATGTTATATTTGTGTGAGTCTTACGTATCGCATATGCTTCATTTCTGATTATCGAGGGGAATGCGAGGGTGAGTGAGAGTAGGCTTGCGCACTTCGGTGTGGCGGTGTTCCATGCCATTACACCATGGACACAGTTGTGGAGAGCCGTGAGTGCGTGGCATCTAATACGCGCAAATTGGGTTGGGTGATTTAATTGGTGGATCGTGCTAGGGATCGTTTCTTTTCATCATCTTGGTGTAGGAGGATCGGTTGGATTAAGCACGAGACTTATATTGCTTTGATTACTTGAGAGGGGACATGGATATATTCTAGTGTGGGGATGTCGACTTTTGACTACGGACATAGAGATTGAGCTTGTGACGACTCCATCCCCATACTTGTACTTGGATTTGTTTGCGGCTTTGTTTGGTGGCACCGTGTATTTCATTGAGTTAGGGGGAGATGGATTTTACTTGTGATATATATTCATTGGATTGTTTACTTCCTCCCCTTAACGGGTTTTGTATGGCTTAACACTTGGAAGACCACTCGAGATATACGTTGTGACATTGTGTTTTGGATATTGAGAGATTTGAAAAAAAAAAAAAATAAATAAAATAAAAAAAAAAAAAAAAAAACAGAAAGAAAAAAAAAAAAATGAAAATGAAAAAAAAAAAGAGAGAAAAAAAGGAGAGATGAAATGAAGGAAGACAGTTTGAGCTTAATGAGGACCGAGTGGTGGAAGCAACTATTTCATTGACGGCGACGTTCATCTTGCGCATGTTTCACGACGGTGGCCACGGAGATCGTTATTGTACCGGGGTTTGAGGGGATCGAGGGCCGGAGATGGTGAGTTTCGGGTTGCGGGTCCTATCATCGTGGTGAGGGTGTGTGAGATGTGGGTTTTAACGTGAGAATGTGACGCTTAGGACTTGTTACTACATGATTATCCTTTTGTCCCTAAGCCTCTACATTTTAACCCGTTAGCGGAATAGGAGCTCGGACCTTGAATGTGGCTTAGCCTAGCGTAGCCTCTTATTTATCGGCACACGCGAAGAGGTAGGTTATTCTTATACGTAGTAAAGCTAGGCTTTCTATACTAACTAAGGGAAATTCTTGTTGTCAATTTTAGTTGCAATTCATACCTCGTACCTAGATTCTTCATCACTCCATGAGAACCGATTTGAGCTAATTGAGATTGCCCGATCTCGCCTAAAAAGACGTTTTGTGTATATTTGTGTTGTGTAGGATCGAGTCATATATTTGCATTGCATCATATTGTTGCATCGTTGAGTCTTGTATTGAGTCGTCGTGGGTATTGAGTCGGCTAATTGAGGTTAGTATGCAATTGGTAAGTTGAAAAGTATGCAATGGTCTTGGTTGGAACGGTTGACTCAAGAGGTGAGATGAGAGGAGGGAGGTTCGGATGATTTGAGATAGTTTGAGACTTGAATTGTTGCTCGGGACGCGCAACGGGTAAGTGTGGGGATATTTGATAACTCCATATTTGGAGTTATATTCTTATATGTTTTCTTACCGTTTTGCGTGTATTCCGATGCGTTTTGATAGATTTTGGATCATTTCTTGCTAAATTTGAGCATGTTGAGTCTTTGCACGTTAATGATGAGTCCGGGCACTTTTTGCATTGATTTTTGATATATTTTATCACGTTTGATCTTCCGGTATGTTTCTCGTGTTGTGGTTTTCAGGAACCGGGAGCTCGGGACGTGGCGTTGGAGCAAAAGTGAACTTCGGAAAAGTTGGAGGCTCAAAGGGATGCTCGGGAAGTGAAGACGAAAGGAAAAAAAAGCAAGAAGTTGAAGATTGAATGGAAGAGGATGAAAAGTAATCGTACACTTACCTCAAGGTAATCGTACGATTACCTTCATCCAGAAGTAATCGTACGATTACTTGAAGGTGATCGTACGATTACCTGAGAGGCAAGTAATCGTACGATCACATCAAGGTAATCGTACGATTACCTCAGGCGGCCAGGATCGAATTTTTGGGCTGTTTTCGCTATTTTGGCATAGTTTTGGGAGTTTGAAGCCACAAAAGACTTAGGAAACATTGGGGAACGACATTCAACATCAGAACACACCTTGGAAGTCGTGCTTGGAGTGCTTGGGAGCTAGGTCGAGAGCTTGGATCATCCGTTTGGCTTCTCTTCTTCTTTTCTTCTCTAGATTTTGATACTTGATCATGAAACTTTGTATTATGAACATGAGTATGAGTAGCTAAACCCTTATTTTGGGATATCTCGTAGGAAACTAGGGTTTGATCACTACAACTTGTGGTTTATGGATTTACTCTCATGCTTTTGAGCTTAATTGATGATTTCTTATCTAGTTATGTGTATTTCATGTTTTTAATTCATCTTTTCTATTGATAGACGTATTAATAGGATTGTGCTAGGTTATGAACGATAGAGGAATCTACGTTTGTTGCCCGGAAAATTGAAATACACACTAGCCGTATCTAGGGTTGAGGAATCTTGCTAGTTAGCTAAGAACAAGAGTAGAAATTAGTATCGTAATGCATGCTTGAACTTGAGTAAGCTAGAGGAATCAGTTACGATAGTTTCGGCATAGATATTGGTTGAGACATCTTCAATATACAATTGCTCGTTTAACTAGAAAAATAAATCATCGTGTTAGCAAAACATAAACCCAACGTAGTGTGACATCCCTAGTGATCCGTAGAGATATCCTGAATTTAATTACATTTGATAAACAACAATATCAACCCGTGCTCGTTAATCTTGAAATAATTCTTTGAATTATTTGAGATAATTGTTATTTTAATATTTAGTAGGATTAGAAATCACAAAACAACTGCGCTTTGCCCACATAAAGAACAAACTTAATAGTTAGTTACACGAAGTCCTTTGGGTTCGACAATCCGGACTTTTCCGATTATTACTGCACCGACAACTGTGCACTTGCAGTTGGAGCGTGTCACCCCTAAGGTGCACTCCCACTATTGAGAGTACGTCTTGAGCAAGTCTTGAACTTCTTGCCTCATGGATCTCGCCTCATCTCGAGTGCTCCTTGAAGCTTCCCTGTTCGTCTTTTTGCTCCATGCACCTCGCGCCATAGCTTTTGGTTTGGCCACCTCTCTTGAAGCTTCTATTCTTCAATCTTCACTAAATATCTTATTTCTAAGAAGTAACCTCTAATAGGCGATTTAGATGAGAAGAGAAGACAATAGAGTATGTAGAGAGGCACGACACGCAGGCCGTATTTTAATTTATTACATATTCAAAACCAAAACCAAATATAAAACCATCTAAGCCACATCCATGCATCAAACACATCCATTCAACCCACAACAGCATGTATAATAATAAAATAAACATACTGGAATTTTCTGGAAATTTCCAGAATTAAAGAATAATTACTGGAAATTAATAAGCAATAAATCAATCAACTAATAAGATCGAAAATCGCTCCCAACTACCTAGGATCTCACCTCCTATCTCATAAGGTAGGGAAAAATGTCCTAAGTCTCCAGAAAAAATTTGGGCTCAAAACAGTGTGTTTAAGGACGTCTAATTGCCTCGGGAAGTGTGCTAAACCCTAATTAATTAATCTGGAAAATAATAAAATTTTCTATTTTTCCAAAAATTATGAAAAAATCCCAGAAAATAGGAAATTTAATTCTGAGCATGTAGAAAAAAATTTGGTGAAAAATAGTGGCCGGAGGAGGGCTCACGCGCCCACACGCGCCGCCGCGCGTGGGCGAGCCCGCCTCCGTCACGCGCCGACGCGGCCCGAGTGCCACGTCAGCATGCCACGTGGCATGCAACGTCAGCCATGTGCTGACGTCAGCTGCCACGTTACCCTCCACATCACCATGCCACGTCAGCAGCCCGCGTGGCTGCCACGTCACCTGCCACGTCAGCAATTGCTGACGTGGCACCACCACGTCATCATGCCACGTCAGCCCTAGCTGACGTCAGCAAGTCCGCCGCCGCCCTTTGGCGCGTGCGGCGCGTGGCGGCGCGTGGCCGCGCGTGGAGGCGGCGTCGGTGGCGCGTGAGGCCCACGCGCCGCCTTCCCGGCCTCCGTTTCCGGCGATCTTTACATCGTTGGAATCGTCGTTTCACGTAGATCAAGATTATGTATTCAAAACCCAATTTTAACATGTTTTGAAAAAATCTTTTTACTGCTCAGATCAATCAGTCCAGATTTATACTGTTTCGAATCTTAGAAAATTCATAACTAATTCTCTGTTCGTCCAAAAATTACAAAATTTATATTTCTGGAATCCTTGTGAAAAACCCTATCTAACCATATAGGTTTTACTAACAGATTATGAAATTTCAAAAACTCGAATTTTTTATCTGATTCGGGAACGCATAACTAGGCACGAAAAACAAGCCTAAGGCTCTGATACCAATGAAGGACGTACTTGATCTAACATATTCAGATCTACAACATGAACTAAAGCGGAATATTCATGTGTTTACCTTGTCTTCCTTAGCTCCTAAGCGCAGCGGATGATCGTAGGGTGCTTGCTTTCACGTGCTCTTCTTGCTCCCACAATCTGGCTCGAATCACTAGGACGAGAGCTCTGATCCACACCAAGTTCCACCCAATGGAGGCTAGTTGAAGAGAGAGTCTAGGGTTTACTGTATTATGATCAGCACATGATCTCTACAGTAGTGTGTATTATTATGTCTCTAGCACACATATTAATCTAGGAGGCTGTCTCCTTATATAGACAGACTTATACCTAATTGCAACGTACCCCCTAGGGTTGATGTCCTTGCTACTAACCCCATAAGGTTTGAGCTTGTCTCACCTAAACCCATAAGTTTAGGATAATTGCATTGTGCACCCCACATGGGCGCACATAATGCTAACATGGTAAAAATAAAATTGGGAAGAAAGAGCTGGGACAGAGTGATACGTCCAATCTAGGATACACCTTGACGATACCTGTTGGAGATGGGTGGTGACACAAATAAAAGTGCTTTCACTCTCCTTGTCTCCTTCTTCCGACGGGTCCCTTGTATACTGAGATAGTGTTTTCCACTTAATTATATAGGGAATTCTTCTGAAACACCGGCTGTATTAGATATTCACCTGCTTCTAGAATAAATTCCCAATGAAAGTGGCCACCACCATCTCGTGGTACAAGGGAAGACTCATGTTGAAGAAGCGGTCGAAGAGGATGGGATCGCTTTCATCTGGGTCGTCATCCATTTTCGACGGTGGCGTCCCCGCGCATCCTAGATTGTACATACAGAGTTTACTGATCACTTCAGAAAAGCAAAATATTGCTCCGTTTGAGGCGACGAAGAAGATAAAAGCAAAGAAGCAAAACACGGCTCCGTCGGATTGGCAGAAAAAATATTTTACAGGGCAAAATATTCTACATGTAAATTATTATTTGTGAAGAATATTTCCCAATACAACTGGTTTCAGATGTTGGGCTAATATTTGAAAATTATTTTACTGGTACATTGGATAAATATAAATTTTTTAAAATCTTCACCATGTAATTTGTTGGCTTAATGGACACACATTTGATATTCGTTTACAGGATCGGCATCAAATCTCTCAATATAATTTTTTATGAATTTACATTGTCTGGATAGTGCCGACGACAACATAAGCAGAGGAGGCTGCAGTGGTTCAGTTGGTGGCAACAGTGATGGTGGGAGAGTTGGTCTACACAATATAAAAAATGACTTACGGATTTCAAACTTGTACATCAATTTTCATCGTTTAAGAAAAAATATTTTTCTCAGTAAATAAACCAGTCTAACTATCTCAGACACCAACCAAATCTAAACGCTCCAGTTTAGAGATCTGCAACACATAAATTGTTGGTAAACATGAAGAGACTCCAAGATACAAACTCAAAAGAGTACGGACACTCTTTAATTGTTTTCCAAACATATTACTCCCAGAAAGTGGAAGTTCTAGAAAACTATGAAGCTCGAACACTCGAAAATAGGAGCCCTGTATTCAAACGATTCGAAGAAATCCAAGGTTGAAATCTCTGTGGCTAATACTGTTTTTGGCAACAACAGATAACCGTTGTTAGTATTGTTTGTAGCTCAGTTTTTGGCCACGGTAGCTAAATGTGGCGAACAAATTTATTCCCCGACAAATGTAGGTCATTTAGCCGCATGTGTCTCCCGTGGTCAATGTACTTATTTGTAAAAAAATTAAATCAATTAGCACAATCCATGCTTGCCCCAAAACCAATTCTTACACGGAATGTAATTTGAAAATTAAAAACTGGACACAATACCATATATATACACAATTGGACCAGTTCGCTTAACACGTCAAGTTTGCCTTGAAGGTTCAAAATCGGTATCAAATTATACAGAGTGCTGCAACGAGTGGGCAATTTAACAACGTTTTGGGACATCCTATAAATTTTTAGAAGTTAAAATTAACGTACTTACAAAATGCAAAATGAGTTGAATGTTGACAACAAAGGCGTGCTTGATTGCAGAGTCCATTCTGCATTTAAGAAAGTTAAAAGAACGAAAACACGATTATTGCCTACAATCATACACATATCACAAGAATGTTAAGAAAGTGCACGGCTACAAAAACTAACAGAGAAGAGTTTCAAATGAAATGTTAGCTTTCTTACATAATTGTTACAGTTTTATGTTGTGTGGGTAGCTAGTTGCAATTACTAGTAACTTTGTTGTTAGGGTTGTTCTGTAATTAGTTCTTACTACAATGACTAGGTTTGTAATTTATCAGTTGATATAAATTCATGTATTGGGGAACATTTTTCAATTTTGGAATGAAAATTCATTTTTCCTCTTTCATCTTCTCTCAAATTTGATATGGTATCAGAGCCAAATCACTCCGGTGATGTTCGATTCATGGTCGCCGTTCCTCTCCGGCAGGTCTGAGGTCGTCGATTTCATCATTTCTCTTCTCGGCACCTTCTGATTGATCTTCCGTCATGCCTCCTACAGAGGATTCATCGTCGCATGGTGCTCGGCAGTTGAATCTCAGTTCTGCGTCGCCGTACTTCCTCAGTCACTCAGAATCTCCAGGTATCGTGCTCGTCTCTCAGGTTCTAACAGGAGAGAATTATAACACTTGGAGCCGTTCAATTTTGGTTGCGCTTAAAGAGAAGAATAAGTTAGGGTTTATCAATGGCTCTCTCTCTGAATCTGAAATTGATGATCCTTTGCATGAGTACTGGATTAGATGTGATAATATGGTGATATCATGGTTGCTCAATTCAGTTTCTAAGGAGATTTCAGCTAGCATTGTTTATCATGAAACAGCTCTTGCCATTTGGAATGACTTGAAAGCTGGATATTCGCAGAAAAATTTGCCTCGTATATTTCAATTGTCTACTGCAATTGCTGAGCTTAGACAAGGTGATCTAGGAGTTACTGCTTATTTTACAAAATTGAAGTCTCTGTGGGATGAAATGTCCAACTACAAGTCTATTCCTACATGTGTTTGTGGTGTTTTGAAGAATTGCAGTTGTCAAATTGTTAGTACTATTATGAAAAGCTATGAGCAAGACTGCATTCTCAAATTTCTTATGGGCCTCAATGAGAACTATACTACTGTGAGAGATCAGATACTTCTCACAGAGCCTCTACCAGATCTTCTGGCAATTTTCTCTAAAGTGGTTCAACAAGAGAGGCAAACTGAAATCAAAGGTCATCATGTCTCCAATTCTCACAATGTGGCATTGTTAGCTCATCAAACATCTACTTCTAATGAGCCAGCTTCATTAGCAGCTCAATTTACTACTCAGTCACAGAATGCACACAAGTATAATGCCAAAAATAGACCTCAATGCACTTATTGTGGATGGCAATGACATACAAGGGATAAATGCTATAAGCTTCATGGCTTTCCTCCAGGATTCAAGTTCAAGAAGTCTTATGGAAATTCTTCTCGGGGTTCATCTCAGGGGCAGCCTCCATTTCACACAGGTTCTAGAGTTAATAGTGTGCAAGGCTCTTTAAATATGTTGCAGGATCAACCACTTTCCAATTCAGGGGGCCAGGACAAAATTACTCTTACTCATAATGAATGTGCTCAGCTTATGAAGTTGCTTGGAGATAAAATACAGCTTTCATCTTCAAGTTCAGTCAGCTCTTATGGTTCTTCCCAGACTGCAGAAGGATTCTCTTCTGCAGATTCTCCTTTCAGCACATCATTTCTGGTATGGCTTAGTCTTACATATCTAGTGGAGTTGTCAATAACTTTGCATTTGCTTCTTTATTGACTGATGCATCTTCTTCTTCTTCACATTATTCCTGGATTTTGGATAGTGGTGCCACTGATCACATGTCATCTTCTTTGTCTCATTTTAAAACAGCCACTCCTGTCACTAATGCATATGTGCACCTCCCTAATGGCTTATCTGTTGTTGTGACACATATAGGTGTTGTCAAAATCAATCAACATTTGACTTTGACAAATGTCTTATGTGTTCCCTCTTTCAAGTTCAATTTGATCTCTATTTCCAAGTTGATTTCTTCACTAAATTGTTGTGTTCATTACTCTAATGATGGATGGATTATTCAAGATCAAAATAATAATCATGTGCTGGGTAAAGGAGTTAAGAAAGATGGTTTTTATCTTCTCATGTCTTCTCCTCCTACTGTTGCTTGTAATTCTGTGATCAGTCCTGTCATCTGGCATCACAGGTTAGGTCATTTACCTGACCATAAACTGCAAATGGTAGTTCCTCAATTGAAAGAAAAGACTCTAAATACATCTCCTTGTGACACATGTCATCTTGCTAAGCAGAAAAGGCTTCCTTTCCCTGTTTCCACCTCTGTTTCTCCTGCTGTTTTTCACTTAATTCATTGTGATACTTGGGGCCCTTATAAGGTCATGTCTCATGGGGGTATAGATACTTTCTCACCATTGTAGATGATTTCAGTAGAGCAACTTGGGTCTATCTAATGAGATCCAAGACTGAAGTCTCTACTCTCTTACCAGCTTTCCATGCTTTAATTCATACTCAATTTGGACATTACATTAAATTCATTAGAACTAACAATGCACCTGAATATGAATTGCATGAGTTCTTTACCAAAAATGGCATTCTACATCAACACTCTTGTGTGGAAACTCCTCAGCAGAATTCAATTGTTGAAAGAAAACATCAGCACTTGCTAAATGTCTCAAGGGATCTTAGATTTCAATCTCATGCACCATTGTCTGTGTGGGGAGAATGTGTTTTGACTGCTGCCTATCTCATTAATAGAACACTTTCTGTCTCTCTGCATCATAAAACTCCATATGAACTGTTATATGGTGTTGCTCCCTCTTATGATCATTTGAAATCTTTTGGTTGCCTTTGTTATGTCTCTACTCTTCTTCAAGGAAGAAATAAATTTTCCCCTAGAGCCACAAAGTGTGTTTTTGTTGGTTACCCTTTTGGGGTCAAAGGTTACAAGGTCTATATTCTAGACACACACACCATTACTGTTAGCAGAAATGTGATTTTCTATGAAGATGCATTTCCTTTTTCATGCTCCTCTCCTGCAGTTTCTCTTCCTTCTCTGCCTGTTGCTATTATTTCTGCTGATTTAAATCACTCAGAAGACATGGTTACTTCTCTGGATCATGATTCTTCTTCACTTTCTCCTGAACTTTTAACTAGCACAGTCTCTAATCATGCACCTGTTAGACACTCCACTAGGTCTAGACATTTGCCATCTTATTTGCAGGATTATCAATTGAATTGCAAGACCTGTCATCTTGCTTATAGCACAGAGCATGATTTGGGTTCCTATTTGTCATATGACAATGTCTCTACTGCACACAAGGCTCTGTTAGTTGCTACTTCTGCTGTAACTGAACCCAAGACTTATAAAGAAGCAGCTGCTTCTCCTCATTGGCAGCTAGCCATGCAACAAGAGCTGGATGCTCTTGTTAACAACAAAACTTGGCATTTTGTTCACTTGCCTCCAAATCACCATACTATTGGTTGTAAATGGATTTACAAAATCAAGCATCATTCAGATGGTAGTATTGAAAGGTATAAGGCAAGATTGGTGGCAAAGGGGTATACACAAACTGAGGGTTTAGATTACTTTGATACTTTCTCTCCAGTAGCAAAATTAGCTACTGTTAAGTGTGTCTTGGCTGTAGCTGCAGTTAAAGATTGGCATCTCCTTCAATTGGATATTAATAATGCTTTTTTGAATGGAGATTTGAATGAGGATGTGTACATGGATGTACCTCCTGGTGTTGTTCCTCCCTCTTTTGATATGGTGTGTAAGCTAGATAAGTCTTTATATGGACTCAAGCAAGCTTCCAGGCAGTGGTTTGAAATTTTTTCATCTACTCTTGTCTCTTTGGGTTTTGTTCAATCCAAAGGAGACTACACATTGTTCACATTGCAAGTTGGAGATTGCTTTGCTGCACTTTTAGTTTATGTTGATGATATTGTTCTTGCTGGGAACAAAATCTCTTTTCTCCAAGACCTTAAGAAACAGCTGCAGAGTCACTTTCATCTTAAAGATCTGGGTAATTTGAGTTTTTTCTTGGGGTTTGAAGTTTATAGAACTCCTGAAGGCATCTCTCTTTCTCAGAAAAAATTTGCTCATGATGTTCTTCAAGACACTGGGTTTCTGGGCTGCAAGCCTGCATCCACTCCCATGGAATCTAATTGCAATATTAGTGCTGAATCTGGAGATTTATTGGATGCTGCTGATATTACTTCATATAGAAAGCTTATTGGAAGACTTCTCTATCTCTGCAACACTAGACCTGACCTTACCTATGCAGTTCATAGGCTTAGTCAGTATGTCTCTAGCCCCAGAACTTCTCATATGGATGCTGCTCATAGGGTGCTGAGATATCTCAAAACAACTCTAGGTCAAGGCACTTATTTTGCTAAGTCTTCATCTCTTTCTCTTAAAGCTTTTTCTGATTCAGACTGGGCTACCTGTCCTGATACAAGAAGATCCACTACTGGTTATCTTGTCTATTTGGGTGATTCTTTAATCTCTTGGAGATCCAAGAAGCAAGACATTGTTTCTGGAAGTTCTGCAGAAGCTGAATACAGGAGCATGGCTGCAACTTCTTGTGAAGTGAAATGGTTAGAGTTTATTCTTCATGATCTGCATATTGACCAGTCTTCTGTTCCAGTTCTGTATTGTGATAGCAACTCTGCTATTCACATTGCTAATAACCCAGTCTTTCATGACAGAACCAAGCACATTGAGCTTGATTGTCATTTAATCAGAGATAAATTGGTGGCTGGTGAGTTGAAGCTTCTCCATGTTAATTCCAAGCATCAGCTGGCAGATATTCTCACCAAGCCTCTGGGTTGTGCTTCTTTTCAATTTCTGCTTGCTAAGTTGGGAGTAAACAATGTTTACTCTCCAACTTAAGGGGGCCTGTTAGCTTTCTTACATAATTGTTACAGTTTTATGTTGTGTGGGTAGGTAGTTGCAATTACTAGTAACTTTGTTGTTAGGGTTGTTCTGTAATTAGTTCTTACTACAAGGACTAGGTTTGCAATTTATCAGTTAATATAAATTCATGTATTGGGGAACATTTTTCAATTTTGGAATGAAAATTCATTTTCCCTCTTTCATCTTCTCTCAAATTTGATATGGAAAATGACAAAAACATTTCCAGTAATACCGAAGCTAGAAACAGGACCAACGTCGTATCATAAGAGCAATTTATCTATTGTAAGAATGCAAGATCTAATTTCATAACATTGTTTCTGATGGTTTTTAATTTCAAAACTATCAGGCCCTCTCATGTTTCAAAACCAAGATCGGAAGTAATTTGCAGCAGTAGTCATGGCTTTTTTACTTTATATCTTGCTGATTCGGGTAGCTGAGATTGATCCCTTTTATCAACACAAGACTTGTACTAGCTGTCATAAAAAGCACCTTGTCATCATCCCCATCATACGACCCCTATTACGATAAGTATGGCTGCTTTCAATTTGTTATTTTATTGATACCTTTATTTAGATATAAGAATAAGATCATGCAATTTTATATGTTATTAAATGCATCACCAAAAACAACATCAAACTAGAACTGAAGGTACCTGTAAAATGACTTGGTTAGTTTTGCTGTTCAGCACTTGCAGCATGAGGTGAAACAAGGCTAACCAAGCATACATCCGATCTGTTGCCAACAACTTTACGAATTATCTCAAAAGACCCATCATGAGTGCCTATCTTACCGTCAACCCCGCCATTGAGCAACAGGGACTTCTTACCGTCTCTCAAAGTTGCATCGAATAAATCCACCAGGATAAGAAATAAAATCTCCTAGTTGAAGGGTCACTTTTGTCCAAAACTTGTCCACTAGCAGCAAATACGAGTAAATTAAGATCCATCAAGGCACCCAACCTAGAGTGAATTCAGGTATTTTGACAGACACTTGGGTTGGGAAAACATTCGATAATCGTCTGCATAGTTAGTAAAATACGATACGAGAATAAAACGTGGTACGTACATGTATTATACGATTTTATGTTAATGGTACGTTAGTATAAATTCAGGTTAAAAATACGAGATTTGATTAATTCGAGTTTTCAATACGTACCTGTATAATTCATATACAAGTTATTCATTCGGGATAAAAAATACGGGTGCAATTCTTAGTGTTGTAATACATATGATGAATTCTTTATGTCCAATATTCTTGTCTATTCATATATTTTCTTAAATATACAAAATTAGTTTATAAAATTTGTACTCTTTTATTATTGACTCCTATAAATTCTCTTTATTTACTCAGATACTAACATCTCATATGCTAACATGTTTGATTATTAACAAATTATGTCAAAAATAAATAATATTATCAACACATAAGACTCAAGATATGCACACAGATAAATATATATATATATATATATAATATTATATACATTTAGGCATATATTTCATGTATAATTATCACTAGTTTAAATTAGTAATTACAAAGTTTTATAACAATATTTGCAAAGTTTTATAATAATAAATAGTTACAATAGGAAAATAGTAATAACATATTTATTATAACTAATTACTACAAGTTTAAAAAAAAGTTATAATTGCTCACTATGAGTTATAATAATTTTTTTTGAGGAAAGTGAGTTATAATAATTTTTGTAACAGAACTCCTGTTTCAGAGCTCCGTTACCAGTTTGTTATAACGTGTGGGTATTCGAGCAATAACGACGAAAGCAAAACAAGAACGAGACAGATATTTAACGTGGTTCACTAACGAATTCGTAACGAACCCGCTAGCTAATCCACGGCCAGAACCAGATATTTTATTGAGAAGAGCACCCGATTACAATGCACGCCGTGGCCAGAACGGCTACGGCGGCCACCCGAAACACCCACGCACACGCGCACACGAGAGGCTTTCAAATTTACTGAATTACTCTATGTGTTATCAACCCGTGCGTGTTTTTAATGTTGTAAACCAACTCATTTATATACTCACATGTGTGGTGGCCAGTGGCGGTGGTGTAATACTCCGTATTTTACATAAGGGGTAATTTAGTAATTTGGCGGAATAATAATATTTTAAGTTGCGAGTAGTAATTTGGTTAATTTCCTGAAAATTTATTAGGCGGGAAATTCGTGTGAGAATTTAGAGCGAGACGGTCAATTT
Source organism: Linanthus parryae (assembly GCA_023055425.1). Taxonomy (NCBI): domain Eukaryota; kingdom Viridiplantae; phylum Streptophyta; class Magnoliopsida; order Ericales; family Polemoniaceae; genus Linanthus; species Linanthus parryae. Next base: position 7,622,653 of record JALGPY010000002.1, read on the forward strand.
TTACGCTATTTCTTTTATTTTTTGGACAACATCGCGGTAACGACCACCGCGTTAACCTGTACATTTGCCACACCCAAACAAAATCTCCTTTTCCCATTATTTAAAACCCATTTATTTTTCTCTCTATTTCCTTTTTGTTTCTTTGTCTTCACGACCACGGAAACAACGCCGCCCCAACTACACCGAAACCATCACCGCCCTCACCATCACCGCCCTCATTCCCCCTATTTAAACCCAGCAAGCCTCCTCCCTTGGCACATCCACCAGCCACCGCTCTCTCTCTCTCTATCATCTTTGTCTTCTCCGGCGAGAAACCACCAACAACCACGGCACCACCATCACCATCGTCATCACCCTCACCTCCACCCACTGTTTCTGTGCTGTGTCACCCTCCATCCGCCTCTCTGAAAATCAGAAAGAACAGCAGCAACAACAGCAGTTGGTGGCAGCAGCTAGAAGCCACCACCACTGCCGCTAGGCCGTCGGGAACAAGCACCCACCATCACAACCATCGACACCAATATCACCCCCACCTCTCTGTCCCTCTCTCTCTCTGTCTTGTTCCTCCCAGCCGCAGCAGCAAGCAGTGGCGAAGCCACCCACTGCCGCCACCATTCCCGACGGGAAACACCCACCCAAGCTCCACCACCACTGTGGTCTCTTCCCTCTCCACCTCTGTTACTCTCTCGATCCTATCATCTCTATTCAGAACCCATAAGAAGAAACTGAAACAGAGCAACAACAAGCAGCGGCATTAGTTGAAGAAGATCGCCGGCAAACTCCATTCTTTCCGGCGAGAGTTTTGGACCAACCAACCCAACGCCACCCAGCTTGAAACGACCCGGGATCTCGGTTCAGGGTTAAATAGACAATCGATAACTAAAAGTAGAATTATGTTATTAAGATTACATTTCATTTAGTGTATACAACAAATCTTGTCGAAATAAGTTTACAAAAAAATTAAATAAATAAAAAGTGCGTGATATTCTAAATGATCTAACTTAAGCACGCAGCTTCGTCTCGATTCGCGTTCCCATTCCCCAACCTTGATTGATGACCTGCGGTTTTAAAATGGCAAATGCCGACGCAGTTTTGAAGAAATGATCAGTAAAAACTGAGTAAATACATACTACGACATGTAAAGCAACGAGTGGCACAGAAGCATGAGTTGAAACAAATCATAAGATTTAAACAGTAAAACTATCATGTTGAGAATTTGGAACAACTGGAAGTAACCGAGTAACAAAACCTCTCAATTTCATAACATTGAGAAACCACGAGTAGTTGGTAACATATCCAGGATAAACAAGTCCATTTAAGAGAATAACTTAGTTCATGAGTAGCCAAAGCATTTCAAATCATTTCAATTGATTAGGGCAATCCAGAGCCACAAACAACATTAATAGAGTAATCAAACTTTCTTTCAATTCCAATTTAACCGTTAAGTTTAGCTGAGGCATGTCCAGAGCCACTAGCAGGATCGATGTAGACAGAGGGATCACGAAATAATCACTAAGGGTTCCTTCTAGGGTCTATCAAACCCTATTTCACCCGAGCGTTAAAGGAGCCCATTCGTCAACCCCGCTCACAACATTAGCTAAAAGGACTTAAGTGTCGACACTCCTATACCGTAGTGACCCTTACAAGTATAAGTAGCACTCTATAGCTCTATAAACCCCTTGGCCTCAATATCTTGATACATTTTGGCTCATCGGGGGCGGATTTGTGAACATTAACGTTCTATCCAATAATAAGAAGCATTGCTTCAATGGTCTTAGCCATAAGAAAATGGAGGATCGCTTGATGCCTCCCATTAATAACAGTACTCTGTACATCGTCCTAAGTCTATTAGAGGTATTTTTTTCTTCTCTTTCACATAACCAGAATCATAATATCAACATTTCACAAGTAATTTCCGAGAGTTCTCAAAGGAGATGAATAAAATAGTTTAACAACATTCGAGTGGAAAACATGCATTCTCATACTTTTTCATATAACAAGTATTCATTTGAAACATCAAACACATGCGCACATTCGATATGAAAAGGCCGTACATATGTACTTACCACTGAGATGATGCACAATTAAAAGCAAGAAACTAAGCCTAGCACTCCGACGACAACCGCTCTCTCCTACGAGGTCGATGTCTACAATCACGCGTATGACGTACTCGTTACAACCAATCAAACATGCATAATAAAAATGCAAACCTACATGTACATAGTCATAAATTTCACTAATGCACATATAATGATGTTTAAATATCAAAACAAGTCCAACAAAACACCTAGAAGTTCAAAAATTCAAGTTTTCTAAAAAATGTGAAACTACAATTCTGGACAGAGTTGTAGCTCTGACTTTGGAGACATATTTACCATATCAAATCATCTCCTAAAATTTGAAATTAATGTATGATGAACCTACATGTGTCTAATTTCAGAAACACCAAGAAAATCATGCATAGCTATTATAAAACTCAAGTTACAAAAATAACAAACACTGCTATGCAGAGACAAGTTTGGAAGAAAGTTTAAACTTTGAAGAACAATTACTACTACTTGAAGAATAGAAAAAATGCCCATATTCTCCAGAATGAATCCCTTATGTGTCTAGTTTCATCACAAGAAAGATTTGGTGCCATAGGTTTCTGGAAATGAGATTTTTAACAAAAATGGTAAAACTTGTCCAAAAACAGAGTTTCAGAAAACTTGCAACTTAGAATGAGCATATCTCCCTAACCAAGCTATGGAGTTAAATTTTCTTTCAAAATGACCCTCTACGAGTCTAGTTTCAGAATATGAATGATTTAAAAATTCTACATAGACAAAATTTAGAGATAATATACGTTTTTCACAAACTGGTCAGATTGTAAAAATGTGCAATTTTCACCTAGAGCGCTTAAAACATGATCAAATCAATTATATGACACATGCAACTTATAGAGACTTGATTTTCACCCAAATTACATCATTTAGGCATTAATTAAGACTTTTACATGCTCTTGACACAAATGATCAAAATTTTCTTGACATGCAAGTGCAACTACCAAGATTTTACAAAGTGCATATGTGTTTTAGTGTGAGTTTCATGAAATAGTCAAAATTTTGGAGTCAATCACATGATCTAACCATGAAAATGAAGAATCAAGCATGGAGATGAAGAAAACTAAGATGAAATTTCATCAATCAAAGCAAAAGATGGACATGCATAAATGAATTCAAGACTAGAAGAAAGTTTACCCAAAGATTCAAGAAATGGTGGAGGAAAAGAGTGAAATTGACCTTCAATCCTTGAGAAGAACGATGAAATAACTCCCCTCCATGATCATACTATGCTTGGACTAAAGGTTTTCATGTTTTGGAGGCTTGAAAATGAAGATTTGATGGTGTTTTGTGAAGGTCAACACCAAAAAAACGGGAATGGAGATATTGAGAGAGAGAAGAAAGCATGTATGGGTGTTCTTGAAGAGAAAATCATATGAATAATTGAGGGAGAAAGAGATAGGAAGTTGTGGTGATGAATGGGATGAGTGATGGTGAGTTGGTGTAAGTATAAGAGTGTGTACATGTGTAGATTTTCATAAGTAGTGTTATTTTAATAGGAGTATAAATAAGAATGAATTATTTTATTGGTGTTGACCAAAGTGATGGAGGTGGTAGTTGGTTGTAATTAGAACAAAATTAGAGGAGTTGTGGATGGGGCTAAAGAATTGATAGCCAAAAATTAAGGGGTAAAAAATGCAATTAAAAAGTCTCACAACACCATAGTTGGGGTAGGAATTGGATTACTACGAGAATGAGGGTTGACATGCAAATACAAGAAATTTAAGATAACTACAAAATTCCATAAGCAAGAGGGGTATAAATGAGAAGTGCCAAAAATTTAGGGGTGAAAAGATAATTTCCAATTAGTAGCTCACACATATAGGTTAATTTTCATAAATAATTAATTTTTCAGAAAATTTCAAATACACCACTTTGTATATAAATGTTAAAATCAAATTTTAGAAAACTACAAGTATATCTCAAGTATACAAATAAGTTTCGTATAGTATCATCCAAGTTTCAAAAACTTCAAAATAACCCCAAATTGAAAATTGATATCATCATAGATGTCAATTAACACCATTATACTTTAAAATTAAGAAAAGTCATTGATATGTTTGAAATACTAATTTCTCTAAATTTTCACATATTTTTCCGAAATGACCAAATAACCCCTTACTTAAATACGGGGTATTACACAGCTCCTTTCCTCCGTCTATCAAGACTCAATGAGGTCCGACCGTGCTTCTGGTGGTCTCAGCCAAGCCCAGAATTGACCAGAGAAAGCTCCTTCGGCCACCATCACCGGCGGAAATTCCGACGACCCGACCCGCCTCATTACTCGGCCATTTCTTGCTGTTCTTCAGCTAGGTATGCTCAAAATCGTCTTCTCAGTTGTCTCTAGTTTTCAAAATCTTATTTCTAGGGCTTAGAGTTTGAATCCATGTTTTGATCGGGTGAGAGAAAATGTTGTTCATAATGGGGGCCGAATTGCCATTTTCAAAAACTGCTAGGAGGGGGCTGACTTTTACTTGAGTTATTGTTGGGGGGGGGGGGGGGCTGATTCTATTTCATTATTGAATTTGTTTTTTTATTTAACTTTTTACTATAAAATCAATTTGTAAAATATCATCCCCATATTTATTTTTCATAAGATATTTATGAATGCTTGGAAAATAATGTTGTTCTTAATACTAGAAAACCGCCTTTATTTATTCACAAGAAATAGTCACCTTCAAATAGTAATTATGCTTTTTACCAACATGAATATTTGTTTGAAATTAATATTGTTGTATTCAAAAATAGTCACTTTAGCTAAAATAATTCTTTCTAAATATAATGCTCTTTCTTACTAGTGCTACTAAAATTATTTGTTTATTTTAAATAAATATAACTTTAGTTATGTAATAACGAATTTATTTTGGAAATACTTCTTTAATTATTTATGAGTATATGACTTGAAAATGGGGTTTATTGGGGATTCTGAGAGCAATGAACTTAGTAATCACCTAGACGAGCCTTGCTTTATTTATTAATATTGTCGTTGTGACTATAGAATTGGTAATTGTGGACGACATGTTAACAGATAAGGACTCCGAACATCCGTATGAGCTGTATGTGACAAATGTTGTCGAATAAAGGTGAGATTACATGCTTAGCCTAGCGTGCCTAGCTCTTTTCGTGTCAGATTGTGATTTATGTTTCTGTCTCAAAATATAACTGTTATTATTTGTTTATACTTGTCAAATATTTGAACTGTTGGCTACTGCTCTTGATAACTTTCACGCAATAATTAATATTCCGTTGATGATGTAAAGTGGAAAGGATTCGCATGTACCGGAACCAGTTCGGGTTTAATCCCCTGGGCACAGGTCCCTAAAATTCATTACGGGTGATGATTCCCTGGGCTTTGGTCCCTAAAGATATGGCACTACGTGCACCCCGACTCTTTTCGCCGTAGGCTGGAGTACTGCTTCTAGATAACACTCCTTTGATTGACGCTCTTAGGAGGGTGTTGCAACACTTAAGGTCTAGAATGTCTGATTGTGGTCACTGGTCTACCCGGGTACTGTGAAATGAATAAATGATGATTTGACTGCCTGGCTGGCTTTATTATTATTGGGATGCCCTTTGTTGGCAATACTATATCCGATTACTCTGCATCACGATTGGATTATTGATTTCTATATTCAGACGATTCTTAATTGGCACTGCTGTTTTTACCGTTGCAACTCTGATAAAGTTTTACTTATTCTCTGTCACTTTTACTTTATTTAAAATGTGTCCCAGCAGTTTATATTCTCTTTCCTGTTTTACATGCTAAGGTGTATCTCACTCAGCATTTATTGCTGACTTTGAAAACTGCGGTTCCTGTTGTTTTTCTTCCCACCGCAGGTCTATGAGCTGGAGAATTATGAATAGAACGGGCGAGAGACTCACGTAGACTGATAACGTCACATTTAGTGTCTAGTGTTGTTAAGCTATTGTGTAATAATAAGCACCTTTTTTATAAGACTCTTTGTTTAATGTTTAATATTATAAGTTTATGTTATGGATTGTATTGCTTTTGATCTCCGCCACTTCTATTAAGCATCGCCCTCCCGGTCTTGTCCCGAGCCGAATAAGGGGGTTGTTGCAGGTGGATTCACCAAGTAATAAGGAAACAACTATTGTCTCCTTGCCAAATTATTCCTACCATGACTTTTCTTTTGACCCAAGACTTGCCAATTTGGTTCAAGTCAAACCCAACAATAATTGGGATGATAAGTTACATAGGATGATAAGTTACATACTGTAATTTTGTATACGAGAAGTTTTATTCGGGAGTATTATACGTTAAATCGTTACACACGAGTACCAAACGGGTTTGCTCAAAAGTTCGAATATTTTTTATTAGGTACGACAATGGTACGAAATACAGAAATATTTTTCACTTATACGTACGGACGGGTATCAAACGGAAAAATTCGGAGTATTTACTAACTATAATCGTCTGTCTTGAGATCAGAGGCCAAAAATAAAATAAAATAAAATCATCATTCGACATGGACTTTAGCTTCACTGGCCAATGCAGTGCCTCATGAAAACATTCTATAACTCCGGACGGGGTTATGTGTTAGGGCTTCTAACCTCTGGTAATCTCTTTTGGTCGATGTGGATGAACTGCTTTCAATCGGATTATGGGCAGCGAAGACACTTTCACCTCCCATTTAGTTTTATATAAAGACACTTTCACCCCCTTGGAGCACTGAAAGAGCGAAAGTATTATTATTTTCCAAATAAGAAGGGGTGAAAGTGTCTCGTGGAGGGATCTTGGATTATTATTACAATTTCATAATGTTGCACTAAAGTTTACTTTTTCCGGTAAATAGGTACCCAAACTTTAAAAATCATGCACCACATTCCTAAAAAAAATAAAAAATAAAAAAAAACCATGCACCACAGAAATTTGTTGAGCTAGTTACTATTCCTTTAGCTTTGCATATTGGACGAAATTAGATAAAAAGATTGTTATACCCCACCTATATTTTTTTCTAAAATGGGAAGTTTTACTAACAAATGTTCAAAAATTAAAAACAACTAGGCGCCGCGCTAAAGCGCGGGTCGGCAAAGAAAATATGTTACTCAAATATAGCAGCGCTTTACTGACTTACAATAAAAGTCATGTTTTTTTTTTAAGAAATTGATTTTGTCGTCAACTGGGATTGAATCAGGAACCTGATGCAGGAGTTTCCACGGCTCTACCACTTGAGCTACCACCCTCGCTGCACAATAAAAGTCATATTCAATGTACGTAGCACATAAGATTGAAAAAAATAAAATAAAGAGAAACAAATATTTGGATATTTGTCTTCCGTATTGGATAGTAGCACTCACTGTGGTTCATTGCAGATCATGTTTTTTTTTTTTTGAAATAACATTGCAAATCATGTTCTATGTGGCAAATAAGATTGCAAAATAAAGGAAAACAAATATTCGAATACTTAAATTCGGCACTGGTTGACGAAGGAAATACATTTCTTATCTCACATGATATTTATGATAAATTTGATTGATACTAACCCACTATCATGTTCTCGACAAACTTTGTTCAGGTGCTCTTAAATATTTTATTCTCTTTATATAGTCTTTCTAATATAAAAAATAAAATAAAATGATAGTTCATTGTTTCTACACAATGTACTGTATCTCTTTCAGAGTGTAATATTCTTTGGATATTTTTGCATTTTCCGAAATGAGAATTTTCTTTGGATATTTTTGCATTTTCCGAAATGATAATTTTTTTTGGATAATTTTGCATTTTCTGAAATGAGTGCTCGAGTGATGCAATGTTTCAACAACTCCCGCCTTTGAAGTAATGTCCATCATACAATAGCATGGTTTGCATCAGGCTATTGAGGTGTAGGGATCCCTTTCAGCATCAAGACACTTGCGGTGTTTCTTCTCTTGTATAATGTCGAAATGCTAACAATAAAGTATTAAAGAAAAATTCAATAATTACAATGAAGATAGATAAGGAGCTTCATATAAGAAGGGAGCTTCACATATGAGCACAACCGTGTAGCCAACGTTAGGTTTCTTAACATTTAGGGATCATTGTTGTTTATTTCTTCATAGTCGCCTCATAAAAAATTTGGGAAGAACTTAGTGATGTGTGGTGTAAACCTTTAAACATGAAAAGGCCAAACCATGTTCAGGTATATTAAAATCGTAATTAATATTTATTATCCAAAGAGTATTATAAACCACAAAAACAAAGGGTGCATAGAGGATCATAAAGTGTAGGATGTGCAAAATAGATTGTGTTCACCAATGAAAGTGCTTAACGTTTCACAACAACAATTTATGAACAAATGGTTTAAAAAAATAAAAACAGCATCACATTTGATCATGATATACACCCAAAATCTCACCGCTCCCAACGTATATATTTGGTGAACATTTGGAATCATAATTCCTAAGGTGGCTTGGTGTATAAAGCCTTATAGTCGAATATTAATCAACCAAATACAAATGAAAAAAAAAAATCTGAGAAGTGTATGATGTAAGATGGAATGTTTGGACATGGATGTTTAGCCCAAGTAAGTTTCAACAATAATTTAGCTTTATCAACAATTAGTTCTTGTAATTGATGATTAATAGCAAATCAGTGTACCTCTTTCGGTTTCCGTAGCCCAAAAAAGGAAATGGACAGACTTTTCATAATAACCACCTTTCACATGATGTCTCGAACACTTTTATCTGCTACAATAATAACTTAGAAAAAACGACATGTTCTATTTCGTCCAACAACAACCTTGAAAAGTACTTCAATAACCAACTTACAATTGAGTATCAAATGAAGGATCTTATTTTCAGCAAGGAAGATGAATCATCTCTTGTCAACAGCTAATGTTCACAGAGCCTTGAGACAAATAACAAAAATATCAACAATACAAAATTCGCGATCTCTCAGTTGTCCGTGTCCACCTGGTAGTTCACGAATTCCGCATCACCAAACCGAAACTGAAAAATCATTTGACAAAATAGGCTGAAAAATAATAACTCGAGGTTTTGCAATATGAGCACAACTATCAATTCACTGAAATCAAGTGCTGCATTAACAAATACCTACAACTTGAACAACACTAAATTCATTATCTTTCGGTTATAGTTACCCGCCTAATGCGTCAACAACTTTTTTAAATTTGAGGCTTCAAACTATTAGCAGGATTGTCAATTCGGTCAAAATCAAGTGTCCAAAACCAATAGGAACAAATTAACTAACAAAAGAAGGGATAGAGGTAGATAGCCATGAAATGAAGATATTAGGGTTAGAAAGGGGGTGTTTTCTTGACTTAGCTTACTTCCAAGATATTATGAGCTTTCCCAGGCCGCTTAAGCATGCAAAACATACATGAATCTTTGTTCGATTTATTTTTGCTGCAAGCAAAAATACTAAACGGGGAATGTTGGGTTTGACTTCCAAGATATTATGAGCTTTTCTTAAGCCAATTAAGCACACAAAACATACATGAATCTTTGATCAATATATTTTTGCTGTACTAAACGATGAATGTTGGGTTAACAAAGGGTGTTGTAGTGCTTCTTAAAACGCTAACTGTTAATGAGTTTTGAGTTACAAATTGAAAATTGACAAATAAAGACCTAGTAATGGTAGAGTTAATGCTCAACGTGAAATAGAATAACATTTGCCATGATAATATTGGAAAAGCGAAAAAAAATTAGAGGTACAATAGAAGTTTGGAAACATGAAATAAAATAACATTTTCCACGAATAATATTTCTTTATCTTTTCAAAAAAGAAAAAAATATTTAGAGGTACAATAGAGTTCAGAGTGAAAATTTCCAAGGAACAAAAATCAGGCATGAAATTTTAACACCATAGAAATTTGGAAATGAGTTACAACTTTTTATCAAGACTTTCAAATGAAATGCAAAATTAAATTGAATAAGTGTGCAACTCACACATCTAAAGAGTTAGTAGTAATAGTCAATAATAGGTTAGTAGTAATGGTTGTAGTCTCTAAAAAAGGGTAGCTGGTTGCTCTGAAATCCGTTACCACTTTTTGGATGGAAAGTGTTTTTTTTTTTTTTTGAGAAATTGGTCTCAAATAAGTTTACTATTTTTTTTACTTAATATAGGCATGTAATTAGATATTTATTAATATAACTATAAGCATTTTGTTTAATTGATGAATTAGTAACACCATAGAGATCTGAAAATTAAATAGATTTTTTCTGATATTTTCAAATGATTCTCAAACAAAAAGTTGAAATTGAAATTGAAATTGAAATTGAAATTGAACTATTCCGTACATCCTTCATTCGTTATGGTAACATAGTGATTTTCGATGGAAAAGTAAAACCTCATTCCATACTGTTGATTGATGCCTATGATAGAGCCGGGTTCGCCTTTTTCCTCAGGAAAGATGATGAAGCAATCGATGCCTTTAGCAATTTTGCGCCGGATATAAGTTTCCAAGCGAAGATCCATGGCGGTGTCTTCGTCAAAGATGAAAGTCAGAGTCGGGTATGGGTTAACACCATCCTCAACGCCACTTACATCGAAACACAATTTGTAATCGCCTAGGGGTCCGAGTACTGGAGCTTGTGTCTGTTGCGAGAACGTCTCCTTCAAAGGATTGTAAGCGTCGAGAGTGAAGTATGTGAAATAAGCACCTGAGTCGAGGATGACGCCAGCGTCTGGATTATTTGGATTGATCTTCAAGGTGTCATCAGGTATCGCTACAAACTCATCGTTGACCTTGATTTTCGTGAGGTTGACATACATCAATTTGTCGGATTCTCCCACACTGAGCAAAAGTATAACAATGTGAACCTTGTCTTCCGGGGGCGGGTTATCGTCTAAAACGAGAGTCGACAGTGATTTCTGGTCTTTGGGGTCGACGAGACAATAAGAGAAGGAGTTTAGACCCAAGGTGGAGACAAGAGAGAGGGGACCTCTCGACAGTGCAAGTACTCCTGCCTGAACGCCATTTAGCTTATCATTATTATCAATTCCGCATCCCATTACCATGAGCTTGGTAATCTCGTCCTCGTCGTCCTTTGAAAACAATGTCACTTCGTCGACTATGACATAGCCTGATGTCATACCTCCATCGGCATACATAATTTCGTAACGGCACTGGCCTCCCACGCCCGGTTTATCCCTCGCATCGAGGAGGGATTGGCATTCTTGTTCGTCGTCCATCACCTCGCGAAAGGCACTGGACCCGGTGGGGTCGTAATAGGGTTCCTCTTGGCCCTTGTAGCAGGTAATGCAAGGCTCGCACTGGAGCCAAGGTACGAGGGCTCCCGAATCAACTTGAAATTTGTATGTGAACGGCGGATTGCCGATGGCAGCAACGATCAGGTATTCTCCTCCCTCGAATTGGTTCCCTATCGGTATAGGAAAATACAACTCTTGGTCGTAACTACGGTTATGATTGGCCGTCCTCCTCTTTGCTGCGACCCATTTTCGACGAGAAGGGTCCCGACTTATTTTGGATTGGACATAGGATTCGTAGCTTGAGTTGTTATCCAAGTGAAGCCGGTGGTGGAGTTGGAGTGTGATGGGTTTTTTTGGTGGATGCACACTCCTCCTTGCAGCTAGAGTGGTCGTTGTCGTCGTTGTCGTCGTTGTCGTTGCAACTAAAACGACCAAGAGGAGGAGTAAGTAGAAGCAGAATGTGGTGGTGATGGTGGTTGTACTAGAAGTAGTCGTGATCACCATCATGGTGGAAAAGAAAGACAAATTATTCAATCCCTCTCCTAGGTAACAAATTTATCTTTAGAGACGATCTTTATATATATATACACAATATGAGCATAAGTTTCTCCTCACGCCACATGTCACATGAGTTTTCTCCTCTTGACATTCATGTTATGTATGTAACCCAACCAAATATAGACACCTACGAATCTATGACATGCATCATCGCAATACACTTCTACATTGAAAATATAATGTGAATTTAAATTTTTTGACTTACGTAAATATTGAAAATGAAACAATTGAATTTAGTTTTTAATTTTTCTATGCAAAAAGGTTCATGATCTATTGTACAATAAATGTATTAAAAAAAATCAAGTACATGAATTGAATGTGTATTGAGCTTCACATTCAATTCAGAGCAGTCAACACATTGAGTACTCTTACCATCTTTAAGAATAATATGAAGATATTAGGCAAATTCAGTGTTCATTGAAAAATGTAACTTTTCTCTATCTTAATTCACTAACACCTTTTATATGGGTGATGATAATTACACAACCCATTTTGATGCTTACACATATAATTATTTTGTTCTGACATATATGCCCTCTGTACACAGTTAAGAACAAGCCTTCGGGTCAGTCCTATGAGACCCATCAGCAGCCAACATGTGTGAGCCACTGGCGGATCTAACTGATTCCCTGTTGGGACTATAGCCTCACCTCTAATTTGTACTTCAAATTAAATAAATGCCCTTGATATAACAAATCATAATTACTATTATTACAAAAGCGCCCAACTAGATATAAGTTAACGTTGAGGAATTATATCATAATTTTACCGCATTAGTTGTTCTTTTACCACATTACTTGTTCACACGAACGCACATTCAAAATAAGAGATCAAACACATGGATTGCGCACTGCTTCTCCCGGGAAATTGTGTAGAAAGATGGTTTGTCCCGGGACAAGGAAGAACGTTATTTGCTATTGCTTGGGTGGCAATTTGATTCGTAAAACTTTAGCTGAGCTCGTAATCTCCTCTCAATTAAGCACTAATTTTAAAAAGATGAATAATCATATTCTCCATTCTCTCAAGACTTTTCTTATTTCGGGCCAAACAAGAGTACTTTCGTATGGTTATAACTTTTGAACGGATTGGGTTCAGAGGGTCACCTCAGAAGACCAACTCTCCTCCTTCACATGTCCACAGACTAGGATAATAAAAGAAGGAAGCATATAACAGCAGAATAAGGAAATACTACTAGCTTAGAACCTTTTGTTCCAGCACCAATTGAAACTACATGTATAAATCAGAGCTTCTAATTTCATTCTACCGAGCACTTGCCGTGTCCTGCGTCAGGTGAAATAAGGCTCACAATGCATACATCCGATGTGCTGCAAATAACTTTACGAAAAGACCCTTCGCGTGTGTCAACCTTCGAGCACATCCCACCATTGTGCAACATAATTTTCTTACCATCTTTTAAAGTTGTAGTAATGAACCCACCAGGATAAGAAATGAAATCTCCTGGTTCAAGGGTCACTCTTGTCCAATACTCCTCCCTCATCACCCATGTTTCAAACCCTAGAGGCCAATACGAGTAAATTAAGCATAGCAATCCATTCATGGAACACAACCTAGAATGAAATTCGGCATTTCGACACCTGGGTTGGGTATACATTCGGTAACCCTCCGTCTTGAAATCAAATGCCAGAATAAAATCATCATCAGCATCGTCCGTTGTGGATTTCACCTTCACTGGCCAATGCAATGCATCTTGAACAAGCACCCCGGGTTGTCTCTCGCATTTCATATTAAGAGGGAAACTTATAATAACTTGTCTCCACAAATTCGTTCGCAGACTATAAACCCACACTTGATGATGCAATTCCTGATTTCTGTTAAGAAGAGTCATCATTATAACCTTGTAATCACAGCTAGCCAAATCATATCCAAATCCGTATAAATCAATGCGGCGTTCATGGGACGGCGATGAAGACGGTAGATCTAGTTTGGGTAAATAAAAGTGTTTTCGAGTAGAGGGATTCCACAAACATGTTGAACAAAAGTTGGAGATCAAAACCAAACCATTGCATGTACCCCATACATGAACCGTACCTTGCCATCGGAATCTCGACCAACACAGTACTATGATCTGGAAATGGTCTGGTAAGCTTGGGAAGCGGTATTTTATTTTCATGGCACGGCCTCGGCCACGAAGAGATGTTCGGCTACATTGGAGAGGATTTTCCAGATCAACCCGCACCACCGCAGTTTCGGGAGGAAATTGATCAATTGGTTTTACAATTTCGTTGGAAAGGCCGCTTAAGAGAAGGATTCGGTTTTGTGTGGACCGGTGGTTTAGGTGAGTTTGGATGAAATAGGAACTGTCGATGAATCTGCGCCAGAGTTTCGATACGCACCTGACCTGGAGGAGGGTTTTCACCGGAAGTTTACGGAGTATCTCGGCCATCAACTCGGGCGGTAACGCCGCCGACATCGACACCGACATCGACATGGCTCATTCGTTCAGATGGAGAACTGCTCTCACAGAAGACTAGGAAAATGAAAAGATGAAGATGGAACGGTTGGTTGATTGGTATTCGTTCGTTCACATGGAGAACAAAATAAAGTGAAGGAGAAATTTTATAGTGCTCCATTAGATCATCACGTGGTACATTATATTATTAAATTATTATTATTATTATCATAAATCCCCTGGGATTGGGGGATAGATACATGATCACTTGCTATATTTTCTTTTAAAAAATATGCATGCAATATTCCATTCAACACCCACGGCAACGGGTTGTCATTTTTTGCTTGATGTCATGGGGCGACCTAAGCAATTACTAGTATTCATCAGAAATTGCTACAAAAAGAAAAAAAAAGGCAAAAATTAATCATCTGAAACAGGAAAGGAATACATATCAATTAGAAACTTTCCATTAATTATACTGCAATTAATAGTAGGAGGAATTACTTAAGAAAAAAGAAAAAAAATTGATTGATGTTGCTCAATTATTACACCATCACAATAGTACTTGTAGTTGCACCTAGCTCAAATGTTACAGGGTTGGAAGCCCCTTCATGAGGTCCCGGGTCAAACCCAGTTGACGACAAAAACAATTTCTAAAGAAAAAGTACTTGTAGCTATGATTAAGCATCGTTTAGATTCCGAGCTAGCTAACACTGGTTAGGTCGTATGGCAACATAATTATAGTCAACATCGAAGTAAAACTGACTTCCATATTGCTGCTTGGCGCCAATGATTGATCCAAGCTCATCTTTATCTTGAGGAAGGATGGAGAAGCAGTCTACGCTTGTATCGACATTCCACTCGATGAAGCTCTCTAAGCGCAGCTGCATCGGTGTGTCTTGATCGAAGTAGAATGTAATTATTGGGTACGGATTATCATGTCGCATGTATTTTGTATTAAAACAAAGATCGTATTTGGACTCGAGGTCTACGTCTACCCTGGGGTCTTCGATCGTCGGAGCTAGCGTCTCTTGCACGAACAACTTCTTTAGGGGTTTGTAAGCAGCCTGCGTCAGATACGTACGATACACTCCGGTGTCCATAATCACACCTCCATCTCCATCCTCTTGTCGAACCTTGAAGGCGTCGTCTGGTATGGAGACGAATATGCCGTTGACACTAATGCGTGTTAGGTTGACATAAAGGTACGTTTTTGCTGGAATTAACGGTGGCCTAAGGAGGTCAATGTAGTACGAGTCCAACGGGCGCGGTGACGTGTCGTTGAAAACGAGAGTTGACGACGAAAGGCGATCTCTGGGATCGACTAAGCAATACGAAAAGGATGTTAGCCTTAATGTTGAAACCAGAGACGCGGGGCCAGTCGATAGAGCCATGACGCCTGCTGCGTGGCGGGATCGCTCCATTCCTTGTTGCTGAACTCCACACCCGATGGGGATGGCGTCGGGATAAGGCACGCCCGCTCCGTTATCAACCAAGGTCAGTTGGTTCCGTGTGAGGAAACCGGTTGTTTGAGTTCCATCGTCATACGTTAACCAGTACCGGCAGTCCCCTTCCTCGCCCTCCCACGTAGGCACGTTGAGAGACTGGCACAACTCATCGGACCACATCACCACTCGACTAGTCAGGGATTTCCTTGGGTCGTATATTTCTTCGCCTTGATTGTAGCACAATGTACAAGGCTTGCATTGGAGCCAAGATAGATGGTTGCCAGTATCGACCTGAAAATAGTATGCGGATACTGGATTGCCAATGCCTGCAACCATTAGGTACTCGCCTGCCTCGAACGGGTTCCCTATATAGTTTCCCAACCCGCGGTACAAGGGAAGAAGGCTCCCCGTCGAAGAAAGGGGCGATGAGGATGATGATAATGATTTCATGTGGGTCGCCACCCATCTCCGACGGGAAGCGTCCCCCCTTATCCTAGATTGGACATATGATTGTACCTGGTCATTAGTTGACCAGTTGTGTATGTGATATAGTGTTATTGGGATTGGTTTGGTTTGGTGCGGTTGAATCGAAGCCGCCGCAGTTGCAGCTGCGGCGGCGGCGAACAAGAACAAATCAAACAAACAACAGACGGTACAACTAGAATAAGTCATCATCATGACAGGGTTGAGTAGGAGAACGAATATGTGAGAATTGGAGGAAAATTATCGATAGAATGATGTATTTGTACATTTTTATATCGAGTGCACAAAGACTGTGAGGGGGTATCTCCTCAAATAGATAAAATAAAGAGTGTGTGATATCAACATTGGAACCAACTTCTCTCTAACTAACAGAATTATTTATTATTCAACCCCTTTACAGCAACCCATCTTGAATTCATCTTCAGACTTTGAAACTGACTACCATTGTGTTACTCCACATTACCTGGTAAAAAAAAGGCAATCACAATAGCAATATATAAGGGCGTGCTGAGAAGGCCCCCATCGGACATTCAAGAAGAAGAGAATAAGTGTCCCATATATAACTTCTTTCCAAGAATTGGATTGCAGCCTACAAACCCAAACCTGAGGCAAAAACTTTGGTGCGTCCGGAAGTAACCGGCTCAGCCGGTACTTCCCGGTTATTACGAAAATACCCGCTAGCGGACAAAAAATGTGGTCCCTGGAGGGAATCTTTTTTGACCTAGATAACATTTATAAGGCATCCGAAAACAAAATTTCCAGAAAGATAACAATTAGACAATATTAATACAAGAGCAGAAAACAAATGACAAAAACCAGATAACCAGTAGACAAAAGAAGATAACAATCATTGATAAAAGATCAGTGAAACCAAAAAATCTAAGTTAAACGATCAACGATCAGCAAAAGTTAGCTTAATTTGAAAGTAATACGATACAAATGACTAAATGGCCTAAATAGAATAATTTCACATAGGTATAGTTAAGTTTTCGAAACCTTCTCGGCTTTCTCGAGTCTCTTACGGATTGTAGTTACTATCTCCTGCCGTTTTGGGAGTTCTTGAGCAAAACACGTGTTGATAAACTCGTCTTCCCAGCAGATATACTTGCATTGACGACCTATACCTTTGGTTCAAGTTGCGTCCATCGTTTTTTGGCGTATGTGCGGTTTGAATAAGCGGGTTACGGCTACAATAACAAAGCTCAAGCCTACACCATAACTTGCGTGTTATGGTGTAGGCTTGAGCTTTAGTGGGAGTGTTGTGTTGTGTGGTTGTAGAGTTGAAACTATGTTGAGACATTGTTGAGGGAAGGAAGAATAGAAGAGGTAAGGGTGAGAGAAGAAAATAATCTCTGAATGGGAGTGAATGGGTAGGTGTATGTATTTGAAGTGGTTGGTGAGCTAGAAATAAAAGAAGAAACTTGGTGGTTGGGAGTTAGTTGGCAATAAATGCCCAGATAACATTATTAACGGCAGAGGATAACAATTATATAAGTAAGGAAGACATTTGTAAGGTACACAATGTGCATTTATGAATTTAATGTGGGTAGATGGGTTCCTTGGTCTTTCACTAAATGAGAACTGGTAGTTGAGAGTTAGTAGGCTATAAATGCCCAGATAAAACTTGTTACATAACCAGAAGTTCTACAAGATAAAAATCTCTGATAAAAAGATCAACAAAACACAATCCAAATGACATTCAAACCAAACACAACAACCAAAAGGATTATAACCTCCCCAACAAACCACAATACTACAAATGTTCAAACAAACAACACAAATTAAACATTGTTTCAGACATGACAACAAATAATTAGATTCATACTTTTGCCGTTTTCTTCTTCGCCTTGGCCGCCTTCCTCTTCAGGGCATTGGGTGATGACCAGGTCACTGAAGGAATTTTCCTATACAAGAATGCCCATTCCCGGAGGTGTTCCTCCTTCTTCTTCAACTCCTTCACCCCGTCAAGGACCTCTTCATTAAGGTAGTTGTATATTGAATCCGCCATCTCATTTGCAATCCAGATTCTCACATAGTCTATGTTGACTCTGAGATCTTTTCGAGGATTCGGAACCAACTCCTTGAGGTGCGTCATGAAGAAGCACATGAAGGGACCACAATCACACCTGTGAAGTTATGTCTGGAAAACATTAGTAAACAGATAAATAGAAACGTCAATATATGAGAAAACACTTGTAAGGCCTGAGAAACTTTACCCATTTGGCTATTGATGCACATCATCATTCATATACCAAATTAACCATTTGGTAATGTCTTCTGTGTACTCAGGGTGACGAGAGAGGACAGTGTGCATGCTTCTGACATTGGCCTTAATGTGTTCCTCTCTGTAGCCATGCCCGGACAGAGAGTCTAGAATGTAAATCTCCGAATCCACAAAACTGATGACCATCATCAGCCAGTGGGAGTTCTTTACATTCAAAGGCACAGCAATCTAATTTTATGATAAAACAAATTAGAGTGAAAAAAATCAGTGACCTCCTAGATAACAAAGTTATATTTCTGGAAAGAAATTGTAAAGACAGAGAACACCACTGTAATGAAATCACTTACATAGCCCATTTCCCTCCAGTCGCCACAAAATGCATCGTGCAACTTCAGCCCAGGTCTTTCTGTACCCATCAACTGAAAGAGAATAACAACTCATTATACCATATGGAAAAAAAAGTTTAAATATAACGAAATTATCAAAATGAAGAGGGGGGAAACTTACGGAATACTCGCAGCTCAGGTACCAGATCCTCTTTTTATCTTCGTATGGCCGGGTCTTCTCTTTTTCATGAAGATACATGAGGTATCCATCAATGACCTGAGTGATCAAAAAGCCAATTTTATGACTTCACAGTCACAAGAAAACTTTTTCATGGGTTTGATAACATTCTTCAATACCGAGAGCAAAATACTTACGTCGTTGTCGAACCATTCACCTTGGCGGAGTCGCCACGAGCTTCCCCTTGACAGAGTAGTCATCTTCCCTATTCTCAACACCTCCTCACTGCATGAAATGTAAATAAGTATCACTAATGTTTTAAAACATTTAAGTTTTACTTGAACGCTAATGTGTCTTAAATAAAACTTACGTATATAGTTCGCTAGGAATTTCAGCGTCCTGCAAGCTGTATTCTTTCTCGTACTTGTACGTGAGGTAGTAGTGAAGAAAACACTCGTCACGGTGGGCATTTGGGGAAGGTAGGTAAATCCAGCCGACGGCCTCTTCTTCAAGGCCCCACCATGACCCCGAGGAGACCGTCTGATTATGTGAAGAGCCTTTCCCCATTCATTTCCCACTAGATTCCCTCGTAGCTTCGGAGAACCAGACACAAGAAAGGGCTTTGGTGGTAAATTTGAAGCCACCTAAAATGATAACAGCAGAGACAACATTTGTAAGTGTTTACAGAACACCTTTAATGAAATAGTAAACAAATGTTTGTTTGCGTACCTGTGTGTCTTGGTTTGTTCTCCCACTGGGACTGTTGACCTCCTCTTCCTCCAGTTTTCTCCTCTTTTGAATGGGAGTTTTAAACTTTTCTTCTTTCTCTTCCTCCTCGCTCTCTCCATCCTCATCCTTGCCCATCTCCTTCTCCTTCTCCTTCTCCTTCCCCTTCTCCTTCTCCTTCTCAACATTTCTTTTTTCCTCACCTTCCTTTTCTCCTTCAGACTTGATCAACCTGTGCAATTCCGCCGCCAGCTGCTTCATGGAAATTTTCTCGAAAAGTTTCTCAAAGATTTTTTCAACATCTTTGGTTTGAAGTTCTGGGTTTTGTTGCACAAACTTCTCGTAGATTTTTTCCTCCTTGACAGGCTCCTCGAGTCTCCTCAGCTTCAACTATATAACCAACAAAAGCAGAAACATTCAATTACTTCAAAGTTAACTATTTCAACATATTGATAACAATTGTAAATTTTCAGTAGATATCTACTTACATCTTGGTTTTGTTGCACAAACTTCCATCTCTCTGCAACAAGTTCAGTGGTCCAAAACTGAAGCCTCGGAATAGCATCCTGGTTTTCACACCCATCAGGATTTTTCAGCAGCTTCGGGCAGAATTTCTCTAAATACAGAAGCTACATAAACATTGAAAACAATTGTAAGGTGAAGGAAGGAAACAGTAAGCTTGTAACCAACATTAATAAGTATCTGAAAACAGTTTTAGTAATCTTTACCATTGGGATCAAAATACATCCCCCGCCGCGGATGCTTTTCCCTTTCTGCACCTTGATTTGCTGTTCTTGGAAGTGATGGAGCCATGTTGCAGCCCAGTTCACCTTTTTGAGGTGCTCAAGATCCACCACATAGCGAGCTAGTGTGGACCTAACACCTTGCCGAGTTTGCGGTATTCCAAAACATCCAAGAACAAATGCAACCGCCCGGCGCTTCCACTCATCCGTCAGAATCTCCCTATTCTCATCAGCAGCAAACCACCTCATGTACGATTCAACCGACGTAACTGGTTGCACAAGTCCGATACTTTGGCCGATTAGCTGAGCCTCTTTGTCAGTTGGCTCAGGTTTGAAAATCTCACCTTCCCAACTTATACCTAGCAGCCAACCGACAATCTCATCGGTGATCTTGAGCGACCGGCCATGCGCCGTCAAGTATCCATCTACTTCAAAAGCATTGTAGATGAATTTGTTGAATTCCTCGGGGGTCCCTGTGATTTGCAGATGCTCCAAACCACCAAGACCCACCTCATACATCCAGGCTCGCTGCTCTTTGGTCATTTTTTGATAAAAATCCTTGATTTTCGGAAGTGATAGGTAGCTCTGACACCGGCGGGGGTTTTTTAGTTTTTTTCCTCTCATTCACCTTCTTTTTATCCTTAACTTGTTTCCTCTTCCTCTTCTTGTCCTTGACTTCCTCCATTTGTTCCATCATTTCCTTCTTCTTCTTTTCTACAGCAGCACCACGAAGAAAAGGCTGCTGTTGATCCAAGGTCATAGACTTCCACTCTCTCAAGATATCATCTTTGAAGTCCCTCGTCATCTTCAAATTAGGGTTCTGCTTCTTCAAACTATACATCCTCACATTTCTACAAAAACAAAAAGAAAACAGAGAAATAAATTTTATCCTTTTAGTACAAAATAATAGAGACCTTGAAAACATTGTCAAACAAAATTCAAACTAAAAAAAAAATCATTGAAACAAAAAAAAAACAACTTACTGAAATCTGATAAAGGCACTTGTAGCATTTCCATGATGTGAAAGCTCATCATCTTCATCCTCTTCTTCCACCTCTTCATCCTCTTCCACCTTATCTTCATCCTCTTCCACCTCATCTTCATCTTTTTCTTCAACTTTGTTTTTTGATCTCGGTTCACAAACAAACTGCTGAACATCCACATCTTCTCCATCTGAATCTTCATCACTTGCCACCATTGCTCTGTTTTCATACCACTCTCTTGCTTGTCCGGTTAAGTTGACAAAGTTTCCATACAACAGCCTCTCTATTTTGTGTGGTACCTTCTCATTTTTCTTAATGTTGAAAAGGCTTTTGTTCTCTTTCCTGAAACAATTAATTAACATATATGAGGTCATTAACACGTGGTTTGGAAACCAATTTCAATATTCAAACCCAGGGGAAGAAAACAATCACAGCCTTGCAGTGAATTATTTTAATATTTGGATAACAATTTCAATATTCAAACTCAGGAGAAGAAAACAATAACAAACTTGCAGTTAATTGTTTAAATATTCGGATAACAATTTCAATATTCAAGCTCAGGGGAAGAAAACAATCACAACCTTGCAGTGCAATAATTTAAACATTTGGATAACAATTTCAATATTCAAACAGAGGGATAGACAACAATCACAACATTAAAGTAAATTTTTGTAAACTAAGTAAGCATTTGTTAACTTACTTGTACAGCGCAAATCCATCTGAATATACTATCTCTTTCTCAACATCCTTTGATGACTTCGCTTTAGAAGTATTCTTTTTCTTTCCCTTCTTGAGTGGTCTTGGTGGTGCTGGTTTGGTTCTTGGTGGTGCTGGTTTGGTTCTTGGTGAACGCCGTGTTTCTGACTCAGAAATCTTTTCCTTTGGAGAGAAAGAAAGCTTTTTCTTTGGTTTGGTCTTTTTGGCATCCTTCACCTATTCGTGTTCAAAATAAATCTAAGCAGTTGTCTTTCAAAAATAAATCCATAAAGGTAAAATTGTTTTCGAAGATACTGACCTTGTTTTCAACTTCGTGAGGATGTTCTACCTGTAAGGGAACCATGGATTGAACGACTTCTTGGATTTTGACAAGAGGAAGAATTTCTTCACGAATTTCTTCAGGAATTTCAGGAATTTCAGGAATTTCTTCGTGAGGATGTTCATCAATGTCTGCATGTTGGAAATCCAGAACTACCTCTAGGGTATTTTCCATCAGATTTGGAAAACCCTCTTCTTGGGTCTCTTCTACTGGGAAACCCTCTTCAAAAACAACTTCTTGTTCCTCTTGTTGGATTTCCTTTCCCCTTTCTTCTTTCTCTTCAGTCTCTTCTACTGCAATTTCGTCTCCCCTTTCTTCTTTCTCTTCAGTCTCTTCTACTGTAATTTCAGCCCCAATTTCTTCTTTCTCTTCAGTCTCTTCTACTGTAATTTCAGCCCCAATTTCTTCTTTCTCTTCAGAAATTTGTTCATCGGTGTCTGCATGTTCTTTCTCTTCCATCTCTTCTTGATTTTCTTGGGTAGAATTGAGATCTAATTCAGTATGGTTGAGAATAGAATCTAAGGACTTACGAATTTCTTCCGTGTCCTTACTGTTGCTTTCTCCGGCAGATTCGTGTTCTCCGGTCGGATTGGCTCCAATCAATGGCGGAAGAACACTCTGTGACTCAACCGTGGACTCCTCTGTAAGATCTGGAAGGCTATTTAAATCGGCGACCACTTGTTGGGTCATCTTTGTGGGTGAAATTGCTTCCGGATCCATGGAGAGAACAGAGAGAAAGGAGAAAACAGAGAGAGAAAGAACAAAACAGAGAGAAAACAGAGAGAAGGGGAGAATACGGTAATGGCGAGAGCGAGAGAGAGAAGGGGAAGAGACGGGTGTATTGGAGAGAGAGAGAGAGTGAATGGAAGAGAGTTTGAAATTATTAAACTACCGTCGGTTTCTATCTTGGAAACCGTGGCAGTTATTTTTTTTTGAAAACTTTGTCACGTGATTTGATGGTACAAAGAGGAACATTTTGAATTTCAAAATTTTTCAACCATAACCTACCCAAACTTTATAATTTTTATCAGTTATAAGGTACATTTATTTTTAAACCCTACAACAAATATTGTCTAGCATGTTTACAAAGTTATCTGTTTCATGTTTTTATAATTTTTCTTCATTTCAATCATCGTGTGGGTCAAGGAGGGGACATTTTATTTTCATTCCCGCCTCGTGTGGGTTAATCCTGATTGACTTGAGTTTGGTCAACTCCCTCTTACTGACCCCGAAAACTCTGAAAATCGATTCTCCCCCACTAATTGCTCGAGATGTTTTGGTAAATGTGGCTCGTGCATGTTGAGTGACTTTATTTGTGATTACATTAAGCTCCCGAGTCACACACTTGAAGGATACACGAACAATGGCGCTGTCCCCATCACACACTGTTCCATGGCGGAAGGCCTTGTGTTGTAGCACATCACGGTGTGCCTTGAGCTTTTTGGTGGTTGTGTTGAGGAGTCATATTGTGTAATTTTGCAATGAAGCGTAATGACGCGAGGGTTCTCCTTCCGTCCCGCCACGAGTGTTCAACAACACGATGGTATCGTGCCACGGGTGCGTTCATCATTTCATGTAACTGGGTTCTTCTTTACCCAAAAGATTATTGGGCCGTGAAGAAACATCATAACATCCTAACTCTACATTGTGTGAGTCAAATTACACCGAGTAAGGCAACATTCGTTGTGAACTTGCTCAATTCAAATGATAATATCTGTGAACGTGATATAGCTGTCTATAGGTCTGAAAATGTTTTCTGTCACTCTGATACTGTTTACGCTCTCTGAGATTCAATATAGGGCACCTTTCATATTACTTGGCTGGAATTTCTTCTTCAGTGTTGAACATAAATCAACAAAGAACATATGGGGCTCGAATTAATCCATAAAAACTAAATTTTTGTAACGTGAATGTCTACGTGCTTTTAATTTTTACTCAACCTATTTGAGTCTTAATAATCAAGTCATATATTTGGTTTTCCAAGTCCATTATAGTTTCAAATTACGGCACTGTGATGTTTTCATTCTACAAAACAGGCTCTCTCCCATGCAAAATGCATGTGATCCAACCTTTCTTTGACATTGTTTTCTGCCTTCTTGAAGTTGTTTTCCAATTTTCTAAACCCTAGAACCATTGTTATCTTCCTAGCTTAGAAATGTTGTCTGTGTTTGAGCCATGTTTTTATAATTTTTCTTCATTTCAATCATCATGTGGGTCAAGGAGGGGACATTTTATTTTCATTCCCGCCTCGTGTGGGTTAATCCTGATTGACTTGAGTTTGGTCAACTCCCTCTTACTGACCCCGAAAACTCTGAAAATCGATTCTCCCCCACTAATTGCTCGAGATGTTTTGGTAAATGTGGCTCGTGCATGTTGAGTGACTTTATTTGTGATTACATTAAGCTCCCGAGTCACACACTTGAAGGATACACGAACAATGGCGCTGTCCCCATCACACACTGTTCCATGGCGGAAGGCCTTGTGTTGTAGCACATCACGGTGTGCCTTGAGCTTTTTGGTGGTTGTGTTGAGGAGTCATATTGTGTAATTTTGCAATGAAGCGTAATGACGCGAGGGTTCTCCTTCCGTCCCGCCACGAGTGTTCAACAACACGATGGTATCGTGCCACGGGTGCGTTCATCATTTCATGTAACTGGGTTCTTCTTTACCCAAAAGATTATTGGGCCGTGAAGAAACATCATAACATCCTAACTCTACATTGTGTGAGTCAAATTACACCGAGTAAGGCAACATTCGTTTTGTAGTACTATGTTTAGAAACTTCTTATTTTATTCACATTGTCCATTTGTTGCAAAGAGTAATAACAAATCTTTGGGAAGCTAGGAGAGTTAATAAAACTTTCATTATTAGGGAAAGATAAATTAATGATATGGTTGGGGTAGTTCAATTAATGTGTTCAGAATTTCATCAGGCCCTCTTGGACAACTACCACCTAACTCCAATAAAGTTTCGTATAATCTGAGGCTTTGAAATTGTTATCTGCATGTCTACAATTGCAATCTGCCCCTCAGACATTTCTCTCTAGTATAACTAATGGATTGGTAGTTGAAATATTTATTATTTTAGGTACAGTAAATGTAAAGGAAGTTGCCTTTACAGATGTTTAGTACTATGTTTAGTAACTTCTTATTTTATTCACATTGTCCATTTGTTGCAAAGAGTAATAACAAATCTTTGGGAAGCTAGGAGAGTTAATAAAACTTTCATTATTAGGGAAAGATAAATTAATGATATGGTTGGGGTAGTTCAATTAATGTGTTCAGAATTTCATCAGACCCTCTTGGACAACTACCACCTAACTCCATTAAAGTTTCGTATAATCTGAGGATTTGAAATTGTTATCTGCATGTCTACAATTGTAATCTGACTCTCAGACATTTCTCTCTTGTATAACTAATGGATTGGTAGTTGAAATATTTATTATTTTAGGTACAATAAATGTAAAGGAAGTTGCCTTTACAGATGTTTAGTACTATGTTTAGTAACTTCTTATTTTATTCACATTGTCCATTTGTTGCAAAGAGTAATAACAAATCTTTGGGAAGCTAGGAGAGTTAATAAAACTTTCATTATTAGGGAAAGATAAATTAATGATATGGTTGGGGTAGTTCAATTAATGTGTTCAGAATTTCATCAGGCCCTCTTGGACAACTACCACCTAACTCCATTAAAGTTTCGTATAATCTGAGTCTTTGAAATTGTTATCTGCATGTCTACAATTGTAATCTGACCCTCAGACATTTCTCTCTTGTATAACTAATGGATTGGTTGTTGAAATATTTATTATTTTAGGTACAATAAATGTAAAGGAAGTTGCCTTTACAGATGTTTAGTACTATGTTTAGTAACTTCTTATTTTATTCACATTGCCATCATTAAAAATATGTTCCAAATGAGGCAATTCTATTTTTTTGTTTGTTGAAGTCTTCTTATTTGAATTGTAATGGTGAGCAGGGAAGGATAGAAACAAACTTCCAGATGAATTCGAGAGAAGTTAGAGAAAGTGGGTATTATGGCAAAGGTAAAGGTTTGTGTTCTTTGCCTCATGATTATGAAGAAGACGAATACGATTTCGAAGCCATGGATGACGATGAAGGATACGATTTCTCTGTTACAGAGCCATATGAGGATGATGACGATGAAACAAGAGCCTCCTTTGTCATTGCTCCAAATGGTGATCTGAAACCCGGTACGTAATAGTAAGCTTGTTGTTAATCTTTTTAACTGCTTGGATAAAAATAACAACTTCCCTGCCTACAGGAGTAATATACACCAAGGAACAGGTGGAGGCAATGACTTTTGCCAGTGAGATTGAGGCTTTTGACTGGTACAACCTTTATGCCTTGATGCTGGGTTTCGGGATAAGAAGGTGTAATAGAAGGTATTTTGATCCGGAAACGAAGGAGCTCACAAATTCTAGGATCTTTGTATGTGCGCGACAAGGTGTCCGATCTGATAAGTGGAAATACAAAGAAAATCGGAAGAGGGAGCATACTAGAAACACTCGGTGCCTCTGCAAAGCTCGAATAAGAATTAAAAGAACTTCACCTACGGAGCCATTTACAGTGGATTATTTTCAACCAGAACATTCTCACACACTTTCTGATCCACAGTGCAGGAGCATGCACCGGTCTCACAGAAAGGTGACCGAGTCAGATATCGAACACATCAGATCATTGAAGGAGGTGGGCATAAAGTACTGTCAAGGCTTCCTTTTGATGGTAAAACAATCCGGAGGCTATGCCAACGTCCCTTACACACAGAAGGATATGTATAACAAAATGGCTTCTCTGGACAAATTATATTCCAATGAAGGAGATGGCCAACAGACTCTGAAGTTCATTGATAGTCTGGAAAAAAGCCATCATGGTGTTTTCAAAAGGTAAGAGTATTATCTATAACTCTAAAAATGTTTTCTACACTGTTGATATTATGTTCACACATTAGAATTGCTATCTTTTGCTTACAATTGTTATCTTTTGTAAGAATGTTTTCTTTCATGCTATCAGATTGTTCTGTTACTTTATAAAAATTTTCTAAATCTTTAATAATGCTTTCTGTATATTATTTTTGTTTTTTAGGTTCATATTGGGGAGCAACCAAGAACTTCAAAGTTTATTTTGGTGTGACAGGAGATCACAGGAAGATTACAAAAGGTTTGGGGATGTACTTATTTTCGATGCAACATACAAAGCAAACATGTATCGAAAACCCTTAGTAATTTTATCTGGGGTGAACAATCACTTTCAAAATACAGTTTTTGCCTTTGCGGTTGTTCATGACGAGAAAAAAGAAACATATGAGTGGGTCTTGAGTTGTTTGATGGAGGCAATGGAGAATAAGATGCCCGTGTCGGTTATTACGGATGGTGATTTAGCCATGAAAAGTGCCATTCAAAAAATTTTCCCACATGCAAAACATCGTTTGTGTTCTTGGCATCTTTGTCGGAATGCTGAAGGAAAGCTGAAGAAGGGTGCCGCATTCATTTCTGATTTTAAGAAATGTATGCATAGTAGGAAACCCGAGAATTTTTGGTTTGAAGATTGGCAGGCCATGGTAGAAAGATGGGACCTCTCTCATAACCATTGGATCCAAGTAACCTACTTGGCTAGGCACATGTGGGCAGAGACATACCTGAAATTCTTCTTCTTTGCCGGACAAACAACAACCTCGAGGTGCGAGAGCGTAAACAGTTTTTTCAAGGATTTTGTGTCCTATATGGATAAGTTGGTCGACCTTTGCAGGGGTTTAATGACTGGGTTAGGAAAGCTACGAAAAAATGAGAGGGAGGAACACTTTAAATCTGACCAATCGGACCCGATATGTACAACGAGGTTCAGGAAGCTAGAGAAGCATGCAGCTGAGGTATTCACAAATAATATCTTCCTCAAGTTCAAGCATCAAGCTGAGATGGCAGAGGATTACAGAGTAACGAAGGTTATTCCCATTGAAGAATCAAAGGTTGATCAATTCTACGTGATGAGAGGTGAAATAAAGCACAGTGTGGTACGCATATTTCTCCCTTCATGTACTAATTGATATTAGTTTGTAGTGTAGTGTACACACGTAGTACTTTTGATGCCTAAATATCAAATAAATATCTGCGTATTTACAAGAGTTTTCTATTCCTTTGAAACTGTTGTCTATTCGTTTATGGTAATTCTCTGTAGTTTCCTACATAAATTTTGAAATGAATGTTTTCTTTCATGTGATTATTGTTCTCCAGATTTTTAACATTATCTTCTCTACTGCTGCAGCAAATTGTTCAGTGTACACGATCTAATCGCGGTCTTTGCTGCACTTGCTTTAAGTTTGAGACATCGAAGATGATCTGCAAACATATGATTCTTGTTCTGAAAGAGAAGGGTGTTAATAGGATCCCTACAAATTTAATTGCTGATAGGTGGGTAAAAACGGATAAGAAATTCTACGCAACCGAGCCTTCGATGAAGGAGCCTATTCAGAAGTCGTGTGACGACCCAGCCGTCCAAGCTTCTCGTCGGGGTGCCATGAAGAGCCAGGTGACATTGTACACCTCTTTGGGTTGTAGATCTTTTGCAAATTATAAGTATTGGAAGGATCACATGGCCGATGGAATCAGAACTATGACGAGAATGTGTACTCAATCTGAAGAGGGTACGCACGGAGGTGTGAAGAAAGAAGATAATCCCTACAGCCACGTGAAGAATCCGAACCCACCGGACACGAAACACCCAAAAGGACCCAAGCAGGACAAGCGCAGACGGTGCGGTAATTGCAAGGAGCTTGGACACAACAGGACTACATGTCCCAATCCTCCCGTGGACTCCTACGAAGAAGAAATCGATGCGGAAGATGATTAACGAGAGATACCAGTTAAATTTGATGACAAAGGGGGCTTCTATTGGTCTCAATCAACGAATATGTCATGGAAAGGCAATTAGGACTTATGTTTGCTGGTTTTAGGATGGAATTACTCGTGAAGATCCATCACTTAGAACGGATGTTATCTACTTTGTAGGCTTTTGTTATCTAGTTTATGCTTTTGGTTATCTTTAGATCTTGTGCTGTTATCTTTCTGGACAGTTTCTGCAGCAGAAAGATTACAATTGTTTTCTTGTGCTATCTACTAATCTAACAATGTTATCTACAAACCCTAGTGACCTGCTATACCGGGTAAACTTTTTGTCTCGTAGTGACGGGGCCCGCGCTAGCGGACAAATTAGCTGACGTCCGCCCTATTGGCGGACGCACGGTAGACCAACCCCAAACCTGATGTAGTGTGTCACTTTCGGGATACCTTTTCCAATTTCTGTACTGCAAAATCAGACTCTCAGACGCCGCTGATTCAGAACCATCAGAACATAGTAAACAACTAAACGTCATCAAACTAAACTGCACGTGTATATGCCATGACATCTACTGTGTCACTCTATGTTGTCCAGAGTCCAAACCTCAAACTAAAATGATCAAATTACCTGTTGGATAAGAATTTGTTGACATGCACGGGATGATGTTTGAATAGGTCCTCTTACATTCTATATTTAGTCTTGATCACCAGAAAGGATTTTCAGTGGGTGGAGATGATGCATATGTGAAGTGATCAAGAACTTCAATTTGTACTATATGAGTACATTAAGCATAGCGATCCATTCAAGGCACCCAACCTAGAGTGAAATTCGGCCCCTACCATCCAAGAAATGTATGTTGACACACTTACCGTTTTGGTAGGCTGCAGGCTGCAGCCAAGTTCAGCTCGCTCGAAGTGTCCATAATCGAATAAACTCCTTTTTTTTGGGGTCAAAACAGTGAAACTTTATAAAAACTAAATCATTATGATTCATTACATCTTCACACATAAGTATCCTAACTTCATCTGGGGGTGTAGAACCCAGCCAACCCTAAGTTTTCTTCTTGCTACCATGCCAGCAACACAATCCGTCACCTTGTTCGCAGACCTGTGAACCCACAAAACTTGTACTCCGGTGTCTAGCAGCAACATTCTAATGTCAGAAACCAGACCATTACGTTCCTTAGAAGGCTTTAAAGCACCATTTACCATATCTACCAGACTCTGATTATCAGCTTCTATTGGGGTGATTTCTTTCAACTTGGAGACCACGCTTCCAGCTTCTCTTAGAGCCATAGTTTCAGCATAAATGGCATTCTTCTGGACAACTCATCTCATCCATCATTCTTCCACCAAACACCCCTCATGATTTTATACCCACAAAACCTGATGCTATACACTTATTTTCTTCAATCCAGCAGTCATCGCAGTTAACTGTCAAAAAAAATTCTTCAGGTGGCCTCCATCTTTTCCTCCTGCTTTCTAGAAGCACCTTAGAGCTCACCCTTGCAGGACCAAAAGAGGTAATTACTAAGTGAAAACATAGTCATCTAGCAAGGCCTAAATATAGAAATACACATTTTTAACTTTCTTTGAAGCAAATTATGGAGCTATACACACCTACCGGCAGCTGGAAGCTCATCCTGACCATTATTATACATTAACCAACAGATGTTCTGCACCCACAATAGCTAGTTTAGCCCAACCCTTGTCCTCCTAGGTCAGGAACATTGAAAGAAACTTCCTGAAGTTCTTAGATTATGACCTGATGTTTGGTCTTCTAACAGCATATATTCAGAGACCAAACAGACCTCATAGGATCAAAAGACCAAACAGAGGAGGCACATGAAACAGCACTTTCAAACCGAGGAACGGAAGCCTCTATTGTGAGCTATTCAGAATAGGCTGAGGGTTGAATGAAACCAATCTGTAAAGTGTTGACACGACTAAATCAGACATCTTCACTCGATCCAATGAGTAGCAAAGAGAGATGCAGATCTGAGTCAGATCATCAGACTAATTGGGTTCACTAGAGACTACACACTAATGCCAGCACAACCTAACACATAACTGAAGTCTCATAAGGTTTCAGTTACAACATTCTAAGTGATATAAATCAAAAGTCAAATAAAATACTTGCCACCTAAAGATAAGCAGTAGCAACTAGCTAGCACATGATCATAAGCTTATTTCATAATAATAGTCTGGAATCATCCCTGCAGCATAACAGGATCTTTTAATTTCTACCCAAGAAAGAGCCTAGCTCGTACTAAACCCATCAACAATTCATGCAAAATTTAGGAAAACCCATTAGAAATCCGATCAACTAAACTAAACCCCTCACAGCCTCACTAGATTCAACAAATTGAGTAGCATAACAGGATTAATTAAGTATTTACGGTCTCTTAGCCCTCTGATTTTAGGTGTTGGAAACCATGCCATTCATATCATCCAAGATAGATAGTTCCACTGCGAAGGACACCAACTATTACAAGAATTCATCATACTATTTCAGTGCAAATGGAAGTATAAAAGAAACACATTATCTCCAAACCTGGCCAGAGAAAAAATTTGCAAGTACTTCTGTTACCTTCCCTGTAATCAGGGTGTATAATACGCCATTTATCTACATAATTGTAGTAGTTTTTTTATGCCCTTACATGAACTGTGTCCCCTCAGATACAGTGGCATCTACCTAAAATCAGACTGTCAGACGCTGATTTAAAACCATCAGGAACATTATAAACACATCAAACTAAATTGTCCATCTTCTCATTTCATCAAAATATGTGTGATGCTGCATGTGTATATGCCATTACATGTACTGTGTCACTCTATTTAGTCCATTGTGCATTTTTTTTTTTTTATGAAGTAATTATATATAAAGGGGAAACTAACCAGAACAGATACAACTTGCACTACACTCTTCTTCTACAACCATGAGGATAGAGTTAGGCAGATTTTCACTAACACTCAGCTGGTTAATTCTACACCAATTAGCTAGCCTATGTGCTACCAGATTGGCATCTCTAGCAATGTAATTTATAGCATTCACAGCATAAAGATTAGCACAATTTTTAAAACTACCACTTCTACTCTTCAGCATCCACCTGGCCTTTTCTGGGCAGTTTGCACTCATCACAGCTTCTTGACAGTCAGATTCTATTTGAGCATTACTCCAGCCTTCTTCCACAATCATATGCATAGCCAGTTCCAAAGCCAAGAATTCAGCTTCCACCACTGAAGTATGATGATCTGTTAGGTAATCAGTTTTCCATTTAACCACCTTCCTTTTAGAATCTCTGGCAATAGCAGCAACTCCAACCTTGGTATCTTTCATGCTAGCATCACAATTTATTTTGATGCAATTTCCAATTGGTCTAATCCACCCTCTTTTGCTTCTGTTTTTTGGAAACTCATCAATCTCATGGAACGCATATTCTTCATACAGTCTATGGATGGATTTGCAGTCATTGATACATTGCAACATTACCTCCTTCTTCTGAGTAACTTCTGAGAAAATCACTTCATTTCTTCTTCTCCAGATCAGATCACATATCAAGGCCAGCCAGATAGCCCACTTAACTTCTGTATCTTTCTCTTGATTCTCCATCACAAACCATCTGAACCACTCTTTTAGGCTTCTATTGGGAAGTCTATCTGTTTGCAGCCCAGTTGTGCCAAACCAAATGACTCTAGCATATGGACAATAAAAGAAGAGATGGCTAGCTGTTTCTGCCTCTCTACAGCAGAGCTTACACACCACATCCATATTAGGAATTCTATTTTGAATATATTTTGGCATAAATTCTCCAAATTGTCATTTTTAGTCTGTTGGATAAGAATTCGTTGACATGCACGGGCTGATGTTTAAAAAAGTCCTCGGACATTCTATATCTAGTGTTGATCACCAATCAGGATTTTCGGGGGGGGGGGGGGGGGGGGGGGGGGGGGGGGGGGGGACAATGCAGATATTGATGCAATTACAGTTCATATGCATCTGTATAAAACATGGTTTATGTTTATGAATATGATCATCTATATTCATATACATATTTGGCTTCGTTTTGTGCACGAACAGAAATTCAGATATATAAGATCATGCCATTGAATCTGTTATTAACTTCATCAACCAAAAGTACATCAAACTAGAACTAAAGGTACCTGATAAAATGACTTGGTTAGTTTAAAGCTTCATCTTGCTGTTCGGCTCTTGCAGCGCTTCCATGAGGTGAAACAAGGCTAACCATGCATACATCCGATCTGTTGCCAACAACTTTACGAATTATCTCAAAAGACCCATCATGGGTGCCTATCTTACAGTCAACCCCGCCATTGTGCAACACGGACTTCTTACCATCTCTCAAAGTTGCATTGATGAATCCACCAGGATAAGAAATAAAATCTCCCAGTTGAAGGTTCACTCTTGTCCAAGACTCGTCCATCCCATGCTCTCGCATCACCCATATTTCGAACCCTAGCGGCAAATACGAGAAGAAATTATAGATTTTTCATTGGGATAACGCAGAAACGAATTCATCCTCTAACATTGGGGGACCGGAACCCAAGAAGTTAGATGAACCGAAAAGAATACCCTTAAACACTGGTCAACACACCAGGATTCCGGGACTACAGTTAAAGTGAGCATACCATTTGACAAACACATCCACTTGCTACATACTCTCTCCCAAATTAAAATCTCTCTGAAAACCCTAATCCAGCAGAGCCCAGACAAAGTTTCTTGAGTCCAACCTCTTCCCTCTGAACTCATCCATTACCTATGGCGGAAAATTATTGTAGGTATATGTCAAATCAATATTCATATTTTGGATCATTCACTTACAAGTAAATGCTATTAACAAAGAGAAAAGAGATTTCTCCACTGTAGTTAGAATCTAAAAACGAAATGCCCACAACACCGCTTCCTGCTAATGTTATAGTGAAAATTCTCTCATTGCATCCCAACAAATGGTTCTACTAGCGTTTTTGCATCTTTGTCAGAACTTTCCTAGTTGTACTCATTCCTTAATTTCAGCTCTTTACGAAAGCATGCTGGATAGTGCCCACAGTGGGCTGGTTGAAAAAGGAACATATTTATAAATTAAATTAAACAACTTATCAGGTTCACATTAATCACACTTGTCATATTATCCCAAAACATGATGATACCATGAAATGAACAAAGATACTAGTGTTACAAACTTTTAAGGCTGTTTGATCCCGGACACAAGGAACATGGAATCAGGGGCGGATCCATGTAGGGAAGAGTGAGGGCTATAGCCCCCACTCAATTTTCAAAAATTATAATTTGGCCCTATATTTTTTCCAATAAATTTGTTTTGGCCCCCACTGAAATCGAGCAATAACGTCCACTATGTTTATTCATAAAAATATTATCATTTTAAAATTTAACCCCCACTGACACAAAATCCTAGATTCGACCTCTGCATGTAAGGGAGCGAAAAGGGAAGAACAAGACCCCCCCTCCCTTTTTCCCAGCCTTCCACATAAATAAAACTAATACCCAATATCAATCAACAAACTGGTCATGAACCTCATAGTGCCCGACTGCCCATAGATCAAAATATACCTCCTGGCAACTCAGAGGGAGGCGGTTTCTCAATGATGTGTTTAGAAGGAATGATATTCCAAATCTCTCATAACATAAGAACAAAAAGAAAAATCATTTACCCAAAGTTGCCATTGCAAAACCATTAAATTGGACAACTTTCTAGCCGTCCACCCGGTTAGTCCAAATCCATCCAACCACCAAGAGAGCACAATCTTTCCCGGCAGCATCCCCTTTGCAAGTAAAGGTGTAGATGTCCCCACAGCCTAAAGTGGCATCTACCCAGTGGCGGACCTAGGCGGGGGCGGGCGGGGGCCGCGGCCCCTACAAGGTATCCAAATTTCATATTTACCCCCTATAATTTCACATAAATTTAATTAAAGTATTAAGAAATGGCCCCCTCAAAATTTAAATTCTAAACTAAACCCATATAATTACAATCAATATGATTTGATTATTCTTATGATAAGAAGATAAATATCGAACTCTTTCCATAATCTCTTAAAATATCTACTTGTTATGTATAAGATTCGGATAAATTATCATAGTATCATCTTAAAAATAATGAATTACGTAGAAAAATGCAAAATAAAAAATCACTACGTGGTTAATTTATTAAAGTACGGCCCCTACTCGACATAAATCCTGCGTCCCCCACTGCATCTACCTCAAATCAGACAGTCAGACTCAGATTCAAAACCATCAGAAACATAATAAACACATCAAACTAAACTGTCCATCTTCTCATTTCATCTAAATATGAGTGATTCTGTCTTGACATCTACTGTGTCACTCTATTTGGTCCATTGTGCAAACCTCGAGCTAAAATTATCAAATTACCAACATCGAATGCAGAGGGGAACCTGTTGGATAAGAATTTGTTGACATACACGGGCTGATGTTTAAATAGGTCTCTTATATTCTATATCTAGTCTAGATCACCAATCAGGATTTTCGGGGGGTGGAGACAACGCAGATATTGATGCAATTACAGTTCATATGCATCTGTACAAAACATGGTTTATGTTTATGAATATGATAATCTATATTCATAAACATATTTGGCTTCGTTTTGTGCACGAACAGAAATCTAGATATATAAGATCATGCCATTCAATCTGTTATTAACTTCATTAACCAACAGTACATCAAACTAGAACTAAAGGTACCTGATAAAATGACCTGGTTAGTTTAAAGCTTCATCTTGCTGTTCGGCTCTTGTAGCGCTTCCATGAGGTGAAACAAGGCTAACCATACATACATCCGATCTGTTGCCAGCAACTTTACGCATCATCTCAAAAGACCCCTCATGAGTGCCTATCGTACAATCAACCCCGCCATTGTGCAACAGGGACTTCTTACCATCCCTCAAAGTTGCATTAATGAATCCACCAGGATAAGAAATAAAATCTCCCAGTTGAAGGTTCACTCTTGTCCAAGTCTCCTCCACCCCGTGCTCTCGCATCACCCATATCTCAAACCCTACCGGCAAATACGAGTAAATCAAGCATAGCGATCCATTCAAGGCACCCAACTTAGAGTGAAATCCGGTATTTCGACACTTGGGTTGGGAAAACATCCGGTACTCTTCCGTCTTGAGATCAAATGCCAAAATAAAAGCATCCTCACCACCGTCATTCTTCACTGGCCAATGCAGTGCCTCGTGAACAAGCACGCCCGGTTGTCTCTCGCATTTCATATTATGATGGAAAGTTCTAGTAACTTTAGTCCATGAATTCGATTGCAGACTATAAACCCACACTTGATATATCAAATTTTCCCTCATCAAAAACTTGATAACCTTGTAATCATCCCTAGCAGAATCATATCCAAACCCATATAAACCATCAACACAGCGTTCACGAAACGACGGCCCGTTATCTAACTCAGGTAAATTAAGGTGTTTTCGAGTAGAGGGATTCCACAAACATGCTGAAGACAAGTTTGCCATTAACAAGAGACCATTGCAACTGCCCCATACTTGAACCATATGTGGTTGAGGCTTTCTCAATCCCTGCCACGGTGGAACTATAATTTGGAAATTTACCGATGAGCTCCGGGAGCTTTCAGATGTGCTCCGGAAGCAGGAAACAATTTCTCGTAGCCGAGATTTTGGGGTCGCAGGGCTAGATTTGAGAGGGTTTTGCAGAACGACGTCACTTTGGAGATGATCTAAGTCTACGTATTTGACAGTGTCTGGGAGAGTGTTGGTGCAGATAAGGAATTGGTTCTTTCTGGATTTGATTGATGACCGTTTTAGGTGAAATTCGATGAAGTAGGAACTGTCGATGGATTTGAGCCAGAGTTTCGATACGGACCTGAATTTGAGGAGAGATTTCACTGGTAGTCTACAGAGTATCTCGACCATTAACTCCGGGGACATGGTTTCGTTCAGACTGGGGTTTTAGACAGACGAGGGGCTCTGTTTTTAAGGCTGGAACAGATGAACGACCTCTGGTAGTCTGAGTCTGATCGTCGATAATATATATATGAACTCTCTATGCGTCTCCAATTGGATTATACAATTCGGCCCCGTTATTTCTCGAAACTCGACAGATCGGCCCATTATAAGAGGCCCATGGCGTGAAGTGGCCCATTATAGTAGTAATGGAAAACCATACCGGCCCACTGGCTTTTGAGAAATCTATTCTATATGCTATTTGAGAATGAGTTTTCTTTGAGAGATTGTCACGTGGTATTACAATTTAAATACTGTTGAAGTTAATAAGAAGTTGAAATTTAAAAATAAAATTAAAATTTAAAAATGGCACGGAAGTTAAAGTTAAAAACTAATGAAGTTGATATTTCAAAAACGACGACCAAGTTGAAATGGTAATATCCAATTATCCATAATCAAAATTGAGACATGTGTAAATATAATTAATTGATTGTACAGTTATTAAATCACAATTGTGCATAAAATGTATAAAATTATTGATTATAATCCTGAAATTGATTTAATATTGAAAAGACTTCCAAGTCTAGAAGAAAGATTATTAAAAAAAGGTATAAAAACTAATTTTTTTGGCCAATATATAAAAACTATTTGACTACCAAGATATTATATGTTGTGATAATTACAGCACAACATTTTATAATTCCAGCACAATAATCATTGACATGACATTTTTACCCTTAGCTTTTTTTGACCCATCTTCCTATCTAATCAAAATTCGCTAATCTCAGGAGTCAAGATACTGGATCTCGCTCAATCTCTATCTCTTCCTTTCTCTCTGGGCTTCTACACAACATAGTTCTCATACCACCAACAGTTTGTCACTTGGTTCACGTCTCTCAGAAGTCTTATTGTGGCTGCCTCTACCAATATTGTGGTCGAAAATCCAGCGGTGGCAGCTTTAATAGTTGCTCTAATTTTGTAGTTTAATGAGTTTTTCAAGTGAAGGGTTTGCTTTCAAGTTTTTTGGAATTCGAAGATTCGACACCGAGTTTGAAAAATTCAACTTTTCAAATGGATAAATTATCGAATTAGAGCTCACATTTGAACGCTGAATGTGGAGATCTAGAAACTCGCGGAGAATTTTCGAGAAAGGGGGTTTGATACAGATGGAGGTTACCGGGCCTTAACGCCATACTCATGCACTGTCTTATGCCATGTGATTATATGTAGTTTGGTTAATGGTGGTTTTGTATAGAGAGTCACACCATTTTGTTTGCTGGAGGGAGATGGTACAATGGAGGAATCAATAACAAAATTGTTAGAACAGGAGTTCCTTTTTTCGGTTAAACTATGTATAAGAGAGAATCAATGTTAAAAGTAAAGGACAAAAATGTCATGTAAAAAGGTGTTGTGCTGTAATTATAAAATGTTGTGTTGTAATTATCACCACCCTTAAACAAAATGATAAAAATGATTTATTAGAATCCTGATCATCAAAAAAGAAAAAGTTGGACATTTTGGAGAAACATTCAAATTGGCCAATAGTATCGTTCTTCAAGGACTACATAAGGGTTTGAATATGAAATTTTCTGACTGAATTATTTATGGTTTGAATATGGTATAATTGAGTATGTCTAAATTTTTACCTTTGTCACCATTCTTATAAATAAAGTTTTATATAGAAAGTCAAGAAAAATGTATTCTAATTAGCCACC
The DNA here is from genome assembly GCA_023055425.1 of Linanthus parryae. NCBI lineage: Eukaryota > Viridiplantae > Streptophyta > Magnoliopsida > Ericales > Polemoniaceae > Linanthus > Linanthus parryae. The sequence goes on from JALGPY010000002.1 coordinate 7,661,577, forward strand.
ACCTCTCCCTTGATGAGAGGGTTAGATAAGGGCTTTTTCATTGTATATTATAAGTGAATGAAGGAAAAAAGTTCAGTAGAACGGTTCTACGTAGGTCCTCCACTCAAAATGGAAATGAATATGCATCAAAACTCTCTAACTATTTGCATCCTCTTATATGACTCTCACATACACCTTCCATACAAAATGACACTCACATATATATATATAGTAATCCACATATAAGGTGTAACCCCCTTGTAATAACCATAGCATTAAAGCTATAATAAACACCACCCAATAATGCTACATTAAACCAAATATTTCATGTTTAATACTCTAATAATGAGGGAGTTACAAATATGTAGTAACCAACATCTTTAACACTATTTTAGAAATATAATTATAATAATGATTTATAATTAAAGTTTTGGAATTTTCATAAAAATCCCTAACAATCCCCCACAAAATTTCAAAACTTTAAAATGACCTCAATAAGAACAAATAAATAAAATAATAGAATAATATATGTAATAATAAAATAATGGGCAACTTTCATACTGCGCAATAGGTGAGGTGTCTTCCGACTTGAACCTCACTTAGTGATGACAATCTCACCCGGAAGGATCATAGTGGACTAAGCCTTGAACTAGACCCTTTGAGCCCGAGTTCAATCGAAACACACACAGTACCGGCATTGGACATAGTTCGCGGGTTAGTGCATTACGGTCATGCACTCGAATCAAATCATGAGAGTCTCTAGGGAATAGCCCAATCCCATAGCCCCGGCCTCAAGGCAACTCTCACTTAGGTGAATCCTCCAAAGGTATGTGTGACCCATACCTTGCGACAAATTACTCGCCTTGGATCCATTAAGGGTTGAACCCATCCTAAACGTCACAATTCTCTCAAATCAGCACAATGCCATAGGGATGGGAGGAGAGTCTTAGACTTCTCCTATAAATAAGTGCTGGAAATCTCAGTCACTCATCGTGGATTGTTTCTACCCATTGAATCTCTTTCATGGGATCTCCAGTCACAGAGATTGGGTTACCTCCAGCGGTGACTATCTTTTGGGCTTAGCCCATCCCTCTCGACATACCTAGGACTCCGCTCCTAGATTAATTAGACCCTCGATGGTCATTTTACTTTATTTAAAGCATATGGTTATTGGCCAATTTATTATGAATTTTCCATTTTCAATGGTGGAATCCATCAGGAGTTTACAAACCCCATCCCAAGATTTAGGGACTATGGAACCAATAAAATTTAATTTGTATAATTTTTTTCTCGTGTCACTTTTCTTGCATCCTCTTTGTCACATCACCTTTTTCTTATCATATGATATACACCAATCATTGAGAACCTGTAAAACATAACATTTTGCACTAGATGCAATATTAGTAATTTTAGGGGTCATAAATATGAATTTCATAAAAGAATTATCACATCATCCATAACATCACTATTCAAAATCACGTAATTAAGATTATGATTCACATGTCTCCTTTATAACCCCCACATTATCTCACATTCATTCATACACTTAATGTTAAATAATTAATTTATAAAATGATAACATATTAAGTCTCCACAACATTGCTATAAGTTAAATTACATGTGTATAATATTATTATAAACAATTTTCATATACAACCTTCATACTTTTCTTATCCATGGAGTCACATAAATTGCACTACATACAAAATTCAACAGACAATGAGAATGATGATGATAATATAAATTTTTAAGACACAATAATAATATTTTGCATTATAATATTATTTTCATATAGTTGTATCCATATGTTACACTATCGCAATAAACACGTTTAATTCAGGGTGAAAAGGATCACATACAACTATACACTATACTTTTCCTCATGTAACCCCCAATATCAATTGCTCATAAAAAGGTAGAATTAAATGTAATCAAGTAACCCCCACATTTCAAACCTCACAAATGAGCATAAGTAAATTTAATACAATAATCCTCAAAAATTAAGATAATGACACCTTTGTCATGTTACAAAATTATATTCCATCCTCCAATAAATCATATCTAATTTGTGACATTTCATGACAAACAATTTGTTTAATTTGAATTTTATGTCGATTCATAATTTTTTATTCTCATTTGCACAAGTTATGTTATAACTTCTCATAAATTAGTTATACCAACATAATTTCTAATTGACGTGAATCAATACTTTTCTCAAGGCATGATTATCATAGAGTGATAAAAGAAAATGATCTAAATAAATAGACATGGAGTAAGGGTTCAAGAAAGCAAGCCTGTCACATCCCGCTTGTGAAATTGTTCCTTTCTTAGACTATCACCGCCGATAGATGATAAATAGAGTATTCATATGAACGTAATAAGAAGCCCATACGCAAAGGAAGACCATGAATTGTCGGAGCTCCATAAGATAGTAGACCATCAATTATATATTATCCATCTTCAATAGAATATATATGCTCCATAGAGAAGTTTTCCATCATTAAAAATGTAACAAGAATGGACGACTCAATATGTCCGCGAGAACTCTAAAAATGTACAATTCGGTCTTCTTGAGACGGAAGAATATCCATTGAGAGCGCTACATGTAGAAGACAATAATAGGAGTGTCAATAATATTTATGATGTCCTCGACATATAATACCCTGCGTCATGTATTCTTGGAAGGACAACTAGATATTAGTCAAATAACTACCATCTAGTAAACTTAATGTAATAATTCTTATTATTAGAAAAAGAAAAATAACATTAATGATGAAAATAAGTTACAAAAACTTGCTTAATTTTATTAAGCATTTAATATAAATAGTATGAAGAATAGAATTGTAACTGACATGCTAATTAGAGCCTCTTATTTTCCATACCATCATAGGAAAAATAATATTTTTTATAGAAATTATAAAAGAATAATTGAAATAAAACTATAAGACAAATGTCCCTATAATCCCATGAAGTTTCAACATACCTTTCCGGCTCTCAACAAGAATGACTTAGTTGGCATGATATTAAGAACAAAAGTATATTTGTTCAATATTATAGAAACAATGGGAGATTATATTATTTATTATTCAATTACAAGCATGATAGGTTCATCGATACTTAACCCCGAAAATTACAAAATAAAAAAAAACAATATTAATAAATTTCCACCACATGAAAGTTTTATCCATGAGGGATACAAACGATTGAACTATACGTGAGCATTATTATCTAAAGGTAGCATGAACAAATCGATGAGGGAAAAAATGTCATCTAAAAGAAGTTCAATAAAATTAAAATTTTCCGCATAACATATTATATGAAGAATGAGCATATTGTAAAGAAGAAAGCTCTTAAAAGGTTCTTCAAGAATTCACATAAAGAATTCGAATGATCTAACACGTATCTTCTCATATTTTAAGATATCTACGTTGTAGATTGTTAGTCATTTGCGTCAAAATCACATCACAAATAAAACATTAGCCCCGTTAGAAAGCGGTAAGCAATAAAATAATAAACATAATATAAATTAGATTTGCTGGCCTGGGTGTGAGAGGCATGTTATGTAGGACATTGTCCTACAACGTAGATCCTCCCCACGTGAGGGTGCTACCGGTATGCTACGAAGTAGGATTCAACCCACACTCGAGCCAGCTCCTACAAGCGTCACGCCGGTTGTAGGACTTGTGAACCGTCACGAACCGTAGTTGCCCAAAACAAACATATGGAAAATATAAGACTAAATATATATGTGTACGATGAAGAGGTCTTCAAAACTCTCTAACTATTTGCATCCTCTTATATGACTCTCACATACACCTTCCATACAAAATGACACTCACATATATATATATAGTAATCCACATATAAGGTGTAACCCCCTTGTAATAACCATAGCATTAAAGCTATAATAAACACCACCCAATAATGCTACATTAAACCAAATATTTCATGTTTAATACTCTAATAATGAGGGAGTTACAAATATGTAGTAACCAACATCTTTAACACTATTTTAGAAATATAATTATAATAATGATTTATAATTAAAGTTTTGGAATTTTCATAAAAATCCCTAACGTACACGCCTACTGGCAGCTGGAAGATGTGACCATTACAAGACAATCAACCAACATGTTCTGCAATCACAATAGCAAGTTCGTCCAGGATCATTAACTGGGGTTGTTGCCTCCAGGCGTGCTGAGAAGTCCCGACATTCAAGAAGAAGAGGATAAGTGTCCCACATATAACCTCTGTCCAAAAATTCAATTGCAGCCTACAAACCCAAACTTGATGTAGTGTGTCACTTTCGGGATACCTTTTCCAATTTTTGTACTGCAAAATCAGACTCTCAGACGCTGATTCATCACCACCAGAACATAGTAAACAACTAAACATCATCAAACTAAACTGCATGTGTATATGCCATGACATCTACTGTGTCACTCTATGTTGTCCAGAGTCCAAACCTCAAACTAAAATGATCAAATTACCTGTTGGATAAGAAATTGTTGACATACACGGGATGATGTTTAAATAGGTCGCCTTACATTGTATATTTAGTCTTGATCACCAGACAGGATTTTCAATGGGCGGAGATGATGCATATGTGAAGTGAAGAACTTCAATTTGTACTATATGAGTAAATTAAGCACAGCGATCCATTCAAGGCACCCAACCTAGAGTGAAATCCGGTCCCTACCATCCAAGAAATTCGGTCCCTACCTTGATTGTAGCACAGTTTCCATAATCGAATAAACTCGTTTTTTTTGGGTCAAAACAGTGAAATTTTATAAAAACTAAATCATTAGGATTCATTAAATCTTCACACATAAATATCCTATCATCCATCATCTGGGGGTGTAGAACCCAGCCAACCCTAAGTTTCTTCTTGCTACCATGCCAGCGACACAATCCGTCACCTTGTTCGCAGACCTGTGAACCCACAAAACTTGAACTATGGTGTCTAGCAGCAACATTCTGATGTCAGAAATCAGACCACTAATAGAAGGCATTAAAGCACCATTAACCATATCTACCAGACTCTGATTATCAGCTTCTATTGCTGTGATTTCTTTCAGCTTGGAGACCACACTTGCAACTTCTCTTAGAGCCATAGTTTCAGCATGAATGGCATTATGGACAACTGATCTCATCCATCTTCCTTCCACCAAACACCATTCATGATTTCTAACCACAAAACCTGAGGTCATACACTTAGGCTCTGTTTGGTTCGCAGTAAAATGTTTTACAAGGGAAAATATTTTACGCTTAAAATGTTGTGTGAAAAAGTTTTTCCTGCAATTATTTTCTCGTGTTTGGTTGACTCTTGCCAAAACAGTGGGCTGTGACGGAAATGGCAGTGATGGGTGGCGGTGAAGGTGGGTGGCGGTGATGGGTCGTGGTGGAGGTAGGTCGTTGTGCTCCTCCACTCTCCGGAAACTGGCTTACGGATTTGAAATGTGTAAATCATTTTACATCATTTGAGGGAATATATTTTACAGGAAAACATTTTACTTCCAACCAAACAACACCAAAACACCAAAACAAGGGAAAACATTTTACAGGAAAATGTTTTACCATCAACCAAACGGAGCCTTAGATTCTTCACGCAGGAATCACAATTAACTGTCAAGAAACCATCGTCAGGTGGCCTCCGTCTTTTCCGCATGCTTTCTAGAAGCACCTTAGAGCGCACCCTTGCAGATGGAAGCTCGTCCTGACTATTATTATATTATTAACCAAACAGACAGATGTTCTGCCAACCACAATAGCGATTTTAGCCCAACATTGTCCTCCTTGGTCAGCAACATAGAAACTAACTTCCTCCAAACTTCTTAGATTATGACCTGATGTTTGGTCTTCTGAAAGCATATATTCAGAGACCAAACAGACCTCACTGGATCAAAAGACCAAACAGATTGCATGAAACAGTGCTATTATCAAACTCGAGCAATGAATCTGTGGTCAGTTATTCAGAATAGGCCGGGGGTTGAGTGAAACCAATCTGTAAGTGTTGAGACGACTAAATCAGACATCTTAACGCGATCCAATGGTTGATAATATAGAATCGGTGGCTCTGGATAAGAGTAGTCGAAATCTCTCATAACATAAGAACAAAAAGAAAAAATCATTTACCCAAAATTGCCATTGAAAAACCATCAAATTGGACAAGTTTCTACCCGTCCTCCCGGTTAGTCCAAAACCATCAAACCACCAAGAGAGCACAATCTTTCCAGGCATCATCCCCATTGCAAGCTAAAGGTGTAGAGAGTTTCCTCAGATACAGTGGCATCTACCTAAAATCAGACTGACAGACGCTGATTCAAAACCATCAGAAACATTACAAAACACATCAAACTAAATTGACCATCTTCTCATTTCATCAAAATATGCGTGATGCTGCATGTGAGTATGCCACATATACTGTATCACTCCATTTAGTCTATTGTGCAAACTTCAAAGTAAAATGATCAAATTACTAACATCGAATGCCAGAGGGGAACCTGTTGGATAAGAATTCGTTGACATGCACGGGCTGATGTTTAAAAATGTCCTGGGACATTCTATATCTAGTCCTGATCACCAACCAGGATTTTTGAGGGGTGGAGACAATGCATATATTGATACAGTTACAGTTCATATGCATCTGTATAACACACGGGTTATGTTTATGAATACGATCATCTATATTCACATACATCTTTGGGTTCACTTTCTGACCGAACTGAAATTCAGATATATAAGTTCATGGCATTCAATCAGTTATTAACTTCATCAACCAAAAGTACATCAAACTAGAACTGAAGGTACCTGATAAAATGACTTGGTTAGTTTAAAGCTTCATCTTGCTGTTTGGCACTTGCATTCATTCTTGTCCTGGCTGGGCACACCCAATGGAGTCGTTCTTCTTATGACCGGCCGACCTTGTGACTACTGGAATTCACTGCAATCAGTACTCGTGTCAATTCATGAGCATGTACGTACTCAAACCATCACAGCATCTTCAGACTTTGAAACTACTACTATTGTGTTACTCCACCTTACCTGAAAAAAAAAAGTACTCTTTCAGAACCTGTTTTTAGAAAAAAATTAAAAAGCATCATATGAAAACCATCATATTATATTTCTCTGATATATAAGTAAGTTTGTAAAAACCATCATATGAATTTATTATATACCTTTCATCATTTGTACAGAGGGATGTAAACAAACTGAATTTCAGATATTTAAGATAACACCATTCATTCCATCTTTGGATTCATCTACCAAAGTACGTCAAATAAGAAAAGTTCATGATGTATCATAGCATGCGTTTCCATCTAATATTACATTTATATGCCAAACAAGCATGTCAGGCAAGAACACAAGAGGGTACCTGATAGAGAGATACAATTGAGTTGTTATTAGTTCACACCTTCATTTTGCTGATCACTTGCTACATCTCCCTCAAATGAGACCAGGCTAACAATGCAAACATCAATATGGTCGGTATGAAGAACCCCAAAATACCAGGTGTGTCTTTATATTCATGCCAATTTCAGCAAGGATGGGAGGTCTTTATATGAATGTATAAGTTATTAGCTTAAGATATAAATATACCATTGATATGCTTTTGCATGTGATACTACATGGTTTATGTTCATGAATGCGATCATCTATATTCATTTATTAACTTCGTCAACCAAAAGTACATCAAACTAGAACTGAAGGTACCTGAAAAAATGAGTTGGTTAGTTTAAAGCTTCATTTTGCGGTTCAGCACTTGCAGCTCCTCCATGACGATGAGGTGAAACAAGGCTAACCATGCATACATCCAATTTGCCAATAACTTTACGAACGAGCTCAAATGAGGGAAAGTTCTATTAACTTTTTCCACGAATTCGATTTCCGACTATAAACCCACACTTGACATGCTGTGTCATTCAATTCCCAATTTTTCCTCTAAATCCATAGAAATCCACAACACCGGGTTCAGGAAACGATGAACCAAGATCTAATTCAGGTAAACTGAGGTGTTTTCGAGTAGAGGGATTACACAAACATGTTCAATACAAGTTTGCCATTAACAACAAACCTTTGCAACTACCCCATACTTGAACCATCTAGCAGCTTTTGTTAGCGCCATAGTTTCAGCATGAATGGCATTCTGGACAACTGATCTAATGACAAGTTTGCCATTAACAACAAACACGCTTCATGATTTCTAACCACAAAACCTGAAGTCATACACTTAGATTCTTCACTCCACCAGCAGGCATCACAATTAACTGTCAAAAAACTTTCTTCAGGTGGCCTCCATCTTTTCCTCCTGCTTTCTAGAAGCACCTTAGAGCTCACCCTTGCAGGACCAAAAGAGGTAATTACTAAGTGAAAACATAGTCATCTAGCAAGGCCTAAATATTGAAGTACACATTTTTAACTTTCTTTGAAGCAAATTACGGGAGCTATACACACCTACCGGCAGCTGGAATACTCATCCTGACTATTATTATACATTAACCAACAGATGTTCTGCACCCACAATAGCCAGTTTAGCCCAATATTGTCCTCCTTGGTCAGGAATATTGAAACAAACTTCCTCAAGTTCTTAGATTATGACCTGATGTTTGGTCTTCTGAAAGCATCTATTCAGAGACCAAACAGGCCTCATAGGATCAAAAGACCAAACAGAGGAGGCACATGAAACAGTACTATCAAACCGAGGAACGAAAGCCTCTATTGTGAGCTATTCGGAATAGGCTAGGGGTTGACTGAAACCAATCTGTATTGTGTTGAGACGACTAAATCAGACATCTGCACTCGATCCAATGAGTAACAAAGAGAGATGCAGATCTGAGTCAGATCATCTGACTAATTGGGTTCACTAGAGAGTACACACCAATCCCAGCACAACCCAACACATAACTGAAGTCTCATAAGGTTTCAGTTACAACATTCTAAGAGAAGATATAAATCAAAAGTCAAATAAAATACTTGCCACCTAAAGATAAGCAAAAGCAACTAGCTAGCACATGATCGCTTGTTTGATAATAATAGTCTGGAATCATCCCTGCAGCATAACAGGATCTATTAATTTCTACCCAAGAAAGAGCCTAGCTCGTACTAAACCCATCACCAATTCATGAAAATTAAGAAAAACCCATTACAAATCCGATCAACTAAACTAAACCCCTCACTCGATTCAACAAATTGAGCAGCATAACAGGATCTATTTAAGTATTTACGGTCACTTAGCCCTCTGATTTTAGGTGTTGGAGACCATGCCATTCATATCATCCAAGATAGATAGTTCCACTGTGAAGGACACCAACTATTACAAGAACCCATCATACTATTTCAGTGCAAATGGAAGCATAAAAGAAACATATTATCTCCAAACCTGACCAAAAAAAAAAAACTTGCAAGTACTTTTGTTACCTTCCCTGTAATCAGGATCTATAATACGCCATTTATGTACATAAGTGTAGAAGTTTTTTTATGCCCTCTCAGAACAAATCCTTCTAACTTCATCAACCAAAAGTACATCAATGATCAAACTAGAACTAAAGGTACCTGATAAAATGACTTGGTTATTTTAAATCTTCATCTTGCTGTTCGGCTCTTGCAGCGCTTCCATGAGGTGAAACAAGGCTCACCATACATACATCCGATCTGTTGCCAGCAACTTTACGAATTATCTCAAAAGACCCCTCATGAGTGCCTATCTTACAGTCAACCCCGCCATTGTGCAACAGGGACTTCTTACCATCCCTCAAAGTTGCATTGATGAATCCACCAGGATAAGAAATAAAATCTCCCATTTGGAGGGTCACTCTTGTCCAAGACTCGTCCATCCCGTGCTCTCGCATCACCCATATTTCAAACCCTACCGGAAAATACGAGTAAATTAAGCATAGCGATCCATTTAAGGCAGCTAACTTAGAGTGAAATCCGGGATGTTGACACTTGGGTTGGGAAAACATTCGGTACTCTTCCGTCTTGAGATCAAATGCCAAAATAAAAGCATCCTCACCACCTTCATTCTTCACTGGCCAATGCAGTGCCTCGTGAACAAGCACGCCCGGTTGTCTCTCGCATTTCATATTTAGAGGGAAAGTTCTAGCAACTTGTGTCCACGAATTCGATTGCAGACTATAAACCCACACTTGATATGTCAAATTTTCCCTCATCAAAAACTTGATAACCTTGTAATCATCCCTAGCAGAATCATATCCAAACCCATATAAACCATCAACGCCAAGTTCACGAAACAACGGCCCGTTATCTAATTCAGGTAAATTAAGGTGTTTTCGAGTAGAGGGATTCCACAAACATGCTGAATACAAGTTTGCCATTAACAACAGACCATTGCAACTACCCCATACTTGAACCATATGTGGTTGAGGCCTTCCCAATCCCTGCCACGGTGGAACTATGATTTGGAAATTTACCGATGAGCTCCGGGAGCTTTCCGGTGAGCTCCGGAAGCAGGAAACAATTTCTCGTAGCCGAGATTTTGGGGTGGCATGGCTAGATTTGAGAGGGTTTTGGAGAACGACGTCACTTTGGAGATTATTTAAGTCTACGTATTTGACAGTGTCTGGGAGAGTGTTGCTGCAGATAAGGAATTGGTTCTTTCGGGATTTGATTGATGACCGTTTTAGGTGAAATTCGATGAAATAGGAACTGTCGATGGATTTGAGCCAGAGTTTTGATACACATCTGAATTTGAGGAGGGACTTCACCGGAAGTCTACAGAGTATCTCCACCATCAACTCCGGCGACATGGTTCCGATAAGACTGGGGTTTAGACAGACGGAAGGCTCTCTGTTAGGGCTGCGAACAGATGAATGAGCTCTGGTAGTCCGTAGTCTGATTCTGGTCGTCGATAATGCATGAACTCTATGCGTCTCCAATTGTATTATTACAATTCGACGCCGCTATTCTCGAACCTCGACAAATCGGCTCATTATAATAGGCCCATGGCTTGAAGTGGCCCATAATAGTAGTAATGGAAAACCATACCGATCCAGTGTCTTTTGAGAAATCTATACTATATGCTACAATAACAATGACCAATTTACTTCTACTTTTTTTTTGTACCAACATACTATGACATCTAATTAGACCTATAATAATTTTATTCGTAAATATAAAATATATAAAATGATAATTTTCACTAACAAACAAAAATGTTGCATCATAACTTTTTTACAGCATAACTTTTTTCACCAAACTCATACATCTTTTTTCATCAACTTCTTTGTCACGAACTTTTTTCACAACAACTTAAAAGTCCAAAAAGTCATACCAAACCCACCCATTCTCACGTGTTATTATAATTTAAATATTGTTAAAATTAATAAGAATTTAAAATTTAGAAATAAAATTAAAATTTAAAAATGGCACTGAAGTTAAAGTTTAAAAACTAATGAAGTGTCATGAAATATATTATTGATAACTAGGGAATATTCATAACATATTATAATACCATGATTGATACTGATTGACTCTCTTACCTTATATAAAGGTGGTTTGGTGGAGAATAATAAAGGCTTAATATTTCTCCATACACTATTCTGTCGTCTCTGCTCTTGAATAATACACACTTCATTTTATTATTTTATAGTTTTAATTATTAAATAATTATGTTACTATATTTTATAATTATCACACTTTATTAAATCAATATCGAATTAATTATACTATTGAAGCGAGTTTAATGGAATTTTTGTAATTTTTGTGTTTCACTTTGATTGTTGACAAATATTTATAAATTTACCGTTACAACGGTGAATACGAAAGTTAGAGGAGCAGTGGAGGATTAGGAGGAGGATCAGAGGAGGAGCTGAGTAATTAATTTGAGTTTTTTATATTTTACACCAGGTTTAAATTGTCCTCAATTTAGGCTAGAACAGGTCCAATTATAGGCCAGACACAAATTTATGTCAGATTTTACACCAGCTGTTGGAGTTGATTTTTGAATAAAACTGACCTAAATTTATTCCAAAGACAGCTTATAGGCCATCTCTTGGAGATGCTCTAACACCCATTTGCTTTGGTCTACTTTTTTATGTAGACATAATATTGTAGTTTCACCAATTTGTCGTAAAAAAAAATGTGACACCATGAAAAAGTTTGAACGCGGGGGTATTCAAATAAATGGTTTGATAAAAAGTTGGCAAAAGTGCAAAAATTACAGTCACCTTAAATAGTTTTTTTTTGAAATGCATTCAACATTTTCATTCATCATAAACAATCACAATTACAATGGATGAAACGATGAAATACAAGTTAATATTACACACTTCATAATCCTGCCTACACAATTTGTCAATTTCTAAGAAGAACAAATTTGTAACTATCGCTTCAAACGCTTCTCGAATTTTTGTACGCTCCAACATCACCACCAATTGGCTCAAGTGCTTTTTCTCCTTCATCATACGGAGCAACGAGAGGGGTGAAGAAAATAATCCGTCTATCACGATAGCAGAATTCGGACTCCACAAGAAATTCATAGCGTAACTGCAAGACGATGCGACACATGACGCCACACTTATGTGGTAGATTAGTACCTTATTGTAGATAAAAACCGCACTTAGGCGGTAGTTGGCCGCCCTATGGCGGAAGAGAACCGCTCCTAGGCGGTAGTTGGCCGCTCCTTGGCGGAAGAGAACCGCTTCTAGGCGGTAGTTGGCCGCTCCTTGGCGGAAGAGAACCGCTCCCACGCGGTAGTTGGCCGCTTTAATGCGGTAGTTGGCCGCCTTTTGGCGGAAGAAAACCGTTCTTAGACGGTAGAAACTGAAATACATAAATAAAATAACAAATTTTGATAACAAGAAGAAGATCAGGGCCTCGCCGGCGGCGAGCCCCTATGATTGATGGCAAACAAAAGAGCGAGTATGGATATCACAAGCGAGAGAGGAAAAGTTTTGTGTTCTTGACAGAAAGCGAATATTTAAATAGTGATGAAAAGTTTTAGTCACCTTAAATAGTTGAAACTCCTCAAAGAAGATCAATTTATTAAAACAGAGCGAATATTTAATAAAGCTACTTACAGTTTTTGTTTAGAGTCAATGTTTTACGGGAAATTTTGGGCAGTGTCCTCAAGCTCGGGCAATACCACACTTATGACTTGTTTGAAGTCAAATGGTCCACCAAAAATGTCTCAAAGGGCAAAATGTTTCCGCCTTTCCCCCAATTATTTCAGTCATCTACCAGAAGGTCATTCATTTGTTAACAGAACCGAACCATGTCGCCAGATTTGCCGTCGGAGTTGATGGTGGAGATACTCTGCAGACTTCCAGTGAAATCCCTCCTCAAATTCAGGTGCGTATCGAAACCCTGGCGTAGATTCATCGACACAGGGGCGGATCCAGGAATTTGTTACAGTGGGGGCTAAATTGGAAAATTTAAACAAAATAAGTGTAAAATTTAAATTTTAAAAAGTTGAGTGGGGGCTAAATGAGGGCTAAATTGAAAAAAATGACAAAATAAGGGAAAAAAGTGCAATTTCTAAAAGTTGAGTGGCAGTCCTATAGTAGATCCGCCACTGCATCGACAGTTCCTATTTCATCAAATCTCACCTAAAACGTTCGATGAAAGCCAGAGAGAACCAATTCCTTGTCTGCACCAAAAATTTCTCGGAGGCCGTAAAATCCCTAGACTTAGATCATCTCGAGCCTGACGTCATCTCACAAAAGATCAGGTGTGGGTTTATAGGCTTCAATCGAATTCGTGGTCACAAGTTACTACAACTTTCCCTCATGACATGAAATGCGAGAGACAGCCAGGCGTGTTTGTTCACGAGGCACTGCATTGGCCGGTGAAGCTTAATTCCATATCGAATGATGGTGGTGAGGATGCTTTTATTTTAGCATTTGATCTAAGGACAGAGGAGTACCAAATCTTTTCCCAACCCAAGTGTCAAAATACCGGATTTCATTCTATGTTGGGTGCCTTGAATGGATCTCTATGCTTAGTTTACTCGTACAAGCCGCGAGGGATTGGAATATGGGTGATGCGAGAGCACGCGGTTGCCGAGTCTTGGACAAGAGTGATCCTTCAACTAGGAGATTTTGTTTCTTATCCCAGTGGATTCTTCAATGCAACTTTGAGAGATGGTAAGAAGTCTCTGTTGCACAATGGCGGGTTTGACTATTGGATAGACACTCATGTCAGTCATGTGGGGTCTTTTGAGACAATTCATACATTTGTTAGTAACAGATCGGATGTATACATGGTTAGCCTTGTTTCACCTCAAGTTGGCGCTGCAAGTGCCGAACAGCAAGATGAAGCTTTAAACTAACCAAGTCATTTTATCAGGTACCTGTAGTTCTAGTTTGATGTACTTTTAGTTGATGCAGTCAATAACAGATTGAATGGCATAATCTTATATGTCTAAATTTCTGTCCGTGCAGAAAACGAAGCCAGATATGTAAATGAATATAGATGATCATAGTCATAAACATAAACCATGTGTTATACAGATGCATATTAACTGTAATTGCATCAATATCTGCATTGTCTCCACCCCCCAAAATCCTGATTGGTGATCAAGACTAGATATCGAATGTAAGAGGACCTATTTCAACACCAGCTTATGTATGTCAACGAATTCTTATCCAACAGGTTCCCCTCCGAAATTCGATGTTGCTAACTTGATCATTTTGGTTTGAGGTTTGCACAATGGACTAAGTAGAGTGACACAGTACATGTAAAGGCATATACACATGCAGCATCATACATATTTTGATGAAATGAGAAGATGGACAATTTAGTTTGATGTGTTTATAATGTTCCTGATGGTTTTAAATCAGCGTCTGACAGTCTGATTTTAGGTAGATGCCACTGTATCTGAGGGGACTCTCTACACCTTTAGCTTGCAATGGGGAAGATTGTGCTCTCTTGGTGGTTTGATGGTTTTGGACTAACTGGGTGGACGGGTAGAAAGTTGTCCAATTTGATGGTTTTGCAATGGCATTTTTGGGTAAATGATTTTTTCCTTTTGTTCTTATGTTTGATAGATTTCGACTACTCTTATCTAGAGCGACCAATTCTATATTTTGAACCATTCTATGGCTTGTATGAAATGCCAGTGCTTCTAGGCGGCAACACATCCTTGAGGAAAAAAAACCTTGTTAGTTTAGTTTGTGAAAGACTATTCAAACCGCCTCCATCTGAGTTGCCAGGAGGTTTATATTGATCTATGGGCAGTCGGGCACTATGAGGTCCATGACCAGTTTGCTGATTGATATTGAGTATTAGTTTTATTTATTTATTTTTGGGTGGGAAGGCCGGGAAAAGGGGGGGGGGGGGGGGTCTTATGCGCTTTTCGCTCCCTTCCATGTTCCTTGTGTCCGGGGCCTTAAAAGTTCGTAACACTAGTATCTTTGTTCATTTCATGGTATCATCATGTATTGGGATAATATGATAAATGTGAACCAGATCAGTTGGTTAATTTAATTTATAGATATGTTCCTTTATTAACCAGCCCACTGTGGGCACTATCTAGCATGCGTTTGCAAGGATCTGAAAATTAGGAATGAGTACAACTAGAAAAGTTGTAATAAAGATGCAAAAACGCTAGTAGAACCATTTGTGGGGATGCAAGGAGAGAATTTTCACTTTAAACATTAGCAGGAAGCAATGTTTTGTGGGCATTTCTTTTTTAGATTCTAACTACAGTGGAGTAATCTCTTTTTGCTTTGTTAATAGCATTTACTTGTAAGTGAATGATCCGAGATATGAATATCGATTTGACATCTACCTACGATAATTTTCCGCCGTAGGTAATGGGTGAGCTCAGAGGGAAGAGGTCGGTTCAAGAAACTTTGTCTGGGCTGTGCTGGATGAGGGGTTTCACAGAGATTTTGACTTTTGGAGAGAGTATGTAGCAAGTGGAGGTATTTGTGTAAATTTGTAGGGTATGCTCACTTAAAATGTAGTCCCGGAATCCTGGTGTGTAGACCAGTGTTTAAGGGTATTCTTGTCGGTTCATCTAATTTGGGTTCCGGTCCCGCAATGTTAGAGGATGAACATTTCTGGGTTATCCAAAATGGCGTATTTTAGATCTCGGTTACACGGAAGGTAACCGAAGTACTTGCAAGTTGATTTCTTTTAATTTTTGTCAGGTTTGGAGATAATATGTTTATTTAAATAGTTGGTGTCCTTCACAGTGGAACTATCTATCTCGGATGATATGAATGGCATGGTCTCCAACACCTAAAATCAGAGGGCTAAGAGACCATAAATACTTAGTAGATCCTGTTATGCTGCTCAATTTGTTGAATCTGGCGAGGGGTTTAGTTTATTTGATCGGATTTCTAATGGGTTTTCCTAAATTCTTTGAATTGGTGATGGGTTTATTACGAGCTAGGGTCTTTCTTGGGTAGAAATTAATAGATCCTGTTATGCTGCTGGGATGATTCCAGAATCCGAGACTATTATTAAATAAGCTTATGATCATGTGCTAGCTAGTTGCTACTGCTTATCTGCAGGTAGCAAGTGTTTTATCTGACTTTTGATTTATATCACTTAGAATGTTGTAACTGAAACCTTACGAGACTTCAGTTATGTGTCAGCTTGTGCTGGCTTTGGTGTGTACTCTTTAGTGAACCCAATTAGTCAGATCTGCATTTCTCTCTACTCATTGGGCCAAGTGAAGATGTCTGATTTACTCGTCTCAACACTTTACAGATTGCTTTCATTCAACCCCGGCCTATTCTGAATAGCTCACAATAGAAGATTTCATTGCTGAGTTTGAGAGTACTATTTCATGTGCCTCCTCTGTTTGCTCTTTTGATCCTATGAGGTATGTTTGGTTTCTGAATAGACGCTTTCAAAAGACCAAACATAAGTTTCTTTCTATGTTCCTGACCTAGGAGGACAATGTTGGGCTAAACTCGCTATTTTGGTTGCCGAACATCTATCTGGTTGGTTAATAGTATAATAATATTGAGGACGAGCTTCCAAGCTGCCGGTAGGTGTGTATAGCTCCCATAATTTGCTTCAAAGAAAGTTAAAATGTGTATTCCTTCTATAGTAATGGCCTTGCTACATGACACTATGTTTTCATCTAGTAATGGCCTCTTTTGGTCCTGTAAGGGTGAGCTCTAAGGTTCTACTAGAAAGCAGGAAGAAAATATGGAGTAACACAATAGTACTACTTTCAAAGTCGGAAGATGCTCTGATGGTTTGAGTATGTACATCAACTCATGAATTGACTTGACTGATTGCAGTAAATTCCAGTTATAAGGTCGCTCACATTTGGTACGAATACGATGGAATGGTGTGGGACATGGAATGAAACGAGCCGCCACAGAGGAGCTGCTATAGGAAGGAAGGAAGAACATACAAATATCTTGAGGTTATGATAATCATTTGACAGCAATAGCATTCAGATTTGTTTGTTTGTTGAAATTTCAAGTTTAAAACGTAGTGTTCTACTCCTACCTGCAGGTGTGAATTAGTATATAGAATGTTGCCTTTCCAGTAAAGACTACCATAAATGTTTAGAACTTTGATTGACCTAGTTTTCAATATGCTAGCTCTGTACCATAATAATGGGTTTCACGGTCATACTAATAGAACCAGGATATAAACTGCACTAATAGTAGTAGTCTTGAAACTCCATTGCATGTACCTCGTTTTGACTTCATAAAACTTACACGCCACCGATGTCTTATGTTCCGGAGCGTTTGCAAAACACTTGCCTGTTCTCCCGGACGGACCCGATCCGACCACTAATAGTAGGCATCGGAGATAGATAAGAAACTTGTTAATAACCGACCTAGATTATCAATGGCCAAAACTGTACCGTGTTGTGTTTCATATGTTGTTAACCGGGGATCAGATAAGCTCGTATGTACAATCTAGGATCTGCAGGGACGCTTCTCGTCGTAGATGGGTGGCAACCAGATGAAAGTGTTTTCATCCTCCTCGCCCCCTTCTTCGACGGAGAGTATTCCCCCGTACCGCGAGATGATGTTGGCCATATACACAGGGTACTCCTTTGAAGCAGGTGGATACCTAATGATAGCAGGCATCGCCAATCCGGTATTTGTGTACTGGATCTCCAATGCCGGCTATCTATAGGTTTTTACCTGGGATCCTGTATAAGTGGGCAACACCGTCACGCAGTACAAGGGAAGACACTCCTTTGAAGAAGAGGAGGAAGAAAATGCATAACAACTGATATAAGTGGTCATGATGAGAGGGTTGAGTCGGAGAATATGTGAGAATTGGATGAAATGATCGATGTTTTAGACTATGATGTGTTTGTACATTTCATATCAAGGGCACAAGACTGTGAATCTGTGATGAACCAACTTCTCTAACTAACAGAATTAACACCCAACATCTGTGAGCAGTATTTCCTCAACAAGAGTGTGATGAACCAACTTTCTAACAGAATTTTATTATTTACCACCTTAACACCCAACTTCTTAAACTCTTTTCTTCCGGCCGATTTTTGTATACATCTAAATTTATTGGCATAAAATGAGTCCATTCTTTTTTTTTTGACTGAAATGAGACCATTCTTTAATTTGCCAAAGAAAGTTAAGAGTCTTCAGCTTTAGGAATGTTTACGCTGTTACTTACATCAATTACTAATAATTAACAGGTTAGTTGAGAATTAAGTAATGACTATGAGAACCTTTGACATATAAATTCCATGCATTGTATGTCTTCAAACAGTATTGATTTTACCGATGACATATAGCGAATAAATACTTCATCTGGTTTATGCCAATTCTTTATTTTGTTACTGAATGTAGACACGTAGTGTGCGAAACACACATTTCTATGTATGTACAACAGTACACAGTCACGCGCGAGGGGTGGTTTGAACTTTGGCAAGGTCTTCTTCTCTCTGCAGTAAAATTGTTTCGTCGAAAGATCTTTTGCTTCTAGCCAAACTTGTGATAAATATACGGTACCAACTCTCTTCCCTTGTATCTATTGTGGTACTATTTCACATTCCGAAAGTGAGAAACGTCCAACTTCAACACCTCATTTCTCATTCGACGGGTGAGATTTGAATTGACATCCTAGTAACGTACCTTACAAGTCATTTATTTTAGTAACAATGACCATAATTCAATAGTTTGGCAGTTTATTTCTGAGTATGGTTGGAGCTTACTGAAACGGTAACTACGTCAACATACATTTCTTTGATTGTATCGACGGATTTGTCGTTTTTTGTGAAACATGGCCACAATAATCCAATTGGAACGCATAAATTCATTCATCATCTACCTAAATCAGGCGACGAGAAGTCTTTCATTTGTTCGCAACCCTAACAGAGAGCTCCGCCCTGTCTCTCTGAACTGAACCATGTCGCCGGAGTTGCCGCCAGAGTTGATGGCGGAGATACTCAGCAGACTTCCGGTAAAATCCCTCCTCAAGTTCAGGTGCGTATCGAAACTCTGGCGTCGATTCATTGACAGTTCATACTTCATCAAATTTCACCTAAAACGGTCGTCGATCAAAGCCAGAGAGAACCAGTTCCTTATCTGCACCAACAGTCTCTCAGACGCTGTAAAATCCTTGGACTTAGTTCATCCCGAAAGTGAGGTCGTTCTGCAAAACCCTGTCGTACTGCAAATCCCTCCCGAACGTAGCCCTGCAACCGTAAGATATGCTGTTTCCGGCTTCCGGAGCTCATCGTACCGCCTCCAAATTATAGATCCACGGTGGCAGGGATTGCATATGCCTCGACCACGGATGGGTCAGGTATGGGGTAGTTGCAATGGTTTGTTGTTAATGACAAACATGTCCTCAACATGTTTGTGGAATCCATCTACTCGAAAGCACCTTAATTTGCCTGAATTAGATCTCGGCCCATCGTCTCCTGAACGCTGTGTTGTTGGTTTCTATGGATTTGGATATGATTCTGCTAGGGATGATTACAAGGTTATCAAGATTCTGCAGGGGAAAAATTGGAAAGTGAATCTCACAACAGATCAATTGTGGGTTTATAGTCTGCAATTGAACTCGTGGACACAAGTTACTAGAACTTTCCCTCATAATATGAAATGCGAGAGACAGCCAGGCGTGCTTGTTCACGAGGCACTGCATTGGCCAGTGAAGTTGAAGTCCATGTCGAACGATGGTGGTGAGGATGATTTTATTTTGGTATTTGATCTCAAGACGGAAGAGTTCCGGATGTTTTCCCAACCCAAGTGTCAAAATACCGGATTTCACTCTAGGTTGGGTGCCTTGAATGGATCGCTATGCTCAATTTACTCGTATTTGCCGCTAGGGTTTGAAATATGGGTGATGCGAGAGCACGGAGTGGACGAGTCCTGGACAAGAGTGACCCTTCAAATGGGAGATTTCATTTCTTATCCGGGTGGATTCATCAATGCAACTTTGAGAGATGGTAAGAAGGTTCTGTTGCACAATGGCGGGATTGACTGTATGACTGGCACTCATGAGGGGTCTTTTGAGCTCGTTCGTGAAGTAATTGGCAAATCGGATGTATGCATGGCTAGCCTTGTTTCACCTCATGGAGGCGCTGTTATTTCTGAACAGTAAAATGAAGCTTTAAACTAACCAAGTCATTTCATCAGGTACCTTCAGTTCTAGTTTGATGTACTTTTGGTTGATGAAGTTAATAACCGATTGAATGGCATGATCTTATATATCTATAATAGCAATACTGTCGATATAGAATTGTATAGGGGTTTATATGTAAATATGAATCTTGTATATTGATATATACAAAAATAATACATCCGGTCCGATTGAGGACCTTTTCACAATCTTACAATCTGAACTTCAGTTTGTGCAGAAAATGAATCCAAATTTGTATATGAATGTGGACGATCATATTCATAAACAAAAACCATGTATTATCAGATGCATAAGCATATGACTGGTATATTGATATCTTCAGCTAATTGTTCACACACACACACACATATCAGTGTTTTGAATTAGACTAATTCAATTGCAAAACCTATATACATTTGTCTTTAATCTATCAATTCAGTTTGTATAGTACTAATTGAAGTTCTTTACTTCACATCTGCATTGTCTCCACCCCCTAAAAATCCTGACTGGTGTTCAAGACTAGATATAGACTGTAGGAGGACTAAATAAAGTAACACAGTAGATGTCATGGCATATACACATGCAGAATCACACATATTTTAATGCAATGAGGAGATGGACAGTTTAGTTTGATATCCTTATTATGTTTCTGATGGTTTTGAATCAGCGTCTGACAGTCTGATTTGAGGTAGATGCCAACTTATCTCTTACGTAAGAGACACTTTAGGGTGAGCGGACTCTCTATACCTTTAGCTTGCAATGGGGATGTCTAGGGGAAAGATTCTGCTCTCTTGGCGGTTTGATATGGTTTTGGACTAACCGGGTGGGCGAGTAAAAGGTTGCCCAATTTGGATGGTTGTGCAATGAAGATTCGGGCAAATGATTTTTTCATTTTGTTCTTATGTTATGAGAAATTTTGGCTACTCTTGGCGGAGCCAGGGGGCACTCTTGCAAGGTATTTAAATTACCTAAGGCACTATTGTAATTTTAGCAAGGGCACTATTGTAATTATTTATAATTTAAAGGGTAAAATTGAGGTTTTCCAAATTTTTGGGTAGGGCGCGTGCCTACCCGTGCCACGGGCTGGCTCAGCCCTTATCTAGAGTAACCAATTCTATATTATGAACCATTCTATGGCTTGTATGGAATCCCATTGCTTCTAAGTGACAACACGTCATTGAGAAAAACAACCCTGGTTAGTTTAGTTTGAGAAAGAGTATTGAAACCGCCTGCCTCTGAGTCGCCAGGAGGGATATATTGATCTATGGGGTGTTCTTGTTCTTCTCTTTTCGCTCCCTTCCATGTTCCTTATGTCTGCTATCAAACAGCCTTAGAAGTGTGTAGCATCCTTGTACATTTCTGGGTACCATCGTGTTTTGGGATAATTGGCCAAATGTGATTTATGTGAACCTGATCAGTTGGTTAGTTTAATTTATAGATATGTTCCTTTTTAACTGGCACACTGTGGGCACTATCTACCGTGCTTTCGCAAGGAGCTGAAATAAGGTGATAAGGAATGAGTACAACTAGAACAAGTTATAACAAAGATGCAAAAACATTAGTAGAACCAATTGTTGAGATTCAATGAGAACTTGGATAAAAGAAACTTACACACCCTCACCTCTGATGCAAAGACACTTTCACCCCTTCCAGTTTGGGAAATGACACTTTCACCCGTTCTGTATGTCAAATTTCAGGATATTTACACTACCTAATTGTGACATCGTTAGTTTGGGGCCAGTTGTTCGTCACTACAGTAGTTTTGGGGACAGATTCTCTCTCTTATAGTATGATATGACACAGACAGGGGTTGTAAGTGTCCTGAAGTTTGGAACACAAAAGGGGTGAACAGGAAGGGGTGAAAGTGTCCTTAAGTCAAACCTGAGGTGGTGAAAGTATCTTTTTAATTCCAACAACAGTGGATTAATCTGTTTTTTTTTCTGTTAATAGCATTTAGTTGTAAATGTATTATCCAAGACATGAATAAAAATTTGACATCTCACTCCAATAATTTCCCGCCATAGTTCATGTATGAGTTCAGAGGAAGAGGTTGAGCTCAAGAAACTTGGTCTGGCTGTGCTGGATGAGGTTAAGCTCAAAGTATTAAAGGTCAAAGGTCCCTTTTAGGCTTGACATTGAGGCATCAAATGAGAGGTTTCACTCCCATCATCAGAACTCTCTTCAAAATGCCAAAAGAAATATTCCTTCATCGGACTTGAGTATAATAGCCTCCCTCGCGGGCTTTTATAGATAGAGGTGCCATCCCACTGTTTCAAATTTTGTTGGCTTACTCTTACTGTATTGAAGTCCTCACATTTCAGAGGAATAGATGTTCCTGCCTTCAAATTCTATAGTTCACACTCCCTTGTCTTTCAGAGCGCGTTTCTACTGCTTAGTTTTCTTTTCAGATACCCAATCACCCCTAAAATCGTTGCATCTTTCTATTAGTTAGTTGGTTAATGGGCTGAATTTGGTGGAGGGTCTTGCTTACTTGGTTGATTTTCGTACGAGTTATGCCTAATTTGTTGAATCTTGAGAGGGGTTTAGTTTAGTTGATCGAATTTTGAAAACGTTTTGCTTAATTCTTGGAATTGACGAGGGGTTTAGTACAAGCTAGGCTCATTGGATCGGGTGGAGAGATGTCCGATTTAGTCACGGTCTCAACACCCGACAGATTGGTTTCATTCAACCCCTTTTCTGAATAGAGGCTTTCGTTGCTCGGCTTGATACTACTGTTTATGTGTCTCCTCTGTTTGGTCTTTCGATCCTAGGAGTTCACCCCCATGCATAAATTGGGTAATCACTTTGACCCAATGATTTGGTTAGCAAACCGATGTAAAAATTTGGTAATGTTTTCATGGTTTTATAGAGTTAAGTCATGAAAACATTACTACATTCTTGCATTGTTTCACTAACCAGATCACCGTGTCAAACTGACTCGGTGAATTGTGCACTAGGCTGATAGAGATGAAGCAGAGGTAGTACATGACAGTGTTTTCACCTAGTGATGGCTGCTTTTGGTCCCTGAATGCGTGGGTGATCTCCAAATTGAGTTAATTGTGTTTTTTCTAACAGATTAGCCCTACCCGAAGGATGACTTTTTCTGCTTCCCAGTCTGAAGATACTCTGGTGTTCTTATCGTTTGAGTACATACATACACTGATTAGATTGCAATGAATTCCAGTCATAAGGTCATATTGTAGCACAGAATTGTTGCCTATTTAACTCTAGGTTTTCTCATTTCAGATGGAATTTTATTTTTACTGCTAATAAGATTAGATGTATTTGAAAGTTACAGTGGTGGTCAGGGTTTTGCATTTGTGAAAATTTATACTATCAGCAATGTGCTGTCTGCTTCCGAGACCTCTTTCTGAATATTTATCCTGCCTTCCACTAATATACTCCCCCAACTTATCAAGCTCGAGCTCTGACTTGCTGAAAAATTGGCAAACCCAAGCTCGGGCAGCATGAAACTGGGCGAGGCACAACTACGCCCATTCCCATTGCTGTCAAGTCAGACGGAGGCCTATTCAGCACAAATTCATCAAAATGAAGCCCAGTTTGATAGCGATATCCTTCAATGCACCAAATATATGAATAAAGAATGGAAAATCCAGAATGAATTACTACAATCTAGTTGTAGCCCCTATCCAAAAAGACTTGATCTAAAATGCATATTCTTCAGAGGGGAAAAAAAGCTTTACAAATAAAAATGTAAACATTACTCGGATCGCTCCAATGCAATATCTGTCATAGTTCAGTTAAGTTCCCGGGGGCATTCAACACTATCACTGCCCAAAAATACGCTTTCCGAGTGTACGTTGGGTGAAACTAGATCCTCTGCATTTAAAACAGCTACATGCATGTCATGATGTCCATCACTCGCAAGGCTTTGAAGCTCACCGTTCCCGAGATTGTAAGCTACTAACATTGTCCTGAAAGATATGATATGAACCGGGTCACGCGGCCCTCCAAATCAGCGGCTTCTCCAGCCATTATTGACTAACAGAAGTTCACCACTCTTAAGAAAGCACACAGGCACCAAGCAGCCACACTGAAGAGTTGGCGTCTTCTTAATAACATCACGAGGTAGGTCGTATAGTCTCGTCCAAGATGCCTTCACACCGTACTCCTGCATCGTCCATATCTCTGTCGAAGTTGGGCTAGTACGATATGCACAGAAGTATCCTCCTAAAACCCCTAAACCATATGTGTCAAAAAATTTGTCCGGTAATTCCATCTTGTTAACAACCTCTTCAGCCAAACAGAAATAAACAATTACTCCCATTTTCCCTTTTGAACCTCGTCGGAAGGGACGATAGTAATTTCCAGCGACCCAGTGAAGCGCTCCATTTAGGAAGGCCCCGTTTGGTGTTTTTTCAAAAAGAAAAAAAAAATAATTGGAATCAACGAAGAATCCATCACTGTACAAGCCACTAGTTCTCCAATTACTATTGCTATCCCTCAAGTGAAGTACCATAACTCCTTTAGGATAAAATTGAAAGATTATTGAAGAATCTCCATGGAAATGCAGAGATGAAGGAGAAGAGAGAATTGTATTGAATCGATGAAATGAAAAGACGATACAATTGATAATGAGAACCCTAAAGTCACAATGAGCTTTATATACACAAATGAATAGCACCGTTAGATTGAGGACAGTACAATCTAACGGTAGGAAACCAACGTCTCTTTAAGTTGTCAAACCCTAATGCTTCTGCAGGCTTGTGACTTGGGCTTTTGTGGATTTGGGCTGTCAGCAGCTTGTGGTCTTTTGGGCCTTCAACAGCTTGTGGCTTGGGCTTTGGTATTCTTTGGGCCTGATAGATGGACTGAGCTATTATTCCCCCTTAAACTGAGGGTGTTGAACAAACCATCAGTTTACTTTTGAAGCGATCAAACTGAGCAGCAGGTGAAGATTTGGTGAAGATATCGGCGATTTGATCTTTACCTGAAACAAAGGCAACAGTAAGTTCTTTGCGGAGAACTTTTTCACGAACATAATGGTAGTCTAATTCAATATGTTTCGTACGAGCATGAAATAAAGGGTTATGAGAAAGGGAAAGAGCAGAAAAATTATCAGTCCATATACATGGAGGGCTGGGTATACGAAAGCGTAATTCTTTAAATAAGTAACGAAACCATGATAAATCAGCGGCAGCAGTGGCGAGTGCACGATATTCGGCCTCGGTGGACGACCTAGCGACCGTGGGCTGTTTCTTGGCTACCCAATGAATGGGATTGGGGCCAAGGAACACAATAAGCCCAGTGGTGCTTCGCCGATCGGTTGGGTCACCAGCCCAGTCCGCATCGGTGAAGACTTGGATCGGTAAATGGCCACTTTGGTAAAACAAACCAGTGGTTTTAGTGCCTTGGAGATAACGCAGAATGCGTTTAGCACCAGTTAAGTGAAGATGAGTGGGAGAGTGCATGAATTGACATAGGTGGTTAACCGCAAACGCCAAATCGGGTCGGCTGAAGGTTAAGTACTGTAAAGCACCAAGTAATTGGCGATAGATGGTGGGATCAGGTAGTAAATGTCCCTGATTCATGTGGTACTTAACCCCAGCAGCCATTGGAGTGGAACATGGCTTACAAGTGGACATATTAAAACGAGCAAGTAAATCGACAATGTATTTTTATTGATTGATCAAGGTACCATGCGAAGTGCGATGTATTTGGAGGCCAAGAAAATAAGTAAGAGGGCCTAAGTTGGTCATTTTAAATTCTTTGCCTAAAGTAGTAACAAGAGAGGAAATGTAGGAAATATCATTTTCGGTTAATATAATGTCATCGACGTATAATAGTAAAATTGTAAGTTTATTATTGTTATGTCGAATAAACAAAGAAGAGTCTGCCATGGAAGCAACAAAACCAAGTGATAACAAATAAGTGGTAAACCTCTCAAACCAAGCACGAGGTGCTTGTTTGAGTCCATAAATGGATTTGTGCAAGTGACAGACATGATTAGGAAAACTAGGATCCACAAACCCAGTGGGCTGTTTCATATATACAGTTTCACGGAGAAAGCCATGTAAAAAGGCATTCTTGACGTCTAACTGTTGTAATGGCCAAGAAAAACTAGCAGCTAAGGCCAAAATAGTGCGAACATTGCTGTGTTTTACAACAGGACTGAAGGTCTCGTCGTAGTCGAGACCAGGGGTTTGATGGAACCCTTTGGCGACTAGGCGAGCCTTATACCGAGACACAGAGCCATCTGGGTTAAACTTGGTTTTATACACCCATTTATTGCCAATGATATTGGCATGGGGGTGGTGGAACCAAGGACCAGGTGTGCTATTTGGTAAGGCTGTCAAATTCATCGAACATGGCATTACGCCAAATACCTTGTTTGACAGCTTGTGTGTAACATGTGGGATCAGTGTGTGAAGTGATAGAAAGAGCAGAAATAAAACCAGAATGAGAAGCAGCTGGTGTAGTAACAGCAGTGTGAAAATGTAACTTCTTTTTGCTAATCCCAGATTTACTACGAGTTTGCATAGGATGAGTAGAAGAAGTCAGAGGGGGGGGGGGGGAGAGAGGAGGGGGGGTGGGGGATCATCATTGGGATGAGATCAGGTGCCATACCAGAACTGGGTGGCTCACTAACTTCAGTGGGTGGTGAGTCCAAAGAAGCTGTAGTAACTGTTCTAGTATCTGTTCTGGGTGTGAGCACAAACCCAGGTGCTGGATGCTCCTGTCTCAATCCCTCAGAAAGGGGTCCAGAACCATGGAGGGTTCTGGGTGTAGCATCTGTTCTATCAGTTCTATAAGCTGTATCAGGTGTAGCATCAGTTCTTAGGGAACCAACAGTGACATGTATTGGAGAGGCATCTCCAGAAATAGGGACAGAACCTGAAACCACAGCAGGAACAAACTGTGAGGGTGATGTCGTAGCAGCATCAAAAGTAGAGTGATGTTGATAAGGAAACTGGAACTCATCAAATATAACATCACGGCTAATATAAAATTTGTTTGCAGTATTGTCGTAGCACAAATATCCCTTATAGCCAGCAGCATAACCAAGAAACAGACATTTTGTAGTTTTAGGATCAAGTTTGGATTTCATGTAAGGCTTCAAGCAAGGGAAGCAAGCACATCCAAATACACGAAGAATTGTATAATCAGGTTTAAGGCCAAACAAAAGTTCAAAAGGTGAGACATTATGAGTGTTCTTGCTAGGCATCCTGTTAATCAAGTAAGTGGCAGTAGCCACAGCATGAAACCAAAATCTTTTAGGTAAAGAAGCAGAATTAAGTAAAGTAACAGCAGTCTCTATAATATGACGATGTTTACGTTCAGCTACCCCATTTTGTTGAGGGGTGTGTGGACAACATTTCTGATGACTAATGCCACTGTCTTGTAGAAGTTTTTGAAATGTATGAGCAATATACTCACCCCCTCCATCAGATCTTAATATTTTGATGGAATACCCAAGAAGTTTCTCAACAAACAGTTTGTAAGTAGCAAAGGTAGAAGCAACTTCAGATTTTAATTTAAGAGGAAAAAGCCATGTATATCTTGAATAATCATCTATAAAAAGAACATAGTATTTGTAGCCACTAACAGAAACAGTTGAGGAAGGCCCCCAGACATCAGTATGAATTAATTCAAGTGGAGTTGCAGAAGCAGAATTAGACAAAGTGAAAGGCAATTTAGTCATTTCTCCTGCTAGACAGGATTCACATATACTACCAGAGGATTGAACATGTTTTGGACAAGACACACATTTAGATAAAATAGAGTTAGAGGGGTGGCCAAGACGCGAGTGCCACAATCTTGATTGAACTTTCTGACCAAGGTAGGCTTGAGGACCAGTCTGAAAAGACATGGATGACATGGGGTAAAGACCGTTTTTACTAATACCCTGAAAAAGAGTTTGTCCCGAAGCAGTGTCCTGAATATAAAACGATTCTTTGTCAAAAATAAATCGAACATTGTGTTCATTGCAAAGTTTGTTGACAGAAAGAAAATTGACAGATAGGTTCGGGACATGTAACGTATCAGATAATTTAAATGAACAATTAGTAGTTGTGAGAAAGGCAGTACCAGAGTGTTGTATAGGCAGTGAAGAACAATTACCCACAGTGACTTGTTCAGTCCCAGATAGGGATGGCAACGGGTGGATCGGATTAGGCTAGACCCGATCCAGATCCGACTACGAGAAATGGGATCCAGATCCGATCCAGATCCGTTCGGATCATCACCGGATTCGGATCAGATCGGATCGGGTTTCATCCAGCTGATCCAAATCCGATCCGTAGATCCATATAATACGTGGTCGGATCGGATTCAGATCGGATCCGACTTGGGTTTGCAATAAAATACAAAAAATAACATAAGAAATAAACACTATTTCATACGGTAAGGCATGTTCGCAAGTTATGAAGCCTATAACACAACAGAAATAGCTTTGTAGGTCTGGGATCCGATCCTCTGGGATCCGATCGGATCTGAAATAAACACTATTTCATAGTCAAATCGGCCACCACCCCGTTGACTACCTCGACCACCACGGACGCCGTTAGGGTTACGGCCGCCACGGCTGGTCCGACCGCCGTAGAAGGCGGAAGGATTGGGATCGGTGAGTAAGGCCTGGGAGGCGTACATCTGCTCTTCAGCTTTCAACAACACATGAAGCTCCTCGAATGAAATAGGGTTGGAGTGGGTTCGGAGAGATGATCGGAAGGAGTTATATTCGGAAGGGAGGCCGTTAATGGCGTATAACAGCATATCTTCATCTTCGATAAGAACAGATGAAATAACTAATTTGTTGCGGATGGTGGTGAGTTTCTGCATGTAGACATCGATCGAATCTGAGCCCTTTTTGGTGGTTTGGAGGTCGGATTTGAGTTGGAGTATATTGGATCTGGTGAGAGAGGCGTAGCGGCGTTGAAGGGCTTGCCAGGCTTCACCAGATGTCGAACACCCAATAACAAGAGTGAGCGCCTCTGTAGAGAGAGTCGCATTCAAAACAGTGAGCACCGCCTGATCTTGTAAGATCTAGGCAGAGAAGGCCGGATTAGCAACCGGACCATTCTCGGAAGTAATATGTGACGGCGGACAAGGTGTAGAGCCATCGAGATAGCCAAAAAGACTATGTGTGCGAAAAAGAGATTGAATCTGGTGACGCCATAAGACGAAGTTGGAGCTTTCAAGCTTAAAAGGGACAAGGTTGTGTATATTGGCCAACAGGTATAGCGGCGGTGAAGCCGGAGATGTCGGTATAATCGACATGCTCTGATACCATGAAAGATTATTGAAGAATCTCCATAGAAATGCAGAGATGAAGGAGAAGAGAGAATTGTATTGAATCGATGAAATGAAAAGACGATACAATTGATAATGAGAACCCTAAAGTCACAATGAGCTTTATATACACAAATGAATAGCACCGTTAGATTGAGGACAGTACAATCTAACGGTAGGAAACCAACGTCTCTTTAAGCTGTCAAACCCTAATGCTTCTGCAGGCTTGTGACTTGGGCTTTTGTGGATTTGGGCTGTCAGCAGCTTGTGGTCTTTTGGGCCTTCAACAGCTTGTGGCTTGAGCTTTGGTATTCTTTGGGCCTGATAGATGGACTGAGCTATTAAAAATCCAACAAGCTTTGGGGCTATTAAAACAACCTTATAGTCATCTATAGACGGATCGAAAGCAAATCCACCAAATAAATCTCTATTATTCGATAAAAGATCCTTTCTGATCTCCCTACACATTGAATCGGGCACATCCGGGAATTGTTTGAAATTTCCTGTAGATAGGCTGAAGATAACAATGTATTTTCTATAGGATTCGGAGACTATCAAACAAACAATACCATTGCAAGTACCCAGAACTTGAACGTAGTGTTCGTGATCTATGAGGGGACATTCTAGATCTACAAATCGGTTATTGATCAGATGCTCAATGGGTGAGGTCAGAGGTTTGGTAGAGAAAATGACATTTTCTGGGGATGTAGACACTGATCGAAGCAGCTGCAATTTGACGAATTCGGGGGAGATCAAGGATAGCCAGTGCTTGCATACACTCCGGAAACGCAACAGCGATTTGATGGGTACGCGCGAGAGTATGCCGGAAATTACCTCTTCGGGGAAGTAGGCCGGCGGCGGCAGGGGCTGATCCGACATTTCCGGGCGAAGTCTCTGCCTCTGCGGTTGCTACTTGGATTAACACAATGTTGTAGTTAGAGCATCTGAGCAAAATCAGTTTTGGACCAAAATTTGCTCAGAATCAGTGTAAACCAGAAAAGCATGTGCTAGAACAAAACTTTAGATTGGAGCAGCCAAAAGTGAGATCTAGGCAAGAAAAAATGTCAATTTCATTAAAAAAAATTGATTAATTCGACGAATTTCAAACAATTTGAACGGAACAATTATTCAAAAATCTGACCCTCTTCTGTAAATGCTTTAACGCTCAAACGGTAAAAAGAGAAGAAAAATCTTATACATGGATGAATCTGCTTGAAAATTAAGACAATCATACAAGACACCTTGAATTTCAAGCTCCAATTTCAGCATGTTATGCTCTATCTTTTAGCAAAATTTAACGAACTCTTGGTTTTAGATTGTGAGGCCGTTCTCTGTTGCGCAAACCAACCGAGAGAGAGAGAGAGAGAGAGAGAGAGAGAAGTCCGGGAGTTCTATTGTTCTTGCGGTTGATGACGCCTTCAAAGTTGTGAGTTGGACCACTCATCTATATATCTATATCTCTATCTCTACTACTTAAAAGTTTGTAGTGTTCCTAACCCAAAATTATTCCTAACCCAAAATTGTTCCTAACCAGAATACCTAAAATACCCCTGCAGTTGTATTGGACTAATGACGTTTCAGAAAGTTGCGTCCCTTCAGAATACAGTTTCCTACAAATTCTGAAACTCATATGTCCATAACGATGTTTTTGCACACTGGATCGTGTTGCGTACTTTTGCTATGGCGATGAATCAATGCTGCGATTAAAGGAGTGTGTCAAACACTGATTGTTGTTGGCCGTTCTGTGCACTTTTGCTGTGGCCATGAATCCTGCGAGTAAAGGAGTGTCTCAGACCCTGATTGTTGTTGTGCTCATGAATCCTAAAGGCCTTCGATCTACACAAGAACCATCTACACATCTACTTTTTGTGTTGCAGGTTTGTACTCTTCTGATCGTATATTCCATGAAACTCTTCTTGTTGATCTTATCATCTCCTACTACTTCAATAAACATATGTGGCGTTCTTTTGTGTAAGTATACAATTTTCGTCTTTAAGCTATCTTAATTAATTCTCAAAATAGAAGAACGTAATCTTAATGGTACTCCCAGCCCTAACTGCTACATTCTACTTAGTAATTCTGATCTCACCTATTGGTTTTTGGAATTCCACACGAATAGTTTGATAAATGGCACTACGGATTCTCTGCATTCTCTTTGAATTGATGGTATTTCTTCACTCTCATTTGCTTATATTGAGTAGATAAATGTTGTTGCCGGTATGACCAAGCACCGACTAGACACCGCCTCTTGCTACGTGAGAAGAAGGTCTGGTAGAAAATACACCCCCACCCCCACAATCAAGCAAGGCACGATCCATGTTTGAAGATACTTTTTTGGAAATTCTTGATGTGTTCCCGCACATCATTAGTGTACCAAACAGAGACTTTTCACATATTTGAGAGAGAGTGAGAGAGAAGTGAGTTTGAGAGAATCCAAAAGTTGCAGAAGCACATCAGTTGGTGTTTGTCTTTGTTTATTTTTCAACCGTTACTCTTGTTAATTTGAGTCGCTTTTGCTGTGACAACAAGAATGATATGGCACCAATCAAGGTAGTCTTCTTATAGAGCTTCATGGTTGACGATCAAGTAACGCCGCCAATGAGCTGCTACAGTCGGGTTGAAGAGGATCATTGGAGTGCCAGTACATTATTTTGTGAAGTATATGGTTCAAGACTTTTTGATTATCTTAGAGAATGAGGCCGTGTAGAAAGAGGTAAGTTCCCTCCTTCTTTATCAATATCAAAAATTTATATCACTTGTATCAATTTTACTGATTCTATAATATAATCTCTAAGCTAAACTTTATCTGTGGTGAGGCTTGAAAATCAAGCAAACTTTTACTAGAGAGACCTTGGAAGGAACACATCATTAGATCGATTATACTTAGAGTTGTTGCTTGAACATTCATCTTTAAGCCCTTGCCAACACAAACATGTACTTCATCAAATCCATTTCGAATGTATTCTGTCACAATATAAGATTGATTTGATCCAAGCGTTCAAAAGACTAAGAGTGGCACACCAAGTGTTATTATATAATAGATTTTAGAGTGAAAGAACTATTCACTAAGCAGTTTTGGTGGATCAACTATATATGATAAGGCACAATGAGATTGCTTTATATTAAAAAGTTCAAAAATTTCTTACCAGTGTGAAAAATAGAAAGTGCTAGATCATGCCACCTGATTTTCACGAAGAGTCTAAGAGATTTTGTGGTTCATCGATGTGCTTGATTACCAGTGTGGAAAATAGAAAGTGCTATATCACGCCATCTGCTTTTCACAAAGAGTCTAAGAGATTTTGTGGTTCATCGATGTGCTTAAAATGATAAGCAAAGGAAGGGATACATATCTACATATGTTTTTATACTTAGGTACATGCCAAACGGACACAACAAAATAACTAAGTACCGACAAGGCTAACCTTAAAATTATAACGATCAGAAGCTCCTGGCCGAATCAACTCATATCCTAAACATAATTGCATTGATGTTTGTACCTGAAACTTCACCAGCGTTGAGAACATAAAGCTATTGAAAAAGGAAGGGATACGAATCATCAAGTATTCCAGTGAAGGTAAACACGTTATATGAACCATGATCCGTAGTCAAATTGTCTGCACTTGCTATATGCAAGTCAATTAATAAGAAAGTTACTAATAACCCCGTGTGCCTTTCATTTGGATCAAGAAGGCATTTGTCTCAGGTATGATATTGCATAATTAATGGCCATGCTATCATTTTCCCTGTATTCTTGACTTTTAAAGGAACTTAGTGATCATTCATCGTCTTATTGATTAACTCCATTCAATTAAGAATGATTTTATTACCATAGATGTAGTGCATCGATATTGAAAAGCTACGCTTAGTCCAGAAAAAGTGCATAATTTTAGGGTTCTTAATTATTTTATGTTAGCGTGCTTGAGGTACGACGTCTTGTGGGATGAAATCTTAAATTTGTCATCTGCAAAATGCTTGGGATAGTTTTTGTGTACGTAAAACAATTTTAACCAACACACCAGTTAGTTTCTTTGGTCATTGAGACTATTTGGAGACTTCACAATTTGAGTTTGTCAAATTTGATGAATCTAATATTTAGTAAAATATAAAATAACTCATCACGGTGTTTTTTTTTTTTTTTTTTTACTTATTACGCTTACTACTTCGCAAATAAGCCTATATTCAGGCATTTTAGTATTTGTATAAGGTATTCTTCTACTCATATCTAAAAACTTTCAATCATCTCATCTTTTTTTTTCCTCTAATTTCGCCTTCACCTGAATTTCATATCCTGTAATAACTTCAGTTCAGTTTTCTCATTATTCCTTTCCAACTGAATTATGATACAACTTGTAAAATTCAAAAACTCCAAATGAAATAAGTAACTCACACGTGCAAAGCACGTGCTCCTTACTAGTATATTATAAAAGCAGAAAGATTCCGAAATTTATGATGGGATTACCATTTGTCAACTAATTTTAGATGTTGTTGGGTCAATTTGAGGTGCTTTCTTGAACACCCAACAAAGTACAATCTTCCAAGTTCCTAAGTGTCCGTTTATCAACGTAAATGTACCATTTAGACAGCTAAAGTAACATGATTGCCAATTCAAAACAGCTAGTTGATGATGTTTATGGCTGTCGTGGTGGATGTTGATTGTGTACTATTTTAGGAAGCAACGTAAACGGACAGCTTATAATCTTCATATGTTTTTGGTTCTATGTTGGATTACTTTTTTCTTCTAAGTTTGATTTTATTTTGGCAGGTTAATGTGCTGTACACGTATTTACACTTCATTGATAACAAAATGAAGGAAGAAAACACATGAAAAATAAAAAACCTATATTATAGACATAAGTCATGCTCAAACAATAGGTCAAAGGAGGTCTAAATTGCAGCAAGTGAACCCACATGACGTGTCTTTCAGGGATCAGACGTCTACCCTATATACAACAATCTTTTTCTTTTCATAATGAAAATTCATTGGGCTCACCTTCAACAATGGTGAAATTTCCTCTTCAAAACAAGTCAACCCAAATAGACGTGTGATACTTTCTCAAAAGAAACACCGTTTTCTATTTATTCAAGAGGATAAAATAGAGAAGGTCAAGTAATTCTATTCCTTCTCATACATGTCATTGAAGCTCACATAAAAGTTCGATGAGTAGAAACATAGAAAAACCTTGCGTCGGGTAAGGTTAGATTATGTCTGGAATTCTTGGTTGTAATACTTTGTCGTTCATGTCAATGGAACGTTGGTCTTATTCCATAAATAGTGAAAGTAAAATAAGACTAATAACTTCAATCGAAAACGAAACAAGTTTACTTCATGGCGATGCCCTGAAATTTGAAAAGCTCTCTCCTCATAGTACTTTTTAGGTTTGAAATCGAAGCATCAAATGAGAGATTCCACTCCCACATCGGAACTCTATTTGAAATGGCAGAAGAAATAGCCTCCATCGTGGGCTTTATAGATAGAGGTGTCGTACCGCCGTTTCAAATTTTGTTGGCCTACTCTAGTTGTATGAAGTTTTCTCATTTCAGAGGAATTGCTGTCCGCGCCTTGAAATTTTATAATTCGTGCTCCCTATCTTTCAGAGCACGTTCTTACAGCAGATTTGCATCTCCGACTGAACCACATATCGGTTGCTTAGTGTTGGGTGTAAATGGCTTGCTTTACTTGGTTCGATTTCTTATTATGGCGGTGCAGGTGATAGGGTGGTGGTGGTTCCAGTGGGGCTTGATTTGAGCAGGGTGGTGATATAGGAATAGGGGTGGTGGTGATATAGTTGTAGTGTTGGTGGCAAAAGTATGTTTACTTATATTGGTGATGGGATTTTTAATACTGAGCGGGCTAAACAGGCGGGTTCGGGTTAATTCTGCACAATATAGCCCGCCCGATTAAACAACTAATACTACACGGGTTTGGTGGGCTAAGCTCATTTAAGCTTGTGCCTGTTTATAAACGGGCTCAACCTGCCTAACTTGCTTGTTTGACAGCTCTAGAGCTTTAAAAGTTAGGTCATCTGAAAAGTTGAGAGTCGGTATATAATAACATCCACTGTTTGTCTTCCTCATCTCTAGCTAGCTATTGTGATGTAGACGCACGATTATAATGTCACCACGATTATAGTAATTGCGTATATGGACGACTCCTGGGATATCTAGAACTCATTCAGTCTCTCGACTGTAGCACCTTAGGAATATGTATGCAAACCCAAATTTCGCGTGATATGTTATCCTTGCCATCGCGAGAAAAGAAGTTGTGCTGTGATGTGGCAACATTTTGGCAACACATCAAAATTGAAGTCCAGTGTTGTCATCTGAGAATAGATATTAGGGTATGTTGCAGGTCAATGCGATTCAGGATTGGCAGTGTAATCGATGTTAGACTCTCCAGTTGATCTTGTGTAGTGAGAGAAAAGAAGAAGTGGGCAGAAATGAAACTTGTGCATACCAAACTGCCAGTTTCGTACGCAAGTTGTGGATTTGAATGCTAATCGGATCAGTTATGTTACATTGGTACGTGATATTTAGAGCTCATTGTAAGAACTCTTCAGGAGGGATGGAGCCAAATATATACAGGGAACTCTTCAATGACTTGAACGACGCTCACCCTAAACTTATATTTGTAAGGCCTTGTCTTTGCCTTGTCGTATTTTGTACTTGAAAGAGTATATTAACTCTGTCAAACTGTTTGATAATGTCAAATAAGAGTTGAAATTTGAACGCAAGGACTTGTTCATCCCATGTCATGGAAGCCTGGCAGGTAATGTACATTATGATCACACAACTTAATCTTCTTCAAGTTATCATTATTATTCATCGACGTTGAATGTGATTTTGTCAGCGTTCATTTCAAAGAATTTTATCCGATAAATCTCTGATCTATTGAATTTTGGGTGTAGAAGAAAACCGTCTGAAGATGCTGTCGGAGTTACCACCGGAGTTGATGGCCGAAATACTCTTGAGACTTCCAATTATATTCCTCCTCCAGATCAGGTGCGTATCAAAATTCTGGTGTGCATTCATCGATAGCCCCTACTTTGTTAAAGTTCACCTAAAACGGTCAATTCAGACCAGAAAAAACCACTTCCTCGTATTAAGCAAAAGCAACTCAGACGTCATACACTCTGCAGATTTTGATCTGCTGGAGAGTTCGACCAATCTCGACAATCCTCTGAATTGCACCCGATCTCGGGCACGACGGCATAATATGCCAACGGAGTGCTATGGCCCGCGTCATTTGACAGCAAGCTGGTACCAGAATTTACCAAAAGAAATTGATCCGAATCTCCAAATAATACCGCCACTTTGGCAGGCGATACTTGTTGCATTGCGGCGACAGATGCGAGTTTGGGGTTCGTGTGATGGTTTGTTGTTTCTCTCAAACCACTTTTCAACCTGTTTGTGGAACCCATCAACTCGAAAACACCGCCTGCTACCGAAGATAGCGGCGGCGGAGGAGGTCGATAAGCCGTGGCCCTATTGTCCGTTTGTTTTCTATGGATTTGGGTATGATTCTGTCAGCGATGATTATAAGGTTGTTATGGTCAGGAAGTCTTCCAAGGGCGGCGAACAATTAACAGTATGGGTTTTCCGTCTAAAATCGTTTTCGTGGAAACAGAAGAAAATAAACTTCTTTACTCGGGACATCATATTCGAGCAGGAACCGGGGGTTCTAGTCCACGAGGCGTTGCATTGGCTAGTGATGGTGAAATCCGAGTCGGAGGTGCACGTTTTCATTTTGTCATTTGATCTCCAGACGGAGGAACACCGGTTGTTCCCCCAACCAAAGTGTCGAAATGGTAAATTCTATTCCCGGTTGGGGGTCTTTGAGGGATCCCTCTGCTTAGTTTACTCGTATTGGCCGATAGGTTTTGAGATTTGGGTGATGAAACAGTTTGGTGTGAGCGAATCGTGGACCGAGATAGGTTTGCAGGAAGGGGATTTTGTTTCTTATCCCAGTGGGTTGATTTATGCAACGTCGAGAAACGGGGAGAACGTTTTCCTGGTACAGAACAGTCGCGGCTTGTGTTGGCATGAGTTGAAGGATAACAATAGGCCAACTGAGCATGTTACGATCCGAAATCTGAGATATTCGGATGACACGAATGTGTGCTTGACAAGCCTCATTTCACCAGACAGACCTGACGGAGACCGTGCTGAAACCTTTGCTTAATAAAGCTTTTTTTTTTTTTTTGGTGAATGTTAATGTATAAAAGAAGAGCAACACGATCTTGTATTCCTATGTATTTTTCTTTCTTTCTTGTGGTGGTTTTCGGTCTTTTTTCTTTCTACTGTCATGTTCAAATTGGTGTTATAAGCATTGAAAGTCATGTAGGATCATGACAGGAGTCCTAATGCTGCATAGAGTTTCAACCCAGAACAGTGAAGAGAGGATAATGACAACGTAAAACGGAATAATGTAACTTAGCTTGTAGGGTTTTGACTCTGGAAAATGAGAACTCGAGAAGATATATATGCTATATTTTGTGTATATGGAAGTTTCCTTGATGTGTTTCTTTACTTTGATGCGATTACAATTACCAATGGTTATCCAATCATACACAGCATAACTTTACATTAGGGTCTACTCAATGATCATTTGCTTTTTTGCAATGTAACAAGGTACAAGACATATCACGGAAAAAAACATAGACCTGAGAGGAATCAGGCTCTGTAAGAAGGTGGTATTAAGCTCCAAGGCCTATGAAAGATAATGGGATGAACACGAGATACACTAGATCTGAGAAAACATACATATCACGCAGTCACACAGTGAGCACAAAGCAAACTATTCTTCCAACTTGTACTAAAGAAAACATGCATATCAGGAATTATTACTGTATAATCCACCAGAGAGGTTAAGGGATGATTCCACAATCCACATTCAATCCATCTTACACAACTATGAAACAAACAATCCATAGCCGGAAAAGTGACTCCAAATGCTGATTACACTATAGGATAAGGACCTACATGACCAAATCGACTACAAGATAACCAACAGATTTCATTTATTAGCCGGAGCCAACGGGCTAAAACCAGAAGCTCCTTTTCACACACAGATTTCACACATTACTTGGGCCAGGGGTTGCCGTGCTGGTCCCTGGGAGATTGCCACGGCCTGTGGGGTTAAGGTTCCGATTCCTGTGGAACCATAATCTATACACCTCACCTGCAAATAAGCCATAGAAAAAGCTGCCTTTAAAGCTGCAGTAAAACCTATAACATTATTGAAGTAGGTGGTTTCAGGTAATCTGATGTGCATTAGGATACAAAACATGGACGTATTCACAATTTGATTTCTTAAGCATCAACATGATCAACAGCAAAACATTCCATTTTCTGAAGAGTGGATGAGATTTAGACTAATCAAGGTTCTAGTGACCAACGAAAGCAACAAAAACAATATAACTCATTTTCATCCCAAAACAAAGAAAGCAAATCATTCACATATTTATGGAGCAAATTAAGAAAATGTTTAGAGTACATACCTTCTGAAAGTTCTGGGCCGGATTCAGGACCATCACTGTGCAGAAACACGCTCTCCGAATGACCATTGGGTGGAACCAGATCCTCTGCATCTAAAATAGCTACACGCATGTCATGATGGCCATCACTCACAAGACTTTGAAGCATACCATTCCCATTCCCAAGACTGTAAGCAACTAACTTTGTCGCGATGGCTTCGATATAACGCCGGTGACGCACCCCTCCAGCTCTGCGACTTCTTTGGCCATTCACCACTATGAGAAGTTCACCACTCCTTAGAAAGCACAAAGGCACCAAGTAGCTGTAACGAAGGGTAGGTGTCTGATTATAAACATCACGAGGCACGTCGTATAGTTTCGTCCAAGATGCCTTCACACCATACTCCTGCATCGTCCATATCTCCAAAGAAGTTCTACCGGAATGATATACACAAAGGTATTCTCCTAAAACTCCTAAACCGTGTGGGTGAAAAATTTCATCCGGTAGTTCAATCTTGTTAACAACCTCTTCAGCCAAATGGAAACTAACAATTACCCCCATTTTCCCTACCGGACCTCGCCAGAAGGTTTTATCGCGATTTCCGCCGACCCAGTGAAGAGCTCCATTCAAGAAGGCCCCGCTTGGTGTTTTTCCAGTAAGAAGAAAACAGTTGGACTCCGCAAAGAACCCGTCACTGTACAAGCCAGTAATTCTCCAATTACTACTGCTCTCCCTCAAATGAAGTACCATAACTGCTTTCGGACAAGAATCAACAAGCTCTGGGGCTATTAGAACAACCTTATAGTCATCTATAGATGGATCGAAAGCAAACCCACCGAATAAATCACTATCATTTGTCGGAAAACCCATTCCGATCTCCATACACGTTGGTTCGGGCACAGCTGGGAAGTACTTGAAGTTTCCAGTAGATGGACTGAAGATAACAAGGTACTTTCTATAGGATTTGGAGACTACCAAACATACAAAACCATTGCAAGTACCCAGAACTTGAACATAGTGTTCGGGATCTATGCGGGGACATTCGAGACCTACAAATCCAATATCGATTGGATGCTCAATGGGTGATGTCAGAGGTTTGGTAGAGAAAAGGTTGACCTTTTCTAGGGATGTAGAGATTGATCGGAGGAGGAGTTGTGATTTGACGAATTGGGGTGAGATCAGGGATAGCCAGAGTTTGCATACACTCCGGAATCGCAACAGAGATTTAATGGGTACGTGCGAGAGTATGCTGGATATTATTTCCTCGGGGAAGACATAGGTCGCTGGCGGTGGGGGTCGATCCGACATTTTATGGGTTAAGTCTACCTCCTTGGCGGCGAGCAAAAGTGCAGACAGCAGCAGATAGGAGGAGCAAAACCGAGACCTGCGTGAAGGAAACACTTTTATTTAAAAAAAATGATTAATTCTTGGATTTCAAACAATTCTAACGGATCAAGTATTCAAAAATCTGATCATCTTTTAGTTTAAAATTGAACCTTCATATTCACTGTTCAAACGGTAAAAAAAAAAAAAAAAAAAAAAAAAAAAAACTAATGTATAGATGAATCTGCTTGAAAATTAATATAAATCATACAACAATCACCTTGAATTTAAAGATTATAGAAGAAAGAAGCTCCAATATCCATCAATTTTGAGCTCCAATTTCAGCAAGGTATGCTTCTATGTTTTCGCCCACTTCACAAAAACATTGATTTGGTTGCTCTCTGGTTGTTCTTGCTTTTTCTGATGGATTATTCAGATATGGAAATGCTCAAGAATGGCATATGCTCTAAGGCTGCAAACAGTTGTTTTGCAAATATCATTAAGGGTTTCTAGCTAAATTGTATGTAACTCAACAGCTGATGATCATAGCAATACAGAGAAAGTAAACTCAACAGCAAATTGGAAAATAGGCAAAGTAGCTTCCATGTTGATATAGTTGATGAAAAGAGATCAACCACCAGAAGAACACCTACCAATATAAACTACTACCTCACACCATACCGTGACTAAAACCAGAATGATACACTCTAGGAAAAGTCGCCACAAAATTTCCACCAAGCTGATCAGAATAAAGTGTTTTATAAGTTGTATCAGCTTGACACAAGAAACATTAGAAGCTGAAAGTCGGTAATTAAAACCGATTGCAAAATGATTACTAGGTGTGTAAAATGTTCATTTATATGGCTGCAAAAGTAAGTTATTTAACCATGTTATGCTATGTAAATAGAGTTTAATAAACCAGATAAAAATTCATCAAAAATGCACTGAACTGTGATCTTTGGGTTTAATTTAGTGGCCAAAGATTGATTATGAGAAGAAACTGGCAAGTCCCAATCCCAGCACCGACAATTACTTCAAGAGACATTAGTTGACGACATAGAGAAGAAGATTATAGACATGAGATAAAACAAAGGACGAACCCAAAAACAGCGATCTATGAGAGTTGTTATGGCAGATTCATAATTGTTTTTGACAAGCTAACGAAAAAGAAGCCAAAATCACAACCCCAACGTTGTGAGTACCAAAAGAACCCTTAGAACTCATTATAATATCGAAACAAATTGGGGACAAAGAAGGGCGACAAAATCCGAAGACATACCTGAGATTGGGGAAAACCCACGACCACCACTGTTCCACGCTCTCTATGTCTCTCTCTTACAGTATTCTCATCGACGGAAGAGGAAAGAAGACGGTGGTGGCTTTGTCAGTGTCGAAGACTCGAAGTAGGTCACGAGAGAGAAGAGAGAAGCAGAAAGATATTTCTCGACAGAATCGTCTCTTGGTAAGTGACAGAAACCACCCCTATTTTAGGAAGTTCACCTAGATCCACCCCTACGGTAAGGACAATACCACGGAGCACCCCCTCTGTTAACCAAAATTATTGACACTTTGCACCCCCTCCGTGTTATTATTGA
Source organism: Linanthus parryae (assembly GCA_023055425.1). Classification (NCBI taxonomy): domain Eukaryota; kingdom Viridiplantae; phylum Streptophyta; class Magnoliopsida; order Ericales; family Polemoniaceae; genus Linanthus; species Linanthus parryae. The sequence continues at coordinate 7,703,735 of JALGPY010000002.1, forward strand.
CACTAATATTTTGACCATTTTTACCCTTTACATTCTAGAAAATCTCGAATAGCCCCATAACTTGGGTTAATAACAGCTGTGACTATACATTTGTTGACAAGAAATAGAGAAACCATAAAATGTGCATGGAGAATTTGACTTGTGCCTTCATGATTGTTGGTAGCAACGCCAACTTAACCCGAACTTACAAGAAATGAACGAATGAAATCTGTTTAAAACAATTCTTTCATGAATTGTGCCTTCATGACTGCCGGTAGCAAACACCAACTAAAATATATCATAGATTTTAGGGTAAAATCATAGTTTCCAAAAATATGTGGGTGAGAATGACTTGGCAGATCGGTGGTTTTACAAAATCCATCTGTAATTGTGGGTGGACGTTAACTTTGGGTACCTGATTGCAACATTTGGAGAGTTCGGGTATCTGATTGTTATGTTATAACAAAATTCTCCACTTATAGAATTTGGTCCAAGTGGTAAGCAGTTTGGATCCGATTAAGGTAGAAAAGTCTCTCTGAGGGAGATGGGAGACACACTGGCCAAAGCCAAACATGCGAGCTGGGACGGCCCGAATTACAAGGCGAAGCCGCGGAACCGGGAACAACAATAAAAAGTTCACCTAATTTGTTGTTTATGTTTACGCAATCCTGAATTTCTGTGTTGCAAAATGGAATGTTGGTCTTATTCATAAATTAGTGAAAGAAAAACAAACTTCAATCGGAAAACAAAACAAGTTGGCTTCATGACGATGCCTTGAAATTGGAAAAGCACTCTCCTCATACTACTTTTGGCCTAAGCAAAAAGCATTTTGCTATTGTAATCTATCAGAAGAGGGAACGAAGCATCATCATTGTATCAACCGTGAACTCGAACAGGACCGTGTTAGTCCTAGTCAACTCACCAACACCGAGTTCATTGCAACCCGCCGCCGCTTCGTTCACCAAACCAACCACCCCATGCGCCGCCTCGAAATCGCCTCTTTTGATTGCCGGAATCCCCTCCTCAGCCATCTTCTTACACGTAATCTGGTACTGGCTTCGGCAAGCCGAGACTCTCCCCCACGACGCGTAGTCTGTTTGGTTGTTAATCAACTTGTTGGACTCCGACAGGATCAGGTCAGCTTTCGCTGCAGTTATATTGACGGCAATCTTGCATAAGCCGGCAAAATCAGCCTTCATGGTTCGGTTGTCCGAGGTTAGGACCTTTGAGCATATCTGAGGATATTTTGTTTTGCCGCAGGTGGTTCTGATCAGGGTGGTTTCTGTGCCATTGGTTTCGGCTGCTGCAGCCACGATGACGATAAAAAAGAACGAGAAGAGAGCGAGAGAAACACGACGCTGAGACATTTTTAGTTTGGATATGAGGTATGAACTAGTCGATGTGGTTCTGTGATGGTTTGAATGTTAATGCAATGCCATTTTATGGTGTGTTCGTTTAGAGGCAATTTACCAGAATTGGGAATAAAGTCAAAATTGTTACCAAACTGCTTTGTTGACATGTTGGTTCCTTTCACTCTTGTAAAATCAAACTTCAACTTTGTGGATTTTATTAAATTCATTCAAGAGATTGGACACGTTAGTCAAGTCGTTCCACTATCGAACAAAGTTTGATTTGACTCAAAAAAAAAAAAGTTAGGTTAAAAGACACTTTCCCTCCCTCAGATTTGAGTTAAAGACACTTTCACCCCTTCTTGTTTGGGAAATGAAACTTTTACACATTTTGCATTCCAACTTTCAGGACCCTTACACTCCCTAAATGTGCAATATCATATTCTAAGAGAGCGAATTCGTCCATGAAACTACTATAATGACAAACAACTCCCGTAGACTAACGTTCTCATAAATGAGGAATGTAAGTCAAATAAAAGGGGTGAAAGTGTTATATCCCAAAAAAAAGGGGTGAAAGTGTTACTTCCCAAACAAAAGGGGGTGAAAGTGTCTTTGCATCAAACTTGAGGTGGTGAAATGTTTTTACCGTACAAGTTATTATAGACATCGTCAAAGAAAAAAACATCTTTAATTTTGTGTAGTTGAGTTTGTTGATTATGCAAACTGTTTTATTTAGTGTCTGAAAAACTAATTTGACTTTGCTCGAGTTTATTTACATCTTTAATAAGGTCTATAGTCTGTTGCACTAGAGCAGAGTTTATCAACTGCGACTTGACCAGAGAACGGCTGCAACTTCCAGCATCGTAAAAGTGAAAAAAAAATCGTGATACTATTTCTTGGGTCTGAGCTCAATGCCTTCAACAATAAGGCCTCCTTTCAGATGTGAACCTTCAACTTCTCTAAAGCTCATTTTGACTTCTTTTTCATTTCCATCATTAGTGTAGAATTCGCCAAGCCAAATTTCCAACCACCCATCTTCTCTTTCACTTGGAACCCTCTCTTTTTTCCTAATGTTTTTCTCCACCCTACAACTCGGTGTGGAAGATGGTTTCACACTTTTTGGGCGAGAAAGAACGATTTTACTTCTCGTTTTGTGATTCCCGATTTCAATTGATACCTCCGATGGAATATAATCCAATCCGTAAGCTCGTTTGGCTAGTTTGAACACGAGATAAGCTTCATAAGCTGTATTTGGTGACAACATGTTGGTGTGGATGCTGCCGTTGATTTCTAACCACCATGTCGTCACTAGCTCAGCTACTTCTGCAAATCTGAGATTAAAAAAACATGGGTCAAGATCTAATTTGTTCCATGACTAGCATATTCACGAATTTATATTCTTATGCACTACCACTCTGTCCCAGCTCTTTCTTCCCAATTTAATTTTTACTACTATTCATTGGGTCACTTTCACCCGGTGATTTGGATAGCAAAATGAAACAATTTTTTTGATAATTTTTTCATGGTATTGTAGAGTAAAGATTGCTTTATAACACGGTGAAAAAATTATCAAAAAATCGCATTGTTTTGCTATCGAAATCACCCGGTCAAAGTGGCTCAGATACGAGTCAAAAAGTCAGGATAGGAAGAAAGACCTGGGACGGAGTGGTACCAACTAATCATGTGGTTCTTTTCCCCAATAAGATCATTGTGTTTTTGGCGTTGAGTTATGAAGGCTCATGTGAGTAGGGATGCAAGTTCAAACCGTAAAAGCCGCAATCCGAGCCGAACCGGGCGGTTTGGTTCGGTTCGGTTCGGTTTGGAAGGTAATACGGTTCGGTCCAGGTTTGAAAAAATCCCAAACCGTATAATACGGTTCGGTTTAGGTTTGAGATACTACAAAATCGTAAAAACCGAACCGAACCGTTTATGTAGCATATTAGGCTATACAACTATCAAACTTCATAACTTCTACACGTATATCAGATACAGTATGTATCTCAAAACCGAACTGACACCATTAAATGGTTCTGGAAATGATATAATGTTTTCTACTTTATTTTTTAATTGCTTGACATGGAAATTTTAGCACCATTTAATTGTTGAATGAACTACTAAGAAATTTCAAATGAAATTATATATTTAAAGAATCCGAGGTTTAAAAACCGAACCAAACCGGTCTTTCACGGTTCGGTTCGGTTCGTTTTGGAGCCATGAACGGTTCGGATTAGGATTGGATTTTGCCCAAACCGTTACATGCGGTTCGGTTCGGATGGGTGCCGAAACCGGACCGAACCGAACCGTTTTCATCCCTACATGTGAGTAGTGTCAAAGTGGCCAGCGGCCAGCCCATTGTGCAAACCGGCCCACCCGGTCCCCTTTTCCCTAACCCGGCCCTTACTACCCCCTCCCCTCCCTAACCCAGCCTGATCCCAACCCCCTCCAATAGGACGGGGACCGGCCGGGGGAGCTTTTTCCCCTCAAATTAACCGGCCCGCCCCCTCTACACCAACTTGTACCTAAAACCCCCGCAATCCACAACGTTTCAGCTAGCCTGGCCCGACTCGGACTGGGTCGGCCCCTTTAACCCTATTTACTTTTTAACAAAATGACCATTTTGTCCTCAATATTTTTTTTACAACGGGTTCATTTGGAGGTTTATATTCACACACATACATATATAAATGTAACTTAGAGTCTAAAAATTATAATAAAATAACAATAAATTGACCGGATCGGCCAGGCCCCCTCCGAAAATAGGGGTTTTTTAGCCCCGGATGGGCCTGGACCAGAAATCATTCATAAAAACCCGGCCCGTCCCCTCCCCCACCGTTCCTAAAACTCGCCCTAGGCCCCTCCCTCCCTAACCCGCTAAACCTGTCCAGCCCGACCCGGTTCTTTGACACAAAGGCATGTAACGCAACCCGTAAAATGTATACAATTTACATTGTGCCCCTACAAACTTCACAGAATTATGATATAACTAACAGGCGTTTTCAGATAGTGCATTTTACCGGGTTGCGTCTTTTAGAAGATTAACAAGAAAGGAAAGAGCAGCTAGATTGTTGACCTTGATTGTAGCAAAGGTTTCCCGGACCAATACGGTGAACTGCTCGCCAAGGTAATTGCCAGTTCCCTCGCGCTTATCATGTAACATTTCTTGCTCGTTAATTTGTCTAACGAAAACATCTGCACATCCCCAAATAAAAAACAATCTCATAAAAATTAGTACACCCTTTATTTACTTTTATAAATTAACAAATAAAAAAAGAAAATTATCGGTACTGATGTGAAGTTACCTTACCACCCTTATCAACCAGAATAGGACTACATAGCCAGAGAAACAGTTGTTTCCTGGATAGGAAACCTGGAACTGGAGAACTTGATCTAGCCAGGATTTCCCTGTAGTCTGGTGGGAGGAATTTCTCCCACAAAACGTCCGAATTGGACGCGCCTTGGAGCGTGGTGGCGACGGTGGACATCCGACATGTGTCACGAGGAGATGTGAAAGACAGAATGTGAGATATACAATCATTTGGCAGGTGATCCAGCTTCAGTTCATCACCTCCATCCATGAAGTTATTTTTTGTAGTTCACAGGAGAAACAGAAGAACTTTGAGTTAACAAGAAGGGGGCAGGATAGGGAGAGAAAAAGACTATCGAAAAGGATTGGAACAAATAAATTTATGGTGATAAGATGAGTGGTGGCATGGATGGTAATTATTTGAACCAACAATGACAGATGAGGGACACATGACGACATTATGTGATTAGGGTGGAGTTATATTACGAAAGATAACCCGTAAGAGTAGATCATTTACATAAAGCGGATAGCCTGATAATGGCTGGACGCAGGCGTTAATGTTGTTTGGAAAACAACATTAATACTAACAAAGTAGTCAATGTTATTTATATGCAGTGACAGATCCAAGAATCCAGCAAAATAGTAGTCAAATTGAAAAAGTTTATAATTTGGAAAACTAACAAAATAAGGGTAAAATTAATACTAGTTGTGTTTGTGTTTAGGATTACATTATGTGTGCGAACTCGGATCTGTATGAAGGTGCTTCAAACACTCTACCACTAAACTAGCACCTATTTGCTACATGTGTTTCTTCTGAAATCCTTCCAGTGCACACTATTCACTGCCGGATCACTTTGATCCAACAATTTGTGCACATAAGACTCTTAGATTTCATTCTTTGAATTCTGTTTATAAATTACATGGGCGGGTCTTCAACCATATCAGTATCCTGAATCAATGTCTGGGATGTGCATATAAATTAGTCGGCTCACATAGTGGGCTACCCAGTTAATTAGTTTGCTCACATAGTGGGCTACTCAAGCAACTAGACATAGTGGGCTAACTAATTAATTAGTTGGCCTACCAATATAGCATTTTAGTTGGCCCGGAGCTATCAACTAGCCTATTTTAGTCTTGGATTGTTCAATTCTTGATGAGGATGATGGCCTGTCGCAGATATTAGCGAGAGAATTGATCTTTTCTGTTATCTATAATTTGTTTACCAAAAAATGAATTAAGGGAAAAGACTGTATCCACAAAACTATCATAAAATTCATATCTATAAATTATAATAGAAATTAGAAGTTATTATAATTTATCTTTATGAATTATCTTTGTTAAATTTACCTTTGTCAATTAATAAAATGATTAATTGAATATATAAGTACCATCACCAACTCTTTAATAGACACCCCGCTCCAAAATCTTTCTTCCTTCCATAATTCCATGCCAAACCTGTGACAGATTATTTTCAACACGTGATTCTAAGAGCTTCACGTCCAAAAAGTACTTTGCTTTGATAACACGAGCCATAAGGGATTGGGGATTAGTAAGGATCCTCCAACCTTGCTTGGCTCTGAGAGCAAGGTTAAAGGAGTGTAGGTCGCGAAATCCGATACCCCCGCTACTTTTTGGCTTCTTCATATGTTCCCATGATAACCAACAAACCCCTTTGCCATCGCTTCAATTCCACCACTAATCCCGCATCTTGCTTTCAATTTTATCACATAGAGACAAGGGAAGGAGAAAACATGACATAGAATAGTTCGAAATTGCTTGAATTACCGCTTTGATTAATACCTCTTGTCCGCCATCGATAGCAACTTCTCTTTGAAACCGTTTAGTCGTTTGCTAACACGTTTTTACACTCCTGAGAACAGTAATGATTTCGATCTCCCGACCTTTGAAAGTAGGCCCGGGTATTTGTCGAACATCGCCACAAGCTGTATTCCTGCCACGCCGCCAAGCTGCTCTTGGACCATATTGGGACATTCCTAGAGAACATAGCTGAAAATTTCCTGCAAGTTGATTTGTTTCCCTCAAGCCAACTCATAGTCACGTAAGATATGGGTAGGGCTGCGAGTTAAACCGCCCAAACCGCAAACCGGACCAAACCGTGCTAATTGGTTCGGTTTAGGTTCGTAAAATTCCAAACCGAAATTAAAAGGTTCGGTTTAGGTTCGTAAAATTTTCAAACCGAAATTAAATGGTTCGACTTAGATTTTAGTTTTTTATAAGCCGGCTAAACTGTTTATATTAATAAATGATAATTAAATGTAACTATATATACTTAGTTCTCTTTTCGTGACACTATATCTTCTCTTTAACTTTTCTATTCATTTCGTTGGGTTGACTTTCCTCGTTGTGATGTTTTCAGTTAAATTGACTTTTTGAGGTTTTCAGGACTAAATTTCAATTTTAGATAATGTTATTAGGTTAACCGCGGTTGGAACCAGAACCGAACCGTATATAGGCGAACTGAAACCGAACCAAACCGTTTATAAATGGTTCGGTTTAGATTTCGGGTTTTTCGAAACCGAGAATTTAGGTTGGTTCGGATTTTGGTGCAAACCGAACCGTTTACACCCTAGATATGGGGCAATCTTTGAACTTCAATAGAATATGCCTTCGTGAAAAATATACATTCATCGGCAAACAGTAGGTGAGATACCGAGAGCCCCGCTCTCGACTCCTTCATGGCCGTAATAGTACAGTCCCTACTAGCATGTAAGAGAGAGTGAGATAATCCTTCAGTACAAAGAAATAGCGCAACCCTGTCGAAGCCCATGTTGTAGAATAACATCGCCAACCACCTCCACGTTTCTAAAAAAAAGAGTAGCATTTTGTTGTTTGGAATTTAAGGGTCTACTCCCCTTAGAATTCAAGTTTGAATCCAAAGGCCAATTATTCTTGGGACACTGAAAATAGACATAATATACAGGACTTCGTGAATTTGTTGACGTGCATGTAAACTGACTTGGGACACCACCAAAAATTCTCTCAAAAAAAATCACAGCGGAAGAATCACCACTGGAAAAAAAATCAAAATATTATGGATATATTAATCTCAGAGGCAAACCCGTAATGCAGGAAAATATATACTTACAACTTTCTTTGCAATCACCACTGTATATAGATGATAGGGTTTCAAACTAACTAATACTAAGATTATTGTATCATTTTACTAATCATATCCGATAAAAGGAATTTGGTGAATAGTGCATTCGAAAGATTTAGGAGAGGTAGTGTAACCCTAGAAAATTTGGAACAACATGGGATAACTCAAAATATTAAGACATCTATTGCGTACCAACAGTCTCTGCATGCTACTTGTCCTAGAATCAAAACAAGTGGTGTAAAATTTGTTGGAAAATATGATTTTGATTCGACTTCAAATCCGGGTTCGAGAAAGCTTACTTGAGAGCTTACATAAAATTGTAGAAGTAAAGAGATTAGTTATTGATCTCATCCGTCAAAATCATTAATTTATGAATGAAAAATGAGACATTGAAGGTTGCCGTCTCTAATTGAGGAATGTAAATTAGTTGCGCTTTTTACTTTGAATTGAAAAGTTGTAACCTTTCAATTTGAAATGAACAATTGCAACTATTCGTAAGAGGTGTCTTATTCCGATAAATAGCAGTCTCTCCTCTCACTCTAGTAATTCTAATATTCATCTACTTATTCTCTCAATATCTCTCAAACATAGTTTCGTTCGCCGTGTACTATACGCCGGTGCTTCGTCTACAGTACAGGAAGGACTTTTATCCTGGGGAGCAATTCGCCTTTGTAGTATTCTTCAAATCAAATGCACCAACTGGGGGGGGGGGGGGGGAATACTGCTCTACGCAGATCGTCATCGTACGAGACTGTCCTTCAAATTATCTCCGTTTTAGTCGGCTTTTAATCTGTAAGTTTATGTTGTTGTTTATTTTGTTTTCTTCACTTTCTGTTTTCTTCTTATTAGAACAAAATTGAATCTACTTTCTAACAAAATTGTCATGGTATCATCACTTAGCTGAACCAACAATGCGCTTTTCTCATTCATCTCTGGGAACTGCAGACCACAATGGGTCGCGTCCGTTTCCACCGAATTACCGCGTCATAGGCCGCCTGAAAATCTCCTCTAGCTGCCTTCTCTGTCATTGTTTGGAAGCTCTCTCACACGTCCCACATGCACGCCGCGGCTCTAGCCCATGTCGCGTAGTCTGCTTGGTTGTTGACCGCCACAGACGCTGCCGCTAACGTCTCCTTCACCTTTCCGGCCACCATGTCGACAGCAATCCGTGTGAGGCTGGGGAGATTGGCCACGGTGGCGCTGCGGGGATCTGATTCCAAAGAGGATATGCAGACTTGAGGGTATGGAGTCTTGCTGCAGGTGCTTGTGATTAAGGCATTGGTTTTTGCCATATCTCTGATGGCTTCAACAACTGGAGAAGAGAGAAGGTGATTACTATGAAGAAAGTTAGGGTTGTGAGAGAAACGTTACTATAATTCGCCATTGTTGATTACTATGAAGAATCAAAAACTGCGTAGAGTGAGATTGTACGAGGAGTCTACATGAATATTTATAGTCAAAACCCAATAGTAACGTTATAAGTTGTGACTAAATTTATAATTTGCGCTTAACTATTTGGGTAAAGAGCAAAGTAGTCCCGTTTAATTTTTATCGTCTTAAACACGTAGAAGTACTAGTTTTACATGTCAGGTGGACCAATGAATTTCACTCACATTACAAGGGAAGAAAAACTTCTACAGCCAAATCACTAGGAAATCAATATCCTACTATAAATTGGACCAACGAAGTTTAATCAGATAACGCAATTGATACACTCATCTTTTGGAGCAATTTTTTAGTGCTCCAAAAGATCTTTTGGAACACTAACAAATTGCTCCATCTTTTGGGGTAGTGATGAATCATAGTTGGCATACGTGTCAGTTATTGATGGTGTAGAGCACCGCATGTGTCAGAATTCTAACGGATTGACGTCGGAATTCCGAAAGTGTTGATCGGAAACAATCTCCAAACATGAATTGATAGAATCAGAAAGAGAAAGAGAGAAAGAGAACCACGAAGAAATGGAAATTGTTTTTCATTCATATATTCCTCCCTTACAAACTCAGGTGTTATACACTGTTAGGGGTGTAAAGAAAACCGAATAAACCGGTCAAACCGACCGAACCAAACCGAAATCCTTGATTTTGGACGGTTTTTTCGGATGTTCGATTTATGAATTGTTCAAGTTTTCACAAACCGGTCTAATCGGTCCAGTTTTCGGTTTGTAAAAATATCACACCGCACCAAACCGAACCGAACCGAACCGATATGTGTCTAATGTATTATTAAAATATATATTGCGTAAAGTATTTTAAACAATCTAAAAACATAGAAGACAAGTAGATAGATTCACGTAAAATCATCATATGAATCTTAATTTTTTCTATTTCTCTCACGTTCCATCTTAAACGATAGTTTTGCAAGTTTATTTTACGTATATTTAATCTCTTTCTCTCTTAAATTTAAAATTCGTTGACAATTCAGTATTAAAATATTCATTCAATTATGTTTATGCAAACCGACCGAACCGGACCGAACCAAACCGATTTTTTTGGTTTGGTTCGGTTCGGTTCATCCTTTCAAATGGTTTGGTTTGGTTACAAAATTAGTAGACCGATTTATTCGGATTGGTTTATGGTTTTCGCACAAACCGCACCAAACCGAACCGCTTACACCCCTATACACTGTAAAGAACTAAAATTCATAAAATACAAAGTGACCCCTACACATTATTTAATTGAAACATTACCTCAACTATTACTTAAATTACAAAAGACCTTAGATTCATGACTGCTCTTGGAGCGAATAAAAATCTCTCTATCTTTTGATCTGCACAATAACTGCTTACTCAAATCCAGTTGCGTCCAACGAACTGTGATCGTGATATACGTAGACCTCAAAAAACCAAGGGTCAGTCGTAAGTTGCAGAAACGACCTCCTTTGAGAGACAACCGTACCCAATCAAATCAATTCCAAAATTGTACAAGACACTTTTATTGCAAACCACCACTATATATATTTTATATAAGCGTTTCAAACCAACACTAGTAAATCACAATTTGGGCCATCAAAACAACAAGTGAAGAATAGCTTTCGTATCATCAGCGAACTGAAACAACGGCTCGGTGTACTTTTTCATGTCCGGGAAAACATCTCTGCAATAAGTAGCATTAGATTGCACCAAATCAACTGCCTCGTACGCCGCCTGAAAATTGCATCTATTTGCCTCCGGAACTGCCTTCTCCGTCATTGTCTTGACCCCCACTATCATATTCCCCCTACATGCCGCTGCATTAGCCCATGACACGTAGTTAGGTTGCTTCTGTACCAACACATCGGTCACCGCTAACGCTTCTTTAACCTTACCGGTCAACACGTCGACGGCAATCCGGCCAAGACCGGGAAGATCGGCGGTGGCGGCGCTCCGCGGATCGGACTCCAATGATGATGTGCATAGTTGAGGGTATGGGGTCTTGTTGCAGGTGCTTGTGATGAAGGCACAATTTTTTATGTCAACAATGGCTTCCGCATTTGGAGGAGATAAAAGAAGACGGAGGAGCAGAGAGAGGAGTGCTAGGGTAGTGAGAGAAAGATGAGTTTGATTCGCCATTTTTGTTGTTGAGTTGGAAGAATGAAATGTTACACAGATTATGCAGATCAGTATTTATTTTCGATGTTGACTGGCCCAAACATGGTATATTAACTCTCATTATTAGTAAACGTGTGCCCAACAATTAGGTAGTTACCAAGTGATAAATGTTATAAATGTTAAGCGGTAGTGGGTGGAAGTTAATCGGTTGAAAATTATATTGGGCAAATTAAATCTGGTAGACTTGTGCTCAATTTTAGATAGGTAGCAAGTAAAGGGTTTCTTGTGATTTTTCATTTTACCCTAACAATATTTTCTTCTCTTTTGTGAGAAGGGCATCCACTGTCTACGCATGTTAGACGACACAACATGGTCACATACATCCCGTGCCAAAGTGATAATAATACCTAATTTGACACTAGTATAAATGACATCTTTAGAAATTTCATCAAACTCTAGTGTGGCGCAGTATATGCTCAATGACATTTTGTTTAGTCACAAAATTTCTTATTTCTACTAGAGATGAAGTTTACGTGATGATAAGGTTCTCATGTGTCAATTAATGCCATGGGCAAAATTGACTAGAAATGAGTTTTATATAAGAATAACATTTACAAATGTTACTATGTGTATATCCGTGTTATATTTGTGTCACAACTTGTATAAGATTAATTTGAACCTGATTCAAAAGTTTATTCTCATCAACCCTAACTCACCATATATGGGATTGGCGTAGCATATGTCTCCCATGTGTGATACGTTACAAAGTCCGAATAGAATTAGACTTAAGAAAGTGGTACATAAGTCAGATTACTTAGACACATCACTCTTACTTACTTTGATGGGAAAGGCATACAAATTCTTTTGATAATTAGAATTTGTCCTTTATCTGTTGTATTCATAAATGTGGTGACTCCGTCAAGTAACACACAGAAAATGAAAGCATAAACGAAGGGAAAGGGAGCAAAACGGATCCTTGAGTTATGTCCGCTCAACTCAAAGAAAATGAAGGAGGTTTACTTCTTCCTAATTAAAGTGCTTCCGTTTATGGATCGTCAAAGTCATTTTTTGATGTTTACTACGAGAAATACATGTTGCTCAAGATCCTCTTATGTTTATGTTCAACTAGTATTCTTAAACGTACGACTGATTTTTTTTACATTTGTTATTAATTAGAGCTTTGTTGAAGAGCGATGTATTTGTTTTCAAATACGTAAATTATTAAAGTCGATAAATGCTTCAAAGATCAGGTTATGTAACCATGGATTTTTTGTTTGTAACAATGCAATTAATTAAACTAAGTATCACTATTTTCATTAATTATATAACCGCGTATAACATATTTTGTTCCCAAAATCTCTTTCGTTTTTTCTTTTTCTGTATCAACGGTGCTGAATCTATCAAGGTGAATGGTCTCCTAATTTTCTTAGAAAATCTATAAAATCGGTCCCAAAAAGGTGTAGGAGTTAAACTCATTGATTGAAAGGGCAGACTTAATTGCTATTTAACAACCCTGACCTCTCATTTTCTGGTATTTTCTGGTACTTAATTACAACGAAATCCTGTTCAAACAACATTTCTGAAGAGAATTAAATAAATTAAATTTTACATGCATGATTACATATATTTGTTTTGCTATCACCTAAGAGTGGTAAAATAAAAAGAACCTATAATCAGCATGTGAAAATCTGTTCAGCCGTTTAATCACCATGCTTATTATCGCTGAGAAATATAATATACATGATCTATATCGTTTAAATCTACTTATAAAATGCAAGACAATCAGAGTACTTAACACGTTGTTTTTTCTATCCATTTCCTATACTCAAAAAAAAAAAAAAAAAAAAAAAAAAAAAAAAAAAAAAAAAAAAACCTTCACTAAAGCCAGCACTTATTGTATTCCTCCTCCACCATATTTACACACTATCTCAGGCCCGTGATATAAGACCTTCTGACACCATGCGAGATAGATTTCGTGAAAGCACTTCACTTACAAGTAGGAAGAGGTAGGGTGACAAAGGACATCCTTGCCTCAAACCACGTTGCGGCACTACATAACATTGGGCCGAACCATTAATCAAAATGCTATAAGTAGGCGTAGTAATGCAGTTCATTACCGTACTAATCCATCTATTACCGAATCCCATATGCTCCATCGTCATCCGAAGGAAATCCCATTCGACTCTGTCATACGCCTTGCTCATATCTAGCTTCAAAGCCACTGTCCCTTGCTTATTTTTCCTCGTCTTCATTGAATGGATAATCTCGTGTGCTGATAATATATTGTCAGAGATAAGCCGTCCTGGAACGAAGGCACTCTGATTTTCTGAAACAAGATCACTAAGTACTCTCTTCAGACGGTTAGCTAACGTCTTGGTTATAATCTTATAAACAGTGGAACAAAGAGATATTGGTCTAAAATCAGATACTTTACGAACTTGCTTCACCTTGGGAATAAGTGCTATTAGCGTATGATTGATATCCGAAACATCAGCACCCTCATTCAAGAATTTTAAACAAAGATTGGTTACCTCATTACCAATTTCGGCCCAAAACTGTTGATAGAAAAGTGTCAGGAATCCGTCCGGGCCCGGCGCTTTCTGTGCCGGCATAGCCCGAAGGGCTTCAGATACTTCTTCTGTCGTATGCTGCTGCTCCAATAAGCTTCGACTATCCGCCGAAAGAATCCCATAAATTGAACCCATCAAGGGCTCCATATCCAACCCAATCGGATTTGAAGAAGTGAAAATATTAATGAAATAGCTTTCAATAACTTTGGTTACCTCAGCGGGTTCCCCCATCCACTGGCCAAGGTTGTTTTCAATCCCCTCAACCCTATTCCGAGCTCGCTTGTTCGAAGCCTTTCTGTGAAAATATTTTGTGTTACGATCCCCATTCTTCAGCCATAACTCTCTCGATCTTTGACGCCACATAATCTCCTCGTGTTGTAGAAGATCATAAATCTTTTGTTTCACTGTATTCACCTCTTCGAGTAAGAGGGTACGAAATTAGGACACCAAACAACATATTTTTACTAGTTTATACGAGCATTAAAAATAGTCTCAAAGTAACCAAACTAAGTATTATAATACCATACCGTACTTAATCCAATACTAATTATTCCAACTAATATCGAAGAATCGAACATGACATAAGACAACAAAGGCAAAGTAAAGAAATGAAACATCATCAACAACAAAGGCAGTAAAGAAATGAAACATTCATCAACATTAGCCTTTCGAAATGATACAAGAAGATAGAAGAAAAAGAACATGATTTTCTACTAAATTCTATTTCACGAGTCTAATCTCAATTCCTTCAACAAAAAGCCCAGATTTCAAGTGAGTCCCTTCAATATCTTTGAAACTCATCTTCACCTCCTCACTATCACATCCATACCCATTAGTCTTGAATTCACCCAACCAAATCTCCAACCACCCATCTTCCCTCTCACATGGAAGAATCATGTTCTCTATCCCACTGTCAGGTGATGAAAGCTGTGCCTCACCACCGGATCTGTGATCTCCGACTTCAACGGACCCCTCCGCCGGAATTGAATCCAAGCCGTAGGCTCCATTGGAGATTTTGAAAACAAGAAAGACTCCGTAAGACGTATCTGGCGATAACATATGTGTTTGGATACTGCCGTTGATCTCGAGCCACCATGTCGCTACCAGCTCAGCTACTTCGCCGAATCTACAATGATCATAACATGAATTAAAAACATAATAATAGATTTTTTTGTCAGACGATGAAATAAGAATTAAGGACCTTGATTGAAGAAACGGCTTCCAGGACCAATAGAGAGGGTCATCCCCAAACATCATTGTCAGCTCCCTAGCAGCTATCATGTAACACTTCTTGCCTGTTAACTTGTCCAAATAAAACGCCTGCCAGAATAAACCACGTTAAAAGCAGAGATAGAAAAATGGATGCTAGTTCAGCGGTAGAGCATTTAAAGACCTTGCATGATGTCTCAGGTTTGAATCAGACGAAAAAAAAATCTCAAAAAGAAGAGTAAGGCGTGCGTTACCGGCGACTGAAATTACCTTTTTACCCCCGTCAAGGAGAAGGGGGGAACATAGCCAGAGAAACAGCTCCTTCTTGGAGTCGAATTCCGGTACCGGCGATGTCGATCTGGTGAGAATTTCTTCGTAGTCCGGCGGCAATAACTTCTCCCACAACCCGTCCGAATTCGCAGCGGCATGGACCGTGGACGACACAATCGACGCACGGCCCGTGTCAATGGGAGACGTGAAAGAGAGAACATTGGCTACACAATCGGCTGGCAATGAATCAAACTCGGCTTCGCGATCCATTCTAGGCTTCAAAGAGAGACTGGTGAAATGAGAGTTGAGTAGGGTGAAGGCAATCTTAATGAGATCCTGTTTATTTATGGGGGCAATTAAAGGCTTCTCTCTATGCAATTATTTGGACGTAACTATTTATAAAGTAGTTTATTATGCAATTATTAGGACTTAAATATCTATAAGTAGTTTATTATGCAATTATTAGGACTTAAATATCTATAAGTAGTTTATAACAAATTGGACATCAAAGAGTGTTTATTTATTTGGGAATAGAGGAAAAAGGACAAAAGTAACCATTAAACATGGACGATGGTGTTATTGTGTTTGTTCTATCTGTTATTTTGCGATTTACATACTGTAGACAAGAAAGTTTCTTGAGGGCCTCCAATTCTTTTGAGGGCCTCTAGTTTGAGTTATGTGTTAAATGACACTTCTTCTTTTTTGAGAAATTAAATGGCACTTACATGTTAAATAGTTGTCATTTTGGACACAAACGTCACAAATAAATGGCTATCAAATAGTAAGATACAATGTTTTCTCATTGGAAAAAAGTCAAGTTTTTCTTTTCCCCAAAATAGGAATGGGGTGGTAGGTGTTACCGAAAATTAAGCTAGACTACTGTAGATACTGCTTTATGACATGGCAGATCTAGGCCACGTGGCAACCATCCAGCACACCATATTGTGCTCCACACACACAGGATCACCAGCCGAGCTGATCCATGTGGGGGCTGCGAGACAGAGCCCTCGCATACCACTGCACGGGACTTGTAGGGACTTGTGGTTTGGAGGCTAGAGTAAGCCCTGTCGCGTGCGAGCCAAGCCCGCGCGCGACCTTTAGTAACTGTTTTGAGAGATTTATGGCACGAGCTCCCTAGACCCGGTCAATCCGGTCAAACCCGGTCAACCTCGTAACGGTTCCGGTACTTGCGCACCACGTGCTCTAACGGTTCCTATATACTCGGACGAACGTGCCGTTATGGTTAAGCTAATTAAGCCGCCATTAATGGGCGCATTAACCACACTACAACGGTCATGTTCTCCAGTATATATACATCGTTAACCTTTCCATACAAAGGAGAACAACACTGCCATACGCGGAAGCTCTGCCAAACCTCTGTCTCTCTCTCAGACATTGCTACTGACTTACTCTCTCCCTACACACACCCCTATTCTTCCTGTGCGATCCCTGATCCACTACGTACGGTGTACACGGAGGTCTCCCTGCCGGAATCTCCTGTGCACATTTTGGTGAACCCGACGTGAATCTTACCAGCAAAAGCAACCATGTCTCAGGAGGATGATGTCAGCAACCGGTCGCCTTCCACCGAAACTCCCTCGGGAGACGAAGTCCGCCGTACTCCGACGACTCCCGGCGAGGCACCAACTTTGGAGTCTTTGGACGCCACTGTCCAAAGTCAGGCAAAAGCTCTCAAGTCTCAATCTGCGCAGTTGGAGCGGATCTTGGCCGTTCTGGGCACCCTTACGCCAAATCCTCCACCAGGTACCGCCACCCCTCAGGGAGGAGGAACCCCTACTGCTCCAGGATTGGGAGTATCGGCCACGCCTCCCAACCCTCATCTGCAAACTCCACCGTCAGCCGCGCAGCTGCCTTCGATCCAAGGATCAACAGCGCAAATGCTACCCCCTGCCGCTCACGCCTCTCAGCCCACGGCTTTGGCGTCTAACCCAACTTTGCAGTACACTCTGCCTCCACCGGCGACCATATGGGGAAACGCGGGTAGCCAATACACTCTCAATCCTCCGGCGACATATGTATCGCCACCGCCTACGGCAGCCCCTCCGGCAGCTACCGAGGGAAGCCTCCCAGAATGCATGACATCCTTGCAGAAGCGCGTGGACTCCATCCTAGCTCATCAATCGCTCGCGGATACCATCATCCCGAAGCTAGACAACGATCCACCCATCCCACGAGAAATTTATCTCATGCCTAACCCGGCAGGGTACAAGGCTCCCAAATGGGACAAGTTCGAAGACGTCAATGGAAACGCTCATGAGCATGTCATGCGTTTCATCGATGTCATGGGTCCATACGGAGCTGATCCCAAACTGCTGATGCGAGAGTTCCCAAAGACTCTTGGGAATGTAGCATACAAATGGTACCGGACGTTGGAGCCCGGATCTGTGAAGACTTGGGACGACATGGTCCAGAAGTTCTACACCAAGTTCTTCCAGATGGAAGAGAAAGTGACGATGATCCACCTCTCGCGGATGTATCAGAAACGCGAGGAAGATGGAATCACTTTCATCAAGAAATTCAGAGCGAAATCCTTAGAATGCAAGGACCCAATGCTCGAGAGTCGGCTCGTAGAGATATGCCTGCAGTGCATGCGAGATGAGTACAAGAGCATGCTAATCAATTTGCAAACACCCACATTTTCAAAGCTCATCGAGTGCACGATGAACATCGAGCCCATCGTCGAGAGACAGAGAAAGAAGAGCGCTCCAGAACGACCTGCGAGCGGCACCACCTACAAGATCGGCAGATTCGGCTACAAGCGAGGACGCGAAGCTGAGGTCAATGCAGTTTCGCCCCAGAAGCAAGCAAAAGTTACAAACTTCGACGCACCGCCCCTGCCCTGCTCGGTGGAGGAGGCAAGCGATCTCTGCAGACAGTGGCGTAAGGACGGCGTCCTCCCACCGCTCGAGAAAGCACCCTCCAAGGAGATGACGAGGGACCCTAAGTGGTGCGAATACCACGGCAAGGTCATGCACCCCACAGCCGAGTGCAAGAAGCTCAGATTCGCACTCGATCAGAAGATGAAGTGCGGCGAACTCATCGTCAGCGACCATCGGAAGGATGTGCGCAACAACCCGCTGCCTGCCCATACAGATTCGGGCTCAAAAGGCAAAGAGGTCGCCATGATCTCGATAGTCGACTTGGAAGAAGTCGCAGAGGATGGTCTGCCCATCGTTGCTGAAGTCCATGAAGATGAAAACTACAGCATGGACACGGAAGATGAGCGTGCCGACCGCATGAAAGGGTCGCACGGCTTCGACAGATTCTTCAACGAGATGAACTTCTCCGAAAAATGTCGAGCGGACATGACAAAAGCAATCTTAAGGGTAGCAGAGGACTACGAGGAGGACCTCGTGGTCTCCAACGGGAAAGTTGTCAGGGCGTCCCGTTCCACAGAAAAGATTATGACCTTTTCTGCCAGCGACAAAAAGACAGATGTGAGCCACCAGAGGCCCCTGTACGTGACCGCCATCATCAACGGCGTCGAATTCAAGCGAGCATTCGTCGATGGAGGAGCAGCGGTCAATGTTGTTCCACTCCACACACTGAAGCTAGCAGGGATCCCCGAGCACAAGGTAGTCAAGCGTCCATCCCCGCTGGTGGGATTCGGAAGCGATTCCAGAATGACGATCGGGTGGATCCGCCTGGGCGTTCAGATCGGCAGAATCAAGTGCTCGGCGAAGTTCTATGTCATAGACGCGAACACCACATACCACATGATCATAGGTCGGGCCTGGATTCATCGCTTTGACGCAATCCCTTCAACGGCTCACCAAGTGATGAAAGCTATCTGGAACGACAGGATTGTCGAG
This sequence comes from Linanthus parryae, assembly GCA_023055425.1. Taxonomy (NCBI): domain Eukaryota; kingdom Viridiplantae; phylum Streptophyta; class Magnoliopsida; order Ericales; family Polemoniaceae; genus Linanthus; species Linanthus parryae. Next base: position 7,722,896 of record JALGPY010000002.1, read on the forward strand.
ATACCGGCCTCAACTAACCCGTTCAACTTGGACGAAGCGCATATCAGCGAGGCGGTGTGGTTCACCGAGATGGCGGACGAGCAAACACCCGGACCATTCAACCCTACTCCTTTACCTCTCTGGGAGGACATCAAGGACCAGTCACCTGCAGGCGTGATGGTGACAAGGGGAGACACCGAAGAAAAGCCGCCTACCCACGAAGAGGCGCCGCGCATCGCATATCATCGCAAGAGTGTCTACACTCTGAAGAGGATCGCAAAGCACGACCCCGAGGGCAAGGAGATAGAGAGCTTCTACGCCAACGGGAAGAAATGCTATCGCATATGAAGGTGCGCGGGGACGTCCTCACACGGGCATGGGGATGTCCCTGGGCAAATCAATCAAATCGAGCAAGTTGCGCTCACAGAAGAGCCAACACAGGGCATTCCAGAGGAGAAACTTAAAGAAGCCCCCGAATGCATGGAAGACAGGCCAAGACCACAAAAGCAAGAGCTTAAGGAAGTGTTCCTCAGCCCGAACGAGGAAAAGAAAAGACCAGTCTTCCTGAGTGCGGACCTCACAAGCGAAGAGGAACAAGGACTGCTGCAGCTCCTAACTGAATACAAGGACGTGTTCGCATGGGTATACGACGAGATGCCGGGTCTGGACACGAGCATCACCATGCACCGTTTAGACATCATCCCAGGGTCTAAACCGGTCAAGCAAAGCACCAGAAGCTTTAGGCCAGAGCTCAACGTGAAGATCAAACAGGAGATTGTCAAACTCCTAGATGCCAAGTTCATAGAGCCCAATCACCATCCCACATGGTTGGCCAACATCGTGCCAGTGGTGAAGAAGAACGGACAGCTCCGCATCTGCGTGGACTTCCGAGATCTTAATCGCTTCTGTCCTAAGGACGATTTCCCGCTGCCTAACATCGATTTACTCATTGATTCAACAGCAGGCCATCGCATGTTCAGTTTCATGGACGGCTTCAGCGGGTACAATCAAATCAAGATGGATCCCGAAGATGCAAGGAAAACTGCATTCATCACTCCCGTGGGGGTATTCAACTATACGGTAATGCCATTCGGTCTTAAGAATGCAGGCGCAACCTATCAGCGGGCCATGATGGCCCTATTCCACGACATGATGCACAAAGAAGTGGAATTCTATGTGGATGACCTGGTAGTCAAATCCAGGCATGAAGCAGATCACCTTGCAGACCTGCGAAAGGTATTCAACAGATGCAGGAGCTTTCAACTGAAAATGAACCCCATGAAATGCGCGTTCGGCGTGACTTCGGGGAAGTTTCTGGGATGCGTAGTCCATCGCCAAGGAATTGAGCCTGACCCTGCGAAAGTGTCAGCCATCACCAGCATGACACCACCCCAAGACCAAAGTACCTTGAAAACATTCTTGGGAAAATTGTCATATCTGCGGAGATTCATCCCGGCAATCGCCGAAATCACATGCTGTTTCAGCACTCTTCTCAGGAAGGACGCCGCGTACAACTGGGCTCCTGACCATGAAGCGGCATTCGAAAAGCTAAAGGAGATACTTACATCCCCGAAGATTATGATCGCGCCTCAACTGGGATCGCCGCTGCTGCTATATCTTACATCAACGAGGAGATCTATAGGAGCACTCTTGGCCCAGGTATATGAGGGACAAGAGAGGCCTATCTATTACATCTCTCGCATTGTGCAGCCTGCTGAATCAAGGTACACGGACATCGAACGTCATTGCCTTGCCTTATTCTTCGTAATAGAGAAGTTGAGACACTATTTTGCATCGCACAAAGTAGTGGTGGTCACCAAAAGCGACCCCATAAGATACCTGCTAACTCACACTACTCCGGGCGGGAGATTGGCGAGATGGTACATGACCATCTCTCAATACGATATCACATGCGTAAAACCAAGAGCGATCAAGTCGCAGGCGGTAGCAGATCTGCTGGCACAGTTTCCTGACAACAGTCACGAACCAGTGATCGAGGAAGAACTCGAAGGCCCTGAAATCTACGCGATCGACGTGCCCTATTGGACCCTCCACTTCGATGGTTCGTCAACCAGAAAAGGCGGAGGCATTGGGATAGTCTTGACAAAGCCGGACGGGGAAGTCATACAGATGTCCGCGAAACTCAACTTCGCAGTCACGAACAACGAGGCGGAATACGAGGCTCTGATCGCGGGACTCCGTGCGGCGAAAGCTTTGGAAGTGAGCAACTTAACAGTCATGGGAGATTCCAAACTGATTGTTAAACAGGCCTCGGGCGAATATGGTTTAAAGGAGATCAACCTCCTACCATACCGCACTCTAGTGCAAAAGCTGATGCAGCAATTCTGCGACGTGAAATACGAGCACAAACCCCGAGCGGACAACAGGCATGCAGACGCCTTAGCAACTCTGGGATCTAAGGTCAGCATAGACAAATGCCCCGCAAGGATTTCCATCGAAGTGCGAACATCGTCGGCATTAACAGAAGATGCGTGCGACGACGAACACATGGATGACGCAGACTGGCGAAAAGCAATCCTGCAAGCTATTGCGAAAGGCACCAGCAGCGAGGGCTGGGCACTCACGAAAGGATACTGTATCCACGACAACACCCTTTACTACAAGGGTCCCGGAGGAATACTCATGCGATGTGTCTCCGAACAAGAGGGACAACAGCTGTTAGAAAAGATTCACCAGCACGCTTGCGGAGAAAGCGAGGTGTCAATCTACAGGAAAGCTCAGAGATATGGCATTCATTGGCCAGGCATGTCTACAGCCGCAGCCCTGATACAAGGGAAGTGCGAGAGTTGCGCACTAATCAAAGATTCTCTTCTTGTCGCTCTAATCGACGACGACACAGACTGGAGAAAGCCATTGTTTGAATTCCTCACCAAGGGCACCGTGCCCGAATCGAGAAAAGAGGCAGACAAATTAAAGAGGAAAGCTTCTCGATATGTGGTTCAAGAAAATCTGCTTTGGCGAAAAGGTCATGAAGGCAACTTGCTGCGATGCCTAGACGATAGGGAAGCACAAGAAGTCATGGACCTCTCCCACCAGGCGGAACACCAGGGAGGTGCGAAATTATGCAGACAGCTTCTCTCAATTGGATACTTCTGGCCCACGATGGAAGTCGATTGCCGCACCAAGGTGCGACGCTGCCAAGAATGTCAATTCAAAGGGAACCTAGTGCACGCTCCCGCCGTGGACCTACATGCACTAGGAACGCCATGGCCATTTCACACATGGGCTTTGGACTTCATTGGCCCCATCCGACCAACGTCACATGGGAACCATTTCATTCTCACCGCAACTGAGCTGTTCACCAAATGGGTGGAAGCAATACCACTGAAGACGGCAAACGCGCTGGCTGTGGTCAACTTCATCCAGGAAAACATCGTATGCAGGTTCGGAATCCCGAATACTATTCTTTCAGATAACGGTACTCCTTTTGTTAATCGTCAGGTAGCTACAAAACTTGCGGAGTACAATATCAGGCAGATATGCTCTACCCCCTATTATCCAAAGGGAAACGGGCAAGCCGAGGCGACTAACAAAACGCTGCTGAGAATTCTGAGCAAGATGGTCGCAGATGACCACAAGAAGTGGGCCGACTCTCTTAACATAGCTCTGTGGGCCTACAGAACTTCTCCAAGGACACCCACAGGGGCCTCGCCATTTCTACTATGTTATGGGGCCGAAGCTGTGGTACCTGCGGAGGTCAGAGTCAATTCGGCAAGGCTGGCCTTCCACGCGCTCTATGAAAACCAACGCGATCATGATTTAGTCTTGCTGGAAGAAAAGCGAGAACAAGCCAAAAGGACTAACAAGCGGTACCAAGAAAGAATCGCTCGCGCCTACAACAAGACAGTCCAGCGACGGGATTTCGCAGTTGGCGACCTGGTCTTGCGCGCATCTGATCACTGCATGCGAGAGGCAACCCACCCAAAGTTCGCAGCTAATTGGGAGGGACCCTTCGAAGTCACAGAAGTCTTCGATAGCGGCTACTGCAGCATACGAAGGTTGCACGGCACAACCTCAACTCCAAGCTCAGTCAACATGCGCTGGATCAAGAAGTACTATCCCTGACTTCTTTTATTTCATACGTTTTATGATAACGTTGCTTAATGTCTCATGTGGCTACGATATGCGCAATCTCCTCTCCCATATGAGAGGATTGTAATCCTATCTCTCCCATATGAGAATGTCATAATAAATGAATTCTCCCAAATGAGAAGTTCACATTTATCAGCTGTTTATATTGATTATCTAATTTGTTACAACTGTTAACAATGATTTATGCGCTTCAATAGTAACAAATGTAAACACGATCTTAAATGATCATCAAAGCCTATCCCTTACGATAGCGAACGCGATCTTAAATGATCATCAAAGCCTATCCCTTACGATAGCGAACGCGATCTTAACTGATCATCAAAGCCTATCTCTTACGATAGCGAACGCGATCTTAAATAATCATCAAAGCCTATCTCTTACGATAGCGAACGCGATCTTAACTGATCATCAAAGCCTATCTCTTACGATAGCGAACGCGATCTTAAATGATCATCAAAGCCTATCTCTTACGATAGCGAATGCGATCTTAAATGATCATCAAAGCCTATCTCTTACGATAGCGAACGCGATCTTAATTGATCATCAAAGCCTATCTCATATGATAGCAAACGCGATCTCAATCGATCATCTAAAGCCCATCTCCTACGATGGCAGCCACTACAAATGTGATCTTAATCGATCATTAAAGCCTATCTCTTACGATAGCAGTTACCCGCGAACGCGATCTTAAGTGATCATCTAAAGCCCATCTCCTACGATGGCAGCCACTACAAATGTGATCTTAAGTGATCATTAAAGCCTATCTCTTACGGTAGCAATCAAATGCAAATGCGATCTTAAGTGATCATCTAAAGCCTATCTCCCATGGTAGCAATCAAATGCAAATGCGATCTTAAGTGATCATTAAAGCCTATCTCTTGCGATAGCAGCCAAATGCAAATGCGATCTTAAGTGATCATTAAAGCCTATCTCTTACGATAGCAGCCACTACAAATGTGATCTTAAGTGATCACTAAAGCCTATCTCTTACGGTAGCAATCAAATGCAAATGCGATCTTAAGTGATCATCTAAAGCCTATCTCCCATGGTAGCAATCAAATGCAAATGCGATCTTAAGTGATCATTAAAGCCTATCTCTTGCGATAGCAGCCAAATGCAAATGCGATCTTAAGTGATCATTAAAGCCTATCTCTTACGATAGCAGCCAAACGCAAATGCGATCTTAAGTGATCATCTAAAGCCTATCTCTCACGATAGCAATCAAATACAAATACGATCTTAAGTGATCATTAAAGCCTATCTCTTGCGATAGCACCCAAACGAAAACACGATCTTACATGATCATCCAAAGTCTATCTTTTGCGATAGCAGCGAAATACAAAAATGATCTCAATCGATCATCTAACGCCTATCTCTTGAGATAGCGGGCCATACAGATGCGATCTTATAATGATCTCCTTAAGCTTATCTGTTACGATAGCAATTTTGGTTAATTATCCAAACCCGTCTGATATGATGGCAACACGAGTGCAGAGTTATCTTATTAGATCTTCTAAAGATCTGTCTGCTATGATAGCAGTTTATGCGAGAAACGATCTCAGACAAAGCCTATCTTCTATGATAGCAATTTGCACAACGATCTTGATTGATCTCTGGAAAATTATCTGGAACGATAACAACGTTGTGAACGTGATCTCATACGATTTACAACGACCAACTACAAGCCCATCCGTCAAGATGGCACAGCTGCGAAATAACGATCTCGAATGATCTAGCGAAACATCTGTAAATTGACATCGCATATGTGAAATCATTACATGTCATTATGCAAGGCAAAACAAGCCGAAACGCATGCGAAATTGTATTTTGTTGCAAAGAACAACTGATACAAATACTATTTATCATCATGAGTCAAATGACTTACAATTTATCTATCTAGATAGCAGCTTACAAGCGAAAAGCTCGCATCTAACTACACAGCCAACATGGCTTACAATACATTCGAAAAATGGCTGATAAGCCAGAGATGCGCCAAGGGAACTCTCGACTAAGAAAAGAGAGAATCCACCGGTCTTGACACCGGCAGCACAGTACGCAGATCTGAGGCCAAAGATCTGTAGCAAAAGGGATGCTGCCGCGAAGAGATCAACTTGTCATTCGCCACATCCCTAGCAGCAAGGTCAGGGATACGATACGCCCAAGACCCCAAGGAATGACAAAAGCCTCTGTCTGACCAAGATAGGCGCCGGAGGAGCTTCCTGTGCCGACAAAGGATACTCCGCGCAACAGGCGAAGCAGTCATTCCTCTGGTGATGGATTCCTTGTCATGTTGGACAAGGGCATTGACGAGCACCCCGACCTCACAAATGTGAGGACAACGGATTCTTCTTCGGAGATGCTGAAGAAGAATCACGCCGTTCATTACGAGACGGTAGCACGGTCACTACGGCGCTGCACCTCGCCACGAGGCGGCCGGAAACATGACCTGCACACATAATACACGAAGAAATTTCTTCGAACACACATGAGGTATTATCTGCATCCTCTTTATGATGGTTATAAACGGCAATGAGCCTCATAAAGTGGATCTTGGAAACTATTTCTATGGCACAAAGCGCAAACTCAGGATTCAAAGCCTGAAGTTGCCATGAATCAACGAAAAACAAGCGTTGAAGCCAGCAGTCGTAAGGACTCACGGCAAAGCACATGTTTGGGATGAAGAACCCAAATGGCAAAGACAGGGTTTATATAGGCCCTGTAGAGACTCTTCGGTTGCTTAAGATGAGTCAGCAAATTCAAAAAGAGGGTAAGTTCAATCACTTACGCCTTGGAAAGCGGTAACAATCAATTACCCTACTAAAGGCTACGACGATTCGGTTGCGTATCCTAATAAATGACGGATAGTCATGATTCGGATGGACTTCCCAACGGAAGCGTGCTTATCTACCGAGAAATTAGCGCGAAAATCAAGCAAAGAATCAATTGCTGATGTCATAATTGGATATGCACAGAAATGTCCAATCAAATCCCGAAAGGGGCAAAACGGGCAAACTCATTGCTTGTTGTTAAAAAAGAAGGGGGAGAAACCCTAGCAATATCACATTAATGTTCAAAACATTACATTAATGTCTCAGCCATTTTCCTGTTTTCTTTTCAAAAATTCGAAAAGTCAAAACAAATTTTTGACTAAGGAGTCCTGGGGTGCGAACTGCTCGCTCAGCTTCTCCACTTGTTTCACTTCTTGCTTCAGTTGCTCGCACTTGGCATTCATTTCCTGATACAGCTTTACAGCTTCATCAACCTTTTGCTTTTGCTGCTCCACCTTCTGCATCTCAGCTGCGAGATTCTGGTGACCGAGATTCAAAGTTACAGCTGCGCGAATCAGTGTAACTCTGTCCTTGAGGAATTTAAAGCCAAGTCTACCTTGGACTTTGAGCACGAGATTTTGGCACATGCCACACAGCAATTCAGCACTCTGGGCCGAAATGGTCGCAGGTGTAGCCGCACACAGCTGCTCTAGTATCCAGATGGCTTCAGTAAGGAATAGCCTCCTGTCAAAAGGACTGATCTCCAGACACCTCACAAACGATCGGGGGTATCTGAGGCGCATTCGAACCACCCAGTCTACATCGGTTTGCTTCAAACCTGAGACGTCAAAAATAAGTCATGATGTCAAAACTCGCAAGCAAATAATGCGACGTACGAATGGTAAAATCTCTGCTTACCGGTCCCTTCCAGAATTTCATGAATAGAGGGAATGCGAGCCACCGGGTTGTTCGAAGACTGCCCTCGCTCCATGGCTCTCCTATCAGCTGCGAGCTCCAAACTCTCATAGTTAGGAGGAAGAGTGTAAGCTGCACCAGCTGCGATTACATTCCCAACCTGCGAGCCCCAAATGCTCCACGCAGGAATGGGTGCTCCTGGCTCAGTCATCGCCGGAGGCACAACCGAGGTCGCTGGACGGACATTCCCGGATGCGGAAATGGCAGCATCGCTTGTCCTTTCCCCCTCACCACCAGTACGGACACTTTCGTCCATCCGCACAGCATCAGCTTCGACATCATCGGAGAGCTCGATGACATCCTCGAGACGCTCATTTACATGTCCAGCGTCCGCGACGGGCTTCTCAGTATGAGAGCTCGAGATTGGAACATGGGATGCAGAAGGATGACTTCTCTGCTCCAGTTCAGGTTCCTCAGCATGACCTGCGATACCAAATGCGACAATATGAGGTAACTTGTGTTATAAGTTATTTCACTATCTTTGCTAAAGCTAAGAATAAGCACCTCCACGCGAAGGTGGGATTGGGGTATCCTCATCGTACACTAGGGACGTGGAACCGTGCCCTATCAGTGTATCCTCACTAAGCAGATCTTTAAGAGAAGCGTGACCTGGGACGCGAGTAAACCAGTCATGATTTTATCTCAAGTGGCTACAGCCTAGCGTGCGCGTATTACTCAAAATAATTACCTGAGGATTCTCCGCATTTGCTTACCAACCAACGGCGAATGTCAGGCTTTGACACACCGTGCTTTAACGCACCCACAATTACATCTCTATAAGTAACTGCGAGATTGAAGATCTCACCTTTATCGCCACCTGCGATCTCTGCGAAGTCCGCTTGGACTTGCTCTAGCTCTGCTGTGTCCTCTCCAGGAACCTCATCTTCCTCCTCCACATGAGGAGCCACTTCTTCGGGAAGCTCGTCTTCCTCGCCAGTTGGACGCGCTAAGTCGTCAACATGCCGCTCCTCGAGGCTCCGCTGTTTCACAAGCTCGAGTTCCTCTTCCTCTCGCTGCCTTCTTCTCGCAGCAGCCTCCGCGGCTGTCTTCCGGGATTCAGCAAGAACATCCTCGCTTATGGGATCATCTGAAACGCCAGCATGGGCATTTCTCTTTTGCCTCTTGGCCACGAGGCCACCAACGGCTTCATCATCATCACCTGCGAATATACAATTGGTTCAAAGAAAAGAACTGCATAGAAGTTATGATAAAGGACAAGAAAATGCGGCGGAAGTACCTCCTGACTCTTCCTCGCGCATCACAACTGTTCCTTCTTCTTCTTCTTCATTACTTGCTCGGGGCTCCTGCCTCTCTTCCTCTTCCTCTTGATTGAATGGAACGAAGGTTTCAACTGCGAGATCTTTTCGCACCTTGCCGGGCATACGACCCTTACCTTTGTCCTTGACAGAAAGGGACCTCGCTGGGGGCGAAGCTGGAGCGCTCCTAGGGGAAGAAATCGTAATCCCCTTTTGCCTAGGCCTCTTCGCTCTCGGCGCCGCAGTCGCTGGAGGGGACGGGTCATCTCTAGGAGGAGACGGAGCCGGAGGGTTGTCTATCAGCGAGTCAGCAAAAGTGTTCATGACCCCGCGAACTTTTGTTTCGACCTCGGCATCCATCCTCCATGCTAGCCGATACGACTCCCCCCTTCTTCTGGTCGCAACAATGGTATCCACCAGCGATTTGGAACGGTCACCAGCTGCGAACCTCCGCACATGACACTAGACAATACAGAACAAAAAGCATCAGTGCAAGCAAATCAAAGAGCTCAAAGCACACAAGGAAACTGCTTACCTCAGCAAACGCCTTGCTATATTTGATGACCTGTGTGTCACCCTTCTTGATTGCATCGACCTGCTCCTTCAGAATGAAATCGGGGCACAAATGATTCTCGCGGTCCAACAACGAGTAGCAACCGTACTCAGACTCGCTCAAACTGCAATTGGGGCGAAACGGAAAAGAGTTTCTCTTGATCAAGGGGGCCCTTCCTGGCTGCGCCGCCGCCTCCGTCTCCATCCTCGTATGCTGGGCAATCCCGTATGCGATCCAATTCTGGGAACAACCACCCCTGCGAGTTCCCGCAGGCTGTTCAAAGGGAAGATTGCTCATAAGGACCGTCTTGCATTCCTTTGTCAGCAAGCGCTTGTAGCACCCTCTAACGATAGACTGGGGCCAGATTGATGGGGCCACCGCATCGAAACCAAACTGAGGAGAGACCCGAGTGGGGTCAACATCCACTGTAAGCCTTTCATATCGTGGCGCGAGCTCACGAATATGCTCTGCAAGTGCAGGAAGAGAACCCCGCAGACACCAGCAAAAGAACTCACGATAGCGCTCGTGGAAATGCGGTCCCTTTTCAAAGAGAAGGTCTTCTGACAAGACCATACCTTCGGAGGGGTATAGCTTCGGAAACCACCGCACATTCTCAACACGTGTGGCGTAAGGCCTGGCAGTGAACTCCCTTCGCTTGTCGCATATCAAGCTCCAAGTACACTTGGTGTTGCTTGCCCCGAACCATCTCGCAGCCCTTCCGCTGTTGAGTGCTTTCGTCTCGCCTGGGGGACACCACTTCTCAAGTGGGAGGGGAGTTGGAGCATAAGACGGCCAACGCTCGAAAACCCACATTGTCAAAAAGCTGATATTGACAAAGGTCAGAACATCGAGGCGGCCACGCGATTCCCTCATCGCCAGAACCAGCTGATCCAGCCTGTAATATAGCGTGCCCAAGACCAAGGGTCCAAGTGCGACTCTCTGGCCAAGAGCGAGCCTCACGGCAAGTGGCAGCACATGGTAGAAGACCCCATCATGGGGGTGACCATCAATCAGATACCTCGACAGCCAAGCGCAGAGAAAGGCGCAAAGGGTCAAATGATAACCCTTGCCCTCTACGTAATTCTCGGCCTCCGGGTCCTCGCTCAAAAGCTTCTTAGTAATGCTGCTGCTCGCATAGTCTCGGAAGAAGTACTGCAACCACTTGTTCCAGGTATTCTTCGCGGACGTATCAACCAGCTGCCAGTTCGGAAGAGGTTTTGTACTGGTCCACCGAGTGGAGATTTTCTTCACCTCTGCTAGGCACTCCTCCATCTGCGCGTACAAGGCTAATTCCGCAGATGTCCTTAAGTGACTCAAGGGGTCCACCTCGCCCATGGGGGAAAGCTCATACAGCATTTGAACGTCCTCGAGCGTGGGGGCAGCCTCGAACTCAGCAAAGTGAAACGTGTGAGTCGCAGGCGAATAGCGGGACAGAAGGTCTAGAAGCATGGACTGATCCAACTTCACGGCAGCACCCTTCATAGCACGAACAGCAAAGAAAATGCCGGCTTCATCAAGAGTTTCGGCGTAATTACTCAACACGTGGTCAGTCCACTCATCCATATAGTCCAACTTCTGGACAAACGCCTGAGTAGAAATCGCAGTGTATGGGAAGTGCCCGTTCTCGATTCCCAATCGAACCACATCCTCGGAGCCAACTAACTCGAGCAAGGCTGAGTTAACTGGGCGAGTCAGTGTCAACAACCGCTCAACGGGAACAGGATCAGGCATCCTCTTCGCCTTCACCCTCGCGTGGTAAAAATCTTTCCCACCCAGAAAGGGGGCTTTTCGCCACAGAGACTGCGGAAGCTCCGGCATCTCTTCATCTTCCTTGACGGGTCTGGTTACCCTTGTTTTGGCCATTCCTGCGAAAGGGCAAAAAAAAAAAGGGGGGGAGAAATACCACACCAGTCAGTTTGAATTTTGAATTCGAGACTTATGCAAAGGAATGCAAACAGTTCCGGTGCCGATTTCAGAAATTGGGTAATTGCAAGATCCAATATCGTCGAAAGAGTAAAGCGAAGCGGGTTTAAAGATCAAAGCCTCTTCACAGATTTCATGAGTTTACAGATTCAACGCAGTTCAAGACAAACGCCGGAATTTTAAAATCAAAAAGTAAACGAGGCCAACCTTGTTTCCTTGAAGCCTGCTTGGAGATGCACAATTGAAGAATACGATTTGCAGTCTTGAACTGATGATTGATTATTTGGATCTGCTCTCGAAGATCTCCGGGTACCATTCACTTTAAGAGAAAGAAGCAATGCCTTGCAATGATGGGATACAAGGTATTTATCCAGAAGAATGAAGGGTTGCGTCCCTTCAGTAGTCGAATCGCAACCGTCACCGTCGTGTCGCGCAATCACAGGACGGGCTGACGTCACGCCTAAAACCCTAAAGGTCAGATGGCACGACTCTAGGGGTTTTAGGTCATAATTACACGCACGGGGGCTGAATCTACCCGTATTTGAATTGGTACGTGACGACGACGCGCATGTTGGTTTCCGCGCATGGAAGCCTATACAGCTACAAGCCTTCACGCGCAGAAAGGGGGCTAATGTAGATACTGCTTTATGACATGGCAGATCTAGGCCACGTGGCAACCATCCAGCACACCATATTGTGCTCCACACACACAGGATCACCAGCCGAGCTGATCCATGTGGGGGCTGCGAGACAGAGCCCTCGCATACCACTGCACGGGACTTGTAGGGACTTGTGGTTTGGAGGCTAGAGTAAGCCCTGTCGCGTGCGAGCCAAGCCCGCGCGCGACCTTTAGTAACTGTTTTGAGAGATTTATGGCACGAGCTCCCTAGACCCGGTCAATCCGGTCAAACCCGGTCAACCTCGTAACGGTTCCGGTACTTGCGCACCACGTGCTCTAACGGTTCCTATATACTCGGACGAACGTGCCGTTATGGTTAAGCTAATTAAGCCGCCATTAATGGGCGCATTAACCACACTACAACGGTCATGTTCTCCAGTATATATACATCGTTAACCTTTCCATACAAAGGAGAACAACACTGCCATACGCGGAAGCTCTGCCAAACCTCTGTCTCTCTCTCAGACATTGCTACTGACTTACTCTCTCCCTACACACACCCCTATTCTTCCTGTGCGATCCCTGATCCACTACGTACGGTGTACACGGAGGTCTCCCTGCCGGAATCTCTTGTGCACAACTACTATTTAACTGATGTTGTGATGTTGTCACACGTGATACCGCATCCAGAATTTGATCGGGAAAAGGCACAACAGGATCACGTGCCCCTACTAACTGAAAGGAAAGATGAATCGTTGTATAGAGAAGAGAAATCAACTGTGTATTGAAAATGTAAGAGTATTTACAGAGAGATTGTGCTAAGCCTCCTCAAACCCTAGCAGAGGAAGAGGAACAATATATATAGAGACTCGTCACAATGGATTGATCCTACGGTGATAAAGCAACGGTATGATTAAAGGGGTTTCTGTAAAAGACTAGATTACCCTTATAGTAGTGGGTAATTACAAAACTGAGTAGGTTTAACTAGATTGGGTTGGAGTGGTTTTGGGCCTGTCTCTAGTAGGCTTGATCTTCAGTATATGGTAATGAACTCTTGGGCCAGCTTTGATGGGTTTCAATTGAAGCCTGATCTGCTTGTGTGGTTAAGCCTTCATTCTGTTATTATCTCCCCTTAAACTGATGGAGAAGGAAGCACCATGAGTCTAGACTTTACATATTCGAAACTTGGGCCGGGAAGGCTCTTGGTGAAGATACCGGCGAGCTTGTCTGCACTAGAAACAAAAGAAACAATTAGATGTTTTCGATGAGCTTTTTCTCTAACATAATGATAATCTAACTCTATATGTTTGGTGCGCGCATGAAACAAAGGGTTAGCGGTAAGAGCGAGAACGGAGAGATTATCAGTCCAAAGAATTGGAGGTGTAGGGATGACAAAACGTAAATAAAAAATAATAACAACTTAAACCAAGATAACTCAACAGCTGCAGTAGCAAGGGCCCGATACTCGGCCTTGGTAGAAGACCGAGCAACGGTAGGCTTTTTTTTAGAAGCCCAATGTATAGGATCCGGGCCGAGAACCACTACAAAACCGGTAGTGCTATGACGTTCAGTAGGGTTCCCAGCCCAATCGGCATCCGTATAAACTTGAAAAGGTAAATAACCACGTTGATAAAATAAGCCATGTGCTTTAGAGCCTTGTAAATAACGTAAGATGCGCTTAGCACCGCTAAGATGTAAATCTGTGGGGCAGTGCATAAACTGACATACATGGTTAACGGCAAAAGCTATGTTGGGTCGACTAAACGTTAAATATTGTAATGAGCCCAAAAGTTGGCAAAAAGTAGTTGGATCATATAAAAATTTGCCCTGCATAAGGTGATATTTCACACCAGCAGCGAGGGGAGTAGAGCAAGGCTTGCAATTAGCCATGTTATATCGTTTGAGAAGATCCACTATATATTTTTCCTGATGAATAGTAATACAAGCAGCTGTACGTGAAATTTGAAGACCAAGGAAATATGACAGGGGACCTAAATTGGTCATGTCAAATTCAGTACCAAGTTTAGAGACTAAAGTGTGAATATAATCTTTATCGTTACCGGTGAAAATAATGTCATCGACATAAAGCAGTAAAATCGTAGTTTTATTCGCAGAACGACGAATAAAGAGCGATGTATCAGCATAAGAAGCAGTAAATCCAAGAGATAATAAATAAGTGGTAAATCTATCGAACCATGCACGAGGGGCCTGTTTTAGGCCGTATATAGACTTGTGAAGCTTACAAACATGCGTAGGAAAATGTGGGTGAACAAAATCAGTGGGCTGCTTCATGTACACGATTTCTTTCTAAAAAACGTGTAAAAAGCATTTTTAACGTCCAATTGTAGAAGGGGCAAGTCAAAGTTAGCAGCAAGAGATGAAATACAACGAACAGTGGCATGTTTTACGACAGGACTAAATGTCTCATCGTAGTCAATCCCAGCAGTTTGGTGAAAACCTTTGGCAACAAGGCGAGCCTTGGGCCGAGAAATTATGCCATCTGGGTGAAATTTAGTCTTGAACACCCACTTATTTCCAATAATGTTCGTGTTTGGTGGGGGAGGAACCAAACTCTAAGTCTTTTGATGTAAGAGGCTCTCGAATTCCTTAGTCATTACGTTTCGCCACTAAGAATGTTGAGAGGCCTCTTTAAATGAAGTAGGATCTAGTGAAGTAGTGTGGGAGTGAGCAACAGTATGAAAACCAGAATGAGATACAGCAAGTACGTATTCAGAATTAGCAGTACTAGTAGTAGTATGAAAAAGGAGATTTTTTTTTACTAATGCCGGATTTGCTCAGGGTTTGCATCGGATGACCGCCAGGAGGGGAGGGGGGATCATCATTGGGATGCTGGGTTGTGCCATGCCTGATCCAGAGGGCTGTAAGGGACTATGTAGAATCTGTTCAGTGGTAGAGTGTAGCATTTGTTCAGGTGCAGCACCTCTGGAGGACTGCAAAAGCCCAGCAGAGCCCTCATATAAGGGATTGATGCCAATAATGGCATTGGGTCCAGAGCTAGGGGGAGGCTCTGGTACCTGGTCAGCGGCAGGGACAGAATCAGGACCCGTAGTAGGACCTGAAACAAAAACTGTAGAATGGGAGCAAGGAGAAACAGAATGTGTCGTAGCATGAGTAGGAGATAAAGCGTAAGGAAAGAAAAATTCTTCAAAAATGACATCACGACTAATAAAAAAATTACGTGCAGATTTATCGTAACATAAATAGCCTTTATAACCATGGGCATAGCCCAAGAAAATGCATTGTCGAGTTTAAGGATCAAGTTTAGATGCATTATAGGGAGTTAAACGCGGATAACAAGCACAACCAAATACATTTAGACTAGCATAATCAGGTTTACAATTAAATAGCAATTCATAAGGTGATTTAAAATACATATTGCGACTAGGCATGCGATTGATAAGGTAGGCAGCAGTTGCAACTGCGTGATACCAAAAAAATTAGGAAGTGAAGTGTTAAGGATCGTAAATTGCACATTTTAGTATGTTATTTAACTCTTGATAACTTACTTTTATGTGTAACTTGTGTATTATAACCATATTTCTAGACTTATGCTTGTTTCTTTTAGTTTGTGTGGAATTTCTTTATTTTATAGGAAATATTGCGCTTTGAGACTCAAAGAAATATTCCAAAAGACTTAAGAGGCGGTTCAAGTGATAAATATGCTAAAGTTGAAGACAAAGCAACTAAATTGCAAGTTAAAGTGAAGATTCAAGGGCCTTTATGAGAAGATAAGTAAAGAAATAGGCCAAAAATAAAGATTTAGAAGCCAAGAGGCCACATTACAAGGCCAAATTTGCATCCAAGGGGTTGTTTGAGAAGAAACTTACAAAATGGGGGGGGCAAAGTGCAAGGTTCTAAAGTTTCTAAGGACTACAAAGATGACTTCTTAACGGATTGGGGGTGGAGTTGTAATTTTCCAAACTTTTTAAAGAAGGGTTGGGGGCCTTTTAAAGCCCCCAGCAAACTAAAGGGGGCCTTTTTGCAAATTAGGCAAAACAACTCACGCCAGAAGCGTCCCTTCTCTCTCCCCGACGCCAAAACACGCACAGAAGACCACAGACCTCCATGGAAGCTTCGAATGAAGCTTTGGCCAGCCCGTAACCGGATCAAATCTCAACGAAATCATGCAAACTTGGTCCCAAAACACTCCCCAGCCCACGCCCAAACCACTACTACCCTCAAATCAGCCCAAGAACGAAGCAAGCAAAAAGCCCCAATTTCTAGGGTTCTTGAATACGAAGGTATAATCAACGATTGATGACGAATTGGTTCAATTGGAGGGCTAAGATCATCTCTTGGAGGCTAAGCAATCCCTAACCCACTGTCTATAAGAGCCAAATTCGAAGAAGAAGAAGGGGCCTCTCACACACCCGTCGGTACACAGTGCTTTGTTTTGGTCGATGCATTCTTCTCTCTCTCTCTGATTTCACCCACCTCTGGGTTCGTTCTTGAGTCCCTGATCTCTCTTTTGAGCTAATTAAGGGCCAAGAACAAGAGAAAGAGGAAGAGGGGGAGAGAGGAGGTTGATTTTCATCAGTTTTGTGCATCTGCTAGATGCTCTGTTTTTGAGCAATTTCTGGGTTGTTATGTTACTGCTGCTGCTGTGTAATGCTGTGTTCTTGACTGTGTAACAGCAGCAGCACCTTAGTTTCCCCTATTTGATTTAGTTTGGTAGCTTAGTAGTGAATTTGGGGGTTGTTTTGCTCTAATTTTGTGTAGTTTGATTCAAGTGGATGGTTTGTTCTTCATGTTTGTAGTTTGAATCAAGCTTAGAGGTTGGATTGGTGATATCTAGTGTATGAATCAAAGTGTTGCTAATGAAAATATCATTTCTCTTAACCTCTCTTGATTTTAATCTAATGTCTAGCTAGTTTAATTGTTGGGTTGATTGATGAAGATAGATGACTTGTTTGTGATGAGTTCAATAGTTCTTCAAGTATTTAAAAGTTTTGATGTCAAGTTCATTGAATTCGTGTGTCGAAAGACAAATCCGAATTGTGGCTTGATCTTGTATGTGGACTCACTTAGATGAGTACATATCCTTGATGCTTGACATAACTCGATTTTGGGTTTCGCTCTTGAATTCGTGAGCTAGACGATTCCGTTTGCTTTAGAATCCATGTTTCGTCGTTTCATACAAAGTTTGGGTGTTGGACTTCACTTGCAAGTTTTCTATCAAAATCAATTGACCCAACTCCATTCTCTTGAATAGTAGTAGTATTAGTAGTCGTTTCTTTTGGTTCTTACTCGCATTCTCAAACTGCTCCATTACTAGTGGTGGATTTGATAGCTTGGCAAGCTCTAAAGCCATTGAGAATTTGTTAGTTAGTAGCTTAGTTCGTCGTTTTTCACTCGCTATTGCTAGTTTTGCAAGTCATTTTCTAACCCTCATCTCCTTGTGGATTCGACTCCGGACTTACCGAATTTATTACTTGAGACGATATCCTATACTTGGGATTTTTTGTCGAACATAAAGCAGTTTGTAATAAAGCAACAACAGTTTCGATAATATGACGGTGTTTACGTTCCGCAATGCCATTTTGTTGCGGAGTATGGGGAGACGATTTCTGATGAGATATACCATGATCAGTTAACAATTTTTTTTTAAAAAAAAGAAGTAAATTCAGCACCACCATCCGAGCGCAGAATTTTAATAGGATAATCAAGTAAATGTGCAATATATAATTTAAACTTATCAAATGTAGCAGTAACTTCAATGGAAATAGCCAAGTGAACTTAGACATGTCATCAATAAATAATACGTAATATCGATAACCACTGAAAGAGGGTACTGAAGCAGGACCCCATAAGTCACTTTGTAAAAGTGCAAGGGCTGTGTTAACAACAGTAGTAGACAAGTTATAAGGTAATCGTGACATTTTTCCAGCCAAGCAAGCCTCAGAGATAGTACCAAAAATTTTATCAGAAAGAGAAATAGAACAACTAACACGCTTAGATAAAATTAAGTCAGTAGGGTGGCCAAGTCGAGAGTGCCACAAACTAGACCGGATTCTTTGTCCAAGGTAGCCCTTTGGAGAAGAACTGGACTGAGAAGAAGAACTGGGCTGAAGAGATAGTGAAGACAGTGGGTATAAACCATTTTTACTGGGTCCCTGATAAAGGGTGTTGCCCGTAGACTTGGCCTGAATGCAAAAGGAATCTTTATCAAAAAAAATTTAACATTGTGATCCGAACACAGTTTATGAACTGAAAGCAAATTAACACATAGATTCAGGAAATGTAAAGTATTTGGTAAAAGAAAAGAGCATTGAGTTGTAGTGAGAAGAGATGTACCAGAGTTGTGGATAGGGAGAGAGTGTCCATTAGGACCATTACCCACAGTGACGTGATCAGAACCCGTCTAAGGTTCTGCAAGAGATAGATTCCGGAAATCCGCAGTCATATGATTCGATGTGCCTGTGTCCGTGAGCCAAATATCAGAAGGAATGGATTTGTGAAGATGAGAAGTAGCAGCCATTGCAGTGAGCTGATAGGGTGGCATTCGGCCTTGATACGAGTAATCCATACGATGCCAACAATCTAAGGCGGAATGATAGTCGTTCCCGTAAATTTGGAACGTAACAGGGACTGTGGAAGTGGAACCACCACGATTACCGGATCTACCTATTGAACCATTGGATCGACCCGAACTGCCTCGTCCGGATCTAGACCCGTACCCGGATCCGCCACCATAACCTGACCAAGATCCGCTACCATATCCGGACCCGGTACCGCCTCTATACCCGGGACTGTATCCACTGTTGTAACACGAACCAGATCCATAATCGAACCGACCTCCACGGTGGGAATCAAATCGACCACCACCACCTCGCGAACCAGATCAACCGCCGCCTCGTGAATTGTAGTGATTCCGGCCACCACGACCACCACGATAAGAGATAGGGTTTGTAAAGAAGGTCGTCGATGGGAGAGATCGGCTTGAGAGGCTTGCGATTCGAGCATCTGTTCTTCGGATCGAAGAATAACATGGAGTTCTTCGAAGGATAGAGGTTGAGATCTGGTTCGGAGTGAAGAACGAAAGGGATTAAGCTCCACCGGAAGCCCGTTCAAGGTGTAGAGGAGCATATCTTCGTCGTCAATGAAGACGGAAGAGACTGCAAGTCTGTCTCGGAGAGACTTAAGTTTCTACATATAGAGATCCAGCGAATCAGACCTCTTCTTGGTATTCTGAAGATCGGCTTTAAGTTGGAGGATGTGAGATCTGGAGAGAGAAGCGTAGCGGCGCTCAAGAACTGACCACGCCGATCTGGAGTCAGTAGAGCCAATAACTTGGGTAAGAGCTTCTTGCGAAAGCGTAGCATTCACGATCGTAAGGACCGCTTGGTCCTGAGTCTGCAAAGAATAAAAGGCAGGGTTCAAATCTGGGGTGAGAAAACTGCCGGCGGCCGGAAGAAATTGCGCCGGACATGGGATGGAACCATCAAGGTAGCCGAACAGATTGTTGGTACGAAATATAGACGTTATTTGGTGTTTCCATAGAACGAAGTTTAAGTTATCAAGCTTAAATGTAAGAGATTGTGTATGTTTGAAAGAAGAAAAATCGGAGAAGATGATGTGGTGTTGGCGGCGGTGCAGAGCATTGTGCTCTGTTACCATGAAAGGAAAGATGAATCGTTGTATAGAGAAGAAGAGAAATCAACTGTGTATTGAAAATGTAAGAGTATTTACAGAGAGATTGTGCTAAGCCTCCTCAAACCCTAGCAGAGGAAGATGAACATTATATATGGAGACTCATCACAATGGATTGATCCTACGGTAATAAAGCAACGGTAGGATTTAGGGTTTCTGTAAAAAACTAGATTTCCCTTATAGTAGTGGGTAATTACAAAACTGAGTAGGTTTAACTAGATTGGGCTAGATTGGGCTGGAGTGGCTTTGGGCCTGTCTCTAGTGGGCTTGAGCTTCAGTATATGGTAATGAACTCTTGGGCCAGCTTTGATGGGTTTCAACTGCACCCTGATCTGCTTGTGTGGTTAAGCCTTCATTTTGTTATTACTAACTCCAAAATGATAAAGTTTGTATTGAAGAACACAAGTTGAATTTGCTGTTTTCAATTTTGGTCTTTGGACTAAAATGAAATTGTAGCCAAATTGATGACATGAAGCTGAGGTGTTTCAGTAGCCGTCCGACCAGTTGTAGAATCTAATCATGTATGTTGCTTTGTTTCTAATAGAACGATGTCGTGTTAGGTTGTGTAATTTCTGTTTCTTTGCTACGTGTAATGCTCTGATTGGTCTCTTTTGATTTGAGTGACTAACGGTCGTATATAATGATCGTTAGCTCACCAGATTGATTTTGAGAACGTTAATTCAATTTTCTCCCAATTTGTTTTCATCTTCTTATTCAAAGTTCTTCCCTCTTTCTGCGTTTCAAACCCTAGATTTTTCAACATGGTATCAGAGCCTGGTTTCTCAGCTCCTTGATCTGGTTCACAGATTCGTCGCCTCTTGTTTGGAAGGATTCACAATAGATCTGGAGTTTTGCTTTGATGGCAGATCATGAATCTACATCTCACGGTTCTCCTTCTCGAGTGTCGCAGCTAGGTATTGATGCTGCTTCTCCTTTCTTTCTGCATAATTCTGATAATCCTGGTGCTATACTTGTTTCTGATAAATTAGATGGATCAATTTCTATACCTGGCACAAATCTATCATTGTTGCTCTGCGAGCTAAAAATAAATTGGGATTTGTTGATGGCACTATCACTGAACCTCTTCCAACCTCATATATGTATGTTTTGTGGCGACGATGTGATAGTATGGTCATGTCATGGCTTTTGAGCCCAGATTTCAAAGGAAATTGTTAGCAGTGTGGTGTGTAGATCCACTGCTAGGGAGATATGGTTAGATCTTGTTGAACGTTTATTCTCAAGGCAATTTGCCGAGAATTTTTCAATTAGCTCAGATGATTTCTGCTCTAAGGCAAGAGAATAAGTCTGTTACAGTTTATTTCACTCATTTGAAAAGTCTTTGGGATGAATTGGCTAATTATAAGCCTAATCCAAAATGTACATGTGGAATTTTGTCTCAATGTCAATGTCATATCATCACTCAACTTAAGAATTATCAAGAGCAGAAACAGATCATGCAGTTTTTGAATGGATTGAATGTTCAGTTTGCTCCTGTGAGAGATCAATGGTTGTTGACAGATCCATCGCCACCTTTGAACTCAGTTTTTGCTAAAATAGTTCAGCAAGAAAGACAAGTTGAATTGCAATCAAATGCTGCTTTTCAAACACAAAATTTAGCCATGTATGCACATTATGGTGGTGAACAAAATGTGCAATATTCTGCCTCTCAAGCAAGAACTCCCCTTATCAATGTTGTGTATAACCAATATGGTGGTGGACTTGTCTCTAAACCTCCTGGTATGCAATCATCACAATTGGTCAACAATAATAGAAGTGGAAAGCTTATTTGTCATCATTGTGATATGAAAGACATGTCAAAGCCAAATGCTACATGCTTCATGGTTTTCCTCCAGATTTTAAGTTCACAAAATCCAAGCCCAGGGCAAACAATGTGACTATAGACCTTGAGAAAGGTACTGGTCAGTTCATAATATGTCACCCACAGTCAATGCTCTGGGTCATCATATGTCAGCTACTCACTTGCAGCCTTCATCAACACCTTTCTATGGCTCTTCTACTTCTATTCATAGTGGTTATATGGATTCACCACTTCAATCCCCTTGAAGTTCATCTGGTTCTACACATGGTAATCATCCTTTTATGGCAGACATTATTAGCACTTTTCAATCTGTTTTGGCTTCTGACTTTGTCACTCCTAGTTCTTGGATAATATATACAGGTGCTACAGATCACATGTGCTCAAATTTGGATTTCTTTGATTCTGTACACATGGTTTCTGACACTTATGTGCATCTGCCAAATGGAAAAACTGCAGAAGTCACTCATATGGGAACATTCAAGGTTAATTGTCATTTGATTTTACTTGAAGTCTTGTTTGTGCGAACATTTAAGTTCAATTTGATCTCAGTTTCAAAGTTAACACACTCTCATGATTGTACTTTCAATTGTGATCATGATGGATGTTGGATTAAGGACAAGAATGGTGTGGTCCTGGGAGAAGGTCAGAGGAAAGGAGGGCTATATATGTTACAGAATAATGATTTTGCAGGGAATGTTTTCACTTGTCATACACAAGTTTCTCCACTTTATTCACAAATTTTGAACCATAGGTTAGGCCATTTATCCCAATCTAAGTTGCAAAGCATGTCTAAGTACTTAGACCATGATTAGGGAAAGAAGATAGATTTTGTTTGTGAAATTTTTCCTTTAGCCAAGAAAAAGAAGCTACCATTTCCAAATCATGGGCATATCACCAAAAATTTGTTTGATCTAGTTCATTGTGATACTTGGGGACCCTACAAGACACCTACTCATCAAGGACACATATATTTTCTAACTCCTGTAGAAGATTTTAGCAGAATAACTTGGGTCTATTTGATGCATCAAAAGTCAAATGTTGAAGAAATTATTTCTAATTTCTGGAAAATGATTCATACACAGTTTAATGTCTCTATTAAAAGATTCAGAAGTGATAATGCCCCAGAGTTGGAGTTATTAGCATTCTTCAGAATTCAAGGGGTAGTTCATGAACACAGCTGTGTTGAAACACCAGAACAGAACTCAGTTGAAGAAAGGAAACATCAGCATTTACTTAATGTGGCAAGGGCAGTGAGATTTCAAAGTGGATTACCTATTCAATTTTGGGGAGAGTGTGTCATGACTGCAGCATACCTCATCAACAGAACTCCATGCCCAAAGCTGCAAAATAAGTCTCCTTTTGAGATTTTATATAAGGTACAGCCAGATTATTCAGTTTTGAAAGTTTTTGGGTGTTTATGCTTTTCTAGCACTTTGATTCAAGGCAGATCTAAGTTTGATGCAAGGGCAGCTAAATGTGTTTTTGTTGGATATGTATTTGGCACAAAAGGATACAAGGTCTATGATTTGCAGCAAAAGAAATTTTTTGTTTCTAGAAATGTGGTATTCTATGAGCATCTCTTTCCTTTTAAGGAAACAAATATTGTTGACAATGCTGCTCCTAAAGTGGTAACTCCATTACAAATTTCTGATGAAAATATATCTGTTTTTGACACTCATTGCTCCTCTCCTGCATCTACTACATCCACTAACACTCCTACTTCAGTTCCTAGCCATGGAGATGATGTACAATCTACTACTTCTCCTAGAATAGCTCCAAGAGTTAGAAATCCACCAAGGTACTTACAAGACTATGTCACTCCTTCACTTCACAAAGGTAACTCAGTTATCAGCTCAAGTTACAATGCTGGCACTTCTTTGGTTATGTCTGCACTTTCATCTACTACACATTTGGATTTGGTTAACTTCCAAAGTCAGATTGAGCCTGTTTATTATTCACAAGCTAAACATTTTCAAGAATTGGCAGATGCTATGAAGGAAGAGCTTGCTGCTCTAGAACTAAATGCCACTTGGATCTTAACCTGTTTGCCTCCAGGACATAAAGTCATTGGATGCAAATGGGTATATAGGATTAAGTACAATTCAGATGGAACTGTGAACAAGTACAAAGCAAGACTAGTAAGGGCTACACACAAACAGAGGGTATTGATTATTTTGAGATTTTTTCACCTGTGGCAAAGCTGGTCACTTTTAGAACTATGTTAACTTTGGCTGCTATTCATGATTGGCCTTTGTTCAACTAGACATTAATAATGCATTCTTGCATGGTAGTCTTGATGAGGTGGTATATATGAAGATTCCAGAGGGATACTTTGAATTGCAAGGTGCATCCACACAAGAGATTCAAGAGTGTGCTCAAGTTTGCGAATTGAACAAGTCTCTTTATGGTTTAAAGCAGGCTTCTAGACAGTGGTTTTTGAAATTCACAGAAACATTAATCTCTTTGGGTTTTAAACATTGCAAGTCAGATTTTACACTCTTTATTAAGCATGAAGGTTCCTCTATAATGTTTCTTTTGGTCTATGTGGATGACATCATGTTGACAGGTTCTCATTTGGAAGTTTTGAACAAGTTTAAGCATGAGTTGTCCGCTCACTTCAAGCTCAAAGATTTTGGATTTTTGTCATAATTTCTGGGATTTGAAATTTTCAGAACTCCTCAAGGCATTTTTCTCTCTCCCCAAAAATTTTCAGTTGAAATTTTATCCACCACTGGCTATTTGGAGTGTAAGCCAGCAGCTACTCCCATGATTTCTTCTAGCAAACTCAGCATTCATTAAGGTACTCTTCTTGATGATAGTGAAACTCTGGCTTACAAGAAGTTAGTAGGAAAGCTTCTATATTTGTGTAATTCTAGGCCAGACTTGTGTTTTGCTGTGCATAAGCTCAGTCAGTTCATTTCTCAACCCACCAAGCAACACTTAGCAGTTGCACGTCATGTATTAAGGTATCTGAAGAGTTCTGCAACACAAGGTCTATTTTTCGCAGCTGTATCTTCTCTTCAGTTACTAAGCTACAATGATTCAGATTGGGCAGGCTGTGTGGATTCAAGAAGATCAACTTCTGGTTATTTTGTATTTCTGGGAAAATCTCGCATCTCTTGGAAGTCCAAAAAGCAAACTGTTGTTTCTAGAAGTTCAGCAGAGGCATAGTATAGAGGTTTGGCATTGCTGGGATGTGAGATACAGTGGCTTCTCTCTTTGTTTCAAGAACTGCAGATCACTTTGGCAAGTAAACCTTTGATTTTCACTGATAGCTCTTCAGCTATTCAAATTGCCAGAAACCCTATCTACCATGAAAGAACTAAGCATATTGATCTTGATACTCATCTCATTAGAGACTTAGTGAATTCTGGAGTATATGAATTGCAATACATATGTGCAGCAGAACAGCTTGCTGATCTCTTGACTAAGGCTCTTGCAGCTCCTCAGTTTCTTCATTATATGTCCAAGCTGACTGTAATGTGCACATTCCATCAACTTGAGGGGGCGTATCGAAGAACACAAGTTGAATTGGCTGTTTTCTATTTTGATCTTTGGACTAAAATGAAACTATAGCCAAATTGATGACATGAAGCTGAGGTGTTTCAGTAGCCGTCCGATCAGTTGTAGAATCTAATCATGTACGTTGCTTTGTTTATAATAGAACGGTGTCGTGTTAGGTTGTGTAATTTCTATTTCTTTGCTACGTGTAATTCTCTTATTGGTCTCTTTTGATTTGAGTGACTAACGGTCGTATATAACGACCGTTAGCTCACCAGATTGATTTTGAGAACGTCAATTCAATTTTCTCCCAATTTGTTTTCATCTTCTTCTTCAAAGTTCTTCCCTCTTTCTGCGTTTCAAACCCTAAATTTCAGATCATTCAACAGTTTGCTTACTGGAATTAGATAATGCTGCATTGGTGTCCCATAAAAAACTTTAAATTGAACCCTAAAATTACTTTCTTTGCTAAAATCTCCCTCCCTAGTTCCCAACTTCGCTTATTCTTGAAAATTCAGGTCAACATGTTGGGTTACGGGTTGGATCGAACCGTGTCGGGTTAGAAAAGAGTCGACCCTAACTCGACATGTTTATTTCATGTCACTTTATTTCTTATCAGTTGCGGGTTCTTGTCGACCCAAACCCACAAATTTCGAATCTGGTTCGTGTCTTTATTAATATAGTATTCGGAATTGGATCAAGAAAGTAGAACAATATAGGAGTACATAGTAGTATATGGTAGAGGCAAGTGAGGCACAGCACGATCACGTACCCCTACTGACTCCAAAAAGATAACCATGCTTAGCACATTTTTAAAAGTCCTGCACTACCGCCCCCACCAAAATTTAAAGGGTAAAAGACAGTTTGCACCCTCCATCTATGGGTAAAAGACATTTTCCCCCCTGATTTATGGAAAATGACCTTTTGCACCCCTGGTAACGGATGGAGGGTGGACATTTTGGACCCTTCTGTTAGAAGTGGGATAGGGCTGTATTTTTTGGACCATTTTACCCTTAATAGGGTGGAATGACTTAAATACCCTCACCCTTGAAAGACAACTTTACCCTCCTCTCTAATGATTTAATAAATACTAAATAAATACATTTATGACAACACGTATGAACATGATTACATCATCCCTGATATTGTTAAATGACCATTATACCCCTGGCACTGTTCACCTGGACAGTTTGCACCCCTGGCACTGTTCACTTGGACACTTTGCACCCCTGTGTTTACTGTTCATGTGGACACTTTGCACCCCTTTTTTTTGGACATTTTGCACCCTTACTTTTTGGACAGTTATGTTTCCTAAAGTTTGTGGACATTTTGCACCCCTGCACACATGTAGCTGGTTTTTTAGCTATGAGTTGGATCATTACTCAATTACTTAACTAGTTTCCCTCCAAAAGCTTCCCTCCAAAAGCTTCCCTCCAATATCTTCCCTCCAATAACTTCCCTCCAAAAATCTTCCCTCCAAAAAAGGCCTATATATTGACATCCCATGTTCACAATTATCTCCACTCAATCCCTGACCAACTTGTAGTCATACCTCGCTAACAAGCAAGGCAAGGTAATACTAGTAATAATTTAATCTCTCTTTTTTTCTCTTTCTTTTAGCTAGTATTTGAATCTCACTCAATTATTTTTTTCCGTTTTAGAATGTCTAGCTCAAGTCGAACAACAAGACGGGGAGAAGAGTTCCTAACGTACGAGAGGAAGTATTGCTTCTGTGATGTTCCCCTTCCGGCAGACATACGAGTGACGGAGTCTAACAGATACGGCAATCGGGGTAGACTGTACTATGTTTGTAGGAACGATTGTTGCAGGTTATGGAATTGGTGCGACCCTATCGGGAAGGGAGCTACCTCCACCGACTCACATGACCTTGAATGGATGTGTACAAGGATTGAAAAGGCCATTGCAGAAATGTCGTCTCAGAAGTCAAATAAAGCACCAACTAATTTTATTCTGGCAATTGCCCTGTTGTTGGCCCTAGCTGTTTTAGTAGTGAAGTAGTAAGTCAAAAGATGGGGAGATTAAGCACGTCTAAGATGCACTATTTGATTATGTGTAAGAAGAAAGGGCTTGTGATGTACCTTCACAGATGTGCTTGTAATGTTTCCAAAATGAAAAGCACATCTGAATTTATCTACTGCAATACTACTGTGCACACGAGATTCCGGCAGGGAGACCTCCGTGTACACCGTACGTAGTGGATCAGGGATCGCACAGGAAGAATAGGGGTGTGTGTAGGGAGAGAGTAAGTCAGTAGCAATGTCTGAGAGAGAGACAGAGGTTCGGCAGAGCTTCCGCGTATGGCAGTGTTGTCCTCCTTTGTATGGAAAGGTCAACGATATATATATACTGGAGAACGTGACCGTTGTAGTGTGGTTAATGCGCCCATTAATGGCGGCTTAATTGGCTTAACCATAACGGCACGTTCGTCCGAGTATATAGGAACCGTTAGAGCACGTGGTGCGCAAGTACCGGAACCGTTACGAGGTTGACCGGGTTTGACCGGATTGACCGGGTCTAGGGAGCTCGTGCCATAGATCTCTCAAAACAGTTACTAAAGGTCGCGCGCGGGCTTGGCTCGCACGCGACAGGGCTTACCCTAGCCTCCAAACCACAAGTCCCTACAAGTCCCGTGCAGTGGTATGCGAGGGCTCTGTCTCGCAGCCCCCACATGGATCAGCTCGGCTGGTGATCCTGTGTGTGTGGAGCACAATATGGTGTGCTGGATGGTCGCCACGTGGCCTAGATCTGCCATGTCATAAAGCAGTATCTACATTAGCCCCCTTTCTGCGCGTGAAGGCTCGTAGCTGTATAGGCTTCCATGCGCGGAAACCAACATGCGCGTCGTCGCCACGCACCAATTCAAATACGGGTAAGTTCAGCCCCCGTGCGTGTCATTATGACCTAAAACCCCTAGAGTCGTGCCGTCTGACCTTTAGGGTTTTAGGCGTGACGTCAGCCCGTCCTGTGATTGCGCGATACGACGGTGACGGTTGCGATTCGACTACTGAAGGGACGCAACCCTTCATTCTTTTGGATAAATACCTTGTATCCCATTATTGCAAAGCATCACTTCTTTCTCTTAAAGTGAATGGTACCCGGAGATCTTCGAGAGCAGATCCAGATAATCAATCACCAGTTCAGAACTGCAAATCGTATTCTTCAATTGTGCATATCCAAGCAGGCTTCAAGGAAACAAGGTTGGCCTCGTTTACTTTTTGATTTTAAAATACCGGCGTTTGCCTTGAACTGCGTTGAATCTGTAAACCCATGAAGTCTGTGAAGAGGCTTTGATCTTTAAACCTGCTTCGTTTTAATCTTTCAACGATATTGGGTCTTGCAAATCCCCAATTTATGAAATCGGCACCGGAACTGTTTGCTTTCCTTTGCATAGATCTCGAATTCCAAAATTCAAACTGAAGTGTGGTATTTCTCCCCCCCTTTTTTTGGTCTTTCGCAGGAATGGCCAAAACAAGAGTAACCAGACCCGTCAAGGAAGATGAAGAGATGCCGGAGCTTCCGCAGGCTCTGTGGCGAAAAGCCCCCTTTCTGGGTGGGAAAGATTTTTACCACGCGAGGGTGAAGGCGAAGAGGATGCCTGATCCTGTTCCCGTTGAGCGGTTGTTAACACTGACTCGCCCAGTTAACTCAGCCTTGCTCGAGTTAGTTGGCTCTGAGGATGTGGTTCGATTGGGAATCGAGAATGGGCACTTCCCATACACTGCAATTTCTACTCAGGCGTTTGTCCAGAAGTTGGACTATATGGATGAGTGGACTGACCACGTGTTGGGTAATTACGCCGAAACTCTCGATGAAGCCGGCATTTTCTTCGCTGTCCGTGCTATGAAGGGTGCTGCCGTGAAGTTGGATCAGTCCATGCTTCTAGACCTTCTGTCCCGCTATTCGCCTGCGACTCACACGTTTCACTTTGCTGAGTTCGAGGCTGCCCCCACGCTCGAGGACGTTCAAATGCTGTATGAGCTTTCCCCCATGGGCGAGGTGGACCCCTTGAGTCACTTAAGAACATCTGCGGAATTGGCCTTGTACGCGCAGATGGAGGAGTGCCTAGCAGAGGTAAAGAAAATCTCCACTCGGTGGACCAGTACGAAACCTCTTCCGAACTGGCAGCTGGTTGATACATCTGCGAAGAATACCTGGAACAAGTGGTTGCAGTACTTCTTCCGAGACTATGCGAGCAGCAGCATTACTAAGAAGCTTTTGAGCGGAAACCCGAAGGCCGAGAATTACGTAGAGGGCAAGGGTTATCATCTGACCCTTTGCGCCTTTCTTTGTGCTTGGCTGTCGAGGTATCTGATTGATGGTCACCCCCATGACGGGGTCTTCTACCATGTGCTGCCACTTGCGGTGAGGCTCGCTCTTGGCCAGAGAGTCGCACTTGGACCCTTGGTCTTGGGTACGTTGTATTATAGGCTGGACCAGCTGGTTCTGGCGATGAGGGAATCGCGCGGCCGTCTCGATGTTCTGACCTTTGTCAATATCAGCTTTTTGACAATGTGGGTTTTTGAGCGCTGGCCATCTTATGCTCCAACTCCCCTCCCACTTGAGAAGTGGTGTCCCCCAGGCGAGACGGAAGCGTTCAACAGCGGGAGAGCTGCGAGATGGTTTGGAGCAAGCAACACCAAGTGTACTTGGAGCTTGATATGCGACAAACGAAAGGAGTTCACTGCCAGGCCCTACGCCACACGTGTTGAGAATGTGCGGTGGTTTCCAAAGCTATACCCTTCCAAAGGTATGGTCATGTCAGAAGACCTTCTCTTTGAAAAGGGGCCGCATTTCCACGAGCGCTATCGTGAGTTCTTTTGCTGGTGTCTGCGAGGTTATCTTCCTGCACTTGCAGAGCATATTCGTGAGCTCGCGCCACGATATGAAAGGCTTACAGTGGATGTTGACCCCACTCGGGTCTCTCCTCAGTTTGGTTTCGATGCGGTGGCCCCATCAATCTGGCCCCAGTCTATCGTCAGAGGGTGCTACAAGCGCTTGCTGACAAAGGAGTGCAAGACGGTCCTCATGAGCAATCTTCCCTTCGAGCAGCCTGCGGGAACTCGCAAGGGTGGTTGTTCCCAGAACTGGATCGCATACTGGATTGCCCAGCAGACGAGGATGGAGACGGAGGCGGCGGCGCAGCCAGGAAGGGCCCCCTTGATCAAGAGAAACTCTTTTCCGTTTCGCCCCAATTGCAGTTTGAGCGAGTCTGAGTACGGTTGCTACTCGTTGTTGGACCGCGAGAATCATTTGTGCCCCGATTTCATTTTGAAGGAACAAGTCGATGCCATCAAGAAAGGTGACACACAGGTCATCAAATATAGCAAGGCGTTTGCTGAGGTAAGCAGTTTCCTTGTGTGCTTTTAAGCTCTTTGATTTGCTTGCACTGATGCTTTTCGTCCTGTATTGTTTAGTGTCATGTGCGGAGGTTCGCAGCTGGTGACCGCTCCAAATCGCTGGTGGACACTATTGTTGTCACCAGAAAGAGGGGAGAATCGTACCGGCTAGCATGGAGGATGGATGCCGAGGTCGAGACAAGGGTTCGCGCAGTCATGAATACTTTTGCTGACTCGCTGATAGACAACCCTCCGGCTCCGTCTCCTCCTAGAGATGACCCGTCCCCTCCAGCGACTGCGGCGCCGAGAGTGAAAAGACCTAGGCAAAAGGGAATTACGATTTCTTCCCCTAGGAGCGCTCCAGCTTCGCCCCCAGTGAGGTCCCTTTCTGTCAAGGACAAAGGTAAGGGTCGTATGCCCGGCAAGGTGCGAAAAGATCTCGCAATTGAAACCTTCGTTCCATTCAATCAAGAGGAAGAGGAAGAGAGGCAGGAGCCCCAAGCAAGTAATGAAGAAGAAGAAGAAGGAACAGTTGTGATGCGCGAGGAAGAGTCAGGAGGTACTTCCGTCGCATTTCCTTGTCCTTTATCATGACTTCTATGCAGTTCTTTTCTTTGAACCAATTGTGTATTCGCAGATGATGATGATGAAGCCGTTGGTGGCCTCGTGGCCGAGAGGCAAAAGAGAGATGCCCACTCTGGCGTTTCAGATGATCCCATAAGCGAGGATGTTCTTGCTGAGTCCCGGAGGACAGCCGCAGAGGCTGCTGAAAGAAGAAGGCAGCGAGAGGAAGAGGAGCTCGAGCGTGTGAAGCAACGGAGCCTCGAAGAGCAGCATGTCGACGACTTAGTGCGTCCAGTTGGCGAGGAAGACGAGCTTCCCGAAGAAGTGGCTCCCCATGTGGAGGAAGAAGATGAGGTTCCCGAAGGGGATGCAGCGGAGCTAGAGCAAGTCCAAGCAGACTTCACAGAGATCGCGGGCGGCGATAAAGGTGAGATCTTCAATCTCGCAGTTACTTATAGAGATGTAATTGTGGGTGCTTTGAAGCACGGTGTGTCAAAGCCTGACATTCGCCGTTGGTTGGTAAGCAAATGCGGAGAACCCTCAGGTAATCATTTTGAGTGATATGCATGTACTAGGCTGTGACCATTTGAGACAAAGTCATGACTGGTTTAATCGCATCCCAGGTCACGCCTCTCTTAAAGACTTGCTTAGTGAGGATACACTGATAGGGCACGGTTCCACGTCCCTAGTGTATGATGAGGATACCTCAATCCCACCTTCGCGTGGAGGTGCTTATTCTTAGCTTTAGCAAAGATAACGAAATAACTTATAACACAAGTTACCTCAAGTTATCACATTCGGTATCGCAGGTCATGCTGAGGAACCTGAGCTGGAGCAGAGAAGCCAGACTTCTGCATCCCATGTTCCAATTTCGAGCTCCCATACTGAGAAGCCCGTCGCAGCTGCTGGACACGCAAGTGAGCATCTCGAGGATGTCATTGAACTCTCCGATGACGTCGAAGCTGATGCTGTGCCGATGGACGAAGGTGTCCGTACCGGTGGTGAGGAGGAAAGGACAAGTGATGCCAACATTTTCGCATCTGATAATGTCTTTCGCCCAGCGACTTCGGCTGTTCCTGCGCCTCCGGCGATGACTGAGCCAGAAGCACCTATTCCTGCGTGGAGCATTTGGGGCTCGCAGGTTGGGAATGTAATCGCAGCTGGTGCAGCCTACACTCTTCCTCCTGACTATGAGAGTTCGGAGCTCGCAGCTGATAGGAGAGCCATGGAGCGAGGGCAGTCTTCGAACAACCCGGTGGCTCGTATTCCCTCTATTCATGAAATTCTAGAAGGCACTGGTAAGCAGAGATTTACCATTCGCACGTCGCATTATTTGCTTGCGAGTTTTGACATCATGACTTGTTTTTGATGTCTCAGGTTTGAAGCAAACCGATGTAGACTGGGTGGTTCGAATGCGCCTCAGATACCCCCGATCGTTTATGAGGTGTCTGGAGATCAGTCCGTTTGACAGGAGGCTATTCCTTACTGAAGCCATCTGGATACTAGAGCAGCTGTGTGCGGCTACACCTGCGACCATTTCGGCCCAGAGTGCCGAATTGCTGTGTGGCATGTGCCAAAATCTCGTGCTCAAAGTCCAAGGCAGACTTGGTTTCAAATTTCTCAAGGACAGAGTTACACTGATTCGCGCAGCTGTAACTTTGAATCTCGGGCACCAGAATCTCGCAGCTGAGATGCAGAAGGTGGAGCAGCAGAAGCAAAAGGTTGATGAAGCTTTGAAGCTGTATCAGGAAATGAATGCCAAGTGCGAGCAACTAAAGCAAGAAGTGCAACAAGTGGAGAGGCTGATCGAGCAGTTCGAGCCCCAGGACTCCTTAGTCAAAAATTTGTTTTGACTTTTCGAATTTTGAAAAGAAAACAGGAAATGGTTGAGACATTAATGTAATATTTTGAAACATTAATGTAATGTTGCTAGGGTTTCTCCCCCTTCTTTTTTAACAACAAGCAATGAGTTTGCCCGTTTTGCCCCTTTCGGGATTTGATTGGGCATTTCTGTGCATATCCAATTATGACATCAGCAATTGATTCTTTGCTTGATTTTCGCGCTAATTTCTCGGCAGATAAGCACGCTTCCGTTGGGAAGTCCATCCGAATCATGACTATCCGTCGTTTATTAGGATACGCAACCGAATCGTCGTAGCCTTTAGTAGGGTAATTGATTGTTACCGCTTTTCAAGGCGTAAGTGATTGAACTTACCCTCTTTTTGAATTTGCTGACTCATCTTAAGCAACCGAAGAGTCTCCACAGGGCCTATATAAACCCCGTCTTTGCCATTTGGGCTCTTCTATCCCAAACATGTGCTTTGCCGTGAGTCCTTGCGACTGCTGGCTTCAACGCTTGCTTTTCGTTGATTCATGGCAACTTCAAGTTTTGAATCCTGAGTTTGCGCTTTGTGCTATAGAAATAGTTTCCAAGATCCACTTTATGAGGCTTATTGCTGTTTACAACCGTCATAAAGAGGATGCAGATAATATCTCATGTACGTTCGAAGAAATTTCTTCGTGTATTATGTGTGCAGGTCATGTTTCCGGCCGCCTTGTGGCGAGGTGCAGCGCCGAAGTGACCGTGCTACCGTCTCGTAATGAACGGCGTGATTCTCCTCCAGCATCCCTGGAGGAGAACTCATTGCCCCCACGTTCTTGAACTCAGGGTTGTAAACCGCTGTGTTCATCCCCGTCTACAAGGAGCCCTTGCCCGCTGGAGCTTCTGCTTGCAGCTTGATCGCTGGAACCGGTGGTTCCTTGGGCAAATGTTATGGGGAGCGTATCTGACAACGGTCTTGTCGGATAGCGGAATGTTGAACGTATGGTTTCATGTGGCTCTTTTTAGAGCGAGATCCCCTTTGCTACAGATGTCACCCACAGATTTGGGCATCGTGTAGCCGGCGCTTGAAGCCAGGGCGGTTCATTCTTTGCAGTCCGGGTTTCCGTACCGCGTTTCTGCTGGCTTATCAGCCATTTTTTCGAATGTATTGTAAGCCATGTTGGCTGTGTAGTTAGATGCGAGCTTTTCGCTTGTAAGCTGCTATCTAGATAGATAAATTGTAAGTCATTTGACTCATAATGATAAATAGTATTTGTATCATCTGTTCTTTGCAACAAAATACAATTTCGCATGCGTTTCGGCTTGTTTTGCCTTGCATAATGACATGTTATGATTTCACATATGCGATGTCAATTTACAGATATTTCGCTAGATCATTCGAGATCGTAATTTCGCAGCTGTGCCATCTTGACGGATGGGCTTGTAGTTGGTCGTTGTAAATCGTATGAGATTACGTTCACAACGTTGTTATCGTTCCAGATAATTTTCCAGAGATCAATCAAGATCGTTGAGCTGTGCAAATTGCTATCATAGAAGATAGGCTTTGTTTGAGATCGTTTCTCGCATAAACTGCTATCACAGCAGACAGATCTTTAGAAGATCTAATAAGATGATTCTGCACTCGCGTTGCCATCATATCAGACGGGCTTGGATAATTAACCAAAATTGCTATCGTAACAGATAGGCTTGAGAAGATCATTATAAGATCGCATCTGTATAGCCCGCTATCTCAAGAGATAGGCGTTAGATGATCGATTGAGATCGTTTTTGTATTTCGCTGCTATCGCAAAAGATAGGCTTTGGACGATCATGTAAGATCGTATTTTCGTTTGGGTGCTATCGCAAGGGATAGGCTTTAATGATCACTTAAGATCGCATTCGTATTTGATTGCTACCATGAGAGATAGGCTTTTAGATGATCACTTAAGATCGCATTTGCGTTTGGCCGCTATCGTAAGAGATAGGCTTTAATGATCACTTAAGATCGCATTTGCATTTGATTGCTACCATGAGAGATAGGCTTTAAATGATCACTTAAGATCGCATTTGCATTTGATTGCTACCATGAGAGATAGGCTTTAAATGATCACTTAAGATCGCATTTGTGTTCGTTGCTATCGTAGAGATAGGCTTTAGATGATCAACTAAGATCGCATTTGTGTTTGTTGCTATCGTAGAGATAGGCTTTAGATGATCAATTAAGATCACATTCGTATTGGCTGCCATCGTAGGAGATGGGCTTTAGATGATCACTTAAGATCGCATTCGCGTGTAACTGCTATCGTAAGAGATAGGCTTTAGATGATCGATTAAGATCACATTTGTAGTGGCTGCCATCGTAGGAGATGGGCTTTAGATGATCACTTAAGATCGCGTTCGCGTGTAGCTGCTATCGTAAGAGATAGGCTTTAGATGATCGATTAAGATCACATTTGTATTGGCTGCCATCGTAGGAGATGGGCTTTAGATGATCACTTAAGATCGCATTTGTATTTAGTTGCTATCGTAAGAGATAGGCTTCGATGATCAGTTAGGATCACGTTTGCATTTGCTGCTATCGTAAGAGATAGGCTTTGATGATCAATTAAGATCACGTTTGCGTTTGCTGCTATCGTGGGAGATAGGCTTTGATGATCGATTATGATCACGTTTACGTTTGCTGCTATCGTGGGAGATAGGCTTTGAATGATCGATTGAGATCGCATTTGCTATCGTAAGAGATAGGCTTTAATGATCAATTAAGATCGCGTTTGTATTTGCTGATATTGCAGCGGATAAATCTTTGTTAACAGCAATAACAAATTAAATAGAACGATATAAACAGCTAGATATATGAACTTCTCATTTGGGAGAATTCTTTTATTATAGCATTCTCATATGGGAGAGATAGGATTACAATCCTCTCATATGGGAGAGGAGATTGCGAATATCGTAGCCACATGAGACATTAAGCAGCGTTATCATAAAACGTATGAAATAAGAGAAGTCAAGGATAGTACTTCTTGATCCAGCGCATGTTGACTGAGCTTGGAGTCGAGGTTGTGCCGTGCAACCTTCGTATGCTGCAGTAGCCGCTATCGAAGACTTCTGTGACTTCGAAGGGTCCTTCCCAATTAGCTGCGAACTTTGGGTGAGTTGCTTCTCGCATGCAGTGGTCAGATGCGCGCAAGACCAGGTCGCCAACTGCGAAATCCCGTCGCTGGACTGTCTTGTTATAGGCGCGAGCGATTCTTTCTTGGTACCGCTTGTTAGTCCTTTTGGCTTGTTCTCGCTTTTCTTCCAGCAAGACTAAATCATGATCGCGTTGGTTTTCGTAGAGTGCGTGGAAGGCCAGCCTTGCCGAATTGACTCTGACCTCCGCAGGTACCACAGCTTCGGCCCCATAACATAGTAGAAATGGCGAGGCCCCTGTGGGTGTCCTTGGAGAAGTTCTGTAGGCCCACAGAGCTATGTTAAGAGAGTCGGCCCACTTCTTGTGGTCATCTGCGACCATCTTGCTCAGAATTCTCAGCAGCGTTTTGTTAGTCGCCTCGGCTTGCCCGTTTCCCTTTGGATAATAGGGGGTAGAGCATATCTGCCTGATATTGTACTCCGCAAGCTTTGTAGCTACCTGACGATTAACAAAAGGAGTACCGTTATCTGAAAGAATAGTATTCGGGATTCCGAACCTGCATACGATGTTTTCCTGGATGAAGTTGACCACAGCCAGCGCGTTTGCCGTCTTCAGTGGTATTGCTTCCACCCATTTGGTGAACAGCTCAGTTGCGGTGAGAATGAAATGGTTCCCATGTGACGTTGGTCGGATGGGACCAATGAAGTCCAAAGCCCACGTGTGAAATGGTCATGGCGTTCCTAGTGCATGTAGGTCCACGGCGGGAGCGTGCACTAGGTTCCCTTTGAATTGACATTCTTGGCAGCGTCGCACCTTGGTGCGGCAATCGACTTCCATCGTGGGCCAGAAGTATCCGATTGAGAGGAGCTGTCTGCATAATTTCGCACCTCCCTGGTGTTCCACCTGATGAGAGAGATCCATGACTTCTTGTGCTTCCCTATCGTCTAGGCATCGCAGCAAGTTGCCTTCGTGACCTTTTCGCCAAAGCAGGTTTTCTTGAACCACATATCGAGAAGCTTTCCTCTTCAATTTGTCTGCCTCTTTTCTCGATTCGGGTACAGTGCCCTTGGTGAGGAATTCAAACAATGGCTTTCTCCAGTCTGTGTCGTCATCGATTAGAGCGACAAGTAGAGAATCTTTGATTAGTGCGCAACTTTCGCACTTCCCTTGTATCAGGGCTGCGGCTGTAGACATGCTTGGCCAATGGATGCCATATCTCTGAGCTTTCCTGTAGATTGACACCTCGCTTTCTCCGCAAGCGTGTTGGTGAATCTTTTCCAGCAGCTGTTGTCCCTCTTGCTCGGAGACACATCGCATGAGTATTCCTCCGGGACCCTTGTAGTAAAGGGTGTTGTCGTGGATACAGTATCCTTTCGTGAGTGCCCAGCTCTCGCTGCTGGTGCCTTTCGCAATAGCTTGCAGGATTGCTTTTCGCCAGTCTGCGTCATCTATGTGTTCGTCGTCGCACGCATCTTCTGTTAATGCCGACGATGTTCGCACTTCGATGGAAATCCTCGCGGGGCATTTGTCTATGCTGACCTTAGATCCTAGGGTTGCTAAGGCGTCTGCATGCCTGTTGTCCGCTCGGGGCTTGTGCTCGTATTTCACGTCGCAGAATTGCTGCATCAGCTTTTGCACTAGGGTGCGGTATGAGAGGAGGTTGATTTCCTTTAAACCATATTCGCCCGAGGCTTGCTTAACAATCAGTTTGGAATCTCCCATGACCGTTAAGTTGCTCACTTCCAAAGCTTTCGCCGCACGGAGCCCCGCGATAAGAGCCTCGTATTCCGCCTCGTTGTTCGTGACTGCGAAATTGAGTTTTGCGGACATCTGTATGACTTCCCCGTCCGGCTTTGTCAAGACTATCCCAATGCCTCCACCTTTTCTGGTTGACGAACCATCAAAGTGGAGGGTCCAATAGGGCACGTCGATTGCGTAGATTTCAGGGCCTTCGAGCTCTTCCTCGATCACGGGTTCGTGACTGTTGTCGGGAAACTGTGCCAACAGATCTGCTACCGCCTGCGACTTGATCGCTCTTGGCTTCACGCACGTGATGTCGTATTGAGAGATGGTCATATACCATTTCGCCAATCTCCCGCCCGGAGTAGTGTGAGTTAGCAAGTATCTTATGGGGTCGCTTTTGGTGACCACCACTACTTTGTGCGATGCAAAATAGTGTCTCAACTTCTCTATCACAAAGAATAAGGCAAGGCAATGACGTTCGATGTCTGTGTACCTTGATTCAGCAGGCTGCACGATGCGAGAGATGTAATAGATAGGCCTCTCTTGGCCCTCATACACCTGAGCCAAGAGTGCTCCTATAGATCTCCTTGTTGATGTAAGATATAGCAGCAGCGGTGATCCCAGTTGAGGCGCGATCATAATCTTTGGGGATGTAAGTATCTCCTTTAGTTTTTCAAATGCGGCTTCGTGGTCAGGAGCCCAGTTGTACGCGGCGTCCTTCTTGAGAAGAGTGCTGAAACAGCATGTGATTTCGGCGATTGCTGGGATGAATCTCCGCAAATATGATAATTTTCCCAAGAATGTTTTCAAGGCACTTTGGTTGTGAGGTGGCGTCATGCTGGTGATGGCTGACACTTTCGCAGGGTCAGGCTCGATCCCTTGGCGATGGACCACGCACCCCAAAAACTTCCCCGAGGTCACGCCGAATGCGCATTTCATAGGGTTCATTTTCAGTTGAAAGCTCCTGCATCTGTTGAACACTTTTCGCAGGTCTGCAAGGTGATCTGCTTCATGCCTGGATTTGACTACCAGGTCATCCACATAGAATTCCACTTCTTTGTGCATCATGTCATGGAATAGAGCCATCATGGCTCGCTGATAGGTTGCGCCTGCGTTCTTGAGACCGAATGGCATTACCGTGTAGTTGAATACCCCCACGGGAGTGATGATTGCAGTTTTCTGTGCATCTTCGGGATCCATCTTGATTTGATTGTACCCACTGAAACCGTCCATGAAGCTGAACATACGATGGCCTACCGTCGAATCGATGAGTAAATCGATGTTAGGCAGTGGGAAATCGTCCTTAGGGCAGAAGCGGTTGAGATCGCGGAAGTCCACGCAGATGCGGAGCTGTCCGTTCTTCTTCACCACTGGCACGATGTTGGCCAACCACGTGGGATGGTGATTTGGCTCTATGAACTTGGCGTCTAGGAGTTTGACAATCTCCTGTTTGATCTTCACGTTGAGCTCTGGCCTGAAGCTTCTGGTGCTTTGCTTGACCGGTTTAGACCCTGGGATGATGTCTAAACGGTGCATGGTGATGCTCGTGTCCAGACCTGGCATCTCATCGTATTCCCATGCGAATACATCCTTGTACTCAGTTAGGAGCTGCAGCAGCCCTTGTTCCTCTTCGCTTGTGAGGTCCGCACTCAGGAAGACTGGCCTCCTCTTTTCCTCGTTCGGGCTGAGGAACACTTCCTTTAGCTCTTGCTTTTGTGGTCTTGGCCTGTCTTCCATGCATTCGGGCGCTTCTTTGAGTTTCTCGTCTGAAACGATCTGTGTTGGCTTTTCTGTCAGCGCAACTTGTTTGATTCGATTGATTTGCCCAGGGACACCCCCATGCCCGTGTGAGGATGTCCCCGCGCACCTTCATATGCGATAGCATTTCTTCCCGTTGGCGTAGAAGCTCTCTATCTCCTTACCCTCGGGGTCGTGCTTTGCAATCCTCTTCAGGGTATACACATTTTTCCGATGATATGCGATACGCGGCGCCTCTTCGCATGTAGGCGGCTTTTCGTTTGCATCTCCCCTTGTTACCATCACGCCTGCAGGTGACTGGTCCTTGATGTCCTCCCAAAGAGGTAAAGGAGTAGGGTTGAATGGTCCAGGTGTTTGCTCGTCGGCCATCTCGGTGAACCACACCGCCTCGCTGAGATGTGCTTCGTCTAAGTTGAATGGGTTGGTTGAGGCCGGTATTTCGACAATCCTGTCGTTCCAGATAGCTTTCATCATCTGGCGAGCCGTGGAAGGGATTGCGTCGAAGCGATGAATCCAGGCTCGACCGATGATCATGTGATATGTGGTGTTCGCATCTATGGCGTAGAACTTCGCCGAACACTTGATCTTACCAATCTGAACGCCTAGGCGGATCCATCCGATCGTCATCCTAGAGTCGCTTCCGAATCCCACCAGCGGGGATGGACGCTTGACCACCTTGTGCTCGGGGATCCCTGCTAGCTTCAGTGTGTGGAGTGGAACAACATTGACCGCTGCTCCTCCATCGACGAATGCTCGCTTAAATTCGACGCCGTTGATGATGGCGGTCACGTACAGGGGCCTCTGGTGGCTCGCATCTGTCTTCTTGTCGCTGGCAGAAAAGGTCATGATCTTTTCTGTAGGACGGGACGCCCTGATGACTTTCCCGTTGGAGACCACGAGCTCCTCTTCGTAGTCCTCCGCTATCCTTAAGATTGCTTTCGTCATATCCGATCGGCATTTTTCTGAGAAGTTCATCTCATCGAAGAATTTGCTGAAGCCGTGCGACCCTTTCATGCGATCGGCACGCTCATCCTCTGTGTCCATGCTGTAGTCTTCCTCTTCATGGACTTCAGCAATGATGGGTAGACCATCCTCTGCGACTTCTTCCAAGTCTACTATCGAGATCATGGCGACCTCTTTGCCCTTTGAGCCCGAATCTGTATGGGCAGGCAGCGGGTTGTTGCGCACGTCCTTCCGGTGGTCGCTGACGATGAGTTCGCCGTTCTTCATCTTCTGGTCGAACGCGAATCTGAGCTTCTTGCACTCGGCCGTAGGGTGCATGACCTTGCCGTGGTATTCGCACCACTTAGGGTCCCTCGTCATCTCCTTGGAGGGTGCTTTCTCAAGCGGTGGCAGGACACCGTCCTTGCGCCACTGTCTGCAGAGATCGCTCGCTTCCTCCACCGAGCATGGCAGAGGCGGTGCGTCGAAGTTTGTAACCTTTGCTTGCTTCTGGGGCGAAACTGCGTTGACTTCAGCTTCGCGTCCTCGCTTGTAGCCGAATCTGCCGATCTTGTAGGTGGTGCCGCTCGCAGGTCGTTCTGGAGCGCTCTTCTTTCTCTGTCTCTCGACGATGGGCTCGATGTTCATCGTGCACTCGATGAGCTTTGAAAACGTGGGTGTTTGCAAATTGATTAGCATGCTCTTGTACTCATCTCGCATGCACTGCAGGCATATCTCTACGAGCCGGCTTTCGAGCATGGGATCCTTGCACTCCAAGGATTTCGCTCTGAATTTCTTGATGAAAGTGATTCCATCTTCCTCGCGTTTCTGATACATCCGCGAGAGGTGGATCATCGTCACCTTTTCTTCCATCTGGAAGAACTTGGTGTAGAACTTCTGGACCATGTCGTCCCAAGTCTTCACAGATCCGGGCTCCAACGTCCGGTACCATTTGTATGCTACATTCCCAAGAGTCTTTGGGAACTCTCGCATCAGCAGTTTGGGATCAGCTCCGTATGGACCCATGACGTCAATGAAACGCATGACATGCTCATGAGCGTTCCCGTTGACGTCCTCGAACTTATCCCATTTGGGAGCCTTGTACCCCGCCGGGTTAGGCATGAGATAGATCTCTCGTGGAATGGGTGGATCGTTGTCTAGCTTCGGGATGATGGTATCCGCGAGCGATTGATGAGCTAGGATGGAGTCCACGCGCTTCTGCAAGGACGTCATGCATTCTGGGAGGCTTCCCTCGGTAGCTGCCGGAGGGGTTGCCGTAGGCGGTGGCGACACATATGCCGCCGGAGGATTGGGAGTGTATTGACTGCCCGCGTTTCCCCAAATCGTCGCTGGTGGAGGCAGAGTGTACTGCAAAGTTGGGTTAGACGCCAAAGCCGTGGGCTGAGAGGCGTGAGCAGCAGGGGGTAGCATTTGCGCCGTTGACCCTTGGACCGAAGGCAGCTGCGCGGCTGACGGCGGGGTTTGCAGATGAGGGTTGGGAGGCGTGGCTGACACTCCCAATCCTGGAGCAGTAGGGGTTCCTCCTCCCTGAGGGATAGCGGTAACTGGTGGAGGATTTGGCGCAAGGGTGCCCAGAACGGCCAAGATCCGCTCCAACTGCGCAGATTGAGACTTGAGAGCTTTTGCCTGACTTTGGACAGTGGCGTCCAAAGATTCCAAAGTTGGTGCCTCGCCGGGAGTCGTCGGAGTACGGCGGACTTCGTCTCCCGAGGGAGTTTCGGTGGAAGGCGACCGGTTGCTGACATCATCCTCCTGAGACATGGTTGCTTTTGCTGGTAAGTTTCACGTCAGGTTCACCAAAATGTGCACACGAGATTCCGGCAGGGAGACCTCCGTGTACACCGTACGTAGTGGATCAGGGATCGCACAGGAAGAATAGGGGTGTGTGTAGGGAGAGAGTAAGTCAGTAGCAATGTCTGAGAGAGAGACAGAGGTTCGGCAGAGCTTCCGCGTATGGCAGTGTTGTCCTCCTTTGTATGGAAAGGTCAACGATATATATATACTGGAGAACGTGACCGTTGTAGTGTGGTTAATGCGCCCATTAATGGCGGCTTAATTGGCTTAACCATAACGGCACGTTCGTCCGAGTATATAGGAACCGTTAGAGCACGTGGTGCGCAAGTACCGGAACCGTTACGAGGTTGACCGGGTTTGACCGGATTGACCGGGTCTAGGGAGCTCGTGCCATAGATCTCTCAAAACAGTTACTAAAGGTCGCGCGCGGGCTTGGCTCGCACGCGACAGGGCTTACCCTAGCCTCCAAACCACAAGTCCCTACAAGTCCCGTGCAGTGGTATGCGAGGGCTCTGTCTCGCAGCCCCCACATGGATCAGCTCGGCTGGTGATCCTGTGTGTGTGGAGCACAATATGGTGTGCTGGATGGTCGCCACGTGGCCTAGATCTGCCATGTCATAAAGCAGTATCTACAACTACATTAACCATTTATACATGTCTATCCAAAACACATTAGCCAATAATAAACAATCGTGAAATAATAAACATTAACAAAGTAAACATACAACATATTGGCAAGTTAAGACATCGAAATTTCAATTGCCACCAAAATAATATGTAGCTGTAATCAGCTTTCTAATACCTCCCAACACTAATGAAAGTTGTAGGTAAGCTAGGTAGATATACAGAAACCTCGAAACACTAGCAAAGTGTAGAGGACACCTAGTTAGCTTTACAAAAACCATCCAACACTTGACATACAAGTGGGGAGGTCACCTGAGTTAGCTTTACCAAACAAAAACCATCCAACACATTGCACCTGTGTGGAGGAAATTAGTAGCACAGTACTAGTTTTGAACATAACTTACAAAATATACCAAAATATACCCACGTACACATCCAGTGGTCTATCTCATTACACTCTCTAACTACACAGATCTACACAGACCAGTGAATGTGTACCAAAATGCATGACATCCCTCCTTCAAGCTAAGGCTGGGATGAACTCTGCGCTGCAGCTCCAGACATTTTCCTGCTCCTTGTCACCTGCAATCGAGTTCATTAAAAAAAAAGATACCATCAAATACTAAGTACCTAAAAAGGGATGTAAAAAATAGGTGTTAATAAACTGGATGTCAAACATTGAAGGTGTTATTACCCTTGTAGGTTGTGATTGAGCAACGCCAGAGTTCCCCTTGGACTTCTTAGGTTGCGGCTGGGACGATCGAGGTGGATTAGTTTCCTAGCAGTGGACAATAAGACTTTTGTTAACTTTAAATTCGACAATAAGTCAACAGTAAGCTATAAAATAAATTGGATGACTCCCCTGGTGATCTAGTACTGAATTAAACACAAACAAATGGGGATTTCAGAAAAAACACAAATCTGAAATGATGAGATGACGTATAAAAGGATATATCTGGAGACCACAACTACCATAGTCACCATCTCCCAAACTAAACCAAACCGCTTACGTCTCAGGTCTAATAGAGACCACAACTACCCCATCAATGTAGGACCACCAGAAACCCAACAAGCCAACATAATAAGAAAACACATCTTGAATTGAAGTGGTAAGTAGGTTGTGACCATTATTAATGCATGACTGATGTTGAAATCACCCTGGCTTCTCAATGCATGACTAAACCTCACAAAAACACCATCTTCCAAACCCAACAAAGCACACACCAAGGTCAAACAGAGCCACCACAACTACCACCTGACTTAACTAAACCCAACCTCACAAAAACACCACACCCCAGGTCAAACAGAGCCACCAGAACTACCACTGCCACGCAGGACCACCACAAAACTCTATCTGAATCTTCTCCACAGAAACATCAAGAAAAAACTATTTCCTGGGTGCAGACAACTTCATAACTCATACAGACATGCAAGTAAAAATAGACAACTAAAGCACCAACCTAAAATAGCACATTGCAGAATCATTTACAAACATAAACTTCATTTTTTTTCTATTTAAATTGGCTAAAGTTGCCATAAAACTGAACTCAGACCTTACTCAAAAACCATTCCAGGGGTGGTTTTTGTCCACTTGCATAACAAGCAACAGAGGACAGAAACCACCCCTCAACAGTTACCAAAATGCAAGTAATTAATTACTTCGGCCTACAAGTAACAGCAATCAACAAGTTATACCTGATGCGATCTCTTTTCTTCAACTGTCATCTTGTGGATGGGTACCCTTCCACAGGTCCTGGCATTGTGTCCAAATCCCTTGCAGTTTTTGCATTGTAGTATCCCCCTAGGATGAGCAACAGCAGCCTCTTCGAGATTGCGGTCTCTT
This sequence comes from Linanthus parryae, assembly GCA_023055425.1. Taxonomy (NCBI): domain Eukaryota; kingdom Viridiplantae; phylum Streptophyta; class Magnoliopsida; order Ericales; family Polemoniaceae; genus Linanthus; species Linanthus parryae. Next base: position 7,767,674 of record JALGPY010000002.1, read on the forward strand.
CTTCTGACATTCTGGGGTCTACCTCTTTCTCTCCTAGCCCCCGGTGGATCTGGCACTGCTCCTGTCCCTGGACCCCAAAATTGCGGATCATGTATTGGGTGCACTATGTACTCTCCGTTGGCCCTTTGAAAGGTTTCCTTGTAGTAGAACCTGTCAAAAAGGATCAACCTGAAAATTTTGTAGTTATGGAGCTGACAAGATGAAATAAAACAGAATGTCAAATTTTTACAAGAGCAAAAGAAATACCTATCAACATACTCAACCACATCGAGCCTGGAGTATGCCATGCATGTCGCACTGTGCTTGCAGGGAATGCCTGTCAGCTCCCAATACCCACAACTACAAGTCCTATGGCCCAAATGAACAGTGAAGACATTTTTGTTCTCATCTGCCACCTCAAATTCAGTCAAACTTGCTGCACTGATCCTGCATTTTCTTCCCTCCACCACAATCTTCTTCAACTTCTTACTTATGTTCTCACATAACACATTCTCCCATTTTTCACTAAGCAAGTACCTGGTATGAGTCCTCACCATCAACTTCTTCCTCATGCCATCAACCAATGGCACAATGGGCTTGTCCCGCAAATCAGCCAACCAACCGTTGAAGCTCATCACTGGAGTCAGAGGGGGAGTCTTCCTCAGAGGTTGCTTCATCAAGCAGCCTCGTGAATGCTGTCACCGTAGGAGTTTGTTGGGACTTTTTGGCTGCAGCTTTAATGTCACTCCATTTGTTGTGCTTCCGCTTTGAAGTTGAAGGGCCTGGAGGTGGAGTGACAGAGGTTACCTTGGCTGTCTGAGTAGGGGTGGTTTCTGTCCCACTTGGAGCAGGAACAGTCTGAGTAGGGGTGGTTTCTGTCCCACTTGGAACAGGGACAGATTCTGCATGGGGGGTGGTTTCTGTCCCACTTGGACCCGAAACACAATCTGCAGGGGGGGTGTCTGTCCATGGGAGTGCAAGGGGGGGTTGTGTAGAAGGAGGGGGGGAGTATTGTGAGGAGGGGCTTGGCTATGTCATAGGTTATATGGATACAGATTACATATGTTCGCCTGTAAGCTATCAGCATGTCAAGCACATCCTCATCGGTGTTGAGCGGGATGTGTGTCCTCCAACATAAAGGGTCTGCATACAGCACCTTGAATGCAATAGGCCTGTCACCGGGCAACCTCCCATCAGCTGTCTTGTTTGCCATATCCAAAATCTGTTGCAAATTTGTGTCAGCATCGATAAACCCCATTTGTCCCACATAGCTGCCTCCACAATAAAGGTGGAGATACCAAACTTGATCTTCCGCAAGGGCCTCCAAGTTTGGCAACTCCCTGTAGCCTGCAAAATAGGTTTCATTGCAACTTGTTAGAAACATAATACTACAAAGTTAGAAATAAAATACAAGTGCTAAGCATAAGGTACACAATTACTAAATAATGCAAATTAGTACATTTTTTAAGCAACTTGTTAGAGTCAGCAATAAATAAACACTTATTTTCCTAAAGAATCACTAAGCAAGTACACTAACAAGTACTACAAAACAATAAACATGTGGTACATCAGACCTAACAAAAACAAGTGCTTTCAAAACCTAAGAAAGTGTTAAACAATGAGTGTTTCACTAATCCCAATTGTGACATTCAGTTCCACACATATAACCCACACATACATAACCCACACAGTAGCATTGAAGTCACAGTACTCTAGCAATAAGTGCAGAAAAAACGGCTATTCAGGCCAACAACCTGCATTCAATTCATATACAACTACTCTCTGATACAACAGAATAGGCAGTTCAAATAGATAGACCTAGTCATGATATTGGAACCCACAAAGTCACAGAGCACACACATACAGAACCCACACACTTTAGAAGCCACACAGTGAAACCCACTTGTGCACAAGAGATTCCGGCAGGGAGACCTCCGTGTACACCGTACGTAGTGGATCAGGGATCGCACAGGAAGAATAGGGGTGTGTGTAGGGAGAGATTAAGTCAGTAGCAATGTCTGAGAGAGAGACAGAGGTTTGGCAGAGCTTCCGCGTATGGCCGTGTTGTCCTCCTTTGTATGGAAAGGTTAACGATGTATATATACTGGAGAACATGACCGTTGTAGTGTGGTTAATGCGCCCATTAATGGCGGCTTAATTAGCTTAACCATAACGGCACGTTCGTCCGAGTATATAGGAACCGTTAGAGCACGTGGTGCGCGAGTACCGGAACCGTTACGAGGTTGACCGGGTTTGACCGGATTGACCGGGTCTAGGGAGCTCGTGCCATAAATCTCTCAAAACAGTTACTAAAGGTCGCGCGCGGGCTTGGCTCGCACACGACAGGGCTTACTCTAGCCTCCAAACCACAAAGTCCCTACAAGTCCCGTGCAGTGGTATGCGAGGGCTCTGTCTCGCAGCCCCCACATGGATCAGCTCGGCTGGTGATCCTGTGTGTGTGGAGCACAATATGGTGTGCTGGATGGTTGCCACGTGGCCTAGATCTGCCATGTCATAAAGCAGTATCTACATTAGCCCCCTTTCTGCGCGTGAAGGCTTGTAGCTGTATAGGCTTCCATGCGCGGAAACCAACATGCGCGTCGTCGTCACGTACCAATTCAAATACGGGTAGATTCAGCCCCCGTGCGTGTAATTATGACCTAAAACCCCTAGAGTCGTGCCATCTGACCTTTAGGGTTTTAGGCGTGACGTCAGCCCGTCCTGTGATTGCGCGACACGACGGTGACGGTTGCGATTCGACTACTGAAGGGACGCAACCCTTCATTCTTCTGGATAAATACCTTGTATCCCATCATTGCAAGGCATTGCTTCTTTCTCTTAAAGTGAATGGTACCCGGAGATCTTCGAGAGCAGATCCAAATAATCAATCATCAGTTCAAGACTGCAAATCGTATTCTTCAATTGTGCATCTCCAAGCAGGCTTCAGGGAAACAAGGTTGGCCTCGTTTACTTTTTGATTTTAAAATTCCGGCGTTTGTCTTGAGCTGCGTTGAATCTGTAAACTCATGAAATCTGTGAAGAGGCTTTGATCTTTAAACCCGCTTCGCTTTACTCTTTCGACGATATTGGATCTTGCAATTACCCAATTTCTGAAATCGGCACCGGAACTGTTTGCATTCCTTTGCATAAGTTTCGAATTCAAAATTCAAACTGACTGGTGTGGTATTTCTCCCCCCCTTTTTTTTTTGCCCTTTCGCAGGAATGGCCAAAACAAGGATAACCAGACCCGTCAAGGAAGATGAAGAGATGCCGGAGCTTCCGCAGTCTCTGTGGCGAAAAGCCCCCTTTCTGGGTGGGAAAGATTTTTACCACGCGAGGGTGAAGGCGAAGAGGATGCCTGATCCTGTTCCCGTTGAGCGGTTGTTGACACTGACTCGCCCTGTTAACTCAGCCTTGCTCGAGTTAGTTGGCTCCGAGGATGTGGTTCGATTGGGAATCGAGAACGGGCACTTCCCATACACTGCGATTTCTACTCAGGCGTTTGTCCAGAAGTTGGACTATATGGATGAGTGGACTGACCACGTGTTGGGTAATTACGCCGAAACTCTTGATGAAGCCGGCATTTTCTTTGCTGTTCGTGCTATGAAGGGTGCTGCCGTGAAGTTGGATCAGTCCATGCTTCTAGACCTTCTGTCCCGCTATTCGCCTGCGACTCACACGTTTCACTTTGCTGAGTTCGAGGCTGCCCCCACGCTCGAGGACGTTCAAATGCTGTATGAGCTTTCCCCCATGGGCGAGGTGGACCCCTTGAGTCCCTTAAGGACATCTGCGGAATTAGCCTTGTACGCGCAGATGGAGGAGTGCCTAGCAGAGGTGAAGAAAATCTCCACTCGGTGGACGAGTACAAAACCTCTTCCGAACTGGCAGCTGGTTGATACGTCCGCGAAGAATACCTGGAACAAGTGGTTGCAGTACTTCTTCCGAGACTATGCGAGCAGCAGCATTACTAAGAAGCTTTTGAGCGAGGACCCGGAGGCCGAGAATTACGTAGAGGGCAAGGGTTATCATTTGACCCTTTGCGCCTTTCTCTGCGCTTGGCTGTCGAGGTATCTGATTGATGGTCACCCCCACGATGGGGTCTTCTACCATGTGCTGCCACTTGCCGTGAGGCTCGCTCTTGGCCAGAGAGTCGCACTTGGACCCTTGGTCTTGGGCACGCTATATTACAGGCTGGATCAGCTGGTTCTGGCGATGAGGGAATCGCGTGGCCGCCTCGATGTTCTGACCTTTGTCAATATCAGCTTTTTGACAATGTGGGTTTTCGAGCGTTGGCCGTCTTATGCTCCAACTCCCCTCCCACTTGAGAAGTGGTGTCCCCCAGGCGAGACGAAAGCGCTCAACAGCGGAAGGGCTGCGAGATGGTTCGGGGCAAGCAACACCAAGTGTACTTGGAGCTTGATATGCGACAAGCGAAGGGAGTTCACTGCCAGGCCTTACGCCACACGTGTTGAGAATGTGCGGTGGTTTCCGAAGCTATACCCCTCCGAAGGTATGGTCTTGTCAGAAGACCTTCTCTTTGAAAAGGGACCGCATTTCCACGAGCGCTATCGTGAGTTCTTTTGCTGGTGTCTGCGGGGTTCTCTCCCTGCACTTGCAGAGCATATTCGTGAGCTCGCGCCACGATATGAAAGGCTTACAGTGGATGTTGACCCCACTCGGGTCTCTCCTCAGTTTGGTTTCGATGCGGTGGCCCCATCAATCTGGCCCCAGTCTATCGTTAGAGGGTGCTACAAGCGCTTGCTGACAAAGGAATGCAAGACGGTCCTTATGAGCAATCTTCCCTTTGAGCAGCCTGCGGGAACTCGCAGGGGTGGTTGTTCCCAGAATTGGATCTCATACTGGATTGCCCAGCATACGAGGATGGAGACGGAGGCGGCGGCGCAGCCAGGAAGGGCCCCCTTGATCAAGAGAAACTCTTTTCCGTTTCGCCCCAATTGCAGTTTGAGCGAGTCTGAGTACGGTTGCTACTCGTTGTTGGACCGCGAGAATCATTTGTGCCCCGATTTTATTCTGAAGGAGCAGGTCGATGCAATCAGGAAGGGTGACACGCAGGTCATCAAATATAGCAAGGCGTTTGCTGAGGTAAGCAGTTTCCTTGTGTGCTTTGAGCTCTTTGATTTGCTTGCACTGATGCTTTTTGTTCTGTATTGTCTAGTGTCATGTGCGGAGGTTCGCAGCTGGTGACCGTTCCAAATCGCTGGTGGATACCATTGTTGCGACCAGAAGAAGGGGGGAGTCGTATCGGCTAGCATGGAGGATGGATGCCGAGGTCGAAACAAAAGTTCGCGGGGTCATGAACACTTTCGCTGACTCGCTGATAGACAACCCTCCGGCTCCGTCTCCTCCTAGAGATGACCCGTCCCCTCCAGCGACTGCGGCGCCGAGAGCGAAGAGGCCTAGGCAAAAGGGGATTACGATTTCTTCCCCTAGGAGCGCTCCAGCTTCGCCCCCAGCGAGGTCCCTTTCTGTCAAGGACAAAGGTAAGGGTCGTATGCCCGGCAAGGTGCGAAAAGATCTCGCAGTTGAAACCTTCGTTCCATTCAATCAAGAGGAAGAGGAAGAGAGGCAGGAGCCCCAAGCAAGTAATGAAGAAGAAGAAGAAGGAACAGTTGTGATGCGCGAGGAAGAGTCGGGAGGTACTTCCGCCGCATTTTCTTGTCCTTTATCATAACTTCTATGCAGTTCTTTTCTTTGAACCAATTGTATATTCGCAGGTGATGATGATGAAGCCGTTGGTGGCCTCGCGGCTAAGAGGCAAAAGAGAAATGCCCATGCTGGCGTTTCAGATGATCCCATAAGCGAGGATGTTCTTGCTGAATCCCGGAAGACAGCCGCGGAGGCTGCTGCGAGAAGAAGGCAGCGAGAGGAAGAGGAACTCGAGCTTGTGAAACAGCGGAGCCTCGAGGAGCGGCATGTTGACGACTTAGCGCGTCCAACTGGCGAGGAAGACGAGCTTCCCGAAGAAGTGGCTCCTCATGTGGAGGAGGAAGATGAGGTTCCTGGAGAGGACACAGCAGAGCTAGAGCAAGTCCAAGCGGACTTCGCAGAGATCGCAGGTGGCGATAAAGGTGAGATCTTCAATCTCGCAGTTACTTATAGAGATGTAATTGTGGGTGCGTTAAAGCACGGTGTGTCAAAGCCTGACATTCGCCGTTGGTTGGTAAGCAAATGCGGAGAACCCTCAGGTAATTATTTTGAGTGATATGCGCATACTAGGCTTTAGTCACTTGAAGTAAAATCATGACTGGTTTACTCGCGTCCCAGGTCACGCTTCTCTTAAAGATTTGCTTAGTGAAGATACACTGATAGGGCACGGTTCCACGTCCCTAGTGTACGATGAGGATACCTTAATCCCACCTTCGCGTGGAGGTGCTTATTCTTAGCTTTAGCAAAGATAGTGAAATAACTTATAACACAAGTTACCTCATATTGTCGCATTTGGTATCGCAGGTCATGCTGAGGAACCTGAGCTGGAGCAGAGAAGTCAGCCTTCTGCATCCCATGTTCCCATCTCGAGCTCTCATACTGAGAAGCCCGTCGCGGACGCTGGACATGTAAGTGAGCGTCTCGAGGATGTCATCGAGCTCTCCGATGATGTCGAAGCTGATGCTGTGCGGATGGACGAAAGTGTCCGTACTGGTGGTGAGGAGGGAAGGACAAGCGATGCTGCCATTTCCGCATCCGGGAATGTCCGTCCAGCGACCTCGGTTGTGCCTCCGGCGATGACTGAGCCAGGAGCACCTATTCCTGCGTGGAGCATTTGGGGCTCGCAGGTTGGGAATGTAATCGCAGCTGGTGCAGCTTACACTCTTCCTCCTAACTATGAGAGTTTGGAGCTCGCAGCTGATAGGAGAGCCATGGAGCGAGGGCAGTCTTCGAACAACCCGGTGGCTCGCATTCCTTCCATTCATGAAATTCTGGAAGGCACTGGTAAGCAGAGATTTTACCATTCGTACGTCGCATTATTTGCTTGCTAGTTTTGACATCATGACTCGTTTTTGACGTCTCAGGTTTGAAGCAAACCGATGTAGACTGGGTGGTTCGAATGCGCCTCAGATACCCCCGATCGTTTGTGAGGTGTCTGGAGATCAGTCCTTTTGACAGGAGGCTATTCCTTACTGAAGCCATCTGGATACTAGAGCAGCTGTGCGCGGCTACACCTGCGACCATTTCGGCCCAGAGTGCTGAATTGCTGTGTGGCATGTGCCAAAATCTCGTGCTCAAAGTCCAAGGCAGACTTGGCTTTAAATTCCTCAAGGACAGAGTTACACTGATTCGCGCAGCTGTAACTTTGAATCTCGGTCACCAGAATCTCGCAGCTGAGATGCAGAAGGTGGAGCAGCAAAAGCAAAAGGTTGATGAAGCTGTAAAGCTGTATCAGGAAATGAATGCCAAGTGCGAGCAACTGAAGCAAGAAGTGAAACAAGTGGAGAAGCTGAGCGAGCAGTTCGCACCCCAGGACTCCTTAGTCAAAAATTTGTTTTGACTTTTCAAATTTTTGAAAAGAAAACAGGAAAATGGCTGAGACATTAATGTAATGTTTTGAACATTAATGTGATATTGCTAGGGTTTCTCCCCCTTCTTTTTTAACAACAAACAATGAGTTTGCCCGTTTTGCCCCTTTCGGGATTTGATTGGACATTTCTGTGCATATCCACTTATGACATCAGCAATTGATTCTTTGCTTGATTTTCGCGCTAATTTCTCGGCAGATAAGCACGCTTCCGTTGGGAAGTCCATCCGAATCATGACTATCCGTCATTTATTAGGATACGCAACTGAATCGTCGTAGCCTTTAGTAGGGTAATTGATTGTTACCGCTTTTCAAGGCGTAAGTGATTGAACTTACCCTCTTTTTGAATTTGCTGACTCATCTTAAGCAACCGAAGAGTCTCTACAGGGCCTATATAAACCCTGCCTTTGTCATTTGGGTTCTTCATCCCAAACATGTGCTTTGCCGTGAGTCCTTGCGACTGCTGGCTTCAACGCTTGTTTTTCGTTGATTCATGGCAACTTCAGGCTTTGAATCCTGAGTTTGCGCTTTGTGCTATTGAAATAGTTTCCAAGATCCACTTTATGAGGCTTATTGCTGTTTATAACCGTCATAAAGAGGATGCAGATAATACCTCATGTGTGTTCGAAGAAATTTCTTCGTGTATTATGTGTGCAGGTCATGTTTCCGGCCGCCTCGTGGCGAGGTGCAGCGCCGTAGTGACCGTGCTACCGTCTCGTAATGAACGGCGTGATTCTTCTTCAGCAGTAATGAAGAAGAATCCGTCACTTTCATGTTTGTGAGCCCGGGGTGACGAACCGTCGCGTTCATCCCCGTCTACAAGGAGCCCTTGCCCTTTGGAGCTGCTGCTTGCCTGTAGATCGCCGGAACCGGTGGCTCCTTGGGCAAATGTTATGGGGAGCCTATCTGACAACGGTCTTGTCGGATAGCAGAATGCCGAGCGTATGGTTTCATGTGGCTCTTTTCAGAGCGAGATCCCCTTTGCTACAGATGTCACCCACAGATTTGGGCATCGTGTAGCCGGCGCTCGAAGCCAGGGCGGTTCATTCTTTGCAGTCCGGGTTTCCGTATCACGTTTCTGCTGGCTTATCAGCCATTTTTCGAATGTATTGTAAGCCATGTTGGCTGTGTAGTTAGATGCGAGCTTTTCGCTTGTAAGCTGCTATCTAGATAGATAAATTGTAAGTCATTTGACTCACGATGATAAATAGTATTTGTATCAGTTGTTCTTTGCAACAAAATACAATTTCGCATGCGTTTCGGCTTGTTTTGCCTTGCATAACGACATGTAATGATTTCACATATGCGATGTCAATTTACAGATATTTCGCTAGATCATTCGAGATCGTTATTTCGCAGCTGTGCCATCTTGACGGATGGGCTTGTAGTTGGTCATTGTAAATCGTATGAGATCATGTTCACAACGTTGTTATCGTTCCAGATAATTTTCCAGAGATCAATCAAGATCGTTGTGCAAATTGCTATCATAGAAGATAGGCTTTGTTTGAGATCGTTTCTCGCATAAACTGTTATCATAGCAGACAGATCTTTAGAAGATCTAATAAGATAACTCTGCACTCGTGTTGCCATCATATCAGACGGGTTTGGATAATTAACCAAAATTGCTATCGTAACAGATAGGCTTGAGAAGATCATTATAAGATCGCATCTGTATGTCCCGCTATCTCAAGAGATAGGCGTTAGATGATCGATTGAGATCGTTTTTGTATTTCGCTGCTATCGCAAAAGATAGACTTTGGATGATCATGTAAGATCGTGTTTTCGTTTGGGTGCTATCGCAAGAGATAGGCTTTAATGATCACTTAAGATCGTATTTGTATTTGATTGCTACCGTGAGAGATAGGCTTTAGGTGATCTCTTAAGATCGCATTTGCGTTTGGCTGCTATCGTAAGAGATAGGCTTTAATGATCACTTAAGATCGCATTTGCATTTGGCTGCTATCGTAAGAGATAGGCTTTAATGATCACTTAAGATCGCATTTGCATTTGGCTGCTATCGCAAGAGATAGGCTTTAATGATCACTTAAGATCGCATTTGCATTTGGCTGCTATCGCAAGAGATAGGCTTTAATGATCACTTAAGATCACATTTGTAGTGGCTGCCATCGTAGGAGATGGGCTTTAGATGATCACTTAAGATCGCGTTCGCGGGTAACTGCTATCGTAAGAGATAGGCTTTAATGATCGATTAAGATCACATTTGTAGTGGCTGCCATCGTAGGAGATGGGCTTTAGATGATCACTTAAGATCGCATTTGTATTTAATTGCTATCGTAAGAGATAGGCTCTAAATGATCGATTAAGATCACATTTGTAGTGGCTGCCATCGTAGGAGATGGGCTTTAGATGATCGATTGAGATCGCGTTTGCTATCATATGAGATAGGCTTTGATGATCAATTAAGATCGCGTTCGCTATCGTAAGAGATAGGCTTTGATGATCATTTAAGATCGCGTTCGCTATCGTAAGAGATAGGCTTTGATGATCAGTTAAGATCGCGTTCGCTATCGTAAGGGATATGCTTTGATGATCATTTAAGATCGCGTTCGCTATCGTAAGAGATAGGCTTTGATGATCAGTTAAGATCGCGTTCGCTATCGTAAGGGATAGGCTTTGATGATCATTGAAGATCGTGTTTACATTTGTCACTATTGAAGCGCATAAATCATTGTTAACAGTTGTAACAAATTAGATAATCAATATAAACAGCTAATAAATGTAAACTTCTCATTTGGGAGAATTCTTTTATTATGGCATTCTCATATGGGAGAGATAGGATTACAATCCTCTCATATGGGAGAGGAGATTGCGAATATCGTAGCCACATGAGACATTAAGCAACGTTAATCATAAAACGTATGAAACAAGAGAAGTCAGGGATAGTACTTCTTGATCCAGCGCATGTTGACTGAGCTTGGAGTTGAGGTTGTGCCGTGCAACCTTCGTATGCTGCAGTAGCCGCTATCGAAGACTTCTGTGACTTCGAAGGATCCCTCCCAATTAGCTGCGAACTTTGGGTGGGTTGCCTCTCGCATGCAGTGATCAGATGCGCGCAAGACCAGGTCGCCAACTGCGAAATCCCGTTGCTGGACTGTCTTGTTGTAGGCGCGAGCGATTCTTTCTTGGTACCGCTTGTTAGTCCTTTTGGCTTGTTCTCGCTTTTCTTCCAGCAAGATTAAATCATGATCGCGTTGATTTTCGTAGAGCGCGTGAAAGGCCAGCCTTGCCGAATTGACTCTGACCTCCGCAGGTACTACAGCTTCAGCCCCATAACATAGTAGAAATGGCGAGGCCCCTGTGGGTGTCCTTGGAGAAGTTCTGTAGGCCCACAGAGCTATGTTAAGAGAGTCGGCCCACTTCTTGTGGTCATCTGCGACCATCTTGCTCAGAATTCTCAGCAGCGTTTTGTTAGTCGCCTCGGCTTGCCCGTTTCCCTTTGGATAATAGGGGGTAGAGCATACCTGCCTGATATTGTACTCCGCAAGTTTTGTAGCTACCTGACGATTAACAAAAGGAGTACCGTTATCTGAAAGAATAGTATTCGGGATTCCGAACCTGCATACGATGTTTTCCTGGATGAAGTTGACCACAGCCAGCGCGTTTGCCGTCTTCAGTGGTATTGCTTCCACCCATTTGGTGAACAGCTCAGTTGCGGTGAGAATGAAATGGTTCCCATGTGACGTTGGTCGGATGGGGCCAATGAAATCCAAAGCCCATGTGTGAAATGGCCATGGCGTTCCTAGTGCATGTAGGTCCACGGCGGGAGCGTGCACTAGGTTCCCTTTGAATTGGCATTCTTGGCAGCGTCGCACCTTGGTGCGGCAATCGACTTCCATCGTGGGCCAGAAGTATCCAATTGAGAGAAGCTGTCTGCATAATTTCGCACCTCCCTGGTGTTCCGCCTGGTGGGAGAGGTCCATGACTTCTTGTGCTTCCCTATCGTCTAGGCATCGCAGCAAGTTGCCTTCATGACCTTTTCGCCAAAGCAGATTTTCTTGAACCACATATCGAGAAGCTTTCCTCTTCAATTTGTCTGCCTCTTTTCTCGATTCGGGTATAGTGCCTTTGGTGAGGAATTCAAACAATGGCTTTCTCCAGTCTGTGTCGTCGTCGATTAGAGCGACAAGAAGAGAATCTTTGATTAGTGCGCAACTTTCGCACTTCCCTTGTATCAGGGCTGCGGCTGTAGACATGCTTGGCCAATGGATGCCGTATCTCTGAGCTTTCCTGTAGATTGACACCTCGCTTTCTCCGCAAGCGTGCTGGTGAATCTTTTCTAACAGCTGTTGTCCCTCTTGTTCGGAGACACATCGCATGAGTATTCCTCCGGGACCCTTGTAGTAAAGGGTGTTGTCGTGGATACAGTATCCTTTCGTGAGTGCCCAGCCCTCGCTGCTGGTGCCTTTCGCAATAGCTTGCAGGATTGCTTTTCGCCAGTCTGCGTCATCCATGTGTTCGTCGTCGCACGCATCTTCTGTTAATGCCGACGATGTTCGCACTTCGATGGAAATCCTTGCGGGGCATTTGTCTATGCTGACCTTAGATCCCAGAGTTGCTAAGGCGTCTGCATGCCTGTTGTCCGCTCGGGGTTTGTGCTCGTATTTCACGTCGCAGAATTGCTGCATCAGCTTTTGCACTAGGGTGCGGTATGGTAGGAGGTTGATCTCCTTTAAACCATATTCGCCCGAGGCTTGTTTAACAATCAGTTTGGAATCTCCCATGACTGTTAAGTTGCTCACTTCCAAAGCTTTCGCCGCACGGAGTCCCGCGATCAGAGCCTCGTATTCCGCCTCGTTGTTCGTGACTGTGAAGTTGAGTTTTGCGGACATCTGTATGACTTCCCCGTCCGGCTTTGTCAAGACTATCCCAATGCCTCCACCTTTTCTGGTTGACGAACCATCGAAGTGGAGGGTCCAATAGGGCACGTCGATCGCGTAGATTTCAGGGCCTTCGAGTTCTTCCTCGATCACAGGTTCGTGACTGTTGTCAGGAAATTGTGCCAGCAGATCTGCTACCGCCTGCGACTTGATCGCTCTTGGTTTTACGCACGTGATATCGTATTGAGAGATGGTCATGTACCATTTCGCCAATCTCCCGCCCGGAGTAGTGTGAGTTAGCAGGTATCTTATGGGGTCGCTTTTGGTGACCACCACTACTTTGTGCGATGCAAAATAGTGTCTCAACTTCTCTATTACGAAGAATAAGGCAAGGCAATGACGTTCGATGTCCGTGTACCTTGATTCAGCAGGCTGCACAATGCGAGAGATGTAATAGATAGGCCTCTCTTGTCCCTCATATACCTGGGCCAAGAGTGCTCCTATAGATCTCCTTGTTGATGTAAGATATAGCAGCAGCGGCGATCCCAGTTGAGGCGCGATCATAATCTTCGGGGATGTAAGTATCTCCTTTAGCTTTTCGAATGCCGCTTCATGGTCAGGAGCCCAGTTGTACGCGGCGTCCTTCCTGAGAAGAGTGCTGAAACAGCATGTGATTTCGGCGATTGCCGGGATGAATCTCCGCAGATATGACAATTTTCCCAAGAATGTTTTCAAGGTACTTTGGTCTTGAGGTGGTGTCATGCTGGTGATGGCTGACACTTTCGCAGGGTCAGGCTCAATTCCTTGGCGATGGACTACGCATCCCAGAAACTTCCCCGAAGTCACGCCGAACGCGCATTTCATGGGGTTCATTTTCAGTTGAAAGCTCCTGCATCTGTTGAATACCTTTCGCAGGTCTGCAAGGTGATCTGCTTCATGCCTGGATTTGACTACCAGGTCATCCACATAGAATTCCACTTCTTTGTGCATCATGTCGTGGAATAGGGCCATCATGGCCCGCTGATAGGTTGCGCCTGCATTCTTAAGACCGAATGGCATTACCGTATAGTTGAATACCCCCACGGGAGTGATGAATGCAGTTTTCCTTGCATCTTCGGGATCCATCTTGATTTGATTGTACCCGCTGAAGCCGTCCATGAAACTGAACATGCGGTGGCCTGCTGTTGAATCAATGAGTAAATCGATGTTAGGCAGCGGGAAATCGTCCTTAGGACAGAAGCGATTAAGATCTCGGAAGTCCACGCAGATGCGGAGCTGTCCGTTCTTCTTTACCACTGGCACGATGTTGGCCAGCCATGTGGGATGGTGATTGGGCTCTATGAACTTGGCATCTAGGAGTTTGACAATCTCCTGTTTGATCTTCACGTTGAGCTCTGGCCTAAAGCTTCTGGTGCTTTGCTTGACCGGTTTAGACCCTGGGATGATGTCTAAACGGTGCATGGTGATGTTCGTGTCCAGACCCGGCATCTCGTCGTATTCCCATGCGAACACGTCCTTGTATTCAGTTAGGAGCTGCAGTAGTCCTTGTTCCTCTTCGCTTGTGAGGTCCGCACTCAGGAAGACTGGTCTTTTCTTTTCCTCGTTCGGGCTGAGGAACACTTCCTTAAGCTCTTGCTTTTGTGGTCTTGGCCTGTCTTCCATGCATTCGGGGGCTTCTTTAAGTTTCTCCTCTGGAGTGCCCTGTGTTGGCTCTTCCGTGAGCGCAACTTGCTCGATTTGATTGATTTGCCCAGGGACATCCCCATGCCCGTGTGAGGACGTCCCCGCGCACCTTCATATGCGATAGCATTTCTTCCCGTTGGCGTAGAAGCTCTCTATCTCCTTGCCCTCGGGGTCGTGCTTTGCGATCCTCTTCAGAGTGTAGACACTCTTGCGATGATATGCGATGCGCGGCGCCTCTTCGTGGGTAGGCGGCTTTTCTTCGGTGTCTCCCCTTGTCACCATCACGCCTGCAGGTGACTGGTCCTTGATGTCCTCCCAGAGAGGTAGAGGAGTAGGGTTGAATGGTCCGGGTGTTTGCTCGTCCGCCATCTCGGTGAACCACACCGCCTCGCTGAGATGCGCTTCGTCTAAGTTGAACGGGTTAGTTGAGGCCGGTATCTCGACAATCCTGTCGTTCCAGATAGCTTTCATCACTTGGTGAGCCGTTGAAGGGATTGCGTCAAAGCGATGAATCCAGGCCCGACCTATGATCATGTGGTATGTGGTGTTCGCGTCTATGACATAGAACTTCGCCGAGCACTTGATTTTGCCGATCTGAACGCCCAGGCGGATCCACCCGATCGTCATTCTGGAATCGCTTCCGAATCCCACCAGCGGGGATGGACGCTTGACTACCTTGTGCTCGGGGATCCCTGCTAGCTTCAGTGTGTGGAGTGGAACAACATTGACCGCTGCTCCTCCATCGACGAATGCTCGCTTGAATTCGACGCCGTTGATGATGGCGGTCACGTACAGGGGCCTCTGGTGGCTCGCATCTGTCTTTTTGTCGCTGGCAGAAAAGGTCATAATCTTTTCTGTGGAACGGGACGCCCTGACGACCTTCCCGTTGGAGACCACGAGGTCCTCCTCGTAGTCCTCTGCTACCCTTAAGATTGCTTTTGTCATGTCCGCTCGACATTTTTCGGAGAAGTTCATCTCGTTGAAGAATCTGTCGAAGCCGTGCGACCCTTTCATGCGGTCGGCACGCTCATCTTCCGTGTCCATGCTGTAGTCTTCATCTTCATGGACTTCAGCAACGATGGGCAGACGATCCTCTGCGACTTCTTCCAAGTCGACTATCGAGATCATGGCGACCTCTTTGCCTTTTGAGCCCGAATCTGTATGGGCAGGCAGCGGGTTGTTGCGCACATCCTTCCGATGGTCGCTGACGATGAGTTCGCCGCTCTTCATCTTCTGATCGAGTGCGAATCTGAGTTTCTTGCACTCGGCTGTGTGGGTGCATGATCTTGCCGTGGTATTCGCACCACTTAGGGTCCCTCGTCATCTCCTTGGAGGGTGCTTTCTCGAGCGGTGGGAGGACGCCGTCCTTACGCCACTGTCTGCAGAGATCGCTTGCCTCCTCCACCGAGCAGGGCAGGGGCGGTGCGTCGAAGTTTGTAACTTTTGCTTGCTTCTGGGGCGAAACTGCATTGACCTCAGCTTCGCGTCCTCGCTTGTAGCCGAATCTGCCGATCTTGTAGGTGGTGCCGCTCGCAGGTCGTTCTGGAGCGCTCTTCTTTCTCTGTCTCTCGACGATGGGCTCGATGTTCATCGTGCATTCGATGAGCTTTGAAAATGTGGGTGTTTGCAAATTGATTAGCATGCTCTTGTACTCATCTCGCATGCACTGCAGGCATATCTCTACGAGCCGACTCTCGAGCATTGGGTCCTTGCATTCTAAGGATTTCGCTCTGAATTTCTTGATGAAAGTGATTCCATCTTCCTCGCGTTTCTGATACATCCGCGAGAGGTGGATCATCGTTACCTTCTCTTCCATCTGGAAGAACTTGGTGTAGAACTTCTGGACCATGTCGTCCCAAGTCTTCACAGATCCGGGCTCCAACGTCCGGTACCATTTGTATGCTACATTCCCAAGAGTCTTTGGGAACTCTCGCATCAGCAGTTTGGGATCAGCTCCGTATGGACCCATGACATCGATGAAACGCATGACATGCTCATGGGCGTTTCCATTGACGTCTTCGAACTTGTCCCATTTGGGAGCCTTGTAGCCTGCCGGGTTAGGCATGAGATAAATTTCTCGTGGGATGGGTGGATCGTTGTCTAGCTTCGGGATGATGGTATCCGCGAGCGATTGATGAGCTAGGATGGAGTCCACGCGCTTCTGCAAGGATGTCATGCATTCTGGGAGGCTTCCCTCGGTAGCTGCCGGAGGGGCTGCCGTAGGCGGTGGCGATACATATGTCGCCGGAGGATTGAGAGTGTATTGGCTACCCACGTTTCCCCATATGGTCGCCGGTGGAGGCAGAGTGTACTGCAAAGTTGGGTTAGACGCCAAAGCCGTGGGCTGAGAGGCGTGAGCGGCAGGGGGTAGCATTTGCGCTGTTGATCCTTGGATCGAAGGCAGCTGCGCGGCTGACGGTGGAGTTTGCAGATGAGGGTTGGGAGGCGTGGCCGATACTCCCAATCCTGGAGCAGTAGGGGTTCCTCCTCCCTGAGGTGTGGCGGTACCTGGTGGAGGATTTGGCGCAAGGGTGCCCAGAACGGCCAAGATCCGCTCCAACTGCGCAGATTGAGACTTGAGAGCTTTTGCCTGACTTTGGACCGTGGCGTCCAAAGACTCCAAAGTTGGTGCCTCGCCGGGAGTCGTCGGAGTACGGCGGACTTCGTCTCCCGAGGGAGTTTCGGTGGAAGGCGACCGGTTGCTGACATCATCCTCCTGAGACATGGTTGCTTTTGCTGGTAAGATTCACGTCGGGTTCACCAAAATGTGCACAAGAGATTCCGGCAGGGAGACCTCCGTGTACACCGTACGTAGTGGATCAGGGATCGCACAGGAAGAATAGGGGTGTGTGTAGGGAGAGAGTAAGTCAGTAGCAATGTCTGAGAGAGAGACAGAGGTTTGGCAGAGCTTCCGCGTATGGCCGTGTTGTCCTCCTTTGTATGGAAAGGTTAACGATGTATATATACTGGAGAACATGACCGTTGTAGTGTGGTTAATGCGCCCATTAATGGCGGCTTAATTAGCTTAACCATAACGGCACGTTCGTCCGAGTATATAGGAACCGTTAGAGCACGTGGTGCGCGAGTACCGGAACCGTTACGAGGTTGACCGGGTTTGACCGGATTGACCGGGTCTAGGGAGCTCGTGCCATAAATCTCTCAAAACAGTTACTAAAGGTCGCGCGCGGGCTTGGCTCGCACACGACAGGGCTTACTCTAGCCTCCAAACCACAAAGTCCCTACAAGTCCCGTGCAGTGGTATGCGAGGGCTCTGTCTCGCAGCCCCCACATGGATCAGCTCGGCTGGTGATCCTGTGTGTGTGGAGCACAATATGGTGTGCTGGATGGTTGCCACGTGGCCTAGATCTGCCATGTCATAAAGCAGTATCTACACCACTCAAAATCTCTCCAAAAATCTCTCCAAAGCCACATAGTGAACCCACACAATCTGGATATCCAAAAAAATACTCCTCAAATACAACACAGTGAAGCAACATACTTTACAAGAGAGAGAGAGAGGCAGTGAAACCCACAGTTAGATGAAACCCTAGTTCTTACAAACCCAGGAAACCCTCTCAAATCAACCACATAAACCCACCGACGTGCAACAAAAAGTCGCGAACTTTACAAGAAACAGAGAAAGAATGCGTACCGTCGTCCATCGCGTTCAATCCGCTCCAATCCGACCAATTTCGGAGTTGTTTAACACGGGAACGAGCGCGATGAAGAAATGGCGACAGACTGATGAAAGTCACTGGCTTCAACGCGACGGGACCGACCGACGATGAAGAGCTTCAGATCGACGGGCTTCACTCCGGCGATTTCACCCCCTCTCTCTCTCCAAACTCTCTGTCGACCGATTGATGAAACTGAAGGGATTAGATCTGACCCCTCACGTTTCTTACAGTAGTAATAATGGCGGTCGTATGTGGTGGTTGGGTGATTTGACCTGAGGGGTATTTAAGTCATTTAAAAAAATGAAATTATATAATAACAAAACTAGAGGTTAAAAACGAGGGGCAATATAGTAAAATAACAGCGTCTGTTAGTCGCCGTTACTCTCCATCCTTTACCAGGGGTGCAAAAGGTCATTTTCCATAAATCAGGGGGGAAAATGTCTTTTCCCCATAGATGGAGGGTGCAAACTGTCTTTTACCCAAATTTAAAATATAACTCTTAAATTACTCTTTCACCAGTTCCCAACTCTATAGTTTGGCCCCAGAGAATATAGATATGAAATCAAGATAGACAAGTCTCACCAAAAAAACTGGAAAGATTTGGAATTTTAGGTGTGGCGGTAGTGGGCGGCACCGGTGGAACCGTGGAAGAGACGATCATTGTAGTTTAGTTGCTAGATGGTGATAAAAAAGAATTTGGCAAACTCTAGGAGGATAACGGACGCTTACAACCCGTTAATTTTGATGCGAAGACACTTTCACTTCTTCGAGTTTGGGAAATGAAACTTTTACCCTTTATCAGATCATACAAGCGTGTTTACACCAAAAAATATTCTACCACACTCACCCTATATTTGCTATGGTAGAGATAAAGATTTTGCACGTTATAGAAATCTTGTACTTTATTAAAGGTAAAATTTCCTACTTCTTCGTTTTTGAAATCCGGACAAGTAGTTTTAAAATATTGCAGTCGGGCCTAATAACCATATATTATTGAAACAAATCTTACGATGACCTGGAGTATCTCTTTTTTTATCTTTTATTTGTCTACTTATAAAGACAAACGAATTATAAAATGTAAACTTTTCGAAAAGATTCTAACGAAAACATATGGTTGCGTGTACAAATAATATGTTATGTTAAAACTTGCTTTTGGTTTGTTAATGTCGTTTAGAGATGCAAAAGGTGATACTAACAGAGTACCTAATTTGACACTAGCATAAACGACATTTTTAAAAATGTCATCAAACACAAACATGGCACGACGTAAACTCTCAAATTGCATTTGTCTGTAATACCAAAACCCATATTTCTGTGATAATAGAAGTGTATGGAAAGTATACCAAGGTTTTTGAGGTTTTTGACATGGATATCTGGCCGCCATATGAGGCACAAAATAAAAATAAAAATCTTGCACCTTCTAAATACCTTCACTTTCTCTAAACAAAAACTACGGTGCTGAGAAATGCGTTATGACTTTGCCAATTTTACACTAGGGTAGTAGATAGCTGTGTCAATTTTACAGTGGAGACTAGAAATCAAATCCAACAAGCTAGGTCCAAATCGGTTCTTACTATATATCGCAAATTATATCTTCTTATTGGGCTACCACCGGCGGGTTGGGGCACATAGTTGAAATGAGGGACTATATATCGCAAATTATATCTTCTTATTGGGCTACCACCGGCGGGTTGGGCCACATAGTTGAAATGAGGGATTCTAACGGCATTTTCATTTGCCGGAAGATCCAAACTCATCCCTTTTGCGATTTCACCTAAAGTTGCATGATACGGGTCAACCGTATCTTCATTATCATTTAGTATTTATTTATTTACGTAACAGTTAGTTAATTAATTAATTTATCTAATTAGTTGTTAATTAGCTATTTTAATGATACTAGTAGAAAGCACGTGCTTTGCACGTGAGAGATCTTTATTTGTAGGTTTAGATAAACATATTTCATTAGAAATTACAATAAACACAAAAATTACATAAATTTTATTAAAATTAGTTAAATACACAGTGTGTGTGTTTATATTGATATAACAAATTTTCTATTATAATTATTCAAATGAACGTATAAAAACGAATTGTGGACCGTGATAGTCAATCTCAATCAATGGTAGTTTTTATGTATGTGTTTATTTTTTATATAACGATGTAGTGTAGTATATGAAACGTCAAACAACTTAGCGTTAATGAAATCGAGACTGAAACATAACCCTAGAGAATCATGCAATTCATTACCCAAATCATCACACAATTTAAGCAGAAACCCAAACCATAAGAATCAGTCATATCACCAAAACCCACAATAGCAGTAGGTGAAAGAAATGAACCTTGATGACAATAGAACTATACAGAATTGAAACTTAAACTGCATCTGGAACGGTTATTCTTTTTCGGGGTTGAGAAGACCACACACAAAACAAAAGGCCTTCTCTTCAAGCGCCTACAATTGCTAGGGTGTTACATAAGTGGAAGCAATCTATTTCTACTACTTATTGAATATCTTCATAATTTAGTTGGCTCGGCTTGGCTTGGATTGCCAGACCCGTAATATTTAGGCTATCAAAATGAAGCGACAAACATAAGGGAAACAGTAAACACAACAGTTCATATTATTCTATTACTACTTGAAACTGACGACAAAATGAGTAGCAAACGGTGAAACAATGAAGTGACAAACATAAGACAGAGAATAAATCCTTGTTTGCAAGGAAGAGTCCCCACCTCTGCTCGCCCTAGGAACTCGAGATCTGCTTAGCCTTCCACCCTCCCACTATGTCGTTATAACCGTCCTAAATAAAGAAGGTAACAACAACGAAGAGAAGAAGAAACGAATAGAAACTAACTCACTTCAGAGAAATCATTTATAAATACTTCTTTCTGCTGCTCGGTTTCATCTGGTTCTCAACTTTCAAGAACTGGAGCACAGAGAATTAGTAGCTAGTTCAGTTTAAGAAACCATCTCACTTCATACAATAGGATATTACAGAAATGAGAAACAAGAACGTGATATGTTCGAACCTCAGCGACGACCTCACTGAAAACAACATCTCTAAACATCTGTAGATTACACCAAACAAATGAGATTTGAGTAAAAAAATATGCTGTTTTTTAGGAAGAGAAAAGATGAATAAAAAGTAAAATTGGTACATTGATTCATACCCGTCCATACGCTTGTACACTGTGGAGATCATAACCTCTGCTTGATATAAGCATCAAATTTCGGTGTTGAAGGCTCTGAGTGATGGAAAAAAAACGGCTTCAAGAAATCAATTGAGTAAAGGGTGGAGTTACTCAGCAATCAATAAAAATTGTGGGTTACCAAATATCATTCAATTGCTATTGAGTGATGGAAAAAGAAACGGCTCCAAGAAATCAATTGAGTAAAGTGTGGAGTTACTCAGTAATCAATAAATATTATGGGTTACCAAAAATCATTCAATTGCTCTGCAATAATTAGCTCAGGGGTATTGTTGGTATTCGAAAAAAGAAGGAAACACCTCAAGTGAAAAAACACTTGAAGTGGTTAAACACTAATAACTCCTTCACTCTTTTTAGTAGTAGAGATATTTATTTAATTAGTCGAACCGGATTTTCTGTAACGATTCTCTCCTGAACCCGTTAGATCGAACAGTCTAAATTAGAGTAGCATTTTTTTCTATTTAAACAATGTAATCACTCATTTTTTACAATCAGTTAAGAAGAAAAATTTAAGTGTGTGTTAATTTTTTGTTTTTTCCTGTTTGTGTGCCCGATCGATAGCGTTCGGCTATCATTGCATAAGGAGAATTGGGCTGCACTTCTGTAATACGTGGAAAACACATCCACCAAACTGGGCCTGTTCTATTTTATGTGATGATGTAATGGGCCTTATTGCCATTACTTCTTAATCCAATGGGTGTACTTCTTTAAATTTTTTATTATTATTAACTTTTTTTTTTAGAAAAGTCCAATGGGTGTACTTCGAAAGACATATATCTTCTTATTTGCATAGCTATTGCATTAGATATGAAACGACATTTCTTACTATAAAACGAAACTAACATAGCCCTCACTATACTCAGTTTTTTGTTTCAGTAAAAAAAAACGTGTAAAAAAGTCTCGTGAAATTCAACTTTTTCCTTAAACAAATTCTATACTACAAGTGGAAATTCAAAATCCAAAAGTTGACGAGAAAATTCAAAATAGATTAAGAGTTCAATAAATTAAGATTCTAGAAAAAGTCATACTAAACTCCTTACACGTATTAGACATATGGTCTGGACCAGCAAAGCCCAAAGACCTCATGGATTCAAGAGAAGCCCAATAAGGCCTGCTGTACTCTCACTTTAGTCAAGCCCATTACTATGGCTAGCCCACTCTCTTTAAACCGTGTAAACCCTAATCTAGATCCTTCTACACGGTTCTATTGGAACGACTCTCTTTGTGACCGTTCATTCACTACTGTATAACTCTTTGGTTTCTCCGCTTGGCTCAATACAATGAATGTGACTCTTCTCTCTCTAAACATTTGTTCTGCATCTTTTCTCTCTGGTTTTGCAAAGTCTATTATGGTATCAGAGCTATGAATACGCTCTCTACAACCACCATGCCGCCGGCGGCTTCAAATCCGTTGGCTATTCTTTCTAATATACACAATCTTTTACCAAACAAACTTGATTCCACCAACTATGTGGTTTGGAAACACCAGTTATCTTCTATTTTACGGATTCAGTCTTTGTTTGGTTTTGTTGATGGCACACATGCTTGTCCTCCTCAGTTTCTTACTGCCGATGACGGCACCGTCTCATCGAAGGTAGATCCGCTATTCACGGCCTGGCAGATGCAGGACCAAGCTATTTTAACACTGATTAATGCTACTCTTTCTCACGAAGCACTATCTCAAGTTATTGGAGTCACTAGTTCTAGATCTGCATGGTTGATTTTAGAACACCGTTATGCCTCACTGTCTAGATCCAATATTTTACAGTTAAAATCTGATTTGCAAACTATCAAAAAGCGTTCAGACTCAATTGATTTATACATGCAGAAGCTTAAATTGCTTCGAGATCGATTAGCCTCTTCTTCCGTTTTGATCGATGATGAGGATATGTTACTCTATGCCGTTAATGGCCTTCCACCAGAGTACAACTCCTTTAGATCGTCTCTTCGGATTAATTCCGACCCCATTTCTTTTACTGATCTACATGTTCTTCTTCGTTCTGAAGAACAAATGTTGGAATCCCAGATCTCTAACCACGATCCAAACCCTACCGCCTTTTATACCACCTCCTCTCGTGGCGGCAGAGGTGGGGGTGGTGGCGGCAGTGGCCGAAACCCTAATTTCGGTCAACGGGGTGGCCGATTTAATGGTCGTGGTGGTCGCTTTGACCAAAACCGAGGTAGATCCGGTTCTTTTCGAGGGGGCGGCGGCCGAAACCCTAACCCTAATTTTCAAAGGGGGGGTGGTCGATCTAATGGACACTCTGGTTATGGTGGATTGAGTTATGGTGGTTCTTATGGTGGTTCTGGTTATGGTTCAAAAAGTCAAAATCCACCAATTACTTGCCAAATCTGTGGCATGGACTATCACTCAGCAATTGATTGCTGGCATCGCATGGACTTTGCCTATCAAGGCAAGAACCCACCTGAACAACTCTCTGCAATGGCGGCTCACTCTCATCCATCTACCTCTACTGCTACTTCTCCAAATTATTGGTTGACGGATACCGGTGCTTCTAACCATATGGTGTCCGATCTCCAAAATTTGTCTATCTCTGAACCCTACACTGGTTCAGATCAAGTTCAAGTTGGTAATGGTCACTCCCTCTCTATCAAGAACACTGGTACTGCTCTTTTATCTCTTGCTAATCATTCTTTAAAATTGTCAAATACATTGCATGTTCCATGTCTTTCTGCAAATCTGTTATCTGTCAATAAACTCTGCACTGAACACAATTTGAATGCCATTTTTGATGCCCACTCGTTTTGTCTTCAGGACAAGGCTACGGGTCAGATTATTTACAAGGGTTTGAGTGAAAATGGTGTCTACCCAATTTCTTCTCTCTCTGTGTTATCTTCTTCTCCACAAGCTTATCTTGGCCACAAAGTTCAGTCTACTCTGTGGCATAATCGCCTGGGTCATCCTACCAATGCTGTTTTGAACAAATGTGTTCACAGTTCTACTTCTGATAATTTTGTTTGTCAATCTTGTTTACAAGGAAAAATGTCTAGGTTACCATATCAAAAGTCTACTTTTACTGCATCAAAACCTTTATATTTACTTCATAGTGATGTTTGGGGACCAGCTTCACTTAAATCATTTAGTGGCTTTCGCTATTATGTTTTGTTTATTGATGATCTGTCACGCTTTACTTGGCTCTTTCCATTACAAAATAAATCTGAAGTTGTTGTTTTATTTCCTAAGTTTAAAAAATTTGTTGAGAAATTACTGAATCACTCTATTACTGTTCTACGTTCTGATGGGGGTGGAGAATTTACTTCCTTTTTGTTTCAAAAAATATTAAGTGATAATGGAATTAGTCAACAAAAATCATGTCCATATACTCCCCAACAAAATGGGGTTTCAGAACGTAAACACCGTCACATTGTTGAAACTGCAATTACTTTAATGCAAAATGCTAGCTTACCCAAGTTGTTTTGGTATCATGCTATAGCAACAGCTACTTACTTGATTAATCGCATGCCTAGTAAAAACACCAACAACAAATCACCATTTGAGATTTTATTTAAAAGAAAACCTGATTACAATCAATTAAAAGTGTTTGGGTGTGCTTGTTTTCCTTGTCTTAAACATTATAACAAATCAAAACTTGATCCGAAAACTAAACAGTGTGTTTTTCTGGGCTATGCAGAGGGGTATAAAGGTTATTTATGTTATGATCCTATCTTACAAAAATTTTATGTGAGTCGTGATGTAATCTTTGATGAATATCTGTTCCCTTTTTCTGCTTCTAACACTAACAAAAACCCTAATTCTTCTAACAATGTCTCTATTCCTACTGTTTCTGATAATTCTATCAATACTGACTTCTTTTCTGCTTCCACAGGTCCCTCTGGAAGCAATACTCACTGTCCCTCCCCCCACCACGTCCCTCCCCCAGGATTTACAGATACTACACCTATTTCTGAGAGGTGTCCCCCTGAGGAGCAGCCACCTGGAGTTCCTCCACTCACTCCAGATACTACTCTCACAGATACTACTTTGAGAAACTCCAGCTTGGGCGTGGCTCCTCAACCGGGTCCCTCAATGATGACTAACCATCACTCTACTCCTCCCACAACCCAGTCGGGTCATCAACCGGGTACAAACCCAGCTCCTCTTTCGGGTCACCCGATGAAAACCATAAGTAAATCTGGTATTTTCAAGAAAAAATTATTATTTACTGCTTCTACTGGTTTTAATGCTACTGTTTTACCTTCTTCTGATCCTTCTTCTTTCAAAGAAGCTGTTCAACATCAGCAATGGCAAACTGCTATGGCTGATGAGTTCAACAGCCTTCTTAAACAACAAACTTGGACATTAGTCCCTAAACCCATTTCTGCTAATGTTATCGGCAATAAATGGGTATTTAAAACTAAGTTTCACCCAAATGGTTCAGTTTCACGTTATAAAGCTCGTTTGGTCGCCAAAGGGCTCCACCAAACCCCTGGCTTAGACTTTGACGAGACTTTTAGTCCCGTTGTTAAACACACTACTGTTAGATGTATTATTGCTCTTGCAGCTTCTTTTGATTGGCCTCTTCGCCAACTTGATGTGAAAAACGCGTTTTTACATGGTCATTTACGTGAAACGGTCTATATGCAGCAACCTCAGGGGTTTATTCATCCCCAATATCCCAATTATGTGTGTAAATTGAACAAATCAATTTACGGGCTCAAACAAGCCCCTCGCACTTGGTTCGAAAGATTTACTGTTTATTTACATTCTCTTGGATTTGTTACTTCTTATGCGGACTCTTCTCTTTTCATACGTCACCATCACAACACCATAACTGTTTTATTATTGTACGTTGACGATATCATAGTTTCTGGAAATGACTCTCAATATATCAACTTTCTTGTTGCTAAACTAGGAACAGAATTTGAAATGTCTGATTTAGGAACACTCACTTACTTTCTTGGATTACAAATTTCAAAATCTTCTCAAGGCATTCTTATTCACCAAGAAAAATATATTTCTGATTTACTTTTTCGCTACAATATGCAAAATTGTAAAAGTTGTCCTACTCCACTTGCACCTGGTGTAAAATACCACATTTTAGATGGCACACTTCTTCCTAATCCTACTGTTTTTCGTCAATTAATTGGTGCTCTTCAATATCTCACTTTCAGTCGTCCTGATATTGTTTTTGCCGTAAACCACCTTTGTCAATTCATGCAAAATCCAACTGACTTGCATTTATCCGGTGCTAAACGTATTTTACGATACCTTCAAGGGACAAAATTACATGGTTTATTTTATCACAAAGGATCCTCACCATTACATGTTTATACTGATGCGGACTGGGCTGGAAACCCAACAGACCGACGTAGTACTACCGGTCTTGTTGTGTTTCTTGGGCCCAATCCTGTGCATTGGGCTTCAAAAAAACAGCCCACTATAGCCCGCTCCTCTACCGAGGCAGAGTATCGGGCCCTTGCAACTGCTGCAGCTGATATCTCTTGGTTCAAAACTTTGTTTAGAGATTTAAAATTTCGTCTTTCCGAACCTCCAACTATTTGGTCCGATAACAGGTCTGCTCTCGCCTTAACTGCAAACCCTCTTTTTCACGCTCGCACTAAACATATAGAGTTAGATTACCACTATGTCCGAGAAAAGGTTTTACTCGACATCTTACAGTTGGTTTTGTTTCAGGAAAAGATCAGACAGCGGATATCTTCACCAAAAGCTTGCATCCAACTCAGTTTGCCACCTACAAGAGTAAACTCATGGTGCAGCCTCAACCACCATGAGTTTAAGGGGGAATATTAGACATATGGTCTGGACCAGCAAAGCCCAAAGACCTCATGGATTCAAGAGAAGCCCAATAAGGCCTGCTGTACTCTCACTTTAGTCAAGCCCATTACTATGGCTAGCCCACTCTCTTTAAACCGTGTAAACCCTAATCTAGATCCTTCTACACGGTTCTATTGGAACGGCTCTCTTTGTGACCGTTCATTCACTACTGTATAACTCTTTGGTTTCTCCGCTTGGCTCAATACAATGAATGTGACTCTTCTCTCTCTAAACATTTGTTCTGCATCTTTTCTCTCTGATTTTGCAAAGTCTATTAACACGGTCATTACACGAAAATTATTCCGGCCTACTTTCTTTGATAATGAAACGTTAGACATCCTATGAATTTGTGATAGACATCATGGTATTAACTAGTATTAGACTATTAGTATAAGTAAGGTTCTGGAACTGTATAAGTAAGGTTCACTTGGTAGATTTAAACGTATCAGGTTGTGTACATGGAGATGTAATAAATAGAGAAAATGACTTCTTCGACACGCTCATGAAACATGAGAACATAGAAGACAAGGACCATATGTTGTTACGCGTATTATATTAAGATGAGTGTGTGTGGACAATTGTGCGCATTATGGTAAGAAAAAACGCTATCAAGATGGTGTGGGGCGTGGTACAAGCGCCTAATTGTTCTTTAAACATGAGGTTAGAATGAAGCGGGGATTGGGGTTTTTAATGTAATATTATTCCATGTATGTAATCAGGCAGCCAAACTAAGAGTAGGAATAATAACTACGAATCATTTTGGTTGCCCTCTCCTCCACTCGAAACACTTCACTGTTGGCCTTTGTATGGCCTTTGTCTGCATATGATGGTACGAGAAATTCGGTGACTGTTTGGTATGCAAGTTTTGGTTTTTATTTGATGATGTAATCGATCTTAGGGCTAGTTTGGGAATGCAGTGGCGGTGTTAGAAAGTTGCCGTGTAAAAATATTGTAGAAAAGCTGCTATGAATTCTTGATAAAATGTTATTTGATAAATATGACGAAAAAGCTGATGTAAAATATTAATATAGTAATTTTGTGTTTGGTAAAATCCACTGTGAAATTACTGTTAGAGGGTAAAATGACAAAAAGATATGAGACGTGTCATTTCCGTAAAAATAACTATTTATATTTTAAAAAATTATAAGGTTAAAATCGGTTGTAGACAAATTAATCAAAGTCACTTTCTGAAAAGCATCTCCCCCCCCCCCCCACCCCTTGCTTCCTGAAACTGCTGTGACACAACAAAAACTATCCGAAAAAGCAGAAATTTTATTTTTACTAAACACATTAAAATTGTTTTTGCTGTTGGAAAGTAGCTGTACTGGTAGCAGAAGCATTCCCAAACTCACCCTTAGTGCCAAGGAATGTACTTCAAAAAGTCACTATATTTGCATAGCTATTGCATTAGATATGAATACGACATTTCTTACTATAAAACGAAACAAACATAGCCCTCACTACAACATTGCAAAGTGACACAAGAAAATGAGATTTAATGACACAAGGAAACAAGATTTAATCTCACAAATTTGGAAGGACATCACTTGGGCCTTATCTCAATTCCTTCAACCACAAGCCCACCTTTCAAGTGAGAACCTCGTACTTCTCTAAGACTCATTTTCACCTCTTTCCCATCGCAAACACTACTATTAGTCTTGAATTCGCCTAACCAAATCTCCAACCACCCATCTTCCCTCACACATGGAACAATCATTTCTTTACTGCCAACCCTCTTTGGCATGCAAATTTCTCTCCCAATTTCCGGCGACGAGAATCGTACCGGGCCACCGGATTTGTAGTCTCCGATCTCAACCGATGCCTCCGGTGGAACCGTATCCAAACCATAGGCCCTGTTGGAGATTTTGAAAATAAGATAGGCCTCATAAGTTGTGTCTGGCGATAACATTCGTGTTGGGATACTGCCGCTGATCTCTAACCACCATGTAGTCACCAACTCAACTACTTTCTCGAATCTGTTCAGTGAAGAAGTACATGTATCTTATTATATTTGACTTCAAAGAAATTACATTTACATAAAATAATTAGAACGAACCTCGATTGAAGAAATGGCTTCCAGGACCAATAGACTGGATCACTTGCAAATGTTATTTTAAGCTCTTCCGCGCCGATCACATAACACTTTTTGCTTGTTAATTTGTCCAAATAAAACACCTGCTTAATCGAAAAGAGCAAAAAAGGAGGGGGAGTGAACCACTCGATCAAAACAAAACTCGGGCTCGAGCTATTGAAATTTGTGAAGATTTACCTTTTTGCCCCTGTCGAGTAAGACCGGTGAACATAGTCAGAGAAACAGTTCCTTCTTGGATTTGAATTCCGGCATCGGAGATGCTGATCTTGTGAGAATTTCTTCATAATCCGGCGGCAGGAACTTCTCCCACAAAACGTCGGAATTGGCAGTGGACCGGACCGCGGAGGATGTGATAGACATCCGACACGTGTCGCGAGGAGAGGCGAAGGACAGAACATTGGCTACACAATCGTCCGGCAAATGATCAAACTTGGTGTCTACCCCATGTTGATCCATGTTAATGTTCTGAAGAGAAACTATATGAGACTTAAATAGGAAACAAGAAGGTCTTCATTTATAGCCCAATGTCAACGAAAGGGTGCTTTCTTATGGCACTATTTAGATTTATTTTATTTTAGCAAGTTAATTAAACATGGAACATGACTTTTGTGACTTGTACATGCTATGAAACAAGAAAACATAGAAGAAAAGTATCTATTGGGTACTTCGACAGTAGCACTTGCTTGCTGACATTATTCACGAGAAATTCTCCACCTTACATTTTGATCAAGTAAAATAGTTTGGTTGATATGTATGTTGCTTTCGCAGTTTAAGTCTCGGCTGGCGCAAATAAATAAATAAATAAATAATCGTAGAGTGATAACTCAAGCAGAAATTGAACTCACAATCACTATTAGAGACACAAGTCAGTTACCACACTTTGGGTCGTATAAGTAATCTTCATTCTTCCACTCATTTTTTCAAACATGAATTTGGTTTGTCCATGGTCGACTGTTAGATAAATAATAATGAAATGTTTGTGGAACACCACGTGGTCATAATTTCGACAAAAGAAATTCGCATTACTTTCGAGGACATAATCGTTCTTCAAACAGGGTTTGGTTGACACTTGTCAAAACAGTAGGCGAATTGGAGTTAGAAACTTGGATTCGCCAATTTAAACTGCCCTCTTGAAACAAACACCTACCACTCTGTTTCTTCTCTTTAGCCCTATTAGGACTTTAATCACTATTCACTGGGTCACTTTGACCCGGTGATTTGGCTATCGAAATGATGAAATTTTTTGATAATTTTTTCATGGTCTTGTAGAGTAAAAGTTGCATTATAACACAGTGAAAAAATTATTAAAAAATCGAATCGTTTCGCTGTCCAAATCACCCGGTCAAAGTGATCCAGATACGAGTTAAAAACTCAAAGTAGGGCTAAAGAGAAAGAAACGGAGTGGTAGTCATTTAAGATTCGGTCACGATGCGTTCCTTGCTGTCATCAAAGTTGTGAAGTAGCATGGCCTTAGCTTTGCCTAACACTAGTCATTACACTGACATAAGTTACATTTTGGCTTATTTTCTTTGCCTATAAGCTCGTACTAGTAGCATTTAACATCCTACGAAATAACTTGTTTTCAATATATCAGAATGTGAAAATGATAGAGAGGTAATAAGTGGGAAAGAAATGAATTCTTCCACGACATAACTCGTTTTTAAGAAATTGTCCATTCGACATTTTGTTGTGCGTTTATAAAAATGATGAATATGCGATTTGATAAGAAAAATTGGATGGGAGGGTGTTGTTTAAGCACCTAATTGTTCTTTAAACATGAGGTTAGAATTAATCAGGCAGCCAAACTAAGATGGGAATCACCACGAATTATTTTTGTTGCCCTCTCCTCCACTCGAAACACTTGACGTTTGGCCTCTGGTTGCAAATGTTCGGTACGCCTGTTTGGCAAGTTTTGCTTTGCTAGTTTTCTAGCATGTTAGTACGTTTTTTTCCCCGGGTGATATCAAGCTGTTTTTTTAAACTCATTTACAAAACACAAATGTCAGTACTTATTTTAAGGTTAATTGCATTTTATCCCATATTTTAAGAGGTATGTGTGAAACACCTCAGGTAGTCCCAATAATTATAAATGCCTCCTTGTATTTTCGTATTTGTACTGTAACATTAAAACTAACAAAATCAGTCAGAATTGGACTTGAAATATCAAATATAATCTTATCTTTATCTTAAAGGTACTTACAATAAAATTCAGCAACAAGAAAAAAATTAGAGAAGAAGAACCGACACCAGTGCCAGTACACATTAACGCTATGTTTAGTTGGCAGTAAGATGTTTTACAAAGGAAAATATTTTAAACGTAAAATAAATATTTTGAAGAAGTTTTTTTTCTGCAATCATTTCCTTGGGTTTGGTTGACACTTGCCAAAACAGTAGACGCTGACGGTAGTGACAGTGATTGGTGGCGGTGGAGGTAGGTTGTTGTTGGTGGCGGTGCAGGTAGGTTGTGGTGGAGGTGGGCGGTAGTAGTGGCTCTTGGTGGTGGAGGTGTTAGTTTGAGAAGTTGTCATGCTCCTTCACACTCCAAACAAATGGTATACGAATTTTGAACATGCAAATCATTGTAACATCATTTTACGGGAAAATATTTTACCACCAACAAAACGGATTCCGATCACTAAAACGAGGAAAAATATTTTACTACCAACCAAATGGTGGCTAAATGTCCTTGATTTGTGTCCAACTGGTGGCAACGAAGACGATATTTTACAAAATGGAAATCTCAGAAATCTGAGAGCTCTGAACGAAGAGGAAGAAGATGAATTTCTTCATTAAGGAGAAAATGAAAAATTACATCAACTTATATCAATTATCCCGCCTAAAACAAAGAAAAGAAATGACTCACACTAACCAATCAAACGAAGACACCTCAGCAAGACTTAACGGAAGAAAACAAATTCAAATAACCAAAACGACACCGTTGCACCAAAACTGAAAACAACGGACCAGATTGATCACCCTCTGCAATCCAACGGTAGCTGCTCGTCTCTCTACCCGTTCATCTTCATGTCATCAATTTGGCACTGGTTTCATTTTAGTCCATCACCCAGAAAACCAAATACACTTAGATCATCAAATCCCCCTCTGATTCTTAATACCCCCTCTCAAGATGGAGCATGAAGATCAATCATGCCCATCTTGCCAAGTAAGAAATGAAATTGAGTTGGGTGAAGGGCTTTGGTAAGAAGATCAGCCAATTGAAATTGAGAAGGGACATATGATACCTGCACAACTCCTTCTTGAACCAAATCTCTAACAATGTGGCAATCAACATCTATATGCTTTGTTCTCTCATGATAGACTGGATTGGAAGCAATCTTCAGAGTTGATTCATTATCACAGTAGATCATAGGAGGAGATCCAATCTTTACTTGCACGTCCTCCAAAAGATACAACAACCACTTGATGTCACAAGTTACAAAAGCCAGACATCTATACTCTGCTTCTGTGGAGCTTTTAGACACAACAATCTGCTTCTTAGACTTCCAAGAAACCAAAGAGGTTCCAAGATAAACAAGAAACTCTGATGTAGATCTTCTAGTATCCACACACCCTGCCCAATCAGAATCAGCATATGCTGACAGCTTCAGCTCTGCATTAGCTGAAAAGAACAATCCCAATCCTGGATTCTTCTTCAAATACATGAGAATGTGGAAAGCTGCAGTTTGATGCTCAGTAGTAGGGTGTGAAACAAACTGACTCAGCTTATGCACACTACAACAAATATCAGGTCTTGAGTTCCCAAGATACAACAATTTTCCAATCAATTTTCTATAAGAAGATGATTCAGCATATGTAAGCAAATTTTCTTTCTGAGCACTTAGTTTCAAATTAACCTCCATAGGAATGTTTGCTGGTTTACAACCAAGATACTCTGTGACCTCTAGAATCTCTAGAGCAAATTTTCTTTGACTAAACACAATTCCTTCTGCATTTCTGGCAATCTCAAAACCCAAGAAATACTGCAAAGCACCCAAATCTTTCAACTTAAACTGCTGATTCAAAACCCTTTTCAGCTCAATCAGCTGGGTCATATCAGAACCAGTCAACACCATATCATCAACATAGACAACTAAAGCCATAAA
Source organism: Linanthus parryae (assembly GCA_023055425.1). NCBI lineage: Eukaryota > Viridiplantae > Streptophyta > Magnoliopsida > Ericales > Polemoniaceae > Linanthus > Linanthus parryae. The sequence continues at coordinate 7,800,587 of JALGPY010000002.1, forward strand.
ACTATTCAAGTCTGACTTAACAAAGAGAGTGTAATCTGCTTTTGATTGCACAAAACCAAAAGAAATAAGAGTAGTGGAGAGCTTACTGAACCACTGTCTAGAAGCCTGCTTTAGACCATATAGAGATTTCTTCAATTTGCATACCATTACTTCCTTGTTTTGCAATGCTGGAATACAGTAGCCTGGTGGTATGTCCATGTATACCTCTTCTTCTAATACCCCATGTAAGAAGGCATTATTTACATCAAGCTGCATCAAAGGCCACTTCCTTACTGCTGCAATAGCTATAATGCACTTTACTGTTGGTAACTTGGCTACAGGAGAGAAAGTTTCATAATAATCCACCCCCTTTGTTTGCGTGTATCCCTTTGAAACTAACCTTGCCTTAAATATTTCTATGCTCCCATCTTGCTTGTATTTGACTTTGTATACCCATTTACACCTTACTGATGAATGTCCTTGAGGTAGAGCCACTATATCCCATGTATTGTTTTCTTCCAAAACTTGTAGTTCCATCTGCATAGCATCTTTCCATTCTTTTATCAAACTGGCCTCTTTATATGTAGATAGTTCCTTTATAGCTGAAACTTGAGATAAGAAATGACTATAACTTGGAGATAAAGCTTTGTTGGACATAGACTTACTCAAACTGTACTGTGTACTGGAGCTGGAGTTGGCTGTTACATAATCCCTCAAATAACTTGGCAATCTTCTTTCTCTAAGAGACTGTCTTTTAGGAACAGATACAGTGCTGACTTCTGGATTAGAAACTGGTTGCACAAACTCCACACTCTCCACTCCATCTGTGAGAACTTCAATGCTAACTTCATCACCAACAACACATGGCAACACAAAATCTGATTTAGAATTAGCAATAAAGTCATGAGAAAAAGGAAATTTATCTTCATGAAAGATCACATCTATAGAAACAAAAATGTTCCTCTCTGCAACATCATACAGTTTGTACCCTTTGGTACCAAACACATAACCCAAAAATACACACTCTCTGGCCCTTGCCTCAAACTTTCCTCTACCTTGTTTCAATGTAGAAGCAAAATCCAAACATCCGAAAACCTTCATCAACTCATAATTTGGCCTTCTTTTGTACAGCATCTCATAGGGAGTCTTATTGAACAGAACTGAAGATGGAGTTCTATCAATCAAATAAGCAGAAGTCAAAACACATTCCCCCCAAAATCTAGTTGGTAGATGAGCTTCAAACCTCAGTGCTCTGGCCACATTCAATAGATGCTGGTGCTTTCTCTCAACAACTGAATTCTGTTCTGGGGTATCAACACATGAAAATTGATGAACAATACCATTCTGTGAGAAAAAATCTTTCAAATCAAATTCCAAAGCATTATCACTTCTAATCATCTTGACACTGAAACCAAACTGATTGTGAACCATTTTGCAAAACTGAGGTATAAAACTAGTAGCTTCTGATTTATGAATCATCAAATATACCCAAGTGGATCTTGAGAAATCATCTACCAAAGTGAGGAAGTACTTATATCCATCATATGTAGGAACCTTATAAGGACCCCAAGTGTCAATGTGAACTAAATGAAAGGGTATTTTAGTCAAATTCCCCCCATCTGGAAAAGGAGGTCTCTTTTTCTTTGCCTTTGGACATACATGACATACTTCAGAAAAACTCCCATTAGTGAAATTTAGAAGAGATTTCATGACTTTGAGTTTCTGGTAAGAAGGATGACCTAATCTCTTATGCCAAACATCCATAGAAGCTTTGTTGCTAATATTTGCATTAGTTGTAGCCATGTCCTTATTAGAGTTTGCTAAAAAGTACAACCCACAAGTCTTATATCCTTCCCCAATAACATTGTTGGTATCTGCAGCTCTGATAAGACAAGTGTCACCAGAACACACAAAAATGCAAGAATTGAAATGTTTGAGTTTACTAATGGACACCAAGTTAAAAGTGAACTCTGGTACACACAATACCTCTGTCAAGACCAAATCAGCACTCAACCTCACATTTCCTATGTGAGTCACTTGCACCTTATGTCTATCTGAAAAATGAACATAAGTGTCAAAAACAGCTTTGTAGTTTGTCAGCATCTCAAGATCACAACACATATGGTCACTTGCCCCACTATCTAGTATCCATGAGTGTTTAACTTGTACATTTTTAGGCAAAATTGTGCTGAAAGAACAGCTCGTGATCACACCACCCATAAAGTGAAGTGGGGAATCTGCACTTGTTGTTGAGCTAGATCCATTATTAGTATCATCACCACCATGTTACTGAAGTGAGGGTTCTCTATTCCCCGTTTGATTCTGCAAAATAAACATCAATTGAGCACACGGTTGTGGAGTTATTGACAATGTAGTCATCTATGACTCTCCACCCTTATCATCTCCCTTGGAGCTAGTGTCTGCCAGAACTTGATGAGCTTGTGCCTTCATTTTGTTCTTTATATGTGGAGGATACCCATGCAGTTGCCAGCATTTGGCCTTTATATGTCCAGTATTACCACAATGATAACAGGTAATGATGGCTGTGTCAGCACTTGTTTTTGTGTTAGAACTGTTCTGAACACTCCCTTGAGAACCAAACAAATGTTTACTAGTGTTATTGAAAGAATGCTTTACTGCCATGGCCATAGGATTACTACTTCCTGTACCCCTTCCCAAAGAAGTTTGCATTTCTTGTTGAACAACTTTAGCAAACACTTGATTAAATGTTGGTAGAGGCTCAAGCAAAAGGATCTGATCCCTCACTGGGACATAGTTATCATTCAACCCCATTAAAAATTGCATTGTGCAATCTTCTTCATAAGTAACTCTGATATTTCTAAAAACACCACGAGTACAGGCTCTCAGAACCTCACATGTACACAATGGTGGAGGTCTATAGTTTGACAGTTCATCCCAAAGAGCTCTAAGCTTAGTATAATAAGTTGTAACTGTTAAATCTCCTTGTTTAGTAGCTGCAATAGCCATTTTCAGTTGAAAAAACTCTAGGTCTATTTTTTTGTGAATACCTTTCTAAGAGATCAAGCCAAATCTCTCTTGAGGTCCTTTTATACACTACACTCCCCCCAGTTTCCTTAGAAACTGAATTTAGTAACCAAGACATAAGCATCGTATCACATCTTAGCCATTGAGGCCTTAATTCATCACCAATTGGTGGCTCCATCAGCTCACCATTAACAAATCCCATTGTCACTTTAGCAGTCAAAGCCAAAACCATCGCTCGATGCCAGGTATTGAAATTCTCAGCTCCTACTAGAATATCAGTTACTAGAAGCATACCTGGATTATCTGAATGCGCCAGAAAGTACGGCGACACCTCACGAGCATTCGCTCCCCGGCCTCCATCCGAAGCCATCGCAACACCAGATCCGAAAAACTTTGAGAACACCGTTCTCATTCCACCACCACAACGATCTCGATCTTCAACCGAAACTCAACCTAATAGCCTGAACCTGGCTCTGATACCATTTTACAAAATGGAAATCTCAGAGATTTGAGAGCTCTGAACGAAGAGGAAGAAGATGAATTTATTCATTAAGGAGAAAATGAAAAATTATATCAACTTATATCAATTATCCCGCCTAAAACAAAGAAAAGAAATGACTCACACTAACCAATCAAACGAAGACACCTCAGCAAGACTTAACGGAAGAAAACAAATTCAAATAACCAAAACGACACCATTGCACTAAAACTGAAAACAACAGACCAGATTGATCACCCTCTGCAATCCAACGGTAGCTGCTCGTCTCTCTACCCGTTCATCTTCATGTCATCAATTTGGCACTGGTTTCATTTTAGTCCATTACCCAGAAAACCAAATACACTCAGATCATCAAATCCCCCTCTGATTCTCAATACGATAAGGCAACAAGTGGTTGCATAGGGCTAGCGAGCGAAGGGTGTGTGTGTGTGTGTGTGTGTGTGTGTGTGTAATTTTTGGGATGAAGACGAGAGATAGAGAATATAATGTAAGACTAGATTTATGGTAAATAACGCTGAAAACAAGAAGACAGTTTCAGTCAGTCCGGAAAATCAAAGGCAAAATCAATGGTACCCGATTTATCATCAAACCATGCCTTATTTTGAGTAGGAAACGAACATCCCAGAAGAACTCGCGACTTTGGTCATAGACATCATACCAGTTTTTTCAAATTTGGCCATCTTTAGATGCAAATAAATTATTTTGCTATTTTTGGTAATTGATCTGCGGATTTCTTTTCGTAGGAAAGTCCCATTGACATTCAGTCAACTGTGTTGATTTTAGAATTTTTGGACTAGTAGAATACTTTTTGAGTAATTTTTCGCCTTTTAGAGTTTTAGTCTATCTAAACAATGTAAGCATTACGTCAAATTAAACTTTTCTTCTTTATCACTAACATTTCAAAATTCTCATACTGTGAGAGCCATTTATTTTTAAAAAGTCGAGTTCGTGTTATTTGTATGTTTTTCGACTGCGTTATGTTAGGATTCCAATACGCGAGAGACAAGAGAAAGCAAACAGAGAAAAAAAACAAGATCAAGACGCAAGAATTTACGTGGTTCACTAGTTTTGAGACTAGCTACATCCACGGCCAAACCAACCCAATTTATTGATGAGAGAAACCCGATTACAATGCACACCGTGGCCACAACGACCACGACGGCCACCCAAAACAACACACACGTACCCAAGAGCACTCAATTGTGTCTCACACACACTAACAAAGGCTCACAATTCCAACCGTGTGTATTGCTATAAATAACACCAAAACATGTGCATATATATATATATATATATATATATATATATATATATACATACATACATATACTACTACAAGACTTGGAGCCAAAGTACCTTCTAAAAATAATCCAAGACGAACTTCCATCCAATTGTTTCCAAATACAATTTGGAAACATTCCACCATTAACTTTGACCCTTGCTACCAAAGTAATGACTTGTTTCCAAAACCATGTGATGTTTGAATCAACAAAAAAAACCCCAACAAACCTCCACCTTGATTCAAACTCCATAGCTACCAAACTAATTCTTCTCATCAATCCACAAACCCAATCCGAGTGTATTCCGAATTTGCGGAATTTTAACACACTCCCAATGCGCCCCAACAAGCGCGTCTATGCGTCTTCAACAAACACAAAGACAATGCGTCCCATTAAACGATCCCCTAATGCACCATGACACAATGCATACCCCAACGTTGCGCCAATGACACTTCGCAACAAAGTGCCTATCAAACGATGTCATGCCAATTTGCGCCGTCATCCGCACCAATGCGCACAAAACCAATAACCAAAGCACACCAATCCAAAATCCAATCGCTCCACCAACCGATGCGTGCACAATAACATGCCACCAATCCACGTGCCCAATAACACACGCCCATGCTCCATGCCTGGAGCCCGAACCGCCCTAGAGAGCTACATCGTCCTTGAGCATTCCTCCTCCTCCACCTGAAGCGAGATCTACAGGTGCACGATTCTTTTAACACTCCCTCTTCCAATGACGTTTCTCCCTCAATTCGCTAGTTGATTCGAGTCGCCTCCACCTAGACTTGAATCCTCCTAGCCGCCAAATCCAGATATAGATCCAGATCACTCGTCGGGTTGAGCACGCCATATTGATTGACGCATGCCGGAACCGAAAGCGTGCCGGATGTACTAAAACTAGATCCACAATTCCAATGCTCCACAACAAGAGCCCGATAGCTCCCCCAACAAGGAACTTGATAGCCTCCCAACAAAGGCTTGGTGTGCTTGCACCCCCTGTTTCAGAGGCCATCCAGCGGAAAACCAATCTTCCCATCAAACACGACAGATCTTGATCACGAACTCACCAAACTCCTCTTGAATCTCAACGTAACCAGGCTCTGATACCACTTGTTAGGATTCCAATACGCGAGAGACAAGATAAAGCAAACAAAGAAAAAAAACAAGATCAAGACGCAAGAATTTACGTGGTTCACTAGTTTTGAGACTAGCTACATCCACGGCCAAACCAACCCAATTTATTGATGAGAGAAACCCGATTACAATGCACACCGTGGCCACAACGACCACGGCGGCCACCCAAAACAACACACACGTACCCAAGAGCACTCAATTGTGTCTCACACACACTAACAAAGGCTCACAATTCCAACCGTGTGTATTGCTACAAATAACACCAAAACATGTGCATATATATACTACTACAAGACTTGGAGCCAAAGTACCTTCTAAAAATAATCCAAGATGAACAAGGAATTATTTCCATCCAATTGTTTCCAAATAAACATTCCACCATTAACTTTGACCCTTGCTACCAAAGTAATGACTTGTTTCCAAAACCATGTAAAGTTTGAATCAACAAAAAAATACCCCAACACGTTAAGTGATATTAGAGCTAGGTTGGCCCCACTCATGATTGCTTGACAAAGTAGAGAAGTGATAATAAAATTTAATTATATTGGTAGTGACTAAAATCTCCATTACTTCATCAAAGTGAAGAAAAAATATTGGCATGGAGAAAAGCCATAAACTACATTATTCTCAAGAATTAAACGCAATTTTACAGACCTTGCAGTCACTAAAAAACTTAAAAAAGGAAAAGAATATCTTTAAAAAAAATGAGAAGAATGAATTTACAAAGTTATTTCAAGAAATAACACAAACCACCCTTCAATTTATTGGCCTCACTTCAACACCCTCGACAATAAGCCCTCCTTTGAAGAAGCCACTTGTGACCTCCCTCAAGCTCATCTTCACCTCTTCCTCCTCCTCACCTCCATCGCCACTAAAGAAGTATCCGATCTCAACCTCCATCCACCTATCTTCTCGATCACGCGCCATCTTCCCTTCTCCTACGGGCGACCTCTGTTTCAACTTCTCCACCCGATTCGCGTAAAAAAGCCTCTCCGTTTGCTGCTTTTTGCTGTCATGACTGCATAAATATGCGGTTTGGGTAGATTTTTGATGGTGGCCTACTTCAATTGTTGTCTCTGATGGCACTGAAGTTAGCCCATAAGCATTCTCAGATGTCTTCATTATCAGGAAAGCACCATACTTGGTGTTGGGTGATAGGATTTGAGTTGTTATCTTTGCTTCAATCTCCAATTGTTGTATAGTTTTCAACACTGCAACTTCAGGGAACCTGTGAAGAACAGAGCAAGGTCACACTCTGTTTTTGCTCTGTTTTCTATAGAAGTTGAGAGAAAGAGAGAGATAGGAACCTTGATTCAGGTGAAGATGTCCAAGTCCAGTGATTTGGGTGATCACCCATAGCAATGGTGAGCTCTCTTGCTGAGAGTATGTAAGATATCTTGCCAGATGATTTCTCTAGTTTAAAACTCTGCACATTTGAAAAAAAACTTCAATGACGGAGTCTGAACATCGAACCAGTCCGGACAAAATTAAATATTACAAAATTATTAAATAAGTTTATTAGATATAGGTTTTTTAGGGATATAACGGAAATTTTTAATTCAAAACGAGACATTTAAGTATTTTTGTAAAAGTTTTATCGGAAAATAACTTTAATGAGAGAGGTGTTAGTGGAATTATACAAAGGCAGAGGAAGAAACATTAATGTTCATATGTTCCATGAGCAGCACTAGTAATAGTAGACTATTGAATGAAGACTCACCTTGGTGGCACCATCTAGGAGAATTGGGTTGCAGAGACTGAAAAACAGCTCCTTCTTTGATGAGAATATCAATGGAGTTTCCGATCTGGCGATAATATTCCGGTGATCACCCGGAAGTAACTTGTCCCAAACGAAATCAGAATCTGCCGCTGACCGGAAAGTGGAAGAAGCAGTGGAGGACCGGCATGCGTCGGCCGGAGAAGTGAAGGACAGAATCGTACAAACACAATCCTCAGGTAGCTCAGTCATTTCAATGTCGAGCAAGATAATTAAGAGGAAATCACAATCAGTATGTTTTGATTGATATCCTCACTATGTTTGGATTGATATGATACTGAGCGTGTGCATGATGTGCACATTATATAGAGTCAGAATGTGGACATGTCAGCTGTGCAAGTTTGAAAATGACGGTTTGACCCTTGACTAATCTAACACGATAATGCAACTACTAATCCAAAACATGTATTTAAACAATATTAATTCGATCAAATCATACGACCATATATATACTCACTCCCCATGTTCTGTTGATTATTTGCTAGTTTTTTTTAATGTGTTCACATGTTATGTAATCTGTCACGTTATGTAATAACTGAGTAGTCTTTCAGGTATAATAACGTGATTATTATTATTATTATACATAATATGGCATAAAAAGGTGTGGAAAATGGCTGTAGAGTTGCTCGCCAGCTTCCCCTTTCGTCTTTGATTGTAAACAATGGAATGTCAACCCTTCAATACTCTCGCTATCTACCGAACTTATGGATGTATTATAGTGCAGCCACTTTGAACTGTTCATACGGCAAGCCAACGAACTATGTAAGGACTAAAACTAGCAAGGTTCAAATTGAGAACGTTCGTTACCAATTTCAAAACAGGTAAAAAAAATTCTGACCCCCAATATTTTTTGTAGAAAATACTACTCATACAGTAAATATTGCATTTCTATCTGGAGTTACAATTCTAGGGATACAATTCAAAGCAACCAATGTTTTCATGCAACAACATCCTTGGTGGGTGCATAGGGTAGAATTGAGGAAGAAAACTTACTAGATACTTCTCTTTTCATCATTTATCACTAAGTATGTGTTCGTCGGTACCGGTTCAACTATTTGCACGGTATAAATCGCAAAGTCGCAACAAACCTTCCTCACCACCCTATCCAACTAGTCTCTCATTTTTTGGCGAATTGACGGATTTCAACTTTTTCTACTCCAATGTGTCACCTTTTAAATAATTACAGTACGTAATAGAATATTTTTACTTAAATTTTTTGTATATACCAATTTTTAAATTTAGTTATCACTTATCAAGGAAAGCTCATATAAAGACTAAACATATTTTGTGAATATGTACAGAAAATTGATTCTTAAACCAGTCGTTATTGACGGTAACACCAGTATTTTTTGGAGTGACTATTTTGCCCTCACACGTCAATTGCTTACATCTAACTAGGTTTCATCCCATATGCGTTGCGAGTGGGGCAGCTAGGATTTGAGATGTATGGGTGGTAGTGTTCAGATGGTTGTTGCGTAAGTGGTCGTTGTTGGTGTTGTCAGTGTTGGATGGGTAGAAGGGTCAATGTTTGCGGTGTGAGTTGTTCCATTTGTTGGCAGTATTGGTGTGTGTCGCCAAGCCCGGATCTTCCATTAAGCACGTGAATGCTTTGCTTACGGCACAACGCACCAATTGACTAATATTTAATACACATTAATTTTGTTTTAATCAACAGAGTGCGAGAGTCATTTCATCTCATTTCATTAAAAACAAAAATAGAGGGGGATTAATTATAGTCGTTTTTATCTCTTTCTTTCTCTTACTTTGGAATTTCCTCCTCAAATCTCACACAGACAATTCTATTTCTCAATCAACGTCTTTCAGAACTAATTTTAGTCCGACGTGTCAATGATTTTGCTTTAAAACTCTTCCGATATCTCACGAAGTCACGAACTCACAAATTACAATCCACTTCTTCAAATAGGTTGTACTGGATGTATTGAAAATCTAATTTGGTTGTTCTCACTTTAAGATTGATCTTCAATAATTGAAATGCAGATGGAATATTTTATGTTGTTCGGCTGCAAGACGAAAATTTGGTGTTAATGTTGCGCTTCAAAATATTATATTTATGAGTGGAGGTTCCATCCATATTAGACAATTTTTCGAAACTATATAATTATATTGCACTCCGTGGTCATTCCCACCCTCGAATACCTAAACAATCCAATCTAAGCACTATTATTACAGAAATACCAACATCAGAAAACAAAAATTCCAACAAACCGAGGCAACCACGTAAATTTATCTCTGAAACAACTGAAATTCACCCAGGTGAAAGACGCATAAAGCCTTCTCAAATGACCCAATTAACAGCCCCTAAGCCTAGAACGACACGACACGCCTGAGTGCCCCACCGTCATTCGCCATCGCCAACTCAGGAGACCAACCAAAACAACCACCCTTTACAGAAATACCATGACTATTCCGCAACTCAAAGAGCAAAACTCCTAAGGGCAAGGACGTAATTGGCTTCGAAAAAATTCCTTCCTTCCTTTTAGCATAGGAATGTTTTAGTATGCTTATATCATGTGCACTTTTTAAATTGCACTAAAAAGTTGTCATTGTTTTATTTATAATTATTGAATCTTGGGAATTTGTTTATAAAATATATGTGGTGTTTTTTTCATAGGGCATCAAATTTTTTGGATTGCTTCGGGCAACCAACTAACTTGAGAACCTTTTGTAAACTAATTTATGCAATCTTACCAAAAAAAAATCTAAGTTTTATTGTACTCATATATTAGATGTCCGGCTTTATCACAATCTACTTTACATACGTAGTAGGAACAAATTTGAAGGGCAGGAAGGATCTATCACATACAGATCTACAACATGAATTATAGCGGAAGATTCATGTGTTTACCTTGTCTTCCTTAGCTCCTTAATGCAGCGGATGATCGGTTGTTGCTTGCTTTCACGCGCCTCCTCCTTGATCTTGCTCCCACCAATCTAGTGTGAATCTCGAGGACGAACACTGATTTCCACACCACGTTCCACCTCCTTGGATGAAGTTGGAGAGAGACTAGGGTTCTCTACAACTAGTATGAATCTAGACAGAGTAACTTTATTCTCTGGAATAGCCAATATAATATGTAGGAGGCTGCCTCCTTATATAGGCAAAACTTCTCCTAGGTTTGCACATAAACCCCTAGGGTTTGAGCTTTAGCTACTGTAGATAGTGCTTTCTGAGCTGACAGATCTTGGCCACGTGGCAACCATCCAGCACACCATATTGTGCTCCACACACACTGGATCAACAGCCGAGCTGATCCATGTGGGGGCTGCGAGACAGAGCCCTCGCATACCACTGCACGGGACTTGTAGGGACTTTGTGGTTTGGAGGCTAGAGTAAGCCCTGTCGCGTGCGAGCCAAGCCCGCGCGCGACCTTTAGTAACTGTTTTGAGAGATTTATGGCACGAGCTCCATAAACCCGGTCAAACCCGGTCAACCTCGTAACGGTTCCGGTATTCGCGCACCACGTGCTGTAACGGTCCCTATATACTCGGACGAACGTGCCGTTATGGTTAAGCTAATTAAGCCGCCATCAATGGGCGCATTAACCACACTACAACGGTCACGTTCTCTGCTATATATAGGACGTTACCCTTTCCATACAAAGGAGAACACACCTGCCATACGCGGAAGCTCTGCCAAACCTCTGTCTCTCTCTCAGACATTGCTACTGCCTTACTCTCTCCCTACACACAACCCCACTCTTCCTGTGCGATCCTTGATCCACTACATACGGTGTACACGGAGGTCTCCCTGCCGGAATCTCTTGTACACATTTTGGTGAACCCGACGTGAACTTACCAACAAAAGCAACCATGTCTCAGGAGGATGATGTCAGCAACAGATCGCCCTCCACCGAAGCTCCCTCGGGAGACGAGACCCGCCGTACTCCTACGACTCCCGGCGAGACACCGACGCTAGAGTCTTTGGACGCCACTGTTCAGAGTCAGGCGAAAGCTCTCAAGGCTCAGTCTGCGCAATTAGAACGGATCTTGGCCGTTCTGGGCACCCTTGCGCCAAACCCTTCATCAGCCACCGCTGCCCCTCAAGGAGGAGGAGCCCCTACCGCTCCAGGATTGGGAGTGTCAACCACACCTCCCAACCCCAATCTGCAGACTCCACCAGCGACTACGCAGCTGCCTTCGGTTCAGGGGTCAACGGCCCAGATGCTGCCTCCTGCTGCTCACACTCCTCAGCCCTCGGCTTTGGCGTCTAACCCAACTCTGCAGTACCCTTTGCCTCCCCCAACGGCGATCTGGGGGAATACGGGTAGTCAGTATGCTCCCAATCCTCCGGCGGCGTATGTGTCGCCACCGCCTACGGCAACCCCTCCATCGACTACCGAGGGGAGCATTCCAGAATGCATGACGTCTCTGCAGAAGCGCGTGGACACTATTCTGGCTCATCAGTCATTCGCGGATACCATTATCCCGAAGTTAGACAACGATCCACCTATTCCACGAGAGATCTATCTCATGCCTAACCCGACGGGGTACAAGGCTCCCAAATGGGATAAGTTCGAGGACGTCAATGGAAACGCTCATGAGCATGTCATGCGTTTCATTGATGTCATGGGTCCGTACGGAGCTGATCCCAAGCTGCTGATGCGAGAGTTTCCAAAATCTCTAGGGAACGTAGCATACAAATGGTACCGAACATTGGAAGCCGGATTCGTGAAGACTTGGGACGACATGGTCCAGAAGTTCTATACCAAGTTCTTCCAGATGGAAGAAAAGGTGACGATGATCCATCTCTCGCGGATGTATCAGAAGCGCGAGGAGGACGGAATCACTTTCATCAAGAAATTCAGGGCGAAATCCTTGGAGTGCAAAGATCCAATGCCCGAAAGCCGGCTCGTAGAGATATGCCTGCAGTGCATGCGAGATGAATACAAAGGTATGCTCATCAATTTGCAAACACCTACGTTTTCAAAGCTAATCGAATGCACGAAGAACATCGAGCCTATAGTCGAGAGACAGAAAAAGAAGAGCGCTACGGAGCGACCTTCGAGCGGTACTACTTACAAGATCGGGAGATTTAGCTACAAGAGGGGACGCGAAGCTGAGGTCAATACAGTTTCGCCCCAGAAGCAAGCGAAGGTTGCGAACTTCGATGTACCGCCTCTGCCATGCTCAGTAGAGGAAGCAAGCGACCTGTGCAGACAGTGGCGCAAGGACGGCGTCCTGCCACCGCTCGAGAAAACACCCTCCAAGGAGATGGTGAGGGACCCTAAGTGGTGCGAGTACCATGGCAAGGTCATGCACCCCACAGCGGAATGTAAAAAGCTCAGGTTTGCATTCGACCAGAAGATGAAGAACGGCGAGCTAATCGTCAGTGATCACAGAAAGGACGTGCACAACAACCCACTTCCTGCTCATGCGGAGCAGGGCCCGAAAGTCAAAGAGGTCGCCATGATCTCGATTGTTGACTTGGAAGAAGTCGCAGAGGATGGTCTACCCATCGTTGCCGAAGTCCATGAAGACGAAGACTACAGTATGGACACAGAGGATGAACGTGCCGACCGCATGAAAGGGTCGCACGGCTTCAGTAGATTCTTCGACGAGATGAACTTCTCCGAGAAGTGCCGGACAGATATGACGAAAGCGATCTTGAGAATAGCAGAGGACTACGAGGAGGACCTCGTAGTCTCCAACGGGAAAGTCATCAGGGCATCCCGCTCTACAGAAAAGATTATGACCTTTTCTGCCAGCGACAAGAAGACGGATGCGAGCCACCAAAGGCCTCTGTACGTGACCGCCATCATCAATGGCGTCGAGTTCAAACGAGCGTTCGTCGATGGAGGAGCAGCGGTCAACGTCGTTTCGCTCCACACACTGAAGCTAGCAGGGATCCCCGAGCACAAGATTGTCAGACGTCCGTCTCCGCTGATGGGATTCGGAAGCGACTCTAGAATGACGATCAGATGGATCCGCCTGGGCGTTCGGATTGGCAAAATCAAGTGCTCAGAAAAGTTCTATGTAATAGACGCGAACACCACGTACCACATGATTATAGGTCGAGCCTGGATTCATCGCTTCGACGCAGTCCCTTCAACGGCTCACCAGGTTATGAAAGCTATCTGGAACGACAGAATAGTCGAGATACCGGCTTCGACGAACCCATTCAACCTGGACGAAGCACATCTCAGCGAGGCGGTGTGGTTCACTGAGATGGCGGACGAGCAAACACCTGGACCATTCAACCCTATTCCTTTGCCTCTCTGGGAGGACATCAAGGACCAGTCGCCTGCGGGAGTAATGGTGACAAGGGAAGATGCCAAGGAAAAGCCGCCTACACGCGAAGAGGCGCCGCGTATCGCATATCATCGAAAGAACGTGTATACTCTCAAGAGAATCGCGAAGCATGACCCCGAGGGCAAGGAGATAGAGAGCTTCTACGCCAACGGGAAGAAATGCTATCGCATATGAAGGTGCGCGGGGATGTCCTCACAAGGGCATGGGGATATCCCTGGGCAAATCAATCAAATCGAGCAAATTGCGCTGACGGAAGAGCCAACACAGGGCGCTCCAGACGAGAAACTCAAAGAAGCGCCCGAATGCATGGAAGACAGGCCCAGACCACAAAAGCAAGAGCTAAAGGAAGTGTTCCTCAGCCCGAACGAGGAAAAGAAAAGGCCAGTCTTTCTAAGTGCGGACCTCACAAGCGAAGAGGAGCAAGGACTGCTGCAACTCCTAACTGAATACAAGGATGTGTTCGCATGGGAATATGATGAGATGCCAGGTCTGGATACAAGCATCACCATGCACCGTTTAGACATCATCCCGGGGTCTAAACCAGTAAAGCAGAGTACAAGAAGCTTCAGGCCGGAGCTTAACGTGAAAATCAAGCAGGAGATCGTCAAACTCCTGGATGCCAAATTCATAGAGCCGAATCATCATCCCACATGGCTGGCCAATATCGTGCCAGTAGTGAAAAAGAACGGACAGCTCCGCATCTGCGTGGACTTCCGAGATCTCAATCGCTTCTGCCCCAAGGACGATTTCCCACTGCCTAACATCGATTTGCTTATCGATTCAACAGCGGGCCACCGCATGTTCAGTTTCATGGACGGCTTCAGCGGGTACAATCAAATCAAGATGGATCCCGAAGATGCGCGGAAAACTGCATTCATCACTCCGGTGGGGGTGTTCAATTACACCGTAATGCCATTCGGTCTCAAAAATGCGGGTGCAACCTATCAGCAGGCCATGATGGCTCTGTTTCACGACATGATGCATAAAGAAGTGGAATTCTATGTGGATGACCTGGTTGTCAAATCCAAGCACGAAGCAGACCACCTCGCAGATCTACGAAAGGTATTCAACAGATGCAGATGTTTTCAACTGAAGATGAATCCCATGAAGTGCGCATTCGGGGTAACATCAGGGAAATTCTTGGGATGCGTGGTTCATCGCCAAGGGATCGAGCCTGACCCTGCGAAAGTATTAGCTATCACCAGCATGACACCTCCCCATAACCAGAGTACCTTGAAAACATTCTTGGGAAAGCTATCATATCTGCGAGGATTCATTCCAGCGATTGCAGAAATCACCTGCTGTTTTAGTGCTCTCCTCAAGAAGGACGCTGCGTACAACTGGGCCCCAGAGCACGAAGCCGCATTCGAAAAGCTGAAGGATTTACTGACGTCCTCAAAAATAATGATCGCGCCTCAACTAGGATCACCGCTTCTGCTATATCTGACATCAACAAGGAGATCTATAGGAGCGCTCTTGGCTCAGGAGCATGAAGGCGAAGAGAGGCCTATCTACTACATCTCTCGCATCGTGCAGCCTGCTGAATCGAGGTACACAGACATCGAACGTCATTGCCTTGCCTTATTCTTTGTGATAGAGAAGTTGAAACACTATTTTGCATCACACAAAGTAGTAGTGGTCACCAAAAGCGACCCTATACGATATTTGCTAACTCACACTACTCTGGGCGGGAGATTGGCGAAATGGTACATGATCATCTCTCAATACGATATCACATGCGTGCGACCGCGAGCGATCAAGTCGCAAGCGGTTGCGGATCTGTTGGCACAGTTCCCCGATAACAGCCACGAGCCCGTGATCGAGGAAGAGCTCGAAGGCCCTGAGATCTATGCAATCGACGTGCCCTATTGGACGCTCCACTTTGACGGCTCGTCCACAAGGAAAGGTGGAGGCATCGGGATAGTCTTGACAAAGCCGGACGGGGAAGTCATACAGATGTCCGCAAAGCTCAACTTCGCAGTCACAAACAACGAAGCGGAATATGAGGCTCTCATCGCAGGGCTCCGTGCGGCGAAAGCTTTGGAAGTAAGCAACTTAACGGTCATGGGAGATTCCAAGCTGATCGTTAAGCAAGCCTCGGGCGAGTATGGTTTGAAGGAGATCAACCTCCTGTCTTACCGCACCCTAGTACAAAAGCTGATGCAGCAATTCTGCGATGTGAAGTACGAGCACAAGCCCCGAGCAGACAACAGGCACGCGGACGCTTTGGCAACCTTGGGATCTAAGGTCAGCATTGACAAATGTCCCGCAAAGATATCTATTGAAGTGCGAACATCGTCGGCATTGGCAGAAGATGCGTGCGACGACGAACACATGGACGACACAGACTGGAGAAAAACAATCCTACAAGCTATTGCGGAAGGCACAAGCAGTGAAAGCTGGGCACTCACAAAAGGGTACTGCATACATGATAACACCCTCTACTACAAGGGTCCTGGCGGAATACTCATGCGATGCGTCTCCGAGCGAGAGGGAAAACTTTTGTTAGAAAAGATTCACCAACACGCTTGCGGAGAAAGCGAGGTGTCAATCTACAGGAAGGCTCAGAGATATGGCATTCATTGGCCAGACATGTCAACAGCCGCAACCCTGATACAAGGAAAGTGCGAGAGTTGCGCACTAATCAAAGATTCTCTACTCATCGCCCTAACCGATGACGACACGGACTGGAGGAAGCCACTATTTGATTTCCTCACCCAGGGCACCGTGCCCGAATCAAGAAAAGAAGCCGAGAAATTGAAAAGGAAAGCGTCTCGATATGTGGTACAGGAAAACCTGCTTTGGCGAAGAGGTCACGACGGCAACTTGCTGCGATGTCTAGACGGCAGAGAAGCACAAGAAGTCATGGACCTTTCTCATCAGGTGGAACACCAAGGAGGTGCGAAATTATGCAGACAGCTCCTCTCAATCGGGTATTTCTGGCCCACGATGGAGGTCGATTGCCGCACCAAAGTGCGACGCTGCCAGGAGTGCCAATTCAAAGGGAACCTAGTGCACGCTCCCGCCGTGGATCTACATGCATTAGGGACGCCATGGCCATTTCACACATGGGCTCTGGACTTCATCGGTCCCATCCGACCGACGTCGCACGGGAACCATTTCATTCTCACCGCGACTGAGCTATTCACCAAGTGGGTGGAAGCAATACCACTAAAGACGGCAAATGCGCTGGCTGTG
Organism: Linanthus parryae; assembly: GCA_023055425.1. Taxonomy (NCBI): domain Eukaryota; kingdom Viridiplantae; phylum Streptophyta; class Magnoliopsida; order Ericales; family Polemoniaceae; genus Linanthus; species Linanthus parryae. The sequence continues at coordinate 7,817,736 of JALGPY010000002.1, forward strand.
GTCAACTTCATCCAGGAAAGCATCATATGCAGGTTCGGAATCCCAAACACCATTCTTTCAGATAACGGTACTCCTTTTGTTAATCGCCAGGTAGCTGCGAAACTAGCGGAGTACAATATCAGGCAGATTTGTTCTACCCCTTATTACCCAAAGGGAAATGGACAAGCCGAAGCGACCAACAAAACGCTGTTGAGAATTCTGAGCAAGATGGTCGCAGATGACCACAAGAAGTGGGCCGACTCTCTAAGCATAGCCCTGTGGGCCTACCGAACTTCTCCAAGGACACCCACGAGGGCCTCGCCATTTCTACTATGTTATGGGGCCGAAGCTGTGGTACCTGCGGAGGTAAGAGTCAATTCGGCGAGGCTAGCCTTCCACGCACTCTACGAAAATCAACGCGATCACGACTTAGTCTTGCTGGAGGAAAAGCGAGAACAAGCCAAAAGAACCAACAAGCGGTACCAGGAAAGAATCGCTCGCGCCTACAATAAGACGGTCCAGCGAAGAGATTTCGCAGTCGGAGACTTGGTCTTGCGCGCATCTGATCACTGTATGCGAGAAGCGACTCACCCGAAGTTCGCAGCCAATTGGGAAGGACCCTTCGAAGTCACAGAAGTCTTTGACAGTGGCTACTGCAGCATACGAAGGTTGCACGGCACAACCTCAACTCCGAGTTCAGTCAACATGCGCTGGATTAAGAAGTACTATCCCTGACTTCTCTCATTTCATGCGTTTTACTATAACGTCGCTTAATGTCTTGTGTGGCTACGATTTACACAATCTCCTCTCCCATATGAGAGGATTGTAATCCCATCTCTCCCATATGAGAGCATTATAATAAGAAAATTCTCCCAAATGAGAAACTTCGTATTTGTGCATGTCAATTTTACTTTATTTCAGTTTGTTATAGCTGTTAACAGTGAGTCATCCGCTACAATAACAATCCGCGAATGCGATCTTAATTGATCATCTAAGCCTATCTCTCACGATAGCAGCCCATGCAAATGCGATCTTAATTGATCATCTAAGCCTATCTCTCACGATAGCAGCCTATGCAAATGCGATCTCAATCGATCATCTAAGCCTATCTCTTACGATAGCAGCCCATACAAATGCGATCTTAATTGATCATCTAAGCCTATCCCTGACGATAGCAGCCTGTGCAAATGCGATAGCCGCTGCAACCCCCGACCACCATTGTTGCCGGCCAAAATTCCGGCGAAACTCAGCCCATCACAACCAGTGCTACCCAGTCCCTTCAGGTGCTTCCAGTAGACTCCTGTGAGGCCGACTAGGTCAGCAGCAGGTCCAGAACCGGCCAAAGAAGCCATTAAAGCCGGCGGGTGAGCTTCAACTCCGGCGACTCCAACTTGAGACTTCGACCCGACTCATATCTTCACGGTTTCCGGCCATTTTTGGCCTAGGTACGTGCTATACCCTCTGTTTAGTTGTTATATGAAATCAAAATCAAGACTTGGTAGCTAAAATCATGACTAGAGAAGCTAAATCAAGTTTGTTGTTGAAAAGGGGGTTAAAGTGCATTTTTCAGAAATTATAATAACATGACAAAGGGGGATGTTTGGTATTTTCCGAAATTAGGGGGTGCCTAGAGTATTTTAACATAAGTGTTTTAGAAATAAATAGGGTATTTGTTAATTTTAAATATAATTTAGGGTTTATTTAACTATACACTTTTAGTTAAAAATAAAAAAAATAAAAATAATAATTTTTGGATTAACAATAATTTCTAAAAATAGTAGCTTTTGTTCTCGTCTCGAAAAATTGATTCAGGTAGAGAAATAGTAAACGGGTTGTTTAAAACTAAAATATAAACGTTTTCGTTAAAAACTTTTAATAAATATTGTTTAATCACTTCGTCTATAAAATTGGTTATTAAACTTGTAAAATTAGACTTTTCTAAATATTATAGTATCGTGTAGAGTTTTTCTAAAAACATAATAGTCGAAGACCATTTATCATTGTAAATAGCTCCTAAGTATAATTTTATCTCTAGCTAATATTTTTAATAATCTAATTAGTCGCTTTTAAATAATAATAATAATAATAATAATAATAATAATAATAATAATAATAATAGTCGTTTAACAATAGAAGAGTTGTTTCGTTTATAGAAAATTATGAATAGATAATTAAACGATAGAAATTTAAATAGCGGAGTTTGGATTAGTATAAAGAAAACACTCTTGAGGACTTATAGCATTTTATTTGAATATTTGTTGACGTAGAAGACACGATTTGTAGGTGACGTCTTTCTAGGCCCGAGCCACTGCTAGGACGTGCTTTTGCTGCGGAAAGTAAGGTAAGTGAACATGCCAAGCCTTGCGTGCCAAGCTCCTTTCGTGTCGCAAAGTTGATTTTAGTAATTGTCTCGAAAAGTGTTTGCTATTTATTTACATGTTTATTTCAGATTTTCTTGCATTTTAAAGAAGTTGTTTTGCTTGATATTGTCACATGAAGAATATTAATGCGTAATTAACGTAAAGTGGGAAGAGTTGTACGGGAGAAGCGTATTATTTCCGTGTTGACTTTGTTCACTCGGCCTGTGATTAGATTGGTCGTGTTGGCTTCGTCCACTCGACCCGTTTTTATTTTTAACCCGGTCGCAACCTGCTGGGTCGCTCCATGTACTCACCTCTCTGGCCGCGAGGAGTCTTAGGGGGGTGTCGGCACTTAAGGTCATGGCTGCTAGTGATAGTATAGTAGATTCTTCCCCGTATCAACACAGTTAATAATACAGTTTCTATGAGATTTGAATATTTAAGAAAGTGAAGGAGAAAGAGATTGGGACTAATCCTCCCCATTTGAAAGTTGAGAAAGGAAGATCAAAAGAATGAGAATTTTATAAGTGTTCTTACTGGATGCATCAGGTTCAGTTTTACAGTTTTACAGTTATTATTTGAATTCCTGATTTACTCTGCAAGCTTATATTTTTATTTCCTCTGTATATATTGGTTGTGAAAAGAAAGTTATGCTTCGTCTTCTGTTTTACGAGCTTGGGTGTCACTTACTCAGTATTTCCATGCTGACTTTGAAAACTGCGGTTCCTGTTTTCCTTCCCACCGCAGGTTTAGGAGCTGAAGACTAAGGGGTAGCCGGGTACGAGACTCACGTAGAAGGATATCGTCACGAGTAGAATCTAGCTGGCTAGTTCACTATTATGTAATAGTTCTGGAAACACCTATGTAATAGCTTAAGACTTTTGGATGTTTAATATTATGTAATAAATAAATAAAGTTGGGGTGTTATGCTTTTGATTTTCGCCGTTACTTTTAGCATCACCCTCCCGGTCTTGTCCGAGCCGGATAAGAGGGTTGTTGCACTAGCTCCAGAACTTCTAGTGCAGAAGAAGTTCCAGATCCTCCTCCACCAAAGAAGAAGATCAAGAAGGCTACAACCTCTTCTTCAGAAAAGCAGAAGAAGCAGAAGGCCATTACATAAAAGCAACCAGAAAAAGAGCCTACCAGTTCAAAGATGGTGAAGAAGAAGGCAACTCAGGCAGAAAAAGGGAAAGGGAAGGTGACTGAAGCACAACCAAAAGGTCAATTGGAGAAGAAATTGCAGATCTATTCTCAAGTCTCAAAAAAGAACATAACTCCAGATGAGACATGGTTTCTCTCAAACATCTCTAAAGGTAAGTGGTTAGATGGTTTTGCTTCAAGTTCTATTGGTTTTTGCAGTTTGGTTAATAAGTATGTGTTGGAACACATGAAACTCAAGTGCATCTCTATGATAAATAAGAGCTCTTTGTGGTGTATGCTGAATCATGTGGATATTGCCTACCCCAGACTCACCAGACTCTTCTATCTGAAACTCACCCAAGTAAAGAGATCTTCACACTTAGTGATCAAATCTAAAGTTGCTGGGATAATAATTGAACTAGATCACTCTGAGTTTGCCAATGTGTTAGGTTGTCCAAAGAGGTATGACACTAGCAACCATCCTCCAAAGTCATAAACTTTGAAGCTAAGCCAAAGAAGAATTCTTTCTTCCATATATCTCAACCACATCCAAACAGTTAACACACTCTGTGTTGAATGTTGAAGCCAAAGTCCTTCATACTATTCTGGTGAGATGTGTCTTTCCTAGAGAGCACTCAATAGAATTGGTGACTGAGAGAATGCTGCACATCATGTACCTGGTCATGCATGGTTATGAGATTGATCTCCCAAAACTAGTTCTTGAACACATGCTCTTCAGCCTAACCAGTAAGAGGATTCACCCTCTGCCATATGCTAACCTCCTCACCATGTTCTTTGAGCACTTTGAGATCCCTTTTACTGGAGAAGAATGAGTCACATCTGGGTTTGGGGAACTTAATGAGAAAGCCTTTGATAAAATTGGAGTCGTGAAAACAAAAGAGAAAGTTTGGAAGCTTTACTCTGACCTGACTGAAGCAGAACTAGGTGCAAAGAAATTTTCTAAACCCAAGACCTTGACTCCCACTTCAAGTCAGACCTTTCAGCCTACAGACAATCAAAGACTTGATGGTTTGGAACTGGACATGGAGGATGTCAAATCTACTGTTTTTGTACTGGAATGTGATATCGGACAAGTCAAGTATATGGTGGAAAGTATCTTCAGAAGCATGACCTTGCTTGATGTTCCTGAGGATCCTGAAGGAACAATGAAAGGAGAATCAGACAAGGACTTGCCTAGAAAACATTCAGACCAGGAAGAAGCTACTCCAGTTCAGATAAGGGAAAGCAGGCAGCAGAACATGCAGAAGATGAAGTCAATAGCCCTGATTCAGATGAGCTACTGATCACTTTGAAGAAGAAGAAGAAATCTCCAAAGGCTGCTGAAAAGGACAAGACTGGAGAGACAACTCTTGCAGAAGAGGTTGCAGAAGAACAGGAGGAGCAGGACAAGACTGATGAAGAAGACAATGAGAAAGGGGAAGGAGATCAGGAGGAAGATGAAGATTAAACCCCTTAATCTTGCCTACTCTTTCTTCCACATTCTCTATGCTTTAGTTATTTCTTTAAGTTTTCAAAATTTTCCAGACACTTGATCCAACATCTTCTGTATTTTGATGGAAGTCAAAAGGGGGGAGAAAATTCTAGGTTTCAGCTTAGGATTTTAGCTTTATTTGATTTTAGGTTTATTTGATGTTATCTGCTGAACTATTTAGGTGTTTTTGTTGGTATTTAAATAAGTTGGATCTTTTTGGAATAAATGTGTCTTTAAATTGCAGACTAATCAGTTTGTTTTGCAGAGACTAAGGATCAAACAGAATTTGGTTTTGTCTTTCATCAAGGGGGAGCTTGAAAGCTCAGGTTGTTCAAGACTTGAAAGAGCTTGACTATTTCAAGGCTTGAAACAACTTTCAAAGCCTTGAATCAACTTCAGAGGCTTGAAAATAGTGTTGGCTATTTTCAAGGCCTTGAAACTGGATTCAAAGCCTTGAAACTGTTAAACCTGAAAGCATATTCTCAGGGGGAGTTTTTCTATTAACTCTCTGATCTAATTTATTATCTCACTTTCATATGTTTGATTACCTGCTGTTAGATGATGAAAGACAATTTGTTAAACATGTTTTGAATCGTATTATATCAATTGTTTGACCATGATAATGCATGAAATATTATTTTTAAGTTTGCAGGATTGTTTCCTAAACTGGATTGCTGCAGATTTGGAAACACTTGAAGACTTTGATCCTGTGATCAATCAGACGTGTTTGACAGCTTCTCATAATGGTTAAACGAAGTTCTACAACAATATCTCTGAAGATCATGATCATTCAACCGTTGGAGAAGATCTCAAAGTAGTCAAACTCTGTTGCCTACAAAATAGGAAGGTTGTTGCTGAAAATCTGGAGAGATTTGCAGAGCTGTTTGAAGTAGTATTTAAAGAGCTCAAATTCGAAGCAACAACAACACAATTCTCAACGGGCAATTACAGAGAAAGCATTCTGGATTGAAAAGTATCAAAGAATTTCTTCATCTCTTCCAATCCATACACAGAAGTTCACTGCATTTCACTGCAGTTTCCTACTCTTAAGTGATCTTCTGTATAGAGCTATATTGGTAGATCATTTCTGTATTATTTCTACATTCATTCTCAAGTATTTTTCAAGGTAAAAACTAGAGAATTCTTAGTTAATCAAGTAGCTAGAGCAGATACTAGACAGGTTAGGGAAAACCACAAGTTATAACAGAGTAAGGGAACTCTCTGTGCTTGAGTTCTAGGGCTTAGCTTTTGATTAATAAGAATTGAGTTGAAAATTCTGCAGGGATCTAATCCCTGAGGTAGAGACGTAGGTCCAAGTGTATTGAACTCTATAAATCACTTGTCTTGTGCATTTTCAGTTCTTTTACTTTCAAAGCTTTGCAGCATACAAAAAAACTGTTCATTTTTCAAGGGTTTGAACTAGTTTTCAAACCCTTGAAAAGGCTTACTTGTTCTAAAACTTTCTGCTACATTTCAAAGGCTTGAACTTGTGTTCAAGGCCTTGAAATTCATTGTTTGCACTAGTTCTTCTACTTGTTAGCTAGTTTTGCAAAAAAGTTGGCATACTCTATTCAACCCCCCCCCCCCTTCTAGAGTATCTTAGGTTCTTATACATCTGCATACTCACACTTTCATTAATTAATCCCAAATCTAGTTCTACTTTATTTGATGTGTGACCCCATAGGTTTCTACTTATTTGGTAGTAACTTATTACTAACATGGAGCGGTGTCTAGCAACACATCCATGCCACCCAACTTAATAGAAATAGTCAGTGATCCCGACAAACCTCTTGTGCCAAATACTCATATTGCACTATCCTTTTGTCTCCATATCCGGATTGGACACGAGACATAAATAGTCACAATCGTATATCCAATCCATAGTTCCTCAATCATGGGAATATGCTTATGCGAGCAGATAACACCAATATCTCCATATTGATTCATCTGAGTCTGGCAAGACATTCAATAAGCCTCATCCCTCGAGTGGTCGTGGATATTTTCTCCCATTATGTGGGAGGGACAAATCCTCTCTACATCACTACGATATCTAAGCTTGCTTCCTATCATGCCCGGTAACTACCTTTATGATTACGCAGTTACGGTGTAACATTTGATAACATCAAAGCACGATATTCTACAACTAGAGTATCTAGTGACTTCAAGTCTAAGGATTGCAATTATATTAGCACTATGAAATGTGATTGTGATTGTGACTTTAACATAATCTAATGTATCCTTCTCGTTGTGGGTCAATCCAGTATGCTATTACCCTTAATGCATACCCATGTGTTAGACTTCATATCTCCATATCAATCTACCCACATACTAGTCTATATTTGATCGTCCTATTAATCAATATAGTGGACTAGGGATATTTAAGATAAACAACACATTGTATCTAAGGAATTCATTATATTAAATATCACAATATATAATAAATGAATTGTCTAGCCAAAAACAATGTTCATACTAAATATAAGATTGCCTCTAGGTCATCTATTCCAACAGCAGCCATTTCCATGAAACAGGGTTTGAATCTCATGGATGATGACTGAGTAAGTGTAATTATGGCCTTCCCCGTGAAGAATAAGATTGACAGCTTCAAGGGAGTCAGATTCAGCAGCCACCTCAACCAAATTCATTTGATGCACCAGCACAAGGCCTCTGTGGATCCCCCTGAGTTCAACTTCAAGCACAGAACTATAACCAATATTTCCCAGATAGCTCTTGACCCATTGACCAGTTTGATCACGGAGAACACCACCATAGCCAGCAATTCCATCTCCTTCCTTCCTACTGCCATCAATATTGAGCTTGATTTTACCTGCACAAGGACGAAACCAATTAGACCTGACCATAGAGCCCCCCCCCAAAGGTACCCTTCTCTATGAAAGCCTCAAAAATATCTTCAGTCATCTTTTTATCATTGAAAACTTTCACATTCAGCAGGGTACTAAGCTGGTTGAAGCAAAGATTATTGCGACATATCCAGATAGACCAACAACTTATAAAAAGAATTTTATACTAATAACTTTGAGTGACATTTTTGAGATTGAAAGTAAACCAAGTCTGGAAACTATTAAGAGAAAGTTGGGTCCACTACTAAGGGGGGAAATCATCGTCCAAAACCTAGAGACATTAGGACAACTCTAAAAATGTGGTTCAAATCCTCACTAAACCCAGGGCAATAAGGACAAGAACCATCATTAGTGAGACCTCTAATGAGTCTCTGATGGTTAGTGAGCAACTTTTCATGTCTAATTTTCTAAACAAAGAGAGTAAGATTCATGGGCACTTTTTTATTTTCCATATCCATTTTCGGTTATCTCCTAGTTGCTCATCACAAGCGAGAAGATCATAAGCAGATTTAGTAGTGAAGGACCCATTACTAGTCCAAGACCAGAACAAAGAGTCATCAGTGTTGGGATTAGCAGGAATACTTTTAGCAGTTGTAGTATTAAGGATTTCTTCAGAGATGATTTCCTTAATCACTATGATATTCCAACATCTATTCTCATCAATAAGAGTATCAAAAGTGAGGTTACTGTCAAAAGTGATGTCAGGGAACTTCTCTTGGAGAGAGAAGTTCCCTATTGTAGATAGTGCTTTCTGAGCTGACAGATCTTGGCCACGTGGCAACCATCCAGCACACCATATTGTGCTCCACACACACTGGATCACCAGCCAAGCTGATCCATGTGGGGGCTGCGAGACAGAGCCCTCGCATACCACTGCACGGGACTTGTAGGGACTTAGTGGTTTGGAGGCTAGAGTAAGCCCTGTCGCGTGCGAGCCAAGCCCGCACGCGACCTTTAGTAACTGCTTTGAGAGATTTATGGCACGAGCTCCATAAAACCGGTCAATCCGGTCAAACCCGGTCAACCTCGTAACGGTTCCGGTATTCGCGCACAACGTGCTGTAACGGTCCCTATATACTCGGACGAACGTGCCGTTATGGTTAAGCTAATTAAGCCGCCATCAATGGTCACATTAACCACACTACAACGGTCACGTTCTCTGCTATATATAGGACGTTAACCTTTCCATACAAAGGGGGACACACTTGCCATACGCGGAAGCTCTGCCAAACCTCTGTCTCTCTCGCAGACATTACTACTGCCTTACTCTCTCCCTACACACAACCCCACTCTTCCTGTGCGATCTCTGATCCTGTACATACGGTGTACACGGAGGTCTCCCCGCCGGAATCTCTTGTGCACATTTTGGTGAACCCGACGTGAACTTACCAACAAAAGCAACCATGTCTCAGGAGGATGATATCAGCAACAGATCGCCTTCCACTGAAACCGCCTCGGGAGAGGAGACCCGCCGTACTCCTACCACCCCCGGCGAGACACCGACGCTAGAGTCCTTGGACGCCACTGTCCAAATTCAGGCGAAAGCTCTCAAAGCGCAGTCTGCGCAACTAGAACGGATCTTGGCCGTTCTGGGCACCCTTGCGCCGAACTCTTCAACAGCCACCGCCGTCTCTCAAGGAGGAGGAGCCCCTACTGCTCCGGGACTGGGAGTGTCAACCACACCTCCCAACCCTAACATGCAGACTCCTCCGGCGACTACGCAGCTGCCTTCGATTCAGGGGTCAACAGCTCAGATGTTGCCTCTCACTGCTCACACTCCTCAGCCTTCGGCTTTGGCATCTAACCCGACTTTGCAGTACCCTTTACCTCCTCCAACGGCGATCTGGGGCAATGCAAGTAGTCAATATGTCCCCAATCCTTCGGCGGCGTATGTGTCGCCTCCGCCTGCGGCAACCCCTCCCTCAACTACCGAGGGAAGCATTCCAGAATGCATGACATCTCTGCAGAAGCGCATGGACACTATTCTGGCTCACCAGTCATTCGCGGATACCATTATCCCGAAGCTGGACAACGATCCACCCATTCCACGAGAGATCTATCTCATGCCTAACCCGGCGGGGTACAAAGCTCCTAAATGGGACAAGTTCGAGGATGTCAACGGAAACGCTCATGAGCATGTCATGCGTTTCATTGATGTCATGGGGCCATACGGAGCTGATCCCAAACTGCTGATGCGAGAGTTCCCAAAATCCTTAGGGAACGTAGCGTACAAGTGGTACCGAACATTGGAAGCCGGATCCGTGAAGACTTGGGACGACATGGTCCAGAAGTTCTACACCAAGTTCTTCCAGATGGAATAAAAGGTGACAATGATCCATCTCTCGCGGATGTATCAGAAGCGCGAGGAGGATGGGATCACTTTCATCAAGAAATTCAGGGCGAAGTCCTTGGAGTGCAAAGATCCAATGCTCGAAAGCCGGCTCGTAGAGATATGCCGGCAGTGCATGCGAGACGAATACAAAGGTATGCTCATCAATTTACAAACACCTACGTTTTCAAAGCTAATTGAATGCACGAAGAACATCGAGCCTATAGTCGAGAGGCAGAAAAAGAAGAACGCTCCGGAGCGACCTTCGAGCGGCACCACCTACAAGATTGGGAGATTCAGTTACAAGAGGGGACGCGAAACTGAGGTCAATACAGTTTCACCCCAGAAGCAGGCGAAGGTGGTGAACTTCGATGCACCACCCCTGCCCTGCTCGGTAGAGGAGGCAAGCGATCTTTGCAGACAGTGGCGCAAGGACGGTGTCCTGCCACCACTCGAGAAGATACCCTCCAAGGAGATGGTGAGAGAACCTAAATGGTGCGAGTACCACGGCAAGGTCATGCACCCCACAGCGGAATGTAAAAAGCTCAGGTTTACATTCGACCAGAAGATGAAGAACGGCGAGCTGATCGTCAGCGATCGCAGGAAGGACGTGCGCAACAATCCGCTTCCTGCCCATGCGGAGCAAGGCTCAAAAGGCAAGGAGGTTGTTATGATCTCGATTGTCGACTTGGAAGAAGTCGCAGAGGATGGTATACCCATCATCGCAGAGGTCCACGATGACGAGGACTACAGTATGGACACAGAAGACGAACGTGCTGATCGGATGAAGGGGTCGCACGGCTTTAGCAGATTCTTCGACGAGATGAACTTCTCTGAGAAGTGCCGGACAGATATGACGAAAGCAATCTTGAGAATAGCAGAGGACTATGAGGAGGATCTTGTAGTCTCCAACGGGAAAGTTATCAGGGCGTCTCGCTCTACAGAAAAGATTATGACCTTTTCTGCCAGCGACAAGAAGAGAGATGCGAGCCACCAGAGGCCTCTGTAGGTGACAGCCATTATCAACGGCGTCGAGTTCAAAAGAGAATTCGTCGATGGAGGAGCAGCAGTCAACGTTGTTTCGCTCCACACACTGAAGCTAGCAGGGATCCCTGAGCACAAGATCGTCAGGCGTCCATCCCCGCTGATGGGATTCGGAAGCGACTCTAGAATGACGATCGGATGGATCCGCCTGGGCGTTCAGATTGGCAAAATCAAGTGCTCAGCAAAGTTCTATGTCATAGACGCAAACACCACGTATCACATGATCATAGGCCGAGCCTGGATTCATCGCTTCGACGCAGTTCCTTCAACGGCTCACCAGGTTATGAAAGCTATCTGGAACGACAGAGTAGTCGAGATACCGGCTTCAACGAATCCATTCAACTTGGATGAAGCACATATTAGCGAGGCAGTTTGGTTTACCGAGATGGCGGACGAACAAACACCGGGACCATTCAACCCTACTCCTTTGCCTCTCTGGGAGGACATCAAGGACCAGTCACCTGCGGGAGTAATGGTGACAAGAGAAGATACCAAGGAAAAGCCGCCTACACGCGAAGAGGCGCCGCGTATTGCATACCATCGAAAGAATGTGTATACTCTGAAGAGAATCGCAAAGCATGACCCCGAAGGCAAGGAGATAGAGAGCTTCTACGCCAATGGGAAGAAATGCTATCGCATATGAAGGTGCGCGGGGATGTCCTCACACGGGCATGGGGATATCCCTGGGCAAATCAATCAAATCGAGCAAATTGCGCTAACAGAAGATCCATGCAGAGCACTCCAGATGAGACGCTCAAAGAAGCACCTGAATGCATGGAAGATAGGCCCAGACCACAAAAGCAAGAGCTAAAGGAAGTGTTCCTCAGCCCGAACGAGGAAAAGAAAAGGCCAGTCTTTCTAAGTGCGGACCTCACAAGCGAAGAGGAGCAAGGACTGCTACAGCTCCTAACTGAATACAAGGATGTGTTCGCATGGGAGTATGATGAGATGCCGGGACTGGATACAAGCATCACTATGCACCGCTTAAACATCATTCCAGGGTCTAAGCCGGTAAAGCAGAGCACAAGAAGCTTCAGGCCGGAGCTTAACGTGAAAATCAAACAGGAGATTGTCAAACTCCTGGATGCCAAATTCATAGAGCCGAATCATCATCCCACATGGCTGGCAAACATCGTGCCAGTGGTGAAGAAGAACGGACAGCTTCGCATCTGCGTGGACTTCCGAGATCTCAATCGTTTCTGCCCCAAGGACGATTTTCCACTGCCCAACATCGATTTGCTTATCGATTCAACAGCAGGCCATCGCATGTTCAGTTTCATGGACGGCTTCAGCGGGTACAACCAGATCAAGATGGACCCTGAGGACGCTCGGAAGACTGCATTCATCACTCCGGTGGGGGTGTTCAACTACACGGTAATGCCGTTCGGTCTCAAAAACGCGGGTGCAACCTATCAACGGGCTATGATGGCCCTATTCCACGACATGATGCACAAGGAAGTGGAATTCTATGTGGATGACCTGGTGGTTAAATCCAAGCACGAAGCAGATCACCTCGCAGATCTACGGAAGGTGTTCAATAGATGTAGACGCTTTCAATTAAATATGAATCCCATGAAATGCGCATTTGGGGTAACATCAGGGAAGTTCTTGGGATGCGTAGTTCATCGCCAAGGAATCGAGCCTGACCCTGCGAAAGTATCAGCCATAACCGGCATGACGCCGCCTCATAACCAGAGTGCCTTGAAGACATTTTTAGGAAAACTATCCTATCTGCGGAGATTCATCCCAGCGATTGCCGAAGTCACATGCTGTTTTAGTACTCTTCTCAAGAACGACGTCGTGTACAACTGGGCTCCGGAGCACGAAGCTGCATTCGGAAAGCTGAAGGATCTGCTGACGTCCTCAAAAATGATCGCACCCCAACTGGGTTCACCGCTTCTGCTATATCTGACGTCAACAAGGAGATCCATAGGAGCACTCTCGGCTCAGGAGTACGAAGGCCAGGAAAGGCCCATCTACTACATCTCTCGCATCGTGCAGCCTGCTGAATCAAGGTACACAGACATCGAACGTCATTGCCTTGCTTTTTTCTTCGTAATAGATAAATTAAAACACTACTTCGCATCGCATAAAGTAGTAGTGGTCACCAAAAGCGATCCCATACGATATTTGCTAACTCACACTACTCCCGGTGGGAGATTGGCGAAATGGTACATGACCATCTCTCAATATGATATCACATGCGTGAGACCGCGAGCGATCAAGTCGCAGGCGGTAGCGGATCTGTTGGCACAGTTCCCCGACAACAGCCACGAGCCCGTGATCGAAGAAGAGCTCGAAGGACCTGAGTCTATGCAATAGACGTGCCTTATTGGACGCTCCATTTCGACGGGTCGTCGACAAGAAAAGGCGGAGGCATTGGTATAGTCTTGACCAAGCCGGATGGGGAAGTCATACAGATGTCCGCAAAGCTCGACTTTGCAGTCACCAACAACGAGGCAGAATATGAAGCCCTCATAGCGGGACTGCGCGCAGCAAAAGCTTTGGAAGTAGGCAATCTGACGGTCATGGGAGACTCCAAGTTGATCGTCAAGCAAGCCTCGGGCGAATACGGTTTGAAGGAGATTAACCTTCTGTCTTACCGGACTCTAGTACAAAAGCTGGTACAGCAATTCTGCGATGTGAGGTACGAGCACAAGCCCCGAGCGGACAACAGGCATGCAGACGCTTTGGCAACCTTGGGTTCTAAAGTCAGCACAGACAAATGTCCCGCAAAGATCTCCATCGAAGTGCGAACATCGTCGGCATTGACAGAAGACGTGTGCGACGACGAACACATTGATGACACGGACTGGAGAAAAGCAATCCTACAAGATATTGCGGAAGGCACAAGCAGTGAAGGCTGGGCATTCACAAAGGGGTACTGCATACATGACAACACCCTTTACTACAAAGGCCTTGGTGGAATACTCATGCGATGTGTTTCCGAGCAAGAGGGACAATTGCTGCTGGAAAAGATTCACCAACATGCTTGCGGAGAAAGCGAGGTGTCAATCTATCGAAAGGCCCAGAGATATGGCATTCATTGGCCAGACATGTCAACAGCTGCGGCCTTGATACAAGGAAAGTGCGAAATTTGCGCACTAATCAAAGATTCTCTACTCATCGCTCTAACCGATGATGACACAGATTGGAGGAAGCCGCTCTTTGACTTTCTCACTCAGGGCACCGTGCCCGAATCGAGAAAAGAAGCCGAAAAATTGAAGAGGAAAGCATCTCGATACGTAGTACGAGAAAACATGCTTTGGCGAAGAGGTCATGAGGGCAACTTGCTGCGATGTCTAGATGGCAGAGAAGCACAAGAAGTCATGGACCTTTCTCATCAGGTGGAACACCAAGGAGGTGCGAAATTATGCAGGCAGCTCCTCTCAATTGGATATTTCTGGCCCACGATGGAGGTCGATTGTCGCACCAAAGTACGAAGCTGCCAGGAGTGCCAATTCAAAGGAAACCTAGTGCACGCTCCCGCCGTGGATCTACATGCATTAGGGACGCCATGGCCATTTCACACATGGGCTCTAGACTTCATCGGTCCCATCCGACCAACGTCACACGGGAATCATTTTATTCTCACCGCAACTGAGCTATTCACCAAATGGGTGGAAGCCATACCACTGAAGACGGCAAATGCGCTAGCTGTGGTCAACTTCATCCAGGAAAACATCATATGCAGGTTCGGAATCCCAAACACCATTCTTTCAGATAACGGTACTCCCTTTGTTAATCGCCAGGTAGCTGCGAAATTAGCGGAGTACAATATCAGGCAGATATGTTCTACCCCTTATTACCCGAAGGGAAACGGACAAGCCGAAGCGACCAACAAAACGCTGTTGAGAATTTTGAGCAAGATGGTCGCAGATGACCACAAGAAGTGGGCCGACTCTCTAAGCATATCTCTGTGGGCCTACCGAACTTCTCCAAGGACACCCACGGGGGCCTCACCATTCCTACTATGCTATGGGGCCGAGGCCGTGGTACCTGCGGAGGTGAGAGTCAATTCGGCAAGGCTAGCCTTCCACGCACTCTACGAAAATCAACGTGATCATGAATTAGTCTTGCTGGAGGAAAAGCGAGAACAAGCCAAAAAGACTAACAAGCGATATCAAGAAAGGATTGCTCGCGCTTACAATAAGACGGTCCAGCGAAGAGATTTCGCAGTTGGAGACTTGGTCCTGCGCGCATCTGACCACTGCATGCGAGAAGCGGCTCACCCAAAGTTCGCAGCCAATTGGGAAGGACCCTTCGAAGTCACAGAAGTCTTCGACAGTGGCTACTACAGCATACGAAGGTTGCACGGCACAACCTCAACCCCGAGTTCAGTCAACATGCGCTGGATTAAGAAGTACTATCTCTAACTTCTCTCATTTCATGCGTTTTATTATAACGTCGCTTAATCTCTTGTATGGTTACGATTTACACAATCTCCTCTCCCATATGAGAGGATTGTAATCTCATCTCTCCCATATGAGAGCGTTATAATAAGAGAATTCTCCCAAATGAGAACTTTATATTTCTGGATTGTCAATTGTGCTTCAGTTTAGTTTGTTATAAGTGTTAGCAGTGGTTATCCGCCACAATAGCAATATATATAACTGCGATCTTAATTGATCATCCAAGCCTATCTGTTACGATAGCAGCCTATGCAAATGCGATCTTAATTGATCATTTAAGCCTATCTGTCACGATAGCAGCCTATGCAAATGCGATCTTAACTGATCATTTAAGCCTATCTGTCACGATAGCAGCCTATGCAAATGCGATCTTAATTGATCATTTAAGCCTATCTGTCACGATAGCAGCCTATGCAAATGCGATCTTAACTGATCATTTAAGCCTATCTGTCACGATAGCAGCCTATGCAAATGCGATCTTAATTGATCATTTAAGCCTATCTGTCACGATAGCAGCCTATGCAAATGCGATCTTAACTGATCATTTAAGCCTATCTGTCACGATAGGAGCCTATGCAAATGCGATCTTAATTGATCATTTAAGCCTATCTGTCACGATAGCAGCCTATGCAAATGCGATCTTAATTGATCATCCAAGCCTATCTGTTACGATAGCATCCTATGCAAATGCGATCTTAATTGATCACCTAAGCCTATCTGTTACGATAGCAGCTTATGCAAATGCGATCTTAATTGATCATTTAAGCCTATCTGTCACGATAGCAGCCTATGTAAATGCGATCTTAATTGATCATCCAAGCCTATCTGTTACGATAGCAGTCTATGCAAAACGATCTTAATTGATCTTCTAAAGCCTATCTATTACGATAGCAACTCATGCAAAAACGATCTTAATTTATCTTCTAAAGCCTATCCGTTACGATAGCAACTCATGCGAAAAACGATCTTAACTGATCTTCTAAAGCCTATCTGCTACGATAGCAACTCATGCGAAAAACGATCTTAATTGGTTTATTAAAGCCTATCTGCCACGATGGCAACTCGCACGAAGAACGATCTTAATTGATCTGCTAAAGCCTATCTGCTACGATAGCAATATTGAGAAAATGATCTTAAGTGATCCACAAAAGCATATCTGATGAGATAACACCAGCACTTGCATCTGAAAGCAAATCACAAGCCCATCTGCCAAGATGGCACAACTGCGCAAGTACGATCTCGAACGATCCAATAAAACATCTGCGAATTTATATGGCAGATAGCAAATGCGAAACGTGTACGCAGCATTATGCGAGGCGAAATATGCCGAGACGCCTGCGAGATCATATTTTGTTGTAACAAAACAGCAGATAATACCAAAGCTATTTATCATTATGAGTCGGAAAGACTTACAATTTATCTGTCTAGATAGCAGCTTACAAGCGAAAAAGCTCGAATCTAACTACACAGCCAACATGGCTTACAATACATTCGAAAAGTAGCTGACAAGCCAGCAGAGACACACTACGGGAATCATGACTGAAAAGGATGAACCTAACGGTCCTAACACCGTCTATGCAATACACAGATCTGCGACCGAGCATCTGTCGCAAGTAGGATCTTGCTCCGAAGAGCCACATGAAGCCATACGTTCAAGATCCCAGTATTTGACAAGGCCCTTGTCAGATCAACATCCCAAGAGATGTGCCTGAGGAACCACCGGTTCCGGCGATCAACAGGCAAGCAGAAGCTCCAAAGGGCAAGGGCTCCTTGTAGACGGGGATGAACGCAGCGGTTCGCCACCCTGAGCTCACGAACGTGGGGGCAATAAGTTCTCCTCCAGGGATGCTGGAGGAGAATTCCGCCGTTCATTACGAGACGGTAGCACGGTCACTTCGGCGCTGCACCTCACCGGGAGGCGGCCGGAAACATGACCTGCAAACATAATACACGAAGAAAATTCTTCGAATACATATGAGATATCATCTCCATCTTCTTTATGATAGTTATAAAGAGCAATAAGCCTCATAAAGTGGATCTTGGAAACTATTTCTACAGCACAAAGCGCAAACTCAGGATTCACAACTTGAAGTTGCCATGAATCAACGAAAAACAAGCGTTGAAGCCAGCAGTCGTAAGGACTCACGGCAGAGCACATTTTTGGGACGAAGAACCCAAATGGCAAAGACAGGGTTTATATAGACCTTGGGGAGACTCTTCAGTTGCCAAATATGAGTCAGCAGAATTTGAAAAGAGGGTAAGGCCAATCACTTACGCCTTGAAAAACGGTAACGATCAATTACCCTACTAAAGACTACGACGATTCAGCTGCGTATCCTAATAAATGACGGATAGTCATGATTCGGATGGACTTCCCAACGAAAGCGTGCTTATCTGCCGAGAAATTAGCGCGAAAATCAAGCAGAGTATCAATTGCTGATGTCATAATTGGATATGCACAGAGATATCCTATCAAATCCCGAAAAGGGCAAAACGGGCAAGTTGATTCTTGTTGTTTAAAAAAAAGGGGGGGGGAGAAACCCTAGCAACATTGCATTAATGTTTCAAACATTACATTAATGTTCCAGCCATTTCCTTGCTATTTTCCAAATTCAAAAAGTCAAAAGCAAATTCTAGATCAAGGAGTCATGGGGTGCGAACTGATGGCTCAGCTTCTCTACCTGCTCCACTTCTTGCTTCAATTGCTCGCACTTGGCATTCATCTCATGATAGAGCTTTGTAGCTTCTTCAGCCTTTTGCTTCTGCTGCTCCACCTTCTGCTTTTCAGCTGCGAGGTTCTGGTGGCCGAGCTTCAAAGTTACGGCTGCGCGAATCAGAGTGACTCTTTTCATAAGAAATCTGAAACCCAGTCTGCCTTGAACTTTGGTAAGAAGATTTTGGCACATGCCACAAAGCAATTCGGCACTCTGGACAGAAATGGTCTCAGGCGTGGCCGCAGACAGCTGCTCCAAAATCCAAATGGCTTCGGTAAGAAACAGCCTCCTGTCAAAGGGCCCTATCTCCAGAGATCTTGCAAACGATCGGGGGTAGGTGAGGCGCATCCGAACTAGCCAGTCCACATCAGTTTGCTTCAAACCTGAAGCAATGTTACAGCTAAGTTATGCTATCAAACTCGCAAATGAACAATGCGAGATGCAAACAGTGAATCACTACTTACCAGTTCCTTCAAGAATCTCACGAAGAGAAGGAATGCGCATTGCTGGAGTGGTTGAAGACTGCCCTTGCTCCATGGCTCTCCTGTCAGCTGCGAGCTCTAACTCCTCGTAGTTAGAAGGAAGAGTGTAGGCCGCACCAGCTGCGACTGCATTCCCAACCTGCGAGCCCCAAAATCTCCACGCAGGAATAGGTGCCGCCGACTCAGTCATCGCCGGAGGCGAAGTGACAGCCAAGGTTGCTTGGCGAGGGACACTCTCAGATGCGGAAGCATCAGCAGTACTTGTCCTTACTTCCTCAGCGCCAGTATGGGCATCTTCATCCATTAGCACAGCATCAGCTTCAGCATCGTCGGAAAGTTCGATGATGTCCTCGAGAGGCTCACCTGCGTGTTCAGTAGCTGCGACGGGCTTCTCGGTATGGGGGCTCGGAATCGGAACGTAGGACGCAGAAGGCTGACTTCTTTGTTCCGGCGCAGGTTCCTCAACATTGCCTGCGATACAAAATGCGATGGTATGAGGTAACTCGCATTGAATGATATTTTACTATCTTTACTAAAGCTAAGAGCAAGCACCTCCACGCGAAGGTGGGATTGAAGTCTCTTCGTCATACACTAAAGACGTGGAACCATGCCCTATTAGTGTGTCCTCATTAAGCAGGTCCTTAAAATGAGCATGACCTGGGACGCGAAGAAGCCAGTCATGTTTCTGTCTCAAGTGACTAAGGTCTAGTACATGCATATCGCTCAAATGATTACCTGAAGGTTCTCCGCACTTGCCTACTAGCCAACGGCGAATGTCAGCCTTAGACACACCATGCTTTAACGCACCCACAATAACATCTCTATAAGTTACTGCGAGATTGAAGATCTCACCTTTATCGCCGCCTGCGATTTCTTCAAAGTCTGCTTGGGCTTGCTCCAGGGCTGCTGCATCCTCTTCTGGACTTGCATCCTCCTCCTCAGCCTGAGGAGTCACTACTTCGGGGAGAACATCTTCCTCGTCAGCTGGACGCACTAAGTCGTCAACATGTTGCTCTTCGAGGCTCCGCTGTCTCACACGCTCGAGCTCCTCCTCCTCGCGCTGCCTTCTTCTTTCAGCAGCTTCCGCGGCTGTCTTCCGGGACTCAGCAAGAACGTCCTCGCTTATGGGATCGTCTGGAATGCCGGAATGGGTATCTCTCTTTTGTCTCTTGGCCAAAAGGCCACCGATGATCTCATCATCATCATCATCTGCGAAGATATGATTGGTTTAAGAAAAGAATTGCAAAAGAATTACGATAATGGGAAAGGAAATGCGACGGAGGTACCTCCTGATTCTTCCTCATGCATCACCACTGTTCTTTCTTCTTCTTCATCACTTTCTCTGGGCTCCTGCCTTTCTCCTTCTTCCTCCTGGTTGAATGGAACGAAAGTCTCAACTGCGAGCTCTTTCCGCACTTTGCTGGGCATGCGACCTTTGCCTTTATCCTTGACAGAAAGGGACCTCGCCGGAGGAGAAGTTGGAGCACTTCTAGGGGAAGAAATTGTAATTCCCTTTTGCCTGGGTCTCTTCACTCTCGGCGCCGCAGTCGCTGGAGGGGACGGATCATCTCCGGGAGGCGACGAGGCCGGAGCATTGTCTATCAGCGAGTCATCAAAAGCATTCATGACTGCGCGAATCTTGGTTTCGACCTCAGGGTCATCCTCCATGCTAGCAGAAACGGCTGCTTTTGTCTTCTGGTGGCAACAATGGTGTTAACCAATGACTTGGAGCGATCACCAGATGCGAATCTCCGCACATGACACTACAGCAAACAGTGCAGAATGAAAACATCAGCATGTGAAAATCAAGAAGTTTAACGCACGCGAAAAATTGCTTACCTTAGCAAATGCCTCGCTATATCTGAAGACATGCGTGTCGCCCTTCTTAACTGCGGCGATCTTTTCCTTCAAAATGACGTCAGGGCACAAATGGTTCTCATGATCCAGCAATGAGTAGCAACCATACTCAGACTCGCTCAGACTGCAATTGGGGCGAAACGGGAAAGAGTTTCTCTTGATCAAGGGAGCTCTACTTGGCTGCGCGGCCGACTGCGTCTCAATCCTCGTTTGCTGGGCGACCCAGTATGCGAGCCAGTTCTGAGAACAACCACCCTCGCGGGCCCCTGCAGGCTGCTCAAAGGGAAGATTGTTCATGAATACTGTCTTGCACTCCTTTGTTAGCAAGCGCTTATAGCAACCTCTGATAATGGACTGGGGCCAGATTGATGGTGCCACTGCATCAAAGCCGAACTGGGGAGAAACTCGAGTGGGGTCAACATCCACGGTAATCCTCTCATACCTTGGCGCGAGCTCACGAATGTGCTCTGCGAGGGCAGGAAGGGAACCTCGTAGGCACCAGCAAAAGAACTCGCGATAGCGCTCATGGAAATGCGATCCCTCTTCGAAGAGGAGCTCTTCTGAGAAGACAACACCCTTAGAGGGGTACAGCTTTGGAAACCATCGCACGTTCTCAATGCGTGTGGCATAGGGCCTAGCAGTAAACTCTTTCCGTTTGTCGCATATCAAGCTCCAAAATCACTTGGTGTTGTTCGCTCCGAACCACCTCGCAGCCCTGCCGCTGTTACGCTCCTCCGTCTCGCCTGGGGGACACCACTTGTCGGGTTTGAGAGCAGTTGGAGCATAGGATGGCCATCGCTCGAAAACCCACATTGTCAAAAAGGAAATATTGACAAAAGTCAGTACATCGAGGCGGCCACGCGACTCTTTCATGGCTAGAACCAGCTGATCAAGCCTATAGTACAGCGTGCCCAAGACCAAGGGTCCGAGTGCGACTCTCTGGCCAAGGGCGAGCCTCACAGCAAGTGGCAAAACATGGTAGAAGACCCCATCGTGTGGGTGACCGTCAATTAAGTACCTCGACAACCAGGCACAGAGGAAAGCGCAAAGGGTCAAGTGATAGCCTTTACTCTCCACATAATTCTCGGCCTCTGGGTTCTCACTCAGAAGCTTCTTAGTGATGCTGCTGTTCGCATAGTCTCGAAAGAAGTACTGCAACCATTTGTTCCAGGTATTCTTCGCAGACGTATCAACTAACTGCCAGTTTGGAAGGGCTTTCGTAGTAGTCCACCGGGTGGAGATTTTCTTTACCTCTGCCAGGCATTCCTCCATCTGCGTGTACAAGGCAATCTCCGCAGCCGTCCTCAAAGGACTCAAAGGGTCCACCTCACCCATGGGAGAAAGATCGTACAGCATCTGCACGTCCTCGAGTGTAGGGGCAGCCTAGCAAAATGGAATGTGTGAGTCGCAGGCGAGTAGCGGGAAAGAAGGTCTAGAAGCATGGACTGGTCCAGCTTCACGGCAGCACCCTTCATAGCACGAACAGCGAAGTATACGCCGGCTTCATCAAGAGTCGCGGCATGATTGGTCAACACGTGGTCAATCCACTCATCCATGTAGTCCAATTTCTGGACAAAAGCTTGGGTAGAAATCGCAGTGTAGGGGAAGTACCCGTTTTCGACTCCCAATCGAACCACGTCCTCGGAGCCAATTAACTCGAGCAAGGCTGAGTTAACCGGGCGAGTCAGTGTTAGCAATCCCTCAATTGGGACAGGGGCAGGCATTCTCTTTGCCTTAACCCTCGCATGGTAGAAATCTTTGCCACCTAGGTAGGGGGCTTTTCGCCACAAAGCCTGCGGAAGATCGGGGATCTCTTCGTCCTCCTTGATGGGTTTGGTTCCTTTTGTCTTGGCCATTCCTGCGGAAGAGCAAGAAAAAGGGGGGAGAAATATGCTACTTCAGTTTGAATTTCGAGATTCAAGATCTACAGAAAGAAAGATGAACAGTTTCTGGTATCAATTTCAGAAATTAGAGGGTTGCATTATCAGGGGATTTCAAAACCCTATCCAAGGTCCTTATTATTGAGGGATCAAGCCGCAATTGGGTCTAAAGCTTGAAGCTTCTTCACAAGTTTCAACAGGTTATATGGGTTTACAGATTCAGCGCAGTTCAAAGCATACACTGGTATTTTAAATTGAAATTGAACAAGGCCAACCTTGTTTCCGCAAAGCTTGCTTGGATATGCACAGTTGAAGAAGACGATTTGCAGTTTTGAACTGATGATTGATTATCTGAATCTGCTCTCGAAGATCTCCGGGTACCATTCACTTTAAGAGAAAGAAGTGATGCTTTGAAACAGTGGGGGATACAAAGTATTTATCCAAAAACAATGAAGGGTTGCGTCCTTTCAGTAGTCGAATCGCAACCGTCACCGTCGAATCACGCAATCACAGGACAAGCTGACGTCACGCCTAAAACCCTAAAAGCCAGACGGCACAACTCTAGGGGTTTTAGGTCATAATGGCACGCACGGGGGCTGAACTTACCCGTATTTGAATTGGTGCGTGGCGGCAACGCGTATGTTGGTTTCCGCGCATGGAAGTCTATACAGCTATGAGTCTTCACGCGCAGAAAGGGGGCTAATGTAGATAGTGCTTTCTGAGCTGACAGATCTTGGCCACGTGGCAACCATCCAGCACACCATATTGTGCTCCACACACACTGGATCACCAGCCAAGCTGATCCATGTGGGGGCTGCGAGACAGAGCCCTCGCATACCACTGCACGGGACTTGTAGGGACTTAGTGGTTTGGAGGCTAGAGTAAGCCCTGTCGCGTGCGAGCCAAGCCCGCACGCGACCTTTAGTAACTGCTTTGAGAGATTTATGGCACGAGCTCCATAAACCCGGTCAATCCGGTCAAACCCGGTCAACCTCGTAACGGTTCCGGTATTCGCGCACAACGTGCTGTAACGGTCCCTATATACTCGGACGAACGTGCCGTTATGGTTAAGCTAATTAAGCCGCCATCAATGGGCGCATTAACCACACTACAACGGTCACGTTCTCTGCTATATATAGGACGTTAACCTTTCCATACAAAGGGGGACACACTTGCCATACACGGAAGCTCTGCCAAACCTCTGTCTCTCTCTCAGACATTACTACTGCCTTACTCTCTCCCTACACACAATCCCACTCTTCCTGTGCGATCTCTGATCCTCTACATACGGTGTACACGGAGGTCTCCCTGCCGGAATCTCTTGTGCACACCTATCCAGTTGTCATTCCAGATAGAAATATCTTTGCCATTTCCAACTTTCCATTGAAAATGCTTAGCAATGAACTTACAGGCATCAACAATGCTTTTCCATGTTCTGGTGCCAGTCTTCTTTCCAGGCCAGTTGAACTAAGTAAAATAAGACAAGTACTTGTCTTTAAGGCAAGTTACCCAGAGACGATTAGTTTGGGTGAGCAAATTCCAACCCAATTTAGCCATAAAGGCCTTATTTTTAAAACTCATAGATCTCAGACCAAGACCTCCATGCTCCTTCTTTTTACAGATAGTGGTCCAATTAACACAGCGGTTCTTATTTTTAGTATTAGTATCTCCCCATAAGAAGTTTCTGTTAATTTTTTCAAGTCTATTACAGATATTAGCATGCAAGGATTGAGTGAGCATTTAGTAAATGGGAATAGCGGAGTTGACAGACTTAATAAGCTTAAGCCTTCCACCCACATAGAGCATAGAGGCTTTCCAACAGCTACTTTAATATGAAATTTCACAATAATATGCCCATACTTAATTTTTCCAACTCTTTCTTGGTTCAAATTAATGCCAAGGTCAGTTCCCAGATTACTAGTAATAGGGATATGCGGCTTCTGAGAAATAACAATGGCAGAAGATTTCCTCACATTAGGATAGATCAAAATCCTAGACTTGCTAGGATTGACCTTTTGACCAGAGAAATCACAAAATCCATCTAACACTTGTTTCAAGAAAGGGCAAGAGATGTTATCTGTCTCAGAGAGAAGGAGCATATCATCAGCAAAGAGCAAATGGTTAATGGGGCTATTGATTTTAGAGATCTTTAGACCTTTCTAGAGGTCCTGAGACTCAATCTAGTTAATCAGGCTAGTGAATCTTTCTAAACAGAGGACAAACATGTAATGGGAGAGGGGATCCCCTTGCCTTAAACCTCTTTGGGGTTTAAAATAGGGAAGAGCCTCTCCATTCTAGAGAATAGAGTACTCCACAGAAGAAACACAACTCATGATCAAATTAATAGTATCGGCATCAACACTGAAAGCAACCAAGGTGTCTTTAAGAAAGGCCCAGGAAAGCCTAGCATAGGCTTTTTCTAGGTCAATCTTAATGATCATAGCCCCTTTCTTACATTTTTTCTTTCTGATGGAGTGGATCATTTCTTGCACCAAAATGATATTATCATTAGTGGTTCTACCAGAGATAAAGTTGTTTTGATTAGGGGAGATGATTATATTCGTGATAGGGCGAATTCTATCCACTAGAACATCAACACCCACTTTATAAGAGACATTACAAAGCCCAATAGGTCTGAACTGTTAAATACTCTCAGGATAGAGCACTTGGGTATGAGAGAGATAAATGTTTCATTCAACTCAGAGGGAAAAGAGTGCTTAGCAAAAATACTAATAGACTTAATAGTATGAGAGAAAAATGTTTAATTCCCCACCGTCTCCCAACAAGTGTGGTAAAACTCAGGATGAAACCCATCTGACCCAGAGGCCCTATTCTTGTTAATAGACTTAATAGTCTTATTTATGATATCTTTAGCCACAAGACTGCATATGGACAAAATATCATCATAAGTTAAAGTCTTAGTAGTAAAATTATAATTGATCTCAACTTCCCTTCTAACAGAAGTATCAGAATAAAGTTGAGAAAATAACCAGTAACATGAGATTTCAGAACATCAAAATAAGAGATCCAACAACCAGAATCATTTTTTCAAAATAGAGATGTTATTCTTTCTTGTTCTAATGATTGTGGACAAATTGAAGAATTTGGTATTCCTTTCCCCCAGAGAAAGCCATTTTAAACGAGATTTTGATGCCACAAAGATTCCTCTTGAGAGAGGACAACATTAAACTCAGCAACAAGTTGCGTTTCCAACTTAGTTCTATGCCCACAACCAATTAGAAGTACATGTAACGTATTGTGTGTGGGAGTAAAAATTGGTGCAGAGCATCAATATAATATTATCACCATAAGATGACATGAACGCATCCAAAAAGGTACGACTCCAGTGAGTCATGAGTTTGATTTGTTAGTTTAAGATATAGGAAACAGATTTGTTGTATGTTCTGTATTTTCGACATACTTGTTCTATTGTAGCTCCATATATTTTTGACATAATGGAAATAGAGACCCACTAGTACCCCCACTAGTACTCTTTTGCACGTAGGCCCCACCACGTGCAATTGAGGAATTCCCTGATGGCGGGGAGATATCTCACGTGCGGCTTAGGAGGAGCGGCTTCGCATGAGCTGTTTGACCAGATAATTTTTAGATCTTTACATGCAAAATTAGTTTTTGTGGTTTATTCTCACTGCGATCTCGTGGTAACTCCCACGAGAGGCCCGCCAGATCATTACTCTAAGAAGAAAGGAGACATGAGACACAAAAACAACTACATCAGCAAACTACGCCATAAACTCTATGTCTCCCCACAAGCAAGTGTACTAATAAGATAATATATGGTGGTATTTTAACCCTAAGTTTTTGAATCCCACGAGAACCCTATGCACTATTCTAATCTATATCTACATGTATTACATATAAAATCTATGAGGTGAGCAAAAACTCGCTCTCAATATATAAATTTGTCTTTACTCGTAACATAAATGTTATTAGTGGACGAACAAACCTTAGCATGTGCAGTTTAAAAGACATGTCACGTGGTGGGGTTCATCTGCAATTAGTTAAAAGAATGTAGGCCTTTAATGTCAAAATAATTCCATGGTGATAATTAAACGTGCAGATTAATGGAAGAAACAGACAATACCAACGAGCACCCTATCTTGTATTCGTTCCCTTTCTCTCTTTATCCGTGAGTTCGACATTGGTCCTCTCCACTCATGGTTTCTGATTCCTATGTCTCTCTCTCTGTTGCATCTACAAGACAAGTGCTACATATAAAGAAACCGAAGAAGTTAAATCGGCGCTTCCGATCCGCCCCTTTAATTCTGAATTGTATCTCCCTAAAGCTCTTACACAACCTAACTCTTAATTGAAGAAAACAACTTACGATAGTCTCACAAACTATACATGTCTCACCCATTGCAGATTCCACAATCTGATATACACTTCAATTTTACCAAAGTTTGTACTCGAGAAAAGTAACCAATTTTTCACTAAATTCCTAAGCTGTTCTGACTGGTCATGTCTATGTTGCTTCATACGGAACTACATTTAGGCCTTTATAGGTCGGGCTATTTACACTAGTTTAACTATGTTCATGACACTTATACCCACTAATCTTGTCATTCAGTACTATAAGAGGTGGGTAAATTTGTCCACAAAACTACTATCTATGACGATCTCAACCCCCATATCAGCGGTATCACAATTTGGGAGTATGAGTGTCGTACTTACGGGGTGAAAATGTAATTTCCCAAGCTACGAGGGGTGAAAATCTCTCTTACCCTTGTGTTTTAAATTTTAACAAAAGTACTTATTTAGTTTTTAATTTATAACAAAAATAAATTTTCTTAGAGGTACAAATCAAAATCACCCTAATGCAACACGGACATCCTGCTCTCTCTCTCTATAGGAGAAGCCACTCCCACTACTCCCTGAACCGCCATCTTCTCTTGGTGTTTGCCCCGGTGTTTGCATTGTGTTCTTCTCTCATCATCATCACTAACTGCTTGGTTTCTATCATCTTCGCCGAATTTTGGCTTGTTTGATCTCTTTTTTATAGTTGTTCTCCTTGATACTCCTCCCCATCATCACAATCCATGCTCTCTGATCATCATTTGCATGTCTTGAGACTCACAATCTTTTCCATTTTTGCACTCTTTCTGATTCACTTCATTATTAGCTTTACATGCATTGGTCTAGTTACCTCTCTCTTATCTTTCTCTATTTGTTTATTCACTAATGTAATGTTTTCTTTATCTCTTTCAGGCGTTTGATCTTCTTATATGCTCTCATGGGATCTCTTTTCCCACCACTTTCTCATTTTCCTCTTCCTCTTTAGCTCTCTCGCCCTTGCTTCTTTCCTATGTGAAATCCCTGCCTTTTTTATTCTCACAGTCCCTCTTCCAGTGATTCCATGGAGGAAAGGCTTGACGATAGGGGGTATGTCATTTCTCTTAACCCCACGAAGGTTTTCGCCTTCAGAGAGCTTCTAAAAGACTCTCTGACTGCAAAGTTTCTGGGAAACACTTCGTTATCACCCATAGTCATGCAGAAGGCTATCAGCAAGTCTTGGAATTTTTTTGGTTTTGTGTGGATTGAAAAGAAGGGTTCGTGTTATATCTTTCACTTTCAAAACCAGAAGATAAACAGTTTTTCCTAAATTAGTCTGTGATTTCTTTGCATGGACTGACTCTTGTTTTCAAAGTAAGAAAGTTTAACCAAGCCTTCACTGTTCACAGATACTGACTTCTCATCAGCAGATCTTTGGTTTCAAGTGCCAAACATCTCTCTTGAAGGTTTTGATTATGAAACGACAGAAGATTTGGGTAATCTTGCTGGTGATCTCATTGTGGTGGACTGGTTTTTTGAGAGAGTTCGTAGCATGCAGGGGCTTAGAGTTAAATCAAGAGTGAGACTTGATAATTCTTTCGTCCCTAGAGCCCGTGTCAATGTGCCAGGAGAAGATGAAAAGAAGTGGGTTTATTTCAGCTCTGAACGATGTTTTAAGGTTTGCTATCGCTGTGGTTTGATTGGGCATGATAACAGACATTATAGTACTAACCTGGTTGAAGTCCTAAAGAGATTGGAGTCCAGGTACTTACAATCTCACCATCTTTCTTCCTACCATTTCCATGTTAACCCTCAACAGCAGCTACATGCATGTGTAACTGTCAGTGAATGCACCATTTATCCAAACGCCACAAATGTTCGATTTGCACTCCACTATGAACTTTTAACCCACATTGAATCGGTGCAGGCACGTTGGAACAGGAATCAACGACTCTTTGATGCAAGAGTTGCAAAACCTACCCCCCCCCCCCATAATCACTATAAAAGAACCTAACCCCCTCATTCGAAAAAGTTTGCAGACTCTGGCTCACCAATCAATCTCACTTCCTTCATTACCACAGTTTCAAACTCCCTCCCCACCACTGAGACAATTTCCAACCACTTTCAAAAAGCTTAGCCATTTTGGCTTCTCTCTCAAAGCACCATATTACCCATGATTGACTACTATTGAAGCATAACAAGAAGTTGCACAAAGAAATCAAGACATGGCTGATATTGATAAGATCCTCAAAGAAAGTGGCCCTTCATTGCCTAAGAAAACCAGAGGAAAGAGGGGAGAGGGCAAGAAAATGACTGCGGTTAAGAAAGGAGCAAAGAATAAAGAGGAAGAGAAGAAGAAAGACCCTCATACAAGATCTCGGGCTCTTCAGATTCCGGCCCTCAAAAAGTCTGCAAAGAAGAGAGGAACCCCCAGTTCATATTTAAATGAGCACAAGGAGAAGGGTAAGAAACAAAAATCTAAAGACATGCAAGCCACCCACCCGGAAAGGTACTCATTGCATTTTCAGTTTTACTCCCTTCTCCAAAGATTATTTCAAATTTAAATTTAAGAAACTTTTGTTGCCGCTAAATA
This sequence comes from Linanthus parryae, assembly GCA_023055425.1. Lineage (NCBI taxonomy): Eukaryota > Viridiplantae > Streptophyta > Magnoliopsida > Ericales > Polemoniaceae > Linanthus > Linanthus parryae. Next base: position 7,847,172 of record JALGPY010000002.1, read on the forward strand.
ATGGAGTCAAAATGGTTTTTTCACTCGTCTTGAAATTGGCAACGAACATGCTCTCGCTTTGAACCTCATTATAAGTATGTACATAGTTCGTTGGTTGCCGTATGAACAGCCCAAAATGCCATGCTACAAGAAACAACTTGTATAAGAACAAGTTACGAACAAATTGAACTAAACAATATATGTTGGAACCTGCTTGTTGTTAGTTAAGCTTAAAGTGTATGAAAAGTGTGGAGAAGTACTTCTCGACAATTTCGCAGTTTGGTGGATAATGATGATGATACTGCAAGTTGACAATAGAGGGAAACAATAAACAGAACCTGTCAAGAAACTCTATTTACAATTTAATACCACCATTTTCCAAACCTTTTTGGTCTGTTATTTACTTAAAGGATATTTGATTATTACAGACCGTGACAGATTCCGTAACATATAAATACATAGAAAACTGACACTCAAAATCAACCGAACATCGGTACACTTGTATGATTTGGTCAGATAAATTAATTAAATAAATATTTTGGATTTGTATTTAGTAGTTGCATTATCGTGTTAGATTAGTCAGGGATCAATTTGTCATTTTCAAACTTGCACGTTTAGCGTGTTCACATGCACCTTTCGCTCTGACTACTATATAATGTGCACATGCACACCCCTCATGATCATATCAATCTCTACTACCACTAGTAGTATCTGATTGTAGCAAGTTTATTTAACAAGAGATAAACACATATAGTGATTGTGATTTTCTCTTAATCTTGATCTGACATTGAAATGACTGAGCTACCTGAGGATTGTGTTCGTACGATTCTGTCCTTCACTTCTCCGACCGATGCATGCAGATCCTCCGCTGCTTCTTCCACTTTCCGGTCAGCCGCAGATTCTGATTTTGTTTGGGACAAACTACTTCCGGCTGATCACCTGAATATTATCGCCAGATCGGAAACTCCATTGATATTCTCATCAAAGAAGGAGCTGTTTTTCAGTCTCTGCAACCCAATCCTCTTAGATGGTGCCACCAAGGTGAGTGTTCATTTATAGTCTACTAGTGGAATGGAGCACCACATATAATTTGTTCTATGAGCACTTAAAGAATCGCAATGAGTATAGTAAGCTGGAACATTCGTGGGATGGGCAACCCACGTAATGTTATAGCTCTTCACAATCTTGTGAAGAGTTCCCGCCCCGGTCTAGTTTTTGTAATGGAGACTAGACTGTCTTGTGAAGAGATGGAAAAGGTACGTCGGAAATTTCATAAGTATGCAGGCAGTTTTGTTAGTAGTAGAGGGAGGAGTGGAGGTTTGGCTCTACTCTGGCTAGATCATATTCAAGTTACAGTCAGATCGAGTACTATCTGGTACATCGAGTGTATCATTTTAGACGAGTTAAGCAATGTTTCGTGGCAATTAACATGCTTTTATGGCAACCCCGACAGTCGGGAAAGACATCACTCATGGGAGTTGCTTAGACGCATCCGAGGTAACAATAGTGGACCGTGGTGTGTTATTGGGGACTTCAATGCTATGACGAGCGCAACAGAGAAGAAAGGTGGAAGGAGTTTCGACGAGCAAGGTGCTAGTTTGTTTCGTCAAGTTCTCCAAGACTTAAGTCTCTTTGATTTGGGCTTTGTCGGCAAAGAGTTCACATGGGAGAGCAATCCCCGTAATGGGGAAATTATCTACGAAAGATTAGATCGTGCAGTCGCAAATGTGGAATGGATGTACTTGTTCCAAAATAGAAGGGTTGATCATCTTACGGCAACGGTCTCGGACCATTGCCCAGTGCAATTACAATGGGAAGCAAACAAGAAGAAGTCGAAGGAACCTAGAAGATTCTTGTATGAGGCTTTTTGGCAGCAGTACCCACGATGCAAAGAAGTGGTTAAAGCCAGTTGGGCATCTATGCCCAAACAATTACATCTTCAAGATAAATTGACGAACTTAGCAGCCAATCTCAAGGAATGGGAGAAATCGGAAATTGGGAATATTACAAAAAAGATGTCAACTCTACGCAAAAAGCTAGCAGAGTTGGATAATTCCCCGCACCGGGACAGCTACAACTCTCAGATCTCATCTCTTAAGAAAGAGATCAATGAGTTAGCAATGAAGGAGGAAGAACTGTGGCAACAAAGAAGCCGTAACCAATGGCTTCAAAAAGGGGATCGTAATACTGCTTTTTTCCATCGCAAAGCCACGATTAGGAAGGCGAGGAATGCTCTCAAAGGCTTAGAAGATTCCACGGGTTTGTGGCGTACCGAGGAAAAATATGTGATTAAGATTCTGTCAGATTATTTTAACAATATTTTTACCTCAAGCAAACCTTCATACTCTGATATGGAACCAATGTTAAGTGGGATTCCAGCTCTAGTAGATGAAGGTGATAGAGCTATGCTTGATAGCCCTTATTCGAGTATAGAGGTGGAATCAGCACTGGATCAGATGGGTCCAATCAAAGCACCCGGCTTTGACGGATTCCCAGCCACCTTTTTCCAAACTCATTGGAATGTGGTAGGGAAAGATGTTGTGGGGGTGGTTCTGAGTATTCTGAATGGTACGACTAGTATGGCAGATTTCAACAAGACGATCATTGCTCTATTGCCAAAAGTCAAACAAGTGCGTAAGCCTACGGACTTAAGGCCGATCAGCTTATGTTCAGTAATCTACAAGCTAGTCACAAAAACTATGGCGAATCGGCTAAAACAGGTACTTCCCAATCTTATCTCTGTTAATCAGAGCGCTTTTGTTCCGGGGCGTTTAATTACCGATAATATTTTGATTGCGTATGAGTTGTTGCACACAATGAAATATCGCAAGAAAGATAAAATCGGGAGTTTTGCGTTAAAAATCGATATGTCCAAAGCCTACGATCGTGTAGAATGGGAATTTTTACGTGCTTGTATGGAACGTTTTGGTTTTGGACTTAAATGGATTAGTTTGGTAATGGATTGCATATCCACAGTCAAGTTTAGCTTTGCCTATGAAGGAAGGAGTGTGGGTGAAGTCATACCTGAGAGGGGTCTCCGTCAAGGTTGCCCGCTTTCGCCATATCTTTTTCTGCTTTGTGGCGAAGCTCTGTCTAGGAGTCTTGAAACAGCTACGATAGAAGGGCGGCTTACTGGGTTGGCAGCTTCCAGAAACGGTCCAAAAATAAGTCATCTTTTCTTCGCAGATGATAGTATCCTATTTTCTAAGGCTACTGAAGAGGAGATTGATTATATTTTACAAATTTTACAATTCTACGAAAACGCTTCTGGGCAGAAAATAAATTTGGAGAAGAGTGCTATAGTTTTTTCTGCCAATGTCCCTCAACAGCGCCAAATTGAGCTCAGTGAAAGGTGCGGAGTCTTGCTGGTTGATTCTCATGATAAGTACCTTGGTTTGCCCACGTCCCTGGGTAAAAACAAGACACTTGACTTCAGTTTTGTAACAGAGAAAGTGGAAGCGAAAGCAAAAGCGTGGAAACGTAATTCACTGTCCTTCCCTGGTCGTGAAATTTTAATCAAAGCAGTGGCTCAGTCAGTTCCAACATATACCATGAGCTGTTTTAAGCTCCCTCAGTCAATCTGCAAAAAGCTGGAAAGCATTAGCCGAAAATTTTTCTGGGGACATGATGAAGAAGCACAGAAAATAAACTGGATTGCTTGGGAAAGCCTCAAAAAACCAAAACAAGATGGAGGAGTGGGATTTGCAGATTTACAAGCTTTCAACACTGCTATGCTTGGCAAACAGCTATGGAGAATTCTGTGTAATCCAGAATCACTGCTTAGTCAGGTACTACTAAAGAATATTGTACCCATTCTGGTATAATGCAAACTAATGCCACTTCTCAATGTTCTTATACTTGGAGGAGCATCTTAGCCAGTAAAGATATAATCAGTAATGGTCTGAGATGGGGAATTGGTACTGGAAGTAAAGTGAAAGCTTTTGAGGATCCGTGGCTCCCAAAACACTTTCCTTACAAACCAATTACAATTTCCCCAAATCAAGATCTGCTTGTACAAGATTTTATAGTTCAAGAACAAGGAAGATGGGACATGGAGAAACTTCAAGAGTGTTTTTGGCAAGTGGATGTAGCTGATATAGTCAAAATTCCATTAGCAAGCAATCCTTCAAATGATTTTTTGTTGTGGAATTACACAGATGATGGCAAGTATAGCGTACGCAGTGGCTATCAAATTGCATTGAGGCAAGCTCAAGACAATCTTCAAAGCCACTCCCATATTCCAAATTCAGCAGGGGTAGAATGGCTAAGCAAATTGTGGAGACTGAAAATTCCAAAGAGACATATTTACCCTGTTTGGAGAGGGTGGAGAAAATCATTGCCAACAAAGTTCAATCTTGTAAAACGAAAAGTCAACATTTCAACCTCTTGTGTTTTCTGCGGATATCATAAGGAAGATGAATCTCACATCTTTCTTCAATGTCCAGTAGCAAAGGAGACTTGGAAAATTGTTTTCCCATCAGTGGATTTAAAGCTAAAAAATGGGGATTTCAGTACCTGGATTGCCGAAAGAATGATCTCCATGAAAGAAGCAGATCTCAATTTGGTATGCATGTGCATTTCAGAGCTGTGGAGTAATCGCAATCAAGGGATTTTTAACGGGAAGAGGTCTACCGCCATAGAGATTGTCAGATGGGTCTACATGAAGATTGAAGCTTTCGAAGCAACCAGATCCAAGCCCCTCACCACCAACATCGCACCGTCTCAGACCTGGCGTCCTCCAGAGGAGGGTCAGCTTAAAATGAACGTTGACGGAGCGTGGGACTCCGACAAAGCCATCGCCGGAGCAGGATGTGTCATCAGGGACGGGGATGGGAAGTATATCGTCGGCTTCTCCAAACGGATTCCATTTGGTACCAGATCCAGAACGGCTGAGGGACAAGCTATCCGAGAAGGAATAAAGTTTGCCCTCGAGCTTGGTTGCCGGAAACTGGTAATAGAAACCGACGCCCTCCATGTGGTGGAAGAACTGGAAGCGGCTCGAAGAGGAAGAGGAAAGGTAACATCGGAAGCAGCAAGCGTTCTAATTGAAGTGGTGGAGCTTTCCCGAAGCTTTGAGAAGATAACGTTTCAGTACACGAGGCGGTCTAATAATGTGGTAGCACATCTCCACGCCAGATTTGGACTCACAATTTCGGAGCAGGAAGAGATTTTTCTTTCGGAGCCCCATTGGGCATCAAAAGCATTAGAAAATGATGTATTGGGCCTCTCTAGCCCATTGTTAAGTCCTTAATAATATTTATAATTTCCACTCAAAAAAAAAAAAAAAAAAAAGAATTGCGAACATATGAACATTACTCTTTCTTCCTCCGAATTTGTAAAATTTCACCAACAACCCTGTAATTAGAGTTATTTTCCAATAAGACTCTTAAAAAATTACTTAAATGTCTCGTTTTGAATTAAAAAAATTCCGTTATATCCTTAACAGTGCGTTTGGATGAGGTATAAAAACGCAAAATTTCATTAAAACTCGGAATTTAAGATCCCACCATTATAGATGTCGTGTTTGGATAAACCAAAGGAAGGATTTGCAAAATTCTAAGTCATTTCAAATCAGGATTTCGAATCACCTTATCCCAACTTTTGATGGCACCAAAACAGGCGTCATTTTAAATTCCACACACTCATCAGCTCTCGCCACCACTGTAGCTGGCCATCGCCATCCGTTGTCGCACCACATTTTAGCCATTGCCGCCGCCCCGACTTCGGCCACGGCCGTCCGTTTCGGCGATTACAGTCGCGACCACCCCAGAACCACCACTCTGACAGCACACACCATCATGACTGCCACTGCTACCATTAAAGTAATTTTACTGCCTGAAAACCTATGCCACCAGGTAGGTCGACGGCGGCGTGCAACAAGGCGGTGGTGAAGGGTCGACGACGGCGTTCACCAGGTAGGTCTCACGAAGCAACTTATGACAGAAAATATATGGAGTATTACTTATAAGCCCCTAAAGTAAACATTAATAACACCCAAGCCCAATTAAAATGACAAATCATTTTATTTAGTTTCCAAACAAGAAATTATCAGATCCTGGGATATCAAACCCCTTCATTTGGAATCCCATAGTTTCAAAATTCCAGTAAATTTAAGAATTCTTCATCCAAACGCACCATAAAAGATCCATATATAATGACTTTAGTTAATAACTCCGTATTATTTAGTTTTGTCCCGACTGGTTCGATTTTCAGACACGCCACTGAATAGGATTTTTTTCTCAAATTTGCAGAGTTTCAAATTAGAGAAATCATCTGGTAAGATATCTTACATACTCTCAGCCAGAGAGCTCACCATTGCAATGGCCAATCACCCAAATCACTGGACTTGGACATCTTCACCTGAATCAAGGTTCATATCTCTCTCTTTCTCTCTCAATTTCTATAGAAAACAGTGTAAAAACAGAGTGTGACCATGCTATGTTTTTCACAGGTTCCCTGAAGTTGCAGTGTTGAAAACTATACAACAATTGGAGATTCAAGCAAAGATAACAACTCAAATCTTATCACCAAACACCAAGTATGGTGCTTTCCTGATAATGAAGACCTATGAGAATGCTTATGGGCTGACTTCAGTGCCATCAGAGACAACAATTGAAGTAGGCAACCATTACAAATCTACCCAAACCGCATATTTATGTAGTCATGACAGCAAAAAACAGCAAACGGAGAGGCTGTTTTATGTGAACAGGGTGGAGAGGTTGAAACAGAGGACGGCGGCGGAAGGAAAGATGACGGTGGCGCGTGAGAGAGATGATGGGTGGATGGAGGTAGAGATTGGGGAGTTCTTTAGCGGCGATGGAGGTGAGGAGGAGGAGGTGAAGATAAGTGTTAGGGAGGTCACAAGTGGCTTCTTCAAAGGAGGGCTTATTGTTGAGGGTGTTGAAGCGAGGCCTATAAATTGAAGGGTGGTTTGTGTTATTTATTGAAACTTCTTTGTAAGTTCATTCTTTTCATTTTTTTAGTTCTTTATTTGTCACTAACCTGTATGCAAAGTCATTACATGTGTTAAATCAAAATTAGGGAACCTTCATCTCTATTGTGTCGAGCCAATTCTCTGCTCCGACAGAGAGAGACTTCTCTTTCCACCTGTTATCACCAAAGTTTGTGTTCATCATTACTGGTTCAACATTGTTCTACTCTGTGGGCTCTCCGGTTTTTTGATAGGATAAGGGTGATTTGTCTCGGCTCTTCTTTTGTTCTATCTCTAAAGTGTCGCCTGATTTGGTTGCCCAAGAATAGATAACATTTTCAACTATATACCACTCCGTCCCAGTTCTTTTTATCAAAACTGACTTTTGCTACTATTTACTTGGTCACTTTGACCCGTCGATTTGAATAGTAAGCCGATGCAATTTTTCAATAACTTTTTCATGGTGTTGTAGAGTAAACGTTTCTCTATAATACGGTGAAAAAATTATCAAAAAATCGTATTATTTTGCTATCCAAATCACCCGGTCAAAGTGACGTGGATACGAGTCAAAAAGTCAATTTGGGTAGAAAGAGCTGGGACGGAGTGATATTTTGTAATGATTTATTTTAGGTATTTCATATTATGATTATTTTTTTAGGAAACTTGATGTGATATTAATAAATATGGGCCAGGGCCTGTTTATATCAAGGACCAACTGAAATCTAGCCCATTATGGGACATTGAAAGGCCACGTATGCATATGGCACAATCCATACCCATTACAAGCAAATAGACGAGCTAATCTGTTGGTAATGCGTGCGGAGTATTGAAACATCACAGCACCGAAGCTTCTAGTAATGAGCTCTATCTCTTCCACCACCGTTCCGAATTCAGATATATCTGGAAGTGTGAATTCCTTTCTTCGGTTAATCTGCTCCATCACCACAGATGTGTGGGTCACGCAGATGATGTATCTCAGCCCTAGGCTTCTGGCAGCCTTCAAACCTTCTCTGATTGTATAGCTTTCGAGGGAGCACCGTGAGAGTACCTCTCCGCATATGAGGAAGAGGTAAGGTGAGAGTTGTCACTTGTCACTCTAACGAAGCCCACGCTCAGGCGCAATGAAACCTGCAACTTTGTCTTTCAAGTTTTGTTAGTTCCAGGGGCGGAGCCATATAGGGGTACGGGAGCTCGTGCCACAACCCCCCATCCAACTTTTTCAGAGATTCTGAGATATCCTATTTTTTTACATTTTTTAGAAGTGTGCTCCTTCTTAATATATATAGATTCTCCCTTCTCTTGACACAAATTAGTGACCAGAGCAGCAGAGGTCGAATCTTGGCCCGAGCAATATTTTATTTAATCTTTTTCCGAAAAAAGTGCCCTTCTAGTTAATTTACACAAAAACCATTCTATTTTTTAAAAAATTACCCAGGAGACCTAGTATCAATTAGATTCTATTATATTTTATAATCATTAAATTTGTAACCTTCTCACAGAACAAATTAGAAAAGAAGAGAAAAATATGATCGTGGGTACAGAAGACGAAGTTCTTGGACGAGCAGAGAAGACGAAGCCAAGACATTCGTCGTCTCTCTGCCACCGCCTTCGTCTGTGATACGGGTCAACCGTATCGTACGGATCAGCCGTACTATTATTATCGTTATTGATTATTTAATATTAGTGGTTACTTATTTATTTTATTTTGTTAAATAGTTTATTTGTTTACTTAGTTAGTAGACCGGGCCGGACCCGTTAGGTCAAATCGGTAGTTAGGGTTAGTTTATTTTCTATTTCAACCGATGTAATCGCTCAGTTGATCAATCAATCAAGAAAAATATTCAGTGTGTTTAGTGTTTTAGTGTGTGTTAGTGTCGTGTGTGTGCCCGAGTGATAGCAATTGTGCTATCAGTCTGCGCCCCTCCGGCGGTCCGTTCCTCCCAGCTCCGTTCCGGCGTTCCTCCTGGCTCTGGCAATTTTTCACTTCACATGTAAGGTAAAATCTAACTCCAATTCCAATCCTTCCCCTCTTCCTCCAATTCCAATCTTCCTACGCCTTCGTTCATTGTTTAAACCCAATGACTTAAACAGATTGCAGAAGATTAATAAGATTGAATTGGTGGCCTCCCTGTTTGCAACGGCGTAACTGCGTAACTGGAGGGTGCAGTCCCTCTCCAGTTAAAAAATTCATAAAACCTATCCTTTGAATCTAAATTTGAAATTAAGAGTTGAAAACAATTCACCTTGGGGTACAACCATTACATGCATAGTGAAGTCTACTTGAAGGTATAGAATAACAACTCTTGGAACGTCCCTAAACTGAGCAACCACTTATATACTCAGTAGATGTACTGGAGATTCTAAGAATCCACATCCCACATGGGGGGTCACAAGATCAATGGGCCTGGTTTTATTGAGACAACGGGGTTTATTCCGTTAAATCCAGGTACGCTCAAGCTCGAATATAAAACGTAGCAAAACAAGTTTTAAGCACCTATGGCACAAATAGTCAGCAAAATTGGTTACTCCGGCTGTGGAAATTGAAGTTGCAACAGAAAATTATTTATTTTACCTGGCGAGCTTATCGGAATGGTGTCCCAACAAAATGCGTTGCGTCGAAAAAAGTACTTAAAGCCCGTTTGGTAATGTTCTTTCTTTCTAGAACGCTGTTTTTTTTAATCTAAAAGCAGTACTAATGTGTTTGGTAAATTTAATTTTTTCTAGTTTTCTCGAAAGCAGTTGCTTCCCCATGTAGCTTTTGAAAAGCAGGGAAATTGTGCTTTTCAGGACCTGCTTTTCGATAAATTTATTATTAGACATTCATATCTGTTAATAAATATCAAAAATTATTTATTTTAATAACACTATTTATCATATCATATCTGATATTGTCATTTCGGCAGTCATAACAACCATAAAACACTAATTACCAAACGCAAAATGTCAAAAGTACTTTTTGTTGCAACATAAATACAGAAGTTACCAAACACTTTTCGCGTACATTTCCGCTGCAGTTTTTTCACAGTACTTCCTCCACTGCAGCTTTCTAAAACGCCACAGTATTACGAAACTATCTCTTAAATGGACCTAAAATGTCCCTTAATGTGATGATAACATGCATTAGTCCATTGGAGTACAGTGCATCGAGAGAGGAATAGTTTTGCAGATCTGCTTGCTCGATATGCTTTTGGGAGTAGAAATGATGGAGAAATGGACCAATAGTCTACCATGGTGGCTTGAAGATATTACTTAGAGCTAGGGTGAGTTTGGTATGACTTATTTGCAATTTAAGTAGACTTATAAGTTCATGTCAAAAAAGTCTATGACAAAAAAAATGAACAAAAAAGTCATGTGTGTTTGGTGAAAAAAATGTTAAGTCAAAAAGTTCAAAAAAAAAACTTGAAGAACCCAATTTTTTCTAGACTCAATTTTTATTTTATGGACTTATAAGTCGAACTCTAACTTTACAGTTTATAAGTTCATACCAAACACCACTTATAAGTTGGCCTGAACTTATAATCCAAAACTGACTTATAAGCTGCTTATAAGTCATACCAAATTCCCCCCCCCCCCAGTCTCTTTTAGAAATGTGATTAGGGCTTGTTTGGTTTAATGAATAGTTTGACTCTAAAAAACATCTAAAAAGTTCCAAAATCAAAAAAGGTAATTTTTTGGATTAAAAAACCAAATAAGTTCACACAATACCCACCCTAAATTTTACTAACTTGTATTTTTTCCCGAGCAAAACAAGGTCGCCAATTTCTCAAGCTACTAAATATCGTAAAATTGATTTTTATTTTTTCATTCTTTTGTACACACCTGCTGAGCTACTGAGCTGAGGCCTCGCTTTCTTTACCTAAATTTAGACGATTTTTTAAAAAAAGATAAAAAAATTGTTTAGTTTGTGCCTAATAAGTTTTTTAAAAGTTTAGTTACCTTTTAGTAGAAAATGTTGTTTACTTAACTTCTATTTTATCTCCTAAATAATTTTAAGGAGTAAAAAGATAAAAAATTAAAATTAAAAAAAGTTAACCATTTTTTAGTCTAACGGTTATGAGACATAAATTTAAACGAATATGTCCTGATTAGTTTTATGATTTAAAAAAAATAAAAAATCACTTAAATTTAGATAAAGAAAGTGGAGTTTGAGAGGCCTAATCTAGCCATCTCTAAAAAATGTGTAGCTAGGCACAAGGAGGCTCACATAAATACCAGACGTGGCTAAGTTGCCTTCCAGAGACCCCTAATGATGTTGTGGAAAATCCACTAAAAGCAAAAACAATTTCAGAATTGTGTTAGTATTAAAAGATGAATCGAAAAACTCAAAAATAAAATAGAGAATAATGAGAAAAGAGATAGAAGAACTTATCGATTTTGTAGAAGATGTAGAGATTAACGGTGTAGGCTAAGGCGGTCTAACCTATCTTTAGGATAGTAATTTCCCCCACTATATGGTGCAAAATGGGAAACACGGAAATTCTACCCACCGATACAATGCCTACCACGGTGGAGAAGAAGCAAGATTGCACTTCTTGTCTTCTCCTAAATTAGAACCCAACCCGGACACGGGACAAGTGATTGAAGAAGAGAGACACAAATCTAAACTTGTTTTGACAACAAAGACACACTTGTATTTATAAGAACCAAGGGGTGCTTGAAGCACCTTTTCGAAAAGACACTACCAAAAAGACACAATTATTGTAAAAGTTACATCTATTGGAAACATGACAACTTTTCAGAAATAATCACATATTTAAATTTAAATATTAAAAATAATATTTTGAACTTTTATACAACAATCCCCCACTAAAAGTTCTCAAAATATTAGACTCGAAAATAAATAGACACGGAAGTAAACAATTTGGGTATAGTACCACGTATCGCCAACGATGGACTGGGCCTTGAATCGTGGTTTGAATAGAGACTTATATCCGTGAGGATTGTAAGAAACTATTCACGTAGGTACCGGGTTCTAATTCTTCAAGAGGCAGCGCTTTATTAATGGGCCTTGCGCTGAATCGGTCTTAGCAAGTACTCTCAGGGTCTTACCGATAAACCCCTAGAAAGCGGCCTCTGACTTTCTTACTTGCAAAGGCAGACTCATCTAGAGCGTCCACAACCACTAAGTCGCTCCACCATAAAGGCTATGAGTTCTGTTAATGACATTACGTCCAACCTACTAATATTGTTGTGGATAAACAGTGCATTAGTCAGATATGAGACTTTGAAGGAATAGCATTCATTTCTTAGTAAGAAGCTTGTACCCCCACCATTCCTTAAATAATGCAATGCACTGGGAATGTAGTCTCACACTAACATTCCGCGGGTTGTCTTTTAATTGAATTGCCCTTGAACCTCGATGCATGTGATTTTCGGTAATGACCGACATCATCATGATGAGGTAGGTTTCAATTTAGACACCTCTATTAGTCGGTAATAGCCCCATATCTCCCTTGACTTTGAATTCATCAACCTAGAAATATTAGGTTGGTACGTCACTTTTTTCCTCAATTGTCATGACAATTTGTCGCCAACGACACATCACATTATATGGGAAATACTCACACATACACAAATTCTACGCCCTGCTCAAATATCGCTTTCTTTGTAGTTGGCGTTTGCTCAATAAATTATACTTTGATCTGTCAACTCCACACACACAAATTAGCAACACAATATAATAGCACAATAACTATTATTTTATTAAAACATATATAAAATGAGAAATCTCTTTCTCGCATTCCTCTTATAATGTCAAAGGGTGTAACCACCAGACTATCTTCTACGTTATTGCTGCCGTCACATCGCCATAATCTTCTATTAATGATACAAATTTATTTGACCACCGCTTGCAATGTCTATTTATTTTACTGCAAAAACTGTAACACTGCTCGAAGAAAATTAACAAGCAATATTCATTCAACCAAACAAAATTAGTAAATAATATCCTGTTCACATCATTTCTCTTCCTCGATTTCCTACAGCAAGTTCTTTATCAAAGCACCAAGCCTTGTTATAACTATGGTGATTCACAGAAAAATAAAAATAGAGAATTATTAATCTGATACACCGAAGCGTTGTTAATTATATCATCTATATATGAGGAATACCAAAAATACATACACCATTGCTCTGCCCACATATGCTATCACAATTTTAAAGTGCTTCGCACAAACACAACATATAATCGTAACTAAGGAATTAATATGTACAGGATTAATGACTGAAATATAATGATAAAGAATTGAATATACTTACAGCGACATTTGTTTCTTGACGAACTTCTTCCGCTTTGAAACCAAAAAATGCAAGTATTCTTCTCATCTGATTGTTCCCAACATCGGGGACAAACAACATCACGGGGCATTGTCTCAAGAAATTATATGGCAGATTATATCGCTCCAAAAAGTTATTCTTCAACAGTGCGCCGAATAATTTCTTTGAGAAACTGCTACTCTTATTTATTTATTTATTTAATTATTTTTTGAAATGAGAAACTGCTACTATTTTTTGTTCTTTTATGAATGTGAATTTCATCAATCAACTTACCTGATTAGTAGTTCGAACCGTTTCGTGACAACTAGAGCCACACCCATTTGGCTTCTCGAAATTGTCTCGTGGCTGATGCAGGTTAACCAAAACCTTCCATCTTGATTCTGAAAATAAATGCACGTATCTTAACATTCACTTTTCCATTTGTGAACTTCATAGTCCTTCACATCGCCGAATGATATTCTGAAATTGAATCAATCTCCGACTGCCTTTTGCAAAGAGAAGATTACTATCCTAAAATTGTTGTGGAAAATCCACTAAAAGCAAAAACAATTTCAGAATTGTGTTAGTATTAAAAGATGAATCGAAAAACTCAAAAATAAAATAGAGAATAATGAGAAAAGAGATAGAAGAACTTATCGATTTTGTAGAAGATGTAGAGATTAACGGTGTAGGCTAAGGCGGTCTAACCTATCTTTAGGATAGTAATTTCCCCCACTATATGGTGCAAAATGGGAAACACGGAAATTCTACCCACCGATACAATGCCTACCACGGTGGAGAAGAAGCAAGATTGCACTTCTTGTCTTCTCCTAAATTAGAACCCAACCCGGACACGGGACAAGTGATTGAAGAAGAGAGACACAAATCTAAACTTGTTTTGACAACAAAGACACACTTGTATTTATAAGAACCAAGGGGTGCTTGAAGCACCTTTTCGAAAAGACACTACCAAAAAGACACAATTATTGTAAAAGTTACATCTATTGGAAACATGACAACTTTTCAGAAATAATCACATATTTAAATTTAAATATTAAAAATAATATTTTGAACTTTTATACAACAAATGAAACTTTATCACCTAACATGATATACATATCTAATTTTGTCATTCATGCTGACTGCACGACCAAGTCGGTATCCCAACTATATTGTTTACATTATCTTTATGTTTTGCTATTATGTTTTTGAAAGATAAGTATTGATATACTCTATCCGTTTCGTCAGATTTTTTAAAATTTTATCTTTTCGCGTTTCGCAAGGTTTTTTAAAATTTTCAAATATAAAAACTTTGAAACCGGTAAAATACAACTATATCCTTTTTAAAAAACCAAACCCACCTTTTAATTGGGCTTAACTAAGCAGGTTTAATACTAAACCTAATTAAACTAACCCATCTAGTCTAACCCAAATTTACACAGCCCAATAAAACACTTTTAAGTTTTAACCCTACCCAACACTTCTATCTTCTCATCCCTTCCACGTTCTTTAACAGCTGCCTAGAGAGAGATAGAGACCATGTTCATCTTCACCTCCCCATCTCTCGATCTTCATCTACACCTGCAGATCTCCATCTTCACCTCCCCACCTCTCGATCTTCATCTTCACCTCCAGATGAAGATAGAGAGAGATAGAGCGAGTTTCAAATCGAAGAGATCGGAGAACAAATCGTTCGGTACTTGTCACCAACAAACAGATCAGCCATCGCCGCCACCAACGAAACAATTGTCGTTACTACTTGTTGTTCTTCACCTCACATTCCCACACCCACCCAGAGAGAGAGAGAGAGATGGAAGAAGAAGAGGTTCGGACAAGAGAAAGAGAGAGAGACTGGTGGAGGAGATCGATCGGTCCATCCCCACCTCCACGATTGATCTTCTCAGCTCCATCTCTCTGGCTGTTTTGTCGTCTGACTCTTCTTCGTCATCTTCTTCTCCTGCTCTTCTTCTTTCCTCTTCTTTCTTCTTCTTCTCCTCCTCATTTTTGTAGATCTGTTAAATGTTGATTTTTGTGGTGTTGAATCTGTTCATGGTGGTGTGTTCTTGTGTGTTCTTGTTGGGGTTAATCTAAGAGGTGGACTGAAGAAGTTGGATGTGGGAGGGTTAAATGTTGATTTTTGTGATGTTGAATCTGTTCATGGTAATATGTTCTTGTGTGTTCTTGTTGGTGTTAATCTAAGAGGTGGGATGAAGAAGGTGGACGTGGGAGGGTGGAATTAATAAAAGAAGAAGGGGTAAAATAGTAATCCGTGCCCTCCAATTTTTTGAAGTAACAGAGGGAGTATATGTTAACTAAAAAGATGACATGATTTCTCAAAAAAAATATTACATGTTTTGTTGGTGATTTTAGTGTCATCAATCATTTTGTGTAATTGGATTTACTTACGACCAAAATAGACATTAGCGTATACATTGTACACGTTAGGAGGTGTGGAGTACACACGTGTACACAACTATACTAATGTCTCCCGAACGACTGCAGGGGTTCGGGGCCAGCGCCCTCGGTGGGGTCCAAGGGGCAACGCCACAAAAAACGTCTCCGATTTTGTTTTTCGTTGGAAAACGGACTGAAATTGCAACTGTTATAACCGCCGCGTTGGCGGTTATAAACGACGCGAATAAACCGCCGTCTCCTTCCTTTATTTAAGTCAGTATTTTGGCCGAATGAAGAACACATAGAGAAAAATCTGAGTTCGAAAATCCATAGCAAATCACTTTCGTTCTTGAACAACCTCTGTTTATCCGATTATCGATTTCGTGTGTATTCCGAAATACTTTAATCTGAAAGTGATCCACACGACTCAGAGACTATCCAGGCCATTTTGATTCCTACATACACACGAAGAAATCCAACATGTTCGGCTGATATGTTTTGCCTTTCCATGTGCGACTACAACATTCTCTCGTGAAACAAAAGTAATAGTACAAGAAGAAAACTTAATGATACTTTCTTCGAATTGTTTGAGAATCATGTAGATGTGGCATAAACGTTCAAGATTGGTGAGGCAGTTGACACAACTTTGATATCTGTGCAAAGCTCGATATTTGTGTAACCATGATTGATAAGCCATTTGAGTGCATCGGAGACTCCCCGGGTCTCAGCCTTGAGTGGGGAGGAATAGGTGTAGATGTTGTGGCCTGAAATTGTTGTGTCTGTTTCTTTGACCCAAGCTGCAAAGGAGGGAAGTCCTTTTTGCCAAGTCGCGTCCACCAAAAAGATATCTCCACTAGGAAAGTCAGTAGAAGCATGTCCATATGCAAGATTTGGCCTTGAATTCCATGTTCCCAAACATGTCGGTTGCTTGGTTTGAAGGATTCTATGTCATTTATTGTGGCATTCTTCCACAAGACAAGTGGTTGCTAAGGAGTTCAGGGCGTTGATGGGTTGGTTATTCATCGTGATCGAGTTTTTGGAGAGTCAAAGTTGCCGAAGGACGGGAATGACTAGTATTCCCTCCTTTAAGTTGAGGTTCTGAAGCATGGCGAGTAACGTTGATGTGGTTTATTATGGCGTGCCAGGTGGTCGAAGATAATTGAGATTGGAACCAAACCAAATGACTGTAGTATGGGGACAAGTAAAAGGACAATGGTGTATCGTTTCTTCTTCCTTAAGACATAGGCCAAAAAAGGACCTGTGGAGAAGTGAGAGAGTTACCTGAAGATAGTGTAGTTGTAATTGCCAAGTTGAGACTTAACTGTGAATTTTCCGAATTGATGTGCTCCCCTTCGAAGAAAATCTTGCTGGTCCGATGAAGGAAGATGGATTGTTAAGATATTCCTTATCTAATCTTGCGAGTCCCATCTTCCATTGTAATGTTGATCTATTGATAAGTTCTTCGACCTTGAGGTTTGGAAAGTGGTAAAACACTTGAGGTGTGGGATTTGGAGTTTGCGTCTCATTTGGAATCCAGGTTAAAAAACTTTGTAAGAGTCTCATCTTCCAGTTTAATCGGGGTCGGCTACATCGATCAAACTTCTTCAATTTAAACTCATTTCTTCTCTTAGGTTAATATTGACTAAGATGTGTCTTATTATCTCTACCCAGTTTCGTTTTGGTCTTCCTCTCCCTTGCCTACCATCAACGATTTGGATTGTATCAATTCTTCTAACCAGTGCATCCAGTGGGTTTACGATACACAAGACCGAACCACTTCAAATAATTTTCTCTCATTTTGTCTTGTATGGGTGCAACATCTAGATTCTTTCTAATTGTGTCATTGTGTATCATGTCTTCCCTATTTACCCTAATCATAAACCTTAGCATTCTTATTTCTACTACACTCACTTCTTTTGTTGTATTTTTGTTTTCACCGCACAATACTCTATCACATACATCACGGCAGGTCTTACCACAATTTCATAAAACTTAGCCTTTAATCTAGCCGGGATTATACGGTCACACAATACTCCAGATGCACTCCTCCACTTCGTCCACTCTACTTGTATCATATGGGTAGCATCATCGTCTATCTCTCTATCACTGTGAAAAAAAGACCCAAATAATCTAAAACGACCCTTCTTTGGAATCTCTTGCACTCCTCCACATTGGAATTATATCTTCCTCACAAATCACACATAACGGTCTTCTGTAAATATCTAGTAAGGAGGTGCAAAACTTCTAAGCCGTGACTCCTCGCCGTTAGATTGATTTAATTTAGATCGTCCATACTGGTAGACATCTCTTATAAATAGGAGGTCTGCCATAGAAGTGTTAGGTGGAATGACCATTCTGATTGGGATAAGGTACAACGATAAATTAGTTAATAGACCAGTTTATCATTATGGATTGAAAAAAGTATACGCGTGAACAAGAAATAAATACAAAATTGTTAGCTAATCCGAACGTTTACTTGACTTGGCATAACTTGAAAACAAAATATGTAGTATATTATACGTTGTCCCTTGCGTCCCCAAATTGTCCATGAACTTCCTCCCAATGTTTGTATGTATTTTTCCAATATAATTCATTGTGCTAGTAACACCTTGAGAAATGAACTTACATTGTAGATCGTGTCCGCGACCTCCCTCAACGACTAAACTCGTGTCCGCGGCCTCCCTCAAGGACTTAAACTTCTCCAAGAAAGCCCATGTGTCTAGTCCCATCTTTCAAAACATTGCGGGTATCTCTAAAAAGCTGCTTGGATCGAGCAATATTTTCATCTTGTGCTAACACTATTTGCCTGCTTGTGTTAAATAAAAAAGACGGCTAGAAAATGTAAAAATGTGACAATGCGGAACAGTATATTAAGAAACAAAATTGTGATTCTCAATGCATCATACCATCTCCCTCAAGCGCACTGATTCATTTTGATAACCGATGTGCACCTTCTTTGTCTTCTTATGGTGTTGCTCGGTGTGGTGTTCAAAAATAAAAGTTAGAAAATAATGCTTCAAACATACCTGTGAGGGCTGCTACTTTTTCTTGGCCACCTAATTCTCACCAAGACAAGGGGAAAAGAAAAAAGAGGTTTAAACACTGATTTAAGATAATAATAAATTGGAAGATATAATGTGAAGCTTTTTAAAAAATGTAGATAATCAGTACATTATAGGGGTCTCTGCCAGTGGTTCCACCTATCGGCGAAAGGAAGTGTAACTCCCTGCAAAATGAGAACATATGTAACTACACGCAACTTATCAAGTTGAAGTAATGAATACCATTATTGAAAATCAAACATGACATTTTACCTGCTATCCATTTGTCAAAGTGCCTAAAATGTAAGTATCCAAATCCATAGCAAGAAAGAAATGAAAGTAGTCAAATTCAACAGAGTATGAAAAATATATTTTGATCTAAGAGTTACAGACAATAAAACTAATTTATTTTTTCTAATTTTGAGGAGGGAAAATATACAAAAAGAAGCAACCTACGAGAAAGGGGGTCTCCCCAGACATTAAATCACAAAACGCACACCACCATCAAAGCAACCAGAACCACCGGGCGTTCTTGTAGCCAGTCACCGGCTGATAATTAAGTTTTTTTTTTATGATTTTGTACGCAACTAGTCATCGGAAGGGAGCACTGGTGCATGGGTAATTCCTCTTTCTATATCTCTCTCTCTATGTATCCCATCTCCCACTATACAAATTAAGATTCCTCAAAGTTGGTCACTCTCTTCCCAAATTCGTCCACCGGCCATCATCCACCCCTGACAAACACGTCCACTGCCTGAGAATAACTGGTCAGCGTTCATAACTGTTGGGATTCATCACGTCAAAATCCCGCACAAGGAAAATCAAACACGATCACTTAACGAACACGCGATATGGAGAACGAGAAAATAAATAACACAATATTTAACTTGCTTCGGCAAGTTGCCTATGTGCACGGGGCAAGAAAGAAATTTCACTAGTACGAAAAATCGTACACCCACAATTCTCTCTACAAGCCTCTCAACTCTCCTACACACTAAACATGTGTGCCACTCACGAGTTGAACTTATGGATAAAACAATAGCTAGCACTTCTGTTTATACTAAAATAGAGGTGGTGGAAAAGCCCACCAAGCCCAAGCTATCACCTCCTCAGAAATCACCTCCTCAGAAAGAGAAATCAGACGCATCGGGTACACCGATTCGTCTTGCGGAATTCGATACAAACCCAACCAGCTCCACCTTGGCTTGAATTCTGCAAGCGCCAGCAAATTCCTCAGCCAACTCTGTTGTTGATGTCAACTCTGCCGCATCCGCCATGCTCGTCATGCAAGGCTCCACCACAACACCTCCACTGAGATGCTCCCATTTGCGCCCCCTCCCTAGGGAGCCTCCTCGCACCCCCGACACGGGTGCGTCCCAAAGTTTGCTACTTTGGGGAGCGGTGTGGCTCCACCTCTCCACCTGCTCGAACATCATTGGAGAGACCACCACCATCCAGGTCAAGTGCAAACGAGACTCGCTTCCTCTTCACTTCTGCAGAAGTTTTCTTCATCGATGTTCTCATCAACGGTGGATCGTCAACCTTCATATGTGTCTCGATCACTTCAACTGGACAACCTCCTTGAACAACATGTAACTCTTTTGTAGCCTGAACCTTCTCTGTCTTGCGCTTGAACGCCCTTGCACGTCCACCTCGTGCTCCCCTGCGTCTGTTCTGGGTGCATCTCCTTAGTTGCTTCCCTGGTTCATTCATACGCCCCACCTGCGTATCTCGTCGATCTATAATCCTTGCCTCTTGTTTGGCAGAAGATTCACATGTCACAACACTCCCCACAAGTTTGTATAGACCATCAACCAATCTCTCATGCAGCACAGTCTTGTCTGTCATAGACACAACCTCAATTTCTCCACCTTGAATTGAGACTCTACAACCCTTACTGTCCAACATCCCCAATGAGATCAGACTCTTCCTCAAGTCTGGCACATGTCTCACCCCCCCCCCCCCCCCGTCAGCGCAAAGATCCTCCCATCAAGCTTACGAAACCTTACTATACCCATACCAACAACTTGTAGGGTTTTGATGCAGGTTACGCAGCGGAATAACAAAATTTTAATCCTGCTCAAACCCCACCAAGGATTACAGGCAAGCAATCATAACATGATTAGGGTAGAAACATGTGTACCTTAGTTTGTGTGATCACTACGAAAAATTGTTTCTTCGTCTCTATGAGTATCCACACATTGGATATTCAACTGGAGTCCTTCCCACCGTGTATTTCTAGCAACGGAAGAAATGAGAAAGTATCATGCAAAACGAGGTGAAGCCGCGCCCAAGGAGGGGCCGACGGCGTCGGGTAAGGGGGACGGGTTGGGTGGTTCGGCCTCCCAACCTGTCTCTCTCTCTCTTGCTTTGTTATGTTCTCTCAATAATGACTTAGATTAAAAAATAACAAGCTAGAGTTCCTTTATATAGTTCATAACTCTTTTATTAACAACATAATTGCCCCAATACTAATCATGTCATTACATGGATTAGTCCACTCGCAAATTAGTCCTACTAACTTTGCTTGTGGTTGTGTTATGATCATTTTATTATTAATCCAACTAATTAATACCCATATCCAGTTTAATCCATACGGTGTATGACCCCATATGTTTCTACTTAGTTGGTAGTAACTATTACAAACATAGAGCGGTGTCTAGCAACACCTTTATGCCACCCAATTAATAGAAATAGACGGTGATCCCGACAAACCTAGTGCCCAATGTTATCGTGTTGTGCTATCCATTTTTATCTATATCCGGATTGGACACGAGACATATTTGTCACACTCGTATATCCAATTCACAGTTTCTCGATCCTGGGAATAGGCATATCCATGCAGATAACATCAATATCTCCATATTGATTTATCTGAGTCTGTCCAGACATTCCATAAGCTCTACCCCTCAAGTGGCCGTGGATATCTACTCCTATTATGTAGGAGGGACAAGTCATGTCTACATCACTTCCACCTCTAAGCTTGCTTCCTATCACGCCCGATTGTTATCTTTATAGTTACCCAGTCACGGTGTAAAATTTGACAATATCAAAGAATGATATTTCACAACTAGAGTATCCAGTGACTTCAAGTCTAAGGATTACAACACCATCAGCACAACGAGAAGCGCTTGTGACGTTGACATAGTAGCCTTCTCGTGGTGGGTCTATCCAGTATGCCATTACTCCTAATGCATACCCATGTGTTAGACTTGATATCCCCATATCAATCTACCCACATACTAGTCTATAGTTGATCGTCCCGTTAATCAATATAATGGACTAGAAATTTTTAAGATAAACAACACAATTGCAATCTAAGGACTTCATCATATTAAATATCTCCATAAATAATACAATGATTGTTCTATCAAATAAAGTTCATACTAAACAGATTGCCTCTAGGGCATCGAAAACCAACACAACTTTACTAGTCGAGTTGTTAGCCATCTTCACAGTAACCCCATCATAAGCTTGATAAGTTGCAAACTGCTCCCTGACTGCACACATGTGAAACGAACATCCCGAATCTAAAATCCAATCTGAGTTCTTATTACCTGAAGTGACTGTCATAACATCCACTGGATCTTCATTACTGTCGGACTTCTGAATGACTGTTGCCTCTGATGGTTGATTCATCTTCCTCGCCGCTTTGTACTTCTCACAATGCTTTAGAATATGGCCTCTTGACTACAAAAGAAACATCGCGGCTTGTAGTCATCACCTCTGGATTTGGAACTTCCCCTCCTATGAGCCTCCTTCTGTTGCCTCCTTCCACGATCTTGACTTCCCTCTGATGTAGCCATGATTCCATCAAGTTGCGTCTTGTCGCTCTCCTTTTTCCTTACCGACTCATGAGAAATAAGAGTAACAACCACCTCATCTAACTTGATAGAATCATTCACATACATCAACATATTCTTGATGTGGTCGTACGAAGGAGGTAGGGAAACTAACAAGAGAATTGCTTGATCTTCTTCTTCAATCTTTGTGACACGATCCAACCGCAAGTGTACAGCTGTCGCGTGTAGTAATATCCGGTAATCCGGGTTAGTCGAACCCAAGG
Organism: Linanthus parryae; assembly: GCA_023055425.1. NCBI lineage: Eukaryota > Viridiplantae > Streptophyta > Magnoliopsida > Ericales > Polemoniaceae > Linanthus > Linanthus parryae. The sequence goes on from JALGPY010000002.1 coordinate 7,869,838, forward strand.
GACTTGTCGTGAATTAAGTAGGATGATTAACTTCGTGTGGGCAAGCAATTGGATTGTTTTACTAAACTAATAATTTAAATAACAAACTAATTATTAAAAGTGAGATTAATACGAGGGATAAGTATTTGGATTTTCTCTAGGTTCACTAAGTTTCCACCGTTAACAAATTACGTTTTGAAACACAGATGATGATATAATTTGCCAAACGAGCAATAATGCTAGCCGAGTTACCAAGCTGGCTTTCTATGCCTAGGTCAAATTACAACCGAGTTACCAAGTTCTAATTATCTCTAAAACATATAATGACGATCATCTAATTCTACTCAACGTTCACAGTCGGTGGTTGATTTCTCTAACCTAAGACTACGTGCTTAATTCAATTATCCGGATAATTCGTTGCTTTCACTAACCAATTACCTATGATCTTCCTACTGCAACGTCTCACAATAGCAAGATAGATTAAGAGCATGAATTAAACATAGCAAACAAGAACATCATCAATTAAGTTTAAGCAAAACGTGAATCAAATTCATAATCCGCCAAAACGGCTTCAAACCCTAGCTACCATGGAGAAATCCCGATAATGAACTTAGCAACTAAGATTCATGAGTAACAAGATGAAGTTTATATTGATAATGATCAAAAACAATGAAAAAGATAGAGAAGAAAGATCAGACGATGGAATCCTCGCTCTCACGACGAACTCCAAGCTCCAAGCCTTCCTCCAACTTGTTCTTCCTTGTCTCCAGCAGTCTACCCTGTCTTTAGGTCCTAAAAATCGTCATGTATAGGGCTGGGCACGATTTTTAATGTATTTTGGCCGAATTTGCAATTCAACCCCTCTAGTTTGCAATTCTCGGACAGATTTCATAAGCTGATCTTGTGTGGCCCTTTTCTCCCTCATCCGGACTCCATTTTGAGCCTATCTTATATCGCTGGAAAGCCCTGGATGTCTACTTTCTAATGGCGTAGGCCTTGCTCCAAAATTGTATATGTAACTCCAGATACAGCCCAAATACTAAAGACTGGTCCAGTGAACTTTTCCAGCTCTTCTTCGTTTTTGCGGCATCTTCGGCGGACCATATCTTTCTCGTCCGGCCTTTGATTGAGCTCCGTGACCTACAGTTGGAAAGATAATTGAGTCTAGTTTCATTTGGAACCGGCATCACTATAGCAGGTCATGTATAACTCAAGATATCATCAAAATAGTGAAGGTTGGTCACTTTTGCTCCTCTAACTTTGCCTCTCTTCATTCTTCTTGGCCATTCTTGAGCTTTTCTCAACTTCCGAAGTTCGTTTCATGCCTCATAGCAATCGTTTAGAATCCTTTCCTATCATGACAACATGAGCAAGCATACAAAGCGATTATATTTGACAAATAACATCTAAAAACGCATAGAAACGCCTGAACTAGCAATAAATCACAACAAACTCATTCTTCACAAGAATTGGCCAAAATTCCATCACTTTTCACCGAAACGCACATAAATAGCAATGTATTACATACGAAAGATGACTCCAACTAAGGAGTTATCACTTTGCCTCGACCGCATTCAACTCTGTTAGAACCCTGTTGAACTCATCCAAGTGTTCCACAAAATCCTTCCCTTCAGCCATATGCAGCGCATACAACTATTGCTTCAAGAACACTCGACTCGTCAATGACTTGGACTTATACCTGCTCTCTAACTTCGTCCACAGCTCGTACGGATCCGTCTCATTGATCACCTCCCGGAGTGTACTAACCGAGATATAGCTGAATCGTGCTAATCGCCATCTCTCGCATCTCCTCCCACTTGTCATCTGTCACACCCGCTGGCTTTTCGGACTTCTTCTTCGTGAGAGCCTTGATAAGACCTTCTCGTGTCAACATATTTTTCACTCCTTGCTTCCATAGAGTTAAATCGTTGTGGCCGTTGAATTGTTCAATCACAAAACTGGAACTTTTCACCGCCATCACACCAATATGCAAATTTCCGTTCCCAATCTGCAGAATCCAACAGCACCAATGCGTCGGTAACATCCAAAAACCTAGGGTTTGACTCTTGTTTCAAGTCAAACGGGTTCCTGGAGCCCAAGATACGTCCAAACAAGTTGGACCACACAACGTGCAATTCACACACGCGATAAGTCACGCCCGCGAAGCACGGGATAACTCTTCATGTCAGCTTCTTCTTCCTCACGAGCAGACCCAAACCCAGCTGCGTTTTGGGTTGTTTCCTTCTTCGATCTCGACACAAACAACACCAATACTCGCCGATTTCAACACGAAACAAACCCAGAACGATCAAGGAGTTAACGTGCTACCTTTGGAAGCTTTTGCCGCCGCCAACTGTGGAAAAACTCCGTCGGCGCCGCTGATAACACCGCTGCCCGCCGCTTCAACTCCTTCGACGCCGCTGCTTCTCCTTGTTCTTCTCAACCCACGAGCCGCTAGTCCCGTTGTCGTGAGCTCTTCAAGAACACAAATCGCCTCCGCCACAAGCGTCTCGTCGTCGCCGGAAACTTTATAATCTCGTCTCCGTTCTCGTCGCGTGTATAACCCGGATCGCAACCTGGCTCTGATACCACTTGTTGGGATTCATCACGTCGAAATCCCGCGCAACGGAAAATCAAACACGATCACCTAACGAACACGCGATATGAAGAACGAGAAAATAAAGAACACAATATTTAACGTGCTTCGGCAAGTTGTCTACGTGCACGGGGCAAGAAAGAATTTTCACTAGTACGAAAAACCGTACACCCACAGTTCTCTCTGCAAGCCTCTCAACTCTCCTACACACTAAACATGTGTGACACTCACGAGTTGAACTTATGAATAAAACAATAGCTAGCACCTCTATTTATACTAAACTAGAGGAGGTGGAAAAGTCCGGCAAACCCAAGCTATCACCTCCTCAGAGATTACCTCCTCAGAAGAGAAATCAGAAGCATTGGGTACACCAATTCGTCTTGCGGAATTCGAGACAAACTCAATAATAACCCCCACCTGGCCACCGGGCTTCCCCGACCGGTCACCGGCTAATCTCAACTTCAAATAAGTTATGGTTGAACCGAACCTGCTAATCCAAACAGCCCCCATGTTAAAAGCTAAGTTTATCACAAACAGTAACATGCTAAAGAAATCCATAACAGTGAAAATCTAAGAGCTGAAGGAGGGAAAAGTAGAGCCAAATAACTTGGAGACATACAAAGAGTAGAGCATTAGACACTACAAACAACCACTAGAAAGAACACTAGTTGTAACCTAGCAAGCAGAAAGGAGATACACATCAGCAAACAACGCCAAAAGCCTGATGTCTCACCACTAGCAAAGTGCACTAACCACGAGTTCTCAGAGTCCCACGAGAACAATTGGCACTATTTTAATCTATATCATTCTATGTTATCTATAAAATATATGAGGTGAGCAAAAACTCACCCTCCATATACCGTTTGTCTTTACACGTTACAGAAATATTATTGAAATCGTTTGGACTTTTAGGGTTCGGTAAACCTCAACCAAAAATTAATGAAAACCACAACTCAAAATATGTAGGACCCAAATTTCAATCATTTTTGTACTCATATAAAAATCAAAACTTCAAACCCCAAAACACTCATCTCCAAACACGAGGACGTTAGATTATGGTTAACTCCTAAACCTCCAAATCCAAACAGCTCCATTAGTAGAAAAATCAAAACTTTACAATTTTAAATGACATGTCATACGGTGGGGTTCATCTGCAACTAGTTAAAAAATGTATGCCTTTAATGTCAATTTTTTTTTTTTTTTTTTTTTTTTTAGAATCGTCAAAATAATTATTTGAGTGCTAAGTAAATTTGCAGATTTACGGAAGAAACCGGAGATGACGAACCAGCTCCCTGTCCCCCATTCGTTCCCGCTCTCTCAGTGAGTTCGCCATGTTGGATTTTTTTTTATTCAAACAATTAGTGTTGAAAATTGGTGGCAGTGTGTGCATGTGACTTAGTGCACGTGTGCATGTGTGGAGTAAAAATATGGGGCGGCAATTAATTAGTTAGAGAAGGGTAATTGGTTATTTGAAATCATTGCTTGGAAACAATGTGAGTCGGCCATCTATTGGAATGGGACAAGGATTACTTTGAAAGAGTAGTTACTTTCTTGTCAAACTCTTGCGGCTGCGGTGATTTACTCGGTACCTTTTTTTTTAGCAATTGTCTTGTTTATTCGTGGGTATCCTTGTTTATCTCGAATTACTTTTGTTTATTACTTTGGGTCCAAGTTTTGTACTAGTATAAATAGATGCTAGGGTCAAGTCTTTTGGGTGTGCTTGTAATTGGGTTGGCTTCTCATCAATAAATTGGTTGGTTTGGTCGTGGATTAGCTAGTCTCAAAACTAGTGAACCACGTTAAATTTCTTGTGTTCTTGATCTTGCTTTTGTTTTTTTGTTTTCTCTTGCTTTCTCACGTATCGGAATCCTAACAAGTGGTATCAGAGCCAGGTTCGCTGAGTCTCAAGAGAAGCTATGGTGATTTCGATGATCAAGATTGATCGGTTCGATGGGAAGAATAGTTTTAGTCTCTGGCTAATCAAGATGCGTGCTCTCCTAAAGCAGCAAGATCTATGGTTGCCATTGGCTATCAAGGAGGACACGGATACAAGCACTTCGGCATTTGTGAAGATGGAGGAGAAGGCGCATTCGACGATCATGTTGTGCCTCGCGGACGATGTGATCACTGGGGTTGCAGATCAGGATACTGCAGCTGGATTGTGGACAAAGTTGGAGGATCTCTATGCGAAGAAATCCGTGGCCAAAAAATTGATGTTGAAGCAGCGGCTATTCAGTCTTCGGATGGTTGAAGGTACGCGTATTGGTGATCACTTAGACACTCTTAACACTATATTGCTTGAACTGCGCAATAGTGATGAGATTGTGAGTGATGTTGACGCGGCTTTGATTTTATTGGTTTCCTTGCCACCATCTTTTGAGGGTTTCGTTCAATCGTTCGTAATCGGGAAAGAAACGATAACCCTAGAGGAAGTTAGGTCGGCTCTTCATACGAGAGAATTGAGGCACAAGGCGGTTGGGAAGGACGATCATGCTTCTGGAGCGTTGATTGTTAGGAGAGGAAAAGGTAACGGATATAGACGAGGTGGATCCGACTTACCTTCGGACGTATGTGCTTTTTGCAGGCAGAAAGGTCATTGGAAGAGGGAGTGTCCCAAGAATCGGAAGTCTGTAGCTATCGCTTCAGGGGGAGGAGGAGGGACAACACCCGAAGACGATGATGCTCTCTAGGCCCCTCGAGGGCGGTTCGGGCTCCGGGCATGGAGCATGGGTGTGTGTTATTGGGCACGCGGATTGGTGGTGTGTTATTGTGCACACATCGGTTGGTGGCGCGATTGGATATTGGATTGGCGCGCTTCGGTTATTGGTTTTGTGCGCATTGGTGCGGTTGGCAGCGCAAATTGTCATGACATCGTTTGATAGGCACTTTGTCGCAAAGTGTCATTGGTGCGATTTTGGAGGTATGCATTAGTCATGGTGCATTGAAGAGGCGTTTGTTGGGACGCATTGGGAGTGTGTTCAATTCCGCAAATTGGGAATACACTCGTATTGGGTTGGTTGGATTGATGAGAAGAATTGGCTATGCGGTTTGAATCAAGGGGGAGGTTTGTTGGATTTTTTTTGATTCAAACAATTAGTATTGAAAATTGGTGGCAGTGTGTGCATGTGACTTAGTGCACGTGTGCATGTGTGGAGTAAAAATATGGGGCGGCAATTAATTAGTTAGAGAAGGGTAATTGGTTATTTGCAATCATTGCTTGGAAACAATGTGAGTCGGCCATCTATTGGAATGGGACAAGGATTACTTTGAAAGAGTAGTTACTTTCTTGTCAAACTCTTGCGGCTGCGGTGATTTACTCGGTACCTTTTTTTGTTTTAGCAATTGTCTTGTTTATTCGTGGGTATCCTTGTTTATCTCGAATTACTTTTGTTTATTACTTTGGGTCCAAGTTTTGTACTAGTATAAATAGATGCTAGTGTCAAGTCTTTTTGGTCTGCTTGTAATTGGGTTGGCTTCTCATCAATAAATTGGTTGGTTTGGTCGTGGATTAGCTAGTCTCAAAACTAGTGAACCACGTTAAATTTCTTGTGTTCTTGATCTTGCTTTTGTTTTTTTGCTTTCTCTTGCTTTCTCACGTATCGGAATCCTAACACGCCATTCGTTCGTACTCTCCCCACATGATTCCTGGTTCCTAAATTCTCTCGCTCTCGGTTGCCTCAAGAAGACAAGAGCTACATATGGAAGAAACTGAAGAAGGTAAATTGGTGCTTCCAATCCGCGCCTTTAATTCTGAATTGTATCTCCCTATATCTCTTACACAATGTAAGTCTTTTTCATGGAAGAAGACAACTTACAATAGTCTCACAAACTATAGAAGCCTCATCCATTGAAGATTTCAGGATCCAATATACACTTCAGTTTCGCCCAAGTTTGTACCGAGAAAAGTAACCAATCTTCACAAAATTCCTCGGCTGTTCTGTTTGGTCATGTCTATGTTACTCCATTTCGTACTATAAGATGGAATGTAAATTTGGCCACAAAACTACTAGCTATGACAGTCTCAACCTCCCGTACTAGTGGTATCACAATTTGGGAGTATAGTGTCACGAAATTTGGCGAAGTTAAAGGGTGAAAGTGTTATTTCCCAAACTAGTAGGGGGAAAAAGTGTCTTTGTGTCAAACCCGAGGGGGGTGAAAGTGTCTTTTATCCTTTAATTTTTAATTTATATTTTTTAAAATATATAACAAAAAGATTTTTTTTTTTTAATTTATAACAAAAATAAGCTTTTTAAGGGTAAAAGACACTTTCATCCCTTTTTGTTTGGGAAATTACACTTTCATCCGTTTTGGATTCCAAACTTCATTACACTTACACCCCCTTGACTGTGTCACATTACTCCAAGAGAGTGAATTTGTCCATAAAACTACTATGCTCACAGCGAATCGTCCTTAGACTAGTGATGTCATAATTGAGGATTGTAAATATTTTGAAATTTGACCGACCAAAGGGCCAAAAGTGTGCTTTTCCCAAACTAGAAGGGGTTAAAGTGTCTTTGCAATAAACTTAAGGGGGTGAAAGTGCCTTCTACCCCAAGTTAAATAGAGAAAATGTTTCCTCGTCTTTTTAGGAAGCAAACTCAACTATTTTCATTCATCGATCAACGTACATAATAAGATTGCAATGGTTGAAGAACGATTTAACGAAAAAATGTATCTTTTGTGGGAAAGGGCATACAAAAGCGTCTTATAGTATATTCGTGCAAGATGCTTTTAAGGATTTTCTAAAATGTATTTGTTGGTTATATGGGGCAGCAAGTTGCAGGTTTCAATCATTTGTTATTCCACGGGATATTCTCCCATGTATGGTTTGAAAGTTGGATATTCTCGCGATCCTAATGATTAGAAGAGATATACTCGCTGTGTATATCAGTTAAGTTTGTAATCAAGTTTCTAATTAAAGAAAGTGATACAGACCTAAGAGCATCTCCAACAGATCATGCAAATCAACATTTTATGCAAAATATAAAGGATTTTGTAAAAAATTGGACTCCAACAGTACATGCATCTTGAGAGGCAAAATGCAGAACATGCAAAACCCTCGCCAAACTTGGCGAGGATAATTGGTTCTGCAAAATATTTTGAACATGTTTCCTATTTTTTCTCAAGCCATGTTCCTATAGTTATTACATAATGACATATGTGTTCCTACAATTTAGTTTTCTCTCTCATCCACAATTCATCATTTGCACATGTTGTGAGTGAAGATTAAATAAAAAAACATATTTTGCATAACTTTTACAAATCATTGTTGGAGTAGGACCCTTTTTACAAAATGCAAAACAACATTATTATGTATAATTTGCATTGGAAATACATATTACTGCTGGAGATGCTCTAACATTGGCTGCTAACCCAATCTACACCAAACCTCATTCTGCTATGTCGCGGAACAAATCTAACACCAAGTGACCATTGTTTACCTTGTAAATGGCTAGACTAATGTGGTTACTGTCATGATGGCAGTACGATTGTGAGAGTAAGAGTCGTGTGGTTACATATGTGGTTTATATCATTTTTTTTTTGAGAAATTGTTTTTGTCGTCACCTGGATTCGAACTCGGGACCTCGTGCAGGGGCTTCCAACGCTCTACCACTTGAGCTACCCACCCTAGATGCTGGTTTATATCATTTAGAGTGTATTACCGTGATCACATAACGACGTAACATATAAATCACCTTCTTCCAGCACCAAAATCTTTCTACAATTACCATTCACATTTTTAAACATGTGACATCTAAGCACGAATCCCAAGATACAAGCTGGACACTCAAGGTTAGACGTGTAAGCACGAATCGCAAGGTACAAGCTGAACACTCAACTCTTACACATTTAACACAAGGCTGTTCACTATGAAAAAATATTTACAATATTTAATAGTAGATAATGTTGCGCCCATGTCTCTGAACTAGAGTCCGTTTGATGCTAAAAACAGTTGTTGGTTGTTTCTAAATCGTTGATTTTGATGCTAAAAAGAGTTGTTGATATGTTTGTAAAATTAAGATGTATGTACTTTTTTGTCAGTCTTTTCCACAGTAGTTTTTGAGAAGGAGAGAGGTTATTTTTTCGAACAATTTTTTTTAAATATTTTATTTATTTAACAATAAATTCAAAAAAAACATTTAAAAAAAACAAAAAAAAAAACATCCGATTGTGATACATAATTTTTTTTTCAAACAAAATTATATTAAAACTCAAACTGAACATAAACAAAACATCCCTCTCATTACTATCTAAACTCACAACTAAATTTGCTAATAAACCCGCTGCATAATTTGCCTGTCTACACACCCAAGAGATCTGCAACTCTTCTTCTCCCACTAACAGCTTTATATCATTCAAAATCCTCCCCACTTTCCATTCACATTGAGATTTCTGCTTCCATCACTTGATGATTTGCAAATTATCCCCCTCAAAAATCATAGCAGGTCTTCTATCAAGATTTTGGAAGATGGCCTCCCTCATTGTCATAGCTTCTGCACATGAACTTGAGCTAGCAAAATCTTGTCTCCAACCACAATCAAGCAATCTTCCCTTGTCATCTCTGACTACCCAGCTAGCAGTTAAAGCAAAAGACTCAGAGTTCCAGCAAGCATCAAAATTGCATTTCAACATACCTGGGGGAGGTCTTATCCAGTTCTTGACTTTCTCTTGTTGAACAGAGTTGTCCTTATTGATATTTCCTTTCCTCTCATCAGTTTCAAACATGTAAGAACTAAATAACTGCTCTAAGTTCAAAACCACTTTGATTGGGCTAACATCCTTCTTGTTAAAGATCAAATCATTTCTGGACTTCCAGATCAGCCAACATGTTAAAACAATTTTTTTCAGAAAGCCAACCTTTCTAGGTAGGATAGAGTCTTTTTCCCACATTAAGAGTTGCCAACTCTTGAAATTTCCCTGATATTGCAGCTGGTTTTCAAGAAGTATACCAACATGTAGCCAAATTGGCCTGGTCCAAGCACATCCCACAAACAGATGCCATAAATTTTCACAGCCTGAATTGCATATCTGACAATTGCTGATGATATCACATCCCCTTTTCTTCAAATTCCATTGAGTAGCAATAGCATCTTTACATAACCTCTACCAGAAATTTTTTATTTTTGGGGTGAGCTGAAGATCCCAACTCCTTTTCCAAAAATCCTTATGAAAATTTGCAGAAGAAGAAGCTTTGTTATGAACATACTCCACATACCCTCTATTTTTCTGACAAGCAGCTCTTTCAAATATCTTCTTAGCAATAACAGTACCAGTTTTAACAGAGTAGATACCATCTCTATTAGCATCCCAGACAATCTGATCAGGGGTCTCTTTCCAAGGAATGAAAATTGCTAAAATGGCATTTCTTTCATGAGGAGGAAAACACTGTGAAATCATATCAACCTTCCAGCTCTTTGTGTCTAAGTTCAACAAATCACTCACTCTATTAAGATTTGAGTTTTGAGAAGTCTTCTGAAGTTTGAAACCCTTTTTTTTAGGAATCCATATATCTTCAAAGACTCTGATGTCTCTGCCATTTCCTACACTCCAGCAAACACCACTGTTAATTACTTCAATACCAGCCTTCAAACTTCTCCAAGTCCAAGAAGCATTATTACCCACTTTTGCCTCTAAAATTGAAGAATTAGGAAAATATTTAGCCTTAAGAATTCTGGCACAAAAAGAATTTGGCTTTTGTAAAAATCTCCAAACACTTTTTGCAAGCATAGCCATAGCCACTGCTTTGATAATTAACTCTCTCCCTGCATAGGATAAGTAGCCCATTTTCCAACCTTGTAAAATACTTTCCACTTTTTCAAGAATATATTTGAAACATTGAGACTTTGTCATTCCCCAGAACATGGGAATACCAAGGTATTTTGAATCCATGTCAATAGGAGGAATATTACACCCTCTCTTTATTTCTTCAATCACTTCAGCAGAAATATTAGGAGACAGGAACATACCAGACTTATGCAAGTTAATCTCCATCTCAGATGCTTGACAAAATTCTTTCAAAATCAACATGAACTTATTCACCTCACTTATATCAGCTTGTAAAAACATGATAGCATCATCAGCAAACAACGAGTGATTTACCTCCATAGCTCCCCTACATACCTTCACCCCTTTTAAATAGCCCATCCCAACAGCTTCTTTGATATTTCTAGACAATACCTCCATCATAATAACAAAGAGATAAGGGGATAAGGGATCACCTTAAGGGATCACCTTGTCTTATCCCTCTATTGGGAGCAAAATACTCTCAATTTTCACCATTAATCTTCACACACATAGGTGTAGTGCTAATACACTGAGAGATCAATTTAACAAAGGTGTTCTCAAATCCCAAATTTTGTAAATTTTGAAGAAGAAAGGACCAATCCACTTTATCATAAGCCTTTTGTAGATCCAACTTCAAAGCCATTAAACCTGAATTTCCTGCCTTTTTGTTCTTGATCTGGTGTAGGACTTCTTGAACAATAAATATGTTGCCGTGAATGGCTCTATTGGGAACAAATGCTGACTGCTCCTCAGATATTAGTCTTGGCAAAATACTCACTTTTTTTTTTGTCAATATAGTTGAGTGTACACGTGTCACGATATCGATTTTTTCCGTAGTGTATTCTGCGAGTATATTTCTTCATATTCTTCGAGTTTACCGTAGTGTGATGACAACAGAGAGATTGCTTAAATAGTGGGTGGAGAAATTGAAGCACATGGCTTCTTCTTCTTCTCGACGTACTAGTGTTTCGTCTCTCGTGTCTTTCTCTTCTCTCAATTCCTCTCTCTGTCTCTCGCATGCCAAATCAGAGATCGTAATCTGAGCAGTTAGTCTCTTCAATGTCGTCGGAGAAGCTTCTTCGCAACGGCGAAAACCACGACGCTGCAAACTTACCGCCGGCGGTTCCGCCGTCGTCGTCGATGCGTTCCGGTCCGGAATCGACGGCGAGAGTGTTCGAGGAGTTACCGAGGGCGACGATTGTGTCTGTTTCCAGACCCGATGCCAGCGATTTCAGCCCTCTCTTGTTGTCTTACACTATAGAAATTGAGTACAAACAGGTACTTACAATTTTGAACCCTAGACTAGTTTCTTCATGTTGATTTTGGATGTGCAGAATGAGAATTTACCCAATTTTCAGAGTCTGATTTGATCATAGGGGTGTTTGGGTAGCCAATTAAGCTAGATTAGGGCTAGTTTGGTAATACTATGGCGTTTTAGAAAGCTGCTGTGTAAAAAGTACTATGAGAACGCTGCTGTGGAAATCTACCCGAAAACTGTTTGGTAAATTATGTATTTAAGCTGCTGCGGGAAAGCACTTTTGACATTTTGTATTTGATAATTAGTGTTTTAGAGTTGTTATTGTCGAAATGACAATATCAAACATGAAATAATTACTAGTGTTATTATAATAAATAATTGTTGATATTTATTAACGGATAAGAATGTCAAATAATTCGTTTATCCAAAAGCAGGTCCTAGAAAGCAACCCGTCCATGCTTTTCGAAAGCTGCTATGGGGAAGCAACTGCTTTCCAGAAAGTGTGAAAAAATAAATTTATCACACACATTAAAACCGCTTTTAGATTCGAAAAGCAGCATTCTGGGAAGCAGAAACACTACCAAACAGGCTCTAAATTTTAAAGAAATGTTGTGGTGTTGTCAGGAATCTAGATGAAGTGAAAGAGAAATTTGCTCAAAACTTAATCTGTTTTTTGTTTTGGGTTATCCAAACACATTGAAATCAGGCTTGTGGGAGAGCTCTTATGAAAAATTTGAAGGGGGTACTTTGGCTGTGAGAAGCCCCACATTAAGATAGGCATGTATGATATAGAGAAAGGACCACTTGGTGCTATTAAAACATGGTTAAATTAAATAGAAACTTGATGGAGTATGTGACATTTTGGTTTTCACCGTTTAATGTTACCGGAAGACCCAGGGAGGTTGTCTGATTGGTGGTTAGTTTTTTGGAGAAAAAAAAAATTAACAAAATAAAATTTACGAGTTACCATCAATGGCCAACTGAGATGGTGAAAGAAATCGGTAAGAAATAGCACCCCCTGGTTAGATAGTGCACTTGTGTCTCGTAACTCTTACTGACTGGGATTGACTGTGGTGGAGGGTATGAGTGAAGGTGGAGTATGATTGTGCCTTCCGCCAAGTAAAAATATCAAGGAAGTGGTATCGTCTGGCGATCACCTCTGATAAGCTAAGTTGTAATGTTATATTACTAGTGCCAGTTAGAAGCTAAGTGTTGGAGAAATCTCTACATCAAGAGGTGTAACACAACTTCAAAGTGGAGAGGACTCATCTTATACAGTAGCAATACTCGGTTGAACTGGGTCAATTGAAGTTTTGGGTTTGCAGGTGAGTAGTGAATATTTGGATGAAGTAACGAAATACTTTGTTGGTTAAACTTTGAGAAAGGCTTGTTGATTGATTTGATGAAATGCTTTGTTGAGATGGCCGTGTATTTGTGGAGATTGCTTCTCATTCTGATGGATCATAGAAAACATTGTTGTCGTGCATCTTACATGAATGTTGGGAAGTCACCATGAGCTGAGAATTGTATGTACCTCAACCTTAAGGTGATACCATGCTCTCGGTGGAGTTCTCAAATTTCTTAGTTGGGTTAAATCATAAAGAGAGTAAATGGAGTATGGTGCAGAGGCTTAAATAGCATGTACCTTCTAAAACGAAATAAATAGCAAGTCTGCTTTATAACGTTCTATGAAAGCTGGCTTACCGCTAATCCTGTCAGTGGTGTGTCATGATTACAGATTGCGGGAACTACAGACTACAGAGTAAGGGCTCAGTTATCCCACTAGTTGGATAGATTAGGTGGAAACAGTTTGAAGTGATCACAGATAATGAGTCATCACATCCGATACGGGTTTAAGATTAAAATTTAGATCCTTGTTTCCGTGAAGTGCATGCGGTTCTTTTCGGAATCGAAATTTCATACTTATATGTTTCTTTCCCTCTCTCTCTCTCTCTTTTGAAAGGTTGGTCATACTCTTGAACTACATTGATGTAACTTCTTCAATGCTGACACTTGAGTTCTTACCATCACATCTGCTATTCTTTATCTAGCTCTCCTCTCTAATTGTAAAAAATTCTAATGTTCTATACAAGTATTTCAAGAAAAAAGTCACCCAGCTATTTTGTCTGCAGTTGTATTGGAAAAGTCATATGCAGACATTTTGAATTATACTTTTTGGTAGTATATAGTAGCTAGAATGGACAACTTTTCTATTCGACAGTCTGCCTTAAGATCGCCTGTTTTTTGGTCCCGTGCAACATTCTGTTATGCTATTCAGCGTGTTACTTCTTCGTCAGTGCAAGGCGAACTGAGATTATGGAATTATTCGTTATCTAGCTCTCATCTCAAACTGTAAAAAATCCTAATTTTCTACGTGTACAAGTATTAAAAAAAAAGTAATTTGGTTACTTCGTCTGCAGTTTTATTGGAAAGGTCATATTTTGACGTTTTGAATTATACTTCTTCGCAGTAGATAGTTGGTAGAATGGAGAACTTTTCTATTCGACAGTCTGCCCTGTAAGATCTTATACCTGTCGTTTGGTTTCAGCAACATTCTGGTATGTTATTCAGTGTCTTACTTCTTCAGTGGAAGCCGAAGGCGAACTGAGAGCCAATCATTGACTAGATATAATCATGGGTTTTAGGAATCTTGAAACAGTAATTCCAAGTGTCTTTAAATTGTAACCAAGCACTCCTATTATTTCCTTCCCTTTACTATTTCTCCTTATGAGATTTGAATATTTTGAAGATTATGGTGTTTCTGTTTACAGTTCAAGTGGCGTCTATTGAAGAAAGCTTCACAACTTATATACTTACACTTTGCTCTGAAGAAGCGGGCAATAATTGAGGAATTACATGAAAAACAAGAGCAGGTCTCCCTCTCTCTCTCTCTCTCAGAATACTTAGGAGACATGGCATGGAGAATGTAATTGTTTATTTGTTTGCATGATACTTCCATAATCTCCTTCCTCGATTTTTTACACTTCAAAAATTCCTGTTATATTTCGAGGATCTCTTATATATTTGTTTCAATTTCTCCTTGAAATTTCATATGAAAGGTAAAAGAATGGCTTCACAGCATTGGGATAGGAGATCAGACAGCGGTTATGCATGACAATGATGAACCTGATGATGGAGCTCTCCCTGTGCATCATGAGGACATGGCAACAAACAAGTGATAGCTTATGCTCTGATTTCTTTTTCTATTCACTGCTTTGGACCCTTGAAGATTTTCCCATCATAATGATTCCTTCTCGGTGTGTTGCAGGTCTGTTCCTTCCAGGGCTGCTTTGCCAATCATTCGTCCAGCACTGGGAGCACAGCAAACCATTTCCGAAAATGCGAAAGTTGCAATGCAAGGTTATTTGAATCACTTTTTGGGGCACATGGATATTGTGAATTCTCGTGAGGTCTGTAGAGAAACTAATCTATATTGACCTATCTTATTAAGTGAGTCCGTTTTGTGTTACTAACTAATTATTACGTAAACTTCTTGGTTTGAATTTTCTCAGTTATGATCAGCTTCATTTGGATATTCCTGACCTCATGTGTAGTTGAATAACATGTCTGTAACTGGAACAGGACAGAATCTTCTCTAAAATAATTGTGGTAGGAATCTGGTTGACAAGTAGGTATAGCCGTGGTACAGTTTCTAAATTCGGGAATCTTAGTTAAGTATTGTTTGGTGTGAAGGAAATATCTTTATCACATGTTTTATAACAGGGAGTATAAATTTAAAACTCCCCATTACTATAACTTTATCACATAGTGAAGTATTGTTTGGTGCAAGGGAAATATCATTATCACATAGTTTAAGTGTTGTTTGGTGCGAAGGAAATATCTTTATCACACATATTTGTATAATGGGAGTATAAACTTAAAGTTATTATTTTGTTCAAAATTGAGTATTCACTTTTTGTTACTAAAATGTCAAGCTTTGTTTGGAAATCCAAAAAAATACTTTTCTGCTCTGTAGGATACAAAAGATTCGATTTAGGACTATTTGATTGGTTAGCTACTTTTCCTAGAACTTGCGCTCTCTATAAGAATGACGAATGATCCAACAGCCCAAACATATTGTAATCATCTACTTTCTCTTTGTCCATTTGACTTTAGTTCACTTCAAGTGACTTCAGTTTTAATTTCACATTTTGTTATTTGGCGTTGCATATCAATCTTGGGAAAAGTCTACCCCCAGCCCAGACCAAATAGTAACTTATGCAAGCTTACCTGCTACCTTGTGTTTTGTACATTTAATTTCATGTTGTATGAAATTAGAGCCACTGCGACTTCAATAAGTTGTTTTAATCTCCTTGAGGGAAAACTATAGTCTAAAGTTGAAACGCAACATTCAGGAAGCGCCTATCCAATCCTGAGTCTTTTAGCTAACTAGGTTATTGCAATTTTCTCTTTCAAATCCTGTTGTACTCTCCCACTTTAATATCTTGCTCTGTAACCTGATATTATTCTTGAGTACCCATCTTGGTGTATGGCTGCATGCTTGTCTTTCATCTTTTTTTGTCAGGAATGTGGCACTAGAGTTACTGCACATTGAAGAAAATTATTTAAAACATTTCCAAATTAGTACTCTGTTCATGTGTCTTCTCGATGTCTTGATAACTCTCCAGCTTCTGTCCCAGCCCGTGACATCTTTTTAATTCGTCAGGTCTGCAAGTTTTTGGAAGTCTCTAAATTATCATTTTCAAAAGAATATGGTCCAAAACTGAAAGAAGGTTATGTAATGGTTAAGCATCTGCCAAAAGTTCAGAAGGATGACGGATGTTGCCCATGTCGATGGCTTAATTTTTGTAACAATAATTGGCAAAAGGTAATATACGGATTTGTTGTCTGTGCTTCTTCACCAAGTCTACTGAGGATGCATCAGCTTATATGTTGTTATTGCTTCAACATACATAATTCTTCATGTTGTATGAGGAGCGCTCTTAATTTTTGGTGCAGGTTTGGGCTGTGTTAAAACCCGGTTTCTTAGCATTATTGGAAGACCCTTTTGAAACAAACCTTTTAGATATAGTTGTTTTCGATATGCTGCCAGCCCCGAGTAAAGATGGCGAGGCCCAGGTACATTTGGCCCAGGAGAATAAGAAGCGCAATCCTCTACGTTATTCATTTAAGGTTAGCTAATGTTAGCCAATTCAAGTTTTCCAGAATCAAAATAACTTGATCTTGCTGATAATATCTGCATTTATTTTATTTTATTTTATTTTATTTTATTCCGTTCCCATGCAGTATGTGGTCTTTAATCTCCCATTCCTGACTAAGGCAATTTACACAAACATTTTCCTCACTATGGCGTGGCTGACTTTGAACTGGTAAAACAAGATACTAAAATATAAGTATCGGCGCACTATCTTCTCATCTTGAAAATATTAAAACTAGTATAAACATTCAAAAGGTGATAGTTCACCGCGGAGGGTGTACAACATGTTTTCTTTTTCTTGACTTATCAATGGTAGGTGTACAAACTGTTGAGGCAATTACACGCTGGATTAATCTAGATGTCCAATGTTAGCAACTATTCCATTATAAATGACCCATTCTTGTGATGAATAAAATTTGTATACAGTTCCCTCTGGAAAACTAAACAGAACGTCAATTAGCTAAACAATCTTAATCTTCTCTGATTGAATACTTTTGGAGTTATTTAATCCGAATCAGTCTTGTATAACGGTTGGCATCTGCGGAACCATCAGAACAGTCACATGATTATTTCCCCCTTTCTAGTAACCAATTCTGCAACTTCGTCCCTCAATGCTTATTTCATTGGAGTTTTGAGTTATGGCTATAAAAAAAATAATACAGCTGCTTATTTTGCTTCATCTTTAGTTTGTCCGATTTTTCCATGGGTCTTTAGAAACATTTGTAACTGTTCAAAGGTTTCTTGTGGAAGCCGGAGTATAAAGCTAAGAACCACAAGTAATGCTAAAGTCAAGGCATGGATTTCTTCAGTGAATGCTGCTGCTCTAAAGCCTCCTGAGGGTTGGTGTCATCCTCACCGCTTTGGTTCTTATGCTCCTCCAAGAGGTTTGGCTGAAGATGGAAGTCAAGCCCAATGGTTTGTAGATGGTCGAGCTGCTTTTGAGGCAATTGCTGCTTCTATAGAAAGTGCGAAATCAGAGGTTTACTTCTCACATTACATAGTGATAAAACTACAATTACAGCCAGGTCTACTATTGATGACATCGTAACTCAATTACATGCAAACAGGTATACATAACTGGATGGTGGGTTTGTCCAGAACTGTACTTGAGACGCCCTTTTGACAGACATGGTTTATCCAGGCTTGATGCTTTACTTGAAGCAAAAGCTAAACAGGGGGTACAGGTGAGATTGTGGATAGTAGTTAGGAACTTTCGATACTTGATACTATGCTTCCAAAATTACCGGGAGCAACTTTTAATCCACAGTTGATGATGATAAAGGTCATACAAGACATATTAGACGTCAAATAAAGGTTTCTTTCTTCAATTATGCATTTTTTGGAAGAAGTTTAGATATACAAGAGAAAATATAAATTCAGTCGCGTCCTTTTGAGAGTGAAAATATCTTCATTATCCAAGATGACTCAAATGGAAGTATGCACCAGGCAATCATTGTATTTTGGTTTCATAGAACGGTACTAGGTATAAATTATATATTACTAAGCATGTCCTACATATATTTCTATAGCAATTTTATAGTTCATTCATTTTTGAGTCGTTATTCTATACTTGCTACTCAATTAAGTAAACATGTTGTTGAGAAGTCTTACATCAGGCATTTACGAAGAAGAACAAGAGTTAATACGTATCCCGAGTTACTGCCCTCGTTGCCAATTGGTTTTGAGGTGGAGCTCCATGGATTATTTACAGCCATGGCTTTCACACGTGCTCACATCACCGCCGCCCGCAAACAAATGATCCACGTGTAGGCCAAAGAATGTCACACGTGAGGGGGCATGTTGAGAAGTGCCACATCGGACATTCAAGATGAAGACAAAGAATTAATAAGTGTACTGGGCTACTCCTCTCATTGCCAATTGGTTTTGCGGTGGAACCCCAACTAAGAGGCGTATGTATATAGATATAATGTGAATTTTGTTTTCGGGCTTGCTAAGTGCACAAACAATACAGAACATGACTGTAGTTCTGGGTTAGACTTTTCGAATCATTTTAAACAGATTGGGAATATACATGTACTCCTGTTTGCTGACTTTCATGAGTCTGTGTTGTCTTTGATGTTTGAACTAATCTTTAGTTATATGATGCTGCAGATTTATATTCTTCTCTACAAGGAGGTTGCTCTTGCTTTGAAAATTAACAGTTTATACAGCAAGAAGAGGCTTCTTGACATTCACGAGAATGTGAAAGTACTGCGCTACCCTGACCATTTCTCCACTGGTGTTTACTATTGGTATGCATTTCATCTGTTTCATCCATTTAACTCTTACTGACACTGAGTTGAGGCGTTTAAGAAAATTCCTTCTCAGATTTATTGTCTGTACTAGTTCATGGTTGCATGTGGAACCTCATTTATAGATGATTACATGTAGGTCGCACCACGAGAAACTCGTAATTGTTGATTTCAAGATTTGCTTTATTGGAGGTCTAGATCTATGTTTCGGTCGTTATGACACAGCTGAACATAAAGTTGGTGACTATCCTCCTTACATATGGCCTGGAAAGGACTACTACAACCCAAGGTAAGTTGCTCCCTTTTCTCAATACATGATGGAAAAACCTTGTTGGTACCTTGGAGACAATGGCTGAAACTTGAAACAAGTAGGTCAGTGTTTATGTGGATATTAGTGATTTATTGATATGGGTATAATGGCTGTGAACATATGCAACACATGTTGAAAGACGAATACACACATCTCGTGGGAGGTCCTTTGATATCTCTGTATTCTGCTTGTGGTACTTCATGTTGTCTCATAGATTTTATTTACTTTTTCCCTAGAGAATCAGAACCAAATTCTTGGGAAGACACCATGAAAGATGAATTGGAACGGGAAAAATATCCTCGCATGCCTTGGCATGATGTCCACTGTGCTATACAGGGTCCACCTTGCTGTGATATTGCTAGGCACTTTGTTCAGCGATGGAACCACGCTAAGGTTGTTTCAAATTTCACTCTATTTTTTTGATTTGTTAAATTCAGTGCTTAATATTATCTTTTGTTTCTGCAGCGAAGTAAAGCCCCAAATGAACAAAGCATCCCTCTGCTGATGCCTCATCACCACATGGTGCTCCCCCATTACATGGGAAGAAGCAAAGAGATAAATATTGTGAATAATACGGAAATAAAGGAGACAAGTCTCAGTAAACCAGGATCCATTTTTAACCAATCGCCGTCTGAGAATATCCCATTGCTTTTGCCTCGTGAAGCTGATGAGATAAAAGTTTCCAAATTGGACAATAAGATAAATGAACTTAATTGCTACCATCACAAGAACCTCCTCGATCAACCAAGTAATGCTGGTCAGACTCAGGCATTCTCCTCCCAGAAGTCCACCGTTGAAGCAAAGGATAGAAATGAGAAGGTGGACGGTCTTGATGTGGATACGGTGGCACTCAATGCCAAACGGACATCAGATAACTGGAGTGAAAACCATGAACACGGTTATCGTGATGTTCCAGGTTATAACATATCACAAGTTGGCTCTCCTACCAACTGCCATTGTCAGGTTGGAATCTACCTAACTCGAGTCTCTCCTTATCTAAATTTATCAATTTCATTTAAGCATACATGTAATATTTGTTCTCTGTTATTTTATGTATCATTATATTTGGGGGTGATCTAAGCTCTCGTGAATTATCAATTGGTATTTATTGCACCCGTTGCATTGCATAGCCACGTTGTGTCACCCCTCATCATCAGAGAATCTATGAACTCTGGAAGAGAAAATTACAAATGTAGTTAGTCCAGGAGACTGAAGACATTTTTCAATTAGTTACAGATAAATACGTCCAAGCACAAATAATGGCATCCAATGTTAGACTGGCGACAAAGTAATTAGATGTGAAATATGACAAATGCAATGAGATTTAATATTGAAATGATATTTAGGTGCGACTAAAAATGAAAGTGTATGAGTTTGCATGCATTGGTCAGATATTACAGCATCACAGAGCAGTAAACAGGCCTGGCTTTGGAGATGGTAGGCTCATACGTCAGAAATAAAAGGAGCCATTATGAATTATGACATTTTTTATAGTGCACAAATATGATTGTTCTCAAGATGATGGAATCATAAACATATGTACTTTTGTAGTACGTGCCATTTCTTCTTCTTCCTCCCTCATCTCCTTTTTTTTTTCCTTTGTCCTTTTTTGATGTTCTTTGTCTTCCTTATTTCAGGTTATCAGGAGTATCAGCCAATGGTCTGCTGGAACCTGTCAAACTGAAGATAGCATACATAGAGCCTATTGTTCTCTCATTGAGAGAGCCGAGCACTTTGTATACATTGAGGTAATGTAGTGGTTACTGACCCATTTTCCATTAATAGAGAGCTCATTTTGATTTAGTTTCTAATATTGCGTCTTCTGAAGTTTCTAATGGTAAGTAGTTGAAAATAGATTAGTCTGAAACGCACTTTAAGTGCCCTGGATCTGATATTTGTTGCGTCATTGAGTTAGGGAAACATATTGGTGTCAGTAGCCTGAAGGTCACTTATTATCATTTCCTCTGTTTTAACAATTTTAATTTTGAAGGAGGTCTGTCGAATTCAAAGTATTATAGTCACTATGTCTTATTAAAGCTAATATGTGCTCTTTCTCTAATACCTGTTATAAGAGGGCAACCTCAGGAATTACAAAAGTTGCTGCTCCTATCTTGGAGAGAGGAGTCCTCTTTTGAGACATCCAACTCCTAAACATTAAAAAGACCAAATTGTGGTACCAGGGTAGTTTCTTGTTCGTTTTTGGTTTACGAAGGTGCAATTGAAGAGGCTAATTGATGCTTCCATCATTTCATTCTTTCAAAACAATAAGAAACAAGACCGAAACATACATTTTCGCCTATTACTGATATACTTCTTCATTACTCTTGTGTGCCTCCAGAATCAATTTTTCATCTCAGGGCTATCAGGGGATGAAATCATACATAACCGAATTCTTGAAGCATTGTACAGGCGCATCTTGCGAGCTCATAAAGAGCAAAAGTGTTTCAGAGTTATTATTGTCACGCCACTCCTTCCTGGGTTTCAGGTAGTAAAATGTTAATTTTCTTAAAATTCTGAAGGATTTTTTCTTTTGGTATTTGCTTTTATTTAGAATTGGTTTTCTGGATCGACAGGGGGGTCTGGACGATAGTGGTGCAGCAACTGTGAGAGCAATAATGCATTGGCAGTACCGAACCATTTGCAGAGGGAAACACTCAATACTCCATCGTCTTAAAGCATCACTCGGTCCTAAAACAGGAGATTACATATCTTTTTGCGGTCTCAGGACTTACGGAAGACTCTCTGACGAGGGTCCTCCTGTTACGAGTCAGGTATCTGAACTCTCTATCTCCTCTGTCTGCTCTGTGCCAGTGTTGATCTGCATCAAATATATCATTTGTGTTCTATATATTACTAATACTTTTGCTTAGCTGTTAACAAGTTTATGTTTCTTTCCGGTAAATTATTAATGTTGTTATTTCTTGGTACAGATATATGTTCATAGCAAAGTCTTGATAATTGATGACCGGATATCCGTGATTGGATCATCCAATATCAATGATCGGAGTTTGCTTGGATCTAGAGACTCTGAGGTAAATAAACTGTAAATTCTCTTCAAGTTCAACTTTTATTTGACATTTATGTTTCTGATGCACCAAGTCAGCTCTAACGTGGGATTTTTACTTGGTCGGAGCTTTAACTTATTAAGCCCATTTTATTTTTGAGGGGTTACCCCTTTTTTAATATTTTCGCAACTTCACTATCATTTTAAAGGGTAAAAGGTATCCAGGTGCATTAGATGTGGTGAACACAGAACTCCCTCGAAATAATACCACAGCAGAACCACGAAAACGCCACTGAGTGATTAGAAGTGTTGAACGGGTCATATGTGGAAGGATGAGGTTGTAAACTCATCTGTATCACGATCTTACTCACCAATTGAAATCCAATCAAGGTTCTTTTTGCTAAGAAAGAGAGTGGAAGAGAGGGAGCAGGTTGAGAAAGTGAGAGAGAGAGAGAAGTTGAGGGAGGGGGAGGTTCATTTATTAATGTGAAATTACTAGAAAACACGTAGTTCAGTTAGGTTCTTTAACTCCGTTAGCAATTCGGGGTTAATAGTCACGGGGTAACTGTGGGGGGTTTTAGTGGTAAGTTTCATTGTGGAGGGTTTATCGTCATAAATGACATAGTGCAGGTAGGTTTAGTGTCAATAACAAATATGTTTACAGTGCTTTATTTCTTGCAAGTATTTGAATAGTAAGTTTTTCTCTATTAAACACAAATGACAATAAAGCCTATCCACTGGGCGCTGACTGAGGCCCTCCTGCTGCATTAAGTGGTGTAAAAATGTTCTTATGCGTCACACCAATGGAGGCACATAAGCATAGAGAATGACAGATACAACCACTTTACACTTTGTATCGGACAAAATCTAAGTAAAACAAGTAGAACCTGAATTGACATCCTGGAGAAATCATGCCGCAGCAGCACAAAGAGTTCGAATATGCAGTTACAAAGTGCATGCCACAAAATTGTGCATGAACAAAGATTGTTAGTCTAATAGTAGTATCACGAGTTGTTTATAATTAAGAAGATATGTTGCTTATTGAAAATTACCATCTTGTTCCTTCTGTACCTGATGAAATGGTGTTGGTTTTTCAGATTGCAATAGTTATAGAAGATAAGGAATTTCTCGAGTCATCCATGAATGGGGAACCTTGGAAAGCTGGAAAATTTGCTTCCAGTCTAAGGCTATCCCTCTGGTCAGAGCATCTTGGTCTTCGTTCAGAAGAGGTTAGTGTGTGGAAAACATTGTATTGTGCTCCAAAAGTCTCGTGAAGCAGCAGCACTAATCTCCCCTCAAAACACACACATGCAAGCACAGAAAACATGCATAATTTTACCGAGTGTGCTCATTTTGCATTTGAACCTCATACCAATGTTTCGCCAGGTTGCTCGAATCAGAGACCCAATAGCAGACTCTACTTACAAGGATTTATGGCAGCAGACTGCAAAGGTAAGAACATAAAAGATTGTGCAGTTTATTAAGTGCCTGAATTTTGAAATATGCCATTGGTAAATGAGAACCAGAACAGTAGTCTCCTGAAAGTCACAGATTCCTTAAATTGTTTAAACAAGTTTCATGGCACTAGTTATGGAATTTACATTGGTATCTTTACTTGATAATTGGGTATAAATATATCTACAATTGGAACTCTTTATTCAAAGGTATACCTTGTGGTGATGGACGCCATTGATTCTTCACACAGTTACTCATCATTTCACACCTTCAAACAATGATTTATCTTTCCATCTTGTATAGGACAACGCTGCAATCTACCAGGATGTCTTTGGTTGCACTCCCAACGATGTTATTTGCTCCAGGTACCTCGCTATCTTGACCATCTTCAATTTATGATGCACGTTATATGTTTCTTATATACATGTTAGGAGATGAAAAGAATGAACTTCAAGCACCAGCCTTAGTAAAACTGGGATGTTGAAAAAAAACTTGTGGTAAAACAAAAGTGAGAAGATCAAGGTGGAAAGAGTGGTTTGACCTAAGTCACCTGGAGCGGGAGCGCAAAAGCGACAGACTCCAAAAAATAGCATTTGAGAGCGTCATGAGAGCACATACACAACTACACAAGTTATATATTTAGTATAGTTTAGATAAAAACATATCATAGATTGAAATTTTGTGTCATTTAGATTTTGTGGCAATAACTACAAAGCTTATATATGAGATTAGAACCTGCTATACTGAAACATGTATTATAAGTTCAACTCGACTGAGTGTTAGCAATGAGAACTTGACATACAGTGAGGCAGGGGTCTGCGTCATTAAGAGGTAGGCTAGGTCCTTTTAGTTGAAATTTTAGTTTGACTTAGTTTCAAATAGGCTTGGTAACTTAGTAATGAGCCAATTGCTGGGAAAGTATAGAGCGTTGGTAGAAACGCGCTATAGCATTTTGGTAGTGAGGATTATAAGCGAATTCGAGCTGAAAGAGCCAGAACGAGGATTGGGAGTGGGAGCCTCGCATAAGTTTTGGGTGATTTAGGGTTTGGCTATTGTCGATAATGAAATAACTTATTTGATGTTTCCCTTAAATGGAGAAACAAATGTTTCTCCTACTTTGCATCACCTCTATGAACTCTTCATCCAAGAGAAATATTTGAACTGCTCAGCCTTTATACTCGTTCCGTTCTGTTGTTTCACACGGTGTTATTTTACTGGGATGCAGGTCCAAATTTAGAGAAAGCATGGCGTACAGGAAGGAAAAGGTCGGTCACACCACTATCGATCTAGGAGTAGCTCCGAAGAAGATAGAGATTTGCCAAGATGGAGTAACCAAAACCATAGATCCAATGGAGAAACTGAAATCGATAAGAGGCTTTCTTGTTGTCTACCCCTTGGAATTCATGTCTCAAGAAGATTTGAGGCCAAATTTCGTTGAGAGCGAGTTTTATGCATCTCCTCAAGTCTTCTACTGAGTGATATATGGAACACATGAACAACTGTACAGCACTACACGGACAAATCAATTGTGTATACCGCGGGGCAAAGGGAAAATAATAAGCTGAAACTTAGATAGCGATCTTCACTAACATAGGTTTGAAGATGGGTAGTCTCAATACTGTAGTTATGTATAGAACTAATTGCTCTGTTGATTGTTGTATAGGAAAACATTGATTCTTAATTGGTTTGATTCTGAAGCAATAAGTTTTAGGTTACATGAAATGTGAGAAATGGATCATAATCTAATGGAGTTAGCATCACTGATCTTTGCATCAAACCTGAGGGGGTGTGCAAGTGTTTTTATTACCCTTTACTGTATTATCATGTCATGTGTTCTAATTTTTTTTTAAAAAGTGTGAAAATAGTAAAAAGGATAAGATTATGCAGAAAACTGGAATAAAAGAAAAACACCTTTTAAAAGTATGACAATAATTTTAGCACTTTCTTTTCAAAAAGAAACGACAATGTAAATGGGGTAGACAGAAAAGTAATTTTACTGGGGATGTACTTCGAATCTTCAATGTTTTGCATAGATATTGTGTGATTTTGCAGGTTCATTACACATGTCGAGGGTTATTTTTTGCGCACTCTATAGAGTAGCACTCACTATATTTACATGGCAGTTTTGTTGGTTCCAACCTAAGGAGTTCATACTTGGGGAGAAAAGATGGATAGTGGAGTGATAACTTCAGCTGTGTCGAAGCACATAACCTACCTCCTGAAACCATGTAAAGAAGCTGCTAAACCAGTTAAAAGAATATAGATTGGGAGCTACTAAAGCTATTACAAGATTGGGAAACAGAACAATGACATCCACATTCCCAAAATGTTTTTCTTCATCACAACTGTTTTGGAGTAGCTAAGGTACTATCTGATGATGATTGTTCCGAAGACGAAGGCGGCATCGGCGAAGAGTGGAAGAAGAGACAAATGGCCGAGATATCGTCCATCGCGAAACCTCGCCTCTTGCGTCTCCACGCCCGAACAGCGTGCTTAACCAGATATTTAGCTGCTTTCGCTCTATCGGGCGCCGAAGATACGATTCGCACCGCCTCTTGATTGGATATAACATCCCATACCTGAATGTTACGAGGAAAGTAGCAACTTTAATAATGGCCAATTCGCTCTCATAAAGTATGATATGATACAGTCAGGCGTGTAGGTGTCCTGAAGTTTGTAACACAAAAGTGGTGAAAGTGTCTCCCCATCAAATAAGGGGTGAAAGTGTCCGTTACCCACTACCATGTCAGGAAAAGGTTCATGAGTCCTCGTCTCGGTTTAGCAGTCAAATTTTCATCTCAAAGTATGTGCAGAAGTCAGATCAGACACTGATTCCGGCACAGATGAATTTATCGATATCATTGTACAAGTAGTTAGTTCTCAATGAATATTCCGGCACAGATGAATTTATCGAATTATTGTACTACTAGTTAGTTTTAAATGAATATCTTCAATCAATGGCATTCAACTTGTCGAGATATCAAGAATCCGACAGGATTAGATTCTCTAGGTAACAGC
The DNA here is from genome assembly GCA_023055425.1 of Linanthus parryae. Taxonomy (NCBI): domain Eukaryota; kingdom Viridiplantae; phylum Streptophyta; class Magnoliopsida; order Ericales; family Polemoniaceae; genus Linanthus; species Linanthus parryae. The sequence continues at coordinate 7,896,653 of JALGPY010000002.1, forward strand.
TAAATTAATATTGTTTTCTTAGTTAATTCAATAATATAATATCAAGATTAGGATCAGAGAAGCAATTAAGAAACTCCGGAAAATTTATATTTAATAAGATGAGTAAAATGTGATAACTTACCCCATCAGTCGCGAGCACCACAAACTGGTCGTTGGCGGTAACATGTCTTTGAGTAACTTCCGGAACAGAAATTAGCCCGAAATCTTTCACACAATAGTCACCGAACGCTCTAGACATGGCCAATCCAGGCGATTCTTCGTCTGGCAACCATAGCCTGTGCATTCCAGGCTCATCTTCCATACAAAATACTCGCCCTTTACACTGAGCGATCCGCTCAGCTTCCTCTGCGGTATCAACATTGGAACATCATAAGATTTTTTTTTCTAAGCATTGTCAATTAGATTTATTTTTGGGATCTTTAAAGTAGTCGAACAGTGAGAGAGAGAGAGAGAGAGAGAGAGAGAGAGACTTACGAGGAAGATTGGGTTTGAAATCAATGGTGAGCTGGACAGCCTCCAAGCTGCCATCTTCTGAAGTCGTTGCCAAAACAGCACGGGAGTCGCCAACATTCGCCACAAACAAAAGCTCACCCTACCAGAAAGAAAGAACATAATTAGGATATTGAGAAATCAGGAGGCTTTTTATCGAAAAATACCAAGTTGATCGTCGGATTTGGGAAATTCTAGAATATCCATAACAATGCACTATGAGAATTGACAGATGATAACTCCCTCACAGTATTGATTGATTGATTTTACTGACATTGCCCACCAACAATATTATATCGACGGCCGTCTACTTCTTGTGGGGAAATCTCAGTAAAATTAATACTCCGTGGGAGCTATCTTTCAATTCTCATAGTACATGTGTCGCACTCTCAATGAACTTATACAGCATATGGATTATATGTCAAAAAAGTTCTTATGCTGCCAAATCGAAACAACATTAACCTCAGATTATGTTTCTGCCATTAAGGAGAGTCGACAATTAGTTCAATGCAAAAGTACACCATGAGGGCCTGGGCCTTGTTGGCATCCGGCACATAATGAACTAAAAGAACATCCTGGGCCTTATTGGCACCGCCCCTACAACTAACTTCATTCTTCATTCGAGCTCTAAAAAATTCAACCTTTCACATTCATCTGGTAGACAATCCCAACACTACTGCGAGACCACTTTTAAGTAAACCACCAGGATTGCGATATCCAACCACTAACGTGTTCAATAATTATACTCGGTTTTTCTCAAAGATGGGCCATAGAAAGAAGGAAACAAGTACCAACATGGCAAAAATGAAGCTACTAGTACTAGTAAAACACTAAGACCCCACTAGTGAAACATCACACTGCTACATCCACTAATATTGCTAATGGAGGACCACCTCCATGTAACAGCATCCAGCCAAGTTGGGCAATTCCAAAACAAGACCAGTGACATTGCACCTAACATGCCGTTTTAACCCCATACATGACCAGGTGGAGAGGAAGTTCGCACTTAAGTATAGCACTTCGATATGCAAATAAAGACTCGAATTACATGAAGAAAAAAGCAAACCCTTTTTGCAGCCTCGTTGAATATAAATGAAGTTGGCTAGTTGCAACTACAGAGGGGGCGGAGCCACCCAAGGACAAGGGTAGCCCCAGCCCCCAGTGTTAAAAAAACTACACGAATACCCTTAATTTTGAATATTTTAGTAGCAATACTCTTTAAATTAGTACACAAGTGCCTCGGCTGATTCCAAACCCTTGCATTAATTCTCGAGTTATTGATTTTATATTAAATTTTGTCCCGACTGTTCCTTATTCGTGGCTCCAGCACTGCAACTATAACTTGTGTGTAGTTCCAGTACTAAACTAAAGGAAGACTTCTGCAAGTGGGTCCCACTGCCACCTAAGAGGCGAAATGGCTTTGGCTTTAGATCAAGTGGAATTAGCAACAAAGTCATAGACTGATAACCTCCCCCCTAGCCACTCCTTTGTTGCCCCAAAATAGGAATAGAATGATGAATGGGTCGCTATAGGGGAACTCGAGTATGAGGCAACAAATGCGTTCTCCATTCAGTTTTATTGATTGAAGCAAGAGATCAACCCTTAAAGTGGCCAGGACCAGTGGCGGACCTAGGGTAAGCCGGCGGGGGCTGCGGCCCTCCAATGTCTTTTAACACCCCCCCCCCCCCCCCCAATCAATTTCATGTATTCTTCTAATACAAAAACTACATCTTGGCCCTTGCAAATTTTTTTTTATCCATTAAATCTCAAATATTGACTTTAATACTCTCGTAATGTAGGCATATAATAAATGTTGGCCCCCGCTAGATCAAATCCTGTGTCCGCCACTGGCCAGGACAACTTATTGGAGCAATGGTGCATGCCCTGAGTTTATGTTTCATGTCCTAATGGTTCATTATACCAATGGTTCCTAGACCATTGAAACATGTAGCAATGAGAACCAAAATCTTAATATACCAATAGTTCCAAGACCATTGGAACATGTAACAGTAAGAAATAAAATCTTAATATACCAATGGTTCCAAGACCAAAATAAAGCAGAAACAAAGTAGTTAAGGGACACGGGTATCGTCTCTTACCTGCCTAACCATTGTGAGGGCGGTTGTTCCACTGTGAAACGCATCAATCTTCCGGTGCCTTTCAAGATCCCGGTCGACAGCAGCACAAGCTTTCAAGTAGGAGTGCTTCCAAATATTATACCTGCAATGCTTCTTGTCTGCATCCATATCGAAATCTGGATCAAGAGATGCTTCAGCAAGAATCTCCTGCCAGTTGCGCAGCAACGAGGGCGGCATCATCTCTCGGACTCTCTTCGCCACGAAATGTCCCCACGGACCATGCCCATCAAAAATCCCACAAAACATCATGTCATCTTGGCATCCGAATTCCTAAATCCCAAACCAAATACAAAAACAATATAATCATCAATACCAATGGTTCATATCAGTGTTCATAGGCACCATTTATTACTTCATTACAGTCATGAATGATGCCTATGATGTTCCTAGTGAACATCATGTTTACTAGCTCATGTTCCTAGCTTATACTAGTAGTATCTTCTAAAACACAATCATGTAAAGGAAAACAAAGATGATAGGAAGAAACAAACCTCCCAAACAATGAAGCAATCTTGGTTGACTCCCTTCTCCCCTCTTTTAGAGAAAACGGATGCGAAATTGTCGGAACTGTTTGCATTAACTGAGCCTGAAGATCTCAGTATCAAGTCATTCTTCTTTGCATCTTTCACCATGTCTTCTGCAGCTTCTGTTACTCCACAAAGCATCGGATTCCTTACTCTTTTAATCGAGAAAGACCTTGCCAATCCATTGAACATGGACGAGAAATGCCCCATATCTAGCTCCCTCCCTCTCTACACAATTCGATTCGATTTCCAACCACAGTGAGGCACAATTCAAGAATCTCAGATCAAGAAAGATATGGATAACAGCATCACAAGATGAAGCATAAATGAAATCACAAGAATACAAAATTGGATCCAAATCATGTGAAAATTTAAAAATTAGGGAAACAAACAGAAGATTATGGGCATGGAAAACACTAAGTAAGTCTTACATGGAATCCTTAAGTACAACGTGTTAGGTATATTCAAGTGATGTTTGTTTTATGAGGGAAAATGTACAATCTCAAAACTAAAAAAGAACAAACAAACTTTGAATCTTAGATTTCCCACTTTCACTTTCTGGTTAAGGAGGACAGAGAAGAAATGAGTAAACAAACAAAGATCTTTGTAGTTCCAGAAATCTCAAAACAACAAAATCAACACCCTTCACCATAAAAACCTTATTCTGCATAAACCCAGATGTAGTTGGAGCAAAAGAGTAAAACCCATATAGCATAGCAAGATATGAAGAAAACCCGTGTCCTGATTAGCCTCCTGCAACTACAGAAACCCAGATTTTTCTTTATTTTCCTCCATTTGCTCTGTTCCAGAGTCTGGGATAATTTTCCAGAAATCAAGCTCTATCAATCCCTATATACAAAACCCATTAACTATAACAAGAGATAAAGAAGACCCATGTTCAGATTAGTCGTCTGCAACTACAAAAACCCACAATTTCCTTCATTTTCTCTGGAACAGAGCAGAGAGTAATTTTCCGGGAGAAGACAAACAACAACCGTTCAAGCTCAATCAACAACGACCCATTAAAATTAGCTTAAAACTGAAGATAACCCAGTAACCACCTTTTGTTCCGGCGAGTCTAGTTGGGGAAGTGAATAGAAACAAGACTGACTAGAAAACAGGGGAATTGATTTTTCCGGCGGCCGGGAAATTGGAAAGGTTTTCCGACGGGCCGGGGAGAGGATGAGAAACTAGAGATGGATCGCAATCCATTGATGAGGGTGTGAGAGATGTTTTTTTATCTTTGTGGGGGAGAAGAATACAAAGAGAGGTAGGCCTTCACAAAGAAAGAGTTGTTACGTGTAATCTTTGGTCCTCGACTCCATAAAAAGTTGCCTTTTCTATACTCACTACAGTCGATATCTTTACATTAGTGAAAAGACCTTTTTGCCCTTCTTTTCAGTGTCCTTGTTATACTTGGGCTTGGGTATTTTGGGGATACGGTTGTTGATACTGTATATTCCAGTTTTTCTTGTGTTTATGGGGACTCCGGGTTAGTTTGGTAATACTGTGGCGTGTTAGAAAGTTGCTATGTGGAGTAGAAATTACTGTGAGAAAGCTTATGTGGAAATTTATCTGAAAAGTGTTTAATAAATTCTGTATTTCAGCTGCTGCGAAAAGACACTTTTGACATTTTATGTTTGGTAATTTAGTGTTTTAGAGCTGCTTTTACTGTCGAAATGACAATATCGGATATGAAATAATTAATAGTGTTATTCAAAATAAATAAATATTGATATTATTTATTAACGAATAAGAGTGTCAAATACATTTCAAAAATAAATAAGAGTGTCAAATAATATATTTATCGAAAAGCAGGTCCTGAAAAAAAAAACCTCTCATTTGTTTTTCAAAAGTTGTTTTTGGAAAACAACTGTTTTCCAGAAAGCAAGAAATAGTAAATTTACCAAACACATTAGATTTGCTTTTAAATTCGAAAAACAGCGTTCTAGAAAGCAGAAGCATTACCAAACGGACTCGTAGTACAGTAATTTTCAAGGTCCTTTATATTCTCGACATGGTACGTTTCCGGATTACTTTGCTTGGAAAATCAAACCATGGAAGGTGTTACGCTCCTAAGTCCCTTAAGATTGGGAACGGTGCACCGAGTGAGCACTTGGCTTGATGTACCTCTAAGTTGGTGCAGCAACGTGGTCTCGTTCATCGCTTGGCGTTGGTTTTTTGTTTGGCGGTGCAACGGGTTCACGTTGTTGGCTCTGGGAAACGAACTTTGGTTTGGTTGGCTGGTTGTGCTTTACGGTCATACTTGAGACGAGTTGTTGTAGAAGGTCGATGTGTGCACCAGTCTGCTTACAACTTGAGTTTCTATGATCGTTGCTCGGTGCTACTATTTCAATCACTGTAATTAGTAGTACTACTAGTTTTTTGGGTAAAAGACAAAAACCACCCCTCGAGTATGGAGTATATACAAAAACACCCCTCATGTTCGGGGATATACAAAAACCACCCCTGTCACTAACGGACGTTGGACAAATACCACCCTTCTGTTAATGTCATTCAAGAGAGGGGCGCAATCTGACTTTTTTATGACCATTTTGCCCTTATTTGTGTTTTTGTGTTTATTTTGTGTTTTATTCTTGGTGTTCTTGACCACCACCACCTCCACCACCACCCTACCAGCAACACCACCACCAAATCCCCACTACCACTAACACCAACACAACAACATCAACAAAAACAACAACAAGTTGTGCTCATTCAATCTCATCTCCTCAAAAATTGGAAAAACACCCAATTTGAACCACCAACACCGCCAGAATTTCTCAAATGTTGTTCTCGAGAATTCTTTCTTTCAAATTCTTAGTTGTTGTTCTGGAGAATCTTCAAATGCAAACCAAGTTTCACTAAACAGCACAAAACTCTTACACATCCATGGCTTCCACCACAAATCCTCTCCTTTCCTCACCCTTCTTACCCAGTCCACTCCTCCTCTCTCCCCCAACCCCCAAAACCTCTCTCCCTCGAAAGAACTTCTTCTCACCTCCTCAGGCCACTAATTTCCGCAACCTACAATCCAAGGCCACTGTAACTGCTCTCCTGTTCTCTTCAATCACCCCACAAGACCTAGCCCTCGATTCATCCACCACACCACCCAATCCCCCACCCACAATCGTAGCCGAAACCCCAAAACCCAGTTCGAATTCCTTTTAGCAGAATCTCCTATTAACAGACCCAAAACCCCAAAACCAGAACAATTCTGACCTCCCGGACGGAACCCAATGGCGTTACAGCGAGTTTCTCAACGCCGTGAAGAAGGGAAAAGTCAACAGGGCTCGCTTCAGCAAAGACGGCGCCGTTCTTAACCTCACCGCCGTCGACGGCCGTCGCGCGAGCGTTGTCGTCCCCAACGACCCAGATCTGATAGACATCTTAGCGATGAATGGGGTCGATATATCGGTTTCGGAGGGCGAATCTGGAAATGGGTTGTTGAGTTTCATCGGGAACTTGATCTTTCCGGTGATAGCACAGATCAGACCATTCAATCCACCTACCATCACCGCATGAAGACACCATCCCGTTGGAGTCCGACGCCATCTCAACCGGAGAGAGCTCTCTGTCCCTCACTTCGACCAGCAGCCAGAATTATCGGATTCTCCATGAAGAAGAAGGAAGAAGAAGAGGAGGAAGAAGACGAAGAAGCAGCCGCCGAAGCGGCGGTGGCCGCCACCGGCGACAGCTACGTCGTCCTCCCCTGCCCCTCCTCATCGTCCTTCCTCTTCCGGCGAACAGGATGGCTGCGGTGGTGGCGTCTGGCTGGAGCTTCGGCAGACGTTGAGGGTGGTACAGCCCCTACCGTTGCCGCTCGGGCTGAGAGAGAGAGAGGGAAAGAGAGGTAAGGAAGGGGAAGTAACAGCTAGGGTTACAAAGTGCGGAAGGAAAAAAAGAAAAAAATATATTTATAGTGTGGCATTTTTTGCTAAAATGAGGGTAAATATGTCTTATTACCACTCCGTTAGTGCACTGTTAGTGACAGGGGTGGTTTTTGTATATCCCCGAACACGAGGGGTGTTTTTGTATATATCCCATACTCGACGGGTGGTACCCTAGTTTTTATTATGTGTCTCTACAGCCTTAAGGTCACTGCATTATAAAAAATTATGAACTTCTGACAAAAAAAAACCCTCGCAGTTCGCATCGCTGACACTTAGAGCCCGTTTGGTACCAGTTGAAAATCTCAATAATCAGCTGAAAATAATCTGGAAAAAAAATCCAACTTATCTGATAAGATTGTTGAAAAGAGGTCGATTTGATTAAAATCAGCGATACCAAACATACACTTAGATTCATGTAGTATTGCTTTTACCACTTATCGTCTTCGCAGTTCTTAAAATTCTGACACTTAAAGTCAAAATGAATTAACGCCGTTAACTTCCATTAAATAATTATGAAGAAAAAAGAGAAAATAAGAAAAGAAAAAGATAAATAAAATTGGAAGAGAGAAAAATGAAAAATAAAAAATAAAAAACAGTGGAGCAAAGACCGCATTGTCCATGAAGTTAAAATACTAAAATGTCACTCACTTATCTAACGGAAGTTAACGGTGTTAGTCCATTTTGGCCTAAGTGTCGCAATTTTACAAACTGCAAAGACGATAAGTGGTAAAACCAATACTGCATGTAGCTAAGTGTCAGTGAAGCGAAACTGCGAGGTGGTTTCTGGCAAAAGTTCTAAAATTATTATGTCCAGTGTCAACACTAATTTTTAAAATTATATTCATTTATTCTAAAATAAGGTGTAGTATTCATTTTACACGTCCCTTAATATAATTTCCAAAGTTCGTAAGCATCTACTATTCTATAAAACATCATAGTTGATTTTTTTTCTATCATTTAAATTAAAACAGCCACATCTCACCCACTTGTCACATCTCTAACTGATAGGAGAGAGGTTTTCTCACCAAAACTACATCCCTAACTAATAAGATAGAAGTTGTGACTGATTCCTACGTCCATTATAATGCTCATCCCATACTCAGAAGTTGTTTTTTTCACCACATTTGCAAATATACTTTTTGGATAACCCTTTTAAATTCAAACACTATCTAATTTAGAGATAGTGCATCAAGCACGGGCAATACCCTAGTTCATAAAAATACTCTACACGTTTTTTCGCTAAAAGGATAATCTACTAGTTCTAGGGCTGATTTTTTCCCTTTTTTTGAGAAATTGTTTTTTCGTCAACCGAGTTTGAACCCGGGACCTCATGCAGGGGCTTCCAACGCTCTACCGCTTGAGCTACCACCCTAGCTGCTGACTTTTCACTTTAAAGAAAACTAAAATTGATAGTCAACATATATTTACATATATTCATCTTTTTTGCTTAATATTGCTCTAGGGGGACTGAGATTATGGCTAATTACAAAATATGGACCCATTACAAATTACCTCGCTAGTTTTATAAACAGGGTATAATACCAACAACTTATTGACAAAAGTATTTGGCTAGCGAAATATTTGTAAGAACTTTTTTTTCTCTGCAACCACATTTTTTTAGCATCTGTAATAATTTTCGTAAATGGGTGCTAGCTCAGTGGTAGAGCATTTAAAGCTCTCGCATAATGTTTTGAGTTCGAACCTGGCTATCCATGTGATTTAATGTAATTCCAAAAACAAAACTTTCAGTTAATCTCATTTACTTATTTTTATAATTTTACGTATGCGATATGTATATATATGTCATCATATATTGGTTGAAAATGTAAGAGATAATAAATTTAAGGAGCATGATTGTAATATATATATTTTTTTAAATGATAACAATACATCCTTGAAATACATATCCGACCCCATTTGCTTGTTTCAGACTTCCCAGCAATGTGGCATCTACATAAGTTAGTTAAGGAAGACTCTTCATACAATAAAAAAGATCATCAATTGTAACAAAAAATGAAAAGAAAAAAAAAAGTGAGCATTTTCTTTAATTGGGTATTCTATTATGAAGATTCATAAACCAATTAGTGATAAGTTTATTTAAACAAATCTAATGGATAGCATCGGTTGGCTGAACAAGACCAAAATGTATTAATAAAATATTGATTCTACAGCTTGCAAGGTCACTAGTTAAATTTTTGTTTTTAGAAAATTAGTTTTGATTAAGACATAATAATTGTCCTAAAAATAGTGACTGCACAGGTGGCCACATTCTAATGGCTTGTCTTCTGGTTTGGAGAGCAAGACACCTAGTCAAATCTTTTTTAAAATAAAAGGTCCACACCATTGAACCTAATAATAATTGACATAAATGTTTTAAAATTGTGAAGCATTTTCATTTTTTATTAGTTTCATATTATAAAATTTGATGTCATACATACAAAGCCAGTATTTGAATGACTAAAGTTTAAGATACAAGGCATTTGCTTATCCTATTTGAGCTCAATGCATTTGATTTAGATTGTTGATATTGCTATTCAAATAAATGTCAAAACCGATTCTCAAAAGAAATGTCAAAGCCCAACTCAGTAGTAAACGTGCTCAACTGCTTAAAATGTTGGGTTTTTTTCTTTTTGAAAAACGATGAGATTGTTTTATTTGGAGGAGGATAACGTAATTTTGATTCATTTTAACTTAATTGACATGTACTCGGAGTAAATGTAAATTGATCGTAATCACATAAGTTTGGTATAGGTTACTTGCAGCTCTCGTCGACTTATGTTATTTTAAGAAAAGTATATGTACTCCAACTGATGCATGTAAAAGTTTGAGAAAAAAATTTAAAATGAACTTTTTGTTTTGAGAAGAAAAACCGAATTTTTTCTTGAACTTAGTGAAAGTACTATCACTAATGACTTTTTTTTAGAAATTGTTTAGTCTTCAACTGAGTTTGAATTCGGGACCTCATGCAGGGACTTCCAACGCTCTATCACTTGAGCTACCAACCTAGTTGCACTAAATGACATATATTACTAGTTTTTTTCACAAATCGGTAGAGTAATTTATTATTAACTGTTTAAAAAATTATTATTAGGAGTGCCAAATGCAAACAGCAAAATACTATCTTACAGTAATTGAAAAAGCTATATGAACAACCATCTTAGGACGGATAATATATCATATACTAACAAAACTGATGATGAAGTGGTAATGTGGTACAAAAGCTCAACAAATTATTGAAGCATATTTAACATATAGTAGCCGCAATGCTAAACATTATCATTAGGAGTGCCAAACGCAATACAGAGAAAGACAAGGGGATGAAGATGATGAGGATATTGCTTCACTAGTGAATGAATCCATGCTTGGGTCCATTGAATCCAATAAAGAGAAAGACAGGGGATGAAGATGATGAAGATAATGATGGAGGTTTAAGTGACTTCTTGCATAAAGTAGTCACAATGGATAATTGTACATAATCTAGACATACCTTAGAGGGATTAGATAAGCCAAGTATGATGTATTAGTAGTACTTTTATGACAAATAATGTAAAGCCACATAGGGAAAAGTTCGATTGGCTTTTAACTAGAAACATCAACAACTATTTTATGAGTTGCTTTCACCTGGTAGAAAGGCTTTTAGTGCGCTTTGAGCTACTGTTGATGTAGTGCTCCACAAAACATCACAGGTTATAATGTTTGTATGGATTTCGCGTACATCGTTCACGTTCTGCTAACATCATCCATATGTGAATTTATGAAAACCGCTACGCAACACTGTTCACATACACTTCTAGCATGTCACATCTGGCATAGAAAGTGGTGTGGGGGTCAAGCAAGACACTTTTTTTTTTTTGGTACAACAAGCAAGACACTTTATTGGGCCATTGACTACCAATTAATACTTGCATGGTTATTGGGTTATTGGACTCTCATTGGATTATGGTAGATCTTGTCATGTTGGTGGGCCCAATTGTCAACTGATATGGTAGCAAGTCTCTTGGAGAATACCATTATGTTCACTCTCTTTGTCCCAATTTGACTTTGACTAGTCTATAGATCGACTAATTTATTTGACAATATAATAGAAAAGTCAATTAATTTTTTCACATTATTGTAGTACTAAGAAAGATATACAACATTATAGAAAGATTAAAACATTTCTTTATTATACCATTAGCAAAATTAGCCGGTCAAAGTGACCCCTAAAATAAAATGGGAACAAAGAGAGTGAACAGAGTGGAACTAGGCCCTTGAAACAAAGTACTTCGTCTCTTTTGTCAGAATCTTCTTAGATTTAGTCTTCTCTTTGACCAACTAACTTAGTTAACAATATGATACTACTACGAAATAGTCGGTCAGAGCGACTCCTAAATTTTTTTCCAACAGAACGCAATATTAGGTAAATAAAAAAATTCAAGCAGAATTAGTGGACGACTCCCACAGTGAACATGACACATCAATTTTGTTCCCTTTGTTCGGCTCTCTATGTCTTACTTTTAGTCCCAAAATTGCCCGTTCCAACAAAAAATACACAAATCAATTAATTTTCCCTTTATTTTTTTTTGTTGGAATGTGCAAGTTTCATAAAATTTAACTTGTTTCTTAACTTGCTAAAGATATTATGGCAATTTACAAACTCTTGTGTCATTTCCTTCATGTCACACACACACATTTAAATTTTGTGAAAAGTCTACTATATGACAATAATGAAGTGATACAACTGCTTTATAATATTTATTTTATAATACTTAGATAATTGACTATTAATCCATGTATTACGAATCCCCTATTGGTATAAGCTATAAAAACAAACAACTCTAAGTGTCTGACATATTTAAGTTTCAAGTCAAACTTCACGAGCGCCGGTTATTCTTGAGTCAATAAGAATTGAATGATCAATTACTGTTGAACTATAAATATACCTAAGACTCTGGGATCTTTAGATGTGCGCTCTAGTTGGCCAGAGCTACACGGATTCCATTAAAATAATTATGTATGACATGGTAGTTGTCAGAGTCGGAGGACGCACACGGCCGCATAAAACACGTGTCTGACTCCTGTTTTTAGAAAATTATACTTATATATTCTTATTGTACCAAATTGTACAACTTTATCTCAGGTAAAATTAGGAAAAAATCCTACCTCTACTTAATATTACAAAAATATCCTAAACTATGTGAAATCCTCAGTCCGCCCCCTGATAATTTGTAGAGATGACCAATAGATAGTCACTATATTTGGAAATTCTGAACTCAAAGACCTCCAAATCTCAAAGAATGTGGTTTCTAAAGAAGTCTCAAAGAATGTGACGTATATTTCCTTCGTCGGTGGAAAAGAGGTTGATTTGATAAGCAAATGTGGGGGCCTAAATGAAACAAACAAATAAAAGTGTGACACGTAGTAAGTGATAAACAATTCACATGTGGGTCGGCGGACCAGATAACGACGTCTGAGGACCGTCCCGGTCTGAGAGTTTTGTTCCAGAGAGTCCTTAGTGGGACGGGTAAGTAGTAGGTGCGGGATGGGCACCGAAAAGAATTCACTCACTTTGGGTGAGCTGTGTAATCTTGGCCTTTCATTTCTATTCGGTGGGACCCCTCTTACCAAATCCCCACCCTTTTGAGCCGTTAATCATCATTTGATAGCAAATTGGGGGTACCTTTGGTTTACAAAATCTTGCTGCAACGCAATATGTAACCCACATTAGACAAGTAAATTAGTTGGAACATACTGTGAAAGAATTTCAGGAAACTAGTATAGAACCATTGGGACAAATGTTCGGAATTCCTAGAAATACAACCTGACCCACTCAATTTTTTGCTTTTTTTCTTTTACTAATATAAAGATGATAGTTTTTTTTCTGAGAAATTATTTTTGTCGTCAATCGGGTTTGAACCAAGGTGCTCATGCAGGAACTTCTAATACTATATCACTTGAACTACCACCCTAGATGCAAAAATGACCACTTTTGATTTACTAAGATCAATTATTAATTTTATAATTAGTTTGAGAAGTATTACAGTCGTTCCGCCATATTTGTCATACTTTAACTTTTGAACTTTACTTTGACCAATGATTTTATTAGTAAAAATGATGCAAGAATTCAGTAACCTTTTCATAGTGTTAATAGAGTAAAGTTTAGTCTACATGATTATGAAAAAACTACTAAATTATTAGTTCATTTCGCTAACCAAATTATCGGATCAAGCGATCCAATGAATAGTGCAGTATGATAAATTTGGCAAAACTAAAAGAACATTTTTTTTTGGGTCATAAACTAAAGGAATAATATGTTTGGGAAGTATGATAGAGCATGTTTGCTAAGTATTTATAAACCTATAAATAATTAATAAAAGCAAGTTACTTGCCACAAAAGATAACCTAAAAGACAGGTGAAAACAGGGGTGCCAAAGGTGTTATGGACGAGGGCGGACGCACACTTGACCCGGGGTGGGCCTATGGCCACTCTGAATTTTTTTCATTTAAGCCCAAAATTCTCACTATATAACAATTTAAGTCAAAAACTCTCATTATATGTAGATTTAGGCTCAAATTTTTGTGTCAATTTTTTTTTATTTTATAAGTATAAATTGTGTCCCCCTATAAAGAATCGTGCGTCCGTCCCTAGTCATGGAAATTCATTGTTTTGGTTGCCAAATTAAGCATCCACTAAAACAGCCTTTTCGGAACCGGAACAACGCGGCCGAAAACAGGTAATGCCGGATTGACCAGGTTTAATTTTTATATTAGTAGTAATACATTTAGGCTTACCAAAAAACCTAAACCAAACAACCAAACGTGTGGTAGTTCTTTCGAGAGAGAGCACAAGATGTTTCTTCATTTGGTCATACTCCTACCGTTACTATTATTGTCGTCATTGGCATACCGACCAACACAAACTAGGAAATATCTCGTTTCAGAGAGCATATACCACTCCGTTCTCGGTCTTTCTATCTAAATGGACTTTTGTCATTATTTACTGAGTCACTTTGATCCGGTGATTTGGATAGCAATATGATGAATTTTTTTATAATATTTTCAGAATGTTGTAGAGTAAAAATTGTTTTACAATACGATAAAAAAGATTATCAAAAAGTTGCATCGTTTTCCTATCCAAATTACCCGGTCAAAGTGACCCAAATACGAGTCTAAAAAATCAATGGATAGAAAGAGAGAGAACGGAGTGCTATGACCAAAGAAAATATCCCGTGTAAGACGGGAAATAATTGTTGTTGTGACTAGCACAGCACATGCATGATGATCCCATATGCATGAACACAGAGGAAGTTCAAACTTGAGTTACTGTGTTTGATGGTGACGGGATTGTTTGAAAACTCATCTGTCCTGTCTTTCTGTTTTCATTTGACTTTTTTGACTCGTATCTGAGTCACTTTGACCGGGTGATTTGGATAACAAAATAATACGATTTTTGATCATTTTTTCACCATATTATAGAGCAACTTTTACTTTACAACACAATGAAAAAATTATCAAAAGATTACATCGATTTGCTATTCAAATTACCGGGTCAAAGTATTCCAGTGAATAGTGACAAAAATAAAATTGGGGGCAAAAAGACGAGAATAAAATTGGAGGCAAAAAGACGGGACAGACTGATATTTATTTAGGGCGAATCCAGATAAATCAAAAAGAATAATGGAAAAAATATATTTCAATAGAGTGAGTAGAGGCTAAACTTAATATTTTGTGGGGTGTTAATGTTGGAATTGTGCCCTAGAGGCAATCAATTAATTGTGACATTTATGGATTTACGATTCATTATGTTATCGATATGGAGATATGTTAACATGAATGAAGTCCTTAGAATATAAGTGTTATATTCTTAAATATCCCTAGTCAATTATAATGATTAATAGGACAATCATCTATAGACTAGTATGGGGTTGGATTGATATGGAGATATCATGATCCAACACATGGGTATGCATTAGGAGTAATGGCATACTGGATTGACCCATCTCCGAGAAGGCTACATACATGTTATGTTAAGTCACAAGCGCTTCTCGCGGTGCAATGGTATTGTCATCCTTAGACTTGAAGTCACTAGATATTCTAGTTGTGGATTATTGTGATTTTGGTAGCGTTAAACGCTACACCGTAACTGGGTAGTTATAAAGGCGTGTACTGGATACAATAAGAAGCAAGCTTAGATATAGTAGTGGACGTAGATAGGATTTGTCCCTCCCACATAACAGGAGCAAATATCCTAGGCCACTCGAGGGATAGTGCTTATAAAATGTCTGGCCAGACTCAAATAAATCAATATGGGATATTGATGTTATTTGCACGAATAAGGCTACTCCCAGGATCGAGAAACTATGGATTGGATATACGAGTGTGACTTGTATGTCTCGTGTCCAATCCGGATATTGGGACAAAGGGATGAGACAATTACTTGCACAAGGTTTGTCATGATGACTATTCTATTTGTTGGCTAGAATGGATGTCTTGCTAGAGGCCGCTCCATATTAGTAAATAGTTACTACCAACTAAATAGAACCTATGGGGTCACACGCCATATAGGGGTGAACTAGACATGGGAATTAATTAATTAATATGATTAATTAATTAAAAGGATCAAATCGCAACAACTTGCTAACTTAGTAGGACTAATATGCAAGTTGGACTAATCCATGTATAGACATGATTAGGATTTGCCAAGGTGGCCTAATTCATGTAGGGACATGATTAGGATTAATTTGCAAATAGAACTAATCCATGTATTGACATGATAAGGACTATTTTTGCAAAAGGGGACTAATCCGAACTTGAGTAGGATTATGAGGGGTTCTTTATGTAGTAGGACAAGGAGTTGTTGGACTATATAAAGGAGCACTCCAAGCTTATTTTTCTCTCTACACACCCACACATCTATTTGATAGAAGAAAGGAGAGAACAAAGCAAGGAGAGAGCAAGTCCCATAGAGGGCCGAACCCCCCTAGGGATTGCCGCCCCCTTACCCGTCGGCCTAAAGGTGCCGCCCCACCTCTTGGCACTCCATTGTTGGCGATTCCTTCTTCCTCCTCCATTCTTCCTAGCTAGCACATGGATTTGGAGGATCTAGATCCCACCTCTAGGCGTGGATCAACCGTAGAGACGTGACACTATTCGCGTTTGAAGTCATCAAGGAGAACCCAAAGGTGTGTTTATGATTTCTAACCCTTACCATCGTTATGTCTCTTGACTTGTGATCCTTGGAGGGTTTTGCATGGTTTTTATGTTTGATTATGCTTCCGTTGCGCAATCCATGAATCAAAACCCTACAGTGGTATCAGAGCCACAGGTCGTAGAGCATAAACGTGGTTTATGTGTTACGTTTTAGTTGTTTTACACCTTAAATTGATTGTTTATCGCGTAAAACAAGACAAATCAAGCATGGGATGCAATTTGTCAATAATCTATCATAACAAGATCTAATTTTTGCATTGGATGCATGAATTGGTGAGTTTGAGAAATTTTAGGATCTTAGATCTAGGGTTTTGGGCATCCTTGGGGAAGAAGGAGTTCTTTCCATACAAGGAAACAACCAAACTTGGGCACCAAGCAAGGGAGTTGTTTTGGAAACAACTCCCAAAGGAGGTTCGGCCCCCCTAGGGGACCGCCCCCTCCTTGCTTGCCGCCCAAGCAAGGCCGCCCTAGGGGCCGGGGCAGCCCTAGCCCGCGGCCTAGCCGCGTGGGCTAGGGGCCGGCCGGCCCTAGGGCCTTGCGGTTCACCTTTTTGGGCCCGGGCAATTGGATTGTTGGGCCCATGGACCGTTTTAACCCTAGAATATCCTAAAATCAATTAAAATTGACCAAGCGCGTTAAAATTGGATTTTAACTGTTTATGTGCAATTCGCATGGTGATTGGATATGGCCTTAGGATGTGGTTTGATGTGGATGTTTAATTTTTGTGGTTTGGTTTACGGCCTGCGAGCTGATCAATTAATTGTAATAATTAATTAGGGTTTTATGGCCTGCGTGCCATTTTTTTTCTCAACTTGTGAGATTTATTTTATTTAGTATAGAAGTTAGCTAGTGCTAGATAAAGTAGATTGTTAGCCAAGATTGGAGAAAAGAAGCCCAAAGCCAAAGAAGCCACAAAAGGATGGAACATGAGCAGGATCACAAGGTGTTGTGGAGCAACCTACTCAGATAACACAAGAACCTCATGGGTCAGGTAGGATATATCGAGGGACTAGATAAATAAGGATTTCTCATAACCCCTGATATATTGCTCATCGAGATGAGCCTACAACCTATGATATGGCCACGTATGGTCATACTCTCAGAAATGGCTTGAAGCCATGAGATACGATATGGAATCCATGTATACCAACAAAGTATAGACTTTGGTGGAACCACCTGAAGGGTAGAACCCAAAAGGTGCAAGTGGGTTATGAGGAAACCAACATGGATGGTAATATGATTACCTTTAAGGGAAAATTGGTAAGAAAGGGATTTCATGTGAGTTCATAGTATAGACTATGACGAAATCTTTTCCCAATTGTGATGCTTAAATCCATTCACATCTTGCTTGTAGCAATCTATTTATAGATTTGATCAAGCTTCTAGGAGTTGGACTCTTCGAATTAATGATGAAATCAAAAGGAGTTTGGTTCCATCAAAATTGAAGATGAGACTTGTGTTTACAAGAAGGTTAGTGGGAGCACAGTTATTTTTCTGGTCTTGTATGTGGAGACATACTTAATCATTGGGAATGTTGCCCCTACTTGGCAGTCTTACGTAGATTGACTAGGGAGTTGACTTCCTAATGGTAGACTTAAGCAAAGCAACTTGTGAAGATCTATTGAGGTAGATCAAGATGGTTGTGTAGCTTAGGTCATAGTACATAAATTGACAAAGGTGTTGAAATGGTTCAACGTGAAAAGAATATTGATTCTTACCCATGTCACATGGACTTAGTCTTTGGAAGACTAATTGTCTTTCCAATTAGATTGGGAATGGACCGTATGAATTAGATTCACGAGATACGCCATGGGATGTACTAGACCAGATGTGTCATAAAGCATGACACAAAGATACCAGTCATATCCGGGTGAGAGTCACTGGATAAAATATCAAGATTATCCTTTGGTACTTGAGAAGCACTAAAGATGAATTATTGATAAATAGATAATATGAAGAGTTTGCTGTAAGGGGTTACAGTGATGCGAACTTCAAATCTGACAAAGAAAATTTCAGATTATAAGTCGAGTTTTATGTTTTGCCCTAGTGGGAGCGACTATGAGCTAGAAAGGTTCTAGGCAAGATTCAGTCACTGATTCTAACATATAGGACTGAGTAAATTAATGCATAAGATGCATTTACTCAGAATATTCAATCTCAATCAAATTGTTGATGGAGGAGATGTGAATATTTGCAAGGTACCAACAGAGTCTCGCCCCTGCGCAGCGGAAGCCTAGAGGGCCGCGCAAGATCAATAGGCATATGATGCAGGAGATTGACTCTAGTGCAAGTGGGAGACTGTTGGAATTGTGCCCTAGAGGCAATCAATTAATTGTGACATTTATGGATTTACGATTCATTATGTTATCGATATGGAGATATGTTAACATGAATGAAGTCCTTAGAATATAAGTGTTATATTCTTAAATATCCCTAGTCAATTATAATGATTAATAGGACAATCATCTATAGACTAGTATGGGGTTGGATTGATATGGAGATATCATGATCCAACACATGGGTATGCATTAGGAGTAATGGCATACTGGATTGACCCATCTCCGAGAAGGCTACATACATGTTATGTTAAGTCACAAGCGCTTCTCGCGGTGCAATGGTATTGTCATCCTTAGACTTGAAGTCACTAGATATTCTAGTTGTGGATTATTGTGATTTTGGTAGCGTTAAACGCTACACCGTAACTGGGTAGTTATAAAGGCGTGTACTGGATACAATAAGAAGCAAGCTTAGATATAGTAGTGGACGTAGATAGGATTTGTCCCTCCCACATAACAGGAGCAAATATCCTAGGCCACTCGAGGGATAGTGCTTATAAAATGTCTGGCCAGACTCAAATAAATCAATATGGGATATTGATGTTATTTGCACGAATAAGGCTACTCCCAGGATCGAGAAACTATGGATTGGATATACGAGTGTGACTTGTATGTCTCGTGTCCAATCCGGATATTGGGACAAAGGGATGAGACAATTACTTGCACAAGGTTTGTCATGATGACTATTCTATTTGTTGGCTAGAATGGATGTCTTGCTAGAGGCCGCTCCATATTAGTAAATAGTTACTACCAACTAAATAGAACCTATGGGGTCACACGCCATATAGGGGTGAACTAGACATGGGAATTAATTAATTAATATGATTAATTAATTAAAAGGATCAAATCGCAACAACTTGCTAACTTAGTAGGACTAATATGCAAGTTGGACTAATCCATGTATAGACATGATTAGGATTTGCCAAGGTGGCCTAATTCATGTAGGGACATGATTAGGATTAATTTGCAAATAGAACTAATCCATGTATTGACATGATAAGGACTATTTTTGCAAAAGGGGACTAATCCGAACTTGAGTAGGATTATGAGGGGTTCTTTATGTAGTAGGACAAGGAGTTGTTGGACTATATAAAGGAGCACTCCAAGCTTATTTTTCTCTCTACACACCCACACATCTATTTGATAGAAGAAAGGAGAGAACAAAGCAAGGAGAGAGCAAGTCCCATAGAGGGCCGAACCCCCCTAGGGATTGCCGCCCCCTTACCCGTCGGCCTAAAGGTGCCGCCCCACCTCTTGGCACTCCATTGTTGGCGATTCCTTCTTCCTCCTCCATTCTTCCTAGCTAGCACATGGATTTGGAGGATCTAGATCCCACCTCTAGGCGTGGATCAACCGTAGAGACGTGACACTATTCGCGTTTGAAGTCATCAAGGAGAACCCAAAGGTGTGTTTATGATTTCTAACCCTTACCATCGTTATGTCTCTTGACTTGTGATCCTTGGAGGGTTTTGCATGGTTTTTATGTTTGATTATGCTTCCGTTGCGCAATCCATGAATCAAAACCCTACAGTTAAGTTGGAAAAATGAAACAAGATAAGAATAAAATAAAATTTCATGTAGTTGAGTGAGGATTACAGTGAAACTTTTGTGGGGTCTAACTTAAAAAAATTTAAAACAAAATAAAAGAAATTTAATTTTAAAAAGTTGGGTGGGAAATATAACTTCATTTGTACCTATATAAATTCGCTCATGTATCTATGTACATAAAAGGTGAATGCATTATTGTGCTTCAGATAGGTTCATTGAAATTTTAGAGGTTCTTTGGTGTCTGACAAGGGGCGAGGTCAGCATTTGGCAATATAAGGCCCGTGTCTCTAGTCAATTTTTTGGAAAATTGCAATATTTATCCATATGTGTTATAACTTACCATTCAATAGTGCCGTTGTGAATATTACACTAGTGTCCCATATATTTTGACATAGTACATTAGCGACATAGTGATTTTTAATCGTGTCTTCGCCCTTGGTGTCTGGGCAGCTACACGCAACTCGACTATTCCACAAGATTATGAGATTAGACATACAGTAAACTGCATGTGACTATGTGAATACACAGAAGCTCCAAATATGATCGGTCATTGTGGGGTTCGATAACTGTGGGGAGGACACCCTTAAGTTCAAAGTCTACGCGACTAGACTAATCCTTTGTGTTTTTTATATTAATGCTTGTGCAAGGCTCCGACATTAGTTTCTAGAGTAGGTCGAAACAGTGACATCATTAAAGCATCGGATCGTAATGTTTTTATGGTCGTTTAGTGTTAGTGAAATGACTGCATTGCTCAAAAGTAGTTTTGATTGAATGCGTTGCAAGAACGTCTACATAATGATTTATTTTTGGTTAAATTGCACCGAAGGTACCCAAAGTTTGCCAAAACGAGCAAGTAGGTACCCAAATTTCAAAATCGAGCACCACAGGTCTCAAATTTTGGATATTCGAACAAATAGATACCCTTCCGTTAACTTTCCGTTAAAATTGGACGGAAAATTATAAAAATACTTTTTTACCCTTGATTTTCACCAACTATTTTTTTTAAATATTAGTTTTACTAAAAATCTAAAAAATAATTCAAAAAAATAATTTAAATTATTTGATATATGTAAGATAATGCAATATATTTCATCAAAATTACATTACATCATTTCAAGATATGAAAATATTTTCATTAAAATATATTCGTCAATCTTACAGTCTTTAACTTTTTTTTAAGAGTGTTCAAGAAAAATCTCAAAACTTCATAATTTCACATCTATTTTATTAATAAAACAATAACATACCAGAATCTTTGTTCATTTTAACAACAAACATAAAAGTTGATACCTGAAAATCTTGAGTAGCTTTTATTTTAATGATTTGTATTTTTAAAGTAAATGTAAAAGAGACTATTGTATAAAATGTCCAAAGTACTTGTATGTTATTGTTTCTTAAAAAATACACGGGAAATTATGAAATTTGAGATTCTTTTTAACACTGTTAAAAAAATTAAATACTTTAAGATTGACGGATATGTGTTAATAAAAACATATTTTATATCTTGAAATGATGTAAAAATATGTAATTTTGAGAAAATTATATTGCATTATCTTACATATATCAAATTATTAAATTAAAATTTTATTTTTTTACTTTTTTTTTAGATTTTTAGTAAAATTTATATTTTAAAAAAAGTTGGAGGTGAAAATAAGGAGTACACACGTCTTTTTATAATTTTCCGTCCAATGTTAACGGAAATTTAACGGAAGGGTACATACTTGCTCGAAAATCCAAAATTTGAGACCCGTGGTGCTCGATTTTGAAATTTGAGTACCTACTTGCTCGTTTTGACAAACTTTAGGTACTTCCGGTGCAATTTAGCCTTTATTTTTTAGGGAATCTACATGATGTTTTAATTGGCTTGAGAAGTACTAATTGTTTACGGTAATTTATGCGTTGACAATTTCACGAAGACTGAGATAAGCAGAACCAACATCATTAACACAGTTGATTCATTAACAGAGTGACAAGCAAATGAAATTTTGTATGAATGTTAAGTTTTCTTCTTCCAGATATGGATGTTAGGTTACAAACGAAAGTCTGCAGTGCAAGAAAAGAAATAAAGTGGTGAAATCCGCCCCACATCCCTGCTTTCGTTCCTCACTCACAGTAATTAATTTAGAAAATGGAATTGGGCATCCTTAATAGTCTCCGTGAGCTGTGCTGAGGGGCTTCATAATTTTTGACCAGCGCTGGGCTTGTAAATGCCTATATAATAGGGCTAGGGCCCTGTCATTTGTTTGGTTGTTTCCCTTTCATCGTTCATACTTCGTACTACTAATATGATCTTTTGGGTTTCTATCTCAAAAACCAAAGAAAATCCTTAGGTGACGTGTTGCGGCGAACCGGATCCGGACCCCCCCCCCCCCCTGCTCTTTTGGGTTTCTATCTCAAAAACCAAAGAAAATTCTAGTGACGTGTTGCGGCGAATCGGATCCGGACAAGTCCCCCGGCAGGGGCAGATCCATGTAGGTGGCTCAATTTTCAAAAATTGTAATTTAACCCTGTGTTTTGTCCAATAAATTTGTTTTAGCCCCCACTGAAATCGAGCAATAATTGTCACAATTTATGTTTATTCATCAAAATATCATCTTTTCAGAATTTAGCCCCACTGACACAAAATCATAGATCCACCCATGTCCCCGCGGGTAGAAGAAAACTGAGGCCGACGCATCTGATGCGCTTTCAAATCTTATGTCCATGAGTCACCTTTGTTTTCGTAAACTGGGTCCAAAGTTGACCCAAACCAATGATTTTCCAATACACAGCTCATGTCTTGATGTAAAAACTTTCATCATTTGGCAACCATGGATCATTCCAAATGTTCATGCTTTTGTGTCCTCAATATAGGGAAGATGAAGGATAACATGACATATGTTTGGCAACACTCAACACTGATATGTTCGAAATTTCACTTCCGGAATCCAAATAATCTGTCAAAAAATATCTGTTTAGCATAATCCAAAGTTTGAACTTTCGACCTTCCAGTATTGGCTAGGAATCCAAAGATAATTACTATGCTTCAATCCCTTCTTAATTCTCAAGAATGTTACAAAAAATTATCCTTAAGAAGTTCACTGGTATTTGGGCTGACGAGACACATGCATTCTCATAGACATGTCAGAACTCTATAAATGGAACCCGCAACAGTTCCCTTGTAAAACAAAATCGAATCGCCAGCAAAATAATAGCAAAACTGATCTAACAATTTGCACACCTGAGAAACCAGAACTTGTATGGAAGCTTAAGCACACATGTCTCAGTTGAATCCCCAACTAATGATCATTGTCTATTCAAAATTGATGTCTTCAGCTCCAAACACTATGTAACAATGGTTTAATCAACAAAACAACCACCCCAATTGTTTAATTCAATTCCCTTCACTTCACTATCCATGTTGTTGTTAGAAAAAGTGACTTGTTTTGTTCTTGAAATAAGAAAACAAAAATGAAATAACACAGAAAATAAATGAAGTTTACACTCATTTTTTCTTCCCTCAACCAAAATGCGGTTCTCTTTTTCCTCTCAACACAATTTTGATGAAGAGTCCATTTTGATAGCTCAATTTGATCATTCATTTCTCAATAGTTTTCGGCAAATGAGTTACCGAAACGACCACCAAGTTGCCCACTATACAATGATGCAATTGGTGTTGTTAACTCTCAGGTGATCCGGGTTAAAACCGAGCTCAAATTCAGAGTAAAATGTTTGTCGAAGACCATTATTTCCAACAGTTGTAAAATGCTCTCTCTCTCTCAGGCATTGAATCAAACACCTTATCTGCGTCCTCTATCTTCCCCCCAAGTAGATGAACATTTCAACAATACCAGTCCTACAAATCAAACATACTGCATTTGTTTCTATCCAACAACGTACGCTAAATCATCAAACTTGGGAGATTCTACCTGCTGGTTCCAGTACTATGGTTTGAAGTTTGTTTTTGTCCCACACCGCAGGTTTCGGTTAACACAAGTGATAAGCGTGGTTATAAAAATGACTCAGTGGTTTGGGAATTGAGTCAACCCGTCTTGTCGGGGGTAGAAGGCGACACGTCAATGATCGTATAGAGACGGCGGGTCGTGCCGACACCCACCACAGCGAACACACAATTTTAACGTGCGCGAGTGAGTCTTCCCTACTTTCGGTTTTGACTCGCCCGTCAATTTTTGGAAGCCCTGCCTCTTCTTGGTCAGGGCTCACACCAAATTGGTCTTCCAAAATGTTATCTGGCCCAGTAAACTGATTAAATGGTTTAGCCCAAACGTTGGTTTGGCTGTTTGGCCCAAAAGTCCGGTGACCCATTCACAACCCCGGTTCATTGGCCCGTCCAACTAAACTAGTAGTCCATTCATCCTGTAAAAGTGTAAATAGCACTATACATAAATGAAAGAAGTTATATCACCTAATGAGAGAATTCGATTATTTTCAAGACTTTCTAGTAACACTTTTATGCCTACATTCTCTTTCACGCAGTCTTTCTATAAATTAATTGTAATGGGTGCTAACTGCTAACTCTGTGATAGAGCGTTTGAAACTTATTCCATGTTTTAATCCGATTATATGGCCTAATTCTTAAAAAATTATAGTAATGAAAAGATTACCAGATGGCCTCTACGAGGCTACTGGCATAAATATGAGTTTTTTTCTGGTTGTTTTCTTTTATACTATAAAAATCTAAATTTTTGGTTGGTTAAAAAGTGATAAAGAAAAACTAGTGTGTGTACTAGGGAAGATCCCACAACCATAAAGGGGCTATAGTACTGCTATACTACTCTGTCCTCCAGCTTTTCACGGTTGACCGTTTTGGAGTATTTTGACCGATTAATTTGGTTAGCAAAACAATGCAAGAATTTGGTAAATCAACCGGTCAAAACACTCAAAAACAGTCAGTCGTAAAGAATATGAAGGTAGTCCCTATCATTTTGTTAACTTTCTTTCTTTCTCTTATGTTGTGTAGTCTGCACAATTACGTTTCAAAAATGTTCTATTATAGCCCGCATTCTATTTGTAAAATTTAAATTTACTCAGCTTTATTTAATTATTTTAATTTATTCTTCACTGTATCAAATTCTTATATATATGTCTCTGAATGTATAAATGATGTACTACCTCTGTTTCTTCTCTATTTCACCGGTTTGACTTTTGTTACTATTTTCATGATATTGTAGAGTTAAAGTTGCTCTATAACACGGGTGAAAAAGTTATCGAAAAATCCCATCGTTTCGCTATCCAAATCTCCCGGTCAAAGTGATTCAGATACGAATAAAAAAGTCAAACCAATGTGATAGAGAAGAAACGGAGCTAGTATCAAACTGCTGCCTGAGAATGACATTTTTTTTTTTTTTGTCAAACCTGAGAATGACACTTCAACAACGCATTAACCGAGTGCTCTTGAAAGTGTCTTTCCATTTAAGAGTTGTTAGGCCACTTAATTACTTCCCTTTTTTTTCTTTATAGATCACCACCTAAGAGCACCTACTAAATCACTTCCAATAAAACTCAAGAAAAAAGGCATTGGATCTTAAATTGCCTCACATAGTTCTCATTTTTCTTTATAGACCATTGCCCACCCGCATCAATAATTTCAATTTTGCAATGGTCTGAAAAGTACTCCCAAATTCATAGTGCAACGAATTTGACCTTTTCTACTAAAAAGCAACAATATTTATCTAAAAAATATAAGTGTTAGTCAAACATGGTACGATCCCACTTATTTCTTGCCCTTTCCTCAAAGTTTTTCTTTCTAAAAGTCCCATTTATTTATTATTAATTCCCTAAAAAGTTAAATTTATTAAGTATTAATTTTTCTTCTCACGATTACATTTTGAAAAGTAAAATAGTATAAAAAGGTGCTAAGTGTCTAATAGTGAGAGTAAGATGGTATTCATTCTAAAAAAAGAAGATTAAGATGGTACTTACGTATTAATTTCTACTGAAAGTTATACCACTCAGTTTATTCTCTTTCTCCCCCTTTTGACTTCTACCACTATTTACTGGGTCACTTTGACCCGGTGATTTGGATAGCAAAACGAAACAATTTTTTGGCAATTCTTTCACGGTGTTTTAGAATAAGTGTTACTCTACAATGCCATGGAAAGTTTATCAAAAAATTATATCGTTTTACCATCCAAATTGTCGGGTCAAAGTGACCCAACTACGAGTGAAAAAAGTCAAATGGGGGAGAAAGAGAAGCAACGGAGTGGTACTTTATAATTCGATAGGCATGTACCACTCTGTTCCCTTTCTTTCTCCCCCCTCGGAGAAAGCTCGGGAATTAAGAAAACTAGCCATTTGACTCTGCTACCCCTGCTGTCCTCCCCTCTCTCTCCTGTGTCTATCCCCTCTGTTTCCTGTCTCTATCAAACAACAACAACACCACCATCACCACCACCATACCTCCAGACTTCCACCACCACCATACCTCCAGACTTCCACCACCACCAGTTAACAATAGCAACATCATAAACAAGCGAATCCAACAATATATTTACATAAACCAAGATTATTATTACAGATCAAAGAAAAAAAAATACAAATCGAAGAAGAGAACGATGAAAAGCTGTCCCTGCCTTTCGATTCATCACTCTCTGAACCCAATTTCAGCAGAGAAATTCTTCTTTTGCTAGCCTTCTTTTTCTGTAGAAAATAAGAAATACATGATTTTGGTCAATTACACAGTTGATCATCGAATGAGAACACAACAGAGAAATTAACAGCGGAAGAGGCAGAGACTGTAAACCAATCGATTTTAAAGGAATTTCTGGGTTTGGACAGTGATTCAGTTTCGAGCATACTGGTTGGTAACAGAGGAAGAGGTAGAGAGTAAAGGCAAGGAAGAACAGATCCGCATCTGAGAAATAACAGATCTTGCATCACAAGTGATGGATCTAAAGAAGAAGAAGAACAGATGCATACCTTGTCACCAGATCCGCCACGATTCCGCGCCGACTCCGCCGGAAAAAGCAGATCTTGAGTCAAAAGTTGCAGATCAACACAGTAGAGGTCAAAATCGACTATCCGTTGTGGGTTCGCTGGCCTCCTTCGTCATCGTCCGTCGCCTCTGCGTCGTGAGTTCGCCGGCCTCGTCCGTCGCCTCTCCGTGGGACAGAAGCTACCCGGATCCGGAGCTCCCCTTCATCTGTTGTCCATTCCCCCTTCTTCCTCTCTCTCTCTCTTACTCTTCCACAGAACTACCGTCTGCTCTTTCTCTCTCTATCTCTCTGAGAATGTGCGGTGGATAATGAACCGAAGGAGAAAAAAACCGGATAGGGTTTGTTTTTTACAGAAAAAAAGGAGTTGGGTGGGGTATCTTGAATGAAGATGGGTATTAACTGGAAGGGCAAAATTGTCATTGTTCATCATTAAACTTGCCAAAAGAGGAAAGGGGGAGAAAGAAAGGGAACGTACCAAAATAGAAAGGGGGAGAAAGAAAGGGAACGGAGTGGTAAGCAACACTAGCATTCTTCATTATACCCTAGTTAAAATAATGTGTTGATAAAACATGCACATCACAACTAGCTGGATGTGAACGGTACTAAATTTGCCAAGTTTTGGGACCTAGATATTTATATTTTGGGAATTTCGTGGTTGAAGTGGAAACATATCTCTTCAGTCTTTAAAAAAAAAATTTAAATAGCTTTAAACATATTAATTATGTGGGAATTTCGTTTCTATATTACAAAAAATGATATTACAAAAAATGTGTCTTACATGTAATGTTAATTAGTTAATATAAAAAGATTTACTTAAATGATTAAATACATGATTAATTTCAATTTAATTCGTATTTACTGTAATATTAAATATTTTTATATTTTTTAATGTTAGTACTTGAAATAAATAATGATACAACTTGAGCCCGCGGGTTGGAGTGAGGGTGTAAAGTTTTTTCAAATGTGTTGGGCAACGGTTCAAGCGTCGGCCCAGTCGATGGTTAGGGTTTTGCTTGGGTTCACGTTTTCAAATCTACAGCTCGGTTCGACTTGACCCACCCAAACCCGCCAGACCCATGGCCAACTACCTCCGTTTCACCATGTTCTTTCCAGTGCACTGTTCACCGATTTACTTTGACACGGTGTTCTGATTGTCAAAATAATGCACACATTTGGTAATCTTTTCGCGATGTCGTAGAAAAAACTATTACTCAAATTACTCTACGACACTGTGAAAAAATTACTTACTTCTTCTATCATTTTATTATCCTGATCACCCGGTCAATAGAACCCGCAAAAGTCAAAGTAAAAAGATAGAGATTCTTCCATCATTCTACTCTACTAGGTATAGGGTGAGTTTGGTAGAATGGTTTCTGGTGGAAAAACTGGTTTTTAGATTGTGGTGGAAATTTTTTGGTTTTTTTTAGATATTCTGTTTAAACCAGTGTGTTTGGTGGTAGTTTTTAAACTAGATTAAAAACTGGAGAAATGTGTTTGGTAGTGGTTTTTAAACTAGACGATGTAGATTAAATGACAAATATACCCTCCACTTATTTTTCTTTTACAGATTCAAAACGAACCAATGCAATGTAAAAAAGTTCACGATTTCATGAGATTCAACGATTTCATGAAAGTAACAAATTGAAGAACAAATTAACACTATAATGACATCCAAAAATCAATTTGTTTTACTTAAATTCAACAAAAAGTTGAAAATTTCAAGAAATTTCAGTCACACTTGATGCCACGTTGAGTAACGGACAACAAAGAAAATAATAAAGTAAGGAAATAACACCACAAAATGATTGATCCTAGATAATAAGAAGATCGCATATAAAATGTATCGTCCGAAATATGCGAGAATTGAGTTTTTTTTGTAAAAACAAATTATGGCAAAAGTATAAAAAAAAAATCGTGCAATATTTTTCATTATCTCGATGACTAAAAAGTCAAAGAGCTACCAGATTACATAAACCCATGTATAACTCTTTCAATGCAACATTGTTTAACAGATAGCACAAATTTAATCAACTAGGAAAATAACACAACAAAAATAGTTGATCCTAAATAATAAGAACACAACAAACATAGTTGACCATAAATAATAAGAACATCACATAAAAGCGTGAAATGAGTTTTGTGGAAAAACTTATGAAGGAAGTATAGAAAAAATTACCAGCGGTAAAGTAACAAAGAACTACCAAAATGAGAGACAATTTCCAGTTTAATACGACTACGGTGTGAGGATAATATCGTCTTTTAGTGTCATAGAAATAAACCAAAGAAAAAACCACAAAAAATTGGTTTTTCTTACAAAGACAAATGTTGAAAAAAACTGGTTTAAAATCTGGTTTTTAAACCAGTCAAAACAAACACTTTAAACAAACCATTTGGTTTACCAAAAAAACCACTTTGCCAAACTGACCCATGGTACTAGTGTACTACGTTTTCTGTGTGCTGTGGAAGGAGGGGATAGTCTCCGTTGGCATCCAAACACCACTTACCAAAAAAACTGGTTAAAGAATGAATAAGACAGCGAAGCGAAGCAAAGTGGGACCCGCCTTATCTCCTCATGGTGTGCGTGCAGGAAAGCGCGTGAAAGTAGATAGTGTGCATATGTTCCCAACAACTTCTTCTTCTGACAAAGTGACAACTTTCATGCAACGCAAAGCTTCTACTTGTAGGTCATTAAAGTCCCTTTAATTGGTTAAAGACACTTTCACCCCCTAAAGTTTGATGCAACGACATTTTCTCCATTTCTTGTGAGAAACGACATTTTGACCTTCAATGTATCAAATTTATGGACCCATACACTCCATCATGATGATGCAGCTAGTCTGAGAGTGGTGGTCAGTAATCGATATTAGTTTTGGGAACAAGTTTGACCTCTTGGGCCTTGTTTGGGTAAAGGATAAATGGGAGAGGGGAAGATAAGGATACTTTTATTTTCATTGAGGTTTAATATCTGTTTTGTGCAGGATAAACTAAGAGATTAAATTTTACCCCCGTAGTTCCACCTAATTTTGCCTTCCTTTTTAATAGCACCACCCCAAGGTACAAGGTAGCTAAAAAATGATCTTAAATTTATTGACAAAAATGCCTTAGCAACCCAGTCAAATTACAAGGTATAAATACTTACCACCAACTATTGTTCACTTTCTCTTCTCTCTATACTTATCTCCGTCACCCTCTCGTCTATTTTTGACGTGTCTCCACCAGACCATCGCCACTAGCTTCGTAGACTTCCTCCTCCTACCCATGCCTCCTTTTTCGCTGTCCTACTCCCCATTCTCTCTCCCTCTTCGTGATTTTTCTTAAAGTCGTGGACACCATGATTATCGTTGCCTGATTTCGTACTCCGATTTAAAGTACCTCAATCAAATCAAAATAGGTTAGGAATCATGATAGCCCGAACTTGGTTGTGGTGGGCTCTTTAAGTAAATTGGAATTCATTCATGCTATCATTATTTTCTTTACCTCCGGTTCGAAGTCCTTCATATAGTTGTCATCGTCGTATTTTTTGTTTTATTATTGCCTTTACTTAGTGAACATAATTATCTCTTAGTACAAGAAATTATATAAGGTGATGTCTCCTCAAAAAAAGTTATAAGTTGATGTATAATAACAGTTAAACATATAATTTGTTAAAGAAATGTATCTTAAAATGTTGACAAACATTTACATATCCAGATTCAACACAGTTTGGTCATTTTCACGCTAATACTTCTTCATAGGCTATAACAAGACACTCAAAGCTAAAGTCATGTATTCTGCCTTATCCCATTACAATCACATATTCTGTTTCATATTCTAATGTATTTCTTTTCCCCGTGATTTTTATCCCTTACCCAAACAATGCCTTAGTGCATGTTTGGCATCTCTGTTTTTAATCAGGGTATTTTTTTTAAACTCATTTAGTATGCCTGTTTTTTGTATGTTTAAAATATAAACATGCTGAAAATTAGCAGCTTAAAAAAACAACAAATATGGTAATTTGTGTGTGTTTTTTCCCCATACTATTGGTGTTTAAAGACATTTCAATTATGATAAGATTTAAAAATATCAAATATATGCCTGTATTGTACGTAAAAATGTAACAAGCAAATTAATATTGCAAGGCTTTGGTGGAAGCTTTTATGTCCAAGTCAAATTGCAGGTGGGAGCTGGCTTCTATTGTTCATGATATTAAACAACTGGTAGATCCTCGAAAGCTGAAAATCTCTTGGATTAGAAGATCTGCTAACTGTGTAGCAGATTTATTAGCTAGGTTAGCTTTTAAGTCTGTTTTAGATGAGGAAAATCTGCTCCTGAATCCTATACTTGCTGAAATAGTTTGAGAAAGAGAGATGTAATAGTGCAGTTTTTGTTTAATGAAATTTCTCTGTTTTGAAAAAGAAATTAATATTGAAATTTTGTAATGTTGTCAAATGTGTTTTTGATTTTAAACGCTGTTTTTAACGGATACTAAACAATTTTTATTCTGTTTTTAAACGTGTTTTTTTCAGCACGTTTTCCCCCCACTGTTTTCCTTGTTTTTTAAACGGATGCCAAACACGCTTTAGAGTATAGAATGAAACATTCAAATGTTCATGTATTTTGGATTTGGAACACTTAAGGGGTAATATTTTATTTTTTCAAAAACTGAGGGGGTGAAAGTGTTTTCAACCCCTTGCAGTGCTAATAACTCTTTTTGTTGGTCCAAGCAGTCCTAATAACTCGCTAACTAACAAGACGTACCGACTCACTAAACGAGAAATCGTCAAAATATATATTGTGAGAAGAATAAAGAAACGGCATCAAACACGCAACTCGTGATGCCGACAGCAAAACAACCTTTTGTATTGTCTAATATTTTCGAGGAGTTTTATCATACTTTTGAAGCAGCTGAACGCTGCGTGCTGTCACGCCTATGTACATCACAACAATGAGAATAACATTCTTATTACAACATGTTGTATTTGTGTTGATCACCATGTCACTTGGTCTATAACTTGTCGAAATTTCACTCATGCGGTTCATGAAGCATAGTAGAATAAGGGATTACTCATGCCCGAGGGCATTACCCAAAAAACACGTTTCGTAATCGATTTTGCAGGAGGAAAAGATAAAAATGGAGTCCCTGATAATTTTATATGATATCCATCAAGTCATGTTCTTACACACTTTTGATAATTACGTAAATTAATCCGACAGAGAGGGTATGTTTTCAAGTAATTGATAGTTAGGTGGGTGGTAAGTGAGATCTAAGTGCTGAGGCTAATTTATTTAATTAAACCCTGAAAAGCCATAAGCTTGTTAAACTATGCTGTTTTATAAAATAGATAATCTAAAGGCTGAAAAACCATAAGTTAGTTAAATTATATTGTTTTATAGAGTAGATGTGATTGACAAAATTATCATGCATCTTTTTCAATATTACTCTATTGCATTGACCGTAATATTACCATCACATGTTACTTTTGTTTAACATATGTGAGTGGATGTTATTACTTATTTTTGTCAATTTTATATTCACAATGTCGAGATTATGAAATGAGAGTCTTATGTTCTTGTTATTTTTTTCTTCACAAAGAATTCTTGCTAGTTATATATTACTGTAAAAAGAATAAATATAAAAATATTACATAAGTGATCAAACGATGAATGTATCATAAATATGTTTGGACATTATTAATATGTTTGGACATTATTAATTTTTGGAGCGCGTACGCACATATCCATATACATATATTATCAGTCCAAATGTCCAAAAACACAATCTTATTATGTTGAGAATACTTGTTAGCTGTTCAAATGCTCCAAAAACCAATATTTCAAATGATTTAAAATGAACATTTGTCCCAGTAGCTATTTTAGCCTATCCCGTTGGTTTTCCATCCTCTATTAATATGATGTTCTTCCTTCTGAGAAAAAAAAGAAACATGTGCATTCATCAAAAATTTTTACTGAAAGAATAACTCAACTCAACTAATAATAATTAAAAAGTCAAATAAATAATATATTAAGTAATGATTACAGTTACACTTATATATAAAGTGGGCATGTGTGATGTTAGTGCATGATGCAAAGACCAATAAATATCTTGACAATTGAGACCAATTCATCAATGTAGTCACATACATACTTATTCGTTTTTTCTACAATACATAGTTATTCATTTCAACGGTGAGAATATATATTTATATTTTTTGAACGTTCAATCTACATTGTCAAAATAAATGACCAAATAATACTAAATCGTCATTAATACATTAAAAATTTAAATGCAATTATTTTAAAATCGACTTGACTATTATCAACAAGAATAATCATTATTAGTTGTTAATTATACGTGTAATTATAATGGTCTATACATAAAGCAATTCTAATAAGGTATAGAGTGATTGAAAAGATTATGCTCCAATATAGTCTAATTCATACAATTGTGGCTACTAAGCTTTATCTGTTATTTTCTCTTATTATATGAATCGGGGTACGATTATATCACTAACTCAGTGCACAAATATATCACTTATAAACACTGGATCCCCAACCACATAACTGTAATCTAGTACTGCCAAAACACACAACCTTCCCCTCCTAGATGTCTCCACTTTCTAACCTCATCAAACTAACGTAAAAGGGAAAGAGAGAGAGAAAATATAAAATATCGCGAGAAATTGGAATATTTAAGAAATCCAACACGCAAACTGGCATGGACGTAACAACCGAACATCCACCAGATTGAATTATTCGGTTTGAGTTCCGGAAACTCCCTGATAACCTATCACTCTCTCTCTATTGATAAGTTCCCTTACTTATCACCCAGCCGATAAGTCAGTTGAGAAAAGATGGATGCTCCCACTACTCTTTCTCTGCCAAACCGCATCGAAGATAGCGAGACCAGTCCCTCAACTCCCCCCACTCTCCTCTCCTCTTATCTTCTCTCTCTTCTTCTTCACGAAACCCTAGAAATTCACCGAGCTTTTCCTTCGATCTGGACCATCCGAATCGCCGACGACTTGTTGTGGCCTCCGATTAGCCGGAGAAATGTCGTCGCTCAGTCGCGAGTTGGTGTTCCTCATACTCCAGTTCCTCGAGGAGGAGAAATTTAAGGACTCCGTTCACCGGTTAGTCCCAATTTCAATTTTTTCTCTTTACTATGCGGTGTGGTTGTAGTTGTTGTGAATCTCTGTTGTTGAAAAAACTCTGTTTGATTTTGACGGTGAAGGTTCTGGATTTGCATGTTTTGGTTGTTTCAGTCTACTAATTACTGCCTCAATTTTGATTTATTGGAATTACTTGAAAAAATTTGAAGATTTTTGGTTAGGTTTGGGAATTAATGGATGATAATGAAGAATTTGATTAAAATTTGAGGATTCTGGATTTGCATGTTTTGGATAGAGGAACTGGTTTAATTAATGTGTCAATTTTGATTTATTGGAGGTCGGTTGTTCGATTACAATTAGGTCTTGGAATTAGTTGAAAAATTTTGGAGATTTTGGTTAGGTTTGGGAATTACTGGATGATAATGAAAAATTTGATTAGAATTGGTTGGGGATTGATTGAATTGGTTCGGGATTATGATATGATGTTACCCTCAGAGGATGCAAAACTGTAGGAAGTTGCCGATTTATACAGGTGTCTTCCTCAGTAGCAACAATTCGAAAAGAGAAATGATGGTTAGGTTATGAATGGGAATATTTTTCGTTGAGGCTTTGAATTTAAGTCAATTAATGCGCACATTCGACTTGAATGCTTGTTGAATCCTAGTACCGTTTATTCTAATCCATATCAATGAGGTTGAGAAATACATTTTATTTGGGGGATGATAGTTTCGAATACATTTTCGGGAAGTTGTTTACAAAGTGAGCTTTTGGAATAGACTTGAGTTCGTATCATTTAACGGACAGCATCCTTTTTAAGGACATGGTTCGGGTTAGCATTTTTCCTAAATTACGGAAATTTCTAAAAATCAACTGAAACTATAATGTAAAATATGCAGGCTTGAACAGGAGTCTGGGTTTTTCTTCAATATGAAGTACTTCGAGGAGAAAGTTCAAGCTGGTGAGTGGGATGAAGTTGAGAAATACTTGTCTGGATTTACAAAGGTTGATGATAACAGATACTCTATGAAGATATTCTTCGAGATCCGGAAGCAGAAGTATCTAGAAGCTCTTGATCGGTATAATGAGCTTTGTGCCTTTTTGTTTTTTGTTATTTTTAATGTGCAAGAGTGTAATGGTCATTTTTTGTTTGATTGACATGACTAGGCACGACAAAGCCAAGGCAGTTGAGATCTTAGTGACTGATCTGAAAGTGTTCTCAACCTTCAATGAAGAATTGTTTAAAGAGATCACACATCTTTTGACACTTACCAACTTCAGGTAAATATTCATTTTTGGTTACTAGTGAGTCTAAGTCTCCTTTTCTTCAGGATAGTTATTGTGTCAGAGACATTTATATCTTCTCTGGATGTCTTACTATTTTCATGTGAGATCTTTGAGATATCCATTGCATTAAAGACTGTTTATTTCCCTTCCAATTTTAAATATCAGCTAAGTTATGGAAAATATTTGTTCCGTAAAACTAATTCATGCAATTGAATACCAGGGAAAATGAGCAGCTGTCCAAGTACGGTGACACCAAAATGGCTCGCAGTATAATGTTGTTAGAGCTGAAAAAACTTATAGAAGCGAATCCCCTTTTCAGGGAAAAGCTTGTTTTCCCAACTCTTAGGTCATCTAGATTGCGGACTCTGATCAATCAAAGGTAATGCTGCTTTGTTGCAGAGTCATGTCTAAATATGACTTTCTACAGGATATTTCGTTGTGCTTTTTATTCACTCTTCTTTTCCAGTTTTGATCGACCAAAGTATATTATATTCTACTAGTGGACCTTCAGCAATTCATAAACGAAAAGATTCATTACGATATCTCCTATGTCGCCCCACTTTCCTTTTTAGTTGTTATCTAGCCTCCTTAGTTGGTGATCATATCTGATCTTTGGTATGAAGATGTATTCATGACAGGAGGAAGTTTATACACTTGGTGGTTTGTAATTATTGTCTTCGACTGTTTTTCTTGGTTAGAGACTTAGAGGGATGATAAACAAATGTTATTACTGTCTGTGTTAAGGCTCTTTTCCTATCATACATCATCATTTCTAACTTAGACAGTTCCTGGACTTCAGTTATATAACTATCCATAAAGTTCTTGGTTCCGAATTCTTCTTTTCTTTTAACTAATTATGCTGCATACTATAGATTCTTAGCATCTTATTCAGTACAGTCAAGTTTAATGAAGGACTAATTTATTTGGTATTGATAGTATAAGTTTGACCCAAAGTTGGTTTGTTACCTGTCGCTGCACCGTTGGGGTCTCTACCTCTCTCTCTCGAGTCGCGAGCTTCTATTATCAGTTGCTGGTGGAGATCACATCTTTTATCTACCAGTGTTGTCTTGCTTGTTTCCAGGCAATGTTAAATACTGTTTATAGTTCGAGGATAAAGAACGCCAGCACTTGAGAACATCGAATTATGAGATAGTAGCTGCACTAGTTTGGAGTTTTGGAATTGCTTGGCCAATTGTGAATTGGTCTCTATATTATCTTCTCTAGTTATCATTTCCCTTTGGATGTCGATTATGTTTACTTGTTAAGTTTTAAACGTGTTCTATATTGCTTGCAATGTCATGAAAATGTAGATATATACTAAATATCAATGACTTAATTTTGTTGTTGATGATGTCTATTCTGATCCTCCTTATTTGGCTTTTTTTGCTTCTCAGTCTGAACTGGCAGCACCAACTATGTAAAAATCCAAGGCAAAACCCGGACATTAAAACCTTGTTCACAGATCATAGCTGCACGCCTCCAAATGGAGCTCTTCCACCCGCACCTGTCAATCTTCCAGTTACAGCTGTTGCGAAGCCTACTGCATACCCATCCCTTGGAGCGCATGGTGTATGATACTATCTGTGGCTTCTCACACTCTTCTCGATGTATATTGTGGGGTGTGTCACTAATTATGTATTTTTTCCATTTGTTGTTTGTAGCCCTTTCCTCCTCCTGCCGCAGCTACTGCTAATGCTAATGCCTTAGCAGGTTGGATGGCAAATGCTGCCGCAGCGGCAGCAGCAGCTTCTACATCCGTTCAAGCAGCCGTTGTTGCTGCATCTTCACTACCCGTTCAGCCAAATCAAGGTCAGGGCTCTGGTCACTTGA
Organism: Linanthus parryae; assembly: GCA_023055425.1. Taxonomy (NCBI): domain Eukaryota; kingdom Viridiplantae; phylum Streptophyta; class Magnoliopsida; order Ericales; family Polemoniaceae; genus Linanthus; species Linanthus parryae. The sequence continues at coordinate 7,933,907 of JALGPY010000002.1, forward strand.
AATGCAACAGAAAAATAGTCAAAAGTTTTCTTGAAACTAATTGTGCTTAGAGGAGAGTTCTCTTGTAAATTTCTGCTTTCATGAAGGGAGTTGAGGGAGTTGAGGATTCTCTATGGGGGTATTTAATCCGTGGAAAAGGCAAGGATGAGAGAGAATGAGAGACCTTGAGTAATAAATTGGAATTATTAAGAGTATTAAATGTCGACTACAACTTTCAATTGTAAGGGTAAAATGATCACTACAGCCAAACAATAGTGTAAGAAGCTTTTTGTTTTAGTGTAAGAATCACAACCCTAATAATTATTCATATGCTATATAATTAATTGTTGATTATTCCCTCAAAGAAAAAAATTAATTGGTGATTAAGAGAAATCATTTCATTGGTGTGTTGGCTACACAAATGGCAAACCCAGTCATGTCCAATTAACAAGTATTTCACTTTTTCCTCTGTAATACAGCAGTGTCTGATGAAATAAAAAAAAAAAAAAACGTACTCAAATAACGTTAGCAGAGAAAAGAAGCCAAATATTTTGCTTTTAGACTTCATTTTCTGCAAATTTCACAGACCTTCGAGTTCGCACCCTCCTTTTTGTACAAACCTCTTTTGTGTGCTTAACGATGAAGCCGACCTTTATGCGAGTCATCAAACAGATCATGTTTGATAAAGGTAAAAAATTCCCTAAAAACTCCTTAATTTTTAACATTTTTGCTACCGGGTCCGACTTAATTGACCTGACCTCTGCACAGAACTGTATCGTACGATACACGATACAGTAGGTATCGCTCCGATACATTCCGGTACTCGTAGATATAGTATGATTTGCGACACGATTCGTATAGCCAGACCTGCGTATCGTATTGTAATGACAACAAAGGGTGCCATACAGTAGATTGGCATAAAATTTACTGCTGTGTCCTGTTATAAATGGTTCAAGGAAATAACATGTTTATTAATTATGTGAAAATTTGACACTTGCATCTGGTTCTTAAGCATTTATGAATTATAGATTTTGATTGACGTGATTTGCTAATTATTTCTTATAGTTTCAAACTTAAAACGTCCGATAACCCCACCAGCGTCTCTGGGTATGGTTGATTATCAGAGCTCTGAACATGAACAATTAATGAAACGACTGAGGCCGGCTCCACCTATTGAGGAGGTAATAATGTAGATTCTGTCATTTTTACTTTTTCATAATTGAAGATTCACTCTCAGTTTTAGCTCTTCTCGATACGTGAATGCCGGTAAATTGTTAAGTACCTTTCAGTAAAAAAAATGATGGTTATTTTTCTCCCAGGTTACATATCCGCCACCTCGTCAACATACCCCGTGGTCGTTAGATGATTTACCCAGAATGGTAGCTTGTACCATGCCCCAAGGATCTGCTGTCACAAGCATGGATTTTCATCCCTCTCATCAAACATGGCTTCTTGGTATTCTAGGGCTTGTTAGTTTATTCATCTCAATTATGACTTTCTGGTTGAGCTCTGCTATTTGTCACGGCAGTTCTTTTGTTTCCTAAAATAGATTTTGTTTCTTTAAACAGTTGGCTCTGCTACTGGTGATATTATGCTATGGGAAGTTGGGATGCGGGAGAAAATGTTCACAAAGCCGTTTAAAACATGGGATCGAGCAAGTCGTTCAATGCAGTATCAGGTGCCTTTTCATATTTCTGAATTCTCTCTCTTTGATTCGTTTTCTTTTTGGAGGTACTTGATTATCTTACTGGTATATGATGTATGCTATGAATGGGGTCTTTGTTCAGAGTCTGCTTTCTAAATGTCACAGAAGGATTTGTGTCTACCCTACTCTAGAACTGTTGCAAAGAATTAAGTCTACATTTCACCAACTTTAGTTGTTCATATTTCAATTTCAAAATACTTGAAAAAAGTTCACCCTTACTGCAGAGACGTCGCATGAGTTTGTTGTGTTCTTTGTTATCTTTGCTTCTGCAGCTTAAGCTATACTGTTTTTTTTGGCAAAGAAATGAATCTACATTTGACAAAATTAGTTGTTCATATCCAATTTAACATGCATGAAAATATCGCACCCTTGATGGTACTTGCCTACTACTGCAGAGACTTCATATGAGTTTGTTCTGTTCCTCTATAAATTGCTTCTGCAGCTTAAGTTGTATTGTTTTATCCCTGTACAAATACCCCGTGTGAATTCTCGTATGTAATCGTTCGAGCAGGCCGATGTTGGTGATGCACCACCTTCTGTTACTCGTGTTAGTTGGAGTCCATGTGGAAATTTTATTGGTAAGCTTTCCTTACTATTTTCTAGTGTCCTGAAGATGCACGAGAATGAAGTACTGATGTTTTTACACATGCCAGGGGTTGCATTTACGAAGCATGTGTTCCAGTTGTATGCATACAATGGGTCAATCGACTTTGTCCAGCACCAAGAGGTAAAAGTTTATAATTTATTACGGCAAAATTGAATTCGTGGTACCATTAGTTTGCGCTTTTAGTGGATTTGGTACCCACAGTCCAAAATTCATGCAGCCGTGGTACCCTAACTTTCAGTCTGTTGCAACGTTGATACCCTCCATTAATTTCCATTTATATATTGGATAGAAATGTGTAGAAGGACCATTGTGTCCCTCATTCTCACTACTAATATTCTGTGCAACTTTTACTCACAAATCTTAAATCTTTATAAAATAGCAAATTCTCTATTTTAATTGTTAGCTTATATAATAATAAATTCATATATTTTCAAAGAAACAATATATTATGATTGTTATAAAAATGGTTCTACCCTGAAAAGAAAGGGTCTAAATGTGTGCTGAAATTTGCTGGTGTTGGGGGTGAACACCAGTAACTGTACTCCGTTAGTTTTGTGAAACACTGAATCTTATGTTCTTACATTATTATGCAAGTTATTTATATTTTACCCAAGTCATCATTCTAAAATTTGTTCAAAATGTATACAAGTGGTTCGTTTTTATGAGAACATGCACGTGATTACCGGTATGTTTGAATCAGTTGAAATTCGTTAATTTTAAGGTTGCCGTTTCTTTTTACCAAGAATTAAAAGATTCAATCTAAAATATATATATTTTTTAATAATTAAAAAAGTTAAAATACACATGCGGTTAAACCTAGCGGAAGCTAATAGAGTGATAGATGAAAATATGCCAAGCAAATTGCATGGCTTTGAGGACATCAGGCCAAGAGGTTGAACCCCAAATGTTTGTTGAATTTCTTCAGTGGTTTAATTTTAATATATAAATTAATAATTGACAAATTTTAACTTTGGTGAAAGAAAAGGCTAAAAGCGTTAACATTAGCGAATTTTGTATGTATAACTATGCAAATTTGTTGTTTTTTTGGAAATGTATTCAACTTTATTATTATATATGTAATAAATTAGAAAATTGATATTTTATAAAGCTTTTAGACTTGTTGGTAAAAGTGTTATTCTACAAAATTTAAGTGGTGAGGAGGACACACTGGTCTTTTTTACACATTTCCATCCAATATATGGATGGACATTAACGGAAGACACCAACGTTGCAACTTTGCAATAAATTAAAAGTTAGGGTACCGCCGATGCATGTTTTGATTTCTGAACTGTGGGTACCAAATTCACTAAAAGCTTAAACTAAGGGCACCACAAATGCAGTTGCGGCCTTTATATTTTTGCTAGGAAAAGACTACTTGTCTTATTTTTACTTTTGTGCGTAAGGTCGAAGCTCATGAAGGTCAAGTGAATGACTTGGCATTTGCTCATCCAAACAGACGCCTTTGTGTAGTAACCTGCGGCGACGATAAGATGATAAGGGTACGAGACATTTTTTTCGCGTATTTGTTTGAAACTATTATTTGTTTGTTTACTGAAAGGAAATTTTGAAACAGGTTTGGGATTTGAGTGGCCAGAAGCTTTTTAACTTTCAAGGACATGAAGCACCTGTTTATTCTATATGCCCTCACCAGAAAGAAAGTATACAGGTATACAAGTTGGCAGTATCACTAATATATTGAAGAATGAGTATGCATAACTAAGTTGATTTTTTATAACTACTAAAAGTAACCTTATAATTGATGTTATGAAATATAAGCTAAAGTCGAGATATGGCTGCAACTAACTATTAACATATGCTGCGATGGTGGTGTTAACAAGTTTAGGGATTGTCTGTAGAAGCCACACCACGCCATACATTTGTTGCATGTCTTTATACCTTTTCTTTTACTTTCCAGATAAATTAGTCTCTCTCTCCCGGTAAAATTAGTATTGGTTGCGGCAAACCTTTTCTCCCCCTTAAAACCAAAACAATATGGGTGGCAGATGTTACCATGGCGGGTTTCGATTGTTTTGCTGTCACCACAACCATTAAGTCTAAGAATGTGAATCACCTGATATTATGGAGTATTGGGAGGTATACTGTTTATTCCAACATTCGACTCTATTCGTACTTCAGGATGGCCGAAGTTGCTTTACATGACCGGTTTTGCAAATGAATTGATCTAGGCCTCACGATTTCCGCAATAATTATACTCTGCTAACAAACTTCTTCTTCCTTTAAGCCTGGACCAGGAGTAAAGAGGTTGACTTCTAACTTCTGGGCTAGTGCCTTAAACAACTATATCCTTTTGATCCCTAGTTTGTGTGAGCACAGGCACTTTCTGCAAGTAAATATAGATTTTTCTGGAACCTCATTTTCAACTGGAAAACATGCTGTGACACAACAACGTACCTATGTATTGCAGTTCATATTTTCAACGGCGAAAGATGGAAAAATTAAGGCATGGCTATATGATCGCATGGGATCTAGAGTTGACTATGATGCTCCTGGACACTGGTGTACTACTATGCTTTACAGTGCCGATGGAAGTAGGTAAGGTTTATATGATAGAATTAGTGACCCATTTGTAGTATGTGTTTGTTTGTTTCATGGACTACTCACCGCACACCGGTATCTTACCTTTATGTACAATGACTCATTGACTTAGTCCAGCAATTCAGTATTTCTTTGTATTGTCATTATTTCTTTCAGATTATTCTCGTGTGGAACAAGTAAAGAAGGAGACTCTTTCCTGGTTGAATGGAATGAAAGCGAAGGGGCGATAAAGAGAACTTACTCTGGGTTCAAAAAGAAATCAGCTGGTGTTGTGCAGTTTGACACTACTCAAAATCGGTTTTTGGCTGTAGGCGAAGATAACCAGATAAAATTTTGGGACATGGATAATGTAAACATGCTTACTAGCACAGATGCAGACGGTGGACTTCCGGTCAGTTGTTTTGGTTATCATGTTTCTAGCTGTTAGTGAAATTACTCTGTTTATTGGACGTAGCTCTTATTTTATTAAGATCTTCATGTTAGAATCTTCCTCACTTGAGGTTCAACAAGGACGGCAATCTTCTTGCTGTCACGACAGCGGAAAATGGAATCAAGATACTTGCCTCTGCTGCTGGTCTACGATTATTAAGAGCAGTTGAACCCTTGCCTATTGAAACATTAAGATCTGCTGGAACTGTTGCTATTAAGGTATTTTCTTAATAGCTAGCTGGTATATTTATTATAAGGAGTTACATTGTTCAAATAAAATAATCCGTATTGAACTTCTTATTTAGCAGGATTCTGGTTCCTCTGCTGTTGCCAATGCTGCTACAGTCAATTGTAAAGTAGAAAGAAGCTCTCCGGTCAGACCAACTCCTGTTCTTGTATGTCGACCGTGCCTTCCTTTTGCTTATCAGTAGTAATGTTTCTTTTGCCTTTAGTTCCCCACCCCATCCCAACCAAAATTGGTAGAAAAACCTCCATTCTTTAAGGGAGTGGAATGCTAACTAGATGTATTAAGTAAGAAGTCGGTGTTTACCGAAGAAAACATAAGAAACGCTAAAAAGGCTCATCCAGGCCCAACATTTTATGTGCCAAGATTGTTGCGTGCCCTGAAATGACAGCTACAGAACACCCAAAACATTCTGTAATCGGAACTCAGAAAAACACAAGTGATTCAAAGGATTCAATTGGACATTTTTATCATATACTCTGCATTGTGACACTGTGTCACAGTTTTCGTTTATAGGAAGAAACAGTCTCTTTGCTCTGCAGCATGCTGAGTTTTCTGGTGGAATTAAACTAATTTAAGTTCTGGTTTCTTTTCCCTAGAATGGAGTTGATCCTATGGCCAAACGCATTGAAAAGCCGAGAAATTTGGACGAAGTTCCAGACAAAAACAAACCTTGGCAATTGGCTGATATTACAGATCCTGGTCAATGCCGGCTAGTTACCATGCCAGACAGTTCAGACTCATCCAACAAGGTGCAAATGACTTATATTGCTTATCATATCTTGAAGCACTATTTTGTTACTCAATAATGACCCGGTGACACGTTCTCTTCCAGGTTGCCCGCCTACTCTATACAAATTCTGGTGTTGGTGTTTTAGCACTCGGTGCCAACGGTATCCAGAGATTGTGGAAGTGGTCCCGAAGTGAACAAAATCCAAATGGAAAGGTAATCAGCAACAAGTTGGAAGTAAACTACTGCTGTATTTATCTTCTGCATCATTTGGGTTAAAATTGGAATTTGTTACTGAATTTGGCAAAATTTGCAGGCCACTGCCAATGTAGCTCCACAACATTGGCAACCCAACAGCGGTCTTCTTATGACGAATGATGTCACAGGAGTCAAACTGGAGGAAGCAGTGCCATGTATAGCACTTTCAAAGAATGATTCATATGTAATGTCAGCATGTGGTGGAAAGGTTTCATTGTTTAACATGATGACCTTTAAGGTATGTCTGAGTAAAGAAGTCATCAATTTCATCTGATTTTGGTACTGCGAAGGTTTTAGTATGAGATTGTTTTCAAATGCAGGTAATGACAACGTTTATGTCTCCTCCACCCGCTTCAACTTTCCTAGCTTTTCATCCTCAAGACAATAACATCATAGCCATCGGAATGGAAGATTCTACCATACACATATACAATGTGCGAGTGGATGAGGTAAGTTATTATCTTCATCTGTCTTCATGATCTGAAATTGAAGCTTAAATATCTGAATTTTCGTGTGATATATGTGCCTTGTATAGGTAAAGTCAAAGCTTAAAGGCCACAAAAAACGTGTCACTGGGTTAGCCTTTTCCACCAGTCTCAATATATTGGTTTCTTCAGGAGCTGATGCTCAGGTAATATGCACAACATTTTTCTTCTTTTCCCTGGTGTTTATCTGTTCTGGAATTGTTTTACTAGTTTGGCTTGGTGGACTTGCGATGAAGGCATTGTCATTAGATTCTTAATATTCTTACCACAGTGCTTCGCTCTTTTATCGGGATAGGTTCATACTTTAAGTATAAGATGCAACTTCACATTCTCTTACACTATATGTGTGAATGGTGAAACCACTCGTTCTCCAATCTTAAATATAGTAAAAGTCGTTTTCACACAATTGATCTTTGCTGCATCTCTCATAGAATAACATATTTGCAGCTCTGTGTTTGGAGCATTGATTCATGGGAGAAGAGGAAAACAGTTCCAATACAAGTGCCTGCGGGCAAGGCTCCGAGCGTTGGTGAAACTAGAGTGCAGTTTCACTCCGATCAGCTCCGGTTATTGGTATCCAATGAAACACAGTTAGCCATATATGATGCTTCTAAGATGGACCGTATTCGCCAGGTAATAACATTCTCCAATGTCTTTTAATTAAGATTTCATTAAGTTTTTTTGGATGTACGATGAAGACACTTCTCTGTGCTTTCTTTCAGTGGGTCCCACAAGATGCTCTTCCTGCACCAATTTCGTACGCGGCGTTCTCTTGCAACAGTCAGTTAGTATATGCTTCGTTTTCTGATGGAAGCCTTGGAGTATTTGACGCAGATAGCTTGCGACTACGATGCCGCATTGCTGCATCTGTATATTTACCTCAGCCAGCTAGTGGGTAAGTGCATCATATACTGTTTTTTCTCCTCTGTTTTTTTGGATACTTTCAAAACTATGTTTGAGGCTTTGAGCCAAAGTTCGGTATTTTTGGTTGACTTGTTCAGCCATCCCAACTCTCTCAAGAAGCTTAATAGTGCCACATCATCGAAATAGTGTTTTCTCCTTTTGTAGATTTATTGAAAACAGAAATAATTGATACTCAGAAAAACACCAGGATTTGATGCTTCATTTTACATAACTGTTATCCTTCAAACCTGAGCTAAGAGTAGACAACACAGTGACCCTTGAAAGACTGACTTAGGCACACATATGTATCAAGTGCCATGACTTGATGCAGAGAGTTGGATAGGAAACAGAGTTCCATGATAGAAGAAGTAAATGGAACAGAGAATATGAAATGGACAACAATGACAGTGAATTTGATTCTCCTGTAAGAGAAACTCGTTTGATCCGTGTTGTTGATACTTGGTAGTAGTCGAAACATTAGAGGCAAACCTAAAGAACATTTTCAGAAATAATGTAGTGCAAGTTCATTGATCTCAACTTCAGTACAAAGAATGAAGGGAGGAATCTGTGGAAATCGATTCATGGAGCTCATATAAGTTATTTTCAAGTTTGACTCTTCATGTTCAACAGTCAACTTTCTGCTAGCATATTTTTATGCCTTGTCTGTATGTCTGTCTCATATCAAGGTGTCAAGGGGACCGGCCCACGCTTAAAACTGGCCTGGCTCGCACCAAAATGACCCTAATCCCGCCCCAGACCGCCCCCCTCCAACACCCAAACCGGCCCAGCCCCCTAACCCCTATTTTGGCCCCCAACCCGGTGTGGTTTGACCAGTGTCACCACAAGTCACTCGTAACCCCGCGAATTGTGAAATGGATCACGCGTTCCGAAATGTGGAACACCGGCAAACCAGATCACTTAATTTGGGGATCCCAATTTTTTTCACTATTTTAACCTAAAGCATCTATGTAGAAGGGGGGATTAAATTTAGATTTGTTTAAGTTACATCCATTTTTAGAGGATTGACTTTTAACTAGTGCATATATTGAGCAGTTTTACACTTTATGATTTACGATAAATGGTAAAACTCCGATAAAGGTATCCTACCCTTGGCGTACCAAATTCCATAGGGTATGGCATTCCGCGTTCCCGTTCCACGAACTGGAACGATCCGCATTTCATAACTTAGGGTTCAAATCATACACAAATTGACCAGCCCCGCCCACCGGCCCGGTTCTCCCCCCCCCCCCCCCCCCCCAAAGGTACCATTTATTAATATATATGTTAATATTAAAAATATATCATTATTTAATATATTAGAAAAATATATTGGCCCGGCCCCCTCTCCCACCTCAACCTAGCACGGCCCCCTCCCTCACTGGCCCCATCCAACCCGGCCCGCACCGTTGACAGCTCGAGTCTCATATCCAGTTGTCTTGCCATGGTTTCCCATTTCTTTCATTATTTCCTTCCCTCTCTCTCTCGTTATATGAATTCATCGTTGTTTTCTTCAGACATACCAACTAATCCTGTATCTCTGTTATATACTTGTGCAGAAACCAAGTCGTGTACCCCATTGTTCTTGCCGCGCATCCCCAGGACCCTAACCAGTTTGCTATTGGGCTGACGGATGGGTCTGTAAAAGTTGTAGAACCGTCGGAATCGGAGAGCAAATGGGGAACTAGTCCCCCTGCCGATAACGGGACTGCAAATGGTAGGCCAGCTTCGTCATCCACAAGCAATCACAATCAAGATCAGGTTCAAAGATGATGAAGATTTCTGTATTTAGAAACCTCTCTCTCTCTTCTCTGTATTTACTCTTTTAGGTTAATCACCCCATAATATCCACCTTTGCCGGGAAAAGGGCATGACTTGGACTTCAATGTATTGTCGTATGCTATAGAAGATATAGGGTCAAGTTAGAAGTAGTCGTTTTACCGAGCCACCGTCAGTTTGTATGAATCGATTCTGTATTTACCTAGTCTCGTTTTTTATCAGTTCATTCCTTCAGTTTGATTCCTGATATAGCTTTAGATGGGAGTTCAGAAAACCATTAACGAGCGGAAATTCACTCTCCGCCTGATGTGTTGGTATACATTTGCTTTTTGGATTCTGATGGAGTCTGAAAAATAAGAATTTTCAGTAGCAGCCAACCGGGAACTTAGTTCCTTTTGGATGAACCGAATTGCTTTTCAGTACGGGCTCAGCGTCAGACTGCCGTCAATGCCCCATCCCTTTGTACGACAGGGTTGACACTTGTGGACTGGCATTCATATTTGAATGGTAATGACTGTTGACATTTTGTTGTAATTTCAGGTATGTGTATCTTTACTTAAAGTATCGCAATGGCATATGACAAGCTTGCAGGTTCAGGGATGGGGACGGCTGACCACGTGCGCTCATGGGAGAGTGCATATGGGTTCTCGAGGTGCCGACAGCCTCCACCTACTGTACGAGGCCAGTCGCCCCTTGGCACATGCCATCACGATACGTTGGGCAAGGATACGAACATACCTGAATATACAAGCGAATATCAGTACCATTCAGATATGAAGGTCACACATGCCCCTGCTGCTGGAATGAAGCCAGATACTTGAGCCAGTGATATATTGCTGAGTCTGCAGGTTTTGCTATGTTCATATATGTCCATGTAAGTTTTCTTGTGATCAGCAGCATCGCACGATCTCGTGGAATGGATGGAATTTCAGAGTGGACCGTGTTGAGCACGCTAAAACCAACAGTTGGTGTCGGCCTTTCCCGTCTCAGGTATACCATGTTAAGTTTAAACTTTTAGAACAACTTATGTTTCTTGTATTTCTTCCCACATGAGTTCTGCACATTTTTAAGGAAGTGAGTGAAAAGTCGAATATGTCCCTCCTCTTTTCTCAATCTGAGTGGTAAAAGATGGTGAACTTGTTAAAGAATGTGAGAAGATTCAAGAGAAACAATCAAAAATGAAAAGATTCGTGAGAAACAGAGAAATTATTTGATTATATGCTAAACTTGTGAATACATCCCTTAAAAACAAACTTGTAAATACACATGTATTGATAGCATGCACATGTTCCCGTTCACTGGTTGCTCGGGCACTCTGGAGGTGGCTCCGGGTGCCTAGTTTTGTCGGTACAATAGTCGTAATACATGTATTCTTTTCTTACAACCTGGTACTGCTGCAATTGCTTATGGTTTAGAGCCCTGAACTTATTTGTGTTCCACCAAGCGTCGCGATGTTGTTCCAGTGAAGTGCTGTTCCAGTACTGGTATCCCTGGATATCGAATCCTTTGTAGTTGGCATTGAAGGGCGATTGCGTCCAGTTTATGGTCTTTTCGCCATCACATGCCCAAGGCGCGTTCCATATGCTTGCAGTAACTTGCATTGACGCGGTTGGGTAGCTCACCCCAATATTTGTGTTGTTCTTGAACACCCGAATTGGAATCCAGTCCACGAAGAACCTGGTACGTGAACAACGCGGTCAGAAACGAGAGAGAGAGAGAGAGAGAGAGAGAGAGAGAGAGAGAGAGAGAGAGAGAGAGAGAGAGAGAGAGAGGAGAGAGAGAGAGAGAGAGAGAGAGATTACACGATGAGGTTCGGGTTCCAGAGGATCCGATAGTCATGGAAATCAGATGTTGGATCAAACCAGAGGTTAATCTTCTGTTCTCTGTTCCCTGTCCCATTTGCGTACACGTTTGTTTGCAACCTATAAGGTAAGCCAGTGCCACCCAAGAACTCAAAGTCAAGCTCTGCGTGATGACTGTTTGATGAATTCAACTGCCATTAACCAAAACAATGTTATTTAGCTCCAAAAAAAGACAGACTCAAAGAAGAAGCTAATGGTAATCATACGAGAAAACACTAGTTACATAGAGTGTTGTCACGACACAAGTGGAGTCCTCATTGTTTGGTAATTTCATCTGCATGCTGAAGAGCCCAACATCGTAACCTAGCTTGGAAGCAAATCCAGATCCTTCATAAACAACATTACAAAAACCACCCTCGGAGAGTGAGTTTCAGAAACAGCGTAAAATCTAATAATTAAGTACGAGATTTAGAAGAAGAAGAACCAGAATAGTTGTCGAGAGAAAGCTGGACTTGTGTCGCATTCTCAAGAATAGAGAAATGGTCACTTGACCAAGTGACATTGTAGTTTTGGTCAAATGGCACAACAACGTTTTCACCATTTGCTTCGAATATTGTTACGAGGTGAAGAGACACAACAGAAAGGAGAAACAAGAGAAGACCCATAATATTGAAGAAGAATCACAACAAAACACTCTGAAAGAACCCTCTCAATTCATTCGTTTAATTTCATGCGTATATATAAGACACACTCATAGCGCGCATCTGTCTGTTTGTTTGTGTACTAATTACGTTGCGCGTGTCTGTCTAAAACACGTATTTTCACTTTCAAAAGTTTCTAAAAAATGAAAGGATGAAAAATAATAAGAAACAGCCTAATAAGGAATCATAAAGAATAAGAAGAAACAGATGGAGTATGCATATACCTAACATGATCCTACGACAGAAGTTAACGATGGTACGAGAATTAGTGTCGTAAAGTTTGAAATGGTTGCTTGCTACTTGACAGCTTTCTTGCGAATACTAAGAGAGGAAGCTGCAGTATTTTTGTTAATGAGGTTGTTATATACACATGCATGGTTAAGGGTTGGTGAAACACACCAATCTCTTCATAATGAGGTGGTTAACTTGTTACTACTATATGCTACTAACTTGTTACAATCTGAATCAGAAAAGCAAATTTATTTCCAAACTTCTGAAAATGGGCTCATTAGGGGATTCAGCAAAGCAAAGGAGGTTTACCAGAGGAGTCTTCTTTCTGACTGCTAGGAAACCTAGTACTGCTACTTCTAAAATTGCATATATAGGCTCTATTTTGAGGTATATTGATGATCGCACCACCAAGTCTCTAAATTAAATGATTTTCTGATGATAGATATATTTTGAGTTTGAGAAGAGCCGAAAGAAGAATAGGATGTTGTACTATTAGGGAGGGAAATAATAACTGAGTTTTGTTTTAATCATTCATTCTTTCCTTGGTGCCGTTGTAAATTGTATTCCATGTATCAAGCTGCCAAATAGGAGAACCCGGGACCGCATGGAGGACCACTGGTCCCGGGCCGTTCCTAGAAGCAAGAATCACAAGCCCGGATTGACCCACATGACAGACCTCTAAAGTTAACTGAATAGAAATGTGTTAATCTTTTCATAATATATTAGGTCTTTCTTAACACTGCAATATTGTGAGAGAATTAGCAAATTTTCATATTATATCGTTAGTGTTTCTTTTTTTTTTTTTTTTTTTTTTATGAATATATCGTTAGCTAAATTACTCGGTCAAGAGTAATTCCTGAAATTAGCTGGGAAGAAGAAAGAGGCGAGACCAAGTATCTTCAGGATCCTTCCCTTGCCCTTGTGGTGGCATGAGATAATGAGTCGGTACTTATGATGTTTCGGGTGTATGAAATGTACCACTCCGTTCCCTCTCTTTATCCCCCTTTCTATTTTGGTACGTTCCCTTTCTTTCTCCTCCTTTCTTCTTTTAGTATGTTTAATGATGAACAATGACGAATTTGCCCTCACAATTAATACCCACATTTCAATTCAACATACCCAACCCACCCAATTTTTTACTTCTAAAAAAACCCTACCCATTCTCTTATCTCCTCCCGTTTCATTCTCACCACGCAATACAGAAATGATAGAGAGAGAGAAAGAAAGATGCAGGCGCCTGGTAGCGCAAGAGAGAAAAAGAGAGGAAGGGAGAAGAAGGGGACGAAGAACAGGTGAAGTTCAATCTCTTGTAGCCCAGATCAAGAAGGGCTTGTCGATTTCTTCACAGCCCTCACCATTGAATGGGTCGATTTCACCCAAATCGGACCACCAAGAACCCTTGACGAAGCCTGAGCATTTTCGGCTACTTCTCAGAGGCGGTGGCGGTGGCCGGTAAGAGGACGCCGGTGGAGGAGGCGCCGTTGAAGTTGTCGGCAGACCCTCAGAGTGTGGCGACCGGTTCAACGTCGACGACGATCTGCGGATCCGGCGGATCAGTGACCGGTTGAGGAGGCGGCGGTGGTGGCGACTCGGTCTTTGTTGTTCGGCGACCACAGCAGTGGGCTGTTCTTCTTCCTCTTCTTCTTTTCCTCCTCTGATTTTTTTCTTCAATTTGTAATTTTTCTTTGGTTTGTTATCATACTCTTAATTTTGTACATATGTTGTTGTTGGATCTGTTGGAATGTGTTGTTGGATCTGTTGGAATGTGTCGGTGGTGGAGGTCTGGTGGTGGTGGTAGTTAAGGTAGAGAGAGAAATGGGATAGAAGAGGGATATGGGAAGAATGAAGGGGTAAGACAGTAAAAAGACCATTTTTCTTAATTCCCGTGCTTTCTCCAAGGGGGAGAAAGTAAGGGAACAGAGTGGTATTTGGTAGCCCTAAGTAGTGACTATGGATTCCGACATGGTCAATCAAAGGAACATACAAAGGCAGCTTCCCTCACGGGCAATAGAAAGAGTGTTGATGATGATACAAATCCCACACAACAACAAAAAAATTGATCTGAGTCAATACATGAACAACAAAATTATAGCAACATTAAACTTGAATGCAGAGCAAGAAGGAACAACAGCAGCTGACAAGCTTTTCACCATCTTAGGACAAACAAAAACCTCAGACAAGATGGAGAGAAAAAATGGCGTGACACGGTTGAAACGGACATGAAATAAAAACTGTACTAAAAAACATACAGATTCATACCAAACTATACCACAATCACAATCAGCAATATTATGTATACATCAGACGACATAATTGTTACTAGGAGTTAGTAAATCCAGACTCCACCAAACAGAGTACAAACCACAATCAACACAATTGAATTTCTTCACTACAAGTCATCATTTCTCTAGGATCTCTCTACTTCACTTCTTACACGCATCTAAAACGAACGAATAGCCACCACCGGAAAAGGAAATTTCTTAAACATACCCCTGCCAGAAGAAAGAAAATAAGAATATTTTTTTGTTATGTACCCCGCCCGCGCTTTCACAGAGATGATGCAGTCACTGAGAGCTAATAGGTCTCCTTCCTTCCATAGCATCTCTCTTCTTCCGACAGGTAGTGCAAAGGAAGGGACCCTCCCACGGACTTGATCCAGGCGAGAAATAGGGCCCTGAGTTGACTGAACACTCACTCGGCGCATGATCCGCTTGGCAAACCGCACACCTTAGGAGCCCAGAGTTGGAGCTCACCGGACAGTCCTTGCCTAGCCTGCAATTTCCACAGATGATAAAAAGTTTTGAGTCTACAGACGAATTTTTCAGCTCATACAATTTATTTTTATTTTTTACGCTCAGTATGATATGGCACGGCTCATTTGTACTAATTCAGCAGATTGCAACCAATGAAACAATAAGTCTCACATTTATGCAATGCACATCATGGTGTCATGGGGCCGGCCCGGGCGGGTTTGGGAAGGGCTGCTTGGGAGGGGGCCGGGCCGGGTTGAAATCGAGGGAAGTTGAACCCCACCGGACCCGGGCCAAAAAGCCATGGGGTTAAGGGTTGAGGGGGCCGGGTGGACCTGGGTTAAATAATATATTATTATTAATATATATATCTTGATAATATATTATTATTATTAATATGTATATATATAATAAGAATAATAAACGGTACCGTTTTTTTTTTTTTTTTTTGGGGGGGGGGGGGGGGGGGGGGGCAAACCGGCCCGCGCCGGGTTGGAGGGGGGTCAAGTCAAACCACGCCGGGTTGGGGACCGGGTTAGGGGTCTGGGCCGGTTAAAGTGTTGGAGGGGGGCAGTCTGGGGCCGGGCCTGAATGATTTTAGTGCGGCCCAGGCCGCCCCCTTGACACCTTGCAATGCATATGCAAATGATTGCTTGCAAGCAGTCAAGTCCATCCGTTGTTTCTTTAGGTGCCAGATATCTTTCAGTTTAGATTGAATAAAGGAAGTCAGATCCTCTAACCGTTAGTATTACCTTGGTGGCCCTCGAAACAAATAAAATTACTCCATTACCTGCCCCACCAAGGATCAGCCTAAGTGGTACATAGCCACACACCTTGTACAATTTCACCCCTCATCTAACCTTCCAAGGGGTTAGTCGCCTATACTAGTTTCTCAAGGTGGCTTGTTCTATCTACTAATTTCCGTTACTATCGAGTTCTCAAAATTTGATGTTGACAACATTCATTTATCTTTGTGGCTCGAGCCTACATTTGATGTTGACTACATTCATGTTCTATAATTCAAATAAATAGCGGGCAATGAAGGAGGCATATCTGAGGCATAACTACAAGTGTTTACAGGAGAATCAAGGGTCTGTTCGAAACCAGGAACATTGGGGGAAGAAATAAAAGGAATAGGGAGATAACAGAAAATTGGTAGAACACTGCTTTGAAGAAAGGAAAATCTGTCTTTCCGATCGGGATGAAAATCTCTGGAAAATTGTACGGGCCTACATTCTTCTTCTGCCGTTTCGCATACCAGATCTCTCGGCGACGATGATGGTCGATCACCGCCCGAGTATATATTGACGGAATCATCCAATTTCTCCTCAGATTCAGGATTCCTCTTCTTCTGTAATTTGATTACCTACACATTTGATGAAGTATTGTGGCAGTTTTCGTGGCTCTGTGAGTCCAACTTTTGTGGGGCAGCAATCTTTGCTGTGGTAACAATTTGTATTAATACTTGTTTGTAAGTGATGATTGCTGGGTTGGTTTTGAGGATATGTGGATTGTAGGCTCAATTGAACAAACTGAATGGTCATAGTAGTGGTTTGTGTTGCTTTGTGAGTAAGTCACGTTGGTGGATCATTTTTTGGGGTTTCCCCGCAATGGGGGACCTGGGGGGTGGGTGGTGCTGATTGGTGGAGCCTTGGTGAGACGGTTGAAGTTGTTGATAGTGGCGGTGGGGTAATGGCAGTAGATTGAGAAGTACAGGGACTTTTGTAGAAATTCCACATTATATCGGGTCAGAACTATAATAAAGTAATAATCATAACTACATAGGTCTAATTTAATATTTTAAATTATAATCGGTTTATTTTCTTGAGTTACCAAACAACTGAGAATAAAAAGATGTTCACATGCTTTTCATTTATTTTCTTTTCCTTCCTTTCCCCTCCTATTTTCCAGGTTCCAAACAGGGCCTAAAGAAAGACATGATAGAACTATAATAAAGTAATAATCATAACTATAAAGGTCTAATTTAATATTTTAAATTACAATCGGTTTATTTTCTTGAGTTACCAAACAACTGAAAATAAAAAGATGTTCACATGCTCTTCATTTATTTTCTTTTCCTTCCTTTCCCCTCCTATTTTCCAGGTTCCAAACAGGGCCTAAAGAAAGACATGATAGAATGTCTACATATGCATAGTTGTCAAAATCATATAATGCAATATATGTATCTTGCAATACCAGTTGGTACAAAGACCTATCAATATGCATCGTCAGATATATGTATAACATTCGATTATGCTTGGATGTTACCACACAGGACACATATCTTATGGTACACCAACAAGTGGTACATATCAGTCAAGTATATCTCAAACGACCAATAATTGATTGTGCCTTATGGTACCTAATGTCAATCACACCACATGTACCAATCAAATACATAGGGGTATACTTTATACATTAACATGTTGAATGAAGTGGTTACTAGCATTACTACATAGAGAGTTAATCTAATTTTGTGTTGTTCAGAAACCTGGAGGATAATTTCTATTAGATTTTCTCAGGGGTGTATGTACCAGCCCATTCGCAGGATAAGGAGGACATGTTGAATGAGCTTGTTGGTGTGGTAAGGTTATTGGGTAAACCATGGTGCATAGGACGCGATTTAACGAGGTTAAATTCCTTATGAGAGATGAGGGAGTCCTTGTATTTCTACTGGAATTAGTGCATTTAATGATTTTATCGCAGATTGGGAACTTGTGGATCTTCCTCTACATGGTGCTCAGTTCACTTGGTGAGATGGCAGACAGATGCCTTCCTCCTCAAGGATTGATCGGTTTTTAGTTTCAAATGAGTGGAAAGAGAAATTTGTAAATGTCGTTCAAGTCACTGCACCAAGATCAATGTCAGACCATATTCCTTGCCCCTTGATTGTGGAGGAACGCAACCAACTAAACGGCCTTTTCATTTTGGAAATATGTGGTTGAAGGTGGATGGCCTAAAGGATCTAGTGAGAAAATGGTGGAATGACCATATGATGTGTTAGGTTCTCCAGGGTTTGTGCTAGCTTCAAAGTAAATAAAAATAGCGCCAAGTCAAATTAAAAATATGGAATAGAGAAGTGTTTGGGAATCTAGAAGTCCATAGCACAATCCTTTGAGTTCGGCAAGAGATTTAGATAACAAGGAGGGAGAGGAGGATCTCACTGAGGAAGAGGCTGCAAGACGAGAGGAGGCTAAAGTCATGCAAGGCAATGTCTTCTCATGGAGGAGTGTAGTTGAGGCAAAAATCTAGAGCTAATTCGTTGAAGGAAGTGGAACAACATCACAAAATTCACTAGGAAGATAATGAGAAGGGGCTTGGTAATTGAAAGCCAAGAAACTACCAATCAGGGAGTGATCAATGAGAAGATAGTGGCTTTCTACAAGAAACTACATGAGGAAGAAGATCTGTTCAGATTTCAGACCGAACTTGGATGATTTGGAGTTTGAATCAATTAATACACAGGAAAAGGAAGTACTTGAAAGACCCTTCTCAGAGGATGAAGTTTCCGAAGGTCTGAAGGACTGTAACGGGGAAAGCTCCCTGACCTGATGGTATGACAATGGAACTTTTGCTTAGCTGCTGGGACTTCATGAAAAATGATTTAGTGGCTATTTTTCAGTACTTTTATGCGACAGGGCAGTTCGAGATGAGTTTCAATGCAACCTTTATAGCTTTAATCCCTAAGATAATGGTGCAGCAGATTAAAGGACTTCCGTCCAATTAGTTTGGTGGGCCTGCACCTATAAAGTATTGTCTCAAGTACTGGCATCGAGATTGAAAGTAGTGGTTGATAAGCTTATTTCAAAAGGGCAACATGCTTTTGTGAAAGGAAGGCAAGTACTTGATACGCTGTTTTGATGGCAAACGAGATAGTGGACTCCCAACTTACACAAGGACGCCCAGGCTAGATGTGCAAGCAGGATATCGGAAAGGCATATGATCATGTTAACTGGAACTTTCTACTTTACTTGCTGAGGATGGGTTTCGGATTGAAATGAAGAAATTGGATTGAGTGGCGTATTTCTAGCGTTGGATACTCTGTACTTGCGAATGGGGTCCCAACTGGTTTCTTCTCAAGCTCAAGGGCCTTGCGTCAGGGTGCGTCAGGGAGACTCCCTTTCATCTGGTCTGATTGAAGGTTTCAATCATGACTATGGATTACGGAGGTGTTTAGCAAGATGTTAAAGAATGTGTATTCAGCTGATCTGATTAAAGGTTTCAAGGTGACGAATACAAGAGGACATAAGGTTCAACTTACACACATTTGTGCCGAAGATACACTTGTGTTTTGCAGTGGCAATGAGGATCAACTACATTATAGACAGGGGGGATTGATGTTCTTTGAAGCAGTATCTGGGCTAAAAGTCAACGTTGGAGAGGGTACTCCTATTCTTGTTTGAATCGTTCCTCAAGCTAAAGACTTAGTCCTCTTGATGGGTTTTTTGTCCAATCTCCCGGTCACTTATCTCAGTTTACCTTTAGGGGCTGCTCATAAAGCCTTTTCGATATGGAGGGGTTTTGGAATGTTCTGAGAAGAAACTAACTACATGGAAACGACAATATTTGTCAAATGTGGCAAACTCACTCTAATGAAAAGCACCTTCTCCAGCTTACCAACTTTCCTCATGTCCCTATTTGCCATTCCAGCTTCGGCGGAGAAGAGGTTGATTAAGCTTCAAAGGAACTGTTTGTGGGATTGCACAACAGGTGAGAGGAACATTCCTCTAGTAAGATGGGAAAGAATCTGCTTATGAACAGAGTCCGGAGGTTTAGGAGTAAATTTAGATTACTTAATAAAGCCCTAAGGGGTAAATGGCTATGGAGTTTTGGGAAAGAGGACGGACATCTATGAAAGAGATTATAGGGTGAAATTTTGGATTAAAAGGGGGTGGATGGACACCGAAAGCTGTGCAAGAAGGTCATGGTGTAGGCCCTGTGGAAAGGAATTAGGAAGCTATGGAGTCGGTTACACAAATTTATTTTGTTTAAAATTGGAAACGGACAACGAACTAAATTGTGGACCGATCGATGGTGTTGTGACAAATCTTTATTGGCTGTTTTTCCTCGGCTTTATAGATTGGCAGTAAACAATGTCGCTTGTGTAGCGGATTATTTGTCTTCCTCCGGCGCAGGTTTCATGGGACCCTACATTTATTAGGAGGCTCCAGGACTAGGAAGTGCCGGAGTTTCTAGCCTTTAGTTAAGATCATCTATACATATGGGGTTGTTTTGTGTAAGACTGCAGAGGAGATCACTAATCACCTATTTCTCCACTGTAGGCTTGTAGGGTAACAAGATCTTTTCGGAATTTTGTCTGCGTAATCTTCGAGGATTGTTTGGGTAATGCCACGTATCATTAATATATTTAAAAGTTGGGATTTCACCTGCAAACGGAAAGGAAGGAAGAAAATTTGGCGCTTGGCTCCGATATGCATTTGGCGGTTCTTATGGAAGGAATGAAATCGGAGCATATTCCGAAATGAATTGCTACCATATCATAGATAGACGGGCAGTTTTGTGAATACTTTTCAGTTTTGGTATATAGGGTAGGAATTCTGCTTTCGCTCGTTTGGATTTTCTAGATGAAATCAACGGCTGGGTTGATCTAGAATTTGTCTTTTCTATTGATTCCTACGAATTGCATCAAAAACATTTCTTGTATGACGTATTAAACCCCAGGGATGAAAGTTCATTTGAAGATGAGTTAGGAAACCATACCTTTCTGCGAGCATTGCGGAGCCCTCTTCAAACAATTCCTCCACAGCCCCAACAGATGAAAGTTTATTCGCTCCGTCGTTTCCAGAACTATGAGATCTCTTTCCAGGTAAAAGCGTAGTTAAAAGATGTTTTTTCTTGCTTGGTGTAGGAGGCACGACAGGATGATGGTCCAAGGGGATCATATCCACCACAACACAAGTTGTATCGTCCTTCAGGCCTCGAGATCTCAGAGCTTCCTGGAAATTGTAAAACAATTGAGGTTGAGAAACAGAAGCAATGAGTAGAAAATCACAAGTGTCTGCTGCAAAGCTTTGTTAGACATCACCTTAACTACCAGCTTCGCAGCAA
Source organism: Linanthus parryae (assembly GCA_023055425.1). Classification (NCBI taxonomy): domain Eukaryota; kingdom Viridiplantae; phylum Streptophyta; class Magnoliopsida; order Ericales; family Polemoniaceae; genus Linanthus; species Linanthus parryae. The sequence goes on from JALGPY010000002.1 coordinate 7,955,132, forward strand.
GATCTGCTGGGAGACCTCGGCAACACTGTGCTGCAACGTCATTTGATAATGCATCCCATATTCCGTCAGATGCAATAATAAGTCTTCCTCCGGCACTTGAAAGCTACAAAGGAAATTCAAACTTTAGATGCTATTATAAGTAACTGCCATAAAGACAGCAAACAAAAACAAGCAAAGACTAGCACACCTTCACTTGTTTCACATGAGGTACTGGCACAATGAACTCTCCCACATCTGTGTCACCAATTGACCTTGAGAGGCACAATCCACCAGGCCAACATCGCAGTGGGCCAACCTACAAACAAAACAGGAATAATTTGAATATTTCTGTATTTCATACTCCTTGAATTACCAAGTAAAAAAGAGATGGCACATAATTGCCTCACCTCATTTCCTGCACAGATATTCAGTCTTCCCACTTCACCGCCGCTTGCAGTCACACGCTCCCTTTCTTCAACGTTCTCTTCCAGCCTATGATCAACTGTCAATAGGGAAACCACGCCACCCTGTGCGTCCAATATGCACCGAGAATCCCCAACAGACGCAACAGTCACAGTCCAACCGTCAATCACAACGAACGTAACCGTCGTTCCAGATGTCTCTCCTATCATAACAGGAAAAGTAAGAACACCCCCAAAAAACTAAAGAACCATAAAAGCTAAAAAAAAGATTTTGTCGATATTTGGATACCTTTCTGCTGAAACTGTATGTCCGTTTTAACAAAACCTGCAACTAACGCCCTTGGGAGGGCTTGAAGCCACTCTTCCCTACCAATGCCTTGAGGAATCGCACTCAGAACATTGTTCAACAGATTTTCTTTCGCGAAAATAGCCGCAGATATACCATTATGCCCGTCGAGAACCTATTCCCCACAAAAACGAGAAAATATTTAGTATCACGGGGATATGGGTGACATGGGGGGAGGGGGGGGGGGGTTGGTATGACTTATAAGTAGCTTATAAGTCAGTTTTGGATTATAAGTTGAAGCTGACTTATAAGTGGTGTTTGGTATGGACTTATAAGCTGAAAAGTTGGAGTTTGACTTATAAGTCATAGTGTTAAATTTGAGTCTAGAAAAAGTTGGGTTCCTGAAGCTTTTTTTGAACTTTTGAGCTTAACATCTTTTTCACCAAACACACATGACTTTTTTGTTCATCTTTTTTGTCATGGACTTTTTTGACATGAACTTATAAGCCAACTTAAGTTGCACATAAGTCATACCAAACTTACCCATGGTATCACGGGACACACTAATTGGATGATTATGTGATTAATTCCATACATCAACACAATGAACATGGTAGAATTAAAATGAACAACCAATTAGACATTGCCATTAAGTTTCCAACAGCCAATGTATGCAACTCAAACTCAGTAAATCTTTCAATTCAGGTGGTGAATTTATGAACTGGCGAAATGAATTTACCGCGAAAAGTGAAAACGACGTAGACGGATCGCCGACGATCCGCTCGCAATCCGGCTTGATCAAAACATAATCTTCCCCTTTCTTAGCAAGAGCAGCTTGGCCGTACTTGATCAACGGCTTGTCGGCGTTGCCATTGCCGTTCCTGAGCTCTTGACCTAACAGAGTCCCGAGAGGAACTAGCGGCGGCTTCGTCTTCATCCCCAAATCTGCATCAAAAACACAACCAATCGACCTTTCAGTGAATCAGTTCAACTGTTCGAAACCCTAATTCAACAATCCAGACATTGATTCACCTAATTGATGTTAAACCCTAGCCCTAGCTAGAACTAGCACAAATCGAAGACGCGTAAGGCATTTGTAAGCGAAATTGATAGGAATTGAGTTCGATTAGGTTTTCAGAAAGTGGAACTTACAATGGAGATCGGAGCTAATTGGACGGAGATCGGCGAATTCGGTCAGTTTCCGGCAGCGAACTGAGGTGGATTAGACGGTGATTTGGGAGAAATCGTCGTGGTGGTGGTGGTTGAAATCGACGGATGAGAATGAAAAGTACCGTTCCACAAACACACAGCAGAGAGAGAGAGAGACGAGATCTGGGGGCTTTCTATTTCTACGGTTTCTTTTTCTCTTCTTCTGAGAATATATCTCATGTGTCTCGGATACATTATTGGTGTTTGATGTTGGGTTGTGTGGTTTCGTTTTTGGTCGTCGCTTGTCGGAGCAGATTACATTCGTATTACGACCGCTGCTGGTTAAATTTCTATGGAGTGCAATTTTGTGTGGTTTCGTTTACGGTTTTTCGGTCGTCGCTTCGCAGAGCATATTACATTCTTATTGTCAGTGCTACTGGTCGAACATTTCTCGCGTTAAGTTTCTCGAGTGATTTTGTTCCCAGTTCTTGGATCGTCGCTTGTCGGAGCAGATTGTATTTGTATTTATCACAACTGATTGTTACAGGCTATGATGTTAAGTTTTGAGATGATCAATCGTTTTCTTAGAATGTCAAATTATTATTGTAGTTGAAAGGATCTCTGCTTCAGACGTGCCATCGCCACCACATTATTCGGTGCCCTCAGCTTGTCAGTTATTCGGTGCCCTCAGCTTGTCAGTAGAGATCTAAGCAGGGATTGTCGCCTGTCTCCTCGACCCACCGAAGCGGCGGACTAATTCTGTCGCTTGAATGTTCGGGCTTCTTGAAGTTTCCCTATCAGGTTTGTTCTTTCATGGGCTTTTCAACATGTAGGATTTCACCATATATGTTGAAAAAAAAAACCCATATATGTCAAAGTAATGGAACTTTGTGAAAGTTCCATTACTTTGACATATATGGGTTTTTTTTTTCAACATATATGGTGAAATCATACGTTAAGACTTATTTATATGAGTGCACATTATTTAGTTGAAGTATTGATTAGAGATTAGAAGACAGTACACACAAGATGGCGGGTGTGATAAATAGTAAAATTGTGTACTATACCAAATTTCAAAGTTTACAACACCCACGACCAAAGGAAAAGAAATGGGTATCTATGTAGATTTCATACCTCGACCGTGACGAAATAAAAGCATGTAAGCATAAACAAACCAACTAAAACAGAAAATATGACAATTTCTTATGCACACTCGTTAACAGTTAATACATGCAGTGCTTTCACCTCAAAGAAATTAAGAGAAGTTTCCCATTTCACAAATTCCAATTTGCGTGTAAAATAAATGTCTTGGATGTTTTGTTGGAAACAACTAATGGGTATCTTAATCTTAATTTGAGCAGAAAAACTAAGACATTATCAAGTTTTGACAAAGTAAAGCCTTTAAATATTTTAAGGAACATAAACAAATGAGAAAATATACTAAAGCATCCAATATTACAATAATGTGGTTTTGGAATCTGTGAGTCATAGCTAGCTATGGCATTTGAGTGCCAATCATATCTAACTCTTGTTTCAAAGCTTCATCTACACAAACATTTTTTAAGGAATCCCCATAAACATTAATGGTTCAAACATTATGAGACGTGTCATGCAAGTCAACAATTGGTATCATGTTAATTAATGTACCTACCGCCAAAACTTTGGAGATATTTTATATTCTTAGATTCATCAAAATATTGTGACCAACTAACAGCTGGGTTATATTGATCAAAAAAAAAAAAAAAAAAAAACAGCTGGGTTATACTACTACAACCTCAGTTTCTTCTATTTCAATTTCGGTTGACTTTTACACACGTAATTGGGTCACTTTGACTCGGCAATTCGGATAACAAAACGATGTAATTTTTTGACAAATTTTTCATAGTATTGTAGAGTAAACTTTACTCCACGAGATCATGCTAAGATGACAATTTTGGTGTATCTTTTTGCTAACCAAATCACTTGGTGAAAGTGATTCAGTAAGTAGTATCAAAAAGTGAAGTAAGATGAAAGAGACGAAACATAGGTAGTATAAGTTTTCCTTCCAGAGCCGCGAGCCATGGCTTTCTCAGTTTAGCTGTCGGCCTCATTGCCTCTTACTTTGAGGCTTGACGTCCCTGGCGATAGCAAGTCTCATTCCGATTCGTGCCTATCTTTCTCTGTAACTCTGCACCTTTTCGCAAAAATCGCAAGTTAAGACCAGTATGGCTTAATGTTGGTCTAAATAGTGGTGATTACAGACTAAATGACGTAACTCTCCAAAATACAACTGCATGTGTGAGAAAGTTGTTGGTGATTTTAGTGTCATCAATCATTTTATTTAATTAAATTTACTTACGACTAAATAGACATTGGCGTATACATTGTACACGTTAGGAGGTGTGGAGTACACTCGTGTACATGACTATACTTGGACAACGAAGTTCCGGACGACTGCGGGTTTTCGTTGAAAAAACAGACTGAAATCACAACTGTTATAGTCGCTGCTTTGGCGGTTATAACCGACGCGATTAACCGCCTTCCTTCGTTTATTTTGTCACTTTGGTCGAAGGAAGAATCAGAGAGTGAAAAACTGTGTTCGGAATCCATAGCAAAAACCATATTCGCTCTTGAAACAATCTCTGTTTTATCCGATTAGTGATTTTGTGTATACCACCGAAATACTCTAATCTGAAAGTGATCCCACGAATCAGAGATTATCCAGGCATTTGATTCCTACATACACACCAAATTTTCCTAAAAAGATTAGATTATTGTGAATCATGGCGAACGGAATCTCGGTTCAAGACATGACGAGCAAGTGCATGAAACTGGAGAAGTTCGAGGGGCAGGATTTCCGAAGGTGGCAGAAGAAGATGCACTCATGTTGACTCTGAAGGTCGTTTATGTTCTCACCACCCCGATGCCTGAAGTCGTGGAGGAGGAAACCCTGGAACATACAAGGAGGAGATCGAAGTGGGAGAATGATAACTACATCTGCCTAACTACATCTGCCGCGGACACATTATTAACGGTATGTCGGATTCCTTGTTTGATATATATCAAAATGTTGAGAGTTCAAAAGAACTGTGGGATTTTCTTGAAGCAAAGTATATGGCCGAAGATGCTTCAAGCAAGAAGTTCCTTGTCAGTAATTGGAACAATTACAAAATGAAAGATTCAAGGCATTTTATGGAGTAATACAATGAATTGCTCTGTATCCTAGGGCAGTTTAATCAACACAACATAAAAATGGATGAATCCATTTCAGTTTCTAGTGTGATGGATAGACTGCCTCCATCATGGAAGGATGTGAAGCATAAGTTGAAGCACAAGAAGGAAGAAATGTCCTTGGTGCCATTGGGCAGTCACTTTCAGATTGAACAGTCTTTGAGGGCTCATGACGGTGACAAACCCAAAGACAAACTTAATGATGATCCAGTTTCCGTGAATATGATGGAGGAAGGGGATACTTTGAAGGGCAAGTACAAGTCTGGGAAAAGGAAATTTAAACAGAACGACAAGAATCCTAACAAGAAGCTAAAGACTGCTTGTTGGAAGTGTGACAAACCGGACACTTCAAGAAAGATTGTCGTGTGGGAAAAAGTAACAAAGGTGAAGGAACAAGTGGCAAGGGATAGGGCCGAAAGGCTAGGATCAGCAAGAAGGTATGTTCATTGAACAACCTGACAATTCAATTCAGAATTATGTATCCCTACATTTTGATGCATTTTATGTGCATGACGATGATATATCATGGTTGGTTAATCCGGGTGCTACAAGACATGTATGCAAGGATCAAAGATGGTTTACAATCATGCAAACCGTTGAAGATGGATCCACAATAAGAATGGAGAATGTTGCAACCGAGCCAATCCATGGAGTTGGAAGTGTTAACCTATTATTTACTTCTGGATAATGTTTAAGTTTGAATAATGTATCGTTTGTACCCGGAATTCGAAAAAATATCTTGTTTGGAATTGTATTAAATAAGATTGGATACAAGAAGGTTAGTGAGTCTGATAAGTTTGTATTGTCAAAACATGGTTCTTTTGTTGGCTTTGGTTATTTCTGTAATGATATGCTTCGCCTAAATATCGTTGCTCCTTTTGGTAACAATTCTGTTTGCGTTGCTAGTACTAGTCTTGATAAATCGACACTTTGGCATGCACGTTTAGGACATGTACAATTTAAACGGTTACAAGATATGTCCAAAATCAGTCTAATTCCTTCATTTGATATTAATATCAAAAGATCTAAAACTTGTATGCTAACTAAGATAACTAGACAACCTTTGAAGGATGTTAAAAGGGACTCTAAGGTGCTTGAACTAATTCAGAGTTATGTATGTGACTTTCATGTAACACCGTCTATAGGAAATAAGAAGTATGTTATTACATTTATAGACGATGCTACTCGGTTTTGCTATGTGTACTTGTCTCATTCTAGATATGAAGCTTTAGATAAATTCAAGACGTACAAAACTGAAGTTGGGTTGCAAAAGAATGGTTTAATAAAGATTTTACGCACGGATAGAGGAGGTGAATATTATGATCCTACATATTTCCAAGAGGTTGGTATTATTCACCAAACCACTGCTCCTTATACACCTCAACAAAACTGTGTATCTAACAGGAAGAATCGAACTCTAAAGTAAATGGTTAATTCCATGCTTTCCTACTCAGGTTTGAGTGATGGATTTTGGGGAGAAGCTATGTTAATAGCTTGCTATTTGCTTAATATGGTTCCTAACAAAAGGAACAAAATTACCCCATATGAACTTTGGTATGTTAAACCTCCAAACTTGCATTATTTGAGAGTTTGGGGTTGTAGAGCCATTGTTAGGTTCAATGAACCCAAGAGAAATAATCTTGACGAAAGATGTATAGATTGCATCTTTATTGGATCTGCGATGCATTCCAAGGCTTATAGGTTCTATGTGGTTGAACCTAGTGACTCAGTATCCATTAATACTGTAATAGAGTCAAGAGATGCTATCTTTGATGAAGAAATGTTTTCTTCTATACCTAGACCAAAGGACTTGGTTCCGAATTTGAGCAATGCTCAAAATGAAAGAACAAGTGACGCCATCACTTTATTTGAAGTAAGGAGGATTAAAAGAGGTAAAGTAGCCAATGACTATGGTTATGACTTTCAACTATATTTAGTTGAGAGGTCTAGGGATGAGATTAAATCTCAATATGCTTATTGTTTTAGCATAGAAGAGGATCCTAGAACTTATAGTGAGGCTATGGCATCTCGTGATTTTCCATTCTGGAAAGAAGCAATCGATGATGAAATGGATTCAACCATGCAAAATGGGACTTGGGAATTATATGATTTGTCTCCTGCGTTGAAACCAATTGATGCCAAGTGGATCTTCAAAAAGAAGATGAAAGTAGATGGTACCGTAGAAAAGTTTAAGGCCAAATTGGTTGTACGTGGCTTTAAACAAAAAGAGGGTATTGACTACTTTGATACATATGCTCATGTTGCCAGGATATCCACGATTAGATTATTAATAGCTCTTGCAGCTATACATAATCTTGTTATACACCAAATGGATGTGAAAACTGCATTCTTGAATGGTGATTTGGATGAGGAGATATATATGAAACAACCCGAAGGATTTGTTATGCTAGGAAATGAGCATAAAGTGTGTAAACTTGTTAAATCACCTTATGGATTAAAGCAAGCTCCTAAATAATGGCATCAAAAGTTTAATGATATTGTGTTGTCTAGTGGCTATTACTTGAACCAAGCAGACAAAGTGCGTATATAGCAAATTTGATGACTCTGGTAAATGAGTCATAATTTGTTTATATGTAGATGACATGTCGATATTTTGGTACCAGCCAAGATCAAGTGGATCAAGCGAATGAATTTTTGTCATATAATTTCTCAGTGAAGAATTTGGAGGAGGCTGAAGTAATCCTATGTATTATGATTAAACGTGAGAACAAGGGCATTACTATTTCACAGTCTCATTACATTGAGAAGGTATTAAATAAATTTATTTGTGAAAATTGTTCTCCGATTAGTACTCCGATGGAACCAAATGTGAAGTTGTTGACTAACCAAGGCAAGGCTGTATCTCAACTGGAATACTCTAGGGCTATTGGTTGTCTAATGTATGACATGATTAGTACACGACCAGACATAGCATTTGCGGTTGGAAAGCTAAGTACATATACTAACAATTCAAGCACATATCATTGGCAGGCAACGAGGAGAGTATTCAAGTGTTTAAGGAAAACCATGAATTATGGTTTGACATACAGTGGAAGTCCTTCGGTGCTAGAAGGATATTCTGATGCAAGTTGGATATACAATATGGAAGATCATTCCTCAACTAGTGGATGGGTTTTTCTACTTGGAGGAGGGGCAATCTTGTGAGCTTCAAAGAAGCAAAATTATATTACTAAATCAACAATGGAATATGAATTTGTGGCATTGGCTTCAGCCAGTAATGAGGCTGAATGGCTAAATAATTTAGTGTATGAGATTCCATTGTGGGCCAAACCAATATCGCCAATATCTATTAGGTGTGATAGTGCTGCCACTCTGGCTAAGGCATATAGTCAGGTATATAATGGCAAGTCTAGACACGTGGGTGTCAGACATAGCATCATTCGGGAATTAATCATGAATGGTGTGATATCGGTTGAGTTTGTTCGTACGCAAAAAAATCTTGCGGATCACCTAACCAAAGGGTTAGTGTGCACAAGGAAATCCTCAAGAGAGATCTAAGTGTACACCTCAAGTAGGGGATTAGAACACGGAGAAGAGTAGAGTGTGAGTAGGGAGAGAGTAAGCAAAGGCAACTGCTCTTGAAAGTGAGACAGTAGACTAGAAAAAGGTCTGAGAGAGATTAAAGATCAGGTTTTGTAATGGTGAGATAACGATCCTATATATAGTGGGGAAGTGACCGTTTGTAGGGGGTTAATGCACCATAAATGGCGGCTTAATGATAGCCCCTATAACGGCACGTTCGACCGTATATATAGGGAACGTTACGCACCTGCCCGCGTATATCGGATACCGTTATGAGATCGTCCGCATTTATGGGATACGTGAGCCTTAAACCTCTCATTCAGTTACCAGAGGTCGCGCGCGAGCTTGGTTGTCGCTCTCGCGCGACGGGCCTTACTCTAGCCTCCAAACCACTAAGTCCCTACAAGTCCCGTGTGAATGGTACGCGAGGGCCCTGTCTCGTAGCCCCCAGACGGATAAGCATGGGTAGTTATTCGGTGTGTATGGAGCACAGCTGGGTGTGCTGGATGGCTGCCACGTGGTTGTGATCTGTCTGTCCAGAAATCACCATCTACAGTTTACAAGAGACTTAGTGCACAAGTCGTATCTCTTATGATAAGATGCTCAATTCCCTTCTAATACAACGTTAGAAGCTGAATTCAATGTGGAACTCTTACATGAAGAAATTGGAACACAAAGATCATCCCAAGGTATGTGTTCAGACCTGCAAGTAAGGAGGTTGAAGTTTACACTTCTTAAAGGCTCTTTTAAAAAATTGTATGGCAGGTACAAGAGGAAAAGAACCACCTATATGAGTATGGAGTTTAGCCGCTTCCAGAAGTTAGGACTTGGCTTCCATATGCTCATTGAAGGATAGTGACACTAGGCTAGTAAAAAGAAGTGTCAAGTAAGAACATGGAATATGTTGAACTTATGTGTATTTACTTTCATGTATTCATCATGAGTAGAAAGGGTTCAATCCATATGATACTCCTATACTCGAATATTTGAAACTATAATTTACTAAGATGAAAATTCAATCTTCGAGACATTTCATTTATGCACAAGTTTGCTTTTTTTATGGAAATGATAAGTGAATCAAGAATTACACTAAAATGGGTAAGGATTGTTGGTGATTTTAGTCTCATCAATCATTTTATGTAATTGAATTGGCTTACGACTAAATAGACATTGACGTATACATTGTACATGTTAGGAGGTGTGGAGTAGACGCGCGTACACGACTATACTAATGTCTTGGACAACGAACTCCCGGACGACTGCGGGGGTTCGTTGGAAAAACAGACTGAAATCACAACTGTTATAACCGATGACGCGATTAACCGCCTCCATTCCTTTATGTTGTCACTTTTTTCGAAGGAAGAATCAGAGAGTGAAAAACTGTGTTCGGAATCCATAGCAAAACTCATACTCGTTCTTGAAACAATATATGTTTTATCCGATTAGCGATTTCGTGTATACCACCGAAATACTCTAATCTGAAAGTGATCCCACGACTCAGAGATTATCCAGACCTTTGATTACTATAAACACACCAAGTTTTCCTACAAAAGTTGATGCTACTTTGCCAAATCAAGAGTATTTCCTTGAAAGGATTTTCTTACATGTTGGTTAATGTGGAAAGTAAGAAATGAGATTTTTTTTTATTATTTAATAATCATCATTAATCCACTTCCGTTGGTTAGAAGACTGCATCAGTTAGATCGATAGTACAAGAGCATTCTTTGTTGGGAATGATGAAGAAAGATCAAGTCATACTCAACATTTGAACAAATAGATTTTAAAATGGCAGCCTCCTCCCTCAAGCAAGTGAAGTGTTATTTTGATGTTGCTGGAATAAGAACAATTTGTTGATGACAGTAGGTTGGATTATCATAAATGAACGGGTGACATGGTTGATAGTGGATGGCTACATGATTAAGCAGTGTCTGCTTTTGAGTGCAGAAGCTAAAGTTTTAAGATAAGTCTGAGGGACAAATCTCTTCTCGCTGATAGTATGAAACTTAAATTGAGTTGAATTAAGAGGCAAGCAAATGGAGGTGCATATTAACATTTACCTAATAATATAAATTACTTTAAAAAGTTGACGAGTTGACCTAGCTCCGAATTAATCGGAGAGCTTTAGGGTGACACAGTGAAACCAAAGCGGCGATCAAGAGAAGATTCGGCGGCGATGACTTCCGAGCAGAATCAAGAGGGAGATCCATCTCTAGAGGAGACTATAGCGGCAACGGGAAGGTTTTTCAGCAAGTTAACGATAGAAGAAGAGGAAGATGTCTTCGAAGTTGATAGAAACAGATGTCTGGAGGCAGTGAAGGAATTCTCCTTTTGTCTAGCCGGATCCTTTCTTCTCCCAGACAAGATGAATTTATGGGCAATGAAGCTAACATTCAAGCGCATATGGGTCGATGGAGAAAGGATTGCCATCAATGAGGTTCGACCTAATTTTTTCCTCATCTACTTTCCCTCTTAGGAATCAATGGACAGGGTGCTAGGAGGAGGGACGTGGATCTTCGATGGTAACATTCTTCTTTTACAACCATGGACGATGGATGCAAAGATAAACGACGCTAAGTTCGATCACATAGATGTTTGGGTTCAGATTTTAAATCTCCCCGTCTATTTACAAACCGAAGAAGATGCGAAGGACTTTGTCAAAGCTTTTGGCACGATAGTGGATTCGGACAGTAAAGTGCTAGCAGGGGAGGATGGTGATTACATGAGAGTTCGACTTCGAATGGACGTAAGGAGACCATTAAGAAGGGGAAGATTCATACGTATTTTGGAGGAGAAGCGATGGTTGGACTTCAAATACGAAAGGATCGTACATGTCTGCGGATGGTGAGGTAGAATTGATCACAATATGGACGAGTGCAAACATAAAAGTGTTGAAGAAAGACTAGTGGAAGAACCGCGATATGGGCAGTGGTTGACCTTCAAGCCTCCCCCGCGGAAAAAGCTATTCAAAACCTCCCCTCGGGAGGTGGAAGAACGGCTGGACGAAGACAAAAGCGTGGAAGGTTTGCTATTTTACTCAAGTAGGACGAATTCGACGAAGAATGTGTCGGATTCCGAGATGGACATAGAAGATGAAGTCAATAATATGAGGGGTAGCCAAGGTGTGATCATACACGACAATCCATTGGGGGGGGGGGCAGGGATTGCTAAAGCAGTTATGGGGGAAAGGGGGGAAAGGCAAGGAGACGACGGCTCCAATGGCAGAAAGAAAGAGGAAGAAGAAACCCACTGAAGCTACAAAACCGACACCTAGGAAGCAATATGAGAAGAGGAAGCAGAGAGATAATGTCAACAGTCCTAACGATAGGAGGAAGACAGCAACCACGGTAAACTCCAACGCAATGAAGGGAAAAGGAGGGGACAGTATGGGTGGAAGTTCTTCGGTTTCCGATTTTCGGATTCCACAAATGGAGAAGGGTGCCATGATAGACCCTAACGCATTATTGGCGACGACTGCTGAGCAGCGTCGCCAGGCACAATGAAACTCTTAAGTTGGAACGTGCGAGGGCTTGGGAACCCCCGCAACGTTACTTCTCTTCGCGATATCGTGAGGAGAGAGAAGCCCAATATGGTATTTTTGATGGAAACTCGATTGTATGCAAGAGAGATGGAGGCAATAAAGTTCAGGTGTGGGTATGCAAACGGGGTTTTTACCAGCTGTGATGAACGTCGTGGGGGCCTAGCCCTTATGTGGGATAGGGAAGTAGATTTTTCTCTATACCGATGTACTCGGTTTTTTACCAAAGGGGAGGTGCAGTCCGATGGATCGCCAGTTCCTTGGATCTTTACGGGCTTTTATGGCGACCTAGAAAGATCCCAACGTCACCATTCATGGGAGTTATTGTCTCGCATTAGGCCAGGGGACCAGCCATGGCTAGTGGTGGGGGATTTTAATGCCATAACTTCTAATGTCGATAAAGAAGGTGGAAGAGAAGTCACCTTGCGACAAGTAGAATAATTTCGTAACGTTTTGCAAAAATTGGAGTTGAGAGATCTAGGGTTTACAGGTAATCAGTACACCTGGTCAAACAACCAACCCGATGATAAAGCAATACGCGAGCGAATAGACCGTTGTGTGGCAACAGACAATTGGATTGATAAATTCGGGAGAGCCCGAGTTAATCATCTCGTAGCAGATACATCAGATCATGTACCGTTGGACGTGATAGTATCGGAGAATAGTAGAATAGAAAAGGTGAAAAGGCGCTTCCACTTGGAAGCAATGTGGTTCGAGAACCCTATGTGTGCAACGGAGATCGAAGACGGGTGGAAGGGAACAGCAGGGACAGTTTCGGAAAAGTTGAAGTCAGTATCACAGAGGCTCCAGCAGTGGGATAACAGAATCTTCGGGAACGTTCGTAAACAATTGAAACAACATAGGTTGAAGCTGGAGTACTTAGGGGGGCTTCCCCAGTCCACTGCAAATCTACGGGAGGTGACAGAAACGAAGGAGAAGATATCAGCCTTGTTGAAAAATGAAGAAATAATGTGGCGACAACATTCGCGGGCATTGTGGTTGAAAGCTGGCGATAGAAACACGAAGTTCTTTCACAGAAAGTCAACAATTCGAGGAGCCCGAAATAAAATAGTTGGAATTGAAGATCAGCAAGGGAATTGGGTCGACGAACCAGAGCAGGTAACGAAGATTATTGCGGATTACTTTACCAATATTTTCTCTTCTAATAACCCTTTAAGGGTCACTATGGAACCTCTGTTAGCCAATGTAGATGAACTTATTTCCTCGGCAAGCAGGTCAATGCTCGATAAAAAGTTTAAAGCAGCCGAAGTCTTAGAAGCAGTCAAGTATATGCCGGGGCAAAAAGCACCGGGTCCAGACGGATTTCCGGCAATGTTTTATAAAAAACGTGGCATGTAGTTGGAGACGATGTGACTAACACATGTTTGAAGATCCTTAGTGAAGGAGTAGATATGGGAGAATTCAATCACACGCTCATCGCACTCATTCCCAAGATTAAACTAGTTCGAAAAGTTTCAGATTTCCGACCTATTTCACTTTGTTCTACAATTTATAAGATAATTACAAAGTGCATGGCGAATCGGTTGAAGTTTGTCCTAGATGAACTAATTGCTGAAAATCAGAGTGCCTTTGTCCCGGGAAAGCTTATCTCTGATAATATTTTGACTGCCTTTGAGGTATTGCATTCGATGAAAACAAAGAAGGACAAGGATGGTTTAATTGCTTTAAAGATTGATACAAGACTTACGATAGAGTAGAATGGGATTTTCTACGAGCAGTTATGGAACGGATGGGATTTGGTTTTAGATGGATCACTTTAGTCATGAATTGTATTTCATCGGCTACTTACATTCTGGAATATAAATGGAGGTGTTCAAGGGAAGATCGTACCAGAAAGGGGGTTGAGGCAGGGATGCCCATTATCCCCTTACCTATTCCTTCTGATCAGCGAGACGTTGTCACGTAGCTTGACGAAGTCAGTAGAAGAGGGGCAAATCTCTAGAGCAACAGCGTCAAGGAACGGGCCAGTAGTGTCACATCTGTTCTTTGCTGACGACAGTTTAATTTTTACAAAAGCTACTGAACATGAATTAAAAAATCTTCTAGACTTATTACAGTTTTACGAAGATGCATCAGGACAAATGATCAACCTCCAAAAATCTGCCATGGTGTTTTCCGAAAATGTCAAAGCAGATAGACGGGAATTGCTGAGTTCTCTTTCGGGGATCCCCACAGTGAGAAGCCATGACAGTTATCTCGGGCTACCTACAACATTCGGCAAGAAGAAAAAAGTCACTTTCCAGAAGATTATAGAAAGTATTTGCTCAAAGCTAAAAGGGTCGAAGGAGAAGACACTATCGGCTGCAGGAAAAGAAATCCTCATTAAAGCGGTAATCCAAGCAATTCCTAATTACACAATGAGCTGTTTTCTATTACCTACTAGTATATGCCAGGATATGGAAAGAATTATCAGACAGTTTTGGTGGGGAGATGAGCAAGATAAAAGGAAAATGCACTGGCTGAACTGGGAGAAGCTAAAGATGAACAAGGAAGTAGGAGGACTTGGTTTCAAAGACTTTCATAATTTTAATATTTCGTTGTTGGCGAAACAAGCGTGGAGAGTGATGAAGAAGCCTGAAAGCCTCCTCAGCAAAGTTCTACGGGCTAAGTATTTCAGAAACGGGGACTTTTTACACTTTAAACAAAAATCACAAATTTCGTTTGTGTAACACCCCTATTTTTCGAGCCGACTCTAAGTGCAATATCAAGACTTTGGGGGAGAATTTGTAAATAGTTTGTCACGACTTTAAAGTTTGAACTTCGGAGTGTTTGCAATATTTGGGAGTCGTTAGAATGATTTTGGAGCACTAGCGATGGTCGGGATGGTTGTGCAATTCTCTGAAATTAAGTAGAAGCTCTAATTCTAGTTGTACCCAAAAGTCTAGAAAACTACACTTTCACCCCCCTATGCATGATAGCCATTTTTCATTTTCTCTTGTGAGAGCTTACCACCTACCCCCATGAGGTGGTAGCTTCACACCAACATTAAATCATCTCAATACAGTTGAGTTATCTCTCCTCTCACCATTTTTTTTCCTTTTCTTCTTCTTCATGAACCACCACCAAGACCACCTCTACACCACCACCTCCCACGGTGGAACCACCAAAACCACCACATACCTTCACCTCAAGCCAACCTGCTGCTGCTGGGAGGTCGTGACAACATAGGAATGAAAAACCCCAAGTCAATTTTGGCGTTCATCAAGCTGTGACTTCGGAAATTCGATGGTAACGTTGAAGAACCCTAGCCCGTAATCATTCCAATTCCTCTTACTCGTTGTAATTCAGCTCTTCTAAGTCGTATATTCGTGTTTCTGAGGTTGTGGCGAGCTCAGGGGTACTCAGTTTTGTCCGTAACTCGTCAATTTTCGTCACAGTCGCCGGAATCTGGGCATTCTTTCGCCGGCATCTTCAACCGAGCAGTGGCTGCGGCGGTAAGCGCTAGTCCTTGGTCTTTTCTCGAATTCTTCCACATCCCTGTGGTCTTTAGGCTTCATAGGACTCATTAGTATATCTGAAAACAGCTTTAAACACGGGAAATCGTGGGGGCTCGTCCGCTTGTTTGCCGGAATCCGCCATGGTCGCCGGAAAAGCGCCAAGCTCGGTACGGCTTCGTTTCTTGCTCAATTTGATCGTTTAAAAGCTTGTTCATGCTCCTAATCATGTCTAGAACACGTTTAGATCACCTAAACATGACTGTAACAACAAATTATACGGGTTTGATTCGTGCATGTTGAGTTTTCCGACTTGAAAACCTGCCCTGTTCATGAGTCGATAACTCCCTCAATTCTTGACCAAATCATGCACCGTTTCTTCCTGTGTAATCCTGGGTATGTTAGCTACAAGTTTCGTTTGAATTTCATGGTCTAATATAATCTCTAAACCCTCTGAAATCGGGCTTGAACATGGCCAGTGAGTGTGGTACTCGCTGTGTTCTTGGCTGTGAGGGCTCAAATTTTTTCTAAGTATAGGAGGCTATGGTGAAACACCCATTTTCTAACCCTTGTATCTTCTTCAAAACTTAATGAAATGTAGATCTGTTTTCTCCTGTGTAAAGCTGGTGTATAATACTTCATTTCATCGTCTCTGGGTCATCTTCAAATTTATAACGGATTTCTCACAAAACGAGCCTAAAGTTGCTAGTTTGAACTCGCGAAGCACTATCGAATTTTTCTAAGTATTGAATCGTAATTTTCATCCCACTTTGACTAGCGATATCTCTTTGTATACTTGGAGTTTGTAGGAGTTAAAATATGTTCTGGAATCCTTGAACTATCGTCTTCAAAACCCTATTCTCAGATTTTCAAGTATCCCCCTCAATTGATTACAAATCAGCTCTAAAGTTGACTAGTTGAGTCGATTTTCTTCTATGTTTGACTTTTGAATTCGACACTCTAAAGGACATTTCTAGCCTTAGTGTTCTTCACGAAACTTGCTCGTATTCATATTATGAGTCTAAATATCATGTTTGACCATGTTTGACTTTTCGCAAACCCTAGTTTGACTGAACTGTATAGGAGGGGCAAAATAGTAATTTCACTTAAACTTTGAATTGAGGTTAGTTTAGTAACTTGGAGTTTGTCAGCATGTCTTGTATGCGTTTTTGGAGTACTTGTCTGTAATTCTGGTCTAGGGTTGACCAAGTCAAATGTTGGGGTCTTTTTGCAATTTTACTAAACTTTAGGGGCCTAAGTGCAATTTATTGAAAGTTGTAGATTTCGATGCTAAGTTCATATGGGAGAGTTAAGAGTCATTCTTGCATGTTGTTGGGCCAATATGAGTATAATTTGGAGTCCAGGCACAGTCAAGGACTGTATTCGAGAGTTTTGAGGTATCAGGGGCATTTTGGTCAAGTTAGCTTGCATGACCAGCATTTTATTGAAGTATTGCATACAACCTCATATAGAGGGTAAATGCTAATAGACTGTATACTTGACTTGTTTATAACCAGCCGGTGTTGAGGACCGTTCCACGATAGACGTATGTGCTCGTAGTGCCGCTTTGACTATACGACCCGGATCCAATGTGAGACGAGAGTTGTAGGAGTGCTAGCTTTGCGTTGCGCCTTTCAAGGCTCAGAGGTAAGTACATATGTACGGCCTTTTCATATCAAAATGTGCGTTTTTGTTTGATTCAACTGAATGTTTGTTATATGAAATAGTATGAGAATGCATGTTTTCCACTCAAAAGTTGTTAAACTATTTTATTCATCTCCTTTGAGAACTCTCATAAATTACTTGTGAAATTTTGATATTTCGATTCTGGTTATGTGAAAGAGAAGAAATAAAATACCTCTAATAGACTTAGGACGATGTACAGAGTACTGTTATTAATGGGAGGCGTCAAGCGATCCTCCATTTTCTTATGGCTAAGACCATTGAAGCAATGCTTCTTATTATTGGATAGAACGTCAATGTTCAAAAATCCGCCCCCGATGAGCCAAAATGTACCAAGTTATTGAGGCCAAGGGTTTTATAGAGCTATAGAGTGCTACTTATACTTGTAAGGGTCACTACGGTATAGGGGTGTCGACACTTAAGGCCTTTTAGCTAATGTTGTGAGCGGGGTTGACGAATGGGCTCCCTTAACGCTCGGGTGAAATAGGGTTTGATAGACCCTAGAAGGAACCCTTAGTGATTATTTCGTGATCCCTCTGTTTACATCGATCCTGCTGGTGGCTGTTGACACGCCTCAGCTAAATTAAACTGTTGATTGAAGTCGAAATTAAAAATTGATTACTTTATTAATGTTGTTTGAGGCTCTGGATTGCCCTAATCAATTGAAATGATTTGAAATGATTTGGCTACTCATGAACTAAGTTATTCTCTTAAATGGACTTGTTTACTCTGGATATGTTACCAACTACTCGTGGTTTCTCAATGTTATTAAATTTAGAGGTTTTTGTTACTCGTTTACTTCCAGTTGTTCCAAATTCTCCAACATTATAGCTTTACTATTTAAATCTTCTAATTTGTTTCAACTCATGCTTCCGTGTCACTCGTTGCTTTACATGTCGTAGTATGTATTTACTCACTTTTTACTGATTATTTCTTCAAAACTGCGTCGGCATTTGCCATTTTAAAACCGCAGGTCGTCAATCAAGTTTGGGGAATGGGAACGCGGATCGAGACGAAGAAGTATAGCTGAACTTAGATCACTTAGTAGATCATAAATGTTATGTTTTAAATTGTACTTATTATCAAAATTTTGTTATGTACATTAAGCGAAATGTAATCTTAATAGTATATTTCTACTTTTGGTTGTCGATTGTCTCTTTAGCCCTGAACCGAGATCCCGGGTCGTTGCAGTTTGCCTTTCGAAATATCCTAGCCGGTCGTCAATTACTGTTGAAAGGTCTAGAGTGGAAGATATGTACGGGCGCACAAGTGAATTTGTTCAAAGACAAATGGATTCCGAGAAGCATTACAAGTGCAGTAATAAACCCAAGTCTAGATTATGCGAATATGAGAGTTTCACAGTGCATAACAGATGGGGAGTGGAACGAAAACCGTTTGCGAACTTACCTCTGGGAAGTAGATGTGGATGACATCCTGAAGATTCCAATAGAAGGGCAATAAGGGAAAGATAAAGTCAAATGGGGTATGACCCCTACCGGAGCTTATTCAACATCAATAGGTTACAAGCTTCAAAATCAAACAATGGGTGTCTCGGGAGAACCCTCTACTGGTACAAATAGACCCTGGTTCAAGAACATTTGGGCGATGAGAATCCCGAAGAAATTAGCCTGTACTCTGTGGAGATTGTGGCACGATTCACTACCAGTAGCAATTAAGCTGAGAGATAGGGGGATTACCGTACTAGTATTGTGCTGTGCGTGCAAATCGGCCCCAGAGACGGCGGACCACTTCTTCCGTCGGTGCTCCGTTACGGCTAAAGTGTGGAGAGAGTTCACAACCATTAAGTCCGACCAATCAAGAGTCCAGAACATACAGAAATTGATTGAAGAGGTCTTCACGCAACACTCGAAGAAGACTAGAGAGATCTGGGCAACAGTGGCTTGGTGTTTATGGAATAAGCGAAACGACAATCAATTTAACGGATCTGATTTCACTGTGGATAGAGTAGTAGACAAAGTCAAATTTCATCTAAAGGAATTTGGACTACTGACAGAGGTTGAAGGAGCAGGAGGGGGAGCAGAGATTCAAGAAGAGATTCAGTTGAAACCTCCACCTGAGGGATGGACGAAAATAAACACTGACATCGCATGTGCGCCGGACAGAAACGTCGCCGGAGCTGGTTGTCTTCTGAGGGGTTCAACGGGGCATTTTGTTGGAGGAAGATTCGAAAGAATACCATTTGACAGCTCGGTGCTACTGCTGGAACTGCGTGGAATCGAGAAGGGACTGATTTTGGGGAGGGATGCGCGGTGTCAAAATCTTCAAGTGGAGTCAGATTCAAGAATGGCGATAGATCTACTGATGAAGTGGGAGACCAGACGAAGGAGCTTTGAAGGGAACGAGGAAATTGCTTCGGTTACTGAAAGATGTTTAAAGCTGCTTTTGGGTTTCGAGAAGGTGGAGCTTCTGCACGTATTACGAGGTGGCAATAAAGCAGCTGATGCTTTTGCCAAAAGATCCTTATTTTTCTCCAATTTTAGTTTATATACCCGTCATCCGGATTGGGAAAATGATGTACTAGAGAACGATAGATTGGGTATTCTTTGTGGCGTTTAATGAAAATCTTTTCTCTCAAAAAAAAAAGGGAGATGCATATTTAATTGCCGGGATTGTGTATGCTAGTAGCACAGGTGGGAGTGAAGTTTTATATAGTTATTCTGTTCTGATTACTGAGCTTTTCTAATAAAAATATCTTTACTGAAAAAAAAAACTTAAAAAAGGTACTAGGCTTAAATCGTTCCACAACTTGAGTAGGCTTCATGTACTAGCACCTGTGTTCCCATATCTTTATGGACGCCATGGTTCGTACCATAGTTTTAAAAACCGGAACGGACCGGCCGGTTCGACCGGTTGAACCGGTGAACTAGTGCCTAACCGGTTCGGTTAGAAATTTAGACCGCCTATGCAGCAAACGGTCAAAACTGGTCGGTTTTTACCGAACCGTTGAACAGGCTGATTTTTTCCGTTTTTCCGATTTTTGCATTAAAATACCAAGATTCCAAAAAAATCCTTGGGTTGCCATTAAAATTGAGGCCAGAATTGTACTTTCAATTAACATATTAATTTCTTACTAACCCGAAGTGACTACCCATCTCCTGAATCAACAGAGACCACCTTTTTCAGCGTCCACAGCCGCACGAGTGTACATCATAGCTCCTCCCTCCGTCGCTCCGTCGCCCATTGCTTCGTTACTTTGTCGGCGGCTTGTCTCTGCGCTCTCCGACCGGTCTGAACTCTTAACTCTCAATAAGTCCACAAGTAAGTTACGAATCTTAACTCCCTTCGACAATAATCATGGATTTCTTGCAATTGGTCAACAAATTTAACTTCTTTCATGTTTATTGTTGCGTATCGGTGTATGTGAACTGTGAATTTCAGTTTCATTTGTGTCAATTTCATTATCAGTTTATGTGTTTTGGACTAAGATGCAGAGGCATTTTCTTGTATTAGATTGGTATGTTGGATTTTGGAATGCAAGATTCACTGATCATCTTGTTCTTGTCAATTTTAATTTCAATTTTTGTGTGTTTTGGTCTGTTTCTTTACTGATTTTTTTTCTTCAAAACTTGTTGTTGAAACTTTCAGTTTCAAACTTACAGTTTTTTTTGTCTTTTGGATTGTTTCTTAATTTCTTTCATTCATGTCAATTTCAGTTTGTTTGTTGCAATTGTTTATTAGATACTGAACTTCATTTGTTCGTTTTTCCATAATGGCTACGACAGGAACTCAATCAACAAGAACTCAGTTTCAGTTTGTTTGTTGCAATTTTTTATTTGATGATGTTTGTGAATTTATGTTGTTGGCCGTATTGCCATATACATACTTTTTAAAGTATTTGGTTCATCTCATTTTTATCTATGTACTAGGTTCACTCCGCGCGCGTTGCGCGCGGCGTGCCATTGCACCGGGCGTTGTCGTTCGGCTTGGAAGTTCACGCTTGTCTCACTGTATGTGCAATTGAAATTCATGTGTCGCAGTAATAGTATAATAGAAATTGTTTTTAATTTTTTCTAAAAAGAAAACATCAAAATCTATGATTTGATGCAACAAATTGGTATTGCGTGTAATAATCATACGTAAGCAAATTGATATTGACATTTAGTAATGTCACTGAACGTGTTTTTGATTTCACGTATTTTTCTTAAAAAAAAATTATTTTTACAATTGTGTGTTTTTGGTACAATTAATTCGCACTGTTTTTCTTGGTTTTGAAACAGATACCAAACAAAATCATACTTGTTTTTAATTGCTTCTCGTAATTATGCTCTGCTGCTCTCACACAGGCCTTAATTGCTCCGCTACCACCAGAAAATCACAATTATAACCTGAAACCCTAATCTATTGTCAACGCCTAGTTTCATTTCCAATCAGTCACCGTCTGAGTCCTTTTGATTTACGTTTCATCATTTAGATCTATCGTTTCGTGTGTGTTGAAGATTTCTGCGGCAGATTTAGTGGGGTTTGCAATATCTTCTCATTGATTCAAAGCATGCATTTATTGAAGACGTGTCTCTTAGAAGATGCATGGTAATAAGTTCTGTGAATGGATGTCAACAGTTGCGATGGTCTTTTCACATTCATATTCATATATTGTATATAAGCACAAGCAATTTCCTGTGGTCATAACATAGAGAGGGGCAATGGATTCTGGTAAAGAAAGTAGTGATAGTAACTTGAGGAAGACTGCCAAGAAGAAGATGAAGAAAAAGGTGAAGAAAAGTCAGAGATATGATAGTGAGTTGGAGTTCACAGAGAGTGAGTCTTCGTGGGAGAGTTGGCATGAACATGGGTATGTGGTCGGGAAGGGGTCGGAGTCAACTATATATTCAGATGCATCGGAGAAAGATGAATTCTGGCGAACCGACACAGCTTCCTCCTATCCACTGAGGTGGACCTGTTCTTCCACTTCCGGTAGAAGTAAGAAGAAGAAAGTTAAAGGCAAAGGCACTGAAGGTTCGCGAAGGAAGAAAGCAAATTCCCCACCGGATGGTACACGAGATCAGGGCGGCAAGAGAAAAAACACAGATGATAATGTTGTGAAGTCGTCCAAGAAGAAACCAAGGGTGTAGAGGGTCTTGCATCTTTAATATTCTGTTCTCGTGAAGTGTAGTTTGATCTTAGGTCTTATGAGCAGTGTCATGAAGTTGGTTTATGTTTAGTTTGAAGTAGTTATGCAAATCTATGTAATCGTGGAATATATTTTCTCTATTAATGCACTTTTTAATTTGAGTTAATTTAATGTTTGTTCACATTGATTTGTTGTCCAATCCGAAGCACGCATCATTTGAAAGTTTGTATATCACATCGACCAGTTTATTATATCAGATTAATGATCATATTAGATGAATCACAAATCACAATATGCAGTCATAGCATTTCGAAGCATTTCCAACGATGGAACGAACATAACGTTATAAATTAGAATGAGTATTCGTTGTTGTTGTTGTTGTTACTGTTGCGGAAAGCGGTGCAAGCAAGTTTGGATTTGCACTGATACAATTGACAGATATGAATTAATGTAGTCTTGCGATATATTTACCTCGTCGATGCCGTTTTTTATTTGAATTAAATTAATATTTGATTACAATCTTTTATTGCATATTTTTAATAAAATTACGTTGCAAATTTTGTATGTTGGATCAAACAATTTATTAATTTTTTTCCCTATTATAAACTGATACGATTGATTTGCTCATACAGTAAACCGATCCTGAATCTTAATGCAGCAAATGTCATCATGCCTTGTATTAATTATTATGTTGGGAAGCAAGCTTAGATATACACTACGATGTATTTGCAAGATTATATTTATAGCTTTCCTGAACCTTTTTCGTTTTTTTTTTAACATCCCCCTCCTCGATAAGTCACACATTTAACTATGTTAAACGAAGCTCACTGGTATTCGTCGTTCGCTATGAGTTCATACCACTGGTGCTACGATGTATATTAGTTGACATATTACACATTGGATATATGACGGATGATGCATGCAATGCACTGTCAATTGGTACAACAATTTCATCGTGACCTAAGAATGCGCTGTTCGATCACCCGATGTATATTAGTTGACATATGGTTTTTTTGGATTGAATTGCCCAGAAGTTTGGTCTAATCAAGTTTTGCTATGTTCAATACATATTCTATGTCGAAAGATTAGATTCCTATCAGTCTTGTAATATTGATAAATTAAGTGAAATAACAGCTGTTAATATGTCGGAACATTAGATTGCTATCAATCTTGTAATATAGATAAATGAAGTGAAATAACAGCTCTTAAGTAAGTGAAATATAAACTGTTGACATAGCCATTATTTATTTAAACATGAAAATTACAGAATAACATGGATAGAGGGACGTAATTGCCATACAGATGAGATTGCATTAGTCTGTGTCGGGTGAGGAGGTGTAACGCTTACAACTTTCTAATTTGTCCTCGACAATTAGATCTTGAATAATATCTGGAGCATCATATAATATTTTGTAACGATCACTTTGTTGTGATCCTATAGATGCAAGCCGCTCTGCAACGCTATTGTCCAGTTTTTCGATAGGGATCAAGGCTATTTTCATTCGTCTCAGTAATGCATATCCATCATGGATCTCGCGCTTCATCGAGAGTGGAGCAGTAGTCCGCAGATGAAAGATTTTGCTCGCTTCATAGTTGGAGGTCTCAATCTTTATTTCTTTCCAGTCATTTTCATAAGCTGAATGAATACCTTGATAAATTGCCCACAGCTCACTTTCCAATTGACTGACACCATCAATCCTTCCTATGAAACCAAGCTGCCAGTTTTCATTGTCATCGCGGCAGACACCACCAATTCCACCGGTATTTGTTACCGGTGAGGTAAAGCCATGCACACTTATCCTTATCACTCCTTCCAGGTAGAGAAATAAATATTAAAATATATATCAGGTTTATATTTCAATTAATGTAGTAGGAAATATGATATCTCATTGGCTAACTAATATTGTAGAATATTATGGCAGCATTACATTTTCAAAGTACTGTAGATATGAAAACATGGTGGGAAACTTACTGCGAGGAGTCGAAATGGGAGGTGGAGGTGTTTCTTGAATTCGGGTTGCTGCAGTAACAAACTGCGAGAGTGATGGACTTGAAGCTGAGGAACTTACAATAGTTTCATTACTGATTACTTCTTCCTCAGAGACTGTTCTTCTGTGCCTTGACATTGTAACTGCTTATGCTATGAGTAGATAGTTTATGCACCTTGTTATGTTGAAGAATGGATCTATAGCTTTCTTATAGAAGAGGTGAGGTCAAATGCATGGGACATGATGCCAGATAAAACTGGACAGTTAGTCCGTGAGTTTGTCAGGAAATTTGTTTCTTTTTATTTGACTGTTTATAGATTCAGCGCTGACTTACTGTCATTGGATTCATATGTGGTATGAATCTGTGTATGAACGACAAGAGTCCCGTGAACTACTTTGTCATTGTTCACATGTCTGACAGAGGTTTTTTATTATAAGTGGTATGAATATGTGTATACAGGATGCCGACTCTCTGTGTAAACGCTATTTTGAATATATGCATTGCAATTCAAGACTTTCCAATATGTGCGATCTGACGCCGTATCCGGAACACTGAAGTTGCTGAAGTTTTTCATTAACAGGCATACTATATTGGATGTGCAGATGATATCCAGTTGCGGACGAAAGAAATTGTGTAAGTATTGAATTCACCGAGGACGTTCTAACTTTATAATGTCAGAAATGATTTCTTCGTATTTACAGACGATGCTGTGACATACTTGTGAATCTATTGTTGTCTGTAGAATAAAATAAAAAAAGTCGATAATGTAAGAAGCATTAGTAGTCGCTTTATTATTAGTTGCGGTAGAAGCACGAAGTGATACAATTTCTAACATAACACAACGAAGAGGAAACATGATTGTGAATAGTGCAATGCATTGTAGCAGGAATCAGGCAAACATTCAGTGCTCTTTCTCTGCAGATGTTGAGTTGCATTGTCTTGGATTGTGCATGGAATATCAATTTCTTTACCATGCATACTCAACTTGCTTCACAACCCATTTAGTTATCCTGTGGTTGGTTGGCTGGGTGCATTTGAACACGCGAACATACACATTTTCATCTGCATTCTCCATGTTCAAGCCGACCAGTAGAGCTTCTTGTTCCTGAGAATAAAATGCCGTTATTTTGGTACTACATAAGTATGAGCAGTTGCAAATTTCATATGAATAAGTAGTGCGTTATGGTTGAAGTTGTTCGGGGCAAGTTAGGCAATACCTGTGGTGTCATTGCTGCCAGATTTTCAGCTGTGTTTCGGAGGAGGGTCTCCGCAGCCTGGCCGAAAATCATCACATCCATTATTCCAGTGTCATCTCGCAGTTCCACCATAACTCGGCATCTGTGAAAATGGTATGTAATCATATTATACACAAATGTATTTGTAATGTGTGAATTGGTAGTGTTCAATTATAGTCAATGGATTTGGTTAATTTTAATGCATTTATCAGGTATGAAATAATCAACCTGGGGCTCGTGTTGCATTGGATGTCATTACATACGGGACAGTATGGACGTCGACGTTCACGATTGCAACGGTTGCATGCATTGAACCAAGTGGTTTGACTGGTCGGAAAGATCCGTGTTGATACCTTAAGCCAGGCTTCCTCATACATAGGCTTCTCGGTGTTGGATGTATCCGGAGAAACAGAAATCAGAACGACGCATTATGAAATAAACATGTTTGAATGAAGTTAAATTATGACTAAGAGGAAAGATTGAAAAGCAACGGGGAGATATATCCGAAAAGAAGAATGCTGTGAAAGATTGTGCGTAAAAAATAATTACTGGAAATTGAGAAGCCGAAAGTATACGCAGATCAAAAATATTATGACATAGTTGGATATCTTGGAATTTCATACATTCTGTGATAAAAATAATTGGAGGTTGTGTAACTTTACCAATGACGCACGAATATCTGCAATCTTCGACGGCATCATCTTCAGAATACAATGGATTTGTTAGTTGTATACTGATACAACTTCTGAATCTCAATGGTATTGCTTGCAATTTGATACTGATTTTAAACATGGGAAGCAGTTCTTATATAGTGAGTTCTTCTCTAACTGTGCTCACATTTTCTGCAATATATAATTAATGTAATTCATAAATTCGATGTAACCATTGCAAGTTGAATTTTCATCCTGTTATTTCATATGTGTTGATCATGTCTTGAATTGACAGTTCACATTCGTAGTTAATTTCCTGTGCAATTTGCAGAGGTAGTCACATGATCGTGATTACTTCCGCACTATCTGATCAGCGGGTGCTTTCCAAGAGGGTTCATATATCAATGAGTTATTTGGAACCTTGTTACCTAATTGCAGCTGAAATTGAAAAGAGATGCTATGTAGAGACCTCTGCCAACCGTTCAATATCTGTGACTCTGTGTGTGCAGATTCAGTATGTAGACAGGTATAGTTCTTCTTCATGACCTGGTAGATATTGAAACAAATGCATTCTCTGGAGTTTGCATGTGTGGAATCTCGAGGCATTGAATTCTACAACAGCATGTGAGTGTTATAGTTTGATAGTATTCAATCCAATGTGGCAATTGAAGTGCTGTTGTTATCTGTGTGCAGGATTTGGCTTAATTATTACTGCAGCTGGAATTATTAAGCTAGGTTGTGTCTGAAGATGCTAAGTTCAATTGAAATAAAAGGAACAGAGATAGTTACTTTGATATGCGTCAATATATATGAAACAGAATGTAAGTTAATGCATTAGATATTAAGCAAACCATAGACAGAGCTTTGAAATACTTGATACATGATGCATGTCATCAAAGTAATAGTTATATCGCAACATTAGGTTGTTATGTTTTTGCAAAGATAATAACATAGAACAATACTGGAACAGGTAGCCAGAATGACAATATTAAAAGAGATGTCTGGTTATTCTTATAACATAGTACTTTCATACGTTGAGGCTACGCTGGAAACACTTTCACCCGAAATTTTGGCATGCTCGGATCAACTAATTTCACGGCACATGCATCTCCAGTACGTACATTAGCGCTTCTGGTGAATTGATACCAAGAGACTCGTCTCTTGTCGCTGTTCTCTCCACCTGGGAATTTACAACGGCAGCTCCAAGTTGCATTACTGGAAGTCCCTGTAATGTACACAAGCGTTGTCCGCTCTTTCAAATACGCCCTGCTGAACTGAGCTGGTATATTCTGTGATGCGAACATCAGGTTGTCAACCGCTATCGTTGCAATTGAATATAATACCACTGTAAATGGAAGTTAACATTGAAAGCTTACCAGTCCACCAGACGATTCCAAATGGGACTTCTGTATTTGAACAGCGAAACATGGCTTGTTGCAGTGAGCCTTGTAAGAATCAGCCTTCTTCAATGCGCGAGTAGCTGCACGCTTTCTTGCATTCAGAATAGAAGCTCCAGCACTGTAATCTAGCTCCGATGTAGTGAGACCATAGATTGTCACTTTGAATTTCGAATGTCCCTGGTACTTGAAAGTCAGCATGTGCCCATATGACAGCGAATAATGTGCCGAAAATTCCTTCCACCCTGTTGTAAGATATATGTCGTTGCCTCTACTTTTCATTTTAATCTCCCATACCCGGCCATCTGGGATTACATGCTCTGCATTAATTCCAAGATTGGATCGATGACGTTGGACGAAGTCATCTGGCAATCTCTGCAGTGAATAGATGCTTGATATCTTTAATAAATCTACCTCTTATTACAATTAATATTAATGTTATTCAATCTCATTTCTTTCAGAAAAGGTACATATATATATATATATATATGCGACATAAGGCCTACCAAGTTCTTGTTGTCTTCATCTCGATCCGTGATAACTCGGAAGAATTTCATTTCCAGATAGCTGCACGAAGAATATAGTGATTTGTATTACTGATTGTGGCATAGGGAAGACGATCTAAAACATATGCATTTTAATGCGTTCTCTTCATTTATGCTATATTAGCGATCGGTTGTACACAAGTTGCGATATGTTTATTCTGTCTTGCGTGGGTAGCAAAATTTAGTGCCAGTAATGGGGATTGAAATCCATGTACGATTATTTACTGAAACTATGAATGGTTAATGTCAGTGCAAAGTAATTTGCATGTGATATTTCCTCAGCTACGTCGTAATGAATTCACACAGTGATGCTAATTCTTCATAACTCTTCATACGTATAATAACAATACGCAGTGGGAACTATCTGGGAAAAGTTAATTGTACTTAACATGATTGAACCTGCACCCTTTTTTGTATAAGGTGTTAGATTAATAAGTTTTGTGTTTACTGAGCTGCTATTTTCAAGAATTGAAATTTCTGGACTATCATATTATTGTATTAAATATTCAGTATTTGAGTAGTTGATGGCCTACATATATTGGTAGAATATCCATTGGTATTAATTGATCTATATGTTTGCTAACACGATTGGATAAAGTATGTTTGCTATTTTACGCACAAGGTTAATTGTATATATCTGCAAAGGCTGTCTTGTGAAACCGCACGTTCCATATGACTACGATTTCATCTATTAGTGAGATTAACAACAGTAAATTCATAAACCCTGTACTTACAATTTTACAACATTTTTTTTTCCATCATTTTTTTTTATTTCTTTTTTCCTCACTATCCAGCCAAATATACCAATGTGTGTCTGAAATTGAAACAAAATATGAACTTCTTATCAACAAATAGATTTACATACGTTCGGTACCAATCAGACAGATTTCGTCCATACGTGGAGTTTACTATTTATAGATCAAGACATTGATAGCAGATCTGGAATAGAAATCACTAATATAACATATGAAAGCAGTAGCACCCGATAAATGGCAATTATTTGTTCATGGCAGGGAATGAGTATGAGTAATGTAAGTTTTTTTTCTGTGAGAGATTATACAGACAAAGGATATGCTATTTGGAATCAGGTACCTGTAGAGTGATGATATTGGGACCTGTGACTCGCCGAGATCTGATGAATCGAGATGAGAGAATTTGTCAACTAAACAATCACGAATAGCAATACGGTGAATAAGTAGATCGCCATGACAAATACATTATGACATCGAGTACCTGTTCGAAATTACGGTTGGGAGATAAGTCCGAATACCTGTTAGAGAAAAGTTAGAAATCAGGGAAGATTTGGATGGGAGGATGAAGTTGAAAGGTCTTCTTACCAGAAGAACGAAGTTGGGTAATTGTAAATCTAGGATGTGGATGTTGTTTCTTGAAATCTTAAAGTTAGCTCTGCTTTTTAGGTATCAGTGATAAATTTTTATAATGTTATTTTTGTTTGTGTTTCACAAATTGGGTGTCCATAACCACTATAGTGATTCTCTTTTGTAATAATCTTAATTAAGCTTTTTGCTAACTGACGTTACTTTTTAATGTTATGAAGTAATGAATTTTATCTGGTAAATTGTAATATTAATATATAATATGTGCCCAGTTTATGACTTCAACAATGCAGACAAATTAGAAGATTATATCTGGGTGTAATATATATATACGCGACGCAAAGTTCATTATGTGAGGTATGAAACACATATTAGCAAATTACAACAAACGGAGAACTTTATGTGGAATAATATGAGGGAAATACTGTATCTCCATTTGAGCTTTTATTATTCTTATTTTAATCAGATGTGTGCATTTGGAAATGGCATGATGATGCAGTAAGATGATGCAGAAGTTTCTACGTGGACCAGTTCAAATGGAAATTGCAAAAACCTTACATGTTTAACTCTAGATAGACTAAGAATTGCAAACTAACATGATTGAACGGTTACACTGCAGGAAGAGCAAGAACCGAGGTCATTACAGGGAAAAAAAAAGAAAAAAAAAGGGGAAAAAAAAGGAAAGAGATGTTACAACTTGTTGACATGCCAAAATTATGAGGCATAAGTTCCTACCAAACGGGTTCAACGTAGTAGTGCAAGAGTACCGGAAACACAACATTTAAATTCGACCACCCAGAATATCTTAACAAATTCATTCCCTGTTAATCCTCTGCTGTGGTTGTTGGAGACCGGTTTCGCTTGGATCCCGATGATGACGTGCTGGATGCTACTGACCTCCTACTGGCAATGCTCATTTCTTGCAGTTTTAAAAGAAATTGAGTCTGGATCTCGAGCTGCTGTTGCTTCAGAAAAGTTACTTTTCCCAGTATTTGTATTCGTCGCTCCACTCGTTGAATTTCCTTTTCAATATCTGTGATCGTTTCATCAACATTTTTACCACTGTTGAATATTTTGCGACAGATAGCTGCCCCCTCGGCTCTTCCTCTTGGAATACTGCGTGTTTCTTCGGTTACGCTTGGCTCAGTTGCAGTGTTACGCCAGCTTTCCATTGAAATATATCTGCCATAATTTCGATAATTACGAGCCAAAATAAGGTATATATTTGTAATGGTAATTTGTTGCAGTATCTAACTTACTAACATGGATTACCAACACAACACACGTCGTTGAACCGGCAATACAGAAGTGGATACTAATCTTGCATCCAGATTATACTTCCCCTAGTTATCTGCACATTGTAAAGTAACTTTGTTAGATTTCTGTTTGTGGAAACAATATTTTCAATTTATGCTAGTATATAATGGTTACCTTCAAGTGTTGCTGAGCAGATAGTTGAAATTGCGGAATACTAATTTATATCTGTTCTTTCGACTTGGTCTCCAATAAATGTCAGAATTCTATTGACAAGTGTCTTCAACCAATTTTTTCACTGTTTTCAAATACAGATTACATTATAGCTGTACTGGGTGAGTTGATGCATTGGTTCCTAGAAAGTCATGAATGTCAAACAGATTTTAGCAGCCACATGTCTGGCATGCATGCAAACTGTGTTGTTGCCTCTACTAATGGCTTACTCACATTGCCTTCAATTTTCTTTCACAATGTGCTGCATTCATTTCAAGAGCAGTAGGGATTTCTATTTTTTTCCAACTGTTTCCTACTTTCTGGCTGGAAGCCATAAATTACCACATATAAAAATTGATATAGGAAATATTACTCATAGTATTATTATATTTTCGTGGAATGTAGCTATAAATTTGATATGTTGCATTTCTGATGATTTGTGGGCGTATTTATACAAAGGTCAAATAGAAATAACAATATAAATTCATTCTCGTGCATATATCTCAATATATGTAATTAAATGTATATTATATCATACACAGCAACAACTAATTTGTCTGGGATAGTACTTCAGTTTATATGCAGCTCCATTCATAGATGAACTGATTTTGTAAATATTAGATCCGTGTAGATATTGGACGAAGTATTATAAAAAACCCTTTTTTTTGTTTTTGTTTTTTGTTTTTTTTTTGGGTGGACACTACTTAACCAAATTCCAATGACAACTTGGAGTGGTAAAAGTATCGGAATTCGCCGAAATTAACAACATTACATTACACAAATTATTGATGATGTTAGTGTTACAAAATGGACCAAGTACAAATGCTAAAACCAATTACTACGCTCTACGGTATGTCTTCCCTTTTTTTTCTTGCTCAACAATATCCTGAACAGGTTCAGGTAGACCCATTGTTTCGAATGCATAACATCCATCGTGATGTTTGAAAGCTACACAGAGCGCATCTGCCGCAGAGTTACCTTCACGATGGATGAATGTTATCAAACATGATTTGAATTTTTTCTGTAGTTTTCTAATTTCTTCGATTTCGGAACAAACATCTTCTGGGAATACATGAGAACAAACACCAATTATGTGGTCAATAATGTTTTTGGCATCGCCCTCTGCCCATATATCAAGCCAGTTCCGATCTAATGCATACCTCAAACCTTTGCAGAGTGCAGATGCCTCTGCAAAGTCAGAGTTCTTCTCATGCTCAATTTCAGCAAAGACATACACACAATCTCCTGTATAATTCCGATATAGACCAGCACGAACTATAGTTGGCCAGGTTGGACGTTTGTAGTCGCAGTAGAATCCACCATCGAAATTTAGTTTGATGATATGTTTTGCAGGAGGTGACCAGTGGATTCTAAGAGATGATGTAGATGGGGAACGGATCTTCTTGCTAGTTGAAGAAGAGGACGCAGTTTCATTGCCTTTATTTGGGTTCATAAAACTATGATGACCTTGGGTGCGAGTCAAATATGGATTGGGTTGTCTCGGAGGAGGCGAGTTTTCGAGGAAGAATATACATTCATCATCGACATTGTCTGAAGCATATGGCGATTGCAGATCACTTTGGTATACAAAAGGTTGCTCAGTGATTTGCGGAAGAAAATCCGATGTGTGGGGAGGGAAATGTAAAGGTACTAATAGCTGAGTGTCTGGTATTGGAATTGGTGAACCATAATTCTGCGGTGAGGTTGAGTACGAATGTGATTGTGGGTGAATATTTGACGAAAGAGGGGAGTACTGATATTGGGGAGATGCAATGGAGTTGTAATAATTATATTGTGGAGGGGAATTTGGTAGGGGAATACCTGTATTATATGAGCCATGCAGGAAATCTGTGCAGGTAGGCGGCGATGCATAGAAGACTGGTGACGTTGGACTTCGCATCAAGGGACTGTTCCAGTTACAATGTTGCGGACTGTGAGGTAGTGCTATACCTACACCGTAAGCTGCATGCATGAATTCGTTGCCACTGGGAGGCGATGCACGGAAAATTGGTGATGTTGGGCTGTGAATAACATGAAATTGGTGATTACCGGTATCATACATTGTGTTTCCAGTCATTGGATGATAGGGTAAGCCCATGTTAGGCTGCACTGTGTTGTTGGGTGAGAAGATGTGAACATAGCTCCCAGTTGGGATGCTTATTTCAGCGGTGGGAAGATCTGTTAGCAAGGTGGTTAAATTCCAGCAAGAATGCTCTTCATCAGAATTATAGCTTGACATGGTGAATAGATTGAGAAATATTTCATGAATTGCTTACAGTCAATGTTGTAACATTATATAGGAGACCTAGAAAGTGCAGATATTTTAAGTCATCTCGAAGCATGTGTATTAAATGTAGGCAAGAATATTTCGTGTTGGTTATGAAATCTAATAACTGATGCAACTCTTTGTTTTTGTTTTTTCCCTTTTATTTTTTCCTCTTCCTCTCCTCCTCACCAAAATTTTCAAGGATCATTTATTGTTTTTATTGTGTATACATGCTATTATATTATACATACGTATTAGAATTATATCCCTGCAACTGTAAGTTGTTGTAATATGCAATATCAGTTCAATGGACTGCAATTGTGAACATGCAGAACTTAATATAGATTAACATTAAACGATAGGCAGATGACGAATGTGTTTGAAAATACAATAGTTTTTGCAAGAAGGGGGGGGGGCAAAAGGCAGAGAGATAACAATGGAACATTACCATGACGTTATCTCCTTGCATTTTTTGAGGTGGACAAAACTTCTAGTGCTAGTGGATCACAGCAGAGCTTCTATTGTAGTAATGCTTCTATGTACACATGTGCTTGCATACTTGATCTGCAGTTGGGCGCGTACGCTGGCATTGTGTGAAACTATGCCGTCTCCACCTGCCGAACACTCCATTTGTTGACCCATCTGCGGTTCATGCTTGTGGATCCAGCAAGTCGAAAATAGAACATGTTCTTAACACTTGATTTATTAGCTTTAAGTAATAGCTCCTTCTGTTCCTGAAACGAATCAATGTGCTCTAGTCAGCACTGTGTTCACAAAGCACACTAACTTCTGAACTATAACATTAATAAATTATGGGTTGAAGTCGTAAGTGTTGGCTGCATACATCTCCTGTCATTGCCGACAATATAACATCACTTTTCTTAAGGACAGCCTCAACACCATGTCCGAAAACGACGACATTCAGCTCTCCAGTGTCATCTCCAATTTGAACTTCTAGACGACCCCTACAAAGCAAAAATGAATGCACTCAATACCTTTTTTCTTTTTTTTAAATTTTTCAGTCTTCTGTTTCATAGTTGCTATTCTATATTTGCCCACTGCAGATTGAATATACAGCTTAAATTGGAGAGAAGAGAATTATATCAAATTACCACGGTACAGAGGTGCAATCAGAATTGTGGCAACCAGAACAATTGAATTTTTCTCCGGTTAGATAGCTAGTTGCACGGGTACACATATTGCAAGCATGATACCATGGTCGTTGTGTTTCAGGTAAGGCAAGAACCGAAACTTTCACCCACACATCAGTGTCTACGGACTGTAGGAAATATAGAGAGAGCTGTCAACCGGACATAACAATGAATTCCCAACAATATGAGATAACTATGGCGTAAAAAATACCGGTTTTTCTGGGAGATCAGCAATCTTTGACAACTTGAATTCATTCTTCTTTGTCTTAGTATTCTTCTGTGCCAGTAATAATTCAGGATTCTTCACTTTATCAATCTTCTCATAATTTGCATCACGCCTAAGCAGGAGAAACAGATATGAGGTTAAATGTGGAAAATATACCATGTTGTCACAATTGGAAACTGTACAAGTAGTTTCATTCATATACCAGTCATTCAACTCGTAAACTCTTGGATCCTCGATATTGTGCAGGAACATAGTGGACATTGTTGTCTTCAGAGAAAAATCTACAAACAGTGGAATAGCAATTATATGAATATAATGTCGTGCAAGCTATGTTTTCATATAATGCGTTCATATTTCCATTCGGACTGTAACTGTGTAATTCCATACTCATTAATACTGATGTTAAGTGAAAGTTACCCAGATATGTTGTTGAACACACATTCGTTGCAATTACAACCGGATGAGCACTGGCCAGTATATTTAGTTTATCTCCTTCTGTTGTGGTTGCATCGTCCCATAGGGATAAACAAACTGGGACACCGCTGAAATGATATAATTGAATACAGCAGTCAATAATTGCATACAGCAAACAGCAACAGTTGAACACTACCTACTACAAAACAGCGCTCAGAAGCGGAGTACTTACGAGTCGTCCAGAACAATGACATCCCTCACTCGAGCACGACCCGCTGAATCTTTTCGGGGTACTGTCTTCGTGGACATAACATCAATGATGATGACAGCAACATCTATGATCATTGTGAAATACAAACAATACAAATAAGAGTGTGTAGTAATTATGGGAAAACATTTAACACTTTATATTAATATGGAATATCTACGTAGAAATGATGCAAAGCAGTGCATATAACTTACCAAATTTCTCACGGGAATTCACAAGAGTGCGAGCTTCTTCCAGACTTTTCAAATTATATTTGCTGCAAGAGCCTTCGTCGACCTTATCTTCAACTGCAGTTACCTCCATTTCTTTGTTAAGGACAAGGGAGAAATCGTGATCTACGTAACGGTACTTGGGGTTGACAGGTCGCACAACACCATTGCTAAACCAGTACGAATGATAGACCTGTAATTTTTTGTCGAAGTTGAGTATATCTGCATCAAATGATGTTGCTTGGATTTGTTTGCCCTGCAACTTCAACAAAAATTTATTGAACACGGAAACCGGAAGATTAAGGATAACAATTGTAAGAACAGTGGCGACAGCACATTATATTTGCCAAATTAAAGAAACAAAGAATCGGAATATTTGACCAATATCTTTGCATAAATTTAGTTACAACCTCACTGTCACAGAGCACAAAACGCTGGTACTTTGTGTTCGAAGCCTTTGCCGTCAATATCCGTGATTTTTCAGCCACACGCAATCGGAGCTTCCATTCTTTGCATTGGTCCGTCAATCCAGACAACTTTAAAATTTTACCTTCCATGATTCAATGAATTCCTACAAAAGGTAGCTGAATGGTGTTAGTATATAACATATCAAGATTTTCAACTAATGATCAAGTTTGTTTCAGGTAACATTATGGTCTATATTACTGTGCACCACACGAGTGGCATCTCTACATGATGAAACCAGCAAGCACTAACCATGGTTGGAATCTATAATGTGCTTTGTACACGTGTTGCTCTACGCAATAGATCTTTGTAGACAACATTTCGAGTTGTGCAATTAAATTGAATGCCGTCAATTGGTTCCATTAACACTTTAACTGCGGATCCTAACTTAGCTCTGGATAATGCCACATACAGTTGACCATGCGAGAATACAGGTTGTGGTAGGTAAACACCAACACGTTTCAGAGTTTGGTCTTGCGACTTGTTGATGGTCATAGCGAAGCATAGTCGAACTGGAAATTGTTTCCGCTCGAATTCTATGGGATAGTGATCTGTTTGGGACGGTCTGAGCGGGATCCGAGGAATGAACACGGATTTCCCCTTATTTGGACCGACTGCGATCTCAGCATATATTACATTAGGCAACAACTCCTTGCAAATAAGTTTGACACCATTTGACAATCCAGATGAAGGGTCAATGTTGCGTAGCAACATTAGTGGACAACCTGGCTTCACTTCTAAGTGGTGAGGTGGGAGCCCATTGGGAGTTAGTGTATGCAGGAATTCTACTGGATGAGTCGACTGATTCTCTGGCAGAGATCGATCGAAGCTATTATATGTATGAGATTGCCCTGGAAATCTACATAGCAAAATTTGATTGATTCGGTCTACGCAGTCATTCCGAGGAGTCAAAATTGCTCTTTCAGTAAGGTACCGCGGGTTCAGACAGTCAGATTGGAAATTGCAGTATACAGCTTTAATAAACAAGTCTATTGACATGCTTTCATCAATAAATGGCACGATCATCGATTTTGGCAAATCTATTGTCGCTTCATCAACATCTTGCACACTACCATTTCCAATCGAGAGGAGAAATTGGCAGAAGGTGGGATCGTCAACAGCACGCATATTTTCTGTAAGATAAAGCAAATGCATACTGGCCCATAGAGGTGAGTCAACAATGCTGTTCGAGATACATTCCTCCTTAGTGGCACGCACCGTCACAGGCAGCACCTGCCTGAAATCACCTCCAAAGACCACGACTTTGCCTCCAAATAGCGATTCATCAGAACATATATCGCACATCATACATTCAAAAGCCTCTATATTCTACTTCTTCGCCATCGTAACCTCATCCCATATGATAACTTTGGCCTCACGAATAAGATGAGCAAGAGCTGTCTGTTTTCCGATGTTGCAGATATTCTTATCCGTAGTATCCAAGGGGAGCTTGAAGCGAGAGTGCGCAGTCCTTCCACCAGGCAAGTTTGAAGCTGCAATACCAGTGCTAGCAGTAGCCAGAGCAATCCCTCCACGACTGCGGACATACGCCAGCAGAGCTCTGTACAGGAAAGTTTTCCCCGTGCCACCCGGTCCGTCAACAAAAAAACATCCACCTTTCATTTCGTTGATATGATTTGTGATTATTTTGTAAGCTGCTGATTGCGCATTGTTTAGCTGGTCGATGGCGGCCATGTCTTCGGCCGGAATCGGTACTGCCAATTCCTCTTCAATTTCCCGATTCACTGAAGACATTTCCTCACTATGACTAACTGGTAATGAAGTAATGAAATCAGTCAGTTGTCTCCCCATTGCCTCTAGAAATATATTCACTCCTTTAACAGTTCTGATAAGAATTTGAGCTTCATTTAATCTCCCCTCTTTCCGGAAATCTTCAGACAAATTCATATACATCCGATCCCACAAAGAGCGTGGATTTCCTGGTTGGCAGTACACAAGGACAGTGGCAAATAAACGCCGCAATGTCTGAGGCATTTGAAAAGTCGCAGCTTCTTCCAAACAATCTTCGAGCGCTGTGTCTTTTTCCAACAGACCGAGCTTCTCACACGCCTCACGGTATGATTCACATATGTGATTCCTGACTGTCCGCAACTGCTCGTATGATTCAGCACCTCGGACATGAGTCACTAATAATCGGAGGAAAAAGCGGTCTCCCTCTGAAGGATTAGCAGCAACAATACGTCCAATACTGTAGCCCTTCTTCCGAGGTTCCCAGCATAAATGTGTCTTATTCCACACGTAATGTTGTGGAAATTCGCTATACAGCCAACGCTTTGCACTTTTATCACGCTTATTGGTTTCAAAATATTCCGTCAACATTGTCTTTGCATACTTCTTATCCGCGGCAATGTATGGAAGCTTTGTGTATTTGTTGAAGGAAATAGATTGCATGCCAGGAAGGTGACGTGGAAGTGCAGTAACAGAAGGATACATCTCGTTCAGCGGGAACCTGAAAAGACGCCATGCAGCCTCCGGAGGTGAAATCCACCTGGCAGACTGAAAGGCTGCAATTTCATCAATACCACTTGTTTGATTTGACACAAGTTGGAACGCAATTTTATCGTGCCCTTTGTAAATATACTTGTACAGATATTTAACTGCCTTGATTGTCGAGCAAATCTCGACATTTATGTGGCAGTCATATTTCGCCAGCAAGTATGGATTATAAGGCACGACCCATCTGTTATCAAGAGTAGCTCCTCGAACCTCAACAGTGCGGCCATTGCGCTGTCGGCGATAAATAGCAAACGAATTATCACCAGTTCTTGTGGCGTTGCAAAAATCTCGAGGATATCTGTTCTTGCACCCAGTCCGAGGCCGCATGCATACATTCTTCTTGTTGTGTTCACCACAGGGACCGTGCATCATACGCCTGACAACAGCATTGTAGAGATGAAGATTGACCTTAGGATCAGGAAATTCAGCTGAGATATACCTGTCATACTCATCAGGTTGCATCAATTTTGCAAAATTTTTCAGAATCAGAAGGAAATGCACATGTGGAAGACCACGTTTCTGATACTCAATCACATACGTATAAGCCGCAATCGGGCCAAGAATTTCTCGTTCGACCAAATCACGTTTCAGCTCAACTACCTTCGCACGGAAAATTCGAGCTACTAAATCCGGTCGGTTCGATGCTTCCTCATGAGGCAGGAGCTCATCTTGGATTTCGGACCATCTAGGATTGCAAGTCATCGTTACAAAGTAATCAGACTTCCCAAACTGACGCACAAGGGCCATTGCATCTTGATAACGACGCTTCATATCTCGTGGTCCCCCAAAAAATGAAGGCGGTAGAACAACATGACGACCAATGTTCTCAGGATTCGTTTCTCCTGCTGCCAGACTATCAATTATACCTCGATAAAGTTCTGCGCGGATTTCATCCTGGTTGAAGCGCACATAATCAAGTCGACTTGTTTCCAATTTGATGTACATGTCAACAATGTATTGTTGAAGCAGACGACCGAAAAATAAAATCGAGGAATGCCGGATGCTTCGAATTTGCAAACGGTAGCAGTAGTACTCCCGGCAGGTCACAGTTGGAACCTCTGACTCTGCATCCTCTTTACCTGCATCGAGCAAATTAACAGTTAGAACATCATGTAAATATGTCTGCAAAGTAGAGAAGATTGTGTGATTCAAGAACATTGAGCATGTGCAAACCTGAACGTCGCCTCTTCCTCTTCGGCCCTTTCGCAGCATTATTCTTCGCAGGTTTCTTCTCGATACCAGTATGCCAACCAGGTTGACCATAAGAGAACATAATCGGGTACTGTAGTGGATCATAGCACCCCAAGTGGTACTTGATTGGTTCTGACCCCCCCTTCTTTCGCTGCACCAAGATATCACGCGAATACTTGCCTGCACAGTATTCATCATCTATCCAAATGCCGGCAACCTGATCTGAAGTAGGCATGTTATGGGTTCTCTGATCCAAGCCGGGATCACACCGAATACGTA
The DNA here is from genome assembly GCA_023055425.1 of Linanthus parryae. Lineage (NCBI taxonomy): Eukaryota > Viridiplantae > Streptophyta > Magnoliopsida > Ericales > Polemoniaceae > Linanthus > Linanthus parryae. The sequence continues at coordinate 7,995,089 of JALGPY010000002.1, forward strand.
TATCACAGTCCATGAGATCAGGGGTCTCAGACATTGACTGGAATTTTTCATTGTAGGGATTTGATTTCAGGATGTCAGTCAGGCAAGCAATAATGGACGGATCGACATTGCTGAACGTCTGAGATCGACAATGTAACTGATAAGCAGGATCGTAAAAATATAATTGCAGATATCTAGGTGTCTCCTCACCGGGGTCGAGGTTATTGATGTAATGATATATTTGACCCTGAACCCTGAATGTATAAATTCCTTTGCCATTTTTGAGGATTTCACGATCATTCTTCACGCCCATAGATGTGAAAGAAAACAAACTGTTGTATGCACGAATCGAAGTTCTGAATTCCTGACTTGTTGCATTATCTGACAGTAGCAATGCAGCCAGTGTATCAGGAATTTCATGTGCAGCAAGAACAACTCGGCCTGAACTGCAGCAAAATCCATCTGGTTCGTACGCAAAGAGTTTTGCCTGGCAATGACGACATATCCTTGGCTGGGGTAGCCGGCTCGGTTCAGTGGGAGGAGATGGGGGATCACGTTGCCACCTCTTTCTACGCTTCTTCTCTGCAAGACAGACACATTAAAAATAATAATCAATACCAAGGACAGACAAGAGGCAGAATATCATGACATCAGCAGGAGTATAATACTCACTCGATGGTTTAGCGCCAGTCGAAGTACCGGGAGAGCGCTTGCTGGACTCACCTGACAATGAGCCTGATGCACCACCATCACCAATAGGCTCCGATGATGCGGGAATGTCAGCTGATAACTGAGTTGCAGTGTATTGAAATAGAGGGGATGCAGGTGAGGCATGCACTGTGGGAGAAAACGGACCAGTCATAAAGGTAGAAGGAGAAAATGCCAGTCCATGATTCCGCTGACCGTTGTACACATCCAGAGCAGTGACACAGAAGCCATGCCGGACAACAATCTGGGAAGACGTAGAATCTGGCGTTAACTGTGCAGGTGCTGTGGACGGAGGCACTGATGTACCGACTCCATTTGGTGAGGCTGCAGTACAATCTTTTGCCGGGAGACATGCAATACCACGTTTACGTAATCTCTGAGATGAAACTTTCCCCGCACCACTGCGCTCACGCTGCGCATCGGATGTAGGCCGGGACACAACGGTTTTTTTCTTTCCTGTGCATTCTCGACTGTTGTTTCGACTCACACTGCTTCTGTTTCCACAGACTGGAGAAGCAGTTGAAGCAACTTTTGAAGGTCTCCCCCTCTTCCGACAGTTTCCTGGAATTGCCACGCTACTCACTGCCTCGTCTGGATTAGCAACACTACAGCCTACCTCTTCTCCATCACGAACAACAGCTTTGGGAGTCTGTTCTTGTTCAGTATGTACTTCATTACCACCGCCTACAGGCAACAAAGTTGGCCGATGATTTACTGCTTCCGAAGAAGTAGATTGTGAACCATAGGGATGCACAATGTCAACCGATGATTTTCCACGAACGATGTCGGCAACCTCTTCTATCTCAATCACAGGAGCAGCCTCATGAGCAGCGGATGAATCTTTCCTCTCACAGCTGTAGCGACCCTTTACTGATATGGTGGACGAATCTACTTGATCACGGAAAAAATGATTGGCGACAACCTTCGAGCTGTTTGATACTGTTGAATCATTGGTTCCCTGCAACCTTCCCTGAACACCGCTGGGGTCACTGTGCGAAGCTGCACCCGATCCATTCTTCCGAGGTCTTCCTCTTCTGCCACGTTCACGACAACCCCCACGTGAAATTTGTCCAGCAGATATCCCTGCTACGGCATTTCCAATTCTCGGACAATCACCGACAGCAATCCCACTCACTGGTTCAATAGCAGCAGAGTGACGAACATCATTGCCTGCAACTTCACCAGGACAGCTGCGGTGACCGGTTGTGGTTACAGAAGAAAAATCAACTTGTTCTCGAAAAACCTGATTCATTGCATCGGAACACATAGATTGCATAACATCGCAACAATCAACATCAGCACATGCATTTCCGCTGATAACATCGGCGACCTGCTGTTTTTTCAGAAGGGGGAGGTGCTGTAGGACTAACCGAGGAACTACCCCCAGCACAGGCTGTGTCAACCGGCGCAGTGACAGCAGTGGACTCTACGTGTTGACGGAAAAATTGATTCCGCACAACCGCAGTAAGATCAAATATTTTGGCATCGTTGTCTCGCTCGAGCCTATGTCCAGGCCCGTCAGTTAGCCTCTCTGAAATCGCACCAGCTTCATTTTTCCGAGGTCTTCCTCTTCTACCACGTCCACGCCCAGTCCTGCATGATAGTTCTTGAGCAGATATCCCACATTTAACATTTTCAACCTCGGAACCATCCCTAGGAGCAACTACAGTCACTGCACCACCACATGATTCAGACGATGTAAATTGCCTGGTACAGCACCCCAGAACATCAACAGATGAATTTTGAGGACTAACATCAGAAACCTCCCGTAATTCAATCACATGAGACACGGGAGCGGACTGGTGTGTTTCATTTGAGGGAGACGATATAACGGTATTGGATGAACCACCCCCAGCAGAGGGATTTTGCGCCGGCTTGGCTACACCAGCTGTTTCTATTTGTTCACGGAAAAATTGATTGCGAGCACCCGCAACATTATCAAATACTTTTGGATTGTTGTCTCGCTCCGGCCTTCCTTCAACTTCGTCACTGACCTTCTGTGAAGTCAAAGCAGCTTCATTTTTCCGGGGTCTTCCTCTTCTACCACGTCCACGACGACCCCCCCGTGAAATCTCTCCAGCAGATGTTGCATCTACAGCATTTGCAATTTCAAAACAATCCACAGCAGCAATTCCAGTAACTGCACCACTACATGATTCAGGCGGCGTAAATTGCGTAGCACGGCATCCCACAACATCAGTACCCGGATTTTCACTAATAATATGATCAACCTCGTCTACTGCAGTCGCAGAAGCCACGACGACATCAATGCATGTACCTTCAACAACACGGCTGTTTGCATTGACTGTTGGTACGGCAGAGCACTCAACTTGTTCTACGAAAAACGGATTTCGAACGGTCGCAGAAACCTCCAACACTTTTCTACTGTTGCCTACGTTGAGCATTTCCACACCGCTGCTGTAGACATTGTGTGAGGTTGCACCGCTAGCATTTTTGCGAGGACGCCCTCTTCTACCACGGCCACGACCACTACAGTCCACACTTCGTCCACCACCTACATGATCAGCATCAGGCAATGCAGAAGACGGATCAGTAGTGCCAACATATACAGGATGGATAACAGTCAATGGTGATACATCATCTCCACCAGTCACTAAATTCCTGCGCAGTCCAGGATCCTGCAATGATTCTGATTCAGCAGCTCCTGCAAGTTTGCCTGTATTAACTACTTCTAGCGTTCCCTCACCGCTACTGCATGCACCGTGTGAGGTTACACCAACTGCATTTTTCCGAGGCCGCCCTCTTCTACCGCGGCCACGACCGCCACAGCTCGCAATTCTACCACTGCATACTTGATCAACAGGAGGCAATCTATAAGACCGATCATTTGTAGCATCACATGCAGTACTGATAAGAGCTGGCGGCGGTGATGTCAGCACGCCAGGGCATTCAACCTCTCCATCAGGCAAGGAATTCCCGCGCAGTCCAGGATCTTGCAATGCTTCTGATTCAGTAGCCGGTGGACACTTGTCTGTATTAGTAGCAGACATACCTAAATTGTAAATCATCACTCAGGACACACCACAAGAAATCTAGAATCGAAAGAATTTTTTGATACAGGGAATGCTGGACATTTTCCCATTTCTTGGGACTTTTCTTTTAACCTTCCACCTCCCTCATTCTGCAACGGTCTGCTGCCGTTAGTGAATGCACTCATAATTCAATTCAAACTACTTCAAAAATTACTTATTCACTGACACAATTTAAGTGACGCACATGTTCTAACATAACATATTCATGACCAGTAATAACATTTATCTTTTTAACATACACTCCATATTATATCATATTAATCATCATATTATACGAATCACACACAACAATATGCACTCGTAGCATTTTAACCATCCAATAGAATTAGGACCACATAACACCGTATACATTTCACACATCACTAATAAACAAATCTACGACAAGCATTTCGAACTACGGTACCCACATCATTTCAGAAATTGCAGTAAAGAACCTGTGATATGCAAATAACGATGCCGACGCAGCGACCACTCAGCCCAGTAGCTCCTTCCACGGCGCTGGAAATTACAGCAGGACATGGGGGGAAGGGCGGGGGAAAAAATATAAAGAAAAAACCACCAGAAAAACCAAAAAAAAAAGAAAAATTAGATCATGCCTGAATTTCAATCATGCCATAGAGCAAACCATTCATTCGAAGATCTTACCAGGAAAACAGTCAACAATGCGGTCCGATGAACTCGTCACAACCAGCAACACATGTGTAACTCCACAAACCAGCTGGAACAGATAACCTAATGAAATTAAACATGAGATATTCAAACGAACTGAACCAAACAAACAACTGTGTAACTAAATTTTGTTCCCGGCCCGAAATACATCAAAGAATAAGTACTACATACTACAAAAGTTGACCACAAACAGGGAAATTTTGTTATGACACATAATATACGAGCTGCTGCATAGCGCAACACAATGCAGTCAGGAAATTATCAAATCATTGGTATTTAATAACACCCAACCTCCACATCAAAGTCCATATTACACCAAGCTATAAACATTTAATAGGGGACCTACAAATTGCAATCGATCTGGACATGCAACTGCAATGGAACACCTATGTACACAGAATAAACCAGATCATCAGCATTTAATAATACCGGACCCCCATACCAAACCCGATCTTACCACAAACTACACACATTTTATGCAACAACCAGAAACTGTACCCAGTCTGAACATGCAACTCCTCCATTCAACCTCCGAATGGAAAATAAATTAAACAGTGGGTAAAATTTTACAAAAATATAAATGGATAAGTAAATAAGATAAAGAAGAATCATCCAGAAACAGAGACAAAGCATTGCACATACCTCTTACAACAAACTGCAAACATGCAACTCCTACATTGAGCCTTTGAAAGACAAAAATTACGAAGAAGAGGAAGAAAAAAAAAGGGATAAATTCATCCTAAAATAGGGAGAGAGCTTTGCACATACCAGGAAAGAGATCGAAGAGAGCAGACAATGGAAGAACAGAGACATCGTCTCATTATACCGACGAGAATGTTGCGACACGTGTAAGCTGTGTGACAGCAACTTACGTCAGAGTAGTGGTGGAAACAGTACATGTACTTGGGCTCCAAGCAACAAAAGGCGGTCGTGATTCCACCAATGAGCACCGACGCAGAGTGAGTGCAAAGTCCTGAGGGAGAAAACGATGATATTACCTCAACCACTCACTATGATCGGCGTGGTAGGAAGGGTGAATAAGCAAGGGCAAAATCGACTGCTAACAAAGGGTAACTTTCTTGATCAATTTGATGACATCTCCATCAATCTAACAAAAGCTATTTTTTCCTCTCAATTTTACACCTACATCCAACTAAGAAAACAATATTACGGCCAGTAAATATAAATTGCACACCCGAACATATGGAAAAAGCATGGTTAAAATGGACAATATGGAAAAAAGCATGGTTAAAATGAAATAACCCTTAAACCAAATTCTTTATCATATCAAAGACAGAAATTACCAAAAGCTATTTTTCCCATGTATTTTAATATTTTCTTCACTAAATCAAACTCCAACAAACATATTACAGTCACGAAATCTATTGAGGACAACCAGTAAAAAGCGAACAGCAAGGGCGAAGAAGGAAATTAACAGAAATTGACATGTAAATCCTAGGACACCTCCAAATTAAAGAGCGAACAGCAAGGACAAAGAAGGAAATTAACAGAAATTTACATGTAAATCCTAGAACACATCCAAATTACAGCAACTAAATCTATTGCCAGTAGCCAATAATGCTGGAACAGGAGGGCCAGAAATGGAAGTTCACAGAATCCATTTTTTCCCATGAAATTTACACCTACATCCAACTCACACAACCAAATCACAGCCACAAAATCTATTCAGAACTTGCATTAAAAGACAAACATCAAGGGTATAAACGGAAGTTAACAGAAGCTATTTTTTTCATTTAATTTACATCTACATCCAACTAACACAACCAATTACAGCAACGAAATGTATTGAGGGCATCCCATAAAGCGGAAACAGCAGGGGCAGAACCAGAAGTTAATAGATTCTATTTTTTTCATCGAATTTACATGTACATCCAAAGCACACTACCAAATTACAGCCACCAACTCTATTCAGGACAGCTAATAAAGAGAACACAGCGGGGACAGAAATGGAAGTTAACTGAAGCTATTTTTTTCAACAAATTTACATCTACATCCAACTCCTACACCAAAATTACAACCACTAAATCTATTGAAAAGAGCCAGTAAATGACAAATAGCAGGGGCAGAACCGGAAGTTATCAAAAACTATTTTTTTCATCGAATTTACATATCGATCCAGACCAGATAACACAATTACATAATCATGCCATTGTAGCCTCAGTAAAAGATCGTTCCGCAGGAGGACAAGACAGACATTTCAATCCGAATAAATTGCAAAGAGTTGCAAAGAAGGACGTGGCAAGCTACCGTTGGTGGACATTGGCGGCGAACACACATGCAAGCCAATCAGTGGTCCACGGTGTGCAAAACGCCTAGCTGGCAAAGTGGCCATATCTTCTTTTATTATAGGTAGTATGATTACATTATTATTACATATATAAATAAAAATAATTATTATATTTTTATTAAATAAACATGCAATTGAACCGGTCCAACCGGTCCTACCATGAACCGGTGCTCACCGGTTCGATGACCGGTACAGTTCTGAAAACTTTAGTTCGTACTCAATATTTAGTATTAGCGCTATTCCAAAGGTGCACCCAAGCTCGCTTGAACACCAGGATTATCTGAAAAATTTGTCAACTTAGAGCATCTCCAACCCATTACTTTTTCCCCCTCCCCTCACCTCCCCCTCCCCCCATGGGCCCACCATTTCCCCCCTCCCACTCCCCTTCCGCCAAACTACTAATCGTCTCCAACCAATTTCTTTCCCCCACCCAAAAAATTAATTTGTAATCTATATTTAATGATTTAGAAATGAATTATTAATACCAAAAAAGTAAATGCAAAATTGTTTACCAATATCTATATATATATATATACACACACACACACACACACACACAGTGTTAATAATAATAACAATGATAATAATACTAATAATAATTATAATAATATTAACAAACAAAACTTTTATTCGAAAAAATAACGATTACAAGTACGAAAAAGTCGTTATTACAAGAAATAAAATTAAACACTAATACAAAAATGCAAGGAGTAGAGCGATAAAACACACAAATTGAAATAAACCAACCTAACAACAATTACATAAAATAGTTCTTTCGTTAGTTGAAAGGATTGAATTCTTGTTCAGACACATTGGCCGAACTTCCATAAGCACTTCCAAATAAGTTTTTCTGAATCTGTTTTTCGTAAATATACTTTCCAACAATAGTGGAGACATTATTAATTTATTAAATGATACAAAATAAAATTTATTAATCATAATAATAAAATACATTTTTTTTGAGATACATAATAATAAAATACATAATATAATCATAAAATATTAGTATGTGTAATTAAAATTATCAAATATTCAATTAATTAATCATTCCATGCAGGGGGAGGGGGAGGGGATGTCCATGGGAAAATCCCCCCTAACCATCCCTCAGCCAAGGCAAAATTTATCCCCATAGCACCCCCTCCCCCTCCCCCCATGGGGTTCGACATGAACCGTATTTTTGTACGATTTTCCCCTTCCCCCTCCCCCTCCCCCTCCCCCTCCCCCATGGGGTTGGAGATGCCCTTATTTTCTCCATTTTGAGGAGATGAATTGACTGACCAAATAATACCGAAGCTTATTATTCTCTCCACGACATTATACTATTATAGAATAAAGATTATTCTACGTCATTATAATTTTCTTTTGAATCAAGTGAATTCACCGGCCCTAAAAGAATATTGATCGCCGTGGACTTTGAACCTACCACCCTGTCCTAACTCTTCGTACCCAATTTGACTTTTACTACTATTCACTAAAATTATTAAACGATCGCATCGTTTTACTGTCTAAATCACCCGATCAAAGTGACCTAGATACGAGTCAAAAAATAAAACTGGGTATAAAAGAGGTAGGACAAAGTGGTAAACCAACTCCTTGATGCTACAAAGAGAATTTATTAACGGGCCTGAAGTCACAGCATGTAGTAACATACTAAAAGGCCTTACCGAGCCTTCCAAATCAAAAGTTTCCACACAAGAATTCAGTGAAGACGAGGACAAACAGGCGATCGTTAAGCGGCATAGAGCAACTCCGGTCAATCTCCGGCAATGGACAATCCAACTCTTCCCCAAGATCTCCTAATCGAAGTCCTCTTGCGGTTACCCGTCAAAGCTCTAATCAGATTCAAGTCCGTTTGCAGACCATGGTACCATCTTATCTCAAACCCTAGTTTCATATCCACCCATCTCAAAAACAATACCACCAACATAATTAGTTGCGATGTTAATGACCCTAACTTTTGTGGTCTAAAAATAGTACCCTTTGAAGTTGTAGGTGATAATTACCCCAATTCCATTAACGATTTCCTCCACCTGAATGTGAACGTCGGTTTTGATATAAAAGAGACTCCAATAGCTGTTGTTGGGTATTGTGATGGCATGTTTTGCCTATCATCAATGCCAATCACTAGTGGGTTGTTACGCAACGGCGAGCGCAAACCGCCGCCGTTTATCGTGCTCCACAACCCCGCAATGAGGGAAACTAGGGTTCTCCCTCATTCAAATTCTTACTATCCGCCCCACGAGTGGATTGGTTGTTACAATTTAGGGTTTGGTTTTGATAAGAAAAGTAATGATTACGTAGTGGTTAAGATGTTAACTTTTGTGAGGAGCAATGAGGATGATTTGGGCTCTGTTGAGACGGATACCATGGTGGAGACTTACTCTCTCGAAACTGATTCGTGGCGAGTCGTCGACAATACGGTGAAAGATTTGGATACGAATGCTAGCAAGTCCATGGTGATGCGCGATTTCGGGAATGGGGTTCTTTGTTGGTCATTCTTTCATGGCTTTCGTCAGGATGAACTTGTAGTCATGTTTCATATAGATGATGAGAATTTTCGTTTGCACTTGCGTCTGCCTAAAAAGCATTACTCGTTTGACCCGGAGCCTTTCACGTTCCTTCATCTTTCAGTTTTGGATAGCAAGCTGGCATTCATAAGGTCTTACATTGTGCACAGAGTTGTGGATGGACATGTGGATGGGCATACATGGGTTGAGATATGGGTGGTGAAGAGTAATGGCGGCGGTGTTGGAAACTTGTGGACGCTTGAATTTACTGTGGAATCGTTTCCTGCATTGTGTAAAGTGTTGGGTTTCTGGAATAACCATGTACTTATGATGTATGATTACCTTGGTTATCGCCCGATTCTTTATGATCTTGTTACCAAGCAATCTATGGATCTTCAGCTTTGTGGTGAACTAGACATTTTCTACAAAGAGAGCCTAGTTTCAGTTAAGAGGAGGAACGTTATGTGACCATTGCGAAATATTACCAGCTTGGTAATATTTTCATTGCGGCTCATGATATGACAAAGAGGAAGAAGATTGGTCGATTGAGTAGAGAGACAGCTACAGAGAAGGGAGAAGGCAGCCGTTACTCTATACAAAATTGCTCCTGAAAGGAACATATTTTCAGTTAATCATGATCATTCTTAGAGCTTGTTTGCTATCTTTTGAAAGGTTAAGAAACATCTGAGGGATAAACGGCTTCTTCAAGTGATAGCTCAGGAAATAGCTGGCGTGAGCTCAAATTCTAAAAACTGTAAGTGTTATTTATTTTATGAAGCATTTAGATTTTCATCGTAGGGTTTAGTTGATCGCCCACTACATGTTGATAAGCCTTCAGACATTTCAGAATTTTAATGGCAATTTTAGAAGGTTTTTTTTATGTCATTACGATTTGTGACAATTTTGGGGTTTTATTTGAGATATTTTATATTCCTGTATTTTTCTTAAACTCTTTCACTTCTTCACTACCTTAACTTGTACACGCCCCTTTAACTTCGTACTAGTCTTAAAATTTAAAAGGAGTGAAACTTCTTCACTTTAACTGACCTCTGGTCTCTTGAATTTACTGTGGAATCGTTTCCTGCATTGTGTAAAGTTTTGGGGTTCTGGAATACCAATGTACTTATGATGTATGATTACGTTGGTTATCGGCCGATTCTTTATGACCTTGTTACCAAACAATCTACGGATCTTCAGCTAAGTGGTGAACTAGATATTTTCTACAAAGAGAGCCTAGTTTCACTTAAAAGGAGGACCATTCTACCTTCAGAGATTGCACCACAGCTCTGATTTATACGGTATCTTGGTAATAATATTTTCATTGCGGCTTATTATATGGACAAAGAGTAGGAAGATTGGTGGATTGAGTAGAGACAGCTACAGAGAAGGGAGAACAGAGCTGTTACTCCATAGCCGGCGTGAGCTCAAAATCTCGAAACTGTAAGTTTTATCTATTTTATGAAGCATTTAGATTTTCATCGCAAGTTTTAGCAGAACGCCCACTACGTGTTGATAAGCCTTCACACATTTCAGAATTTAATTGGCAATTTTAGACGGTTTTTATGTCATTACAATCTGTGACGATTTTGGGGTTTTACTTGAGATATTTTAGGATCCTGTATTTTTCTTTTATCTCCTTCACCTCTTAACTACCTTAACTCGTATATGCCCCTTTGACTTTGTACTAGTCTTAAGTGTGCACAAGGAGCGAAATTTCTTCACTGTAACTGATCTCGGAACTCTCTTTGAACCCGATCTATTGTTTCTTTATCCCAACCCCCTTCAGGATCTCGGTAACTTTGGGAATATCTAGTTGCCGATTCCTTGCATGTCCCCATAACCATTACCTTCATCAATATCTACCTCATCTTCTTGGTTCTCCTTTATGCTGCTTTTAACAACGAGTCTTCATCCCCACACCCGACGCTAACAAAAGCTAAAGGATTCAACAGCCACAAGGGTATATATGGTACTTTTTCAGACACAGTTTCGTGTTCTTTGTTTGAGCAAAATACACTGGTGTGATCAATGTGTTCGGTTTAGCAAAGAGTTCAAATTAATTATAGGGACCCCAAATATACATGCATTTTAAAAATGGCCCCTATGAATTTATTTGTCTCCACCACCACCAGTCCACCACCACCTCAGGTTGTTAATAAATGGCTAGTTCAGTTTGAGCCAAAATCCGAACAGAAGCATATTTTGCGGTTAGGCGAAAACCAAACCTAAACCGGCTTATATAATGACGGTTTGGTTTCCCTCATACATGATTCGGTTTAAGTTAAACTACAGCTAACTTGTTAATACAACCTTGTTAAGGCTCAAACACTTGAAATAACATAATCTAAAATTACCTATTAGGTGAAAAATTACACAATAAAAATCAAAGTAAGGCCTCAATTAATCATATCACGCGCTACTTAATTTTCTAAGCGTCTATTATCCAGAAATGAAGCAACAATAGAAGGAACGAGCATAATAAGTTAAATGGTCTTGGTTCGGTTTAGAAATTCGGAAAATGTTCGAACTTAGGCTGAACTGTATTTGAACCAATAAATTGAACGAATTAGCATGGTTTGGTTTGTAAGTCATCAGTATGGTGTCGAGGATTTGAACGAGGAAGAATTCAATTATTTGAAGGATGACCCAATTCCCATATTCATTCTCAATCCCTTTTATATCCCTTCTAGAGCAGAGCTTCAACATAGTCATTAGAATTTGATGGTCATGTAATAATGTCTGAGTGATTTGTTTTGTGATGTATATTAATATGAAATATTCAGAAAGAATAAAGTAGTTTAGCGTGACACATTGTTAAACACTGCTCCTATATTGTAAGGCAAACGTTCAAATATGTGCGAAAATGTTCGAATTCCATATACGAGAGAAACATATTAATTCCTTTTTCTTCTTCTTGAATGTCCGATGTGGGACTTCTCAACACGCCCCCTCATGTGTGGCATTCTTTGACTTCCACGTGGATCTTTTTGTCTGTGGGTGGCAGTGACGTGGCTCTGATACCATGTAAAAATTCATGGGGTTCCACCTCAAAACCAATTGGCAATGAGGGGAGTAGCCAGGAAACTTATTAATTCTTTTTCTTTTTCTTGAATGTTCGATGTGGGACTTCTCAACCCTTGATTTTTTTTCTCAACCATGAAACTGGCCAACCAAATCTAAATCGCCAAGATGCCAACAATGTACTCTAGAAAAGGGAACATATAGTTTATCTATAATATTAATTTTATTGAAGAACGAACTTTTCACGTAAGATCCCGCATAGTTATTTCATAAGTAACATATACAAGGAGTGCTTGCTGCTGTAGTAGTAGTAGCCAACAATACTTGCTTTTTATTTAGTAGGTAGATAGAGCCAAGCTAGAGGTGTGTTTAGTCACATGGGCACAAGACGAACTTCGACACCTTAGGAGGATTAATTCTCCACAAGGACATATCCGCCTTCAAGGAAGAGGCATGCTTTATGAATTGTTGTGTTATCCACGAGATAGATTTGAAGCTGGTCGTCAGTGGAGCTAGGGTTTGCAGTCAGGCTAAAGTCTCGGCTAATGGGCCTGTATGAGTTAGATGGAATTTCCACATATTCTTCATTAATACTAGATATCTCTGTCGGAACGCCATTTTCCCTCACCTTAGCAAAGATGCCTAGACCGGCTACGTCCACTCCCCAGCCAAAAATTGAATCCGGGTTTGAGCAAATCGAAGCCAATGCGCAAATCATGGTTTGATTTGGTGTCATAGTTCAACTTAGCATACGCTAGAATTTGTCTTCCACCAATAAACAAGGCTGGTTGATTACTAGTAGTGGACAAAACACAGAAAACATAACATAATTAGTCCCACTCACCCGTAATCGAGACTACACATATATTCTTCTTTTATTTGTGTAGGGAAGAACAACACAAATTGATACTTATAGAAAAAGAATAACGAGTGGAACTAACTATATATATAGGAGGAACTCACCCATAATCGGCACCAGTCCAGTTTCCAACTTCGAAATTAAACTCTGGCAGGGACATATCGCAATCCTTGAAGCTGCATTGATACACACGGGGTCATATACAACGTAAATCTCGAAGCTATTAGCTAGTGACAGCTGAAAAAAATCTTTACGATGGTACTAGTATTTTAGTAGTAGTTTACAAGATTTCCATACCTCCTGCAAAAGTTGTTCAGAAGCCATATGTGGATAAAATTTGAATTCAACCGTGGATAGTGAGTAGAACAGGTTTTGGCGAATCATTTCTTTATTCAACCCAAAATATTTATAGGCACATTTCAAGTTCATCGCGCTTCGAATGAATGAGATACTAACAGAGATGGAATATTATTGAAAACGATGCTCACCGAATATAAACCAATACAATTGCTTTTAAGTTTATTATTCTTCAGTACGAGTAATTGTTGCATGCTTCAATAATAAATTTGACGTGGTGTTCTAATTCACACAATAATGTAGAAAATTCACTGTATTTTTAGTTTGTGGCAAGTTGTTTAGTGGAGCATCTTTTTTGATGGATGTGAAAGAATCTCCCCCCACTCTTTTCATCTCATTGGAGATTCACACACATGCTAAAATTCTGAAGATAATCTATTTTACTATTTGTTTTTCCGTTGATATCCTTTGCTGATATACATGCCCAAAAGCCAAAAGAGAAATCAGGAGCTAGAAACTGCAAAAGAAGAAGATATATCCAGAGTGCGTTCAGGGCACAGCAAGAAGTCTATTTTTTTTCAAAAGAAACCTGTGTAACTTGGGTTGGTTTGGCAGAGATTGACTGAGCACCTTATGCTCAGTGGCGTAAGATAAAATATTCAGCACGTACAAAACTCTGGAAGAGAAAAGAGGGGGTGCACTCGTAAGTAGTGTTGATTACATAAACCAATTAAACGAGAAAATGATGTTGCAATGGATGTAGTTTGAAGGACTTTTAAGTAGTATTACTCATGGGGTTTTGATTCTTGCTCCTCAAGATTTGTCAATTTCTTAATGGATGTATAGTAGGATGTATTTTGTACATTTTTTTTATATTTAATTTTTGTGGTTTTTTGGTGCTCTTAGATGCAAAAATACATATGGCGCTCTATACCACTAGGCCTCGTTTGGGTATGATATAAAAAACATGGGGAAAAGAGATATACTGGTAGATGAGGTAGGATACAATTGTAATGGGATAAGGTAGGATAAGTTTGGTTCCGAGTGTTTGGTTAGAGCAAGAGATATGATACATGATAAGATGCAGGGTAAAATGTATTGTGGGATGAAGCAACAATTGGTTACAAGGGTTTATTCTCACATCAAACTTTTATATGGTGATATTTTGGTCTTTTTCCAATACCCACTTTATGCTTCCTGGGTGGTATAAGCTTGTAGGCAAGTTATAGTGAAGGGGGTAACAAAATGTAGCTTATACCTGCTCCATATACCACACCTCCCATATCCCTTACCCAGAAAAGTGAGCATAAAAAGTGAGCTGCACATCAGCCAAGGGTAAGCCCCTCACATTCAGGCACATCAACCAAAAAGTGAGCTGAGTGGAAGTAAAAAAATGTCAGTTAGCAAATTGAGTTTTTTTCTATACTCTATATGGGTGATTGGTCAACCATTTTAGGATTATATGTGTCAATGGAAACGGATTGGGTTTGGATCGGATCAGCCTATATTCAAATCTGATCCACAGGGATTCTGATCGGATCAGATTCGGATTGAATTTCACTAGATTCGAATTGGATTGTCCATCAGATCATAGCGGACAATATTTTTAGTTCATCTCAATAAGATAATCACGAATTACAATTAAAATTAGATTAAATTTCACTCTAGAAGTATAAATTCATCAATCACAACATAACAAAATCATATTTACGTAAAATTTATGATGTTACTTTTGAGTAAAGATGGTAAATAATGTACTTATGATTTTATATCACATGTATATTATTGAACTTATTAGGTATAATAACCTAATAAGATCAATCGTGTTTCAGGTTTCACAAAACAAGTGATGCATGTCCGATCCATTTGTAAACAGATCGGATCGGTTTTGCAAGGGTCGCATCACGCCGGATACCATATCGGATCGGATCCAATTGCCATCCCTATGTGTCTGTTAATGAATGGTGGTAGCACCATTTGTCCATGCATCTCAGCATCTGTGGTGCTCTTTTCGAATGGGTATCTTGATTATATTCGTATAATTGTGACTGTTTGCATAACTAGAAACGTTTTCTAAAAGTTAATTTTAAGTGGAATTTTTGTCGCTATCCTTTTTGAATGGGTATGTTTACTGTACCGTATAATTAGTGACTCCTTAAATCAGATTTGTATTTATTGGTAGCCATTCATGGCTTTTTGTCAGGATGAATTTGTAGTCTCGTTTCATATGGATGAAGACGAGACGTTCCATACACACTTGCGTCTGCCTACAAATCATTACTCGTTTAACTCGGAGCCTTACACATTCCTTGATCTTTCAGTGTTGAATAGCAACTTAAGTTGATACGTTGTGCACAGAGTTATGGATGGCCATACATGGGTCGACATATGGCTGACGGAATACAAAATTACGACTGTACTTATTATTATGCTGTATGATTATGGTGGAACAATCTATGGATAAAAGCTTATTTGCTATCATATGAAAAGTTAAGAAACTGCTAAGGGAAACCCGTATTTTTCTTGATCGATCTCCTTCACCTCTGAGCTGTAACTGTTCTCTAAACTTCCCCATAACCATTAAGGAGCGTCACCTATGTTAAATACGTACTTTGCTTGTTTATTTGTGGTATTTTCTTGTAGACACCCTACAACACTGAATGTAAGATCCTAATATTTATGTTCTTAACATGGACTGTGAGTTCCTTTGTACAAAAGGTCAGTGGACAGTGCATTAAAGCACACGTAAGACTGCAATGTTGTGAAAATTATTTAGCAGCAGAAGTAGAGCATACTGTTTAAGAAAACTATATTTTTTCTTGGTTTGGACGTGCTAGCATCCCGAAGCAAATGTAGGTCATAATTCAACAATCACTTTCTAGCCTCTTTCTCATATACTTGTTGTCTTGTATTACTTTGCAGCATTGGTTTTGTTTTCGGGGCTCCATATTAGCTGCATTTGCTTATATGTTACTATGTAACTGGAGATCTCAATAGCTGCTAATTTGCCTCAAAAGGAGATTTGCAATTACATCAAGATATTAGGAGAAGCTTTGCAGTTAAGTCAGCCCATCAATAGCAATTTCAGATCAGTTCATATGCCAGCCACTACTCCAACTGAACAAGTCTGCACAGCTAACTTCAGCCTGTCTTTATGATATTATACATATCATTTCAGACTTTCAGCATTCTAAAGGTTTTGGATGCACGGGTGTTCTAGAAATCTTGCGACAAGTCATCTTCAATCAATTATAAGAACCAATTATGCTCTCTGTGTTAAGGTCTTTACTCCTTATGGTCGATCTATTTTTATAACTTTTGCTGTTAGTTATTGAATCTACAGTATGTCTATGATGCTTTTTGAATGAGTAGTTGGGAGAGTCCAACTATTCAACATGGACATATCCAGCCATCAGTTTCCTAGAGTCTAAATATCTTATATATACCAAAATCAAGAAACAAAACAATTGTATCGCATCATATAGGTATCAAATCTTATATGAAATACTTTTCATTCAGGTATAAGTTTGAAGGATTCATAAAATTTACCATTAAACTTGCCTTGGGCGCCTTGCATTTTTTATGAAATGAAAGGGAAAGCATAAAAGGAAACATTAACACTGATGTTATTATACACTTACTCACTTTTCAATAAAATGTACAAACTGTGGTTTGTTAGTGTGCCAGTGTGAAATCAGGAGACACTTTGTGGTATAATGGTGGGAAATTTCAGTCCAAAATTTCCAAGGGTATGGTGCTATCAAATGTTTTTTTCTGATTGGAGGTTTAAGAGTATTTTTCCAAGTGTTCCTAGGGCTCGCAGGGTAGTTACTCATACACTCCCTCTCCCATTCTCCCTTCAACGTTCACAGCCCCACTTGGTCCGCCCCTTCGATGTGTATATGTTGAGCTTGAACCTATGATATCACTGAAACCAACCAAGGCATGATTACATTAGCATTTCTCATTGAAGCGGGAACTTCCCAAAAAAGAAGTTTATTTTCATCTCTAGACAGGAATTGTTTGGGGTTTCCTTTTCAATATACTAAGGTATAAAAGAACATTTCAAGACAGTTATAAGGCAGCCTATAAGTTACAGAGGATTATCTAGATAGTTTATAAGGCAGCTAAGTCATCTTTCCTTCGAGACTCTGTTCACAAACAGAACCACCAAAAATATCAGACAATTTAAAGTCCCTATACAAGTTTTAAGAAGAATAAATATATGTTTTGGAATTTCTTCTGAAAGATGCCCTAATCTGGCATGCCAGAGAGGGGACTTGACATTTTTTTCTAAACAAGCAACCTTTGCAGACCCATTTTGACAAGAACTAGCAGACAAGTGATGAGTGTGTATGAGATATAAGCCATTTTGAATCAACCCTTGGTAGTAAAATGATTGTCCCCAATGTTTTGTCCTGGATATAAAAAGAATCAGCATCAAAATAGAAACTACAGTTGTGTTGTTTACATAACCGATAAACAGAGAATAAGTGCAGAGAGTTGAGGAACATGCAGATTATTATTCAATTGAAAAGAGTGACTTGGAGTGTGAAGAAGGTAATACCAAAATTAGAGATAGGCAATGTCTGACCATTACCCACAAATACTTGATCAGTACAGAACCCCCCGAGGAAGATTTTCATATTCGAAGGTCATTTGATTTGTAGCACCAGAATCAGACTTCCAGTAGTTTGGTGAGACACTTTGAGAGGGACCAGTAGCATCATTCATAAAAAAAACTGAGCAGGGGGTTTCTTACCCTGATAAGCATAGTTCATTCTATGCCAACTGTCAGGGCTGAGTGGAAATTCATAGCCACATATTTGCCAAGTAACATAAGAATAGTGGTTTCCATTTCCAAAGTTTTCATTTGTTTGATTAAACCCAGTATGATTAGACTGATTAAGGTAAGGACTGCTGGAATTCCTTCTCCCTGAGGAATAGCCTCCTTTGGAATACCCATATCTCTGTACCCCCGTGGCTTGTCATAACCCCTTCCCCTTTAGGGTTTCCACCACAACAAGTGAAATTTGAACTAGAAATGCGATAGCCAGATTGTCTACCAACACAACGACCACGACCACTCGACAATTGTGGACAACAGTTTTCCCCATAAGAGCAGTAGAAACAGTAGACTTAGACTCTATCATGCGTTCTTCAGCCTTTAATAAGACATGCAATTCTTCAAGTGTAAACGGATCGTTTAGAGTACGAATAGTCGATCCAAAAGCATTATATTCAGGAGCTATGTAGCACGCGTGCAGGTGCGGTGCGGGTGCGGAAAATTCCCAAAAATCAATGGTGCGGGTGCGGCGGGGTGCGGCCACATTATTTATAGTGAAACCATTATACTAATATAATAACGAAACTAATAGGGATCCTATTATAATCGAACAGAAATTCGTACACATACGAAGATACAAGGTTACTATATCTATAGTATAATCTCTTCATGTCGTTGTTCTTAGATGTGGAGAGATGTGTAATCTAAGGGTTAAAAATGGTCACATAGATGCACATTTCTTTGTTAAATTCTAGTTGTATTTGGAAGACCTCTCAACTAGAACTTTCAAAAATGACCATGCCTTATCCACAAAGCGCCCGCGAATCACCCACGACCTATCAGAACCACCCGTGCAACATAGTTCAGGAGACAAACCATTGAAGGTATAGAGAATCATGTCTTCATCATCAATATTAACCATAGAACCAGAGAATTTATCTCTCAAGGTTTTTAGTTTTTTGCATGTACAGATCAATGAAATCATATTTCTTTTTCACAGTTTGCAGGTTTGTAAACTATTCGAGCGAGTGAGAGAGTTAACGTATTCTTGAGAGAAAGCCAAACGTCGCGAGAGGTGTTCTCACTCATAACCTGAATCAGAGCCCCCTGGGCGAGGGTTGCAGTGATTAGGTTAGTACTGCCTGGTCCTGAGTGACAAATGCATCATAAGCCAAGTTCCTATTGGTGGTGATGGAGCCGATGACATCTGGAAGTTACTTTGGGGGACATATCTTCGTGCCATCGATGGAACCAAACAACGACTGTGTGTGGAGGAGAGAAGAGATCTGGTATTTCCAGAGTATGTGGTTAGAATTATCCAACATAAAAGGGGCGAGATGATTGAAGTTGGAGAAAAGCTAAAAGGTATCTGAAGAAGAAGATGAATTCATCATAGATATCCTCATGGCTCTGATACCATGAAAGAAACCTTCAAGGTTTCGGGAAAACTTAACAATAACACGAAGAGCAACAGAGAAAATGGAGAGTATTCTGACCGAGTCTAATTAGTATTACAAGGAGACTTATATACACCTATTGGATTTGATACTAAAATTTGCTCTTGATAGCAGTGAGGTCCTCCAGGACTTGGAAATGCTTTTCTGAGATATTGAGTGAGGAGTGAACTTCATCTAGGCCATTTACTTTGGTTTTGGTTGTTCGAGTGTTTGTTTGACTTCAATTTGATCCTTGAGCTCTAATGACATCCACCAAATGAACCGAACCAATTATCATGGTCTGGTATGTGGTTCATCAGTATGGAATCGAGGATTTGAACGAGGACAAATTCAATTATTTAAAGAATGACACGATTCCCGTATTCATTTTCAATCCTTTTTGTGTCCCTTCAATACCAGAGCTTCAACAAAATCATTAGATATTGATGGTCATGTTTGAGTGACCTGTTTTGTGATGTACTATGAGAATATTAACCATGAAACCGAACAGCCAAATCGAAATCGCCAACAATGTACTTGAAACGATAGGGAACATAAAGGTTATATATAATATTAATTTTATTGAAGAACGAAATGCTCACGTAAGACCCCGCCTAGTTATTTCATAAGTAACGTATACAAGGAGTGCTTGCTAGTGTAGTAGTGCTAGTGTTACTAGCCAGCCAGCAATACTTGCTTTTATTTAGTAGGTAGATAGATCCGGGCTAGAGGTGTGTTTAGTCACATGGGCACAAGACGAACTTCAGACACCTTAGGAGGAGGATTAGTTCAGCACTTCCACAGTTGCGCCTTGAAGGAAGAGGCCTGTTTTAAGAACTGTTGTGTTATCCACGAGCATGATGTGAAGCTGGTCGTCCGGGGCGTCAGGGTTTGCAGCCATGCTAAAGTCAAGGCTAATAGGAATGACTTCATTTGTTCGCATTTTCACATATTCTTCATTAATGCTAATTATGTCTGTCGGAACGCCATTTTCCCCCACATAAACAACCATGCCAAGACGGGATTGGTCTCCCCAGCCATTGTTGCGTTCCGGTTTGAGCAAATCGAAGGTAACACGCACATCATGGCTTGATTTGGTGTCGTACTTCACCTTAGCAGACGCTAGAAGTTGTCTCGCACTAATAAGCACAGCTGGTTGATTGCTAGTAGTAGTGTACAAAACACACAGAAAACATAACATAATTAGTCTTACTCATACATGTTCTCTTTCTTTATTTTGTGTAGGGAAGAATAACACAAAATGATACGTATAGAAAAATAACAACAATTGGAACTAACCAACTATATATATAGGAGGAACTCACCCAAAAGCGGCACCAGTCCAGCTTCCAACTTCGTACTTAAAATCTCTGGGAAAGATAAATGTCGATGCTTGAAACTGCATTGGAAAACATGGGGATATATACAACCTAAATCACGACGAAGGTAGTAGTGACAACTTAAAAAAATGTTTACAATAGTACTATTAATGTAGTATTTTATTAGTAGTAGTTAACAAGATCTCCATACCTCCGCAGAAAGTTGTTCAGAAGCCATATGTGTTTAAAATACTGTAGATTGTGAGAGTAGAGCAGGTTTTGGTGAATCATTTCTTCTTTCAACCTTACATATTTATAGGCATATTTCAACTTCATTTCGCTTGTAATAGATTTTTCCAAAAAGAATGTGATGCTCCTAATGAAGATTGGATATTATTGTAAACGATGCACATCGATTATAAACAAATAATATTGCTTAAAGTTTATTATTCTTCAGCACGAGATGCCAACGGAGATGGAATATCATTTGACACGGTGTTCTAATTCACACGATAACGTAGCAAAATCAATATACTTTGCGTGCAATTCATTCCCTCTTTTAATATATGTGGTCTCGTGCCGTATGCATGCTAGCCACGTCACTCACTATTTGAGCAGAGCAAAAAAATTGTCTCTTCTTCGTGTGTACTTTCTGGCAAGTTTGGTTAGTGTGGCATCTTTTTTGATGGATGTGCAAGAATCTCCCCCACTGTTTTCATCTATGGAGATGCACACACATGCTAGAATTCAGAATACAATCCATTTACCGGTACTTTATTTTCCATTGATATCCTTCGCATATGTATATGCCCAAGAGGGAATATAAAAAGCTAGAAGCTGCAAAAGAAGAAGATATATCCACAGTGCCTTCAGGGCACAGCAAGACGTCTATTTTCCAAAAGAATCCTGTTTATCTCCGGTTGGTTTGTTTACGGAGCACCTTATTATGCTCAGTGGTGTAAGATAAAGTTTTCAGACTGGGGTGACCTGCACATTTCGGCTGTTTTCTAGCTTTAGTGTTGTCAATTAAATAAAACCAATTAAGCGAGAAAATGAAGTTGCGATGAAAGTAGTGTACGAAGGATTTTTAAGTTTTACTCATCATGGTTTAAACTCTTGCACCTCAAGATTTGTCAATGCACATGGATGGTTAATTATTATGGTGATGCCTTAGAGCGGGTGATAGCTCCATCACAGTTATGGATACTTTTATACTTTTGACTGTATACTACTCGTACTAATAAATTGCCCGCTTGTTGTGATTTTCCTTTCACAGACACACACATACACTTTTTAAGTATCTTCACTTTCAACGACAAGGGGGCTTACGAGGAAATTATGCAATTTGCAGCTTTTAAGCTTCACCTTCTTAATAGATTTATTTTAGTTAGTATGTAGTGGAGTCTAATATATATGTTCATTAATATTTGTGATTTTAAGGTATTCTTAGAGTCAAAATACACGTGGTGCTCTATATTACTAGCGTTCAGTCAAACATCACCCAAAAGTGGGCGAGTGAGAGAGAGAAATGTCGTGCATACGTGGGGCACTACTGTGCATGCATACGTGGTGCTCTTTTCAACTGGTAAGTGTGGATCAAGTTTTGGAAGCTTAAGATCCCTCTTAAACTTATTACCTTCTTTTGTCTCATTCGTCATGGTAAGCTCCTTACAAATTCTCAAAGAATGAGAAGAGGTATGACCTCTATTGACATCTGTGATTTGTGCAAGAATGTGTCTTAAAGTTGTGAGCATGTGTCCTAAAGTGACTAATATTTGGAGTCAAGTTTGAGGCAATAACTGGTACCACAACAGCTTAAATGTGGACTTCAAATCCTGGATTATTAGAAATGTGTGTTGTAAGAACACATTTCTCACAGTGGCATGTTCATATGTTCTCTTTGGCGAATTTAGCTCAGAAGAAACATTTTTATTTTTAATTTCAAGTAGATCCTGACAACATCAACAGGCAGATGCAACTCATACAGGGAGCTTTAAAAAACTCCAAACCCATTTTTAACATTTATCACATCAACCACAATTCTAATTGCTGTTGTCCTATTGCAGGTAATATATCAAGCTGAATGCTGAAGGATGTGCTAGAGGCAACCCAGGTGAAGCTGGCTTTGAAGGGGGTGTTTTAGAGATTGCAAAGGAAAATGGATTGTTGGCTTCTTTGGAAAGATTCCCAACTGCAAGTGTTGAAACTGAGATTTGAGAGGTATAAGCATTGCCTTCCACAGAAACTGGATTTTTTAACAATTGAATTTGACGGTGCTGTTGTGGTGGAGATTTTCCAAGGTTTCAAAGAGGCTTCAACGTCTAAGTTGTCTCGGATTCGTGATGGGAAGTACCTCATACGGAGAACTGAAGCCATCATCATGCTCATCACCAGAGATGCTAATGTGGTAGCTGATGCTTTGGCCAACATGGGAACAGAACAGCATGGGGGCCTGAAAGTGATGGATTTGCTCCTGATAATCAAAGGCCTGATTGCTGCTGATATCATAGGCCTTGTAAGTTTTATGCAATGTTTGTGTCTGTTTTGTTGTTTCTTTTCTGTTGTAGCTAAACAAAATATCTTCATTATACCTAAATAGTAGCACTTTACTAATGTAATTCAAAAGTTAATTTTAACAAAGTTTAGATCCTAGATACTATTCTAATCTGATTTGCTGTTTAAAAGTTAACTGTCATTCTTTCATGGCTTTTTTCAGGAAGAACTTGTAGTCCCGTTGCATATAGATGACGAGACGTTCCGTATGCACCTGTGTCGGCCTACAAATCGTTACTTGCTGACACCCAGAGCCTTGCACATTCATGCATCTTTCAATTTTGAATTAGGTTGATAAGTTCTTACATTGTGCACAGAGTTGTGGATGGCCATACAGACGGGCGGATTTATCGCAATGGGGGTTAAAATGAAAGTTCTTAATAATATATGTATGAATTCTAATTTTCTATACTTGAGTGGGGGCTATAGTGTAATTTTTATAGGATTAATCTTGAAAGCTAAAAAAAGGGTGAGATTTTAAATTTGAAAAGTCCAGTGAGGCTATAGACTATGTGGCTCCGCCCTTGCAAACAGGTCAAGACATGTTGGAGTATAGCAGCGGTGTGTTTTCTCTGGAATTGTTTCATGCATTGTGAAGAGTTCACTTCTGAGGTCCTGGAATAACAATTAAGGTACTTATTATGTATGATTATGGTGGTTATAGCCCCATCTTTTATGACCTTTTAACCAAAAATCTATTGATAAAAGCTTATTAGCTATCCATATGAAAGATCAAGTACTCTGCATGCATTCGAAGAGCTAGTCTATATTTATATCTATACTACTCTCTAATCTATACGACTCTCTAAAAGTGTGAAGATGTTTTAGTGTTTTAGTATTTTAACGGTTCTTTTGTCCTTATAAAATATGAAATTTGTGACTGCTCAAATTAGAAATGTAATTTAAAATTTAAGTTTTAACATCAACACTTTTGACTATTCAGTACGTGTCATTTCTGACGCGTATCTTATCACACTGAATAGTTGTGACTATTCAATTAGTGCCTCTTTGAATGGGTGCTTTCACCATTATAAAAGGGATTTTTTTTTTATTTTTTTTTTGAGGTGGATAAAAGGAAGTTTTCAGTACCTAAAATTTTTACCATATCTTGCCAACTCTCTCTCCCTCATTTTCAGTTGTCTTCTTTCAAAAATTTGGCGATTATTTTTCAGACCGTTCCTTCTCTTTCTCCCAATTTCTATTTCGGCATGTTTTCTTTCTTTCTCATCCTTTTCTTATTTGACAAGTGTTAGGTTGTGAAAAATTCAATTTATCCACAAAAGAATATCCCGCTTTGATTGATTTTTTTTTTGTAGGTGCTTTTACAACCCCACTAAAGGGTAAAAAGGAGAATTATTCTTGATTTGAACTCTCTCTTTAATCTCCGCACTTTCTTCAAGGGGGAGAAATAGAGGGAACAGGTACCTAAGAATTTCTCCCAATTGTCACATCAAAATTTGGGGTGACGATCGTTTATTTTGATGTGACAATTGTTTTGTAATGGGATTCGTCAACTTCAAGAGCGCGCGTCAACCATGTTGAATACCACAAACTCCGCCCCGTTCTTTCTTTATTGTAGTCGTTTTTTGTTGCTCAACTGCAATTGAGACTAATTGACGGTCCAAACTTGCCGAATAATCTCCGTAGTATTAGATTTTATTGAAGAACATACTTTCCATGGACGAAACCGCAAGTTATTTCAAAAGTAAAATACGCAGACAAGGAGTGCTCGCTAGTGTAGTAGTAGTAGTATTACTAGCCTAGTTGTTTTAGTAGATAGCCGACGGATCCTTTGATTTGGGTGGACGGCCGCGACCGCGCTTTGGTGGAGCGTTAGGGTCAGGCTTCATGTAATTGTTCTTAACGAGAACATGCACACCGCTCTGCTCAGGGCCGGCCCTTGCCTTAGGCAAGTTAGGCAAGTGCCTAAGGCCTCCAGATTTGGAAGGCCTCCAATTATAAGTTAATTAATTAATAATATATATAAAAGAAATGCTTTACTATAGTTATTGAGAGGTTATTGGTAACAATTAAAGGCCTTATTTGATAGAGAGGATGATTAGGAGAAAACTGAGCATTGATTGTCCACGTGAGAAGATAATTATGCTAGGTATTGGGGAACTACAATTTAGGAGTTTAAATGGGAGATTAGTACTACTGGTATATAAGAGGTGTTATTATTAGTCAATTGTTTTTTTCTTTTGAAAAGATCGTAATAATGACTTGTAAGAAAGTGATTTATATTTTCCGAAATTGTATTACGAGGGAGATATCCTTTGAAATGTAGTAATCATAAAACTGGTTAAAATAATTTAAATCACACGTAGAAAAAATAATGTCATTCATACATATGAATTTATTTATTTAATTTTACTAAATGCACTTGACTAGTACTTATTCTAAAAAAAATGTTTGTAGTTCTTTAGAATAGTAGTTTAATTTTTCTAAAGGAAGTAGTTTAATTTTTCTAAAAGGAAGTTTGAAGTTTTCTTCGTCATAATGCAAATCTAACTAGTACAATCACTCCAATATATTGTGTTTATTAAACTATATTGAATTTTTGATATTTTATACTTCAAAATTTTAAATACGTCCCTTTGTTTAGTTTCAAACTGCCGTTGATTCAGACATGCTGTCATCGCATTACCCTAAAAATCCATGTGTGAAATGATGTTACATAAACTTAATTTGGAAACTTAGTTAATTAATATATCAACATTTTAAATTTTACCTATGTACTTTATGTCAGGAATAGTACTCATGAGAATTTTGTGTTAAAAAAAAGAACTCGTGAAAATTTTGGCCACATATATCAAGTTCGCTTAAGGCCTCTATAAACCTTGAGACGGCCCTGGCTCTGTTGCTTCATCTTGTTCAAGTGGGGCAAGAGAAGGGTCTTGTGCGCCTCCGGAAGCTCGTCGTAGGTGTCTTGGATGTGCCCCGAGATCGCCGTTTTGGTTTCGTTCAGAGCTTCGATTGCAGCCATAATCATCTACAAAACCCAGAAAAATTCAGAAAAAATCGGATCCATATTCACACAATCATAACCAAATTAATGAAAAACCCTACTGGCTTAGTTCACTCCCCACATAGATATACATATGAATTCTTCTCTTATTTTGTGTAGGCAACAAACACGAAATGACAAGTCTCGGGCTGGGATAAAATGTCGAGTATTGAAGCTGCAATATTGATACACACGAGAATAGGGATAATATGTAACTAGTTCACGTGAATAGATGTTTATACCTATCACCACCACCACCACCACCACATAGCTATGCGAATTGAGTTAGTTACAAAAGAACACGTACCTCCGTGGAAAGTTGTTCAGACGCCATGAGGATATAAACTCAAAGTGAAATCGTGAGTAGAGATATGTTGTGTACCGTATTTATAGGCATGTTTTAGCCGTTTCATGCTTATCGCTCTTGAACAACTTTGAAGAAGAACGAGATGCTTATGGAGATGGAACATTATTGAAAATGACGCCCATCGAATTTCTAGTGGCAGCACTCCTTTTTCAAAGGCACCAAATATAAGGAACTAGCATATTGTTACTATTATTTAAAGTTAACTATTCTGCGGTAGGAGGAGCATTGCAAATATGGGTAAGTTGGATATCTTGGAGTAAATATGCAAATAGTGCAGAGTTTAGTGATAACTAGTAAGGTGCATTTGCACGTGGACTTTTAATATTTTCGAAATTTAAAAGAAAAATAATGAAAATATTTGTGTATTAAGTATAAATAAATGTGAGTTTGGCAAATTCCCTCATAATTGAAATAAGAGCACATTGACTTATGAAAACAGAATGTATTATCAATCTGTCTCCAGTCATTTAGCTAGTTTCATAAAATGTTTGTATGAGAGACAAAAGATAACCAAAAGTCAAACTCCACAACAAAAGATATGACATTCTAGCTACAGATAATTATTGAAAAAGGTATAATGCAGTAGTGTCTTTGCAACACATTAGGAGCATAAGACTTAATTTTTGAGAAATGAATTGAAAATATGTACCAATTACAAGAAATGTAAACTAACCTTGTGGGCTTGCTTGATGTTGACCCGAATTTACATTTTTCTTCCTTACCTTCATCAAATGCCTTGTGTAATCTTTTGGAAAAGAACCATGAAAACTGTTCCAACCAACAATTCTTTCATATGTCTGTATATCCTTTAAACAATTGAATTGACAGAAATGGGGACCTAGTCCTCCAATGAATATGTAAACAAAAAGGCAACATTAATACATAAGTAATGTAGTAACCTGCAATTTGTTCTCTGTTTTCGTATAAGCCTCATTTGGTTTCTGAAAATAAGGAACTTGACCACCGTAATGTAAACAAGAGATTGTGTCGATTACTCAAACCAGACATTGATGATTCATCATCCGATATATATTTTGAGTTTGGCAATATTTTAGGTTACTTTGCTTGTTGTATAAAGTAAAATAGTCTGAGCAATTCAAGTATAATTTCTCACAAGAATGGAAGCAACTTGTTTTCATGTTATTCCAAATCTCTTGAGGACTTTTTTAATGCCGATGCTAAATTCTAAAGAATGATTCTATACTTATGTGAACTCAGAGAGGCTCTTTCAAGCTCTAGACCCCTGTGAACATATACAAACCACCTTGACATTTCTCACAGAGAATTATAACCATCTGTCAAATATTCTGTTTGGCGAGAGTTTCGTTTGTAATAAAAATTCGCTTACATTAATTCATATAAGGGTTCAAAGGTACTTCCACTATATGTGAAGAATAAGTGAAAGAGTAGGTGAAAGAGAAGGGAGCTGAACCATATATACCAAATAAGCGCCAACATAGAACACTGTAAAGTTGTTAAGTTTTGCGATTCTCTTGCAATACACATATACCCCAGAACACTGTACCCTATATAAGAATTTGATGGTACCCATCGTACTAATTAAATCTTCGATAGAACAAGATATTTGCACTTCAAGAGGCTTCTTCACAAATCTTCAAGAAGTTAGCCATATATCTCAGTGATACACAGAATTCAAAGCAATGGGGATGTTTGGATATCTTACATTATTACTGTAGAACGAATGTAGAAACCCAAACAGGGACAATAAGATGTTATAGACTGAAGGTGGTACACTGATAGCGAATTCGTTGTTAGCAAAATTTTTCAGTGTACCTATCCATTTAGGAAACATTCATTTCATATATTAAATGGATTCTGATAAGCACCCAAAGCAAATAATTTGTGCAGTTCATCACAGTGAGGGAAGAAAAATATAAAATTAGTAAATTTATTGATCAAGAACAATCATTAGATTATGACCATAATTTCAAAAAAAAAAAGATTAGGACCATATTCAGGACTTTGGTGAAAGAACATTTATCAATACTATTTCAGATTCCATATATAGTTATTCGGGTGGTAATATAAAAACTAAATACAAAGTAAGGTTTGTTACAGAATCCATCTCCTAGGAAGAGTTAAAATTTTAAAAATAAATACGCCTACAAATCCCCCATTTAGTGACCTATTGATTGGTGCTATGTTATTATATAACAAAAATTACAAAGCTGGAGAGGTTGTCTTCTTTCTTTGAAAGTAAGAGAGTTCTGAAATATTGACTAATTATCTCATGTTTTTCTGACAGTGAAGGAAACCAAGAACTCAAACTCCTTTCCTTGTGCAGCTAGGGTGGTAGCTCAAGTGGTAGAGCGTTGAAGGCCCCTGCATGAGGTCACGGGTTCAAGCACAGTTAACGACAAAACAATTTCCTAAAAAAAGAAACTCCTTTCCTTGTGTTGTGTGAATGGATGTCTATGCTCCGCATGAAGTTCTGAGAATCAATATATATATATATATATTTATATATATATATATATGTATGGCACAAGATAAAAAAGAATCAATGAATAACACGAGATTTGAGGACTTGCATTTATGACCTGATGATAGCTTACATAGAACGAAAAGAGAAGATATCTAGATTCAACAACTACCAAATGGAAAGATATAAATGTCTGAATTCTGACTGCCATACACGAATGTCTTCCATTGATGGCCAAAACGGCAATTGCTGCAATTTTAATGTGTTAATGAACTGATTGAAGGGGCGTATATAGGGTGGAAATGTCTAAATCAAACACTCGAAGCTGCAGACAAAACCATTGCTAATCATCAAAACTCAAAAGTAAACTTCCAGGGGTAACAACTAACAAAGGAAGCATATTTGTATCGAAGGACTTGAATGGTTTCAGTCCTTCAGTTTTACAATCAGAGACTGCCCATCCTTGATCTGTAATTGAAAATGTCCAACATCATTGCTTAGTATTGCGATACACGGTAATCATGATTGCAGAGATAGCCTGCTTGTATCTTTAAAAATAGTATTGAATGAGAGCGGGATCTATGAACACCCCTCCAAACCTGATTCGTCCAATCGACGACACAATCAAAGCCCCTCCGATTTTTGCATCAAATCATCACGTCTTCTTTGTAGTCCTTGTAATGGCATTAATTTAGTATCAGCGTGTTCGAGATAGAAGAGATTTGCAGTTGATTCCAAACACTCTTCTTTGTACGTGATTTTGGACCATTGTAGTATCTTCAATCGCAGCTGGAAATCCAAACCATGGAGAGGCGCGTATGGCGATCTTACACAACGACAACAATCAAGACACCCGGTGAAAAAGGTATGCCCTTTTCTCTTTCTTAAATAAAAGCTCAAATCAAGAAGAAAGCCTGGCTAAATCAATGTAATGTCTGATTGGAGGTAATAATAACAAATCAGTGTATTGTGTACTATAAATTTCATTGAATTCAGATTGATGGTCGTTGGTCATCTTCTTCTTTTTGGACGCACCGTAGACAACCCCCTTGTTTCAAAGAAAACTCATATGTTCCTTATATTTCAAATTCATCTTGGCTGCTTCATGTTTTCATGTGTATGAGATTCGGCTACAAACCATCGAATATAAAACACTAAGACAATAGTAAGCATACCTTTTGTTCGTACTACTCATATGATATGAGACAAGCTAGAGAGTCGGAATATCTCAGAAGTTATATGACACTATAAGTGTAATACCCCGTTATTTAGAAACGGGTATTTTTAGATAATATTAAGTGGTAATATGATGAAACGGGTATTTTATGAAATTATTGAGTTTTAATATAATATTATTATAGGTATTGGGTGTTAATATGCTACTATTATATTTTATAATCATATTAGGTGTTAAAATAATGTTAGTTTAAGTTTTGGGTATTAGTTTAATTATTTAAAAGTTATTTTTTATTGTTTTAAGCTTCAAGGGGCTTTAGTGTCTTTTTCGTAACTTAAATAGTGCAGTTAATATAATTCTGGTGGGTAAAAAGTGTCTTTTAACTAACTAAGGGGGGTGAAAGTGTCTTTAACCCATAAATATCATCTTCTTCCTCTCCTGGTAGTAACAGGAGATGTGTTCTTCTCCTTCTTCGACCCAAACACCCACCAACACCAAATTCTACTCCAAATCTTCCAATTTCCGTCCCAATACACTCCCTATTCGACATAGATCGATTCTTTAGCACCAAGAAACCAATTTCGCCCAAAATAGTGAACTAATTCGGAATCAAAAATCAACCCGGAGGAATCCTCCTCTTCGCCGGATTCTTCGAATTGAAGCCTATAAATAGCTTGTGAAATCAGAAACGAAACCCGCATCAAAACCACACCCAGCTCTCAATCTCTCGCCCTCTCTCCCGTGCGAATCGCCAAGCCAAAGCGCCGCCGGGTCCGGAGAGCCGAACCCGACCGCCCTGTCCGACGCCGCCGCCGTCTCCGGCGTCCTCCCCCGTCGCCGTCGACGCCGCTGTTGCCGTCGGCCGCCTCTCCCTTCGCCACCACCGTCGCCACCACCCATCGTCACCATCGTCGTCGTCCTCGTCACTGTTCGGGTAACAAAACCCGTATGTTTTCTTCTCTCTTTTCAACACCAGTTTGTTTCTTTTTTTTTTAAGCACTAGTCAACTGTTGAATACATATCAATAATATCTGGGTAGATTTAACAAGTTGGGCAGTGGCCCAGTGGTAAAAGTTGGCTGTTAGTATTGGGTTGGTTTGGGGTTCGAGTCTCATAGCTAGCAACTATTTTTTTTCACTACTCTACACTCAAAATTTGAAAGAGAAGTTTTGAGGGTTTGAAAGCCTTATTAAAACACTTGTGAATTATTTATTTAGGAAGTTTATTTTCTTGTTTAAAGGTTAATCTTTTGAAGAATAATATTATTGGGTTATACTTTATAGTAGTAAAAATTAGATAATTATTTTTATACAAGTTTAAAGTAATCTTTTTGTACTCATCTTTACCCAAAAATAAAAGTATATTTTTCTTATAAGTTTATTACAAATTAGAATAAGTTATTTTCTTCAAATAAATTTGTTATTTCTTTTAAATAAAAGTTAGTTTATAACTTATATTCTCTAGTAAGGCTTGTTTGGTTGGGAGAAACTAGTATTAGAATCAAAAGTGTTTTTGTAACACCCCCAAATGGCCCAAGCCGGAGACCCGGGGATGTCACTCCGTACCCGAGAGGAGCCCGGATACAAGGAGATTTTATAACATGGTTCACAAGCACACACATCCACAATAATAAATTAAATCCAATTAAAATAATGTATTATCATAAACCTTCGTCCTAGCCACAAACCGGCAAAAACAACTAAAGCGTTTAAACTACTAAAGAGTTCAAATTGAAATGCAATACTACTATTAATAATCCATGTGGTGCGCGTCCCCTTCTATGCCCGATAACCTTCTTCTTAACCTGTGGTGCGGAATGAAAAAGAAACACCACAATACAAAATCAGCATTGAAATACTGGTAAGCAAACATCCAAACATGTAAAACGATGATGGATAGTTATAAAACAATACTCATTTGTAAGTAAGAGTTTTTCGCAAACACAGCGGTAATAAAGTGACTCTTGTTTCAAAACATGAGAGTTCCCAATTCCATAATATATTTCCAAATCAATTTCCATATTATTAGGAAAAACCAAATCCAGTGTTAACTTCGTTCCGTTAACAAAACCAAAAATCCATTATTAATTCGTTGTGACGGGGGAAACCAAACCATCTCGCAAGCATCCAAGACCTTAAGTGTCGACACCCCCAAAGAATCTAGCGTCCAGAGGAGTGAGTACAGGGAGCTATCCGGGGACTTGCAACCGGATTAAAATAAAAATAAATTGAAACGGAAGACCGAGATCAAACCGTCCAATGCCAATGGTAACCATACCACAATAATAATAAATGTCCCCGCACAACTATTCCACTTTACGTATTAATGCATTATCATTATCATGATGATATTTCCAAGAAAAGCATTTATCAAGTAGAAATCACATATTGCATGTCACGTCACATAAACACATTTTGAGACGTAAAGAAATACAAGAATTCGTTTCGACACGAAAGAGATAAGCACACTAGGCTTGGCACATTTACTTACCTCAAAGCAAATTCCAACAATAGCAATCAATCAACGTACTCTACGTACTCGTCGTCGACGAACTCGTTACCTACACATAACAATATGCTAATCAAACCAATATTCTAGCAATATACTTGCTATACTAATTACATGCATATGATAGTCCATGGTTTAGGGTTCTAACACTTCCCCAACATCCCATTCAATTCATGCTCCAAAATAAGCTTAAAGCTTTGCTTCAAAATCCCTTATCCTAAAGTATACATAATCCATCATAACTCCACCAAATCTATTACTCCAGTTTCCCAAACAGATCATGGTCTAGAAACAGTTCCATTGGATTCAAAACGTTCGAAATAATAAGTTTAGCCTCAAACGGATCTAAATTTCGATTCCTGAATCAAAAGTTACACTAGTTTCAAGTTTCCAACTTCATTCAAAATATCCATACGGGAATTGTCAATCTTCATGAAACTTTTCCCCCAAGCATCTAATTCATCCTATAATCATACTAAACCTAATATAACATGATTCCCACATTCAAATCAGATTGTTATCCACCTAATATGATCATTCAAACTCCCAAATCATTCAATCAAACTTCCCTTTCAAACTAGGGTTTCTTCCCAACACTCAAGAACATGATAAACCCTAAAACTTGATAATAAATCTTACGAATCCATGAACAATGATCCTAACCATAACAAACTGAAATTTAGAGATTGCATGCAACATACATGAATCATGAACAAGTGATCACAAGATCAAGAGATCAACAAGAGAAAAGAGAAAAAGAAACGAAACAACCCAACCCGCTCAACCCGCCGCCCATGGAGGCGGACGGAGAGAGAGGCGGACGGGGATAGGGAGAAAGAAAGAGAGAAAAGAAGGAAGAAAGAAAGAAAAGAGAGAAAAAGAGAGAGAGAGAGAGTTACCTTGCCGGAAAAGAGAGAGAGAGAGCGGCGGCGGCGGTGGGGTGGCTGCCGTCGGTCACAAGGGAGAGAGAGAGTGAGAGAGGGACGGGTAGAGAATGAGGGAGAGTGAGAGAGATTAGGAAAAATAGGAGAATGAGGGTTTTTATGAGAGTTAGAATTAAAATTAACCTCATAAGTAGGAAACCCTCTTGGATTAGGAAACTTTTATTGTAGGAAGAAATTTAGGTCAAAAGACACTTATTTCCCCTTAGTTTTGCCAAAAGACAAACACCTCCCCCAACTCAAGTAAAAGACACTAAAACCTTTGATTAAAGTCACTAAGTTCCCCCCAAACTCTCAAAGCATTATAATTAACTCTCTATAATTACTTTAACTTCCCAATACTTGTAATAATATCACAAAATACCCGTAGTCACAAAACGGGATATTTCATCCTTCCCTCCTTAATCGTCCTCGAAGTTTAAACAAAAACCTCCCTCCTTAAAGAGAAACTATCCTTGAAGTTTAAACCAAAACTTTACCCACTCAAAGGTATACACCTTCCCTCACTAGTACGACTACTAAATGCAACCTAAGGTCATGAATGATATGCAGTATACTATAAGTAGTATTGTATTAAAGAAAAACGAAGGATTACATCCTCTCCCCCTTAGAGGAGTGACGTCCTCGTAACTCAAGGTACCTCAGAACTCAAGGTACCCCTTAGACAAATAACTGTTTGACGAGGTACTTCTTCCTCATATCATCTTCCGCTTCCCAAGTTGCCTCTTCTGTGAGGTGGTTAGTCCATAAGACTTTTACAATCTTGACACTCTTATTACGGGTGTTCCTTGTCTTGGTGTCTAAAATCTTGACAGGTTGTTCTTCATAACTCAAAGACGGGTCCAGTTCTACTGGTTCGGGATCTAATACGTGAGATGCGTCAGGCATATACTTCTTCAGTTGCGATACGTGAAATACGTTATGAACACGACTTAAATTCGATGGTAAATCCAATCGATAAGCCACTTCTCCAATCTTTTCTATAACATCATATGGTCCTATGAATTTCGGGCTCAACTTCCCTTTCTGATTGAACCTCATGACTCCTTTAGTTGGTGATACTTTAAGAAATGCTTTTTCTCCAACTTGAAATTCCAACGGTCTTTTTTTCTGATCAGCGTAAGATTTCTGTCTATCCTGCGCTGCCTTCATTCGCTGCTGTATAAGTCTCACTTGCTCTGTCATCTCTTCAATAAGTTGTGGACCAATTACTATCGTCTCACTTATGTCGTTCCAACACAACGGTGTCCTACACTTCCTTCCATACAACGCTTCATGTGGTGCCATTCCAATACTGGCATGATAACTGTTGTTGTAGGAGAATTCTATCAAAGGTAATCTATCAACCCATGAACCTTGAAAATCCATAACACTCGATCTTAGCATATCTTCCAACGTTTGTATTGTTCTTTCGGTTTGTCCATCTGTAGCCGGGTGAAATGCCGTGCTAAACTTCAACTGAGTTCCTAATGCCTCCTGAAGTGCTTTCCAGAAGTGAGAAAGAAAATTGGGATCTCTGTCGGAAACTATAGAGCTTGGTACTCCATGATACCTTACAATGTTCTTCATATACGCATCAGCTCTTTGTTCCATATTCCATGTGTCTTTCATCGGAATAAACCTTGCTGTCTTGGTCAATCTGTCAACTACGACCCATATCTGATTCAGTCCATTCTTTGATGTCGGTAACGCAGTCACGAAATCCATCGAAATAGAATCCCACTTCCAACTGGGACATCTAATGGTTGTACTAATCCTCCCATTCTTTTATGTTCAAACTTCACCTTTTGACAAGTCAGACATTTTGCCACAAATTCTGCCACTTCTTTCTTCATATTAGGCCACCAAAACATCTTCTTCATGTCCTTATAAAGTTTGTCACCTCCTGGATGTACTGAGTAGGGTGTGTTGTGCGCTTCTCGCATCAACTTCTCCTTAGTTTCCGTACACTTATGTGGTACACACCATCTTCCTTTGTAACGAATACTTCCATCTTCATGGATCTTGAAATCTTTTGCTTGAACTTCTGCAATCTTCTTCTTTATCCTTTCCAGCTTCACATCTCCTGGCTGCTTACCCCTTATCTCT
The DNA here is from genome assembly GCA_023055425.1 of Linanthus parryae. NCBI lineage: Eukaryota > Viridiplantae > Streptophyta > Magnoliopsida > Ericales > Polemoniaceae > Linanthus > Linanthus parryae. The sequence continues at coordinate 8,031,115 of JALGPY010000002.1, forward strand.
TCTAAGACATCTGGCACAACTATCATATTCCCAAGAATGTTCTTTACTTCTCCTTGTTTCACTACTTCAATTTCAAGTTTTCGGAACTCTCGGCATAGCCGATCCGGTAAAACTAGCATAGTATCCAAAGTATGGCTCGACTTTCGGCTTAATGCATCAGCTACTACGTTTGCCTTCCCTTCATGGTATTGGATACGCAAATCATAATCCTTTATGACTTCTAACCAACGTCTTTGCCTGTTGTTTAGTTCTTTCTGCGTGAAAATGTATTTGAGACTGCTATGATCCGTATACAATCTACACACAGATCCATACAAGTGATGTCTCCATATCTTCAATGCAAATACTATAGCTGCAAGCTCTAAGTCATGCGTAGCATAGTTCTCTTCATGAGTTTTCAGTTGTCTTGAAGCATAAGCAATAACTCTTCTATCTTGCATAAGCACGCATCCTAAGCCCTTCTTCGATGCATCACTGTAAACATCAAACTCGCCAGAATCATTGGGTAAAGCTAAGACAGGTGCGGTCGTTAACTTTTCCTTCAATGTCTAGAATGCTTCTTCACAATCTTCGCTCCACTTATACCTTACCGTCTTCTTGGTTAGTGTAGTAAGCGGTCTAGCGATCTTCGAGAAATCTTTCACGAAACGCCTGTAATATCCTGCCAATCCGAGAAAACTTCTTACTTCGGACACATTCTTCGGAGTAGGCCAATCTTTAACTGCTGATATCTTTCCTGGATCCACGGATATTCCTTCCTTGGAAATTATGTGACCCAAAAATGGAACATGCTTTAGCCAAAATTCACACTTCGAGAGTTTAGCATATAACTTCTCATGTCTCAAAGTTTCTAACACTTCTTTGAGGTGTTCTTCGTGTTCTTCCTCGCTCTTTGAATAAACAAGGATGTCATCAATAAAGACGACCACGAAACGATCTAGAAACGTTCTCATAACACGATTCATTAGATCCATAAATACTGCTGGGGCATTGGTTAGACCAAAAGGCATAACGGTAAACTCGTAGTGTCCATACCTCGTCCTAAAGGCTGTCTTCGGTATGTCCTTCTCGGCTACTCGAAGCTGGTGATACCCTGATCTCAAGTCTATCTTTGAGAAAACACTCGCCCCTTGTAATTGATCAAACAAATCGTCAATTCGGGGTAAAGGGTATTTGTTCTTGATTGTTGCGCTATTCAACTCCCTATAGTCAATGTACAACCTCAAGCTTCCGTCCTTCTTCTTCACAAACAGTACCGGTGCGCCCCAAGGAGAAACACTCGGTCTTATATAACCCTTTTGGAGTAACTCTTGCAACTGATCCTTAAGTTCTTTCAACTCTACTGGCGCCATTCTGTACGGTGCCTTTGAAATTGGAGCTGTTCCAGGTGCCAAATCCATAGTGAATTCGATCTCTCTTCTAGGTGGCATTCCTGGAATTTCGTCCGGAAACACATCGGGAAAATCTCTAACGATTGGTATTTCTTCTAGCACATTCTCCTTCTTAGATGTGTCTTGAATATAGCACAAATAAGCACTATTTCCCTTCTTCACTTGGTTGACTATGGTCAAAGCTGACACTAGTCGGATACATGGTTCCTTTGTGATACCACGGTAAGAAACTTTTTCTCCTTTTGGACCTTTAAGCCTTATCTTCTGATCGTGGCAGTCTATTACTGCACGATATTTTCCCAGCCAATCCATTCCCAATATAACATCTATCCCTCCAAGATCAAACTGTATCAGGTTCGCTGGTAGGGTACTAGCCGAAATCTTAACTTCTACTCCTTCAAAAATGGCGTCACATACTGTTACATGACCGGTTGGGGTAGCTACGGGGATGGATATTCTAGACGGCTTATTGAGACTCAATTTTTCCACAAACGATGACGAAATAAACGAATACGAAGCTCCGGAATCAAATAAAGTAAAAGCTGGTTGATCATGAACAAGAAATGTACCAGTGACTACTCCGTTTGCTGCTTCCGCTTCAGTCCTGCTCATGACAGCGATCCTTGCGATATTCCCATTTTGTGCGGTAGTTCCTGTCGTACCAGTCCCATTGTTGTTAGCGTTAGTTGGAGTGTTGTTGTTCCTATTCCCGTTCTGAACTCCATTGTTCCTTCCATTGCCTTGGTTGTTCAGTTGGTGTCTACCATAACTGTTGCCTCCATTATTGTTGTTGTAGTTCCCATAGTTCCGGTTTCCACCCTGATTGTGGTTGTTGAACTGTCGGTTTCCTTGGTAATTGCCTCCTTGGTTCCCTAGTTGGTTTCCATTTGGTTTCAATCGGCACTCAAAAGCACGATGACCTTTCCTGCCGCAGTTGTGGCAGTTCACAAGGTTTCCTTGGCAGTCCTTTCCTGGATGATTCTGTTGGCACTTCTTGCAGATATAACGGCGAGATTGCTCATCTCCATTATTCTGCTTGTTACCACGATACTGTCCTTGGTTACTTCCTCCGTGGTTAGGCTTAAACCTTTTGTCCTGACTACCTTGGTTAGTCCTACTCTGATTGTTTCCATAGCCCACGGCGTTCTCAACCTTGCGTTTCCCACGCTTCTCATCTTGTGCCTCTTGAATACGCCAAACGGCTGCCGCCCTATCGTAAGCTTCCTGGAGAGTATCGTACGTCCTGCACATCAAGTCTTTCTGCAGATGGAGTTCGAGACCAGACATGAACTTCCTGACTTTAGTCGCTTCATCAGGCATCAGCTGACCTGCGAATCGGGATAATTCCATGAATTTCTTGAAGTACTCGGTCACGGAACCGTTTCCTTGTGTCAGATTCACGAAATCTAAGTACTTTTGATCCTGGACATGGTCCGGGTAAAAGCGAGTGCGAAGTGCGGTTTGAAGAGCCTCCCAATTGAAATTGGGTTGCGCCAAAAAGTTCTGGCGCGTACTCCTCCACCATGTATTAGCTTCGTTCTTCAAGTAAAATGCCGCGCAAACCACCTTGCGGTCTTCGGGACACTCAACTAGCTCAAGGATCTTATCCATCTCATCGATCCAATTCTCGAGCTCAACAGGGTCCTCATTGCCTATGAAGTTCCCTGGCTTCATATCTGCCACTTTCTTTGCCCAGTTTGCGTTATTCTGCTCTCCCTGGTTTGCGTTCTGCGCCATCTGAGCAAACTGTGCGAAGAACTGCTCCATGTTGTTGTTGTTGTTGTTGTTGGGTGCGGCCATTGGTACTTGGCGATTTCTCCTGGTGTAGTATTGATGTGGTCTATCAGTCATAATCCCTACACTATAGCCTATTGTATTACTTATAAAGTACCAAGAAGTACAAATAATCACGCATATACGGCATGTAGTGCACAATTAAGCAAGTAATGTCACACATTGACCATCATTTAACTCAATTACTCATGTATTTCCACATAGACTGATCACGTCTCAACTTTTCATCTACTTCCAAAATTGGAAAAAGGATCAATCAATCAAGCAAAAATTGCAAATTTTGGTGTGCAACACCCTCTCTGAGTCTACTTTCATAGTCAAGAAGAATCAACTCAAAATCAATCGTGGAACTCAAGATATAAAGGAAACTCTACAGCTGCTGTCACAGCCCACCAGAACAGAAACATCGACTTTGAAAAGACTTAAATTGACCTTAAAATTCTCAAAATGAGCTAGGCTTTCTCTGGGAGTTAGCCAAACGTGTCTAATAGTCGCCATAAAATTTTGGGGTCGAAACAAGATATGGAAGATAGGTAACAATCAAAGATGCTACAGCTAGTCACTTTGCAATTCTGCTACTGAACCGTCAACTTTGGAAATTCGTAGCTAATTCTCCAGAACTCATATGGGGTTGAAATTTTTATGGGAGATACCTGGGTATGTCTACTTTCTGGGAAAAATTCAGGGAAAAATAACTCCAAAGTTAAATACGTCTGCTACATCGAAAACCCACTGCTGCGCAGATTCAACAGCACCAAAAATCAAAGTTTTCACGTTCTAACTCCATGAACACTTTCTAAGCCCATAATTAATGATAGCAAGCATAACACGACCTTAACTCATCCAATCATACTCCAAAATTCAGAAAACTAAGTTTATAAAACTTCCCAAATCGGGTCTTCAAAACAAAACATTATTCATCCCAAAGCAAAACGCTAAGAATTTAACTCTAGCCCAAAAGTGACTATTCGAGAATCGTTCTAAAACTTCAAATGTTGATTGGCTATGGAGCCTTATTCAAACCAATAAATAAAACTTGAAGCATCTAGTCTAAGAAATCTAAAGAACTCTAACAAGCTTAATCGTCGTCCTCATCGCTTTCGTCCATCTCTTCCTCTTCATCGGAATCATACTCGTGCTCTTCATCTTCACTAGGGTCTTCTTCACGTTCTTCATATTCCATGGGATCTTCTTCAATCTCGGGGTATTCATCGACGTCTTCCATTGGATCTTCTTCAACTTCTTCATCGTCACTAGAATCTATAATAATCACTTCTTTCTCATCACTAGAGCTTATGTAGATCACGTCTTCTTCATCACTGGACTTTATCTCAATAACTGTATAACTTTGCCACTTAAGGTAAGTCTCCATCAACAACTTGCATATAAAATCTGCACTTACCGTCCATTCACCTTGGCAACGATAATCCCTATCATTCAAACGATTCATCCTGCCCATGATGTTGCTATATTTTGTAATAATATCCCCAAACATCGGTTTCATAGGTAATGCCTTCACCATACAGTAAGCCTGAAAAGCTGGATTTCTATATCGAGGGAATTCTAAGGCTCGGAATCTATCTTCACAATATTGAACCACGCGGTCACGAAAATCTGGAAAATCTTCACCTTCAACCCAACGTGTCACAACAGGATGCTTCTCTACTGGCAACACACGCTTCCTTGCTGTATGCTTAGTTCTAGCCATCTACAAGAGGAAACAACTTAATAAATCTCTAATTTAAAGGCATATACCGTAATCCAAATAACTACTCTTCGCAGACCAATAATTATTCCCAAGACTCCAAATCGATGGTTCCAAGACTTTTGAAGAAATCTCCCAACGAAGTCTCTTAAAGTAGGCCTAACTTAGAATCCAATTGGAATACTCCAAAAATTCGAATGGGTGGATGGGACACTTGCTTTCTATCCTATTTTCTAAACACTTATACATAACAATCCTATCCATACTACCCAAATTCCCACGGCTTGTCGAATTTTAAGTTATTTTCTCCTATATTCATTTTAGTTGCCCTAACAAGTTTCAAATTTCTTCTTAGAATGCCGGCTCTGATACCACCTGTAACACCCCCAAATGGCCCAAGCCGGAGACCCGGGGATGTCACTCCGTTCCCGAGAGGAGCCCGGATACAAGGAGATTTTATAACATGGTTCACAAGCACACACATCCACAATAATAAATTAAATCCAATTAAAATAATGTATTATCATAAACCTTCGTCCTAGCCACAAACCGGCAAAAACAACTAAAGCGTTTAAACTACTAAAGAGTTCAAATTGAAATGCAATACTACTATTAATAATCCATGTGGTGCGCGTCCCCTTCTATGCCCGATAACCTTCTTCTTAACCTGTGGTGCGGAATGAAAAAGAAACACCACAGTACAAAATCAGCATTGAAATACTGGTAAGCAAACATCCAAACATGTAAAACGATGATGGATAGTTATAAAACAAGACTCATTTGTAAGTAAGAGTTTTTCGCAAACACAGCGGTAATAAAGTGACTCTTGTTTCAAAACATGAGAGTTCCCAATTCCATAATATATTTCCAAATCAATTTCCATATTATTAGGAAAAACCAAATCCAGTGTTAACTTCGTTCCGTTAACAAAACCAAAAATCCATTATTAATTCGTTGTGACGGGGGAAACCAAACCATCTCGCAAGCATCCAAGACCTTAAGTGTCGACACCCCCCAAAGAATCTAGCGTCCAGAGGAGTGAGTACAGGGAGCTATCCGGGGACTTGCAACCGGATTAAAATAAAAATAAATTGAAACGGAAGACCGAGATCAAACCGTCCAATGCCAATGGTAACCATACCACAATAATAATAAATGTCCCCGCACAACTATTCCACTTTACGTATTAATGCATTATCATTATCATGATGATATTTCCAAGAAAAGCATTTATCAAGTAGAAATCACATATTGCATGTCACGTCACATAAACACATTTTGAGACGTAAAGAAATACAAGAATTCGTTTCGACACGAAAGAGATAAGCACACTAGGCTTGGCACATTTACTTACCTCAAAGCAAATTCCAACAATAGCAATCAATCAACGTACTCTACGTACTCGTCGTCGACGAACTCGTTACCTACACATAACAATATGCTAATCAAACCAATATTCTAGCAATATACTTGCTATACTAATTACATGCATATGATAGTCCATGGTTTAGGGTTCTAACACTTCCCCAACATCCCATTCAATTCATGCTCCAAAATAAGCTTAAAGCTTTGCTTCAAAATCCCTTATCCTAAAGTATACATAATCCATCATAACTCCACCAAATCTATTACTCCAGTTTCCCAAACAGATCATGGTCTAGAAACAGTTCCATTGGATTCAAAACGTTCGAAATAATAAGTTTAGCCTCAAACGGATCTAAATTTCGATTCCTGAATCAAAAGTTACACTAGTTTCAAGTTTCCAACTTCATTCAAAATATCCATACGGGAATTGTCAATCTTCATGAAACTTTTCCCCCAAGCATCTAATTCATCCTATAATCATACTAAACCTAATATAACATGATTCCCACATTCAAATCAGATTGTTATCCACCTAATATGATCATTCAAACTCCCAAATCATTCAATCAAACTTCCCTTTCAAACTAGGGTTTCTTCCCAACACTCAAGAACATGATAAACCCTAAAACTTGATAATAAATCTTACGAATCCATGAACAATGATCCTAACCATAACAAACTGAAATTTAGAGATTGCATGCAACATACATGAATCATGAACAAGTGATCACAAGATCAAGAGATCAACAAGAGAAAAGAGAAAAAGAAACGAAACAACCCAACCCGCTCAACCCGCCGCCCATGGAGGCGGACGGAGAGAGAGGCGGACGGGGATAGGGAGAAAGAACGAGAGAAAAGAAGGAAGAAAGAAAGAAAAGAGAGAAAAAGAGAGAGAGAGAGAGTTACCTTGCCGGAAAAGAGAGAGAGAGAGCGGCGGCGGCGGTGGGGTGGCTGCCGTCGGTCACAAGGGAGAGAGAGAGTGAGAGAGGGACGGGTAGAGAATGAGGGAGAGTGAGAGAGATTAGGAAAAATAGGAGAATGAGGGTTTTTATGAGAGTTAGAATTAAAATTAACCTCATAAGTAGGAAACCCTCTTGGATTAGGAAACTTTTATTGTAGGAAGAAATTTAGGTCAAAAGACACTTATTTCCCCTTAGTTTTGCCAAAAGACAAACACCTCCCCCAACTCAAGTAAAAGACACTAAAACCTTTGATTAAAGTCACTAAGTTCCCCCCAAACTCTCAAAGCATTATAATTAACTCTCTATAATTACTTTAACTTCCCAATACTTGTAATAATATCACAAAATACCCGTAGTCACAAAACGGGGTATTTCAGTTTTTGGGGTAAAATAATATGCTTCTCTACCCTAAATAATAAAAAGGGATATTTTATCTAATCTATGAGTTATATTTATATAATTATAGGCTAGTATGTTTTTACAAATAATAAACGTTAGCGTTATAAAGCGTATTTTTATTATAAAAGAGGTTTGTTCACCTTAGCAAAGGTTGGGGAGAGTTAGTAAGGGATTTATTTCATAGGACTTTGTGTGCAATATGTTGATTAGGATATTATTAAATTTGTAGGCGACAAATTTCGTTGACGAAGGATACGTGAGTGTTACTAGGAAGTGATTTGCTTTTGCTTGAGACTCAAGGTAAGTAAACATGCCAGGCCTAGCGCCCATATCTTCTTTCGTGTCTAAACTGCTTTTGTGATTTATTGTCTCAAAATTTGGATATCTACTTGAACTGTTTATTTGAAAAAGTTTACTGATTTTACAAAGGTGATTCTATCACAACTATCACATGAGATTATAATAAGACGTAAAAACGTAAAGTGGAATAGTTGTACCGGGGATCAATGTTATGAGATTGGTCGATGTGGACTACGGTCTCTCGACCCACTTTATTTATTTTGCTCGGTCGCAGCCGCCCCGAGTTTGCTCCAATACTTACCTCTCTGGCCGCAAGAAGTCTTAGGGGGGTGTCGACACTTATGGTCTGGTAGCCAGTTATTAGTAGATCTTCCCCGTGTCAACATGGTAATATATGTTTCTGAATGATGGACCTTTATGATTGAGAATTGGAAGTCCCGATTGGACAAATGAGGAAGTTTGGGAATGTTTCCCCAATGGAGATACTAAAGTGAAAAGAGTTTGGGAATGTTTCCCCACAAGTGAAGTGATAAAGGAAAAGATTTGTGAATTCTTATTTCAAACTTATTCTCTTACAAAAATTCTTTACTCTTCAAACTCATGTGTCGTTTTTTAACTGCTTCATAATCTATTTACATGCTTGGGTGTTGCTTACTCAGTATTTTCAGCTGACTTTGGAAACTGTGGTGTTTCTTTTTGTTTCTGCACCACAGGTTTAGGTGGAAGCATGGATTTTGGGGGAAATCGAGACACGTCACTTTAGTAAATTTAAATTTCACATCTAGACTTGTTTTATTTAGTAATTGAATTTTAGATTGGAATAATGCCCATATTTGTGGCGAGACGAGTTTTAAAGTTTCAATTAAATATTTTTATGGATTTGGTTTGGATATTCTGTTATAAAATCTCCTTGTATCCGGGTTTAATCTCGGGTACGGAGTGACATCCCTGGGCTACCGGGTCGGCCTTTTCGGACTTCCGGCTTGGCGGTTTTGGGGGTGTTACAGTTGGTATCAGAGCCTGGTCGTCCAAAAGGGAAATCTAAAACCTGTAGGAAATTTAAAATGGACATAGGGAAAGAATTTAAAATTTGACAAGCCGTTTGGAATTTGGGTAGTCTTGGATAGGGTTGTTATGTGAAACTAATTGTTTGATGATCAATGAGTTATATTACTTGATTAGCTGCTTATTATATGCCATGTATTGCATTCTTTTGTATTTATACTTTAGGGTATTGTATGAATGATACAATAGGTTATGGTGTAGGATTATGACTAGTAGACCACATCTTTGAGAGGCGACATGTGAAGCGAGGGATGGTTTGAGGAAGAAGCGTCCTCACCTTTTTGACGAGATATTTTGAGTTCCGAGGACGTCACTTCTCTAAGGGGGGAAGGATGTAACCCTTCAGATTTTAAGTACGTCATTCTAGTACATGGTTATACTATGTTACTCATCGTGTGTGATATTAAGTTGCATTTGCTAGTCATAACCTAGAATGGAGACTCATAGTTGAGGGTCGTTTAGAATGTGGTTTCAACTTCGAGGACGAAGTTTTCTTTAAGTGGGGAAGGATGTAATACCCCGTTATTTAGAAACGGGTATTTTTAGATAATATTAAGTGGTAATATGATGAAACGGGTATTTTGTGAAATTATTGAGTTTTAATATAATATTATTATAGGTATTGGGTGTTAATATGCTACTATTATATTTTATAATCATATTAGGTGTTAAAATAATGTTAGTTTAAGTTTTGGGTATTAGTTTAATTATTTAAAAGTTATTTTTTATTGTTTTAAGCTTCAAGGGGCTTTAGTGTCTTTTTCGTAACTTAAATAGTGCAGTTAATATAATTCTGGTGGGTAAAAAGTGTCTATTAACTAACTAAGGGGGGTGAAAGTGTCTTTAACCCATAAATATCATCTTCTTCCTCTCCTGGTAGTAACAGGAGATGTGTTCTTCTCCTTCTTCGACCCAAACACCCACCAACACCAAATTCTACTCCAAATCTTCCAATTTCCGTCCCAATACACTCCCTATTCGACATAGATCGATTCTTTAGCACCAAGAAACCAATTTCGCCCAAAATAGTGAACCAATTCGGAATCAAAAATCAACCCGGAGGAATCCTCCTCTTCGCCGGATTCTTCGAATTGAAGCCTATAAATAGCTTGTGAAATCAGAAACGAAACCCGCATCAAAACCACACCCAGCTCTCAATCTCTCGCCCTCTCTCCCGTTCGAATCGCCAAGCCAAAGCGCCGCCGGGTCCGGAGAGCCGAACCCGACCGCCCTGTCCGACGCCGCCGCCGTCTCCGGCGTCCTCCCCCGTCGCCGTCGACGCCGCTGTTGCCGTCGGCCGCCTCTCCCTTCGCCACCACCGTCGCCACCACCCATCGTCACCATCGTCGTCGTCCTCGTCACTGTTCGGGTAACAAAACCCGTATGTTTTCTTCTCTCTTTTCAACACCAGTTTGTTTCTTTTTTTTTTAAGCACTAGTCAACTGTTGAATACATATCAATAATATCTGGGTAGATTTAACAAGTTGGGCAGTGGCCCAGTGGTAAAAGTTGGCTGTTAGTATTGGGTTGGTTTGGGGTTCGAGTCTCATAGTAACTATTTTTTTTTCACTACTCTACACTCAAAATTTGAAAGAGAAGTTTTGAGGGTTTGAAAGCCTTATTAAAACACTTGTGAATTATTTATTTAGGAAGTTTATTTTCTTGTTTAAAGGTTAATCTTTTGAAGAATAATATTATTGGGTTATACTTTATAGTAGTAAAAATTAGATAATTATTTTTATACAAGTTTAAAGTAATCTTTTTGTACTCATCTTTACCCAAAAATAAAAGTATATTTTTCTTATAAGTTTATTACAAATTAGAATAAGTTATTTTCTTCAAATAAATTTGTTATTTCTTTTAAATAAAAGTTAGTTTATAACTTATATTCTCTAGTAAGGCTTGTTTGGTTGGGAGAAACTAGTATTAGAATCAAAAGTGTTTTTGGGGTAAAATAATATGCTTCTCTACCCTAAATAATAAAAAGGGATATTTTATCTAATCTATGAGTTATATTTATATAATTATAGGCTAGTATGTTTTTACAAATAATAAACGTTAGCGTTATAAAGCGTATTTTTATTATAAAAGAGGTTTGTTCACCTTAGCAAAGGTTGGGGAGAGTTAGTAAGGGATTTATTTCATAGGACTTTGTGTGCAATATGTTGATTAGGATATTATTAAATTTGTAGGCGACAAATTTCGTTGACGGAGGATACGTGAGTGTTACTAGGAAGTGATTTGCTTTTGCTTGAGACTCAAGGTAAGTAAACATGCCAGGCCTAGCGCCCATATCTTCTTTCGTGTCTAAACTGCTTTTGTGATTTATTGTCTCAAAATTTGGATATCTACTTGAACTGTTTATTTGAAAAAGTTTACTGATTTTACAAAGGTGATTCTATCACAACTATCACATGAGATTATAATAAGACGTAAAAACGTAAAGTGGAATAGTTGTACCGGGGATCAATGTTATGAGATTGGTCGATGTGGACTACGGTCTCTCGACCCACTTTATTTATTTTGCTCGGTCGCAGCCGCCCCGAGTTTGCTCCAATACTTACCTCTCTGGCCGCAAGAAGTCTTAGGGGGGTGTCGACACTTATGGTCTGGTAGCCAGTTATTAGTAGATCTTCCCCGTGTCAACATGGTAATATATGTTTCTGAATGATGGACCTTTATGATTGAGAATTGGAAGTCCCGATTGGACAAATGAGGAAGTTTGGGAATGTTTCCCCAATGGAGATACTAAAGTGAAAAGAGTTTGGGAATGTTTCCCCACAAGTGAAGTGATAAAGGAAAAGATTTGTGAATTCTTATTTCAAACTTATTCTCTTACAAAAATTCTTTACTCTTCAAACTCATGTGTCGTTTTTTAACTGCTTCATAATCTATTTACATGCTTGGGTGTTGCTTACTCAGTATTTTCAGCTGACTTTGGAAACTGTGGTGTTTCTTTTTGTTTCTGCACCACAGGTTTAGGTGGAAGCATGGATTTTGGGGGAAATCGAGACACGTCACTTTAGTAAATTTAAATTTCACATCTAGACTTGTTTTATTTAGTAATTGAATTTTAGATTGGAATAATGCCCATATTTGTGGCGAGACGAGTTTTAAAGTTTCAATTAAATATTTTTATGGATTTGGTTTGGATATTCTGTTATAAAATCTCCTTGTATCCGGGTTTAATCTCGGGTACGGAGTGACATCCCTGGGCTACCGGGTCGGCCTTTTCGGACTTCCGGCTTGGCGGTTTTGGGGGTGTTACAGTTGGTATCAGAGCCTGGTCGTCCAAAAGGGAAATCTAAAACCTGTAGGAAATTTAAAATGGACATAGGGAAAGAATTTAAAATTTGACAAGCCGTTTGGAATTTGGGTAGTCTTGGATAGGGTTGTTATGTGAAACTAATTGTTTGATGATCAATGAGTTATATTACTTGATTAGCTGCTTATTATATGCCATGTATTGCATTCTTTTGTATTTATACTTTAGGGTATTGTATGAATGATACAATAGGTTATGGTGTAGGATTATGACTAGTAGACCACATCTTTGAGAGGCGACATGTGAAGCGAGGGATGGTTTGAGGAAGAAGCGTCCTCACCTTTTTGACGAGATATTTTGAGTTCCGAGGACGTCACTTCTCTAAGGGGGGAAGGATGTAACCCTTCAGATTTTAAGTACGTCATTCTAGTACATGGTTATACTATGTTACTCATCGTGTGTGATATTAAGTTGCATTTGCTAGTCATAACCTAGAATGGAGACTCATAGTTGAGGGTCGTTTAGAATGTGGTTTCAACTTCGAGGACGAAGTTTTCTTTAAGTGGGGAAGGATGTAATACCCCGTTATTTAGAAACGGGTATTTTTAGATAATATTAAGTGGTAATATGATGAAACGGGTATTTTGTGAAATTATTGAGTTTTAATATAATATTATTATAGGTATTGGGTGTTAATATGCTACTATTATATTTTATAATCATATTAGGTGTTAAAATAATGTTAGTTTAAGTTTTGGGTATTAGTTTAATTATTTAAAAGTTATTTTTTATTGTTTTAAGCTTCAAGGGGCTTTAGTGTCTTTTTCGTAACTTAAATAGTGCAGTTAATATAATTCTGGTGGGTAAAAAGTGTCTATTAACTAACTAAGGGGGGTGAAAGTGTCTTTAACCCATAAATATCATCTTCTTCCTCTCCTGGTAGTAACAGGAGATGTGTTCTTCTCCTTCTTCGACCCAAACACCCACCAACACCAAATTCTACTCCAAATCTTCCAATTTCCGTCCCAATACACTCCCTATTCGACATAGATCGATTCTTTAGCACCAAGAAACCAATTTCGCCCAAAATAGTGAACCAATTCGGAATCAAAAATCAACCCGGAGGAATCCTCCTCTTCGCCGGATTCTTCGAATTGAAGCCTATAAATAGCTTGTGAAATCAGAAACGAAACCCGCATCAAAACCACACCCAGCTCTCAATCTCTCGCCCTCTCTCCCGTTCGAATCGCCAAGCCAAAGCGCCGCCGGGTCCGGAGAGCCGAACCCGACCGCCCTGTCCGACGCCGCCTCCGTCTCCGGCGTCCTCCCCCGTCGCCGTCGACGCCGCTGTTGCCGTCGGCCGCCTCTCCCTTCGCCACCACCGTCGCCACCACCCATCGTCACCATCGTCGTCGTCCTCGTCACTGTTCGGGTAACAAAACCCGTATGTTTTCTTCTCTCTTTTCAACACCAGTTTGTTTCTTTTTTTTTAAGCACTAGTCAACTGTTGAATACATATCAATAATATCTGGGTAGATTTAACAAGTTGGGCAGTGGCCCAGTGGTAAAAGTTGGCTGTTAGTATTGGGTTGGTTTGGGGTTCGAGTCTCATAGCAACTATTTTTTTTTCACTACTCTACACTCAAAATTTGAAAGAGAAGTTTTGAGGGTTTGAAAGCCTTATTAAAACACTTGTGAATTATTTATTTAGGAAGTTTATTTTCTTGTTTAAAGGTTAATCTTTTGAAGAATAATATTATTGGGTTATACTTTATAGTAGTAAAAATTAGATAATTATTTTTATACAAGTTTAAAGTAATCTTTTTGTACTCATCTTTACCCAAAAATAAAAGTATATTTTTCTTATAAGTTTATTACAAATTAGAATAAGTTATTTTCTTCAAATAAATTTGTTATTTCTTTTAAATAAAAGTTAGTTTATAACTTATATTCTCTAGTAAGGCTTGTTTGGTTGGGAGAAACTAGTATTAGAATCAAAAGTGTTTTTGGGGTAAAATAATATGCTTCTCTACCCTAAATAATAAAAAGGGATATTTTATCTAATCTATGAGTTATATTTATATAATTATAGGCTAGTATGTTTTTACAAATAATAAACGTTAGCGTTATAAAGCGTATTTTTATTATAAAAGAGGTTTGTTCACCTTAGCAAAGGTTGGGGAGAGTTAGTAAGGGATTTATTTCATAGGACTTTGTGTGCAATATGTTGATTAGGATATTATTAAATTTGTAGGCGACAAATTTCGTTGACGGAGGATACGTGAGTGTTACTAGGAAGTGATTTGCTTTTGCTTGAGACTCAAGGTAAGTAAACATGCCAGGCCTAGCGCCCATATCTTCTTTCGTGTCTAAACTGCTTTTGTGATTTATTGTCTCAAAATTTGGATATCTACTTGAACTGTTTATTTGAAAAAGTTTACTGATTTTACAAAGGTGATTCTATCACAACTATCACATGAGATTATAATAAGACGTAAAAACGTAAAGTGGAATAGTTGTACCGGGGATCAATGTTATGAGATTGGTCGATGTGGACTACGGTCTCTCGACCCACTTTATTTATTTTGCTCGGTCGCAGCCGCCCCGAGTTTGCTCCAATACTTACCTCTCTGGCCGCAAGAAGTCTTAGGGGGGTGTCGACACTTATGGTCTGGTAGCCAGTTATTAGTAGATCTTCCCCGTGTCAACATGGTAATATATGTTTCTGAATGATGGACCTTTATGATTGAGAATTGGAAGTCCCGATTGGACAAATGAGGAAGTTTGGGAATGTTTCCCCAATGGAGATACTAAAGTGAAAAGAGTTTGGGAATGTTTCCCCACAAGTGAAGTGATAAAGGAAAAGATTTGTGAATTCTTATTTCAAACTTATTCTCTTACAAAAATTCTTTACTCTTCAAACTCATGTGTCGTTTTTTAACTGCTTCATAATCTATTTACATGCTTGGGTGTTGCTTACTCAGTATTTTCAGCTGACTTTGGAAACTGTGGTGTTTCTTTTTGTTTCTGCACCACAGGTTTAGGTGGAAGCATGGATTTTGGGGGAAATCGAGACACGTCACTTTAGTAAATTTAAATTTCACATCTAGACTTGTTTTATTTAGTAATTGAATTTTAGATTGGAATAATGCCCATATTTGTGGCGAGACGAGTTTTAAAGTTTCAATTAAATATTTTTATGGATTTGGTTTGGATATTCTGTTATAAAATCTCCTTGTATCCGGGTTTAATCTCGGGTACGGAGTGACATCCCTGGGCTACCGGGTCGGCCTTTTCGGACTTCCGGCTTGGCGGTTTTGGGGGTGTTACAATAAGAGTGCTCCCTCCCAAATAGGAAGTTACAAACGAGAAAGATAAGAAGAATAAGACATCCATAAGTTATATGACACCATCTTAGTGCTCCCGCAAATCAGAAGCTACAACAGAGAACCAAAATCTCTTGTCAAGTTCAAGTAACCAGATTCTGCATAATAAACTGGCTCACGAGCATTTATCTAGACCCCATAAATGGAAATCACAGTCTTTTATCAACTTAGTAAAAGGACGCCGTGATAAGGCCCATCTACCACAACCCAAAGGTCCATAGAAGTATCAATCAGGAGCAGATGCTCTAAAGAAACCAGCTGGATAAGTGTGATCTACGAGCTTATACAAGCTTTGTTTATCTAACCTTACATAAGTTTTGTAATTATCTTCCTACAGAATAAAAGGCTGACCCGCATAAACTAAGTATTGGTTTTCCTCGTCTCTTCCCCATATTCAAATGAAAATTATTAGATCAAAAAAGTTTCAAACATATAGAAAAATAAGCAACCATGACAATGTATTCACTAAAAGTGTTGATTCGACAATCTCCATTACATAAAAGGATCGAGGCAAAACGTTCAAATATAACACCCCAAAAAGTACAATTATCTATATCTATCCCGAACCAATTCGACATTACAAAGCATAGGCATTACAATCAAATGTTAGTTCAGCCACCATCCTTTGCATAGACATGGATAGATCGTTTGCTAACTACCTGGTATATTTGGTCTGGCAACAGCTTTGTTGCTTGATGACATTTCATCAAACAAAAGCCTAAAGAAAGCACATAACCTGCACCAGCTCAGTGTGCCATCTGCATCAGGGAACAAAAAGTATATAAAACATCAAATGGTAAGAAGAAGAAAAAGTCCATATAAAAAATTATGAATATTTACGCACTTAAAGAATTGATCGTATTGTATGCAGGACCTGGGTAACCAAGTAAAGGAAATAAAAGAATATCTACATAATATGCTCAATCAATTCTTGGAATATTACAGAGTGAAAATGAAAGAAGTATGCGCCATAGTTGAAGTAGTTGAATAGTACAAAGAAACAAAGCGTCCAGGTCTCCGGGTGAAGGGGACGTGTTTGTTCTTCTTTCTCAAATGACATAAGAAGATCCAGACAACCATTCTCATAGTCGCATTTTTCTGGTTATTTCAGTTCCAATATGCAAGAGAGTGAGATATTCTAAGGAGCTACTAATAGAATTCTAACACGACAGTGAGCCAATGTATACTGAACTTAAGGAGATAGAAAGTGACATAGATGAGTTACCTGGGCGATGAAAAGAGTACGTGTTGGTGGATCTCAGCCAAGAATTTCTGAAAAAGCAATTTCCTTCTGTATGGAGTTTACAACCTAATGAAAGTGCATGAACATTGACTGTCTAAGAAGAAACCGAACACAACAAAGAACCAGAGTTAATATGAATAACGAAAGATCAAACTTTTAATTCAAGAAATGTTTATGGATATTTACAGTTATAATCGAATTAAACCTACAATGACCCCTAACGAAGAGCACAATTGAAAGAACCGTTTTAACCAACCGAGCGAGAGGGGAGTCAGTATTCAAGAAAATGTGGGCACTGTATCCAGTTGGAGGAGCTCAAGATGTACCAAGACTGACTAATTAGTACAAACTTTTTGAAATATGACAAATTGTTTACAATATTTTGGATTTCATTTAGAGTTAGGAAACTGTTCAACTGCATTGGCAAAAAGTATTGAAATCTACAGCGAGTGGTGGCAAGCTGTAAGTAGTTCCATTGATCATGATAACTTATAAATCAAAGTTTCTTAACTAAAGATCTGCCAATACACTATAGAATGCCAGCATATACAGATAAACCAACATATTAGATCCTGTAGGTAATTGCGGCATTTAATCAAGCTAACGTAAGACCCAACTAAAGAATATATGAATGAGTGAAAAATCCAACCTTGAAATAATGGAGATTGTCATAATCTAGAGACTTCGAGAGCATTATAGGCGAGGTGTTATGGATCTGCGATAACCCATAGATAAAAACCTTAACCCAAAAGCGTACATGTTGGTTGTGATTACCCAAAGACTATTAAAAATTTGAGGAAAAAAATATCGAATTAAGATGCCATAGAAAGAATACCTGCTAGATAGAAATAAGGCTATTACCAATACATATGTGACCGGATGTGTGTTTGCTGCTATTGAGAGAGAGAGAGAGAGAGAGAGAGAGAGAGAGAGAGAGAGAGAGAGAAATTCACGTGAGGCACGGTAGGGGGTGTGACACCAGATGCAATAATCAGCTAATGAATCCAACAACTTAAAAATTTAAATGGTGAATAGTGATGAATGTAGGGGTAAGATTCTTTCTATTGAGTATCAACCAATTAGAATGTTATTCATGTTTTTAATCCCTATCAAAGTTTTATGATATATAGATACATCAATTCAGACTTTGTGAAACAATGTCTACAACAAAATAGAAGACTCTCATCCGTAGAACCAACTTTTAGTTAAGCTTAAAATACTTTCAACACTCAAATCAGAACTAAAGTTCTACCTCAAAAGATGTACTTCTAGGAGAAAAGTGTACTCAATAGTCTAAGCATATCTCGTATGTACCAACAGTGGCAAGAGACTCATCAGGTAACCCTGATCGACGTCCTCCAGCTACCTACAGCAGATTCAATATTCCTGTTAACAATATTCAAAGAAGCAAACCCAATAAAATAAAAATTGAGAACATGGAACTTGTACAAAGATAATGGTACCTACAGGAAAGTGCAACATGTAAGCGAAAATGAGAGGCATTTACAGAAAAATTTCGGCTGTATCATAAAAAACTGCATGGAGCGGTGATAATGGGCTCTACCAATACGGTTGTATCATCACAGGCCTTCATTCAGGCAAAATACCGCGACTTTCTGTTAAAAGAAATAACAAACACTGAGGCATGCGGATATAGGATAACACTTTTTCTCAAATCTCGAAGTGTTGACATTGAATTTGGCTTGGTCATTGATCAGTGAATCGTAGAGATAATGATAGAAGATACCTTTCAATTTCAAGGCTAGTAGATGTCCTGCAATGTCCTCCCAAAACTTATCATAGCATGCCTACAAATCAGCGGATGTACTGATAATCAGCATATCATAGGCATGTCCTGCAATGTCCTCCCAAAACTTATCATAGGCATGTTGTCCTGTTTGTCGAACATATGTAGGAAACATATATAATCAGCATAAAGTTTCAGGGGTACGATATTACTTTGATTTCATTAAGGGGCACTTGATTAATATGAGTAGGTCGTAGATAGAACTCCAAAGAGATCAACAATAATGAAATATCAAGTGGTAATCAACCTAATTTCACAAAAAAAAAAAAAAAAAAAAGTGTTCAGCCTGGTGACAAGACATCTGCCTGATAGGCGATACAGATTATTGCTTTTAGTATAAACCCTATACCAATGAACTATGGTTATTTTAGATGAGAGATAGATGATACAAAGCAAATACGCAGAACAAACTAATCAACCAACCTCTGAAGTAGACCATTGGATATACAACACTCAGAGAAGATGAGACAGACCTTTCGTTCGTACCACTGAACGATACCGGTAGCGAGAAATCATGTGGATCTCCGATTCTGATGTTGGAGATGCAGCCAAAAATTGAAGAGGCATCGTTAATATGGGAGATCTATCGTGGAGGTGGTGGAGTCTACTCAAAATAAAAACATACGTAAGAAGGGCTTGCCTAGGTTTAACCAAGACACTTTTGTAATAAGTTATTTTGAAGAGTCACTTTCGTAATAAAAGATCTTAGGAGTCACTTTTCTTTTCTTCACTCTTTTAAGATAGTAAAGATAGCTAGTTATTGGTAAGAGCATCTCCAATGGGACATGTAAACGACGATTATCTTTATAATATAAAAGAGAATGTGAAAAATGTGTCTCCAATGGGCTCTCTATTCCGTTTTATTATAACGTATAGTTATTCCGCTCTCTATGTTTAAACAGCAGAAAAATGGATAGTCAAATGTTTTGTGTCTATCTCTCCCCTCTTTTATATTTCAATTATTATTTTTATTTAATTCCTACTTACAACAACTACTTTTAGCTAACTTTTACATAGTAACATTGTAGATCGTATCAATTTTTTTGTATAGTTAAAATAAAGAATGACAATTTTATTTAAAATATAAATAACTTATAACTAGTAGAGTAGTATACCTGCAGTAATTGTAATCATTTGGATTCTTCAATTCATTTTCTCAGAGATTCAGATTGGATTTTTCCCTCCAATCTCATTTCTTTTTAAGTAGTTATTGCATGCTAGCACAGAGATTAATTTGACGTTTTTACTTTCTAATACACAACACGCAGGATAGAGTACAAAATTCACTTCCTTTCCTTTGCTACTCATTCTCTGTTTTAACTATTTGTCTTGTTCATACGACATTTGTGTACAAAAATGTGTTCACTTTGTGCAAGTCTTTTTTCAAGTTTGTGTGGTGGCTAGATCACCTAAAACTCCTGGGAGGGGTCTCACCTCCCGCTTCCAATCCTCGTTCCGGCGCTTTCAGCTCGACTTCGCCTATAATTATCGCTCTCAGAATTCTAAAGCGCGCTTTTATCAATGCTCTGCATTTTCATATCAATTTGCCTTGATTCTTAGTTATTAAACTTATTTCAAACTAAGTCCGACAAAATTTTCAATTAAAACAATATAACCAACCCCTTATTGAAGTACCCACCTCACTGTACATCATGTTCTCATTTCTAGCACCCAGTCAAGTTGAACTTCAAATATATTTTTCAATATTAGAGATTCTAATCTCATATGTAAGCTTTGTAATTATTATCACAAAATCTAGGTTTCACAGAAATTTAAAATATAATATACTTATATCTAAATTATATTAAAAATATAATTTATATGCGCTCTCATGTTGCTCTCAAATACATCATTTTAAAATTGTATCGCTTTAACGCTCCCGTTCTTGCTCTTGCTCCCAGTCCAGGTGACTTGGTGGGCATATATATGTTAATATATGGATGAGCAAGAATCTCCCCTCTTCATATCCATCGTTTATTATTTATTTCCCATTGATTTCTTGGCAGTATTAACTATTTGTTGTAAAATATTTAATTGGACTTATGTGAATATCCACCGCATAGCTGGGGTTTTTGTATGATTATATTATGGTTCAGAAAACTCACCAAATGCCTATATAAGGGGGTTTATGATAGCATATTTGCTATCGATCGGGCATCCAAACACGAACACGCACGAAAAAATAAAAACACACACTTTAATTTTCTTCTGGATTATTTCTAACTCAATGATTATAATGTTTTAAATAGAAAAAAATAACCCTAACTAGACGGTTTGACCTAATGGGCCCGGCCCGGTCTACTAACTAATTAAATAAACACTATTTAACAACTTTAAATAAATAAACAGACTAATAAATAATACTTACTAAGTAAATAAATAATTATTACTGTTGATGATAAGGTTGACCCATACAACTCCCCCGCGGTTGAAAAGCACCTTGTCCTCAAGGTGAATGTGGGAAAAAATTGACAATTAATTTTTTTTACAATTGTATTTGACGGTGCTGTTGTGGTGGAGACTTTCCAGGTTTCAAAGAGGGTTCAATGTCTATGTTGTCTCAGATTCGTGATGAGAGGTACCGCATACAGAGAACTGAAGCCACAATCATACCAGAGATGCGAATGTGGTAGCTCATGGTTTGGCCAACATGGGAACAGAACAGTATGAAGGCCTGAACAGTATGTAGCCCTGATTGCTGCTGATATCATAGGCCTTAGAAGTTTTATGTAATGTTTGTGTCTGTTTTGTTGTTTCTTTTCCGTTGTAGCTAAAAAATGTATCTCATTATACCTGAATAGTATCGACTAATGTAACTTAAAAGTTGATTTTAACAAAATTTAAAACCTAGATACTTGTCACAATCCTTTTTGAGCAGTTATGTTAACTATAGCGAATAGTTGTGACTACTTAAATTTGGTTTGCAGTTCAGAAGTTAACAGTCATTCTTTCATGGCTTTTGTCAGGAAGAACTTGTTGTCTCGTTTCATATGGATGACAAGACGTTCCGTATCCACCTGTGTCTGCCTGCAAATCATTAGTCGCTTACCCGGAGCCTTACACATTCCTGCATCTTTCAGCGGTGTTGGAAACCCGCTGTCTCTTGTATTTACTCTGGAATTGTTTCCTGCACTGTGAAAATTTCACTTGTGAGTTCCTGAATAACACAGGAACTTATGATGTATGATTATGGTGGTTATCGCTCGACCCTTTATGACCTTTTAACCAAACAATCCATGGATAAAAGCTTATTAGCTATCAACTGAAAGGTTGATGAGTATTCCATGTTTAAAGGGCAGAGTACGGAAAATAGAACAGCTAAGGGATAAAGGCTTGTTTAAGTATAAGCTCGGGAACTAGTTACTGTAGGCTCAAATTCTCTAAACTGTAATTTTAAGCTATTGTATGAAACCTATAGATTTTCATTGCAGGATTTCGCAGAATACCTGTTGCGTGTTGATAAGCCTTTCCCACGATCGCCATTTTAGGCATACGGCGCAAAATTTTGTGGGAAGTAATTGTAGACATTAAAAATGTCTAATTATATTTCATGAATTAAGTAATTGATTTTAATTTGTTCGGTTAAATCGGGCAACAATGAGCCGTACAAATGTAACGGGCCTCTCGTTACGATCTTGTGCCAAGCCCAACAGTGGAGACGCACTACTAGAATACTTGGTTTTTGCGGCTGTTTTTTTGAGGCAGGCAAAATAATCGCTGCATAGATACAATTAAATTAGCGAAATAATAGCATTTTTTTTTAAACGTGGGTACTCATGTGCCAGTTATAAAAGTTAAATTGTAAAATGGGCTTTTATCTCTCTATTCACGTCTTTCCTGGGTCGCCGCTCTCTCTTCACCTAAATCTGAAGTTGCAACCCTAGATTGTGAAACCTTCTTCTTTCGTCGATCTGCAAACCACTATCGCTGCTACTTAGAGATTGACGAGGTAAGTTTGATTTTTTCCCCCCTCTTAATTCTCGTGTATTTTTTTCTTCTCATCCCAAGATTTTGAATCTGTTGCGCCATGTTGTTTGTAGATCGAATTGTGAAGAACAATGAAGGTTAGATGTTGAGATTGGAGTGTGTTTCGATTTCGTCTTCCCTTTTTATTCTCTATATGTTTGTCTTCTGATTCCTAGATTATTTGTAGTGCTATGTTTTTTAGATTGAAAAGGTATAATTTGTGTTATCCCCTCATCTTCAGTTCTAGGTCCACATATTTCATCGATTGCCCACTTGTGAACAAAAAACTGTGAGGTCAAAACGTTTCTTAGAGAAACAATCTAGGAGGGAGTCCAAACTAAAGTTTATGGTTGAACAGGCTGGTATTCCTATCAGGTTAGATTTAGGAAAGAAAAAGGGTGAACCATATGACCCAAATGACCCTCTTCGGCTGTTCTTGCGACGTGCCGAAACTACACGACTCTTGACAGCCAAAGAAGAATCTGTATTGGTTGTTGCAATGCAGGTCTTTTTTGCTCTGTTCTTAAAATTCATGAAATTTGTTCTCAGTCATGAAAGCTCCTATTTTTTCTATTGGGTTTAGAGGAAGTAAAGATTAGGCTTCAGGCTCAATTTGACCGTAAACTCACTCTGGTTAAGTGGGCTGCACCTTTTGCGGTTAGTTCTAGAGTCTTGAAAGTTGAGAGCTCAGCTTCACCATGATGCTAACAGCATCCAGAGAAGTTAATTCATGCTAATTTTATTTGGTGGTTCATATTGCTAAACAATATCAAGGAAAATGTCCCAGTCTTCAGGATTTGACGTAGGTAGCGTGGTGAAACTGCACCTCTCTTTATTTTTAATGTAAACCTTGATTGAAGATGAAAATACTAGATCAGTTACTTTTTATGCAGATTCCGTTGCTTGGCTTATCTGAAGAACCAACATGGTAGTGCCGTGTTGTTCATAGTCAAATTGTGAAGAGACAGACGAGGTGTGTTTCAAACTTTGTCACCATTGTATATTCTATTCTATTCACTTCCAATAGTTACACAGACACACACATTTCCAGGATTTGACGTAGGTAGAGTGGTGAAACTGCACCTTTCTTTATTTTTTATGTAAACCTTGATTGAAGATGGAAATAGTAGATCAGTTACTTCTTATGCTGATTCCGTTGCTTGGCTTATCTGAAGAACCAACATGGTAGTGCCGTGTTGTTCATCGTCAAATTGTGAAGAAACAGACGAGGTGTGTTTCAAACTTTGTCACCACTGTATATTCTATTCTATTCACTTCCAATAGTTACACACACACACACTTCCAAGATTAATTGATGGTCCTTAGTAGGTGAAGGAACAAATCAATCCATTCTGAAATTCTCTAATCATGGGTAAGCATTTGATGGTTTGTTTCCCTAGATAGACTTGACTAGTGTCTTCAATAGGTGTTATTGAACGGCAATCTGGAACATGTTACTCGGCAGTCGGCAGTCATCTAATTCTTAGCTGCTCCACAACAACTTATTTGTCCCTGACATTGAATTTTATTGTTCACCACTGTCGTAGAGGTTTGTAGAGACTGTAACCCTAAAACTAGTTTCAGAACATCACAGTTTACACCCTTTCAATTCACACAATTAGTTTCACTTTTAGTGAAACATTTTGCTGATTTTGTGATTAAGTCAAATTATCTAGTAGTATTATTTCCAATAAAGTTTGTCAATTGCTAACTCGCAGTTGGTGTTAGTGCCCTTCAAATTCCATGATTATCAAAACAGATTAAACTTAGACATTTATTCTGTTTCAACATCAAAAAGACTTCGAGAAGTTAGGATAAATTTCAAGTTTTGATTTACAGTCCACTAACTGGATTGGTTTTAGGCTGAGGCTTTATAATTTCTGAAGTCTTAAATGGTGCTTCTCTGATTGATGTGAAGAAAACCATTGTATTTGTAATTGCTCCTCAATTAAAATATTAGCTTCTCTTTATATTGTCTAAGAAGGAATTGTAGTTAGTTTGTTCCAGAATGAACAATGAAGTAGTTCCCCTACAAAAACTTCTCAAGAACATTTTTTTTCACGGCAAGTAGCCATGCCATGTCTGGTCAATGCTCGTACTGCTTCTCTCTTCGTCAGCACATCTTTGCGTTGACCTGACAAGGTCTTACATGCTCTGAACATTTTACTTTGGTGATATTGCAGATTTGGTATATCTTGGGTCCACTTCAACTAATTTTCCTATACTATATGTGAATGATTCTTTTGTTGCTTTTTTTGGTTTAGTCCACAACCATGGATATCATTTAAAATAATACATTATTCTCTTTTTCATATAAATTTGAGCACTCAGAGACCAGCCACAGGTTCTAAGGGTTTTAGCAGCAGGGAAACACCATAGATTTTGAAAGTGGTGCAACGATGATCATCCTAAATCCGCCTTTTCCTTCAGAATATGAGTTTAGAAACACTTACTTTCTTTTTGATCTCTTTGTTACTTCTTTTAACTATGATGTTTTACATTTTTTTACCACCTGCTAAACTCCATAAGTGAGTAAAGAGAGTGCTGGAACGTAATTCCATCTTCTTCTCTTCCTTCCTGAAATTTGAAACAGGGAAGGGAGAGCAACCTTGAAATGGTAGAAATGCCACTGGTTGGGTTCTGTTTACAGGACTGAAATGGATCGGGACTTAAAGCTGGATAGTCTTCCCCAATTACCTAAACCATCCAAGAACATCTTCAATTAGAATATCGGGTTTCCATTTATATTTTACAATTTTACGGCTACTTAGGAAAGACACAAGTAGCTGTTCCATTTTATGTTATTTTTACCTTCAGCTTCTTTGTTATTTGACTAATTCACGTAGTATGGCGTCATTTTTTTTTCTACGTTTATTCAGGTACTCGTTTCATCAGAATTAGTTGTCTGGTGCTTCAGGTTAGTATATCTATATTGCTGAGTCTTTTTTTTTTTCTCTTCATTTTTTATATTGCTGAATCTCTTAATATCCACTTTTGGCTATTATTTTGGGTTACATCCAGTGAATTTCTAACCACCCTAGATCTGGTTCATATAATACGAAAACTGAATCAAACTAACGGATTTAATTTTTTTTTTGTGTGTCATATTCTGACAGGTTAATCTTTAGCCTTCTCTTGTGACTGGCTTAAAACTGAAGAAGCCAATTTCTTTCTCAAGTGCTTCAGTTCAGGAAATTCCAAGTTTATTTTTGTTTTTGTTACTTATAGGGCAGTGGAGAGTGAGGAATACTTGTTTATCTTCTGAAGTTATGTAATAGACCATCTCAACACTGTTTGTGGTGTGGTGGATTCAAGAACTCAACCTTCAAAATCAATGTATTCAGTTTAATTCATTAATGGTTATCATTGTTGTTGAAACATAATATGTGCATAATTTTTTTAGTGGAACTTATGTCTAGATACGATTGTGACAGATTAACAATCAAATCCATGTTAGTGAAAGCTATATCAATAAATACTGGATAATAGTTTTTGTGGTACATTTCTTACTGTGGTAAATTTCTTATTGTGGCGGGAGAACAATTCATAATGGCGGAAGGTTGGTGCAACCAAAGAAATTATTTGGCTCCAATTTTACCTTTTGTGGCAGGCAAAAACAGCCGCATCAACCGCCACAAAAGGTTTTTGTGGCGGAGGGGAACAGCCACAAACTTTTTACGACGGAGGTAGATGAGGCGGAAGAAAAACCGCCACAAGTTCCGCCACAAAAGGTTTTTGTGGCGGTTTTGGATGTATTTGTGGCGGTTTTCACCCGCCGCAAAAACCAATATTTCCAGTAGTGACGAGCCCACATGTTGTTGGGTTAAATCAAATTGCTTCTAAAATGCTTAAATGTCCTTAAACGGGATCCCTCATAAAATCGAGGGGGCTTTACGTAATAAATCAAAATAAATCGACTAGTCCCTGTGTGTGAGTATATAAATAGAGACTCTCATTCACACACAAAAATAATCATCGTGCTAGCATACGCCAGAGCTCACACACACATTGAAGACTCTCTTGAAGATCCACAAGCATCTTGTCGGAGATTCAAAAACGCGAACGCACACGAAGACTTTCTTGAAGATCCACAAGCCTTCCGCCGGAGATTCAAGAACGCGACCGCACACAAAGCCTTCTCGAGATCAAGCTTTCAAGCTCTCGTCCAAGCTTCATTTCTGCGCCGCTCAAAGACTTCTTGAAGATCCACAAGCATTCCGCCGGAGATTCTAGAAGAAAAATAGAAGACAAAGCACACGAAGCGTGATCGAGATCAAGCTCTCCAGCCCTCGCTCAAGCTTCATCCGCAAGCCGACCAAGAGACTTCTTGAAGACCCACAAGCATTTCGCCGGAGATTTAAGAAGGCAAAAGTACACGAAGCGCGACTGAGATCAAGCTCGCAAGCCTTCGTTCAAGCTTCATCCCCACGCTGCTCTTGGAAGCTCGAAGACGTAAGTCCTTCAACTTCAAGTCCCTCAAGAACAGAGTTTAAAGTCGCGGACCGCTCTTCATCAAACCTTTCCGTTCAAAGGTCAAAATTCAACTACATCGCCAACCTCGTCTTTTTGAAGAAATCTTGTCATCGCTACGCTATAAGTCAACAAAGTCAAGAAGTATGAGATTTAATCAGAGGTTTTCGATCCGGCGTAAAACCAAGAGGATTATATCCGATTTAAATCAAATTAAGTACAAATTAAATTTGTGCATTTACCTTTTGCGTCATTTTCTTTGAGTTTGCAAAATTTGTGTGTACAGTAATAACATCAACCTCTTGCAACAACTTGGCGGACTTGGTAATCGTTATCAAGTAAGGATCAATAACACACACGATGCACATGATTTTCCTTTTTTCTGGTCCTTTACATAGAACATCATTACATGAAATTCTTAATCTAACCTACAACTACTGAGTTCTTGTTCGAACTCGAGACCATTCGCAAGAGCTACAAATACTCTTCCGCTATGCTAGCATCCATTTGCCTTCATATATGCTTATAGCTGCTTAATGTTGTTTCCCTTTGCTGGGGGTGGTGAAAGATCAGATGCATCATCCCGAGTACTTATATACCTGTCTTTCTCCAATAGTATTCCCTAAGGATGATGAAAACCATCTTGAATACTCCTTGAATGAAGATTGCCAGCCAACTATTCCAGCCTTTTGAGAAGCTAAGAAACTTGCTCTAAATTTGTGTGTATGTATTTTCTTTTTAATAGGTACATGGCATTCATACCGACCGTGCTTGTTAATGATTGTAAAGGACTAAACGGTTGTTTATAATGTTTTTGCTTTCTAGAAAGTTACTTTTCGATTGCAAAGTTGTATTTATGTGTTTGGTAAATTTTTATTTTTGTGTTTTCTAGAATGTTGTAGCTCCCCCCCCCCCCCCCCCCCCTCACCCGCAACTTTTGAAAAGTAGGAAGATTTGCTTCACAGGACTTGTTTTTTGATAAATTCATTGTTTGACACTATTATCCGCTAGATATTAATAATTTTTATTCTAATAGCACTATTTATATTTTAATGTCCGCCATTGTCGTTTACACACTTACAACAAGTCTAAATCACTAAACAAAAAATGTCAAAAGTAACTTTTACAACGATTATACGGAGTTTACAGTGCTTCTTACACAACAACTTCCTTTCTAAAATGCCAGAAGCATTCTCAAATAACCATAAAGGGAGCTGCTGGATGAATCTCATCTGAGATACCAAATTATAACCCCAAGAGATATTGTTGCTAAGTTAAGGCCGATGGAACCAATGGATGACAGAGGGTTCAAGGGCACCATTCAGAAAAACTTGAAAATGACCGTAGGGGGAGGAGGATTATTTCATACTTCATTGTCCCAATATTTTGTTCTCCTATAGGGATTCTAACTTTTTTAAGAGAGTATACCATCATTACATTTACACTAAACTTTTTGGCATGTCATGGATTTTAATTTCGACTTTTTAACTTTTTAATAATGTTATTGCTACTTTTTTGTGGAAAAAATTGGAAAAAATGTCATTTTATGAATTACAAAAAAAAATGTGGACAATTTTTTGAGACAACCAATTAAAATTGGAAATGCTAAAGTCACTGATTCTATGCTCAAATTGAGCCCTTTCCGCGGTGGCATATATTTATTACTCCCTTCGACTGAAAATGTTTGTCAGTTTGCCATCTTGACTTGTCTCAAAATTGTCTTCTTTGAAAACACAACAACTTCTTACTAACACTTTTCGAACTATTACCTTTCATTAATTACATGATTGTAGACTTTCGATACGAATCCATATGTAAGAGTAATTTTAGTAGTGAATAATTATTTTTTGACATATTTTGAACTACATTAATATGTGTAAAAACTCAAACATGACAAACAAAATGAGACACAGGGAGTGCTAATTTAGTAATTTTACAACTATTTCAGATTTCAGCCCCCTCAAAATAAGAACATTTCTTATTAATATAGCAAAAATCCTGTGTTTAGAAGGATTAATTCAGCACATGAACAGTCGCGGCAATCAGGCAGAGGCCTCCTTTAGGACCTGGTGTGGTATCGACGAGCATGAAATGAAGGTGATTGTCGGTGGCATTAGGGTTTGCAGTCAGACTAAAGTCTCGTCTATAGGGCATGTACATACCAGTTGGTATTGCCACATATTCTTCATTAATAGAATGAAGGGCAGTCGGAACCCCATTGTTCCCCACCTTAGCAACGATACCAAGATCGGAATTATCTCCCCAACCGTAGTTGTATTCTGGTTTGAGCACATCAAATGTAACACGCAGTATGGTCTGATTTCGTATCGTACTTCACCTTAGCAGACGCTCTAACACTTGTGGCATATTCCTCAAAAAAAAAAAAAAAAAACACTTGTGGCTTCAAGTAAATTGGATGCTTCCGTTCTGTACATACAAAACCAAACACATAAAAAACACTAGACATAATTCTAGTACGTACATACTGGGTGAGTTTGGTAAGTCAACTTATCAGTTGTTGTGAAAAAGTTCGGGATAAAAAAATTGATTAAAAGTTCGAAACTCACCCGTTCTTCTTTTATTTTGTGTAGGGAAGTACACCAACAAATGATAACAAAAAGAAGAAAAACAAATTGGAACTAACTATAGGAGGAACTCACCTCGCTGGCCTAGTCCATACTCCAAGTTCAAAGGTAAACTCGGTGGCAGGGATAAATGTCATTGTTTTAAGCTGCATTGATTTATACACACGGGGATATATACAACATAAATTGCAAAGATATTGGTGACGACTGACAAGAATGTTTACAGTACTACAGAACTTTATGGAAAAAACTTTGGTGCGTCCCAAAGGTAACCGGCTAAGCCGGTACTAGCCGGTTATTACGAAAATGCCAGCTACCGGACGAAAAAAGTGGTCCCAGAGGCCAGCTACGGGACAAAAAAGTGGTCCCAGGAAGATTCCTTTTTAACCTAGATAGCATTGTTAACACTATAGAATGAACTAAGCTGAATAAGATTGCACGAGGATATCATTGATTAATCTTTAGTTAGTAAGTTTAACAGTTAAGATATTAACACTTTCATTTAAGATAAAAACTGAGATATCATTGTTAACAAAACTTTAATCCTTAACTAATCACAGCAGAATTAGAATTAAATACAGGATAAACTATCATACATTGAAATTAAAATGTTGAAAATGACAAAAATCACAACATACAACAGTTTCACACGAAAATAGTGGGCTTTTGAAGCATTCTCGGCCCCTTCGAGTCTCACACTTAACTGAACACAACAGAATAGAGAAGCAAACTATCTTACTTTGAAATTAAAACGATGAGAATGACAAAAATCACAACATACAGCAGTTTCACATGAAAAGATTGGGCTTTGGAAGCATTCTCGGCCCCTACGACTCTCCTACTCAACGTTGTTACCTCCTCCTGAAGTTGTTGGAGATCTGGAGCACAGCAAGGACTGGGAAATTCATCTTCCCAGTAGAAATAGTTGCATTGTTGACCTCTAGGCTTGGCACAATTCCAAAACACGCGTCCGTCATTTCCGGGCGTATGTGCGGTACGACTTACCGGGTAACGGCCACAGAAACACTGCCCAGGCCTACACCCTGACCTCCGGGATGAATCTCCTCTTGAATATGAAGGTGGATTGCTTGGTGAGGGTGAAGAGCTTACACTATGTTGAGACATTTCTTAGAGAGAAAGAAGAGAAGGGTGAAAGAGAAGGAGAACAGATGAGATCTGAGAGTGAAGAGAAATAACACTACTAGAAAAATAGGCTATCACGGCGCTTGCAATACGGCGGTTGTGAAAAACCGCCGTTATATGATACTCTTCACGGTGGTTTAACAAAACTGACGTATATGTCGGCTAATTTAAGGCGGTTTGCAGGAACCGACGTTTATTTTGTCACATGTACGGCGTTTTGAAAATAAGTCGACGTAATCCGGAAAAGTTGTCCGCGGTTTATATGAACCGACGTATATTTGGGTCTATTTAACGCGGTTTATCATTAAATGACGTAGTTCTTTTACGGTTGTTACGGAAAAACCGTCATATACCGTATTTATAGGCGGTGGTTTAGTAAGCGCCCTTTTATTATTATTTAATCTAGACCATCCAATTTCTTTGATTAATCTTGGCCGTTTGTTGAAAACCCTACCACTATATAACTCCCCATCTCCTTTCCTTCCCCAGACGGCTCTTTTCACAACCTCTCTTTTCTCTATCTCTCTTCTCATCACCAGTCCATATCATCACCGTTCAACTTCATCATCTTCACCTTCGAAACCACCACAACCAGATCTACTCCTCCACTCCAGCTTCTCCACCTTCGGCCATCACCACCAGCGTCTCTTGTGATATTTCCCTGCATTCCTCCCCCCATCCCTCTCCTCTATTTGATCGGAAATCTGGGTTGGAGAGTTCAGAAGCCCTACCACCAAAGGTGCCGCTGCTACAGTCGATCTCGGTTCGGGAAACAAAAAGCCCTGCCGCTGCTACCTCTCCTTTGCTAGAAGTTTATCTCTCTGTCTTGCTCTATTTTCATCTCTCTCTCCCCCTCGCTCTCTCTGTGCTTACCCTCATCGTTGTTCTCACCCTCCCTCACTCTATGATCTAAGTTTTTCTTCCCGATCTAAGTTTTCTCCCACCAAAGACCTGGGTTTTGTGATGAACTCTTCTATAAATTACAGATACAGTTGAAAAATGGATTCAAAATTTAGAAACAGAAGTATAATAATTCACATAAATTTTGCCTATCTGCAAAAAATATGGAATGGAAATTTTTCAATAAAAAAAGTAACTGAAATTCTGATATAAATAAATTGAAATAAAAAAGTAATGTGAGGCGGTTTTAAACAAAGTGACGTTCACCAAAAGGAATACAGTTAAGTTAACGTCGCTTTTTGTAAACCGTCGAAAACAAATTTAACGTCTGTTGTCACCGCCGTTTACCAATTAACGACGGCTTCCTTGGCGGCTGATTAGAAACCGCCTCAGAAACCGCCCTAAATGACTTTAATGGCGGTTTTGGTCATTTTTAAGGCGCTTTACATCCGCCGTGATAGCCTATTTTTTTAGTAGTGTAATAAAGAGTTAGTTGAGTGTGGTTGGAGATTGTATTAAAAGCGGGCAGTGGGTAGGTTGGCTGATATAAATGCAGGTATCTAACTTTAAGATAGAGTACTTAACAATTTAGAATTGGTACCTAATAACGTAGTAGTGCATTTATTAATTCAGTTTTGGTAGGTGAGGGTAGTTGGCCAACACCAAATGCACCTTAAATGTACAGTTTGTGTTCACAAAAAATCACAAGCAATTTTTCTGAAAACAACACAAGTCATCAAATCATAAGCAAACAAACATTGCCTAATCATCATTGGGAAACATTGTTCATAACATACAATCTCAAACATACAACCCACAAAATTTAATGACATAAACATTGTTCATATTACAAATTCCCAAACAACATAACAGACAAACTCATTTTTTTCCATTCTTCCCCGGCGACTTTCGCGCCGACCTCCTCGTCTTCGCCCCGGATTCCAATGGAACAGTAGGAAAAGAAGTGAAATTGTACATCCTTTCAAACTCATGAACATTCTCATCAATAGACTTGAAGCTCAGTAACACTTCAAACATCTTGGCCTTGTGGATGTTGTAGTCTGATCTAGCCATTTCATTGGCTATCCAGATTCTCAGATGCTTCACTTGAATAGAGAAGTTCTTCTTTGGATTAGGAATCAGGTCCCTCAAGTGGGTCATGAAGAAGCATACAAAAGGGCCACAATCCCACCTGAGAGATTAAAATAGAATGCAGTTGTGATGTATAAGATAGTGAGTTTAAGAAAATAATGGGTGGAGTTAATGAATAAGATTTTTACCCGTTTGGTTGTTGGGGAACGTCGTCATTCATGTACCACACATCCCACTTTGTGATGTCATCATGGTACTCTGGATAGGAGGATAGCACCTGGTGAATTTGATTAACTTTTCTAGCCACATCCCTCTCATTATACCCATGTCCAGAAAGCGAGTCCAAGACGTATATTTCCTTGTCGACAAAGGAAATGACCATCATGAACCAGTGGGTTCGATGTACATTCATGGGCAGGGCAATCTATTTCATTAACAATTCAACATAAAATAAGTTCAACAAAATATGAATGTATAAAGCAGATTGCATTGATAGAAATCGTAAATCTTACGTAGCCCATCTCGTTCCACGTTCCTCCGTATTTATCGGACACTTGGAAATATCGATTACCCTTCGTTGGCTGAACAAGAATTAAAATTAATGATGCTATTTTGTGGAAGAATTTTAAATTGAGTTTTTATCCAATGAAAAGGGAATGAACTTACGGCATAATGTGTTCCGAGGTACCAAATGCGAGGGATTCCACCAAATGGTCGGCTTCTTTCTTTCAGATGAAGCAATTGCAAATATGCATCGATGACCTAATTGTTTTAAAAGTGAATAGAAAAGTGTTATGATGATGATGGGAGAATGTGTTAAGAAACTACGTTAAATCAACAAAAAGAAATACTTACTTCGTTGTCAAACCATTTACCATCCATGAAGCGCCACACGGCATACCTCGTCACCTTCTCATAATCAGCAATGTTAATAACCAACTCACTGCAGATATAATAACAAATCAAACCATAAGTAAAAACAAAATTTGTGTCTTGTACAGCTTATTTAGGAAATTTGAATGTAAATAACACTTACTCTCGCAAGCTTAGTGGAATTTTGGGATCCCGAGGGTTTTTATCGAACTTAGGCTCATATTTGTGAGACAAAAAGAAGTTGATCCAGCAATCTTCCAGGCTAGGCATCTCTGGCAGACATGTCATTTCCTCAGGATTGCTTTGTTGCTTCTTAAGCGACACCCGATTCGACCCCCTTATGATCCACCGCGCCTTTCCCCGGACAGACCCATCAATGTTTTTCCTTGGGTCCACCCAAGAAGCCAAGGATGCCTCCTCCTAATAAATCAACAAAATGTTAGAATTGGAAACAGAGACATCAAGTCTAAAGTTAAAACAATTAATACACTTACCTCATCGTCATCGTCAGATCTGACTTCTTCGACCACCTCCATCGAAGAGCTAACCTCATCCTGATTCTTCTTCTGCTTCTTCTTGGGAGGTTCTTCTTGTTTATCCTCTTCACCTCCCTTCTTCTTTTCCCCTCCTTCCTCTTCCTCCAACTCAGACTTTCTCTTGTTAGCAGTCGCGAACATGGCCAATAATGTTTGCGGGTCAGCATTCTGCGCCAGCTGTCCCAAAAGATCCTTCAAATAGTCCCCTGGTGGGAGAACTAATTGAATTGCTGGTGCAACAGCCTTCTCTGTAATTGGATCTTCATCCATTTTCTTCAACTTCAACTACAAAGAACAACAGAAGTATAAAGTTTAACATTTAAGATAAGGTTGTTAACTGATAAAAACATATTTGTAAGTTTTATGTAAAAGGTTACTCACATTTTCATTCATACACACATACTTCCATCTCTTAGAAACATCAGATGTCTTCCAGAATTTCAACCTGGGACTTGCATTCTTGTCTTTGCATTCCTTGGGATTTTGTTGAAATTTGGGGCAAAACTTTTCCAAGTACAGAAGCTACAAAATATACTCACAACATTAGAACTTAAGAAGGAGCTATTAACATATTAAACAGAAATCATAAAACAAATGACAAAATGCTAGATTATTACCACAAGAATAAGCACGCAACCATTTCCTCGCAAGGTTTCCCCAGTCTGGGCCTTCACATTTTGTTTCACCAGATGATCAAGCCACAATTCCGCCCAGTTCACCTTTTTCAGGTGCTCCAAATCTACAACAAGTTTGGCCAGCCCAGACCGGATTCCTTGTCGCCCGATCGGCATCCCTAGGGCCCCCAAGATTAAACAAACAGCCCTCTGCTTCCACTCATCATTGAACAGGTTCGTATTTTTCAAGAACCACGGAACATACTTACCGACCTTTGTGTTGTCCTGGACGAGGCCAATTCTGCGTGCCACTTCTTGTACAACCTTTGGATCGACCTCCGGAAACTCAGTTGTTCCGGTGCATTTTACTCCAAGGAGCCAGCCGACAACTTCCGGGGTTACATCCACAGTCCGGCCGTGAGCCGTCAAGGACCCCTCGGTGTCAAATGAGTTGTAGAGGAATTTGTTGAACATCTCGGGGGTTTCTGAAATCTGTAGGTGCTTTAGTCCTCCAAGCCCCACTTCAGTCAACCATGAATGCTGTTCATCTGTCATATCTTCGAAGAGAGCCATAACAGAGGGCAGGCTCATAAAGCTTTGGAACCGCCTCGGGTTCTTCAGCTTCTTCTTTGATTTGCCCTTCAACTTGGCTGCAGCCGATTTCTTCTTCTGCTTGGCCTTCTCACCGGTTGGTCTTCTCTTCAATGTGCCAGCTGATTTCCTCTTCTCTCTTTCTTCGGTGGCAGCTGTGATATAGGGTTCTTGTTGGGATTTTGTCAGGCTTTTCCATTCATCGTTTATCCTCTTTTTGACATCGTCGGTTATCTTCAAACGAGGATCTTGTTTCTTGAGCTTGTGCGTCTGAACATTTCTACAACAATCATGAGACAATAAAGAAAATTAAATTACAATTCCAAGTACTAGATCCATAACATATAAGACACACCCTCAAACATTTAAAATCAAATAAAGTCATTAGACTTTAAAGTAATAACATGCATTATGATGTTTGAACAGTTAATTGTTTAGAAAAGGACTTTAATAGTTTAGAACGAGGGTGCAGAATAGTAGACATTGGCTTCACAATTGAAACAAAATTTTACGAGATGATTGATTAGGGAAGAAACTTACTTGAATCTTATGTACGCATTCATCGCATTGCCATGATGGGCTTCATCGTCACTATCATCTTCCCTCCTCTGTTCCACAGGTTGGTCACTTACCTCATCTTCCTTCTGTTCCTCCCTATCCTCCTCCAAATCCTCCTCATCTTCTTCATCATCATCGCTCTTATCCTCCACGGGTTTGTATTCTTCGTCATCGTCATTCTGTTCCTCCTCTTGGACCTCATCCTCCTCCTCCTCCTCCTCCTCATCCTCCTCATCCTCCTCATCCTCCGGTTGCTCTTCAGCCTCAGGTTGGATATTATCATTTGTTCTTTTCTGAACAGTGTATTGGCTTAGATCAATCTCCTCATCACTCGAGACTTCCGTCGCTTTCTGATCGTACCTTTTTTGTTCATCCTCAGGTAAGTTGAGAAATACTCTATACTGCTGTGCTATCAGTTTGGGAGGCATATCCTTCCCTCTATATCCCATTGTAGATTTTTGATGGTTACTGTCATAAGTAAACAGTTGAAAAACTTAAGTAAAACCTTCAAATAACACAGAAGCAAATGCAAATTTCAGAGATTACAGATTTAACAATTAAGTTACATGGGATAACAGTGCATTGTGAAACATGACAATTAACAAAGATTAATTTAGGACAAAGTGAGAAGGTAGAAAAAATTTGTGATGTAATTTGATTTTAAGAAGGAGTTATTAATTCATTAAACAGCATGATAAAAAAGAAGGACATTTAAAAAAAAATGATTACTTACAGGAATAGGTCAAATCCAGGAGTATGCTTCACCTCTACATCTTCATTCTTGCGCTTAGAAGCCTTCTGATTTGTTCGTTTCTTCACTGCCTTCGGTGGTGCTGGATGTTTCCGGGTCGATCTCCTAGGGACTTCCTCAACGTGCTCTTCCTTCTTTGCTTTCTCTTTCTTCTTTAGTTTCTTCTTCTCTGTACTGGCTTCTTCCTCTGTACTCGTACTCTTCTCAATTAAGGCAGCAGCCTCAGCCAATTTCTTCAATTTGTCTGCTTCAACATCCGCCATTTCAAAATCAACCCTTGATAATGGAATTGCATCGAGACCATCTCCAAAATTCTTCAGACCAATTTCATCCGTGGACTCCGTTGTCTTTCCCTCCTGTGAACTCCGTTGTCTTTCCGTGTTGCTAGTGTTGCTATCGATCTTGTTACCGGCAAGATCTTGTTGTTTGGATCGTCTTTCTCGAATAATCTTCTTCTTCGCCATGGATTTTGTATGTTGATTGAAGGAGAAGAGATGAAGATGGAGAAGATGAAGATGGGGAAGATGAAGAGGAAAGTTGCGAACTGGAGAGAGAGACAGAGAGAGAGAGAGAGAGATTCGTCAGTTTCAGAAAATTGATTGAAACTGCAACCACAGAGTCAATTACTAGAAGGACTCTGCAAATGGAACTGTTCCGAAATTAAAGGCAAGGTGGGCTGTGAGTGGCAGTTGAGGCGGTTGATTTGATTGGACCACTCTCTCACTTTTTTTAAATTTTCAAATTATTATTTTCGTTCCTGAAATTCAAAAATTTCAAAATGTGCCCCAAAATTCTGGCACTTAGTATGAAATATTTAAAAGTAAAGCAAAAAAAAAAAAAAAAAAATTCTAATGTATCTTTGAGTATTGATTTGATGGAGTATTAGCAACTCATTCTAAAAAAATGCATGAACCTTCTTAACTGCTAAACCCTAGAGAGGGGTCTATCTTAAACTTTATAATGTATTTCCCTTTAAAAGCCACTTATTTTGGTTTCTTCGTCGATGGAATGACTCGGGGTGTCACCATGTGTCCTGGAAAACATGCCAAGGACAGTGCTGGGAGTTATTTTGAAATGGCTTCAAGTTTTGCTCCTCTAAGTGACATAAAGGGGCAAAAATCGAATGAAAACTCGATAATTGTACGAGTTTAGCCATGAAATGTGCCCCCAGCATGCCAACTCTGATTTAATGTTGTATTTGGGTCATTTTAACAAGACTGGGAGTTTTGAGGTCACACCCAA
Organism: Linanthus parryae; assembly: GCA_023055425.1. NCBI lineage: Eukaryota > Viridiplantae > Streptophyta > Magnoliopsida > Ericales > Polemoniaceae > Linanthus > Linanthus parryae. Next base: position 8,069,118 of record JALGPY010000002.1, read on the forward strand.
CCATGGGACTTGAACACCGAGGGATAAGGGTGTAACCGACTATCGACATTGTGAGACTTGACGTCGTGAGAAGTGACCGTGTGTTGTAGGTATCAGAATTGGTCTTAAAATGTCACATAGTGCTAGTATGTGTTGAGTGGTGGCACAAATGAGATGCATAGACGTCAATCAAACTCAGTTTGGGTAACGCGTACCCGTTGGAAACATTGTTCTTTCCCATTAACTACATCACCAACACAATTCTGTACCCAATTTGAGTACTTTGTGCCTGCCTTGTGTTTGTACCATGCATGGCAGTGTGCACAACCTCCAAAAACCCACAAATAGGCATCTTTGAGTATTGATTTGATGGAGTATTAACAACTCATTCTAAAAAAATGCATGCACCTTCTTAAATGCTAAACCCTAGAGAGGGGTCTATCTTAAACTTTATAATGTATATCCCTTTAAAATGCCACTTATTTTGGTTTCTTCGTCGATGGAATGACTCGGGGTGTCACCATGTGTCCTGGAAAACATGACAAGGACAGTGCTGGGAGTTATTTTGAAATGGCTTCAAGTTTTGCTCCTCTAAGTGACATAAAGGGGCAAAAATCGAATGAAAACTCGATAATTGTACGAGTTTAGCCATGAAATGTGCCCCCAGCATGCCAACTCTGATTTAATGTTGTATTTGGGTCATTTTAACAAGACTGGGAGTTTTGAGGTCACACCCTACCATGGGACTTGAACACCGAGGGATAAGGGTGTAACCGACTATCGACATTGTGAGACTTGACGTCGTGAGAAGTGACCGTGTGTTGTAGGTATCAGAATTGGTCTTAAAATGTCACATAGTGCTAGTATGTGTTGAGTGGTGGCACAAATGAGATGCATAGACGTCAATCAAACTCAGTTTGGGTAACGCGTACCCGTTGGAAACATTGTTCTTTCCCATTAACTACATCACCAACACAATTCTGTACCCAATTTGAGGGCTTTGTGCCTGCCTTGTGTTTGTACCATGCATGGCAGTGTGCACAACCTCCAAAAACCCACAAATAGGCATCTTTGAGTATTGAGTTGATGGAGTATTAACAACTCATTCTAAAAAAATGCATGCACCTTCTTAAATGCTAAACCCTAGAGAGGGGTCTATCTTAAACTTTATAATGTATATCCCTTTAAAATGCCACTTATTTTGGTTTCTTCGTCGATGGAATGACTCGGGGTGTCACCATGTGTCCTGGAAAACATGCCAAGGACAGTGCTGGGAGTTATTTTGAAATGGCTTCAAGTTTTGCTCCTCTAAGTGACATAAAGGGGCAAAAATCGAATGAAAACTCGATAATTGTACGAGTTTAGCCATGAAATGTGCCCCCAGCATGCCAAATCTGATTTAATGTTGTATTTGGGTCATTTTAACAAGACTGGGAGTTTTGAGGTCACACCCAACCATGGGACTTGAACACCGAGGGATAAGGGTGTAACCGACTATCGACATTGTGAGACTTGACGTCGTGAGAAGTGACCGTGTGTTGTAGGTATCAGAATTGGTCTTAAAATGTCACATAGTGCTAGTATGTGTTGAGTGGTGGCACAAATGAGATGCATAGACGTCAATCAAACTCAGTTTGGGTAACGCGTACCCGTTGGAAACATTGTTCTTTCCCATTAACTACATCACCAACACAATTCTGTACCCAATTTGAGGGCTTTGTGCCTGCCTTGTGTTTGTACCATGCATGGCAGTGTGCACAACCTCCAAAAACCCACAAATAGGCATCTTTGAGTATTGAGTTGATGGAGTATTAACAACTCATTCTAAAAAAATGCATGCACCTTCTTAAATGCTAAACCCTAGAGAGGGGTCTATCTTAAACTTTATAATGTATATCCCTTTAAAATGCCACTTATTTTGGTTTCTTCGTCGATGGAATGACTCGGGGTGTCACCATGTGTCCTGGAAAACATGCCAAGGACAGTGCTGGGAGTTATTTTGAAATGGCTTCAAGTTTTGCTCCTCTAAGTGACATAAAGGGGCAAAAATCGAATGAAAACTCGATAATTGTACGAGTTTAGCCATGAAATGTGCCCCCAGCATGCCAACTCTGATTTAATGTTGTATTTGGGTCATTTTAACAAGACTGGGAGTTTTGAGGTCACACCCAACCATGGGACTTGAACACCGAGGGATAAGGGTGTAACCGACTATCGACATTGTGAGACTTGACGTCGTGAGAAGTGACCGTGTGTTGTAGGTATCAGAATTGGTCTTAAAATGTCACATAGTGCTAGTATGTGTTGAGTGGTGGCACAAATGAGATGCATAGACGTCAATCAAACTCAGTTTGGGTAACGCGTACCCGTTGGAAACATTGTTCTTTCCCATTAACTACATCACCAACACAATTCTGTACCCAATTTGAGGGCTTTGTGCCTGCCTTGTGTTTGTACCATGCATGGCAGTGTGCACAACCTCCAAAAACCCACAAATAGGCATCTTTGAGTATTGAGTTGATGGAGTATTAACAACTCATTCTAAAAAAATGCATGCACCTTCTTAAATGCTAAACCCTAGAGAGGGGTCTATCTTAAACTTTATAATGTATATCCCTTTAAAATGCCACTTATTTTGGTTTCTTCGTCGATGGAATGACTCGGGGTGTCACCATGTGTCCTGGATTTGACATGTTCATGTATGTAAAGGGGAAAGAGCTTAGAAGATGAAGTAAAGAACATCCAGCACACACCTGGATTTGACATGTTCATGTAAGTAATCTTCTGTTAAAAACATGAACTTTATTAAATATGCTATCTAAAGAATTGACCTTTCAAACTTTAGTAATGTGTTCTGCTGACTTTAGCTGTTAATTGCTTTTTCTTAATTTTTGATAAATCTTACTATTGTTATAAAACTGATAGCCTGTTTTTTGCAACTGTTTACATATGACTGTTAATTTGGGGGTTCCGTTAAATTGCAACTGTTTACATATGACAGTGAGGAGAGGAAATATGCTTTCAAATTGAGAGACAAGGATATGCCTCCCCAACTTTTGTTACAGATGTATGCCCTATTTTGCAATTTACCACGGGAGCAACGAGACAATTACGAGAAAAGGGCCTTGGAATCCTCTAGTGATGAGGATCATGATGTAAGCAAGTACAGCTTTGAGATGAGGAAGAATGAGAAGGACAAACAGATTGAACAGCAAGAAAATGATGAGGAGGAGTCAGATGAGGAGGAGTCAGATGAGGAAGAGAAGGAAGAGAATGGAGATGTGGAGGAATACAAAGGAGATGAGGATGAGAGTGATGATGAAGCTCACCATGGCAATTCCATGAGTGCCTACATCAGATACAAGTATGATTTTACTCTCGCAAAAAGTTTGTTTAAATTATGTGTCTCCTGATCTGCAGTTAATTTCTTATCTATTAGAACCTCAATCTAATATATTTACTGCCCTTTCTGTTAAAGTTTGCATGTTATTACTTCATCTCTAATGGCTTTCGCTTTAATTTTAATTGTTTGTTGCTGTTTTAGTTTATTGTATGCCTCTGTAAATTTAAATTATGGGTTGATTTTCATAATTTCAGAAATGTGAGGATGCACAGTCTTCGGAAAATAGATCCTAAAATGAGGATGACCAAAGCGGTCCTACAAAGCATCAACTTGGAGTGGAAATGCATGACCAATATCCAGAAGGAACCTTATCTCACAGCGGCTCATCAAGAAAAAGACAAGCGGAAAAGAGAAGGTTCTTTGAAAAGGAAGTCGACGGGGGAGAAGGAAAAGTTGAAGAAGAAGGCGGCTGAAGCCAAGCTGAAGGGTAAGTCAGTTAAAAAGTTGAAGAATCCAAGGCGATTTCAGAGTTACATGAGCCTGCCCTCTGTTCATAATCTTTTTAAAGAAATGACGGTTGAACAGAAAGCATGGATGCACGAAGTGGGCCTTGGAGGACTACAGCACCTAAAGATCACGGAAACCCCAGAGAAATTCAACCAATTCATTTACAAGTGCTACGATACCGACGGGTACTTGACAGCGCACGGCCGCACCGTGGAGCTAACACCGGAAGTTGTCGGGTGGCTATTTGGAATCCGATGCTACGGAGAAACAGAGTTCCCGGAGGTCGATCCGATGCTACTCCGCATAGTTGAAGAAAGTATCGGCCTCGTTGAGGACAACACAACTTTCGGTGAGTACGTTCCGTGGTTCAAGGCGGATGAGAACAGGCTGCTGTTGAATGATGAGTGGAAACGAAGGGCTGTTTGCTTGATCTTGGGTGCACTGGGAATGCCGATAGGACGAGCAGGAGTCCGGAGAGGTCTTGCTAATCTTGTTGTTAATTTGGAGCACCTGAAAGAGGTAAACTGGGCAGCCTTATGGCTGGATCACTTCAAGACACAGCAAGTTAAGGCTCAGACTGGAACAACCCTTCGCGGAACTGGTTGCGTGCTGATTCCTTTGGTAAATCTCTAACTCTTTTTCAGTTATTTTGACCATGAAGTTTAAAATATTAAGAGCACATTCTTAAATGCTGCCATCTCAATTTTACTTTTCTAGCTTTTGTACATGGAAAAGTTCTGCCCAAAGTATCTGGAAAACCCAAAAGGATGTCAGGATAAGGAAGCAATTCCAAGGTTGAAATTCTGGGAAACCTCTGATGTTTCCAAGAGATGGAAGTATGTCCAACAAAACAACAATGTGAGTGAACTTTAACATTGACATTAAAGTGTCCTGTTTATATATTAAGATTACTATCTTAAGTTTATGTCTCTCAACTCTGTTTTTGTATGTAGTTGAAGTTGAAAAAAGCTGATGATGAGCCCAAAACTGAAAAAGTTGTTGCACCAGTAGTCCAACTACTGCCTCCACCTCTACCAGAGGATTTTTGGAAGTGCATTGTGGGACAGGTGGTTGAAAAGCTTGACAAAGAGTATCTTATGTCCCTGTGGAAGGAAAAGGAGAAGGAAGAACAGAAGAAGAAGGAGGATGAGGAAGAAGAGAAGAAGAAGGAAGAAGAGAAGAAGAATGAAGAGGATGAGAAGAAGGAGGAAGAGGAAGGGGGTAAGAAAAAGGGGGAAGAGGAAGGAGCTCAGAAGAAGAAAGAGAAGGAAAAGTGTGAAGAAGAACTAAGAGCTAAGAAGAAGCAGAAGATAGAGGAGGCTGAGGTTAACTCTCCCATGAAGGTGGTCTACACAATCAGCTCCAGCACTGAGGTAAATGTCTTAAAGTTGATATCTTAATATTTGAGATTTATTTTTAAAGTTTTAACACCCCTAATGATTTTGTTGATTTATTAGGTGGCCTCCAATGTACCTCCCCAGCCATTCCTTGTTCATGGTTCTCCGAAGAACCCAAGGGGAAACTTGGTTGGGACTGTCCGGGGAAAGGCAGATCGGATCATTAGAGCGTCTTCGAGGATATCGTTGTATAAGCAACACATGAATCCTAAAGAATTGACTCTTATCCCACCCATGCCTGAAGCAGAACAGTGCTGGCTCCATTACTACATGTCGCACAAGTATGCAAGCACGTACGAACACACCAGCAAGAATTTTTATGTTCCCCCAGAATTGGCAACGTAAGTTTTATTTACATTCAAACTTCCTAAATAATTCTTATGTGTGGCATGCATTATGTTTATACTTCTGGTTGTGTATCATATATAATATGCAGTGAGATAGTTGCTGATATGGGTGGCATGGCCAAACTGACGAGGTCGTCCGCTTGGCGCCTCCGGGATGAAAAATGGTTTGACGATGAGGTGATGGATGCTTACATGCAATTCCTTAATCTTCATGAACGTAGCCGGGAATTCCAAGGAATCAAGCGGATTTGGTTCCTCGGCACGTGTTATTCTGTAAGTTCACTGCCTTGTCATTTTTATGATATGACTCAATTTAAAATTCATCTAGGAAAATACCTGATTAGTTATAATTTTTGTTCAGCCCACAAAAGTCCTCGAATACGTCAAGGCACACGAACAGTCGGGAGGAGAGTGGAGCGAGATGGGATACGTAAGTATTCCGAATACTATCAATACAAGCTACTTTGTTCTTTTGTATGACTTACTTTATCTTGAATTTTTAATGATTAGATCGCCGTTCCGTTGAATGTCGATCACCTGCACTGGTTCATGATGGTTATTTCTTTTGTTGACCAAGAAATATTGATAACGCCCAATTAGGGGTTATCTTATAGCCTGATTTGACGAGTATTTGTGCCGAAATTAGCGGTTTTTGCCGGGAAACGCCTTAGAATGCCCCGGGAATCTAGAACGAGACGTTTATTCATACTTGCTGGATTTCTGCTTATTTCTGCTCATTTCTTGCTATATTTGGATATGATCGCGGGTATTCGTTCGTGTTGCCTTTTCAGGAACAGGTTCGGGAGGTGCATCGGGAAGCGTGCCGGGACCCAGCTGGGACCGTCTCGGGAAACGTGCACAAGACCGGGACACAACGGAAACACGGAAGAGCAGAAGAGCACCGAAGAGGCAAGCCGGGAGCATCAGAAAGAAGAGTGGGACCCAGGGGACCAGTCCTGGCCCACCAGAGGACCAAGTGGGCCCCACATACCCCACGGCCTGCGTATATACGCAGGCCCTGCGTATATACGCAGCACCTGCGTATATACGCAGGCAGAGGGGATGTGGGGGGAGCTTGGTTGGGCCCTGGTTGCGTATATACGCAGCCCCTGCGTATATACGCAGCCAGTTTGACTTTTTGACAAAGACGGTGGACCGATGGCATATTCCGTAATTTCGAGCACGAGCGTTTTCAGGAAACAGCACTATTTAAAGACTCGTCCAGACTCGTTTTGAAGACACACGGAGACACAGCACAATTCACAGCACACCCGAAGGCCAAGTCGGAGCATTCACGGAGAGCACGAAAGCGCGATTCGAGATTCGAAGACTTAGTTTGATTTCGTTCTCTCTCTTTATATTCAGAAACTGCGTTTTGTACTATGTCTAGTCGTAGCTAAACTTTTCACCTAGGTTCTCGGTGAACCTAGGGTTTCGTACTCAGATTTATTGATTACTACGTTTATGGATTCATAATGATTGTCTTAATTCAGCAAGTTGTATCTGTTATTCTGGTTTGATTATTATCGTATATGCATGATAGGATTGATCACCCAGGAGTGCTATAGACCCGAGCTTGTAGGTGAAAACGTCAAGTTAGGGTTAGGAAGAAAAACCGGGATTTAGTACCTTACCCTGATAGACCGACCAGAGAAAGGGAGATAGGGCTAGCATTGAAAAACGTGAGACCAACTGTTAGAGAATTTGACCCGGGCCATTCGGACAGGTTAGAAACCCTAACTGGATTAGATCGAGACTGCAGACTTAGGCAGCTTAACAAGAATCCGAAAGTCTGCAGGATCGGGATTACGTGTGGAATCTGAAAAGTTACTGCACAACTGGTACGTTGCACAGATACCGAAACGGCTGAGTGTTTTCATAAACGAACGTAAAACTGAAATCTGTAGAAACCCTAGGGGATCCTGGAGCCTAGTCTTCATCTATTACCGTTACAACAAAATCAGCTTATTTCAGAAAACGTCACAAAAATATTTACGTTTTAAATTCTGTTTTTAGTTTAGTCACTATAATCACAACCTACTCCTCCTGGTTACTACTCTTGGGAAACCGAAACTGACAACTTGAGTAAACCCGAAACAGTCCTCGTGGGAACGATAATCCGAGTCTAATTGCACCCGGTACTACAAGATTCGTATACTTGCGATAGCACGTTAGTTTGCGCATCAAGTTTTTGGCGCCGTTGCCGGGGACTTTTAGGGTCTATTTAGTAGTCAGGATTAGTTTTCTGAGTTTTTATTTATTTTCAGTTTTGTTATTTTTCTTTTTATCTCACTGCGTTTTCGAATCTGCGTTTTCAGGACTGTTTAGTTGATGCCCAGATTGCCTCGCGATTTGGTGACACCACTTGACAACCCGGAAAAGCTGTATACCGAACAGAACCGCAGAAACCGAGAAAGCAGGATGGCAACCAACGAGAGAGATCCACCCGAGAACACCGCAGCCGGTGGTCAGGAACGAGAGACACGTACCCCAGCCCAGATGGCGAGGTACATTGAGGAGCTTGTCACAGCGGGACTTGCTGCCCGAAGCAACCAGAGAACATATAACCGATCTGGGAAGGCGTTGGTGGAAAATTTCGAGGTCCCCACCGGGGGGCATGAGCGAGCCATTGTGGTGCCCGAGATCACCGCAGAGCACTTTGACATCAAACCATCCACCATCCAGACGGTACAAACTCTCTGCCCGTTTCATGGCAGGGCCGACGAGGACCCGAACGATTTCATCGGGAAATTCGAAGATTACTGCAACAAGGTCAGATACAAGGGGGTAGAAGCAGAGGCACTAATGTTGATCTTATTTCCGTACTGTCTTTATGGAGTAGCCAAGGACTGGCTCGAATCCCGACCACCCCGATCCATCACCACATGGGAGGAGTGTGTCGCAGATTTTCTGGCGAAGTTCTATCCCGCCTCCCGAGTCATACAGTTACAGAGTGAAATACTGTCATTCAGACAGAAGATGGGGGAGACGGTAGTGGACGCATGGGACAGGCTCATGAGATTGGTCAAACGGTGCCCGAACCACGGTTTTGGAGACGCAAAAATCCTGCAGGTTTTCTACCATGCCCTAGACAGGGAGAACGCCGACAGGATTGACAGAGAGGCCGGGGGTAACTTCTTGTATCACGTGGACAAAGAAGGTGCGTATGACCTGATGAAGCAGTTGGCCAAGCAGGACACCCGACTGTTTGACGATCGCAGGATGGCGGCTAGAGCCGAACCTGCAGAGGATGACCGGATAGACAACCTGGCCAAGATCGTACACGACTTGGTCAAGAAAGTCTACTCGGACAAGAAGACTGTAGCAGCAGTCGAGGAACCGGATCTGGACACAGCCATTGAGGAGCTAAGGACTGAAGATACCAACTACGTACAGCAGCAGTGGGACCCGAGCCGGTACCGACCGGGCACGAGAGACCATCCCGGGTTTCGGTACGGAAACCCGAACGCAGCAGTTTATGCACCGGGATTCCAGCACAGGCCACCAGCTCAGCAGGCTGCCCCGGCCCAGCAGGCTCAGACAGTCCCGTCAGCACAGCAGTACGACGCTCAGATGAAAGAAATCAAGTCCATGTTCCAGACTATGGAGTTCCGGTTCAAGCACATGGACACCTTGACGGCAGATATGCAAACAACCAAAACGTCACTGCGCGCTTTGGAAGTACAGGTGGGGCAGTTAGCACAGCAGCTAACGGAGAGACAGCCAGGAAACTTACCCTCGAACACAGTGAATAATCCACGGGCTCAGATCAATGCTATCTCCACTCGGAGTGGATTGGCACTGCAGGATCCACCGTATCCCAGCCACGCACGTGCAGAAAATTCGAAAGAAGTAGAACGCAACTTGTCGGGCCAGGATAACAGCACAGTCGATCGCCCCCAGCCGAAGGGCTCGGTTGAGCAGGATGCAGTGCAGAACGAGACAGGTGCAGAAACTGTACCCGTCTCCAAGGAGGTCCCGTACCCCTTGCGAACACGAAAGAGGGATGACAGCAAGGACTACGCCAGGTTTCTCGAGATGTTCAAGCAGCTGCAGATTAACATACCTTTTGCTGAGGCTTTGGCTAAGATGCCCACTTACGCCAAATTCCTCAAGGACATCTTGTATGGGAGGAGGCGAATGAGCGATTTCGAGACCATAAACCTGACGGCAGAAGTGAGCAATTGTGTGAAGAATGGGCTACCGAGGAAGAGAAAGGATCCTGGCAGTTTCATCATACCGGTCACCCTAGGTAACGCTTACACAGGAAAGGCTCTGTGTGACCTAGGGGCCAGCATCAACCTGATGCCATTAACGATTTTCAAAAGTTTGAAAGTCGGTGAACCCCGACCCACCAGAATCATGCTGCAGATGGCAGACAGGTCCGTAAAACAGGCCTACGGGGTTATCGAGGACATTCTGGTCAAGGTCGGCGAGCTTATTTTTCCGGCAGATTTCGTCATCCTGGACATGGAGGCAGGGGAGGTACCGCTCATACTTGGCAGGCCGTTTTTGGCCACAGGCGAAGCAATGATAAACTGTAAGAGCGGGGAGCTGACCATGCAGATTAACGAGGAAAAAGTGAAATTCAACGTTTTCAAAAATCTGCAACTGCCAAACTACTACGACCACGAGGACATCTTTGCTATCGATGTTGTGGACGAAGGCTGGGAAAACGAGGAGATGGACCAATTGTGGGAAGAGATTGACAGCATGTACGGGGAAGAAAAGGAGAAGACTCGGTGCGAGCACGCCATGAGAGCCGAGGACTGGACCACTTTGCACCGGGACGAAGACGGCGGGCAAAAGATGATTCTGGTCCCGTCACTCAAGGAGCCACCCGCACTGGAGCTGAAACCGCTCCCGAGCCATCTCAGGTATGCGTATATTGGTGAAAATAGTACTCTGCCCGTAATTGTTTCGTCTCGTTTATCTCAGGAACAGGAGCAGAAACTGCTGGAAGTATTGCGAGAGCATAAGGAAGCAATCGCCTGGACGATTGCAGATATCAAGGGGATCAGCCCCGCCTACTGCATGCACAAGATCCGAATTGAAGAAGGCAAGAAACCGGTGATTCAGCCCCAGCGGAGACTGAACCCGAACATGAAGGACGTTGTGCGGAAAGAGGTCATGAAGTGGCTGGAAGCGGGAATTATCTACCCCATATCGGACAGCACGTGGATCAGCCCGGTTCAGTGCGTGCCCAAAAGGGGGGTATTACGGTGGTGCAGAATAATGATCAGGAGCAGATTGCGCAGCGTACCGTTACGGGCTGGCGGATCTGCATGGACTATCGGAGGCTAAACGATGCAACATTAAAGGACCACTTCCCGCTGCCATTCATGGACCAGATGCTGGACCGGCTCGCCCATCATGCCTACTACTGTTTTCTAGACGGGTATTCCGGGTACAACCAGATTTGCATAGCCCCGGAGGATCAGGAAAAGACGACGTTTACCTGCCCGTACGGTACGTTCGCGTTTCGGCGCATGCCGTTCGGGCTGTGTAACGCCCCTGCCACGTTTCAGAGATGTATGATGGCAATTTTTTCCGACATGATCGAGAAAAATCTGGAGGTGTTCATGGACGACTTTTCACTCTTCGGGGACAGTTTCGATGACTGCCTGTTCCATTTGGGCCAGGTTCTGATCCGATGCAAGAAGGCAAATTTGGTGCTCAATTGGGAAAAGTGTCACTTTATGGTCACCGAGGGGATCGTGCTGGGTCACAGAATTTCCAGCAAGGGACTCGAGGTGGACAGGGCTAAGATCGAGGTGATAAAGCAGCTTCCATACCCGACGAACGTAAAGGCGATCAAAAGTTTTCTGGGACATGCGGGATTTTACCGAAGATTCATCAAGGACTTTTCCAAGATCACAAAGCCACTTTGCGCGTTACTCGGAAAAGACGTACCCTTTGATTTCGATGCAGCATGTCGGCAAGCTTTTGACCACTTGAAAGAGAAGCTGACCACAGCCCCAGTTATAACCACGCCAGATTGGTCACTCCCGTTTGAGCTGATGTGTGACGCCAGCGACTATGCAGTCGGGGCAGTTTTAGGACAGCGGAAGGATAAGGTATGCCACGTCATTTATTATGCGAGCCGGGTACTCAACGATGCCCAGCTCAACTATGGCACGACAGAAAAGGAACTGCTGGCCGTGGTGTATGCACTGGACAAATTCAGGCCCTATTTGGTCGGGTCAAAAGTTATCGTTTTTACCGACCATAGTGCTCTGAAATACCTGCTGGACAAGAAGGACGCAAAACCGAGACTGTTGAGGTGGGTACTACTGATGCAGGAATTCGATGTGGAAATCCGGGACAAGAAGGGTGTTGAGAACGTGGTAGCGGATCACCTATCCAGACTTGAGAACGTAAAGGTGGACCCGGTGCCGATCAAGGAAAACTTCCCGGACGAACACATCATGGCAGTCAAGATTGGGAGACCATGGTACTATGCCATAGCCAACTACTTGGTAACTGGCACGCTTCCCGAGGATCTCACCCCGTCGCAGCGGAAAAAGTTCATTGCCGAGAGTCGACAGTATTTCTGGGACGACCCGTACTTGTTCAAACAGGGGGCCGACAACATCCTGAGAAGGTGTATCCCGACCCACGAAGCCTGGAACGTGATCCGACACTGCCACTCATCACAGTGTGGGGGTCATTTTGGGGGAACGCGAACAACGCATAAAATACTGCAGTCCGGTTTTTTCTGGCCGACAATCTTCAAAGACTGTCACGACTATGTGCAGGGATGCGATAGGTGCCAGAGGACAGGAAACACGTCACACCGGGACGAGATGCCGATGACCGTGTGGCAGGAGGTAGAGCCATTTGATGTATGGGGGATTGACTTCATGGGTCCGTTCCCGTCTTCGATGGGGAATCTTTACATCCTGCTGGCAGTGGATTATGTGACAAAGTGGATCGAGGCGATCGCGTGTCAGAAAAACGAGGGCTCTCACTTCATCAATCGAGTTTTTGCGAAAGTTTTGAAACAGTACGGCGTGTCAGTTCATAAAGTCTCGTTACCTTACCATCCGCAGACGAACGGGCAAGCCGAAGTGTCGAATCGAGAGATCAAGAGCATACTCGAGAAAACAGTGAATCTCGGCCGAAAGGATTGGTCAGTCAGACTAGACGATGCGCTTTGGGCCTACAGGACAGCTTTCAAAACACCGCTGGGAATGTCACCGTACCAGCTCGTTTTTGGGAAAGCGTGCCACTTACCGGTGGAACTGGAGCATAAGGCGTATTGGGCCATCAAACTGCTGAACTTGGACCAGAACCTAGCAGGGGATAAGAGGAAGATGGCACTGCTGGAATTGGAAGAATTCCGCAGAACGGCTTTCGAGAGCGCCAAAATTTACAAAGAGAAGACAAAGAAGTGGCATGATCACCGTATCACGCCAAAGCAGTTTAACGAAGGCGACAAAGTGCTTCTCTACAATACCCGGATGCGGTTCTTTCCGGGGAAGCTGAGGTCTCGTTGGTCGGGACCGTTCATCATCAAGCAGATTTTTGCCTGGGGGGCATTCGAGTTGGAAAATCCAAAAGACAACTCCAGTTTCAGGGTGAACGGGAACCGGATCAAGCCGTATCTCGAGACCGCCGAAGTCGTCAAAATAGACCCTGTCTATTTTGATGACCCGTGAGAGGTAACAAGGTCGGGCCGTCGACCGTAAATCACAAGGCGCTGTTTGGGAGGCAACCCAAAATTTATCGTTTATTTATTTAGTCTTATTAGTTATTACGTTAGTATGTCAGTTCTGAATTTTCGAGAGAGGTGAGATGAGCGGGTTTTTAACGTTGAAATTGAAAGTGTGCAGAAACAGAATCATCCAAAACAGCCAAGATCAGGAAAGCAGGGGGAGAGAGAGACTTTGACAAAAAAAAAAAAAAAAAAAAAAAAAAAAAAAAAAATTGAAAAATTCCAGTTTTGCCCTCGGGCTGCGTATATACGCAGCCCCTGCGTATATACGCAGCCCCTGCGTATATACGCAACCCGTGGGGGCAAAGGTGGAAATTTTTGGTTTTTTTGGTTGTTTTCTGGTTGGGTATATACGCAGTACTGCGTATATACGTAAACAGGAAGAAAAAGAAAAAAAAAAAAAAAAATTTGAAAATTTTTCAAACCCCAGGGGTATTTTGGTCATTTTGACCTTTTTAGGGTTTAAATGAGAGAGGGGGCCGGCCACACCATTGTTGGCACCTCTCTTTCTCTCTCTACCTCCATTTGCTCTCACTTGAAGAACACATTTTTTGACTCGGACCTCCAAATCAAATTCCGAGCACATTTCTGGAATCCTCTCGTCGCAAGGAGCAAGATTCATCCATCCAAATCCAGAAACAAGTGAAAATCGAGAGAAAAAGTTCCATCAAAAAGTGAGGTGTTCTTGAAGAAAAGTGCAGATTCGGAGGTGTTAGAGCAAGAACTTGCAAAATCCGTAGAAGGGAACGTGAACGAGGAGATCGAGGGCTTCGATTTGGTGGGCTCGGAATTCAATTCCGGGCAGTTGACTTTTCCGGCGACTTTTCCGGCAACCACCGGCGGTTTTCCGGCGACTTTCCGGGCAGAATCTCCGGTCTTCACCCCTGTTTAGGGAAGGTCGAAATTCTCATCCCTCGCTTTATTTTCCGTTTTGGCACGGCCCGTAGCCGGGCCCGTTATTTTTCGGTAATTTTGCATTTGGAGCGGCACTTGCCGTGTGGACCTCTGGTAGATCTTAGGTGGACTACCTATTGCGACACACTATTTTTTGTGCACGTTTCACGTTTTGCTCTATTTCCCGAGTCGACACGTTTTTCGAGAAATTAGGCTGTTATGGAGTTTCATGTGCCCCTCTTAGACCATAACCGTGATGACATCCCTACGGATTATGAGCCGGAAGAGCTCACCCCTTTGCTATTTGACAGTTTTAGGTTCGTTAGCCATCAAGCCCAATTTTACTTTATGACGGCGACCAAAATGACTCATAGCATTCCCGTAGATTACAAGTTTGAGGTCGACCGTACTTACATGCCGCCAGAGATGGCTGACTATGCGAGTCGACAGGACATTTTCGGGACGTCCCTAGCGGGGTTCCCGGACTTGTCCGATACTGACTTAGTGCGTGAGTTCTACGCGAACCTCATGTGCAGGGGGGAGGGGGAAGCCAATGGGGATGTCCGTTGGGTCTATATGAGGCGTACGTTTATTTTGCTCACGGCGGATACCATCCGCCAAGCGTATCAGATTCCGATGCGCCACATCTCGTGCTCATATGCCGAGTGTGCTGACTACCCGCCGAGTGATGCTGAGCTGTTGCGGGTTGTGACTGGGGGGCACCCGGGTGCCCATTTCGAGAGAGAGGGGCCAGGCGAGATAGGCAAGAAATTGCATTCTCGTTTTGTTACCGGCCCGCCACGGTGGTGGGCCGCATGGGTAGTGAACAGGGTTGTAGGTATTAAACACTTCACCTACCTTGACTTCGAGTATGTACTCTTAGTCTATTGCCTTGTGCTGGGACGAGACGTGGACATTCCTCGTCGTATTTGGGTGTATATGATGGAGCGGAACTGCACCGGTAGCAAGAAGGGATTGGGGTACGCCAACCTCATTGCCAAACTTGCACGGGATTACGAGGTTCCGATGCCAGATTTACAGGGTGACTTAGCGCCTCCTTTGCTCCGGCCTTATAGGAAGATTATTAGTCGTCACCCGGGCCCGCCACCTCCAGTTGTTGATCTCGATGACGATGATGACTTTATGGAGGAGGACCCGGCACCTGCCCCTGCCCCTGCCCCTAGGAGGCGATCGACTCAGGAGCGACCAGTCAGTCGCCAGGCATCGGCCGGACTCCGGCGATGCCGTACTTCTCGAGAGAGCGAGCGCCCCGAGTCGAGTAGGCAGGGGACTGAGAGGAATGCCCAGCCTCAGCCTGCCCATGAGAGAGAGAGCCCGGCCCCGCGGGCCAACCCGGCCCCACGAGCTAGACCGGCCCCGCCCCGTACACTGCCCCGAGTGGATGAGAGATTTGAGGGCTGTCGGGGTGGACGCAAGTCCATTGGAGAGAAGGTGTTAGAGGGAGTGGGCAAGATCTGGAGAGCGGTGACGCATGTCCGCCGGACTCAGCGGAAGGTCACCGAGGATACCCAGGCTGCCCTTGCGAGTATTCGAGAGGAGCAGCGGGATGCGGCTCGGCACGCAGGCCGAGACCCGCCACTCCCGCTGTATTTTCCACCCACCTACTCCAGTAGCTTTACCGAGGGATGGTCGGATGACGGGGACTCTAGCGAGTACACGTCTGCTCCGCCACCCCCGACCCAGCCACCGCCACCGACTCAGCCATCACCGCCACCTGCCAGACAGGAGAGACGGCAGCCTGGGACACGATCCCGGCAGCCTACGGGTCGTCAGGCTGGGACCCGTACCCGACAGACTGGGACCCGTACCCAGCAGACTGGGGCCCGTTCTCACCAGCAGCCCAGTGGCAGGACGACTTTGCGGTCCCAGCCACCTAGCAGTTGGACTGGGTCCGAGTCGCAGTCCTCGGATTACCGGCCCCGTACACGGGCTCGCCAGCCGGTATTTAGGACTGATTAAGAGAGCAGCTCACCGGGTAGCATTTCCGGTACGTCCGAGACCGGGTCCGACCCGACATTTTTTCCGGACGAGTGAGTGCCATGAGGGCATGCCACCTCTTAGTGGGGGGGGGTGGTAGTCGTGTCTGCATTAACCCGGTCTGCACGTTTTTTTTCGTATTTATTTTTCGTTTTATTTTTATTTTTGAGTCAGCATATTTTCTTTATTTGAGTCAACCCACCATAATCATTCTAGCCATGCATTGTATATAATTTTAAAAAAAAAAAAAAAAAAAAAAAATTGAAAAATTGAAAAAATTAAAAATTTTTTATGCTGCTGGTTGGGTATATACGCAGGGCCTGCGTATATACGCAAACAGCAAGTATAAATTATTTTTCAGAAAAAAAAAAAAAGTTTAAAATCAGAAAATTTTGAGAAAGGGCAATCAAGATAACGAAAACAGTGAAGAAATTGAGTTTGAATCCTTTGAAAGAAAAGAAAACTTGCACCGAGGTATAGTAGATAGGTGAGAGCCAGTGACCTTTGGAATCCGCAAGTAGTTATCGACTGAGCGAAAAATCCGACTAGTTGCTACACCGCCGTCACATAGGTAGTCGACAACCCGCCCACGGGCGCCGTCACGGTCATCGCATTTTTCGGTGGAGTGACTGGCTATCAAGGGACCTCACGTCCTGTTTCTTACCCCTAGGTCCAACTAGTCAACCCGTTTGAAGCCATTTACCCTCTTTCTTCGTAGCCACTTTAGCCTAGGCAACCTTCTTTGAGACCTCATCAGTCGATAGTTGGCTATTCTACGTGTTATGACGGAGGGAGTGAGTAGGGGACAGGTTTTAGATAGGGGAGCTTCATGAGATATCATTTTTGGACAGTTTCGGTTTTGACACGTTTTTCGAGGGAAGGACAGGGTGAGTGAGAGGCGACAGTGCATTAATTTGCGGAGGTGGATCACTTCACTACATAGTGACCACAGGAGGAGTTAGTCGCGTGCGAGCATCTTTTCGCACAAACCGGGGTTCCGGGGGGTTGTAGGGTCAATTGGTGGTTGTGCCGTTTTTCTACATCTTTGGTGATGAGGAGGTTCGGTGGGACTGCACGGTTTTATTTCGACTACAGGATCAGCGCTTCAGGATTAGTGTGGGGGTACTTCACATGAGGACATTTTACGTACCCCACGACAGAAATTTATTTTCACTCACTCAGCTTTAGTCAGTTTAGCATTGTTGATATTCGTGTGTGTATGTATATACAGTTGTGAAAAAAAAAAAAAAAAAAAAAAAAAAAGAAAAAAAAAAGAGAGAAAAAAAAAAAAAGAAAAATTATTATGATCTAGTTTTAGTTTGTTTTGTGTTTTTGTTGTTTAAATAAAAAGCTGAGTGAGTGGCACAATTTTCGAGACGTTTTGCACCGCTTCACATTTGTGGCCGCGAGCACGGCAAAGACACACCGGGGGACAGGAGAATTGAGACAGCAGGAACTTAGGTGTTTCGGGCAGTTTTTCGGGATCTCGGTGAGGGGTGTGAGTTTGGTAAATTGTGAGAATGTCATAACATGTAGGATTATGCCGTACCTTGATACATATATTTATCCTACCTGTTTAGACATAGATCCTTTCGGAAACAGCTCGGATGGTAAGTTAGCTAGGGATTTGCTCAGTTTGATAACCAAAGTAATAGTACTTCGGTCCAGTGCTTAAATCCACCATATAAATCTGTTCAGACTTACCGATCGCTTGCAGGGAAGTAAATTCTGAAAAGGATGAGATCACGAGGACACACTGTTTCTGTTTTTGAGGTTGCCCGATCTCGCCAAAAATATTTTTGTCACTAGTCTGTTTTGAGTCGTTTGAGTCTGTGTATATTCTATCTGCGTCAGTTTTTCTATCGAGTCGTCCGGTTGAAAGGCTCGGGTCGAAAGTGTATGCAACGGTAGGGTATGTGCAGAGTCAGTCACGAGGACAGAACTGTAGGCTAGAGTTGGCAGGATTGCTCGGGACGAGCAATGTTTAGTGCGGGGGTATTTGATAACGCCCAATTAGGGGTTATCTTATAGCCTGATTTGACGAGTATTTGTGCCGAAATTAGCGGTTTTTGCCGGGAAACGCCTTAGAATGCCCCGGGAATCTAGAACGAGACGTTTATTCATACTTGCTGGATTTCTGCTTATTTCTGCTCATTTCTTGCTATATTTGGATATGATCGCGGGTATTCGTTCGTGTTGCCTTTTCAGGAACAGGTTCGGGAGGTGCATCGGGAGGCTGAGGTTAACTCTCCCATGAAGGTGGTCTACACAATCAGCTCCAGCACTGAGGTAAATGTCTTAAAGTTGATATCTTAATATTTGAGATTTATTTTTAAAGTTTTAACACCCCTAATGATTTTGTTGATTTATTAGGTGGCCTCCAATGTACCTCCCCAGCCATTCCTTGTTCATGGTTCTCCGAAGAACCCAAGGGGAAACTTGGTTGGGACTGTCCGGGGAAAGGCAGATCGGATCATTAGAGCGTCTTCGAGGATATCGTTGTATAAGCAACACATGAATCCTAAAGAATTGACTCTTATCCCACCCATGCCTGAAGCAGAACAGTGCTGGCTCCATTACTACATGTCGCACAAGTATGCAAGCACGTACGAACACACCAGCAAGAATTTTTATGTTCCCCCAGAATTGGCAACGTAAGTTTTATTTACATTCAAACTTCCTAAATAATTCTTATGTGTGGCATGCATTATGTTTATACTTCTGGTTGTGTATCATATATAATATGCAGTGAGATAGTTGCTGATATGGGTGGCATGGCCAAACTGACGAGGTCGTCCGCTTGGCGCCTCCGGGATGAAAAATGGTTTGACGATGAGGTGATGGATGCTTACATGCAATTCCTTAATCTTCATGAACGTAGCCGGGAATTCCAAGGAATCAAGCGGATTTGGTTCCTCGGCACGTGTTATTCTGTAAGTTCACTGCCTTGTCATTTTTATGATATGACTCAATTTAAAATTCATCTAGGAAAATACCTGATTAGTTATAATTTTTGTTCAGCCCACAAAAGTCCTCGAATACGTCAAGGCACACGAACAGTCGGGAGGAGAGTGGAGCGAGATGGGATACGTAAGTATTCCGAATACTATCAATACAAGCTACTTTGTTCTTTTGTATGACTTACTTTATCTTGAATTTTTAATGATTAGATCGCCGTTCCGTTGAATGTCGATCACCTGCACTGGTTCATGATGGTTATTTCTTTTGTTGACCAAGAAATATTGATAACGCCCAATTAGGGGTTATCTTATAGCCTGATTTGACGAGTATTTGTGCCGAAATTAGCGGTTTTTGCCGGGAAACGCCTTAGAATGCCCCGGGAATCTAGAACGAGACGTTTATTCATACTTGCTGGATTTCTGCTTATTTCTGCTCATTTCTTGCTATATTTGGATATGATCGCGGGTATTCGTTCGTGTTGCCTTTTCAGGAACAGGTTCGGGAGGTGCATCGGGAAGCGTGCCGGGACCCAGCTGGGACCGTCTCGGGAAACGTGCACAAGACCGGGACACAACGGAAACACGGAAGAGCAGAAGAGCACCGAAGAGGCAAGCCGGGAGCATCAGAAAGAAGAGTGGGACCCAGGGGACCAGTCCTGGCCCACCAGAGGACCAAGTGGGCCCCACATACCCCACGGCCTGCGTATATACGCAGGCCCTGCGTATATACGCAGCACCTGCGTATATACGCAGGCAGAGGGGATGTGGGGGGAGCTTGGTTGGGCCCTGGTTGCGTATATACGCAGCCCCTGCGTATATACGCAGCCAGTTTGACTTTTTGACAAAGACGGTGGACCGATGGCATATTCCGTAATTTCGAGCACGAGCGTTTTCAGGAAACAGCACTATTTAAAGACTCGTCCAGACTCGTTTTGAAGACACACGGAGACACAGCACAATTCACAGCACACCCGAAGGCCAAGTCGGAGCATTCACGGAGAGCACGAAAGCGCGATTCGAGATTCGAAGACTTAGTTTGATTTCGTTCTCTCTCTTTATATTCAGAAACTGCGTTTTGTACTATGTCTAGTCGTAGCTAAACTTTTCACCTAGGTTCTCGGTGAACCTAGGGTTTCGTACTCAGATTTATTGATTACTACGTTTATGGATTCATAATGATTGTCTTAATTCAGCAAGTTGTATCTGTTATTCTGGTTTGATTATTATCGTATATGCATGATAGGATTGATCACCCAGGAGTGCTATAGACCCGAGCTTGTAGGTGAAAACGTCAAGTTAGGGTTAGGAAGAAAAACCGGGATTTAGTACCTTACCCTGATAGACCGACCAGAGAAAGGGAGATAGGGCTAGCATTGAAAAACGTGAGACCAACTGTTAGAGAATTTGACCCGGGCCATTCGGACAGGTTAGAAACCCTAACTGGATTAGATCGAGACTGCAGACTTAGGCAGCTTAACAAGAATCCGAAAGTCTGCAGGATCGGGATTACGTGTGGAATCTGAAAAGTTACTGCACAACTGGTACGTTGCACAGATACCGAAACGGCTGAGTGTTTTCATAAACGAACGTAAAACTGAAATCTGTAGAAACCCTAGGGGATCCTGGAGCCTAGTCTTCATCTATTATCGTTACAACAAAATCAGCTTATTTCAGAAAACGTCACAAAAATATTTACGTTTTAAATTCTGTTTTTAGTTTAGTCACTATAATCACAACCTACTCCTCCTGGTTACTACTCTTGGGAAACCGAAACTGACAACTTGAGTAAACCCGAAACAGTCCTCGTGGGAACGATAATCCGAGTCTAATTGCACCCGGTACTACAAGATTCGTATACTTGCGATAGCACGTTAGTTTGCGCATCAAATATTCGTCTTGGACTCGCATACCGGCATGGGGTATTCTGAGTTCGAAGTTGCTGCCAAAATTGGGCAAATGCACACAATGCTCACCAACTACTCAGAATACAATGATGACATACGACGCTGGCAGGTGTGGTACATGAACGACGATGTTCCCCAGCAATCAAATGGGTAATAAGCTAACTACTTAACATAGCTAACTAATCCATTTACATGTCTGTGATATATATTAAGGCTGCATTCTATTTTCATCTGTCAGGAATGACTGTGGTCCTCATGTCTGCTTCTTCATGAGTCATTTGAGGGACCTGATTCCAGTTCCAAAGAAGAAGTTCTCTGTCCAGGCTCCCAACCTCAGAATCTGGATTGCGAATGAAATGGGGAGATCGAGCTATAACTGCGTATTTAACAAGAATTATCTTGGGTTAAAGGAACTGATGGAGGATGAGGACCACCGGTATGCATTTTACAGTTTGTACCGCAAGTTTTCGACTGTTTCCTTTGTTGCATTGAGGTCTGCGGAGAAGAAGAAGAAGAAGAAGAAGACGGCGGGGAAGAAGCAGCAGAAAAAGTAAATTTGTGTAATGTTGTTGTGACTTTGTTTTACGAACAATGTTTCTGTCCTTTTGGATGTTGTGGGTTGTTTTGGATGTCGCATCTTTTGTACTCCTCATATGGCTTGGTAGTTAGCAGAGTTAAATCAACATTGATGAACCTTCAGCTTTTCCTGCCAAAGTGGCTATAATTGTATTATATTGTTTGTATGCTTCATTTATAATAGGCATTGAATGGTTCTGCTGCCCACAAAATAAGCTTAGTGAACAGTTTCTCTTTAAACTATTAACGATGATATCTTAAATCTTTAAGAGCAGTTAAAAATATTAAAGATGCTCTCTAAAAAGTAAAATCAAGATTGTTAGATTCTCAACTCACTGACACCACGGTCTTGGTAGCTGAGGAATTTATTATATTACATCCATATATTAATGAGGAGATAAACTTTTCAGAGATTTCGTATTCATTAAGGTAATAACTTAAAGCATTCTATGTGTCTTTAAAATTTTGTATCCAAAATAGTGCAATAATACCTTTTGGTTGTTGGGGTCTTCTTCTTTGAAAATCTGCTATTTTAAGGTATCTCACAATCTTAGATAGGATGGAACAGTTTCATATGAACACCTCATATGGCTTGGTAGTTAGCAGAATTAAAGTATCCTTGATGAAACTTCAGCTTTTCCTGCCAAAGTGGCTAGAATTTAAGGATATGGTTGGTCTGGCTCATTTATGTTAGGCATTGAATGGTTCTGCTGCCCACAAAATAAGCTTAGTGAATTGTTTCTCTTTAAACTATTGAGGTTGCTATCTTAAATCCTGAAACTGGGTTCGAGAATATTAAAGTTTCATCTCACTGACACCACAGTCTTGGTAGCTGAGGAATTTATTATACTACATCCATATATTAATGAGGAGATAAACTTTTCAGAGATTTCGTATTCATTAAGGTAAAAAATTAAAGAGTTCTTCATGTCTTTAAAAATTTTGTATCCAAAATAGTGCAATACTACCTTTTGGTTGTTGGGGTCTTCTTCTTTGAATATAAGGTTGAGAAGGAGGTCAATCTGAGAACCAGAAAGTGAAACAAACCAATTTCAGATGAGAGGGAGGGAAATTTGTGAGAGTGGAGTTCGTGGCAAGGGTTTGGTATCTTTGCCTCATGATTATGAGGAAGAAGAATACGATTTCGAGGTCTTAGATGAAGATGAATGTTTGGACATCACTCTTACAGAGAGCTATGGAGAAGATGCAACCAGAAACTCTATTATGGAAGTTCCAAATGGAGAGATCATACCAGGTATGCGTTCTTACAGTTTAAGTTAATGACTGTAGTTATACAGATAGTAATTTTAAGTTTTATGCAGGAATAATGGTTACCAAGGAAGATGTTATGGAAATGACTTTTGAAAATGAGGTTCAAGCTTATGACTGGTACAACCTCTACGCACTGATTCTTGGCTTTGGGATTAGAAGGTGCAACCGCCGGTACTTCGACCCGGAAACGAAAGAATGCATAAAGTCAAGGATATACGTGTGTGCCCGACAAGGCTTGCGCTCCGAGAAGGTCCTGTACAAAGAAAATAGGAAACGGGAGCATACCAGAAACACTAGGTGTGTATGCAAAGCTCGTGTAAAAATATCAAGAACTTCACCTACCGAGCCTTTTAAGGTGGTTCAATTCGAACCCGGTCATTCACACGAACTTTCGGAACCACAATGCGCGAGCAACCACCGGTCACACCGAAAGGTCTCTGAGGCTGATGTTGAACTGGTCAGATCTTTGAAGGAGGTGGGGATCAAGTATTGCCAAAGCTTTCTTTTGATGGTTAAACAAGCCGGCGGTTATAACAAGTTGGGTTACACACAGAAAGATCTTTACAATAAAATGGCCTCTATGGACAAGATATATTCAAATGAAGGAGATGGGCAGCAGACCTTGATGTACATTGACAGTTTGAAGCACAGTCACTATGGCGTGTTCAGGGAGTAAGTTTACTTCTTAACAATTAAGCGTGCTATCTTATCTGTTAAGGTCTATTTACTGTTCAGTTAGGCTCATACTTATTTGTTAAACTTACTTTCTGACCTGTTAGAGTTAACATCATTTATGTAACTAATCTTTCTGTTTCCCTAAGTGTTATTTTTTTTTTTGTAGGTTCAGAACAGGTAAAAATCATGAGCTTGAAAGTGTTTTCTGGTGTGATAGGAGATCAGTGGTAGATTACCACAGATTTGGCGATGTACTCATTTTTGATGCAACGTACAAGACCAATATCTATCAAAAACCATTTGTAATTCTATCTGGCGTGAACAATCACTACCAGACGACTATTTTTGCCTGTGCTTTTCTCAACGATGAGACGGCAGAAACATATGATTGGGTTTTGAAGTGCCTGATGAAGGTAATGAATGATAAGAAGCCTTTGTCCGTCATCACGGATGGCGATTTGGCAATGAGAAAAGCTATTATGGATAATTTCCCAGAGGCAAGACATCGTCTGTGTTCTTGGCATCTTTGTCGGAACGCCCAGGCTAATCTGAAGTTGGGAGATGGCTTCATGGTTGATTTTAAAAAGTGCTTGCATAGTAGGAAACCTGAAAATTTTTGGCATGATGATTGGCATGCAATGCTTACCAGATGGAACATTGCTGATAGGAATTGGGTCCAGGTCACATATATGAACCGCCACTTGTGGGCGGAGACATACTTGAAGGATCATTTTTTTGCGTTGCAAACGACGACCTCGAGATGCGAGAGCATCAACAGTTTTGTCAAGGATTATATGTCCTACTCGGACAAATTGACCAATGCTTGCAAGGGATTCACGACAGGGGTTGACAAGCTACGCAACAACGAGCGTAAGGCACACCATCGCTCCGACCAATCAGACCCGGTGATAACAACAGGGTTCACGGAACTCGAACGCCATGCAGCAGAGGTCTTCACCGAAAATGTCTTCAACATGTTTAGGAAACAAGCTGCAAAGGGTGATGATTATAGAGTGTTTGAAGTCAAAACTGTTCCAGAAGAGAGCTTGGACTTGTTCTACGTGATGAGAGGTCAAATGAAGAGATCCGTGGTATGTACATCTGCTTCAATTTACATATTTATATACTATGTACTCGTGTACTGCATTTTTATTTCTAAATAATCTTGTCATGTTTCCTTAATGTTATAAATGCTATCTTAAGTCTTAAAGTGTAACAAATAAGTATTGATGTCACAGTCTTTGAACTATTGTCCTCTTCTATCTAGTACCAGGTTACAATCTGTCTATCCTTGTGTTCATTTGTATTTTCATTTCCTTCTTAATTTCTAACCACCCTATCTTTTCTTGCTTCAGCAAGTTGTTCAATGTCGTCATGATAATAGGCTTCTCCGTTGCACGTGTTTTCGTTGGGAAACATCGTATATGATTTGCAAACACATGTTGTTTGTTCTGAAACAAAAGGGAGTACAGAGGATCCCAAACTCTTTAATTGCCAAAAGGTGGACCAAAACTGACAAAGAATTCTACCGAACCGAGCCATCAATGAAGGAGCCTGTTGGGAAGAAAAGTGATGACCCAGATTTGCAAGCCATGCGCCGGGCTTCCTCGAGGAACGAAGTTCAACTGTATTACAGTTTGGGTTGTACTACTGGCGAGACAATGAGGTTCTTCAGAGAGCATATGGCCGACGAGATTCGGAAAATGCAGAGAATGGTTTCTAAAACTTTTCTGGGTACAAAAGGAGCCGGGACACAAGGAGAGATTAAGAAGGAAGAAAATCCCTACGCCCATGTGAAGAATCCGAACCCCCCGGACACTAAATGCCCAAAGGGACCAAAGAAAGACAAGAGAAGGAGGTGTGGCAATTGCAAGGAGCTGGGACACAACAGGACAACATGCCCCAATCCTCCGGTGGACTCCGTCGAACAAGTGGACGATCCGGAAGACGATTTTGCAGAACTGCCACTTGAGTTTGATGTTAAAGAGGAATACTTCTGGTCTCAATCGAGTAGTCAGTCCAAGAAAAACAAGCATGAATGATATAGGTCTGTTTAGAGTGATTTTATTCGTGATTTCTTGACAAGAAAGACGACCCGGGAGATGATATTGAACAAGTACCACCTTATTTTAATGTTATTGTTGAATTGTTCTGGTATTAATCTTTAAACATGCCTTTAAAGTACTTCTGAGTTGATATTCGTCTGCTTGTAGTTAATTTCATCGTTATTTATTAACAATAAAACTCATGTTGTTAATACTGCTTTCTTAAATGAGACAAGTCCTTCTACCTGTTTAACTCTACTAACTATAGGGTAGTCTTTTCTATCTTTTAGCCGCGTAGATATTAAGAACTTTATCTAAAGCGAGAAAAACTGTTAACAGCTATATCTCCAGCCGAGGTTACCTGCTATAGCGGGTAAAAGATTTTGTCCTGTAGTAGCGGGGACCACAAAAAAAAATAAAAAGTTGTACGGAACCCTAAAAAGTTGTACTTCACAAGAATGCTTTACCTCCGCCGAAAGTTGTCCAGAAACCAAATATGTATAAAATTTGCTGAATTCAACCGCAGTAGAGTGTGAGTAGAGCGAGCTGGTTGGGGTAAATCATATCTTCATTCAGCCTAACATATATGTATAGGCATGTTTCAAGTTCATTGCGCTTGGAGTAGATTTCAAAAAGAATGAGACGCTAGCTAATGGAGATGGAATATCATTGAAAACGATGCAAACAGAATATAAACCAACATTATTGCTTAAAGTTTGTTATTCTTCTGTACAAGTAATTGGTGCATGCTTCATGAAGATATTTGACGCGGTGTTCTAATTCACAAGATAATCTAGATGATTCAGTGGTAAATTGCTCGTTCCGACGAAATTCACCCGAAAATTGACAGAACTCGAAAAGAGATTAGAGAGAATCGGGAGAAGACGATGAAGAAAAGGGAATTTTCAGTTTCATTTCAGATAACATTTCAATTAGCAGCTATATAAACAGGGGCCAAAAGGGAATTAACAAAAGTAGAGAGGCTAACTTGTAATTACGTCTTAGTCATGTTGGTTGGACAATGGTCAGTGCCACTGTGGCCATACATGGACCAATCTTAAAGTCGTCTACGTGTAAAAGGGACGACATCATTTAGCTACAGATAAGTATTTGCCGGAGATTGCATATTTGGTAATCGACGCCACAAGTATTTGGTAAATCGACTAGAAACTGGCCGGAATCTGGAATGTGGCAAAAATTCATGACCATCGCCCTCCTGACATGATTTGCGACCCCACGGATCAAAATGTAGAAATCGAGCCTTGAGCTGATAGTTATCCTCTCAAGTAGCTTCAATAGGTGAGAGATTGACCCATTGTGGGGGAACTTGGACGGTAGAAGAGGTACCCTAGCGCACCAGCCAACGATCTAAAATGGGAATAGGTTCTACCAGAAATTGGCCATCCAAGCCCACATTGGGAAGGTGAGACTGAGGGTGAGAGGGAGACTTGGGGGGATTTCTTGAGCTCGGAGACATGAAACACATGGTGAAACCTTGAACAGTCAGGTAAATGCAGTTTGTAAGCTACTTTACGATCTTTGCCACAATGAGAGAAGGAGCATAAAATTTGGCAGAGAGCTTGTAGCTGGATCTCACTTGGACTGAGCTTTGTCTATAGTAATGGAGCTTCAAGTAGACACAATCACCTACGAGTTTTGTGCTTATTGGCAAAGTGTTGCATCTTCTCTTGAGCCCTACATGTATTTTTCTTGAGTAGTTGTACCAATTTGACTTTGTCATTCAATTATTGAGTTGATGGAATGAGAACTAGGGTGGCTTGAAAGCATACAACGCCACAAAAAGGAGTCAATTGCAGGGCGGCATATCTCATGTTAATCACGTTGGTTACATATATCATGTTAATCACTTTGGATGCATATCCTCCCCCGTCCCACACAAAACTCTTCTTTTCACATCACCTAGCAGAGGATTCAGGCAACACAAAACTCTGGGTTTTGGGTCATCTTCAGAGGGATGGGTCATATGAACTGCTCAACTTGGCGCTCTTCTGGGGCACTGGGACAATCTCTAGATGGTCTTACCTTTGTTACCCTGACCATATTAATAGCTAGACTCATTTCCTTTAGGAGTCTTGATATTTTACTACGACCCACATTCTTCTTGGATGAACCGTTGATGTGATTAACCATCACTACATATGATGAAATAGTAATGTAATTGCAAAGACTCTTCCACGTCCAAGGCCAAGGCCAGCAAAATAGAAGGGACACATGTTTAAAAAAATATATTAGTATTTTAATATTTTATTGATAGTTTATTAAAGATAGAGTATGCACGACCTTTGCACGTGCACATTAGGTGCCAGGGCCGGCCCTATAGCTAGGCAGCCGAGGCGGCCGCCTTAGGCCCCCGGGTCGGCAGGGCCCCATGTTATAATTGTAATTTTTTTAAAGATCGTTACAGTTTTAATTTTATATGTTAATGTACAATTTTAATAAAGTGTATGTTAGTCTGGTGGTAATTAATATTTTTGCCACAACCCGAGTTCGAATCTCGTTGATGACGAATGTGAAAATTTTAGTATTTACTTATCAAAAAATTTAAGTTTGAAGAACATTAATTAAAGCTAACCTAATTCTAACATATTGCACACAACTATTAGATGTCTACAAGTGTTTTTTTTAAATAAACTCTTTTACCTGTAAAATTTTCTTTAATTAGGAGCCCAGAGTTTATCACTCGCTTTAGGTCCCAAAGTGTCTTGGGCCAGCCCTGTTAGGTGCACTATGTGCACTCCACATGCACTCCAACATGAGACCTTTGCAATACAAAATATGTGCACAAAGTATTCGAGGGCCTCAAATTTATTACTCTCATTAGGCCACCAAAATTCTAGAGACGCCTTTGTCTGTGTCGAGAAATAGTTCACATAATTTTGAAACTTTACGGGGTGTAATCCAAGATTAGGGAAACCCATTATCTTTTGTGGAGGTGAAATTGAAAATGGATTGACTTACAACCATTCAAGTAGAAATATTGGATTTTTTGTGGGGGCGAAATGAACTAGAATGTAGATCTTGAGCTCCGACGTACCCTTTCGGGGTCGAGTCGGACGTAGTTCATTAGGGAACACATTTGTTTCATTTCAAGTTGACTGAACTGGAATGTAGGTTTCGAGCTGCAAACGTAGCCTTCGAGATCAAGTTGAATGTAATTCATTGGGGATGTGTTTTCTTATTTACCTCAGGATTTTCTTGGCCGCCCTTTTAAGTTATCAGTCGTGCATGTCATTTTGTCCATGCTTTGGGCTAGGTCACCCTTTTTGGTTTTCAGCCTAGTTGACTTCTTTTTAGGCCTCCATTTTCAAGGTTGTCCTTCCCGGTTTTCAACCCAGTGGACCATCATTTCCTATTGAATTCGCTATCACCTTCTTGGATGAAGGTACATCAATGGCTTTTTGATTCAATAACTCTTGGATTTTTATCTTTCACGAGGAAATAATTCCTCAAGAAATGACCATTCAAACAGTGATACGTGAATACTTCGGGTATTGTATTTCCCCCACCTCGTTAGGTCTTTTACCTTCCAGATGCGGTCAATTTATTCTTTAGATGATCCTCAAATAGATCTTCATCATGGAAAAAAAAAATATTTTCTTGTCTTTTTTTTTAATAGTGAACCTTTTGACATCTGCTTGTCTTTTCAGCCCCACAATCACTGGAGGCTTCTTCATATTGACCACTGCAGTACCTAGGGACTCATTCCTGTTTGAGAATCTTAGCCTCTTTTGTTTGTTGAGGTATAACTCGAAGTCATGTGACTTGTTACACAAGTCATTGAAAAGTTGGATGTTTGAGCCATCAACGGAGTTAAAAGTTCATGTCTAACGTAGTTGAGGCACGTCCTAGTGACTTCTTTTTCAGTGAAATTTCTGAGGACATGCAGAATTCAACACTCGCCACCTAGAAATGAGTTGATAACAGTTTCGTTGTCACATTACTTCGTCTCAATCAGTTTTGGGATTCATACACGCCTTTGGGTGTTACAAAAGTGTTTCAAGAACTCTTTGCCCAACTTGGTATGGAGTCTTAGGGTATTTGTTAGTACCACGTAAACGCGACATCCTCCAATGATTGAAAAAATCGCTGAAACACAAATGTTCGTCATGTGATATAGGCCTACGCCTAGAGATGAAGTGATCTTGATGTTGTTTTGGGTCTCCGATTCTATTGAACGTCTTAAATCCCGATTGAGGATAACCCATGGGGTGAGTCACCTTATCTACCCACGATGGGCAGGGATTTCTAATCACCATAGTGCGTATGCATTTTTTTTCTTTAACCATCTAGACTTGACTCTCTACCATTTCTCCAATTAATGTCAACAATGTCTGAGTCAGACTATTGAGGCTCAAGTCATGCAGCCCTTGGTGGAGACCACCGCTCCAGACGACGTGTTAGCTAGCGGTACTCCCGTCAGCGTCGGTGGTATTCCCAAGTGATCATTTGTAAGTATGGGATTGGGTGTTACTCTCGAGGTCGCAGGTGGTACGCCATGCTAGCTCGCTGCGCTTCCCGATTTCATGATTTGTGCTTGCTAAACTTTCATTAGTTGTGACATGGCTCAATCTCTTTGTCTTTCTGTTTTACTTGTCCCTGAAGCATGTTGAATTTCTCTTCCGTGGCACATATGATTTAACGTCATAACCGCTCATCGCCTTTTGGTACAGATGTGGATGATAACGTCTCATTCTTCATTGATCTTCTTTGTTCTCTTGATCCCAAAAAGAACTATAACACTTTGAACAAGACAATTCACGTCTTCAATCAAATGCTCAATCCTCATACGCAAATCGCCATTTCGAAAAGGAGAAGCCAATCTTGGGGAGAGTGCTCATGAGAATCCCTTGCTTCCGGAGCAACCATTCCTTGTGCACGAGCTAGCTAGTGGAGTGGTTCATGGAAACGAACGAAAGCCACATCCTTGGCACCACAGTGTCTGTAAAAACTTCACACTTCTTGATCGACCAACGTGTATGTCACGAGCTTCTTCTTCTAGAGGCCAAACACTGACCTTGTTGGAACCCCCGTTGTTGTACTTCGTAACCTGAGATCAAACAAAAGAAATTCAGTAAGGTCGCAAGAAAGTAAAATCCCGAAGCCTTTCTTACGTTGTTTTTGTTGTTTCAAAAGATGAAGGAAGGAAATTTCAAGGTTCAAAACATTATCCAAACACTAAAATTAACTTTTCATGCACATTCTTTCTACTATCTTTTGTGACAATATTTTTTCCATCTCCATGACTGTCAATCCTAAAATGCTTGTTTCTTTTGTTTCTTTAGCAGTTCAGCTAAGAGACATCTTCACCAAAGACCTTCCAACATCCACATTTCAAATTTTCAAAACTAAACTCATGTTTCAGCCACAACGAGTTTGTGGGAGGGTGTTAAAGTCAAATGATCATGATGATATCTCTCCCACACTTGGAGGACATAAATAGTAGTCAACACGCCAGAATGGAGTCACCTCAAGGGGGAGGACCAACACTGCAAAAAGATGGGCCGAAATGACAGTGGCTTCAAACAATTGTGCCTTAGTATAATTTAGTTGTCATCTTATTTCTGTCTCAAAACTTAGAAGACTATCATGCCATTATCTTTATCTATGTTAATCCAAAGGTTCATATTAATTAAGACCGTTGGCTATCACTGTCTAAAAGGTTTGCGAAACCCTTGAGTAATGATAAGTAGCCCACTTCAGTAGCCAGAACCGTAGCCCGAATATGATGTGGCGCGCCACATCAACATATTAAGAGAGGAAAAGAAAAAATAAATAACAAGAAAATGTAAGAAATCAAAACAAATTAGAATGAAAAAGGCATGTAATTAAAAACAAATGAAAAAATAATAGGTTTTCTTCTTCTTTTTCTCTCCCAATGTGTTGATGTGGCATGCTACATCATATTCAGGCTACGGTTCTGGCTACGGGAGTTGGCTACTTATCATTACTCAATTTTATTATCTCTCTCAATTTATGTTTTGTAATTCTGTTATTTTTTCTAATGAAATTCTATCATTTTCTTCGCCATTTATGACTTTCTTCTCTCTGTTCTCCAGTGTTTTTTAAGAAACCTTCAAGGTTTCTTTCAGTCCGCAGAAATTTCACTACATTAGATAGAAAGAGAGAAATAGTTTGAAGACTAACAAAAAGGCACCGGTGTGTCCATATCAAACTTGTATGAGATTTTATATTAATTATATGTAACAAAATTAATTTATTTGTTTTTCCATTTTATGGAGGTAGTGATTTTTACATTTTTTTTTCTGTTAATGTGAAAGTGTTGGCAGGATTATAGCAAGAGGTATTGTCAATATCCACAATATGCAGTAAAATTCTCGATGAATGAATACTGTTGGGACCGAAAAATAATATTCCTTCGATGATGTTATTTGTTTAGCACACATTTCACTTATCGGGGTTTTTGCTTTAGTTTTGAATTACGAGATCATATTGGTGCATGTACCCCGTAGACCAAATGAAGTGTTTTTTTGATGATTTTGTGATTTATTGTGGGAGACCTAAAATACCAAATTTTATCATCAAATATAGAATTTGGTGAATCATGAAAGATACTCTTAATATCCACAATATACATGTAAAACCTGAATAAATAATACTCTTGTTACCGGAAAAAATTACTCATTTGACGATATTGTACGTCTATCGAGCATTTCATTTATGGAGACTTTATTGTAGTTCCGAACACCAAATGAAAGTGTTTTTTTTTTCCACTTTCCGTTTTCTTTTTTTCGAGGGAAATTCATTTTCGTTTCCTTTTTTTTTTATTGAGAAATTATTTTATCATTTTCCGCTTTTTGATGTGCTTCTTAAGATAAACTGTCAAAATTGTATTCCAAAAAAAAACTGTCAGAATTGGATATTCCATTATTTTCGGAAAATCTCTTATCCATCCGTCCACTTCGCAGTTTCAATTTGGGTTTACTTGGAGTAATGGCGTTACTCACGGAGAGCGTGCTCTCGTTGGTCACTGGACCCTAAGCACGGATCGCCAGCGTGTAACATCCTCAGCCGTCCGATACACTGAAACCCCTCCAACTCATCTCACACGCTGGCCCTATAAATACTCCATACGCAACCGCTTCAAATCCAAAAAAGCCTCATTTCACCATTTCTCTCTTCCCTCCCAAACCCCCAATCAAGTTGATCGAAGAAATCCATCAATGGAAGCTGCAACGAAGGCGACAACCAAGGCCACCGGCGGGAGGAAAGCCGGCGAGAGGAAGAAGGCGGTGACAAAGTCCGCCAAGGCCGGCCTCCAGTTCCCCGTCGGCCGTATCGCTCGCTACCTCAAGAAAGGACGCTACTCTCAGCGTACCGGCTTTGGCGCTCCGATCTACCTCGCTGCTGTCCTCGAGTACCTTGCCGCTGAGGTTAAATCTCTCTCTATCTCTTATTTTTTATCTCTGTTGTTGCTAGTTACTACTAGCAAACTAGCAACGACAGAGATCTGGCGTTGCTAGTTACTACTAGCAATGATAGCAACGCCAGATCTTAGCAACGACAGAGATCTGATTTTGCTAGTTACTACTAGCAATGATAGCAACGCCAGATCTTAGTAATG
Organism: Linanthus parryae; assembly: GCA_023055425.1. Classification (NCBI taxonomy): domain Eukaryota; kingdom Viridiplantae; phylum Streptophyta; class Magnoliopsida; order Ericales; family Polemoniaceae; genus Linanthus; species Linanthus parryae. The sequence goes on from JALGPY010000002.1 coordinate 8,102,335, forward strand.
ACAGAGATCTGGCGTTGCTAGTTACTACTAGCAATGCCAGATCTTAGCAACGACAGAGATCTGACTTTGCTACTTACTACTAGCAATGATAGAGCTCTGGCGTTGCTAGATCTGGTGTGTTTTGATTGATCTATATCGACGGATCTGGAAATTTGATTGTTGATTTGGAAACTGTGAATTTTTAGGTTTTGGAATTGGCTGGAAATGCTGCGACAGACAACAAGAAGAACAGGATAAACCCTAGGCATCTACTCTTGGCTGTGAGGAACGATGACGAATTGGGGAAATTGCTTCAAGGAGTGACCATTGCGTATGGTGGTGTGCTTCCTAACATCAACCCGGTGCTGTTGCCGAAGAAGACTAGTGCTGCTGGAGGAGAGAAGACTTCGCAGCCCAAAGGATCCAAGTCCCCTAAGAAGGCTTGAAGAAGATGAAGATGGTGCTGATTGATCATAATAGTTATGGGTAGTTGTTAATAGCAGTATATCTTTTGGTTTTAGGTTGTGTTAGCCCTCTTTTGCATCTGTTAATGTAGTTTGATCTTATTTTGATCAATGAAAATTATGGTTTCAATATTTTAATCTATCCTTTTGAGTGCATTTTTATGTTGACAGACCCTATTTTGGGCTCATCTTCACATTTCTACTAATTAAGTACCACCCAAAATAATCAAATTTTAACATTGCACTGAGTCTATCCATGGATCTAAGACCATGAACTGACGATGCATATCTGTTTCCCTACAATGCCTGATTAGGGCTTTTGGCTTTGTGTATGCTGTCTTCATTCACTGCACTGGGTAAGGAACTAAGGATGGCCTTTGTAGAAGCATTTTGTCATTTCTAAGAATGTTGCTTCTTGTGATCAAGCATGCGGCAACTAGAGTCCTTTTTGGGGGGCTTAGTTCATATGTGAGATGATCAATGGTTGTGAGGTTGAGAGATAGATGAAGAAACTGATAGTGAAGCAATTGCCTAACTTTAATCACAATCATACCGTGCTTATCTTTGCCGTTTTGAGGAAGGTACATACAGTGGCGTAACTTTGGAGTATCTTGGCTCCTGAAGGCTGAAATATTGGAGGCATGATGAAGTTGTTGTTCACGAAGCGAGAACAAATCTTTTGTTGAAGATTGCATACAAGATAAGACAAGCAAGTTAATTTATTGGAGTCCGAAAAGAAATTAAAAAACAAGCAAGTTAATTTATTGGGTACCATTTACAAATTTATTGTTGCCATCTTTCGTTGAATCATCTTTCATGTTGAAAACGTCGAAACATCATCTAAGGGATAGTTTGGTAATGTCGTGGCGGTTTAAAAAGCTGCGGTGTAGAAAGCAATGTGAGAAAACTCCTGTGAGAATTTACACAAAAAGTGTTTGGTAAACTCCGTATAAAATATGTTTACACAAAAAGTGTTTGGTAAACTTCGTATAAAATATGTTTACACAAAAAGTGTTTGGAAAAACACTTTTGACATTCGGTGTTTGGTAATTAGTGTTTTAGACTTTTTGTTACTGTCAAAACGACAATTTCAGACATTATATAATAAATAGTACTAATAAAATAAAATATTATTAATATTTATTAACGGATAATGATGTCAAACGATGATTTAATCAAAAAGCATGTCGTAGAAAGCAACTCCTCATCTGCTTTTCAATATCTACTGTGAGGAAGCAGTTGCTTTTGGTATGTAATCTTTAGAAGTTTCTTCTCACTTTGCATTCCTACATTCACTTTCTAGATAGATATTTGTGTGGTAATCAATGACATACATTGCGTCTTCCTATTTGTTGTTGCAGCAGTGGGAGCCTTTCTCAGGGGAGTCCTAGTGAGCCGAGTAAAAGGTCAAAGCAAACTTTTAAGTTAAGTTTGGCTGCTGAAATACCCAATGGTTCCATTTCTCTTGCTCTCCAAGCAGCAGTGACAGAGAATGTTCAAGATGCACTGCAAGTGCTTGATGTCATACTTCAACAACAAGCAGCAAACAGGTATTCTGTTTTGCTTTATGTTCTTATTCTAATATTAACAAAGAGGTTCAAGTGCCTCTTGCTAAGTCAATCATTTTTTCATGGTGACTCAAGGATTCTCACTGGTGTCGGAGAGGGTGTCACTGGCTTCAGAGGATTCCACTCTAGTTCGCATCTGACTCATGGTAGTCTGTTCCTGAATATGGGTATACCTCCAGTCTATTCTTATTCCCATAAATGGTTACCCTTTGTCTCCGTTGTCTCTTATTTTTTATTGTATAGAAATCTTTGTTTTAGATGTTACTATGGCCACAATTTTGAAACCTGAACCGGTCATCTACTTTCTGGATGAACATATATTTTTTTTTCACCGGCAACGAAAGATTTCATTAATACTAAAAACGATTACAAAGAGAACCAACCGACCTACAAATTAGCCGTATGCCTCAAATTCAACTAGACACCTAGTGGGTAATGCTCAATGGCACCCACAAAATAAACCCAAAAAACAAAGAAACAATCCCGTTGACATCAAGAGCTTCCTAAACCCACTAGACAAAAAGCCCCAACGAAACAGCCCAAGACCACAAACCCAAAGCTCAGGAAAAAAATCAAAGCAAAACCCAAGAGGCCAAAGGAACACAAACCAAAACTCAGGACAAAAACAAAGAAAAGCCCAAGAGGATCGGCCCAAATCCAGCAAGTGAACCCTAATGCGCATTGTGGCTGCACCCGAACTGCTCCATGATGGAAGAGGCGGCGTGGACGGCGGAAGGCAGCGGCGTGGACGGCGGAAGGCAGCGGTAGGACACCTCCTCGACGGAACAACCACAGGGGGAGGGGGAAACGAAAGCTACACTGGTCAAAGATGACCGTTCTTCTCCCCAAAACGGCGAGAAAAACCGGGGGGAGGGGGAGAGGGAGGGGGGAGAAGAGACGAGGACCTTTGAAGGATGTATCAGTGATTCCCGCGGTGACCTGTGGAGGTGAAGAGGAGGGTTTGAAGAGCCGGAGAGGGTGGCGACGGTGCCGTGAGCTCGCAGGATGTAGCATAGGAAGATAAGACCTGTAGATTTGGCGCGACAACTGCGGCGGTGGGCGGCAGGGTGAACTCAGATGGCAGTGGCGGAACGACTGGGCGGAGACAGCTAAGATGAAAAGGGGCGGCGGGGTAGTTGAAATGAACAATAGAATCCCCTTGTCCCGCAAAGAGGGGGGAAAGCAATCAAGGAAGGGAAGCCCAACTTCGATTCGGAAGCCCGGCGGTGCACTTGAGTCGATGAGAACCGGAAGGCGGAATGCCCTGAGAAGATCCGGCGGGGAGCAGGAGGCTAGAGGAGGCGGCGAGGCGGCAGGTGCAACGGTGGTGGTGGAGGCTACCGCATCGCAAATAGGGGAGAAGAGGCCCGGCGGCAGCTCCGTTGAGGAAGAGGCGCCGCCAGGGAAGGGAACTGCTAGGTATTCTTAGATGATGAACATATTATTGATTGGGCAAAGGTTAAGAGTTCATACTACTTATATCTTATCTTGCACTTGCATTTTGATTTAAATCATATTATTATTATTATTATTATTATTATTATTATTATTATTATTATTATTATCATTATTATTATTATTTTTATTATTATTATTATTGTGGATGCATATTTAGGTGAAGAAAATGTTGAAAAACGTGAGGGTTCTGAACATGTACAGTAAAATGGAATTTATGATCATGGGCCTCACTGGAGAACCATGCGTCCCTCAAATGTATTTTGTTCTTTTTGATCCTATTATGCTTCATTTGCTTTGCTGCTAATATATTCTGATGTCTATGGTGTTTCTTTTCTTTTTTTTTTCTTTTTTTTTTTTAATTTTTTATTTTACCTTGGAAGGTTATCTTTGAGACCAATTCCAGTATTTGGATTAAACTTTGAAGATGAAATTGCCTCAAAAAATGCTTAGTTTTGTCTGGATCTTGCTCCATGGTAAGGCCCTCACTAATGCTCACAGGAAGGTCAGAGGTATGACTGACTCGGATTCATGTGACTTATGTGTGTCTGATGCTGAAACCTTGGAACATCTCTTTAGAAATTTTAGTAAGGTTCTTAATATTTGGAGGTCTGTGATGGGAAATGTCTGGTGGAGCACCAATAGTTTTGGTAAGTTCCGTGCTTGGATTACCAAGAATCTCAAAAATTGTAATATGAGATATGGAGTGGAACGTTACAAAGTTTTTATTGTCTCAATCTGGATGATTTGGAATAGGAGGAATAACTTTGTCTTCAACAAATACTGAGTCTATTTGCAAAGTTAAAATCATTCGAAGTGTTGGTGCTATTCAAGGAGCTTTATGTCATTCTCTTTCAAGTTACAGTTTTGTTTTGGATAAACCGTTTTCTAAATGGTGTCTCCCTGCTGCAATGCAGGCTCAATTAAAATCAATGTGGATGGATGTGTTAGACAATATTTCAAAGTGGCGGGCATTGGAGGGGCGTTTAGGGACAGTAAAGGGAAATGGTGGCTCAATTTTCGCGGCAAAATTCCCTTTTGTACAAGCACGGAGGCTGAGGTTTGGAGCATGTACAGGGGCATCACCATTGCATTCCAGAAAAATATCAGGAACTACGAAATTGAATGTGATAATGGTGATGTTGTTCTTACCTACGTTACATGGACTCGGGTGCGGGTGTCATATCCGGTGTGTATCCGGAGGTCGGATTCGCACAATCCTCTAAAAGTAGAATCCGGGGACTCGGCATGTATAAGTATCCAAAATTTAGATATGGGTACGGGGATATGGTATATGAATTTTAAAATAATAATAATAGCATTATTAGTAAATTAGCATATCAATTTCAAAAAAATTACCACTTGTCATGAGAAAAATTGGCGCATGAAAAAATTACTAATCGAAAAAAATGAAATAATTACATAATTTAATGTAATTTTCATCAATAATTATTACTTTCCTGGGCTTGGACTATATGAATAATAAGGGCCCTGATAATAGTATTTTACATTTGGGCTATTGAACATAAGAAGCCCACAAAGTTATTATATTTAAGTAATAAGACAGATAAAGCCCAGCCCAATTATCATGTACTCATAACCCAATAGAAATTAGGGTTTAACGCCTAACGTCTGTACGACGACGAAGAAGACGATCTGTAGAAAACAGAGGGTGGAGCCGTTGGTGGAAGTTCGACGGTTCAAGTGCAGGAAGAGATGGAAGGCGTCAACAGTGAGCCGCGTCCAAGATGTCGTCGGCCGGATCGACGCGGATTTCGTACCCGAACCCGGATCGGGTCGTATCGACCCGGGTACTCTGGCGAAACTGCCGAGTCCAGGTAACGTAGGTTCTTACATTTCTGGGAATAAGAGAGGATCATGCTTCTATGAAGACCCAGATCCATGATGGCAAGTTTCTGATAGAGAGGAGTGGAGGAAAAATCAAGCAGGTTACTAGGTGCACAAATGAGGTCGCTGACACTTTGGCCAACATGGGAGTTGAGCAAGATGAGCACCTGGTGATGTTTGATGAAGCGCCAGAAGCTGTCAACTCGCCGCTGATCTCGGACATGCTTGGCGTTGGATCTTTTATATTTTTTGTTCTGTCTTTCTTTTTATTTTATTTCCGTTGTATCAAAAAAAAAGAGAGTGAAGAGTGGCAACAGTAAATTACACGATGGAGAGGAGGAAATAGAAATGATTGTTTCTGAGTATTTTACCAAATGTCCAAAAGGGGAAATGACTCGATCAGCGTACATGCCATGCCTTAATGTTGGGGAATTAAAACGAGCCAACTATCAGGAGGTACATTATCTTTTTTGTTCTTTATAGTTGTCATGGTTTGTACAATATGCAAATGCATACAAGATCCACTGTTAGCTTTTTGAGCTTCTGTAAATGGTTTTGATATATTCATTTCGCCATTTTTGTAAGGGGGATTGATTCTTACAAAACAGAAAATGATTCTGACAAAGCCACTAACATTACTAGTCTTAACCGGGCGCCATGGCGCGGGCTGTGCACGTAGATGTTATTTTATTTTATTGAAAACTTACTAAGATTATTTGGAGTTTGAAAAATATATTTCTTTAAATTATGAAAAAAAAATCATTTTAAAAAGCTTATATTAACTGCACTCATGTTAAGCATAAAAGCTATTAAAGAATGCAATTTTGACGAACTGTTGGTTTAAAGTTGTAAATTGTCATTTTGATGAAGATGTGGTTCTTAAGTTAAAGGAGTCTCTAATAACGAACCAAGAATACGAAATAATAATATATAATCAAAGAAACAATATGCATAGTACTATTATTATTATTTTAGAAAACATAGTACTATTATTTTAAAACTCATAAAAATTTATATATTATAGAAAAAGTTCTACTACTTATACGTATCTCATAAAAGAACCATATCAGAAAACAATAAGCAAGATGTAGTCATGCCCGTCAAATTGAGCACCCAATTTTATCATCATCTGTCGATTGTTCACTGGGATTACTCACAAACCTTAACAATTCTGACAATATACCAAGCTTCAATGTACATTTGAAGAAAAAACATACATTATTAAGTTGCCTTTTATTTTATTGGTCTAACATCATCCATGTTGGCTAATTAAGATGAATTCTCATAGCCTAATAGAGAGTCAGTATTTCATTTTCTTGTATTAAAGATATGTTTTCATGTATAACTTTTTTTCGCGTCCTGACTCGTATAAACAATTCAGACATGATAAGCTATAGATATTGGCGGTTACGGTCATTGTATGACAATAAATTGTAGTTTCACTTATAATAATACATTTGATAAATTGGTGTTGGCTACCACTCAACAAAAGTATTAGAAATTACTCGTAAAAGAGAGAGAGAGAGAGAGAGAGAGAGAGAGAGAGAGAGAGAGAGAGAGAGAGAGAGAGAGAGAGAGAGTCTTAGAGCTTCTAATATATATGTGGGTGTTGTGTGAAAACGGTTGAGTTAAGATCCCGTAACTACATCTAAGTGAGATCTTTACGTAGCTAAAATGCACATGGGATGAGATTCCATAGTTCATTTTCAATAAAAAATGTATAATCATTTTATTTAAAATTAGAAACAAATTTATGTATAATTATTTAAATAAATTGAGAGCTAAACAAATTAAAGAAACATAAAAAAGGGAAAAAATGAATAATTATGTCCATGAGATATGGAGGAATACATTTATAAAACTTTGCCTTAAGACGGTAGATAATAAAGAATTTGAAGTGAGTGTGAAAGGTTATGTAAGTTAAGATTCTTTATATTATTGGTGTGTGTTGATATGTGTGTGTGTGTGTGTAATTATACTTTCATTCGGTTCATACTTTGCTTTAATTTTTTCAAAGTTAATTGTTTAATACCTACTTTATTTAGTTAATTTTTAATTGATTTTTTCTTGTCTTTTTGGTTATTCTTTATTTGTGATACACACATACACTGTCATCATAGAAGGTTAATTGAATTGAATTTAAGAAAAAAATATTAAATAAAAAAATATAGAGTAAGTATTGTTGCACTAAAAGTATTAATAGTTGTAGTTTTAATTCATCAATGCATTAAGAAACAAAAATTATGTTAAAAGTGTAAGATGAAATGGAAACCGTTTATTTGTCATTTTTATGTTTTTTTTTATTGAAATGCAGTTTTTTAATGTTAATTATTTATAACCTATTTTAGTCAATAAATTTATTTTATATATTATGATGATTTTTTTTTCTTTGTGAGATATACATTACTATCATGTAAAGTTAATTGAATTGTACAATTACTTACGAAAAATTCATTAAAAAGTAAAAACTGTAATGAAAAGTATTCACTTTAAAATTAAAGGTTGAAGTTTCATTATATACCAATGCATATAAGAAAACAAATCGGTGTTAAAGATTAGGGTTGGAATTAGTAATTCGAATGAGTTTACTCTACGATTTTAGGTTTATTAATTTATTAGTGTGAAGTGGTATTTTGTTCTTGTTCTATGTAAATATAGTTTTGTTGTTCACACTTTCTTATACTCTGTTTCTAAGGTTAGTTTTTATTTTTTATATCAATGCATAGAGAAACAAAAAGTTCAATTGGAGGTGTATGGTTCAATGTAAGAAATTAAAAGTCTTAGTTATTATGCACAGAGAAACGAATAGTTTAATTGAACGTGTATGGTCCAATATAAAAAAGTTATTTGTTTTGAAGATGTTAATTTATTATTACAATTTTTTAGTTAACTTTTTTTGATATGTTCCCTTTTCTGTCCACTTGATTTTTTTCTTTGTGAGATATACAATACTATTATGTAATGTTAATTTAATTGAAAACTTTCATAAAAATATTTACATTGAATTCATAATTATTATCATAATTTTCATCTATCTCCACAAACACACACAAACACATCTATATACATATATACATATATATATATATATATATAAGTAAGAAATAAAAAAGATAAATAAATAACTATATACTACCTCTGTTTCTCCTGTTTCAGCCTACTTCACTTTTTGTCACTATTCACTGGGTTACTTTTATCCGGTGATTTGATTAGCAAAACGATACAAGAATTTGGTAATCTTTGCATGGTGTTATAGATGAAAGTTTATTCTAAAATACCATGAAAAAATTGTTGAAAAATTACATCGTTTTGGTACCCAAATCACCAAGTCAAAGTGACTTAGTTACGGGTTAAAAAGTCAAACGCAGACGAAACAGACGAAACGGAGGTAGTATTAGACTAGGTTTATGGCATTCACGGTCATATTCTGACAATTTATTTTCTTAATTGACATTAAGCTTTTTATGTTACATTATGTTACATTTTCCTTATAAACATAAAATTCTGATATTCGGTTGTCACTGTCATTCTTTGGATATGCCTGTTTGCTCATGGTAAATTTAAAACATATCGGTATTCATATTTTCCACTCAAAGTTTTAAATATTTGAATATTTTTTTTATAAAAAATAAAATTTGTTAAGAAAAAATTGAAATATAATTGGATGGCCTAAATATTTAAATCTTTCTTTTTACTCCTTTTTTTATGCTTTGTTTTTGAAATAATCAAATGGTTGGTTATCACCGCGCCTGTATGCTTTGAATGCTTATTTTCTCATTTTTTTTGCAAACCTTATTTGCTCATCTTAGGACTTCTTATGAATTAAAAGTAAGGATACTTTCATGAAACTGGTTGGTTATTACTGTGCCTTTATTTTTATGATAGTAACCTTATGTTAAGAACTTTTAAATCATTATATTTTTTTGTCTTACGTTTAAAATTCTTTTATACTTTTCGTATGATTTCATTATAAAATCAAATTGTTTTTACATGAGATTAATTGAGCTTGTTATTGAAAATAAAAATTATTTAGATAATACTTGCATAGAAAATGAAAAATGAATTGTTGAAAAGATTTGAAAAGATTCATGGAAATTTGTATTTTTAATTATTCATACTTTTTTATATCATTACAAGTTGAGTTTTGAAAACATAATATGCAAATCGACCACATAAGAAACACATGTCAAACTGATAATTTTTCTATAATATGATGTGGCATATATATATATATATATAAAATGATAGTGTGTTTTGACACGAATTCCATTAAACCGAGAATTATAAAATAATAAGTCTTTTGTCACATTTCATTGCAAATGCATAAAATTACGAAAATAAGTTGTTCAACTACCAGTCCATAAACAGTTGAATATCATACTGATAAATTTTCTCAAATATTATGTCCGGAAATATAAAAAAAATTGTTAAGAAAAGTTACAAAAATAATCTTATTGGCCAAAAGATCGACAACAAATTGCTTTCACTCGCTTTTTTAGGTTTTGAATGCTTCTTTACTCATTTTGCACTTCTTTTAAATAAATGTGAATACATTGTCATGTAAAAAATGAATACATAAATAAATGAATACAATGTTTGATTATCACTGGCCTTTATTTGTATTTGTTTTCTTATGTTTAGTATTCTGTAAAAAAAATTGTAGTCTTTTTTATAGGATAGCATTTTTTTGACATGAGATTCATTGAGCTTGGTATTGGAAAATAAAAATTCTTTAGATAATAATTTATCTTCAATGCATAGAGTGAAAAGTGAATTGTTAAGAGATTTGACAAGATTCGTAAAAATAAGATGTTTTAAATATTTATACTTTTACATGTCATTCGAAAGTGAGCCTTGAAGATATAATAGGCAAATTGGCCACTTAACAAACACATGTCCTAGTGAACTTTGTTCTCAAATCCTATAAAATCTTGTTTATCCGTTTTTTATTAAAAGAAAGATTAATGTTTAAGGGAAAAATGAAATTAACGGTATTCCCTAAAAATTGAAATCTTTGTTTTCACTACTAGTTATATTTTTTCTAATGTTTATTAGCTCATTTCTAGCTCTCTTTCAAATTAAAAGTGAAGGCTTTGCTATACAAAGAATAATACATAAATAAATGAAAATTGTATGTGGTATTATTTTTTCTGAAATACTATTCTTTTGTTTGGATGAAGATATTTTTTTTATTGTCATGAGATTCATGTAATGAAAATTTAAAAATAAAATTATATGAATATTCTTTAATTATTATGCATAGAGAAATGAAAACTGGTCTTTTCAATTATCAATGCCTAGATATTTCAAAAGATTCATGAAAAATTAATTTCCCATGCATGACAGGTCATTTAAATTGAGTTGGCAACATGTAATTGGTTGTTATATTCATAGATGTCATTAGAATGTGAGTTGTCAAGATTCAATTGGCCAATTTTGCCACATAAAACGACACATGTCATACTAATAATTTTTCTGAAATCCTATGTGGCAGAAGGAGAATTAATCTCTCTTATTGCTTTGCTTTTATATAGATATAGATTTATGCATCTAATGACCAATGAAATTGCACAAATGATGTTAGTGGCTTTGTAAGAATCATTTTCTGCTTTGTGAGAATCATTACCATTTTTGTAAACTTCATTAAAGCAGCATTACAAGGCCATCTTTAAATCATCCTTAAGAAAAATATTTGGGGATTTATCTTTTTATATGTTCAAATTTATTTTAGAAATGATTACACCAGTCAAAGAAAGATCTTTTTTTGTTAAGTGGATTCTAGGTAAGCTTTGTCTTACTCTTGAAAATAGATGTTAGCAACTTTCCATATAGATGCCATTTCACTGTGGGATTGCCAACTTGGTTTTCATGTTATGTTATTTTAACAAGGTTTTCCTGGTTTCTTCTGTTTTATATGTGGAGCACCATTTTTTCTGATCAATACTATAGTTTCAGTTTCATAGCTTTCTTGTTTGATACCATTTTTTGTTTGATATCAAGGTCTTGGATCTTGGAGTTTGAATTTGACAAGAAGATGACGACAAGCTTTGCAACCACCGTCTTTAAGGAGAGAAATGAATGAGTCGTGTATTAGTGTCGGTGGGCGCCTTCCATTGTGTTGGTCATTGTATCAATCCTGGGAGTTTCAACAATAGTAGTGACCGCCGCAAAGAAGGCGGGTCGATTCACTCAACAGCAGGCCATAGCGAGGCCGCTATTTAATAGACATGGGCAAGTGGGGTTTTTCAACTCGACTAACTCATGCTACGCCAATGTTGTTTTCCAGTGTTTAATCTCAACTGACAGATTAAGGCCGGAGTTTGACTCCTTCGTTGGTGGAGTTGGGGCCAATCACTCGCGCATTGAGGGTTTTATTCTATGGTAGGCAAGTGTCACAGGTCGGGACCTGGATCCCGCCACAACCCGTGCGGCACTCGGTCGTCGACACGTCCTTGACTCCCGAGTAAGCCTTCATACGAGACATCTAAGTCATACAAGTAAAGAGATCTATTCATTGATAAGAAAAAGAAAAAACGTGGACGGGAATTGGATTGATGATAAAATATAGAATCCTGGGTCGCCAATAGTGTAACTTGGTCTAATATGTATGCGCGAGAGAACAAGGTCTGCCATTCCCTATAGCCTAAGCTAAGATTTCAAGAAAGCGGTCAAAGAGAAGTCCGGGGGGAGCGCGAATCCTGAAGGAATACTAGCTATAAGCCTCTCTTTCGTTAAGCGACGTAGGCGCAGGAAATAAAGAAATGCATAGGAAAGAAGGTCAGATTAACCCCGAAAAAAGTGATCCAAAAATGGATTCAACACCATTCAAACTGAACACTTTAAATATGAGAGTGACGTATGGGAAGAGAACTTATATTACTATTCAAAAGAGTAAATGAGAGAATATGGGAGATTTGGAGATGGCTTGCTCCAAATGAGCTTCCATCTATTTATACAACTCATGGAAGGTTCTAGCTACTCTAATTAATGCTAGCTCTAGAATCTTCCTACTTTATTACATTGTTCCACACTATTCTTATCTAGAACATTCTAGAAACCGTACAATATCCCGGACCTTCCACATAGTTCTAGATCATTCCGGAACCATCTACCCGCTTCTAGAACATCCGAGAACACTCTAGAATATTCCTAAACCTTCTTCCACATTCTAGACCTTTCTAGATTGTTCCACCGCCTTCTAGAACACTCCAAATCAATCTCTAAACTATGAATTATATGGAATAATCTAGAACCAACCAAATCATGGTCATGGCATGACATTCGGTTTGCACGCCAAGTGCTAGCCAAGATGTCAGCCCGTGACACAAGGAATAGATGAACCATCGTGAGACGCATCATACTTCTTCGGGGCTGTTCGAGGCAAAGTAGACATACTTCCGAATAGGGCGGATTGGCCTCTAAAATTGTTCGCTAAGCTAATGAAGGAAATTGGAGAGGAGCACGCCAATGTTGCTTGTAACACCCCTATTTCTCAAGCGAGCTCTAAGTGCAATATCAAGACTTTGGGGGCGAATTTGTAAATAGTATTGCACGGCTTTAAAGTTAAGAATTTCGGAGTGTTGGTGATATTCGGAAGTTGTTAGAGTGATTTTGAGGCACTAGAAATATTGGGGTTGGTTCTGCAATTCTTTGAAATTAAGTAGAGCATCTAATTCTAGTTTGTACCCCAAACTTCAAAAAACTACACTTTCACCCCCCATGCATGCTCTCCACTTGTCAAACTAGTTTTGACACCTCTCCACTTAGGTGTCAACACCTCCCTATCCTCCCTCACCTTATGAATCCAGTGGAGAATTGAACAAAACACAATTTTCTTCACAACCCTTTTCTCCCTCATGAACATCACCATGAACCACAACCACCACCAACGAAGAACTCCACCTTAAGGCCTCCTCTTGCCTACCTGATGCTACCATAGATAGCCACCAATTCCAGGAGCAAAACGCACAAATCAATTTCGAAAAAGATGGAGTATCAAGAGAGAAATCGGGTTTTGAAGGTAAGAACCCTAGTTTTGGTTATTCGTCAATTTATCCCTTCTCGTTGCATTTCAGCGCAATTAATCACCATATTCTTGTTCCTTGTGTCGAGGCGAGTTCGGAAAGCACAAGCATGACCCCCAATACGACAATTTTTGCTCCGGCCACCATGCATGCCGAACCCATCCGCCGCCAAACCTCCATAGCCACCGGATTCTTGGTAAGCTCTCATTTCTTACTCATTTTTGTTGGGTATTGCATCAAAATGATCCTTAGGGCTCGATTAAACCTTCTAGCAACCCCTAATCTGCCCGGAATAGGTTTTGAGTTGGATTTGGTTCGAATTTTTCTCGGTTTTTCATCATTTTCCGGCATGCAAAGCAGCCCTGTTCGCGGGCTTGTATCTCTCTCGTTACTCACACAAATACTTCAATCCATATCTTTCTGGAATCCTCAGACAATTGGCTACAACTTTCATGTTTTAAATTTTTACCAATTCGGTCTCTAACCCAGCCAAAAATCGAATTGAAGTTGCTGTGTTCGTGCTTGTTCATGCTGAGTTTTTCCCACCAGCATTTTTGACCCAACTTTGGATCTCTGTATCTCCCTCGTTTTTGGTCCGTTTTGAATGATCTTTAGCTTTCTGGAATCCTTGGTGAATTGTCTACAACTTTCATGTTGATTTCTTGGTCCAATTCGATCTCTAAACCCCCTGAAATTGGGCTTGAACATGGCTAGTTAGCTAGGTGTTTGATGTGTTCTTGGCTGTGAGTGCTCAAAAATTTTCTAAGTATAGAAGAATATGGTGAAACATCCATTTTGTAATCCTTGTATCTTCTTCAAAACTTAATGAAATTTAGATCTGGTTCTCCTATGTGTAGCTGGTATATAATACTTCAAATCATCGTCTCTGGGTCATGTTCAAATTTATAACGGATTGCTCACAAAGCGAGAATAAAGTTGCTAGTTTCAACTCATGAAACTTTCTTGAATTTTTCTAAGTGTTGAATCGGAATTTTTGTCCAACTTTGACTAGCGATATCTCTTTGAATACTTGGATTTCTTAGGAGTTCAAATATGTTCTGGAAAGCTTGGAATACCCTCTTTAATACCCCACCTTCATATTTCCTAAATTCTCCATCATTTTACCACAAATCAGCTCCAAAGTTGACTAGTTGAGATGATTTCACTCTATCTTTGACTTTCAATTTTCTCACTCTAAATGACATTTATGGCCTTAGCGTTCTTCACGAAACTTGTTCGTATTCATTTCTGAGTCTAAAATATCAACTTTGACCAAGTTTGACTTTTCGCAAACCCTAGTTTGACTGAACTGTATAGGAGGGGCAAAATAGTAATTTCACTTAAACTTTGAATTGAGATTAGTTTAGTAACTTGGAGTTTGTCAGCATGTTCTGTATGCGTATTTGGAGTACTCGTATATAATTCTGGGCTAATGTTGACCAAGTCAGATGTTGGGGTCTTTTTGCAATCTTAACAAACTTTAGGGGCCTAAGTGCAAATTATTAAAAGTTGTAGATTTCGATGCTAAGTACATATGGGAGAGTTTAGAGTAATTCTTACATGTTTTTTGGCCAATATCAGTATAATTTGGGGACCGGGCAACTAGACAGTTTTGGAGTATGAGGGGCGTTGTAGTCATTTATATTGCACGACCCGCATTCCATGACATTCTTGCATACAACCTCATATAGAGGGTAAATGCTAATAGACTATATACTTGACTTGTGTATATCCAGCCGTTATTAAGGATCGTTCGAAGTAGACGTACGTATTCGTGTTGCTGCATTTACTGTGAGATTCGGAGACGAGCGTTGTAGGAGTGCTAGCGTTGCTTTGCGCCTTTCATGGCTCAGAGGTAAGTACATATGTACGACCTTTTCATAAATAGATGGTGTAGAATGTATGTGTCTATGTGTATGTCTATTATAGCACTAATGAACGGCTTGATGAGAGAATTGTTATTATACCTGCTGGAAATGCTGTTAAGATGTAGTTTTAGGTGCCTGCAGATTTGAAGATATGTTTAGCTTTCCTAGAAAGAAATGAGCTGAGTTCTCTTACAGGCTCTTCTATTCTTTTTTTACTTTCGAAAGTTGTAGTGTTTAGTTGGTTAATGTTTAGTAGTACTGACGCTTAGACAAGTCCTCTTAAATGATAGGGTTTTGAGAGCTTCTTTTGACCGTAGTGACAAGATCCAATCACAGTTAACAAGGAGATACATTGTTTTCAAGAAAACTGAATCTTGAACTGAATCTTAGATGATTAGTGACCTAACCAGTGAGGAAGAAGATGGATGAATTTGTTAGCTTTGTTGAGAAGAGAAGTCTTGTCTACATTCAATATTTCCACCACATGACTAGTGTCTGTACTACTGTAAAATTTCCTTCCTCTTTGCAGTTTATTGGTGTTCTTTTTCATGCAGATGGTGGTAGTGAAGCAGCTAGATCGCAATGGCCTCCAAGGAAACAGAGAATTTTTAGCCGATCGTTTTTAATGCTGTCATTTTGATTTAAATTTCGAATGTCTATGTTTGAACTACATCTGATTTTGTAATTCAATATTGTTTCTTGGATTTGAGGTACATTTGTTGTTAAAATGTAAGTTTGTTGTTTTAGTATGGAGGACCTCTCCCCTCAGACTCAATGTTGATGATTTAAACTTTGGATCTGTTTTGGAATTTCGGGAGAAGATCAGAGATTTGGCATCAGCTGCAGATAATAGCAGACTTTCATGGTATCTTTCTATCTCTGTGTTGGCAGCTTTGGAAAGCCAGTAATGATTGGTACTTCAATGATATCAACTGGTATCAAATTCAAGTTATTCCAAGAGCTTTAAGCCTTTTTATGAGTTCAATCAAGTTCCAGATGAAGAATCATGTCAAGTGAGGCAAGTGATAGAGTTTCGGCCAAGTTTTAAAGCATATATTAATGTGTTTACTGATGCCGCTATTGATCTTAAGAGGAATATGGGAGGTGTTGCAGCTGCTTGGCTGATCAAAAATGGATATTTGGTTAGAAGTTTGCAGTGTCCAGTTGAAGGAATTGTGGATGCATGTACTCTTGAAGCCATAGCAGTCAGAGAAGCCTTACTTTGGTGTAGGAAAGAAAAGGTGAAGAACATTGAGATCTTCTCTGATTGTGAGAGCTTGTCATAAAATGTTTGAAAGACAGTAATGCTGCTAGTATGGGCAAAACTGGTTCCATCATTGATGATTGTCAGGATATTATCACGGTTTTTATTTTTATTTTATTTTTATTTTTTTTTATCTCAAGAAAATAGAATTCTTGTGCTCATCTTTGGCCAAGAACTCTGTTAATCTGTCTTCTGTAGTTGTTTCAGATATGTTATGATCTACTGTATTGTATTTGGCCGTGATGACTTTTTTGTTATTTAGTGGAAGCTTCAGTTTCTGGGGAAAAGGGTCCTTCTCTCAAAGCTGTCTTCTACTTCTGTTATTCAATCATCACTCATCATCCATTCAAATTCGGGTTTCGTGGGTAAAGGCTTTCATTTGAGAAGTTTGAAAGTATAGAAACAATGTGATCTTCAATAGAACTCTTATTCTTGCAAAATAATCCAAATAACTTAGCTTCTGCAATACACACAGCCGCTCCCTAAGGGAGCCAACAAGAGAAACGACAACAACAAGGATCCAAACCAACAACTAAAAACAAAGCTGACATTTCTTTGAATGAAATTGACGTTTCATAAAAAGAAACTTAGCTTCTGCAACTTACTGTAGACAGTCAAGAATGAAACAATGTGTCACTTCGCGTGTACCCATCAGCAGCCTACATGGGTCCTCACAACAGTGCTCCTGCGACATCAGATCATGGCATGTGGCATTGGGAGGGACCATGAGACAAGGTCTCTCGCATCTCATCACCTCACAAGGGAGTCAGGAGGTCCAGTGGTTTGGAGGCTGGAATAAGGTCCGTCGAACATGGAATCCGTCCCATATGCGTTCCTACATGCTATGGAACTGACTTGTTCTACCACCTTCTAATACTAGTCTAACGTCATTCGTGACGGTCTCCAGGGTTTAAGGGACGTCGCCGCAATGGGTCGTGGGCCGTTCGTACGGACACGTGCCACCGATTGACTTACCCTATGAATAGTATAAATAGGACGATACCTTCTGCCATTCATTTATAGAGATTATTCTGTACTGAATTGCTGACAACAAGCTATTTCTCTCCTCTATAGCTATAGCAAGTACTGCTTGTTTCCATCTCCTTTCCTCTCTCTGGCCCTTGATCCATTTGAATACATGTTAAGATATTAACTCTAAATTATCTGTAATCCGAGCATAAGTGATTAAGCTCCATCACGTACCCATCCTAATTCACTTTATACACTTACCATCCTTATCAGGGTAATGAATAGTGTTTCTTTCCAAAGTAATTCGAGCTTACATATATCTACTGCTGACTCCAATCAGCAGCAGGTTTTATCTTCATATTTTCAGCTATGAGGACAATACTGCAACTAGCTATTCTCCTACATTGTTGCATGCGCTTCCAGGGATCCTAACGGCGATTTATGAGGCGATGCGTTTGCAAATATCACACATTCTCATCACTATACATATCAAGAACAATTACAATATTTGAAGTCGATGCAGACGCAGGCAGTGGAGAATGCTGGCAGAGGAATCGTTCAGCTTATGAACGAAGTCTGATGTTTAGTGTCCAGGTGGAGTCTAGCTATTTTGGGCTTTGTCCTTTTTAATGTTTGGGTTAATTTTTACTTATGTTTTTAAGTTTGAACCAAAGCAGTTAGATGGTTGTTGTGGAAGGCCTTTCAGTTTTGGCTATGGATGACTGGCTTTGTGTAGTTGTTGTAGGGCTTTTGGTTCTGGTAGCTGGTGTCTGTCCTATCTTTTCTTGGACTTTGGCTTGTTCTACTATGTGATTTCTCCACAAAAAAAAAAAAAAAAAAAAAAAAAAAAAAAAAAAAAAGAGAGAGAGAGAGAGAGAGAGAGAAAGAAAAAGAAAGTCACACACATTGACCATGGGCAAATAACAAACGCAATTGTGACGTTATCGAAACAATGCCAGCACACCTTCAATAAGGTTCTCTTCTCCAGCTTGCTAGCACATTGAGCTCCTTGCCAAGATCTCAAAGCTATCTTGCCACTGCAAGGGGAGCAAAATTGAAAAATTTCAGCATTCCACTAACGCGGGTTAAGAATATATTTCACCAGCTCGAAGAGTAAAAGACTAATAAGGGCAGCCGGAGTAAGAACCAAAAGTACAGGTGCATCTCATTTCAAGGTAATTGTGGTCCAAGGAATACGTTTGAACGAAACGGCTAGATTGCTGTCAGTCGGAGAGCATATATGCTTATATTTTTCATCTAATCAAGTCCACTCCATGCCCGACTCTATAGCTAGGCAGTTAAATTGCTTGCTTAGGGCCCTAAGATCTCGAGAAGATATTCAATATCACGGGAATATGGGTGATGTGGTATCACATGACACTTTACCCATACCCCGTGATAGAATTAATATGATCAAACAATAAAAATGCCCTGCGATACCACATTACTCATACCCCGAGATATTCAATATCTTCTCCTGAGATCTAGGAGGGCACTTAGTTGTCATACTCAATACGGATTTATATCCTTCATAACTTCATCTCGACGTGCAATAATTTTCATACTAAATATTTCTCTGAGAACTCATAAAACTACATATTTTTTCATCAATCGTCAAGGCAAAATTCCTAACAAAGTCACTCTCTATTATACTAAAGTTTGTTGATTCTCCAGATTTATCAAGATTTCTATACAACAATATGAACTTGAGGATTTGTATTCTACCACAAGTTAACCTCTACTCTACAATTACATTCATTTAAATCCCTGAATTACTCTTCATGGCGCTTCGAAAGAAGCAGTATTACTCTACAAGATTTACGGCTAGTTTGGGAATGCTGTGGCGGTGCTTGAAACCGGTGTGTGAAAAACACTGGGGAAAAATTGTTGTGAATTCTGAATAAAATGTTGTTTGGTAAATATTACGTAAAAGTTGTTGTGAAATATTGATCGCAATTTTGTTTTTGGTAAAATTAGTTGTGAACTTGTGACGGTAAAATGACAAAACTATATGACACATGTTATTTCATAAAGATAACTATTAATATCTTAAAAAATTGTAATGTTAAAATCAGTTACAGATCAATTAATCAAAAACACTCTGGAAAACTGTTGTGAGAGTTTCAAAAAAAGAACTTTTGTGAGACGGCAGAAACTGTCCGGAAAAGAAAGAAAAAAAATTGTCAAACACACTAAAACTGTATCTGCTCTCGGAAAGCAGTTGTGCCGGCAGCAGAAGCATTCACAAACTGGCCCTTAAGAACCTTTAATTTAACTTGTGCACAAGAAGTGCGTTCTGTTCCATTTTTGTAGAAACATTCCTTCGCCGTGCCCACTTTGTTTCATGACTCCAAGAAATCATTGTAGATGGTGAGTACATAATCTGCTAGGAATTATAAGAGAGATTTTGAAGATGCTCTCAGCTCTCTTATCTGTCACTTTTTCATCCTAGAAACCCTGCCCAAATCTACTCAATCAATCCTTATTCAGTAGGGGTGAAAGGAAAACCGAATAAACCGGTTAAACTGACCGAACCAAACCGAGATGATTGGTTTTGGATGGTTTTTTTGGAGGTTCGGTTTATCAACAGTTTAATTTTCCACAAATCGGTCTATTTGGTTTGGTGGGCCCCTTGGCACATTGGAACCCTAATAGTAAAGCAGTAGACTCGTATGCTCAATATGGCTAGGGCGAACGTATTCCTATTTGGGTTAAGGTGTACAACCTGCCTTGGAATTGTCGAAAAAAGATGGGCTGAGTTATGTTGGTAGTACTCTTAGAACCCTTTGTGCTGCTAGACCAACTAAAGAGAGGATTAGGATCTCCTTTGCTCGACTGTTTTCTTGTGATAGAAGCTTTTGCTAAAATAACTACCACATTCGAAGCTAGAAACCATATTGGAGAATTTGTAAATCCATCTCTCCTTGCTGCAGGTTTGTGAGTGAAACTCATGGTTTCACCACTACTGTGTCCCCCACCACACAGCCCCAACACTAGTCACAATACTGCAACAGAGGTGGTGTCCACTCCTAGTTCCAACACTCTTGCTATGAATGTTTCTAAGGTGGTTGATATAGCCAAGTGCCCAGATGAGATTTCTTCTAAGAAGGACATAGCTGGGACTACAACCAAACACTCGGGAAGGCAAATTGTCTGCAAATGAAGAAGGCCGGACTCCATTAACAAACAAGAAGAGCAAGTCATCACAGAAAAAACAAAGCCAGATCTAGACAAGGAGTATTCAAGCACAAAGAATTGACCCAGGCCCCAAGGGAAGGAGGTATTTCATTGCCTATCTTTTTGTCTATATTGTAGTTTCCATGATTATAGGCACATGGAATACTAGGGGTTTTAATGACCCCATCACACGCCTAAATGTTAGGAATGTGATTAACATCACAAACTGAGCAATGAGCATTATTGGCTTGCTGGAGACCAAGGTCAAAGAGGTTAACCTCAGTTTTGTCATTAAAGGAATAAACCCAGGTTGGAGCTCAATTCATAACTTGCCTTGCCATCTTAATGGTAGAATCCTGGTCATGTGGAATCCTAGCACCAATGTGGTCACTCAACTCAAGATGACAAGACAGCTTCTTCTGCACAGTAGGATCCAACAACACGCGGTTCATCAAGAGATCTACTTGGCTTTTTGTTATGGGTTTAATAATGTGGTCGAAAGAAGAGGTTTGCGGTAAGTCATTGTGAATCTCTCTAGCACTATGCAAAGTCAGCCTTGGATTGTCCAACGGAACTTCAATGCCTCCAGGTTTCCTCACGAGAGGGTAGGTGGTTCAAGTTCCTGAGAACTTCCAACCAGTGCGTTTATGACAGTGAACTGCTTGACTTCAGATCTACTGGCCATTTTTATACTTGGAATAACAAACAGTCTGCTAATCCTATCTCTTCTAGGATTGATAGAGATCTTATGAATATGTGTTGGGGCTATCTATTCCCTAATTCTGTTTACCACCCTTGCAGCCAGTGTGACTTCTGATCTTTGCCCAATCATTGCTAACACTGTATTGAGATTCTAAGAACCAACAAACCTTTTAGTTCTTTTATATGTGGACAAAACATGAAGACAACCACATCGTCACCAGCCAATGGGTCACTCCTATCATAGGGCTAAAGCAGTTACTAAAAAAAGTTGAAGAGGCTCAAGCAACCCCTGAAAAACCTCAACAAACAGTAGTTTAACAACATCCACAATAGAGCTCAAGATAGTTGAAACAGACTTAAACATTGTCGGGAAGAGATTGATTCAGATCTTACAAACAGAGAATTGAGAGAGGTTGAGAAAGTTACTGCTCAGGAATACTACAAGTATGCAAGTGCATAAGAAAGCTTCTACAAGCAGAAACCTAGGGAGAGGTGGCTGAGCCTAGGTGATCAAAATACAGCTTATTTCTGCAAGGTAGTGAAGAACAAGGCAGCTACTAACAGAATTGTCAAGATTACCAACAATCAAGGTGAGCAATTGACAGGCCCTACATCCATCAAAGAGGAATTCATTGCCACTTTCCAACAACTACTGGGGCCCGAAGTTCCTAACCATAATGGTCCAACCTGGCAGATTAGACCCTACATCAGAATCGCTTTAACCCCTGAACAAAAGAAAGATATGTGTAAGGCAGTTACTTTTGGAGGAAATTGAACAGGTTTTCAAGGCATTCCCTACCAACGAGGCCCCAACCCCAGGCCCTGATGGGTATCCTGGCTCTTTCTTCAAGCATTCCACTTTCTTCAAGCCCTCCTGGGATACATTGAAAGAGGATGCTAGAGTTCATTGTCACATGAAGGCTCCTCAAAGATAAAAAATGCTATTGGTATTGCCTTGGTGCCGAAAACCACTGCCCCCTCTAAGGTATTTGAGTGCATGCCTATTTCTTTTGTAATACCATCTACAATGTCAGCTCTAAGATTTATCCCAAGGGAATCAAATTTGTGCTTCCAAACCTTATCAATGCTTCACATTCTGCTTTTGTACAATGTAGAAGCTTCAGATAACATCTTCCTATCTCAAGAACTTCTAAGAAGCTACCATCATGACAGTGCAAATTCTATGTGCTATGAAGATTGATTTAATAGAGGCTTACGACAATGTGGACTGGGACTTTCTGTTATGTGCTCTTCACTGTTTGGCTTTCCATCTTCTCTTAGAATGTGAGTATATTGTTGCTTTGTCTATCAGTCTTATTTAATGGAGAAATGGTTGGCTTCTTAAAAGATAAAGGGGGCTGAGCCAGGGGGGGCCTATCTCCCCATATCTCTTTGTCTTGAATCTTACATGATCAAGTTAAGAAGCCAGAGATTGGCTATCGTTGGAGAAGCAATAAGGAAGGGATGGTCAACCTCAGTTTTGCAGATGACCCCACGGTGTTCTGCAAGGGTGATACCTTCCCTGAAGTTGATTGAGGAGAGATTGTAAAGGTTTGGAGATATGTCTGGCATGCAACCAAATACTGCAAAGAGAAATGATTTTCTGGTGCGGAGAGATTGTAAAGGTTCGAAAACAATGTGTTCGGTATATACCTAACAATCATACATTGCACTAATTCATTTTTATATTCGATTCATATTCTACAGGCAGGGATTTTAATGGCCTCACATTCAGAGGAGTCCATTAGTTCAACTACAGAAGAAGAATTGTTGATCCAAATGACTTAATGTGATCCCAATTGTATTCGGAATGTACTTTGTATGTCTTATGTTCTGAATCTTAGTTTTAATTTTGCTAATTTGTTATGAAAACTAGTAATTGATAGATGAGAAGAATATTCTTATTATTTAAAATATTTACATGTGTATCCCTGTATCTGAATTCTGAACACTTTTAAACCAAGTCTAATAATCCTTAAATAATGGGAGCATGCAAATCTACCCTCCAGATATGACACTAGCACCCGACCCAGGTAGCTAATGTCTAGGCTCAAGCAAGTTCCTAAGTTCTTTAACAAACCCTCCAGCAAACGTTTTCAACACTATACTGAAAGTTCTATTTGTTCTCATATGCTCTTTTTCTTTTTAAAATTAAAGAAAGAAAATCCTACCAAGGGGTTCTTGACAATTTACTTCTCTCTAATTTAATCTTCACGAAACTGAAAGCCATGTTATTTTTGTGCACCTGAATATTATGTGAATGACCGCACGAATAATCTGTCATGTAATCATTTCCTACCATCCCACATGCACAAGGAATAAGTATGGGGCTGAATAAAAAGCAAGCTTTGTCTAATTTTTTTTAAGAGAAGTGTTACATCAAACGAGAATGTAAAGGTAATAGGTAAAACAGAACAATTATGGACATGGTGGTGGAATTAATGTATATGCAAAACGCGCTGGATCAAAGGAGCAGTTAAGCATAGAGGAAGGATCAAATTAAATAAAGTAAAATCGTAACATACCATATGGGATGTAGTGGGGCCAGTGAGGCCATATCTCGTTCATTGAACCGTCTTCCATGTTGAAAACACCGACGCAAGTGCTAAGATAATCACAGACTCTGATTTGATGTCTGAAGTATACAGTATTCTTCTTGTAATGTGGAAACTCGTGAGTTGAGACAGAAAGATTTTGGTAGTCCATAATAAACAACACACGGTCGCCTAGTGAGTCCATTTGAACCCATTTCCTTTGCAGGAAATCCATATTGTAAACGCGAACTGTGTCAGGGCACCGTACCGAAACAAATAACTCAGTCGTAGAATAGTTTCCTTTGTTAATTATCCGACGCATCTTTTGTATGTCGGGTCTCTTTATCGAAACAAGCAAGAGCTCGCCTTGAGACTCGACCAAATGTAAAGTTGACTGACTTGAGGGCCCATTCCCCAAGCTAAACTCAGTTTGAAAATCTAACACCTTAATAGGGCTAGCAGCATCTGGACAAGTACAATCCCAACCTTCCATGTGATACTCCCCGTCAGCAGTAAGAGCAACACCGTATATACGGTTCTGGAAACATATGATGTCTTTCCATTCGGTATGTCCATCTTGCTCAACATCAAGGTCTGGACTGAATTGGGTGGCTCCAGACTTGGCAAACAGGATCTTCTTATAAAGAGAATGAATAAGCGCAACACCATAGTTACCATTACTCGAAATAGGGTCAGCCCACAAAACAGGTTTAATAATATACGAGACACACATTGATGAGGACAACATTGGACGGCGACAGCGACGACCTTCCGGGGGGACAACGATGGGAGGGAAACGAAGTGCTGCTTCAGAAGAGAAAGACAACAAGGGATGAAACAAACACAAACAGTCATTCTCTTTCATGTCGAGAAACAAGAACCACCCATGAGAGAATCCAACACAACAACCCAACTTCCAGAAGAGTAACCGCCTTGCTCTGCGGTTTAGGTGGTACAAATAATTCTTGGGCCTGAATGCATCAAAGAATAGATGATGTGCTTGCCAAAGAACTAGTGGTGGTAGTTGGGGGGGAGGAGGAGGTGTGTTTAAGGAAGATTTGATGTGCTCTAAGATAACAGAACGCCAACGACTACAAACAGATCTGCAATTAAGAGTGTCGGCAAGGGGCAACTTTCTATGAGCACGTTCCAGTACATCATAGTGAATGCTGGACCAATCCGGTGCCTGACGATGACAACCAAGTCTTCTTTTCTGGGCGGCCATGATTCTTCTTCTTCTTCCTCTTACATCGGAGGGATAGAGCAGATGTGGGACCATTATTAGATCGGTACTGGTGACGATAAAAGGGAGAAACAATTACTTGGTACTAGCATACTGGGCACCCGCGATGCGTGTGCAACTATTGTAATACAAAATAGACCTCCAACGTTCGATTAATCTAAATCATTGGTTAAAGCATCAATGACAATCGATGTGTTTGTATTTTTCTCTTCAAAATCTGATGTATGTTTCTCGTTTACAAACAAAAATTTGACATGTGCTCGGAGTTTCTTATGAAAATCTACCTGAAATCAAACAACAGGAGAGCAAAAACATAAAATTAATCACACCAAAAAAAATTAACCACAAAGAACAAATGCAAAGAATCTAACTTGCGCCAACTTGAAGGCCAAATGCAATACTGAAGACACTCCTTAGAAGTCAATCCAACCAACATCGCTGCAAGTCTTCTGTTTGATTGGAGATGGAAAGACGAACACTCTTTTATACATATAAACAACTTTTAAATCATGGGGTAGTGGCATTGAAAACTGAAGATAATGGGTACATGTAGTGAGGATAATGCCTGACGATTCTAACCTTCAATAATCACGTATTTGTTCCTTATTGTAAGGGGTATATTAGCCAACATGAAAATATGACGGACTTCAAAAATTGATTTCACCAAATTCGGCTTTGCCTTTTTATATTCGTATAGACTAGGGGATTGCCCGTGCCCGAGGGCACTACCCTAAAAACACGTTTCATGGCCTATTGTCATGTCATAAATAAAATGAGTATTTTCATTTACAAACATGGGCAAAAAACGAAGATAACATAAATAATTGTATTAAATAATTATGAACAAAGGAAGTCCCTTTTTTACAATTATGATAAAAGGAGTGGGTAGTTGAGTGTGTAGTTAAGTAGTGGGTAGTTAAGTGGGTGGTAGGTGAGATCTAAGGGCTAGGGTTAATTCAATCTAACGGTTTAAAAGACGTTTTAAAGTCAACCGTCTTAATTTATAATATAGATGTTTCTTCTTGATTGTCCTACTTTGACTTTTTAACCCGTAATTTGGTCCCTTTAACTCGGTAATTTAGATATATAATTTTTTGACAATTATTTTTATAAAACTGTAGAGGGAAATTAACTCTACGAGAACGTGCAAATATTACAAAATTCTTGTATTATTTTACTTAACAAATCACGGATCAAAATCACTCAGCGAATAGTGACAAAAAGTGAACTAACAAGGTAGTACTAGAATTCAATCGCTGCTTCTAGATAGCACCCCAGATCGAAAATCAAACAGTAGGGTTCAAGTCAACTAGGGCTCATCACAGCATATATAATAGATGGCCGAGAAAATTGAATGAATACCTGGAATCAAGAAGAGCGAGCGATCTCGATTGGCTGCGGAACAGAATAAGCGCCTGCCTAGCGATTAGCTTTTTGTTTCGGTCGGGGTGTCCTTCCTCCTCTCCTCTTATCCGCAAATAACCAATCAGCAAACTAGGACTGTAACTCAGGGCTGAACCCGTTGAGTCTCTTGTCCAGGCCCAAGCCTGAACAAGATGCACAAGTCCATTCCAGCCCAATCCGAGTTAGAAGGTTTGCCAGCCCGTTCCAGTTTCCAATTCATACAAATTCAGTTTGGATTAGGACTAATTTCGGGCTAGCCCGTTAAATTTAATAATTTATGTATTTATCATTATAAACTCAATTAAAATTATCGCGTTATTTGCGAAAAAAAGAAAGAAAGAAATTATCGCGTTAAAATTACATTAAGAACTTTTATTTATATTTCTATAAATCATTAAAGATATGCACTCTAAAGTTTGTTATTAAAAACTAGAAAGTAACGCCTATATACTGTTAGATTGACTCGAAAACTCATCTATTTCGAAGTATCAAAATAATATTCTCAAAATACAAGAGGGTGGAAATTGGAATCATCTGATTCAAGAACAAAACATATTGGTTAAAACATTGCTCATAATCAAAATTAAAGTAGCATATTCATTGTAAGGTATGCTATATAATTCTCACCAACAATAGTTAGCGATTATACAAATCATGTATATATATATTAGGGAAATTTTATACAAATTATAATTGGGCTATTTCGTCGTTTAATATATATATCCAAGCCCAACTCTAATTACAATTCAGGCTGAGAATTTATGTCCAAGCTTATCTAAATTGGAAAAAGTTATACTCAAGTCTTATTTAAGTCCGGGCTTGGCTCGGATTGGTCAGTTCATCCCATTCAAGTTGCAGCCCTAAGCAGCACTATCTCTTGTTTCGGCAGTCAATAAACATTAACCAATTAGGGGCCACTGTTTAGTCAATTTAAAAGGAAATTTTTAAGTTAAAAATAAATAAATAAATTAATTAATTAATTAAATTGAATCCCTAGTTGGGTGGGATTTAGATCTGTATCGAATAACCGATGCTCGAAGCCTCACATCGGATTCAACCGTGGGTGTCGGAAAGAAGACGGAGGCGGCGAAATATGATTTGAGGTTGAATCTTCACATCGGATTAAGGTTAATGTAGCCAACGAATCTAATATAGATCTTTTCCTTTGTGATGATTGCTGGTTCTCTTTCATGATTTCTTCTTGCTGATTCGGAAAGATTGAGTTTTTTTTTTCTTTGTATGCTTGGATTAACATTGTGGGTGGAGTGGGTAAAAACACCCCCTTTCAAGATTTACCTCCCTGAGTTTCTGTTTCCGTTTGTTAAACCTTAATTACTCAACTGCTTGCCTATCTAACTAGTCTTGTAGACTCTAGTGGTAGTTCTTTTTCTTGGTAATTTGCTGGCCACAATATCTTTGGTGTCCCCTACATTATATTCTCTTGGCGATTTGATGATGAATATTATAAGGTAGTTTGCGGCCACAAGTCACAGAGTTGTTGTTGTTGTTGTTGTTGTTGTTGTTGTTGTTGTTGTTGTTTGTTTGTTTGTTTTGTTGTTTTTGTAGTGGTGGTGGTGGCGGTGTTGGTGGTGAGGATTCAATAGTGGTGATGGTGGGGATTCGGTGATGGTGGTGGTGTTGCTGGTGGTGATGGAGGTGCTGTTAAAGAACATGATGAATTCAATAACAAAAAAGGTGTTATGTGTCCACAATTTTTAAGGGTAAAATGGTCACAAGAAAGTCAGTTTGCACCCATCCACTAACAGATTGTAACAGAAAGGTGGTATCTGTCGGCCCTCCATCCACTGACAGGGGTGCAAAATGTATTTTCTTATAAATCAGGGGGCAATATATATTTTGTCCATAGTCGAGGGGTGAAAAATGCCTTTTACCGTTTAATTAATGTGTTTTGTTTTGTTTTGCAGGTTCTTCAAATATGTTTTGCAGTTTCCACTTTTTGCAAGCTATTTATTTGCTATCTTGATTTATTAATTGCATACGCATCGCGTGTGCCCAATTTGCTAGTAAGATGATTTAAGTTAGTAGCAGTAATCGCAGTTTCCCCACCGGAGTACAAGCCTTTGCAGAAACATTGGCAATTGCTTCACTATCAGTTTCTTGGTCAATCTCCATCCTCAAAACCATTGATCATCTGACATGTACGCCTGAAAACAGAACCATGAATGAAGTAAGCCCCAACAAAAGGACTCTAGTCACTGCATGTTTGATGACGCAAAGCAATGAAGCAGCGTTCTTAGAGAAGTAACATTGCTCCAACAGAGGCCATCCTTACCCAGTGCAAGTGAACGAAGCAACAGCATACACAAAGCCAAAAGCCCTAGCCAGGAATTGAAGGAAACAGATTGTAATAGTGCAAGTGAAGGAAACAATACTTCAACAGATTACTCATTTCCTGCACTAGCATCATAGCACCCTATTACAACCAGAAACCCAATATCTGACAAAACAATAAACAATCAGTTCATGGTTCTAGATCCATGTACGGACTTGGCGCATTAGATTTTCATTATTTGGGGATGATCTTGGGGATATATGGTCTGGGGAAATGTGAAGATAAGCCCAAAATAGGCTCTGATCAACATAAAAATGCAATCAAAATGATAGATTAAAGGATTTGAACGATAATATTTTCATTGATCAAAATGAGATCAAACTACATTAACAGATGCAAAAGGGGGCTAACACTACTAACTAAACCAAAGATATAATATTAACAACTGCCCATAACTAATATGGACAATCTGCACCATCTTCATCTTCATCTTGTTCAAGCCTTCTTAGGAGACTTGGATCCTTTAGGCTGGGAAGCCTTCTCTCCTGCAGCAGCACTGCTCTTCTTCGGCAACAGCACCGGGTTGATGTTAGGAAGCACACCGCCATACGCAATGGTCACTCCTTGAAGCAATTTCCCCAATTCGTCATCGTTCCTCACAGCCAACGTCACGTGCCTAGGGTTTATCCTGTTCTTCTTGTTGTCTCTCGCAGCATTTCCAGCCAATTCCAAGACCTAATATTTCACATTTCCGAATCAACAATCAGTTTCCTGATCCATCAATATAGATCAATCAAAACAGAGTCCGGATCCTATGTATCATTTTGTACGTATCCTTATTATAATTGTTCATGTCATATTTTTTAATTCAATTTAATTGTTTAATATATGACATAAACTAATCATAATAAAGATACAGAAAAGGATACGCATGATATATATATAGAGAGATATTTTTAACCTCAGCGGCGAGGTACTCGAGAACGGCGGCGAGGTAGATCGGAGCGCCGAAGCCGGTACGCTGAGCGTAGCGTCCCTTCTTGAGGTAGCGAGTGATACGACCGACGGGGAACTGGAGGCCGGCCTTGGCGGACTTTGTCACCGCCTTTTTCCTCTCGCCGCCTTTCCTTCCGGCGGCGGCCTTCGTCGTCTTCGTTGCAGCAGCTTCCATTGATGAATTTCTTCGATCACTGACTGGATTGAGTTTGAAGGGAATAGAGAAATGGTGAAATGGGACTTTTTTGGATTTGGAGCGGTTTCGTATGATGGAGTATTTATAGGGCTTGCGTGTGAGATGGTTACGATGGGTTTCAGTGTATCGGACGGCTGAGATGTTACAGAGACCAACGAGAGCACACTCTCCGTGATTAACGCCACTACTCCTTGTAAACCCAAAATGAAACTACGAAGTGTACGGAAGGATAAAGAGATGCCGAAAATATTGGAATATGATGATTTTTTTTTTTTTAATTGAGAAAATGAAATATGATGATGATTCTGTTAAACTACCACCACAAGCAAAAAAATAGAAATAAAAATTCATTTAGTGGCATAACTTTGCAGCCTCATCTTTGTCACGGAGCTAATTAAGCTTTCCAAGTTAGTCAAGTGGTGGTCGTGTTTATTTTTTTTTTTGAATTTTTTTTAAGAAATTATTTTTATCGTCAACCAGATTTGAACCGGGACCTCATTCAGGGCTTCCAACGCTCGACCACTTGAGCTACCACCCTAGCTGCGTGGTCATGTTTATTTAACTACGTGGATGGATTTTTGAAAGGTCCATAAATAGTTTGAGACAAAATGATAAAACTAGCTTCTTTATCACTTAAGTTTCTTTTTGTACATCAGTAACTCAATTACTTTTTCTTATTTATAACGAAACTATGTAAAGAAAGATAATTCAATTTCAGGAAATTTCGCCTGAAGTATGTCCCCGAGTGTCAGAAACGTCCAAGAAGCAATAGTAATTTCTAAAGTTAAACAAGAACGAAAAAACAGTTTATATAAAAGTAGACCAAAACTTATGTAAAGGACACAATTTACCAAATAGTGATGAACCATAGGAGTTCAACAAGACGCAAATTTATCTACCATCTAATGGAAAAGGTATTGTCATTCAGATTGTTTAGAAATAAAAAAAAAATGAAATGATAAGGTGATAAAAAGAAAAAGTGGTTGAACATTGGAAATATAAATGAAGTTGTTGCAACTCCTATTGTTCGTGAAGGAGGTTCGGATTCTCTCTATTGGGTACATGCTGATGATGGTCATTATTCGGTTAAAACTGGGTATAAAGCTCAAAGGAAAATCTCAGTCCCGACCCCCTCCTCGTCAGGGACATTCTCAAATGAAATGTGGCTTGAAAAACTATGGAGTTTAAGGGTCCCGAAGAAGATGATGATGCCTTCATGAACAATTTGGAACAACTCACTAGTCACTACCAGTGGCGTGCAAACTTCGAAACAGAAGTGTTCTTGTTCCTCCCCTATGTCGTTTATGTGATGATGATCTCGAGACAACAAACCAACTTTTTTGTAGTTGTAGCCAATCTCAGTTGGTGCGGAATTATGTTATGGGGGAATATTTTGTAATTAATCAAAGGTTGGGGGTAAGAGATCGTTTTGTTGAGGTTTTTACGAAAGAAAACAAACAAGTTTGTGAAAAACTCATACTTGCAGTGTGGGTTATATGGCGTAATCGGAACGAAGCGACTTTCAATGACAATAGTAGACCCCCGTGAGGAGATAGCTAAAGCTGGTATGGGTTGCTGTACTGGTACAAAGAGGCTCGGGCTGGAGGTAAAATGGAAGAATTGGCGATGGTACATAGTGGCTGAACGATGACAACCCCCTCCTCAAGGTTTTATGAAGATAAATACAGACGCATCATGGAGGCTATATGGGACGGCAACTGGTCTGGGGGCTGTTATCAGGAATCAAGAAGGTCATTTCTTCGCTGCTAAGCAACAACGTGTTCCGAGCAAGAGATCGCCGCTCATGGCTGAGCTTGCAGCTATTAGGGAGGGTCTGGAGATGGCTTCAGAAAATGGTATTCTTGATGTGCACTTGGAGACAGATTGTAAGATTGCTTACCATCTCTTGCGTGATGGAGTACATCGAAAAATTCAAGGATCTTTTGCTATTTCGAACCTGAAGACGAGGGCTTTAAGATTTGTACTTTTTTGAGACCTTATTGATAATCTTTTATTTGGTCTCTTGTTAGAGAGTATTACCAAGGGAGTCCACAAACGTAGGTGCTTGGCATCTGGAAGGAGAAGCTCACGACATCGACAATGGTCAGTCAAGAAGTGTGAAGCTCTCTCAGACACTGTGCTCCCAAGGGTGTGGCTTTCGCTCGGGTCTAGGAGCTTTGGTTGCTCAGGAGGCGAGGAGCTCTCATGAATTCTTTCCCCACAAGTGGCTTCTCCTGGTTGAAAAGAATCTTTGCTTAGGAGGATTCAGCCTTTGACCAAAGAGGTGAATGATCTTGTTCAAAGTGTGAGGGTCTTATGAGGGATCTGGAATACAAAGAGGATCAATGGCTTCTTAACTATAGCCAAGAGGGCTGAGAAGGGTGTTTTCGTTGCCATAGAGATAGACATTGTCGACATCATTCCAAAAACATATGCCGCCATGATCAGAGAGGCGGAGAAAGTCAAAGAATCTGCCGCCAAGGCTCGGGAAGCGGCTCTGAACAAAAAATCTTATGGGAATCAAGAATAAGGTTATGTCCCGCAGAACCCCAACTCCTTCGGCGACTGAAGTTGCACCTTCACCGATCAAAATTTTAACGGCTGTCAAGGCTCGTCCTCTTTTGACTCCTCCACGTTAGCCAAAAATTTCATGGCTTCCAAGGGCTCATCTTCATCAGATCAACCCTTGTTGATCCAAAATCCTATTGCTCGCAAAGGCACATTGGGAAAGGCCACTCGAATTCCAAGGGCTCGTCCTCATCTTGTCCTCTTGCTGTCAGAAATCATTTGGCTCGAAAGGCTCTTTGAGAAAATGCCACTCGGCTTCCAAGGACTTAACCCCCTAGGTAAGAACTCATTTGGCGATAAAAGTGACACATAAGCCTTTTCCAAAGAAAGAAAATACATTGAAGATATGGATAAAAAATTATACGGTGATTTCTTCTCGACGATGCCCACTGGTATATGCTCCAGACATGGGAAGAACCAAGTGACTGGCAATGAACTCCAGGCTCCAGAAGGGGGAGGTGGACGGAAAACGACACTTGTAGATCCTATCTTTAGATCCTAGCAAGGATAAAGGGAAAGGGGTTCATACTTCAACTCCAGCGCCTGTTGGAAATTAAATGATGATAAGATCAGGCTGCATCACGAGGTCAATGATTAAAAATATGAAAGCTTAACTTAATGGGCAACGAACCCCTTATTATGAAGAGGGTGACATTAGCTCATCCACGCCTGCACCAGAAGACAGTGTAGTTATAAGATGGCTGATGTGGATGGCGATCAAATAGATTGAAGCCATGTCACAATAGATGAAAGATCTTCAAGAACAACTCCTGAAGTGGGAATCGCGACAAGCCAGCACGGGGTACCATCTACGACCTTGGGAGTAACACCCAACCCCACACCTACAATTGGTCTCTTCGGAATACCACACACGACGAAAGGGGTACCACTATCTAAAACAGTTAGGAGGCGGTGGTCTCCACCGAGGGCTGCGGAATTTAAGCCTCAATAACCTTACTTAGATATTTTTGCCATTAATTTGAGAAATGGTAGAGAGTCAAGTCCTAAAGGTTAAAGAGAAAGAAGAAAGACGATCCTCGATGATTGCAAAGCCCTACCTAGTGTGGTTAGACAAGGTGACTATCCCCATGTGTTATCCTCAGTCAGAGTTTAAGACGTTCAACGGAATCGGAGATCTAAAAAAACATCTAACTCACTTCCTCTCCAGGTGTGGGCCTATAGCATAAAAAGAATCTTTGTGCTTACATCAATTTTTCTAATCGTTGGAGGATGTCGCCTTTACGTGGTACTCGCATTTACCTGAAGGCTCCATACCAAGTTGGGACGCCATGAATGAATAGTTCTTGAAAAGCTTTTGCAACACCTATGAACCATTAATCGTGATCTTCAAAGCTCACTTGAGAGTCAATGGTCTGAAAATTAATTTCCGGTCCTCTGTAAACCCTCAACCCTAAACCCTTAACCCCCTATCATCAGCTTGTAAGTTGACACTACGTCCTATACCCTAAACCCAACGCTAATTAACTGTCACTTTGCGGTCCCCACTAAACCCCATAACCTAATTAATTCGTAAACCGTTTAACATTAACCTTCATGGATAACACATAGCATTATCGGGTTACCTTAATTTATAAACAATTGCGCTATTAAGTACCTGTTTATTTCACACACAATAATATTCTCCGTGTTTGTTTTGGAGTAAAATGACATTTGTTCCAAACTTTAGGACTACAAGTCATTTCTGGAAAAACAATATGAGGATAGGGAAATACCTATACACTGAAACTTCGAGCAGAAAATACAATTAACAACAAAATTTGGATGGGATGGAAATATAATTAAGCACAAATGTGGGGCAAAGAATACAATTAACATAAATAAATCTAGTGGGTGGAATGAATTAAACAAATACGATTGGATCCCCATGCTCCACTCATTCTCTCCCTTATCCACAAAAAATCTCTCGGCGCGAACTCTCAAGCCCTCTCCGCTACCTCTCAGCTCCCCGATCGATCAAATAACCGCGCTTCAATCGATCTGTCACTACGTCTTAATCTCGTCTGAAGGTCGTCAGAGTGTACACTGAAGAACCCACGGAGTTGGTCGCGTCTTAGCCTCAAGCAAATTTGATACATTACTTCTTGTTGTTGATATCTCTTGTTATTTCTTGTTCTTGTTGATATCTCTTGTTATTTTCGGTCGATTCCTGCTCTATAACGGCAAGAATGCCTGTATTCAAACAAGGGTATTTGTATTTGGGGCTCCCTAGGGTTGAAAAGTAAAATATAGGGCTATTCTGCTTCTGTACGTGTGGGTGTAAGTGTTTGTCCTTTAGTTTGTTGTTGTCATTGTCAAACTGTTAATTTGGGGGCATTCATGTGTTTGTCTGTATACATGAGAAGCTTATGTTATTTATTACCGTGCCAACGCTGCATGTGACTACTGACATGCATCTTCTGAAATTGATACATGAACACTACCAATTGAGGAATGTCATGATATGTTAAGTCTAGCCCTCTCATTGTCTGTCTTTGTCTTAAACTGTTAGTCTGCTAGCTCTCTGTCTTTGTGTCCTTAGGTCAATCCCTGACTCCCTAAACTCTCTGAGTCGTATGTGACGTTCGACTGGTCTTTTTGACTTGGCTGGGTATATTACTGATTATCTGAGTTGACAAAAATTAGTATAGGTACTGTGAATGATAATTTGTTTCTTTGTGGATCCATCATGTTTCGTATTAAACAGACTTCAGCTCTGATCGAATGTTCTTTGTTTCTTATGTCGATTTGTGCAAAAGAGGCAAATCGGAGCTTACGTTCTACAAGTAAAGAAACTTGGAAGGATGTATAGTGCAATCTTACGTGGACGCAATTGTATGATCATAAGATATGCAAATATTTGAATTGTTTCTTGTCTATAATATGTACATAATGTGTGCTACCAGTAACCTCCTTTATTCCAACCCATTTGCGAAATGTATTGAGCAAGTTGCACTGAAACTTTCACTAGTACTGTAAGAGACGGTGATTATAGAGTGACTTGAATTCGCTCGTTCAAGCTTTCAGTACTAGTGCTGTAAGATCAATCGAATTTGCTAGTTGGAGCTGATAGAATGTAATATGCTGTGCATTGAAGAGTGTCATCGAGTACATCTAAGTGAATAATTTGACCAATCTGACTGAATAAAACGATGGTGGTGCAAGTAGTGGCTTTTTCTTTTAGGAGCCATGATGCTGTCACCACATGGAAAGGAGGGAGAAGCAGATGTGGTATCATTATTGTGGTCCAGATCGAAGCTGAAAGAGGGATATTGTGCTGCTGATGCTGCTGAAAAGGAACAAAAGAAACCAAAATGGGTCAATTAGCACTCATTATACACAACCCCATCCATCCAAATTCCAAATCTATCACCACCAAACCAAAGGCATCAATAACCGATATCCAAAATAAACAAGTAAATTTAAAGAAAGGAACTGAAAAGGCAAATTGAACTTCAAACTTAAATCTATTCCGATGAGATTAGGAATCCGTAGAGCATAGACAAGAAAATTGACAGACGAATACAATTCTAGAAACTCCAACAAAATTTATCTCACTCAAGCTCGTATTTACTGATGGCACATACCAGTACTTGGCTGCAACTCCACCAAAATTTATCTCCCTCAAACTCCACCATATGCATCCATAAAACTTGGATAACCGTGAAGATGACGAACAATTCCTAATCCTCCTCTAATCACCAGCAGTTTTTGGGATTGGCCGTGCAGTTATCGAGTGCATTTTGAGACAGGAAACACTTCACAAAGGTTAGCATTGACACCATGAGAAGTGAGCAGATTTTCTTGAGACACCGCTGTGACATGGCAGCATTGACACTCAGCAATCGTTAGACATATATGACCTGGGGCAGTCTCCAGACTCCAGAATTCTGTGTTTGGAGACCTTCTGGGGTCGTGTATGTCAATTCATGCAGGGCTCACATGGCAGCCTGGATACATTGCTTTCATAGTCTATAAGGCACAGCGGCTCAGTTTTCTCAGTGCCGATGCAAAGAGCCTCGATCAATCTCCGAAGTCATGCAGTGAACCCCAAAGCATCTTTTGTGATCAAAGGAGGACAAAACTTGTTCATCATGGGGCTGTCCATTTCCCAAAGGGTACCGTATATCTTGTTATATTCTCAACAGCAAGTAGGAGTAGTAGTAATCGCGGTCACCCGAGTTTCCCACATGTAGCTTATGGTGGAGTGTGCGTGTGATAGGCTCTGATGGAGTATCAGCTAGCTGTTATTATTCATACTGGGCAACATTTGATATTTCAGAAAATGAGGAATCAAACAAGGAATATATACATTAATCGGTAGGTAGAAGGTCATGTTAAAAAAGAAAAATCGATGATCAGCGAGTTAAAATTTGATTATAGCAGAATATCAATGTACCTTGAAGGAAAACTATCAAGGAAACAGACCGCACTAACTACAAACTTCCTTGCATCTAAGAGCCTCAACAAAGTCAAAGTTTTCTAACGTGTTCCAGCACAACACAGTTAAGAAAAATTGACCAATCTGCCTCAGTACAGTGGTGCTTAATTGTGGCGGCTGCTTTTTTACTTGGCATGCATCAAGGTGGTTTAAGGACGACACATACTATAATACGGCTTCAAAAAGAGAAACCAGTGGTCCCCTTGCAATCAGCACTGCGAACGAACAGACAAAAGAGAAGCAGGGAATGACTAGACGCCCAGACTAAACACGATACATAACTTATGTGTTATTTTCCGTTCAAAGCCAAAAGTTGAAGAGTCGGTGTTCCTGATCACAGTCTTGCACCGCCAGAAACCAAATTTCTCAGCCTTCCCCCACAGTACAAACCAGGCATTTTTTGCTGAGTTATGGGAAACAGGGATTAGGAACAGTTGGGGCAATCAAGGACACTAGTTCCAGAATTCACAATTAGGGAGACATTCATCATGTAGTTCATAAAAGAACACCAGTATCAAGATATTGAAAATTAGGGGGTATGATTGGAGTTTTTAGGGGCGTGGATATTGAAAAGTAGGAACAGTTGGGGCAGTCAATTGTCTAGACTTGAAATGTTAGGGTTCATGATGATGTACAATTCCCTAAAATACAAATCTACTCACAGACACCAACAAACAGAGATTGAGAAAATCTACTCAGAGACACGCGATAAACCAGAACTGATAAAGAGTACCTGGAAGGAAGGAAGGAGGACAGAGCGAGCGAGCTAAGGTTCACAGTTTCAGAATATCAATATGTGGTTAAACTATATGGCTTCAGTTATGGATTCAGACTTGATATGTTGTTAAAACCGTCTCGATTAGACCGGATATGTCGTTAAACTATCTGATATTGACCGGATAAGTCGTTAAACTATCAGATTTTGACCTTGACATGTGAGTAAATTTACGTTCAGTAGTGAACAAGTTAGGTCCGCCTTTATATAAGCTTCCCGTTGTACACATTTATACACTGGAATAATATATTTCTCTTCTCCCAATCAACACTCTTGCTATGATGTTTCTGATGAGGTTGATATAGCCAAGTGCCCAGGGCTGGATAAGATGTTCTCTAAGATGGATATGGCTAGGGTTACAACCAACACTCACGAAGGCAAAGAGTCTGCAAATGAAGAAGGATGGACTTAACAAACAAGAAGAGCAAGTCACAGAAAAAGCAAAGCTACATCCAGACTAGGAGTAGACAGGCACAAAGACTTAACCCCAGGGCTAGAAATAGCCCCAAGGGAAGGAGGTAGTTCAATGCCTCTCTTTTGTAGTTTCCATGTTTATTGGCACATTGAATACTAGGGGTCCTAATGACCCCATCACACAGCTAGATGTTAGGAATGTGATTAAACATCACAAAGTGAGCATTATTGGCTTGCCGGAGACCACGGTCAAAGAGGTTAACCTCAGTTTTGTCACTAGAGGAATAAACCCAGGTTGGAGCTTAATTCATAACTTGTCTTGCCATCCTAATGGTATGGTCATGTGGAATCCCAGCACCACCGTTGCCACTCAACTGAAGATGACAAGCCAGCTCCAGCACTGCAGGATCCAGCAACATGAGGCTAGTGAAGAAATCTACTCGACCTTTTGCTATGGGTCCAATAATGTGGTGGAAAGAAGAGGTTAGTGGAAGGACATTGTGAATCTCTCTAATATTATGCGGAACCACCAGGATTCCTCATGAGAGGGTAGGTGGTTCAAGTGCCTGGCCTGCCCACTGTGAGGACTTCAACCAGTGTATTTATGACAGTGAACCTCTTGACTTGAAAACTACATGCCGTTTCTATACTTGGACTAACAAACACACTGCTAATCCTATCTCTTCGAGGATTGATAGAGCTCTTGTGAATCTATGTTGGGACAGTCTCTTCCCTAATTATTTTCCCACCACTATGGCTTCTGATCACTGCCTAATCATTGTTGACACTGGTATTGAGATGCTAAGAACCAACAAACCTCTCAGGTTTTTGATACGTGGACCAAACATGACGATTACACCCACATAGTCACCAGCTCATGGGTGACTTCTATCACAGGGTCAAAGCAGTTCATCATCAAAAAGAAAGAGGCTCAAGCAACCCCTGGAAAACCTCATCAAACAACTGTTTAACAACATCGAGAAAAGAGCCCAAGATAGTAGAGACAAACTTCAACAATGTTAGGAAGAGATTTATTCAGAACCTACAACACAGAATTGAGGGGAGAAA
The DNA here is from genome assembly GCA_023055425.1 of Linanthus parryae. Classification (NCBI taxonomy): domain Eukaryota; kingdom Viridiplantae; phylum Streptophyta; class Magnoliopsida; order Ericales; family Polemoniaceae; genus Linanthus; species Linanthus parryae. The sequence continues at coordinate 8,141,582 of JALGPY010000002.1, forward strand.
GCTACAAGTATGCTACTGCAGAAGAAAGCTTCTACAAGCAGAAGGCTAGGGAGAGGTGGCTGAGCCTAGGTGAATTCATTGCCACTTTTCAACCACCAAAGAGGAATTCATTGTCACTTTTCAATGACTCCTGGGACCCCAACTTCCTAACCATAATGTCCAACTTTAGGAGATTAGACCCAACATCAGAACCACTTAACCCCTGAACAAAAGAATGATATGTGTAAGGCAGTTACTTTGGAGGAAATTGAACGAGCTTTCAAGGCATAGCCTACCACAAGAATGATGTGTAAAAATACGATCAAATACAGTCATAGTATTTTTACTACTTGTTTAGACCAAGATTAACTAATGTTTCAACCATGCATAGTTTATTATCCAAGGCTTGATGTTTCATAGGTAGACAAAATGTATCATTGATGATCTCTTCTAAAGTTCAGTACACCGAAGATGTCCTAATGCTTAAGGTCTAGGCTTTGTTACAGAATATTACCAATAATGAAGCGTATAGTTCGAACTTCACCGATAACGGTGCATATCAGCCACTACGGCTGTGTATGACAGCACGAATAATCTGTCCTGTAATCATTTTACTACAATCCCACATGCACAAGGAGTACGAATGCAGCTGAATGAAAAGCAAGCTTTGTCTAAAAACATATAAGAGAGGTGTCACATGAAACGAGAATGTAAAGGTAATAGGGCAGACAAAACAATTATGGACATGGTGGTGGAATTCATGTATATGCAAAACGCGTTGGATCAAAAGAGCAGTTAAGCTTAGAGGAACAATCAAATTAAATAAAGTAAAATTTTAACATACCCTATGGAGTGTAGTAGGGCCATTGAGGCCATATCTCGTTCACTGAACCACCTTCCATGTTGAAAAGCACCGACGCAAGTGCTAAGATAGCCAAAGGCTTTAACTTGATGTTTTAAGTAAACAAGATGTTGGATAATCTCATGAGTTGAAGTTTGAGCTCAACTTAAGCTCATGAGATAACCCGGTGATTGAGGGTGTTACGGTACAATGTTGTTCAGGTGAATGAGCAAATTGTCCGTGTAATTTGTGTTGAGGTGACGTTCATTAGGCTGCAATTTTGGGTAAGAATTGTGTTGAATAAAAACAATAAACACACGCGCGGACCGCTTTGGGCGGGTCTGGGTCGTGGGTCGACCCAGATATAATATAGTGTTTATGTTTTTGTTACATACAGTTAATTTATCTCCTGTAAATTGAATGCCCAATTCATTTACCTCCTGGAAATTGAATGTCAATTCATTTACCTCCAGGAAATTGAATGCCCTAGGTGAAACGTACATAATTAATTTCCTCCCGGAAACTGATTGATGTACGTGAATTGAAGATGGAGAGGGCTTACGTTTGCCCATTTGAACCATCTTCCCTAGTGGCTATAAATTGAGAAATGAGTTCTCAATCCAAAAAACAACAGAGACGCATCTCTCACTCTCAATCCCATTACTCTCTCTATCTCTCTCGTCTAAACTATTCTCAATCGGTCAATCCGTCCGGGTACTTGGGGGCCAGTGCTGCGCCTGTCAAGTACGACAAGAGGAGTCCTGGGAGGCGATTGTTCCGTGTTCAAACCGATAGCACCGGGGATCAAATCGCTTTAAGGAAAACGTTCGTCAACGTGATCCTCTTCTCTAGTTCAATTCAGCTTCGATTGGTGACAGGTTCAGTTTATTTTGTGTTTATTGATTTTCAGATTAATTTGACTTACAGTCTTAAAGCGATTTGCTCATATAATCTGGAAGTTTAATTTGCTGTGATTTGAATAATCTGAACTTTGTGCTCCGATCAGTTTAATCTTATTTAAAAAAAAAGGTTTCCAGTTGGGTGATCTGTTAAACTATCTTTAATTTTGTTTGACTTTCTTATGCTATCATGTTTAGTTTACTGCTAGTTACGCAGCATGTCAATTCCTCCTAATTTGTTTAGGATAAATCCCAAGTTTCATGTTAAATCTGCTCTCTGCTTTTTTTTTTTTTTTTTTTTTTTTTTTGTCCAGTTTAGGTACTGATCAGCATATTTTTTTTTCCTGCTTCTCTGTTCGATGTATTTCAGACAGAACATGTTTGTTTCAAACTTTTCTAATCTCCTTTGTGTAGATTGAAATGCTTTCCACCTTAATCTTTTATTATTTTTATCCACATGTGTAATTAGAACTTGTGGAGTTTCATTCTTTATTGAGTTTGCAATTTTCTTAAAATATGCTTGTTAGTCATAACTTTGTGGTTCATCAGTTTAGTTCCTTGGTTCCAGAACTTGTGTTAACTTGAATGCTAATTAATGTTTATTATGTTCTTTATTTTATGAACTACAGTTTGTTTTGTATTTGTTAGTAACTTTCATTTATAACTTGAATGCTAATGTTAACTTTCATTTATAACTTGAATGCTACTTTCATTTATAACTTGAATGCTAAAGTTTCTTAAGCACTCCTTATTCATCTTGTTGCAAGTGAAGTCTGCAGAACCTCAGACAGATTGTTTTCATTATTATTTAATAATTATGTCTTAGACAGTTTGGACTGTCGTTGTGCAACTTTCGATCAAAGCTCAAAAATTCAGTTGCAATTTTCATGCTTATGTACTAGTATTGAATCTAGTTTACGAGAAAGTCGTTTCTCGTTTCTTATTTCTCCTATTTTGGTGACAGTTTGAGATGTCATCGGGAATTGACACTACTTTGATTTCGGGCACCCAAGAGGCTAGTTTCACGTTGGCTGAGAGTATCCCGGCATTTGTTGCCACGAGTGGATCTCAAGTCATGGGTTCAACTACCGTGGTTGGTACATCATTTGTTGGTGTGTCAAGCGGTTCTCAAGGGCTGATTTCGAGTCTTTCAGCGGGACTCTCAGGAGTAAGTCTGTCGTCATCCGTTGGGGTCTCCTCTTCTCTTGGATTTGCACCAAGCTCGCTGCGAACGCCTACCCCTGGATTGATGACTTCAAGTAGGGTTGGAGTTCAATCGACTGCAATGGGATTTGACCAAGTCTACACGACTAGTGATCATGTTACACCATTCGTTGGTAATTCGATCATAGGATCAGGTTAAGGGCGTCCTGGCTTCGTTGAGAAGCCTGAGAAGTTTGACGGAAAAGACTTCAGGTTGTGGCAACAAAAAATGAAGTTCTACTTGACCACTTTGTACTAGGATAGGTTCTTGACAGAATCCAAGCCTGAGATACCAGACGTTGCTGATTTTCAGCAAATTGCGGTTGTAGATGCTTGGAAGCGGTCTGATTATACAGCCTGGTGGATGCATTGTATAGTGTCTATGCTCACATGGAGACCTCCAAAAAACTCTGGGATGCGCTTGACAAGAAGTACAGAATCGAGGATGGTGGACATCAACAGTTCATCGCAACAAGGTTCCTCTATTATCAGATGGTGGAAGCTAGGCTTGTGATGGAGTAGGTTCACGAGTTGCAGGTCATGTTGCATGAGATGCATCAAGAGGGCTTGACCATGAGTGAATCACTCAAGGTGGCATGTGTCAGGGATAAGCTGCCAAGTTCTTGGAATGGGTTCAAGGAACACATTTTGTACAAGAAGAGACCTCTGACACTTGATGCACTCATTCAGATGATTCGCATCAAAGAGGATACTCTTAAGGATCAGAACTCCCTCTATAAAGTGACCCATGGGAAAGCCAAGGCCCATATGGTGGAGGACGTCTCTTATCCTCGGAAACTTCTAAGGTAGGTAGTTCGAATGCACCAAAGAAGCGTGATGGGAAACTACAGCTAATGAAGGAATTGGGAAGAAATTCCTAGGAAAATGCTATAACTGTAAAGCAAAAGGTCATCGCTCAGTGGACTGTCCCAAGAAAGGGAAGGCTGTATATAGTGGCAAGAAGAACCAGGCTAACTTGTCAGAGGTGGATGACTTAGTCCACGATGTCGGGGATATGAATCTCTCGGCTGTGGTCACAGAGGTGAATCTTGTTGGCAGCAATTCGAGGGAGTGGTGGATTGACACCGGAGCTACTCGCCACGTTTGCTGTGATAAGCGGATGTTCACCGACTATAAGGAATCCAATGATGGAGAAATTATCTTCATGGATAATTTCGCGACTGCCAATGTTAGTGGCAAGGGAAAGGTTATGCTGAAGTTGACTTCATGACGTTTGTTGACCCTCAACGATGTACTCCATGTACCTGAAATCCGAAAGAACTTAGTGTCTGGAACTCTTCTCACAAAGAATGGGTTTAGACTTGTCTTTGAGTTGGGTAGGTTTACTTTGATCAAAAGTGGGGTGTATGTTGGTAGGGGGTATCTTATCGGGGGGTTGTTCAAAATGAATGTTGCAACTGTGTACCCTCCAAATGTTAATGGAAAAGCTTCTACTTCTGCTTACTTGATTGAGTCTTCTTTCATTTGACATGGTAGATTAGGCCACGTAAATTTCAATTCAATTCGAAAATTGATGTAAATTGGTCATCTACCTATATCGGAAATAGACTCAAGTCATAAGTGTGAAGCTTGTGTAGAAGCAAAATTAACAAAACAACCTTTCCACAATGTCACTAGAAGTACAACTCCTCTTGAATTGATACATTCTGATCTTTGTGATTTGAAAGTTGTTCAAACAAGAGCAGGGTATAAGTACTTTGTTACTTTTATAGATGATTGCACTAAGTATGGCTATGTAGATCTTTTAAAAAGTAAGGATGAAGCCATAAGTGCATTCGTGAACTATAAAAATGAGGTTGAAAATCAACTTGGAAAGAAAATAAAGTCACTACGGAGTGACAGGGGCGGTGAATATGAATCACCATTTGAACAAGTGTGTTCTGAAAATGGAATTATTCACCAAACAACGACACCTTATTCGCCACAACAAAACGGTGTTGCTGAGCGAAAGAATAGGACGTTGAAGGAAATGATGAATGCTATGCTCTTAAGTTCTGGGATGCCCCAGAACATGTGGGGGGAAGCAATCTTATCTGCGAATCATATTCTAAAGGGTAAAAGACACTGACCACCCCTGACTTTAGGACTAATTCCATCTCGCTACCCTGTGTTTTGGGAAAAGACACTCTGCACCCTATTTTTGGATGGAGCTGACAAAAGACTAACAGATCAGTCCCAAAGACGATTATACCCTCATAATTTCGGTAATGACATACTATATATCCCCTCCAGCCTTTCTTCTCTTTCTTCTCTTCTCATTCTTCCTCCCTTCTCTTATGTAACCCTAGCCTCCACCCATAACAATCCAACCTCATTCTGACCTGATCTCTCTCACTCGATCTCCTCTTCTCCCTTCTTATCCCCCTCTATCCTCTTCTCTCTCTCTCCTTCGTCAATCCCACCACTGCCGTTGATGCAAGCAGCTTGAACTGCAGAGACATTGTCATTGTCGTTACTGGAAACCAAAGGGACTGAAGCGAATTGGGTAAGGAAACCCTTGAGCTTGATCTTGCAGAAGCACGGCGAAGACGTCGGGTGGATGCCGGAAAGCGCTGGTTTGGGTGAAACGGGGAGTTTCACGGCGAGCTCTGGCCCAGCTCCGATCCGAGGGGCTCTCCTTCCAGCTTTGGCCCGCCGCCACCGCTACCGCTCCGATCCAGCCTCCAGCCCCCTCGCTTCCACTCTCGCCGCCGTCACAGGCGATTCCGTCGGTCGTCGCCTCCGCCTTCGCATACTGGAGCTCGGATCGGGAACGGGATTCGTCGGGATCTCCGCGGCGGTTGTTATGTCCGCCGAAGTTACAGTGAAGGATCTCCCTCACGTCCTCGCGAATCTCCGAATCAACGCCCAATCGAACTCCAATGTGCTGGGGAAACACGGCGACGGTGAACGTGGCGGCGCTGAGCTGGGGAGAGGTGGAAGATATGGAGGCGATTGGCAGCGAATACGATGTGATTTTGGGATCGGATGTGGTGTACCATGACCACCACTCCTGCGTCTTCTTCGGCTTCTTCTCCGGCGCCGTAGAAGAATATCGTGGCGAGTTGGGTGGAAAATTGAACCTGCTTTTCAATTTCTCTCGGCCAATTTTTCTTGTTTGCAAGCAAGAAACAAGAGAGACATGGTGTCACGAAAGCTCTCCAAAGCCGGATTCGGTGTTTTCTGCAGTGAGTCTGGTTCTCCGTGGGTTTTGGCTGGAGCTAATGTCTCAGGTTGCAGCTTCTTGCTGTTGGGTTCTTTGCAAGTGCAATGGTGGCTTATAGGTGATGGTGGTAGACGCTTTAGGTTGTAAATTTGAATGATAGGCAGAGAGTATCGTGTAGGTATCAGGTAGTTGAATTGGATTTTAGATTGTTTTATGGGTGAAGTTGATGAAGGTTGATGGTGTTTTTGCTTCAGGTAGCCTGATGATTTAAGTGGTGGTATTTCAGGTATTAATTCCGATGGTGTAATTGTGTAGGAACAGGAGGTGAATTGAAGGAGGGAATTCAAATGGTTGAAGTCAGGTTGGTTTGAAGAATGGTTCAGCCTAAGGTGATAGCAATGGTGGAAGTTAGAATAGATGGATGAAGGGATCAGTTGGTTTGTTGGTTGTATATGTACAGTTTGACTTCTATATCTTTGGATGTTTGTAATGGTGTTCATTATTAATGGAATTTGAGTAGGGGATTGGTGAAGGAAGATAAGGTTGTTGTTTGGTACCATCTCAAGTTAAGTTCGTATCCGAAATTTTCTCTTCCTTTTAATCATTTGTTTTTTTAGTTTATCTTTGATCTGAAATTGTGGTGAAATTGTTTGGTGTTGTGTACTTGATGTTTTTCGTGTTCTTTTTCTTGAAAACTAAGAATATCAACACAAAGCATGACACCAAAGGGTAATAGTTGTGGTTCGCTGATTTCTTAGGTTTCAGTAATTTTATTCATCATCCAAGATGTTCCTCATTTGTTATTGGTGTTGTGTTTTGGATTCAAAATGGAAGATGTTCGTGTTGGTGTTGATGTTTGAATTATGATGTTCTTGGTGTTCTTGGTGATAAAGATGGGCAAATAAGTCAAAAAAATATACAGGGGCAATATGGTCCGAAAAAATCAAATCACCCACTATGCTAACGGGACATAACAGAGGGTGATTTTTGTCCAAGGAATATTCTGTTAATTGGGTGCGGAGTGTCTTTTTCCAAAACACAGGGGTGCGAGGTGGAATTAGTCCTAAACTCAGGGGTGGTCAGTGTCTTTTACCATATTCTAAATAGAATTCCTCGAAAGAAAGTTGATAAGACTCCATATGAGTTATGGAAAGGCCATACACCTACTTATAAATTCTTTCGAGTGTGGGGGTGTCTGGCAAAGGTGTTAGTACCACCTCCGAAAAAGGTTCGCATAGGATCAAAAACGGTGGATTGTGTGTTCATTGGATACGCGCAAGACAGTAGTGCGTATCGGTTTTTGGTTCACAAGTCAGATATTCCCGATATACATGAGAACACTATATTGGAAGCTAGAACTGCGTCGTTCTTTGAGGACGTGTTTCCATCTAAGGAAAGGGAATCAGGGCACCCTTCTAAAAGAGTACATGACCCGGAAATCGAGGAAGCTCCTGTAGAGGATGAACCTCGACGAAGCAAAAGGGCTAGAATTGCTAAAACATTTGGTCCGGATTTCATAACCCTGGTGATGGATGATGAGCCAAAGACGTATAAGCAAGCGGTCTCTAGTCCTGAAGCTCCTTAACAGTGAAATTGATTCCATTATGCAAAACCACACTTGGGAAGTGGTGGATCTTCCTCCTGGTTGTAAACCACTTGGGTGCAAGTGGATTTTCAAGAGGAAGTTGAAAGCTGATGGATCAATTGATAAGTACAAAGCTTGACTGGTAGCTAAGGGTTTCAGGCAACATGAAGGGATCGATTTATTCGATACCTATTCGCCGGTGACACGAATAACCTCAATACGAGTGTTAATAGCTATAGAGGCTTTGTTTGACCTCGAGATTCATCAAATGGATGTTAAAACGGCGTTCTTCAATGGTGAACTGAACGAGGAAATTTATATGGAACAACCCGAAGGGTTTGTCGTCCCAGGACAAGAGGCCAAAGTTTGTCGACTTGTTAAATCCTTGTATGGTTTAAAACAAGATCCGAAACAATGGCATGAGAAATTCGATAGAACAATGATGTCAGGGGGTTTCAACATCAATGAGTGTGACAAATGCGTCTACATTAAGAACACTCATGAAGGCTATGTAGTAGTCTGTTTGTATGTCGATGACTTGCTTATTTTGGGTAGCAGCAAGAAGGTCATCGACGATACAAAGAAGATGTTAACCAATAACTTTGACATGAAAGACATGGGTCTAGCTGATGTGATTTTAGGAATTAAGATTTCTAAAACACGAGAAGGGTATGCTTTATCTCAATCACATTATATTGAGAAAGTTCTCAATAAGTTTGACAAAGATAAAGACAAACCTGTGAAAACTCCGGTTGATGTAAGTCTGCATCTTACCAAGTATACCGGAGACGGGATTAACCAACTTGAATATGCTCAAGTAGTTGGTAGCCTATTGTACATTACGAATTGTACAAAACCAGATATTGCTCAGGCAGTTAGCAAGCTAAGCCGGTTTACGAGCAATCCTGGTATAGACCACTGGAAAGCAGCGGTAAGGGTTTTGAAATATTTAAGATATTCTCAGAATCTTGGATTACACTATACCAAATACCCATCGGTATTAGAAGGTTATAGTGATGCTAACTGGATTTCTGACACAAAGGATTCGAAATCCACAAGTGGATATGTATTCATGCTCGGTGGAGCAGCAGTGTCGTGGAAATCTATGAAGCAAACATGCTTAGCAAGGTCTACGATGGAATCTGAGTTCATTGCGTTGGACAAGGCAGGTGAAGAAGCTGAATGGCTTCGTCACTTTCTGGAGGACTTGCCTATATGGCCGAAGCCGGTACCTTCAATATGCGTACACTGCGATAGTCAGTCAGCAATTGGACGAGCACAAAATGCTTTGTATAATGGCAAGTCTAGACATATACGTCGCAGACACAATACTGTTAGACAGTTGCTCTCGAACGGTATAATATCGATCGATTACGTTAAGTCTAAGGAGAACCTAGCGGATCCGCTGAATAAAGTACTACCGAGAGAGCAAGTTTGGACTTTATCGAAAGGAATGGGTCTGAAGCCTCTTGAAACATCTGTCATAGTGGCAAACCCTACCTAAGTGACAGGAGATCCAAAGAATTAGGTTCAAAGGGACAACCTAACTATGTACGGATAGGGATACATCACGATTATTGGAATGTTCCTTTCCTGGCCCTTCCTTTAGCTTGATAATGTGATGTCTTGCATTGTATCGAGGATGAGTTAAAATCTTAATGAACTCTGGTATTGCAAGGTACCAATAGAGTTCACCTATATGAGTGGAGCTGGGGCCGGCTCTATGAGAATTGAAAGCTGAATTCTCTATAGCACTCATGAAACCGGGAAACGTGTCTCAATGGCCAAATGAGCACATTCACGAGGACGAAATGACTAGAAGTCCTAATTGCGTGAGCACTGCCGACTTGGTGTGCAACATTGGCAAGCAGTTCAAGGCCTTTGGCGCACTAATGAGCCAGCACATCCTGCAGTGTGTCACTAAGAGAAGGTTCAAGGTTTATGACCACATATCTTTATGCGATTAGCTTCAGGACGGTTTATTTGAGACTGAGATTGATGAATGTCCAATTTGGTCATTCATGTGGGGGATTGTTGGATAATCTCATGACTTGAAGTTTGAGCTCAACTTAAGCTCATGAGATAACCCGGTGATTGAGGGTGTTACGGTACAATGTTGTTCAGGTGAATGAGCAAATTGTCCGTGTAATTTGTGTTGAGATGACGTTCATTAGGCTGCAATTTTGGGTAAGAATTGTGTTGAATAAAAACAATAAACACGCGCGCGGACCGCTTTGGACGGGTCTGGGTCGTGGGTCGACGCAGATATAATATAGTGTTTATGTTTTTGTTACATACAGTTAATTTATCTCCTGTAAATTGGATGCCCAATTCAATTACCTCCTGAAAATTGAATGTCAATTCATTTACCTCCTGGAAATTGAATGCCCTAGGTGAAACGTACATAATTAATTTCCTCCTGGATGATGTACGTGAATTGAAGATGGAGAGGGCTTACGTTTGCCCATTTGAACCATCTTCCCTAGTGGCTATAAATTGAGAAATGAGTTCTCAATCCAAAAAACAACAGAGACGCATCTCTCACTCTCAATCCCATTACTCTCTCTATCTCTCTCGTCTAAACTATTCTCAATCGGTCAATCCGTCCGGGTACTTGGGGGCCAGTGCTGCGCCTGTCAAGTACGACAAGAGGAGTCCTGGGAGGCGATCGTTCCGTGTTCAAACCGATAGCACCGGGGATCAAATCGCTTTAAGGAAAACGTTCGTCAACGTGATCCTCTTCTCTAGTTCAATTCAGCTTCGATTGGTGACAGGTTCAGTTTATTTTGTGTTTATTGATTTCAGATTAATTTGACTTACACAAGATTCTTCTAGTACTGTGGAAACTCGTGAGTTGAGAAAAAAGATTTTGGTAATCCATAATAAACATCACACGGTAGCCAAAATAAGTCCATGTGAAACGCATATCTTTTGCAGAAAATCCATCTTGTAAACACTAACTGTGTCAGGGCAACATACCGAAACAAATAAGTCATGCATAGAGAGCAGGATAAGTGGCTAAGCCTAGAAGATAACCGACAAAAAAAATATGTCAAATAAGTTTGTTGCGTACCATATGGAAATCTATCACTCCTCTTCAGGCCAAATCTCTTGCATTGAGCCATCTTCCATGTTGAAAATGCAGATACAACATCCCTCCTCACCCAAAATTTGAATCTCATGCTTGAAGTATATAGTGTTCCCCTTGTACTGGGGAAACTCGTGACTGGAGACGGAATGATTTTGATGTCTCATTATAAGCAAGACGCGGTCCCCTAATGAGTCTATTTGCACCCATTTCATTTGCGAGAAATCCATCTTGTAAACTTGGACGGTTTGGGGAGACCGTGCATAAACAAATAACTCACGGTAGCCAATGTTTCTTCTGTAATATAATTTAAGCATCCGTCCCATGTCGGGTTTCCTTACAGAGACAAGCAAGAGCTCGCCTTGTGACTCCACCAAATAGAAATATGAGTCCCCACCCCATGAGCTGAGTTCAAGGTGAAAATCCAATAGCTTTACTGGACTATCATACACAGGAGAACATTTCCAAGCTGCCAGATGATGTTTCTTGTCGTCAGTATAACCGACGGCGTATATACAGTTGTGAAAGCATATGATGTCGGTCCATTCAGTATCTCCGCGTGGCTCAACATCCGGATAATATTCAATGTCAGTGAATTGGGTTGCTCCAGACTTGGCAAAAAGGACTCCGTTGTAACAAGGATGAAGAAGAGCAATGCCATAGTTACCATTACTGAAAACAGGGTCAGCCCAGAAAACAACTTTGTACGGAATCTCCCCGTTGTGAGTATATCGGCTTAGGGTTAAAATGGGAGGAAAACCTTTCGGAGTAAGAATGGGAGGGAAACAAACCGTAGTTCCAGAGAACAACCATGGATGAAATAAACACAAACGGTTACGGTTTTTTCTGGGGTGCAAAAGCAAAAATAAGAACCAGCCATGGGAGTATCCAACACAAACCGACTTCAATGGATCCAGCAATCTTTTTGCTTTGCGGTTAAAGGAGTACAAATCGTTTGCTGGCATAGCAGGATGATCCGAGAACAACTGGGGAGTTTCACGATCATAAATAAGTGGTGGCAGTCGGGCAGCAGGAGGTGGAGAATTGAGGGAAGAGGAGATGTGTGTTTGGGTAACAGAGCGCCACCGACTGCAAACCGATCTGCATTGAAGAGTGTCAGCAAAGGGCAACTTTTTCTGAGCGCGCTCGAGTACATCAAAGTGAATACTTGACCAATCTGACTGAATAAAACGACGGTGGTGCGAGCAGTGGCCTTTTCTTTTAGTAGCCATGAAGGTGGTGCTTCTTAGAGATGTGTTTATTCTTCTCCAGGTGGCTATTCTGTGATGTGTTCTACTGCTCCTATCACCACACGGAGAGGAGGCAAGAAGCGGACGGGGTGCCATTAATGTGGTCCAGATCGAGGCTGAAAGAGAAAAAAATAAACAAAAAATTGTCAATTTGAGCTCATGATGTGCAACACCATCCATACCAAAGGCATCATTTACCGATATCCAAGACAAGTGAGTAAATATAAACAAAGGAACTGAAAAGGAAAATTGAACTTCAAACTTAAATCTATTCCAGTGGAGTTTAAGAGGCATCCATGGCGCATAGGCAAGAAGAATGACAGACGAATACAATTCTGGAGGCGATTTTTGGTTTGGAGAGGTCGAGAGGATATGTAGCAGTAGGATTTTCATAAGGCATCTCAGTTCAAACCCGAGTTTTGTCTCACACATCTATAAAGCCAAGACCAATATAGTTTGTTGTGATGATGAAGGTGCAATTCTGATTTGTACTATATTTTGGAACATTTTCATTCATTACCATGATGCTTCTCCTTAATGAGGGTAGTCACTTCCTGAACAAATACATGCATTACATTGCAATGAGGACGATACAAATCTACAATGCGGCTTCTAGGATGCCTCAAAAAGAGAAATCAGTGGTCACCTTGCAATGAGGAACTGAGAACGAACGGACAAATGAGCCTTTAGGGACAAAAAAAGAGAAGCGAGGGATGATGTATCAGAAGCCCAGACCAAACCCGATACGTAACTTCTGAGTTATTTTCAATTCAAAGGGGCAATCAAGGACACTAGTGCAAGAGTTCAGATTAGAATTAGGGGTATTAATGGAGTGTTCTTTTTAGGGGTATCAATGGAGTGTTCCTTTTAGGGGTGTGGGAAAAAGTAGAATTCACTGGAAATGTTAGGGTTCATGATGATGCACAATTCCCTAAAATACAAATCTATCGCCAGAGATAGAGAAAATCTACTCATCACAGACACCAACAATGTAACACAAAACCATAAACCATAACTAATGGTAGAGTACCTGAACGGAAAGGAAGGAGGAGAACAACAGAGCGAGCGAGATAGGGTTGGCAGTTTCGGAATAGAAGAAGAGATGGAGAGATCAATTTCTGCGTGAGCAACCTCCAACAACAATAGATCGCCGTTGATAGAACAATCCGTGTAAAATGGATCAACAATACGCTTCAATATCCTAGGACCTGGCACGATACGCTCAACAGGACTGTGACGGCTAAGTCCACGTACATGATTCCTGATAGCATGGGACTCCCTAGTTGTAAACTCAACACCTAAGTTATCCACCGCGCGATCGTCAATCGGGCTTCTTCACCACATTGCAAAGTAGTACGAAAACAGAACAGAGACCATCTCCGTCAATCTACGGAAAGATAATTGCCCAACGACTTTTTTTTTAAATCAAAGCCTGCACTTTATTTACTATTGGGCTAAGTCTGCGGCCCATAAAGAGTACAAGCTGTTGGGGCATTTTATGGCCCAATAAGAGGTTACATCTGAAAGAAGGCCAAACTTGCTAGAAAGTGGGCTAAATTGTTTTGAGCCCGGCTACACCATAAAACCCTAGCTTTAATACAGCAGTGAAGCTTCGAGAGGACTGAAGAAATGAGCCGACCCTTCTCTGTTGGGTGCCTCTTCTCATTCTTTCTCTTCAACTACATCGCCAGTAGTTGATTGTCTGTCTCCACTTCTAGATTCATGAATCCTCTTTCTATTGCATGTGAGATTGCTGTCTTCATTGCGAAAGCCTCTGCAATCAGAGGGTTTGTTGTGAATGGAATGGGAAAGTTCATAGCTAAGATGAAATCGCCTCTTGAGTTTCTGATTACTCCTCCACCTCCAGATCTGGATTGTTCAGAAGAGATAGCCGCATCAACGTTTAATTTAAACGATCCAGTTTCCGGTGGTTTCCATCTTGTTCTCCTATTTCTGTCCTCTGTGATAGATGCAGCCGAGATCCCTTCTTGAGAAGCTGGAGCATCCCTTCTATTGTTATTATTTCCTGCAACAATCGATCTCTGACCAAGATAAGTGATATCTTGAAATTCATTAAATTCAGCAATAATATGAACAACTATATCTTCATACGATTTTGTTTCAGATCTGAAGTTTTTATTATTGCGTTCTAACCAGATGTTCCAAAGCAGGTAGCACAAAATGTGTTGATTATGTGAATCAATACTTGCAAACAAATCTTTCAACCGAAGGTGGAAGGGAATCGCAGAGATCGAAGGTGGAATATTTATGAGCTCATGCGAAAAAAGTTTTCTGGTCCAAGGACAATCCAAAAAAATGTGACTTTCAGATTCAGGAGCTCTTTTTCAGAAAGAACAAATAATAGGTAAAGAAACTCCCTTCTTACTCAAATTATCCTTTGTTGCAACACAGTGATGGAAGATTCGCCAAATAAAGATTTTGATTTTGCTAGGAATGTTTAAATTCCAAATGGCCTTCCAAAACAAATCTTTGTTCGAAGTAGAAGTGGTTGCCTGATTTGTATTTGAGAGAGTAGTAAAATTTGAAACAGTCATGTGATAGGCAGATTTGACAGTGTAAATGCCTGTGTCAGTTTGGGTCCAAATCAAATTATCAGTGTTGCTAGGAGAAGACAGAGGAATATGAATAATGGCCTCAGCTTCAGCTTCAGAAAATTTTTTTCGAATAAGATCTATTTTCCAGTTAAAATTTTCATTTATTAAAGAGGAAACTTTTGAATCAGGAGGAAGAGATGGAGATCCTACAGGTTTTCTACCTAAACCAAGAGGTATCCATCTGTTGTGGTAAATAAAAGTGTTTTGACCATTGCCAATACCATGACGAATACCTTGGAAAACAATATTTTTGGCAGTGACAATACTTTTCCAAACGAAAGAAGATCTTGAATTGGAATTTGCTGAAATAATACTGGAATTGTAGAAATATTTTCCTCGAAGAACTTGACAAAGAAGAGAATCAGGGTTACAAAGGAGTTTTCAAGCTTGTTTGCCTAATAAGGCTAAATTAAAAGAATACAAGTGTCTAAATCCTAGACCTCCTATCATTTTTGGACAGCACATGTTCTCCCAGTTTTTCCAAATAATTTTATTTTTGTCCAAGTCGTGACTCCACCAGAATTTAGCAAATAGTTTTTGCAGTTCATCACAAAAGGTCATAGAAAGTAGAAAAATAGACATAATGTAGGTAGGCATAGAAAAATAGACATAATGTAAGTTAGTGGTTGGAAGGAAATTTTTTTATCTCCGGGGGGAAAAGAAATCATTAATTGCCCAACGAGTTATAACGTTTAAGTAGTTTTTTTTGAAAGAACCTACACGTAGGTAGGGCCGTATATACTCGCATAGATTAAACAGGGCTCCCAACCCTCAAATACATTTGAGGGGACCAAACCAAACCCAAAATAGAAAACAGATTCAAGCCCAAAAAACAAACAAAAATCAAATCATAACATCATGGCCTAACAGGCCCACTAAACAAGCTGGAGGTTCACTAATAAAAGAGGCCCATTTCTTCTCTTGCAGCCCAAACGAAGCCATCTGGTGTGCCAGCTGGTTTGCACTTCTCCGAACTCCATTAATAGCCTCGACCGTATCGCTCCCAAGGCACCTCCTCAGTTCATACATGAATCTACCCCTCTCGGTGAGATCAATCGTCTGAGTCTTCAAACTGTGAACCAAATTTTGAGAGTCAATCTCTTTTTGAATCGACATCGCTGAGAGGTTTTTAAACCAATTAAAGCTTGATTCCAGAGCTTTTGCTTCACAAATCGTGGAATCAAGAAGAAAAGAAGATCTGGCAACACATAATTGCGACGAATCTACCACGGTGATCCCTTGCTACGCAGCCAGCCCAGGCGATGTGATTGTTCACATCCATGGCAGCATCAACATTAAGTTTAATCCAGTTTTCCACCGGTGGAGACCACGTTTGAGGAATTGGGGATCGCAAATCAGGCATATGCAAGTCTTTTCCAGAAGCTAAGTCCACTTCCTCTATGTAATAATCTGCATCTTCGATTAGGGTTTCGAAATCAAATTTCTTCCCTTCCATAACCCATCTATTTCTTTTACTCCAGATGAGCCAACATCTAACAACAAACTTTCTCAAGTCTTTGCCGTGGAGATATTTTGCCATATGAAAATCGACTCGCCGGAGATTAGGATCGAACAGCTTCAAACCCAAATCAGAAGTAATCCATATGTGCTTTAAAGTCGAGCAACCCAGGAAACGATGATGCCTATCTTCAAAACCTTTGTTACAGCACGGACACGGGAGACGTACGTCCATTCCCCTTCTTCTCAGATTGCATCTAAGAGGTAAAAAGTTCTTGAAGAGTCTCCAAGCAAAAATTTGAACTTTCCTAGGGAGGACCAATTTCCAAATGCTTTTATCAATATTGGCATTATCTTGAGTACTAGTACCCTCATGACCCTCTTCATGTGTATGGGGGTAACATAAAGTAGTGGCTCTATGGTACCCGAAGCCACTGTATAGTCACCATTCTTTGTATGCCCCCATATAATACTATCACCAGTTTTGTTTTGACAAAGAGGAATTTGAAGAATACAATCTGCTTCAGAAGCATCAAAAGACTGAGTGATCAATCCTGAATTATATTCCAGTTACCCCCTGCATCTAGTAAATCAGCCACTTTAGCTTCACTTCCCAAAACTGGGTAACTATATATCATTCTCCCACCACCCATAGGCAGCCATCTATGCTTATAGACATTAGTACTTTGACCATCCCTAATCCTATGTCTAATGCCAGCATAAATGACTTGTCTACCCAAAAGAATACTCCTCCACATGAATGAGGGTGTAGATCCTAAATGGGCAGCTAAAAATCCAGAATTTCTAAAGTACGTACCCTTCAAGACCTTAGCAGCAAGGGAATCAGGATTACACATAATCCTCCATCCTTGTTTGGCTAAGAGGGCCATGTTAAAAGCTTCTAAGCACCTGAAACCCATACCCCTTCACACTTCCTTGCACAAAGCTTCTCTCATTTACACCAGTGTAGCTTTCTCTTCACATCAGTTCCCCCCACCACAAGGCAGTAGCTTTTGCTTGTAACTCTGCAGTAAGGGTTGTTGGAATTTTGAAACAACTCATGATGTAGCTAGGGATAGCCTGAATGACAGATTTAACCATCACTTCTCTCCCACCAATGCTTAGCCCTTTCTCAGTCCACCCAAAACTCTGTTTATGATTTTCTCCTTTACCCCTTGAAACAATGCAGTCTTGTTCTTAGCAACAACAGTAGGGAGGCCAAGATACTTTGAATGTCCATCAACTGCTGCAACCCGTAGTATGTTAGCAATCATATCTTTCCAGTCTTGCATAACTTTAGGGCTAAAACAAAGAGCTGACTTGTCATAGTTGATGGACTGTCCTGAAGCTCTTTCATAAAGGTCCAAATTTCTCTTCATCTCCTGAGCCTCCTGAACAGAAGCCTTGCCAAAAAGACACTATCATCTTCAAAGAGTAGATGAGTAATAGCTGGACAAGATCTGGCTGCCTTGACTCCCTTTATCTTACCCTCAACTTTATATCTATGCATTAAACTTGTAATCCCTTCACTGCACAGCAGAAAAAGATAGGGGGATAAAGGATCCCCCTGTCTTATACCCCTAGTAGGCACAATATCTCCAACTGGTTGGCCATTAATTACCACATAAAATCTAACAGTTTGAACACAGTGCATGATTTTCTAGACAAAGTTTGCATGAAAACCTAGTTTGTTCATCACAGCTTCCAAAAAAGCCCACTCAACCCTATCATATGCCTTTGCCATATCCAGCTTCAGTGAGAAGTACCCCTTCTTTCCTTTTGACTTCTTAATGGTATGCATTGTCTCAAAAGAGACAATAACATTATCTGTTATAAGCCTACCAGGAATAAAGGCACTTTGTGTCGCATCAATAACTTGATCCAGCACCAACTTAAGCCTATTTGCCAACATTTTAGAGATTACTTTGTAGTAAACATTGGTTAGAATTATAGGTCTGAATTCTTTGACAGTACTTGGACTGGTAACCTTTGGAATTAACACAATATTTGTAGAATTTAAGCAAGACAGGTCCATACCTTGATTTAGCACCAACAATGCCATTTGAACTAAGTCAACCCCACTGTGCCCCTAATACTTTTCATAAAACAAAGCTGGAATTCCATTTGGGCCTGGAGCTTAGAGTGGATGCATTTGGAATAGAGCAGTCTTCACCTCCTCTTCATTAAAGGGCCTTGTTAATTCCAAGTTCATACTATCAGTAACTTTAGTAGGAATAGCCTGCAATACTTCCTGCATATCAATAACTCCAGCAGTAAAAATCTCCTTGAAGTAATTGACAAACATTCTCTGTATATCAACATTGTTCTCAGTCCACTTACCATTTCTATCCTTTAATCTGGAGATGTTGTTTCTTCTTCTTCTCTGAGTAGCCCTTCTATGAAAGAAACTTGTATTCTTATCTCCCTCTTTCAACCACACCTCTCTAGATAACTGCCTCCACTTGACTTCTTCATCAGCAAGAATATTGTTAAACTGATTCTCTAATTTCCTTAAAGTTTGCAGGTTGCTGGATGAGGGAGGAAGCTTGTTGGTGTGCTCAATCTGTTGCAGAACTCTGTCTTTAGCCCTTGTACTGAAAACTTTCTTTTTCTTGCTCCATTTTTGTAAACTGGTCCCAGTACTCTTCAACTTTTGTAAGAAGAATTGTGGACTTTGAACATTATGCCCAGAACTCCAAGAATTGTAAATAACTTCTGCACAGTCTTCATACCTAGACCACTGTGCCGCAAATTTAAAATGTTTGACACCATTTCTGTGATCTTTCTGAGATTGTGTTTGTATTAATATTGGACAATGGTCTGAAGCTGAACTAGTTAGATGCAAAACATTAGCAGTAGGGCAAAGTTGTATCCAGCTGTTAGAAGCCATGACTCTATCTAGTCTCTTATTTACATTTGCTTTTCCTGCTCTTCGGTTTTTCTACGTGAATTGATACCCCGTAAAACCAAGGTCAGTTAGATCACAAAAATGAAGAGTTTGAGCAAAATCATGCATTAATCTTTGATTTGGACTAGAATTCCCTTCATACTCATGAAAAGACAAAATTCAATAAATTCCCCACAAACCAACCAGGGTACATCATTCTTGGGTTTCAAACGACGCAAAACCTCCCACGACATGAATCTCTGATTTGCATCCGGATTTCCATAAACACCCGTGAAATAAAAGCTACTACTTGGTGAATCTATAACCTTCACCCAAGCATGAATGTAGAAGTCGTGATAACATAAAATAGTAACATCAACTACAGAACTCCAAACAAGAGCAAGACCCCCCGCTAGGCCTCTCCGCGGTACCCACAGACCACTTTGAAAGCCAAGCTTGTACTGAATCTTGTCTCCTTTATTTCTACCTAACTTAGTTTCAGAAAGAAAAACTAAAGCAGGGCAATGTCTCCTCACAATAAAGTGAAGAGCGTCGAACGTGCTCGGGTTTGCCAATCCCCGCACCTTCCAACTTAGGAGATTCATGGCTCTCGGCGGGGGTGATCCTTGTCACCCTCCGCCGTTTCAAAATGGATGTCTTCATTCGCCACATACGAAAGCGATCTCCCTCGTTTCATCCCAACAACCATCTCATTGCTACCATGACCCTTTGCAGCAGCTTTACCCTCCCCATTTTGGATCTTCAAAGCTTTACTTCTTCCACCTCTACCCACACTTCTACTTTTTGGAGCTTCCTCGCATACCACAATTTCCTTTCCTTTGGAGGAGGTTGAGAAATTGCTCTTGTCCATTAATTCATCCCCCTTAAACTCCTCTGCCTCCTGAGTATTTGCCCCGAAAAGCGAAAAACCTTCCAAGTTCATGTCATTAATTTTGCCAGTCTTCCTCAACGCATCAATGGCCGCCGAGGCACGAAGCCAATCTCCATACTGTTTTGGTACACTTGACACCGCACCCTTAACTTTCATGCACTTTGTAAGATCATGCCCAATCACTCCACACCCTTCGCTTATAAAGGGCAATTTTTCATATCTAAAATCGACCCATGGAACTTGACCTCCTTGTAGTCGGATCTTCCCTCCCCTCCTTAGAGGTTTGGCCAGATCTAACCATACCTTCAATTTTATGCATCTTCCTTTGATGATCCCTTTTTCTGGAATAGTAGCTTCCTCAAAGTCCCCAATTGTCGCTCCAATATCCTTCCCCGAGCGGTCTGTAAGACCTTCCGGAGGTAGCCCCCACAGCTGGATCGAGAAAAGACCCTTTGAGTAGTCCACCATCTTCATATCTGTACCTTCAATCTAACGCTGCAAGACAACTAGGCAGTTATTGATAAGCCACGGTTGCCCCGCCATCACCCGCTCCAATTCTCGGTTGTCATCAAAAGTGAACTGAAAAACTCCATCACCCAAAGGATTCACTGAGAAATCTTTTGGTTCATTCCACACCACTTTCATGGTCTTCTGAACCCCTACCACATTCAGAACATTCGTCGTCCAAACCTTGCCAAATAAGCTCCTTTTGCAGACCTTCGATCCCTCCTCCATTGAACTTTACGAGATAGAAATTTCATCCTCCTCAAAAGCATTGAGTTTCATAGCCCTCAACTTTGCCTCCATAGCCTCTATACCCAAGACACTAGACAGGAAACGGTACTGAAAATGCAGTACAGTAAGAAAATCGAAGAAAAAATCTGACCTTGAAAGGTAGTTGATACCAAGAAGAGGTAGTTTATGCTGCAGGAAAACCCATAAATAAATACAGTAGCCACCAATCATGGTTGCTAACTGCCCGATCGTGCATGAAGACGGTGGCTAACTGCCACTAACTGCCAACTTGGCCACTAACATTATGGGTTTGTGAGTAAGAACATGCGTGAAACTATTCTTTTTGAGGATACAATGTTTTAGGTTTCATGATACAGGTCTTTGTATCAGTATTATTATTTATTTATTAGTTGATTAATAATTAGTATTTGATTATTTATTTAGATCTCGGTCAGTTGGATATGCCTGTTAAGTTAGGGTTAGGGTTAGGGTTCCCAGTTTATTGATTTAAGCAAGATGTGATCTTTCACTTTATAAAGCAATAAGAAGAATATCTCTCAACCCTAGTCTCTCTTCCCCCTTTTCGTCTATCTCTCAATTTCTTCACCACGTCTATCAATTTCTTCTTATCACGATACTTTAACGTATCAATTGGTGCTTTCATTGAGAGCGGCGGTCAGATATACTCTGCGTCGCTCACGTTCCCAAGCACTATCACGGGGATTAACTATCTAAGTCAAGAATACATCGACGACGTCAACAAGCTATACTAGAAAAGGTGTGACATGGAGAATTCGTTGGGCGAAGGAGAATCGCACCAACCGAGTCGCGCATATGGTCGAAGACGTCGCGCTACAAGAATCCTTCACGAGAGTCGGAGACCTACTGGCACAATTTGTGTCTGAGGAGCAAGAACAACAACAGCAGTCCGTCGCCTCAGTCGAACCCATCACCGTAGTCGACCAGATTCAGCTGCAAGAGCAACGAACCATGAAGTCACAACCATCCACACCTCCGAAGGCAACACTCCATCACACCTACGAAGCACCAAACATCAACATAAACTAATTTGTTTATCAACCATGGGTCTCACACAACAACAGTAACGATAGACCCCATCAAATCAACTCGAGTTGGAAGCTTCACATGGATTCTCTATTTCCGAAGCTACATCAGACCCGACCGAATCCACTCCCGTCGCCCCAGTAATCGCCCGGACTACCTGAGAATCACGACGACAACAAACAGACCAACAAAGAACACCCCCCGACCTGATTCTGCAAGGGGCCAGACTTCCGCGGCTTCCCTTCAAGTTGCCGCCGCCCATCCCACCGTTTAAGAAATATTCGGGAAGCCAAGCCACGTCCGACGACCCCGCTCCGCCAAACACCGGCTTCAGCCACCAGGAATTGGTCGCCTCCATGCCACCAGATTCGCCGCAGCCACCACCACCAACCCGTAAGGGTTCTCTGGTTCAGCCATGGTTTCTCAGGGCATCTAACAATGGGTCTCTTTTCAACAATTGGGCTCAAACTCTAAATGAGGCTAATTTATTGCTTACTTGCTCAAGTGTTTTTTTTTTCCTTTGGGCTCCTTTTTAAGTGGGTTCTATTTGTGTTGGGTTGTTTTTTTCATAATGTTTGACGTCAATTTGACCGCGGCAAGAATATCGTGGATTTCTCACACATACTCCTTGAGGACAAGGTGGTTTTCAAGCGTGGGGGAGTTGATACGGATCACCGTATCAGTGTTTTTATTTATTTATTTATTAGTTGATTAATAATCACTATTTGATTACTTATTTAGAGCTCGGTCAGTAGCGTATGGCCGTTAGGTTAGGGTTAGGGTTCCCAGTTTATCTATTTAAGCAAGATGTAATTTTTCAGTTTATAAAGCAATAAAAAGAATACTTCTCTGAACCCTAATCTCTCCCTAATCTCTCTCCCTTTATCCCGTTTATCAGTTTATTTTAGTTTGTTTTAATTTATCGATATGTTAACCGTATCAATTGGTGATTTCATTGAGAGAATGGCGGACGCGGGTAATATCCCTCGCGCTGTTCTCGAACTCAGTCAAGAAGACATCGACGTACTCAACAGACTTGTCGACAATCTCGATGATATGCAGAAGCGTTGGCAAAAAGAAGACACCGCCAGAGTCGCGCGCATGGAAGAAGAATGAGCCGCCCGTATGTAAGAAGACGTCGCGCTGCAAACATCATTCACAAACTTTGTAGAGTTATTACGGGGATACCAGTTGCAAGAGAAACAGAAGACCACATCGCCAGTTGAAGACCAGCAGCAGGTACAAACCCAGCCGTCGCCGCTGGTTTGTCCGCCTGATTTGTTCGCCTCCAACCCAAACGAAAGCAAACCCAACCCCAGCTCGTCCGTCAAACAACAAGATATGTAACCACCGGTCACCTTCGAGCTTCAGCCGCCGTTAATTCTGACGAGCAAACCAACGTAACCTCAAACCCCGACCCAAGCCTCCCCGTCAACAGATCCGCCACCAATGCCGGCGTTCGAAGAATTCCAGGCGACCACATTCCTCCCACAGCTCCAATCGGCTGGTCCCAGCCTTAGAACCTCCCTAATCACCGGCGATTCCGAGCACCAACCACCACTGTAGACGAAATCACCGCCACCATACCTGGCGCTCTGAAGTCCGATCGGACCACAAACCCAGACCTCCGAAGATCATGCCGTACCACCGTCGGTCTTCATCTCCGGCCAAGGACGACCCAAATAGCTGACGAACAGCTGCGGGACATTCCTTCGAAGTCGCGAACAGATGGGTCTGTCAATCGGCTCTGATTAGCCGAATTGGGGAACACAATGTTGGGTTTTGAAGCAGGTTACGCAGCGCAATGACAGAATTAATCATGCTCAAATCCCACCAAGGATCACAGGCAAGCCATCATAACATGATAAGGGCACAAAATATGTGTACCTTTAGTTTGGGAGATCACACGAAGAATAGTGTCTTCGTCTCTATGAATATCCACACCTCGGATTCTTGATTAGATTCCTTCTCACCGCGATGTTCTAGCAACGGAAGAAGGAGGAACGAATCACGCAAAACAAGGAGGGGGCGGGCGGGTTGGCTTTGGCCTTCATTGTCTCTCTCTCTTGATTTGTTATGTTCTCTCAAATAATGACTCTTGTAGAGAAGTAACAAGCTAGAGTTCCTCTTCATAGTAATAACTCTTTATTAACTACACAAAAGTCCCAATACTAATCATGTCCTTACATGGATTAGCCCACTTGCAAATTAGTCCTACTAAGTTTGCTTGTGGTTGCGTTATGACCCTTTTATTAATGAGTCAAACTAATTAATACCTATATCCAATTTAATCCATCCGGTGTGTGAATCCATAGGTTTCTACTTAGTTGGTAGTAACTAGTTACTAACATGGAGCGGTGTCTAGCAACACATCCATGCCACCCAACTAATAGAAATAAGTCAGTGATCCCGACAAATCTTGTGCCCAATGTTCACGTATTGTGTTATCCCTTTGTCTCCATATCCGAATTGGACACGAGACATATTAGTCACACTCGTTTATCCAATCCATAGTTTCTCGATCCTGAGAATATGCTTATGCGAGTAGATAACATCAATAACTCCACATTGATTTATCTGAGTCTGGTCAGACATTCAGTAAGAACCATCCGTCGAGTGGTCCATGGATATTTTCTCCCATTATGTGGTAGGGACAAATCCTCTCTACGTCACTACCATCTCTAAGCTTGCTTCCTATCATGTCCGATAACTATCTTTATAGTTACCCATTTAAGGCGCAACGTTTGATAACATCAAGGCATGATATTCGACAAATAGAGTATCTAGTGACTTCAAGTCTAAGGTTTACAATATCATTAGCACTACTAGAAGCGACTGTGACTTTGACATAATCTAATGCATCCTTCTCGTTGTGGGTCAATCCAGTATGCCATTACCCCTAATGCATACCCATGTGTTAGACTTGATATCTCCATATCAATCTACACACATACCAGTCTATAGTTGATCTTCCTATTAATCAATATAATGGACTAGGCATATTTAAGATAAACAACACATTGTATCTAAGAACTTCATTATATTAAATATCATAATAAATAATATATGAATGTTCTAGCCAAAACATTGTTCATACTAAATATAGATTGCCCCTAGGGAACCTATTCCAACATACAGCTCACTTCCGGCTTAATCCAGCCGCCAACAGATATTCGACTCAGTATGAGCCATCGTCTTATGATCGTCTCGGCGCATACGGCTTCCGGTCGGCTCAAGTCAAGCCGCCGGCTCCAAATTGGCTTCAAGTGAGCCATATATCTATTTTTGGCTCAATTTTTAGCTGTAGTTACAATTTTATGAGCCACAGGGTTTTGCCCAAGGTTTTTCGACCTCCCGAGTTCGATTCCGAAAACCGTTTTTCCGGATTCGACCTTCTAAGTGGTGTTCTCAAGTTTGTTGGACTTCAATTTAATCCGCGCAAGAGTAATGTGGACTTTTTTACATCCACCTTGAGGACAAGGTGGTTTTCAAGCGTGGGGGAGTTGACACGGGTCACCGTTTCATTATTTTTATTTATTTATTAGTTGAATAATAATTAGTATTAGATTATTTATTTAGAGCACGGTCAGTAGGGTAGGCCTGTTAGGTTAGGGTTAGGTTATCAGTTTATATATTTAAGCAGTGTAGTCTCTTCTCAGCATTAAATCAATAAAGAAAATACTTCTCTCAACCATAATCTCTCCCTAATCTCTCCCTTTATCCCTTTTATCAGTTTCTTTCAGTTTATCGATATGTTATTCGTATCAGTTTAGGGGGTACAAACAATTTTTGGGCCTGAATGCATCATAGTGAATGCTGGACCGATGACGCTGATGATGATGCTGGAGACCTTTCTTCTTCTCTGGGCGGCCATAATTATATGTTTGAGTTGTTCTTCTTCTTCTTCCTCTTATAAATGCCACCAACATCTATTGGAGCAACATTACTAGACATCCCCCCCCCCTCCCCGGAATTAGCGTAGGGCTTACAAGCTTTGAGGATGTGAAGTTTGCGGCTTTAATGTACAACCTCGCACCCCAGGAGTTGAGCCAGCTAGCGCACGGGTAGGCACGTGCTCTACTCAAAATTTTGAAAAACTATAATTTTATCCTTTAATTTATAAAAATTTCAACTTATTCCCTTGCTAAAATTATAGAAGTGCCCTTGAAAATTTGCATATTTTGCAAGAGTACTTCAGGTGTTTCAAAAACCTGGATCCGCCGCTGTCGCACCGTAAGGGTGGCCATAGGCCACGTGGATTCAAAAGGGCACCTTCATGACCAAATTTTTCAGGTCTGATCTAGGGTTTAGAAGTGAGGCTCGGCCCCGGCACGATCCATCGTGCAAAATGATTGAAAAAATTACGTGTATATAGTGTTATGATTTTCTTGTATACGATTTTGCATGGCTGATGATTAGAATACGGGACATCGTTCATAATTGGATGTCTAATATATTTATTAAACTTTCGATCAAATTACCGAGTTCAATGTTGAAAATGATTACTATCGCTATAATTGCATGACTTCAAATGACATTAATATTTTGCAAGAAATTTAATTACAGGCCTTCCTCAAAAACAAATTATAGACCCGAACGTAAGTCGTGGGCCTTCGAAATTGTAAATTTAATGGGCTAGGGCCAGACTTTGACTTTGTAAAATTTACCTCGACCCCACGTGAACCCGCCCAATTCCGACCTATGGCCACCCTAGGGGTGCGATTTCGGTTCAACTGAACCGGAACCGAACCGACTGAAGCCGGAACCGGTCGGTTTCGGTTCGGTTCAGCGGTTCGTGGGCTGGTTTCGGTTCGGTTGAACCGGAACTGATATTATATAATAGCTAGAACCGAACCCGACCCGGTAACCGGAACCGGATCCTTCACCCGGTTCGGTTTCGGTTCGGTTCGGTTCTGTAACCGGCCGAATACTTTTTTTTTTGTGTTGATATTTTAGTTGTTGTATAGTTAGTGTGCCTAGTTGTAGTATTAATTAATGCTTATTAATTAACAAAGTTAGGGTTAGGTTTCATTAATGAAATTAGTGTTAGGGTTAGGGAGTTAGGGTTTAGGAAATGTTATTAATTAATACTATATTGTTTTAATGTACAAATGTAATGTATTTAAACTTGACAACACTTTTGACAAATATTTAAAAAAAAAAAACATCAAAACTTGACAAATAAGTGGAAAAAATCAAGTAAACTTTTATTATTGATTAAAATAAAAAACATCAAATGTTAGAAAAAATTGCATCACTATAGTTTAAGTACATCCCAACTAGGTTGGCACCTACTTAACTAACAATCATTTGCATTTTTTCTAACTTACATACAAAGTTCGCCTCTACTTAACTAGGTTGGCAATTGGTCTACATCAAGGGGAGTGTCCGGGTCTATTCCCAATTCTTGGTAAAGCTCGGTGACCATAACGTCCAAAGGGTGTAGGTGTTGTGTGCGTTTGTTGGCGTCGCTCCAATCCTTCGAGCATATGAGTACCTCCAATATCTCCGAGGTTAGGCACGATCTTTTCTCCGACAAAGCTCGTTTACCTGCACTAAAAGTAGATTCGGAAGGGACTGTAGAAGCGGGAGGGGTTAGTAAATCACGTGCCATTTTAGAAACAATTGGATAAGTTCTTTCATAATTTTTCCACCAATCAAGTATATCAAAATTTTCTATGTCTCTCTCCGACACATTTATGAAATAATGTTGGTTGAGAAACAACGTTAATTCCGAGACGCAACTAGTCCCGGTGGGTGTGGCTTGTGTAGTCTTAAATAAAGAACCAATAGCGTACTTACTCTTACCCTTGCCCTTACCCTTCGGATCGCTCGATGATTTTTGAGAACCACCACTAACACCAAATTTAGCAAGATATTTATCGTACATAACATTAAGTTCTTGTTTAACTTGTTCAATAGTTGGTGATATCACTACGGGTCTATATGGGGTAGTCATGTTTTCCGAAATTTGGTTTCGCATAAAACCTACGGAAGCATCCTTTTGTCTTGGGTCCAAAATACTTGACAAACAAAAAATCATAGGGATCGTTTCAAAATATTTGAGAAATTTGTCTTCCATGTCGTTAATTGCCTCGTATAAAATTTCATTCCCCCTATATTGTTGAAAAGCCGACGTTAAAAACAATAGTTGTGGAATAACGTTGTTAGTAGTAAGATAATAAACACCCCAAAGAATATTAGTGGCGTCATAAAATGGTTCAAGAAACTCTCTTAAGACACTTGTGGCGTTCCAATCATTTTGTGTAACGGTTCCGGGATTGCCATTTTCATTCAAAAAACGTGTGATTGTGGTCTCATAACCTTCAACACTTTTCAACATCAAATAAGTGGAGTTCCATCTAGTCCTACAATCTCCCCCAAACCTTCTTTTTTTCTTGCCTATTTTAGCACAATAATCCCCAAAAAGTTTTTGTCTTTTGTTTGAAGACGCAATAAAGAGAATAGCATCACGAATAGGAGAAATATACTCTTCTAGTTTTTTCAAACCAACTTGTACAATTAAAGTGATAATGTGACATACACAACGAACATTTTCGATTTCTTCGCGAAATGGTGTTTGTATCAAAGTTCGAATATGATCTATCGCACTATCACATGCCGATGCATTGTCAAAAGTAATTGATGTAATTCGTTGATCAATACCCCACTCTTCAACAATATCGATTATGGCTTCTCCTATTTACACCGTTGTGAGGATATGCAACTTCTTGAAATGCAATAACACGTTTTTGTAAAGTGCAATTAGTGTCAATGTAGTGTGCGGTGACGCAAATATATCCCTTGTTATTTCTACCCGACCACATATCCGAAGTACAACCAACTATGAAATTAGAATCAAAAAATATTTGCATAAGTTCCGCTTTCCTCTCACTATATATTTCCATTATATTTTTTCTAATAGTGTGTCTACTAATATGCTTATAACCCGGACAAAAAGCGGTTTGTACTAACGTGTCAAACTCTACGTCGTCGGTCATATTTAGGGGTTTTTAGGTGGCCATGATATAATGAGATAATGCTTTTATTGCCCTATTTTCATCGTAGACAAAAGTAACTACGTTGCCTTGTGCGTCGAATCCTAGTTGGGTTTGGAGCATCGCGTCGCCTACGGCGGGTGTATCTTTCAAAAGTCCGTGTACATTTTGTAAGTGTTTTCTAAGTGATCCTAATCCACCGGTTTTATCCAACACAAAACTTTTTTGACAATGTTTGCATTTAGCCCTAAATTTTGGTGTACCGTTGGCGTCTACACCATCGGGTATTTTATCCATATGTTCCCAAACGGGGCTTTTTTTAGGTTTTCCCGCCTTACGTGTTCTTTTATTACTACCTAAATTCGGATCATTTTCCTATATACCGTCAAAAGCATTAGCGGCACCATCGCCAAATAAAATGTCCATTTGATCATCAATATCAATTTCTTCGATTATGGGTACGTATTGGTTGTTTTGGTCATCAAAATTTGCACGAGAAGAAGAAGCCATTTTTTTCTTATAGAAATTTTATGAAAAAAAAATAAAGTTTTACAAATAAAGCACAAATAATGACACAATCAAATAGCAAACAACAAAAAATAAAACTTACAAACTCCAAGAATAATTCTTGGAGGTGAAGCGAAACGTCGAAGATTGAAGATGCGTTGCCGAATATGGAAGATGCGTTACTCTTGCTTGTCGAATTTTGAAGACGAGAGTGTATGACGAAATTTGAGTGATTTTGATTTTTGAGAGTGTATGTGGAAATTGGAATTGAGGATTGAGGAATATGGAGATTGGAGAATGAATTTTGGAGAGTGTAGGATGATTTTTGAGTGAAGAATTGTGAGAAGTGTTGAGAGAGTTTGTTGATGAAGTGTGAAAAAAATGGTAGTATGGGTTGGGTATTTATAGGTGTAGAAGGAAGGAGAGGGGAAGTGAAAAAAGAAAAAAAAAAAAAAAAAAAAAAAAAAACAAAATTCACCAACGGTCATGACTACCGTTTGCCCAACGGTAGAAAAAAACGGCTAGTTTTTTCAAAAATTCCGACCGTTACCACGGTTCTCGGGTCGGTTCTGGCCCGGTTCCGGTTCCGGTTCTACCGGTTCCGGTTCCGGGTCGGTTCCCGGTTCCCCAATAACAGAAAACCGAACCGGAACCGAACTACCCACGGATTCGGTTCGGTCCAGGTAGTCGGTTCTTCGGTTCGGTTCCGGGTGGTTTGTTTCGGTTGAATGTCTCGCCGGTTCGGGTCGGTTCTCGGGTGAACCGACACGAATTCGCACCACTAGGCCACCCTTACAGTCTCCTCTAATAAACTAGCCACTTCCCCCGAGCTCTTAAAATGGTGTAAGTTCTTTCACGTGGTGCGGTCGAGCTTACCAGGCACGATGGCCAACTTAATTTTATTTCACAATTAGGAGCTCAACCTCTAACACACTATCCCTTGGATGACAGAAGCAGTTTCACAACCACTGTAATTCAAAGGACCTAGGACTGTTTGTGCGTTTCAGAGGGAGAAAATACTCTCTCCTCCCTCTAGAAACCATAATCTAACATTTCCTTTTCCTCTCGGCTTTACCCAGGCTTCCGCCGCCAGGGTTTTCGTTCACATCATCTACAACCTTCTAAATCAAATCAACAAAATCGTGTCTCTGCTCTTTGTTTGTTCTAAGTTTGTGATCAATTTTCTTTTTTCTTGCCTTTACATGTGTATTTTCCTTTCCACTTCCCCTATTTCTCTCAAGCCTTGTTCTCACAGTTGTCTCTGGGTTTCATTCTTGAGTCTGAAACTTACCTTGTGTTTTGAGAAAATTTTACAGTTTCTTTAACTCGTCTCCATCTTAAGTTGTTGTTTGTTCAAAATATCGTGTTTCTGAAATTAGTTCATGTCAAAATCTGTTGGCTTTTGTTTCCATGAAAATTTGTGTCTGAAACCAGAACCCATTATGAAGAGGAGAAGATGGTCCTTGTTCGCAGAGGAGGGCTGGGCGGTGATGAAGAAAAAATATTAGAGTACAGGACTAAATTGCAATAGGTGCCAAACTAATGACATGAAATATCGGTGATTCAGGAACCGTTCGATTAGATTTGTTAGAGTTTCAGTAGCCGTCCGATTGGTATTAGCCGTTTCATTTGAAAATCAAGTGGAACGATGTCGTTCCACTTGAGTTGGTTACACAGCTCATCCAGTTAGCACTAGTGGCAGCTCCTGATTGGTCCAGCCTCGTCAGATGGACACAGTTGGCAGCCTCGTCACCACATCCGTTACAACTTTCCGTTTATTACATTTTAGCCCCAAATTTTCATATATATGTTTTCTTCCTAAAAATTGTAATACTGATTTTGTGTTATACAATTTCCAATTCATTTTCTCTCTGCAACTTGTTGCTTTTCTCTTTCTTCTTCTTCTTCTTCTTCTTCTTCTTCTTCTTCTTCTTCTTCTTCTTCTTCTTCTTCTTCTTCTTCTTCTTCTTCTTCTTCTTCTTCTTCTTCTTCTTCTTCTTCGTCTTCTTTGTTTTGTTTACTCTGATATGGTATCAGAGCCTGGTTGGTAGCTCGATTGATTCTTCTCAGAGTATAGATCAGCTTCTGCAGATTCTTTTGAGTATAGTGAAGACTAGTTTCTGAGATTTTCATGGAGACACCTAATGTGACCGGCAGTGGTCACTCCGGCAATAGCTCCAGCGGTGTTTATGGTAATGAACTTTCTAACTCTCCCTATTTCATTGCCAGTTCAGAGAATCTTGGTTCTGTGTTAGTTTCTCAGCTTCTTACTGGTGAAAATTATTACTCATGGGAGAAATCCATGAGAGTTGCTCTTCAAGCTAAGAAAAAGCTTGATTTTATTGATGGAAGTCTTCTTCAACCTGAAATTACCTCTGAGTTATTTCTCTTATGGAGGAGATGTGATAGTATGGTTATTTCTTGGCTTCTTAATTCAGTTTCTAAGGAGATCTCTTGTAGTTTGGTTGGAATTTCTACAGCTAGAGAGATTTGGATAGATCTCAAAGAGAGATTTTCTCAGGGAAATCACCCTAGGGTTTTTCAGCTAACAGAGATGATAGCTGGTCTTAAGCAAGGAGATAATACTATCACTATGTATTATACTAAGTTGAGAACTATGTGGGATGAATTGTCTAATTACAAACCAATTCCTGTTTGTAGTTGTGGTGCTTTTGATTTGATGAGACAGAGAAGAGAGGAAGAGTATATAATGCAGTTTTTGATGGGACTGAATGAACAATACAAGGCAGTTAGAGAGCAAATTTTGCTAGTAGAACCTCTTCCTACTCTAAATCAAGTTTATGCCAAAGTTGTGCAGCATGAGAGACAATTGGCCATTTCTGTAACAAAAGTTGGTATTCTTCCCACTCCTAGTGTTGCAATGTACACCAATTCCTCTTCTTTAGCTCCACCTTATCCTAATTCCACCAACGCTAGACACTCTCCTACACCAAATGAAAAAAAGGTGTGTCATCATTGTGGAGATACAGGACATGTCAAGAGCAGATGTTACAAACTTCATGGTTATCCATCACATTACAAAAATAAGCCCAAGGTCAATAGTGCAGTAGCTGAATCTTCAGCTCAAAACACTACTCTCACCTTGTCACCAGCTCAATGTCAACAACTTGTGTCCCTTCTTAGTACACAGTTGCAGTCTAACTCTTTATCCACACCTACCTCACCAAATGAGGTTAATTCTGTAAGTCCCTATGATTCCATTTCTCATGTTATGGGTTTAGATTCACCCTTACAACATCATACCAAAACTTCTCCAGTTACTTCTCTTCATGACATCTCCTCAGAGTCCTCATCAGCCCCTCCTTCTTCACCTGCCTCTACAACATCCAGTGCACCTTTATTGCCTGCTTCTCCAGCTCCAAGAAGATCAGGCAGAGCTAATAAGCTTCCTTCTCATCTACATGATTATGTGATCACCAGACCTCCACAGAAAGCAGCTTCTGTTTACAGTTATGACATTTGTCCATATTTGTCTCCACCTTAAGCTCACAATCATCAAGCCTTTCTTAGTCAAGTCATTGACACTCTTGAACCCACTAAGTACAGTGAAGCAGCCTCTAATCCAGCATGGGTTTCAGCTATGCAACAAGAACTTGCTGCCCTTGATAAAAATCATACTTGGATCATTGTATCTTTACCTCCTGGTCACAAGGCAATTGGTTGTAGGTGGGTTTTCAAGATTAAATACAAAGCTAATGGTACTCTTGAGAGATATAAAGCCAGATTAGTGGCTAAGGGCTTCACTCAAACTGAAGGTATTGACTATTTTGAAACTTTCTCTCCATTTGCTAAACTGCCTACACTTAAGTGTTTAGTTGCTTTAGCTGTTATGCATCACTGGTCTATGGTGCAATTAGATGTCAACAATGCATTCTTACATGGTGATTTAGTGGAAGAAGTCTATATGCAGTTGCCACCTGGTTATGTTCTTCCTTCTACTTGTGCATCTCTGTCCACTCCAGTTTGTAAGCTTCAGAAAGCACTTTATGGTCTTAAACAGGCTTCAAGACAATGGTTTGCCAAATTCAGCACTACTCTTCATCATTTGGGTTTTCATCAATGCAAGACTGACTACACTTTGTTTGTTAAAAGGGTTTCTGCAAGATTTTTGGCTTTGCTGGTTTATGTGGATGATATTTTGCTTGTTGGCAGTCATCATGATGATATTATTCAGCTCACTGCTGCTCTTAATGCCAAGTTTCAGCTCAAGACCTAGGCTCTCTACATTATTTTCTGGGTTTTGAGTTCACTTCTACTTCAGGAGGTCTCTTTATGAACCAGCAAAGGTTTGCTCTTGATATTCTCAAATGCAGTTCTTATCTCAACTGTAAACCTGCTTCCACTCCTCTGGTAGCTAATACTCATCTTAGTAAAGATGATGGAGATTTGCTTTCTGCAGAACAGTCCAGTTTCTACAAAACTTTGATTGGGAAGCTTCTCTTCTTTGTCATTCTAGACCTGACCTTTGCTATTCAGTGCACAAACTTAGCCAATTTGTTTCTGCCCCTACAACTACTCATCTTACTGCCTTGCATCATGTTTTGAGGTATTTTAAAGGGACAGTCAGTTTTGGCCTTCTCTTCTCCTCCACATTGTCTATGCAGTTGCTTGCTTATAGTGATTCAGATTGGGGAGTGTGTCCTGATAGCAGAAGATCCACTTCAGGTTACTTGGTTTATCTTGGCTCTTCTCTTATATCTTGGAAGTCAAAGAAACAGCAAGTGGTTTCTAGGAGCTCGGCTGAAGCAGAATACAGATGTTTGGCACATACTTCTTGTGAAATTCAGTGGTTGCTGTTTCTCTTTTCAGAACTGCAGATTTCTCTTTGTGGTCTTCCTCGGATTTTAAGTGACAGCAGCTGTGCTATTGCCATTGCTCAGAACCCTGTCTTTCATGACAAAACCAAACACATAGATTTGGATTGTCATTTAGTCAGGGATCTTGTCCATGGAGGTATTCTTCAGCTATAGCATGTTGCTTCTTCTTCTCAGCTAGCTGATCTCCTCACCAAGCCCTTACCAGGTCCTCTGTTCTCTCATTTGGTTTCCAAGTTGGGCATGTGCTCTCTCCCCTGCTCAACTTGAGGGGGGATATTAGAGTACAGGACGAAATTGCAATAGGTGCCAAACTAATGACATGAAATATCGGTGATTCAGGAACCGTCCGATTAGATTTGTTAGAGTTTCAGTAGCCGTCCGATTGGTATTAGCCGTTTCATTTGAAAATCAAGTGGAACGATGTCGTTCCACTTGAGTTGGTTACACAGCTCATCCAGTCAGCACTAGTGGCAGCTCCTGATTGGTCCAGCCTCGTCAGATGGACACAGTTGGCAGCCTCGTCACCACATCCGTTACAACTTTCCGTTTATTACATTTTAGCCCCAAATTTTCATATATATGTTTTCTTCCTAAAACTTGTAATACTGATTTTGTGTAATACAATTTCCAATTCATTGTCTCTCTGCAACTTGTTGCTTCTTCTTCTTCTTCTTCTTCTTCTTCTTCTTCTTCTTCTTCTTCTTCTTCTTCTTCTTCTTCTTCTTCTTCTTCTTCTTCTTCTTCTTCTTCTTCTTCTTCTTCTTCTTCTTCTTCTTCTTCTTCTTCTTCTTCTTCTTCTTCTTCTTCTTCTTCTTCTTCTTCTTCTTCTTCTTCTTCTTCTTCTTCTTCTTCTTCTTCTTCTTCTTCTTCTTCTTCTTCTTCTTCTTCTTCGTTGTTTTGTTTACTCTGATAAAAAGGGTAAGATTCACCATAGCCGTCGTAAGCTCTTCTTTGAAAATTGGTTTTGTACGGATCTGCAATAACCTGTCATGAAAAGAGGACATTTTCCCCCCAAAAGAAGTCGATTCTGGGGTGAGGAACTTCCACAGAGCAAGTGTATGAAGATAGCCGGGTTTTTCTGTTCACAGCGTGCCCAACCTAAATCGGTATCTCTCAAATACAGTCGAACAGATTTGCTACGATGTCGCATCTCTTGCTCTCCAAATCCACAGATCCAGAAGACATGCAGCGAGATCAACAAGATATTGATGGACTCTGCTTTCAAAAGTGACAAAGTTCACCTTCAATTTATCAATCCGAAGACAAAAAAGGTGATCCTTGTTGATAGCAAATGGTACTGGAAGGAGGTAAGTCGCTCAAATCGTTCCGACCCATGCGTTAGAGACCCCATTCAAGTCCCCTACCCTTTTTTCGGCTTTTGACTCCACCCCAACAAGTGACGAATGAAGATTCAAGCACCTCAACATCCTCTTTTACGGACATGGCCTTAGATCCCGTCATGCTTGGTGGAATAGAGGACTCTCCCACTATGTGTAAAACAAAGGATGTCGCTCCAGTTTCGGAGCATGACGGGAACCAAGACTCTGCTAATATGTGCAAATTAGGGGAAGAAGTCCTTCGATGTTTACAACAAGGACTTTCTTCTGATGGTCCTTCAAGCTCATATCAGGAGGTGTCAAAGTTATTTGTCTCAGCAAAGCCTGTATGGGAGCAGATGTGTTGCTTTGATTCTGTTGGGGGCCATGGGTTTCGCCCGGTGGATAAAAAGTCAAGACTGGTGTTCAAGTTCCGCTCTCCGTCTCGCTGAAATTGGAGTGTTGTTACTGTCTGAGGCGGTCATTGGGTTTGTGTTTCTCCTTGTTTTCTCTTTGGTTTAACATCTTATTTGTTTTCTACAGGTGGTACTTCCAGGTTCTAGTTAAGCAAAGATGGTGGAGTCATGTGTTCTTGTGCCTTTGTTTGGTGTATTGCTGCTAGGGTAGTTTGTTGCTTTTGTGTTAACTTATTTTCTTTCAGTTGTTATGTATCCTATGATGTAATCTTTGGTCAAAATCTTATGAATATGATGTTCTTCTTTTTTGCCAAAAAAAAAAAGGACCTAGGACTGACGAACTGGGCGGACCCATCCACTAGCCGGATTAGGTGTTCGCCTCGGACCTCCAAATTCAAGGGGCCCTGTAATATTTTTTAGGGGTAGGGGTAATATTGTAAATTTATAATACATAGTGAAAATAAAAAATATGATAGATAACATTTGGAAGAAATCTAACTGATTTAGAAGATGAACGTGAGAATAAAACGCGGTTAAAGACACAGTAATTTGCATTCATTAAAACAAGAGAGGTAGATTTTTTTATAAAGATTGTAACTTTTTTTTGTAGTAGGTAAGGTTTTATGTCTCCCACATTTTTTTAGGTTAAAAACCCGTACCATTAATAAAATGCAGTATATATGCCGCCATACAGTTGAGTAGGTATTTTTATTCACAGTTATGTTTATGATAAAATGAGCCTACTTTCAACTATCGCCCTAGGGCCCATGAAAGTCTAGTGCCGGCCCTGCTGACGAAGAGGGAGGTGATTCTTGCTAGCTCTTTCCTCCACCACCTCTGCAACGAGCATCCATTGGAAGCTCTCTTCTCAATCGGGTTTTTGAGCCTCCAACGGCTTACCAAACTGCCCGCATGGATAGTGAACTTATAGATTTCATTTTTTTCGATTTGCTTTTTCCTATCCAGTTGCTGAGCAGATCATCGAATGGTTTACGCGCTCGCAAGTCACAACCACTGATGCACGTGATTTTTGCCTGTGTGCAGGAGCTTAGGCAACATTCCCTACCATATATTAGTAGTTCTGATGTATTTATATTAGACTACCTGTACACCTAGAATTCAAACCACCCAAACCCAGAAATAGAACCAAGCCCTACCCTCCCTGATTTCAAACCCGTCGAAACCAAATTGTGCTTGAAAGAAATGTGATAAAGTGAACGCATAAATCGATCTGGGTTGTTTGCTTATGAGTTCGGTTTGGCTTTTGGTGTGATTCATCGACAAAAGAAGGGTCCGTGTCCCAATTTATCCAGAGCTGCTTGCTAACATTCATGGTAATTTGGCGGTGAAACGAGTGTTCGATGGGTCAGGTATTCAACAGGGTGGGGGACGAGATTTTCTCTACGAGCACCTAAGAATTACTCAGGGAGGACAGGTGAAATAGATAGCCTTTTTTTTTTTATAAGAGATTCATACCATGATTCCAAAAGTACATCAAATTCAGATAAGCTCATACACAAAAGCATTGAGCCAAGTGGTACAAGAAGACTACATAGAGACACTAGAACCGTTTTAAGTAGCAGATTAACAGCAAGACTAGGCCATACACAAAAGGTTATTAGAACCAAAGGGACTTCCTTCATCTTCCAAAAAGCTGATGTTGCAGTAAGCACACTTCCTTCCGGCATATTGTATAATCTTATATCTAAGCAGATCGGCTTTCTCCTTGTTAAAATCCCTCCTGCTGAGATGCTGAAAAAGAGTCATGTTACTAGGGATAATTCTCAAATGGTAGATATTGTTATGAAAAATCCATTTCCAAACATTGCAGAAAATATATGAGAAGAGCACAGGGATCCTCCAGGTCCACGTATTCAGAAAAATGTGCCTTGCTGGTTAACGGTTACCTTATAATCAAGCGTCTATATGCGTGACTTGAAAGATAATGTCCCCAGATCTGAATTTTCCCTTCTAAGCTTCTTCTGGTAGTCTGACCTGCACCACTACCAAATTAAAACAATATCAGAAAGCTCTTGCATACACTCAAAAGGAAGTAACAAGACAAATCAACACATAATATGTTTGATTGGCTTTCTCATCCATTCTTCTTATTCTCAAGAGTGAGTGAGTGAGTGATTGCAGCTTAGCAGGAGTTTGGGCATTGTTGTCAACAACATGAAAGAAAGGAATAGGGATGTCCACTTGGTTAATCAGGGTACATACTTGGATGTATCGATAGACAGTTTTCTTTTCATCTCATAGGAAAAGGAACGGCAGAGCAGGTACAAGCTTTAATAGGAAGCTTGAAATTGTAGAGCAGTCTAGGTTTGATCATATCCTTGTCACGTATGATCATGTATGTCCTCACTCTATTATGATCTTCTTAGCAAACTATATGCGGATCGGAGGGGATTTTGTCGGACATTCCAACTAGCCCGCCGTCCCGGTTCCAAGCCAGACCCATTTGCCAGTTCCAACAACTTCGATAACTTCATCGCCCTCCATGAAACTCGTTGGGACCATTATGATCCACTTCTTGAAGTATGATCCACTTCTTGAAGTGTATGAAGAGCCACAACCTCATAGCCATTTCAACATCCCTGAAATACCCCCCAAATGATGAGCATATTGAAAATGATGATGATGACTACCTTGCCCTTCTCTCTCCTCAAACACCCCCCCCCCCCCCAAAAAAAAAAAAAAAACTCATGTCAACTTCCCCCTCCTCCTCTTCCGAACAAGTTGCTAGTCTATGAAGGGCACCACCTTTCTTGCTTCTCCTCTTCCTCGGTAGAGGAATTGTTGGATGAAAACCATGTGCCCACTGAAAGTGAATAATATTTCTTGCTTTTATCCTAAAAAAAAATATTTCTTGCTTCAGTACAAAACGGCACTATCAAAGGGTGTTTCTTACGCTATTTTAGATGATGAAAAAGGAATCAATATCTCGCAAGAAAAGCGCTGTAACGAAGGAGAAGAACGACAACATAGTAGGACAGAGACGACCACAGTAAATTTGAGGACATGGTGGGCACACTCATAAATATGCAAAAACAAGTTTCATCAAACAAATTAAGTGGCTAAGCCTACAGAATAATTGAAATTAAAAACAAAAATCCAGATCAAGTAAGTTTTTTGCGTACCATGTGGAAATCTATCACTCCTCTTCAGGCCATATCTCTTGCATTGAGCCATCTTCCATGTTGAAAACGCCGAT
The DNA here is from genome assembly GCA_023055425.1 of Linanthus parryae. NCBI lineage: Eukaryota > Viridiplantae > Streptophyta > Magnoliopsida > Ericales > Polemoniaceae > Linanthus > Linanthus parryae. The sequence continues at coordinate 8,180,537 of JALGPY010000002.1, forward strand.
ACAACATCTTGTTAGACACCCGATTTCCATCTCTTGCTTGAAGTATATAGTGTTCCCCCTGTACTGAGGAAACTGGTGACTGGAGATGGAAAGCTTTTGGTGTCCCATTATAAACAAGACGCGGTCCCCTAATGAGTTTATTTGCACCCATTTCATTTGTGAGAAATCCATCTTGTAAACTTGGACTGTTTGGGGACACCGTGCATAAACAAATAACTCACGGTAGCCAATGTTTCTTCTGTAATATAGTTTAAGCATCCGTCTCATGTCGGGCCTCCTTATAGAGACAAGCAAGAGCTCACCTAGTGACTCCACCAAATAGAAATATGAGCGCCGATTCTTTGAGTCTAGTTCAGAGTGAAAATCCAATACCTTTACTGGAATATCGTACACCTGAGAACAATCCCAAGCTTCCATATGATGTTTCTCGTCGTCAGTAACACCGACGGCGTATATACAGTTGTGAAAACATATAATGTCGGTCCATTCAGTATCTCAGCGTGGCTCAACATCTGTATATTCCAGACTTGGCAAAGAGGACTATGTTATAGCAAGGATGAAGAAGAGCAATGCCATAGTTACCATTACTGAAAACAGGGTCAGCCCAGAAAACAGCTTTGTAAGGAATCTTCCGCAGGTCAGTATATCGGGTTAGGGTTAAAATGGGAGGAAAACCTTGTGGAGTAAGAATGGGAGGGAAACAAACCGTAGTTCAAGAGAACAACCATGGATGAAATAAACACAAACGGTTACGCTCCTTTCCGAGGTGCAAAAATAAGAACCAGCCATGGGAGTATCCAACACAAATCGACTCCAGCAGTAATCTTTTTGCTTTGCGGTTTAGGTGGTACAAATCCTTTGCTGGCATAGCAGGATGATCCAAGAACTGGGGAGTTTCACGATTATAAATAAGTAGTGGCAGTCGGGGTGGAGAATTGAGGGAAGAGGAGATGTGTGATTGGGTAACAGAGCGCCACCGACTGCAAACCGCTCTGCATTGAAGAGTGTCAGCACAGGGCAGCTTTTTCTGAGCGCGCTCCAGTACATCAAAGTGAACATTTGACCAATCTGACTGAATAAAACGATGGTGGTGCACGCAGTGGCCTTTTCTTTTAGCAGTGATAATGATGGTGGCTACTCTAAAATGATTTCTTCTCCTCCTACCACCACAGGGAAAGGAGGGTGGAAGCAGGGGCTAGATGTTTGGGGACCGTCTAGAGTCAATAATGTTACAGGGGCTAGATGGTTTGTCTCTTTTGTGGATGACCACACTAGAGTCACTTGGATATTCCTCATGAAAGAAAAATCGGAAGTGGGTGAGATCTTCAAAAGCTTTCATAACATGATTCAAAATCAATTCCAAGCAAAAATAGAAATTTTGAGATCTGACAATGCTAAGGAATATTTCAACCATGTCCTGGAGGATTACTTTCGGAAAGAAGGTATAATTCACCAGAGTTCATGTGTTGACACACCCCAACAAAACGGGGTTGCAGAGAGGAAGAATAGACATCTTTTAGAAATTGCTCGCTCTCTTATGTTTTCTACTAATGTTCCAAAGTTTCTTTGGGGTGAGGCTGTTCTCACAGCCGCCTATCTCATCAATAGGATGCCTTCTCGAGTTTTGGATTTTCAAACACCTTGTCAAGTTCTTATCAAGTCATATCCTTTAACTCGTCTCTTCACTAATATCCCTCCAAAAGTTTTTGGCTGCTCAGCGTTTGTTCATATTCAGCATGAACATAGGAGCAAGCTTGACCCAAAATCAATCAAATGCATATTTGTTGGGTACTCTCCAAATCAGAAGGGGTACAAATGTTATTCTCCAGTGACAAAAAGATTTTATCGTTCCCTGGATGTCACATTCTTAGAACATCAATTCTATTATCCCAAAACCGATATTCAGGGGGAGAGTTCTATTTTGGAATATCACGTTAAGGAATCTGAAATTCTTTCCTCATCATCATACCAGTTTGAACCTTTTGAGTTTCATGCTCGTCCTAGCCTACCTCAAGCTTGTCCTGATCCTCAAATCACATGTCCTACCTCTCAAATAAATGTCTCTTGTCCTCAAAATGTTTCTGTGAACTCCATGTCAGATACCCTGAATACTTCTCAAAGCCCGCCTAGCCCGACTCATACGCGACCTGTAGATGTGCGTGAGCTTCTTGTTTATTCAAGGAAAAAGAAATCTGCTCAAGAAGAGTTAAGGAAACAAACACATCTTCAGCCAGACCAGGATCCTAATCCGAGTCTATGTTCAAGTGAAATTTCTCCTAATCCGAGTATAAGTTCAAGTGAAATTTCTCCATGCAACACAAGTAATGAACTTCAAGATGATCTTGACCAGGCCATTGCTTTGAGAAAAGGAGTCAGGTCATGTACACAACATCCAATTGGTAATTTTGTCTCTTATGATAGATTGTCCCCAAATTTTCGAGCTTTTATTGCAAATCTTGCAGCTATAGAAATTCCCAAAAATATTCAGGATGCTCTCAAAGTACCAGAGTGGAGGGAAGCCATTTTGGAAGAAATTCAAGCTCTAGAAAAGAATGGAACATGGAAAATTGTTGAATTACCAAAAGGCAAGAAACCAGTTGGATGTAGATGGATTTTCAATGTAAAACACCAGCCAGATGGACGTGTGGACAGATTCAAAGCTAGGCTGGTCGCAAGAGGGTTTACTCAGTCTTACGGCATTGACTATCAAGAGACGTTTGCACCAGTTGCAAAACTCAACACCATACGAGTTTTGCTATCATTACCAGCCAATTTAGACTGGCCTCTACATGAGCTAGACGTGAAGAATGCCTTTTTAAATGGTAATCTTGAAGAAGAAGTGTACATGGATATTCCACCTGGTTTCAAAACAAATGAGAATACTGACAGAGTGTGCAGGCTCAAGAAGTCATTGTATGGTCTCAAGCAATCTCCACGTGCTTGGTTTGACAGATTCACAAAGGTGGTATAAAGTTGTGGGTATTCCCAATGCCAGGCTGATCATACACTATTTGTCAAACATTCGCCCCAAGGAAAAGTATCAATTCTCATTGTATACGTGGATGGTATAATCCTAACTGGAGACGACAAGGCAGAAGCGCGGAAACTCAAGGATTTTCTAGCAAAAGAGGACTTGGGAACTCTCAAATACTTTCTTGGTATGGAGGTGACTCGTTCAAGAAAAGGTATTGTAGTTTCCCAACAGAAGTATGTATTAGACTTATTGAAAGAGACAGGCATGTTGGGTTGTAAACCTGTCGATACCCCTATGGATCATACAAATAAGTTTGCTCTAACGGAATGCAGCACTCCTGTGGATAGAGGTAGGTACCTGCGACTTGTGGGTAAGTTAATATACCTCTCCCACACAAGACCAGATATTGGGTTTGCAGTTAGTGTGGTGAGCCACTTTATGAACAATCCCACTAAAGAACACATGAGAGCCGTATATCGAATCTTACAATACCTAAAGATGGCACCAGGCAAAGGACTCTATTTTAAGAAGACACCAAACAGAAATATCGAGATATTCACTGATGCGGATTGGGCTGGCTCCATAAGAGATCGAAGATCAACTTCCGGATATTGCTCCTACGTGTGGGGAAATTTGGTTACATGGAGAAGCAGGAAACAATCAGTGGTGGCTCGAAGCAGTGCTGAAGCTGAATTCAGAGCATTGGCTCACGGAATTTGCGAAGGAATATGGCTGAAACGATTACTCGTCGAGTTAAAAGTTCCTACCCAGAAGTGCATGAACATGTTGTGTGATAATCAAGCTGCATTAAGCATTGCAAAAAATCATGTTCACCACGACAGGACTAAACATGTGGAGATTGATCGTCATTTCATCAAAGAAAAGATCGAGGAAGGAACAATAAGTCTCGTATACACGCCAACAAATCTTCAACTAGCAGATATCCTCACCAAAGCTCTACCACGGACTAAATTTGAAGACTTAACTTCCAAGCTGGGTATGACAAATATCTACAACCCAGCTTGAGGGGGAGTGTGGAGAATCTTGGATTTATTAGTCCAGATTTCTTGGTGTTTATTATAGTATATAGCGTCAGCAGATAAGGAGATTTGATTTCTTGACTTTATTTCCTAGAGATAATACCTTCCATAATAGTTCATAATCATTTCCCTAATCTAAGGCAGATTAGATGATGTGTTGTTGTATATACTCTTGTATTTACCCATTAAAAGTTATGAAGATTAGTATTCACATTCTTCTCTATACTTCTTCATGGTATCAGAGCTAGAACTCTACATACTTCAACTCATCATGGATGACTTCACATAAGTCAAATGCACTCCCTAAAAATGATTCCAATCATGAAGTTATGATCCCCAGTGAAAATGGAGGATCTGGTGGCCCTCACCTTCCCATTACAGACCATGAACTGAATGGGCGTAATGTTATCCGGTGCTCTAAATCCGTCACAGGGTCTGGTTCTTATGTCACACAAGAAGGCAAAAATTTTCATGCTTTGCACGCAAAAAGGGATAAGTACAACTTCTGGATTGTGGACTCGGGCGCATCAGATCACATGACTGAAGATGCGACTATATTTCATAAATATAGTCCATGTGGTATGAATTTTACTGTTCGCATTGCTGATGGATCTCTATCAAAAGTTGCTGGTACCGGGTCAGTCGTGATATCAGAAAGCTTAATCTTGGAGTCTGTACTTTATGTTCCTAATTTAGACTGCAATCTTTTATCTATTAGCCAACTTACTCGAGAGCTAAAATGTGTGACTAGATTTTTCCCTGATCGATGTGAATTTAAGGAACTGGATTCGGGGAAGATGATTGGGAGTGCTGAGATGTGTTTGGGACTTTATCTTCTATAAACTCCCGATTATCCTCGAAAAAAATTTCAAAATTCAGGTTGTGTTTCCCTTTACAGTGAACCTCACCAACGTTCTTTCACTGTTACCAAGTCAGACAATGATAGAGCAGTGATGCTATGGCACTATCGGTTAGGTCATCCGAATTTTCGCTATCTTGAAAAGCTTTACCCCTCTTTATTCAATGATAAAACATCCAAGTTTTTTCATTGCGAGATTTGTCAATTATCTAAACATACCCGTTCGACTTATCCTAGTCAGCCCTACAAGTCTTCTCATCCCTTTTCAGTGATTCACACGGATGTTTGGGGACCGTCTAGAGTCAATAATGTTACAGGGGCTAGATGGTTTGTCTCTTTTGTGGATGACCACACTAGAGTCACTTGAATATTCCTCATGAAAGAAAAATCGGAAGTGGGTGAGATCTTCAAAAGCTTTCATAACATGATTCAAAATCAATTCCAAGCAAAAATAGAAATTTTGAGATCTGACAATGCTAAGGAATATTTCAACCATGTCCTGGAGGATTACTTTCGGAAAGAAGGTATAATTCACCAGAGTTCATGTGTTGACACACCCCCAACAAAACCGGGTTGCAGAGAGGAAGAATATACATATTTTAGAAATTGCTCGCTCTCTTATGTTTTCTACTAATGTTCCAAAGTTTCTTTGGGGTGAGGCTGTTCTCACAGCCGCCTATCTCATCAATAGGATGCCTTCTCGAGTTTTGGATTTCCAAACACCTTGTCAAGTTCTTATCAAGTCATATCCTTTAACTCGTCTCTTCACTAATATCCCTCCAAAAGTTTTTGGCTGCTCAGCGTTTGTTCATATTCAGCATGAACATAGGAGCAAGCTTGACCCAAAATCAATCAAATGCATATTTGTTGGGTACTCACCAAATCAGAAGGGGTGCAAATGTTATTCTCCAGTGACAAAAAGATTTTATCGTTTCCTGGATGTCACATTCTTAGAACATCAACCCTATTATCCCAAAACCGATATTCAGGGGGAGAGTTCTATTTTGGAATATCACGTTAAGGAATCTGAAATTCTTTCTTCATCATCATATTAGTTTGAACCTTTTGAGTTTCATGCTCGTCCTAGCCTACCTCAAGCTTGTCCTGATCCTCAAATCACATGTCCTACCTCTCAAATAAATGTCTCTTGTCCTCAAAATGTTTCTGTGAACTCCATGTCAGATACCCTGAATCCTTCTAAAAGCCCGCCTAGCCCGACTCATACGCGACCTGCAGATGTGCGTGAGCTTCTTGTTTATTCAAGGAAAAAGAAATCTGCTCAAGAAGAGTTACAGAAACAAACTCATCTTCAGCCAGACCAGGATCCTAGTCCGAGTCTAAGTTCAAGTGAAATTTCTCCTAATCCGAGTATAAGTTCAAGTGAAATTTCTCCATGCAACAAAAGTAATGAACTTCAAGATGATCTTGACCAGCCCATTGCTTTGAGAAAAGGAGTCAGGTCATGTACACAACATCCAATTGGTAATTTTGTCTCTTATGATAGATTGTCCCCAAGTTTTCGAGCTTTTATTGCAAATCTTGCAGCTATAGAAATTCCCAAAAATATTCAGGATGCTCTCAAAGTACCAGAGTGGAGGGAAGCCATTTTGGAAGAAATTTAAGCTCTAGAAAAGAATGGAACATGGAAAATTGTTGAATTACCGAAAGGCAAGAAACCAGTTGGATGTAGATGGATTTTCAATGTAAAACACCAGCCAGATGGAAGTATGACAGATTCAAAGCTAGGCTGGTCGCAAGAGGGTTTACTCAGTCTTATGGCATTGACTATCAAGAGATGTTTGCACCAGTTGCTAAACTCAACACCATACGAGTTTTGCTATCATTACCAGCCAATTTAGACTTGCCTCTACATCAGCTAGACGTGAAGAATGCCTTTTTAAATGGTAATCTTGAAGAATAAGTGTACATGGATATTCCACCTGGTTTCAAAACAAATGAGAATACTGACAGAGTGTGCAGGCTCAAGAAGTCATTGTATGGTCTCAAACAATCTCCACGTGCTTGGTTTGACAGATTCACAAAGGTGGTATAAAGTTGTGGGTATTCCCAATGCCAGGCTGATCATACACTATTTGTCAAACATTCGCCCCAAGGAAAAGTATCAATTCTCATTGTATACATGGATGGTATAATCCTAACTGGAGACGACGAGGCAGAAGCGCGGAAACTCAAGGATTTTCTAGCAAAAGAGGACTTGGGAACTCTCAAATACTTTCTTGGTATGGAGGTGACTCGTTCAAGAAAAGGTATTGTAGTTTCCCAACAGAAGTATGTATTAGACTTATTGAAAGAGACAGGCATGTTGGATTGTAAACCTGTCGATACCCCTATGGATCATACAAATAAGTTTGCTCTAACGGAATGCAGCACTCCTGTGGATAAAGGTAGGTACCTGCGACTTGTGGGTAAGCTAATATACCTCTCCCACACAAGACCAGATATTGGGTTTGCAGTTAGTGTGGTGAGCCACTTTATGAACAATCCCACTAAAGAACACATGAGAGCCGTATATCGAATCTTACAATACCTAAAGATGGCACCAGGCAAAGGACTCTATTTTAAGAAGACACCAAACAGAAATATCGAGATATTCACTGATGCGGATTGGGCTGGCTCCATAGAGATCGAAGATCAACTTCCGGATATTGCTCCTACGTGTGGGGAAATTTGGTTACATGGAGAAGCAGGAAACAATCAGTGGTGGCTCGAAGCAGTGCTGAAGCTGAATTCAGAGCATTGGCTCACGGAATTTGCGAAGGAATATGGCTGAAACAATTACTCGTCGAGTTAAAAGTTCCTACCCAGAAGTGCATGAACATGTTCTGTGATAATCAAGCTGCATTAAGCATTGCAAAAAATCATGTTCACCACGACAGGACTAAACATGTGGAGATTGATCGTCATTTCATCAAAGAAAAGATCGAGGAAGGAACAATAAGTCTAGTATACACGCCAACAAATCTTCAACTAGCAGATATCCTCACCAAAGCTCTACCACGGACTAAATTTGAAGACTTAACTTCCAAGCTGGGTATGACCAATATCTACAACCCAGCTTGAGGGGGAGTGTGGAGAATCTTGGATTTATTAGTCCAGATTTCTTGGTGTTTATTATAGTATATAGCGTCAGCAGATAAGGAGATTTGATTTCTTGACTTTATTTCCTAGAGATAATACCTTCCATAATAGTTCATAATCATATCCGTAATCTAAGGCAGATTAGATGATGTGTTGTTGTATATACTCTTGTATTTACCCATTAAAAGTTATGAAGATTAGTATTCACATTCTTCTCTATACTTCTTCATGTTAGAATCCATGGAGTTCCACCTCAAAACCAATTGGCAATGAGGGGAGTAGCCCTGGAGACTTATTAATTATGTTTCTTCTTCTTGAATGCCCGATGTGGGACTTCTCAACACGCCCCCTCACGTGTGGCAACTTTTTTTGCCTACACGTGGATCTTTTTGTCTGCGGGTGACGGTGAGCACGTGGGTTGATAGACCATTCACGTGGGTGAGTCGAGGCTCTGATACCATGTTAGAATCCATGGAGTTCCACCTGAAAACTAATTGACAACGAGGGGAGTAGCCCTGGAGCCTTATTAATTATGTTTCTTCTTCTTGAATGCCCGATGTGGGACTTCTCAACACAAATTGAACTTCAAACTTAAATCTGTTCTTATGGAGATTAAGAGGAATCCATAGTGCATAGACACGAAAAATGACAGGAGAATACAAATTTAACACTAAATTAAAGAATCGGTGTCAAAATCTGGAACATAAATTAGTACACGAAAAGTGATCGTCCACCCCTCGTTTGGGTTGGGTTGGGTTGAGGTTGGGGTTAAGTCCTTCCAGTACATATGATGGTTACTTGTAAGGTTTGGAGATCTGAAACTGACGACATGCTTCCAGATAGACTAGGATGATCCTCTATAACAGTGGAAAGTTATCTGTAAACCTATGCTGTCCTTTAGTCCAAATTTCTTTCATCCAACCATCTTCCATGTTAAAAACGTCCGATCGACATCTTCGCTTCATCTGAATACGTACATTTGTGCTAAGGAAACTTGTAACTCAAGGCAGAAAGGATTTGATGTTCCAAAACAAACTAGACATGGTCCCCTAACGAGCCCAATTTCATTTGCAACAAAACCATCTTGTAAACTCAAGTTGTTTTATGAGACCGTGTGATATGAGCAGAGTTACTGGCATAACTGAGAGAAGAAAGAGCTGAAAAGGGCAGTGCATTTAGAGAGGACAAGTCTCCAATTTGAAATTCAGATGATAATTCTTGATGATCATAACCACACAAGTACTAAGAATACTTATAGTACATATTCTGGAGTGTTATTAGCTAACAAATATAACCAAGTTCCTAGAAATTATACATATCCTATAGTCTTATTAGCCAACAAACATAACTAAGTTCCTAGAAACTAGCAGATAAGGAATGAAATAGGAAAAACTGCCTAGAGTTCTACTTTCTAACAATCGTTCTGTGATTATGAGCAGAAATCATGGAGGGAGTTCGAACTCTTCCAGTCACATTTAGCCCAAATAACTGAAGTTGATATTATGACATATTCTTGTCACGTCGTATCAGTACTTCCCCCTTGAAACTCGACTTGTCGTCAATCGGAAAGAAGGAAACTGACTCGCAAGAAGATCACAAGTTTTCGAGCTAGCTTCTGGTCAACCTTCCCATTGAACCAACAACTCGATAGTAAGAATCCCAAATTCTAGAACCCACCCATAAAGAATGGGCAGGGGAGCAGGCGAGGTGGCTGGTAACTATCCAAAAGCTAGACGTAGAAGAGAAACGCGAAAGATAGGGTGGATTTTAGAAGAATCTGGAAGTTATGTTTCATAAGCTACTTGTCCAACAACTATTTTTTCAGTAAAATGATGATATAAAGGATGAAATGAGAGTAATTACTAAGGCGATCCACCACCACCAAAACAGTATCAAACTTTACAGACTTAGGAAGTCCTATAATGAAGTCTTGGGAGATTTACTCCCGTGTTTTCTCTAGTACAAGGAGAGGCTGTAGAAGGCCGGCAGGAGCCGAATATGATACTTGTTTTGTTGGCATGTCAGACAATTCCAACATAATGCTTGACATCTTGCTTAAGACCGGGCCAAAAGAAGTCAGAAGAAACTCTATTATGAGTCTTCAAACACCCTCCATGCCTGCAGATAATGTGTCATGAGATTCCCATAAAAGTTTGTTCCTCAATGAATCACGATCTGGTATTACCATTCGATTCTTGTATTATGATTTTTTATCTGCCATATGAAAGTTAGGAAAAGAGGTGGAATCTCTAGATAGTGACTTCATAATTTCACTGGTGTAAAAATCCACTTTAGGAGCTTCCTTCAAATTCATAAAGTCTAATGCAACTGGAAGAGCCAAAGCGAGGAATTCTGCTTGTTGTGGACGCCTAAAAAGAGCATCTGCACCATTGTTTTCTTTTCCTGCCTTGTAAATGATGGAGAAATCGAATTGTAACAGCTTCATAAGCAACCTTTGTTGGTCGCTCGTACTAAACTTATGATCCAGGAGAAATTTGAGACCAAGATGATCTGTTTTAACTTAGAAATGTCTCCCTAAAAGATGATGTCTACATTTCTGTGAAGCTAGGACAACAACAAGCAATTCTATATCATATGTAAATTTTAAGCGATTAGAGGGAGAAAACCCCTGTACTAAAATTGGGAACCCGATAATTGCCTTGAAGAAGAATGGATCCAATTCCTTCAGCTGAGGCGTCACACACTATGGTAAAGAGCTGGCTAAACTTCCGAAGGCCCAAAATTGGTATTGAGATTAGGGCAGTTTTTAGTTTATCCAAAGCCTTATCTGCCTCTGGAGACAATCAAAATGCATTTTCCTGACATTTTTCATTGTCAGGTCAACTGAAAGTTGGCAACAAGATCATAATTCTGCACAAATGGACGGTAGTAACTTGTCAACCACAAGAATCCATGCAATTCCTTCACATTAGACGGAACATTCCACTCTCGAACAGCTTGAATTTTGTCCTCGTCAACTTAGACACCATCTGGTGAAACAATACCCAAAAAGGAATAATGAATCTAGCCAAATATCAGCATAGTCAACTCCGATCTGATGGTATCCTGAACGTTAATTAATCTTTGAAAAGATGGTTTCTCCATGTAATCCATCAAGGAGCTACTCTATTTTGGGTATTGGGTATGTGTCATGGAGGGTGATTCGGTTTAAATATAGGTAATCGACACACATTAGTCAGGTATCGGGTCTTTTCTTGACCAATAAAGCGGAGTTGGCAAAAGGGCTGAAACTGGGGCAATAAACCCAAAATTAAGTAAATCTGAGACCTGGGTTTCAATTTCAAATTTCTAGGAGTGTGGATATCGGTAAGACCTGATATTGGGAGGTTTAGAATTAAGAAGAAGGGGTATAGGGTGAGTTTGCGACTGAAAAGGTGGGAGGGACTCACGAAAAACAGATTGAAAACAATTCAATACTACTCCGTCCAAGCTCTTTCTCCCCAAGTTGACTTTTTGACTCGTACCTGGGTCACTTTGACCAGGTGATTTGGATAGCAAAACAATGTTTGATAGTTTTTTCACCGTGTTATAGAGCAACGTTTACTCTACAACACCGTGAAAAGATTATCAAAAAATTGCATCATTTTGCTATCCGAATCACCGGGTCAAGTGACTCAGTGAACAGTGGTAAAAGTCAAATCAGGGAGAAAGAGCCGGGACATAGTGCTATCTCGCAAGAAAAGTGTTGTAACGAAGGAGAAGAACGACGTAGTATGACATAGACAACATTAGTGCATTTGAGGACATGGTGTTGAAATTCATAAATATGAAAAAACAGGTTGGAGCAAACAACTCAAGTAGCTATGCCTAGAGGATAACCAGATAAAAAAAATCACGTCAAGTCAGTTTTTGCGTACCATGAGGAAATCTATGACTGCTCTTAAGGCCATATCTCTTGCATTGAACAATCTTCCATATTGAAAACGCCGATACAACATGTCACCATACCAGCCCTAAGTTCCATCTCATGATTGAAGTATATAGTGTTCCCCTTGTACTGGGGAAACTCGTGACTGGAGACGGAATGATTTTGATGTCTCATTATAAACAAGACGCGATCCCCTAATGAGTCTATTTGCACCCATTTCATTTGCGAGAAATCAATCTTGTAAACTCCAATTGTTTTGGGAGACCGTGCACAAACAAATAACTCAGGGTAACCAATCCTTCTGCTGTTATATATTCCAAATAGCCGCCTCATGTCTGGTTTCCTTATAGAGACAATCAAGAGCTCGCCTTGTGACTCCACCAAATAGAAACGTGAGTACCGATTCTCTGAGCCGAGTTCAGACTGAAAATCCAATACCTTCACTGGACTATCATCATACACACGAGAGCAACACCAAGCTGCCATATGACGTTTTCCATCTTTCGTAAGACCAACGGCGTATATATAGTTGTGAAAACATATGATGTCATTCCATTCTGTATATGGGCGTTGCTCACAATCCGTATGATATTCAAGGTCGGTGAATTGGGTTGCTCCAGACTTAGCAAAGAGGATTCTGTTGTACGAAAAATGAAGAAGAGCAATGCCATAGTTACCATTACTCAAAATAGGGTCTGCCCAGAAAACCACTTTTTCAGGAATGTCCCACAAGTTAGAATCTTGGGTTATGGTTAAAATGGGAGGAAAACCTTTCGGAGTAAGAATGGGAGGGAAACAAACCGTAGTTCCACAGATCAACCATGGATGAAATAATAACAAACGGTCCTTCTTTCTGGGGTGCAAAAATAAGAACCAGCCATGGGAGTATCCAACACAAATGGACTCGAACAGTAATCTTTTTGCTTTGCGGTTTAGGGGGTACCAATCGGGCTTTGTTGGGATAGAGGGATGATCCAAGAACTGGGGAGTTTCACGACGATGAATAAGTGGTGGTAGTGCAGGAGGTGGAGAATACAGGGAAGACGATATGTGTGATTGGGTAACAGAGCGCCACCGACTGCAAACTGCTCTGCATTGAAGAGTGTCAGCAAAGGGCAACTTTTTCTGAGCGCGCTCCAGTACATCAAAGTGAATGTTTGACCAATCAGACTGATTAAAACGACGGTGGTGCAAGCGTCTTATGCTGGTGCTTCCTAAAGATGTGTTTCCTCTTGCCCATGTGGCTATTCTGTGATATGTTCTTCTCCTCCTGTCACCACATGGATAGGAGGGTACCATTGTTCTGGTCCAGATCGAAGCTGAAAGAGGGTAGATTGTGCTGCTGATGCTGCAGAAAAGGAACAAAAGAAACCAAAATGCGTCATTTAGCACTCATTTTGAGTTTGGAGACCGTCTGGGGTCGTGTATGTCAGTTTAGCAGGGCTCACATAGCAGCCTTGATTCATCATACATCGCTTTTATAGGAGTAGTAGTCACGGTCACCCGAGTTTCCGACATCAAGCTTATGGTGGAGTGTGAGTGTGAGTAAGATAGGCTCTTGATGGAGTTACAGCTAGCTGTTATTATTCATAATGGGCAACATTTGATATTTCAGAGAGAGAGAGGAATCAAACAAGGAATTTTGAACAGATTTCTCCAGCTGAATTTTATTTGCATTAGCTCAGACTGCCTTGAGCTGGTTAACTCGTTTCATAAACCGTCAATTTTGTCAGTGTTGAGATCATTACTGATGCCTGCGGTTAGTCGAGCAGTAGCTGGAATCGACAGCTGATCCAGGAGCCAGGAACTCCAACCAGGATGCTGATTCTCTAGCTAAGCATGCTGTGAATGAGACTACTACTAGTTGCTGTATTTGAGCTTTTAATCTTGTTTTTTATGACTTATGTTGGATTATAGAATCTCCCCAGTTTGTGGGAGCTCTTTTGTTGGTGGCCCCCGAGACTTTGATCCCCTTAGTTTTTCTGTTTAATGTTTCCAGCTAATAAGAAAAAAGTTACACTAATTAGTACTAGGTCATGATAAACAAATGCCTTGCGTCTAAGAGCGTCAAACAAAAAAAATGCCTTGCTAGTAGAACTATCAAAACGATCTGTGGATTCAGGAAACAGAGCCCCGCTAACTACAAACTGCCTTGCATCTAAGAGTGTCAACAAAGGCAATGTTATCTAACATGTCCCAGCAGGTACAAAACAGTTAAAGGAATTTGACCAATCTGACTGAGTCCAGTGGTGCTAAATTGTGGTAGCTGCTTTTTAACTTGGCATCAAGATATAAGGACGATACATACTTATAATGCCGCTTCTAGGATGCTCAAAAAGAGAAACAAGCGGTCACCTTGCAATGAGGAACTGGGAACGAACGGACAAATGAGCCTTTAGGGACGAAAGGGAAGTTAGGGATGATGTATTAGAAGCCCAGACCAAACCCTATACATAACTTATGTGTTATTTTCCGTTGAAAGCCAAAAGTTGAAGAGTCGGCTTCCTGATCACAGTCTTGAATCGCCAGAAACCGAATTTCGGCTACCAGTAGATTTTGTCAGCCTCAAACACTTAACCAGGCATGTTTCGCTAGTTATGGGAAACAGGGATTTTGGACAGTTGGGGCAATCAAGGACACTAGTGCAAGAGTTGAGAATTAGGGAGACATTCATGTAGTAGTTAACAAAAGAACACCATTATCATCAAAATATTGACAATTAGGGGTACCAATGCAGTTTCTAAGGGTACTAAAATATTGAAAATTGTGGATAAAAGTTAGAATTCAATTGTTTAGACTTGAAATTTTAGGGCTCAGCAGCTAGGGCGGTAGCTCAAGTGGTAGAGCGCTGGAAACCCCTGCATGAGGTCGCGGGTTCAAACTCGGTAGACGACAAAAATAATTTCTAAAAATATGTTAGGGCTCATGATGATGCACAATTCCCTAAAATACAAATCTATCAAGTACACTAGTGCAAGACATTCATGTAGTTAACAGTATCATCAAAATATTGAAAAATTAGGGGTACCAATGGAGTTTTTAGGGGTATCAATTGTGGAAAAAATTAGAATTCAATTGTCTAGACTTGAAATGTTAGGGTTCATGCAGAATTCCCTAAAATACAAATCAATCGCCATTACCAACAAACAGAGATTGGGAAAATGTACTCATCACAGACACCAACAATATAACGTTAAACCAAAACTAATAAAGAGTACCTGCAACCAAGGAAGGAAGGAGGAGAACAACAGAGCGATCGAGCTAGGGTTCGCAAGTTTCGGAATACAAGAAGAGATCGATCAATTTCTACGTGGCGATGATGATGGTGGTGGTGAATCGGACTGTAAAATGTTAGTTCCTGACCTAGAAATTGAGAGATCTCAAGCAATTACAGAAGAAATGGGATAGAGACGAAGAAGAAGAATCGAAGAGAGATACAGAGAGAATTGAATTCCTTCTCTGTTACACTACCGGTGATATACACCATTTTTCACCAGGAATGGAAAATTACAAAAGCAACCCCTATAGTATACTAATTTATAAAACTTCCCTCAAACTGTTATTTAATTTCAATAAACCGCCTACATTCCAGACATAAAACTACCGCCGACGACGGTGAGGCCCAACAATGAGGCAGAGGAGCAACGGAGATGGCGGCGACAGAGGAAAGGAGAAAGAGGAAGGAATTACAAAGCATGCGATTCAAAAGTTCTACTTTGGTACGTTTCTTCTCTTTTCTTTCTGTTTTGACTTTTCATATCTTGTGATCGTGTCACTTTGACCCGGTAATTTGAATAGGAAAACGATGAAATTTTTTGATAATTTACTCTACAACACTATGAAAAATCTTAAAAAAATTGCATCGTGTTGTTAATCAAATCATTGGTCAAAGCGACTCAATGAATAGTAATAAAATTTAAATTAGGAATAAATAGAAAAAACACTAGCGATGTCATCTCCTTTGGTGTTTTTCTTTTTTCTATTCTTTTTTTTCTTTTTTTGAACCAAACGTTTTTTTGATCTAAACGCGAGTGTTTAATCACTTGGCTCCATTATTTCCACGACAAGTTTTCAATGATTTGGTACATCTGGAGCACACATGCCTGGATAGATGCGAGTTGCTGATAGGTCCACGTGATGGCGGACGAGAACTGTTTTGAACTATATACAAGATATATCGTCTATAGTCAAAAGACATAACTTGTCGTTGATAGAATAATCAGTGTTACATCGTTCTGCAATATGCTTCAATCTCATAATATCCTACTACTTGGCACGATAGTCTTAAAAGGAGTATTGTGGCTAACTCAACCTACATGATTTCTGTTCTGAAGGGACTTCTGTTCGACATCCACCTTAAGGGACTTCAGTGGCAACTCAGCGTCCAGTTACCTGCTCTGTAAATCAACGTGAACATAGGCTTCGTCTCCACCTTGCAAAGTAAGGAGTTGAGTGTAGCCAATTCATGTCACTTGACGCAACATGAAAACGCAACAGAGACGATCCTCGTCAATCTCAGGAAAGATAAAAAGTTTTCAACACTAAAAATTCATAATTTTATTGATAATAGGAGAAAAGATGAATCACACAACGGCTTACAAAATCGCTCAACTTTGTGCCACCATAGTTCATGTCCCTAAACGACCAGAATCATGTGCATCATTGTTAAATCTTGCTCATGGGTTCAACTTCAAACGGATTTAAAGGTTAAATTGATAACAATATCTCACTCCATTATGAGGGACGTGTTTTGTTCTTGTTCTTCCATGATTTCTCATTGAAATTATTGAGGATGTGAAGAAAATAAATGTACCAACTACCAACCCTAGAAGATGAACAGCCACAAATGAAGGATGATAAATCGTCTCTATCAGAAGAACAACTACACGTAGAAGTACACTACGTGTAGTTCGAACTCAAGGTTTGCGACCATAACCCAGTTGTTTGCCCGAATACACTGTATTGATGTGCCATATGGTTTCCTACTTTTGAATTCTTCCGATTTGCATTTATCTTCTAATATTTCATGTCTCTTAAGGTTTTACTACAATTGTCATCTTCCTATATATGCCATAGTACCAGTAATTAGATGTGATATTAAGTGTTGTGCGCCTCGGATTTATCAGTAGCTTGGTTTATGTATCCTCTTCTTTAGAAGTAAAAACTAGTATGCCACGTTTGAGTTGAGATATTACTAATGTTGTGTGTTCCATTGAACATGAACTATTAAAAAGTTTAAATAAGCAAGATTGAACTATCTTCCTGTTACCCTCCGGGTAATGATCGGGCACACACACGCACACCAACACGAAATAAAACTGATAAACTAAAATATTCTTCTTGATTGATTGAATAATCGAGGAGACTACAACTCTTTAAATAGATAAATAAACTGACCTACCCTAACCTTATACCTAACGGACCAATTTCGATCATCTAAATAACTTAATAATATAATTAAATACTAATAAATAAATAAATAAATAGATAATTCGGATACGGCTACCCGTATCAACTCCCCCACGCTTGAAAGGCACCTTGCCCTTAAGGTGGATGTCGAAAAATTCCTTCATATTCTTGCCCGGATCAAACGGACGCTTCACTACCTTAGGAACATCACTTTGGAGTCCCAAATCAACTTGAGGCCCAAACACCTTATTCAAAACATACTAAGACCCAAAAGAAATAATAAAAATATATGAAGAATTGAGCCCAAAGGGTAAAGTCAGCCCAAAAACATAACTCAGTCCAAAGTTAATGGGAAGGAAGCCAAGCTGATCCGAACTAGGCGGCTCAAGCAGAACCGTGTACAAGCCACGAACCACAACAGCGGCTGAATCGAGCCAGATCTGAGCCGGTTTCATCTCCTCGGCTAATTTGAGCCGACATTTAGCCTCAGACGGTAGAGAGATCCAGCGGGTTTGTTCGCCGGCTACTGGTGATTGTTGGGTGTTGGGGAGGCCGGCGGTGATCACTAGGAGGTGTCCGACGGGTTCAGGTGCAGCCGGCGGTGGAGGCGAATTCATATGGAGACCAGCGGCATTTGGCGGCTCCGGGTCGGGCAGTGGTTTTGCCGGTGGTTGAACTGTAACGGAGGTTGTCCGCCGGTTGGGTGTGGTTGCTTTCTGGTAGGTTCGAACTCGCCGGTGATCTAGTTTCGGTTTTTGCCGGCGATGACAGTGGTTGTCTGTGGGGTGACTGTGGGTATGGCGGGGATGGTGGATTGGTGGAGCTTGCCAGCTTCGAGGAAGAAGACCGGAGCAGGAGGTTGTTTGTGGGCGGCAGATTGCGGGCATTGCCGATCTGCTCCTGCTGGATTTCCTCCGGTTGTGGCGGCGGCGGGATCGGTTGAATATCCGGCTGCTGCAGGTGTTGTTCTTCTTTCGATGGCGGCGGCGGAATCTGTTCTTCATCTAACTGCAGTTCTCCAGCTCTGATTATGTGCTGGAGGCGACATAATTCATCAGTCGAAATTAACCTGAATTGATTATGTCTTGCCTTGGGGCCTTCTAGATCTGCAGTGGTGATGTACCCACTTGTTTGAAGGTCTTCCAGGTCTGCAATGGTGAGACAATTACTTGTTTCACCTTGCTGCGAGAGCTCGTCGATTTCGTCGAGGAGCGCTAGTTGGACCCCTTTGCGACTGAGATCGACAATAAATAGCGAACGGGAGATCCATAGAGTCCATGGGCGAGCGCCGCGAACAAAAGTCCGACCGACACTCTCAATGAAAATACCAATTGTTACCTTCCGAGTAACGATCAGGCACACACACCGACACCAACACGAAATAAAACTGATAAATTAAAATATTCTTCTTGATTGATTGAATAATCGGAAAGACTACAACTCTCTAAACAGATAAATAAACTGATCAACCCTAACCTTAGACCTAACGGGCCAAACCCGATCATCTAAATAACCTAATAATATAATTAAATACTAATAAATAAATAAATAGATTATTATTCGGACACGGCTTCCCGTATCACTTCCGTTCTTGGCCATCAATGAAATTAAACTTAGTAAAGATTATAAACCTATGGATATCTATCGAAGGCACAAACGAAAAAAGATGTCTACGTTCCGTGAGCAACAGCTTTGGGCACACAACGAACAAAAAGCTTCAGAAAACCAGACGGCGACAATGACTTCATGCTCTTTCCCAATGTCCCGGTGGCGGTCCTTTTCAGTTTCTTCTTCTCCTCGGCGAGCCAGTTCATGGTACTCTGCATCGGCTTCTTCTTCTTCGAAAAAGTGTAACTCTTCAGAAACATCTGTCGAGCATATCGATGTTCATCTAGTAATTGAGCCCTTTGTGAAGAGCTAAGACTAGGACCACTATTTTTGTTTTCCATGATTAAGAGCCTCAAGAACTCTCTGTCTGCTTCAGTCCATTGTTGCAACCTCATGTCTCTCTTGTCACTCTTTTCTACTGATGAAGCGGCTTGCGCGTCGATCAAACAATCTCCAGAAGAAGTCGAATTCATCGTCACTGCTCTGTTTTTAACTCAACCTTCAATGTTCTGTGGAGGTACGTAGTAGTGACTAGTGAGTTTAACAGAAGTTAATTGTTTCTTTATATAGTGCTAGTGAAACGAATCCTAGTTCGATTCGAGTCATGATAAGTCGATGTTTGAACTTGATCCACCACATGAATCAAAGTCTGCAGTGATAGTGTTTCTTAACCGAAGCTATTTCTCCGTGTTCCTAATTACAAGCATGGTAGGACTCGTTTGACACAGGTGGCGAATCACAGTACTAATCAAGCTCGCTGCTATACTTGGCCATATTTTCTCAAGTTTTATGCAAATACACATTCACCGCCCCCCCCCCCCCCCCCCCCCTTTCAGTTCGGGAAACAATACTTTTACCCATTAGTTGTGCCAAATTTCAGGGTATCCACACTTACTGCAATACTGCTTATGATGCCGCTAGTTTTGGGACAAATTTTCAGTCTTACAGTAATAGAGTATGGAATGACATAATCAAGGTATAAGTGTCCTGAAGCTTGTCACACAAAAGTTCCCTCAGGGCATCTCCAACCCCATGGGGGGAGGGGGAGGGGGAACGGGAAAATTGTATAAAAATACGATTCATGTCCAACCCCATGGGTGGAGGGGGAGGGGGAGGGGGTGCTATGGGGATAAATTTTGCCTTGGGTGAGGGATGGTTAGGGGGGATTTCCCCATAGATCCCCTCCCCCTCCACCTACATGGAATGATTAATCAATTGAAAATTTGATAATTTTAATTACATATACTAATATTTTATGATTATATTATGTATTATATTATTACGATTAATAAATTTTATTTTGTATTATTTAATAAAATTAATAATGTATTCACTATTGTTAGAAAGTATATTTACGAAAAACAGATTCGGAAAAGATTATTTGGAAGTGCTTATGGAAGTTCGGCCAATGTGTCTGAACAAGAATTCAATCCTTTCAACTAACGAAAGAACTATTTATGTAATCGTTGTTAGGTTGGTTTATTTCAATTTGTGTGTTTTATCGCTATACTCCTTGCATTTTGGTATTAGTGTTTAATTTTATTTCTTGTAATAACGACTTTTTCGTAGTTGTAATCGTGATTTTTTCGAATACTAGTTTTGGTTTGTTAGTATTATTTTAATTATTATTAGTAATATTAACATTGTTATTATTATTAACATCTTTTTTTGTGTGTCTGTGTGTGTGTATATATATTGGTAAACAATTTTGCATTTACTTTTTTTTTGTATTAATAATTCATTTTTAAATCATTAAATATATATTACAAATTAATTTTATGGGTGGGGGGAAAGAAATGGGTTGGAGACGACTAGTAGTTTGGGGAAGGGGAGGGGGAGGGGGAGGGGGAGGTGAAGGGAGGGGGAAAAGGCAATGGGTTGGAGATGCTCTTACAGCATCTCTATCCCGTGTCCTTCCTTCCCCCCCCCCCCCCCCCCCCTAAACTACTACACATCTCCAACTCATTTATTTCCGTCCACCCAACAAAATTGATTTTTAATAATATTTAAAAATAAGTTACTGATACTAAAAAAATTAAATACAAAATAAGTACCGATGTTTTCTTTATATGTAATTACTATATTTGTATCGTCATAATTCAATAAAACTGAAGTTTTTAACAGTTTTTTTAAATTATTTAATAATTATAATTGTTAACTGTTTAAAAAAAATAAGATTTATCGAATTTTCAAAAAATAAAATAGCGATTACTTTTCATAATGTTTTTTGAAGATCATAAATATATTATTAAATAATCGATAATACATTATTATTTTAAAAAAAAATGAATAAATATATTAAAATATACTAATTACATAAAAAATACATAATATAATCATAAAATATTATTAGGTGTAATTAATGTTGCCCAAAATTAATTTAATTAAGCACCCCATGTAAGGAAAGGGGAGGGGCATGTCAATAGGGAAATTCCTCCTAACCATCCCACCCCCAAGCCAAAATTGTCCCCCTAGCACCACTTTGCCCTCCTCCAATGGAGTTAGACTTGAACCGTATTATTATGTTGTTTTCCCCATCGCCCTCCCCCTCCCCCATGGGATTAGAGATACTCTTTGAAAGGTGTCCCTTGGGAGGCCTGACTAATTATCCAGGAAATCAAGAGTCTGGGTTCCGTTGCAATCCAAATCCCAAGTCCAGTAAAGAGACAACAAGAACAAATACAACAGAAGGAAAGAAATGTATTGTAAATGATAAGTATATATTTTCATTTCATTTCCTTTGTTTCTTTCGCAACAAATATATTTAACAAAAAAACAAAAATCAAACAAATCAATGCCGTTCGTATAGACAAAATTACAAGAACGCCTCGCTTACACACTCATTTATCTTGGGTGGGGATGGCCACTGGAGAAACCCCAGGCAATTTTAGCTATATATTGCCACTCTCTCCATCTAATTTCACTAAGTATTTAGTAATTCACAGCCGAAAAAATTGACCCAAAAAAATCACATCATGAGATGTCACAACTTCTCTATAAACACAGCATAACCACTTCATCACTTCGCGCTTCCCTTTTTCCTCTTCCCATCAACACCGCCTGCCGCCTTCCCTGTCTTGAGCCCGCCATTGGATAGCCTCCGCGATGGTGGTGCTGGAATCGCACTCCTAAAAATTTCAGGAAAAAACAAACACCAAAAGTCATTAAACATGCATCAACTTACCTAATGAGTGAAAGATAAGGTCTTAATAGAGGAGTGAAATGTCTGAATTGTACCTGATTTCTGATGCCTTGTGTACTACTTTCTTTGGTTCTGGTATCTTAGATTTTGATCCCAGCCCATTAGGGATCTTTGAAACCTTGGGAATACTATTTAGTTGTTGCCAGTGCAAGTCCGTCTCGGAAGAATCGCTCGTTGCAGCGTCGAAATCGTCGGGTTCATCGACCGCCATCTCGTACCTCATCCTATTCCCATCATTGTTTGGAGAAAACTTGGTCACATGTTGTTCAGGATATATCTTTGAAGGATCGGGTCTCGAATAAAACATCTGAGGCGCTTCTTCGTCTCTGCCTAATGCATTTTGCTTGTTTACCATGACCTTATCAACCCAACTACCAGTAATTGATTCTTTATCGTCGTCGATTGATGCCGCCGGGCTGCCTACTGGTGGCCATGGAGGTGAACTGATAAGAGATTCTTGACTATCTGAATTTTGCCTTCTAAGCTTTGATCCAGAATTGCTCCTAACCTGCAAACAGCATTACCAGATGAAAAAGGTGTTTCTTTTCTACTTTCGGTAAGTCAATGTATAATGTCAATGTATCTCTAAGCTTCTTCGCAAGAGTGGTCTAGCCAGTTTCACCGCAGTTTCATCAAAAGAAAGAAACACATATTCCTGTCCAAGTTGACTTCTTTCTATCTCAAAGAGAGGGGTCTTTTAAGAATTACCACATAATTCGAAACCATTCTTGGCATGTGGGGTTTTGTTTATGCCAAAGTATACGACGAACCAGTCAGGTGGTTACTATTCCACTCATAAGTTTAAAAGAGATCGGGAAAGAGGATACCTCTGAGTAATCATCTTGCCTCCGGCTACTTGAGACATCTGGACTCTGCCAAGAATGTGAAGGGGAAGAACCAGCAGATTTCAACCTCTGTCTTTCTGGGCTGCTCTGGGTAGATTGCAGGGAATGCACAGATTCCGTGTCTTTTCTTGCCAAAGCTGCCTTTAATGAAGCAATCTGGGATATCAGAAGAACAAAGTTATATTTAATACAAACACGCGTCTAAACTGATACAGGTCTTCACCCTAAAGAATCAAGTAATCTTAGACTACACGTGTAAACTGATTTTGGGTATGAGGATAGTGTGTACTTGCCCCTGCATTGCATTGTGATTGCCTTCTGTTTGAGTAGTTTGTTAACTTGGCAGGGTATAATCAGATTATGTTACTAGAAATGTCATACAAAGGAAAGATTGTGACTGATAAGAACCTGTTCTTTCAGCTCCTTGACATCTCCACTGTCTTTATTAACTCGAGCAGCACCAAGTTCAATAGTTGAAACCCGCTCCGCGAATTTAAGTGTGCTAATAGATTCTCCAACAGCATCAGGCTCCGGAGCAATGTGAACAAACATCAGTGTCTTGGCTTGCCCTCCTGATAAACATCAAGGCCAAACTAGTTGAATACAGAAACTGAAAATGGCTCATACTAAGCAGAAGTTTCTCCTTTTGAACAGAAGCTGAAGTTTCTTCTGTTCATAATGCAGGGAAGCTCCTAAGCAGATGACTGAACACAAATATATTAATGGTATCTATGAAAAAAGCATTGGTGAAAGATAGGATAATGTCCAAAAAATTGATTAGAGATTTGTTAATCCAAATAAGTTTAAAGGGCAAACTATCTATCTTAAAAAATGTGCTATTCCTATTTTCACAGGTCAAAATTTTCAATGGGAACTGACACTCGAGCACTTAATTGTCTACAAAAAGGTTTCTAGGCTTACCGAGTGAATCTTGCAACAATTGTGTTAGCTTGCTGTTTCTATAGGGGACATGAGCGTTCTTTGAAGCAAGAGAAGATATGACATCTCCTAAAGCCGAGAGAGATTTGTTGATGTGCTGCGCCTCTTTTAATCTATCTCCTACCACCTCAGATTTATCAACTCTTTCACTTCCAGCCAGATCTACAAGATGCATACTACCACGAATAATTGTCCCAGATGCCAGCTCTTTCCCTTGAACATGAACAGTGAGGCAACTGCAAGTGCAACAAATAAAGTCACATAAGAACCATAATCATTCAAGCAATTACATTGTTAGAACTTTAAGGCACTTGTTAGATTGCATTTGCAGGTTCCTTCCAAGTTCAGAGTCATGGAACATATAATTAGACAGAATAAGAGAAATGCAACAGATATCGAACCTGTGAGAACGACTACTGCGATCATTCATAGATGTCGAACTCACTGCACGATTCTTCTGCCCCAGGTTCATCAGACTGATAACGTCAGAAGTTGAAGAAACATGCACAAGGTTTGCATCAGGCACATTTATTCCATTTGGACTATTGTTACGGATTTCTAATGTGCTTAGGAGTTAAGGGAACTATTTAAATCATATTTATGGAGACAACAAAAATAATAATAAGAAGTTAATAATCGAGTAAAATGAGCAAAGGATATCTTTTATTGGACCCATCTGTGACGAGGAGATCCCTCACTGTCTCATTGTATATTTCAAGCATCTGAACAGAGACTTCATAGGAAACTGCGTCTTTTCTCTGTTCTGAGATCTGAAATAAATCACCCAATGCCCTGTAGTTTACACCTACGGTTTCCTTTGTAAGCTCCTTAGGTCCAGACTGTGAATAAAAATCGAAACAATAAACCACCAACACTTAAATTTAATACAAACACAGATGGCTGTGACCAAAATGTTCCTTGCATGGACCGCATACCATTGTATGAGTTTTTCCTGATCCTGTCTGGCCATAGGCAAATATACACACATTGTAACCATCAAGAACAGAGCGAATTAGCGGCTGCATGTCTGAAAATACTTCTTCTGCAAAAAGTTGAAAGCAGTTTAAGCTTAATAATAAATATAATTCCAGAGGAATAGGCCCAAGAATGGAAATAAAATAATTATTTGGACCAATTACGGACCTTGGGTTGCCGTTGGACCAAAAACTCTGTTGAAAGTGAAAGTTTTCTTTCCATCTTTTCCATATTTTGAAGGAGTAATAAGTGTGATACTTCCTTCATTTAAGTGATCCACCGAAATCGCACGATTTGATTGTCCAGGATTTAGAGGTCGCACACGACAGTATACCCTAATACTTCCTACTCAAAAACAAAAATAAATAAATAAATAAATAAATAAATAAATAAATAAATAAATAAATAAATAAATAAATAAATAAATAAATAAATAAATAAATAAATAAATAAATAAATAAATAAATAAATAAATAAATAAATAAATAGGGATATTCAGAGTCCCCGGAGCATCAATGCTTTAAGCTACTGGAAATATTACCTTTGAGATCTTGCACTTGATTGTACAGCTTGCGATTTTCCTCCAGAACTCTCTGGTATCCTGAAGCAGCATGAGCTAGACCTCGCAAATGTGTACCTAAAACAGAAAGACATGTATTAGAATGCTTTGTTTCCTTAATGATCTACACAAAAAGGCAATTTTTTGAACGGTACCTAGAGTTCTGACTTCCTCTTGATATTTGATTTGCAGGAATTGCACATCTGCTTTGGCACTATTAAGAGTATTTTTCAGATCCTGTGAAACATAAAAATCTTAATGTTAGTACAAAATGATGAAAGGGAAGGAACTACATACAACATCAGTCCTAAGACAGACCTGTATACTTCTATGTTGTCGTTCAACAAGCATTTTCTGCTTCAGAATTAAGTCTTTTGATCCTTCATTAAAAGCACCTTCTTTGTTTATTTTCTGCTCCAAAATTAAGTCTTTTGATCCTTCATCACAAGCATACTCTTTGTTTGAGCACACCTCTTCCAAATTATCAACGTCAGAGCCTCCATCTTCCTTCTTGAAAATTATAGACAGTAAAATGCGTCAGTTTCAAATATAGGCTGGACTATTCCAAACTAATCGCTGCCTCTAAAGTTCAAACAGCCAAGGACTCGGTCAACACCATACCTCTCTTTCCTTGGGCTCAATAGCATCCAACTCTCTTGGGTATGTTCTTGTCTGTTAAGTACACAAAGATTCATATAAAGGGTCAAAAGACTGTTGTGAACTACAATGTCTATGTAGAGGAAACATGTACATCAAGATATCACAAATGGGGAAAAAGGCAGCTTTAGGCTCTTCGGGAATTCCCGGTTTTGGTTTAGTAAGGGGATACTTGGCTTTTCTTTTTGGTTTTGTGTCACATTTAGTGGTTGAGTCCCATTCCGAAACTACAAAAAAAGGTTTCTTAAACTCAAAATCACCAAAAAAACATGGGTACCCAAACGCCCCCAATCTAGTTCCATCTGGATTGACATAAGCCATATAATGCAACTGACAAATACAGCCTAACTGCCTAACATACCTGGATATTTTGGCTCGACATGCGCTGCTCAAACTCCTCCATAACTTTTCCAAGCATATTTTCCACAATCTGTTAAGAAGATGAAAGGAAAATAATAGATTTAGCACAGGATAACCTTAGAAGTAGTATAGTGCTTCTCGTGCGTGTAGCAGTAATGTACGTGGCAAGTTCAGTACTCCTAGTATGGTTCACAGATTTCAGCTGATCAGTCTATAGATCCTAACTTCATGTCATTCAACAACTCAAATTAGGGAACATATCGACCAACATCAGTGTGTGCCCTGAGGTATTCCCATTCAATCTCTGATTGCAGAAGATGCTCTCTTCTGTGATGCATTAGTAGAAACCATATTTCGTAAATTCACTAGGTTTCATTTTTACTCATCTAGAGTCACATTTGCACTACTTGTAAAGATGTCAGGACAAATCATTGCATATAAGAACTCAATTATCCAACTCCCCTGCTACCACAACTTCATAAGACACTTACAATTGGAATTTCTTCTGTCTTCCTGTCGACAAGAAGTTCACGGACTAGCATATGCAAGGAGTTAGAGTTAACCTGACAACCAAAATGAAGATTCTCAGTGTTCCATTACTAGCATTAAAACAGTATAAGATTACATAAAGAAAGGAAGCTAGCTAGCAAACCATTTCACTGCAGTCATTCGCAAGATCACTGGACAAGGATAGCTCACTGCAAATACTGTCGAGAGACTTTTCACGGTTTAAGCTTCTCGTGAATGGTTCCGCAGTCTTCCGTACAAACGGCTTGCCGCAAGTAGAAGGTTTCGCGTTGCTATTATATCTCCACAAACCATGTGCACCAGCTGCTTTCCACTCATAATAAGACTTCATTGCTAGTACACAGTTCACAATCCTTGAAGTTTTGCCTCCCTACATACACAACACCCCCAAATCAAAACCTCAGACAAGAAGTTCACAATTGAACTTGACTTATCGAACTTCTACTCTATCAACACATTAGAACTCAATCAACTTACTTGTTCCAGATCAGAGGCTTCAAAATTCGGGAGCCCCATTTCCTCCACAGACACCAAAAAATTTCTTATGTTTTCAAAATATTGAAATGCAGATAGAGCTGCCCCATCAGGAACAATAGCAGAATCCGGCGGGGCTTCTACTACCTACACGAGGCTAACATATGAGAAAAAGTAAACATCATCAAGAAAAATGCATTTCACTCGAATTTCATGATCCGTATAGAACCTACTTTTGGGACAGCACTAGGCTGAAGTTTATTAAGCACATTGCAAAGGATTATTCCGCTTCTCAACCCAAGCCTAAATTCTTCGTCCGAAGGCTCAGCGGGGAGGTCTTTTCCCCCCACAACTCCTACCATCCTCCTTAACCATCCAGCTGCTTCATATCTTCTCAGGGCTGGCCAAAACACAACAAAATTTCACATTTCCACACAATAAAATCAATGCTATAAACTTCAATCCTAATGGGGAAAATCAGTTATTAGAAAGAAAAAAACCCCAAAAAAGTCATTGATAGTTGAGGAAACCATGATCTGATAAAAACCCAATTCAACATAAAATTGAAGCTTCCCCAAAACATCAATAGACAGTTTTCAAACACAATGCACTTCAATTCAGGAATATCCAGAAGACCCACAATTGGAATTTAACAAAACAGGAGATGATCGAAAGAATTAAGATCAAAGAAGAAACAAACACTCACAGGCCTCTTCGTTTTTCCTTGAGGCTAAATCGTAGTCGCAGAGCCTCTTCCCCTGCTGCTGTAGAACATCCGCCACAACCGACGCCATAGAAAACGGCAACCCACCTTCCGCCGTCGTCATCGGAACAGACCCAGAAGACTAACCGTTGCAAAATTTCAAAAATAAGATCAACCCACAAAAATCCTAATCCTCAATTACAAAACCCACAAGTCAATTTCGTTTCTCTTCACGGATTGTTCCAGAAACGAGAATGGGTGCGAATGTTGATACAGAGCGAAGCAGGGCTAGGGTTTGAGAGAGAGAGAGAATTGAAGGGAGATGCAAGTTAAAGGACGATTGGGAGAGATTTGAAGGGAGAGAGAGAGAGAGAGAGAGAGAGAGAGAGAGAGAAATGGTGGGTTTCTTCTTCTTCAGAGACTCGGCCTCTTCTTCTTCTTCTTCTTCCTCTGCAATGGCCTCTATTTCTCTCTCTGTTAATGTGTTTTTTGGTGGGTTTTTTTTTTTAAATTGTTTTTCTCTCTCTCTCTCTGAGAAGAAGCTTTTTCTTGTGTACCAGGTTCTGATATTAACCGCCGAAGCTCGTTCCGAGCCTCTCGTCTTCAACCTCTGGCAGTTCATATTTTGCGGTTCTGAGAGAAAATTTTCACAGAGAAAATTCACTACTTATTTCCTCATTCACCCTTAAGTTTGATAAAAGACACATTTACCCCTTTTTGAGAAATCACACTTTCACCCCTGTTATGCTTGAAACTTCAGGACACTTACAGCATGACTGTGACGTACCATTCTCTAAGAAAGTGAATTTGTCTCCAAACTATTATAAATACGGGAAAGCCTCACCAGACAGCAGGGATTTTGACACTGGAGTGGCACAATTTCTATAATCAAATTCTCTTGAGTACACTTTCATACTAAATGCAGGACAAAAATAACTTATTTAAAAAAATGTGTGAAAATATAATTTTTGAAAACATTAAGGGTGCACGTGCCACCCAGTGCCTCCATGTGCCTCCGCCATTGCACCGGACTACCGATGTAACAAATGGGGAGTGTAAATATTCTGAATTTTATAGATAGGAGAGATGAAAGTGTCATTTCCCAAAGTAGAAAGATTGAAAGTGTCTCTCACCAAACTTGATGGGGGTGAAGATGTCTTTTCACCAAATTTGAGGGGTCAAAATGTCTAAACCATGTAATTTTTTAATATTTCTTCCAATAGATTGGGAATCTTGATTACGGAACTATCTTTGGGTTTTGGAATCGAAAAAAACCAAATTGACCCGGACCCTGGTTTGCCAAAGTGACCCGTAATTTGGAACAAGCGGAACACATTTCAACTTCCTATTTTTCTCTTTCTTTCTACTTCACTATTCACCGAGTCAGTTCATCCGTGATATAATTAGCATAAAGATAAGAATCTTGTAATATTTTTCAAGTACTGTAGAACAAAGTTTACATTAAAACACCTTAAAATAATTGTCAATTTAAAAAAAATTATAGTAGCATTCCGTCCCAGCTCTTTCTATCCAAATTGACTTTTGCTACTATTCACTTGGTCACTTTGACCCGTTAATTTGAATAGCAAACCGACGTAACTTTTAGATAATTTTTTCATGGTATTGTATAGTAAAAGTTTCTTTATAATACGGTAAAAAAATATCAAAAAATTATATTATTTTGCTATCTAAATCACCCGGTCAAAGTGAACCAGATACGAGTCAAAAAGTCAATTTAGGTAGAAAGAGCCGGGACGGAGTGGTAGGAAGCAAGAGAGGTAATGAGAAAACTATCGTAAAAAGATCAGGCACATCTGAACCTCTTTTGTAATGGTAATTAATAAAAACCACTACTAAAATAATAAAAATTTAATGACAAGGGTCACCCTCATCCTTTAGACTACCCACAGCAGTGGTTTTCCCTTCCCCGTCTACCCCGCATTTATCCTGCTAAGCCTACTGAGTTTTGGATTACTGTGATATTCGAAAAATATACATGAAACTGTTGATATCAAACTAAAACTTAAGTGTCAATAAGAGATAATTATACACGAGAGATTGAGATGTACTAAATGTCAAAATCATGTTAGAACTAACTCGGGTCTCAATAATAATTAATAACTTCGATTGAGAGGGAGAGAGAGGTTGAGAGCTCATATTTTTATTTCCCATGAAGTTAACAAATCAGTTGCACCTTCAAGCTACAAAATGGGAAATAAATCAAGAAGATGAAGCTGACAAGAAATGTTGCAACTATAAATTCTAACTTCCCCCCCAATTAGATACCTTTTTTCCCACTTTGTCATTGTGGTGGTTATTATTATTATGATTATTATTATTATTATTATTATTATTATTATTATTATTATTATTATTATTATTAAAGTAAGTCAGAATCACTATATAAGAAATCATCCCTAAAACAAACTATATAAGAAATCAGACATGGTAAGCACAAATAGAGACATGACACTTCTTTAAACATCATAAAATGGTTGAGTGGTCAAAACCATATTTGCACATCTCTGCAACTAGTCAACGGCATTGTAGACATGTTTTCTACTGTCAAATGTCAAATTATCTCAATAAACTGAATTAGAGATCCAGATATTTTTAGACCATCAAAGTAGAGTCTAATTTTTGTATTAATATTGGTTAACTAATTAAGTGTGTGCTCATTTAAACCCACCCTAGTTCTTATTTGACACAAGTGTCCCAATTTTCATGAATGCTGAGAATTCTTCATTGTTATGCTACTAATGATAAACAACATTTCACACAAAAATTTATCATCGAAATCAAAACATATAACAGAGCAGTTGGGGCAAGTAGTAAGCGACTTGTGTCCCTTTAGAGATGTTGTAAGGTCGATTTTTCTAGGAACCATCATCTTGGGAAGGCTTCTTAATATATAGCCCATCTCAAAATTGTGAAAGCAATATCCCAGACCAAAGAAAGGAAAATCATACAGGGATTTTTGCTAGCATTAATCTTTTATTTGATAGCTTTTTCTGCAAATCATACAGGGATAGATATTTTTTAGTATTTAGGAACCTGCAATATTATAATTCAGAGCTACTAGATTCCTAAGGACTCCACAATTGAGGATTTTTCCGATACTTCAAAAGTGCAGCCCCTGCTCCTCTACCGATAACTTGTGTCAATCTCGTCGGCACTGTGTGAAGAGTTGACTTAGTGGGTGAGACTTGGAATCTAAGCGTCTGTTCCATTTAAGTCTTAGGTCTCAAATCACACGAAACTTAATTGTTATCGGGTCACTAAAGGCTGAACAAGACTATTTGACTATTAATCAAAGGACGCACAAGATATACCAGCCTCCACAGTTAAAAAGGATTATGAAGTTACAGTAGTTCAAGAGTATAGGTGGCACTCTTTTGAGTCATAACAAATCGGTGAAGGACACATTCACCCCCTGAGATTTGATACAAAGACACTTTCGCCCCTTCAAGTGGGAAATGCGACTTTTAACTCTTTTAATGCGCCAACATTCAGGATACTTGCACCCTCTAATGGTATCATTTCATTTTCTACAATTTTTTTTTCCAGAAACCACTACCAGTGGTAACCTCCACTCCCATATTCACAATCAATGAGTGTAGTTGTCTGAAATTATGGTACAATCAAGGGTGAAGTGCTTTTTTTTCAAACTAGAAGGGGTGAAAGTCTGTTTATTTAAACATGAAGGGGGTAAAAGTGTCTTCCACCAAACAAATTCTGATGTTTGAGTATGCAGTTCCAACAGCAATAAATAATTTTGGCAAAGGGAGAGGTGGGATCCATGCACATCTGTTAGCATAAAGGGCAGCCTAACTTTTTTCTTTCAATTGTCACGTTGTTCTAAAGAGATGGGAGACAGTAACCGTGTTTAGATTGTAAGGTTTTATGATCTAGAAAATTAAACATGTGTTGTGTTTGGATATGACGGTTTTGATTTTGGAGGTTTTAATTTTTATGTTAGCAAAAAGTAGAGAAATTTGGGATCTATAAATTTTAGGGTTGAAATTTTGGTTAATTTGGAGTTGAGATTAACCAAACATCTCTATCCAAACCAGACCCGTAGAAAAAGAGAGGAGAAGAATTGTTGTGTGAGAAAACAGAAGAAAAATAGTAGACCAACCCCCATTTGGTACACGGAAAGTTGGAACAACCAACTTATCCTTCCTACCACTCACCACTAATAAGACATGATGAGAGATGTAAATGTGAATTAATTAGACTACATCTCATGGACACAAGTCACACATCACCAACACTTAGTTCCTTTAATCACATGCATGATCTATGCATAACTCCACTCTATATTAATTAACCCTATTTTGAAAAATTACTCCTCGCTCCAACAGTTGCTTATATTGTGCTCTAGGAGCATCGTGGTCACAAAATTGCACAAAACATAAAATGGAGGAAACATATGTTAATTACAAGGTTGCAAGCGAAATACATTGAATATTGGGGGTGAAAACCTACTCTGAAGATCCTCACAGCTTCTGTCCTGCAAACATAGGAGGAGGTATATGGAGGAATGCGCATAGCTAACCACGACGCTTTACAATGGGTTGAACCCTAACCCCGAGAGTCCTCATCCCCTCTTGTCTCTTGACTCTTGAGGGATATCCTTTGCCAGGGCGGATGTAGCTAGAGACTAGTGGGGGCTACATTCACTACTCAACTTTTAAAAATTAAAAGTGTCATTATTTTATTTTATTTTATTTAAGTTCAGCCCCCACAGTATTTACACTATAACCCTCACTCAATATTACATGAATTAAAATTTCTCTTTATGTTATTATTTTTCCTAATATAGCATCTATAGTCATGAATCCCTGAATCCACCCATGCGTCCCCTGCCTTACAAATAGTGGAGGAGGTATATCGCCACATGTGGCTCAGCCAACCAAAATGTCTAAGCTGCCAATCGATCAACTTAAAAGTTTCTGCACCAGAATTTCTTAAGAGATGGATCCGAAGTTACAAATGTCAACACTCCAGATTGACAGCACGAAAGCCACCATAACACTCAGTCGTGTTGCCAATTGAAATGTGCCCAGGAACGAATTGCATAGAATATAGCGGAATAGGGCGAGCAAAACAATATCTGGGGGTAGGAAGTGTAATTCTTCAAAACAGGAAAAGCCAGAAAAAGTCGACTTGAAAAGTTCTCCTTCAACGTTCGAAAATATTCAAACGGTCCGTTCGGATCCGACCCTAGCAGGTTCGGACTTTTCGCTCTAAAATAGCCAACCAAAAAGTAACAACGCAAAATTCGGGTGCGGGCCCAAGCGTGAAACGGGTGGGACCCGGGAGAAAAAAAAAAAAAAAAAAATTCTCGAAGCCGGCAGAGAATAAGCCTGCCGGCGGGAAATCAACCCCTCCTCCAACCAATGGGACCCATTCCCGCGTCTTTTAATCCCCGCCAAGAACATGTTAAAAGAGAGAGAGAGAGGCCTTTGTACATGCGGTTATGATTGTAACTAGAGATTTATATCAAAATTAACTCTTAATTTTTAAGTATATTTAATTAAAATGAAGTATACTTTTCCTTTTAATAAAAAAATAACTCATGAGTGGTAAAGCAATTCAAAATCCGTGCATCATATCCTGAGTTAAATTCTTGAGTTCGAACTCAGTAAACGACAAATATGCAAGTCCAAAAAAAAAATCTCTCGCGAATGGTAACATTGTGGAAGTGAAAAGAAGTGACACCATTCTTAAGGGCGCATTCAGAATTTTTATCTATATAGAGTTAAATTTCTAAAACATAAAATGTTCATAAAAAAAACATTTAATAATAATTATTATTTAATTTTAGTGGTGGCTAAGAAGTATTTAGAGGGCCGCTATGCAATCACCATTTTTTTTTCACACTTCAAGTTCACCTCATACGTGTAAAGATATGATTGTTAATAGTATTTATTTTAAAATATTTCTATAATCACATCACCAATAAAACATTCACATAATGGGTGAACGTGAAGGGTGAAAAAAAAATTGTGACATTTAGCATTTTTCTACTATTTAACATACATAATATAGAGTAAAATTGCAATTTTCACAAGTTGAGTTGGAGCTTTAACTCCCGCAACTCTAAATGTACCCGTACAATATTTATTCGGAATTTAGAAAATCCTTCCACAGTGTCAGTTTATGAAACCAAAGTTCTTTGTCATCAGTTATAATTTATCTGCTCCGTGGTGAACTTCCTTAATCCTTATACTCTGCAGGGGACTCGAATCCTAACATATAAAGGGCCGACCATACCATACGATAAATGGCTTATGATACGATGAGCGACGCACCAGTTTCCAGGATCATTGCCGTAGATAGACCTCAGCAGGTGACTAGACGATCGTCTCGCTGGGAGGATTTCGTTACTTAGTCGTATGGGCGTTTTTAGCTAATTTCATTATTTATGGGACGTTGTCTTATTTTATTTTTTACCATAGCAGTACCTTTAGTTTGTCTACCTTTACAGTTTGAGGAAGACTATTTAAACAATTGTTATTTTGTTTTGGGAATTATTCAGAAAATTGCTCCAAAAACTGTCTCCCGTTTTTCCTCTCTTCTCCTTTTCTTCTTCTCCTTCTTCTCCGATTTCTCTGGTTTGCTTCAATTGTGGTACTCATCCAGTACCAGCTTATCCGCTCTGGCCTCACCGTGATATGGTCTCAATTGCTATATGTGTACTTATAAACAGAGTATAATCACAGTAGTTTAAAAATCATACGACACTTTTCTTTAAAAAAATTGAAAACTGTATAGTTTACTAGTGATTGGATAATTTTTTTGATAGTGAAACGGCGATTATCTGGGTCTGATTGTATTCAATCTGATACGCGTTACATGCCAATGAAAGTCTAGCGTCAACCCTGAAATTATAAAGTCATCATAGAATCAAACATACCCCCCACCCTCACCCATTTTCCACCAATGTGGGATAAACCCTTGGAGCTTCGATAGCCTTTTAATTTAGCCAAAAACTTCTATTAAAAGTGGTCTTTCTGGGACCAAATTATCCAATAATGGTTTTTCCATCCACCTAAAAGTGAAGATAATCTAGGCCCTTTTGTCTTGTGAGTGATTGAAAGACCACGTGCTTAGGTAGTGAACCTCCATGCTTCTTCCCCTTCTATGGACCCATATTTAATCTATTCTGAATTTTCCTGAAGATATAATGTACTGATGCCTAGCTTTCCTCCTGAATTAAGAAGGAAAATGTCTTGTAATATGGTCAAGGGCCACTATCTTTTTCAGAAACTGCATTAACAAGCAAGATTGCTTTGGTAACTTTACCAAACACTTTCACTAACTATTGATTGAAATGTCTCAAATAATGATGATCAAAATTACCCAACAATCTTCAACGATGAACGTTTTTTTGTACAATTTTGTGTCCAAGCTAGTAGGCCAATTTGTCCTTTGTTCATTGTTTCAACTCATGTCACCCACTTACAGGGTAGGGGAATGTTTAATTTTCCAAGCTGTAGTGACATGTTGGCCCAACCGAAATTAGCCATATTTATAACCCTTTGAATTTCATTGACATTCTTGGCGTATTTAACTGACAGTTACGCATTTTGTTATATGAAACATAGAATAATGCTCTATTAAGCCTCACCTGTAGAGACCTACTGTCACACCGTTGAGTCCCTTAGACGAGAACGGTGCACCGAGTGAGCACGTTGACTCGGTGTGCTACGAGATTGAGCAACAACGTGGTCCGTTCGTTGCTTGGCTTGGGTTTCTTGTTGTCAGTGCAACAAGACACTTTGTGGGGTGTTGGGAATGGAATTGAGAAGGAGAGGAGCTCCTTGTAAACGATCGTTGTGTGGCTGATTTGCTAGCAATCTGTTGAGCTTGAGTGCTGGTGATTGTGAGCTACGTTCAGGTCTGGTTGTGGGAGTTTTTCGTTAGCTTGCTGCTGGAGTTGGCTCGCTGCTCATTGCTCGCTGCATTGCACTGAATGGAGCCGATTCAGCGCACCAAACTTGCTGGTTCGTTGCTGCTTGATGTCCCGTGCTGGTGCAACGTGTTACATAGAGTTGTAGCATGTTAAATGAGTTGTCTAGACCATGTAATGTACTAAATTTGTAGCTCTGTTTCAGAGGTGATTTAGCACATTTTTTAGTGCATATAATGGGCTAGATAGTGGGGAGAATGGAGATCATGTGTTTGTCCATGATCTGGGTAGTTACTAATTAAGGTAACCGGCACTACTTTATAGCTAATTCCTGCACTTGTTTTGCAGCAGGTTGAGAGGTGCACGAATTTGTACACAATTGGAGAGCTTGAGAGCTTGAGAGAGTTTTTTATTTGAGAAATAAAAGTTGCACGGTTCCCCTAAACACTTGTGCATTTCGTTCAAACATCGGCTCAACTATTAACCCCGTTGGTTCGTCCGAAAAGGCTGAACCGAGTTGAGAACTTGGTGCCGCGCATAACCGATTTTAGGAATTTAAATCTAACCCTGTGACACCTACTTAAGTTCAAATTCAAACCACTTAAGTGACTGTCATCCTACTCGGCTAAATATAAGTTTAAAATCTAAAATGAAGACTCGTTTGGTCTAGCGACATCGGAAGTGACTTCGCCAGTCGTCCCACACTGTGCTTAAGAGACCCGATCCCTTTGTTTAGAGCGTAAAATCTCTCATTTTTTTGCTATAATTTATAGGCTAAAGGTGGGATATTCGAAATCTTAAATTTATTAAACTGGCTAGAAGAGTTGATACGTGAATTATTAGTTATTTCATTAGGTTATTTATTATAATAATTAGTATGTCCCGTAGTGTAGCCCCGTTAGGTCAAGGCTAAGTTATGGTTTACCAATTATCAATTTAAGCAGTGTAACGTTTGATTATTACTCAGTCCATAAATAAGAATATCGCTCTCTCAACCCTAATCTCTCATACTCTCTATTTCCTAAGCTCTCGTCTTCTCTACTCTAAACTGTCTTCTAAATCTATCTTCTTCTCAAGTTAACGATACATTAATCGTATCAAGAGTCCTCCAACTGAGTTATAGTAGTAATGAACTAGCTCGAAGAGTTCTACAACTGAGCTACATGCCAAGTTGTGAAATCACTGCTTTATTTCAGCACTGATGTTAGGTAAATTCTTGTCAATCTTTCAGGAAAATGTCTCTTTTCCAAAAGTTATTATTATTTAATTAGCTTTTGATTAAGACTTTAAGTTGTGGTGATCCAAGATGGAACAAGTTGCTATAATACTACAAAATGGCCCCCAGAACATGATACATAATCTCTTTTCTGCTTACTTTATTGCAAGCCAGTTTTAGAATAAGGATATCATTCCAACCTATAAAATCCCTATGACCCAGGGTTTTGCTTTACAGACAAACAACAAGAAGGAATATGAAAGTATTTTTTTGTCTTTCAAAAGCCAATTTTGTGAAAGACATGTTTTTGTTTGATCCGTTTGGACTGTATAAAGAACATTAATAATTATAATACAATAGCAATTAGTCTAAGTTGAGTTACTGAAGACTCAACCTTGTCTTAAACCTCTAATTTTTGGAGAGGAAAATTAGATCAATTTTGAAACATAACTTCTAATCGTTCAGCAATCTTGTGATTTAACATATTTGTTTAAAGGTGATATTTTTACTCGAAACTCGTTTGACCTCCTTTTGTGTGTGTTTTGGGCCGTTCAAAAAATACAGTGTCAAAAACAGTATTTTGCTATCTTCTATAATTGTTTTTTCCGTGTTTAACATGTACCAAATTGGTTCTTAACTTGAGGACTGATTTCCATATTTATCATGGATTTCCTGAGATTGAAAAATTCTTTGCTAGTTTTTTGCTTCACGATTCCAAGGGCACAGATGCTCTTCGAGTATACTCACTATAAGAACTTAAAAGTCATCTTTCGTGTTCAAGAATATGCAAATTACACAATTATTGTTAATGCATCTCTCAGGAAAAAGTACAATGATGCATGAATCTATTTCTCGAAATGAGAGGCTTGATCATGACAATTTGCTTAAAGTTTAAGAAGTTTAACAAATCAAAGTTTGTTATGAAATATGTAATTGGACTGATGTGAATATCCACCACATAGTTGGGTGTATTTTATATTATTATATTCTGGTCCACAAGCCCACCTAATGCCTATATAAGGAGGCTTAGGGTTGGAGAATAAAACAACTCTCAATACTCTTCTCCCTACATCTAGTCTCTCTCTTTATTTCTCATCTCTCGTCTTCTCTCAATTCACAACACGTTATCAGCACGAAAGCTCTGGATAGGAGATTTGAAGATTCAAATCACTAAGGTATTACTTTAATTTTTTTTAGTCATATTCGTAAATCAAACGATTAAAAAGAGGCAAAAAAGAAGGGTTTGCTGCCTTGTGACAGTTAAATCGTTTTGAGACGCCTTCATACTTGATCTGATAGTTAGACTAAAAAAAAATGAATTTATTTTATTATTTAGAAACCTACTCGGAGATTAACTATGTTTACTTACGATTTCTTTTCTGAAAAGTTAAAAGGTCAAAACCCTATGAAAATCTATGGCGGCAGTTTATCACCCACATAGTCCACCATGCATAGTTTTCACACTTTCACTAGTGCATTGGTGTTAGCTTAGATTTATGGTCACTTGTTGGTACTATGAGTACCTTGCTTCTAAATTTTTCTGAAAATTACAGTGATCACATGTGTCTATGATGATGTAGATTCAGTCCAACAATTTTTTTGTTATGTGTTTTTTTTTTCTTGTATTATATACGTGTGAACCCTAATTGAAAAAAAGGGTCATATTTATCATAGAACACCAGCGGGAATAAAACTTGACATGTGTCTCATGTCTTACACTACTACAATTCATTTTTACTTGTTTACAAGTATTGATCTATCCACTAAACCGGCAAACAGTAACAAACTGGTATATGTTTAGCATTATTTTTTGAGAAATGACGATTTTTGTGGGTAAATATAATTTCTTTCTCGTCCGCCGTGTTGTTCTTATAGACAATCTTATTTCAATTATTGTTTATTGGTTTTGGTTGAAATACCATTAGAATATCCTGAAAAGGTTTGAATCTTTGCCCTTTGTATGGATCATAAATAAACATTTTGCGTTCTTGTAATAGTTTATTAGTTATGTAATATTAGATCCTCCTGAAGAGGTCTAATCGACCACTAGATATCGATCTCAGTTATCGATAGGCTTACAAAAAAAAATGTGAATTACATGATTATTTGTTCGTAACTTGAAGTTGCGACAGGATTTATTTTTATGACTTGTAGTCATAATATATTATTTTTTCATCTCTTGAAGAGATGTCACGCGGTTTTTCTATAACCTCCAGAAGAGGTATTAGTGAATAACTGATGTATTGGGTTAAGCTTTATGCTTACACAATTATATTTTCACGCCAGAAGCTGTGAACTATATGATTACCTAACCGTAACTTCAGGTTACAGCACAATTTTTTTTATGACCTGAAGTCATAACATGATATTAAAGGCCTCCTGAAGAGACTTAGAACTTTATTCCTTTAACCTCCTGAAGAGGTAGCGTTCCATGTTCTTTATTTTGGTTTACTTTATGCACTTAAATTTTATGTACTCCGATTTTTTTTATTTCAACTTATTATGGATAAAAATCAAATCTCCGGAAGAGGTTTGGTATTAGCTGTACACATTCATACATAGCCATGTAGTTTTGTTCCGGAAGTAACAAATTACAAACAATGTCTCATAACCAGCAGTTATGAGTTTCATAACCTGAAGTTATGATATATTTTACTTAGTGTCTCCTGTAGAGATTGCTACAATTCACATAGTGATCAACCCTCCTGAAGAGGTTATATTATGTTTATTTCTTGTATCATATATGCATATTTTTTTTTATCTTCATTAGTACTTTGCCGTTATACATTTGTTATTGATTCAAGTAGAGCATCCAGAAGATGTTCTTAGTCCATGGTTGGACAAAAGCATTTTATATGCATAAAAGTGATTTTCATACCAGAAGTTATGAAATTGTGATGATGTTTATAACATGGAGTTATAAAATAACATCAAAAGATCTCCCTGAAGAGAGAATCTACAACCACTCGCTTTTAAATAAAAGTATTGACATTTATGTCTCTTTTTGGGTTTCTTGGCGAAACTTTGATTAGAGAACTACGGCGTCCAAGAGATTGCTTATTGTCAATGTTCTTATTTGAATTTGAGGTTTGGTTTACACAAGGTACATATGAGACAAATTGATGCCTGAAGCATCAACGAAATATCATTATGGTTATGATCATATTGCTCACGTCATGAGGGGGAGAATGGGTCCCATTACATGAGCCAAAATATCATTGTCTCTACGGGTATGTACTAATGCAAAATCCCAACAAAATGGATAGCTTCTCGACTAATGGGTGTCAGGTTTGGGTATACACTTTAAGCATAAAAAGGTTGCTTGTGTAAATATGTTGATCCCCCAGCAGAGGAACATACATCTAAGCATCCAAAATAAGTTGGGATATGAATATATTGCTCTACAAGATGAGAAAACAAGATTGCAAGGAAAATCTTGAAAGATTGTCATTAGTATGGATCAAAACCAACGTTGGTAACCAAATAGCCCTGGAAGAGGCATATAGCTCTGAAAGTAGCTAAAGGTACCTTAATACAATCTTATGATCCTACAATTAATGATTATTATATTAAGCGCTATACAAATCATATGGGTTAAAGGAAAAATTGTTGACTAGATAATGGCCAAAACAAAGTCAACACACGCATAAACTATTGCTCGGGTTACATAATTATGTAGAGCAAAACGTATAGTACTCAAAGTACTAACAACCCGAAGCATAATTACAATATATGCGAATACTACATATCCGCTGTTCAGCGTGGGATCCATGTAGATATTACAAATCCGCTACCAAGCGTGAGATATGTGTCCGTTGTTAAGCGTGGGACTTATGTTTGGGATATATGTCCGCTGTTAAGCGTGGGACTTATGTTTGGGATTATGTCTGCTTTAAGCGTGGGACTTGTAAAATGAGAAACATGATATATGGGTCATGATAAATTCTCATCAATATAATCTTCTCGTGGTGAGAATGATAATAATGTTGTATTAGTCTCGGGGACTAAGGAACAACAAAATATGAGTTGAAATGTAATTAGTTACAAATACGATCGTACGAATCACAAATTTGTGAAATTCCATGGAGATTGGTTCCCATGAGAAATATTATTTGCCTGAAGTAAATCAAAAAGTGTACACTCGCGAGTAATTTAGGTGCATATGCATTTTATCAATTATGATTGTTAATTATTTCTTTTAGATTATTGTTTTTGCAATGGATTTTGTTTGTCAGGTACAAGGATATTCCAATGAGGGGGAGATCCAATGAAATGCTAAAAGCGCAACACTCTTTTTCCTTCGCTACGGTTTTTTGTCCCACAGGGTTTTTCCTAGCAAGGTTTTAACGAGGCTTGCGAAGATTATCCAGATGCGTTCCAGAAGAATGTCATCACCGATGCTTAATAAAATAGAATTCACCGATGTACTCTTTTTCCTTAGTCATTGATTTTTTCCCACTGGGTTTTTCATGACAAGGTTTTAACGAGGCATCGTAGTGGTGAATATTCAAGGGGGAGTGTTATGAAATATGTAATTGGACTGATGTGAATATCCACCACATAGTTGGGTGTATTTTGTATTATTATATTCTGGTCCACAAGCCCACCTAATGCCTATATAAGGAGGCTTAGGGTTGGAGAATAAAACAACTCTCAATACTCTTCTCCCTACATCTAGTCTCTCTCTTTATTTCTCATCTCTCGTCTTCTCTCAATTCACAACAAAGTTTTTGTTATCTAATGGTTTTTTTTTTGAGAAACTATCTAATGGTTTCATTATAAGGCAGCCCCATGTGTTTTAAGGTAGCTTCATGAATCTAACTAGCTATTTCTAACAGAACATGCTTGAATGAGCTAGATCATTATCCATCTTAAGAATTCAATAATTATTTTGGTATCAACTGAAAACATGAAAAATCATCTGAAGATAATAATCTCGGCAGAAACTCTAGCTAAGCTTAATAAAGCGGAATATATTTTGTATGTGCTGAAATTGTAGACTATTAATTTTCTCACTTGACTATAAAATTTCACTTATACATGCATGATTTCTGATTTAACATAAAATAAACATGATTTCTTATTAATTTCAGCTACAAAATCCTTAATCTTGAACATTCTATAATTGCTTCGAGATTATTAAGATCTGCAGATTTTTGGCTTAAACTTTTATCAGATACCGAATCAAATTCGATACAAAAGATTAATCCCAATTCCAATTAGATGACTTTTGCATTTACAAACATGCACACAATGCAAGTGTTTGATTAGGGTAGTTCACTTAGAAAGAGTAACCCTCCCTCATCACCCAATGAGAGAATGCTTTTTCTATAAAAAACTTTATCATGCC
Source organism: Linanthus parryae (assembly GCA_023055425.1). Lineage (NCBI taxonomy): Eukaryota > Viridiplantae > Streptophyta > Magnoliopsida > Ericales > Polemoniaceae > Linanthus > Linanthus parryae. Next base: position 8,223,141 of record JALGPY010000002.1, read on the forward strand.
AAACAATTTGTTTAATTTTTTTTGGAGGACCCTTTACTGACATAGTAAATCTAGTTGGAGAAAGAGAGATGACTTGAAACAAAATAGAAGTAATTGGGTCTAAAGGAGGAGTTGTGGATGGGTTTGTTTTTCTTTATGGTTCAAAAGTTAACATTTTTAATCAAGTGTTGATCCCTATCTTATTCCCAACTCTTCATTAAGAGTAACTTTCATTAATATTGTAAACTAGCTAGGATGGTCCCCTGATATGGCTTTGAAAATAATGAAATGATTTTAAGGAAAATGAAGGGACCGGGGACATGCATATGCTTGTCATAAGCACTTTCCTCTCAAGTCATTGAACTTTGATATATGACAACTCAACATTTCCAGAGATAACACATTATTCATTACTCTCGAGTCTATGGGCCATAGAAATATGAAACTGGAGTAATTTCCAACTAATAACTTTTTTGCAGGAATTAAAATCATAAGAGTTCACCAAATTCATTACTCCACAACTGCCACAAGAATCAGAACTAGCGCCGAGATTCTTTCTGCTTGTTATACAATTAACAAGAACGTGGGAATAGCGAACTCCAGAGAACGTATAACACACACTACTAGTGTATAGCATTTACCTTTCCACTAGATCAGAGCGCGTATAGCACAACAGAACCAACAAATCGAGTACCTAACCCTTCAAGAGTGGCTAATTAAGCCTAGACGAAGCATGATATATAGCTTCTGCATGTAATTTAATTATTTTCGTAATATTCCTGAAACTCATGAAACTCAAATGGAAGAGCCGTTTTTCATTGGGACAAATAAAATCAAAACAGTTGTATTATAAGTATCTTAGATAAACATCTGAAGGTGGAGACTAATGTGGTGATTATTCGGTGAAATGACAATGTTGCAAAGGGGGTTATAACTTATAACCATATCTTTTAATGAACCCTAGATTTAAAATTCGATAAGGTTGGACGAAAATTCAGACTTGCAAATGATGTTTATAACCATATCTTTTGTCATTTTAGGATCGGCTAGTTTAGAATGGCGCTGCTAGGCTAAGAAATGGAACCTTCTCAGGGATCTGATCGTGCTCTGATACACTGATACCATCCAAGAGTTCAAGAGCATTCATACCGTAGGAATCAATAAAGAGAAGAAGAAGAAGAAGAAGAAGAAGAAGAAGAAGAAGAAGAAGAAGAAGAAGAAGAAGAAGAAGAAGAAGAAGAAATTAGTAATAAAACACAAAATCACTCACATAAAAAAATAACAGTTCTGAGTTCTGACTCACATACACCAAGTGTGTTGTGCATCTAGGAAAGAAATAGTTGTAAAATGAAAAGTACACAAAACCACCACAAGGGGGATTCATTCGAAATATTTAAAGTAGAATACCTCATGCCTATTCACTCCATAATAACCATGCGTCGGTAAAACTCTTGTTTCTCTTATGCCGAGAATCTCAGACATGGAACGATCTTTTAAGTTGAAAACACCAAGAGTGTGATTCCTGTCCCAACCAGCATCAATAAAGTGCCGAAAATAGACTGTGTTGCCTCTGTATTGTGGAAACTCGTGACATGAGATAGACAGAGTCTGATTCTCCATTATAAATAACACACGGTCCCCTAAAGAATCCACTTGAACCCATTTTTCTTCTTTAAAGTCCATCTTGTAAACTCGACACGTGTTGGGACATCGAACCATAGAATATTCCTCCGAAAGACTTAATTTCAGTTTCTTTGTCTGACGGTGAAACTTTATTGCATCAGGTCTTTGTATAGCAACCAGCAAGAGCTCGTCTTCTGAATCCACCAAATGTAAAGTAGACACGCGGTTGGGGTGATCACGTGGCGGGTTGCTGAATTTAGGTTCAAAATCCAATATCTTTCTAGGTTTGCCGCAATTCCAATCCCAAGCAACCAGATGATGGTGATCACCGTCACTGCGAGCAACCCCATAAATAATGTTTTTGAAGCATATAATATCATGCCAAGTTATAGGTCTCACCTGGTCATATTTGAGTACCCTGAACTTTGACCCTCCACGAGCCTTAGCGAACAAGAGCCTACTATCGGAATTCTTTTCATGTATAACGACGATGCCATAGTCACCACTGGCTAGAATATGTTGGGTGCCCCATATAACGATTTTTTCAAAACCTCTATAAGGATACCTCTTAGGAGTTGCTACATAAGGAATGCGAACAAAGTCTTGTGGAAACAAGGGATGAAACAAACTTAGTCTCCTATTCCAGCCCAAAAATATGAACCACCCACTTGAAAATCCCATACAATGACCGAGTTCATCAAGCATAGATTCTGATTTGTCACTCAGTTGGTAAAAATGTGCCTCAGGAGATGTGACATCCAAGAACCAATTATAAGGTCGATAGACCCTTCTCCAGATAATTAGTGGTCTTAAGGGGGAGGTAGGTGGAGATTTGAAGGAAGATGAGATGTGGGCTCGCGCAACAGAGAACCATGTACTGCAAACAGTTTGGCACTGCATGATAGTAGTATCATTCAAGGGCAACTTGTCATGAATAGATTCCAATAAACAATGAGGAACACTTGACCAATCTGCCTGAAGAAGCACTTTTGATTTGTTGTGTGGTTGAGACTCAACTGTCTTCTTCTTGTTCTTCTTCTGCTGCTGCTATGGAGTCTTCTCTTCTGACGAATGGCGGCGGCCAATAGTTGTCGTCGTCGTTTCCTTGCAATTAGGTTTGGCTTGAGGAGGCTCGAGGGAGACATTGGTGCACTGCGACGAGGTAACAATCAATCAAGCTTCAAACATTGTGGTAAAATACTACTACAAGTCAAACCTAGTGAAAAAGTAAAACTATGTCGAGCAACGCAAAAGTCAAAGGTTACCTAGATCAAAGAGCACACTCTCCTGGCAGACAATGCTGAATGGGATCACAATAAGGGCTGCTCTCTATAGAATTCGAACTCCTAGAGGTGGCTTCTTCAATTCATTTGAGTTTAAGGAAATTCGTATAATACATTAATTTTGAATATATTTCTTATTCAATTAATGCAATGATATATGGCAGTATATTATGGTGGTCATGCCAGCATAAGTCGCTTATATTTGTACATAAATTTAGAAGTTTTGACTATGTAATACAATCTTCACAATAAGGCGTTTTGGGGAGTAGCAAGAAGCGAAGAATTGAAAGAAACATCAAGGAAAATCATTCCTCCCGGAAAAAAAGAGAACGGAAAAATCATGAAAGGCGATAGGGTTTATAGAAATTAATAATCAATTAGCTCCATAACATCTGAAAATTATGTCCACAAGTCACAGGTATGTCGAGTAAAATTCTTTAAGTGTACTAATGAGGTCCTTACGAGATTGAAATTTCCAATTAAGTTCTCCAAGCATTCCATTTTATGTATTATCACCAGTTACTCTCTGTTGAATCGGACCATTTGACTCTTATCAACCCGTTGAACCGACTCTTCATTGCTCGTTACCATAGATGGGGTGTCTACAAAAAAATTAATTAGTTCAACAAATATATCTGATAATTTATTCTTGATGTAATACTCGTGATCTACAACTCTAAAAGTGACTTGTTGAAAAAAATGACTTCTCGCTATGATTTTCAATTTTTCTACAGTATTAGAACAAGTTGATGAACGGTTTACAAAGGCCTAAAGAGGAGACTAGAAAAAGAATAGATGAAGTGTAACAAGATGATCAAATCATCATCAAACCCTATAATAACTTACTGTTAGTACTCATATGTAAAACACAAGAAAGAAAGAAGTGAAAATACTAGACATACCTGTGAGTAGTCTACTTCGGTGTAGTACCTATAGAAATAAGATGAATGAGAATATTGAAAAGATAAACTTGCAAAAATTGTGATTACAAATTGATATAGATAAAATATTAGATTGAGGTAGTAATAATGGTAAAATTGAATAATTATTGATTTTTTGAGGGAATATAATTATTAAATATCAATAATTATTAAATTGATAAGTAATAAGTGTAATATTGTCATGACAACTAAAAACTGGTGTAACAATCAAGTTAGCTGGTGTAAGAATCATTACCCAAAAAATCAAATACTACCTCTCTTTCTTCTCTTTTAAGCTTACTTTACTTTTTGACACTATTCACTTGGTCATTTTGACCCGGTGATTTTGTTAGAAAAACGATACACGAATTTGATAATCTTTGCATGATCTTGTAGAGTAAACTTTACTCTACAATACTATGAAAAAATTGCCATAAAATTACATCGATTTGCTATTGCCAGAAACTTACATGGATTTGCTATCCAAATCTCCGAGTCAAAATGTCTCAGTTACCGCCTTACCGGTAAAAAAGTCAACCGCAGTTGAAAGAGAAGAAAGTAACAGTATTTATTTAATTTTTTCTTTGAGAAACTAGCTAAATTTATTTTGAGAAAAACTAATAAAATATAACTTTTATTATCACCGAAAAAGGTAAAAGTCGCCTAAAATTAGGCAAGGGTAGCGGATCCTTATTGAGATTTCCGTATTTTGAAATGGCAAAAAAATAATTATATTTCTATCTATTCTTGGCTGACCTACACTCCTCCACCACTCAGAACCACCTCCAAACATCAACCCACCATTGGCAAAGGTCGCTACCGAATGAGCTGCTGCTCCATCGCACCCACCACCAAACGGAAGAGCGAATTTGATTTTGCCAAATGAATACACAAAGATAAACTTGCTGCCATACCGGTTGGATAGGTTCCCTATAAAAGCACAAGTCGACAACTAAAAGAATAACTATTTTTTAATCATAAGCAACTTTTTCCTGAAACTCAAACGGAAGAGCCGTTTTCATTGGGATGATACAATCTTTACAGTTTGATGCCCAATTAAATAAGGTGTTTTGGGAAGTAGGAAGAAGCAACAGATAGAAAGAAAAATCGTGAAAAAGACCATCTATAAGGTTCATAGAAAACACAATAATCAATTAACTCCGTAACATTCCAAAATTAATCAGTTCACAAGTCGGACTTTAATAGCTAAAATTTAATTAGTCGAAATATGACAACAATTATAAAATTAATAATAGCTAATATTTCTTAAAAAACCTAATAAAATACTCAGCTAAAAAATTCGCTCAAATCGGGTTTAAATTGAAATTCTAATTCATAAAGAAACAATCATTGAAACTAGAAAAATTGATAATTTTTGCCTTTAATGTCGAATTTGGCTAAAACAGCGTGGTACTCGTGACATAGTGACGAGTTCTCTTTTAACGCTGTCAACGAAACAAGCCGTTCGTGAAAAACTCGCATTCGATTCGGTAAAAGCTCGTTCGTGTTTGATTCGGTAAACGAGCCGAACTCAAACAAAGTTTTTCTGTTTGACTCGAGTTCGTGTTCGACTCGTGTAGCACCCAAGTGAAACGAGTCAAACTCAAACTAACGATATTCGGTTCGATTCGGCTCGTTGATAGCCTATTCTCTTAAGAATGACATTTCTAGTCAAAATTATGTGTGGTTCGACCCGAATCTTGCAACCTTCAATTTTACCTCTTATTCTACGTTTACTACTTGAAATTATAGCAATGGCATCACATTTGTTTTAATTGGTACCATTTAACAGCGTTTTATTTAATGTTACTCTTAGGTACCTCTTCTGCAGGGATATATGTATTCATGTTGTATATTTACATGTTTAAAACGTTTAATGCTGCAAACTTAAAGGAGTAAATATATAACGTTATTTTTTTACCCCAGTTGCAGTATTTTTGTAATTCTACTATAATTGCTCTGTGTTTTTACGTAAGGCAGCTTTAATATTAACGATGCTATCAAAAGCGCACATATCCCCACGCCTCTTCAACACCGGAAAGTTCAGGCGCCCTCCTCACATTTTTGACCTCCAATTCTGAAACATTTCACCCTAGATTTAGTCGAGTGGCGCCTTTGAATACCATTGGTGTTTCTGGTTCAAGCGAAATTGAGACTGGAGGCATATCTGAACAACGATTACTCTCTATAGATTCTTTGAACATTAGGTATGTCTCTTCCCCTCTTTCCCCTCCCTGTTTCTTGGTTTGTGATTTATATACGATTGCAATGCTGCCACAGGAGACCTGAATACCGACTCTCAGGTTCAAGCATGATTGCGCCCTGGATACCGACTCTCTGGTCCAGGTGCATTCGAACAGACCTAACACAAGAGGTATCTCGCTCCCCCTCAACCCTCTCCCTTCTTTTTCTCAATTTCTGGATTTGTGTATGCGATACCTGAATTTGACCTCTCTAGGGTTTTGACTTGGTTTGAGATTTCACTCATATGCTGCTTACGATAAATAGAAAACCAGGTTGAAGATATTCATTCACTTTATGCCATCTTCCTCTTCTGCTCCCTTGGTTAGTTGCCCTGATTTGTGTAAGGATTTCACTCCCTTGGTAGGAAAATTTAGAAATTGTGACATTGTGCTATAACCTAAGTTTAAACTCTATAATAAGTTGTAGTAATTAGGCTAAAGTTTCAGCTTTTAACTGATGAAATATAGTTTTGGTGAGATAATTGTCTCCTACAATGTTCTTCCAGTTTTTGGACCTTTTCAAGACACTGGAGACTGATTTATTAAAAGGAAACTCCTTTGCAACTACCTTCACATTAATTTCTTTCAGTGTTTCAATTATGTGGTCTTATTTCATATTATGGTGCACTGGGATTCGGTTATCACTTTGACAAAAAGAAGGATTCAGTTATCACTATTCATTGTTTGTCATCTCATTTTCTCATTAAGGTATTGGTATGATGCCAATGTTGGTGATATGGAGGAGGGGGATCTTTCACTTTGAAGGTTTGATACTCTCTGTTCTTTGTTTCCAATCTAATTTGTAAACTGTGTTGCTTTTTGACTTTCTCTTTATTGTTCTTACTGTAGATGACATGCATAAGCATGGATACTTGACGAGTTTCTATGGTGATCCAAATAGTAGCCAACGACACAACTCGTGGACTTTGTTGGAGCGTCTGCGCCCCCCACGGACATCCCTGGTGTGTGATTGGTGACTTTAATGCCTTTTAGTCTGTCTTGGACAAGGAAGGAGGAAGAACAGTCTCTTTCAGTCAGATAGAGAGTTTCAGTGGCAATATTCACCGATTAAAGTTACGTGATTTAGGCTTCTCAGGGGTGGGGTACACTTGGTTAAATAACCAAGGGAATGATCAGAATTTCATAGAAAGACTTGAGATATGTTTGCTTACTGAATTCTGGATTGATTCTTTCGGTTGAGGTAAGGTTGGATCATTTGATTGCTGAAGGTTCAGATCATGTTCCGCATCAGGTGACTTGGAATTTAGGTATCATAAGAAACATTTCAGTTAAAAGACATTTTCAATTCGAAACCTTGTGGATGCGGGATCAACGGTGTGCTACTTTTATTACTGAAAATTGTTCTGCGCCAAATAGACTAGTGGACGGTAAACTTAAGGATCTAGCTTCGGCTTTGTCCTCCTGGAATAGGGAAGTGTTCGGTTATGTGACAGTGTCCAGTCAGTCGCAGTGGTAGCTGAATCAAAGGTTATCCGTCCTATTTTGCAGTTACTGTTACAAGAGGAGGAGATGTGGCGACAACGATCCAGGATGACTTGGATGAGAAAAGGTGACCAGAATGCTATTTTTTTCCATCGTAAGGCTTCCATCGTACATAATATGAATTGTATTGAGGGAATTTAAGACAATTCGGGTTTATGGACCACAGAAAAGCAATAGGTTACTACTATTCTTGAAGGTTATTTCAGAGATATTTTTACGTATTGAATTCGCAGAGAAATTAGATGGAGCCTATGCTAAGGTGTGGGGGGGGGGGGGGGGTGAAAATGTCCTTTCTGCTGAGCAACGGGCTGCTTTGGAGTTGCCGTACACCATTGCAGAGGTCCGTGAGGCTCTACAACAGCTCGGGCCGTCCAAGGCCCCGGGCCTTGATGGGTTCCCGGCAGTTTTTTTTCCAGCGATTCTGGAGTTTAGTTGGTGGCGAAATGGAGGAATTATGTACAAGCATTCTTAATAGTGATGGCGATGTCTCGAAGCATAATCATACTTTGATCCCATTGATTCCCAAGATCTAACAGGTAAGGAAGTCTACAGATTTACATTCTATTAGTCTTTGCTCTACGATTTACAAGATAATCACAAAAACCATGGCAAACCGCTTGAAACAAGTTATAGATTCTATTATTTCAGAAAATCAACCAACTTTTGTTCCAGGTAGATTGATTACCGATAATACTCTTACTGCTTTTTTAGTTATTACATTCCATGAAGAATCGGAAAAAAGAGAAAACAGGATATCTTGCGCTCAAAGCTGACATGAGCAAATCATATGATAGAGTTGAGTGAGATTTTCTTCGTGCAGTTATGGAAAGAATGGGGTTTGGTTATCGCTGGATTGAGTTGGTAATGAAGTGTATTTCAACCGTCTCATACAGTCTCATTGTTTACGGAGAAGTACATGGTCATATTATTCCGGAAAGAGGTTTACAACAAGGATTTCTCTCTCTGCTTACCTCTTTCTTCTTGTTAGTGAAACATTATCTCGATGTCTAACAGCTGATGTGAAGGAAGGGAGGCTCTCTGGCCTTAGAGCTTTGCGAGGAGGGCCAATTGTTTCTCATCTTTTCTTTTCAGATGATAAAATTTTGTTTAAAAAGGCTATTGCGGATGAAATCTCTGTTCTTCGAGCTATTTGGATTACGAGACTGCATCTGGTCAAGTTCTCAACATTCAGAAGTCCTCAGTTATTTTCTCTGATAATGTTGGATAAGTTGATCGATTTTCTCTTAGTGCTCTCTGTGGCGTTAAGCTTGAGTCTCAGCATGACACTTATTTAGGCTTCCAAACTCAGATCGGAAGCAGTAAAACAACTGCGTTTAGTCCTCTGTTAGAGAAAGTTTTCAACAAGATGAAGGGTTGGAAAGGTACATCTCTATCCACAATTGGGAAAGGAAGTTCTTATCAAAACTGTAGTTCAAGCGCTTCCAGTGTATACAATGAGTTGCTTTTTGTTGCCGGAAAAAATCTGTCAAGATATTGTGTGTGTTATTGGGAGGTTTTGATGGGGAGGTGATGAACACAAGCGTATAATACATTGGATTGCTTGGGAAAAGCTAGAGGATTATCGCCAAAACTGTGACGTCGGCTTTCAAGACTTCCAGGATTTCAATAAGGCGATGATTGCTAAACACACGTGGAGGTTTCTTCAGCAGCCTAACTCTTTGGTTTGCCGTGTCTTAAAAGCAAAATAATTTCGAGATTTTTCTTTGCTTGATCTAAAAGTTAAACCATCATCTCAAGTTTCAAATGCTTTTAAAAGCATTCTTGCAGCAAGAGATCTAATAAAGAGTGGGCTGGTCTGGAAAATAAAAGACGGCAAAAACGTGAAAGTTTTTGGTGACAAGTGGTTGAATATGCCGGACACTTTCAGTCTTATTACTACCTTCCCCACCCCTACCCCCGGAGCTAAAGATTTAAGGGTGCACGAGCTGTTAAACGAGAACTCCAACTCCTGGAATGAAGAAAGAGTAACAAAATTGGTATGGCCAGTTGATGTTGATGAAAGTTTGAGAGTCCCGATAGTTTCTAATGGCGCTGCTAATTCATTTTATTTGGTACATTCGGATGATAGTCACTATTCAATTAATTCGGGTTACAAGGCGCAAAGGAAGTTAACTGTTTCTAATCCATCTTCTTCAAGTCTCTACTCTAATGGTTCCTGGTCATGTAAGCTTTGGAAGCTTAAGCTTTCCAAAAAATTGTTAGTGCCCGAATGGAGAGTGTGCCATTGCTCTCTTCTAGTTGCTAGTAAAATCAGATCTCGGGGTGTGAATGTTCCTCTTCAATCCCAACTGTGTGATTAGGAGGTAGAAACTTTGAACCACCTGTTTGTTGGTTGTGCTTATTCCAAGGCAGTGTGGAACTTGATGTTAGGAGATGCTCTTCTTCGTGAAAGGAAAGAAGATATTAGAGAGTGGGTAGTTAGTTTTCTCACCAAGGAAAACAGGAACAATTGCGATCTCTTCGTTCCAACGTTACGGGCGATTTGGCGGAATCGAAATGATAAAGTGTTAAAGTCTGGTAATGCTTGTTCGGAACAGGTGACAATTCGTTGCAATGAGTATATTTTTTACCCCCTAGGTAATGATCAGGCACACACACGCACAAGAACATGAAAAGTAAAGGAGATAAAAGGAAGAAACTGATATTGTTCTTGATTGATTAATAAGCTGGGAGATTACAACTTTTAAAAAGATAAATAAACTGACCCTAACCCTAGACCTAACGGGCCAAGCCCGGATCGACTAATTATTAAATAACACAATCAAATACTAACTTAAATAAATAAATACGAAATAATGATACGGATACACACACGAGGGTTTTAACCTCAACACACACACGATAAAAGTAGAAGAGACAAAAGAGACTGAATTGTTTATTGATTGATAAACTAAGAGAGATTACATCTTCTTAGATAGACAAATAAACTGACCCTAACCCTAAACCTATAACTAACGGGCCAAGCTCGGATCGACTAATTATTAAATAACACAATCAAATACTATCTTAAATAAATAAATACGAAATAATGATACGGATACCGTATCAACTCCCCCACGCTTGAAAATCGCCTTGCCCTCAAGGCGGATGTTGAAAAATCGCTTCTATTCTTGCCCGGATCGAATTCACGTCGAACGGTCTTCAAAGGCCACTTCGTAGTCTCAACTCACCACTAATCTTGCCCGGATCAAATTGGCGTCTAACAGTCTTGAAAAGCTTGGGTTGTAGTCCAACATCAGCAACAAGCCCAATTTTTCTCTGCCCAACAAAGAAATGAGTGCCAAAAGAAAAATTAGGCCTAAGTAAATCACTTGGCCAATTGCAACTTTTAGCCCACCAAAAGAAGTAAACCCACTTAAAAATTTAAACACAAGCACATAAGTTGGGTTGGTCCAACGCACGAAATTAGCCCAAGGTAATGAGCCCACTGGAAAAAAAGCCCAACTGTTGTAAATTAGTCCATTCTCTGTTGCCCTAACAACTAGCGACTGAGGAAGAGGACCTGGTGGTAGTGGCGGATCCGGTGGCTGTGACGGCGATGGTGGCAGCGGACGGATGTCGCCGGAAAAGGCTTCTAGTGTGGGCGGTGTTGGATTGGCTGGTTGGAGCACCGTCGGAGAGAACGGCGAATGCGAGTGACACGAAAGAGGCGGCGATGGGAACGACGTGAGGTCGATTGGGGCTTTCGCGTTCTGGATTGCCGTCTGGAGGGTGGTCGGATGCGACAGGGGCGGTGGTTGTGGCGGAATTGGTTGGCTATCGGCGTAGGTGGCTGGTGGCGGTGACTCTGGTTTCGCCCGTGTTGCGAGAGACGACCGGAGATGCGGTTGATTGTCTTCTATGGCGTCGGGAGGTGTTCGATTGAGTTCGCCGGAGGGGTCGGGTGGCTTTGGCCATTTCAGATTGACGGGTTGGGTTTCGGTCACCTTCTGGAGTGCTGTTGATGGCGGCGGGTCAGGTGGAATTGTCAGGTTCTCATGGAGCTGGTCCTGTGTCTGGGAAGACGAGCGGAGCAGCGGCTTTGGCACCGGTTCGCTGGAGGGGGGTTTGCCGGTCGCACCCGAGGCTTCAATATCCGTTGCAGAACCGTCTTCGACATGGTTTCCAGATTTGGTTTTTTTGAGCACTTCAACCTCTTTGTCTTTTGTAACAGTATCCTTGTCTTGCTTGTTGAGTGTTTGTTTGTGAATCAGCGGTACCTTGTTGTCTAGCGGCGGGAGTTCGTCGGCTCTGATAATATGCTGGAGACGGCAGAACTCATCAGTGGAAATCAATCGGAATTGATTCCGTCTGACTTTGAGGCATTCCATATCTGCTCGGGTGATGTACCCACTCGTTTGAAGTTTTTCCAAGTCCGCAATGGTGAGACAATTGATTGTTTCACCTTGCGGTAGAGCTCGTCGATTTCATCGAGGAGCGCTAGTTGGACCCCTTTGCGACTGAGATCGACAATCGCGAACGAGATCCATAGAGTCCGGGGGCGAGCGCCGCGAACAAAAAGTCCGACCGACGCTCTCAATGAAAGCACCAATTGTTACCCCCTAGGTAACGATCGGGCACACACACGCACACGAACAAGAAAAGTAAAGGAGATAAAAGGAAGAAACTGATATTATTCTTGATTGATTAATAAGTTGGAGGATTACATCCTTTAAATCGATAAATAAATTGACCCTAACCCTAACCCTTGACTTAACGGGCCAAGCCCTGATTGACTAATTATTAAATAACACAATCAAATACTAACTTAAATAAATAAATACGAAATAATGATACGGATACCGTATCAATATTCAGTGGTATAAGGAAGCTCAATTTACCGACAAGTTCGAGGAAACTTCCACTCAGCCGTCAGATAGCAGCAATAGCTTCTAGAGTGCACCACAGTCTGGGTTTGTTAAGATAAATGGGGACGCGTCCTGGATGGAGTAGAGTCCGGCTACACGAATAGGCGTCATGATCAGGGATGAAGTTGGGGGTTTTGTGGCAGCGCGACAGAATCGACTTCTTCGCCAGAGATCGCCGTTGTTGGTGGAACTTGCAGCATTGTCGGAAGGTTTGGCCTTGGCGGGGAATCTAGGATGGCAACGTATATGTTTAGAATCAGATAGTAAGATGGCCATTTCACTGCTTCGTGACGTAGATGCTGGAAGTAAATTCTCCAAGGAAGCCATATAAGATTTGTTTGAAAAGCTACAGGAATGTGAAGGCCTTTTAACAAAATTTCAAGTTGTGGAATTTTTGCATGTATATAGAGAGGGTAATGCTTTTGCACACCTAGAAGCAAATAGAGCTTTGGTAGAGGACAATATTCGTTACTATTCTCAAACGCCGGATTGGGCGTATCATGTTTGCAGGTTTGATCTTCGAGAGTGACTTCCCCTTAATAAGATTCTTTTTCCCTCAAAAAGAAAAAAGAATTGAAAGTAAAAAATAGGACATGCACCAATTATTTTTAGGGTAAAAGACAAAAACCACCCCTCGAGTATGGGGTATATACAAAAAAACCCCTCGTGTTCGGGGATATACAAATACCACCCCTGTCAGATAACAAGGCTGATGGTGAATTAACGGATGGGCGAAAAGACTAAAATACCCTCAAAATTTTTCAAACTTACATCACAATAAAACCCACTCCCTGCCCTTCTTCTCCACATTTCCGAACCCTCCTACCTTATCCCTTCCTCTCCCTCTCTCTCGCTTTCTCCCATCTTCTCTCCTAAGTCCTAACACCACCGTCTGGTTCGAATTCAACTACCAGACCAACATGACGGAAACCACCAGACCCAGAAGGGTGAATCAACGATGGAGGTCGGTGGAGGAATTCAACTACCAGACCGCTCTCGATCCGGTCCGGCACCGGGAGGAGGGAACTGAATCCATCCGAACGAAGAAGGCGCCAGTCAGGTCTCCGCCGCTGGAAAGTACCTTTCGGGGTTTCTGTAAGCGGCGGCGGCGTTTGATTCCCCCTCATAACTGGTCGATTCCTCTTCTTCTTCTACCGTGGTGTGCCCTAACAAGAACAATTCCTTTTCCCCCTCATAACTGGTCGCTTGGGAATTTAGGGCTTTTTTTTTATCTATCAGCGGCAACAACATGGTGTGTTAGTGATTGATTTCAACTCGCAACCAATACAATTCATGGAGGCTTTGGAGAGAGAGAAGGTTATTCGAAGGTGGAGAAAACCCAGATCTGCTTCAAAATTGAACCTCTCTTCGTCTTTCGATCTCATGGGTCTGGGGATCGCCGTGAAACCACTACGATTCCATGGTTTTCGCGAATTTGATAAGGGAACAGGGGTTTGGATCTAGCAATCTCGTCGTCCCCTGTTGCTACAAGTTACGCAAGTGGGTCAGAAGGCGAAGAGGATGTTTTAGATTACAGCAATGTTCGTCCTATTTGCGTGAATCCCGATTGGGGTACTCGTTTAGATGAATTGGAAAAGCGACTTGTGAAGCTTATTGACAGTGGAGATTTCCGGCTAGCCTTAGTATGATTTCTTATCCTTGTTTCTTCATTCTGTAATTTGTATCACCAAAATTTGATCCCAGTTTCTACAAAAAAAATGTTATTGTTGTTGTTGTTGTTGTTGTTGTTGTTGTTGTTGTTGTTGTTGTTGTTGTTGTTGTTGTTGTTGTTGTTGTTGTTGTTGTTGTTGTCGTCGTCGTCGTCGTCGTCGTCGTCGTCGTCGTCGTCTTGCTGGTGGTGTTATGTGGTGGTGGTGGTCTTGCTGGTGGTGTGTTGGTGGTGGAGGTGGTGGTGTGTTGGTGGTGGAGGTGGTGGTGAAGAAGAACACAATAACACCAAGAACATAAACAATAATGAACACAAAAACATAATAGGGGCAAAATGGTCATAAAAAAGACAGATTGCACCCCCATACTAATTGATAGTAACAGAAGGGTGCTTTTCGTCTAACGTCCATCCACTGACAGGGGTGGTCTTTGTCTCAACAGGGGTGGTCTTTGTATATTCCCGAATACGAGGGGTTTTTTTGTATATACCCCATACTCAAGGGGTGGTTTTTGTCTTTTACCCTTATGTTTAACATACGTAGAAGAATACACATGAAGGGTACTGACCATCCAGACTTGAAAGAAATCGAGCACATTGAGGGAGACATTACACATATATTGATATACCATAAGGGTATATATGCAATTAACACTTTAACTTAGTATCTTCTATTTATTTCCTTTAGAAATTAGGGCACAGTGATTCGAGAAACAAACACCAACACGGAGAACGCAAAAGACGATTTCTCTTGAGCAAACCCTTTTTGTCTGCGGCGTTGGTGGTGGCCGCGGCTGCCGCGGCGTTCCAGGTACTTTTAACCGTGTCACTCAGTGCAACATCTAGATTTATCCTCATTGTGTCAAAACCTAATCGTAATGGAAAACGATTGGTCAAATATTCACCGTGATGTACTCGAGTACATTCAGAAAAAGTTACCCCTCCCTGATATTCTCCGATGCCGAGCCGTGTGTCGTGCATGGCGCCATGTCACTCGAACACACATCTCATCTGCCCTAAATTATCCTCCACAAACCCTGTTTCTTTACGACAAATTCGTCCAAGGTGATTGGTACAATTATTTCTTCAATGTGACTAGGTCTGGGCCAAATTTGTTTCTCCATGAACAATTATTTTGTGGAGATGTAGGAGTAGTTTTTGTTGGATACTCACATGGGTGGTTTTTATTTGTGGACAGAGTAACACGAGGCCGTTTATGTTTGTTTCATCCCATGTTATCAACAACTGCTGCTTGGTTTCCTCCAATCTCTAGTCCAGATGGGAAAATCGGAAGAGATATTACGAGAGCTGTTTTATGGGGTGACCCTATTTCCACAGATGGTAATTATGGCTTTGTGGTTATTGATGATGGTATGTCCCATCCACAAGTTCTTTTTGCCAAATGTGGATCCACCCAATTTGTTCGACTCGATGATAACCAGGATCCAGATGCCCAATGGAGTTACCCTCCCTCGTAATGATGATCATCGTATGGTTTCTTGGGATTTCACTACTAGTGAAGAAGGAGATGAAGATTCCATGCCGAGAATGGTATTGGATTTTCGACCTAAGGTCAGAAAACCGCCACTAAGCCCATTGGCTGAAGGAAGCACTTTTTATGTGGTGGAGTCAGAAGGCGAACTATTGTTTGTTTCTGTACAGATACCCGAAAAAGAAAAGATGCAAGCTATACAAGAGAGAGAAATGATTGGATTTCGCGAGCTGTGTGCTTATGCACGGTTTTCCAACATGTGCAGAGTTTACAAGATGGACTTCAAGGAAAAGAAATGGGTGGAGATGAACTCGTTAGGTGATTGCGTGCTATTTTTAACAATCCCTCCAGGAATATCTTTCTCAACTCAAGAATTCCCGCAGTATCCGAAGAGTTCTATATACTATGTCTCTTATCTCCCTCTTGAAGGTTTTAAACGTGTCATTGCCGTTTACAACCTAGAAGATGATTCAGTGAAGGAGGTAGAAATCAAGTGACAGCCGCGTACTTTCAATTTAGTAAGCAGTGTTATTACTTGTATACTTTCATGAATCACTCTCTAAACTTGAAATTCGTTTGCTTTCTTTTGCATGGTATCTTGCAGCAACTTCAATATTCTTAGCGTGATGATGCTCATGATAATTTTTACTGAGTAATTTATTTGACCCACACCTTTAACATTTTTCTTTGACACATACAAATTCATCAAAATATATATGTAACACCAAAACATCAGCGGTCACCTAACAAAGATGAACCGAGAATAAACAAAAAAAATATAACTACCGGTAAAGCCATTTTCTTGGGCGAACTTAAATTGTGCTTAATTTACAGGGATGCGATTTTGGGTAATCACGTCCTTTAAGTCTAGAGTTACCTTAAAGGAATAATAACCCTTCCTGTCAAAGAATGTATGAGTCGTTAAGGAATCAATTACAAGGAAAAGAAATTAGATGTAAGGAAGTAAAATTTCACTTATTGTTTCGCTATAGTGCTCTCTTTTCGCTAATGTAAGGAAGCTACCTCAAAGAAAAAATAACGATTCATGTCAGAGAATTTCGCCATTCCCGTTTTCTAGAGTGAGAGTGAGCCTAGGGTGAAGCGGAAGTCATGGGATCGGTGGAAATCTCATTATCATTCCGTAAGGTGCTGCATGAGATTGAAGTTGAACACCAAAGTAGTAACAATGTTATGGAGGAATTATACCCAAATTAGAGCATGACTAATGGACGTATGAACGCAGTCGCTGGCGTTCCTAAGAAAATTAAGAGTTTGATTGTTGTAATTTGTTCTTTGTTATTCATAGATTTATACTCTTACAAAGTCAATCACATGAGAGCTATGACGGGTTCAATCCCATCTCTGGTCGTTGCTGCTGGGTTGTGACTTAATCAAAGTCAGCAATATGGGGTGCCGTCACGGCCACCACGACGTGCATTG
Organism: Linanthus parryae; assembly: GCA_023055425.1. Lineage (NCBI taxonomy): Eukaryota > Viridiplantae > Streptophyta > Magnoliopsida > Ericales > Polemoniaceae > Linanthus > Linanthus parryae. The sequence continues at coordinate 8,240,158 of JALGPY010000002.1, forward strand.
TAATCGGGTTCTCTTCTGAATAAAATATCGGATTGTGGTCGTGGAGGTAACTAGCGGGTTCTTTGAGAATTCGTTAGTGAACCACGTTAAATATCTGTCTCGTTCTTGTTTTGCTTTACATCGTTCTTGCTCGGGTACCCGCATGTTATAACAATTGCTTAAATCACTTATTGCCTTTCTCATGTTACTAGTAGAGTTCATGTCCTTTCTTATATCAGCTATTCTAAGGCTTCTAATTCTTTACACCATTAACTTATCAACAACATATCTCCTCACAAGTCACATCCCAACGGATTGGTCTTACCAATGAGAGAAATTACACCTATGAACTTGGTTTAGAAACTTCCGTAGTTTTCAACTAGAAAAGATGAAACACTCATACATAAAAGACAATGATTCTTACGGTTGCAGCGGACTAAAAAGTATCTTGTATCTGGCCAAGTTGTTAACAAAAGTGACTGCAGTCTTAAGAGATTTCAAATCAGATTCACGGCTAGCTCTAAGATCTCTGGCCCCCGTTGATGAATGAGCAAAAGACGAATACGTGTGTTGGTTCATTTGTACAAACCGGTGTAATTTTTTTTAACGGTCTGATAGACTTCTTTCACTTTCACTATTCTTAATTTTATCACACAAAGACTATAGTTTCTGTACCATGCCCATCTATTGAGAAGTCCCACATTGGGCATTCAAGAACAAGTAAAATAACTAATAAGTATTCCGGGCTCTTCCCCTCATTGCCAATTGGTTTGAGGTGGAACCCCATGGAATCTTAACATGGTATCAGAGCAGTAGAAATGATTCTACTCGATCCACCTGCCCGTCCCGATTTCCACGTGCATACACGTGAGGGGGCGTGTTAAGAAGTCCCCCATTGGACATTCAAGTAAAATAACTAATAAGTATTCCGGGCTCTTTCCCTCATTGCCAATTGGTTTTGAGGTGGAACCCCATGGAATCTTAACACCATCGGAAGAGACTTTGATAAGATAGTTTACCATTAACTTATTAAGCAATTGCCAGATGCCTCTAGCCTCTAGGTACCACCTGTTCTATGAGGACACAGAAATATCCTATGCAAATTCTTACCTATGTACAAAATGCAACAACTTCCCCGGCAGGCGGCAGCTTGGCTTGTGAAATTTCACTTTCTACGACGAAGCCCCTCAAGGGAGGATCCATGAATTTGATATAGTAGGAGCTAAACTAGAAATTTGTGTTTTGGGGATTAAGTGATGACCTTCTTACCCTGTCTCACTGTGTCGTTTAGATATATAAGAGGGGCTTCAATTGGTAAAACTGCTTGAAGATGACGTGACCAGAAGAAATTGGGGTTTGGGAACCGTTTTGGGCATGAGTCCAAGTCATTTTGACAGGAGCAGTTTTGCGAAAATCTATAATAGGAAGAAACTAGGGTTCCGGAACACCTTCATTTTCTTATCATTTGCTTCAAGAATGTGGACAAAAAAGCTGGAAAAAAATAGTGTGGAACGGGTTGAGAAATTGATATGAAGGTAATAGTGAATGAAGGAAAAGGATCGCACAAAATAGTGCAATACCATAATCTTCATATAAGAAATGCCATAGACTTCCCTTGCCCTACAAGTTTCTGCTTGTGACTCATCAGTCTGAACGATGGTGCACCAATACTATTTTTTCTAGCATAGTAAACACGAGAAAGTTTTAGTTGCTCGAAATGCACCCAGTAAGAATTGAATCGTGGTGTAATTACTGGTGCACATACATTAGGTTAAAGAGAAGAGGATATCCTAGAAAAAGAATTCATTTGTGCACAAAAAGATTAGCTATCTCTAACTAATTACTGGATCGAAAAACTCTCCTCACCCTTTGATGTTTAGGGCCAGTTCGGAAATGTTGTGGCTGTGCAGAAAGCTGTCGTGGGAAAATCGCTATTGGAAAGATGCTCTGAATCTTAGTAAACCCCGCAATAGCTGCGGTGAAATATTGATCTATTGAGTTTATGTTTGGTAAAATTGACTCTGAACTTGTTAGGAGTGAGTAAAATGACAAAAGTATGTGATACTTATCATTTCCGTAAAGATAAGTATTTAATTTTTATAAGATTGTAAGGTGAATATTGGTTGTTGAAGAATTAATTAAAAGGAGGTTCCGAAAAAACATCTCCCCCATCTTCCTGAAAATTGCTGTGAAACAACAAAATTATTTGAAAAAGCAAAAAAGTTTTTTTTTTTACGAAACACCCAAAAACTACTTCTGCTGGTGAGAAGCATTGGTGCTGGAAACAAAAGCATTCCTAAACTGGCCCTTAATTTCTTCGTCGACCCATCTTCTAAGTCCGATGACAGGGTCACATCCTTCAAGGTCCATCCAATGGTCGAAGTATACGTAGTTCTCCTCATACTGTGCTCGCGAGTTGAGATCAAAGTTGTCTGGTAGCATGTGAACAACATCCGGTCACCTAGAGAATCCAACTCAACCCATCTCGTTTCCTTGAAATCCATCTTGTAAACAAGACACGTGTCCGGAGATCGTGCATGATTTCAATCTTGCACATTTAGCATAAAGTAACCACCATACTGTAATTACCACCACTTGCGGGCACATGGTCAGCCGTTAATAATATAGCTTGTTTGGTTCCCACAAGGAGATGAGAGGAAACGCATCAGCCTCTCCTGAGAACATGCAACATCTCTACTATTTAAATGTTTGTAGAGGTGTTTTTAGACACTAATATTTTTACTCTACCTATAATACCCTCGTGTGTTAGTTTAATTACTGAAAAACCGCTAAAAAGCCCTACTACAAAAGGAGACATTCTCGTTGTTCTTCTCTTCACACACGACGCTGCTGCTGCTGCTTCTTCTTCTTCCCCGATGGTTTAGTGTTCTCATTGCTCTATCGATGCAGGGAGTCAACCAAAACGGCCTAGAGATCAAGGTACATCTTTTCGATGTTGCATATTTTCTTAACCTAATCGGTCCATCTCTTCGGGGACGTCTCTCCTCCTTCCTCTAGGCACAATTCTGAAACAAAGCGAAAATCAACGCACATGTTCAAGGCCAGATTAGGTTTGTCGTTGTTGTATAATCTTTGTCTTTGAACTTAAGATTTGTGACTCCAAAATCGAAGGTCGCCTAGCTTAACCCTATCTACTCCCAGAAACGAACTTGCAAGCAACGGCGACAATGGCGTCCCTCTCACGGATCGACTTTGGTGCTATGAGACCCTCCAAACAGTGGGTAACCTCTTTTGTCTATTGGTTATAGACTCAGTGCCTTGTCGATAGACATAGTGCCTTCTGTGATTACTTCTACGATGATAAATTTGCGAGATTCGCGCAATTACTCATCCATACATTGGCAATTTCAGATTTTGAACATTGCGGTTATAATTGTTTTTGTGTGTGTGCGTGTGTGTTATGGAAGTAGTAGTTTTAGTTTGGTTTAGATTTTGTACAGCTCATATAGTTATGTTTTCCAAGAACAATTAGATTAACCTGCTTTGCTTCTTATAGGTTGGATATGCTGGAACCTCCACTGTTAAAGAAAGCTTATGTCTTATCGTTCTTCTCTCATCGGCTCTCTCTACTCTCACACCTAGACGCAAGTTATAAATATCAAACGACTGAATATGTTGCGGCCATCTCTCTGATCGTGAACATATTTGGAGACCCTATCGACCGACGACCAACATCGTTGTGGTTTCTGCTACGATCACTTCTCGGAGTTTCTTCTCAATGGTAGGAATTCAGCAGCGCCGTTGTTTTGTACCAGATCCATTCAGAACCAGAACAAAAGTCATCATGCTTTAAGGTAAGGATCACCTCTGCCCTACGAACATAGAAACGTTCCACAATTAATAATATTCCTAACTATTTGCATTTTCAGTTTCAATGGATTGACCTTTGAACTCTGGTGCCCTTCAAAGCAGAGGAGACGAATGCAATCAGCTCTAAACAACAGGTATACGAAACCCTGAATGCACTTCTCTTTAGTTTATGCACCGTTTTTCATGGGGATTTTCAATAACTAATAGAACCCCATATTCCAATTTCCAAGAAAAAAATTATTTGCCCATGCGACAAAGATTATGCCCTCATTCTTTTTACCCATATCTCTGTACATTTTTTTTTTTTTATTTCTTCCTACATTGAGCTTAACTCCAGGTAGCTTCTATTTTACATGCATCATTTTTCTCTCAGTGTTGAATCATTTCTTTAAATGAAAAAAACGTACTCGTGAGAAAAATTGATCAGAAACCGCAATTGAGACCAATTTCAACTATCTAACCTTGGGAATACCGGGCATACCATCCAAACCATCTATTGTTAACCGACATCAACGTAAACAAATTATTTATCCTTTTTCTTTTTATTTGTGGGTGTGCTGCGTACGATATAATTATATAAAGATTCTGACATCAATTTTTCTTATTCCATGAGTTCTATGTGGATTATATTTATTAATTTAGTGATTAGTCTTTGCACCTCTCACACAATCAGTCTCATACTTGATATGTTCTACATTGGAACTTGGATTATTAATTTATAAAATTCTTGATCCTCATGAGAGAAAGGTGTAAACTGAAATGTAATAGATTTTGTGTAAATCTTAAAAGTTTGGTGTAATCTTCCTAATCCGTTGGACAAATTAGCCTATAGTTATCAAAATTTACCCCTTAAACTTTTTTTTTTCAATGCAGATACTGCAAGGTTGTTTTACTAGACATGATAAAACTGAATATTGATAGAGTAAAGAAGTCATTTTATACCATGAGTTTCAAGGTGATTCTCAAGGTTAGTTGATTGCATTCTGTGTCATTGCATACCATGTCGTAGCATACCATGTCGTAGCATACCATGATAGAATAAAAAATGTCATTGCATACCACGTCGTAGCATACCATGATAGAATAAAAAATGTCATTGCATACCACGTCGTAGCGGCTGGGGATTATGTGTCATCGAGGAAAAGATTTTCTGTCTAAGTTTGTGCATGATATTGATGGCTCATATATTTTTATCTCTTTTTAGAGACCTAACGTTTCAGTTTCTAACTTTATGTATATTGAGTTTGTGGTTTTGCACCCAACTCCCACTCTTCAGACTCCTTCCGTGGGGTATGTGTTCGAACGCTGTGGCCAATAAATAAAGAAGCACCAGACTAGAAAAAGCAGCCTACGAAAACTGACTTTCTGGCACATTTTATGTCCTTATGTATTTTGAAATTTCGCCATAAACAAATATACTGCCAATGCATCAATGGACATGAGAAGTTTTGAATTTTCTGCAGGATATATTATTCGACAACGAAAAAATTACAGTTAAGAGGCTGTCGATGAGTTCTGGTCAAGGACTACATGAGTTCAAGAAATGAAGTCAACTTGATTGTTAAGCTGAAACATAAGAACATGATCAGGCTATTGGGTTGTTGTTTGGAGGGTAACGAGTCGTTGCTTGTTCACCAATACAAGCCAAACAAAAGCCTATAATTCCTCATTTTCGGTATGGGCCTCACCTATCATTTCTTCGTAACATGAGCTGACCAGTTATTGTCTTTAAGGAGGTACGTGCTTCCGCGTTTGCATTCTATTTACTTCCTCTGTTTCTCTTCTTTCTTCCTACTTGCCTAAAACGGACGTTTCCTCTCTTTCTTCCACTTTCCCTTTTTAGTAACCTTTGCAAGAGTAATTGACAAAAGTACCCTCTTCCAACCTCACTTAGAAACCTACCAAAATACCACACCAGCCGTTCATTCCCTTCAATTCAACCTCATCTATTCAGCTTTCTCTCTCTCTCTACCTTATCTTCCCATCTCTCCATCTCCCTCTCTAGAAACACGGCAAGAAGGAGCCCTCTTTCCCGATCCCCCTTTCCTTCTCTTTCTCTGCTTCCCGATCCCTCTCCTCCTCATCGTCGTCTCCGTCGTCCTGTCGCCGTCTCCGTCGAAGAGAGAACCCATTGCAACCCCGATGGAGGTACGGCAACGGTGAAGTAAAAAATCAGAAGATCCGAGCTATCCTGTCGCCGATCCATAGAGTTTTGACCCAGATCCGAACTCTTTCTCTCTCTCTCGCGGGGGTGGTCTGTTCCTTTTCTTCTCCTTCCTCTGTTTCTTCTTACTTCCTCTGTTCTGTAACTTCTTTCTTGTCTTTCTCTTTGATGTTGATGTACTTTTTTTCGATTTGTAATGTACATATTTGGATAAAACTTGGTTAGATTTATCTTTTTCTTGTAAAATTTGTGATATTTTTGCTGTAATTGTTGGGATTATTCTTTTAAACTGCTGGAATTATGCTGTGAAATTGCTGGGTGTGCTCTCTTTGTTTGTGTTTGTTGTTCTGTTGCAAACAGAGGAGAGAGAGATTGACAGAGAGATGTGAGGGAGGGAGGGACATGGAGAGGATTAATGTGAAAGACTGAGGGCAGCTTTGTCTTTTCACTCAGTTTCTTAATCTACGTGAATACAGTAAATGGAAGAAACAAGAGAAACAGAGGAAGTATCTTACTTTTTTACTAGATCCTATATAGTGTCAATGCACGAATCAAGAAATCACCTTGTCTCAATTCTTAGCTATGGTGATGCACCTCTTACCACTAAGCCAATTTTTACTCTGTTTGGTATAGCCTACTTCTTTTCAGTTGATTTGAACCTCAACCGGACCATAATGAACATGCCATCTATAGCCAAAGGTCGGACTCTAGAAAGAAAACTTAACTTCGGGATATTTTTTCTTGACAATCTTCAGTTGAAACAAGTGTATAAGGATACTTAAGCCAATGGCTATGCTATAAATGAATATTGTAGGGGCTTCCTTAATAACATTTTAGAAATTTGGGACACAGAAGAACAAATATCAAGAACTAATATTAATGGATAGTCTCAGACCTTAAAAAAGAAGAACCCATTTCAATGGATAGTGTTAGATCTTAAAGCAACTATAAACCTTTAAGTCAAAATTGACTACTCTCAGAATGCTACGAGAAAGTTTTACCTGATTAGAGAGGAAGCAAACATGAACCGCTACACCACGTGATTGCAAATTTTTGAAATATATTTTTATTTTTCAATAGCCTACTTCTTTTCAATTGATTTGAACCTCAACCTGACCATAATGAACATGCCATCAATAGCCAAAGGTCGGACTCTGGAAAGGAAATTTAACTTCGGGATATTTTTTCTTGGCAATCTTCAGTTGAAACAAGTGTATAAGGATACTTAAGCCAATGGCTATGCTATAAATGAATATTGTAGGTGCTTCCTTAATAACATTTTAGAAATTTGGGACAAAGAAGAACAAATATCAAAAACTAATATTAATGGATAGTCTCAGACCTTAAAAAAGAAGAACCCATTTCAATGGATAGTGTTAGATCTTAAAGCAACTATAAATCTTTAAGTCAAAATTGACTACTCTCAGAATGCTACGAGAAAGTTTTACCTGATTAGAGAGGAAGCAAACATGAACAGCTACACCACGTGATTGCAAAATTTTGAAATATATTTTTATTTTTCAAATTTCGACCTCGTATATTTGAAACAAGAAAATGTTGACAAATAATCAAGTTTGGAGTAATATGAAGAAGCTTGAGGAGACCCGCAAAAGATCAAAACCATATTTAATAGTGGAAGTACCATAACTTATCAAAGAGATGTCAACGGAATTTGGAGTAAGATGAACTCTCTATATAATCTAATTGGTTGTGGAAGATGTATATTTAATAGCTCACTAAACTCATTATCTTGCAAATATCTTCTAAATTAAAGTTGATTGAATCCCCTATTGTTTCATGCCATCCAGTTTATCCACTACTCACAGCACACAACTATAAAAAAAATTATAAAAACAAATTTTGCCATGTTCTCTTTCTGAGTCCATGTACATTCACTATATGCTCTCTCCACACGTAGGGAGGGAGCAAACCTATATTCACTTTATGTTTTCTATACACTAAGGAGTGAATAAACTACGTAACTTCTATTAATCTTATCCCAAGATATATAACATCCACTAATCGCACTCCCAAACGTAGACATTGAGTAATGTACAACCTCCATTGGCAGTATAATCTATATATATACTACTAAAAAGAGTGAAGGAGACATGTTGTTTAACCACTTCAAGTGTTTTTTCACTTGGAGTGTTTCCTACTTTTTATCATATGCCAATAATACCCCCGACTTAAGTATTGTTGAGTTACTACCCCTTAAGTTAATTGAATGAATTTTTAATTATTGCTGAATTATTCATGGATGCAATAGCCGTTATTTCCTCTATATTCAATTGAGTGAATTTATCTCTATTTCAACGCCTAATCCATTGCCATTTTTGCTAACGGTTCATTTTAGTAGTAGAGATATAGCAGTTAATGCCATTCTTTGTAACGGTTCATTTGCTTGGTTCTTTAATCTTTAAAAGTTTTCTGCTTATCCTCATTCTCATTGTATGTTTCACCAATTTAATTTCGTCTCAATTTTCTTCTTCAGTTGAATCTTACCATAACGAATATAACCACTTATGTTTTCCCTCTGCTCCATCTTCTTCGTCGTCGTTTCTCTAAATCCAAATCATTCACTTTTTTATCTAACCGCGTTTCTGGTTGTGACAGACTTCATTTGCGTTTCTGAGTTTATACCTTCCATATAAGCATCATATCAAAACCTTTCAATTTTAATTTAGCTATCCATGGCAGCTGGTGGTTTTGATCCCTGTTTTGTGATTTTTTGCAGGTACGTACTTGTTTGGCTAAAAGCGTGCATTGGTCTAAAGCTTCATTCATTTATTCACACAATGAAGGTATGTTTGTCTCAGTTTTCCGCTTTAATTTTGATATTGATCACGGTGCTTCTCCGCTTTAATTTTGATATTGATCATGGTGCTTCAAGCTGGTATTTGTCAATATCTTGGTGGTGACATGACTGGATCCTAATGCATTAGTGTTGTAATTAAGGTAAATTGATTTTTATTTTTTATTTGTTGGTGATAGTCAGATGATGTTTTTATATGAACGTATCGGGTAGTTGGGGTTTCAACTACTGTAAAATATATGGACAAAATATGGGCCAAAAGCTTCCGACTCTTATTGGAAGTTTTATCCAATCAAGGTACAAAACAAACATTTCATTACACAAACTGATTTGGTTTGCATCAACAGTGACATATAGTTTTAAGTTTTATTTTTTCTTTTCTCTGTAATGAATTCTCTTCATTATTTAGTTAAGACCATCGAATTTTAAAATTTAATTCATTAGTATCACTCTAAAGTGTATCTAGAGTTTATGTTCAATAAATTTGTTCTTAGTGAAATATGTTTGGATTTACCCATCACAAAGAGTTCTAGCATATGTACGAGTAAATCGAATAGTGATTCTCTTATTGTCTTATTCTCTTATTTGATTTCTTCGTTTTTTGGGTTGTGAGTCATTTGTTTAAGCTTTCCAAACGTATTGCTTATGAAATTCTTCTAAGATGATTCTAATATTGAATGCTATGGAGAAATTCATTCCATTTCTTATGAATTTCCTATGAAAAAAATTGTAAGTTGAGAAATTACTTCCATTTTCATTGTCGAAAATTGTAGACATGATCTTATAAATGCGAATTACTACAAATGATTCGGGCCATAACATTGGAAACAGGAAAAGGCTGTCTTGAGGAAAGACTAATCTGGTAAATTCTACACCTCACATTTGCTCTTCATCAGTTTGTCATCAACGTTTCTCTATTTTATTTTTTCCCTTGCATTTATATGTTTGTACGTGCATTTACTTGAATTAAATGTTTTCTTCTAAATTAGGCCGCCCTATTTTCTTTGTCTAATTTTAGGCGATTTTTTATTTTTTTAAGTCATAAAAAAAGTTCAATTAAGGATATATTTGCTAGAATTTATGTTTGATAACTTTTTTACTTTTTTATAAGACTAAAGAAAGTTAGTTTTTTCGAACTTCAATCTTTTTACTCCTGAAAAATATTTTTTAAGAGGTAAAATAGAAGTTAAGTAAACAACATTTTCTACTAAAAAGGTAATTGAAACTTATAAGGAAAACTTAATAGGCGCAAAGCAAACAATCTGTTTTTCTTTTTCTAGAAAAAGATAAAAAGTCGCCTAAATTTAGGTAAAGAAAGCAGGGTCTAAGTTCAATAGTGTATGTATGTAAATCATTTATCTTTTTCATCTTCTTTTTATAACTTTTACATACTTGTCATCACATTGTGAATGCATGATCATCTTATTTTGACAGTGGTTTTATATATCGATGTCGAAGTCTACCACTATCCAGATGTTGTCCTATCAATTCGAGATCTTTAGGTAATATCTTCTTCCAACACAAAGCATAATCCAAAGTAGTGTCCGGTGTTTCAATTGATACCTCTTTTCCATTTGTTACAGTTGGCTCATGTAAGCTAACTCTAAAATGTTTAATGTTATCCAGTACAACCATTTGTGAAATGCAATGTTCTGATGATATTGGATGAGTGATTATGGCAGTCATAGTTAGTTCAGACTTACAATTCTTTTTTTAGATAAAACTAATATTAAACATATCCAAAATTTCAGACTTACGATTCTCTATCTTAAGATTTAGTACACTTTTTATTGAAGCAATCTTGTTATTCCATATAGCAAAAATCCTTCACATATTAAGGTCATTGCTATACCTAACTTCCGCAACGATGTCAATTTGCCAATCCAATTATTTCCTGAATCCTATAAGGACCACGAATGAATATGCAAAGTTTTAAGCGAGAAGCGCAAAAGTCGCAGAATTCCAGTTACGGGATTATGTTTTATCTTGAGATGTATGTGTTACTCCTTTTCTCCGGATCCTATAACATGTATAAAAGTTGTATAATGCTTATGTCACTTGTACTTGATTTCTTATAGATTAGTCTTGTTGTTTCTTCTTCTTGTAATTATAATCTTGAGCTGGATTATAAGCTATTTGAGTTTTTCTTGGTATCTCGGATTTTTTTCATCGTTTTATATTTTTAAAAGTCAATTTTCCTTTTAATTCTTGTACGATAAAATCTAATTCGACAAAGCTCATTTATTTCTCAAAAATGAATTGTAATTTACATTCATTCAATATTCGGTATATGTTTGATCTCCACGTGCAACGCACGTACACAAAACTAGTTGGATGAAACATACATAAACGAGTCTGTCTCCATGCACAAAAATAAGAACAAACCATGGGAGTATCATACATTCACCCAGGGGCGGAGTCAGGTATTTGAATCAGCTGGGACACTTTTGCAAGATATTCAAAATACCTGGGGCATTAACATTGAATAATTATGTTGTTATAACCTGAATATAAATATATTTTACATATTAGTGTAAAATACATATGATAATAGAATCATAAACTCACAAATCTTTTAAAAGTAAAAACCACGTTTATGATTTTTTTTTGATATAACGCATTTGCCGAAATATAAAAATGATATTTTCATTTTATATCTTTATATAAATTGTTTTTTAGACTCGAATATTAATATGTTTTATATTTTAGTACAAAATGTATATGATAATAGTCACACAGGCTGCTATGTACCGACAATAAAAATAAACTAGGTAAAATTTCACAGTCCTCCTTTACCCATCCCTGAAGCTAAATAAGTGACTTTTTCTTTGGGCTGTGCCTTTTTCTTCCCTTTTTTCTTCTACATTTAACTTTTGTTTTCGACAAACCAGAGTATTGGTTTATTGATGCATGTATTAGCTTTTCTTGGTTGATTCAGGGACTTGTTACCCAACTTTCAGAGTAGATCTCCACACTGAATGAAAGAATGGATGAGTTCACTTCTCGCATTGAAGAAATAAATACGAAATTTGCCAGCAGAACAGTGTCTTCGAGCCAATAAAATCTGGTGTTGCAAGGTGAAGCCTGCAATGGCTATGCACCAGCTGTTTTCATGTCTGGCTTAAACAACGATTCGTTGAATGTTCCAGTGCTACACTATTACATTAGAGCATATTATTACCATGAAAATAATGTGAAAACATGTCCTAAACAATAATTAAAAATTTGGTGTAGATTACACCAAATCCTTTGATGGCAAAAATAGGATTTGGTGATATAGGATATGATTGAGGGTACTGTGAGAGATGCACTTCACCATTTAACAAAAGCTACACCAAATATAGGATTTGATGATTTGGTGTTTTTTTGGTCAATGACTTTGGGAGGCCTACAAAAAAATCACCATATTTTTGGTGATTTGGTGATTTGCTGTGGAAGGCCGAAAACACTAAATTTTACTATCAAATATAGGATTTGGTGCACTGTGGGAGATTCTCTAAGGAAACTCAATTTACCGGTAAGTTCAAGGAAACTTCCACTCAACCGTCGGATAGCAGCAATAGCTTCTGGAGTGCACCAAAGTCTGGGTTTGTTAAGATAAATGGGGACGTGTCCTGGATGGAGTACAGTCGGCCTACAGGAATAGGCGTCGTGATCAGGGATGAAGTTGGGGGTTTTGTGGCAGCGCGACAGAGACGACTTCTTGGCCAGAGATTCGCCGTTGTTGGCGGAACTTGCAGCATTGTCAGAAGGTTTGGCCTTGGCGAGGAATCTAGGATGGCAACGTATATGTTAAGAATCAGATAGTAAGATGGCCATTTCACTGCTTCGTGATGTAGATGCTGGAAGTAAATTCTCGAAGGAAGCCATATAAGATTTGTTTGAAAAGGTAGCTATAGTAGCAAATAGAGTTTTGGTAGAGGACGATATTCGTTACTATTCTCAAACGCCGGATTGGGCGTATCATGTTTGCAGTTGTGATCTTCGACAGTGACTTCCCCTTAATAATATTCTTTTTCCCTCAAAAAGAAAAAAGAATTGAAAGTAAAAAATAGGACATGCACCAATTATGTTTAACATACGTAGAAGAATACACATGAAGGGTACTGACCATCCGGACTTGAAAGAAATCGAGCACATTGAGGGAGCATTACACAAATATTGATATCACAGAAGGCTATATGTGCAATCAACACTTTAACTTAAGCGTATCTTCTATTTATTTCCTTCAGGCTCAGTGATTCGAGAAACAAACACCAACACGGAGAACGCAAAAGACGATCTCTCTTGAGCAAGCTACAAGATCTGCGGCGTTGGTGGTAGCGGTGACGGTGGCTGCCGCGGCGTTTCAGGTTCTTTTAACCTTGTCCCTCAGTGCTCAAACGATTCTCTCTAATTTTGTCTTCTACTGGTGCAAAATCTAGATTCATCCTCATTGTGTCAAAACCTAATCGTTATGGAAAACGATTGGTCAAATATTCACCGTGATGTACTCGAGTACATTCAGAAAAAGTTACCCCTCCCTGATATTCTCCGATGCCGAGCCGTGTGTCGTGCATGGCGCCATGTCACTCGAACACACATCTCATCTGCCCTAAATTATCCTCCACAAACCCTGTTTCTTTACGACCAATTCGTCCAAGGTGATTGGTACAATTATTTCTTCAATGTCACTAGGTCTGGGCCAAATTTTTTTCTCCATGAACAATTATTTTGTGGAGATGTAGGAGTGGTTTTTGTTGGATACTCACATGGGTGGTTCTTATTTGTGGACAGAGAAACACGAGGCCGTTTATGTTTGTTTCATCCCATGTTATCAACAACTGCTGCTTGGTTTCCTCCCATCTCTAGTCCAGATGGGAAAATCGGAAGACATATTACGGCAGCTGTTTTATGGGGTGACCCTATTTCCACAGATGGTAATTATGGCTTTGTGGTTATTGATGATGGTATGTCCCATCCACAAGTTCTTTTTGCCAAATGTGGATCCACCCAATTTGTTCGACTCGATGATAACCAGGATCCAGATGCCCAATGGGTATACCTAATATGTTTCAACAATTGTGTATATGGAGTTACCCTCCCTCGTAATGATGATCATCGTATGGTTTCTTGGGATTTCACTACTGGTGAAGAAGGAGATGAAGATTCCATGCCGAGAATGGTATTGGATTTTCGACCGAAGGTCAAAAAACCGCCACGAAGCCCATTGGCTAAAGGAAGCACTTTTTATGTGGTGGAGTCAGAAAGCGAACTATTGTTTGTTTCTGTACAGATACCCGAAAAAGAAAAAATGCAAGCTATACAAGAGAGAGAAAGGATTGGATTTCGCGAGCTGTGTGCTTATGCACGGTTTTCCAACATGTGCAGAGTTTACAAGATGGACTTCAAGGAAAAGAAATGGGTGGAGATGAACTCGTTAGGCGATCGCGTGCTATTTTTAACAATCCCTCCAGGAATATCTTTCTCAACTCAAGAATTCCCGCAGTATCCGAAGAGTTCTATATACTATGTCCGTTATCTCCCTCTTGACGGTTTTAAACCTGTCATTGCTGTTTACAACCTAGAAGATGATTTAGTGAAGGAGGTAGACATCAAGTGACAACCGCGTACTTTCAATTTAGTAAGCAGTGTTATTAGTTGTATACTTCCATGTATCACTCTTTAAACTTGAAATTCGTTTGCTTTCTTTTGTATATGGTATCTAGCAGCCTCTTCAATATTTCTTCGCGTGATGATGCTCATGATAGTAATTCTTTACGGGTAATTTCTTTGACACATACCTTTAACATTTGTCTTTGACACATAAAATCTCATCAGAATATATATGTAACACCAAATCGTCAGCGGTCACCTAACAAGATGAACTGAGGTTAAATAAGAAATTATGGCTCTCGGTAAAGCCATTCTTGGGCCAACTTCAATTGTGCTTAATTTACAGGGATGTGGTTTTGTGTAATCATGTCATTTAAGTCGAAAGTTGCCTTGAAGGAATAAATAACGATTCCTGTCAAAAGAATGTACGAGTCGTTAAGGCATCAATTACAAGGAAAAGAAATTAGATGTAAGAAAGTCAAAATTTACTTATTGTTTCGCTCAAAAGTAACGATCACTTCCCTCAAAAAAAAAGTAACGATCACTTATTTTCTTCTCATGTTACTAGTAGAGTTTCTGTCCTTTCTTATATCAGCTATATTCTAAGGCTTCTTATTCGTTACACCATTAACTTATCAACAACATATCTCTCCTCACAGGTCCCATCCCAACGGATTGATCTTACCTATAAGATGACATTTCGTGAAACACTGCATACATAATAGACAATGATTCTTACTGTTGAAGTGGAGTACAATATCTTGTAGCAGGTTTAGTTGTTAACAAAAGTGATTGCAGTCTTAAGAGATTTCAAATCAGATTCAGGGCTAGCTCAAAGATCTCTGGCTCCCGTTGAAATGAGCAAAAGACGAATACGTGTTGGTCCATTTGCATAAACCGGTGTAATTATTTTTACAATCTGTTAGACTACTTTTACTTTCACACTTCTTAATTTTATCCCACAAAGACTATACCATGACCATCTGAAGAGACTTTGATAAGATAGCTTACCATAAACTTATCATTTTATCAAGAACTAGGCGATTGCCCGTGCCCGAGGGCACTACCCCAAAATACATGTTTCACCTATTGCAATGTCATAAATAAAATGACTAATTTAACCACAAATACGGACAGAAAACGGAGACAATATACATATTTGTATTAAATAATCAGGAACAATGGAAGCCCCTTCTTTGTAATTAGGATAAAAGAAGTGGCTAGTTAAGTGATAGTTAAGTAGTGGGTAGTTAAGTGGGTGGTAGTCTAAGGGTTGGGGTTGATTCAATCTAACAGTTAAAATAAAGTAAACCGTTCTATTTTATAGAGTAGATTACCAGATGCCTCTTTGTACGACCTGTTCTATGAGGACACAGACATATCCTATGCAAATTCTTAGGACCTCGGGTTCTTCTCTAAGTCCACATTTTGATTTTTACAACTATTCACTGACCTGGTGGTTTGGATAGCAAAACGATGCAGTTTTTTAATAATCTTTTCATAGTGTTGTAGATTTACTTTTACTCTACAACACCACGAAAAAAAGTCAACAAAATGACATCGTTTTTCTATCTAAATAACCGGGTTAAAGTGACCTAGTTACGAGTCAAAATGTCGAACTACGGACTTAGCAAAGAAAAGGAGGTAGTACCTATGTACAGATACAGCAACTTTTGCAGCAGCTTGGCTTGTAAAATTTCACTTTCAACGAAGAAGCCCTGCAGGGGCGGATCCATAAATTTGATATAGTGGGAGCTAAACTAGAAACTTGTGTAATTGAGGATTTAGCGATGACCTTTTTACTGTCTCATTTTGTCGTTCAGATATAAGAGGTGCTTCAATTGGTAAAACTGCTTGAAGATGACAGGACCAGGTAGAGATAAGTACATTTTGACACGAGCAGTTTCGCCAAAATCTGTAGTAGGAAGACATGGAGGTTTCGGAACACCTTCATGTTTCTATCATTTGCTTCAAGAATCTCGACAAAAAAGCTGGAGATAGGTCCCAACTTCTCTAGCTTGGGCTGCTTTATAGAAACGAGGAGGAACTCACCTTTCGATTCCGCCAAATATTTGCAAGTGTCTGGGCTCTGTACTGGGTTCAGTGTGTTGCTCATCACCTTAGGTTGAAATCCAATACCAGTCGCGGGTAAGAGTCATTTTGCCCCCCATTTGTTGTGTGAAAATGTTAGTTTCCCTCTTAAAGTTGTAGCCAAATCCCCCCCCCCCCCCCCACCACCACCAAAAAAAAAAAAAGAACAGATCTTTTGCCTAATAACGAAAACTATATTTTTTGTCTTTCAGCAGTCGTGTTACCGTTTTAGTCCATAGTATTAACGAACGACGACGTCTTTAATTGTACATGAATTTGTATTTTCGGAAAATGGTCGGTTCTCGAATGATGAAATCAGATATGGTCTACAGATGCTTAAGGCGACCATTTCCATCAATTAACGTTCATGAGGTTTTGAAACCTATTGAAGAAAATAACGAGCATCTAACAAATAGGACAGGTGATAGGTGTGCGGAACTAATTTTAACCGAATTCTTTATTGAATATTTTTGTATATATGTGACGGGTTCCTTGATTGGTTTTTTGGTGCACTAACTTGACGTCATAAGTTCCATACGAGTCTTAGTGTCAGAGATCAGTCAAAGTGAGGCTTTAACACATGAGCGCATGTACACCCAACCACACAACAATGTGACTAGAAAAAATGTCGCCACCACTTCATTGGAACAGAAAACGTGCGTACAGTCATAGAACATTAATTGATCGGTTATTGGATGTCCGTTTAATACCTAAACAATCAACTATTCTTCCCAAAAAAGCCAATAATGATTCGATAATAAGGTTTTGCACAAATTAATTAATCAATCTAGCTGAGCCATCTTTTTATTTTGGTATAAGCTGAGCCATCTTTTGATACATAAGAAAGCTGGGCGAACTTGTAGACATCACATCATCTTCTTCTATGATAGTGACGATCTCATATCATCAGCTTGTACCCAAGCTCATCGCTCACCCGTCTCTTGGCAAACGCAAAAAAATGACCTCTTCGAATCTTTTTACTCTTTTTGTGTATTATTATAGCTCTTAGCTCGTATCTAGATCGATCAGTACCACCCAGTGCAGTCACCATCTCTTGCTCAAACTGGACTAATAGCGTAGCTTAATTAGTGTAATTGATAGATTAGACTAATTATAGGGTCTTGATTGTAATTAACTCTAGATGTGATTGGAGTATATAGTGTTAATGAAATCAGGAGTCCGGAGAGGACAATTTCACAAACCTTCATGGTATCAGAGCAACCCTAGCCGCCGTCGCCGCCACGTGCACTGTCGTCGCCGCCTAGCGCTCCGATCGACTCCCCCGCTTCCGCCCTCTCTCTTTCTCCCTCTTCCCGTCGCACACTGCGACGTTGATTGTCCTCAAACCCGTCACCCACTGTGACGGTGCTCCAATCAGCCGCCTCTCCTCCCCGTTGCCACCATCTTTGCTACCTTTGTGGAACGGCGCTGCCTCCTGCAGCCCTCGGCAGTTTGATTCAGCGAATCAGTCACCGGCGATCTTCCTTGTGTTGACGCCCGCTACCGTCTCCTTGTGTTGACGTCTTCGAGTCTGGTTTGCTCTCTACTTCTGCTTTGTTTTCTCCTCTCCATCGTGAAGTGTGCTTGAGGTTTGGCACCGCTCCAGAGAAGGCACCGCTCCAGAGTATTTTCTAGTTGCAGGTTTTGATCATTGGCCACGTCAATTTGTGGCTTTGTCAATCAACTTTGTTTTGAAACCTTCAATATTCAACACTGCTTTGAAAGTAGGCCACGTCAGTTTGGTGGCCTAGTTAGTTTGTGCCTTTGTGGGGATACAATCAACTTACTGGTGGAGTATTTTTTATTCTAACATTCAATTATTTGAAACGTGGTCAGTTAGTATTTTGCCAATTGGTCACGTGTTATGTCGACCGCCAAGCAAACCGCTTCTCTTCCCCAAACACGCAGAGGCAATAGTAATCGCCGTCAATTTGGCCGAAAAGGTCGGGTACACACTCAGCAGCACCCACAACAACACCCTGCCTCCCCTCACGGCAACTGGGTGTGGTGTCCTGCCCCATCGTCCTCGACTGCTCCGTCGGGCCCCTATCCCGCGACAACGGGTTGGACACAGCCAGGACCCTCTCCGCCTACGTCTGGCATTCTTGGTCCAGGACCTTCTCAGCGTTCACAGGTTCTTGTTGCCACTGTGGGTTCGTCTCCCTCTGTTACTGCTCTGAGTTCGGAACTTGCTGGCATGACACGTAATGCTCCGGATAAGATTTGGTACATGGACTCTGGGGCCTCCTCTCATCTCACATCTCAGGCAGGTACTCTCTCATCTATCTCGTCAAGTTCTCCAATTTCTAATATGATGGTCGGTAATGGGATGCAAATTCCAGTGTGCGGTTCCGGTCAGCATACTATTACTACCCTAGCCCGTCCCCTTCACCTTAAAAATGTCTTTCTTGCTCCAAACATCATTAAAAATCTTGTCTCTGTCCGTCAGTTCACCATTGATAATAACGTCTCTATCGAGTTTGACCCGACTGGCTTTTCAGTGAAGGACCTTCACTCAGGGACCCTTTTACTTCGTAGCAATAGCTCTGGGGACCTCTATCCTCTTATTTCCACCTCGTCCCCCTCTCCAGCCCAGTCTCTTGTCATTCTTCCAGCCCCAGTGTGGCACAACCGTCTTGGACATCCTGGTCGCCACGTCTTAGATCAACTTAGCTCTAGTAATTCCATTTCTTGTACTAACGCTGAGCAGACCGGATTGTGCCATGCATGCCAACTCGGCAAACATGTTAGACTTCCCTTTGCCCCTTCACAATCTTTTACTCTGGCTCCGTTTGACATCATTCATAGTGATATTTGGACATCCCCTGTTGCAAGCAAATCTAATTTCAAGTATTATCTTCTCTTACTTGATGATTACTCGCATTTTCTGTGGGTTTTTCCTTTAAAACTCAAATCGGATGCTTTCACTCACTTCAAACAATTCCACACGTATGTGCATACCCAGTTTTCTCGTGACATCAAGAGTTTTCAATGCGACCTTGGGGGGGAATTCGATAACTCTGTGTTTCATGAGTTCGCCAAGTCCAGTGGCCTTGTTTTTCGATTTGCTTGTCCGCAAACATCTCCTCAAAACGGCAAGGCCGAACGTATGATACGTCGTATCAATGACATATCTCGTACCCTTCTCTCTCAAGCCTCCATGTCTCCTCGCTTCTGGGTTGAGTTTATTCTCACTGCTGTCTATCTCCACAACATTCTCCCCACCAAAGCTCTCAACGGTGGTATTCCTACCACCATTCTCTATCATCGTCTTCCCACATACGATCATCTTCGTACCTTTGGGTGTTTGTGTTACCCTAATCTGACTGCTGTGTCTCCCCACAAGCTTGCCCCTCGGTCCACTCGATGTGTGTTTCTTGGTTACCCTTCGAACTTTCGTGGTTATCGGTGTCTCGACATCTCTACTGGTCGCATTCACATCTCTCGTCATGTCATGTTTGATGAGAATGTCTTCCCATTTGCGACACCGGGTTCCGTGTCCCTTCCCGGGCATACTGTCTCTGACCCTGACGATGGTCTTCCTCCTATAGATCTGTCCAGTCATACTCACAACCCCTCTGCTCCCTCTCGGCTAACCCCACCCTTCCCTCTTCACTACACTCGTCGCCCGGCCGCACCTCCTCCTGCTGCCACGACACCACCTCAGCCTCCCCCACCTCAGGCTCATCCTCAGCCTCCTGCCTCCCCACCTGTCACGGTTTCCCCGCTGTCTCCAGCACCAGACACTCCTAACACACCGGCTCCACCCCTCTCTCCTCAGATGAGAACCCGAGCCCAGCATGGTATTCATAAACCCATCTCACGCCTCACCCTTCATGCTCAATCTCCCTCTACTTTGTCTCCCTTGCCCAAATCCCATGTGTCTGCCATTTCGGACCCACACTGGAAAGCTGCAATGGATGATGAGTTTGAGGCCATGATCACGAATCAGACTTGGGAGTTGGTTCCTCGCCCGTCTGGGGCGAATATTCTTCGGGCTCTTTGGTTATTTCGTCACAAGTTTCGGGCCGATGGTACTCTGCAGCGATACAAGGCTCGTCTCGTGGCAAATGGCAAGTCTCAGTTAGTGGGGGTTGATTGTGATGAGACTTTTAGCGCTGTGGTCAAACCGGCCACCATCCGCACTGTTCTCACTATTGCTGTCTCACATGCTTGGCCCATTCGTCAATTGGATGTCAAGAATGCGTTCCTACATGGTGATCTCGATGAGGTTGTGTATATGCATCAGCCACCGGGCTATCGGGATCCCCGTCATCCGGATTATGTCTGCCGCTTACGTAAGTCCCTGTATGGGCTGAAGCAGGCACCTCGTGCGTGGTTTCAGCGGTTTGCTACGTTTCTGACCGGCTCCGTGGGTTTCTCAGGTTGCAGATGTGATGAGTCTCTGTTTGTTTACAGTCAGGGATCTGATATTGTCTATCTCCTTCTCTACGTTGACGATATCATCATTACCGGGTCCTCCTCTACGGTCGTACAGCGGGTTATCTCTCAGCTTTCGACTGAGTTTGCTATGACCGATCTTGGACCTCTACACCATTTTCTGGGCATTGCCGTTACTCGGACTGATTCTGGTATCGTTCTCTCGCAGCGTCAGTATGCCTCTGAGATTCTACAGCGTGCATCGATGGTGGGCTGTAAGCCCGTTAGCACTCCGGTTGAGACTGGCTCCAAACTCACCGCAGGTTCGGGTCCTTCGGTTGATGATCCCACTCTCTACCGCAGCTTAGCTGGTGCGCTTCAGTACCTTACCTTCACTCGCCCGGACATCTCTTACGCTGTTCAGCAGATCTGCCTCTTCATGCACGATCCTCGAGAGCATCATTTACGTGCGTTGAAACGCGTGCTTCGCTATGTGAGTGGAACTATTGATCTCGGGTTTCACATCTCAGCTACTGCCTCTACGGGTCTCACGGCATACACGGATGCTGACTGGGCTGGTTGTCCAGACACGCGTCGCTCCACCTCTGGCTTCTGCACTTTCTTTGGTGACAACCTTCTTAGCTGGTCGTCCAAACGGCAGGCCACCGTCTCCCGCTCCAGTGCCGAGGCTGAGTACCGTGGCGTTGCCAACGCCGTTGCTGAGCTTTGTTGGCTTCGCAACCTTCTCATTGAGCTACGGGTTCGTCCTCCGAAGACCTCTCTCTGCTATTGTGATAATGTCAGTGCGGTATACTTATCAGGTAATCCAGTTCAGCATCAACGCACTAAACATGTTGAGATTGATCTTCACTTTGTTCGGGACAAAGTGCGCCTCGGCCAGCTTCGCGTCCTTCACATTCCCGCGGATTTTCAGTATGCGGATATCTTCACCAAAGGCTTACCTCGTCAGCTCTTTGAGAGATTTCGCTCCAGTCTGAACGTTCATCCTTCCCCTGTTCCGACTGCGGGGGTGTAATAGCGTAGCTTAATTAGTGTAATTGATAGATTAGACTAATTATAGGGTCTTGATTGTAATTAACTCTAGATGTGATTGGAGTATATAGTGTTAATGAAATCAGGAGTCCGGAGAGGACAATTTCACAAACCTTCATGGACAACCTTCTTTGTTTCAACTATCCTCTCCTTCCCATTTGGCCACGTGTATAAATAAGTTGAGACCCTCACCTCCAGAACCAGAACATGAGGACGGTAGCCCGAATTTGACACATCAACAAATTGATGAAGGAAAGAGAGAAAATAATAACAAAAAAAGACAAGAAATCAAAATAAATTAGAATGAAAATGCATGTTTTAAAAACAAACGAATAAATAACATTTTTTCCTCATTTTCTTCTCTCAGTGTGTTGATGTGGCATGCCACATAAGATTTTGGCTACCGTTCTAGCTACTGGAGTGGGCTACTTATCATTACTCGTGATTCTATTATCTTCCATTCTCCGTGAAAGGTAAGTGTAGAACGGCATACATGGCACAAGTGTTAATTTACAGAAATTTTTAGATAGATTAGATTTTTACTAATTGTAATATCTGGAAGTAGTGGACTTTTGTAGAATACTATCGAAATAAGATTGTATTTACTAAAAACATTAGAGTCCTTGTTGTAGAACCAAGGACCCTTGTGTAAAATGTAGATAATTCTAGAAAATTTGGCGGATGAAACCCACGACCTAATAGTTCTATAAATAGCACATGTTGTACTTGTTTTCCATCAACTAATGAAAATCTTATTTCCTCCAACGCTACTACTCCTTTCACCACATCAATCCTTACTAGTTACTGAAACTTTACACCACATTACACTTAAGTCCCTCTCCATCCCCGACCACCATCTACACACTTCCGCATCACTACTCTCCCGTAATTAGCCAACGCCAACATCATTTACCCTCTAGAAACCAACATATGGCATCAGAGCCTCGTCCGACTTCACATTTGGGTGTTGCTTTCGTTCACAAACTAACAAATCTCCTACAATTAACCAACACTAACCTCACTCACCCTCTAAAAACCAACAATAAGTCATTAAAATTCTTGCCAGAAGCAATGTCCTCCTCTCAGTGTCTGGATCCTTAAAAATTGAAGGCAGTTTCGATAGCGGAGGTTACCGAGTCTCCTATGTCCTTCAAGTTCCTCAGGTGTATTACTCAAAAGTTCTTCAAAAACATTGAGTTGTTCCTTTTTCCCACGAAAAAGACGTATAAATATACGTCTGGATGCAAATATCTCCTCATGGTGTCTCTAAAGGAAACCCTAGGCGAATCTGGCTTCGTTATATCGAGGACATGACCCTCTTGATCGAGGGCATGAAGCAGCGAGGTTGTATCGACCACAACCTGCTTTTCGACGTACAATATATTCTTGAGGGTAACAGTAACAAGTCCCGGATCATCCTTAATAGCATCAAGAGTATCCTTCAGATCATCGATCGACAAAGCACTTTGGAAGGAAACGTTCAGATAACATGTGCACTGCTCATTGATAAACCCCTTTTGGCCATGGTCGGAGAATTGTTTCTCAAATTCACCTCATTTGCGCTTCTTAGCGGCAACATATATCACCCCACCTAGGAGGATAAAGTAGATTGTGTATGTGGGGACATCCACAATCGGATAAAATAGATAAGCTTAAACAAATCAAAGAAGATAAAGCTTAAACAAAATTAGGGTTAGCTTCTCGGTTGAAACGGTCGACTAGTAGAAATACGAGAAAGCACGTAAGAAAAATAATCAATTATCGTCTATCCTACTTATATACACACCGACAAACGAATACCCTAGAGTTAGGGTTTTAGTTTTTCTGTTGTGACCTAGCTGATCAATTTGAATAATAGAAAAGATAAAATTATCCTTGGCATTTCGGCAGTTAATTAATTTTCTTTTTTTAGAAGAATTACTTTCCTTTTTTCATTGGCAATGAGATATATGTGATTTTTTTTACAATGATTTTTCCTTCCCTGGGTTCGAACATGGGACCTAATGCAGGGGCTTTAAATGCTCTACCACTAAGCTAGCACCAATTTGCAGATATATGCGATGTTCATGTCAGAAAAACACATATTTTGTTGCCTTCATTGGTCTATGATAACTCCCGGTTTGGAGTTCTCTCTGGAAATATAAAAGAGATAAAGTTGCCTTGAATTTTCTAAGTTTGAGCCCATTTTAGCCTTTTTTTTGTAATGCATCGTTCTATGCACTTTGCTAGTATGTTATTTCAAGTGATGCTGCACTGTTTTTTATGTATATTTGGGATATGATCGCAGATTTCTCTAGTTTTTTGCATGTAGGAACATGACTGGGAGATCTTTGGAGGCATTGGCAAGACTGGAGGCTTGTTGGCCGTCAGAGAGGGAAGAGGCTTTGGAATTGCACTGTCTGCGTCAAAATGCAGACCTTGGTGCCCTGGTTAGAAGAAAGAGGAAGAATCGAGAATTGAATGTGTCCAAACGTGTGGAAGTCTGAGTTCAAGTCAGAGAGAAGAGGAAGGAATCTTTGCTTAGTCTAGAAGTCAGAGCTTGCTGACAGCCACGGGACGCCGTAACTCCAGAAATAGCTTTATCTTGGACAACTTTTGTAAGTTTCCTGGATAGGTTCTCACTTACTAACATCAAAAAATAGGGGGAAAGGGGGAAGCCCTGTCGTAGACCCCTTTCAGGGACAATGTACCCCTCCACTTTGCCATTAATAAGTGCATTATAGGAAGCAGTAGTAACGCAGTTCATCACAAAAGAGATCCGTCTAATGCTAAAGCCCATATATTCCATTACAGCTCTGAGAAAATTCCACTCAAATCGAATGTAGGTCTTGCTCATATCTAGCTTGAGGGCAGACTGTGTGCTTTCCCAGACTTTATTTTCATAACATCGATAAGCTCATGGGCCAATATTATATTGTCACTAATGAGACGCCCATGGACAAAAGCGCTTTGGGATTCCGCAGTTAACTCAGGAAGATATAATTTGAGCCTATTTGCAAGTGTTTTAGTGACTATTCTTTGGGTATTATACAGTTTCCACCCTTGGTAATTGAACACATTACACTTCGCTACCTTGACATTTTAACAAAGACAATTTGCACCCCTCTGACTAACAGACTCTAACGGTTGCATTAAAAAGACGACTTTACCCCTAAAATA
Organism: Linanthus parryae; assembly: GCA_023055425.1. Lineage (NCBI taxonomy): Eukaryota > Viridiplantae > Streptophyta > Magnoliopsida > Ericales > Polemoniaceae > Linanthus > Linanthus parryae. Next base: position 8,265,225 of record JALGPY010000002.1, read on the forward strand.
TTATAAAATTACCTCTATATATTACACCCATCCCTCTCTACCACATTTAGAATACTTTTTTTTTTCTTTCTCTCCTTCTCTTCTCCTCTCCTCATCCTTCAAGCCCAAACCCTAGCTGCCTCTCATCCTCCTCTTCCATCTTCATCTAAGTTCAGTCTGTCATGAGATGGCATCTGATGCCTTCTTCTTCTTCCTCCTTCACACCTAACACTCTTAATTACTCTCACATCCCACCCCACCTCTTTTCCTCCCGGTTGTTCTTCACAAGATTCTCTAACCCTAGCCGCCATCACTATAATCTCTCACCCCTAACCACCACTGTGTTCATCCTTCGAAGCCATCAACGACCCCATCTGTTATATGGGTATCTGATGGCATCGAACTCGAGGTCGTAGAAGAAGAGTTTGGATGAGGAGGGATCGTTGACACTGTGGGAGATGAAGGAAGAGGAGAGGGGACGAACTCGGATCGGAGCTTCTCGAGGTTGAGCTTAGACTTGCGGCGGAGCTGGGCGGCGTCAAAGAAGATGAGAAGAAAGAAAGGAGGTGTGGGGTTTTTGTGGTGTGAGGAGGCTGGCTAGGAGACTTGTACTTGAGGGAGGAGAGCTCGTTGACGAGATCTGGCGGAGATGGCGGTGACTGCAGTGGAAAGAGCAATGAGAGAGCAGAGAATGGTGATAATAGGTGGTAATTTGAGGGAAGCAAGAGTGTGGTGAAGAAGGTGATGATTTGAGGGTATTGGCGGTTCAGCAAAACAGGGGAAAGAGGAGGGAGTAACGGTGATTTTTTTATTGTTGCTTTGCTACTGGTGGGAAGAAGAGAGGAAGAAGATTGATTGAATCAACCCCTAATGGGTTTCAGTTTAACAACTTTTGTATTCTCGAATTGCTGTGCTACTGTCTGTTTCTCTATAAAATCGCATTCTCAGGTTGCATTCTCAAATGTTATTGGTGTGTTCTTGTTCTTGATTTTTAAATTCATGTTCTTGGTGTTGTTGATATTTTTTGGTGGTGGTGCTCTTGATGATAAATATGGGCAAAAAGGTCCAAAAAGCATAGGGGCAATATGGTCAGAAAAAGTTCAATCACTCACTTTTCTTGCGGAACATATCAGAGGTGTGGTTTCTATCCAGAAAATATACCGTTGCAGTGTAGTAAACTGTCTTTGTTCAAATGTCAAGGTGGCGAAGTTTAATTTGTTCAATTGTGAGGGGTGGAAACTGTCTTTTACCCTTATTTTTTTATATAGTAGAGCAAAGAGAAACTGGCTTGAAGTCTGAAATTTTACGCACTTGTTTGATATTTGAAATAAGAGCAATAAGAGTGAGGTTAAATGAACTAACATCGCCCCCTTCGTTAAGAACTTTAAGACAAATACACGCAACTTCCACGCCAATACTACCCCAGAATTTTAAAAAAAATAGAGGAAATATGGGGGCCTTCTGCGGAGCCATCATCCAAAGAGCGTCCCATACCTCATCAGCGGTCAAGGGTTTTTCAAGCCGAGAGCGGCTAGCTGAACTCAACAATTCCCCCACTAGTGCCAAAATGTCCTCCATGTCAGCCCATTGAGGGTCGGTAGAGGAAAAGAGTTTCGTGAAATAATCAGACACTTCTTGGACCAAGAGTTGATGTTCTTCGACCCATAGCCCATGTGAGTATTCAAGACCCTTTATCAAGCTCCTCGATCTTCGAATACTTGTTTTACGATGAAAAAAATTGTATTTTTATCACCGTTGCAGAGCCGTAGCATTCGGGACCTTTGTTTCCACATAGTTTCTTCCTTGAAAAGTAAATCAGCAATTTTATTTCTGCAGTCCTTTGTAGCCAACAAAACTTCGTTTGGCTGCGGTAGTCTCCCGAGATCTACAAGCTGAGACCGAAGCTTTTTAAGCTGATCTTTAACACTGTCGTACACTTCCTTCTCCCAAGCCGATAATATACTTTCAATTTGATGGAAATTTCAGGAATCGAATACAAGGCTTCATGTTTGATTTTTGGGTTCAAATTGACAGAATTTATTTTGATTTGATTATTCAGTTTGGCAGTTTTCTCGTTCGATTTGTTGGGTTCATGATATGGCATTCATTTTGCTTTATACTTCGAAACAAGATATATGGGTTTGCATTTTCTCCGTCGAATTTTTACTGTTTGTGCTGAACTGGATGTGGTGGCAGTAAGTTATAATTTTGTTGGAGATGATGGTGGTCTGGAGGAGGCAACATAACAGTGGGTAGTTAGAGAAACGTGGATTTGAAATGGTTATTTCGAGGTGGCAACAGCACGGCGGTTAATGGATTTGCAGCAATAGTGTTGGTGAAATGGCAGCGGTGGTGGCTAAGATGGCTTGGGTGGCCGGAATCCGGGCTTAGATGGCCGGATCTCGGGTTGAGTGGCGGCGAAGGTACGTGGCGGATGTGGTGGTGATTAAGATCTTGTTCTTAGTGTTCACATGTAAAAGAGAACAAACAATTTTATCCTCAACAGGGCCGGCCCTAGACCTTTCGAGGTCTAAAGCGATGAAAAATAGGCATCAATTTCGGGGCCTAATGTGTGGTAACCGGTAGAAAATACTAGAAGAAAAATTATTATGAATGAGCGTTCGTTTAAGTTGATGGTATTGGAGCTAATGAATTAAGATTACATGCATAATGAGTTAACTAATTCTTTTAAAAATACATTTTAGTAAAAAAAATCCCAAAAGAACCAACTCAGTAAAAATATTTCCACAAATAAGCTTTCATATAACAATCATACAACATTTTCTTAAAAAAAAACATTTTTTAATGTTGTAAAAATGTAACCACATAAATATAGCCAAATATTTTTTATGTTGTCCACTACTTTTATATAGAGAGATTTTTAACTCATCTAATCTTTAATTTAGGAGTTATATGTTTTAATTTAAATGGCTTACTGCAAGTTATTGAAGGTTGGAGTATTAATTAAATAGAGTCAATATTATACTAGTTTGCCAGGTGCCCAAGAGGGGGGAATTGTCGGAAAATGAGAGGCTTGTAGGGAGGTAGCTATTTTGAGATATAGTCTTAATTAATTATGAAAATACAACTTTGCTTCTAGTAATAACTGATCATGGGTTGGGGCCTATTTTGGTTGCTGGGCCGGCTCTGATCCTCAAACAAATGGACATGTAAGTCAACTAATGATCTATTCCGTTAAGTGGTGGACGTAAGAAAAAAAAAACCATTTTCACATTGATATTTTCTTGCAAATGGAGATTGCAATCGGCTAGTTCTAAGACTGAAGATTGTAATGTGCTAGTTTCAGCAAACCGAGGGTATGGTTTAAGTAATTAAACCTCTATTTTTTTCCAAAAGTTGATTCTCGTGATTTTCACAAGTCGGGCTGTCATTAAAGCAGTTTCTAGGAGATCGTCCATTCAAACAACCCCCGTAAGTGTAAGCAAAAAGATTGCAATTTTCTAGGAGATTATTCACAACTTTAAGTTAGAAAGAAAAGGTGGGGGACTTCATTCTCAAACTTGTAAGGAAAGGCCTATGATAATCTTGGAAGGAGTTTTATAAGAGCCCCACCCTCCAACATTTCAATTTCCCCCCAACTCTGATTGACATAATCATGGCACATCTCCTGCCTCCATGTCCATTCACATAAATGGCTCTCGTAGAGAAGCTTTTTCTGCCCTCAAAAGGTATTAGACAAGGGGACTCGTTCTCGATCCCTTACCTGTTTGTTCTTTGTATATAATGGTTATCTAATAGAATCACTCACAGCATGGAGTGCAAGGCTCGAAAACCCATCCAAACCTCCCAAAGAGTGACTGGCCTTTACAATTTATTGGTTGCATATGACCTCAATCAAGCCTCTATGAGCAACTGTCAGCTTATTAGTTAGATCATGGAGGAATTTTGTATTCTTTCTGGACAAGGTGAATCTAACAAAGCCTAAAAGGCCATACAGGGTTGACTTTCAAATCCTTGTGGAGAAACTTAGACTCAAGTTTGGAGGCTGGACAGCTAGAAATCTCTCTATAGCTTCATAGCTCCCTTGCCACCATTCCCATCTACAATATTCAGAACTACATGTTACAAGCCCCTGTCCTTAAAGACAATGACAGGATATGCAGAAACTTTTTTCGGAGAGAGACCAGCGAGGAGAAGATACTTCACAGTATGAATGGGAACAATGTGACTAACTAAACCAAAGAGACTTGGGGGTCTTGGTATTAGGAAACCTAAAGTTTTGAACCTGCCTCTCCTAGGTGGGTTGTATATTGGAGGTACATCACTATGGTGCAAAGTGTTCAAGAATAGATATATTCTTAACCTTTTTTTTAAAGAAAAACAAAAGCAACGGCGGAAAATTAAACCTAGGTGGAAACAAGAAATCAATGGGAGCGCTAACATCCCTACCTCAATCAAACTAGAATACTAAGATGAATATATAAAGTAAATCAAACCTCAGCATCAAGTCATATCCAATTCAAAAATTTCCTTCCAGATATATGAATCACGAGGAAGAACCCAAAATACCCCCACTTTGTACCTAAAATGCTAAAATACTACCGTTCTGGTAGAAAATCCCAAAATGCCACCGTTTTTTAAACTTTCTAGAGATTTCTAAGCAATTCAACCCATTTTCAACTCGAGGTTTCCGTGTTTATTAGGCTAAAAAGCTATTTTTTCTAGTCTATTTTTTTCCTCAAACCTTAAATTAGAGTTAACACAATTTTGTTCGTTCTGTGATATATTTGAATTAAGAATATGTTTATTTTTTTGTTTTGTTACTTGGTTCAAATATGAACATAGTTTGAAATTAATTTATGTAGGTCTAATAATATCGTTTGCAATTAATTTATGTATGTCTAATAATATTAGACATACATATTTGAAATTATGTATGTCTAATATTTGAACCAAGTCAAAAAACATAATCTTAATTCAAAGATATTACAGAACGAACGTAATTGTGTCACCCCTAATTTATGGTTAATCAATGTGTGAGGAAGAAAATAAAGTAGAAAAAATAGCTTTTTAGCCTAATAAACACGGAAACCTCAAATCGAAAATGGGTTGCATTGCTTAGAAACCTCAAGACCAAAATGAGGAAGAACCGAAAATACTCCCATTTTGTATCTAAAATACCAAAATACCACTCTTCTGGTAGAAAATCCCAAAATGCCACCGTTTTTGAAACCTCATTTTGGGATTTTCTACCAGAACGGTGGTATTTTGGTATTTTAGATACAAAACGAGGGTATTTTGGGTTCTTCCTCATTTTGGTCTTGAGGTTTCTAAGCAATGCAACCCATTTTATACCCCGCATCATACTCACATCAAAGTAGGCTTGTAATATTGTAACAATTGACAACTTCAGAATTTTATACCCCGCATAGCTACTCAACAATTAAAGAGAAACCGTAGGCTTACCTCCGGTCTGGAGCGAGAAGACTCACTGATGGAGGGACGGATAAATACGCTTTGGTGGAGGAGATTATAAGCCGTGTGCGAACAGATGCAATATCAACATCTTATATAATATATAAAAGTAGAGAAGTCTTGAGAGTTAACCACAATCTGCCATTTGTCACCATTAATTTGATGTCGTTCAGACACGTGGGATCCTACCAAGACTATATGTTATGCCACATCAAATAAAAATAAGACACGTCATTCACAAAATCCTATTAGGATGATCATTAACAAAAGAATTAATAAGTTTACACATATTTAACATGATTAAAAAGTTATAGGTTACAAAATAATTAATTACACGGGGGTTACAAATTGATGGGCAATAATCACATAAATAACCAAAAGTGTGTAAAGAAACCTTTTAGCTGATACAAAAATCTTTCATAAACAATTTTCTCTCCATACTTGAGCTCCATCATCGTGAAAGAATGCATCCCATGTGTTTCTTTGGAAAACAGGTACTCATGACCTCATAATAATTCTTCTCTTTTAGCATATTCTATATTAGTGGGAATTATGTTTCTAATTGATTTTTATTTTTCATCTTTGGTCATTTAGATGAACAATTGGGATTGTGAATAATACACGGAGGCATACACAATAGGCGCTATGGTGAATGCATGCTTTCTTTTTTCTAACTTTATTTATTCATTATCTTTCATAATCAATTTTCTCTCCATACTTGAGCTCCATTATCGTGAAAGAACGCATCCCATGTGTTTCTTTGGAAAACAGGTACTCATGACCTCATAATAATTCTTCTCTTTTAGCATATTCTATATTAGTGGGAATTATGTTTCTAATTGATTTTTATTTTTCATCTTTGGTCATTTAGATGAACAATTGGGATTGTGATTAAAACAGGGAGGCATACACAATAGGCGCTATGGTGAATGCATGCTTTCTTTTTTCTAACTTTATTTATTCATTTTTTCATAATGAGAGAATATTTGCTATTATTTGTCTCAGTTTCTCATGCTCTTCTTTGGAACAGTCTTCTATTCATCTCATGACAACCTAATCTCTTGCATTTCTTTTGTTTCAATTTTTTCTAATCTTTTCTAGCTTCATTTATTCATTTTTTCGTATGGAGTGAATATTTGCTATTATTTTTTCACTTTGTTGCCAACTATTGTGATTTTATGTCATGTGGTTCCTAATTTGATTTTTGACTTCAACATCATTTTCCATTAGAAATATGTGTGTCTAGACCTTAACTATTGACTCTTGAAAGTATATATCTTTATGCGTGTGAGTATATTTTCTTACATATTGATTGATGAAATAGCTAATGGAGCTAGAAATAAATATGAATTACGCTTAATGCATTCTTATCCACTGTAGATGCTCGATCTACTTCCAACCCAAAGAACAACATTGAAAACGAAACATGATTCATGAAAGTTCTTGCATCATTTTGCTAATCAAATTACCAGACTACTTTGATCTGTTGAACTGTGGACAGAAAGCAATAAAGTTTTAGGCGAAATAGAGGTAGTACCTAACTACCATTCTAAAAAAATGTGATCGTATAATGCAATAAACTAGAATCAATTTAATTAGTAAGGTTTTTTTGTCTTAAATATTGTAATAGTCTCCTTCATGAAAATGCTCATATTACAATACTCTTTGTATATAGTTAAGTTCATATTATCCCATGGACCTTATGCTTCTCACAACAATGAATATCGACCTTGAATTTATAGTACTCATAGAGTACGAACATAGACTATTAAGATTAAAACAAAATGGTGAACTAATAACATATACCAAAATAGAAAATCGAACAACATAGATAGATACCATAAATTACTTCTTCAAACTTTACTATTATCTTTCTTAGAGCATTACAATTAGTAACATTTGCGTTGTTACGATCATTTGAGATACATTACATCTAAACGGGGAAGATAAACGTTAAATAAAGATGAATGTGATAATTCATTCTCAAAATATTGCAACTAAAGAAATGCGAGCATTAACAAATTAAAAAAATCAAAGTGCTTTAAGAGAATAAATACACATACACATCACTTTCACTTTTTTAAAATTGTAAAAATGTCTTATCTACAGTAGCTACATGCTTTGACTTTTAAATTTTTAACACAAAATATCGTACAAAAAAATGAAAAAATAAGTACATGAACAACAAAGCCGGTATTCTGGAAAAGACTTTATAGTTTGTCAAATGTTGAATTTATAAAATGCTAAAAATACTTTAGAGAAATAATTTTTGATCTTTAAATTATTGGAAGTGAAAATGTCATAAAAGCTAAAAGTTATACAAAAACTTCTTATGCTTCAAGAAAACCAGTTAATCAAAAAAATAGTAAAAATGTTATCTCAAGTGATATCTTATCATTCTAAAAAAAGTGATATCTTATCTTAAAATGTTATAAAGTAACGGTCAGGTCTCCTATGATGTTAAAGTATTACCATGTACTCATATTGACAGAGAGTAATATGATGTAATATGATGTCTGTATAAATTTAAAGGAAATATGATGCATCTATGAACAACATTTCAACTACGACATATTTGTATCTTTTCCTTATAATTCTTTCTTATTCGACAAATAGCGGACTAGTCTCTCCAAACTGTTGATATACATACATAAACATTTTGAGGAAAATATATATTAAACAAATGAATATTGTTATGTTTAAATGTTTAATCAAGTGATGTCTTGACTGAGATGCAACTAAAAGTAGATCGTCCGCGCTTTAGCGCGGGGTAGCGTCTAGTGTTATTGAAAACAACGTGGTTATGTATTATCATCGTAGGTTACTATTAGTATTATAGGGTTATTAATTGTATTCCTACCCCTAAGCTTAGGGGTTGTTGCAAACTACTCCCTTCAGGTCGAAGTGATGTGTACCTCCCCGTTGTTAGGTTATGTGCCGTACCGTTAATTTTAACCAGAGAGTGTTATCTCCAAAGAATTCTTTCCCCTCTTTGCAGAGCTCCTCTTTAAGTCTTTCCATTTATGTCCCTCGGCCTTGATAGATGACAACAATTGATACGTGATAATAATGCAGATTGGATTCATGCTTCCAAAAGTGTTTTCATGGGGTCATTGTATGGGCAAGAGTAAGAATAGTATTGACCGTAAAAAAATAGGGTTATCAGATCGTCAACTTCAATTCAGCAACAGAGAAAGATGTTCCTAAGGGCTAGAGCCTATTGGCAGTTTGGCACCCTTCTAGCTATAGCAAATTGGCATGATGCACAATCAACGAAGAAATTTCACTTAGACAATGATCTTACCACTATGATTCTTTCTCTTTCTCTCCATTTTGATTTTTGCCACTATTCATTGCTTCACTTTGACCCCATAATTTGATAATAAAATGATGATGCCATTTTTTTTAAGAACCTTCCACAATGTTGTAGGCTTAAAAGTTGCTCTACAACATGGTGAACTTGTTTTTCGAAAAACCGCTTTGTTGATCCTAATTACCCAGTCAAAGTGACCCGAGTCAAAAAGTCATAATGAGGAGAACCATAATTGTGTGTTGGTTATATTATTTTATTTGTGCCAAACACAATGCTAAAAAAAAGCTCTCCATTAGTTTTTCCTTAACTATAGGCTCGATTGCAAGCTCGTGTTCGACTCCAGCTCGAACTAATTTTCAACAAACAAACTCAGACAGCCCAAAAATGTTCGGCTCGAGTTCGTGTTCGTTCCGAATTTAAACAAACCAAACCCAAACAACGGGTATTCAGTTCGGCTCGGTTCGTTTATAGCGCTGGCATTGTTTTCTGTTGTATCACTCTGTTTCTTCTCTTGCACCCCATTTGACTTTCTTAACTCGTACTTGGGTCACTTTGACCAAGTGATTTGGATTTCAAAACGATGTAATTTTTTCACTGTGTTATAAAGAAACTTGTACTCTACGACACCATGAAAAAATTATCAAAAATTGCATCATTTTGCCATCCAAATCAGCGGGTCAAAGTGACCCGGTGAATATTGGGAAAAAGTCAAATGGGGTGAAAGAAAAGAAATATAGTGGCATGGGCGGAGCCAAACTTTTGTTCATGTGACTATAGCCCTCACTCATTTTCTAAAAATTACATATTTTCCTTTGTATATTTCAATTTTGTTCAAATTAACTCCCACTGAAATTACATTTAAACCCCAAATTACTACATTTTGTTCAAGGAAATAAAAAATTTAAACTCTTGAAGTTTTTAGCCCCCATTGATTCAAATTTCTGGCTCCGCCCTGCATAGTGGGATGTATCTAGGCAGTGAAGAAGCTTCAAGAGAGGTGGAAAAGATTAAAGGAGGAAAGGACGAGGATGAGGCTATTGTTTGGGCCGGAGTAATTAAGTACACCAACACAGCAGTTGCATAAATTATGGTATGAACAATTCAGCCCCCATACATGTGGACTTTGATTACATGAAATCTGATACCTGTTTGGTATCAATCGAACAAGAACAGAGAAGAAGAGGGATCGGGAGAGAGGACGTGAGAGGAGGAGAGAGAAAGAAAGAGAAAAGATTAGGGCTAAGTAATTTTGTGATTAATTGGTATAAGAAAATTACACCCTTTTTATCCCTCTAACCCTGATGGTTCGACCTGGTCCTTGTCCGAGTAAAGAACCGTAAAGAAACCCCGGACAAAAATGAAAATTCAACACTACCTAACATAGTTCATAAACTAAACGTAGCGACAAAACAAAAAATAAACTAACGTTTAACATAATCTTTAAGATATAACGGTGGACCCACACTACGTTTGGGTCGCACAGTCACTGGAACGTCTGGCGTTGTAGGCTCGTCGTCACTAGTACTGTCCTCATTCGTAGTAGCCGACACACCTGTATCAACTCCCCCGGTCTCGGAAAGCAGCTTTTCCTGAAGCTGTAAGTCAGAAAAAGCCGCTTGAATCTCAGGAACGGGTTCCCAAGAGGGTGGAGCACCATCGGACCAAGTCACCAACCACTGCTGCTGTGGTACGCCTGCAACCAGTACCGTACGCTCGTGAGAGGCTGAAACAGGCAAAGCGACTGGCCGACCTTTGAAGAACTGATCGGGCAAAGTAGCAACTGGCATGGCCGAACCTGTGGACACATAAGGACGAAGCAACGACACATGGAACACATCGTGGATACGACAATCCACGGGAAGGCGCAAACGATAAGCGACCTGACCAATCCGCTCAACCACTGAAAAAGGCCCGTAAAAGCGTCGAGCCAGCTTGGCCAATAAGGGACGAGATAACGAACGCTGTTCGATATGGACGAAGACGGAGAAGAACCAAATCACCCACCTGAAATGAGACATCACAGCGATGCTTATTCGCCTGAGTCCGCATCCGCCGCTGCATCTTTGCCAAATGGCCCTTCAAATCCGTCAATAACTCATGCCTCTCGAGCATTAACTCCTCCACGGCTGGCGTCTGTCCTGCCACTGGCAACGTAGGAAACAAAGACGGCGGATCCCGTCCATACAAAGCGCGGAAGGGTGTCATACGAATGCCCTCATGGTGACTACAGTTCATGGCGAGCTCAGCCCAAGGAAGAAAGGAAACCCAACGACGCGGCTGCTCTGACGTGAACGCCCTGAGATACTGCTCCAAACCGCGATTCATCACTTCCGATTGGCCATCGGTCTGAGGATGATAAGCGGTGCTGAACTTGAGTGACGTACCACTCAATTTGAGTAACTCCTTCCAAAAGGAACTCATAAAAACAGGATCACGATCCGATACCAGTGTATCCGGAAAACCATGCAACTTGACTACAACATCCACAAAGACCCAAGCAACACGAGGCGCATCAAAGTCGGAAGGCAAGGGACCGAAGTAGACATATTTCGTGAGGCGATCAACCACAACCATAATAGTTGTAGACCCCTGAGACGTCGGAAGACTCGTGATAAAATCCATCGTGGCTTCATACCATACCCGCTCCGGAATAGGAAGGGGCTGAAACAAACCGCCCGGTTTCTGAGTAGAATACTTGGTAGTCTGACAAACCACACAAGCCGAAACAAATTGACGAACCTCAGCACGCATACCTGGCCAATAGAAAACTGCAGCAAGGCGGCGGTAGGTACGATCAACCCCAGGATGACCAGCAGACGGAGAACAGTGGAACTCCTGAAGAAGCAAGGAACGAACCGTGGACGCACTACTCACACAGATACGTGTCCGAAAATATAAAATGCCGTCAACCAAACTGAAATGAGCGGGACGAGAATCAGTCTGCACATTCGCTGTGAGTGCCTGTAAATCGGGCAACGTCTGTGTCTCATGGCGAATCGTAGCCATAATCGAGGGTAGAGGCTGCAAGGCCGTGAGTAACAAGGAAGAGGCATCGTCCTCTGAATCTCGACGAGAAAGTGCATCAGCTACGCTGTTGGTAGAACCAGGTTTGTACTCAATACGAAACTGAAATCCCATCAGCTTGCGAATATAGAACTGCTGATCCGGCGTCTGAATAACCTGAGATAAAAGTTCCTTCAAACTGCGCTGATCGTTTCGAATGATGAACTCACGTCCCAGCAAATACTGCCGCCACTTCTGAACAGCCTCAACGACAGCATACAGCTCCTTATGATAGGTGGATGCAGCGCGAAGTTTAGGGCCTAACTTCTTGCTGAAAAAAGCAACGTGGTGTCCCTCTTGAAGAAGCACCGCTCCCACACCCTTATCTGAAGCATCTGTCTCTAACACAAATGTCACCGTAAAATCAGGTAAACGAAGCACAGGGGCCGAAGTCATGGCCTGCTTCAATGCAAGGAAACTCTGCTCGGCTGCAGCCGTCCACTGAAAAGCATCCTTTCTAAGCAAATCTGTCAATGGTGCCGCAATCGTGGCATAGTCGCGGATGAACAGAGGATAATACCCTGTCAACCCCAGAAATCCCCTTAGGTGTTTGAGAGTAGATGGAGTCGGCCATGCCACCATGGCATGAATCTTTTGAGAATCTGCTTGTACCTGGCCTTCTGCAATCACATGACCCAAGTATTCGACACAGGTCCTGCTAAATGCACATTTAGACAGCTTAATATAAAAAGAGTGAGCGGACAGAAGACGTAGAACCTGGTCGAGATGTTCAGCGTGAAGCTCCAAAGTCTGACTGTAAACCAAGATTTCGTCGAAGAAGACGATCACAAAAGAACGTAACATGGGTCGGAAGATCCGGTTCATAGCAGCCTGAAAAGTCGATGGAGCGTTAGTCAAACCAATAGGCATGACCAGAAACTCAAAGTGCCCATCATGTGTCCGGAAAGCTGTTTTCTCGATGTCCGTGGTGTGCATCCAAATTTGATGATAACCTGAGCGCAGATCCAATTTGGTAAAGAAGCGGGCTGCTCCCAGTTCATCAAAAAGCTCGTCAGTGGTAGGTATCGGAAAATGATCGGGGACCGTGACCGCATTCAGCGCGCGGTAATCAACACAAAAATGATAAGTCCCATCCTTCTTACGAACCAACAATACCGGAGAGGAGAAAGCACTAGTACTTGGTTGGATCACCACCTGTTGAAGCATCTCACGAACCTGGCGCTTGATCTCTGCTTTCTGGAAATTAGGGTAGCGATATGGTCGCACATTAACCAGTTTAGACCCCGGTTGCAGGTGAATGCGATGGTCCCACTGACGGTTTGGAGGTAACCCGGACGGAACATCAAAGACAGCCCTGTGCTGGGTCAGAACCTGAAGTACGACTGGTGGAATGTCATATGGAAAATCCTCGGAACCCGTAGTAGGCTGGGGTTCGGTCGGCTGAGTGATGGCCAATATCTCAAAGAACTCAAACTCAGACGCTGGAAAAGGTTGCGCGGATAAGGAATTGTACGAAATCTGCCTCGGACCATGATCAATCCCGTTGAGAACCATCTGTTTTCCTTCCCACATGAACGTCATCGTCAACTTACTATAGTCGTGAGAAATCTCTCCCAATGTCCGCAGCCACTGAACACCCAATACCGCATCAATACTGTGGGCAGCCAAAACATAGAGGTCCACCTCGAAAACCGTACCCTGAATGGTCAATGGCGTCTTCGGACAGTAATACGTGCAACGTAAGTGCTCACAATTACCAACATATACTCGGAAAGGAGGAACAGGATGCAGTAATAAAGACAAATGCTCGGCCATCGTGGGGTGTATAAAGTTATGCGTACTGCCCCCGTCAATGAGGACCTGCACACAAACGTCACCAATCGTGCCAGTCAATTTAAGTGAACGGGGGTTAGGATTACCTGCCAAAGTATGGAGGTGAGAAAGATTATCAATAATAATCCCTGGATCGTCGTCGTCGGGTGGCAAAGGGGTTCCATCGTCGCCGTCCTCATCAACACATAGTAAAAGGAACTTGTGTGTGCACTTGTGGCCCCGGGAATACTTCTCGTCACAGTTATATCAGAGTCCCTGACGCTGCTGTTCAGCCTTCTCAGCCGGCGAGATACGACGAACAGGGGGGTTGGCGGTATTGGCCATACCCGTGGGCTGTTTTGCGGCCACGATGGTGGTGGATGGGGCCGTAGGGGCTGGTTGACGAGAAATGTACGGTGTCCAACTCTTCTTAGGGAAATAGGACAGCAACACATCTTCATGGCTGGCGGCAAGCTCACGAGCTAACGCGAAAGCTTCCGCTAAAGAACCCGGATTGCGCAACTTGAGTTCGCGCTGTACATGTTGTTTTAAACCCGAAGTAAATATCGAAATCAAATGAGAATCCTCCACACCTGACACTTTATTCAGAATCTTCTCAAATTCAGTTTGAAAAGCTATCACTGTGGAAGTTTCTTGAAGCTTAGACAACTTGCCAATGTACGTAGTCCTCGTAGTTTCCGGTGTCGAAACGGAGTTTTACCGCCGTGAGGAATTCCATCCAAGTGGCGTAGGGGTTGTTAGATTGATAATACCGGAACCATTCGGAGGCCGGGTTGTCGATGAGCATGGCAGTCACCTGTAATCGATCGGGGTCAGAAGTTTTGTGGTAGTCGAAAAATTTCTGGACCCAAAATATCCACCCGACCGGGTCTTCGCCATTGAATCTGGGCGATTCTACCCGGAGCCGAGGCGTGCTGTCTGTGGTCGTGGTGGTGGCTGGACGTGATGGCGGTGGTTGCTAGCGTGGGTGGGAGCCCAGTATCCCCTGTGATTGGGTCGTTTGTTTAGGTGGAGGTGGAGGGAGGCCGCTGAAGTTATTAGTGAATTGGCGCAGTGAATCACGCAACTCCGCGATGTCGGAGCGGAGGGCGGTGTTTTCCGACTGTATGGTGGCGCGGATCGCGACGGTTTCAGCCTTGAGGGCATCGTTCCGGGCATAGAGGTCCTTCTGTAAGTTTTTGAAAGCAATCATAGTTTCGTCTGGTGACAGAGGGTTCTTACCCGATTGTGAAGAACTGGTCGTTTCGACCATGGTTTCCGGCGAGATTGAGTCCACAGAACGCCGCGGTGGCTGACCGGCCGGCGAGCAGTGATGAAAGCACCAGGCTGATACCTGTTTGGTATCAATCGAACAAGAACAGAGAAGAAGAGGGATCGGGAAAGAGGACGTGAGAGGAGGTGAGAGAAAGAGAGAGAAAAGATTAGGGCTAAGTAATTTTCTGATTAATTGGTATAAGAAAATTACACCCTTTTTATCCCTCTAACCCTGACGGTTCGACCTGGTCCTAGTCCGAGTAAAGAACCGTAAAGAAACCCCGGACAAAAATGAAAATTCAACACGCTACGTAACATAGTTCATAAACTAAACGTAGCGACAAAACAAAAAATAAACTAACGTTTAACATAATCTTTAAGATATAACGGTGGACCCACACTACGTTTGGGTCGCACAGTCACTGGAACGTCTGGCGTTGTAGGCTCGTCGTCACTAATACTGTCCTCATCCGTAGTAGCCGGCACACCCGTATGAAAATCCTTAATTTGCATGAGACATTGCTTCATATATGATACTCGTTCGTTCATTTTTTTTGGTACAATACACGTTCGTTCTTTTGTGATTACGGTGCAGTACGTGCTTTGTACGCTTTCCTTCACTAAAATACTAGTGTCAAGTTGTTTGTTTTCAACTAAGTCTCTGTTGGTATTACAGTACATACACGTGTAAAGCGCGATGAATGCAGATTTTAAGGTTTACACTGTTCCTTAAAGCGATAAAAGCCCCCTCTTCTATATGCAATGATACAATGTGCGTTTAAGTTGAAGCTCAGACCTACCTTTGATGTTAGAATCCCATCAATGTAATTGGGATAACAGTGGGATATGGATAAGCATAACTACAACTAATGTATTACATACGTGTGGAAGCAGCACTCTTGAATGGATTGTAACTGTAATAACGAGACAAGAACGATATACAAAACGAATTTCAACGTGGTTCACTAACGAATTCCTTAGCTACCTTTACGGACAAAAAACCAGACTTTTCTTATCAGACAGGGAGGCACAATACTGATTACACCACACTAGACCAAGGCAAAACGTGCCCATATATATATAGTTATCTGAAATCCTAATTTGGCCGACCTTGGAGCCGTCTGCCGCCCTTGTAATTGTACAATCACCTGATCCTGATCGCACTACACTTATGATCTAGCCAAATCTGAAGGCATGTTATTGATCGTACCACCACACCTTCTGATCGCACCGTCCCATTCCTCCGATCGCACGATCAGAAAGTAATGCCTTGTTATGCCGATTGATTCAAGTGCCAATTCTAACAGTAACTTCAATCAATTGGGCCAGCCTTGTGGAAGAGAGCCGGATTGAAACATAGCAAACCCACAAGTAATCCGTACCTACTTACTCATCCTTGACGCCTTCAAGAAGGAATCCCACACAGTTAATGGCCTTTGTGCATCAGTCTTATACTACTATATGACCTCGATCCGAAAGAAAATAGATACACCAGTATTTTACTAAACATTATGCTTAGTCGCATCAATATCATTAAGTAACATAGGCACCAAATGTAAATTGGAAAAAAGAAATCCACTGGTGGAATGGTACACGCTGATCAACATCATCAGACACCACCAAGTATATGATCTCAATGTTATATATCGAGCGAGATGAAGAAACATGGAGTGACTTGTAGGAGGAAGAAGAGACAATAAATGAACTTAATAAGAAGAGAAGAGTTACCTGGATCACTAAACGGTGAAAGCCGAGGGATTGGAAGATTTTTGCCAGACGAATGCGATAGAAACATTCCAGTGTGATATTTCTGGAACTCTTGAAGGCATCAATTGTATCTCGATCAGCAGAGTAAACTTAACTCATCTAATCATTTTATGGGAACATGATTGAAGACTAATGTGGAATAAGTATAATAAGCCCCTGAAAAGTAACAGCTCTGGCGATGGATTTTGGCTTTGACATTTTAACAAACATGTTTGCTGCATCCATAAATATTTTTGCAAAACCTGTACTGTGGAAACTCATCAGACGAGACAAACATATTGAAGATCTTGGAGCTCAGGAGATGATTTACAAATTGGAAAGTTACTGTTCATTTGGTATCAGTTTTACCAAATGAACAGTAACATCAAGAAAGAGCAGTTGCCGTTGGATGGAGCATGAAGATTGTTCAGGAACCGTTGGATCGCAACGTCCACTTAGTTTAAAAGATTAAGTGGAACGGTGGCGTTTTATTCCCAACGGATGTCTAATATCCATTAGCGCGTGATTGGGACTTTTTTAATTGTTAGTTTAGCTGACTCACCTTATCAGACACGTGTCGTGCTCTGATTGGTGATTAGTCAGCATATCGTTGTAATTTTTCATTTCTTTTTCTTCTGTTTTTGTTTTGGGATATTAGGGTTTGAAACCCTTCTTTTCAATTTGAACTTTCTGCTGATGTTTCAGAGAGAATTCGAAGTTCCTTTAAGAAATTCAATATGGTATCAGAGCTCTCAGGTTGATCTCTTCATCGCCGTGGCTAGGGTTGCTCTTTGTAGCGCCGATCTAGTCGTTTCTCATCATGGTTCTACCTGAAGAAGAGGTTTCTTCTGGTTCTGGATCTCGCGCTATGGATGGTTCTTCTCCCTATTTTCTGCACAACTCTGATTCACCGGGTATGATCTTAGTATCTCAAGTTCTTAATGGTGACAATTTCAATTTGTGGTAACGATCTATGATTGTTGCACTTGAGGCTAAGAACAAACTAGATTTTGTTACTGGTGTGATTGTGGAACCTGATAGGACTTCTGAACTGTATTCATTGTGGAAGCGCTGTGACCGTATGGTTATTTCATGGCTGTTGAACTCTGTTAGCAAAGAAATTGCTTCTAGTGTTGTTTATTACTCTACAGCTAAAGATATTTGGTTTGATATTGTGGAGAGATTTTCTCAAAAGAATTTGCCTAAGATTTTTCAACTAAGCAGTGCTATAGTTAATCTTAAGCAAGGTAACTTGACTGTTATTGCCTATTACACTAGGCTTAAATCTTTGTGGGATGAACTTGAGAACTACACAGAAATGCCTAGATGCACTTGTGGAGCTCTCCATTCTTGCACTTGTAATGTGTTGGGTATGATACATAACAAGGTTCAACAAGAACATGTTATGCAGTTTTTAATGGGGCTCAATCCAAGTTATTCATCTGTTAGAGATCAAGTTTTGCTCATGGATCCATTGCCAAGTTTAAATAGAGTGTTTGCTAAGATTGTACAACAAGAGATGCAGGGAGTTATCTCTGAGCCTTCATCTCTGATTTCTCCACCCTCTATGGCAATGTATTCATCTCCTTTTCATAATGGACACTCTTATGGTGGGCCACCTCATGTGGAATCAGAAGTCCACTCAAATGTGTCTGCTAAGCCTAGACTCACTTGTCACCATTGTGGGGGATCTGGTCATGTTAAGGCCAAGTGCTGGAAATTACATGGATACCCTGCAAATTTTAAGAGTAAGCATAAGACACAAGCTCACAATGTGACAAGTGAGGGACACCCTAGCCAAGACAAAATAGAAAGCAAAGCTGCTTTTCCTTTCACACAAAGCCAGTGTCAACAAATGATGCATTACATTAATACTCAGATGCAACACTCATCTTCTGGTACAGTGAGTGATACTGGTTCAGTTTCCCCTTCTCACAGCCATCATTCCATGGAAAGTCCAATTCATCAGTATCAGAAGGGGGATTCTAGCTACAGTCAACACTTTATGGGAAGTGTAATACATTCTTTGTGTTTCAATGGAACTCTAAAGAGGGATGTTAGTGTTCAAGGTGTTTGGATAATTGACAGTGGAGCAACTGATCATATGTGCTCTTCTTTTGAGATTTTACTAGATGCTGTTGAATTGACAGAAGTCTATGTTTGTTTACCTGATGGTAAGAAGGTCAAAGCTTCTCACACAGGTTCTGTTCAGGTCACTTCTAAGTTGAAGTTGCAGGGAGTTCTTTACATACCTGATTTTCAGTTTAATTTGGTGTCCATGACTCAGTTAGCAAAACAACAAAGTTGTGTATTTCTCTGTGATGCAGAGAAGTGTCAAATTCTTCATGCAGTCACTCATGCTGTTTTGGGGGAAGGTGGAAAATCAAATGGTTTGTACCTTTTGAAAACAGATACTGTTATGGTGTGTCAGGTTACTACAAATGCAGTTGTGAGTAATGAAACCTGGCATAAGAGACTTGGTCATCTATCTGATACAAAGTTGAAAAGAATGCAGAAGAATTTGAGAAATGATGATGCAATAGATAATTCTCTTTGTGGGGTTTGTCCTCAGGCAAAGCAAAGAAAGCTTCCATACCCTAGTATTGGTAAGATGGAATCTTCTCCATTTTCTTTAGTTCATTGTGATATATGGGGACCTTATAAAGTGCCTACATGTGATGGTCACAGATATTTCCTTACTCTAGTTGATGATGCTACAAGAATGACATGGGTATATCTTCTTGTTCACAAATCTGAAGCACAGATTGTTATTCCTCAGTTCTATCAACTAGTTGAAACACAGTTCAAAGTCAAGATACAAAAATTTAGAAGTGACAATGCTAAAGAGTTAGCTCTTGTGGATTTTATGCTTTCAAAAGGCATTGTGCATCAACTTAGCTGTGTGGAGGCACATCAACAAAACTCAGTTGTTGAGAGAAAGCATCAGCATTTGCTGAATGTGGCTAGAGCTTTGATGTTTCAATCTTCTTTGCCTCAGAGATTTTGGGGGGATAGTATTTTGACTGCTACATATTTGATTAATTGAGTTCCTGCAGCTGTTTTGAATCATAAATCTCCTTATGAGTGTCTTCATGGGACAGCTCCAGATTATGATTTGCTTAGAGTATTTGGATGTCTATGTTATAGCTCTACTCTCATGCAAGGAAGGACCAAATTTGAACCAAGAGCAGTGCCTTGTGTGTTTCTTGGTTATGTATTTGGGATGAAGGGGTATAAACTCTACAATTTGAAAGAATGCAACTTCTTAGTCTCCAGAAATGTCATATTTCATGAGACAGTCTTTCCTTTTGCTAGTCCCTCATCCTCATGGCCTCAGTTTTCAGATGATATTGTTGTGCCTAATGTTTTTGATAATGTGCCAAATTATAGAGAAGGCTCATCAGGAGTTCAGCAGCAATTACAAGAAGTTGTTACTACTGCACAACCTGATCAAATTTTTCAGCCCAAAAGGAGTGGAAGAGAGACAAGAGCTCCAAACTACTTGAGAGATTATGTGACTACTGCACCCAGAATGGTCTCTGCTTGCTTGTCTCCATTAATAATTGATACACTTCCAGGTGAAAATTCTGTATATTCTCAGTGTTTAACTACTATTAATGCTATTTGTGAACCTGAGACTTATCAAGAAGCCTGCAAGGATCCAAAGTGGATCAAAGCAATGTAGACAGAGTTGGCAGCTCTTGAAGCTAATCAGACATGGGAGGTTGTTGTACTACCTCCAGGACATGAACCTGTTGGTTGTAAGTGGGTATACAAGGTTAAACTCAATTCAAATGGTACAGTGAAAAGGTACAAGGCTAGGCTTGTTGCAAAGGGGTACACTCAAACTGGGGGAATAGATTATAATGAAACCTTTTCACCAGTTGCTAAACTACCTACTTTGAAATGTTTGTTGGCACTTTCAGCAGTCAAAGGATGGCATTTGTTGCAGCTTGATGTCAATAATGCTTTCCTACATGGAGAGCTTGATGAAGAAGTTTATATGTGTTTGCCTTTGGGTTATACTCCTTCAGCTCAATCTCTTCCCAAGAAAGATGGTAATGGCAGAGTGGTATGTCATCTAAAGAAATCACTTTATGGTTTAAAACAAGCATCCAGACAATGGTATAGCAAGTTTTCAACCACTCTCATTGAGTTAGGCTTTACACAATGCAAGACTGATTATACTCTCTTTATTAAGAAATCTCATGATTTTTTCATTTGTATCTTAGTCTATGTGGATGACATAGTTCTTGGAGGTACTGATTTGTCACAGTTACAAGCTCTCAAAGTGGTTCTCAACAAGAGGTTTCAGCTGAAAGATTTAGGAAATCTCAGGTATTTTCTTGGTTTTGAAATAGCAAGAACTGATCATGGTATTAGTTTGTGTCAAAAGAAATTTGCCATGGATATTTTGGAGGAGTATGGTTACAGCAAATGCAAAGCAGCATCAGTGCCAATGGATCCTCTCTTGAAGCTAAAAGCAGCAACAGGTGACATTTTATCTGGGATGGAAAGTATGAAATACAGAAAATTAGTTGGGAAATTGTTGTATTTGTGCAACTCAAGGCCAGACATGTGCTATGCAGTACACAAGTTGTCTCAATATGTGTCCAAGCCTACAGCTATTCATCTCAAAGCAGCACACCACATTTTGAGATATCTCAGCAATGCACCTTCTCAAGGTCTTTTCTTTGCTGCTTCTTCATCTATTGAATTGGTGGGGTATTCTGATGCAGATTGGGCAGGCTGTTTAGACACAAGGAAATCTACTTCTGGCTTCTTGATTTATATAGGGGACTCCCTAGTTTCATGGAAATCCAAGAAGCAGACAGTTATATCAAGAAGCTCCACAGAGTCAGAGTATAGAGCACTTGCAGCAATTTCTTGTGAGATTCAGTGGTTCTTGTATCTACTTGCTGATTTTGGGATTTCTCTAGCCAAAGTGCCAGTGGTTTTCTGTGACAGCAATTCAGCTCTTCAGTTGGCTGCTAACCCTGTGTTTCATGACAAGACAAAGCACATTGATATTGATTGCCACCTTGTTAGAGATCTTGTGCAAAAAGGAGTCTTTTCTTTGAAGTATGTTCATACTTCTCATCAGTTGGCAGACATTCTCACTAAAGCTCTTCATCCAGCTATTTTTGGCTTCTTATTATCCAAGTTGGGAGTTAGGCTGGTACACTCTCCAACTTGAGAGGGGGTATTGAAGATCTTGGAGCTCAGGAGATGATTTACAAATTGGAAAGTTACTGTTCATTTGGTATCAGTTTACCAAATGAACAGTAACATCAAGAAAGAGCAGTTGCCGTTGGATGGAGCATGAAGATTGTTCAGGAACCGTTGGATCGCAACGTCCACTTAGTTTAAAAGATTAAGTGGAACGGTGGCGTTTTATTCCCAACGGATGTCTAATATCCATTAGCGCGTGATTAGGACTTTTTTAATTGTTAGTTTAGCTGACTCACCTTATCAGACACGTGTCGTGCTCTGATTGGTGATTACTCAGCATATCGTTGTAATTTTTCATTTCTTTTTCTTCTGTTTTTGTTTTGGGATATTAGGGTTTGAAACCCTTCTTTTCAATTTGAACTTTCTGCTGATGTTTCAGAGAGAATTCGAAGTTCCTTTAAGAAATTCAATAAAACATATATCGACGCCCCGTCCCTTTAAGAATACATTTTAGCCCTTCTTTTTCCTTGAAATCCATCTCTTACGAATGAACACATGCTGTAAATTATGCTTATTGGTACGTCCTTGTTGGATCTCGTCTTTGTCCAGCAGCAAACAATGCCTGTTAATTAGACCACCAGTCGGAGCATCTTCTGCATTGTTGAATTTAGGCTGACAGTCCAAAAACATTCTAGGAGGATGTGAAGAAATTTTGTGAATCGGTTGGGGCAGACCGCAAACTATAATCAAATCCTTATTCAAACAGTGATGTGAAGAAATTTTGTGAATTTCCCTTTTAAAGCCACTTACTTGTAGTAGCTCTTTTGCAACTTTTGCTTCTTAGTAGCTTTTCTAGTTTATTTTGTTGTGTTAAAAGCCCTGACGATAAATAGCTTTGGTGAGAGCCAGTAGGTTAATTCTATCAGTTCATATCGAACTTATGTTGTCACTTCAAGTTGCAGAACACTTGCAAATACTCTAAGCAACGTGTCTTAACTATGAAGTTTAAAACACCGTGTCGGTCATTTAGTCTTTCTTTTTGAAAATCCGGTCATTTAGTCTCAAAATGTCTTTAGGTGACAGAAAAAAGCTTTTAATTTCTGGTGATTATCGCTAGTATGGCATATGGATTCTAAAGAGAAATTGCACTTAGGAGTTAAAAGGCGGGCGGACCACAGCGTATCATGAATGAGCAAAAGAAGTGAACTGTATGATCAAACGGTAGTTGTCTCGGTGTCTGTCTCGGGTGTTGGTTAATTGGTTATATAATTTAATTCCTGCCAAACGCAAAGCTAAAAATTATTCCATTGCCGGGAATCGAACCCGGGTCTCCTGGGTGAAAGCCAGATATCCTAACCGCTGGACGACAATGGAATTGTTGATGATTGTTTACGCAGCGTCGTATTTATTCTATTTACATCCGGTAGTGCAGATATAAGATGTACGTCGATTGTGAAAACCGTTTGAAGATCCCAGTTCATGGTAGGAGCGTTTTTGTCAAACTATATAAGGAGTAAATTGAAGTCAGGATCAAATTTTATTTACTTTTAGTTTGTTGTTGCAATGTTTCAATGCTATAGCTATAGGTTTTGTTCTTACTTCCACGCCAAAGTAAAGGTAGGTTTTGTTCTTATTTCCACGCCAAAGTACACTTTGGTCCTTACTGATCAATGTTGTGACTGTGACCGAGTGAGGTGAGTTTGCATCCATCTAGTGGAAACCTGTGAGCAGACCCTTAAATCCCAGGCATCACTCACTAGGTCAACCCATTGGGGTTCTGATAAGTTTCTCCACGTGATTGCATTCATCCTATTTTTGTTCGATATCTCAACGTGATGTTACACACCATTCGCGAACCGACAAATTAGGTAAAAAGGAATGAGCTAGTTGTGATGGTTACTCTGAACCATCATTAATAGAGTATGGCAAGAGTTAATTGATCTTGCGGCATCTTTTCATACACAAGTCTTCTTCTGGACAAGTCTATTGGACTGCACTAGGAAGATTAACCCAATGGGATTGTATTGGATTGGGTGAACCATACGATGTGTTTAGTTTTTTCAGTATTAATTACATCTATGCATGTCAGTTTGTTATTCCATACTTGTATGGGTGGCTAATTGGATTGGGTGAACCATACTATGTGTTTAGTTTTTTCAGTATTAACTAATTTTGATGCACGTGCGTTGCACGTGGTAGTCAGTTCTAGCGCATGTCACCTACAAAATTAGAATTTTTATTTCATCATACTGTAGAAATTGTTGTGATGAATATTGATGACAATATGCTCCGATCCGATCTGAGATCCGAGAGATCCAAGCCCAATGGATCGGATCTGAATCCTATCCAATTGAATATGAATCGCATTTGGAACCAAGAAGCCATATCCGAACAAATTTGGATATGGATTTAATTCTGAGGGCAGATCCACCAGGTTCCGACCTGACCTGATCCGATGTATATGTGTGGTTTACAAATATACCCCTATTACCTTTCCACTTACGCTTTTAAGAAGAATACAATAGTAACTACAACATATAAAGTTCTTTCTTTTGTGTTTAGACTTCGTAATTTACAACCATGCCTTAGCGTATGACACATTGTTTGTTTTTTATGTTACTTGTTGTATTTTATTGCAAACTCGAGTCGAACCCGGATCCCACCACGTATTATATGGATATACATATTAGATTTGGATCAGCTGAATGAAACCGGATCTGATCCGAATGGATCTGAACCGATCTAGATCTCATTTATGCTAGTCGAATCTGGATCGGAAAGGGTCTGACCCAATTCGGATTCGAACTGTTGCCATCCATTGTTATGAAGCAAAAGAATAACCCGTACTAATAAAATAAAGCACAGAGCTGTTGGTGAAGTACAAAATTGAAATCCTTGTAACTAACGCAACGCGACCAATTACGATTTTTTTGTTTTTTTAGGGAAAAGTTGGAAACTATTCATTGGACGTCAATCCCGATAAATCAAAGTTTTGTACATTGTTAGCCGAAACTGACACTTGAGCGTAAAAATTAGTGCCATCCTCCTGTACTGCTTTAGAGGCTGCTAAATGGGCAAAAGCATTGTCTTCTCTCCTAATATGAACAAAAACAATAGAATTAAATTTTGAGGCAAGAACTCCACAGTCCCTCAAACGGTCCTTCAAGTAAGAAATGGACTGGAGTTCTTTGATTTTCCCGGAGAAGCCATCATGCAACATTTGGACCGCTACCTCGCTATCCGTTTCTAGATGCACCGATCCATTACCGAGCTCAACTATGAAGGTCAGCCCCTCTCGGCTATCCGTTTCTAGATGCACCGATCCATTACCGAGCTCAACTATGAAGGTCAGCCCCTCTCGGATAGTAGCGAGCTCTTCCATCAGCGAGGATCCAATGGAATAGTAAGTCTTCCTTAAAAATGAAATACTAAAATCAACTACATGGAATTACGAGTATACAATGTATATTATTATTTTTTATGGACAAAGTACTGCAATTCTGTCATTTGTTCCTCATTCAAACCACATATAAATACATGTGAATAAGATAAAGCTAAAATATTATAAAAATAAATATAAAGCTAAAATTAGAATTTTGTTTTAAATATCAGAACTCGAGATAATCTTCATGATTGTTACTCGCTTGGTCCCACAAAATTGTCCACTTTTCTATTTTAAGATGTCCCAAAATGATTGTCTATTCTCCTTTATTTATATTTGATATGGTATAAATTGACAACAATGTCCAATAAAAAAAGTAATTATAGTTATGCTGGCAATAAAGAAAGGAAGGGTAATTTAATGTTATCAGACTAATTCGCAAGAGAATACTTTTGAACATACCTGATCAAGATAGTTGAGATCCAACGTTTGAATTTTAAGTTGTGAATTGAAACGATTTATGTCAATCAACAGTAACAATTTACTCAGAGATTGTCAAATAGATCAAATGTGCATCTTTTCTTCTCAATTCCTGCTTTATTAAACCCATCAAACCGAGAAATCGGCCTCATCTAACAAATATTCATCAGACTAAGAAGAATCTTTAGATCGATACGCTTTAATGTATCCTGCTTTTATGTTCCTGGTTAGAACATGAAGTCTTTAACTTGAAATTCTAGTTCAGGTTTCCTAAAGAGAAGGGGATAATTCTCAATCACTTGATGTCTCCTTAGTAAATAAAAGTTACTGTTAATGGTATGCCATGCTTCTTATAGCTATTAATTAACATACTTGTGAAGCACTAATGTAATTCTAACAAAATTCTTCATCCGTACAGTACGCTTCATTCGGTTAAATCATGATTTGAGTAGAAGGGGAAAAAGGAAAACACCATTTGAGATGACACGTCTTCATAAGAAAAAGAAGATTAATCTGTAAATTTGATATCTAAGAAAAAGAAGATTAATCTGTAAATTTGATATCTAAGTAGGGGCTGTGTTGGAACCAAAAGTGTGGCAAGATTTGTGGCAAAGAAGTGAATCAATTGGCTCTTTTCCATAGCACAAAACAAAGACATCATACTCAATATGGATAGATTTTTACTTCAGTGAAATAATTTACTAAGATTAGTTTTAGTCTTTTTTTCCAGCAAATCTCAAACAAACTCATATTATAGTTTTATAGATGGGCAATTCATCTTTTATTTTAATACAATTATGATACGCATGTTACGAAATTTCTATAGACAAATGAAATATTGGTCTCAAGGCGATAGAAATAGTACCACGCCTCATATCTTTCTCTCCATTTGATTTTGGTGGCTCAATTCGACGGACAAATTTAGCTGACGATATGATACGAAAGTTTGCTAATTTTTTCGTAGTATTGTAGTGTTAAAAAAGAAGTACAATGTTTAGAAAAAATTAAAATATTTTCGTATCATATCATTGGCTAGGTTAGTCGGTCAAGTGACCCCCAAAGTCAAATGAGGAGAAAGAGGTGTGAAGGAGTGGTACAAAAATATGAGCTAACATGGCAAAGAAATCTTCGATATGTGTTTCCAATTCTACCCATATTATAACCGCAAATTGGACCAAACTGTTTAATATCAGTAAGGTGTGATGGTCTTAGACGGACATACCAAACAAAGGAGAAATTGTTTTGAAAAAATGGGTTGTATACTTCATGAGTAAAACCTGCAAGTCAGTATAACGTGCAAGCCCTTTACTTTCGGTATCAAAAGAAATTAATCATATAAGATGTCAGACCAATACCTAACCAGAAATGCGTGAGTCGAACCAAAAAATAACTGAGCCTTGATGGTAATGTTGATGAACGAAAATTGGTCAATCCTTCAAATTTCGGATCAAATCAGTAACAAACTACATAACTTTTTTTTGAACAAAGTGTTAGAAATATGTATCAATCTTCCAAAGAATACAATTCATCCAGTGCCATATCTACAAATTTGATTTTACAAGGGCCACTTCGTATCTAGAGTGAAGAAGCTGAAGCATCATTAATTATTTCCTGGATTGAAGTTATCCAAACCAATAGCAATCGACCATAGAAAAACTTGAACTTAAAGCTGGTAAACACATGATAGGAATTCAGCCTTGATGGGATTGTTGATGAACAAGGTTATGTCACTATTGTAAGCTTTGAGTGAGATCAATCATGAGCCACAAAGGAGGCTTTACAAACAAAATCAGAATTTAGAACGAAATAGATAAACCATCCTCATTAATTCGAGGATAAATAATCGGTGCATAATAGCATAATAATAACATATAACGATTGTAAAGCTCTACATTAGATTCATCTGAGAAAAGAAGAACAGACCTGAAGTGTTAAATACTTTTGAGAGGCGTAAGCTTTTGTTGGACTATAGCACGGTCGATGACAAACTATCCTACTCGTCCAACTGCCAACATTGTAAATATGAAACATGACATATGGAAAGAAAATAACTGGTAATTTACAAATTGTTGCAGGTTATAGTAAAAATATAGAGCCTCGATAAATCGGTACGCATACCGTCTTGGGAGTAGAGGCAACCAGTGTAAAGGTTCGAAGGAAGAACACTAAAACATGGGAAAAAGATTGAACAAACCTGAAACATGAAGTCGAACTTCTCAGCAGTCTCGTATGGGGTTTGAGTACTGTCAACGATTTCTGGCTTGACGTGGGGTGCCTCCTGAGCTTCTATATCAATGAAACTGTTTTTTTGACGTTAGACTCAATCAATTAATTGATATAGAAGAGGTAACAGTTTATATAATCTTAATGGTAGGTCAATTAATAATAATATTGCCTCCATGAATACTCAGCATTAATTAAGTCAAGGGGTATTTTTGGTAGTAGAGAAAAAGTAGGAAACACTTAGAAGTGAAAAAACACTTCCAGTGTTAAACACTCATACGCTCTTCACTCTTTTTAGTAATAGAGATAATTACATGTATGCATGTCAGTTTATTATTCCATACTTGTATGGGTGGCTAAAGAGAGTTGGTGTATGATCTCAAAAAATAAAGAGTTGGTGTAGCACATTCAACGCAAATTGATTCAACAATTACATATGTTATTTTTTCACATTTTGTTGATCAAGTGATAATAATTTAAAATAAGATAAAACAAAAAAAGTAGGTGTGTAAGGAAAACCAAATAAACCGGTCAAACCGACCGAACCAAATCGAAATCCTTGGTTTTTGACGGGGTTTTTTTTATGTTCGGTTTATGAATGGTTCAAGTTTTCACAAACCTGTCTAGGTTCGGTTTACGGTTTGTAAAACTATCACACCGCACAAAAAAACCGAACCGATATGTTCAATGTACTTTTATTAAAATATATATTGCGTAAAGTATATTAAATACTCTAAAAACATAGAACACAAGTAGATATATTCAAGTAAAATCATCATATTTATTTTAACCTTCTCCATTTCTCGCATGTTCCGTCGTAAACAATACTCTTGCAAGTTTTTTTGTCTATTTAATTTATTTCTCTCTTAAATTTGAAAATTCGTTGACAATGCAGTATTATAATATCCATTCAATAATGTTTATGCAAACCGACCGAACCGAACCGAACCAAATCGATCAAATGGTTTGGTTTGGTTACAAAATTAGCAAGCCGATGTATTCGGTTTGGTTTATGATTTTCGCACAAACAGCTTCAAACCGAACCGCTTACACCCCTACAAAAAAGCTAAACAAACAAATAAAGTAACATGCATGAGAGATCGTTATTGTATTCAACGGAAAAAAACAAAATCTATGACTGGATGCATATGTAGAAGAGAAGTATGATTTAGTGAACTTTTTTCTTGAACAAATGATTTACTGGATTTGTAGGCAAACCAATGAGTTAAAACCAAGCAGAATTAAAGAGGAAAATCACTTGTATGTGAGGTAAAAATATATAGGATGATTTATTATTTACCATTTAAGTTATATAATATTTCTATATATGTGTATATTATTGATTGATTACTTGGCCGAAATAGAAAAGACATTAGCATAGTGATTAACATTTTGGATATAATTATTGTTTTCCTTTCTTGATTGATTTTTTTCCATTACACACTTCCATTTCGTTGGAGGCAATTCCGATTCATTTCATTATATATTGAGAGATCGATTTATTTTCTTTAATCACGTTGAGTTTTTTACACAATTTTTCATTTCCAACACCAATCAATACCGTATTTATTGATTTACCGATTGATTTTTTTGGCTTGCTTATAATTTTCAGTACACTATTTTTGGTTTAACTTTTAATTTAATATTACTTTTTGATTTATGTTAATTAATTGGCAATGCCGCGTGGCACTCTCTCATCCAAACTCTAAACACTCATTCTCGAATAGTATATAGTTTAGATTAGGGGCAAAATTTCACCAGTGGTACTTATATTATACGTTTTGTTACAATTTCATACCCACATTTTAAATTTTTAAATCCGTAGTACCAACAATTTGAAATTGTTGCACCGGTGGTACATGTCACTAACACCGTTAATTTTTCCAACGGTTAGTGTGGGTATTTTAGTCTTTCGCGAAAATAAATTAGACAAATAGTACTCATATTTATGATTTAATTACAATTTGATATCTATAGTTTTAAATCCGGTAATATTAATACCCTGAACTTCAAATTCTCAAATTGTACATAGGCCAAAAAATGGACAATAAATGTGTGAACATCCTCCCTGCCTCACGAACTCAGAACCACCACCCATAGCCTCTAAATACCCCAAATATAAAACTAAATCAAGAACACGATTCATATAAACGACAACTCCACCACTACAACGACGATCACCGCCACAACAACCACCACCACCACCTGAACACCGCTTACACAAACCCATATTAAGGCTACTACAAACTCAGATTTTGTTAGAGAACGATGCGCGGAAGCACGATGCCAGTTGTTGGGGACCAAGAAGAGTGATTTAGACGACAAAGAAGATGAAGAACAACACAACGATATAACGTGGTTCACTAGTTTTTAGGCTAGCTACATCCACGATCAAAACGAACCAATTTATTGATGCGAGAGCCAATTACAATCCAAGACACACCACACATGTCAATAGAAGAGTCCTACACCCATATATAGGCCTAAACTAGTGACTTGTGTCCAAAGTAACGTTCAAACGTTGCCAAAACGAACAAGGAAACAATTCCAAAACGAACAAGAAAACAATTCTAAAACGAACAAGGAAACAATCCTTAGCCGCCTTGGACCAAGTCAATTTTATATGCTAGGTATTTGAATCACCAAAACTTAACAAATCTCCACCTTCATTCAAACAACCTAGCAGTCAATCTGATGCTCCTCATCAATCCAATCGTGAATGCGTCTCTCGATCAAGAACGCCTCCACCCGAAACCCGATGTTCCGCAAGTAGATGCGAAACCCAATTCACCAAATTCTTTCTCCGATCGCCATCCGTCCTTTCAACAAATGTGCCAATTGTAGATGCACCTCCAACAATAAAATTTGAAGTGATCCACCCAAATCGAAACGATCAACCAATCATTCGATATAATGTATTCCCGAATTTGCAGTATTGGAATACATTCACTATGCGCCACAACAAGCGCGTCTTTGCGTCTCAACAAACGCGTAGACTTGTGTGTCTCAACCAACATACTATAATGCACCATGACACAATGCATATCCCCAATATCATCACAATAACACTTGATGATAAAAGTGCCTATCAACTAATGTCATGCCAATTGTGCCGCCAATATACCGCACCAAGACGCCAAACGAGACACGCTCAATAAGGTGCCACCAATCAATGCGTGCACAATAACATGCCGCCAATCAACACATGCCCAATAACATGCATCCAACCAATGCGCGCACAATAACGCGCTACCAATCAAGTGTGCCAACAAGACACATCAATTGCTCCATGCCACAAGCCAAATCCGCCGGTTGATCTGAGTCGTCTCCACCTCGACTTGAATCCTCCTAACGGCCCGAACAATATCACTCCATGCCGATGCTCCAACTCTTACGCGTTCGTGCAACGGATGAGCCCAATTTAGATTCACACGCATAATGTTCCATGTTGGAAGCCGGATTGCGCCGGAACGCCAATTGCACGTGAACGTCCAAATTCGCGCTAGAATGCGCGCCCGATGCTCCATGGAAAAGAACCTGATAGCTCCCCCAATAAGGAACCCGATTGTTCCCCCAATAACGAACCCGGTAGCTCCCACAACAAGGAACTCAATAGTTCCCCCAATAAGGAACTTGGTGGTGGGTGTGTCAACAAAATTCTCATCAACACGATAAATGTTCATCCCAAATGATTTTGCCATCACTCATCACCAACAAACCCTAACCCAACAACCTGGCTCTGATACCACCTGTTAGAAAACGATGCGAAAGCACGATGCCATTGTTGGGGAACCAAGAAGAGTGATTAGACGAAGAAGAAGATGAAGAACAACGCAACGATATAACGTGGTTCACTAGTTTTTGAGACTGGCTAATCCACGGACAAAACGAACCAATTTATTAAAAAATGATCTAATTACAATCAAGACACACCACACATGTCAATAGAAGAGTCCTACACCCATAT
The DNA here is from genome assembly GCA_023055425.1 of Linanthus parryae. Classification (NCBI taxonomy): domain Eukaryota; kingdom Viridiplantae; phylum Streptophyta; class Magnoliopsida; order Ericales; family Polemoniaceae; genus Linanthus; species Linanthus parryae. The sequence continues at coordinate 8,297,034 of JALGPY010000002.1, forward strand.
ATAGGCCTAAACTAGTGACTTGTGCCCAAAGTAACGTCAAAACGTTGCCAAAACAAACAAAAAACAATTCCAAAACGAACAAGAAAACAACTCTAAAACGAACAAGGAAACAATCCTTAGCCGCCTTGGACCAAGTCAATTTTCTATGCTAGGTATTTGAATCACCAAAACTTAACAGATTTTGGCCAGAAAAACCCGAATCCCGGCCGCCACAAACCAACCACCTCAACATGAAACAAACCAAGATTCATCGTCAACTATTTGATAGAAACCAAACTTACCCAGATTACTCAGAACGAGGGAGAAAGAAGAAAACAAAGCTCTGTAAAAAACTCTGAAATTCGATCAACACGAAGGTGAAAAAAATCAACTGTTAGATTGCATAGAATTTTTATGTTTTTCCATCCGAAGCCCAGCCCGAAACATTCAATCGAAAATTTAAGACGAGCTTGAACCCAATTGAATCGGAGAAGAAGAGTTACTAACGTGTCGGGGAAGACGATTTAATTCAGTTGCAAAGCATGCCCTAGAAATCCTCACTCAAATGGTGACAAAAGCTAACCTATTTCAGATTAAGAGAGAGCTCGATTCGGTTCATTAATCGCTGGATAGGAGAGAGACCGAGCTCAATTCGGTTGGGGAATCGATGGAGAGTACAGAGTCGTGTTAAACGCGTTCTGAAAATCACTGGAGAAGAGGGAGAATCGGAGAGACAGACAGAGACTTGGAGAGAGAGGCGGAGAGGCGAGAGGGAGAGCCGGAGAGGTGGATGAGAGACAAAGAGTATTCTTCTTCCTCAACTTATATCTGCTTTTATTTTCTCTTGGTTTTTCTTAATAAAATAACTTTTACAATTGCAAATGGATGTTGTAATCTGAAAATGTAAAAAGTTGGAATTGCAATTACAAAATTAGAGTGTACCGAGGTTTGCAATCAGCAATTAAGCCTTAAAAATAGGGTATTATTGTAACCAAGTCGTAAATATGAGTACCATTTAAGCAATTTATCGTTATGAAAGACCAAAATACCTATAGTAACCGTTAGAAAAACTAATGATGTTAGTGATATGTACCACCGGTGTAACAATTTCAAAATGTGGGTATTAAGAATGCAAAAATGGAAAATGTGGGTAAGAAAGTGTAACAAAACGTATAATATGGGTACCATTGGTGCAATTTTTCCTTAATTAGGTTATAATGTAAAAAATCAATCGAGCTAATCCCCTCATACAATAGGGGACTAAATAAGAATATTAAACACCACCTTTGTTTGAGAAAATTAAAAATTATTTCTTCACTATGGTACTAAAATTAGTCAAAAACAACCAAGTAGGTGGACTATATTTAGTTAAATTCCAGCTAATGTTGTTAATCTTGAAAAAGAAAATGTAACATTGTTGTATTAATGAGTAGTCCATTTATTAATTAGTACCAAAAGTCATTAATGTGGCTTATATAAGCGAACAACTGTCTAGCTCAAAAGTCATGTAATTTTGTAAACTTTTTTTTGGAGAGAAGCTTGTTTAAAATGTTGTGAAGAAAGTTATAGATTTTGTTTATAGAGAGGTCTGCAAAAGGAATTATACTAAGAATATTCTCTTTTTATGTCCAATATATAGGTTGTAATTTCACCACCCTATATTAAGCAAAACTCAATTTTTTTAATTCATTCCTTGTTCTCCTAACTATTTTCATTCATTCAATACCAGACGCATGATTTCAGCATGTATCTAGCAACACATGGTCACATAACTGCCGGTGACTAGTATGACAAAGTAGTTACTGTAACAATCTCTTTAAGGGATCAACTCATATACAAGGATTGTGGAATTGCGAACACCGGTCACCGCGGTTCTATCAACCCCTTCCACTACTTCATCATCAACCCTAAACTACGTTCCTTGGTCGTTCTTTGTTCGGTAAACAAAGCCTTTATCATCAAATCCTCTTCTGAGTGATGGCAACCTTTATCGAAAATCATGAATACCACCACCACCACCAAGTTCCGAATCCCTACCAAAAACAATTGAGAAAGAATAAAATTAATTGATATTAGTTTATTGTAGCAGAAAGATAATGTAATTAATTACTTACCCACACCATATGCCTCTGTTATGGTCATCTCCTCCTCGTATACTACGTGGTTCAGACTCCAATTTCTGCGATAAAATAATTCCACAACAAAAATGCGAGATGCTCGGGTGATGTGTCACTTCCACATAGCAGTTTGATTTTTGGCCCCACATACCGGTAATCTTTCTTCATATGCCCTTCTTCAAAGTATTCATTGACAATTTCAGTGACCGACTCTTTATCACCAGCCATGTTCTCCAAGTAAAAATACCTCATGACTTCTATTGTAACTAGAGGCCATAACACATGAACCTCTTTTCACTCCTCTCACCACTAATCACCGCAGCAACATTTTCATGCTCTTGCTTAATATGCTGCATGAGGGTAACGAACCCCTTCAAAGGCGTTTATGGAATATCCATTCTAATGTTTAAGACTACTTTACTGACCTCCTTAGTGATTGATTCAACAATGTCAAAAAGCACTTGTGTCAACCAAAGGTGTTGGCGGACCATAAAATACTGCCTTAAAAGTATTGGTCAGAGAGCCACGATCGGCAATAAACTCAATTGCATCTCTAAAAATACCAATAGGAAATTAGAGTCTAGAAGCCAGCATTGACATAACATGAATTCCCCAGTCTAATGAAAGATTTTTTGCTTGTCATCATTGAACTGCAACTCATCGAGTCGTATCACATTATTCCTCTTGCTCATAGCTCTCAAGATTGAAAATGCACCACATGTGAGCAAGTTGAAGACTTCCCAAAGAGGTGCATCAACCGCAACATCCAAATATGATAGAGAAGGACTTCTTTTCCCTGGGTAAAATACATTGAATGTGTAAAGATAATTTAGATCAACCCCATTTATGAGGAAAAAAGAAAATATAAGCCTTCCATCCATAGAACTAAGGTAAAAGACCGTGTATGCAAACCAGTTCTATTTGCTGCAGATATAGATCCAAATAACAGCTGTCTTTTTGTTGATTAGATTTTTATTGAAGTATTTGGGGGGGGGGGGTGTTGTGAGTACTTAACAGAGACATCGGGAATTTCTACAATAAAGTAAAAGTGTTTGGTAGTTGTTTAGTAGAACGCTATTGTTTACATTAGATTTCTTATCTCCCTCTTATTTGTGAATTTACCAACGGTTGAACTTATGAAGAGCCCGTTTGGTAATGTTTTTGCTTTCCAGAACGCTGCTTTTCAAATCTAAAAGCACTATTTTTGTGTTTGTAAAGTTTTGGTTTTCCTGCTTTCTAGAAAGCAACTGCAACCCCACAACAGCTTTTGAAAAGTAGGGGATGGGTTGCTTTGTACGACATGCTTTTTGATTTATTTATCGTTTGACATCATTGTCCATTAATAAATATTAATAATATTTTATTATAATAGTACTTTTTATTATATCGTGTCTGAAATGGTCGTTTTAACATTAACAAAAAGTCTAAAGCACTACTTACCAAACACAGAATGTCAAAAGTTCTTTTCAACAACAGATTTTATACGGAGTTTACCAAACACTTTTTGTGTAGATTCTCACATCAACTTTCTCACAGTGCTTTCTACACAGCAGCTTTATAAACCGCAACGGCATTACTTCGTCCCTTCCCTTGTCTCTTTCCCCGCTTCTTTTAATTATTTTCATATCAATGATGTTCGAGAGTTATTCCATCTCTTTGTCTCTATCTCTAATTTTTTGTCCGTCAATCTGTTTTGTAACATGGTATGAGAGCCATGTTGTGAATATTGATCGTGAAATTGGTATTGTGAGATTCTAAATTGAACCTATGTTGAGAGTTTTTGGGGTTTTGTTACTATTTATTGGTATATATCTAGTGTTATGATGGGGCTAGAACCAAGTGCTCGATTTCCAGTGACTACGGAGGCTTCGCCATATTTCCTTGCAAACTCTGATAATCCAGGTATGATACAAGTTGACAGACTTAAGCGGGGTATTTAAATTCTTGCTCAAGATTTCAATTAAGATCGAATCTGTTATATCGCAAGTGCACGGCGTGTATGATAGTTTCCTTGATAGTATAGGTTTATTCAATCCAAAGACTTGGTGTTAGTCAATCTCTCTAGATAATTGAAGTGATTCAGTTGGTTGTTTGAAGTCTTTAATTGACGATAATCCAATGAACTAAAACTAACAAAAACAGTAAATAGTGAAGGATATTAGAGGAAAATGGACTAGGTCTCCTCATTAGTTCCTAGGGAAGTTCATTGAAAATTACTTTTGATCCATGAAACACTGATTTGGTTTGGTTTCAATCATGGGATCAAGGATGTCCCAACTAACATAAATTATGAGTTTTTTCTAGGAATTAGAATGTCCCACGTGAACAAAGTGTGTCGGGTTTTCCCTAGTTTTGGTTTAGGGTTTCTAACAATATATGTCGACTACCTAGGTTTTTAGTCTACAAATTGATTTACTTTCAAGATTAAGTCGCAACCTTAAGCCGAACACCGGTTGAAATACATAAATCAAAAACAAATCCAAAGTCAAATCGTTGATTAAGCCTAACAATATTATGAATCAAGGTATCTCAATCAAATCATTACATGAACATAAAACCCTAGATACCCAAACCGGGTCCTATTAAAAAGTCTAACTACTCATCACAAGTTCATGAATCAAAAGATGAAATCTCATATTCAATAGTATATGGACATAATAGAATATGAAATCAAACTCGTGGATCATGATGATGGTGAAATCTTCTTCCGTCGTCTCTGTCACAGTCGAGAAATCCGCCTTCATGCCATCAATCTTTCTTCAAGGTTCCTTCACAATTAATGGTGTATCATGACACTCCTAGAGGAGAGAGAGTACTCCTGCGATCCGCCCTTGCTTTGATGCTTCTTCTTTGTTTTTATAAGTGGTTGGGTGACCTAGAGCTGGTAAAAAGGCTAAAATTAACCGTTTCTCGTCAAAACAAGGACTGCAACTCGGACGGGCTGGATTGGCACCCCTGTCCTAGGCCAAGCACAACTTACCTTGAGTTAAGAGCATCGTTAACCCGTATAACTCCAAATTCGTACAAATCAATTCGGGTTCCAGCAGAATTCAGGCTAATACATTAAACTTCATATATCTTTTAAAATACAAGAGCGTAATGAATTGTTGGTGAAATAAATAAATAAACTAGTTAAAAAACAAAAATATGATTAAAAACATCGCTAAGAATCAAAAGGGAAGTCGCAAATTCATGTTAGACATTCTACATAATTATCTCAAATTTAATATTTGTAGGTAGTGTTCATGCAAATCGGCCAATTAGGGTTAGTCAGTCGTTTAGTAATTGTGTCGATGCTTGACACAAATTCCAATTTGGGGTGAGAATTCCGGTCCAAGCCCGTCCAAATTACTAAACTTTGTGCCTGAGCCCTATTTTAGTTTGGACTAGGCTCAGGTTGGTCTGGTTCCGCCCAAGTTGCACCACTAGTCAAAACACGTAACAGAAAATTGGCTCCCCATGATAGGAGTTCGGATCGCCGTGGTGAGGTTTCGCTGCTTTTGTGTTCTGACTTTGTAGGGGCCATATTTGTATCGTCCGGATGGTGATTGAGCTTTACCATATATCATTGGAAAGCTAGTCTAAGTTCCAATGCCGGCGACCTCACTCTAAAATATCACGTATATATCCTGTGGTTATCAAAATAGTGAAGATTGTCGAGATTTTGCTCCTCAATTTTGCGTTGTAACTTCATTTCTTAGTATCCTTTGATTCCCTCTTGCTTCCTCGAGTTTCCTTGGACCTTTATTAATCTCTTTTTGTATCTCCTTGTCATCTCTTATTGTACTATCATGTAGTGCAAGCTCCTTAAATTACGATCATCTTTCGTTCTTTGTTTATTCCTCATATTTAGGCTTCATGCTATCGTCTTGATTTTGTGCCACTATCACCTAATCCGAAACACTTAAAAAAGGCATTGGGAGCAAGTTAAAGTTTGTAAGCTTATGTATAAAGGCAAATGCATGTCTCATAATATGTGTGGCTTGTATATGTCTCATCTCCATCAATAAATTGGTTTTGGGTTGGTCGTGGATGTAGCTAGTTTAAATGCTAATGAATAACGTAATTCTTATATTCTTGATCTTGTGTTTTTGCTTTCTCTTGTTTGTATTGAAATCCTGGCACCTTTTTTTTTTTAATGAACATACAAGGATATATGCCAGTGTCCTAACACCTTCAGTGTTCCTAGTTGTGCGTTTAAGATCTAGCAACAATCAATGACCAATATATCAATATATCAACAACTTAAAAAGTAGCAGAATCTCAGGCACAGGAAATTTCTGTGTTAGTTGTCTGCATGTCATCATATGTTTAAAGATAGATTATTATTGAGCAAGAAAATTTATGCTTCAAATTGTTACATGTGTGTGATTAATAAACAAAGCACTAGAAATCTAAAAGTTCTATTGGGATTCACACAAAAAACTAAAATACAAATCTTTACATGACTACAGCTGATTTTAAATTTTACCCACGAGAAGAAGTTAAGGAATTACCTCTGATTTTGAGATTCCCGAATATTTGAAACGTAGAACTGTAGAATGCTTCAATTCTGAGTTTACCAGAGTCCCTCTATAATCTGTCAGATAATCAGATGAGCCAACTGAAGAAAGAATTGGAAGTTATCAAAAGATCTCAAAATATAAGAACCTTATTTGGGAATCGTGAACCAAGATTGCAAGTTTCGTCATATGCCTGGAGTAGTTCGCAACATAACATGGGCGAGCATATTTCAGTTGCGTTCTTGGCTTATCCCTTGTCTTTTGATGGCAAACGTGATGTCTTCCTCTGCTTGTTGCTCTCTATTTCCGCCTGAACCCCCGTTCTCTGTCTCCCTCTGCCCGATTTTGTTGAGATCTTCAAGTCCTGAAACTCTCAATTGTATATTGTGTACTCAGTCTGATACGGGAAAGAAATGAAGCGCCGATAAGTGGAATGAAATTGTATTGAATATTGATAGCGGGAATTTGGAAACTATCTTTAATTTTTTTTTGAGAAACAAAACTATCTTTTTAACTAATCTTCTGGTGGCAAAATGCTTTTTTGCCACAGTTTTTCAAAACAATTGTGGACACTGGAAAATTCATTAACCACAAATAACTCCCGCGGTTGATTCTACAATTTGGCACATGTAATGCATGTAGTATCAAAATTGAAAGTGAAAGATATCAATTTCAGCCTGGACAAAACTGCAAATTCATGTCAAACTGATGACATGAAATGAGAGTGTTCAGTAGCCGTTGGATTAGAAGAAGAAGAGTAGCAGCTACCGTTGGATCTACTTGAACGTTAGCTTTTGAATTTTTCCGTCCCCTTTAGTTGAACGGCGTCGTTTCAATAAGGCACCAACCATCAGACTGCGTGGCACAGTCTGATTGGCTCTTGTTTGCCAAGCAAGCGCTGACTAGGCTAGGTTGTTACTTCTTTTAGTTATTTGCATCTACCTCCCCCCCTCTAGTTGAATATATAGAGCAGAGCTCTCTCCATTGTTTTTCAAGCTTTGTAATCGAAAGATATTAATGAAAATGGAGATTTCTCAGTTTCTAATATGGTATCAATGGAGATTTCTCAGTTTCTAATATGGTACTCAGAGCTCGGTTCAGCTGGCTGGCACGAGCTAGGGTTTTGGATCTGAAGCAACAAGGGAGGGTGCTGTGATTTGAAGGTCACAGAGATAGGACCAGATCTGTTTGTGCTGCAATTTGAGGTTGTAGCCGATCTGGTGTTTTGAAGATGGCGACCGATGGAGAGTTCGGTGTCAATGGCTCGCAGCGAGGAGCTGGGAGAGGTATGAATCCGAGCACAGAAAGCTCTTCTCCATTTTTTATAAGTAATTCTGAAAATCCTGGTAGTGTGTTGGTTTCTCAAGTCTTAACTGGAGAAAATTTCAATACATGGCATCGATCTATGCTTGTAGCTTTAGAAGCTAAGAACAAACTAGGTTTTGTTAATGGAAGCATTGAGATGCCAGATCCAGGTGATGAGCTCTATCCATTTTGGAAGAGATGTGATGCTATGGTGATTTCATGGCTGCTTAGTGCTGTTTCTAGGGACATTTCTGGAAGTGTTATGTATAGAACAACAGCTAGGGAGATATGAATGGATCTGTTTGAAAGGTTCTCACAGAAGAATATACCTAAGATTTTCCAATTGAAAAAGGAAATTAGCTCTTTGAAGCAAGGAGATATGACTGTTACAGTTTATTACACAAAATTAAAGACTCTGTGGGATGAGTTAAGTAATTACAAGACAGTTCTCTTTTGTGAATGTGGTAGAGTGCAGAGTTCAGTTGAGGAAGATTATGTGATGCAATTTCTGATGGGGCTAAATGACTCTTATACTTCTGTAAGAGATCAATTGTTGCTGACAGATCATTTGCCAAGTATGAACAAAGTTTTCTCTAAGGTTGTTCAGCAAGAAATGCAGTCACAGATTAGTATGCCTCATGTTTTGAATCCAATGGCAATGTACTCTAGTAATCAGCAAAATGTGGCTATGTATTCAAATTCTATGCCACCTAGAAGTCCTAAGGAGTATGATGGAGGTGGATACAACTCTACTCAAGGTTCTAATTCAAATACTCATGGAAATTACAATGCCAAACCTACTTGTTATCATTGTGGAGGCACTGGCCATATTAAAGCAAAATGTTGGAAGTTACATGGTTATCCACCTAACTATAAGCCAAAAGGGAAGACACAAGCTCATAATGTGATTGGATCCAAAAGTGTCAATGCAGATGTGCAGTCTTCCACTCTTACACAAAGTCAATGTCAACAAATGATGAGCTACATCAACAATCAAATGCAGAATCTAAATGCTAGTCATAATGGAAATACAAGTTCTGGGAGTTCTCATGGCATGGATAGTCCTCTCCAACAATCTTCTCCAAGCAATGCAAGTGAAAACAGTTACAGTCATCACTTTCTGGGAGGGGTAAGCTCATATTCTTTTCAATCTACCTTTTCTCCAAACATCATGCTGCCAAATTCATGGATTATTGACAGTGGTGCTACTGATCATATGTGCTGCAATGAGTTGTTTATGCATGACATGATTTTTGTGAGAGATACATATGTTTATTTGCCTAATGGAGATAAGGTGTTGGTGTCATCTATTGGCAAAGTGAAGTTGAATGATGTTTTGGTTTTGGAAAGTGTACTATATGTACCTGACTTCATGTTTAATCTGGTGTCCATGTCTCAGTTAACAAATACACATAAATGTGTTTTTGTGTGTGCTAAAGATAGCTGTAATATTGAGGAAATTGAGACTAGACAGGTGTTGGGAGTTGGGACCAAGGTTGGAGGTCTCTATCTCATACAAAATGGAGGAAGAAATGATAAAACAAATGCAGTTTTGAGTTTGAATGCCTTATCTGAGAAGGTGAGTTCTGAAATATGGCACAAGAGATTAGGACATCTCTCAGATATGAAGTTAAAAAAAATGATGAAATCTTTGGATTGCAAAAATAAGGTAAATAACACTCATTGTGATATTTGTCCATTAGCTAAACAGAAGAAGTTGCCTTATAAGATAAGAGGGAACAGATCTAATGTGTTGTTTGAACTTATACACTGTGATATCTGGGGCCCTTATAGGACACCCACACACTCTGGACACAGATATTTCTTGACACTTGTTGAAGACAAGAGTAGAATGACATGGGTGCATCTTTTGGTTCATAAATCTGAGGTCATTGTTATCATCCCTCAATTCTGCAAGATGATTGAGACACAATATCAGACATCAATAAAGAAGTTCAGAAGTGATAATGCCAAAGAGTTGGGACTGATTCCTTTCTTTGCTGAGAAGGGAATAGTGCATCAGTTGAGCTGTGTTGAAACTCCTGAACAAAATTCAGTAGTGGAAAGGAAGCATCAGCATTTGCTGAATGTGGCTAGAAGTTTGAGATTCCAATCTAATCTCCCTGTCAGGTTTTGGGGTGATTGTGTTTTGACTGCAGCATATCTCATCAATAGAGTGCCTACAGCCATTTTGGATAACAAATCTCCATATGAAATTATGCATAAAACTTTGCCTGATTATGAGTTTCTCAAGGTTTTTGGTTGCTTGTGCTATGCATCTACTCTGAAGCAAGGAAGACACAAATTTTACCCCAGGGCAGACACATGTGTGTTCATTGGCTATGTATTTGGAGTCAAAGGTTACAAGTTATATAATATGAGGACAGACACATTTCAAGTTACAAGAAATGTAGTCTTTCATGAAGAAATCTTCCCTTTTCAGAAAATTGCTGATTTGAGGGGAGCAGTGTTTAATGATTTTACTCTGCCAGCAGTAGTAATGGAGAAAGAAGATCATGATATTCAGCAGAATGGTGAAGTCATGGAAGAGATCTTAGAGGAAGACAACAACAACAATGAAGCAACAACAGTTAATATCTCAGCTCCAAGAAGGTCAGAAAGGCAATCTAGAACTCCAGCTTAACTCAGTGAGTATGTCTTGTCAGCTCAGAAATCAAGCTCAACAAAGAAAGAGACACACATTTCTAAGCCCATTTTTGAATCAGCAAAATTCTCTGAGAAGTATGATCACTATGTAGCTCAAGTCTCAATGATGAAAGAACCAGAAAGTTATGCAGAAGCAGTTAAGGACTCAAAGTGGATAGATGCAATGAATGCAGAAATCAAAGCTCTAGAGCAAAATCAAACTTGGATCTTGACAAAATTACCACCTGGACATGATACTGTGGGCTGCAAATGGGTGTACAAAATTAAGCTGAGATCTGATGGGTCTATAGAAAGGTACAAAGCCAGGCTTGTAGCAAAGGGGTATACTCAAACTGAAGGAATAGATTACACAGAAACTTTCTCTCCTGTGGCAAAGTTACCTACTTTTAAAAGTGTTTTAGCTATAGCAGCTTTGAAAGAATGGTACATTGTGCAACTTGATGTTAATAATGCATTTTTGCACGGAGAATTGAAGGAGGAGGTTTATATGGACTTACCAGAAGGATATAATCCAGGTGTGGATAAGAGAAAGCTGGTTTGAAAATTGGAGAAATCTTTATATGGTCTTAAGCAAGCTTCAAGGATGTGGTATAGTAAGTTCTCCAACACTCTTATTGAAATTGGTTTTACTCAGTGCAAAACAGATTACACTCTGTTCACTAAGAGAGTAGAGGGACATTTTATTGCTTTGCTTGTATATGTGGATGACATTGTGATAGCTGGGGACAATGCCAATGTCATTACAGCTCTCAAATGTTCTTTGAATCACAAGTTTCAGCTCAAAGATCTGGGAAATTTGAGGTATTTTCTAGGTTTTGAGGTGGCAAGAAATGATAATGGAATTTTCCTATGTCAAAGAAAGTTTGCAGAAGATATACTGCATGAATTTCATTACCTTGATTGCAAAGCAGCTTCTATTCCAATGGAGCCAACTAACAAGTTGATGAGAGCATCTGGAGATGTTCTGAAACCAGTTGATGTCGTTGTTTATAGAAAGATCATTGGCAAACTGTTGTATCTGTGTCATACAAGACCAGATATGTGTTTTGCAGTGCATAAGTTGAGTCAATATGTTTCACAACCTACTAGTGCTCATATGAAGGCAGCTCATCATTATTGAGATATCTGAAGTCAAATACTGGGCAAGGGCTATTTTATTCAGCTACAAGCAGTTTGACAATTCATGCCTACACAGATGCTGACTGGGCAGGGTGTTTGGATACCAGAAGAAGTACAAGTGGCTATTTGGTTTATATTGGTGAGTCTCTTGTTTCATGGAGGTCATAGAAGCAAAGCATTGTTGCTAAGAGCTCTGCAGAATCTGAATACAGAAGTCTCTCAGCAACAGCAAGTGAGGTGCAGTGGTTTTTGTATCTGCTTAAGGATTTGCAGTGTGAGTTGCTCACAATCCCCATCATCTACTGTGATAGTGAATCAGCAATTCAGATAGCTGAAAATCCTATCTTTCATGATAGGACAAAGCACATTGAAGTTGACTGTCATGTTGTGAGGGATATGGTGCAAAAGCAAGTCATAAGTCTTAAGTTTGTGCCTACTTCTCATCAGTTGGCAGATCTCTTGACAAAGGCCTTGCCATCTCCCATCTTTCACTTTCTAATGTCCAAGTTGGGAGTGTTATCACTGCACTCCTCAACTTGTGGGAGGGTATCAAAATTGGAAGTGAAAGATATCAATTTCAGCCTGGACTAAACTGCAATTCATGTCAAACTGATGACATGAAATGAGAGTGTTCAATAGCTGTTGGATTAGAAGAAGAAGAGTAGCAGCTACCGTTGGATCTACTTGAACGTTAGCTTTTGAATTTTTCCGTCCCCTTTAGTTGAACGACGTCGTTTCAATAAGGCACCAACCATCAGACTGCGTGGCACAGTCTGATTGGCTCTTGTTTGCCAAGCAAGCGCTGACTAGGCTAGGTTGTTACTTCTTTTAGTTATTTGCATCTACCGCCCCCCTCTAGTTGAATATATAGAGCAGAGCTCTCTCCATTGTTTTTAAGCTTTGTAATCGAAATATATTAATGAAAATGGAGATTTCTCAGTTTCTAATATGGTATCAATGGAGATTTCTCAGTTTCTAATATGTAGCAAAAATTGCAGTGGCCAAAGACCATTTTTCTTAGGGGTGCAACTTGGACGGGCTGAACCCGACCAACCAGAACCCAGCTCGGACTAAAATCGTGATTGGAAACATGTTTTGAGTAATTTGGACAGTCCGGGGCAAAAATTCTTAACCCGAATTGCAATTAGGGTCGGGCTTGGGTACTAATACTACACGACAGGCTAGTCTGAATTGCCCGATTTGTATACTCATTACATATCAAAATGTTATAATTGGAGAGTATTATATTGCATATTTATCGAGAATCTATTATTTTTCTATTAATTATTAGTGGTATTTTTAATTATCTTTATTTTATTAACCAATAGATTTTTTTTCACAAAACATTAAGTATTCTCTTGTATAAGTGGATATTTTTTTTAATTCTCTCTAACAGTATAATCATTATTATAAGCCTCGTAATATTAAATTGTTTACATTAGTTATCTATTTTTATATGTAAGTTATCAACTTAACTTTAAAGGGACAATTTAAATGAGTTTAGTGTGATAATAATATTAATTTATTTAGTTCAATGGGCTAGCCCGAATTCAACCCGAAACCGAATTGGTTTGTTCGAATTTGAGCTTGGACGGGTTGACGATGCTCCTAATACGGGTTGGGCTGGCCTTGGACAACCCCGACAGAACTCGGGCTTGGGCTTGGACAAAGGTGTCAACTCACCCAGCCCACCCGAGTTGGAGTCCTAATTTTTCTAGTAGTGGCAGATGGGACATAAGCCACCTGCAACGAAAATTATTCAAACCTCCAACCACTCGATCCCCGATTCTTGTGCGAGTTGATGTCTAAAGGGCCATGTCTCATGGTCCCAGTGAACTGACGTAACATGATCAGGTGTGCATGGAGCACTGTTGTGTAGCCACCTGCGTAGTGCTGATAATCCACGTTGATGCGGACTAGAACTATGTTTTGCACTATCTAGAAATGGCGTTATGTAAATCGATCATACATCTCATCTTCGCTAAATTCTCCTCTATTATTGCAACAACCTCCACTTCTTTGCGATAACTATTACAACTCTTCTGACTACTCCTATACCTGTTCTTTATTGGATGTGACGCATCAGTCATCGGTCGATCACAGGAATAGGTTATGTGATTACAGATTCCCACGGAGGTACACTCAAGAAGATGGAAGCAGCCAAACCTGTTGTGCAAATGGAGATCAATGCTATTATAGAAGGGCTTAAACTTGCAAGAAGGGTCGGTTTAAGCTCCTTAATTGTTGAAACCGATTCTCTAATGGCCGTGTTGGAAGTGAAGAGGCGCCAACAACACAGAAGAAATCGAAATGCATGTTTTGAAATGCATAATCAAGGAAAAAACAACAGAAGCAAGATCGAGACAGAGGTGATTAGTTTGCAAGAACGGATTGCAACGAAAATACCAAGGGAGGGAGTGATTTGACAGTTTTGTAAGTGGAGGTGGAGACTCAATAATTTCTTTGAAGCTGAGGTACGTGATGCTAAATTGACTCTCTTATTAACGGCCCTTCTTATACAAGTTCGGCCGAGAGATCAACAACACTAGGGTTTACATGACTTCTGCATATTCTCAGAATCTCAGTCGACCTTCGACCATGCAATTGTGAGGCAACGACCGTATTCACACTTCGGTTGCAGCGGTATTTCAGTTTTTCCTTCTTCTCTTCCGTTGTTCAATATTTGTTTTTTTTTTTATTTGTTAAACCCTTATTATTTCCACTTGGAAGTGAAAGTACATCTCAGTTATCTTTGGGCCCTGAAACCTAACCATAAATGGCAAGATCAGATTGGTCAAATATTCACCGTGATGTATTGGAGTATGTTCAAACAAAGCTAGATCTTGCTGATGTTCTCCGTTGCCGAGCCGTTTGTCGTGAATGGCGACGTCTAACACGATCACACATCTCATCTTCCCTCAATTCCCACCCCTTATTGCAACAACCCCTAGTTCTTTGGGATTACAACTATACCTATTCTTTCTTGGATGTGACTAGGTCTGGGACAAATTTGTACCACCTCAACCCAAAATCAAAACAATTACTTACCCGAAATATGGTTGAATGTGTGGGATACTCCCATGGTTGGTTCTTATTTTTGGACGAAGAAACAGAGACCCGTTTATTTATGTTTCATCCGTTGTTGTTCTCTGGAGCGGCTGTTTCGTTGTCTCTCATCTCCACTCCTGGTGCGAATCTCCCACTACAAGTCCTACAAGCCGTATTAACGGCTGACCCTGTGTCGGCAAGTGGTGGTAACTATGGTATTGTGATTAATTATAAGCACTCTAAGGGCTTCCGCCGTCTACTTTATGCTAAATGTGGATCCACAAGATTTATCCCACTTGGTAATGGCTCCGATGAGCAATATGACAACATGGGTGATATTATAAGTTTCAACATGTGTGTGTACGGAATTAGCTGCCCTGATGTTTATGGAAATCACCGTGTGGTTGCATGGGACTTTACTGGTGAAGAAAATGACTCTTACCCGATATTGGTATTGGATTTTCAACCTAAGGTGATGAGCAACACACTGAACCCAGTACAGAGCCAAGACACTTGGGAATATTTGTTGGAATCGGAAGGTGAGCTCCTGCTCGTTTCTATAAAGGAGCCCGACTTAGAAAAGTTGCGATCTATACAAGAAAAAGAAGGGATTGGATTCAGAGAGTTGTACATTCATGCACGATCTCCGGACATATGTCGAGTTTACAAGATGGATTTCAAGGGAAAGAGATGGGTGGAGTTGGATTTCCTAGGTGACCGGGTGTTGTTCATTACATACCACCAGACAGTGTCGCTCTCAACTCGCGAGTTTCCACAGTATGAGAAGAACTCCATATATTTTGACCAGTGGATTGAACTTGAAGGTTGTGACCCTGTTATTGGCGTTTTCAACTTAGAAGATGGGTCGATGAAGGAGCTAAACATCAAAGCGTGAGGAGAGTTTTTGGCAAAAACTTCAGTGCGTCCGGAAGTAACCGGCTCAGCCGGTACTTCCCGGTTATTACGAAAATACCCGCTAGCAGACAAAAAATGTGGTCCCAGGAGGGAATCTTTTTTGACCTAGATAACATTTATAAGGCATACGAAAACAATTTTTCCAGAAAGATAACAATAAGAGAATATTAATACAAGAGCAGAAAACAAATGACAAAAACCAGATAACCAGTAGACAAAAGAAGATAACAATCATTGATAAAAGATCAGTGAAACCAAAAAATCTAAGTTAAACGATCAACGATCAGCAAAAGTTAGCTTAATTTGAAAGTAATACGATACAAATGACTAAATGGCCTAAATAGAATAATTTCACATAGGTATAGTTAAGTTTTCGAAACCTTCTCGGCTTTCTCGAGTCTCTTACGGATTGTAGTTACTATCTCCTGCCGTTTTGGGAGTTCTTGAGCAAAACACGTGTTGAGAAACTCGTCTTCCCAGCAGATATACTTGCATTGACGACCTATACCTTTGGTTCAAGTTGCGTCCATCGTTTTTTGGCGTATGTGCGGTTTGAATAAGCGGGTTACGGCTACAATAACAAAGCTCAAGCCTACACCATAACTTGCGTGTTATGGTGTAGGCTTGAGCTTTAGTGGGAGTGTTGTGTTGTGTGGTTGTAGAGTTGAAACTATGTTGAGACATTGTTGAGGGAAGGAAGAATAGAAGAGGTAAGGGTGAGAGAAGAAAATAATCTCTGAATGGGAGTGAATGGGTAGGTGTATGTATTTGAAGTGGTTGGTGAGCTAGAAATAAAAGAAGAAACTTGGTGGTTGGGAGTTAGTTGGCAATAAATGCCCAGATAACATTATTAACGGCAGAGGATAACAATTATATAAGTAAGGAAAACATTTGTAAGGTACACAATGTGCATTTATGAATTTAATGTGGGTAGATGGGTTCCTTGGTCTTTCACTAAATGAGAACTGGTAGTTGAGAGTTAGTAGGCTATAAATGCCCAGATAAAACTTGTTACATAACCAGAAGTTCTACAAGATAAAAATCTCTGATAAAAAGATCAACAAAACACAATCCAAATGACATTCAAACCAAACACAACAATCAAAATGATCATAACCTCCCCACCAAACCAGAATACTACAAATGTTCAAACAAACATAACAAATCAAACATTGTTTCAGACATGACAACAAATAATTAATTAGATTCATACTTTTGCCGTTTTCTTCTTCGCCTTTGCCGCCTTCCTCTTCAGGGCATTGGGTGATGACCAGGTCACTGAAGGAATTTTCCTATACAAGAATGCCCATTCCCGGAGGTGTTCCTCCTTCTTCTTCAACTCCTTCACCCCGTCAAGGACCTCTTCATTAAGGACGTTGTATATTGAATCCGCCATCTCATTTGCAATCCAGATTCTCACATAGTCCATGTTGACTCTGAGATCTTTGCGAGGATTCGGAACCAACTCCTTGAGGTGCGTCATGAAGAAGCACATGAAGGGACCACAATCACACCTGTGAAGTTTAGTCTGGAAAACATGAGTAAACAGAGAAATAAAAACGTCAAACTATGGGAAAACAATTGTAAGGCCTAAGAAACTTTACCCATTTGGCTGTTGATGCACATCATCATTCATATACCAAATTAACCATTTGGTAATGTCTTCTGTGTACTCAGCGTGACGAGAGAGGACGGTGTGCATGCTTCTGACCTTGGCCTTAATGTGTTCCTCTCTGTAGCCATGCCCGGACAGAGAGTCTAGAATGTAAATCTCCGAATCCACAAAACTGATGACCATCATCAGCCAGTGGGAGTTCTTTACATTCAAAGGCACAACAATCTAATTTTATGATAAAACAAATTAGAGTGAAAAAAATCAGTGACCTCCTAGATAACAATGTTATATTTCTGGAAAGAAATTGTAAAGACAGAGAACACCACTGTAATGAAATCACTTACATAGCCCATTTCCCTCCAGTCGCCACAAAATGCATCGTGCAACTTCAGCCCAGGTCTTTCTGTATCCATCAACTGAAAGAGAATAACAACTCATTATACCATATGGAAAAAAAAGTTTAAATAAAAATCAAAATGAAGAGGGGGGAAACTTACGGAATACTCGCAGCTCAGGTACCAGATCCTCTTTTTATCTTCGTATGGCCGGTTCTTCTCTTTTTCATGAAGATACATGAGGTATCCATCAATGACCTGAGTGATCAAAAAGCCAATTTTATGACTTCACAGTCACAAGAAAACTTTTTCATGGATTTGATAACATTCTTCAATACCGAGAGCAAAATACTTACGTTGTTGTCGAACCATTCACCTTGGCGGAGTCGCCACGAGCTTCCCCTTGACAGAGTAGTCATCTTCCCTATTCTCAACACCTCCTCACTGCATGAAATGTAAATAAGTATCACTAATGTTTTAAAACATTTAAGTTTTACTTGAACGGTAATGTGTCTTAAATAAAACTTACGTAAATAGTTCGCTAGGAATTTCAGATTCCTGCAAGCTGTATTCTTTCTCGTACTTGTACGTGAGGTAGTAGTGAAGAAAACACTCGTCACCGGTGGGCATTTGGGGAAGGTAGGTAAATCCAGCTGACGGCCTCTTCTTCAAGGCCCCACCATGACCCCGAGGAGACCGTCTGATTATGTGAAGAGCCTTTCCCCATTCATTTCCCACTAGATTCCCTCGTAGCTTCGGAGAACCAGACACGAGAAAGGGCTTTGGTGGTAAATTTGAAGCCACCTAAAATGATAACAGCAGAGAAAACATTTGTAAGTGTTTACAGAACACCTTTAATGAAATAGTAAACAAATGTTTGTTTGCGTACCTGTGTGTCTTGGTTTGTTCTCCCACTGGGACTGTTGACCTCCTCTTCCTCCAGTTTTCTCCTCTTTTGAATGGGAGTTTTAAACTTTTCTTCTTTCTCTTCCTCCTCGCTCTCTCCCTCCTCATCCTTACCCATCTCCTTCTCCTTCTCCTTCTCCTTCCCCTTCTCCTTCTCCTTCTCAACATTTCTTTTTTCCTCACCTTCCTTTTCTCCTTCAGACTTGATCAACCTGTGCAACTCCGCCGCCAGCTGCTTCATGGAAATTTTCTCGAAAAGTTTCTCAAAGATTTTTTCAACATCTTTGGTTTGAAGTTCTGGGTTTTGTTGCACAAACTTCTCGTAGATTTTTTCCTCCTTGACAGGCTCCTCGAGTCTCCTCAGCTTCAACTATATAACCAACAAAAGCAGAAACATTCAATTACTTCAAAGTTAACTATTTCAACAGATTGATAACAATTGTAAACTTTCAGTAGATATCTACTTACATCTTGGTTTTGTTGCACAAACTTCCATCTCTCTGCAACAAGTTCAGTGGTCCAAAACTGAAGCCTCGGAATAGCATCCTGGTTTTCACACCCATCAGGATTTTTCAGCAGCTTCGGGCAGAATTTCTCTAAATACAGAAGCTACATAAACATTGAAAACAATTGTAAGGTGAAGGAAGGAAACAGTAAGCTTGTAACCAACATTAATAAGTATCTGAAAACAGTTTTAGTAATCTTTACCATTGGGATCAAAATACATCCCCCGCCGCGGATGCTTTTCCCTTTCTGCACCTTGATTTGCTGTTCTTGGAAGTGATGGAGCCATGTTGCAGCCCAGTTCACCTTTTTGAGGTGCTCAAGATCCACCACATAGCGAGCTAGTGTGGACCTAACACCTTGCCGAGTTTGCGGCATTCCAAAACATCCAAGAACAAATGCAACCGCCCGGCGCTTCCACTCATCCGTCAGAATCTCCCTATTCTCATCAGCAGCAAACCACCTCATGTACGATTCAACCGACGTAACTGGTTGCACAAGTCCGATACTTTGGCCGATTAGCTGAGCCTCTTTGTCAGTTGGCTCAGGTTTGAAAATCTCACCTTCCCAACTTATACCTAGCAGCCAACCGACAATCTCATCGGTGATCTTGAGCGACCGGCCATGCGCCGTCAAGTATCCATCTACTTCAAAAGCATTGTAGATGAATTTGTTGAATTCCTCGGGGGTCCCTGTGATTTGCAGATGCTCCAAACCACCAAGACCCACCTCATACATCCAGGCTCGCTGCTCTTTGGTCATTTTTTGATAAAAATCCTTGATTTTCGGAAGTGATAGGTAGCTCTGACACCGGCGGGGGTTTTTTAGTTTTTTCCTCTCATTCACCTTCTTTTTATCCTTAACTTGTTTCCTCTTCCTCTTCTTGTCCTTGACTTCCTCCATTTGTTCCATCAATTCCTTCTTCTTCTTTTCTACAGCAGTACCACGAAGAAAAGGCTGATGTTGATCCAAGGTCATAGACTTCCACTCTCTCAAGATATCATCTTTGAAGTCCCTCGTCATCTTCAAATTAGGGTTCTGCTTCTTCAAACTATACATCCTCACATTTCTACAAAAACAAAAAGAAAACAGAGAAATAAATTTTATCCTTTTAGTACAAAATAATAGAGACCTTGAAAACATTGTCAAACAAAATTCAAACTAAAAAAAAATCATTGAAACAAAAAAAAAACAACTTACTGAAATCTGATAAAGGCACTTGTAGCATTTCCATGATGTGAAAGCTCATCATCTTCATCCTCTTCTTCCACCTCTTCATCCTCTTCCACCTTATCTTCATCCTCTTCCACCTCATCTTCATCTTTTTCTTCAACTTTGTTTTTTGATCTCGGTTCACAAACAAACTGCTGAACATCCACATCTTCTCCATCTGAATCTTCATCACTTGCCACCATTGCTCTGTTTTCATACCACTCTCTTGCTTGTCCGGTTAAGTTGACAAAGTTTCCATACAACAGTCTCTCTATTTTGTGTGGTACCTTCTCATTTTTCTTAATGTTGAAAAGGCTTTTGTTCTCTTTCCTGAAACAATTAATTAACATATATGAGGTCATTAACACGTGGTTTGGAAACCAATTTCAATATTCAAACCCAGGGGAAGAAAACAATCACAGCCTTGCAGTGAATTATTTTAATATTTGGATAACAATTTCAATATTCAAACTCAGGAGAAGAAAACAATAACAAACTTGCAGTTAATTGTTTAAATATTCGGATAACAATTTCAATATTCAAGCTCAGGGGAAGAAAACAATCACAACCTTGCAGTGCAATAATTTAAACATTTGGATAACAATTTCAATATTCAAACAGAGGGATAGACAACAATCACAACATTAAAGTAAATTTTTGTAAACTAAGCAAGCATTTGTTAACTTACTTGTACAGCGCAAATCCATCTGAATATACTATCTCTTTCTCAACATCCTTTGATGACTTCGCTTTAGAAGTATTCTTTTTCTTTCCCTTCTTGAGTGGTCTTGGTGGTGCTGGTTTGGTTCTTGGTGGTGCTGGTTTGGTTCTTGGTGAACGCCGTGTTTCTGACTCAGAAATCTTTTCCTTTGGAGAGAAAGAAAGCTTTTTCTTTGGTTTGGTCTTTTTGGCATCCTTCACCTATTCGTGTTCAAAATAAATCTAAGCAGTTGTCTTTCAAAAATAAATCCATAAAGGTAAAATTGTTATCGAAGATACTGACCTTGTTTTCAACTTCGTGAGGATGTTCTACCTGTAAGGGAACCATGGATTGAACGACTTCTTGGATTTTGACAAGAGGAAGAATTTCTTCACGAATTTCTTCAGGAATTTCAGGAATTTCAGGAATTTCTTCGTGAGGATGTTCATCAATGTCTGCATGTTGGAAATCCAGAACTACCTCTAGGGTGTTTTCCATCAGATTTGGAAAACCCTCTTCTTGGGTCTCTTCTACTGGGAAACCCTCTTCAAAAACAACTTCTTGTTCCTCTTGTTGGATTTCCTTTCCCCTTTCTTCTTTCTCTTCAGTCTCTTCTACTGCAATTTCGTCTCCCCTTTCTTCTTTCTCTTCAGTCTCTTCTACTGTAATTTCAGCCCCAATTTCTTCTTTCTCTTCAGTCTCTTCTACTGTAATTTCAGCCCCAATTTCTTCTTTCTCTTCAGAAATTTGTTCATCGGTGTCTGCATGTTCTTTCTCTTCCATCTCTTCTTGATTTTCTTGGGTAGAATTGAGATCTAATTCAGTATGGTTGAGAATAGAATCTAAGGACTTACGAATTTCTTCCGTGTCCTTACTGTTGCTTTCTCCGGCAGATTCGTGTTCTCCGGTCGGATTGGCTCCAATCAATGGCGGAAGAACACTCTGTGACTCAACCGTGGACTCCTCTGTAAGATCTGGAAGGCTATTTAAATCGGCGACCACTTGTTGGGTCATCTTTGTGGGTGAAATTGCTTCCGGATCCATGGAGAGAACAGAGAGAAAGGAGAAAACAGAGAGAGAAAGACCAAAACAGAGAGAAAACAGAGAGAAGGGGAGAAGACGGTAATGGCGAGAGAGAGAGAGAAGGGGAAGAGACGGGTGTATTGGAGAGAGAGAGAGAGTGAATGGAAGAGAGTTTGAAATTATTAAACTACCGTCGGTTTCTATCTTGGAAACCGTGGCAGTTATTTTTTTTTGAAAACTTTGTCACGTGATTTGATGGTACAAGAGGAACATTTTGAATTTCAAAATTTTTCAAACATAACCTACCCAAACTTTATAATTTTTATCAGTTATAAGGTACATTTATTTTTAAACCCTACAACAAATATTGTCTAGCATGTTTACAAAGTTATCTGTTTCATGTTTTTATAATTTTTCTTCATTTCAATCATCGTGTGGGTCAAGGAGGGGACATTTTATTTTCATTCCCGCCTCGTGTGGGTTAATCCTGATTGACTTGAGTTTGGTCAACTCCCTCTTACTGACCCCGAAAACTCTGAAAATCGATTCTCCCCCACTAATTGCTCGAGATGTTTTGGTAAATGTGGCTCGTGCATGTTGAGTGACTTTATTTGTGATTACATTAAGCTCCCGAGTCACACACTTGAAGGATACACGAACAATAGCGCTGTCCCCATCACACACTGTTCCATGGCGGAAGGCCTTGTGTTGTAGCACATCACGGTGTGCCTTGAGCTTTTTGGTGGTTGTGTTGAGGAGTCATATTGTGTAATTTTGAAATGAAGCGTAATGACGCGAGGGTTCTCCTTCCGTCCCGCCACGAGTGTTCAACAACACGATGGTATCGTGCCACGGGTGCGTTCATCTTTTCATGTAACTGGGTTCTTCTTTACCCAAAAGATTATTGGGCCGTGAAGAAACATCATAACATCGTAACTCTACATTGTGTGAGTCAAATTACACCGAGTAAGGCAACATTCGTTGTGAACTTGCTCAATTCAAATGATAATATCTGTGAACGTGATATTGCTCTCTATATGTCTGAAAATGTTTTCTGCCACTCTGATACTGTTTACGCTCTCTGAGATTCAATATAGGGCACCTTTCATATTACTTGGCTGGAATTTCTTCTTCAGTGTTGAACATAAATCAACAAAGAACATATGGGGCTCGAATTAATCCATAAAAACTAAATTTTTGTAACGTGAATGTCTACGTGCTTTTAATTTTTACTCAACCTATTTGAATCTTAATAATCAAGTCATATATTTGGTTTTCCAAGTCCATTATAGTTTCAAATTACGGCACTGTGATGTTTTCATTCTACAAAACAGGCTCTCTCCCATGCAAAATGCATGTGATCCAACCTTTCTTTGACATTGTTTTCTGCCTTCTTGAAGTTGTTTTCCAATTTTCTAAACCCTAGAACCATTGTTATCTTCCTAGCTTAGAAATGTTGTCTGTGTTTGAGCCATGTTTTTATAATTTTTCTTCATTTCAATCATCGTGTGGGTCAAGGAGGGGACATTTTATTTTCATTCCCGCCTCGTGTGGGTTAATCCTGATTGACTTGAGTTTGGTCAACTCCCTCTTACTGACCCCGAAAACTCTGAAAATCGATTCTCCCCCACTAATTGCTCGAGATGTTTTGGTAAATGTGGCTCGTGCATGTTGAGTGACTTTATTTGTGATTACATTAAGCTCCCGAGTCACACACTTGAAGGATACACGAACAATGGCGCTGTCCCCATCACACACTGTTCCATGGCGGAAGGCCTTGTGTTGTAGCACATCACGGTGTGCCTTGAGCTTTTTGGTGGTTGTGTTGAGGAGTCATATTGTGTAATTTTGAAATGAAGCGTAATGACGCGAGGGTTCTCCTTCCGTCCCGCCACGAGTGTTCAACAACACGATGGTATCGTGCCACTGGTGCGTTCATCATTTCATGTAACTGGGTTCTTCTTTACCCAAAAGATTATTGGGCCGTGAAGAAACATCATAACATCGTAACTCTACATTGTGTGAGTCAAATTACACCGAGTAAGGCAACATTCGTTGTGAACTTGCTCAATTCAAATGATAATATCTGTGAACGTGATATTGCTCTCTATATGTCTGAAAATGTTTTCTGCCACTCTGATACTGTTTACGCTCTCTGAGATTCAATATAGGGCACCTTTCATATTACTTGGCTGGAATTTCTTCTTCAGTGTTGAACATAAATCAACAAAGAACATATGGGGCTCGAATTAATCCATAAAAACTAAATTTTTGTAACGTGAATGTCTACGTGCTTTTAATTTTTACTCAACCTATTTGAGTCTTAATAATCAAGTCATATATTTGGTTTTCCAAGTCCATTATAGTTTCAAATTACGGCACTGTGATGTTTTCATTCTACAAAACAGGCTCTCTCCCATGCAAAATGCATGTGATCCAACCTTTCTTTGACATTGTTTTCTGCCTTCTTGAAGTTGTTTTCCAATTTTCTAAACCCTAGAACCATTGTTATCTTCCTAGCTTAGAAATGTTGTCTGTGTTTGAGCCATGTTTTTATAATTTTTCTTCATTTCAATCATCGTGTGGGTCAAGGAGGGGACATTTTATTTTCATTCCCGCCTCGTGTGGGTTAATCCTGATTGACTTGAGTTTGGTCAACTCCCTCTTACTGACCCCGAAAACTCTGAAAATCGATTCTCCCCCACTAATTGCTCGAGATGTTTTGGTAAATGTGGCTCGTGCATGTTGAGTGACTTTATTTGTGATTACATTAAGCTCCCGAGTCACACACTTGAAGGATACACGAACAATGGCGCTGTCCCCATCACACACTGTTCCATGGCGGAAGGCCTTGTGTTGTAGCACATCACGGTGTGCCTTGAGCTTTTTGGTGGTTGTGTTGAGGAGTCATATTGTGTAATTTTTCAATGAAGCGTAATGACGCGAGGGTTCTCCTTCCGTCCCGCCACGAGTGTTCAACAACACGATGGTATCGTGCCACTGGTGCGTTCATCATTTCATGTAACTGGGTTCTTCTTTACCCAAAAGATTATTGGGCCGTGAAGAAACATCATAACATCCTAACTCTACATTGTGTGAGTCAAATTACACCGAGTAAGGCAACATTCGTTTTGTAGTACTATGTTTAGAAACTTCTTATTTTATTCACATTGTCCATTTGTTGCAAAGAGTAATAACAAATCTTTGGGAAGCTAGGAGAGTTAATAAAACTTTCATTATTAGGGAAAGATAAATTAATGATATGGTTGGGGTAGTTCAATTAATGTGTTCAGAATTTCATCAGGCCCTCTTGGACAACTACCACCTAACTCCAATAAAGTTTCGTATAATCTGAGGCTTTGAAATTGTTATCTGCTTGTCTACAATTGCAATCTGCCCCTCAGACATTTCTCTCTAGTATAACTAATGGATTGGTAGTTGAAATATTTATTATTTTAGGTACAGTAAATGTAAAGGAAGTTGCCTTTACAGATGTTTAGTACTATGTTTAGTAACTTCTTATTTTATTCACATTGTCCATTTGTTGCAAAGAGTAATAACAAATCTTTGGGAAGCTAGGAGAGTTAATAAAACTTTCATTATTAGGGAAAGATAAATTAATGATATGGTTGGGGTAGTTCAATTAATGTGTTCAGAATTTCATCAGGCCCTCTTGGACAACTACCACCTAACTCCATTAAAGCTTCGTATAATCTGAGGATTTGAAATTGTTATCTGCATGTCTACAATTGTAATCTGGTTCTCAGACATTTCTCTCTTGTATAAATAATGGATTGGTAGTTGAAATATTTATTATTTTAGGTACAATAAATGTAAAGGAAGTTGCCTTTACAGATGTTTAGTACTATGTTTAGTAACTTCTTATTTTATTCACATTGTCCATTTGTTGCAAAGAGTAATAACAAATCTTTGGGAAGCTAGGAGAGTTAATAAAACTTTCATTATTAGGGAAAGATAAATTAATGATATGGTTGGGGTAGTTCAATTAATGTGTTCAGAATTTCATCAGGCCCTCTTGGACAACTACCACCTAACTCCATTAAAGTTTCGTATAATCTGAGTCTTTGAAATTGTTATCTGCATGTCTACAATTGTAATCGGACCCTTAGACATTTCTCTCTTGTATAACTAATGGATTGGTTGTTGAAATATTTATTATTTTAGGTACAATAAATGTAAAGGAAGTTGCCTTTACAGATGTTTAGTACTATGTTTAGTAACTTCTTATTTTATTCACATTGCCATCATTAAAAATATGTTCCAAATGAGGCAATTCTATTTTTTTGTTTGTTGAAGTCTTCTTATTTGAATTGTAATGGTGAGCAGGGAAGGATAGAAACAAACTTCCAGATGAATTCGAGAGAAGTTAGAGAAAGTGGGTATTATGGCAAAGGTAAAGCTTTGTGTTCTTTGCCTCATGATTATGAAGAAGACGAATACGATTTCGAAGCCATGGATGACGAGGAAGGATACGATTTCTCTCTTACAGAGCCATATGAGGATGATGACGATGAAACAAGAGCCTCCTTTGTCATTGCTCCAAATGGTGATCTGAAACCCGGTACGTAATAGTAAGCTTGTTGTTAATCTTTTTAACTGCTTGGATAAAAATAACAACTTCCCTGCCTACAGGAGTAATATACACCAAGGAACAGGTGGAGGCAATGACTTTTGCCAGTGAGATTGAGGCTTTTGACTGGTACAACCTTTATGCCTTGATGCTGGGTTTCGGGATAAGAAGGTGTAATAGAAGGTATTTTGATCCGGAAACGAAGGAGCTCACAAAGTCTAGGATCTTTGTATGTGCGCGACAAGGTGTCCGATCTGATAAGTGGAAATACAAAGAAAATCGGAAGAGGGAGCATACTAGAAACACTCGGTGCCTCTGCAAAGCTCGAATAAGAATTAAAAGAACTTCACCTACGGAGCCGTTTACAGTGGATTATTTTCAACCAGAACATTCTCACACACTTTCTGATCCACAGTGCAGGAGCATGCACCGGTCTCACAGAAAGGTGACCGAGTCAGATATCGAACACATCAGATCATTGAAGGAGGTGGGCATAAAGTACTGTCAAGGCTTCCTTTTGATGGTAAAACAATCCGGAGGCTATGCCAACGTCCCTTACACACAGAAGGATATGTATAACAAAATGGCTTCTCTGGACAAATTATATTCCAATGAAGGAGATGGCCAACAGACTCTGAAGTTCATTGATAGTCTGGAAAAAAGCCATCATGGTGTTTTCAAAAGGTAAGAGTATTATCTATAACTCTAAAAATGTTTTCTACACTGTTGATATTATGTTCACGCATTAGAATTGCTATCTTTTGCTTACAATTGTTATCTATTGTAAGAATGTTTTCTTTCATGCTATCAGATTTTTCTGTTACTTTATAATAATTTTCTAAATCTTTAATAATGCTTTCTGTATATTATTTTTGTTTTTTAGGTTCATATTGGGGAGCAACCAAGAACTTCAAAGTTTATTTTGGTGTGACAGGAGATCACAGGAAGATTACAAAAGGTTTGGGGATGTACTTATTTTCGATGCAACATACAAAGCAAACATGTATCGAAAACCCTTAGTAATTTTATCTGGGGTGAACAATCACTTTCAAAATACAGTTTTTGCCTTTGCGGTTGTTCATGACGAGAAAAAAGAAACATATGAGTGGGTCTTGAGTTGTTTGATGGAGGCAATGGAGAATAAGATGCCCGTGTCGGTTATTACGGATGGTGATTTAGCCATGAAAAGTGCCATTCAAAAAAATTTCCCACATGCAAAACATCGTTTGTGTTCTTGGCATCTTTGTCGGAATGCTGAAGGAAAGCTGAAGAAGGGTGCCGCATTCATTTCTGATTTTAAGAAATGTATGCATAGTAGGAAACCCGAGAATTTTTGGTTTGAAGATTGGCAGGCCATGGTAGAAAGATGGGACCTCTCTCATAACCATTGGATCCAAGTAACCTACTTGGCTAGGCACATGTGGGCAGAGACATACCTGAAATTCTTCTTCTTTGCCGGACAAACAACAACCTCGAGGTGCGAGAGCGTAAACAGTTTTTTCAAGGATTTTGTGTCCTATATGGATAAGTTGGTCGACCTTTGCAGGGGTTTAATGACTGGGTTAGGAAAGCTACGAAAAAATGAGAGGGAGGAACACTTTAAATCTGACCAATCGGACCCGATATGTACAACGAGGTTCAGGAAGCTAGAGAAGCATGCAGCTGAGGTATTCACAAATAATATCTTCCTCAAGTTCAAGCATCAAGCTGAGATGGCAGAGGATTACAGAGTAACGAAGGTTATTCCCATTGAAGAATCAAAGGTTGATCAATTCTACGTGATGAGAGGTGAAATAAAGCACAGTGTGGTACGCATATTTCTCCCTTCAAGTACTAATTGATATTAGTTTGTAGTGTAGTGTACACACGTAGTACTTTTGATGCCTAAATATCAAATAAATATCTGCGTATTTACAAGGGTTTTCTATTACTTTGAAACTGTTGTCTATTCGTTTATGGTAATTCTCTGTAGTTTCCTACATAAATTTTGAAATGAATGTTTTCTTTCATGTGATTATTGTTCTCCAGATTTTTAACATTATCTTCTCTACTGCTGCAGCAAATTGTTCAGTGTACACGATCTAATCGCGGTCTTTGCTGCACTTGCTTTAAGTTTGAGACATCGAAGATGATCTGCAAACATATGATTCTTGTTCTGAAAGAGAAGGGTGTTAATAGGATCCCTACAAATTTAATTGATGATAGGTGGGTAAAAACGGATAAGAAATTCTACGCAACCGAGCCTTCGATGAAGGAGCCTATTCAGAAGTCGTGTGACGACCCACCCGTCCAAGCTTCTCGTCGGGGTGCCATGAAGAGCCAGGTGACATTGTACACCTCTTTGGGTTGTAGATCTTTTGCAAATTATAAGTATTGGAAGGATCACATGGCCGATGGAATCAGAACTATGACGAGAATGTGTACTCAATCTGAAGAGGGTACGCACGGAGGTGTGAAGAAAGAAGATAATCCCTACAGCCACGTGAAGAATCCGAACCCACCGGACACGAAACACCCAAAAGGACCCAAGCAGGACAAGCGCAGACGGTGCGGTAATTGCAAGGAGCTTGGACACAACAGGACTACATGTCCCAATCCTCCCGTGGACTCCTACGAAGAAGAAATCGATGCGGAAGATGATTAACGAGAGATACCAGTTGAATTTGATGACAAAGGGGACTTCTATTGGTCTCAATCAACGAATATGTCATGGAAAGGCAATTAGGACTTATGTTTGCTGGTTTTAGGATGGAATTACTCGTGAAGATCCATCACTTAGAACGGATGTTATCTACTTTGTAGGCTTTTGTTATCTAGTTTATGCTTCTGGTTATCTTTAGATCTTGTGCTGTTATCTTTCTGGGCAGTTTCTGCAGCAGAAAGATTACAATTGTTTTCTAGTGCTATCTACTAATCTAACAATGTTATCTACAAACCCTAGTGACCTGCTATACCGGGTAAACTTTTTGTCTCGTAGTGACGGGGCCCGCGCTAGCGGACAAATTAGCTGACGTCCGCCCTATTGGCGGACGCACTGTAGACCAACCCAGAGTTTTTACATCCAGTAGTTAATTAGAGATAGTGAGATAGCTGATCTTTCTGTAGTTCAGATGAATTCGTTTTCTAGAATAGCTTCTTGCTTTTGAGCAAATGTGTCAGTTAGTGAATGGTGTCGAACCAAGAGGCAAATGCTTGGCCTTGGAGCAACTACAAATTTACCCTGTTTTAGGATGCTAACAAAAATGGTAGGACTGCCTAACTGTGCGATGGGAGAAACTCATTGGGCAAAGGAAGTTAATGATGTTTCTTATATGAACCTTATGGTTTTGTGGTTGCTGCAAAGCTCCAAATACAGCCTTTAATCAGCCATATTTGGGACACTCCAATAGTGTTATGTGGGATGTGTTACAGATGCGTGGACACTGCAATAGTGTTCTTAATATCCTTCATATAAATTTCTCAACCGGTGTTTGATTCATATGAGTATATTCCTTTGCTTGTTTCTCGAGCTTTTCTGTCCATAGTCTTGAAGCAGGCCGCAGGCGGTAAAAAACATGAGTGTGTTCTTAATATACGTATTTTGACTAAAATGTTCCTGTGAAAATGAACTTAACTATACTCTTTCCTGTCATATTAAAGCCGTTTTTCCAATTGACATCCTCTTATATCTGAATGACGCAAAAAAACTGAGTAAATAAGTCACCGGCCGCATAATCGAGAAAATTGAATGATGCAAAGAAGCTTAGTGTATTCAAGTCGTTTTACCAATTGACGCGCATGCTATGACATCGTTTTCAACTCGCAAGTTTCCACATATTGAGAACTTTGTATACTTTCACCACTGGATTGACCTTGATTCTTGAAGGATGTGACCCTCTCATCGTCAATTTAGAGGATGGGTTGACGAAGGAGCTAAACTGACACAGGACCGACTTAACTTTTTGAGGGTGGGTACCCCTTCGTCTCAAAATAAGCTGAAAAGTAAAAGAGGTGTATTCTCCCACTCTATCAGTCTGTAAAATACGAATTTCATGCCTAAGAAGACTTTCTATTTGGAGCATGTATTGAGCAAAACAATATGCAACCTCATACTTATTATGAAGAGGGAACATCCATGTGAATCTAGAAAAAAACATCTACAGATAGCACATAATATTTGTAATCATTGTATGATTGAGTGCTAGCTGGATCCCATATGTCGCTATGAATTAGAGGCAAAAGGTTCAGTTGTCTTAGAAGTATTTGTGGCAGCCGATGCATTTTGCCAAATAAACTAGGATGACACAAATTTTTATTATCAGATTTTCCTGATGTGGGAATTATTTTTTGCAAAACAACATCAGAAGATTCCCTAAAAGCGCATGCCAAATTTCAGACGACACTTTATTTCCTAGATAAGCTTTAGGGAAAGATTGAAAGGAGACAGATTGTTGGGGTAATTCAAACATGCCGAGCTAGTAGCTGTGTTGACTTGGTCCGAGACGGCTAAGGGTTGTCTCCTTGTCCGTTTTAGTATGTTTCTTGGTATTACTTGAGTTGAGACGCAAAGACGTGTTTGTTGTGGTGCACAGGGGATGTATTCAAAAACCGCAATTTTGAGAATACATTCAGTTGGTTTTG
Organism: Linanthus parryae; assembly: GCA_023055425.1. Classification (NCBI taxonomy): domain Eukaryota; kingdom Viridiplantae; phylum Streptophyta; class Magnoliopsida; order Ericales; family Polemoniaceae; genus Linanthus; species Linanthus parryae. The sequence continues at coordinate 8,328,192 of JALGPY010000002.1, forward strand.
GGTGAATCACCTTATTTGATAGTTGGAAGTGCATCCATAATTGGTGTAGTCGTTGCAGGGATGCATGGTAGTTGGAGCAACGAGTTGGTGATTCGGATTTCGCATACAGCTGTAGAACAATGGGTGGAGGCGTGCTTGATTGTGGAACTCATTCATGATTGGATTGATGAAGAGACGCATCAGTTTTGGTTGCCAGGTTGTTTGAATTAAGGTGGAGAATTGTTGAGCTAATTCAAACATACCTACCTAGTAGTGGTGTTGACTTGGTCCAAGGCAGAGTTACCATAATTCGCTCAAGTAGCCGCGATCTCCGAACTGGATCACGCGTTCCCAATCGCGGGTCGCCGGCGATCTGGAACTGAGATGTGGGCGATCCGGCGATATCCAAGAACAGGGATTATCAAGAAGGGCGTCGATTCAGGACTAAGTTACCTATTGTTAAGGCTACTCACGTCGTTCATCGAAGATCTAAACTTGAAATTCCTAATCGTCGGAAAATATTCAGAGGAGAGAGAGAGAGTCCGAACCGTCAGAAATAATCAAGAGAGAGGGAGGGTGGAATCATGGAGAGATTGACGGGATAGAAATCGTGGAGATATTGATTGAATATTCTTGGTCAAACACACTTACCATTTTCCTATATTTCAGGACGTGGCATATGCCACATCAATAGATGTCTAAATATCACACATATTGATTCTTTCTATTTCCTTCATAATGTTCATCATTAATGGCATGTTTCCATACACATCACTTTATGTTCAATTTTTTGTACGAATTTTTGTTCACCTAGACTTTTCCTTCAGGCAAATAATAAAAGCACGTAGTAATGGTTAAGAAAACTCTTAATGGTTCAGAAACAAACAAAAAAAAAATTGAGAAAGGAAGGTTCAAAAAAATTGGCTCAAAATAAAAAGTCTACATACTAGGAATCCGCGATCCGAGCAAACGAATTTCGTTCTACCCAAGCAATCCGAAGAAGCCTACTTCTAGCGAACTGAATTCTATCTATAGGGTAGTGCGAATTGCAATCCCGAATTGCATTCCCGTTCCGGAGCGATCCGCGATCCAGGTAACCTTGGTCCAAGGCGGCTAAGGATTGTTTCCTTAACCGTTTTGGTATTTTGTTTGATATTACTTTGGGCACAGGTAGGTCCTATTCTAGAAATAAAGTCCTAAGTCTATAAATAGAGTCGTAGGTCTATAAATGGAGTCGTAGGTCGTGGGTATACTTGTGTGGGTGGCCGCTATGGCATTTGGCCATAGTGTGATTTATCTTTTAATTGCTCTCTCATCAATAAATTAGGTTTGTTTTGGAATTGGACGTATATAGCAACTTTGCTAGTAAACCACGTTAATTATTTGTGTTCTTGTTCATCATTGTTCATCGTTCTTTATCAAACCCTCTGTTTTAACACAGACTGAATGTGATATAACCCATTTGTACTCAGTCCTTGGTGTAAAAAAAATTCCAATAGCTACTTCCTGAATAGAGAAAGAAGTTGAGTCAAAAATAAATCTGTAGTATGCAGATTATGGACAAACAATAAATTTGTGCGAAGTTTAGGATCATGTAAATAATTAATTCAATGAAAAATTGTGAGAGGCAGTTGTTAAAGGAGCAATACCCAAGTGATGAATGGGAAGGGTTAGCCCATTTCCAACTTCGACTTCATCATTACCCATATAAGTGTCCTAAATGCTCATATTGCTAAGGTCATTTTTCAAATGATTTGTAGTGCCCGTTTCAAATAGCCAATAGTTGTTTTTAGTAGAATTATTGGTCGAGGTAACCATAGCTGAGAGGCAATCCGAAGGCATTAATATGAGTTATCCATTCGGTGGATAAAATGAACGGCAGAGTGAAACTCTTGCCCACAAATTTGACAGTCAATGTTATTAGTGTAGTGGTTATAACCAGTTAGACCTGGCAAAATGGGCTTTCACCCATTGGGCCTGCCCATTTATCCAACTTATAAAGAGGTTGGGTCCTAACTATTTATCAAATAGTTATTTATGGACTCCTCCCATTTAAGACCACCAATTTGTTGGACTTTGTGGGCTTTGTCCTGTGTCCCAACAAAAACCATATAAAAATGACCCAATCAAGAAAGTAATTTCCAGAAACAAAAAATGGATCGATTCAAACTATCTGCTACTCTCTCTCGCCATCGGGAGCAGCTCTCTCTCTCTCTCTCGGTGCTCTCTCTCGCAGTCGATATCTCTCACCGGCCCTATGTCGTTGATCCTCACTCTTCATGGATCGACGATGGTGGAGGATGATTGTGGACGGTGCCTCTTCATGGATCGACGATGGTGGAGGACGATTGTGGACGGTGTCGATGGCGCGGTACTGGATCGGCGTCGTTGCGGCGGCGATGCCGAGAACAGTTGCGGCGGCGGATTTGACAGAAGTTGTTTCAGATCTGTTTCTAGTTGTTCGAATCAATCGATTTCGCTTTCAATTATGGTCAATCTGTGATTTGATTGGAGTTGTTTGTTATGTCGATTTTGACCTTGTTTGGATTTATCAACTTTTGTGCGTAGCTGAGATGATATGGAGATACGGAAGAAGCCGGTGGCAATGGCGGAGAGGCGGTTATTGTGGTTGTAGGGTGAGTTCCCGTCCGGCGGCGGTGCTGAGAGGCGACGATGGTGGTTCTGGGACGAGGAACAAAGAGAATGGACAAGTTTTGTATAAGACGATTGTGCAGTTGGTAATTGAAGATTATACAGGGCTATTACTGTAAATTAACAAGGAGTAGGTTACAAAATAGGGCTCATGTTAAAAGATTGGGCTTCCCGCTTTACTAAGATGTGTGAATGGGTTTAGTACAAAACCTATGTTTGCTTAAATTGGGCTTAAATGGGACTACCCATTACTACCCGGGTCCATAAAAATCTACCTAATAAAGTCCAATAAACATTTGGACTTAAATGGAGAATGACCTATATAAAACCAACCTATATATATCCAACCCAAATCTGCCCAGCCCGTCCATTTTGCCAGGTCAATAACCAGTGTTCCTTCCTTGATCTGAGTTAAGACGCCCTTCTTGGTCATAACTGTATCTGCCACGAGAATCATGATTATTGTAAAATCTACCGGATCTACCAATGTAGAGTAATTTTGATGACCAACACAATTATAACCATGTCCATTACGAGTCCTACCACCACTGTGGTTGCAATTAAAACGACCTATGCCTCTATGAAAGGAGTTATGCCCAAAATTTCCAGAAATGGCAGTAGTAGAAGCCAAAGAAGAATCAGTGATAGGAACAAAATTTGCGATTCTAACATCATGTCTTCTGATTTCAACAGGACATGAAGATCCTCAAAGGTGAAAGGATAAGTTTGGATACGAATTGAAGTACGAAAAATATTGTACTTAGTAGGAAGACCATTTAGAGCGTATAAAATCATGTCTTCATTATCCACTGTAACCCTAGCCACAGTCAATTTGTCCCGAATATTCGTCAATTTGTGCATATAGATATCAACACAGTCCAATTTCTTCTTTATAGTTTACAATTCAAACTTAAGCTGTAGAATATTGGTTCTAAAGAGTGAATCATACCTTCGTTCTAGAGTAAGCCATAGAGAATGAGAAGTTGACTGACCAATAACCAGAGAAAGTGCTTCTTGGCTTAAGGTTGCATTCAGTAGAGTCAAAAGCGCTTTGTCCTGCGCTTCCAAGCCTGAAAAGCAGGGTTCACCGTGGAGGAAAAGCAGGGTTGAACCGTCTAGCTTAAATATAATCAAGTTGTGAACATTCGATAGAAGATATAGAGGATTGGAGGAGCCTCTTGTGGTGGCGGTGGTTAAAGCATTTGAGGAATTAGGGATCGACATTGAAAGGCTTTGAGAGCCATGAAAAAAGACCAAACTACGGTTTCTCCATCAATAGTGAAAACACCGTTGAATAATGAAAAGGCGCGACTTATACATAAATAGACTGGGTGGCATAATTTACACCGTTCGATTAGTCAACTCTAGCAGTGAAGAACAGTTGGCAATTGTGTTGAGCTCCCTTAGGTTTAGTGTGAATGTCAGTTTGGTCCTGAGCTTCATTTGGGCACCGGTGAATGGGACTTGTCCTCCAATGTTGCTGGACTCCTCCAAAGCTGCTGGAAGTCATTCTCTAACTGCTCATAGCTTAGCCAAGAATACCTTCGTAATTGCGAACTCAATTTCATAAATACCAGCTGCATCAGAAAAAAAACAAAGCAAAAAACAACGTTTGAGAAGCACTCGACAGAGCAAGCAAAAAAGGGAAAATGGGTGTAACAAGTTCATGAACATCATATATACCTAAACATCAATTCACTAAAAGCTGTTGAGAGTTTGGAGTCTGAGTGGAGTCAAGCTTTGGATATTACTAATTAACTGACTCTTCGAGAAGTTCAGAAAGGGAAGCACAGAAACTTCATCAACTTCAGAAAGGGAAGTACAGAAACTTCATCAACTTCCTTTGTCTGGTACGTTTATTTTGTCTTCTCTCTATTAATTCACTGCTTATGAGTCAAATATTTTAGGTTGTTGCGTTGTTTCAACTAGCACTGCAGGGTGTAAAGAATCCTATGTAGAAGTGTGGAAAATCTAACGACATGGCATTCAAAACTAATAGATATACAAAAATAGTAGAGAAGATTCCATCTAAAAATTAAGATCAACTATAACTTTGTTTACTGAATTTTAAATACGTCCTCATCACTTGATGTCTACCTCCTTTGTTGCATCATCTGCTACGTTGTAAACAGCAATAACATTTTTGCAACCCTCAATAGTGAACTCAGGGAAAAAAGGGACAAAGTATATAGAACTCTTTGGATACTGTGGGAATTCAAGAGTTGAAAGAGAGATTCCCGGACAGTGTGTCAAAAATATCACACGGTCACCTAGCGAGTTCATCTGCGCCCATTTCTTTTCCTTGAAGTCCATCTTGTAAACTCCACACATGTTGGGAAACCGTGCATAAGCATACAGCTCGCTGAATCCTATCCTTTCTCTCTCTTGTATAGCTTGCATCTTTTCTTTTTCGGGCATCTGTAATGAAACAAACAATAGCTCACCTTCTGATTCCACCAAATAAATAACCCTTCCTTTCGCCAATGGATTTTTTGGCGTTTCTCTAACCTTAGGTCGAAAATCCAACACCATTCTTGGCATGGAATCTTCTTCTTCACCAGTAAAATTCCAAGAAACCATACGATGATCACCATTACGAGGGAGGGTAACTCCATATACACAATTGTTGAAACATATTAGTCGTACCCATTTAACATCTGGATCCTGATTATCGTCTTGATCACCAATTCGAACAAATTGAGTGGATCCACATTTAGCAAATAGAACTTGTGAGGACCTATCAATGATCACAATGCCATAATTACCATCTGCCGAAACAGGGTCAGCCCATAAAACAGCTGTATGAAAACATACTGTGGTTTTCCCGTCCGGACTAGAGATGGGAGGAAACCAAGCAGCAGTTGTTGATAACATGGGATGAAACAAACATAAACGGCTTCCTGTTTCTTTGTCCACAAATAAGAACCACCCATGTGAGTATCCAACACAAACTACTCCTACATCTCCACAATATAATTGTTCATCGAGAAACAAATTTGGCCCAGACCTAGTGACATTGAAGAAAGAATAAGACCATGCACTGTTGATGAATTTCTTATAAAGAAATAGGGTTTGCGGAGGATAATTTAGGGCAGATGAGACGTGGGTTCGAGTTACATGGCGCCATGCACGACACACGGCTCGGCATCGGAGAATATCAGCGAGGGGTAACTTCTTCAAAATGTACTCGAGTACATCAAGGTGAATATCTGACCAATCGTTTGCCTTACGATTAGGTTTGACACCGTCAGAGAGAAAGATTCTACATGTTGCTACAATAGAAGACAAAATCAGATATAATCGTTGGAACCACTTAGTGACACGGTTCAGATCCATGGATGAGTTTGATCGACCTAATTGCAAACCCCCTAATAAAACGTGGAACATGGAGGCTTATTTTATGCTGGTTAGATTTGATTGAGACGTACTTCTCCTGCGCATTGGGAACAATAAGTGTTCAACTTAAAATCCAAACCTTAACAGAAAAAATAGGGTCTGTCTTTTGTAGCTTACTCAAGAGAGATCGTCGCCTAGACTGAGACAAGCGATATGATCAAATACATCTGTTTTTTGTATTTTTTTTAGGCTTAATTACTTAATGCATGCCCCCACTTTGTCAAAACTATCACATTGCAACTCCCAGTTCTAGAACTAGCTGATTACATCCACATTTGCAAAAAAATACGTCAATGTGTAACTGGGAACGAAATTTTATCGTAAAATTAATGTACTTGAAGGGTATTATCTCACACAATGTGATGCGATTGTATCATGGACGATGTGCATTTAATGAAAATACCTTCGTCGGGTTCGAATTTGATGATTGAATTTTGTTCCTAGTTGCACATTGACGTATTTTTTGCAAACGGAAGATGCAATCAGCTAGTTCTAGAACTGGGGGTTGCAAGTGAACTAGAAGATATTCATATTGTACGAGTTAATTACATATATATCCTTCCGATTTACCGATATTTGTGTAATCTCTCCCTTAATGTGCTCAATTTCTTTTTCATGCATTTTGTATCCGACCGTATGTAGGCCATGGCGTTACTATGCTTTAGTTCAGTACAATGGAGATTGTTGGAAAGAGTTGAATCTCCTGACCTAACTCTTTACTCATTTTGAGTTGTAGTTCCAGTTTGGGTGTTTGATAAATGGCTTAAAATCGTGAATCGGTAAATGAGAAAATTATCCTAAAACATTGCATGTTGAGATGTTCAGTTCAAGTTGGCAAAAATCATTGTCATGGAGGTAGCCAAAATATTGCACGAGCAAATGGCCGTGTCATTCGTGCAAATGGTACTGGGATGGGTCGATTCATTTTTGTTTCCAAAGTCTGTTTAGACATTTTTTTTTGTTAGTTTGTGCACAAATCGGTATCCTATTATATATGCATGTCTAGATTCGTGGTTATTGTGTGTGGTTGTATTCCTATTAGGTTTCTCTCAATAAAAAGAGTTTTGACACTGTTAGCAATCGTGCTAATGAACCACTTGTGCAATTATTCATGTGTTACAAAGTTAATTGCATATGTACCCTTATTATTTGCCCAAATCTGTGTAATTTCTCCCTCAATTTCAAAAAACATATTGATGTGTCAAAAGTATAATTCTTTTTTCTTGAAAAAAGTCAAAAGTATGAAATTATGTGAGAGTACTCGGTTTCTTCTTATACATCAACAACAAGAACAAAACTAGCTAGGGTTGCCCGACCTCGCCTACTCTCAGTCGACCGTGCAATTGTGAGGCAGCGACGACGGTGTTCGCACGGCGGTAGTGGCAGCGGCAGCGGCGGTATTTCAGTTTTTGGTACGTCTCTTACATTGTTCAATATATGATTCGTACTCGGTTGAATTCTTATTGTTCTCTACTTGGAAAACCTAAACCTCATGGCAAGTGAGTGGTCAAATATTCACCGTGATGTATTGGAATACGTTCAAACAAAGTTAGACCCAGCTGATGTTCTCCGATGCCGAGCCGTTTGTGGCCAATGGCGTTATTTAACTCGATCACACATCTCTTCTTCCCTAAATTCTCCTCATTCCCCTCCCAAGACCTTATTACAACAACAACAACCTCTAATTCTTTGGGATAGCAATTATGACATCTATGACTATTGCTTTTTATACTCTTTCTTGGATGTCACAAGGTCTGGGACAAATTTGTACCACCTCAACCCAAAATCAAAACAGTTACTTAACCAAAATATGGGTCAGTGTGTGGGATACTCGCATGGTTGGTTCCTATTTTTGGACTTAGAGACACATACTCGTTTACGTCTGTTTCATCCTTTATTGTTCTCAGGAGCGGCTGCGTCTTTTCCTCTCATCTCGACTCCTTGTGGGAAACTCCCACGAAAAATCAATAAAGCTGTATTAACGGCTGACCCTGTGTCGGCAAGTGGTGGTAATTACAGTATTGTGATTATTTATGAGCACTCTAAGGGCTTCCGGCGTCTATACTATGCTAAATGTGGATCCACAAGATTAGTCCCACTTGGTAATGGTTCTGATAAGCAATATGACAACATGTACGACATCATAAGTTTCAACAGTTATGTGTACGGAATTATGTGCCCTGATGTTTATGGAAATCATCGTGTGGTTGCATGGAATTTTACTGGTGAAGGAAGAGACTCTTACCCGAGACTGGTATTGGATTTTGAAGCTAAGGTGATGAGCAACACACTGAACCCAGTACAGAGCCTAGGCACTTACGGATTTTTAGTGGAATCGGAAGGTGAGCTCCTGCTCGTTATTATAAAGATGCCCGACCTACGAAAGTTAATAACTATTCAAGAAAGAGAACGGATTGGATTCAGAGAGTTGTACATTCATGCACGATCTCGAGAGAAATGTCGAGTTTACAAGATGGATTTCAAGGGAAAGAGATGGGTGGAGTTGGATTCCCTAGGTGAGCGGGTGTTGTTCATAACATACCACCAGACAATGTCGCTCTCAACTCACGAGTTTCCACAATATCAGAAGAACTCTATATATTTTGACCACTGGATTAATATTAAAGGTTGTGACCCTGTCATCGGCGTTTTCAACTTAGAAGATGGGTCGATGAAGGAGATAGACATCAAAGCATGAGGAGAGGTTTTACATCCACTAGTTAGTTAGAGATAGTGAGATAGCTGATCTTTCTGTGTCAGATGAATTCATTTTTTAGGAAAGGTCATTCCTTTTGAACTAATGTGTCAATTAGTGAACGGTGTCAAACCAAGAGGCAATTCTCGCTCTTGGAACAACTACAAATTTATCATGTGCTCAGATGAATTAATTCTTTTCTAGGATATCTTCTTCTCTTTAAGCTATTGTACGACTCGCCAATTCCAATCATTTCTCTCTTTTGTAGCTTGCATCTTTGTTTTTTCAGGTATCTACAGACACAAACAATAGCACACCTTCTTGATCAACCAAATAAAAAATCAGTGCTTCTGTCTAGTGGCGGACGCAGTACTCTTATCGAGTAGGAGCCAAATACATATAAAAAATGACTAATGTGAAAATTTTAAATTAGAAGGGGCCAAAATGTATTATATTTACTTTACTCTTATAAAAGGAGGAATAATGAAAAAAGTGTTCCTAAAATATTTAATAGTAAAAAAAACCATGTAAATTATGTAATTATAAAAATACCCCACATCTGTATCTGTACTCTTTAAAAGAGTAAATAATATATTGGTGTTGCCAAATTTTTTTGTATGAAAGTTCCCCTACACAATTATCTTGTTTTCATATAGACTCGTCTGTTGTTCAAAAACCCTACCTTAATCCACACATGTTCGTACAAACACGCCGCTCTGCACAGTGGATGTATTCGAAAATCACAATTTTAGGAATACATTCAGTTGGTTTTGGGTGGAGCATCCACAATTGGCGTAGTCGTTGCAGGGAGGCATGACAGTTCGAGCATAGAGTTGGGGATTTGAGTTTCGCATACAGCTGTGGAACATTGGGTGGAGGCTTGCTTGATTGGGGGACGCGTTAACAATTGGATTGATGAAGAGAAGCATTGATTTTGGTTTCTAGGGTGTTTGTATTAAGGTGGAAAATTGTTGAGATAATTCAAACATGCCTAGCTAGTAGCTGCGTTGACTTGGTCAAAGGCGGCTAAGGATTGTTTCCTTGTCCGTTTTTGTATGTTTCTTGGCATTACTTTGGACACAAGTCAAGTCTTAGATCTATAAATAGAGTCATGGGTCGTGAGTATACTTGTATGGGTGGCCGCTATGGCCTAGTGTGGTGTATCCAGTGGCGCACGGAAGGGGGGCTAGTGGGGGCCATTGCCCCTGCAAAAATTTCTTCATTTAGTATGAGTTTGGGTTTGATTGGTTGAAAATGTGGGTTATAGAAGAAGTTGGCCCCTACACTTGGAAGTCAATATAATAAATGAATATGCAATGGAGTGGTGTCCAGGTACTCTGAAGCCACCTAAGTATTAAAAAGAGATATTAGTCACCGAATACCAATATATCACTGATTTATCACTGGTAGCAAATTAGCATTTGCAAGTAAATTCAAATGAGAGATTATTTTGTTTTTTATAACCTTAATATTATATGCAGTTTAATTTAAAAGTACTAATAGTCTAGCTTTACTTAAACAACGGACGGTTACACATGTTTTTAAGTACTTTAATATTCAATACTCTTCGGCCCCCGCCACACAGGATTCCTGCGTCCGCCACTCGGTGTATCTCGTGATTGTAATAATTTCTCTCATCAACAAATTAGGTTTGTTTTGGCCGTGGACGTAGCTGGCAACTTTGCTAGTGAACCACGTTAATTATTTGGGTAAAAGACACTGACCACCCCTGAGTTTAGGCATAATTTCACTCCGCTACCCTGTGTTTTGACAAAAGACACTCCACACTAACTGACAGACACTAACAGTTATATGAAAAATACAATCTTACCCTTAGCTTTGGAACAAATTACATCTATATATAGTCATAACTCTTCACCCTCTCATTCTAACCCTAATCCCCCTCTCTCTCTTCCCCTCTTTCTCTCACAGCAGATACATCCCACTTTTTATGAGGGCACAAACACATCTCTGTATAGTTTCAACCCCAATCGACCGATTCCGTGCAATTGTGGTTGGAAACGGATTGAAGATAGAACTGTAACAAGAAATCAATAACCAATAGACCGATCAATTGGAAGATTGAACAACGATGTCTGCTATAGTTGTGTGCGGCACTCTCAAGCAAGGCTTCGCCAACCATGTCCTCTAGGACTTCATCTCCACCGGCGATCGCCTCCCTCTCGTCTGCGGCCCTTACAACGTCCCCTTCCTCCTCAACCAGCTCCCCGGATTCGGCCACCGCGTCCTCGGCCATTTCATGGGTCTTCAACAACACCGTCGCCTTCATCTGCAAGTTCGGAATAATCGACTGGTGCTGGATTTCGTCGACGAGTAGATCGCGGGCTTCGTCTTCATTGTAGGTGAAGTGGCCCAAGGAGAGGACTTCGTTCAATGTTACTATTGCACCTCCCATGACGACGACGATGAACCAGGTTCTCTTCCAATTAAAACTCATCCTCCACCCACTCCCGCAACAACCTAGATCTGTTTCCCCTGTTTAATCAAAGTCAATCAATCCCATTTGTTAATAAGGTGTTTATTTTTCTCGTACTGGGTTTAATTAGATCGATATCTTTGCATATAAGATGTTCAATTTCTGGTTTTGCCTTTTTTTCTGGGTATTCAATTTTGTAAATAGAGTAATGCGGTTGTCGGAAGGAAGTTTCTGGAAGAAACAATTTTTTGGGTCTCTATTTTTGTTCGGCAAAACAGGGGAGATAGGGTGGAGTAAGGGTGATTTTGTTGTTGTTGTTGTTGTTGTTGTTGTTGTTGTTGTTGTTGGTGCTGCTGCTGCTGCTGCTGTTGTTGTTGCTATGCTACTGGCGGGAAGAAGAGAGGAAGAAGATTGATTGAATCAACCCGTAATGGGTTTTAGTTGCAACAACTTTTGTATTCTAAGATTACTGTGCTACTGTCACAAAAAAATTATAGCAACTTTTGGTATTTCTCTAAGAATTTGCATTCTCATATTGCATTCTCAAAAATTGATATTGTGAGTTCGTTATGATTTGTGTTTGGTTTTTATGTTTGGATCAGATGAATCTCACTATATTCTTGGTGTTCTTGAACCATGAACACCAAGAACACTAAGAACAGTAGATGAAAAAAAATATGACACAGGGGCAAAAGGTCCGAAAAATTTTAATCAATCACTTTTCAAACAGAACATAACAGAATGGTGCTAAGTGTCCACGGAATATTCCGTTAAATTGGTGCGGAGTGTCTTTTTCCAAAACAAAGGGTAGCGGAGTGGAATTATGCCTAAACTCAGGGGTGGTTACTGTCTTTTACCCTAATTATTTGCATTATTGTTCATCATTGTTCAACTCATGCATTGTTCTTTCTCAAATCCTCTGTTTTAACACAGACTGAATGGGATATAACTCATTTTTACTTCGTCGTTGGTGTAGAATTGTTTCCGTAGTTACTTCCTGAATAGAGAAAGATGTCGAGTCAAAAATAAATATGCAATTATATTCAGTACACAGTTAATGGACAGACAATGTGTCCACAATGTTCGTCAATTTGTGCATGTAGATATCAACACAATTCAATTTCTTCTTTATAGTTTTTTTTTTTTTCAATTTAAACTTAAGCCGTAGAATAACTGTTCTAGAGAGTGAAGCGTACCTTTGTTCTAGAGTAAGTCATAGAGAACGAGGAGTTGATTGGTCATAACTATAGACAGTGCTTCTTGACTTAAGAATGCATTCAGTAGAGTCAAAAGCGCTATGACCTTCGCTTTCCAAGCCTGAAAAGCAGGGTTCACCGTGAAGGAAAAGCAGGGTTGAACCGTCTAGCTTAAATATAATCAAGTTGTGAACATTCGATAGAAGATATAGAGGATTGGAGGAGCCTCTTGTGGTGGTGGTGGTTAAAGCATTTGAGGAATTAGGGATCGACATTGAGACGCTTTGAGAGCCATGAAAAAAGACCAAACTACGGTTTCTCCATCAATAGTGAAAACACCGTTGAATAATGAAAAGGCGCGACTTATACATAAATAGACCGGGTGGCCTAATCTACACCGTTCGATTAGTCAACTCTAGCAGTGAAGAACCGTTGGCAATTGTGCTGAGCTCCCTTAGGTTTTTGTGAGAATGTCAGTTTGGTCCTGAGCTTCATTTAGGCATTCGGTGAATGGGATTTGTACTCCAATGTTGCTGGACTCCTCCAAAGCTGCTGGAAGTCATTCTCTAACTGCTCATAGCTTAGCCAAGAATACCTTTGTAATTGCGAACTCAATTTCATAAATACCAGCTGCATGTTTACCACTCAGAAAAAAAAAAAAAAAAAAAAAAAAAAAAAAAAAAAAAAACAAAGCAAAAAACAACGTTTGAGAAGCACTCGACAGAGCAAGCAAAAAGGGAAAATGGGTGTAACAAGTTCATGAACATCATATACACCTAAACATCAATTCACTAAAAGCTGTTGAGAGTTTGGAGTCTGAGTGGAGTCAAGCTTTGGATATTACTAATTAACTGACTCTTCGAGAAGTTCAGAAAGGGAAGTACAGAAACTTCATCAACTTCTTTTGTTCTCTCTCTATTAATTCACTGCGTATGAGTCTAATATCTGAGGTTGTTGCATTATGTTTCAGTTAGCACTGTAGAGTGTAGAGAATCATTGTGGAAAAATCTAACGACATGGTATTCAAAACTAATAAATATAAAAATATAGTAGAGAAAAATCCATCTATATAAACATTAAGATCAACTATGACTCCGTTTGATTCTCAAAAACAAAACTCTGTTTAATGAATTTAAAATACGTCGTTATCACTTGATGTCTACCTCGTTCGCTGCACCATCTGCTACGTTGTAAACAGCAATAACAGGTTTACAACCCTCAAGAGTGAACTCAGGGAAAAAAGGGACAAAGTATATAGAACTCTTTGGATACTGTGTGAATTCAAGAGTTGAAAGAGAGATTCCCGGACAGTGTGTCAAAAATATCACACGGTCACCTAGCGAGTTCATCTGCGCCCATTTCTTTTCCTTGAAGTCCATCTTGTAAACTCCGCACATGTTGGAAAACCGTGCATAAGCATACAGCTCGCTGAATCCTATCCTTTCTCTCTCTTGTATAGCTTGCATCTTTTCTTTTTCGGGCATCTGTAATGAAACAAACAATAGCTCACCTTCTGATTCCACCAAATAAATAACCCTTCCTTTCGCCAATGGATTTTTTGGCGTTTCTCTAACCTTAGGTCGAAAATCCAACACGATTCTCGGCATGAAATCTTCTTCTTCACCAGTAAAATCCCAAGAAACCATACGATGATCACCATTACGAGGGAGGGTAACTCCATATACACAATTGTTGAAACATATTAGTCGTACCCATTTAACATCTGGATCCTGATTATCGTCTTGATCACCAATTAAAACAAATTGAGTGGATCCACATTTAGCAAATAGAACTTGTGAGGACCTATCAATGATCACAATGCCATAATTACCATCTGCCGAAACAGGGTCAGCCCATAAAACAGCTGTATGAATACATACTGTGGTTTTCCCGTCCGGACTAGAGATGGGAGGAAACGAAGCAGCAGTTGTTGATAACATGGGATGAAACAAACATAAACGGCTCCCTGTTTCTTTATCCACAAATAAAAACCACCGATGTGAGTATCCAACACAAAGTCCTACTACATCTGCACCAAATAATTCTTCTTCGAGAAACAAATTTGGCCCAGACCTATTGACATTGAAGAAAGAATAGGACCATGCACCGTCGACGAATTTCTGATAAAGAAACAGGGACTGTGGAGGATAATTTAGGACAGATGAGATGTGGGTTCGAGTTACATGGCGCCATGCACGACACACGGCTCGGCATCGGAGAATATCAGCGAGAGGTAACTTTTTCAAAATGTACTCGAGTACGTCACGGTGAATATCTGACCAATCGTTTGCCTTACGATTAGGTTTGACACAGTCAGAGAGAAAGATTCTACATGTTGCAACAATAGAAGACAAAATCAGATATAATCGTTTGAACCACTTAGCGACACGGTTCAGATCCATGGATGAGTTTGATCGACCTACCTGCAAACCCCCTAATAAAACATGTAACATGGAGGCTTATTTTATGGTGGTTAGATTTGATTGAGACGTACTTCTCCTGCGCACTGGGAACAATAAGTGTTCAACTTAAAATCCAAACCTTAGCAGAAAAAATAGGGTCTGTCTTTTGTAGCTTACTCTAGAGAGATCGTCGCCTAGACTGAGACAAGCGATAAGATCAAAGACATCTGTTTTTGTTCACTTTTTTTTTGTGAAGAGTTAATTACTATTAGAGGTAAGAGGTTTTATTGTTAACGCGAAACAGCGTAGTTTTGATATAAGTACATTTAGGTACCCTTAGTCATCTTAATTAGCTAGTTTAGGATAAGTCTAATGGTCCATATATTAGCTTTTGTATTTCACCTTTCGAATCAATTTTGAAGAACTCATTCAGATCCCCTTTTTCTCTCTATTTTTCTTCGATCACTCTTCTCTCGATCATCTCCTACTTCTGCGATTACTCTGTTGATCGGACATGGTGGTGGATTTTTAATAATTACATATATACCCTTCTGATTGACCGATATTTGTGTAATGCCTCCCTTAATGTGCTCGATTTCTTTCATGCATTATGTATATGACCGTATGTACGCCATGGCATTACTATGCATTACTTCAGTACAGGGCCGTCTCTAGCTTTTATAAGTCTCTAGGCAACTTTATTTCGTGGGGCCTTTTTGGTGAAACAAAAGTTTAAAATTTAGCAGCATTAAAAAAATTGTATTTATCTTACATATATATAGACAAATTTACTATTGGTGCTCACGCGATGCGTAAAAAACTATTTTTAAAATAAATAAAATTTATAATTTAAAAAATATAAATTGATAAGCTACGTGTGTTTGGCAAAAGAAGAAGAAAATGTGGGAAATTGAAGGAATTTGTTTAAGCGTGTGTACCTGCCGTAAATTAATAATTAATCTCTTATTTTTAGAATGTAAATGATATTTCAGTTAGTACCAATATCTCATAAAATATGTGGTGTTAATATTATTAGTATTAATTACTAATCAAATAATATTGTGTAATTTATTCTTAAACCCTTTTTGATAGAAAAACTTTTGTCCCAAGAAATAGCTTTAGGGAAATACAAATGAAATATTACTTAAGTTCAAAAAAATGAAATATTACTTGAAACATGACAAAAGAGATTAGACATATGCTAATAAGCTAAATTCAAATTACGAATTAATCCCTCTAGCCTAGACATTTGAGGCCCTCTTCCTAAATGGGGCCCTAGGCAACATTGTATATGGCCTTGCCTTAGAGACGGCCCTGTTTCAGTACAATGGAGATTGTTGGAAAGAGTTGAATCTCCTGAGCTAACTATTTACTCATTTTGAGTTGTAGTTCCAGTTTGGGTGTTTGAGAAATAGCTTAAAATCGTGAAGCGGTAAATGAGAAAATTATCCTAAAACATTGCATGTTGAGATGTTCAGTTCAAGTTGGCAAAAAGCATTGCCATGGAGGTAGCCAAAATGTTGCACGAGCAAATGGTCGTGCCATTCATGCAAATGGTACTGGGATGGGTCGATTCATTTTTGTTTCTAAGTACGTTTAAACATTTTTTTATGTTGATTTGTGCACAAGTCGGTATCTTATCATATATACATGTCTAGCTAGTTCGTGGTTGTTGTGCGGGTTGTATTCCTATTAGATTTCTTTGAATAAACAAGAGTTTTGACTTAACTAGCAACCGTGCTAATGAACCACTTGTGCAATTCATGTGTTACAAAGTTAATTGCATATGTACCCTTATTATTTGCCCAAATCTGTGTAATGTCTCCCTCAATTTCAAAAAACATATTGATGTGTCAAAAGTATAATTCTTTTTTCTTGAAAAAAGTCATAAGTATGAAATTATGTGAGAGTACGACGGTGTTCACACAGCGGCAGCGGCAACGGCGGTATTTCAATTTTTCGTAAGTCTCATACATTGTTCAATATATGATTCGTAATCGGTTGAATTCTTATTGTTCTCTACTTGGAAAACCGAAACATCATGGCCAGTGAGTGGTCAAATATTCACCGTGATGTATTGGAATACGTTCAAACAAAGTTAGACCTAGCTGATGTTCTCCAATGCCGAGCCGTTTGTGACCAATGGCGTTATGTAACTCGATCACACATCTCTTCTTCCCTAAATTCTCCTCCTTCCCCTCCTTCCCCTCCCAAGTCCTTAATACAACAACAAACTCTAATTCTTTGGGATAAGAATTATGACATCTATGACTATTGCTTTTTATACTCTTTCTTGGATGTCAAAGGTCTGGGACAAATTTGTACTACCTCAACCCAAAATCAAAACAGTTACTTAACCAAAATACCAAAATCAAAACAGTTACTTAATCAAAATATGGGTCAGTGTGTGGGATACTCGCATGGCTGGTTCCTATTTTTGGACTTGGAGACATACTGTTTACGTCTGTTTCATCCTTTATTGTTCTCAGGAGCGGCTGCTTCCTTTCCTCTCATCTCGACTCCTTGTGGGAAACTCCCACGAAAAATCAAACAAGCTGTATTAATGGCTGACCCTGTGTCGGCAAGTGGTGGTAATTACAGTATTGTGGTTATTTATGAGCACTCTAAGGGCTTCCGGCGTCTATACTATGCTAAATGTGGATCCACAAGATTAGTCCCACTTGGTAATGGTTCCGATAAGCAATATGACAACATGTACGACATCATAAGTTTCAACAGTTATGTGTACGGAATTATGTGCCCTGATGTTTATATAAAACATCGTGTGGTTGCATGGGATTTTACTGGTGAAGGAAAAGACTCTTACCCGAGACTGGTATTGGATTTTGAAGCTAAGGTGATGAGCAACGCACTGAACCCAGTACAAAGCCGAGGCACTTGCGAATTTTTGGTGGAATCGGAAGGTGAACTCCTGCGCGTTTCTTTAAAGAAGCCCGACCTAGGAAAGTTGCTAAATATTGAAGAAAGGGAACGGATTGGATTCACAGAGTTGTACATTCATGCACGATCTCGAGAGAAATGTCGAGTTTACAAGATGGATTTCAAGGGAAAGAGATGGGTGGATTTGGATTCCCTAGGTGACCGGGTGTTGTTCATAACATACCACCAGACAATGTCGCTCTCAACTCGCGAGTTTCCACAGTATCAGAAGAACTCTATATATTTTGACCACTGGATTAATCTTCAAGGTTGTGACCCTGTCATCGGCGTATTCAACTTAGAAGATGGGTCGATGAGGGAGATAGACATCAAAGCATGAGGAGAGTTGTTACATCCAGTAGTTAGTTAGAGATAGTGAGATAGCTGATCTTTCTGTGTCAGATGAATTCGTTTTTTAGGAAATGTCATTCCTTTTGAACTAATGTGTCAGTTAGTGAACGGTGTCAAAGCAAGAGGCAATTCTCGCTCTTGGAGCAACTACAAATTTATCATGTGCTCGGATGAAT
This sequence comes from Linanthus parryae, assembly GCA_023055425.1. NCBI lineage: Eukaryota > Viridiplantae > Streptophyta > Magnoliopsida > Ericales > Polemoniaceae > Linanthus > Linanthus parryae. The sequence goes on from JALGPY010000002.1 coordinate 8,346,416, forward strand.
TAATTCTTTTCTAGGATATCTTCTTCTCTTTAAGCTATTGTACGACTCGCCAATTCCAATCCCTTCTCTCTTTTGTAGCTTGCACCTTTGTTTTTTCAGGTATCTGCAAAAATAAATAGTAGCTCACCTTCTGGATCGACCAAATAAAAAATCTGTGCTTCTGTCTAGTGGTGGACGCAGTACTCTTGTCGAGTAGGAGTCAAATACATATTAAAAATGACTAATGTGAACATTTTAAATTAGAAGGGGCCAAAATGTATTATATTTATCTTTACTCTTATAAAAGGAGGAATAATGAAAAAAGTGTTCCTAAAATATTTAATAGTAAAAAAACTGTAAATTATGTAATTATAAAAACGGTAAAGAGTAAAGAATATATTGGTGTTGCTAAAATTGTTTTTTTATGAAAAACACAATTATCTTGTTTTCATATAGACCCGTCTGTTGTTCAAAAACCCTACCCTAATCCTCACCTGTCCATACAAACACGCCGTTCTGCATACATGCCGTTTTACAAACACGACATTTCCCAAATCGACGGCTCTCAAACGCATCTCTTCGAATAGTATATATTTGAATCTCTGGAATCGACGTCTCACCAAATCTAACGTTGTGCCTTAGTCCCTTCTCTCTTCCAAAATTTAAGCTCCTTCGGCGACGTGAGTTGATTCAGCCATGGACATTGACTTACCATCAATGATTTTCCAGTGGCTGGAGTTTCACTCTTCCTTCGCTGGGTTCCAAGTAGTTGGAGGATTTTTGTGTACTTTTTCAAAGAAATTGCTTTGATCGTGGTCTTCTTCTGGTCTACGGGAATCTACTAAACAGCAGACAAGCCCTGCAGTCCGATGATGCCTCCTCCGAAAGGGTGAGGAAAACCCTTTCTCCTATCGCTTTCTCATCAAATTGTTATGTTTTAAATTAATATCTAACTGTCCTGACTGCTTTTTGATGGCCTTGTTCTAGGAATTTTTTCATTCTATTTATCCTTGTGCACTTAACACGTAACAGTGGATGATTCACATTTTTTCATTTATTGTTTGAATAATTTAATTATTTGCAAACTTGAATGGTTTATCGAATTTGAAATTATATAGCGGCTTTCAAAAGAAATGGTAACAGTACAAATCTAACAGAAAAATTCTTTCTTTATTATATTATAAAGTGATGGAGAGGAAAAGAGAGCTGAGGGAGACCAGCTGTGGTTACAGATACACATACTACTAATTTCTTGCATGGTTTTGTGTTCCATTTGGCGAGGAGTAAGGGATTCATCATCAAGCAGGTTCATCTAGCAGCGGAAAAAATAAAATCAAGCGGGTCCAACAATACCAACTCAATATTCAGGTTTGGTAATCTAGCATGAAAATAAATTGCATAATCTGTCTAAGCAAAAACACTAATATCGAACATTCAGTTTTCGACAACCTCGGCAAGTAGCAAGGCCGAAGAAAAATATATCCAATATGAAAGTAAGGATTTTGAGGGTTATATTGAACAAAGATGAATGACAATATCATTTTACGAATTCCTTCCAACATGTGAACTACTATCTTCAGACATTGATCCTCGTATGTTGTGTGCTATTACATCTTACTGCTTTTGGTTATTGACAAATCAAATACGATCATAGAAATTGCTGAAATAAGAAATAGATTTCTTGAACAACACAGATGACAGAACCAGTAGGGATTCTTGAAGAGCTCTCGCAAAACAATTGTACCCTCAATTAATGCATACAATATTTTGTTTCTCACTCTTTGGGAGGTTCATGATTATCACTGCTTCCATGATAAATAATGTTTGATAGTTGTTTAAACACTTGAATCTAGTCATAGATACCATAGAATGATGTTAGTATGTTTCGCTGATTAAAATGTGAGAATAACTCAATTTGTTTCCTTTTTAGTTAAGTACATTTGTCATACGAGATTAAATTAGGCATTGTAGAGCATCTAGATTTACAGTCAGCATAAGCTTAGTTCTGTGTTGTGACATACTTTGAAGGTTAGATATATGGCGTCAAATCCCATAAAGTAAGTGCAATGCAGCCTATGGCTCCTTTAGCAGGAAGCAGTGCCCCTCTTATGAAAGTGTGAATCGCTAATGACTAAGTACAGTTTGTCTTGATTACTCAGAAAGCAGTTCATATATATGTTTTCCAGCTGTCTTGCACACGACAGACAAATATTACTCTGAACTAGAGTTGTCAAACGGACGGGTTCGGGTGAACCTGAGCCGTTTATAAATGGGTTTATTTGTACATAGGTCCACCCCGTTCTACCTGTTTAAATGTTACAGGTTTTATGGGAGGGTCATAAACGGGCAATGTGACCCGTTAACCCAATTTCTAACCCGTATTGAACCTGTATATGCTAAAGTAGGAAAAGACGCATCTTCTTCTATTAACAGATTTTTAAACGACTGTTTGTTTTCCTTTTGAAACTATACACTCTATTGCTCTAATAAATCAAATTTTCATTTTTCTAGGAAAAAGAGAAAAAAGAATAAAAAGAAAAAGTGATAGCCAGTCTCAAGAGTTATTCCCTTGTCCCTTCGTTTCAGCAAAAGCTCCTACGGGTTGCTATCTCATTTTCTAATTTAAGCAGGCGAAGATATTGTAAACTATTGCCACTCTGCTCTTCTGCTGTGTTATCTCAAGTCGATGTTCAAATCGACCGGCACTTACAATACTGCTAAAGTATGATGGTTTTCAGAGTTGCTCAAGTAAATCTTTAGTGATGTTTGCCAAACAAGGGAAATTTGTATTTTTTTTCTCCCTTTTAATCTTCTTGAAGAATTTTCAGCTCTTTTGATTTCTTTCATTGATGGGTAGGGAACTGGAACTGTCCCTTTTTGCTGTTATCCTCAAATTTGAACACTTCTTTTCATATTATGACAAATCCAATCATCACAGCTGCATGAAGCCTGTCGGGAAAATTAATTGGCTGAAAGTGAACTCATTCCTGGCCAGATCGGCTTCGGACGAGATGCTGAAGATCGGGCACCGGTGCCTCTTCCGCTGTCCAGATTGTCAAAAAAAAAAAAAAAAAAAAAAAAAAAAAAAAAAAAAAAACACACACACACACACCTGCGGGTGACGACTAATTGTGACCCGGCCACCGGAAAATTTCAATACCCAACCTCCTTATCCAAACAAAAAAGAGGTTTTGATGAAGCATTTTGAATACAAGTTTTTTATTTCATGCTTTTTCACTCAGCTCAACCAATTTGGAGGGATAAATATCAAGGTTTTGTAGTCAGATTGATCATTTGATGAGCATCGTCTTCAGACCGAATGGACTTTCGAAGATGACTGTTGATAAGTGAAGATAGCAACGCTAAAATAGTAAATGATGCATTCTATGCCCCACCTTGCTTTCACTATTATCTGAATCCATAATAACAAACATGATACCTCACTATTCAAGGTTAATTTTCCTTTGTAATTTTTTTTATTCTACTTTTCTGTCTTTTAGGAATGTGTTTTAGATATTAGAAAGAAATGAGATAAATAATAGTTTGTTACAAATACGAGGTATTGTAATTAATGTGGCCGATTTTTCGAATTGCATAGGCACGAGAAGAAAACTGATTTTTCAACCTGTACCGAAAGTCGAGCATTTGTATAATCTATACAAAGGCAAGTCAAGAGTATAATCTATACGAAGGCAAGTCAAGAAAAAGAAATTTGAACATCGCAGGGAATGCAAGCTTGTTGACCTGTTGTCCAACTCCTTTTATCTTTTGAAGTTTCTTATTTGTGTGCTTGGCTTTCATTTATTTATTTTGCTATAATGTTAAGGAAATGTTTCCTGAAAGAGGAAACTGCATATTTTAGATATGCTCAAATGACTGAAAGTGAGTAGTTAGATTCGCTTTTCAATCGGACAGTCTTGAATGATGTTGGTTAGGAACTTACATTATTCATGTACAACCATCATTATTAGATCCTTAAACTTCACACGTGAAGTCAAAATATACGGGTTGCTTACACCCATGCTATTCTTGTGCTATTCTTATCATCTAACACACAACATGAACTTCTGGACCTGGATAACTTTTGATACATTCAAATTTATAACTAATTATATTCACAGGGTAAACGAGAAAGAAGTAGAACCAACAAGCTGTATATCCTATGCCATGACAATATTCTTCAAGTTATCTTAGAAGAAAAGAAGTTTGATTTATATGTAGAAATTTGATTTCCGGTATAGGTGTTAGGATAAAATGATCTTTAACATCGGCTGTTTGTAAACACACCCACGTGCTCCTTACTAGTATTTATATAAATACCAAAAATGGCAAGGGTCTAAGTAAATTTTCAAAACTTTGCGAGACCCCGCCGGCACCCCGCCGCCACCTCCTTTGTCCGCCACTGCTTCTGCCAATGGGCTTGGTGGTGGTTCTCTGACCTTAGGTCCAAATCGAATACCAATCTCTATGGAATCTTCATTTTCACCAGTAAAATCACCATTGCGAGGGAGGGTAACTTTATTACTTTTTATTCATAACATCTATTTCGTCAGATTTTTCAACAAAATCTAATTTTAAAAAAATGAAATAGAATAAAATAAGTAGCCGATCATTCTAGAATAATTATTAGAACTTTAAACATGATAGATTTTCAAGAACTAAGGAACATCATCCAAAGGCAGGACAAGCCCCTATAATCCTTCAAATCATATCTCCCACAAATTAAGGAGCCTCAATCATCCTAACATAACAAAACATTGTTCGAAACAAAAGCAGAACTAACAGGAAAAGTAGTCAAAACAAAAGCACTAGCAGCAGCTTTTTTCAAAAGATCAGCAGCCATGTGTAATCAAAATGCCTCCACTCTCCTGCTTCAGCTGGAATCCCTAAAACTCACTGGATAACTGCATGCATTTAGCAATAACAGGCTTAGCAATGTGGTGACTCTTACTACTAAAGAATAAGTTGCATTAGCTCCAGGCAGTCTAATCTAGCAATAACATGAGTCAAGGCAAGGTCCTTAGCAAGCTAAAGGCCAGTATAGAGAGCTATGGCTTCAATGATCTAAGGAGGCAGAAAATGTTTTGCAACTGAAGCCATCAATGATCAATCCAATTTCTCTAATTATCTTTGTTGTAACGAAAGTGCGACACATGAACGAAAAACCATAAAGATCAAACATATATTTTACGTGGTTCACTAACGATCACGTTAGGTACGTCCACTGCAGAGAATTGGATATTCTTTTACTAAGGGAAAAACCAGATTGCATCACACTACCCTAAACAAAGCTGGAGTACAGATATATACGCAGATAAAATTCCAATTCGGCAGGCCCGTAAAGATCCATGTCTCTTAAGGGAGGGTGACTCCATATAGACAATTATTGAAACATCTAAGGTGTACCCATTCAGAATCTGGATCCTGGTTATCAAGAACATAACCAAGTCGAACAAATTGAGTGGATCCACATTTAACTAAGAGAACTTGTGAATTGGAGTATTGGACATATCACCACAATGCCATATTGACCATATGTTGAAAATGGGTCAGCCCGTAAAACGGCTGTCCTAAGATGGGTGGAAACCAAGCCACAACCGTTGATAACATAAGCGGCACCGAGTTTCTTTGTCCACAAATAAGAACCGCCCATGTGAGTATCCAATAATGTGTCCTACATCCCCACATTCTTGGTCGACCACCAAATTTTGCGCAGACCCAGTGACATTGAGAAAGTAGAGAACCATTCACCATCGACGAATTTATCGTGAAAAATAGGGTTTTTGGAGGATAATTTATGGGCAGAGGAGATGTGGGTTTGAGTTACATAGCGCCATGCACGACAAATCGTCCGACATTAGAGAATATCAGAGGGAGGTAAATTTTTCAGAACATACTCAGTTCAGCACCGTGAATATTTGACCATTAATTTGCCATTACGATCAAATTTAACGCAATTAGAAAGAAGGAATGTTGATGTTGAACCAGTAGAAGACGAGATAAGAGAGACTCGTTCTAGCAGATCATCCTTAGATGGACGAATATAAGTAACACGGTTCAGATCCAAGGATGAGTTTGACTTTGACCACTAAGAATTTAGATGATTCACAAATACATATATCCGCCCCCCTATGTTAAGAGTTAATTGCATATATACACCCTTCTTATTTACCTAAGTTCGTGTAATGTCTCCCTCAATTTCATAAAAACAACTTGAAGCCACTTTGTGTCAAAAGTATAAATATAATGTGCGAGTACTCGGTTACTTCATATATATGTCCCGGTACATACCAAACTTCTGAAGAAGCCGACATCAACAAGCTAGGGTTACACGACGACGGTGTTCACACTACGGCGGCAGCGCTGGTATTTCAGTTTTTCCTAGTTCTCTTACATTGTCCAATATTTGATTTGTAATCAGTTGTATTCTTATTGTTCCCCACTTGGCAAACCTAACCCTCATGGCAAGAAGTGAGTGGTCAAATATTCACCGTGATGTATTGGAATACATTCAAACAAAGTTAGACCTAGCTGATGTTCTCCGTTGCCGAGCCGTTTGTCGCGAATGGCGCTATGTTACTCGATCACACATCTCATCTTCCCTAAACTCTACTCCTCTCAGGTCGTCGTTACAACAACAACAACCACTACTACTTTGGGATTACAATTATGACTTCGATGGATATTGCTTTTCGTACTCTTTCTTGGATGTCACAAGGTCTGGGAAAAATTTGTACCACCTCAACCCAAAATCAAGACAGTTACTTAACCAAAATATGGGTGAATGCGTGGGATACTCGCATGGCTGGTTCTTATTTTTGGACTTAGAGACACAGACTCGTTTACGTCTGTTTCACCCTTTATTGTTCTCGTCCGTGGCTGCTTCCTTTCCTCTCATCTCGACTCCTTGTGGGAATCACTCACAAAGAATCAGAATTGCCGTTTTAACGGCTGACCCTGTTTCCGCAAGTGGTGGTAATTACAATATTGTGGTTGTTTATAAGCACTACTATAAGGGCTTCCGGCGTCTATTTTATGCTAAATGTGGATCCACAAGATTCATCCCACTTGGTAATGGTTCCGATAAGGAATATGATGACATGTACGACATCATAAGTTTCAACGGTTATGTGTACGGAATTACCCGTCTTGATTATGATGGCAATCATCGTGTGGTTGCATGGGATTTTACCGGTGAAGTAGAAGATTCTGTACCGAGATTGGTATTGGGTTTTCAACCTAAGGTTATGAGCAGGAACCCACTGAACCCGATACATAGCCCAGGGTCGAGGCGAGATATTTGTGAACATTTGGTTGAATCGGAAGGTGAGCTCCTGCTCGTTTCTATAAAGAAGCCCGACCTAGAAAAGTTGCGAACTATACAAGAAAGTGAACGGATTGCATTAAGAGAGTTGTACATTCATGCACGATCTTCGGACAAATGTCGAGTTTACAAGATGGATTTCAAGGGAAAGAGATGGGTGGAGTTGGATTCCCTAGGTGACCGGGTGTTGTTCATAACATACCACCAGACAATATCACTCTCAACTCGCGAGTTTCCACAGTATGAGAAGAACTCTATATATTTTGAGTACTGGATTGATCTCGAAGGTTGTGACACTGTTCACTACAACAAATTTTGTCTTCAGTGACAAAAAAAGTTGTCACTAAATGTCATAATATTGTCACTAAAAGGTTTAGTGACAACATATTTTTTGTCACTATGCTGTCACTAAATATATGCCACTAAACATCACAGTGACAATATTTTCTTGTCACAGAAATACAAGTCATCAGTGACAATAATTTCTTGTCACCAGATTTAGTGACACTTATTTTCTGTCACTGAAAAGGAATATTTTGTGACAAGATTTTCTTGTCACTAAATTTAGTGACAATTATTTTCTGTCACTGAAATGAATTTTTTTTGTAACAATAGTTTTCTTGTCACTGGGATATTAGTGACAATATATGTTGCCACTTCTGCAGAGAACTGAGTGACACTATTTTTTTCTTGTCACTTGATCATCAGTATAATATTCACGTCAGATAAATATAACCTGTCATAACAAAAATCTTTCTCCAATCCAGCACGAACCCCGATACCAAATTTAAATAAAATTAACCAAGTGCATAGTAATATGAGAATTCGTACAATCCAACATCATCTACAAGTCTTCCATTAGTTCGATCACATACTACACTTACATAATCCTATTACATCAACTATGATGAGGCAAATAGAAGAATCACCGCCATCCTCGGAGATAGAAAGAAGTCATTTCTCTGAAGTCTGTAAGTAATCATAAAATTCATCAATTGGGCATCCAAGTCAGTCAACTACATCCTTCATCAACACTTTCCTACAATAGAACACAGTTCATGATTGAATGTATCCCAGCCAAGATCAATCTCACTGAATGAAAATTCCCTAGAAGGAAAGACTTCAAGTTGAAGCATGGCATAGATGTAATCAGTTCATTGTTCTACAAGCATATCATGAAGAACACATCCAACATTCAAGACCTGAAGCATAACACCAGTAGAAGTTTGAGCTACATGTGTCTATGTACATATTAGTGCACCATGGTTCTCTATTGCAATCACAACCCATGGCAGTCATCATATGCAAATCCCTTATGTTGGGTACACCGTACATATCAGCCAGAAGTGGAAAGATACTGGGCATTCTAAGTTTGACTAAACAGGGGAGAATTCATTCCAAGTCTTGCACCAAATACATACTAGGTTGTACAATAATGCAAGTGCAAATTCATATGGTTGTAAGACCATCGCATATCAGAGTAAGTGTTATAAAGGAGGTCCTTACATATCAGATGATTCTGGATCTTTACACGAGTTCACCACTTCAGTTTATACTTCTCGTCAAGTATAGCTTCATCCCCTGCATTTTGGAGTTGACAAAACTACACCATCTTATTAAACTCACGTGATAAGAATGAATTGGGTGATTATTTCTAACATAATTAGGGTCAACCATTTTAGTATTTTACAGTATTCATGGATCACAGAAGATTCTGGATCTTTACACGAGTTCACCACTTCAGTTTATACTTCTCTTCAAAAGGAATGGGCCAAAAAGAAGTCAGGAACGAGCAATTATGCATTTCAATGCGGACTTTGACGGGGATCAAATGAAAAGCATATATGTTTTTTTCACCCTTAAAGACTGGTGAGGTTTGCAAGGAGCATATCCTGCAATTGTAATTCCATGGGACAGAAGTACCTGGATCTCATATCTTGAGACTCCAACCATCTATGTGATTGAAGAAATGTCATATGAGCTTTAAGGTTATGGGTTTCTGAATTCAAAAGGTGTGGTCTCATCAATTAATTATGAGGGAGAGGTAAGATAACAGGGGTGAAATTGTGTGGATTGCTGGACTGAAATCACTTCATGCAACATGTAGGTAGACAAACAATATTTTCCTACTGCAATAACTAACCTTATGAGTGCAAAGAATAAGTTACCAGTCTAGATTCAAGTACTTTGCATCTACAGCAGTTTCCCTGGAACGATTTCTTTGGATGCCTCATATAGTTATGATACAATCTGTCCTTGTTCCACAACATCAGCCATTCAGAATTCAAGCTTCCTGGCTTTGTTTCCAGTTAGTTGTAGATCTGAAGGACCAGGTTACCCAAATACAAAGTTTTGGTCATGAAACATAATACATAAATCCAAGAACATAAGATGGTTTGTCTATGAATATTGCACACATAGAGCACTGAAACATGTACGATCATTAGAATATTCACATACCACCTCACATACTTATGGAATGCAAATTAGATACTATACCTAATATTTACACACTCAAAGCGTGCACCAGGGTAAGTAGTTCCAAAGACTAGAGAAACTTCAAGTGTTCAGTAGTAATATAAATGAGGTCCTGAAACATTATGGAGCTTTACACACACAGAGGCATATCGTTCTAATGACTCTGAGCTCTACAAGTGACGAACAAGAAAATTACCACATTGAAACCACCCCAATTGAACCATGATAATCCCATTTTGAAACCACCCCAATTGAACCGGTCAGATCCACATGAAAAAGTACTTGAACGGAAACCTTATTGAAACCCCCAATTAAATCAGACAAATCGCCAAATTAAAAGTCAGCCTAATTGGTTGCAAGGTGATAATGCCACGATTTCTGTTTCAAGTGCAAGTTAGGCGAGTTTCTGTTCACACCATAAAAACCTAGCGAGTCCATATGAAACTCTGTAGGTCACTTCAAGAAAAAGATACACAGCTCAAAACCAAATATAACACAGATACTTCAAGAATCTAAACCCTAATAGAAGTAGGCTCACAAACAGAGACTCGTGCAGGACTTGCCTAACCTGCGACATGGGTCTGTGAAAGCTGAAATTTCTCCACCGAGCTTCCCCAAATCCAAAACCGTTAGATGTACCCTGTAATCAATTTGACTAAATCTGAACAGGGTTTTATCTCCTAAGAATTGAATCGCCAAACCGATATAGAGAGGGAAAGCACTAACCCGGGTAATCCTTGAATCAATGGATTTCATCAATTATAGCAACTGCGGCCCAGATTCTTCTATTCGAAGCACTTCCAATATTCCAGAACAGAGCCACTGATGATGGAAACAAATGAAACGCAGTTGAGAGGTGAACCAGTTCGGCCTAGGGTTCGACGGAACTGGAGGAGAAAGGAATTGGGGGTAGAATGGTTTTTATACTTGGAAAAGTTTTGTAATTATAATTTCGACCACAAGTATTTTCAAATTTATAAAAAAGACCCCGCTTACCCATTAAGTGACAGTTTTCCTGATATTGTCACTCAGCACCCCCCAAACTATCTGTTTAGTCACAACTTTTATCTTGTCACTTGTTTTATTGTCAATAAAGCCCACATTTCTTGTAGTGTGTTATTGTCGTTTTCAACTTAGAAGATGGCTCAATTAAGGAGATAGAGATCAAAGGCTGACAAGAGGGTTATTTTTTTTTTTTTAGAATTACATCATATAATTAGAGACCCATGGCTGGTTATTTTGTGTTTTGATATATTCTTTTTTTTAGCATAGCTCCTTCTTTTTAAGATTGAGTATGAGCTAATGGGTTCTATGATGTGGAGCACCACGTATCAATTCCTATTGGTGCTCTTCCAGCAACTAAAACTTTCTCGTGTTTTACTATGCTAACAAAAATAGTATGATTGCAAAACTCATACAACTAATTAACCACTGGTAGAGTTTGCAAAAAAAAAAAAAAAAAAAAAAACCCACTGGTAGAAACTTATCGGGCAGTGGAACTCGATGATGTTGAACGTTATGGTATTTGTCTTCTATATACAAAGCATGAACGGTATTTGTAGTGGCCGAATAAATTCCAGATATTGCTTTTCATAAAATATATTTCGGACAACCCAATAGTGTTTTTGCGGGATGTGGTTAAGTATACATGCATGGACGCTGCAATGAGTTTTTAAATATAGTAAGTGCTTATTTGGTATTGCTGATTTTAATTCAATTGGATTGAACTGACATATTTTCAACAATTTTATTTGTTATGCCTGCAGATTTTAATCTGATAATCTGCAGATTAAAATAATCTCTGTGCAATAAAATAATCTCTGTGCAATGCTAGAATCTCCAAAATTGGGGATTATGCAGCTTAACATCTCTAAAAAATAATTTTTATTTTTATTACATAAACATAATCTCAATTCAATTATAAATATGTGTATTTAATTGCTTGACTTTGGAGCTCATAAATTTTGTCAAATGGATTGAATTAGTGATCTATAATTCCAGCTCATACCAAACAGATTGTGATCATCATCAGTTAAGTTAGATTTTCTTTACAAATTACTTTCACCTGATTATTGAGATTTTCAGCTGGTCCCAAACAGGCTCTAAAGCTTGATCAAACAGCTTATATTCATGAATGTTTGTCTCTCATTTGTGGTCTATCTTCACATGGGGCATACTTTTTTTAGGTGCAACGGAAATTAAACAACAAACAATAGAGTCCAAAATAAACTACAACAAAAAACTAGACAAACATGCCAACACCAACACGGTGAGAAATGATAAGCCCCTTCGGGCGCCTCATCCATCAACTTTAGGTGATCAACTTGTTCAGCTCCAAGGTTGGCCAAAGCATTAGCCACCTTATTAGCATCATTGCCAATGTGTTTCGATTCTTCCCACAATCCTGCTAAGAAGCACATTCCCATCATTAATTTGGGCATCATGGAGAATGGGCCGTTGGTAACTCCTTGGAATATATTCACAGTCTCGAGACAGTCGCTTTCAATGACCAATCAGAAAAGTTAACGTTAGACCCTGTATTGAGCCATTGGGAATTCTAGATATTTACCATTTTCGAGCAGGTTCACATGGGGCATATGTTAATGGTTTTTTGTCAAATGTTTCACACCTTGCGACTATATAGGTGCACATTCATTTTTTACTCGGGCATTGTCACAACATTGGTCAGTACAAACAAAAGAATGAACTTTGACCTTGAAGTAAGAACAAAATAATTTATTCACATGAGTAGCAATGGACAATAGATAAGACAAATTTCAGCCGTTTTATCAATTGGAGCGCCTCTTATCTCTGAATGACACAATGAAACTGAGTAAATAAGTCAACGCATAATTAGCCAGACACATGATATCCAAGTACGCGTCAAATATATTATGTCAGTCTGATACACTCAGTATCGTACCAGTAGCTTGAGAGAGGCTACGAATCTCTACCAGTAGTTCGTGACACTACGAAAAACTATGAATACGAAATAAAACTGAAATAAACTCAATAAAATATATTTTATTCCATGCCTAAAATTGAAGAACTACACTGTTTAAATAGTAAAATAGCTAACCCTAACTTTGACCTAATGGGCTCGGCCCACTCTACTAATTAATAAAATAAATGACTAGTTAAATAAATAAACAATTAACGAGCAATTCTAAATAATTAATAAATATAATAATACGAGTGACTCGTCTGATACAGTTGACCCGTATCAACTCCCTCGCGCCCGAAAAATACCTTGTCCTCAAGGTGGATCGTAGTAGTAGACCCAAAAGAGTGTGTCCAAAAATCTGAAATGTGGGCATGTGTTAAATTGGACATGAAGTTGTAATCGGCATGACCCATAGTACCTGATGGCCAAGAATTGTGTAAGAGGCCCAAACAATGAAGAATGAAGCCCAAAACTTCTTTTGTGAGTGACAAAAATGAAGCCCAAATGATAAGGAAATCTGAAAATGGAAGTCATCCCATGGGTGTGTTCAACCCTAGCCGCTGATGACGGGGGAGGCCAGGGCTGGCGTAGGTGATCGTCGGAGAAGGAGGCCTGGTCCTTACAAGCACCGGCGACAGAGCCTTGTTGATGACGGTGCGGATCTGGAGGTAGCGATGTCGTCGGCGATGGAGTTTGTTGCGGTGGAGCCGTCGGAAGTTCCTGGATAGACGACGCGAACGGTGGCGGCGTTGGGAGGTGGTCGCCGGTCTGGAAGTGGTCGCCGGAGTGCGGTTGGAGGTCTGGTGGTTCAGGCGGCCTCGACGGCGGACTGGGCGGATCTGGTGGCTTCTAATCTTGCGGATGGAGCGCCGGTGAAGGGTCGGGGGGGTTTAATGGCGGAGGCGGTGGAGCTTGCTGGGGTCGTATCGCCACCGTCTGGTGGTTGGGGAGGCCGTCGCTGGGCGGGGCGAGGTTGCCGGAGGTCTCTGGTTCAGGTGGATTCAGTGAGGCGGCCATGGAATCCGGCGGCTTCGTTCTCTGATCCGACTGGGAAAGCACTGGTGGATTGAGCGGCCGGTGGTTATTTGCCGGAAACTGGAGCTGTTGGGGGTTCGCCTGGAAACGATCTGCGAGCTGCTTGGTCGCCAGAATGTCAGCAGGTTGCGGCGGCGTGGTTGGCGGCTTTTGGTCATTCTGCGGCTGGGCATCCGCCTGTGTTTCTTCTACCTGTTCATCGTGATGCTGCTCTTGTGGCGACGGCAGTTGAACGTCCGTAAGCATGTCCTGGATGCGATATAACTCCGCAGCGGTCACCGCTCGGAGTCGTCCCCACTAGCTTTGATGTTGTCCAGCTCCGTCATGGTAAGATACCCACGAGTTTGTAGGTGTTCCAGCTCTGCCATGGTGAGATAAGTTATTGTTGTATTCACTTGCTTGCAGAGTTCTTCAAGGTCTTCCGGATCTTCGAGAAAGATCAAATCTTCGACGTTCGTCATGATTCACCAGCTGGATAGTGAAAACAATGAAAGCACCAATGATACACTCAGTATCGTACCAGTAGCTTGAGAAAGGCTACGAATCTCTACCAGTAGTTCGTGACACTACGAAAAACAACGAATACGAAATAAAACTGAAATAAACTCAATAAAAAATTTCTTATTCCATGCCTAAAATTGAAGAACTACACTGTTTAAATAGTAAAATAGCTAACCCTAACCTTGACCTAATGGGCTCGGCCCACTCTACTAATTAATAAAATAAATGACTAGTTAAATAAATGAACAATTAACAAGCAATTCTAAATAATTAATAAATATAATAATACGGGTGACTCGTCTGATACAGTTGACCCGTATCACAGTCTCTCCTTTATAAATTCTGCTTTGTATTATGCCCGGCATCTGTTCCATCATCATTCATTCATATATTGTTACTATTTGATTCTGGTGTTTCATGTTGACCTACGCTTCATTGGATATTTCCGCGTCCTCAACAGATGGGAGCTAGAGGCATCTGGCAATGTCTTGATGATTAATTTAATGGTAAACTATATTTTCAAAGTCTCTTCACATAGTACAGAAATAGTCTTTGTCGAATTAAATTAAGAATTGTGGAACTAGTGAAAGCAGTCTATCTGACAGGCCGTAAAAAAATACATCTTTGTATAAATGGATCAACACGCATGACACAAAAAGAACTCAACTAGTAACATGAGAAGGAAATAAGTGAATTAATTATAAGTTTCAGCATAGCAATGAGTGAATTATGACTTCCTTACATGTATTTTTTTTAGTCGTAATTGATGCATAAACGACCCATACATTCTCTGTTAGGAATCGTTATTCCTTTGTGTAAATCTGAACCTAAACCACACGATTACCCAAAATCACATTCCTGTAAATTAAACACACTTAAAGTTGGATTTGAAAATGTCTTTTTACGGAGAGCTATACTTTCTGATTTAACCTCCTTTCATCCTGTTAGACGACCACTGTTATTTTGTGTCACCTATTTTGATGAACTTGTCTATCAATGTTAAAAGTATGTGTCAAAGAAATTACGCCATAAATGTCTATCATGAACATCATAACTTACGCTAAGAAATATTGAAGAAACAGCTAGATATCATGCAAAAGAAAACAAACGAATTTCAAGTTAGAGAGCGGTTCATACGAGTAGTTGACGTGCAGTCCAATATTTAAGCATGAAACTTCACACGTTTTAAACCAATAAACAGAGTCTAACTTTATAGTCCACTAGAATGCTAATGAACTTATTCTTCAAGCCAGTTCAGAAAGGGAAATATAGAAAAACTTCATTAGCATGGTACACTTCAACTAAAAGCACTGTTTACTGAACTGAAAGTACGTCGTTGTCACTTGATGTCTACCTCCTTCAATGAGTCATCTTCTAGGTTGTAAACAGCAATGACAGGTTCAGGGAGATAAGGGACATAGTATATAGAATTCTTCTGATACTGTGGGAACTCGCGAATTGAGAGAGAGATTCCTGGAAGGATTGTCACAAATAGCACCCGATCACCTAGCGAGTTCATCTGAACCCATTTCTTTTCATTGAAGTCCATCTTGAAAACTCCACACATGTTGGGAAACCGTGCATAAGTATGCAACTCGCTGAATCCAATTCCATCTTTCTCTTGTATAGCTTTCATCTGTTCTTTGTCCGGTATCTGTAAAGAAACAAACAAGAGCTCACCTTCTGACTCCACAATATAAAAAGTCCTTGCTTTTGCCAATGGGCTTGTTGGTGGTTCTATGATCTTAGGTCGAAAATCCAATACCATTCTCGGTATGGAATCTTCTTCTTCTTTAACAGTATTGAAAT
Organism: Linanthus parryae; assembly: GCA_023055425.1. Classification (NCBI taxonomy): domain Eukaryota; kingdom Viridiplantae; phylum Streptophyta; class Magnoliopsida; order Ericales; family Polemoniaceae; genus Linanthus; species Linanthus parryae. The sequence continues at coordinate 8,362,486 of JALGPY010000002.1, forward strand.
CCCAAGAAACTATACGATGATCACCATTATGAGGGAGGGTAACTCCATATACACAATTGTTGAAACATATCGCGTATACCCATTCAGCATGTGGATCCTGGTTATCGTCAAGTCGAACAAATTGAGTGGATCCACATTTAGCAAAGAGAACTTGCGAAAGGGAAGAGTCAATAACCACAATGCCATAATTACCACTTGCCGAACCAGGGTCAGCCCATAAAACAGCTGTATTAATACGTATTGTGGTTTCCCCATCTGGATTAGCAATGGGAGGAAACCAAGCAACTGTTGTTGATAACAAAGGATGAAACAAACATAAACGGCTTTCCGTTTCGATGTCCACAAATAAGAACCACCCGTGTGAGTATCCAACACAAACTCCTACATCTCCACCGAGTAATTGTTGAGATTCTTGGTCTACCACCAAATTTGGCCCAGACCAAATGACATCGACGAAAGAACCGGACCATTCAACACGGACAAATTCCTTAAAAAGAAACAGGGATAGTGGAGAATGAGTTAGGGCAGACGAGATGTGGGTTCGAGTTACACGGCGCCATTCACGACACACGGCTCGGCATCGGAGAACATCGGCGAGGGGTAACTTTTTCAAAATGTACTCGAATACATCACTGTGGATATTTGACCAATAATTCGACATTACCAATAGGTTTGAGGCCATCAGAAAGAATTAATCTCAGATGTTGCACCAGTATGAGACAAATTTAGATATAGAATTGTTTGAGCACGTCCTTAGATGGACCTTAAGATCCATGGATAAGTTTCGTCCCCATGAGGCTTATTTCTCCTACGCATTGGAAATAATAAGGGTTCAACTAAATATTCGAACTGAAAATTACAAAGAAACTAGGGTTAAAACAAACAAAAAAAGGCAACAAACCTGGAACGCCGAGGCCACCACCACCACCACCGTCGCCAGAAAAGAGTCGTATTTTGTAGCTTGCTCACGAGAGATCGTCGCCTAGACTGAGACAAACGATAGGGTCAGTGTTCTCTTCGTTTGTCAAGTCTATGAGCCCTAGAAGATATGCATATGTTACCATTTAGTTGCATATATATACCATTGTGGTATACCCAAAGTTTGCATAATGTGTCCCTCAATTTCCAAAAAGTCTTGATGGCCACTGTGTCAAAAATATGACTTAATTGTTAATTGCATCATCGTCAAGAGTAGCTCCATGATTAAGAATATCCAACGCTGACTTTGTAACATCATGTCCCACTATTTTTCAGTAACTTTGAAAGAAAGCCGCATTAATTGATTTGATTTGATATAAACATTTCAATTTCAACTTAAATTTAGAAGCAATTTTCGTGAATTGGGTAGTCAGTCAAACTTCAAAAGAATCAAAACCGTGTAGTCACAGTACTTAAACTTTCAAAATCATGAATTTGTGTACCCATAAATGATGTCCATTGCATTAGGCAGGGGCGGAGATATGTAGGGGCACGGGTGCATCCCCCAAATTTTACAGAATTGCAATTATACCCTTACTACTTAAGGAAAAATTCAATAGTGTCCCCATATTGTGTAGATAAATTCAGTAGTGCCCCCTATAATAGAGGGTGTGCCCCAACATTTAAGGCTTTATTTATTATTATAAATGGCCCTTGTAATATATTCATGTGTACCCCCATAACATGTAAGAACTATACCAAAATACCCAAATTATATAAGCTCCACGTTTGTATTTGATACAAAGATATTACAAATCTCTTGCAATAAGCATCGTTTAACAAAAGTAGGGGAGATAAAGGAACCGATGAGGGAACACAGAGAAGCTGCTTAAGTAATTTAATCCATAACATTAATCGTGTTAACCCATAAACAGAAGTGTTAAACTTAGTAAAAGAACTTCATATCTACATTGACACACAGCTAAGCTCAAAAAGATACTGACATACATATATACTGTTCGAAAAGATGTTTTTTGACCCGACTTTGAGTGCGATTATTATCCAGCTCATATGCGAGTTAACAACACCAATTGCATCATCGTGTAGAGGGCAACTTGGTGGTCGTTGCGATAACTCATTTGTCAAAAAAATTAAGGAATGAATGATCAAATCATGCTCTCAAAATGAGTTCATGAGCAAACAATTTGTTGGAAACAAAATAGAACCACATCTTGGTTCAAGGGAGAAGATGAAGTACTTATCTACTTCAAGGTTGGACCTTAAGGGCACGCCCTTTGGGTGGAGCACATTTTGTGCAGGAGAGAGGACCTAGACAATGGTCGAACCACCACACGCGCGCCGCCGTCCGTCCGGCTCGGCTCGGTCTCGGGTTCGGGCACGGGTGTGGTGGGTGGGTTGGGCTGAGTAGTTAGTTGAAGCCTATATCTTTTTGGGCCAAAAACTAATTAATTATTTTAATTAATAATTAAAGATTATTATGATAATTAATTAACAGAATGGTTGTTAATTAACAGAACAGTTACAACCGTTCTGTTTTCTGAACAGTCAACGGTTGTAACCGTTTGGCCCGTCAGCCAACCGCCACCTTCTCTCAATAAATTCAATGCCTTCTCCAGTTTTCAGAACCAACCGAAATTTTCACAGCATTCATTCTCTCTCACAGCAGTAAACTTTCTCTACCAAGTTTCGGTTCGTCGGGCTTGGTGGTTACGTGCTTTCAACCACCGCGCCGGAAGACTTTTATCCTGGGAAACAAAAGCCACTCAGCATAGCAGGCGGCTAATCTGTTTTAAGGAACCCGTACCCATTCATGTACGAGACTGTCTTCGACATCACAGCAGCTTTCGGGAAACTCTCAATCAGTAAGTTGTTTCAGTTTTATTTATTCAATCTGTGTTCATTAATTTGCAGAAACTCCAACCTATTTTCTAACAATCTTAAAACAGATTATGTTTTCTGTAAAATTAATAAACACAGTAACAGATTCATTTCTACAATCTGCTTCTGTTTCTTTTATTTTGTTCTAACCAGTTACTTGCACAAAGATTAAATCTGTCAATACAGTTTTATCTGTATTTAAATTTTTGACAGATCTTCTTAAACAATCTGACTTAACAGACTTTTTGTAAAGTGTTGTACTGACTGTTAATATTCAGTCAAGTGTTAACAGATTTGTTATATTCATCTGTTAATTGCTGTTTAGTCAAATTATTGACAATTTCTCCATTTCAGAAATGGCAGAAAAAACACCTGAGAACCAAGAGGCTGGAACGTCTACAACCGTAACAGTGCCTACGAATCCGGTTCTTGCAATCGGTTCCCATCATGTGGACAAACCAGAGAAATTCAGCGGGAAGGACTTCAAAAGGTGGCAGCAGAAGATGCTGTTTTATCTCACCACACTGAGTCTCGCTAAATTTCTCAAAGAAGACGCTCCTGCTTGTCCAGAAGACGCGGATCAACAAACAGTGCAAGCGGTCCAAGCATGGAATCATTCTGATTTTTCTTAGCCAGAAACTATGTACTAAATAGTTTAGATGACCAATTGTATAATGTTTATTCTGCGGTCAAAACGGCAAAAGAACTTTGGCAGTCCCTTGAAAAGAAATATAAAACTGAGGACGCGGGCGCCAAAAAGTTTGTCGTTGAAAACTTCATGGAGTATAGGATGGTAGATTCTAGGGGCATTATGGCCCAAGTTCAGGAATTTCAATGTATAATTCATGATGTAATTGCAGAAAAGATGCATCTTCCTGAAGAATTCTTAGTCGGCGTCATGATTCACAAACTGCCGCCGGCATGGAAGAATTACAAGAACTACCTCAAGCACAAGCGCAAGGAGATGTCAATGGAGGAACTAATCGTTCGGCTCCACATCGAGGAAGGGAATCGACTTGCTGACGACAGGCCCTCATCAAGCCAACAGTCCAAAGTTAACGTGGTAGAAGAAAGGCCCAAGAACAATCTCAAGCGGAAATCTGACTCAAATCAGACCGAGAAGAAGAAGTTCACCGGGAAGTGCCACAATTGTGGTAAAACAGGCCACAAAATCAAGGACTGTCGCAAGAAGAAGAAAACCTCTAAAGGGAAGAAACCGGAAGCACAACTAGCGGAAACCGACGATGGAGACAGTTATGCCGCCGTCGTATCCGAAGTCAACCTTGCCGGAAGTAACCCTAAGGAGTGGTGGATTGATACGGGGGCTACCCGACACATTTGCTCCGATAAGAAGATGTTCTCGTCCTACGAGGAAGTCGAAAACGAGGAACCTCTCTACATGGGGAATTCAGCCACATCCGCAATTAAAGGGAACGGGAAGATATCGCTGAAAATGACCTCGGGAAAGACTATCACTCTTCATGATGTTCTCCATGTTCCGGATATACGGAAAAACTTAGTCTCGGGAGCTGTACTTAGCAAAAAAATATTCAAACTAGTATTTGAGTCCGACAAGTTTGTATTGACTAAGTCGGGGGAATATCTTGGGAAAGGGTACCTTAAGGATGGGCTCTTCAAACTTAATGTACTGACTATGATTCCTACTATGAATAAGAAAGCAGCAGTTAATTACTTGTCGGAGTCCTCTTCTTGTTTATGGCATAAACGATTGGGTCATGTCAATTACAACTCCATTCGTAAATTGATGAAATTGGACCATCTTCCTAACGGAAGTATTGACTTAAACCACAAATGTGAAATTTGTGTCGAGGCTAAATTGACTAAGAAATCGTTCAAACCAATTAGTACGAAATTAACAAGTCCTCTCGAACTAATTCACACCGATATTTGTGATTTGAAGTTTGTGCAAACCAGGAATGGGAAGAAATACTTCATTACATTCATTGACGACTATACCAAGTATTGTTATGTCTACTTATTACATAGTCGAGATGAAGCATTGGACGCCTTCAAACAATACAAGTCCGAAGTGGAAAATCAACTTAACAAGAAGATTAAGATACTTCGGAGTGATCGTGGAGGGGAATATGATTCGCCTTTCATTGACATATGCGCTGAAAATGGAATCATTCATCAAACATCGGCACCCTATACACCTCAACAAAATGGGGTTGCGGAAAGGAAAAATCGAACATTAAAGGAAATGCTAAACGCATTGCTTTTGAGTTCAGGATTGCCTCAGAACTTGTGGGGGGAAGCTCTACTAAGCGCAAACTACATTCTAAATAGAATACCGAAAAAGAACTTCGACAAAACCCCATATGAACTATGGAAAGGTCGAACGCCCTCATACAAACACTTGCGAGTGTGGGGGTGTCTTGCAAAAGTTGCGACCCCTCTACCGAAAAAGGTCAAGTTAGGACCTAAAACAATAGATTGCATCTTCATTGGATATGCGGCTAATAGTAGTGCTCATCGATTTCTGGTACACAAATCAGAAATACCAGATATTCACGAAAACACTATTATTGAGTCGGCCAATGCCTCCTTCTTCGAAGATATCTTTCCTTACAAAGTAAAGGAAGTACAAGAGTCTGGAAAACGGACGCATGAGACAGCCATTGGCAACGACCAAGAGGAAGAGGTAAGGCGGAGTAAACGAGCCAAAACGGCAAAAACTTTTGGACCTGAAATCCTAACATATTTAACGGAAAATGATCCAAAAAGTTACAAAGAAGCCATGTCTAGTGTTGATGCTCCATATTGGAAAGAGGCCATAAATAGCGAAATTGAGTCCATCTTACAAAATAATACTTGGGAATTAGTAGACATTCCGCAAGGCTCCAAGCCCCTAGGTTGTAAGTGGATCTTTAAGAAAAAGCTTAAACCCGATGGTACAATAGATAAGTACAAAGCGAGACTTGTCGCTAAAGGTTATAAGCAAAAGGAGGGGTTAGATTTCTTCGATACTTATTCTCCAGTGACGAGAATAACATCCATTCGAATGTTGATTGCTATTGCTTCTATTTTCAATTTTGAAATTCATCAAATGGATGTTAAGACAGCCTTCCTAAACGGAGAATTGGAAGAGGAAATTTATATGGAGCAACCAGAAGGATTTAAAGTTCCGGGAACCGAAACCAAATATTGTCGACTTAAGAAATCCCTCTACGGTCTAAAACAGGCTCCAAAGCAATGGCACGAAAAATTCGATAAAGTCATGAAAGTTCATGGATTTCGAACAAATGAATGCGACAAATGTGTTTATTCCAAAACTGTCGCAAAGGAATGTGTCATAATATGTTTGTATGTCGATGACATGCTAATTATGGGGAGCAACAAGACAATAATTCTTGATACAAAGAAGTTGTTGTCCACGAAATTCGACATGAAAGATCTCGGAATTGCGGATGTGATTTTAGGAATTAAAATCACAAAGACTGCTGAGGGCTATGGTCTTTCCCAATCTCATTATATCGAGAAAGTACTCGAAAAATTTGATAAAGGGAATAATAAACCGGTTACAACACCTGTAGATGTGAGTTTACATCTCGCTAAGAATCGTGGCGAAGGTGTTAGACAATCAGAATATGCCCAAGTAATAGGAAGCCTCATGTACATTATGAATTGTACAAGGCCGGACATCGCACAAGCTATCGGGAAGCTTAGTCGCTTCACTAGTAACCCTGGCAAGGATCACTGGATAGCGTTAACTCGAGTATTAAGGTATCTTCGATACACTAAAAATTTAGGATTACAATACTCGAACTATCCAGCTGTCATGGAAGGATATTGTGATGCCAATTGGATCTCCGATTCAAGGGATTCTAAATCCACGAGTGGATACGTCTTCACTCTTGGAGGAGCGGCAATATGTTGGAAATCTTCAAAGCAGACGTGCATTGCAAGGTCTACTATGGAAGCAGAATTCATAGCGTTAGACAAGGCAGGGGAAGAAGCAGAATGGCTTCGCCACTTCCTCGAAGATATCCCAACATGGCCGAAACCAGTGCCTCCTATCTGCATTCATTGCGATAGCCAATCTGCGATAGGTAGGGCACAAAGTAGCATGTATAATGGTAAGTCTAGACATATACGTCGGAGACATAATACCATTAGGCAACTTCTCTCAAGAGGTATTATATCGATCGATTACGTAAAGTCAAAAGAAAACATAGCGGATCCGTTGACTAAAGGTTTATCGAGAGAACTAGTTGCAAGTTCGTCAAGGGGAATGGGATTAAAGCCAATCTCGTAAAGAGTTACACGTAGCGGCAAACCCAACCTAGGTGACTGGAGATCCCAAGAACTAGGTTCAAAAGGGACAACCCAACTACCAGGGCAAATAAATAAATCACTCACCCGGAAATAAAGTTTCCAAATCCATTCCTAGGACGAACATCGAGTGATAGGGACAGGGTAAGCAGAAGGCTTTTAATGAGACCGTACCTTAAAGGATTTAAGGAGAGTATGTAGGATACTCGTTATGTGTCTCACCTATGTGGGTAGGAACGGGCCGGTTCTAGGAGGATGATGTGGCTATCTCCTCTAAGTCTACTCATGAAACCAGGACAGTGTTTCAAGGCCAAAATGAACACAACCATGAGAACCAAATTTGGATAGGTCCACTAATTGTGTGGTTGCTATCGACTAGGTATACACCGCGGCAAGCAGTTCAAGGCGATTCGTTCACTGACAAGCCAGTATACCCTATAGCATCTCACTAAGGGAAAAGTTCAAAGTCTATGACTACTTTTCCTTAAGCAATTAATGAACCACTTGAGATAGTTAATCACTACTTGGCATTTTCAGCATTAGCGCTAATTTGTCATTCATGTGGGGGATTGTTGGAAAAGATGTTTTTTGACCCGACTTTGAGTGCGATTATTATCCAGCTCATATGCGAGTTAACAACACCAATTGCATCATCGTGTAGAGGGCAACTTGGTGGTCGTTGCGATAACTCATTTGTCAAAAAACATTAAGGAATGAATGATCAAATCATGCTCTCAAAATGAGTTCATGAGCAAACAATTTGTTGGAAACAAAATAGAACCACATCTTGGTTCAAGGGAGAAGATGAAGTACTTATCTACTTCAAGGTTGGACCTTAAGGGCACGCCCTTTGGGTGGAGCACATTTTGTGCAGGAGAGAGGACCTAGACAATGGTCGAACCACCACACGCGGGCGCGCGCCGCCGCCGCCGTCCGTCCGGCCGGCTCGGCTCGGCTCGGCTCGGTCTCGGGTTCGGGTTCGGGCACGGGCACGGGCCGGGCCGGGCCGTGGTGGGTGGGTTGGGCTGAGTAGTTAGTTGAGGCCTATATCTTTTTGGGCCAAAAACTAATTAATTATTTTAATTAATAATTAAAGATTATTATGATAATTAATTAACAGAATGGTTGTTAATTAACAGAACAGTTACAACCGTTCTGTTTTCTGAACAGTCAACCGTTGTAACCGTTTGGCCCGTCAGCCAACCGCCACCTTCTCTCAATAAATTCAATGCCTTCTCCAGTTTTCAGAACCAACCGAAATTTTCACAGCATTCATTCTCTCTCACAGCAGTAAACTTTCTCTACCAAGTTTCGGTTCGTCGGGCTTGGTGGTTACGTGCTTTCAACCACCGCGCCGGAAGACTTTTATCCTGGGAAACAGAAGCCACTCAGCATAGCAGGCGGCTAATCTGTTTTAAGGAACCCGTACCCATTCATGTACGAGACTGTCTTCGACATCACAGCAGCTTTCGGGAAACTCTCAATCAGTAAGTTGTTTCAGTTTTATTTATTCAATCTATGTTCATTAATTTGCAGAAACTCCAACCTATTTTCTAACATATACAAGTGAACTCCAGGGTGATTTTGTATTGATAAGTGACCTCATGACCTCTGACGCTGGAAACCACTTGAGAGTAAGCAGCATGTAACCAATTTAGCTACCTTTCAGTCATTCATCGATCTGGATCAGGGCGTGGTTGCCGTAATCTTTCTTTAAGCAGATGTCTACTCCGTTGTCCTTCAAAAAAATGTTCCTCCACTTGTTTTCTTCACACCATGAGACATGTCTGTAACTCGAAGATGCAAATCGAAAGAGAAGATATAGGCCTTGCAATTATTATAAAATTTAAGCACAGTGGCCGAATGTCGTAAGTTGTCAAAAATTTACTTTTGGAGCGAAGACGTTGCTTGGCAGAGGAAGATTTAGACCAAATAGTGAACAAGGAAGTAAGCTGGCACATTTGTGGTGGAAGAAGAAACATATTTGGTAAAGAGAGAAGAAGAGATCAATAAGCGGAGGTAACCTATGATAATAAATTTGATTGAAACATTTCAGTTGCCAGTGAAACCAGAACCCAAACACAAACGAATAACACGTATTGGACGCATGTCTGGTATTACAAAGTACGGCGACAAGTAAGACACAAACGAAAAGAACTAACGGATGATAGTAGTAACATTCATGGGCTATATACTTGAAAATATTGAAAGGTATATTTAAGAAACACGCTAGAGAAATCACATAGTATATTGTCGAGAAACGCCTAAATGATGGAGAAAATTACATCTTCATATTAATTGGACATTAGTGTCTGAAAATATGTTTATGAATTGTATCTGAAATATTTATATGAAAAAATATAAACTTTTATATAGCAAAATATATTATCTCTCTCTATATATAAATATTTATATAGCAAATTAAATATAAATATTACTCGAAAACAAGAAGAAACAAAGAGGCAGCAAGGGTGGCAGCTCAAGTGGTAAGTTAAAAGCCCCTGCATGAGGTCCCGGGTTCAAACACGGTCGACGACAAAACAATGTCTAAAAAAAAAAAGAAGAAACAAAGAGGACATTTGTTATTTGATATCCGCAAAATTAAGTATAAGTATAGCAAAATATATTATCACTCTCTATATATGTATTTGTATTCTCTTCGTCAACAACTTGTCACTGTACTTGGTAAGAGACAGAAACGATGAATTCTTGTCGAATTCGTGTTACCTCCTTTTGTTTTTGGCTTCTGACTTCAATAGCAACTGAAATGTTTGTTCCAAATCAATCATTCGTGGTCTCCGCGCACCGACCTTGTGCGCTCTCTTCGCCAAACATGTTTCCACTTCCATCGCAAACGAATCAATTCCTTGGCTCTCAAACAACACAAGCGGCCTCCGCTCCCACACAAGTGCACTCTCCTGTTAGTAAGCCAGAGAAAGAACACGATCTTATGAGGAAGTTTTAATCTCCAGAAATCATTCCATGGGAAGTCCACCATGATACCCTAAAACGCTTACCCTATGGATCAGCTAGTGAGGCACTAAGTTGTGTTTTAACCAGCTGTTCATAAGCTGAGGAAACAGAGAAATTTCCTGAGTATGAGAATCTCCAAATAAGAGTGTCCTGCTGATTTAGCCGCGGAAGAGGAATCTCTAAGATTTGCTTATGAATCCACCCAGGAAGTTGATTGACCTTACTCATATCCCAAAGCTTTCTCCCTCCCTACCAGTCTTCATAAGCTCACAAACTTTCCCTCATAGCATGTGCCCATTCTCAACGACACAATTGAGGGTAGGAGTGTCAAGAATCCATCTGTCCTCTGTGATAGATATGCTCTCCCATGATCCCACATCCCAAGCCAAACCCTCCTTAACTAAACTTTTGACAAAGCAAAACTCCTTCCAAATCACAGATGGATTAATGTTTGAAGTCCTGCTAAGGAAGTCCTTCCTCTTGCAATATATGGAATGAAAGTATTGGGAAAGAAGACCCGACCTGTCAGTTGCAATTCTCCATTCCTGTTTGGCAAGGAGGGTCTGGTTAAGAAGAGAAAGGGATATAAGGTTAAGACCCCCAGAGTTCTAGGTCTAGACATATGCTCCCAAGGGACCCAATGGATGGCTATCTTATCGGCAGATTTCCTCCAAATAAAAGAAGCGATAAAAGTGGAGAAGGGGAAATTTGAAAGTGGAGAAGGGGTAAACTAGTAAACTAGTTAAGGTGGACTGAACAAGGGTAATTATACCTACTTTTTTAAGCAGGCGTGAATGCGAAGCAGCACATCAGTCCTCCCCTTTAGACAAAGCCTGATTAAAAACATTGTTCTGGCCCTTGGAAGACCCAAGTAAATCCCCATTGAGTCAGCAAGATTGATTCCTAATTGGTGAGCTAAAGTCATCTTACAGTGGAAGGAGCAATTGGTAAGGGAAGATTTAGAGTAATTAATCTCTTTCCCAGATTGGGCACAATAGTCCTGCATAATAGACTTAAGATTGGTTCCACTCTAATTAGTGATCTTAAAGAAGAAGACAGTGTCATCTGCAAATTGCAGATGAGTGATAGAAGGTCCATTATTTGAGTGCCTAACACCTCGGATAAAGTTCTTTCCTCTGTCCTGACAAAGGACCACGATAATGCTTCAGTAAGCACAAAAAGGAAGGGAGACAGAGCGTCTCCTTGCCTAAGACCACAAGAGGGAGAAAAAATTTGAGAAATTGAACCATTGACATTAACTGCCAAAGAGGTTGTAGAGACACAACTATTAATTAACCTAATAAAGCTATGAGAAAATCCAAACTTAGTCAAAGTAGAATAAGGAAGGGCCAGATTAATCCATATGCATCCTTACCAGGAGAGTTTTGAGTTCTAATGAAGTGAGCAATGTCATTAGCAATAGCTAGATTATCAAAAATGGCCCTATGAGGAATGCATCCAGATTGACTGCATCCTTACTGGAAACCACTCATGGCTTGGGGTTTAGAAAGCTGAGAATGAAAATGAATGGTTCTCAGTCGAGCAGCTTCAATCTTATTGGCTAGAGAGCCATACTGTTCATCCCAAACCCCAACAGCCCAAACACTAATTTTAAGAAGTTGTTGGACCCAAAAAAGGGGGGAGCCATGAACTTGGAGCGACCAAACAAATTTGATGATGTCACACACAGCCCAGTGATTTTAGTTCATCAAGCTTCGAACTTATGAAATTTCCTAGTAATAGAATGACAGAGTATCACAAAGATATTACCTACATTTCAAATCTCTTGCAACAAGCTTCGGTCAACAATAGTAGGGAGAGATTAAAGGAGCCGAATGAGGGAACACGGAGAAGCTGCTTAAGTAATTTAATCCATAACAATAATCGTGTTAACACATAAACAGAAGTGTTAACTTAGTAAAGGAACTTCATATCTACACTGACACATAGCTAAGCTCGCAAAGATACAACATACATATATACAAGTGAACTCCGGGGTGATTTTGTATTCAGAAGTGACCTCTGAAGCTGGAAACCACTTGAACGTAAGCAGCATGTAACCACTTTAGCTACCTTTCAGTCATTCTTCGAAATGGATCTGGGTGTGGTTGGCCGTCATCTTTCTTTAAGCTGATGTCTACTCCATTGTCCTTCAAAAAAATGTTCCTCCACTCTTTTTCTTCACACCATGAGCCATGTATGTAACTCGAAGAAGCAAATCAAACGAGATGATGTAGGCCTTGCAATTGTTATAAAATTTAAGCACAGTGGTCGAATGTCGCAAAATTGTCAAAACTTACTTGTGGAGCGAAGAAGTTGCTTGGCAGAGACCAAACAGTGAACAGTAAGCTGACACATTTGTGGTGGAAGAAGAAACATATTTGGTAAAGAGAGAAGAAGAGATCAATACGCGGAGGTAACCTATGATAATAAATTTGATTGAAACATTTCAGTTGCCAATGAAACCATAACCCAAACACAAACGAAGGCAACACAAATTGGACGCATCTCTCTGGTATTACAAAGTACGGCGACAAGCATGACACAAGCGAAATACAGCTAACAGATGTTTCGCAAATGCCAGAAGATAGTAACATTTGTGTTCTATATATTTGAAAATATTGAAGGGTACATTTAAGAAACACGCTAAAGAAATCACATAGTATATATAGTCTAGAAACGCTAAATGAATGGAGAGAATTACATCTACGTATAAATTGTACATTAGTATCTGAAAATAAGTTTATGTATGGTATCATAAATATTTATATAGAAAAGTATAAACATTTATATAGCAAAATATATTATCTATGTCTCTCTATATATAAATATTTATATAGCAAAGTATAAATATTCCTAGAAAAAAAAAGAAACAAAGAGGAAAATTGTGATTTGATATCCACAACATTCATATAGTATATATATTATCACTCTCTATATATATAGTGGTATTCCCTTCGTCAACAACTTGTCACTGTACTTCGTAAGAGATAGAAACGATGAATGTGTCGAATTCGTGTTACCTTCTTTTGTTTTTGGCTTCTGACGTCTGTAGCAACTAAAATGTTTATTCCGAATCAATCATTTGTGGTCTCCGCGCACCGACCTTGTGCGCTCTCTTCACCAAATATGTATCCGCTGCCATCGCAAACAAATCTACACCTTAGCTCTGAAACAACACAGGCGGCCTCCGTCCCCACACAGTTGCACTCTCCTGTCAATACAACAACAACAACAATCATTCAAACAAACAACACAGGAGGCGGCGCAACACTCAGCGGATGGTTATCATTTGGAGTTTTGATGCTGTTTGCTATCATATATATAATACCAGTTTATTGCAGAACTAACAATCCAGTCTCATTTCCATCAGTTCTTGGTGATTTGTTGTCACTCATATGAAAAAGAGCTGTGTGTGCTTTTTAATTTCCCTTCAACGTTACTTATGGCTAAATAAATCATAGTTGATGCAATTTTCCTGCAAACTTTAGCTTTAGCATTTGGTTGGTTACGAGTCAAAGAAGTACTACTACCAAAGAGACGTCATTGTGGTTACTGAAGGAAATGGAGAATTCAGAAGAAAGAAAAAAAAAATGAAAGAATGAAAAGCCCAAAAATAAAGTCATAACATGTCACCTAAGAAAATTAGCTAAATTCAAAGTGAGACAAAAGAAATCGCTCAAATAGATGACTTGGTGTTTTTTTTTTCTTTTCATTTTGAGGGCAGGAGTTCACAATTTTTAATGCATACAAATTGAATCGTAGCCTGACAAAATGAAAGTTTTAAAATATATATCAGTCCTTAAGAAATATTAGCCCTCTATATTTCCTCATGAAGGATCTAATCTATGTAAGTCGCTATTACAAATTCAATGAGATTAAGCAAGAAATATTAACCAAATTCAGCAGGTAGATATGGACAAACATGTGCACTTGGCATATTGACAAATTGACGAAAAAGATTGCCTCCTCTTACCTTTCAAATAAATACCCCCGCACGTGCCACACGCTATTCCTTTTTGTGTATGCAGTTGTTTTCCTTATTGTGCATTATACGCGGCACGTAAAGGTACATATATAAGAGATAAGATTGTAATTTATTGTGTGTATCACACCGTCAGTGGAATAGTATCTTTTTATAGGCCGCTAAGGAACATGTGATATAGTTATTACCATTAAACCTTAATAATCATCTTTGACCACCTTTACATCTAACGGTTACTGAAAGTCACAACCATTAATATGGCCGTTACAAGGTTTAATTGTGTGCAACTCATACATATATTTTGACCGTTATAATAGAGTTAACTAAGTGTCATTGACTACCTTTACATCCACCGTTATAACGCCATATAATCTTCTTTGTAGCACAGTACTGTTTCTTTTCATGGATTTGATAACCGAATTCTACTTAGTACTTGGTTCATTCTCAGTGACGGATTGGAGCAGTGCATTATGAGTGGATGCAATGAGAAAAAACTTAACCGGAAGAGATTAAAGTTACAATACTTTAAAAACATGTGGGATAAGTAGTGCCTTTCTATCTTGTTTTTTAAGGTGATCATGACTAGCTTAAATTGTGCATACTGTTATTGTTTGATGACTTAAATTCTACCAAAGATCACCCATAAACCTATAGGGTGTGTACTTTAGCCTTTCAAAGATATATAATAATTTCATGGCCATTTAATGATAAATTGAGGCATTTTTTTTAATTATACACAACTTCCCTCTTTGTTGGAGCAAAATTTAGAGACAGCCACTCTAGGTGCCCCTTTGACGCTATCCGAAGCCTTTATAGACGAGTAAATCAGGCACATAGCGGCGTCCTAGTGGTGGAGGGGCAAGACATGGTGCCCACAAGGAGTCCATATGCTAAGGGTGGAACCCCCACCCTGCACCTTACGCCTATTAAAGCATGTCTCGAACCTCGAACATTGGAGCACACCACACTGTGACTGTCATGTCTCAAACCTTGCACCTTAGAGCATTGTTGATTACCACATGTGCTACGCCATGTGGGCCAAGTTCCCTCTTTGTTATCAAATGTAGCATTACGCGAACCTTAAATTAAGATTGTAGTATTCCCCCACACAACGGCAGTAGAAAGGATGCCTTTCTAGCTTTATAGGTCGCTAAGGCCCACAACTGTGTAGGTACCAACTTTACATCCTGACTATTACAGTATAAATTAGTTACAATTTACAAACATTAAACTCGGGTCAACTCGTGGGTTTGACAACCTTGGTTAGAGAATGTAATACAAACATTAAGAATAAACCTGTTTTATCCTATTTGGTTCCAGCTTAAAATATCAATAATCTAGTAAAAATAATCTGAAGTGAATAAGTTGCTGAAATTGTAATCTTAAAAATTAGTTCACATGCGTTGAAAAATCTGGTTAAAACTGAAATACAATTAAAATTAGAACGTTGTCCTTGTCGCTCTTGCAGTGTATCATCTTTTTTACAAATTCAGGAAAAAAAAAGTAAACAGAGCACCAAACAAACAAAGAAAACCTAATGGAAACTACAGATTAATTTTCAGATTTTCGTAAAACTACAAGGTAAATAAAGATCATGGTAATTACAAAGACGAAATGAATTTATTATTCAACTACACAAAAGGAATACCCATGTTTGCCTTCTTACTGTGAATCCGAAAATACTACCCTGACAACAAAATATCCTTTGAAAGAAAGCATATCGAAACGGTGATTAGCATTTAAAAAAAAAGAACTACAAGGTGAATAAAGATCAAGATGTACGGTTTGTAACTCGACTGCAAAAACAAGATACTACTCGCACTGCATTTTATCTGCTCTATTGAACCGTCTGCTAAGTTGAAAGCAGCGAGAACGGGGCTGCTGCAACCAAGATAAGAGCTCAGGCGCTTGAAATAGATAGAATTGCTCTTGTACTGTGGAAACTCGTGTGTGGATAGAGACGCGGTATGGTAACCCATGATGAGGAGTGCACGATCTCCTAACGAGTAGACCGGGACCCACTCGTTTCGCTTGAAATCCATCTTGAAAACTCGGCAAGTATCGGGGGGATCCATCTTTTTGACGCGGCGGCGGATCTCCTCTTCATCTTTCCGCTTCATGTTAGTCCTCCTCCTAGTCGGATCAGGTAGTTTCTCACAAACAAGCAGGAGCTCACCTTGTGACTCCACCAAACATAGTATACTCCTCTCAGGAGGGCAGTCTTTGCCTCCTGGATGTGCAAAGTTAAACCGGAAATCCGCAATATGTCTAGGGTTGGTGGCGTCACTACAATCCCAAGCAACCATTTCACAGTTGTTCACCTCGTCTTCTGTGACGGCGATTCCAAAAAGACGATTGCCGAAAAGTGTAATATCTACCCAGCCTCTTGTTCTACTGGCTGCGTCTTCTTCTTGATGATATTTCAGTTCTGAGAAGTGCGTGTCACCGCACTTGGCAAAGAAGAGGTGGCTGTACGATTCGTGTAGGACGACCAGACTGTAAGCACCGCCAGCGGTCAAAACAGGGTCGGCCAGAAGAACAACTCGTGCGATATCTTCGCAAGAATCCCCGTTCGGGGTTTTAATGCGCGGAAAGCGAGCGAAAGTTGTAGAAGAGAAAAGGAGTGGGTGAAACAAACACAACCTGTTGCTCGTTCTCCTGTCCAGGAATAAGAACCATCCCTGAGAGAATCCAACACAAAAACCCGTCTTCTTCCGGATTAGTTGTTCAGACTCGTGGTTGAATTGGTACAAGTTATTCACGGGCCTAGTGATGTCCAAGAACCAGTAGTGACATTTTTTGCCACGGTAGTACGATTGTTTGTACCAAAGAAGTAGCGGCGGCTGTTGTTTTAAGGAGACAGACAATTTGTGAACTGAAGAAGATAGGTAATCACGGGTAGATGAGCGCCATGTACTGCAAACAGCTCGACAATGGAGAATGTCAATGAAAGGCAAGTGTTTCATAATGTTTTCTAGTATGTCAGAGTGAACACTCGACCAATCTGGCAAAGAGAGATAGTGTTCGTTGGAGGAACATTGTCTTTTACGAGTGGCGAGGCTTTCGCAGTTGTTGCAAGGGGGAGCTCTTGACCTCTTTCGTGTCACCATTGGATGTTTTACACTACAACGATGACAACAAGTGGAGATACAGAGCACAGCTTGCGTCTTGTTCGTTCGATTTGCAGCGTGTGACATGTCTGTGCCCTAATGAAAACAATTGCAAACCCTAATTTACATCCTTCAAGTTAGTAAAGTAAAGTTGCATCACTAATCAATTCAATGTTCAGGAAAAAAAACAAAGGCTAAACATTGATAATAGAAGAAAGTAAGTTCAAGCTCAACGAAAAACCCCGTGAGTTTTTAAAATCCCAATGTTGTATTCATAAACCCTAGCTAGCTATATCTCTAAGGAAAAGTCTAGGTTTCAATCAAATTTCAACTGTTAAGAATCTCCAGCTCGAAGTCCTTATGAATATCGGAAAACTAGAACTAACCTGAGGAGACCCGCCTTCTAGTCGCCGTCACTAGTGTCCGGCCAGTATCAGAAAGAATCTTCGTCCATTGCAAATCCTTTTGAATATTACTCCAGTAGTTTATGTATTACTTGAGCATTCGGGCCGTGTACTACGAAAACAAGCAAAAATGGCAATTTTGTTCTTGGCAATAAAATTCTTGCCATTTTCGTTTCTTTCTTTCTTTTTTTCAAACAAATTCTTGCCATTTTCGTTTAAAGGCAATAATAATATCTGCCATTTAAGAAAGACTTAATTGCTTATTGCATACCCACAGAATGTCATAATTGGCTGATTGCATGCCCCTCTTCTAAAATTGGTTGATTGCATCACCATTTGCAAAAATACTAGGACTGCAAAGTATCTTTTATCTCATTTTCATCTCTGTGATTTTTCTTAACACGTTTTCATGTTAAGCATGTTTCAACAGTGGATTCGTCTCTCATCTTTAATTTCTATTCAACTCTGGTCCTTGTTTTTTTCCTAATGTTTATTGTCTCTAGGTCTTTCTTATTCGGTATGTAATGGATTATTCAATTTCTTTTTTATTGTGACTTTGCAGATGTAATACAAAGCGCTGGAAACTCTTTGATGGATCAACAAGTAAAAGTAATTGGGTAAGTAAGTGCGAGAAACTCTTTGATGGATCAACAAGTAAAAGTAATTGGGTAAGTATGTGTGTCTCATTCCACAGGCAATCTTCGGTCTCTCTTGTCGTTGCAATACATATTTCTATTCGTCAATATATTTCTTTCTTTTTTTTTTGTCCATCATCTTGGGTGCCTCCAGCCACCGGAGAAGACTTAAGCCCCCTTGCCCCTGTGTAATTTTTGGAGTTGTACATGTTCCTACTTTTTGTTCTGTATTTTAATTCATAAACATAAGTTGTTTTCACTATAAAGAAAAAATCACTGAAGATGCCGACTGGTTTTGTAGTCAGATTTAAATTCTGGCTGTTTACTACATCGCAATGTGGATTCATCTTACCATCGCAACTAACAAGTGCTCCTGTTAATCTTGCAGATTCTCCAAGGGCTGAGTTTGTATATCAGATCACTGTAATATGACAATACGAAGAGATGTATTATTTTCTTCATTCTCTTTTAAGCGTATGAAACTTGCTTACTGTCGGTGATTAGGCAGAAAACTTCAATTACAAGGTAACTCTAAACTCCATCACCTATATATCCTTGCACATAATGTCCCACGTAACTGAAGTTCTCACATGTATTAAAACAACTTTTTTGAATTTGGTCATTTGTGCAATCAGTACTGAACTTGAGGACAACATTTGCTCTATTTCTTTTTTATCTAACCAGTCATCCCAATTTACCAACGTATTCTAGGTTCTCCATTGGTGTGAATAAAGTTTAACTCATCCAATGCCCCTTCCACAGGCTGCCAATAGTTTCTGAATATACTCACCTATATTGCTTTATGACTGTGGGCATGTTATTAAAAGACAGTGACCTACTTTACGTAGTTGCATTTTATGATAACCCAATGAAATTTGAGTACCACCATTACTCAAATGCCAGTATTTTGTGGCCTACCTGTGTACAAACGGTTGTTTAAATATTTTATATTTCTGTCTGGAGTTGGAGAAAGGTCTGGGTTTCAACTTCAGCCCTTCTCTTTCGTGTAGAATTGTTATTGCAATGCTGTATGGAAGTTACCTGCAAGTCATAAGTCTTAGCTAGACCTGAAATTTATAGCATAGTACAATATTATGTTTTGGTATCTCATGCTTTCTGTAATTGGCATAAACCAGTCCAGCATGATGTGAAGTTCTACAGATAGGGGAGTAATGTGATAGGGGAATCAAGACTTCCAATGACTTTTTAAGAGCTACGGCCAAGAAACGGTGCATATTATGATGTACTGCGGAGATCACTATGATAATTTGGACCACGGGATGCCGCAATCCACAATTTCATTTCCAAAGTCGATGTGTAATATAGTCCTTCATCCTTTATTATCTTAATCCATTTTCTTGTTTCGCGAAATGGAGGCTTCAAGTTGCAACTCAATCTTCTTCAATTGTAGTGTCCAACATTGTTGTCATGAGACGGATTCTATCATTCACTCCAATAGCTTGTGATCGATGCAACACAATGTTCTATTAAATTGTATTCTTCTAATAAATTTCTTCAACTAATGATGGGATCATTAATAATATAAACTAATTATTCACACAAAAACATGGTTTAATTGATGTTTGAAGGGCATGAAGGATCTATCTCATACAGATCTACAACATGAATAATAGCGGAAGATTCATGTGTTTATCTTGTCTTCCTTAGCTCCTTAACGCAGCGGATGATCGTAGGTTGCTTGCTTTCACGTGCCTTCTTCTTGATCTTGCTCCCACCAATCTAGTGTGAATCTCGAGGACGAACACTATGATCCACCCCACGTTCCACCTCCTTGGATGTAGTTGAGACTAGGGTTCTCTACAACTAGAGAGTCAATCTAGACAGAGTAAATTTTCTCTCTGGAATAGCATTATAATATGTAGGAGGCCTTATATAGGCAAAATTTCTCCTAGGTTTACACATAAACCTTTAGGGTTTGAGCCTTAGCTATTAGTGCAACTAACCCCATAAGGTTACGATAATTGCATTGGGCACTCCACATGGGCGCACCAATTGCTAACATCTCCCACTCGCACAGTGGGGTTGCACAATCCATCCAGTCTCTATCAATCTCCAACTATCTATCATCTACAAAAGAGTATCGTTATGGTCATGGCGTGTGACCGGTGAGAGTACCTGCATTTCGGGAGATCCGTACACCAAACTCGTATAGCCAGCATGGGAAGGCACCCTCTCGGGAGATCCACATACCAAAATCGTATAGCCAGCGCAGGAAGGCACCCTTAAAATATACAACAGTAATAATGCACTCCGTAACTCTCGTATTCCACAGATTCCTCATATTGTCATCTCATGAATCATGAGCACCTGCCTTGTCCTGAAGGCCATGCTCCAATGACTCCACATCTCCTTTATATTTTCATATCCGACATGATCCCGTAAGATCTTGCAGGTGGGCCCAATGAAGATAATAAAGAGCGATGCAATGAGAATATTTCCTTACATACATGTGTCACTCAGATTCGGCTCAGCTGCTTTCCCAGCAGTGTCCGGAAGGCCGAATCATCCATAGCCGTAAGGTGTCACGCCAAAGTAGCACTACCGACCCGTCTCCTCATGACACAGACGCAAGTACAAAGGGTATACAGTGTCAATTATATTTATATGATCGACGAGGCTCACACGATGAGGAATCACAGGGACTAATTCTACTCATCACCTCATGGTCACTCATAAGCGCGCGTTATTCAAGGGGAATATGCACCATAGTGTTTAGACTCTGATCAGAGCGCATGTCTTATCCTGTAAGGACCACTATGCAGATGACAATCTGGTAGCCCTTATGGCCACCAGCCCGAGTACTGCGATGTCACACTATTGTGAACAGTAATCAATTCTCGCACCTGGCTTTCTCTATGCAAACTATGCATGGTTCGGGGTACTAACCATGTTCGATTGGCCATAACCAGTCTCACCTTGGAACTTATTTCTAATGCGACAATTGAGTTCGTCTGACAGGCTACTAGCTCTACTGATAGACATCTAGCTCTTATCATAGGCCATATGCTCATGTGATAGGTGTGCACAAGAGATTCGGCAGGGAGACCTCCGTGTACACCGTATGTAGTGGATCAGGGATCGCACAGGAAGAGAGGGGTTGTGTGTAGGGAGAGAGTAAGGCAGTAGCAGTGTCTGAGAGAGAGACAGAGGTTTGGCAGAGCTTCCGCGTATGGCAAGTGCGTTCTCCTTTGTATGGAAAGGTTGACGATCTATATATACTGGAGAACATGACCGTTGTAGTGTGGTTAATGCGCCCATTGATGGCGGCTTAATTAGCTTAACCATAACGGCACGTTTGTCCGAGTATATAGGGACCGTTACAGCACGTGGTGCGCGAATACCGGAACCGTTACGAGGTTGACCGGGTTTGACCGGATTGACCGGGTTTATGGAGCTCGTGCCATAAATCTCTCAAAACAGTTACTAAAGGTCGCGCGCGGGCTTGGCTCGCACGCGACAGGGCTTACTCTAGCCTCCAAACCACAAAGTCCCTACAAGTCCCGTGCAGTGGTGTGCGAGGGCTCTGTCTCGCAGCCCCCACATGGATCAGCTCGGCTGGTGATCCAGTGTGTGTGGAGCACAATATGGTGTGTTGGATGGTTGCCACGTGGCCAAGATCTGTCAGCTCAGAAAGCAGTATCTACATTAGCCCCCTTTCTGCGCGTGAAGACTCATAGCTGTATAGACTTCCATGCGCGGAAACCAACACACGCGTCGCCGCCACGCACCAATTCAAATACAGGCAAGTTCAGCCCCCGTGCGTGTCATTATGACCTAAAACCCCTAGAGTCGTGCCGTCTGACCTTTAGGGTTTTAGGCGTGACGTCAGCTTGTCCTGTGATTGCGCGATTCGACGGTGACGGTTGCGATTCGACTACCGAAAGGACGCAACCCTTCATTGTTTTGGATAAATACCTTGTATCCCCCATTATTGCAAAGCATCACTTCTTTCTCTTAATGTGAATGGTACCCGGAGATCTTCGAGAGCAGATCCAGATAATCAATCACCAGTTCAGAACTGCAAATCGTATTCTTCAATTGTGCATATCCAAGCAGGCTTCAAGAAAACAAGGTTGGCCTCGTTTACTTTTGATTTAAGATACCAGTGTTTGCCTTGAACTGCGTTGAATCTGTAAACCCATGAAATTTGTGAAGAGGCTTTGATCTTTGAACCCGCTTTGCTTTAATCCTTCAACAATATGAGATCTTACAACTCCCCGATTTCTGAAATTGATACCAGAACTGTTCGTCTTCCTTTGCATAGATCTTGAATTTCAAAATTCAAACTGAAGTGTGGTATTTCTCCCCCCTTTTTCTTGCTCTTCCGCAGGAATGGCCAAGACAAGAGTAACCAGACCCGTCAAGGAAGATGAAGAGATACCCGACCTTCCGCAGGTCTTGTGGCGAAAAGCCCCCTTTTTAGGCGGCAAAGATTTCTACCATGCGAGGGTAAAGGCGAAGAGGATGCCTGATCCTGTCCCAGTTGAGCGATTGCTGACGTTAACTCGCCCAGTTAACTCAGCCTTGCTCGAGCTGGTTGGTTCCGAGGATGTGGTTCGATTGGGAATCGAGAACGGGCACTTCCCATATACTGCGATTTCTACCCAGGCGTTCGTCCAGAAATTGGACTATATGGATGAGTGGATCGACCACGTGTTGGATCATCACGCCGCGACTCTTGATGAAGCCGGCGTATACTTTGCTATCCATGCTATGAAGGGTGCTGCCGTGAAGCTGGATCAATCCATGCTTCTAGACCTTCTGTCCCGTTACTCGCCTGCGACTCACACGTTCCATTTTGCTGAGTTCGAGGCTGCCCCCACACTCGAGGACGTTCAAATGCTGTACGAGCTTTCCCCCATGGGCGAGGTGGACCCTCTGAGTCCCTTGAGGACATCTGCAGAGATTGCCTTGTACACGCAGATGGAGGAATGCCTAGCAGAGGTGAAGAAAATCTCCACTCGGTGGACCACTACAAAGCCTCTTCCGAACTGGCAGCTGGTTGATACGTCTGCGAAGAATACCTGGAACAAATGGTTGCAGTACTTCTTCCGAGACTATGCGAACAGCAGCATTACTAAGAAACTTCTGAGTGAAGACCCGGAGGCCGAGAATTACGTAGAGGGCAAGGGTTATCACTTGACCCTTTGTGCTTTTCTCTGTGCCTGGCTGTCGAGGTACTTGATTGATGGTCACCCCCATGACAGAGTCTTCTACCATGTGTTGCCACTTGCTGTGAGGCTCGCTCTTGGCCAGAGAGTCGCACTCGGACCCTTGGTCTTGGGCACGCTGTACTATAGGCTTGATCAGCTGGTTCTGGCTATGAGGGAGTCCCGTGGCCGCCTCGATGTACTGACCTTTGTCAATATTTCCTTTTTGACAATGTGGGTTTTCGAGCGATGGCTGTCTTATGCTCCAACTGCTCTTAAGCTTGACAAGTGGTGTCCCCCAGGCGAGACAGAAGCGCGCAACAGCGGAAGAGCTGCGAGATGGTTCGGAGCAAGCAACACCAAGTGCGTTTGGAGTCTTATATGCGACAAACGGAAGGAGTTTACTGCCAGGCCCTATGCCACGCGCATTGAGAATGTGCGATGGTCTCCAAAGCTGTACCCCTCTAAAGGCATGGTCTTTTCAGAAGAGCTTCTCTTTGAAGTGGGACCGCATTTCCGCGAGCGCTATCGCGAGTTCTTTTGCTGGTGTCTGCGAGGTTCCCTTCCTGCCCTTGCAGAGCATATTCGTGAGCTCGCGCCGAGGTATGAAAAGCTTACCGTGGACGTTGACCCCACTCGAGTTTCTCCTCAGTTTGGTTTTGATGCGGTGGCCCCATCAATCTGGCCCCAGTCCATTATCAGAGGATGCTACAAGCGCTTGCTAACAAAGGAGTGCAAGACGGTTTTCATGAACAATCTTCCCTTTGAGCAGCCTGCGGGAACCCGCGAGGGTGGTTGTTCCCAGAACTGGCTCGCATACTGGGTTGCCCAGCAAACGAGGATTGAGACGGAGTCGGCCGCGCAGCCAGGTAGAGCTCCCCTGATCAAAAGAAACTCTTTTCCGTTTCGCCCCAATCGCAGTCTGAGCGAGTTTGAGTATGGTTGCTACTCACTGTTGGATCGTGAGAACCATTTGTGTCCTGATGTCATTCTGAAGGAGCAAGTTGCCGCGGTCAAGAAGGGCGACACGCAGGTCGTTAGATATAGCAAGGCATTTGCTGAGGTAAGCAACTTCTTCGCGCGCGTTAAGCTTCTTGATTTCCTTATGCTGACACTTTCATTCTGTACCGTTGTAGTGTCATGTGCGGAGATTCGCAGCTGGTGATCGCTCCAAGTCGCTGGTTAACACCATTGTTGCCACCAGAAGACAAAAGCAGTCGTTCCGGCTTTCATGGAGGATGGACGCTGAGGTCGAAACAAAGATTCGCGCAGTCATGAATGCTTTTGCTGACTCGCTGATAGACAATCCTCCGGCTCCGTCTCCTCCCGGAGATGACCCGTCCCCTCCGGCGACTGCGGCGCCAAGAGTGAAAAGACCTAGGCAAAAGGGAATTACGATTTCTTCCCCTAGAAGTGCTCCGGCTTCTCCTCCAGTGAGGTCCCTTTCTATCAAGGACAAAGGCAAAGGTCGCATGCCCAGCAAAGTGCGGAAAGATCTCGCAGTTGAGACTTTCGTTCCATTCAATCAAGAGGAAGAGGAAGAGAGGGAGGAGCCCCAAGAAAGTGATGAAGAAGAAGCAACAGTTGTGATGCATGAGGAAGAATCAGGAGGTACCTCCGTCGCATTTCCTTTCCCGTTAGCGTAACTTTTTTTGCACTTCTTTTCTTAAGCCAATCATGTATTCGCAGATGATGATGATGAAGCCATTGGTGGCCTTGCGGCCAAGAGACAAAAGAGAGATGCCCATTCTGGCATTCCAGATGATCCCATAAGCGAGGACGTTCTTGCTGAGTCCCGGAAGACAGCCGCGGAGGCTGCTGAGAGAAGGAAGCGGCGGGAAGAGGAGGAGCTCGAGCGTGTGAAACAGCGGAGCCTCGAAGAGCGGCATGTTGACGACTTAGCGCGTCCAGTTGACGAGGAAGACGAGCTTCCCGAAGAAGTGGCTCCTCATGCGGAGGAGGAAGATGAGGTTCCCGGAGAGGATGCAGCGGCCTTGGAGCAAGTCCAAGCAGACTTCGAAGAGATCGCAGGCGGCGATAAAGGTGAGATCTTCAATCTCGCAGTAACTTATAGAGATGTTATTGTGGGTGCGTTAAAGCATGGCGTGTCAAAGGCTGACATTCGCCGTTGGTTAGTAGGCAAATGCGGAGAACCCTCAGGTAATTATTTGAGTGATACGCACGTACTAGGCTTTAGCAACTCGAGGCAGAATCATGACTGGTTTATTCGCATCCCAGGTCACGCTTCTCTTAAAGACTTGCTTAGTGAGGACACACTGATAGGGCATGGTTCCACGTCCTTAGTGTAAGATGAGGATACCTCAATCCCACCTTCGCGTGGAGGTGCTTACTCTTAGCTTTAGTAAAGATAGCAAAACAACTTATAGCGCAAGTTACCTCATATCATCGCATTTAATATCGCAGGTCATGCTGAGGAACCTGTGCTGGAGCAGAGAGGTCAGCCTTCTGCGTCCTATGTTCCGGTTCCGAGCTCCCATACCGAGAAGCCTGTCCCAGCCGCTGAACATGCAAATGAGCCTCTCGAGGGCATCATCGAACTTTCCGATGATGCTGAAGCGGATGCTGTGCTGATGGACGAAGATGTCCATACCGGTGCTGAGGAAGTAAGGACAAGTGCTGCTAATGCTTTCGCATCTGAGAGCGTCCTTCGCCCAGCGACTTCGGCTGTCTCTTCGCCTCCGGCGATGACTGAGCCAGAGGCACCTATTCCTGCGTGGAGCTTTTGGGGCTCGCAGGTTGGGAATGCAGTCGCAGCTGGTGCGGCCTACATTCTTCCTCCTGACTACGAGAGATTGGAGCTCGCAGCTGATAGGAGAGCTATGGAGCGAGGACAGTCTTCGACTACTCCAGCAGCGCGCATTCCTTCTCTTCATGAGATTCTGGAAGGAACTGGTAAGCAAAGCTTTACTGTTCGCATTTTGCATTATTTTCTTGTGAGTTCGACATCATAACTTAGTTTTGACATCTCCTCAGGTTTGAAGCAGACTGATGTAGACTGGGTGGTTCGAATGCGTCTCACCTACCCGCAGTCGTTTGTGAGATCTCTGGAGATAGGGCCCTTCGACAGGAGGCTGTTTCTTACTGAAGCCATCTGGATTTTGGAGCAGCTGTCTGCGGCTACGCCTGCGACCATTTCGGTCCAGAATGCTGAATTGCTATGTGGCATGTGCCAAAATCTCGTGACCAAAGTCCAAGGCAGACTGGGCTTCAAGTTTCTTATGAACAGAGTCACGCTGATTCGCGCAGCCGTAACTTTGAAGCTCGGCCACCAGAATCTCGCAGCTGAGAAGCAGAAGGTGGAGCAGCAAAAGCTAAAAGTTGATGAAGCTCTGAAGCTCTATCATGAGATGAATGCCAGGTGCGAGCTATTGAAGCAAGAAGTGGAACAAGTAGAGAAGCTGAGCCATCAGTTCGAGCCCCAAGACTCCTTGATCAAGAATTTGCTTTGATTTTCGAATTTTGAAAAAAATAGCAAGACAATAGCTGAAACATTAATGTAATGTTTGGAACATTAATGTAATGTTGCTAGGGTTTCTCCCCTTTTTTTTTTAACGACAAACAATGAATTTGCCCGTTTTGCCCTTTCCCGGGATTTGATAGGATATCTCTGTGCATATCCAATTATGACATCAGCAATTGATACTCTGCTTGATTTTCGCGCTAATTTCTCGGCAGATAAGCACGCTTTCGTTGGGAAGTCCATCCGAATCATGACCATCCGTCATTTATTAGGATACGCAACTGAATCATCGTAGCCTTTAGTAGGGTAATTGATTGTTACCGCTTTTCAAGGCGTAAGTGATTGAACTTACCCTCTTTTTGAATTCTGCTGACTCATCTTTGGCAACCGAAGATTCTGTACAGGGTCTATATAAACCCTGTCTTTGCTATTTGGGTTCTTCATCCCAAAAATGTGCTTTGCCGTGAGTCCTTACGACTGCTGGCTTCAACGCTTATTTTTCGTTGATTCATGGCAACTTCAAGTTGTGAATCCTGAGTTTGCGCTTTGTGCTGTAGAAATAGTTTCCAAGATCCACTTTATGAGGCTTATTGCTCTTTATAACCATCATAAAGAAGATGCAGATAATATCTCATGTGTGTTCGAAGAAATTTCTTTGTGTATTATGTGTGCAGGTCATGTTTCCGGCCGCTTCGTGGTGAGGTGCAGCGCCGAAGTGACCGTGCTACCGTCTCGTAATGAACGGCGGAATTCTCCTCCAGCGTCCCTGAAGGAGGATTTCTTGCCTCTTCGTTCTTGAACTCAGGGGGCTTGCCAATGCCCTTGTCTATCATGACAAGGAATCCATCACCGGAGGAATGACTGCTTCCCCTGTTTCGCAAGGTAGCATATGTCGGAACAGGAAGCTCCTCCGGTGCCTATCTTGATCAGACAGAGGCTTTTGTCACCCCTTGGGGTCCTGGACATACCGTTTCGCAGATCTCGCTGCTAGGGACGTAGCGAATGACAAGCTGATCTCTTCGCGGCAGCATCCCTTTTGCTATAGATCTTTGACCGCAGATCTGCGTATTGCATCGCCGGTGTTAGGACCGGTGGGTTCATCCTTTTCTTAGTCGGGATTCCCCTAGTGTGTCTCTGGCTTGTCAGCTACTCTTCGAATGTATTGTAAGCCATGTTGGCTGCGTAGTTAGATTCGAGCTTTTTCGCTTGTAAGCTGCTATCTAGACAGATAAATTGTAAGTCATTTGACTCATAATGATAAATAGCCTTTTGTATTATCTGCTGTCTCTTTACAACGAAATACAACTTCGCATGCGTTTTGGCATATTTCGCCTTGCATAATGCTACGCAATGGTTTCGCATTTGCGATCTGCTATATGGATTCGCAGATGTTTTGCTAGATCGTTTGAGATCATATTTTCGCAGCTGCACCCTCCTGGCAGATGGGCTTGTGATTGGCCTCTGTGAATCAAGTTGCTATCGTGGCAGATAGTCTTTAGTAGATCAATTAAGATCGTTAAATTGTGCGAGTTGCTATCGTTGCAGATAGGCTTTACTAGAAGATCGATCGGGATCATCTTTTAGCATTCGCATGAGCTACTATCGCAATAGGTAAGCTTTTAGGGGATCAAATAAGATCATGCGCACATGAATTGCTATCGTAACAGATAGGCTTCAAAGATCAATCAAGATTTCATTTGCATAGGCTGCTATCATGGCAGATAGGCTTTTAAGACCGCATTTTCGTAGGTTGCTATCGTGAGAGATAGGCTTAGATGATCACTTAAGATCGCATTTACACAGGCTGCTATCGTAAGAGATAGGCTTAGATGATCGGTTAAGATCGCATTTGCATAGGCTGCTATCGTAAGAGATAGGCTTAGATGATCAGTTAAGATCGCATAGGCTGTTATCGTAAGAGATAGGCTTAGATGATCAGTTAAGATCGCATTTGCATAGGCTGCTATCGTAAGAGATAGGCTTAGATGATCAGTTAATATCGCATAGGCTGCTATCGTAAGAGATAGGCTTAGATGATCAGTTAAGATCGCATAGGCTGCTATCGTAAGAGATAGGCTTAGATGATCAGTTAAGATCGCATAGGCTGCTATCGTAAGAGATAGGCTTAGATGATGACCGCTTAAGATCGTATTTCGCGTTTGCTGCTATCGTGAGAGATAGGCTTAGATGATCAGTTAAGATCGCATTTGCATAGGTTGCTATCGTAAGAGATAGGCTTGGATGATCAATTAAGATCGCAATTGTACAGATTTCTATTGCGGCGAATAAACCATGATTACCAGTAATAACAAACTGAATAAAGCATCATAAACAGCTAGAAATGTGAACTTCTCATTTGGGAGAATTCTTTTATTATAACGCTCTCATATGGGAGAGACGGGATTACAATCCTCTCATATGGGGGAGGAAATTGTGTAAATCGTAGCCATACAAGACATCAAACGACGTTATAATAAAACGCATGAAATGAGAGAAGTCAGGGATAGTACTTCTTAATCCAGCGCATGTTGACTGAACTCGGAGTAGAGGTTGTGCCGTGCAACCTTCGTATGCTGCAGTAGCCACTGTCAAAGACTTCTGTGACTTCGAAGGGTCCTTCCCAATTGGCTGCGAACTTCGGGTGAGTCGCTTCTCGCATACAGTGATCAGATGCGCGCAAGACCAAGTCTCCGACTGCGAAATCTCTTCGCTGGACCGTCTTATTGTAGGCGCGAGCGATTCTTTCCTGGTACCGCTTGTTGGTTCTCTTGGCTTGTTCTCGCTTTTCCTCCAGCAAGACTAAGTCGTGATCGCGTTGATTTTCATAGAGTGCATGGAAAGCCAACCTTGCCGAATTGACTCTAACCTCCGCAGGTACTACAGCTTCGGCCCCATAACATAGTAGAAATGGCGAGGCCCCTGTGGGTGTCCTTGAAGAAGTTCGGTAGGCCCACAGAGCTATGCTTAGAGAGTCGGCCCATTTCGTGTGGTCATCTGCGACCATCTTGCTCAAAATTCTCAACAGCGTTTTG
Source organism: Linanthus parryae (assembly GCA_023055425.1). Classification (NCBI taxonomy): domain Eukaryota; kingdom Viridiplantae; phylum Streptophyta; class Magnoliopsida; order Ericales; family Polemoniaceae; genus Linanthus; species Linanthus parryae. Next base: position 8,392,390 of record JALGPY010000002.1, read on the forward strand.
TTAGTCGCTTCGGCTTGTCCGTTTCCCTTTGGGTAATAAGGGGTAGAACATATCTGCCTGATATTGTACTCCGCTAATTTCGCAGCTACCTGGCGATTAACAAAAGGAGTACCGTTATCTGAAAGAATGGTGTTTGGGATTCCGAACCTGCATATGATGCTTTCCTGGATGAAATTGACCACAGCCAGCGCATTTTCGCCAAAGTAGGTTTTCCTGTACCACATATCGAGACGCCTTCCTCTTCAATTTCTCGGCTTCTTTTCTCGATTCGGGCGCGGTGCCCTGGGTGAGGAAATCAAATAGTGGCTTCCTCCAGTCCGTGTCGTCATCGGTTAGGGCGATGAGTAGAGAATCTTTGATTAGTGCGCAACTTTCGCACTTTCCTTGTATCAGAGCTGCGGCTGTTGACATGTCTGGCCAATGAATGCCATATCTCTGAGCCTTCCTGTAGATTGACACCTCGCTTTCTCCGCAAGCGTGTTGGTGAATCTTTTCTAATAAAAGTTTTCCCTCTCGTTCGGAGACGCATCGCATGAGTATTCCGCCAGGACCCTTGTAGTAAAGGGTGTTGTCATGTATGCAGTACCCTTTTGTGAGTGCCCAGCTTTCACTGCTTGTGCCTTCCGCAATAGCTTGCAGGATTGCTTTCCGCCAGTCTGCGTCATCCATGTGTTCGTCGTCGCACGCATCTTCTGTCAATGCCGACGATGTTCGCACTTCAATGGAAATCCTTGCGGGGCATTTGTCTATGCTGACCTTAGATCCCAAGGTTGCTAAGGCGTCTGCGTGCCTGTTGTCTGCTCGGGGCTTGTGCTCGTACTTCACATCGCAGAATTGCTGCATCAGCTTCTGTACTAGGGTGCGGTAAGACAGGAGGTTGATCTCCTTCAAACCATATTCGCCCGAGGCTTGCTTAACAATCAGCTTGGAATCTCCCATGACTGTTAAGTTGCTCACTTCCAAAGCTTTCGCCGCACGGAGCCCCGCAATGAGAGCCTCGTATTCCGCTTCGTTGTTTGTGACTGCGAAGTTGAGCTTTGCGGACATCTGTATGACTTCCCCATCTGGCTTTGTCAAGACTATCCCAATGCCTCCGCCTTTCCGGGTTGACGAACCGTCGAAGTGGAGAGTCCAATAGGGCACGTCGATTGCGTAGATTTCAGGGCCTTCGAGCTCCTCTTCGATCACGGGTTTGTGGCTGTTGTCGGGAAACTGTGCCAACAGATCCGCTACCGCCTGCGACTTGATCGCTCGCGGTCGTACGCATGTGATATCGTATTGAGAGATGGTCATGTACCATTTGGCCAATCTCCCGCCCGGAGTAGTGTGAGTTAGCAAGTATCTTACGGGGTCGCTCTTGGTGACCACTACTACTTTGTGTGATGCAAAGTAGTGTTTCAACTTCTCTATCACAAAGAATAAGGCAAGGCAATGACGTTCGATGTCTGTGTACCTTGATTCAGCAGGCTGCACGATGCGAGAGATGTAGTAGATAGGCCTCTCTTGGCCTTCATACTCCTGAGCCAAGAGCGCTCCTATAGATCTCCTTGTTGATGTCAGATATAGCAGAAACGGTGATCCCAGTTGAGGCGCGATCATTATCTTTGAGGATGTGAGTAAATCCTTCAGCTTCTCGAATGCGGCTTCGTGCTCCGGAGCCCAGTTGTACGCGGCGTCCTTCTTGAGAAGAGAGCTGAAACAGCATGTGATTTCGGCAATTGATGGGATGAATCTCCGCAGATAGGATAGCTTCCCTAAAAATGTCTTTAATGCACTCTGATTATGGGGTGGCGTCATGCCAGTGATAGCTGATACTTTCGCGGGGTCGGGCTCAATCCCTTGGCGATGAACCACGCATCCCAAGAATTTCCCTGATGTCACCCCGAACGCGCATTTCATGGGATTCATCTTCAGTTGAAAGCTCCTGCATCTATTGAACACCTTTCGCAGATCTGCGAGGTGGTCTGCTTCGTGCTTGGATTTAACCACCAGGTCATCCACATAGAATTCCACCTCTTTGTGCATCATGTCGTGGAATAGAGCCATCATGGCCCGCTGATAGGTCGCGCCCGCGTTCTTAAGACCGAACGGCATTACTGTGTAGTTGAACACCCCCATCGGAGTGATGAATGCAGTTTTCCGCGCGTCTTCGGGGTCCATCTTGATCTGGTTGTATCCACTAAAACCATCCATGAAACTGAACATGCGATGGCCCGCTGTTGAATCGATAAGCAAATCGATGTTGGGCAGTGGGAAATCGTCCTTAGGGCAGAAGCGATTGAGATCTCGGAAGTCCACGCAGATGCGGAGCTGTCCGTTCTTCTTCACCACTGGCACGATGTTGGCCAGCCATGTGGGATGATGATTTGGCTCTATGAACTTGGCATCTAGGAGTTTGACAATCTCCTGCTTGATCTTCACGTTAAGCTCTGGCCTGAAGCTTCTTGTGCTCTGCTTGACCGGTTTAGACCCTGGGGTGATGTCTAAACGGTGCATGGTGATGCTTGTATCCAGACCTGGCATCTCATCATATTCCCATGCGAACACATCCTTGTATTCAGTTAGGAGCTTGTAGATACTGCTTTATGACATGGCAGATCTAGGCCACGTGGCAAGCATCCAGCACACCATATTGTGCTCCACACACACAGGATCACCAGCCGAGCTGATCCATGTGGGGGCTGCGAGACAGAGCCCTCGCATACCACTGCACGGGACTTGTAGGGACTTTGTGGTTTGGAGGCTAGAGTAAGCCCTGTCGCGTGCGAGCCAAGCCCGCGCGCGACCTTTAGTAACTGTTTTGAGAGATCTATGGCACGAGCTCCCTAGACCCGGTCAATCCGGTCAAACCCGGTCAATCCGGTCAAACCCGGTCAACCTCGTAACGGTTCCGGTACTCGCGCACCACGTGCTCTAACGGTTCCTATATACTCGGACGGACGTGCCGTTATGGTTAAGCTAATTAAGCCGCCATCAATGGGCGCATTAACCACACTACAACGGCCACGTTCTCCAGTATATATATATCGTTAACCTTTCCATACAAAAGGGAACAACACTGCCATACGCGGAAGCTCTGCCAAACCTCTGTCTCTCTCTCAGACATTGCTACTGACTTGCTCTCTCCCTACACACACCCCTATTCTTCCTGTGCGATCCCTGATCCACTACGTACGGTGTACACGGAGGTCTCCTCGCCGGAATCTCTTGTGCCCATTTTGGTGAACCCGACGTGAATCTTACCAGCAAAAGCAACCATGTCTCAGGAGGATGATGTCAGCAACCGGTCACCTTCCACCGAAACTCCCTCGGGAGACGAAGTCCGCCGTACTCCGACGACTCCCGGCGAGGCACCAACTTTGGAGTCTTTGGACGCCACTGTCCAAAGTCAGGCAAAAGCTCTCAAGTCTCAATCTGCGCAGTTGGAGCGGATCTTGGCCGTTCTGGGCACCCTTGCGCCAAATCCTCCACCAGGTACCGCCACCCCTCAGGGAGGAGGAACCCCTACTGCTCCAGGATTGGGAGCGTCGGCCACGCCTCCCAACCCTCATCTGCAAACTCTACCGTCAGCCGCGCAGCTGCCTTCGATCCAAGGATCAACAGCGCAAATGCTACCCCCTGCCGCTCACGCCTCTCAGCCCACGGCTTTGGCGTCTAACACAACTTTGCAGTACACTCTGCCTCCACCAGCGACGATTTGGGGAAACGCGGGCAGTCAATACACTCCCAACCCTCCGGCGGCATATGTGTCGCCACCGCCTACGGCAACCCCTCCGGCAGCTACCGAGGGAAGCCTCCCAGAATGCATGACGTCCTTGCAGAAGCGCGTGGACTCCATCTTGGCTCATCAGTCATTCGCGGATACCATCATCCCGAAGCTAGACAATGATCCACCCATCCCACGAGAGATCTATCTCATGCCTAACCCGGCGGGGTACAAGGCTCCCAAATGGGACAAGTTCGAAGACGTCAATGGAAACGCTCATGAGCATGTCATGCGTTTCATCGATGTCATGGGTCCATACGGAGCTGATCCCAAGCTGCTGATGCGAGAGTTCCCAAAAACCCTTGGGAATGTAGCATACAAATGGTACCGGACGTTGGAACCCGGATCTGTGAAGACTTGGGACGACATGATCCAGAAGTTCTACACCAAGTTCTTCCAGATGGAAGAGAAGGTGACGATGATCCACCTCTCGCGGATGTATCAGAAACGCGAAGAAGACGGAATCACTTTCATCAAGAAATTCAGAGCGAAATCCTTGGAGTGCAAGGATCCCATGCTCGAAAGCCGGCTCGTAGAGATATGCCTGCAATGCATGCGAGATGAGTACAAGAGCATGCTAATCAATTTGCAAACACCCACGTTTTCAAAGCTCATCGAGTGCACGATGAACATCGAGCCCATTGTCGAGAGACAGAGAAAGAAGAGCGCTCCAGAACGACCTGCGAGCGGCACCACCTACAAGATCGGCAGATTTAGCTACAAGCGGGGGCGCGAAGCTGAAGTCAACACAGTTTCACCCCAGAAGCAAGCAAAGGCTGCAAACTTCGATGCACCGCCTCTGCCATGCTCGGTGGAGGAAGCGAGCGATCTCTGCAGACAGTGGCGTAAGGACGGCGTCCTCCCGCCGCTCGAGAAAGCACCCTCCAAGGAGATGACGAGGGACCCTAAGTGGTGCGAATACCACGGCAAGGTCATGCACCCCACAGCCGAGTGCAAGAAGCTCAGATTCACGCTCGATCAGAAGATGAAGAGCGGCGAACTCATCGTCAGTGACCATCGGAAGGATGTGCGCAACAACCCGTTGCCTGCCCATACAGATTCGGGCTCAAAAGGCAAAGAGGTCGCCATGATCTCGATAGTTGACTTGGAAGAAGTCGCAGAGGATGGTCTGCCCATCGTTGCTGAAGTCCATGAAGATGAAGACTACAGCATGGACACGGAAGATGAGCGTGCCGACCGCATGAAAGGGTCGCACGGCTTCGACAGATTCTTCAACGAGATGAACTTCTCCGAAAAATGTCGAGCGGACATGACAAAAGCAATCTTAAGGGTAGCAGAGGACTACGAGGAGGAGCTCGTGGTCTCCAACGGGAAAGTCATCAGGGCGTCCCGTCCTACAGAAAAGATCATGACCTTTTCTGTCAGCGACAAGGAGACAGATGCGAGCCACCAGAGGCCCCTATACGTGACCGCCATCATCAACGGCGTCGAATTCAAGCGAGCATTCGTCGACGGAGGAGCAGCGGTCAATGTTGTTCCACTCCATACACTGAAGCTAGCAGGGATCCCCGAGCACAAGGTAGTCAAGCGTCCATCCCCGCTGGTGGGATTCGGAAGCGACTCCAGAATGACGATCGGTTGGATTCGCCTGGGCGTTCAGATCGGCAAAATCAAGTGCTCGGCGAAGTTCTATGTCATAGACGCGAACACCACATACCACATGATCATAGGTCGGGCCTGGATTCATCGCTTCGACGCAGTCCCTTCCACGGCTCACCAGATGATGAAAGCTATCTGGAACGACAGGATTGTCGAAATACCGGCCTCAACCAACCCATTCAACTTGGATGAAGCACATCTCAGCGAGGCGGTGTGGTTCACCGAGATGGCCGACGAGCAAACACCGGGACCATTCAACCCCACTCCCTTGCCTCTCTGGGAGGACATCAAGGACCAGTCACCTGCAGGTGTGATGGTAACAAGGGGAGATACCAAGGAAATGCCGCCTATTCACGAAGAGGCGCCGCGCATCGCATATCATCGCAAGAGTGTCTACACTCTGAAGAGGATCGCAAAGCACGACCCCGAGGGCAAGGAGATAGAGAGCTTCTACGCCCAACGGGAAGAAATGCTATCGCATATGAAGGTGCGCGGGGACGTCCTCACACGGGCATGGGGATGTCCCTGGGCAAATCAATCAAATCAAGCAAGTTGCGCCGACAGAAGGGCCAACACAGGGCACTCCAGAGGAGAAACTCAAAGAAGCGCCCGAATGCATGGAAGACAGGCCAAGACCACAAAAGCAAGAGCTTAAGGAAGTGTTCCTCAGCCCGAACGAGGAAAAGAGGAGGCCAGTCTTCCTGAGTGCGGACCTCACAAGCGAAGAGGAACAAGGGCTGCTGCAGCTCCTAACTGAATACAAGGACGTGTTCGCATGGGAATACGACAAGATGCCAGGTCTAGACACGAGCATCACTATGCACCGTTTAGACGTCATCCCAGGGTCTAAACCGGTCAAGCAAAGCACCAGAAGCTTCAGGCCAGAGCTCAACGTGAAGATCAAACAGGAGATCGTCAAACTCCTAGATGCCAAGTTCATAGAGCCAAATCACCATCCCACATGGTTGGCCAACATCGTGCCAGTGGTGAAGAAGAACGGACAGCTCCGCATCTGCGTGGACTTCCGAGACCTCAATCGTTTCTGTCCCAAGGACGATTTCCCACTGCCTAATATTGACTTGCTCATTGATTCAACGGCAGGCCATCGCATGTTCAGTTTCATGGACGGCTTCAGTGGGTACAATCAAATCAAAATGGATCCTCAAGATGCAAGGAAAACTGCATTCATCACCCCCGTAGGGGTATTCAACTATACGGTAATGCCATTCGGCCTTAAGAATGCAGGCGCAACCTATCAGCGGGCCATGATGGCTCTATTCCACGACATGATGCACAAAGAAGTGGAATTCTATGTGGATGACTTGGTCGTCAAATCCAAGTATGAAGCAGATCACCTTGCAGACTTGCGAAAGGTATTCAACAGATGCAGGAGCTTTCAACTGAAAATGAACCCCATGAAATGCGCCTTCGGCGTGACCTCGGGGAAGTTTCTGGGGTGCGTGGTCCATCGCCAAGGGATCGAGCCTGACCCTGCGAAAGTGTCAGCCATCATCAGCATAACGCCACCTCACGATCAAAGTACCTTGAAAACATTCTTGGGAAAATTGTCATATCTGCGGAGATTCATCCCAGCAATCGCCGAGATCACGTGCTGCTTCAGCACCCTCCTCAAGAAGGACGCCGCGTACAACTGGGCTCCTGATCACGAAGCTGCATTCGAAAAGCTAAAGGAGCTGCTCACATCTCCAAAGATAATGATCGCGCCTCAACTGGGATCGCCGCTTCTGCTATACCTTACATCGACAAGGAAGTCTATAGGAGCGCTCTTGGCTCAGATCTATGAGGGACAAGAGAGGCCTATCTATTACATCTCCCGCATTGTGCAGCCTGCTGAATCAAGGTACACGGACATCGAACGTCATTGCCTTGCTTTATTCTTCGTAATAGAGAAGTTGAGACACTATTTTGCATCGCACAAAGTAGTGGTGGTCACCAAAAGCGACCCCATAAGATATCTGCTGACTCACACCACTCCGGGCGGAAGATTGGCGAAATGGTACATGACCATCTCTCAATACGATATCACATGCGTGAAACCAAGAGCGATTAAGTCGCAGGCGGTAGCAGATCTGTTGGCACAGTTCCCCGACAACAGTTACGAACCTGTGATCGAGGAAGAGCTCGAAGGCCCTGAAATCTACGCGATCGACGTGCCCTATTGGACCCTCCACTTCGACGGTTCGTCAACCAGAAAAGGTGGAGGCATTGGAATAGTCTTGACAAAGCCGGACGGGGAAGTCATACAGATGTCCGCAAAACTCAATTTCGCAGTCACGAACAACGAGGCGGAATACGAGGCTCTGATCGCAGGGCTCCGTGCGGCGAAAGCTTTGGAAGTGAGCAACTTAACAGTCATGGGAGATTCCAAGCTGATTGTTAAGCAGGCCTCGGGCGAATATGGTTTAAAGGAGATCAACCTCCTGCCATACCGTACCCTAGTGCAAAAGCTGATGCAGCAATTCTGCGACGTGAAATACGAGCACAAACCCCGAGCGGACAACAGGCATGCAGACGCCTTAGCAACTCTGGGATCTAAGGTCAGCATAGACAAATGCCCTGCGAGGATTTCCATCGAAGTGCGAACATCGTCGGCATTAACAGAAGATGCGTGCGACGACGAACACATGGATGACGCAGACTGGCGAAAAGCAATCCTGCAAGCTATTGCGAAAGGCACCAGTAGCGAAAGCTGGGTACTCACGAAAGGATACTGCATCCACGACAACACCCTTTACTACAAGGGTCCTGGAGGAATACTCATGCGTTGTGTCTCCGAGCAAGAGGGACAACAGCTGTTAGAAAAGATTCACCAACACGCTTGCGGAGAAAGCGAGGTGTCAATCTACAGGAAAGCTCAGAGATATGGCATTCATTGGCCAGGCATGTCAACAGCCGCAGCACTGATACAAGGGAAGTGCGAGAGTTGCGCACTAATCAAAGATTCTCTACTTGTCGCTCTGATCGACGACGACACAGACTGGAGAAAGCCATTGTTTGAATTCCTCACCAAGGGCACCGTGCCCGAATCGAGAAAAGAGGCAGACAAATTGAAGAGGAAAGCTTCTCGATATGTGGTTCAAGAAAATCTGCTTTGGCGAAAAGGTCACGAAGGCAACTTGCTGCGATGCCTAGACGATAGGGAAGCACAAGAAGTCATGGACCTCTCCCATCAGGTGGAACACCAGGGAGGTGCGAAATTATGCAGACAGCTCCTCTCAATCGGATACTTCTGGCCCACGATGGAAGTCGATTGCCGCACCAAAGTGCGACGCTGCCAAGAATGTCAATTCAAAGGGAACCTAGTGCACGCTCCCGCCGTGGACCTACATGCACTAGGAACGCCATGGCCATTTCACACATGGGCTTTGGACTTCATTGGCCCCATCCGACCAACGTCACATGGGAACCATTTCATTCTCACCGCAACTGAACTGTTCACCAAATGGGTGGAAGCGATACCACTGAAGACGGCAAACGCGCTGGCTGTGGTTAACTTCATCCAGGAAAACATCGTATGCAGGTTCGGAATCCCAAATACTATTCTTTCAGATAATGGTACTCCTTTTGTTAATCGTCAGGTAGCTACAAAGCTGGCGGAGTACAATATCAGGCAGATATGCTCTACCCCCTATTATCCAAAGGGAAACGGGCAAGCCGAGGCGACTAACAAAACGCTGCTGAGAATTCTGAGCAAGATGGTCGCAGATGACCACAAGAAGTGGGCCGACTCTCTTAACATAGCTCTGTGGGCCTACAGAACTTCTCCAAGGACACCCACAGGGGCCTCGCCATTTCTACTATGCTATGGGGCCGAAGCTGTGGTACCTGCGGAGGTCAGAGTCAATTCGGCAAGGCTGGCCTTCCACGCGCTCTACGAAAACCAACGCGATCATGATTTAGTCTTGCTGGAAGAAAAGCGAGAACAAGCCAAAAGGACTAACAAGCGGTACCAAGAAAGAATCGCTCGCGCCTATAACAAGACAGTCCAACGACGGGATTTCGCAGTTGGCGACCTGGTCCTGCGCGCATCTGATCACTGCATGCGAGAAGCAACCCACCCAAAGTTCGCAGCTAATTGGGAGGGACCCTTCGAAGTCACAGAAGTCTTCGATAGCGGCTACTGCAGCATACGAAGGTTGCACGGCACAACCTCAACTCCAAGCTCAGTCAACATGCGCTGGATCAAGAAGTACTATCCTTGACTCCTCTTATTTTATACGTTTTATGATAACGTTGCTTAATGTCTCATGTGGCTACGATATTCGCAATCTCCTCTCCCATATGAGAGGATTGTAATCCTATCTCTCCCATATGAGAATGTCATAATAAAAGAATTCTCCCAAATGAGAAGTTCATATTTGATTGCTGATTATATCGCTTTATCTAATTTGTTACAACTGTTAACAATGATTTATTCGCTGCAATAGTAACAAATACAAACACGATCTCAATCGATCATCAAAGCCTATCTCACATGATAGCAAACGCGATCTTAATCGATCATCAAAGCCTATCTCATACGATAGCAAACGCGATCTTAACTGATCATCAAAGCCTATCTCACATGATAGCAAACGCGATCTTAATCGATCATCAAAGCCTATCTCATACGATAGCAAACGCGATCTTAACTGATCATCAAAGCCTATCTCACACGATAGCAAACGCGATCTTAATCGATCATCAAAGCCTATCTCATACGATAGCAAACGCGATCTTAATTGATCATCAAAGCCTATCTCATACGATAGCAAACGCGATCTCAATCGATCATCAAAGCCTATCTCATACGATAGCAAACACGATCTCAACTGATCATCTAAAGCCTATCTCTTACGATAGCAGCTACACGCGAACGCGATCTTAAGTGATCATCTAAAGCCCATCTCCTACGATGGCAGCCACTACAAATGTGATCTTAATCGATCATCTAAAGCCTATCTCTTACGATAGCAGTTACACGCGAATGCGATCTTAAATGATCATCTAAAGCCCATCTCCTACGATGGCAGCCAATGCAAATGCGATCTTAATTGATCATTTAAAGCCTATCTTTCATGGTAGCAATCAAACGCAAACGCGATCTTAAGTGATCATCTAAAGCCTATCTCTCGTGGTAGCAATCAAATGCAAATGCGATCTTAAGTGATCATTAAAGCCTATCTCTTACGATAACAGCCGAACGCAAATGCGATCTTAAGTGATCATCCAAAGCCTATCTCTCATGGTAGCAATCAAATGAAAATGCGATCTTAAATGATCATTAAAGCCTATCTCTGTCGATAGCACCCAAACGAAAATACGATCTTACATGACCATCCAAAGCCTATCTTTTGCGATAGCAGCGAAATACAAAAATGATCTCAATCGATCATCTAACGCCTATCTCTTGGGATAGCAAATTATACAGATGCGATCTTATAATGATCTTCTCAAGCCTATCTGTTACGATAGCAATTTTGGGTTAATTATCCAAACCCGTTTGATATGATGGCAACACGAGTACAGAGTCATCTTATTAGATCTTCCAAAGATCTGTCTGCTGTGATAGCAGTTTATGCGAGGAACGATCTCAAACAAAGCCTATCTTCTATGATAGCAATTTGCACAGCTCAACGATCTTGATTGATCTCTCGAAAATTATCTGGAACGATAGCAACGTTGTGAACGTGATCTCATGCGATTTACAACGACAAACTACAAGCCCATCCGTCAAGATGGCACAGCTGCGAAATTACGATCTCGAATGATCTAGCGAAACATCTGCACATTGATGTCGCATATGTGAAATCATTACATGGCATTATGCAAGGCAAAACAAGCCGAAACGCATGCGAAATTGTATTTTGTTGCAAAGAGAGCAAACAGTACAAAAGCTATATATCATTATGAGTCAAATGACTTACAATTTATCTATCTAGATAGCAGCTTACAAGCGAAAAGCTCGCATCTAACTACGCTATTCATGGCTTACAATACATTCGAAAAATGGCTGATAAGCCAGCAAAAACGCGATACGGAAACCCGGACTGCAAAGAATGAACCGCCCTGGCTTCGAGCGCCGGCTACACGATGCCCAAATCTGTGGGTGACATCTGTAGCAAAGGGGATCTCGCTCTGAAAAGAGCCACATGAAACCATACGCTCGACATTCTGCTATCCGACAAGACCGTTGTCAGATAGGCTCCCCATAACATTTGCCCAAGGAGCCACCGGTTCCGGCGATCTACAGGCAAGCAGCAGCTCCAAAGGGCAAGGGCTCCTTGTAGACGGGGATGAACGCGACGGTTCGTCACCCCGGGCTCACGAACATGAAAGTGACGGATTCTTCTTCATTACTGCTGAAGAAGAATCACGCCGTTCATTACGAGACGGTAGCACGGTCACTTCGGCGCTGCACCTCGCCACGAGGCGGCCGGAAACATGACCTGCACACATAATACACGAAGAAATTTCTTCGAACACACATGAGGTATTATCTGCATCCTCTTTATGACGGTTATAAACAGCAATAAGCCTCATAAAGTGGATCTTGGAAACTATTTCTATAGCACAAAGCGCAAACTCAGGATTCAAAGCTTGAAGTTGCCATGAATCAACGGAAAACAAGCGTTGAAGCCAGCAGTCGTAAGGACTCACGGCAGAGCACATGTTTGGGATGAAGAACCCAAATGGCAAAGACAGGGTTTATATAGGCCCTGTGGAGACTCTTCGGTTGCTTAAGATGAGTCGGCAAATTCAAAAAGAGGGTAAGTTCAATCACTTACGCCTTGAAAAGCGGTAACAATCAATTACCCTACTAAAGGCTACGACGATTCGGTTGCGTATCCTAATAAATGACGGATAGTCATGATTCGGATGGACTTCCCAACGGAAGCGTGCTTATCTGCCGAGAAATTAGCGCGAAAACCAAGCAAAGAATCAATTGCTGATGTCATAATTGGATATGCTCAGAAATGTCCAATCAAATCCCGAAAAGGGGGCAAAACAGGCAAACTCATTGTTTGTTGTTGTTAAAAATGAAGGGGGAGAAACCCTAGCAACATTACATTAATGTTTCAAAATATTACATTAATGTCTCAATCATTTTCCTGTTTTCTTTTCAAAATTCGAAAAGTCAAAACAAATTTTTGACTAAGGAGTCCTGGGGCTCGAACTGCTCGATCAGCCTCTCCACCTGTTGCACTTCTTGCTTTAGTTGCTCGCACTTGGCATTCATTTCCTGATACAGCTTTACAGCTTCATCAACCTTTTGCTTTTGCTGCTCCACCTTCTGCATCTCAGCTGCGAGATTCTGGTGACCGAGATTCAAAGTTACAGCTGCGCGAATCAGTGTAACTCTGTCCTTGAGGAATTTAAAGCCAAGTCTGCCTTGGACTTTGAGCACGAGATTTTGGCACATGCCACACAGCAATTCAGCACTCTGGGCCGAAATGGTCGCAGGTGTAGCCGCACACAGCTGCTCTAGTATCCAGATGGCTTCAGTAAGGAATAGCCTCCTGTCAAAAGGACTAATCTCCAGACACCTCACAAACGATCGGGGGTATCTGAGGCGCATTCGAACTACCCAGTCTACATCGGTTTGCTTCAAACCTGAGACATCAAAAATGGTTATAATGTCAGAACTCGCAAGCAAATAATGCGACGTGCGAACGGTAAATCTTTACTTACCAGTGCCTTCCAGAATTTCATGAATAGAGGGAATGCGAGCCACCGGGTTGTTCGAAGACTGCCCTCGCTCCATGGCTCTCCTATCAGCTGCGAGCTCCAAACTCTCATAGTTAGGAGGAAGAGTGTAAGCTGCACCAGCTGCGATTACATTCCCAACCTGCGAGCCCCAAACGCTCCACGCAGGAATAGGTGCTCCTGGCTCAGCCATCGCCGGAGGCACAACCGAAGTCGCTGGACGGACACTCCCAGATGCGAAAATGTTAGCATCACTTGTCCTTTCTTCCTCACCACCAGTACGGACACCTTCGTCCATTGGCACAGCATCAGCTTCGATATCATCGGAGAGCTCTATGACATCCTCGAGATGCTCACGGGCGTGTCCAGCAGCTGCGACGGGCTTCTCGGCATGGGAGCTCGAAATTGGAACATGGGATGCAGAAGGCTCACTCCTATGCTCCGGCTCAGGTTCCTCAGCATGACCTGCGATACCAAACGCGATAATATGAGGTAACTTGTATTATGAGTTATTTCGCTATCTTTGCTAAAGCTAAGAATAAGCACCTCCACGCGAAGGTGGGATTGAGGTGTCCTCATCATACACTAGGGACGTGGAACCGTGCCCTATCAGTGTATCCTCACTAAGCAAATCTTTAAGAGAAGCATGACCTGGGACGCGAGTAAACCAGTCATGATTTTGCCTCAAGTGGCTACAGCCTAGTATGCGCATATCACTCAAAATAATTACCTGAGGGTTCTCCACATTTGCTTACCAACCAACGGCGAATGTCAGGCTTTGATACACCATGCTTTAACGCACCCACAATTACATCTCTATAAGTAACTGCGAGATTGAAGATCTCACCTTTATCGCCACCTGCGATCTCTGCGAAGTCCGCTTGGACTTGCTCTAGTTCTGCTGCGTCCTCCCCAGGAACCTCATCTTCCTCCTCCACATGGGGAGCCACTTCTTCGGGAAGCTCGTCTTCCTCGCCAGTTGAACGCACTAAGTCATCAACATGCAGCTCCTCGAGGCTTCGCTGTTTCACAAGCTCGAGCTCCTCTTCCTCTCGCTGCCTTCTTCTCGCAGCAGCCTCCGCGGCTGTCTTCCGGGATTCAGCAAGAACATCCTCGCTTACAGGATCATCTGAAATGCCAGAATGGGCATCTCTCTTTTGCCTCTTGGCCACGAGGCCACCAACAGTTTCATCATCATCATCTGCAAATGCAAAATTGGTTCAAAGAAAAGAACTGCACAAAAGTCATGATAAAGGGCAAGGAAAGGCGACGGAAGTACCTCCTGACTCTTCCTCGCGCATCACAACTGTTCCTTCTTCTTCTTCTTCATTACTTGCTTGGGGCTCCTGCCTCTCTTCCTCTTCCTCTTGATTGAATGGAACGAAGGTTTCAACTGCGAGATCTTTTCGCACCTTGCCGGGCATACGACCCTTACCTTTGTCCTTGACAGAAAGGGACCTCACTGGGGGCGAAGCTGGAGCGCTCCTGGGGGAAGAAATCGTAATCCCCTTTTGCCTAGGTCTCTTCGCTCTCGGCGCCGCAGTCGCCGGAGGGGACGGGTCATCTCTAGGAGGAGACGGAGCCGGAGGGTTGTCTATCAGCGAGTCAGCAAAAGTGTTCATGACTCCGCGAACTTTTGTTTCGACCTCGGCATCCATCCTCCATGCTAGCCGGTACGACTCCCCCCTCCTTCTAGTGGCAACAATGATATCCACCAGCGATTTGGAGCGGTCACCAGCTGCGAACCTCCGCACATGACACTGGACAATACAGAACGAAAAACATCAATGCAAGCAAATCAAAAGGCTTAAAGCACACAAGGAGACTGCTTACCTCAGCAAACGCCTTGCTATATTTGATGACCTGCGTGTCACCTTTCTTGATTGCATCGACTTGCTCCTTCAGAATGAAATCGGGGCACAAATGATTCTCGCGGTCCAACAACGAGTAGCAACCGTACTCAGACTCGCTCAAACTGCAATTGGGGCGAAACGGAAAAGAGTTTCTCTTGATCAAGGGGGCCCTTCCTGGCTGCGCCGCCGCCTCCGTATCCATCCTCGTCTGCTGGGCAATCCAGTATGCGATCCAGTTCTGGGAACAACCACCCTTGCGAATTCCCGCAGGCTGCTCGAAGGGAAGATTGCTCATAAGGACCGTCTTGCACTCCTTTGTCAGCAAGCGCTTGTAGCACCCTCTGACGATAGACTGGGGCCAGATTGATGGGGCCACCGCATCGAAACCAAACTGAGGAGAGACCCGAGTGGGGTCAACATCCACTGTAAGCCTTTCATATCGTGGCGCGAGCTCACGAATGTGCTCTGCAAGTGCAGGAAGAGAACCTCGCAGACACCAGCAAAAGAACTCACGATACCGCTCGTGGAAATGCGGCCCCTTTTCAAAGAGAAGGTCTTCTGACAAGACCATACCTTTGGAAGGGTATAGCTTTGGAAACCACCGCACATTCTCGACACGTGTGGCGTAGGGCCTGGCAGTGAACTCCCTTCGTTTGTCGCATATCAAGCTCCAAGTACACTTGGTGTTGCTTGCGTCTCGCCTGGGGGACACCACTTCTCAAGTGGGAGGGGAGTTGGAGCATAAGACGGCCAGCGCTCAAAAACCCACATTGTCAAAAAGCTGATATTGACAAAGGTCAGGACATCGAGACGGCCGCGCGATTCTCTCATCGCCAGAACCAGCTGGTCCAGCCTATAATACAACGTACCCAAGACCAAGGGTCCGAGCGCGACTCTCTGGCCAAGAGCGAGCCTCACTGCAAGCGGCAGCACATGGTAGAAGACACCGTCGTGGGGATGACCGTCAATCAGATACCTCGACAGCCAAGCACAAAGAAAGGCGCAAAGGGTCAGACGATAACCCTTGCCCTCTACGTAATTCTCGGCCTTCGGGTTTCCGCTCAAAAGCTTCTTAGTAATGCTGCTGCTCGCATAGTCTCGGAAGAAGTACTGCAACCACTTGTTCCAGGTATTCTTCGCAGACGTATCGACAAGCTGCCAGTTCGGAAGAGGTTCCGTACTGGTCCACCGAGTGGAGATTTTCTTTACCTCTGCTAGGCACTCCTCCATCTGCGCGTACAAGGCCAATTCCGCAGGTGTTCTTAAGTGACTCAAAGGGTCCACCTCGCCCATGGGGGAAAGCTCATACAGCATTTGAACGTCCTCGAGCGTGGGGGCAGCCTCGAACTCAGCAAAGTGAAACGTGTGAGTCGCAGGCGAATAGCGGGACAGAAGGTCTAGAAGCATGGACTGATCCAGCTTCACGGCAGCACCCTTCATAGCACGGACAGCGAAGAAAATGCCGGCTTTATCGAGAGTTTCGGCGTAATTACCCAACACGTGGTCAGTCCACTCATCCATATAGTCCAACTTCTGGACAAACGCCTGAGTAGAAATTGCAGTGTATGGGAAGTGCCCATTCTCGATTCCCAATCGAACCACATTCTCGGAGCCAACTAACTCGAGCAAGGCTGAGTTAACTGGGCGAGTCAGCGTTAACAACTGCTCAACGGGAACAGGATCAGGCATCCTCTTCGCCTTCACCCTCGCGTGGTAAAAATCTTTCCCACCCAGAAAGGGGGCTTTTCGCCACAGAGCCTGCGGAAGCTCCGGCATCTCTTCATCTTCCTTGACGGGTCTGGTTACTCTTGTTTTGGCCATTCCTGCGAAAGGGCAAAAAAAAAAAAGGGGGGGGAGAAATACCACACTTCAGTTTGAATTTTGGAATTCGAGATCTATGCAAAGGAAAGCAGACAGTTCCGGTGCCGATTTCAGAAATTGGGGATTTGCAAGACCCAATATTGTCGAAAGATTAAAAACGAAGCAGGTTTAAAGATCAAAACCTCTTCACAGATTTCATGGGTTTACAGATTCAACGCAGTTCAAGGCAAACGCCGGTATTTTAAAATCAAAAAAGTAAACGAGGCCAACCTTGTTTCCTTGAAGCCTGCTTGGATATGCACAGTTGAAGAATACGATTTGCAGTTCTGAACTGATGATTGATGATCTGGATCTGCTCTCGAAGATCTCCGGGTACCATTCACTTTAAGAGAAAGAAGCAATGCTTTGCAATGATGGGATACAAGGTATTTATCCAAAAGAATGAAGGGTTGCGTCCCTTCAGTAGTCGAATCGCAACCGTCACCGTCGTGTCGCGCAATCACAGGACGGGCTGACGTCACGCCTAAAACCCTAGAGGTCAGACGGCACGACTCTAGGGGTTTTAGGTCATAATGACACGCACGGGGGCTGAATCTACCCGTATTTGAATTGGTGCGTGACGACGACGCGCATGTTGGTTTCCGCGCATGGAAGCCTATACAGCTACGAGCCTTCACGCGCAGAAAGGGGGCTAATGTAGATACTGCTTTATGACATGGCAGATCTAGGCCACGTGGCAAGCATCCAGCACACCATATTGTGCTCCACACACACAGGATCACCAGCCGAGCTGATCCATGTGGGGGCTGCGAGACAGAGCCCTCGCATACCACTGCACGGGACTTGTAGGGACTTTGTGGTTTGGAGGCTAGAGTAAGCCCTGTCGCGTGCGAGCCAAGCCCGCGCGCGACCTTTAGTAACTGTTTTGAGAGATCTATGGCACGAGCTCCCTAGACCCGGTCAATCCGGTCAAACCCGGTCAATCCGGTCAAACCCGGTCAACCTCGTAACGGTTCCGGTACTCGCGCACCACGTGCTCTAACGGTTCCTATATACTCGGACGGACGTGCCGTTATGGTTAAGCTAATTAAGCCGCCATCAATGGGCGCATTAACCACACTACAACGGCCACGTTCTCCAGTATATATATATCGTTAACCTTTCCATACAAAAGGGAACAACACTGCCATACGCGGAAGCTCTGCCAAACCTCTGTCTCTCTCTCAGACATTGCTACTGACTTGCTCTCTCCCTACACACACCCCTATTCTTCCTGTGCGATCCCTGATCCACTACGTACGGTGTACACGGAGGTCTCCTCGCCGGAATCTCTTGTGCACAGAGCTGTAGCAGTCCTTGTTCCTCTTCGCTTGTGAGGTCCGCACTCAGGAAGACTGGCCTTTTCTTTTCCTCGTTCGGGCTGAGGAACACTTCTTTTAGCTCTTGCTTTTGTGGTCTGGGCCTGTCTTCCATGCATTCAGGCGCTTCTTTGAGTTTCTCGTCTGGAGCGCCCTGTGTTGGCTCTTCCGTCAGCGCAATTTGCTCGATTTGATTGATTTGCCCAGGGATATCCCCATGCCCGCGTGAGGACATCCCCGCGCACCTTCATATGCGATAGCATTTCTTCCCATTGGCGTAGAAGCTCTCTATCTCCTTGCCCTCGGGGTCATGCTTCGCGATCCTCTTCAGAGTGTATACGTTTTTTCGATGATATGCGATACGCGGCGCCTCTTCGCGTGTAGGCGGCTTTTCCTTGGCATCTTCCCTTGTCACCATTACTCCCGCAGGCGACTGGTCCTTGATGTCCTCCCAGAGAGGCAAGGGAGTAGGGTTGAATGGTCCGGGTGTTTGCTCGTCCGCCATCTCGGTGAACCACACTGCCTCGCTGAGATGTGCCTCATCCAAGTTGAATGGGTTCGTCGAAGCCGGTATCTCGACTATTCTGTCGTTCCAGATAGCTTTCATAACCTGGTGAGCCGTTGAAAGGACTGCGTCGAAACGATGAATCCAGGCTCGACCTATAATCATGTGGTATGTGGTGTTCGCGTCTATGACATAGAACTTTGCTGAGCACTTGATTTTGCCAATCTGAACGCCCAGGTGGATCCACCCGATCGACATTCTAGAGTCGCTTCCGAATCCCATAAGCGGAGATGGACGTCTGACGAACTTGTACTCGGGGATCCCTGCTAGCTTCAGTGTGTGTAGCGAAACGACGTTGACCGCTGCTCCTCCATCGACGAACGCTCGTTTGAACTCGACGCCATTGATGATGGCGGTCACGTACAGAGGTCTTTGGTGGCTCGCATCCGTCTTCTTGTCGCTGGCAGAAAAGGTCATGATCTTTTCTGTGGAGCGGGATGCCCTGATGACTCTCCCGTTGGAGACTACAAGGTCCTCCTCGTAGTCCTCTGCTATTCTCAAAATCGCCTTCGTCATATCAGTCCGGCACTTCTCGGAGAAATTCATCTCGTCGAAGAATTTGTTGAAGCCGTGCGACCCTTTCATGCGGTCGGCACGTTCATCCTCTGTGTCCATGCTGTAGTCTTCGTCTTCGTGGACCTCGGCGACGATGGGCAGGCCATCCTCTGCGACTTCTTCTAAGTCGACGATCGAGATCATGGCGACCTCTTTGCCCTTCGAGCCCTGCTCCGCATGCGCGGGAAGCGGGTTGTTGCGCACATCCTTCCGGTGATCGCTGACGATAAGCTCGCCGTTCTTCATCTTTTGATCGAACGCGAACCTGAGCTTCTTGCACTCGGCCGTGGGATGCATGACCTTGCCGTGGTACTCGCACCACTTAGGGTCCCTCACCATCTCCTTGGAGGGTGTTTTCTCGAGCGGTGGCAGGACGCCGTCCTTGCGCCACTGTCTGCAGAGGTCACTTGCTTCCTCTACCGAGCACGGCAGAGGCGGTACATCGAAGTTCGAAACCTTCGCTTGTTTCTGGGGCGAAACTATATTGACCTCAGCTTCGCGTCCCTTCTTGTAGCTAAACCTCCCGATCTTGTAAGTAGTGCCGCTCGCAGGTCGCTCTGGAGCGCTCTTCTTTTTCTGTCTCTCGACTATAGGCTCGATGTTTTTCGTGCATTCGATTAGCATTGAAAACGTAGGTGTTTGCAAATTGATGAGCATACCTTTGTATTCATCTCGCATGCACTGCAGGCATATCTCTACCAGCCGGCTTTCGGGCATTGGATCTTTGCACTCCAAGGATTTCGCCCTGAATTTCTTGATGAAAGTGATTCCGTCCTCTTCGCGCTTCTGATACATCCGTGAGAGATGGATCATCGTCACCTTTTCTTCCATCTGGAAGAACTTGGTATAGAACTTCTGGACCATGTCATCCCAAGTCTTCACGGATCCGGCCTCCAATGTTCGGTACCATTTGTATGCTACGTTCCCAAGAGATTTTGGGAACTCTCGCATCAGCAGCTTGGGATGGGCTCCGTACGGTCCCATGACATCAATGAAACGCATGACATGCTCGTGAGCGTTTCCATTGACGTCCTCGAACTTATCCCATTTAGGAGCCTTGTACCCCGCCGGGTTAGGCATGAGATAGATCTCTCGTGGAATAGGTGGATCGTTGTCTAACTTCGGGATAATGGTGTCCGCGAACGACTGATGAGCCAGGATAGTGTCCACGCGCTTCTGCAGAGACGTCATGCATTCTGGAATGCTCCCCTCGGTAGTCGATGGCGGGGTCGCCGTAGGCGGTGGCGACACATACGCCGCCGGAGGGTTGGGAGCATATTGACTACCCGTATTTCCCCAGATCGCCGTTGGGGGAGGCAAAGGGTACTGCAGAGTTGGGTTAGACGCCAAAGCCGAGGGCTGAGGAGTGTGAGCAGCAAGAGGCGACATCTGAGCCGTTGACCCTTGAACCGACGGCAGCTGCGTAGTCGCCGGTGGAGTCTGCAGATTGGGGTTGGGAGGTGTGGTTGACACTCCCGATCCTGGAGCAATAGGGGCTCCTCCTCCTTGAGGGGCCGCAGTGGCTGACGAAGGGTTTGGCGCAAGGGTGCCCAGAACGGCCAAGATCCGTTCTAATTGCGCAGACTGAGCCTTGAGAGCTTTCGCCTGACCTTGAACAGTGGCGTCCAAGGACTCTAGCGTCGGTGTCTCGCCGGGAGTCGTAGGAGTACGGCGGGTCTCGTCTCCCGATGGTGCTTCGGTGGAAGGCGATCTGTTGCTGACATCATCCTCCTGAGACATGGTTGCTTTTGGTTGTAAGTTCACGTCGGGTTCACCAAAATGTGCACAAGAGATTCCGGCAGGGAGACCTCCGTGTACACCGTATGTAGTGGATCAGGGATCGCACAGGAAGAGAGGGGTTGTGTGTAGGGAGAGAGTAAGGCAGTAGCAGTGTCTGAGAGAGATACAGAGGTTTGGCAGAGCTTCCGCGTATGGCAAGTGCGTTCTCCTTTGTATGGAAAGGTTGACGATCTATATATACTGGAGAACATGACCGTTGTAGTGTGGTTAATGCGCCCATTGATGGCGGCTTAATTAGCTTAACCATAACGGCACGTTCGTCCGAGTATATAGGGACCGTTACAGCACGTGGTGCGTGAATAGCGGAACCGTTACGAGGTTGACCGGGTTTGACCGGATTGACCGGGTTTATGGAGCTCGTGCCATAAATCTCTCAAAACAGTTACTAAAGGTCGCGCGCGGGCTTGGCTCGCACGCGACAGGGCTTACTCTAGCCTCCAAACCACAAAGTCCCTACAAGTCCCGTGCAGTGGTGTGCGAGGGCTCTGTCTCGCAGCCCCCACATGGATCAGCTCGGCTGGTGATCCAGTGTGTGTGGAGCACAATATGGTGTGCTGGATGGTTGCCACGTGGCCAAGATCTGTCAGCTCAGAAAGCAGTATCTACAATAGGCATCTCATATCATATCGTAGGCTTTCAGCGCTTATCGGGATTTTGTCTCATCTTCCGCCACACCCAGACATATCCAGGATATTGCGAAGGCGGGCGCTCGTGTGAGTGGGTCGACCTAGTTTCTGCGTGACATGCTCTAAGCTAGTACAGGAAATGTAACGTATCATACACGTATCAAACAAAATGCAGCATAAATAACAAATCCATTCCTAATATCCAATCAATCAATGTCTCAAGACGTCTAATCAGTCTGACACCTAGTTCCATTTGCCTAACCCTATATTCCTAGTATGACCAACAAAAGTAACCTTAAGAAGAGGCTTGGTCATTGGATCAGCTAACATATGATTCGTAGGAATATGCTCTAGAGTAACATCTCCTTTAGCTACTACTTCCCTAATGAAGTGGTACTTTATCTTAATATGCTTGGCCTTGCTGTGGTATTTCGGATCCTTAGCACAAGCTATGGCCAACATACTATCACAACGAAGCGTTACTGGTCTTGGTTCGTCAACCGCTATTAAGCTGACCAGAAATCTCTTCGGCCAAACCCTCTCCTGCGCTGCCGCGGAGCAGGCAACGTATTCAGCTTCCATGGTTGATAAGGCAGTGCAAGTCTGCTTGCTACTGTGCCATGTGATGGCTCCTCCACCCAGCATGAAGACGTAGCCTGATGTCGATTTACGTTCATCTAGGTCCCCACCCCTTTCAGCATCACTTTAGCCAATGAGCCTTAGATCAGAGCCTCGATAACTTAGCACGTAATCCTTTGTACCTTTGAGATATCGGAGAATCCTCTTAACAGCCTTCCAGTGTCCAACACCGAGATCAGACTGATATCTGCTAACTAAACTGACAGCATGACATATGTCGGGCCTTGTACACATCATTACGTACATTAAACTTCCGACAGTACTTGCATAGGGTACTCTGGCCATCTGGTCTCTCTCGTGTTGGGTCTTGGGACACATTTCTAGGCTGAGTTTCTCGCCATGTGCAATGGGAGTCTCGAATTGTTTGGAGTCCCACATCTGGAACCGTTCAAGTATCTTCTTGATGTATGTCTCTTGAGACAAGCCTAGAAGTCTCTTGGAACGGTTTCTTAGGATCTTTATCCCAAGGATGTAACTCGCCTCTCCAATATCCTTCATCGAAAAACGAGAGGATAACCACCATTTGGTAGTTCCGAGCATTCCCTTATCATTGCTGGCTAGTAGTATGTCATCTACATATAATGACAGTATCATGAACTTCTTTTCGGAACGTTTGAAATACACACAGTGGTCCTCATCAACCATTGTGAAGCCATATGCCACAATGTCTTGATGGAACTTCAAATACCACTGTCTTGAGGACTGGTTAAGCCCATATATGGACTTAATCAGTTTGCACACTTTGTGCTCTTGACCTTTCTTCTCAAAATATTCCGATTGAGCCATGTAGATCTCCTCATCTAGTTCTCCATTGAGAAATGCAGTCTTAACATCCATCTGATGTAGTTCCAAGTCCATGCTAGCCACTATTGCAAGTATGAGGCGAATGGAGGCTATTCTCACAACTGGTGAGAATGTCTCCTCGTAATCCACACCCTGTTGTTCGGTGTAGCCTTTCGCCACTAGCCGGGCCTTATGCCTCTCAACGCTTCCATCTGCCTTCCTTTTGACCTTGAAAACCCATTTGTTTCCAATGGCCCTACGTCCAGGAGGCAAGTCAACTAAATCCCAAACATGATTGGTTTTCATTGACTCTAGTTCTTCTTGTAAAGCAAGTTCCATTCTTTCTTGCCAGGTTATGAGAGAGCCTCGGAAAATGTCCTAGGTTCATCATATTCTTGCGCGGTGACCATCATGGCCTCCCCTTCGATGTCAAATCGCCGACGGGGTATGCTCCCACGAGCGCTCCTACGCAAGGAGGGTTCTTCTTCAGCATCAGCATCATATATGATGGGCTCCTCACTGGGCAAGTCACTCCCACTGTTCTGAATATCCATAGGGACTGTTCCCTGTAGGTCTGTGGAGAACTGAGTGTCATCCAGTGGTTCCTCTTCTTCGTAGAGAATACTATCTCCACGTGCTTCTCCCTGACTAGGAAAATCTCTTTCGAGAAATTCAACATCTCGCGATTCCATCTCTGTTAGACTGTCATCCGGCTGTTGTGCTATGAATACATAACTCTTTGAGTTCTCTGAGTAACGTATGAAGATGCACTTCTTTCCTCTAGCACCCAATTTCCCATGGACATGGGAGATGTTACGTACATAGGCGGCCGACCCCCATGGCCTAAGGTGACCCAATTCGGGTTGCCTTTTGGTCCATATCTCGTAAGGGGTTGTGGCTACAGACTTGGTGGGCACACGGTTCAGTATGTATGTGGCAGTCATCAATGCATCTCCCCAATAGTAGATTGGCAGATTCGCATTTGCCATTATACTACGAACCATCTCTAACAGCGTTCTATTCCTTCTTTCCGCTACACCATTTTGCTGCGGTGTGAAGGGCATAGCCTCACTATTCCTTTTGTCTCTCAGAGCTCTTTGAATTTCTCAGATAGATATTCACGTCCTCGGTCTGTCCTAAGAGCCTTAACTCTTTTGTCCAGTTGGTCCTCTACCTCTTGAAGGAACTTTCTGAAGCACCCTAGCGCTTCAGATTTATGTGCCATCAAATACACATAACCAAAACGAGTGTGATCATCTATGAATGTGATGAAATAGCGAGCACCATATCTAGCTCTAACATTTAATGGACCGCAAACATCAGAATGAATAAGTTGTAAAGGCTCAGTAGCCCTTACTGCTTTACCGAACGGTTTGCGTTTAGCTTTTCTCCAAGTAGGCCTGCCTTGGCCAGCCTGTTCATCCTGTCCTGTCCTATATGTCCCAATCTAGCATGTCATCTAGTGGCATCATCATCACTAGAAGATGTAATATATAAACGAGAATCATAAACATCATCAATGCTAGAACCAACAATGTCTAAATAAAATAAACCACGAGAAATGTACAGTACCAAAACATGAGTTGTCAACAAACAGTTTGGCAAAACCACCCTCAAAAACAAGTTTAAAATCCAAATCCGAATGTCTAGAAGCTGAAACTAAGTTCTTGCGTGCATCAGGAGCGTATAAAACGTCATGAAAAACAAGCGTCTTTCCAGACTTCATCTTCAGCTGATATGTGCCAATGCCCACCACATCAAAGAAAGAGTTGTTCCCCATGTACACTCTTCTGCTGCCCACTGGTACTCTCCTATAATCTGTGCATGCATCTCGATCACATGCTAGGTGGTCACTCGCACCTGAATCCAAAACCCACACATTAGGGGAATCAGCAATATAAACTTGACTTATGACATAACAGTCAGAGTTTGGATTATTGTGTACCTTTGGCTCGGCGCAATCACGAGCAAAGTGGCCATATGCCTGGCAGTTATAGCACATAACTTGTATCATATCCCTTTTGGATTTCTTCCACACTTGGCATTTACTGATCTTGTGGCATGGGCCCAAGTGGCCTCCATTTTCGCGCTCCACGATGACTTCCTTACCATTTGGCACATTTGACATGGGAGGGCTCTCTACCTTTGGTGCTGGACTAGAAGTTCTGACATATTCCAGTCTCTTTTCCTCGAAAAAAAATATCGTTTTGCATCATAAAATGTCCTTATGTCATCTGAACTTTGCAACACATTTATCACGGAATCCCATGATTCTGGTAGAGATGTTCTCACAGCCTTTAGTTGTCTCTCATCAGGTACGTCATGCCCAGAAGTAATAAGTTCATTAATATATAATGATAAGGTCCTTAGGTGCGTATCCATAGGGACTTTATCATCCTTCACCATAGTAGTGAGCATCATCCATAGACATGTCTTTTGGAAGTTTTCTGCACTTCCGTACAGTGCTAGGATGTCTTCCCAGAGCTTCTTTGCATAATCAATCTCAATTGACTCTAGGAGATCGGTCCTCACTAGATCCATCAATTCCAGACATGCTTTCTTGTCATCAACTTCCCATTTCTAGTAAGCCTCAAGATCACGTCTACATGCGTCAGTTGGGCCGCCCAGTGGTACCCACGGCTCCATTTTTTCCATATGCAAGTGGTCAGACAGATCCATCTCAATCATGCGACATATCGCACTTCTGTACCATGCACGGAGGTTGCCTCCGTTTAGAATTACAGCAGATTTAGGAAATAGATTGGTGTTCATCATGACTGAAAAATGAGACAAAGTGGATATTAGTTACTAGCTTTGTTTAGCTCCTAAATAACATGTGACATCGGTTAAACTTAATAGTTCCTCACAAGGACTCCACCAAAACCTAGCGTATATCCTAGGAATCAAATCTCGTCACTTGTGATTTTCTATCAATTTTAATCATGTCCTCATGTGAGCTCTTTTGTTTTAGTTCTTTAGCATGCAAGGTTACACAGATATATCCAACCACACGACATAAAACAAGCATAAGCATAAATAAATATGCAATGTATGTGGACTCTAAGGTGCACTCCCACTATTGAGAGTACTTCTTGAGCAAGTCTTGAACTCCGTCTCATGCCATCTCGCCTAACTTGAGGACTCCAAACTTGAGGCTCCTTTAGACCATCTATTTGCTCATGCACCTTGCGCCATAGCTTTTGGTTTGGCCACCTCTCTTGAAGCTTCTATCTTCAATCTCTACTAACTATCTTATTTCTAATAATAAGTAACCTCATGGAGACGATTGGATGAGAAGAGAAGACACTAGAGTATATAAAGAGGCACGACACGCAGGCCGTATTTTGATTACATATTCAAAAACAAAACCAAAACCAAATATAAAACATCTATGCCACATCCATGCACCAAACACATACATTCAACCCACAACAGCATGTATAACAATATAATAAACATACTGGAATTTTCGGGATTTTTCCAGAATTAAATACTAATTACTGGAAATTAATAAGCAATAATCTAATCCACTAAAAAGATCGAAAAGTGCTCCCTACCACTTAGGGTCTCACCACCTATAGTAAAACATAGAGAAAAATGACCTAAGTCTCCAGAAAAAATTTGGGCTCAAAACAGTGTGTTTAAGGTCGTGAACTGCCTCGGGAAGTGTGCTAAACACTAATTAATTAATCTGGAAATTACTAAAATTTTCCGTCGCTCCAAAAATTATGGAAAAATACCCAAAAAATAGGAAATTCAATTTTGAGTACCTAGGAAAAAACCGGACGAAAAATGACTGCGGGAGGAGGTCGCACACGCCCTCACGCGCCGCCGCGCGTGGGTGCGTCCGCCTCCGTCACGCGCCGACGTCGGCCAAGTGCCACGTCAGCATGTCGCGTGGCATGCCACGTCAGCACATATACTGACGTCAGCTGCCACTTCACCGCCACGTCATCCGACATGTCATCTGCCATGTCAGCCTTTTGGTGGCGTGGTACCGCCACGTCATCTATCACGTCAGCCCTAACCACGTCAGCAGCCGCCGCCGGCCCTTGCTCCGTTCCCGATGAAATTAATTTTTCTGGGATCGTCTTTTCGTCCTGATCCCGATTATGTGTTCAAAATCCAATTTTAACAAGTTTTTGAAAAACGTGTTCTACTGATTGGATCTAGCAGTCCAGATTAATACAGCTCCGAATCTTAAAAAATTCATAACTAATTCTCTGTTCGTCCAAAAAATATAAAATTTATATTTCTGAAATCCTCGTGAAAAACCCTACCTAACCATATAGGTTTCGTCTACAGATTATAAATTTTCAGAAACTCGATTTTTGTAATCAGATTCGGGTTCGCATAACGAGGCACGAAAAACAAGCCGAGGGCTCTGATACCAATGAAGGGCAGGAAGGATCTATCACATACAGATCTACAACATGAATTATAGCAGAAGATTCATGTGTTTACCTTGTCTTCCTTAGCTCCTTAACGCAGCGGATGATCGTAGGTTGCTTGCTTTCACGTGCCTTCTTCTTGATCTTGCTCCCACCAATCTAGTGTGAATCTCGAGGACGAACACTGTGATCCACCCCACGTTCCACCTTCTTGGATGTAGTTGGAGAGAGATTAGGGTTCTCTAAAACTAGAGAGTGAATCTAGACAGAGTAACTTTTCTCTCTGGAATAGCATTATAATATGTAGGAGGCTACCTCCTTATATAGGGAAAACTTCTTCTAGGTTTACACATAAACCCCTAGGGTTTGAGCCTTAGCTACTAACCCCTCTAGGTTTGTGTATTAGTGCAACTAATCCCATAAGGTTACGATAACTGCATTGGGCACCCCACATGGGCGCACCAATTGCTAACAATGTTGCATACCCCCGAATATACCGTAATTGGTTGATTGCAATCCCCACTTTTAAATAGATTGATTGCCATCCCCATTTGCAGTTATGGTTGCTTATTGAAAATGGGAAAAAAATTCGGTTAACTACGTTATTCCGGTAGTTAACATGTATTGTGACGCCCCAGAACCCAGGGGTCAATTTTAGGATAAAATAGTGACAAATATAAACCGGCACGACGATCCAACCGGGACCACCTGCGGTTCACCACCGCGGGTACCGAAACAAAGACTCGTCTGCCGAACAGGTACCGTCTGAGCCACCAACTCAGGTACCAGACATCGTATTTCAATAAACGCTTATTCATTTATTTCATAAAAGTTGATAGAGCGGTACGTGACTCTCAATTTGAAAATCAATACTTTATATCATGACCAGTATTCTGATACAAATAATGAATACAGACATATTGCCAAACATCACCAAATAGCTATAAATCTAGCTTCTCTACCGTCATGAAATCATCTAGTCTGAATCCTGCAAAACAAAAGGGTGAGCCAAAAGCCCAGTAGGGATCGCATAGCCGCAAAGTATCCAATTACAATGCAGCAGATATAGACATGATACCGTAATTCAAATAGCTCCAAAATAACGACCCACATAGACAATCATATACCACCAAAATCATGTATCAACAAATCCAAAATAACATTCAAACCAACACAATATCACGCAAAATCTTAACTTCAAATATACGTGAAAAGCGATTATTCCCCTACCTTAATATTAGCATCCGCACAATAGCTTTGAAATCACGAGAGTAGCTCCAAATATAATATCTCAGAATATCCCGAGTGACCCTCTCTCCCTCGATCTTACTTATCAATACTTGAATCGAATCTAGAATGAGAAAATAACTATAGCACTAGGCTCTATTTATAGATGTGATCGACCAATCAGGTTGCGATGAGTCATCATGACACGTGGCACTCATGCAGCGCAAGAGTTGCCACATGCTGACACGTGTCCCCTACGTGTCAAGCATGCAAAGCAAAGTCACCGAATCACGACACACAGACCCCTATGTGTCACGCATGCAAAGCAATACACCATAACACGACACGTGTCCACCTGCGTGTCAGTCATGTAAAGACAAGGCCCAATAGCATGACACGTGTCCCCCTACGTGTCTTCCATGTAATTAACGTGTATACAAGCTAGACACACTCTATAATACATGTCGTTATGTACTAACCATGATTAATTAAGCTAATTAACACTTAAACAAATGATTAGTACTAATTATTCCCTAAACATTTTTATCCTTAACGATTAGAGGAGATGTTAGGACTTCTGGTGTCTTTCTGGACGAGCTTAACTATTATAGTTCGGCAGACATGGATACATCAAAACACTAAGTGCTTAAACATGAAATTCACTGAAGTAATATAAGCTTCACAAAATGGGGTTATTACATCTCTACCCCCTTAAAGAAATTTTGTCCTCAAAATTTAAGAGTAAACCCAAATATATATTTTTCAAAACCGGTCACGTACCTGAGTCATCACCTCAGAAAAACACGTACCAATTTGGGGAATGTGTCACATACAGCCTTAGTTGCGCAACCCTAATCTCTAATCAGCTGATATCACAATCAGCAATAAACAGAGTCCACGACTCAACAGCCACAACTAAGCACTGAGTCCACTCTATTTCCCACTTTGGTAGAGCTTTGTCATCGGATCTGTAACTCAAAAATCAGTTAGAAACACAGCGTAGATAAACCCATATTATCCCGTCGTCCCAAAATAGAGCGTTACCGTGCTCTGATACCATGCTGTGACGCCCCAGAACCCAGGGGTCAATTTTAGGATAAAATAGTGACAAATATAAACCGGCACGACGATCCAACCGGGACCACCTGCGGTTCACCACCGCGGGTACCGAAACAAAGACTCGTCTGCCGAACAGGTACCGTATGAGCCACCAACTCAGGTACCAGACATCGTATTTCAATAAACGCTTATTCATTTATTTCATAAAAGTTGATAGAGCGGTACGTGACTCTCAATTTGAAAATCAATACTTTATATCATGACCAGTATTCTGATACAAATAATGAATACAGACATATTGCCAAACATTACCAAATAGCTATAAATCTAGCTTCTCTACCGTCATGAAATCATCTAGTCTGAATCCTGCAAAACAAAAGGGTGAGCCAAAAGCCCAGTAGGGATCGCATAGCCGCAAAGTATCCAATTACAATGCAGCAGATATAGACATGATACCGTAATTCAAATAGCTCCAAAATAACGACCCACATAGACAATCATATACCACCAAAATCATGTATCAACAAATCCAAAATAACATTCAAACCAACACAATATCACGCAAAATCTTAACTTCAAATATACGTGAAAAGCGATTATTCCCCTACCTTAATATTAGCATCCGCACAATAGCTTTGAAATCACGAGAGTAGCTCCAAATATAATATCTCAGAATATCCCGAGTGACCCTCTCTCCCTCGATCTTACTTATCAATACTTGAATCGAATCTAGAATGAGAAAATAACTATAGCACTAGGCTCTATTTATAGATGTGATCGACCAATCAGGTTGCGATGAGTCATCATGACACGTGGCACTCATGCAGCGCAAGAGTTGCCACATGCTGACACGTGTCCCCTACGTGTCAAGCATGCAAAGCAAAGTCACCGAATCACGACACACAGACCCCTATGTGTCACGCATGCAAAGCAATACACCATAACACGACACGTGTCCACCTGCGTGTCAGTCATGTAAAGACAAGGCCCAATAGCATGACACGTGTCCCCCTACGTGTCTTCCATGTAATTAACGTGTATACAAGCTAGACACACTCTATAATACATGTCGTTGTGTACTAACCATGATTAATTAAGCTAATTAACACTTAAACAAATGATTAGTACTAATTATTCCCTAAACATTTTTATCCTTAACGATTAGAGGAGATGTTAGGACTTCTGGTGTCTTTCTGGACGAGCTTAACTATTATAGTTTGGCAGACATGGATACATCAAAACACTAAGTGCTTAAACATGAAATTCACTGAAGTAATATAAGCTTCACAAAATGGGGTTATTACATGTATAGCCCATTTTATGAGGGCAAAATAGTCAAGTTCATACTAATAAGAACACTAAGGGTATTTCTTGGGACTTGGCACTTGATATATTGGCACATACACTTTGATAATTTGAAGAAGTTGACTAAAAAAAACTAAAATGCCGATGACAATAAATATATTATGTTTGCTCAATATTCAAATGATGTTACTATATGCCTAAAGGCTTGCACTCTTGGACTTGGCACTTGACATATGGGCACATAAATTTTAATAATTTGAAGGAGTTGTCTATAAAGTCAGGGTGAAATATTTGCCCTAATTGAACATACTAATCAATTAAACTTAATCGTGAAGTCCAGTCTTTTTAATGTACAATTTGATGTTAATGGCAAATATAATATTCTGGTTTGTTTTTTCATGATGTCTTGACACGAACGGATGCTTAGTGATTGATTTGAGGCATGAAACGAACTTCGGAAATGACGCGAGCTCATGCGGAGTGAAGATAAGCGAAGTCGGAGAAGTGAGAATGACAAATATAATCGTTTGGTTCCATAAAAAACATGTAAACCAAAACCCCTATTCAATCAAACTGCTAAGAGTAAGAATAAACAGAGTGCACCAAAAATCGATAACCCATCATCAATTACTATTGAAAAAATGGTAAAAAGAAGGGCAAAAGTTCAATTTGTTCTGACCAGACCTTCGGCAACAGGTGAAAACAAGTACATCTAGAACGTAGATTAGAAGAAGTTGGATAGAGAAAATCTGGTAACTCTGGAGGGAGTTTGCAAACTTAGACGGTGGTTTTAGTGTGAAGATGGTGATGGCGGAGTACAGCTTGAAGGTTTTTTATGGGTTTGCAACAGACGGTGGGTGGTGTGTTAATTCATGGGTGGGTAGTGGTGGTTCAGAAGAGAGATGGAATCTTGATGTAGACGCCTCAGAAGAGCGAGGTATTTCGTGACATGTCTGATTGGCTGGTATTTTCGGATGATCATCCACACTGGGACCGAGACACGGCCCAGACCCACGGGTTGCACAAATGAACTAGGTTGTGTTACTTCCTCCGATCCAGGGGTGCTATTAAGGCCGATATGTAGGCCTTTTTTGGATTGGAACGAAGCCGACTTGGAGTCATAAGAAGATTATATCTTCGTCGAAAGAAATGATTCACCGGCGAACTACGAGAATGGTATTTGCCCTGCGGCTCCTCCCTCAGGGAACTTCCCTTCAATAAAATCTGTCTTTTCCAAGGTTACTATGAGTTGCTTCTTACTTAATATTTATAGTTTTCCCCCGCCCTGTGGGATTGTTGCGGAGGAGTGTAATTTATAACAGCTTTTTTGGCTGTGGGAAGGAGAAGTGGCAGAATAACGAATTGGGAATTCGACCGATATGACTAGCCATCTTCTTTCATTTTATTGAGTCTTCGAACTACGAAACGTGTATAGACAGGGACTATTTTCCTTGAGCTTCTCTTCTTTCGAACAAAATAGATAGACTTTTTCTTGCAGACGGAAATCCAAAACCGAACTGTAATTGAATGATACAGATGAAGGTAGATTCACACCTCGCCATTCTCAATTTTGCTATCGAAGATTATATCGTGATTGGAACCTAGAGCATGAGCATATGGTTGATTGCTCTTTCAGCTAGGAGATGGGGGTGATCGTGTGGGTTAGTGGATAACAGATCAAAGACTAGCTTGTAGTTGGGTTGAGGACATGTTGAAAATTTGAAGGGCAAAACTGTAACTATCTACACTAAGTCTTTTAACCAATGTGAAAAATAAGAGTAGCTTTTGATGATTTTCAAACAAAGAGGGTGCGTAGCTTTTGCCTATGTTAAAAGAGTCGTGGGTAATTGTGCATTACATTTTCTTCTATATAGTCTGACAGGAACGAGAAATTACCAAAAGCTAATATGTCATTGACCATTGGAGGGTAGAGACTAATAGTTTTTGAAACATGAGATTAAAGGTGGTTCATCATCTCTGTTATGGAAACAATGTGACCCAATGTCATCTCATTATGGTAAGTGTAATATTTATTTATAGGGTCAATTCACGAGAGGTTTAATCACTTGGACTGCTCTCTTCGCAATCTCTCCCCCATAGTTAGCAGCAACAATGGTTTTCTGGAGAAGGTTTTATGTTGTTGGCGGCAAAAAACAGCAAAGGAGCGGCGTAAGAAAGCGTCTGAAAATTAAGGAGATCATAAATCTGGGTAACACGTGCGACATGGGTGTGCTACTGTAGTGTATGGCATCTTTGGACTCGGCCCAAGATTGTCTTCTTCATGAGAATCAATCACTCGGACCCGTCACTCTTGCATTGAAGAACCTGTTGTGTGAAGACGACAAGAAAACTTGAAAGGACTCCAAACATCTTGTAGTTGCGCTATGGGGGAGTGGCTTTGATTTCAAGACGAATGAAGATGGTAATCCGATGAGCTTGCTCGAAGTGATAGAGAAAACTATGGAACAGAAAGATAAGTTTTCGCCGCTCTTTGGTGGTGTGATTGGATGATACGAAAACATTCAATGTATGTCACGAGGAACGCGTGGAAAAAGCGTTCCGGCTCATATTCGTGAATGCCCTTCGCGAAAATAATGAGAACACAACTACGTTATTCAAAATCTTAATGCACGATGTTCCTCACATGGATAAGAGGAATAAGAAAGCGACAAAGACGTGCAAAACATGGAAGACTAAGCCTAAACAAGAATTTTAAATGAGATGGAGGTTTAAGGGGAAACCACACGTACTAGTTAGTAGGCTATTTGGTGGAAGATGAAAGTGATAGAAATGTTAGAGAGAATAAGGAACACAAATGAAAGGGGGAATTAAATTGTTTTTCTTGATGCAAAGTGGTGGACGTACAAACTATGTATAGGTAGATGAGGAAGGAATATCCCGAGTATCATCCCTTCCATAGACTTCTTCCACCAAAATATTCAAGACTTTCTCTACAACATTCTACGTAAACTCATCTCTAGATTTGTCTCTCTGCGTCCCTATGAGCATCCCTACGAGGAGTCCTAGCATATTTCTCATTGCAGTTTTCTCTAAATATTTTAGATATTAAATGTTAGTTAATTAGTCATGGTTAAATTTGCATTCTAACAACTTGGAAATTAGAAGCAAAGAATCAATTTCACACTTTGGCTATCAACCTCAGCAAGCAAATTGCCCCAAGTGTTGTGGGTTCGACACCATTCGGAGTTTTCTGGGTTATTATACTACACACGGCGACATTGCACTTGCAATTTGAGCGGGTCACTACGCTTCGAAGAATTTACTTTGCACCTAGGAAATGAGGGTCAGTAGGGGAATGCATAAATTGACAGAGGTGATTTACTGCAAAAGAGATATCGGGACGCGTAAAATTTAAACACTGTAAGGCGTCTAGAAGTTGGCGGTAAACAGTTGGATCAGGTAATGGAGTTCCATCCAACGGATGATATTTTATGCCTAAAGCCAATGGAGTTGGACAGGGTTTGGAGTGACCCATGTTAAAGCGAGCAAGAATATCAGTAATGTATTTCTCTTGATTGACAAGAATACCGTCAGAAGTTCGTTTTATTTTCGGACCCAGAAAATAAGTAAGGGGTCCAAGATTCTTCATTTCAAACTCAGTTCCCAATTTTGTAACAAGAGTGCGAATATAATCAATATCATTACCCGTGACAATAATATCATCAACGTACAGCAGTAATAAAGTAAGCTTGTTGTCACAATGGCGAATAAACAAAGAATAATCTGCGTTAGATGCAACAAAATTGAGAGAAGCAAGGTAGGTAGTGAACCGTTCAAACCAAGCACGTGGTGCTTGCTTTAAACCATAAATAGACTTGGGCAATAAAAAGACATGTTTTGAAAACCGAAAGTCGACGAAACCAGTAGGTTGGCGCATATAAACTGTTTCGCGCAAGTTACCATGTAAAAATGCATTCTTTACATCTAATTGTTGTAACGGCCAAGAAAATGAAGCAGCTAGAGCAAAAACGCAGCTAACAGTAGCATATTTTACGACCGGACTAAAAGTCTCGTCATAGTCGAGGCCGGTGGTTTGATGAAACCCCTTGGTTACTAGCCGAGCTTTGTGACGGGAGATAGTGCCGTCAGTATTAAATTTTGTTTTGTAGACCCACTTGCTACCAATAATATTGGTGTGAGGTGGTGGTTCAACAAGAACCCAATATTGTTGTTTTTGTAAACTTTGAAACTCATCAAGCATAGCATTGTGCCAATGTAAAAACTGAGATGCCTCCTTATAGGAGAGAGGTTCAGTGTGTGCAGTAATAGTGGAAGAAGGAGAAGTATGAACATGAAACAATTTATTCTTGAATATGCCTGACTTACTACGCGTTTGCATAGGGTGTCCTCCAAGAGAATGAGGAGGAGTGAGTGGTGTGGGCATCATTGGGATGGATTTATTCACCACGCCAGAACTAGGTGGGGTCTGAAGTGTATCAAGTGTAGTAATATGTGGTGGAGTGGTTAAGCCACAACTAGTTGGCTGCGAAAAACCCAAACCCTCCGCATTAGTAGGAGAAGTGGGGGGACGGACAATAGGG
Organism: Linanthus parryae; assembly: GCA_023055425.1. Classification (NCBI taxonomy): domain Eukaryota; kingdom Viridiplantae; phylum Streptophyta; class Magnoliopsida; order Ericales; family Polemoniaceae; genus Linanthus; species Linanthus parryae. The sequence goes on from JALGPY010000002.1 coordinate 8,428,027, forward strand.
GGAGGGAGAAGTAGATGGAGCATGTTGCAGATTTGTAAAAGAAGAAGAAACATTGTGTGAGTACGGATGAAAGTCAGTAGCAACATAAGGAGAAGAGGTATTAGTTGCAGAAGAAGTGTTAGTAGCATAAGGAAAAACAAATTCGTCGAATAAAACATCACGAGTAACAAAGAGCTTATTGTGAGACTTATCATAGCATAAATAACCCTTATAGCCATCAGCATAACCAAGAAAAACACAAGGTTTTGTTTTAGGCTTAATTACTTGATGCATACCCCCAATATAGCGAAACTATCACATTGCAATACCCATTTTCAAAACTTGCTGAAAATGTACCCCATTTGAAATTAACTAGTCAATTTGAAACTGGGAAGAATTTTCCATCCATCACTTAACGAATGAGCCGTTAGTTGACTTTAATGTCCTTTAGTTTAAGGGTAAAATTGTCACTTGCTTTTTATTGATGAACTCCAAGATTGTCAAAAACGATCACCACAATCACCGCCAGATGGACACAGAAACCGGCCACCCCACAACCATCAACACCAGCCAGACCCAGAACCCGGCCACCCTACCACCAACACCGCCGCATGGACCAAGACCCTCACCATCACCCTCGTCTCTGTCTCAACACTCCATGGAAACCAGATCAAACCAACCAACCCACTTTAACTTCCTTCTACTTCATCCTCTCAACCATCGTTTCAAGACGGAACACCGATGCCCTTTGTTTCACCGGAAAACTCCATGAATCGAGAAACCTGGTTCTTGTAACCCAACCCCTTCGCCATCGAAGCCCTGTGTTTCATCGCTCAGCCACACCCTCCCCCCCCCCATCTCCTCAAACCTCAGTCGAACTAGAGATCGAGAGACCCAGTCTTGTAACTCTACCCCTGAACCACCTAACTCTCTGCCCTCAATCGAACGAACCCGACGCCGCCAAACCAGGCTAACAGTCTGGGCGTCTTCACCCACACCTGATTCGACGAAACCCATCCCCAAGCCCAGAACCACCGATCTTGTCCTCCATCGCCTTGGTGGAAGATTGTCGGAACTTCCCTCTCTTAGCATTGGACAAGATAAGAGAGAGATATAGGCAGAGAGAGCATGAATTACTCATGCGGTCCCTGTAAATATCATCGGAAGGGAGAGAGAAAATTGAGAGGGATAGAGGTAAAGAGATCGAGAGTTTCCCAGATTGAGAAATCTCGAGAAGATAAGGGTTACTGTTCTTCCCTTCTTTTGTGATAATGGAAGTGTTCTTCCCCTTTACCTTATCTTCTCATTACATTTTTGTTAATTCTTTTATTCATTCAATTTTCTTTTTAGCATTAATATTATTTTTTGTATTGACAAGTTCACCCTTACTCTACTGTTGGCATTTGGATGATTTTTTTTACCAATTTCAAACTGACTAGTTAATTGCAAATGGGGTACATTTTCAGCAAGTTTTGAAAATGGGTATTGCAATGTGATAGTTTCGCTATACTGGGGGTATGCATCAAGTAATTAAGCCTTTGTTTTATGATCCAATTTGTTGTTGTTATATGGAGTGAGACGAGGAAAGCAAGCACAACCGAAAAATTGTAAATGTGTGTATGTGGGAGCAGATCTAAACAATAATTCATAAGGTGATTTATTAGAAGTGTTTTTGCTAGGTAATCGATTAATCAAATAAGTTGTTGTGGCAACCGCATGGTACCAAAAAAATTTAGGTAAAGAAGTTGTATGAAGAAGAGTTATAGTTGTTTCTACAATGTGACGATGTTTACGTTTTGAAGCTCCGTTTTGTTGTGGTGTATGTAGGCATGATTTTTTATGTTGAATTCCATATTCAGACAAGTATTGTTGAAAAAAAAAGGCAGTATATTCTCCACCCCATCAGAACGTAGAATTTTAATGTTATAGCCCGATAATTTTTCAATAAAGTCTTATATTTAGTAAACACAGATTTAACATCAGATTTTAAATGAAGGGGGAAAAGCCAGGTAAATCTGTTGTAATCGTCAATAAACAATACATAATATCTATAACCAGAATAAGCACAAGTAGCAGCAGGTCCCCAATCATCACTATGTATTAAATGTAAAGGTTCAGAAACATAAGAAGCAGATAATTTATAATGCAAGCGAGTCATTTTTTCAGCTAAACAAGAATCACACAGAGAACCAGTTTCAGAAACAGAACTAGAGCAAGAAACACATAAAGATAAAACAGAATTTTTAGGGTGACCCAGACGAGAATGCCACAAACTGGAGGAGACACGTTGACCCAAAAAAGCTTCAGAACCAGTTTGAAGAGGCATAGAAGACATGGGGTAGAGGCCATTTTTACTGAGTCCTTGGTAAAGGATTTTCCCCGTAGAAGTGGCCTCAATGCAAAATGAGGTTTTATCAAAGATGAATCTAACTTCATGATCATGACATAGTTTGTTTACAGAAAGTAAATTAACAGATAAGCCTGGAACATGTAGTGTATTAGACAAAGTAAATGCAAAATTGGAGGTTGAGAGATAGGCAGTACTAGAATGCCTTATAGGCATAGATGATCCATTACCCACTGTAACATGGTCAGAACCAGAATAAGGTTCAGACAAAGAGAGGTTGCTGAGCTCCGCCGTCATATGGTTGGAGGCTCCGATTTCAGTTAGCCAAATCTCTGGTGGGGGCTGAGAGAAGAAGAAGAAGAAGAGGCCGCCATTGCTGAGAGCTGCTCGGAGGGATGTCGGCCTTGGTATGATTAGTCCATGCGGTGCCACAATCGAGGGCGGAATGGTAGTCCAAGCCACAGATCTGGCAGTCAACCGGCGCAGAACCACCTCTACCAGCGTTATTGAACCGGCCTCTCTGACTTCCGCAACGACCCGGACTAGATCCACGAGAAGAATAACCGGGTCCTGGACCAAACCTGTAACCGGTTCCATAACCAGACCCAGATCCGTAAGTGGATCGGGACCCAGAGCCCGAGCCGAAACCATTCCCCGATCCAGACCCATAACGTCCGCCCCGAGAGGAGTCGGATCGACCAACACCGTTGCAAGAACCCTAAGAACCACCACGGTAACTGGACGGCGGCCTACCACCACGACCGCCGCCACACATCGAGTGAGAAAAGGCGGTGGGAAGTGATAGATCGGCATCTTTAGCCTGGGAATCAAGCATTTGTTCCTCAGATCTCAACTGAACATGGAGTTCTTCAAACAGGAGAGGATCGGATCTGATAAAAGGGAGGAGCGAAAGGAGTTGAACTCCACAGGTAAGCCATTCAAGGCGTACAGCAACATATCTTCGTCGTCGATGTGAACCGAAGAGACAGCAAGGCGATCTCGGAGAGCCTTGAGCCAATGCATGTAAACGTCAATGGTATCGGACCGTTTCTTGAGAGTCTGTAGATCAGCCTTTAGTTGAAGGATGTGAGATCGAGTGAGAGAGGCATATCGTCGTTCAAGACACAGCCAAGCGGATCGAGAAGTTGTAGATCCGATGGTAAGAGATAAGGATTCAGGTGTAAGAGTAACATTTAGGATCGTTAGGACCGCTTGGTCTTGCAGTTGGCAGGCAGCGAACGCCGGATTGACAACGGTGGAGTGTGAGTCATCACCGGAGGGTAAGAACTCAGGCGGACAAGACGTAGAACCATCTAGGTAACCGAAAAGAGTGTGAGTTCTGAAGATGGAAGAAATTTGATGCTTCCATTGAAACAACCCGGAACCTACGGTTCCTTGCTAGTACAACTTAACGATATCCAAGAGTGCTTTATTGACATAAAAGTAAAGGAGAAACCCTCCTTACAAAATTTTAAAAGGAAACAACGATGACAAAGTTTGAATTCTCAAAATACAACTAAATGTTAACATTTTAACTAGGTGATTCCTAGCTTCTTATTTGCCTTCATCTACGTGTGCGCATTCCCCCACCTTTATTCACAACCTGCGGGTTTTCAAATGTCAAAAGCCGACGCAGAAAAACATTTGTCAGTGAAAACTGAGTAAGAAATATACCACAATATGTAAAACAGAGTTTTTGGCTGAAAGAATGAAAAGAGAGTAACTGAAGAGATTCCACATTTAAACTTATTAGTTGAGCTGAGGAGTATTAGAGCCCAGCGGGTAACGAATGCCCACAGAGAGGTCACGATGCAATAATATCATCACACAGGTACCTCTTGGGATATCACAGTCCATCCCAATTCACCCAGAGCGTTTGTAGGTAGCCCGACACTACCCCGCCCATCACATAGCTAAAGGACCTTAAGTGTCGACACCCCTATACAGTTGTGACCCACACATGCATAGGTAGTACTCTATAGCTTTCACAATTTTATAAACCCGTATAGGGTGGGGTATGAAACCCTAGGAGGTTCGTCTCACGTGCGCCTCCGACCGTAGCCTTCACACACATCCTCTGTACATCACCCCATTTCATTTATCGTTCATTTATATTCCACAAGATCATTTTAGAAACATCGGTTCGAAATCCACAAGTAACCACATATCTTTCAAAAGAATATTTGCAAGAGAGATTCTCAAATTTCAAGACTTTAAACCGTTGTTTGAAACACAAGTACACACACCAAGAAACATTTTGATAGTTAAAGTATTGTGCGCATAAACTTACCTGGAAATGAGGTGAGAAGTTCACTCACACAAGCTAGCACTGAACTAGTAGTAGGGGTCCTCGATGAACTCGCCTCCTACGAACTCGGTATCTACAATAATCACATAATCCTATATTAACACATATACATCACACAACAAATTGCAATTAAATTTTTCTATATGAAATTCAAGTGAAATCCCCAATTAATTCCCCAAACAAAAATATATTATACTAGCTATAATTACACGTTTAGAATATAAATTAAAATAAGAAAAAAATAGTGGCATATAATTATAAAAGTAATATTTGAGGTAAAGAAAACTTTATTTGATGCTCTAGAATATTTATTTAATTTACTGAGGTAGAATTATATACACAAAGATAGCTATAATAATTTTAAAGTTTAGATAAATGAAAACGGGAGCTTAAACTAAAGTTAAAGCTTAACTATTCTTATTATAAAGTTATATTAACGAAAAGCATGTTATAAGTGAAAAGAATTTATTTTGCGAATAAATCGAAAACATGATTATTTAGTTGTTTAAGAAAATATAGTATAAATAATATACACTTATAAAATACTATTTTAATTTGATTATAAAGTTGCATATTTTTTTTTTAAAGGATCATTAACTTACATTTGATAAAATATATATATATATATACATATAAGAGATACTAATTTATATTATGCTAAAGAAAATAACTTAAATTGCATTTAGTTGATATACAATCAGCCCCCTAAACAGTTTCACTTCATACAAAGGCCTACCCCCAATTTTTGTAAAAATACACTTTTACACCCCCTGCTTTTACAAACAAAACCAACCCAATTTCTTCTCAAACAAAACCCATCTGTAACATTTGTTCCTCCACAAATCACACCACAACTATGATTGTTCATGACTTCAAGTGAATTAGATGGTAGAAAAGTCGAAATTGGAACTTAAACGAGATTTGGGGGTTTACCGATTGAAAAGAACGGAGGGGGAAAGTGGCGGCGGCGGTGATGGGTTCCTGCCGCTGCTTGGGGTTCGCCGGAACAGAGGGAGGCGAACGGTGGTGGTGATGGCGGACGAACTGAGGAAGGCGGCGTCGAGGGTTTCGGCGACGCAGAGGGACGACGACGGTGGGCTGGGTTCGCCGGCGGTTCTCGGGTTCGTCGGACCTGGTTCCGTCGGCCTGGGTCTTTTCTCGGCGCCAACAGAGAGCAGAGGGAGATGGCGAGGGAGAGGGACAGAGGCGAGAGAGAGACAGAGGGTGAGAAAGAGACAGAGCGCGAGAGAGAGAGACGAGGGAGAGCGAGAGATTGAGGTTGGGTGTACTGTAAACCCAATCGGAAAAATTGGATGTTCAATCAGTGAAATTGATGCAAAGATTTCATCTTTGACTCTGATTGGCGGAAATCATGACGGAAATTAGGTGAGGGGAGGTCAAAATTTTCTGGGTTTGCCGTGGGGTGTTTCGCCGGAAAATCAAGAGGAGATTTCTCCTGTAAAAATGGAGATGAGGTAGAGGATGAAGGAGGAAGGTTAGGGTGTTGCGGGCACACGGTATGACGCGGTGGTTGGTTACGTAAAAGTTATTAAAAAGACACGTTTTGGTCACGCTACAACGTTACACGACCCACTACACTTCACCCACTATTTTACACCCAACTAACTATAAAAAAAGACATCTTAAAAATATATATAAAAAAAAAAACTTTTGATAAAATATAAATAATAATAATAATAATAATAATAATAATAATAATAATAATAATAATAATAATAATAATAATAATAATAATGAAAAACAACTTTTAGTGAATGAAAACAACTTTTGTAATTTCAAATAGTGGTCCGAAAAATTCGTTAAACTCCCTAAAATACCCCCTAAAATATCGGGGTATTACATCACATCTCCCTTAAAACAAAGCTTCGTCCCCGAAGCTTAAAGTAAATCGATTATCCCAATGCAAGTATGCGGTATGCAGTTCTAATGTGCACATAATAACAAGACAAGACGGGTAATTAAATATACGGTTGTTAAATCACATCTCCCTTAAAAGGAGTGACGTCCCCCGTCACTCGGCTCATACCTGGTCGAAGAGGTGTGGGTAACGTTTCCTCATGTCTGCCTGGGCTTCCCAAGTTTCCTCTTCCGTTTGGTGGTTTAACCAAAGAACCTTGACCAGCGTGGTGGACTTGGTACGGGTGTTCCTGGTCTTTGTATCAAGGATTTTGATTGGTTGTTGTTCAAAGGTAAGAGAGGGATCGAGTTCAACAGGCTCGGGATCAATGATATGACTCGGGTCGGGTACATAAGCTTTGAGTTGGGACACATGAAAGACGTTATGGACTCTACCTAGGCTTTTAGGAAGATTCAGGCGATAGGCTACCTCTCCTATACGATCCAGTACTTCATAGGGTCCAATGAACTTGGGACTCAATTTTCCTTTCTGATTGAAACGCATAACCCCCTTTGTAGGTGAAACCCTTAAGAACACTTTGTCACCAACTTTGAATTCCAATGGCCTTCTCTTCAAATCTGCGTAAGACTTTTGTCGATCCTGGGCCGCCTTCATCCTTTGCTGAATCATTTGGATTTGGTTTGTCGAGTCCTCGATCATTTGTGGTCCAAGAATGATCGTCTCGCTGATGTCACTCCAACACAGTGGTGTCCTGCACTTCCTCCCATACAGTGCTTCGTAGGGTGCCATCCCTATGCTAGCATGGTAGCTGTTGTTATAAGAGAATTTGATAAGTGGTAACTTGCCCACCCATGAACCTCCAAAGTCCAGAATGCAAGCCCTTAGCATGTCCTCCAACGTTTGAATCGTTCTCTCAGTCTGGCCATCCGTAGCTGGGTGAAATGCTGTGCTGAACCTTAGATCGGTACCCATGGCCTTTTGTAGCTCCTTCCAGAAGTGTGATAAGAAGTTTGGATCTCTATCCGAAACAATTGAGCTAGGTACTCCATGTAGTCTTACTACATTCTTGATGTATGCATCCGCCCTCTTTTCCATGTCCCACGTGTCCTTCATGGGAATGAATCTTGCAGTTTTCGTCAATCTATCGACTACCACCCAAATCTGGTTTAGTCCATTCGTCGAAACGAGTAAAGCCGTAACAAAATCCATTGAGATGGAATCCCATTTCCATACCGGTATCTCTAATGGTTGCAACATCCCACCTGGTCTCTTGTGCTCGAACTTAACCTTTTGACACGTCAAACATCGAGATACGAAATCAGCTACTTCCTTCTTCATACCTTTCCACCAGAAGTTCTTCTTCAAATCCTTGTACAACTTGTCTCCTCCTGGATGTACCGAATAAGGCGTGTTATGAGCTTCCCTCATAATATTCTCCTTTACCTCCGCGCATTTTATTGGTACACACCATCTTCCCTTGAATTTCACGCTTCCGTCTTCCTCCACTTTGAAATCCAGTGCTTCGCCGTTGTTGATCTTTTCCTTGATCTTTTGTAGGAAAGCATCTTCTTTCTATTCTTCCTTTATTTCTTCAAAGATGTCAGGTACTATCATCAGATTACACAGAATATTACTCGGGGTTCCCTTCGTGCAGACTTCAATCTCCAGCCTTTGAAACTCTTCGCAAAGATTAGGTGGCAAAACCCACATTGCATTTACCGTATGCTCCATCTTTCGGCTCAATGCATCCGCTACTACGTTGGCTTTCCCTTCATGGTATTGTATCTTGATGTCATAATCTTTCACCAATTCTAGCCACCTCCTTTGTCGCATATTCAACTCCTTTGGAGTGAATATGTACTTCAGGCTCTTGTGATCGGTAAAGATCTTGCACGTTGTACCGTAAAGGTAATGCCTCCATATTTTAGCGCAAACACGATAGCTGCCAACTCCAAATCGTGAGTGGGGTAATTCTCCTCGTAGGACTTTAGTTGCCTTGAAGCATACGCAATCACTTTGCCATCTTGCATCAAAACACATCCTAACCCGTGCTTAGACGCATCACTGTAGACTTCAAATTCTCCTCCTTCAGTAGGTAACGTTAACACAGGTGCCGACGTTAACCTATCCTTTAGGGTTTGGAATGCTTCCTCGCAATTGTTGTCCCACACGTACTTGCTTGTCTTCTTCATTAACGTCGTCATGGGTTTTGCTATCTTGGAGAAATCCTTCACGAATCTTCGATAGTAACCCGCCAATCCTAAGAAACTTCTTATCTCCGTCACACTTTTTGGTGTGGTCCAGTCCCTTACCGCTGATATCTGTCCAGGGACTACAGACACACCTTCTTTGGATATAATATGCCCTAGGAAAGGCACTCTATCCAACCAAAACTCGCACTTTGACAACTTTCCATACAACTTCTCTTTACTTAGGGTTTCTAACACCTCCCTCAAATGGTGTGCATGTTCTTCCTTCCCTTGCGAGTAGATTAGGATGTCATCAATGAAAACGACAACAAACTTATCTAGGTACTTCTGAAGAACGCGGTTCATCAACTCCATGAATGCTACTGGAGCATTAGTGAGACCGAATGGCATTACCGTAAACTCGTAGTGGCCATAGCGAGTTCGAAATGCCGTTTTAGGAATATCCTGTTCAGCTATCCTAAGCTGATGATATCCAGACCTTAAATCGATCTTCGAAAAGGTAACGGCTCCTTGTAGCTGGTTGAATAAGTCATCAATCCTTGGAATTGGGTACTTATTCTTAACGGTTACTCCATTCAATTCACGGTAGTCAATGCAAAGTCTTAGGCTACCATCCTTCTTCTTCACGAACAAAACAGGTGCTCCCCATGGTGAAACACTAGGTCTAATGAAACCCTTGTCCATTAACTCCTTCAGTTGCTCTTGAAGCTCCTTTAACTCGGCTGGTGCCATCCTATATGGTGCCTTCAAGATTGGTCCAGTACCTGGTACTAAATTGATCGCAAAGTCTACGGCTCTTTTAGGTGGCATTCCTGGAAGACCTTCCGGAAAGATATCTGGAAATTCATTCACAACTGGGATGTCCTCTAATTTCTCCCCTTCTTTCTCCTGATCATGGATCGTACAGAGGTATGCCCTATGCCCTTTCTTCACATCGGAGAGGATGGTTAAGGCTGACACAATTTGGATTTTGGGTCCAGTGACTATACCCCTATAGGATAGGCGTTCACCTTTCGGTCCACGAAACCTAAACTTTTGGGTGGCACATTCTATGGTTGCTTTATATTTGCTAAGCCAATCCATACCTAAGATGACGTCTAGGTTGCCGAGATCGAAAAGAATTAGATCAGAAGGTAGCTTGGCTCCTAATATTTCTAGGTTGACTCCAGGGTACATGGTATTACAAGGTGTGACTTCTCCACTTGGGGAAGAGATGGAGACAGATATTGGGGTAGGATTTGGTAAGTCTAATTTCTTAGCAAAAGTAGATGAGATGAAAGAGAATGTGGCTCCAGAATCAAATAACACAAAATCAGGGGTAGAATGGATTAGGAATGTACAAGTCACCACGTTGGCCTGTGCTGCCTGAGTCTGATTCATCACATTGATGGTTCCAGCTGCGCTGCGTGTTGTGGCTGCAGGTGCAGGTGCGCCTGCTACTGTGGTTGCCGAAGTAGCATTGTTGTTTCCTTGGGGTCGATTGTTGTCACTATTTCCTCCCTGCCAGTTGTTACCTCGGTTATAGCCTCCTCCATTGTTGTTTCTGTTGCCGGCATTGTTGTTGTTTCCCCCATACTGATTTCCACGGTTGTTATTGCCTCCCTGATTATAACCGCTTTTATTCCCTCTGTAGTTGTTTCCTCCACGGTTGTATCCTCCATTCCCCCCTTGGCGGTTCACATTGTTTCCTCCATATCCTCCACCATTGTTATTCCCGGAGTTATTGAAGTTGTTGTTGTTGAAGCTTCCACCGCTGTTGTTCCCTGAGGGTCTTGAACGACATTCAAACCTTCGATGGCCTAGCTTACCACAATTGAGGCAGTTAACTTTGTTCCCCCGGCAGTCCACTCCTGGATGGTTCATGCCGCATTGCTTGCAGTTGTAGATTCGTACCTGGCCTTGGTTTCCGAATTGATTGGTGGGGGCTGGGTTGGGACGAAACCTTTTATCTCCGCTATTGTTTCCTGAGCCACGATTCTGGAAACCTGTCCCTACCAGTGCCCCAGACTTCATCTTCTTAGTTTCTTCATTATTCTCATCAATCAAATTCTGGGCGTCCTCAGCTGCCCCATAAGCGTCCATGAGGGTGTCAAATCGGGTCGCAATCAAGGCCATTCGGAGTTGGAAGTTTAAACCTCCTATAAACCTCTTGATTTTCTTTGCCTCGGTCGGCACCAGTTCCCTTCCAAACCTCATCAACTCCATGTATTTCTGATGATAATCATAAGGGTTGTCACTTCCCTGTTCATAAGGGTTGTCACTTCCCTGTTTCAAGTTCATGAATTCCTTGAACTTCCTATCCTTGACATGTTCAGGATAGAAACGTTCTCGTAGCGCTGCTTTCAGCTATTCCCAGCCAAATCCCTGCTGGGCAAGAAGTTCTTCTCCCTTGGCTGACCACCAGCCGTCAGCCTCCTTCTTGAAGTAGTAGAGGGCTACTCCGACACGCTGATCTTCAGGGCAGCGCGCAGATACTAGGACTTTTCCAAAGTCCCTAATCCAGCTTTCCAAGGTGGTGGGGTCATCCGTCCCATAAAAGAAGTCAGGGCGGAGTTCAGCTACCCTACTCATAAAATTCCCCCCTCCGTTGTGGGTATTCTGTAGAATTTGGGTGAGAGCTAGAGTTGCCTGACGCATCTCCTGAAAGTCAATGGGGTCGACGGGTGGAACTTGGTCGCCATGGGTTTCCTACTTCTCTCGCACGTCTCCTGGTATAATATTGCATTGTACCTTTGTTTAAACATATAACCTTACTTAATATAGGTCGAAAAGAATTCTACTTCTAGTTCACATACATGCAGCCTATAAGTTTCAAAAATTAAGCATACATTTATCCATCCATCAAATAATCCACATAAACAGGAAAATGGTAAGGAACAACTCAATTCTATAAAGTAAATAGTAACTCCTAAAGTGAACTAAACGTTCTCTCTCGTGATAAAATAAATGCAATAGATAATAATCATAAGGGTGAGATGGGTGTGGAACTACTCGTCATCATTAGTGGGGAACGTGAGCTCGCTATCAGCGGCGTCGATCTCAATCTCTTTCGCCTCATTGTTTCCTCATGCTCCTTCTCGTTAATCACGTCAACCTCGTTCATGTCAGCATTCCAATCTATAAGCTCCTCATGTGCCTCCTCATCTTGGTTTTCAACTTGGTCTTGCTATCTCCTTGGTCCTCGTTCAAGCCCATGTCCGGAAAGAAGAGAAAAGGAGTCTCGGAAGTGTTCTAGACCGCGCATACACTCATAATCTCAACGGTAATAAGTTTAAAGAATTTAAGGCAAGTATGTAACATGAATAAACTGACAAATTAACAAGTCTCGGCCACATAGCAACTATCACTTCACAAATAATATGGATTAGCAAACAATCACACCAAACATTTAGGAACGTAGAAGGAAAACACGACTATGTTAACCCACATCCCCGACTTGTTTAGTTTTAATTCCAGTTTTAGTTATCCTATGTCCATTTTAAATTTTTGAAAAGCTTCCAGTTATTTTGAATCTTTATTTAATAGAAATCGAGAAGTCGTACTAGCGTTGGAACCGTCGGCTCTGATACCAACTGAAACAACCCGGAACCTACGGTTCCTTGCTAGTACAACTTAACGATATCCAAGAGTGTTTTATTGACATTAACGTAAAGGAGAAACCCTCCTTACAAAGTTTTAAAAGGAAACAACGATGACAAAGTTTGAATTCTCAAAATACAACTAAATGTTAACATTTTAACTAGGTGATTCCTAGCTTCTTATTTGCCTTCATCTACGTGTGCGCATTCCCCCACCTTTATTCATAACCTGCGGGTTTTCAAATGGCAAAAGCCGACGCAGAAAAACATTTGTCAGTGAAAACTGAGTAAGAAATATACCACAATATGTAAAACAGAGTTTTTGGCTTAAAGAATGAAAAGAGAGTAACTGAAGAGATTCCACATTTAAACTTATTAGTTGAGCTGAGGCGTATTAGAGCCCAGCGGGTAACGAATGCCCACAGAGAGGTCACGATGCAATAATATCATCACACATGTACCTCTTGGGATATCACAGTCCATCCCAATTCACCCAGAGCGTTTGTAGGTAGCCCGACACTACCCCGCCCATCACATAGCTAAAGGACCTTAAGTGTCGACACCCCTATACTGTTTTGACCCACACATGCATAGGTAGTACTCTATAGCTTTCACAATTTTATAAACCCGTATAGGGTAGGGTATGAAACCCTAGGAGGTTCGTCTCACGTGCGCCTCCGGCCGTAGCCTTCACACACATCCTCTGTACATCGCCCCATTTCATTTATCGTTCATTTATATTCCACAAGATCATTTTAGAAACATCGGTTCGAAATCCAGAAGTAACCACATATCTTTCAAAAGAATATTTGCAAGAGAGATTCTCAAATTTTACGACTTTAAACCGTTGTTTGAAACACAAGTACACACGCCAAGAAACATTTTGATAGTTAAAGTATTGTGCGCATAAACTTACCTGGAAATGAGGTGAGAACTTCACTCACACAAGCTAGCACTGAACTAGTAGTAGGGGTCCTCGATGAACTCGCCTCCTACGAACTCGGTATCTACAATAATCACATAATCCTATATTAACACATATACATCACACAACAAATTGCAATTAAATTTTTCTATATGAAATGCAAGTGAAATCCCCAATTAATTCCCCAAACAAAAATATATTATACTAGCTATAATTACACGTTTAGAATATTAATTAAAATAAGAAAAAATAGTGGCTTATAATTATAAAAGTAATTTTTGAGGTAAAGAAAACTGTATTTGATGCTCTAGAATATTTATTTAATTTACTGAGGTAGAATTATATACACAAAGATAGCTATAATAATTTTAAAGTTTAGATAAATGAAAATGGGAGCTTAAACTAAAGTTAAAGCTTAACTATTCTTATTATAAAGTTATATTAACGAAAAGCATGTTATAAGTGAAAAGAATTTATTTTGCGAATAAATCGAAAACATGATTATTTAGTTGTTTAAGAAAATATAGTATAAATAATATACACTTATAAAATACTATTTTAATTTGATTATAAAGTTGCATATTTTTTTTTAAAGGATCATTAACTTACATTTGATAATATATATATATATATATATACATATAAGAAATACTAAATTATATTATGCTAAAGAAAATAACTTAAATTGCATTTAGTTGATATACAATCAGCCCCCTAAACAGTTTCACTTCATACAAAGGCCTACCCCCAATTTTTGTAAAAAGACACTTTTACACCCCCTGCTTTTACAAACAAAACCAACCCAATTTCTTCTCAAACAAAACCCATCTGTAACATTTGTTCCTCCACAAATCACACCACAACTATGATTTTTCATGACTTCAAGTGAATTAGATGGTAGAAAAGTCGAAATTGGAACTTAAACGAGATTTGGGGGTTTACCGATTGAAAAGGACGGAGGGGGAAAGTGGAGGCGGCGGTGACGGGTTCCTGCCGCTGCTTGGGGTTCGCCGGAACAGAGGGAGGCGAACGGTGGTGGTGATGGCGGACGAACTGAGGAAGGCGGCGTCGGGGGTTTCGGCGACGCAGAGGGACGACGACGGCGGGCTGGGTTCGCCGGCGGTTCTCAGGTTCGTCGGACCTGGTTCCGTCGGCCTGGGTCTTTTCTCGGCGCCAACAGAGAGCAGAGGGAGATGGCGAGGGAGAGGGACAGAGGCGAGAGAGAGAGACAGAGGGTGAGAAAGAGACAGAGCGCGAGAGAGAGACGAGTGAGAGCGAGAGATTGAGGTTGGGTGTACTGTAAACCCAATCGGAAAAATTGGATGTTCAATCAGTGAAATTGATGCAAAGATTTCATCTTTGACTTTGATTGGCGGAAATCATGACGGAAATTAGGAGAGGGGAGGTCAAAATTTTTTGGGTTTGCCGTGGGGTGTTTCGCCGGAAACTCAGGAGGAGATTTCTCCTGTAAAAATGGAGATGAGGTAGAGGATGAAGGAGGAAGGTTAGGGTGTTGCGGGCACACGGTATGACGCGGTGGTTGGTTACGTAAAAGTTATTAAAAAGACACGTTTTGATCACGCTATTATTATTATTATTATTATTATTATTATTATTATTATCTATTATATAATAATAATAATAATAATAATAATAATAATAATAAAACAACTTTTAGTGAATGAAAACAACTTTTGTAATTTCAAATAATGGTCCGAAAAATTCGTTAAACTCCCTAAAATACCCCCTAAAATATCGGGGTATTACATCCATAAAACGAAATTGGTACTATCTAATTTAAAGGATAGTAAGTTATGAATGTTGGAAAGAAGATAGAGCAGCGGCGAAGCCGTCGGAGAAGAGAGAGCCATAAGGCTCTGATACAATGAAAACCGATCTGGGGTTTTGACCCTTTACAGAGTGAACGGCGAAAAACGGAGAGAAAGATGAAGAGATCGTATTGATTGAATGAATGAGAAAACATAATACAAGAGATGAATATATATGAAGCTAATACAACGGTAGGATGTACGAACTAAAGGATCCAACAGTTACAGATCAATTAGGGTTTTCATATAGCGGAATGGGCTGAAGCTTTATGAAGCAATGGGCTTGTGTAAGCTCTTGAGGCCCAAGGCAGTGAACTGGGCTTAGGTGAAGATGAATTTGGCCCAGTTGTCTTGATAGAAGCCCAGATGTCTAAATAAAAATAAGGTAAGAATTTGATAAAGTTTGTATGGCCTTGTAATGCAATGTTTATTCTACAACACCATGTAATAATTACCAAATTCTACAAGTATTTTGCTAACCAAATCGCTAGGTTCGTATAATATCCAATTACAGTTTTAAAGAATTGGCTTGAACGGAGGGTGTATCTTTTATTACTTCTATATCGGTTGTTACAAAAAGACTAAGTTACAACCAATAAAATTGACGTTACAATCCCTGATTGTATTGCAACAAGAAATATGTTTGCCCAACCACGCACTCAAGGCGAGACACATAAAGGTATACCGATAAGAAATAAGATTGTCGTGTTTAGGGTGTCTAACTATATCAGTAGAAGGGTTATATATGCCACTAAGGAACATGTGATATGAATTACTACTATTAAGCATTAACAATACACTGTAACAATAATCGTTTATTGCTTTTATATGGACTGTTACATCACACCCGGTAAAGTTGATATTACAATGTTTCTACCGTAGTAACGCACATAATTTAGTGTCATTGACTACCTTTACTTCGGCTGTTACAGTATATACCTACCACTCAGTCCCAGCTCTTGCCAACCATCCTGAATGTTTGGCTCGTATATGGGTCACTTTGACCAGGTGATTTCGATAACAAAATGATGCGATTTTTCGATAATTTTTTCACCGTGTTATAGAGCAACTTATACTCTACAACACCATGAAAAAATTATCAAAAAATTACATTACTTTGCTATTCAAATCACTGAGTCAAAGTGACCCGTAAATAGTGCTAAAAGTCAAATTGGTGTGGAAGAACTGGGACTGAGTGGTATGATGTAATTTATTTTTTCGCGTGAATGGCTAAAAATTTGATAATGGTGATAATATTAATAATAAATAATCTACCCTTTACAGATATTTTATACCAATTATGGTGCATGATGGAATCTTCATGAATGAACCTGCGTTTAAATCCAGCCCACGAAAATCACGGTAGCCAGAAAGTAAATTACTTCTTTAACCGCATTTAGATTTATAAAATGTCTGATCATAATCTGCAAAACTAAGAGGACCGAGGGCACATCACATCATTATATATTCATTAGCCAGTCCATCTACTAAGAAGACTGGCATCAATCTCTGGAAAACAAAATAGTATTAAGCAGAAGAAGCACTTCTTGGCTCGCGCAAGTTGAATTTTAATTAGTCGGAAACAGAAACTGGTATGGGCTATCTTTTAGACGATTTGCTAATATTTCCAAAATCAGTTGAATCAAACTTACAACTATATAATTCTGAAAAAAAACAAACGTACAACTATATATTATTTTGAGGTTTTTTTTCCATTCTTTTTATACCTTTTGGTATATATTGGTAAAGCAAGCATACCTATGTTTTGTTGAAGTGTACAGAGAATATTTACTATAGCAATTAGTACTAGTGAAGCGATCATAGTAGAGTCACAAGTTGTAAGCATCAGCATCCTTGGTTGGTACTTTTCTCTTACAATTATTGTTTACAGAGACCATAATATCTCATAAAACTTTACAAATTGTTAAGAAGTTATTTGTTTTCTTTTGAAATTTTTAGGATGATTCGTTGAATATTGAGTTCGCAATACTTCTACTTGCTATATCTGTTTAATTCAGTTTTTTCTTTTCCTTCTCCCTGGTGGACGCTTTTCTTATCCTTCAAAGCGCAGTTTTTACATGATAAAGTTTCATCGTCATCATCATCATATTATTATTATTATTATTATTATTATTATTATTATTATTATTATTATTATTATTAAAAACATTATCATTATTATCATTATTATTTCCCTCAAAAGTTTTTTTTTTTTTAAATGGAATCCATTGGATTAATGGTCAAACACGGCACTTTGGCCCAATAGGTCATTGTACAAGGCTTCGCAAGCCCAATCTGGTGGATGTGTTTTCCACGTTTGTTCACTATCTAAGCCCAAGCCCATTAGGGCAAACAGATGAGCCGGTTTATTTTCTTCTCTCGGTACATGAACCGTCTTGTGGCGGTTTGTTGACTGTAGATACATTCCACATTCTTCTAGGTGGTTCTCCACTTCTGTGTTGTCAAGCGGTTCCTTTTCCATTTCTCTGTTCTTCATCTCTCTTGCTAGAGAGAGAGAGTCCGTTTCGATTAGAATTTGCTTCAGATCCAATTCCATGGCGAGCTTCGCACCCTCTGTAATTGCTTTAGCTTCTGCAGCTTTTGCTGAAATTGCAAAGGGGATGGGTCTGGAGCGTCCGGCTATGAAGATTCCGTTGTCATTTCTTACCACAACTCCGATGGCTGCTTTCCGGTTGATCTGGTTCCATGCAGCATCGGTGTTGATGGAGAACCAGCCCTCCGGCGGTAGCCCTCTTACCGTCGAGGTGGGTTTTGGACAGATCTGAGCCGACCCGTCAGTAGATCTGACATGCATCACCTTAGATAGTTCATCTAATCTCTGGGTAATTTTAGCTATGACCTGGGGAAAATTTGTTTTTGTTTTTGAAGATTTGATTGTTCCGGCTATTCCAAATTTTCCACACTAACATGCACATCTTCCGTCTATTCTCTTGATTTTCGTGTATGAACGTTGCCGGAAACCAAACTTGAAAAGGCCCTTTGATTTTACTGAGAAATTCAGTACCAAACAATTTTTTCCAGCACTTTCGTGCTAAATCACACTCTAAGAAGAGGTGTGTTTCTGTTTCGACGCCTGTTTGGCAGATCTCGCAACGGGGGTCAAGATCGATTCCTCTTTTGTTAAGATTGTTCCTAACTGGGAGGCCACCATTGATTGCTCTCCAGATAGGATGCAAATATTTCTTTGAAATTTGTTGATTCCAGAACAGTTTCCACCAATTGATTTGTGGATCAGAGGTTGTCCCAATGGGATTCTTGTCTGCTCTGTCTCTCTGCTGTGATAGTAAACTGTATCCACTTTTGACCGTATACTTGCCTGTATCTGAGAAGTGCCAGATTAGTCGATCTGGTAAGTTAATTGCAGGGATATCGATTCGTTTTATTTCTCTTCTATCTTCTTCCCAGAAGAATTTGTTCAACAGCTCTTCATTCCATTGACGGTCTTCTGTAATCAGGTCTGCAACATGAATTACTTGTCCACTGTTGTTTGGGGTGAAAGGATTAAAGAAATGAGGTCTGAACAGCCAAGGGTCCTCAAAAGCGTTTAATTTCTCCCCGTTACCCAGTCGCCATCTACAACCACTGAGGAAAAGCTCTTTACTCGAAAGAATACTTTTCCACAGATAAGAATTATCCTCCCTTTTCTCTGCTTGTAGTAGGCTTGTATTCCTAAAATATTTTTGTTTTAATACCTTGGCATGCATTGCTTCTGGATTCATCAGTAGTCTCCATATCTGTTTCCCTAACAGAGCCGTATTGAACATCTGCAGGTCATGGAAACCAGGCCCCCCTTCTGCTTTGTGTCTCTTCATTCTCTTCCACGAGATCCAGCTCATTTTTCGGTTTTTATCATCCGTTCCCCACCAAAACTTCGCCATCGAGGATTCAATTTTGTCACAAAGACCTGCTGGTAGTCGGAAACATCCCATGGCATAGGTTGGTGTCGCTTCAATGACCGCTTTCAGCAGCACTTCCTTACCTGCTGCAGATAAGTACTTTTCCTTCCAAGTTCCCATTTTTGTATTGATTCTTTCGTCTATGTTCTGAAAGCTGGTCCATTTCTTCCTCCCCAGTTCTGTTGGTAACCCGAGGTATTTTTCATGCAGGGGATCCACCTTTACTCCTAGCAATTCACTCAGCTGCTTAGCTGTGTCAGCCCGGACATTGCTTGAGAACACCATCGAGGACTTGTCTAGATTCACCATCTGCCCTGTTGCTCTTTCGTATGCTCGTAACATAGTAGCTAGAGTTGTAATTTCTCCTGTATTAGCTTTGGCAAATAGCATGCTGTCGTCCGCAAAAAAGAGGTGGGAAATACGTGGACCTCCTCTCGACGCAGCTGCTCCTGTAATAGTTTTATTAGACATACAACACGTGAGCGCACGAGAGAGAATTTCACCACAAAATAAAAAGAGATACGGTGAGATGGGACACCCCTGACGAAGCCCCCGCTTGGGCATAAATTTACCAACAACCTGTCCCTTATAATTAAAGGAAAAGGAAGTAGTCGTAATGCAGTCCATCACTAGTGCAGTCCACTTTGGGCCAAAGCCCAGTTTCTTCATGACTTAAGCAATAAATGACCACTCAACGCGGTCGTACGCCTTGCTAATGTCTGTTTTAAGGGCGACTACACCTTCACGCCCTTTCATTCGTTTCCTCATAGTATGTAGAACCTCAAAGGCCGTTATGATATTGTCGGTGATTAATCTGCCTGGTACGAAGGCCCCTTGGCTATCTGAAATAATACTGGGCAGAATTATCTTCAACCTGTTGGCCATTGTTTTGGCCACCAGTTTGTAAATCACTGTGCATAGACTTATTGGCCTGAGATCCGCCGGTTTTCTGATTTGCTTGACCTTTGGAATTAGTGCAAGCAAAGTGTGATTAAAATTGGCCACACTATTCTCACCATTGAGAATTTTAACCACACAGCCACCCACTTCATACTGGAGTAAATCCCAATGTTTTTGGAAGAAAATGGCCGGAAAGCCGTCTATACCTGGAGCTTTTAGAGGTCCCATCATGTTGAGGCTTGCTGTAACATCTTCCAGACTATACGGTCTTTCCATAAACTCTCTCTGGGAATCAGAGATAGTATCAGTGATAAAGCCCAACATAAAATCAATATCACTATTGACCGGGTTGGAGCTCTCGAACAGCTTCTCAAAATGGGAGGTGAGGATCTGTATGATCTCAGCATCGTCACAATGCCAATTTCCTTCTTCATCTTCCAAACCCTTAATCGTATTCCGTGCTTTCCTTGAAGAGGCTTTCTTGTGAAAGAAAGCTGTATTTTTGTCGCCGCTTTTAAGCCATTGGACCTGTGATCTCTGATGCCACATATCCTCTTCGGCCATTAGAAAAGTGTTTAGGTCCTTTTTTGCCTTGCGGAGCTTCACTGCAATAGTTTTTGTTTGCTTTTGCTTCTCGAAATAAGCAATTGACCATTTCAGATCTCGGATTTTCCTTTTCATATTACCAAAGTTCTTGCTGCTCCAACTTTTGAGATTTTCGGCACATCGCGTCAGCTTGTTGCTGACAATGTCGGGGTCACTTTTCCACCCCTCTTCAATAATATTTTTGAGGTCCTCATTCTGAAGCCATGCTGCTTCGAAGTAGAATCTCCGTGGGCCTAAGACATGTTGACTTTGGTTATCCTTATCGAAAGAAAGTTCGATCGGATTATTGTCAGAAGTCGAGCTCACGAGGTGATTAACCCTTGCATTACCGTAAATGTTCCTCCAATTGAGATTGGCTACCACCCTGTCTAGCCTTTCTCTGATATTCGCATCATCATCTTGGTTGTTGTTCCAAGTAAACGGATTTCCAACAAACCCAAGATCTTTTAGGCGACACTCCATGAGTGTTGTCTTGAAAGGGTTCACTTGATTAGTAGTTACATCTCTGCCCCCTTCTTTTTCCGTTTGCGACATTACTTCGTTAAAGTCGCCCATCACGCACCATGGGGCATCCCCGTTTGGCTTAAGGCGACGAAGTACATTCCATGAGTGTTTTCGTTCAGATTTTTCCGGGTCCCCATAGAATCCCGTGAAAAACCAAGCATTGTTATCATTCAACCAGCGAACTTTGCAATGAAAATCAAAAATGGAACGATGAATTATTTGTACCTCTAATTGATCGTCCCAAAGGAGAGCAAGTCCGCCACTTCTTCCGATGCAGCTGACATACTCACCATTTGCATACCCCACCTTTCTTCGAATAGTATCCATCTCGTTCTCGGACCTTTTCGTTTCCATTAAGAAAACGAGATTTGGGCGGCGTTCCTTTACGATATCGCAAAGGGTTATAACGTTGCAGGGGTTGCCCAGTCCCCGCACGTTCCAACTAAGGACGCTCATTGTTCTAGGCGGAGCTGCTCAGCAGCCTCCGCCTCTGGTTCAGTTGGTTGTTCAAGATCCATATCATTTGCCGCCACCATATCTGTAACTTCCCTGGCTGTAGTGGTGGTATCCTCAGGCAGGTTTGTTTGTTTTTCTGCGTCCTCATGATCATCATTTCCATTGCAGCTTCTTTTGCCCCCAATCAATGCTAACCCATCATCGGTGATAATCATCCGAGATTGGTCAGACTTTTTCATTTTCATGGAGTTCGGATCTTCATCTTCAATGTTCTTCCCCATTACTTTATTTCTGGCCCGGTCTTTAATGTTGATACGTTTTTTCCTTTTCGTGCTATCATTCGCCCCAAATTGCGTGATACTTGGGGTATTCCCGCCAGAACTCGGGAATGGATTTGGTAATTTTTGACTTGACCTCAAAGTGCTCTCCTTTGTGAATGATAATCATGCCGGATTGAAAATAGGGGCGCTGATTGGGGGACTCGATTCTTGATTAGTCAAGATCGATTTGCCTTTATCCCCCTGATTTGATCCTGGTTTGGATTGCCATTTTTGGTAAACTGCCTTGTCACCAAATTTTGACGGATATTTTCCGGAATTGACTCCAGATCCCAATCGCATAGTGTCGGAATTACGTTTCTGCCCTTCTCCTGCTTGCCGCTTTCCCGCCATGGCAGTTTGATCTTTGGTCTTCCTCTTCTCCGATCGTTTGCTTAGAACCCATGGGCCAAACTCTGGGTTCTGATTCGATTCCACCATTGAAGTACGTTTTGGAAATTGGTTAGTGGTATGGTCTACCATCCCACACCATTGGCAGACTTGGGGAATCCTCTCATATCTGAGATTGACCCAATATTTTTCTCCATCCTCTATATTCACGAGGGCTCTCCGGCGAAGGGGTCTATAGGATTTGATTCGGACTTTTGCACGAATGCATCGGTCCTTCTCCTCACCATCCAGATGGGCTATCACATTATCAACTTCGCCGATTGATGCCGCTATCACTTCCCCCACATCTTCATGGATCAAGTGAGTAGGCAAGCCATGGACTTGAACCCACACCCACAGATCTGTGAAGGTAGCTTCTGTTGGCTTCCTTTTGATATCCCACTCCCTTAGCAACAGGAGTTGGTTATCAAAGTTCCATGGTCCTCCATACATAGCTTCTTCCATCGCACTTTTTGTACTGAATCGGAAGATGAAGGTGTTTAGATCAGCAAACAGTACCTTCAAATCCTCATCCGGGCACCATAGCCGACGAAACAGTTCTTTCATTTCCTGGCCATTGATTTTGGTGTCTCCCACGAACCGTCCTATCAAACATAACTTCCAATCTTCCTTCACTTTCTCGCAGATCTCCTTTCGCACGACCACTTCTGTTTTTTCTTCTGGGGAGAGTTGAATCTTGTTGATCCAACCATCATCATCGAACTGGTTAGCCATTGACGAGCCTTTGACTTCTTTCTCTAGAGAGAGGTTTCTAGAGAGAGAAACTTAACCTAGCATCTACATTTCCCTCAAAAGTTACTATCATTATTATAATGTTGTTGAAGTTGTCAAAAATGTCACTACTCTTTCCAAAAAAATATCAGTAAAGTTTCATTTTTTTTCATAGATGATATTATTTTTATTTTATTTTTTGAGAAGATAGATGAGATTCCTTTTCTTTTTTGGATAAAAAAATTATAGATGTGGCCAATTTATCTAAAGGCATGTCTGTCGAGTTCCATCCAAATAATTTTTAGCGGGCTTCGTATAAATATTTGCTTTTGGGCTTAGATCGTTGCGCTCATTTGGCCCAGACCAGACTTATTATTCAAATCCGAGGACCCATATGAAATTAAGACCACACCTTAGGGGCTAAAACGGTATTAAATCGATTTTTCAAAAATTGAAATGTAAAATTGCCTTGTTGTTGTCTGTTCGCAGCAACTACTCTCTCTCTCTCTCTCTCGTTTGTCTCGACGGTGGTCTCTCTTCTTCTTCCTCATCTCAGGTAACTTTCTCTCTCTACAATCATTTCCGATTAGCTCTCTGTTTCACATCTCCTGCAATCGAAACTTCAAAAAGGCTAAATTTTGACCTCTAAAGTACCAAAATTCGAAGTTTTCGTGTTCCTTCTTTGCTGGGTTTGTGCTGTGTTGATGTCGTCACCCCAAGATTCAATTCATTTCCCAATTGTTCTGATTTCAGCGAAATTGTTAGTCAATTGGTGAATTCCGTACTGGGTCTGAACCTGTATGTGGATGTGTAGATGTCAACACCTTCAATTTCTTGATCTAGGGTTTTTTTTACTCAATTTGGGGGTTTTGGGCACTTGCTTGTGATATTGAAATTCATGTATGATGTCAGCAGAAAAGGGGATAGATTTGAGATATCTTCGAATCCATAGGCTTTTTAGTTACAAGAATTGTGTTAATTTGTGTAATCTAACTCAATTTCTTGATCTAGGGTTTTTTTACTCAATTTGGGGTTTTGGGCAACTTGCTTGTGATATTGAAATTCATGTATGATGAGAGCAGAAAAAGGGATAACTTTGGAACATCTTCGAATCCATAGGCTTTTTTAGTCACAAGAATTGTGTTAATTTGTGTAATCTAACTCAATTTCTTGATCTAGGGTTTTTTTTTTACTCAATCTGGGGGTTTTGGGCACTTGCGTGTGATATTGAAATTCATGTATGATGAGAGCATGAAAGAGGGTAAATTTGAAATATCTTCGAATCCATTGGCTTTTTATTCACAAGAATTGTGTTAATTTGTGTAACCTAACATTTGTAGGTTGTTGGCTGTAACTGTGACTGGTGGGATATACTGTTGGGTTTTTTCTTGAGTAGATGGCGATGAGAGGGAAGGTGGGAAAGCGGCGATACATGAAGCGAAGGAGTCGTCCTAAAAGCAATGAATCGGATGAATCAGATGAGGATTACACATTGGGGGAAGATGAAACCGATGAATGGGGAGATGACACGGAAGAGAGTTTAGGTGAATCTGAGGAAGAGGACGAGGATGAGAAAGTGAGAAAGGTTGGAAGATCAAGAGGGAAGAAGATTCCTAGTGTCATGAAGAAGTCTAGGGTTGGGAAGAAACCCAAGAAAAGTACCAAGTCTTACAAAGTAGATGATGAAGATGATGATGATGATGACTTCATCGATGAAGACTACGACTGTTACGAAGATGAAGATGATGAATTTGAAGAAGAGGAGGAGGATGTGAAAGTGAGAAAGGGTAGTAGATCGAAAGGGAAAAAGGTTTCTGGAGGCAGAAAAAGGAGTGGTCAAGGAAAGAAACGCAAGCGGATAAGCAATTCGCGTAAAGTAGAAGATGTCGACGATTTCATAGTTGAAGATGATGAGAATGATTACGAAGATGAATATGAAGATGAAGATGAAGATGAAGATGAAGGTGAAGATGATGATTTCAGACCAGATGACAGCGAATCAGATGACGAAGTTGAGATTATCGAAATTGACAAAATGGAAAATGTGAGAAGAAGGCCCCCCACGAAGAAGAAAAAGGGCATTCCTTCTTGGCCACAGAGGAAGAGGATCTATAAAACTCCTAAAGAGCCTGCAAGAAAGAATCCAACAGCGGCACGAGGGCAACGCAGGAAACGGACCGCATATAGCGGCGGTTCAAGCAGTGAAAAACCCCCAGTTGCGAAAGAAAAAAGTAAAAAACAAAAGAGAAAGAGAAGTTTCATTGTAGATTCTGGACCTTCTGATTTAGAGTATACCACATCTGATGAACAAAGAGAACAGGTGGTAGAGGCCAGCCAATTCTGCATGGATCTGACTGCTAGTTTGAGAAATTCGTATTCTCCAAATAAATGTCTAGGAGAAGGCTTTGTGGGGCAGCAAAGAAAACGTTCGGAAAGGAAGGGTAAAGAGAAGGTTGAAGTTGTTAAAGATGAAGCTCCAAAACAGGTCTGTGGGATTTGTTTATCAGAAGAAAATGAAAATGCTGTTCAAGGAAAACTGAATTGTTGCAGCCATTACTTTTGTTTTGTTTGCGTGATGGAATGGTCAAAGGTGGAATCTCGCTGCCCTTTATGCAAGCAAAGGTTTGTTACTATCAGTAAAAATGAAAAATCCAAAACTGGGCTCGACTTGAGAACGGTGGTCGTCCAAGTTCCAGAACGTGATCAGGTACTTGAATCAACCAATATTGATTGGGAAGAAGCCTCTTTTTGTTCTTCGTTCTAATTCGCATTATTTGTGTCTGATTTCTGAGTAACTTTTCACCTTCTCTTGCTGACTAAGGCTCCGTTTGGTTGGCAGTTAGATTTTTTGCAAAGGAAAATGTTATACTCGTAAAATTTTCTTTGTGAAAAAGTTTTCTCTACAATCATTTTCTCGTGTTTGGTTAATACTTGCCAATACAGTGGGCGGTGATGGCAGTGGCAGTGGTGGGTGGCGTTGGGGGGAGGTAGGCGGTGGTGGTGGTTCTTGGTGGTGGAGGTATTATAGTAGGAGTTGTTGTGGTGGTCCTTCACTCTCCGGAAAATGGTTCAGGGATTTTAAACGTGTAAATCATTTTACATCATTTGAGTGAAAACATTTTACAGAAAAATATTTTACCGCCAACCAAACGGAACCCAAAACACCAAAACAAGGGGAAACATCTTACATGAAAATGTTTTACCACCAAGCAAACGGAGCTCAAGTGTTTTTTCGTGCTTGCAGGTTTATCAACCATCTGAAGAAGAACTTAGGGTTTTTATAGACCCATATGAGAATGCGATATGCACCGAGTGCCATCTTGGTGGTGATGATGCTCTAATGTTACTCTGTGATGTCTGTGATTCACCAGCTCACACTTACTGTGTAGGTCTTGGACTCGAAGTCCCAGAAGATAACTGGTATTGTGAAGGTTGTAGACCAACTGCTCTTGCTTCACCTCATTCAGAAGCCCCATTTCTTACACCTAGTCAAAGAAGAATCATTAACATTTCTGATACATCACCATCTCCTGTTGTAAATGCTGCTGAAGAAGGGGCTATAGACCTTAACTCGTTGTATGTGCCTGAAACACCACAATCTCAAGGAACTGAGTCTTCCCCATTGCATAGACGCCGTGCTAGGGATTTCCAAGTGACTTCTCCGACGTCAGGAATGGGGGTTTTTACTGTGTTGGACAGGCGAAGAATGCAAGATCAGATGCGCACTTTAACTGAAAACAGGATCGAAGAATTGAGCAGGATGAATACTGGACTTCGTCGGCTGCCAGCTACAATGTTGGGGAACGTGCAGGTACAACCTCGGGAAGCGCGCCGTAGAGAATTTTCATCTCAACAAGCAAATACTCCAGAAAGACTCGCGTCTCTTCAAAACTTATCCCGAAGAAGACTCATTCAGGACCTAGCATCTACATCTGCAGCTGCTTCTTCCAGCCGGATGGTACAAACAGAACTTCCAGGGACTAGTGCGGGTATCAGTTCAAGCGTTGCTGGTGATGGCTCATCCTTGAATGGGTATAGAGAGGTAAGCGACATGAATATAAAGAAGGAACAAGTGCAATCAATGGTTAGAGGCTATTTAAAAAGCATATCCAGAGAAATGGACTTAGGTAAGTGTCTTGCTAGTGGTTTTTTCCTTTGAACTCTTCGCAGGAAAGTTATGGCCTTTCTAAATGAACTGACAATTCGGTCATAGTTTAGACTATAAACCCTAAGCTTCTCCTTATTTGCTGAACTGAATTAACTGAATGGCACCGAATGGAAACATCAGTTTTTCTTAAAATATCTGGTAATGCAGCCAGGTAATTCAAATTATGGCTTGGAGGTGTTCATCTAGAGAAGCGATCGTGAGGTTGGTTATAACTAGGGTAAAAGACATTTTCACCCCTTCCAGGTTGGGAAAGCACACTTTCACCCCTTCAGTGTGCCAAAGTTCAGAAAAATTATTCCCCAAGTTGTGAAATTGTTAGTCTGGAGTTGTGTTAGAGCATCTCCAATAGGTTATTTATATAGCGGTCATCTTCAAAATATAAATAAGATAGGACTCTATTACGCTCTTTATTTTAGCGGATAGTTATCCCGCTCACTAGTTTTAACGAGCCGGATAAATAACTTCATATTTTGTTTACCCATGTTCTTAGCGGTTATGTCCTGAATTCCTTAAAATTTTCATACAAGAAATATTGAGAATGTGTCACGTGTTATTTAGCTAATCTTTTAACTAACACTATTGGAGCACTAACTAAATTTTTACAATATCTAAAATAGAAATGTTAAATTTTCATCAAATTATAAATAACTTTTAACTAGTACTACTGGAGATGCTCTTATGTCACTAAAAATATTGGTTTGGGACAAATTTGCCTATATTATGCAAATTGCAGGGGGCAATTTGTCTCCAAAACTATTTTTAGCGACGCACTCCACCTCTAGGCTAACAGCATCAGAATCAGGGGATGTAAATTACTTGAAGTTCAGCAAACTGAAGGGGTGAAAGTGTCCTTTTCAAAGCTAGAAGGGTCAAAGTGTCCTTCAATCAAATTAGAGGGTGTGAATGTGTCTTTTACCTTTGTAACTATTACAGATTAGTAGACCAAGCTTTGCGGAGCTTCGTGTACTATTCTGATTCTTGCTTGCTTAGTAAGGCCCCTGCTGATACCACAAAAATGCAGATTTTGACTAGTGCAGACTGCAGAGTAACAAAAATGGTTTTATCCGGCATATGTATCTTGTAGAAAATTTTGCATGCACTAATGGTGCTTCTTCTAGTGTTTCAACTGTTTCTAAACCCATGTTAATGAGATCCTGCAAGTGTTTCAACTCTTCAAACTGGTTTTTCTTCCTCCACAGGTTACAATACCTTCAAGAACATGGCAAGGAGCTCCACACACACTGTTTTAGCCATGTGTGGTTTGGAGCACCGAAGGAGTGAGGTTTTCCCTGTCCAACCACCATCAAAGTGTACGCATGTAGAAGCAAGGGAAGCTGGAGAAACAAGCCTTATGGAAGGTTTCTGTTCATCTTGCTTCGATTCATTGGTGAACAGTGTTGTGAGACAGAGTATAACTGCATTTGATACATCAAGGGGCTGATGTCAAAGGCATGATACACTTTTTGTTTCTGCTCATTGACAGTTTTTGTATACATCAAGTCGACTTGTTATGTTCACCTTCCTCCTATTGAGGGATTGTGTCCAAATTGGAGTAGCGGAGTAGCGGGATTTACAAAGATCATAGGCACAGATAATTCATTTCTTGGGGTGTTTTTCTCGCGCTTTTGTCGTCATAGATTGTCAGAACATCTGTAGCTGTGTTCTCATACTTCATTTGCGTTTGAAACAGTCCTTTTGACATTGTACAAGTTTAATGGAATATTTCATCGCTCTGTATCCTGTATCCATATTCTGTTATGATTCATCCATTTTGATCTGGTGAGACCCATAAACATTCTCTTATTTTTTCAACCCTACTTTGAGTGGGAAATTATTCAGTGGCCTTGGAGGTGTGCTGAGCTCAGGGGCGGAGCTAGAGTGCGGCACCGTAAGGCACGTGCCGCACCCTAACTTCGAAAAACAACACTATTACCTCTACATTTTACAGAAATTTTCAATTATGCCCCTGGTATGACTATAAAAATGTCTTACCTTTGTTCGAAACATCCAATTGTGCCCCAGTACTTACTACTTCCTAGCTCCGCCCCTGGCTGAGCTACAAGTCTGCGTGGAACTCTTGTAAACCTGATGCTTTGAGAAGTACCAACAACAGTGATAAATCTCACTTAAGTGAGATTTAAAAAAAAAAAAAAATAGTGTACATGTGCAGTTAATCTGCAAGTACACAACTCGTTTTATGCAGCTAATTTTGCATAAAACGAGTTGCTGCGTAACTCCTATATATACCACCCTTGATTTGCTTTGAACTATATTATGCCTTTGTTGTGATAGCCCATGTTCGTTGTGGAAATGTCTTTTCTTCTTTCCCCCACACATTGGTTTGCCTTCATTTGGATAATGGTGTAGGCCTAATCGCTTTTGTGGAAACAATGAAAGTTTCCTCACTCTGATCCATGTTCCGAAAAGAGAAAAGAAGTTATTCAACAAGAATCAAAATGAGTGAACATTTAAAATCTTTGAACTTTTGACATATAAGTCACATATAATAACATGTTACATTTTTGCTGACATGTGATATATGTACTATGAGAGTTGACATTGAATCCTAAGTAGTATTGATTTTACTGACATCACGCTTCAAACAACAAACATCCGTTGTACTGTTGGTGCTCGATGTCATAAAATCTATACTGCGTATCATAAAATCAACACTGTGTGAGAGTTATTGGTCAATTCTCATAGTACATGTATGACATTGTGCAAACATATATTGAGGAAACAGAGTTGAGTAACTCTAACTCAATACTAATAAGAAGGAGCATAAGACTCGCTCACATCCAATAGAACTGCTCTCACTCACTAGGAGTAACAGCCTACTCAGTGATGAGTTTTCTTTCCTAGCTACCTATACTGGAATCGAAGAGAACTGTACGAGAATTATATGTCAAATGTTTTGAATCTATTGTTACTTATAGAGGTGTGCTGAGCCACATTACCTAATGTTCTTTTAGCAATGGTCTTAGTTTTCTCTTCTCTTTAACCAAAGACAGAACTTGATCGAGAAATGATGAATACTGGAATGAGCACATGGACCTGTTTGGGAGGTGGATTATTTGATTAATTTAAAATCCAGTTCTTTGAATGTGTGGTTATGATAAAATATCAAAAGCTGACAACAAATTATAACCACATTTCAAAATTCTGATTATAAATTAATCCAATAATCTCACTTCCGAACAGCGCCAATGAATGCATTGAAACTGCCTAGCAGAGTCAGCCAGCAGGAAGAAATCATACAAAGAAAACCTCATCGGAATATCTCGCATTTTATCTTAACCGTTAATTATTAAAATAGAGAAAAGATACAAAGTCACGCTCGATCCAGCCTAACTACTGAACTCCACATTCAACATAGATTACATTTATTACTTACTACAACCTTATTTTTCTCACTTGTTTGGTACATAAACATGGTACAAACAAGCACAGGCTCAGGCAGGGAAGCTCTTTGGCGGCTGTTGATAAGGAACACCAAATAGGGGCATTGATCTCAACTTCATTCATTCATTCATTCATTCATGAGTTGTCGTCATCGAAAATGGTGGACATCAACAGACCTTGAGCAAACTCGGACCTCCTAGCCTTCTCCTTCTGATCTTTGATCGACAAAGGAGCAGATTGAACAGTCCTGTGAAACAAAACCGGATTAGCTTCTTCAGAAAAGTTTAATGACGCAGCACGTGCAAATAAAGACAAAAGATAACCTAAGCTTCTTATGCATTGCATAGTATGTCTATGATAGACATATGTGATCCAAGAGTTTGACACGGATACATGAGTACACTGAATGTGTATTAAAAGATACTAACTATTATAGGTGTCCGATAAGATGACAATGTGATCTTAGACATGATGGTGGCTTCTAAAGGAAGTAACAAGACAAATATATGTATTAAAAGCTTCTAAAGTAAGCTTTATTTCAAAAATGAACTAACCTATATATGTACTACTCGCGTGTATCGTACTTGGATGGCTGATAAATGTTTGACTTAAGTAAGCTTTATTTCAAAAAGAATCTAACCTATACATGTCCTGCTCATGTGTATCGTACTCGTACTTGGATGTCAGTTAAGTGTAAACCCTAGCCCATAACCGGGCTATACATGTCCTAGGCATTTGTATTTTGTAAAAGTTCTTGAAACATTGAAAACTAACCACCAGACCCCCACAATGTCTTCACCACCCTTTCTTTCTATCCCTCTTCCGATGGATGGTCTGTAAACCCTAGCCCATAACCGGGTTTGATTTTTGTGTTTCAAGAAATATGTATTTTTATTTGTTCCTACAAAATTATCTAAAGGGGTAGGTACAACTAATAGGGTGTAACTGAGAGGTGGAGGTTGAAGATGGATTTGAGAGGGGGCGTATCTTCACGTCTGTAGGTTGGTGCCGAGTCTTGCGGCGGTGGGTTCTGGTGGGTCGCGGTTGGAAGCAGACGCCTTTAATAGTGGGTTATGGTTTAATTGGGTGGTAGACACAAAAAGGTACTGATTTTAAGAGTTTGGGTGAGGTTGGCCGGAATCAATGGCCGACGGAGCCTTGTCGTTGGTGCTAATATTACTGGCGTTTTCTGGATGTGGTTTTGCTGAAAGTTATGGCCGTTTGAACTGGGGTAGTTGGGTTTTGGGGAGGAGGTAGCCGATGGCGGCGATGACGGGTGTCGATGATTAGATGGTGAAAGTCGCAGGCTTTCAGGCCGACAGCGTTGGCTGAATTGAAGAGAGAGATGGATGGGGGCATATTAGTTTTCGAAGTTTTTTGAACTCTTAGAAAATGCAAATGCCTCCCTCTAAAATTATTCCGTCCAAAAAAAGAGATATCAGTCAGCTATGTGTACTTTGCAACAAATTGAAAGTATGGGTACATGGATGCTGTAATTGAAACTATGGATGCAAGATCCACACGAAAGTTGAACTATGGGTGCCACCAATTTTGCCAAAAAACTAACCTATATATGTCCTACTCATATCGTACTTGGATGTCGACTTAAGTAAGCTTTATTTCAAATATATATGCCCTACTCACGTGTATCGTACTTGGATGTCAGATAACTTACTGACTTAAGTAAGCTTTATTTCAAAATAAAACTAACCTATATATGTCCTACTCATGTGCAAGGGTGGAGGTAAGAATTACGAAGTACTAGGGCACCAACCTCAGCTTTAAATGAAAATGGGGCACTTCCATAAATTTACCAAGGGCACCACTGAAAATTTCGGCTAAAAGTAGGGGTATAGATGTTGTTTTCCAAAATTAGGGTGCGGCACGTGCCCCACTGTGCCGCACTCTAGCTCCGCCCCTGCTCATGTGTATCGTACTTGGATGTCGACTTAAGTAAGCTTTATATAAGAAAAACTAACCTATCTGGGGGTCATAAGCAGTGTCGCCTAGCATTCTACTCAGTTAAGTCTGCTAAATATAACAACAATTTTCTTTACATAATGCTGGTGCAACCAGCTTCTAAGCAACAAAACCTAATTGCATCTCTGAAGCCGTGATTTATAAACCTCAAACACCATTTTTCAGTCAATTATGCAAAGTTAACAGAAGAAGAGAAAGTTGAACTGGAGAAACAGAGTACACTATGAAAAGGGTTTGACATATCTAGTTATCTCGAGCAGTTCCAGATTTCCAGGCAGCGCATTCTCACTGCAAAAAGTAGGTGGGCGATGTAACAGGTACCACCTCTCTCGGGATAGAGACGAAGAATGCCTACTTGGTTCAATCACAGAAACCAGTGCAGAAATTTTTTTATACCGTCATTTCGTTAGCTGGGCTTCAGTCAAAGTTG
The DNA here is from genome assembly GCA_023055425.1 of Linanthus parryae. Taxonomy (NCBI): domain Eukaryota; kingdom Viridiplantae; phylum Streptophyta; class Magnoliopsida; order Ericales; family Polemoniaceae; genus Linanthus; species Linanthus parryae. The sequence goes on from JALGPY010000002.1 coordinate 8,460,884, forward strand.
AACTTCCATTACATTTTTCAGTAGTTATTATATAAGATTACTAGTTATTGCCACAAAATCTAGATTACATACAATTTCAATATGTTTATATCTAAAATTATCTTAAATATATAATTTATATACGAGATCTCATGACGCTCTCAAATATAACTTTTTTAGAATTTTTGCTTTCGCGCTCCCGCTCCGAGACCCGAGTGACTTTGGTAGGAACCTCATCGTGTTGAAAAATCTAAAGGAAATGTTGATGCGGTGGAGCTTCGACGACAGCAAAGAGAGTTCTCTGTGACTAGTGAACTGGATTTGGATAAATGCCAGGTTGTTTACTTACGGCGAGGAACTCAACACATAATATACAATTCATGAATGTTTAGGTCATTATCTAAAGAGGTCTCTTACTCCCTACAGATCGAGACATGCTGTAGAGTGCATGATGATTTCCATACAGGATGTCTCCTGAAATAAGGTGGATTTTAAGGTGAGTGTTTAAAGTAGAACTTGCGCAGGTAGGAGGATGTGGAAAAATTCAATAAACAAAAAACCTGAACGGACAAAAAAGATGGACAGAATTTTCCTCAGCCACTAATATGATAACACTAGGCAACTTGACCCACTATTATTTTTCATCATCAGCAACTTCCTTAATTCAAGTTCTTATTAGATGTGTCTAAAACACTCCTCTCTTCACTGTATGTCACATGTAACGATCGTGTATTTTACCATCTGGTGGTTAGATTTTGGGGGTTAGTTTCTAGGCTTGATCTTTATTAAGAAGTTTAGGGTTTCTAATTAAGAATTAGGGTCAAGAACTACTTATTTTAGTGTTTATATTGTATTGTGCATTGGGTTACATGTACTGTTGCAACTCCCAATAACTTATCACAGGTTTACGTCCCATTTTCTGTCAGGAGGATTCTGTTCGCCTAGCACAGTTCTTTAATAAATGGACGAGACAGTTTGGGATTCACCTATAACGACACCAGACCAGAAGTTATATGAGAGGTTTAGGACGATATGACTTGGTAATAAGACGGGAATAAAGAACACTTTAGCGCATTACAGAGTTACGAGAGAGCAGATAAACGACATTGCAGGTTTCTAAGACCCTTCAAGTCGAAGAAAGTTGGAGGCAGAAAATTGATTATGTAACAATAGGTGACCCTGTTTGATATAAGGCTGACCTGGAGACAGGTTTTAGGTGACCTGGAGGAGACAACAGTCTTGAAACTGGCGCTTGTACCTAAGGAAGAGTATTTAGGCTGTTTGGTAAAACTTAAGTCACCTGGAGCGGGAGCGGAAGTGCAAAAGTGGCTATTCCTCAAAAGGAGTAGGATTCAGAACCCCATCAGGGTGTATATAATTAGTTTATTATTGATAAGTATAAATATATATACATATATATATATCATCAATTATATGATAAATAATTATCAAAAATGGGACTTAATAGTTTAAAAATCTAAATAGTGAAGTATCTAGATTAGCAAAGAGAACTGAAGAGCTGATATTTTGGGATTTGTAGTTGTAGGATTGAAATGAAGGCTTTCCTCTTACAGAAAAACATATTCTCTAAGTTGTGGTATGGACCGTGGAGAATAGGGTTTGAAATTGCCAGAAATGCTTCAGTTCATGTTTGCTCACTTTGCTGTTGAAGTTCTACTATGAATAGGAATGTCTCAGAAGAATCAACCACATGTGGGACGAAGATCTAATTAGCAACTCATAACATATAGACCACACTCAGTCCCCACTCATTTTGCTGCTGAGTTCATGCTTAAAGAGAATAGAGGGTTTGTGAAGACAAGTTCGGGTGATAAATTTTTCATACACAAGAGCTTTAGCTCGGATTCACCTGCACTCTTAGTATAAAAGTGTTTGCAAGGCTGGTTTTTGTCCCACATGGATCGGAAAGAGCTTTCTACTGAAGTTTCTTATAGAAGGCCTCCTTGGTTAGTATTGTGAGAATTCTACAAAGAAATGATGACTAGAGGAATATCAGAATGTAATAAGATAAAAGGATGGGCTACCTTTATGGGATAGAGAAATTGAAAAAACTGTCTCAGGCACATGGTTTGCATGGAAATTTGTATTACATTACTTATCTTAGTCGAGATTTGAAACCAAAGTGCCGTACAACTGTAATACCTAACCTTGCAAATTATTTCACTTATGCAGTACAAACAATACCTCAAAGTAGAAGGTTTCAGGGATGAAACTAGGATTCCGTGTAGGAGGCTTAACATAAGACTTGAATTCACTTACTATGATAAATGGCTTAACATAAGACTTGTGTTACTTGAGTTAACTAGAAAAGACAATTCGTGTTAATGTGTCCCCAGGGGCGGATCCAGGAATTTGTTGGAGTGGGGGCTTAAAGTCAAAATTAGGCAAATATAGATAAATGAGTGGGGTTAAACTATAAATTCTAAAATGTGTGTGGGCGCTAAATAATAATTTATGTGAAAATTAGGGGTAAAATTGCAAATTTCAAAAATTGAGTGGGGGCTATAGCCCTTACCAGTCCCTATGCAGGTCCGCCCCTGTGTGTCCCTTTAATGAAATCATTCGGACAGTTTATTAATGCTAGGTAATGAGGACTAAAGTGGCTTAAGACCATGCCCAATACCTCAGGAGTTCTCCACTCAGTAACAAATGATCAATTCCCTAATCATCAAACGACTCAGGTGAAGGGAGGTTTCATCACACTCGGAAAAACACTCTACTTCATAGTTCTGGAAATCATTTAGGCAAAAGTGCAGTGCGGTACCAAACTTTCGGACTTTGTTACAAGTTGGTACCCACATTTTCAATTGGGTAAACAACACTTGAAAACCCCTATATTTAAGCTATAAGACACTATGCCCCTTTGAGTTTTGGATAAAGACACTGCCCCCTTGTGTGCTCCTTTGAGTTTTGGATAAAGACACTGCCCCCTTGTGTTGGTCAAACATTGGGACAGTTAACACCCCTCCGCCTTGATCCGTTGCTCAAATATGACACCATTTTTTGTGACATTTCTACCCCCAGTACCACCGCCGCTGCCAACAACAACACCAACACCACTCTTAGCACCACCAGATCCTCTCTTTCTCACTCTACACCAAATTACACCCCCACCACCACCAGCTAATCTTTCTCACTCTACAACTAGCCTCAGAAGAACATCACCCTCCTTCCCCCCAATCACCCTCAAACGATGTCATCCACCAACTCCGACCACCGCCAGGAACACATCATGGACCGCCATGAACTCCGGCTTGACCACAAACCCCTAACCCATAAGCACCCTTCTATGTCTCTAATAGATCAGTTCTGAAACAATTGAGCCCCGGATTAATTGACTGGCCAATCACCGAACAGAACCCAAACTCAAACCCTTCCCTTTCCGTTCACCCACCACTGAACAGAGCACCGACACCAGCCCTCAGTTGACAAACGAATCGACTCCAATTCAGCCTCACCAACCCATCGTTCAACTCTGAACTGAACTAAACTCTGACCAGAAACCAGGCCCCGCCGCCGCAAACTCCCGATTGAAAGCCCCAATTTTCAACTCCAATTCCATCAACCATCAGTACCACCTCGTCATAAATACCGCCAATTCAACCCTTCAGGATCCTAACTCAATGCTGCCACCGTGTCTCTTTGACTTCTCTGTTTGAACCCAAATAATACCGTCACAATCCTGCATCACCACAGTACACACAGCCTTGCCCACCATAGCCAATTTTGAATCAAACCCGAAAACACTATCATCTGTGTTTGGGACTGGTCGAACTCAGATTCAGATAGGGTTTGTGCCAAAACTGGGTTCGAGGTCAATTGTAGAGAGTTGTGGGTAGTGGATTCGAGGTCCAGTGGAGGTGTTGGGTTTGAGGTCAAGTGGGGGTCAAAGGTTCCGCTATGATGTAGTTGGTAATTGGGGTGGTTACGGTGTTGATTAAGGAAGCCGAAGGCAGTACGGTGTTTGGGTACAATAGTTGGTTTTTATCTACTCTAAGGAAAGAGAGGGTACAGTGTTGGGAGAATTTGTGGTGTTTAGGTTGTCCAACAGGGTGGGTGGCTATGGTGGTGAGGAGATGGAGGGAGAGAGAGTGAGGGACTAGGGCTAGAATAGAGAAGAAGAAGATGATGAAATGGAAGGAGAAAAGACAATGAGTTGTGTTGAGTTATAGTATTGTTGTGATATCTTGGTATAGTTGTCTTTGCACGAGCTCCGTTTGACTCCACAAGTTAGGAGGGGCAATGTGTCTTTATCCGAAACCCAAAGGAGCAAAGTGTCTTTGTGCATAAAGACAGGGTCAAAGTGTCTTTTACCCATTTCAATTTTGACACCAATAGTACCCAAACTTTGATTTTGTTACAAATTTGGTACCAGCCCTTGAATCATATTTCATTTCTGCCCATAATTTTATTCAACGTGTTTTCATACATGCAATATTTTTCACAATTACCAAATACCCCTTTGTTACACCTAAACAAACACCACCATCGTCACCACCACACTACCACCACTACCTTCACTACCACCACTAGGCCCACCACCTAACCCTCAATCACCACCACAACACAACTTCACCAATTACACCCTCAGCTTCTTAATCGCACCATCAATTTTCCATGTGATCCACCTACAAAAAACAAGAGTCCCGTGCCCCTAATCACCACCAGATCCTATCGAAGGCCACAACCCCAAATCTCCATTAGTTCTATAAAACAGACCTGAAATCCACTCTAACCAACCATCGCAGCCCTCAGTCGCCCAACCACCAAATTTCCATCTATTTCTCCCTAACCACCACAAGTCCACAACCATCATCACTGCCCATGAACCCCAGACTCATCGTCTCCATCATCACGACCAACAACCTTCACCACCATCAGCAAATATTCGAGCGAGCACAAGCCGCCACAGAACCACCACCATCCATCCAGACCACTATTGACCCAATGAGCAAACTAGCCAGCCAACCATCACCACGAAAACTCCCACAGTAGACTGCAACACGCTACTTGTTTTGTGCAATCCCTTATCTCAGGTGGAATCCAACACCACCAACCTCCATCCTCCTCGCACACAACTGCTGGTGTCCAAACTCCAACCACTGAACAGACCCTTCTGTTGAATTCAAATTTCCAAACAAGAACTCCAGCCACAAATAACAATCACCATCAAGGACCAACAATCCAGAATGCCTAAAAGCCACCACTGCAACCTTCACCATCGACGGACTAATAACTCAATTCAAACCATCCGAACCTAATAACCAATAAACGGTGCCAGCTGATGGCCATCAGCTAAATCAGTGGGATAACCGCAACTAATTAAGAAAATCCTCAATGGAATCCATCTGAGTTCTAAGAAATCGAATGGATAAACCATTAATAGACCCATCGACATGCAATGAAGAAAAGTCCAAAAGTGGGGTCCACCGTTGCAAATTTGCCTTTATATCAATGTTCAACCCCAAGAGAGGTTTAGAATGGTCTGTAACCTAAGTGCAAAATTACCAGAATTCTTGATTGCAAACAAACATAAATAAGTTAACTGGTTAATGAGAGTTTGAATGTAATACTTAACAATTACTTTGTACACAACACATAGAAAGCTCCTCAAATACAAAACAAAGAAACAGCCTTCTTATTGCTCCCGCCTAGAAAGCTCTTTGGGATGACTGTGGCGACATGACTATCAATCCAAATGCTTGGTGAGTAGATAAGGACCTCATTATGTTGAATATTCTAGAAGAAATTATCATGGAGCAGAGCTTTGACGAAGGCAATGGGAGTTTACAGTGACTAGTGAGCTTCATTTCATCCCAGGTGATTTAGTGCGTCAAGAGACTCAGCACATAACATGCAATTCATGCTTGTCGTAGGTCATTATCTAAAGAGGTTTCTTACTCCCTACCCTCTGAGACATGCAGTCAAGTCACCAATGATTTCCATACAAGATGTTTGATAGAAAGACACAACCTATTTCCGTAAAAATAGGATGAAATTTTGATAGACTCCAGAATTGGTTACATGTCCCTGATTTCTTGTTGACTTACAACCCATGATCAGGAAGTAACTGCTCCACAGATATTGGAACGATAGCAACACCAACTGGAAATTTATATTGGAAGTTTTAGGACTTTACTGCATAATTGTCAAATCTGGATTCAGACAGTGAATCGAAATTCTGGTCCATTTAGGATTCACCCTCCGATTGTATCGTTTCGTGGGTGAACTGAGTCGAATAGTAGGATTCGAATTGTGAATCGTAAGATTCTGACAACCATGCTTTCCTGACTTGGAGGGTAGGGATACTAAATACGAAGTAATAATGTGCATAGGAGAAAAAATCTGGTCAGCACGTGACAGAAAGTTGCAAGAAAGCAGATAAATTCCATTGCGTGTGTTCAAGACCCATCAAGTAGAAGGTTGGAGACTAAAAATTGATTGCGTAATTGTTTCAGACCGCTTTGAAATAAGGCTGAAATATTCGAGAAGCCATGCGGAAAAGCTGAAAGTGAGCTTTAGGTAGATTGGAGCCTTGCGGAAATTTGAGCGAAATAAGCATATATGAATCTAATGTTTCATTAGTTTGAGATAAAAGATGACTAAAAGTAGCACTTGTAGTCTTGTACCGAAAGCAACTAATGCACTAAGCCACTAACATTCACTTTTGAAGTTCATATGCTGATGTATCCCTTCTTTCTCCTACGTGGAAGAGAGCCCTGGGTCAATTTTAGCAAAGACCCACTAGCGACCTGTAGATCCTGGACAGGTCTTAAAGTTCAGGGTCCATTTAAGAAAAACGCCAACTTCTAAGTGGCGGATATTTTATGCCATAAATTTGCATGGGCCAAAATTGGACATCTATGCAAGACGACTAACAAATTGAGATGATCTAGGACAAGAATATGAACTATTTTTATGAGACAGAGATCAGAAACAGGAGTCTTAGCACATGATTTTTATTTTTTACAGGAATCATGTTGATCTTAGTCAAGATTTGAAACCAAAGTGCCATGCATATTGTAATTCCTGATCTTACCATATTATTTCATTTATGCCATAACAAAAGTTCCTCGAACTCGCATCATGGATATCAAACTAGGATTCTATGTAGGAGGCTCAACATAAGACTTGAACTCACAACTGAAAAATGATTGTTTATTTAGCTGTAATTAGTTACATTAACCTAGAACACACAATCCCAGTTGTTGATGTGTCCCTCTATAGATACCAATATAACGATTTATCATCCATGCTTTTAGTAGATGATGAGGACAAAGTTGATAGTGGATTAGAAATAGGAGAAAATATTACTGTAGTGGGGCATAGGTAACAGAATGACACTCCTTTGGTTGAAATTTGTACAGTAATAACTAACCAATCATAATAAACATCTCAGACGTGCTCCATTAGCAGAAACAAATGATCCATAACTCAATAAGTTTCTATTCTTCCATTTCACACCACATTGGGGGCCCTCAGACCACAATTTGAGACTAAAAGTATGTTTTATTAATAATTATGGATCTGCAATATCAAATTTCTCCAGTACCAAAGTGATAAAATATCCATACAGAATTTTTCGATTTCAAAGAACCCTTCAACTTCATGGTTTAGAAAGATCAGTAACTAAAATAGTCCGAAACTACTTGAATTCTTGAATACAAATACAATGGATCACTGAAAAGAAGGGATGTACGCCTTTAAGAAGTTAACCAGTTAATGTGAGTTTAAATGTGATATAACTCATTAACGATTTACTCTGTACACCTATTATGGAAAAAATCTGTTTTTTATTGGTTCGACCTAAATAAGTAGTTTAACACCTAAAATTTGTAATACGAAACATGAAACATAAATACAGCCTTGTAATGCCCCCCGCATAAACTCAATGATACGTTAGCATCATAGGTCTGAACTTATAGCTTGCCCAACTAATTTTCAAGCCAGGTGAGCTGCATCTGGATGGTGAGTGTGCATGTAATGTAATATCAGGGAAAATAAAGTGATGTCACTTACCTCTGCGAAGTGCTCTCATTTGTGCCTTTCTTTGCTGAAACTGTTTCAGTCCGAGAGTTAGACTGGTTACTCCCGAAATCATCAGCCATAGGCAAAATAAATGAAGATAACAATGGATCTGGAGCCGAATTGCTAGAAGAGACCACACAGGAGGACCCTCCAAAAAGGGACTGCAAATTTCCTTCTCGCAGTTCCCTCCTCAACAAAGAAAGTGTCGAGTGAGATCCACCCTTTCGGGATTTTCTCTTGCGCTGCACGTAAACATCTAGTCAAGGAACCCAATACACGATATAATTACTAAAATTGGCACAACTTCCTAGGTGTACGCAACCATGCATTGAGAGTGACAGAGAGAGAGAGAAGAGAGGAGGGCTTGAAATAAAATAAAAACTCATAATAAAGGATATCTTAAATATGTTTCCATGTTGCAAAGTAATGTGTGCAACCATGTCGACCCCCACCCGTATCGCACAAACAGGACATACCTGCATAAGACAGATCCACACTTCGTAAGCTTCACTTCAGAAAAATTTTACAAGTATAAACGACAAACACTTTTTTGCGGAAATTAAAGAACCTAACTCAGAAACCAGTAAATAACAAAATCTATATAGTACATCCTAATACGGCCAGCATGAACATCTCATATCATTTAAGTACCATATAAAGCAAACAATTTCCACCCAGCAGATGTCAATTCAGATGTACATCATATCAATTCGATTGCTCTTCAACTATCCAAACTAATTATTAGCTTCACCACAAAAATGATCAGGACGAGGACTTCCTTTCCTCAACAGCATGGCAGCAAGCAAGGCAAATCATGAATAACTAGAAAATTTTAGTCTCAGACCAGTTTACATCATTGAACACAAATAGGTTTCAGGTTCTATGAGGTACTGTAAAGCCAAATAAACATCAAAACCTATACATTCACATGAGCAAACATGCAAAGTTCCAAGTCATGAGCACCTAAAACTGAATGAAAACCTCTAAAGTCGATGAATTTATAACCAAAATCAAAATCTTTACCCCATTTTTGGCCTCTACAGGATGCTCGTCGTCTATATGGCAACATAAACCGACAATATCGAAATACTCCGAGCAGAAAGGGCAAGGGAACTCCTCTCTTATATCATCATCTCCTTCCAAGTCTTCAAAACCCATCAACATATCTACATAAAAAACAAAACCCATCAATAATTTGGAAACAAAACATGTAAAAACCTAATCTTTTCAGCTCTTGAATCCATGAAAATCAAGAAAATCAAGAAAATCAACATTTTTTGCTCACCGGATCGCGATTGGAGGGCGGACTGATAGCGCTTGGAGGCGGAAGAAAGACGAACGCCCCACGAATCAGCAGCATCCATGATTGATTATCGAAACCCAGATGTTATCAATCTCTGATTTCTTGTGGGATTTTCCAAATCCGATTAGGGTTTTGGGTTAGGTCAACTCCCGATCGTCTGATCTGTGATTTGGATTGAAACCCAGAAATGGTAGGCGATGAGAAAGAGAGGAGAGAGAGAAAAATGGGAGCTTGGAAAGGGGTAGGAGGAGGAGGAGGAAGAGATGGGCTTCGCAATCGCAGGTGAAAAAATCCACCGAAAGGAAAGCCAGATGTTTCTTCCTAGTCCTTATTTATTTATTTTTCTTTATTTATTCTTCTTTCCTTTTTTGCTTACTTTTCTGATTTTTTATAGAGGGTTGGTAAATTGAATTAGGGTAAAAGACAAAAACCACCCCTCGGGTATGGGGTATAAACAAAAACACCCCTCGTGTCCGGGGATATACAAAAACAACCCTTGTCAGAGTTAAGAGGTAACGGTTCTCTAACGGAGGGGTACAAAGATACATCTACCTTCACGTGAAAGAAAAATTACACTGCTATAAATACCCTATTCTCCTCATTGCAACCCAAGCCGCCTCTTTCCCCACCTCTCTCTCTGTTTGTCTCTCTTCAATTACCGGCAGCACCGTTCTCCCTCTCCACCGAAATCAACCACCAACCATCTCTTTCGAGATCGAAGCTTTTGAAGAAGGGGTGGGCTTCTTTATCCACCTCACTCGCACAGAGCTCTGTTTCAAAATCGGAGCTTTTGAAGAAGACACTCGAAAATGGAGGCGAGTTCCACCAGAGCTGAAGACGAGAGGCTTCTCGGAATCTCGGAGAAGGTCCTGCAGAAGCATGATCTGAACGGCTCGAAAGAATTTGCCATATTGGCTCAAGAGACGGAGCAACTATTGGAAGCCACCGGCCGTCATCGATGTTCTGCTCGCTTCCCAGAGGCAGATGCAATACCCATGACTGGTACGCCGTTTCCAGGAAACAATACACAACCACCCCTCTTCTCTCAATCAGCGACAAATAGAACGAGGATCGGGGCTGGTTGTGTTTTCAAGGGTTTTTGAGGTTACACCACAAAAACCCACTTCCTCTATCGCTTCTCTGGTTCAATCGACACTAATTGGGTCATGGCTAATTTTCCCTCTCTTGTTTCGGCAGTGGTCGATTCCTGCCCAATTTGAGTTGTGACTTCTTGATCTGAGTGGCTCTTCAATTTCTGTAAGTGGGTTTTTGTGTGTTTGCATTCTTGGGTTTTGCTCCTTGATGTCGAGATTGGGTTTTGCACTTTTGCTCGATTGATTTGCAGAAACCATGAAGAACCCAAATAACCGGAAAAAAAAACATCGGCATGGAAATGTCGTTGTTTTTTGGTTCTGGTGTTCGTTGATCTTTTGTGTGGCATTGGTTTGTGCTGTGTCTCTTGATTGCCCCCTCTAGCAGGCGATGATGATAAATCTGATTTATTGTAGTGGCTGAAAAATTGTTACTTTCTTGGCGAGACAATTAGTTTTGCAGTAGGTGCAATCTTCCTGCCTCTCTTCAATTACATATCTGAGCCTCTGGTTAAAAATTGTTCTTTGTTGTTAGTTTGATTGTTTGTTTACAAGTCCGAGCAATGATAAAAATTTGTTGTTTGTTGTTAGTTGTTATTTGTTTTTGTTATTGTTGTGGCGGCTGGTGGTGGTGTTGCCGGTGGTGGTCAAGAACATCAAGATAGGTGGTCAAGAACACTAAGAACATCAAGAACAAGAACACAATGAACAACAAAATACAAGCAGGGGCAAAATGGTCATAAAATTGACAGATTGCACCCCTATCCTTACTAATTGTAACAGAAGGGTGCTTTTCGTCTAACGTCTATCCACTGACAGGAGTGGTTTTTGTCTCGACAGTGGTGGTTTTTGTCTCGAAAGGGGTGGTTTTTGTATATCCCCGAACACGAGGGGTGTTTTTGTATATACCCCATACTCGAGGGGTGATTTTTGTCTTTTACCCATTGAATTATTATAGTTTAGGAACTAAAAACCAAATTGATTTCTTAGAAGTCTAGAAGTACTACCACTCCGTCCCACCAGCTTTGCACCAATTGATTTTTTCATCCGTAATCGGGTCATTTTGACCCGGTGATTTGGATCGCAAAACGATGTAATTTTTTGATATTTTTTTATGGTCTTTTAGAATAAGAATTACTCTACAACACTACGAAAAAATTATTTAAAAATTACAAAATTTTACTATCCAAATCACCTGGGCAAAGTGACCCAGTGAATAGTGGTAAAAATTCAAATGGTGCAAAAGAGGTGGGACGGAGTGGTACTATCTGTTTGCACTGGTATAAAAATTGATTTTAAAACAAATTCTTTTCTCAGTTTGCCTTGGCGGAAAAAATGTGATTTTGGTAATTTTTTAAAATTAAACACACAAATACTATTCTCACAATGTATTCATATTAAGTTAGAGATGGTATAGTAAGTTTATTTTCTAAAAAGTTTTTAGTAAAACTCAATTCTCATTTATGTCGGACTATCTTTTCTTTTTAGAGAACAATTTCTCTTTATTCAAAGTGAACAAAGTGTCTAGTAGACCAGGCTCTTACATCACTAAGAAAAAATTGGTGATCCCATTGGGGCGCGTTGTGAAGCCTAAAAAATTTATTAGAGGCCTTTACCAAATTGTGCTAAGTGATGAGCTACAATTAATGTTGGTTGTAAGATCGTTGAACTGGAACCGGACTTGCGCAAAAGTTGACACCAGGTGAAAACAATCATCAATAACTAAAGTCACTTCTGATAAATCAGCACCATGGGACTTCCACCTACAAAAGAGGTCAACTACGGACTTTGCATCAAACTCAACAATAAATTTCCTCATTTCCTTGGAACGAGCGAGGAGGAGACCTCTGCGCTAACAACAGTCGGTAAAGGCGAGGACGAACCGGCAACGAAGACGCCGATGTGGTCTCTGACCACAACACCGCATGCTGTCTCACCATGCCCTATCGGTATTAATTTTGAACCAGCTTCGTGGGGAGACCAGCTATACTTCCTCGGCGCCGGAGATGGTGAAGTTATTCATATTCAAGCTTCGAATTTCAGATGAGTAAATTTCCATTTAGTTTACTATTTCTTCACATGGCTGCCTTTTATTTTGGTACATACTTATGTTTTAATTACCCCAGACTGACCAAATAATTAAGCTAAAAAAGTTCTCTCTAATTTCCCTTTTGAGAAGAGAAGGAATCCGCCACATAGTCAGATACATGGCCGATTCGATTTTGCAGAAAAGTTTTGCCCAAAAAACTGATCAAGATAGATATAGAAATCGTACATTCCACGAATTAATGATTTGGAAATTCAAATGCTTCACCACAAACCGGGCACTCTCCTTGAATGTCTGATCTGAATCTGAGGAGCTTCTCTCTTGTGGCCAAAGAATCATGCTGAAGTCTTCAGGTTGTGAACATGAATTTCTTTGGAATGGGGACTATCCATAACAGATTCAACCAAAGATGTTTGTCGGAGCTTTGAGGTGCCTACAGAATAGTATGTCTTCTCATTACTTATCATTCTTTCTTGTTCATACCCAGATTTTGTGCTATATTGCCCATCTTCCATAAAATGTCAGGTTCGCCTATCCGGGAGTAGTACTTGAGGGGATCAGAACCTTTAAATTTCTTCTGTGTCAACGGTCCAGAAAAGTTTGAAGTTGCGCCAGTGTGCCATTGGTTTGGACCTGAGAAAAGATTTGCGACGTGTAGGTGTTGATCGATGGAATTGTGGGTGATTGATTTACAAAATTGAGGACGCTTTAGCCATGGATCAAGAAAAGCTCGAATGTTGGAAATGGTCCCCAAATCTTCATCTAAGCCCCTTCATATTAATGTCTCCAGAATATCTGTGTTTTGTAGTATTTGTGTTCGAAAATTATGCTGAATAAATTGTCTGTTCGAAGGAGTCTTCGAAATTGCTTTGCCGAGAGAGCGCGATTAAAGTCCTCAAGGTCCTATTAGTCTTGAGTTCTTTTTAGTTATAATCAAATATCATTTAGTGTTAATTTCTTCATTGACTATCTTATTACTATTCATTACTCAATGTCCCACGAAATAAGTGTACTTATATTAATTTTTGTAGCTTATGGGCCTATTGACATCTGGTTTATAAGCAAAAACTATTATAAAGTAGTTTTACACATGGACAAACATGACATTTGTTCAAATGCAGTCAGCTTAAAAACTATTAGAAAAAACTTTTTTTTTTTTTATATTTTAATTTAGTTTAAATATATTATTTAAACACAATCTTCACAAAAATATTTTTTTTAATCCAATCAATTTTTTTTTCCGTAGAAAATCTTTATACCAATTTGAAGAGTGATGATTTGACTAGTTTAATTGGAAACAATACATTTTTCCTCTAATTTTTTTAACGATTTATCTATAGGTGATCTAAATCCAGAGTTTTGTACAAGAGATACTCGATTGAGTTCGTGTCCAATCCAAACCATGGATTCGTGTCCAATCTAAACCATGTTGGACTCTTCTTTTATGGCCCTACTTAAAAATCAAAGGGCTGCGAATTAAGTTCTCTGATAAAATTGAGTAGTTTTCCACACATCTTTTATCAAAATATTCCCTTGAATGTCACCTCTATTTAAAGGGGGGGGGCACGCGGTGGAACGGGTGACACTTGCCCTCATCTTTTTCAGAATATATTATTATTACCCTTTGGGCATGTTTGTTGTCGGGATTAAAAATTGGGGGTACAGGGGCGACCTACAGTATTATAGGGTGTATTGATATTAAGGGAGTATTAATTATATAGGAAGGATTATGTAACATGTTTGTTCGCACCAGTATATATAGGGGTGTTAAGACTTTTGTATTCAATCTCACCTACATAGTGGGATTAGATTTTAGGCACACACACACACACACACACACACACACACACACACACACACATATATATGAAACAACCCTGGAACCCCGGTTCCTTGCTAGCACAACCAAAAGATAATCTAAAAGCGCATTTATTAATGAAAACCGGAGAAATCCTCCAACAAAGGTTTGAAATAAATGACGACAATTGTTCAAATCTAAATTGTGAATAAAATGCTTCCTAGATAAATGAGAAAATATTCTAGCAGCGATTCTTAGTCTCCAGCTGATGTGTGCGCGTTCCACCACCTTATTGATAACCTGCAGGTTTTAAAATAGCAAAAGCCAACCGCAGAAAACGTTTGATCAGTAAAAACTGAGTAAGCTCAAACCACAACATGTAAAGCAAGAGTTTTGGCTAACAGGAAATATAAACAAGAGATATAAATAAGAGAGATTTGAGTAACCCATAAGAATTTAAAACAGTAGTTGATTCCACATATTAATCATTAGTTTAGCTCAGGCATATATAACCCAGCGGGTAACCAATGCCCACAGAGAGGTCACAATGCAATAATAATAAATAGGGTACCTTTTGGGATATCACAGTTCATCCAAGTTCTCCCTAAAATAACTATGAGACCTTAAGTGTCGACACCCCAATACCGTAGTGACCTACACAGGCATAAGTAGTACTCAATAGCTTCCAAGCCTTTATAAAACCCCGCGATCGTATCATAGCAGTATATGTCAATCAAGGGGGTCGGGTATGTAATCTCGTGTGGATAAGCACCCGAGGGGAATCACTCACATGTGTCCCCGGCCGTAGCCTCCACGCACATCCTCTGTACATCGCCCCAATTCATTTATCATTCATTATTCTTTCACAATTTCACAAGAACAATATTTGACTCAAAAGGCTGAGTAAAACACATTCTCGAAATCACGCTTCACAATCCACCAGCAAAATATTTTGAGTATTGGAAGATATAGCAGTTCACATTTTAGGAAATAACACACGCAAAAATATCATTTTGACAGTTGAAGGTGCTGCACGCCTGAACTTACCTGAGAATGAAGAGAACTCGTGACACGAAAGCAAACGAAGTCCTAGTAATACGGATCCTCCACTAATTCGCCGTCTACGAAATCGGCGTCTACAACAACAATTACTCCTAATCAATATCTTGCTAACACACATACCAATTCCTATATGTGGTGCACATAACCCCCTTATTTACTTTACCCAAAATTGGCTAAGGTAAAGGTACGACTTTTATTTAAAACAAAATACAACTTATATGGACTAACGTTTATTATAAAAACATAATATAACTATAGTTATATAAATATAAACTTATGAGGTAATATAATTTATTACTATTCTTTTTGGAATAAAGAAACTAATTAAACTCAATATTTTATGAAAATATATAACTTAAAAGTATAAACAAAATACCCTTATACATAGGGTAAAATTATAATTTAGCAAATAACTAGTTTCTCATAAAATACAACTGCTACCTCCATAGTTTTGATGAAAGATAACGAGTACCCAACAGTTTTGATAAAAGACACTTTCGCGCCCCCTTACATACATATACATACATACCCACACATCACACAACTCATCCCCTGCCAACCTTCAATTTCATAGTTTCAAGACACACCCAACACTACACCCTCGACCACACTTTATTTGTAATAGAAAAAAAAATGTTGAATTGAAAACAAACTTAGACTTCAAAACATGTCGACAGACCTAGGTTTGGCTCCGGGTCAAAAATCGGGTCGGGATCGGGGTCCGTTGGAAACAACGTTGCTGCTGTTGCAGCTGGTTTCTGCGGCCTTGTGGGTCGTCGCGGAGAGGGGCTACGCTGGCCGGACGGCGTCGGAGGGAGGCGGACAGGGGGTTTATATAGGTCTGAATTGAAGAATCCGGCGAGAAGTGGGAGACCCACCGGCGATTTTTCCGAATCCGAATCGAGATGCAATCCAGGCGAAATTGATTGCTTGGTGAGAAATTTTCGAGCTCTATCGAATAGGGAGTGAATTGGGACGGGTTGGTGGTGAAGAGAAGGCCGTGGTGGTGGTGGTGTAGTTCGAGTCGGCGTTGGTGTCGAAGGAGTTCTTCTCATGTTTGTGAGTGATAACTCCATAATTGGAGTTATATTCTATTGTGATTACTTGTCGTTTCGCGTACTTTCCGATGCATTTATGTGTGTTTTAGGTCGAGTTTTGATAGTTTTGAGCATACTTGAGTATTTGGACTTCATGGTGTAATCCGGGCGTTTTATGCATGTTTTATGCTTTATTTGTCGCATTTGATCTTCCGGTATTTGTTCGTGTTGTGAATTTCAGGAACCGGAAGCGTGGAGTGCGGATTTTGGAGCGGAAGCGAACTTCGGAAATAAAGAAACTCAAGGAATGCATGAGAGAATGGACGAAGGAGAGTAGAAGCTAAGAGGAGAAAAAGACTTGGCCAAAAATTCAAGAGGAGTGAAAAGAAGCAACTCACTGGAAGTAGAGGATCACAAATTGTGATCACAAGATCAAGTGCAAACCACATGGAAGATCATTGTGATCCTACAAAGGTGATCCTATGATCACAAGATCAAAGTGCAAGATCACATAGAAGAGTAACGTGACTCTACAACTAAAAAGGTGATCCTAGGATCACAAATTGTGATCCCAAGATCACATTAGTAGATCTGACGTGATTAGAAAAAGGGGTAAAAAGTGTAATTTTTAAAGACTTGAAAGAGTGACGTGATTTAACAAGGAGGAACAACCTAGGGCTTGAGGACTCATCTATTCTACGCCATTGGAGAGCAAGGAGCATTCTTGGAGCTTGGAGACCATCGTTTGATTTTCTATCTTCTTCCCCTCTTTAGTTTTTTGTTTATGATCATTGAAACTTTGTACTTTGATCATGTGTTTTAGTAGCTAAACCCTCTATTCGGGATATCTCATAGGGAACTAGGGTTTTGAACACCATATTTTGGTGATTTATGGATTATACTTCATGCTTATTAGCTTAATTGGATGTTTATGCTTAGTTATGCTTGATTCATATGCGTAATCCCATCTTTCATATTGTTTGACGTCACAATAGGATTGATCTAGGTGATAATTATTAGAGGAATCAATAGTTATTGCTTGAACTTGAATCTTGCACTAGTCGAATCTAGGGTTGAGGAATCTTGCTAGTTAACTAGAACTAAGAGTTGATATCAAGATCATAATGCATATTTAAACTTAAGTAGGCTAGAGGAATCAGGTACAATAGTTTAAATATAGACTTTGGTTGAGGAATCTTCAAAGTGAAATTGCTCGTTTGGCTAAGTAGAAAATATCCGTGTCGCATGAACATAAATCATAAGTGGTGTGAATTCCCTAGTGAACCCGTAGAGATATCCTGAACTTGTCCACTTGTTAAGTAACTTAAAAATCATTCTTTGTTAATCGTGAAGCCTTTCACCTGATTAATTGAGAATTTTGTCTTTTATTTTAGTAGAATTAGAAAACAAACAACGCGATTTGCCCACATAAGGTTTACAATAAGTAATTAATTTATAAGAAGTCCTTTGGGTTCGACAAACCCGGATTTACCAGATTATTACTACACTGACAACTGTGCACTTGCAGTTGGAACGTGTCAAGTTTTTGGCGCCGTTGCCGGGGACTTCGGTTGAATTAGTTAGAATTATTAACTTTAGGGAATTTTATTTTTTCTTTTGTTTATTTATTTGTTGATTTCACCTGCTTCATAGTGAATAATTGTGCAGGTATCTTGGTGATCATGTGGGGGCAGAATTACTCTGGGCATTCTCCAGTCTACCAACCGTACTACTCCTATGGAGATATGTACACCCCTCCTCCTTGCAATCAAGAAGATGAGCATATTAAAGAAGTATTGAAGCAGTTGATAGCTAGTATGGACAGAATGGAGGAAGGGCTTAATAGGATGGATGAAACTCTCCAGCTGAAGGGACAACACTTGGCAGAACTTTCGAGTGCATTGGCATATGCAGATAATGAGGATGGGCCAAGTAGCATCATTCCTGACTTAGTTGAGGAGTGTGAAGAGGAAGACGAAGAACCCCCAGAGGTCTATGTCTACAATGTTGTTCATCATGAAGTAGTAGATTATCGGGCTGCTTCAGACTCAGATTCAGACTCAGATTGGGATGATATTGTGAAGCCTATACAACTTATGCCTCGCATAATTCCGGAGTCATGGCATGAATGGGAGAGTGTGGACATCGCAATCTTATGGCCCACTGAAGATATTTGCTTTGAGGAAGAAAGTCACGAAGCTAAGGAATTACTACATGGAGATGTTTGCGAGGACATGTATCGTGAAGTTTCTCCACCTAATCCATATCTCTTGGAGATCATAAAATTGGGTGAATCACATGAGAAAGACCAAATACCCCAGTTTTATGCAATCCATGATTTACCACCCGTGATCCCAAGACAAGAACGAAGGAAGGAAGTAGGAAAGGAAGAACGCATGGTTGTAGCCGTTCCACTTGAGATACTAGATTCGAAAAGTCAATCCTCGACGACTGGAGTTTTGAAGAACTGGAAGAAGAAGAAGAAGAAAAAGAAGACGAGTGAAGGTAGAGCGAGGCATGTGGCGGCTAACAACTTTTCTTTCTTCTTGCCATTGTCTTATGCATGCTCGCTTGAGAAGAGACAAAGGGAAAATCGATGGTGGAAGAAGAAAAAGTGGAGAGAAAAGTCTCATGTCTGAGTGACATATTTGAGCAGGATATGGGAGAATCTACCCCGGTGTGCCATGGCACACATGACCGTCATAGGGGCTCGTGTATGCGAGTTGGGGATTCTCCAAGACACAGATTTTAGAAGAGGAGGGCAGTCTACCCCGGTGTGCGAGAACACACTGACCGTTGGGAGCATGGTGGCGCCACTATTGTGCTTGGGGACTGCTTGGCGCGATTTCGTCCCCACCCTTGAGGTGGTTGTGAGTATCTTTTCTTTTGCTGAATTATGTGTTCAGTTTATTTATTATATGTCATGCTCCATCTCATCCACAGCGCCTCGCATTAGAATTTCCGAGTCCTCTTGATTGATCTATATATTCGTTGAGGACAACGAAGCATTCAAGTGTGGGAAGGATTTTTAATCTTGACTAGCCAGCCTGTGTTTGCATTAACCTGTAACATATAGATTGATAGGGCGTATTGTGTCGTCTTCGTGGTCCGTGTCGTGTTTCGTTTTAGTGTCGTAATGTGTGTGTTAGTTATATATATATATATATATATATATATATGTTAGTGTTAGATTCTTGCACGTTTATTTAACTGAGTCCACCTACCCAAACTGAGTCAGTTTCGAGTCTTCTTTCGCGTCTGACCTTGCATGTAGAGTTAGAATAAATAAAGTAAAAATACAAAATAAAAAATTAAAAATCTGAAATAAATAAATTAAGACAATTTGAGAAAGGGCAATCAAAAGAGGCGTAAAACTTGGTAGAATTGAGGAGTGTGAGAATTTTAGGCGTAGGGCGTGACTTGTGACTGAGAAGGACAAATTGAGTTCCCCCTAGTACGTATAGAGAGACTTCCTTTACGGGAATGTCTACCTATTTTATTACACTTACTTGATTTGCAAATTTAAAGTGTGTGTCGTTTTCTTTTACAAGAGTTGAGCTAGGTGTGAGCTAAACAAGCCGAACGTTCATGTGTACGTCTTAGGTAGTCGCCAGCCCGCCTCGTAGTGGCACACAGAACAGCTGTGCGAGGATGCGTATTAGAGCACTCACTGCTTGATAGATCTCACCTTGTAGGACCATTAGAAAGCCCAATTTGAACCTTGGTTTTATTCATAACCTCTTGACCTGGGGTGACAATTCTTGGCCTTCATCATAAATCGTTTAGAATCACCACTTTAGTGCGTCACGAGGGAGTCATAGTTGAGGGGGTTCAATGAGGGAGAGTTGTACTGCATATACTTGTGATTTCTACATGATCGCTTGTGTATTATTACATATCTTCGAGGGGATGCGAGGGTGAGTGAGTAGGCTTGCGCACTTCGGTGTGGCGGTGTTCCATGTCACTACACCATGGACACAGTTGTGGAGAGCCGTGAGTGCGTGACGTCTAATCCGCACAACAATGGGGTGGTTGATCTTAATTGGTGGATCGTGCTAGGTATCGTTTCTTTTTATCATCACTGTGTAGGAGGATCGGTTGGATTTGGCACAAGACTTACATACAATTGATTACTTGAGAGGGGGCATGTTTACATTCTAGTGTGGGGATGTCGACTTTTGACTACGACCATCGAGATTGAGCTTCTGACGACTACATCCCTACACACGCGCTTTGACTATTTGGCGGCTTTGTTTGGTGACACCGTGTACTTCATTGAGTTAGGGGGAGATGAATTTTACTTGTGATATACATTCATTGGATCGTCTATTCCTCCCCTTAACATGCTTGCTTTGCTGGATTCTTGGAAGACCACTCGGATACTTTTGCGACATTTTGTTATATTGAGAGATGAAAAAAAAATGAAAAGAAAAAAAGAATGAAAAAAAAGATAAAAAAAAAACAACAAAGAGAGAAAAAAAGGAGAGATGATAAAGGAGTAAATTTGAGCTTTTTGGAAATTGAGTGGTGGAAAGTTACTAGTTCGTTGACGACGGTTTGCATTTCGTGCATGTATCACCATGGTGGCCACGGAGATCGTTATTGTACCGGGGTTTGAGGGGATCGAGGGCCGGAGACGGTGAGTTTCGGGTTGCGGTTTCTATCATCGTGGTGAGGGTGTGTGAGATGTGGGGTTTAATGTGATAATGTGACGCTTAGGACTTGTTACTACATAATTATCCTTTTGTCCCTAAGCCTCAACATTCTAAACCGTTAGCGGAGTAGGAGCTCGGACCTAGAACGTGGCTTAGCCTAGCGTAGCCTCTTACTTTTGTCGACACATGCGAAGAGGTAGGTATTCTTTCACATAGTAACGCTAGGCTCTCTATACTAACTAGGGGAAATTCTCGTTGTCGAGTTTAGTTGTAATTCACGTCTTGTTCCTAGATTGATCATCACTCCATGAGAACCGGTTTGAGCTAATTGAGATTGCCCAATCTCGCAAAAGAAAAGAAAAAATGTGTTATTTTGTTATGTGCATTGTATATATTGCATTTTCATATTGTTGCATAGTTGAGTCATGTATTGAGTCGTGTTTATGTCGAGTCGGCTAGTCTTGGTTTGTATGGAAGTGGTGTTTCGAAAAGTATGCAATTAGTTAGACTCGTACCATGATTTGTTGGG
Source organism: Linanthus parryae (assembly GCA_023055425.1). NCBI lineage: Eukaryota > Viridiplantae > Streptophyta > Magnoliopsida > Ericales > Polemoniaceae > Linanthus > Linanthus parryae. Next base: position 8,482,434 of record JALGPY010000002.1, read on the forward strand.
GAGAAAGTTTGGAGATGATGACCGGTTTTGATAGATTGCTCGGGACGCGCAAATGGTAAGTGTGGGGATATTTGATAACTCCATAATTGGAGTTATATTCTATTGTGATTACTTGTCGTTTCGCGTACTTTCCGATGCATTTATGTGTGTTTTAGGTCGAGTTTTGATAGTTTTGAGCATACTTGAGTATTTGGACTTCATGGTGTAATCCGGGCGTTTTATGCATGTTTTATGCTTTATTTGTCGCATTTGATCTTCCGGTATTTGTTCGTGTTGTGAATTTCAGGAACCGGAAGCGTGGAGTGCGGATTTTGGAGCGGAAGCGAACTTCGGAAATAAAGAAACTCAAGGAATGCATGAGAGAATGGACGAAGGAGAGTAGAAGCTAAGAGGAGAAAAAGACTTGGCCAAAAATTCAAGAGGAGTGAAAAGAAGCAACTCACTGGAAGTAGAGGATCACAAACTGTGATCACAAGATCAAGTGCAAACCACATGGAAGATCATTGTGATCCTACAAAGGTGATCCTATGATCACAAGATCAAAGTGCAAGATCACATAGAAGAGTAACGTGACTCTACAACTAAAAAGGTGATCCTAGGATCACAAATTGTGATCCCAAGATCACATTAGTAGATCTGACGTGATTAGAAAAAGGGGTAAAAAGTGTAATTTTTAAAGACTTGAAAGAGTGACGTGATTTAACAAGGAGGAACAACCTAGGGCTTGAGGACTCATCTATTCTACGCCATTGGAGAGCAAGGAGCATTCTTGGAGCTTGGAGACCATCGTTTGATTTTCTATCTTCTTCCCCTCTTTAGTTTTTTGTTTATGATCATTGAAACTTTGTACTTTGATCATGTGTTTTAGTAGCTAAACCCTCTATTCGGGATATCTCATAGGGAACTAGGGTTTTGAACACCATATTTTGGTGATTTATGGATTATACTTCATGCTTATTAGCTTAATTGGATGTTTATGCTTAGTTATGCTTGATTCATATGCGTAATCCCATCTTTCATATTGTTTGACGTCACAATAGGATTGATCTAGGTGATAATTATTAGAGGAATCAATAGTTATTGCTTGAACTTGAATCTTGCACTAGTCGAATCTAGGGTTGAGGAATCTTGCTAGTTAACTAGAACTAAGAGTTGATATCAAGATCATAATGCATATTTAAACTTAAGTAGGCTAGAGGAATCAGGTACAATAGTTTAAATATAGACTTTGGTTGAGGAATCTTCAAAGTGAAATTGCTCGTTTGGCTAAGTAGAAAATATCCGTGTCGCATGAACATAAATCATAAGTGGTGTGAATTCCCTAGTGAACCCGTAGAGATATCCTGAACTTGTCCACTTGTTAAGTAACTTAAAAATCATTCTTTGTTAATCGTGAAGCCTTTCACCTGATTAATTGAGAATTTTGTCTTTTATTTTAGTAGAATTAGAAAACAAACAACGCGATTTGCCCACATAAGGTTTAGAATAAGTAATTAATTTATAAGAAGTCCTTTGGGTTCGACAAACCCGGATTTACCGGATTATTACTACACTGACAACTGTGCACTTGCAGTTGGAACGTGTCAGTGAGGTTGAAGATGAAGATGGGAGGAGGAGTGTTAGGGTGTGGCTCACGTACGGGCTACCGCAGTGGTTACTACGTAAAAGCTTTTGTCTTAGACATGTATTAAATAAACTGACACATATGCGTAACAATTACATGTAAAAATAACTATGCAATTATTATAAAACTAAGACTATACTTTTTTTTGAGGGAACTAAGACTATACTTGTATAGTAAATTAAATACATATTTCAAAAATAAATTTAGAAAAAAAACAAGTATATATATATATATATATAAATAAATACGTAACTAAAAGAATCGATTTAACTTTTATATTAGGAATCGACCCACTGGACTTTACGTAATTAAGATATATCCCCACACCAAAATACCGGGGTATTACAATATATATATAAGGGGGGATTGAATCCCTCTTGAAATTATCCCTGCATCAAACACTAGTTATTACTCTATGCTTGTATAACTATTAATGTACCCCTTAATACCAAACATACATAAACTCTCATTCATATTATATATTTTAATTAATATCCATCAAAATAAACATTAAAAATTGTGCCCCGGTTGACTCAATTTTGTGGCCCTATCGTTGTCTCTTTGTCTTGTTCATACGTTCACATCTTGGACTACCATGGTAAATTTGTTGTAGTTGTAGTTAATGGCTAAGCATACTTCCTATTTAAGAGCTAAATCCACGATCATAGTTGGAAAGACTTGAATGGATCGTAAAAGTAAATTCAACAACGAGGGCTCCTTCATGGTTGCACTACTATTCCAGTAACTACGTTTTCTCTTTCTACGTTACAAGCTCCATCGATGTTCAATTTAAAATCATATCTACAATTTGATACTACTACACTATTTTCCTTACAAACACTGTCTAGTTTCGGTTCCACTATAAGCTCCATAATGTAACAGAAAGTTTCTTGTGACTTTATCATCTACTCTTCCAACTTTGTTGGTAAAAAGTTCTAAAATTACAATTTATTATTGCAGAAAGATGCTATTGAACAAATATTCGCATACCCTTTTTGCAACATAACAAGTGATGAAGATAGGTGTCTTTGTTCCCAGTTCAACTTTGGAAATATGACGCAGCAATTGGGCATCAATTCCCCTCCTCCAGCACTTTTCATATGATGTTGTAATCGAATAGGTTTTGGTATAAGAAGGTTGGCGACTCCCTTTCCATGATCAACCTAACTTCCCTCGAGTTGAGCATTTTATAGCTGCAATTTATCAATTAGTGTGTAATAATTCTCAATTTAAGACGAACTAAAATAAGTCGAATTTTGCTCACCTCCACAATGTGTTACGCTTTACTAACAACCTGCATGTATTGTGACCCACATTTACAAGGTATAAAGCAATCCAAATGTAAAATATAAAAGACCTCCCAACACCACAAATTAGGAGATAACCAGAAATAGCAAACAGTAGCACCATAGTGACACTAATTGGCAGACATAAACAATAAGGTGGAACATACTCGAATAATGAAAGGCAAAAAAGAAGAAAAATGTGTTCAACGAGAATAAATCGAAATACCACGATCGGTAGATGGAGACTTGAAAATGGCGAAAACCTCAAATCTTTTACATATTCGTGGCTTCAATCCGTCATACATTGAGATCCATCACCCAATTTTATATGAACATTTTTTCCTGTCTCAGTCAGATCTCATCACATAGTGCAAATTTTGGGATCTCCGAAAGTTGTAAAATACTTATAGGATAAATACATTTAGAAGATCCAACGAATCAACATCCCATGATCATAAGTTCCTGACAGACTCTTATGAAACAATTCAGGACATGGATAATGCAGTAAACATATGATGCACTATTGCAAAATAAATTGAGAAATAAGTAGTCGGCCTTAAGCATGTTCGACTTCAACCGAATATGGCCATAACAGGTGGAGAGGGTGAGCTTGAGCCTAGCTAGGCCGTTGCGTATGGGCAAGGGCCACTAACTACATCAGCATCTTGGCATGGTATTAACAGACGAGAAAGAAAGATAGCCAGTGAAAATAGATAACTTATGTATAACTAACAAGTGAAAACCATACAGGTAGGTATCCACCTAACGTCACGGCTCTACGACGGGGAACGTGAGAACGTCTCCCGCCAAAGTATCTCAAGCATTACATCACAAAGTCTTAGTATGTTTTATTATTTTATTTAACATTGTCGAAATAAGATCGTCAACACAACATCTACGAGTATTCAGAAGTATATGCTATGTCCACATTCCGAAGGGAAAGATACACAAGCTAGAGGAGAAAGGTATATTCCTTGGCTATAGCTCTTAACCAAAACGCTACAGAGTCTATAGTCTGAAGACCAAGAAGCTGATCATTAGTTGAGATGTTGAATTTGACGAGAACGCTGCTTGGAATTGGAAAGACGAGAAGGTAGAGAAACAAACCATCATGGTTCCTAAATTAAGAGCAACTAGTCAAGATCAGGAACAACAAGAAGAAAATGAAGTACAAACTCCTCAAGCAACTACACCGTATTCAAGTCTAGGAACAACACCATCATCTTCCACCACAAAAGAAACTTCCAACAGTGAAGAATCATCAGAACCACCACTACGGAGAGTACGATCACTTGCTGAACTATATGATACATGAACATTTGCGACCATGGATTCAAAAAGCTTCCAGGCAATAAGAAAGAAGAAAGAAGAAAAGAACGGGTCAAACCCAAGGAGGAGAAAATCAAGATGATCAAGAAGAACAAGAAAGGACAACCAACGAACCGGATAGCCAGTAATGAAGCCACCGAAGAAAGAACACTCTACAATCTGAAGCATAATCATAGCGACCTTATCCGGAAACACAAGATAATGGCAAATACTAAGGGCTACTCGCAACTATCAAGGTTGGAGGCTGAAGCTCAGCGAAGAGCAATATTCACAAATGTCCGTCCGAGAACGAAGTTCAAGACTTCAAGAGATGCTGGGAGTTTACAAGAAAAATCATTAAGGAGGAGTATTGAAAGTTAATGAACTCTCTAAAAAAATGAAGAATTGTGCTAAATGTAATTATCTAGAATTAGTGGGCTTTTGTAGAATACTCTAGAAATGTGTATGTAAAAACTTGAAATTTGAGGGAACTTGTTATAGATAGTTCTAGATCAAGTATTATCTTGTAATTAGTAGAAAAATCTAGAAGAATTTGGTGGAATGCTCCACCGTCCGAGTAGTGTTATATATATCACAACTTTCACTTGTTTCAACAACTAGTGAAGAGGTTCTCTCCGCCGCCACAAGAGTACTTGTAACACCCCTCGTTCCCAAGCTTTCCGTTCCGGACCGGAGAGCCTAGGAGGGTGCTACTCAAAATGAAGTGGCGGAAATCGAGAACAAACACTGTCATAGTTATCTATTACATACTTTAGAACAAACTTACATTAACTTGTACATTAAACAAAAGATCCATGTTGTCTAGAGTTCATCTTTACTAAGCGTGCGGAAAATACTAGATGAATGTCGAATCCCGCAACCCCATAATCCAGCTCCTAAGACCTGCGGGGGAAAGAAACAAAGACAGCAGTTTTTCTAAAGTCAGCAATGAAATACTGAGTAAGTAAACACCCAAGCTTGTAAACAGATTATGAGGCATATCTCTTCAAAAAAAACGATCATACATGGAAATGAACAATAACTGAGTAAATCCTTGAAGAATAAAGTATGAGTACTGAAACAAATGTGAAATTCTCTTTCTTTTTACTTTGCATCTCAATCCTTCTCTTGTATCTCAAACGGGGAATATTATTCCCAATCTATATCTTCTTTCTTTAATATCTCAAACGGGGAATGTCATTCCCAATCTATCTCTTCCTTCCTTTGATAAAAATCTCTTTCTCAAAGAACTTCATATTATTAACTTTTTGATACGGGGAGCTTCTATCCTTCCTTTCACTAGCTACCATGACCATAAGTGCGGACACCCCCCTAAGACTTCTTGCAGCCAGAGAGGTAAGTACATGGAGACACCTGGCAGGTCGCGACCGGGTTTAAAATAAAAACGGTCGAGTGACACGAAGTCAACACGACAATAATAATAATAATAATAATAATAATAATCCCCGCACAACTCTTTCCACTTTACGTTATTAACGAATTATTATTCTCGTGTGACATTCTCAAGACATTTATCTCAAAACTTAATCAATCTCATGTAAAGCATGTAAGTCATAAAACACATTTTGAGACAGATATAAAATCATATTTCGACACGAAAGAAGCTGGGGCACGCTAGGCTTGGCATGTCTACTTACCTTGATAATGCGGAAAATATCACGTCGGCTTTCACAGGTAGACGTAACCTTCGTCTATAAACTCGTCACCTACAGTTATAATTTCTAAATCAATCACAAGTCCAAGTATGATTTGTGAAATGCTAAACTCCGAACAAATCTCATTAATTTTCCCCTAACCCCCCCCCCCATTAATTTATAGTATACAATATTTATATAATAAACCGGCGACGTAAGCAACATCTATATGTATACTTATTTATTTATTATTTATTTATTTTCCTCATAGAAATATCACTACTTATATAAATACTAGTTCTTTAAAATTATTAAGTAAGAAATCACATACTAAATTTACACTCTCATAATTAGAAAATATTAATTTATTATACAACACATTTATTTGTAAGTGGCTACAAAATTGAGTTCCAACTAATTAAATTATTGATAATTATTTATTATAAAATATATATTCTATTTAAGAATTAAATTCATAAATGAACCTCACAAAATGTTTATTCAAAGAGAACAAGCGTTTAGTCACACATAGTTATAACTTTATTTTGGAGAAATAATTTCTAATATCCACAAATAATAATCGAGTTTTATAAAGGAGTTTTCTTAAAAGTTATTTTCCTATTTAACTTCATAACTTATTTTATCAATATTAGGCAGATAACATATTTACTCAAAACACTAATTTGTAAGTAATTGAAATATTTATTTAACAATATATATTTTTATGTCTCCTATTTTAAAGAGTAACTACAACATTTTATTTTAATACATATATAATTTCAATAGCAAAGACTACTTTTATATAATTAAAACAATAACTAGAAATGTTAGAGATTAATTTTAATCTAAACATAACATTTTTAATTTTATAATTAATATGCAGTTTAGGTAAATGACAACTGGATCCCCCACGTTTTGATAAAAGACACGTAATAACTTTTCCAACATCACTAGCAGTTTTATATGTTGCAGATTCTACCCTTGAAGTTTCTGAAACTACATTTTAACCCCCTATTTCAAGAACACATAACAATTTCTTCACCCAATCGATTCAAGCCCAGATTTAGCCATTAAAATTTCAGTTTGATTATCAAAAATGAATCAGGGTAGGATTTAGAAGTTACCCACACCAAAAATTGCAAGAATCGGTTGAGAATTGGGTCCGGTTGAGTTAGCCGTCGTGGTGGCCGGTGGTGCTAGTCGAATCCGGCGACTCCGGCGTAGTTAGATCCGATTGTCAACGTTTCTGGACTCCTCTAACTTCCAGAAGGTGAATGGAACCAATTTCAGCAAGCGGGTGCATCAGATTTGTGGAGGTCGAGCTATCGCCGACGTCAATGGCGTCGCCGGCGACGGTAAAGCTCGACGGGACTTCTCCGGGGCTTATTGGCTTCAGTTGAAGCCTACTAAGGCTTTGTCGGACCACTGGGAGTCGAACGGGACTGGAAACAGGGAGTGGGTGCTTTTGATTCGCCGGCCGTGCACTTTGCCGACGTTAATGGCGTCGGCGGCGATGGCGGGTCTGGGTGATTTTGCAGCGATTTGCTGCTGTTATTTCTTCTCCTCTGATCGAAACAGAGAGGAGAGGGTAAATCGGGGTCCAATCGAGGGAAAGAGAGGGAGATGACAGTGGGGGTTGTGGTGGTTTTGTTCGCCGGAGGCGGCAGTGGCTTCACCGCCGCTGCTGCTTCTGCTGCTCTTCGCCGGGGGAAACAGGGAAGAAGAGAGGGAGAGAGAGAGAGATCAGGGGGGTGGTGAGGGAGAGATTGAGGTGGTGGTGGTGGCGTCGCCGACGGGGGAGGCAGCGGCTTTGCCGCTGCTGCTGCCTCCTCTGTTTTCGTCAGGCAAAACAGGGGAGAGGGAGAGGGAGAGAGAGGGAGGCAGAGAGGTGGAGGAGGAAGTGGTGGTGGCAGTGGGGTGTTGCCGGTGGAGGTGGCGATGGTGCTGGTGGTGGTGACGGGTGAGAAGAGAGGGAAGGCTGGTGTTGTTTTTGAAGGAGAAGGTGAAGAAGAAGACAGTAGTCTTCTTGTTTTTTGGGAGATCAACAGCAGATGGGTTGAGTAACTAGGTGTAGAAACTCTTCTCAAAATATTTTATTATTTTAATTACTTATTCATTTTTATTCTTGGTTTATTAATTAATTCACTTATATTTATTTATCCTTTAAGTATTTGACTTCCTTCAAACTACAACTACCACCCTCCTAAAATAACTAGTATATCTTTTCTTAAACTACAAATTTCTCCCCAATTCACATTTAAACTTCACGAATAGCTATTAATTTACCCGTATAGAAACGGGGTATTACAGTACTACTCTCTACTCTACATCACTATTACTCATCTCTTCTAAACTCTTCAACTTTACACTACATTCCACATTAGTCCATCTCCACCAAACACCTTCATACACACTTCCGCATCACTCCCTATCCGACAACTAACCAACACAAACATCACTTACCCTCTAAAAACCAACAAACTCCTTTCGAATATACCTCTAGTATTACATTTGAGGCACATCTTAGTATCTGTATTAAGAGTACCAGTGAGCATATGTCTTCGAGCATCAGAGTTACGCCATCTCCTTCTCAGTCGGGAGCATTCAAGAAAAAAATGTAAAATGTTTATTATTTGCAATCTTATGCCCACACTTGGTGAATACTTTGGTTGATTGGTACTCTCCACCAAAAATTCTCTCAAAATCTTCTTTAAGGAGTACTTTCTTAATCTCAGACAAAATATCTAACGGATTCCCTACTTTTCTCACATCGATCCAAAGACCACCCTTCCATAAAGCATCGACAAGACTCTTTGGATTCATAATCGATGTGAGGTCTTTCTCATGGAACAGGGTTTTCAGGGCGAGCGTAACTTGACCATGATGATGATGATTACCGTTATCGAATCGCCTTCAAAGAGAACTCAGAGTAAGAAAACTCTGTAACAACACACTGAGATAACAAGTGTGCTTCAGTTTTTTTGTACCTACGATTAATACATCAGTTTGATTATCACTTTCTCTTTTTTCACTTTATCTAGCCTTACATTTGTGCCCACCATTGAGAAGTCTCCGCCATAAAGCCATTTCGCATTGAGGACAGAGAAAACAAACCCGTAGCTACTGATGAAGACAAAAAGTGGAGAATTATGTGAGGAAGAAAGCGGGAACGGAAACACAGCAGACACCTTTTTAAATAAACTACCGAGTTTCCTAATATTGAATTTCCGTCGAAAGTATTGAATTTCCTAATCTCATTTTTTCGTTAAAGTTTATCCAAAACTATCGAGTTTCCTAAATTGATAGATCTGTCACACGAGTTTCCTAAATTCAGATCTCCAACTGATGCTTGGTAACCAAGAACACGCGCCTACACGAAGACAGGAAAATTGACTTTTTTTTGTGAGAAAACACTTGCAAAAAAGTTTTCATATTGGTCATTGCTAGAAAACAAAGTAATTTATAAAAAAAATAACTAAAAATTGAGACTAAATAGTATTGGCGAAAAATTCCAACTACTTACCTTGTTGTTTTCCCATATTCAATCATCCACCCCACCTATCAAAAATGACAAAAAGACCTCCCTTTTTAGTTGTTCTTGGGGCTGGCCATAAGCCCAGTGGCCCGACTAACCTTCCCAACCCAGCTCACGGTTATAAAGCTATGGGTTTGACCAACTTGCAGCACCCCTTGAACTTGGTGTCAATATTTGAGCCCAACCAACATGTGGACTAGGTTTTAGAATTCATACTTTTAGCCCAAGCCCGTTTCGGCCGTACTCTTAATGTATGCTTGTTATATATCAACACAAGTATGAATAATTAATGTAACGTGTTAAACTCAATCTGTGTAGTATATATTGAGTTTAACACGTTACATTAATTAGTTTCTGCAGAAATAATCGTTTGCAAAATGATTAAATATTTTCAATGTGTAATACCCCTAACTTTTATAGGGTATTTGAATATATTTCCTAAGTTTTGGAAGTCGTTATTTGTATTTTTTAAATTCTAAGGGTGTATAGTGTATTTCTCATAACTTAACAAGTACTCCCATTTCACAAGATTAACTTCTCAAACAAACTCCCTCTCTTTCCACTCAATCACAATGCAATTATACTGCTAGTGGTTGGTACATACTCATTGGTTGTAGAGTACCACATGGTGCTTTTTTGGAGCACTAAAAAATTGCTCCAAAAGATGTCGGAGAGAGTGACAATCTATCTTCTTATCAAAGATAATCAAGTTACAGATATCATAACTCCAGTTTCAAGAGGTCCAAATCAACTAGTTCTAAAAAACTATAGGGTGATTGACATAAAACCTACATGCACTATTACAGTTGTGACACAAAACCCTCTGCACTTTCAATTTTCCACACAAACCCCCTGCAGTTTACTATTCCGTGACACTTAACCCAAAATCGTTAACACCTTTTAAGAACTTGGACGGAACAAATTCACGTGACCAACTCATGATGGACTTGGTAATTTCTCACTTTGGTCACGTAACTTTGTTCCGTCCAATTTAACAACGACGTTACCGATTTTAGGTTATGTGTCACAGAATAGTAAACTGCTGGGGGGATTGGTGTGGAAAATTAAAAGTGCAGATATGTCACAAATGTAATAGTGCAAGTAGGTTTTATGTCAATTACCCGAAACTACGGGTGAGATAGAGAGGTTAATTACGAAATTTAGGACTTGCAAGGGATGCGGCCTCTACCTAGGTCCGCCACTACTTGCTACCACTCTGATTCTATTCACTAAGTCACCTTGATCCGGTGATTTGGATGGCTAAATGATGCAATTTTTAAGGGAAAAAGACACTTTTCACCCTACCTTTTAATGAAATTCCACTTCGCTCCCCTGACGTTTGAATAATTCCAATTTGCACTCTTGTAACTAACGGACCCTAACGGTCATAGCAAAAAGATAATTTTACCCTTGAAGACCCTAATCCTCACCTCCCCTCTTGCGTCTTCTCATTCTCCTTGTCCTTCCTCTCTTTCTCGTCAATCCTCCAACCCTATCCACCCCAAAACCACATCTCCACCTCTCTCTTGTCTCTCTTGTCGGACTCATCCTCGGCCGCAATCATCTCTCTTCCCCTCCTTCTTTTCGTCTATTTCCGTTCGAGTTGGGTCGCGGTGGTGGTTGTTGGCGGCGGCCGTTTGTGGCAGCGACGGTTGGCGGTGTGGTTGCGAATCTGGGCGATGGTGACGGCTGTGTTCTCAAATCAAGAACCACTAGAGGGTTGGTGAAGAAGACATGCGGAGGCGTGAAAAAGATATCACACAGATAGATATCAGAGTCCTGTAAACAAAAACCCAGGTGAATGAATTCAAAATTAGAGCTAATTTATCAGTCTGATTTTGTTGGCCTAAAAATTTGAAACTTAGGGGTGGTTCTAATGAACCGACTGGAGTGAGTGTTTCAGATCATTCTATGTAAAGGGTTTTTGGGTGATTTGATTTCATTTACCCAGGTTTTGGTGTGATTGAAACTTTGAATTTTACAACTATATAACAGTGGTGTAAATCTCAGAACCTAAACCTTCGGACTTTACAAAATTGTTGATTGATTTGAATATTTAGCTGTCTGAGAGAGGTTCTTATTGAGGTTGTCCTTCGTTTTCATCTGCAGTTGGACAGATTCACTCCAAACCGTTCGGCAACGGACATGGACTACGCCCATTACATGCTCACTGAAGGGCATAAGATCAAAAACAAGGAGAACTCTGCAGTGTGCTCTCTTTCCGGGGAGGCCTACTGGAAGAAACTTAGAAGTTATCAACATTATTCGAACTCGGATCCTGGCTTTCAAGAACAAGCCACGCACCGCTCTGTCGAGGCAATCCCAAATGACTTCTCCACAATTCAACAGGTTAAACCAAAAGCCAGATGGCACATTCCCCGGGTGAGTGGCATAACGGGCTTGTTTGGATGAGAGTAAGTAGAGAGGAACTAAAAAGTCAAAAATTTGAGCAATCGGGTCAAACCACTCCGAACAAACAAAGAAAACGGAATTCCGCCAAAAAAATCCGGAAATCCGGCTGAAAATCCGGAAATCCGGATTTCAAGCTGGAATTCCGGATTTTTTGGCGGAATTCCAGACTTTTTTGGCAAAATTCCGAGCTCTTTAATGTAATTTTTGGTTCTTTTTACACAATATTGTGTTATCACGGTGGTAAAGTGTTTGAATCTATTACATGAGGTCTCATGTTCAAACCTTACAATCTCTAAAAATATTTTTTTTACCCATAATCTATAATAATCTACCTCATCCAAACACTACAGATAAAAGGAGCTTTTAAGCTCAACCTCTCACTTATTTTAGCTCATCCAAACAGCCCCAACATTCATTTAAGGGTTTCTAATTGTAAGTGTGTCAAATATTGGTAATATGTGGGCTGTTAATTATTTTTTTGGTTTTGCATTTATCAATTAGACTTCAGAAAGGACTCTAAATGCCCCTGATTTGGTGGATGACTACTGCTTGAACTTACTTGATTGGGGTAGCAGCAATGTTCTTGCTATTGCTCTTGGCAGCACAGTTTACCTATGGGATGCTACTGATGGTGCCACATTTGAAATTGTTACAATTGATCAAGAGAATGTACCTGTGACTAGCGTCAAATGGGCTCCTGATGGGAAGCACGTTGTTGTCTGATTGAACAATTCGGAAGTACAACTTTGGGATTCTACCGCTAACCGAAAGCAAATAACTGTGAAAGGCAGCCACAGATCTTGGGTTGGGGCCCTGGATTGGAACATCTACATTCTCAACACTGTCAGTGTTTCTTTGTTGGTTTGAAATGTCACAGTTGAGGATTTAGGTCTTCACTTGGTTGAATCTCAGTGTAACAGTGTTGGATCTTTCAAATGGTATAAAGATTTGTGTTTGTCTACTATACGAGTTCTTACTTTATCAATTTGTGTGGTGTTTTGGTGCTTTATTAGGATTTGAATAGGTTAATGTGATGGCGATGGTTGGTGGCAGTGAGTGGTGGGAAGAAGAAAATTGAAGCTTGATTTCTGGGTTTTGGTATGAGCTGAAAGTCATAAGGTGGTTTGTTCTGAAAGTATTTATATGATAGATTTTGATGTGTTTGTAGGATATATGATAAATTTTGTTATTGGTAAATAGTGTAGTTTTATTAGTTGGCTAAAGGTATATCAGTCTTTTACCAAATTCAGGGGCAGAATTGTAAAAAAAAAATAAAAAAATTTAATTTATGGATGAAATTTGACAGAAGGGTGCTATGTGTCCAATGATTTTTCGTTACCAAAGGCGCAAAGTGAAATTATTCAAACGTCTAGAGAGCAAAGTGAAATTTCATCAAAAAGTAGGGGTGGAAAGTCTCTTTTACCCAATTTTTAATAGTTTTGTCATTTTTTTAAAACACGATAAAAAAAATTATCAAATCATTTTTGTAATCCAAATCACCCGGTCAAAATAACTCAGATACAAGCAAAACAAATGATGAAGGCAATCGGCTCAGTAAAACTGGATATTGATGCCGCCTATTGTGAGTTATTAAACTAAATAGTTGAAAAAAAAAAGTACCCAATGTGGCAGATCTTCCACATTCATCTCTTGCGGATGGTTTGTAATGGTAAACTATATGTACATGCATATATATACCACAAAACAAAACAAAGAGGAGAAGCTCATGTTCTCTCAATACTACAGTACTACTAGTCTACTACTACTAGTTAATTAGTCTTAATCTAAAAACTAAAACCAAGTCACCAACCACCCATCCCAGTTCCTCTACTGGACAAACATCATCAGCATCATTCTCCAAAAATTACTCCACTTGGACGTACACATCCTACACAAAATTCTTCAAATACTCTTTATTCCAAGTACGATCTGGATTAATAGAAGTCCCAACAAAGGGTCCAAACTCTAAGTTAGGAGTTATTATCTTGAAATTGTTGTGACTAGGAATTCATGGTTCCACAATACAAGCTGAATTACCATCCCTGATGCTCCATCTAGTTCCTTGATTGAATAATTTCCGTCCAAAAAGTATGCTTCTCCACACAAAAGATGGGCCATATCGAGCTCAGCAGTCCAAAAGTGAGAGTTCGCGAAGTATTTCACTTTCAGTACTCTGCTAAGTAAGGAACTAGGATTTTGAAGAATCATTCATCCTTGTTTGGCTAATAGAGCTTGGTTAAATTCATTCATCTTCTTGAAACCGAGGCCGCCACTTGATCTAGAGCATTGCATACTGTCGCCCACCAACTAATTCCACGATCTTTATCCTTCTTTGACCACCAAAACTGTCGTATCACCGCTTCCATCTTCTCACAAATCCCTTCTGGTAGCATAAAACACCTCATTGCATACGTCGGATTCGCTTGAGCCACGACTTTGATTAAGACTTCTTTCCCAGCAACTGAAAGCGTTTTCTCTTTCCAACCTTTAGGCTTGTTGCATAATTTATTGATGAGCATATTGAAAGTGATGGACTTGTTCCTCCCAATAGTTGTAGGGAGTCCCAGGTAGCTATCATACTTCTCAACTTCTTTGACACCTATAATCTCCAACAGATCCTTCCTTGTATTTGTTGGAACGCCCGCCGAAAAAATAATCGCTGATTTTTCCAAATTGACCTCTTGTCCACTTGCTTTGCCATAGTCCTCAATAATTGTCAAGAGATAATTAATATTTTCCTGAGGTGCACCTTTTAAAAAGCAATGAATCGTCAGCAAAAAATAGGTGAGAGACCACTGGTCCTCCCCTGGACGTTGAAACACCTTCCAGCCGACCCTCCCTGACCGCCTGTGAAACTGCTTGAGACAAGAACTCACTGCAGATCAGAAATAAGTAGGGTGAAATAGGGCAGCCTTGACGAAGACCCCTTTCTGGAACCACACTACCCACCTTTTTCACATTACGGATAAACGAATAAGAAACAGTGGTAATGCAATTTGTGATGATAGAAATAAAGTTAGGGCCGAACCCCATCTGATCAAGTGCTTCCTGAATAAATCTCCATTCTACTCTATCATATGCCTTGCTCATATCAATTTTCAGCGCAACACAACCTTTCTTTCCCTTCTTTCTTGTTTTGAGCGAGTGAATAACCTCAAAAAGCAGTGAGTATATTGTCTGTGATGAGACTACCCTGAACAAAAAGCACTTTCATCGATGTTCGGTTATTAGACCCGGAAGAAGTCTGGGATGGTGGTTGGTTCGGGGTCGTACTCCGCAGTGAGTATGGGGTTTGTGGGGCAGCCAAATCCTCGCACTGTTTTAGCGTGAGAGAAGCTGAAGCAATCGCTCTTCACGACGGAGTATTGAGGTGGAAGGACGCAAGATTGTTACTGGAAGAGTTGATGTGTTGCAGAGAAGTCGGCCGGCCTATCCAAGATATCTCATTTGCAGCTAACCGTCTTAAGACTGTCAAGATTAATTGGGTTGGCCGAACAAAGAATCAAGTTGCAGATGGCTTGGCTGCGAGAGGAAGCTCAATGGCTTTTTTGCCACAAATTTGGACTACTATTTTCCAGATTGGATTGTTTTCCTATTAAGTTTCCATGTTGCGCAAATTCCAATTTGATGAATGGAAAATATTAATTCTGCATCAAAACAAAATAAAATTACCGGAAAATGCATCGTTTTCAAAATGACATAATTTTTTTTACAAGAAAAGAAGCTTTTATATTCAAACTAAAAAGGCCATAAGACCAAATACAGAGCTATCACAGCTCAAAGAAAGTCTACTACAAACCAACAGCAGATCTAGCGCAAGAATGAGCGAGGTAGTTATCCTCTCTTGCAACAAAAACAAAGGAGCAAAAGGAAAAATTTGAAGCTAAGAGTTTACAATCCTCCACAATGGGATAAATGGCTACTGAGCAGTTTCCAGATTTGGACTTAATAGCGTCAATCACAATCTTTGAATTTGAGTAAACTGCAATTCTGCGGAGCTTTCAGGATTTTGCAATGAGAAGAGAGTTTCTTATGCCCAATGCATCGAGAATCAAACGGTTGATATTACATGGAAAGCTCTTCATCCATTTTTTCAACTGTATTACAATTGGACTTTGAGAAAACAATACCAACACCTCCCAAATTTCTGCATTTATTGACTGCAGCATTAGAAAAGAACTCCATGTCCACACTTGTACTTGAGGAGGAGGAGGTAGATGGCATGACAAATGTAAAAGTAGCAGCCGATAAATAGTTTCTGTTGTAAAATTCATACATATTTGCCAAAGCTCTATTAACAATCTGCTCTGGATCTCATTTAATTCTATTAAAAATCCAATCAATCCTGGCCCTCCGAAGTTCCCAATTCTATTAAAAATCCAGTCAATCCTGACCCTCCGAAGTTCCCAACAAATTTGTGCTGCAATGGCCAGAAGTTTCATTTTTTCACTGTGCGAAGTTTCATTTTTTCTGTGCTTTGAGGCTTCATCAACAATATAGCGCCACCAACCCTGAAGAGATAAATCATGGAAAATGGAATATACAAACCTCAAGGGAGAAATGAGTCATACTTTCGATGCTAAATCACAGAACCTTAGAAGATGCTCTCAGTTTCAATGTCCATCCCACACAGCTCAAAAATATCATCAACAAGTTGGCATTTTTCAAAATGACATAATTACTAGTGGTAAAACTTTCAAAATGGCATAATTATGAATGGCAAAGTTAAAAAAGAAAGAACTTGCATCCCACCACAATAGTTGTTGAAAAAAAAAAAAAAAAGTACACAATGTATTAGGAAGTTCCACATCCATCTTTTAAGGACGGTTTGTAATTGTAAATAATATGTACATATATATACACCACAAACAGAACAAAGAAGAGAAGCTCATGTTCTCCCAATACTGCAGTTACTACTCCTACTAGTTAATTAGTCTTAATCTAAAAACTAGAACCAAAGTCACCAACCACCCATTTCAGTTCCTCTACTCCACAACATCATCACCATCATTCTCCAAAAATTACTCCACATGGGCATTGGAGACATCGGACCAAAATGAAAATGGCAAGTTAGTTTCTTTCCTTATCTTAAGCAAAAACAGAGCCACAAGACAGGTCCATCAACAAAACAGCTGCTTGCTCTTCTTCTCCTAGCTTCTGATGACTAGAACTAGAACTAGTCCTCTGTCTCTTCATTGGTGACCTCTGCCTCTGCCACATCACCACTTCTTTCCCAAAAGCCATCAATCTCACCCTCAAATCCTCCCTCATCTCGTTCCCTCCGTTGCCGCCGCCGCCGCCGCCGCCGCCGCCATCGCCTGAAGCGGAAGAAGAGGCGGAGCTACTGCTGCATGTGGTGGCGGCAGTAGCTGGTTCTTCTTTCTTCTTCTCAGGAGGAGTTTCTTTTCTGGCGTTGGGACTCTTCTTCTTCCTGAATCTGATCCCACATGCATTACACAGCGACTGTAAACAAATCAAAAACAGTGATCTTGTTTAAATTCTTTGGAAAAAATTGTCGAACAGGTGGTGTGCAGTTTTTTACTACTTCCTCTGTCCCAACAGATTTTTCAAAAAATACTATTCACATATCAATCACTTCGATCTGATGATTTAGTTTTTTTAGGAATCTAATGATTTAGTTAGTAATACGATACAATAATTTTGTAATTTTTTCATGGTGTTGTAGAATAAACTTAACTTTACACCACCATAAAAAATTACAAAATTCTAACATCATTCTAGTAACCAAATCAAAATGACTTGAAAAAGTAAACTTTGAAGCACCTGCTGGGACGAAGATAATATGTTTTTACCTTAGGCCCATGTGGACCGCTCCTCCACAGAGGAGTCTTCGTGGTTTGACAATCCGCACAGCTACGTTTCTCATCGTTGATCTCTTCACAAAAACCCTGAAATCACTTCCAAAAAAATCGGTAAGCAAAAGATTTAACTGTAGAAACAAGCTTGTAAAATAGACTAACCATCATGTCTCTTGAGAGCTTTATGAACCAGACCCAGATCGATTTTTCCTCTTCTGCTTCTTTGGACAGAGATTTGAGAACTTGGTTTCTCAAGACCTACGGATTTGAAGTAAGTAGATAATTACAAGTTCTGGGTCAAAGAATTGAAATTCTTACATAGAAGAAGAAAGTGTTGTGTTCTCTGTTGTGTTTGATGGGCTTATCAAGGAAGGACCGACAAGGAAGAGTAGTGGAACCGACATGGAAGAGTGAAGAGGAGCTGTGTGGAATGACGAGAAAACCCATACGGGTGCTCAGAAACTGATGACTGTACGCCGCCAAAAAGCAACGAGGTGTGGCGGGGGGTTGCCACCTGTCCTTTTACATGCACGAGTGGGAGACACTTCTCATTTTCTTCGGTGGCAGTGTTACATTTTACATTTCCTATCACTGTAGGTTTGGGTAAAATAATCGCCCTCTGTGCTCAAATTAAGAGTTCCATACTTAGATCGTCATTTACTTGCATTCTCAATTTTTAATTTAAGAGAGTGCACAAATTTGTAAGGAAGTTTAAAAGGTAGCGTCAATATTATCGTACTTACTTTCTTTCACCCGAAGTCACCTGGAGTGGCGCGAAAGCGACAAAATTTAAAAAAGATATATTTGAGAGTGGTACGAAAGCATGCATGTAAATTATATATTTAATATAATTTTAATTATAAACATATCATAAATCGAATTTTTAAGTATTTTTTTTTTTTTTTGCGGAAAATAGAGAACATCAATTCATCATCAAAGCATAATACAAGAGATAGTAGACTACAAGCTAAGAGCATACATCAACTGATTATCGGTCTAGAAAGCTAAATAACACCTAAACCTGGCATACTACATAAGATAATAAGATTACAAAGAAACTAGATAGCGATAACATAGAAACGGGCCATCGATGGAGCACTAAGAGACCAAAACCCTGGACGCTTCAAAACTCCATCCTGAAAAAAAACAAAAACGTCAAACCACCCAAAAGCATTGAATGTGAACATAGGAAACAAACCCACACATCTGTCGAGGATGGCTTCGCAACAACATCAATGACACCAACTCCTGGTTGATCCCGTGGGCGACCTGAAGTTGAACAAGAGTCTCAAAGATTTTGTTGCACGAAAACAACCAGATGGAGAGTCCCAGAGATCCAAGCGCCGCTTTTTAATCTGAAAACATTGAGCAATCGAAGTGTTGTCAATATCCATAGCTGCCAGATCCGTGCTATCAGAGCAACCAACAGAACTTTCCTGAACCTGCACTTGACTAGCATGAAGACCACATTTTGCTTCAGAGACACCTTCGTGAAAGGGGGTCGTATTTGAGGCCCGAACCGATACTGGAACTGCATGAGTGTTAGTCCGAGCAATGGGCCTCGTTCTACGCTCCTTTTTGTCGTGGAGAAGCCTTTGGAAAGCAGTGTAGTCAACCCGAATAGGACCTTCCGGGTTCTCGTTCAGCTTCTTTGACCGACGAATCTGGATCTCGTACCACGAATGATCAATCTGGATCACTTGGTTTGTCCTTCGATTTATGAAGGCAAACCCTGTCTGACGTTTCGGGATACTGATACCATCCAGTTCCTCACACACAACCCGACATGCACTTTTGATTTCGGCTTTTGGTAAGTGTGAGAACCGAAGGCAAAGCAGGGCCGATCTGCTGTAGCGACGAACCTTCCCGTGAGATGGTGGAGCCAAGTGATGAAAACCGCCTTCTGCTCTTATTCGTTTAGATTTGGGTGCCTCTAATTCATAGGGAGGGTTAAATAACATCCTTCTCTTAATTCCACAAACAGTACTTGAAGAAATAGAAATAGCCGTCGAGACATCCATTGATGAACAAGGAAACAATGATGAAACCAACAAATTGAAACACTAGATATATGAAAAACTTGATGGTGAAAGTGGGTAGAAGCTAAGAAACAAAAGAGAGATAAAGAAAGTGGGTAGAAGCTAAGAAACAAAAGAGAGAGAAAGAAATTAAAGTGGGTAGAAGCTAAGAAACAAAAGAGAGAGAAAGTGAGCAAAGTGAATGAAACAAACCAACTGGGAACAACTAGTGGTGACAAAACAGAGGATCAGAACAAAAACACTGGCAACATGACTTAAATGGATAGAGAAGCACATGAACAAGAGGTCATCGCCAAGAAAGGCTTCCGACTGAGAGACAGGGGAGCTAAAAACAGAGAGAAATTGAAACTAAAATCGATAAAACAAACAAACTCAAACTGGTGGGTAGAACAAATCTTGAAACCAGGAGAAAAGGATCTAAAAATAGATCCGAGACATGCAACCTGTTAACTGAGAAAGAGCACCAAACCGAAGCAAAACACCACCGGAAACGTGATGATAGATGAAGAGAAGCAGAGAAAACCAAAGTTAGCAGCAAGATCGGAACGTTGATGGAGAGTATCCCTCAACAATCGCAGAATCGGAGGTTGATGACAACGATTTTGATGGCTCGGCAATGGAAGCGAGAGCCAAAAGAGAACAGGACCCAAATTAAGCTCTACTAAGAAATCAGGTGAGAAACAATGAAGAGATTTCAAGAGCAAAACTGAAAACAACGATTGATTTTTGTTTTTGATGACTGATAGAAGCTTGGCGCGGCGGAGCCAAGACAGGGCTGAGGACAAAGGAAATAGGGAAAATAGGGTTTTCTAGAGATTTGAGAGAGAATTGTCTCTCTCTAGAGCACACCCCTCTCCCTCACAGATGACATGTTAATTTTTTAAGTAGTCTACTTATTATATCAATAACAATAAAGCTTAAATATGAGATTATAGTTTCTCATACTGAAAAATTGATTGAAAGTTCAACGTGACTTAGTGTTAGCAATGAGAGTTTGTCATAGAGTACGGTAGCAGGCTACATCGGTAAGGAGACAATTTTACTTGAAAGTTTTATTTGACTTAATTTCAACAGGCCTAGTAACTTAGTACTGAGCCTAATTGCTGAGAAAGTGCAGAGCGTTGGTAAAAACGCGTTCTAAAATTTTGGGAGCAAGGATTATAAGCGTATTCAAACTGAAAGCGCCAGAGCGAGGACTGGGAGCGTGAGCGAAACCGAGGTTTTAGGTGATTTAGGATTCGCCTCAAATTTTCTGGTTCTCCCTCTGTCCCACAATTTTAGTCCCCTATTTCATTTTGGTCCGTCCCAAAATTTGTGTCCACTTTCCTTTTTTGTTATTTGCCCTCAAAAAATAAAGGTGACATAATCAAACAGTTAAAAGGTAAGATTATTGAAGTAAATGACTTGTCAAAAAATTAGTGAGGATGTAATGACTATTTGTTCCCTTAAATAGTTGAATCTTTCAAAAGGGACTAAAATTATGAGACAGAGGGAGCAGAATTTTTTCTTTTACTTTTCACTGGGTCAAAAATGGCCTAGTCATTTGATTTGCAAAATAACGAAAGAATTTGGTAATCTTTTAATAGTTTGGACAATAACACCACAACTTTTTTTTACAAAAATTACATCATATTACAATCTGAATTAGCCGGTCAGAGTAACATGATCACGAGTGAGAAAAAGTTAATTAAAAGTTTTAGGCAAGACAGAAGTAGTAGTTGACATCTCATACATCTATCATATTAGCATCATCTAGGACACCAAAACATACCTCATACTGGTATTTTGGTAGGTAGTAGTAGCACCACGAATCCATGACAGTACTACTTTACTAGCAACAGGAGACATGAGCTGGAGAGAAGGCCATTGGCATATAAATGTCGTTACTGTATACGTGAATGTTATGTACGGGACAAGTATTCAGTCTCCCAGTGTGGAGGGAGTGACAAGTATTTAGTCTTCAACCCATTGTTGGGGGATCGGGTTGAAGACTAAATACAACCACTTTCCTGCGCCACTCCACCGCCGCCTATAGGATAACAGATCCACCAGAACAATCCAAGTACTTTCCGGCGCTACCCTATATGAATATAGGATAACAGATCCACCACGACCATTCTCTAATTTATCTTCCTCCGATTTTGCTCTACCTCCCCTTACCAGTAGTACTTAACTTCAATGCACAAGCCCTAAAAACTCACTGACAAATGCGCTTAGTTAGTTTAGTGGTTCCACTTTCTACTATTTAAATTTAACATTTTCATATTTTAGAAGCAATGTTCTACGCGATGATCACCTTGAATGCGGCGAATTCATGCATCTACTGTTGAGAAAACCCAACTGTTAGCTTACGGAGGGGAACCGCAATAGGCAGGATCAGTTGACTAGGTACTAAGAAGGTTAAGGGAAACCCAGAATGACTGGATGAAAACGAAAGCAGAAAAGACCACACAAAAATCGCACACTGAAGCAACCTCCTCAATGCCTTCCCACAGGCAAACCTGCGGATCTCACTCCAAGAGAGTAGCAGCACGAGTTAGTAGGATAAAGGCTGCATGCAGATCCTTCAGACACACTCACACGACGAACCTCCTATGTCTGAACACTTAAAATTAACCCCACCACACGACACACATGTGGGTTTTCCTCCGTCCCAAAATTACAGTCCTGTTTCGCAAATCTGGTTGCTTAATATCTCAAAATGTTTGCAATAAAAACAACAAAATACTCATTTTGGAACAAAGGCAGGATGTCACACCAGAATTACCGAATAGCTATCGCATGTTTTTTCCATTCAAAACTCTGCCGTGGATGTCAGGTTTTGGGAGCACCAAAACCACCACATCAAGGTCTCTACATTTTAAGTATTTTTTGGCCAGCAATTCAAACCTCAGACGCAAACCCTAACGAACTCACCAGGAGGACCAAGGAGAAAAAATAAAGACAGACAGACAGCTTGAGAGGTTCTCTCTAGCATGGAACTCTAGATTGTCTACAGGCAACAAAAAGAAGGGAAAAAAAGTACTACTGACACAAGATAGATATCCATACTGCAACTGTATTGCTGCTGTCCTCTCCAAAACACCCAACGCAACTGCTGCAACAGAATCCTCTGACTGGAACAGAAGAAACTCTTACCATGCAAGATGCCGGATAGCTTCAAGTACTTCAATTCAAATCCAGGTTACACTTTGATGACAGCTCTTCTGATATTGCACTGCTGAAACCAACAAGCATATTTTCAGATACAAGTATTTATTTGTGGTTCATACACAAAAGAACATCCCTTATACATAGACCATAATAAATACAATATCAGGACTGGTGCAGTTAGAAGGGGTTGTGTTTGGATACGTTTAACACGAGCAGTAGAGGAAGTCAAGAATCTGTGTTTTCAGTCAACTCTCCAAATTCCCCAATAAACAGAATTGCGGAAAAATCCGTTTTTTGGGTGAATTCCGGATTATTTTTGGGGATATTTCCGGATCTGGGGGGGGGGGGGAATTCCGGATTTTAAAAGAATACAAATTTAACAAACGTTTTACCAATGATCTATTTTATCCAAACACTCAAGATTAAATGAGTTTTTTTAGCTAAACCGCTCAATTTAGCTCATCCAAACAGCCCCAAGAAATAACTCTAGCGGTAAAAGGTTACTCCTAACAAAAGCATTTCCCAAAATTTTGATCCCTAACTAGATTTGCTGGTTTGCTTGATTGCAGGAAAGAAGAAACTTTTTCAGTCATTTAACTGTATAAACAATTTGTTCACCGATAAAGAACGAACAGCACAAATTATAGCTTAAGTGACACAAGAATATACCTTGGCTAGAAATTGAATCCGCCAGAAGGCACATGAACACCATTTCCTCCAAACTGGAACCCAGGTTGTGTCTCAGCACCTGGAGGTGCTGTATTCTCCTCGTCCTCCTCGCCCTCAACCCAATATGTCTCCAAAATCTTCACAGCCTTCTCGTAAATCTCAGTGTTGTCGTGACTCTGAAGGTTCTCAATTTTATCTACGCCACCGACATCATCAATCATTTGGGCATATAGATTTACACCAGTAGAGTTCACGTGCTTGTCGGCTTCTCCAACCTTCAAGATATTGTCAAGTCCTTCTAAACATACTGTGACTATTCTAGGATCAGGGCATTCGAGAAGATCACACATTGGTTTGATGCAAGCTTGGCTCACAAAGTACCTATCACAAAATTTTAGTGAGATCAGACACTTTCATTTAAAGAACATTCACAATAAGGATCGAGAAAAACGTTGCCTACTTGATCTGATCATTCGAGCCACCAGAAGTGGCATTTGAGAGCGCCCATGCAGCTTCTTTTTTTATATCAAACTCAGCATTTTGGAGCAGATGGACTAGAGGACCAATAATATTGGCTTCAATGACAGCCTACAGAGTTCAAAATCACATAACAAAACAAGAGAGGTCAAACTAAGAAAAAAATATGAAAGCAGTATCAATATTACGTTAAAAAAAAAAAAAAAAAAAAAAAAAAAAAAAAAAAAGTGGGATAAAGAGCCAAGAATTGGTTGTGGTACCTGAATTTGATCTTTGTTACCGGCAGTAATGTTTGAGATTGTCCAACAAGCTTCCTTCTTGATGCTCTTCTTATAAGTACCAGTCAGTAGGGCAAGAAGATGGGGCAGTGCTTGATGATCAATAATAAACTGGAGCAGCAAATGGAAAGGTCAGTTTTAGAATACATGGATTAAAACACCCAGACCTCGAAAAACTAAGTTTGCAGCATGGAAAACCATTTCAATTATTTGATGAGTTGGGCTCAAATGTGGCAGTGTACAAAAACAGACAGAACATAAGTGGCTTATCGTATGATTCAAGAATTGCTCACCCAAAACACTCCACTCCACACCTCATGCACAGCAAAAAATACCATTAGTATGTTCGCGGAAAAGCATAGCAGATAGATAGCCCGAACGGCAAGATTTGTATAGATTTATGCTTCAAGGATTTCACTACAAACACTCGTACGTAAACCCAAAGAATTATGAATCTGTATAACAAAAGAGGACTGGTGGGATCGTATAGTCTATCCCAAATCTATTCAAACTTTCAATTATCTTCGTCTTAGGAGTTCTGATGATCATCAGGAGATCTGTTCAAATTGGTGGTTGTTTGTGGCTCGACTTCGAGGTACCCTCTACATTCTACTTAGTTCTGATAACCTATCCTTTTGTTTTGTTCCCTGAGCATAAAATGATGAAACTAGAGTAACCATGTTTCTTTTCAAAATCACTATGTTATGCTAAATTAGTATAGTCTAAAAGATTGTTGGTTTTGCCAACTGTTTTTGGTCATTTGACTATCAGTGACCTGACAAAACGCTGTTGTAACCACTGGTAACAAGCGAACATTACGACTTAGTGAATTCTGGCGACGAACTAGGTCTGTTAATTCAATGTTTGGATGTTTTTCTGCGGTAGATCGGCGAAGAGAGGAAGGGGGGAATGTTAATCGAATCTGATGTCCAGGGAAAGGAAGTAATGGTTTCTAAAACCTACACCAACTGACCAGGAAATGTCCGAATAAGACAAGGTAATTACTTTCATACTTCAGTAATTACCAAGTGTTGTCTATCCTTGAGATCATTTTCAGCCTTATTCACTTCGTATTTTTTATCTGCTGAATTTTGTTTTCTTGGCCCCTGTACACTAATATTTGCATTTTCAATTGAAATTTGCAATGACAATACCAAACAGCCACGAGGATTTGTCAAAAGGATATGTATGTCACACCAGAGTATGTTCAATATGTATGACGCACCTAACATTTTAGTACTTTGTTTTTAGGCCCTCTTTTCAAAAAGCCGTTCCTGAAGGGTCTAGAGACTGGTGCGCGCGAAGTTCATTGATCTTAGTGGTGCTCCTTTGGTACCTGTCTGTTTCCACTTACGGCAATTCAATTCTTTTAGTACTTGCAGCCTGTGAAGCACCGGAACGGCACATAGGGTGACGTCCCCGTTCCGTCCCTGTCCGGAACGCCGGAACGGCAACGGAACGCCCCGGAACGCTCCCAAAACGTCAGCTGGCGTTCTCAGAGAAAAATGAAATCCGGAACTTCGCTGGAACGGCGCAGGAACGCGTTCCGTCTTTCCTGAAACGCCTGAGAAATGAGCCTAGCCTACGTTCAAAAGACTTGACGACGTTTGGTGACATCGGACTTCAACAGATCGGCTCTTTAACGTCACACTCAACCAGATCGGCGCCGGAAATTAAGAGTTTTGCGGCACCAGCGGGTCACTTAAGAGGAAGAAAGGAGAAAACAATCACCTTAAAGAAACCGGCGGCGTCCATGGCTGCAAGGAAAGGAACGACGTTGGAGAAGAGACCCACTTCTCTTGCAAAAGAATTGGCTATGAGGGTGGATTTGAAGAAATGGCTGCCAATCCACCCTCACCTTATAGAAGACCGGATTTGACCAAACAAATTGACAATTATACTAATTAATCAGATTTTGACTTAATCAAAAATTCAAAAAACCCTAAAAATACTAACTTTCCCCTCCTCTTCCCCTCATTATTTCAAAACAGATCTTTCTTCCTCTCTCTCGTTACAACACCATCACCGCCCCCTCTCTCGGCAAAACACCATCACCACCACTTCCATCACCAATTCATCACCACCACGACGTCGACGAATCCCGACGATGTTGCTCCCTCCTTCCACCATCGTCGTCGAGCAAGAACTCGTCGGATTTGGGAGCCACGATGGTGAGACCAGAGCCGAAGACGATGGTCTTCATCGAGGAGGGTTGCAGACGATCTCGTCTTCTTCTCTCTTCATCTATTCTCTCTCTCTCTCTCTCGTTTTTTCTGTCAAGTTGAGGTGGTTTTGCAGATGTAACGATCGGCGGTGGTGGTGGTTTTTTACAGGGATTCAGAAATACCCAAAGACCCGACTTCGATCTTGCTTCATCGGGTCCCGATCTTGCTTGATCGGAACTCGATCTTGCTTGATCGTGGTTCGATTTTGCTTGATCGTGACTCGATCTTACTTGATCGGAGCACGATCTTACTTGATCGGACCTCGATCTTGCATGATCGGAACTCGATCTTGCATGCAAGATCGAGATTCTGAGCAGATCAGGACCCACATGAACATAAAACAAAAAATTAACAAATTGGTGGTGGATTGGCAAGGGTTTAAAAGTTTGAGTGGATTGACAACCACTTATGTCACTTATGGTGGATTGGCCATTCATCCCACTTCTCTTGACTACCTTTCTTTACTACTTTTACTATATTACCCATTACCTTTTATCAATTTCACAAGCATGTCCTTTTCTTATAAAAGCCCTAGTGGGCTTTCTGCTGAGTGGTTTAATTTTGGGCTTCTCTATTACATAGTACATAAGTTAACAGCCCAGAAAGTTATTTTTTTTCCTTTTTTGAAATAAACAGCCCAGAAAGTTGGGCTTCTGAACAAGTATATATATTTATTTGTTATATACATTAAAAAATTGTAAATATAAATATATATATATATATTTATATTATAAAAATCGCCGTTCCCCCGGCGTTTCGTCTCCTAAAATTTTGAAAATCGCCATTCCCGCGTTCCCGTCCCCGTTTCGTCTCGCCCCCGTCCCCGTTTCGGTGCTACATAGCTTGCAGCAAGCCCTTGATAGTCTAAGTACTTGCATACAGTTGTTAATGGATGATTTCATCTACACTTTTTTAATGGACTGAACATTACCGCTGATTGTTCTCTGACGGGCTTCAGATGCATACACACTCCAGGGCTAAGAGGTGATCGATTCTCGGTTAAGAGACTCCTACCCGGCTGTGACATATCGTAAAAGATGGCCAGGGGTAAGTCCTCATCTCCTTTCTTCCGTCATCATTCCTAATGTTTCAATAGTTATTCTCCTTTTAGTTTACGGTATTACTCGTACTTCTCATTACTCTTCACCGTTTTGAATGTGATTCGAGTTCTTAAATGTTCAGTGTTTCCTTTTGCAGGATCCTTTAACTTGGGATTATATTTGTTTAAGGTATTGACCGAAGGTAACACAGAGTATGTTACGTCTATGTGTGGGTTGTGCAGCTGGATTTTCAGTTTGGAGTTCTTGACATGTATTTTGAGTGATTTTTGTGGCGCTCATGATTTTTCCTCATTGGACTGCCATTCTTAGAAGCTTATTATGTGTTCCAATTTGGTTTATTTCTCTAAACACTCACATTCTTTTTCACAGTCCGTTATGTTCCAGGTTTGAAGATGTTCAATCAGCTAATTCCCTTGCTCTCTCTCCCACTATTCCTTTGAATCAGGTTATCTCAATCTCCAACCCTAGGTTTCAAATTTAGATGTCCTTTCAAAGAACTCACTGTTAATAGCTCACCATTATTCAGATGCATGACCCATGAAAAAATCATCAAGGGTATGTAAGTATCTGATCTCATATTTATAGTGTTCCTTTCTTGAGTGTGGTTGACATGTTAAACCCTGCCCTGCCCTGCCCTGACAAGTGACAACTGTTACTCTCTAACCAAACTTGATAAATTCTTTCTACCCAAGCCCATATTCTTTAATTTATAGAGACTTAATTGATTGTGACATTTGCATATTGTTATGGCTATAGGTTCGCAGATGCTGACACGTTAAACCCTATCCACCAATGCTATCATGCTAATCTTGCTATATCGTTTCTTTTGTTAGAGGAAGCACCACGACAAGTTCACGTTTTCAAACTACATTCAAATAGTTGCTACTGATTTGTTAGAAGCTTGGATTTACAAATCCATCACATTGAGACAAGTAAAATCATTTTTTCATGTGTAAAAAATCCAATGTAGAACCCTGCTAAGTACTGTTACTTCCATTTAGTTGTTAACTTAGAACTACATGGGCATCAATTTTTAAAGATACAAATTTTTTCTTGAAATCATTTGCCTATTTTCCTTTTCAATCTACGACGTATGTGGATCTTCTTGCTTATGGAGCTAGAAGTTTTCTTTTCAGGTAGCAAGTTAATTTTTGTGATCTTCAAAATAATCTTTATACGGATCACGTGTAAAATTATCAGGTTACTCGAGATTCTTGAAATAAACCTCTTTGAACTTTTTTTAGGACGTGGTCCGTGCTACATGTTGACCATGGATGTTGTGATAATGCCTAATTTAAGTCAAAAATTTATGTTTCCCGTTGTGCTTAGATTTTTCTCTTGAATTGTTTCTCGGAGTTAGCCCCATAGCAGAGGTTGTTTGTTCCAGTGCATGCCATTAGTATCAGATAACTGAATTTTAATAAATATTTGTCTGAACAGAGTTCTCTCATCGATGTGTAAGTTATTTTATGACATATATTCACAAGGCTTCCTGCTTCAACTACAAATTGTTCTTTTGAAACAACAACATTTATATTAAACACAAATACCCATTACAGTCTAACGCTATCTGACGAGCTATGTTGTGAACCGAATAGCTGAGACAAGAAAGCTTAATGATAAGTACTAAATATTGTTGACCCAGGTGAGAAGTTCTAAGCGGGTTTCCTGTTTCTAAAGACAACGAATGAGAAATTGGCAATTCACTGTACATTTTAAAAATTGGTAGGATTAGACTTAGGCTTGTGTTTACAGCCTCTCTCAAATAAATATAATATGTTCTCAATCTTTTCTTCAACTTTCCTTAGATCTTACAAAGAACATTCATTTTAATCGTATGTAGATTTACAGGTCACATGTAGCCCATGATCGAAGTTAACCTACATAGTTTCACCGGATAGTGCCTTGAGGACATGGGTTATGCACTAGTTTGCAATAGATCAGTATAGACTACTTAAAAACAACAAAAGAAAAGATAATTCCAATGCTTCAATAATGTCAAATTCAGACTTCCAGATATCACTTTGGAAACTAAGCCTAGAGCAAACAAAAAACTATGGACAGATGGGGACAGTCAATAGGAGTGCCAAAAGAGATCCCCAAGTACCTGAGTTTGATTGTCATCGCCGGTGACGATATTGCCAATTGTGCGAAGAGCTGGGATTAGGACAGATGGGGATGGGTGACTGAAATTACAACAGAGAAAATATTCAGTAATGGGAGTTAAAAACACAAAAACAACTAGTGTGTAATCCAACCCCAAAAAGGTATTTGCGAACGTTAAATACTCACCGTAAAAGCTCAATTAAACGAGGGCATACTCCTGCATCAATAACAGACTGAATTTTATCATTTGTACCATCTGAAAGGTATGAGAGGGCCCAGCATGCATCTGTTAAGACTTCTTCGTCGTTAGAATGAATAAGCCTCTCTAGTGCTGGGAGAGCAGGCTTTACCTATCCAGGCAGTTTGGGATTAAATCAGTGACAAACTTCGTGTGAGACGAAGGACCAGGACAGAGAAATTATGTATTGTCCGTATTGAAGCCGTTCACACAGATAGAGAAATTAGAAACAAGTCATTGTACTAAGGATGCAGCAGATATAAGGGGCTACCTTCTCAAAAGTAGGTTGTGGTTTGCCTCTACAGAAATTGGATAGTGTCCATGTTGCATTTCTTAGTAAGGAAAGTTTGGCATGCTCGTTGAACTGTGCCAACAAAGCAATCAAAGCACCATGCCCGAGGACGAGATCACGGCACGGTGGTGAATCACCGGCTACATTCCCTAATGCCCAGACAGCCTACACATTACAGAAACTATAAGGTGAGACAGAAATTATAGAGAAAGAGCATAGATTGTACAAAACGCAACTAACCCAATAGTGAATACAACAGTTCTTTCAAAAAGTAACTCACCTGCTCCCTCACATCTTCGCTACCAGAAGATAAAAGCTGGACAAATATTGGAACTGCACCATGGTCAATTACGACCTTGGTGTTCTCTGATGTACCCGAGGCAATGTTTGTGAGAGCCCAAGCAGCTTCAAACTATATAATTGTCATTCAAACTTTTAGTATAACGCAAGTGAATAGAAGTTTAGTACAGGAAAAAAACAAGTGAAAAACACACAATCTAATAGAGAGGCGCAAAGAATGATGGACCTGAAGCTGTGGAAAGTCCTCCCTCACAAGAAACTCCACAAAACGCGGAACTACGCCAGATTGAATAACTTCTTCGATTGGAGGGTTACGTTCTGATAAAATCAAACAATGAAGTATGTAAATCGACTATCTTCTAGACCATACCGCTCTAACACAGATATTGAGCACAACAAAAAAAATATTAGAAGACAATATGTCTCACCAATGGACAGCAATTTCCTGAAATGAGTAGTTGCCTCAAGCTGCGCGTTACGGTCCTCGGACCTAACACCTGCAACCATTGCTGGAATATGCTCTAACTGTCATAGTAAAGAGAAACACAAGTCTAATGAGTAATCAGTAACAAGTAATTTAGCTCGAGAAGCAAAGCACGTATCTACTGGCAACTTTCATCGATTTCAAATTCCATGCTTGTAATTAGAATTAAATTAAACTAGCTTCTCCTAGTGTTCTTCACTGCCTCCCTCTAGTTAGGGACATCAAATTCAATTAAAGACGGTATTACTAGCCTCAATTAATAGTTTGTAATTAGAATTAAATTAAACTGGGTTCTCCTAGTGTTCTTCACTGCCTCCCTCTAGTTAGAGACATCAAATTCAATTTCGGACAGCATCACTAGCTCATTTAATAGTTTGACAGACCAACTCAATAAAAGCTTAGGGCCCCAAAAAGCTTAACCTAATTCTGAAACGAAAAGCACAATTGCACCAAATAACAAACGATCGGAAAATAAAAAATCAACGTCGATTGATCTGATAAATTCGCGATATTACTTGAATGTCCACGTCAGCATAGCTTTCACAACCACCTACACAGTAACGGAAAAACTAGCCCAAGCCCCAGATCATAAGATAATGAAGCTCTTGAGCAAGAGCGATTTAACCAGCAACAGCAGCTAATTTAACATGCAATTTCACTATAAACTTAACCAAAATTTGAAATAACAAGCTCAACTCCACCCTAAAACAAATCATTGCAGTACTTATTTATTCATCAACAATCATATGAACCGGAAATCTACAGTCCGTACAACTACTCACAAGCCCTAGTTCATCAAATAATCAAATGAAACCGGAAACGAGAATCAGTAAGCGGAGATTATCCATTCTCTTTTACCTTCTTCTCCGAACTAGGTTGGGCGGTGGCCGAGAACTGCTGATTAGGCTGAAGCCCCTCTCGTCGCTTCTTCTGGAGGCTCTCCTCTCTGCGATTCTTCCGGATCTCGACCATGTTGTCTTCTCTCCTCCGCCTACCTTCGTCGGCGTCGACGGCGACCTTGTACCGTGTCCGGCGAACCTCGGTTCTCGCGCTAGGCCTCAACGACATGGTTGATCGATCGGAGTTGAAACGCCGAGGTGGAGAGAGATCTGTAGGTCGAAACGCGAGAGAGAAAGAGAGAGGAGAGTAGAGGAGAGGAGAGGAGCGTACCTGGGTTTTCTGTCTTGTATAGGGTTTTAGCTTTGGGAGGATGGGTAGGTGGGGAATAAATGGGCGTGGTGTTGGTGTTATTTACGAGGATGGCACTAGAATTTGAATTTTGAATGTGGAGGAAGCCCCGAAGGAAACGGGCGGCGGAGAAGAATTAATAAAAATATTACATAAATTCAATTTTATTAGGTTTTTGGAATAGCGCGACTGAACTTGACTGAACTAGACTAGCCGAATGTAGACAAATGTTGTTGATGGGAGTTGATCACAATGTTTCCTCCAATAAAACGGGAAACCACAACAATAAAAGTGACCGAGTATAGAACTATGGATTAGTGGTGGTGGTGGATAATGAAAGTTAAGTGTGTCACAAAGATGAGAGTCAATTTGCTATGTTTTGAATGATAATTGATTTGCTGCTAACTGCAATAACGATTTTCTCTCTCTCTAAGAAATGCTCTCACCTCTCTCATGAACTCCACCGAAAATTTTTCTCCACTTTTTCAACCGCCTCCGCCGGAGGACGTTAGATCTCCGGCGAACTTACATCTGAATCAAGCTAACTTCAAACGTAGATTTGTGTCTACTTCCGATGATGAAGATCTCGTTGCTGGGAATAGGAAGTTCAGTGATGCACTGGTTCAACCACCGAAGGGGATCTATATGGCTGAAGATGATTCATCCATGGACGCTGCGATAGCTGATTCTGGTATCTCCTCTCAGATCACAGATGATGGCCGGATCTCGATCACCATCAAAGGCGAATCTCTTCGTCGATTGCATCGACCGTGGAGCAGAGCCCTAATCGTTCATATTCTGGGCAAGGATCCTAACTATCACGTTGTTCAAGCTCGGTACGGATATTGAAAATGGCTACTACTGTGTTCGGTTTTATTGCCGAGAGGATTACGAATCAGTGTTGTTTGGCGGTCCCTGGATGATTCAGGGGAATTATTTGACGGTTCAGCCATGGAAGCCGCACTTCGATCCGTTTGGGCCGGAAGTGCGTACTACTCCGATCTGGCTCCGTCTGAGAGGAGCTCCGGTTGAATACTTCGATGAGCCAACTCTCATGGGGATTGGGGATAAACTTGGCCGTGCTCTGAAAGTGGATTCCACTACTTTGGCCGCCGCTCGCGGAAAGTTTGCTCGGATCTGTGTAGAGATGGATCTTAATTCGAGTTTAGCTCCGGCGGTTTGGATCAATGGGAAGAAGATCCTAATTGAGTACGAAGGACTACGCATCATCTGCTTTGAATGCGGCACTTATGGTCATCGGAAAGAGGCGTGCCCTCGCTTGCAGAAACCGGCGGAAGAGGTCCCCCCGGCGTCTGCTCAGATGACTCCTGAGGAGGAGATGGTGGTTCCGCCGACTCAAAAGCAGTCGGAACCGGAATTTGGAGCATGGATGATTGCTAAGCCTCGGAAGAACAAGTCTCCGGCCCGGAAGAGTGCTGCAAATCATGAACAGACGGTGGATAATCCGGCTCCGATTGCGAACCCGTTTGGTTTGCTCTCGGACTTGGGGTCTGGATCTGGAGCTCCGCCTCCGGCTATGGGTGGGCTTACGGGCCGGTTTGGGGGGTTTGGTATCGGAGCCGATCCGCCCCGGACTGCTGTCGGACCGAACAAACCGCAAGGTCCACGGGCCAATGAGAACAGGGCACGTGGCGGTCAAAGGTCCACTAAAACTCCTGGGCAGAAAGGGGGTGGAGGAAAAGGGAACGTTTCGTCCAGAAACCCTAGATTCCCGTTGCAGAAGATTGATTTCAATCAGTTTTCGGCGTTAAACCGGTATGGCGGCGTTGCAAGTCCGTCGACTCACACGACTGAGCGAGACGGTGCTGATAGGGGAGGAGTGGATGTCGTCGGTGCTTCTCACAGTGGATCAAAGGATCGATGTAGTGGAGTTTTCATGTCAAAAGCTTTTTCAGCCTCCGCTCGAGCCGGTGTGGATGACGGAGGTTACGTATTCCGTTCCGATAAGGCTTCGGGCTCTATTCCAGTTGCTGGAGATGGTGCAGGGATCTGCAGGCCAAGCGTTGGCGATAAACAAATGCCGGGTGAACGGCACCTTCATACCCAGTCCTGAAATGAAGTTCCTCACATGGAATTGCAGGGGCATTTGGAATTCGGAAACGGTACGATCTATTTTGGATCTTTGTCGTCTTACTTTACCAGATTTTCTGGTTATTGTTGAACCTAGAGTGTCTAGTGTTCATGCTGAAAGGTTGTGCAGACGTTCACGTTTTGATCAGTTTCAAGTTATTGAGGCTGTGGGCTTTACGGGGGGTATCTGGGTTTTCTGGGATAGTGCTGCTGTTTCTTTTGAATTAGTTAATTCACATAATCAGTTGTGAGAAGAAGTAATCAACAAGATTGGCTGTTTTCTGCTGTATATGCTAGTCCTGCTCCTCAATCTAGGGAAGATTTATGGGAGCATCTCAAGAATATTGCTCATAATCATTCTTTGCCATGGATGTTAGCAGGGGATTTTAATCAAGTGATTGTTGAAAGTGAGAAATGGGGAGGCAATGGAATTAATTCTAGTAATTGCCTTAAAATGTTAGAGTGTATGGATACTTGCCAGTTGTTGGACATGGGTTTTTCTGGTCCAACCTTTACTTGGTCTAATTCTCAGCATGGCAGGGGTGTTATCAAACAAAGACTTGATAGAGCATTGTAATGCTGATTGGAGAATATTGTTTCCAGAAGCCACTGTGAGGCATGAGGTGAAGGTTAATTCTGACCATCACCCTCTCTTTATTGACACAAATGGCAGCCTAGTGCCGGTTCCTTCTCTTTAACCATTTAGATTTGAGGCAGCTTGGATCTATGAGGAGGGTTTTTCTGATCTTGTGTAGAATGAGTGGAGTTTTGATTCTAATTTTGCTGCTACAGTTGCTCATTTTACTCAGAAGGTGCAGGATTGGAACAAAGCAGTGTTTGGAAACATCTTTCATAGGAAAAGAAGACTTCTGGCAAGACTCAGGGGTGTGCAGAGGGCTCTCAACTTTAGCAATAACAAGTTCTTGCTGAATCTGGATCTAGAGCTTCAAGGACAGCTCAATACAGTTTTACAGCAGGAGGAGATCTTTTGGTTTCAGAAGTCAAGACTCAACAAGTTATTACTTGGTGATAAGAATACTAGATTCTTTCACTTATCTACCATTGCTAGAAGAAGGAAGAGCAGGATTACCATGGTTAAGCTAGCTAATGGGGATTGGTGTTCTGATGATGCAAGAATCAAGCAGGAGGTGACTTCTCACTTTAGTCACTTGTATTCTGACACTTCTCCCACTCTTTCTCTTGATGTTCAATGGCATGGGGGGGGGGTGCTTTCTGAAGCTGATGTTCAGAGTTTGTTACAGCCAGTGACTGAGATTGAACTTAAGGGTATTGTGTTCTCCATGGGGGCCTTCAAAAGCCCAGGTCCTGATGGCTTACCTCCCCTCTTCTATCAGAAAATGTGGCTTCATGTGAAAGATTCTTTGCTAGTTATGGTCTCAACTGCCTTGGCAAGTGGTAGTTTACCTAATGGTATTAATGACACTTTGATTACTCTCATACCAAAAGTTGAGAACCCTTGCTCTTTCTCTCAGTTGAGACCTATAAGTTTGTGTAATGTTTCTCTCAAGATCATTACAAAGCTTATTACTCAAAGGTTGAGACCAATGCTCCAAAGAATTATACACCCTTTCCAATATAGTTTCCTTCCTGGAAGATTGGCTTGTGAGAACATTGTGCTTGCTCAAGAGCTGTTTCACACTTTGAAGACTACTAAGAGCAAGAAAGGTGGGTTAGCTGTTAAGATTGACTTGGCTAAGGCATATGACAGGGTCAAGTGGTCTCTCATTGCTACTGTTCTTCAACAGATAGGTATTCCTGATAAAATGCATCATTTGATTATGGATTCAGTCTCTACTTCTTCTTTTAGGTTATTGTGGAATGGTGAAAAACAGCAGGCTTTCTGTCCTTCTAGGGGTTTAAGGCAGGGTGATCCTATTTCACCCTACCTGTTTCTTCTTACCATGGAAATTTTAGCACAAAAATTTCAAAGTGCTGTGGATAATGGTCAGTGGAAGGGGGTCAAGTTATCTAGGGGTGGGTGGCTGTCACTCACCTCTTTTTTGCAGATGATTTGATTCTCTTTGGAGAAGCTACTACAAGACAAGCTCAGGTTATGAGGGATGTGCTTGATGATTTCTGTAACAAAACTGGACAGGAGATCAGTTTTGATAAATCCAAATTATTTGTGGCCTCTTCAGTTGCTAGAGGGACATCTAGAGCTCTTAGTAATATTCTGGAAATTACTCTGTCTCAGAATTTGGGTCTGCATTTAGGAATGCCTATCATTCATGATAGATTCAATGCTTCACAGTTTCAATTTATTATTGACAAGGTTAGGAAGAGATTATCTGGGTGGAAGGCTGCTCAATTGTCTCTTGCTGGAAGAATCACCCTGATAAATACTGTTTTGCAAGCCCTACCTTGCTATGCAATGCAATCAGTTCTTTTGCCAGCTTCTGTGATTGCTGAGATTGACAAAGCTTGTAAATGTTTCTTATGGGGAGGTTCTACTGAGCATCACAAGCTTTCTCTTGTTGGATGGGAATCAACTACTGTGCCAAAAGAGATGGGTGGTTTGGGCTTCAAACACCTTTCTAGTTTTAACATAGCTTTGATGGCTAAGTTAGGATGGAAGCTTGAAACTGATTCTTCTTCACTATGGGCCAGGGAGATGATTAGAAAGTATGGTAAGCCCATCTCTCATTCTAGTTCTGTTTCTTCAAGAAGGGCCACTTCTAGAGTTTGGAGACATATTAAAAGAAGCATTAATGCTGTCCAGGAAGGGATGGGGGTTAATGTGGTGAATGGCTGCAACTCTCTGTTTTGGGTTGACAGATGGTTAGGTCAGTTTAGACTTGTGGATGTTGCTCTTATCCCTATTTCTGATGATGAACTTTTGGCAAATGTGAGTGCTTACTGGGATATTGAGAGTGGCTGGAAGTTTGATGCTCTCATTACTAAATTGCCTCCTCAAATTCTCATTTTGCTAGAAAGCTACAATCTTGATCTTACAAGTGATATGTCTGATACAAAAGTTTGGGTGTATTCTGCTACTGGGAAATACACTGTAGCTACAGCTTATAAGAAGCTTAGATCTCAGCAAGTTGATTTTCCTGTTCATAAAAGCTGGAAAAGAATTTGGAAAGGTGCTGGCTATCAGAGGTGAAAGTCTTTTCTTTGGCTATTGAAGAAATATAGGCTTCTCACTCAAGAAATGAAGGCCAAGAGGGGTATTATTCATGATCCTGCTTGTTAGCTTTTTGGTTTTGTGTGTGAAAGCTCTTTGCATGCAATTAGAGACTGTTCTTGGGCTAGAAGTATTTGGCAAGAGTTAATACATCCAGAGTCCTGGGGTAAGTTCTTGCAATTGTCTTTAGTTGAATGGTGTGACTGGAATTTGACTTCTCAGCTAGGAAGGACTCCAACTTGGGATTGGCAGTTAGTTTTCACTTCTACTGCTGCTCAAATTTGGTTCTGGCATAACCAGAAAATGCATCACTCTATAGTATCTCTTCCCTCAAACATTGTGAGCTTCTTATTGGCTCAGGTTCATAGAGTGCAGTCTAGCAGCTCTATGGATATTGAGAAGTCTCAACTTAAACCCAGACTGGTGAAATGGGTGCATCCTTCAGAAGGCCAGCTAAAGATTAATGTGGAATGTGCCACTCCTGCAAATTCAGTTTGTGTATCTCTTGGGGCTGTGTGCAGAAATAGCTCTGGGGAATGGCTTTGGGGTGTTCATAGTAATGTGATTGGATCCAGTGTTCTTCATGGTGAGCTGCTTGCTATATTGGAGGGTGTGTCTTTTGCTGATTCCAAACATCTTTGTAATTTTCTGGTTGAGTCTGATTCTGAAGAGGCAGTTATGGTGGTGAAGTCCTGCTCTCTGCAACACCCTTTTTGGCATCTGGCTCAGAAGATAAGTGCTCTTCTAGTTAAAACTAATAGTACTGTTTCTCAGATTTATAGGGAGGCTAATATGGTAGCTGATCAGTTAGCTAAATTTTGTGTTGGCTCTTGTATTGAGCACTCTGTTTTTGTGTCCCCTCCT
This sequence comes from Linanthus parryae, assembly GCA_023055425.1. Classification (NCBI taxonomy): domain Eukaryota; kingdom Viridiplantae; phylum Streptophyta; class Magnoliopsida; order Ericales; family Polemoniaceae; genus Linanthus; species Linanthus parryae. The sequence continues at coordinate 8,520,686 of JALGPY010000002.1, forward strand.
GATCACTGTTTAGAGGTGTTAGAAATGAATCAGGAGGGTTTGGGGTATGTTAGATGTTGTTGTTAGGGTCTTTGACCCTCCATTGTACCAAAAAAAAATGATAATTGATTTGAACACCTATGAAGAGGATAACCTCCCTATATGACAAGCAAACTTAGGAACTACGGAGATTAGTGATGGTGGTTGTATGATGCGCACGACACTGTATGAATCGGTCATAGCAGAGATCTCGAGACATTGTTACCGTTAATATGGGACATGTACATACAGAAGGTTTCACAAGTCTTCTCTTAAATGAATGGTTTAGTAGATTTAATTAGAGTTTAGAAATGTAATTTATTGTTGATCGTATGTTTAATAGAATGTAAATAAAAAAAAAATTATTTCAAAAGTCAATAAATGCATTCATGTGTTATACTAAATATGGATCCCTATTGTAGCAATATAGATCCGTATATTTGAAAGTAGTAGTTCGGATTCATTTTTTTTTCTCAAGAAAATAACTAAACCTCGATTTATTTAAGCAAAAACTAAAGCTTGTAATTGAGAAATGGCATTTTGGATTTTGTAATAATTTAGAGCATCTCCAATGGAGATCTCATTTCTAATGCCAAATTTAGGACATGAATAGTGAATTTGGGCATGTATAGCATTTCATGCTCCAATGTGTATGTGGCATGCAATTCTATTTCAAGTGCTATTTCAAATCAAAAACTAATTTTATATCCCAAACTATCAATTATATACTTTATCAACTACCATAATAACCAAACCTCTTTTACAATGTAATCAAATTTTATGCCTACGTTAATAACTATCGCGACATAAAGTTAATTTGAACTAAAACTATTTTTTTATTCTAAATTACCAATTATATTCTCCATCAACTACCATAACTAACCAAACATCTTTACAATGTAATCAAATTTTATACCTACGTTAATAACTTTCGCGACATAAAGTTAATATGATGGTTTAATGTGGTCAAAATGGTAAATATGTAAATAAAAATCAAGAGATCAATAGATAGAATATTTGTTCTATCTTTAGCACAATCATATACTTGGTCTCAAATTTGAAACCAAGTATAGCACAATGCTATATTTTTTAGAATTGCAACAACTTTTAACACCCCATTGGAGCACTTCAATGCTATAATTATAGAATTAGAACTACTTTTAGCACTCTTGGAGATGCTCTTACACCAATCATTTCATTCATCGGCACAACTGAAATTATACAAGCTTTTGTTTTTCTCTTCTTTCTTTTTTAGGAGAGCTTTGTTTTTCTTAAGAAATACTATATGAGCCCTTTTTTAATCTAGAAATATTAGATGAGCTCATAAACTCATAAACTCATAACTTACCCTGACATTCCCTCAAAAGGGAAAAGAAAACGAAAAAGAAAACATCATTGTGAGTTGTGACCTACTATGAGATATTGCTGCGAATGAATTTTAAAACGTGGCTTTGCTAGATGGGTTGGTTCACTGTGATTAGTTAAATTTTGCATCACTAGAATGCTATGTTCAGCCCAATTGTGTACCGGGCTAGTCTTTTCAGCCCAATAACCACCCATGCGGGCCTACTAGTATCACCATGTAATTTTTATTCTTACTCTAGTGTTCGGTGGCTTCAACTGCGAGTATTTGGCAACTTACTTAGCATCTTGTCAGCCCCAATAAACAATAACAATCCATCCAAATAGTAATCATTTTGTTAGTCGAATAATCATTTCAAAATGTTTGACAACAGGAAGCATGACATGTAGAAACAGACAGAAATAATACAATAGATCAATGACTCTTATCGATTAATGTAGAAACATGTTTTTATGGAATATACTTTTGTGAAATGATAATTAGTAGTATCAACAATAGTCCACAAAGCGATTATCCAGCCATAGGGACGAGTTTAAATGAGTTTCTCTTCCCCCTCCCTTATGAGCCTGCGCGCAACGGTAAAAAAAATCGTCGAGTGACCAGGAAGGAGGTCACAGGTTCGAGTTGTGAAAACAATCTCTTGGCTCTCGCACATAGCTAGAGCTTCATGCGTTAGGTTACCCAATTTCTTTTCCTGTTAGAGGTGAAAGTGGTTGGTAAGGACGGAGTTATCGAGCATTAGAAACCACCGAACGGTAGAAACACAAGAGAAAAATCCTCTCTAGGTTTACGGAAAAAAATCCAATATTCAACAGTGCAAATTATCCACAAGTCGGACTTGTGCCCTCCTTACTGGTTGCACTTTTCGATAATTTTATGGTTTATAGTTGTAAACCATAAAATTATCGAAAAATGCAAATCCCAAATTAGTTGATGCATTATAAAGGAAACGCAAGAAAATGTTTGAAAAAAATCTTATTCAAAATGAAGTCGAATCACAAAAGAAGTTCAACGACCCGCTTGACTGGTTAAACGGCAAAATTTGTGGTCGGAACTAGAGCCAAATGTAGCGTTGCTGTCCATCGACAAGGGCTTTCTGAATTAGAGCGCAATAGTCATTCTTATACATTTAACCAAAGTTAAGGTCAAAATAAATGGCACAAATTATCGTCTTCACTTCCCCGTGTTGTGTTCACCTGTCATCATATAATAGTTAAGTGGCATCATTATTACGTTTAATAGCTCCGTATCATCCTACTCATCCGCTCTTACATCAAATGATACCCACGCATTATCTTTCCCGAAGAGGGTTTGAGAGCATCACTTTTTTTTTCTATTATTATTATTATTATTATTATTATTATTACATTGGAAATGCTCTAATAAACAATGACACTATTTTGATGAACTTTATTAAGATTTTGAGATTTTAGGTTATTGAAATGAGTAGTTGGCGTAAAAGAGTATACTCTCTCTCCTTAACTCAACAACTTATTCAAATAATTTACTATTTTATAATCTTAATTAAGGCCTCGTTTGGGTAGAGGATATGGTATGTAGGGATAAGGCTTATGCTGGGATATAAGTAAGGATATGAATGCTGTCTGATAAGTCCTGATAAAATATGCTGACGGTCTATGTTTGAGTGCTGTCGGATATGATGCAGGATATGAAGCAGAATACGTGCCAAAATGACTGTAATACCTCCAGTGCTTTTATTTTGTATAAAATATTGTATATTTCAAATGATGATGAAAAATGCATACAAAATGTATCAGTATTTATGTTTATATTTTAATACTCTTTTTTTCTACACAACAGTGACGTAGTTAAAATGTGCACAAAATGTGCATTAATACGCAAAATAAACTTGTGGTAACATGCAAACATAACAAATATTCAAGGATATAACATGGCCACAGAAAAAATATGGAGTATAAATTACTACTACTATTGGCATATTGGCATGGTGTTACAAAACCTACAATAAACAAGTTAAATCAAATCAACGAAATTTCAGCAAGCACGGAAAAATGTCTTCATATTTATGTCAACCATTCATACTCAAATAATGTTATGGAATCCCAAAATAATAGTTATTAAACCCATGAGGACCTCCTCCAAAAAAAGGTACTAAAACGTTGAGAGGGAGGTGAAACGGTGAAATAGCGTATAAGGTTTGGGGACAAGGGTAGGAAATTTGATAGTTTGTGGGGGTATTTTTGTCAACCTATTAACATCCTAATATGCTATATTTTCTTATCCGAGCTTATACCTCCATGTTGGTGGTATAAAATTTGTTCATTAAAAGCTCCATCAGCATAAAACAACATAACTTATCCCCTCTCTTATCCGGCACGCAAACACTTGATAAAAAAATAGAGGATATAAGTTATCTTATGCTCCCTCCTTATCCTCTACCCAAACGAGGCCTAAGTTCATCCAAACATAGCCAATAACTGGACGTGGTAGTTGGGAACTTTAGGCCTCATAAAATTGTCAAAGTGGACCCTCGGTCGATAGGATAGCTTGTGGATGATTTAGAGACAAATAATAGGGGTAGATATGCTGCTTCCCAAAATGTAGGGGATGTCATTGTAATTTAACCCTACCAATTACTACCGTACAAAGATATTTGCTACTTTTGGGTTAGGGACAATGAAAGGCATGTTACACCATAATTAGCAAAGACGAAAAAAAAAAGTGAGTAATTGGTTGATACTACTCTGTCCCAGCTCTTCCCCATCATTTTGACTTTTACCACTATTCACTGGGTCACTTTGACTCGGTAATTTGGATAGCAAAGTAATTTAATTTTTTGATAATTTTTTCATGGTGTTGTAGAGTATAAGTTGCTCTATAACACCGTGAAAAAATTATCGAAAAATCGCATTATTTTGCTATCGAAATCACCCGGTCAAAGTGACCCATATACGAGTCAAATATTTCCAATGATGGGCAAGAGCTGGGACAGAGGTGTATTTCTTTAAACAACATCTACACCGTCCAAAATGCAACTTGCAAGGAAAAGAATTCCAGGCTTCAATTATTCTGGATCCGACTCACAACAAAACTTGCCCCCATAGACTCGGCTCCATGTTTGGCCGTTTGCGGTCTATATGAGCCGCTCATGAACCGGCTTAGTCAAAATTTGGCTTGTGGGCTCAAGGGTCCAGGCTAAAACCTCTGTTTAGGTGAGTTAAACCAACCGAGTTCAAACAATGGTGAGAGGATATGTTCGGCCTATAATTCTAAAGTTAGTCATGTTTTTTGAGAAATTGTTTTTGTCGTCAACTGGGGTTGAACTCAGGACCTCATGCAGGGCTTCCAACACTTCAAATTTATTTTTATGTTAATTGACTCTTCGCCAAATTAACGGTTAGCACCGTCTAGATATAAATGTCCTGATGTTTGGAATCATGGAATCAGGGTGTAAGTGTCCTTTTAAAAGAAGAGACAGGGCGGAGCCAACCCTGGGCACACGTGTAGGCATGTGCCCTACCCCATTTAAAAAAATATAAAATTTTACTCTTATGTTGCAAAAATTTATTCAAAAGTGTCCTTGCAATAATTGAGAAGTGCCCTTGTTAACATTCGAATTATTGCTTAGTGCCCTGGTAGCTTTCAATTCTTGGCTCTGCCACGGAGAAGAGGTACAGTGTGGTTTACTCAAAATGAATGCGTCTTTTACATACTCCAAATTATGAATTAGACGGTTGCTTGCGCTCTATAGAAACTTGTCATAATTTAATATGATTTTTTTTAGAGATTGTTTTTGTCGTCAACCAGGTTTGAACCCGGGATCTCATGCACGGATTTTCAATGCTCCATCACTTGAGCTAAGAAGATTGCACATCTTTAATTAAAAGCATTTCTCTCCACCAGAGACACCTGATAAAAGTATTATTGGAAAAGATAGAGGGTAGATGACACTTTCATCCTTGTACTATGAATGAAGAATACATTCACCCCTCTTTTTCAAGAATATATAGTTAGAACCCGTAATGGTCACAAACGTTAGGACACTTACACCCCTCATTTGATGTGTTAACTCCAGAATTGTTTTCCTTAACTAGCCCCACACCGAGGTTAGCATTGGATAGAAGGGGGTATAAAGAGACCACCACATGAGAAATTTTATGAAACAATAGGGGTGAAATTGTCTTTTAGGAAACAAGAGGGGTGAAAGGGCCCTTCAATCATAGTTCAGGGGTGAAAGTAAAGATGTTACAAATGTAGGACCAATATAAAACCCAAAAAAGAGAAAGGATTTTTATTACGCAAAGGAAGAAAAAGGAACACACAAAGTTGTCAAATGTTTCTTCAGCCACCAAACCAATCTCCCTTTGACCCCTAAACACACACCAACTACTAATATACTATTATTATTACTTAATTATAATTAAACCCCCTCCTAAATTAACACACTAATCCCCTTTTTGTTCTAATAATCTAATTCTATCTAGTACACATCAAAAAGGGAACGGAAAACAACTAAATAGAGGAGGATCTATCATCTGCGACGCACCCATTCAACAGCGAGAGCTGCTGGTCCGCTTCGCTGCCTTCGCATTGGCCGGACCTTCACACGCCCTCTTCTTAGCCGTCTGATCTTCATTCTCGTAGTACGCGGCAAGATCAGCACCGAACGTCTCCATAAAACTCCTCTGCAGATCCTCCAAGCTCTCTTCCTGCACCCGAACCACATAAACAAAACCCAACGTCAGTTACTTTTATTATTTCCATAAAACACCAAACGTTTTTCGTCCATTTCACTTTAATCCAAAAATCGTTACAACAAAAGTCCCGTAAAACCCGGCTCGCCAAACGTTACATAATACATTCACGCTAAACACGCTGATTACGTCAAGAGGGGCCAACATGTAGTTCAGTGAGATTCTAGGGGCTTTTCGAAAAAACTAATATTGCATAAAAGGACCTGGAAAAACAGGAAATTACATACCGCGCCGGATGCTTTGTTGCTTTCCATCATCTTCAACAGATCGGTCATGAAATCGTTCATTCCCTGTTACAGAGATCATGAAATTTTAGATGCCAAATCACAATTCTTATCACCAAATTGATAAAATTAAGAACGTACTTCGTCTTCATCGAACAGATCCAGCACTCCAGCGTCGTACATTGATTTCTTTCCTTCATCAGACAACACTGCAGAGATAACGGCGTGATTAACGTCCGTTAATTGAACGAATTGAGACACAAAACGCCGTTAATTTTTTTACCTGAATACGCCTCCTGAATTTTCTGAAACCGGACGTTGGCGTCTCCGGCGAGCGACGGCTTCTTCACAAACCGGTCAGGGTGCCACTTCTGCACAAAATCATCAATCAATCAATTCTTCAAAGCCGAGAAAACGATAGACACTTTGATTCAAACGACACAGACAACGAACCGAATCGAATAATAAATCGAAGGATTGAAGGAGTACCAGAGCGAGTTTCTTGTAGGCGGAGCGAATGTCGGAGGCGGAGGCGTCCTTGCGGAGGCCTAGGACGGAGTAGAAGCAAGACGATCCGTCGGATCCTCCTCCTTCACGATCCATGGTTTCTCACGGCGGCGAGTGGATTTCACGACGGCGGAGGTGGCTACCGGAGGAAGAACGCCGTCGACATATAGAGAAGAGGAAGAAGAATGATGGTGACTGGTGGGAAGCGAGAGGGTTAAATTCAATTGTGGGGAAAATATCTGGGCGGAAGAGGGCAAGGATGATGACGTCGGAGGAAACTTCGAGAATTCCACGCAATACGGACACCAACACTAGATATTTTCTGTAGCGAAACATGAATGGGCTCTTGGTTCTAGTTAATTTACGGGATCTGCCATCGGGTTCTGACACGTTTCTCTATATCCATTCTCTTGGTTAGCGTGAAGTATATGAGTTCGGTTAGAGTTCAGAAGTGGTAGTTTGAACTTTGAAGTAAGGGTGACTCAGTGAGGGCTAGACAAACATGTATCTCACCACAAGTAGTTTGAAGTAACGGTGAAAATATATGCATGTATTTTAGTTTTTACGTATTTTCTGTCGCGATATAGAGTACATGGGATTTGACTGCGGACTTGCAAAGTCACATACAGTGGCAACAGTGAAAGTGGGGTTGTGTAGGGTTATTAAAGGTAAGAGACTGAAACGGGATCCGACAACATAATTACGACAATGAAAATGGTCTTGTCTAGTAGAAATTCAATGATTATGTATTATAACGGACTTCAGTAAAATCTAATGACAATAGTGAAAGTTGTGTCGTCTAGCGTATGTTATTAAATGTAAAAGATTGAACAAACATCAAACAACATAGTTACTGCAATGAAAATTGAAAATAGTATTGTCCAGTATAAGTTTAACTTTTTATACTATTAGATAAAATTCGGTGTGTTAAGAGCACTATATCCATTGAATTAGTTTCAACAACAAATTCAAAACTCAGGACACAAATCCCTTCCATATGCGCTTATTATCTCCTCTCACAACCAACCCAACACCTCCCAAGACCACCGCCCAACAACTAACTCACCTTTCTCTAACGACGCACCACCTCCATACACCACCGTCAAACTACAACTGACTCAACTACTAACCTTTTCTCTCTCTACACCCGACACTCAGACATCCAATTACAATTCACCTTTATTGGCAGTGGTCGGCTGATAAGAGTTCTAGGTTTAGGTGGTTTGATCAGTAGACATGGAGGATGGTGGCGGAAGAGAGGGCGAGAGAGAGTACTATATCTTTTCAGCTTTACACCATTCTCAATCAATCTGACAACTTATCCATTCTTAGTTTCAACCGTAGATCTATGACTAATCTAGCGGTGGAAATGAAGTCAAGGAACGGTAAAACACGGTTAGTATATAGATAAACGAATTCAGTAAAGCTTAGTGGCGACAGTGGAAGTGGTGTCACCTAACTTAGGTTATTAAAGGTAAATTACCAAAACAGAATCCAGCAGCATAGTCACGACAATGATAATGTTGTTGTCTAATATAAGTTTAAATATTATAATATTATAGCGGAATTCAATAAAACCTAGTGGCGACAATGGAAATTCAAAACCGAAAAAGGGAGTCCTTTCTTTAAGTGTATCCCCAACAATGAAAAGTCAGCGGTTGCGACAATTTAAATAGTGTGAGCTAACACAAGTTGAAAAGGTCAATTAAGATTGGAATCCAGAGCAAAATCGCAACAATGAAAACAGTCACTTAACGTAAAACAATCCATAAGTGCGGAACAAAATCTAGCAACATAGTCGTGACAACGAAGATGGGTAGGTTATAAAATGTAGAAGATTAGAACGGAATCCAGAAACATATTCATGACAATGAAAGTGGTGTCCCGTATAACCGGAATCTAGAAGACCTGAACAGAATCCATCAGCATAGGCGCGAAAATGGCGCGTCTGGCAAAGATTACACTATCTAGAAGACTGGAACAATGTCAATGAACCTTAGCCACACAATGACTACTTTCAGTAAGTGTTTTTACAGTACATAGAGCATCATTACAATAATCCTAATCTACCCTGACTTCCAATGAGATGTAATGCAATATATACTTACCCTCAAAACGAATCTAGCAGATTCAGCTTAAAGTCTGGATACAACACGGCTAACCAAATGTTCGTAAAAATGGCTTCACGTAAGTTTCCTTATTTACAAGTCAAGTGGAGACCCTTGGCATTCATCATCCATTATACCTAGGAAGATTAAACGGCAAAACTATGAGGAAAAGCTAATCTGCATTCCATTTCCTCTAGCAAACTGCATTTCAACGACGAGGACACGCATTATTCCCTGCTATGCAGAAAGAGCTACGCAAATGAGCTTGGATGGATCAGCAGTTCAGCACACCATACGATCAATGACACCGCAGCCAAACAATGTCATACCATCTTCAGAATCCCTGGTACACTCAGTGGAGACATCTGCAAGAAGCTAAACCAATTCCAGGAATCCAGAAATTAGCCTAGTCACAACAGGTTGATTGTTCTGTAGTGGTCAAGCCACGATCAATCAGTGATGAAATGATCGTTGGAAAAGAAGATTGCTAACCACATACATGCATAGTGACTTTGATAATACCAGATAGTGAAGGGTAAGAGAAGCAAAAGGAGTTACTCAAGTCATTATCAAGCATCAGCATCGACCAAAACTTAATTTTCACATATCAGCAAAGGGGGCAGCCAGAAGTAGGGCTGGTCTAAGGTTGCATTCAAGTTGGAGAATTACTGCCTGGAGGAAACCCCGCTTAACTTCAGCAGCATGCCATCTAGATCTGGATATAGAAAGATACATTAAAGAATCAGCTACACTTTTCACTCTGAAATCATGATGATACAAGCAATTTACCAATCATATGTGAGGATTAACGATCAACAAGGTAAATAAGCAAACAAAGCTTCTTCTATATTTGACAACAAATAAGGGGATTATCATGAAAGTCTCGAGTAAATAATTAAAAGCCAAACTGAATATAAGGGACAATTCCCTCAAAAAAAATATATATATAAGGGGCAAGGAATACTAGGATTTAGCTGGAAAGCCAAGCAAATTGGAACGACAAGTTCACAACCTAAAGACCTAGTTCAAAAGCTTATCGCCTCACAACTTTAGCAAGTCATTCTATGATCATGTCAACTTTCTGACATAACACGAATTTGATTAGATTCCTAATACTATGAAATCATAGAAATGATGTTAATTACTTGTACTATTGTACTTGCTTAGCAGTGAAATTGGAGCAGGTAATTTGTGAGTTTTACAAAGGGACAGGTTCAGAGGCCCCACTGAAATTACATAATACTACTAACTTTTTTCTTAAAATGTTCACTATCTGAATTTTAGCCCCCCGTTGAGACAAAATTCTGGATCCGCCCTTGGCCTTGCCTATAAGATGGGAAGTTCATCTGTGCTCACACTTTCAAGTACCTTCGCTCCTGACTTTGTGAGAAACAAGACAATGTTGGTTTTCAGGAAAAAGGCTAGTGTCTTGTAATGCACTTAATGGAATTAGAATAAGAGTTATGGCTTGGATTGTGCTTCAAATGTAAAAGCTACGGTTGTGCGAAGAGTTATCATGAGCCAGTTATGCAGAAACGACAAAATACGATATGCAACTAAGTCAACCACATCGACACAATGAAACGTCACGCTTCCCAACATAACGAACAACACGACAACAAAATCATTACCAAAGCAAATAGTTAGTACCAGATAGTATAACCTAGCCCAAAGGACCTACTGGTATGAGCTTAGGGGCATGAAAGAAGCCTGACGAATCATATAAAAACAAGCAGAACAACTAACATTCCAGAAGCCACACATATCCAGTATATATAACCTATCTAAAAACAGGTATAACTTATGTAAAAATATGGTCAGCAGACCAACCAATGCTCAGAAGCTGGTATAACGTTCAGTGTGAGCCAAACGCTTGAGCCTTTGGCTGAAACCGAGTGGGAAAAAAGGAAGAGAACAGAAAACTTGAAGAATCATATACAAGACTGTAGGCAAGTCTTTCATCAGCAAATAAGCTAGTTGATAAGAAATGGCAAAGCACCGCAAAAGATGTGTGCAGCACTTGCAATAAAAGATCATCACTGTAACAACCAGAATTGATCACACTATCTTCCATAAAAAAACACATTTTAAGATATCACAGTAACAAAAGCATTAGCATCAAGGAAAAATCACAGTCTTCCATAAAAGACACATTTTCAGACATTCACTCATACATCAAGACATGATTCCAGATGCATGACTACTAGTGAATGCGATCGGAAGTTCCAAATTAGATTATGACAGTACTTTGAATCAGAAACATGTACAAGCATCAGAATTTCGTTTCTCATTGAAATTAATCAGAGTGACACAGGAGAAACTTACTTCGTCAAGTTTAAGACAGATACTGAACATATATACTATTACAGAGAAGTGGCGAAGAGTGGCCTTTCTTGCAGCAACCATGCAAAAGCCCAACTGCGTCATATCATCATGTGATCATTAGCTTCATAATTTCATATCATACTCCATTTGATGTAATACTAAGGACAAGAGGTACTAGCTGAAAGGGTGGAACAAACAACATATAAAGCATAGAACTAGGTGGCATGTAGAGCGGCTAAGGAGCAGGATTTTCAGTGAATGGACATTTTAAAATGGGCTTACCCCCCCCCCCCCCCCCCCCCCAATTTAATAAGCTATAAGCTACCAAATTACCCAAGCAAAAGGCTTGATGATTTTTCACCACTTCAAAGACATTTGGAAGGGGGCTATCAGGTAACGAAAGGGAAAATAATTCAGCTTGTTCTTTAAGCTAAAAGGAACAATAATTCAGCTAACGAAAGAACAAACTCGCTGGACTGAGAAGCCAAACAGTAAGAGACATGTACTATAACTTACTGCCAAGCATCTTATTGGGCATAATGTGGTGTTTAACTAATAAGCTATTGAAATCAGACATTATCGTTGCTTTCTGTATTCTGCTCGTGAGTTCCTCTGGAAGTGCCGAACCATCTGTATTAGGACATATATGCTATTTTTGATGCTGCAGAACTAGTTGGAATAATACTGACTCTTAGATTGGAGAAGATGACTCCTTTCAAATGAACCCTTACCTTGGCAAACTTTTTCATTTATGGCTCACAGTTTCATATGCTATTGGAAACCCTAGCTTCATTTAAAGTTTCATTGTAAGAAATTGCAGTCACTGGTATGATCTCAATAAACCATAAATGACATTAAATCTCACTGGTCCTCACGTGATGTTATTATTTGTACTTGATAGGGTGTCGGTTAAAGAAGATCAATGTCTTAACAAATCGGGTACTAATGTTTCGTGTTTTATGATTCATTTGGTTGTCGTTTAGCTAATTAAGTCAGGAAGAATTATGTTAAATTTTGTGAGGTGGTGGACTTCGTGACATGCCTGATTATGTTGTTACTACAGAAGTGGTTACGCAACCGTGGTTCGTTCCCTTATTTGGTCATATGGTGACTTCAATAATTAGTAAAACCACACGTGTTGGTAATGCACTTATTGGAACTGAGATAAAAGTTAGGCCTTGGATTATGCTTCAGAGAGATGAACTCCTACATCCTATACACAATACATAACGATGCATCTTCAACCGAAGAGGGAAATATGACATATTGCTCAATAAAAGTTACGATCATAGCTGGTTTTGATGTGTCATTGGGTTATGATGGTTGGCATTCGGCAAAACCAATCATTATGTAATGCAACCTATGAACCTATAGAGGTAACAGACTACGGTTGTGCAAGGGATTACCATGAGCCATTTATGCAAAAAAAAAAAAAAAAAAAAAAAAAAAAAAAAAAAAAAAAAAGAGAGAGAGAAAAAAATGGCCCAGTTATGCAGAAACAACAAAATAAGCAATGTCACTTAGTCAGCCACGGCAAAAACTGAAACATTATGGCCTGACAGAACGAACAACACGGCAACAAAATGTATCATTACAAACACAAACTATTATTACCAGATTATTGAGATCATAATCCGTGATTCAATTGGTTGTCATTCTGTTCAGTTTATCAGGAAGAATTGTGTTTCAATTTTTACCGTGGTCAAATTTGTAACATGCCTGATTTTGTCGTTACTACAGATGTGGTTGCTCAACTGTTGTTTGTTACCTTATTTGGTCATGGGGTGGCTTAAATAATATTTGATCTTGCCAGCTGGCACAATCCGATGTAAACATCAAAACCAGCTAGGGAGCATACTGGTGGTGTTCTCGTGAATTTTGCCCCTAGATTTAGCTTTAAGAAGATAAACTTGTGCATGCAACAGCGGCAATACATTGTGACATATCGACAACTCCCACAATGAAACATAATTCTTTCCGACGTTATGAACAAAACAACGTGAATCATACTAGCACAGACAGTTAGTACCTGAGGCGTCGATACATTGACGTCTCAGTAGAATGGGTAAGAAGCAAGGATTTGCAGTATGCAGATAATTTCAAATAAGCTTATCAAGCTATAAGCCAGCGACAATGACCCAAGCAAAAGAAGTGATATTTCTCCTCAACTTGACATGTAATGATATGAGCTGAGATGCTTGATCTTTCAAGTTAAGAATACTTCAGGTACCAAAAAGGAGCCTGACGGACTGAGTATAAAAAAGGAAGAGCCAGACTGACAGGTACTAAAGCTAAGGTACCAAGAATCTTATTGGGCACAATGCAATGTTCAACTAATAAGCTACTGAAAGCCACACTGAATATCGAGCCTCGCTTCAAATAGGGGAGACACTTGTGAAAGTCTGCTTGCCATCTTTAAAGTCTTCTGTTGAAAGCCAATATACTCTTCTGTTAAAATGTGGGAGGCGCTTTTACAGTTTTACTACAGCTTGAAATAGTGAGGAGGAAGCTTGCTCTTACCGGAACTGCTGGGATGGCTTTCATATAATTTCATCTAAAGAGTCCACTCGTTTACTAAAGAAGAGAAGGGATGGCTTTCATATATGCTTTAGAAGGTAGCCGCAATTAGAAGTCAGTACGCAGATGACACAATGACTCCTAGGTCAGCCATGTACAGTCCTAATAACAAAATATTTTCTCCAGAGACTCTTATCTAAGTCATAACAACGACTTCATCTCAGACATAACTACCCACTTAGTCTTGCTTATGTAATACTCCCAGACTAGACTATGGAATAAAACAACTGCGAGAGAAGTCGGAGAACCCTTCCCGGCAACGAAAGCATAAAAAAGGGTAATGAATATGACGTGTAGAGGGGACCCTGTGACACTATTAATGGCCTTGTTTGGACGAGATAGATTATTAGATAGATTATTGAATGAGTGGTTGAGGTAGTATTTATTTGTCTCTCTCTCCTTACCTTAACCACATACTCAATATATTATTCAATAATCTATCTCTCCAAAACAAGGCCAATCACAGAATATCATTCCGGATCAATCCAGAGTCATAGCAAAGTTACAGCTGAAGACATAGCAACCACAAATAAGGGTGCAACAGAATGTATTGAAGAATTACATATGAGATTACAATAACAATCTTAAGAGCAAAAACATTTACAAGCACAAAATTCACATTTAGTAAAGGCTTGTTAGCCATAGCACTAAGCTAAAACATACAAGAGAGTTACCACCTAAGTTCAAGGGCAACTATAAACAGGAAAGGCATGAATAAATGAAAACCCAGCAATCTAGACAGAATGGGTCGCCATTGATTTTGCAACCACCTAGACTGACTGATTCGGTACGGTGACTATAATAATACACAAGTAAGAGACCTTCTCTTGTACTTTAATGCAAAGAAAAGACCAGTACTTATAAAACTGACCTAAGCCATTGAGAAGATTCTGCTCAAAAACTGTAATCCATAAGTTCAGGAAACATATTGTAGCGTCTTTTAGCAGCCACGGCACGTCGAAGTGAAATCCCCCACTTTATGGCAGCCCAAAGCATACACCACCTAGCTTTAGGTTTTCCAGTACTTGCGACGTGGATGCCAAAACCGGAAGAAAGGATACCCTCGGTTTCACTGCTTTGAGTCGAGAATAATCCATTTCCTTGCCAAGTTGACATTCCAGCCCAAGCATTATCAAAAGCAGTTGAATGACCAATCTGCGCAAGTGACCCCAGAGAACCATCTGGAGCCCAATCACTTGCTGCACCATAGGGTCCAGAGCAGATCTGTGTCGGCACAGAACTGCTAATTATAGTTGGAGAGAAAGGTTGCATCATGTGACACTGCTGCGCCACAGAAACGCCTAGTTGATTACGGTCTCGAGCATTAGAAACATATGCTGCTGAAGTAGTCGTCAGACTTGAAGCTGGCGGCATATCTAAATGATCTGGATTTGAGAGCATATTGGTCATCGAGTACTCTGAAAGATAAATTACAAAATCAGCTGATTTAAAAATTAATGAGCTGAGATATGTGAGCATATGGAACAAGTTAAATAGTTGAATATACCCCCTCCGCCCCGCAAAGATTGTCCTTTTTTGGAACCCCAAAATTTTAAGGAAACATGCATCAAAATCCAAATTTTAGCATGCTATTTCCACAATTATCCTCTCTTTCTCATTCCCCAAGATAAACTTCCTTGTATATTTATGGACAATGTTGGAATCTCGTTATATTTGTATCCTTTAGAAAGAAAGTGGACAAGCTTTTGGGGACATCCAAAAAGAAAAAAATGGGCAACCCTTGTGGAACAGAGTGAGTAATAGATTAAGAAGCATTATCAGCATCCAAATAGAACAGAAATGTCAGTAACTAATTCTGCTCAGAAAATGCAGACAACCACAGGGTAGCGAACCTAGGAGTTTATTAAAGTTGTGATAGTACAATAGACAAGCTGCGACTCCCTCTGATAAGTTATTCATTCATAACTAAAGAGAGTAATCAATACTACTAGGTGAACTTTACCTTAATGGTGAACTAACACTTTTTTCTCCAAGGACCAAATGATATAAAAAAATGCAGGGGTATTTTAACACGGTAAATGTTAAAGGTTTATTAATTTCATAAATTGGAATCCAAAAGAAATCACAAAAAATCAGACAGGATAATTTTGATAACGTCTCACGCTATTAAGGTTTTCTGAAATTAGGAAAGTGAATGAAATTTTTCAGGGAAAAACCGACCAAATGATCAATTTCAAAAGGATCATAGCTATCCCACCCCCGCTCTCAAATTATGTCATTTCCTATAATGCATGGACCCAGAATATGTTGAAAACATCTATTAATAATCAAAGAACTATAACTTATAACCAAACTAATTATTAAAAGATAGAACTTTTTAGGGTTATATTGAAATGGAATAATAAAACTATCATTTGTCTAAAATACCGGCTTAATTAGATATTATGAAGCAGATAATAGAATTTCTAGGGTGTTGGAAGAAACAGAGAGATATCTAAAAGTGTAAATGACACATCTTCGTGTTTACGGGTTCCTTTTGATAGTTGGAGTTGCCCAAGCTACTCGACACATCTCACTTAGATTCCTTGTCTCTATCCCTCACATTAAGATCCATCATATGGAAGCATTTCATTTGAAAATAATTAATATGTTTACAACAAATCATCGCGATTAATAACGTTTACATTTCAAACTTTGATACAGAAGACTATAAAGGAACTGTCAAGCTTCCTTAATATGTTATATGTTACTATGGATTTACTTAATCCGAACACACAGTACAACATTTCACAAAAAGATGTTAGCATCTCCAGTACTACCTTCAAACTGAGACAGGGATTGATGTGTACCTTGATGCACCCCTTGAAAACTTGAACTACTAAATGCGTCTGTCGATAGGCTTGATGGCAGCCTTACAGGTTGAAATGCTGATGGATCGTCAAGCAGAACCAAGTCACTCAGATTATTGTAAGCATATTTCTTCACACTTTCCACCAATCCCTGCTCATAAAGTAGGAAACTCGTCACATCATAATTTTTTTATCCAGGAAAGAGCAAGACTGTGTGAAATCCAAGGAACAAAGGTAAGTACAACAAATGCCCTGTTTACTGCAACCTTTTAACGTCTGGAAAATATATTTTTAGATCAGGAATCGAGGAAGGGTACTTATAAAATAACTCAAGAAGTTGCAATTAGTACTGGGCCAGCTGGAAGAGATAGAGAGGGAGATTACTTAATTTAAAGAATAAAAAATAAACTGAAATAGACAAGAGCACAAGGTCTGAAATCTGAATTATGGATTCGATTATTTGGCTTGCAATTTTGGAAAGAGTTTCCTGAAAACATCCAGTCTCAATCAATAGCTGATATTCAATATAAAAAATTCTACTCTAAGATCATTTCCAGGCATTAATACTACATAATAAGAGATAAAGATCTGGAAGTTGGACAAACTGCAGTCGTGTAACCATTCAATAAGATATCTACGGCAAGAAACACGCACCATCTGAAATGAACTCAGCCTGTCCAGAGATAGGTAATTGTGGCCATCAAAGTTTGCCCCTACAACCTTGAAGATGGAATTGAACACAAGTCCAACTCTCTCCGTATCCCTATAGTACATGAACAATTTATCATCTAGAACACAAGTGTTTGCGTGTTCTAGGATGATCTCCCATGTCTTATTTGAGATCCCACCACCGAAAGTCTGCCACAATTGCAGCAGTAGGTTAGATAAACTCTCAGCAGAGAGATAGTATGAAGCTACATTATTAGAGAGGGAGAGAGAGAGAGAGATTACATTGCGAAGAGCGGATGGATCAACAGAGTACAACCGCAAGAAGTCCTTCACAGTGAAAATTCCCTCACCAGCTAACCTTTTATGAAAAGCACCATCTTTAGCAATCCTTTCCAATCTCCATATTTCATCACTCAGGCTTGGAGGGTGATGTTTCTTATAAGCTGAAATAAAATATCACCTCTTAGCTTTGTCTAATAGTTTTACAGAAAATAGTCAGTAGTAGTAATATGGTGGTAGAGAGGTAGATACATGGGGAAACGGGTACAGACATTAAAATTGAACTTAGTCTAACTAAACTAAGTGAGCAAATGGCCTCGGACACACAGAAATGGAGGAGTTGATCCATGTAGCCGATCCCGGGTGAACTTGGAAAAGGCTTGCCACACTTGTTGAGTTGAGTAGTCTTACAGAACGTACAGAATTTTGAAAAGCTCAATGGACGCGGAAGTGTTCCTAATATTCAAATTTTTTGAACAATGTGGATTTGCATTCTTGCAACAAGTAGGCAAGTTAGGAAAATAAAGCCGGCAAGGAGGCTTTTGACTAAGTAAGGGGTGCCGCTTTCCTTTTTATTAACTCATGCACTTCAACACGAGAACTGAAATTGAGAAGTATATTGTGACATTTTTGTAGCGAAATGATCCCAATGCGCTTATAAAGTCTCAACAGATAACAAATCAATTGATCCAAACCTTAAAATCTCAACATGCATAGAAGGCAAATACCCAGTTATAGTTTTAGTACTCCCTCCGTCCACAAATTAGAGTCCTGTAACGAAATTCCAACTTTTTAAGGGAATATGTAATGATTGCACTCCAACTCACTTTTTGATGTGCTATTTACTGCTCTGTCCTTATTTTTTCCTCTTTCCTATAAAATAATAGCTACTGTTTGAAGGCAAAATTCAGAATGCAACAACTAAGAGCCTGTTTGGTATCCATTTAAAAACGGAAAAAACAGTGAAAAAAAATGCTAAACGAACACGTTTAAAAACAAAATCATAAAACTGTTTGGTATGTGTTTAAAAACACTGTTTAAAGTCAAAAACACATTTGGTAACACTACTAAATTTCAGTTTTAACGGCATATAGTTGTTATTTTAGACATTCATCAAAAGTAATAGTATGTTTAACCACCAAAAATACGAAAATACATAAAAAAAAAAAAAAAAAAAAAAAAAAAAAAACTAAAATGGTGTTTCCAGAAACACTGTTTTTTTCATCTGTTTTAATTTTAAACATTGCGTTTTTCACTCTCCCAAACATGTTTCTTGGGAAAACAATGTTTTTAAACAATCTTGTTTAAAACAGTGTTCCCAAACACAATCTATTTTCATAAATGTGATCATGATCGATCATCAATATTTGTTCAGACAAGCCAAAGGATGCAGTTTCGTAGGACAGATCCAGCATAGAAGAGTAACTTACATTCTCCTCGGTGATCTTTTACCACAAAGGCTTCACTTCTAGCCTCTCTAATTCTTACTTCTGTAGAAATGCTTTGAGCAAGTTTTGCTCCAATTCTAAACCTGCGACTCCTTATCCAGCTTGAATTATCTGTAAAACTCACATCGCCAATATAACCAACTCCATCTTTCAATGTAATGGTCAAATCGCCGGTTATCAAGGGTCTTTTGCCCTCTCTTTGCCGTACAAGCTTAGAATTGAACTCCTGCTCAGTCCAATCTTCTTGATCATCAGACCCGAAATCTCCATCAAGGACCAAAAGTTCAACTTTAACTGAAGATAAAGGACCAGATGTTATCGTCTTCTTGGATATAGCATCAACTATAGTTATTCGAACTGGTTTATTATCTTCTGACTCTATCCTGCTGCCAGTGAATAGTTTAGGGGGCAGTTTGTCATTAAATTGCAGAAGCCAATTCCTTGTCTCCGATGTCTCACATTGATTGATCAACAATCTGCGTAAGATTTATAATAAGTTACAACTCCTAACGATCTTAAGCAAATAAATCATTTCCTTTAGCTAAGACAACTAAAGTAAAGCTAAATCCACATTAGCAAATCAATAAGTAAAGAATATACGGAACTTCTAAGAGAGACTCCATATTTCAGAACAAATCTAACTTACAATCTGCCCTTTTAGAGGGGGCTATCCAAGAGCACTCTCCATTCTACTTACAGCTAGTCTTAGTATTTTGTTTTATATTTTCGAATTGCAAGTACCACACCGATCCACCCTATGTGAAGTAAACAATGTATGGCCCAATCGAAATGTCACCTTGACTGGAACTCTCATATACAAGAAAAAAGCAACAATTGCAAAATACAGTTATACGCACAAAAATCTATAAGCAGAACCATATTTGGACAAGTACAGTTATACACACAAAAATCTATAAGCAGAAACATACACCTTATACAGACATAAATTCACACGTAAATCCTGATCATGAACGTTTCTTCTGAGCATACTAAATTCATAACACACTTTCCTTCTTAAACCTTTGGGTCGAGTTTTACATGTTTAGAAACGCGGCCCTTTTCCCTAGCAATAGGTTAAACAGGAACAGCCAAACATAGGTAGTAAATCCTGATCATGGTATTGAGGGTAAAATTCCCTAAGCTGTAATACTAAAGCAATTATGGATATTGAGTAGCAGCGCACCAAGGCTATATAAACAGGCGGCTTTAAGTAATTTTTCAGAAGAACTTACTTTGGATGGGAGTGACAAAATTGCAAAATTGTGCGCTCAACTTCCTCACGTACCTATTTGACAAATAAATTAGGAAATATGTTAATGTTTATCATAGAGGTCAGATGGCATAACCAATCAAGCAAAAGTGACATAAACCCTCTCAACGAAGAAGAAAAACACTAAAATTCATTGCATTCACCTATGGGGAAACTAATCTATCAAAACCAACGTCATTGAAACCCACATCTCAAACAAAATCCATTAGAAGAAAATATAACCCTACCACACGACGGAGAAGAGGCTCCAGCATTGTCACGAGCTCATGGTGTGGAAGTCTGTTCATCGCATCTCTAACAACACTGCACATTTCGAGACATCAATCAAACTCAATCAACACCACTTAACAACATAAAAAACAACCACCATATATAGTTAAACTTCCACACCCTCACCTCGCAAATGTAACCCGTCTCTTCGATTCCCGCCCGTTAACATCCGACCCATTATCGCTTTCCTGATCACTGAATCTCCTCTTAGGTGTCATCTATCCGAACAACGAAATTCTCTAGAAAAATACCCAATAACCGAATAGTCCACAGCTGAGAAACAACCAAAGAAAACCCACAAAAGTAATGAACCAGGTAATCCAAACTGCCTAACCTCCAAACTTATAAAATTCTCTAAAAATACCCAATAACTGAATGGTGAACAGCTGAGAAACAACCCAAAAATAAAAAACCCACAAAATTATGAACCAGGTAATCCAAACTGTTTAACTTCCAGGCTTATAAAAGAAGCTCAGTGGAAGCTACAAGGAAGCTTCACTTCAGTAGAAATAGCCAGTGGGGTTTTGGGGTTTAATGACTCAAGTCAAGCATGGAATCAATAGTAAACTAAACCCCCCAAGAATTGGAAATCTTTAGAACTTTATTGTTGTGGGTTTGTGTTGAAGTGACTTGTGGATACAACAAAGTGACACAGAACTCAGATTGATCAATTAATTTAGGAATATTTGTGTGCAAAATAGGGTATGAGAAAATGATGTTTGGGATAGCAATAGTCCAACTATGTGAAACGACGCGGGTAGATAGAGTGTGTGTGTGTGTGTGTGTGTGAGAGAGAGAGAGAGAGAGAGAGGGAGAGTAAAGCGCGTAGCTTCTGGGTTGATTCGGTGGCCATTGGTGAGAAGGTTGGTGGAAGCTTCAGGTGAGCGTGATGTGGAATACGCGTGAAGGGTTTGCGTGGACTGGGGAATGTGAGATTTGAATCTTGCGGGGTCGCCGGGGAAGTCGTCGGAGAATAGAGAGATGGTTTAGTCCTCACGCTTGGGTGAGTAACCAGTCCCGTCTTCCTCCGTTGGAGAAAAACTTCGGTTCTACTTGGGCTCAGTTTGGTTGGTGTTAAAATATTTTTCGGTAAAATGTTTCGCTTGTGTTGGTGACTTCGTGTTTGGCTCGCAGTTTATCTTGGAAATTCATTTACCTTCTAAGATTATTTTCACTCAAATAATGTAACATGACTTGCACGTTTAAAATTTGTACCCTATTTTTTTAGATAATGAAACAGCATGACAAAGACTCAACTCAGAAAAAAAAAATACATTCACCACCAAAAACTATCACTGCTGCAACTCGCCATCGCCGCCCCTGCCACCACCCTCGTTGTCGCCACTGCCCCACCACCGCCTCCAACACTACCTCTGCGGCCACTGCTCCCACCACCACAGCATCACCACCGCCTCTAAACTGCCCTACAACTAATATAAGAACAACCTATTTTATTTGTTGTTTGATGTAAATTTCATAATAATGTCTAGTGCACGAGAATAAAAATGTCGTAGTAAATGTAATGTACAAGAAAAATGTTTTTCAGGTATAAATGACAAGAAATGTTTTTAACTTTGCATAATATTTTAGTGCAAACCCGCGGGTGCATGACGGTGGCAGAGACCGTCAGAAAATTTCTACAAACTCAACTGCGATGCCTCAGTTTCCAGAAACAACCAACGTGCATGAGTGGATTGTTTAATCCGTAACGACGGTGACAGATACATTACCATAAAAAACATGAAGATATGGGAAATCAATTTGTAATGCTTGCGACAGTGGAAGACATAAAGTGACTTGACCTTGATACTGATGCTGGTATCACTAGACCGTGGTGGAATCGGTGTCTATCGGAGGAGTAACATCGACTGAAAGAAGATGGAGAAGAAATGAAAGTGAATCGACTCTCTCGACTTTGCAGGTTAGTATTGAAAGATATATCGACAATTGAAGTTGTTCGAGATAGCATCGTCCACCCCCAGACGAGAAGGCAATTATGTGGCTCTTGTATTTGCAGGCAAGACCAATGAATTTGAGGAAATTTTTTGAGCCATTTGTATGGGATCTTGATAATTCGGACCTCATAAGCCCAACAATATTACGATCCAGTTTGCCTACTGTGCACAAGAGATTCCGGCGGGGAGACCTCCGTGTACACCGTGCGTAGTGGATCAGGGATCGCACAGGAAGAATAGGGGTGTGTGTAGGGAGAGAGCAAGTCAGTAGCAATGTCTGAGAGAGAGACAGAGGTTTGGCAGAGCTTCCGCGTATGGCAGTGTGTCCTCCTTTGTATGGAAAGGCTGACGGTCTATATATACTAGAGAACATGACCGTTGTAGTGTGGTTAATGCGCCCATTAATGGCGGCTTAATTAGCTTAACCATAACGGCACGTTCGTCCGAGTATATAGGAACCGTTAGAGCACGTGGTGCGCGGGTACCGGAACCGTTATGAGGTTGACCGGGTTTGACCGGATTGACCGGGCTTGACCGGATTGACCGGGTCTAGGGAGCTCGTGCCATAGATCTCTCAAAACAGTTACTAAAGGTCGCGCGCGGGCTTGGCTCGCGCGCGACAGGGCTTACTCTAGCCTCCAGACCACAAAGTCCCTACAAGTCCCGTGCAGTGGTATGCGAGGGCTCTGTCTCGCAGCCCCCACATGGATCAGCTCGGCTGGTGATCCTGTGTGTGTGGAGCACAATATGGTGTGCTGGATGGTTGCCACGTGGCCTAGATCTGCCATGTCATAAAGCAGTATCTACATTAGCCCCCTTTCTGCGCGTGAAGGCTCATAGCTGTATAGGCTTCCATGCGCGGAAACCAATATGCGCGTCGTCGCCACGCACCAATTCAAATACGGGTAGGTTCAGCCCCCGTGCGTGTCATTATGACCTAAAACCCCTAGAGTCGTGCCGTCTGACCTTTAGGGTTTTAGGCGTGACGTCAGCCCGTCCTGTGATTGCGCGACACGACGGTGACGGTTGCGATTCGACTACTGAAGGGACGCAACCCTTCATTCTTCTGGATAAATACCTTGTATCCCATCATTGCAAAGCATCACTTCTTTCTCTTTAAGTGAATGGTACCCGGAGATCTTCGAGAGCAGATCCAGATAATCAATCACCAGTTCAGAACTGCAAATCGTATTCTCCAATTGTGTATATCCAGGCAAGCTTCAAGGAAACAAGGTTGGCCTCGTTTACTTTTGATTTAAAATACCAGTGTTTGCCTTGAATCGCATTGAATCTGTAAATCCATGAAATTTGTGAAGAGGCTTTTGATCTTTGAACCCGCTTCGTTTTGATCTTTCAACAATATCAACTCCCCAATTTCTGAAATCGGCACCGAAACTGTTTGCTTTGGTTTGCATAGATCTCAAATTCCAAAATTCAAACTGAAGTGTGGTGTGGTATTTCTCCCCCCCTTTTTCTTGCCCTTTCGCAGGAATGGCCAAGACAAGAGTAACCAGACCCGTCAAGGAAGACGAAGAGATGCCGGAGCTTCCGCAGGCTCTGTGGCGTAAAGCCCCCTTTCTGGGTGGGAAAGACTTTTACCATGCGAGGGTGAAGGCGAAGAGGATGCCTGATCCTGTTCCCGCTGAACAATTGCTGACGTTGACTCGCCCAGTTAACTCGGCCCTGCTCGAGTGGGTTAGTTCCGAGGATGTAGTCCGATTGGGGATCGAGAACGGGCACTTCCCGTATACTGCGATTTCTACTCAAGCGTTCGTCCAGAAATTGGACTATATGGATGAGTGGATTGACCACGTATTGGATCATCATCCCGAGACTCTTGATAAAGCCGGCATTTTCTTTGCTATCCGTGCTATGAAGGGTGCTGCCGTGAAGTTGGATCAGTCCATGCTTCTAGACCTTCTGTCCCGTTATTCGCCCGCGACTCACACGTTTCACTTTGCTGAGTTCGAGGCTGCCCCCACGCTTGAGGACGTTCAAATGCTGTATGAGCTTTCCCCCATGGGCGAGGTGGACCCCTTGAGCCACTTAAGGACATCTGCTGAAATGGCCTTGTACGCGCAGATGGAGGAGCGCCTAGCAGAGGTAAAGAAAATCTCCACTCGGTGGACCACTACGAAGCCTCTTCCGAACTGGCAGCTAGTGGATACGTCTGCGAAGAATACCTGGAACAAGTGGTTGCAGTATTTCTTCCGAGACTATGCGAACAGCAGCATCACTAAGAAGCTTTTGAGCGAGGACCCGGAGGCCGAGAATTATGTAGAGGGCAAGGGTTATCATTTGACCCTTTGCGCCTTTCTCTGCGCTTGGCTGTCGAGATACCTGATTGATGGTCACCCCCATGACGGGGTCTTCTACCATGTGCTGCCACTTGCCGTAAGGCTCGCTCTTGGCCAGAGAGTCGCACTCGGACCCTTGGTCCTGGGGACGCTATATTACAGGCTGGATCAGCTGGTTCTGGCGATGAGGGAATCGCGTGGCCGCCTCGATGTCCTGACCTTTGTCAATATCAGCTTTTTGACAATGTGGGTTTTCGAGCGCTGGCCGTCTTATGCTCCAACTCCCCTCCCACTTGAGAAGTGGTGTCCCCCAGGCGAGACGGAAGCGCGCAACAGCGGAAGGGCTGCGAGATGGTTTGGAGCAAGCAACACCAAGTGCACTTGGAGTTTGATATGCGACAAACGAAAGGAGTTTACTGCCAGGCCCTATGCCACACGTGTTGAGAATGTGCGGTGGTTTTCAAAGCTATACCCTTCCAGAGGTATGGTCTTGTCAGAAGACCTTCTCTTTGAAAAGGGGCCGCATTTCCACGAACGCTATCGTGACTTCTTCTGCTGGTGTCTGCGAGGCTCTCTTCCTGCCCTTGCAGAGCATATTCGTGAGCTCGCGCCACGGTATGAAAGACTTACAGTGGATGTTGACCCTACTCGGGTCTCTCCTCAGTTTGGTTTTGATGCGGTGGCCCCATCGATCTGGCCCCAGTCTATTATCAGAGGGTGCTACAAGCGTTTGCTGACAAAGGAGTGCAAGACAGTCCTCATGAGCAATCTTCCCTTTGAGCAGCCTGCGGGAACTCGCAAGGGTGGTTGTTCCCAGAACTGGATCGCATACTGGGTTGCCCAGCAAACGAGAATTGAGACGGAGGCGGCGGCGCAGCCAGGAAAGGCCCCCTTGATCAAGAGAAACTCCTTTCCGTTTCGCCCCAATTGCAGTTTGAGCGAGTCTGAGTATGGTTGCTACTCGCTGTGGGACCGCGAGAATCATTTGTGCCCCGATTTCATTCTGAAGGAACAAGTCGACGCAATCAAGAAGGGTGACGCGCAGGTCATCAAATATAGCAAGGCGTTTGCTGAGGTAAGCAATTTCCTTATGTGCTTTAGGCTTTTTAGCTTCCTTGCGCTGATGCTTTTTGTTCTGTGCTGTTTCAGTGTCATGTGCGGAGGTTCGCAGCTGGTGATCGCTTCAAATCGCTGGTGGACACCATTGTTGCCACCAGAAGGAGGGGGGAGTCGTACCGGCTAGCATGGAGGATGGATGCCGAGGTCGAAACAAAGGTTCGCAGAGCAATGAACACTTTTGCTGACTCGCTGATAGACAACCCTCCGGCTCCGTCTCCTCCTAGAGATGACCCGTCCCCTCCAGCGACTGCGGCGCCGAGAGCGAAGAGACCTAGGCAAAAGGGAATTACGATTTCTTCCCCTAGGAGTGCTCCAGCTTCTCCCCCAGTGAGGTCCCTTTCCATCAAGGACAAAGGCAAGGGTCGTATGCCCAGCAAAGTGCGAAAAGATCTCGCAGTTGAGACTTTCGTTCCATTCAACCAAGAGGAGGAAGAGAGACAGGAGCCCCAGGCAAGTGATGAAGAAGGAGCAACAGTTGTGATGTGCGAGGAAGAATCAGGAGGTACTTCTGTCGCATCTCCTTGCCCTTTATCTAGACTTCTTCGTAGTCCTTTTCTTTGAACCAAATATGTATTTGCAGGTGATGATGATGAAGCCGTCGGTGGCCTTGTGGCCAAGAGGCAAAAGAAAGATGCCCATTCTGGCATTTCAGATGATCCTATAAGCGAGGATGTTCTTGCTGAATCCCGGAAGACAGCCGCGGAGGCTGCTGAAAGAAGAAGGCAGCGAGAGGAAGAGGAGCTCGAGCTTGTGAAACAGCGGAGCCTCGAGGAGCTGCATGTCGACGACTTAGTGCGTCCAGTTGGCGAGGAAGACGAGCTTCCCGAAGAAGTGGCTCCTCATGTGGAGGAGGAAGATGAGGTTCCTGGAGAGGACGCAGCAGAGCTAGAGCAAGTCCAAGCGGACTTCGCAGAGATCGCAGGTGGCGATAAAGGTGAGATCTTCAATCTCGCAGTTAGTTATAGAGATGTAATTGTAGGTGCGTTAAAGCACGGTGTGTCAAAGCCTGACATTCGCCGTTGGTTGGTAAGCAAATGCGGAGAACCCTCAGGTAATTATTTTGAGTGATATGCGCATACTAGGCTGTAGCCACTTGAGGCAAAATCATGACTGGTTTACTCGCGTCCCAGGTCACGCTTCTCTTAAAGATTTGCTTAGTGAGGATACACTGATAGGGCACGGTTCCACGTCCCTAGTGTACGATGAGGATACCTCAATCCCACCTTCGTGTGGAGGTGCTTATTCTTAGCTTTAGTAAAGATAGTGAAATAACTTATAACACAAGTTACCTCATATTATCGCATTTGGTATCGCAGGTCATGCTGAGGAACCTGAGATGGAGCAGAGAAGTCAGCCTTCTGCGTCCCATGTTCCAATCTCGAGCTCCCATACTGAGAAGCCCGTCGCAGCTGCTGGACACGTAAGTGAGCGTCTCGAGGATGTCATCGAACTCTCCGATGATGTCGAAGCTGATGCTGTGCCGATGGACGAAGGTGTCCGTACTGGTGGTGAGGAAGAAAGGACAAGTGATGCTAACATTTTCGCATCTGGGAGTGTCCGTCCAGCGACTTCGGCTGTCCCTTCGCCTCCGGCGATGACTGAACCAGAAGCACCCATTCCTGCGTGGAGCATTTGGGGCTCGCAGGTTGGGAATGTAGTCGCAGCTGGTGCGGCCTACACTCTTCCTCCTGACTATGAGAGGTTGGAGCTTGCAGCTGATAGGAGAGCCATGGAGCGAGGGCAGTCTTCGAACAACCCGGTGGCCCGCATCCCTTCTCTTCATGAAATTCTGGAAGGCACTGGTAAGTAAAGATTTACCGTTCGCACGTCGCATTATTTGCTTGCGAGTTCTGGCATTATAACCATTTTTGATGTCTCAGGTTTGAAGCAAACCGATGTAGACTGGGTGGTTCGAATGCGTCTCAGATACCCCCGATCGTTCGTGAGATCTCTGGAGATCGGACCTTTTGACAGGAGGCTATTCCTTACTGAAGCCATCTGGATACTGGAGCAGCTGTCTGCGGCTACACCTGCGACCATTTCGGCCCAGAGTGCTGAATTGCTGTGTGGCATGTGCCAAAATCTCTTGTTCAAAGTCCAAGGCAGACTTGGTTTCAAATTCCTCAAGGACAGAGTTACACTGATTCGCGCAGCTGTAACTTTGAATCTCGGTCACCAGAATCTCGCAGCTGAGATGCAGAAGGTGGAGCAGCAAAAGCAGAAGGTTGATGAAGCTGTAAAGCTGTATCATGAGATGAATGCTAAGTGCGAGCAACTGAAGCAGGAAGTTAAACAAGTGGAGAAGCTGAGCGAGCAGTTCGAGCCCCATGATTCCTTAATCAAGAATTTGTTTTGACTTTTCGAATTTTGAAAAGAAAACAGGAAAATGGCTGAGACATTAATGTAATGTTTTGAAACATTAATGTGATATTGCTAGGGTTTCTCCCCCTTTTTTTTAACAACAAACACTGAGTTTGCCCGTTTTGCCCTTTTCGGGATTTGATTGGACATTTCTGTGCATATCCAATTATGACATCAGCAATTGATTTTCTGCTTGATTTTCGCGCTAATTTCTCGGCAGATAAGCACGCTTCCGTTGGGAAGTCCATCCGAATCATGACTATCCGTCATTTATTAGGATACGCAACAGAATCGTCGTAGCCTTTAGTAGGGTAATTGATTGTTACCGCTTTTCAAGGCGTAAGTGATTGAACTTACCCTCTTTTTTTGAATTTTGCTGACTCATCTTAGGCAACCGAAGAGTCTCCACAGGGCCTATATAAACCCTGTCTTTGCCATTTGGGTTCTTCATCCCAAACATGTGCTTTGCCGTGAGTCCTTATGACTGCTGGCTCCAACGCTTGTTTTTCGTTGATTCATGGCAACTTCAAGTTTTGAATCCTGAGTTTGCGCTTTGTGCCATAGAAATAGTTTCCAAGATCCACTTTATGAGGCTTATTGCTGTTTATAACCGTCATAAAGAGGATGCAGATAATACCTCATGTGTGTTCGAAGAAATTTCTTCGTGTATTATGTGTGCAGGTCATGTTTCCGGCCGCCTCGTGGCGAGGTGCAGCGCCGAAGTGACCGTGCTACCGTCTCGTAATGAACGGCGTGATTCTTCTTCAGCATCTCCGAAGAAGAATCCGTCACTTTCATGTTTGTGAGCCCGGGGTGACGAACCGTCGCGTTCATCCCCGTCTACAAGGAGCCCTTGCCCTTTGGAGCTTCTGCTTGCCTGTAGATCGCCGGAACCGGTGGCTCCTTGGGCAAATGTTATGGGGAGCCTATCCGACAACGGTCTTGTCGGATAGCGGAATGTCGAGCGTATAGCTTCATGTGGCTCTTTTTAGAGCAAGATCCCCCTTGCTACAGATGTTCACCCACAGATTTGGGCATCGTGTAGCCGGCGTTTGAAGCCAGGGCGGTTCATTCTTTGCAGTCCGGGTTTCCGTACCGTGTCTCTGCTGGCTTATCAGCCATTTTTCGAATGTATTGTAAGCCATGTGGGCTGTGTAGTTAGATTCGAGCTTTTCGCTTGTAAGCTGCTATCTAGATAGATAAATTGTAAGTCATTTGACTCATAATGATATATAGCTTTTGTACTATTTGCTCTCTTTGCAACAAAATACAATTTCGCATGCGTTTCGGCTTGTTTTGCCTTGCATTATGCCATGTAATGATTTCACATATGCGACGTCAATGCGCAGATGTTTCGCTAGATCATTCAAGATCATAATTTCGCAGTTGTGCCATCTTGACGAATGGGCTTGCAGGTGGTCGTTGTAAATCGTATGAGATCACGTTCACAACTTTGCTATCATAACAGATAGTTTTTTTTTTTTTAACAGATCAATTGAGATCATTGAGCGGTGCGAATTGCTATCATAGAAGATAGGCTTTATTAGAGGATTGCTCGAGATAGTTTCTCGCATGAATTGCTATCGCAGCAGATAGACCTTTAGAAGGTCTAGCAAGATGGTTCTGCAGTTACGTTACCATCGTAACATACGGACTTGGGTGATCAACTAAAATCACTTTGCGTATAAATTGCTACCGTAACAGATAGGCTTGAGAAGATCATATAAGATCGCATTTGAGTAAACCGCTATCGTGAAAGATAGGATTTTGATAATCGATTGAGATTGGCTTAGAGAGATCATACAAGATCGCATTTGAGTAAATCGCTATCGTGAGAGATAGGATTTTTGATAATCGATTGAGATCGTTTTTGTATTTTTGCTGCTATCGTAGGAGATAGGCTTTGGATGATCACTTAAGATCGCATTTGCATCGGCTGCCATCGTAAGAGATGGGCTTTTAGATGATCAATTAAGATCGCGTTTGCTATCATATGAGATAGGCTTTGATGATCATTTAAGATCACATTTGCATTGGTTGCCATCGTAAGAGATGGGCTCTGGATGATCAATTAAGATCGCGTTTATGTTGACTGCTATCGTGAGAGATAGGCTTTGGATGATCATTTAAGATCGCATTTGCATTGGTTGCCATCGTAAGAGATGGGCTTTGGACGATCAATTAAGATCGCGTTTGCTATCATATGAGATAGGCTTTGATGATCATTTAAGATCGCATTTGCATTGGTTGCCATCGTAAAAGATAGGCTTTAGATGATCGATTGAGATCGCGTTTGCTATCGTATGAGATAGGCTTTGATGATCAATTAAGATCGCGTTTGTGTTTGCTGCTATCGTAAGAGATAGGCTTTAGATGATCGATTGAGATCGCGTTTGCTATCGTATGAGATAGGCTTTGATGATCAGTTAAGATCGCGTTTGTATTTGCTGCTATCGTAAGAGATAGGCTTTAGATGATCGATTGAGATCGCGTTTGCTATCGTATGAGATAGGCTTTGATGATCAGTTAAGATCGCGTTTGTATTTGCTGCTATCGTAAGAGATAGGCTTTAGATGATCGATTGAGATCGCGTTTGCTATCGTATGAGATAGGCTTTGATGATCAATTAAGATCGCGTTTGTATTTGCTGCTATCGTAAGAGATAGGCTTTAGATGATCGATTGAGATCGCGTTTGCTATCGTATGAGATAGGCTTTGATGATCAATTAAGATCGCGTTTGTATTTGCTGCTATTGCAGCAAATAAATCATTGCTAAAAGTAATAACAAACTAAATAGAGCGATATAAACAGCTAGAAATATGAACTTCTCATTTGGGAGAATTCTTTTATTATGACATTCTCATATGGGAGAGATAAGATTACAATCCTCTCATATGGGAGAGGAGGTTGCGAATATCGTAGCCACATGAGACATTAAGCAACGTTATCATAAAACGTATGAAATAAGAGAAGTCAAGGATAGTACTTCTTGATCCAGCGCATGTTGACTGAGCTTGGAGTTGAGGTTGTGCCGTGCAACCTTCGTATGCTGCAGTAGCCGAGCTGATCCATGAAACTGAACATGCGATGGCCTGCCGTTGAATCGATGAGCAAATCGATGTTAGGCAGTGGGAAATCGTCCTTAGGGCAGAAGCGATTGAGATCTCGGAAGTCCACGCAGATGCGGAGCTGTCCGTTCTTCTTCACCACTGGCACGATGTTGGCCAACCATGTGGGATGGTGATTTGGCTCTATGAACTTGGCGTCTAGGAGTTTGACGATCTCCTGTTTGATCTTCACGTTGAGTTCTGGCCTGAAACTTCTGGTGCTTTGCTTGACCGGTTTAGACCCTGGGATGATATCTAAACGGTGCATGGTGATGCTCGTGTCCAGACCCGGCATCTCGTCATATTCCCATGCGAACACGTCCTTGTATTCGGTTAGGAGCTGCAGCAGTCCTTGTTCCTCTTCGCTTGTGAGGTCCGCACTCAGGAAGACTGGCCTTTTCTTTTCCTCGTTCGGGCTGAGGAACACTTCCTTAAGCTCTTGCTTTTGTGGTCTTGGCCTGTCTTCCATGCATTCGGGCGCTTCTTTGAGTTTCTCCTCTGGAGTACCCTGTGTTGGCTCTTCTGTCAGCGCAACTTGCTCGATTTGATTGATTTGCCCAGGGACATCCCCATGCCCGTGTGAGGACGTCCCCGCGCACCTTCATATGCGATAGCATTTCTTCCCGTTGGCGTAGAAGCTCTCTATCTCCTTGCCCTCAGGGTCATGCTTTGTGATCCTCTTCAGAGTGTACACACTCTTGCGGTGATATGCGATGCGCGGCGCCTCTTCGTGAGTAGGCGGCGTTTCCTTGGTATCTCCCCTTGTCACCATCACACCTGCAGGTGACTGGTCCTTGATGTCCTCCCAGAGAGGTAAAGGAGTGGGGTTGAATGGTCCGGGTGTTTGCTCGTCCGCCATCTCGGTGAACCACACCGCCTCGCTGAGATGTGCTTCGTCCAAGTTGAACGGGTTAGTTGAGGCCGGTATCTCGACAATCCTGTCGTTCCAGATAGCTTTCATCACCTGGTGAGCCGTCGAAGGAATCGCGTCAAAGCGATGAATCCAGGCCCGACCTATGATCATGTGGTATGTGGTGTTCGCGTCTATGACATAGAACTTCGCCGAGCACTTGATTTTGCCGATCTGAACGCCCAGGCGGATCCACCCGATCGTCATTCTGGAATCGCTTCCGAACCCCACCAGCGGGGATGGACGCTTGACTACCTTGTGCTCGGGGATCCCTGCTAGCTTCAGTGTGTGGAGTGGAACAACATTGACCGCTGCTCCTCCATCGACGAATGCTCGCTTGAATTCGACGCCGTTGATGATGGCGGTCACGTACAGGGGCCTCTGGTGGCTCGCATCTGTCTTCTTGTCGCTGGCAGAAAAGGTCATAATCTTTTCTGTGGAACGGGACGCCCTGACGACTTTCCCGTTGGAGACCACGAGGTCCTCCTCGTAGTCCTCTGCTACCCTTAAGATTGCTTTTGTCATGTCCGCTCGACATTTTTCGGAGAAGTTCATCTCGTTGAAGAATTTGTCGAAGCCGTGCGACCCTTTCATGCGGTCGGCACGCTCATCTTCCGTGTCCATGCTGTAGTCTTCATCTTCATGGACTTCGGCAATGATGGGCAGACCATCTTCTGCGACTTCTTCCAAGTCAACTATCGAGATCATGGCGACCTCTTTGCCCTTTGAGCCCGAATCTGTATGGGCAGGCAGCGGGTTGTTGCGCACATCCTTCCGGTGGTCGCTGACGATGAGTTCGCCGCTCTTCATCTTCTGATCGAGCGTGAATCTGAGCTTCTTGCACTCGGCTGTGGGGTGCATGACCTTGCCGTGGTATTCGCACCACTTAGGGTCCCTCGTCATCTCCTTGGATGGTGCCTTCTCGAGCGGTGGCAGGACGCCGTCCTTACGCCACTGTCTGCAGAGATCGCTCGCTTCCTCCACCGAGCATGGCAGAGGTGGTGCATCGAAGTTTGCAACCTTTGTTTGCTTCTGGGGCGAAACTGTGTTGACCTCAGCTTCGCGTCCCCGCTTGTAGCCAAATCTGCCGATCTTGTAGGTGGTGCCGCTCGCAGGTCGTTCTGGAGCGCTCTTCTTTCTCTGTCTCTCGACAATGGGCTCGATGTTCATCGTGCACTCGATGAGCTTTGAGAACGTTGGTGTTTGCAAATTGATCAGCATGCTTTTGTACTCGTCTCGCATGCACTGCAGGCATATCTCTACGAGCCGGCTTTCGAGCATTGGATCCTTGCACTCCAAGGATTTCGCTCTGAATTTCTTGATGAAAGTGACTCCATCTTCCTCGCGTTTCTGATACATTCGCGAGAGATGGATCATCGTCACCTTTTCTTCCATCTGGAAGAACTTGGTATAGAACTTCTGGACCATGTCGTCCCAAGTTTTCACAGATCCGGCCTCCAATGTTCGGTACCATTTGTATGCTACGTTCCCAAGAGTTTTTGGGAATTCCCGCATCAGCAGTTTGGGATCGGCTCCGTATGGACCCATGACATCGATGAAACGCATGACATGCTCATGAGCGTTTCCATTGACGTCCTCGAACTTGTCCCATTTGGGAGCCTTGTACCCCGCCGGGTTAGGCATGAGATAGATCTCTCGTGGGATGGGTGGATCGTTGTCTAGCTTCGGGATGATGGTATCCGCGAACGACTGATGAGCCAAGATGGAGTCCACGCGCTTCTGCAAAGACGTCATGCATTCTGGAATGCTTCCCTCGGTAGTTGACGGAGGGGTTGCCGTAGGCGGTGGCGACACATATGCTGCCGGAGGATTGGGAGTGTATTGGCTACCCGCGTTTCCCCAGATTGTCGCTGGTGGAGGCAGAGTGTACTGCAGAGCTGGGTTGGACGCCAAAGCCGGGGGCTGAGAGGCGTGAGCAGCAGGGGGCAGCATTTGTGCCGTCGACCCTTGGACCGAAGGCAGCTGCGCGGCCGACGGTGGAGTTTGCAGATGAGGGTTGGGAGGCGTGGCCGACACTCCCAATCCTGGAGCGGTAGGGGTTCCTCCTCCCTGGGGGATAGCGGTGGCAGGTGGAGGATTTGGCGCAAGAGTGCCCAGAACGGCCAAGATCCGTTCTAACTGCGCGGACTGAGACTTGAGAGCTTTTGCCTGATTTTGGACAGTGGCGTCCAAAGACTCTAAAGTTGGCGCCTCGCCGGGAGTCGTCGGAGTACGGCGAGCCTCGTCTCCCGAGGGAGTTTCAGTGGAAGGAGATCGGTTGCTGACATCGTCCTCCTGAGACATGGTTGCTTTTGCTGGTAAGATTCACGTCGGGTTCACCAAAATGTGCACAAGAGATTCCGGCGGGGAGACCTCCGTGTACACCGTGCGTAGTGGATCAGGGATCGCACAGGAAGAATAGGGGTGTGTGTAGGGAGAGAGCAAGTCAGTAGCAATGTCTGAGAGAGAGACAGAGGTTTGGCAGAGCTTCCGCGTATGGCAGTGTGTCCTCCTTTGTATGGAAAGGCTGACGGTCTATATATACTAGAGAACATGACCGTTGTAGTGTGGTTAATGCGCCCATTAATGGCGGCTTAATTAGCTTAACCATAACGGCACGTTCGTCCGAGTATATAGGAACCGTTAGAGCACGTGGTGCGCGAGTACCGGAACCGTTATGAGGTTGACCGGGTTTGACCGGATTGACCGGGCTTGACCGGATTGACCGGGTCTAGGGAGCTCGTGCCATAGATCTCTCAAAACAGTTACTAAAGGTCGCGTGCGGGCTTGGCTCGCGCGCGACAGGGCTTACTCTAGCCTCCAGACCACAAAGTCCCTACAAGTCCCGTGCAGTCGTATGCGAGGGCTCTGTCTCGCAGCCCCCACATGGATCAGCTCGGCTGGTGATCCTGTGTGTGTGGAGCACAATATGGTGTGCTGGATGGTTGCCACGTGGCCTAGATCTGCCATGTCATAAAGCAGTATCTACACCTACAAAAATAGTTTTTAATCTTATGTAATAATTTATTGTCTTATAGGTACATTTGAGTATTTGAGAAGTTGTTTTTTAGGCAAATATTGATAAGTTTCCGGAAAGAGTATATATATGAGGAGTTTATGAGTTTTGTTTTTTTATTTATTTTTTAGGTAGGTATATCACTGACAAAAACTACTCTCAATTTCCCTGAATCTACATCACCCGCCACATATCTATATATATATATATATATTTATACGTTAGACTTACTAACACAAAAGGGTGTTAGCTAGACATATTCCTAATACATCCATAGATCATAACAGCCGACAAGCCAAAAGCCCGGTGCCGATGTTACAGACATTTGACACACTCTGCAGATTTTCATTTTCATCAACATCAGCTTCATCCTCTCACTTGGAACTAAATTCACAATTAACCTTGTCATGCTTTGCAAAAAAAATCCTTTGTCATCAGCTTGATCATTTGGTTCACTCACCGTCCTTTCTTTGGAATTAGATTGCGCATCTTCGATCTTAGTATGCTTTGCTGATTTTCCATCTTTATCCGCTTCAACCTCGGATCCAGCCTCAATCTCAGCTTCTTTTCCTGATTTCCCTCGTTCATCAGCTTGATGCTCAGATCCAACACTGGTCATTTTTGTTGAACTAGATTCAGCCTTAATCTTGGCATGAGTTTCTGATTGTCCTTCAATGTCGAGTAGTTATATAGTCTCCACAAAATTATCCACATAATATTTGTCTCCACTTCCAAGCACCACTATATCCTTAACTTAATTGCTTTAAGGGCTGTAACACACATGTTTCATGTCTGGAAACTGTGCAAATCATGAACCGGTGGTTTCGCCACTCTTCGAGAAGCCAAATGCAACTCCTAAGCCTTGTGGCCAGACGAAATTGAACTGTTGGGTCCAAGAATATGGGTGTCCATGCTGCTCCAACACCCACATAGAATATTTCCCAACATTGAATGATACTGTTGGAATAGATGCCCTAGAGGCAATCTAGTTTAGTATGAATTTGTAATTGGCTAGAAATTCATTTATTATTTATTGGATATTTAATATAATGAAGTCCTTAGATTTACAATCGTGTTGTTTATCTTAAATATCCCTAGTCAAGTATAATGATTAAATGGGACAATCATCTATAGACTAGTATGGGGTTGGATTGATATGGAGATATCACGATCCAACACATAGGTGTGCATTACGGAATGTTGCACTGGATTGACCCATTACCGAGAAGGCTACATACACGTTATGTTGAGTCACAAGTGCTTCTCAGGTACAATGGTATTGTCATCCTTAGACTTGAAGTCACTAGATATTCTAGTTGTGGATCATTGTGATCTTGGTAGCGTTAAACGCTACACCGTAACTGGGTAGTTATAAAGGCGTGTACTGGATACAATGAGAAGCAAGCTTAGAGATCGTAGTGGACGTAGAGAGGATTTGCCCCTCCCACATAACGGGAGCAAATATCCAAGGCCACTCGAGGATAGTGCTTATAGAATGTCTGGCCAGACTCAAATAAATCAATATATGTGATATTGATGTTATTTGCACGAATAAGGCTATTCCATGGATCGAGAAACTAGGGATTGGATATACGAGTGTGACTTGTATGTCTCGTGTCCAATCCGGATATGGAGGCAAAGGGATGAGACAATTACTTGTACAAGGTTGTCTAGATGACTATTCTATTAGTTGGCTAGAATGGATGTTTTGCTAGAAACCGCTCCATATTAGCAAAGAGTTGCTACCAACTAGATAGAACCTATGGGGTCACACGCTATATAGGGTTGTACTAGATTTGGGAATTAATTAATTGGATTAATTAATTAGAAGGATCACTTTGCAAACCCTTGCAAACTTAGTAGGGACTAATTTGCAAGGAAGGGACTAAATTGAATTCTAGTAGGACTAGAATAAGTCCTTTAGGTAGTTAACAAGGAGTTGTTGGACTATATAAAGGACCCTCCTCCTTCCTTCCCTACACACTTTATGCTCTAGAGAGAACATAACAAGAGTAGGAGAGAACAAAGGAGAGAGAGAGCAAGCCACAAAGAGGGACGCCGCCCCCTTTGCCGCCGCCCCTTGTCCCCGACGCCACAAGGGTGCCGAACCCCTTTTGGTGTCTCGTTTTGCGTGATTTCTTCACCCTCCTTTCAATCCGGGCTAGCACCAAGGAGATTGGAGATCTAGGAACAACTCTAGGCGTGGATCAACTATAGAGAACGTGACACTATTCGCGTTTGAAGTCATCAAGGAGAACCCAAAGGTGTGTTTATGATTTCTTACCTTCACTATCGTTATGCATCTAGACTTGTGATCCTTGGAGGGTTTTGCATGGTTGTTTGTTTGATTATGCTTCCGTTTGCGCGATCCATGAATCAAAACCCTACAGTGGTATCAGAGCCACAGGTCATAGAGCATAAACGTAGTTTATGTGTTACATTCTTGTTGTTTTACACCTTAATTTGTTGTTTATCGCGTAAAACAAGACAAATCAAGCATTGGATGCAATTTGTCAAAGAATTAATCATAACAAGACCCAATTATTGCATTGGATGCATGAATTGGTGAGTTTGAGAAATTTTAGGATCTTAGATCTAGGGTTTGGGCATCCTTGGGGAAGAAGGAGTTCTCCCACAACAAGGAAACAACCAAACTTGGGCTCCAAGCAAGGAGGTTGTTTTGGAAACAACCTCCACAAGGAAGGTTCGGCCCCTAGGGAGCCGCCCCCCTTGCTTGCCGCCCAAGCTTGGCGCCCTAAAGGGGCGGGCGGCCCTAACCCGCGGGCCTAGCTTGCGGGTTTTGGGCCGGGCCGTCCCTAGGGCTTTATGGTTCACTTATTTGGGCCCGGGCAATTGGATTGTTGGGCCCATGGACCGTTTTAACCCTAGAAATCCTAAAATCAATTAAAATTGACCAAGCGCGTTAAAAATTGGATTTTAACTGTTTATGTGCAAATCGCATGGTGATTGGATATGGCCTTAGGATGTGGTTTGATGTGGATGTTTAATTTTGTGGTTTGGTTTTACGGCCTGCGAGCCGATCAATTAATTGTAATAATTAATTAGGGTTTTATGGCCTGCGTGCCATTTTTTTTTCTCAACTTGTGAGATTTATTTTATTTAGTTTAGATATTAGATAGTGCTAGATAAAGTAGATTGTTAGCCAAGATTGAAGAAAAGAAGCCCAAAGCCAAAGGAGCCACAAAAGATGGAGCATGGAGCATGGAGCATTCCACATGACTATGAAGGATGGACCAAAAGATCAAGACGCATGGAGATGTGTGTTTGTTTAGGGTTCATAGATAATTCCATTGGCTTGGAATTATCTTAGTCTAAGAAAAGGCCATATCCACATCACGTTTAATTTCTGTTTTGTGGTTGTTTATTTATTGTCTTATTATTTGTGTGGTTGGTGTATGGTTGATGCATGCAATTAGGATAATAAGATAATTAGACAACCCGGATCTATTATTTGGAGTTGTGCCCAAACTCAAATAGATAGATTAGTTGATATTGATCAACAAAATAATTAAAATTGAATTAAAAATCCCTCAAATTTTAAAATATTGTGTTCTTGCCTTCTCGTTATTTAAACACTCATTATCATCATTATTTATCAAGTTCGTGCGTGCCAAAGCATGGCGACTTGGTTCATAATGATGGAATGCGATGGCACGTAACAATGTGCAATTGTTTAGATAAGAGGTTGAACACAACTAGGCTATTAATTTGATTAAGAAACCTAGAGGCAATCAATTGGGATTATCCATACGGATGGATAAATAAGGAGTTATTTGCCCGATTGAACCAAGAGTTGCATATGGGATGCAATTGGAATTGTTCCTACCTAAGAAGTAATCGAATTATGGGTGACTTGCCAAAGCAAGCTCATAAGGAGATGAAAAAGATGGATCTTGGCCCACTAGAAAATATAAGGATATTTTCCGCATTA
Organism: Linanthus parryae; assembly: GCA_023055425.1. Classification (NCBI taxonomy): domain Eukaryota; kingdom Viridiplantae; phylum Streptophyta; class Magnoliopsida; order Ericales; family Polemoniaceae; genus Linanthus; species Linanthus parryae. Next base: position 8,560,008 of record JALGPY010000002.1, read on the forward strand.
ATATCTTGAGGGTTATTAATCCGTAGTAAAATAGTGGGAGCTATATTTAATAAACTAGCCATTATTAAATATAGTCAAAAATTCACAAATACTAAAACTTGCGTATTTTCCTTTTTGTAGAATTCCAAATGGCAAACAACTCACCGAGTTCACAACATTCCCTACGATCTGTCCTTGAGAAGGACAAGCTCTCAGGAACCAACTTTCTCGATTGGTACAGAAACTTGAGAATTGTTCTCAAGCAAGAAAAGAAGCTGTACGCAATAGAGGAGCAAGTTCCAGAAGGTCCAGAGAATCAGACACCTGCTGCCTTAAAGGCGTATCAAAAGCGTGTTGATGACGCTAATGATGCGGCCTGCCTAATGCTTTGCACCATGACCTCTGAGCTTCAGAAGCAACATGAGAACATGAATGCTGTCGATATGATCGAGCATCTAAAGCAGCTCTTCCAAGAGCAGGCGAGGGTAGAGAGGTATGAGGTCTCAAAGGCACTGTTCAAATGTCATCTGGCAGAAGGGAACCCGGTGGGACCCCACGTGCTCCGAATGATCGGGTACTTGGAGAATCTCGCCCGGCTTGGGTTCCCGGTCGGCCAAGAGTTGGCAACCGATCTCGTGTTGAAATCGTTGCCCGAGAGTTATGGACAGTTCATTATGAACTATAACATGAACGAGATCGTTAAACCACTGCCAGATTTGCTCAACATGTTGAGGACGGCTGAACAGAGCATCAACAAGGGTAAGGGCAAGGCCATTATGATGGTGCATAAAGGAAAGGGTAAAAAGTTTGCCTCTTCCTCCAAGGGCAAAGGCAAGTCAGTTGCTAAGTCCAAGGAACAAGCCCTTAAGCCTGTTGGTGGGATTGCCAAGGTCGTGACTAAGGGTGAATGTCACTACTGTAGTCAACCGGGACACTGGAGGAGGAACTGCCCAAAATATCTGGAGGACAAGCGGCTTGGAATAGTGATTCCACCACCACCAGGTATTTTTGTTGTAGATGTCAATTTAACTGTCTCTACATCATGGGTATTAGATACTGGATGTGGATCTCATATTTGTCGAAATATGCAGGATCTAAAGAGAAGTAAAAGATTGGCTAAAGGGGAGGTAGATCTGCGCGTCGGGAATGGAGCAAAGGTTGTTGCGTTGGCCATAGGCGTTTGCGAGCTATCTCTGCCTTCAGGATTAGTTTTAGAATTAAATAATTGCTATTTTGTGCCTGCTATGAGCAGAAACATTATTTCTATTTCTTGTTTAGACAAGGAAGGTTTTATTATTTCAATAAAGAACAATTGTTGTTCCTTTTATTTGAATAATATTCACTATTTTAGTGCGCAATTATTTAATGGACTTTATGTCCTTGATCTAAGTAATCCTGTCTACAACATTAATACCAAGCGGATTAAAATAAATGATTTAAATCCTGCTTATTTATGGCATTGTCGTTTAGGCCACATAAATGAGAAACGTGTATCTAGACTCCATAAGGATGGATTGCTAGACTCATTTGATTTTGAATCATATGAGACATGTGAGGCTTGTTTATTGGGAAAAATGACAAAGTCCCCTTTCAATAAGAAAGGTGAAAGGACTAGTGAGCAATTGGCGCTCATACATACCGATGTGTGTGGGCCATTTGCCACGCCTGCCAGGGGTGGTTATGTCTACTTCATTACGTTTACTGATGATTACAGTAGATATGGTTTTGTGTACCTTATGAGGGCAAAATCCGAATCCTTTGAAGTGTTCAAGGAATTCAAGAATGAAGTAGAGAAGCAACTTGGCAAAAGTATCAAGGCTCTACGATCGGATCGTGGAGGAGAATACTTGAGCCAAGAGTTTGACGACTATCTTAGAGAGTGTGGGATTGTGTCCCAACTCACTCCACCCGGAACGCCACAATGGAATGGCGTGTCCGAGAGGAGGAATCGAACCCTATTGGATATGGTTCGGTCTATGATGTGTCAAACCGATCTTCCATTATCGTTTTGGGGCTACGCTCTATTAAGTGCAGCTTTTACCATTAACCGTGTTCCATCTAAATCAGTCATGAAGACACCATATGAGATGTGGAGTGGGAGGCGTCCCACACTGTCGTTCATGAGGATTTGGGGCTGCGATGTCTATGTAAAACGTTTACAATCAGACAAGCTAGGGCCTAAATCGGATAAGTGTAAATTTGTGGGGTACCCTAAGGAAACTAAGGGATACTACTTCTACAATCCAACCGAGAACAAAGTGTTTGTTGCTCGGACAGGCGTGTTTCTAGAAAGAGAGTTTGTCTCTAAAGAAGCAAGTGGGAGGAATGTAGAACTTGAAGAAGTTCAAGTACCACAAATTACTGAACCGATTATGGAACAAGAACAGGAATCACAAGCAGTTGTGGATCCACCTGTTCAGGTAACACAAGAGCTTCGTAGATCTAGTAGAGTGCGCCAGGAACCCGAGAGGTACGGACTTCTCGTAACTGATTCCGGTGACACGATGCTCATAGATGATGAGCCTACTACCTATGAGGAGGCCATGAATGGCCCAGACTCGCAGAAGTGGCTTGAAGCCATGAGATCCGAGATGGAATCCATGTATACCAACAAAGTATGGACTTTGGTGGAACCACCTGATGGGGCGCGGCCCATAGGGTGCAAGTGGGTCTTCAAGAAGAAGATCGACATGGATGGTAATGTGATTACCTATAAGGGCCGATTGGTGGCTAAAGGATTCAGACAGATTCATGGTATTGACTATGATGAAACCTTTTCACCAGTCGCAATGACCAAATCCATCCGAATCCTACTTGCAATCGCAGCATACTACGACTATGAGATTTGGCAGATGGATGTCAAAACAGCATTCCTTTATGGGAATCTCCTCGAGGACGTGTATATGATACAGCCGGAGGGTTTTGAGGATCCAAAGCAAGCCAACAAAGTCTGTAAGCTGCAACGATCCATTTATGGATTGAAGCAAGCTTCTAGGAGTTGGAATCGACGTTTTGATGAAGTGGTCAAAGAGTTTGGCTTCATCAGAAACGAAGATGAGTCTTGTGTCTACAAGAAGGTTAGTGGGAGCTCTGTAGCTTTTCTGGTCTTGTATGTGGATGACATACTGCTCATTGGAAACGACATTCCCATGCTGCAATCTGTGAAAGATTGGCTAAGAAAGTGTTTCTCAATGAAAGACTTAGGGGAAGCAGCCTATATACTCGGTATAAAAATCTATAGAGATAGATCTAAAAGGTTGCTAGGCCTAAGTCAAAGTACATATATTGACAAGGTGTTGAAACGGTTCAACATGCAAGATTCCAAGAAGGGATTCTTGCCCATGTCACATGGAATCACTCTTTCGAAGAGTGGTTGTCCTTCCAATGAGATTGAGAAGGAACGCATGAGTAGGATTCCCTATGCCTCGGCCATAGGATCCATCATGTACGCCATGTTATGTACTAGACCAGATGTGTCATATGCCTTGAGTATGACAAGCAGATACCAATCCAATCCAGGTGAGAGTCACTGGATTGCTGTCAAGAACATCCTAAAGTACTTGAGAAGAACTAAGGATGCTTTCTTGATGTTTGGCGGAGAGGAAGAGTTGCGTGTAAGGGGTTACACTGATGCAAGCTTCTAAACCGATAGAGATGACTTTAGATCACAGTCGGGATATGTGTTTTGCCTGAATGGAGCAGCGGTGAGCTGGAAGAGTTCCAAGCAAGAGACGGTAGCTGATTCTACAACAGAGGCTGAGTACATTTCTGCAAATGGCGCAGCAAAGGAGGCTGTTTGGATCAGAAAGTTTGTTTCTGAACTTGGTGTGGTCCCTAGCATTGCGGATCCAGTGGAGTTGTTCTGTGACAACACTGGGGCGATCGCGCAATCAAAGGAACCCAGATCGCACCAGAAGTCCAAGCACGTGCTCAGGAAGTTTCATCTGATTCGAGATATTATCGATAGAGGAGACGTTCGGATATGCAAGATTCCTACAGATGATAATCTGTCAGACCCACTTACAAAGCCTCTCACGCAGTGGAAGCATGAAGGGCACACTAGGAGTATGGGCATACGAGATGCGCCAGATTGGCTCTAGTGCAAGTGGGAGACTGTTGGAATAGATGCCCTAGAGGCAATCTAGTTTAGTATGAATTTGTAATTGGCTAGAAATTCATTTATTATTTATTGGATATTTAATATAATGAAGTCCTTAGATTTACAATCGTGTTGTTTATCTTAAATATCCCTAGTCAAGTATAATGATTAAATGGGACAATCATCTATAGACTAGTATGGGGTTGGATTGATATGGAGATATCACGATCCAACACATAGGTGTGCATTACGGAATGTTGCACTGGATTGACCCATTACCGAGAAGGCTACATACACGTTATGTTGAGTCACAAGTGCTTCTCGGGTACAATGGTATTGTCATCCTTAGACTTGAAGTCACTAGATATTCTAGTTGTGGATCATTGTGATCTTGGTAGCGTTAAACGCTACACCGTAACTGGGTAGTTATAAAGGCGTGTACTGGATACAATGAGAAGCAAGCTTAGAGATCGTAGTGGACGTAGAGAGGATTTGCCCCTCCCACATAACGGGAGCAAATATCCAAGGCCACTCGAGGATAGTGCTTATAGAATGTCTGGCCAGACTCAAATAAATCAATATATGTGATATTGATGTTATTTGCACGAATAAGGCTATTCCATGGATCGAGAAACTAGGGATTGGATATACGAGTGTGACTTGTATGTCTCGTGTCCAATCCGGATATGGAGGCAAAGGGATGAGACAATTACTTGTACAAGGTTGTCTAGATGACTATTCTATTAGTTGGCTAGAATGGATGTTTTGCTAGAAACCGCTCCATATTAGCAAAGAGTTGCTACCAACTAGATAGAACCTATGGGGTCACACGCTATATAGGGTTGTACTAGATTTGGGAATTAATTAATTGGATTAATTAATTAGAAGGATCACTTTGCAAACCCTTGCAAACTTAGTAGGGACTAATTTGCAAGGAAGGGACTAAATTGAATTCTAGTAGGACTAGAATAAGTCCTTTAGGTAGTTAACAAGGAGTTGTTGGACTATATAAAGGACCCTCCTCCTTCCTTCCCTACACACTTTATGCTCTAGAGAGAACATAACAAGAGTAGGAGAGAACAAAGGAGAGAGAGAGCAAGCCACAAAGAGGGACGCCGCCCCCTTTGCCGCCGCCCCTTGTCCCCGACGCCACAAGGGTGCCGAACCCCTTTTGGTGTCTCGTTTTGCGTGATTTCTTCACCCTCCTTTCAATCCGGGCTAGCACCAAGGAGATTGGAGATCTAGGAACAACTCTAGGCGTGGATCAACTATAGAGAACGTGACACTATTCGCGTTTGAAGTCATCAAGGAGAACCCAAAGGTGTGTTTATGATTTCTTACCTTCACTATCGTTATGCATCTAGACTTGTGATCCTTGGAGGGTTTTGCATGGTTGTTTGTTTGATTATGCTTCCGTTTGCGCGATCCATGAATCAAAACCCTACAGATACATGAACTAAAGAAAGCCTTTCTTGTAGTACTGAGATGCCGGAGTTGAAATCAGAGAGCTTGTCAACAAGACTATGAGGAACCTCAATGCTACCACAAACCTCACTTATCATGTCAAATGACATAATAATTTTGTAAGCCATTCCCATCCAATGAACAGCCCACCGGGATACACTGGTGGACTATTTCCTTCAACAAAATCATCAAAGCCATTAAAAAATAGAAAAAAATTTATTTGGCTTTCCTGATCGCTGAATCACTGAATCTCTCGACTTTGCATGTTGGTATTGAAAGCTATATCGACAAATTGAAGTTGACCTTGCTATCGACGCTGGTATCACTAGACCGGTGGTTGAATAGGTTTCTATCGGAGGGGTAACATCGCTTGAAAGAAGATGGAGAAGAAATAAAAGTGAACCAACTCTCTCGACTTTGCAGGTTATTATTGAAAGCTATATCGGCAAATTGAAGTTGTTCGAGATAGCGCACCCGTCCACCCCCATATGAGAAGGCAATTATGTGGCTCATGTACTTGCAGGCAAAGCCCTCGAATTTGATGAATTTTGTTGGGCCATTAATGTATTGAATCTTGATAATGCAGGCTTCACAACTCCAATAATAATATGATATAGTTTTGCATACTAATTATTGGGCCTCGCAAGCCCAGTGATTTTATGTAATAATTTATTGTCTTACAGGTACATTTGAGTATTTGAGAAGTCATTTTTTAGGCAAATATTGATAAATTTTAGGAAAGAGTATATATATGATGAGTCGATGAGTGATGATTTTTTTTTAATGAGGTAGATATATCACTGACAAAAACTACCCTCCATTTACATGAATCCACATCACCGACCACATATATATCTATCTTTTCTTTATGAATATTGATCTATATATTTGTATATATCTATCCACTAGCCTTACTAACAAAAGGGTGTCAGGTACACATATTCCTAATACATCTATAGATCATAAAAACCGACAACCAAAAGCCTAATGCTAGTGTTGCAGACATTTGACACACTCTGCAGATTTTCCTTCATTAACATCGGCTTCATCCTCTGACTCGGAACTAAATTCACCATCAACCTTGCCCTGCTTTGCAGATTTTCCTTCATCGTCAGCTTGATCCTCTCATTCACCCACATTCATTTTTTTTGAATTAGATTGCGCATCTTCAGTTTCCCATCTTTATTAGCTTCAACCTCGGATCCAGCCTCAATCTCGGATTCTTTTCCTGATTTCCCTCGTTCATCAGCTTGATTCTCTAATCCAACACTGATCATTTTTGTTGAACTAGATTCAGCCTTAATCTTGGCATGAGTTTCTGATTGTCCTTCGATGTCGAGTAGTTATATAGTCTCCACAAAATTATCGACATAATATTTGTCTCCACTTCCAAGCACCACTATATCCTTAACTTGATTTCTTTTAGGGCTGTAACGCACATGTTTAATGTCTGGAAACTGTGCAAATCATGAACCGGTGGTTTCGGCTAACATGATATCGCCACTCTTCAAGAAGCCAAATGCACCTCCTAAGCCTTGTGGCCAGACGAAATTGAACCGTTGGGTCCGGGATTCTGGGTGTCCATGCTGCTCCAACACCCACACGGAATATTTCCCAACATTGAATGATACATGAACTAATTAAGGAAAGTCTTTCTTGTAGTACTGAGATGCCGGAGTTGAAATCAGAGAGCTTGTCAACAAGACTACGAGGAACCTCAATGCTACCACAAACCTCACTTATCATGTCAAATGACATAATAATTTTGTAAGCCATTCTCATCCAATGAACAGCCCACCGAGATACACTGGTGGACTATTTCCATCAACAAAATCATCAAAGCCATTAAAAATAGAAAAAAAGTTATTTGGCTTTCCTGATCGCTGAATCACTGAATCTCTCGACTTTGCATGTTGGTATTAAAAGCTATATCGACAAATTGAAGTTGACCTTGCTATCGACGCTGGTATCACTAGACCGGTGGTTGAATATGTTTCTATCGGAGGGGTAACATCGGTTGAAAGAAGATGGAGAAGAAAAAAAAGTGAACCGACTCTCTCGACTTTGCAGGTTAGTATTGAAAGCTATATCGGCAAATTGAAGTTGTTCGAGATAGCGCACCCGTCCACACCCATACGAGAAGGCAATTATGTGGCTCATGTATTTGCAGGCAAAGCCCTCGAATTTGAGGAATTTTGTTGGGACATTAATGTATTGAATCTTGATAATTCAGGACTCACAAGTCCAATATTAATATGATATAGTTTTGCATACTAGTTATTGGGCCTCACAAGCCCAGTAATTTTATGTAATAAGTTATTGTCTTACATGTACATTTGAGTATTTGAGAAGTCATTTTTTCGGCAAATATTGATAAGTTTTTGGAAAGAGTATATATATGAGGAGTTGATGAGTGATGATTTTTTTTCAATGAGGTAGATATATCAGTGATAAAAACTACTCCCATTTACATTAATCCACATCGCCGACAACATATATATCTATCTTTTTTTTATGAATATTGATCTATATATCTATCTATATCTATACGGTAGCCTTACTAACAAAAGGGTGTCAGGCACATATATTCCTAATACATCTATAGATCATAAAAAACGACAACCAAAAGCCTAATGCTAGTGTTACAGACATTTGACACACTCTGCAGATTTTCCTTCATCAACATCGGCTTCATCCTCTGACTCGGAACTAGATTGACCATCAACCTTGCCCTGCTTTGCAGATTTTCCTTCATCACCAGCTTGATCATCTCATTCACCCACATTCCTTTTTTTGGAATTAGATTGCGCATCTTCAGTTTCCCATCTTTATCAGCTTCAACCTCGGATCCAGCCTCAATCTCGGCTTTTTTTTCCTGATTTCCCTCGTTCATCAGCTTGATTCTCTAATCCAACACTGGTGATTTTTGTGGAACTTGACTCAACCTTAAATCTCGACATGAGTTTCTTATTTACCTTTGATGTCGAGTAGTTCTATAGTCTACACATAATATTCTTCTCCACTTCCAAGCACCTATATTTTCTTAACTTGATTGATTTTAGGGCTGTAACCCATAAGTTTCATGTATGTAAACTGTGCAAATCATGAACCGGTGGTTTCGGCTAACATGATATTGCCACTCTTTAAGAAGCCAAATGCACCTCCTAAGCCTTGTGGTCAGAAGAAAAATTGAATCAGTGGGTCCAATAATTCAGCTTCCCATGCTCCTCCCACACCCACACGGATTATTTCCCATCCTTGAATGATGCATGAACTAAAGAAAGTCTTTCTTGGAGTATTGAGATGTCGAGCTGAAATCAGAGAGCTTATCAAGAGTTTGAGGAACTTCAATGCTACCACTAACCTCACTAGTCACGTCAAATGACACAATCATTTGGTAAGCCATTCACATTCAATGAACAGCTCCATCGATATACACTGGTGTGCTATTTCCATCAACAAAATCATCAAAGCCATTAGAAAAATATTGAAACGTTTAAAATTGTAATTCAGTAAGTGAATCAAGTCCAATTTTACTTATTTTGTTTGCCCATGTAGTTTGTAAATATTTCCGGAATATTTTATGTTTGATAAATCTGCACGGACTGGCACCTGGTTTAGCAATTTCGTTCTAAGCTGGTTTAGTCATTTTTTATCCGTTAAATTGACCGTTAGTAGCGATAAAGTTGAAAAGATGAAGAACCGATATTGTGCATTGAATGTACTTGTTTTACTGCGACATAAAAAATGCTTACAACATTGATTTTCTGTCCAACTATCTTGCCCTCCAAAGCCACGAACTTACAACTAAATAAAAGCCACAAATCGAATGTTTACATCAGTTACGAACATACACAAACTTAAATTTCAAACCTGCCAATCCCCTAAACGCCGCAGGAAGAAACTGCCCCTCAACTGCGTCACTTTTCAGTGGCTCAGCTGCTACGTTTTGTTGCGTTGTATTTATGATGCAACCAACCCAACTGCGTGAACGACAAGTCTGGCACCGTGCTAACACCAAATATGTGTACTCCCACTAGAATTGTGCACGATTAATCTTTCTGTCTAATGCCAACCTAACCCACTGCAATGCACGACCATCAATAAGTCACTTGCAACACAATACATGCCCCAAGACACCAAGATAACCATCCACGAAGCCTCATAAATCTTCCAAGGTACACAACCAAGGTCCCAAATCCTCCCGTTAACTTTAAGTCTTGCAGGTTCACCGTCCTTATTCCATTTGCTAGACGACGTGCACGTCTAGCGGACCATTGTCGAGGCGAAAAAATTAGGGGCGTAACAAACCGACCATACCACTTGAATTCTACGTCATTGTTAAACCATCATTCACACATCTTGCTGTCCAGATTTTGCCACAACCTGATTTTTTCCAATGATTCTGACGAGACGAATCATCCCGAGGGACTGCATTAGGAGTTTCCATTGTTATCGCTGCCAAATACTCCACAAGACCTGTCTTCCCTCATTTCTCAATCGTAATGGGCGACACCGTGTTCAACTTCTTATGTGAAGAGAAATTCCTACCAGCGAATGGCACAAAGCATGGGCTGATTTGGTGCGTCACAATCAATCCATTCAAGTGCAACAATGTACAACAATGCGTCTTCTTCAAGAAATCGATTCCATTGATCATATCTAAGTTGTCCAACGGAATCACCAGCATGTTGATTTTTACCGTGAGCATGCCAATCATCATTGCCACATCACAAGCCATCCCAAAGAAATATTGTGATGTGGCATTCGGCATCTTGAGAAGGCGAGAACATTTGCTCGTCCGTATGCCAAGTTTTTGTACCGTTTTTGTCAATACAACCGTGTGAGGGGCACCAATATCCACCACCACAATCACTTCCTTCCCATTAATCGTTAGAGCCACCAGCATCAATTTCTGCCACACCACATCTACTTCATCAGTTAGATTAGGCAGAAATTCAACGTTATTCAGACTTACAAGAGTGTTAAGCAAAATCAATTCTAAATTGTTCGCTTCCTTTTGACCGTTTTTCATTTGTATGTCATTCTCCAAGAGATTATTCAGTTTCTCCTTCTTCGGACAGTTCGTGTCAAAGGGGTCACTCGCAAATATATAATTCCGAAGGACCACCACCGAATCTGGAAGAGCATTCAGGCTGCTTCCTTTTCCATTTCTGACTACCGTCATGCCCACAGATTAGTCGTCCTCCTTGTCACATTCCCTTTCTTGGTCTTGGACATGGCTGCATCCGATCCCGTCTTGCCAACGTAATTGTCGACTAAGGCCTCCGCTGCCTTAATATCGCCCTGCAAACATTTTGACACCGCAATTCTTGTTGTGCCCACGTCTTCAAACCGGACTTGAAGTTGAATAACTTTTCTTCCTGCGACATATTTCACACGTTCAACCGAAGCACGCATAATTCCCTCACGTACTCCTTAAAAAACCTCATATGCTTGAGACTTTTCATCGCTTTCATGGCCTGCCGCGATGTGTTCCCGGGCTAGAATTGCGAATTCAATTCCTCCTTGAAACTGTCCCACATTTCAACTGGACCGCACTGCGTTCACATCCTCGGGAACCCGCGTGCGCCACCAAAGTTTGGCATCACTTGCTAAGTACCTTGCTGTCTTCGTCACCATCTAGTCGTTCGACACCTTTGCTACTGAAAAATACTCTTCCAAGTCTCACATAAAATTCTCTGCATCCGTCGGGCGTTGCGTGCACCATTTAACGGTTGGGGTTTAGGAACTTTTGACTCATCCTGACCCGTTCTGCCACATCTTATGTTCCCACCACTTGGTGAAGCTGTAATACCCCGTATTTTAATTAAGGGTTATTTGATAATTTTGCAAAAGTACTTGAGAATTTCAATAAACTTATATTTCAAACTTGTTCTTAGTTTTAGAGTATAAATGTACCATTGGACATCTATGGTTATATAAAATTGCATTTTGAGGCTATTTTGTAATTTTTGAAACTTGAATAATACTATATGGAACTTATTTTGTATACTTGGGAAACACTTGTAGTTTTTTTTTTAAAAGTGAATTTTGACATTTATATACAAAGTGTTGTATTTAAAATTATTTGGACATTTTATTATCTATGAAACTTATATGTGTGTTAGCTATTAATTGGAAATTATATTTTCACCCCTTAACTTTTAGTTTTCACAAAGAAACCTATCATTTATCAATATTATATTTTTTTACCCCAACTAGCACTCCAACTCTTGTTATTTGCATTATATGCCTCTACCCACTATCTTTGGTCAACTCTAATAAAATATTGTCTATCTCTATCACTCCCATCTAATTATTTTTCTCTTCATGACTACTCCTTTACAATAAATCACTTCATATGTAAATACTACACTTTATGCATACATACCCCCATCATGTTCATCACCATCACTCTTTTCTCACCTCCACTAACTCTCACATCCTATTCATCATCATCATCTTCTTCTTCACTCCATTTCTCCATTGAAGAACACCTCATGGCTCTCTTCTCTCTCTCAAAATTCTCTTCCCGTTTTTGGGAGTTGACCTCACAAAAACACCATGAAAACTTCATTTTCAAGCCTCCAAAACATGAAAAACTTTAGTCCAAGCATAGTATGATCATGGAGGGGAGTTCTTTCATCATTCCACTCAAGAATTCAAGGCCAATTTCACTCTTTCATGCACCATCTTGTTGAATCTTTTGGTAAAGTTTTTCTTCTAGCCTTCAATTCATGCTAATTCATGCTTGCATGTCTATATTTTGAATTGATTTATGAAAATTCATCTTAGATTTCTTCATTTCCAAACTTGATTCTCCATTTTTGTGGCTTGATCATGAGTTTGACACTTGATTGTTCTCTATTCCATGAAATCCACACTAGAACCCACATGCATGTTGTGAATGTCATCTTCTTTGCATTGTTACCCAAGAGGGTTTTGATCATTTGTGTCAAGAGCATGTAAAAGTCTTACTTAATACCTAAAATAATCTAATTTGGGTGAAAATCAAGTCTCTATAAGTTGCATGTATCATATAATTGATTTGATCATGTTTTAAGTGCTCTAGGTGAAAATTGCACATTTTTACAATCTGACCAGTTTGTGAAAAACGTATATTATCTCTAAATTTTGTCTCTGTAGAATTTTTAAATCATTCATACTCTGAAACTAGACTCATAGAGGGTCATTTTGAAAGAAAATTCAACTCCATAGCCTTTTTGGTTAGGGAGATATGCTCATTCTAAGTTGCAAGTTTTCTGAAACTCTGTTTTTGAACAAGTTTTACCATTTTTGTTAAAAATCTCATTTCCAGAAACCTATGGCACCAAATCTTTCTTGTGATGAAACTAGACACATAAGGAATTCATTCTGGAGAATATGGGCATTTTTCCTATTCTTCAAGTAGTAGTAATTGTTCTTCAAAGTTGAAACTTTCTTCCAAACTTGTCTCTGCATAGCAGTCTTTTTTATTTTTGTAACTTGAGTTTTATAATAGCTATGCATGATTTTCTCGATGTTTCTGAAATTAGACACATATAGGTTCATCATAGATTAATTTCAAGATTTTAGGAGATGATTTGATATGGTAAATATGGCTCCAAAGTCAGAGCTACAATTCTGTCCAGAATTGTAGTTTCACATTTTTTTAGATAACTTGGATTTTTGAACTTCTAGGTGTTTTGTTGGACTTATTTTGATAATTAAACATCATTATATGTGCATTAGTGAAATTTAGGACTATGTACATGTTAGCTTTGCATTTTTATTATGCATGTGTCAATTGGTTATAATGAGTACGTCATACGTGTGATTGTAGACATCGACCCCGTAGGAGAGAGCGGTTGTCGTCGGAGTGCTAGACTTAGTTTCTTGATTTTGATTGTGCTTCATCTCAGTGGTAAGTACATATGTACGGCCTTTTCATATCAAAATGTGCGTTTGTGTTTGATGTTTCAAATGAATGTTTGTTATATGAAATAGTATGAGAATGCATGTTTTCCACTCGAATGTTGTTAAACTATTTTATCAATCTTCTTTGAGAACTATCGGAAATTACTTGTGAAATGTTGATATTCTGATTCTCGTTATGTGAAAGAGTAGAAATAAAATACCTCTAATAGACTTAGGACGATGTACAGAGTACTGTTATTAATGGGAGGCGTCAAGCGATCCTCCATTTTCGTATGGCTAAGACCATTGAAGCAATGCTTCTTATTATTGGATAGAACGTTAATGTTCAAAAATCCGCCCCCGATGAGCCAAAATGTATCAAGATATTGAGGCCAAGGGGTTTATAGAGCTATAGAGTGCTACTTATACTTGTAAGGGTCACTACGGTATAGGGGTGTCGACACTTAAGGCCTTTTAGCTAATGTTGTGAGCGGGGTTGACGAATGGGCTCCCTTAACGCTCGGGTGAAATAGGGTTTGATAGACCCTAGAAGGAACCCTTAGTGATTATTTCGTGATCCCTCTGTTTACATCGATCCTGCTGGTGGCTCTTGACACGCCTCAGCTAAATTAAACTGTTGATTGAAGTCGAAATTAAAAATTGACTACTTATTAATGTTGTTTGTGGCTCTTGATACGCCCTAATCGATTGAAATGAATTGTAAATCTTGGCTACTCATGAACTATCGTTATTAGTTCAAATGAACTTGTGTACTCTGGATATTTTACCAACTACTCGTGATTTCTCAATGTTATTAAATTGAGAGGTTTTTGTTACTCGGTTACTGCAAGTTGATCCGAATTCTCCAATATGATAGTTCTACTGTTTAAATCTTCTGATTTGTTTCAACTCATGCTTCCGTGCCACTCGTTGCTTTACATGTCGTAGTGTGTACTTACTCAGTTTTTACTGATCAATTTCTTCAAAACTGCGTCGGCTTTTGCTATTTTAAAACCGCAGGTCATCAATTAAGGTGGGGGATGAGAACGCGTATCGAGACGAAGAAGTTTAGCTTAAGTCATATCACTTAGTAGATCACACACGATTTGTTTTGGATTGTACTTATTATCGAAATTTTGTTATGCACTTTAAGCGAAATGTAATCTTAATAGCATAATTCTACTTTTGGTTGTCGATTTTCTCTTTAACCCTGAACCGAGATCCCGGGTTGTTTCAGAAGCAATCCCACATCTTCTTTAACCACCTTGTGCTCGTCGCGAAGTTTCTCCACATCTTCGCGCAGTTTTTGCACGGTGCCGCCAAGTTCTGCATAAAGATTTTCCACGTCTACAGCCAGTGTGGTATTCGCTGCAGGAAGGGACTGAGTTTCTGACTTAAATTATGCATTTTTCTGAATCAGATTGATGTTTAGACCATCCTCCAAGGGACCAAACAACGCCTCAATGCGAGACAGTCGTTCGAGAATTTCCGCATTTTTGGACGCCATCGTTCGCTACTGCAGGCTCTGATACCAGTTGTGTCCGTGGCAAGTTTTTGGTTCGATAAATCTGCATGGATTGGCACCAAGGTTAGCAACTTCGTTCTAACTTGGTTCAACCGTTATCCCTCCGTTAAGTGGACCGTTAGTATACAGTTGAAGAAACGAAGCAACAATATTATAGACTAATTGTACTTGTTTTATCGCGACTTAAAACAAGTTTACAACAATGATTTTCTGTCGAGCTATCCTGCCCTGCAAAAGTCACGGAATTACAACTAAATAAAGACACAAATCGGCGGGTTACATCAGTTACCAACAAACACAAACTTGAATTTCAAATCTGCCAACTGCCCGTAATCGCTGCTGGAAAAAACTTTCGGCAACTGCCTCGCTGTTCAGTGGTTCAGCTGGTACGTTCTGCTGCGTTGTACTGCTGATGTATTATGGCTGCACTGCTGCTGCAACCAACCAGACTCCGTGCATGACAAGTCTGGCACCATGCTACCACCAAATCTGTGTACTGTCATTGGAACCCGATTAATCGTTTTGTCGAATGCCAACCTCACGCGTTGCGATGCACGAACACGTGTAAGTCACTTGCACCACCATACCCGCACCAAGTCACCACGATAACCATCCATGAAGCCTCGTAAAATCTGCCAAGACACACAACCAAAGCCCAAATCCCACCGTTAACATTCCGTCTTGTACTTTCACCGTCCTTGGTCCATTTTGCTAGACCACGTGCACGTCTAGCAGACCACCTTCGAGGCACTGAAATCAGTGGCGCAACCGTAACCATAGATAATTGCACATGCAGCCCCGTATGTTTGCCGAATAACACAACATTACACAATAAATATCGTCAAACATGACGAATCTCCGACCAACGAACGTCTAGCGGAAGAAAATAGACCACAGCGACGTCAACTCCGATTCCTCGAGCGGTGAAGACTGAATAAGTCTCAGGACTCGGCGACTCCGGCGCAGATCCGGCCATCGATCCGGTAACAAAGCCACCGTTAACTTGTAACTCTTCGCGATCGCACAACACTTGCTTGACGATGTACGCAATTCCAATCTCCGATTTCGCACTTTTTTTTTTTCTCGTTATTACACATCTAAGTGAGAGCATGTGCTTGTTTGCGAATCCGTAGATTGAATTCATAGAAGGTTGCATAGTTTTTTTTAGGGTTTGCTGTTATGGAGATTTGGTTTTGGTTCCAAAGCTTTTAGGGTTTATCTCATTCCTGTCATAGGTGTATTTTTAGTTTTTGAATGTGATAACTCTTGTTGATTCGGAATGATCACCATTGGTTGTTGTATTACGAAATAGACTCAAACCAAGTTGAATTGTAGCATTTGTAAGTGCCTGTTTTGGATTAAAATCGGCCACTTTTTAACAATTTCGTTTGTTGTGCCTGCAAATCTTAATCTGATAATCTGCAGATTCAAAAAAATCTACGTGCAATTCTAGAATCTCCAAAATTGGGGATTATGCAACTGAAAATCTCTGAAAATTATTATTATTATTATTATTATTATTATTATTATTATTATTATTATTATTTTTTAACATTAGCATGATCACAGTTCAGTGATAAATAGGTATAATTAAATTACTTGACTTTAGAGCTCTTTTAAATCTTTAAATTGGTCAAGTTGGTGATCTATAATTCCAGCTCATACCAAACAGATTGTGATTCTCAGTTAAGTTGGATTTTCTTTTCAGATTATTTTCAGCTGATTATTGAGATTTTCAACTCGTATCAAACACGCCCTAAATGTATGTGAAGGCTACCCTAGTCCATGATCTATTGAGCAGAAGATAAGATGTATAGGAACAGCTCCACCTAGGTTGAGTTGCTTAGCTTGGTCTCCTCGTTAACTGATTGCGAGTGGTCTTGTGGTATTTGGAGTTCCGATGCATAAGAGTAATTTCGTCCATCTTTTTGAGATGTGTGATTAGACTAGGATGTGAGAGTGGGTTGGAATTGAAACCAATGGGCCTCTTTGTGGTAAACATCATATGGAGTTTTGAAACTTCTAATTGATCTGTTACCAGTAATTATAAAGAAGATTGCAGCAGAGATGTTGGTCTAGGCAAAGATTCAGCATTGAGTTTAGTTTGGTGGTCTATGCACCAAACATTCAGCATGCTGATAGCTTGTTTTAGGGCAGCAAAGATGGTGGGCTAGGAAATAGTAAATATACCATGGCAAGACATGATGAAGCCTTACTAAATTAGGGTAGCGAGTTGGATATATGAGATCGAAAGACTACATGTGAATGCTTGTTTTCCTAATGTCTCCCCATTGAGGAGCATGATACAAATTTTATTACCATGGAGGAATCTAATGGAATGTACTGTGATACAACTGTACCATAATATGAAGAAGAAAATTGTACAATTTGAGTTTTTGTCAATTTCGAGAGGTATGCTCCATTTTACATATGAAATTTAAGTGTCTTTGCGCTTGCGTGTGTGTCTTTTATTAAACTCGAACATATGCATATAAATAAATAAACCATATTAAACCGTAGATGTATGACTTCAGTTATATGAAGATTCTCCTTTAAGCCTCTTTTTGTACTCTGTATTTGCTTGAAAGGGCTACAGATTTTGTATACGGTCGTGGAGTCCGGTAAATCAATTGCTTGGTCTGGCCATGGACCATGGTTTTCAAAATCGATCCCTTAATGAACGGTCTATCAATTCCTTGCACTTTGAAGTAAACTAGATCTCATAGCTGAAGCTTTTGAGACATGAAAGTGTTGAAAAGTATTTGTAAAATATCGTGCATTTAATATATTTGTTAGTGATTGAAAATCCAAGTTGAAGCTATGAGAATTATATCTCTGCCTGGGGTTTTGAGGTGATTTTTGTTGAAGATGAAGAGTATTTCTGCGGAAGCTGTGTGGTGAATTAAAGTGTGTGCGGAAGCTTTGTAGCAGAAGTTCAGGGGTTTGCGGAATTTTCCAGGAGTCTTGTGTAGGTAGATCCAAGTTTTCTTGAGGGGAAGTGGGGTGACTTGTTGGAGTAGTAGCAGGGTTTAGCAAATTTGAGGGCCTTTTTAGTTGAGCGTCAACCATTGATAGCTTTAGATCCAGTCGAGGAGGTGGAAGATGAGGAGCTGCTGTTGAGGGATGCGTCAACCTGGACAAAGGTACAATAAGGGTCTGAGTAAGTACTTAGCGGTGTCCTGTGACGGGTTTGAGTCTAAGGCTGTTCGTTTATTATTTTAGTAGATCATCAACCAAAGAGAGGGTGATCGGCCTCAGTCTTCGGTTATGTCTGCGAGTAAGTAGGGCCCGCAGAAAATATCGCGAGAGAGCTTAGGGGTTTGGCTATTAGAGAAAGGTAGTGGGGCTGAAGGGTGGTCAACTGGTGTGTTATGGTTCTTAAAAGGGTAAATGACACAAACCGCCCCCGATATATGGTATATTACCAACCTACTATCCTGTACTATGGAAATTATCCTTAACCATCCTTCCATTAGGCCGTGTGACAGTAACCACCCCTCCATCCAATTCCATCTATGGGACCACATTCGATAGCTTTTTGGACAGTTTACCCCCTTTAGACAAAGAAGTGTCATTTTTATCCCCACCACATTTGAAAGCTTTTTTGGACAATTGCCCTTTAGACTCATTTTTATCCCAAAATTTCACATACTTCACTAAAATAGAACAACCCCCCTAACCTACTGCTACTACCCAATTATCAGTCATACAACGCGCTGCCAACACCGCCAACTCAGCTCTCTATCACTTTGCCTCAACCAAGAACCCAACGCTACCGTAGCCGCCACACTCACCAATGCAACCCTCATCACCATCAAGGCAACCTCCATCTTCTCTTAGTATTTATCCACAAATCAAATTTTGAACCCAGAACATCCAAATTAAAACCCAGAAGGGCAGTCTTGTCGCAGACCGATGCTTCTCTTCTGGAAAATGTATCATCTTCTGTAAATCCTTCTAAGTTCCAGCAATCTAAAAAGCGAACCTAGAAACGAACAATTAGATGACACCCAATTTGTGACAGTCTTAGTTGAGATTTTGCTTAACATAACACCCAAATCAATTTTGCTCTGTAAATCACGAAATCAAGGTTAATTGGGAATCAAGAAGGAGGACATTACATTACTTTGCAACACAGAGAGAAATATTGGAGGGAATGAGGAGGCTTCGATGTTGATGACGTAGGTCTGGACTGAGGTGATATCCAAGTACTTGTGCTCCAATTTAGGGGCTCGATTAGGGTTTTTAGTACTCCTCTTTGGGCTTGATTTGAGAGAGAGAGGTTCTGGTTGGGTGTGAAATCGGGTTTAGGCTTGGGACTGTTAGAGAGAGACAGAGAGTTGGTGATGAGATTAGGTCTGGGTTTGAGATTGTGGGTGCGTCGATCGTGGTTGGAGGCCGCGGTGGTGGTTGGTGGAAACCTTCTTCTTCCACCATTCCGCCACCACCACCGCCGTTGCCGGTTCCAGATCCACCCCCCTCCTCCTCTTTCGAACTGGCGGTACTGGTGGTGGCAATGACATTAGTCCGACGTTGGTGAAGAAGAAGAGGCAGAAGGGCAGAGAGAGAGATAATTCAACAAAAAAAGATAGTTTTGTAAATTAATAGGTTGAACTTTTTGTTAAGTGTAGGCGCTAAAATTGACTTTTCCATTGTACTGTCAGTCTCCGTTAGCCACAAGGCTGGATTCTGGTAATTCTCAAATCTGAGGGTAGTGAACTGGTAAATGACCATACCTGAGGGGTGGTTTGTGTCATTTACCCTCAAAATCCTTTCTTGGAAGGTGAGGGGTCTTAATGACCCGTGTCGAAGGGGTTGGAGGGATCCGGTGGCCTTTTTTTTTTATGAAGTAGAGGTGGTATTATTAACATGAACAGCTCAAGTACAAGATTGATCAACTCAATTGTTGTTCATATCACAAAAGTCTATTGCACAAACGTGGAATTTGAGAAATTCCCTTCACACCATAAACGGAAGGTACTGAGAAACATAGACCTAAAATGGTTAACGGCCATATGCTTATCATAAAAAATACGGCGATCGCGTGCAACCTGTCGACCAACTTTGTAACTGCATCTTCATATGTATTGGTTGTACCCATCGGATCCGAAACAAGCTCCATAGTCCATATAATTTCCCACAAACCCCTAGCAACTGAGAAATGCAAGAGGTGTGAGTTTGTGACACTGTTTCCTCTTCACATCGACACATCACACACCTATTTGCCTGCTGAAATCCTCTATTTTTTAGATTATTAGTGGTGGGGATAGAACTCGGAACAACATTCCAAGAAAAAGACCTCACTTTTAAGTGCACTTTAGACTTCCTGACCATGCCACGAGGAAAGTTACTCTGGAGATAATTCAGTCTGTTGTAATACCATTTCACAGTAAATTTATCGTTATCTCGTAACCAACATATTTTGTCATCTCGTACAATATGCACATGAATGGAATACAATCCTTGAATAAACTGCTGCAAACCGTAGACTTCCCAATTGCGAATGAACAATGTTTCCCATACTACTGTGCCATTTATAATGTCCAAAACATCACCTACCTTGGCCTCTTCATTAGCTGATAGATGTAACAAACCAGGATATGCATCAGATAAGGGCACATCTCCACACCAAATATCATGCCAAAAACTTACTCTAGATGGGTGCGTTCACTCTTTGGTGGAATAAGGTGGCTGTAGGCTCTTCAGGTGGTATTCTGCTTTCATGGGATACGTGTGGTTGAGGAGGTGGAGGGCGAGGTGGGTGCGTTCACTCTTCGAGTCTCTTTAGGGCATAGTTGTCTTACTCTAAATGGGTGCGTTCACTCTTTGGTGGAATAAGGTGGCTGTAGGCTCTTCAGGTGGTATTCTGCTTTCATGGGATAAGTGTGGTTGAGGAGGTGGAGGGCGAGGTGGGTGCGTTCACTCTTCGAGTCTCTTTAGGGCATAGTTGTCAAATTGAGATTCAGTTAGTGAATCAAAATTTATCTTCTCTGAATCATTACTCGAATTGTAAGGATTCACTTGCCGCATTTTGAAATAGATAGAATAACGCATTTAATAAAACTGCATGCGTGAACACTATATTCATATTTTTACGAGAAGAAAGCTCAAATGCTTACAAACTTGCATTGGTTACTAGTGATTAGGAGGTTCACACATCGAAATGATGAAGATATAGAAAGGCAATTTGAGCAAGGAATTACAAGGTGCCAAGGATATGAAACAGTATAGGAAACTGCTGGCCTTGGACTCGAGAAAAGATGTAAGTCATTTTAAAACAAAAATGTGTTGCAAAACAGACAATAATGTAAGAGGTATTATTTCTCAGAATAGCTCTAACTCAGTTAGAAATTTAGCTGAATCGGTGGTTTATTTTACGAATCGGTTTGAATCACAACCGAAAAAATTCCGCCTTTTGAGTCGGGATTCAGGTAATCTTATGTCCATTTAACCGAGAGATTTACATATTTTCATCGGTGAATTGAATCCCAGGATTCAAACCGTGAATTGTAAGGTTGTGATAACAATGCTTTAGGGGTGTAGATGACGATGCTTTGTGGGGTTTTACGAGGATGTATGACCCCTGTACTAACTGTGCTAAACATGAGTATTTTTGATGAGCTGGGCTCTATCGCCCATAGGTGGAGCGCGCCTGGGTGTGTTGCAGGGGACTTTAACGTACTCAGTTTCCTGTCTGAGCGTAGCAGGAGCAGACGTTTCTCGAGGGACATGCAAATTTGTTCCACCCTTATATAGATGAGTTAGCCTAAGTCGATCTCCCTTTAGCTGGCGGGAAATTTACTTGGTCTGAAGGGGATTTCCAATCTTTTATTGACAGCTTTTTGGCGTGTTCTAGTTGGGAGGAGAGGTTCTGAAGCGTTGGCCAGTCCGTTCTTCCTCGTCCAATTTCTGATCACTGCCCTATTATGATTCGATTGGAGTCTAACGAGGGCACACTCCGTTACGGTTTGAGAATATGTGGTTTCCGGATGAGGGTTTTAAGGATCAAGTGAAGAGTTGGTGGGATAGTTATGGGGTTTGGGGGCATGGGAGTTATGTTTTGGCTAGGAATTCTTCTGTTGATGGATGATGTGAGGCGGTGGAATAAAGAAGTGTTCTGTTGTTTGGTGGTTTAAAAAGCAGCAATCTTGGCTAAGCTAGCTGCCTTGGACAACGTTGGTCGCGGGGAGGGTGGGAGTGATAGTGATAGACATAGGCTTTTGGGGCGCGAGTTTGCTCGTATTGCTAATCTAGAATCTGTTAGCTGGCGTCAACAATCTAGGGCCTTTTTTTTAAAAATACAATCTAGGGCTTTGTGGCTTCAGGAAGGAGATAGGTGCCCCACGTTCTTTCCTCGCCTATCTATCTCTCAGAGGGGTTCAATTTTATTGCTCGGGTTGAGGTTGAGGATTCAGCTGTCTTTGACGGGAAGGAGGTGACATGCAATAGTGAATTTTCATCAGTTTTTTCAGGAGAATGAGGTGAATAGACCAAAGCTGGATAGTCTAATTTGTGGGGTTTTAGGGGATGGTGCCGTGACAGGATTGGATGCTCCTTTTGAAGAGATCAAGAGAGTGAGGTGAGGCGAGCTCTGTTCTCGTTGGGTGGGGATGAAGCACCAGGGCCAGATAGTTGACAATTTCTTTTTTTCAGTGAAGCTGGGATGTTGGTAGAGTTTGAATGCCATCCATCTTTCGGGGTGTTCTAAGAAGAGTTTGAATGCCACTTTTGTGGCGCTACTCCAAAGAAATCAGGAGCGGTGAACATTTGAGATTTTAGGCCTATAAGTCTCTTGAATTGCTCTTACAAGATTTTGGGATATGTGCTTGCTTTTAGATTGAAAAGAGCCTTGCCCTCTTACTTCCTAGAATGCTTTTGTGGCTGGTAGGCAGATTTTAGATGCCATTGCTAATCAGTGTGTGGATAGTAAGCTCAAGGGTTCACCCAGGGATGCTTTATAAGCTTTGTAGGCTGGATATCGAGAAGGCTTACAATCATGTTAACGAGAGACTATTGTTCTCTGTTGGGTACTAACGGTTTTAGTCAACGTTCTGTTGGGTGGGTTAAATCTTGTGTCTCTACTGTTAGGTTGTCTATTCTAGTCAATGAGGCACCTAAATGACTGTTTCAACCTTCTCGTGGGCTGCGCCAAGGAGACTGCCTCTCTCCTCTATTGTTCATTATTGTCATGGAGGCCCTTAGCCGGATGTTAGAGCGAGCCATGCAGGGTGGTTTTTCTAAAGCTTTTAAGGTGATCAGTCGGGTGGGTCTCAGGTTCAGCTGTCTCATTTGTTTTCAGCTGATGATGCTTTGGTTTTTTGTGATGCGAGAGCTAGGAGTTTGGGTTACTTGTTGGGTGTGCTGGATTGGTTTGAAGTGGTCTCGGGTTTAAAGGTAAATTTAGGCAAGTCCGAGTGATTCTTACTGGGGAGGTGGATGCGATCGGAGAGTTGCTAGCATTATGGGGTGTAAGGTTGCTCAACTTCCGATTAGGTACTTAGTGATGCCTTTGGGGGGGGGGGGGCATAGTTTAAGCATGTTGGGTGTGGGATCAGATTAACCAGCCCACGTTGGCAGGTTGGAATTGGAAGAGTCAGTATCTCTCGAAGGGCGGTAGAATAACTCTTATAAAGAGCACTTTATCGAGCCTTCCTACTTGCTTCATGTCTCTTTTTGTGATGCCGACTTCTATGTTTAGGCTTTTGGAGAAAAATCAGAGCAACGTCTTGTGGCGATGGAGGGGGCACACATTTAAGTATCATTTGGTTGGTTGAGGCACAATGTGTCTTCCGAGTAATAGTGGAGGTCTAGTTCTCCATAGCTTGGTCCTTTTCAATCAAGCTTTACTTGGGAAGTGATTGTGGAGGTTTGGGCTTGAGAGCGAGCTTGATATAGAATCTCCTACCGTTACTCAAGCATAGTTGGTTTAAATTGCAGATGAAGCCTCCAAGAGAGGATGTTGACTTTCATTTATAATGCACTATCTGCTTGATATAGAATCTCCTACTGTTCCTCAAACATAGTTCGTTTGAATTTGCAGATGGAGCCTGCAAGAGAGGAGGTTGAAACTAGCTTCAAAGAGTCAAATGCTGCTGATGCCGCCAATGTGTCGACACAATCAAAGGGAAAGGACAAGGTTAGTAGCATTTATGCATTCTCGATATGCCAAAAAACTCTAATGATTCCTTCATAAACTAAAAATGAGTACTGTACAGTATATTGGACAGGTTATTCTCTTCATATGTCTTAACAGCTGTCTGATTATTGTTTGTAAATCTTTCAGGGATCAGAGACTCATGGTGTTGGGACTCAGGTCAACAGCGATGTTCCAGTATTCCCAGTCATGTATCCTACACTAGTTCCTACCCTACGTAATTTGCCGAACCAGGAAGCGGTGAACCATGGAGCTGGTATATATGCTGTCACAACCTCTCAATTAATGGGTCCATTTGCTGGGTTTCCGCCGAATACTCTTATCCCTCTCACTTACAGTTTGCCAACGTAAGTTTGTCAATGTGGCACTATTAAAGCTAATATGTGACAGTGTTTCTACTTTGCTAGTACTTTTTTTTGTTAATCTTCTCATCGTTGACAAAATATTAAGCTCAATGGCTGATATTTGGTTCAAAACTTTCTGTCTATTTTCTGAATTCAATATTAACTAGCACTCATACTTATCTTGATTCTCAGTAGCCAATCAGTTATTATCTCCGCTAATTATTTCTAGGATGATTGCATATCCTACTTTAATAACCACAATTAAGACACGGAAGCTTGATCAAACATCTACCTTTTTGTTCTCTGGTTGAAGTTTATATTTTTTTTCGTCTGTTGGGTAAATGACACTTCCACCCCTTGTGTTTTGACATAATGACACATCTATCCCCTGTTTTACAAATGACACTTTGCCGTCTTAATTTACCAAACTCTTACTTTCCACCCCCAGTTCAGTCCGTCTTGGCTGTTAGCGGACCACCCTCTGAGGATTTTTGTGCGACTATTTTACCCCTATGTCGTTAATCCCACATGCCTTTGATTGACAACATTGACAACTAAACTATACTACCGTCTACCCACCACCAAAGACGAAACAGCACCACAAACCCACCTGCTAGCTCCTAACTTGTGCAAACCAACATGATAGCCCAAACAAGAACAATAATGAGCTTCTTCTGATTCTTGAAACCCCAATTCCTCCAAACTCTCATCATCCTCTCCGTCATCAGTGGCGGAGCCAGAAAACTGAAACAGCCGGGGACAAGAAATTCATGTATTTGTGTAAAGGTACTAGTGAATAAATCTGAACTCAGCCGGGGCATTTATGTATTTATTAAAGGTATTTTTGGTCAAAATTTATTATGATAGGGGTAAAAGTGTGATTCTGAACAAGTGTGGGATGGCAATTGCCACCCCTTTGCCCCTCAGTAGCTCCCCCACTGCCGTCACCCATTCCCTCAAAATCTCTTCTTCATTATCTTACCAACTCTGATCCCAATGAATTTCCATCTCCACTTCAAACCTATTAGACCAGCCAATAGTCCAATACTAATCATCTCTAATTGATGAAACCAAAAGCCCCCAATAAAAACTCAGCCAACCGCCATTGTCAAAACCACGGCATCCAGAACATACCACAACACAACAATACCACGACGACCTTGACAATGAAATCTTCCCCTTCATCTGCCCACCCATTTCCACTCCAGCCATGGTCCCAACCCACGACTTAGACTGTAATCACCGCTGGATTGAAGCCCTAGCCTCCGAGAATGAGACTTTTTGGCAACAAGTTGAGTTTATACGGTTCCGTCTTCTCCTAGATCCCCTTCCACTTTCTCTCAACTCAAATCAATTCTTTGACTTTCCTGGTTTGTCCTTTTCAGTGTCAATTGGAAAGGTTTTCCTGCACTAAACAACGGTCTTGGTCTCTAATAGCGAGCAGAATACAGATCCGGAGCTTGAAGATGGGAAACAGCAACACTCGAGGTCCGCTTTGATTTAGTACCGTGAAAATGAGCCATTGATGTTGCTTAAATCAGTAGTTTGATTCAATCGAATTCCTGAAAAAGATTGACTCCAACCCTGCAGCTGCTGTTGATGGGTGATGTCCTTGGTGGTTGTGGTGTGCTGTATTTAGGGTAGAGAATTTGTTGTTAGTGATGGTGGTGGAAGAGGAGATTGGGATGTAGGAGATGAGAGAATTTAGTGGTGGGGATGAGAAAAAGAGTGATCGGAGAAATTTATATTTGCTCTAATGACGTGGCTTGCTCTAGTACGTACATTAACAACCCACTGTTAAGAAAGAAAATGAGTGGGAGACAAAACATAGTGGATTTACTTTGTGTACTGACATGTTCTGTGCTATATGGATTAGAGTACCGCGTCAAGTTTGCTCTTGGAGCAAGCAATAATCACTCGAGTGACTGGGGGTATGAGAGAGAGATGTATTGTCATTTTGCTATAAGATTGGGGGTAAAGTGGTCTCCCGAACACCAGTGTTACATTCCGTCAACTCCGAGGGGCTATATTATCATTTTTCAAACAAGGGGTGGCAGTGTCATTATGTCAAAGCACAAGGGGTGAAAGTGTCATTTACCTTTTTCCTCCGCCTTACAGCACATGTATATATTCTCCTGAACTCATTCCGTAAAGTAGTGCCCATTTTGCGACAATATTACTCCTTCCGTATCTTGGGCTGTCCCGAAATGTTAGTTCGCTTTCACTTTTCCTGGGTATTATTTTCGCAAATTTGGTTAGAATCTTGATTTTCTAAAGTTTATACTAAAAAGATAGTGATGGTTACATTGAGAACTGTGGAAGTAGGGATATTTTAGTAACATGCATGACAGAAATTAGTATACCCCCTTTGATTATTTGGATATATCATGAAGGACAGAGAGACTATTTTTCTCCATCTCTCTTCTCCAAAAAGTCAAACATCTCAAGTCATAGTAGTTTGAGAAAGGAGCCATTACCTCTTTTACAATCTATTAGAGAAACTAACTACACAAAAAACTAGTATTCAGGAATAGGTTATTTTCTGTTACTGCCAGTGATCACATGTTTGAAATTCGAAAGAGAACTTTTCTTAGAGATTTCTTTGCATCATTATCTGGCAATACATCTTTAATTGATCACGTGTGCCTTCCCGTGGAAAAAATAATGTGGTATAAAATGTTTAGTATTCAGTTATTTACTATGTAAGTTACTTCTATTCTGTATCACTATCATTATATACATGTAATGAGAGCACTGCCGAATTAGATAATGTAATTCATTGTATTATTAGTATTGTTATTTTTATTATTATTGCTCTTTTTGTACTTAATGTTACAAGACATAATTAGTACATTTATCAGCCTGCTGGTAGTTAATTTTTCTCTTTCCGAAGAGTAATATAACATGTGGTATCATGCTCCTCATCAATCAGGAGACCAGCTCCCGGGGCTGCGGCAACTGGCGAGGAGGGACAAGTGGGACAACAGCAGCAGCAACAACATCAAGGACCTCAACGACAAGTTGTTGTGAGGAGATTCCAAATTGCTATTCAACTTGACCTGTTACTTATACTGAAGCTGGCTGCAGTAATCTTTTTATTCAATCAAGATGGTTCCAGACAAAGGCTTATTCTTCTTGTGTTTTTTGCTTCACTTATTTACTTGTAAGTCATCGAGCTTGTTATTATTATTTATCTCGCAATAGTAAAATTCCTTTGGCATGCATCATTAACTCTGTCATACTTTGAAACAATGTTTCTTGGATATTGCATTGTGTTCTGTAGGTGCAATCGTCTGTGACATAGTTATCTAGACACATATTAGGGATATTGTATCTCTTACATTTTTTTAATCTATTTATTCCCCATCTCTATCATACATAGTGAGATATCTTGAAATCAACCTTGCTATAAATCGAATATTAAGGGAAACTTAGTTCATTGTTAAGCCATCCCGAAATGTAAATTTGAATTTGTTTTCCATCAAGATGTGTGAGTTTTATTTTAGAAAGCTTATTGATTTGTCTTCTGGATGCTTTTATTTGAGGTAAATGTCCGCTCCATTTATTGCAAATCATTTTTACCGTAGCGAGTTTATGATCCATCTATTTGGAATTGGGTACATTTCCACTTGAACGCTGTCAATTCACACAATCCAAATTGGACGTGTCTGAGATCTCCCTTTCCTTTATAAATTTTTTTGTGGGGACAGGGTTTCAGAGTAATGACCGTGAATAAAATACATAGACAAGGGTCTATGATGCACTCGGAAATATATGTTAA
Organism: Linanthus parryae; assembly: GCA_023055425.1. NCBI lineage: Eukaryota > Viridiplantae > Streptophyta > Magnoliopsida > Ericales > Polemoniaceae > Linanthus > Linanthus parryae. Next base: position 8,588,253 of record JALGPY010000002.1, read on the forward strand.
ATACACCATCCGTCCCACCAAAATTGTTTAGTTTTCTATTTTGAGTTGTCCCTCTTGTATATGACAGAAAATACTAACCTTCACCGCTATCTACATCAAAATATCTTAAGTTGTCCTCATGTGACGATAGGACTCACTATCACTTCATCCCTAAATACAGACAATGATGGAGACCAGCTGAACGAAAAAAGTAAACGAGATTTCCAACAATGGTATGGAAGGAAGAAGGAAGAATAAGAGAAATCTCAGCTATCAGTTTTAGTTAATTCCTAGTTGATTTGATTTGGTTTGATTTAATGTTTATTGTTTGCATTGTCATGTTTTCGTTTTTGTCTGATACTACATTTTATTGTTTTTGTTGTGTTATTCCTTGGTTCTGCCCTAGACAATTTAAATAAGTTTGATACTGACTCTTGGATTTGTATTGGCATGCTAATAAAGACTCCCTATTTTTCATTTAAGAGTCGGTGGTGGCGACACAAATCCAGCTTTAAACATCATATTGTTGACATGGTCAAGTTACTCAAGTATTTAGGGGATCAGTAACACATTGAGGCAAGTTCAAGGACTGAAACCAACGTTCAGAATTTTTTGTGCCAGATTTGTACTCTGGTACTTCGTATAATGCCAGCTGAGCATCTTGTCTATTGCAACTTTATCCTTTGTCATCTTTTGTTGAATCGGGAATTTCGGGAATAGTTCTAAGATATCTAAAAGCGCTAGTTCCTGATTACATTACTAGTTCAAGTAACTAGTATTTATTTTCATATAGGCTGAAGTCAGTTCTGAACACTTAGGGGGAGAGATCAAATAAGCTGCACTAAGAATCAATAAAATCAGAGACATGAACACAACAAAAACGGCGCCATGCTTTAGAGATGGTTACTTCAATTGGAAAAGACTGCTATCATTAGTTTTAAACGTGTGATTAAGAATTAAAATTGGTGTTTGACGCAGCAAAAAAAGAAAAAAATAACTATCTATTAGAATAGGTAGCTTGTATCATTATTCCAGCAATTCGTCCTGTCTCTAAGTATTCGTAAATGTGTATGAGATCCACTGGTGACATGACTTGAGTTTATATTTCTTACGGCAGGTACCAAACTGGGGCTCTCACTCCACTGGTGAGATGGCTTTCACAGGGGATGCAAAGAGCAGCTGCACCACCCCAACCACCAAGACCAGCTGCTAGGGCTGATAATCTCCCTTTTGCTGCAGTGCCGGCCAATGAGAATGCTGCCAGACCAGGTATTTTCCACTACTGTTTGTGCTTTGGTATCTGCACAGTTCATACAAAATAGTGGATCATTCTAGAGTTGCATGGGAAAATTTGTATGCAAAGCAAATGGTTAACCTCTGCCAGCTTCTGAGAGCCCATCACTCCTCTCAGTGAATTACTGAAAGAAGAAAAGCATGCTTAGCTCATCTGCGTTGCTAAGGGTTTTCACCTAGTGATTAGTGAGGGTTTCGGAGCTCAAAGTCACCCCATATGTAAGAGTGAGAAGCCGTGTGATTATCTATTTTGTTGAACGATTAGTTGTTTCAATGGTCTATTACGTGAACATAAAATATAGGACAAATGACACTAAACCTACACGCACTTTACACTTTGTGACCCAAAACCTCCGACACTTCCAGTTTACATAATAACCCTCTATAGTTTACTTCTTCATACAAATAGCCTCAGTTTGCTAACGGTGTTACTAAGCCCTAGCCGAAGCAGGGGTAAAGTATTATTTCAGTCCATCCACTACCAGTCTACCACCCATCTCCACCCTTATCTCTCCCTTTACTGCCGAAATCAACCGCACCTTCACTGTGATCTCTCTCAATCTCACAGTCTCTCTCCTTTGTCCACCACCACCCCCACCTCGTCCTCTGTTTTACTTAATTCAATCTCACCAACTCAGAACCTCCTCCACCACCATGATGGTTATCTCCGTCCCACCGCAGCCGCAAACCTGCCATGAATTGTGGCGAGTCCACCCCAGAACATGCCGCATCGGTGGCCTCTATTCGACCCACCAAGTCTTCAATCTGAATCGCAATCAGCGAATTCAAACCAATCCCACAATACTCCTTATCTCTTTCTCGATCTCCCACACCCACATACTCAACCACAGTTGCCGAACTCCATTGAGTCTGGCAAATCGTAACCAAACCCCTCCTCCTCTGCCTCATACGAGGTGAAGATAGAGAGAGTCTGAGAATCGATGATGGAATCATGATTCAAGAGACAATGAATAACCGGAGGATGAAGCTCAGGGGCGTGTCAGAGTTACTTCTGCAATTGATGATTCTGCTGTCTCTGTGGACTCTCTGTTTTTTGCTTGTTCTCAAATTCTTCTAGAAACCATCAAAGCTCATCTCTCTATATTGATTCTCCTGAGTCCGATTGTTCATACTAGTTTCACTCTCGTGTTCTGTTCTTTATTCGTATTTGAAGCTAAGGGTTAAGCCAATTCTGAATATCTCCATTAGTTAATCATACTGTTGTTGAATCTCTTCAAGTTATGGCAATCTGTAGACATCTTCCCAAGTTTGAGTTTGAATCAAATGCTGTATTTCACTTCAAAAAAATTGTTTGAGAAAGAAATGAGTATTAAAAAATAGTTTATCACACACAAAAATTTGATATTGCTTATTTTTTAGTGGAAGGGCTGTTCTACTTTAACTTCCTTAGATGTTATTAAAACCGTTAGTCATTTGCGGCTATTTGTATCACTAAGTAAACTGTAGAGGATTTTTTATGTGAATTCAAAGTGCTGTTGGTTGTGTCATAAAGTGCAAAGTGCGTGTAGGTTTAGTGTCATCTGGCCTAAAATATACTCTTTCCTTCTCCAAAATGGTAAGAAGCTACCTTCTCTAAGTGGGTGCATGTCGGAATTGAGTTTTGATTGTTGAATAATGATTGTTCTAAACATTAAACATTTATGCTTGGTACGAGGAGCCATGCTTGTGGTGTGTTCCGTTCCGAACCGTTATGCCGCGCTGTATTTTGCTCATTTGCTTCGTTGTACAATATGTTCATGTGTTTTATGCTTAAGTCAGTTACCTCTATGGTTTTAAAAAGAAAATGAATCCGGCAGTAATCAACTAACCATGTTTTCAGTATAAGTTTCTCTTTTGTTATTGTTCTAAACAAATCACGGGCTAGGTTTAGAGTTTTTAACTTTTTACTACATATAATCCCAACAGTTCCTTTAAGCCAAAACTGGATAATCCATTGCATAGACAGTGACTGCATCCCCTTGGCATTTCTGTATCACACCATTGCTGAGTGTTTTTCCCCAAGACAAGTATCAGAATTCCCGGTTTATTTATTTATTTATTTTATTTTTTATTTTTTTACTGATATCTATGTTGGTGGTGTTGTTATGCATGGCAGCAGATGGGCAGGCAGGAGACGAGAATGAGAATCAACCTCTCCTTGATGGAAACCAGGCAGCAGGAGAAAATGAGCAGGTGATGGAACCACCACCACCTGCTGGCGCAGAAGAAAATGGTGGTGGTAACCGCTGGTGGGGGATTGTGAAGGAGGTTCAAATGATTGTCTTTGGTTTCATCACTTCCCTCCTCCCCGGCTTTCACAACATTGAACAACATTGACGCCGTGCGTTTGGTTGGAAGAAAAAGATGAATCAGTTAGTATGCTAAGTGGATAGAGGAAGAGACAGGAAGGAGGAGGAGGAATACACCACCATCAGCACCACCGTCACTGTAACACGACCAAGCCGGAAGCCCAGGGGTGTTAAAGGAGCCTAATACGCCTATTCCTCGTCGTCATCCTCACTTGCCTCCGTCTCCATGTCCTCACTAGGGTCTTCTTCGACCTCATCGTCCTCTCTGGGGTCTTCACTTGCCTCCGACTCCATGTCTTCACTAGGTTTTTCTCGATCACCACGTAACTTTGCCATTTACCATGAGCATTCATTAGCAATTTGCACATAAAATTGGCAAAGTTACGTGGTGATAGAGGAAAACTCTAGTGAAGACATGGTATCGGAGGCAAGTGAAGACCTTAGCAAGGACGATGATGTCGAGGAAGACCCTAATGAGGACATGGAGATGGAGGCAAGTGAAGATGACGACGAGGAGTAGGCGTATTAGGCTCCTTTGACACCCCCGGGCTTCCAGCTTGGTCATTTTGGGGGTGTTACAATCATCATCATCATTTTCTCTTTGTTATTTGAAGCAACTGCTTACATACTTTCTTAGTTCTTCCTTCATAGTTGGATACATGTATAACTACACAGAGCTTCAGATATACAAATAGTCTGAAGCTATCAAGGTCTAAATCCGTGACTTACTTCTGTTACATTTATTATAGCATGAAAACTGCATGCCTGCGAGAAGTTAATACTCAGCATGCGGCAACATAGAGCCACTCCTATATTACAAGCTGGAAGCTTTTCTGGAGAATTTATCCTTCTCATATGCGTCTCTCTTTTTGGCGTGTGCCTTTTAAATCGGTTTGTCTTCTATTCATCCTACGATTGCCTTCTTGAGAAGGGATGGGCAATTTGTGAGAAGGGATGGGCAATTTGTACTCTTAAGCGGGAGATTTTACGTTTGATCTCTCTTTTCTCTGTGCTAAAAGATAGACTGCTTGCTGACATTATATAAATACACGGCTTACGAGGTTTTAGCTCTATCGATCTATCTTCGTATGCCCTACCATCGATTTGGTTTCCGAGGTCTCTGCCCTATATCGTGAAAAAGGACTAATCGAAAGAGGAATAAAAGGTTTTCCAAACACGGTATTAGAGCGAAGCGACGCCCCACTAACAATTTTGGTATCCATGGGTGGGTTTGGTGCGACTTATTTCTTACTTTTAATCCTATTTGGACGTTTAATCTGTTTTGAACTTATTTAAAATGTTTGCTATAACTTTTTTTTGACAACTTTTGAATTTTGGCATTCGACTTCGTAGTATAAAATTGAATTATGAAAAAGTTGGACTTCACGAGCTTCTTTTGGACTTTTTTCCTTCTTAAACAACTAAAATAACCAATTTATCCATACTTTTTTTTATTGACATACTACGACAGTTAAATTGGCCTACCATAATTTTATCAATAAATATAAAAAATGTAAAGTGTTAATTTTCACTAACAAACAAAAGTGTTGCATCGCTTACTTTTTTAACAGCGTAATTTTTTCAAAAAACACATACATTTTTTTTATCAACTTCTTTGTCACGATTTTTTTCGCAACAACTAAAAAATTAACTTAAAAGTGCAAAAAGTAATACCAAACCCACCCAATGTTTTTTAAAAGACTAGTCGTACCTGTGGCCATGGGCAAAATTTGTTGGGATCGATCTCAACCCTTGATTTATTGCAATTCAGAGGTTGAAATTTTGCCATCTCTCATGAATAGTAAAACACCATCCCTTTCAGTATATTGACAATGCTATTATTATAAATCTATTATGCGTTACAATGGCAGGACACAAGAGTGACTAATTTCTTTAGCCTTTGAGATTTGTCAGTACAATATTTTTACGATATACGGAAGTTATAGTACCACGATAGAAAGATGGGATAATGTGTTCTAGGTACTTGAGAATCATGTAGATGTCTAGCGGATATTCCTTTCTTGACGAGGTTGTAACAAAGGCTTTGCTCTCCGTGCAGGCGTGTACGCACATGTCAATATTCTTATATTAATTTTTTTTTTGAAAAAAGTGTTTGACAACATATATTTTATGACTGTTTAAAAACAAAAAGCATACGGAAAAGCCAAGTGTTTAAAAAAAACTCGACTATGATATTTTTTGGTGTATTTTCTATACTTTCATTGGTTAAAGATAATTTATCCCTGAGTAGATGCATAAATTAACAAATACTAATATTGAAGCCTATGCAATGCGTGACAGAAAATAATTAGATATTTTATAATAAATGTAAATTTGACAAAATAGATAAATGAATGGAACATGGGAATAGTGAGCTGTAACTTTTATGATCTAATTACTCTCTCTTTTTAAATTATGACTAATAAGGTCCCTCCAAAAAAATTATGGATCAACTTACATACTGTCTCTCTCTGATACTTGACTTGACTTACTGAGTTACTCTTATCCTTCCTTACTTAATCTCTTGCTCTTGATATTTGTGTTGTGTTGGTTGTTCTTGTCTATTGCAGATACACATTCGTATCATTCTCCTAATCTCCCTTGCACACACAATATTTCTTTTAAAAGATTAGTATAGTACCTGTGGCCATGGGATCAATATCAACCCTTGATTTTATTGCAATTTAGAGGTTGAAATTTTGCCACAATTCTCCCATAAACAGTAAAACACCATCCCTTTTAATATATTGACAACACTATTACAAGTCTATTACCGTAGAAGTTGTTTTTGCAAACTACCGTATAAGTTAAAATTGTGGGATACATGAGTGACTAATCTCTTTAGCCTTGAGATGTGTCACACAATCTTATTAGTACGAGATAGTAATACATAAGTTATAGTACAAGAATAGAAAGATATTGTTTTTACGTCCTTTAGAATCATGTAGATGTCCAGCGGATATTCCTTTCTTGTTGAGATTGTTTGTCAATGTATTGTTCTCCGTGCACACGCATATCAAAATTCTTATAGTCATAGTTTTAAATAAGACTAGTCGTACCCGTGGCCACAGGCCAAATATGTTGGGATCAATCTCAACCCTTGATTTTATTGCAATTTAGAGGTTCAATTTTTGCCACAATTCTCTCATGAACAAGTAAAACACAATCCCTTTAGTATATTGACAATGCTATTATTACAAGTCTAATATAAGTTAAAATGGCAGGATACAAGAGTGACCAATTTCTTTAGACTAATTTCTGTAGTACAATCTTTTTACGAGATACGGAAGTTATATTACCACAATAAAAAGATGAGTAATGTGTTATACGTCTTTGAGAATCATGTAGATGTTCAACGGATATTCCTTTCTTGTTGATGTTGTTAACCATTGTTTTGTTCTCCGTGCACGCGCAAATAAATGTTCTCATAGTCATAGTTTTAAATAAGATTGTTTAAAAATAATGTTTCTTTTAGTCAAATTTTTGGCAACACACTTGTTAAAATTATTTAAAAACAAAAGCAAACTAAAAAGTAAACTGTTTAAAATAACATTATTTTGGTATTTTTTGGGGTGTATTTTTCATACTTTTGTGGTTAAAATATTTTAACCTTAATTAGATGCACAAAGTAACAAATAAATTTGAGTAATTCTTGTATACAATATCCGAGTGAATTAGTTGAAATTTTGATAAAAAATAATAATTGAAATTTATAATATTACTAAATGTGTTTTTGACTTTAATTTTTTTTAAAATACATTTTCAACATATTTTCCATTTTTTTCTTGTATTTAAACTGATACCAAACAGAATATTACAGCCCATCTTGTGACTCATGTGATGGGTATAACAGTAAAGTTCGTCAATTTAGTCTAACCGTGTTAAGTTATTTGTCTCAAAATAAAAATTGCGGAGATAATTTTATGTGAAATTGAAAGTAATCAGAAGTGTCAAAATGTAAACATAGTTTCATTTGTCCTATTATAAATTACTACTAAAGGGTGGGATACATGAGCGACTAATCTCTTTAGCCTTTGAGATGTGCTGGTGGCCCGGTACAACCTTTTCACGAGGTATGAAAGTTATCGTACAAGAATGGAATTATATGATAGTTTGTTCTATATCTTGTTGTAGTATAAGAATGGAAAGATGGATAATTTGTTCTATGTCCTTGAGAATCATGTAGATGTCTAATGGATATTCCTTTTTTGATGATGTTGTTAACAAAAATTTTGCTCTCCGTGCACGCCGAGATCAATATTCTTATGGTCATGTTTGTTAAATAGCGATTCATTTTGAGAAACGCATTTGACAGAATATTTTTTTGACGGTTTAAAATAAAAATAGATTAAAAACAGATGTTCTTTTTACAATAACAAATATACGCGGTAATGTATGTAAAAATATTCGAGTAAATTAACATTATAATTACTTTGAGGGGTAATATTAGGGCATCTCCAACTCATGTCATTTTCCCCCTCCTCTCACGGGCCCGCCATTTCCCCCTCTCCCTCCCCCTTCCCCAAACTACTACTCATCTCCAACCCGTTCATTTTCCCCCACCCAACAAAATTAATTTTTAATTTGTATTTAATAATTTAAAATAAATTATTAGTACTAAAAAATGTAAATACAAAATTGTATACCAATATATATATATATATAAATGATAATAATAATAATAAAAATAATAATAAGGTTGTATCGTTATGATTCAATAAATTTGACATTTTTTAATCATGTCTTTTAATTATTTAAGAATTATAATTATTAACTATATAAAACATAATATTTATTAAATTTTTAACAAAATAAGATAACGATAACTTTTCGTAAATATATTTTTCAAAAATCGTGAATACATCATTAATTTTTATAAATAAGAAAAAATAAAATTTACTAATCATAATAAAAATGCATAATATAGTTATGAAATATTGCCAAACGTAATTAATATTATCAAATATTAAAATAATTAGCCAATCCATGTAGGGGAGGGGAGGGGAGGGGAGGTCTACAGAGAATCCTCCTAACCGTCTCACACCCAAGTTAATTTATCCTAATAGCACCTCCCGCCATAGAATTAGACATGAACTGTACTTTTGTACTTTTATTATACAGTTGTCCCCCTCTCCATCCCCCCATAGGGTTGGAGATGGTTTTTTTTTTTTTTTTTTTTTTTTTTTTTTTTTTTTTTTTTTTTTTTTTTATGGAGATGCCCTTGGGCCTCGTTTGGGTAGAGGATATGGTATGTAGGGATAAGTCTTATGCTGGGATATGAGTAAGGATATGAATGCTGTCTGATAAGCCCTGATAAGATATGTTGGCCGTCTGTGTTTGGGTGCTGTCGGATATGATGCATGATATGAAGCAGGATATGTGTCAAAATGACTGTCATACCCTCAATGCTGTTATTTTGATAAAAGATTGTATATTTCAAATTGATGAGGAAAAATGTATACAAAATGTATCACTATTTATGTTTATATTTTAATACTCTTTTTTCCTACACAATAGTGACGCAGTCAAAATGTATACAAAATGTAAATTAATATGCGAAATAAACTTGTAGTAACATGTAAACATAACAAATATTCATGGATACAACATGGCCATAGCAACATATGATGTATAAATTACTACGTTCGTTTCTTCTCTAAGGCACATGTATGACTTTGACTCGTATTTGGTTCACTTTGACCGTGTGATTCGGATACCATAAAAAAATTATCAAAAAACTGCTTCGTTTTGCTACCCAAATCACCGGGTCAAAGTGACCTAGTGAATAGTGGTAATAGTCAAACCGGTGCATTAAAGAAGAAATGGAGGTAGTACTATATAGTAATTATTGACATATTGGCATGGTGTTATAAAACATACCATAAACAAGTTAAATTAAACCGACGAAATTTCAGCAAGCACGGTAAAATGTCTTCATATAATCTCAACTGTACATACTCAAATAAAGTTATGCAACTCCAAAATAGTAGTTATCAAACCCATGAGAACCTCTTTCAAAATAAAGGAGGGACGTGAAACATTGAAATAGTTGACATGGTTTGGGAACAAGGGTAGAAAATTAGATAGTTTGTGGGGATATTTTTGTCAACCTACTAGCATCATAATACGCTATATTTTCTTATCCGGGCTTATACCTCCATGTTGGTGGTATAAAATTTGTTCATTAAAAGCTCCATCAACATAAGACAACATAACTTATCCTCTCTCTTATCCGGCACCCAAACACTTGATAAAAAAAGAGAGAGCATAACTTATCTTGTGCTCCCTCCTTACCCTCTACCCAAACGAGGCCTTGGAGTTTAGTAATATTACCACAAGCCAAATACTTTTTGATTATGGTTTTCCCTTTCCTCTGTTTTTCTTTGTATTTAAACAGATACCAAACAGAACATCACTCCACATAAAACACCACTAGCGGGAGGTGGGTAACCCTTCGCTCCTCTCACACCCTCACTAATGGCAACCAATTTCACCACCACCACCACCAAAGACCTCTTCGCCGCCGTGGACATGGGAACCAACACCTTCAAGCTCCTCATCATCCGCTTCGACCCCACCACCGGCCGCTTCCTCCCCTTAGACCGCGTCAAACACCCCGTCCTCCTCGGCCACAACCACAACCACCACATCTCCACCGCCTCCCAATCCACCGCCATCTCCGCCCTCAAAAACTTCCAAAAAGTCCTCCTCTCCTGGAAAGTCTCCCCCCACCGCACGCGCGTCGTCGCCACCTCCGCCGTCCGCGAAGCGGCAAACCAATCCGACTTCCTCTCCACCGTCCGCCAATCCACCGGCCTAAACGTCGACGTTTTGACCGGCGAAGAAGAGGCTATGTTGACCTACCTCGGCGTCCTTCAATACCTCCCTCTCTACCACAAGACAATCCTCAACATCGATATCGGTGGCGGATCTACCGAATTCGTCATCGGTACACAAGGCAAAGTCCGTTTCGGTATTTCTTTGAAACTAGGTCACGTGACCTTGACCAATCAATTCGTCAAAATTGATAACATTGAAGAGATGAGACAACACATTCGTAAAGTTATTAACGAATCTGGCTTGATTGAGAAGATCAATGACCTAGGGTTTGATTTTGATGAGGTGACCGGCTCTTCGGGGACGATTATAGCGATAGAAAGAGCGATTTCGAGTTCGAGTTACTACGGCGGCGAGTTGGTTGATAATGTGAGGGATGGGAGGTTTAGTAGAGGGGAATTGGGTGATTTTTTGGGGAGACTGATGAGTTGTGAAGAGGAAGAGAAGGTTCATAGAGAGAAATTCTTTAAGCGGCGAGCGGAGTTTATTGTGGCCGGTACGGTTTTGTTGGAGGAGATATTGGGGATGCTTGGGATTGGGGAGATTGAGGTTTCGGGGTATTCGCTAGGAGAAGGTGTGGTTGCTGAGAAGCTGGCTGCTGTGTATGATGGATTTGACTTGAGTGCGAATGCGCGGTGGGGTTCGGTTGTTGGAGTCGCGACCAGGTTCAATAAAAAGAAGGCAATGAAGGCGGCTGCTTCGTGTTCTCGCATTGCAAAGGTATAGGGTTGGTTACTAGGAGTTGTGTGATTGTGGATTTAGTAGATAACATTACTGTGAACAAACGAAATTTTATTTTCAACTGTTGCGTAGTAGTAGTAGTATGAAGTAAAGTCATCCAGTGTCTGGTTTCCGAATATATTCTTAGAGCTCAAAATTTTGAAGTAGTTTGTACTGAAGTCTAAAATTAAGTGTGTACCCACGGAGAGAATGATATGGTTACTCTACTAAGTGATGAAGAAAATATGAGAAAATGTTTGTATTCGCTCATCTTCTTACTTTTATCTTTGCGCTTGGGGCAATGACATAGCTAGTGAGGTAATAACCAAGGCGCGTCAATTGCTGGTTGAAATCTTCTTACTTTGGTTGGTGTGAAACGGAATGAACCTACATTTCTTCTTTTTTGGTATGCTTGTACATATTGATGATTAGAGTTTGCTTAACTCCCTTTTTGACGTTTCCGACCTTTCACCTTCGGTGTGTTGTTGATTGGTCGGGCTTGTATTCTCAAGGCTTTGGGCATTCGCCTAGAGGTCTTGAGTTCGAACCTTGGGGTAACCCAAGGACTGCCTAATGGCCTTCTCAACTGCGAGCCTTTCAGTCCGGGTTTTACCTCTCTGGTGTGGTTTGCAGCCTATTTTACTAGAGCAGGGGTTTACCCAGAGCGCACCCAAGGGTAGCGGCTGCGGGTTCCCACGTCATGAAATAAATAAATAAAGACACGCATTTGGAGTTCTCGTTCATATTATTTCTTGCCTTCCTAAGTATTACAATTGGGGTTCAGTCGTTCAGAGCAAGTAACACCAATTTGGTTGTCATTGTTTCTAATGAATTCTCAGCACTTAGCACACTTCGAAAATGCTCTTTGATGTCTTAACAGGAGATCTTCGAAGGTTTAAGGAAGTGGAATGAGTTTGGTGATGGTCAAAATAAACTGCCTGTGTCCTTGGATGACAAGGATCTTGAATATCTTGAAGCTGCTTGCTTACTTCATAGTATTGGTATGTTTACCAGGAAAAAGGGTTACCATAAGATGTCTTACCATATAATCATGGTAAGTATATCGCCATTAAACTCATACAAGTGCTTTACGTACATTGGAATTGTGGCATTTTACACTTAATGCAAAATATGTGTTATTTAAGAACATATTGGAAGTAAGAATTTAACCAGTTAACCTTCAGATAGTGATCAGGAGTTTGTTGTTGAGAAACTAGAAGTGTATCTAGAAAGAACATACTTTGTACGTATGTGGTAGCAGGGTATCAATTTGTGTATAAAGTATAAACTTCCATTTGTGCTGTGAACTACAATAAACAATCCGAGTAATCAAAATCACCATCTGTATGCAAGTAATGAGGAGTAGTGATATATATCATGACATACTTAAGTTGGTGACTACGTGTCGCAATGGCCTCAGTGGCGAGCCAGAAAATTGAAACAGCCAGGGAAAATAAAATTAATATATTTTTTAAGGGTGTTAGTGAGAAAATGTGGACTCAGCCGGTACATTTGTGTATTTTATTATGAGGGTATTGTTGGTAAAAAATCATAATAATAGGCGTATTTGTGCAATATTGAAAATGTCCATAGAACAATTATATCATTTGATCTCCCCTGTGTTCACTTGACAACCTTGATGTTTATGTATCAGAGTGGTGATCATCTTCAGGGTTACAGTCCCGATGAGATTAAGGTAAAGTCATTATTGAAATATAGTGCTTTTCACCCCCTGTTGCTTCTTTGGCTAATCGTGAATATTTTTGTGTGAACTTTGTTGATGCGGACAACCTTTCTGTAGTTTTCAGATTATAGCCCTACTTGTTAGACACCAAAGGAAAAAGTTCCCGAAGCTGGGTCATCGATCTCTTGAGGGCTTCACAAATGAGGTTTGTTAAGTTCGATGCTTAAAAGCGTAACTTCAAGATCTTGTGAATGGAAACAACCACTTCAAATTGGTTTTATGACGTTATATCTTCATGATTATTTCAGTTGAAACAGAAGTTCAGAATCCTTGCTGCTGTTCTACGGGTATCTATTCTAGTACAGAGGGATCTGCTCATCAGCGCTCAAGACATGGAATTGATTCAGTCTGATGATGGTTTCATCCTGGTAATTCCAGTCTATATGAAAATGCATACTCGAGAAACATTTACTCTTTTCTTATCACTAATCACTTGTAGTTGCTTTACTTTATGCAAGCACACATTTTGCCTATTTCCTTGAGCAACTTAGGTTTGTCTTGTTTCAAGTGGTTGCAGTGATTTTATTTGTTGAACTTGCAAGCATGCATTCCAGCATGTCCTTAGTCTTTATATGAAGTAGAAGCCTCATATGGGAAATCCAAGACTCGCCGCATTGGAGGTCAAATACTACTGATCTTAATGTATTCTCCAAGAGTTGGAAAACTAAGAGCCTTGGCACCCCCAACAATTTACCTTTTAGTCAAACAGCGAGGTTGTTATCTCCTAAGGGGGTCATTGGATAGTTCTGCCAAATTAGTTCCACTTTGAAATTTGGAACTCGGGATTAATGCAACTCTTGATTTTGAGGCGTTAAGAGCTGTGTAACTTTTCCGATGGTTTGACTACCAGGTCACTGCAAATCTTATGTGCATAACGTGGGGAGTGGCAGAATATGATTGCTTTTAGTTCGTGCTTTTGCATTTCCTATGCAAAATATCATTTGCACGGTGATATGGGTTATTTTGTAAATGCAAGATTATTCTGCGTGGTATAGTCAAATGACAATGGAACTTGTAGTTGTTGTAGAGATCCAGGCCCAGTCCTGGATTGAGGCAGGCCGGTTCCGGTCCATGCCAGAAATGAGGATGCCTATAACTGGCCCGGCCCATGGAACCGGACCACTATGGGCGGGCCGGTCCTAAAATTATCATTTTTATTATTATACACTTAAACTACTATATTTGTATTCATATATATGTATTTAATAAATTAGCCGGTCCTGGGTTTCTGTTTGGTCGGGCCGGGACGGTCTCGGTCCCCAATATCTGGGACCGGCCTGGGCCACTATCCATCCGGTCCTGGGCCATTTCAGGAGCATTCTGGTCCCAGACGTTGTTGTTTGGCACTCCTCCCGCCCATTTGACAGCTCTACTTTATACCTACATATATTAGTCCATGAAATAAATGTGGTATGCGCTGCAGATATAAATGATACAAGAAATTTGTGTATTCGTTATAGATGGTGTTGGCATCCTCATGTTGCTTTTATCTGAATGTTTTTTTCAGGTACTGGGCGAGCAAAGAGAGCCAAGGTTGGTACCTGATAATGCTCAACCCGTGCCTGAATGTAGCGACGAAGATGAGTTAACTAAAGAGTTGGAGAATTTTAGACTGGTAAAACCTCTTTGCTGATATGATATGTAAATCTATAAACACATGAAGGAATCAAATAAAAACGCTTATTTCTTACGTGTCTGTGCTCGCAGGTTTGTCAACAAAATCTGGTTGTGGTTTGTCGGAGCACTGTAAATTCACCAGAGAGATGAGCTCTCACTCTCTCTTTATGCTCAACCGTGCCTTGCAATCTCCTGTTTAGCACTTGTACAGACGCCCACATATTTCATCTGGAAAGTTATCATTAGATGATGTGTATTTTGTTGTAATTGATTTTCTTGTGTGCCGAGCAAATATTGCGAAAAGAATTATATCGTCATATATTCTGAATATTATTGTACTTGTATATATTAATAAAGGGAAGCCATTCATTTCTCAAAAAAAATCTCAAAAATAATAATAAAGGGAAGCCATTCGCAGGGAGTTCACTTATTATTATTATTATTATTATTATTATTATTATTATTATTATTATTATTATTATTATTATTATTATTATTATTATTCATAGTCAACTTTTGCAGTTGGAGTTTGTTCTTTTCCTGTTTAATGTATCATTTTCTTCCGATTTATTTATTTTTGTCCCAATCAATAAAGTGAAGCCATTCGCAGGGAGTTCACACATCATCAACGAACATATTTCGATGATATTTTTGTTCATTGTTATTTTATACTTCCGTTATGCCTTTTTCTTCCCATTGCACTATTGCGAGTTGGTTAACAAAATGATGCAAGAATTTGTAATCTTTTCATGATGTTATAGTTTTATTAACCAAATTACCAGTCAAAATAATCATGAGATAGAGAGGAGAACTAAGGAAGTAGTAAAGAGTTTACTAAAATCATATATTCGATGTATCTTTCCTTTTTATGGTTTGACAAAAAAGGCCTAAACAATTTGGGGCCTCCACAAAAATAATAATTTTGACTAAAAACATAAATCAAAAAATTGACATCAGCAAATTGGTGACAATACATTTGAGGCAAAAATAGCAAAACATCAACGGATGAGGACGTCTCTCATTCATTGCCCGGGAAATTGAAACTATTACATGTAGCTATCAAAGGGAGTATAGCCATGTTCAGTGGCGGAGCCAGAATTTCATTAGTGGGGTGGCACAATTTCGCAAAACGAACGCGAAAAATATGTTTGGGGTGCACACATGCTACTTAATGAAGGGCACAGGTGAAAAAATACAGAATTTAAGAGGTATAGTAGTAGCTTACGCAATGTTGGGGGTGCACTTGCACACCCATGCCCTCATTTGGCTCCGCCACTGGCCATGTTCATTTCTTTGACAAAAAGGATAAGAAGCATATAAGTAAAATCCAAGTACAGTTCATGCCAAACGAACTGATCATGTGGTAATAGAAATAAAGAGATTATCATATACTACCTCCGTTTCGTCTGTTTCGTCTGCGTTTGACTTTTTAACCCGTAACTGAGTCGCTTTGACTTGGTGATTTGGGTACCAAAACGATGTAATTTTTTAACAATTTTTTCGTGGTATTTTAAAATAAACTTTCCTCTATAACACCATGCAAAGATTACCAAATTCTTGTATCGTTTTGCTAATCAAATCACCGAATGAAAGTAACCCAGTGAATAGTGACAAAAAGTGAAGTAGGCTGAAACAGGCGAAACAGAGGTAGTACTCCTTTTGTTTTCAATTTTTTGTTTTTCTTTGAGAATGTCATTTTTATTTCTTAGGACAAAATGAAAAAAGTTTCGGTATTATAAATCACACAAAGGAAAGGTGGACAAATTTGTAAGACAATCAAAAATAGAATAAAGGACTAAAATATTGAGAGTTGAGAGAAATATACATGCAATCTGCTTAGTAATTGAATTACACTCATTTTTTTATCCAATCCAGTCTCTTTCAATGTAGACACCGGTCATAAATGTACGCTTGTATCATATCATACATACATGTCCAATATGGTAATCAGACTCAACTCTAAATCATTTGTAATGGTGCTCCATGATTTAAAAATATCTCTATAAAAATTTCAATAAAAATTATTACAACATTTATCCATTTATTGTAAAGTTACTATTACCTCCGTTTTGTCAGGTTATTCATTTCTTGCACGGGCTGTAGACTATACTTTTTATGGTGTAGTGGTACTTACTATATTTATCTTATGGTGTTTAAAAAAATCAAGATTTTCTTAAGCAGGAGCATTAGATGTGCAGCTAGAGTGGTAGATCAATCGGTACAACGTTTTAAAAAAACATTAGATGTGATTTTAGAAGAAAAATTTAATTTTGTCAGCTCTATCACGGGTGCTCCTGGAGCAGACAAAATCTCCTCTTCGAAGAAGAAACTCTTCTTTTTTCGCTAGGAGAAGGAGTTGTTGCTGAGAAGCTGGCTGATGTTTATGATGGATTTGACTTGAGTGCGAATGCGCGGTGGGGTTCGGTTGTTGGAGTCGCGACCAGGTTTAATAAAAAGAAGGCGATGAAGGCGGCGGCGTCGTGTTCTCGTATTGCAAAGGTATAGGGTTACTTACTAGGAGTTGTGTGATTGTGGATTTAGTAGATAACATTACTGTGAACAAATGAAATCTTATTATCAACTGTTGAGTAGTAGTATGAAGTAAAGTCATCCAGTGTCTGGTTTCCAAATTTTATTCTTAGAGCTCAAAAATTGGAAGTAGTTGTACTGAAGTCTAAAACTCCCAACTGAAGTGTGTAGAATGATATGGTTACTCTATTAAGTGATGAAGAAATTATGAGAAAATTTTGTTTTCGCTCATCTTCTTACTATTATCTTTATGCTTGGGGCAATGACGTAGCTAGTGAGGTAATAACCAAGGCGCGTCAATTGCTGGTTTAAATCTTATTACTTTTGTTTGTGCGACACGAATGAACCTACATTTGTTCTTGTTTGGTATGCTTGTACATATTAATGATTAGAGTTCGCTTAACTCCCTTGTTGACGTTTCTGACCTTTCACCACCCTTCGGGCTATAGTTGAGTTGGTCGGGCTTGCATTCTCAAGGCTTTGGGCATTTGCCTAGAGGTCTTGAGTTCGAACCTTGGGGTAACCCAAGGACCTATTGGCTTTCTCAACTGTGATCCTGTTAGCCCGAGTTTTCTCAGGCTCGTTTACCTCTCTGGTGTGGTTTGTAGGCTATTACATTAGAGCGCGGGTTTACCCAGAGCACACCCGAAGGGTAGCGGCTGCGGGTCCCACGTGATAAAAAAAACTAAAAATAAATAAATAAAGACACTCATTTGGAATTCTCGTTCATAATATTTCTCACCTTCCTTAGTACTACAAATTGGGGTTCAGTAGTTCAGAGCAAGTAAAACCAATTTGGTTGTCATTGTTTCTAATGAATTCTCAGCACTTAGCACACTTCGAAAATGCTCTTTGATGTCTTAACAGGAGATCTTCGAAGGTTTAAGGAAGTGGAATGAGTTAGGTGATGGTCAAAACAAACTGCCTGTGTCCTTGGATGACAAGGATCTTGAATATCTTGAAGCTGCTTGCTTACTTCACAGTATTGGTATGTTTACCAGGAAAAAGGGTTACCATAAAATGTCTTACCATATAATCATGGTAAGTTTATGGCCATTAAACTCATACAAGTGCTTTATGTACATTGGAATTGTGGCATTTACATGTATGGAAAATAGGTGTCATTTAAGAATAATATTGGAAGTAAGAATTTAACCAGTTAACCTGCAGATAGTGATCAGGAGTTTGTTGTTGAGAAACTTTGAAACAGAAGAGAAGTGTATCTAGAAAGAACATACTTTGTATGCCGTAGCAGGATATCAATTTGAGTATGAACTTCCATTTGTGACGTGAATTATTAATTACTACCTCTGTTTCTTCTCTTTCAGCCTACTCCACTATTTGTCACTATTTACTGGGTCCTTTTGACCCAGTGATTCGATTAGCAAAACGATACAAGAATTTGGTAATCTTTGCACGGTCTTGTAGATTAAGTTTTACTCCACAACAAAATGGAAAAATTGCCACGAAAAATCACATCGTTTTGCTATCCAAATTACCGAGTCAAAATGACCTAGTTACGAGTTGAAAAGTCAAACCAGGACGAAAGAAAAGAAACGGAGGTAGTATATCTCACCTGCAATCACAATATACAGTGCGAGTAATAGAAATGACCATTTGTATGCAAATAATGTAGAGTAGTACTATATATCATGATTTACTTGGTGACTACGTGTCGCTAGACTCGCAATGGCCTCAATGGCGGAGCCAGAAAATTGAAACTGCCAGGGCAAATAAGATTAATGTATTTTTAAGGGTATTAATGAGAAAATGTGGACTCAGCCGGTGCATTTGTGTATTTTATCATGGGGGTATTATTGGTAAAAATTTAAAAATCATAATAATAGGCATACTAGTGCAGTATTGAAAAAACATGGTGATTACGTAGAACAATTATATCATTTGATCTCGTGTGACAATCTTGATGTTTATGTATCAGAGTGGTGATCATCTTCAGGGTTACAGTTCTGATGAGATTAAGGTAAAGTCATTGTTGAAATATAGTGCATTTCCTCCGTGTGGATATCTTCTTTGGCTAATCATGAAAAGTTTTGTGTGAACTTTGTTGATGCGGATGACCTTTCTGTAGCTTTCAGATTATAGCCCTACTTGTTAAACACCACAGGAAAAAGTTCCCGAAGCTGGGTCATCGCTCTCTTGAGGGCTTCACAAATGAGGTTTGTTAAGTTTGATGCTTGAAATCGTAACTTCAAGATCTTGTGAATGGAAACAACCACTTCAAATTGATTTTGTGACATTATATATTCATGATTATTTCAGTTGAAACAGAAGTTCAGAATCCTTGCTGCTGTTCTACGGGTATCTATTCTAGTACAGAGGGACCTGCTCGTCAGCGCTCAAGACATGGAATTGATTCATTCTCACGATGGTTTCAACCTGGTAATTCCAGTCTATATGAAAATGCATACTCGGAAAACTTTTACTCTTTTCTTATCACTAATCACTTGTAGTTGCTTTACTTTATGCAAGCACACATTTTGCCTATTTCCTTGAGCAACTTAGGTTTGTCTTGTTTCAAGTGGTTGCAGTGATTTTATTTGTTGAACTTGCAAGCATGCATTCCAGTATTTCCTCAGTCTTTATATGAAGTAGAAGCCTCATATGGGAAATCCAAGACTCGCCGCATTGGAGGTCAAATACTACTGATTTTAATGTATTCTCCAAGAGTTGGAAAACTAAGAGCCTTGGCACCCCCAACAATTTACCTTTTAGTCAAACAGCGAGGTTGTTATCTCCTAAGGGGGTCATTGGATAGTTCTGCCAAATTAGTTCCACTTTGAAATTTGGAACTCGGGATTAATGCAACTCTTGATTTTGAGGCGTTAAGAGCTGTGTAACTTTTCCGATGGTTTGACTACCAGGTCACTGCAAATCTTATGTGCATAACGTGGGGAGTGGCAGAATATGATTGCTTTTAGTTCGTGCTTTTGCATTTCCTATGCAAAATATCATTTGCACGGTGATATGGGTTATTTTGTAAATGCAAGATTATTCTGCGTGGTATAGTCAAATGACAATGGAACTTGTAGTTGTTGTAGAGATCCAGGCCCAGTCCTGGATTGAGGCAGGCCGGTTCCGGTCCATGCCAGAAATGAGGATGCCTATAATTGGCCCGGCCCATGGAACCGGCCACTATGGGCGGGCCGGTCCTAAAATTATCATTTTTATTATTATACACTTAAACTACTATATTTGTATTCATATATTTGTATTTAGTAAATTAGCCGGTCCTGGGTTTCTGTTTGGTCGGGCCGGGACGGTCTCGGTCCCCAATATCTGGGACCGGCCTGGGCCACTATCCATCCGGTCCTGGGCCATTTCAGGAGCACTCTGGTCCCAGGCGTTGTTGTTTGGCACTCCTCCGGCCCATTTGACAGCTCTACTTTATACCTACATATATTAGTCCATGAAATAAATGTGGTATGCGCTGCAGATATAAATGATACAAGAAATTTGTGTATTCCTTATAGATGGTGTTGGTATCCTCATGTTGCTTTTATCTGAATGTTTTTTTCAGGTACTGGGCGAGCAAAGAGAGCCAAGGTTGGTACCTGATAATGCTCAACCCGTGCCTGAATGTAGCGACGAAGATGAGTTAACTAAAGAGTTGGAGAATTTTAGACTGGTAAAACCTCTTTGCTGATATGATATGTAAATTCTATAAACACATGAAGGAATCAAATAAAAACGCTTATTTTTTATGTGTCTGTGCTCGCAGGTTTGTCAACAAAATCTGGTTGTGGTTCGTCCAAGCACTGTAAATTCACCAGAGAGATGAGCTCTCACTCTCTCTTTATGCTCAACCGTGCCTTGCAATCTCCTGTTTTGCACTTGTACAGACGCCCACATATTTCATCTGGAAAGTTATCATTAGATGATGTGTATTTTGTTGTAATTGATTTTCTTGTGTGCCGAGCAAATATTGCGAAAAGAATTATATCGTCATATATTCTGAATATTATTGTACTTGTATATATTAATAACGGGAAGCCATTCATTTCTCAAAAAAATCTCAAAAATAATAATAAAGGGAAGCCATTCGCAGGGAGTTCACTAATCACCCTTATTATTATTATTATTATTATTATTATTATTATTATTATTATTATTATTATTATTATTATTATTATTATTATTATTATTATTATTATTATTATTATTATTATTATTCATAGTCAAACTTTCGCAGTTGGAGTTTGTTCTTTTCCTGTTTAATGTATCATTTACTTCCGATTTATTTATTTTTGTCTCAATCAATAAAGGGAAGCCTTGAGTCAATTGGTGGTGATGTTCTTCACCTCTCTCGTTGCTCCGTATGATGAAGGAGAAAAAGCACTTGAGTCAATTGGTGGTGATGTTGGAGCGTACAAAAATTCGAGAACCGTTTGAAGCGACAGTTACAAATTTGTTCTTCTTAGAAATTGACAAATTGTGTAGGCAGGATTATGAAATGTGTAATATTAACTTGTATTTCATCGTTTCATCCATTGTAATTGTGATTGTTTATGAAGAATGAAAATGTTGCATTTCAAAAAAAAATCAATAAAGGGAAGCCATTCGCAGGGTTCACACATCATCGCCGAACATATTTCGACAATATTTTTGTTCATTGTTATTTTATACTTCCGTTCTGCCTTTTTCTTCCCATTGCACTATTGCGAGTTGGTTAACAAAATGATGCAAGAATTTGGAATCTTGTCATGGTGTTATAGTTTTATAAACCAAACTACTAGTCAAAATAATCCTGAGAACAAAGGAATAGTAAAGAGTTTATTAAGATCACGCATTTGATGTATCTTCCCTTTTCATGGTTTGACAAAAAAGGCCTAAACAATTTGGGGCCTCCACGCAAATAATGATTTTGATTAAAAACATAAATAAAAAAATTGACATCAGCAAGTTGGTGACAATACAGTGAGGCAAAAATAGCAAAACATGAACGGATGAGGACGCCTCCCATTCATTGCCCGGGAAATTGGAACTATTACATGTACTATCAAAGGGAGTATAGTAATGTTCATCTTTTGACAAAAGGGATAAGAACTCGCATAGAAGTAAAATCCAAGTACAGTTCATGCCAAACGAACTGATCATGTGGTAATAGAAATAAAGAGATTATTATATACTCTTTTTGTTCCAATATTTTGTTTTCTTTGAGAATGTCATTTCTATTTCTTAGGACAAATTGAAAAAGTTATAGTATTATAAATCACACAAAGGAAAGACGACCAAATTTGTAAGACAATCAAAAATAGAATAAAAGACTAAAATAAAAGACAACCTGCTTGATAACTACACTCATTTTTTATCCAATCCAATCTTTTTCATTGTAGACACCGATCATAAGTTTACGCTTTTATCATATCATACATACATTTCCAATATGGTGATCAGACTCAACTCTAAACCATTTGTTTTGGTGCTCCATGATTTAAAAATATCTCTATAACCAATTTCAATGAAAATTACTACATGATTTATTCATTTATTGTAAAGTTACTACTTACTACTACATCCGTTCCGCCAGTTATTTCATTGGTTGCACGGGCTATAGACTACACTTTATATGGTGTAGTGGACCCTCTCTACTAGGGATGGAAACGGGTCGGATCCGGATCGGATACTAGGGATGGAAACGGGTCGGATCCGGATCGGATCAGGCCAGATCCGATCCAGATTTGACTAGGAGAAACGGGATCCAGATCCGATCCAGATCCATTCGGATCGTCACCGGATTCGGATCAGATTGGATCGGGTTTCATCCAGCTGATCCAAATCCGATCCGTAGATCCATGTAGTTCGTGGTCAGATCGGATTCGGATCGGATCCTACTTAGGTTTGCAATTAAATACAAAAAGTAACATAAAAAATAAACACTATTTCATACGCTAAGGCATGTTCGCAAGTTATGAAACCTAAAACACAATAAAAATAGTTTTGTAAGTTGGAATTACTGTTGTATTCTTATTGTGAGTGAAAGTAGGGAGGTAATATGAATATATTTGTAAAACACACATATACGTCGGATCGGATCGGGTCGGAACCCGGTGGATCTGCCCTTAGATCCAAATCCAGATCCAAATCCGATCGGATCTGGCTTTCCAGATCCAAATCCAGATCCAAATCCGATCGGATCTGGCTTTCCAGATCCAAATCCGATCCATTTTCAATTGGATCGGATTCGGATCCGACCCATTTTGCCCGGATCGCAGATCGGATCGGACCATATTACCATCCCTACTCTCTACTTTATCATATGGTGATTAAAAAAATCAAAAAATTTCTTAAGCAATAACATTAGATGTGATTTAGAAGAAAAACTTAATTTTAACATCTGTAGTACGCCTACTCCCGGACCAGACTAATAAACCTCCTCTTTAAGGAAGAAACTTTTCTCTCTTTTGGGTCATTGTCAAACACGATATTTGCTCCGGAGGGAGGCAGTCAATGATAAAACCCTGACGGTACCACCGAGCGCAACTGCGCAAGATAGCCGCCTGCCGGGAAATGCAAGCTTTGTTTTGTTCCCATTCCAGAAATAGTCATTTTACAGAAAGAGAATACCAATTTCAATTTCAAAAACCCCCTCTCGCTCTCTCAGAGTAGCGTTTTACAGAGAGAAAAGAAGAAGAAGCAAACAGGTGGTAGAGATTGAATAGCTCCAGTTGTTGCAATTCCTGCTCTCTACACACAACAAATGTCCTCTTAGTTTTCTTTTGTCTCCTTCTGCATTTAGGGTTTCTCCTCCTCTTGTATAAAAACACCAGCATTGAGACCTCGCCGAGTCACACAAACCGACCTCAATCGTTTTGGTGAAGTTCAAGTCTCTTCTTCTACTCAAAGAGCTTCATTCAATCCAATCCTATCTCTCTCTCTCTCGCCTCCAACTGCGGTAATCACTCTCTTTCAACTTGATATTGTTCCTTCTTCTGCCTGTGATCATTTATTTAGCCTTTCCTGTGTTGTTCAATTTTTATACCCTATTTTGATATATTTTAGTACCATTTTTACTAATAGAAAGCCTCATGTATGATCCATCTGAAAGGTATGAAAAAGCAGAAGTGTCTTGTGATTTTTTTTTTTCAAGTAGAAAGTCTCATGTATATGATCCATCTGAAAGGTTTGGAAAGCAGAAGTGAATCTGTTTTATTAGATGCTTTCCGGTGTTGCTAGGTTTGTATCCTCTTTTGATAAATTTGCTCAAGTACGATCCATCTGAAAGGTATGAAAAGCAGAAGTGTCTTTGTGATAAATTTTACATGTTGAAAGCTCATGTATGATCCATCTGAAAAGTTTGAAAGCATAAGTGAATCTGTTTTATTTGATGCTTTCCTGTGTTGTTAGATTTATATCTTCTTTTGATAAATTTTACCATTTGCTCAAGCACGATCCATCTGAAAAGTATGAAAAGCAGAAGTGAATCTGTGTTATAATAGACGCTTTCCTGTGTTGTTTGATTTATATCCTCTTTTGATTTGATAAATTTTACCATTTGTTCAAGCATGATCCATCTAGAAAGTATGAACATCAGAACTGAATCTGATTAGCCTAGAGTCTCTATTAGAACACTTACTGAAAGATATCCCAATAAATCATTTCTAAGAAGAGGTTAGTATCGAGACATGGAGAAGGTATTGTCACTCAAGCTGATTAGCTTGAATGGGCAGAATATTTGGGGTGACTTGTTCTCTGTTAAAGCTTGTAATGGTGTTATATAGCCGTGAGTGAAACGGATTGACTTGATATAGTTATTGTTAATGAATGGTGGTGGGGACTTACTGAGCTATTTCTGGTTGTTTTTCCCTTAGATATTAAAAGGCCACCTTGTCATTCATATGCTGCATAAATTTGTGCCACTGTCTTTGCCTGCGATTAGGGTTCAGTATCTTGTTTGTCAACTTTGAGGGGAATCTGCTGTATATATTCACTTGGTTTTCCTAGGTTGGATTCTAGTAACGATTATTGTCGTCTAGCTGAAAATCATGTTACTTTTATCTTACGGTTCCGGTGCCAAAACTAAGGTGGCGCCGCTGTCGTTTCCTGTGGTTAGGGTTCAGTATCTTGTTTGTTAACTGTGAGGAGTCTGCTGTATTGATTCACTTGGTTTTCCTAGGTTGGATTCTAGTAACAATTATTGTCGTCAAGCTGAAATTCATGTTACTTTTATCTTACTGTTCCGGTGTCAAACTCAGCTGGCGCCGCTGTCGTTTCCTGTGATTAGGGTTCAATATCTTGTTTGTTAACTGTGTGGGGGAATCTGCTATATTGGTTCACTTGGTTTTCCTAGGTTGGATCTTTGTAACAATTATTGTCGTCAAGCTGAAAATCATGTTACTTTTATCTTACTGTTCCGTGTCAAACTCAGCTGTCGACGCTATCGTTTCCTGTGATTAGGGTTCAGTATCTTGTTTGTCAAATGTGAGGGGGAATCTGCTATATCGGTTCACTTGGTTTTCCTAGGTTGGCTTCTAGTAACATTGTCGTCAAGCTAAAAATCATGTTACTTGAATCTTACTGGTCCAGTGTCAAACTCAGCTGGCTGCTAACGTACCTCATATTATAGCTTTTGCTTACATGGACAAGGCAAAACAGGGATGCTTTACGTGGTTCACACGGTTCTCTGTTACGTAAGTTGTAGTGGCATAGCTAGTCAAACTCTTTGAAGTTTGTGTCTGTGTCTGTTGCTTCAGTCTCCTTAAATGCTAGACAATTGTTCGTTTTATCTAATTTCTTGTGGCGCTAACCCAAGAAGTCCACGGGGCAACACACTGCCTTTGGAGCAGTGATTGTCTACCACATATTTGTCGTTCATTGACACAATAAATGGCCTTATCACGTGGCATTCATCCCTGAAGACTCAACCATAGGAGGATTCTCCCTTTTTTTGTTTCTAATTGCAGGGGTGCAAACTGAAATTTGTGCTTGTTCGAATTTAAATTGTGAAACCAAAATAGGGAGTGTACGGAAACAAATTTGGTGGAAGGGATGAAAAAGTAAGTAAGCTTAGACCACCATTAAATGGTAAATATGGAAATAAACCAATAATTGGTTTTATTCAATTACCGCATCTTTCTTGTACTTTCCTTAGTTCTAACTTGTAACAGGAACAGTGATTTTGAGTTGCCCTTTACTACATACACCCATGAAGCCTCAAAACTTGCCATATTAGTAAATACTTGGTCTGTTTCTCCTGAATCTTCCCAATTGACTTTTTGAGGTCACTTTGACCCGGTGATTTGGTTAGCAAAACGTACAAGAATTTGGTAATCTTTTCATGGGTTGTCGAGTAAAGTTAACTCTACAACACCATGAAAACATTACCAATTTTTTTGTATCGTTTTGCTAACCAAATCACTGGGTCAAAGTGACCCGTGAATAGTGCACTGGGAAGATTCAGTAGAAATGGAGATAGTAAATTCAGTACGAAGCGATTTTTAAAGTTTGTTAGATGGTAATGCAACAAATAACCACTTATAGTCGCTTTCTAGCGCGGTGATAGAGAATCTTGGTGTTTCAGTAACCAGTAACATCTCTCTCAAGTCTCCCCACACCTATCTTTCATGGAAATACAATGATATCGATCATTGATCATACAATACACTACCGTTACTTTTCATTGCTTTCTTAATATGACCTCAACGCTTATCCTGGTCTGCTCTATTGTGCATATCCTCTTCCATCATGCAGTGCAGCTCTAATTGAATCCATACGGCCACATACTCATTATTTTAATATGCAAAATGAACCAAATTTCTTTAGTGACATTAACTTAAGCTCTATGTCCATGTTATTAGTCCTCCATGGTAGATGCAGGGTTTAGTAACTCGATATACAGCACTTTCAGTCCCTTTACTAGTTGTGCTTTTAGGCTTTCCAAAAAACATGATAATTTATTATGAAGTAGTAAAGAAATCCGGTAAATGATGAGTGATTTGAGTGTGTCAACAATTTTTTCGAACAAACAATCCAGTTTAATTAACTTTTAGATGTATCGAGATGAAAAACGATTTTATTATTTCTTGAATATTAGACATGGTGTATGTTTGGGAAACTCAGTGTTAACAGTGTAATTGTTACAATTGTTAAATCTGTAAAAACGTCAAGGAGGTTTATTCAAACAACTCCAATTTTTGTTAAGTACACTGCAAATATTTTATATGTCGTAATGTCTATGTTTTCTTTCTATGATCTTCCTTGTCTTTTGTCTCTTTTCTTATACTTGAATTTTACTTTTCTTAGGTCTTGAAATCTAGCATGTCCTGTTTAGTAAGTGTTTTTATTATTGTAAAACCAATCAGTAGAGTATGAACCATAGTTTTAAAAACTGGACCGGACGTCGAACCGGTGAGGCACTGGTTTATCAGTTTCAGTGGTCCAAGTAGTAGCTCACCTGGTTGGACTGCACGTTTAATTAATAGATTTTTTAATTTTTAGGATATATAATTAAGATAATTTTTAAATTAAAATTTACTTGAAAAACAATATTATGTATATGAATAATAAAACATAGACTTATGTTTTCAAGAAATAAAAAGATTTTCTTTTGACAGCTGGAACACTGATTGGTTACATGTAAATGTATTAGATTAAAAACACAAATATTGATAAAGTTTGTTTAATGATGTAATACTACTATAGAAACTGTAATGATAGTTAAATGCAGTAGGTATATATATATGCATTTAACTATCATTATAGTTTCAATGATTACATTATTATAGATATACATATATTATAATTTTGATTGTTGAGGTTCAATAGTCTTCGTAGTTAGTAATGTGTATTATAATGTCGGATTTGATTACCGAATGAGAGCTTGTCCCAACCGTGAGTGCCTATTGAGTTCAATTGTGCGTTTTGGGTTCAAGTCTTTGCACTGGCAAACAATATTAATTTTTTGAAGTTAATGAGAACTGTCCAATTTCCAACCTGGCTGGTTCACCAGTTGTGCCACGAAACATGATTTTTTGACCGGTTCTACGGCCTACTTAGCAAACCGGACCAGTCAGGTATCTCGTTCGCAGTCCAACTGGTAGAACCGGCTGGTCCGGTTTTTAAACTATGGTATGAACCCATTACGACAGGCCAGCTGTAAAGTAAGAGAGTTGAGACTTGCTGGAATCAAACCTAGATTAATTGATATAGATGGCTTATGGGTGGTTGCTTGTCTCGGTAATTACTTGCTGGTCATTTAATGGCCTGCCTTAAAGGGTTCTAGTCACGAAAAGCTCGAAAGATAATGCAAGTTCCTTTTTTTTTGTATATATATATTTGAACGAAGAGGGAAAAATACTCTTACGCCTCTTAACCCTAATTATTATCTTATCCGCTGTAGGATCCTTGCCGCTTTCACCATGACCTTGGCGGCTGGAACTTCGAAAGAGCAGCAGATTGTGGAGACAATGGACCAAGAAAAAGCTATATGCATTCACACATTTTCGGATCTATCCCGTGTGTCTCCCGTTGTTTTTCTGTTCTTGTTGAAGCAATGTTATGCCTGTGGTAAAGTTTCTCTCATCCTTGACAACAAACACGACTTTTTTAGTTTTCACGAGTTTTTCCTGATATGTAAATGTCTGAAAATTTGTCCTTCACGTGTTTCTTTCACAAAACTTTCCTGATTCGCCTCGTCAGGTTGTTGCTCACTCGCATATCTTTTTCTTTTCCTTTTCTTAAAGGCGAGTCCAAGGCGACTAAGAAGTTTCGTTCTCTTCAACAACAAGTCCATACATATTTGTACAACAGCCCTCAACCTGGACCAGCTGTTTTTGTTGCTCATTGTCTCTCCGTCTTGCCAATTTTTGAAGTTTACTGTGAAGGCTTCAGCCACCTGATAATATCTGCACTTCGTCGTTTCCTGAAAGAGCAAACTGTCTCAGACGACCTACGTGAAGCGAAACCTGTGGCAGCTAGGTTGTTTCTTTCTGTTGTTGAGGGTCGTCATGCTCATGATAAGGGAGTCGTAGCAAAAATGGTTGAAGCTTTTGATCTCAAATTGATAGACATTGAGAATGCCATTGGTAATACAGATCTAACGATGAATAACAATAAATCAGAACTTGCAAGAATGTTTGTCGAGAAATACATTTTCATGCTGATAGAAGAAACAGAGGCATACATGATAGCAGTGACGCTACTGGAACAATTCTCTATTCGACAGTCCGGAGAATCCTTTCTGACCAAAATACTACAAAAGAAGGATTACAAGGCAGCAGATAAGTGGGCAACTTTTATGGGAAGGCCAACGCTGTGTGTTCTAGTCCGGGAGTACTCTGACAGGAATCTACTAAAGAATGCTTTTGATATTATAAAGAAAAACAGTCTCCAACAGGAATTTCCAGAACTATATCTCAAGTGTAAAGAAAGGTACTGTTGGTTGCTCACCCAACTTAACTACAATTGCACTTTTGAATATTGACTAACAGAAGTAGTTGATGGTATTACAGCCGGCTCAAGCAACTAGCAGAAAAAGGATGCTGGGATGTTGCAGAGGCAAGGACGAACGGGAACAAACAGCTTGTTGAGTTTCTGGTATGAGGTTTATAAAACTTGCCACTAGGAGTTTAGTTTGGAGTTATAATCGAAATGACTGCATTTTCTTTCCAAATTTTTCATGAAGTTGCATGCATTTAGAATTCATAACCATGCTTAATTGTCGACATCGTCAATCAGAGGTCTTTCTTTCCGTGCATGGAGTTGTAGGTTAGAGACATTTTTATGGAATATTGAAATTTGGGTTTAATTCAGTTGCTTTGGTGGAACTATAGTTTAGTTGGTCATTCAAGTTGTCTTCCTGTAGAGAGACTTAACCAAATGAAACTTAAGTGAGTGAATGGCTCTGGAAAGACGAAAGTGGAGGAGTTTGATAAATATACCTGACCCTCGGGTGTAGCTGCGAAGAGGCTTGTTGAGTTGAGTTGAGTTGAAGTTTGTGTTTACGTGTATTTATTTTCATGAAGCACCTTGCTTACATTTTTCGAGCAACTTCCAAAATTCCTTATGTCTTGATTGCCAAGTTTGTGAATAAACTTCTCTTAGCAGAACACTCTTAACCTGCCATTCTTTGATTTGAAACAAAAAATAAAACAAACTAAGATGCTTAGAAATAACTAATATCAAGTGACACTATTAAATTTCACGAATTCCAAGGACTACATATCCAGCAGTCTGGGTGTACTTGAAGCAAGAAAGAAGAGGAAAAAAATGTTTAAATTTCCCAAGCATTAAGAGTCACTGGGAAGTATTTGAAGAAAAGACAAAGGGGGGAAAAGCTGTTAACTTATGTAACCACAGTCCCCCTTTGTGCTTAGTCAAAACGAGAGTTCTACATTGCACTGGGAAAACATTTCTTTCAAAGATAATGCTATGACTGAAGTACAGTAATTCTCTGATAGTCGAACGTATCATTTCAAGAAATCAGAAAATAGTTCTCTTGTCTTTGTGGATGAGAAATCTTACAAAGTGTCTGTATGCATCTTAGTGTCACAATTAAGAGAAGATACGGAAAATGTGCTGAAAGATTAACATATAGGAAATACCCTGGTAGTTCTTGTGTCTTGCTCTTTGTTGTCTATTTTTCTGACCTGGCCATTATGCTATATGATATCTGTGGGGCTAGGTTTTTAGTATGGGTCATGTTTATGTGTAACAGTATTGTCATTGGGTGGAAGAACTGTCATGATTCTGGTATCTTTCCTGTGAGGCTAGGTGCTATAATAGTAAACAAAAATACTGTGAAGTTGTGGAGCACCAGCAGCCTTGACCTTGACGTACATCATCAATAGCGTGCCATCACACCCAGGACCCCCCCCCCCCCCCCCCCCAACTTTGTGGGGTTCTAATCTCATATGCAATAGTTGATTCAAACTAACTAGCCGTTCTCATCCTACATAAATCTCCAATGTCATGAACACCATTGTCGTACTTTGCATGCTTTTGTCTCATTTACAATGAGTTCAATTATGCCTCTAGTGTAACACTTCTCATTTCAGAAAGTATTCGCTGGGTTGAAGCTTATTTCAATCAAAATAAAACAGGAATCAGCTGATTTGTACTCAACATAAATCTTTTGGTCTATTTGTCCTGACCAAGTAGAAGACGTGAAATATTAGCAATACCTATCCAGTTAAAAAGAAACGTGAAATATTATTAGTAAGTTTGAGAGGTTTCTGATAGACTGTCTTTTGAAATTGGGACTTATATATTTCTTCTGATCGTGGTAGGAAAATTCCTATGATTTTGGCTTGACAAACCTTTTTGTTTCTATTTGCCATCTAAGATTTTTTTTTTTCTCTAGTTTTCTGTAATTAGAGTTTTTTCTCACTGTGTAGCTTGGTTGAGAACTAATCTCTTTTATATGAAACACAATGAAGGTTTATTTGGCAATGGAGGCTGGCTACTCTGAAAAGGTTGAAGAGCTTGCTGATAAATACTCCCTAGAAGGATTTGGAAATGCCTCAGGCAAGCTAGTTATTGCCTTCCCTTTGTCATTAATCATCATGCATGTAGCTTGTTGCATTTGTGAGCATTTTACCATCTAAATCAGTTGACCCTTGACTTCATATTTCTATATTTGAGTGGACTCCCTTGCAAATGTTCACTGTCGTCTCATCAATCATTAAGCTCAAGAAACGCGTTTATCTGTGTTACAAAGTCAGGAGCTTTGCAGCTATGAAGTATTCGTGCATACCTGTATCCTCAGACAGCAAGTTTGCTTATAAATGTGTTCTTCCCGCTGAATCATGCCTGCCAATGAATGTTTTCTCTTCAGGGTTTTCTCAATGGTATCGAACTAGGGTTAATCCCGCAGGTGAGAAGTTTGGGCATAACCTTTATAATTACCTTTAAAACTAGGGGGCAAGTTATATCCCCACATACCAGACCCAACCAAAGGGGGGAGCTTTACCGCCTTTACAAAAGTTTCTTATAACTTGCTTTCTTTTTGGTGAAATGATGTGCATCCGATGACTCATTGTTTCCGTTCACTGCCAAGAATGGTCCCTAAAGCAAAGCGCACGTCCAGTGCTTAAAATATTTAACCTTTTATTGCTGTTAAAGGATGATTTCCTAAGTATATGAAGGTACTTAACAAATTAAGAAAAAAGAAGGGACATAGATGAGGAGAGGCCCCACGATCTTAATTTTGATTACTATTTCAGTGGGTATCTCCTTTATCCGATTGCATTGTGAAAATTATTATTAAGTACCAGGGTGTTTCAGCATGAATTTCTGATCTGTCGGTCTAAATTACCTTCTAATTTTCTAAAGAAGATATGTATTCACAAAATTTTATAACAAGACTATTTATATAGCAAATCTAAAAAGCTTCCGGAATTAACTTAAAGATTCAAATATTACCAATAAATTGAAATTTTCTCTAGAGCTAGGCAATTACCAATTGATAGAGAAGAAACGGAGGTAGTAGTTGTATATTTCATCTCCTCGGCTGAAACTATCTGCAGCTGTTGTACGTTGGAACTAGCCCGATATGTACGAAATTTTGCTCGTACAGAACAGGAGGCTTAAAGTTATCTGTGTTTAGTTGTAACTATGATCCACATCAGGGATTAAAAGAATGTTGTATGAGAAACCACAGTTATCAATAATCTCAAAATAATACTCAAGTTTATTCAGTAATCAAGTCTGCCCAAAATTTGTAGAGGACAACCAATATATGGGAAGCTAGAAAAACTCCTAAACAACTTAAATTTTAAGCTAGATAAGCCCTCTAAAAGATAGATACACCTAACAGATAACTAATGATCTTTGGGATAAAGATAACTTCTAACAATTTTATATTGCTATTGCGTAATGATCTGGATAGAAACTAAATAAATTTAACTGGGTAATGATCCTCCATCTCTCAGATAATAGCCTGTCTAGTTGTCCATACCTCAGTCACTGTCTCTCTTTCATGGTCTTAATTATCCCAGCATGCCATTTCCCATAACATTTATGGGAAATTTTTTCTGGTCACTGAAGTTTTTTATTTGCATTTAACTTCTTAATGTCAAATATACTCATTCACACTTAGTTCGGAATCTGCAAATGAAAGCAGTGTTTTATTTTTGATCAGTTATTGCTTTCATGCAGGACAAGAGTCTAGCCTCCTCCAAAGTCGCTATTTGCAGCTCAGTGAATTGATTACAGAAGACATTGTTTGGGTTGACGAGGTGAATTGTTTGCTTGACGCAACATGTTATATTGAGAATTGCAAAGTTGTGGGTCTTGACTGTGAGTGGAAACCTAATTACATAAAGGGAAGTAAACCAAACAAGGTAATTCTTCGATCATCTTTTCCCTCAATATTATTAATACAAGTTCTGAAAAGTTGCTACTTCACTTGAACTTCATTATATTTTCCCTTTCAGAATCCTATTGGTAATTATGTTTAAGGAAACAACTATGCATGCACGTAATGTTACAACTATCATCACAACAATCTGTTTTTCAGCTACCTTGTACCAAAAAGCAGAAACCTCCTCTTTCTAGTTCTCTGTGATTCATTATTTAGTTCCCATGTAAGAACTTGTATGGCCTGTTAAAAGCATGCAACCACTGGATGCATTTAAACAATTTGTAAGGTGCTTGGTTGGTGTCTAGCTCATCATGGCCTCAGTCAGTATCAAAACCTCAAACATATCCGAGGTGTATTAGGCACCAGAAAATATGTATCATATACATCACCATATTATATTCTGGAATACTATAATTTGACCTATGCTCGTAATCGAACTTTTAATGCACCGCCTTCATCAATCTTCAAATGGTGTTTCACCTGAAACATGCTAGTAAGAACATCTCCAATAGTAAAATCACAAATTAGCTAAATTTTAATTAGTATAAAATTTAACTAAGTGAACTTTTAGTGTTTGCTCCAATAGTGTAATGTATTTGACATAACCTTGTAGTGTACTGTATTTGACATAATTCGTTAAATTATAGTAGGAGAGAGGACACAATTTGTAACTAGCTACTAGCAGAGAGCAGGACACATAATATATAAATTATTGAGTTACTAGAAAATGACCCGTGCCCGTAGGGCACTGTAGATATATCTATATAAATTGAAAAAAAGACGTCCACCTGTATTTCATTTTTGTAGAAAATCAAATTTAAAGTGAACGCTACTTTAAAATACTATTCTAGGTACGATTTCATTTTTAATATATACTTAATTATTTATTTAAACATATATAACTTTTGTGACAAAAGATAAATAATGAAAATCATTGTTGTCGAAAATCAACATTTTAAAGTGAACGC
The DNA here is from genome assembly GCA_023055425.1 of Linanthus parryae. Taxonomy (NCBI): domain Eukaryota; kingdom Viridiplantae; phylum Streptophyta; class Magnoliopsida; order Ericales; family Polemoniaceae; genus Linanthus; species Linanthus parryae. The sequence continues at coordinate 8,622,567 of JALGPY010000002.1, forward strand.
GACCTTAAAATACTATTCTAGGTACGATTTCATTTTTAATATATACTTAATTATTTATTTTAAAAAATATAACTTTTGTGTACAAAAGATAAATAATGAAAATCGTGTTCGAATAAGTAGTTAGATAAGGGAGGAATTTCAGAAGATATGGAAGTATCTTATCTTTATTAATAGCTGTAACTAAACAAATTTTAATAATTTATGTGTAAGGAAAAAGATTCGTTAATCAACGGATCAAAATGTCTCGAGACATTTCTTAAGATTTAATGGTCAAGATGTTTCTGTTGGCACTTTTTGGAGGGAAACACCTAGCTGATTTATTATATAGATTTAGCTAGCCCATTGAAGCTCATTATTTGTTCTGATCATGTATATTATAACTAAACAAACTTTTTACCTATCCCGCTGGAGATGCTCTAAGTGTTGTTCAGTGGAAGCTCATATATGGTTATTATTTCAATTTATGGCCTTCATGCATGATTATATTTTGGCATGTGGAACATGTTTAGAAACATTACAGAGCTCCACTTGTGGAACCTGACATAACGTGAATATGCATCAGATGATTTCCTCTAAAACTTTATTTTGAAATAACATGCTTTCATAATTTGTCTTACTTGTTAGCGTGCAATTGCTCTTAGAGATAGAGTGCACCGCTCTCTCATTTAGGGTGTTGTCGTCCTTCCTGATTTTTGCAATAAGTAACCAATATAAGGTTGTAGAGTGCCGAGACAAGGTATTGATAATTTGGGAGGAAGATGAAACTGCATCTGCGAGGTAAGCTCGGCAGATGCAGAAACATGTTCAAAAGAATTGTGTTAGTGAACTCGAAGGAAGCTTACTACAGCGTGGGTAGTCTAATCTGTGCTGGAGAAACATCGTCCTTGAGAAAGCCACTCTAGGGCATGTTTGTTTCTTCAAGTCTAGACTCGCAGGTAAACACAAACAAGGTGTAAAAACCAAAATTTAGTTAAACTTCAAAAGACGTGTCGTCGCTCAAGCATAGTAACTGGAACTGTCTATAATTGTATTACCAATTTGCTCCACTTAAGCTCTTTTTCTAGATGATGAAGCAGCATGTCTTGATGGAATTATTTAATATAAAGCTGATATTTGAGATTATGTGGATAAATGATGCGACAAGCATCGAGATAGTGTTAATGAGACATTGAAACTTAAGTGATAAAAAATGAGCTAGATAAAAATGAGAGGGGGAATGTTGCTAATGCAAGACCGCTTAACTCAGTTGAGCTCTAAATATAGCATGAAAGTTTTGATGAGGTAGGGAGCAAAAGTTAGGTGACAAGTGACAACTCAGGATGTCAATACTATGTGTATCCTGCCTTGCGACATTTACACTCCAGTTATGGTTTCTGATTCCCGATGAACAATGCATATAAGCTATTAGTCTTACCACCCAATACCACTAATTCAACTTTCAAGAAGTTGCACCCAGGTCCTTCAGTGTACAGTTTGTTGCATTTTAATCTCTTGTGTGACACATAGGATACCTTCTCGTTACTCTTGTAGTCTTGTCCCCCAATCTGCAGTTTTTTTCCTCGCTGTCATCCATATTTTTGCTAGTACTGCTTCACGTTTCCAATCATTTACCGTGATCTTTTTCATCAAACACAAAGTTGGCTTCCCAACATTTGCTTTTCGTCAATGTCCTTTTTTTATGCGATGTACTCTTATCTTTAGACCTCACCAGTGTGCTATATAGGTTCTAACGTTCCACGAACACAACAAAAGAATCTCTTGGTTCTTTCTGTATTTTTTCACTTTTTCTAGGCCCTGACTACATTACTAGAGCAACGTTGTGTTGACACTAATTCACTACGGCAGAAACTACAGTCTATTAATGCTCACTCTTGAGTCTACACTTGATGTAAGCCAAAAGGCCGAGAAAGGTATCACTCTTGAGTTGGAATACAGAAATATTCACCGGTTGTGTTATCCAATGTCGGCTTGCTTATTTCTTTTAAGTCTTTTTGCATTTCTCATACATGCTATTATGCTTTGATACCACCTGTTGGCTTTCCATCTAATTGATAATAACAGCTCACTTTTATATTTATTTGGAAATGCTGCATTCATGGATTATATGTATGATATATATATATATATTTATATTTGTTTGTCTTAATTGATGGCTATAATGTTTTAAAACATGTAAATAATCTCCTTTGGTATTCTTTCCAGATTGTATTTTCTTTCTGTCGGCAGCCTGATTCTTTCTGTCCTGCAGGTTTCCATCATGCAAATTGCATCTGAAAAGAAGGCTTTTGTCATTGATCTCATAAAGTTGTCTGAAGATGCGCCTAGTGTTCTTGACAACTGTCTCAGACGCATTATGCATTCTCCCAAAGTTCTAAAACTTGGTATGTGGTGTTTCATTGTTTATTCGCTGCTCTGCTTTCTCACTCTTCATATAGTCAATACTAAAATTTGTTCTATGTTTCAAAGAATATGCTTTTACATGCTTCCTGCAAATACTTCTGACTCATAGGTTCAGGATTGTCCACTAGAAATTGGGTTTTGGGTTTTTAATCTTACGCTTTTACTTCTTTCATGTGTGTTCCTATTGGATAAAACTTTAGTTAGTTTGGTCTTTCTATATATTAAGTAGTGCCTTTCAGATGATAGGTTCAGAATTCCAAAGAAATCTCGTTTTATTAGCATGCCTTTAGGAATCTATTGTTCTCCAGGCTACTATGGGGGCATTCAAAAGTAACGAGTGTCTGTTCTCTCCAGGATATAATTTACAATGTGACGTGAAGCAGTTGTCTCATTCTTACGAGGAGCTTGAATGTTTCAAGCATTATGTGATGCTTCTAGATATCCAAAATATTTTTAAAGAACCGCGGGGTGGTCTATCCGGGCTTGCTAAGGTAACTCATCTACATAACTCTAGCATGCTTTCTGGTCTCATCATTACTTGTTTGCAAGTTTTATGCGGTTGAAACCTTGTGCCTTTTGCTAGTGCAATGGGGATCGCTTAAATTTGCATCTTTTTTTTTTATTTGATTATGGTTACTATTTCTTCTGCCCTGTTTTATGAAGGTTAAATTTTTATCCACGCTGAGTTTCTTGACTATTGTTGCCCGTGTTTTTTGTTTTCTGTGGTAATAATCCACCAGAAAATATTAGGTGTTGGTTTGAACAAGACCAGAAGAAACAGCAACTGGGAGCAAAGGCCACTGAGTCATAATCAAGTATGTATTTGCTGTTCGTATTATTAACCTTTTAACTGCTTCTGAGAGAATGAAAACAAGTTTTCTTTGAAGCTCTTTAAATATGCAGATACTAGAGTTACTGTGCTATAACTTGTATGTACGTTACTTAGAATGAGAAGAAGACATGAAGAATAGAGATTCATATACAACCTTAGACACCCATATTATGGACGAAGCCACTGTAAACAGCAAATTATTCTAAAAAGGACCAGAACTAACCAGCTACTCTCTAAACTTGAACGTTTGAACAAAATACACACACACACACACACCATCAGGCAGAAGCTGCCTCGTAGAGATACCTGGAGTGGTCTTGGTAGGTTTATGTTATGTTGCAAGGCTTCTTGAAATTCTAAAATATATACTTCTATAGTTGAGAGATATTCTTTTTCAGCTTCTAAGCAACCCACAAATGCAGCCTTTTGGTTGCGAAGACTCGATAACAATGCTCCCTCCTTCATGGTATGAATGTCCCATTTGACTTTTAACGAATCAGAAAATGCTTTTTACTAGGAATATTTACAAAATTGTCCTTCGTGGTACACCGACACGCCTATTCTTGCGAAGTGAAAACTAAGAATTCAAAAGGTGCAAAGAGACCTTTAGGAAACGATTTTCATTTTAAGATTCAAACCAGTTGTATCATACAGAGAAAAAATTTAGATATAGCAAAGGATTTCTACCTGAGGCATCGTATTAGTGCTATCTGTTTACATTTCTTGCGAATTCTCTAATTCTTGAAATTGTGGCAGCTTGAATATGCTGCTCTGGATGCTGTTGTTCTCGTTCATATATTCCGCCATGTGACCAATGTCCGAACTCATTCTCCGCCTGCAGAGGGAACTGAGGAGCATCCAAAACTTGAGTGGAAGTCCTATATTGTAAGTACAGATAAATAGTGAAATCATGATGTTTCTGAAGTAGGCCAGAAACATAGTTTCGTATTTCTGAGTGTAGAAATTTAAATGGTCCTGGGAAAATTTTATACTAACTAGACCTCTTTGACCTATCAAAAAATAGTTTCGCAATCCTTTAGGATCAATGTCATCTAGGGTTTTTCCCCTCCAACTTACCAGCACTTTGCCGATTACTGTGCAGGTTTCGCACATGGATAAACCAAATAAGCCCTCAAAAGGAAAGAAAAAATGAAGCCTGGTGTCGAGACTGATCAGCGTGTGCAGTTGCTTAATCAATGGTGTCGAGTGTTTCTGTTTTCTTAAGTTCTCCAAAGTAGTTGAAGAAACTTGTTTTAAATACTAGTTCCTGCTGCTGCTAATAATAAGTGCAAGTGTACACAATGGGAAGTTGCATTGTGGGAATAAGCACATATGTTCATAGTTGGAAACCTGTAGTAGTGGTAGTAGTCTTTGAACAACTATACCTTCAATGTAGAAGTAAAAACCTTTTGCGGATTCCATTTGATTCTGTCCCATGATGTTTGATGCTAGAAGTGAAAACCAAACTAGGTTGTGCTTATTGTGCTTACCTGTGAGATCGTGATGGATGGTTATGGTCATCTCAAGTTACACACACTTGTGTGTATCTTGATGCTTGTTAATCTTACTTGTAAAGTAGGATTAGGCATTCGACCCCTAAACCTGATCCCTAAAGGCGAACTTTATAAGCTTGGAAAATTTGAGGTTCCTCTGTCATAGCTCAAGTTATGGTCATATGCTAGTTGGCGATCTGGGTCTCGAGTTGTTATTTGAGGAACATATGGTCCTCCTGAGAAGTGCTAGGTATTCCACCATTATCTCCAACTCATCTCCCACCCAAATGCGAAATTGACAACGTGGATACTCATTTGGCATGCTTGTATTTGTATAGAAGGAAGGTGAGAGATAAGTTGGAGAAATTGGTGGGATCCCTAATATTTCTCTGGTTCTCCTTCATCGGTGACATTCAGTTTGTGACCGTTAATGGCCACATTTGACCATGTTTGATTTATGGTTGTGATTAAGCTACTAAAAATAGCAGCCATCGTAATTAGCTCTCCTCCACATATCTACTATACATAAACCCGCCTTTGATTTCTATTTTTTTCCCTTTCCCCAACCAAAGCGAGAAAACGAGGAATGGATGGATTCACTATCCCTTACCACAGGAAATATGTGAAGGCAAGAGGAGAGCATCACATCATCACTGACGTGCCCTATTTCAGTCATCATGTCATCACTGAAGCACCCTATTCAAGCCGGCCGGTTGTTGTTACGGCACCGGCTGGTACGTGCCTGAGACGGGGCAAGCAGCCGTCGAGGAGGTCATTTTTCAACGGGGCGAAGTTGAAGAGGAGGAGAAGGATCGCTGCGTACAAATGGTACGCCGTGGAGAGCAAGATCAAGGGTTCTTTTAAGAAAGGGATTCATTGGTTCATGCGCAGGTGTTTGCGTCGTGTTTAGAGAGAACAGTTTGGTGAAGAAATGGTTTCTGCCTTCTGTAAAAGATGCATCTAAACATCATATCTTCAACCCTTTTCTTTCTTTTTTCTCTTGACACCTCGAAATATATATCTTCAACTCCATATGTGTGATTATACTGAAAATTTATTTACGATTCCTTGTGTGATGTTTGGGTTGTTGAAATCTTAACCTAAACATCCTCAATACGTTGTGGGAATATACTACCCCAAAATATGACACATCTTATGGAACATGAAACAATTCTTTCAAACAGATACAAGCATGAGAGAAAAATGCTAACCACTGATGAAATTGGTCGTGTTTATTCTTGAAATGTGCGTTCTAAACATGTTCATTCTTTTTATTCGGTAGTGCTCTCAGGCAAGGTAATCCATAAGTCATGAACAAAACTCAAATTATATCCAATACTATTCGGCCTGTTTAACTAAGGTTGGCCAACATGTTGATCAATCAATCTTGATATTATCAACCACTTCATCGGACAAGTATGATATAACGAAAAAAATGCATACCCCTCCTTTTTTTTTTTTTTTTTTTTTTTCCAACCGAAAGTCAATTTCATTAATGGGCTATCACAGCCCAAAGAAAAGATCAAACGATCATACAATCAAATTATTGACTGCTCTCTTAGCACAATTATGAGCAAGCCAATTACCAGATCTTCTTAAAAAGAAAAAAACACACTTCTCAAATGAAGAGGCCAAAGTCATACAATCAAATAAAATCTTCTCAGCATCAAAACTTGAGATCTTCCCTCCATCATTCAGAAAATCAATGGCCAATTTTGAGTCAGAGCAAATCAACACTTTTCTGAGATTTTTCCTTTTTGCAATCAGCAAAGCTCTCCTAATAGCCAGGCATTCCAACACTAATGGACAGCTGATATAAGCAATTGGGATTTCATCTTCAGCAATAACTGTGTCCTTGCACCACTCAATAATACCAATGCCCCCACCTCTCTTGAACTTGTCCACTGCTGCATCACAATGAAAAGATTCATCAAAGTCAAGCTGATTTGGAGCTTGGATAACCACCTCACTGTTATCAGCCTTCTGGGGATTGCAGTTCATATCAAAAAATTCATAGAATTTATGAGTGGCCTTAGCCAATATTTGCTGAGGAGACCAACAGATTTTGTTGAAAATAAAATCACACCTTGCTCTCCATATTTCCCAACAGATGTATGCAATAAGGCCCAAAGCTTGATCTCTGCTTTCAAAACATTCATGGAGCTCCACCACTTTAAACCACCAATTCTGAATAGACCCCGGATTTGAGATAGCAGCAACACCTCTAAAAGGGGATAATTTCCAAACATGGTGTGCAGAGTTGCAAGAGACAAGAGCATGTAAATCACATTCAGCACAGTTACCACACATTTCACAAATTTCTGTCTGCAGATTACAACCTCTTCTTTTTAAAGCAGCTGCTACAGCAATACTCCCACTTAATAATTTCCACAAAAAGTTTTTTATTCTTGGCTGAACCTTCAAACCCCAGATTTGCTTCCAGAAAAACTTCCTGCTGCATTCACCTTCACATAACTGCACATCACTTCTTCTATTCAAACAATCAGTTAGCTTCTTCTTGGCCAAAAAACTGTAAACTGTGCTAACTGAAATCTCCCCATTAGATGAATGATGCCAAATTTTCTTATCATCACATAGCTCAGAGCCAATTGGTATTGATAGGATCAGTTTTGTCTCATCTTTGCAAAAAAGTGATCCAACTAAATCAGCTTTCCACCTCCTTGTATCAAAATCAATTAAACTTGCCACTTTTTCAAAATCAACAGATTGAGGTTTGGGGGAATTAATCATGAAGCCATCATCTCTTGGTAACCATGGATCTCCCCAAATGTTTACAGATTTGCCATTTCCAATTGCCCATCTAAAGCCTTGCAAAATTACCTTTCTACCCTCAATCAAACTTCTCCATGACCAAGAGCTTCCTTTGGGGACTTTAGCATTCCAGAAACTACAATCTGGAAAAAATTTTCCTTTAAAAATCTTTTTGAACAATGAGGCTTTCCCATTCATCAATCTCCAGGCCTGTTTGGCTAACAGAGATAGGTTAAAGAGATGCAGATCTTTAAAACCAAGCCCCCCTCTTGACTTCTCTTGACAAAGAAATTCCCAGCTTCTCCAGTGAATTCTCTTTTCTTTTTTACTATGATCCCCCCAATAAAAATTAGCCATGAGTGAGTTCAAATTATCACAAACTTTTTTAGGAAAAATGAAACAGCTCATGGCATAAGTAGGCAAAGAAGCTAGGGAAGATTTAATCAAAACTTCCTTACCAGCAGAACTGAGTAGAGAGTTGTCCCATCTCTCCAATTTAGATTTGATCTTCTCATTGATAAAGTCAACTGTCTTTGACTTTGACCTGCCAATAATTGCTGGGAGACCCAAATAGTTACATCCTGCCAATTCTTTGCTGATGCCTAAAAAGTCTTGAAGGAAGCTTTTCAACAAACTGCTGGTGTTGGGACTGAATAGACAATGAGACTTCTCTCTATTTATGGCTTGTCCTGAAGCTTTCTCATACAATTTAAGCACCATGTTGATAGCACTGCAATCAGGGACTGTGGCCTTGCAAAATAAGATAGAGTCATCAGCAAATAAGAGATGATTCACTGAGGGACACTTCTTTGCAATCTTCACCCCAGAGAACCAATTTCTCTCTTCAAAACTTTTAAGTGTGGCAGATAAACCCTCAGCACAGAGAACAAATAAGTAGGGAGAGAGAGGATCTCCCTGCCTGATGCCTCTGCTAGGTTTAATAAAGTCACTGATCTCTCCATTAATGTTAAGCTTAAAGCTCACAGATTTAATACAGGACATTATCCAATTGATCCATTTGCCACAAAAGCCCATCTTTCTCATAATCAGCTCCAAGTAACTCCATTTAACTCTATCAAATGCTTTATACATGTCAAGCTTTAAAGCTACCCAGCCATCTTTGCCATTTCTCTTATTCTTAATCCAATGGATAAGCTCTTGAGCTATCAATATGTTATCAGTTATCAGTCTATTGCTCACAAAGGCACTTTGATTATCAGATATAAGAGCATCAATGATTTTCTTGAGCCTATTAGCTAGTGTTTTGGAAAGAATTTTGTAAATTGTGGTACACAAGCTAATAGGCCTATAATCCTTCACATAAAGGGGAGATTGTACCTTTGGGATCAAAGTGATGTGGGTAATGTTGACACTTTTGAGCAGCTTCCCAGATTTATAGAAGTCTCTAACAGCATCACAAACATCCTTTCCAATCACATCCCAATATGTTTGAAAGAATCTGGCAGTGAATCCATCATGTCCTGGAGCTTTATCTGGACTGAGAGAGAAGCAAGCTTCTTTGATTTCTTCAACTGTAATCTCCTTTGTAAGCTCTGCATTCATTTCTCTAGTCACCACCTTCTTCACATTTCCAATTATAGGCCATGGATCAAAGGTATCCTCATCCATAAAAAGATTGGAGTAGTATTCATAAAATACTGTTTTCAATTCATCATTGCTTGTACACCACCTCCCCTCTTTGTTGAAAACCCCATTTATGCTGTTCCATTTCCTTCTTTGATTGACTCTAGCATGAAAGAAGGCTGTATTTTGATCACCAGCCTCAAGCCAGTCAACCCTAGCCTTCTGCTTCCAAAAGGATTCATCTTCAGCCCAGAGAGAATTCAGCTCAAGCTCAAGACTATGGAGGAGATAGGTGTCTGCATCTAGTCCCTGTTTTCTGATCAGCTGCACTTCTTCTTCTTTTTCTTCAATTTTCTTCTTCAACCCTCTCCCAAATGATCTGCTCCACTTCTTCAATTTCTGTCTGCAGTTAGCTAACTTGCTTGTAACTTTAAACATTGCTGTCCCTAAGGGATTCAAACTCCAAGCATTCTCCACCACTCTCACATGTCCATCCTGTTTGGTCCACAAAGGATCAAATCTGAATGGTTTAAGCACTCTTCTGTGAGCAGTGGATTCTGTGTTGAGAAACAATGCTGCATGATCTGATCCAGAGCAGAGAATATGCTCAATGGAAGCCTGATGATAATGGCTAATCCATTGATGAGAACATAATGCTCTGTCAATCCTCTCTTCAATGCCATTGTAGCCCTCCCTTTTATTCCACCATGTGAATGGATAGCCCCTGAAACCCATATCAATTAAATTGACATCATTCATAAACTTGTTCAACATCTTACAAGAAGCAACACTTCTAACAGATCCTCCTCTCTTTTCTCCTGGATCTGTAATATCATTAAAATCACCCCAGATCAACAGCTTTTCCATACAATTGTGGGCATAATCATGGAGGCTATTTAGCTGGCCCTGCCTTGCTGCATCATTAGTACTCAAATACACAAAAATAATATGAAAGGGGGAGCTCTTTTCCACAATTTCCACATGAAGAAAGAAACTGCAGTATTTTAGAATTTTGACAGAAACTTCTTTAGACCATAGTACTCCCAAACCACCAGAAAGCCCTTGTGGATCGATCCACAAACTGTGAAATTTCCCAAAACAACTATACTTTCTCCACATGAACATGCTGCTCTGTTTAGTTTCACTTAAGAACACCACTTCAGGAGCAAGAAGATGAGACATCCTCTTGAATTGACGAATTGTCAAGGCTCTACCAGCACCTTGACAATTCCACGCCAATAGCCTCATTGGGCACCGGAGGGCCATTCTGGGCTGGCTTCCTCCACCCTGAAGTTGGTTAGAAAAAGATCAAATTGAGTGTTTTTAATCTTCTTACCTTCACCTTGATCACTGAGATACCCCCCATCAATGTCCATATCCGATTCTCTTCTCTTCTGCGCCCCCTTTGACAATGAATTATGAGCCGATTGTTTGCATCTCTGAGACGCAGCTTGTCTAGCCCTTCTTTTCCATGTTCTTTGATTGCCTCTCTGTCCTGCGCTTGAGGGTTGTGAATAGCTGAGATCATCTTTGCTTCCGTCAGCCGAGACTGCCTCTAACTCCCCTTCCCCAATTCCTTTATTGGATGAACTAGGGTTTTGAGATTCATGATTCTCAGTACCAATTTGATGAGATACTTCACATTGAGCATTTCTCCCGGCTGTTGCTGGATTATTAGATGATGGGCTTGGTATAATCTTAACAGGCCCTCCTAAGTTAAGAGAGGCCTGCAAATGGGCCAGATCTGTGATTTGGGCCTCCAAAATTGGTACCTCAGTTAAATGTAATTCCTCCTGGCCCAATCTGAATTCCTCCCTGATTTTAAATTGTTCAAAATTCCTCTTTTCCCTCTCAACTTCAATTCCCAGACAGCTTTCCACGCGGGCATTAACTTCCTTCTCCACGCTAGCATCGATATCCTCCTCCCCAATGACATTGATTATGTCTGTTTTACTGGCTTTGGAAAGGGACAAAACTTCCTTCGACCTTTCGGCTGTCTCCTGACTGTTCAGCTTCTCCGCCGGATCACCACCGTCGCCGTTGGTTCCACCAGCCTTCGAACCAGGAACAGAGCCATTTTCCGGCAGGGCCAGAAAAGATTTTTTAGGAGCTATGGCAGCAAGTGTTCTTCCTTTCTGGATTGCTTCAGCTCTTAGATTCTTTGGCGTGAATAGCTCCGTCATGCTTTTCGCTCTTAAACTCGAATCAAACTGATTCTCTCGAGCTATGCCTTCTGCCACATCCGCCATCTTCTCCGAGCAAAATTTTTCATCGTGCCCAATGACACCACAATAAAAACACATGAATGGGAGCCTTTCATATTTTAGCTTGACCATCACCGCGCCAATTTTCGGGAATTTGATTCTCATCTCCTTAAGTAAAGGCTCTGTAACATCCCATTCAATTTTTATTCTTGCAAATTTACCTTCCGCCGAGGATTTTTGAGGAATTTTAACCTCCAGAATAACTCCTAGCCTCTTGCTCATCTTCCGAATGATGTTCTCCGTGAGATAGATCGCAGGCCAGTCCCAAACCTGTATCCATAGCGGAGATCTATTTAACGACGCCGAGGATAACCCTTCTTCCGGGTTCCATTCCGATAGTACCAGGAGCTGATTATTAAAGAACCATGGACTTCCGTTAATGATTCTAATCATATCTTCTTTGTTTTTGAAGAAGATCTGATAAGTTTTCTCCCCCACTTCTTCAATACATAGGTCCTCCGGGGAGTTCCAAACTGACAACATTGTGGACGTTAAACCAGTTAAGTTAACCGGTTTGCACGTATAGATTTTACCCAGAAGACTATTTGCGCAGTCTTTCAATCTCCCACTTACGTCTTCTTCTTCAATCACCAGATCAAAATCATCTTCTGAGTTCAAGTTGAAGTTTTCCAATTTACTGGTGACTTCCTCCTGCTCAGAAGCAGGAGTGGAACTGCTGGTTTCAGAGCCATCACGAGATTAATTACCACTCATAGTGCTAGAATGGTAAAACAGAGACTACCAGAGTGTGAACAGAATGGGTAGAGAAGGATTAGATTTGAGGAAGGACAGGGAAAGGAGACACGGCGAGATCTTGCCGAAGCAAGATACATAAAACTCAAGTAGAGTACTTTCTCTCTCTAGCAAAGCAGAGAACCTCTTAGAGATAACTATACCCCTCCTTTTATTAGCAGTTATGTTTGACTTATTGATCACTTTGATTAGATGATTTGATCAATCAAATAATATAAAACTTCGCTATTTAGGAAATGACACTTCCCCTATTTTGGGCACACTAAAGCGGTGGAAGCGGCATTTCCCAAGTTAGAAGGTGTAAAAGTGATTTTGTGTCAAACCCGAGTGGGTGAAAGTGTATTTTGATTACAGGTAAAAGACACTTTCACCCCCTTAGGTTTGATGCGAAGACACTTTTATCCCTTCTTGTTTGAGAAATGTCACTTTCACCCATTTTGTCTTCCTAACTTCAAGACACAACCCGTGACTATGTCACATCATACTCCAAGAGAGCAAAATTATCCTTGAACCTACTATAGTGACTGATAACCGCTCCCATACCAACTATGTTACAAGGAGAATGTAAATATTTTAAAATTTAATAGACAGAAGGGATGAAAGTGTCTTTGCATCAAAACTTGAAGTGGTGAAAGTGTCCTTCACCCCATAGTTATTTATTTTATTAAATTGTATTTATTTATATGGTACAAAAAGTTTAGAGAGAGGGGAGGTTGCCTCATCTTAGGGTCTTAGTGTCTTACCTACAGCTCACCCACCACGAGAGACCGCCATTAGCGGCACATGAACCCGCCTTGCAAGGAGACGAGCCTTACCAACTCAAGGTGGCAATGTGGGCTGACCCGCGGGTGAAAATGACTTGGCCCGGCCCCCTACCTCAACTCGGCCCCTGCACGGCCCCCCAACCCACAGCCCAACTAACCCCCTACCCGGCCCCAGCCCGGCCCGTGTCTAGTTTGGCACACCCTCCAACCGGGCCTGGCCCACTCAAAAAAGCCTATTTTTTATTTTATTTTTATTTTTATTAGTTTTTAAAATTGGCCTCGGCCCGTGTGGTTCAAATTCTGTACGCCCTCACCTGGCCCGTACCCGACCCGCTCCACCCTCCGACATGACCCGTACCCGACCCGCTCTCTTCTTTTTTTCGAGTGCTCGTGTGCGAGTGTTGGCGGAGTAGATAGATAAATATATTCACAACATGGTTCCAAACAACTGGAACGTGTGAACACTATACACCACAAGAGGTGTACCCGCTCTCTTCTGACATGGCCTAAACCCGGCACACTCTCACCTTGAATACCAACTCAACCATCCCTTATACTGGTATGTTACATTTATTTAATGTCACAAAAGTCCAACCTCCAATCGAGGTGGGCTGGGGTATTTGCATCTATATTATTAATTAGGACGGTTGACTTTAAAATGTCTTTTAGACCGTTAGATTGAATTAACCCCAGCCCTTAGATCTCACCTACCACCCACTTAACTACCCACTACTCAACTACCCACTTAATTACCCACTCATTTTATCATAATTATAAAAAAGGGGCTTCATTTGTTCTGATTATTTAATACAATTATTTATGTTGTCTTCATTTTTCTGCCCATGTTTGAAGATGAAAATACTCACTTTATTTATGACATTACAATTCCTCAAAAAAAAAAAAATTATGACATTACAATAAACGTGTTTTTGGGGTAGTGCCCTCGGACACGGGCAATCCCCTAGTATTCTAAATTTTATAAAGCGGCCCAATTAAATATGTCCGGGCCGTAAATTATAGAACCAGTTCAACTAATTGGGCTGCGGAGAGTTTGGTTAGAGTGGATTGGGCTCACCCATTGTGTCGTACGTAGTCACCCCCGTACGGCGTAAATCAGAGCGGGAAACGAAGAAGAGAGAAGGAGAAAGAGGAAATGGACGACGACGAGGAGTTGGAGATGGAGAAGGTTCGATTGCTAAGCTTAGCACTCGATTTCGGTTTCGACGAAGAATCGTCTAAAAAGTGCCTCGACCGTCTCGTTCAACTCTACGGTACAAACCCTAACTCAACTCTCACCAATTTCACAATCGCCTTCTTAAACTGCATTCATTAGCGGACTGTTGTGCTTTTTAAAGCTCTGTTTGTGGATAAATTAGGTCTCTTTGAAATGATTTTTGAGAGATTTGCTAGATGCTAGAAGTTTACTGTTTGGTTATTATTATGAATTAAAGCGAAAAAATCATCTGTTTTGTGGAAAAGAAATGTAATTGCTACTGTAATCTGCTTGATGAAGCTGTAACTGTTAAATGATAAAGTTCAGGGTAGTTTTTGTATTTAGGAAAACTGTTGGGGTTTTTATGTAATTAGCTCGATCTTCATTTGTGTTAGTAAGTTTGTTATGTTTTCCCTCCTTTCCGAGATAGGTTAAGTGTGTGTAATGTGATACAGAGTTTGTTGATGAGAATCTTAACCTTCTCTCTCATCTTCGTCTTCCTCTCTTCTGTTTCTTAGAACCATCCCTTACTGCTGTATAAGAGCATGTCATTTGTGCGAAGAAGATGAAAACTATTGTGTGCGAATACTTAGATTTAGGCTCCCTTTGGTTGGTAGTAAAACATTTTCCTGTAAAACGTTTTCCCTTGTTTTGGTGTTTTGGTGCTGTTTGGTCAGACGTAAAATATTCTCTTTGTAAAATGTTTTCCCTCAAATGATGTAAAATGATTTACACATTTCAACTCCGTAAGCCATTTTCCGTAGAGTGAAGGAGCACAACAACTCATACTCAGGGGCGGATCCAGAAATTTGGCCCGGTGGGGGCTAGAAAAAGTTTCAAGTTTATTGACGGTTATTTCGATAAATTTTGAAGTATGTAATGGTCAAAATAACAACTTAAATAGATTGCTGAGGTGAATATGTAACACGAGTGGGGGCTAATGTAATTATATTAACGGAATGTAGGGTAAATATTGTTAATATCAAAACTTGAATGGGGTTAATATAATAAAATAAACAAAATCTAGGGTGAAAATTGCAAATTTCAAAATTTGAGTGGGGGCTATAGCCCCCACTTGTCTCCATATAGGTCCGCCACTGCTCATACTAACACCTCCACCATTAATAACCACCAATACCATCTACTTCCACCGCCACCCATCGCTGCCATTGCGCCCACTGTTTTGGCAAGTGTCAACCAAACACGAGAAAATAATTGAAGAGAAAACGTTTTCACACAAAATATTTTAAGCGTAAAATATTTCCCCTTGTAAAACATTTTACTGCGAACCAAACAGAGCCTTAGTGGCTGATTTCGTAGGATTGGATTTTTGTCCATCTGGATAAGTTTCTTCTAGAACATGGACTAGCTCAGAGTTTGTTCATCCTGCAGAGTTTTTAGTTTTATGTTCCAAGCAAGTTGCAGGGAATGATATTGTGTTAGGTGATGCATGAGTATATGTATATATCTCTAATTGGTTTTTAGTTACATTAACAAAGTCCGCTTTTGACAGGCTCGCTGACTTTAACTTCCTTTATTCATAGCACATGAAGTTTTCTGATGATTTTATCCTTTCACTCTTTCACTTGATCCGCGTCAAGCTTTATTTGTCATTTTCCATATTTTGAAATATTAAAAGAAAAAAAATCCGGGTAATAGTATTCAAATTCGTGGCGGTAAAGATCAACTATTAAGATGCAAAGGATAGAATTGGAGAGCATGAGAAATATAATTGCAGATTCTTTAAGTCTGTATCTTTCAAGTTGAGGTCTTACAACAACTGCCAAGCCATGGCGTTTTCTCTATGATGTTATTTGATATGTTAGGTTTTGAGATTTATCCCATTTCAAACCTTGTGTGCAGTTTATTAAGTTCTGTGCTACTCCCCTCATTGCCAGTTGGTTCTGAGGTGGAACCCCGCGAATTCCAACACTAGAATGAATATTATGTAATAGAGGGCCGCTATGCTTCACCCTTTTTCTCTTAACCCTCCAAGTTCACCTCCTACATGTCAAGATATGATTGTTGTAACTATTTATTTTAAGATATTTCTGTAATTACATCACCGATCAGATACATCCACATAAGGGGTGAACTTGAAGGGTGAAGAAAAAAGGGTGACGTTTAGCATTTTCCTATGTAAGAGCACTGCATTTCCAGTGGTATCATTTTGATGGATACGCAAAGGGATAAAATGAAGATTCTTCACATGTTGGTATCTCTAAAAAGTTGTCTAGAAAAGCAAAATGAAGATAACAATGAATGGGATAATGTGGAGAAGACTCGATCTGATCTTGCATTTCTAACAAACCATTGATTTTGGCGTTCTTCTTTTTGAAGGCAACGATGGTCGGGATTTTATCACCGTCGAGCACTGCGGGGATGATTTCCTGGCTGCATTGGCTGAATCCATGCAAGGAAGTGAAGATTGGGATGACGTACAAGCCATGGAATCAGAGGCTTGTGGTACTTTGTCCGATATATTTGAGAAGGAGATAACTAACAATTATCAAGAAAAAGAATATAGCAAGTCAAGAAATAATGTGCATGTTATAGATGACTCTCCCGATTCTGGGAAGCACCAAAGTTTTATGGAATTGGATTCATCAAGTGGCAGTGAAGATTTAGATTTCATAATTCCTAGCAAAAAGGATGTTGGATCTACTTCCTCCTCTCGTAATTTTAGAAGTACCCGTGGTTTGACTCAGAGTACTCTTGGATTCCAGTCGATATCTGAGGTTGGAATTCTTTCTTACAAATATGATTAACTCTTTTACCATCTTTTTCTATTTATTATGAAGACGCGATTCAAATCCAGAAACCATCATTTGATTTTGAAATCTACACTTTATATGAAGATGATATAATTGCCAAAGAAACATAGTATATGTACTAAAAGATTTCTCTAAACAGTTGAGTTTACTATTTTTTGGTCATTCACTATATGTACATGCCTCTGTGGTATTGTTGTGAAACGGATCAAACATTATCTGAATGTTTTTTCGAGAAAAAATTTCCAAATTAATGTTTGTCCTACTTTGAGTTGTGCACTAATTAATCTATGAGATGTCTTCTTTGTGCTCAAATGTTGCAGAATTGTAATAGTGGCACCGGTGAAGGTTCAGTTCCATCAATTTCTAGTGAAAAGAAAGGCTCCAGGGTTTCTGAAGATGGACAGAGAACTCTCAGCTATGAAGAGTTACAAGCTTTGGATGAAATAGAATTGGCAAATGTCGTAATATTTGGAAATTCAGCACTTCGGCCTTTGCAACATCAGGCTTGTCAAGCATCTCTGCGAAAACAGGATTCTTTTATTCTTATGCCTACTGGAGGTGGGAAAAGTCTATGTTATCAGGTCAGATTTGATTCATTATTGAACTCCATATCCTCTGAAGGTTTTTAATTTATGAGCTGGTACAATGTGGCCCGTTTCAACTTTCGTTCTCACTTATCTGCTTTTCTTTCAAAACTCTGCCTTCTGGTAAACCTTACTGGACCAATGTGCATTTTCTCATTTTGTAAACAGCAATTAGCATTAACAAGTACTCTTCTCTGGGATTGTTGTAGCATTCAGTAGTAGGTAGAAATAAAATTCATTTTATTAAATCATGTTGGGTATTGTGAAAATCTTGGAAGCATGAACACTGCAAAATAGGGGCCGCATCTGTGTCGGACACTTAGGAGACTTGGAATGTTGGACAACACTCCAAAATGTGTCAAACACTCCGACTGGTGTGTTCGTGTATTTTAGAGAATTTTATTAGATCGGACACTTGGAGCGACATGTTACGGACACTTAATAAGACACGGAGTCGCCCCTTTGTGTTTATTAGACTTTCACACGGGTTGTTTTATTTTAAATTTAAATGGGTTAAAATCTAATTAAGCTGAAGTAGATATAATATGTATGATTCATTGAGGGCTCAATATATGAAAAGGTTTCCCTTCTGATTGAAAAGTTCAAGCGAGGTTTTACGTTCTCACATGCAACAACTTCAAGGGTTTTCCTAGACACAGCTCGTCAAACTTGAACTTAAACTTAAACTTATCCTCTCTATCTTCTCATTGTTATACTTAATATATGCTTTTCATATTAAAGCTATAAATATTAAAGAAGTTAGAATCATTATTTTGTCATCTATAAGTATAAAAAGTCAAATATCTATAAAAAAGATCATAATAATGTTGAAGTACCCTGCCATGTCATATCCTCACATTTTAAGAAAATAACGTATCCCGTTTCGTACCGGACACCCGTATCCATATCCGTGCTTCTTAGGTGAAGAGTGCAAACACATCGCCACTGTGTTTCCTCTTTTGTTATTTTCTCAGGTTGTGCTCCGTGGTTTAGTTTGTCGAGTTCCAGTTATAGGTGAATAATATTCTGTACTCGACACTTGAGGAACAAGCCTTAGTGATCAGGAATACTGGTTGCACTTGTTTACTGGACACGATTATGTTTGGACTCCATGTATAATGAGTACAACTACTCCGTGAGTATACTTTAGCTGGTGACTGTAAGGTACTTCTATGTCGACGAAAATAAATTATTCATTCTATATCATACATTTTCTTTTACTTTGTTTCAAGTCTCTACTTTAATATCTCTCTTTTTCTGTCTTTTTTTTTCTTTGATTTTTTTGGTACAACTGTCGGCCAAAGCCCAAGTAAACAACAAGCTGAATTTTACTCAAACCTGAGCCATCAAGTTCCAAATGCTCTGCACAATCCGCAGGAGCAACATGTAAAACAAGTCTACCTAACTGAGTGAGAGCAGTCAATTTGCTATACAATCAGCAACAATGTTAACATCACGATTAATCCTTAATCTGGCCACTTGTGCTTTCTAAGAGCTGCTAAATCAACTTCACAGTAGAGGAAAAAGGAGAAGTACTATTCCCATATTGAATTAGAGACTAAGCCTCTAGTAAGTCTGCTTCTATCATGAAGTGAGACAAGTGTCTACGATGAGCTTCTTGAAGTCCTTCCAACGCTCTCCAGGGTTCATTATGGAGAACAGAATCAGTGTAGATGGCTCTGTTAAAAGCCGCAGCTTTGTTGTCCATTCCAGTCTCGGCAAACTCCCCCGATAACATGCTACTTGTTTTTCAAGAAAGCCTTATCTACATTGATTTTGTAGCAATTGACTGGAGGGAGTCGGGAAACCATTATAATCCCATTGGTTTTGTGAGAATTTGTTTGGGCTTTACCTGCGCAGAACCACCATCATTCTTCTAGCTTTCAAGATAGTAGCTGAAGCTGGCTGACTGGGTGTAACAATGTCCTGTTTGTGAGTATGTTAATTCTGCCACTGCCAAATATCACCAACAGCAGTCACAGACATGATTTCCTAGAGAGATCAGTAGCTCTTCCCTGAACCCTCTTCTCTTTAATGCTCAAATCCGCTGAATCTTTAAGATCCAGAGAAAAGAATCAACTCCAGCTAGAGGGGGGAAGTAATTGTTTCCAGGTTCTGGCAGCCGAATCACAGTCTTTGATGGCATGAGTGGTAGACATTGACTGAATTGCAGAAGGGACAACTAGGATCCTCAATTATACCCTCGAGCTTTCAATTGCTGAGTCAAGAGTCTTTACTGTATCTCATATCAACCAGAGACGACTCTTCCATCTTCGATTGCCTTGTTTTTTCCAGATATTCCTCCACCCTTCTTTGGAACCATGAGATAAGTACTATTAATAAGCTTCTACGCAGACGATACTGTGTATTTACCATGAGAATCAACCGACTAATAGGATTGTCCTGGGCTTCCTCATTACTGCTAATAAAGGTAACTCTCACGATATCTGGTATGGGAGGAGGTAACAGGTGTTTATGACGATGCATGTCCCAAGCCTTGTTATGATCCCTATAGTCACGAACTTTCTGAAGTAGGTGAGAGTCAGTTAGGTTGCAGAACAATATCTACCAGTCTGTCTATCTCAAAATAAACTTTCTTGTCATTACTCACATTCCATCCATCTCCTCCTTTCACTGTCATAGCACTTTCGAATATTTGCTTCCAGGAGCTGGAATGATAAGTTTGGGTTTATTACAACCCGAAGCTATAGGGGAGTAATACTTGATCTTGACTGCAATGATAAGCTTTGGGTTTATTGCAATTCGAAGCTATGGAGTCAATCTTCCATCCAGCGTTGGCTACCATAGGTTGGTTGAAGAACTGAAGATTGTGGAAGCCAAGTCCATTCATTACTACTGTTTGTATAGCATAACTAGGCAAAGCGACCAGAACTAATTAGAGTAAGTCCTTGCAGCCAATGAGTGGCTTGCCAACCTGAAAGTCTCTCCCTCACTTTATGAACTAACTACCCTAATTTGACTATATTATGCCTAGTGTGGAGGAGAAACATACCAAGATGCCAACCCAATCCCTGAATGAGACCAATGCCTGCTATTTAACTAAGCTCTCTTGCTTTAGTTCTGGCTATGCAGGGGGCAATCAGCATCTTTAGACTTGTGAAGATATATTGAGGGACCAGCAACAGTGCAGAAATACTTCAAAATATGTTTCTATCAGCTCATCTATTGGGGGTGGCCTACCGAAACAAGATTTAAGTCACCTGCAAAAAATAGGTGACAGATGGAGGAGCTGTGTCTAGAAATTCTCAGATTTAAGTCACCTGATTGATCTTTTTGGCTATAATCTCCATGATAAGAAGAAACAGGCAAGGAGAGATAGGATCTCCTTGCTTGAGGCCCCTCTAAGGATGAAAATTGTCAATTTTTTCTCCATTCCAAATGACATTGAAAGTGTTTGAAGTAACAGAATCCATGATAAGCCCAATTGGTGTGGATATTCTACTGAAAGAAAATAGAATGGATAACAGACCTTTTGATTCTATCATAAGCTTTAGCTAGACCAACTTTAATTCCGTTCCTTTCCAATTATGAAAAAGAAAATATCTAGGACTGCTTTGGATAATCTTACTTGTCCTTTGAAGCAAGTGTAGCATATCTGGGAATGTGTGTACAATTAGAATTCACCAGAGATGAACCAATTGTGTGATATAGGGACAAAAGTGATGATCAATTCGTAATTTTGACATCATGTTTGGATATATGCAAACTAAATTGATTCGTTCAGCCTCCCATGGCTTGTCGAGTTGGGTGAGACTGTTAACAATGGGTGCATACCTGTCAGTAAGCCCCTCGTCTGAGAATTATGACTGTCTCTTCATGTCATATAAAGCCCTTATGTGTGCTCCACAAGGATCCTTGTCCCATAAGTCACTCTAGAGTAGAGAGGCTACGCAGGCATGCCAAACTTGTGTAAAGTTTATTTAAATTTGATATTTGGGCTGGGAAGACTTTAAATTACTGTAATAAGGTGGCTTTCAGCATGCATGTTTCTCAAATCTAAAAATAATTCTTACTAACTAATTCATCCGTTGTCCATCCTTGTTATTTTGTAAAGTCCTGAATTCCTTGTGTCTTCTTTTTTATGTTGTAAGCATAATGGAGATGCAAAATCACCTGTATTCTTTGTTATCAAAATTAAAACGTCAATATCTGATACTTGGTGTATGGATTGCATGTTTCCTTGAATTTTTTTTGTTCCAAAATGGACTGCCTTAGTGGGCAATGAGAATAGTAATATTTCTTATTGTAATGAATTTGTTTTTGTACCTTCTAATGACACATCTTATACAGCTTCCAGCTACTCTCCAACCAGGCGTCACAGTTGTCATCTCCCCCTTGCTCTCCCTTATTCAAGATCAGATAATTACCCTAAACCTCAAGTTTGGAATACCAGCTACCTTCTTGAATTCTCAACAAACCTCTGCCCAAGCAGCAGCTGTTTTGCAGGAGTTAAGGCAAGGTTCTGGTGGTCTCAATACTTGGATATAGAAGTACTATTTTATTTTTGTGTGTATTCTACTAGAAACTATTTTGTTTCTCATTTTTTTTTCTTCTGGAAACTAGTGTGTTGGATCGCTGTATGAAATCTGAAGGTCCATGCTTTCCATGGTAGCCTGTTATGACAAACCTAGGAAGCACGTGTGCTTTTGGGAGGTCGCGCACCCACACCGGGTGCTTTGTGAATGCGGCAGGGTCATTTTGAAGGTTCTAGTTGAGATGTCTTCTAAAATACAACTACTACTTAACCAAAATAGTGCATCTTTTACGACTTGTGAACATTGTGATGTGTATTATCTATTTTATAGAATGGTTAATGGGTTTGGTTTATATATAATTTGGACCATTATTGTTTTTATTCTTGTTTATTTGGTCAACCTTGTTTTCGTTTTTTCATGTAAATAAATATTTCAGAAGTCATAAATTTCGCCGCACCCGCTAACGCACCCGTGCTTCTTAGTGAAAAACGATTCATGCATGCCTCTTAAGTCTTAACCCCTATGATATTCATTTATCTTTTTTTTTAGCTTCAGTTGCATCCATTTTGATTTGACAGGAAAGACAAGCCCTCATGCAAGCTGCTGTATGTAACTCCTGAAAGGATAGCCGGAAATGCATCATTTCTTCAGGTCTTAAAATGTCTGCATCAGAAGGTGAAATTTTTAAGGTTAACCCTTAGTAATCAAGCTTCCACCCTTTCAACAATAGTGATTGTGTGGATTAGTGCTGATGTTAGAAGACTTGATCCCATGTTGCAGGGACAGCTAGCTGGATTTGTGGTTGATGAAGCACACTGCGTAAGGTATGATCCTTCTTCTGTCAATGTTTTTGTTTATTTGAGATATGAGGAAGAAATTTTAGAAGCATTGTGATAGTGTGCTTCTCCATCTCAACAGCTTACTGAAAATTTATATATCAATATTACTTGATATCTTCATGTTAAGCACATATTGAAAAACCTAAATCATTAATCTTTGATCTCTCCGGTCCCTAAAAGGCTCATTCTTGGACTACAGAGAGATACTTTAAAACTATGTTTCTCATCGAAATTCTGCCAAATTCTGCCAATTTGCAACAATTTGCAAGAGCAATTCGACCACCTTTTTAAAACATGGCATATTAAGTATTCATTGGGGCTTGCCCCACTACTGTGGCAAGCCTGCTTGGTGGGGCGCGCCATTCACCTTCTGACAAGCATGCAAAATTTGGTGGGTTCCATCTGACTAATGCATATTTGTCAGAAGGTGAATGGCGCGCCCCACCACACAAGCATGCCCCAGTGGTGGTGCAAGCCCCAATGAATACTTTCTCCTTCACAACTGGTTGTTGGCTAATGTGCCACCCTGAAGCAGGGAGTGCATAGCCCAACATTTGGTAATGTACTTAGCTTTATGAATAGTTCTGGTGAACAAACTACTAGGAACAACAAGCAGCCAAACACAAACTGGTGAACAAACTACAAGGAACAACAAGCAGTCAAACACAAACTGGTGAACAAAACGAACTTTTTACAATGATGTAGCAACCCTAACACATATGGTGCATAAAAATATAGGTGAAAAAAAGAAGAAAGAACAGCTCGAACACCCCAACACATCATATAGCCAAGAGCAACTAGTGTGGCCGCTGACATTGACAAGAACCATAGCAGAGACCGGGTTCCTGGTTGTATTTAGACCAAACTAATAGCAACTGCAGCAAATACTGAACATGCACAGTAGCAGCAAACATAACGTAGAGTGAAATACTAGCTATAACAGCCACCCATCGCTGATAGCTGTAGTTTCAGGATGCATATCACATAGTAGTAGCTTGCAATTTAAGTAGTGTTAAACCTGGATTTACCACTATATTTGATCTTCCCCGAAGCGCCACCATAAAAGAATATTTTTTTTGAAACCTTAAGTTTGTCTTCTCACATGGTTTAGAGGAAGAAAAAATAATTTATGATAATCGCCGAGGTTTGACAATTTAGAACCACTTTATCTCCTTAGCTTCTTTAAGTATTTGCATCTCGCGTGCTCACTGGTCTATTCATTTCTTAACTTCTGGTGATTCTTGCTCTCAGCCAGTGGGGGCATGATTTTCGTCCAGATTACAGGGCCTTAGGATGTCTCAAGCAGCATTTTCGTAATGTTCCTGTGATGGCTCTAACTGCCACTGCTACACAATCTGTTCGTCAGGTGAGAAAAGATTGTGTGCGAAGTTGAAGTTCCATTCCCTTTTGTTATTCCTTAACCATCATAGGCGTGTTGCAGGATGTCCTAAATGCTTTGGGTATCCCCCATGCCCTTGTCTTGGAGACTAGCTTCGATAGACCAAACCTGAAGTATGAAGTAATCGGCAAGAGCCAAGAGCCATTGAAGCAGCTCGGAGATGTTATAAAAGGGCGTTTTAAAAACTTGTGTGGAATCGTGTATTGTCTTTCGAAAAATGAATGTGTGGAGGTATCAAAGTTCTTGAATGAGAAATGTAAGATAAAAACAGTGTATTACCATGCTGGTCTAGCAGCTCGGCAAAGGATCACTGTCCAGAAGAAATGGCATTCAGGGGACGTCCAAGTTGTGTGCGCTACCATTGCTTTTGGAATGGGGATAGACAAACCGGATGTCGTAAGTCCCTATTAAACTTGTGTCTCCTCTGCTTAAATTACTAGTTTTATCGTACATTAAGGTGAAGGGCCCCGGCTCAGCCCACACTAAAATGAGCCAGGCCCGGCCCGGACCGCCCCTCTCCAACACCCGAACCAGCCCAGCCCCCTAAACCCCAGCCTGGCCCCCAACCCGGTTTGGTTCGACTTGCCCCCCCCCCCCCCCCCCCCCCCTCCCAAAAAAAAAATGGTACAGTTTATTATTTTTACCCTAACCCCACGGGTTTAGGGCCCAGGACCGGTGGTGGTCAAGTTTCCCAACCCCTCAACCCGGCCCGGTCCCCTCTCTCACAGCCCTGGCCCTGCCCGCACTATTGACATCTTGAATCGTACAATCATCTTGATCTCTTTAATTTCCGTACATTGTAATGC
This sequence comes from Linanthus parryae, assembly GCA_023055425.1. Taxonomy (NCBI): domain Eukaryota; kingdom Viridiplantae; phylum Streptophyta; class Magnoliopsida; order Ericales; family Polemoniaceae; genus Linanthus; species Linanthus parryae. The sequence goes on from JALGPY010000002.1 coordinate 8,647,540, forward strand.
GTGTTTTTCTATTCTCTAGAAGAAAACTAATGTTGTGTTTTTCTTTTCTTTCTTTTCAGCGATTTGTTATCCACAACACCATGTCGAAATCAATTGAAAGCTATTATCAAGAATCAGGAAGAGCAGGACGAGATAGTCTTCCAGCAGTATGCCTTGTTCTATATCGCAAGAAGGACTTCAGTCGAGTGGTATGCATGTTACGGAGTGGGCAAGGGTATAAAAGCCAGCGCTTCAAAATGGCCATGGAACAAGCTCGCAAAATGCAACAGTACTGCGAACTCAAGGCAAGTCATTTCATGTTGCTGAACTTGCCTCGTTCTGTTACGTGTTTAAGGAAAACAGGCAGTTATATTAAGGGATAACATACCGTAAACCTACATGCAGTTTGTCATTTGTTACCGAAAACCTACTGCAGTTTATTTTAACTTCAAAACCTACCTGCAGTTTGACAATGGTTACCAAAAACCTGCTGCAGATTTAATTTGACCTCAAAACCTACCTGCAGTTTTTAAATTGCTACCAAACACAAATCCTATATGACGTTAGAAAAGCGCCATTTAGGTATCTACATGGCGCTTTACAATTTTCTACATACGTGTCACTCACCATTTACCCCATCACATTACGATTACCATTTACCCCGTGCATTCACATATAGGGTACCGTTAAAAGTTAACATCGCGGTGTGATTGTGGTGATCGGTAGAAATTTATAAACTGCGGGTAGGTTTTGAGGCCAAATAAAAAGTACAATAGGTTTTTGGTAACAAATATCATACTGCGGGTAGGTTTAGAAGTTAAATTGAATATGCAGTGAGTTTTCAGTAACAGATGGAAAACCGCATGTAGATTTACGGTAATTTGTCCTATATCAAATAATGTCACGATAAATCATATATCTATTTATATGCAACAAACAGATATGTAGCAGAAAAGATGTATCTTGTTGAGACCCTTTCTTTTATTATACAGGATGAATGTCGCAGGCAGACGTTGCTTGAACACTTTGGAGAGTCCTTTAGTCGGCAGAACTGTAAAAATGGCTCCAATCCTTGTGATAATTGCCTTAAAGCTTCAGTATGAGAAAGTTTCAAGTGAAGTGGAAGCTTCAAGTGAAGTGGCTCAAAGACCACACTCTTTGCAGGTGTTGTTCCTTAAAACTCATCGTTCTTGGTGGTCCGTGTCGACCTTCAATGTTAAATCTCAAAGAGAAGCGAGACGATATCTTCTCTAATCAGATTTCCGTGGTCTATATTCCCTGTTATTCGCACTTTGTCACATCCTAGGATAGGTTTTCCTTTGGGCAGTCTGAAACTAATTAAAGAGTAAACCATTTGTGGGCTATCTGTAGTATTCTACAGGTTTAACTATACCAAGTTTTGCTGGGTGCATTTTGAGTTTCTCTCTTGAATTGCATTGTTAAAACTTCACATTTCCTGCAAGCTGTTTGGGTCATAAACTCATTATGAATTGTTTTGTTTTCTGCTTGTTATCCTTGCGCAAAGGTCATGCTAATCTTATCTGTATTGTTCCAATTTTATCGAATGTCAAGGGACAATTGATGGTTTTGTTGTGCCTCAAGGTGTCAAGGGGGCCGGCCAACACTTGGAACCGGCCTGCACCGCACCAAACTGACCTAAAACCGGCCTGAGACCGGCCCCCTCCAACACCCGAACCGGCCCAGCCCCCTTACCCCCAGGGTGGTTCTCCCCCCCCCCCCCCCCCCCAAACGGTACCGTTTATTAATTAATTATTAATTTATATATATATATATATATATATTAAAAATGTATAATTCAATATATTGATAATATATATTGGCCAGTCCCGTCCAACCCCTGCAACCCCTAACCCCAAGGGTTTAGGGCCCGAGCCCGGTGGGGTTCAAGTTTCCCAACCCATCAACCCGCCCCCTCCCCCTCAACCCGGCCCCAGCACAACCCCCTCCAGTGCGGCCCGGCTCGGCCAGCACCGTTGACACCTTGAATGTTGTGACTGAACAAGTAGATGAAGTTGAAGTTGATGGGAAATCTCTCTCTCTCTCTCTCTCTCCCTCTATTTTAGGGTGGTTAACTGGCTGACTGAACCTTGTAACCAATCATCACCTATTATTGCATCCTCAGTTCTAGCTTCTAATCTTAGCATTCATAAAGTCACCTTTTTCTTTTGAGTGGGTTTCGGATCTAAGATCTGCTAAAATCTCAAAAGAATAGTACCAGTACTAGTACCAGTAGTTTGGAGTATGGACCTTTGACGCACATGGAAGTCGCATCCTGATCCAGTTTTTGTGATTTTGTCTTTTGTCTTGTTATATTTCATTGCTCTATGAAAAGTCGTAATTATTTCTTTACCATTCCATCATCTAATCATGTTGTCATGTGCTGTACTTGTAGTAGTATTATTTTTTCTAAAGACTTGCATCTGAATCTTTTTTAAAGGCTGGTGGGATATCTAAATCAGAATCTTACATGCCTCATGCTGGATAATTTCACCTTCGCTGAGTGGAACGAATGTTTTGGTTCAAGATCCATTGTGCTTTAGGGTTTCAAGTATATGTGATTGTAGTGTTATGAGAGCGGAGATAAAGAGCCACAAGGGACCTACATGTAATCCCTTAACTTTAGGAAATAGAAAATTTAGAAATAGTGCCTTGAATTCGTGGTAGTGGACTAACTGCACTTCATTAGTAGTGCTCTTAAAGTGCTTATAATTAAAATCCAACCACACTGCACAATCTTTGATAGATGTTTTCAAATTTCAACTGAGAAATCTTGAAATGAAGAGGGGAAAAAAATCATACAAAGCAATTTTGGGTTATTATATATATTAATGAATATTGAGAAATTATGAAGCAACCCTAAATTAATTCCTAGTACCGCCGGTGTTTGCGAGTGACTGTTGATTGGCTGAGAGAGATGGGTGTTTGACATGGAAGGTGATCTCTAAATTGATTTGGTTGGTGAAACCTGTACTATGACCGCTTCAAATTCACAAAAGGGGGTTGTTGCTTGTTGGGGACAGACTTTTTGGGAAGGTTTTCAATTAAACTTTCGAATGTGATGGTCCAAGGGACCCAAGAAATTGATTATTTAAGAGAAAGGAGGACGAGATGGTGAATGCCCAATTTTTTTTGGAAGTTTGTCGATGGAGATGATGCCACTATGTTTCTTCTCTTTCATCCTATTTGACTTTTTTTACTCGTGTTTGGGTCACTTTGACCCGATGATTTAGACCGCAAAACGATTCGATTTTTTGATAAATTTTTCACCGTGTTATAAATGAACTTTTTCTACAACACCATGAAAAAATCTTCAAAAAGTTGCAATATTTTACTATCCAAAACACCGGGTCAAAGTGACCAGATGAATAGTGCAAAATAGTCAAATGGGGTGATAGAGAAGTAACAGAGTGGTACTCCCTCCGTTTCTCCAGGTTCTTCAAAATTTCCATTTTTGGACGTTTCACCTGGTTCTTCAAAATTTCTATATATGGAAACTTTCTACAAACAAAATACCAATATACCCTTAATGAAAAAAACATCTCTTACATTTTAATTGAACTTAACTAATCACAATATACAAAAACTAAACTAATTTATCTACCTAACCCAAATCCTATACAGCCCAAACCCAGCCCAAACCCTAACCCTACCCTAACAACAAAATTTAAGAAACTTTGTGGTCTCTTTTTTTCACTCAACTGGCACCGATAGAGAGAGAGAAAAAGAGGGAGGGATGAAGTTCTTCACTCAATTGCGCCATCACCATCTCTTCCATCATCTGCCCCATCTCAATCTCTCTGTCTTTCTTCCTCTTCTGCTGCTGAGGATCTCCCCAACCACGTCGCCTCCAACGACGGTGATGAGCGACGGCGGAACGAGAGAGGAAGAGAAAGAGAGGGAGGGAGATCGAGAGGGAGAGCAAATCGAAGAGAGGGAGGAAGAGGGAGAGTAGATCGGAGAAATCATGGGCGGAATGACTCTCACCACCGTCGTCGCCATCGATCTGTCATCTTCAAACGAGAGAGAGGCAGAAAGAGGAGATCGATGGTCTGCTCATCTCCATCTCGATCTCTCTGTCTCTCTTCGTGAAGCTGCGGGTCAGGGAGGCACCGGACGCCACCACTGGGTAGCAGTCTTTTCCCCTTTGTTCTCTCCTTTCCCCACCTTAGATCTGCCCTATTCAATCTTCTTGTTCTTCTCCAAATTTGGACAAGACAGCAACAGGGCCTCAAATCTGGCGATTCGAAGCAGAGGAAACAAAAATTGATGATACAAAACATATTAATGAATAATTTTGTTCTTAGTGTTGTGAATATTCTTGATGTAATTGTTCTTGCTGTGAATCAATTGTCAATGTTGTTGTTCTTGTTAATGTTGTTGTGTTGTTTCTTGTTAATGTGTAACCAGATGAGAGAGAGAGAGGTTGAGAGAGATGTGTTAAGACAGGGGTCAATGGGTAGGTGAGTCACAGGGGCGAAACGGTCTTTTACCTCCGTTTCTTAATCCGTGTGCCAGAAATTTTTTTGAAGAAACGGTAGAAACAGAGGGAGTAAGTCTTAAGGATATACAACTGCTGATTCATACTTCTATAATGATTTGCGTCTTTGACATGAATACTTTTAGCATCATACTACTTCTGTTTCTCCAAGTTCTTTATGGTTTGATTTTTTAACTCGTAGTCACGTCTTTTTTATTCGGTAATTTGTATAGCAAAACGATGTAATCTTTTTTGTTATCTTTTAATGGTTTTGTTACTCTACAAGACAATGAAAAGACTACAAAATTCTTATGTTGTTTTACTAATCGAATCATTGAAACAAAGTAATCAGGTGAATGGTGGTATAAAGTGAATGAGGAATAACCTGCAGAAATGATGTGTTAACTTTTTACCATATTTACACTTCCACTTTTGTTATATTTTTGGGTAATGGACAAAAAAATTATTGTCACATTTCCAAAAAAATTGCCCACTTTCTGAATTTATTTATTTATTTAAATTAAAAACATGCGTATAAGGCGCTTACATAAGCTGACCTACTTGAGGGCAGGGTCAAGGGCTGTACCCGAGTCCCAATTCCTTTTCCAGTTTGTTCACATGTATTTTATAAAATCTTTGATCATACCCAAATATGTGAGAATTTAATTATCCTTCAAAAATAAATCCTCCCAAAAAACCCTAAACCCATCTCCCTGGGCGTCGGCGCCAGCTCCTCCTCCATGGGGCTGTCGCCCGCCACCCCCCTCTGGTACGCGTGCTTCCGACCACCGCCTTGCTGCCTCTTCTGTTTGGGTCCAGCTCCCCGCCGGTTCTCTGATGGGAGTCACGCTCCTGATCGGGTTTCTTCGTCTCTGGCGCGTCGCCGGCAACACTGGGCGATAAAATTCGAGACGCTCCTATTCGCCAGCTATCCCCTCCTCTCCTGGACGGAAGGGTCACCTTCGGACTGTCCAACTATCCCGTTGTCGCTCAAAGCCAGACCAACCACTGCTCTGCCACATCCGCCGACGTGCCCAGAAACCCCCCCCCCCCCACACCTGACGCCCAAGAACGCTTCGACGCCCCAGGTCCGTCCGCAACCACCGCTGCTCTGCTGCCTTTTGTTGTCGTCGACGCCATCCCCCCTTCGACTTGGGTGAGAAAACCTATAAGTTACCCATCTCCCCCTCCCCCCCCCCACCAGATTTTAGACTTTGAGGTGGCTATTCTCCCCCTCCCTCGATTGTGAGGCTACTCCTTCTCCCTCCCTCTCTGATATGCTCGTTCTGCGGCACGTCTGAGTCTCTCGGAGAAGTCATTTCACCACCCACCAACACCACTAGAAGCCTACTATTTTCTGGCTTTCGGTTGCTATTCGGTCCCCTCACTCAGGTCGTAAGGCCCCTGCTTCGTTGGCTGCCTTGCTACAGTGTTGTCGTCCCACCACCGTCCTCGTTCGGCCACGGTGTAGCTGATTTGGTAGAAAGGATTCTAGGGTTTGTTTATGTGGGCTTGGGTTTCATTTGTTTTGAGCTTTGCTTTTGGGTTTTCTTGTTGTTTCTAGGCTGTTTTGTTGGGTTGTTATCTTGCTTTGACTTGGGCATATGAGGCTCTTGTGAACCTTAGGACGGATTCGATGTTTTGGGGTTGTTTGTGGTGGCCTCCGAGCCCGATACCACTTGATCTCTTCGCTGCTTTATTTGAGGCTTAGGCTTGTGCATCTCTGGTCTTTGCCATTTTCTTTTTCGGGGTATGCCCCTTTTTCTTTGTGATCAGTATTATTATGAATGATATCATTTCGTTGCCAGTGAAAAAATTATCCTTACTTACGTGAGTGCTCATTACTTTTCACATATGTTTAGAAAGTGAGATTATCAACCAATTTATGGTTCTCTACTCGCCTAAGTGAAATGGTGTAGCTGAGAGGAAGGATATGACTTTGAAAGATATGCTAAACGTATTACTCCCACGTTCGGAATTACCACATAACTTGTGGGGGAAAGCCTATTAATGGTCAACCATATCATTAAGAGGATACCTTCAAATTGCCAAAAATTCATATGAACTCTGGAAAGAAAAGCCACCATCCTACGAATACCTCAAGTGTGTGGGGTGTCTTGAAAATGCGGCAATACTAACACCTAAAAAGATGAAATTTGGACCACGACGGTAATTTCTGTTTTTATCAGGTATGCTCATAACAGTAGTGCATATCGCTTTTTTATTATAAATCAGAAATCGAACATATACACGAAAATACTATTCTTGAGTCATGTAATGCATCTTTCTGCAAAGATGTATTTTCATACAAGGAAAGGAATGTAGATAGTTCTTACAAAAAGCTGGGGAATCTACATCCCAATAGTACAAAAAAAGGCGAACATAGACATAGCAGGCAAAATTTTGCAGAAGCATTTGGCCCAAATTATCTAACCTACTTAGTAGAAAACGAGTCTCAAACCTACAAAGTCGTTATGTCTAGTACCGATGTGACATATTGAAAAGATGCATTGAATATGGAAATTGAATCCATACTTCAAGTCATACTTGAGAATTGATGAGTCTTCCTCCAAGATGTAAAACATCAGGGTTGTAAGTGATTTTTTAAGCAAAAACTTAAATATGACGGTTTAGTTGATAAGTATACGGCTCGACTTGTTGCACATTGTTATAAACAAAATGAAGGTATTGACTATTTTGATACCAACCAGTTACAAGGAAAATGTGCATTCGCATGCTTATAGCTATTGCGGTTATAAATAATCTTGCATTTCATCAAATGGATGCTAAGACTGATTTTTTATGGTGAATTATAAGAAGATATATTTACATGGTACAACTTGATGGGTTTGTTTCTCCCGGACAAAAAAATAAAGTGTGTCGATTGGTCAAATCTCTTTACAGTCTGAAACAAGCACTGAAACAATGGCATATCAAATTTGATAATACCATGTTATCAAATATGATTTTATATTAATGGATGAGACAAATATTTTATCCTATAACCACTCATAATTGATATGTCATTGTGTGCTTGTACGTTGATGATATGTTAACTATGGTAAGTAACTAGCTAAGAAAATGTTGACAACAAAGTTTGATATGAAAAGACATTGGTATTGCTGATTACGGATAAAAATCGCTAGAACGACGAGGGATACTCGCTATCTCAATCGCACTATATTGGGAAGATTCTAAAGAAATTCGTCTAGAACAATGGTAAGGTAGTTAAGACTTTCTTAGATCTTTATCTACATCTCACCAAGAATCATGGTGCAAGTGTAAGACAAGTCCAATATGCTCAAGTAATTGGCTTCCTAATGTACCTCATTAATTGTACAAGTCTAAATATCGCCCAAGCAGTTGGCAAGTTAATTCGGTTCACAGTAATCCAAGTAATAAACACTAAAAATGAGTGACATGGGTGCTAAATAATCTAAGGCTTACCACAACACATGGACTATACCGTACTAGGTACTTAGCATTATTGGAAGGGTATAGTGATGAAAACTGGATATCGGACACATTGGACTCTAAGTCCACAAGTGTGTATGTTTTTACCCTTGGAAGTGCAGCAGTATCTCGGAAGTCTTCTAACCAAACTTGCATCACAAGATCCACAATGAAATCGAAATTCAATACATCGGATAAATCGGAGAAGTAGTCGAATGACTTTGCCATTTTGTAGAAGAACTTCCAATGTGGCCAAAGCTGGTACCAACTATCTGCATTAACCGCAATAGTCAGTTCACAACTGAAAAGGCGCAAAGCACTATCTGCAATGGTAAGTCTAGACATACAATCGTAGACATAACATTATTAAATAATAGATAAAAGACACTTACCATCCGTAGCAATTGGATTGATTTTATCCAGCTATTTTGACGTTTGGAAAAAGACACTAGGCACCTTTTTTTATGGAGCTGACGGTAGACTAACAGAGTTGGAAAAAAGACTATTTTACCCTTATAATTTCTAAAAATGACCTACCTTCTCCTTTCTCATCTTTTCAAACCCTAATTCATCTCTCGGTCTCATCTCTCGTCTATATCTCTTCCCCTTACAAGCACAACCGCCATCACTACATCTCAGCCTCCATTTCCCCCAAATCAAACCCAGTTCACCCTCAGATGGTTGATTATTTGGGTTTCTATAGCTCTTTGGGGACTGCAACAAGATGAGGGGTGTTGTGCTGCTTGCGATTGCTGCTTCCATTGGCAACATCGACCCAGCAACCGAATCTGGGAGAGAGACACAAAGAGAGAGAGAGAGAGAGAGAGAGAGAGAGAGAGAGATATGAGAGGGAGATACAAAGAGAGAAAGAGATACAGAGTCGTCAGACCTGGGCGACGCTGGCGGAAACGGCAAAACGGAGTCGCCGAACCTGGGTTCGTCAGAGCTGGGCTCGGTCTGGCACTGTTAGCGGCTGGGTTTCCTCGGTAACTAGGACAGAGAGGGAGCAGGAGATCGAGAGAGATTTAGGTAGAGGGATGTGAGCTTGTTGGTGTGAATTTCCGGGTTCGATTAGAGAGGACTTGATGTCTCTCCTCCCTCACTCGATCTCATCTTCTCCCTTACTTTCTCGCTCGATCTCATCTTCTCTCTCTTTCTCTGTCGGATCTTCATCGGGGTCTGATCTCTCTTGATGGCTTATGCTTAGGTCTCTTTTCCTCTCCATTCAATCAATGAAACCTAGTCCAGATTCGGTGGTGTTCTTGCTGATTTGGGCAAGTGGTGTTTTCACTTCTAGTAAAGATCTGAGTTTTAGGCCTAGAATGATAGAAGTGGTCTCATATCAAGCTTAGGAGGAGTAGATTCGTTCTTCTTCTACTTATTCTAATCTCTGTTCTATTTGGATTATATGTTGATGCTAGTCAAAATGCACAAAGACGATTTTGGGATGTTCGTCAAATGGCGAAACAAAACGTCAGAAATTTTGGGTCGATAATTTGCTTCTTTATTTCGGAGGTTGTGGTGGTGGTGGTTGTGATTGTAATTGTGGCAGAGAGTAGGTAGTAAGTTTGATGTTCTTGGTGTTCTTGTGATTTTGTTTTTGGAAATTTTGTGAGTGTGATGTGGGTGTTTTTTATGATAAACATGAGCACAAAAGTTCAAAAAAATATACAGGGACAATATGGTTCGAAAAAATTCAATCACCTACTGTGCTAACGGAACATGACAGAAGGGTGCTTATTTTCCGAGGAATATTCCTTCAAATGGTTGCTCAGTGTCTTTTTTCAAACGTCAGGGTAGCGGGATAGAATTAGTCCAATTGTCAGGGGTGGTAAGTGTCTTTTACCCTTAAATAATTGTTCTGAATTATATCGATCGATCGTGTGAAAAGTAAGTAAAATTTAGCGGATCCGCTGCCCTAGGGTTAACAAGAGAGCAATTATCGATCCAACTAATGAGCATTTAATTCCAGTTTGATCCATTCTTGTGTGTGATCCTATAGGTTCCTAATTACGTTGGCAGTAACAATTACAGGCATTGAGTCGTATCTAGCACTACCCAAGTAGTAAGAATGTCAGTGATTTGAAAAACGTCTTAACCAATGTTATCACGTCGTATAATCCATTTGTTCACATATCCATATTAGACACCAGGCATGGAGTGTCACCATTGTTTATCCAATCTATAGTTTCTCGATTCTATGGGCACACTTAAATAGAAAAATAACATCAATATATCATATTGATTCATTTGAGCACGACCATGCATTTTCCTAAGTCATAGTCAGCCATGGATATTTACTCTTTTTATGTGGGAGGGGAAAATCATATCTACATCGCTCACACCTTTCAACATGTTTAATAACATGTCCAATTATCGACTTTATACTCACCTTGTTGTAGCGTGATGTTAGACGTTATTAAAACATGTACGCCATATCTAGAGAATGTAGAGACTTCAAGTCATAGGATCACAACACCATAGTCACTATGAGAAGCACGTGTGACACTCACATAACACCCATGTAGTGTCCTCATGGTAGGTCAATCTGGTACGCCATTACTCCTAATGCGTACTCATGTGTTAGACTTGATATCTCATATCAATCTACTCACGTACTAGTCTTGATGCATTATAGTCGTCCTAATTAATAATAATACTAGACTAGGGGTATTTAAGAATACAATATTTATTCTAAGGACTTCATTATGTCTACATATCTCTATATACATATGCATTCACCTTATGTCTTATAGCACGTTACTTACCACATTTAGCAAACATGGTATTGCATACATACTTAGCAGGCATGTCCTTGTGTGGAGTTACTGTCTCATCCTTATGTGGGAACCATCACTGTGGAAACTATTATTGTGTGGAGATTTATACCTCTTCTTATTGGAAAACTATTACCTTGAGTTGGCTTTGGCCTTTTATTTGAGGATTTGTTCTAAGCTTCAAGGACGAAGCTCTTTCTAAGAAAGGAAGGATGAAATACCCCATTTGTGATTAGGGACATTTTGAAGATTTTATAAAAATATTGGGGCTATTTACTTAGCTATATGAATTTTAAGAAAGTTGTGGAGCTAATTATATAGCCATATTAATTTAATGAGGGATTTCTTATATAATTACTGAGTGTTGGGGAGTTACTAAATAATATTAACAGGTTGGGGTCAAATGTGACTTTTCCTAAACTCTTGATATAATGATATAAATAGCTATTATGTCTTACTAATTTCATTGAAGACTTACTTATTGTATTTATTAAATTTCCTAATTTCTAATAGTTGTACCCCATGATTGGTACATACATTGCACCCAATAATTATTGGACCAAACCTAATGCTTATTAAAACACAATTACATGATTCTTTCCCAACAACCCAAAGAGAAAAGCCCTACCCAGAGCGCTCTCTCTCTCTCTCACCCGAGATCTCTACCTGACGGCAACACAATTACCATCGCCACCTCACATCGCCGCCCCCTTTCGCTCTCCCCCTCTCTCTCGTACGTGATATCGGCAACCCCAAGCCGCCACCGAAGCGGCAGTTCGATGCCGCCGCAGCCCATCGACCTCCCTCCGTATCTCTTTTGGTAAATTTCTTTCTCTTCTTGTTCTTTGGTTCTTAGATCCTTAGATCGACCTTGATTTGACTCCATCATGGCATCCCCGTTTCTACGTTGTTCTTTGTGATCGTGATCGTTCATTTTGCGTACGTTATGATCTAGCGTCAAGCTCGTAAGTAGCTAAATCCTATGTTGAATTATGCTTCTTTATATCTTTACTTTCAGATCTCCATAGCTAAATCCTATATTTACAATTCATTCGCATCAATGATGCAAGAAATAGATAAACTCTAGTTCATAAAGGAAAACAAATCAACTCAGAGCAATAGGGTAATTAGATATACCCCACTTGGTGATATTGAACTATGTAAGGCGATGTGTAATCGTTGGAAAATAAATGTAGGGATGGCAACGGGTCGGATCCCGATCGGAAATGGCCCTTCCCGATCCAGATCCGACCAGGAGAAATTGGATCCAAATCCGATCCAGATATGATCGGATCATCACCGGATTTGGATCAGATCGGATCGGGTTTCAATCAGCCGATCCAAATTCGATCCGTATATCTATATAGTACGTTGTCGGATCGGATTCAGATCGGATCCGGCTCCAGTTTTCAATAAAATATAAAATATAACATAAAAAAATAAACACTATTTCATATGCTAAGGCATGTTCGTAAGTTATGAAGCCTAAAAAATAGGGGTGTAAGGAAAACCGAATAAACCGGTCAAACCGACCGAACCAAACCGAGTGTCGTGGTTTTGGATGGTTTTTATGGATATTCGGTTTACAAACGGTTCAATTTTTTTTACAAACCGGTCTAATCGGCTCGGTTTCGATTTGTACAAAAATCACATCGAACCAAACCGAACCAAACCGATATGAGTCTAATGTACTTTTATTGAAATATATATTGTGTAAAGTATAGAAAATAATCTATTAAATGATAAACGCAAGTAGATAGATTCAATTAAAATGATCTTATTGATCTTAATCTTCTTCATTTCTCTCATATTCCATCATAGTTTCTCTAAAATGATAATAGTATAAAGCTTTTACGTCTATTTAATTTATTTTCTACTTAAAATTTGAAATTTGTTGACATCTTAGTATTAAAAAATTAATACAAGAATGTTTAGGCAAACCAACCAAACCAAACCGAAGTGTTTCGGTTTGGTTTGGCTCGGTTCATACATTCAAATGGTTTGGTTTGGTTACAAAATTAATAAACCGATATTTTCGGTTTGATTTATGGTTTTAGCACAAACCGCACCAAACCGAACCGCTTACACCCCTACTAAAAAATAAAAGAAATAAATTTGTAGGTTAGAGTTACTATAATATTATTCTTGGAAGTATAAGTGGGAAGGTATATGGGTATATTCGTAACGCACACATATACGTCGGATCGGATCGGGTCGGAACCCGTTGGGTCTGCCCTTAGATCCAAATCCAGATCCAAATCTGTTCGGGTCTGGCTTTCCGGATCCAAATCCGATCCATTTTGAATAGGATCGCATTCGGACACGATCCATTCGGCTCGGATCGCTTGGATCTCAGATCGGATCAGTCCATATTGCCATCCCTAATTAAATATAATAGAAATTAAAACCCTAAAACGATTAGCTATCAACCCTAGACCATGTATACAATATGTGTCGTTGCAATAGGGTCAGAATTGTCTTTATAGTCTAGAAAATAGTTAATGTAAGTGTTGTATTGTTATACTATTCGAATTAATATATATTTTTAACTAGTGAGCAAAATCAATGGAGATGTGAGGATTTTGAAATCCATTTGAGTATTCGATGAATGTGGGACTACTTTTTAGAGAGTTTTTGATACATAAATATTAAAAGCATATTTTTATGAATTAATGGTTTAATTAAATATTAACTAATTAGTCTATTTGGTTAGAGAATAATAGCAAACTAGTGTATTAAAAGCGAGTTGGCTTTGGAAACGTACTACTTGGATTGGAGATAATCTCCCTAAACATATAAGTATGGACCTCGATATCCTATGAGGAATCCCTAAATTACTACCTCTCGTTGCTAGTCTCTAACACGCTATAATCTAACATTTTATCAACTCTCACAAGCTTGATTAGCCGAGCCGCTGGAAATTCGCTAGGACATCGCGAGTGAGACGTTAACCTAAACCATTGACCAAATGGCATCGGTTACCATGTAGACTAGTGCATGCATTACCATAGAGTATTGTGGTGTTAATTAGATAATTTGTAGCTTGTAGGGAACGACTTTGTAGACGTGGGATACTTCAATTACTATGAGCTTCTACTTGCTATTTGTTGTTTGGATCAAGATAAGTAGTCACACCATGTATTGCGTGTCTATCTCTCTTCGTATCATGATGTGGTTTTTGGAAAATCATTCACACGAATGATTATTACTCATGATAATCTCAAGTGGAAAGAGTTGCACAGCGAATGTATTTTTTGTGGATACATACACCGCACTGGTCATTCAACCCACTTTATTTAGCTCGGCCACAATTAGCCCCGGTTCACTCCCTGTACTTACCCAACTGGCTGCAAGAAACCTGCTAGGAGGTGTCGACACTTATGGTCTTGGATATTACGATATGGGTATAAATTGGATATGGATTATTTTATTGGATTGGCCACTTGAATGCCTATGGATTGATTCAATAATTAATTATGATATGGATTTTTGAAGTTTGATATATACATCGATAGAAATTGGATTATATGCAGTTTTGATATAATTCCTATGGGATATGGATCATGGATTTTGTAAATTCCTAACTGGAACATTGTTTCTCATTATTTTATAATACATGGGACATGAAATATGTTTTGAGAAATTCCCTAATACACCGGATCCTTTTGTCGGGTATGGAGTAACACCCCTCAAACTTTTTCGATGTGGATTTTTTGGGTGATATAGTGGAAGATAGAGAACAAGGTGGAAGTTGCCAAGTCCTCTAATATTATGGTATGGATACATATTCGTGGACTCCCCCTCCATCTTCTCCATGGGGATGTGGGTGAAATCATTGATCTAATAAAGGGGAAATATTTAGAGAATCAGTCGATGTAAAAGGTGAAAAGTGGGAACGTTGTATTCGAGTGAGAACGAGAATCAAAGTTTATGAACCACTCCGAATAAGCGCCAATATGGCTACGGAAGAAGGTTAAAACCTCTGGGATGGTCTCGAATACGAGAGGGTTACGTAAGTATGTCTATGTTGTGGCTGCTTTGGCCAAGAAACTGTGAGTTTCAAAGAGAGATCAGCGATGATTTTGAAGGTAATCAAAGCATAGGGTTTGGAGGATGGTTATCTGGTAAACATGAAACAAGGGGGAAGAAAGGTAGTGGTGATCATAAATATGGAGGAGGAAACTAGTAACATGGTAACCCAAAGAGCATGACGGGAGAAAACCAACCACGACGAGACTTAGCCGGCGGTCCCGCGAGATGGCGACCTAAGGAAAGTCAAACCCTATTCCCACCGTTAGATGGTCAAAACCCAAAATCAACAGGATACAGACCCAAATCTATCTCTAAGGGGAAGAGATTATAACTACGGGTGATAAGCAACCAGATATCCAAAATTAGGGGAACAAAATTTTGACCAGTCCCATAATTTGACAGAGTTGGGATTCCGAAAGGGATCTCTTGATGAGATCCCTATCCCAAAAAATTCGAATTTAGCACTTCCAAGGCTCCAGACAGGAAAAGAGTTAATTTGAAAGATCGGACAAGAAATAAAAATCAAGCAAGTGGAAGAGACAGTTTGAAGAGGATTCAAATCAAAGTAAGAGGAAGCAAGATGACAAGTCGCTTCTAGTCACTACGGAGCAAGGACATGTGATGGGAGGAGGCAAGAGAAGTTGTAATGCTAATCAAGCTAAACCCCTTGATATAAATGACGAGGCTCCAATAAAAGAAGTCGATATCATGGATATTGGGGATGAAAGCACAACTAATTAAGATATGGTGGCGGTTGTGGACCAACCCCATCAGTACCAATGAGTGTCCTAAGTTGGAACGTATCGGGGTTTGGAAATCCCCGTAACATTATATCCCTTCACGACTTAGTAAAGGAAGGACGTCCCAAGTTAGTTTTTCTCATGGAAACTAAGTTGAAAGCTAATGAGATGGGTCGTGTGAAGTTAAAAGTATGCACATTGTGCACAAGAGATTCCGGCAGGGAGACCTCCGTGTACACCGTACGTAGTGGATCAGAGATCGCACAGGAAGAATAGGGGTGTGTGTAGGGAGAGAGTAAGTCAGTAGCAATGTCTGAGAGAGAGACAGAGGTTTGGCAGAGCTTCCGCGTATGGCAGTGTTGTTCTCTCTTTGTATGGAAAGAGTAACGATATATATACTGGAGAACGTGGACCGTTGTAGTGTGGTTAATGCGCCCATTAATGGCGGCTTAATTAGCTTAACCGTAACGGCACGTTCGTCCGAGTATATAGGAACCGTTAGAGCACGTGGTGCGCGAGTACCGGAACCGTTACGAGGTTGACCGGGTTTGACCGGATTGACCGGGTCTAGGGAGCTCGTGCCATAAATCTCTCAAAACAGTTACTAAAGGTCGCGCGCGGGCTTGGCTCGCACGCGACAGGGCTTACCCTAGCCTCCAAACCACAAATCCCTACAAGTCCCGTGCAGTGGTATGCGAGGGCTCTGTCTCGCAGCCCCCACATGGATCAGCTCGGCTGGTGATCCTGTGTGTGTGGAGCACAATATGGTGTGCTGGATGGTCGCCACGTGGCTAAGATTAGCCATGTCATAAAGCAGTATCTACATTAGCCCCCTTTCTGCGCGTGAAGGCTTGTAGCTGTATAGGCTTCCATGCGCGGAAACCAACATGCGCGTCGTCGTCACGCACCAATTCAAATACGGGTAGATTCAGCCCCCGTGCGTGTAATTATGACCTAAAACCCCTAGAGTCGTGCCATCTGACCTTTAGGGTTTTAGGCGTGACGTCAGCCCGTCCTGTGATTGCGCGACACGACGGTGACGGTTGCGATTCGACTACTGAAGGGACGCAGCCCCTCATTCTTTTGGATAAATACCTTGTATCCCATTATTGCAGAGCATCACTTCTTTCTCTTAAAGTGAATGGTACCCGGAGATCTTCGAGAGCAGATCCAGATCATTAACCATCAGTTCAGAACTGCAAATCGTATTCTTCAACTGTGCATATCCAAGCAGGCTTCAAGGAAACAAGGTTGGCCTCGTTTACTTTTTGATTTTAAAGTACCGGCGTTTGCCTTGAACTGCGTTGAATCTGTAAACCCATGGAATCTGTGAAGGGGTTTTGATCTTTAATCCCGCTTCGCTTTACTCTTTCGACGATATTGGATCTTGCAATTACCCAATTTCTGAAATCAGCACCGGAACTGTTTGCATTCCTTTGCATAAGTCTCGAATTCAAAATTCAAACTGACTGGTGTGGTATTTCTCCCCCCTTTTTTTTTTTGCCCTTTCGCAGGAATGGCCAAAACAAGGGTAACCAGACCCGTCAAGGAAGATGAAGAGATGCCGGAGCTTCCGCAGTCTCTGTGGCGAAAAGCCCCCTTTCTGGGTGGGAAAGATTTTTACCACGCGAGGGTGAAGGCGAAGAGGATGCCTGATCCTGTTCCCGTTGAGCAGTTGTTAACACTGACTCGCCCAGTTAACTCAGCCTTGCTCGAGTTAGTTGGCTCCGAGGATGTGGTTCGATTAGGAATCGAGAACGGGCACTTCCCATACACTGCGATTTCTACTCAGGCGTTTGTCCAGAAGTTGGACTATATGGATGAGTGGACTGACCACGTGCTGGGTAATTACGCCGAAACTCTTGATGAAGCCGGCATTTTCTTCGCTGTTCGTGCTATGAAGGGTGCTGCCGTGAAGTTGGATCAGTCCATGCTTCTAGACCTTCTGTCCCGCTATTCGCCTGCGACTCACACGTTTCACTTTGCTGAGTTCGAGGCTGCCCCCACGCTCGAGGACGTTCAGATGCTGTATGAGCTTTCCCCCATGGGCGAGGTGGACCCCTTGAGTCACTTAAGGACATCTGCGGAATTAGCCTTGTACGCGCAGATGGAGGAGTGCTTAGCAGAGGTGAAGAAAATCTCCACTCGGTGGACCAGTACAAAACCTCTTCCGAACTGGCAGCTGGTTGATACGTCTGCGAAGAATACCTGGAACAAATGGTTGCAGTACTTCTTCCGAGACTATGCGAGCAGCAGCATTACTAAGAAGCTTTTGAGCGAGGACCCGGAGGCCGAGAATTACGTAGAGGGCAAGGGTTATCATTTGACCCTTTGCGCCTTTCTTTGTGCTTGGCTGTCGAGATTTCTGATTGATGGTCACCCCCATGATGGGGTCTTCTACCATGTGCTGCCACTTGCGGTGAGGCTCGCTCTTGGCCAGAGAGTTGCACTTGGACCCTTGGTCTTGGGCACGCTATATTACAGGCTGGATCAGCTGGTCCTGGCGATGAGGGAATCGCGTGGCCGCCTCGATGTTCTGACCTTTGTCAATATCAGCTTTTTGACAATGTGGGTTTTCGAGCGTTGGCCGTCTTATGCTCCAACTCCCCTCCCACTTGAGAAGTGGTGTCCCCCAGGCGAGACGAAAGCGCTCAACAGCGGAAGGGCTGCGAGATGGTTTGGTGCAAGCAACACCAAGTGTACTTGGAGCTTGATATGCGACAAGCGAAGGGAGTTCACTGCCAGGCCTTACGCCACACGTATCGAGAATGTGCGGTGGTTTCCGAAGCTATACCCCTCCGAAGGTATGGTCTTGTCAGAAGACCTTCTCTTTGAGAAGGGATCGCATTTCCACGAGCGCTATCGTGAGTTCTTTTGCTGGTGTCTGCGAGGTTCTCTTCCTGCACTTGCAGAGCATATTCGTGAGCTCGCGCCACGATATGAAAAGCTTACAGTGGATGTTGACCCCACTCGGGTCTCTCCTCAGTTTGGTTTCGATGCGGTGGCCCCATCAATTTGGCCCCAGTCTATCGTTAGAGGGTGCTACAAGCGCTTGCTGACAAAGGAATGCAAGACGGTCCTTATGAGCAATCTTCCCTTTGAGCAGCCTGCGGGAACTCGCAGGGGTGGTTGTTCCCAGAATTGGATCGCATACTGGATTGCCCAGCATACGAGGATGGAGACGGAGGCGGCGGCGCAGCCAGGAAGGGCCCCCTTGATCAAGAGAAACTCTTTTCCGTTTCGCCCCAATTGCAGTTTGAGCGAGTCTGAGTACGGCTGCTACTCGTTGTTGGACCGCGAGAACCATTTGTGCCCGGATTTCATTCTGAAGGAGCAAGTCGATGCCATCAGGAAAGGTGACACGCAGGTCATCAAATATAGCAAGGCGTTTGCTGAGGTAAGCAGTTTCCTTGTGTGCTTTGAGCTCTTTGATTTGCTTGCACTGATACTTTTTGTTCTGTATTGTCTAGTGTCATGTGCGGAGGTTCGCAGCTGGTGACCGTTCCAAATCGCTGGTGGATACCATCGTTGCGACCAGAAGAAGGGGGGAGTCGTATCGGCTAGCATGGAGGATGGATGCCGAGGTCGAAACAAAAGTTCGCGGGCTCATGAACACTTTTGCTGACTCGCTGATAGACAACCCTCCGGCTCCGTCTCCTCCTAGAGATGACCCGTCCCCTCCAGCGACTGCGGCGCCGAGAGCGAAGAGGCCTAGGCAAAAGGGGATTACGATTTCTTCCCCTAGGAGCGCTCCAGCTTCGCCCCCAGCGAGGTCCCTTTCTGTCAAGGACAAGGGCAAGGGTCGTATGCCCAGCAAAGTGCGAAAAGATCTCGCAGTCGAGACCTTCGTTCCATTCAACCAAGAGGAAGAGGAAGAGAGGCAAGAGCCCCAGGCAAGTGACGGAGAAGAAGAAGGAACAGTTGTAATGCGCGAGGAAGAGTCAGGAGGTACTTCCGCCGCATTTTCTTGTCCTTTATCATGACTTCTATGCAGTTCTTTTCTTTGAACCAATTGTATATTCGCAGGTGATGATGATGAAGCCGTTGGTGGCCTTGTGGCCAAGAGGCAAAAGAGAAATGCCCATGCTGGCGTTTCAGATGATCCCATAAGTGAGGATGTTCTTGCTGAATCCCGGAAGACAGCCGCGGAGGCTGCTGCGAGAAGAAGGCAGCGAGAGGAAGAGGAGCTCGAGCTTGTGAAACAGCGGAGCCTCGAGGAGCGGCATGTTGACGACTTAGCGCGTCCAACTGGCGAGGAAGACGAGGTTCCTGAAGAAGTGGCTCCTCATGTGGAGGAGGAAGATGAGGTTCCTGAAGAGGACACAGCAGAGCTAGAGCAAGCCCAAGCGGACTTCGCAGAGATCGCAGGTGGCGATAAAGGTGAGATCTTCAATCTCGCAGTTACTTATAGAGATGTAATTGTGGGTGCGTTAAAGCACGGTGTGTCAAAGCCTGACATTCGCCGTTGGTTGGTAAGCAAATGCGGAGAACCCTCAGGTAATTGTTTTGAGTAATGCGCGCATGCTAGGCTGTAGCCACTTGAGGCAAAATCATGACTGGTTTACTTGCGTCCCAGGTCACGCTTTTCTTAAAGATTTGCTTAGTGAAGATACACTGATAGGGCACGGCTCCACGTCCCTAGTGTACGATGAGGATACCTTAATCCCACCTTCGCGTGGAGGTGCTTATTCTTAGCTTTAGCAAAGATAGTGAAATAACTTATAACACAAGTTACCTCATATTGTCGCATTTGGTCTCGCAGGTCATGCTGAGGAACCTGAGCTGGAGCAGAGAAGTCAGCCTTCTGCATCCCATGTTCCAATTTCGAGCTCCCATACCGAGAAGCCCGTCGCAGCTGCTGGACACGCAAGTGAGCATCTCGAGGATGTCATTGAGCTCTCCGATGATGTCGAAGCTGATGCTGTGCCGATGGACGAAGGTGTCCGTACCGGTGGTGGGGAAGAAAGGACAAGTGATGCTAATGTTTTCGCACCTGAGAATGTCTTTCGCCCAACGACTTCGGCTGTTCCTGTGCCTCCGTCAATGACTGAGCCGGAGGCACCTATTCCTGCGTGGAGCATTTGGGGCTCGCAGGTTGGGAACGTAGTCGCAGCTGGTGCGGCCTACACTCTTCCTCCTGACTATGAGAGGTTGGAGCTCGCAGCTGATAGGAGAGCCATGGAGCGAGGGCAGTCTTCGAACAACCCGGTGGCTCGCATTCCCTCTATTCACCAAATTCTGGAAGGCACCGGTAAGTAGAGATTTACCATTCGCACGTCATATTATTTGCTTGCGAGTTCTGACACTAAAACTCGTTTTTGATGTCTCAGGTTTGAAGCAAACCGACGTAGACTGGGTGGTTCGAATGCGCCTCAGATACCCCCGCTCGTTCGTGAGGTGTCTGGAGATCGTTCCTTTTGACAGGAGGCTATTCCTTACTGAAGCCATTTGGATACTGGAACAGCTGTGTGCGGCTACACCTGCGACCATCTCGGCCCAGAGTGCTGAATTGCTGTGCGGCATGTGCCAAAATCTCGTGCTCAAAGTCCAAGGCAGACTTGGTTTGAAATTCCTCAAGGACAGAGTTACGCTGATTCGCGCAGCTGTAACCCTGAATCTCGGGCACCAGAATCTCGCAGCGGAGATGCAGAAGGTGGAGCAGCAGAAGCAAAAGGTTGATGAAGCTTTGAAGCTGTATGACGAAATGAATGCCAAGTGCGAGCAGCTAAAGCAAGAAGTGCAACAAGTGGAGAGGCTGATCGAGCAGTTCGAGCCCCAGGACTCCTTAGTCAAAAATTTGTTTTGACTTTTCGTATTTTTGAAAAGAAAGGAAAATGGCTGAGACATTAATGTAATGTTTTGAAACATTAATGTAATGTTGCTAGGGTTTCTCCCCCCTCTTTTTTGACAACAAACAATGAGTTTGCCCGTTTTGCCCTTTTCGGGATTTGATTGGACATTTTCTGTGCATATCCAATTATGACATCAGCAATTGATTCTTTGCTTGATTTTCGCGCTAATTTCCCGGCAGATAAGCACGCTTCCGTTGGGAAGTCCATCCGCATCATGACTATCCGTCATTTATTAGGATACGCAACCGAATCGTCGTAGCCTTTAGTAGGGTAATTGATTGTTACCGCTTTTCAAGGCGTAAGTGATTGAACTTACCCTCTTTTTGAATTTGCTGACTCATCTTAAGCAACCGAAGAGTCTCCACAGGGCCTATATAAACCCTGCCTTTGTCATTTGGGTTCTTCATCCCAAACATGTGCTTTGCCGTGAGTCTTTACGACTGCTGGCTTCAACGCTTGTTTTTCGTTGATTCATGGCAACTTCAGGCTTTGAATCCTGAGTTTGCGCTTTGTGCCATAGAAATAGTTTCCAAGATCCACTTTATGAGGCTCATTGCCGTTTATAACCGTCATAAAGAGGATGCAGATAATACCTCATGTGTGTTCGAAGAAATTTCTTCGTGTATTATGTGTGCAGGTCATGTTTCCGGCCGCCTCGTGGCGAGGTGCAGCGCCGTAGTGACCGTGCTACCGTCTCGTAATGAACGGCGTGATTCTCCTCCAGCATCCCTGAAGGAGAGTTTCCTGCCTCTTCGTTCTTGAACTCAGGAGGCTCGCCAACGCCCTTGTCTATCATGACAAGGAGCCCAGTACCAGAGGAATGACGGCTTCCCCTGTTTTGCACGACGGCATATGCCGGAACAGGTGGTTCCTCTGGTACATATCTTGATCAGACAGGGGTTTCGTCGGACCCTAAGATCTTTGGACGTGGATTCGCCCGGCTCTTGCCGTTAAGGATGTAGCAAATGGCGAGTTAATCTCTTCGCAGATGCATCCTACTTGCTACAGATCTTTGGCCGCGGATCTGCGTACTGTGCTGCCGGTGTCAAGACCGGTGGATTCTCTCTTTTCTTAGTCGAGAGTTCCCTTGGCGCATCTCTGGCTTATCAGCCATTTTTCGAATGTATTGTAAGCCATATTGGCTGTGTAGTTAGATGCGAGCTTTTCGCTTGTAAGCTGCTATCTAGATAGATAAATTGTAAGTCATTTGACTCAAAATGATAAATAGCTCTTGTATTATCTGTTCTTTGCAACAAAATACAATTTCGCATGCGTTTCGGCTTGTTTTGCCTTGCATAATTCCATGTAATGATTTCTCATATGCGATGTCAATTCGCAGACGTTTCGCTAGATCATTTAAGATCGTAATTTAGCAGCTGTGCCATCTTGACGGATGGGCTTGTAGTTGGTCGTTGTAAACCGTATGAGATCACGTTCACAACGTTGCCATCGTTCCGGATAATTTTCCAGAGATTAATCAAGATCGTTGAGCCACGCAAATTGCTATCATAGAAGATAGGCTTTGTTTGAGATCGTTTCTCGCATAAACTGCTATCACAGCAGATAGATCTTTGGAAGATCTAATAAAATGATTCTGCACGTACGTTGCCATCATAACAGGCGGGCTTGGGTAATTAACCAAAATTACTTTGCGTAGAAATTGCTATCGTAATAGATAGGCTTAAGAAGACCATTATAAGATCGCATCTGTAGAACCTGCTATCTTCTATAGATAGGCTTTAGATGATCGATTGAGATCATTTTGTATTTCGCTGCTGTCGCAAAGGATAGGCTTCGGATGATCATTTAAGATCGCATTTTCGTTTGGTTGCTATCGCAAGAGATAGGCTTTAATGATCACTTAGGATCGCATTTGCGTTTGATTGCTACCATGAGAAATAGGCTTTAATGATCACTGAAGACCGCATTTGCATTTGATTGCTACCGTGGGAGATAGGCTTTAGATGATCACTTAAGATCGCACTTGCATTTGATTGCTACCATGAGAAATAGGCTTTAATGATCACTGAAGATCGCATTTGCATTTGATTGCTACCGTGGGAGATAGGCTTTAGATGATCACTTGAGATCGCACTTGCATTTGATTGCTACCATGAGAAATAGGCTTTAATGATCACTGAAGATCGCATTTGCATTTGATTGCTACCGTGGGAGATAGGCTTTAGATGATCACTTAAGATCGCACTTGCATTTGCTGCCATCGTAGGAGATGGGCTTTAGATGATCACTTAAGATCGCACTCGCGTGTAGCTGCTATCGTAAGAGATAGGCTTTAGATGGTCGACTGAGATCGTGTTTGCTATCGTATGAGATAGGCTGTGATGATCGGTTGAGATCGCGTTTGCTATCGTACGAGATAGGCTTTGATGATCGATTGAGATCGCGTTTGCTATCGTATGAGATAGGCTTTGATGATCGCTTGAGATCGCGTTTGCTATCGTATGAGATAGGCTTTGATGATCGCTTGAGATCACGTTTGCATTGGCTGCCATCGTAGGAGATGGGCTTTGATGATCAGTTAAGATCGCGTTTGCTATCGTGTGAGATAGGCTTTGATGATCAGTTAAGATCGCGTTTGCTATCGTATGAGATAGGCTTTGATGATCGCTTGAGATCACGTTTGCATTGGCTGCCATCGTAGGAGATGGGCTTTGATGATCAGTTAAGATCGCGTTTGCTATCGTGTGAGATAGGCTTTGATGATCAGTTAAGATCGCATTCGTGTTTGCTGCTATCATAGAGATAGGCTTTTGATGATCAATTAAGATCGTGCTTGCGTTTGCTGCTATCGCGGGGATAGGCTTGGATGATCAATTAAGACCACATTTGCATGAATTGCTATTTGCAGCGAATGAATCATTGTTAACGGAGATATTTAAATAAAGTAGAGCAATATAAGCGGCTAGAAATATGAACTTCTCATTTGGGAGAATTCTTTTATTACATCGCTCTCATATGGGAGAGGTAGAATTACAATCCTCTCATATGGGAGAGGAGATTGCATTAATCGTAGCCACATGAGATATTAAGCAACGTTATCATAAAACGTATGAAATAAGAGGAGTCAAGGATAGTACTTCTTGATCCAGCGCATGTTGACTGAGCTCGGAGTTGAGGCTGAGCCGTGCAACCTTCGTATGCTGCAGTAGCCACTATCGAAGACTTCTGTGACTTCGAAGGGTCCTTCCCAGTTGGCTGCGAACTTCGGATGAGTCGCTTCTCGCATGCAGTGGTCGGACGCGCGCAAGACCAGGTCGCCAACTGCGAAATCTCGCCGCTGAACTGTCTTGTTGTAGGCGCGAGCGATTCTTTCTTGGTACCGCTTGTTAGTCTTTTTGGCTTGTTCTCGCTTTTCTTCTAGCAAGACTAAATCGTGATCGCGTTGATTTTCATAGAGCGCATGGAAGGCCAGCCGTGCCGAATTGACTCTGACCTCCGCAGGTACTACAGCTTCGGCCCCATAACATAATAGAAATGGCGAAGCCCCTGTGGGTGTTCTTGGAGAGGTCCTGTAGGCCCACAGAGCTATGTTAAGAGAATCGGCCCACTTCTTGTGGTCATCTGCGACCATCTTGCTCAGAATTCTCAGCAGCGTTTTGTTAGTCGCCTCGGCTTGTCCGTTTCCCTTTGGATAATAGGGAGTAGAGCATATTTGCCTGATATTGTACTCCGCAAGTTTCGTGGCTACCTGACGATTAACAAAAGGAGTACCGTTATCTGAAAGAATAGTATTCGGGATTCCGAACCTGCATACGATGTTTTCCTGGATGAAGTTGACCACAGCCATCGCGTTTGCCGTCTTTAGTGGTATTGCTTCCACCCATTTGGTGAACAGCTCAGTTGCGGTGAGAATGAAATGATTCCCATGTGACGTTGGTCGGATGGGGCCAATGAAATCCAAAGCCCATGTGTGAAATGGCCATGGCGTCCCTAATGCATGTAGATCCACGGCGGGAGCGTGCACTAGGTTCCCTTTGAATTGACATTCTTGGCAGCGTCGCACCTTGGTGCGGCAATCGGCTTCCATCGTGGGCCAGAAGTATCCGATTGAGAGGAGCTGTCTGCACAATTTCGCACCTCCCTGGTGTTCCACCTGATGAGAGAGGTCCATGACTTCTTGTGCTTCCTTATCGTCTAGGCATCGCAGCAAGTTGCCCTCGTGGCCTTTTCGCCAAAGCAGGTTTTCCTGAACCACGTATCGAGAAGCTTTCCTTCTCAATTTGTCGGCCTCTTTTCTCGATTCGGGGACGGTACCCTGGGTGAGGAATTCGAACAATGGCTTCCTCCAGTCTGTGTCGTCATCGATTAGAGCGACAAGTAGAGAATCTTTGATTAGTGCGCAACTCTCGCACTTCCCTTGTATCAGGGCTGCAGCTGTTGACATGCCTGGCCAATGAATGCCATATCTCTGAGCTTTCCTGTAGATTGACACCTCGCTTTCTCCGCAAGCGTGTTGGTGAATCCTTTCTAACAGCTGTTTTCCCTCTTGCTCGGAGACACATCGCATGAGTATCCCTCCAGGACCCTTGTAGTAAAGGGTATTGTCGTGGATGCAGTATCCTTTCGTGAGTGCCCAGCTCTCGCTGCTGGTGCCTTTCGCAATAGCTTGCAGGATTGTTTTTCGCCAATCTGCGTCATCTACGTGTTCGTCGTCGCACGCATCTTCTGTTAATGCCGACGATGTTCGCACTTCGATGGAAATCCTCGCGGGGCATTTGTCTATGCTGACCTTAGATCCCAGAGTTGCTAAGGCGTCTGCATGCCTGTTGTCCGCTCGGGGCTTGTGCTCGTATTTCACGTCGCAGAATTGCTGCATCAGCTTTTGCACTAGAGTGCGGTATGACAGGAGGTTGATTTCCTTCAGACCATACTCGCCCGAGGCTTGCTTAACAATCAGCTTGGAGTCTCCCATGACTGTTAAGTTGCTCACTTCCAGAGCTTTCGCTGCACGGAGCCCCGCGATGAGAGCTTCGTATTCCGCCTCGTTGTTCGTGACTGCGAAGTTGAGTTTCGCGGACATCTGTATGACTTCCCCATCGGGCTTTGTCAAGACTATCCCAATGCCTCCACCTTTTCTGGTTGACGAACCGTCGAAGTGGAGGGTCCAATAGGGCACGTCGATCGCGTAGATTTCAGGGCCTTCGAGCTCTTCTTCGATCACAGGTTCGTGGCTGTTGTCGGGAAACTGTGCCAGCAGATCGGCTACCGCCTGCGACTTGATCGCCCTTGGCTTCACGCATGTGATATCGTATTGAGAGATGGTCATGTACCATTTCGCCAACCTCCCGCCCGGAGTAGTGTGAGTTAGCAAGTATCTTATAGGGTCGCTTTTGGTCACCACCACTACTTTGTGCGATGCAAAATAGTGTCTCAACTTCTCTATCACAAAGAATAAGGCAAGGCAGTGACGTTCGATGTCTGTGTACCTTGACTCAGCAGGCTGTACGATGCGAGAGATGTAATAGATAGGCCTCTCTTGGCCCTCATACATCTGAGCCAAAAGTGCTCCTATAGATCTCCTTGTTGATGTAAGATATAGCAGCAGCGGTGATCCCAGTTGGGGCGCGATCATG
This sequence comes from Linanthus parryae, assembly GCA_023055425.1. Lineage (NCBI taxonomy): Eukaryota > Viridiplantae > Streptophyta > Magnoliopsida > Ericales > Polemoniaceae > Linanthus > Linanthus parryae. The sequence goes on from JALGPY010000002.1 coordinate 8,674,465, forward strand.
ATCTTTGGGGATGTAAGTATCTCCTTTAGCTTTTCGAATGCGGCTTCATGGTCAGGAGCCCAGTTGTACGCGGCGTCCTTCTTGAGAAGAGTGCTGAAACAGTATGTGATTTCGGCGATTGCTGGGATGAATCTCCGCAGATATGACAATTTTCCCAAGAATGTTTTCAAGGCGCTTTGGTTGTGAGGTGGCGTCATGCTGGTGATGGCTGACACTTTCGCAGGGTCAGGCTCGATCCCTTGGCGATGAACCACGCATCCCAAAAACTTTCCCGAAGTTACGCCGAATGCGCATTTCATGGGGTTCATTTTTAGTTGAAAGCTTCTGCATCTGTTGAACACCTTTCGCAGGTCTGCAAGGTGATCTGCTTCGTGCTTGGATTTGACTACCAAGTCATCCACATAGAATTCCACCTCTTTGTGCATCATGTCGTGGAATAGGGCCATCATAGCCCGCTGATAGGTTGCCCCTGCGTTCTTAAGACCGAACGGCATTACCGTGTAGTTAAATACCCCCACGGGAGTGATGAATGCAGTTTTCCTCGCATCTTCGGGATCCATTTTAATTTGATTGTATCCGCTGAAACCGTCCATGAAACTGAACATGCGATGGCCTGCCGTCGAATCGATGAGTAAGTCGATGTTAGGCAGTGGGAAATCGTCCTTAGGGCAGAAGCGATTGAGATCGCGGAAGTCCACGCAGATGCGGAGCTGTCCGTTCTTCTTCACTACCGGCACGATGTTGGCCAACCATGTGGGATGGTGATTTGGCTCTATGAACTTGGCGTCTAGGAGTTTGACAATCTCCTGCTTGATCTTGACGTTGAGCTCTGGCCTGAAACTCCTGGTGCTTTGCTTGACCGGTTTAGACCCTGGGATAATGTCTAAACGGTGCATGGTGATGCTCGTGTCCAGACCTGGCATTTCATCGTATTCCCATGCGAATACGTCCTTGTATTCAGTTAGAAGCTGTAGCAGCCCTTGTTCCTCGTCGCTTGTGAGGTCCGTACTCAGGAAGACTGGCCTTTTCTTTTCCTCGTTCGGGCTGAGGAACACCTCCTTTAGCTCTTGCTTTTGTGGTCGCGGCCTGTCTTCCATGCATTCGGGTGCTTCTTTGAGTTTCTCGTCCGAAACGACCTGTGTTGGCTCTTTTGTCAGCGCAACTTGCTCGATTTGATTGATTTGCCCAGGGACGTCCTCATGCCCGTGTGAGGACGTCCCCGCGCACCTTCATATGCGATAGCATTTCTTTCCGTTGGCGTAGAAGCTTTCTATCTCCTTGCCCTCGGGGTCGTGCTTTGCGATCCTCTTCAGAGTGTAGACACTCTTGCGATGATATGCGATGCGCGGCGCCTCTTCGTGGGTAGGCGGCTTTTCTTCGGTGTCTCCCCTTGTCACCATCACGCCTGCAGGTGACTGGTCCTTGATGTCCTCCCAGAGAGGTAAAGGAGTAGGGTTGAATGGTCCGGGTGTTTGCTCGTCCGCCATCTCGGTGAACCACACCGCCTCGCTGAGATGTGCTTCGTCCAAGTTGAACGGGTTAGTTGAGGCCGGTATCTCGACAATCCTGTCGTTCCAGATGGCTTTCATCACCTGGTGAGCCGTCGAAGGGATTGCGTCGAAGCGATGAATCCAGGCTCGACCGATGATCATGTGATATGTGGTGTTCGCATCTATGACATAGAACTTCGCCGAACACTTGATCTTACCAATCTGAACGCCGAGGCGGATCCATCCGATCGTCATTCTAGAGTCGCTTCCGAATCCCACCAGCGGGGATGGACGTTTGACCACTTTGTGCTCGGGGATCCCTGCTAGCTTCAGTGTGTGAAGTGGAACAACATTGACCGCTGCTCCTCCATCGACGAATGCTCGCTTGAATTCGACGCCGTTGATGATGGCGGTCACGTACAGGGGCCTCTGATGGCTCGCATCTGTCTTCTTGTCGCTGGCAGAAAAGGTCATAATCTTTTCTGTGGAACGGGACGCCCTGATGACCTTCCCGTTGGAGACTACGAGTTCCTCTTCGTAGTCCTCCGCTATCCTTAAGATTGCCTTTGTCATATCCGATCGGCATTTTTCGGAGAAGTTCATTTCGTCGAAGAATTTGTTGAAGCCGTGCGACCCTTTCATGCGGTCGGCACGCTCATCCTCCGTGTCCATGCTGTAGTCTTCCTCTTCATGGACTTCAGCGATGATGGGTAGACCATCCTCTGCGACTTCTTCCAAGTCCACTATTGAGATCATGGCGACCTCCTTACCCTTTGAGCCCGAATCTGTATGAGCAGGCAGTGGGTTGTTGCGCACGTCCTTCCGGTGGTCGCTGACGATGAGTTCGCCGTTCTTCATCTTCTGGTCGAACGCGAATCTGAGCTTCTTGCACTCGGCCGTGGGGTGCATGACCTTGCCGTGGTATTCGCACCACTTGGGGTCCCTCGTCATCTCCTTGGAGGGTTTTTGCTCTAGCGGTGGCAGGATGCCGTCTTTACGCCACTGTCTACAGAGATCGCTTGCTTCCTCCACCGAGCATGGCAGAGGCGGTGCATCGAAGTTTCCGGCTTTTGCTTGTTTCTGAGGCGAAACCGCGTTGACCTCAGCTTCGCGTCCTCGCTTGTAGCCGAATCTGCCGATCTTGTAGGTGGTGCCGCTCGCAGGTCGTTCTGGAGCGCTCTTCTTTCTCTGTCTCTCGACGATGGGCTCTATGTTCATCGTGCACTCGATGAGCTTTGAGAACGTGGGCGTCTGCAAATTGATTAGCATGCTCTTGTACTCATCTCGCATGCACTGCAGGCATATCTCTACGAGTCGGCTTTCAAGCATGGGATCCTTGCACTCCAGAGATTTCGCTCTGAATTTCTTGATGAAAGTGATCCCATCCTCCTCGCGTTTCTGATACATCCGCGAGAGATGGATCATCGTCACCTTCTCCTCCATCTGGAAGAACTTAGTGTAGAACTTCTGGACCATGTCGTCCCAGGTCTTCACGGATCCGGGCTCCAACGTCCGGTACCATTTGTATGCTACATTCCCAAGAGTCTTTGGAAACTCTCGCATCAGCAGTTTGGGATCAGCTCCGTATGGACCCATGACATCGATGAAACGCATGACATGCTCATGGGCGTTTCCATTGACGTCTTCGAACTTGTCCCATTTGGGAGCCTTGTACCCCACCGGGTTAGGCATGAGATAGATCTCCCGTGGAATGGGCGGGTCATTATCTAGCTTCGGGATGATGGTATCCGCGAGCGACTGATGAGCCAAGATGGAGTCCACGCGCTTCTGCAAGGACGTCATGCATTCTGGAATGCTCCCCTCTGTAGCTGGCGGAGGGGTTGCCGTAGGCGGTGGCGACACATATGCCGCCGGAGGATTGGGAGTGTATTGACTGCCCGTGTTTCCCCATATGGTCGCCGGTGGAGGCAGAGTGTACTGCAAAGTTGGGTTAGACGCCAAAGCCGTGGGCTGAGAGGCGTGAGCGGCAGGGGGTAGCATTTGCGCTGTTGATCCTTGGATCGAAGGCAGCTGCGCGGCCGACGGTGGAGTCTGCAGATGAGGGTTGGGAGGCGTGGCCGATACTCCCAATCCTGGAGCAGTAGGGGTTCCTCCTCCCTGAGGGGTGGCGGTACCTGGCGGAGGATTTGGCGCAAGGGTGCCCAGAATGGCCAAGATCCGCTCCAATTGCGCAGATTGAGACTTGAGAGTTTTTGCCTGACTTTGGACAGTGGTGTCCAAAGACTCTAAAGTCGGTGCCTCGCCGGGTGTCGTCGGAGTACGGCGGACTTCTTCTCCTGAGGGAGTTTCGGCGGAAGGCGATCGGTTGCTGACATCGTCCTCCTGAGACATGGTTGCTTTTGCTGGTAAGTTCACGTCGGGTTCACCAAAATGTGCACAAGAGATTCCGGCAGGGAGACCTCCGTGTACACCGTACGTAGTGGATCAGAGATCGCACAGGAAGAATAGGGGTGTGTGTAGGGAGAGAGTAAGTCAGTAGCAATGTCTGAGAGAGAGACAGAGGTTTGGCAGAGCTTCCGCGTATGGCAGTGTTGTTCTCTCTTTGTATGGAAAGAGTAACGATATATATACTGGAGAACGTGGACCGTTGTAGTGTGGTTAATGCGCCCATTAATGGCGGCTTAATTAGCTTAACCGTAACGGCACGTTCGTCCGAGTATATAGGAACCGTTAGAGCACGTGGTGCGCGAGTACCGGAACCGTTACGAGGTTGACCGGGTTTGACCGGATTGACCGGGTCTAGGGAGCTCGTGCCATAAATCTCTCAAAACAGTTACTAAAGGTCGCGCGCGGGCTTGGCTCGCACGCGACAGGGCTTACCCTAGCCTCCAAACCACAAATCCCTACAAGTCCCGTGCAGTGGTATGCGAGGGCTCTGTCTCGCAGCCCCCACATGGATCAGCTCGGCTGGTGATCCTGTGTGTGTGGAGCACAATATGGTGTGCTGGATGGTCGCCACGTGGCTAAGATTAGCCATGTCATAAAGCAGTATCTACACACATATAACGGGATCTTTGTAAGTAGAGAGGACATCACGAACATATCCCTTCAAGACTACTCCAAAAACAATGGTTGAACATCTTCAGAAAACTGAAAAACCAAAAGAATTTTATGCTTCCATTTTGGAGAATCATTCACTCAAGCTTAGCAGTCAAAACCAATCTACAGAGGAGGGGGTGGACTTACCAAGTAATTGCCCGATTTTTGTGATGTTCGGGAAACAAATTCCCATATGTTTCCTTTATTGCGCTACAACATAGGGTGTATGGCCAGCCCTCATGGGTTCTCAATTTCAAGAAGCCATCACGGGACCTTTAAATAGTGGGTTCCCAAACATCTTTCTCGCCCTGGTTCTTAGTAAAACTATTTGGGTTCTTTGGCGAAACAGGAAAAAGGAGGTTCTTGAAAATAAACTGAAATAAAAAAAATGTAGAAAAAATTAAAGGGAGCTATCTTTATGGAAAAACACCTTGTAACGCAACCCTCCACTCTTTTGACTAAACCGTCGGCGAGGTGGGTAGTTGTCAATACCGATGTCGTCTTGTCACCCACACTAGAGGAAAGCAATAGTGGGGTGGTGATTCACAACGGTGAGGGGCTCTTCATTGTCGGTAGATGCTCCCAGATCCTTCTCGGAAGTATTGCTTTGGAAGCCGAAGCTCAAGCCATGAAAATGGAACTGAACAGTGCAACGAAGCTTCAAATAACCAATATGATCCTCGAAACAATTCAAGTGTCTTGCCAAATATATGAGATATGTGACGGTGAAAGGCCAAGAACAAGAGAACAACTCAGAAGTCGGAATAGTTCCTGAAGAATGTAGAGAATAGTTTTGGCTAGTTACAACTATCAAGGTGAAACGCACTCCTCGAGATGCCAATTGTTGCACGCATACTATTTACAAACCAACCACTCGTTTGGCCTTGTAGTAGTTTAGAGGCTGATTTTTTGGCCACTCCACGACCCGGAGTTTTAACAAATAACCCATTTTGGGTTTCCTTATTTGTCTCTTGTCATTTGACTCTTGCTGCGTACACCATTGGGTTTGTGATATTTTGTTTTTGGACTTGATGAGGGTTACAAGGAAAATGATTAATGAAATCCCATTTTCACACTAATAATAATAATAATAATAATAATAATAATAATAATAATTCTCATATCATAACTCGCAAACCGGACTCGGAAAACTTACGGGTCAGTAATCGAATGAGCTGGCAAATTTTGAGGAGTCACGGTCCATTTATTTGGCTCGGATATGACTCATTATAAGTCAAGTTCTAAAAAAGATAGCTGTATTTTAGATGAACTTTCGTCAAGCCATACAAATTGCTCGTCGTCGGCTTAGCTTGCTTACAACCTACCTACATTTCATGGTTTCAAAGGTGCGGACCGAGCCAGTCCGGGTTCTTGCCGGGTTTGGTGGGTAGGGGGCTGCTGCGGGTTGAAGTGAGAGGAGGTCGGGCCGGGCTGAATGTGGGAAAAACCTTAACTGGGTCACTCCCATCCGGGTCACCCGCCCCCTTAACATTTGAGGGATAAAAAGATTAATTTGGTAGAGGAGGCTGGCCCGAGTTAAACCCGGACAGACTAGCGGGTTTTAGAGGGGGTTGGGATGTCGGGGCCAGTTCATTCGTGAAGAAAAACCTATCCGAGTTGATCCAGTCTTAGTTGATGAGGTTTGCTACGGAGGAGGAAGGGGGTCAGCTAGGGGTGGGTTAGGCCGGGTTGGACCACGGCGGACCCAACTAACACCACAACCCACCGTTAAGTAAAATTAAGAAATGGATTTGTTGGTCCGTAGACATAATAAAAAGATTATGGTCAAAAGAATTAGTTTCTATTCCCAGAGCTGTGATAGCTAAATCCACTCCAAGTTACATGTAGTTTGACACTTTTGAGTTTTGACTATCTCATGTGGTGTGAACATGGTAAAAAGCATACTGGCAGTAGTGATTCTAATTTAATTTCTCTAACGGTGAAGACGTTGGCTCTTCTTCTGTGTCTGAATTTAATACTCCACACTCATGGTTTCACTGCTTCTCTCTCCTCTCTCTCTCAGGTGAAACCCTAGCTTTTCCGATTCGCCATTGTAGATCTTCGCTCTTCTTTGAGCTGAAGTTTGAATCTTGACATTATACGGAGGCGGGTTTTGATGGTGACCCGTTTACGGTGAGTCTTTTCAATCGAACCCCATCATGTTCTTGACTTCCTTCGTTTCAATTTCAACGCCGAAGTTCTTCTTTTTCTGCGTCTGATGAGCATTTCGGAGGTGGGTTTTGATTTTCGATTGCGTTTGAAGCCTCGATGTTCTGGGTTTCACTGTGTCTTTAACCTGTTCGACGATTTGACTCAATATCTTCCATTGCTGTATCTTGCTAAAGATTGGGTATTTATGAGCTTATAGTGGTGGTGGATTTCTGGGTCTGGTAGATCTTGAAGTGATTCGACTTGTGGATTGGAGAAATGGATGTTGAGAAACGGAGTTCAAAGGGGGGTTTTCTTCACTTGTTTGATTGGAATGTCAAATCTAAGAAGAAGCTGTTCTCGAACAAATCGGACGCGCCCGGTAACGATTTTCCCTCAGTTTGAAAGTTATTTTGATATCCTTACTGTACATTGACCTGATGCATTTGCTCATCGTATGTGATTATTGGTAATTTGAATGCAGATGGTTCGACAAAAGGCAAAGAAAATGCTGCAAACTCAATCATGTTACAATCTCAGCTTGTGAGTATTTGAATCCACATCTGTTTCCCGTATTGTAGTCTCTATTAAGATTTTGCATTCTCTCATGATTTATTTGTGTGTTCTGTCTCCTAGTATTGATTTTGACCCTAATTGTAGTCTCTATTAAGATTTTAATTTCTAGTGATTCTGTTTTTGTGTGTTCTGTGCTCTAATATTCATGGTGGCAGCGGGCCGTGCCGTGCCGGGTTAAGGCCGTGCCGAGGCGCGGCAGGCTGGGGACGGCTGTGCTCGAAAATCCTAGAAACTCGGCATGTGCCAGGTTGTAGCCTTGTAGGGGGCGGGCCGTGCACGGGTCGTGTCGGAGGGGCCTTGTTTGTGCGGGTCCTGCACGGCCCGGGGGCGAGCCTGGCCGGGTTGGCTTGGTGAGGAACGTGACCCGGCCGTGCCACGGGTTGAGCACGCCTTTGAGCGGGCCATGCCGTGTCAAAGGGTGGAGCGGTCCGTGCTTGGGACGTGTTTAGAGCGTGCCGGGGCAGGGCGGGCCAAATTGGCACGCGGTCGGCCCATTTTGCCACCATGATCTAATATTGATTATAATGCTGGCGTAATGTTCATTTTGCTTCTTCCACACCTGTTTCCCTCATTGTGGTCTCGATTCAGATTTCCATTCTCCCTTTTTTTTAACTGTGTGTTCTCTCTCCTAGTGTTGATTTTCATTTTACTTCTTGTTAATCCCTTAGATGGAGACCCTAATTGTAGTCAATTCAATTTCTAGTGATTCTTTTGTGTGTGTTCTGTGCTCTAGTATTGGTTACAATGCTGGTGTAATGTTCATTTTGCTTCTTGCTAATCCTTTAGATGGAGACCCGCGAGGATGAGCTTGGTCATAGAGGGAAAATAAGCTATGACTATGAATACGCTAGTTCAATGACTAATGGTGAAGGATATGGAACTCGAGCACCAGGAGTTGTTGCCAGACTCATGGGACTAGATCGCTTGCCTACTTCGGTCAATTCTGAGACTCCATATATTGATTCTTCATCATTCCTAAAAGATTCATATTCTCAGAGGAGTGATTTTAGGGTTGAAGATCACATCATCTACAACGTGCCTAAAGATAAGTCGTCAAAGAAGAGGATGCATAACATGCCTATTGAGAGGTTTCAAACTGAAGCAGCACCTCCACGATCAGCTAAGTCCATTCCAGTCACTCACCATAGGTTGCTGTCCCCTATAAAAACTCCCGGGTTTATCCAAACCAACAATGTTGCGTACATAATGGAAGCAGCTGCTAGAATCATTGAGCAAGGCTCTCCATCTGCAAACAAGAGTAAGATGTCCTACTTTAGGTCACCTTCAGTTCCATTAAGGATTAAGGATCTGAGGGAGAGAATGGCTGTTGACCAAAAACAGTCTACTCCTCAATCATCTCAAAGGGCCAAAGAGCACATTTCATTCAATCATAACAGAGAACACGCCGATGGGAGGAACCAGCGCAGACCAGGAAACAACAAGCAACTATACAATTCTTCTGTGACTGCTGTAAATGATGGCTCTGACAGTGGTAAGAGAAAGGGGAAATCAGTGTCACTCGCCGTCCAAGCAAAAGTAAACATCCATAGAAGGGAGAGCTTGGCTTCAAGTGGTAGTAGGAGTTCAGTACACAACCAAAGAAGGGAGGGAGGGACCGCAAATGGTAATAGGAGTTCAATTAAGCAAACGGAAGGTAATCAGATGAATACTCAAAGAAGTTTGCAGAAAAGGACTTCTAGAAGCAGGGCTCCGGATGTGCTTAAGCAGAATGACCAGAAGCAGAATAATATGGCTAATAGAGATAAGTTGGCTTCAAAAGCTTTGGTCTCCAACCAGCATGAAAGGAAACCTATGCCTAATAATGGCTATCTTAGGCCAAATAAGGGGTCAAGTAAAGCTTCAAACATGGCAACTGGACCCAGGAAGATGACAAAAGATGCTGCTGCGATGGAACCTCCTGTCAAAAGGAACGCTTCTGGTGAAAAAAGGCCTGTCCAAATTGATATGCGATTGTCCGACGGTGATGCTAAGAACACAAAGATGAGTAAAGATGAAAGCCCTGTAGAACGTATTATTGCAAATGGTGGTTGCTTGAATTGGGACTCAGTAGACCGAAAAAGTGGCACAGATGTTGTTTCATTTACCTTCACATCTCCAATTAAAAGAGCCGCGGCACCTGGTTCGCACTCCCCTCAGAAAGTCGTGGAAAGGAGTACCAACTTTTCTGTTGATTGTTATGAAGCCAATGATCCACAAGATTTGAAGAACCGAAATTTATCTGCAGTGGGTTTGAATGTAGTTGCTGGAGACGCTTTGAGTATACTTCTTGAACAAAAGCTTAAGGAGTTAACATGTAGAGTTGGGTCATCTGAGGGTAACTCTGAAGCTTCCAATGCTGCTTGTTCTGGAACTAGCAAAGAGGAGTTTGCATCCACTCTAAATATAAGAAACACTTCATCGATAGGACACCGTAGTAGCTTTCATCTGAATCTGCCCGACAATGACTCAAACTACCGGTATCATGATGACTGCGGTTCTGTTGATAATCTGCTCCTCAAAGCTAAAGAGAAGTGCCAGGTATATTTCTGTTTATCTGCATCTACTTTTTTCCCTCATACTTAGCTGTCTTCCATTGCATTTGACATTTTCATAATTGATGAAATTTTTTGAGAAAAATATGCTTGACTATTATCGACCTTCATTTGTGAAATTAGTAGTAAAGAAGCTTCAGAACCCAGTGATTATTCGTTTTGTCTATGATTGTTGAAATTGAGTACAACCCAATAATGTCAAGAAACCTGAATAATGAATACTCCATTGGCTTTGTTAGCTCTGCTGCTCAACCTCCGGAATTGTATGTCCACGAGTTTAGTTGAACCCCATGAAATCCCTTGATCGGTGTGGTTATTTTCCAATTTACGCAGATAACTGAGACGACGTAACAATATAGTACTGTTGGATTGAACTATATGGCTTGCTCTTTTAAACTGGGAACTTTGTTTATATTTGTTTTTTGTTTTTCGTAGATGTGGAGATAGATCTATCATCTATCAGAATCTGATCACTTCGGACTGTCATATAGTGTAGAACTGATACATTATCCTAGATATTCTTAATTACAGGATTCGTAAGCCTAATTATTCATAGAAGATGGTGGAATATGTGGGAATGTTATCTGCTTTAGAGGATTGATTGCCTGCGTTTTCCTCATAAACTTGTTTCATTATCTTCTTTGTCAGCGTGAACAGAGATTGGAGGAAAACAGCTGCAGTAGCAACAATGAATATGGAAAAGAGCTTGATTGTGGATACTCTAGTCCAATTTCAAATCTTGAACCTTCGTCCTCATATGGAAGTTATGAGTCGTCAGATAGCAAGACCAGCTCTGTTTCCTACGGTAAACTTCACAATCCTGTCTTGTCTTTAGTTTCTTGACTTTCTTCCTCACTGGATTTCCCATGCACCACGGCTGGAAAAATGTTGAATTATATTGATGGTGTTTCATTGACATTCATATACTCCCTCCGTCCCAGCAGGTTGTTCAAAGTGTACTATTCACCGATCACTTTGATCTGATGATTTAGTTAGGAAATCAATGTAAGAATTTTGTAATTTTTTCATGGTGTTGTAGAGTAAACTCAACTCTACATCACCATGAAAAAATTACCAAATTCTAATATTGTTCGGGTAACCAAATCACCGGGTCAAAAAAATCTCAAAAAAAGTCAATTTTGAACTACCTCATGGGACGGAGGGAGTAACTGTTATGGGAACAAATCACAAAACACTGAACAAAAAGTTAACAGAAGGGTTTCGAGAAACTTGAGAATTGAGAATTGTGTATGACCTGTGCCTAAGCCCCTATCAAATTTGGTTGTGCAAAATATTGTTTGTGTTTCGAACTTTGGACCCTTCCAACATTTTGTGTTCTCTCATTTAAGAGTGGGGATGAGTCAAATTTAATGCATTCATTGGTCTAAAAATGTTATGACGATGCACAAAGTCAATAGTTAAACGCCCTCCTTAGTGGATAATCATGTTAATGTTAATCACAAACAGTCCACTAAAAATAATTGCGGAAGATAGGAAGGGTTAAGTTAACTCATGTTTTGTTGATGAGCAATTCGATGTATGGATAGATAATAGGGCATATGTAAATAGTGTGTTCAAAACTTGGCTCCAAATACAAATTAAGATTGGCATGGTCAATTTTATAGTGTCAACTTTAAATGAGTAGCTCGTATCTAACCCATATTTTGGTCTGAAATGCAATAAGATTGTAATGTGAATAGTAAAATATCATTGTTCCTAGTAATAGATGTTGGAAGGGAAATTTGTGGCAATCTTGAGGTACCTCTAAGAAATAAGTAGGGACTGTTGATTGAAGACATGAACAGAACGTTCGAAAATTTTGTCTTACTTGGCTATCCTAAATGGTTATAAGAGAACACGATATTGAGACAACGCAGTTAGACCAAGCTAGTGTAGACAAACAATGCCAGGCGTGGAAAGGGAATGTGTGTATGGATATTGTAGGACTTATAGGGTTAGTTTGGATAAGCAGGTTTTTGATTTTTATAAAACTATAATCAGAGCTGTTTGGATGACATAGTTTTTTTTTTTTTTTTACAACATCCGCTGCACCTATCCGGGCACCGGACATTATTTTATGGGTGGCATTTTTCAACAACTCATGATGTGGCACAACTAAGAGGTGGACCACATAATATTATAAGGCGAAGCAAGTTTAAAAGTTGTACCCCAAATCAAAATGTCACTTGGTAATTGGTTGAAGATGTTTGAAACTTATGTCACCCGGTGCACTGGTGGTGATACCTGGGTGTTAGTTTTTTCTTACCCGGCGATGTTAGACATAATTCTTTTGGTTTTTGTAACCCTAAAGACCAGATTTACATTTTATAAAAGCCTAAAAACCTACACCATCCAAACATACACATATTGGTGTTAAAAGCTTAATTGACATAAGGTTGATGCATGTGTATGAGTTCATGATCTTACAAAAAATGAATGATTTCAGGACTTTTCTCCTCTGAGGCTAATGGAACGACGGACAGCATGTCTGGAAGCAGAAGACGCCTAAGAGCAAAACTAGAGATGGAACTATCAGACTCCGCATCTTCCTCCTCAACCTCCTATTTTAGTGGGAATCAGACTACACTCACTTTCACAGGCTACAGAAAATCTCAGCAACCAGAACTACAGTATATTGCAAAAATACTTTGCTATTCAGGGTTAACTTTTGAAGATCTTGTGTTGGGTCGAGTCAAGAAAGCCATAACCCCCAAGCTCTTCAATCACTTGGAGAAGAGAGAACCTCGACGCGATGAATATGCAGAGGAATGCCCCAAAATTGCTCGCAAACTTTTGTTCGACGCTGTGATTGAATGTCTTGAATCATATTCAGAGCAGCTACAAACTCGAAGCTCAGAAGCGTGGTTCAAATTCTCCACCTTGTTCAGAAGGAAGGAAAAGTTGGCGGAAGAATTGTACAAAGAAGTTTCTAGTGGGGAAGGGATGGGAGATCTGTTGGTAGATGAACTCGTGGACAAAGATATGAGCTCTCGACGTGGGAAATGGGTGGAATTTGAAAGCGACGTATATGAAGAAGGTATAGAGATTGAGAAGGAAATACTAGATTCTTTGGTTGATGAATTGGTTGCCGATTTACTCATCTGAAGAAGCCTTGCATGATGATGTTCGATTCTTTTTTACATTTAGGTGACTCTGTACAAGTGATCAATCTTATATGTACCTTCTCAAGTATAGGAAAAAGGAATATATAAGTGGAGTCTCCATGCCCAAACATATCAGAATATGCAGTCTTTTGGCAAATGCTTGATTTCTCATTCTCTTTGTCATACTAATCTTTCATCTTTTAGACTTTCAATTTATTGCTGGATTGATATAAGTCTTGCTGGATTTCAATGGTAGGAGTCTTCAATAGACTTTGATTTGAATGTTGAAAATGAGGGGGAAAGAAACAGGTACCCAAAGTATATCATCAAGGGTTAGTAGAAACCCACATATATAGAACACCGTTCATAAATCTTAAATAAGCTTAATATTAACAGAGTCTAAACCTTGAATATCATGCAGGGAGCTTTGAATGCTAGCATAGCACCCTACCTGGCATGTTGTCTCATATGCTACTAAATTCAATATTTTAGTTCATAATATGTGTGGATAATCTCATTTAATTAAAACGAAAAACAACATTGTACCAAGCATGCACTCAGAGTCAATAAGATTGGCTCGTTCTTAATTAATCTCTTAGTTAAATCATGAATACTGCAAGGACTTCAATACCTTAAACTTCTGGTAAACGAGTGTTAGCTCATTGATAAAGTTTGCATAAGGGTACAATTCAGTGTTTGATCCCCGCTCGATGTAGGTCGAGACTTTGTAGTAACCAATTATTCAAGTTATTGTGATAAAATTTGAATGTAGCAGACCAGGTGAAGCCACACACCATTATATTGATGATTCACTCCAATGATGTTCTACCCTCGCTCACTTGCTCACATTATCAAGAACATGATTACCAAACATGCACTCAAAGTGTTGTATCTCCGACTCCCTTATCGATGAAAGCTATCTCGTTATTTACAAATATTTAGTATGATCATAAATTCTGCAAGGACATCTGTACTTCTGGTAAATTGGGTATTAGCAAAATTTATGATCACACTAAACATCTATTGGAGTGATTAATCAACACTTTGGGTCCACGTTTGGTAAAACTTACTAAGGTTCAGGGTTACGATATCTGTTAGGTGCAGGTTTAAGGTTTTAGTACTTTCTCGCATTGTTATTGCCACTAGCCACTACACTAACAACAACGAATCACCCGAGAGAAGTCTTATGCTTTTTCATTTGTTTCCGTCTTTGGATTGAGAACACAAGCTAAATAACTAGAAAGTAGGCCTGGTCATGGGTTGAGCTGGGTTGGGTTGGGCTGAACGTCTAAAGGGCGAACCCAAGCCCAACTCAACCTGCCGACTGGGCCGAGACTCAAGCCCGAACCCGTAGCATTCTTAAAAAAATTAAATCCAATCCAACTCATGAGTTAAAATATTAACTTAATTCAATTAATGATTAAAAATAATTAAAAACATTTAATATTACTTCACAAACAAAACATATTAAACATGTAATATATATAGTACACTTATATATAGACGTTGTTGTAACAGAACTCCTGTTTCAGAGCTCCGTTACCGGTTTGTTATAACTTGCGGGTATTCGAGCAAGAATGACGAAAGCAAAACAAGAACGAGACAGATATTTAACGTGGGTCACTAACGAATTCGGAACGAACCCGCTAGCTACTCCACGACCAGAACTAGATATTTTATTGAGAAGAGAACCCGGCGACCCGAAACACCCACCCGAACACACACTACACCAAACTCTCAATTCTGCCCGTGTGTTGTTCTCTGCATGTTACAAAACAAAACCTTTAAATAGTGCTCCTATGTGTGCGGTGTGACCATCAACCTAATTAGGAAACAATTGCCTTTGCCTTCAAGGCAAAGTAATTGCCTCTTTGGCTACTTAGACTTTGACCCAAAAAACATGCCTAAGTTTGATTCTAGTCAACCCAACAAATCTCCACCTTGACTTGAATCATCTCAGCAACCCTGAAACCAGAACCTGATGTTCTCTTCTCAAACCTGAACCGGGTGCGTCTTCCAGAACCTGAAACGAGCACGCCTCCTCAAACAGATTTTTCGCAGCTGTATGCGAAACCTGAATCGCCAAATCGTTGCTCCTACTACCATGCGTTCCTGCAACGAATGCGCCCGATGTGGTTGCACTTCCGGAAACAGAAACAAGTGCTCCACCCAGAACCAGACTCGAATACGTTCACTAAGAAAGCATGACCGAATGTATTCCAGATGCGCCCAATTGCGCCAGGGAGATGCACCATGACAGAATGCCCATATGTCATCCAGACCAGATGCACCGATGACGAGTGCCCAAATTGTCATGCCCGATGTGCCCCGTATGCCTCAGATGCGCCAGATGCTGGCCAGAAACAGATCGCGCCAGATGCGAGCTAAGTGCGTGTCATGGTACACGCTGCAAAAACTGATGCACGCCAGAAAAAATCGTGCATAATGCGCGCCAGAAACAGAATCAGATGCGCGTGCCAGGAATCTCACGCGCCAGATGCTCCATGTCGTTGCTCCAACTCTAACGAGTTCCTGCAACGCATGAGCCAGAACCATATTCAATTCACACGCCAGATGCTCCACGCCGGGAGCCGGATTGCGCCTGAACGTCAATCGCCAGAACGCCAGATGCGCGTGAACCACTAGATTCGCGCCAGTCCCGAATGCGTGCTGGATTTGCCAGATCGCTTGCACGCCTAATCAGATGCGCGCCAGATTGCTCCGAACGGAGCCCGGATAGCCCCTTCCACAGGACTCCAGATGGTGGGTGTACCTGCTTCTCTCTCACGAACAGATCGATCTTGATCGCCAAACCAGACATCGTTCTTGGCGGAATCTCGAAACCCAAACTCCCGATAGCGTGCTCCACCTGAATCGCGAAACCCTAGCTTTGAGTTCCACCAAAACGTGAAACCCTAGCTCTTGGCTGCACCCTGATCTTGGAACCCCGGCTCTGATACCAGTTTGCTAAAACTGGTGATCCCCTGACCTGGCTCTGATACCAGTTTGTTAAAACTCGTGTTCCTCCTGACCTGGCTCTGATACCAGTTTGTTAAAACTGGTGATCCCCCTGCCTGGCTCTGATACCAGTTTGTTGTAACAGAACTCCTGTTTCAGAGCTCCGTTACCGGTTTGTTATAACGTGCGGGTATTCGAGCAAGAACGACGAAAGCAAAACCAGAACGAGACAGATATTTAACGTGGTTCACTAACGAATTCGGAACGAACCCACTAGCTACTCCACGACCAGAACCAGATATTTTATTGAGAAGAGAACCCGACGACCCGAAACACCCACCCGAACACACACTACACCAAACTCTCGATTCTGCCCGTGTGTTGTTCTCTGCATGTTACAAAACAAAACCTTTAAATAGTGCTCCTATGTGTGTGTGGCGGTGTGACCATCAACCTAATTAGGAAACAATTGCCTTTGCCTTCAAGGCAAAGTAATTGCCTCTTTGGCTATTTAGACTTTGGCCCAAAAAACTTGCCTAAGTTTGATTCTAGTCAACCCAACAGACGTAATAGAGGGCTCGGGCCAGACTGTGCTGGACTTAGGCCGAAGTTACAACCAAGCTCAACTCAAATATTGGTCTGGCTCAAATTTCAAGCCCAAGCACCTGGAGGCTGAAATCTGTTGAGCCCAAAGCCCATAAATTTCCGTGCTGTGTTGGGCGAATTGGTCGGGCCACAGGGCTGATAGCCAGCCCTACTGGAGAGATCGTCTTTTAACTTAAAGTGTTTTTTCACCACTGAACTAGCACCGATTTGCTGCTGATTTGCTTTGTGTGCACTCAAGGCTAAGGGATGTCCATTTCCAATGTAAGAAAGCTTCTAGGACAAATCACAGTTTTACCTTTTCTTGGGTACATGGAAACTGGAAAAGAGGCTCTGTATTCTGTGACATGTGAACAGATTAGTATGTCACACCTAATAAAAAAAACATTACATTCTGACTTTAATTAATTAAATTATTTCTTATGAGCAGCTTGTTCGAGGATTAATTAATAATTAATCATTGAAACATTAAACCTGTCAAGTTTCGTGACTTTACATGGATGGATTATTTTAATCTTGTCAAGTCAGGATCCTAAGCCACAGAGAGATTAATTATATTGTACATTGAGTCACAACACAGTCCATGCACTGCATCTAATAGAGAACGCGATTTAGTAGGCTTGTTATGTTGTGAAGATTGATTTACTAATATTTTGTTGTTTCTCTCAAAAAATATTATATTAGATGGTTAATCACAACTTATACTCGTTAACATGAAGATGGTATATCTTACGGCTATGTTGCACGGGTGGTTCTGATTGGTCGCGCACCCGCACCGAGTGCTTCTGAGTGCTTCGTGGGTGCTTGGGTGCTTTTTGGGTGCTTTGTAGATAAGACATACTCCCTCCGTCCCATTTTAATAGTCCTAGTTGACTTTTCAAGCCACTTTGACTAGCTAAATTGAGTAGGAAAATGATACAAGAATTTCTTAACTTTTTCACAATATTGTAGAGTTGTCTCAAGTCTACAACAATACGAAGATTTTGACAAATATTTATATCATTTTGCTACTCAATTTTATTAGTCAAAGTAGTGTTAAAAGTCAAATAGGACTATTAAAATGGGACAGAGGGAGTAGTCATTTTTGAAAGTTTTAGTTGAGAGGTATTCCAAATGCAACTAAAATTTAACGAAGATACGTGCATCTATGTGAAAATCTTTAACCCCTATATTACTCATCTCTCCACAGCTAAGAACAACAACATGAAGAAATTATACTATTGATATAGTAACTTTGTATCTTCGAATGTGTGTATGAATTTCTGTTCGATTATGATATATTGATATGATCCCTATTATTGTCGTTATTAGATTAGTATAATGGTATCACTAATAATATCAGATAAAAATATAAATAATGTGGCCGCACTCTCGCCGCACTCTCGCCGTTGATTTTTGGAATTTGCCGCACCCACACCCACTTCTCGAACCAGCACCCGCACTGCACCCGCACTCGTGCTACATAGTCTTACGGTGCTCTTAGATTTTGTATCATACATATTTTCGAGTTCAATACTTCTTGTTCATAATATGATGTTTTGTCATGTGAAATTAATTCATTGTTTCACGAGTTACTTGCGTTTTAATGCTGCCAACACCATTCGAGAGTGTATAATAAGAGTGTATAATATAACTAATAAGGGTGTGAGTTGCATATTTATAAAAAAATAACAATTTTTCGATTAAGTTAAATAAATATTATATAGTATATCATAAAATTATAGATTTCTCGCTCTTGGTATCGTTCTCATTCCCACTTCCCTCCCCATTCGTTCCCGCCGTAAGTGACTTGGGTAATAACTCATAACTACAAGGTCGAGCTTTTATGTTAATGAATTGGATCATAACGGCCATGATCAGTTTGATGAAATGAAGGGCTATGATCGATCAAATACCACGGAGGGGAAAGTAGGACCCCTGCGAAGAACTACTGAAAAGCTAATTATTCACAATCGACCCTGTTTGAATAAACTTAATTAAGATTATTAAAAATTTATATTGTTAAAATGAGCAGTTAAAGTTAAAACAATACACTCACTCACTAATCTCAATCACATATTTCAATAATTTAACTCGTTTTAAAAGAGATGACCATGACATGCACTGGTATAACAAGTTCACTAGATTGGAGTGGTTGAGGGCACGTGACACGAAGGGTGGGTACATAGAAGAAATGGTGGGGTGACATCACAGAGAAGCAATATGGAGGGGAACGTGCAAATCTCTTCCAAGGTGAGGTAGTGGGGTCCACGTTTCGCGCTTTCCCATTTTCCAAGCTCCTTCTCCTACACTAGACATGTAGAGAGACCTACTAGACCCAGTACTAGTAATGGTGGTCATTTTTGGAGAAGCACTATTTTTATCCCATGTTACCCCCATACTACTAGCTACTGCAAAAATAGCAACATATTTATAGATGATCTCCTTATGCAAATGAGTAAATACACGAGAGCCCCATCTTTCTTCCTTAATTACTCTACCTCCGTTTCTTCTCTATCACACCGGTTTGACTTTTTGACTCGTATCTGACTCACTTTGACCGAGTAATTTGGATAGCAAAACGATGTGTTTTTTTGATAATTTTTTCACCGTGTTATAGATCAAGTTTTACTCTACAACACCGCGAAAAAGTTATTAAAAAATTACATCATTTGACCCCATAAATCATCGGGTCAAAGTGACCCAGTGAATAGTGACAAAAGTCAATATGGTGTGATAGAGAAGAAACGGAGGTAGTAATTTTTATTGGAATAAATAGTACAGAAAGAAAAAACTTCTCGAGGTGTGCACGAAAGGGCCCGAAAACGACAATTAATAAAATAAAAGTTCCTTTTGAGATTTAATTTGATGTTCCTCTAATGACTGTGTTATTTTCTCCATTATTAAAAGAACGATTTAAAGTAAATTTAATGGCATACATTCCCATCGAGAACCAAACATGCTCTACAACGATATCTCATTATTTGAGTTTGATATTACAAATTAATTTCATCTACTGTAATATTACATTCGAGATTGTAGACAGCTACATTCTATTTGAAATGATTGAACATTTTAATGTGTCTAAAAAGTATAAAAGAACAAGTCTGCTGATATAATTATTATGTGACGTTTTTGGCTCTACCAAACATTGCAGAAAGGAAAAACACTTCCTAAGCTTTAGGGTTTGTGAGGAGTGGAACTATCTTGTAGCGTATTGCAAACTAACACAAAATAACATGTTTTCTGGCTAGTGGCTACTAGTTATATTTTCTTTGTCCATTCTTGTTGGACTTTGCTGGTTCTATTTGCCTTTTTGGTACTACAAAGGCAACGGTCTATTCTAACTTAGCCCCATTCTAATTTAGCCTCATAAGTATCTCAAAATTAGATATCAACCCACGAAAGTCTTAATAAGTCACAATTAAGCCGGAACGTTTTGCAGTTCTCTTATGCACTAGGTCCCTAGAATTTATTATGAGCTTCCCAAAGGCAACTAGGCCATGTCTTTCTGGGGAGTGGGAACAGAAAAACAAATAAATAATGAAGCATTCCCTTACTTTAAAGCTTACCTTGATAAGTCAAAAGGGTTATGCCAAATAGAAACAAGAAGTTCATCTTATATGAGGTCAATGAGAGGGTTATGCCAAATAGAAACAAGAAGTTCATCTTATATGAGGTCAATGAGCATGTAGTAAGTGCTTATTATTGTGAATATAAGTTTTTTTTTTTTAGGAAAGTATTTTTTTTACAGAACCATCAACCAACGCACAGAAAGGAAATCGTCCAACAGAGTACAACAAGAAAAGAGCCGTCCAACATAACAAAATACAACAAAAGAAATTACATAGGATGATTGCCCATAATAGCTAATCTAGCAGCATTATGAGCATTAATAACGTTGAGGCGATCGACTTTGAGGAAAGTATTGATTAAGCTTTATTCGAGAGTGTAGAACTGTAAATCCTTTATACAAATATATTTCATAATTAGAAAAATTTATATCGCTGAAAAAGTATAGTATAATAGCAAGGGCGGAGTCAAAAGTTATATAGTTATGACTTATGAGACACAAAGAAATACATAAATTAAAGAGGGATGTTTTCATAATTTTACAATGAGTATAGTTATTTATTTATTTATTTTTTGAAAAAATACAGGTCTTTGTGTTGTTTTTTTAAATTATGGTGTGACACGTGCTCTGGTCATGTCACATATACTTCAATTTCAATTGCTAATATGTTAGCCCATAAAAGAAAAGAAAAAACAACTCAAAAGCTTCTAAATGACGATTATGCTTATTTATGGAGTAATTGAATTAGCCAGAAAACAATTGCTACTACTATTGGCCCCTACAAGCTGTAAAATGCATGAATAATTTGAGCACTTTTTTTTGCTACTTTTTCAAGCACACTCATTGTGCAACTTTCTAGTTATTGATGCTTATTTTTATGACAAAGCATAATTTTGTTCCTTGTTTCCCAAGCAGATCTAAATCCCTTAAACTTGTGATCCTACACACCAAAGCAAAATCTATAAAAATGTTTGACATGCTTCTGTCACCTTTTCAAACAAAAAGTACATGGAATAATAATGGATAATCACACAAATATTATCATTTCAATTTCGAGGATATCTATCAGCACATACTCGCCTAAGTGCATGTTGGTATTCCTTTTTTAAAAACATAATATAATTAGACTTTAATACGATGATTTGATTAGCAAAACGATGAGATAATTTAGTAATCTTTTCACGGTAGTGTAAAGTACATTTTAATCTACACCACAATGAAAATCACCAGAAAATAACATCATTTTGCTATCTCCAAATTATTAGGTCAAAGTGATCCGGTTACGGTTGAAAACGTCCAACTAGGTAGAAAGAATGGGAACGGATGAAGTATTATCAGGGTCGGCCCTATGGGTTAGCAGTCGATGCGGCCGCTTTAGGCCCCCGAACCGGCATAAGCCCATTTTTTATACAGTTTCTTCACATTGCATTTAGATATATTCAATATTTTAATATATAAGTACTATCCATTCTACATTGGTTCAGAGGTAATTTAAATTAAATTTCTCAAAAAAAAGAGGTAATTTAAATTTTGCCACAAATTTGCCTCTCCTAGATGGCATATGTGAGTTGTTTTTTTTAATACATAAAAATTTACAACGTCGTTGAGTACTAATTAAAATCAACACAATTTTTTTTTTGGTGTTAACACAATCTATTCTCTACATGAATAACATATGTATTACAAGTCTAATACTTTTTTCTTCTAAAAAATCATTTTATGTTTTTCTTTTGGAGCCTCAATTTTATTACCCGTTTTAGGCCATTGTCTTGGGCCGGCCCTGAGTATTATGATATACAATCGCATACTTAAACAGAAAATACAGGGGCGATAAACTTAAACAGAAAATACAGGGGCGATAAAGCAATATGTGCAATAGTTCATTAACAGAAAATACAGGAGCGCTAAAGCAATATTCACAATAGTTCAATCTCGTCATCAAGGTACGAGACAACGAGAAGACACCTCGTGGCAGTATCGATATAAAATGCAAAAACAAAGGCTAGTTTCACCACCACCCTCCTTCTCCATCTATTTCTCTGCTATCAAAACCACTGCAACCTCCAACTCCGTCATCAATCACACACATCTCTCTCTCGTCTCATATCACATTACTCTCTCCATCTCTCAGACTCTCTCCAATGGACAACAACAACAAAGACCTCCAAACAATCACCGAGAGCAACAATGGCGGCGACTTATCCACAAACGACGTCGAAACCAGCTATTACCAGTACGACGACGTTGAGAGCACCTGTTCCACGCCTTACGTCAGCGCGCCTTCCAGTCCCGGCCGCGCCGGCGCCGGAGGAGGATTTTTCTACAGTGCTCCGGCGAGTCCAATGCACTTTGTGCTTAGTTCGTCGCTTTCGAAATCGACTCCTCCGCCGTTGGAGTCTTCCGGCTCATTCGAATTCGATTTCTCCTCGAGAACCGGCAAATCCGGACCGGCGGCGACCGGATCGATGAGCTCCGCGGACGAGCTCTTCCTCAACGGCCAGATCCGGCCGATGAAGCTCTCCTCGCACTTGCAGAGGCCTCAGGTACTCGCTCCTCTCCTAGATCTGGACGAAAACGAACTCGAAGACGACGCCGATGTGTTTCCGAGAGGCCGAGACGTGAAATGGCGGGACAGATCTCTGCGGCGCAGGACCAGATCTATGTCGCCGTTGAGGACGACGTCGTTTCAGTGCTACGAGAGCGACGACGAGGACCAGAACGACAAAGACGAGAAATCGGATAAGGATGGAGCGATTGGGACTATCGAAGGGCTTGGTTGTAAGGTAAACGAAGCGGCGTCTACCGAAACGACGCCGTCCATGTCGGCTTCCTCGTCTAGATCTAGCTCAGTGAGCCGGAACTCGAAGCGGTGGGTGTTTATTAAAGAGTTTCTCTACCGGAGCAAGAGTGAGGGAAGGAACAACAGTCACAAGTTCTGGACGAATATTTCGTTTTCGCCGGTGAAGGACAAGAAGTTTCCCGTGGCCAAATCGGCTAAAACAGAGACGGATGGGATTAATGTGGACGCGAAGAAAGCGAAGGCGAGCGCGAAGAAGTTACCGGCGGGGACCGGGAAGCCGTCGAACGGCGTCGGGAAACGCCGCGTGCCGACTTCACCGCACGAATTGCATTACAAGGCACATAGAGCACAAGCTGAAGAGATGAGGAAGAAGACGTTTCTGCCGTACCGGCAAGGCTTGCTCGGCTGCTTAGGGTTTAGCTCGAAGAGTTATGGTGCCATGAATGGGTTTGCCAGAGCTTTGAACCCTGTTTCTTCAAGGTAATTCCATAGTTGGAATTCATTCTTGAGTAGCCATTGTTCTATAGGTTTTGTTTCCTTTGATTAATTGTTTATGGTGTTGTATCTACTACTACTCTCCTGTGTTGTTGTAGCATTCTCTTCCAATACTATAGCTTTGATGAAGAGAAGTGATGATAAATATGATGTTGTTCATCTATTGATGGGTTTAGTTTTGGCCATTAATGAAAACTGTTCGGAGTGATCTTTTCTCTCCCCCAACTTTCCATGTCACAACATCTTGATAAAAATCTCAATCTATGGCTTTGTTTATGCTGTGGGTTATGAAGTTACTAAAGTGCATGAAAGTGTACAAATAAAGTTGCATGTTCATGATTTTGAGTGGATCCATATTGAGATCTAGGATTTGGGAGATCTTTGGCTAGATCTTTAGGCTTGTAAAAGGTTCAATAGGGTGTAGTTTACTCCTCTCCATAAAGGGAAAAGATCATTTGTCAATCCATAGGTGGACAAGAATTAGCCATTTATCAAGAGAATTCCACAAGAATTAGCCATTTAGCTCGGTGGTTAGACTATGTAGGTAGGTAGTTCATCATGAGTCATCCCCAATTAAGATTTGGTAGTAGGCTGCTCATCCGGTCCCGAGCTTTGAGTCCCCTGTACCAAGTCTAGGGACACTATTGCAAGAGTTTGGAATTAGCCGGGTATTTGTGTAATTAATAAGATAGCACCACTATCAAAATGTTATAAAGAAGGTCAGGGGGCAAGTGGCACCCCTGGCACTAAGGGGCGAAATGCCTCGGCCCCAGCCTGTACGGGCTATACCGTTGGTGGTATGGATTTTTGAGGGGAGATTTTTTGGGCTGAATATTGCTCGGAAGTAGCCAATGATGAATCCCATGTCCATAAACGAACCCCAAAGTCTGGAGACTATTTTTGCCAATTACATGGAACATCATATAAATCTTATACTAGCCCATGTCTAACAGGGTTCGAACCCTGGTCCTCATCCAAGAGCTCTAAACGCTCTACCAACAAGTTAGCACCAATTTACACTTTCTAGAGACTTAACTGAGGCAATTGGGTTATCTGCCGTTGAAACAAGTTGGGTAGAGTGCAGAAGTATCATTTTCCATTAGGGAGAAATTGCCCTGTCTGTAGCCAGAGTCCAGCAGAGGAAGTTCAGTACAATGTAAATGTAGTTACTGAACCAGCAGGGTTGGGTGTTTTCTGGTCATGTGAGTGAGATGAATATTGTATAAAATTCTCATGATGAACAGTGACAAATTTTGGATTCTTGAAAAATACCATAAGATGATGACGATTTGGTGGTGGATGTTTCAATTGATCACATGACATGGTATGGGAAGAGAGACCCATGTTAAGAAGAAGAGACCTCTTGCATCCCCTATTGTCAAGGAAGTGCAGGACCATACCTGACCTACAGCTGCCAAAAAATGAGAGAACTTTAGCTGGTTTTTGGTAGTATCTCTTTTTGGGTCCCTGGTGGTTGTGAATTGTGATTTCTCAGAGGAGATTATTAGAAAAAGATGCTTCTACTACTAGGAACAACTTGTTCTTGGGTTTATTTAGCTAACATGAGAGTGTCTGTAGGACCAAATAAGATGGGTTTATTATTAGTTTTGTGAGATTTGGCTTTTAGTAAGTCAGAGATATAAGACGGTTGGAGGGCTGTTATCTCAGCTTGATGATAGGTGTTGTTTTGTCTCCCAGACTTTGACATAAAGTGGGATTTGAGGAAAGGCATGGATTATATCATCATTTTTATTCAACAAGCATGGCTTTTCTAACATCACAAAGTTTTAGTTGTTTTATATGTCATCCATTGTAATGGACCCATGAACTTGATCTTGTTAATTTGTCGTACTTATTTCATTGCAAATGATAAAGAAAAGAAGAACATTGAGAGACAGATGCATCCGGTAGATAAGAGAAAAGTTTGGCCTGGCTGATTTGTTTCGCTAGTGTAGTAGTGTGGTGTGCAGGGATTTAGCCTGTACACGAGAGAGGGGCCGTGGTTTGTGAGCTCCCATGTCATCAAAAGAAGTAAAAGAAAATATTAATATCGTGCGCTTAAACAGACAGAGTGTGTAAACACAGTGAGTAATGATTAATCCATGTAGCATTACTCCTAATAGCTTTGTGCTTGTAGAGTATTTTAAAGTTCCCCATTGTTGGAAGTCCCAATTTTCACCCAATAACGAAATTCACTAATCTAAGAACAAAGAAATGCATTTTCAAATACGAAAAACTAGTTTATTTATCATTTTTGAGGAATATAGAAGCTTAATTGAAACACTTAGCCTAACTTATTGAACACATCTATTTAAAATTGAAATCTAAGTTCAAAATAGACGAAACAGACTATATTTTTTTGAGAGATCTGCAACCAAACATGCACAAAGCAGTGTAGTACTCTGAACACTATTGATGATAATTAGGCAGAATTTGGCACTTACATGTGAAATGTATGGCCTGGATCACACAGCTGGGGAAATACATCAATGGCCCCATCAAATTTATTGGATTTTTTTTTTTTTTTTTTTGATACTTGTAGCCATGTAGGACATGATCTTTCATGCAAATATTTTGTTGTCATTACTTGATGAGTTGCTAGAAGAAACTCAGGGGCAAGATTGGACATTTGACTAATTGGATGCTCAACCACAATCCTTTCCTTGGCATTGTTTTCTTGTCTACTACCTCTGTTTCGCCTGTTTCAGTCTACTTCACTTTTTGTCACTATTCACTGGGTTACTTTCATCCGGGGATTTGATTAGCAAAACGATACAAAAATTTGGTAATATTTGCATGGTGTTATAGAGGAAAGTTTATTCTAAAATACCATGAAAAGATTGTTAAAAAATTACATCATTTTAGTACCCAAATCACTAAGTCAAAGTGACTCAGTTACGGGTTAAAAAGTCAAACGCAGACGAAACAGACGAAACGGAGGTAGTATTTTCCACATGGGAGATTGTCAGATGAGTGTGTAGACAAATATACCCCTTCTGGCTGAAGTTAATGCCCCATCAGTCTCCTTCCTTTTCACAAGTCCCACACTATGGAATGTTGCTGTTGATGGACAATTCAAATGCTAAAACTGAAGGGGACTTTCATATACTAGAGAATATGCTGGCCCCGGGATGGCCAATAATGGACTGGGCAATAGTGTGCATGGCTTTAATGCCGCGATCAATTGTTCATGTCAAATGAAAAAGTCTTCGTAAGAGTGCTCAATCACACACGGCGAATCGTATTATTGGTAATGTGATATATTATTAGATAGATTATTGAATGCGTGGTTGTTGTGTAGAGAGAGAGACAAAAACATCACACATCAACCACTCGTTTAATTACCTATCTAATGACTAGTAATCTATCTCATCCAAACAAGACCATCAAATTTTGAGAAAAGTCTCATTCTTTATCTTCACAACCCATAAAATAAGTGCATTGATCAATCATAGTGAACCAATGTGATTGGTGAATTAGTTTTGATTACTCAACTGATAAGAGTGTTCGGCTTCACAAATGTAAGTTCAATTAGGACGAAAATATGTATTTTCAGTTTGCATGCTCCTAGTGAGGGTCATAGTGGCGGCTTATCGCTAATGGGTCACACCACGTCAAAGTTGATATCCAATTTTACTCGGAATGCCTTATAAATGGGTGTGTGTGTGCAACACCCCGCGGTGCCAGGCCTAGCCCAAACCGCTAAGATGTCCCCCGCACGAGGAGTTTTACCTCATTGTGAACGGAGTAGAACGTCGGCCTCGTACCAAACCATAAAGAACAAAACTTCTAATTCAATTCAAAAATCATCCTTATTACAAGAAAGGAAATGACCAAACGTGGTCCTTAACATGAAAACTTGAAAACAAACCAAATTGTTTGAAAAGAAACAAAAACAAGAAACCAGTGATTTATTCCGTGAGAACTAAAGTGATTCCTTGATCCAAGCTAGTGATTCGTTCCCCCATAGTCTGCAGCGGTGCTAACCTGCGGGTTTTACAATAGACAAAGCCGACCGTAGTTTTTCCAAAAGTCTGCTTAAGCTGAGTAAGAAATACCTCAACATGTAAACAGATGATTGGGCACATAATTCAAGAATAAATAAAGGAAAAAGTAAAGAAAAAGATGATTAAAGCCTTAGATTGAGATCACAAAGGCAAACAAGAAAAGTAAAGGGATAAACTTGGATTTGACATTCCAGCTTAATCTTTCTTATTAAAGTCCTCCTTCAAAACTTTTCTGGCGGCCACCTGGCCACGTGCCACGGGAGCAGCTAGCTCTACTGCCCCATGAGCCCCAGAAATTAAACATTGTACGAGCGAATGCAGAGTTCCCGCCTGCCTCGGAAATAAATAACTCAGGGTTACTTTGCGGGTCTAACAAACCCTACTTCAACCCGGCAGTTGTGAAAGCCCCTCTAAATATGGCCTTCCCGCCTCAATACTGACCTACAAGACCTTAAGTGTCGACACCCCCTAGAGGTTAGCAACTCCGCTAGAGTAGTACAAGTAGGAACCCCCCAAGTCCTCATGGTAGTGTAGGACTATGGGTACCAAGGGTACGCCAGAGTTTGGCTCCCAAAATCTCTTGACCAGAACGTATGGTCTTAAACAATATAATCACCGAAGTGAACTAAAGAAGAGCTCGTACAAGTTATCTTTCACTTTACGTTACTTAGTGTCTTATGAACATTTCTTGAAAGAAGGTCATTCTCGATCCAAACCAGGATTAAAGACCAATAAGGAAAGCAAGGATTAAAGTGCTAATCAGTTCCAAGATAAACATAACTCATATTTTTAAGAGAGAGATCTTAGTTTCACACTTCGTGCCAAAGTAGACAAGATTTTCAGAGTTTCAACAAATGGATAGTACGGTAATCAAAACAGTAACAAATTCGGCACATAACACATCTTGGAAACTCATTTTGATGGTAGAAGAGTCGAGCATATAACTTACTTGGATTAAAGAAAGCTCCACACACACAAGCAAGCACGAAAACTAGTACTCGTCGTACGGGTTCTCAATGAATTGATCGTCTACGAACCCTACAATAGTCGAATAATCCTAACATTAATACACAACCAATCTCATTCAACAAATGCAATTATGCCTATATGCAAATGCAAAATAATATTTCTCCGACAAGTTCTCAATAAAATTTTACCCCAAATTACATTACGGGTGTTTAGTATAAAAAAAATATTAATTTATAAAATTATTGTAATTAAGAAAATAAATAAAACTAATATAATTAAAGGTAGGATTTAAACTATTAAATATTATACTTAGGAAAAAGCTATTTATAATTAGTATTTAGAAAAGAGTATAATATTTAAAGTAGATAATAGTATATAAAGAAAAGTTAACTTTAATTATTAAAAGAGAAAATATCTAATTATAAACAATATATATATTTTTATAAGGAAGAATCTTGAAATAAAATATAAATGTAAAGCTATATAATATCTCAATAAACAACACTTTCATTTATTAATAAATATTTATTTATTTAATAAAAACTCTTATTATTACATTATACTATAAAAACTTGTGGTTATTTTCATATTATAAAAACTAGTTAATTATAATTAAAATCAATAAACAAAACACTAAATAAAGGTATAAGAATAAAAATTAAAATAAAAAAAAAAAAAAAAAAAAAAACTTCTAGTAATAACCAAGACCACCCCAAAGGTTTTTGAAATGACAGCCTCTTACCCCCACAGGTTCAGATCATACAAAAAGACCCCCAACTCAACTAAAACCCTTCAATTATACCTTCTTCTCCAACATACCAATACCCACAGATTTCTTCACCACACACCCAGATTTTCAAACATCTTAAGACATTCGATTTACGATTCGGAGAGCTACAATCATGAACAAACATGAATAACAATTGAAGCTTTGGTGTTTACCTAGCAAAAGAGGCGACGAAGAAAGAAAAATGGGGCGGCGTCGATTGAGTCGAGACTAGAGCGCGAGTGCTCTGTCGCTGCTGCTACTTCGACCTTCTGGATTCTTCGGAGAGAGAGGAAAGAACGAGCTCGGAGCAGAGGAAACAACGACCGGACAAAGAGGGCGATGGGTCGCCGGATTTGCGTCGTCGGGTCGAAACCGGGTTGGCCCAAAAACAGAGCCAACGAAGGCTCTGTTTTCTCTGATTGGTTCGCTGGGATGAATGGAGCTTGACGGCGAGCTTGGCTGCTGGCGATCTCGCCGGAGATGGAGCAGGGGTCAGAGGCGGTGGTGCAGTGGTGGTGATGTTTGGCGGTGGTTTCTGAAAACAGGGGCTGGGTTTAGTTCTGAAAACAGAGTGTGTTTAAAATGAAATTGACGGGGGTTGATTTATGTTGGTTGGGGTGGAGATCGAGGGAGAACGTGGTGAGCTCCGTGGGAGAGGGTCGTGGTGATCGTGAAGGAGAAGGGGGGTTTGATTCCGATCAGTAAGATCGGTTACAGAGAGAGGAAGAGAATTTAGTGGGTTTACACCCAAGTTCAGTTAAAGACACTTTAACCCCTTCGACCTATTTTTAGGAAACTACTAAATAACCCCCACGGATTAAAAAGAGATGCAACTTAAATCTAACTTTAGAAATAATACACTAAATACTCTATTAGAAGAAATAGGGGTATTACATCACCTTCCCCTTAAAACAACGCTTCGTCCTCGAAGCGTAAAACAGTAACTCCCCTGAGAAAACATTTTGCCTATATGCACGATGAAATGATAAAATTTCTAATGCAGATGAAAACGCAAAGGCCACAGGGGATGAGCGAACAACATAAAGGGTATTTCATCACTTTCCCCTTAAAGAGAGTGACGTCCCCGTCACTCAAGTTACACTCGATATCAGGGTTCTCTAAATCGCTAAACCAGGTGTGATGGTAGTCTTACTTCAAGTTAAACTTCTAGGTTGGTCCAGGGTAGGTGTCGCACATCAACAAAAGTCCGGGTCACATGGGATAAGGCCGGTTGGAAACTTACAACCCAGAATTTATAAACGTATTCTCTCAAACACGGTATCGCACTCCACGGTTTGACTACTTGGGGTAGAGAGTGGTACAGAAATTTTGGAAGGTGAAGGAAAATCTAACTTTCTAACAAAAGATGATGACCCAAAAGAATAGGATGCTCATGAATTGAATAGAATGAAAGTATGAGTATTATGGATTAGGAATGTACCCGTCACCGCGTTAGCATTTGCTGCCTCTGTAGGATTCATCACGGTAATGATACCCTTCGCCTGACCAGTTGTAGCTGTGGTTGCTGCAATAGTGCCTGATGGCTTAGATGTTGTTGCTGCGGGGGCATTCTGGAAGTTGCGATTTCCCTGGTTGTTCCTCACTTGTGGCTGGTTGTAGTTGTTGCTATACCCCCGGTTGTATCCTCCCTGATTGTTACCATTGTTGTTGTTGGATCGATATCCACCACCTTGGTTGTTGTTGAATCCGTATCCTCCGCCTTGGTTACCTCCGCGATAGTTGGTGCCTCCATTGAACCTTCCATTACCACCACCACCTTGGTTGTTATTCGGTTTGTGGCACTCATACATCCTATGCCCCATGATTCCACAGTTACGACATTGCACTTTGTTACCCTGGCAATCTGTTCCCGGATGATTCCTTGGGCAAAACTTGCACTTGTGAGTGCGAGGAGCCGCTCCATTTCGGTTTCCAAATCCACCAAAGTTTGACCCGTTCCCAAATTGGTTGTTAGGGTTTTGCCTGGAGCGCTTATCCTCATTGCCAAATTGGTTCTTGGGCTGACCTCCTGCTGGTTGTGATTCCGCCTTACGCTTCTTGTTGTTCGCATTGTTGAGTTCAGCATATCGGGCCATGTTGATCGCCTTTCCATATGCATCCTGGAGAGTGGCAAATTGTATTGCCCCCACAGACTTCAAGACATTGTAGTTCAAACCTTCAATGAAACGATCAATCTTCTCTTCCTCGGTTGGGGCTAAGGCTCCAGCAAACCTTGATAACTCTGAGAACTTCTCATAGTATTCCTCCACGGTGTCATTACCTTGTTTGAGTTCCAGGAATTCACGAAACTTCGCCTTCTTCACGTGAAAGGGATAAAATCGCTCACGCAAAGCTTTCACCAAATCCTCCCATCCAAAGTTCTCTTGTGCTTGGAGCATACCCTTGTTAGCGGTCCACCAATTGTCTGCCTCCCCCTTAAAGTAGTATGCCGCGCAAGGGACACACTGATTCGCTGGGCAGTTGACCGACTCAAAGATCTTATCGAAATCTCTAATCCAGTCTTCAAGCAGAGTTGGATCATCCTTGCCCCTAAAGAAGTCAGGCTTCATGTAGGAAATCTTACGCGCTATATCATTTCCATGATTGTTATTATTCTCGGCAATCTGAGCTAAGTTCAAGGTCATTTGCTCCAGTCGGGCGAATCGTGCTTCTTGGTCCATGGTTGCTTGTTGATTTCTAGAACGGGTTCGTTTCCTGGTGTAATAGTGGTAAATCTGACCGCTCATTAACCTATTTCCAAATGACTACTACTTAAAAATAGAACATACGCACACCAAAGAAGTATTTATCAGATAAGTCAAATAAGCATGGTATCAAAACATAAACCGACTCTCACGAGGATAGAATGGTAGTGGGAGGGTGGGAAAACGTATAAAGATAGAGGACGTAAAGCTAATCTTCACCCCAACCTGCGTCACCGATCACCTCCAATTCCGGCCCACCGAGAAGCTTCCACGAGGAAAGAAGGTTGTAGGGTCATCTAAATCGAAATATCGCTACTCTCTTGTCGATAAAATAATATAATGAGCCTAAAGCAACTTATTCATGTCTAGCATGATATCCACAAACATGAAGCTATAGCAAAGAAGACTGAAATCTTACAAGTAGGTAAACAACTTTCACATGGACAAATGTCCCAATAAGCAATTAACAACGTAATCGACGAGTAAGCACATGAATTGTAAAAACACATAAGTTACCCAATCCCCGCGGCTTGTTTACTTATTAACTTTCCACGTTTTAGTCTTTCCTAGTCCAGTTATTAAAATTTATAAAACATTTTCCATTGGTGATTAACTAGTTAATTAACCCTAGTTCTTTAGGTAAGGTTACGAAGCCGGGCTCTGATACCACCTGCAACACCCCGCGGTGCCGGGCCTAGCCCAAACCGCTAAGATGTCCCCCGCACGAGGAGTTTTACCTCATTGTGAACGGAGTAGAACGTCGGCCTCGTACCAAACCATAAAGAACAAAACTTCTAATTCAATTCAAAAATCATCCTTATTACAAGAAAGGAAATGACCAAACGTGGTCCTTAACATGAAAACTTGAAAACAAACCAAATTGTTTGAAAAGAAACAAAAACAAGAAACTAGTGATTTATTCCGTGAGAACTAAAGTGATTCCTTGATCCAAGCTAGTGATTCGTTCCCCCATAGTCTGCAGCGGTGCTAACCTGCGGGTTTTACAATAGACAAAGCCGACCGCAGTTTTTCCAAAAGTCAGCTTAAGCTGAGTAAGAAATACCTCAACATGTAAACAGATGATTGGGCACATAATTCAAGAATAAATAAAGGAAAAAGTAAAGAAAACGATGATTAAAGCCTTAGATTGAGATCACAAAGGCAAACAAGAAAAGTAAAGGGATAAACTTGGATTTGACATTCCAGCTTAATCTTTCTTATTAAAGTCCTCCTTCAAAACTTTTCTGGCGGCCACCTGGCCACGTGCCACGGGAGCAGCTAGCTCTACTGCCCCATGAGCCCCAGAAATTAAACATTGTACAAGCGAATGCAGAGTTCCCGCCTGCCTCGGAAATAAATAACTCAGGGTTACTTTGCGGGTCTAACAAACCCTACTTCAACCCGGCAGTTGTGAAAGCCCCTCTAAATATGGCCTTCCCGCCTCAATACTGACCTACAAGACCTTAAGTTTCGACACCCCCTAGAGGTTAGCAACTCCGCTAGAGTAGTACAAGTAGGAACCCCCCAAGTCCTCATGGTAGTGTAGGACTATGGGTACCAAGGGTACGCCAGAGTTTGGCTCCCAAAATCTCTTGACCAGAACGTATGGTCTTAACCAATATAATCACCGAAGTGAACTAAAGAAGAGCTCGTACAAGTTATCTTTCACTTTACGTTACTTAGTGTCTTATGAACATTTCTTGAAAGAAGGTCATTCTCGATCCAAACCAGGATTAAAGACCAATAAGGAAAGCAAGGATTAAAGTGCTAATCAGTTCCAAGATAAACATAACTCATATTTTCAAGAGAGAGATCTTAGTTTCACACTTCGTGCCAAAGTAGACAAGATTTTCAGAGTTTCAACAAATGGATAGTACGGTAATCAAAACAGTAACAAATTCGGCACATAACACATCTTGGAAACTCATTTTGATGGTAGAAGAGTCGAGCATATAACTTACTTGGATTAAAGAAAGCTCCACACACACAAGCAAGCACGAAAACTAGTACTCGTCGTACGGGTTCTCAATGAATTGATCGTCTACGAACCCTACAATAGTCGAATAATCCTAACATTAATACACAACCAATCTCATTCAACAAATGCAATTATGCCTATATGCAAATGCAAAATAATATTTCTCCGACAAGTTCCCAATAAAATTTTACCCCAAATTACATTACGGGTCTTTAGTATAAAAAAAATATATATTAATTTATAAAATTATTGTAATTAAGAAAATAAATAAAACTAATATAATTAAAGGTAGGATTAAACTATTAAATATTATACTTAGGAAAAAGCTATTTATAATTAGTATTTAGAAAAGAGTATAATATTTAAAGTAGATAATAGTATATAAAGAAAAGTTAACTTTAATTATTAAATGAGAAAATATCTAATTATAAACAATATATATATTTTCATAAGGAAGAATCTTGAAATAAAATATAAATGTAAAGCTATATAATATCTCAATAAACAACACTTTCATTTATTAATAAATATTTATTTATTTAATAAAAACTCTTATTATTACATTATACTATAAAAACTTGTGTTTAATTTCATATTATGAAAACTAGTTAATTATAATTAAAATCAATAAACAAAACACTAAATAAAGGTATAAGAATAACAATTAAAAAAAAAAAAACTTCTAGTAATAACCAATACCACCCCAAAGGTTTTTGAAATGACAGCCTCTTACCCCCACAGGTTCAGATCATACAAAAAGACCCCCAACTCAACTAAAACCCTTCAATTATACCTTCTTCTCCAACATACCAATACCCACAGATTTCTTCACCACACACCCAGATTTTCAAACATCTTAAGACATTCGATTTACGATTCGGAGAGCTACAATCATGAACAAACATGAATAACAATTGAAGCTCTGGTGTTTACCTAGCAAAAGAGGCGACGAAGAAAGAAAAATGGGGCGGCGACGATTGAGTCGAGACTAGAGCGCGAGTGCTCTGTCGCTGCTGCTACTTCGACCTTCTGGATTCTTCGGAGAGAGAGGAAAGAACGAGCTCGGAGCAGAGGAAACGACGACCGGACAAAGAGGGCGATGGGTCGCCGGATTTGCGTCGTCGGGTCGAAACCGGGTTGGCCCAAAAACAGAGCCAACGAAGGCTCTGTTTTCTCTGATTGGTTCGCTGGGATGAATGGAGCTTGACGGCTGTGCACAAGAGATTCCGGCAGGGAGACCTCCGTGTACACCGTACGTAGTGGATCAGAGATCGCACAGGAAGAATAGGGGTGTGTGTAGGGAGAGAGTAAGTCAGTAGCAATGTCTGAGAGAGAGACAGAGGTTTGGCAGAGCTTCCGCGTATGGCAGTGTTGTTCTCTCTTTGTATGGAAAGAGTAACGATATATATACTGGAGAACGTGGACCGTTGTAGTGTGGTTAATGCGCCCATTAATGGCGGCTTAATTAGCTTAACCGTAACGGCACGTTCGTCCGAGTATATAGGAACCGTTAGAGCACGTGGTGCGCGAGTACCGGAACCGTTACGAGGTTGACCGGGTTTGACCGGATTGACCGGGTCTAGGGAGCTCGTGCCATAAATCTCTCAAAACAGTTACTAAAGGTCGCGCGCGGGCTTGGCTCGCACGCGACAGGGCTTACCCTAGCCTCCAAACCACAAATCCCTACAAGTCCCGTGCAGTGGTATGCGAGGGCTCTGTCTCGCAGCCCCCACATGGATCAGCTCGGCTGGTGATCCTGTGTGTGTGGAGCACAATATGGTGTGCTGGATGGTCGCCACGTGGCTAAGATTAGCCATGTCATAAAGCAGTATCTACATTAGCCCCCTTTCTGCGCGTGAAGGCTTGTAGCTGTATAGGCTTCCATGCGCGGAAACCAACATGCGCGTCGTCGTCACGCACCAATTCAAATACGGGTAGATTCAGCCCCCGTGCGTGTAATTATGACCTAAAACCCCTAGAGTCGTGCCATCTGACCTTTAGGGTTTTAGGCGTGACGTCAGCCCGTCCTGTGATTGCGCGACACGACGGTGACGGTTGCGATTCGACTACTGAAGGGACGCAGCCCCTCATTCTTTTGGATAAATACCTTGTATCCCATTATTGCAGAGCATCACTTCTTTCTCTTAAAGTGAATGGTACCCGGAGATCTTCGAGAGCAGATCCAGATCATTAACCATCAGTTCAGAACTGCAAATCGTATTCTTCAACTGTGCATATCCAAGCAGGCTTCAAGGAAACAAGGTT
Organism: Linanthus parryae; assembly: GCA_023055425.1. NCBI lineage: Eukaryota > Viridiplantae > Streptophyta > Magnoliopsida > Ericales > Polemoniaceae > Linanthus > Linanthus parryae. The sequence goes on from JALGPY010000002.1 coordinate 8,710,497, forward strand.
GGCCTCGTTTACTTTTTGATTTTAAAGTACCGGCGTTTGCCTTGAACTGCGTTGAATCTGTAAACCCATGGAATCTGTGAAGGGGTTTTGATCTTTAATCCCGCTTCGCTTTACTCTTTCGACGATATTGGATCTTGCAATTACCCAATTTCTGAAATCAGCACCGGAACTGTTTGCATTCCTTTGCATAAGTCTCGAATTCAAAATTCAAACTGACTGGTGTGGTATTTCTCCCCCCTTTTTTTTTTTGCCCTTTCGCAGGAATGGCCAAAACAAGGGTAACCAGACCCGTCAAGGAAGATGAAGAGATGCCGGAGCTTCCGCAGTCTCTGTGGCGAAAAGCCCCCTTTCTGGGTGGGAAAGATTTTTACCACGCGAGGGTGAAGGCGAAGAGGATGCCTGATCCTGTTCCCGTTGAGCAGTTGTTAACACTGACTCGCCCAGTTAACTCAGCCTTGCTCGAGTTAGTTGGCTCCGAGGATGTGGTTCGATTAGGAATCGAGAACGGGCACTTCCCATACACTGCGATTTCTACTCAGGCGTTTGTCCAGAAGTTGGACTATATGGATGAGTGGACTGACCACGTGCTGGGTAATTACGCCGAAACTCTTGATGAAGCCGGCATTTTCTTCGCTGTTCGTGCTATGAAGGGTGCTGCCGTGAAGTTGGATCAGTCCATGCTTCTAGACCTTCTGTCCCGCTATTCGCCTGCGACTCACACGTTTCACTTTGCTGAGTTCGAGGCTGCCCCCACGCTCGAGGACGTTCAGATGCTGTATGAGCTTTCCCCCATGGGCGAGGTGGACCCCTTGAGTCACTTAAGGACATCTGCGGAATTAGCCTTGTACGCGCAGATGGAGGAGTGCTTAGCAGAGGTGAAGAAAATCTCCACTCGGTGGACCAGTACAAAACCTCTTCCGAACTGGCAGCTGGTTGATACGTCTGCGAAGAATACCTGGAACAAATGGTTGCAGTACTTCTTCCGAGACTATGCGAGCAGCAGCATTACTAAGAAGCTTTTGAGCGAGGACCCGGAGGCCGAGAATTACGTAGAGGGCAAGGGTTATCATTTGACCCTTTGCGCCTTTCTTTGTGCTTGGCTGTCGAGATTTCTGATTGATGGTCACCCCCATGATGGGGTCTTCTACCATGTGCTGCCACTTGCGGTGAGGCTCGCTCTTGGCCAGAGAGTTGCACTTGGACCCTTGGTCTTGGGCACGCTATATTACAGGCTGGATCAGCTGGTCCTGGCGATGAGGGAATCGCGTGGCCGCCTCGATGTTCTGACCTTTGTCAATATCAGCTTTTTGACAATGTGGGTTTTCGAGCGTTGGCCGTCTTATGCTCCAACTCCCCTCCCACTTGAGAAGTGGTGTCCCCCAGGCGAGACGAAAGCGCTCAACAGCGGAAGGGCTGCGAGATGGTTTGGTGCAAGCAACACCAAGTGTACTTGGAGCTTGATATGCGACAAGCGAAGGGAGTTCACTGCCAGGCCTTACGCCACACGTATCGAGAATGTGCGGTGGTTTCCGAAGCTATACCCCTCCGAAGGTATGGTCTTGTCAGAAGACCTTCTCTTTGAGAAGGGATCGCATTTCCACGAGCGCTATCGTGAGTTCTTTTGCTGGTGTCTGCGAGGTTCTCTTCCTGCACTTGCAGAGCATATTCGTGAGCTCGCGCCACGATATGAAAAGCTTACAGTGGATGTTGACCCCACTCGGGTCTCTCCTCAGTTTGGTTTCGATGCGGTGGCCCCATCAATTTGGCCCCAGTCTATCGTTAGAGGGTGCTACAAGCGCTTGCTGACAAAGGAATGCAAGACGGTCCTTATGAGCAATCTTCCCTTTGAGCAGCCTGCGGGAACTCGCAGGGGTGGTTGTTCCCGGAATTGGATCGCATACTGGATTGCCCAGCATACGAGGATGGAGACGGAGGCGGCGGCGCAGCCAGGAAGGGCCCCCTTGATCAAGAGAAACTCTTTTCCGTTTCGCCCCAATTGCAGTTTGAGCGAGTCTGAGTACGGCTGCTACTCGTTGTTGGACCGCGAGAACCATTTGTGCCCGGATTTCATTCTGAAGGAGCAAGTCGATGCCATCAGGAAAGGTGACACGCAGGTCATCAAATATAGCAAGGCGTTTGCTGAGGTAAGCAGTTTCCTTGTGTGCTTTGAGCTCTTTGATTTGCTTGCACTGATACTTTTTGTTCTGTATTGTCTAGTGTCATGTGCGGAGGTTCGCAGCTGGTGACCGTTCCAAATCGCTGGTGGATACCATCGTTGCGACCAGAAGAAGGGGGGAGTCGTATCGGCTAGCATGGAGGATGGATGCCGAGGTCGAAACAAAAGTTCGCGGGCTCATGAACACTTTTGCTGACTCGCTGATAGACAACCCTCCGGCTCCGTCTCCTCCTAGAGATGACCCGTCCCCTCCAGCGACTGCGGCGCCGAGAGCGAAGAGGCCTAGGCAAAAGGGGATTACGATTTCTTCCCCTAGGAGCGCTCCAGCTTCGCCCCCAGCGAGGTCCCTTTCTGTCAAGGACAAGGGCAAGGGTCGTATGCCCAGCAAAGTGCGAAAAGATCTCGCAGTCGAGACCTTCGTTCCATTCAACCAAGAGGAAGAGGAAGAGAGGCAAGAGCCCCAGGCAAGTGACGGAGAAGAAGAAGGAACAGTTGTAATGCGCGAGGAAGAGTCAGGAGGTACTTCCGCCGCATTTTCTTGTCCTTTATCATGACTTCTATGCAGTTCTTTTCTTTGAACCAATTGTATATTCGCAGGTGATGATGATGAAGCCGTTGGTGGCCTTGTGGCCAAGAGGCAAAAGAGAAATGCCCATGCTGGCGTTTCAGATGATCCCATAAGTGAGGATGTTCTTGCTGAATCCCGGAAGACAGCCGCGGAGGCTGCTGCGAGAAGAAGGCAGCGAGAGGAAGAGGAGCTCGAGCTTGTGAAACAGCGGAGCCTCGAGGAGCGGCATGTTGACGACTTAGCGCGTCCAACTGGCGAGGAAGACGAGGTTCCTGAAGAAGTGGCTCCTCATGTGGAGGAGGAAGATGAGGTTCCTGAAGAGGACACAGCAGAGCTAGAGCAAGCCCAAGCGGACTTCGCAGAGATCGCAGGTGGCGATAAAGGTGAGATCTTCAATCTCGCAGTTACTTATAGAGATGTAATTGTGGGTGCGTTAAAGCACGGTGTGTCAAAGCCTGACATTCGCCGTTGGTTGGTAAGCAAATGCGGAGAACCCTCAGGTAATTGTTTTGAGTAATGCGCGCATGCTAGGCTGTAGCCACTTGAGGCAAAATCATGACTGGTTTACTTGCGTCCCAGGTCACGCTTCTCTTAAAGATTTGCTTAGTGAAGATACACTGATAGGGCACGGCTCCACGTCCCTAGTGTACGATGAGGATACCTTAATCCCACCTTCGCGTGGAGGTGCTTATTCTTAGCTTTAGCAAAGATAGTGAAATAACTTATAACACAAGTTACCTCATATTGTCGCATTTGGTCTCGCAGGTCATGCTGAGGAACCTGAGCTGGAGCAGAGAAGTCAGCCTTCTGCATCCCATGTTCCAATTTCGAGCTCCCATACCGAGAAGCCCGTCGCAGCTGCTGGACACGCAAGTGAGCATCTCGAGGATGTCATTGAGCTCTCCGATGATGTCGAAGCTGATGCTGTGCCGATGGACGAAGGTGTCCGTACCGGTGGTGGGGAAGAAAGGACAAGTGATGCTAATGTTTTCGCACCTGAGAATGTCTTTCGCCCAACGACTTCGGCTGTTCCTGTGCCTCCGTCAATGACTGAGCCGGAGGCACCTATTCCTGCGTGGAGCATTTGGGGCTCGCAGGTTGGGAACGTAGTCGCAGCTGGTGCGGCCTACACTCTTCCTCCTGACTATGAGAGGTTGGAGCTCGCAGCTGATAGGAGAGCCATGGAGCGAGGGCAGTCTTCGAACAACCCGGTGGCTCGCATTCCCTCTATTCACCAAATTCTGGAAGGCACCGGTAAGTAGAGATTTACCATTCGCACGTCATATTATTTGCTTGCGAGTTCTGACACTAAAACTCGTTTTTGATGTCTCAGGTTTGAAGCAAACCGACGTAGACTGGGTGGTTCGAATGCGCCTCAGATACCCCCGCTCGTTCGTGAGGTGTCTGGAGATCGTTCCTTTTGACAGGAGGCTATTCCTTACTGAAGCCATTTGGATACTGGAACAGCTGTGTGCGGCTACACCTGCGACCATCTCGGCCCAGAGTGCTGAATTGCTGTGCGGCATGTGCCAAAATCTCGTGCTCAAAGTCCAAGGCAGACTTGGTTTGAAATTCCTCAAGGACAGAGTTACGCTGATTCGCGCAGCTGTAACCCTGAATCTCGGGCACCAGAATCTCGCAGCGGAGATGCAGAAGGTGGAGCAGCAGAAGCAAAAGGTTGATGAAGCTTTGAAGCTGTATGACGAAATGAATGCCAAGTGCGAGCAGCTAAAGCAAGAAGTGCAACAAGTGGAGAGGCTGATCGAGCAGTTCGAGCCCCAGGACTCCTTAGTCAAAAATTTGTTTTGACTTTTCGTATTTTTGAAAAGAAAGGAAAATGGCTGAGACATTAATGTAATGTTTTGAAACATTAATGTAATGTTGCTAGGGTTTCTCCCCCCTCTTTTTTGACAACAAACAATGAGTTTGCCCGTTTTGCCCTTTTCGGGATTTGATTGGACATTTTCTGTGCATATCCAATTATGACATCAGCAATTGATTCTTTGCTTGATTTTCGCGCTAATTTCCCGGCAGATAAGCACGCTTCCGTTGGGAAGTCCATCCGCATCATGACTATCCGTCATTTATTAGGATACGCAACCGAATCGTCGTAGCCTTTAGTAGGGTAATTGATTGTTACCGCTTTTCAAGGCGTAAGTGATTGAACTTACCCTCTTTTTGAATTTGCTGACTCATCTTAAGCAACCGAAGAGTCTCCACAGGGCCTATATAAACCCTGCCTTTGTCATTTGGGTTCTTCATCCCAAACATGTGCTTTGCCGTGAGTCTTTACGACTGCTGGCTTCAACGCTTGTTTTTCGTTGATTCATGGCAACTTCAGGCTTTGAATCCTGAGTTTGCGCTTTGTGCCATAGAAATAGTTTCCAAGATCCACTTTATGAGGCTCATTGCCGTTTATAACCGTCATAAAGAGGATGCAGATAATACCTCATGTGTGTTCGAAGAAATTTCTTCGTGTATTATGTGTGCAGGTCATGTTTCCGGCCGCCTCGTGGCGAGGTGCAGCGCCGTAGTGACCGTGCTACCGTCTCGTAATGAACGGCGTGATTCTCCTCCAGCATCCCTGAAGGAGAGTTTCCTGCCTCTTCGTTCTTGAACTCAGGAGGCTCGCCAACGCCCTTGTCTATCATGACAAGGAGCCCAGTACCAGAGGAATGACGGCTTCCCCTGTTTTGCACGACGGCATATGCCGGAACAGGTGGTTCCTCTGGTACATATCTTGATCAGACAGGGGTTTCGTCGGACCCTAAGATCTTTGGACGTGGATTCGCCCGGCTCTTGCCGTTAAGGATGTAGCAAATGGCGAGTTAATCTCTTCGCAGATGCATCCTACTTGCTACAGATCTTTGGCCGCGGATCTGCGTACTGTGCTGCCGGTGTCAAGACCGGTGGATTCTCTCTTTTCTTAGTCGAGAGTTCCCTTGGCGCATCTCTGGCTTATCAGCCATTTTTCGAATGTATTGTAAGCCATATTGGCTGTGTAGTTAGATGCGAGCTTTTCGCTTGTAAGCTGCTATCTAGATAGATAAATTGTAAGTCATTTGACTCAAAATGATAAATAGCTCTTGTATTATCTGTTCTTTGCAACAAAATACAATTTCGCATGCGTTTCGGCTTGTTTTGCCTTGCATAATTCCATGTAATGATTTCTCATATGCGATGTCAATTCGCAGACGTTTCGCTAGATCATTTAAGATCGTAATTTAGCAGCTGTGCCATCTTGACGGATGGGCTTGTAGTTGGTCGTTGTAAACCGTATGAGATCACGTTCACAACGTTGCCATCGTTCCGGATAATTTTCCAGAGATTAATCAAGATCGTTGAGCCACGCAAATTGCTATCATAGAAGATAGGCTTTGTTTGAGATCGTTTCTCGCATAAACTGCTATCACAGCAGATAGATCTTTGGAAGATCTAATAAAATGATTCTGCACGTACGTTGCCATCATAACAGGCGGGCTTGGGTAATTAACCAAAATTACTTTGCGTAGAAATTGCTATCGTAATAGATAGGCTTAAGAAGACCATTATAAGATCGCATCTGTAGAACCTGCTATCTTCTATAGATAGGCTTTAGATGATCGATTGAGATCATTTTGTATTTCGCTGCTGTCGCAAAGGATAGGCTTCGGATGATCATTTAAGATCGCATTTTCGTTTGGTTGCTATCGCAAGAGATAGGCTTTAATGATCACTTAGGATCGCATTTGCGTTTGATTGCTACCATGAGAAATAGGCTTTAATGATCACTGAAGATCGCATTTGCATTTGATTGCTACCGTGGGAGATAGGCTTTAGATGATCACTTAAGATCGCACTTGCATTTGATTGCTACCATGAGAAATAGGCTTTAATGATCACTGAAGATCGCATTTGCATTTGATTGCTACCGTGGGAGATAGGCTTTAGATGATCACTTAAGATCGCACTTGCATTTGCTGCCATCGTAGGAGATGGGCTTTAGATGATCACTTAAGATCGCACTCGCGTGTAGCTGCTATCGTAAGAGATAGGCTTTAGATGGTCGACTGAGATCGTGTTTGCTATCGTATGAGATAGGCTGTGATGATCGGTTGAGATCGCGTTTGCTATCGTACGAGATAGGCTTTGATGATCGATTGAGATCGCGTTTGCTATCGTATGAGATAGGCTTTGATGATCGCTTGAGATCGCGTTTGCTATCGTATGAGATAGGCTTTGATGATCGCTTGAGATCACGTTTGCATTGGCTGCCATCGTAGGAGATGGGCTTTGATGATCAGTTAAGATCGCGTTTGCTATCGTGTGAGATAGGCTTTGATGATCAGTTAAGATCGCGTTTGCTATCGTATGAGATAGGCTTTGATGATCGCTTGAGATCACGTTTGCATTGGCTGCCATCGTAGGAGATGGGCTTTGATGATCAGTTAAGATCGCGTTTGCTATCGTGTGAGATAGGCTTTGATGATCAGTTAAGATCGCATTCGTGTTTGCTGCTATCATAGAGATAGGCTTTTGATGATCAATTAAGATCGTGCTTGCGTTTGCTGCTATCGCGGGGATAGGCTTGGATGATCAATTAAGACCACATTTGCATGAATTGCTATTTGCAGCGAATGAATCATTGTTAACGGAGATATTTAAATAAAGTAGAGCAATATAAGCGGCTAGAAATATGAACTTCTCATTTGGGAGAATTCTTTTATTACATCGCTCTCATATGGGAGAGGTAGAATTACAATCCTCTCATATGGGAGAGGAGATTGCATTAATCGTAGCCACATGAGATATTAAGCAACGTTATCATAAAGCGTATGAAATAAGAGGAGTCAAGGATAGTACTTCTTGATCCAGCGCATGTTGACTGAGCTCGGAGTTGAGGCTGAGCCGTGCAACCTTCGTATGCTGCAGTAGCCACTATCGAAGACTTCTGTGACTTCGAAGGGTCCTTCCCAGTTGGCTGCGAACTTCGGATGAGTCGCTTCTCGCATGCAGTGGTCGGACGCGCGCAAGACCAGGTCGCCAACTGCGAAATCTCGCCGCTGAACTGTCTTGTTGTAGGCGCGAGCGATTCTTTCTTGGTACCGCTTGTTAGTCTTTTTGGCTTGTTCTCGCTTTTCTTCTAGCAAGACTAAATCGTGATCGCGTTGATTTTCATAGAGCGCATGGAAGGCCAGCCGTGCCGAATTGACTCTGACCTCCGCAGGTACTACAGCTTCGGCCCCATAACATAATAGAAATGGCGAAGCCCCTGTGGGTGTTCTTGGAGAGGTCCTGTAGGCCCACAGAGCTATGTTAAGAGAATCGGCCCACTTCTTGTGGTCATCTGCGACCATCTTGCTCAGAATTCTCAGCAGCGTTTTGTTAGTCGCCTCGGCTTGTCCGTTTCCCTTTGGATAATAGGGAGTAGAGCATATTTGCCTGATATTGTACTCCGCAAGTTTCGTGGCTACCTGACGATTAACAAAAGGAGTACCGTTATCTGAAAGAATAGTATTCGGGATTCCGAACCTGCATACGATGTTTTCCTGGATGAAGTTGACCACAGCCAGCGCGTTTGCCGTCTTTAGTGGTACTGCTTCCACCCATTTGGTGAACAGCTCAGTTGCGGTGAGAATGAAATGATTCCCATGTGACGTTGGTCGGATGGGGCCAATGAAATCCAAAGCCCATGTGTGAAATGGCCATGGCGTCCCTAATGCATGTAGATCCACGGCGGGAGCGTGCACTAGGTTCCCTTTGAATTGACATTCTTGGCAGCGTCGCACCTTGGTGCGGCAATCGGCTTCCATCGTGGGCCAGAAGTATCCGATTGAGAGGAGCTGTCTGCACAATTTCGCACCTCCCTGGTGTTCCACCTGATGAGAGAGGTCCATGACTTCTTGTGCTTCCTTATCGTCTAGGCATCGCAGCAAGTTGCCCTCGTGGCCTTTTCGCCAAAGCAGGTTTTCCTGAACCACGTATCGAGAAGCTTTCCTTCTCAATTTGTCGGCCTCTTTTCTCGATTCGGGGACGGTACCCTGGGTGAGGAATTCGAACAATGGCTTCCTCCAGTCTGTGTCGTCATCGATTAGAGCGACAAGTAGAGAATCTTTGATTAGTGCGCAACTCTCGCACTTCCCTTGTATCAGGGCTGCAGCTGTTGACATGCCTGGCCAATGAATGCCATATCTCTGAGCTTTCCTGTAGATTGACACCTCGCTTTCTCCGCAAGCGTGTTGGTGAATCCTTTCTAACAGCTGTTTTCCCTCTTGCTCGGAGACACATCGCATGAGTATCCCTCCAGGACCCTTGTAGTAAAGGGTATTGTCGTGGATGCAGTATCCTTTCGTGAGTGCCCAGCTCTCGCTGCTGGTGCCTTTCGCAATAGCTTGCAGGATTGTTTTTCGCCAATCTGCGTCATCTACGTGTTCGTCGTCGCACGCATCTTCTGTTAATGCCGACGATGTTCGCACTTCGATGGAAATCCTCGCGGGGCATTTGTCTATGCTGACCTTAGATCCCAGAGTTGCTAAGGCGTCTGCATGCCTGTTGTCCGCTCGGGGCTTGTGCTCGTATTTCACGTCGCAGAATTGCTGCATCAGCTTTTGCACTAGAGTGCGGTATGACAGGAGGTTGATTTCCTTCAGACCATACTCGCCCGAGGCTTGCTTAACAATCAGCTTGGAGTCTCCCATGACTGTTAAGTTGCTCACTTCCAGAGCTTTCGCTGCACGGAGCCCCGCGATGAGAGCTTCGTATTCCGCCTCGTTGTTCGTGACTGCGAAGTTGAGTTTCGCGGACATCTGTATGACTTCCCCATCGGGCTTTGTCAAGACTATCCCAATGCCTCCACCTTTTCTGGTTGACGAACCGTCGAAGTGGAGGGTCCAATAGGGCACGTCGATCGCGTAGATTTCAGGGCCTTCGAGCTCTTCTTCGATCACAGGTTCGTGGCTGTTGTCGGGAAACTGTGCCAGCAGATCGGCTACCGCCTGCGACTTGATCGCCCTTGGCTTCACGCATGTGATATCGTATTGAGAGATGGTCATGTACCATTTCGCCAACCTCCCGCCCGGAGTAGTGTGAGTTAGCAAGTATCTTATAGGGTCGCTTTTGGTCACCACCACTACTTTGTGCGATGCAAAATAGTGTCTCAACTTCTCTATCACAAAGAATAAGGCAAGGCAGTGACGTTCGATGTCTGTGTACCTTGACTCAGCAGGCTGTACGATGCGAGAGATGTAATAGATAGGCCTCTCTTGGCCCTCATACATCTGAGCCAAAAGTGCTCCTATAGATCTCCTTGTTGATGTAAGATATAGCAGCAGCGGTGATCCCAGTTGGGGCGCGATCATGATCTTTGGGGATGTAAGTATCTCCTTTAGCTTTTCGAATGCGGCTTCATGGTCAGGAGCCCAGTTGTACGCGGCGTCCTTCTTGAGAAGAGTGCTGAAACAGTATGTGATTTCGGCGATTGCTGGGATGAATCTCCGCAGATATGACAATTTTCCCAAGAATGTTTTCAAGGCGCTTTGGTTGTGAGGTGGCGTCATGCTGGTGATGGCTGACACTTTCGCAGGGTCAGGCTCGATCCCTTGGCGATGAACCACGCATCCCAAAAACTTTCCCGAAGTTACGCCGAATGCGCATTTCATGGGGTTCATTTTTAGTTGAAAGCTTCTGCATCTGTTGAACACCTTTCGCAGGTCTGCAAGGTGATCTGCTTCGTGCTTGGATTTGACTACCAAGTCATCCACATAGAATTCCACCTCTTTGTGCATCATGTCGTGGAATAGGGCCATCATAGCCCGCTGATAGGTTGCCCCTGCGTTCTTAAGACCGAACGGCATTACCGTGTAGTTAAATACCCCCACGGGAGTGATGAATGCAGTTTTCCTCGCATCTTCGGGATCCATTTTAATTTGATTGTATCCGCTGAAACCGTCCATGAAACTGAACATGCGATGGCCTGCCGTCGAATCGATGAGTAAGTCGATGTTAGGCAGTGGGAAATCGTCCTTAGGGCAGAAGCGATTGAGATCGCGGAAGTCCACGCAGATGCGGAGCTGTCCGTTCTTCTTCACTACCGGCACGATGTTGGCCAACCATGTGGGATGGTGATTTGGCTCTATGAACTTGGCGTCTAGGAGTTTGACAATCTCCTGCTTGATCTTGACGTTGAGCTCTGGCCTGAAACTCCTGGTGCTTTGCTTGACCGGTTTAGACCCTGGGATAATGTCTAAACGGTGCATGGTGATGCTCGTGTCCAGACCTGGCATTTCATCGTATTCCCATGCGAATACGTCCTTGTATTCAGTTAGAAGCTGTAGCAGCCCTTGTTCCTCGTCGCTTGTGAGGTCCGCACTCAGGAAGACTGGCCTTTTCTTTTCCTCGTTCGGGCTGAGGAACACCTCCTTTAGCTCTTGCTTTTGTGGTCGCGGCCTGTCTTCCATGCATTCGGGTGCTTCTTTGAGTTTCTCGTCCGAAACGACCTGTGTTGGCTCTTTTGTCAGCGCAACTTGCTCGATTTGATTGATTTGCCCAGGGACGTCCTCATGCCCGTGTGAGGACGTCCCCGCGCACCTTCATATGCGATAGCATTTCTTTCCGTTGGCGTAGAAGCTTTCTATCTCCTTGCCCTCGGGGTCGTGCTTTGCGATCCTCTTCAGAGTGTAGACACTCTTGCGATGATATGCGATGCGCGGCGCCTCTTCGTGGGTAGGCGGCTTTTCTTCGGTGTCTCCCCTTGTCACCATCACGCCTGCAGGTGACTGGTCCTTGATGTCCTCCCAGAGAGGTAAAGGAGTAGGGTTGAATGGTCCGGGTGTTTGCTCGTCCGCCATCTCGGTGAACCACACCGCCTCGCTGAGATGTGCTTCGTCCAAGTTGAACGGGTTAGTTGAGGCCGGTATCTCGACAATCCTGTCGTTCCAGATGGCTTTCATCACCTGGTGAGCCGTCGAAGGGATTGCGTCGAAGCGATGAATCCAGGCTCGACCGATGATCATGTGATATGTGGTGTTCGCATCTATGACATAGAACTTCGCCGAACACTTGATCTTACCAATCTGAACGCCGAGGCGGATCCATCCGATCGTCATTCTAGAGTCGCTTCCGAATCCCACCAGCGGGGATGGACGTTTGACCACTTTGTGCTCGGGGATCCCTGCTAGCTTCAGTGTGTGGAGTGGAACAACATTGACCGCTGCTCCTCCATCGACGAATGCTCGCTTGAATTCGACGCCGTTGATGATGGCGGTCACGTACAGGGGCCTCTGATGGCTCGCATCTGTCTTCTTGTCGCTGGCAGAAAAGGTCATAATCTTTTCTGTGGAACGGGACGCCCTGATGACCTTCCCGTTGGAGACTACGAGTTCCTCTTCGTAGTCCTCCGCTATCCTTAAGATTGCCTTTGTCATATCCGATCGGCATTTTTCGGAGAAGTTCATTTCGTCGAAGAATTTGTTGAAGCCGTGCGACCCTTTCATGCGGTCGGCACGCTCATCCTCCGTGTCCATGCTGTAGTCTTCCTCTTCATGGACTTCAGCGATGATGGGTAGACCATCCTCTGCGACTTCTTCCAAGTCCACTATTGAGATCATGGCGACCTCCTTACCCTTTGAGCCCGAATCTGTATGAGCAGGCAGTGGGTTGTTGCGCACGTCCTTCCGGTGGTCGCTGACGATGAGTTCGCCGTTCTTCATCTTCTGGTCGAACGCGAATCTGAGCTTCTTGCACTCGGCCGTGGGGTGCATGACCTTGCCGTGGTATTCGCACCACTTGGGGTCCCTCGTCATCTCCTTGGAGGGTTTTTGCTCTAGCGGTGGCAGGATGCCGTCTTTACGCCACTGTCTACAGAGATCGCTTGCTTCCTCCACCGAGCATGGCAGAGGCGGTGCATCGAAGTTTCCGGCTTTTGCTTGTTTCTGAGGCGAAACCGCGTTGACCTCAGCTTCGCGTCCTCGCTTGTAGCCGAATCTGCCGATCTTGTAGGTGGTGCCGCTCGCAGGTCGTTCTGGAGCGCTCTTCTTTCTCTGTCTCTCGACGATGGGCTCTATGTTCATCGTGCACTCGATGAGCTTTGAGAACGTGGGCGTCTGCAAATTGATTAGCATGCTCTTGTACTCATCTCGCATGCACTGCAGGCATATCTCTACGAGTCGGCTTTCAAGCATGGGATCCTTGCACTCCAGAGATTTCGCTCTGAATTTCTTGATGAAAGTGATCCCATCCTCCTCGCGTTTCTGATACATCCGCGAGAGATGGATCATCGTCACCTTCTCCTCCATCTGGAAGAACTTAGTGTAGAACTTCTGGACCATGTCGTCCCAGGTCTTCACGGATCCGGGCTCCAACGTCCGGTACCATTTGTATGCTACATTCCCAAGAGTCTTTGGAAACTCTCGCATCAGCAGTTTGGGATCAGCTCCGTATGGACCCATGACATCGATGAAACGCATGACATGCTCATGGGCGTTTCCATTGACGTCTTCGAACTTGTCCCATTTGGGAGCCTTGTACCCCACCGGGTTAGGCATGAGATAGATCTCCCGTGGAATGGGCGGGTCATTGTCTAGCTTCGGGATGATGGTATCCGCGAGCGACTGATGAGCCAAGATGGAGTCCACGCGCTTCTGCAAGGACGTCATGCATTCTGGAATGCTCCCCTCTGTAGCTGGCGGAGGGGTTGCCGTAGGCGGTGGCGACACATATGCCGCCGGAGGATTGGGAGTGTATTGACTGCCCGTGTTTCCCCATATGGTCGCCGGTGGAGGCAGAGTGTACTGCAAAGTTGGGTTAGACGCCAAAGCCGTGGGCTGAGAGGCGTGAGCGGCAGGGGGTAGCATTTGCGCTGTTGATCCTTGGATCGAAGGCAGCTGCGCGGCCGACGGTGGAGTCTGCAGATGAGGGTTGGGAGGCGTGGCCGATACTCCCAATCCTGGAGCAGTAGGGGTTCCTCCTCCCTGAGGGGTGGCGGTACCTGGCGGAGGATTTGGCGCAAGGGTGCCCAGAATGGCCAAGATCCGCTCCAATTGCGCAGATTGAGACTTGAGAGTTTTTGCCTGACTTTGGACAGTGGTGTCCAAAGACTCTAAAGTCGGTGCCTCGCCGGGTGTCGTCGGAGTACGGCGGACTTCTTCTCCTGAGGGAGTTTCGGCGGAAGGCGATCGGTTGCTGACATCGTCCTCCTGAGACATGGTTGCTTTTGCTGGTAAGTTCACGTCGGGTTCACCAAAATGTGCACAAGAGATTCCGGCAGGGAGACCTCCGTGTACACCGTACGTAGTGGATCAGAGATCGCACAGGAAGAATAGGGGTGTGTGTAGGGAGAGAGTAAGTCAGTAGCAATGTCTGAGAGAGAGACAGAGGTTTGGCAGAGCTTCCGCGTATGGCAGTGTTGTTCTCTCTTTGTATGGAAAGAGTAACGATATATATACTGGAGAACGTGGACCGTTGTAGTGTGGTTAATGCGCCCATTAATGGCGGCTTAATTAGCTTAACCGTAACGGCACGTTCGTCCGAGTATATAGGAACCGTTAGAGCACGTGGTGCGCGAGTACCGGAACCGTTACGAGGTTGACCGGGTTTGACCGGATTGACCGGGTCTAGGGAGCTCGTGCCATAAATCTCTCAAAACAGTTACTAAAGGTCGCGCGCGGGCTTGGCTCGCACGCGACAGGGCTTACCCTAGCCTCCAAACCACAAATCCCTACAAGTCCCGTGCAGTGGTATGCGAGGGCTCTGTCTCGCAGCCCCCACATGGATCAGCTCGGCTGGTGATCCTGTGTGTGTGGAGCACAATATGGTGTGCTGGATGGTCGCCACGTGGCTAAGATTAGCCATGTCATAAAGCAGTATCTACAACGGCGAGCTTGGCTGCTGGCGATCTCGCCGGAGATGGAGCAGGGGTCAGAGGCGGTGGTGCAGTGGTGGTGATGTTTGGCGGTGGTTTCTGAAAACAGGGGCTGGGTTTAGTTCTGAAAACAGAGTGTGTTTAAGATGAAATTGACGGGGGTTGATTTATGTTGGTTGGGGTGGAGATCGAGGGAGAACGTGGTGAGCTCCGTGGGAGAGGGTCGTGGTGATCGTGAAGGAGAAGGGGGGTTTGATTCCGATCAGTAAGATCGGTTACAGAGAGAGGAAGAGAATTTAGTGGGTTTACACCCAAGTTCAGTTAAAGACACTTTAACCCCTTCGACCTATTTTTAGGAAACTAGAAAATAACTCCCACGGATTAAAAAGAGATGCAACTTAACTCTAACTTTAGAAATAATACACTAAATACTCTATTAGAAGAAATAGGGGTATTACAGTGTGTGTAATGCTCAAGGGAAATAATTTCATATAACAGATATCAGAGCCTGGTTAGGTTTTCGAGAGGAATGGTGTCAAGTCATCAGTCAAGATCGATAAGTTCGGTGAGAGGAATAATTTTCGCTCGTTGGCATCTGAAAAGGAGGGCGCATGTACAACCACCATCTGAGCCTGTTAGAGGGGCTATATGGGCCCCTCTTATGGAGCATCCGACATGTATCTAGCGCAATCCGAATATTTTTGGCTGCTAGAAGGATTCAAGTTAAGGTGGAGACGACTCGAATCAATTAGAAAATTGGGCTCCTGACATGGAGCATCTGGCGCGTGAGTCTATTTTAGTATTTTAGCACGTGAAACTGGTTCATGCGCGATTGGTTTCTGACGCGCATTAGAGTTTCTGGTGCATATGAGACATACGAAGCATACGAGGTGCACCCAGCACGACAAATCTATTTGGGAACTTGTGATTAGGTGCAATCGAGTATGGTAAGTAATTGCATTTGACACTTTTCGGGGTGCATATGTTTGGCGAAATGGGCGCATCGGGAATACATTTTGTCCTGTCTCTTAGTGAATGTATTTGAGTTTAGTTATGGGTGGAGCACTTGATTCAGTTCTTGGAAGTGCACCTGTTCAGGTGGAGGCGTGTGCGTTTCTCGTCCCGAGAGATGCATTCGGTTCAGGATTTGGAGAGAGAAGTTTTGGTTCCAGTTCAAGTTGATAAGAAAATTCATGGCAATGTGGAGAGTTGTTAGTGTGTGCTTCGAATCAATTAACAAAGCGGTCAAACAGCAAGAAGAAGGCAAGGGAAAGAAGAACAAAAACTCGGGGGTTTCAAGGAACTCGCACGAGCTGGTTACGAGCTGGCAATTTTCTTGCTTCCTTACTGTGTTAGGAAGGTTCGAGGTTTCTTTGAGCGCATTTAGTACTTCTTAGACCTATTTAAGGGTTGGAGGCTATTTCTAATCATATGTGAGTTGTAATCGGATAACTTCTCTCAATAAAAACCGGGTTCTTTAGTTGTAGAGGTAGCTAAATTCACAACTAGCGAATCACATTAAACTTGCATTGTCGTTCTTGTTTTTCGTTACTCGGATTATAAGAGACTTAATTCATCTATGTATTCTTTTGCGAAGAATTTATCAATACTTTTCATATAAGCTATTGAGTAGCAATAATTTTTACCAAACAGAGACTTTCAAGCTTCAAGAAAGAAAAATAAAAAATAAAGGGGTGTTGCGAGAATCGAACTCACGACCTCTCGCACCCGAAGCGAGAATCATACCACTAGACCAAACACCCACTGATATCCCTTGCCTTCGCTCAGTTTTTATTTATTAAGAAACAAATAGTAGGGAAAAGTGCTGGTTTTCGCCTTGAGTCGGTGGTCTCTCTCACTTTTGCTTTCCCTCTTTCGGAATCAATCAAAAACTAGGGTTTACTCTCACCATCTTCTTCTTCCCTAGCTCTCGTTGGACAAGACCCTGTTCCAATGGCTCAGCCAAGCAAAGTAAGCCACAATCATGCCCTCAATTCATCTATCTACTCTGTTTTCAATTCGTATATGCGCACTAATCTAACCCTAAATCTCCATATTCACTTGTGTTCATAGGCCGTTGGAGTTGACAACACTTTCCGGAGAAAGTTCGACAAAGATGAGTACCTCGAACGCGCTCGTATCCGCGAAGAAAAGGTTTAATTTTTCCCAATCCGTTTCAATTATAAAGTTCAGCTATATAGATCAATCAATCGACGTCTGATCAATTTTGCTTTCTCTATTTAGGAGGCGGAGAAGGCTAAATCCAAAGGTAATTTGATCTGATGATGTAAATTTGCCGTTTTTTCTTTACTCAATTTGAAGTATGAAGTGTTTTTGTTTTCGTGTTTTGCAGCGAAAGGTCCTCCTGTTCAAAGGAAGCCATTGAAGAACAGAGATTTTGAAGTGGACCTTGAGTCTCGCTTGGGAAAGACTCAGGTTTGATTAAGCCTTTGTTTGTTTACGGCGATGTTATGAGTGATATGAGTTGGATTGTTTTGCTGGTTCTACACGTTATCTGAATGCATAGAGCTTTCGAAGAGGACTTACCTGAACATATCAAATACGATAAAAATCCTTGAAAAGCCAGCGAAGAGGGGAAATAAAAGATGAGTCTGGAGTGCATTTGATAAACTCACATGTCTAAATTAGACACTATAGGAGTGTGGCATTGATGATGCAAACAACTATCAAACGGTTTTAACTGAACTTATCAATGAAAGTGCATACTTGAGAAACTAAAGAAGATGGGAATAGGAGATGAGCCTGGAGTATATTTGATGAAGTAGTATACTATAACGTGTCTAAATTTAGACTTATACTAGTAGCCTATGATACATGAATACATGATGCAAACAATTGAAAATATAGAAACTGTAACTATAAAGAGAAGTGGAAAAGAAGAGCCTGGAATAAGGATTTATGCCAAGGATGGAATCAGTGGATCCAGCTTCCTTCTAATAGTATACCTCGATGGCCGATGGTGTAATGGAATGTCTTGTTGGAGCCCAAATTGAGTGATATGGTAGTGACTTATCCATATTTAAAGGATTTCTAATAAGCAGTGGAAATTTATTAGTTAATACTGCTATTACAGTTGACCATATACTCTTGTTCCACTTCTCTGAACAGTTTCTTCTTGTTGTACATCAACATATTTATATTAGTCCATTCTGGAATTATCAAAGTATGAGAGGTTTCATGTCATACCTTTCTCAAATAAAGAAGCTAGAATACCATGCAACCGTAATCCTTGATTCCCTTGATCTGTTGTGGGAACACCCACAATATGAGGTTCCTTATTCTGATATCAACCACAATTTGGTATATCTGTTATCACCATCACCAGTTATCTAAATATGTTAATGAATTAATGATATCCAAACACCTGACGGAGATATTTGGCTCATTAGGTTCTGTAATCATTTGAAGCTAGAACATTCTCTTGGTTATCACTAACCGGTGCAAAATAGAATACTCTTCAATTTGTGCATTAGTGTCCAAGATAAATACTAAATGGACATCTGGGAAACTCACTCTATTATATGGATCCATTGGTTTTCATTCAGCGTGCCTGTGAATTAGTCTGGTGAAGTTTAAAGTTAGAGCTTGTTTCTTACCATGGATGCTCAGGAGTTGATTTTGAGTTTTCTGATGACATTTTGAAATCATATGGCTGTTCCCTTTCTAATTGGAGAAGAAGAAAACATCACATATTTGTGTCCCTCAATAAATCTGTTGGTTTTATAAGAAATGATATAGTTCTTGAATAGTACTTTGTTAAATAATCAACTTCAATATTGTTTGAAATCAACCTTCTTGGAGTTCAATGTAATGTTAACTGAACGAAGAGCAAAAATAATTAGCTTAACAGGCAAATATATCAATCAGCCATGATCATCTAAGGATCTCTATGAAGCACCGGAACGCCATATAGGCCCTCGTCCCCGTTTCGTACCCGCCTGGAACGCCGGAACGCCCGGAAACGTCCCCGGAACGACAGGTGGCGTCCCCGGAAAAAATGAGATTCGGAACGTCACTGGAACGTCGCCGGGACGCGTTCCAGCTTTCTGGAACTCCTGGGGAACGTTCCTAGCCGACTATCAAGAGATCGACTGACCTATAGGCGGCCTTCACGATGTCAAGCGAGTACGACCTCCACCAGATCGACGACGTCTGGTGACTTCAGTCTCCACCAGATGCTCAGAGACGACCGGCGACGCCTCTGTTGGCTCACCGACGACGGGATTTTGCGGCATCAGAAGGTGGATCACAAAAAGAAAGGAGACGATGGCGGCCATGGCTGTGATAGGCACGGCAGCTTCTAAAGGCGCTGTTGGAGGAGAAAACCCACTTTTCTTGCTTGTTTTTACTGTATTACCCATGTGCTTTCTTGATTTTACAAACATGCCATTCCTCATAAAAACCCTAATGGACTTCTCTTGGACTTGTTTGATTCGGGCTTTCCTATTAAGTAAACAACCCAAAAGAGTTGGGCTTTCTAATTAGATATATTTATTTTTGTGTTATATACATTATAAAAAATTGTAATTAAATAAGAAATTTATGTTTATTTAATATATATATATTTAAAAACCGCCGTTCCCCCGGCGTTTCGTCTCCTAAATTTTTGAAAACTGCCGTTCCGGCGTTCCCGTCCCCGTTTCGTCTCGTCCCCGTCCCCGTTTCGGTGCTACATAGAAGGATGTTATTGAGTTGGCCGTTTTCTGACACGACTTTTCAGATACTCGCGTGGTTGATTAAAATTTCAATTAAGTCTTGACAGGAAATAAATATAGACGAGTTTTTAGACAGTTCGAAACTGAATGGCTTAAAGGGTGAGTTTGGTAGAATGGTTTCTGGTGGAAAAACTGGTTTTTAGATTGTGGTGGAAAGTTTTTGGTTTTTTTTAGAGATTTTGTTTAAACCAGTGTGTTTGGTAGTGGTTTTTAAACTAGATTAAAAACTGGAGAAATGTGTTTGGTAGTGGTTTTTAAACTAGATGATGTAGATTAAATGACAAATATACCCTCAATTTATTTTTCCTTTTTAGGTTCAAGAACAACAAATGTGAGGCAAAAAGTTAACGATTTCATATATTGCTACGGTTTCATGAAAGTTAACAAATTGAAGAATAAATTAACGGTATTTTTGTCATCTAGAAAATTAAATTTTCATACTAATTTAATAAAAAGTTAACGAAAAAATCAAACTTCATACTCAACAAAGTTCAAAAAAATGTTACTGGTACAATTGAAGCAACCATGGTACTGTGAGAATGAAGGGTCAAGTTGTCTACTTCTAAAAAATTCTCTAATATTTGAAGGATAAAATTAAAAAAAGTTTAGATATGAGTTTGGTAATATCAAGAATATATGAGGGTATTATCGGGTTACCAAGAAGTAGGAAAAAACTGAAAAAACCCCACAGAAAGATGGTTTTTTTTCACATGCCTAAACTTGAAAAAAACTGGTTTAAAAACCAGATTTTAAACCACCCCAACCAAACAGAAAATAAAAACCATTTGATTTTTCCACCAAAAACCAAAAAAAACCAATGTGCCAAACGCACCCAAAATCAACAGCCTGCTTCATCAAGAATTAGTAGTTCACCCTGCTTCTGAATTTCTCTCTCAAAATCATTGTTCTACAAACCGTACAATTTTGTTGGGTTAAATCAAGTCAAGCACCACTTCATCACCTCACAGTGTTGAGATTGTCCTTATTTCCAAAGCGTCAAATCTTTCATATAACTCTTCATTCTAAGTTCACACGTCTATTTGTCGTAGTTCCCTCAGGCACGGCAACTTACTTGTCCTCTCAAAATATACTGTTTGAAGTATGGAAAGAAAGAAGCCTTGTGGTGTTATTAAAACTGCAACAATGTCTCTGTAAAGTAATCATTTTCAAAGAGACGCAAACATCTCGAGTCCATGTAGGTTGTAGAGATGAAGCAAAAAAACACACCCGAGTTCCTCCTATACCAATATTGTTCTTGAGAAGTATCTGACGTTGGGAATCTTCAACTTGTATGCACAATTAAGATATGGGCTACTTCGCTCATAGCCAGTCGGTCTCGACCTGGAACCCCATTGAGTCTTAATTCTTAAGAACTGTCTTCCTGGAGTATGATGCTGTCAAAGCTCATTTTCTTCCTTAATCATTTCGATTGCAAGAACATTGATTCTGTGATAGAAAAATATCTTTGAACTCTGTTATTCAGTCAATTTATTACAACCTGATCTCCCCCAGTTATGATCGCTAGTTCCTTTTTGTACAATAACCATTAGTGCTTTCTCATAGGCTGACAGCAGCGCATGTTATGTTGGATGGGCTTCCTGTAATTACCTTGCGATGCATGCTTATTTTTAATTTCTGAAGTCCAATGTGATTTTCTTTAGGATTTTGCTGTTTTCTGCTTTCCTTGAGACTGCTTTTGATTTACTGGGTTGTGTTTTTTTTATGGCAGGTTGTTACCCCAATAGCACCCCTCAGCCAACAGGTATCTTTGATTTAATCTATACAATGATACTCTTTTTTTCTCTCTACGAAGTTGTTCAATAACTAAGGCATTGCTTTGCGAAACATCTATGAACGAAGTGCATTTACATTCCTTACGATTTCCTTACAAAGGAGTTGTCTGTGCCATCCCGCCTTCACAACTATTATTGATAATCCGTATGCCTAATATAATAGAGAAGCTATGTTGTTCACAGTATGTTTCCACGCCCAGTCACTATTTATAATTCTCCGCTTTGGTCAAGAGCCAACTCTCTGCTTGCATGTAGTCATACAATATATTAGCTTTGTTAGTTACTGATTAGTCCTGTTAACTTGCAGCATATTACCCTTTAATGTTGGGAGATATAAGTTGTCACTGACTATAATAATATTGCTCAAGTACTTAAGATTTTTTAGAATACTCACATGGTTTGGAGAATCTGTGATTTTAACTTTTGTTATACAACTCATTTGCCCTGCAAAGCAGTCCATTTCAACTCTGGGATGTCCCGTAATTTATTTTTCAGTTTAAACTTTCGAAAAGTTTAATACAGTTTCAATATTACCCATAATTGTTCATTATAGTTAGTCTTGAAGATAGAGAAAGATGGGAAGGTTCTGGAAATAACACATCAAAATTTGGATAAGTGCATCCATAGCTTGGAAACATAGAATTCTCAAGATAGTCAGATAGATAACCTTTGTTGGAAGGAGTGGGCATTATTATTCTTTTTTGGTTGATGTTTCCTCTGAACTTGATATGGGGAGGGAAGCTTTTCCGAAGAAATGCCTTGGTTAGTACAGGAAAGTGTACTACTGCCTTGGTTACAAATCTTCGTTTCTTCAAAAAGAAAAAAGAAGATTAAAGGATAAGACAGCCCTTACATTCCTTTCAGATTTAAGATCACAGTGTAATAATTAATGATCAATTGATTTCCCCCCTTCTTTTATATAAGAAACAACACACAATAGAATGGCTCCGGAATTTGTCAGTAGTTAGGATTTTACTATCAATTGTACGCCATGTAAAAAAACTGCTTTTGCAGGGCATCTACTATCCGAATTATATTTTGGAAAATGCCTGCTGGTATTTGTGACCATGTTCAGATATCAGCGTGGCATTTTGCTTACATGCTGTTAAATTTGGTTTGGTCTGAGGCACTTTGTTTGAGACCCATGGTTATTTCTGATATTTGATATTAATTTTGTTTGCTTTGATGCCACCCGTGTTACCGTCCAATTATGCTAGCCTTGTCTCTATCAACAACAGCCATGACAGTGGGAGTTATTCCATGTTGAGGAACCCAACTGAAATAGGATTCTGTCGATCAGGTTAAAGTTGAAAGTAATCCACACATTTCGAGAAAGTCTGTGAAATTAGTCTGAAGGTCCAAATGCTCAACCCATTTGAAATTGAAGAAAACCAATAACAACCATAGATTTATCATCTGAAGGTCAAGCTAAATAGGTCTTCATGTTCATGCGAAGAGTTGCAATATTCTTTAGCATATCAATTATTTTGGTCTTGATTAAAGAGTTTTCAGTGGTTGGCCTTTTCTGGTGACCGGGGAACATGGACGAGTATTGTGAGACAAGCTGTTAACCACTTAACCCTCCTCAGATCAGTAGGAGCCAGGAATTACAATGTACCAGGGTACTTCCCGACATAACAAAAAATTCACTTCAACAAATTGAATATTGTCTATATCTTATTTAGGTATATTAAACACTAGTACATAGAAACAATATGAGTAAATCTCATTAATAAACATGTACGGATTTCTTTCCTTTTTTTGGTCAAGCTGTCAAGGTACAAGAACTGTTGCAGCCGAATTCGGTTCTTGTTGAATGATATTCATAGAATCATAGTTAGTCATCCTAAGATATCCCTCTCAACATAAAAAATCAACTTCTCATTCATCCAATATCATTCGTCCAATTCCGCAATTCACAATATTTATGGTACAAGTGATCTTTCGAATGGTACAATGGCAACTGGTAATATAGTTGGTGATATCCCAAAATTCAACCTCATAGCCTCAACATCACAATTTATTAACAATGAAATCCTCAAATTTCGACATCACAAGCTGTAAGCAATTAAGTTGAAATTGATCCTACCCCGGAAACCCTAATGTTCAATTCATAATTCACAAGTTACTCGAAATTTCTTTCCAATTCTCGAGCCATCTTGAGATCCTCAATGCCAACATTACAACTACGAATAACAACACAAATTGAATGCATCAACAACCAAGAAACTCGCATATAAACATTCCAAGTCTCAAATCAAAATTCATATAGTAAACACAATTCTCAATTTACAAGGTCTGGATGGCAGTACTCGAATTTCGATTTCAAGATAAAAGTCCCTATCAAGAACCTTAGAGGTAGAAATCCCCAATTTCAATTCAGATTGACATAACACAACTCATACCCAATTTGAAAACCCTAACTACAAAGCTCAAATCTGCAAACTCAATTCCACCCCAAACTCTATCCAAACTGAAATTGCTTATTGAGATAAGGTCAGGGGAAAAAAAGGGATACAAATTCGGAGTGAAAAAAACTTGTCCGAAGTAAATCAGAGAATACCAATCTGAGTGATGATGTATTGGCAAAGGTCACAAAGCACAGGGCGGTGCGTCTAGTCGGTACAGGGGCTGACTATTACGAATCAAACCGTCGTTCGCCAGCCTTCGACATCTTCGGTTCTTCTTCCTAAGATGACGGACATGCCTTCTTCATTCATAGGTTCTGTTCTCTAACACAGCTCTGCGTTTCTCTCTGTAAAGTTCCAAAATTTGGATCCTACACCACAAAAATAAATTTATAGTGTGTTTTTTTTGTAATATTGAAGTCTTCAGAGGCCGACTGTAATACTAAAGTTGTTAAAACTAAAAATTAAGGGTATGGAAAGCTCAGTTGATATTTACCTGGGGTACTTAAATAGTTTCTGTAAAGGCACTCTCACAAATGTTTATTCAAAATGGGGATGATAGTGTGGTTTTCCGAAACCTGGGTATGGCACGTGCCTGCCGGCGCCCAACGCTGTCTCTTTCCTTGGATAAGTAGTACATATATTTGTTGTTGACTGATAAAATATCAAACTGAAATAAGTTTCTCCAGTGCCCACAAGTTTGCTCCGGTTGGTGCTAACCACTTTTTCAATAGAGTACCAACATGTTTCTCAGTATTGGTAATGATATAAATTGATCTTCAACATTTATCCTATTAGTTAGCAGTAGATCTCCGTAATCACACTTGTTACTAGAGTGATGTCATATTTGTCTTGTAATACAAACTCTGGTTATTAGAAGAAGCGTAACATAGTCTTTGAGAAGCTGGTGGTTAATAAAAAGAAAGTGTACTCCTAAAGTATGTGCGGCATTTAAAATTTCATATTGCACTTGCATTAAATAAAACAAAGCCCTATTCTCTCTTAACGACATTCTCTCTGGTCACCGATGTTTATTCTCACCAGTTGATTTCCGGTTCGAGCAACTGATGTCTCCATTCGAAAGATGTGTGTCTCTGTGTGTTTTCCTTCCCTTTCTTTTTCCTCAGCTAAGATCCTGGTCAGGACTTCAGGAAGGGGTGTTCGATGTCAAATAGCATTCCTTTCTTAAGATATTGAATTGATATATCAATGTTAAATGTTCGATGCTAAATAGAGAAACTAGAACATTGATGAAAGATTTGGGAATCTGATATTGTCTTAAGCTCCAAATGACTTAAGTATAACGTAGAAGTGATGTTGAAGGTAGTGGTTCACTGAGTTTTTGGGCTGTTGCAGCATGTACCCGTGTAGATTTTTTGCTCTATCATTTTTAATTTCACTCTGGAAAACAGTGCATTCTAACTTTTTTGAATGTCATCTTTTGCTCTATTATTTTTTTGCCTGTATGTTTTGACTGCAAAGGAGAACAATACTCCATTTTTTTTTCTCATTGTTCACTTTCTGCCCTGTAATCTTTTTGCTTGGCCTACTGTAATCTGATCGCGTCTTTTGCAGGCAGGATATTTTTGCTCCGTTTGCGAATGTGTAGTGAAGGATTCGGCAAATTATTTGGACCATATCAATGGGAAGAAACGTATGTGGTTATTTTTATATATACTTCAGCATTTGAGCTTTGGATAATCTTTGTTGGGGTGTCTTACTCTTTTTTGGTATAATATTATTTAGATCAAAGAGCTTTGGGCATGTCTATGCGGGTAGAGCGAGCTACTGTCCAACAGGTAAACTTTTTTTTTTTTTTTTCCTTAATTTTTATGAAGCATTGGATTTGAGAAGAGCTTAGTAAAGAAAATCTGAAATATCGCTTGGGGTTTGCAAGTTCATATCAATAATTGGAAAATAGAGAAGAATCTTTAAATTAAGTGGACACTAATTTGTGAAATGTTTTGAAGCTACCACTACCAAACTGTGTTCATGTTATGTTTATATACTCTCACTGTGGAACCTAACCACGAAAGTGTTTTTGTGAATGTCAGATATTATGTCATTGTATGTATCATATATCGGAGAAACTTTTTTTTGTTAGGTAATAAAAAATTACAAAATGAAAATAAAAATAAAAACGATTACAAACATAGTGATAGGTCATACTCTCATAACCTCTTCAGTGATAGAAGGAAGAAAAACAACAAACACGAACACTAAGTCGACGGATCTATTAAAATATAGTAAGTGATCAGCAGAATTAATAGGTGTTCTGGTACGCAGTTCTGTAAGCAATCAAAGAATGAGGCCTCTCACATAGTGATCATAAAAAATCCTGAGCTATACGGAAAAGATTTGGAAAATGACGCGACAAATGCTCCTCACCCGACCAAAGGCAAGTACCTAATTGGGAGCTTAGTAACCTTACACCCCACAATAATAGCAAACTTGTCAATTTTTCCGCCCTCTTTAATAGGAATTACCTCACACTTGCCTTAGTTCACCCTCGAACCCGAGACCACTTCAAGGCAATCAAGCACCCAACTAGTAACCCAAACTCCTCGGTTCTCGTCTCACAGAAAACCAAAGTATCACCAAAACATAACATATGGGAAAGCTGAACTTTGGGCCCACCAACCCGACCCACCTGAAAACCTTTGAGATAACCTCCCTGCACCGCTCTCTCTAACATCCGGCTAAGGGCCTCATGACAATGATAAACTGTAAAGAAGAGGGTCTCCTTGGCGCAGCCCATGAGAAGGTTGAGAAAACGCTTTAGGCGTCTCATTGACAAGAATAGACAATCACACAAGACCTGATCCTTCCAATCCAACATTGACTAAAGCCCATTCTTCCCAACAGATATAACAGAAACTCCCAATTGCTGGCCACCCTTAAAGCCTATTATCCTAGTTTGGAGGGGTTTGTCAATTCCGGATCGACCGTTTTTTGGTTTCGTCGAGTTGGGAGTACAGGTTTTAGAGTGTTGGTCAGTCCGTTCTCCCCCGTCCGATTTCTCTCACTGCACTATCATGTTGGAATCAGGGGGGAGTCCAACGAGGGCCCACTCCGTTCTTTTTAAGTATATGTGGTTGTAGGTGGAGGATTTAAGGATCAAGTGATGATTTGGTGGGAAGGGTTATGGGACCAGGGGCATGGGATTTTGTTTGAACTAGGAATTCTGAAGGATGACGTGAGAGTTGAGACGGTGGAATAAAGTAGTGTTTTATTATTTGGAGGCTCAAAAAGCAGCAGGCATGGCTGAGGTAGCTGCATTGGATAGTAGTGGTCGTGGGAAGGATCTGTGCTAGAGTGAGAGGCACACATTTTTGAGGGGCGAGTATGTTCATATTGCCTTTCTAGAGCTTTATGGCTTCAAGAAGGAGATATGCACTAAGTTCTTTCATCGGATTGCTAACTCACATAGGGGTTGCGGTTTTATTGCTCGAGTTGAGGTTAGGCTGCCTTTGAGGGGGAAGAGGTCCGAGAAGCAATAGTGATTTTTTTTAATAATCTTTTTCAAGAGAATAAACAAAAGAGGTGGATAGACCGACTGGATAGTCAACATTTTAGGGTTCTGAGGGGAACGTGTCGTCCCCCTTGACCAGGGTTGGTGATGCGAGCTTTGTTCTCTTTGGGAGGGGACAAAGCACCAGTACCGGATAGTGATTGCTCGAGTTGAGGTTAGGCTGCCTTTGAGGGGGAAGAGGTCCGAGAAAGCAATAGTGATTTTTTTTAATAATCTTTTTCAAGAGAATAAATAAAAGAGGTGGATAGACCGACTGGATAGTCAACATTTTGGGGTTCTGAGGGGAACATGTCGTCCCCCTTGACCAGGGTTCGGTGATGCGAGCTTTGTTCTCTTTGGGAGGGGACAAAGCACCAGTACCGGATAGTGATTGCTCGAGTTGAGGTTAGGCTGCCTTTGAGGGGGAAGAGGTCCGAGAAAGCAATAGTGATTTTTTTTAATAATCTTTTTCAAGAGAATAAACAAAAGAGGTGGATAGACCGACTGGATAGTCAACATTTTAGGGTTCTGAGGGGAACGTGTCGTCCCCCTTGACCAGGGTTGGTGATGCGAGCTTTGTTCTCTTTGGGAGGGGACAAAGCACCAGTACCGGATAGTGATTGCTCGAGTTGAGGTTAGGCTGCCTTTGAGGGGGAAGAGGTCCGAGAAAGCAATAGTGATTTTTTTTAATAATCTTTTTCAAGAGAATAAACAAAAGAGGTGGATAGACCGACTGGATAGTCAACATTTTGGGGTTCTGAGGGGAACATGTCGTCCCCCTTGACCAGGGTTCGGTGATGCGAGCTTTGTTCTCTTTGGGAGGGGACAAAGCACCAGTACCGGATAGTTTGACGAATGCCTTTTTTCAGCAGAATTGGGACGCTGTTAGTGCAGATATAATCTCTATGATGCATGAATAAACAACAACAACAACAACAACAACAACAACAACAACAACAACAACAACAACAACAACAATTGCTTTGAAATTCAGACAACAGACAACATCCACCTGAAAATCACGCACGAAACAACTCACCGCCCCCTCCGACCTGGGCTATTATGACCCCTCTCATTCCAAGACAGGTTTTTAAGAACCATAACAAACCAGTTGACCCCCCTTACCCCGCTGTCTTTCTCTAAAATCCATGAGCTCTCTCACCATCTTTTGCCATGGCCCTCACTTGCTCATGGGCGTACCTGGCGACTGACGTTGCTTCCCATTTCTTCGGTTGATGATCTCCTGAAAAAGGCGGACAGCATTTGATAGCCAGAAGCTATCGATAGAGAAGCAGTTCGAGAAGCTTTGGTCTCCAATTCAGCAATTCGAGAAGCTGAGATCTCCAAAACTGGGGTTTCTACTAAGTAACTTAATTATTCTTCATTCATTAATTAAAATAAACTGACCCGGACACGTCCTTAAATACTAATAGCTAAACAACTAATTACCCAAGACCCCCTATAACAGTTTACATAATAACTATAAACCCCCCCCAAAGAAATAAAATACTCCCTAAAACTCTGAATAATTAAAAGTAAACGACTAAACTAATTAACCAATACACATCTAGTTCCCACACCGTGTCCTGATACGGGTACGTACCCGTATCACATTAGACTCAAACCCCTCACAAGACACCCCTAAGAACTTACTCAGACCCTTAATTCTACCTTTCATCCATGTTGACAGATCCCTCAATGGTTCCTCATCCTTCACCACTGCGACTGGATCTAAATCTCAAAGGACTAGGAGATGCAGAAGAAATAGACCGTCTTAGACCTCGAGTAATGAATAATATGAGAAGCGCCAGCTTCCTACTATGCAGAAGAATCGTTCCCATCATCCCCCTGATGAGGCATTGATACTGACCCCTGCCCTTTGCTGGTAAGTACCTCCTCCCCACGAAAACCGAGCATTGAGTGAAGTCTGCTACGATCTACTGGTCGCTGCCACTCACAATCTCCATGAACGAGCATCAACCTTCTTTGGCTTGAAGAAGGCCTGAAGCGGACTCCAAAAGCACCCAGATTATGGGAGAAACGCCGGCAAGTCCCACTGATCACTGGAACACAGATTCACCGGTTGTCGGCCCATAGAGAGAGACATATACACCCTCTTAGTTCTCCAGCAGAGCACAAATCAAAGGTGCACTGATTCAATCCTACCAATGACACGATTCGCCCGAGAAGAAGCAGTAACAGAGTCGAATCAGGAACGCACTTGCTTCACTTCGAGGATGAGATTTTTTTTCGATCCCATCGAAGAAACCCCCTTCCCTGTTATCCAGACCCCATCGCTTCTCTTGCCTCTGCAAAGACAAAGTCTTTGGAACCCAAACAGCAGCCCCGGGGTTCAACTCGCCACTCCCATGGGTCTCTCTGGCGTTGACACTTATATACTCTAGACGCCGTGAGTCCCTCTCTCTCTCCCTCTCTCTCCCTCTCTCTCTCTCTCTCTCTCTCTCTCTCTCTCTCTCTCTCTTTCATGGTCTTCCTGTGTGTGTAGCGATTGGGTCCACACTCTCAGGCTCTCAGCTCACGAACTTACAAATTGCCTAGCAGATGTCTAATCCGTACCGGCTGGGTCTGAGTATGTTTCTACTAGGCAACCTCCAGAAACTGAAATTGTTTGTATGCTGATTGGTTAAGAGCCCTAACATGAAATTTTGTTGGGGACTTATTGTAGCAATTGGCTAAAATAGGTAGGAGAAACTATTTTATTGAGGAGCTGGATATTCATGAAACAATTGTATTTCTGTGTTGGTTTAGTAATTGCATTTATTACCTGGTGCCTGCCTATACTTTTGCACTGCAATTGTGAAATTCGGTGGCAATATAGTGCAACTGGCCCTCCTTACTGTCTGCCTTATTATGTACCAATAAATTGTTGATTATGGTTGGAGTTATATGCTATATCTAGTTCCCGGATATGTAATTTTCGCATCCTATCATTGGACGGATGTCCATGCTGGATAGGATTTTTACTGATTCTAAAGCTATCTTGCCCTCATTTCATGAAAAAAATTGGTATGAAATTGAATCGTTAAGTATACTTCCTATGATATGCAGGTTCAGCAACGATTTGAGCTTCTGAAAAAGAGGAAAGATACTGGAAGCTTTACAGAACAAGGTCAGATATGAAAATGATTGATAATACTATTTAGGATTCAGGAGTAACTTTCAGCTTCTCATTTCTTTGTTGTCCTTTCTTTTCTCCTAACATATTCGCCAGTCTTTTTTCTAGTTGAATTGCAATGTTATAACAAGGAGGTCTTTCTTTGCTCTTTCTTGTGTAGACTTTGATGATCGGATTTTGAAACAACAACAAGATGAAGAGGAAAGGAAGCGTCAACGTAGAGAGAGAAAGAAAGAGAAGAAGGTTAGTATTTACATTCACATGCCGTCACACTAAGGTAGATAAACCAACTTGATATACAAAGAGGATAGCAAACTATCTGGAGTTAATGTATTTCTATTGGACAGCTATTGTTCAAGGGAGTCTACTTCATCCGCCTGGCTCCTTTTAATTCTCGTATAACCCCCTGATCGAAAATTTTGAAGTCAGCCAACTACTTCTAATCGTATTGTTCATAAGGCTATCTCCTTTGATAGCATTTGACACGGAGCAACGTTGAACTTCCATCTTATATCTAGTTCCCTGATTTGTGGCCTTGTTGGATAGGATGATTATTGGATACCCAAACAGGGGCCAGTCATCATGTTAAGATATCTCTCGCTCTGCCTGACTTCATTTCTCTTTCTACAAGCGAACCTTTATTTAAAGAGGCTACAATGATACTTTGGGGAAAAGCAAGTTAAATTTCAATACGGAAGAGATCGGAAATAGACTTACAAGAAAACGAAGAACTAGGTGTTTTTTGAAGCAGTAACTTTCCAGAAACCCATTATCCAAGAAGAGGCACTGGAGCAGCCACTTTAAAACATTAAGAATAAGTCACAACATCCTCTCACCTATTAATAGTAACACCTTACCATGCATTTTTGAAGCATTTGAAGTTTAAACCGATCTTGGAGCTAATATGGTAACGTCTGTAAAAGTATAAACCCATATATGCCAAAAGAATTGACACTGGATTGTAAGTACGTATTACACACAATGTAAGTTAGAGGTTTCATGAGTTGCAAGCCAAAAGAAAAGCACCACATCACAGGCAGACCTACCTTCTTCTTCTTCTTCCTTGGTTTGTTCTACCTGGACACTTGTCATTTGTTGTTGCTAGTGATCTCAATGCAATTTATTGGTATGTTCAGTTGTTTCATATGAAGTTTCTGTTGTGGTCTTCCAAAATCTGTAGTGAACCAATGTTTGTCGTAATTCTAATACTAGTATTATTTGATGCTCTTTTAGAAGAAGTACCGAGTTTTCTGAACTGTTTCAATATTGGTTTTCTTGTTATGCCGCAGAAAGAGAAGGTAACAGAGGAGGAAGTTGAAGCAGATCCTGATGTTGCAGCTTTGATGGGTTTCGGGGGTTTTGGTTCATCAAAGAAGTAATATTGTGGTCGGCGTGTGGTCCATATATCCGAACTTGCCATGTGCTCATTGACCAAGGCTGTTGTAGGAGTTCTGTAAGCAAGAAAGCGGTTTTTGAGAGCTAACAGCTATGTTTTAAGGTGTACCCTCCTCAGTGAAAACATCTCTTAAGCTTCAATTGTACTTTTTTTTAGTTGCTATAATGGTTAATTCTTTGTTGCAATAGGCTTCAATTGTACATCCACATGGTTTTGTTGATATGGTGATGTGCAATTGTGTTAAGAAGTGGCGATGTGCAATATTATTAAGAAGTGCCGAGCATAACTCTCTACTTTCTCCAAATTGGCTGTTGTAATTGAAACTACGCATACCTGCTTCAGTAATGCATAAATTAGAACCGCTCCGTGCAAACCAGCACATCTTCAAACTGGAATTGTTAGTTCACTAGGAAACGAGGTAGTAGTTCTTAAGAATAAGAAATGTCAAAGATATGAGAAAACTTTTTTTAGCATTGTAAAAAGAGCTTGGAAAAGTTTATTGTAGCAAAGTTCTAACGACAATGAACATAGAATTAGCTTCTTTTACGACATATGAAAGGATGAAAAAGTCCCCTGAAATAATTTCAGCAAAGCAGAGCCTGAACAAATAAAGGAGATATGGGTTCCAAGTAAAATTGTTTACTACAGCACTGAAAAGAATTCATTAAGAGAAAAGGAATTGCCTTAATTTAAATGTAATACCGGCGATTTTCGCTACCGGGATGTTATCCACGATCGACTTATGTTACACCGTCGCTGCTCGCGTGGTAGAGCATTTAAAAGTCCCGGCAAGAGTTCTTGAGTTCAAACCCCGCAGACATCAAAGAGGTAAGTCTAAAAAAAAAAAAAATCTTACCAAAAAACCCAAGCTAGAATAGTGGGGACTTGAGGAAGTAACATAAATCTAATTGGTAACAAAATACTATTCCTGACATAATTTTCTTAGTAACGTTATAATTCTCATCATGACAGTAAAAACTATCAATTGTTATAACCTAACAGCTGCAAAAATAACGGAAGAAACATATTTTTTTTTTTGAAGTAACAAAAGGTCTAATTGGTAAAAAAATATTTGTTTCTAACAAAATTATCTCAGTAACATTATTATTCTCATCAATCACAATAAAAAGAATATCAATGATATCTCTAACAGTTGCAAAAAACTGAAAGAAGATCAATATGATCATTGACTAGTCATATGGGGGTTGTCTTATAAATAGCATTAGGTGTGACAGTTATAGGCACTGTATCATATTCTTCACACAATTTCTCTCAACTTCATATCAAGTAGAAGACGATGAGTTGCTCAGGTTGGAGCTGTTCTGCAGGCACGAGCTCTTGCTCGGCAACACAGAAGGAGGCTGCACTATCCCCTAAGAAAGAAGAGATTAATAATGTCAAGGATGATGAGAGCTTGAAGAAAGAAGCTTATGAAATTTCTGTTGTAGTAGAAACTCCAAAGGATGAGGTGAAAGATGACAAGAAAGAGGCTGTTAGCGTCTGCTGCAGCGGTGGAGGGTGCCTCTGAATATGATGGCTTAATTAGTGTTTATCATGCATTTGAGTGCTATTTTATTGCTTGTTAGGTCTTCTGGTGATGTTTATTAGACGTTTATGTTTCTAGATTAATTGGAATATTAATAAAACGGACCTTCTCTAGTACAATCTCATCCAATATGTTCTTTTCTAAACAAACTTAAGTAAGCTCTTTGGACACTTCTTTTAAGAGTAACTGACAGAAACCACCCCTGTGGCTTGAGCATTTACCAAGTCACTACCCCGACCTTTTTAGTTGACCAAACGTTTGACAGGCTACACCCTTCTGTGACCGTCTATTAGATTTGACATTCCATGCACATTTTTTTGGATCAAGAGGTATGATGGCTGCTTTTATCTTTCCTCTCATTATATGACAATGTAGACTGCATATTTGGATGCCATGTGGGGCACAACATAGAAGAAACAGAATGAAAACCACATCCAGTCCGGAACTTTGTTATTCCGGAAGAAAAGGAAAATATTTTGTATGGGAGAGAACTTCTCTTCTAGTGTGAGGCATTTTCTTTCTTTATAGGTAGTTCTGTGCTTGCTACTATGGACAATAAATGATATAATATTCAAATTTCTAAATCTTATGGTGCGAGATGATTTATTAGTGCTTCTTAAGTTCTTCCTTGAGGACATACTTCTGGGCAGCTGGACAATTCGATCATTGATATCTGTGGGTTTGAGCAGTGGCGGACGCATGATTTAGGTCGAGCAGGGCCGACATTTAATATTACAATTACATAGAGTTTTTTGTTTTTCTACATTTCTTAATATTTTTGTAGGATAATTCTATAAAAGTTTCATTGACAAGTTGATATGTCAAGAGATTTGGCAGAGAGTGAGATATTTTATCTTCCTATAATAAGTATAATCAAGTTAGACAAATTGCAATTAGATTGGTGTAGTTGAAAATTATAATTTTGATGGGACCATTTCCTACTACTTGAATGAAAAATCTACGAAATTATGGGGGTAATTATAATATTTTGCAACTTTGAAGGGGCTGTGACCCCCGCCCACCCCCGCCTAAGTCCGCCACTCGTATGAGTAATGGCATAGTTGCTAGAGTTAAGGTTTCCAAGTGACATAAACAGAGGATTTCAAGTGAATATTGTTGTACTAGCTAGGTCATCGAGCGGGAGCATGGTATTTCTAAACCTTATTGTTTCTCAACCAAACTGGTAACTTACTGAGTAAAAAAACTAGGTTCAGGTTATTAGAACATGTGCTCTTATTTAAACCCGATGTCACAATATAACTCGAGGATAGAATCTGTAATAAAATAAAATACAACTTACAGAGGAAATTGACTCAAAGATGATATGAGTTGGAAGACAGTTTCGTACATGGACGATCTTCTTAAAGCAGATTTTGCCCCCTCTATTGGTGCTTATTTGTTACTCGCACGACGGGTGTAGATGGTGCTTTCCAGACAGAAAGATCATAGCCACGTGGCGGTTATCCAGCACACCTAGCTGTGCTCCATACATACCTGATCACTATCCATGCTTATTCACTTGGGGGCTGCGAGACAGGGCCCTCGCGTATCAACCACACGGAACGGTAGGGAGTAAGTGATTTGGAAGCTAGGGTAAGGTCCGTCGCGCGCGAACGACGACCAAGCTCGCGCGCGACCTCATTGAGAGGTTTAAGGCTCACGTATCCCATAAATGCGGATGATCTCATAACGATCTCCAATATTTGCGGGCAGGTGCGTAACGTTCCCACGGTCGAACGTGCCGTTACAGGGGCCGCCATTAATCCGCCATTTATGGTGCATTAACCCCCTCCACAATGGTCACTTCCCCACTATATATAGGAACGTTAGCCTTCCATTACAGCTCTCTTATCTCTCTCAGATCCTTGCTAGTCTACAGTCTCACTTTCAAGAGCAGTTGCATTTGATTACTCTCTCCCTACTCACACCCTACACTTCTATGTGTTTTATTCCAATCCCCTACTTGAGGTGCACACTTGGATCTCTCTTGAGGATTTCCTTGTACACAACGGGCAAAAATGTTCTCAGGATAAAAGAAGCACAATCCATAATACACAACAAACTAGGACTATGTTTGAGAGAATAAGAAGATGATTATGCAATGATGAGAATGAGAGGAGAGACTGGTATTTATAGAGTTGAGGTACATGTTAAGAATAGCTGCAACTTTTCATTTCAAATTTAAAAGGTTACAGCTATTCAATTCCAAACCCAAATGTTATAACTTTTGATAACCAATGGGCCTTGTTCGTCTAGGCCCAAAACTATTAAAATGAGGTCCAACAAACAAAACCCAACACCACGAACCAAGCCCAATCTTGATGGATCATGGCTAGGTCCTCCCTCAATAAAATTGCCTCACCCGAAGAGTTTGCCCTTAAGAGAGATATACACCTATTCAAGTCTAATGTGGTACTCTTTTACTTCTCTCAGTCAAGAAACGTCAACCTTCAACGTCTCATTTTTCATTCATCAATAAATATTTCTGACGGATGAGATTGCTAACTAGTCTCCTACTTGCCTAGTTTAATGTGAGCTCTCAAGTACGTCGTGCTACACACATTAATACCATATCATATATTACATAAGGACATCTCCAACCCCATGGGGTAGGGGAGGGAAAAATTGTATAAATATATGGCTCAACTCCAACCCTATGAGGGGAGGGGGATGCGAAGGGGGTGCTATGGGGATGTGGAGGGGAATACATCGTAAATTCCTCCAAACTATTCTACACCCAAGGTAAAATTTCTCCCCATAGCACTCCCTCGCCATCCTCCTCCCTTCATGGTTGAAATTGAACCATATTTTTATACAGTGCCCCCCCCCCCCCCCCCCCCCCCCCCTTTGGGGTTGGAGGTGCCCTAAAAAATTACCATTGAAAACCATATACTACAGTTCCATATGATCTCGACATTATCATTCAAACAGAAGAGAGAAATGGAAAGAATTACGTATTCTTGTACCCCTTTCGGTCTTGACACGGCCACTATTTATTTAGAATTCACCGACATGAGTTGGATGAGAATTCACCCCAAAAGTTTGTTTGCTTTTTATATTTTTTTTTTGAGAAGCTTTTTATATTTTGTGTGTGTGTGTGTGTGTTTTTTTTTAAACCCTACCCAGAAGATAGGGCGTCATTTCCTCTCTTTTTATTAAAAGGAATTTTGGGCTTCCAACCGTCAAAGAGCAGATGGAATCCACCAGCAAAATGAAATGTCAAAAATGAAAGTGTTTATTTTGTGAGAATAATTATTCGAGTAATTACATATTTCAGTGTACAAAACAAATTTATGTGAAAATTATATAAATATTTCAGTATCCCCCACGCATCCAGTGCTGGAGCCAGGAATTCAATTAAGAGGTTGCCTGATTTCTCCGCGCACCGTCACTACCGATTATAATTTCTTTTGAGACTTACCAGTTTTTGTCGTCTACTGGGTTCGAACCCATAATCTTATTCATGAGTTTTTAAACGATCTACCACTTGAGCTAGCACCCATTTGTATAAGCGACTTTTATCTTTTTTTCAGTCATAAGAAATTACAATTTGTTCGTTTTCGTTACAACTTAGTTTAGATAATTTTTTAATCTTTTCTATGTCCGATTTTTTTTCTTCTGACTTTAACTTTTCTTACTTTTTACTTCAGAAATTCACTTTCAAGATATAAAATAAATCATAGGTAAGCAAAATTTTCTTCTAAAACGATAACCAGTACCGTTTAGAAAGCTTAACTAATTCAAAGTAAGCATTTTATCCTTCTCAAAAAGAAATAAAAAGTCACATATTTTTTGAGAAAAGAGGAATAAAAAGTCACCTATATTATCTCTCAAAAAAAAAGTCACCTATATTAGGTAATAAAACTGGAGCCTTAAAACCACTGCCAAGGGCCAACCTTCACATGGAGCGGGACGGGAGCCAGAGCGCGAAAGCGACAAACTTGAAAAAATTTGTATTTGAGAACATCACGAGAGCGCATAAATAAATTAAAAACGTAATATGATATTAGATATATACATATTTTATATTGGATTATTGTGTAATCTAAGATACAATGACAATAACCAAACAACTTATATTTGAGATTAGAACATCCCTTACTGAAGAATGCAATGAAACTTCAATTTTTTTTTTGATGGAAGAAACTTCAACTTGATTGAATGTTAGCAGTGAAAACTTCATTTACAGTGAGTTGGTGGATTAGTTGGTCATGTCATTTTAGTTGAAATTTTCTTTGACTTAGTTTCAAATATACCTGACAACTTAATATCAATAAAGTACAGACCGTTGGTAAGAAACCACTCTAGAATTTGGCTCACGAAGATTATAAGCGCATTCGAGTGGAAAGTTTCGGAGAAAGGATTGTGAACAGGAGCTAAGCCCCTCCGTGGAGTTTTAGGTGACAACAAAAGAGCATAAACAAATTTATGTGAACATAAAACTACCTATAAAGTGAACCACACTAATATATCCATCTTTCCGCGCCTTAAATTTATTGCCCCTTGAACGACATCTTTCTACTCTAATTTTTACCCTTTTTAGAGGTGATTGTAGTTGAAGAGCTACTCTAACCTTGATTAGTTTTTTCTGAGAGAAAATTTACCTTGTTTAGTTGATTGAAAAAAGTTTGATTGAAAATCATCACACCATCGAATTTATTTGCAGATTAATGACTTTGTCCGTCGAAGTCCACCCATGACGTTTAGTGCTTTTATTTTAGTCAACTTCATTTTCCATTTTCATACTTGGAAGTTAAATTCTTTTACTGTTACAAAATCTAAATAGGGCAATTTTTGTCCCAATAGTAATCTTACTGAATAGAATGCCTAATTTGGATACATAATTCTTTCAATCAGTCACAAAATTATCATCAATCACATTAAACATCCAAAACAAAAAGAATTGAAGATGACGGAACCGACCATTGACCATCCACAGGGTGATGCCCTATAAATAGCCTTAGTTGTTAAAGTTTCAATCACTTCTTCCTCAATTCTTCTCTCCACAAAAGAGTTGTTACTACTTTGTAAGGTCACAAAGCCTCAACCTATGCGCCACTTATCTGGCCTAGTGGTTGAGTACCACCCCAATTATCGTTTGTTCCATTGGCATTGCTACTTGTCAGTGTCATCATTGTTAGAGCTCGTGCTCGGCGAGAGCGACAGCGAAGGGCGCAACGCCATTCCGTAATTGAGAAGATTGGAATCATGCTAAGAACATGGAGCAAGAAGGTATAGACGTTGTGCTATGTTTATGTTGTGTTACTTATCTGGCCTAGTGGTTGAGTATCACCCCAATTATCATTCTTTTACTTTATTCTTCGAAATAAAAAGCCTCCTCTAATGTCATAGGATTAGAAGTCATTATCTTACAATTGCTTACCAGAAAATCATATCCTCCGAACTCGTACAACTCCTATGTAATGCCCGCACCATGTTTCTTGATCTCAAAGAAACATTATTTTCATTTTAACCGATGTTAGTTAATTGTAAGGTTGCATGTCCCGGGTTTGAACCTGGCTATATGATGTAATTAAAAAAATTCACATGTAATGTTACAATTAACTAGCATAGTTAGAAATGAAAATAATGTTTATTTGAGATGAAGAAACACGATGCGGATATTACATCGGAGTTGTACGAGTTAGGAGGATATGTTTTTCTGGTACGCAATTGTAAGACAATGACTTCAAATCCTATGAGAGGAGACTTTTTTATTTCGAGGAATAAAGAAAAATAATGATAATTGAGGTGATACTCAACCACTCCAGATAAGTAACACAACATAAACATAGCACAACGTCTATTTTGTATCTTCTTGCTCCATGTTCTTAGTATGATTCCAATCTTCTCTCTTAGGGAATGGTGTTGCGTCCTTCGCTGTCGCTCTCGCCGAGTACGAGCTCTAAGTATGATGACACTGACAAGTAGCAATGCCATTGGAACAACGACTACTCCTTGTCACAAGCATCGTTTTTTATGCAAGGTTGAGAAGAATTGCTCGAGAATCTGATGCAGGATGACTACAACTAGTGCAGGCTACTTATAGGAGACTGATCTTATTCTTGTACTTCAATTCTTTTCTAACTGATAGAGATATGATGATATCATTATGTTTATCCTCGTTATAATGGAATACGAATATTAATTAGCTTTATTCAGTTTGAACGTAGGATCACATACATTCAATTCAAAAATGTTAATTCAGAAAAAAGGTCTTGTTTGTCCCCCCAAAAGAAAGTTATTGTTTCACTTAGTTTTAAAACAGCAACATCTATCCATTGAATTCTGCATTTTGTAGCCTTTATGAAATCGACGTGTTCTATCATCTAAATAAAATACGTCTGCATACCCTGATAAACATTTCAGTGTTACTTGATAACTTTCCCCTAGAAGTAGTCTAGTCTCTATCTTCTAGACAAACAACAGAATTTGCTACGTACGTACCTCTAGAAAGGTTGAATTCCACGCCTTACTGTTGTCGCAGGGTTCTTAACTTCTTATGCTAATCTACCTAAGCAGCCATGCAAAAACAATACTATGTAACTAAACCGCTCGTCCACCGAATATATGGTTTTTACCTACAAGATATCATAAGGCAATTCACTCGGGATTTGATTTGCTTTTACGATTCCATTGAAGTTGTTATATTTTCTTTTTATTTGTTAAAAATGCGAAGAGTGCGCGTACACTCCTTTCGTTATCATCTCAGTAAGTGATCTGACGCATTTTTCAAGGGGAGTGATGAACATGTCTACAAAGAAAACATCAACTTAAAAGAAATACACATGCAACGTTACAATTAACTAGCATCTGTTAGAAATAAAAATAAGGCCACTGCCAATACACAACTATGCCATTTGAGGTCATCTTTCGCCAACATCCCAACTAAGCCAAACTTCGCGTCTTCAGTTGACTTTGCTATCCCTATATTCGCCCTACACCACCCATAAATTAGATGACAGGTCCACTCCTTGTGTCTTTGTTGGGTACTCTGTTATAACACTTACACCTCCCAAACGATATACGAATAAAAGAACACAGAATATTACATGGTTCGCTAGCGTAAGAATCGCTTACTACGTCTAAGGCGGAAAAACGCCCTTTATATAGTGCTAGGAGGTGACGAAGAGGACCAAGCCCACAAAAAACTCACCGCCTCACAATGTTTCCTAATACCTATACCCTGCCGCCTTTAACTTTTCAAGGCATTCAACGAATCTCCACCTTACCTTGAATTCTTTGTCAACATCAGCTGCTCTTCTTCTCGTAAACAACACTACGTCTTCTCCACACCCAATGTCTCTCGTCACAGAGACTCACTTGACCCCCACCGGATCCGACATGCCCCGAATGGCCTCACTGACTCAAGATGTTGAGCAATTCTAGATAATGCTGTAACTTGCTCTCCAAAACTGGCTTTGTGAACATATCCGCGGGGATGTCATGCATCCCCACCTTCATTACCTTGATCCTGCTCTCGTTTCTCAGAAAATGATATCTGACACCGATATTCTTGGTTTTTCATGATGAACTTGGTCCTTAATCAAGCAAATCTCACTCAAGCTATCATAGTAGACTATCGCTAGACCTTGAAGTAGGCCTAGATCATTGACCATTCCTTTAAGCCATATTTTTTCCTTTGATGCTTCTGTTAGAGCCAAATACTTTGCCTCCGTGGTTGACAAAATAACCGTCAGCTGTAGCGTAGCCTTCCAACTCACAACAGAACCTCCCAGAGTAAATACATAGCCATTCATTGATCTCCTGCTATCAATATCACCTGCATAGTCCGAATCCAAGAACTCACCAACCAAGATGTTTTCATTAGCCCCACAGCATAGGCCAATGTCCGACGTACCCTTAAGGTACCTGAGTATGCACGTCACCGCCTGCCAGTGATCCTTACTCGGTTGAGCCATAAACTAACAACAAATGATTTGTTCGGTCGAGTACAAACCATAGCATACATGAGGCTTCCAACTGCGATAGCATATGGAACCTTGGACATGTACTCCTTCTCCTCCTCAGTCTGAACGGTGTACATTCCTAGCTTGCTGTTAGTCGCCATATGAGTATCTATATCTTTAGCTGATAACATCCCGAATCTCCCCAAGACCTTCGTGATGTATCTATGCTGTGATAGGAAAAGCTTCTGCTTCGTCCTATCTCTAAAGATCTCAACTCCTAGAATCTTCTGAGCAGCCCTAAGATCCTTCATCTCGAATTTCGCACTGCGAGACCTCTTCAATTCTTGTATGTCCTTCATATCCCAAGTAGCAATTAAGATATCATCCACATACAGAATTAGGTTGATACGTGAATCACCTCTCAACAACTTGTGATACACGCATAAATCATAGTCGCACTTCTGGTAACCAATATCCAACATGACCCTGTCAAACCTCTTGTGCCATTGCCTCCGCGATTGTTTAAGTCCATAGAGAGATCTTTTCAACTTGCACAATTGTCTTCTCTTCTAGGAACTTTGAATCCTTCTGGTTGGATCATGTATATCTCCTCTTCCAACTCCCCATGTAGGAAAGTTGTTTTCACATCTAGTGGCTCAAGCTCTAAGTCGTGGTGCACCACCAGCGCTAGTAGCACCTTGATCGAAGAATGTCTGACCACCTGTGAGAAGATATCGTTGTAGTCAACTCCTTATTTCTGGCTGAATCCTCTTGCAACCAACCTTGCTATATACTTGACACCCTCTCCAATTGTAGTTCATTCCTTTCTTATAAATATCACTTGCAATTTACTATCTTCCTTCCCGCTGGAAATTTTACAAGTTCTCAAGTCGAGTTATTGCTAAGAGACTCCATCTGTTCTCCCATCGCAGCAATCCATTGTGCTGACTCAGTACTAGAAATCACAGCCTTGTAGGTGGACACCTTTTGGCTACCTGTAATGCGTATCTGACACGATTCACAGCAAATGTACGACTATCGCTCTAGTGATAATGTGATAAAGAGAGTTGTCGAATCTCAGAGGACTTGTCGTGACTTCATTAGTACTATTAACTTTTTGTGGGCAAGCAGTTTAAGTTGTTTACTAAACTAAGAATGGAAATAACGAACTAATTATTAAAATTGAGATTACTATGAGGGACAAGTATCAGGATTTCTCTAGGATCACTAGGTATTCACTGTTAACGAATTACGCCTTGAAACACATATGATGATTCAATTTGCCACACGTGCAAGAGTATTTACTGCTTTCACTAGCAAAGTTAGGTCTTTGATTGTGAGTTGCTTTCACTAATGCACAATTCGGCGACACGCATTAAGATCATCTAATTCTACTCAAAGTTCTCAGTTAATTTGGTGGATCAACTAAGTGTGTAATTCAACTATCCGGGTAATTTGTTGCTTTCGCTAACATATCAACGTCTCACAATAGCATGATAGATCGAGAGCATGAAATAAACATAGCAAAACAGTTCATCAACTATTAAGTTCAATCAAACATGAATCAAATCCATAATTCACCAAAACGGCTTCAAACCCTAACTACCATTGAGAAATCCCGATAATTAAGTCTAGCTACTGTGTTACCTGATCAACGATAAAAAGTTTATGATGATCATGATAAAAAAACAATGGAAAATATAGAGAAGGAAGATCAAACGATGGAATCCTCGCTCTCACAACGAGCACCAAGCTCCAAGCTTCTGTCCAACGTCTTCAATTGTCTCCCAATTCTGGAAATACAACCTAATATTGATTATATAGGTTCCCAAAGAGTCCCGGGCCCTTTAGGAAAGAATAAAAGTTGTTTTCTTACTTTTCTGGCAGTTTTCCCAGTGTATTCGTGCGAAGACTCGATGTCTTCGTGCGAAGGCCTTCGTGCGAAGAGATTTCAGTCTTCGTAGGAAGACTCTTCCTACTTTGCGACAACATGGTGTTATAGGATGGCATTTCTTCTCTTATGAAAATTTGGCTAAGCAATTGTCGTTGTACGAAGACCATTCTCTTCGTGTGAAGACCACATAGAACTCCTTCCTTTGTGCTTATTTACCCTCTTCGTGCGAAGACATCCAGTTCCTGCATTTTTTCTTCTTCTTCTTCTCGATATTCTTTTCCAAGTAACTCCAGTGTGTGTGTGCGCGCGCGCGCGCGCTTACCAAACTTAGAGTAAGCTTTTGTTTTCTTTAACATATCTGAATCTCACGGGCAATATGATACCTTTGAAGAAAAGATATCATGTCAACCAAAAGTCTTATTCTGATGATATATAATTACTGGATGAGAAAAGGATGAGATTGTAGATGCATCTAGGGACATGTGATAAGAGGCATTCTACTGGTGTGCATCGGAGTCACAAAAAGGCATGAAACAATGGATTAGGATGGTAAATGGGAATAAATAATTAATGAAGAAGAATGTGACCAGCCAC
Source organism: Linanthus parryae (assembly GCA_023055425.1). Lineage (NCBI taxonomy): Eukaryota > Viridiplantae > Streptophyta > Magnoliopsida > Ericales > Polemoniaceae > Linanthus > Linanthus parryae. The sequence continues at coordinate 8,754,001 of JALGPY010000002.1, forward strand.
ACGATGTCCTATAAATAGACTCAGTTGTTTCAGCTCGTCACCTGCAACAAATTCTTGAGTCATAATTCTTCCTTGTATCGTCAACAAAGTAAGAGAGGATGAGCTGTTCTGGTTGGAGCTGTTCAGGTAGGAGCTCTTGCTCAGCAACACCAAAGAAGGAGGTGACATCACCAATCCCTCCTAAGAAGGAGCCGGTGGTTTCCCCGAAGAAGGAAGAAGATGTTAAGGCTGCTACGGTTTCTACACCTGTGGCTATCCCCAAGGCTGAGGTGAAAGTAGAAAATAAAGGAAAGGTTAATGTTGGTGTCACCAGTGGTACTAGTGGTGGCTGTGGGAAATTCAACTGATGATACGTAGTTTTAAGGGGAGGGGTCTAATATGTTAGCTAGTATGTGGTTAGGTTGTCTTTCAGGTTTTTCTTGGTAATCTCTTTGTCATTTGATGATATGTCGCTTACGGAGTCTGGTGATTTTATATAATTAATGATTTAATGAAAACAATATTAAGTCATTGCCTCCCTGAACTATTGTCTCTCAATACTGTTTCAATTGACAATCCAAGACAAATGGATATGGTAGAACAGTTTCAGCCGGTGCAACGGCTATTCAATGAGTTGGATGATTCAATAATTGTTCTCTTTGAATAATCGTTGGCATTGAAGTTTCATGAATCAATAGAGATGATGAGTTAACAAAATGCACACAAAAATGAACGAAAATTTTTTTAACCACAGCTCTCCTTTGAATTAGAACACGAATCATTCTTTAACCAGCTATTACAAAAGGGGAAAGTAAACAGGATTGCAACTTTTGCAGATTCATCAAAGTTTTTGTTAATAAATAATTTGTATAATTTGTCTTTTTAACAAGTATGAGCTGTATAAGCTTGTGGTAAGTGAACTACATTAGTAAACTCTATTTCTCTTTATAAGCTTCTACAATGATTCCGGAGAGCTAGAATGCCTAAATTAATATAGGGTTAATTGTTGCAGAAAAACCCTGCCATGCAGTTCTTGCAGTCCTTGGTTCTGGATTTGAGAAGAGTTTCTGAGGAAATACTTACCTAAATCCCTAGTCAGAATGAATTTATAGTGTAAATTACCACAATGACAGCCTTTCAATAAGTCATCTGTTTTTTTGCAGATGATTCAATCTTATTCTGCAAGAAAACAATGACAAAGTGCAGTCTATTGCAGTGCTTGGATTTTATGAAAGAGCCTATGGACAAACAATCAATAAGAACAAATCTCAAGTTCAATTCAGTCCTAATACAAGTGGAGTACTGAAGCATTTTATTCAATACTATCTTGGGGTCAACAAAGATTTCAAAGGTAGTACGTATATATCTTGGACTTCCTTCACTCACTGGCAAATCAAAAAACTCAATTGTTGAAATATTTTAAAGATAAAGTGGAGGAGAGGTTGTCTTCTTGGAAATCAAAATTTCTCAGTTCAGCTGGTAGAGAAATATTGATCAAATTAGTCCTTGCAGCTCTTCCTTCTTATGCAATGTCAAACTTCATGTTTCCCAAACAATGCTGCAATGAATTATCAAGAATGATGGCCAAATTTTTTTGGTGGGGAAGGCAGTCATGTAGGGAAGAAGAGTATACATAGGAAAGATTGGGAGTCTCTTTGCAAATATATACAATTTGGAGGGCTTGGCTTCAAAAAATCTTCATAGCGTCAACTTGGCTCTCCGTGCTAAACAAGGTTGGAGGGGGGTTAATAATGAGTCATCCCTTTTCAAAACTTTTTTCGAAGGGACCTTTTTTCATAACATTACATTTTCGCACACCAAAGCTCCTAGTGGCAGCTCCTGGGTGTGGAGAAGTTTATGTGTAAGAAGAGATGTTATAGAAGAAGGGGTCATGTAGAGAGTTATGGAAAGTCTGTTCAACATTTGGGATGACCCTTGGGTTACCAAGAAATCACAATTTTAAAGTTCCATCTCAAAGACCTCTAGATTGCTCTGTGTCCAAGGTATTTTTTTTAGAATTACATCACATAGCTCGGTTCGAACCCAGAACCTCATGCAAGGGCTTCAAACGCTATACCACTTGAGCTAGCACCCATTTGCGAAATGGTTGCAAAAACCTCTAGATTGCTCTGTGTCCAACGTCAGTGAGCTCATAAATCTCGAATTTAGATCATGGAACTACAGCTTGGTTAAGGAGCTTTTTAATGATTAAGATGCCAGTATTATCTTATCAATCCCAGTAACTGATACAGTTGTGAATACAAGAGAAGATGTGGTGTTTCACAAGTGACGGGTCATTCAGTGTGAAGTCAGCATATAATCTGATACTACAAAGTAAAAAACTACAAGAGTATGGTACTTCTAGACTTAGGGGTGTTCGCGGGGTGGTTTGGGCGGGTAAAATGTAAATTTCTCCCCCAACTTAACCACTCCGGGTTGAAAAAATCGCTACCCGAACCTACCCATATAATCGCTAAACCCAAACCTAACCGACTATTTCTGGTCGGCTAGATTCGGCTCGGTTTTGACGGGTATTTATAAAGATTATATAGAACAATGAGCAAACAATGTACGAACATTGATTAAAAAGTCTTGCTCGCTTAGATAATATTCAAAATAATTTCTACTAGAACAATACATTACTTTCAAGCGGCTAATATTACTGTTTATGAGACATTTTGGGGGGTATCCGACCACTTGAGAAAATGAAAAAGCAAAACGTTTAAGGGTGATTTGCATATTAGATTGTCAATATGATGAAAGGCTTATTGATGATTTTTTTTCTGCACGCAGATATCACTATTGCGATCACAGATTATTATGTTTTATTAAATCATTATATAATTGGTTATTACGATAAAGATGTTGGATTACAACTCCATAGCTACAAATATATACAAAAAAGAGGATATTATGTTGGGCGGGGCGGTTTGGGGCTAAACGGCCAAATTATTTTAATACCCATAACCAATCGAAGATGGGCGGGTTGAAATTTTATGAACCCGAAATCAATCGTTTAACCCAATCCTCTTTATATATTGGGTAGGTTCGGCTTGGGTCGGCCGGTTTGGGCGGGTCGCTCTGGTTTTTGAACACCCCTACTTCTAGTAGCAGAATGACTCTTTGGAGAAGTATTTGAGGGTGTTCCAGTTCAGCCCAAAATTAAATTCCTTTTCTGGAAATTATTGAATGTAGCCTTGCATGTTCATAATAGCGTAGCTTAATTTATAGTGTAGCTTATTTATAGGGTCTTGACATGTAATTAAGTTTGTATGTTTCGGGTATATATTACTGATGAATAGAGAAGTCAGGGGAGGACAATTTCATAATCTTACATGGTATCAGAGCAACCCTAGACGCTGCGGGCCGCCACCGCATTCCTTCTTCTGTGCAACTGCCGCCGCCTTCGCCGCCTCCTGCGGCCTGCTCCGACCTTGCTTCCACTCTCTCTCTCTCCGTCGCCCACCTGCGACGCCTTCCTCTTAAGCCGTCGAGTCCTGCCCGATTGTATCCCTAGCAGACATCGTTGTCTCACTCGACGCTGATCCACGCTCCAGTTTCTTCTCAGCATCAAGCTAGTCCAATTCAGTGCTTTTCGCACTTTTTGCTCTCTCTCTGCGCACTTCACAAACGACAAGCTGCCCCTACAAACACCGCCAATCATTGTGTTGTGGTGTGTATAAGTTCCAGAGGTTCCATCTTGTGGGTCCAATTATTTGGTCAAATTCATTTGTGGGTTCTGCAACTTATGAGTCCAAAAGGGTTCTGCAACTTGTGGGTCCAATTATTCGGTGATTAGTGTTCATTTGTGGGTCCAAATAGTTCCTCATAGTCAAATTTTCAACAATACAGTCTTGTATTATTGGTTGCACTACATTCACTTAATTGGTTGTGAGTGCACTATTTATTTGGCTGTGTGGTGATAAAGTTGGAAGTATAAGTTGCTTGAAGATAAACTAAGATAGGTTGTCTGGTTTGAAATGGCGGCCTATCAAGGATCTCATCAGACAATCTTTGCTCCTTCTACAACACAACCACTAACCCATTGTGGCCGTCGTCGCCAGTCTCGTCGGAAAGGACACAGTCGCACTCAAGAGCACCCTCAGCAGCACCACGCACTACCCACCTCTCCTAATGGCAGTTGGGTGTGGTGTCCCGCCTCTTCATTCTCGGCTGCCCCACCATGCCCCTATCTCCTGGCACCAGGTTGGACACAGTCAGGACCCTCTCAGTCTACAGTTACGTCAGGTATTCTTGGTCCAGGACCTGCTCAGCGTTCTCAGGTTCTTGCTGCCACTGCGGTTCGTCTCCATCTGTTACTGCTCTGAGTTCGAAACTTGCTGGCATGACCCTCAATGCTACGGATAAGACTTGGTACATGGGCTCAGGGGCCTCCTCTCATCTCACATCTCAGACAGGTACTCTCTCATCTGTCTCGTCAAATTCTCCAATTTCTAATATGATGGTTGGTAATGGGACGCAAATTCCAGTGTGCGGTTCCGGTCAGCAGACTATTACTACCCTAGCCCGTCCCCTGCACCTCAAAAATGTCTTTCTTGCTCCAAACATCATTAAAAGTCTTGTGTCTGTCCGTCGGTTCACCATTGATAATAATGTCTCCATCGAGTTTGACCCGACTGACTTTTCTGTGAAGGACCTTCACTCGGGAACCCTTTTACTTCGGAGCAATAGTTAAGAGGCCCTCTATCCTCTTATTTCCACACCGTCCTCCTCTCCAGCCCAGTCTCTTGTCATTCTTCCAGCCCCAGTTTGTCACAACCGTCTTGGACACCTTGGTCGTCACGTCTTAGATCAACTTAGCTCTAGTCATTCCATTTCTTGTACTGAAACTGAGCAGACCGGATTGTGCCATGCATGCCAACTCGGAAAACATGTTAGACTTCCCTTTGTTGGAATAGATGCCCTAGAGGCAATCTAGTTTAGTATGAATTTGTATATGGCTAGAAAATTCATTTATTATTTATTGGATATTTAATATAATGAAGTCCTTAGATTTACAATTGTGTTGTTTATCTTAAATATCCCTAGTCAAGTATAATGATTAAATGGGACAATTATCTATAGACTAGTATGGGGTTGGATTGATATGGAGATATCACGATCCAACACATAGGTGTGCATTACGGAATGTTGCACTGGATTGACCCATCTCCGAGAAGGCTACATACATGTTATGTTGAGTCACAAGTGCTTCTCGCGGTGCAATGGTATTGTCATCCTTAGACTTGAAGTCACTAGATATTCTAGTTGTGGATCATTGTGATCTTGGTAGCGTTAAACGCTACACCGTAACTGGGTAGTTATAAAGGCGTGTACTGGATACAATGAGAAGCAAGCTTAGAGATCGTAGTGGACGTAGAGAGGATTTGCCCCTCCCACATAACGGGAGCAAATATCCTAGGCCACTCGAGGGATAGTGCTTATAGAATGTCTGGCCAGACTCAAATAAATCAATATGGGATATTGGTGTTATTTGCACGAATGAGGCTATTCCCATGGATCGAGAAACTATGGATTGGATATACGAGTGTGACTTGTATGTCTCGTGTCCAATCCGGATATGGGGGCAAAGGGATGAGACAATTACTTGTACAAAGGTTGTCATGATGACTATTCTATTAGTTGGCTAGAATGGATGTTTTGCTAGAAACCGCTCCATATTAGCAAATAGTTGCTACCAACTAGATAGAACCTATGGGGTCACACGCTATATAGAGTTGAACTAGATTTGGGAATTAATTAATTGGATTAATTAATTAGAAGGATGACTTTGCAAAACCTTGCAAACTTAGTAGGGACTAATTTGCAAGGAAGGGACTAAATTGAATTCTAGTTGGACTAGAATAAGTCCTTTAGGTAGTTAACAAGGAGTTTTTGGACTATATAAAGGACCCTCCTTCCTTCCTTCCTTCCTCATAACTTATGCTCATTAGTGAACATAACAAGAGTGGGAGAGAACAAAAGGAGAGAGAGCAAGCAACAAGTAGCCGACGCCGCCCCTTGCCGCCGCCCTCGTCCCCGTCGGCCAAATGAGAGGCCGAAGCCTCTCTTTGTCTCGTTTTGCGTGATTCGTTCTTCCTCTTCCTAATCCGGGCTAGCACCAAGGAGTTTGGGAGATCTAGGATCAACTCTAGGCGTGGATCAACTATAGAGAACGTGACATTATTCGCGTTTGAAGTCATCAAGGAGAACCCAAAGGTGTGTTTATGATTTCTTACCTTTACTATCGTTATGCATCTAGACTTGTGATCCTTGGAGGGTTTTTCATGGTTTATGTTTGATTATGCTTCCGTTGTGCGATCCATGAATCAAAACCCTACAGTGGTATCAGAGCCACAGGTCATAGAGCATAAACGTGGTTTATGTGTTACATTCTTGTTGTTTTACACCTTAATTTGATTGTTTATCGCGTAAAACAAGACAAATCAAGCATGTGATGCAATTTGTCAACAATTAATCATAACAAGACCCAATTTTTGCATTGGATGCATGAATTGGTGAGTTTGAGAAATTTTAGGATCTTAGATCTAGGGTTTGGGCATCCTTGGGGAAGAAGGAGTTCTCCCAAAACAAGGAAACAACCAAACTTGGTAACCAAGCAAGGGAGTTGTTTTGGAAACAACTCCCATAGAAGGGTTCGCCCCCCCTAGGGACCGCCCCCTTGATTGCCGCCCAAGCTTGGGAGCCCTAAGGGACCGGGTGGCCCTAACCCGCGGGCCTAGCTTGCGGGTTTTGGGCCGGGCCGGCCCTAGGGCTTTGTGGTTCACTCTAATGGGCCCGGGCAATTGAATTGTTGGGCCCATGGACCGTTTTAACCCTAGAAATTCTAAAATCAATTAAAATTGACCAAGCGCGTTAAAATTGGATTTTAACTGTTTATGTGCAAATCGCATGTTGATTGGATATGGCCTTAGGATGTGGTTTGATGTGGATGTTTAATTTTGTGGTTTGGTTTTACGGCCTGCGAGCTGATCAATTAATTGTAATAGTTAATTAGGGTTTTATGGCCTGCGTGCCATTTTTTTCCTCAACTTGTGAGATTTATTTTATTTAGTATAGATGTTAGTTAGTGCTAGATAAAGTAGATTGTTAGCCAAGATTGGAGAAAAGAAGCCCAAAGCCAAAGAAGCCACAAAAGATGGAGCATGGAGCATGGAGCATTCCACATGACTATGAAGGATGGACCAAGAGATCAAGACGCATGGAGATGTGTTTGCTTAGGGTTCATAGATAATTCTATTGGCTTGGAATTATCTTAGTCTAGAAAAGGCCATATCCACATCACGTTTAATTTCTGTTTTGTGGTTGTTTATTTATTGTCTTATTATTTGTGTGGTTGGTGTATGGATGATGCATGCAATTAGGATAATAAGATAATTAGACAACCCGGATCTATTATTTGGAGTTGTGCCCAAACTCAAATAGATAGATTAGTTGATATTGATCAACAAAAACAATTAAAATTGAATTTAAAAATCCCTCAAATTTTAAATATTGTGTTCTTGCCTTCTCGTTATTTAAACACTCATTATCATCATTATTTATCAAGCTCGTGCGTGCCAAAGCATGGCGACTTGGTTCATAATGATGGAATGCGATGGCACGTAACAATGTGCAATTGTTTAGATAAGAGGTTGAACACAACTAGGCTATTAATTTGATTAAGAAACCTAGAGGCAATCAATTGGGATTATCCATATGGATGGATAAATAAGGAGTTATTTGCCCGATTGAACCAAGAGTTGCATATGGGATGCAATTGGAATTGTTCCTACTTAAAGTAGTCAAATTATGGGTGACTTGCCAAAGCAAGCTCATAAGGAGATGAAAGATGGATCTTGACCCACTAGAAAATATAAGGATATTTTCTGCATTAATATCTTGGGGGTTATTAATCCGTAGAAAAATAGTGGGAGATATATTTAATAAACTAGCCATTATTAAATATAGTCAAAAATTCACAAATACTAAAACTTGCGTATTTTCCTTTTTATAGAATTCCAAATGGCAAACAACTCATCGAGTTCACAACATTCCCTACGATCTGTCCTTGAGAAGGACAAGCTCTCTGGAACCAACTTTCTTGATTGGTACAGAAACTTGAGAATTGTTCTCAAGCAAGAGAAGAAACTGTACGCAATAGAGGAGCATGTTCCATAAGGTCCAGAGAACCAGACACCTCCGGCCTTAAAGGCGTATCAAAAGCGTGTTGATGACGCTAATGATGCGGCCTGCCTTATGCTTTGCACCATGACTTCTGAGCTTCAGAAGCAACACGAAAACATGAATGCTGTCGATATGATCGAACATCTAAAGCAGCTCTTCCAAGAGCAGGCGAGGGTGGAGAGGTATGAGGTCTCAAAGGCACTGTTCAAATGTCATCTGGCAGAAGGGAACCCGGTGGGACCCCATGTACTCTGAATGATCGGGTACTTGGAGAATCTCGCCCGGCTTGGGTTCCCGGTCGGCCAAGAGTTGGCAACCGATCTCGTGTTGCAATCGTTGCCCGAGAGTTATGGACAGTTCATTATGAACTATAACATGAACGAGATCGTTAAACCACTGCCAGATTTACTCAACATGTTGAGGACGGCTGAACAGAGCATCAACAAGGGTAAGGGCAAGGCCATTATGATGGTACAGAAAGGAAAGGGCAAAAGGTTTGCCTCTTCCTCCAAGGGCAAAGGCAAGTCAGTTGCCAAGTCCAAGGAACCAGCCCTTAAGCCTGTTGGTGGCATTGCCAAGGTCGTGACTAAGGGTGAGTGTCACTACTGCAGTCAGCCTGGACACTGGAGGAGGAACTGCCCAAAATATCTGGAGGACAAGAGGCTTGGAATAGTGATTCCACCACCATCAGGTATTTTTGTTGTAGATGTCAATTTAACTGTCTCTACATCATGGGTATTAGATACTGGATGTGGATCTCATATTTGTCGAAATATGCAGGATCTAAAGAGAAGTAAAAGATTGGCTAAAGGGGAGGTAGATCTGCGCGTTGGGAATGGAGCAAAGGTTGCTGCGTTGGCCATCGGCGTGTGCGAGCTATCTCTGCCTTCAGGATTAGTTTTAGAATTAAATAATTGCTATTTTGTGCCTGCTATGAGCAGAAAAATTATTTCTATTTCTTGTTTGGACAAGGAAGGTTTTATTATTTCAATAAAGAACAATTGTTGTTCCTTTTATTTGAACAATATTCACTATTTTAGTGCGCAATTATTTAATGGACTTTATGTCCTTGATCTAAGCAATCCTGTTGACGCGAATTCTTTACGCGCTTAAACGCAAGTATACGGTCAAGTAGTATGTGGAGTATTTTACGACTCCGAGTACCGAACCCAAGGGAATTTACGATTATTAGTTAACTAGAAAGTAATTATGAGATATCTATGTAACCGGTAAGAAGGGTTTGAATTTTATAAAATTGTCGCCCACAACAAGCGACTAAAATTAAATGACAAGTAACTAAATATTTTTGGAGAATTTTCACTTTAAACAAAGATAAATTGTGATGTAATACGATTAATAATGAAGAACTAGGCAATTGATGGTCCCTAGGGTTGTTAATGATTTCCGGAATTATGCATGAAACACTCTACTCACGTTCTAGTTATATCGGGTAATGCTCATCACGATCTTCTCTCGATCTCACGTGAATTTGTGTAAATAATAGATTTCGGGTCCTCTCGGTCCACCTCCGTCTACTACTACAATCTAATTGATTTGCTAGACTTGTTCACCGGGTCCTATCGGTCCACCGAATTCACTAAGTTCTAACAAAAAACAATTGAAACTACCCTCACACGATTAATCAAGTTTCTATCTCCTGTCGGTCTCAAGAAACAAGATTACCTACAATATTCTTTAACATGTATCAAAGAGTTCACTTTCGTGCAACAATCTCAACGACTAGTATCCTAAGGGTGATCAAGCCAAGAATACTTAGAATGAAGTACAAGAATATGTAAGATAACTAGAACATTCATAAACTTTAAGCCAACGCATGTATCATGTCCAAAATCCGGAAAATCATCCAACAAACCCTAGTTTTCCATCAATCACCTAGCTTAAAGAAGTTTAGCTAGACATAATATTGTTCAACATATCCAAAATAATGAAGTTCATGAAGAATAGAAGAAGAAAAGATGATCAAACGCTTGAATCTTCAATGTAGTTGACGATCCTTGCTCCAAGCTTTGTCTCCCTTCTTCCCTAGCTCCCAAGGCTTCAAAGATGCGTGAATAACTTGCTCTTAGGTCGTTCTCCCCGTTTTCTACAAGCTGGGCACGCTTTTTAATGAAAATATGCCGAAATTGCACTTCAGCCCCTCTACTTTGTAATTCCCGGACAGAATTCTTTGCTGATTTTGCGCGGGCTGTATCTCCTTCATACGGACTCGTCTTCGGGCCTACCATATACCGTTGGAAAGCTACGGATGTCTACTTTCCAATGCCGCAAGCCTTGCTTCAAAATTCCTTGTAGATTTTCCTGGGCATCAAAAAGAGTGCAGGCTGGTCCTGTGTGACTTTTCCAACTTTGCATCGTTTTTGCGTCTCCTTTTCTCCTCTTCATCTAGCTCCATTCCAAGCATATCCAAGCATCTCATAAGCTCCATTTCACCTCTTTTACCTGAGATACACAACACTAAACAACCCGTGCAATTATCATAGCAAATATGAGAGAAAACATGCACAAATAAGCTAGAAACACAACTTTTCACTCGTAGGCTTATAAATCATCAAATTCACATATTTGTGCACATATATCATATAAATCATGTGAAATAAGCCTAATACAAGTAATATGGAAGTATAAAAATAACTCCTAAAAGAGAGTTATCAAATACCCCCACACTTACCTTTTGCTCGTCCCGAGTAAAACCACTATTCACTAGCCGACTCAAGACGCAAACGACACAAGACTCGACAATGCAACAATTTGATGCAAATGCAAACTACGACTCGATCCTACAAACACATATATACACAAAATACACTTTTTATCTTTTTGGTTGAGATCGGGCAATCTCCATTGGCTTAAATCGATTATCATGAAGTGATGAGAATCCTAGGAACAAAGCATGAGTTGAAACTAAACTCGACACCACGACTCTCCCCTAGCTAGTATAGAAAGCCTAACTTTACTAAGTACAAGAGTACGCTACCTCTTCGCGTGTGCCACGAAATAAGAGACTACGCTAGGCAAAGCCACATCCAAGGTCCGAGCTCCTAATCCGCTAATGGTTTTCACATGATGAGGCTTAGGGACATATGGATAATCTCGTCGAAATCAAGTCCTAAGCGTCACATTCTCACATCAAATCCCACATCTCACACACCCTCACCACGATGATAGAAACCGAAACCCGAAGCTCACCACCTCCGGCCCTAAATTCCCTCAAACCCCGGTACACTAGTGATCTCCGTGGCCATCGTCGTTTGTCGTGCATGAAACGTGAACCGTCGTCCTCAAAGTAGCTCCACCACTCGTTTTAATTCAATTCCAACTCAAACTTTATTTCATCTCTCCTTTTTCTTTTTCTCTCATTTTCTTTTTTATTTGTTTTTCTGTTTTTTTTCTTTCTTTTTCTTTTTATTTTTTTTCTTTTTTCAATTCTCTCAAAATACCATCACAATGCAACAATAATATCCGAGTGGTCTTCAAATAACAATCACATATGCTAGGAGAAGGAAACACGTAAATCGATGAATGAATATCACATAGAAATATCATCTCCTCCTAACTCAATCAAAGCCCATGTCAAATCCAAGCCGCGAAATCAATGAAGTACATGTGTGGGAGTGGAGTCGTCGCAAGCTCACTCTCAATGTCCGGAGTCAAAAGTCGACACCCCCACACTCGAATGTCACCATATCCCCTCTCAAGTAGTCCCGAAGATGAATGTATCTCGTGTCTAATCCAACCGATCCTCCTACACCAAAGTAATCAAAACCGGTACCTAGCACGATCCACCAATTAAGTTCTCCCAACCCAATTCCGTGCGTATTAGATTCACGCACTCACGGCTCTCCACAACTGTGTCCATGATGTAGTGGCATGGAACACCGCCACACCGAAGTGCGCAAGCCTACTCACTCACCCTCGCATCCCCTCGTAGATAATCAATGAAGTGCAAGCGAGATGTAGAACTCAACGAATCGTATAATCACTCCCTCATCGAACCCCCTCAACTACACAACCCCCTCGTGACGCACTAAAGTGGTGATTCTAATCAATTTGTGTTGAAGGCCAAGAATCGTCACCCTAGGTCCGAAGGCTAGCAAGAATCCAAGGTTCAAATTGGGGCGTCTAATGGTCCTACAAGGTGAGTTCTAAAAGCAGTGAGTGCTCTAATACACGTCCTCGCACAGCTGTTTCGTGTGCCACTACGAGGCGGGTTGGCAACTACCTAAGACGTACAAATGGATGTTCGGCTTGTTTAGCTCACACCTAGCTCAGCTCTTGTAAGAAAATGGGCACACACTTTGACTTTGAAAATCACGTAAGTGTTAAAAATAGGTAGGCACTCCCGTAAAGAAAGTCTCTCTATACCTACTAGGGGGAACTCATGTCGTCACTCTCGGTCGCAAATCATGCTCTACGCCTAAAAACCTCACACTTCGTGATTTATCAAACTTTAGCCTCTTTCGATTGCCCTTTTCTCAAAATTTTCTCTTTTTAATTTTTTTTTGGATTTTTCAATTTTTTTTTATAAAGTTCCTACACTACATGCAAGCCGACACGAACAAAACTACACAAGACATTCGACAGGGTAGGTAGACTCAAATAAGAAAACGTGCAATATTAAACACAAACTCAAACAAGTATATACACTACACGACTAACATAACACAATATGACATACTATCACAATATCACGACACCGACAACATAATTAGACACAATACGACACAAACAACTATATGCGGACATGGCGATGCAGACACTGACTGGCTAGTCAAGACTAAAACTCCCCCCACACTTGAGCGCTTCGTTGTCCTCAACGAATTTAGAGATTAACCAAGAAGACTCAGCATTCAAATGCGAGGGGCGGTGGTTCTACTCGGAGTCAAAGCTACGGCACAAGAAGGTAGCTACAATAAATTTAGAGATAATTCAAGCTACGTGCACGTGACAAGTTGTGTGTACCGAAATTAAGCAAGTACTCAAGTAATTCCCTAGAATTCTAAAAATAAAATCCTAGAGCAAGTACGATGTGCCTAAACGGTAAGTAAAGAGAGAGAAAAGAATACTCACAACCGACACAAGGTCGGGGACGAAATCCGATAAGTGCTGACTGAGATAGCTAGAACAATCCCCAAGCAAACATTGTGCGGAACAATGCAAGCTCCCTTGCGGTCGAGTGTGAAACACATCGGGGTCGATTGATCCATTGCTGCTGACGAATAGAGAACGAAGAATCCCCGAGCTCGTGATGTGAGCTCCCGTAACGGTCGAGTGTGAACTAGCACACCGGGGTCGATGTCTTCGTCAAACTTTTCATCCATTTTCGAACTCGGACTAATCTATAAGAGCTGCACCCTGATTTCTTTTGTATAGTATAGGATTGTGGCTGTGTCTTGTTTCCATTGTCAATTGAGTTATGCCAACTGTTTGTTGGTTGCTTTTTCATGAAATCCACACCAAATCACTCGCTGCTTTCACCCATAATTCATACCAACATCATCACCAACACTGCCACCAATTCAATCACCATCATCACCTAAACCCCGAACCACGGCCCCTGCACACTCACACTCACCATTACCATTTCTCCTTTCCATTATTCACCAAACAAAACCCACAAATCACCAGCACCTCTTACTTCTCAGACCATAACCAACCAATTAAACTACCCATGACCTTCAACACACAGCCAATTCACCTTATCTGCAAATCCCCATGATCTGCAACCCACAACCTATAACCTGCTACAACCACAGCAACTAACCATGAAACACCCTAAACACCAACACTTTTACACCAATTTTATCAGCCACAACGAAATAACACTCAGTAAACCACCGTTCAATTCACAGATCCATGACCACCTGCAATCTAGCAGTAGCAGATCGAACAAGAAGAAGAATCAAAGAAGAGAAAGAAACCCAATCAGAGCTTCACCGCAAAATCAATCCAGGTAGGTGGTTCCGGTCTGTGTATCAGATAGGTGGTTCGTTTTTGGCCGGAGCTGTGGATCGGTTGGGTTTCGATTGGCTTGTGTGGTGGTCGGCTATGGTGGAGGCGGTGGTGTATGGGTTCGCCGGAGTTAGAAAGAGAGGTCGCCGCTGGTGAGAACTGAGAGACACGCCGGAGAACAGTCGGATTGATTGCGTCGGGTTGCAGTGAGGGTTCGGGTGAGGGGGTTTCTGGGGTCGCCGGAGTGAGAGAAGGAGGTCGCCGGATTGAGGGACGGCGTGAAGAGCTCGCCGCCGGAGTTAGAGGCGGCCTGAGAAACACCGCAGTGACGCCGACGGGTGAATTGTAGGGCTCGGTGGTTCTGTGTTCGTGGGGAAGAAGAGACCCCTGTCTGCCCGATTAAAATCAAAATAATTACCTAAATTTCCTCTTTCACCCCTGTTCACAATGGTCGTACGACCACTTGTACTGGTCGTGTGACCAGCAGAAGCCATGTTTTGCGAGTTTTCCATGTTTTGACTAAGTACAAAGTGGTCCTACGACCAGTTGGCTGATCATAAGACCAGTCTGGGGCTGGAACTGTTTTTTTTGTTTTTTTTTTTGATCCGTTTCCTTTGCTTGATCTTCGAGGGTCCTTAGCTTGAATTCCATGTTCCTCTTTTTGTTCTTGAGCCAACTTTTCGTGACAAAAACTCGACACGCTTCCCACATCCTCGGAAATCTCCTTGTGATCACATCTTTCTCGTTCAATTTCCGCCTTTCTCTTACGTCTGAACTCCGATGCGCGCATTTCCATGCGAGTCTACGCACATCAAGAAGGGGAGTCCGAATCTCGTAATAACCTGTAAACCTGCGGAGACTCAATTCAAATGTCAAATTCTCGCTCTCTCACCCCTCAGATAACAAAACGGAATTTAAAAACGCACACAACAGTATTTAAAACACACTCTCTACACTAATGCATAAAATACGTTGGGTTGCCTCCCAACAAGCGCTTTGTAATTTACGGTCGACGGCCCGACCCAGTTACCTCACAAAGCTCAGAAAGGTGGTTTGGCAGGTCGTGTCGCATCCAACTTCTGGCGCTGGATACTCATGACTACCTCGTGCGCCTGCACACTCGATTCTTTACCCTTAGGATCTGGCGGACCTTGTGTCAGTTTTGAAATTCTGCGCACAACTTTCACAGGAAATGGCAAGTCTGGCTTCACCTCATAAGTGTACTGAGGAGTCGGTTTGAAAACCTGAAAGGTCTCAACAGTATCGTTGACCCTCATGATCAACTCTCCATTTTCCACATCAATTAAAGTCCGACCAGTAGCCAGAAAGGGCCTACCAAGAATGATCGGAACGTCACCAACTGGCATGTCAAGGATCACAAAATCAGCTGGCATGATCAAACTACCAACCCTCACAAGTAAGTCTTCTACCACCCCAATGGCCTTCTTGGACGACTTATCTGCGAACTGCAGATTGATCCAGGTTTTACTAGGCTCCCCCACACCTAGCTTTTTAAATACTGAAAGCGGCATCAGGTTGACACTCGCCCCCAAATCACATAGAGCCCTGCCTGTATATGCCCCACCAAGTGTAGCCTCAATCACAAAACTACCTGGATCTTTCTTCTTCTTGGGTAGCCCATGCAAGACACATGAACTCACCTGCTCATTCAGTTTCACTGTCGGAAAGTTATCCATAGCTTTTCTCCCATAGATAGCATCCCTGATAAACCGCGCATACTTAGGCATTTTTTGCAGCGCCTCAATCAACGGAATGTTTATGTGCAGTTTGGAGAAAATATTGAGAAATCTTCTGTACTCCTCAGAGTCATCCTTCTTCTTTCTAGATTTCAATGGAAAAGGTACATCTTTAGAAGAAGAGGGCGGTGGTAATACCTCATTGGACTTTTCATCATCATGTGGAGTCATGCCCTTTGATTGGGGGACCATGACAGGTGTCTTCTCAGAATCGAAGACCTCATGCTCCTTAGCTTTTGACGCTTCAGCTCTGGCATGGCTCGGGTATGGTGGATCAGTCAACGAAACCCCGCTGCGAGTGGTAATGGCATTTACCTGGCTCACATTCTCTGTGTCAGACGGTAGAGAACCAGGTGCTCTAGCAGATAATTGCGTTGCAATTTGCCCAACTTGAACCTCTAGTGCACGAAGAGAAGTCTTCGTAGCCTGCAAATCAGAAGACATAGCATTGACCGTCGTGGTCATATCGTTCATGTTGTTGCTCAGCTGTGTCAACGCCTTAGTGAGTACAGAAATCTCTGGGTTTGGCGCTACAACAGCCGGTGGTGGAGCCTGCGACACTGGTGCTTGTGGCATGTGCTGAAACCCAGGTGCGTAAATAGCTCCAGACTGATCCCCATACCTGAAACCTGGATGATCTCTTGTGCATGGTCTGTAGTTCCCTTGGTTCCAATTCTGCCGATGTCCTTGTGCCCCCACAAAGTTCACATCTTCACTTGCAATCTGGGCCAAGGCTGAATCAAATTCCTGCTCCTCTACTCTTGCAACTGGCTTATGATCCCGATACACATGCTTGGCTAAATCTGACACCATCTTGCTGATCCCAGTCTTCCATTCATTATCTTGCGCCTCAGGCAATGCCGAAAGTCTTCTAGAATCATAAAACTGCGTATCCTGCTTGGCTAGCTGTTTCATAAGTGCATATGCTCCTTCCTTGTCAACAGAGTACAGAAAATTGCCTCCAGCTTCTCTGTTAACCAGCTCCTGGTTATGGCGTTCTAAGCCATGGTAGAAGACCTGCAAAATTTTGTAGTCCCCAAAATCGTGATTTGGGCACTTCCTGATCAAATGCATAAATCTATCCCACGCCTCTACCACAGTTTCATCGGCATGTTGCCGAAAGCCTAGAATATCACCTTGTAGCTCAATCACCCGTTGAACTGGATAAAACTTGGCCATGAACTCATCCACACACTGAGCCCATGTAGTTATCGAATCAGGAGCTCTTGACTGTAGCCACTTCTCAGCTGCACCCTTCAGACAATAAGGGAAAAGAATTAGCTTCAACGCCTCTGCTGTTACATCCTTGTACTTGGTAGTCTTTATGTACGCGTTGAACCTCCCAATAAATTCATTGGGGTCTTCATCCCTGTTCCCATAGAATTGGAACTGATTGGTCACCGTCTGAATTGTCGCAGGCTTAAGTTCAAAGTGTTCGGCCTGTATCTCTGGCACTACAATTTCCGGGTTGTGTCCATAGGTGGACGTTTGGAATTTCTCCACAATAGCCTGCCCAGACTTGTTGTACGGTGTCTGGGCGTTGCGATCATTTAACAGTTTCGCCAACTCTTCCATTTTCTCATTGAGCTGCGCGTTGGTCAATTGATCACCCATAGTGCTCTGTTTCTGTCTTCTCCTCTGATCTCTGAATAACTGCTCTGGGTCTTCAAGTGGGGGCACAAGTTCTCTAGGGATCCTGGACATACACTGATGACCTGAAAAGCAGACTCAAATACAAGTGAGAAAACAAGTAGCTAATTAAACAAAAAGTAAAAGAGATATCCTAAATCAATTTCTACTAAACTAATAAACCGTTAAATTCCCCGGCAACGGCGCCAAAAACTTGACGCGAATTCTTTACGCGCTTAAACGCAAGTATACGGTCAAGTAGTATGTGGAGTATTTTACGACTCCGAGTATCGAACCCAAGGGAATTTACGATTATTAGTTAACTAGAAAGTAATTATGAGATATCTATGTAACCGGTAAGAAGGGTTTGAATTTTATAAAATTGTCGCCCACAACAAGCGACTAAAATTAATTGACAAGTAACTAAATATTTTTGGAGAATTTTCACTTTAAACAAAGATAAATTGTGATGTAATACGATTAATAATGAAGAACTAGGCAATTGATGGTCCCTAGGGTTGTTAATGATTTCCGGAATTATGCATGAAACACTCTACTCACGTTCTAGTTATATCGGGTAATGCTCATCACGATCGTCTCTCGATCTCACGTGAATTTGTGTAAATAATAGATTTCGGGTCCTCTCGGTCCACCTCCGTCTACTACTACAATCTAATTGATTTGCTAGACTTGTTCACCGGGTCCTATCGGTCCACCGAATTCACTAAGTTCTAACAAAAAACAATTGAAACTACCCTCACACGATTAATCAAGTTTCTATCTCCTGTCGGTCTCAAGAAACTACAAGATTACCTACAATATTCTTTAACATGTATCAAAGAGTTCACTTTCGTGCAACAATCTCAACGAATAGTATCCTAAGGGTGATCAAGCCAAGAATACTTAGAATGAAGTACAAGAATATGTAAGATAACTAGAACATTCATAAACTTTAAGCCAACGCATGTATCATGTCCAAAATCCGGAAAATCATCCAACAAACCCTAGTTTTCCATCAATCACCTAGCTTAAAGAAGTTTAGCTAGACATAATATTGTTCAACATATCCAAAATAATGAAGTTCATGAAGAATAGAAGAAGAAAAGATGATCAAACGCTTGAATCTTCAATGTAGTTGACGATCCTTGCTCCAAGCTTTGTCTCCCTTCTTCCCTAGCTCCCAAGGCTTCAAAGATGCGTGAATAACTTGCTCTTAGGTCGTTCTCCCCGTTTTCTACAAGCTGGGCACGCTTTTTAATGAAAATATGCCGAAATTGCACTTCAGCCCCTCTACTTTGTAATTCCCGGACAGAATTCTTTGCTGATTTTGCGCGGGCTGTATCTCCTTCATACGGACTCGTCTTCGGGCCTACCATATACCGTTGGAAAGCTATGAATGTCTACTTTCCAATGCCGCAAGCCTTGCTTCAAAATTCCTTGTAGATTTTCCTGGGCATCAAAAAGAGTGCAGGCTGGTCCTGTGTGACTTTTCCAACTTTGCATCGTTTTTGCGTCTCCTTTTCTCCTCTTCATCTAGCTCCATTCCAAGCATATCCAAGCATCTCATAAGCTCCATTTCACCTCTTTTACCTGAGATACACAACACTAAACAACCCGTGCAATTATCATAGCAAATATGAGAGAAAACATGCACAAATAAGCTAGAAACACAACTTTTCACTCGTAGGCTTATAAATCATCAAATTCACATATTTGTGCACATATATCATATAAATCATGTGAAATAAGCCTAATACAAGTAATATGGAAGTATAAAAATAACTCCTAAAAGAGAGTTATCACCTGTCAACAACATTAATACCAAGCGGATTAAAATAAATGATTTAAATCCTGCTTATTTATGGCATTGTCGTTTAGGCCACATAAATGAGAAACGTGTATCTAGACTCCATAAGGATGGATTACTAGACTCATTTGATTTTGAATCATATGAGACATGTGAGGCTTGTTTATTGGGAAAAATGACAAAGTCCCCTTTCAATAAGAAAGGTGAAAGGACTAGTGAGCAATTGGCGCTCATACATACCGATGTGTGTGGGCCATTTGCCACGCATGCCAGGGGTGGTTATGTCTACTTCATTACATTTACTGATGATTACAGTAGATATGGATTTGTGTACCTTATGAGGGAAAAATCCGAATCCTTTGAAGTGTTCAAAGAATTCAAGAATGAAGTAGAGAAGCAACTTGGCAAAAGTATCAAGGCTCTACGATCGGATCGTGGAGGAGAATACTTGAGCCAAGAGTTTGACGACTATCTTAGAGAGTGTGGGATCGTGTCCCAACTCACTCCACCCGAAATGCCACAATGGAATGGCGTGTCCGAGAGGAGGAATCGAACCCTATTGGATATGGTTCGGTCTATGATGTGTCAAACCGATCTTCCATTTTCATTTTGGGGCTACGCTATATTAAGTGCAGCTTTCACCATTAACCGTGTTCCATCTAAATCAGTCATGAAGACACCATATGAGATGTGGAGTGGGAGGCGTCCCACACTGTCGTTCATGAGGATTTGGGGCTGCGACGTCTATGTAAAACGTTTACAATCAGACAAGCTAGAGCCTAAATCGGATAAGTGTAAATTTGTGGGGTACCCTAAGGAAACTAAGGGATACTACTTCTACAATCCAACCGAGAACAAAGTGTTTGTTGCCCGGACCGGCGTGTTTCTAGAAAGAGAGTTGGTCTCTAAGGAAGCAAGTGGGAGGAATGTAGAACTTGAAGAAGTTCAAGAACCACAAATCACTGAACCGATTATGGAACATGAACAGGAATCACAAGCAGTTGTGGAGCCACCTGTTTAGGTAACACAAGAGCTTCGTAGATCTAGTAGAGTGCGCCAGGAACCCGAGAGGTATGGACTTCTCGTAACCGATTCCGGTGACACGATGCTCATAGATGATGAGCCTACTACCTATGAGGAGGCCATGAGTGGCCCAGACTCTCAGAAGTGGCTGGAAGCCATGAGATCCGAGATGGAATCCATGTATACCAACAAAGTATGGACTTTGGTGGAACCACCCGATGGGGCGCGGCCCATAGGGTGCAAGTGGGTCTTCAAGAAGAAGATCGACATGGATGGTAATGTGATTACCTATAAGGGCCGATTGGTGGCTAAAGGATTCAGACAGATTCATGGTATTGACTATGACGAAACCTTTTCACCAGTCGCAATGACCAAATCCATCCGAATCCTACTTGCAATTGCAGCATACCACGACTATGAGATTTGGCAGATGGATGTCAAAACAGCATTCCTTTATGGGAATCTCCTCGAGGACGTGTATATGATACAGCCGGAGGGTTTTGAGGATCCAAAGCAAGCCAAAAAAGTCTGTAAGCTGCAACGATCCATTTATGGATTGAAGCAAGCTTCTAGGAGTTGGAATCGACGTTTTGATTAAGTGGTCAAAAAGTTTGGCTTCATCAGAAACGAAGATGAGTCTTGTGTCTACAAGAAGGTTAGTGGGAGCTCTGTAGCTTTTCTGGTCTTGTATGTGGATGACATACTACTCATTGGAAACGACATTCCCATGCTGCAATTTGTAAAAGATTGGCTAGGAAAGTGTTTCTCAATGAAGGACTTAGGGGAAGCAGCCTATATGACCGGTATAAAGATCTATAGAGATAGATCTAAGAGGTTGCTAGGCCTAAGTCAAAGTACATATATCGACAAGGTGTTGAAACGGTTCAACATGCAAGATTCCAAGAAGGGATTCTTGCCCATGTCACATGGAATCACTCTTTCGAAGAGTGGTTGTCCTTCCAATGAGATTGAGAAGGAACGCATGAGTAGGATCCCCTATGCCTCGGCCATAGGATCTATCATGTACGCCATGTTATGTACTAGACCAGATGTGTCATATGCCTTGAGTATGACAAGCAGATACCAATCCAATCCGGGTGAGAGTCACTGGATTGCAGTCAAGAACATCCTAAAGTACTTGAGAAGAACTAAGGATGCTTTCTTGATATTTGGCGGTGAGGAAGAGTTGCGTGTAAGGGGTTACACTGATGCAAGCTTCCAAACTGACAGAGATGACTTTAGATCACAATCAGGATATGTGTTTTGCCTGAATGGAGCAGCGGTGAGCTGGAAGAGTTCCAAGCAAGAGACGATAGCTGATTCTACAACAGAGGCTGAGTACATTGCTGCAAATGGCGCAGCAAAGGAGGCTGTTTGGATCAGAAAGTTTGTTTCTGAACTTGGTGTGGTCCCTAGCATTGCGGATCCAGTAGAGTTGTTCTCTGACAACGCTGGGGCGATCGCGCAATCGAAGGAACCAAGATCGCACCAGAAGTCCAAACACGTGCTCAGGAAGTTTCATCTGATTCGAGATATTATCGATAGAGGAGACGTTCGGATATGCAAGATTCCTACAGATGATAATCTGTCAGACCCGCTTACGAAGCCTCTCACGCAGTGGAAGCATGAAGGGCACACTAGGAGTATGGGCATACGAGATGCGCCAGATTGGCTCTAGTGCAAGTGGGAGACTGTTGGAATAGATGCCCTAGAGGCAATCTAGTTTAGTATGAATTTGTATATGGCTAGAAAATTCATTTATTATTTATTGGATATTTAATATAATGAAGTCCTTAGATTTACAATTGTGTTGTTTATCTTAAATATCCCTAGTCAAGTATAATGATTAAATGGGACAATTATCTATAGACTAGTATGGGGTTGGATTGATATGGAGATATCACGATCCAACACATAGGTGTGCATTACGGAATGTTGCACTGGATTGACCCATCTCCGAGAAGGCTACATACATGTTATGTTGAGTCACAAGTGCTTCTCGCGGTGCAATGGTATTGTCATCCTTAGACTTGAAGTCACTAGATATTCTAGTTGTGGATCATTGTGATCTTGGTAGCGTTAAACGCTACACCGTAACTGGGTAGTTATAAAGGCGTGTACTGGATACAATGAGAAGCAAGCTTAGAGATCGTAGTGGACGTAGAGAGGATTTGCCCCTCCCACATAACGGGAGCAAATATCCTAGGCCACTCGAGGGATAGTGCTTATAGAATGTCTGGCCAGACTCAAATAAATCAATATGGGATATTGGTGTTATTTGCACGAATGAGGCTATTCCCATGGATCGAGAAACTATGGATTGGATATACGAGTGTGACTTGTATGTCTCGTGTCCAATCCGGATATGGGGGCAAAGGGATGAGACAATTACTTGTACAAAGGTTGTCATGATGACTATTCTATTAGTTGGCTAGAATGGATGTTTTGCTAGAAACCGCTCCATATTAGCAAATAGTTGCTACCAACTAGATAGAACCTATGGGGTCACACGCTATATAGAGTTGAACTAGATTTGGGAATTAATTAATTGGATTAATTAATTAGAAGGATCACTTTGCAAAACCTTGCAAACTTAGTAGGGACTAATTTGCAAGGAAGGGACTAAATTGAATTCTAGTTGGACTAGAATAAGTCCTTTAGGTAGTTAACAAGGAGTTGTTGGACTATATAAAGGACCCTCCTTCCTTCCTTCCTCATAACTTATGCTCATTAGTGAACATAACAAGAGTGGGAGAGAACAAAAGGAGAGAGAGCAAGCAACAAGGAGCCGACGCCGCCCCTTGCCGCCGCCCTCGTCCCCGTCGGCCAAAAGAGAGGCCGAAGCCTCTCTTTGTCTCGTTTTGCGTGATTCGTTCTTCCTCTTCCTAATCCGGGCTAGCACCAAGGAGTTTGGGAGATCTAGGATCAACTCTAGGCGTGGATCAACTATAGAGAAGGTGACATTATTCGCGTTTGAAGTCATCAAGGAGAACCCAAAGGTGTGTTTATGATTTCTTACCTTTACTATCGTTATGCATCTAGACTTGTGATCCTTGGAGGGTTTTGCATGGTTTATGTTTGATTATGCTTCCGTTGTGCGATCCATGAATCAAAACCCTACACCCTTTTCCCCTTCACAATCTTGTAATGTGGCTCCGTTTGACATTATTCATAGTGATATTTGGACATCCCCTGTTGCTAGCAAATTTAATTTCAAGTAATATCTTCTCCTACTTGATGATTACTCGCATTTTCTATGGGTTTTTCCTTTAAAACTCAAATCGGATGCCTTCAATCACTTCAAACAATTTCACACGTATGTGCACACCCAGTTTTCTCGTGACATCAAAAGTTTTCAATGCGACCTTGGGGGGGGGGGGGAATTTGATAACTCTGTATTTCATGAGTTCGCCAAGTCCAGTGGTCTTGTTTTTCGATTTGCTTGTCCGCAAACGTCTCCACAAAATGGAAAATCCGAACGTATGATACGTCGTATCAATGACATATCTCGTACCATTCTCTCTCAGGCCTCCATGTCTCCTCGCTTCTGGGTTGAGTCTGTTCTCACTGCTGTCTATCTCCACAACATTCTACCCACCAAAGCTCTCAACGGTGATATTCCTACCACCATTCTCTATCATCGTCTTCCTACATATGATCATCTTCGTACCTTTGGGTGTTTGTGTTACCCTAATATGACTGTTTTGTCTCCCCACAAGCTTACCCCACGGTCCACTCGATGTGTGTTTCTTGGTTACCCTTCGAACTTTCGTGGTTATCGGTGTCTCAACATCTCTAGTGGTCGCACTCACATCTCTCGTCATGTCACGTTTGATGAGCATGTATTCCCATTTTCCACACCGGGTTCCGTATCACTTCCCGGACATACTGTCTCTGACCCTGACGATGGTCTTCCTTCTGTAGATCTGTCTGGTCATACTCACAACCCCTCTGCTCCCTCTCGCTAACCCCACCTTTTCTTCGTCACTACACTCGTCGCCTGGCTGCACCTCCTCCTGTTGCCTCGACACCACCTCAGGATCCTCCACCTCAGGCTCCTCCTCAGCCTCCTACCTCCCCACCTGTCGCGGTCTATCCGCTGTCTCCAGCACCGGACTCTCTTAACCCACCGGCTCCACCCCTCTCTCCTCATATGAGAACCCGAGCCCAGCACGGTATCCATAAACTCATCTCCCGTCTCACCCTTCATGCTCAATCTCCCTCTACTTTGTCTCCCTTGCCCAAATCCCATGTGTCTGCCCTTTCGGACCCACAGTGGAAAGCTGCAATGGATGATGAGTTTGAGGCCATGATCACGAATCAGACTTGGGAGTTGGTTCCTCGCCCATCGGGAGCAAACACTCTTCGGGCTCTTTGGTTATTTCGCCATCAGTTTCGGGCTGATGGTACTCTTCAGCGGTAAAAGGATTGTCTAGTGGCAAATGGCAAGTCTCAGTTAGTGGGGGTTGATTGTGATGAGACTTTTAGCGATGTGGTCAAATCGGCCACCATCCGCACTGTTCTCACTATTGCTGTCTCGCATGCTTGGCCCATTCGTCAGTTTGATGTCAAGAATGCGTTCCAACACGGTGATCTCGATGAGGTTGTTTATATGCATCAGCCACCGGGCTATCGGGATCCCCGTCATCCGGATCATGTATGCCGATTACGTAAGTCCCTGTATGGGCTGAAGCAGGCACCTCGAGCGTGGTTCCAGCGCTTTGCTACTTTTCTTACCGCCTCTGTGGGATGCTCCAGTTGTAGATGTGATGAGTCTGTGTTTGTCTACAGTCAGAGATCAGATATTGTCTACCTCCTCCTCTACGTTGACGATATCATCATTACAGGGTCCTCTCCTACATTTGTGTCGCGGATTATCTCTCAACTTTCGACTGAGTTTGCTATGACCGATCTTGGACCTCTACATCATTTTCTGGGCATTGCTGTCACTCGGACTGCCTGTTGTATGGTTCTCTCACAGCGTCAGTATGCCTCTGAGATTATGCAGCGTGCATCGATGGTGGGATGTAAGCCCGTTAGCACTCCGGTTGAGACTGGCTCCAAACTCACCGCGGGTGCGTTTCAGTACCTTACCTTCACTCGTCCGGACATCTCTTATGCTGTTCATTAGATCTTTATGCTATTGTGACCTTCTACTTGAGCTCAAGGTTCGTCCTCCGAAGACCTCTCTATACTATTGTGACAATGTCAGTGCGGTATACTTATCAGGTAATCCGGTTCAGCATCAACGCACGAAACATATTGAGATTGATCTTCATTTTGTTCGGGACAAAGTTCGCCTCGGCCTACTTCGGGTTCTTCACATTCCCGCTGACTTTCAGTATGCGGATATCTTCACCAAAGGTCTGCCTCGTCAGTTATTTGAGAGATTCCGCTCCAGTCTGAACGTTCATTCTTCTCCTGCTCCGACTACGGGGGTGTAATAGCGTAGCTTAATTTATAGTGTAGCTTAATTATAGGGTCTTGACATGTAATTAAGTTTGTATGTTTCGGGTATATATTACTGATGAATAGAGAAGTCAGGGGAGGACAATTTCATAATCTTACAGTTCATGCCTCACTTCTCCAAAAACATGTTGTTGATGATGGCATTTGCAGGGTTTGTGGAGAAGGCACTGAAAATGAGCTCCATCTGATAATAAAAAAATTGTCCTACTTCAAAATTTACGCGGAAACTTTCTCCATTGAGACTGGACTGTGATGAACTTGGAAGCAGTTCAATAATGGATTGGTGGAAAAGAGTTTGTGAGCTGGCATATTCATCTCCAAACAGCATTATTATTTTTAAGCCTATTTCTGTCAATGTGTTGGAGTTTATGGAAGGCTATAAATGGTTGGGGTGTTTAATGAGATTAGATGGCATCCAGCACAAATCGTCGAAAAAGCCATTACGAAGTTGAATGAGTATGAAGGCTGCTATCAAGTTCAGGTGATACAAAAGCCATGCAAGAAGTTACCTCTTGGAGTGGAGCTAAAATTTTCATAGATGCTGCTGTGGATTTGAAGAATCAATCATAAATAATCATGCGCCACCTACTACGTACATTGTTTCAGAAGCCTATTCATGGTATTACTGATCCAAATGTTCTGGAGGCATTGGCAGTAGGAGAAGCGAAGTTCAACAGTGTAATAATTCAGGCTTTTTGAAATTTTTATTGTGCTCTGATTGTGAATTGGTGATTAACTATCTAAATGGTTGTTGATGCTTCTCTTGAAGCTGTCCAGGTCTTTTTCTGTTTGTAGGTTTGCCTTCATAGAAGGGAGTAAAACTCTGGTGATCATGTTCTTGCTGGAATTCTTTGCAATTAGATGTTTAAATCTATTCTGCTCTTTGCCACATTAATAGCACTGTAAAAGGTTTCTGAGTCCCTTCATCCACTTTTTTTTTGAGAACCTACCCGTTAGGACATCATAACCCTGCATATTACTAATAGTAAAAGAAACGCGGGTTCCCAATCCGTAAAAGATAAAATGAGGGCAAATGAAGCCCGACCCATTAGTGCTTACGACATCTTAAAAGGAACAGTTCCTTGTGTTGATTAGAACTATTCCACATATTGTTTATCGTACAAATTGTCGACAGTTTGGTGGATACTATCTACAAACAGATAGCGATATCGACCATATAGTAAAACCAAAATCTACTATGGAAATGCTAAACCTTAGGAAATATTGATACCTAATCAAAACCACTATGGTCTATTATCCTGCTTACAACTTTGTGCATTTAGAATTACTAGTAAGCAGCACGTGCGTTGCACGTGACCCTTTTTATAAATGTTACGACTTAGTAAAAGCGACCTGCTAAGTTATAGCATGTATGATATCTTTTTTTTGAGGAACACATGTATGATATCTTGATACCCTTCATACAGTGATAAGCTTCATGAATTAGGCTATTTCAAAAACGCGTACCTTACCCTTCTCACCCAGTTAGGAGTACCTCATAATAGTGCAGTTTTCGTTTACTACTGCATAAACAATGGTTTTCCAAACCTTGGAGAAGCTTAGAAGTAACAAAAAAATAGGTCTTATAGAGCAGCCCTCCAATTTTGGTCCATGATCTTACTATCTTTTTCTACACTAATAGAGTTAGTCATGTTGATAATCTGGTCACCAACTGAATACCATTAGATATGTTCAGAAAATGATACATCGCATTCATATGTTGGGCACAAAATTTTATTTCCGAGAGTAGCCCCGACCGGATGAGAAGACGCGTCTTTGCTGCAGTTCAAGCAATATAGCTAAATTAGAAATTTAAAACTGTAGTAGGTAGTAGCTGTCTTAAGGGAAGGTAATTCTCTGATCTTTGTGGTCATCATGAAATACATCAAGTTTGCAGAGAAAAACTTGACATGGGACTGAGAGACAATTGTACTATATGTAAATCTTTTGAAAAGATCTAACACCGTTTGATGTTGACTGACTACCTTTGCAGGATGTATGTTGTTGGTTGCTTATTTGTTGAGAATGCGTATGCATCCTAACATTTGGGGTTTCAATACAGGAAGCCGAACAAGGAATCCTTAATATGGGAGATTTAAATGTGGCATTTTTTAAAAGAAAGAATTGAAATCATGTTCAGAACTCTACGTGAATTTAAGGCCTAAGGGGGAGGCAGGGGGAGGTAGCAAATTTAGGCCTCTGGGTCGGTATTTATATGTTTCAATGCAATTTTTGCATGATCTCTCACAACAAAAAACTATTTTCTCTAATTCTTCTCTAATTTAGAGGTTCACATTTTTACTTGCTTAAGGGCACAAGAGGTCAAGGGCAGGCCCTGGAGATGATGAGCAGAAACACAGAGCAAGTAGATAGGAATATTTGCACCAATGTACAATTGTTTATCCAATTATTTCCCATAAGGACATTATTACAGAGATCAGGGAACGACGTAAAACCTTATGGCACGAGTTTAGCCAAAGTTTTGAGGGCTTGACAGTTCACGGCACTCCAAAAAAAAGCCAAAGATAAGGAGAACCACGGGTGGGAGTGTTAGGTCATTCGAAAAGAGCCACGCAAAATGGTAATGACTACTGGGAAAGCACAAGTCTTCTCATATAAGTAGAAAATCTTAGCTGAACGACCATTGCGAAATATGCCCTCAGCAAAAAAAGAACAAGTACAAATTTGTTTTACATTTGAAAACAAAACATGACATAGATCTTTTCCTGTTGGGTTGATAAGATTACTCACAAGCAGGGTAGACAACAGCAGATTTTGAATTTAAGGCAGTTGGTGAGTAGTTTGTTTCTCTTTGGCATTATCCTTCCGTCTTTGCTTCAAGGTTAGCCATCCATGTTCCTGCAGTGCATATATTTCGGACAGGGCAAACTTAGCCCCTTTTTTGGTAGCGTTTAATATTTACTCGGATTATATAACAACGTGCCTTAAGGTGTTCTAGCCTAATGGAGTACTCAAAAATACGCTGGGAACTTATGGCATGCAGTCAAAATATAAAATAGGAGGACTTGCCACAAGGAATTTTAAATTTTGCTCTTATTTTTTAAATCTTGCTCTTATTTTTATTATCAAGTGGAAGCAAGTAAGGAGGTCAAAAGGTGTCAGTGTTTTGCAATTAACTGTATGACTTTCAGGAAACCATTGCAAAATCAGGGACCCTATATCAACAAATTGTAGGGATGGCAAGGGATTTTTTATATCTAAAAATTGATTATTGATTTAAGATTGATTGAAATGGATGGCGGTGATTTGGGTGAGAAGTCGGGCGACTCTCTGGTTTCGTGGTTAGAGAGGTACAAAATTGCCAGAGTTGCCGCTTCAGAAATCTCCAAATCCAATCGGAGTGAGTGCGCTAAAGATGCTTTTCATCGAAAAGACAGCAAATCACTTATTTCATTTGGAACTTTTAAATCTTAAATGTGTATCATCATTCATCTTAAATGTGTATCATAATTCAGTTGGAAAAGAGTAATGAGAAAGTTGCACTACAGTTGTTGCAAAATACAGAAAACAACATGATGTGATTAAAGGTATATTGATATCAGTAGAAGACCACCCTATACAGATACAAACATGCCTACATTACCCTTTTGCTAATGCACCAACACAAAGCAATTTAAAAACTGCACCAGAGCATACTTGGGAAGTAACAAGCTTAATAAGTTAAACAACATAATGACATTTCATTCAATTTAACTTACTCAAATTGTGTGCTCTCTCCAAATAGTTTCAATGACCTAGAAAACTTACTGATATGTATTTGGTTTTATGTACACAAGAATTATCAAAAGCTTTTTGCAGATCACAAATGCAAGATTCTATACTTATCAAAAAAAAAAAAGTCCTTAACCCTCAAGCACCTAGAGAAAACACTAATATAAAATTTGCAAGACAAAGTCCTTAACCCTCAAGCACCTAGAGAAACACTAATATAAAATACTTAAGAACTCTTAACATTCTGAACTTTTATAGGCTAAGTGTAGCTTTTCAATATTTATGCACTAAACCAATACTAAGAAAAACCTTCTTAATGAAATGCAGCTAATCAATTGTACCATGAATAGTCAGGGAAATTCCTTTGCAGCTCCTAGATACACAGGAAAGCAGAGCATTATCATTAACTATGCAGTATCGCACCTGAGACAGATGCCTTATGAATCCGATGTGAGGCACATAAGGTCAGTAGTAACCTTCTGGATCCGAGAGAAGACATGAACCAAAGATTTCATCGTGACATCTATCAACCAACTCGTGCAGAATTCGAGAAACCAAAAGGTGATCTCAGAATCAGGAGTCCCATGTTGCAATTAGGGCAGGAAACAAGACCATGGGGACAACAAAAAATGAATAGAATGATGGATTCAGTTATTATTAGGTTATCCGATTCTCAAAAAAAAAATTACTATTAAGGAAATCTACTTTGAGCATCAATTGAAAAAGCTTGTAGACGAAAATGGTTCAGTTTACACGAGAGAACGCCACATACAAAAACGCTTATTCAAGTAGTAGGAGATGATAAGATCAATAAAAAAAGTTCAATGAATGTATACAATCAGACAACAAACCTGCAACATAAACATTTGATGTGGAGGTGGCTCTTGTGTAGATGGATCGACTTGAGGATTCAGTATTGTGACAACACCAACAAGCAGGTTTTGAGACATTCCTTTACTCGCAGCATTGAATCATCTCCGTGCCAAAACTAAGCACGACAATTAGATTAGCAAAAACATCGGAACAATTTCGGAAACGGTAAACTGAAGGGACGCATCTATATGAAACGTCATTAGTTTAGTGCAACTGCAGGAGTAACGGAAGGGTTTCAGAGGTCGTGCAAGAAAGGCCGTTGTTTCGTCATGCAGTTGCAGAGACTCATGTGTAAAAAGACTTCCCTCGAGAGCAATACGCCTGGAATGATAGTGAAAGGGCATCCCGTTGAAGACTGATCTCTTTGGCTAAGCACAGCGGGCGTGAAGGGACGAAAAGGGAATCTGTGGAGGCCACAACGCCATGAACAAACAAATGGGATGTTTCTGGGAGATTTGCCGTTGGTTTCCAGCGAATTTATGATGTTGATTCGTTGCGTCGTTCAGGAACAGGTACGAAGAAGTCCGCTCGTGAAAGGATTCTTCAGTGAAGACTGAAGAGGTGTGTTTGAACAAACTACTACTGGGGAAGCTTTTAGGGGTTGTATTGTAATAATATTTAATTTGAGAGGTCTCTTTATAAAAAGAAATTTAATGAACACTTGATGGATGTGGGGTTTTTGATAACTACATAACTTATATGGGGTTTTTCTATAATCAAATATTTTAGGAACACTTTTTTCATTATTCATCCTTTTATAAGAGTAAAGATTCTCCTTCATTTCATTGAATGAACAAAAGGGTGAGAATGTAGACATCTAGGGACAAGTGACAAAGATCATTGAAAGTTCCCTCAAAACTAGGTGTTTAGAGTGCATGGAATTCATAAAAGGCATCATACATAGGATTAAGCAGGTACAAGGGATGGTACTAAACTACTAAAGATTTAATGAAGAAGCAAATGTGAACAGCCACATGATATCCTATAAATACCCTACCTTGTTACAGTTCTAATCGCCCTGCATCTATCTTTATCTTTGAGAAATTTTCTTTCAACACTTTCCCTACTTGTATTTTAAGCTGTGTTTCAAGACTGAGAAATGAGCTGCTCTGGTAGGAGATGTTCTGGTTGGAGCTCGGGCTCAGCGACACCAAAGAAAGAGGTAGTAACTATTGAATTTCAGAGAATTGGAAACCATTTCTTCAAATGAGTTCAAAATCATAGTCTCCGAAAATTGAGTTACAAACCCTAAATACCCAAATGAAAAACACATCACTCAGAAGAGAGCCAACCAATCAGGACGTGCCACGCGTCCTATCGGATGAGTCAGCTAATGAGGAGATTAACTACTAATTAAAAACATAAACTAACGGTTAGGCACAAAACGCCACCGTTCTACTAGAACTGATTTAAAAGAAAAGAAACGTTGGTGATCAACGGCTGCTGAAGCTCCTCCTCCCTAATCCAACGGTAGCTGCTTCTTTAGAAGAGTACTGTTCATTTGGTAATTCACATACCAAATGAACAGTAACTTTTGCATCTCAAATCAATCCTCCAGCCTTCAATACTTCAATACCCCTCCTCAAGTTGGTGAGTGAACAAGTCTAACTCCCAACTTGGATAGTAGGAAACCAAAAATGGCTGGATGCAAAGCCTTGGTGAGAATATCTGCCAACTGGAAAGAAGTATGAATATGCTTCAAACAAAACACTCCTTTCTTCACTAAATCTCTTACCAAGTGACAGTCAATGTCAATATGCTTGGTTTTGTCATGAAACACAGGATTAGCAGCTAATTGAAGTGCTGAGTTGCTATCACAGAAAACAACTGGTGTCTTGCTCAAAGAGATGCCAAAATCAGAGAGTAAATACAAAAACCATTGTACCTCACAAGATATTGTAGCCAGTGCTCTATACTCAGATTCAGTTGAGCTTCTTGAAATGACTGTTTGCTTTCTTGACTTCCAAGAGACTAAAGAGTCTCCTATGTATATCAGAAAACCTGAGGTGGACTTTCTGGTGTCTAAACACCCTGCCCAGTCTGCATCAGAGTACCCCACAAGATCAATAGATGAAGATGCTGCAAAATACAAACCTTGAGAGGGAGCATTGCTGAGATATCTCAAGACATGGTGTGCTGCTTTAAGATGAATGGCTGTAGGTTTAGAAATGTACTGAGATAATTTGTGCACAGCAAAGCACATATCTGGTCTTGAATTGCATAAGTACAGTAGCTTGCCAACTAGCTTCTGTATTTCACACTATCAACACTAGAGAGTGTATCACCACTTGCAGCAGTAAGCTTCAAAAGTGGATCCATAGGTACAGAAGCTGGCTTACATTTACTGTATCCATATTCTTCTAAAATCTCCATTGCAAACTTTCTCTGGCACAAACTAATACCATGATCAGTTCTTGCTATTTCAAAACCAAGAAAGTATCTGAGAAACCCCAAATCTTTCAACTGAAACTGATTATTTAGAGCAGCCTTGAGATCTTGCAGCTGTGACAAGTGAGTTCCTCCTAGAACTATATCATCAACATATACCAGAATGCAAATGAAAGAATCAGAAGACTTCCTCACAAAAAGTGTGTAATCAGTCTTACATTGTTCAAAACCCAGATTCATAAGAGTTGCAGAAAATTTGCTATACCACTGTCTTGATGCCTGTTTCAAACCATAGAGAGACTTCTGCAAGTGACATACCACCTTCCCATTTCTTTGAGAAGATAAACCAGCAGGAGGATCATACACCAAAGGCAATGTCATATAGACTTCTTCTTCAAGTTCTCCATGCAAGAAAGCATTATTCACATCTAGTTGCAATAAATGCCAACCTTTTATTGCAGCAAGAGCTAACAAACATTTCAATGTTGGCAGTTTAGCAACAGGAGAAAAAGTCTCATTATAGTCTATCCCTTCTGTTTGTGTATATCCCTTTGCAACAAGCCTAGCTTTATATCTCTCAACTGTGCCATTGGAGTGGAGTTTAACCTTATAGACCCATATACAACCAACAGGATCATGTCCTGGAGGTAAAACAACCACTTCCCAAGTTTTATTAAGCTCTAAAGCTTTCAATTCTGTCTGCATTGCCTCTACCCATTTGGGATCTTTGCAAGCTTCTTGATAAGTGTCAGGTTCACAAATAGAACTAGTGGTGTTCATACATTGTGAGTAAACAGATGTGTTACCTGGAGATGAATCAAAAATGACTGGAGACAAGCAAGCTAACACCATTCTTGGCTTGTTGACAATATAGTCTCTTAGATAACCTGGAGTTCTTGTCCCTCTGGCACTTCTTCTGGGTTGTGAGCTTTGAGTTTGTGGAAGAACAGTGCTTGTATCATTTATGTCCTCAGAGACTCTCTGTACATCATTTCCATAGTTGAGAGTGTTTTCACATATTGTAGGCAGCACTATATCATCTGTGATCTTAGGATACAAAGAAGAATTAGAGAAAGGAAACACTGTTTCATGAAATGTAACATTTCTAGAAACCAGAAAAGTGCATTCTTTCAAATTGTAGAGTCTGTAACCTTTCACCCCAAAGACATATCCAAGAAACACACAAGGAACAGCTCTAGGATCAAATTTAGTCCTCCCCTGCATGAGAGTAGAGCTGTAACATAGACAACCAAATACTCTAAGTGAATCATAGTCAGGGGTGATGCCATATAAACACTCAAAAGGGGATTTATGATTCAAAACAGCTGTAGGAACTCTATTAATCAAATAGGCAGCTGTCATAATGCTATCACCCCAAAATTTTTGAGGTAAGAAAGATTGAAACATGAGAGCTCTTCCAACATTCAACAAGTGCTGATGTTTTCTTTCAACCACTGAATTCTGCTGGTGAGCTTCAACACAACTCAATTGATGCACAATGCCTCTGGAGAGCATAAAATCTACCAAAGCCAATTCTTTGGCATTATCACTTCTGAACTTCTGTATCTTGCTTTTAAACTGAGTCTCAATCAACTGATAAAATTGAGGAATAACTGTTTGTGCTTCTGACTTATGAACCAGAAGATACACCCAAGTCATTCTTGTGGCATCATCTACCAAAGTGAGAAAATATCTATAGCCAGCATATGTAGGAGTCTTGTAAGGTCCCCAAATATCACAATGAACAAGAGCAAAAGGAGAAGTTTCCATTTTACCAATACTGGGATATGGAAGCTTTCTTTGTTTTGCTTGAGGACAAATTTCACACAAGGAGTTATCAACTGCTGACTCAACATTTAAAACTTTCTGAATCCATTTCAGCTTTGTATCAGATAAATGCCCAAGTCTCTTATGCCAAATGTCATTTGAGACAGCTATATTTGCAGAAGTTTGGCAAACTGTTGCCTTGTTTGTTTGGAGAAGATATAATCCATTTGATTTGTTTCCTTCTCCCAAAACCACTTTGGTATCAGCATGAAGGATCTGGCGCTTCTCTGAATCACATAGAAACACACATCCTTGCTGTTTGGCCAATTGTGTCATAGACAACAAATTTAATTGAAAATCAGGTATATATAGAACCCCTTTCAGCTCTAAAGAAGGAGTAACCTGAACAGAACCTGTATGGGAAGCCTTCACCTTCTTCCCATTAGGTAAATAGACATAAACATCTGTCATCTCAACAGGATTTAACAAAACACTCAAAGAGGAACACATATGATCAGTGGCTCCACTGTCAATGATCCAAAAGTGTTTGTCACCACTGTCCTTCATAAGAGAAGTATTAAAGCACAAAGAGTGTATGGCACTTCCCATAAAGTGCTGAGCATAAGAAAAGTCTCCTTTCTGGTACTGATGAACAGGACTCTCTAGTGAGTGACTACTGTGAGATGGGGACACAGAACCACCATCACTCATTGCACCAGGAGATTGAGAAGAAGAGCCCTGCATCTGTGTGTTGATGTACTGCATCATTTGCTGGCACTGACTTTGTGTGAAAGGAAAAACACTTTTGTTATCAGGTTTATCTGAATTGGAATGTGTTTCACTTGACACATTGTGTGCCTTGTGTTTGCTTTTGAAATTAGCAGGATAGCCATGTAACTTCCAGCATTTGGCTTTCACATGACCAGTCCCCCCACAATGTGTGCAAGTGAGTTTAGATTTAGGAGGTCCATTTTGAGAAGAAGAATCTCCATGAGGAGGCCCACCATAAGTGTGACCATTATGAAATGGAGATGAATACATAGCCATAGAAGGCATAGAAACAGAAGAGGACTCAGAGATAGTTCCCTGCATCTCTTGCTGTACAATTTTAGCAAACACTCTATTCAAACTTGGTAAGGGATCCATGAGTAAAACCTGGTCTCTAACAGAAGAAAAACCAGAATTGAGTCCCATCAGAAATTGCATAACATGCTCCTGTTGAACCTTGTTATGAATCATCCCTAATACATTAAAAGTGCAAGAGTGTAGAGCTCCACAAGTGCATCTAGGCATCTCTGTGTAATTGTCAAGTTCATCCCATAAAGACTTTTGCCTAGTGTAATAAGCAGTAACACTAAGACTACCTTGCTTCAGATTGACAATAGCACTGCTAAGCTGAAAAATCTTAGGCAAGTTCTTTTGAGAAAATCTCTCAACAATATCAGACCAAATATCTTTGGCTGTGGAGTAATAAACAACACTAGAAGCAATTTCTTTGCTAACTGAATTCAACAACCAGGAAATAACCATGCGATCACAACGCTTCCACAAGGAATAGATCTCAGAAGTCCTATCAGGCTCAACAATCACCCCAGTAACAAAATCTAACTTGTTCTTAGCTTCAAGAGCAACAATCATGGAACGGTACCATAAATTGAAATTATCGCCAGTAAGAACTTGAGAGACTAAGATCATACCAGGTGAGTCTGAATTATGAAGGAAATAAGGTGAAGATCCATCCATAGCGCGAGATCCAGAACCAGACGAAGAGTGTTCTGCTTCGGGTAAAACCATGGTGAGAAGATACAGCTAGATCGGTGCAATTCAACAGCAACCCTAGCAACGGCGATGGCGAAATCAAACCGTGGGCTCTGATACCATATTGAATTTCAGAGAATTGGAAACCATTTCTTCAAATGAGTTCAAAATCATAGTCTCCGAAAATTGAGTTACAAACCCTAAATACCCAAATGAAAAACACATCACTCAGAAGAGAGCCAACCAATCAGGACGTGCCACGCGTCCTATCGGATGAGTCAGCTAATGAGGAGATTAACTACTAATTAAAAACATAAACTAACGGTTAGGCACAAAACGCCACCGTTCTACTAGAACTGATTTAAAAGAAAAGAAACGTTGGTGATCAACGGCTGCTGAAGCTCCTCCTCCCTAATCCAACGGTAGCTGCTTCTTTAGAAGAGTACTGTTCATTTGGTAATTCACATACCAAATGAACAGTAACTTTTGCATCTCAAATCAATCCTCCAGCCTTCAATACTTCAATAGTAACTGCACCTAAGAAGGAGCCAGTGGTTTTGCCAAAGAAAGAAGATGTGAAGGCTGAGATCTTGAAGAAAGAGGCTGCTGTTTCTCCTCCTGTGGCTATGGCTATTCCCAAGGCTGAAGAGAAAGAGAAGGTCAATGTTGGAATTGGTAGTGGAAAATTTAACTAGAGATAATTGTAAGGGGTCTGTTACTTGGTAGTAGTATGTGTCTAGGTTGTGTCTCTGGTTTTCCTGATATGATCTTTGTCGTTTAATTATGTTGAATCGAGTTGAGTGATTATAAATATATTTATTAAGTTAAAGCGATCTGGTAAAGTAATTGAATATTAAGATTTAAGAACTGCCTATGATAAATGAAAATGGGAATATTGAGTACACATTTCGTTCTCGTATAGTGTCTTTAATTAGTCAAGTCATACAGTAACACCGAAAAGTTCTTCAAAGTATGTTCCATTTATAAATGCAGTGCGTAGACACATTTAGGATCAAAACATGCTACAATTGATTGTATATGAATCAACGATCGGTTATAGACTAGTTGTTGTCTGAGTCACTCAGCATTAAAATTTTCTGACATAATATCCGTGAATTTCCTTAACTAGTTTATCGAAATTGAGAAGAAGGGGAGAAGAAGGGTTGTTGTTATGGTAGAAGTGATATGCATATAGTTCATATATCGCAAAAACCAGCCAGAAAGGAGGTTGATGTGGTGGTTCCCATAGTTCAAGTACTGGCAAAGAGCCTCAGCATAACATGATAGGAGAGAGTTGGAATCTTGTTCTTGCAAAAACTAAGAAATAAAACTGATAATCTGGGCACAAGCTCCTTTGAAATAGATGAGTAGACAACTCAGTTAACTGAGGCACATTCAGCGGATTATGTCTTTCACTTCCCCAGACAAGGGAGTGGGCCCCTAGGGTTGGGTTTCAACCTTTCTATTAGCAGAATTGCAGAAATGAAGAACTCAAAGTCAAGAAAGAAGTCAAAGAAATCCAAGATAAGTCAATGGAACAAAGTCTTCTCAAATAATAACAGTCAAAGGGGTCAAATTGTCTTTTTCAGAAGTTATTCATCCCCTTCTGTTTCACCTCAGTGGTCTTTTTTGTCTTTTCCAAAACTGCTGAGGCA
This sequence comes from Linanthus parryae, assembly GCA_023055425.1. NCBI lineage: Eukaryota > Viridiplantae > Streptophyta > Magnoliopsida > Ericales > Polemoniaceae > Linanthus > Linanthus parryae. The sequence continues at coordinate 8,791,995 of JALGPY010000002.1, forward strand.
TATTTCATATTATTTGGACTTGTTTACATTGCATGCCGAAGTTGTTGGGCAATAGTAGTATTATCAAAAGATATGTACGGCTGAGATTTGATCTCTATGATCCAACGATCTGAAATAAGACCGTTGGTGTACTGCCTTCTAGTACCCTTCTTCAACAAGGGTTCTCTATTCGTCTTCTTCATCTTCCATAACCATGTAGCGAAGCTCTGCTGAAATTTTCCCAGAAATTCAATGAAATTTGATTTTGTTTGTTCTGTTTGATTTTGTTGTTTCTGGAATAACTTGATTCCTTTCATGGTATCAGAGCTATGGCTCTCTCTACAAATCAGTCCCAGGGGTCCTCAAATCCCTTCTATCTTCTTTCACAAGTTCATAACCTAGTTCCCTTCAAGTTGGATAACACTAATTATGTTATCTGGCGTTATCAAATCTCTACTCTCCTCAAAACATAGTCTCTCTTCGGTTTCGTCGACGGTTCTCGGGTGTGTCCGTTCGAGTTCCTGACCGACGGTGACGGAACGGTCACTGCAAATCGCAATCCAGATTATGACGCTTGGGTTACTCAAGATCAAATCGTTCTATCCCTGCTCACAGCAACTCTTTCTCAAGAGGCCTTAGTTCAGGTGGTTGGTAAGCCCTTCTCTCGTGATGTTTGGGTTTCTTTGGAGAACAGGTACGCCTCTCTTACAAGATCTAATATCATGCAATTAAGATCTGAGCTACAAACTATTAGAAAGAAATCTGATTCTGTTGATGTCTACATGCAAAAGTTGAAAACCCTAAGAGATAAACTGTCTTCTGCTATGGTGAATACTGATGATCAAGATATGATTCTTTATGACTTACATGGCATGCCTCATGGGTATAACTCTTTTAGATCTGGTTTGCGTGTTACTATGTCTGTGTCACCTGATAAGATCAATTTTGAAGAATTGCATGTTATGTTGAAAGCTGAAGAACAAATGATTGAATCTCAAACTGTCATGGGTAATGAGTTGGCTGGGTCTGCTGCTTATGCTTCTAATGTGTTTAATGGTGGAAGAGGAAAGGGAAATGGTTATGATAATGTTAAAAATCAAGTCAATGGTTATGGAAGAGGTCAAGGAACTGGGAATACTGTTCAATCTATTAAGTTTAACCCTGTTTCTGGTTATCAAAATCAAGGTTCTGGTCAAAACCCTAATTATCAAGGTCAAAACTATAACCCTAACTACTCAATTGGAAGAGGTAACTACAATGGTGGAAGATTTCAAGACTCTTCTAGAGGTGGTAGGGGTTATAATAGAGGGGGTGGTCAATCTAAAACAGAGGACCTAGCTTTAACAATGCTGGAAATCCTATCAATTGTCAAATATGTGGTATGGATTATCATTCTGCTATTGACTGTTGGCATAGACTGGACTATGCCTATCAAGGAAAAAAGCCTCCACCTCAGTTAGCTGCCATAAACAATGTTGCTTCTCCAATCATGAATGTGAATCAAGACCAGCATTCTCCAACCAATGTGTCTGCACCTAACATTGGACCTCAACCTCAACTCAGTGCCTTCAATGCTAGCCTTCTTGGACCTTCACCTAGTATAAGTCCAAATTATTGGCTCACTGATTCAGGTGCCAATAATCACATGACAGCTGATTTTGGAAAACTTAATCTGGGGTCTACCTACAATGGGAATGACAAGGTTGCAATTGGAAATGGCAACACTCTACCTATATCTCACACTGGTACTGCCATTCTTAAAACTCCCTCACATTCTTTCATTTTACCTAATACCTTACATGTTCCCAACCTAGCTGCTAATCTTATATCTGTCTATCAATTGTGTAAACAACACAATTGCTCCTTCTATTTTGATGCTGATATATTTTATATTCAGTACAAACTTCAGGGCACCATCCTCTACCAAGGGTTGAGTGAAAATGGTTTATATCCCATACACACTCAACCCTTCCCTGCTGATCATCAAAACAAGACTAAAAAACATGTCTATTTAGGAAAACAAGTCAAATGTCTTCTCTGGCATGCCAGATTAGGACATCCATCTGAAGAAATTTTGAGACTTATATTTATTTCATCTTCTCATATGTGTAAAGACCTTAAAGTTTCTGATATTTCTGCTAGTACTGTTTGTGAACATTGCTTGTTGGGAAAAATGACTAAACTGCCTTATAAGTCATCTACTACTCAGTCTAAAGCTCCACTTAATCTTCTTCATAGTGATGTATGGGGGCCAGCTAATGTGAAATATTATCATGTCTATAGATTCTATGTGTTATTTGTTGATGACTATTCTAAGTAACATGGATCTTTCCTTTACATCATAAATCTAAAGTTGCTCTTGTTTTCCCAAAATTCAAAACTGAAATTGAAAAACAATTGAACTCCTCTATTCAAATTTTGAGATCTGATGGAGGTGGTGAATATGTCTCTTACATTTTTCAAACCTTTTTAAATTCACAAGGCATTGTTCATCAAAAATCTTGTCCTTATACACCTCAACAAAATGGTGTAGCTGAAAGAAAGCATAGACACATTGTTGAAACTGCAGTTACTCTTCTTGCTCATGCTAAATTGCCTAACTATTTTTGGTATCATGCCTTTAGTACTGCTGTTTATTTGATAAATTGTATGCCAAGCAAAAACACATATAACAAATCTCCTTGAGAACTACTTTACAAAACTAAACCTGATTATAGCAGATTTAAAGTTTTTGGATGTGCATGCTATCCCTATTTGAGACATTACAATGATTCTAAGCTAGATCCAAAAACTAGACAATGTGTATTCCTTGAGTATGCTCACAATTACAAAGGATATGTGTGCTTTGATAAAAACACTCAAAAATTCTTCATTAGTAGAGATGTAATATTTGATGAAAACATTTTTCCTTACAATAAAGACTGTTCTGACTTAAACTCTGATTCTAAAAATTCTTCTTCTAATGAACTACATATTGGTGACATTCCTATTTTACTTCCTTCTGATTTCTTGAATCATGATTCTTCACCTAACATTGTTAATTCTTCTTCAGGTACAATTGATGAGAACAATACTACACCTGATCCATGTCAATACACAGAACATGATTCTCACTTGATCCCACCAACTCAACCTGATGAGAATAGATCATACACCACTGATGAGAACAGATCACACACATCTGCTGGAGACTCTCAGGCTCAGGATGTAACTATCTCTCAGTCTTTGCAGCCAGCTTCTACACATGATGATCACAGCATAACTGATGATCCATCTGCAAGTGACATTGGCATGGAAGCTACTGAAGCAGATAGACATCATCCAGCTGGGGGTCATCCTATGCAGACAAGAAGCAAGTCTGGAATCTTTAAGAAAAAGAATTTTGGATTCACAGCTATATCTGGTAACTCTGAAATTTCTCCTTTCTTAACTGAACCAACTTGTTTCACAGAGGCTAGAAAACACTCTCAGTGGCTGCAAGCAATGACTGAAGAGTTCTCTAGCCTCACAGAGCAAAACACTTGGACATTAGTTCCAAGACCCTACAATACAAATATTGTAGGGAACAAATGGGTTTTTAGAACCAAATACAACCCAGATGGTTCTGTGTCTAGATACAAAGCCAGATTAGTGGCTAAGGGGTTTAGTCAAACTCCAGGAATTGATTTTGAAGAAACATTTAGTCCTGTTGTTAAACATGCAACTGTTAGAACTGTTTTGGCTCTTGCTTCATCTTACAATTGGTCACTTAAACAACTTGATGTCAAAAATGCTTTTTTGCATGGCTTTCTCAAAGAAACAGTTTATATGCAACATTCACCTGGATTTAAACATCATCTCTTTCATGATCATGTTTGCAAGCTTAACAAGGCCATTTATGGACTCAAACAAGCTCCTAGAGCTTGGTTTGAGAGATTTACTGAATTTATTTTGTCTTTAGGTTTCACTCAATCTCAAGCTGATACTTCTATGTTTGTTAGACACAATTCACACACATCTTCTCTTACTGCTTTACTCTTATATGTGGATGAGATTATTTTGGCTGGAAATGATCAAACTTACATTTCTCACCTTATTTCCAAATTGAAATATGAGTTTAATATGAATGATCTAGGACCTCTAACTTATTTTCTGGGTTTGCAAATTGACAGAAATGAAAAAGGCATTTTTTTCATCAATCTAAATATATTCATGATTTGCTTCTCAGATACAACATGCAAAATTGTACTCCTTGTCATACACCTACAATATCTGTCATTAAATACACATTTAATGATAGTGAATTGCTGTCTGATCCTACTCCTTTCAGACTACTTCTGGGTGCTCTTCAATATCTAGTTTTTACTAGACCTGACATATGTTTTGCTGTCAATTATCTGTGTCAGTTTATGCATTGTCCTACTACACAACATATGTAGGGAGCAAAGAGAATTCTTAGATACTTAAGAGGCACCACAAATGATGGTCTCTTCTACAAACCCAGTGAATTGAAATTCTGTGCCTTCTCTGATGCAGATTGGGCTGGTAATCCCACTGACAGAAGAAGCACAACTGGCTTTGTCCTTTTCTTAGGCAACAACCCAATTCATTGGGCTGCAAAAAAACAGCCAACTGTATCCAGATCCTCTTCTGAGACTGAATACAGAGCCTTGGCTACCACTGCAGCTGAACTTACATGGTTTCAATATTTGTTTCAAGACTTACACATTTTCTTGCATTATCCTCCCATTCTTTTCTGTGATAATGAATCTGCCATTCATATGACAACCAATCCTATTATGCATTCTAAAACCAAACACATTGAATTAGACTATTATTTTATAATAGAAAAAGTTCTAAGGAAGCAATTACTGGTTGAGTTTGTTTATTCTGCAGATCAGCTTGGAGATCTCTTCACCAAAGGGTTGGCTGCAGCTGCTTTTGATTATTTGAAGTCCAAGTTAATGGTCTCTACAACACCATTAACTTGAGGGAGGGTATTAGCAGAATTGCAGAAATGAAGAACTCAAAGTCAAGAAAGAAGTCAAAGAAATCCAAGATAAGTCAATGGAACAAAGTCTTCTCAAATAATAACAGTCAAAGGGGTCAAATTGTCTTTTTCAGAAGTTATTCTTCCCCTTCTGTTTCACCTCAGTGGTCTTTTTTGTCTTTTCCAAAACTGCTGAGGCAGATTTCATATTATTTGGACTTGTTTACATTGCATGCCAAAGTTGTTGGGCAATAGTAGTATTATCAAAAGATATGTACGGCTGAGATTTGATCTCAATGATCCAACGGTCTGAAATAAGACCGTTGGTGTACTGCCTTCTAATACCCTTCTTCAACAAGGGTTATGTATTCGTCTTCTTCATCTTCCATAACTATGTAGCGAAGCTCTGCTGAAATTTTCCCAGAAATTCAATGAAATTTGATTTTGTTTGTTCTGTTTGATTTTGTTGTTTCTGGAATTACTTGATTCCTTTCACTTTCGAGGTTGACGTAGTGGAAGTGGAAAATTCATTTGATAATGTTTTTACGGAGTATTATATAAGGAAATATTACTAGTATGCAATGCCAAAATATAAATTATCGACTTTGTCTTAAAACTTAAAATAAAAATTTAAATAAACATCCTTTTGTCTTGTTTCTTGATGCCATTCTATCTTTTAAATAAACATCCTCTTTACCTAAATTCAACACCTTCTATCTTTTGCCATTGAAGTAGTTTCTTCTCTATCCTTGCATCTCTATCACGAACGAGAGGATCGAAATGAATCTGTTTCTCAATACATTGTTTGGGCACGATATTGTGTATGGTTTAGATGAGAAAATATATCCATCCAGCCATGAACACACACGCATACAAGTATATATCCAGGTTTGGGAAGCCGACCTGCATCATTTATTATACTCCCGAAAAAATCTCCCCCATTGAAGTTACCTGCAAATAATACAGAAAGTAGAAGTCATTAGCTATTTCTCAACTTACTCAAGCCCAACATCTTCTTTTGTTTCCAGAGGTTGCTAAACGATGAAACATAGTACTACATTCGTTTCATGCGTTTCTTCTTAGTTTGACTTTGTTTTGACCCGGTAATTTGATTAACAATACGATGTGGTAATCATTTAATGGCATGGCAGAGTAAAATTTACTTTACAACAATGTATAAAAAATCTAAAAATTGCAACGTTTTGCGATCCTAATCATCGGATCAAAATGACATGGTTACAGGGAAAAAAGTCAATCTAGGAAGAAACGCAAGAACTGATGTACTATTTACTTGTCATCTTTAACATTAGTTATTAGTTAAGACATCTTGCAGGGGCCATTATGGTCAGTTCATAAAATTCGAGGACAACAATATTTTAAAACCTCACGCCAACTCTTAACCGCAATAGATGAAATTCTTCTAAGGGCATTTTTGTCCAAAATAATAAGTCCATACCTCTCCCATATCTTATCTGACTTATACCATATCTCCCATGATATAAGATTTTAGGCAAAAAAGGAAAGGGAAGATATGGGTCAGATATGATTTCCCTCTCATATCCGCAATCCAAACAAAAGATATGATATGGGAGGGGAAATCATATCCCCCTCCTTATCCACTAACCAAACGAGGCCTAAGTTCCTGGAACTATTGATCTCTCCATTTATATGCATTCAATTCTGTAATTCTTCACCTCGCTAAAAAACGTTTCTAATTTTCTCCCTCCATTCATTTGTGACCATGTTCTCCAAATTTTCTCTCCCACTGTCACCTAAAATCTCTCTCTCTCTCTCTCTCTCTCTCTCTCTCTCTCTCTCTCTCCCCCCCCCATTTCATTACTATATTCATCGCTAAAACCAGATAAGGGATAAGAAACATTAATTTTTACTTTTTCGTCTGTGTCAGACAAACAAGAATCCGACGAGATTGTACCGTTACGGGTCACTATTGGGTTTCGAATCTGGAACAGCCAATTCTGGGTCACTCAGAGTCTGGGTCTAGCGCTTCCGAAGCTTGTTGGTATTGTTGTAAAATGGTTTTCGAACCATGCTTTTGTTACCCAATTTCGGTCAAGTTATAACTAAGAACTTGAATCAACGTTAACATATTATTAAACTAGGTAACAAGGGGATCGATTCAAGATCTCAAACGTCGAAAACCATTAACGGGTGAATGAGAAATTAGGCGTTGAAGTTGGCCACTTCAATTGCTCAATTTTAAATGCACCCACATCTTGGAAATGAGGAAGAGAAGAGTAGTTCATCTACTCAAAGGTTGAGTACTAAGGGCACGCCCTTTGGGTGATACACATTTTGTGTAGGAGAGAGGACCTAGACAATGGTCGAACCACCACACGCGCGCGCGCGCGCCGCCGTCCGTCCGGCCGGCTCGGCTTGGTCTCGGGTTCGGGCCGGGGTGCGGTGCGGTGCGGTGGGCCAGAAAATAATTTTTTTAATCCAGCCCGTAATAATTAATATTAACGGAATTAACAGTCCAGTCCGTTAATAATTATTGTTAACAGTCCAACCCGAAACAGTTATTAACTGTCTTCAACAGTTGTAACTTTTGGAACAGTTACAACCGTTACTGTTCAAATTTGAACAGTCACAAACGGTTTTGTAACTGCTCCTCTCCCTGCCTATAAAAGGAACCTTCCTCTCTCAGTTTTTCCCATCCGAACTCCAAAAAAACAATTCTCTCTCTCACTCACTCACTACCAGTTTCTCTCAAAACAAAGTTCGGTTCGCCGGTACTGCAGATTGTGCTTTCGTCTGCAGTACGTGAAGACTTTCATCCTGGGGAGTAAATTTGCCCGTGTCTGTAAATAAATAAAACGAAGCACAACCAACTGTGGGGGGCAAATATTACTTCACGGAGATCGTTTCATGAACAACGAGACTGTCTTCTATCTTGCTTCAGCGTTCGGCAAGTTAACTATCTGTAAGTGTTTATTTTTCTGTATTTTAATTACTTCTGTTAATCTTTCTGTTTTCAGATTCTTCTTAACACACCTACATCTTTCCAACAGGTATGATATCACAAAAGTATCTAAGTATATAAAAGAACATCAGATCTATTCTAGCCTACACACTAGATCGATAGTTGCTATAAAGTTGACCATAGAAACCGCATGTTGGAAGCCGTATATTATGATTTCCATAAAGTACATATTGGTCCCAGTTAAATTAACCTTGGCACCTGATTTACAAATTATTTGTTCAGTTCCACATGTCACACAACGTCCTGCTACACACATTAACACCAAAACCATATATTACATAAAAAGTTACCATCCAAAATCCAAAATCATATAGTACAGTTCCATATGATCTCGACATTATCATCCAACAGAAAGAGAAATGGAATCAATTAGGTATACTTGTACTCCTTTTGGTCTTGACACGGCCACAAACGTTTGTGTTGCATGAGAATTCATTCACCCCGAACGTTTGTTCCTTTGTTTTGTTTATTTCTTAAAAACCTATTAAGAAGGTAGGGCGGCATTCTTCGTGTTTTATTAGAAAGATATCGGCTTCCAACCCTCAAAGAACAAGTGGAATCCACTCCACAAGTTATTTTTGGCACAAGAGAATATTTAAATAAATTTCAAACACGAAAGTGTTTATTTTGTCATAAATAATTATTCGGGTGATCACATATTTAAGTGTATGAAACAGATTATATGTGAAAATTATATTAATATTTCGGATTCGCCCAACGTATTCAGTGCTGGAGCCAGGAAACCAATTAAGAGGTGGCACGATTTCTCTGCACGCTGTCACTATTGAAACAGCGGGATTCCCACACCAGGCAATTGATTCACGAGCGGTTCTTTGTCTAATTTCAAACTACTTTTCATAAAAACTTACAATTTGTATCGTCTTCGTTACAACTGTTTTCAGATTTTTTTTTAAATATTTTCTACGACTATTTTTTTTCTAATATCACCTTTTATTACTTCTGTAAAATCCACTTTAATTTAGGAGATAAAATAAAAATCATAGGTATGCAACATTTTCTTCTAAAATGATAACTAAAACCGTTTAGAAAGCTTAACTATTTCAAAGTAAGCAACTTTTTTTTGAACTTTTTCAAAAAGCGATAAAAAGTCACCTATATTAGGTAATTAAACTGGAGCCTTAAAACCACTGTGCCAAGCTAATCACGTGGAGCGGTACGCAAAAGCGACAAACTTTAAAAATTGTATTTGAGGGCGTCACATGAGCGCATAAATGAATTTAAAATTTAATATAATTTTAGATATAAACAAATTTTATATTGAATTTTTGTGTAATCTAGATATAGTGAAAATAACCAAAACACTTTTCTCAAGAAAAAACAAAAAAAAAAAAAAAACAAAAAACTTATATTTGAGATTAGATCTTCCCATACTGAAGAATGCAATGGAACTTCAACTTGACTGCGTGTTAGCAATGAGAACTTGACTTACAATGAGTCAGCGAATTATCTCAATAAGGGGTTGGTTATGTCCATTTTTTTGAAATTTTCTTTGACTTAGTTTCAAATAAACTTGACAACTTCATATCAATAAAGTACAAAGCGTTGGTAAAAAACCGCTCTAAAATTTGGGTAACAAGGATTATAAGCGAATTCGAGCTAAAAGTTCCAAAGAATGGATTGGGAACGGGAGCTAAGCACCTCCTTGGAGTTTTAGGTGACAACAAAAGAGCATAAACAAATCTATGTAAACCATAAAACTACCTATAAAGTGAATTAGCCGATCCATCTTTTCGTGAATTATTGCCCCTTGAACGATATTTTTCTACTCAAATTTTTACCTTTTTTTAGATGAGATTGTAGTTGACGATCAACTCTAATTTTTACCTTGAAGTGTCTTTAAGCACCATAAGTACTGTTTCAAAAAAAAGGCACCATACCGAACCAAAGACTCCTCTACCTCTTCTCTCTCTCTCTACTCTCTCCCTAGCCACCGGCAACGCAGGGCGGATCCGGCCTCGGTCTACATGGAGATCGACTTCCAGGATTGGGTGGGGAAGATAAATCTGTCAGACAGCAGAGAGACAAGGGTTACACGTATCGATAGGGAAATCAATCTTAAGCGAAGAAAAGTTTTGAACTTAGTCTCATCGGAAAGTTTGTAGGTGACAAACCCATCAATGGGGGAGTTATGAAGGATCTCTTCAAAAACCTATGGTGTCCGGATGAAGATCTTCAAATCATCGATCTGGAACCGAATGTTTTTGTGTTCAAGTTTGAGTCAAAGGTTGCCATGATGAAGGTGCAATACGGAGGTCCTTGGATCTTGGACGACCAACTTCTTCTCCTAAAAGAATGGAAGTTCGGCAGCAAAGTGAGTGATACAACCTTCAACAACCTGGTTGTTTGGGCACAGATTTGGGGATTACCTCTCCACCTTATCAACAAGGAGGTGGGGGAGATCATTGGCTCAAAATTGGGGGAAGTCCATTCGGTTGATCCAAGAGAAGAAGGCGGAGAAACTGATAGATTCATTCATGTTAGAGTCTGAATGGTCAAATCAACCACTTCTTAGGAGAGGAGCAATCCAGATTGAAGACGAAGATCCAAGGTGGGTTGAATTTAAATACGAGAGAATTCCGTCTATCTGTGATTGGTGCGGCTGTATAGACCATCATTCGGACCACTGTTCAAGGAAACCGTCGGGTAGACTTGACAGTGATCAGAGGGAGTATGGTAAATGGATACTGTCAAGCAGGAAGAAGATGAGACGCAGAGACCAGCCGGCGACAAACCAGAGCCCGAAAGAGAAGACCAACGATGTTACAAACGGCTTGGCTAGCCGGAAACGTCCTACTAGCGGCGGCGAGAAGGCGGTGTCCGGTCAAAGGAGGAGGAAAGGAAAGAAGAATCATGGAGGTACGGGTCAGGCAATTTGGGCCTGGAAATTGGGGGGAATCCCTGATACCAAGGGATCAGATCAATCCTCCAACAGTCTGGGAAAAGATTTTTCAAAACCCCCTTTTTTGATTTGGAAAAGATCCTAGTCATCCCAAATCAAACCAAAAAAGGATTCCCCAAGAATAAGACTTTTATGGAAGAGATCCCATCAGCCTTGACCTTCCAAGATAGCGGTGTCAAAAAAGGTAAACAAGCAGAGAAGAAGTCAACTGCAAAGAAGAAAGGAGGAGATCTCAGTCAACGGAAGGTGATAGCAATCAAAGGCAAGGCCCCATCCCTGTCAAGGGTCTCCATATTGAATCAATCCAGGACTTGGGTCGCAAGAAACAAAGCAGCCTTTCACTGTCTACAGAGGATGAACCTCCGGACCAGTCCGGAGTGGAAGAGGACCATGTTTTAGCCGCCTCAGAAGAGCAGAAAGACCAGAGCATGGAAGACAACATAGATTTCTATCAAACTCCCAAAATGGCGGAGACTGCTGAGCAGTCCCGCCAGGGGTCATGAGTATCCTTAGTTGGAACGTGCGGGGGTTGGGGAACCCTCGTAACGTTCTATCCCTGACCGATTTGGTTAGGGATCATCGCCCCAAGATGGTTTTCCTTATGGAAACCAAGTCCTATTTTGATGAAATGGAAGCAATAAAAGTCAGGATCGGTATGCAAAACTCTTGCTACGTTGATTGTATCGAGAGAAGAGGAGGACTAGCCCTTTTATGGACTGATGAAGTAACAGTTTCGGTCCGATCGTCGTCGTTTTTTCACATAGATTGCAAGGTCGATTTTGAAGAAGGAGGGGACCTTTGGAATTTCACCGGCTTCTAAGGTGACCCAGATAAAAACGAACGACATAATTCATGGGAACTCCTACGACGTCTGAAACCGAGAAATTCCGTACCTTGGTGCATCCTGGGGGACTTTAATGAAATTTCAGATGCTTCTGAAAAGGAGGGAGGCAGAGCGGTTTTTTTCTCCCAACTGGAGGATTTTCGGAGGATGATTGATGATTGCGAAATCAGTGATCTAGGAACGGCAGGTTGCCTCTTCACTTGGAGTAACAATCAAGATGAGTCATCTTTCATTCGCGAAAGACTGGATCGAGCTTTCGCCAACTTTGAATGGCGAGAAAGGTTCGGGTACGCACGAGTAACAAATCTCGTAGCATCCTCTTCGGACCATTTACCGCTGGAGCTACGTTTTAGCCCAGTGGAAAATCATAGAAGGGGGGAGCCGAAGAGATTTATGTTCGAAGAGTGCTGGATGAGGCATGACGGTCTGAGACCAGAAATAAACAAGAACTGGTTAATTTCTGGTCCAACACAGAGTGTAAACGAGAAGTACAACTATGGCACAAAGCCTTCGAACTTGGGGCTCCGACGTCTTCGGGAATGTACGGAAAAAGCTACGGAAGCTCGGAGCAGATTTAGGCAGACTCGAAAGAGTGAAACAATCCCAGGAGGTATTGGACCGGAAGAAGGAGTTAAAAGGGGAGATCAACGACCTATTGGCCTCCGAAGAAATTATTTGGAAACAGAGATCTAGAATCCAATGGCTTAAAGAGGGTGACAAAAATACGAAGTTTATTCATCGTAAAGCCACTGGGAGAAGGGCCCGCAACCAAATCAGAGGCATTGAAGACAGGTCCGGAGCCTGGATCTCCGATGATGATGGTATTACTGATTTTTTTCTACATACTACTCGGAGCTGTTCACTTCCTCGAACCCACAAACCGAGGACATTCGTTCCCTCTTAGCCTTTGTCAGCAAAGAGATTACGGAAGACCAAAGGGATTGACTAGATAGGCCTTACACCCGTAAAGAAGTGGAAGCAAGTTTGAAGATGATGGGGCCGACGAAAGCACCGGGAATAGACGGTTTCCCAGCACTGTTTTATCAGCAATTCTGGGACATCGTGGGAGATGAGGTATGCACCTACATTGTGAATATTTTAAATGGTCTAACAAGTCCTGCTGACATTAATCACACAGTTTTAGCTCTGATCCCGAAAGTCAAGCAAACAAGGACTCCGACAGACTTTAGACCTATCAGTTTGTGTTCGGTCCTCTACAAATTGGTGACGAAGACTATGGCAAACAGACTCAAAACGCTACTACCAGATTTGATTGAGGAGACTCAAAGTGCCTTTGTTCCGGGACGTCTGATTTCGGACAATGTTCTCACCGCCTTTGAGTTACTACATACCATGAAACACCGAATTAAAGGGAGAAAGGGCTACATGGCCTTAAAAATCGACATAAGCAAAGCTTACGATCGAGTGGAATGGCGGTTCATTGAAGCAGTTTTTACCAAAATGGGCTTTGGCTACAAGTGGATAGCCTTGGTGATGAAGTGTATTACCACGGCAAGCTTTTCGATAAACTTAAAAGGCATGCCTAAAGGCTTCATCCGGCCAGAAAGGGGAATTCGTCAAGGTTGCCCGCTCTCTCCCTATATTTTCCTATTTTGTGGTGAAGCTCTCTCCGATGCTCTCACGTGTTTTGTAAACGATCGTAGTTTATCCGGCTTGGCCGCATCGAGAGGGGGTCCGAAGATCTCCCACCTCTTCTTTGCGGATGATAGTCTACTTTTCACTAGTGCTAATACAGAGGAAGTTACAAAGCTTAAACATCTACTACATAGCTATGAAGCAGCCACGGGACAACATATCAGTCTTCCAAAGTCAACGACAGTTTTCTCGGCGAACGTGCCCAAACAGTCCAGCTTGAACTCAGTGCTCTCTTGGGTGTGAAGTGTGAAGCCCTCCACGAGCGTTATCTAGGCCTCCCGACCTGTATTGGGAAAAAGAAGACAATCAACATTCAAGGCATCATTTCACGTGTGGAGAAAAAATTAAATTGCTGGTCTGAAAGGTTTTTCTACCCGGGTAAGGAAGTTCTTATAAAAGCAGTCATACAGGCCATTCCTAGTTATGCAATGACCTGCTTCCTCCTACCTCAAGGTATTTGTGATAAAATTGATTCTCTTATTGCAAACTTCTGGTGGAGACAAAAGAAGAACATAAATCCTATGTTTTGGATCTCCCTGAATAAAATGCAAAAACTAAAAGGCATAGGGGGATTAAACTTTCGTCATTTCAGCAACTTCAATCTCGCCTTGTTAGCGAAACAAACCTGGAGATTATTAAAAAAAACCCTAACTCTCTCCTTGAAAGAGTGTTAAGGTGCAAATATTTTGCTACGGGTGACTTTTTAGCGGCAGAAGCCAGGTACAGATGCTCCTTTGCGTGGAGAAGCATTGTCAAAGGGAAAGAAGTGATTTTGAAAGGTATTCGATGGCGAGTCGGTAACGGTGAAAAAATTCGTGTTTTTACCGACCCATGGCTTTATAGACCATGGTCTTTCAGGCCTTTTACTCCGGTCCAAAACAACCGAGATCTTTGAGTAGCAGATTTGATTGACACAGCTAATCGAAGTTGGGACCTTTCAAAACTAACACAATTTTTATGGAAAGAAGATATCCAAGAAGTCCTTCGGATCTCGATCCCAACCTCCTCAGAACAGGACCAAATCATTTGGCATTTTGAGGAAAACGGACTCTATTCAGTGAAATCGGGTTATAAATTGCTTCAATCCAGGTCTGAAGACATGGCTACAAATTCAGATTACAACGGATCTAATTGGTGGAATTTTTTCTGGAATCAAAAAGTCCCCAAAAAACTTGTCTTTCCCATTTGGAGAGCAATCAACGGATCTTTGCCAACAAGGACGAACTGCAAGAAAAGGGGAATGGTGTTACCTGTCTTATGCCCGATGTGTGGTTCGGAACCGAAAACAGAGATTCATATCTTTTTCCTCTGCGAAACGGCAACAAGCTTCTGGAATACTCTCACCCATCTTGAGTTCCCATCTATAGAAGTGTCCTTTGCAGGTTGGTTCCTGTCTGCTTTCTAAAACTGAACATGGATCAAAGAAATTTAGTCAGCTATGGTCTTTGGGTGATTTGGAAACAAAGAAACCAATTGGTTTTTTTTAAAAAAAAGGAAGACTGTAGAAAGTATGGTAACAGAGGTCAAAACCACCCATCAGTACGGCTCAGATCCACCATCTCCGACAAAGCTTTGGTCAAGACCACCGCCGGGGTGGCGAAAAATGAATATAGACGCCGCATGAAACCGGGAAAGACGAATTGCTGCTACCGGAGTGGTCATTCGAGATGAAAGAGGTATCCTCATCGCCGGGAAAGGCATCAAACTGCCTTTTGGAAACTCTCCAAAGGAAGCCGAAGCCGGAGCCTTGCTAGAAGGAATTAAAACGGCAACGGAACTCCATCTCTCTCAGCTGATCATCGAGATGGATGCCAAGGGGATTACACAGATCTGGAACCGTGAGAGAGAGAGAGAGAGGAGAAGGCTCTCGAGAAATGAAACGGATGAGGTCTTGACGGATGATATTTCCGAGAGTGGCTTTAAAGTCGGGAAGTCGTTGAGCCTTTGTGGTAACCGAGAAGACTACGTGGCGCGTCATCAACCCCGCTGCTGTAACACAGCTACTCATCTGGTTGCTAAGTGGGTTGCGGACCATAATAATGATTTGGGCCTCTTTTTCGTTGTTCCTTCTTGGGCCGATGTAGCCTTTTGTAATGATGTGCGGGCTTCAAGCCCACCCTCTTCTTAATGAAGCGTTTTCCCTCAAAAAAAAAAAAAAAAAAAAAACTCTAATTTTTACCTTAGACTAGCCTTTTTTTTTGGTGAGCAAACCTTGATTGGTTGATTGAAAAAATTGATTGAAATCATCATTTCATCCAATGTATTTGCAGATTAATGACTTTGTCCATTGAATTCCACCTCATCTTTTTAGAAACATTTTTCATTTTCATACTTCAAGTCAAATTCCTTTACCGTTACAAAATCTAAATAGGACAATTTTTCTCCCAATAGTAATCATACTGAATAGAATGCCTAATTTGGATACATAATTCATTCAATCAGTCACAAAATTCTCATCAATCGCATTAAACATCCAAAGGAAAAATAATTAAAGATGAAGGAACCAACATTGACCATCCACGTGGAGATGTCCTATAAATATCCTCAACTTTTTCCACAATTCTTCCACAGTTCTTCTCTCCACAAAGCCTGAACTTTGTGTACTACTACACCTAGAAAAAAATAAAAGAATGCGAAGGAGCATGTTAGTTTTGTCTCTTTAGTTTTTGTTGATCTGGTCTTGTCATTCACTATGTTTTTCTCAGGTTTGGACAAAACATAGTCAGTGACAAGACTTTGACCAACTAAAATCTATTTGAAAGACAATTTAACATCATAGTACTTTCTTTTAAAGTACGTGATTGTATGTTACCACTCCGTCCCAACTCTTTCTACCCATTTCCTTTTTTGTTTGTCCCACCTCTTTCTACCCGTTTCCTTTTTTGGCAACCTTAAACATGCTCTAAAGACCAGAATACCCTTGAAGAATGTTGGGCCACTTCATTTCCTTTTCTGATTTGGTAAATAATTTGGGCCAGTTAAACCAACCCAATTCACTAATTAACCCAACCCAGTAATTAACCCACCCAATAAACTAACCTAAGTGAAACCCTAACACCCCCTAATCTAAACCGACACCATTCATTTCTCACTTCTCTCATCTCTCTCTACCTCTGTCTCTCTGCCTCCGTCGATGGTGTTCTTCCCCAAATCCCACCGTCTCTGTTGAGTTCCTCTTCGACGGAGGTTGGTAGCTTCTCTAGATCTTCTAAATCAACAACGGATCTTTGTTCTCCATGATCTCGTTGTTGAATTGATCAAATCAAAAGAAACCCTTGAATATCCAGGGTTAGGGTTTCGACTCTATGGACTCTATCGACCAATTCGAGTCCATCGGTGAATGGGTTCCTGTTTTTGAAGATGGCGACGGTGAATACGTACCGGAGTCCCCTCTATCTCCCGTCGGCGATGTCTCCGACGATTCAGAACCCCCCGACGATTCAGTACCTCCATCTAAGAAGGAGCCCGATGAATCTGTGCCCGCATGTGCTCTGTATGATGTTGAAGATCCACACTCGGCCATTGTGAACGAAATCATGGGGATCTATTGTCCGATATGGTTGCAGATGATTCACAAAGGGAGGTTCTATTCTATATCCCTTTTTAATTATGCTCTTTATATGTGATATACTCTCTGATCTGTTAATCTTGATCTCTGATCTGTGATCTTTGATTTGTGATCCGTCTTTATATGTGATATACTCTCTGATCTGTTAATCTTGATCTCTGATCTATGATATACCAAACTGTGATATACAAACTGTGATATGTGATACCAAACTGTGATATACCAAACTGTGATATACAAACTGTGATATGTGATACCAAACTGTGATATACCAAACTGTGATATACAAACTGTGATATGTGATACCTCTTTGTATGTGATGAATCAGTGATCTTGTGAGAAATCAATATGTGATCTGTGACCTGTGGTCTCTAATTCAATCTGTGATTAATTATGTGATTGGGAGATTGATTATGGGATCTGTGATGACCATGCTTATACATCAACCACTCTATGATGTATGAACTGAGAGTGGTTGATATCACAGATTCATGTGTGCCTTTAGAAATGCATTACTTGTGTGCAGCATTGGAGCAACACACTAATATGTGAAGGTACCAATCTGCACACAAGTAACCAAACAAGCAATGATGTGCATTTCACATATAGTTCTGAGCTTGTTTGGATTGGGGGTTCTGCAATTGTATGTTTGTAGTGCATAGCAAGTAAACAAAAAGTTGCGATGATGTTGTGCATTTCATAAACTAGCACAAAAGAGCACTTTACATGATTTGTGGCACTCCCCTTCACCACTATAGTTGGTGATTGGGAATTACACAATCTAAACTTGTGCATTACAAAATATACAAAAGGGTTGGATTATATCCAATCTAAACTTGCTACTACATTGGTTCATATCCTAATCCCTCCAAGAGGGCTGGATTACCAATGTCAATTTGCATGTCCCTCAAGTAATCAATGCTGTCCATAACAAGCTTTTGATCCACTGTTAAGTACTTTGGCAAGATGTTCAATCTCCTCAATCTTTCCTTCCCCATGTGTGGCATTGGGAAGTTGTTGTGTCCCTTGCAAGCCATAATTTCTGTCAAGCACATTTGACTAGATATGAAAACATCATCCAATGTTTGTGGCTCCAATGCTTGATAAGCCATTTGAACTGCATCAACTAGATCTTCATAGTTGTCTGTTTGCATAAGCTGTTGTAGACTTTGTAGTGAATTGAAAAAGCCTAGGTCATTGATGTTACAATCTGGGGACATAGCTGGCTGGTTTACTAAGTTCATGTGGAAACCATCACTGTTGGCTGCTTCCCTGAAAGCTGGATCATCATTTTTGACATGTGGAGTGGCATTATCTTGTTGAATTATGACATTCTTCTCCAAACTTGCTGGCCATTGAGCCTTAATTGCTGGAATGATTTTGTTTATCAACATGTCATGCATTGCTTCTTTGTTGACTGATGCAATTGGTTTAACCTCAATAGTGCCTCTTACCCTATTTACTGAATTTCTCCTTGCTGGTACTTCTTCTGTAAATGGCCAAATCCCCACTTTTCCATCCCATAGCAATTCTCCATTTGTGTCGTATAGTGGTCTTCCAACAGCACACATGAACATTATCTTCGGAATGTGTTTTTTTGATTGAGCACTTTTGTATGGCACTTCCTCATCTGGTAGCAGTATATACTTACCAACTTTATCCATGTAGTACCACTTCTCATCAATGTTAATGACGTATGCTTGGCTTTTGTACTCAATACGTCCATCTTCCTTAAGCTCTACGGCTTGTAGAGCCCATTTTAGCCTTGCAATCTTATGTGCAGCATTAATAGCAGGGTGAAATTGAGCTTTCCTTCCTTTTAAAAGTTTTTTTTTAGCCATCTCCCCATCTTTGATTTACTGCACACATAATTTCCTGCACACATTTTAAACTGTTTGTCATTGGAGAATTTTATTTGAAACTGTTTGTACACATTTGAAACTGTTTGTACACATTTGAAACTGTTTGTCTAATTGTTGCTGCTATTATTCTTGATATTATGAAGTTGGAGAATTTGCATACATTTGAAACAGTTTGTCTAATTGTTGTTGCTATTATTCTTGATATTATGAAGTTGGAGAATTTGCATACATTTGAAACTCTTTGTCTAATTGTTGCTGCTATTATTCTTGATATTATCAAGTTGGAGAATTTGCATACATTTGAAACTCTTTGTCTAATTGTTGCTGCTATTATTCTTGATATTATCAAGTTGAGGAATATGCATACATATGAAACTGTTTGATAATGTGACCATCTTCTTCCTCTTCTACTTCTCTGAATTGCTGGGTTTTTTGTCGAAAGGTGTCACTGTTAGAGCTTCTTATGCAATGATGATTGAAATAAAATCTGAGCAACCTTATGATAAGAAAATCGATGCTACACTAGGTATTCTAGTGAAGGGTTTAGAGTTGTGCCTTGCCAATAGTTTGTGAATGGGTTTTAGAGTCGACACTTATAAGTGTATCTCCCCATTCACATACTACATTGGTTTCAAGACGTGTAGCCTAAACTCCTTCACAACCAATTCAATGATGATGATAATAGTCTGAGAATTGGCTAAAAAGATTACCTGCCGCATGTCTTATTGTACGCCTATCTTGTTTAGGGATTCTCCCCATCCTTCCAGTATCAAGCTCTACTGCTGGCACCTTGTTCCCCTTCTGCTTTGATTGTACTTCCATGTCAATTCCCTGCTCATAACACAGTTTCATTTCATTCCAAATGGAGTTAATTGTCCTTCGATTGACATCAAACTTTGCTGTTGCTGCATTCATCAACCCCTTCACTGGTTTCATGTTGCTGCTCCCATTAAGTAGAAAGTCTTTGACTGCATTCCTCTGCTTTAATGTCAATCTTCTTGACATTGTAGGCATTTTGCTAATCTGGTCGCTTTTTTTTTCAGTAACAAGAAATGACAAAGAGGTTACTGGTGGTGGAGGAGAGTTTACCTAGTTGTGGATGGATGGTGGTGGAGCTGAAGATTTACCTTCCTCTATTTGTTCCATCTTTTTCCACTTCTTCTCCTCTTAATTTCTGGGTTTCTAAGTGTTCTTCATAATGAAGACTTGTAAAATTTGTTGTGTGTAATGTTCTGTAATTTATAGCCAATCTGTTTTGGCAAATTTGGAGGCAGATTTGAATTTGGGAAATCAATTAGTGGCTCTGTAAAACATTTGGAGGGAGAGTTTAAATCCCTCCAAAATTTTTAATCACATCACCCATTTACTAAAAAAGGTGATGTGATGTAGTGGCAATTCAAGTAGTTTCTTCTTTCTAACAGGGGCATTTCAGTCATTCCACCCCAACTCTTAAAACCCACGCCCAGCCGCAATGGGTAGTAAGAGTTGGGACGGAGTGGTATCATGGAAAACCAACCACAATCATGTTGCTTTTTGGCCGGTTGGTGGATCTTCCAACCACAATCAAGTAGTTTATCTATATTTTGTATATTAGTTATTTATTTGTGTTTACTGGTTAGAAACATGTGCGATGCATGTGAATGTTTTTTACAATTAGAACTATCTAATTATAGTAAGTCTGTAATTGTCACATCAATGTTATGTCTTCACATCTCTACTACATACACCGAAACTACAGATGAAGGACGTACCAAGATGAATATCTAACTCCATACCTTTGCAATTCATTTACAAATTATGATGATAGTAAACTAAAATTTAAGCCGTTTGTTTCATCTATACTTCTCCTGTCTCCATATATGAAAAATTGGATTAGATCAATGCCTAGTCCCTTTATTGCACAAAGCAAGTATTGTGAGAAACAAAAATAAAATAAAGAGAACAAATAATTAAAACTTGTTGATGTACGTCATTCCTTTGCAGGCATGCTTCACAAATTGTTTTTAACTAATCTTGCTTCACAAATATATTGAACTCACGTATTGAATTCAGAAATATTAAAAAAAAAATCTTACTTAAGCCCAACAAACAGGCCCACCTCACATCAGCCCCTTAGAGTATCTTCCACAGTTGATATCAAATTTTGCATCAAATCCTATATTTGGTAGACAAAAATGGTTTGGCCTCCCACAGTTAACTTTCAAAACGCCATTTCATCATTTCTAATGGAAAAATAGCACTTTTAGTCTCCCACAATATTTACCAATTTTTACATCAGATAGTTATTATAACCAATTCAACAAATTTAGAGAATTGTATTTTTTGCCTCCCACAACAAATCATCAAATTTATCACCAAATTATGAATTCCATAACAATCAAAATAAAATAAATATTTTATTATCAAAACAATGTTACACGAAATTGAAAAATGATTAAATAACACCTCAAAAATCTAATTGACCAGTCTAATCTATTTGATCATGATTATTCCATAAGTATGGAATAAGTTTTTTTATTAATGCATTGTCTTTGTCGTCATTTTTTTTAATATTTTATTTTTTGTCACTAAGATTAATTATATTAGTTGTCAACAATAATTTTTAACACTAATCAATTGTAAAATATGACATTATATGTCCAATTATATAAAATTAATATAAAAACTTGTCCTAAATGATAATTAAAAATTTGGTGTAGATTACACCAAATCTTATTTTCACCATCAAATTTGATGGTAAAAATAGAATTTGGTGATATATGATAAGATTTGTGGGTACTGTGGGAGATGCACTTCTAAAGATACCCAGCCCAACCATCTTTTTGTAACAGAAATGAAAGTAAAAACAAGAGCAGAAACAACTATGTGGGACAAATTTCACCACTGTCCAATTAACTTTGAACATAATACAAAACCAGAATTGAATGGCTAACCGCTACTCAGGGCTGGCCCTAGACTTTCATGGGTCCTAGACGATAGTTGAAAGTGAGACCCCTTTATCACAAGTATATATGTTAATAAAAAAAAAACCTACTCAGCTGTAGGACGGCATATAACCCGCGTTTTTACTAATAGCTCAGACTTTTAACCCGTAAAAAAATGTGGGGGACATAAAACCTTACCCACTACTCCTGCCTTGAAATTGGGGGCCCTAGGCGAACACTTAATCCGGCTAGTGGATGGGCCGTCCCTGCCGCTACTCCTTCACTTACTCTTCTATCTTACAGTACTTTTGTGAGATAGTTAATCTTTTGTTTGCCTAAAATTAATGATGTTTGTTATGTTTGCCTAAAATTAATGATATATGTAAAAATATATTAAGATGCATAGACGCTTTTGTGGCGAACTCAATAGTGGCTCTTTTCAGTCTTTTCAGATTAGCCGCTTTGCGCTCCCGCTTCAGGTGACTTCGAAAACTAAGAAATATATACATCCAAATAAACATGGATGTAGGATCTATTACAGCGCCCTCAAATACAAATCTTTTTTAAGTTAAACGCTTTTACATTCTTGCTCCCCCTCCTGTTGCTCTCAAATACATCACTTGGTTTATTTTTTTTAAAAAAATACATCACTTGGTTGATAGTGATGACGGTCCACGAGAGATATTTTTGTTATAATTTTCTTTTGAGGAAATTGTAATAATTTTGAGTTGTCTTTTTATAATAAATAATAATGCATGAGGATTTTTTTTTAGTTTTTTAAGGAGGGTCATTTTATTATAAAATTCTCATAAAAAAAAGAATTCTAACAGGAACGACCATCTCAATCCATCACCGGCATCTCTCTCAAGACCTCCATAGAATTCTTTGCAGTATCGATTTTGGTCTGCGTGCGTTTATTTTGTATGATTTCTCATATAATGATATTGATGAGCATTAGCCTATGGTTTTAGCGTCCACAGTCCCAGTCTGCGAGGGTTTTGTTTGGATCTTTTTTAATCTCTGATGAATGGAAAGAAAATGTAGACGAATGAAATCACAAAAAGATGTAGTGATAAAAAATCTTTACTATCTTAAAAGAGTGAAGAATAGAAAATTGACTCCTAAGTTCTTTTATTACGGAATTGCCTCCCTAAAGTTTATAATTACCAAAGTGCCTTCTTATTAAAAGAGTGAAGAATAGAAAATTGACTCCTAAGTTCTTTTATTACGGAATTGCCTCCCTAAAGTTTATAATTACCAAAGTGCCTTCTTATTAAAAGAGTGAAGAATAGAAAATGACTCCTAAGATCTTTTATTACGGAATTGCCTCTCTAAAGTTTATAATTACCAAAGTGCCTTCTTAACCCTAAAAATTTGCTTAATTTTCTAATTAAGTCATCCGGGAGAGATCCCCCGTGATAACGAGGATTCTCCAAGTTCTTCTTCTTCTTCATTCTCGCGGCTTGGTGTTTTTTTCTTGGGTTTGATCTTTGTCAATTCTATTTAACTTTTTTTACGGGAGACACGTCTTTTGAGTCATCAGGAGGTGAAGGTCTAGGGAAGTCGCTTGCTCTTTGTAGGTTGGGAAGTCGCTTGCTCTTCGTAGGTTTTTTGCCGTCGTGTTGGTCTGGCGATTCAATCCCTTATTGCTTATTGGATGCAAATTCCGATATTTTCAATTTTCCGCTCTTCAAGTATAGATTGGGTCACTATCGATTCCCTTCACGGTTACGACTTCATTTTGTCTGTTGACATCGAATGGTTCATTAGGTATGCTTCATCTTCTCTGTTTGTATCGATTGGTTCATTATCTTTGGCAGGCAGCTTTTGAATGTACATCTTGTTTGATTTTGTATGGGCTGTGTAAACTACTTTTCTGATTACTTTGATTTATCTGGTCATGTACTTATCTCATAAACTGTAACGTCTCATTTATAGAAAATTGTAATGGTATTCTCAATTAGAATTAGATTAAGAAGATGAGGCAATTGGCTCTCTTATAAAGATCTAAATCTATAAAATTAAAATTGAAATATGTGAATGTGCAAGATTGGAAACTTGTTTGGTATACAACTTGCTGAAACTCGGCATCATATGGGTACTACCAGGCAAAGTAGCCTTTGAGAAATCGTTTGTGTGAAAAGACACAGCATCGCTAAAATCAATGAACGCTTACGAATTGCGAGTTGAGCTAAAAAATCAATGAACGCTTACAAATTGTGAGTTTATGAGGTGGCCGGGGTTCTGCATCATTTAGAAAGAATACAAATCACCAACAAAGGAATTATTTGTTAGACTACAACAGAAAGGAACCAGAAGATTTCACAATACAAAAAACGAATCATTTCTTAAGATGAAATATAAATAACTTGGGGTTGATAAAGAACATAGATCAGAAAAATTAAACCTGGATCAAAGTTGTAATTATTATCGTAACTTATTAAGAAGGTTGATTAGCATGATCAAGCCTTAGATGCACTTGGAGGGCTGTCAAATAATTCTTGTAGGGTACTAAAAGAATCTGTTAAAACTGAAACAAAAACAAAAAGAATCAATTTACATTCCCAGCAAAATTAAAAGAAAATAAGGTCTACATCAACCATCATGTTCTCTAACTTGGTTAAAACGATGATCCAGACATATATCTACAGAATACTTTACTCAAAAAAGTTTTCAAGAAAATTGGTATGGTTAGAGATCAAAAGTACAAAGAGAAACAGATAAAATATCCAGTTCTGCTTCCTGTTTGAATAGGATGTACTGCTCAAACATACAATGTATGTTTATAAAGTATCATCATATAGTATTACCCACAATATTAACATATACTGTATGTTTATAAATTGGTTCACATTTTTTGATAGCGTTATAAACATATATAATGCTACTTTGTAATGCAATTCACCATGCTACACCCAAGGAGCCGAACACCTGACTAACGTTGCTCTCAGACAATGCCAGTCTAACCTAAAAGTTAGACAAATTTGAAAACAGTGGCCATGCAAGAATATATAAACAAATAACAAGACTATCAATTATGTTAAAACAGTAGTAAATTATATAAATAATGTTCACAGAATGTATGCAATACCATTAATAGTTCTGTGAGCTCAGAAGAGAAAGATGTTGCAGTTACTCCATTACGAACTGAATCTGATGTTACATCTATTCCCTCTTCCTGCTTCCTGCCCAAGGAAGGAATAAGCCAATCAATTTTACACTCAAATTTGCACATTAACACAAACGAAAGCAATATTTTTATTACACTCAAATTTGCACATTAACACAAACGAAAGCAATATTTTTAGTTTGAAGAAGATCCGACCTTCTCTTGCCACTTGTGATTCTTTTATCTGATTTTCTTAGTGGTAAGGGGCAATTGAGCACGTGACCTCGTCACCGAAATCATAAGTTTTTGGCCATCATAAGTTTTTAGTTGTTTGTTCAGATATTTGGGGGAGTTTCTTGCCGTTGTCAGAGGTGCTACAAGAAGAGTCGAAGAAAGTGGTTATGCAACACCGGTTTCACGAAATTAAATCAAAGCTCTAACTTTAGGCAAACCAAGTACTGATCTTCATAAATTTCTGTTTATCATAGATGCACTTGGTTTTTGGTTATGTTTTGTGATACATTAGCTATTGGCATGGCCCAGTCTATTTGAAAATCGCCATTTACCTCTCCATGTATCTCGTTAGCTCTCTCCCCTTGTCTCTCTATCTCTTTTTCTCACTCTAGCGTCTCTTCTTTTTGGGTTGTGTATGTCAGCTATTTGATGGTTCTGAAGTTTTTGTATTTCTTCCCGTGGGAAACAATTTAGACGAGTTGTTTTTAACACCCGAGAAAACAAACTGGTCATCCTTATTCCAGATATATTCATGACACGTAAGGAACCATGGAAATAATGACGCTTCATCATGTTGGAAAGAACGGTTCAACCATTTAAATCAATGTCTGATCGTAATGTTGTCATCCCCAAACTCATTGAAGGGTACAAAATTGAAAGCAAACACGAGATTGCATCAAAACTTAGTTTACAAAAAAAAAATGAATTGGTAAGACGGTGGTGAAAACATCAAAATACACCAAGTACAATCTCCATTGATGAAAACATAAAAATAGTAATGGAAAATAAATACACACACTTAATGGTACACCAGGGAACTAAGACAAAGGAAAAAAGAAGAAAGGGGAGGAGCAAACAGGCTCTCCAGAACAGAAGCGCACTAAAAGCCAGGCTCTGAAATGCACAATATAGGGATTAATGGAATTCTTCTTACAATATGTTTTGGTATCCAGAGATGAACATTAACGTAAAGCTCTAAGGTAGAAGGGAAGACTGAGGAGCCTAGGTAGAAGGGAAGACTGAGGAGCCTAGGGTTAAACTGAAGTAGCGAGAGTAGGGTAAATATTGTGATACATTAGCTTCAATGCGACAGGTGTCAAAGCCTAATTTTAGGATTCCATGACTTCAATTTCAAGAATTATTTATGGATTTATTCTGTATATGATTCTCTCTCGCCATCAAATGGTCGCTCTCGTAAGAAGAGGTTAAAAGAAGTTTAATGAGGTATGCTTAAGTTGTGGTGAAGGCCCTGATCAGAAATCCACATTTTGAAGAACTACATCTTTGCAAGAACAGTTTGGATTCTATCCCCCTTAAGATTTCTGTTGAATTTGCCGGATAATTAAAGTACAACTCAATGGTGGGCAACTATGTGTGACTATGCATATTCTGAGAAAGAATGTGAGATTATCAAAGGGATTTTTGCTCAAATATGCTGGCAACTTTGGAGGTCCACAAATGATCTTGCCTTCAGTAACATTAAATGGAGCCCACTGCAGGTGTTGGCAAAATCACTGGCAAAATTTTATGAATTCTTAGATGCATCTAAAGTCTCTGCTGTGAGCTCCTTTGCAGCTCCAACTCTGCCTTCTGAAGTGGTTAATGTTGAAGTTCAATTCTTTTCAGATGCTTCATTTAATCCAATGTCTAGTTAAGGCAGCATTGCTTGTATTATGCTAAGCTCTTCTGCTGATATTCGGCTTAGCTATCAGGGAGGCCATGATCTGTGCCTAGAATCTGCATTATAAGAAGGCCATGTTTCACTCTGATTGCAAGGTCATGATTGATGCTCTGAAGTCTAAGAAGAATTCATCTTCTAGCTCTATCTGGGTAATTGTAAAGGATTGTAAGAGTTTATCAGTTTTATTTGAGATTTGTGTTTTTTTCTTTTGTGAAAAGAGAGGGCAATGGTTTAGCTAATAATTGTGCTAGGAGAGCTGTCAACCTCTCTTTATCCAGTTGAGGTTTTTCCTCCTCTTGTACTCTCTGGCTGAGATAGCCTTCTTTAAATCAATCTCAAGTTTCTTTTGGAAAAAAAATAATGAAATCGTTAAATTGATCACTCTTTAGGACTCTCCATATAAATGGCTATATTATCCTTATTTTATATTTTAAAAGAGAACGTTTATCCTTACTGAGTTCTTGGCGTAAGAATCAAAAGTCCAAGCAAAATACATCCTTATGAAAGCACACACTTCCTACCAATCTATATCTATATACTAAGGAAAGACCCTATTATACTGTTCATGGAAGTTTTGTGTCACAATTTCTACCCTCGGATTGTTTGTAAATCTAGGGTCCAAATCAATTGAGCCATCTCTCACCTGTTGGGGGCCACCTTCCTCACAGTGTCAGGGAACAATAAATGTACACTTGACAACATCTATCATTTGACTTCTCAAAAAATTGTGTGTGAAACATTACTTCAAAATTTTAGATGTGGTATTTTTAGGTAAATTATGTTATTAGAGTATTACAATATTTTATAAATTTTATTTTCATTAATCAAAGAGTATTTCACCGATTATTAAACATTTAGTCCCAACGGGACGGGTTATCCGTTAGTATATACTATTTGAGAATGTCCTCCCAAGCATTGCACGAGGAATTGCCACGTGGATATTAAAATTAATTAATGTAATAAATTTTAAATCGCATATTTAGAGTTTGAACTGAAAATGAAAAATTTTTGCGCCTTTAAATTCACATCTGCATAGTTTGAATTGAAATGAAAAAATTGGCGCCAACGTGTAAATTTAATTGAGCCCATTTTATATTTATTAGAAAGGAAAGTTATTGATGTTAATTGGCAAAACGTATTAGTCAGTAAGGAAACTTTCACCAAAAAAATTATTAATAGTGAATTTCGTAAATATCTGTCTCCAAAATGGACGGTGGACTTTCAAATCGTGTTTGATGTTTATATATTTTCCGGTAATTCTCTTCCCCACTACACTCTCTTATCTACCAGTCATGGACGAAAATGAGGAGCGGATAGAACATTGTAGGTTGGCTCACTTGGCGCGCAAGAGAAAATTAGATGAGCAAAGACAACCCGCATATCCTGTGAGTTTTTCCTTCATAATTTACAGTCGTATGCTTTGTCTATGTGCTTTATTCGTCACAAAATAGATTCTTTGTGTATGTGAAGTTCTCATGGCCGCCGCCGAAGGCATACACTTGCGCGAAAGAGTCACTCGGCATCCCCGTATGGGTAATTCTAAGAAAATTGTTTTGTGTTTGTTAATGTTCTTTTCCTTCCTCCTGTGTTGTTTAGTTGTTGCTTACATCGTTTCTTTTGGTGGTGTAGGTGAAGATGTTCATCACGCAGAATCTTCTATTTTGAGGGACACAGTTCAACACAACGGTATGTATTTTTTTCAAATAATATCTACAAAAAGTTAAAGGCCACTTAGTTGTTACATTTTGTATTATTTATTTTTAGTGATTGTTTCTATCTAAATAAAGTTGTATGCAAGCCTTATCCATACAACTTTCCCTACTACTTTTACTAGTCGTATCATGTCTTGTTTGACCTCGGTTTCTTTCTCAATTTTAATTAATGGTCAACAATCGGATAAGTTTAAACCTAGTAGAGGTATTCGTCAAGGTGACCCCTTAAGTCCCTACCTTTTTGTGATTTGTTCCGAAGGTCTTTCCTCCTTAGTTAATCATGCTGTTACAAATAATTATCTTCAAGGTGTTAAGGCAGGTTTGGGCTCCCCTATGGTTACCCATCTTCTTTTTGCGGATGATAGTATCTTTTTTTCAAAAGCTAGTACAAATAATGCTATTTCTATCCGCTCAATCCTTTTCCAATATTGTGAGGCTTCTGGTCAAATGATTAATAAAAATAAATCCCAAATTGTTTTTGGCCCTTGTGTCTCTTCTGATGTTAAAACTTCAATTTCTCAGATTTTAGAAATTCTCCTGGCTATGTCTTTTGATAAATACCTGGGGTTACCAATCATTACTGGTCGCAAAAGAACTGAGATTTTCAATTCAATGAAGACAAAAATCTGGAATAAGCTTTCGGGTTATAAAGAACAAGTTCTTACACCTGCTGGAAAAGAAATTCTCATAAAGGCTGTGGTTCAATCTATACCTACCTACATCATGTCCGTTTATCTTCTCCCTATCACTATTCACAAGGAAATTCAACAGCTTACTGCTCGTTTTTGGTGGGGGAACGATTTAGAAAAAAACAAAATTCATTGGAAGTCTTGGGAAGGTTTATGCAATTCCAAAAATATTGGTAGTATGGGTTTCCGTCATATGCATGCTTTCAATATTGCTCTTTTAGGAAAACAAGTTTGGCGAATTCTCCAAAATCCTAATCTTCTGCTTTCTAGAGTTTTAGAAGGAAAGTATTTTAACCATTCTGATATTATTTGTACGGAGTCTATCACTTATTCTTCCTATATTTGGAAAGGACTCATCAAAGCATGAAATATCACCTTTAAAGGGGTTAGGCAGGGTATTGGTAATGGCCATGTCACTCAGATTTACAATCACAGATGGATTCCAATAGGTTTTGGTCGTAAACCCCTACAACCCTCGTACTCTTCCTTTGAATTCTTATGTTTCGGACCTCATAAAACAAGATTTTACTTGGAATAAAAACCTTATTTGCCAACATTTTTCAGAAGAAGAGGCTGAAGCAATTTGCAATATTCCTTTAACTTCTCCTCAGAACCAAGACAATTTTGTTTGGTCCCAAACGGATGATGGCATTTACACTGTCAAATCGGCGTATTACGTGGCTCTGTCTATTATTAACCCTCAAAGCTTTCAACATTAGACCTCTACTTCTTATGACAATGCCGATTCAGTTTGGAAATTAATTTGGAAACTGAAAATTCAAGACAAAATCAAGATTTTTATCTGGAAAATTTTCAACAATTGTATTGCTACTAAAAATAATTTGCTCAAGAAAGGTATTTCTTTACCTCAAAGATGTTGTTTATGTAACTGTGCTAATGAAAACCTCAAACATCTTTTCTTGGAATGCCCTTGGACTCAGAAATGTTTTCGATCTGATCTTATAGATCTGCAGATCCATCCAACAAATATCCCTTTCAAACCTCAATTTCGCCAAATTTTCTTGAATCTTGCTCCTGAAAAAAGAAATATTTTCTGTTATGTTCTTTGGAACATTTGGCTTGAACGGAACAGACGAATTTTCAAAAATGAAAAACAAAATTTCAACTCTGTTTTAACAAATTCTCTAGCTACTTATGAGGAATTCAAGGGATCTACTTATCTTGATTTAGGATTGGTACATGCAGGTCCTGGGAAGGAGCTACCGCCGTCTAAATGGAGTCCGCCACCTCCTGGTATTCTAAAGATGAACGTTGATGCTTCAATTGATTCAGAAACGAAGAGATCTGGAGGTGGTGCAATCATAAGAAACTGGGAAGGAAGATTTGTTCTAGGGATGGCTTTCAGTATCCCCTACTCTCCAAACTCAATCACAGCAGAAGCTCTAGCTATGAACATGGCGGTGTTGAAAGCAAGAGAGAGAGGTTTCATATCACTGATTGTGGAAACGGATTGCCAAACCCTATCTAGACGGCTTACAGGAAGAGAGGCGCCGTTCGGTGTATCAGAGAGAGAAAGAGTTTTGCAGATGACAAAGAACTCTCTCGATGGCCTCCATTATATAAGGGTTTGTTGGTGTCAAAAGGACAAAAATGTCCTCGCCTATCAGTTAGCCAAACTGGGCTTAGTTAGTAATGGTTTTTCTATTTGGGCCAATGTTAGCCCAACAAGCATGTACGAATTCAAGGTAAATGATTTAGCCCAATAATAAATAAAAAGGCTTGTTTGCAAAAAAAAAAAAAAGTTGTATGCCACTTTAAGAAAAAGAAATTGCCTGATCGAAATGTATAAAAAAAATCAGTGGCGTCAATGGATTTTGATTGAAAAATTCGAATTGGTAATGATCTGAAGGCGTTTTTTTGTTTTTTGTTTTTTGTTTTTTTTTTTTGTTTTTTTTTTATGAGAAGGAATCAGTGACACTACTTGGTATGACTTGGTCCATGGAAATACAATATGCAGCCCAACTAATAAAATCCTTTACGCACTCAATCATATAGATTTTTGGGTACACCATTCTATTCTTTGAGTCGAAAGATAATCATTGTTTGAAGCTCAATCCATTATTTCTACAAGATTTTTTTTTAGCCCCATGATCTAAAAATATTCCAAAGGTAAAAAGTATACAAACCTTTTTTATTATTATAAATTTATTTTCATAATAATTATGTTGACTTCAAATCCAAGATTAGAAGTCGAATCCCAAAAAAAAGATACATAGAATAAAATAAAATAAAAAATATGAAGGAAATTCAAAAGTACCTAAAAAATGTGCCAGTAAAATGTCCAAATTAGAATCTGCAACTTCAAATTTACAGTGACAAAATTCAAAAGTAATCAAAATTAATCAGCGGCTTCAGTGGATTTTGATTGAAAAATTCATAGTGGTAGTGATCTGGAGGTAAGAAATTATTTTTATAATAATAATGTTGACTTCAAACCCAAAATTAGAAACGTTCCCAAAAAATATGTTTTTTTTTACTCCAACTTAATGTTGGGTTCAAATCCAAAAGTAAAAATGATAGTCAAGAAAAAAGTATTTATATATTTATTTAGGAGACCAAAAGTATTAATCTAAACAAAAATATGAAATTGATACATTCAACACAAAAATAGATGGTACCAGTTCTTTTTCAAACACGAGCAATTTTAGGAGCCAAAAATATGAAGCTGTTTCAATTTTTTTATTCAATATAATGGATTATGTTATTCAGTACTTTTAGTTATTTTTTTGCATGTAGCTAGTATTTTTAAATGCCTAAGACGTCAACCTTTTAAGTCACATCAATTTTATTTTGGAATTGAAATTTCACCGTGCATCGCACGGGTTAAAAGCTAGTTCAATATCTATTCTACTATCTTTTCTACATAATACAACTGTATTTGGATTTACTTTTTTACATGATAGTGTGAGAGTATGACTCATATGCAGGAACTAACTATGTAACGTTTTTAAGATTCCCCAACACTCCTCTTTGTCAATAAGCAATATGCTTCAAAATCCCGACTGATTTGGTTGGTTTAAAATTTTCCTTCTGTGTACTCTTGCATAATTTCAATGTATTCACTTTCTATTTTCCATATATTTTATTAGAATCACTTCAATAATGGAGTAACAAAGACATATACACTGATATGCGACTATACATGTTACCAGAATAAAATATTTGATTATTTCTTTATACAAAAGGTAAATGATACGTACTTTACTCATATATAGTTATAAATAATAAAAAGTTTAACTATTTTAAAAGTTTCATGCTCTAAGTAAAAGAACTAATCAAA
The DNA here is from genome assembly GCA_023055425.1 of Linanthus parryae. Classification (NCBI taxonomy): domain Eukaryota; kingdom Viridiplantae; phylum Streptophyta; class Magnoliopsida; order Ericales; family Polemoniaceae; genus Linanthus; species Linanthus parryae. The sequence goes on from JALGPY010000002.1 coordinate 8,824,444, forward strand.
TCAATTTTTTAACAGATTCCTATAACTGTAGAGAATGGAACTGGCCGAGACAGTGGTGTTAAATATGAAAAAAAAAGATTAATCACATGATCAATTTGCCGAGTTACTTCCGATGTGTAATTTGCATATTTGATCAACAATCCTCATATTAGATCGGACTATATCCACTGGATCTCATTATTAATGTAGCGAAGTTATCCCAACTATCGTCGTCGTCACGAAACTAAAGAGACAATTACGGATACCAAGGGAGCACTCAACTATCTATTTAAGCACTATCAACGCTAAAAGCGATTGATTCAAAAAAAAAAAAAAAAAAAAATTCACAGTGTTCTATGAAGTGGGAATCACTATTGCAGTTCTCTCTTTTTTTTTTCTTGCTGCAGATTTGGTTGCTGTTTTGACATTCGCAAATATCTATTTTTCATGTTATGTCCACGTAAAAAAATAATCTTTAATATATGCCATCATATTTTTTTTTTGGGTATAATTTTTTATACAGGTTGTTGAAAGGGTCAAAAACATTATGATTTGTATGGATATCAATTATAATTGTATCTTATGCAAACTTGTACAACATCTATTCAACTCCTCCACTTGATAGGATAGCAATTAGAAAGCACAAAATTAAAAAAATACACGTGCAACGCACGTGCTTCTAACTTGTAAGATAAAATAGCCGATAAACAAGACACGAGCTTTGGGATTATGGTTACCTGAATCGGTCAACTAAATTCAGGTTTTCGACTTAACCTACATCGCGCAAAATCCAGATGGACTCTCTCTCATCAAACATATGAATTTTGAGAGAATTCTTCTAGCTCTCAAATTGGAAGTTTTGAACTTCATTGTCACTGAGAATTTTGAGCTTATTTCAAATGCTTAATTATTTAATGCATACCTCCAGTATACCGAAACTAACAGTTTGCAACCCCCATTTCTAGAATAGGCTTATTGCATCATCCAGTTGCAATAAATCCTACTTATTGAATCTGGAGAAAAAATTCCGTTACTGACTTAACATAATAGACCGTTAGTTTACTCACACATGCTTTTGTTTAAGGGTAAAATTGTCCACTTCTTATTTATGAACACCGATAAGAACATGACAGTCACCACCACCATCACCACAATGAGACTCCACAAGAAATAGATTTGCCTTAGCAAAATCAACTGCTTTTACCAAATCCAGAAAGAGAATGAACCAAGAGAAAGGGGGAAATACATAATCTGTTCATCTTGATGCTTGCTAGGTTTCCAGCAAGTTTTCTTCTTCTTCTTCTTCTTCTTCTTCTTCTTCTTCTTCTTCTTCTTCTTCTTCTTCTTCTTCTTCTTCTTCTTCTTCTTCTTCTTCTTCTTCTTCTTCTTCTTCTTCTTCTTCTTCTTCTTCTTCAACACCACGGCCGCCGGAATCACTACTGAAACACGTAACCGGGCGAAAAACCAACTGCCTCCTCAACCCCCTCCTCCGCTTTCCTCGTTGGCCCTCAATCAAACCCAACCTTACATCACCTCCACTGTCCACCAATAGAGTTCCACCATTGCCGACGCCATCCAAACTCAAATCTGACCAACTCCCAGCCCAAATACCAGCACTGCCAAATCAAAGACTAGTTTCATATCCAAATCAATGAGAGAGAGATGGAGAGAAAGAGACGGTCGAGGAAGAGAGAAACAAAGAGAGCGAGAGACAGTGGAAGACGAAACAAGAGGGACGGGAGAGAAGGCAACGCAGGAAGTGCTCAATCCTTCAGAATGGTTCATCATTATCTTCATTCTTTACTCTTTTTTTCTTTATTTTACTCCAAAAACATTAGTACGTATTGACATATTTTCCCTCTTATAATGATGGTTTTTGGAGGGCATTTTTTCCCAGTTTCAACAAGTAGGATTTATTGCAACTGAGGGATGCAAGAAGCCTATCTAGAAATGGGGGTTGCAAAGTGTTAGTTTCGGTATACTGGAGATATACATTATGTAATTAAGCCTATTTCAAATGACCTTAACCTCGATCTCGACCTCTCATTGATAATTGCTTGGAATTTGGACCTTGGTAAGTGGGGTTGTATATTCAAACAAGCTGGTCAATAGTGAAGCCCAAATATAAGTAAATTCCCTACCTCTGTAACGGGTTAATTATGTCATTTTAGTTAAAATTTTCTTTTCAGTTAGTTTCAAATGAAATTGGCAACTTAATACCGAGACTAGTTGCTGATAAGTACAGACTGTTGATAAAAACACAATCGAGAATTTCCGGAGTAATGATTATAAGCAATTTGAGCTGAAAGCGCCGGAGCGAGGATTGATAGCGGGTGCAAAGCCTTCTCTTTGGAGTTTTAGGTGTCAAAAAAAGAGCCTAAACAAATTTATGAAAATCATAGAACTACCTATAAAGTGAAGCACCCAATCGATCGTTCCGTGACTTAATATTAATGCCCCTTGAACGAACTTTTTCTACTATGATTTTTACCTCGATCAGTTGATTGGACAAAAAGTGATTGAAAATCACCGATCATTCGAATTTATTTGCAGATAGACATTGTCCATGGACCCATGACTTTTAGTGCTTTTATCTCAGTCAACTTCATTTCTCATTTTCTTCAGAGAAACATTTTCCATACCAGTACTTGAAGTTAAATTCTTTTACTGTTACAAAATCTAAATAGAGCAATTTTTCTCCTAATAGTAACCCTATTGAATAGAATGCCTAATATGGATACATAATTCTTTCAATCGGTCACAAAATTCTCATCAATCGCATTTAAAGTCCAAAACAAAGAGAATTGAAGAGGATGGAACGGACCATTGACCACCCACATGGTGATGTCCTATAAATAGTCTTAGATTAGTTGTTGCAACTTCTTACACTTCTTCCTCAATTCTTCTCTCCACAAATTAAGCCTCAACTTAGTAAACTACATTTGAAAAAGATAAAAAGTATGGAGCATGTTGTTACTTTGTTTGTAGTTTTGCTGATCTGGTCTTGTTATTCACTATGTTTTGCTCGATTTGGACAAAACATAGTGGAAAACAAGACATAGACCAACAAAAATCTATTTGAAGAAAAGACAACCTAACAACATAGTACTTCCTCTAAAGTATGCGATAGTATGTTATCATGGAAAACCAAGGACGTTTATGTTGCTTTGTCATCGGGTTTGTGGTTATGCTTAATTTGAACGCATTGTGTCTCGGTTGTCTCGAAGCTCTACATGCTGATAATCATTTTAGCATTTTTCTCAATGCACACGCACACCATAGTGCTATTGTTGTGATTCTTAAATTTCTTTTTTCCGGCATTTGGATTCTTTTATAAAGAACTGCTTTTCACGCTGGAGATTTTGAAAATTGAAGATTGCGAGTTGGTGGTCTATATTCCGGTGCGAGACGTAGGAAGTTGTTGTATATAATTTAGTACGAAAAACTATTCGGATAACTAATGATTCCAAGAGAGTACCGGAACCACGAGTATAGGTATGAGCAATACTGCAGGCTAGTCTCTTACACAAGGAGTTTTATCTAGATGGGTAGGTAGCAAATTTAGAGCTTCTCTTAATTTTTCTGTGTTAATGAAAGGAATAGGGTTTATCTGTTTGTTATTAATTTGACACAACCATGGTTGGGTGTTCTTCATCAGTGGCTAGTGGTTGTTTCTACTCCCTCTGTTTCAAAACATCCATACAGCTTCAAAGAGCAACACTAACCTTCATTAGTAATAAAAGTGGTCCTAGTGGAGGCATAATTGTTGTGAAAGCCGACCGTGTAATTGTTAAAGTTTTGGCATACATTGGCTAGGAGCTTCACTCTACCTGATAGGTGTCGTCAGGTCGCCCAATTTGCCCGACGGTCTTCCTCTTGTAGCTGCACTAATTCATCTTTTATGCAATTTACAGTGTCAAATATATATAATCAAGCAAAAAAATGTCACACTAAAAGAATCTTATGTTCTTCAAGGAAAAAATTGAAGTACATTGTTTGTAATTAAATTAAGAAAAATCTTAATGCCATATTGGACCATTAATATAATGAGGAATAGTATCTATTTTTCTTTGATATTTTACAATGAGGAATAGTATCTATTTTTCTTTGATATTTTTAAAATTAGTAATAACATATACAAAAGATAAAAAAAGAATCACGGACAGTCTTCTTAATGAATTTACAATTTTAGGTTAGATTCTATGGCGTAAGCTTCCCACTATTATAGAATGTCGTGCTCTTTTATTTGGGGCTTCGGTACATCACACGCATCGTCATGGTAATATGGTCGCCGACGCTTTGGCGGGGCATGGACATACTTGCTTATGTTACCATAGTTTCTTATATGAGGTGGAGCTTCCCTCAACCATTCATAATTTATGTTTTATAGACCTCCTTGAGATCATCAATTTCCTCTATTTTCTTATTGCTAGTGGGTCCGGTCTAATGCCCCCCCCCCCCAGTTGATTACGGGTTGGGAGTCTCTTTTTCACTTATTTAATAAATGCGGGGTTATGCCGCCCTACCTCCCGGTAGGTTCCCTAAAAAACAGTGTAATTAAAAAAAAGGCTTAATTACTTAATGCTTACCCCCAGTTTATCGAAACTATCACATTGCAACCCCCAGTTCTAAAAACTAGCTTATTGCATCCCCCATTTGTAAATGTGCAACTGGGAACGAAATTTTATCGCAAAATTAATGTACTCGAAGGGAATTATCTAAAACAATGTGATGCGATTATATCATAGACTATGTGAATTTTATGAAAATACTTTCGTTGTGTTTAAATTTGATGGTTGAAATCCGTTCCCAGTTGCACATTGACGTATTTTTTGCAAATGAGGGATGCAATCAGCTAGTTTTAGAACTGGGGATTGCAATGTGATAGTTTCGGTAAACCGGGGGTATGCATGAAGTAATTAAGCCTAAAAAAATACCTCATTCAAAATACTCATGATCTTTACATATGCCAAATATTTTTTTTTTAAGAAATGAAATAATAATTAATTAGCTAGCCGGAAGCAGTACATCTTTTTCTAAACGTTTGACTAGCCAGCTGGGCATATCGCTTTCCCATACGTGTGCGGTCCTCAATGCAGCCGCGTGTTGTGCTAATGCGTGTGCCACGCCGTTTCGATTTCTTCCCCAGGCTTCAATCTCGAGGCTCTTGAACTGATGAAGAAGACTAACCAGTTATTCTACCACATTCTTCAAACCACCTTCTTCTCTCTTCCCTCTGCCTTCTCTCCCGTCGACGATGTCTTCTATTAATTTCGATGCATCTCCTACAAGCTTTATGCTTCGGTCTCTGAATTGAATACATCCTCTAACTGCTTGCAAGCAGCTCTCCATTTCTGCATGTCGGGCACTCTCACATCTATGAATTGGGGCGGCGCTAGCAAGAACTCCCTTCCCATCTCTTGTTCGGAGAATGAATCCAATGGCCGTATCACCGGTTCTTGGATTCCAGCTTGCATCGAAGTGGAGAAAAAATTCAATTTTGTTTTGGATCTGGACATTTCTCTGGTGTTCAAGCGAGCTCAAGCTAAGTATTTCTTCCCTCCTGATGTGTTGTTCTTGGATCTTCCTTGTGATTAGATCTGTTAACGATTCTGTAGAGGCATCAATGGTCGAGAATTTCTTTCGGTTTCTCCCTTGTTAATCATACTGTTATCTGTCACCAATTTGAAGGTCGGCTTCCTGGGTATCCAAGGGGATGTCATAAAGGCTTTCTTTCCATCTCCTATCTGCCACCGGACTCCTCTAGACAGCAATTTTCTCCCGTGAACTATGCTTCTCCACGCAAAACTAGGTGAGCTCCCCTCCTTTGCTTGCCAGAAATCATTGTCTGCAAAGTATTTGGCTTTCATTACTCTGCTCATCAAAGAGTTAGGTTTGTCATAGATTCGCCACGCCTGTTTAGCTAGCATAGCTTGATTGCAGACGCTAAAGTCTCTAAACGCTAGACCTCCTTGACATGTTGATCTTTGCATCTTACTCCACCCCAGCCAGCACATTCCCCCGTCCTTTTTTGAATTGCTCCACCAGAACTGTCTAATTTTGCTTTCAATTTTGTTGCAAACTCCTTCAGGCAACTTAAAACATGACATTGCATAACTTGGTATAGCATTGGCAACAGCCTTAATAAGAATTTCTTTTCCCCCAATTGACAGAGATTTTTCCTTCCAACCTTTAAGCTTGCTGTCAATTCTGTCTAGTATATATGAGAAAGTGGTGATTTTTTGCTTACCAATAGTAGTTGGTAATCCTATTGGAATAGATGCCCTAGAGGCAATCATTGATTTAGTATGAACAATGTTTTGGCTAGAATATTCATTTATTATTTATGGCGATATTTAATATAATGAAGTCCTTAGATAAATTGTGTTATTTATCTTAAATATCCCTAGTCCATTATATTGATTAATAGGACGATCAAATATAGACTAGTATGTGGGTAGATTGATATGGAGATATCAAGTCTAACACATGGGTATGCATTAGGAGTAATGGCATACTGGATTGACCCACGACGAAAAGGATACATTAGGTTATGTGAAGTCACAATCGCTTTTCGTAGTGCTAATATTATTGCAATCCTTGGACTTGAAGTCACTAGATACTCTAGTTGTGAAATATTACGCTTTGATGTCATCAAACGTTACACCGTAACTGGGTAATCATAAAGGTGGCTATCGGGCGTGATAGGAAGCAAGCTTAGAGATCGTAGTGATGTAGATATGATTTGTCCCTCCCACATAATGGGGGTAAATATCCACGGCCACTCGAGGGATGAGGCTTATTGAACGTCTGGCCAGACTCAGATAAATTAATATAGAGATATTAATGTTATCTGTAAGCATAAGCATATTCCCAGGATCGAGGAACTATGGATTGGATATACGAGTGTGACTATTTATGTCTCGTGTCCAATCCGGATATGGAGACAAAGGGATGATGCAATATGACATATTGGGCACAAAGGTTTGTCGGGATCACTGACTATTTCTATTGGTTGGGTGGCAGGGATGTGTTGCTAGACACCGCTCCATGTTAGTAATAGTTACTACCAACTATATAGAAACGTATGGGGTCACACGTCAAATAGAGTAGAGCTAGATTTGGGATTAATTAATATGGATTAATTAATAGAAGGATCATTGTGCAACACCTTGCAAACTTAGTAGGACTAATTTGCAAGGAAGGGAATAATTCTAGTTCATCTAGAGTTAGGAAACACTTTTATGGAAACAACAAGGAGTTGTTGGAGTATATAAAGGAGGCTCTAGCTTCCTTCCAACTACATGAGTTATTATTAGACATAACACATAAAGAGTGGGAGAGAGCAAAAGAGAGAGCAAGACAAAGAGCTAGGGCCGAAACCCCAGCCCCCCGTCCGCCCCTCTACCCGACGGCAAAAGGAGGCCGCCCCCTCCTTTGTGCTTTGTTGCTTTGTTGCTTTGATCTTCTTCCCTCTTCCTCCGGGTTCAAGCTAGCACTTGTGGAGAAGGAAGAATCTAGATCTCACCTCTAGACGTGGATCAACCGTAGAGACGAGGACATCATTCTTCGTGTGATCTCACAAATCAAAAGGTACACATCTTCTATGACCTTAATCATGTTATGATGTCTCTTCCTGTGATCCTTGGTGGGCTTTGAGTAGGATTAATTTTTTTATTCCGCTGCGTTACCTACGTCAAAACCCAACAGTGGTATCAGAGCCACAGGTCATAGAGCATAACATGATATTATGTATTTACGATTTCAGTTCATACACCGTATTATTGTTTATTACGCGAAAACTGAAAAATTGGCATAGTAGATGCAATAATGGATTTGATTCAATTAAACAAGACCCAATTTAACATTGGATGTTAGAATTGGTGAGTTTAATCAAATAGGATGTGAATAATTGGGTTCTTGAAAAATTAGGGTTCATGGGCACATGATTGAAAAGGGGTTTTCAATTATGGAAACAAAGTTATGGAAATAAATCCATAAGGAAACAACTTTGCTTGGGCAACAAGGAAGGAGGAAGGGGACTAGGGCCGAAACCCTAGCCGCCCGCCCCTCCCTTGCCTGCCAAGCAAGGCCGCGGCCCCCCTAGGCGTGCGGCGGTCCTAGGGTTCGGGCCACTTGTTGGCTTGGACCCTTTGGACCGTTGTGAAACCCTAGTTACCCAATTTCATTAAAATTAAACAAGCGCGTTAAAAATTGGTTTTAACTGTATTATGTGCTTTATCGCATGGTGGATGGATATGGCCTAGGATTGTGGATGTTTATTGTTTTGTGGTTTGGTTTACGGCCTGCGAGCTGATCAAATTAATGTAATAATTAATTAAGTTTTACGGCCTGCGAGTCGTCTTTTTCTCCTCGACATGTGTGGCTTTTGTTATTTATTTATTCTAGATGTTAGGCTAGAATTAGAAATATTTAGATGATAGTCAAGAACATGGAGAAGAAGACATCCCTAGGCGCGCAGCTATGGTGGAGCACATGGAGATGAGCTCGGCACTTTAGGGCAATTAGATATTATCATTGGCTTGATAATATCATTAGTCTAGGGGCCATATCCATGCCACGTTTTTTTTATTTTGTGGATGTTTATTATTCATGCCTTGTTATTTATTTTGTGTGTATGGCGCTACAAGCAAAAACGATAACAAGATAATAATAAACAAGGTTGGTCTTTTATTGTGGATGGCCCAATCCAAATAAGTAGACCATGTTGATGAGATCAACCAAACAAATTAAAAGAAATCCCTCAATTAAATATTGCGTTTTGCCTTCTCTTGCCAAAACACCCTTCATGATCATGACCTATTAAAATTCGGGCTTGCCAAAGCAAGGCGATTTTAATTTTTCATGATGTGTTGCGGACGACGCAAGCTAGTAATGCGTGTATGTTGAAAGCAAGAGGTTGGACGCAACTAGGCAAGAGTCAATTGGATTGATGAGCTTAGAGGCATGACAATTAGGAGTTATCCAATTGGATAAAGAATAAAAGAAATTTATTCACCTAATTGGACCAAGAGTTGCATGAGATGCAATTGGAATGGTTCCTACCTAAATAACCAATTCTTGGGTGACTTGCCAAAGCAAGCTCAAGAAGAAGTGAAAAAGGGATCTTGGACCCACTAGAAAGTATAAAGATATTTTCCGCTTTAATAGTGAGGGCTATTAATCCGAGAAAAATAGTGGGAGCTATATTTAATGATCTAGCCATTGTTAAATATAGTTAAATTGTTCAAAATACTAAATTGCATATTTCTCGTTTTGTAGAATTCCAAATGGCAAACAACAACGCATCGAGTTCATCCCTACGATCTGTCCTTGAGAAGGATAAATTGTCTGGAAAAAATTTCCTTGGCTGGTACAGAAACTTGAGGATTGTCCTCAAGCAAGAAAAGAAGCTGTACGTCTTGGACACTCCAATCCCAGACCCACCACAAGATGAGTCTCTACTAGCGGAAGTAAGGGCACGTCGGAAACATATTGATGATTCTAATGACGTGACTTGCCTCATGCTTTGCACCATGACTGGTGAGCTTCAGAAGCAACACGAGAACATGGAAGCCTATGATATGATCAGACACTTGAAACAATTGTTTCAGGAACAGGCAAGGCATGAGCGCTATGAGGTGTCTAAAGCGTTGTTCAAAAGCAGTCTTGCAGAAGGGAATCCAGTAGGCCCTCATGTACTCCGAATGATCGGGTACATAGAGAACCTTGAGAGATTGGGGTTCCCACTCGGCCAGGACTTGGCGACTGATCTCGTCTTGCAATCGTTGCCAGACAGTTATAATCAGTTCATTATGAACTATAATATGAATGAGATCAACAAGTCTTTGCCAGACCTATTGAACATGCTAAAGACAGCTGAGCAAAGCATCAATAAAGGCAAGGGCAAGACCATAATGATGGTACACAAGAAGAAGGGCAAGTCAGTTGCCTCTACTTCAAAGGGAAAACGCAAGAAAGTTGCGAAATCCAAGGAAGCCCTAAAGCCTAGTGGAGGCGTGGCTAAAGGTGAGTGTCACTACTGCAGCCAGCCGGGTCACTGGAGGAGGAATTGCCCTAAATATCTGGAGGATAAGAAGCTTGGAATAGTGATTCAACCACCACCAGGTATTTATGTTATAGACGTCAATCTTTCTATTTCATCATCCTGGGTATTAGATACCGGATGTGGTTCTCACATTTGTCGTAATGTGCAGGATTTGAAAAGAAGTAGAAGATTGCGAAAAGGGGAGATAGACTTGCGCGTCGGGAATGGAGCAAAGGTTGCTGCATTAGCTGTAGGCGTTTATGAGCTATCTTTGCCTTCTGAACTTATTTTAGAATTAGACAATTGCTTTTATGTGCCTGCTATGAGCAGAAACATTATTTCCGTTTCTTGTTTGGACGAGAAAGGTTTTTCTATTTCAATAAAGGACAAGTGTTGCTCCATTTATTTTGATAGTATGCACTATTGTAGTGCGCATTTGTCTAATGGATTGTATATCCTTGATCTAAATAATCCAATATATAACATAAATACTAAAAGGATTAAAACTAATGATTTAAATCCTACATATCTATGGCACTGTCGTTTAGGCCATATAAATGAGAAACACATATCTAGACTCCATAAGGATGGACTTCTAGACTCATTTGATTTTGGAATCATATGAGACATGTGAATCTTGTTTATTGGGAAAAATGACAAAGTCCCCTTTCAATAAGAAATGAGAGCGGACTAGTGAGTTATTGGCACTCATACATACTGATGTATGCGGACCATTCCCCACGCCTGCCAGAGGTGGTTATACTTACTTCATCACATTTACTGATGATTTCAGTAGATATGGATTTGTATACCTTATGAAGGCCAAATCAGAATCCTTTGAATTATTCAAAGAATTTAAGAATGAAGTAGAGAAGCAACTTGGCAAGAGTATTAAAGCTCTACGATCGGATCGTGGAGGAGAATACTTAAGCCAAGAGTTTGATGAGTATCTTAGAGAGTCTGTGATAGTATCCCAGCTCACTCCACCCGGAACACCACAATGGAATGGTGTATCTGAGAGGAGGAATCGCACTCTATTAGATATGGTGCGATCTATGATGTCTCAAACAGATCTTCCGATATCCTTTTGGGGACATGCTCTAATGACTGCAGCTTTTACCATTAACCGTGTTCCATCCAAATCAGTCATGAAGACGCCATATGAGATATGGACTGGGAGGCTTCCCATAGTGTCGTTTATGAATATTTGGGGCTGCGACGTCTATGTAAAGCGTTTACAAACAGACAAGCTCGGGCCTAAAGCGGATAAGTGTAAGTTTGTGGGATATCCTAAGGAAACTAAAGGATATTATTTCTATAACCCTACCGAGAACAAAGTGTTTGTTGCACGGACCGGCGTGTTTCTAGAAAGAGAACTAGTCTCTAAAGAAGCAAGTGGGAGGGTTGTAGAACTTGAAGAAATTCATGAACCACAAACCACTGAACCGATAATGGAACATGAACAAGAACCGCAAGAAGTTGTGGAAGAGCCTCTTCAGGTAACACAGGAACTCCGTAGATCAGGAAGAGTGCGTCATGAGCCAGAGAGGTATGGACTTCTCGTGACTGAGCCCGATGACGTACCACTCATGGATGATGAGCCTGCAAACTATGGAGAAGCCATGAGTGGCCCAGACTCTAAGAAGTGGCTAGAAGCCATGAGATCCGAAATGGATTCCATGTACACCAACCAAGTATGGACTTTGGTGGAACCACCCGATCGAAGGGGCTCGACCCATAGGGTGCAAGTGGGTCTTCAAGAAGAAGACCGACATGGATGCCAAGGTAGTTGCCTATAAGGGCCGATTGGTGGCCAAAGGTTATAGACAAATTCATGGTATTGACTATGATGAGACCTTTTCACCAGTCGCCATGACTAAATCCATTCGAATCTTACTTGCTATTGCAGCATACTACGACTATGAGATTTGGCAAATGGATGTCAAACAGCGTTCCTTTATGGGAACCTCCTTGAGGATGTGTACATGAAACAACCAGAGGGTTTTGAGGATCCAGAGAATGCCAATAAGGTCTGTAAGCTGCAAAGGTCCATTTATGGATTAAAGCAAGCTTCTAGGAGCTGGAATCGACGTTTTGATGACGCGGTCAAAGAGTTTGGCTTCATCAAGAACGAAGATGAGCCTTGTGTTTACAAGAAGGTTAGTGGGAGCTCTATAGTATTTCTGGTCTTGTATGTGGATGACATACTAATCATTGGCAATGATATTCCTACTCTGCAATCTGTTAAAGATTGGCTAGGAAAGTGCTTTGCGATGAAAGACTTAGGAGACGCAGCCTATATACTGGGTATAAAGATCTATAGAGATAGATCTAAAAGTTTGCTTGGCCTAAGTCAGAGTACATATATTGACAAGGTGTTGAAGAGGTTCAACATGCAAGATTCCAAGAAGGGATTCTTGCCCATGTCACATGGAGTCACTCTTTCCAAGAATGACTGTCCCTCCAATGAGATGGAGAAGGACCGCATGAGCAGGATACCCTATGCTTCGGCCATATGATCCATCATGTACGCCATGCTATGTACTAGACCAGACGTATCATACGCGTTGAGTATGGTGAGCAGATACCAGTCCAATCCGGGTGAGAGTCACTGGATTGCTGTCAAGAACATCCTAAAGTACTTGAGAAGAACTAAGGATGTATTCTTGATATTTGGAGGAATGGAAGAGCTAAGTGTAAAGGGTTACACTGACGCAAGCTTCCAAACCGACAAGGATGATTACAGATCGCAGTCTGGATACGTGTTTTGCCTGAATGGAGGAGCTGTGAGCTGGAAGAGTTCCAAGCAAGGCACAGTTGCTGATTCTACAACAGAAGCTGAGTACATTGCTGCTGCGGAAGCAGCAAAAGAGGCAGTATGGATAAAGAAGTTTATCACTGAGCTCGGTGTGGTCCCTAGCATAGTGGATCCCGTAGAGTTGTACTGTGACAACTCTGGGGCAATCGCACAGGCGAAGGAACCAAGATCGCACCAAAAGTCAAAGCATACACTTAGGAGATTCCATCTTATTCGTGATATGATCGATCGAGGAGATGTGAAGATATGCAAGATTCCGACAGATGACAACGTGTCAGATCCGCTCACGAAACCTCTTGCGCAGCGAAAGCATGAAGGGCACGCCAGATCTATAGGCATACAAGATGCGCCAGATTGGCTCTAGTGCAAGTGGGAGACTGTTGGAATAGATGCCCTAGAGGCAATCGTTGATTTAGTATGAACAATGTTTTGGCTAGAATATTTATTTATTATTTATGGCGATATTTAATATAATGAAGTCCTCAGATAAATTGTGTTATTTATCTTAAATATCCCTAGTCCATTATATTGATTAATAGGACGATCAAATATAGACTAGTATGTGGGTAGATTGATATGGAGATATCAAGTCTAACACATGGGTATGCATTAGGAGTAATGGCATACTGGATTGACCCACGACGAAAAGGATACATTAGGTTATGTGAAGTCACAATCGCTTTTCGTAGTGCTAATATTATTGCAATCCTTGGACTTGAAGTCACTAGATACTCTAGTTGTGAAATATTACGCTTTGATGTCATCAAACGTTACACCGTAACTGGGTAATCATAAAGGTGGCTATCGGGCGTGATAGGAAGCAAGCTTAGAGATCGTAGTGATGTAGATAGGATTTGTCCCTCCCACATAATGGGGGTAAATATCCACGGCCACTCGAGGGATGAGGCTTATTGAATGTCTGGCCAGACTCAGATAAATTAATATAGAGATATTAATGTTATCTGTAAGCATAAGCATATTCCCAGGATCGAGGAACTATGGATTGGATATACGAGTGTGACTATTTATGTCTCGTGTCCAATCCGGATATGGAGACAAAGGGATGATGCAATATGACATATTGGGCACAAAGGTTTGTCGGGATCACTGACTATTTCTATTGGTTGGGTGGCATGGATGTGTTGCTAGACACCGCTCCATGTTAGTAATAGTTACTACCAACTATATAGAAACCTATGGGGTCACACGTCAAATAGAGTAGAGCTAGATTTGGGATTAATTAATATGGATTAATTAATAGAAGGATCATTGTGCAACACCTTGCAAACTTAGTAGGACTAATTTGCAAGGAAGGGAATAATTCTAGTTCATATAGAGTTAGGAAACTCTTTTATGGAAACAACAAGGAGTTGTTGGAGTATATAAAGGAGGCTCTAGCTTCCTTCCCACTACATGAGTTATTAGTAGACATAACACATAAAGAGTGGGAGAGAGCAAAAGAGAGAGCAATACAAAGAGCTAGGGCCGAAACCCTAGCCCCCCGTCCGCCCCTCTACCCGACGGCAAAAGGAGGCCGCCCCCTCCTCTGTGCTTTGTTGCTTTGTTGCTTTGATCTTCTTCCCTCTTCCTCCGGGTTCAAGCTAGCACTTGTGGAGAAGGAAGAATCTAGATCTCACCTCTAGACGTGGATCAACCGTAGAGACGAGGACATCATTCTTCGTGTGATCTCACAAATCAAAAGGTACACATCTTCTATGACCTTAATCATGTTATGATGTCTCTTCTTGTGATCCTTGGTGGGCTTTGAGTAGGATTAATTTTGTTATTCCGCTGCGTTACCTACGTCAAAACCCAACAAATCCCAGATATTTCTCGTGGTTCTCTGTTTCAGGCACATTGCACTGCGTCTTTATCTCAGCTTTGATATGGTCCGGCAAGTTTGGAGAGAAGACAACTGCGGATTTCTCGAAGTTAATAAGTTGACCGGAAGCTTTGCAGTACTTCTCTAAGATAGCTTGTAGGGCCATTATTTCTTGTATAGTAGCCTGTAAAAAGAAGATTGAATTATCAGCAAAAAACAGGTGGGAGACCACTGGTCCTCCCCGAGATGCTGCCACCCCCGCCAGTCGTTTATCCAAGATTGCGGATGTGACAGCACTCGATAGTACTTCCGAACAAAGAAAAAAGAGATAGGGGGATAAGGGGCACCCTTGTCTCAAACCTCGTTATGGGGTTATATTGCCAATTAACGCCCCATCACGCACAAATTCGTAGCTAACGGTAGAAATACACCGCATAATGATAGAACGTATTTTAGGTCCGAAACCCATCTGCCTCATAGCTTCATTTAGAAACGACCACTCCACACGATCATAGGCTTTCGACATGTCCACTTTCAGCGCTAGAGCCCCTTTTTTCCCTTTTTTCCGCGTCTTGAGAGTATGAATAACTTCGAACGCTGTCAAGATGTTGTCCGTGATTAATCTTCCCGGGACAAAAGCGGACTGATTTTCCGAAACTACTTTATCCAGTACCCTTTTGATACGATTAGCCACTGCTTTGGCAACCACTTTATATACTACAGAACACAGACTGATTGGTCTGTAGTCCACAGGTTTC
Source organism: Linanthus parryae (assembly GCA_023055425.1). Classification (NCBI taxonomy): domain Eukaryota; kingdom Viridiplantae; phylum Streptophyta; class Magnoliopsida; order Ericales; family Polemoniaceae; genus Linanthus; species Linanthus parryae. The sequence continues at coordinate 8,839,869 of JALGPY010000002.1, forward strand.
CTGGGCTGTTTCGTCTTGGGGATCAATGCTAGGATCGTTTGGTTGAAATTGCCAATTTCAGCTCCTTTGTTCAGAATATCCAGGCAGGTGTTGATGACATCTTGTCCGACAACGTTCCAGTACTTCTGGTAAAAACCAGCGGAAAAGCCATCTTTTCCGGGGGCTTTATCCGGCCCCATACTGAACAGCGCCTCTTTAATTTCTATCGCTGTGAATTCAGAGTCTAGGGTTAGAGATTGATCTTCATCAATTAAAACATTAACATGACTCACCGCTGCTGCAATGTTCTCCTGAGATGGATTGTCTGACCTGAAAATTCTTCCAAAGTGACTTTCTAGGCACATTTTTATTTCTAGATCATTCTCCGTCCACCTGCCTCCTTCATCTTCAATGCCACGGAAGCTGTTTCTCGCCCTTCTAATCGAAGCTTTTCGATGGAAGAATCGAGTGTTGCGATCTCCTAGCTTTAGCCAATTGGTTCCAGCTCTTTGGGACCACATAACTTCCTCCTTCCTCATAATTTCATTGTACTTGTCTGCAACAACATTTAGTTCAGCCCGAACCTGTGCTGTTTGTGCCAAAGCTTCCAGCTCCTCTTTCTTGTCCCTAAGAGCTTGTATTTGGCGTTTAACACTTCCAAAAGAATTTTTGTTCCAACTGGAGCAGCCCCCGCTAACACTCTTAGCTTATAGTGAACGTCTCTATCCCCTGATTTCTGCCAGTTTTCCTCCACTGTGGTTTTAAATTCTCCTTGAAGATTCCACATATGTTCGTAGTGGAACCTACGTCTTCTTCTCCGGTTTGAGTTTTCACTACGCCACTCCATCAAAATTGGCCGATGATCCGACCTGAGTCCCGTTTCGTGCGTCACCCTTGTTCCCGGGAACATGTTCATCCATTCCACCGTTGCGACGGCTCGATCCAGTCTGACTTTTATGAGCGTTTCCTCCTCCTGGTTGTTTGTCCAGGTAAAATATGGGCCTGAATAGCCCAGATCCACTAGGCCAAGTTCATTCAGGACTGACGAAAAAGCTTGCATTTGGGAGTATTGTCTCTCCCTCCTCCTTCCTTCTCCAACGTAGAAGTAATCTCGTTAAAATCTCCGATTAAACACCACGGCATACCCGATTCCGGTGCGATCTTCCTTAGTAGATCCCAGGAGTTGTAACGCTGATTTCGGTCCGGGTCACCATAGAACCCCGTGAGTTTCCACACACGTCCGTCCTCTTCGTGTACTAGAGCATCTATGTGATAATCGGAAAACTTCGTTAGCTTAATATTTACTTTGGAATCCCAAAGTAATGCTAAACCGCCGCTTCTATCACGAGCTTCTCTAAACACCCCGTTTGCATACTTCACCTTTTACTTAACTTTTTCAATCTATGACTTGTTGAGTTTCGTCTCCATTAAGAAGACAACGTTTGGGGATTGGAGCCTCAACTGCTCCTTTAGAGCTCGGACCGCACGTGGCTTCCCCAACCCACGTACGTTCCAGCTTAGGAGACTCATTGTGCTTGGCGGCCCTGAGTTTCAGGTGCCGCCGTTCTTGCATCAAGTGTAGGGTTGGGAGAGCTTGCATCCCCCATGTTTTTTGTGGCCATTGCTGCTAGTAGTTTTTTCTCCAAACTGATAGCACGACTTTTGTTTCCCCCCTTTGAGCTGCTATCTGTATTCGGAGGTGGGCTTAACGTAAAGTTGTCGCCAACCTTGCGTTTTGGCGATGGTGGTCCCTTGTCTCTTTTCTGCATTGCACTTCTGGCCGCATCCTTCCAATTTTTGCCTGTATTGACTTTGAGTCTGTTGCCTTCTATACTGTTAACCAACGCCGACACCCCTTGTCCACCTGCATTAACCTCTTTATTGTTTTCCCCAGTACTGTTTTCTCCATCCACTGCCTCTGCTTCCGTCTCTTTATTCACTTCTTCATGATCTTTGTTTGTCGCTGGCAGACTGTCCTCGTTTTCCTTCTCCTTCTCTTGCTGAGCGTCAGTGGCTTGAGGGTCCGTCGTTGTATCAACTGGGTCAGACTGTCCAGTTTGTGTATTCTCCAAATCTACATCCTCCATTGTTTCTGCATGATTCTCAGTTTCCATTGGGTCTCTCTGGGTCCCCGTATTCGGTTCAACTTCTCCATTCTTGCTTCCTGTATCCTTCTTTCTTTCGCCTTGTGTCTCATTCTTCTTGTTCTTCCCCGTCACTTCATCCCTCTTTTTTACTGGTGGTTGATGGAGAAGCCAATCTCCATACCCTGGTTCCTCGCCATCATCAAGCTTCTGCTGTCTCACACAGCATTCACCACTTGTGTGTTCCAGTCTTCCGCACCAAACGCATATTCTGGGGATGCGTTCGTAGCGGAAATCAAGCCAAGTTTTCCCATCTTCCGTGTTGATATAAATCCCTCTTCGAAGGGGTTTGTCACACCGTATTCGGGCTCGGACCCTGATATAGTTTGAAATCTCATCGTAGTATACCTTAGAATCGGATACCAGGATCTCTCCGATGCCACTTACTGCCTTTCTGCCGGACTCCTCTTTAACGAGATGTATGGGAAGGTTTAATACGTGGATCCAGACGTCAATAGTGTTGAACACTAGGTTATCGATCGTCTGACCCAACTCCCACTCTTGTAAGAGGAGTATCTGTCCCTCAAAGGACCATGGACCACCACCTTGGACCCTCTTCAACGCAGCCTTAGATGGAAACCGTATGATAAACATATTTGGTTTTACTTCAAAGAAAGTTATTCTTACCAAATCAATCCATATTATTTGGAAGAATTGGATTAGAGCTCCACTGTCAACATATCTCTTTCCCAACACAAAGCCAATCAAAGAGTTTGAGAACTCTCTCGCCGCCTGATCGCAGAACTCCTTCTCAAATTCTATTACTGTCTCCTCTTCCTCCGTCGTCCTTGGTGGGTATCTCCGGCCGTCCTGTCTTCCTTTGCCGCCGTCGTTCATGGTTGTTGATTTTTAGGGTTAGGGTTTCTCGCCTTCCTCTCTAGAAAATTGACTGTGATCCTTAAGGATAGTGCAGAGAGTGATTCATTAAAAAGAAAAAAGATGATACTGCTGAAAGGTACAAGGAAAAGGGAATTAACATAAATCTAATTGGAAAAAAAATATATGCTTTGACATAATTCGTTCAAACATATAACAGTTATGTGTGTGAACGAATTATGTCAAAACAAATGGTCGCCTTTTGTGGTCTAATGTGATTGATGTTAACCAAACTTAGGGAATTAACATCAATCACATTTGACATAGTGTGGAGAGATATACAAGAGAAGGAGAATTAACATAAATCTAATTGGGATCTGAGAACAAAAAATTGTTTTTTTCCTTAAAGAAACCGTTTTGACATAATTCGGTCAAACACGGGACTATTCTCATCAATCACATCAATTACTATATTATAAAAGTTGCAAGAAAAAAGAAACTTGAAGAAGATCAATATGACCAATGACCAGCCAAATGGGGGTGGGGTGTCCTATAAATAGAATTGGGTGTTGCAGTCTGGGGCGGAGGCACATGGTGGCACAGGGGTGCAAGTGCACCCATAGACTTTTCATTTACTACTACTACACCCCCTATTTTCTAAGTATTTTCATCTTTTTCCTTCATTAAATGGCATAAGTGCACCTAAAAAAATTAATTTGGCATAAGTGCACCCAACAATCCTGGCATTCACTTTTGTGCCACCCCACTAGTGAAATCCTGGCTCCGCCACTGGTTGCAGTTCTAGGCACTGCATCACATTCTCATTTCTTATCACCACAATTTCTTTCAACTTTGTATCAAGAAGAGGAGGATGAATTGTTCAGGTTGGAGCTGTTCTGCAGACAAGAGCTCTTGCTCAGAAACACCAAAGGAGGCCGTGTCATCCTTAAAGAAAGAAGAGATTAATGTTTCTGTTGCAGCAGATGAGAGCTTGAAGAAAGAAGAGAGTAATGTTACTGTTGCAGCGGATGAGAGCTTGAAGAAAGAAGCTGATGTTTCTGTTGCAGCGAAAACTCCCAAGGATGAGGTGAATGATCCGAAGAAAGAGACCGTTAGCGTCTGTTGTGGCGGTGGTGGTTGCCTCTGAAGATGATGCTTTATTAGCTTTCACGGTACTATTATTAGAAAGGAGTGGGTACAGTACTATTATGCTTTTGATTACGATTTTATTACTTGTTAGGTCTTTTGGTGATGTTGATTAGAGTCCTGTGCTTTTTCATTCAACGGAATAAAACGTACCTTCCCTAGTAGTATCACTGAATATGAAGTCATTTTTCTCGGAGTATGATAACCTTGTCTGGTGGAGTATCATTTCATATGAGAGGACGTCTCCAAAACTTGGACAGTCCTGTAAATGTCTCTTTTAGGGTTTAGCTGACATGATAGCAATTCGAAAAGCAATCTGTCTCCGATCTGCAACCCGAGAAGTAGAGGATATTTCCACGCAAACATGAAAACATGAAAAATAAATACGACACTAACTTCGATTTTTTGATTGATTGATTAAAAATAGTGACTGAACAAGGATATAAATACTAACATCTTAATTCTAACCTAGACAGTCCGACTTTTCGGCTAGGGAATGAACCGATAACAAAACTCGGTCACTAATTAACGATAATAATAGGATTGACATGAATCAGTCTTCAAAATTTGAGGAGGGGTTTTGGCGATAAAAATAAAAATCCCCTTGAAAGATGTTAGGGAGACGTGGCTCTCTTTCTAAAAAACGTTTGAAACATGCCATCAAGTAGGAATGCCAATGGATTTGTTTTTGGATCGGATCAGATTATATCTGAATCCGATTCAGGAGTTCGGGTCGAATTAGATACGAATACGGATTTTTCCGGATTCGAATCGAATTATTCATCGGATTAAAGACGGTATTTTTAGTTAACGAACATATGATAATCATAAAAAAGAACATAAGATAATCATGAGTTAAAAGCAAATTTATTTTATTTTCACTTTAGAAGTACAAATTCATCCATGTTATCATTACCAAATCATAATTATGTAAAATCTAATATGTTATTTAAAGTAAAGATAGTAAATATTTATGATCTTAGTAATACTATATACTACTGAACTTATTAGGTATCATAGCAGCTACTAGCTAGGGTGGTAGCTCAAGTGGTAGAGCATTGGAAGCCCCTGCATGAGGTCCCGAGTTCAAACCCGATTGGGGACCGAACAATTTCTTAAAAAAAAAAATTGTTACGGATTACTAAAACGGTGATTCATGTCAGAATAATTCATAAACGGACCGGATCAGATTTGCTCCATTAGGGTCGGATCATGTTCAGATCCTATCGGATCCGATCAAATTGTCATCCCTACCATGAAGGTCAAAGAGAGTCTCATGGGTATTTATTTATTTAGTTAATGAGAGACAAAAAATGAAATATAAAATAAAATAAAATAAAATAAAATAAAATAAAATAAAATAAAATAAAATAATATCTTATTTCCTCTAAGCTAGCAGCACCACTTACTCACTGGAAGACTTTGATGCTTGCAGTACTTTAGAAAAACCATGGTCAATAGTTGGTAATGCGTTGTCCTTATCTATTTCTCAAGTGGTCATTTACAGTGGCATAAGTACACAGAGACTCAATGCTAGACCATGAGCATGGTTCACACAGTCATATATTACTATTTCTCTTCCAGTTACATAATTGCATTCTGTTTCTTTACCCCTAAACAGCCTTCTTTTCCAAGTAACTCCTGTGTGTGTGTGTGTGTTCTTACCAAGCTTAGAGTAAGCTATATATTTGGGCACTTCTTTAACGTATCTGAATCTCACGGGAAAAATGATACCTTTGAAGAAAAGATATCATGTCAACCAAATGTCTTCTGATGGTGATATAGACTTGCTGGATGTGAAAAGGATGAGAATGTAAGATGCATCTAGGGACATGTGATAAAAGACATTCAACTCAACTGTGTGCATCGGATTCATAAAAGGACTGAAACATTGGATTAGCATGGTAAATGGGACTAAAGATTAAAGAATTAATGAAGAAGAATGTGAGCAGCCACATGATGTCCTATAAATAGACTCAGTTGTTTCAGCTCTTGTCAACTGCAACATATTCTTGAGTCATATTTTTTCCTTGTAACTGAATTCTTCTTTTAAGCAAAAAAAAAAAAAAAAAGAGATAATGAGCTTTTCTGGTTGGAGCTGTTCGGGTAGGAGCTCTTGCTCAGCGACTTTAAAAAAGGAGGCAGCACCAATCCCTAAGAAGGAGCCAGTGGTTTTACCAAAGAAGGAAGATGTTAAGGCGGCTGTTGCTTCTGCACCTGTGGTTATCCCCAAGGCGGAGGTGAAAGAGGAGAAGAAAGTAGAGAAGGTTAATGTTGGAATCACTAGCGGTGGTAGTGGCGGCTGTGGAAAATGAAACTGAAGATAGTTTTAAGGGTGGTCTAATATGTTAGCATGTGTCTAGGTTATCTTTGTTATCTTCGTCGTTTGATTATGTTGCGCGTGGAGTCTGGTGATTAATATATAAATATTATCTTTTATTTAATTTAGCCACTATGACATGGTTGAATGAATTCTAAAATTTGTTGATTTCTGATTGTAATATAAGCAAGATGATATATAATTAATTGACAATGCGAGACAAATGGATATGGGAAGAGTTTCAGCCGGTGTGACGGCTTTTCAATCTCAAAGAATGACAGAAACGTAATAGCAAACAGGCAAAATCTTAAGTTTCAATAATAGAAGTCGAAATTGGAGATAGATTCTTATAGTTTTGTGCAAGAGCTGAACTTCTTTCAATAGTTTTTGCATTGTAATACTACCTCTATTTCTTCACTTTCAGCTTACTTCACTTGACACTTTTCACCGGGTCAATTTGACCCGGTGATTTTATTAGGAAAACAATACCCGAATTGTAATCTTTGAATGATCTTGTGGAGTAAACTTAACTATACAATACTATGAAAAAATTATCAAAAATTATATCGTTTTGCTCTATAGATCACCGAGTCAAAGTGACCTAGTTATGGATTAGAGAGTCAAGCGAAGTTGAAAGAGAAGAAACAAAGGTTGTATGTATCATTTACATTTTCGGAACACAAGAAAAAAATCAAGTGATTTATGCATTTTGATGAGCTGGATGCTTCGATAATTGTTCTCTTTAAACAGTCGTTGACATTGAAGTTTCATGAATCAAATAGAGATAAGTTAATGAAATGCACACACAAATGAAAAAAAAAAAAAATCTTCAACTTTTATACACAGCTAGAGCGGGAAGGCCTTAACACAGCTCTCCTTTGAATCCAAACACGAAAGGTTTCATTAATATATAATTTGTCTTTTTAAAAAGTACTTCTCATGTTTCTTTTCTTTCTTCTCGATTCCACTTTTACCAATATTAATTGGGTCACTTTGATCTGGTGATTTGATGAGCAAAATAATACAAGAATTTGGTAATCATTTCATGGTGTCGTGGTTACGGATAAAAAGTCAAACGAGTAAGAAAGAGATGAAACTGAGGAAGTATGAGCTTCACAAGTTTGAGGAAAGTGAACTAACCTAGTAAACTCTATTGCACTTTATAAGCGTATACAATGATTCTGGAGAGCTAGAGTACCAAAATTAATATACCCATGGTTAATTGTTGCAGAAAGGCCCTGCGATGAAGTCCTTGCTGGCCCTCCTTGGTTCTGGATTTGAGAAGAGTCTCTGTAATAATAAGATTCGCACTCTCTGTCGAAATACAATTTTTAATAGTTACCTCAATCCCTAGTCACAGTGATTTTTCTATAGTGTAAATTGCCACATTGGTAGGCGTGTAAAAGATTTCCGAGTCCCTTCAGGTATTTTTTGAATGTTGGAACTCTTCCTTCACTTGAACGTACCCGGGTAGGGCAGCAACAACCTGCATACTAATAAGAGTAAAAAAGAAAAGCGGGTTCCGGAACCCGTAAAAGATAAAGCAGGGGGCAAATGAGGCCCGACCCGTTAGTGCTTACGACATCTTAAAGGAACAGTTCCACATATTATTGTTTTACATCGTACAAATTGTCGACAGTTTGGTGGATACTATCTACAAACAGATAGCGATATCGACCATGTAGTAAAACCAAACTCTACTATGGAAATGCTAAATCCTTAGAAAATATTGATACTTAATCAAAATCACTAAACTAGAAAAACTAGGTCTATTATCGTGCTTAAAACTTTGTGCATTTAGAATTATTCTCCTTCGTTTTATTGGATGAACAAAAGGGTGAGAATGTAGACATCTAGGGACAAGTGATAATTAAGATCATTGCAAGTTTCTGATAACCCCGTTTACGGTGTTATATTTATAGTTGAAATCCTACCATTTTGTGTGATTCCGGATAAAATACTTGAGAAATGGGCTATGATATTGAAGTGTTTTAGTACTTGAGCTAGTAGTGCTTATTTGATTAGTCCGGGCGTTTCTAGTTTATTTGAGCAATAATTGTCACATTTTACACCCGGTGCGTTCGTGTTGTTATTTCACAGGTACCGGAAATTCGGAGCTTGAATTGGAGTTGAAAACGAACTCCGGAATTGGGACGAAGCTCAAGAACAGTGTCAAGAATTGAGGAGAAACAAAATGCAGCTTCTGAGTTTGTAAGGTACCCAAATCCACCTTTCACCATTGCAAACCATCCATGACCCACAAATAAACCACTGGAAATAACTATTGCAGCCACCATTAACCTACTCCATTCTCTATATCACCTGCACTGCTACTATTACCACCAGCAATCAACCACTTTAACCAACACCCAAAACCCCAACCTGCTATGTCAATTCTACAAACAATCACCAATTAAACTACCACCTCCACATTACCTTCCCTATTATCACCATAATCAATCATTGTCCAATGCTCCAAATTGAAACACACCTCTTCACCATTAATCCACATTTAAACTTCAAACCCAAAACTTCCAGTACCATTAAATCACCTAGCAACAACCAACCTGCTACCACCATTTCTCCTCTCAACCCAATACCAACCTGTAACATAACCCAAACTACCTTCACCATCATCCTTTACCTGAACCCAATTCACCACCATGAACACCATTAATAAACCCACCTCCATTGCCGAATAGCCCCAGCCACAGTCGCTGAAACTACCTACAACAACTAAAACCCAATTCATCACCAATTCACTTCAATCAAATCACCTGAACTCAACCACATCACCAACCTACAAGGCTACAACCACCTGCTCTTAGTACACAACCCAGCCACCACAACCAGTACCTAACCTCCAAGACATAAAACCCACCAATTTAACCAACTCAAATAACCACCTGTAAACCCCTTGCAAGTTACCAAGTACATCAAAACCTTCACCACCACTGCCAATCAAAACCAATCAACCCACCTAATTCCACCATAACAGCCACGACTAAACCCAGCAATCAACAACACCATAACACCTCCTAACCACCTTAAACTCATCCATGAACGTGCAATCAAAACCTACCCACCTGCAACCTTCTCCAACCTGATCCAAATCACCACCGCAACAAAACCTAGCCATGGCCTTCTCTACAAACCACGGTCAAAAGCCAGAATCACCGCAAGAGCACCATAATCAGCGGCAATCAAGAACAGGAGAAGAACAGAGCAAAGAAGAAAACCCAGAAATCAAGAAGAATCAGAAGGAAAAACAGAGCACCGCATAAATCCAGCAGAGGCGAACGAAAGAGAAACCCAGCAGAATCAGCGAAACAAAACAGAGAGAAGAGAAGAGTAGCGGATGAAGAATATTGTTCCAGGAGATCGCACGATCACCTTTCCAGGTCGTGCGATCAGTACAAGGTACTTAGCCGAATTATGGAGCAAGAAAAGACGAAAGTTACTGTTTTTGGTGATCAGAGTCCTTGATCGTGCGATCAGAGTCAATAGCGAAGGAGATCGCACGACCAGGAGAGAAGGTCGCACGATCTGAAGAAAGAAAAAGTGCAGGTCTGAAAGGAAACGACGTGTTTTTGGGTTATAAAATAAAAACCTAACAGTGATGAAAATTAGAGGGGTGAAAGTGCAAAAACAGAGTTTTCAATCCAAGTGAAGCTACGGGGCTGATTTAGAAAAGAAAAGAACGATGGATTCAGGTCTCTCATTCATTCTACATAAGGGATTGACGAAGAAAAAAAGGACACACGGGAGGAGAGAGCCATCAACGAGAGAAGAAGAGGAGACGACGAGGAAGAAGACAAGCTTCACCATTAAAGCTCTAGTGTTTGCTTTTTCTTCTTCCTACCTTTCTTAATCAATTTTTATGGAGAAACTCTTTGTTTTTTGCTTATTCAACTATGAGTAGCTAAAAACTCCATAGCTAGGCATCTCGATTTGAGAACCTAGGGTTCATGTAAACGATGACTATTTTCCGGATTTAATCTTTGCTTCATGATTTCTTGATTTCTTCTATTGAATCAATTCTAGTTTCTTGTTTATGTTAGTAGTCCTAATTGAGTGACACGATTAGGAGATAAACTAGGGTTCAAGAACTAGGGTTTCACTCAATAGTCGATTCATGCTTAAAGTTAGCTTATTTTTATTCAATTGTTCTTGTTCTATGCTTAATCTTTAGTATGAATGGAGTAGCTACCCGGACATGCTAGCTAATTAGATGAGTGCACGACAGTGACTCAACCTAATTGTGTAGAGGACTTGAACATCAATCCCGTATCACTGAGACTGAGAAGAGGCGTGTTAGGATTGGCTAAATGTGGGTAGATTCGGTAGGTGAGATTCGACGGTTTCGTGCAACGGTGGACCGACAGGACCCGTTGTCGTGCATGTCGTTAGCCTACTAGAACGGACCGGTAGACACATGATACCGATAGGAGATTGTATTCTACCGTGAAGTAGAATGACTTGAGACCGATAGGAGATAGTCAGCGCCGTTACCCGGCTTAATTAGAATATAGTTAACGTGTTGCTCAGAAAATCCGGAAACCGTTTACAACCCTAGGTGATCAGCGAGATTGCCTAGTCCTCTCCATTAATTGATTAAGAATTCTTCTTAATTCCAGTTTATTATTTATTTCTGACTTTATTATAGCCACTTGTTTGAGGGTGGCAACACCACAAATTATCACTTTTTACTCCGGTTACCTAGTGAACTACTCTAAATTGTTAAATATAAACCTGTTTCGAGATTGTCCTCGAGGGTTCGACAACCCGGAGTCCTAAAAATACTCCACTCTTACTACTTGACCGTGCACTTGCGTAATACGCGTTAGTAATCCGCGTCAAGTTTTTGGCGCCGTTGACGGGGACAACGGTCAACACGTTTTTAGTTAATATTAGTTTAGTTTACTTTTATTTTTCTGTTATATTTGCTATTTTGATTTCTCGTTTGTTTTCTGACTTTCTGCTAGTTCAGGTACTTAGTGCATGCACAGGATCCCAAGAGATCTTGTGCCCCCACTAGTAGACCCAGAGCAGTTGTTCAGAGACCAAAGAAGAAGACAAAAACAGAGCACCATGGGCGAGCAATTGACCAACGCGCAACTCAATCAGCGGATGGAAGAGTTGTCTAAACTGATCAATGATCGCAAGGCCCAGACACCATACAACAAGTCTGGATAGGCTATTGTGGAGAAGTTTCAGTCGTCCACCTATGGACACAACCCGGCAATTGTAGTGCCAGAGATACTGGCCGAGCACTTTGATCTTAAGCCTGCAACAATTCAGACGGTGACCAATCAGTTCCAATTCTATGGGAACAGGGATGAAGACCCCAATGAATTTATTGGGAGGTTCAACGCGTACATAAAGACTACCAAGTACAAGGATGTGACAGCAGAAGCGTTGAAGCTAATTCTTTTCCCTTACTGTCTGAAGGGTGCAGCTGAGAAGTGGCTTCAGTCAAGAGCTCCAGATTCGATCACTACGTGGGCTCAGTGTGTGGATGAGTTCATGGCCAAGTTTTATCCAGTTCAACGGGTGATTGAGCTACAGGGTGATATTCTAGGCTTTCGGCAACATGCCGATGAAACCGTGGTGGATGCAGGGGATCGTTTTATGCATTTGATCAGGAAGTGCCCAAACCATGATTTCGGGGATTACAAAATTTTGCAGGTCTTCTACTATGGACTAGAACGTCACAATCAGGAGCTGATTAACAGAGAAGCTGGAGGAAATTTTCTGTACTCTGTTGACAAGGAAATAGCTTATGCACTCATGAAGCAGCTCGCTAAGCAGGACTCACAACTCTATGATTCCAGAAGATTACCGGCATTGCCTGAACCTAAAGATGATGAATGGAAGACTGGGATCAGCAAGATGGTGTCAGATTTAGCCAAGCATGTGTATCGGGACAAGAAGCCAGTTGCAAGAGTAGAGGAGCAGGAATTTGATTTAGCCTTGGCCCAGATTGCAAGTGAGGATGTGAACTTTGTGGGGGCACAAGGACCGCGGCAGAATTGGAACCAAGGGTACTACAGACCAGGCAAAAGAGATCATCCAGGTTTCAGGTATGGGGATCAGTCTGGAGCTATATACGCACCTGGGTTTCAGCGCATGCCACAAGCACCAGTGTCGCAGGCTCCACCACCGGCTGTTGTAGCGCCGAACCCAGAGATTTCTATACTCACTAAGGCGTTGACACAGCTGAGTAACAACATGAACGATATGACCACGACGGTCAATGCTATGTCTTCTGATTTGCAAGCCACGAAGACTTCTCTTCGTGCACTAGAGGTTCAAGTTGGGCAAATTGCAACGCAATTATCTCCTAGAGCACATGGTTCTCTACCATCTGACACAGAGAATGTGCGCCAGGTAAATGCCATTACCACTCGCAGCGGGGTTTCGTTGACTGATCCACCATACCCGACCCATGCTAGAGCTGAAGCGTCAAAAGCTAAGGAGCATGAGGTCTTCGATTCTAAGAAGACACCTGTCATGGTCCCCCAATCAAAGGGCATGACTCCACATGATGAGGGAAATTCCAATGAGGTATTACCACCACCCTCTTCTTCTAAAGATGTACATTTTCCATTGAAAACTATGAAGAAGAAGGATGACTCTGAGGAGTACAGGAGATTTCTCAATATTTTCTCCAAACTGCACATCAATATTCCTTTGATTGAGGCACTGCAGAAAATGCCTAAGTATGCGCGGTTTATCAAGGATGCAATCTATGGGAGAAAAGCTATGGATAACTTTCAGACAGTAAAACTGAATGAGCAGGTGAGTTCATGTGTCTTGAATGGGCTACCCAAAAAGAAGAAAGATCCAGGTAGTTTTGTTATTGAGGCTACACTTGGCGGGGCATATACAGGCAAGGCTCTATGTGATTTGGGGGCAAGTGTCAACTTGATGCCACTCTCAATATTTAAAAAGCTAGGTGTGGGGGAGCCTAGTAAAACCTGGATCAATCTGCAATTCGCATATAAGTCATCCAAGAAGGCCATTGGGGTGGTAGAAAACTTACTTGTGAGGGTTGGTAGTTTGATCATGCCGGCAGATTTTGTGATCCTTGGCATGCCAGTTGGTGACGTTCCGATCATTCTTGGTAGGCCCTTTCTGGCTACCGGTCGGACTTTAATTGATGTTGAGAATGGAGAGTTGATCATGAGGGTCAATGATACTGTGGAGACCTTTCAAGTTTTCAAACCGACTCCTCAGTACACTTATGAGGTGAAGCCAGACTTGCCATTTCCTGTGAAAGTTGTGCGTGGGATTTCAGAGCTGACACAGGAAGATCCGCCAGATCCTAAAGGTAAAGAATCGAGTGTCCAGGCGCACGAGGTAGTCATGAGTATCCGGCGCCAGAAGTTGGATGCGACACGACCTACCAAACCACCGTTCTGAGGCTCATGAGGTAACATGGTCGGGCCGTCGACCTTATATTACAAAGCGCTGCTTGGGAGGCAACCCATGTAGAGTAGGATGCTTTATGTTTTTTATTTATTTATGAGTTCTCTATATTTGACTATGAGGGGTGAGAGAGAGTGGACTTATTTTTCCAATCAGTGTGCAGGGACACAGGTACAGAAGTCGCACCAGATTCCCCTTCTTGATGTGCATGCTAGAGATCGCACGAAATTGGGGAAAGAAAAAGTCCCACAGGATTATGCATAAAAGAATAGAGAATTGCTAGAGGTCGAGGAGCGATTCCAATATGTTGGTTGCCACACGCATGAGAGGGCTACAATTTATATCTTAGCCGCACATCGGAATCCGGGCGCGTAGAGACTTCTCCGGAAATTGTCAACGGTCCACCAGACCCCTTCTTGTTGCAATTTCGCGGCAACGGTGCCCATGTAGGTCCGGGCACCCAGGTACCTCTAACACTCTCTTTCCAGTCTACGTTTTTGAGCGATGAATGTAGCAATCCACCGCCTACACATTTAAGCAATGAGTCCTCCTTCATTATCTCTAAATTCGTTGGGGACAACGAAACGCTTAAGTGTGGGGGGGGTTGTATCTATGTTCACTAGCCATGTCTTTGTTTGCATCGCCTTGTTACATATAGTTATGTGTTCATATTGTGTTGGTTTGTGGTAGGAGTGTGTAGTTTATGAATTTTGTTAGCACTTTTACATTATTGAGTCCCCTACCAAAACTTGTGTTTAATCGAGTTGGCCAAAAGCATATAGAGTTAGGAAATATTAAAAAAAAAATGAAAAAAAAATAAAAAAAAAAATTAAATTTTTGAGAAAGGGCAATCGAAGAGAGTGAATGTGGAGAGGGCTTAATGATAGAATTCCTTAGGAATATGAAAATCTGAGGTGAGGTAGACGCGAGAATCTGGAGTAGGAAGACTTATAGGGCTAATGCACATTAGAGATGCGAGTAGCTGCCTCTCAGACTAGTTATCCTACTAGCGCTACACCACCGTCACTTAGGTAGTCGTCAACCCTCCTCGTAGTGGCAACGGAACAGCTGTGCGAGTGATGTTTATGGGGGCCTCACGTCCCGTCTCCATCTCCTAGGTCCACTAGTTACCCCTATTGATCCGTTTACCCCTTTTATTCACAGCCTCTAGCCTAGGAAGCCTTTCATTGTGACTTTCATCACTTGTTAGAATGGTCCTTTCCTATGCGTCATGATAGAGGGAGTTGAGTTAGGGAGGTTCGATGAGGGTGAGTTGATTTGATACTTCTTACGTGGATTCTCTTACATGTCGTCTTTTGAGGGGATGTGAGGGTGAGTTAGAGACGGTAGCACACTTCGGTGTGGAGGTGAGTCGTGTCCTTACACCACGATCACAGGTGGAGTACCGTAGTGCGTGGTATTTCTTCCGCACGTCATGGGGTGGGGGTTGGTTGATCTTATAGGAGGCCGTGCTTATGCTTTAGTTATATTCTCTATATCTTAGGTGATGAGGAGGATCGGTTGGAAAAGCACATTTACACATTGACTACTGGGTTCGTGATTTGCTTTACATCAAGTGTGGGGGTGTCGACATCTATGTTACATCACTAATTTGACACATTCCACCCCCATGTTATCTAATTCTGATATTTGATCTCCTCGGATATTACTATTGTATTGTCGGCTCCATGTGCTTAATGTTACTGTGTGGAAATGAGAAAAAAAAAGGAGAAAAAAAAGAGTAAAATAGAAAGTGAAAGTGAAATTGAAAGGGAATAAAGGAGCAAGCTTGAAATTGAAGACCGGGGAGATTAGCTATTGTTCGAGATCACTTCTTCACATTTGTGGCCGCGAGAACGGCGTTGCACCAAGATTGAGGGAATGAGGGCCGGAGTAGTGAGATTCGGTGTGGTTCCTTGGATTTTGGTGAGGGAGTGTGAGAATCGGGTTTTGTGAGTAAGATCATGACGTCTAGGACTACGCTTCTAAATATCCTATCCTACCCGTCCTAAACCGTCAGCAATTTAACCCGTGGATAAATAGCTCGGAAGGTAAGTGCTAGGGATACGTTTGATGAGTGTGCGGAAGCAACATTTTTTGTGCTCGTGCCCGTTCTGTCTAACGAAACTGGCCGCAAGTTCTACCGATCACCAAAGTTATAGAACTTCCGAGGGAATATGAGAGCTTTATGACTTGCCGGTTTACTTTTGAGATTGCCCAATCTCTAACTAAAAAAAAATTGTGTTGTTTTAATTTTTGCATTGTTTAATATCGAGTTGCATTGTATAGAGCATGTAGATTGCATAGTTGTGTGTGTGCGTTGTTTGTGTCACGTGGCTAGTAAAACGTATGCAAAACGGTGGATTGAAATATCATAGTTTGAGGGATATTGTTTTTGATTTTGCTCGGGACGCGCAAAAAGGTAGTGTGGGGGTATTTGATAACCCCGTTTACGGTGTTATATTTATAGTTGAAATCCTACCATTTTGTGTGATTCCGGATAAAATACTTGAGAAATGGGCTATGATATTGAAGTGTTTTAGTACTTGAGCTAGTTGTGCTTATTTGATTAGTCCGGGCGTTTCTAGTTTATTTGAGCAATAATTGTCACATTTTACACCCGGTGCGTTAGTGTTGTTATTTCACAGGTACCGGAAATTCGGAGCTTGAATTGGAGTTGAAAACGAACTTCGGAATTGGGACGAAGCTCAAGAACAGTGTCAAGAATTGAGGAGAAACAAAATGCAGCTGCTGAGTTTGTAAGGTACCCAAATCCACCTTTCACCATTGCAAACCATCCATGACCCACAAATAAACCACTGGAAATAACTATTGCAGCCACCATTAACCTACTCCATTCTCTATATCACCTGCACTGCTACTATTACCACCAGCAATCAACCACTTTAACCAACACCCAAAACCCCAACCTGCTATGTCAATTCTACAAACAATCACCAATTAAACTACCACCTCCACATTACCTTCCCTATTATCACCATAATCAATCATTGTCCAATGCTCCAAATTGAAACACACCTCTTCACCATTAATCCACATTTAAACTTCAAACCCAAAACTTCCAGTACCATTAAATCACCTAGCAACAACCAACCTGCTACCACCATTTCTCCTCTCAACCCAATACCAACCTGTAACATAACCCAAACTACCTTCACCATCATCCTTTACCTGAACCCAATTCACCACCATGAACACCATTAATAAACCCACCTCCATTGCCGAATAGCCCCAGCCACAGTCGCTGAAACTACCTACAACAACTAAAACCCAATTCATCACCAATTCACTTCAATCAAATCACCTGAACTCAACCACATCACCAACCTACAAGGCTACAACCACCTGCTCTTAGTACACAACCCAGCCACCACAACCAGTACCTAACCTCCAAGACATAAAACCCACCAATTTAACCAACTCAAATAACCACCTGTAAACCCCTTGCAAGTTACCAAGTACATCAAAACCTTCACCACCACTGCCAATCAAAACCAATCAACCCACCTAATTCCACCATAACAGCCACGACTAAACCCAGCAATCAACAACACCATAACACCTCCTAACCACCTTAAACTCATCCATGAACGTGCAATCAAAACCTACCCACCTGCAACCTTCTCCAACCTGATCCAAATCACCACCGCAACAAAACCTAGCCATGGCCTTCTCTACAAACCACGGTCAAAAGCCAGAATCACCGCAAGAGCACCATAATCAGCGGCAATCAAGAACAGGAGAAGAACAGAGCAAAGAAGAAAACCCAGAAATCAAGAAGAATCAGAAGGAAAAACAGAGCACCGCATAAATCCAGCAGAGGCGAACGAAAGAGAAACCCAGCAGAATCAGCGAAACAAAACAGAGAGAAGAGAAGAGTAGCGGATGAAGAATATTGTTCCAGGAGATCGCACGATCACCTTTCCAGGTCGTGCGATCAGTACAAGGTACTTAGCCGAATAATGGAGCAAGAAAAGACGAAAGTTACTGTTTTTGGTGATCAGAGTCCTTGATCGTGCGATCAGAGTCAATAGCGAAGGAGATCGCACGACCAGGAGAGAAGGTCGCACGATCTGAAGAAAGAAAAAGTGCAGGTCTGAAAGGAAACGACGTGTTTTTGGGTTATAAAATAAAACCCTAACAGTGATGAAAATTAGAGGGGTGAAAGTGCAAAAACAGAGTTTGCAATCCAAGTGAAGCTACGGGGCTGATTTAGAAAAGAAAAGAACGATGGATTCAGGTCTCTCATTCATTCTACATAAGGGATTGACGAAGAAAAAAAGGACACACGGGAGGAGAGAGCCATCAACGAGAGAAGAAGAGGAGACGACGAGGAAGAAGACAAGCTTCACCATTGAAGCTCTAGTGTTTGCTTTTTCTTCTTCCTACCTTTCTTAATCAATTTTTATGGAGAAACTCTTTGTTTTTTGCTTATTCAACTATGAGTAGCTAAAAACTCCATAGCTAGGCATCTCGATTTGAGAACCTAGGGTTCATGTAAACGATGAATATTTTCCGGATTTAATCTTTGCTTCATGATTTCTTGATTTCTTCTATTGAATCAATTCTAGTTTCTTGTTTATGTTAGTAGTCCTAATTGAGTGACACGATTAGGAGATAAACTAGGGTTCAAGAACTAGGGTTTCACTCAATAGTTGATTCATGCTTAAAGTTAGCTTATTTTTATTCAGTTGCTCTTGTTCTATGCTTAATCTTTAGTATGAATGGAGTAGCTACCCGGACATGCTAGCTAATTAGATGAGTGCACGACAGTGACTCAACCTAATTGTGTAGAGGACTTGAACATCAATCCCGTATCACTGAGACTGAGAAGAGGCGTGTTAGGATTGGCCAAATGTGGGTAGATTCGGTAGGTGAGATTCGACGGTTTCGTGCAACGGTGGACCGACAGGACCCGTTGTCGTGCATGTCGTTAGCCTACTAGAACGGACCGGTAGACACATGAGACCGATAGGAGATTGTATTCTACCGTGAAGTAGAATGACTTGAGACCGATAGGAGATAGTCAGCGCCGTTACCCGGCTTAATTAGAATATAGTTAACGTGTTGCTCAGAAAATCCGGAAACCGTTTACAACCCTAGGTGATCAGCGAGATTGCCTAGTCCTCTCCATTAATTGATTAAGAATTCTTCTTAATTCCAGTTTATTATTTATTTCTGACTTTATTATAGCCACTTGTTTGAGGGTGGCAACACCACAAATTATCACTTTTTACTCCGGTTACCTAGTGAACTACTCTAAATTGTTAAATATAAACCTGTTGCGAGATTGTCCTCGAGGGTTCGACAACCCGGAGTCCTAAAAATACTCCACTCTTACTACTTGACCGTGCACTTGCGTAATACGCGTTAGTAATCCGCGTCAAGTTCCTCAAAACTAAGGGTTTAGAGTACATGGAATTCATAAAAGGCATAATACATAG
Organism: Linanthus parryae; assembly: GCA_023055425.1. Lineage (NCBI taxonomy): Eukaryota > Viridiplantae > Streptophyta > Magnoliopsida > Ericales > Polemoniaceae > Linanthus > Linanthus parryae. The sequence continues at coordinate 8,859,170 of JALGPY010000002.1, forward strand.
GATTAGGCAGGTACAAGGGATGGTACTAAACTACTAAAGATTTAATGAAGAAGCAAAGTGAACAGCCACATGATATCCTATAAATCCTATAAATACCCTACCTTGTTACAGTTCTAATCACCCTGCATCTTTATCTTTGAGAAATTTTCTTTCAACACTTTCCCTACTTGTATTTTAAGCTGTGTTTCAAGACTGAGAAAATGAGCTGCTCTGGTAGGAGATGTTCTGGTTGGAGCTCGGGCTCAGCGACACCAAAGAAAGAGGCAGTAACTGCACCTAAGAAGGAGCCGGTGATTACGCCAAAGAAAGAAGATGTCAAGGCTGAGAGCTTGAAGAAAGAGGCTGTTGTTTCTGCTCCTGTGGCTACTGTCAAGGCTGAAGAGAAAGAGAAGGTCAATGTTGGAATTGGTAGTGGAGAGTTTAACTAAAGATAATTCTAAGGGGTCTGTTACTTAGTAGTATGTGTCTAGGTTGAGTCTCTGGTTTTCCAGATATGATCTTTGTCGTTTAATTATGTTGATTCGAGTCGAGTGATTATAAATATATTTATTAAGATGAAGCCATCTGTTAAAGTAATTGAATATTAAGATTTAAGAACGTCAATAATCAATGAAAATGAGACTATTGAGTACACATTTCGTTCTTCGTATAGTGTCTTTAATTAATAAAGTCATACAGTAACACCAGAAAGTTCTTCAAAGTATGTTCCATTTATAAATGCAGTGGGTAGACGCATTTAGGATTAAAACATGCTACAATTAATTGTACATGAATCAACGTTAATTTATGGACTAGTTGATGTCTGAGTCACTCAGCATCAGAGTTTTCTGACATGTTATCCGTGAATTTCTTTATCTAGTTTATCGAAATAGAGAAGAAGGGGAGAAGAAGGGTTGTTGTTATGGTAGAAGTGATATGCATCTATTTCATCGCAAAAACCAACCAGAAAGGAGGTTGATGTGGTGGTCCCCTAGTTCAGCTGGCAAAGAGCCTCAGCGTAACATGATAGGAGGGAGTTGGAACCTTGTTCTCAGTAAAAACTACGAATCAAAACTGAGAACTTGGGCATGAGCTCCTTTGAAACCGATGAGTAAGCAGCTCAGTTGGCTGAGCACATTATGCAATTTACCAGGGGAGTGGTTGGGGTTCAACCTTTTTGAGGTTTATGTGGTGGAAGTGAAAAATTCATTTGATAATGTTTTTACGGCATATATATGTAAGTATTACTAGTGTAGTAGTATGCGATGTATAAATATTTATTATCAACTTTTTCTTGAAACTTCAAAATAAAAATACAAATTTACATAAACAATCTCTTGTCCTGTTTCCTGGTGTCATTCATAACTCTTTGCCTAAATACAACAGCTTCTATTTTTTGCCAATGAAATTTCTTCTTAATCCTTGCATCTCTATCACAAACAAGAGGAATTGAATCTGCTCCTCAAGGCATGAGCCCAATGTGGCGGAGCCAGAAATTGATGAGTGGGGTGGCACAATTTACAATTTCAGAGGTGCACTTGAAGTGGGGACACAAATTAAGTTTCGTTGGGGTGCACTTTTGTCATTTAAAGAAGGGCATAGATGAAAAAACTCAAAATATAAAGAGTATTCTACTAGTAAACGAAAACTTCAGGGGTGCACTTGCACCCCCGTGCCCCTATGTCCCTCCGCCCCTGCCAAACGCGTACAAGTATCCTCATCTTTATGCGTACAAGAATGAAGAAACGCATGAAACTGTTGTACTATTTACTTCTCATCTTTAACATTAGTTATTAGTTAAGACATCTTGCAGGGGCCATTATGGTCAGATCATAAAATTCGAGGACAACAATATTTTAAAACCTCACGCCAACTCTTAACCGCAATAGATGAAGAAGCCTCTTAAAGAACCCAAAAAACCCTAGTTGTATATCATCATCCTCTTCTTCTTCCTCCCCTGAAAAAGTCCTCTTCTTCTTCCACTACAATGAAGAATTCCATATACTTCCGGTTCGCCGGTCCACGTTACGGCGGCAGCGATGTTCCGGTCACATGGTACAAGATCGACACCTCCTTAGCGGAACCCCATACCACATTCGTCTCCCATATCCCCGTGGCTCTTCCCTTACCCACCAATGCCGTGGCATTGGGCTCCGTCGTCTACGTGCTAGGGTATTCGTCTGAACGGATAGTTTCCGGTTCCGAGTCCGGGTCCCGTGAAGTCTATTACTTAGACACGGCCTTACCCAATCCTCGATGGAGGAAAGCCCCTTCCCTGAACCGCCCCAGAGCCGGGCTATGCCTCGTCGCTAAAAACGGCAAGATTTATGCCGTCGGGCACGAAGAAAGCTACTCGTATAGAGAAAAAGCAGTCTATGACCGTGAAAGTTGGTGCGAGGTATTCGATCCGTTACTTAATTGTTGGAAACTTTTGTCCGGACCGGGTGACGACACACTAGCTAAAGGCGGCGGCGGTGGCGTCGATACGGTGGACGGAGTGATCGTGGAAGCCACGCAAGGGCGGTTCTGGTATGACGTGCATTGTAACACATGGAAGATGTTGCACCGGTTACAATGTACTACTAGATGTGACGGGGCAATTATTGACGGCATTGAGTACTACTTTTTTCGACGAGTTCATGGCCATAATTTGGGGAAAGTGAAAGGACAGCTATCGTTTCATAGGGCGGTGAAAGGGCTTGAGCGGCGAGGGGTTTCGCCGGAATTGTGGGAAACCGACGGACATGGTTCGCCGAACGCAAATTATCCGACGGCGTTCGTGGTTGGCGTTGGTGATGGGAGATTGTGCTTGGTTCACGAAACGGACAGAGGGCTGCATTGTACGCGGTTTAGGGTTTCTTTGCACTGCGACGAAGAGGAAGAATGTGAATTGGTGGCTACTATTGAAGCTTTTAGAGTTTATCCTGATCATAGGTACGATCCTTACAATAGGATTTTCTCCGGTAAACCACAGTTGAAATTATGTCTTGTAATTTGACTAGCTAACCCCTATTCAACATGTTTTTTTTCTTTGCAATCTTTTTTTTATCCATGTTAGTTTAATTTTGAGCTTTACCACACTATGCGGTCATAGTATTTTCTGAGGCTGAGAATCTAAGTAGAACAATTATTCTCAGTCAGGTTTTGCGAAAGAATTACCTCTATCCGGCGAATTCTAGTTAAATAACCCATTTCTTTCTGTTACTCTTGGTTGTGTCGGTACAATCTATGATCATCGCCGTTATTTAGCTTCCAGTAGAAAAGGATTCTCAACCATAACTAACAGAGATGAAATTAAATAAACAGGTTCATGTCCTCGTTCTTGTTATAATTATTTGTGGAGGAATAAACTGTATTCATCAAGTAAAAAGCCTGTACAGTAGTCCTATTTATAGCTATACAACATGTTAAATAAGGACCAAGTTCCTCACAATATTACATAATAGCAGAATGACCCATTTAGTTTACATATCATAACAGCCCCCCTCAAACTGAAGCTGTCGTGACAAGTGGAAGTTTGGAGACCAAGTTGCGAAAACGTCCAGGTGGATGAGACTTAGTATGAATGTCTGCAGTCTGATCTGCCGAAGTTACGTTTTTCAGATGAACTGTGCCGGCCCGGAGATGATGTCGAGTAAAGTGACAATCTATTTCAATGTGTTTCGTCCATGCATGAAAAACATCATTGTGCGCAATCTGAATAGCACTGCGACTGTCACAACACAAGGTGGTAGCAGAGGACTGTGGCATTCCCATATCACCTAGCAACCATCGAAGCCAAATGAGCTCCTGTGTGGCATCTGCCATCGCACGATATTCGGCTTCTGTGCTTGACCGAGCAACAACAGTTTGCTTCTTGCTGCACCAAGAGATAAGTGAGTCACCCAAGAAGAAACTATATCCAGTAGTGGATCGCCTATCAGTAGGATCACCAGCCCAGTCTGCATCAGAGAACCCATGAAGGATGGGAGTAGACTCAGCAGAAAAATGGAGACCACGAAACATAGTACCCTTCACATATCTGAGAATCCGAAGAACAGCAGCATAATGAGTCGAGCGCGGAGCAGTTAGAAACTGACTGACCTGATGAACAGCATAGGCTATATCAGGACGAGTGACTGTAAGGTACACCAGGCTACCTACGAGTTGCCGGTATCGTGTCGGATCAGATAATGGTGCGCCTTCCAAAGGGGTCAACCTCAAGTTGGGCTCCAATGGGGTTGAAGCAACTTTGGAATCATTCAGTCCTGCACGAGCAATAATATCTGAGGCATACTTGGCCTGAGAGAGAGAGTATCCACTGCCATCAGAAGTAACCTCAAGGCCCAAGAAGTAACTGAGAGGCCCCAAATCTTTCATCTCAAAATGACGATTTAGGGACTCTTTCAGATCAGTAATACCAATACAATCATCTCCCGTTATTATCATATCATCAACATAGATCAACAGAAGAGTAACTCCACGATCCGTGTGACGGATGAATAGAGCAGAGTCGTATGGACTAGAAGCGAAGCCAAGCTGTAGTACTGTAGAACGAAACTTATCAAACCAAGCCCGTGGGGCTTGCTTAAGTCCATATAGAGCACGACGAAGGCGACATACCTGAGATCTAGAAACCTCAAGACCAGGTGGTGGTTGCATATACACCTCCTCCGTGAGGTCACCGTTAAGAAATGCATTCTTAACGTCCATCTGAAACAAAGTCCAACGTCTCTGAGCCGCTACAGCTATCAGAGTGCGTACTGTGGTGAGTCGAGCCACTGGAGCAAAAGTCTCTTCATAATCAATCCCATATTCCTGTGTGAAATCTCTAGCCACCAAGCGAGCTTTATATCTTTCAACAGTACCATCAGAACGAGTCTTAATCTTATATATCCATCTGCACCCAACTGTCTTTTTACCAGGCGGTAACGGAACAAGATCCCAAGTTTGGGTTTTGGCCAAAGCATCCAACTCATCCTCCATCGCCTTCACCCATAGTGGATCGGATTTTGCTTCTCTATAAGACTGAGGCTCATGCTGTTTAATAATAGTACTCATAACAAAATCACGGAATCGTGCTGGAATTGTCTTCTCTCTAGTGGATCGACGCAACTCCACATCCTCATTTGGATGGGCAACGGGATTATCCATAGGCAGCTCAGAATTATCCATTAGTGGCTCGTCTAGGGGCTCATAATCATCATCATGCTCAATCACCGTGGTCGTAGATCCCTCAGAAGGAGAAGTTGTCTCAGGATTTGGTTCCGGTGCAGTAGGAGTGTCATGTAAGAGCTCAGACAGACTTGATGAGGGGTCCTCAGGGAAAAAATCATATGATGGATCAGTGAAGGCAGGATTATCAACCAATGTGGATGAGTGAAATGAAGAGACACTTGAGAACATTTTATGCTCCCAGAAGACAACATGACGAGAGATACGAAGACGTTTGGAAATTGGATCCCATAGACGATACCCTTTATGTTCAGTGCCATATCCAAGGAAACAACATACCCGAGATCGAGGTTCCAACTTGTTGTGTTCATGGGGTTGTAGGAGAACAAAACCAACACACCCAAAGACACGGAGATATGAATAGTCAGGAGGAACACCATAGAGTTTCTCATATGGTGTCATATTTTGTATGGTAGGATTTGGAACACGATTAATTGTATAAACAGCAGTGAGAGCGGCTTCCCCCCAAAAACGTTCAGGACAAGAAGATGATATGAGAAGAGCACGGACAGAGTCAAGAATGTGGCGATGTTTGCGCTCAGCACGACCATTTTGTTGGGATGTGCCAGGACACGAACGTTGAGGTAGGGTGCCTTGAGAACGAATAGCAGCAAGGAATTCAGTTTCTGTATATTCTCCAGCATTGTCAGCCCTAAAGACTTTAATGGGGCGAGAGAATTGAGTTTTTACCATGGCGGCAAAGTCAAGATAGAGTTGGGGTAGCTCAGAACGATTTTTCATAAGATATATCCACGTGTAACGAGTAAAATCATCAATAAAAATAACAAAATATCTAGACCCTCCCATAGTTGCATGAGGAGAAGGACCCCAAACGTCAGAGTGAACTAAGTCAAAAGGAGCTAACGAAACTGAATTACTTTTATTAAATGACAATGCTGGTTGTTTTGCAAGTTGACAAGGAAGACAATCCAAAAGATCAGACTCGACTGTTCCTAGATTTCCACTAGAAACAAGTTTCTTTATTACACCTGAAGAAGCATGACCTAACCTAGAGTGCCATAAACTGAAAGAAGAAGGAACTGTGGAAGCCAAAGAGTGACGAGACTCGACAAGACGCAGCGGAAGATGAAGATTGGTGAGCTCAAACAATCGTCCAACCCTACGACCGATCCCAAGAAGCTTCCCCGTCTGTGGATCCTGCACACGACAACCATTAGCAGAGAAATTAACATCAAGTCCAAGTTCACATATTTGTCCCACCGATATAAGATTCAAAGCAAGCTTAGGAATCAAGTATGTATCAGGAAGTGACAAACTAGCAGTAGTGATTGATCCACTATGTGTAACATGCATGTTTGAACCATCAGCAGTGTGGATGACAGGAGCAGGAACAGATGCAAATTTTGATGTAAATAGAGATGCATCAGATGTCATATGATTACAGCAACCAGAATCAAAGTACCATGACGAGTTACCTGAATTTGCTGAGAGAGCAGGTTTGGAACCTGCTAATGAAAGAATGCTTTAGAGAATTGGCTACCTCAACAAGATCTGGTTGTGCTGGCGAATCAGTGACTGCTGCAGTTGACATTTTTGCTTTGGGTTTACCTCCTTTGTTGTTATGTCTGTAGCCGCCTCCCTGTCCTTTAGCCTTACTACAGTCTCTAGCCCAATGTCCATACTCCTGACAATTCCGACATTGCAAAGCCGGACAAACCGATATGTGATGACCAGTATCATGACAATAGTTGCACTCCCTGTGATTCCCCTGTGAGCGAGACATAGGAGCAGATTGTGAACGAGAAGTAGCAAGCACCATGTCACTCTGCCTCTGAGGACGTAACAACCCAAGACGAACTTCGTCAGACAAAAGTTCAGCAACTGCAGAATCCAGAGAGGGAAGCGGCGTCCTGTGGAGGAGAGAAGAGCGAACAGGCTCATATGCATCATCAAGAGCCATAAGAAACTGAATAAGCCGCAAACGATCTCGATAGGTCAAGAACAAAGCCACATCATCAGCACACTTCCATTTCGGCTCGGACTGAGCTAACTGATCCCACGCGGCATGCATTTGAGCCAAGAATGCATGAATAGATTGGCCTGACTCTTGTCTCATTTTATTAATTTCCTGCATCTGTTGATACTGATGAGATAGGTCCGAAGTAGTGTACCTTGAGCTAAGAAAATCCCAAACCTCTTGGGCAGCCTCAAAGCGACCAAATTGGTTCCGTATGGATGAAACTGATGTATTGCCAATCCAAGTCATTATCTGAGCATTAACTGCATCCCATTCTTCTTGAAGATCTTCGAGAGTGACAGTAGTCTCAGTTGCAGGAGCCTTCGGAGGAGGAACTACAGTAGGCCTGGGAACTTTTCCCAATACCATACGCCATAATTTCTTACTCAGCAAAAAATTTGAGAACTCACGAGACCAAAGCACGTAGTTAGGTCCATCCAAAACAGTCAATATCGGCTTAGAAACATCGAATTTATCCATTGTGGCAAGTCACGAAACCCAATACGAGAGCAAAAGTCGAGAAACACGAATAAAGTAACCAACAAGAGCCAAGAACAGTAACTAGACGACCGAATCTTAAAAAATTGAGTCCGGAAACAGAATCAGAACGTCGAAAAACCTTAGGAACCGGTGTGATGAGGTTCAAATCGGATGAGCAAACAAGCCGAAATGTCCGGTCAAAGTTGTGTGCAATCTGGAACGGATCTGGAACAGCAGCTGGAACGGAACAGTCACTGTAGTGGCTAAAAACCAAGCCACACGGAAGCCACGGCTGAGAATCGAGCCGCACGGAAGGCGCGGCTAAGAAATCGAGCCGCACGGAAGGGACGGCTCAGGCGGAGCTGTCGGCGCACGCGGAAGCCGGATCGGAGCCGAGCCACCAGGCGGAGATGTCGGCGCACGCGGAAGCCGGTTCGAAGCCGCACGGAAGGGATGGCTCAGGCGGAGCTGTCGGCGCATGCGGAAGCCGGTTCGAAGCCGCACGCGCAGGAACTGGAGCCGAACCTGGGGCGCGTGGATCTGGGCGGGCGGCGGAGAGTCGTATTGCGACGGCGCGTGCGGGCGCGTTCGTGCTCCGATCGACGAGATTTTTCTGCGACTGGGCTCGGAATTCGATTCCGAATCGACTGGTATGGTGGGTGAGGACGATTGACGATCGTGAGACGGTCTAATCGCTACAATCCGAGTACGAGAAAACCAGAAAAGAAAACGAACGGGAAGAAACTCAAGAGCTGAAAGAACTGAAACCCTAGGATTGTTTCAGCTCTGATACCATGTTATAATTATTTGTGGAGGAATAAACTGTATTCATCAAGTAAAAAGCCTGTACAGTAGTCCTATTTATAGCTATACAACATGTTAAATAACGACCTAGTTCCTCACAATATTACATAATAGCAGAATGACCCATTTAGTTTACATATCATAACAGTTCTGAAATTAACAATAATGCCTTAATTTGAAAGAGAAAAAATGATTGCGCCCAAAACGAAAGAACATAATTTATCACACACTATATTACACTAGGCGTTATCCCGCACGTACGCGTGGGATTCAAGCTATATTAAATGAATTTTTCGGTTAAGTGCCAATGTCATAATAGGGGCTCAAATATATTAAACAAAATTTATTTCTAAAGACATTACTCTTGAACCTTTCTTACATACTCCCTCCGTTTCGCCAGATTCTTCAAAATTTCCTTTTTGAGCGTTTCGCCAGATTCTTCAAAATTTCCAAATATGGAAACTTTGATATTGGCAAAATACAACTATACCCTTTCTAGAAAAACCTAATTTTACATTTTAATTGGGCTTAACTAATCACAACTAGTAAACTAATTAGATTAATTAAGCCCAATATCTACCTAACCCAAATCCTACCTAGCCCAAACCTTATCCAAACAACTAGTATGTGGTCTGTTTTTCATTCAGCAGATAGAGATAGAGAGATGGAGGAATGGAGAGAGAGAGGGGGGAATGGAGAGAGAGAGGGGGGAGGGGATGGACGAACAGATGAAGAGGGAATCGATGTAGAGGAGAACCGATCGATCACCATCTCCTCCGACGCCAACCACGACGCCGCGAATCGATGTAGGGAATTGAGGATCTCCCCAACCACGACCGATCTGTTCTTGTGTCTGGCAGGGTCGTTTCGATGGAAGCGATGGTGGTTAGGTCAGTCGAACGCCGTGACAGCGGCGGTGGTTAGGTCAGTCGGCGGCGATGGCTCAAATCGGTGGAACGCTGCTTCGATGGCGGCGAGGCTGGTGGTTTCGATGGAAGCGATGGTGGTTTCGATGGAAGCGATGGTGGTTTCAATGGAAGCTATGGTGGTTTCGAACGCTGCTTCATCACCATATCTTGTCAGAAGCACATCTATCCCTTCCCCTTCTCTCTCTGCGTTCATTCTTCTTCTTCTTCTTCTTCTTCTTCTTCTTCTTCTTCTTCTTCTTCTTCTTCTTCTTCTTCTTCTTCTTCTTCTTCTTCTTCTTCTTCTTCTTCTTCTTCTTCTTCTTCTTCTTCTTCTTCTTCTTCTTCTTCTTCTTCTTCTTCTTCTTCTTCTTCTTCTTCTTCTTCTTCTTCTTCTTCTTCTTCTTCTTCTTCTTCTTCTTCTTCTTCTTCTTCTTCTTCTTCTTCTTCTTCTTCTTCTTCTTCTTCTTCTTCTTCTTCTTCTTCTTCTTCTTCTTCTTCTTCTTCTTCTGCTTCTCCTTCTCCTTCTCCTTCTCCTTCTCCTTCTCCTTCTCCTTCTCCTTCTCCTTCTCCTTCTCCTTCTCCTTCTCCTTCTCCTTCTCCTTCTCCTTCTCCTTCTCCTTCTCCTTCTCCTTCTCCTTCTCCTTCTCCTCCTCCTCCTCCTCCTCCTCCTCCTCCTCCTCCTCCTCCTCCTCCTCCTCCTCCTCCTCCTCCTCCTCCTCCTCCTCCTCCTCCTCCTCCTCCTCCTCCTCCTCCTCCTCCTCCTCCTCCTCCTCCTTCTCCTTCTCCTTCTCCTTCTCCTTCTCCTTCTCCTTCTCCTTCTTCTTCTGCTTCTTCTTCTTCTTCTTCTTCTTCTTCTTCTTCTTCTTCTTCTTCTTCTTCTTCTTCTTCTCTTGCTTCTGTTCTTTCTTCCTCTTTTGCAACTTCATCTTCTCTTTTTTTTCCGTCAATTCTGTAAATTCAAGATTTAATCTTGTGTTTTTGTTGATGTTAATTGTTGTTGCTGAAAATAACTGAAAATTGTTGAATTTGAAATTATTGATGGATTAATGCAACATCTATTCTTTTGTTCTTGTTCTTCTTGATCTATTCTTATTGAAGTTGTTTTCTTCTTCTTGTTAATTTCTGTTTAACTATGGCATGTTTGAGTGTTTTTGTTCTCTGCACAGAAGAGAGAGTAAGAGAAAGGGACGGTAAGAGTAAATTAATGAATCAACAAGGGCAATTTAGTCAATATGCCACCTTTCTTAATCCCCGTGCCCATAAAGTTTTTGAAGTATCTAATGAAACGGAGGGAGTAATTATTTTATATACTCGCATTCATTTTCTTGATTTTTTTTTCTTTCTTTCGACTGAACCTAGCTTCTTTAGCAGAAGGCACTTCTGCATTGATTGAAGTACATCCAACTTGTTAGAGAAGGAAACATCACATCCGCAGAAAGTAGGCACTCATGATTTTTGTCAAGATTTACAGCTTTCCCTATTAGTACCGCGAATTCTGTAAGTTCGCTTTTGGAGCAGTATGAGTCTTCTATTATTTATGGCTCTTCTAAAGTCAGCAATTGCTTCCATGAGTATTCAGAGGTTGTACGCAGTAATATGTTTAGATATTTGTAGATACCTGTACATAGTGCATTACACACAGACCAAGCACCATCCATGTGGCGGCCATCCAGAAGGTTCGACGGTACTCCGGTACCACTCAATCACTCCGTATATTCCCACTCATCCATATGGGGGCTGCAAGACAGGGTCGCCCGCGAAACTAACCGCGCGGGAGTTGTATGAACTTAGTGGCTTGGAGATTAGAGTAAGGAACGTCGCGCGAGAGCAACAACCACGCTTGCGCACGACCCTTGGTAACTGACTGAGAGATTTAATGACCATGTGTCCCATAAATGCGGGCGATCGTGTAACGGTTCCTACATATGCGGATAATCATGTAACGTTCCCTATATATATGGTCGAACGTGCCGTTACGAGGCGGATATCTAGCCGCCATTCATGGGCGCATTAACCCCTCGTAACGGTCACTTCCCTACTATATGCAGGAACGTTAGCCTTCTATGGCAGCTCTCCGATCTTTTGCTAGTCGTTATACTTTCTCTCTCTCAAGAACAGTTAACAATTGCTTACTCTTTCCCTACCCTAACCTACAATCTCTATGTGCTTTCTACTCTTGTTCTTGTCTCCTGTTACATGTATACACCTGGATCTTCGTCTAGGATTTCCTTTTACACTATACCAAACCAAAATTTGTCTCACATGATATCTTAAAACAACTTGCAAGCTATAAGAATTTGTATTACAGAGTAATACGTTTAGATTCTTGTAGGTAACAATAATATTGGGGGATATTTCAGTTAAAAATATGTTCAAGACATATGTCACAATGTCGTGAAAACTTCCTTGATGACCGACAAATGAATTCAAAGTTTAACTTAAAATCACAGTAAATATTTAGTTATGTCACTATAGTAACATGTTTACTCGCCTTCTATGACGGCCAGTGTTTTATGATTGGGTTAGTTTGGGGATATTTTAACTTCATTTTACTGAATATGACGTGGATGTATGTTTTTTAATTGGGGATTAAGTTAAGTGGGGAAAATCAGATAAAGCGATATGTAAAAAGCTAGAGGCCGATTTGTGGCGAGACGATGCTTGACACACCCAAGTTTTATGCGAAGATTGTTCCTCTATCGATATTAGCAGTCTTGTTGTGCTGGTCTATTTGTCATTCATATTATTTACCCAATTCGCTGAATTTATGGTGCTCTAATTTTTTTACATGATTCTCTTGAGCATTTCGTCGGTGGTGTTGCTGGAGGAATATAGACTTACCGGAGGTATGAGATAACACTATAGTAATGATCATCTTCAAAAAACAATAATGATCATGGAACATTCGTTGAGCAAGGAGAAGCGAAAAAATGCTAGATCCTAACTCCACCACAGAAAGATTTATTCAACCACCTTGGTTCAAAAAGTTGCTAGCTAAGTAAGTTTTTGCTCTGATTACTTGGCAAGGATGTGCACCATGAATTCAATTTGGTGTAGCAAACGTCGGTGTTGTCATGTAGAAATCGAAGTACTTGGTTTACCAAAACTTCTGGGGGAAATGGTTATAGAACTGAAATATTTTATCCTTTCAAAATTATCTTGCTTCTAAAAACTCCTTTCAGTATAGACTTGGGAGGTAGGATTCTATCAAACTAATACCTGATAAACACATGAATAAATTGTAATATTTGAATGATACAGAGGCTGAAGAATTGAATAAACATGTCGAGGTAAGCAACTGTTGGGCCAAAAAAATAAATCAACTAAACCTAAATCACATGCAGACGTTAACACAAACATATGATGAGATACAAAGTATGAAATAACCTGAAACATAGATGGAAAAAAATTGAGCAGCCACTTACAAGCAATCAATCCTAGCTGGAAACGTCCTTTCTCCCTACTTCCTCAGTAGTAGCTTTTCGATCGTTTCTTCTATGAAGGGAAATTTTCGATCGTATCTTCTGTGACGGGAAATTTGTCTATCTTAAAAAAAAAATGCTTCTCACATGTTTTTTTCAATTCCTTCTGAGCCAGACATCACCTGGAGCTCTCTCCATTTTGTCACTTTCGAGATGGCAAAAAAATTGAGCAGCCTCTTACAAATAATCAATCCTAGCTGGAAACATCCTTCTTCCTGCTATCCAAGTTGGGAGTTAGGCTTGTGCACTCACCAACTTGAGGGAGGGTCTTGAAGAATTGAAGGCTCATGGACTAAACTGGAATGAGAAAGTTACTGTTCATTTGGTATTTTCTTTACCAAATGAACATCGCTCTCATCTTGAGCAGATGTCGTTGGATCAGATAGAGAGGAGCTTCAGGAGCCGTTGGATGGCAACGTTCAGATCTTTCAAACACTTTAGTGGAACAGGGGCGTTTAGCCTTAACCGTTAATCCATGTTTTCTTTTGTTAAACTTTCAGTAAGTAGTTAAATAATTTGTTTTGATGACTCATCCTCTCAGACACATGGCGTGTTCTGATTGGTTGTTTTATTAACGAATGATGTCATTTTTTGCTATTTTCCTTTTCTTATTTCCATTTCTGTTTTGGGATTTAGGGTTTGTAACCCTCATTTTCAGACTTGAACTTTGAATCTCAATTGAGGCAATTTTCCTTCTTCTCTCTGAAATTCAATAGTTACCACTCTGATTCTTCTCTTCTCCATCATTTAATTTTTTTGACTCGTATCAGGGTCACTTTACCGGGTGATTTGGCACGCGAAACGGTACAATTGTTTGATAATTGTTTCACCGTGTTATAGAACAACTTTTACTCTACAACATCGTGAAAAAACTATCAAAATGTTGCATCATCTAGCTATCCAAATCACCTGGTCAAATTGACCCAGTGAATAGTGGTAAAAGTCAAGATAATAGGAAAGAGAAGAATCGGAGTGGTATATGAATAACATGCCTTAATGATGACTAGCAATAATTGTTTTTACAGCATTTTCTTCTTTTAAACTTAAATGTGCAATGCCACGTGCAAAAACTAGCTAGTATAGATAGTATAGATGTACATGATCGTAGCTGATAAATTCATTGACCTTGATACGAGTATGATTGCACACGTAAGCAGCTTGATTAACAGAAGCTTTAACGATAAACGGCAACAGAAGCCGACTATGATAACAAAGAGCATAACAGCAATGGCAATACCATTGACCTTGGATGCAAGCTTGGTGTCTTTTTGAGTAAGGGCGACGAATGAATTTGCGGTCTGCATGAGAGTGAGAAGAAGCAATATAATTGCAGCAACTGTGGAAGCAACTTTAAATGGAGAGCTGCAATAATCCCGGCTTAGTGTTGCCATCCACTTGCGGGGAGTAGCCTCGCGAAATTTGTTAATGTCCCGAGAAACATTGCCAAAACTGTAATTGTTGAACAAGGATTGCGGGGTGAGTTTGTTAAACATGTTAGCCAGAACTTCCCCTTCACCAGTGTAGTTCCGAATGACTCCACTCTTTACGAGGATATCGACATCTTTACCATTACTTATGAGTTCATCCATGAAGACAGCACAATCAAGTATGTAGCTCTTATCCTGGTAAAAATAGACCTCAAGGGCAATCATGTTCCTGAGCAAGAGCTCAGCAGAATTGTTAAAAAGGACTGATGGGATTTTCAAAACTCCATTTTTAAAATCCACATCAAGAAACGCTTCAATCGATGAAGTTGAAGACTCAAATTTCACACCAGCTTCCTGAAGTGCAGTTGCTGTTGGAATGGGCATATAGTCTTGATAAAGAACACTTGTATTCTGCTCTCTGGACGACGGTAGATGAAGCATCCTCACTAGGTCAACAAGATGCTTTGGTGCGGGAATTGAATTGTTTACTGTGTAACGGTAATAGCTCAACAAAATATTGCAAAAGTAATCCACCAAAAGCGTTAGAAATGGAGGTGGTTGATTTGTACTGTTTAGTGGGTAATGGGTGAACGCCATGTCAAATATGCGGTTAAGAACGAAGAATGGGAGCTGATTTTCGACTAATAACAAGTCCGACCTCACGAAATGGAAGAACCCTTGTTCTTCTTTATCAGACGAATACCTTAGGATGGACTCAATAATGAAACCGCTGTCAATAAGAATCATTTTAACTAATTCTTCACTGCTGAGCCCAATAGTTTCTTCATAACAACTCCTTACTTCCATTTCCATAATCTGTATTAATCGCAAACACCTCCCCGTGCTCATTGCCGTGCGGTCAAGAAATGCCTTTAGATACCTCATTTTGTATTCTTCCATGCCTACCAGTTCTGGTTTTCCCCAATGCAGAGGGCCAATTGAGACCAACTGTGGGGTATATGCCTTTTCATTTAGCTGCCGGAGTTTTGCAGGGACTCGAAAGATACAGTTGTCCTGAGATGTTTGGGGCAACCCTGCTAGCATTTGCTCAACAGATGTTACTAATTCATTGAGTGGAGCCTCATGAATTTGCTCAAAATTATCTGTTCACCAGTGAGAGAAAATAAATAGATGTTTCACGAGATAGGTAACTTAGTTTTCACAGCAAGAATTGACAGTTTTTGACTTAAATGTAGACATAAGTTCCTGATGTACTAAATCTAAAACGTACTGAAAAAATGATGAACGAAGTGAAATTGACAACTAGCAAAAATTCCTAAATCAGAAAATTATGTCTAAATTTCCATAAAAAATTCGGTCCATTTAGAAAAATCGTTAGTGAGCTAACATACAAAAGAGAAAAAATTATCACACCATCTTCAATAATACTGAAGAGAGTTTTCTCCATTATTATAATGGCAGCTACAAAATGATAGACAAATATATGAGAAGTTGTTACATGCAATTAAGCAGACTGTGAATTCACGTGCATACCACGAGAGTCGTCCGTAGATCGAGAGTCGGCATACTAGGATCCATCATCAACTGCAGCTGGGTACATGACATAAAGTATGTATGCGACTATGCGAGTACTCAACAAAAGACTGCGATGATTTGGAATTTAAAACATTCATGTTCAGATTACCAGTTGAACCACACACTCCAGTAATCGTAGCGGTAATGCTAAAGAACAAGACGACGCATTCAAACTCGCGGATCCAATACCCATAAACTAACTTTTTTGTGTTCGCAATGTACCAACAAAAAAGATAATTACATCAACTATCATTACAGTTTTTATAATTAAAAGGGCTTCATATTGCACAATTGGTATGTTCAAATCTTAAAAATATATAGGTAAGCACTCATTGTTCAATTCTTTTTTTTTTTTTTTTTCTGTCATTGCATCCCACAATTAATTACAATACTATGGTCACTAATCGCCAGCTCACAGTGGCGATATTTGCCAGCTGGCACTAATCACATATATTTAATATCGACACATCTTTTTCCGTCGCAATGACTTTTTTGTGACGGAAAAAGGGTTCTTAGAATTCGTCACGTTGAAATTTTGGTGGCGGATTTCTAGTGACGGGACACCAACAAAAGGGTACTTAGCAATAAGCTGAAATTACAATATTTTTGCATCTGGTGACAACCCTTTTTCTTACGAAATATTAAATGTGTCAGACACACCATTGTTTTGAGGAATGGCACGACAATGTCTTGCAGGCTCGAAAAGGCATGTGTCTCACTAATAGATTTGTTTTTCCTTTTCTATTCTCAGATCATGCATTTTTTTAAGAATAATATATTTTTTCTCTGGGCTCGAACCCATGACCTCATGCAGGAGCTTTGAATGCTCTACAACTGAGCGAGCACCCATTTGGGATCTTGTAATGCATCTTCAAATGATGCAGATGCATCATGTGCGGCTATATTAAAATTACAATAACATCAAAACGGGATTTATATCCATATCAAAATAACTTTCAAAACTTTTATCTACATTAATAGGAAGTATAACGTGTTGCAAATCTTTTATGCTCCACTTCATCCACAAATGTTACAAAAATTAATGCATAAGAAGATTGTTCATCATTGTTCATAAGGTGGGTGATTTCTTTGAGACTAAGTTAGTAGCACTATGAAGGAAATTGAGGTTATGATTCTTTACACTAGTACGCATATTTATTATTAAATATAAACCAAATTCGGATCCATTTCCGTTCGGATATAGATTTCATAATCATTATTCGATCCATTCAAAAGTGGATCAGACCCAAACTCGGTCTATTCATATTGTATCACTCGGATCTCTCATAGTGGCCGTATTTGTGGCAGGAGTAGTGGAGTTGGTGATATTCATATATGTCAACTAACTGAATATTATGTAACAATGCTAACGGTGTAATTTTACCAGTTTCAATATGATAGTAATATTACAAACGGAGGATGCAATCAGATAGTTTCAGAATAGGGGGTTGCAATCAGGTAATATTGATTTTTTCGGGGTATGCAGTATGCAATTAAGCCAAGTTGAATTTAATTTTCGCAATGAGCACAATTTCTCGGAATGTCCTATTTCATGGGTTAAACAATTGAAATGATTTTGGAATTCTGAATTGAATTTATAATGAAATTTGAACTGATTATCATTTCCGAGAGTGTTTCAGTGTTTGATGCATTTGAAGGTTGGGGTCACAATCCCAGCTGATGTTTCGTCACATGACTCAGTAAAGATAATTCCTTAGAGCTTCCTATTCATCTACATGGCTTGATTCACCGGAATGGCTATGGCCATAATCTCCTTTCCCCTTCCCTTCTATTCTTCTTCAACCGATCTCTCTTGTTCTAGATTTGGGATTTTATTTTTATTTTTATTTTTGTTTTTATTTCTGTATTCGGTCAGATTAATAGATTTTAGGTAATTTAAAGGGGTAAAATGCAATTAGTCAATTTTTGATTAACGGAAAATATGGAACTGCTATGTCAAAGACGGGCTTGGATTTGCTATGGTTCTAACCCGTAAGGTGTTGGTGCGGTTGGAATCCAGTGGCCAAGATGTAGCTGTTGGGTTTTAGTTGATTCAAACAAATTATATAAAAAAGAATTGACCAAACATTGTGCATGCATGTGCGTATGTGTGTTTGTGTGGCAGGGGGAGTCTTCATGTTTCAATTGGCTATGATTGGTCGGTAGTGTTTGTCTGGTGAGGCTCCTGTTGATGTAGTGTACTAGGAGACTTGGTAGAGTAGGTTGTTGCTAGTCTTGGTCAAAGGCGGGTAGGACGCTATTTGGCCGTGACTTCTTTTGGCAACAAATTATTTCCGATTGTTTTTGGAAATAATTTTGGACAGATTCACTCCTAATTTGTTTAGGACTCGTTTTGATCATTGTTTTGGCACCAAGTTTTGTACTAGTATTAATAGGTGTGTGCTTGTAATTGTTTTTAGCTTCTCATCAATAAATCGGGTTTGAGTTGGTCGTGGATGTAGCTAGTCTCAAAACTAGTGAACCACGTTAAATTTGTGTTCTTGATCATACTCTTGTTTTTTTTTTTTTTTTTTTTTTTTGTCTGTCACGTACTGGAATCCTAACGGTAGCAACGTGTAATATTAGTACACAAAAACTTCTCTCCTCACTTCCGCACGCACAACTTTTTCTCGCACATCTTTTGTTCTTTATTTCTGTAGTTCCTTTTCCATTGAAGACTTTCCAATTTTAGACGATTAGATTCATGTGGGCAGCAGTCTGCTCCTAATTTTAGCCCAATCTTTCATACTACCTTTGTTTCTTCTCTTTCATCATGTTTTACTTTTTGTCATTATTGACTAGGTCACTTTGAACCAGTGATTTTATTAGCCAGACGAGACAGAATTTACTAATCTTTGCATGGTCTTGTAGAATAAAATTTACGCTACAACGTAATGGAAAATTACCAAAAAATAACATCGTTTTGCAATCCAAATCACCGAGTCAAAGTGACTCAGTTACGGGTTGAAAATTCAAACCATAATGAAAGAGAAAAAACAGAGGTAGTATTCGTTTACCGACTGCTGAATCAGTCTAATCCACTGTCGGAAGTTAAAACAATTGGGGATCTATGAATTTCCACTTTAGAGCTGGCATCAATTGAAATAGATATGAGGAATAATTGACAATCGAAGAATGAGAGCCATAAACGAATCGTGTCTTGGCACGACTATCTCTCATTCGACGGAAAGAATTCACTCAACTACTGCTCCCTCAACCCAGTAACCATTGAAGCGAATAACTCAAGCTTGATGGAAGAGACTAAGAAGAATTCTTGTTATATAAAATTTTGCTCCTAAAGAGGCGGCGACTGAGCTTTTGTGAAGGTAAAGAAGTACGGGAGAGAACAGAGGATGAGAGGAAGTAGAGGATCTGAGAAACAGAGGAGAACACGCTCCTTACGTGCGTGAATGTGCTTTTGGAACAGTGATGACCTAATTTACTTGCTTCTCTCTGTTGACACGTGGGCGCATCACAACATTCCATCTATTGACCGGACGAAAGCCGAGCCCTTCAAAGACAGAGCAAATTACAGGTCACATATGTGAAACTTTTTGAAACTACATTTCATTTAAGAGATCCGATCCCATACCACATGTCAGTTAATTGTAATTTACCATATGAAAAGGATTTTGGTGAGATAAATTGGGTGGAAAGGTTAAACCCACAGTTACATTGTGCAAAGGAAGCAAAGGGTTGAGGGGAGATGAATAACTGATATGTAGATGTGTAGATGTGAGTACAAATGTCAGTGCAATTAAGGAAATGTCCGAGTCGGTTTGACCCAACTCGGATTCAGAAGATTTGTACTACCTCCGTTCTCTCTGAATCTTCACTGTCCCGTAGTCGGACAACTTTGACCCAGTGATTAGGATACTGAAACGATACAATTTTTTTTCATAATTTTTTGATGGTGATGTAGAATGAAGTTTAATCTACAATATCGTGCAAAGATTATCAAATTCTTGGATCGTTTTACTTATCAAATCACCGAATTAAAGTGATCCAGTCAATAGTGGTAAAATGAAAAGGGTGAAGATTCAGAGAGAACAGAGGAAGTAGATGCGAGTTCAAATGTCAAGTGAAATTAAAGATGGAAAAGTCCGAGTCGGGTTGACCCAATTTGGATTTCGAAGTTCGAATGTTAGTTCGACGATTTCAACATTGTTGAGGGTTAGAAAACACAATTCACACATTAAGGGGATAGATATGGATGGCATTTTCACAAGTGGGCGACCATGTATAAAATATGCGTCCTGTTATGAGACGGTAAGTAAGCACGACCTTAGACATTTAGAAAACAACATAAATACTTCGCAGAGAGATAGAGAATGAGAACAATACCTGCAACTGGAATAGCAGGGTCGTTCATCCTGTTTCTCTCTATCCCCTCCAAGCTTTGTAACTCCGCAGTAGGATATGATCAACACTCCTTTTCTTTTCTTGAGGACGAATTGATCAAAACATGGTGCCTGCAACATTGACAAACACAGCTCGACTAATATATAAGCAAGCCCCCATGGGCTCAAATGGTGTTATTTTACAAACAAAAGACAGGTAAGATTTAAAATTATTGATTGGTTGGTGTCATTGTAATGCTAACATGCTTCTCCATTAAACAAAGTTCTGAGGGCTCGTACGTTGTTGATCAACTTGATTCATAATTGTTTTTTAATTGTTTAGTACTAGAGCAGTTGATTTTAAAAAAGATGTCCGATGAAATAATTTATAAAATCGATTTGACTTTGGGCAAAGGAATCGACAAAGATAGGGCAACAACCGGAGGGTTGGGTTTTCACTGATTTGTGCAGCTGATCAAGATTAAGCTGGAGCATCTTCATTTGTTATTTCTTATCCAGCTATTAGAGCCCTGGTACCTTTCGTAGCATCTTGGAGCATTGGTGTCGTTTCGATTTGTTTACACAGAAATTAACGGAAGTCTACTTAATTAACTGTCATTTTGCTTTGTCTTCACGGGAGGAAGGACCACTGAAGGAGTTCAACCACCCTGTTGCCTTGATGTTTAATTAAGCAGTAGTTGCAGCAGGACATGACCTACAGGCTGGCAACTCGTGTTACTCGTCAAGTTGGTGTTTGGCCGTAAGCCACTCGATCTGAAATATGAACCGGCCTGTCTATTCGTGTATAAACAAACACAACTCATTTATTAAATGGATATCATCTTGTTGATTCATGTGAACCATTTGATTGATCATTAGTTAAAATTAAATTGATAATTAGTTTGTTTAACTGTTGTTTTCAAGCGAGGAAGTTCTGCCAAGTTGCCCTGCCTACTGTTGACTTACTCGGCCCGTTAGGGTTCGGAATGATGACGTGGTCAACCCTCTTGGGCTTGGAACTTCGTTTTTATTACCTCTAAAGGCTGATATTAATTATGATCTATATCTATACTACTCTCTAAAAGTGTGGAGATGTTAGTGTTTTAGTATTTTTAACAGTTTTTTTTTGCCCTTGTAAATCAATGCTACTCTCTAAAAGTGTGAAGATGTTTTAGTGTTTCAGTGTTTTAACAGTTTTTTTGCCCTTTTAAATTAGCAAATTTACACTAAACCCATTTCTGAAGAGTTGTGACTATTCAAATTTGATATGTAATTTACAAACAGTTTTAATTGAGTTTAAACATCAAAGTTTGTGACTATTCAGTTCGTGCTATTTCTGACGCGTATCTTCGTCATAACTGAATAGTTGCGACTCTCCAGATTGTTCCCCTTTGAATGGGTATCTTCACCATTATAAAAGGAATTGTTCAGTACCCAAAATTTTCACCATATGTTGCCAACTCTCTCTCTCCCTCATTTTCTATCAATATTTGTTTTCTTATTTTGATAATTTGGCGATCAAATTTTGAGACTGTAGAATACATTATAGGCTTAGCAAGGCCCAAGTGGACAGCACTATACGACTTAAGGGGCGAATGAGATAGGTATCGTTGGAGACGTTTTTCCAAACTCATTTGCATCGTTGATGGGCATATAGGTCTTAGGAATATTTTTAGTATGTCAAATTATTTTGCACACATTTTATTTCTCACTTAGTTGATGAGTTTAGTACATTACTCATCAACTTCAAAATATTACGGTACTTCTTGTCTTGATTTTTTCTTCAGTTTGATTATATATTCTTCATTAGTCCTATTTGGTGCAACTTATCTTATCTTATCTTCTATATCTTATATATAATATAAAAGCGGAAAAGTCCTGAGGTGAAATCACGTTTTGTCATTTGTCTTTACTTAAGCATTATGAATATGATATTTGTAATCTTACGTGTCAACTTTCTCATAATCAACCAATGAGAAATTGACATGTACTCATCGATTGCTTTGTCATTATGATTTTAAGGTTACAATTGTAGTTTGTAACTCATGAGCAATTAATAATCATTTTAATACTATAATAGTAAATTAGTATTGAATGTCAATCTCTGATTTTATGACCCAAATATAAATGTGTTTTATATATTAGTGTAAATACATATGATGATAGCATAGAAATTAAAAAAAAAAATTATTAAAAAACAAAACGCACCTTTATGATCTTTTGTTATGAAATATGTCCCAAATATAAAAACAATATAATAAGATAAAGTAGTTTTTATGACCTGAATATTAATATATTTTAGATATTAGCACAAAATGTAAACGATAATAGCATAAATAATTTAAAAAATTATATAAGTACGTGATCTTTAGTAGCATTTCTTATTATTGTTTAAAAAGAATTATTCTTCAATGAATTTTTAGTTGATGTATATCATACAGGATTAAACTTTAATAAAAAGTATAATGATCTTTTATTTAAATTAAATATGAATTTAAATAAAATTGTAAGAATTGGTATTCTTCAAGACATGTTGGGAGGGTGGGTGTCACTAGAAGTCTCTCTGAGGTTGTTCATGAGAGTATGAATGATTGCGTAAGTTATTGCCATGGTATCATCAGGGCATGTTTTCAGGGATTTGAAGATTCTGAGTACTCAAATTTATATGGGTTGGTATGGTATTGGGTTGCATCAATCCTCTTTCATCAAATCATGGCGTGTAGTTCCTACATAGCACCTCTGAATGATGATGAAGGTTCTCTCCACAATGAGATCGGGGAAACTGTCCGAAAGAAGTCAGAAGAAGCTTATCAGCTAGTCTTATTGGGAAGTTCCTCTCCGATCAACCCATTAAGGAGAGAACGATGATGGAGGTACTTAAGAGAATTTGGTTGAGTAATCGTCTGAATCGATTTCAAAGTAAGGGGATAGTATAATCATCTTCAGATTTGGCTCTCTCGCATTCATGGAGAGAGTGATTGCGGTAGGGCCATGGTCCTTTGATAAAGTGGTTCTTGTTGTGGAAAAATGGGATCCGACCATTGCACCAACAAAGTATGTGTTTTCGGAGGTTCCAGTTTGGGTCCAGATTCATGGCCTCCCAACCAACTACTGTAGTTAAGATGTGGCTTCACTGGTAGGTAATGGTCTTGGGCCGGTAATCACGGTAGGGGTCTAGAATGATGAGGAAAGTGGCAATGCGATGGTCAGGGTTAGGGTTAAATTCCCTATTTCCAAACCTCTCCGAAAGAAGGCGTCGGTGGCGATATGTCGACGTGAGACGTGTATGGTTGAGTTTCGCTACGAGCGCATCATTGCGGTTTGCTTCAAGTGTGGGAGAATCACCCACCAAATGAGTACTTGCCCTATCAGAGGACTCAAGGAGATGGTGAACTCAACTATGGATCCTGGCTGATTCTTCCATCGGTTTTCAAGGTGACCGGTGCCGGCAAGAGGGTAAACCGTGCCAGCCGCGTAGCCCCCGCTCCCGGAGTTCAGAACGTTACCTCACTCGTAACAGAAACAAGCAGAAGCAATTAATGCAGCCAAAACGGACGACACAAAATTCCAGCTAATGATGGTGATTCAGATTTGGAGGACGCGTTGACAACGACTGAGATGGGAATTGATGCGGGTTATGAAGGAACATTGATGGCGCATTGAAGGGTTATTTGACTATAGAGGAAAATCAAGTGAATGGAGGCGGTTTCATGAATTTGACTATGAATCCGGTCCTCAATGAAGATTTTGAGCTAGTTGGAAAGGAAGGACAGGGGTCAGGCTTGACAACCAGCTGTTGTGTTTGAAACTCGATGGGCCGGGCCCAAAGCCTAAAGACATGCCTCTCAGCAACCTGAACATTCCCATAACAGGCCCAATCATCTTCACTGCTTCTGAGAAACCTACTGCCTCGCCCAGAGTTTCTAAGAAGTTTCAGAACTCCCCCAAATCGCCGGCAAACAAGGGTGAATGCGAAGGGAAGAAAGGAAGAAATCTGGCCGAGTTACGTGCTCAGATTCGTAGGGGAAAGCAGAAGGTGGCAGTGGAGGCGGAAGAAGACCCAACCCAGATGAAACAAAAAACTGTTGAAGACTTTGTTGAAACCAATTTCACAATTGAATGCCAAGATGTCGGGAACGAGCTAGACAAGATATGACGGTGGAAGCGCCTGAAGAAACTGGTCAGGGGGATGATAGAGAACTCAGTGTGGAGGACAATGCGGAGGACCCAGTTAACCAAAAGATATCGGCGGTTAGTGCTGAGCACCACCGACGGGATCAATGATCGGCATAGGATGGAACGTGCGAGGATTGGGTAATCCTTGTGCATTCCTTTCCCTCCGCGACCTTGTCACAAAGGAGCGGCCCAAATTCGTTTTTTTGATGGAAACTAAAAAACCATTCGAAGAAATGGAACATGTTCGAGTCAAGTGCAATTTCAGCATTGGGCGGCATGTTAGTTGTCATGGCCAGGAGCGTCAGGGTGGTTTATGTTGGAATAGATGCCCTAGAGGCAATCTAATATTTAGTATGAACATTGTTATTGGCTAGAATATTCATTTATTATATATTGTGATATTTAATGTAATGAAGTCCTTAGATACAATGTGTTGTTTATCTTAAATATCCCTAGTCCACTATATTGATTAATAGGACGATCAAATATAGACTAGTATGTGTGTAGATTGATATGGAGATATCAAGTCTGACACATAGGTATGCATTAGGAGTAATGGCATACTGGATTGACCCACAACGAGAAGGATACATTAGATTATGTTAAGTCACAATCGCTTCTCAAAGTGCTAATATAATTGCAATCCTTAGACTTGAAGTCACTAGATACTCTAGTTGTGAAATATCGTGCTTTGATGTTATCAAACGTTACACCATAACTGGGTAATTATAAAGGTAGTTATCGGGCATGGTAGGAAGCAAGCTTGAGATCGCAGTGATGTAGAGAGGATTTTTCCTTCCCACATAATGGGAGTAAATATCCACGGCCACTCGAGGGATGAGGCTTATTGAATGTCTGGCCAGACTCAGATAAATCAATATGGAGATATTGATGTTATCTGCTGCGTTACCTACGTCAAAACCCAACAGTGGTATCAGAGCCACATGTCGTAGTGCATAACATGATTTTATGTCTTACGATTTCAGTTTATACACCGTATTATTGTTATTACGCGAAAACTGAAATTAATTGGCATAGTAGATGCAAATTGAATTTGATTCAATATAAACAAGATCTAATTTAACATTGGATGTTAGAATTGGTGAGTTTAATCACACGGGATTTGAATTATTGGAATCTTGAAAAATTAGGGTTCATGGGCACATAGTTTAAAAGGAGTTTCCAATTATGGAAACAATTTTATGGAAACATCCATAAAGGAAACAACAATGCTTGTGCAACAAGGAAGAAGGGAACGAGGCTAGGGCTGAAACCCTAGCCGTCCGCCCCCTTCCTTGCGCGCCAAGCAAAAGCCGCAGGTCACATAGGGCGGCCAGCCTTGGGCCGGGCCCAATTGGCGGCGGCGGTCCTTGGGGTTCGACCTAGGCTTAGGTTGGACCCCTTGGACCGTTGTAACCCTAATTACCCAATTCAATTAAAATTGAACAAGCGCGTTAAAAATTGGTTTTCTAACTGTATTATGTGCTTTGTTGCATGGTGGATGGATATGGCCTAGGTTGTGGATGTTTATTGCTTTGTGGTTTGGTTTATGGCCTGCGAGCTGATCAAATTAATGTAATAATTAATTAGGTTTTACGGCCTGCGAGTCGTCTTTTCTCCTCGACATGTGAGGCTTTTATTATTTATTTATTCTAAATGTTAGGCTAGAATTAGAAATATTTAGATGATAGCCAAGAGCGCATGGAGAAGAAGACCGGAGGACCAAAGAAGCCAAAAGACAAAGAAGACACTCCCTAGGCGCACGGCTATGGTGGAGCACATGGAAATGAGCTTGTCACTTTAGGTCAATTGGATATTATCATTGGCTTCATAATATCTTAGTCTAGGGTCCATATCCATGCCACATTTTTTTATCTTGTGGATGTTTATTATTTATGTCATCTTATTTATTTTTGTATGTATGGCGATACTAGAAAAACGTTAACAAGATAATAATAAACAAGGATGGTCTTTTATTATGGCATGCCCAATCCAAATAAGTAGATCATGTTGATAACAAATTAAGAAAATTAAATTCGTCAATTAAATATTGCGTTTTGCCTTCTCTTGCCAAAACACCCTTCATGATCAAGGTTTATTAAAACTCGGGCTTGCCAAAGCAAGGCGATTTTAATTTACCATGATGTGTTGAGGACGAAACAGGCTAGTAATTTGTGTATGTTGAAGCAAGAGGTTGGACGCAACTGGGTAAGACTCAATTGGATTGATGAGCTTAGAGGCATGACAATTAGGCGTTATCCATGGGATAAAGAATAAAGAGTTATTCACCTAATTGGACCAAGAGTTGCAAAATGATGCAATTGGAATGGTTCCTACCTAAATAACCTATTCTTGGGTGACTTGCCAAAGCAAGCTCAAGAACAAGTGAAAAAGGGATCTTGGACCTACTAGAAAATATTATGATATTTTCCGCATTAATGGTGAGGGCTATTAATCCGAGAAAAATAGTGGGAGCTATATTTGATGATCTAGCCATTGTTGAATATAGTTAAATTGTTCAAAATACTAAAATTGCACATTTCTCATTTTGTAGAATTCCAAATGGCAAACAACAACGCATCGACTACATCCCTACGATCTGTCCTTGAGAAGGATAAACTGTCTGGAACGAATTTCCTTGACAGGTACAGAAACTTAAGGATTGTCCTTAAGAAAGAAAAGAAGCTATACGTCTTGGACACTCCGATTCCAGCCCCACCATAAGATGATTCTGTTCTAGCGGATGTGAGGGCATGTCAGAAAAATATTGATGATTCTAATGACGTGACTTGCTTCATACTTTGCACCATGACTCCTGAGCTTCAAAAGCAGCACGAGAATATGGAAGCATATGATATGATCATACACTTGAAACAATTGTTTCAGGAACAGCCAAGGCATGAGCGCTACGAGGTGTCTAAAGCATTATTCAAGAGTAGTCTTGCAGAGGGTAATGCAGTAGGGCCTCATGTGCTCCGAATGATCGGGTACATAGAGAACCTTGTGAGACTGGGATTCTCACTAGGCCAAGATTTGGCAACCGATCTTGTCTTGCAATCATTGCCTCACATTTATAATCAGTAAGACTCTGGCAGACTTGTTGAACATGCTAAAGACAGTGAAACAGAGCGTCAACAAAGGCAAGGGCAAGGCCATAATGATGGTGCATAGGAATAAGGGAAAAGGAGTTGCCTCTACTTCCAAAGGAAAACGCAAGAAAGTTGCGAAATCCAAGGAAGCCCTAAAGCCTAGTGGAGGCGTGGCTAAAAGTGAATGTCACTACTGCAGCCAGCCGGGTCACTGGAGGAGGAATTGCCCTAAATATCTGGAGGATAAGAAGCTTGGAATAGTGATTCCACCACCACCAGGTATTTATGTTATTGACGTCAATATTTCTATTTCTTCATCGTGGGTATTGGATAGTGGATGTGGTTCTCACCTTAGTCGAAATGTGCTTGATTTGAAAAGAAGTAGAAGATTGGCCAAAGGGGAGATAGATATCCGCGTCGGGAATGGAGCAAAAGTTGTTGCATTAGCTGTAGGCATTTATGAGCTATCTTTGCCTTCTGAACTTATTTTAGAATTAGACAATTGCTTTTATGTGCCTGCTATGAGCAGAAACATTATTTCCGTTTCTTGTTTGGACGAGAAGGGTTTTTCTATTTCAATAAAGGACAAGTGTTGCTCCATTTATTTTGATAGTATGCACTATTGTAGTGCGCATTTGTCTAATGGATTGTATATCCTTGATCTAAATAGTCCAATCTATAACATAAATACTAAAAGGATTAAAACTAATGATTTAAATCCTACATATCTATGGCATTGTCGTTTAGGCCATATAAATGAGAAACGCATATCTAGAGTCCATAAGAATGGACTTCTAGACTCATTTGATTTGGAATCATATGAGACATGTGAATCTTGTTTTTTAGGAAAAATGACAAATTCCCCTTTCAATAAGAAAGGTGAAAGGACTATTGAGTTATTGGTTACACTCCTGCCAGAGGTAGTTACACATACTTCATTACGTTTATTGATGATTTCAGTAGATATGAATTTGTATACCTCATGAAGGACAAATCCGAATCATTTGCATTGTTCGAGGAATTCAAGAATGAAGTAGAGAAGCAACTTGGTATAAGTATTAAGGCTCTACGATCAGATCATGGAGGGAAATACTTAAGCCAAGAGTTTGATGAGTATCTTAGAGAGTGTGGGATAGTATCCCACCTCACTCCACCCAGAACTTCACAATGGAATGGCGTGTCCGAGAGGAAGAATCGCACACTATTAGATATGGTGCGATCTATGATGTCTCAACAGATCTTCCGATATCCTTTTGGGGACATGCTCTAATGACGGCGGCTTTTACCATTAACCGTGTTCCATCCAATTCGGTCATGAAGACACCATAAGAGATATGAATTGGGAAGCGTCCCATAGTATCGTTTATGAAGATTTCTATCTAAAAAGTTTACAAACATACAAGCTCGGGCCCAAAGCGGATAAGTGTAAATTTGTGGGATATCCTAAGGAAACTAAAGGATATTACTTCTACAATCCCACCGAGAACAAAGTGTTTGTTGCTCGGACCGGCGTGTTTCTAGAAAGAGAGTTTGTCCCTAAACAATAAAGTGGGAGGGCTGTAGAACTTCAAGAGATTCAAGAACCACAAATCACGGAACCGATGATGGAACATGAACAGAAGCCACAAGCAGTTGTGGAAGAACCTGTTCAGGTAACACAGGAACACCGTAGATCAGGTAGAGTGCGTCATGATCCAGAGAGGTATGGACTTCTCGTGACTGAGCCCGGTGACGTACCACTCATGGATGATGAGCCTGCGACCTACGGGGAAGCCATGAAAGGCCCACAATCTAAGAAGTGGCTAGAATCCATGAGATCCGAAATGGATTCCATGTACACCAACAAAGTATGGACTTTGGTGGAACCACCCGAAGTGGCTCAGCCCATAGGGTGCAAGTGGGTCTTCAAGAAGAAGACCGACATGGATGGAAAAGTAGTTGCCTATAAGGGGCGATTGGTATCCAAAGGTTATAGACAAATTCATGGTATTGACTATGATGAGACCTTTTCACCAGTCGCCATGACTAAATCCATTTGAATCCTACTTGCCATTGCAGCATACTACGACTATGAGATTTGGCATATGGATGTCAAAACAGCGTTCCTTTATGGGAACCTCCTCGAGGATGTGTACATGACACAACCGGAGGGTTTTGAGGATCCAGAGAATGCCAACAAAGTCTGTAGCTGCAAACATCAATTTATGGATTAAAGCTAGCTTCTAGGAGTTGGAATCGACGTTTTGATGACGCGGTCAAAGAGTTTAACTTCATCTAGAACGAAGATGAGCCTTGTGTTTACAAGAAGGTTAGTGGGAGCTCTTTAGTATTTCTGGTCTTGTATGTGGATGACATACTAATCATTGGCAACGACATTCCTACTTTGCAATCTGTTAAAGATTGGATAGGAAAGTGTTTTCCAATGAAGGACTTAGGGACGCAACCTATATACTTGGTATAAAGATCTATAGAGATAGATCTAGAAGGCTGCTCGACCTAAGTCAAAGTACATATATAGACAAGGTGTTGATGAGGTTAAACATGCAAGATACCAAGAAGGGATTCTTGCCCATGTCGCATGTAGTCACTCTTTCTAAGAATGACTGTCCCTCCAATGAGATTGAGAAGGACCGCATGAGTAGGATACCCTGTGCTTCGGCCATAGGATCCATCATGTACGCCATGTTGTGTACTAGACCAGACGTATCATACGCGTTGAGTATGGTGAGCAGATATCAGTACAATCCGGGTGAGAGTCACTGGATTGCTGTCAAGAACATCCTAACGTACTTGAGAAGAACTAAGGATGCGTTCTTGATAATTGGAGGTAAGGAAGAGCTAAGTGTAATGGGTTACACTGATGCAAGCTTCCAAATCGAAAAAGATGACTACAGATCGCAGTCTGGATACGTGTTTTGCCTGAATGGAGGAGCTGTGAGCTGGAAGAGTTCCAAGCAAGGGATAGTTGCTGATTCTACAACAGAAGCTGAGTACATTGCTGTTGCAGAAGCAGCAAAAGTGGCACTTTGGATAAAGAAGTTTATCACTGAGCTCGGTGTGGTCCCTAGCATCGTGGATCCCATAGAGTTGTACTGTGACAACTCCGGGGCGATCGCACAAACCAAGGAACCAAGATCACACTAGAAATCAAAGCATGTACTTAGGAGATTCCATCTTATTCGAGATATGATCGATCAAGGAGATGTGAAGATGTGCAAGATTCCAACGGATGGCAATCTTTCAGATCCGCTCACAAAACCTCTTGCGCAGCGAAAGCATGAAGGGCACGCCAGATCTATAGGCATACGAGATGCGCCAGATTGGCTCTAGTGCAAGTGGGAGACTGTTGGAATAGATGCCCTAGAGGCAATCTAATATTTAGTATGAACATTGTTATTGGCTAGAATATTCATTTATTATATATTGTGATATTTAATATAATGAAGTCCTTAGAATGGCATACTGTATTGACCCACAACGAGAAGGATACATCAGATTATGTTAAGTCACAATTGCTTCTCGAAGTGCTAATATAATTGCAATCCTTAGACTTGAAGTCACTAGATACTCTAGTTGTGAAATATCCTGCTTTGATGTTATCAAACGTTACACCGTAACTGGGTAACTATAAAGGTAGTTATCGGACATGGTAGGAAGCAAGCTTAGAGATCGTAGTGATGTAGAGAGGATTTGTCCCTCCCACATAATTAGAGTAAATATCCACGACCACTCAAGGGATGAGGCTTATTGAATGTCTGGCCAGACTCAGATAAATCAATATGGAGATATTGATGTTATCTGTTCGCATAAGCATATTCCCAGGATCGAGGAACTATGGATTGGATATACGAGTGTGACTATTTATGTCTCGTTTCCAATCCGGATATGGAGACAAAGGGATAGTGCAATATGAGATATTTGGCACAAAGGTTTGTCGGGATCACTGACTATTTCCATTAGTTGGGTGGCATGGATGTGTAGCTAGACACCGCTCCATGTTAGTAATAAGTTTCTATCAACTAAGTAGAAACCTATGGGGTCACACATAAAATAGAGTAGAGCTAGATTTGGGATTAATTAATATGATTAATTAATGAGAAGGATCATTGTGCAATACCTTGCAAACTTAGTAGGACTAATATGCAAGGAAGGGACTTATCCAAGTTCATGTAGAACTAGGAGGGACCTTTATGTAGTTAACAAGGAATTGTTGGACTATATAAAGGATGCTCTAGCTTCCTTCCCACTTAAAAAATTTTTATTAGACATAACACAAGAAAGTGGGAGAGAGTAAAAGAGAGAGCAAGACAAAGCTTAGAGGCCGCCGCCCCTAAGCCCGTCCGCCCCCTTTCCGTCGGCAAAAGAGAGGGCTGAACCCTCTCTTCTTCCCTTTGGTTGCTTGATTCGTTCTTCCCTCTTCCTCCAGTCCAAGCTAGCACTTGAGAAGGAAGAATCTAGATCTCACCTCTTGACGTGGATCAACCGTAGATCATTCTTCGTGTGATCTTGTTGGAATAGATGCCCTAGAGGAAATCTAATTTAGTATGAATTGGCTAGAATAATCATTTTATTATTTATGGAGATATTTAATAGAATGAAGTCCTTAGATTTACAAATCTTGTTGATTATCTTAAATATCCCTAGTCAATTATAATGATTAACAGGACGATCATTTATGGACTAGTATGGGGTTGGATTGATATGGAGATATCAGGATCCAACACATGGGTATGTATTAGGGGTAATGACATACCGGATTGACCCAAGGGAAAGGGCAAGGCCATTATGATGGTGCAGAAAGGAAAGGGTAAAAGGTTTGCCTCTACTTCCAAGGGTAAAGGCAAGGCAGTTTTTAAACCTAAGGACACTGCTCTTAAACCTGCTGGTGGCGTGGCCAAAGGCGTGATCAAGGGTGATTGTTACTACTGCAGTCAGCCTGGACACTGGAAAAGGAATTGCCCAAAGTATCAGGAGGATAAAAGGCTTGGGATAGTGAGCCCACAACCACAAGGTATTTTTGTTATAGATGTTAATTTAACTACTTCTTCATCATGGGTATTGGATACTGGATGTGGATCTCATATTTTTCGAAATATGCAGGATCTAAGTAGAAGTAGAAGATTAGCAAAAGGAGAGGTGGACTTGCGCGTTGGGAATGGAGCAAGAGTTGCTGCATTGGCTATAGGCGTATATAGGTTGTCTCTGCCTTCTGGATTAGTATTAGAATTAGATAATTGCTTTTATGTTCCTGCTATGAGTAAGAACATTATTTTCGTATCTTGTTTGGACAAGAAAGGTTTTACTATTTCAATAAAGAACAATTGTTGTTCCATTTATTTTGATAGTATTCACTATTGTAGTGCGCAATTATTTAATGAATTATATATCCTTGATCTAAGCTATCCAATCTATAACATAAATACTAAGAGGATTAAAATGAATGATTTAAATCATGTTTATCTATGGAATTGTCGTCTAGGCCATATCAATGAGAAACGTGTATCTAGACTAAAGATGGATTTATAGACTCATTTGATTTTGAATCATATGAGACATGTGAGGCTTGTTTGTTAGGAAAGATGACAAAGTCCCCTTTCAATAAGAAAGGTGAAAGGACTAGTGAGCAATTAGCACTCATACATACTGATGTGTGTGGGCCGTTTGCTACACCTGCCATAGGTGATTATGTCTACTTCATTATATTCACTGATGATTTCAGTAGATATGGATTTGTATACCTTATGAAGGCTAAATCCGAATCTTTTGAAAAATTCAAGGAATTTAAGAATGAAGTAGGGAAGCAACTTGGCAAAAGTATCAAAGCTTTACGATCAGATCGAGGAGGAGAGTACTTGAGCCAAGAGTTTGATGATTATCTTAGAGATTGTGGGATATTATCTCAACTCACTCCACCCGGAACGCCATAATGTAATGGCGTATCCGAGAGGAAGAATTGAACCTTGCTGGACATGGTAAGATCTATGATGTGTCAAACAGATCTTCTGTTATATTTTTGGGGTTATGCTTTAATGGCTGCAGCTTTCACCATTAACCGTGTTCAATCCAAATCAGTCATGAAGAAACCACATGAGATGTGGAGTGGGAGCCGTCCCACAGTGTCGTTTACGAGGATATGGTGCTGCGATGTTTATGTAAAACGTTTACAGCCAGATAAACACGGGCCAAAATCGGATAAGTGTAAGTTTGTGGGATACCCTAAGGAAACTAAGGGTTATTACTTCTACAATCCAACCGATAACAAAGTGTTTGTTGCTCGGACCTGCATGTTTCTAGAAAGAGAATTTGTCTCTAAAGAAGCAAGTGGGAGGACTGTAGAACTTGAAGAAGTTCAAGAACCACAAATTACTGATTAGATTATGGAACATGAACAGGAACCACAACAGGTTGTGGAGCAACATGTTCAAGTAACACAAGAGCTTCGTAGGTCGAGTAGAGTGCGCCAGGAGCCAGAGAGGTATGGACTTATCGTGACAGAAACTGGTGACACTATGCTCATAAGAGATGAGCCTACTACCTATGGAGAGGCCATGCAAGGTCCAGACTCTCAGAAGTGGCTAAAATCCATGAGATCCGATATAGAATCCATGTACACAAACCAAGTATGGACTTTGGTGGAACCACCCCAAGGGGCACGCCCCATAGGGTGCAAATGGGTCTTCAAGAAGAAGACCGACGTTGATGGTAATGTAGTTACCTATAAGGGTCGATTGGTGGCTAAATGATTCAGACAGACTCATGGTATAGACTATGATGAAACTTTTTCCCTAGTCGCTATGACCAAATCCATTCGAATCCTACTTGCAATTGCGGCTTACTATGACTATGAGATTTGGCATATGGATGTCAAAACAGCATTCCTTTATGGGAATCTTCTCGAGGATGTGTACATGACACAATCAGAAGGTTTTGTAGATCCGGAGCATGCCAATAAAGTCTGTAAGCTTCAATGATCCATTTATGGATTGAAGCAAGCTTCTAGGAGTTGGAATCGACGTTTTGATGAAGCTGTCAAAGAGTTTGACTTCATCAAGAACGAAGATGAGTCTTGTGTCTATAAGAAGGTTAGTGGGAGCTCCGTAGCGTTCCTGGTCTTGTATGTGGATCACATACTACTCATTGGAAACAACATTCCTATGTTGCAATCAGTTAAGGATTGGCTAGGAAAGTGTTTCTCACTGAAAGACTTAGGGGAAGCAGCATATATACTCGGTATAAAGATCTATAGGGACAGATCTAAGAGGTTGCTAGACTTAAGTCAAAGTACATATATAGACAAGGTGTTGAAACGGTTCAGCATGCAAGATTCCAAGAAGGGATTATTACCCATGTCCCATGCAATTACTCTTTCGAAGAGTGATTGTCCATCCAATAAGATTGAGATGGACCGCATGAGTAAGATCCCCTATGCCTCGGCCATAAGATCTATCATGTACGCCATGTTATGTACTAGACCGGACGTATCATTCGCATTGAGTATGGCGAGCAGATATCTGTCTAATCCGGGTGAGAGTCACTGGATAGTAGTCAAGAACATTCTCAAGTACTTGAGAAGAACTAAGGATGCGTTCTTGATATTTGGAGGTGAGGAAGAGTTGCGTGTAACTGGTTACACGGATGCAAGCTTCCAAACTGACAGAGATGATTTCAGATCGCAGTCAGGATTTGTGTATTGCCTAATTGGAGGAGTTGTGAGCTGGAAGAGTTCCAAGCAAAAGACGGTTGCTGATTCTACAACAGAGGCCGAGTATATTGCTGCAAGTGGTGCAGCAAAAGAAGCTGTTTAGATTAGAAAGTTTGTTTCTGAGCTTGGTGCAGTTCCTAGCATTGGGGATGCCACATTGTTTTATTGTGACAACACAGGCGCGATCGCTCAATCTAAGGAACCTAGATCACACCTGAAATCCAAACACGTACTCCGAAAAGTTCCATCTTATTTGAGAGATTATCGATAGAGGAGATGTGAAGATATGCAAAATTCCTACAGATGATAATCTTGAAGATCCATTCACAAAGCCGCTTGTTCAGCGCAAGCATGAAGAGCACACTAGGGCGATTGGCATACACGATGCACCACATTGGCTCTAGTGCAAGTGGGAGACTATTGGAATAGATTCTCTAGAGGCAATCTAATTTAGTATGAATTGGCTAGAATAATCATTGTATTATTTATGGAGATATTTAATATAATGAAGTCCTTAGATTTACAAATCGTGTTGATTATCTTAAATATCCTTAGTCAATTATAATGATTAACAGGATGATCATATATGGACTAGTATGGGGTTGGATTGATATGGAGATATCATGATCCAACACATGGGTATGTATTAGGGGTAATGACATACATAAATCCGAGAAGGCTACATACAAGTTATGTAAAGTCACAAGCGCTTCTCGTGGTGATAGGATATTATAATCCTTAGACTTGAAGTCAATAGATCCTCTAGTTGTGGAATATTGTGCTTTGACAACGTCAAACGCTACTCCGTAACTGGGTAGTTATAAAAGCGCACGTTGGGCACAATAGGAAGCAAGCTTAGAGATGGTGAGTGATGTAGATAGGATTTTTCCCTCCCACATAACGGGAGCAATTATCCGAGGCCACTCAAGGGATGGCGCCTATGGAATGTCTGGCCAGACTCATATGAATCAATATGGGGATATTGATGTCATATGAATGGATAGGGCTATTCCCAGGATCGAGAAACATGGATTGGATATACGAGTGTGACTTTTATGTCTCGTGTCCAATTCGGATAATGAGACAAAGGGATGCGATAATAAGATCACAAGGTTTGTCAAGATGACTATTTCTATTAATTGGGTAGCATGGATGTGTTGCTAGAAACCGCTCCATGTTTGTAAATAGTTACTACCAATTAAGTAGAAACCTATGAAGTCACACGCCATATGGATATAATTGGACAAGAGACTTAATTAATAAGGATTAATTAAAAGGATCATATTGCAACAAGTAGCTAACTTAGTGGGACTAATTAGCAAATAATACTATTCCATATATGGATATGATTAGTATTGGGCCCTTTATGGAAACAACTAGAAGTAGTTGGACTACATAAAGGAACTCCTTCCTTCCGTCTCAATACATGTTATTCATAAAAAATATTGAGATGAGAGAAAAGATTTGAGAGCAAGCAAGTAAGAGGCCGCCGCCACTTACCCGCCGCCCCAAACCCGTCGGCCACAAAAGGAGGCCGAACTCCTCCTTGTGGCTTCGTTGTGTGATTCTGTTGTCTCCTTCCTCCGTTCTAGCTAGCACAAGAAGGTTGGGAGGTCCAATTCTCTATCCTAGGCGTGGATCAACTGTAGAGAACGTGACATTATTCGCGTTTGAAGTCATCAACGGAGAACCCAAAGGTAAACACATATAATCCTTTACTATCGTTATGTGTTATTGACTTGTGATCCTTGGAGGAATTTGAACGGAATAATTATCTTCTTCCACTGCGATTCCATGTTCAAAACCCTACAGATCTCTCAAACCAAAATGTACACAATTACTATGTCCCTTATCATGTTATGATGTCTCTTCCTATGATTCTTGGTGGGATTTGAGTAGGATTAAATTTTTGTTATTCCGTTGCGTTACCTACGTCAAAACCCAACAGTTTATCCCTAATGTGGGACCGATTGTCAATTTCTGTGTTATCTACTTCCGTGTTCCACATTGACTGTTTAATAAAACTTAATTGTTCTGATTTATGGTGGAACTTCACAGGTATTTACGGTGACCCCTTATCATCAGAGAGGGTTCATATGTGGACGTTGATTGACCGACTTAGAATACAAAGATGTTTAGCAGTGGTTTATAAAGGGGGATTCCAACGCAATACCTTCGAATGAGGAAAAGGAGGGTGGTCGGGAACTCTTGTTTCAACAACTATCGTCGTTTGTTCAAGCATTGTATCGTAACAACCTAAAAGATATTGTGATAACTCCACATTAGGAGTTATATTCTTATAGGATTCACCACCGATTTGTGTGTGTTTAGAGAGATTTACATGAGAAATTGACCAATTCTTATATGTTTTGAGCATACTTGAGTATTTCGACTTCATGGTGTAATCCGGGCGTTTTCGTCATGTTTTAAGCTTTATTTGTCGCATTTGATCTTCCGCTATTTGTTCGTGTAGTGGATTTCAGGATCCGGGAGCTTGGAGTGCGGATTTTGGAGCGGAAGCAAACTTCGGAAAGAAAGAAACTCAATAAATGCATGATAGAATAGAATAAGAAGAGGGGAAGCTAAGAGGAGAAAAATACTTACCTAAAATTTCAAGAGGAGTGAAAAGAAGCAACTCACTGGATGTAGAGGATCACAAATATTGATCACAAGATCAAGTGCAAGACCACATGGAAGATCAACGTGATCCTACAATTAAAAAAAGATGATCCTATGATCACAAATTGTGATCACAAGATCACAAAGTAGATCTACCAGAGGTAGAAGGGGGTAAAAGTGTTATTTCGCAAAACTAAAAAGATAAGGACGGTGTTTTGATTAAAACCAACGACGTTGGGTACTGGAACTCATCTATTGGGACGGCATTGTATAGAAAAGTAGCGTTCTTGGGAGCTTGAAGACCATCATTTGATTCTCTATTCTCTTCTCTTCTCTAGTTTTTGTTGATGATCAATAAACTTTGTACTTTGATCATGTGTTTTATTAGCTAAATCTTATATTCGGGATATCACATATGGAGCTAGGGTTTGAACACCACGTTTGGTGATTTATGGATCTTGTTTCATGCTTCTATGCTTAATTGAATGCGTTTTATTTTGTTATGCTTGATTCATGAGTTTAATCTATCTTTCAACTTGTTAGACTTAGCAATAGGATTAATCTAGGTGATGAATGTTAGAGGAATCATATTTCATTGCCGAAACTTAAATCATACACAAGCCGTATCTGGGGTTGAGGAATCTTGCAAGTTAGCTAGAACTAAGAGTAGACCACAAGAACATAATGCTTATTTGAACTTGAGTAGGCTAGATGAATCAGGTACAAGAGTTTGAATATAGGATTTGGTTGAGGAATCTTCAAAGCATAGGTTCTAGTTTGGCTAAGTAAAAGATGTTTGTTTTACATGAACGTAAATCATTAACGGTGTGAGATCCCTAGTGAATTTTTTTTTTTTGATTTTGTTTATTTATTTGTTGATCTCATCTGCTTCCTAGTGAATAATTTTGCAGACATCTTGGTGATCATGTGGGGCATAATTCCTATGGGAAATTTCCCCCCTATTCACCGTACTACTCCTATGGAGACATGTACACCCCTCCTGCTTGCAATTAAGAAGATGAGGAGATGAAAGAAATATTGAAGCTCATGATAGCTAAAATGGACAGAATGGAGGAAGGGATTAATGGGATGGATGAAACTGTCCATCTCAGGGACAAAACTTGGCGGGAATTTCGAGTGCATTGGCATATGCAGATAATGACAATGGGCCAAGCAACATCATTCCTGACTTAGTTAAGGAGTGCGGAGAGGAAGACGAAGAACCCCCGAGGTCTATGTCTATAGTATTGTTCATCATGAAGTAATAGATCCTTGGGCTGCTTCAGACTCAGATTCGGAATCAGATTGGGATGAGGTGGTGACGCCTATATAACTTGTGCCTCGCATAATTCTGGAGCCATGGCATGAATGGGAGAGTGTGGACATCGCGAGCTTATGGCCCACTGAAGATATTTGCTGTGAGGAAGAAAGCCATGAAACTAAGAAATTATTGCATGGAGATGTTCACATGGACATATATCAAGAAATTCTTGAGTCTAATCCATATCTATTGGAGATCATAAAATGGGGTGAATCACACGAGGAAGACCAAAGATCCCACTTTTATGCAATACATGATTTGTCACCTGTGATTCCAAGGCAAGAACTAGGAGAGGATGCAATCAAGACGGCACTCCTTGCCAATACTGTTCCACTTGGTAGTTTATTTCCACATGACCAGTCCTCGATGATAATGCTTTTTAAAAATTGGAAGAAAAAAAAGAAGAATAGAGGTACAAGGGATCATGATGTGGTGAATGAATTCTCGAGAAGACCGGTAATCGAGGAGTGGAAGCACATAAAGAAAGAAAAAAAATTCAGGCCGTCTTCTACAATTTCGTCGCGCCATACGCATCTCATGCACTCTTACTTGAGAAGAGACAAAGGGAGAAGCGATGGTGGAAGAAGAAGAAAGTGGAGAGAAAAACCTCATTAATTATATTTGAGGTAACAGGGTCGGATCGTCGACCTTAAATTACAAGGCTCTTGTTGGGAGGCGACCCAACATATTTATTAAATTAATTTAGGGAGTGTTTTTTTAATACAGATGTGTGTGTTTTATTTATTTTGGAGAGATGAGAGAGTGGGAACTAACCATGGTTTCCTAGTGACATACTTAAGCAGGTCATAGGAGAATCGAACCCGGCGTGCCATGGCACACATGACCTTCACAGGGACTCGCATTGGTGAGTTGGGGATTTTTAAGACACATATTTTAGCATAGGAGGCAGTCGACCCCGTTGTGCGAGTACACACTAATTTTTTGGGAGCGCGGTGGTACTACTAGTGCTTGGGGACTACTTGGCAAGAATTTCGTCCCCTCCCTTGAGGAGGTGGTGAGTATTTTTTTTTCTCTTGTAGAAATTTGTGTTCAATTTTTTATGTATGTCATGCTCTATCTCATCTACTGGCAAATCGCATTTGATTGTTGAGTCCTATGTTTATTCTCTAAATTCGTTGAGGAAAACGAAGCATTTAGTGTGGGGGTGGTTTTACTGTCTACTAGACAATTTGTCTTGCATAGCCAGTTACATGTAAAATCTTTAGGTTGTATTGTGAGTCAGTGTTGTGGTCAGTGTCATGTTTTACATATATTGTCGTATTGTGTAGTGTAGATTTTCATACTCTTCGCACTTTTAAATAATTGAGTATACCCGCCAACAATTTTTTTTGTGTAGTGTCAATGTGTTACTTTTTTCGTGTCTAGCCTTGTATATCGAGTTAGGATCTTATAAAAAAAACATAATAAATAGAAAATTGAAAATTTGTGAAAAGGCAATTGAGAGAAGCGTAGACTTGGTTTATTTAGTGAGATGTGAAAACTTTAGGAATAGAGTGTCAATTTTGACCGAGAGTGACATTTTTAGTTCCCCCTAGTAAGTATGGAGATAATCTCTTTACGGGAATGCCTACCTATTTTCAAACCAAAATGATTTAAAAGCTAAAGTGTGTGTTGTTTTTCTCCTAAAAGAGTTGAGCTTGGTGTTTGCTAAACAAGTTGAGCGTTCATGTTGTCTGTCTTACGTAGTCGCTAGCCCGCCTCGTAGTGGCACACAGAACAGTTGTGCAAGGACGCGTATTAGAGCATTCACTGCTTTTAGATCTTATCTTGTAGGACCTCTAGTAAACCCTGATTAATCCTTGGATTCATTGTTAGCCTCTTGACATAGGAAGACGATTCTTGGCCTTCATTAGACTTCGTTAGAATCACCTTACTAGAGCATCACGGGGGAGAAGTAGTTGAGGGGGTTAGTTGAGGGAGTACTTCATTATAGGGTTGTAAGGAAAACCGAATAAACCGGTCAAACCGACCGAACCAAACCGAAATGCTTGGTTTTGGATGGTTTTTTTGGATGTTCGGTTTATCAACGGTTCGATTTTTTACAAACCGGTATATTCGGTTTGGTTTTTGGTTTGGTTTGGTTCGGTTCATCCTTTCAAATGGTTTGGTTTGGTTACAAAATTAGTAAACCGATGTATTCGGTTCGTTCATGGTTTTAGCAAAAATCGCACCAAACCGAACCGTTTACACCCCTACTTCATTACATATTTGTGTGAGTTCTGCAGATCGCATGTGCTTAATTATATATCTTTGAGGGGATGCGAGGGTGAGTGAGTCAGCTTGCACACTACGGTGTGGTGGTGTTCCATGTCATTACATCGTGGACACAGTAGTCGAGAGCCTAAGTGCGTGACATCTAATCCGCACGAAAATGGGATTGGTTGTACTTAATTGGTGGATCGTGATAGGTATCTGATTTCTATCATCTTGGTGTAGGAGGTTAGGTTGGATTAGGAACGTGACATATCATATATGGCTATTTGAGAGGGTGACATGGCTACAGTCTAGTGTCGGGGTGTCGACATTTGACTACGGACATAGAGATTGTGCATTGACGATTCCACCCCCATACACGCTTTGACTTTGACGGTTTGTGGCATCTTGCGCTTCATGGAGTTAGGGGGAGAGGAATTATTCTTGTGATACTTATTCATTGTTTTGTTTCTTTCCTTCCCCTGACATTATTACTGCTGCTTGATTCTTGGAGGAGGACCACTAGTAGATTTTTTTTATTGTATTATTTTTGTTTTACTGAAAAAAAATTAAAAAAAAGAGAGAAAAAAAAAGAAAAGAAGAAAAAAAAGAAGAAAAAAAAGTGAGAGAAGAAAAGGAGAGGAAATAATTGAATAAAGCTGTGCTTATTGGAAATCGAGTGGTGAAAGTTCATAGTTCTGGATTGAAGATAAAGACTTGAGTTGTACATATCATTCGCTTTGATGGCCATGGGATTGACATGGTACCAGGGTTTGAGGGAATTGAGGGTCGGAGTCGGTGAGATTCGGGTTGCGGATTCCTATCATCATGGTGAGGGTTTGTGAGATATGGGGTTGGTGAGTTTATGTGACACTTTAGGATTTGTTGCTTCATACAAGTTATATCCTTCTTGTCTTTAAGCCTCATCATATTTGACCGTTAGCGGAATAGGAGCTCGGACTATGAACATGGCTTAGCCTTGGTTAGCCTCTTATTTTTATCGACACACATGAAGAGGTAGTTCATTCTTGATAGTAAAGTTAATCTTTCTATACTAACTATGGAGAATTACTTGTTGAAGAGTTTAGTTGCGCTTCACACCTCGTCTTATTTTTTTCATCATCCGTGAGCATCAGTCTATGTTATGTAAATTGACTGATCTCACAAAAAAAGAAGTTTAAATCTTTTATGTGTTTAAGATCGAGTCTAGATTTGCGTTGCATCATCTTGCTGCATTAGTTGTGTCCTGAGTCGTGTTAGAGTCGTTTGAGTCGTGTCGGCTAGTAGACAATTAAATGCAGTACATGAGACTTTGCTCGGGACGCGCAAATGGTAAGTGTGGGGGTATTTGATAACTCCACATTATGAGTTATATTCTTATAGGATCCACCACCGATTTGCATGTGTTTAGTGAAATTTAAATGAGAAATTGACCAATTCTTATATGTTTTGAGCATACTTGAGTATTTGGACTTCATGGTGTAATCCGGGCGTTTTCGGCATGTTTTATGCTTTACTTGTCGCATTTGACGGTATTCGTTCGTGTTGTGGATTTCACCGGGAGCTTGGAGTGCGGATTTTGGAGCGGAAGCGAACTTCGGAAAGAAAGCAACTCAAGGAATGCATGAGATAATAGAATAAGAAGAGAAGAAGCTAAGAGGAGAAAAAGACTTAGCTAAAATTTCAAGAGGAGTGAATAGAAGCAACTCACTGGAAGTAGAGGATCATAAATTGTGATCACAAGATCAAGTGCAAGACCACATGGAAGATCAACGTGATCCTACAATTAAAAAAAGAAGATCCTATGATCACAAATTTTGATCACAAGATCACAAAGTGGATCTAACGTGAGTAGAAGGGGGTAAAAGTGTTATTTCGCAAAACTAAAAATAGAAGGATGGTATTTTGATTAATACCAACGACGTAGGGCACTGGAATTCATCTATTGGGGACGACATTGGAGAGAAAAGAAGCGTTATTGGGAGCTTGAAGACCATCGTTTGATTCTTTATTCTCTTCTCTAGTTTTTGTTGATGATCAATAAACTTTGTACTTTGATCATGTGTTTTAGTAGCTAAGTCTTCTATTCGGGATATCACATAGGGAGCTTG
Organism: Linanthus parryae; assembly: GCA_023055425.1. Taxonomy (NCBI): domain Eukaryota; kingdom Viridiplantae; phylum Streptophyta; class Magnoliopsida; order Ericales; family Polemoniaceae; genus Linanthus; species Linanthus parryae. The sequence continues at coordinate 8,902,550 of JALGPY010000002.1, forward strand.
GATTTGAACACCACGTTTGGTGATTTATGGATCTTGTTTCATGCTTCTATGCTTAATTGAATGTGTTTTCTTTAGTTATGCTTGATTTATGAGTTTAATCCATCTTTCATATTGTTATAAGTAGCAATAGGATTGATCTAGGTGATGAATGTTAGAGAAATCAATATTCGCTGCCGGAACTTGAATCATGCACTAGCCGTATGTAGGGTTGAGGAATCTTGCTAGTTAGTTAGAACTAAGAGTAGACCACAAGAACATAATGCTTATTTGAACTTGAGTAGGCTAGAGAAATCAGGTACAAGAGTTTGAATATAGGATTTGGTTGAGGAATCTTCAAAGCATAGGTGCTCGTTTGGCTAAGTAAAAGGCGTTCGTGTTACATGAACGTAAATCATTAATGGTGTGAAATCCCTAGTGAACCCGAAGAGATATCCTGATAATTATCCCTCGTATAATCTCAATCTTAATAATTAGCTTGTTATTTACTCTCTTAGATTAGTCAAACAAACTCAATTACTTGCCCACATTAAAGTCAATCATCCTAATGCGTTCACGAGAAGTCCTTTGGGTTCGACAAACCCGGATTTACCGGATATTAATACACACGACGGCCATACACTTGCGGTTGGAACGTGTCATATTGTCTTTGCTGGACCATGCTTTACATGGTCTAACAACTAAAGTGACGAAAATGCAATTAGAGAACGGCTTGATCGTGTTGTCGCCTCCCCGGAATGGATGGAAGTTTTTGTTGGTGCACGAGTAAATCACTTAACCGCATCAAATTCTGACCATGAGCTAGTCCAGTTAATATTGGACCCGAAGCTGCACCAGAAATTACGACTGCCTGGACGTCGCTTCCTTTTCGAAGCTGCGTGGCTGGAATCTGCTGAGGTTACAGAGGTGGTTACGGAATCCTGACAGCAGTAGCGGGGTGAGATTTTCCCAAAGCTGACTGCTACCTCTCGGGCACTGCAATCATGGAGCAAAACTAAGTTCGGCACTGCCAAGAAGCAACTGCAGAACATAAGGGAGCGTCTGAATTGGTTGGCGGAGCAGGTTCCTTCCAGAGATGTGGCGAATGAAACTCGAGACCTTAGAAGTTCGTATAATCGAATCCTAAAAGCGGAGGAGATTAAGTGGTATCAAAGGTCGCGAATCTCTTGGCTCCAGTTGGAAGAGTGGAACACGCGGTAATTCCACCAACGTGTCACTATAAGAAGAACACAGAATGCAATACTTGGGATAGAAGATGGCAACGGATGCTGGATGGATGGAGATGATGATGTGAACCGGGTTTCTTAAGATTATTTTAGTGGTCTCTTTTCCAGTACAAGACCGTCGAACCAGGAGGTCTATAAGATTGTTTATTATGTTCCACCATTACTTCCTCATGACCAAAGCATCGGATCTGATGCTCCTTTCTCGGCTGCTGACATATGGAACGCGCTGCGGATGATGGGACCTCATAAGTCGACGGGAATAGATGGTTTTCCCCCACTTTTCTACAAAAAATGTGGCCGATCAGTGGAGAACAGGTGACTAATTTGTGTTTAGCTGTGCTAAACGATGGTGCTGAGGTACGGTCGATAAACCATACTCTTCTAGTTTTAATTCCGAAGGTTAAAAAACCAAGGCGTCAGGCGGATTTTAGACCTATTAGTTTATGTATGTTGATTTATAAGATTATTGCCAAAGCAATCGCAAATCGCCTCAAAGGTGTGATGGATAGATTTATTTCCCATAACCAAAAGCGCGTTTGTACCCGGTTGCTTGATTACTGATAATGTTATTGTTTCGTATGAGCTCATACATACCATGGATACTGGCTTGAAGGGGAGGAAGGGGATGATGGCTTTTAAGGCTGATATGAGCAAGGCGTATGATCGGGTCGAATGGAACTATTTGCATGACATAATGATCAAGTTGGGATTCGGAAACAGACTGGGGGACCTGATTATGAATTGTGTGACAACAGTGCGGTACTCGTTCGTCGGGAATGGGGAAGTGGTTGGTGATGTTACTCCGCAACGAGAGTTACGCAAGGGGTATCCTCTTTCCCCCTATTTATTTCTACTTTGTACAAAAGGATTATCTCACTATCTGTTACATGCTAGCAGGAATGGCTTGATCACACCCATGAAAGATTCCAGATCAGGACCTCATGTATCACATTTGCTTTTTGACGATGACAGTATCTTTTTCATGATGGGATAATTATGAGGTGCAGAGACTACTGGAGATACTGCATGACTATGAACGGGATTCGGGCCAATAGATAAACTTGCAAAAATCGTCAGCAATGTTTTCAAGGAATGTGCCGCTTCTAATATAGGAGCAACTTTGTGGGGTTGTTGGTATTCAACTAGTGGAGATGTTTGATTAGTATTTGGGGTTACCCTCTAAAGTTGGGAGATCTAGAAAAAGGCCATTCTCAGGAGTCTTGGAGCGAGTCAGCAAACGACTAATTGGTTTTAAAGAAAAATTTCTCTCGATTGCGGGTAAGGAAGTTCTAATCAAAGATGTGATACCAGCAATTCCGAACTATTCAATGTCTTTCTTTCTCTTTCCTTTGTCCCTTTGTGAGAAAATAGAAAGCATGATTCATGATTATTGGTGGAATCGAAAGGAGGGTAAACGAATTTGTTGGCTAGCTTGGGAGGGGTTGAAGAAGAAGAAGAATAGGGGGTGTAGGCTTTCGTGATCTCCACTTTCAACCTTGCTCTCCTAGCCAAACAAGGTTGACGTATTCTCTCCAACCCACAATCTCTAATGGCATGTGCCATCAAAGCAAAGTACTTGGCGGACTCGGATTTCTTGAAAGCTCGGGTTGGGAATAACCTGTCTCAGATTTGGCGGGGTATCATGAGGAGCAGGACCATTTTGGAGCGTGGTGTGTATCAAAGAGTCGGGGATGGAACTACGATTAGCGTTTCTAATGGAAGATGGGTTCCAAGACCTCATAGTTTTAAACCTTGTAAGACATTCCCTAACGGGATTAATTTGCGAGTCTTCGACCTTATTAATGGAGATACAAACCAATGGATAAAGGAAAGGTTGGAGGCGGTGTTTAACCTTGTTGATGTGGAGGCCATAACATCCATCACCCTGCCAGTCACTCCACAATCTGACGGGTGGGTATGGTATTTCGATGAAAAAGGACACTATTCCGTCAAATATGGATATGCTGTGGCGGAGGATATTCTCAGTGAAACTTCTTCGCCGACTGGTCAGTCATCCACGCAATCACATAAGTTATTTACCAAACTTTGGAGTACAAGGGTGCCGGATAGGGTTATTTTCACCGCTTGGGGGATGCTAAATAGTGCATTACCCACCCGGATTAATCTTGTGAAACGAGGAATAGACGTCGTACGTCACTGTGTTTGGTGTGGGAGACATGACGAAATAGAAGAGCATATCTATTTCCGTCGTACGTCACTGTGTTTGGTGAGAATTTGACATATGACTTACATTCAAATGAGCTTGATAACTTAGTAGTGAGACCTATTGCTGAGAAAGTACAGAGCGTTGGTGAAAACGCGCTCTAGAATTTTGAGAGCGAGAATTATACGCGAATTTGAGCTGAAAGCGCCGGAGCGAGGATTGGGAGCGGAGCGGAGCCCCACCTAGAGGTTTTAGGTGATCTAGGGTGTGACACCCAGTTGGGCACGAGATTGTATTCACAATGATTTGGTTCATTTGAACCACAGTTCATGAAGTTATTTTCCCTAAAAAAAAGACATATGTTTGTATGCATTTGTGCATCTACATGTATGTAAATGATATTATATATTTTTTGAAATAATATTGCTCACTAATTTATCGAAGTTAATTTTCTCATAATTAACTTGATTACTCTTATGTTGAACAATTCTCTTAAGATTACTCGATCTTATTATCCAACTATTCAATTTAGTTTATAATTATGTAAAGCGTATATGAAAATATTATAATAAGTTCAATGAATGTAAATTATATGGGGACATAAACTTTAGTCGACTTTCTACTTATTACATTATATTATCATTAGAATCTTCTCGAATCATTTTGTTTATCAATCTCAATATTATTACAATTTGCCAAGCAAATGGCAAAATTGTTCCAATTATGCTTAAAAAAATAGATAAACAAAGGCCCAATTAGAATAATCCGTTTGCATTAGAACCACTTTATACATTTTAAATGTGTAGAAACTTTTTCTTAAGAATTAAAATGAGATTACTACAACATCTACTAAAATTGGAGTTTAGTGGTAAGATGTTATACTTTTTTAGAAGAACTTAAAATTTTATAAATTCAAATAAAATAATAAAATGTAAAATATATGGACCTATTTCCCATACCAAAGCACAAGTGTTAGCTTCATTGATGTACCAAACACAAAAAATTACAGCTCTACAGATTTTTATTTGATTAGAAATAAATTTTATTTTTATCCATCATAAGTTTTAGTCGAAGTTTAGTTATTAGGTTGTTATGATGTCGAAAATTTTAAATCGAGATATGGTACAAAGTCTCGCGCTTTTGCGCGGGGTATCGCCTAGTTTTTAAATAACACAACTAAGAGTATAATTATGGTAATAAATAAAATTAACTAGTATATATATATATATATATATATTAAATAAATGGAATGTTCTTCTTTTGGTACCACATTTCATTTCCAATGCACTCTGTAAGTGTCATTTGTTAGTAGAAGTATCTTTTTCCATGTGGCACATGTTATTTGTGTTCCAATTAACTCTTGTCATGTCACCTTTGATGTTATGTAATCTCTGGTATGAGTACATGGTATCAACTGTTTCGAGTACATGTTATTTCTGTCACCTTTGATGTTATGAATCTAAGTAGGTGGCCTCCCTCCTTTCAAGATATTTATTTTTGTCTTTTACTTCTCCAACTCTAAAATTAATTAAGTTGTTGATTTAACCTATATAAGTAATGAGGTTCACGGCATTTTTCACTTTTCTTTTGAGAATGACAACCATGTATTTATCAATTCATTACTACTCTACACCTTCAACTATTAGCCTTGAATTTGTCAAACTAGTAATGCTATATTTCATTATTGAGAAGTACAATTGAGAATTACTATATTTCATTAAGATTTCAAATGATAGAATTAGATCATATACCAAAATATTTTATTTTATTTTGAAAGAATAAACAACTGTGCTCCTCACCTTCAAATATAATGTACCTGTAAGAAAGAAAAAGTTAGTTTACATTTTGCAAGTTAAGTGGATCATTTGTTTCCTCTTTCTATGTTAAATTTACCATTTGGTTCATCTACCTCTTCGTATTCATCTCTAATTCAATTTTTAAGAGTTACCACAATCCCTGGTTAGAATGATTTTTTTAAACGTATTATTCATTAATTTACTTAATTGTTATTATTTGTTAATTAATATTATTTATATAATTAGATGTTTATTTATTTAGTTAGTAGATTAGGCCAAGCCCATTAGGTCAAGTTCTGTAGCTAGGGTTACTGTTTTTCTATTTAAGCACTGTAATAGTGTATTCTTAAGGAAAGAATAATAATTGTTTATTTCAGTTTTATATCGTATTTATAGTTTTTCGTAACCTCACGAACTACTAGTAGAGATTCGTAGCCTCTCAGGCTGCTGGAACGATACTGGTTGTATCAATTGGTGCTTTTATTGATTTTCACCATTCAACTGGTGAAATCATGTCAATCTCATTTCAGCAACTTTCCTTTGAAATCAATGCGACCATCGCTGATATCCTGAAGCAACTATCTCAGTTCTGGGAAACGGTGCGGCTCCAAGAACAACAAAGGCAGCAGCAAGGGCAACAACAACAACCGCCAGTCGCCGCCAGAACAAACCCCCTGCACTCACCGCCGTTCAAGCAACCACCACCCCAATCCCAGCTTCCTCTGCCACAGCCCAACCAGCAGATCCACCTCCAACGCAACCTCGGAAACCACCTGAATCTTCAGGCTCCCAGCCGACATCCACACGAACCCAATCACATCACCGAGACTTCCCTACCAGGACCGGCGATGACTTCCCTCACCGGCGTTGGCCCAGTGCCTCTGCCTCTGTGTTTCCTGGCCTTGAGTCCGCTGGACTCTTCGAAGACGACGATTCAGCGGACCCAAACGGTTCCTCACCAGCAAGGGCCAACTAGGGTTGGCTTTGTTTATGGGTCTCCTTCTTTTGAGAACAATTTTGGGCTTACTTCAAGTTTTGGACCACTTCCAGCTATTAACCAACAGTAACGATGGGATATCTTTTTGCGCCTATTTTATTTAATTACTTTGGCCATCCCACTATACTTGGGTTAAATTGTGTCATGATTTTTCCAAACTCGTTCGACGCTAAGTTAATCCCGGCATTCTTGTGAGGGGTGTAAGCGGTTCGGTTTGGTGCAGTTTGTGTTGAAACCACAAACCGAACCGAATACATTGGTTTACTAATCTCTTAACCAAACCAAACCATTTAAAAAGATGAACCAAACCAAACCAAACCAAAAAACTTATGTTTGATTTGGTTTGATCTGGTCGATTTACCTAAAATTCTTGTAGGGATATTGTATACTAATGTGTCAACGAAATTTCAAATTTAAAGTAAGAAATAATTTGCATAGATGTAAAAGACTTACACATTTATTGTTTAAGAGAAGAATATAATGGAATGTGGGAGAGATTGAGAAGATTAAGATTAATAAGATCATTTTAATTGAATATATCTACTTGTGTTTTCCTTTTAATAATCATCTCTCTTATACTTTACACAATATATATTTTAATAAAGTACATTAATCGGTTCGGTTCGGTTCGGTTTGCGGTGGTTTTTTTACGAACCGAAACCATACCGATTAGATTGGTTTGTAAAAAAGTTGAACCGCTCGTAAACCGAACATCCATAAAAATCGTCCAAAACCACAACATTCAGTTTGGTTCGGTCTGTTTGGCCGGTTTGTTCAGTTTTCTTACAAATTATTTATATTAAGAGTAAAAGAAAAGCGGGTTCCTAACTCGTAAAAGATAAAGTGGGGGCAAATGAGACCCGACCCATTAGTGCTTACGAGTTACGACATCTTAATAGGAACAGTTCCTTGTGTTAATTGGAACTATTCCTCAACATATTATTGTTGTATATCGTAAAAATTGTCGACAGTTTGGTGGATACTATCTGCAAACAGATAGCGATATCAACCATATTCCTTGATCTCATTGGATGAACAAAATGGTGAGAATGTAGACATCTAGGGACAAGTGATAAGATCATTGAAAGCTCCCTCAAACTGAGTGTTTTTAGAGTGCATGGAATTCCTAAAAGGCATCAAACATTGGATTAGGTAGGTACATGGGATGGTACTAAAGATTTAATGAAGAACCAACGTGAACAGCCACATGATCTCCTATAAATACCCTACCTTGTTACAGTCCTAAATCACCCTGCATCTTCATCTTTGAGTCATTTTCTGTCAACTCTTTCCCTACTTGTATTTTGAAGCTGTGTTTCAAGACTGAGAAGATGAGCTGCTCTGGTAGAAGCTGTTCTGGTTGGAGCTCAGCGACGCCAAAGAAGGAGACAGTAACTGCACCTAAGAAGGAGCCCGTGGTTTCGCCAAAGAAAGAAGATGTCAAGGTTGAGAGCTTGAAGAAAGATGCTACTGTTTCTGCTCCAGCGGTTATTCCCGAGGCTGAAGTGAAAGATGAGAAAAAGGAAAAGGTGACAGTTGGAGTTGGTAGTTGTGGTGGTGGTGGTTGTGGAAAATTTTAGTTAAGATTATTTAAGAGGTCTGGTATCTAGTAGTATGTGTCTAGGTTGTGTTTCTGGTTTCCCTGGTATGATCGTTTAATTATGTTGGTTCGTGTTGAGGGATTATAAATATATTAATTAAGTTAAAGTGATCAACTTTATGTGTCGAATATGAAGTCCCTGTCTATGATCAATGAAGACTTTTGACTACACAGTTCGTTCTTCCTGTAGTGTCCTTACTATACGTAAATGAGATGTGTAGTATACTTCATTAAAGACATTAAACATAAAATTTTGGATTAATACATGCTAAAACATCAACTGTATATGATTCCCCGATCGGAATCACTCAACATCAAAATTTTCTGACTCGTTACCCGTTAATTTCTTTAACTAATTTCTGTAGCTGCAATCGAAATGCAGAAGAAGGGCTGTTGCGATGGTAGATGTGATGTACATCTAGTTCATGAATTGCAACACCGACCAGAAAGGAGATCAATGTGGTGGTTCCTTTGGCCATAGTTCAGAGCCTAAGGTGTAACATTAAAGAAGGGAGTTCGAACCTTGTTCTGAGCAAAAACTAAGAATTTCATACTGAGAACTTTGGCACGAGCTCGTTTGAGGGCAGTTCAATTGAGGCACATCCTGCCATTTACCTTTTTCACAGCTGGCGGAGCTGTCGCGCAAAGTTTCAATAACTATTAGTTTACCCCAGTATTCCCTAAATTTATTATTGAAGTCCCCCAATTAATTTTATTTGTGCCCCAAAAGTTAAGACTTGTTTCTATTAGACCCTTGAGATAAATCTCACAAAGCCCGGAAACATTTAAAAGTAGAACAATAACAATAAGTATATGTCCTCTCTCTCTAGAACAGAGAAGTCAGGAGCAATATGACGTTCTTGTAAAATTGTCCCCCCGCCCCTCTCGTGGGACTCTGGCTCCCCCATTGTCTCTCACTATCACCATGGAGTGGGACCCCTTAGGGTTGGGGTTCAACCTTTTGAGATTGACGTGGCGGAGGTGAATTTTTTTATTTGATATGTATAAGGAAAGTCTTACTAGTATGAAATGTCTAAATATATATTATGGACTTTGTCTTGAAACTTCAAATAATAATATAAGTTTACATAAACAACCTCTTGTCCTGTTTCCTGATGCCATTCACAACTCTTTGCCTAAACACAAGAGCTTCTTATTTTTGCCATTGAAATCACGAACGAGAGGAATTGAATCTGCTCCTCAAGACATTGTTTGGACACGATCCTGTGTAAGGTTTAGAGGAGCAAATATGTCCATCCAGCCATGAACACGAACGCATACAAGTATCTGGGTTTGGCAAGCGGGCCTGCATCGTTTATTATACCCCCGAAAAAATCTCCCACATTGAAGTTCCCTGCAAATAATACAGAAGCAAAAGTCACTAGCCATTTCTCAACTTATTCAAGCCCAACATCTTCTTTCTTTTTTCCAGAAGTTACTAAATTTTGCTACTGATAGAGATAAAAATAGCAATAGAGATAGAAGAAATAGAGAAAATGACCGACCTCTTTGGCTACCGTAGCTGCAACCAGCACGGATAGTTCTTCTGACGATACCGGTTGTTGCCCTATTGAAGAATATGAAGTTGGAGAACATGTTGTCTATGCATTTCAGCAATCCTTCAGTCTCAGAGAAGCACGGACCGTGGCAAAATTGATCCGTTGCTTCAGGAGGAATGTTTAGTTCTCCGCTCTCTGGTAATCTGTATGCTTGATTGCATTTGTTGTAAACCTGCACCAACCGATCAAAACAAAATGGAATTATAACCTTAATCCCAAGTAAGAAAAAACAATAGCATTTCTTAAATAATTAACAACTGAAATAGGAAGGTGAAATTAGACTTCTTACAAACTTATTGTTGAAGCACAATACACCCTGCGAGAAGCTTTGCGCAACTCCTCCCTGTGCCAGTCCTGCTCATCAAAGAAGCATCAAGTTAATAAATTGATAATTTTTGAAGACTAAATCAAGATAGATAAAAAAAACATAAGATGATCACTATTGGTACCTGAGTAGAAGCAGAAAGCAGCAAGAGATAAGAGAAACACCGTCAAAGGCTTGCGCGTGAGCGAGACTATGAAGGCTGTTGTTGGTGTTACTGCTGCCATCACCAAAAGCTTAATTTGATGAAAGTGGATGATATTTTCTTTGAGATTGTGAAGTGGAAACAATAGATATGTTATTATCTTCTTCCTTTTGGTGAATCAGATATTTATCTTCTCACTATATAAGAGATGATTACAGGCAGGCGTCTGAAAGAACGCAAGGAGTACTCTTGGATGATGGTAGATATATTATGGAGAATTTTAAACCAGGAAGACAGATACATGTACAAAATCTTGGTTTTGGACTTGAGTGACAAACTTGTACTACTATTTTTTAAGGAATAAAGTGTGTAAATGAGGTACAGTTGCAACAACTTGGGAGACTAGGGAGGAGGTTGGATTTTTGCTTGGGATTCATTGGTGGAGTGTGGTTGAAGATAAGACAAGACAAAAGAAAAGAGGACAAATGTGAGTGAAGAAGTTGGATTTTGTGCATATAGAAGAACTGTGGTGAAAGTAGTTGGTGTGCAAGTCACCAAACTCTTTGAACAGAATCAGACAGTGACAACAACAGAGAAGAACAAAGACAAATTTGAAAAATAACAAAATTATGAAGTGGAGATGCGGGGTATCGATCCCCGTACCTCTCGCATGCTAAGCGAGCGCTCTACCATCTGAGCTACATCCCCTTTGTTGGGTCACTTCTCTAGTTTTGTAAATTAAATATTGGCACTATTGTACGTTTACTTTCATTACAAACGAGATAAAGACTATGCTCATCAAAACATAAGATCACATATTCCATTGAAAGAAGAGACAGAAGTCACAGAAACGACTAAAATGAAAGTTGCCAAGAAAAAAAAGAAAGCGACTCAAATGACTCAACTAGACACCATTTCAGACATAATTATCTGTATTATAACTATTGATGGATACTCACATTCATCCATTTGTTTTACCCATTATAATATTTTCGGGTTGAGTCACCACCAGTGTTCCGTGTATATTCTTTGGAAAATGCTAAATGTCACCCTTTTTTATTCACCCTTCAAGTTCACCCCTTATGTGGATGTTTTTGATTGGTGATGTGATTATAGTAATATTTTAAAATAAATAATTACCACAATCATATCTTGACACGTATGAGGTGAATTTGAAGGGTGAAGAAAAAGGGGTGAAGCATAGCAGCCCTCATATTCTTTTTGTACTTGACCACGCCTCTATATTAGTACCTAGTTTTCGGTAACATTTGTCCTAACGTTCTCCTCCGGTTTCTAACTCAAGGAGTGGGAGTGTGGGACATCATCATAAGATTAAGGGGCTCGTGTCTTTGGCTAGGATCGCCAGGTCCCTTTCCTATCACTTCTACTCAATTCTCTCATCTCTCCCGTACATGGATCTGATGTCCTCCAATATCTCTCAAGAGTGGAAGACATGTCTCCAGAGGTTGTTTGAACCCAAGGCGCTCAACTCCAAATCTTACTGTATAGGACTGGGTATGCAAATTGATATCCGCGTATGTCAGAATCTAGACCCAAATGACCCTAACAATTTCCCGGGGATGCTGCTCCAAAGGGAATTCAGCTCACAACACAAAATATGGCCTCCATAGCAGGTGACACAGAAGTATTCAAGATAGATGATGGGTGGGCAAATATGTGATTTTAAGGCCCAACAAGTGGAGGATAAAAGGGGACTTTGGATCAGCAATTTGCCAGATCTTCGTGGGTTAGTCAAAATCCAAAATCCCTACCAATCTTATTATTCCCATGATGAACATGTCATAGCTGCATAGCAAAACCAAATGCGACTTTTCAGCATCAGTTTCAGCAGTGGTGAGACTACTCCGCACCGTCAATCTAAAAGTTCATGAACATCTCAGACTCATCATCTGGAATTGCTCCATGATACCCTAGAACTCAATCAAACTCCTCAACAAGTTTGAAACACGCCACGTAATTATTTGGTAAGGGGCAGCAAGTCTTGTCATTCCACCAACAAAAGAAACTAGGACAACGTAAAAGTATATCCCAACACTATTCTCAAACAAACAACACATCTCAATCCAGTACGATGAAAAGAAAACAAAAATAAAGCATGTAAAGTCGAAAAAACAAAACGCCCTATGCCACATCACCACCCCGCTACTACTTGATGTACTGAGAAACCCACTTGAAGCCATCACCATAACCCATTTTCCTGACAATGCTGCACATGAACACCTCCAGTGGGCGGACATTCGACTCAGCAAGATTTACCTTACCCTTGCCTGTGGTGATACCAGTCAGTCCCAGGTGGTAACGCAACTCGTCTTCTGAAGCAGCATAAGGGATATCAATCTTGTTGCCCAAGATTAGGAAAGGAACAGTGGCCAAAGACTCGTCAGAGAGAAGAGCATCCAGTTCCTTCTTCGACTCGGCAAATCTCTCCTTGTCGTAAGCATCCACCAAGTACACCACTGCATCAACCTACACACCACATCACAGTTTCAGATATTAGTTACAGTCAAAAAGAGTTCTGGCTTGGATGGCAATTTCTCTTTTCTCCTCTGCCAGATAACCAAAAGTAACTGTTACATGAACTATGATACGAAAAGCCAATGCATGCAAGTCTCTGAACTAAGGACCACATTTATCTCTTGTACTGCGTACGCTACCATAAAAATTTGTGCGGCTCGAAGTTAGAAGACCGACCAGTGCATTGCAGAGAAATTGCAACGATTACAGACCCAGAACAAGAGGAAGAGGCAGTGGCCAAATCACATCCATCAAAACTACACAAGATCAAAGGTGGGAAATAGAGGGGAAATCTTGGTAGTGGGCTCTGCCCACAGGGCATTCCCTAGTGATCTCAAAGAGGAATATTTTGAAAACAAACAAAAATACATACATCCGAGACATCCAACACAGATTCAAACAACTAAAGTCATGCATCGAGAGCCATCAACCACCACTTCAAGCTTTACAAGAAATCTATGGTGGCTGGAAACTTGGTGAAAGAGAACATTAAATCTATAATGGTGACAGCATTCCATCCATTATCCATCATAATAAAGAATTTCACACACAATTAACATGGCAATTTAGGATTATTCACGAATGACAAAGAGGTACTCCAAAACATTAAAAATATATGGTCAGAAGTTCATGAAATAGCTGGCATGATGAACTGCTTCAATGTAAAGGATGAGAAAGGCCAACTCATGGCCTCAAGACTCTGACTAGACCACCAAGATAGAGAAAAGCGCACTCGTATAACCTAGGTTACCTGGACTCTCCAAAATGGCTGACGGACAGGAGTCGACATGTCTCGATTTGGGTGGGGGTCTGGGATCTGTAGCTGATCCTTGGGCGTTGTAGATAACAGTTGCCTTCGACGGCGCTGGAGAAGAAGCCTGTTAGGCCGGATCAGCCTCAGGGTCAAAGACACATTTTTGACCTTTTAATGCATTTGTTTTGTTACATTAGACTAATCTTTCTATGGATGAGGATTGAGTAGCTATGTAATAATGTGGTTTGCTCCTTCCTTTGTTTATTTTAATCCGTTCTTTTGCTCCTTTACAACTATACCATCTTAGGCGGCGTACTTTGTGGGCTTTCTCTGTTAAATGGGTAGACAGGCTAAAGAGTTGGGTTATGAAAAACTAGTAAAGTATGAATTATAATACTTTTGAGTATGAAGAGGAATGTAGATTTCAGCACCCAAATATCTTAGAAATATCAGTTTGGCTCTTCCAGTGCGTATTAACAAAGCACTTACCATCTACAAAGGACCCGAAGTCCTGCATAATATACATTATACCTCGAATAATACAATAACTCCGAGTGTCCATATTATTGACCCTTTTTACACGAGTTCCCGTATCCCAAAATTTACCAAATTTTGCAAACCATACTCTTGGTATACCTTCACCAGAGTCGAGGCAACTTAGCTTTTAACATATCAAATGAAATGAAAAGCACTTCCACCTTATCTCCTCTCGGAAGAGTGGCTAAGAGTTTGTGAGATAATGCTTTGAACCAGTAAGATTCTGCAACTTCAAAGGTAGAACACCATCATTGTACCAGATAACAAAGATCACATCCTTACGACCTTTCAATATAATTCTGGGCACCCTATGAATCAGATAAACATACAGATATTCACGTCAGGATATAAGGGCAATGCACTAAGTTCTCATTTCTAGATCCATTCAGAATTATAATCATAGTTTCTGTTCAGCAAAGATACATTTCGACATACACATATGAAACAGACTGTAGCAAACTGCCAGAAGGCTGTTAATAGTAAATGGCTTATAGAGAACAGGGAAAGATGTCCAGAGAAGACTCCAGAGAAATTAGATGACCAGAAACAAAAACTTGCAGATGTCTCTTCATCCCTTTCTCCAGCAGAACGTCATAAATGTGCATAGGTAAATAAGATCCACGATCACAGGGATTGCCAAATGAAACAATTCACAGTAACCTACAAGGGTCCACAAACTATTTGCTGCGAGCACAACAGCAAGAGAGGACAAATGGAAACAACACTGTCATGCAAATGCAATCAACCAGGAAATGCCTTAAAAACAAAACCAGTCCAAATAGTTCACCTTTTGCAGTCAACTGTCCCTCTTAGCCTTTAGGAAAGAGAAAGACACAGTCCATTTGAATCATTTCACACACGGACAAGATTAAATTTTCAACATATAAAGCTAACCAACTGCTTAATTTCAAGTCAGAATATGATTAACAGTGAGACATTTTAATAGATATTTGCCCCGTTCAAACCATTTATAGTGTCCCACCTCATGACACCCCTATGAGCTAATTCAAGAAGTCACGACCCATGTTAGCAAACCAGAAACTCAATTTCCACTCGACAAAAGAAAAGACTTGCCACTCAGATGCCGAATTAAGTACACACGGATAACCAAAATACTGATGTATCAATTTAACAACTTCACACGAAGATTAATAATTCACCACCACAAAGGATGGAAAAAACAAAACCAGATGATTACAAGTATCTACCTTAGCATAGTAATCCTTCCACACCCTGCGCGCAATCTGGTGACCACCCAAATCAAACGCCTTAAACTTGATTTTCCCAATACTGAGCTCTTCCGACGTCGGATACTGCGTTGGCTGATGCTGGACCAATCTCTGACAAAACCTCACATCAACAACAACAACTACATTAGCTCATAAAACTCCACAAAAAACTTGAAAGTAACCTTCCCCTCATGAAATCAAAATATAACAACCCAACGCTACACCTACTCAGAGATCTCAATTAATCCAATTTCACAACAAATCAAAACACCAGGAAAACAATACATGTACCTAAATCAAGTCTCATCTCATCCAATTCCTCTTTCAACGTAAATCAACACAGCATACATATATCAGAACTATTAATTTAGCTGATTAATTTAAATGTATCTAAATCAAGTTTCATCTCATTCAATTCCTCTTCCAACAACACAGCATACACATATCAGAACTATTAATTTAGCTGATTAATTTAAATGTATCTAAATCAAGTCTCATCTCATTCAATTCCTCTCCCAAACATAAATCAACACATCATACACATATCAGAACCATTAATTCAGCGAGAACCGAAACGAAGCCCTAAATTCATCGAAATCAACACAGCATACATATATCAGAACTATTAAAACCCTAAATTCATCGCGATTACGAATAAATTCATCGAAATTATGAGATCTGGAGCTAACCTCATCTTTCAACATGTGAAGCAGAGTCGTCTTCCCAGCATTATCAAGCCCTAAGAACAAGATCTTCGCCTCCTTTTGCCAGAGACCGAGCGAGGCAAGGACTCCATAGAACCAATCGAACAAGAACATGATTGATAGAGAGCGAAATCGACTTCCAGATCCGAAGGAATTGAGGGCTAGAACTTCACGGCAACGAACATACAAACCCTAGATCGATCGATCGACGAACGCAAAAGGTTCGCAATCTCTCGATGGACTCAACGACAACGCATCTGAGAACGTAAGAGAGAGAGAGAGAGGATCGTTATAAATAAGAAGACGCACCTACCAACCCTAGAGAGAGAGATACAGAGCATCGTGTGGGAATCAGATTTTAACTCTGGTCTGGCGAGAGTGGGGCAGATGTGTTATTTAACTGATGTAAGGGGGCTTGTTGGATAAAACTTTGTGATGTGGATAGGCTGGATCCTGGATGCTTGAAAGATGACAGTCGGCAAGGAAATTTTAGATATTCCAAGAGCACAACGTAAGCATGACATTTGGCCATCTGTACCTTTCATTAACTGACACATGTTCTGACTAAGCTGCATCATTCATTAACTGACACATGGTCCGACTAAGGTTAACTAACTGGAAAAACTGCAATTCGAGCCAAATCGGGCGGTTTGGTTCGGTTTAGTCCAGGTTTGCAAAAATCTCAAACCGTATAATACGGTTCGGTTTCGGTTTGAGATACCTCAAAATTGTAAAAATCGAACCGAAACGTATAAAATACATGTGGACTATATAGCTGCCACACTTGATAACTTCTACACATACAGTAAAACATCTATAAATTAATACTCGATAAATTAATAACTTCGATAAAACTAATAATTTTTCCGGTCCCAACTTGGGACCAGTGCAAATTTGGACCCCAATCGATAAAATAATAAGATAATAAAGTTTCTGAAATCCCAATGTACATATATTGGTCCCAACCAAACTATAAATTAATAATTATTATAAAAGTTTCGAATTCTAAGAGGGTATAGTAAAAAAATGAATCTATATTCACTTGTTCTTTCTTGAACTTCAAATCTATACCAATTTCATCTTTAAATATCCTCATTTCACTTTCTCCATGTCCGGGTACTTAGCTGACTTACGATGTTTGGAAGATCCACTTTTATCATAGTCAGCTGATAAGAACTCTGATGATCGCTTGAGAGTGTCTGATATTGATCCTTGACTAACTTTCAAATTGAAAGTTTTGTCAACTCACTTCACCGAATCTTGTTGAGTGCATCCTTGGTGATCTATCTTATACTCGCATAACAATTTTCTTTGTTGATTGGTCATGGTTGATTTTTGAACACCTTGTAGTTTAGGAGCCATAGTTGAAAGTTGATGTGATTTTGAAGTTTTTCGATGAACATTTTTATAGTGATTAGTTTGTAACAATGTTTAATGCATTGAGTTGGTACCATGGAACAATTTTTCGGTATCCTGAACTAAAACTTTCACTTATTAAAAAACAATGAATTTGACAAATTCAATTAATTTGTAAATGTACATCTTAAAATGTGCATTGGAACTTATTTTTGTAATTAGTACATTGTAACTAGTACATTGGACTTGAAAATTTAAGGGTAATACAATAAACCTCTTTAAATTAATAAATTATTAATTTATCGATATAATAATATATCGCTAAATTAATAAAACATCCCGGTCCCAACATTATTAATTTATAGAGATTTTACTGTATATAATTTGGAAAATTGACAATAAACACAATCACTGAGTGACTGCATGTGTACTGTTTTTGGAAATGATTATTTGAACATTGAACCCATTGAATGGTTTTGGATATTCAAATTAACATGAATTATTTGTATTTTGAAGCAATCGAATGGTCTGGAAATGATGCAATTTCAAATGACATAATATATTAAGAAATCTCCCAATAGAAATTTTAGCAAATATTTAATTGCTGAATGAACTATTAAGAATTTTCAAACAAAATAATATATTTTCAAGAATCGCGGTTTAAAATCGAACCAGACAGGTCCTTTGCAGTTCAGTTCGATTCGGTTTGGTTCGGTTTGGAGCCATGAACGGTATGGGTTAGGTTTAGATTTTGGCCAAACCGTTACATGTTGTTCGGTTCGGATGGGTGCCGAAACTGGAGCGAACCGAGCCGTACCGTTTGCATCCCTACTCTATAGGTTGTAGCGAAAAAAATTAGATTCTTACTGGAATATTTTCTCTCTCCCACTCACCCCACATTTATTGTACATATCCAATCTGAGTAGAATGGAGTAGCACATGATTTGCTCTATGAGCACCGACAAATTACTCTGCAGGGGCTTCAAACGCTCCATCACTGAGCTAACACCCTGTTTGCTCCGTTGGCTAGACTTGCTGGCACACAATTCAATAAATTCAACATTTTTTTCTTCTTCTTTCTAAGAGCATGTTTGGTTCAAGCTTAAAATTTTGATTATTTGATAATAATAATCTCGAGTGAATAATTGATTGAAATTATAATCTAAAAATTATTTGGGATTTTGCGAAAGCATCAAAATGAGGTAAAAAGTCAACAAACAACTACCTCAATTTCTTATCTTGGTCCATGTGTTTTAACTTTTATCACTATTCACAGTGTCACTTTGACCTGGTGATTTGGATAGCAATTAAATTAAGAAGTTGTAATTTAGCTACCTATTTAGAACTCGGTAACAGTAATATCAATACAACAATATACATGGACTTTTAGTAAATATATTTCTTGTATAACTTTATACGTACATAAATAATACGATCGGTCCGATTGAGGACTTTCTCTGACCTACATTCTATTAGAGCCCTAGCTCTTTTTCACCCGATAGTACGTGCGGCCACCTCCAACAGCCATCACCGATAGTGCCTCGAAACCTTCGCTTCACTCTCTCCAACGATCTACCTTGCATCGACGTCTTTTACTGCGCATTCAACAACAGTGAAACATCGGCTCTTTGATTATGTTTCTGCTCTCAGGATGTCTTTCGTCGTCTCCATCAGCGATCGTCTCCATTCTGATAAGACAAACTAAGAAACAACAACAAAACCGCCAAACCCAGTCCCCCGATTCTGTATTGTTTTTTGTATCAATTGCCAACCATGGCCCTTTTTTATGTGGATGATAGTCTGATTTGCAACTCATAATATAGAGGAAATTCAGAATTTAAAGAGGTCTCTCAGTGCGGAATTCGAGATGAATGATCTAGGTGCTGCTTGGAAATTTTTAAGAGTTCAATTTATGAGAAATGGGAACAAGATCAAGGTAAAGAAGGCGTGGATAGATGAAAATCCCGCATATATGTTCACGAATCCAGTTTCGGAGAGCAAGTTCTAGCTTTGTCCGGAATTGCTCAACATCTTGAGCCTGTGATGCCCTTTGGGGCATGTCAGACCCGTTGGGATCCAGTGAGTCTCTGTGACGGGAGACATTGGGAGGCAAGAAGACAAGCTTTGTTTGCAAGAAATAAGAAGACTTTGTGGCAAACGTGAGACATTATGTGAACCCATTTACACTAGACATTGTGTAACACCCTGAGATTTCATAGTGGTCAATTTTAATAAACTAAAACTTAGGGTTTGTTGTCTGAATCTTCTTGTTCAGCAGTGTTGCTGAATAGGGAACGAATAGCGTGTGAATTCATAAAAGGGATATTATGAAATTTCAGAGGAAATTGGGGTTTATATGTAATCTATTTTAATATTAAAATTCTTGATTGAAAATTGGCCAGCCAAAGAATACTGAAATTTCTGAGATAGTTTTTTTTTTATGAAAACGGTAGCTTCCATTAAAACGAAAGGCTATCACAGCCAATACAAGACCAGAAAATATCTGGCAAATAAACAGAGTGGTACAGCCCACCAACTCTGAAGAGAAACTCATGCCCTAGAAAATAGCAAAAGATAAAAAAAAAAAAAAAAAAAAAAACTAGAATGATATTTCCCATAGATCTTGAAAATTGACTACTACCACGCTTCCACATGCTGGCTTTTGAGATTCCCAAAACAAAGGAAGAGGAAGCAACTGGAGTAACCGGTTGCGCCTCTGGCCAACGAAGCACCACCGGAAACTCAAAGCAGGATGACAAGAAAAGCTTCAAAACATCTATAGCATTGTCCTGCAAAAACCTCCTGCAAACATTCAATCGCCAACAAATAACGATTTCTTGCAGAAACTTCAATGATAATTCTTGTAAAAAGCATTCCTTGAATAGATCTGCTCCATAACATCATCTTTGAAAAAGAAAACACAGCCGATTCAAACAGAAGATGGACGCCATGAAGAGATCTAAAATAGAGTAATAGATCTAAAATAAAAACTATGAAGAACACTAAAAAATGATCTGGCCGGAAAATGGTGAAGGGGTAGACGTGATAGGTAGGCGGCACAAACAGAAAACGTCACCACCTCCAACGATTGGGAAACAACACAAACCTCCGATTAAAGCCCCCAAACGAAACTTTGAACCCAGATCTGAGAAAAAGAAACAAGAAATCGCGAATCAAGGAGAGGGGGGATCGCCGCCGCCAATGGGAGCGGCGGCGGCGGCGAGCCCGTCGGCAGATTAAGCAGAGACCACAGAGCCTGGTTTTGAAAGGACTGTAGAAGAGAGGGGTAAGGAAGAAACTGAAATACTTGCCGGAGCAAGTCCGATGAACTCACGGGGGGAGTACTCTTTACTCTCTAACTTTCTCTCTCTAGAGAGAGTGCAGAGAAACAATAAATTTCTGAGATAGTTACAAGATAATTTTACGTATTGGGGTAAGAATATAAATTTATGAAAGTTTAACTTCTCTTATACCATTCCTTTTTTACCTAAGATTTAGGGAAGTGGCACTTTTTTTTTTTTTTTTTTTTTTTTTTTTTTTTGGTACAAGGGAAGTGGCACTTTTAATCTTGTGACACCTCAACCACCACATCAACAATAAGTTGAATCAGCAGCAGCAGCAACATGAATTTAAACAACTCATTCATCAAAATTTTGGCCTTTTCCTTCATGTATGAAGAACACCTCCATACAACCACCACCACCACCAATGCACTACTATCACCACCACCTCATTTCCGACCTACTACTGATGTATATGCATGATAAAAAGGGGGTTGAAAGCTCTCTATTGATTGAAGATTTCAGTTAGAAACAAGGATGGAAATCGGGCGAGTTGTGAGGAACCCTAGTACGAATTTTGATCAAATTCTCTATCGTTACTGAGAGTTGGAGTCTCTAATCGATCTCGTTGAACTCCTGATGATGAGACGAGTCTGTGGGTACCAAGGTTACATGCTGAATTGAAGGATAATGGTGTCATCATAGTGTAACCCAATGTCTACTTGCCTAATTAAGATGAGAGATCTGGACATAATTAGACGATTTTTTACCGACGAGCAAGGTAAAAAATCGTTTTTCTTTGCCAAATTCGGTGATATACAGCTTGTTTTGATCCCTGGTTTGTCTTGAGCACGTTTATAACCTCGAAACACGCCCAGAATCCTGATTGAAGTTGTTTTGATTCTGTTTAAGAACCTGTAACTTACTCATATGTTGCTAGTTTGAGACAATCTTGGATGTTGCGAAGTCTTGAGATATTTCTCTACAGCCTTTGGTTAATCACCCTCCTTGAATCTCCCTGTAAGCTACTTGAAATCTCGGTAAAAGTTGCTGGTTTTGAGCTCGAAACTGGCAGCGTTCTTGGTGCAGCCCACTTCCCAATTGTGTAACCCACTGTCTACTTGCCTGATTAAGATGAGATTTGGCCGTGTGTGGCCTCTACATTTCCTACTTCAACTTTCGTGTTCATTTCTTGTCTTGAAACCCGCTTGAAGCTGGTTTTAAATCACCCCCAAAGGGCTTGTTTGGGAAGGATTAATTAATGGATAGATTAATTATTTTTGAAAAAATAATCCCACATGTTTGGGAACTTGGATTAATTATATGATTTTTTGTTTTGGCCGGTACCTGGTGGTGTTCTGGCCGGTACCTGGTGGTGTTCTGGCCAATCAAGTGGCGACACGTGGCCTCAGCAACGCGTTTTCTTGACATATTTACTTTGACCGGTCTCTGCTCGTGGCTTACCCGGTACCTGTTTATTTCGCCAGGCCCGTATGTTTTCCCGCAAAATCTACATTTTCCCGCCAGATTATTCATAATTAATCTATCCAATAATTAATCATTCCCAAACATGGCCAAAATAAGCACTTTGTGCCGGGTCATGAGCTCAAGAACAGACCCTGCACTTTCTTGTGAACTTCAAGCATGCAGATCTCTCCCAAGCTGGTTGGCCCTGTTTACTATTGATATATCCCTCCACAAGTTGAAGATGATTTCCTCCTTCAATTTCATCTTTATGAGGTTTAAAATCTTGGACAAAGTGGTTGTAAAATGGTAGGAATATGCAAGATATGGAATTTGACCAAGTGAGGGAATTGGCTTATTTTTGCCAAACTTTAATCTCCAATATTTCTCAGATTATTTATAATCTCGAAGAGCTTAAATATGATCTGGAATCCTTGTTCAGATTTCTTCAATACCCTATCTCCAGTTTCCCGAAACTCTTTCTCAACTGCTCATAAATTGACTCTGAAATTGACTGCTTGTGCTGACTTCATTCAAACTTTAGCTTTTAGTTTCACAGTCAAAATGATTTTCATAGCCTTCAAACTCTTGAGAAAATTTTCTCACCTTGTATATCTGAATCCACCTCTCAAGTTGACCAGGTTGAAATCCCAGAAAACCCTTAGTGGACCAAATTGTGTGAGAGGGGCAAAATAGTAATTTCGCATAAAAATGGTATTAAGACTAGAATGATGTCTTGGAGCTATCAATATGTCCTATATGGATAGTTAAATTCATAATAGGATATTTTGGGTTATGAATGACCAAGACAACTACTGGCTGCTTTTCTGCAATTAATTCTAAACTTTAGGGGCCTAAGTGCAAATAACTAAAAGTTATCAATTTTAATCCTATGACTACATGAGAGTGTTAAAATGATATTTTCAGGCCGTTGAGCATAATTTGACTTACTTATGGAGTTCAGGCTCAATCAGGAATTAAAATGCAATTTAGACAATCTTCATGGACTTAAGTGTAAATTGTCAGGAATTGAGAGACAATCTTAAGTAGATAACTTGGGGACTTAGGGCCAGTTTGGGAAGGCTTTTGCTGCTAGCTGCTTTTCGACAGCAGAAGCAGTTTTAGTGTGTTTGGTAAAAATAAAATTTATGCGAATTTTTGCTTTTCGGACAGTTTCTGCTGTCGCACAACAGTTTTCAAGAGACAAGGGGGAGATGTTTTTCCAGAAAGTGCTTTTGATTGATTTATCTACAACCGATTTTAACCTTACAATTTTTAAAAATATTAATAGTTATCTTTGCGGAACACGTGTCATATATTTTTGTCATTTAACTCTGTCACAGTAAATTCACAGTTGGTTTTACCATCACAGCAACTTTTACGTAATATTTACCAAACAAAATTTATCAAGAATTCACAACAGCTTTTAGCACCGCCACAACATTCCCAAACTAGCCCTTAGTAACTCTCATTACTAGCCAGTCAAGCATAACTAGGAGGTTTAGGAACCGTCGGGGAATTACTGATAAGACTGAGGCTTCAGCGGCAAAGTAGTCATTCTGAACTAGACAACTAAGATGATACTGCATATACATTGTACTTATCTACTGAGGATGTGTACTAATAAGTATGTATACACTTGTATGTGTAGAGTATCGGGATAGAGAATCAGCGCGCTGGTCAGGAGTACTAGACTATTGGGTAAGCATATGAATGCTTATTTACTATTGAAGAACGCTAGATTGGATGTATGCATGTCTCTATGAATATGAGATACGGAAATCATGGTATAGGAGAAAGGATAATCTTGGACATCTTTATATACATATGCACATGAATGAAGTAAGTATGAGTATTGTTCATAATTGTTGGGAGTACTTATTTAATAATTGATTCATGTACCCTTTGACCTCTTGACGGTCAAATATTTATGGGACCCGGACTCCGGGCTTTAAAATTTTATGGGACCCGGTCTACGGGCTTAATACATTTATGGAACCCGTTCTAAGGGCTTAACAAAATTATGGAACCCGTTCTTCGGGCTTTACATTCATGGCCTACGGGCTCAGTCGGTACATCCCTAGCTCCCGACTGGTAGGCAACTAGTATTACCCTCTGGACTGACGATCTAGTAGGGGGTGTGCACACTTAAGGTCTAGTTTGTCTTGGTAGATTTATGGGTGGTACATGAATGTGGAACTGAATATGGAATTGTCGTAATTGAGTTTTAATAGATAACACATAATGATCTCTTTGCTATTTGAAGTGGGTTAAGTTACTGGGACATATGTCTTAAAAACACATGTTCTACATTTCCAGTATGTTTATATATTTTCATTACAAAGTCTATCTTGGTTTGCTATAACTAATGTCGGGATATCACTGCCTTCAATACTTGGCAGGTGAGTACGCGGGAGTTCGAGAGATAGGTCATCACTTAGAGGATTGTCACACAGTATGTACAAGTTAGAATAGCAAGCTTTTTTAAAATTCTAGTTTCTTTAATTATGTCTTGTAACAGAACCGTTAGGCTTAGACTCCTTGCTGAGTATTTCCGTGCTTAGTGGAGGGCATCTCTGGAGAGTCTGGGGGATCCAAGTATAATTCTCCAGTACTCTAGGGTGGGGACACACATTGAATGCCCTTCTCACTAAAGAGAAAAAAAAAATATTGTTTGGGTAAAATTGGAAATCACAAGAAACACATCACTTGGTTACTACCTAACCGTTGGGTACACATTTCCTATAATTTTCAACCCACAAACCTATTAGCTTTCACCCACTATCCCTTAACATTTATCATTTGTTAGTGTGATTTTTTTATTTTAAAAAAACATTTTTCTTTGCACACACAATGAGTGTGTCGTGTATTCTAGTTCACATAGATACAGCGCATTAAAACTAGGCAGTTAAACAATACAAGGCAAAATACAAGGCAAAGCAACTTCCACAATCTAACTCAACACAAGAGGCAGTTACACTATGTTCATCATCAGAAGAAGAAGAAAGAAGAAACGAGGCAAATTTTCACCATCACTAATTTCTCAGAGGAGGTCACGAGAAGCAAAGGGAACTTCCAAGGGGTGATTCCCAAAGACCCCTAACAACTTGGAGGTTATTTTCAAATTAATAATCTCGGTCCCAAAAATCTGGCCTATCATCTTCCATAAAGGAAATAAAATCACTCAAGCATGTTGGGGGATCCTCACCCAAAGCAGCGCAACGTGCTGCATCCGGCTTTGGGTTATAGTGTCCATTGTCGATCCGCGACCTCTTCATGTTTTCATGATTAGGAATGCAATGCAGGTGAACCTTCTCCAAGCAACCTTCGCAAAAAAAGGAGTAGCTACACCCGTGGTCAGAGACCTCTTTCTGATGGCATACGAAACAAACGAATCCATGGGTCACAGCTGTAGGTACCAGTGTGATGTAATGTTTGGTAGAATCATGTTGGATGAATGGCCCAAACCTGATTTTATTTTTCCAAATGCATCTTGGATGAACAGAATGGACGCACTCCTCACAGTGATAGAACCACCTAGTGGTTATGCCTTCCTGGCAAATCTCGCAAACGTTCTGTTCAACACCTTCAACCGGAAAACATGTTAGTTTGAAGGGATGGTCCTTGTCATCATACCTGTGTTTAATGGATCCAGGTAACAACGCACAATTCATATCGATGGTGAAGTCACAAATGTTACATCTGAATCCATAGCCAATGAATTCATCGTCACACGCATTGCACCAATTTCCTTTTTCAGTTATGTAGACGGTTGAGAGAACATGGCTGTGTCCCTCATGGTTAACATAGCGCGGAAGGACAGAGCTGCTTATCTTCAAATTTAAGCCATTCGCAGCCTCGCTTATTCCAAATCCATGACAGGATTCATAACTTGCCATTAAGCGCTCTATGCCATATTTACAATCGTCTTTTAACTGTGGTATCGATTCCGGGAGAATGTATTGACATTGATCACAGTCATTACATGGTGGAGCAAGGAGTTGTACACATATATCACATCCTTCGCTGGGGTAAGAAATGAACATCTGGCTGGTTTTTGTTGGATTTGATTCACGGGGTTGTGGTTCTGGTTCTATGACCTCTTCCTGGTTTGCCTCCATAAAGAACAGCTTTGCCAAGCTAACCGACTCGTTAGCAACTGGTAGGTGGATGGCAGAAGCTAAATCCACATCCCTGTGAGAAGACAAGTGTTTATTCATACGATGTTTTATATTAAAGTTTTGAAACAAGAGAAGGACAAAAGATAAAAAATGTCCTCACCTGCAAGGGTCCGAGCAGTTATGAACATGAGTCAAAAATCTGCATCCAGCACAGTGATAAGCCCAGCTATGGGGATGGATTCCTTTTCTGCAAACATGACAGTGGAAATGCTTGCTATCTTTTGGGATTGAGTAGATAAGTTTGAGCTCGTGAGGGTGCCAATCAATTTTCCTCAACTTTGGCAGTGAAGCACACTGTTGATGTACCCAGAAACGGCAAGTGGAGCATTGATAACTTGGGCCTTCATGATCTAAGTTGCAAGCACCACATTCATACGATGTTTTTGAATCTGAAGAGAATAGCGAGTGCTCGTGAAACTCGTGTTTCAGATGGTGTTCATGAAACTCGTGTTCCAGATGTAAATTCTTCATAGCACATGCTGTATCTAAAGTGAAGCGGCAAGAGGTCTGTGCACAAGAGTAAGTGAAGCCTTCAAAAGGTAAATGACATGCATTACACGTCCGATCTGGTTCATCAGATTTCACTCGATTGAATAGGGTAAGAGTATGGGCGGGGTGCAAATGATGTTCCAAAACTGGTGCTAGTTCGGAACAATGTTTGTGCAGAAAAATGCTAGTGCAGAACTTATAAGGGCAAAAAAGATAGGGGGGTGATATCTTCAGTCCACAGCCATAACACTTTCCAGATGCAGAATAAGTACTAGTCGCTTCTTCTACCAGAACCAGTTGATGCTCATGACTTGAATGTTTCACAGGTCTGTCAGAAAAAGTCCTGATTCAAAGTCTTATTCGAAACGGAAGAGAAATTCATCTCAAAAAGTGAACAAACAATTAATAACAATTAGGACGAGTCTTTCAAATGGGGATGGCAATTGGATCCGATCCGATAGAGTATCCGGCATGATCCGACACTAATAGAGGAGATTTGATCCGGTTCGTTTACAAGTGGATCGGATATGATCACTGTTGCACCCGGCTATTGTGTGTGTGTGTGTGTTTTTTTTTTTTTTTTTTTTTTTTTTTTTTTTTTTTGTTGTTGTTGTTGTTGATGTTGTTTTCTAGTACTACAGTTGTTGTTGAACGTGTTTGGTTGACCAATGTAAATAGCAACTGTCACAAAAGCCTGAAAAGGGATATGTATCTCTTACTATTCTATTGTACATACAGTGTGACTTAGTACTTTATTCTTGAATAAAATGATATAAGATCACACAAGATAAGGCCAAAAGAATTAAGAAAATTTCATGATCTGATTGAAAGTAGAAGGTGAGTGGCTCTCCAGAAAGAAGTGGTCACTGCCACATAAAACCATGGGCGATCTTCAATAGTTTCAACTTCTTTTTCTTTTGAAATAGAAGTTAAAGAACTTCATCATACAAAGTGACAACACTGAGGGTATAACAGTCATTTTGACACATATATATATATTGCTTCATATTCTATGCTACCCATAATGGTATTTCATATCCTGCATCTTATCCCACAGCACCCAAACATAGACAACATCATATCTTAGCAAGGCTTATCCGAAAATATTCATCCTTACTCATATCTCAGCATAAGTCTTATCCCTACATATCGTTTTCTCTACCAAAATGAGGCCTTAGTTTAAATAGCACTATAAATATATGATATTGTTAATTTATACTTGTAAAGTGAAAATTAATTAATAATAATTATGATTGTAATTCATTATTTTATCTTAAGTTAGATGATATAAAAATATGGACACCGCTATGATCCAATGGATAATCCCATTCGAATCCAGTGAAATCAAATCCGAATTTGATCCGATCCGAACCTCTGTGGGTCGGATTTGGATATAGGCTGACCCAATCCAAACCTGATCCGTTGTCATGCCTACTTTCAAACAAACAAAAAGAGAAAGACAAAAAAAAGAAACAATTACGATGAGTAAACAAGACAGGAATTAGTAGGAGGAATCAAATAAACCTGCAATTATAGCTGTGGACAAAGAAGCTGCATTCGCCACAATGGTAAAGGTAATTCTGCCCTTTGAGGTTTTGTTGGCAGATTTGACAGCGGATAATATATGGATCTTGAGGGAGAGAATAGATGAGCTTAAGTTCGTGAGGGTGAAAAGGTACCTTGCGAGCTAAACATCCAGCATGTGCACGGAACGAGCAGGTCTCGCATGCATACGTCAGTCCACCCTCAACTTTTGCAAGGGAGATCTTATGCATAAAAGAAACATGAGAATTCACAAACATGCAGATATCGCAAGATGGAGGTGAGTTATAGTTTCTTATCACGATAGTGTGTGCAGGGTGCACTTGGTGTTTCATGCTCCTGGGAAGATAGGCACATGCTTTGTGCATGCTCTTTTTGATCTTAGCAATCCTGTAGTATGGAACTGTTATAGTTTTTGCACACACAAGGCATAAAATGGATGAAAGATCAGTTTGGGACATTTCTTCAACATAGAAGTCAATGGTTCCCTCCATTCTTCCCATTTCGATTATTGATAGAGAGTCCTCCATGGGAATATTAGGAGAAGGAAGACGATCTGAAGGAAGAGGAGGCTGTTTGGAGTCTTCTTTAGGATATTAGGAGGATGAGGAGGAGGTGGAGGAGGAGGGTGCCTTTCCTTGCGAGTATCGCAATACAAATAGTATTTTCAATAGCTGAAGTCAAGAACTCCACAGTTTAAAAATCAACAACTTTCTTCCTGAGTATTATTTAGCATATTTTGAAGTAAAATGATGCTGCTTACGAGAACTCAAAGCATGATTAGCGCCGGTTGGTCGGCCGACCGGTCGCAATGTAAAAAAAAATGAGCATGATTAGCGCTGGGTCCTCTGATCTGATCATGACTAGTTTCATAAACAAAGATAAGAAATTCATAGTCCTCGGTTTAATGAATAGTTAATAATAATACCACTTGTTGGCATCTTAATCTTTTGGAGGCACCATGGGTCAAAAAAGTTGTTCTTATTTAGGGTTATTTAGCAAATTAAACTATTGTTTTCAGTGTGTTCAATCAAAATAAAATAAAGCTACTTAACAGAAATAAACAAAGACGAGTTGATGATCATGACTGATTCTATAATTTGCTGAAACCACCCATAAAAAAAGGCTTAATTACTTAATGCATACCCCTAGTTTACCAAAACCATCACATTGCAACCCCCAATTCTGAAACTAGCTGATTGCATCCCTCATTTGCAAAATATACGTCAACGTGCAACTGGGAACGAATTTCAACCATCAAATTCAAACACAACGGAGGTATTTTCATAAAATTCACATCGTCTATGATACAATCGCATCACATTGTTTCAGATAATGTCTTTCGAGTACGTTAATTTGGCTACGAAATTTTATTCGCAGTTGCACATTGACGTATTTTTTACAAATGGGGGATGCAATCAGCTAGTTTTAGAACTGAGAGTTGCAATGTGATAGTTTCGGTAAACTGGGGTATGCATTAAGTAATTAAGCAAAAAAACACATAAAAGGAGACTCCAGCAGTTATTATGACGTTGTGCTTCACAAAAGCTTATACATTACCTGTAAATACATAGTCGCCGCGAGGGCTTGGGTCAATCACTAGTTAATAATGCTACTAATTGTAGGCATCTTAATCTTTTGGAACCACCAAGGGTCTCAAAAACTAATTACAAGTAATCCACTTCTTCACCCAGTAGTGTATTTCTGGCATCACTACAGAAGTGGAGATAACATCTTGAGGATTGTTAGTTCTTATGACATACTTACAAAAATAAAATAAAAAAAAAGAAAAAAAAAAGAAGAAAGAAAGAAAAAAAAACAGCTTTCAAAGATATTATTAGGTCGTGGATACTCTAATGGGTAAGGTCCAATGGAATTTGAATTGCAGTACGTTTACATAGTCATGTGATTAATGTGTGCCACTACTTTCCTGTGCCAGTTGCAACCCTTTCCATATCAAGAACCCTTTACTAGTTATAAGCACGTGCAATGCACGTTGGTTGTGATTTAAGAAGTCGTCACCCTCAAACAAAGTGACTTAATTGAAAATACAAACTAAACTAGTATTTTTGTGATTTTTAAGTGAAAATAATGATTTTAGGTGAATATGATTATGGAGAACACTACAAAATTTATGGTCCCTTAGGGCATTTAGACGAATCCGGACTACCTTTAAAACACTCTATGCATGTTCAATTCATTCGGGCAATAGTAATTACACTCTTTTGTCGATCTCATGCAAATCGGCGCAACAGTTTACTTTCGGTCCTCGGTTCACCACCATCTATTGTTCCGTTCTAGTCATCTAGGAAGATTCGTTCACTGGGTCCTGTCGGTCCACCGATTTTACTCAATCCTAATTAAGTCCAACCGAAATAACCCACACACCGTCATTAAAGTCTCTATGTCATGTCGATCTCAAGAAACTATGAGGATAGCGAAACGTTCTGATGCAGGAGAAAATTGGAGAATTAGTCAGTCGCGTCCAGAAAAGCAGTTTCGGTCAAAGCGCAGAATCAGAGGCAGAATTGAAGGATGCGAGATTTGGGCCGAACCATACATAGTTCTGATCAGAAACGACGTTCTAAAAACAACCCGTGATTTATCACGGGCACCGCCTCAATTTGGCAAAAATCGACTGTTTAAGGGTCGAAATTGCCAGTTTTATGTTTTTCAGAATATTTATTTCTTAATTAGGATTTTGATTTGAACCCGATTTAAGTAGATCTTTTAGCTGAGTGTTTTATTAGTTTAGTATTATTATTTAGCATTAATTTTAGGATCTTTTTCCATATTTGGAATATTTATGATTTTTAGCTATTTATACCCGGCTTGTGGGTAATTTTTGGTCAGACTTTGATTATTTGAATATTTCAGAACTCTAGAGAGCTTCGTGCCCTAGTTCTTTACCCTTTTCTTTGTTGATTCCGCTGTGTACCCACGCTTGGGATTTACCCGGCGTCAGTTTGGTATCAGAGCAAGTTCGACTTGGGAAGAAGATCGTCATCAACGATGGTGCGTAGACGTCCTGGCGGCTGCGGGCAGGTTCCGGCTGAGGAAGCCCCCCAACGGAGACGAAACGTCCAAGACGTTATGATGATAAAAGATCTGCAGAGGCAACAACGGGATCTGCAATGGCAGATTGATGTGTTTGCCCAGCGCCTAGAATTGCGGGATTTGCAGCGACAAGTTGCGAAGTTAACCCAACGCTTGGCGGCGCAGAATTTCAAGGATCGCGAGGTCTTTGATCGTTACTCGCAGCCCGCGTTCGAGACCCACTACAATGGTGATTCTGGTGGTTGGAGCGAGCGTTATGGAGGAGCGAGTTTCAAGAATGGTGTACCAGATTATTCGGGTATGTCGCAGTCCAGTAACTGTTTTGATTATCTTAAAGAAAAAGATGAACAAGTTGTTGAGGATTACGAATATAATTCGTATGATGCAATTTTTGTTGAGGGTAATTCATCTTCATCAAATTATGAGGTGGATTGGTCAAAAGCTCCAATTTATGACGATTATGGAGATGACGAGGAAGAGTTGATTGTGGAAGATGATGAGCATACTTTGGATGTGCCGATTCAAGAGGTAAATTCATATTCGTGTCCAGTAATTTCTCAATCAATTACTTCTTATCAAGTTGAAGAAGAAGATGGAGTTGAAGAGGTTAGAGTTGAATTAGATAAGTCGCCTTCGTTTTATTGTGATCCATTCTTGGTGGAGCGTTGTGTGCAAGAGTCTATATTGAACTCGAGGGCGAGTTCTTTTGAAGAGGGGGTGACTGATGCAGGAGAAAATTGGAGAATTAGTCAGTCGCGTCCAGAAAAGCAGTTTCGGTCAAAGCGCAGAATCAGAGGCAGAATTGAAGGATGCGAGATTTGGGCCGAACCATACATAGTTCTGATCAGAAACGACGTTCTAAAAACAACCCGTGATTTATCACGGGCACCGCCTCAATTTGGCAAAAATCGACTGTTTAAGGGTCGAAATTGCCAGTTTTATGTTTTTCAGAATATTTATTTCTTAATTAGGATTTTGATTTGAACCCGATTTAAGTAGATCTTTTAGCTGAGTGTTTTATTAGTTTAGTATTATTATTTAGCATTAATTTTAGGATCTTTTTCCATATTTGGAATATTTATGATTTTTAGCTATTTATACCCGGCTTGTGGGTAATTTTTGGTCAGACTTTGATTATTTGAATATTTCAGAACTCTAGAGAGCTTCGTGCCCTAGTTCTTTACCCTTTTCTTTGTTGATTCCGCTGTGTACCCACGCTTGGGATTTACCCGGCGTCACGTTCTCTGCAAATCCGGGTAATGTTCACTATCGTGCAACAACCTAGATAGTTAGCATGAATACGGTGATCAAGCCAACCTAGATAGTTTTTGTGGTTTTCTATCTTCTCACTTTTTTATTTGATTTTTTCTGTTTCAAATGTTGGATGCTCAGGCTAACAAAGAAAAAACTATGATTTTTTTTTGGTGGGTCGATTCAAGATAAATAAAATATGCTAACTCATACAGAACAGTAAATATGAGACTTTAAAGTAGAAATTAAAAATTGAAATAACAACATAAAATAAACGTGCTTACCTGGTTAGTGAAATGCGATCACCAGATAAGTGACCTCGTCTCCCCCCAAATTTAGGGCTGTCATGCTCTCATGCACGGACATCTGGCTAGGCTGGTCATCTTCGCCATCACTCCCGTACCAGTAAGAGGGGGCAAGGTGAGGTAGGAAAACTCTGAACTCCGCCCCTCATCTCGAGGCTTGAATGGACGTCTCTATCGCATCGTAGACATTCATGAAATGCCCAACAAATCTCTAGAATGCCCTTTGGTCACTCGTCTGGTTCTGTTGCATTTCTAACAACAAAAGTTGGGGGGGGGGGGGGGAGGGGGAGGAGTTCATTCGATGCCTGAAACAAGGCATGGAATGGTATCCAAAGAGGCGTCTGAAACAAGTATCAAACAACTTGATCACTTATTATAGAATCATCCAAATCAATCATCTGTTTATGTATACTCGAATGTCTGGGTGAAATGTGTAAATCTAGAGAAACATTTGCTGTTATATTCGAAATGAAACCAGTAATTTATCATGTCCCATTGCTAATCTCTGATAACAAAAAGTACATAGCCAAACATGTGGTTTGCTCTTTCTTGGAAAAATACATTAACATTTTTTCATTAACCACTTTTTCTTTTCTTTTTTTCATTTTTTTTTAATTTGAAACTTCTAATTATTATTCTTCAAAGAAGTGATTTCGTGGAATATACTATTTGTACAACTCAATCATGTATAGTATTTGATGTTTTTACAACAGATGTTTATGTTCGTAAATAAGAATGAGAAGGTTCTACAATATGAACATATTGGTTTCATACCTATAGACGGGATTGCTTTTAAGGAATGGAACACTGATCTACCATGAAAAACTGAAAGATTTACTCAAACTTGCGAACATTGTCATATGCTGATGATGTTAGACTAAAAGCATTTCTCGACAATTTCGTTCAGTTTTACATGATTTTGTAGTTATTTTACCGGTCAAGACTTATTATATTTTCCTTCTACCTTCACAATTTGTCACGACTTTTTAAAATTCTTAGACTATTCATATAAAGAATGTTGTCATGATGATAATAAGTTAGTTTCACGTTAACCCCCGCGCATAGCGCGGGTGAACAACTAGTAATTATAATGACGACTATGGTAGTGTCACACTGTGGGATATTTTCATTTTTGAGGGAAACATTAATCTATTGTTAGATTGTTCAAATTGTTGATGTTTCCCAGAGGGAAAAAAAAATAAAATAATAAGAACCGTGCTAGAGGAACATAAAGTATCAAACAGAAAATGGGACAAAAGACTACCAGGTCAGCCACTAGCTTCCCGTATGTCCGTTGTTTTGGAATCTTGAAATGTTCTCACCCCAAGTCTGACTTTCAGGTTTCGATTATTCAAAGACTTGCTTCGGATGTTACAGCTCTGTGTGTTGGAATTAAACTATTTATCAGCATAGATTAAGGAATTGTTATCATTAATAAATCAATTTCATCGAAGACTTAGACTTTAGGCATGTGGAGAGCACTCACTCGAAATTTAGCTAACGTAATACCTAAACGAGTTGATAAATCAACAAGGGTTAAAACCCTAAAATGAGAGAGTGAAGAGCAGAAGGAAGAAGAAGCTTCAAGAGGAAATATTTACATTACATTATCAGTCGGTGAAGATGAGTATAAATACAAGCATACCAACGGGTGGATTAGATCCAGCCGTTAGGGTTTCGTACGGAAGGAAAAAAGACAATATTACCCTTACAAACTTAGAGTAATTACACACTATGTTTAGGTTAAGTAGATGGGCTTTGCATATGTGACTTGGACTGTGACTTGGGCTTCTGTTCTCCAATGGGCTTGGATGAGCCCAATAGCTTGTAAATCCAATAGCTGTTATTACACCCCCTTAAACTGATGGGCAAGAATGAGCCATGAGTTTATCGCGAAATCTTTCAAACTGAGCAGCGGGAAGTGATTTAGTGAAAATATCCGCGACTTGATCAGCACCTGAAATTGGAACGACAGTTAGGTGTTTTAAAAGAGCTTGCTCACGTATATAGTGGTAGTCTAATTCTATATGTTTTGTTCATGCATGAAATAAAGGATTAGGCGTGAGGGCTAGAGCCGAAAGATTATCAGTCCATAAGAGCGGTGGTTCATGAATACGAATATGAAGATAAAAAAATAATGGTCTAAACCAAGAGAGATCTGCAGCACCAGTAGCTAAAACCCTATATTCGGCCTCAGTTGAGGACCGAGAAACTGTGGGCTGCATCTTAGCAGACGAATGTACAGGATTTGGGCCAAGAAAGAGGACAAGCCCAGTTGTGCTTCGACGATCCGTTGGATCACCGGCCCAATCCGAATCTGTGAAAACTTGAATAGGAAGATGACCAGCTTTATAATATACACCATGCATTTTGGTGCCTTGAAGATATCTTAGGACATCTTTTGCGCCACTTAGATGTGCAGTTGTTGGTTGATGCATGAATTGACATAAGTGATTAACGGCGAAAGCAATATCCGGACGACTAAACGTGAGGTATGGAAGTGTACCAAGTAATTGACGATAAATAGTAGCATCAGAAAGTAAATCCCCTTGATTAATGTGATATTTGATACCACTAGCAAGGGGAGTAGGACTGGGTTTGCAATTTGTCATATTGAATTTAGCAAGTAAGTCAACAATGTATTTCTCTTGTGTAACAGAAATACCATGAGAAGTACGTGTGATTTGCAATCCAAGAAAGTAAGTTAAAGGGCCAAGATTAGTCATTGAAAACTCAGTATTTAATTGTTGTGTGAGATTAGTAATATAGGAAGTATCATTCCCAATTAATATAATATCGTCGACATACAACAATAAAATTGTCAATTTGTTGTTGTTGTGTCGGAGAAATAAAGAGCAGTCAGCAGTTGAGGCTTTGAAGCCCAAAGAAAGAAAAAAAGAAGTGAACCTTTCGAACCAGGCCCGGGGGGCCTGTTTTAGGCCGTAAATGGACTTATGTAAGCGACACACATAATGAGGAAAAGCTGGGTTTGTAAACCCAACAAGTTGTTTCATAAAAACAGTCTCACGAAGAAAGCCGTGTAAAAACGCATTTTTTACGTCATGTTGTTGTAACGGCCATGAAAACGTAGCTGCTAACGCTAAAATAGTACGCACCGTCGCATGTTTGACAACGGGACTAAAGGTTTCATCGTAATCAATTCCTTGATTTTGATGAAAACCTTTAGCCACTAAACGGGCCTTAAACCTAGATACCGAACCATTGGGGTTAAATTTGGTTCGGAAGACCCATTTGTTCCCGATGATATTAGCATTAGGTGGAGGGGGAACAAGACTCCATGTGTTTTGGTGTAGAAGGCTGTCAAATTCTTCACGCATGGCTTGTTGCCAATGTGGGAATTTGACAGCTTGTGAGAAAGAGGTAGGATCAGAAATTTGTGTGTGTGAGTGAGCAGTAGCACAAAAACCAACAGAAGTAGTAGGATTAACATAATAAACCAATTTTCTTTTGCTAATGCCGGATTTACTTCGCGTCTGCATTGGATGATGACTTGTTGTAGCAGAAGCAGGAGTAGGATGTGGGGGGGGGGGGTTTATCATCATAGGGTTGACTGAATCTGCCGTGCCAATACATTGGTTCTGAAACATGGAACCACCACCTTGATCAGGTATAGTATCTGAAGTAGTGTTTGGAGGCTGCAAAGGTGGTGGAGATGAATCACGGTGTCCATGTGGCTGCAGATTGGCATCACCCTCAGATATGGGGGTTTCTGGTATGAAACAAGAATGATCTGCTGGTATAAAACCAGTAGATAAAGGGACCGAAGTAGGGACAGTGGTGCCTGAAACAGAAAAGTCAGAATGTGAATTGGAGGTAGAAGCAGAAGTAGCAAAAGGGAAAGAAAACTCATCAAAATGTACATCCCTGCTACTAAAAAATTTGTTAGCAGAAGAATCAAAGCAAATATAACCCTTATATCCAGAAGCATAACCAAGGAAAGTGCATTTTTTGGTTTTAGGATCCAATTTAGAGGAATTATAATCTGTTAGTCTAGGATAGCAGACACAACCAAAAACACGTAAATGTGTATAATCAGGTTTTGAGTAAAAAAGTAATTCATAAGGTGATTTAGAACCAGTTGTTGAACTAGGCATGCGATTAATGAGATAAGTTGCAGTTGCCACAACATGACACCAAATTTTTTTTTTGGTAAAGAAGCAGTTTCAAGTAAAGTTACTGCAGTTTCAATTATATGACGATGCTTTCTCTCAGCTAACCCATTTTGTTGAGGTGTGTAGGGACATGACTTTCTGTGAGATATGCCATTTTCAGTTAAGAGTTTTTGAAAGGTGAAAGCAGTATATTCAACCCCTCCATCAGATTGAAAGATTTTAATTTGATAGCCAAGTAGTTTTTCAATAAACAATTTATAAGTGGCAAAGACATTGCAGACTTCAGATTTTAATTTCAAAGGAAACAGCCAAGTAAATCGTGAAAAATTGTCAATAAACAGCACATAATATCTATATCCAGAATAAGAAGTGACAGAAGCAGGACCCCATACATCACTGTGAATTAAATGAAGAGGAGTAGAAGTAACAGATTCAGATAATTTATAAGGTAAACGTGCAATTTTTCCAGCTAAGCATGCTTCACATAGAGAAACAGAATTTTTAACAACATTTGCAGAAGTAGAAGAAGAACAGTTAACACATTGTGACAAAACAGTGTCTGTTGGGTGACCCAGACGTGAGTGCCAAAGTTGAGATTTCACTCGTTGCCCTAAATGAGCTTGAGGGCCTTGAAGAGATAGAGAAGAGAAGGGATACAAGCCATTTATACTGGGTCCCTGAAAAAGTATTTGGTCCGTATCCTTGGCCTGGATACAAAAGGAGTCCTTATCAAAAATAAACCGAGTGTTGTGATCCAAACAAAATTTGTGGACAGAGAGCAAATTAACAGATAATTTAGGTACATGTAAAGTGTTTGATAAAGAGTAAGTGCAATTAGAGGTTGTAAGAAAGGCAATACCAGAGTTCTTGATGGGAAGAGAAGAGCCGTTACCCACAGTAACACAGTCACTTCCGGAGTATGGTTCAGCGAGTGAGAGGTTGCGGAAGTCGGATGTCATGTGACTGGAAGCTCCGGTGTCAGTTAACCAGAGATCAGAGGGAGCAGTGAGCTACTGGTTGGAGGTTGCAGCCATAGCAGAGAGTTGCTCAGGTGGATGGCGGCCTTGATAGGCGTAGTCCATACGATGGTAACAGTCTATAGCGGAGTGGTAATCGTATCCGCAAATTTGACAGGTAACTGGACTTGAGCCACCACGACCCGAACTGCTGTTACGCCCCTTGGAACCGGAGCGACCCGAACCGCCTCGACCCGAATTGTTACCATACCCGGATCCGCCATACCCAGATCCGTATGAACCGGATCCGTAACCAGCTCCGTAGCCGGACCCGAATCCAGACCCGGAATCATATCCATAAGATGGACCGTCAGAGAACCCGGAGCCTGAACCGAACCGGCCTCCTCTGGAACTAGGTCGACCGCCTCCGCGTAAACCGGATCGACCCCCACCACGGAAGCCAGAGGGATGGCGGCCACCACGCCCACCACGGTGGCGATAGAACGCCGCCGGAGAGGACAGATCTGGGGTAGGGGACTGTGAGGCAAACATCTGTTCATCGGCCTTTAGCAGAACATAGAGCTCTTCAAACGAGATGGGGTCAACACGAAGAGAAGATCTGAAGGTATTGAACTCTGGTGGGAGGCCGTTGAGAGTGTAAAGCAACATGTCCTCATCATCGATCATAACAGAGGACACAGCAAGGCGGTTGCGAAGAGTTTTCAGGCGCTGCATGAATGAATCAACCGAATCAGAGCCCTTCTTAATAGTTTGAAGTTCACCCTTGAGTTGCAGAAGATGGGATCGAGTCAGAGAGGCATAACGCCGCTCCAAAACCATCCAAGCGTCATGAGAAGTAGCATATCCAATCACTTGGGTGAGAGATTCAGCGGAGAGAGTGGCGTTGAGAATCGTGAGGACCGCCTGATCCTGTAGGTGCCAAGCCGTGAAGGCCGGATTGACCGCCAGAGGGTCAGATCCGTCGGTGGTGGGTAAAAACTGAGGGGGACATGGAATAGATCCATCCAAATAACCAAAAAGTGTGTGTGTTCTACAAATCGAAGTGATTTGATGCTTCCACGGTAAAAAATTGGAAGCATCGAGTTTGAAGGGTAAAAGATTGTTTATATTTGAGAGGAGGTATAGCGGCGGTGAAGCCGGTGTGGTGGTGGTGGTGGTAGAGAGCGACATCAGTGCTCTGATACCATAAACGAGTTGATAAATCAACAAGGGTTAAAACCCTAAAATGAGAGAGTGAATAGCAGAAGGAAGAAGAAGCTTCAAGAGGAAATATTTACATTACATTATCAGTCGGTGAAGAGGAGTATAAACACAAGCATACCAACGGGTGGATTAGATCCAGCCGTTAGGGTTTCGTACGGAAGGCAAAAAGACAATATTACCCTTACAAACTTAGAGTAATTCTATGTTTAGGTTAAGTAGATGGGCTTTGCAGATGTGACTTGGGCTGTGACTTGGGCTTCTGTTCTCCAGTGGGCTTGGATGAGCCCAATAGCTTGTAAATCCAATAGCTGTTATTAATACCACCTCTGTGAGAACCAATCACTAAATTTATTCACGGAGGTAGTGATCTAATGCACACGAAGAGATGAAAAGTGCTTATATGCGTAAGTGAGGGGAGTTGAAGGTTAAAAGATGTTCCTATCTGCCTATGTATTTCCATTTGAAACATGGCAGCAAGGTGCAAAATCTGTACACTAGTTGAGGACCGAAACTATCACATTGCAATACTCTGTTTCAAAACTTGCTGAAAATGTACCCTCTTTTAAAAAAAACGACAATGGAAATACATTTCGTCCACCACTTAACAACTTAAACCGTTTGTTGACTAATTAATCCTTTTGTTTGAGAGCAAAATAGTCTACAAAATAAAATAAGAATACCAACCCGCACTGCCACCATAGCCGCCACACCCACCCACCACCTCCACCGCGTCTCTATACCCAGAATCC
Organism: Linanthus parryae; assembly: GCA_023055425.1. NCBI lineage: Eukaryota > Viridiplantae > Streptophyta > Magnoliopsida > Ericales > Polemoniaceae > Linanthus > Linanthus parryae. The sequence continues at coordinate 8,942,103 of JALGPY010000002.1, forward strand.
GACCAACAAAAACACCACGACCACCATCATTTATGTGGACCTGCCATAGGTCCTGTGGGACCTACTTTTCCCCCTAATTTGCTGCAGCCTTTTTCCTTGTCATCCGTTGATCCGTCGCTTCGTCTTGTTTCGTCTCTAACTTCTCGCCAAGTCTTCGAGTTTATCCAAAGCACCTTTGATTCAACAATGCTAATGATATGTCTCCATGGTATATTAGGTCCTGATAAGTAGTCACTACACTATTAAAAAAAATTACAGTTTTGGAAGAATATTACGATATGATCCAATCTTACGATCTTCGATCATGTGGGACACTCCACGATCCTACGTAGGATCACAATCCTGAAAACCTTGGATTTGATATGGTACGCATTTGAGTTGGTAGGGTGTGTATTCTTATGTCTTTTGGGCGTCTGCCTAGAGGTCTTGAGTTCAAACATTGGGGCAACTCAATGGCTATCTACTGGTCTGTTCAACTACGAGTTTGTCAGCTTGAGTTTTCTGATGCTGGTTTACTTCTTTAGTATGGTTAGCAGAGTATTGCACTAGAGCGCATGTTTACCCATTGCGCACCCAAAAGGTAAGGGTTGCAGATTCCTCACGTCATAAAAAAATGTTGAAGACACGTAATTTCATAAGCATGCTTGCTAAGTTTTTATTATAGTGCAATTCTTTAGATGCCAATAAGCTCGCTTAGATATACGTGAGAACGTCAGACCTGGTGAAGGGAATGAATATTATCGTCAATGTTAATGAAGGATGCAAGTGGTGGTGAGCGTTGAGGATTCCACAGATAGATGCCGTACATGTACATATATCGGAATATTGGAGATCATTAGAGAGCATGATTAGATCTTGAATGCTAACCTGTTGACTTTGGCTTCAGGTACATCAACAGTGCATACTCTTAAACATGTTTACTGTATTGTGCTCAACCTGAAAGTAACTTTGAGAGTAATCAGTAGTACTAGTTTACGAGTAAGCTGCTATATCTTGAGTACAATTTCAGTTATTTGAAGGCAACTAAGTTCATTCACTTCTCACTGTACTCTCTACAAGTCCCAGTGCTTAAGTTCTGAAAGTACAACAATTTGTATCATCACAGTTACTGCATTCTAGGAGGAGAAAAGTCCCCCTGATGGAAAGCCACAAATTCTCATACACAACACACCAGCATACTTCTACTATTTAACTTCAACAGAAGAGGCAGTTACACTTTTTGAAAAAAAAACAAAAGAAAACCGGCAGTTTTTCACCATCCCCAAAAGAGGCCATGAGAAGCAAGAAGAGAAAGCAATTCCATGGCCATATGTTCACATTTTCTAAGCCACATAGAGGTGGATGGAAAATTACCCGTCATGGGCGGGTGACTATGAATAACTTGCATGAAGCTCTGGTGCATCCCATTCTGTGGTCGTGGAAGTATATTTTCCATCAGCATATGAATATCTTACACCAGCCGTGGGTGTCAACTTAAACACATTCAAGCATGTTGGTCGCTTCTGAAATAAACTTGTGCCAAATGACTTATACCTCATCTGCTCAGTCTGCTGCAGAGGTTCTCCAGAAAACTTCTCAATCTGTATGTTGGGAGGCATGCAATCCATGTGAACCATCTCCTTGCAACCTTCGCAAAACAAGGAGTAGCTACACTCATGGCCAGAGATCTCGTTCTCATGGCATACCAAGCAATCGAATCCAACAGTCATTGCTGTAGGTACCAGCGTGACGTAATGTTCTGTAGAATCATGTTGAATGAATGGCCCAAACCTGAAATTATAATTCCAAACGCATCTTGGATGAATAGAATAGTCACACTCCTCGCAGTGATAGAACCATCTTGTTGTTATGTCTCCTTCGCATATCTCACAGATATACTCTTCAACACCTTCAACCGAAAAACATGTTAGTTTGAAAGGATGGCCCTTGTCATCATAGTGCTCCATGGATCCAGGCAACAGAGCACAATATGGATCGATGGTGAACTCGCAAATGTTACATCTGAAGCCATAGCCAACGAAAATATCATCACATGCATAGCACCAAATTTCTTCTTGGGTTATGTAGGTTGTTGACAGAACATGATGATGTCCCTCATGCTTAACATAGCGTGGAAGGACAGAGCTGCTGATCAGCAAATTTGATCCATTCACAGAATCGTGCATGCCAAATCCATAACAGGGTGAACCTGTATCACCGGGCTTCACGTAGTCTTCGGCATTCAGAATAGGTTCTAGTCCCTGTTTCATAGATCTCGAGAGGAAGTATCTACATGCAGGACAGTTGTTACATGGTGGAGCAAGGAGTTGCACACATTTACGACATGTTTCCTTTGGGTAAGAAATGAGCATCATGCTGGATTTTGCCTTCATAAAAACCAGTTCTGCCAAGCTAGCAGACTCTTCAGCAACTGGTAGGTGGATGGCAGCAGCTAAAGCTTTCTCGTAATCAAATCCGTCAATGACCCTGTAAGGAAGGAAAGGTTTATTCATATCATGCTCTCTACATATAGAATTAATTTAAGATTGGAATTTTGAAAAGAAGATATAAATCTCGGCACCTGTAAGGGTCCGAGCAGTTATGAATATGAGTAAAAAATCTGCATCCAGCACAGTGATAAGCCCAGCTATGGCGATGGATATCTTTTCTGCAAACATGACAGCGGATACGGTTGCTATCTTCTGGGATTGAGTAGATGAGTTCGAGCTTGTGGGGGTGCCAATCAATTGCCCTCGACTTTGTTAGGGAAGCGCACTGTTGATGTACCCAGAAGCGACAAGTGGTGCATTGGTAACTTGGACCTTCACTATCTAAGTTGCAAGCACAACATGGATATGATGTTTTTGAATGTGAAGGGAGTAGTGAGTGTTCATGAAACTCGTGTTTCTGATGTAAGTTCTTCATGGCACAAGCTGTATCTAAGGTGAAACGGCAAGAGGTGTGTTCACAAGAGTAACTGAAGCCTTCTAAAGGTAAATGGCATGCATTACACATTCCGTCTGGTTTATCAGATTTCACTCCATTGAATAGGGTAAGTGTATGAGCAGGGTGCAAACGATGTTTCAGAGTTGGTGCTAGCTCCGCGCAAAGTTTATGTAGGAAAATGCTTCTGCAGGACTTATGAATGCAAAAATAATACGGGGGCGAAATCTTCAATCCACAGCCATAACACTTCTCAGATGCAGAATAAGTACGAGTCGCTTCTTCCACCAGCATCATTGGATGCTCATGGCTGGAATGATCCACAGGTCTGTAATTCAAAAGTTACGATTTCCGGAAACAGAAGAAAAAATCATCTCAAACAATGAACATACAAGTGGTCGAGAAAATAAGACAGGAATCTGTAGGAGGAATCAAATTAACCTGCAATTATAGCTGTGGACAAAGTATCTGCACTTCTCACAATGGTAAACGTGAGTTTGCCCTTTGAGGTCTTCTTGGCAGATTCCACAATTGATAGATTTCCCAGATCGGTTTTCAGGGAGAGAATGAATGAGCTTTACTTGATGAAGGTGGAAAGGTAGTTTCTTAGTAAAACATTCTGCATGTATAGCGAATTTGCAGCCCCTCTCCGTGCATTCGTACAACATTCCATCCCGACCTCTCCTACTATCATCACAGTGCAATGGAAGATCTCATCTTTATTATGAATAAAAAGAACAGTTTTCCAGGTAGATCTTATGCATAAAACAAACACTTAGCAGTAGATGCACCGATAACAAACATAATATAATTCACAAACCTGCAGATACTGCAATGCCGATCAGATGTTGGACCTTCATCAAAGACGATAGTGTGCCCAGGGTGCGATTCGTGTACCATGCGCAAGGGAAGATCGCCACATGCTTTGTGCATGTCTTTTCCATTCCTATCATCTTCATAGAATGGAACTGTTGTATTTTCTTTACAAATATCGCAGAATCTGGATGAAAAATCAGTTTGGGAACTTTTTTCAACCAAGAATATTCTGGCCCCCCATCTCTTCGTCGCGTCCAATAATGTTTCAGAGTTCTCCATGCGGGGATTAGGGGTATGGGCAGCTGGCGAAACATTCTGAGCAAAACATTGTGGATGTACAGCGAATTTGCAGGTCATGCATTCATACAAGACTCCACCCTCAACTCTTCTACAAACATCAAAGTGCAAGGAACATCTTATCTTTATTATGAATAATAAAATAAAGACTTTGCAAGCTAGATCTTATGCATAAAACAAACATGCTAATCCACGAACCTGCAGATATCGCAAAATAGAGTAGGTGCTCTTTCTACATCAAAGACGATAGTGTGTTCAGGGTGGACTTGGTGTTCCATGCGCGTGGGAAGATCGCCACACGCTTTGTGCAGGTAAATTCCACCACTGTAGTATGGAAGTGTAATACTTTCTACACAAATAGTGCAAAATAAGGATGAAAGTTCAGTGCCAAAACTTTCTTCAACCAAGTCGAATGTTACCCCCATTCTCTTTGAACATTCCAATATTGATTCAGAAGGCGTCAAATGATGTTCCAGATTCTGTGTTGGTTTCCCACAATGTTTGTGCAGAAAAATGCTAGTGCAGGACTTATCAATGCAAAAGTAATACGGGGCCGAAATTGTCAGTCCACAACCATAACACTTATCAGATGCGGAGTAAATACTGGTCGCTTCTTCCACCAGCATCAGTGGATGATTATGACTGGAATCTACCACAGGCCTGTAACACAAAGTCACGAATTCATTTTTCTTTTTTTTGGAAACAGATGAAAAAACTCATCTCAAAAAATCATCAAATAAATAGGATAAGAAAACAAGAGAGAAATTGGTAGGAGGAATCAAATAAACCTGCAATTATAGGTGTGGACAAAGAAGCTGCATTTGTCACAATAGTAAATGTAATTCTGCTCTTCGAGGTCTTGTTGGCAGATTTCACAGTTGATCCATCTCCCCGATTGATTTTGAGGGAGAGAATGGATAAGCTCAAGTTCATGAGGGTGAAAAGGTAGTTTCTGAGAAAGACAGTCTAGATGTGTACGGAAGGGGCAGGTCCTGCATTCGTACTCGATTCCACCCTCAATTCTTCTTCTACAAGCATCATAGTGCAAGGAAGAGCTTATCTTTATAACGATTTACGAATAAGGAAAAAAAAAGTTTACAAGGTAGATCTGATACACACAAAAAAAACAAGATAATCACAAACCTGCAGATATCACAAGGTTGACTGGATGGTATTTCATACTTGTATATGACGATAGTGTGTTCAGGGTGTGCCTCATGTTTCATGCGCACGGGAAGTTCGAGACATGCTTTGTGCGAACCATATGAGTCATACAAATCCCTATAGTATGGAATTGTAAGATTTTTGTCACAAAGATTGCATAATCTGGACGAAAGATCAGTTTGGGAACTTTCTTCAACCAGGAAATATTTTGCCCCCATTCTCGTTGCGCTTTGCAATAGCGATATAGAGCCCTCCATGGGAGTAAAATGAGGAGAAGAAGGATGTGGAGGAAGAGGAGGTTGTTTGGAGTTCTCTAATGGATACTATGAGGAGGATGAGGAGGAAGATAAATAACATTTCAATGGTTGTCTTTCGTAGCTGAAGTCAAGCTACTTAACAGTTTAATAAGTATATAATTAAATCTGTTCGAGTATTACAGCTACCATCTGGAATATTAATATTTTTTTTGACTGTTCAAAATATTGATGCTCCCCAGAGTCAAATAAATAATGAAGACTACCCGTTCACCCACTAGCCTCCGATCGATATGTCCTTTCTTTTGGAATCTTGAAAACGTTTTCTCGACTTTTCAGGTATTAATTATTAAAAGACTTTTCAGGTATTAATTAGTAAAAGACTTGCTGCGGATGTTAGATCTGTCAGTTGGAATTAAACTATTTAAGGAATCATCATCATTTATAAAACAATTTCATCGAAGACTTAGACTGCAGGCTTGTGGAGAGCACTTGGTCGTAATTTAGCTAATTTAATAACACCTATGAGAGAACCAAGCACTAATTATTCATGGAGCAAGTGATCAAATGCATAGGAAAAGATGAAAGATGAAATGTTCAAATGCATAGTAATATGTTCCTATTTGCCTATATATTCCCATTTGAAACATGGCAGCAAGGTGCAAAATGTGTAAAATAGTTGATGACCATGTCTGTTTATCAAACTATTACTTGTTAGATTTCCATTTGAAATACAAAAGCAAGGTGCGAATCGGGTAAATACTTTTACAGATAAACTTGTCCCCACTGAACCAAAATCCCGCCTCCACCACTGGGTGCATGTCGTCTTAAGGAAAGCATCATAACAACCTGGTCATGCACCATGAAGTTCTGATTTCAGGTTTATTATTTTACGTTTGTTCTTCATCTAGGTTAACTTCACTATCTCTTCCAATATATCTTCTTGAGCCCGTGATATTTTGGTACAGGACCCTTGTTCCCTGTCCCTTTTTTTGATAGACTTAAATGGAAACCTCTCGAGCATCTCTAACAATAATGGGAGTAGTTCTGTATTACGTGGTTGATTTCCCTTTCTTTTCCTTAATTTATTAATGACATAATTTTTGAATGTTAATTAATTTAACCTTTTTCCTGTTGGTTTGAGAAGTGGTTATTTGATACGAAAAATAATTTATGCGATCAACAACTATATGAAAGGCAGCCACTCTCTGTATCAAGATAGGAGCATCCTGTGAATGTGACGTTGCCGCCCAAGGGAGGGTGTGATATAGTAATTGACCTTGGGTCATGGATGAAGAGCACTATGGGATAAGTGATGGAAAACTATGTGGTTCTAGTAGTTAAGCATCACTATCTCGAAACTCTGAAAAATAGTTTAATGTCAACAGCTGTGATATTCGGAGTAAAATTATATTTTTTGAATAATCAAACTGAAGGGTTGACTTCTGTTTGATGTAATTGGTAGCAACTCTGGTGCCACGTACGGATGAAGAGTACAACATAAGAGGTAACCGATAGCAACTCTGGTGTTCTAGTCAAGTTGAGAGCGAGCCGGGCCGGGTTTAGGTCGGGTTAAAGGAGAGGGGGGAGGGTATGGGGCGTGTCGGAGGGTGGAGCACGCCGGGTACGGGCCGGGTGAGGGCATGGGAATTTAAACCCACAGGGGCCCGGGCCAATATTAAAAATATAAAAAAAGACATAGGCTGTTTTTGAGCGGGGCCAAACCAGCCCAGGGGGGCGGGCCGGGCTGGAGGGTGTGCCAAACAACCCGGGGCGGGCTGGGGGGCGGGTAGGGGGTTAGGCGGGCTAGGGGTTGGGGTGCCGTGCAGGGGCCGGGTTAGGGGCGGGGCAGGTCATTTCCACCCGCAGGTCAGCCCGTTTTGCCACATTGAGTTCTAGTAGGCATCACTATCTAAGCACTCTGAAACTTTTTTATGATGCCAACAGCTGTTATATTTGGTACAAAACTTTTAGGTTGTAAGTTATCTCTGGCATATGAACATTGCAGGTTTTAATTCATGAATTGGTATATCAGCTCCGCACTATTTCACATAGATTCAAATTTAGAAGACCAAAATAAGAATAGATAAACCTGAGGGCAAAGTTGAAGGTGAGAGTTTATTATTGTACTAATCAAAATGAAGCAAGTGGAATAATTTTGAAGCAAGTTAAGGCTCTTAAGGAAAATGCTAACGTTTTCCCTCTGAAGTGATTGAGCGCCATAGTTCAGTTACTAGCAATGGACGTCTATCGCTAAGGCAAATTGCTGCTGTTTCAGTGTACATCAGGAATTTTCTTTGTTACGTATTCTGGGTAACGATTCCCTCTACTGCAGCCTCAAGCAAGAGAAATTTGAAGAATATATTTGAGGTCGGTGTTGCCGTGTTGCTATAAAAAGATTCATGAAAAAGAAAAAGATCTTCGTAATTCTTTTCTACAATCATCGAATGTATGTCAAGATTTGAATGGATCATATTGGATGAGGGTTAGAAAGTTCCATGTGTGGTCGTACAAATGTTTCATCTTCCTGGGTAGATCGCTGCATACTTTGTGCAGGAAAAGTTTCCAAAACTAGACTGTGTACAGCCTAGACAGATGATCCCAATTCCCAAACTTCTTCGGAAGTTTCATACTTGGCTAATAGCGTACCAACAGAGTGCTCAACTGAATTATTAATCCAAGTGATGATTTTTACATTAGTGATTACCCTGATGGTTCTGGGTAACAAGGCCGCGTGATTTTCAGCTTTAGTTTCACTAGGTCTAACTGCAATGCCAGTTACACAATTGCAGACTTGTTTCCTTTTTAGAATTTTTTTCATCACATAAAACTTTTGCGGTTCAAACAAACACTAATTGACTGGAGTGAATCATCTCCTTCAGAATCCAGGAAAATAATTAAAAACAATCCTACTAATCACACCGAAGAAAGACGGTTGTACGGAATACCAGTTGCAGAGAAGCACTAACGCGGAAGATGCAATCAATCAATTCCAGAAGAAAGTTAAACAGACCAGAAGCAGCATGATGCTGGTACATTTTTTCCTGCAAGGGAAATAATTGGTAAAAATAATTGGTTAACCTTAACATGTGTACCTGTGAAGCTATACGTAGACAGTGAAATTCAAACATAAACCAATTGGGTATATAATATCTCTCCTTCAACATCTCTAAGACGAAAGCACATATAAGTAAAAGGATCATCATAAACAACAAAGCAAGCATAAGAATCGTAAAAAATATGTGTTACATATATAATGGCAACTCTAACTCAAACTTAATTAATGCCGTACGTCACCAAGTCCTGTGCAAACTGTAAAGCCAGCATAAGAAAACTGATCCCGTTACATATACCGTCTTCTTCAAGTCCTGTACCAGAATTCAATTTAGTCTGTAGATAAAATCTCATCATCTCATTAACCAATTCAACAAGATCCCACCCCCCCCCCCTAGTTGACATTTTTATACGCTGATATCACTGATTCATTCCGGAAATATCATCATATTTTTGACATACTGATCACAGTATCACACTACAAAAAGAAATGTCCAATAGCAACGGCCAACAAACGTCGGTAATGTCACCTGAATGGCATTGCCGACGTTCGTCAGCGCAGAAAAATCCAAAAACGATGATGTAGAAAATCTGCGGAAAAAAAGAGGAAGGCATTGACAAGTTGAGGAAATACTTATTCTCTTGCTCAAAGAAAATGGGGTATATATCCGACATGAACCACCAGAAGAGGTGAATCGTCGCAAAGATAACTTTTACTTAAAAACCTTTTTCCCATGTATAACCAAGCACCCCATCATCTTGTTTTATTAGTTTAGAAAAGCCTATAGACTAACTGTAGTATACGCTGAAACAGAACACGAATGGTTTTGAGTTCAGATTTCTATTCAACAATATCTATACACAAGCTACTGAGTGAAAGAACAATGAGAATGTTCTAGTGGCATGATTAGTACACATGCAAGATATCAAAAGAACCCCAACCTGCGGATAATCTCCCAATAAATCTATTGTTGGCAAGATTCTCTTATAAGGAAACAACGAATTCAAAGAAGAAGAAGAAAGTGCTGATAAGTTGCAAAGCTCAAATAAACGCAAACACCAAACACAACCCCACACAGATGGGTAAATTAGTTACTATTTCCTTGCTAACAGGGGGACGGCATCAATAGCGTCCAACTTAGGGGATGGCTTTTTTGTTAAGTGGGGGACACCATAGTAAATGTAAACAAATTTACTTCATAATCGGCAGCCAGAAGTTAAGCCATCTTCTGAAGTACAATATAAAGTTTTGAACTTCAAGCCAGTAGTGATGGAGGATGTATATATACTCAAGATTTTTTTGAGTAAACTGCTCAAAAGTTAGTCAGTTTCACATCTAATGTGAATGAAGTAAAGAAGTTAATGAAGCAAGTGGGTTTCACAGGCCATCTTTGTCTATCTATATTATCTAATCAGATAGCTTTCAAAAAGAAATCAGATAAGTGGAACCATCAATAGTCAATAAAAATATAGTATCAACGCAAATACAACACAATTCATGTAAACAAGGTCAGTTCATATTTTCTTGTTTAGTGTTTTCTCGTCTTGGATTGAATTGTTGTTTTCAGGTATATATATGCACTCTGCAATTCCAACAGCTCAGTTTGGGATATGAATGCTATAATCTTGAGATAGCTTCTTCCTAGAACTCCAGAAGCACAGGAGAAACGTGCGGGAAAACCTAGGTTCCGTATGTGTAAAAGTTCCAGGTACCAATATTAAAATTCTGACAACTCTTTAACCTACCTCCCAAATAGCGGATTGGATTTGTTTTCTGAGACTTCCAGAAGATAATAGAAACAATATACTAAAACCTGAGGACCGACAAACACGAACCAAAACTCATTGTTGGCCACAGGTTAAATAAACATTATTTCGCTGCCAACCCCCCCCCCCCCCCCCCCCCAGTCATCATCCTGCAATAGATGCAGTACAAACCCAGAGAGAAGACTGTCATATACTTGCAAGCCCATGTCCAGTTTGTTTGTAATTCAAGCATGTGCATGATTTGTAGTATTTTCATTCATGTTACTTACCTAATGGATAAACTATTCCTATTATGCCAAGAAACATTGTAGTTCTGCTTCTTGTGTATTTAAATTATTAGATTTCTTCAACAAATCAACCTCAACCTGTATGTTCTCGTCTATCATCTTCATCATGTTTATTATTGCATTTGCAAATCGCAGTCTAAAATCAAGGTTTCACCGAGTCCCACTTTGCTATTCTTCATAGTCATGTAACCAGAGGCCGGCCCGAAGAAGGTGACTACATTCTCGTCAACCAAAATCAATCCGAGGGAGCAAGAGTAGGTATTGAAATTTCTCTTGTCGAGTGCACATGCTAAAGGTCACACCAGCTTTATAACCAATGAAATCTAACAATGAAGCTTAGGTTTAATCTAACCAGACCCTAGGAGACAGAGAGACTCAGTTATCAGTTAAACAGTTCACACAACTACTGCAATTATCGGTTGTCAAGTCATACAAGTGACCAAATCCCAGATTCAACGATTACATTCACCACTTACTGCAATTTGAATGCAGTAACTGGCAAAAGTAGGGATCCCTTATCTTCCAATCAAAATCCATAAACAGCAATCACAATTCTGAACTTCTAAATTATGAACCCAATAATCCAAATAACCGCGAAATTTGTTCAGATTCATATTAAATCAAACAAGATTAAGTCGAGAAGTTAATGAAGCAAATGGGTTTAACATACCTATTCTGGTACTCTGGTGGGGAAATTGAAACCACGAGAAGCAAGGAAAGAATCTTTTGTCAAGCTTTTTGCAGAAAACCTCTCAATCTTTTCGTAGTCAGGAATGCAATCAAGGTGAACCGTCTCAAAGAGACGTTCGAAAAACAAGGAGTAGCTACACCAATGGCCAGTGATCTCTTTCTTCATGCATACCATGCAATCAAATCCAAGGGTCATAGCTGTAGGAACCAACGCAATGCCATGTTTGGTCAAATCATGTATGATGAATGGCCCAAACATAATATGATGTTCCCAAATGCATCTTGGATGAATTGAATAGTCGCACTTCTCACAGTGATATAACCACCTTGTGTTTATATCTCCTTCGCAAATTTCACAGATATACTCTTCAACACCTTCAACCGAAAAACATGTTAGCTTGAAGCCATGCTCCTTGTCGGATCTGTGGCTAACGGATCCAGGCAACAGAGCACAGTACGTATCGATGGTAAAGTCGCAAATGTTACATCTGAAGCCATAGCCGATGAAAACCTCATCACATGCATAGCACCAAGTTTCTTTTTGGGTTATGTAGGTTGTGGAGAGAACATGATGGTGACCCTCATGCTTTACATAGCATGGGAGGACAGAGCTGCTGATCAGCACAATTTGTGTACTCTCAAAATCTGTCTGAGAATATACAAATCCATCACAGGATTTACGTGTGTCACTGGGCTTTACGTAGCCTTTGGGATTTAGAATAGGTTCCTGTAACCGCATCATAGATCTCGAGAGTAAGGCTCTACATAAAATACAGTTGTTACATGGTGGGGCAAGGAGCTGTACACATTTACGACATGTTTCCTTCGGGTAAGAAATGAACATCTCGCTTGTATTTGTTCCTGTTTCTTCTTGGGGTTGTGGTTCTAATTCCTTGACCTCTTCCTGGTTTACATACATGAAAACTAGTTCTGCAAAGCTAACATGTTCATTAGCCACTGGTAGACGGGCCGCAGCAGCTAAAGCGGCTTCATAGTCAAATCCTTCAATGTCCCTGTAAGGAGAGAAGGATTTATTCAGATCATGTTCAACACATAAAATTAACACTACAATTAGGAGAAGATAAAAATGTCAGCACCTGCAAGGGTCTGAGCAATTATGAACATGAGTAAAAAATCTGCATCCAGCACAGTGATAAGCCCAGTTATGGGGATGTATTTCTTTTCTGCAAACATGACAATGGATACACTTGCTCTCTTCTGGGATTGAGTAGATAAGTTTGAGCTTGTGGGGGTGCCAATCAATTGTCCTCAACTTTGGTAGTGAAGCACAGTGTTGATGGACCCAGAAACGGCAAGTGGAGCATTGATAACTTGGGCCATCACTATCTAAGTTGCAAGCACGACATGGATGTGATGTTTTTGAATGTGAAGAGAGTAGTGGGTGTTCGTGAAACTCGTGCTTCCTATATAATTTCTTCATGGCACATGTTGTATCTAAAGTGAAACGGCAAGAGGTGTCTGCACAAGAGTAATTGAACTCTTTCTTCACAGGTAAGTGGCATGCATTACACATCCGAACTGGTTCATAAGAAGTCATTTCGTTGAATAGGGTAAGTGTATGGTCAGGGTGCAAATAATGTTTAAGATTTGGTGTTAGCTCCGCACAAAGTTTGTGTAGAAATATGCTAGTGCAGGACTTGTCAATGAAAAAATAGTATGGATGCGAAATCTTCAGTCCGCAGCCATAACACTTTTCAGATGCAGCATAAGTACTTGTTGCTTCTTCCACCAGCATCAGTGGATGTTCATGGCTGGAGTGTAGCACAGGTCTGTAATACAAAAAGTCACAATTTCCCGAAACAGAAGAAAAATCCATCTCCAAAAATTAACAAACGAGAAAATAAGAGGGGAATTGGTTAGTGGAATAACATAAACCTGCAATTATAGTTGTGGACGAAGTATCTGCACTTGTTACAATGGAAAATGTAATTTTCCCCTTTGAGGTCTTCTTGGCAGATTCCACAATTGATAGATCTTCCAGATCGATTTTGAGGGAGGGAATTGATGAGCTTAAGTTCATGAGGGTGAAAAGGTAGTTTCTTAGCAAAACATGCCGGATGTATAGCAAATTCACAGTTCATGCATCGGTACAACATTCCATCTGGAACTCTCCTACAAGCATCACAGTGCAATGGAATCTCTTCTTCATTATGAATATTAATGAAACAATTTCCCAGGTAGATCTTATGCATAAAACCAACACTTAGAAGTAGATGCAGCCACGAAAAACATAATATAATTCACAAACCTGCAGATACTGCATGGAAGATCAGATGTTGATACTTCTTCAAAGATGATAACGTGACCAGGGTGCGATTCGTGTTCCATGAGCAAGGGAAGGTCCCCACATGCTTTGTGCAGGTCAATTTCATTCCTCTTATCTCTATAGTATGGAACTGTTGTATGTGATTTACAAATATGGCAGAATCTGGATGAAAAATCAGATTCGGTACTTTCATCAACCAAGAGCACTTTTTCCCCCCTTTTCTTCAGCATTTCCAATATTGATTCAGAGGTGTTCTCCATGAGGTCAGGGCCCAAATGATGTTCTGGATTTGGTGATAGTTCCACACAATGCTTGTGCAGATAAATGATAGAGCAAGACTTATCAATGCAACAATAATACGGGAGCGAAATCTTCAGTCCACAGCCATAACACTTATCAGATGCAGAGTAAGTACTAGTGGCTTTTTCCACCAGCATGAGGGGATGCTCGTGACCGGAATGTACCATAGGTCTGTAAGAATTCAAAGTCATTTTTCCGAAACATAAGAAAAAATCATCTAACAAAATGAACAAACAATTAGGATGAGGAAACAGTAGGAGGAATCAAATGAACCTGCAATTATAGTTGTGGACAAAGTATCTGCATTTGTCACAATTGTAAATGTAATTCTGCCCTTTCATGTCCTGTCGGCAGATTTGACAATAGATGGATCTCCCTGGTTGCATTTGTGGGAGAGAATAGATGAGCTTAAGCTCATGAGGGTGAAAAGGTAGTTTCTTACCAAAACATTCTCGATGCACATGGAATGAGCAGGTCTTGCATCTGAACAAGAATCCACCCTCACCTTGTCTTCAAGCATAAAAAAAAAAAAAAGTCCATCGAAAATCTTATCTTTATCATGAATTAAAAAAAATAAAAAATACATGTATATAGAAACAGTTTGCGAGGTCAGTCTTACGCATAGAAGAAACATGATAATCCACAAACCTGCAGATATCACAAGTTTCATTTTCCGCAGTGAGTTTGTACATGTCAATGCATATAGTGTGTCCAGGATGCACTTGGTGTTCCATGCTCATGGGTACTTCAGCACATGCTTTGTGCATTTCGTATCTGCCAGCATGATTGCTGTAGTATGGAACAGTAATATTTGTTGAACAAACATGGCATGTAATCGATGAAAGATCAGTTCCAGAACTTTCTTCAACAAGGAAGTAGTTTGCCCCCATTGCCTGTACAAATTCCAATATTGTTGTAGAGTCCTCCATGGAGAACTAGACGGATGAGGAAGACGAGGAGGGTTTTTTAGAGTCCTCTGTGCGGGTATCAGGAGTATGGACAGGAGCAAATGATGTTTCAGATTTGGTGTTCATAACCCACAAAGTCTGTGCCGAAAAGTTCTAGAGCACGACTTATGAATGCAAAAATAATAGTGTGTACAATGTGAGAGGCCTAGATGTACAATGTGAGAGACCCATCTATATTCTATATATAGGCAAACATAACTTGTCCACTACTCAACCTAAACTAAGAGATAATATGAAGTCAATAAAACACGGAAATATTAAACTAAATTATAGTAATATTAAAATAACTCTAACTAACAGAAGAAGCAAAGCATGTCTCAAAGATCACTTCTTGTATATTTTCAACCAGAATCACTTCACATCACCCCCCCCCCCCCCCTTTCTCATTGTATGTTTGAAATAATTTGAAAATACTTCACAATCCTGAGAAACTTAGGGCCAGTTTGGTAGTACTGTGGCATCTTAGAAAACAGTTGTGTCTGAACTCTGAAGTGCAGTGAGAAAACTGTTGTAGTAAATTCATATATAACCTGCTGTGAAAAACTGCTTTTGCCTTTTGTGTTTCATGTCAGAAATTGTAGAGTTTTATTGCAATTAGACGTCTTTTTTTTTTGTTATGACATCGACAAACAGTCTATTAATAAGATTATAAAAAAAACATGTTTGGGAAGGCAACTGCCCCCCCCCCCCCTCGTTTCTCAAAAATGGCGTAGGGAAATCAGTTGCTGTACAGAAAATAGATAAATTAAAATTTACCAAACATATCAACAACTACTTTTGCCATAAAAAAACAGTGTTGTCGAAGGTAAAAGCATTACCAAACAGGCTCTTTAAAGCTCTCTAGACACATATACACACAAGAGCTTCACAAAGTCAAATTTTGATTATTAAATGACTAGTTTGACAGGTGCAAGTTTGTTGTTCATATTCGGTGTGTGGGGATAGGGCAGGACTATAATCCAATCCCATGTTTGGTGAGTGCTCTTAGGTTAGGTTTATAAGCAGAGCCCATAATTGGTGAGTTCTCTACCTGCCCACTTCATGTTGTTCTCACTTAGAGACTAGACAACATAGCTAACAACGACCTTCACTTAACTAATACTCCACCGCCGATAACTGTATGCCTCTGCACGTAATTCGTATTGTTATAAGAAGCAGGTTGTGTTTCCTCGTGATGGAGCTTAACAACCCAATGGTGCAATTCATCTTCAATTTTGCCTACTGAAAAGACTTGGTCTAGATATTACAGATGTCTTTGGCTTAATAATAATATTATCTACTCCTATTATATATTTATTGCATTCGATATTTATATGATTATTATCATCCTTGTTTTTCTAACTGTTTGGAGAGGAAATATGATTATTATTATCATCCTTGTTTTTCTAACTGTTTGGAGAGGACCAGGTGCATAGTATTTGTTTTACAGATTCGGTTGGTGGAATAATCCAAGCCCATGTTCAGTGAGAACTCTACGACAGGCACAATACGCCGGGGCCATGTTTGGTGAGAGCTCTACTTGCTCACTTTTTGTTTGTTATATTCTCACTCCTAGACCCATACAACAATGTGACAGCGACTTTAACTTTATACTCCACTGCAAATAAACATGTACCACTTGGATATAGTATATCAATCTCTTTCAAACATCTCTGAGATGAAGCCCATATGAGAAAGAAGAACATCAGAAACAACACAAACAACATAAGAAAGTTTTTTTTTTTTTTTTTTTTTGAAAATGCGTCTAATGGCAAGTGTAACTCAAACTTAAATTGATGTCGTACGACCCTCTTGCTAACTGGGATAAGGAACAAAGTTTCCAGTAGCACTTTAAGCCTAGTTGCATCACCGTCTACTTCAAGTCCTATATCAGAATTCAATTCAGTCTCGAGAGACAATCTCATCTTCTTGCTAACTAATTCAACAAGAGCCCCCTGTTGACATTCTGGTACGCTGATACCACTAATTGAAATAACGATTATTCATTTGGGCAATATCATCATAATTTTAAGGGGCTGGATCAAACTAAAAAATGTCCAAGAGCGTCGGTAATTTCATTCAGGTGGTGTTTGTCAGATGCTCATCAGCGCAGAAAAATCCGAAACAGATGATGTAGAAAATCTGCAGATAAAGAGAGGAAACGTTGACAAGCTGAGGGAATGCTTATTCTCTTGCTCATACAATATGGGGTATAAATCCCTATTGTTTAGAATACACCCCCAGGAGAGGTGAACCGTCCAAAAGACAGCTATGACATAAAAACCTTTTTCCCATGTCAAACCAAGCACCCCATCATCCTGTTTTAGTTTAGGATAGCCAGACTAACTGCATTATACACTGAACAAGAATATAAATGGGGAAACCACAGCCTGAATCACGCCCCATTAAGTGGTCAAGGCGGAGATCTCGGTGGACCATTGTCATTAATACTGGATCCGCATACATGACGGTTGAACAAGTTTCCTTTGTAACGCCCATGGGTCGCAGATGGCAGATGGGTCAGCAACCATCTGCGACAAGCCTTATTCCAGCCTTCAAACCACTAACCCCCTGGTTCCCGTGTGAACTGATGAGATACGATATGTTGACATGGCATGATCTGATGTGCATGGAGCACCACCAGGTGGACACAAGTGAGCTATTGGTAAATCCAGGTGGCTACAGACTAAGGTTGTGTTTGGATTTTCTACACTTATCCCCCTTGCACATTAGCTGAACTTGCGGAGCCTTATGTGTACTTGAAGCCCCTAGTCGTGACAGGTCAGCAAATGACTCGCTCTAGTAGTAGCTCATGATGGTTTAGCAGTTATGAAGGAGTATTAAGATCCAAACCCTTGGTTATCTGATGTGACGGTTGAGAAGCGGCATCGATTGGAGCATCTTTTTTATGCGAGTGGATGTGTGCATTCACGCGCTGCGTTTCTTTTGGCAATTCTTATAAAGGGGATTTTGAAATCGATTGAGATCCATTGCTAGACATCGAACAGTTGGATTTCTTTTGGGTATAAAAGCAAGGGTTCTACAAAGAATGACTCTTTTTACAAACCCAGAGCAAGAGAAAGACAGCAAGAAGTTCCACAGTCTTCGAAGTTTCAATTCAAATCGAATCATCGTTCAGATGCGTGCAGCAATATCTCAAATCACGTATCTAAACTGCTAATAAGGTGATCTTCATATTGGATTTGTTCAAGGGCATGATAGGACGCCCTAATTTAGGGTTTTAACTCTGAATGCTCATCTTCTTTTTCCAGATCTACTCATCCCATAATGGTGAACGACAAGAGCAACAAGGAAGATTTATTTAATCTTCTTCGAAAGTTGTGGAGGAAATCTTTTCTTTTTGACGGTTATGACTATAATCATACTGCGATGAGGGTTCCGCGAGATCAACCCACCGCCGATGCCGACGCGGGTTATATTCCCCACCGAGGATCGTGGGACATGATAGACTCTAAAGATATCCACTATCTGGGTATCAAGATGCCCACTGTCCTCATTAGTGTTGTACGTAATACCAAGGGGTCGGTTTTGTGGATGAATGGACAGCCTGGGCTTTGAAGGAGCACGAGAAAACTATAAGGGATGCGGGTATTTATTTGGCAGTACGGGCCACTAAGGGGTACAGGGTGGCTCTGGGCCATGATATGCTGTTCACCTTGTTTTCTCTTTGGCGCCCAAATCCCATACTTTGCACTCTGTCAAGCATGAAGCAGCTCTTACTCTTGAAGATGTACATATGCTACTGGACCTACAGTCTCAAGACTCCCATATGCTCTTACATACAATATGGACATATATGTCATTTACGGTACTAGATTATAGATGATTGCCTTGTTAGTAAATAATTTGCTGAAAGTCCTTTTTTTAATAATTATTTTTCCTTCCCTGCCTTAATAGTAAATAGTTTTCAATTTTATGACTTTTCTATAATAATCCCTTTGAAAAAATGCCAGGGAACAATGAACATGTTCTACTGGCATGAATAGTACATATGCAAGATATCAAACTAACCTCAAACTGCGCACGATCTCCTAAACGGACATAACGAATTCAAAGAAGAAGAAGAAGAAGAAGAAAACACTGATTAGTTGCAAACCTTAAATAAACACAAACACGAAACACAACCCAAGAGAGATGGGTAAATTAGTTACTACTTCCTAGCTAACATTAGTCATATTTTTTTGTCTAGTATTTTCTGGTCACGTAATGAATTGTTGTTTTCAGGTATGTAAGTCCGCCGCAATTGCAACAGCTCACTTTGGGAAATGAATGCCATTATCTTGAAAGTGCTTCTTCCAAGAACTGCAGAAGCCCAGAGAAACGGGTGGAAAAACCTATAGGTTGCTCAAGGGTTGCAATCTTGTGCCAATAATCAAAATATAGTGTATATAGAAGTTCCAGATACCGATATTAAAACTCTGTCAACACTTTACCCTCCCTCCAAAGTAGCGTATTGGATATGTTTTCTGAGACTGAAAGAAGAAAATAGAAACCATATAATAAAACCTGGGGACCGAGAACCACGAACCAACACTGAATGTTGGCCATGGGTTAAACATTTCTTCGCTGCCACCAAAGTTATCATCCTGCAATAGATGCAGTACAAAGCCAGAGAAGACACTCTCATATACTTGCAAGACCAAGTCCAATTTTTTTTGTGATTCAAGTATGTGCATGATTTTAAGTATTTTCTTTCATGTTACTTACCTAAAGCAGAAACTAATCATTTTATGCCATGAATCATTGTAATTCTGTTTATTGTGTGTTTGAATTCTTAGATTTCTCTGACAAATCAACCTCAATCTCAATGTTCTCGTCTATCACCTTTATCGTTGGATTTGCCTGTCAAGTCAAGCCGTCTGCAAAATCGCAGACCGAAAACATCAACAACCAATTCTTCACCGACTCCCACTTTGCCATTCTTCATACTCATGAAACCTGAGCGCGGAACCTAGAAGGTGACTATGTTTACATTCTCATCAACCAAAATCCATCCAAGGGAGCAAGAGTAGGTACTGAAATCTCTCTTGTCGATGTCACATTCTAAAGGTCACACCAGCTAAATAACCAATGAAAATGAAGTTTAGGTTTAATCTAACCAGACCCTTGGAGACAGAGAGACTCAGTTATCAGTTTAAACAATTCACACAAGGACCGCAATTATCGTCGGTTCTCAAGCCGTACAAGTGACGGAATCGCTGATTCCAACATTGCAGTCGCTACTTATTGCAATTTGAGTGAATGTACTCACACTGGCAAAAGCCTCTTAAATGTAGGGATCCCCTATCTTCACAATTCTGAACTTAAAAATTTCGAACCCTCTAGAATCCTAATATTTATAGCGAACCTGGAATTTTTTCAGTTTCATATTAAATCAAAACAAAATGAAGTCGAGAAGTTAATAATGAAGAAAGTGGGGGTTTAACTAACATACAGGCTATTTTGGGGTCCTCTTGATGACTGCTTTCATGGTGGTGTTACTCTCATCATCAGATTGGTTGATTGACATAGCCAGTAGCGTTCGTCATTAAGCTAGAAAGGAGTGAGTGAATTTTGGCCGAGAACGGAGTTCCTATTCCTCTCCGGCGGGGCATTTGAGTAAATCGGTGAAATAGCAGTGATCGGAAACTCATAAATTCCATTTGAATCAGTGTTTCAACAAGCGGCGCCGGTCTTTAGGTGGCTCTTTCGCGTTGGTTGAGATGAGAGTTCCGGAGACAAAGAGGATGAGGGTTTATGTCGAATAAATTGGTGTTTAAACCGGCTACGAACTTGGTCTTTACAATCTACCCGGCATTGACTAAAAATCACTTATTGACCTCGTTTGAGGTTAACAAGTGTAATTAATTAAAAATAACAACAGTTTTATAAAATTAATCATTTTATTAGAAAAAAATCAGTTCTTTGTCCTTATCTTTTTGAGAAATCTGTCTCTCTCTCATCTACAACTTCTCTTTTTTCTTCATCTGCTTCCATGGCTTATTCCTTTCCTTCTCTGCAATTGCTTCGTCGTCTTCATCGGTTTCCATGGTCGCTACGGCCTCCGGCAAATCTATTTCCCTCTCTCCACTCGCATCGTAATGACTTTCTCCTCCAATTTCATGGTAAAACTCTTTGTTAAGACCGTTGATTCAAAAATTGTGGACTGATACTAGTTAGATCTAGGAGTGAGACGAGTTAACTCAATCTGGATGAAATTGAGACGACTGAGACAAACCAAATCGTCCAAGACGAAGCAAGTTGTGGCGAACCAACTCATCACAGACGAACTAGGTCGTCGCAGACGATTTGGTTCGTCTCTGACGATTCGGTTCGTCTGGGTGTGTCTATTTAAAAAAAAACAGATAGTATATTAAATATTTACATTGCTACAGACACAGTAGCCTTAGTAGTGGAGTTGGTTACTTGGTTGCTTATCACATAAGAGGTTGTGAGTTCAATTCTTACTAGAAGTAGTTTTTTTTTTCTAATTTTTTTACTATTGATAAATATTTTTAAGCGATTATATTTGTATTTTTTTCTCACCCCCTTCAAACAAAATATGCTAAAGTACATGTACCAATTGAAGAGACAAACAAAAGATGTTAAGTATATCTACCAATCGAAGAAAAATTTAACAATCTTTTTTTCTTTAATAGAAAATTGTCTATATCTACAATTTTAATTAATAAAAAAATATGCATATGTGATGCTGTTGATGTTCTCATTTAAGTAAATTTACAAGACATATTTATTAAAATATACATTATTGATATTGTGTGTATGTGTGTACACACACTTTTTTATATATATATATATATATATATATATATATATATATTAAAAAATGCGGTAAATTCGGAACGGATTGTCATTCTATCCGGATCCCAAATCGTTCTGTCCCACAAGAGAAAAACGCTACGGCGCCCGGAACGGAATTACAATTATGTCTTCCCTTACCATAATTAGTATTACCTACTTGATGACAAAGTATTTCGATTGATTTTATTAGTGAAGATTGATAGTTCGGTCGAGTAGTGAGTCACAATTGATAGTCTATTTTGCCTAATTAGTTGTTCGATTGAGTTTATTGGTGAAGAACGATAGTTCGATTTGATAAATTACTAGTTCGATTGAGTTTATTAGTGAAGATATATGGTTTGATTGAGTGGTGAATCACAATTGATAGTCCTACTTGATCACAAAGTATTTCGGTTGAGTTTATTAGTGAAGATTGATAGTCCGGTTGAGTAGTGAGTCACAATTGATAGTCTATTTTGCCTAATTGGTTGTTCGATTAAGTTTATTAGTGAAGAACGATAGTTCGATTTGATCAATTACTAGTTCGATTGAGCTTATAAGTGAAGATCGATGGTTCGATTGAGTGGTGAATCATAATTGATTGTCCTACATGATGACAAAGTATTTCGATTGAGTTTATTAGTGAAGATTGATAGTCCGGTCGAGTAGTGAGTCACAATTGATAGTTTATTTTGCCTAATTAGTTGTTCGATTGAGTTTATTAGTGAAGAACGATAGTTCGATTTGATCAATTACTAGTTCGATTGAGTTTATTAGTGAAGATCAATGGTATGATTGAGTGGTGAAACACAATTGATAGTCCTACTTTCACAAAGTATTTTAATTGATTTTATTAGTGAAGATTGATAGTCCGTTTGAGTAGTGAGTCACAATTGATAGTTTATTTTGCCTAATTGGTTGTTCGACTGAGTTTATTAGTGAAGAGCGATAGTTCGATTTGATAAATTACTAGTTCGATTGAGTTTATTAGTGAAGATTGATGGTTTGATTGAGTGGTGAATCACAATTGATAGTCCTACTTGATCACAAAGTATTTCGGTTGAGTTTATTAGTGAAGATTGATAGTCCGGTTGAATAGTGAGTCACAATTGATAGTCTATTTTGCCTAAGTGGTTGTTCGATTGAGTTTATTAGTGAAGAACGATTGTTCGATTTGATCAATTACTAGTTCGATTAAGTTTATAAGTGAAGATTTATGGTTCGATTGAGTGGTGAATCATAATTGATTGTCCTACTTGATGACAAAGTATTTCGATTGAGTTTATTAGTGAAGATTGATAGTCCGGTCGAGTAGTGAGTCACAATTGATAGTTTATTTTGCCTAATTAGTTGTTCGATTGAGTTTATTAGTGAAGAACGATAGTTCGATTTGATCAATTACTATTTCGATTAAGTTTGTTAGTGAAGATCGATGGTATGATTGAGTGGTGAATCACAATTGATAGTCCTACTTGATCACAAAGTATTTCGATTCAGTTCATTAGTGAAGATTGATAGTCCGGTTGAGTAGTGAGTCACAATTGATAGTCTATTTTCCCTAATTGGTTGTTCGATTGAGTTTTTTAGTGAAGAACGATAGTTCGATTGGATCAACTACTAGTTCGACTGAGTTTATTAGTGAAGATCGATGGTTAGATTGAGTGGTGAATCACAATTGATAGTCCTACTTGATCACAAAGTATTTCGGTTGAGTTTATTAGTGAAGATTGATAGTCCGGTTGAGTAGTGAGTCATAATTGATAGTCTATTTTGCCTAAGTGGTTGTTCGATTGAGTTTATTAGTGAAGAACGATAGTTCGATTTGATCAATTACTAGTTCGATTAAGTTTATAAGTGAAGATTGATGGTTCGATTGAGTGGTGAATCATAATTGATTGTCCTACTTGATGACAAAGTATTTCGATTGAGTTTATTAGTGAAGATTGATAGTCCGGTCGAGTAGTAAGTCACAATTGATAGTTTATTTTGCCTAATTAGTTGTTCGATTGAGTTTATTAGTGAAGAACGATAGTTCGATTTGATCAATTACTAGTTCGATTGAGTTTATTAGTGAAGATCAATGGTATGATTGAGTGGTGAATCACAATTGATAGTCCTACTTGATCACAAAGTATTTCGATTGAGTTCATTAGTGAAGATTGATAGTCCGGTTGAGTAGTGAGTCACAATTGATAGTCTATTTTCCCTAATTGGTTGTTCGATTGAGTTTATTAGTGAAGAACGATAGTTCGATTGGATCAATTACTAGTTTGACTGAGTTTATTAGTGAAGATCGATGGTTAGATTGAGTGGTGAATCACAATTGATAGTCCTACTTGATCACAAAGTATTTCGGTTGAGTTTATTAGTGAAGATTGATAGTCCGGTTGAGTAGTGAGTCACAATTGATAGTCTATTTTGCCTAAGTGGTTGTTCGATTGAGTTTATTAGTGAAGAACGATAGTTCGATTTGATCAATTACTAGTTCGATTAAGTTTATAAGTGAAGATTGATGGTTTGATTGAGTGGTGAATCACAATTATAGTCCTACTTGATCACAAAGTATTTCCATTGAGGTTTAAGGTTTACACCTAACATTATTGAATAACATATTTGAATGATTTTAGGGTTTACACTTACGGTTTAGGGTTTAGCGTTTTGAGTTTCATGATTTTAGGGTTTAGGGTTTAGGATGCCAGAAGAGTAATTATTTAAAAAAAAATTGTGTAAAGAATAAAAATGACAAACCCAGACGACCCTAATTGACAAACCAGACGACCCTGTTTGACCAACCCATACGACCCTGTTTGACCAACCCAGACGACCCTAATTGACAATCCCAGACGACCCTAATTGATAAACCCAGACGACCCTGTTTGACCAACCCAGACGACCCTAACTGACAAACCCAGACGACCCTAATTGACAAACCCAGACGAATGAGATCGTCTGTTTTTAATTTGCATGTGAGGAGGGTAGCCTTGTAATTTAACAATTTTTTTCTTTAACACTTGGGACCACTTGCCTGTTAAGAACTTTGTTAGCAATCAATTACATAGCCGGGTAGATTGGAAAGACCAAGTTCAGCCAAAGGTATAAAGCAAAGACATGTTCAGGGAAAGGCATATACCAAAAAATTGGTGTTTAAACCGGCTACGAACTTGGTCTTTACAATCTACCCCATGTCGAATAAATTGGCGTTTATGTCTGTGAAATCTGCTAGGAAAGATTTGGTATGACTTTTTCGAATTTTAAATTGACTTTTTAGTTATTTTGAAAAAAACTTTCGTGACTCAAAAGTTGATGAAAATAAAATGTACCGTTTCTTCTCTATCATACCGGTTTGACTTTTTGACTCGTATTTGGGTCACTTTGACCGGGTGATTTGGATAGCAAAACGATTCGATTTTTTGATAATTTTTTCGCCGTGTTATAGAGCAACTTTTAATCTATAACAACACCATGGAAAAGTGATCAAAAAATTGTGTCGTTTTGCTACACAAATCACCGGGTCAAAGTGACCCAGTGAATAGTGACAAAAATCATACCGGTGTGATAGAGAAGAAACGGAGGTAGTATGTGTTTGCTGAAACTATTAAAAAGTGAATGTGTCAGTTAGTGAAAATTACCATTTTATATTGTTTATATTCATTCACTATAAACTATAAACTATCACTCTGTTTCCTCTCTTTCTCTCCCTGTTGACTTTTTCACTCGTAGTAGGGTCACTTTCACCAAACAATTTGGATGAAAAAACGATGTAATTTTTAGATCAATTTTTCATGGTATTGTAAATTAACTCTTATTCTACAACACCATAAAAAGGATTGTCAAAAAATAGTTTCATTTTGCTATCCGAATCATTGAGTCAAAGTAACCCAGTGAATAGTGATAAAAGTCAAAAAGCGAAGAAAGAGAAAAAATGATTGGTATTAAATTATAGTAGGTCAAACTAAGTGTCGTAGTATGTTAATACAGCAAAATATGGGGAAATTGGTTATTTTGTTGTTTAAGGAGGAAAAGGTCTAAAAAAAAAGCACTGGTTAGTACTAGCAGGTGGGGGTAATATCCTATTCGTCCTCCTCGGGTGGAAAACATAGTGAATGTTTCCCCACTCTAAAAATCTTGTTTGTTTTGCATCTCTTACTTTCATATAACTGTCGTATTATCTTGTTTCGTTTACAGTTATATGTCGCATCTACTAGCGATTTTCACGCAGTCCTTGATTAGTATAGATTATATCTTTTTGTCTTGTCAAATATCTCTCCTATCGTTTGTGGAAATGACCAATCCAATTGGCTCTACGAAATAGACTCGCGCTGTCTCGCGATTTGCGAGTATAGATAAGTACACACTCGTACTCATGTGCTTGTTTGTCGTCTACCGTCTCTATATCCACTCTCACATAATCAAAGTGGCCCTTATGGTTAGTAGCCTTGGTGATGTTGTCCTGGACCAAGAAACCGGTAGAGTTAAAAGTGAATTTGAGTTAAAAGTGAATTTGCAACTATTGTGAAAGTGTAAATTGATGCACATATAATAAGTTTGCAGCTAGGTGGGTGTGAATACAAAATATTAAAAATATGAAAGACACAAGCTGAATGTGAAATTGATGTATTACCAATATTAGTGATGAGGACTTGAGTACCATTGCCCACAAGAACATTGTCTGAGCCCTAATAAGTGAGTAATTATTGCTTGTTCCAAGAACAAATATGACATGGTGTTCTAATCAATACATCACATGACACGTCAGGAACATGTGGGAATCTACTTTCTTTTGTCTGTCACTCATTATCTTTCTTCCTGACGTGTCATGTGTTGTATTGATTAGAGCACCACGTGTATTTGCTCTTAGAACAAACAAAAATTTCTCCTAATAAGGAGTGAGCAAAATGACTTAAAAGATCTAGAAACATGGGTGTTAGTATCAGAAACCAATAGCCAAGACTGTGGTGGAGTTGTGCTAGATATTGCTACATGAGCCTGTCTTGGTGGCTTAGTTGGTGCATAAGCAGTAAGGTTGGTTCTATGTCAGAGTGTTTGGTCTTACCACAGATCTCATCTGACAGGTGATTTCAGATCCTGAACCTGAGCCATAGCACATATGTGGAACTGCATTACAGAGCTGGATGGAGTAGGCAAAAGAGGTGGATTGGTAGCACCAGTACCAAAGATAGGAGACACATGACGGTATTTGTTCTTGTAAGTAGGTCTGTATGCATTTCAAAACTTCTTAGCTTGATAAGCCGTCAACACTTCAGATGAGGTAGGACAACAGATAAACTGTGGACATATGAAGACGTGATGTGCATTTTGGAGTCAACTTGAAGATGCAAAGCCTCAGAGATTCAAGGAGTGGACAACTGTAAGTGGTGTGCCTCTAGTTCTGATAGTACACTTGAACACATAAAGATCCTTTGGAAAACCTTTTGAATGTGCAAAATAAGTTCCAGGTTCATTCACTTGTGCTAACTAACCAGAAATTCTCCACACAGAATCAAGATATTGAACAATTGTCTGATTTCCTTGACTGCCATTATACAGCTGTAACTTCAATTGATGTATATGCGAGCGAGACAAAGAGGAGGTATACCGACACTAAAGTGCAGACCAGATGTCCAAAGAATGAGGTCAATGCAGAAGTAAAGGAAGAGCAAGAGCAGAAGTAGAAGCAATCAATGCACTCTTTATCTCACATCTGAAGCAGAACTGAAAGCAATTGACAAATCACGCCCTCTAGATACTAAGAGAAGTCTTCTTCACAAAAAAAAAAATAGTAATAAATAAATAAAAAAATTACAAAGTCGTTCAAAACTAAAAGAAAACACAATATTTACTTGTCAGAAGCAAAACAACAGCACCTAAAAGAATTTAGCATGCTGAATCATCCAAAGAAAGTCTCACCACATATTCTACCAGCGGAAAGAAGTCTGGTAGTAGCTGGAACAAAACTTATTCCATGTCTATCGATACAAAGGAATATCGTATCCGTATGCATGATACTCAACATAGTTTTTCCAAATGCATCTGGGATGGATAGATTGATCGCACTCTGCACAGTGATAGAACCACATTGTGGTTATGTCTCCTTCACAGATTTCACAAATGTACTCTTCGACACCTACGATGGAGTAATATGTAAGCTTGAAGCCATGCTCCTTGTCGTACTGGTGGCTAACAGATCCAGGCAACATAGCACAATACATATCGAGGGTGAAATCGCATATGTTACACCTGAAGCCATATCCTTTTTCGAAATCTTTCTCACATGCATTGCACCAGGTTTTGTGCGTTATACTGGTTGTCGAGAGAACATGAATGTGCCCCTCATGCTTAACAAAGCATGGAAGGACAGCGCTGCCTAAATGCATGAGTAAAAAGTCATCCTCATCACGATATAGGACAAAACGACGATGACAATCCTTCCCTACGGCATACGGCCAGTAGTATGCGCCAATTTGAGGTTGTACCTCTGCCGGAGACTTTGGAAGTAAGAATTTGCATCGATCACAGTTCTTGCATGGGGCCTCCAAAAGTTTTTCGTACTTAAAGTGTGGTTCCGTTAGGTCAATAAAGGGCATCTGCCAGGTCTTTCCTCTTCCGTCTTGGGATACTGGTTCAGAAGTCTTGTCCTCTTCTTCGTTTGTGTCCATAAAAAACAGCGTTGCCAAGCTAACAAACTCATTAGCAACTGGTAGATGTGCGGCAGCCTCCAAAGCCTTCTCATGGTCGAATCCTTCAATCTCCCTGTAACAACATATATAACGGAATTAATGGCTAATTTAACGCTAATTCTACTTACAGAATATATAGGGACAATAAGTTCAAAAGAGTAGATTGACGGCGGAGAGAGAGAAATCAGTATCGGAACCTGAAGGGGTCCTTGCAGTTATGTACATGGGTGAAGTATTTGCAACCTGCGCAGTGGTACGCCCAACTGTCTGGTTGCATATCTTTTCTGCAAGCATGGCAGCGGAAACGCTTGCGACTTGGGTGCGATTCTGAGAGCAAGTAAGTCAGTTCGAGCTTGTGAGGGTGGAAATCATATTTCTTAGACCCCAGTAGTGAAGCACACTTTTGGTGTACCCAGAAACGACAAATGGTGCATTGGTAGGACGCGCCGTCAGTATCCTGGTTGCAAGCATGGCAGGGGAAGGATGCTTTTGTGTGCGAGGAGATCAGCGGGTGTTGCTGGTGAAAGTCATATGTCGACTGCATTGTCTTCATAGCACATACTATATCTAAATTGAAGCGGCAATTGTCTTCATAACAACAATACATGATGACGCCTTCCCAAGGTGCATGGCATGCATTACACATAATAGATTCCTTTGTCTCTGATAGCGCCAGAGCATGCCCGGGGTGCAAATGGTTTTCCGCAGTTATTGGTAGTTCTGCACAGGATTTGTGCAGAAAAAACATCTTGCACTCTCTATATGTATCATCATTGCAACAATAGTACGGTGCTGAGATCTTCAGTCCGCAGCCATGACAGGGTCTGAATGCAGCATAAGGATAAATCTCTTCCTCATTATCTTCGTCTACAGAGAACAAGGCATGCCCATGACCGGGATGTTCAAAATACCTGAAATGTAAATTGAATTAGCAAACGTCCATTCCGAAAATTTATCTATCTATCTATCTATCTATCTATCTATCTATCTATCTATCTATCTAAATGTTTGTAGGGGTTTAGATGATGCATACGTTCCTAACGTTTAGTACCCGTTTCGCCCCATGCCTTAATTTTCTAAAAAAACTAATACTTGAAAATCCCTAAGCAAGTTATTTCTCAAAAAAAGAAGATCCCTAAGCAAAAACCCGTTGTCTCTCTCCTGGTAAACCTAGACGGATGGCTAGCTTCCTCTTGAAAACAAAGCTCTTTCCCCGCACACAATCACGTTTCTCCTCCTTATTCGAGGCGCAATTCTGAAACAAAGCTCGGGCATGGCAACGACGACTCTCTACGCTTCAACCACACCCTAGAGCCTGAAATACCAATCAGCGCACAAGTTCAAGGCCAGCTCTTGTTGTTGTTGTTGGCTCCCTAGAAACGCTTATACTTGGGCCTCTCTCCTCAGGCACACACGCAGCTACTCGCAAAGCGCCCCTCTGCAAATCGATGTGACTTTTCATCAAGCTGGTATACTCCTCCTCACACCTTTTCTTTCAGACGTACTACTAAAATTGTATTAAATCCACGTGCAATCTCTCTGTTCGGAACAGAAAATCATATCAGACTAACGAACTCTTGACACCAAATCTCTGCTTGTGGTCCATTCGATGTGGTGCAGGTGCATGCAGCGTTCTTCTGGATCTATAGCGATCACTTTTGAACCACCGATCCTGTGGAAGGGGTCTTTCTACTTTGTACCTCCCGAAGGGTGAGTTGGTCGATGTGGTCCACTTCTGGATTTATGAATACCACTTTTATGGCCATACATGTTTTGTTTCAGTAATACGATGTAGTAGATACAACTATGCATTCGTTGTTGATTAATTTTCCTGCCCTTATAATTTGTTCTGTTAATGGACGGTTTCGTGTTACTGTTTTAGAGTGTCGAATTGTCCTTGTGTGTAGGTCTACTATATTCCAGCATTCTCATATTCATGGAAATTCTACACAAGCGATCCGTTTACTACTATCATAACCTCACATCCTACAAGTAGTCCTCAAGCCATCTAATTAGGGGTTTTATGCTTGCTCGAATTCTGATCACTGAAAAAACAGAGACGATGTCCCGTATGATCCTGAAACAGATCCATTCAACGCTGATTTACTGCGGAAATTAATACAAAGGATTTCTATGGGTTGTGAGTCTCCCGCTGATTGATGAGTTATTACTCGGCCCTTTGAATCAACTAGTAGAACTAAAAGAATCTATATCTTATCATATCTATATTATAAAATAGCATGGTTTAACAAATTTTTGAATTTTCAACCCTTAGATTAAATCAATTCCATCCCCACCAATAGATCTCACCTACTTATTACATCTCTAACTACCCACTCTCCTTGGACATGCTTAACTACCCACTCTCTTTGGACATCCATATCTAATATGAGAGAGATTTTTCTCAATTACATCCCTAAATCGGATTTTTTTTTTATTTTTTTTTTCACCACATTTGTAAATATAATTTTTAAATAACACCTCTAAATTCATTTTAAAAAAACACCTCAAATTTAAAACTATCAAATTTAGGGATAGTGCCCTCGGACACGGGTAATACTCTAGTCTTATATAATATGTGAAAGTACAAAAGTGCTCTAGTTGAATCCGGTTCAAGATTACTGTAGTTAAGATACATGTTTAGCCACGTCGTGATGAGTCATATGTAGCTCAAATGGCGTTGCGTCTAGTGCTTCACTTATCCATACACAACTTAAATATGAACTTGTTCTTAAAATTATAAAGGCTTAATTACTTAATGGATACCCTCAGTATACTGAAACTAACATATTGCAACCTCCAAATCTAGAATATGCTTATTTCATCCACCATTTAACGGATTTAGCAGTTAGTTGACCAATTAATCATTTTGTCTAAGGGCCAAAATGGTCACATTTGACTAAAATTTTAAGTAAACATAAAATGAAATTATATGCATCATCTTCTTCTCGAATTATTGAAGATCACTTGCTATACTCATCATTATAAAATGGGTTTAGCTTAAGATTCTCATAAGGTAGTCTCTCCTAAACAAAGTTGTGATATTCCTTATAATCAAAGTCATACCCAATTGCCTTGAGACCAGCCATTGTTGTACCATAGCTCTTGTACAGAACATACACTATCTTAGATTTTGCTCTCATCTATTCCAAGCTTTTCCACCATATAAGCTTCAATGTTAATCCGACATCCACTTGATAACCCAGAACTCAGTGAGTACAGATTCAATCTCTCTATCTCCCTCATCTTTATCTTCAATTTTTTTCATTTTTATTTATTTTACTTTTAAATTTAAAATGTATTTACCCTATTTATAAGGTATTGACGAATTTAGCCTCTCAACATGGATGGTGTTTGGATGAGTTATTATACCAGTTTTAATAAGTAGTATTTTTTACAAGCGGGGGATGGATTAAGCCTATTGTAGAAGTGAGGATTGTAATGTGTTAGTTTCGATATACTGGCGGTATCCATTAAGTAATTAAGCCAATTATAAATATGAAATGAGTTACAAGTATTGCTAGACATTTATTGTGTCTATTTGGATAACGTGATTAAAAATTATCATTATTATAAAGAGTATTTCTACATTTAATTGGTGTATATAATTATGCATGTAAATATAAGAGAAATGCTACCATTTCTCTACAAAGGTTACTTTATATACCGCGTATAAAATAAAAAATATGATATGAAGTATTATTAAAGTAGAATACGCAGTATAAAAATGACATGATGTAATATGTCTAGATTTTTTCTTCTAATTTTAATTTCGAATGTATTACATAATTGGAAATACATGCACTTATTTACAATGAAGTAGAGAAATACTTGTTCCTTTTTTTTAATGAATACAACAGGTAGCTATTGTTCATGTCAGCCTTTTAACCATGAAATTTGTTATTACTGGTGTTTCATTTTAATCACGTGCATATTTTATTCTTTGGCCGGGATTATTAGTCAAGAAAATGCTTTCTTTGGTAAGTTCGTTTGAATTTTTTTTTCCACAATGTGATCTCAAGACTTAGGGAAAACCAAATGGCTCAATGATTTCATTTTTCTTCTTCTATATTTTATGTTGCAATTGAAATAGCAACTCATTATTTGTCTTTGCAATTAAGTAATCTGATACAAGTGAAAATTAAGCTAAGAGAAATGCTAAGATCCCGCCAATATCATCCACTCATCCCATATTCCTTCCACACAGATGCAATCACACTAAATGAATACCACTCTGTCTCTTCTCTTTAGTCTCATTTTGATTTTTATCACTATTCCCAATGATTCGGATATCAAAATGATGCAAATTTTTGATAATTTTTTCATGGTGTTGTAGAGTAAAAGTTGCTCTATAATACGGTGAAAAAATTATTAAAAAATCGCATTGTCTTGCTGTCCAAATCACCTGGTCAAAATGACCCAGATACGAGTCAAAAAGTCAGAATGCGGCTAAAGAGAAGAGACGGAGTGGTATTCATATTGCGAATTCTGTCATGTCAAAATAGGTGCAATGATGTTCTTGAAATTTATATCTGATTTAAGGTTTCCAATTGTGATAACCTAAGTTCGAAATAAGGTCTCATGGCACCATATTTCCACCTTGAGGTTTAAGCTCATGCAACCCTAAGCTCGTGTTGGGGTTTGAAGGCTTGAAATCTCAGTTCAAAAGCGAGATATTTTATTTTTTCTTTTTTTTAAAGGTAAAAATGGGATAATTTCATTCTAATTATGTAATACATTTTCGAAATTAGAATTAGACGAAAAATTCTAGACATAATGCATCGTGTCATTTTAATACTGTGTATTATGCTTTAATAATTCATATCATATTTGTTTTTTTACACACGGTATATAAAGTAACCTTTGTAGAGAAATGGTAACTTTTCTCTTATATTTACATGCATAATCATATATGCTGTCAGTTTTTACAGTTCTTATTTAGTGTTTCGTGGATGTAGTTTTTTACTCGATAAACATGTGAATTTGTAATTATGTAATATCAATATGACCTTAGCAAAGATATATTTTTTCAATACATTGACTCAACATAAATGAAATATTTCAAAAAAATGATAAGAAAAATAAATTATGATATGTGTTGGAGTTTGACTTTGAATCAAAGTCAGCAAGGAACGGTGACCACATGCATGGAAACATTCCATGTATTTTTGTGGCGGTAGGAATTATTTACTTGGAGACTAAGTTTGCGTGGTTGGTTCCATGGCATATTTTAAAGGGCTATTCTTCGTTTGTAATGAATGCATACACACACAGAGACGAATTTGAGAGCCTTTGAGAGCTTCACTAGTGTATCTTCGGGTGGGTGTTTCGGGTCGCCGCCGTGGTGCTACGGTCACGGCGTGCATTGTAACCGGGTTCTCTTCTCAATAAAATATATGGTTCTGTCCGTGGATTAGCTAGCGGGTTGGTTACGAATTCGTTAGTGAACCACGATTTGTCTCGTTTTTGTTTCGCTTTTGTCGTTCTTGCTCGAATACCCTTAGATTATATCAAACTGGTAGCAGAACTCTGAAACGGGAGTTCTGTTACAACAAACTGGTATCAGAGCTGCGGTTACAAGATCCGGGTGGAGCTAAGAGCTAGGGTTTCACGTTTTAGTGGAACTCAAAGCTAGTGTTTCACAATTCAGGTGGAGCTGGCTATCGGGAGTAGGGTTTCGAGGTTCCGTCAAGAACGATGTCTGGTTTGGCGATCAAGATCGATCTGTTCGTGAGAGAGAAGCAGGTACACCCACCATCTGAAGCCCCATGGAGGGGCCAATCTGGGCTCTCGTCGGAGAAATCTGGCGCGCATCTGATTAGGCGTGCAATGGATCTGGCAAATCCAGCACGCATTCGGTACTGGCGCGAATCTGGCGGTTCACGCGCATCTGACGTTCTGGCTATTGACGTTCAAGGGCAATCTGGCTCCCAGTATGGAACATCTGGCTTGTGAATTGAATCTGGTTTTGGCTCATGCGTTGCAGGAACTCGTTGGAGTTGGAGCAGCGACATGGAGTATCTGGCGTGAGATTTCTGGCACGCGCATCTGATCTTGGTTTTGGCGCGCAGTATGCACGAGTTTGTTCTGGCGTGCATCTGGTTTTGGAGCGTGTACCATGACACACATTGAGCTCGCATCTGGCGCGATCTGTTTCTGGAGAGCATCTGGCGCATCTGAGCCATACGGGGCGCATCAGGCACGACAAATCTGTTTGGGCACTTGTGATTACGTGCATGCGGGTTCTAGAAAGTAATCACATCTGGGCACTTGTCGTGGTGCATCTGTCTGGCGCAATTGCGCGCATCTGGAATACATTCGGTTCTGCTTCTTAGTGAATGTATTCGAGTCTTGTTCTGGGTGGAGCACTTGTTTCTGTTTCTGGGAGTGCATTCACATCGGGCGCAGTCGTTGCAGGAACGCATGGTAGTTGGAGCAACGATTTGGCGATTCGGGTTTCGCATACAGCTGCGAAATATCTGTCTGAGGAGGTGTGCTCGTTTCAGGTTCTAGGAGACGCATCCAATATAGGTTTGAGAAGAGAAGCATCAGGTTCCGGTTTCGAATTGCTGAGATGATTCAAGTCAAGGTGGAGATTGTTGGAGTTTGACTTTGAATCAAAGTCATCAAGGAACGGTGACCACATGCATGGAAACATTCCATGTATTTTTTTGGCGGTAGGAATTATTTACTTGGAGACTAAGTTTGCTTGGTTGGTTCAATGGCATTTTTTAAAGGGCTATTCTTGGTTTGTAATGAATGCATACACACAGAGGGACAAATTTGAGAGTCTTTGAGAGCTTCACTAGTGTGTGTCTTTGGGTGGGTGTTTCGGGTCACCGCCGTGGCCGTTGCGGTCACGGCGTGCATTGTAATCAGGTTCTCTTCTCAATAAAATATCCGATTCTGTACGTGGATTAGCTAGCGGGTTCGTTAAGAATTCCTTAGTGAACCACGTTAAATATCTATGTCGTTTTTGTTTCGCTTTCGTCGTTCTTGCTAGAATACTCTCAGGTTATATCAAACTGGTGGCAGAGCTCTGAAACAGGAGTTCTGTTACAACAGTATGATATATTTTGCCTTCGCTAAAACTCAGATTGACCTAGTTGAAATCACCTGTATAACAAATTATAGATTTGAGACATGATGTTTTCTGACAGGGAATCATAATATAATGGTGTGCTTTGTACGATGTATTAAAAAGATTCACATATTTGCTAAGCATCTTCCGAGTTGATATTCAATTTTACACCAAATTCTATATTTAGTGGAGAAAAATGGTTTGGTCTCCTACAATTGACCTTTAAAAACACTATTTCATCATTTTTGGTGAAAACAATAACATTTTTGGTCTCCCACATATTTCACCAATTTTTACATCATATAGTTATCTCGCTATTACATCAAATTTGGAGAATGGTGTTTCTGGCCTCACACAACAAATCATCAAATTTATCACCAAATCATGAATTTCATAACTAACAAAATAAAATACTATTTTATTTACTGAAATAATATTAGACAAAATTACAAAATGATTAAATTGTATAAGATTGTCCATACAATCTTATAAAACACTTCAAAAGTAATATAATAATATAGTGCGCAAATTTATGGGAATAAAAAAAGCTTATATAACGCTTCAAAAAATATAATTATGATTATATTAGTCACCTAAAATTATTTTTATCGCTTATTATTTTTAAAATATGATATTATGTCTCTAATTATATAATTAGGAATTTGGTGTAACTATTTTTGTCATCAAATTTGATGGTAAAAATAGAATTTGGTGATATATGATAGGATTTGAGGGTAATGTGGAAGATGATCTTCACCATTTCACAAGAATTATCTCAAATATAGGATTTGGTGATTTTGTGTATTTTTGGTCAACAATTGTGGGAGGCCTAAAAAAATCACAGTTTTTTTTGATGATTTGGTGATTTTATGTGGGATGCAGAAAACACCAAATTTTACCATCAAATATAGAATTTTATGTACTGTGGAAGATGATCTAAGATTGGTTCATTTTTTTTGTAGTCATTTTATGGCAAAAATTTATAATTTGATTCGATTTAGTGTTACGGTGAAATAGTTATGAGATACTAACTTCAATATGAACGTATTTTACTATATTCTTCTTTTTATGTGATCGGTTAAGTTCTAAAACGTAAGGTTTGACCACTTTGTTATTTATAATCATCTGGCTCCAATATCCTCGCATGTCCGAGTAGAGTTATGTTATTCTTCAAATCATTCTATATATCATTACTTAGTGTAAAATTTTGAATGATCTTTTGTTATACTGCTCTTATCTCACGAGCAATGAAACGGAAACAAGAAAATCAAGCAATTGCAAGATTAAAGCCTCATGTATGCTATTTATTTGATTCTCAATTCAATTAAAAAATACCTATAAATGCTCAAAACTCTACTTCCGTGTCTAAGTTATTAAATCTGCACATAGTGTTTATATATAGACAAAATATTTATGAAAATTTAGATGCCAAATTAGATTGTGAAAATCAAGATTTCTAATCACTTGAAAGATTGACAAAAATTGACAATATATGCTAATGATCAACACTCAAATTTCTAATGAACTACTAACTTCATACACATTAGCCACCAATAAATTTATACAATTTGAATTCACAATATAGTTTCGTCCCGGTCCGATTTATAGTCAGTTATCCGGTTTCGGTCCGGTTCGGTAATGGCCTGGTTCGATTTCATAAAAACGAAAAACGCATAGTGCATTAAAATTGCAAAGAACTGATGGTTTGGTGCGGTCCGGTTCCTTCGGTGCGGTAGGTTCATGAACACCCCAATACTCGGTTGTGCCATAAAACGACTTACCACACTAACAGTGTATGCTATGTCCGGTCGAGTGAAGACCATAGCATACATGAGGCTTCCAACTGCGCTAGCATATGGAACCTTGGACATATACTACTTCTCCTCCTCGGTCTGAACAATGTACATCCCTAACTTGCTGTTAGCCGCCAAAGGATCTATAGCTTTAGCTGATAACATCCCAATCTTCCAACAGATTTTTGATGTACCTCTGCTGTGATAGGAAAAACTTCTTCTTCTCCCTATCTCTATAGATCTTAACTCCTAGATTTTTTCGAGCAGCCCCTATATCCTTCATTTCGAATTCAGAGATGAGAGACCTCTTCAATGCTTGCATGTCCTTAATATCCTGGGTTGCAACAAAAATATCATCCACATACAAAACTGGCGTGTCTCACCGATCAACAACTTATGATACATGCAACAATCGTACTTGCACTTCTTGTAACAAATCTTCAACATGAAGTTGTCAAACCTCTTGTACCATTGACCCGGGGACTGTTTAAGTCTATAGAGTGATCTTCTCAACTT
Source organism: Linanthus parryae (assembly GCA_023055425.1). Classification (NCBI taxonomy): domain Eukaryota; kingdom Viridiplantae; phylum Streptophyta; class Magnoliopsida; order Ericales; family Polemoniaceae; genus Linanthus; species Linanthus parryae. The sequence continues at coordinate 8,979,756 of JALGPY010000002.1, forward strand.
GCACACATTGTCTTCTTTTCCTGGAACTTAGAATCGTTCTGGTTGGCTCATGTAAATCTCCACTTCCAACTCTCCGTGTAGGAAATCTGTTTTCATAGCTTCTCAAGTTCTAAGTCATGGTGTGCGCCGGCGTTAGTATCACCCTAATCGAAGTATGTCTGCCCACCGGTGAGAAGTTCTCGTGGTAGTCAACTCATTTCTGACTGAACCCACTTGCAACCAACCTTGCCTTATATTTGACGCCTTTTCCAGCTGTAGTTCCTTCCTTTCTTCTGAAAACCCTATCTTCCTTCGTGCTGGAAATTTTACAAGTTCCCAAGTCGAGTTCTTTCTAAGAGATTCCATATCTTCTCCCATTGCGACAATCCATTGTGCTGAATCAAAACTGGAAATCGCAGCATTGTAGGTAGACAGCTGATCCTCCACCTCTTCGTCTACTTGCAATTTATATCCCACCATACTATCATCTTTGTACCTTGCTGGAGACTTCATGAATCTCCTTGGTCTTCCCTCTACAATAATTTGATGTACAGGTTCCTCTGGTAGCGATGCATCCTCGCCAGACTCTTCTGCTTCTTCCTCTTTGGTTTCCGGCGACGATGGTGAAATCCTGGCTCCTTAGGATCATTAGGACCTAAACTTGCCTTCACATTCTTCTCTGCAGCTCCAACCTCTATCTCCACAGAACTTGACTTTAGCATTGAAATCTCATAAAAGACCACACTTCTGTTTAGTATAATCTTGTCTGTCCAAATCTCATCCCTTCACCCCTGTCCCATAGTCCATAAATACCCCCTTCTTGGTTCTAGCTTGTCATCATGCACATTATAATAGGCAACTCAACCAAAGATCCTCAGATCCGAGTAATCTGCTACTTTTCCGGACCATACCTCAATATAAATCTTGCATCCTATTCCTGTGTGAGGGTTACGATTTAGGAGATAACATGCCATCAAAACATCTCCCCTGAAACCTCTAGTAAGGCCTGAATTAGAAAGCACACACATTGCCTTCGCTAAAAGTCTGATTCATTCTTTCGGCTACACCATTCTGTTGTGGCGTATGTCGAATTGTGTGATGGCAAGAAATTCCCTGACCCCCTTGCAGAATTCATCAACTCTGATGAACAAAACTCCAAACTGTTGTCCATGTGCATCCCCTTCACCTTCTTTCCCACCTGATTCTCTACTAAGGTATTTCACACCTTGAATTTTGCAGAGGCTTCACGGTTGTGTGCTTCATCACAAATATCCAAGTCATCCTTGAGTAGTCGTCAATGATGCTTAGAAAATACTTGGAACCGCTTATCGTCTCAACTCGAGATGGGCCCCAGCAATCCGAATGGATGTAATCCAAAGTCCCTTTCGTCATGTAAATTGCCTTTGGGAACTTGATACGTTGTAGTTTCCTGTACACCTAGTGCTCACGAAATCCTAGGCTTTTGGGCATGTGCCCAGTGAGATAGTCTTTCGTGTGAAGTTCTTGCATTCCACGTTCACTCATATGAGTGAGTCTCATATGTCATATCTTGGTTTGATCAACTTCCTTAATGAGGAACTCCGGAAGAACTCGTCATCGTCGAACCCTGTAGCATGTACAAAGTTCCACTCTTCACTCCCTTGAGAATCACCTTAGAACGTTTGCAGACTTGTAGCCACTTTCACCTTTAAAGTAATAGCCCTTGCTCTCAAGTAGACTCAAGGATATTAGATTCTTGTTGATAAGTGGTACATGCCTGACTTGTTCTAAAGTACATAACTTCCCTTCATTCATCTTCAATCTAACTGAGCCGCTTCTGATCACCTTGCAGACGACTCTGATTTCCATATAGACAAACCCTCCATATGTTTGACTGTATGTCGAGAACAACCCATGTTAGAGCAAATATGATCGGAAGACCCAGAGTCAAGGACCCACACATTTGGTGAATGTGTGACAACATCCGCCAATAGACGTAATTGTTCCAGGACGAGTTACCTTGTTCCGCCACGGCTGCGGATCCGTTCTACCCCTGTTGACCTCGTTTCGAGTAATATCTCTTCCAGTGCCTTTTTTCCTTTCACCAAGCACATACATACTTGAACAACTTAGAACCAGAAAACTTTTTTTTCTTGTTCTTCATACCCTTCTTGCTTTCCCCAGTCTCCATCAATCCGGAAGCATGGTCATCTGTAATTGTGCGTACGCCCTTGTAGTGTAATTCCCGAGCATGGAGAGCCAATATCACCTTCTATAAGGATATATTGTCCTTATTCACAAATAAAGGACTGCACGAACATATGATGGAGGTAACGAAACCCACAACAAGAGTTAGGCATCCTCACAATTCACATTCTCGTTAATATTACGCAAATCAAGAAGAATTATGTTCAATTGATCGAGCCTTGAGAGTCATACCTTCGAGCATCCGCAGAGTGAACAACCGTCATCAATTTGCTGGTGAGTGACTTCGTCATGTATGGACTCTCCAACTTGAGCCATAAAGCCGACGTCGTTGTCTCATCTGCGACCTCCTTGATAACTTCATCCGATAAGCACAACATGATCGTCGAGTGTTCCTTCTCCTCCATCAACCTATAGTCTATCGATGCAACGTCAATGCCTCTCTTGTCCGTGGCCAAATGCGTCTAAATTCCTAGCGACTTCAATAAGGTACACATCTTGATCTTCCACAGACTGAAGTTTTTCCCACCCGTAAACTTATCGATCTTCATCATAGATCCGGACATCGTTCTTGGTGGAGTTATCACGATCTGGATCTGATACCAATTTGTTATAACGCTCCTACCTCACGAACAATGAAACGGAAACAAGAAAACCAAGCAAACGCAAGATTTAACATGGTTCACTAGCACAAATCGTGCCATTTACGTCCATGGCGATGAACGAACTTTATATATCAAGAGGAAGATGCATAATGGTCTAAGACACCTAGGGACTCTTTTATAGTGCGTAGGATCGACCCATGACAATCCTGGAGTAATTAGGAAAAAACTCAAAATTGCCAGACCTCGACGCTGTTCGTGCGACCTGAATACAGGTCGACCTGCATCAGAGGTCGTGCGACCTCATTAAAGCACCGAGTCCTGCAGCCTTGTTTTCTTGTTCTCCTATTTGCTCCCTTGGCCTTTGGTTGATGCTCCAAGTCAATTTCTTCAATTCCAGACATCATTCAAACATCTTTTATTGTTGATGTTCGATCACTCACGTGAAATGTTATGTGTTATGTCTGCTTCAATATGAAGCATTGTTTTAACATTTTATTAATTATGATATTCTAGCTTATAAATCATCAATATCCCAATAAAATTATGTCATTCACCCTAACAGAATGTTACTGATGTTCGAGGAATAAACTCCATCTACTATGGAAATGTTTTTTTTTGTTTGCTTGTTCATGATGCAAACAAAACCACACACTTCTCCACAAATTTCATAACAATAATTACAATCTTGAAGGGACAAAATCGTAGCTATGATTGGTTAACTGTATAAAAAAAAAGATACTAAAATGTGATTTCACAATTAGTTACAGTAACATCACAGAATTCGTGACATAAACATGAAGAGATAATTATATATTTAGATTTATGTACAAATATTTATAAAATGTTATGTACAATCAATAATTTCGTTCATCTGTGGGTTTGGAGAAAATTTAGCAGCCTGAAAATAGTCACGAGATTTTGGAAGATGCTAAAAACAAAAGAACATGGTCACAAATAGAGAACATACACACAAGCATCTTCTTAGCTTGACAAAAAAAATGAAGGAAAATTTTCGAAGGACCAACATAGTTATTTTCCTTACGAAATACGTCACATTGGGAAACAGCGAGCGGGATATAGACTAGTTAAGAATGAAGAGAGGATTTGTTAGAAGGAAAAGCAAAGAGATGGATCAGGGAACTAACCTGCAGTCATGTGTGTGGTAAAAGTATCCGCATCGAGCACAGTGGTAAGCCAAACTCTGTTCTTCAATGTCTTCTTGACACCTTTGGCAGTAGACAGACCGAAGTCTATCTACTCTACTTTGAGGGATAGAGTAGATGAGTTTAAGGTTATGACGATGATAAGGTGCTTTTATGGTCCGTGGGGCAACACAACGCTGATGTACGTGGAAAGAGCAGGTCAAGCATTTGTATGATATTCCCTTGCTAACTGTTTTGCAAGCAGCACAAAGGAACTCCTCCAACTTGTCGTGTTTGGGAATCAATGGATGCTGGGGGTGACAAGCATGGGTGATTGGGCGTGACTTGAGGGCACATACCATGTCTAGGGAAAATTCACTGCAGTCAAAGCAGTTGTAGATGAAGTCACACCGCTCGCTTTCACCACAGACATTGCAGACACTGGAAGTTTCATTGTCACGGACATGACCAACTTGAAGAGTGTGTCCGGGATGCTGTTCGTGTTCCACCTGCTCTGGTATTTCCATACATAATTTGTGGGAATAAACTATGCTACTCTCTCCATATCCGGGGATTTCTTCGTCGTGGTAGTATGGAACTGTTATCTCTGATGAACAGAAGACGCAACTCGCGTCTGGAACATCACGTCCAAAACCTTCTTCAACCAGTTCCTGTACGTGACGCATCTCTCTGGTGTGTGTGATTTTCAGTTTTGAAAAGTAAAGTACTCCTGGCAAACTCTTTAAACACAAACTGCACACAAACACAATAGCTTCCTCAAGTCAACTCTTGATTGTTAAAACACACTAGCTGCTAACACTACAGCTAGCTTTGCGCTGGCATCAAACTACTACAAAATTTATTTCTCAAGAATCTCTAGAGATTAAGGAATCATTATGGATAAAATAATATCATCATCCCGGATTTCAAAAGAAGTTAATTACCATAAAAAGCTAGCACTAAAATTTAAAATTTGTCCTTTAATTTATCCAAGGATCAAATGTATGATTGCATTATATGAATGAGAACACTGAACACACATGTATCATCAACAGGAAACATGGAATAGGTAAACAATGGAAAAAAGAAGGAAAAAAAAATGAAATTTTTTAATTGTCCGGTTGTCTCAGCGCCCAAAGTACATAATTAAAAATGTAAAAATGGCCTTTAGTGCTTCCTCAAGGGTAAGATCGGATCGGAGATGACAATTTATTTTTTCATGCCTGAAATCTAATAGCAACAACTGTAGAATTCCAAGGAGGAAATGCAAGTATATTTTATAACTAGCAATTGTGCCCCCGCCATGTGTGATTGTTAAAGTTGGAAAAGCCCCTCTGTAAAGAGAAACTATTCATTGGGGCTGGCCTCACCACTGTGGCATGCCTGCGTGGTGGGGCGCGCCACTCACTCTCTGACAAATATGCACAATTTGGTGGGTTCCATCTGACTAATGCATATTTGTTTGAAGGTGAATGGTGCGCCCCACCACACAGGCATGCCACAGTGGTGGGGCTAGACCCAATGAATACTTTCTCCTCTGTAAACCTAAAAAACCAAAAGATACGAAAGCATGTAGTAGTAATAAGATGGATCTTGAAAAAAATATCCGGGATAGAAATATTCACACCTGAGTTCTATTGAACAAAGTCGTGTGTGAAATTCAGGAAATGGACATGAGAACAACAGATTTCAAACGGAGTGCATCTCCAACAGTCAAGAGAGAGAGATATATATAGGGATCATTGGAATCTGGAAACGTGGGGAAGGGCATTTGTTGAGAACGTGGGTAAGGCCTTTGTGGAGAGAAAATAGGACACTGTTTGGATAATTTGAGAAAAAATAGAAGATGCACAATTTAATCTTCGCTGCACTCTGGACACACCCAAGAGCTAAGTTATGTGAAGTCAACTCTCCAGTTTCGATTAAAAAAGAAAGACTTTCTCTTGGTTGCTAATTCCAAAATGAAAGTTGTTGTCACTGATAGTAGTTCTTATCATTTTTATTTCAGAGATGAAACAGAATAGTCACCTACTCACCTATGATATGGTCCAACCCTTATGGAGCCACCAAGGGTCTAAATTCACTCTTCTTACTGACATTTTCGGTACCCCTATAGTATTAAAACTATTTTAATGCAGTTGTCTCCTCGAATACGAGGTGCAACTTTCCCTTGACATTAAACTACATAGTATTTTCTTTCAGAATGGTCGAGATAGATAGTTAATGTTGTTCATACCAACTGAGAAGCCAATCAATAGAGAAAGTATTCATTGGGTCTAGCCCCACCACTGTGGCATGCCTGCGTGGTGGGACGCGCCATTCATCTTCTGACAAATATGCACTAGTCCGATGGAACCCACCAAATTTTGCTTGTTTGTCAAAAGCTCAATGGCGCGCCCCACCACGCAGGCATGCCACAGTGGTGGGGCTAGCCCCAATGAATACTTTCTCCAATCAATAAATCAGCTGAGGAAACTAAACAAATGATGACTTGATGCCATCATTTACCTCGTACACAAACACAATCATTAGTTGTGGCGGAACATATGTGTGGTGACTCGGACTCTGTAAACTCATGACCAGAGACCCTTACGGAGTACTAGTAAGCAGCACGTGCGTTACACATGATTAAGAACGTTCATAAATTTATCACCTAAAATATTCGTTTTATGTATTTTTCCGTGCTTGTAAACTGGTAGAAAACAGGCTTTTTTTAGTCAAGTGAGAATTGGTACTATTGCTTCACATTCTCTTCAAGCACTAATGGACTGGAAAATAGTCTACATAAAAGCAAAAATGGCATCTATCAGGACAAATACTAAGATAGTAATTAGTAAGACCAAGTTCGTTGGATTCACTGGGAAAAAAATTTAAAAGAGTTGTTGCTAGTGTTTCTTTCAAGAAATTTCTTTAAAAGTTTATTTTCAAATAAATTTCACATCAGAATCTGCTTCTCACGTTTATGACTATAATCATCCTGCGATGAGGGTTCCGCGAGATCAACCCACCGCACGCCCATGTCTTGGGTTATATCCCCCACGGAGGACCGTGGGACATGATAAACTCGAAAGATATCAACTATTTGGGTATCAAGCTGCCCACTACCCTCATTGTCCCACATAGTGTTGTACGTAATACAAGGGGTCGGTTTTATGGATAAAAGGACAGCCTGGGCTTTGAAGGAGCACGGGAAAACTTAAGGAATGCGGGTATTTATTTTGCAGTACGGGCCACTAAGGGGTACAGAGTGGCTCTGGACCATGATATGTTGTTCACCTTGTTTTCTCTTTGGTGCCCAAATACCCATACTTTGCACTCTGTCAAGCATAAAGCTGCTCCTACTCTTGAAGATGTATATATGCTGTTGGACCTACAGTCTCAATACTCCATGACCCTGCCGATGGCTTGGTGGACCCTAACAAGGTGTTGGTTTTTGACCGCATGTCAAGAGATTCAAGAAATGTGCAGCTGCATCACAGGATGGCCTGCGAGCACACTAGCTCCCGCACCAAAATCCTCTTCTTCCGATGTCAAGAATACCTGGAAAAAGTGGATCTTATATTTCTTTCGGGATTACGCCCCAAAGAACGTCCAGGCGTCACTGAAGAGGCAAAACAGTGGCACATATGTTTCTGGTCCGGGTTTTGAGGATAGTCTCCCAGCATACATGTGCATCTGCTATCGAGGTACTTCATTAAATGTCATCCTCGAGCGTTTTTCTTCATGTACTCCCTCTCGCTATCCGCCTATCTCTAGGCAAGCGGCTCGCACTTGCGTCACTGTTTCTCGGAACCCTCTACCGGAGATTGGATGAGCTTGTTGCTAACTTTTCCCTTTTCCGCGGTCATTATGAACATTTTTCCTTTCTCAACCTAGGGTTTCTCACCATGTGGGTGTATGAGAGATGGCCCAGCTATGCTCCGGCGCCTGTGGGGCCCGAAGCATGGGATGTCGTCGAGAGTAAAGACCGATATCTATGTCAGTGTGCCTTTAGATGGTACGAGACATCACATCGTACAATGGAACTTTCTTTGTTTTGCGACCTCTCGGACGAGTTCGTTTACAGGCCTTTTGTTAATGAACTGGCAGGGATAACATGGAGATAGACGAACTATTCCGAGTCTGACGCAGCATAGTTGCCGCAGATGTGATGCCTGGGTTTAAAAATGTTAAGATCTACATGAGCTGGTGCATTTGTGGTTCAGTACCCGCATTGCCGGATGTAGGAGTACGTTCCACTTAAGTATAGGTATCGTCCTCTGTTGACTATGACCCCTACAGAAGCTCGGGTTAAGTGCGCTATGATCAAGCCGCACCCGGTGGATGGCCACATACTATTAGGAAGGGCTGCTATGCGAGATTTGTTGTCATTCCTCCTTGTGCGGTGACATAACATCCCTCTAGTTCAAGTAGAGTATGGCCCGTTGTTAAGTAAGGAGGACCTGAAATTGTTCAACGGCAAAATCACTCTTGAAGACACAGACTACGGATTTTACACCCTCCTAGATTCCAGGAATATCCTATCCTCTTGTGTGATGAAGGAACGGATGACGGCGGTGGGGGCTGGCCACGAGGAGATGATCAAAAGTTTGGAGGTTTTTAAGAAGGTAATTGCTGACCGCCAAGAAATGATCAAATGTCCTGGAATATCTTACAGATTAAGGTTTTGTTTGGACTATCTACAATACAAAAGCTACGGCTCTGTTTGGTTCGCAGTACAATGTTTTACAAGGGAAAATATTCTACGCGTAAAATATTGTGTGAAAAAGTTTTCTCGTGTTTGGTTGACACTTGCCAAAACAGTGGGCCGGGATGGCAGTGGCCGTGAAGGTGGGTGGCGGTGATGGGCCGTGGTGGAGGTAGGTGCTGGTGGTGGTGGAGGTGTTAGTATGAGTTGTTATTGTGCTCCTTCACTCTCCGAAAAATGGCTTACAAATTTGAAATGTGGAAATCAATTTTCATCATTTGAGAGAAAAACATTTTACATGAAAATATTTTACCTCCAAGCAAACAGCACCACACCAAAACAAGGGAAAACATTTTACAGGAAAATGTTTTACCTCCAACCAAACGGAGACTTAGTGAAATTGGAAAAAATGCCAGGGAACAATGAAAATGTTCTACTGGCATGAATAGTACATATGCAAGATATCAAACTAACCTCAAACTGCACATGATCTCCCAATAAAACTATTGCTGGCAAGATTCTCCTAAAAGGACATAGCGAATTCAAAGAAGACGAAAACGCTGATAGTTGCAAACCTTAAATAAACACAAACACCAAACACAGCCCAATAGAGATGGGTAAATTAGTTACTACTTCCTAGCTAACATTGGACATATTCTTTTGTCTAGTTTTTTCTGGTCATGCAATTGCAACAGCTCACTTTGGGAAATGAATGCCATAATCTTGAAAGTACTTCTTCCAAGAACTGCAGAAGCCCAGAGAAACAGGTGAAAAAACTGCTCAAGGGTTGCAAACTTGCAATCTTATGCCAATAATCAACATATAGTGTACATAAAAGTTCCAGATACCGATATTAAAACTCTGTCAACACTTTACCCTCCCTCCCAAGTAGCGTATTGGATATGTTTTCTGAGACTGAAAAAAAAAATAAAATAAAAATAAAAATAAAAAAAACCTGGGAACTGAGAAACACGAAGCAACACTCAATGTTGGCCATGGGTTAAACATTTCTTCGCTGCCACCAAAGTTATCATCCTGCAATAGATGCAGTACAAAGCCAGAGAAGACACTCTCATATACTTGCAAGACCAAGTCCAATTTTTTTTGTGATTCAAGTATGTGCATGATTTTAAGTATTTTCTTTCATGTTACTTACCTAAAGCAGAAACTAATCATTTTATGCCATGAATCATTGTGGTTCTGTTGATTGTGTGTTTGAATTCTTAGATATCTTCGACAAATCAACCTCAGTCTCAATGTTCTCGTCTATCATTTTCGTCATCTTTATCGTTGGATTTTCCTGTCAAGTCAAGTCAAGCCGTCTGCAAAATCGCAGTCCAAAAACATCAACAACCAATTCTTCTTCACCGACTCCCACCGTACTAAAGGTCACACCAGCTCATAACCAATGAAAAGGAATCTTAGGTTTAATCTAACAAAACGCTTGGAGACAGAGAGACTCAGTTATCAGCTAACAATTCACACAACGACCGGAATAATCCGTTCTCAGGTCGTATGAGTGACGGAATCCCTGATTCCAACATTGCAGTCGCTAGTTATTGCAATTTGAGTGAATGTACTCACTGGCAAAAGCCTCTTCAATGTAGGGATCCCCTATCTTCAAATAAAAATTCAGGCACAGCAATCACAATTCTGAACTTAAAAATTTCGAACCCTCTAGAGTCCTAATATTTGTAGCGAACCTGGAATTTTTTCAGTTGCATATTAAATCAAAACAAAATGAAGTCGAGAAGTTAATGAAGCAATTGGGGGGTTTAACTAACATACCTATTTTGGTCCTCTTGATGACTGCTTTCATGGTGGTGGCACTCTCATCATCAGATTGGTTGATTGACATAGCCAGTAGCGTTCGTCATTAAGCTAGAAAGGAGTGAGTGAATTTTGGCCGAGAACGGAGTTCCTATTCCTCTCCGGCGGGGCATTTGAGTAAATCGGTGAAATAGCAGTGATCGGAAACTCATAAATTCCATTTGAATCAGTGTTTCAACAAGCGGCGCTGGTCTTTAGGTGGCTCTTTGGCGTTGGTTGAGATGAGAGTTCCGGAGACAAGAGGATGAGGGTTTATGTCTGTCAAATGTCAGTTTCACAGGAAAGATTTGGTATGACTTTTTCGAATTTTAAATTGACTATTTAGTTAGTTTGAAAAAATTTTGTGACTGAGAAGTTGATGAAAGTAAAACGTATGCATTTTGTGAAAAAAAAAATGCTATTAATGTGTCTGTTCGTGAAAATTACCATTTTCTATTGTTTATATTCACAATAAACTACGACTCTGTTTCCTCTCTTTTTCCTCCTGTTGACTTTTTCACTCGTAGTTGGGTCACTTTGACCCATCAATTTGGATGACAAAACGATGTAATTTTTAGATAATTTTTTCATGGTATTGTAGATTAACTCTTATTCTACAACACCATAAAAGGATTGTCAAAAAATAATTTCGTTTTGCTATCCAAATCATCGAGTCAAAGTGACCTAGTGAATAGTGGTAAAAGTCAAAAGGGGAAGAAAGAGAAGAAACGGAGCGGTATAAAATTATAGTAGGTCAAATTAAGTGTCGTAGTATGTTAATACAACAAAATATGGGTAAATTGGTTGTTTTGTTGTTTGAGGAAAAAGTCCAAAAAAAAAAAACACTGATTAGTACTAGCTGGTGGGGGTAATATCCTATTCGTCCTCCTCGGGTGCAAAACATAGTGAACTCTAAAATCTTGTTTGTTTTGCATCTCTTACTTTCATATAACTGTCGTATTACCTTGTTTCGTTTACAGTTATATATCGCATCTACTACCAATCTTCACGCAGTCCTTGATTAGTATAGATTAGATCTTTTTGTCTTGTCAAATATCTCTCCTATCGTTTGTGGAAATGACCTATCCAATTGGCTCTACGAAATAGACTTGCGTTGTCTCGCGATTTGCGAGTATAGATAAGTACACACTCGTACTCATGTGGTTGTTTGTCGTCTACCGACTCTATATCCACTCTCACATAATTAAAGTGGCCCTTTTAGATAGTAGCCTAGGTGATGTTGTCCTGGACCAAGAAACCCGTAGAGTTAAAAATGAATGTGCAATTATTGTCAAGCGTAAATTGATGCACATACATTGGGGCTGTTTGGATGAGTTGAAATAAATGAGAGGTTGAGCGTAAAGCTCCTTTTTTATCTGTAGTGTTTGGATGCGGTAGATTATTATTTTTAAGTTCATAAGATTTGAACTTGTGACTCTAACCTCATGCAAAGAATTTAACTACTTAAGCACTGAACCAACATACATTTGGCTAAAAATACTCAGAAATTACCTTAAAAAGTTCGGAGATTCAAACAAAAAAAATTGAAATTCCGCCTCAAAATCCGGATTTCCGGCTGAAAATCCAGAAATCCGGATCTCAAACCGGAATTCCGGAGTTTTTGGCGGAATTCCGGTTTATTTCTTTGTTTGGAGAGCTTTGACCGCGTATATTGAATTTTTAACTCTTCCTTTCCTCCCTACTTCCTCTCATCCAAACAAGCCCATTAGGTTTGCAGCTAGGTGGGGTGAATACAAAGTATTAAAAATATGAAAGACACCAGATGAATGTGAAATTGATGTATTCCAGTATGAGTGATGGGGGGGGGGGGTGTTGGGTTTTTTGGTTGATTCAAAATCCTAGCATGGGATGGTCAAAGGAGGCTAATAGTTTTGGAAGTAATTACATTACTTTGGCAGCAAGGAATCTCTTTGATTCCTTGTAGGGGTCTACTTTGACTAATATATTTGGTAGTGTCCTTATTGGGTAAGGAAACAATTTAGGATGAATTATTTCCTAGTTTGTCTCGGATTAGTTTTGGACATTACTTGGGCTCCAAGTCTTGTATTAGTATATAAGTAGATCCTAGGGTCATGACTTGGTGTGTGCTTGTAATTGGTATTGGCTTCTCATCAATAAATTGGTTGGTTTGGCCGTGGATGTAGCTAGTCTCAAAACTAGTGAACCACGTTAAATTCTTGTGTTCTTGATCTTGTTATTGTTTGTTATTGCTTTCTCTTGTTTCTCGCGTATTGGAATCCTAACAGGGGGGTGGGGTGGAGGACTTGAGTACCATTGCCCACAAGAACATTGTCTGAGCCCCAAGGAGTGGAGTGAGTAAAATGACTTAAAGATCTAGACACATGGGTGTTAGAATCAGAATCCAAGAGCCAAGACTCAGGGTGGAGTTGTGTTAGATATTGCTAGATGAGCCTGTCTTGGTGGCTTAGTTGGTGCATAAGCAGTAAGGTTGGTTCTATGCCAACAATCCCTGACCGAGTGTTTGGTCTTACCACAGATCTGATATGTGACTGTAGTATGAGTGATTACGGATATTAAACCTGAGCCATAGCTCATACATGGGACTGCATCGCAGAGCTGCACAGAGTATAGAAGACACATGATGGCATTTGTTCTTGTAAGTAGGTCTGTATGTATTTCAAAACTTCTGAGCTTGATGAGCCGTCAACACTTCAGATGAGGTAGGACTCCTACCTCATCTGAAGTGCATTTTGGAGTCAACTTGAAGATGCAAAGCCTCAGATATTAAAAGATTAGACAACTGTAAGTGGCGTGCCTCTAGTTCGGATAATTAATACACTTGAACACATAAAGATCCATTGGCAAACCTTTTAGACTATGCAAAACAAGATTCAGGTTCATTCACCTGTGCTAACTAATCAGAACAGGGCCGGCTCTAATCTTTTTGGTGCCCTAAACAAACAACGAATCGGGTGCCCTTTATATAAATGTAACTATGTAAGCTAAAAAATTAAGATACTATCTAAAATTTTATCAACATTCCTTGTTGTTTTTACATAAAAGGGGAGCTCAATCGATAATTGAAAGAGGTCACCGCAACCAATATACGAAGGAGAATTCGACTCTCCATACAAGATTTGACAGAGAGCAACATCAATAATGTACAAAGGTGACTCAAAATTTTAACATTTCTATTGTCAAATATAAAAAAATAGAACATTAAACAATTTAGTTAACAACATAAAATTGGGGGTTAGCACAGATGAGGAACAAATTCAGTATTTGCATTAAGTCGACCTACTATTTTTTGGGATGAGAGATTGCCTCTCCATAGCCTTCTACTTGAAGAGTAAAAAATGATCCAATATAAAGTCTTCAGTACGAGAACTGATTTGAAGGGTGTTTTCTTCTATGTCTGCTCTAAGAGAAGGGTATTTAGCAGGAGAATAATTAGACATTTGTGAGAAATTTTAGGAGAAATTTTTGGAAGAAATAAAGAGTAAGTGTTTACAAGGGATTTTAGGAGAAATTTTGGAGAGAGGATGAACCATTTATGAGAAATTGAAGGAAAAAAATTCTCACGACTGAAAAAGGATCAATTGGAGAAAATTTCGGAGAAAGATAAGGATCACAATCTCTAATTGACGATAAGAACTAGTAGGAAATATGAAACAGAAAAAGGATTAATTGATAACTGATTGATATTTTCAAGATTTTTACCGTCTTTCTATTAATTAAATTAAGATAATTAGTAGTATTAAGTACGATATATACTATTTCAAAAAAAAAGTACGATATATACATATCCTTTCAAAATTTTGGTGCCCCCTAAAATTATGGTGCCCTAAGCAGCCGCTTTATCTGCTTACCGATAAAGCCGGCCCTGAATCAGAAACCATCCTCACTGAATCAACATATTGAACAATTGTCTGATTTCCTTGACTAACATTATACATCTGTAACATCAATTGATGTATACCGACACTCAGGAGCAGACCAGATCTCAAAAGAATGAGGTCAATGCAGAATTAAAAGAACAATAGGAACAGAAGTAGAAGCAGTCAATGCATTCTTTATCTCACATCTGAAGCAGAACTGAAAGAAATCTACAAATCATGTCCTCGGAATATTTATAGTCTACTTCACAAAATAATGGAAAATTCATTAAAAAAATCAAAGAAAACATAATTTTTGCTTGTCAAAAGCAAAATAACAGCACCAAAAAGAATCAAGAACGTTGAAGCACCCAGAGCAAGTCTCACCACATAATATTGATCCAACAGAATGATGTCTTGTCGTAGTTGGAACAAAGGTTAATAGTTCCATGTCTATGAGTTGAAGTTTTTTTTTTTTGAGTTGAAGTCGAATGCCTCATACTCGATACCAAAATTCCAAATGCAACTCGGATGGATAGATTGATCGCACACGGCACAGTGATAGAACCACATTGTGGTTATATCTCCTTCGCATATTTCACAAATGTACTCTTCTACACCTTCGATGGAGTAGTACGTAAGCTTGAAGCCATGCTCCTTGTCGTACCGGTGGCTAACAATAGATCCAGGCAACATAGCACAATACATACAAAGGGTGAACTCGCATATGTTACATCTGAAGCCATATTTGTGGAGGGCTAAATCTTCCCCACCGAAATCTTCCTCACATGCATTGCACCAAGTTTGCTCGGTCATCCTTGTTGTCCAGAGAACATGAATGTGACCCTCATGCTTAACAAAGTATGGAAGGACAGCACTGCCTATAGTGATGTATAATCTGGTCTCATTATCAAAGATGTCAAAAAATTTCTCATAACGAGTCATGTCAAAACGACAACAGTTCTTCGGTACAGCATCTCGCGAGTATAATGCGTCAAATCGAGAAGGGTAAAGGTCTTGTACCTCTGCAAGCGATTTCCCCAGGAAGCATTTGCATAGATCACAGTGGTTGCATGGGGCGTCCAAACGTTGGAAAAAAGGATGTGATGTTGGGTCAATAAAGGGCATCTGCCTGGTCTTTGATCCTCTGCTGTCGTGGGATGCTGGTTCTGATGTGTTGTCCTCTTCTTGGTTTGTATCCATAAAAAACAGCGTGGCCAAGCTAACTAACTCATTAGCAACTGGTAGACTTGCTGCAGCCTCTAATGCCTTCTCATGGTCGAATCCTTCAATCTCCCTGTAACATATAACGGAATTAATTGCTATCTTTACATTTAACATTAATTCGACATGCAGAATATATAGGAATAAGAAATTCAAAAGTGTAGACGGCGGGGAGAAATCAGTGTCCGAACCTGAAGGGATCCGTGCACTGATATACATGCGTGAAGTATTTGCATCCAGCGCAGTGGTATGCCCAACTGTCTGGTTCCATATCTTTTCTGCATGCATGGCAACGGAAATGCTTGCGACTTGGATGCGAGTCTGAGAGCGAGTAAGTGAGTTTGAGCTTGTGAGGGTGTAAATCATATTTCTTAGACCCCAGTAATGAAGCACACTTTTGGTGTACCCAGAAACGACAAGTGGTGCATTGGTAAGTTGCCCCGTCAGTATCCTTGTTGCAAGCATGACAGGGGAAAGATGTTCTCATGTGCGAGGAGATCAGCGGGTGCTGGTGAAACTCATATGGCGAATGTATTGTCTTCATAGCACATACTATATCTATATTGAAGCGACAAGAGACATCATCACAATAGTACTTGAAGCGTGTCCAAGGTGCATGGCATGCGTTACACAAAAACTCTTTTGCTTTAGATTTCACTATATTTGATAGCGTGAGAGCATGCTCGTGCATACGGTTTTTCACCTTTTCTGGTAGTTCTGCACATGATTTGTGCAGACAAAAACTTTCGCAGTTCTTACCAAGGCATTCATAGTATGGGACTGAGATCTTCAGTCCGCAGCCTTTACAGGATCTGGATTCAGAATCACGAATAGCCTCTTCTTCTTCTACACAGTACATGGGATGGCCATGACCGGAATTTACAAAAGGCCTGAAATGCAAAGTCAATTGTCAAACGACTTTCCCAAAAATGTATTTATCTATATGTGTATATAAACAAGGGTGGATCAACACCTATGAAATAAGGTGAATAATTATAAGGAAGTTCCTCTTTTCTACATTATGTGGATCATATTAGAAATATTTGGAGTCTTGAACAGATCGAAGCATCATCTCTGTTTGGAGAAGTCCTAATACCAACCAGTTAGAGACGTTCTCCAATTCTATAAGTAACTCCCGAATATCTATACAACAAAATCGGACGTTGTAGTTATCGAGATTCTGAAATTTCTTTTAAGACCATAAGATTGCTTACCATTAAATTCATTCTATTATGAGAAGTTCTTAAAAGTTCTTGGAGGCACAATTATAAAGCAAGTTTTGAAAATCATTAATTTTATGTGTTTCCGCAAAGTAGGGAACACTTAGTAATTGATTACAAAATATCTTTGTGATTATTTGATTAAAAACTAAACAATTAACTAATCTCACACAAGACTTTAAACTTCAGAATATACTTCTAAGTTAAAAAATTTATTTGATATATGTAAAATCTCTGAGATTTTTTTGCTATGTTTAATTTGTGTAATGCATTCAAATACAGGTTACATCTGATAGTTCATTTTGAGTTTCTTAATTGGTTTGGGTACATCGGGCACGGGACTTTTCCAGCCTTACAATATCACTGCAAACCAATATCACTTTCGCTTAAAAACATGATAAAATTACAATAAATATCAGTTAAGAAACTTCATAATCTTAGGGAAATTAACAAAACTTGGGCATATATTTCATAAAAATGAGAGAATAGTTAGAATTAAGAGAGGAATTCGTAGAAGGAGAAGCAAAGAGATGGATCAGGAAATTCACCTGCAGTTATGTGTATGGATAAAGTATCTGCACCGAGCGCAGTGGTAAGCCATGCTCTGTTCTCCCATGTCCTCTTGACAGATTTGACAGTAGATAGACCTAACAGAGGGATTTTGAGGGATAGAGTAAATGAGCTCAAGGGCATGACGATGAATGGTGGGTACTTTGATGGTCTGTGGGGTAACACAACGTTGATGTACTTGGAAAGAGCAGGTCGAGCATTTGTATGATATTCCCTGGCAAATTGTTTTGCAAGCAGCACAAAGGAACTCCTCCAACTCGTCGTGGATGGGAATCAATGTATGCTGGGGGTGAAAGTTATGGATGGTTCGGAATGACTTGAGGGCACATACCATGTCTATGCAAAAGTCACTACAGTCATAGCAGTGGTAACTGATGTTACCACGGGCGAGTTTATCGCAGACATTGCAATTTTTCCCAGCTGTGTCACTGGCACCGCGTTGTTTAAGAGTGTGTCCGGGATGCTGTTCGTGTTCCATCTGATTTGGCATATACCAACATACTTTGTGAAAATAATATCTTTCAACTCCGTAGTCACTGTAGTCTTCTTTGTTTGTGTAATATGGAATTGAAATCTCTGATGAACAGTAGCTGCAACAACCGTCCGGAAGATCACTTCCAAAACTTTCTTCAACCAGAAGCAGCAGTTCAGGCATCTCTTTCTGGTACAATCTCGCTCTCGCTCTCTCCCTGCATATGTGATTTTGAAATTTGATATTAATTCACAACCCTGGGTGGGGACTAAAAGTTATGTAAATACACACACACAAACACCAAAGCTTCATCAAGTCAACTTCATATTATTTAAAAGACTACATTTGAATATTTTAGCTAATTGTGCAATGGTATTAAACAATTTCTTATCAGAGATTAAAGAATCATCATGTTGTATCCTAATTTTATTCACAGATTTTGTTGGGAATGATGCCTTGAAGTAGAAAATACTTAAATTCCGTCCAATTTGGAGTTAAAGTTAACGAAAGTTAACGGCAGTTAGAGTTGGGTACTTCCGGTGCACGATTTTGAAAATTTGAGTACCCCTGGTGCACGATTTGAAAATTTGGGTACCCACTTGCCGGTTTTGACAAAATATGGGTACCTCCGGTGCAATTTTGCCTTATGAAAATTTACACAATTGTTTTGTGAAAGAAATTTGAACAAGTCATAATCTCCTTGATTGTGAAGCTCAGGATGTCTTCACACGAAGACATCCCGGAGGATGCCAGGAAAGTGGGAAGCAAAGTGGGAAGTCTTCGCACGAAGAGAATCCTGGAGGCGGCAAATAGCGGGCTGGTTGTTGAGCTGATTGTTTCCGAATTGCATCGGGGCGGTTTTAGGGCCTATAAAAGGATCTTTTGGGATCCTATGAACGTATGTAAATATCTTTAGTCGTTCCTACTCATTCAATAAAGGTCTTTCTTCCCCATGGACGTAGTTAGCTTGATTCGAGCTAACACACCACGTTAAACTCGTGTTTTGGATATTTCTTTTAACGTTCGTGAGGTGAGTGATCGCGTGAGTGCCAAAGACTGAAGTTGTTCCCTCCTGTGATTCTATCGATCTTCAACATCGATCTGGACATTGTTTTTGGTGGATTGATCTTGACCTAAGCTTAACATCAATCTAAACATCGCTTTTGGTGCCTTGCTTAAATCGCAGGGTTTGTGGGCACCTTTGACCGCGGATAAGCGAGGCATGGATGCTAGTACATCGGAGTTCAAGGTATTTGAGGAGAAGGCACACTCAACTATTATGTTGTGCTTATCGGATGACGTGATCATTGAGATCGCACATCACAAGGAAGCGGCGAAACTTTGGCTCAATTTAACAAGCTCCCAACTCGAGTTCTTTCTCAGATGGAGGACCCGTTCATATCGGAAAACGGACTTGTTTTCAAGGTCATAGGAAAATATTCAGGTTCAAGACTTATGATAGGAAGACATGCGCTTTGAAGGATGTTAGACATGTACCGCTTGTCACAAAGAATCTGATTTCTTTGAGTCTACTTGACATCAATGGTTTCAGATTCAAGGGTGAAGGTGGATGATCATGCGTCTACAAGGACTCGGATGTGCTACTCAAGGAAGTCAAGGATGGGACTTTGTATGTACTACATGTTCGGATATCACAGGGTCTGTCGGAGTTGCCTCGACTGAGATTAAGGAAGCTGATATAACCAAGCTGTGGCGTATGAGGCTCGGTCATATGAGTGAACGTGGAATGAAGGAACTTCACAAGAAAGCCTATCTCACTGGGCATGCCCCCAAGAGCCTAGGGTTTTCTGAGCACCGCGTGTATGGCAAGCTACATCGTAGCAAGTTTCCTAAGGCGTTCGTAGGACAAAAGACACTCTTGATTACATCCATTCGGATTGCTGGGGTTCATCCGAGTTGATGCGATTGACGGTACATGTATTTTCTGAGCCTCATAGACGAGTACTCCAGGATGACTTGGATATTCGTAATGAAGCATAAGAGTGAAACCTTCGCAAGATTCAAGGAGTGGAAGACGCTAGTAGATAATCAAGTGGAAAAGAAGGTGAAGAGGCTCCGCACGGACAACGGTTTGGAGTTTTATTCATCAGAGTTTGATAAATTCTGCAAGGATCAGGGAATAGCTCGCCATCACACAGTTCGGCACACACCACATCATAATGCCGAGAGAATGAATCAGATAATTTTGGCGAAAGCAAGGTGTATGATTTCTATTGCAGGTCTTTCTATAGGCTTTTGGGGAGAGCAATTCCATGGCGTGCTACCTCGTGAATCGGAGCCCGCACACAGGTATAGGATGCAAGATTTCTATGGAAGTCTGATTCGGTAGAGCAGTGGGTTATTAGGATTTGTTTGTGTTGCATATTATCACGTTGATGATGACAAACTAGAACCAAGAGCTAAAAAGGGAGTAATCATGGATTTCAGAACAAGTGAAGGGATACAAGATATGGGCAGACAACAAGATTATACTTAGCATAAGTTTAGTCTTTATGAGAGTCCCATGTTGAAGTATTATGTAGAGGTGGAGCTTGGATGCACAGAAGAAGGTGGAGGGAGAGTCAAATCCTATTGATCCTAAGAATGCCGAAATCTCTACACCACCGCCGAAAGCCAAAGAGGAAGAAGCAGAAGAGTTTGATAGTGAGGATGCCTCTCTACCAGAGGAACCGAATCACAAGAGTATTGCTGTAGGAATACCGTGAAGAGTCATAAAGCCTCTAGCAAGATATAGAGACGATGGCATGGTAGGATATGCATTGCAAGTAGCGGAAGAGGTGGAGGATGAGCCGTCCACCTACAAGGACGCTATATCTAGTTCTAAGTTAGCACAGTCGATTGTCGCGATGGGAGAAGAAATGGAGTCTCTTAGATAGAACTCGAGTTGGGAGCTTGTTAAATTGCCAGCGGGAAGGAAGATAGCCAGCTGCAAGTGGGTCTTCAAGAAAGGAACTACATTTGGAAAGGGCGTCAAGTATAAATCAAAACTACTTGCAAGAGGGTTCAATCAGAAAGAGAGAGTGGACAACAACGAGATTTTCTCATCAGTGGCCAGACATTCTTCTATCTGGGTGTTACTAGCTTTAGTGGCACACCACTAGATCTTGAGCAATTGGATGTGAAAACAACTTTTTTACATGGAGAGTTGGAAGAGAAGATATACATGAGCCAACCAGAGGGGTTCCAAGTTCCCGGAAAAGAAAAGCACGTGTGCAAGCTGAAAAGAACTCTCTACGGACATAAATAGTCTCCAAGACAATGGTACAAGAGGTTTGACAGTTTCATGTTGAAGATTGGTTGCCAAAAGTGCGTGCACGATTGCTGCGTGTATCACGAGGAGTTGCGAAGTGGATCACGTATCTACCTAGTTCTGTATGTGGATGATATTTTGATCGCAACTCATAATATCAAGAACATTAGAGAACTGAAGAGGTCCCTTAACACAGAATTCGAGATGAAGGATCTCGGAGCTACTCGGAAGATAATGGGAGTTGAGATCTATACAGACAGGAAGAAGAAAAAGTTTTTCTTGTCACGGCGAGGATACATCAAGAATTCAAGATCTTGGCAAGATTCGGGATGTTATCAGCTAAAGCTATAGATACTCCTACGGCAACTAACAGCAAGCAGGAATGTACATCGTTCAGGCTGAGGAGGAGAAGGAGTACATGTCCAAGGTTCCATATGCTAGCGCAGTTGGAAGCCTCATGTATGATATGATTTGTACTTGACCGGACATAGCATTTACTGTTAGTGTGGTTAGCCGTTTTATGGCTCATCCAGGAAGGGACCATTGGCAGGCGGTGAAACGGATATTCAGGTATCTTAAAAGGTACGTCAGACATTGGCCTATGCTATAGTGCTAATGAAAACATTTTATTAGCTGGTTTCTCGAACTCAAACTTTGCAGGGGATGTTGATAGTAGAAGATCAATGTCTGGCTATGTGTTTGCTCTGGGAGCGATCCCTAACAATCTTGCTTAGGGTCAATAAAGAGTTGCCACTGATTTCTAAAGAAAGATAACACGAGAGAATGGCTGCTTTGAGCTTCAGGGGATGTAGCGATAAGTTTTTTGGGTGTGAGTGTGAAGTCTCTGGTTCCAGGTCGGGTTAATTGGGAATGACTCGATTCTAGGTGTCGATGGATGGGTCTGGGGTTCTGCATGGAGGAAGATGAATGGGTTTCAATTATGCGAATGGAAATGTGCTGGGTTGGGTTCTTTTTAGGGGTTGAAGGGCTGAGAGCATCTTCCAGAGTCCTTCAAATCCTATTTTCGAGGGAAAAATTTGATATTTTCGCCCTCCCACATTGAATCACCAAATAAATAAATAAATAAATAAGAACGATCGTTAGGTGAAGGCCTCCCACAGTTGTTGACTGGAAGAACACCAAATTAACAAATCCTCAGGCTGTTACAGTGTGTGATTGCGTATGACACACTACGTTATTTTCCATCGCCTTGTTTTCATCAACTTTTCCACTAGAATTAGGATTTCATTCTTATCTTCTTTTTTTTTTATCCCATAAGGTCTGAAATTAGCTGGGAATGTTCATTCTGTACCCATACCTATTTGTTGCTAACCTTCACATCAGTACGTCTCATCAAATCTTCTCCGAAAGGAAATAAATCATAAGCAAAAATATGCATCAACACAAAAGAATGACCAACTCATACTATACAAATTTCACAATAATCTATAAGCTTTTATTATTCTGAATTTCGCGTGTTAGAACATAAGAAATATTTTTATTCAAAAGAAGAATATAGATAAATTGCAATTGATTTTACTGTTACAGTAAACTTGAACGTGTAGAATAAGTTGAATAATTTTAGGGAAGTTCCTCTTTTCTGCATTATGTGGATCATATCATAAATCATTTAAAATCTTGAAAAGATCGAAGCATCATCTCTCTTGACAAAACTCCTATTACCAACCACTTAGGGGCGTTCTTCAATTCTATTAGTAAACTCCACAATTTGTAACAATAACACTGCAAAACAGTATCACTTTCGTTTAGAGGCATGATACTTTTACAATGAATCAATTATATGAAACTTCATAATCTTAGGGAAATTAACAAACGTGTGCGTATATTTAATAAAACAGAGAGAAATACTAAGAATTAAGAGAGGATTTCGTAGAAGGAGAAGCAAAGAGATAGATCAGGAATTTCACCTGCAGTTATGTGCATGGAAAAGGACATCGCACCGAGCGCAGTGGTAAGCCAAACTCTCTTCTTTCATGTTCTTTCCACAGTCATCACAATAGAGATATGTAAGAGAGGGATTTTGATTGATAGAGTAGATGAGCTTAAGATTATGGTGATGAGTATTGGGGATGTTGACAGTCCGTGGTGAAACACATCTCTGATGTACATGAAAAGAGCAGGTCAAGCATTTGTATGATATTCCCTGGCTAACTGTTTCGCAAACAGCACAAAAGAACACCTCCAACTCGTCGTGACTAGGAATCAACGGATGCTGAGGGTGAGAAACATGGGTGATTGGGAATGACTTGAGGGCGCATACCATGTCTAGGGAAAAATCACTGCACTCAGAGCAGTGGTAGCTGAAGTCACGCCCATCGTGTTTACCACAGACACTGCAATGTTTAACAGGTCTGCCACGGACATCACACTTTTCAAGAGTGTGTCCGGGATGCTGTTCATGTTCCATCTCCTCCGGCATATCCCAACATACTTTATGAGCATAAAGTATTTTATCTCCGTCGTCTTCTTTGTTTGTGTAGTACGGAACTGTAATATGTGATGAACAGATGCTGCAACGCTCTTCCGGAGTATCATAATAAAAACTTTCTTCAACAAGAACCCGTTCAGCCATCTCTCTCTCTCTCTCTCTCTCTGGGTATGTGATTCTGAAATTTGAAATTATTTCACAGTCCTGGAAGCTATGTAAACACCCACACAAACACCAGAGCTTCGTCAAGTCAACTTTTGATTATTTAAATGACTAGATTCGAATATTACAGCTAGTTGTGCGGTGGCAATAAAATATTTCTCATCGGAGATTAAAGAGTCGTCATGTTTAAACTGATTTCATCACAGATTTCAAAAGCAGGTAACGTGAAGAGCACCAAAATTTGTCCAACATTCAATACATTTTGACATGAGCAACAAGCACCAAATTTATCCAAGGTAGACGACAAGTGCTGCTATTTATGCCAGTGAGGTGAGATGCAGTTTAAATTATATGGTGATATTCGCCTGTTCTTGTTTGAGAAAAGAGCGAGTTTCAAATCTCGTTATGGAACCGTTAGATGTGCCTGTTTATAAAACTATTCATACAAGCTATTAGGGATGTTCTAGCAAAATAGTTTGCGTTCACCTATTTGCCTTGAGAATCTATATGTCGTCGCGGAAATCCGGAGGTCGTGCTTTCCTTGTTCCCTCAACAACCTAAGAGCTCTAGTCAACTATTCTGTCTCTTCAGTGTTCATTACCGAAAGATCTACAACGAATATTACATTTGTTGACTGTCATTAAATAATTTTTCAGAGTTTCAAGATTGCGATGATGCTTACCTACTAAAACAACAGAGTTGCTATCAGTTACCTTGTACTCTTAAACCGTCACACCAGAGTTGCCAGCAACTAATTGCATAAAAAATTAAGTCAACCCTTCAGTTGATTAATTAAAAACAGCATTTTAATCAAAATACAAATGTAATGTTACTACTTGTGAAGTACTACATCCAAGAAAAAATAATAAGTACAGAAGACTTTTTGGACTGTAATGAATTGGTCCTGAGGAAACTGCAACACTTATCCCACTGCTCATTGGACCGACCATTTGTCATAATGGAGATAACTTTTTGGGGACGGCTAACTACTGATCACATCTATAATTAACTGTGAAACGTTTTTTATTCCATTTGATCAAATTTATCTCAACCAATGAATTTGTTCCAAAAAAGGAATAGTTCTTAAAAAAGTGTGGGAAGAAGCCTATGAATGAAAGTTCACGATTTCCAATTAATTTGGGAACCACATATCATCGTTACTAATAGAATTATTTTCGAAAAATAAGTGGGGAAGACTCTTTCATATTATTTTCTAGGGACCACAACATGGTTGTTTGGTTACAATGTACTAGAATTCAAAATTTCCAAAACTCCAAAAAGGTTAAAAAGAAGAACTCTTGTAATTTTCTCTTCCAATATCGATGTTAGTTTGGTAGTACCCTCAGAGTAGATGATATCATCTAGTATACTCTAAACTCAAAGGGACTATTGGTTGTAGGTTACATTTACACAACACTAGTTTCTTTCAAGTTGCTACACTTTTAGAACACCTCACTCACTATTTTGAAGGCATTCTATTTGTTTCCACCATTCTTTCTGCAGCAAGACTAATTGATTATTTTAACACTAAACGGAGAGATTGCACTACGTTCACTGAAGAAACACGCATTTGACCACCAAGCAAAATGAGATGCAAGACTAATGTGATAACCACTACATGAATCAGAGCGAGACTTGTTCAGTATATGATATGAAAAATTACTATGATATCTGAGATTAATATGGAGGAAGTACTCCAATTACGTACTGAGATTAGGAGTATTGATGTCAGGTAATTTACCTAATAATGATACAGTTCAAACAAATTCATTTAGGTTTATGAGCCCGGTGTTTCTAATTACCTGATTCATCCTTGACGAGTTTCAGTTTGGGGATTTAAATTATCACATTGACTCCTGCAAGTACCCGCGACGAAATCTTCTGTATGCCAGCTCTCCATCCTTGAGTCAGAAGATGGAAAGTTATGTAATCATAAAGCCTTTCCGTATTACACAATAAATAGATATAAAAGATACGCAAAGACACATATATCCACAACAAGTAACCAAAAAGATTATCAAACGCACAAAATTCAAAATGCTTGAAATGGACCACATCAGAAGTTGAAGCAATGGTAACTTCAACAACCCTCATCTCTGTAACAATACATCAATACTACTCTAAGTCCCCTTCCGAATTACTAAGACAGTACCAACACAGCAGAACCGCAGTGGCAACCATAAGTGATCAAGCCTGTGGGGATTAGATGCTCTATTGCAGCAGACATGAAAATCCTTGTGAAGTTTTTGAATGAATATTTTAAATGGACATCTTGTTGAAATCCAGAAACCCTTACATGAAGAACCCTAGATTTGCAGATGAAGAAGAAGAAGAAGAGGGAAAGAAAAACGTTGCAGAAATGAAAACAAATTTCTGTTTCTATTAATTGATGAAAGAGAAGAAAAGCAACGTACATATATATAGTAGACCAATCAGGTATAGTTTTGCCACAGAAGCAAAACGACACCGTACTCATAAGGGTACTATTGCAAATACAAAATAATAGCTAATAAAAGCCAACGGCTGAGATTAGAAGAGGAGGAACATCTAACGGTAACTGCTGCAAGATGATTCATGTCATCAATTTGGCAGCAATCACAGTTTAGTCCAAGCTCTACTAACTCCAAATGAACTATATGAATTATATCTGGCTAATACGCCCCATCAAGTTGAAGGAGGCTCACAGAGGACCTTCAACTTGCGTAGGAGGTGAAGAAAAAGAGGATAAGCCAGAGGTTTTGTAAGGATATCAGCAATCTGGTCTTCACTAGGCAAATGCTGCAACTGAAGTTCAGCACTTTGCACCATATCTCTGACAGTGTGACAATCTAGCTCCACATGCTTGGTCTTCTCATGACAAATGGGGTTATGTGCAATCTGGATAGCTGAAGTGCTGTCAGAGTAAAAGATGGGAATACCTGAGGACAAGTAATGCAGCTCCTGAAGTAAAGATTTAAGCCATTTCACCTCACAGACCAAATGTGCTAGACTTCTATATTCAGCCTCAGCTGAACTTCTAGCTACCACTCTCTGCTTCTTACATTTCCAAGAGATGAGGGAATCCCCCAAAAAGACCATGTAACCAGAAGTAGACCTTCTAGTGTCAAGACAGCCACCCCAATCAGCATCAGCAAAACCAGTAATACAAGAGTTCTGATTCACAGAAAAAAGTAGTCCATAACCACTAGTAGACTTCAAATACCTCAAAATGTGATGTGCTGCTGCTAAATGATCAGTAGTAGGTTGTGAGACAAACTGGCTGAGTTTGTGAACTGAAAAAGTGATATCTGGCCTAGAATTGCACAGATACAGAAGTTTACCAATAAGTCTTCTGTAACTAGCAGCAGCATCCATATTAAGAGGATCACCAACCATTTGACTGAGCTTACATCCAGGTACCATAGGGGTGTTAGCTGATTTACAATCACTGTATCCTGTGATAGCAAGAATTTCCAAGAGAAATTTGTGTTGACACAAGAAATACCCAGAAACAAGATGATGAACTTCAAAACCTATAAAGTAAGCAATATCACCCAAATCTTTGAGCTTGAATTCCACATTAAGAGATGTCTTGAAAGCTTGTAACTCTGCTGTATTAGTTCCTGCTAGGAGTATATCATCCACATAAACTAAAAGAACCATGATACTATCTGAGTGTTTTCTGACAAAAAGAGTATAGTCTGACTTGCATTGCTGAAAACCCATAAGTAAGAGCTGAGTGGTGAACTTCATGAACCATTGTCTTGAAGCCTGTTTAAGACCATACAAAGACTTCTGCAGTTTACAAACCAAAACACCATGATTTGACTGAGATATTCCAGTTTGTGGTGAATACCCATCTGGAATCTTCATATAGACTTCTTCATGCAAATCACCATGCAAGAAAGCATTATTAATGTCTAACTGAAGAACTGACCAACCTTGCTGTGCAGCTATGGCAAGAAAAACTCTAAAGGTAACTAATTTTGCAACTGGAGAGAAAGTTTCAAAGTAGTCTAATCCCTCAGTTTGTGTGTAGCCTTTAGCTACCAGTCTGGCCTTGTACCTCTCAATAGTTCCATCAGCTTTATATTTGATCTTGTACACCCATTTGCAACCCACTGCTGTATGACCTGGGGGAAGAGAAGTAATGATCCAGGTATTGTTATCTTCCAAAGCCTGGAGCTCTAGCTGCATTGCCTGAACCCATTCTGCACTCTTAGAAGCTTGAAGAAAGGTAGTGGGTTCTATTTGAGAATAAACATCTGTGATTTTGGAAGTGCTAGCTGCTGAGTGAGCTCTAGACTTAGGAGGTTGAAGAACAAAATCATTGAGATGAGAAGGCAATCTAGTAGATCTAGTACTATGTCTGATAGGCACAGGGTGTGTGAGAGCTTCTCTGTATGTTCTTTGTCTATTATGAGAGGTACTAGAATCAACATTGTTGATGGGAGCTGAGGTGGAAATAGAGTGTGAATTGGCAGAAGAAGACGAAGTTTCAATTTCTGCAATTGGCATTGGTAAGCTCCAAGTGTCAAACATACCACCTTCTTTAGCAGCACCATGAGAGAAAGGAAATATGTCTTCATGAAATGTGACATTTCTAGACACAATAAATGTCTGAGAAGCCAAATCATATATTTTATACCCCTTCATGCCAAACACATATCCAATAAAAACACCTTTAACTGCTCTGGGATCAAATTTAGTTCTGCCTTGTACCAATGTGGATGCATAACATAAACACCCAAACACCTTGAAGCTTGCATAATCAGGAGGAACTTTATGTAGAAGCTCAAATGGCCTGAGAAAATCATTGAAAAATTTGCATAATCATTGAAAAATTCTAGGCAAATTGCCCTGAGAAAATCTCTCCAAGAGATCCATCCAGACTTCCCTAGAGCTGGATCTACCAACAACACTACATGCTATATCCTTTGAAATTGAATTAAACAACCAAGACATAATCATCCGGTCACATCTCCTCCAAACAGAATACAGTTCAGATCCTACAACAGGTGTTGCAATTGTTCCATTAACAAATTCAAGCTTATTTTTAGCTTCTAATGCTACTGTCATAGCCATATGCCAAGAATAAAAATTCTCACCAGTCAAAATCTGAGATACCAGAACATTACCAGGACTATCGCCATGATGCAGATAGAACGGAGACTGCGGATCAATAGCCGCCAAAGAACCGCTAGAAACAGCTGGAGAATTGCCGTGAACAGACATCTTCAAACCAAAACCTAGATACCAGATCTGAAATTACTCGATTCCGAAATCCAATCAGAACTCGAGACACAACGCGAGAGTGAACTTCTTCTTCAGCCAACCTGGCTCTGATACCATGTTGAAATCCAGAAACCCTTACATGAAGAACCCTAGATTTGCAGATGAAGAAGAAGAAGAAGAGGGAAAGAAAAACGTTGCAGAAATGAAAACAAATTTCTGTTTCTATTAATTGATGAAAGAGAAGAAAAGCAACGTACATATATATAGTAGACCAATCAGGTATAGTTTTGCCACAGAAGCAAAACGACACCGTACTCATAAGGGTACTACTGCAAATACAAAATAATAGCTAATAAAAGCCAACGGCTGAGATTAGAAGAGGAGGAACATCTAACGGTAACTGCTGCAAGATGATTCATGTCATCAATTTGGCAGCAATCACAGTTTAGTCCAAGCTCTACTAACTCCAAATGAACTATATGAATTATATCTGGCTAATACATCTGAAGATACATTACAATGTATCACCATACAGAACATGTAAAAGTCTAGGGTTCAGGAGCAACTGGGGCAAAACCCGTCTAACTTTTAAACAGATTAGGGAAACACAAGCGGTGGCAACAAAATACATGTACTCTGTAAGCTCACTGGAGACCATTACGGGAGCAGGTGAAGTTTGTTAATTTTTTATTTTTTTATTTTTGATTTCACAGACATTTTAACCATTTTCTGATCTAGTTTGTTACTCAGTCCACGTGTTCATATATAACATCACCTAAGAGAAGCAAACTAGATATAATTTCTCCAAATTGAAATTCAGATGAATAGATTAGTCATTGTACGAAGTACTAAACAACGTCGTAAGAGCGCGTGTCAACTTTTTTAGTTTATAATCAGCTAAGAGGAGCAAACATGATATAATTTCTCCAAATTGAAAGAGTTGGCGTTCAATATCACAGCTGCAAACTGCACTGGCTTTAAATGATTTCACATCAAAGATTAAAGAATCATCATCATCATCATCATCATCATAATCATAAAATAACTCCATCACAGACCTGGACTCCATTTATCCAACTTAATACCTTCGGCATATATGCACACCAAGCACATAATTTATCCACTGGAGGAAGCTAAGTAATCAAACGCATCAGAACCTTTTTTGTTTCCCTGTTTCGCAGTGGATGCAGTTTCTTTTGTTGTATACAGCACCTCCATCTCCCTCTGAAAACTGAACATATTCTCATGTACATTTGCTTTGTTTCCTTTTCCTGTTATATTCTTGTGGGCTCGTCCTGGATGATAATTGTTCACTAAAATCAGACAAGTCAATCATAAAAGTTGTGGCTGTATTTGATATAGGAAGGACATTTCAATCAAGTGTTTCCGTATAGTTCTTTAAACCAATGAAGCGAGTGGGTTTACAGGCCATCTTTGTCTATCTCTAATATCTAACCAGACAACTTGAGCACAACACTCAATAGCCAATAAGAATATAGTATCACTGCAAATACAATATAATCCATGTAAACAAGGTCATTATTCATTTTTTTTTTGTCTAGTAATTCTGGTCGTGGAATGAATTATTGTTTTCATGTATATATATGCACTCTGCAATTGCAACAGCTCACTCTGGGAAACGAATGCTACAATCTTGATCAAGAGCTTCTTCAAATACCTGTGGAAGCCCAGAGAAACTGGCAGAAAAACCTAGGTTGCTCAAGTGTTGAAATCTTGCGCCAAAGATCAAAACATAGTATATACTATAAACGTTCCAGGTACTACCAATATTAAAACTCTGACAACTCTTTACCCTCCCTCCCAATTAGCGCATTGGATATGTTTTTTGAGACAAGAAGATAATAGAAACAATATACAAAAACCTGGGGACCGACAAACACGAACCAACACTCATTGTTGGCCACAGGCTAAACATTCCTTCGCTGCCCCCGATGTTATCATCTTGCTCATCCTGCAATAGATGTTAGTACGAAGCAAGACCATGGCCAGTTTTTTTTTTTTTTTTTGTTTGTAGTATTTTCATTCATGTTACTTACCTAAAGTAGAAACTATTCCTTTTATGCCAGGTAACATTGTAGTTCTGTTCACTGTGAATTTAAATCCTTAGATATCTTCGACAAATCAACCTTAATCTGTATGTTCGCGTCTAACTAACATATTCGTCATGTTTATTGTTGCATTTGCAGATCGCAGTCCAAAATCATCAACAACCAATTCTTCACCGACTCCCACTTTGCTATTTTTCGCATTCATGAAACCTGAGCGCGGATCCAAGAAGTTGACTACATTCTCATCAACCAAAATCCATACGAGGGAGCAAGAGCAGGTAATGAGATCTCACTTGTCGATTTCACATACTAAAAAGGTTACTCCAGCTAATAATAACCAATGAAAACCACAATTTTGACATAATTAAACCTAAACAATCAGACCCCTGGAGACAGAGAGAGACAGTTATCAGCTAACAATTCACATAACTAATACAATTATCGGTTCTCAAGTCATTCAAGTAACGAAATCTCTGATTCCAACATCAAAGTCACTACCTATTGCAATTTGAATCAAGTAACTGGCAAAAGATAGAGGGAAATCAAAATTCAAACACGACAATCACAATTCTGAACTTATAAACTATGAACCCTAGAATCCTAATATTTGTTCAGATTCATGTTAAATTAAAACAAGATGAAGTCGAGAAGTTAATAATGAAGACAGTGGGGGCTTAACATAGTACCTATTTTGGTCCTCTTGATGACTGCTTTCATGGTGGTCCTCCTCTCATCAGATTGGTTGATTGAAATCGCCATTAGCACCGTCATTAGCCTACAACCAAATGTATTCGAGTTTCGTTTGAGTGCTTTCCAGGAGGAAAAAGACAAACAACTTTTACCTCTCACAGATGGAGGTTAGATGCCCAATTTTAAATTGGGGCAAGGTTTTAGTACAAATTTTGTGCTTTCCAGAGAGATATCTGTGGGTGAATTGGACCGAGAGCGGAGTTCCTATTCTCTCCGGCGGGGCATTTGAGAATATCGGTGAAATAGCGGTGTGAGCATAAGGAAGAGTGTGATTTTGCTATTAAAGCAAAGGCGACTCATAAATTCCACCTAGATTTCTCAACAAAAAAAAAAAAAAAAACAAATTCCATTGAATAAGCGTTTTAGGTTGCTCTTTGGCGTTGCTTCAGAGTTCCGGAGACATTTACGTTTAAATCTGCCAGTTTCGCAGGAGAAAATGATGTAAATTTGCTATAACCATACAACACAAGACACGTCAAGAAGAAAAAAGAGTGAGTGGCATACAAAAGAAAATGTATTTCCTACACCTTCTTAATGTGTCCTGTGATGTATTGATTAGCGAACCACGTCATATTTGCTATTGGAGCAAGCAATAGGGGCAATTAAGGTAAAAGAAAAATATTGGAATCAACAACACTTTTAAAGCATCTCCCCCACAGTCCCTCAAATCATATATTTTTTGGTATTGTTTGGTGTTTTGGCCTCACACAACAATTTTTCAAATCACCAAATTATAAAGAAAATGATGTTTGTTTTTAGAATTACATATAGCCGGGGTTTGAACCATGCAGATGTTTCAAACACTCTACCAGTAAGCTAGCACTCATTTGCGCAAAATGATGTTTTGGTGTAGGCCTTCCACCATGGTTGATTAAAAAACATACGAAATCACTACATTCTATGTTTAGTGTAAGTTCTGTGAAATGGTGAAGTGCACCACTTACTGTAGCACCAAATCCTATCCCATATACCAAATTTTTATAGTTTTTAGTATACTTTTATATATAATAACTAATAGACACACGATCTCATATTTTTGCAAAATATAACTGTTAAAAATATTTTAACTTAAGATCCAATATCAAAACAAATCCTACACTCACTTGGAACCTAAATCAGTGTCACCTGTTTCTGACAGAAGATTGCAAGAGACCATGGTTCAAGTTGACCTAGCATGGACAGAGGAAGCTCTGCTGCTTGGGTTACAAACTCTAACCCTCGTAGATCGGGTCATACGGCTTTTGCTGCTTCCAGTGCACTGCAAACCGAATCCATAGGAGTTCTGCAAGTGCTTAGGTGGCTTCTCGCTCAAAATTGTTTGGATGTCGTCACTCAGACTGACTCAAGAGATCTTATCTTGGCTCCCAAGAGTGGAAAAGAGTTCTTTCAAATAAGTGGGGAAGTGACTGACATTAGACGAAAAGCGTGTTGGCCGTAGAAATGTTGCTAAAGCTAACGAGCTAGCCAAGAAGTCTTTCGCTACCTGTAATTGTCAGCTTATTTAATATCATCGTTGTTCTTTCTAAAATAAAAATCCTACACCAAATTCAATATTTAGCCATCTGATGTATAAACGTGAAAACTGTGGGATGTCAAAATAATAATTTTTTCGCCAAAACCGGTGAAATGGTTTATTTGATGGTCAACTGGGGAGACTAAACAATTTTTTTCCACTAAATATGAATTTAGTGTAAATTTAGACGTGGACAGAGATGCTCTTAGAAATATGCAGATGCAGATGTTCTGCAATGGTCTTCAGTCATGAGTTTACCGAGTCTGAGTCACAACACGATTTTTTTCACCACCACTGATGACTGTGTGTTGGGATTAAGTGACTTGGTTGGGATGTTGCAGCTCTGTATGTTGGGATTATACCTATGTGACAACCAAGCACTAAATTTATTCCTGTAGGAAGTGACCGAATGCATAGGAAAAGATGAAAAGTTCTTCTTTGCGCAAGTGAGGCAAGATGAAGCTTAAAATCTGATCCTAAA
The DNA here is from genome assembly GCA_023055425.1 of Linanthus parryae. Taxonomy (NCBI): domain Eukaryota; kingdom Viridiplantae; phylum Streptophyta; class Magnoliopsida; order Ericales; family Polemoniaceae; genus Linanthus; species Linanthus parryae. The sequence continues at coordinate 9,013,414 of JALGPY010000002.1, forward strand.
TTCCTAACGGAAAGTGCTTGGAGGCAAGTGAGCTGAGATGGAGGATGGAGGTTAAATATGTCCCTATTGGCATATGTATTCCCAATTGATAATAAACATTCGGACTACGTTGTGGAGATAGCTAACGTGATCGTGAGTGAATCACGTTAATTCCGCCTCGATCTTGATTTTCATTTATTCGCTCTTGTCTCCATACTCCGTTATAACAGTCTGTTTTTTAAATGCCAGGTGCAATGACGATGTACTTGTTGTTTCTAGATCATGAATGGTTGATAAAAACAAGATCATGCAAAGTTCGGAACCAGTCGCTCATATTTCAGTTGAATATCCCAACCATGAATCCACTGTCACATTCATGGTTGCTCTACCTTTCCGCGTTTTTTGTTTTTTAAGCTCGTGCAGGACCGCGTTTTTTTGTTTTTTAAGCTATGCAGGGTAAAAGTTACATGACAGAGAGTACCTTCATTGAAAATCATGAGCAGCCAACTCCTGCTGAGTGCATAATCGGTGCTGTACAGATGTTTGGTCTTGTGTTTTATCTTCTCTGTATTATATATGTTCGTGCACATTATCTCATCTAAGCACATCTGAGACAGAACTGAAAGAAATTGACATATCATGCCCTCTATATATTTAGAGAAGTCTACTTCACAAAAAAAGTGATAAAAAGGTTAAATGATTAAAAGAAAACACAGAATATTCGCTTGTCAGAGGCAAAGTAACAGCACTTAAAAGAACTAAGCATGCTGAAGCATCAGAGCAAGTCTCACCACATTTTCTCCCAGCAGAAAGAAGTTTTATAATAACTGGAACCAAAGTTGTCCGGTGTCTATGAGGGAAACCATACTAGTGGAATATCGTACGCGTGATATCTGATATAATTTTTCCAAATGCATCCCGGATGGATAGATTGATCGCACTCTGCACAGTGATAAAACCACATTGTGGTTATATCACCTTCGCATATTTCACAAATGTACTCTTCCACACCTTCGATGGAGTAATATGTAAGCTTAAAGCCATGCTCCTTCTCGTACTGGTGGCTAACGGATCCAGGCAACATAGCACAATACATACAGAGGGTGAACTTGCAAATTTCACATATGAAGCCGTATCCGTCGTAGAAATCATTCTCACATGCATTGCACCAAGTTTGCTCGGTTGTCTTGGTTGTCGAAAGAACATGAATGTGACCCTCATGCTTTACATAGCACGGAAGGACAGCGCTGCTTATGTACATGTTTAATATGTCCTCATAACATAATAGTGAAAAACGATGACAATTCTTCCCTATGGTATCGGGCGAGTAGTATGCGTTAAACAGAGAAGTGTCATGTACCTCTGCAGGCGACTTTCCAAGTAAGCATTTGCATAGATCGCAGCTGTTGCATGGGGCCTCCAAACGTTTCTCGTAACTTGATGTTGTTGGGTCAATAAAGGGCATCTTCCGGGTCTTTGTTGTTCCTCTTCCTACTGGTTCCAATTTGTTGTCCTCTTCTTGGTTTGTGTCCAAAAAAAACAGAGTTGCCAAGCTAACTAACTCATTAGCAACTGGTAGATGTGCTGCAGCTTCTAAAGCCTTCTCATGGTTGAATCCTTCAATCTCCCTGTAACATATATATAACGGAATTAATGAGAATATTTTTAAACATTCTAGATACAGAATAGATACAAGAAATTCAAAGGAGTAGACGAAGAGAAATTAGTGTCTGGAACCTGAAGGGATCCGTGCATTTATGCACATGTGTGAAGTATTTGCATCCTTCACAGTGGTATGCCCAACTGTGTGGTTGCATTTCTTTTCTGCAAGCATGACAGCGGAAATGCTTGCGACTTGGGTGTGACTCTGAGAGGGAGTAAGTCAGTTTGAGCTTGTGAGGATGTAAATCATATTTCTTAGACACTAGTACTGCCGCACATTTTTGGTGTACCCAGAAACGACAAGTAGTGCATTGGTAAGTTTCCCCATCAGTATCCTTATTGCAAGCATGGCATGGGAAGGATGCTTTCGTGTGCGAGGAGATCAGCTGGTGTTGGTGAAATTCATATTTCGAATGTATTGTTTTCATACCACATACTACATCTATATTGAAGTGGCATGAGGCATCAACACAACAGTACTTGAAGCCTGTACAAGGTGCGTGGCATGCGTTACACATAGACACTTCTGCATCAGTTTTAACTGTATTTGATAGAGTGAGAGTATGCCCAGGGTGCATACGGTTTTCCACAAATTGTGGTAGTTCTGCACAGGACTTGTGAAGAAAAAAACTGCGGCAGTAATTACCAAAGCAACCATAGTATGGAACTGAGATCTTCAGTCCGCAGCCATGACAGGATCTGGATGCAGAATAAACATTAGCCTCTTCTTCCTCTTCCTCTACATAAAACAAGGCATGGCCATGACTGGAATGTTCAATAGGCCTGAAATGCAAAGTCAATTATCAAAGGACTTCCACAAATATGTCTATTTATCTATCTATTTCACCATGGTCGAAATAATTGCTAATCTCAAGCCTTGATCAGTTGAAGCTTAATGGTATGACGTGCTCAGAAAAAGTACTCCATGGGAATTCACTATATGATCAAGATCAACTACTGACAGTTCCTCCACCGGTGACTATCTCCGCGGGGAATCTGGTATTTCTGTTTCTCATCCAGCATACCAATCTTGGCATCTAACTGATCAGCATCTCAAGACATGCTTGATTGCTCTCATTTCTGCTTCAATATTTCCATTAATTGTGCATTTTTCCAGTGCTCATGAAATCAATTCTTAAGCTACAAGGTTTACTTCTCTGTCGAGATCGCACGTCCATCAGCTTAAATTGCAGTTATGTAGCTTATAGAAAAGATCTTACTCTATTCTTTAGTATCTTGATTTTTTAAACATTTAGTGGATCAGTTACTTCAAGTTAAAGAATGTGATGGGGATGATTTGATTTCGTACATCTTCAAATGGTTTACCCGTTGTGCATGATGTTGTTAAATCGAATATACGGTTGCGTCCATAATCAATACACTTGAATGAACTACCAACATTACTTATCTAAGAAGAATTACACCTGAATCAGCTGCATCTAGCAACTCCACTCTACTTACTACATACTCTATCATTAGGACTCCACATGGAAGGGGTCATGGTTTCGAGAAATTTTTGTTTGCTCTAAGAGCAAATGATGTGAATTTGCTCTAACCATACAACACATGACACGTCAGGAGGAAAGAGAATGAGTGGCACACAAAAGAAAGTGGATTCCTACATGTTCTTGACGTGACCTGTGACGTATTGCTTAGAGCACCATGTCATATTTGCTCTTGGAGCAAGCAATAATTATCCCATGGTTTCTGACCACGAAGGACGATTTAACATACTAGACAATTCTGTAATGGATATGATTGTGTTTCAGGAAGATTAAATCAGTTTTTCTAGAGTTCTGGACGTGTCTATCACAGACTCCTTCATCTGGTTATTACTTCACTGATACTGCTTATCAAATATGTGGACGCACCAACAACATTAGACCGCTAGTACAGGCTGGGTACCTCCAATGACAGTGCCACGAGGCCACCTAGCTCAAGACGCTTCATGGAGTCTGTTCGGACCCACAATGGGATTGTGGATCGTTCTATGAAATAGCTCCGGCGAATTTTTAGGAGGTCGTATGCTCAGATTGCCGAAGAGCCGATACTTTTTTATCGCTGAGATCACTGGGATGATAGCTGGCATGGAATTCGCCAGTGAAATGAAGATCACCAATCTGATTCTTGAGTCAGATTCGCTCGTAGGTGTCAAGCTTCTCAGAGATGGTCACTGTGGTCGACTCGAAGGTATAAATGCTCTATCTGAACTGCGAGATCTTTTGCAGCAAGAAAAAAAATCTGATGACAAAATTTGCAGCAGTGGAAGTGCGGCATGTCTACCGTGAAGGAAACCATTCAGCTCATATGTTTGCAAGTAGAGGTCTAGTGGAGGTAGATACTAGCTTTTATTCAGAAACGCCATTTCGGGCTAACGATGTAATTCGTCTTGATTATTTGGGTGTGACTACCCCTGAGTAATATAAACAACTTTTCCCCTAAAAAAAATGTATTTCAGTGGAAGTGCTTACACTTATCGTCTTAATTCTTTTTTTTTTTTCTCCTCTCTCTGAGTCTACATTTTCACATCTACTTAGTTTCCCTTTCACCTTTACCTTTCCCAATTTCCCTTCAACTCCATTACACCATGGCCTTCAATTGAAAAACTTATATGATCCAATTAAATTTACAGTTAGCAATTTATGCAACTGGTTAACAATTAAAATGACATTAGAAACAGAAATAAATTAATAAATAATATGCATAATAATAAAATTTGTTAATATTTATGCAACTGGTTAACAATTAAAATGACAATAGAAACAGAAATAAATTAATAAATAATATGCATAATAATAAAATCTGTTAATATTTATACGAATATTATTTGGAAATTAAAGCATTCATTTATGTTACAAGTATTTAAGAATAGGGGGTTGCAATCATGCTATTTTGGTATCCTTTATATGAAACTTCATAATCATATGGAAATTAACAAAAACTTGGGCATATTTCATAAAGCTGGAGAAATAAGAATTGAGAGAGGATTTCCTAGAAGGAGAAGCGAAGAGATAGATCAGGAAATTCACCTGCAGTTATTGATATGGACAAAGTATCTGCACCGAGCGCAGTGGTAAGCCATACTCCGTTCTTCCATGTCCTCTTGACAGATTTGACAGTAGATAGACCTAACAGAGAGATTTTGAGGGATAGAGTAGATGAGCTTAAGGTGATGACGATGAAATGGTAGTTTGAAGGTCTTTGGGGAAACACAACGTTGATGTACATGGAAAGAGCAAGTCAAGTATTTGTATGATATTCCCTGCCAAACTGCTTTGCAAGCAGCACAGAAGAACTTCTCAAGCTCGTCGTGAATAGGAATAAGTTGGTGCTGGGGGTGACAAATATGGGTGATTGAGAATGACTTGAGGGCGCATACCATGTCTAGGGAAAAATCGCTGCAGTCAGAGCAGCGGTAACTGAAGTCACTCCACTTGCTTTTACCACAGACACTGCAAATTTTATCAGCTCGGACATAGCATCTTTTAAGAGTGTGTCCGGGATGCTGATCGTGTTCCATCTCCTCTGGCATATCCCGACATACTTTGTGAGCATAAAGTGTTTCACCTCCATAGTCTTCTTTGTCTCTGTAGTACGGAATTGATATCTCTGACAAACAGAATCTGCACCTGGCGATTGGAACATCACTTCCAAAACCTTCTTCAACCAGAACTGCTTCAGCCATCTCCCTCTCTCTTTGTGTGATTTTGAAATATAAAAAATACTACACGAACTTACAGAACTTAAAGCTCTGTAAACACGCATACACACTGCACACACAAGAGATTCCTCAAGACTACTAAAAGACTAGCTTGACAGGTGCAAGTATGTTGTGCATATTCGGTGTGTGGGGATTGGACATGATTTAACTATAAACCAAGCCCATGTTTGGTGAGTGCTCTACAATTGGTGAGTTCTCTACCTGGTTAGTTCTAGTTGTTTTCGCTCAGCAACTACACAACAAAGCGACCTTCACTTGATACTCCACCGCCAAAGTAATGTATCCAAATTATTCCACACAGTGGTAGCCTCTACAAGTAATTTGTATATTGTTGATATGTACTTTCGACAGATATTATTAGAAGCAGGCCCTGTTTTCTTGTGATTGAGCTCAACAAACCAATGGTGTCAATTCTTCTTCAACTTTGATGACTGAAAGATATGGTCAGAATAGAATATTCTAGCTGTTCGGTCTTAATAATCTATATCTATATAAAAGCAAAGCAAATGCAGAAGCTCCCTTTCCTAATGACAAGTGTGTTATGAGAAGCATTCTACAAATGACACATGTCACATTGTTTTACAAGTGGAACACACGTGGCATGTATAGTCCAATCACATATTGCCATCTCAAATTTATGTGACACATATTATCCTAATAGGCTATGCATGTATTGAGAAAAATTAATGAAACACACTTTTAGTTTCCCTATACATTGAAGAGTGATACTTTTGACTAAGTTTTTTTCTTTTCATGCAACATTTGGTTCAGTGAATGAGACAATTCATAGAATTTCAAGCATGAAACACAACTTTTTCTAAAAGAATTTTATTTTGTTAAATGGGGGTTTTCATGCCATATATTCAATTCAGTGAACCTTACCTAAAGAAATAAAGTAACATGTATAAAAAGAAAAGAGAAATTACGTTAAAATAGCTAAATAGAAAACATGTCATTTTCTTGGGAGTGGAAGGGCCAAGGTCAGTTTCAGTTCCACTGAACTTTAAAGCAAGTTTGATCTAATCTATTCAGTTTACATAAAGTATAAAAATAAAATGACAAAAAAAGAAAGCGTACACATAACACTTCCACAATAGAGGGCAGAAAATATAACAAAAAATATAATTGATATAAAATATCTAAAAACATGCAATCTTCTTACATTGCGAGTTATAGCACATTCTTAACTAACTAATTTCATGCCCCACAATTGTAGAAATGAACTAAATAGTGCCCACTAAAGTGTTATCCAATTGTGTCTGTAGATTTTTCCTTACAAAAATCTAATAGATAGATTACTAATATGATGCATTTTCCATTTTCTACATGTGGTGTTTCATTTCTCATTCAATTATCTCACATACTACCAGTACGATTCATGAACCAAAAGACTACATATTAACCAAGATTCATGAATTTTTACATTTCTCTTCCCTTTGTAGACACTGATTCCTCCACCTTCTTTGTACATACCATTTTGGAACCACAACAATGAAAAATGGGAATGTCACTGGTAATCCAAACCATTATTTTCACATCTATGCATTCCTCTGATGTAAATTTATACAGATATACAAATTTGTTTCAAATCGTTATCTTTATATATTCAATGCATTTCACCATTCATTCATCACCCTTTTCTTTTATTTTTTCGTTTGCATCTCCATGGTTTCTTAGTGGGCGGTTTGGTATGTCACATGTGTTCCTTAAAACTTTGCAGGGGTTTTTATTTCTTATTCGCTCTCATCCAACATGCCACATTGTGCATATACTGCCGGAATCCTTCCGCGAACCAGTTAAATGTTCATCTTTAAAATAGTGGTGCATGGTAATCATAATTATTTCATAATACATGTACTCCTAACATACTTATATGTCAAACTATGACCTTTATTTATCTTTTTGCTCGGTATACGAACCCGAAAATCAAATGAGTTATTACAATCTACATAATCTTTTAGATTTTGTTTCGGACCACAAATAATCATCAACTCTTGATCAATTTATTTGGTTTCCAACAAAATGCAAAATAATTGTTTCTCACCATTCTTTGTTTTCTTTTACTGTTCCGAATTTCTGTTGATTGATGCCTTATTTATAGTTGCATTTGTTACATCAACTAGGTTTGAAAGGAAAATGAATACCCATCCACATATCATAGGGACGTGCAGCCTTCATTGAAATAGCTCTAAACTGTAAATAGTGTCTTTGATAATGAGAATGTGCGGAGAGCTTGAATGAGGAACCATTATACATTCACATACCATAAGGAGACTACGCCCAAGATATTTCACTACCACTCGAATAAGGGAACAGACTCGACCGATCCAAATGTTTTTTTTTCTACCTGCACTTATGTATAAAGATTTGCTTCAAACATGACAACCTGCATTTACTAGGCTCACTAATGTATGAACATGAATTTTCTTTTTAAAACTAACTTCAACATGCATTTTATAAGATTCCTAACATCGTGAAAACTCCACCATGTTTGGTATTTAGGAACTAAAAATAAAAGGTTGATTAATGTTAAACAAATTGAATTAGTTCAAAACAGTTTGCTCCTCAATTATTGTGAACTTTTTTACCCAATATTTGTTTCTTAGTATGCATTTCATCTTATTACAAATATTTTTAAAATAATGCGAATATAGCAAATAAAGAATGTTACATAATTTTTTTTTTAATTTATACATTCACTATCACTGGAGTTTGAAAAATTATAACAAATGAAAAAGACATTTTTTTTGCAAACTAAAAAGACTGTTAAACAAAATGCTATTCCTTTATCTTTGTTTAATATAACGTATCTTGCCTTGACAAATGTCAGAGAACCCATCAATATCTTTCACTCATCAACCATTTCTTCCACACACATGCCAAAGATGCCAAAGAGGCTGATAGTGTTTTTGTTACATTTTAGAAAAATCAAGGAGTTGCCATTTTAGTGGGCTGCTACATTTTCCTAGTAGAACCTACACGGTGTAGCGCGGCGTAACACGTACCGCTTATTATATAAATCTCCTTTTTTCCCAAGCGGATTTCCAGGCTAGCATATTTTCCAATTTCATTACATATATATACATATAAATATACACATGTATACACACACACACACACACACACACACACACATATATATTCCTTACACTGTGTGTGCAACTATATATAAGCATGGCTATCTCATTTTTCGTTGAAGTTACATAAGTCTAATATCTTTTGCCAATTAAAATTTATCTAGACGATTTCCATGACATGAAGTTGACATAGTTCTCTACTGCATGGACAGTGCAATTGGCATTTTTATACATGTTTTCTTCCGACATATATTTAGGTTTAAGAATGTCAACTGGGAGCAAAAAAAGTTAGCTCCAAATAAAAATATATTCATGGAACATTATATGTGACTACCATAAACGTATATACCAAGCACTTCATAAATTAGAAATAAAGAAATTTGAAATGCTAACAATATGTTGTCTACATTAAGATGTGCTTAGTTTCATACGAAAAAAGTGCGCTATACCCTAATTGTGTGCCACTAGACAAGTTTGTCAAATTCAGTTGTTCGGAAATTGAGTATCCTCAGTCCATTACTTCAATACTAAATGCCCATAAATCCATATTATTTCTATGTCTTTCTATTCAAATTTTGTAATTATCTTTCCCACAATTTTAGTCCACATTTCTTTTTAGTGATTATTCAAAACAAATGTTCACTTTAATTTTTCGTGGCTCATAATATTTTAATTTCTCTAATATTCCTTCAAAAGATTAGAAAACTATAAAGATAGTTAAAGTGTTATAATTACATTACTTAAATAGCTGGATTCACCTAACACGGCTAAAATTATGAGACAGGTTCAGCGGCTCATTTTGATACATATCCCGCGCCATGGCGCGGGGTATAGACTAGTAATATTAATTATTATGTATGAGATTTAAATAATCATCCCGGACTTCATAATTGTTTCGAATCTTCTCAAAAAAAATGTTTCAAAAGGGCCAGGTGCATCGTTCATATTTGCTTTAAAGATTCATCGGTGGAATAATCCGAGCCTGTGTTAAGTGAGTGCTCTAAGACAGGCATAATACGACGGCCCATGTTTGGTGAGTCCGCTACTTGCTCATTTTTTGTTTTTATTCTCACTCATCAAACCATACAACAATGTGACAACGACCTTAACTTCATACTCCACTGCAAATTTTATAAATATATAAAAGCAAGTGAGATGGCATGTCTTTCTCCATGTGTGATGTGAGATGAGGGAATTTCACACACATGTAGCATGAATCTTTTTCCATGTGACATGACAACCTAATCAAAATTTGACATGTCATATATTTTTTCCAAAGGCAAAATAGTAGAAAATCGGGTTTTTTATTTAATGCGTTCTTTAATGGTGATTTCCTCTCTTGGATCGACTTCCTCTTCACATCAAGACCACACTTCAATATATTCTGGTGATTTCGTAGATGACGGTGATGGTGTCTGGCTTTGAATGATGAACCATCATTTCCTCATTGCTATGGAATAGAGAAAGAGAATGGGAAGAAGGGGCTGGAGGAGACCGCCGCCGTCGCAGACGAATCCGCCGCAGACAACGCCAGCGCCGCAGACTGTTGAGAGTCAGTTTTAGTATTTGTTATAAGGTTAGGGGTATATGTGTAATTTCTATATTGTTAGTAGCTTAATTCTGAACTATATAAAGTGTAATTGTGTTTCCTTTTCATAATGAGAATGTCATAATATTTTTCCCTCTTTTACATTTTCTGAATAACCCTAGTTCTTCTTCATGTTGGAAGCTCGGTAAGCTCTCCAGAGACCATCACTGATTCAACAATGAAAAAGAACAACATTAACCAACTCTGTGGAGATTTCTTTTTGGTGAATTACATTGGTTATTTCACTTTTGGGACTAGCTAGAGCACGCATCTTATATCTTCCCTATCTTTGACACACAGATTACAGATATCATACCGAGTCTAGGTTTACTTCTAGTGATGTGGCAGTGTGTGTATATCGATGTAGATTGAGAAATGTTGAAGACAACCCAAGATTTGATGAACCAGTTTTAAACCTTTATAAGGCCTCCTCATGGTAAAGGACCAAGTTTGAAGCAAGCAAAAGAACTGCAGGCAAACAATAGAGTCCTATCACTCCGTCTTCTTTATTCCCACCTAGACTTTTATCACTATTCATTGTGTCAGTTTGACCCGTTAATTTGGATAGCAAAATAATGCAATTATTCTTATTATTTTTTTCATGATGTTGTAGAGTGATAGATTCTCCATAATACGGTGAAGAAAATATCAAAAAATCACATCGTTACCCGGTCAACGAGTCCAAAAGTCAAGGAGGGGAACAAAGAGCAGACGGAGTCAGTTACAGTGTTGTTAAGAAATGGCATAGATCTAAGAGATGATAGCTCTGCGATGTACGGTGAGGATCGATGAAATCTCACAGCGCATACGTACTCTTCCGATCCATTGCTCCGCTCCAAGGCAACCATCGCCATGGGCATAGTTTGCTTCTTCATCGATCGTTAGGGTTAGAAGTCCGCAATGTCGAAACCCTAATCTCAATTCACAATCATCATTTCTACATTAACTGAGAGAGAGATGAAGAAGTTTCCGGCCTAATGAACTTATGCTGAATACGATGACCCGTATTCTCTAAAAAAAGAAAAATATGATGACCCGTAATGAGCTCCGCCCGTTTTCTTATACCCGTGACATTTTTTTAGGAAATAGTACTAGCCGTAACCAGTGGCGGAGCCAGGAAATCAACCCAGCCGGGACAAGATTCGACAAGTCAAAAGTCAAAGTTAAAAGTCAAATTCAACAGTCAAACGTCGTTATATTTCATAAGCAATTATACACACAAACACAAATTAATAATGAACACAATACTCACAAGTCACCATTTGTACTTTTTTTTCGAGGAGACAATGAGTTTCTAATGGTAAATGGTAAATTGGCAAAAAAAAGAATGAAAAAAAATAGTTGACCGGGAGGATTATCGAACCTATGTAGTGTGATTTGCCAACTATAACAACTAACCACTTGGACAACTGGACAACTTGAAATTTCAGGGGGGGCAAAATTCTATATTCCTTTCAGGTTACTCATAAAATATCTATAAAACTGGGAGTACTAGTAGACATTTTCAAATTTCAGGGGGGCAACTGCCCCCCCTTGCCCCTACATAGGTCCGCCCTGGCCGTAACCAAAGTGCTTAGAGCCCCGTCAATAACAACGATGTCGGTTTTGTGATTTTGTGAGTTGAGAGCTCTAGCAATCTTTTTCTAGTGTGTGCGTTGTTAACGTACTTGCAATCGGTTCGGGTGAGTTTCTCTCAATAAATCGAGTTGTCGAGTAGTTAGTATTTAGACTAGCGAACCACGTTAAATTCTTGTCCTTTCTTCTTTGTTTTCTTTCATTATTCTTGCTTGATAACTCTGTCATAAGTCATAACGCATATGTTGTAAATAAAGATGAGGCATTTTCTTCATTTTGTCAAGGGCACTATTGAATTTCTTAAAAGATAGGAGTTCTAAGTTATTTTTCGGGTGCAGCATGTGCCCTTCCGCGCCGCACTCTAACTCCGCCCTCGAAAGGATTAAGGATGAAGCTACTCTTAGTTTTGCAAACTGTAGTACGTCAAAGACCAATAGATGACGTCTACCGTTTGTGTGGCTCATATGGCAGCCAAAAACTCTCCACGCAATCACTTACCGGCGTAGTGGAAGGTGCATGGTCGAGTTCTCAGTCTCCATCGCCTTTTCAAAGGTAGCTGAATAGTTTTTCCCTTATTCTAGCAATTTGTCAGCCGTTTTAGCTACTCCCCCGTTGTTTCTGTTACGCCATAATAAAAAAAAAAAAAAAAAAAAAAAAAAAAAAAACCTTGTTTTTTTCATTCTCCATCTTGCAAATGTTTTTGGGAACCACAAATCGGAAGATCCGAACCTTCTTTGCAGGAACACTTCACCAAATGCTAATTTTCAAAATTTCTCCATGGACTTCCACCTCATAAAAATATGTGATACGTCTTAGAGCATCTCCCACAGTGCACCAAATCCTATATTTGATAGTAAAATTTGGTGATTTCGGCCTCCCACAACAAATCATCAAATCATCCAAAAAATAGTGATATTTTTGTAGGCCTCCCACAGTCGTTGACCAAAAAAATACCAAATCACCAAATCCTATATTTGGTGTAGCTTTTGTGAAATGGTGAAGTGCATCTCCCACAGTACCCTCAAATTCTATCCTATATCACCAAATCGTATTTTTACCATCAAATTTGATGGCAAAAACAGGATTTGGTGTAATCTACACCAAATTTTTATTAAGTGTTTAGGACATGTTTTCACATTATTTTAGTGTAGCATTTCGTCTTTACAGTATATACGCCATCCGTTTTTCTTCTCCCACTTTGTATAATATGCTTTTGAGCCATAGCGTGTTACATAATATTTTCAGCATCATGTTGCGGGATGATAAAATGAAATAACTAATGTAGTTGCAATAGGTTTGGCCGAACATAATACACTGAGGTTAAACCTCAAGAACTTCAGTAACCTTCTTGTACATATGAGATAATCATGGTCAAATAGATTAGACTGGTTAATTTTAGATTTTTTGAAGTGTTATGTAACTATTTTACAACTTCGTGTAATATTGTTTTGATAATAACTTTTTATTTTGATTTATTTTTTTTTTAAGAAAAACTTCTCTTATAGAAAATTAAACAGGATGAAAATTAACATCAAGCAGTAAGGCTTCAGTCAGCCAAGCTGGGCAATTTGAAATCCATTCTTCATCTTGTTGTATCGTCCGAGCGTGATTAGCAAGTAGATGAGCCGGTTGGTTTGCTTCTCGTCGGATCCAGCATATACTCCATGACTCGAAATTGTCAAGAAATTGTTTAGTTTCCGCCATCAGGTCTGCAACAATGGAAATGTCCTCTGGAGGTCTACCTCTACTAGTTTGCTCAAGCTCTTCAATCAGAACTTTGGGATCACCTTCAATGTGGATTTTTCTACGGCCCTGTTCCATAGCAAAGTGAACTCCCATTCTCAGTGCAGTGGCTTCTGCTTCTTTTGCATGTTGACATCCTCGAATTGTGAAGCTCCGACCTGCAATAAATTTCCCAGTTTCATCTCGTAATAGAACACCGCCTCCTGCCGTACCTGAACCCGAATCAAAGGAGCCGTCAAAGTTCAGCTTTACTACGCCGGGTAGGGATCGTCCCCATGCATCATTACGCGATTCTTTTGTTGTGGGTTGGTCATTCTCATTGGAGATCTGCTTCAATTCTTCGTCCTGCTATAGACGTCCTCCACTAACTGCTCTGCATTTTTGGACCGCCCCTCGAAGATTAGCCCATTCCTCTGGTTCCAAACTTCCCACATAGTTACGACAAAAAATCTGCATTCTTCGTTATCCAGCTTGAGCACTCTGTTTCCCACCCAATCTGAGAATTTGTTTGAACTTCCTTCTTGTGACAGTTTATGAGGCATTCTTTTTCATACTTCGCGGGCGAACTTGCAAAAGTAAAAAACATGTTTCTCATCTTCTCCCAGGTGGTTACATCTTAGACAAAGGTTTCTTACTCGGATGTTTCTACGTAATAAGTTATGTTGTGTGGGGAGACAATGTTGAAGGCACTTCCACAAAAAATGGATCAGTTTTTTTGGGATATTTAACTTCCACACTTTGCCGTAAACTTTTTTCCACAGGTTCTCGTTAGAGTTTGTGGGGTGTATCTCCGCCATTTCTTTCGCTAGTTTGTACCCAGTCCGCACGCTATGGTTTCCATTGGTTTCCCCTTGCCATATGAATTTGTCAACCGTGGCTACTGAAGGGAGTGGGATGGTTGAAATTGCATGGACATCTACGTCCCAGAAAAAGTTTCTTCAACTTGTCTAAATTCCATGCTTGGTTTTCATCAATTAAATAACTGACTTTAATGCTAGGGTTAGGTAGAGTAGTAATTACCTCGTGCTTATTTGTACTCGGGATCCATTTATCGCCAATTTCCGTGGTTTTGCCATCTCCAACCCTTTGGTAAGTACCGAGCAGAATAATCTTTCGTCCATGAATAATGCTGCGCCAAGCAAAAGAAGGCGCGTTTCCCACCTCAGCACGCATGAACTCTTTTTGTGCGAAATACTTTGCTTTGAAAACACGGCTCATCAAAGAGTCTGGGTATCGCAGGATTCTCCACGCTTGTTTCCCCAGAAGTGCTTGGTTGAAAGTTTTCAAGTCTTTAAATGCCATGCCTCCATCTTCTTTACTTTTCTGCATCTCTGACCAGGCCAACCACGGAATTCCCCTTTCTCTATCTGATTTTGACCACCAAAACTGTCTGATCATCATCTCCATTTTTTCACATATTCCGTCCGGGATTTTGAAGCAAGACATCGCATATGTTGGCAAGGCCTGGGCCACAACTTTAACCATGATTTCTTTTCCTGCAACAGATAAATTTTGCTCTTTCCAGCCTTTGAGTTTACCACCTAATTTGTCCACCAACCCATTAAAAGTAACCGACTTGTTTCTCCCCATTGTGGTTGGGAGACCCAAGTATTTGTCGTACTGATCAACTTCATTGACCCCAGTGAGCTGCAGAATCATCTCTTTAGTTTGACTTGGGACTCCAGGAGAAAAAACAATTGCAGATTTGTCTAAATTTATTTTTTGTCCGGAGGCCTTCTCGTAAACTCCTAAAATCTGCATCAAATTTGAGATATTATTATCATCTGCACCTGTAAAAAACAGCGAATCGTCGGCGAAAAAAAGGTGGGAGACCACAGGTCCTCCCCTTGAAGCTGCTACCCCCATCAAATCCCCATATCTTACTGCACTAGTGACTGCCCTGGATAGTACTTCACTACATAACAGAAACAAGTATGTGGAGAGCGGACAGTCTTGTCTAAGCTCCCTCTCTGGTTTGACCGAACCCGAAGGACTCCCATTGCGGACAAAGGCATAATTAACTGTCGACATACAGTTTCGCACCAGGCTAATGGTACGGGGGCCGAACCCAATATGAAACATCGTCTCACGAACGAACTCCCATTCTACCATGTCATACGCCTTACTCATGTCTACTTTTAATGCCAAAAAACCTTTTTTGCCTTTCTTCCGCGTCTTCAACGAGTGTATGACTTCAAATGCTCTTAGGATATTATCTGTGATTAATCTGCCTGGAACGAAGGCACTTTGATTTTCAGATATGATATCCGGTAAAAATCTCTTTAATCTATTAGCAATAGACTTAGCCACAATTTTGTAAATAACTGAGCACAAACTTATAGGCCGATAATCGCTTGCCTTCCTTGGTTGTTTAGTCTTGGGGATAAGGGCTATGAGAGTTGAATTATGTGCTTCCAAACTTCCTCCATTATTCAAAACATTTAAAATAGCATTTGTTACCTGATTTCCAACGATCGACCAATATTTCTGAAAGAAACCCGCGTTATAGCCGTCTGGGCCTGGTGCTTTGTCTGGCGCCATATGAAAAAGTGCCACCTTCACTTCTTCAGCCGTATAGAGTGTCTCCATCTCCTGACTTTGCTATCTACTAATTGTCACGTCCATAGTATTAAGAACAGGCTCTATCTCGATCATCGTTGGCTGTGTTGATGTGAAAATGTCGCTGAAGTGCTGCTCTAAGACTTGGGTTATTTGTTCTTCGTCTGTAACCCATTCACCATCCTTATTTTCTATTCCCCGGGAACTATTTCTTGCTCTACGTATGGTTGCCTTTTGATGAAAGAAACGGGTATTCTGATCTCCACTTCGCAACCATGTTACCCGAGATCTCTGAGCCCACATGACTTCTTCTTCCCGTAACACTTTGTTGTAAATTCCTGTTAATCTTTTCTTCTCCTGTAATACTTCTTCGGACTGTCGGCCACAATCGAGGGCTGCTAGTTGCTCTCTTAACTGCTTCGATTTTTTATTCACGGAACCGAAAGTTCCATCGTTCCAGACTCGGCATACTCGCTGGAGCTTCTGGAGGTTCTGTCCAATTGGAACATCGGCTTCCGTACTCCAGTTATTCTCAACGAGTTCATTAAACCCCGGATGTTGCATCCACATATTTTCAATCTGGAATCTTCTAAATTTACTACGTTTTCTTACTTCCCAGTCCAATCTGATTGGAGCGTGGTCAGAATTGGGTCCATAAAGATGGGTTACCCTAGCACCTTGAAACTTGTCCAGCCAACTCGTGTTTGCTTCCACTCTATCTAGTCTTTCTCTTATATTGTCCTCCCCACTTTGATTGTTGTTCCATGTGGAAGGGTTACCAGCAAAAACCAAATCTAGTAATTCTACCTCATTCAAAACGTCTTTAGACTGAGAAAGTTGAGAAAAGCTTACCCCCAATCCTCCTTATTTTTCCGCATTGGTTGTAACGGCGTTGAAATCACCCGCAACACACCACAGTCCCATAGGATTTGGAGCTAATCTTCACAACAATTCCCAAGAGTGATGACGGTCTTCGCGATTAGGGTCCCCGTAGAACCCAGTGAACAACCACGAAAAGTTCGCCTCCCTTTCCACCACATTCGCACTAATATGATGGTGAGAGTTTTTTATTATCGTAACTTGAATTGAATCCTTCCAAAGAAGGGCCAGTCCCCCTTTCTTCCAGCACTAATTCTCACAAAACAGTTTGCATACCCTAACTTGACTCGCACTCTTTCCATCTCACCTTGCCGAAGCTTGGTTTCCATCAAAAAGAGTACGTCGGGAGCTTGATGCCTCACTAGATCGCGAAGCGAAAGGAGCGTGCAAGGGTTCCCAAGCCCTCGCACGTTCCAACTGATGAGACACATTATGCTTTGCGGGGGTGCATCGCACCCGACGCCAATATCTCATTAGGGTTTTTTGAGACGCCTCCGTCTTTGGTCAGGATCTGCACATCAGAAACCCTATCATTGTTACTACACGGATCAGTCACTTTATTATTGTCTCTTCCTCCTCCTCTGCGTCCTCTGCCCCTGTTGATCCTGCCCATCCCACCACGAACTGGTATTCGACTGCTTCCTGAAATCTTTCCCTTCGGGTTAGGGCTAAAGTTTGCGTCACTGATCTTGCGTTTGTTTAGCACATTTGTCCCTTGAGTACTATTCACACCCTTTCCCTTGGCTTCAGCCGTGATTTGGTCAACTGTAGTTCCTTTAGACTTCTTTCCAAGAGGATTATCATAGATTGTGGTGGCTGTTTTCGGTGGAGACAGTTCCTCTTCGGCGATGTCCATTCTGTTGCTAGTAGCCACGTTTCCAGTTTCATCAACCGGCTCAGTCTCTTTCCCCGATTGTGAGTTCGCCTTCGGACTATTCACCTCAGAGCCCAGTTCCTTCTCCCTGTTGGAGTTGGCGGTTTGTGCTTTCTTTCGTGGAGTTGGCCGGAAAATCATCCAGTCCCCGAAGCCTGGTAGTTCCTCTTGTTTTTCTGCTTCTGTTTTGCCTTTACACGCCCATGTTGGATGTGTGAGACATCCGCACCATTCGCACAAGCTTGGTATTCTCTCGTACTTGAAATCCAACCACTCCTTCTTCTCCATGGCTCGGATGTGGATACCCCTCCGAAGAGGTTTGCGCGCTTGTATACGAACCCGAGCTCTCATGTAAGCTCCACCTTCGCCTGGTATAACTCTCTCATCAGTTTTGATCACCTGACCTGTGGTTCTTAGAGCGTTACTCAGGTCTTCCTCCGATTGGAGATAGTAGGTTAGGTTGCGTACTTGGATCCAAACATCCATGGTGTCAAAGGTAACGTCATCGACACTGGTAGTTGCTGTCAAGGGCTTTAACAGTAGCGGGTTGCCATCGAAAATCCACGGCCCTCCCTCTAGCACCCTCTCCATAGAGTTTGTGGATGGGAACTCGAGAACGAACCTGTTCGGTTTGACCTCGGTAATACTGATACCTTCTCCTTCCTCCCAAATCCGGTTGAAAAGTAATCTCATCGCCCACACATTGAATTGGATGGGAAGCAAGAAAGAACCTATCAGGCAAGGACCCAGATTCTGAATCGCCTCCAGGCAGTGCTCCTGAGAAAACTCAATGACTTCTTCCTCCTCAATAGACAGCTTCGCCATTCTTCTATGAATCATATTGGAGCCCCCAGTTTCGTGATCCTCTTCCTGCATAGGATCTCCCTCGGTGGTGTTCAGATTGCCCGCCGTCCCCGTAGTCGGAGCCATCGTTGTTGTTCACGTCGCCGTGCCTTCGTGCGCCTCCTCGTTGCCCTCCACTTTTTGCGGAGCAGAGAAACCCTAATTTTTTTTTGATTGTTATGAAATTCAGGGGCGGAGCCATGTAGGGGCACGGGGGGGCACGTGCCCCCCCAGACTCCCCCGGAAACACTAGGATACCCCTATATTTTTAGTCTTTTTTAGTTGTCTCAATATGGGATATATACGTGTGCCCCCCCTTACCTAACATAATTGTTACTGCGGTCCAGTGGTAAGGAGTATAGCTTATAAAGAAGAGGGTCTGTGTTCGATCCTTGGCAACAGCATAAGTTTTTGGACAAAAAAAATGTTTTGTTCTTGCCAAAAAGCATGTTTTTTTGGATAAAAATAACACCACCTATTTAATACACACAATTACCCTTTTAATTTTTCATAAATACACAAAAGAATCATTGTATTTATTACACTAGGATAATTTTTTATTCATTAAAAATGTATACCATCTCCTTCAAAAAAAAAAAAAAAAATTGTGCCCCCCCCTTCACCAAAATTCTGGCTCCGCCACTGATGAAATTCATGATTTGGTGATAAATTGATGATTTGTTGTGGGAGACCAAAAATGTCATTCTCTAAATTTGATGAAATGGTGAAATAACTATTTGATGTAAAATTTGGTGAAAACTGTGGGAGACAAAAAGCTCTATTTTCCACCAAAAATGGTGAAATGGTGTTTTTGAGGGTTAACTGTGGGAGGCCAAACCCTTTTTCTCCATCAAATATAGGATTTGATGTAAAATTTGATGTCAACTGTGGGAAATGCTCTTACACGCCACATTAAAAATAGCACTTCCATCCCTCTCTTTACGAAAGATTGGATTTGACTAAAGGCCCAATTAGAGCACTCTTGTACTGGATCGTAACAAATTGGGCCGAGACCCCCATTAAAATGGACCAGTTTACACTAAAAGAAGTGTAAAAGATAAAAACCACCCCCCAAGTATGGGTTAAATATAATTTAGCCCCTTCGTGTTTGGTGATATACGAAAACCCTCTATGTGGAGTAATTATTGCATGCTCTAAGAGTAAATATGATGTGGTGCTCTAATCAATACACGTCAGGAACATGTAGGAAATCCACTTTCTTTTGTCTGCCACTTATTCTCTTTCTTCCTGACGTGTTCTGTGATGTATGGTTAGAGCAAAGCCACGTCATTTACTCTAGAGCATACAAAACTTTCTCATCTATGTGTGTTCTTGCGATCCAGAGTCCCAAATGAATGAACGCAGTTGGGTCGATTTCTTACCATCTCCACCAGAGTTAAGAGGGTTTCTTATTACTGCCGGATGAATTCAAACCTTATTTTTAGCGCTATCTGCCGCGAGCTCTGGACTCATTAAACATCATGTCAATCACTCAAATCTCCCTCTCGAAGATAGATTCTACAAGCCCGCCAATATGCGGGTAAGTCGTACTAGTAGTATAAAACCCTAATTATACACACACATTATCAGATAATGAGCTTTAAAGTATCATGATATATTTTAGTTTTAACCCCCTTTACTTAATTAGTTGATGTAATTAGGTTGGCTTACTAGCTGTTTTTGATTACCTCATTAGAATATGCTTTGCTGGTGGTGGTGGAGGTGGAGTGCCATCAATGAATTGGCAAAGATGAAAGTATGTTTCAATATGCTGGTGTCCTTTCTGTCCACTACTAGCTGCAGTGACCAGGTACAACTCAAAACTACTTTATGTCCCTTGCTGCTATTTGCTTATCAATTAATCTTATTTCATACACTAGAAGAAGGTTGCCGCATGTTTGCTTGCTTGCTTGCTCCCAAAAAAGATCCCAGCGAAATCTCGAGTTTACATCACATTTGTTTCTCTATTATCTGAGAGGGATAGCACATAACAGAAGATAATTTCGTTTGATTCCTTTCTTTCTAAATGAAAGAAAGGAATCAAACGAAATTAACTTTGTGCAGTGTTAACTTGCTCCGAAGAAAGCAAGTTAACTTTGTGCAGTGTTGACTGCTATATAGTAGTACTCATGTCTACCGTCCAATATCTAAGGCACGTCCAAGAAAATAAAAGAGATAATTGTCACTTGTCTACAGTTTACTATCAAAGTCACCCGTTACAGCAAATTCTCAAAATTACCACTAACAGTGCCATAAATACTCGTACCCGACAACCCAAATTGCTCGAGCAGCTTCTGTGAACCAACTTGTAACCAGCTTCAGTGAACCATAAAATGTGCCTTCCACATAGATGGTGGAGGGAACATCTGTTAGATCCCTAGATGCTCCAAAAGGCCAATAGATTTTTGGTTCTGCTTATATATACACGGCCCTCTGGTCAACATGGGGCTACTAGTTTCCTGTGGTTACTGCAATCTTTTCAGTTCACTGGAATTTGAGAAAATTTCTCATTAATTGAAGACGTGTTCATTTGTGTATACCATATCAACCACATTAACATATTTAATCAAATAATGAATCACAGTTTTCCAGTGTCTTTAAGTGCCATACACAGTTATGGGTTGTCTAAAGAATTTGTCCCAAGCTTGCTGATGCCTCCTCAACAAGTGTCGGTTTGAGGAGTTAGATTGTTCTCTCAGCTCCTCAACATAGCAACTATCTGAAGGAGCTTTTCTTCTTCTTCGGGCCACATCATGATCTTTACCCTGGAACTGCATTGCAAACGATTTTTAAATTATTCCAAGTTGTGATCTTCAATTATTAATGAGTAGCGACACCCAGAGATATCTTCCTGCTTACATGTTGAGCAAGGTTCCTGAAGGACCTTAGCTGCTGTTGGAAGCACAGTTAGGTTAAAAGCATCATCATAGCCTTTGGAAAACAGAGTTCCAAACATGGATGAACCAAACTTGACATGAATTTTCCAAATGCTCCTTGGATGGATAGATTGGTCGCAGTCCACACAGTGATAAAACCACGGCCTTGTTATATCACCTTTGCATATTTCACAGATATACTCTTCAACATCTTCAATGGAATAGTACATTAGTATGAAAAAGGGATGATTTTATCGTACCTGTAGCTAATGGATCTAGGCAAAAAAGCAGAGTATGTGTAAATGGTAAAGTCGCAATTCGCAAATGTAACATCTGAATCCATAGCCTTTGGATTCATCATCACTTGCATAACATTGCACTGACTCTGTGAAACAACTGGTTGAGAGAACATGATTGTGAACCTCGTGTTTAACATGTCCTCCGAAAATCGCTTGGCAAATCCATTACAGTTTCCCTCACAGTTCTTTGCATCTTTAAGCATTGCATAGCATCCTTCAAATAGCGAAGGGTTTCGTAACTCTGCAAGAGACTTTGGAAGAAAATATTTACCTAGAGTGCAGTTCTTACATGAGGCAGCGAGGAGTTTTCCACATTTATGACATGTTTGATTTGGGTCAAGAAATGGAAATCGCTTGCGCACATCTAGGTTTGCGTCCTTAAATAGTAGTGTAGCCAGGCTAGTGACCTCGTTAGCAGCTGGTAGATGGACAGCATTAGCTAAAAGAAACTTAGAATCGAATTCTTTACTTTTCCTGTAACATAAGAGAAATTTATGTCATGTTTGAGTTGCAGAATAGGGATATCAAATATCATAAGAAGAGTTGGCATAGCGAGAAACAAGTGTTGTTACCTTTTGGGATCCGAACAATCGTGAACGGGGATGAAATATCTGCATCCACCAGCACACTTGTATGCCCAGCTGTAGGGTTGTATTTCTTTTTTGCTGACGTGACAGTGCAAAGTCTTTTCATTTGCTAAGGGCGAGAGTGACTAGGTAAGTGTAAGCTTGTGAGGGTGCCAATCGTCTCTCGTAACTATCAAAGGTGCTGAAGCGCACTGTTGATGTACATAGAAACGGCAAGTTGTGCACTGGTAAGTTGGCCCGTCACTATCTATGTTGCAAACACAACAGGGAGAGGATGCTTTGGTATGTGAAGAGAACAATGGGTGTTTATGAAATTTGTGTACTATGAATGTGATGTCTTCATGGCACATATTATATCTATACTAAAGTGGCAAGAATCATCCGCGCAAGAGCAGATGAGGCCTTTCCAAGGCTGTTGGCTTTCGTGACATAGAGATTTTTCTGGTTCATCAGATTTTCCTACCTTTGTTAGCTTAAGGACATGCTTAGGGTGGATACTTTGTTCCACTTCATCGGGTAGCTCTGCACAATGTTTGTGCAAAACAATGCTTCTGCAGTCCTTATGATTGCAAATATGGTGCTGAACCCTTGATTCCACAACTATAACAATTTCTAGCATTAGTGACTTCTTCTTATTCTTTTATACTAAGATCAGAGGATGATCATGACTGAAATGTACTTTTGTCCTAAAACAGAAAGTCACGATGAGCGTACACTTTTCCCAATTAAAGGAGGCGAAGACTGTGTCCAGGGTGTTCTTGGTATACCATCTCCATTGGCAGATCTCCACATTCTTTGTGGAGATAAACTTTTGTTTCCCCTCGTCTATTTTAGATAAGGAGTATGGAATTGCAGTTATATCACTGAAACAAAAGCTGCATCCTTCATCTTCTTCGGTTAAAAATCAAATCATCTACATCTCTCTCTTTCTCTCTTTGTGTGTTTGTGAGTATTTTGAGTTTTGAAACAAATTTCTCACAACACTCCTCCTCTTTGTGGGTGAATAGAAGATACTAGAAGGAGATTGTGTGAATTCAACAACCCAAGAGCTACCTTATCTGAAGTCAACTTTACAATCTTGATTACAAAAAAAAAAAAAAAAAAAAAAAAGACTTGCTGTTGCTTGCTAATTCCAATATGGAAGTTGCTGGCATTTATGATACTTATTGTTTTTTTAGTATCTCAGAGTTGAAACAGAAAAATCACCTAACCTATGTATATGATGTTAACCTAAGCCACCAAGGGTCCAAATAAACTGTTCTTACTTGCTTGCTTCATTAGAATATGGCTCTCAGCTTTTACTTGGCATTAAACCTTTTTTGTTTCAGAGTGACTGAGATAGTTGATGTTGTTCATGTCTACTGAGTAACAAATCAATAAACCAGATGAGGCGCAACTAAACAAATGATGGCTGATGCCATTGCTAACCTCATACATTAATGCACACACAGTCATCTATCAGTGTGGTGGCAAATACGTGTGGTGACTCAGTCTCTGTAAAGAAAGTTTGTTTAATTATTTCCTGTAATTTCCTTCTCTGGGGGGCAAGAGACCGAATCATCCAGATGATAACCAAAGAGAGAATGTGTGCGAAAAATCGTAGAGATTTGATGCTTCC
Organism: Linanthus parryae; assembly: GCA_023055425.1. NCBI lineage: Eukaryota > Viridiplantae > Streptophyta > Magnoliopsida > Ericales > Polemoniaceae > Linanthus > Linanthus parryae. The sequence goes on from JALGPY010000002.1 coordinate 9,037,294, forward strand.
AAATCACAAAATTTGAGTAGTCAAGCTTGAACGACAAGAGATTATGTATATTAGAAAGAAGATAGAGAGGCGATGAAGCCATGGTGGTGGTAGAGTGTGTTGTGATGCTGTGATTACATGAAAGAAACCTTTAGGGTTCACAAAGAGAACGCAAAAGAAAAGGAAATGCGGCTGAATATATAAGAGCTGACGATCCTGCCGTTGAATTGTACGGACCTAGATTAAACGGTAGCAAAGGTGATGCCCTAATAGACAGTGGGCTATTACCTTGGGCTGCAGTGTTGTTGGTTGGGCTTCTATGCCTTAAAGAATTCAACTGGTTAATTTCTTAGGCTTCAAGTTAGGGTCCTTAGGTAGTTAGGTTTATATAAGAGCTATAGGTTGTAGCTAAACTTTTATGCAAGTGGGTGTCAGGAACTCCCTCAGTAATAAATCCCGTGGAGGTAGCTAACAACATCGTTAGCGAACTGCGTTAATTATGTGTCTCGCTTGTAATTATTTGTTCATCGTTCTTGCTCGATACTTCCGATGTAACAATCATTTTACCCATCATCTCCTCAGAGAGGGTTAATCATCCACATCTGTCACACCGGCTATTTGTTTAATTCGGGTCAAAATCCAACCAATGGAGCCCAAACTTGCATGTTACAGTTGGGAGAATTTGTTTAGGTGGTCCGGTAAAACCAATATGCCCAATCCAACTACACACCTCAAGTTGTTTGCTACAATGCAGGCAATTTGTTTGGTAGTGCAGCACCAGCTAAAGGTCGTCGTATCTTTTTTGGTTGAAGAGAATCAATCACCTAATACGGGCTTGGCTTATTAAGCCCGCCCTTTCCCACCTACCGCAGAAAACGACCACATCGGTAGTTTGAGGCCTCGAAGCTGCTCTTGTTGTAAAATATAAGAAAGTCTTGTAGTAATTATCTAAATCAATGTCCTCCCACCAACTATACCCACCAAACATAACCAAGTCTTTGAATAAAACATATACATGCTCCTGAGAAAGTACAAGGACCGGGCAGGATCATTGTTTGGACAAGCGAGAAAGTACAAGGACTGGGCAGACAGACGAGCACTCACCTTACATGGGTTTGGCTTATTGAGCCTGTCCGTTCCCACCTACTGGAGAATATGACATCCTTAGACAACTTATGGAATCTGCACTCGGATAAAACATATACATGCTCCTGTTGCTTTCCAAAGTTTTTTTTCTTTTTTTTTGAAACAGTTGCTTTCGAAAGATTAAGATTGGAGTTGATGGCTTTTCCATTAATAATAATAATAATAATAATAATAATAATAATAATAATAATAATAATAATAATAATAATAATAATAATAAAGTTTGTTAACAGCTGTAAATTTAAATCTTATGCAACTGCTATCCACTATACTCTTTCTGTAACCACCATCCATTAAATATTACCAGGAGCGGACACAAGTATTTCGTACCATGAGGGCACACATAGTCAGAACCCACAATTTTACATATTGTATATCATGTTTTAGTATTAAAAGTGTGACCAGATCGTCACAACTGGCTGGTATCTATTTGCAATAAAAATAGAGTTTATGTTCTGATTACTTCAAAGTATGCGAATTAGCTAGATCCACACTAATTAAGTTGACCACTTGAGCTATATAAGTCACCAGTTATTGGGTTGTTGTCCGAGTGCACACACAACCTCCTGCTCTCCTAATGTCTAACCCATCCACAAGTTCACGGTGGAGGAGGAGGAGGAGGGCTGTGACATCTTTTCATGATTCAATCGCACATAACTGGATCTTAGTTGAAGAAAGTTTCAGATATGATGTATCTTTCAAAAGTTGCATCTTATGTAATAGACTTATAACAGCAGCTCCATTCTATAAATCTCAAGTAGATGGAGGAACAGAAGAAACTTGCGTCCACAAAGTATGCGGTGATCTCCCCATGGAGATGGTGCACGAATTGCACCACCCTGGTCACACTCTTTACCTTCATAGAGAAGAAAAGGATGTTCAGATCAGTTGCTCTGTATGCAGTTTACCAGCGAAGGGCTATTATAAGTGCTCTTCTTGCAACAACTTTTTCTTGGATGCTGGATGCGCCGTCAAGTTGTTACCATTAACCCACAAGTGTCACCCTCAGCATCCACTCATTCCGATTGTTGGAGAATATCAGTTCTTCCAATGTGCTGCTTGCGACAATTCAAGCTGCCTTGGAGTCTCCTACCAATGCACCACCTGTCTCTTCAGAGTACACCACGAATGTGTTTTCTCATGGAAGATTACACTACCTATTCACAGTCATGAACTTGAGTTCATCTGTTCTATCCCTGAAAATCCCTCCAGAAAGCCTATCTGCAGTCAGATCTGCCGACAGCAGCTAGAATATGCTTTTCACTGTCCCACATGCAAATTCTCCTTCCACACTTGTCGTTGCAGGTTCCCTTCCATCTCTTCTGCTTTCTCATCCTTATAAGTTCTTTATTTGTTTGTTCGTTCATTGGTTCCATCTTTTGTTATTTTAAAAAATATATTCATCATGACTTTGTATTCTCAGAAATAAAAAGCATTCCAGTCATGACCATCCACTGGTCTTGGTAGAAGAACAAAAAGGCACCCCCGGTGATGATCATTCTAGAAATTGTAATGGTTGTGGCATGAAGATTTCAGTCCCTTACTATGTTTGCATTACTAAATACTGTGGAGGCTTCGTTCTGCACAAATTTTGTGCTGAGCTACAGGGTGAAGTGGTAAATCGTCAGCACCCCGAGCATGCTCTTACGCTAACAGTGCTCGGAAAACCCAATGAACGAGCAGAGTTGTCTATGTGTGATGCATGCCATCTACCTTGGGAAGTGTTTGGCTACTACTGTGCCCATGACACTTGCCGTTTTACTATAGATATAGCATGTGCCGTGAGGACATTATATTTGAAAAAAGAATTTCATGAACACCTACTGATCTCTTCACATATGAAAGGATTCCGTGCTTGCTGTGCCTGCAACGGGTTGGTCTACAGTGCGTCCGCCAATAGGGCGGACGTCAGCTAATTTGTCCGCTAGCGCGGGCCCCGTCACTACGAGACAAAAAGTTTACCCGGTATAGCAGGTCACTAGGGTTTGTAGATAACATTGTTAGATTAGTAGATAGCACTAGAAAACAATTGTAATCTTTCTGCTGCAGAAACTGCCCAGAAAGATAACAGCACAAGATCTAAAGATAACCAGTAGCATAAACTAGATAACAAAAGCCTACAAAGTAGATAACATCCGTTCTAAGTGATGGATCTTCACGAGTAATTCCATCCTAAAACCAGCAAACATAAGTCCTAATTGCCTTTCCATGACATATTCGTTGATTGAGACCAATAGAAGTCCCCTTTGTCATCAAATTCAACTGGTATCTCTCGTTAATCATCTTCCGCATCGATTTCTTCTTCGTAGGAGTCCACGGGAGGATTGGGACATGTAGTCCTGTTGTGTCCAAGCTCCTTGCAATTACCGCACCGTCTGCGCTTGTCCTGCTTGGGTCATTTTGGGTGTTTCGTGTCCGGTGGGTTCGGATTCTTCACGTGGCTGTAGGGATTATCTTCTTTCTTCACAACTCCGTGGGTACCCTCTTCAGATTGAGTACACATTCTCGTCATAGTTCTGATTCCATCGGCCATGTGATCCTTCCAATACTTATAATTTGCAAAAGATCTACAACCCAAAGAGGTGTACAATGTCACCTGGCTCTTCATGGCACCCCGACGAGAAGCTTGGACGGCTGGGTCGTCACACGACTTCTGAATAGGCTCCTTCATCGAAGGCTCGGTTGCGTAGAATTTCTTATCCGTTTTTACCCACCTATCAGCATTTAAATTTGTAGGGATCCTATTAACACCCTTCTCTTTCAGAACAAGAATCATATGTTTGCAGATCATCTTCGATGTCTCAAACTTAAAGCAAGTGCAGCAAAGACCGCGATTAGATCGTGTACACTGAACAATTTGCTGCAGCAGTAGAGAAGATAATGTTAAAATGCGGGACAACAATAATCACATGAAAGATAACATTCATTTCAAAATTTATGTAGGAAACAATAGAGAATTACCATAAACGAATAGATAACAATTTCAAAGGATTAGAAAACCCTTGTAAATACGCAGACATTTATTTGATATTTAGGCATCAAAAGTACTACGTGTGTACACTACACTACAAACTAATATCAATTAGTACATGAAGGGAGAAATATGCGTACCACACTGTGCTTTATTTCACCTCTCATCACGTAGAATTGATCAACCTTTGATTCTTCAATGGGAATAACCTTCGTTACTCTGTAATCCTCTGCCATCTCAGCTTGATGCTTGAACTTGAGGAAGATATTATTTGTGAATACCTCAGCTGCATGCTCTTCTAGCTTCCTGAACCTCGTTGTACATATCGGGTCCGATTGGTCAGATTTAAAGTGTTCCTCCCTCTCATTTTTTCGTAGCTTTCCTAACCCAGTCATTAAACCCCTGCAAAGGTCGACCAACTTATCCATATAGGACACAAAATCCTTGAAAAAACTGTTTACGCTCTCGCACCTCGAGGTTGTTGTTTGTCCGGCAAAGAAGAAGAATTTCAGGTATGTCTCTGCCCACATGTGCCTAGCCAAGTAGGTTACTTGGATCCAATGGTTATGAGAGAGGTCCCATCTTTCTACCATGGCCTGCCAATCTTCAAACCAAAAATTCTCGGGTTTCCTACTATGCATACATTTCTTAAAATCAGAAATGAATGCGGCACCCTTCTTCAGCTTTCCTTCAGCATTCCGACAAAGATGCCAAGAACACAAACGATGTTTTGCATGTGGGAAAGTTTTTTGAATGGCACTTTTCATGGCTAAATCACCATCCGTAATAACCGACACGGGCATCTTATTCTCCATTGCCTCCATCAAACAACTCAAGACCCACTCATATGTTTCTTTTTTCTCGTCATGAACAACCGCAAAGGCAAAAACTGTATTTTGAAAGTGATTGTTCACCCCAGATAAAATTACTAAGGGTTTTCGATACATGTTTGCTTTGTATGTTGCATCGAAAATAAGTACATCCCCAAACCTTTTGTAATCTTCCAGTGATCTCCTGTCACACCAAAATAAACTTTGAAGTTCTTGGTTGCTCCCCAATATGAACCTAAAAAACAAAAATAATATACATAAAGCATTATTAAAGATATAGAAAATTTTTATAAAGGAACAGAACAATCTGATAGCATGTAAGAAAACATTTTTACAAAAGATAACAATTGTAAGCAAAAGATAGCAATTCTAATGTGTGAACATAATATCAACAGTGTAGAAAACATTTTTAGAGTAATAGATAATACTCTTACCTTTTGAAAACACCATGATGGCTTTTTTTCAGACTATCAATGAACTTCAGAGTCTGTTGGCCATCTCCTTCATTGGAATATAATTTGTCCAGAGAAGCCATTTTGTTATACATATCCTTCTGTGTGTAAGGGACGTTGGCATAGCCTCCGGATTGTTTTACCATTAAAAGGAAGCCTTGACAGTACTTTATGCCCACCTCCTTCAATGATCTGATGTGTTCGATATCTGACTCGGTCACCTTTCTGTGAGACCGGTGCATGCTCCTGCACTGTGGATCAGAAAGTGTGTGAGAATGTACTGGTTGAAAATAATCCACTGTAAACGGCTCCGTAGGTGAAGTTCTTTTAATTCTTATTCGAGCTTTGCAGAGGCACCGAGTGTTTCTAGTATGCTCCCTCTTCCGATTTTCTTTGTATTTCCACTTATCAGATCGGACACCTTGTCGCGCACATACAAAGATCCTAGACTTTGTGAGCTCCTTCGTTTCCGGATCAAAATACCTTCTATTACACCTTCTTATCCCGAAACCCAGCATCAAGGCATAAAGGTTGTACCAGTAAAAAGCCTCAATCTCACTGGCAAAAGTCATTGCCTCCACCTGTTCCTTGGTGTATATTACTCCTGCAGGCAGGGAAGTTGTTATTTTTATCCAAGCAGTTAAAAAGATTAACAACAAGCTTACTATTACGTACCGGGTTTCAGATCACCATTTGGAGCAATGACAAAGGAGGCTCTTGTTTCATCATCCTCATATGGCTCTGTAAGAGAGAAATCGTATCCTTCATCGTCATCCATGGCTTCGAAATCGTATTCGTCTTCTTCATAATCATGAGGCAAAGAACACAAAGCTTTACCTTTGCCATAATAGCCACTTTCTCTAACTTCTCTCGAATTCATCTGGAAGTTTGTTCCTATCCTTCCCTGCTCACCATTACAATTCAAATAAGAAGACTTCAACAAACAAAAAATAGAATTGCCTCATTTGGAACATATTTTTAATGATGGCAATGTGAATAAAATAAGAAGTTACTAAACATAGTACTAAACATCTGTAAAGGCAACTTCCTTTACATTTATTGTACCTAAAATAATAAATATTTCAACTACCAATCCATTAGTTATACTAGAGAGAAATTTCTGAGGAGCAGATTACAATTGTAGACATGCAGATAACAATTTCAAAGCCTCAGATTATACGAAACTTTATTGGAGTTAGGTGGTAGTTGTCCAAGAGGGCCTGACGAAATTCTGAACACATTAATTGAACTACCCCAACCATATCATTAATTTATCTTCCCTAATAATGAAAGTTTTATTAACTCTCCTAGCTTCCCAAAGATTTGTTATTACTCTTTGCAACAAATGGACAATGTGAATAAAATAAGAAGTTTCTAAACATAGTACTAAACATCTGTAAAGGCAACTTCCTTTACATTTACTGTACCTAAAATAATAAATATTTCAACTACCAATCCATTAGTTATACTAGAGAGAAATGTCTGAGGGGCAGATTACAATTGTAGACAAGCAGATAACAATTTCAAAGCCGCAGATTATACGAAACTTTATTGGAGTTAGGTGGTAGTTGTCCAAGAGGGCCTGATGAAATTCTGAACACATTAATTGAACTACCCCAACCATATCATTAATTTATCTTTCCCTAATAATGAAAGTTTTATTAACTCTCCTAGCTTCCCAAAGATTTGTTATTACTCTTTGCAACAAATGGACAATGTGAATAAAATAAGAAGTTTCTAAACATAGTACTAAACATCTGTAAAGGCAACTTCCTTTACATTTACTGTACCTAAAATAATAAATATTTCAACTACCAATCCATTAGTTATACTAGAGAGAAATGTCTGAGGGGCAGATTACAATTGTAGACAAGCAGATAACAATTTCAAAGCCGCAGATTATACAAAACTTTATTGGAGTTAGGTGGTAGTTGTCCAAGAGGGCCTGATGAAATTCTGAACACATTAATTGAACTACCCCAACCATATCATTAATTTATCTTTCCCTAATAATGAAAGTTTTATTAACTCTCCTAGCTTCCCAAAGATTTGTTATTACTCTTTGCAAAAAATGGACAATGTGAATAAAATAAGAAGTTACTAAACATAGTACTACACATCTATAAAGGCAACTTCCTTTACATTTACTGTACCTAAAATAATAAATATTTCAACTACCAATCCATTAGTTATACTAGAGATAAATGTCTGAGGAGTAGAATACAATTGTAGACATGCCGATAACAATTTCAAAGCTGCAGATTATACGAAACTTTATTGGAGTTAGGTGGTAGTTGTCCAAGAGGGCCTGATGAAATTCTGAACACATTAATTGAACTACCCCAACCATATCATTAATTTATCTTTCCCTAATAATGAAATGTTTATTAACTCTCCTAGCTTCCCAAAGATTTGTTATTACTCTTTACAACATATGGACAATGTGAATAAAATAAGAAGTTACTAAACATAGTACTACAAAACGAATGATGCCTTACTCGGTGTAATTTGACTCACACAATGTAGAGTTAGGATGTTATGATGTTTCTTTACGGCCCACTAATCTTTTGGGTAAAGAAGAACCCAGTTACATGAAATGATGAACGCACCCGTGGCACGATACCATCGTGTTGTTGAACACTCGTGGCGGGACGGAAGGAGAACCCTCGCGTCATTACGCTTCATTGCAAAATTACACAATATGACTCCTCAACACAACCACCAAAAAGCTCAAGGCACACCGTGATGTGCTACAACACAAGGCCTTCCGCCATGGAACAGTGTGTGATGGGGACAGCGCCATTGTTCGTGTATCCTTCAAGTGTGTGACTCGGGAGCTTAATTTAATCACAAATAAAGTCACTCAACATGCACGAGCCACATTTACCAAAACATCTCGAGCAATTAGTGGGGGAGAATCGATTTTCAGAGTTTTCGGGGTCAGTAAGAGGGAGTTGACCAAACTCAAGTCAATCAGGATTAACCCACACGAGTCGGGAATGAAAATAAAATGTCCCCTCCTTGACCCACACGATGATTGAAATGAAGAAAAATTATAAAAACATGAAACAGATAACTTTGTAAACATGCTAGACAATATTTGTTGTAGGGTTTATATATAAATGTACCTTATAACTGATAAAAATTATAAAGTTTGGGTAGGTTATGGTTGAAAAATTTTGAAATTCAAAATGTTCCTCTTTGTACCATCAAATCACGTGACAAAGTTTTCAAAAAAAATAACTGCACACGGTTTCCAAGATAGAAATTGACGATAGATTAATTATTTCAAACTCTCTTTCCATTCACTCACTCTCTCTCTCTCTCTCTCTCTTCAATACCGTCTCTTCCCCTTCTCTCTCTCTCTCGCCATTACCGTCTTCTCCCCTTCTCTCTGTTTTCTCTCTGTTTTGTTCTTTCTCTCTCTGTTTTCTCCTTTCTCTCTGTTCTCTCCATGGATCCGGAAGCAATTTCACCCACAAAGATGACCCAACAAGTGGTCGCCGATTTAAATAGCCTTCCAGATCTTACAGAGGAGTCCACGGTTGAGTCACAGAGTGTTCTTCCGCCATTGATTGGAGCCAATCCGACCGGAGAACACGAATCTGTCGGAGAAAACAACAGTAAGGACACGGAAGAAATTCGTATGTCCATAGATTCTATTCTCAACCATACTGAATTAGATCTCAATTCTACCCAAGAAAATCAAGAAGAGACGGAAGAGAAAGAACACAGGGGAAAGGAAATCCAACATGCAGACACCGATGAACAAATTTATGAAGAGAAAGAAGAAATTGGGGCTGAAATTAAAGTAGAAGAGACTGAAGAGAAAGAAGAAAGGGGAGACGAAATTCCAGTACAAGTTTCTGAAGAGAAAGAAGAAAGGGGAGACGAAATTGCAGTAGAAGAGACTGAAGAGAAAGAAGAAAGGGGAAAGGAAATCCCAGTAGAAGTGACTGAAGATAAAGAAGAAAGGGGAAAGGAAATCCAACAAGAGGAACAAGAAGTTGTTTTTGAAGAGGGTTTCCCAGTAGAAGAGACCCAAGAAGAGGGTTTTCCAAATATGATGGAAAATACCCTAGAGGTAGTTCTGGATTTCCAACATGCAGACATTGATGAACAAGAAATTCCTGAAATTCCTGAAGAAATTCGTGAAGAAATTCTTCCTCTTGTCAAAATCCAAGAAGTCGTTCAATCTATGGTTCCCTTACAGGTACAACATCCTCACGAAGTTGAAAACAAGGTCAGTATCTTCGAAAACAATTTTACCTTTATGGATTTATTTTTGAAAGACAACTGCTTAGATTTATTTTGAACACGAATAGGTGAAGGATGCCAAAAAGACCAAACCAAAGAAAAAGCTTTCTTTCTCTCCAAAGGAAAAGATTTCTGAGTCAGAAACACGGCGTTCACCAAGAACCAAACCAGCACCACCAAGAACCAAACCAGCACCACCAAGACCACTCAAGAAAGGAAAGAAAAAGAATACTTCTAAAGCGAAGTCATCAAAGGATGTTGAGAAAGAGATAGTATATTCAGATGGATTTGCGTTGTACAAGTAAGTTAACAAATGCTTACTTAGTTTACAAAAATTTACTTTAATGTTGTGATTGTTGTCTATCCCTCTGTTTGAATATTGAAATTGTTATCCAAATGTTTAAATTATTGCACTGCAAGGTTGTGATTGTTTTCTTCCCCTGAGCTTGAATATTGAAATTGTTATCCGAATACTTAAACAATTAACTGCAAGTTTGTTATTGTTTTCTTCTCCTGAGTTTGAATATTGAAATTGTTATCCAAATATTAAAATAATTCACTGCAAGGCTGTGATTGTTTTCTTCCCCTGGGTTTGAATAATGAAATTGGTTTCCAAACCACGTGTTAATGACCTCATATATGTTAATTAATTGTTTCAGGAAAGAGAACAAAAGCCTTTTCAACATTAAGAAAAATGAGAAGGTACCACACAAAATAGAGAGGCTGTTGTATGGAAACTTTGTCAACTTAACCGGACAAGCAAAGAGTGGTATGAAAACAGAGCAATGGTGGCAAGTGATGAAGATTCAGATGGAGAAGATGTGGATGTTCAGCAGTTTGTTTGTGAACCGAGATCAAAAAACAAAGTTGAAGAAAAAGATGAAGATGAGGTGGAAGAGGATGAAGAGGTGGAAGAAGAGGATGAAGATGTGGAAGAAGAGGATGAAGATGATGAGCTTTCACATCATGGAAATGCCACAAGTGCCTTTATCAGATTTCAGTAAGTTGTTTTTTTTTGTTTCAATGATTTTTTTTTAGTTTGAATTGTGTTTGACAATGTTTTCAAGGTCTCTATTATTTTGTACTAACAGGATAAAATTTATTTCTCTGTTTTCTTTTTGTTTTTGTAGAAATGTGAGGATGTATAGTTTGAAGAAGCAGAACCCTAATTTGAAGATGACGATGGACTTCAAAGATGATATCTTGAGAGAGTGGAAGTCTATGACCTTGGATCAACAGCAGCCTTTTCTTCGTGGTGCTGCTGTAGAAAAGAAGAAGAAGGAAATGATGGAACAAATGGAGGAAGTCAAGGACAAGAAGAGGAAGAGGAAACAAGTTAAGGATAAAAAGAAGGTGAATGAGAGGAAAAAACTAAAAAACCCCGCCGGTGTCAGAGCTACCTATCACTTCCGAAAATCAAGGATTTTTATCAAAAAATGACCAAAGAGCAGCGAGCCTGGATGTATGAGGTGGGTCTTGGTGGTTTGGAGCATCTGCAAATCACAGGGACTCCTGAGGAATTCAACAAATTCATCTACAATGCTTTTGAAGTAGATGGATACTTGACGGCGCATGGCCGGTCGCTCAAGATCACCGATGAGATTGTCGGTTGGCTGCTCGGTATAAGTTGGGAAGGTGAGATTTTCAAACCTGAGCCAACTGATAAAGAGGCTCAGCTAATCGGCCAAAGTATCGGACTTGTGGAACCAGTTACGTCGGTTGAATCGTACATGAGGTGGTTTGCTGCTGAGGAGAATAGGGAGATTCTGACGGATGATTGGAAGCGCAGGGCGGTTGCGTTTGTTCTTGGATGTTTTGGAATGCCGCAAACTCGGCAAGGTGTTAGGTCCACACTAGCTCGCTATGTGGTGGATCTTGAGCACCTCAAAAAGGTGAACTGGGCTGCAACATGGCTTCATCACTTCCAAGAACAGCAAACCAATGTGCAGAAAGGGAAAAGCATCCGCGGCGGGGGATGTATTTTGATCCCAATGGTAAAGATTACTAAAACTGTTTTCAGATACTTATTAATGTTGTTTACAAGCTTACTGTTTCCTTCCTTCACCTTACAATTGTTTTCACTGTTTATGTAGCTTCTGTATTTAGAGAAATTCTGCCCGAAGCTGCTGAAAAATCCTGATGGGTGTGAAAACCAGGATGCTAGTCCGAGGCTTCAATTTTGGACCACTGAACTTGTTGCAGAGAGATGGAAGTTTGTGCAACAAAACCCAGATGTAAGTATCTACTGAAAATTTACAATTGTTATCAATCTGTTGAAATAGTTAACTTTGAAGTAATTGAATGTTTCTGCTTTTGTTGGTTATATAGTTGAAGCTTAGGAGACTCGAGGAGCCTGTCAAGGAGGAAAAAATCTACGAGAAGTTTGTGCAACAAAACCCAGAACTTCAAACCAAAGATGTTGAAAAAATCTTTGAGAAACTTTTCGAAAAAATTTCCATGAAGCAGCTGGCGGCGGAATTGCACAGGTTGATCAAGTCTGAAGGAGAAAAGGAAGATGAGGAAAAAAGAAATGTTGAGAAGGAGAAGGAGAAGGGGAAGGAGAAGGAGAAGGATAAGGAGATGGGTAAGGATGAGGAGGGAGAGAGCGAGGAGGAAGAGAAAGAAGAAAAGTTTAAAACTCCCATTCAAAAGAGGAGAAAACTGGAGGAAGAGGAGGTCAACAGTCCCAGTGGGCAAACAAACCAAGACACACAGGTACGCAAACAAACATTTGTTTACTATTTCATTAAAGGTGTTCTGTAAACACTTACAAATGTTGTCTCTGCTGTTATCATTTTAGGTGGCTTCAAATTTACCACCAAAGCCCTTTCTCGTGTCTGGTTCTCCGAAGCTACGAGGGAATCTAGTGGGAAATGAATGGGGAAAGGCTCTTCACATTATCAGACGGTCTCCTCGGGGTCATGGTGGGGCCTTGAAGAAGAGGCCGTCAGCTGGATTTACCTACCTTCCCCAAATGCCCACCGGTGACGAGTGTTTTCTTCACTACTACCTCACTTACAAGTACGAGAGTGAATACAGCTTGCAGGACGCTAAAATTCCTAGCGAACTATATACGTAAGTTTTATTTAAGACACATTAGCGTTCAAGTAAAACTTAAATGTTTTAAAACATTAGTGATACTTATTTACATTTCATGCAGTGAGGAGGTGGTGAGAATAGGGAAGATGACTACTCTGTCAAGGGGAAGCTCGTGGCGACTCCGCCAAGGTGAATGGTTCGACAACGACGTAAGTATTTTGCTCTCGGTATTGAAGAATGTTATCAAACCCATGAAAAAGTTTTCTTGTGACTGTGAAGTCATAAAATTGACTTTTTAATCACTCAGGTCGTTGATGGGTACCTCATGTATCTTCATGAAAAAGAGAAGAACCGGCCATACGAAGATAAAAAGAGGATCTGGTACCTGAGCTGCGAGTATTCCGTAAGTTTCCCCCCTCTTCATTTTGATAATTTCATTATATTTAAACATTTTTTTCCATATGGTATAATGAGTTGTTATTCTCTTTCAGTTGGTGGGTAAAGAAAGACCTGGGCTGAAGTTGCACGATGTTTTTTGTGGCGACTGGAGGGAAATGGGCTATGTAAGTGATTTCATTACAGTGGTGTTCTCTGTCTTTACAATTTCTTTCCAGAAATATAACTTTGTTATCTAGGAGGTCACTGATTTTTTTCACTCTAATTTGTTTTATCATAAAATTAGATTGCTGTGCCTTTGAATGTAAAGAACTCCCACTGGCTGATGATGGTCATCAGTTTTGTGGATTTGGAGATTTACATTCTAGACTCTCTGTCCGGGCATGGCTACAGAGAGGAACACATTAAGGCCAAGGTCAGAAGCATGCACACTGTCCTCTCTCGTCACACTGAGTACACAGAAGACATTACCAAATGGTTAATTTGGTATATGAATGATAATGTGCATCAACAGCCAAATGGGTAAAGTTTCTTAGGCTTTACAATTGTTTTCCCATAGTTTGACGTTTTTATTTCTCTCTTTACTCATGTTCTCCAGACTAAACTTCACAGGTGTGATTGTGGTCCCTTCATGTGCTTCTTCATGACGCACCTCAAGGAGTTGGTTCCGAATCCTCGCAAAGATCTCAGAGTCAACATGGACTATGTGAGAATCTGGATTGCAAATGAGATGGCGGATTCAATATACAACGCCCTTAATGAAGAGGTCCTTGACGGGGTGAAGGAGTTGAAGAAGAAGGAGGAACACCTCCGGGAATGGGCATTCTTGTATAGGAAAATTCCTTCAGCGACCTGGTCATCACCCAATTCCCTGAAGAGGAAGGCGGCAAAGGCGAAGAAGAAAACGGCAAAAGTATGAATCTAATTATTTGTTGTCATGTCTGAAACAATGTTTGATTTGTTATGTTTGTTTGAACATTTTTAGTATTCTGGTTTGATGGGGAGGTTATGATCATTTTGATTGTTGTGTTTTGTTGATCTTTTTATCAGAAATTTTTATCTTCTAGAACTTTTGGTTATGTAACAATTTTTATCTGGGCATTTATAGCCTTCTAACTCTCAACTACCAGTTCTCATTGAGTGAAAGACCAAGGAGCCCATCTACCCACATTAAATTCATAAATGCACATTGTGTAGCTAACAAATATTTTCCTTACTTTTACAATTGTTATCCCTGTTGGCTGAGAATGCTATCTGGACATTTATTGCCAACTAACTCCCAACCACCAAGTTTCTTCTTTTATTTCTAGCTCACCAACCACTTCAAATACATACACCTACCCTTTCACTCCCATTCAGAGATTATTTTCTTCTCTCACCCTTACCTCTTCTATTCGTCCTTCCCTCAACAATGTCTCAACATAGTTTCAACTCTAAAACCACACAACACAACACTCCCACTAAAGCTCAAGCCTACACCATAACAATTAAGTTATGGTGTAGGTGGTGTAGGCTTGAGCTTTGTTATTGTAGCCGTAACCCGCTTATTCGAACCGCACATACGCCGAAAACGATGGACGCAACTTGAACAAAAGGTATAGGTCGTCAATGCAAGTATATATGCTGGGAAGACGAATTTCTCAACACGTGTTTTCCTCAAGAACTCCCAAAACGGCAGGAGATAGTAACTACAATCCGTAAGAGACTGGAAAAAGGCGAGCAGGTTTCGAAAACTTAACTATACCTATGTGAAATTATTCTGTTTAGGCCATTTAGTCATTTGTATCGTATTAATTTCATATTAAGCTCACTTCTGCTGATCGTTGATGTTTAACTTTGATTATTTGGTTTCACTGATCTTTTATCAATGATTGTTATCTTTTTATTTCTACTGGTTATCTGCGTTATATCATTTGTTTTCTGCGTTCGTATTAATATTGTCTAATTTTTATCTTTCAAGAAATTTTGTTTTCGGATGCCTTATAAATGTTATCTAGGTCAAAAAAGATTCCCTCCAGGGACCACATTTTTTGTCCGCTAGCGGGTATTTTCGTAATAACCGGGAAGTACCGGCTGAGCCGGTTACTTCCGGACGCACCAAAGTTTTTGCCGCCTGCAACATAGATAGTGAAGGCCCAAGTTACCAGTGCACTACTTGTCGTTTCTGGGTACATCAACAGTGTGCTTCCTCACCGATGATTGTCGTAAGATATGATCTGCACCCTCACAAGCTTAAACTTAACTACTCACTAACACCCAGGAAACATATCAACCGTTTCCGCTGCCACGTATGCAGAAAAGACATAAAACTCTTTACCTGGGCTTACCACTGTGCTGTTGGATGCGGATATTTCACCCACGTCCACGATTGTTCAGATCCCAACAGGTTCAACAACTTATTCCTTTCTACATCATAGCTACTTCTTTTTAATATAGTTTCTTATTCCCTATTATCTATGAATAACATTATTGTTGAGAAGTCCTACATCGGAGATTCAAGAAGAAGAAAAGAGTTAATAAGGAACCCTCAAAACCAATTGTCAAGGAGTCTTCTTCTTGAATATCCGATGTTGGACTTCTCAACACGCCCTCATGTGTGGTATTCTTGGGCTTACACGTGGATCTTTTGTCTGCGCGTGGTGGTGAGCACGTGGATTGTTAGACCATTACCGTGCGTGAGCCGTGACTCTGGTATGATATCATGTAAATAATCCTGGGGTTCCACCTCAAAACCAATTGGCAATGAGGGGAGTAGCTCAGTAGACTTATTAATTGTTTTTCTTCTTCTTGAATTTCTGATGTGGAACTTCTCAACAATTATGTAATATTTCCGTAATTTCACAGGATAATTAAAGAAATAAATCCAGCTCTAGCAGTCCATCTACCAGTTGCTAACGAGTTTGTTAGCTTGGAAACACTGTTTTTCATGGACATAAACCGAGTAGTGGCCAAAGGGTTAGAGGTAGAATCCCAAGATGGGAACGGAGGAAAACATACAAGGAAGATGCTATTTCTTGACCCCTATGAAACTTGTGATAAATGTGTACAACTCCTCTCTCCTCCATGTAAGAATTGCACTCTGTGTAAATGCTTTCTTTCGAAATCTCCTGCAGAGTTGCGAGACCCTTCTCTGTTTGAAGGATACATCTCAATGCTTAAAGATGCAGAGAAACTTGAGGTGGAGATGTGTAATGGATTCGGCATCAATGTTCTTGAGCTTGCATCACTTGTGAAGATAAGCAGCAGTGTCCTTCCATGCTATGTGAAGCACGAGGGTCATAATCATGTTCTCTCAACCACTTGTTTCATGGATCCAGCTTGGTGCAATTCATGTGACAGAGATTTCACGGACTATGGATTTGTATGTAACGTTTGTGACTTCACCCTTTGTACGTATTGTGCTTTGTTGCCTAGATCCGTTAGCAATGGGTACGAAAAGGAGCACGGCTTTAAACTAACATACTATTCCATTGAAGATGTTGAAGAGTATGTTTGTGAAATTTGTGAAGGAGACATAAGGTCAAGTTGGTTCTATCACTGTGTGGAATGCGACCAATCTATTCATCCATATTGTACTTGGAAAATTTGCATCTCGTTTGGTTCATGCGTGAACTCTTATTGGGAGCGCGGAGTTGCTCTCCGCCATGATCTGGTTATGGTTCCAACTATTAAGTTCCCTTCTTTAGGTTGCAAGTTCTGTGATCAGGATGATACCTTTGGGTGCCGCTACTCCGTTTTTGGTGAAAATATGAATGCCCACATGCAGTGTATGTCTCGCGGAGAGATGGATCGATGGCCTGATGAACGTTCTGAACTTCAACGGAGATTCGATTTGTTGAGGAATCAAGAGAAATTTTCTAACTCAAAGTATGAGCCTCTTTGGAAAAGAAGACTGCGTAACTAGGTAAATGCTATTTTGTTTCAGATGAACAATGTACCACGTTTTCAATTGCAGTGCATCATTCATGAAGTTCGGTCATAGTTTTTTTGCTTTAGACCACCTGGGATGTTTAAATGGGGTTCAAACACGGGTGATTTGGACGAGGTGATGGTTCTTTAATGTGTCGTATCCAATCACAGGTCCACCAGCATCACATGTACACAGTCATTATTACCTCTCGAATCCGTTTCAGGGTTTGTTAATTTTTACATTCGAGTAATTTTACATGTCTTTTGCTTTTTCAGTGTCCGTTATTTCAACTTCTCGTTGGTTATGCAAAGTAACTTCAGCACTTCTTGTTGGTGTTTCATATGAAGTTGAGCCAAGAGAATCCCGATTGATTAACTTCCATGGTTGATATAGCTTTTGAATTTCACCGCTGAATTACCTTCAGTTACTTTATCGCCGTGGTGTTTTGAGATAGGGAATTGATTCTTACACCGGTGTTTTTTGTTGGTTACACCGAATTTTACTTGTCAAGACATTATTACCCTTTTTTAATCAATTAGTACTAATTTTTTCATTCATTACGTAATCATTTATTTTAGGCAAGTTTACAGTTCAGATATAATATTTTGGCCATTAATATTTGACATTCTTTTTAGTACATGACGTCTTCTTATGGATCTCCAGGCCTAGCTTTTGATGGAACATAGAATCTCCATCTTCACTGGTTCGTGCTTTCTTCCTAATTTTGTTCTTTTTTATTTTTTATGTAAAAAACATTAACCGAACTATGGGAGATTTGATCTCTCGCCAGTACTGGGTAACTTTTGGGTATGTAGAATGTTTTTTGGGTTGAACCCTCATTACTTTTGAAGCTCTCCCTGAAACAAGGACACGTCCAGTACCCATGGATGGTGCATATAAGTCTTTTCTTTCCAAAGTGAAAAAATAGTGCATCCAATGGGATAGCCTCTTCAAGGACTAACCAAAAAACAAGTGCACGAACCCGAGTATAGTTATTTCTACACAAAAATACTTCCATCGCTCAATTAGTTTTTTCAACACAAAAAATAAACCATAAAAAAACAAGTCACAAAACACGAACCTAGAGTACAGTGAAGAGCGAGATTCTACGTTCCAACAAAAGCAATCCGGAGACCCATAAGAAATCGTCATGTACAGGAAGGAATGTCAAATATTAATGGCCAAAATATTGAAGGTTATTTGAAGTGTAAACTTTCCTTTAAATAAATGATTATATAGCAAATGAAAAAATTACTACTAATTGATTGAAAGGGTCAATAATGTCTTGACAAGTAAAATCCGGTGTAACCAACAAAAAACACCGGTGTAAGAATCAATTCCCTTGAGATATATATATATATATATATATATATATATATATATATATATATATATATATTTCTGCTGGTGTATGGGTTATGATAGTCTGATAGTGGTTGTCTGTGGTTAGCTGTGGTATAAACTCATGATGCTGAGATCTCGAATTTCTGTGCACCACTAGAACTTCTTGGTTCACGTCATATGACCTGATTTCTTAAAACTAGCTTGGTTCACTATCTTCGGGCTCTCAATACCTGGTCATGAGGTTTAGGGTTCAACCCTTGTCCATGAGATTCAGGCTTGGACATGATCTTCTTTCTCTTTCCGCGGATGTGGAATTCATCGAAAGGTGTGGCTTCAAATTTATGGTTGCGTCACACCCTGTAAACGATGTTCAAGAACTCGTGACTTATGTCACAAACATTACGCTTATTTAGCCAAAATTGTTTATTTTGACCTTCAAATCAACTCTTCTGCTCTTTGTAAGAAATGAACATGATGAAGAACACCGCCATACAACCTCCATCAGCGCCAGATAAACCCAGAATCTGGCAAAAAAAATTGGCGACAGTCACCACTATTACAGCCTCCAACTTCGTTTTGGTCTAAGCCTAAAAAAAACCACCTCTGTTTCTACCTCCTTCTAGATCTGTGAAACCATATATAGATTCATCAATAAACAATCTACTGGAGAATTTCCTTTTGTGCAAATATCAAATATATTAGCAGGTTAAGTAAAACGTTATCGTATTGACAACGTTTAGACTTTATAATTAGCTGATTAATAGTTTTATTACTATTAGTTATTTTCTCTGTAAAAAAACAAAAGGGTTTAAGGTCCTACCATATATGGTATGAACCCTAGCCTTCGTCATACTCCCTGAATCAATACAGAGAAAGTTTCTCCATCTTTTTGTTCTTCTTCGTCATTTGTAATATGGTATCAGAGCACCGTTTCGACGCCAAGGCTCATCTCTGTTCCTGCTGTTGATTTGTTGATCCCTCCTCTGGCTCCATAACAATGGCGCACGAGCTACCTCTTACCAGATCTGGAACTGCTGGTTCAACAGTTGATACTACCTCTCCTTATTATCTATCCATTTCAGACAACCAAGGTACGATACTTGTTACTCAGCTTTTGAATGGAGATAACTATGATACCTGGAAACGATCTATGACAGTAGCATTAAAGGCCAAGCACAAGTTGGGGTTCGTTGATGGTTCTATAATAGAACCTGACCCGGGTGATGAATTGTATAAGTTGTGGGTTAGGTGTGACAACATGATAATGTCATGGTTGTTAAATCCAGTTTCAAAAGAGATTGCAAGCAGCATAGTCTATAAATCAACTTCCATGGAGATGTGGCTTGATTTGAATGAGAGGTACTCACAGAAGAATCGACCCCGAGTTTTTCAATTGACAAAGTCAATAGCCATGCTTAGGCAAGGAGAGAATTCTGTGACTACCTATTTCACTAGATTAAGGGCCTTATGGGATGGGTTGTCACAATATAAGCCATTACCTGTTTGTACTTATGGGATTTCGAAGACTTGCAAGTGTAATGTAGTTCAATCCATGGTTGATGCTCAAGAAGAAGATCGAGTTATGCAATTTCTGATGGGTTTGACTAATGTTTATATACCTGTTAGGGATCAAATATTACTCAGTGAGCCCTTGCCCTCTCTTAGCAAGGTTTTTGTAAAACTTGTTCAACAAGAAAGGCAAGCTCAAATCAACACTCAGATTTCCCTATATCTCATTCGCAAATCTATATATACTCTTCAATCCCTTCAATGGAATAGTATGTTAGTTTGAAACCATGCTTCTTGTCGTACTTGTGGCTAATGGATCCAGGCAATAAAATAAAGTCCTCGCAGACAGAGCACTTGTAATGGACACCCTCATCGTCATCATTGTAGACAGAGTAACATAGTGAATCCAGCATTTCTAAATCGACGTGAAGCGTTTGTCCAGGGTGCTTTTGGTGTACCATTTCCATGGACAGATCACCACATTCTTTGTGGAAGTAACAAACTTCTCTTATCGTCGTTGCTCCATCTTCTTTTTCTTCTGTTGGCTCTCCCTCTTCTACAAATGTATAGAATGGAGCTGCATTTATATAATTTGAACAAAATCTGCATGTTTGAAATAGACGATATATAACTTCAACCAAGATCAAATCATCCATTATCATCTCTACGTGTGTGTGCGTGTGAGATTATGAATCTTGAAATTATTTCACAATCCTCCTTGTGCTCTTTGTGGATGGACAGATATAGGAGGAGGCTGTGTTTCATTGCAAACTCAACAACCCAAGAACAAGGCTTAACTGAAGTCAACTCTTCAGTATTTAATTAAAAAACAAAAAGGCTCGCTAGTTGTTGGCATTGATAATAGTTTTTAATGAACAGGGTAATCATATTTGATCTTACACTTATGACAGCACCAAGGGTCTGGCTTCCCTAGTGGGAAATGGGGGCACGAAAGAGGGATATAGTTAGTATCTTAAAAGTGCTACATGATCAGACAAAAAAAAAAAGTGCTACATGCCTACCACTCCGTTTCCTCTCTTCCTATCCCTTTCTATTTCTGTCCGTTCCCTCTCTTCCTACTCCTTTCTTCTTTTGGCATGTTTAACAATGGACAAAGACAAATTTGCCCTTTCAATTATTACCCACCTTTCATCTGTACATACCCTACCCATCTCATTTTTTTCCCTAAAAAAGAAATACCCATTATCACCACCACACATTTCAGTCAAACGGATAGAGAAATTGTTCACAAAAAAGATAGGATAGAGAGAAAGGCATGGCAGAGCAAGAGGTAGAAAGAAAGGAAGAAGAAGGAGATGGAAGAGCGATCGGCGGTGCCATTGATGAAGGGTGGCTCCGGAGCCGTTACACTCCCCTTGGGCGGAGCCACACAAGCCTTTGCCAGAATCGTCGAATTCGCAGGCGGTTCTGCCCCACAATCGGCCGGACCAGCCGGTCGGGCCTGAAAAGAACGCGATTCGCCTTTAAGGAGCTCAAATCCGGTGTTGTCTAGTGCCGGCGGTAACAGGTTGTTGACTCCGGAGGTTGGGCTCTTTCGATCCGGAGTGAACTCTTTCGATCCGAAGGTTGGAGGCGGGTTAGGAGGCCCAAATCTAGTCTTCTCTTCTTCCTCTTCCTTTATATCTTTTTGATTCCATCTATAAATTTTTGATTCAATGTGTAATTTTGTTTAGACATCCTCTCTGTTTAGATCTGTACTTTAAAAGTGTTTGTGGTGGTGGTGGACTGGTGGTGTTTGTGGGGGTGGATTGGTGGTGTTTGTGGTGGTGGTTGTGGACTGGTGGTGTTTGGGGTGTTCGTGTTGTTGGTTGTTTACCAGTATCAAGCAGAGAGAGATAGAAGAGAGAGAAGAGGACAGAGAAAGAAGTGTTGTGGAAGTACAGGGGTAAAATGGTGAAACACAGTTTTTTTAATCTCCGTGCCCTCTCCAAGGGGTAGAAAGAGAGGGGACGGAGTGGTACATGTTTGGGCTGGATTAGCTTCGGACACAAAATGGTGTTTAAAAGCTTGATATGGAGATCAGGTACTTGCAGCTCATTTGGGGCATTAAACTACTTTTCAGTGTTAAAAGATTACGCTGTTTAGCTACTGAGAAAACAGAGGCAACTAAACAAAACATGACACTGAACAGTCATCACACATGTTGGAAGCTCTGTAAGCTCACAAGAGACCATCACTGATTCAACAATGAAAAAGATCAAATTAACCATCTCTGTGGAGATTTTTTTTGGTGAATTACATTAGTTATTTCACTCTTGTGACTAGCTAGAGCACGAATCTGATATATGTTCCCCGTCTTTGACACACGGATAACAGATATCACATATTTTTTAAATCCCATTACCGGGTTTGTTTGGATGAGAGGAAGTAGAGAGGAAATGAAAAGTCAAAAATCCGATATACACGTTCAAACCTCTCCAAACTAAGGAAATAACCGGATTTCCGCCCAAGAATCTGGAATTCCGGCTTGAGATCTGGATTTCCGGATTTTTGGTCGGAAATCCGGTTTTTTTCTTGGCAAATTTCGGATTTCTTAAGGTAATTTGTATCAGTTGGAGAAATCTTCCGTGAATGTTATTCAACCTTCAACATGTGTAAATAGTGGTTACAAACAACTCCTACTAATTACAAATATAGTCCTCAAATAAGTGAGGTATATACAAAAACGTCCTACGACTATTACTCCCCCGCAGTCGAAACTGTAGGCGCGCCAATACTGAGACTGGATCGGAAGTGCTGGAACAAGGGCCGAGGGAGACCCTTGGTGAAGATGTCGGCGTACTGATAATCAGCAGGAATGTGCAACACGCGAAACAGACCCAAACGAACCTTCTCACGAACGAAGTGTAGATCAATCTCAACATGCTTAGTACGCTGATGCTGAACAGGATTACGAGAGAGATAGACAGCACTCACATTGTCACAATACATGACAATGGCCCGAGGCGGGGTGACATGAAGCTGAAGAAGCAAGTTCCGGACCAAGCAGAGTTCGGATACGGCGTTAGCAACACCGCGATACTCAGTCTCAACACTAGAGCGAGAGACCGTGGCCTGTCGCTTGGACGACCAACTAATAAGATTGTCTCCGTAGAAGACACAGTAACCTGAAGTGGAGCGGCGGGTGTCTGGACAACCAGCCCAATCAGCGTCAGTGTAGGCGGTGAGGGAATCAGCAGCTGAGGCAGAGAGCCGGAGACCATGCTCAAGGGTCCCATTGATGTAGCGCAAGATACGCTTCAGAGCATGAAAGTGAGGCTCACGCGGGTCATGCATGAAGAGACAGACCTACTGAACGGCATACTGGATGTCCGGTCGAGTGAATGTGAGGTACTGCAAGGCCCCAGCAAGGCTGCGGTATAATGTAGGATCATTAAACGGTGGACCAGATGTAGCTGTGAGTTTACTTCCTACCTCAACAGGGGTGGCAGTAGATTTACAGGTCGACATAGAGGTACGACGAAGAATGTCGGTCGCATACTGATGCTGAGACAAGAATAGGCCGGACGAATCACGGGTGACAGCAACGCCCAGAAAGTGATGCAGATGGCCCAGGTCAGTCATAGCAAACTCTCCAGAGAGCTGGGAGACAATCTGATCCAAGACAACCGGAGACGACCCAGTGATGACGATATCATCCACATAGAGCAGGAGGTAGACGATGTGCGAGCCACGACTGTAGACGAAGAGAGACTCATCACACGAGCAACCAGAGAAACCGATAGTCTGTGTGAGGACGGTGGCAAATCGCTGAAACCAAGCACGGGGAGCCTGCTTCAGACCATATAAGGATTTGCGTAACCGGCAAATAAATTCAGGATGGCGTGTGTCGCGGTAGCCAGGGGGCTGGTGCATGTAAACTGTCTCAGAGAGATCACCATGAAGAAAAGCGTTCTTGACAACCAGCTGACGGATAGGCCAAGGGCGTATAACGGCAATGCTGAGAACAGTACGGATGGTGGTCGATTTGACAAACGAGCTTAAAGTCTCCTCAAAATCGATCCCAACCATCTGGGACTTCCCATTAGCAACCAATCGCGCCTTATAGCGCTGCAGACTACCATCAGCGCGAAACTTGTGGCGGAAAAGCCACATAGATCGCAGAACATTGGCCCCTGCCGGGTGAGGAACCAGATCCCAAGTGTGGTTCGTAACCATAGCTCCAAACTCATCATCCATGGCCGCTTTCCAGTGAGGATCCGACAAGGCTAGGATGGGGGATTTGGGAAGGGGCGAAATGGGGTCTGGTGGCTGGGCTGCTAAAGTGAGACGGGTGACTGGTTTGACGATGCCATGCATGGATCGGGTGGTCATATGAGGAGATAGATGAGGAGGAGAAGGGGCCACTGGGCTCGGTGTGGGTGACTGAGGGGGGTCAGGCAACATAGGCACAGAGGGTACAAGAGGAGGGCGAGTGGACACAGACCGACGAACGTAGTGATGGAAAAAGGTTCCACAAGGGTCCTGGACGGGGAAAGCTGTGTGGGTTCCCGAGTAGGTGCGGGTGGTGATGTGGATGCCCTAGGAGGGGTGGATGAGGGAGTGTGTGCCACAGGGTTATGAGCACGATGAGTGAAAAGGGGAGACGGAAGACTGTCATCGGGATCAGACGTCCTGTGGACAGAGGGAGACAGAGATCCACGAGTGGAGAAAGGAAACACCGTCTCATCAAAGGTGACATGACGGGAAGTGTGAACTCGACCGGTACTCAAGTCTAGACACCTGTACCCACGATGATTAAGAGGGTACCCCAGAAAGACACATCGAACAGAGCGTGGTGCAAGCTTGTGAGGTGAAGTGGCAGAGAGGTTCGTGTAACACAAGCATCCGAACGTGCGGAGATGCTCATAGGATGGTGAGCGATGGTAGAGGGAAACTGTAGGAATATTGTTGCCAAGGAATTTGGTGGGAAGAATGTTATGAAGGTAGACAACAGTCAGAATAGACTCAACCCAGAAAGAGGCTGGAAGGGAGGCCTGAGCTAGGAGGGCACGACTGATGTCATTGATTCGACAAATCATGCGTTCAACTTTGCCATTTTGAGATGACGTCTAAGGACACGCAAACCGGAAGACAAGTCCATGAGCAATGGCGTGAGAGTGAAAAGAGCCATTATCAAATTCTCCGCCAAGGTCACATTGAAAAGTTTTGATGGGTCGCTCAAATTGAGTTTGTACGAAGGTAGTAAATTGTTTAAATTTTGATATCGCTTCGCTTTTCTGTTTAAGGGGGAAAACCCAGAGAAAATGGGTATAGTCATCTAATAGTAGTCGGTAGTATTTGTATTGCGATTTGCTTAAGACCGGAGATGTCCATAAATCACTGTGAACAATGTCAAATGGACTAGAAGTAGAAGAAGTAGATGGTGAAAAAGGCAAACGCACGTGTTTATTAATTTGACAAGCATGACAAAGAGGTTTTGAATTATGCGTGCTACAAGAGATGAAATGACTACTACGAAGCGAATCTAAAACTAGACGCCCGGGATGACCAAGGCGGTTGTGCCAAACTGAAGAAGGAAGAGCAGCAAAAGAGACAGCAGACGACGGTGGTGGGACAGACTGGAATGGATAGAGATCACCCGAACTGTTGCTCCTCTGTAAAAGAGCTCCCGATCGTAGGTCCTTTATAGAAAA
Source organism: Linanthus parryae (assembly GCA_023055425.1). Classification (NCBI taxonomy): domain Eukaryota; kingdom Viridiplantae; phylum Streptophyta; class Magnoliopsida; order Ericales; family Polemoniaceae; genus Linanthus; species Linanthus parryae. The sequence goes on from JALGPY010000002.1 coordinate 9,062,784, forward strand.
ACCAAAAGGATCAAACTCAAAAGAAACATTGTTGTCAGTAGTGAATTGATGAACAGAAACTAGGTTTTTGATAACTTTTGGGGTGAGTAAGACATTTCTAAGGTGAAGGGAACGGGAGTTGGTGGTAAGGGTGTGATTGTCCGATCCTTTCACAGGAATGCTCGAGCCGTTTCCCACAAGTATGTTTGGAAAAGGACAAGATGACGAGAGAGAGGAGAGTATACCTGACTGCGAAGTGAGATGAGCAGATGCGCCGGAATCAAGATACCAAGTCTGATCCGGAATTGAGTGTCATGCCAGAGAAGTGAGATCCCAAATTAGTAGCAGTCGGGTAGGCAGAAGTAGATGTGAGGCCCTGCTGTCGCGCAGCCGGTGGTGGGCCGAGAAGGCCAGTAGGGCTGAGCCGAGGAGTACTCCAACCCGGTGTCGGGGAATGGGGGCCCGACTGGGATGAAGAGGCGGGACACCACACCCACCTGCCCTGCTGATGGTGCGGTTGAGTGCAACTGCGTCCTTTCCGACGAGACTGACGACGACGACCATGCTGGATTTGCGGTGACGTCGTAAGAGGGGTGGCGGCTGTCTGACGAGATCCTTGATACGCCGCCATTGCAAGCTAAATAAATTTCTAACTTTATAACCACAAAACACAACCAATCAAACAGTACCAAGAACGATATTTAAACAACAAATCAAAAGACAAGGCAAGCCACTGATCTTGCTGAAGCAGCCACTGAAGCAGCGGAAGCGTGGTGGGCCCATAACCCACAGGTCCTAGGATCGAAACCTGGCTATTTGTTGGTATTTTTAACCAAATGTGTGTTGGTTCAGTGGTAAAGTAGTTAAATTTCTTGCATGAGATCACAAGTTCAAATCATACAACCTCAAAAAAAAATTTCTTTTCCAATAATCTACAATAATCCACAGTATCCAAACACTACAAATAAAAGGAGATTTTAAGCTCAATCTCTCACTTATTTCAGCTCATCCAGCAGCCCCACCATATTCTTGGGACAAACCCTTCATAAGGCCTCCTCATGGTAAAATGACCAAGTTTGAGGCAAGCAATACAGCCCTACACTACAAGGCAATCAGTTACAGTGTTGCTAAGAAATGGAAGAGATCTAAGAGATGATACCTCTGGGTTAGGGACACCAAATTGAGAGGGGGCGATGTACGGTGAGGATCGATGCAAATTCGACGCAATCTACGAATCTCACAGCACGTACATACCCTTCCATTGCTCCGCTCCAAGGTAACCATCGCCATGGGCATAGTTTGCTTCTTCATGAATCTTTAGGGTTAGAAATCCGCAGTTCGAAACCCTAAATCTCAATTCACAATCATCAATCAATCGAACAGCCAACTATTACATTAACTGAGAAAGATAGAGATGAAGTTTCCGGCCTAATGAATATGATGAACCCGTATTCTCAAAAAGGATATCACTCTCTCTTTCTTCCTAATCTGACTTTTTGACTCGTATCTCGGCTTTGACCGGATGATTTGGATAGCAAAAATAATACGGTTTTTAATAATTTTTTCAACGTATTTTAGAGCAACTTTTACTCTACAACATCATGAAATGATTATCAAAAAATTGCATTTGCTTGCTATTCAAATCACCGGGTCAAAGTGACCAAGTGAATAGTGGCAAAAGTCAAACTGGGAAGAAAAAGCAGGGACATACTGGTATATCATGACCCGTAATGAGCTCCTCTAGTTTTTTTATACGCATGACATTTTTTTAGGAAATAGTACTAGCCGTAACTAACTTGCTTTAGAGCCCCCCTTAAAAAACAACGATGTCAGTTCTTTCGGCGAGGGTGACGGTAGGCCACCCTTCGGTTCTTTCGGCGAGGCATTTTCTTCATTTTGTCAAGGGCACTATTGAATTTCTTAAAAGATAGGAGTTCTAAGTTTTTTTCGGAATGAGGGTGCGGCATGTGCCCTTCCGGGCCGCACTCTAAGTCTCTAACTCCGCCCTCGAAAGGATTAAGGATGAAGCTACTCTTAGTTTTGCAAACTGTAGTACGTCAAAGACCAATAGGTCTACCGTTTTTGAGGCTCATATGGCAGCCAAAAACTCTCCACACAATCACTTACCGGCGTAGTGGAGGGTGCATGTTTGAGTTCTTAGTCTCCATTGCCTTTTCAAAGGTAGCAAGGTAGTTTTTCCCTTATTCTAGCAAATTTTCAACCGTTTTAGCTACTCCCCTGTTGTTTTTGTTACCTCATACTTCTCACAACAAAATGCAAAAAGTATTCCTATATTCATTCTTCACCTTGCTAAACGTTTTTGGGAACCACAAACCGAAAGAACCAAATCTTCTTTGTGGGAACACTTCAGCAAATGCTAATTTTCACTATTTCTCCGTGGACTTGCACCTCTAAAATATATGTGATGCGTCTTCGAGCTGCCTAGCCCCTTTTTCGGAGGCTGGAAGCCCGATTAGAGTACTTTTGTACTGGATTTGTAACAAATTGAGCCGAGACGCCCATTAAAATGGACCAGTTTACACTACAAGAAAGGTAACTCATCAACATGGGCCGAATTTGAAGTACTCGGGTCTGCTGTTATGCGTTCTTCAGTTTTGGTGCATATGGTGGGAACAAGGTCAGGCAGGTCTCGTTTTGAAACGGGTACTTGGGGTGTCAATTTTAAAACGAGCGTGTTTTGGGTTTAGTTTAGATTTTTCCGACCCGAATAAGGTTATTTGAGTGAAAATGTCTACCGAGGTCGTTGGGGTTTCGGATCCAAACAAGAAGAAGAAGAAGTAGTAGCAGCATGGTTTCTTTGTTCGTCTGCCCTCTATCTATAGTGTTGTTGCGATCCAGAGCCCCAAATCAATGAACTCAGTTGGGTAGATTTCTTACCATCTCCACCAGAGTTAGGGGTTGGTTTGTTACTGCCGGATGAATTCAAACCTGACTTTTAGCGCTATCTGCCGCGAGCTCTGGACTCATTAAACATCATGTCAATCACTCAAATCTCCCTCTCGAAGATAGATTCTACAAGCCAGCCAATATGCGGGTAAGTCGTAGTATAAAACCCTAATTATACACACACATTATCAGATAATGAGCTATAAAGTATCATGATATATATTTTAGTTTTAACCCCCTTTACTTAATTAGTTGATGTAATTAGGTTGGCTTACTAGCTGTTTTTGATTACCTCATTAGAATATGCTTTGCTGCTGCTATTTGCTTATCAATTAATCTGATTTCATACACTAGAAGAAGGTTGCCGCATGTTTGCTTGCTTGCTTGCTCCCAAAAAAGATCCCAGCGAAATCTCGAGTTTACATCACATTTCTTTCTCTATTATCTAAGAGGGATAGCACATAACAGAAGATAATTTCGTTGATTCCTTTCTTTCTAAATGATGCTCAGAAAGCAAGTTAACTTTGTGCAGTGTTGACTGCTATATAGTAGTACTCATGTCTACCGTCCAATATCTAAGGCACGTCCAAGAAAATAAAAGAGATAATTGTCACTTGTCTACAGCCTACTATCAAAGTCACCCGTTACAGCAAATTCTCAAAATTACCACTAACAGTGCCATAAATACTTGTACCCAACAACCCAAATTGCTCGAGCAGCTTACGTAAACCATACTATGTTCCATCCACATAGATGGTTGAGGGAACTTCTGGTTAGATCCGAGATTCTCTAAACGGCCAATAGATTTTTGGTTCTGCTTATATATACACGGCCCTCTGGTCAACATGGTGCTACTAGTTTCCTGTGGTTACTGCAATCTTTTCAGTTCACTCGAATTTGAGAAAATTTCTCATTAACTGAAGACGTGTTCATTTCTGTACACCATATCAACCACGTGAACATATTTAATCAAATAATGAATCACAGTTTTCCAGTGTCTTTACGTGCCATACACAATTATGGGTTGTCTAGAGAATTTGTCCCAAGCTTGCTGATGCCTCCTCAACAAGTGTCGGTTTGAGGAGTTAGATTGTTCTCTCGGCTTCTCAACATAGCAACTATCTGAAGGAGCTTTTCTTCTTTTTCGGGCCACCTCATGATCTTTATCCTGGAACTGAATAGCAAATGACCTGGAACTGCATTGCGATCTTCACTTATGTATGAGTAGCGACACCCAGAGATATCTTCCTGTTTACATGTTGAGCAAGGTTCCTGAAGGGCCTTAGCTGTTGGAAGCGAACAGTTAGGTTAAAACCATCATCACGGCCTTTGGAAAACATAGATCCAAATGAACCAAACTTCTGACATGAATTTTCCGAATGCACCTTGGATGGATCGATTGGTCGCAGTCCAGACAGTGATAAAACCAGGCAATGGTTTTTTCGTACCTGTGGCTAATGGATCCAGGCAAGAAAGCACAGTATGTGTCAATGGTAAAGTCGCAAATATAACATCTGAATCCATAGCCTTTGAATTCATTATCACATGCATCACGCCATACTGACTCCATGAAACAAGTGGTTGTGAGAACATGATTGTGAACCTCGTGTTTAACATATCATGGAAGGACACTGCAGCTGATCTTCACATCTAATGTATCCTCCCAAAATCTCATGCCAAAGCCATTACAGTTTCGCTCAAAGTACTCAGCATCTTTAACCATTACATAGCAGCCCTCAAATAGCGAATGGTTTCATAACTCTGCAAGATACTTTGGAAGAAAGTATTACATAGAGTGCAGTTCTTACATGGCGCAGTGAGGATGTTTTCACATTTATGACATGTTTGATTTGGGTCAAGAAATGAATATCGCTTGCGCACACCTAGTTTTACGTCCGTAAAAAGTAGTGTAGCTAGGTTAGCAGCTGGTAGATGGGCAGAAACAGCTAAAAGAACCTTAGAATGGAATTCGTTAGTTGTCCTGTAGCATAATGCAGAATAGGGATAACAAATATCATAAGAAGAGTTGGCATAGAGAGAAACAAGGGTTGTTACCTTTTGGGATCCGAACAATCGTGAATGTGGATGAAATATCTACATCCACCAGCACACTTGTAAGCCCAGCTGTAGGGTTGTACTTCTTTTCTGCAGATGTGTCAGCGCAAAGGCTTTTTATTTTCTAAGGGTGAGAGTGAGTAGGTAAGTGTAAGCTTGTGAGGGTGCCATTCGACTCTCGTAACTATCAAAGGTGCTGAAGCGCACTGTTAATGTACAAAGAAACGACAAGTGGTGCACTGGTAAGTTGGCCCGTCACTATTTATTCTGCAAACACCATATGCAGAGGATGCTTTGGTATGTATTAGATATATCAGGGTGTATTTATGTCTTTTTCATGTTTTTTAGTGTTTGGGCCTTCATGGCATTATGAAAAAATTTGAGGGTGATGATGTAATTAGGCTATAATATATATAGCCTCCTTTCTGTATTGTTTTGGATTATCAATGAAACATTTCAATTTTTCCCTCTTCTTCTTCCATTTCAACATGGTATCAGAGAGATGAAATCAATTCACGCTTTTCTGATCTAGATCTTCAATCCTCTTTCCGATCGGTCTTCATCACTGATCTCTCTTCTCCGCTCTTCACATCAATTCGCCGTTTCTATTTCGATCCATCCTGATGTCCACTTTGGAGGATTCGCCGATTGGATCTCAAACTCCGCAATCGATGAATGTCAATTCAGCTTCGCCGTATTTTCTAAGTCACTCAGAATCGCCAGGTATCGTTCTAGTTTGTCAAGTTCTTACAGGAGAAAATTATAATACCCAGAGTCGATCGATTCTTGTAGCTCTCAAAGCAAAGAAAAAATTAGGTTTTGTGAATGGATCACTACCAGAACCTGATATAGATGATCCGCTGCATGAATATTGGTCTAGATGTGATAATATGGTGATTTCCTGGCTTTTGAATGCTGTTTCTAAGGATATATCATCAAGCATTGTGTATCATGAAACTGTTGTATCTATATGGAATGATCTCAAGGCTAGGTATTCTCAGAAGAATTTACCTAGAACTTTTCAAATGTCTACTGCTATTGCTGATCTCAAGCAGAATGATATGTCTGTTAGTGGTTACTATACAAAATTGAAGTCATTATGGGATGCAGTATCCAACTACAAATCAATTCCTACTTGTATATGTGGAGAACTCAAGGATTGTTCTTGTCAAATTGTGTCTTCTGTCTACGTTACCTGGACTTGGGTACGGGTGTCATGTCGGGTGTGTATCCGAGGATCGGGTTTGCCTTTTTGTTGAAATTTAGGGTTCGGGGACTCGGCTGAAAAGTACCCAAAATTTGGACACGGGTGCGGGGATGTGTATGTTATTCTATTTATGTGTATCCATTTTAGTACAGATAAGGATTCCAATGATATTTTATATCATGTCAAGGACCATTCTGAAATAAAAGAACTATACAATGAGCTTATTATCAATAATGATGTTTTCTTTGGGCTTGGACAAGATGAATAATAAGGGACCTGATAATATATATTACATTTGGGCTATTAAACATAAGAAGCCCAACAAACTTATTATATGTAACTAATAAAACAGATGAAGCCCAGTCCAAGTAATATCATATAATCATAACCCAAGTGAAATTAGGGTTCGAAGTATAACACGTGTACGACGAGGAAGAAGACGATGTGCAGAAATCAGATGGTGGAGACATGGATGGAAGTTCGACGGTTCAAAGCGATGGTCGACTGAAAGAATAGAGTGGTCGTTGGTTGTTTGAGATGAGGATTGACAGAGAGCCGCGTCCATGAGTAAGACGACCGGATCGACACGGAATCCATACCCGCACCCGGGTCGGATCGTATCGACCCGGGTACTTTGGCGGAAGTGACGAGTCCAAGTAACGTAGGCTTCTGTGATCAAAAGCTATGAACAAGAGTGTATTCTGAAGTTTCTAATGGGGCTAAATGAGAATTACACACCAGTTAGAGATCAAATTCTTCTCACAGAACCTCTACCTGATCTATTATCAGTCTTCTCTAAAGTGGTACAAAAAGAGAGGCAATCTGAAATTACAGGTCATCATACTGCTCCAGCTCACAATATGGCTATGTTGGCTAATAATGCTCATTCTTCTTTCAATCCAAGTGTTGGATATGACAATGCAAGACCTCCAGTTCTCAGTAATGCAGCTGGAAGTTTTAACAAGTCTGGGGGTAAAGGTAGACCACAGTGCACATATTGTGGTTGGCCAGGACACACTAAGGAGAAATGTTATAAGTTACATGGCTATCCACGTGGTTTCAAGTTTAAGAAGAATGCAGGGCAACAAAATTTTGCTTCTTCTGGTATTCTTTCCTCACCAGTTTCAAGAGTAAACAATGTGCCAGCTTCTTCACCTGGATATGGGGAATTTTCGAAGTTCAACAATTGTCAACAAGATCAAGTCACTTTGTCTCAACAAGAATGTGCTCAGTTAATCAAGCTTTTAGGAGATAAGATGGGACAATCATCTCTCTCACACAGTTCTTATAATATGGATACAGCTTCATCCTCATCCTCTTCCATGCCAGAATCACCATTTCACACATACTTTTCAAGTATAACTAAGGCATATACATCTAGTGGAGTTGTTGATACTTTTTCATTTGCATCTTTGCTATCCCATGATGACACACATGAATGTGCCTGGGTCTTAGACAGTGGAGCCACTGATCACATGTGCTCCTCTTTAATCTATTTGATTCCTATGTTTCTGTCACAATTACTTTTGTTCATCTTCCTACTGGAATCTCTGTTCCAGTCACACATATTGGCAGTGTTACACTCAATCCATCTTTGAAATTACAAGATATCCTTTGTGTGCCTACTTTTCATTTTAATTTGATTTCCATCTTCAAATTGATATCTACTCTAAAGTGTTCTTTCATTTTTTCTGAAGATGGATGTAAGATTCAAAACACTACTGACAACACTATTCTTGGTGAGGGGGTTAAGAAAGAAGGACTTTATCTGTTGCAGTCTTACAATTCACATTCTTCTATATGTGCTGCAGTTGTTACCCCAAAAGTGTGGCATCATAGATTGGGTCACCTTTCTGATCAAAAATTTTCTCTTGTTTTCCCTACTTTCTTCAAATAAAACAGCCATGTTTCATCTCCTTGTGATGTTTGTCACTTTGCTAAGCAAAAGAAACTTTCATTTCCCGTTTCTACTAGTACTTCTCCTCACCTGTTTCATCTCATACATTGTGATACATGGAGTCCTTACAAGGTTATGTCTCATGGAGGATATAGATATTTTCTCACCATTGTTGATGATTTTAGCAGCACCAATTGGGTATATCTCATGAGATCCAAATCTGAGGTGTCTTAATTAATTCACACTTTTCATAAATTGATTCTAGCTCAGTTTGGTTTTTGCTATCAAGGTTCTTAGAAGTGACAATGCTCCTAAATATGATTTACATTATTTTTATTCTCATCATGGCATTGTTCACCAACTTTCTTGTGTTGAAACTCCTCAACAAAACTCTGTTGTTGAAAGGAAACGTCAACGTTTGTTGAATGTTGCCAGATCCCTAAAATTTCATGGGGTGAATGTGTTCTAACTTCAGCTTATTTGATAAATAGAACTCCTTCTGCAGTTTTACAGAACAAGTCCCCTTATGAAATTCTTTATCATAAGGCTCCTTCTTATGATCATTTGAAAGTATTAGGTTGTTTATGTTACTCTTCTACTTTGTTACAAGGAAGAAAAAAGTTCTCTCCAAGGGCTACTAAGTGTGTTTTTCTTTGATATCCATTTGGGGTTAAAGGATACAAAGTCTATGATTTAGACACACACAAAATTACAGTTAGCAAAATGTTGTTTTTTATGAAGAAGTGTTTCCTTTTCATACTTCTTCATGCACTGTTTCTCCTACTGCTTCCATTTCTGTGCCACAACCTGATAATGTGATTGCTGTTCCCACCACTACTGCTACTCCAGTTCCTAGTCCTGCAGAGTCAGGGTCTCATGAAGTCTTTGATGCTCATGTTTCTTCTCTTGAATCTTCTTTACCAAATGCATTAGTAAGACACTCCACTAGGCCTAGAAAATTGCCATCTTACTTGCAGGATTATGAGTTGCCTACAAAGAAGTGTCATACTGTCAGCAGCACTCCTCATGATCTAGCTGCTTATATGGGTTTTGACAGTCTCTCAGCTGAGCATAGAGCTTATCTAGCTGCTGTCTCTACTGTTACTGAACCATCTACCTATAAGGAAGTTGTGCAGCACTCAGAATGGAAACTTGCTATGCAACAAGAGCTGGATGCTCTTATAAAGAATGACACTTGGTGTTTTGTCTCCCTGCCACCTGGTCATCACCCCATTGGTTGTAAATGGGTTTATAAGGTGAAGCATCACTCAGATGGGACTACTGAGAGGTATGAAGCCAGATTGGTGGCTAAGGGTTACACTCAAACAGAGGGATTGGACTATTTTGACACTTTTTCCCCAGTAGCTAAACTAGCCACTGTGAAATGTGTGTTGGCCATTGCTGCAGTTAATGATAGGCATTTGTTGCAATTAGATATCAACAATGCTTTTCTGAATGGTAATCTTCATGAAGATGTTTTTATGGAAGTTCCTCTGGGTGTTACTCCTCTATCCAATAATGTGGTTTGTAAACTAAAAAAGTCACTCTATGGTTTGAAGCAAGCTAGCAGACAATGGTTTGAGAAATTTTCTTCTACCCTTCTTTCCATGGGTTTCACACAATCAAGGGCTGATCATACACTTTTCACTTTAAAGAGTAAGTCTCATTTTGCTGTTCTTCTGGTCTATGTGGATGATATAGTGCTAGGAGGTGATGATTTGTCTTTTCTTCAGTCAGTTAAGGCTCAATTACATACTCATTTCCAGCTCAAGGATATTTGTGACCTGCATTTCTTTCTTGGCTTTGAAATTTCCAGAACTTCTGAAGGCATTTCTCTTTGTCAGAGAAAATTTGCCTTGGACATTCTCACAGACACTGGTTTCTTGGGTGCTAAATCTTCTTCTGTGCCAATGGATCCAAATTGTAAGCTGAGTGCTCTTTCTGGAGATTTGCTGGATAATGCCACTGCTACTTCTTATAGAAAGTTGATTGGGAGGTTGTTGTATCTTTGTAATAGCAGACCTGATCTTTTTTATGCTGTGCATAGACTCAGTCTGTATGTGGGTGCTCCTAGACAACCACACCTTGATGCTCTTCACAAGGTTTTGAAATATTTGAAAAACACTCCAGGTCAGGGTTTGTATTTTGCTAAGTCCTCTTCCTTACAACTCACTGCTTTCTCAGACAGTGACTGGGCTAGTTGTCCTGATACAAGAAGGTCAACTACTGGTTTTCTGATTTTTCTGGGTGATTCTCTTGTTTCCTGGAGATCCAAGAAGCAGAGCATTGTTTCGAGGAAATCTGCAGAAGCAGAGTACAGAAGTATGGCAGCCACTTCATGTGAGATACTTTGGGTCCAATTTCTTCTTGCAGACTTGCTTGTTCTCTCCACCATTCCTGTTCTTTATTGTGATAGCATTCACATTGCTTCTAACCCTGTTTTTCATGAGAGGACAAAACACATTGAAGTGGATTGTCATCTCATCAGAGACAAGGTTGTGGCTGGTCAAGTGAAGCTCCTTCATGTTGCTTCTAAGCACCAATTAGCTGACATTCTTACCAAGCCTTTGGCTACTGCTCCCTTTCAGTTTTTACTGGTTAAGTTGGGTGTAAATAATCTTTACTCTCCAACTTAAGGGGGGCTATTAGATATATCAGGGTGTATTTCTGTCTTTTTCATGTTTTTAGTGTTTGGGCCTTTATGGCATTATGACAAAATATGAGGGTGATGATGTAATTAGGCTATAATATATATAGCCTCCTTTCCGTATTGTTTTGGATTATCAATGAAACATTTCAATTTTTCCCTCTTCTTCTTCCATTTCAATAGTATGTGAAGAGAACAGTGGGTGTTTGTGAAATTTGTATTCTGAATGTGATGTCTTCATGGCACATATTATACCATCTCCACAGGCAGATCCCCACATTCTTTGTGGAGATAAACTTATGTTTTCCCGCCATCTATTTTAGATTTGTAGTATGGAATTGCGGTTATATCACTAAAACAAAAGCTGCATCCTTGGATAGAAGATTATCTTCTTCGGTTAATATCAGATCATCATACATATCTCTCTTTCTCTCTGTGTGTTTGTGAGTATTTGAATTTTGAAACAAATTTCTCACTATGCTCCTCCTCCTCTTTGTGGGTGAATAGATACTAGAACGAGATTGTGTGAATTCAACAACCCAAGAGCTACTTTATCTGAAGTCAACTCTTCAGTTTTGTTAAAAAAAAAAAAAAAAAGACTTGCTCTTGGTTGCTAATTCCAATATGAAAGTTGTTGGCATTGATGATACTTACTATTTTTATAGTATCTCAGAGATGAAACTGAATAATCACCTAACCTATGATATAATGTTACCCTTATGGACCCACCAAGGGTCAAAATTAAACTATTCACCTATAATCTACCACATTTGCGGCAGGCCTTTACTGGCTTCATCCGAATATGGCTTGCAGCTTTCACTTGGCATTAAACTATTTTTGTTTCATGTTGTTCAGGTGTACTGAGTAACAATCAATAAACCAGATGAGGCGCAACTAAACAAATGATGGCTGATGTCATCGCTTACCTCATACATTGCTGCACACAGAGTCAGTCGTGGCGGGAAATACGTGTGATGACTCAGTCTCTGTCAGCTCAGGATGGTCATGGACCAACTGTGTTAGGTTCATAACAGTGGTTTCCTTTGTGTTTAAATTTTATGTTTTTTATTTCTTCATAATAACTAGATCTTATGAGCATTACAGTAATTAAATTTTTTTTATGTTCTTTCAATAATTTTAGAGGAAGAGATAACAAGCAACTCAGTCCATCTGTTGACCTTCATTTTCGCCAAGAAAGGAAGAAACTCTTTCGTACAGCACTGGAGTTCCAGACCTCTAATCCAGGAGAAGGGGAGGAAATATGAGACCAATGCCACATGCTGTCTGAAATAAAGACATAAATGGCACTAAACAAGCAAGCTAAAGGGAAGGCTCACAATTATATATAGCGATTTGCATAGTTGAATTTGCTGAACGCATGGAAAGCCTAGGCTGCTCAGCTACTATAGTGTTAGTGAAGTAATATGAAGGTTCAAATTTCATGTTGTCCCCCGTGGTAGACGCTACGGAGGTAAGGTACAAGTCCAGTAAATTTATGTGCTTGTTTGCTTTTGGAACTGTTTCACTCATACACTTTCAATTGCTGCTGCCTCATAAAAGGATCCTGCAAAACAAAATTTCTAGGTATGTATGTGGATGAAGAAGCTTCAAACTCAACTGCTTCGCCTGCTTAGACTGGTAATATGAGTTTTGACTTCATTCACCATATGGTATCACTATGAGGTGTTGCCTCCAGTAATTGTAACTCCTGTGTGAGTGGTTCTCCCCGGTTTCACCTCCCAAGTGCATGCTAGCTAGCTAGCAGCAGTACAAGTAAGTACTCTGTCTATGAGGGAGAGCGGACCGCTTTGGGGCGGGCTTGTTGAAAATTTCTTCTTGACCCAATAGGTCCGGGTTGGAGAATGTTCAACTCAAACCCACTTTTTTTTTTTTTTTTTTTTAACCAAATATAACTTATCGACTTGACCCAATTGGGACCGGGTTGAACGGGTATATGTATGTATGAAGAAAATTCCATTTGAAAAAATATGAATTTAGTTAAAATTTAGAATTCCTCCAGGAAAATATTATTAACTTGAGATAACTAAAATTAAGGCGATTATGTGGGCTTATAAAACTTAATTTGTGGACCGTGTACCTAGACATATATGTATTTTTTTTCATGTAAAACTCGAATCAGACCGATTTCGCTCGAAATGGTTTCGCGAACTCCAGACCCATGATATATCAAAGTAGTTAGCGACTGACCAACAAGGTTTCACACAACTCGTAGATGGTTGAGTCCCTTAAGGTTGAGGTCCGAGGTTCGGATTCTGGTGCTTGCGTATTGGTTCGAATCTTGGTGATTGCGTATAGAAAATGACTTTGTTGGGAGAGGTGTTACCCACTTCGGTGATCTCTAAGCCTCGGGAGGATTTGTCTCTAGCTACCGGGTAGAGGATACCGTCTGGTTCACACACTAAAAAAGTAGTTAGCAACTCTATAATTATAACTAATCAAGTCGCATGAATGTGTACTAATTTGGATCAATTTAGTGTGGAGCGATCTGAGGCGGCCAGTTTGGTGCTCACCATCAGGAAGCAAAGTTGAAAGAAGATACTATCCAAAAAACAAAGAATGGGATATAGTATCCGGTACGGTTAGTTCATGTCACACATAACCCATGTAAGGGGCCGCCATGCCGCTTACTTTTTATTTGTCAGTGTGATTGGGTGGAATCTGGGGGGGGGGGGGGTAGCATGTGGGTTTCGGCTATAAATAACCCGTCCGTCCACAAAACTGTATTCGGGGTCTACCATTCATGCTCACTCTAATGGGGGTACTAATGTGTTTGCTGTTCTTCCGAATCATAACCCTAAATCAAAATCACTCGACTCCATAATTGGGGTCGATGCCTATCCCCGAGTGAGTGAGTGAACTATTCGGATCAAGAATTCGAATGCTAACAACAAAAACTGATCGGAAGTACTCCTCTGATTCTCCTTCTGCCCGTTCAACCCCAATCTATTTATAACTGATGGAATTTGGGCAAGTGTTGAGAGAGATTCTACAAGGCATCCATAGAACATATGGGGGTGAGTTCTACTCGCTCACACTCCCTTATTATAGAGATTAGCGATGTTTTGTACGATTCATTTTCGTTAAAATTATTAACTAATCACTGTTGATTAATATTAAAGGTTTGCTACACAGATGTTTTGATGAAATCATGGAAGGCTCAGGCCACTCAGCTACGATGGTGCCAGTGAATCACTATTAAATTTGGGGTTTTTGCAATGTTCCTGCCGGAGAACCTGCTGCGGCGACAAGGTACATTTCCCCAGTAACATAGTCATTTGATGTCCTTGTTAATATGCGTGCTTTGGAAACTATATATTTCCGCGCACTTTCACTTACTGCTGCTGGATGGCTTGCTTGCTCCTAACAATATACCCCTGCCAAAACATAGCTTAGAGAACATACATATCTGTGATGAAGTAGCTTCGAACGCAACTGCTTAATTTACGAGATTTTCCCGGCATTAATATTACTCTTCATCTTCTTGGACTTGCTTCTACACATCGGATGTTAGACATCGAATAGCATTTACTGCATACAGTTAGCTTGCTTTTTGAGCATTTAGAAATGCTAATACACAACAAGCTAAAATGCTCGGGCAGCTTCAGTGAACCAATTCATAATCGAGAAGTAGTCACCTCCCTTCATGTAATTATCAAAAGATTTACCAACAACTGTACATCTTTGATTTAGATATCAAAAGATGTTCAAGGAAAAACAATTACACCACCTGTCAAAAGCATCAGACATAATTGATTTAGAAAAAACCAACAAATGTACCGTACGCAACTCGGTCTTCCCGCAAGGACCTCATGAAGTTTAGCTTGGATGTGAGTTGGCTGTGTCGATGATAGACCTGTAGTTGGATAAAATAAAACTAAAATCTGGATAAATGACTTCCAAAGGAAACGATACCTGGTATTTATGTGACTAAAATTTGGTTTTTCGTATCTTCCCGGAGACGAGACGGTCGAAGAAAAATAAGATGATTATATTTGAATTGTACCCCGGTCTTCTTCTTTCAGCTTCTTCACGGCCTTCGGATCTCTGTTGCCCTTTGTCTCCCCTCTTCCTTACTCTCTAAAATTGTATCGAGTAAACAAGATCTTTAACTTTAACCTTTTTTATCCCCCTCAAACTATTAAGTTATCATCTTTTACATTTATATATTTTGACTTTGCCACTATGAAGTGGAAAATTTACTGTTGGCCCTATAATTTCAGCTGAATGATAAAAATATATATATATATAAAAATACAAACATCTTATGCATTATACAAAAAATATTCTTTTTATATACGCCACACCCACGCCACATCCCCACCTGGGTTTCTTCTATCCTTTAGTAGAGTAGTCAAGAGGTGTGGCTGTGTAAGCAATATACTGATCTCCTGTTGCCTTACTTTTTTATCCTGATGCGGGTGTTTATTCAGCCAATAGCCAAAGGTTAATCCGTCCTAGCCATAGAGATTGTCAGAGTGGGTATCCCTTGTCCTAGCAGAGTCTTTTTCCGTATGCATACTTAGGATTTGATCTAGGAAAAATCTAGGACTTTGATCTAGGACCTCACGCTTAAGGACCCCAAACCTTGTTGGTAACTCGCCAATTTATTTCTATTGTAAGCAAACTGTTCTTTTCTTCATTTTTGTTGGTTTTAAATATGAAGTGTGTCCCGTGTCCGTTAAAGTCATCGTTAATCCTCACTTTTGTCGCTATATCCTCCTCGTTTCGTCTTTTTTTCTATCCTTTCATTTCCTTTATTTTTCTTGGTTGAAAACTGTTAAAAGAGCCCCTAGGATAATCTCCCTGTCTTGTTAGTACCCAAATGATCAAATGAATGTACCATATTCTCAGAACAATTTAGAGCTAGAGCTACTTTCCAATCCAAAGATATATCTGAAACCATCACCAGATTTTTTTGAAAAAAAAAACATCACCAGTTTAAGCATAAAAAAGAAAATGCAAAACAATGGTGAAAGTTGTAAATAAAACGGGGGATATATTCTAGTGCATGTTTTGACAGGCAAAAAGTAAAAAATGATGGAAATAGGGTAACTGAAACGAACAACTCGTTATATTAAATAAGAGGTCGATATGCTGGGAAAGTCGATCTTGGGAATGCATGATAAGTGCATCATGAACTTTCCAGACACAGTCTGAAAGGTAAAGCCTCTTTGTGAGCCCAGATGACACCAATAGCAATGTAGGGGGCTTTTGTTGGTTGGTGGAACAATGGTAACCCTCATCGCGGCAGGATAGTAGGTGTATCTTCGACGGAGTTCTAATTGATGACTCCAAAGACATCTTGCATGAATAGATTGGTCACAGTCCTCGCAGTGATAGAAGCACAAGGGTGTCACATCTTCCTCACACATCTCACATACATATTCGTCAACACCTTCTATGGCTACATATGTTAAGGCAAACGGATGTTTATCATAGTGATGCCTAACGGATCGAGGCAAGAGAGCACAATACAAGTCGAGGGTGAAACCACATGAGTGGCACCGGTACCCATAATCACCAACGTAATTCCTACATGCATCACACCATGAAGACTTGTCTAATGATTCTTGTTTGAACGATGTTCTTGAGAGAACGTGAGAGTGAGCTTCGTGATTTATGTGGCGTGGTAGACTGGCAGCAGCAGTGACTTGCAGGCCCAATTCACCACTGTAAGAACAATTGAAGCTCATATGGTCCTTCCGATTGAAAAGAAAGTACTGAACGGTCGGATAAGTCTGGAAAACATTGTCGAAGAAATCAGCCATATCAAACCCTTTTGTTTCATATTGG
Source organism: Linanthus parryae (assembly GCA_023055425.1). NCBI lineage: Eukaryota > Viridiplantae > Streptophyta > Magnoliopsida > Ericales > Polemoniaceae > Linanthus > Linanthus parryae. The sequence continues at coordinate 9,079,290 of JALGPY010000002.1, forward strand.
TCGAGAAACAAGATAAGTGGATCTTCTGATTCCTTTTTAACAAATCTATCAGCTGATAACACGGTTGCCAAGCTAACTGTTTCATCAGGGACAGGCAATTTTATTGCATTGGCAGCATCCTCAGCCGAAATGTCATCACCCCACCTGAAAATATTGTATATGATCATGAGTAAGCTCAATGGAAAAAGGATAGAAACTGATAGACAAAAAAAAAAAAAAAAAAAAGTGTTGGCAAATCGAACCTAACAGAGGTCGAGCAATCATAGATGTGGGTGTAGTATCTGCAATTCTGCATCTTGCACAATGGTAAACCCAACTGTTGGTTTTTATTGCCTCTCTGCATATTTGACAGAAGACTGTAGGCGGGGGGAGAGGAGAGTATACGAGAGAGAGTTTGTGAGGGTGAAGAGGGATCTCCTTGGTAGTCGGCAATGAAAAACATTGTTCATGTACCCAGAACTGACAAGTCGTGCAATGGTAGGAACTGTCCTCCTTAACTAGGTTACAAGCGTGGCAGTAGAAACTTGTCTGCATTGCTGAAAAGATCAATGGATGATGGTGACATCTGTGCATAACTGGAAGTTCTTCAAGGCACATTTTACATCTGTGAAGAACTTGCAGGCTAGGCAATAATAGGCGTAGTTCATGGAAAAATCCATAAACGCATGGCAGGCACCACACGGCTCATCACGTCCTCTATTATGAACAGAGAATAGCTTTTCGAGACTGAGAATGTGCCCAGGGTGTAGATGGTGTACCATCTTTGTTGGAAGCTCTCCACATACTTTGTGGGTGAAGTAACGACATGATTTCACACATTCATAGTATGGAACAGATGTGATATTCTCAATACAAACATAGCACTGGTGAATTAAGAAATCAGATTTTGCGCTCTCCACCAACAGGGCCGGCTCTAGCTTTTCGGTTGCCCCAAGTGGACAACGAAATTGAGGCCCTTTACATTCAAAAATAATAAAAAGAAAAACTTTATCATACCAAGAACTTAAATAACAAACATGTATTTTTATTAAGAGCAGTCACATCTCACAAACAAAACAAAATAAATCAGATTACTATGCGATAAAATTACACCACATTTGTACCGAAACGATAAGAGATTTTTTGGCTAAAACATGGGGCGCATGACAAAACATCTAGCTATGCACTTCCAATTTCCAGAACTCAGAAGTTGAAATCTAACCTAGTAACCCTAACATAAAAAAAGGCAAATTTAATAATAAATTATCAAAACTGAAAGAAGAAGAGTCCATAAATCTATACAAAAAAAATTCGAACCTAAATTTTTACATACCTAATGCCTGCAATCGTCAATTAGTGATTTTCCAATTGACAAGAGTAATGATTTCTGAGTGGGTTGCGTACAATATACAGTATTGCAGATTATTGGACGGAAATAGAGAGAGCTTCGTTGGTAATCTTGTACGAAGAACAGATGTAACTGTCGATTGTGTGAATTTGCACGATCTGAGTGGATGTATTTTACCAAAATCATGGCTATGGTAGAATCGCTAGCGTAATAATGGGGACTGGATTTTTCATCTGTGTTGGAGCCTTGGAGGAAGATGGATGGATAAGACCAGAGAGATTTTTTTTCTTGAGGGAATAAGACCAAAAAGATTTGAGGGGAGGGAATTAGAGAGAAAAACGGATCGTGTTAAATGATATGGGTAAGTTTGACTTAAAAGTGGATTACTCCAGTACTACTACTGGTACTAGATAACGATACATAATATTATTATATACTACTCATATTTGTTTTATTGATATTACAAAAATACCCCAATTTTTTTGAAAAATTGGTGCCCTCTCATGCTCTGGTGCCCTAAGCAGCCGCCTTAACGGCTTAGGGGTAAAGCCGGCCCTGTCCACCAAGATCAGTGGATGCTCATGAACAGTGTTTTGAAGCACTATGTCCCTGAAAGAAACAGACAATATTTTAGCTGAAACTTGTTTTTCCCACTTCATAGTTAACCCTCCCTAACATTCTGTTTTTGCTACTAAATTTGTTTCACACTTACGAGTCACGAGCATATGCGTGAACGTAGTGAATGTACGAGGCATTAACATAAATTCAAGCACTTGTAAAAGTATGTCAACCAAATTCCACGCGACGTCGTTTGCTCTCTCAATTAGAAAAGCCTCATTACTTTGCTCCTAGAGCAAACAAAAGTTTCTCCCAAATTTTTGTACAGTGATCGTCTATCACTGGAAGCGGGTTAGTAAATTTGTTTCCAAATAAAAAATTATAGTTTTTCACGGAGAGATGACAGTTTCAACAACAAAAAAACAAAAAGGTTGTTTGGTATTGTATAAGCAAGAATCTCGAAGCACCAAGCTTTTGTATATGGTATTCACTATCCTCACCACACTTAGGATTCAAATTGGAAGTTTACAAAATCCAAGGCATTCATATGAAGAGAACCTTAACCGAACAAAAAAATTGTTCAGTACTGAATGAATATGGTTGGCGAACTGGAGTCTTTAGCGTATAATGTATCCTGTAACAATTTTGTTTCTGCATTACTCCACGTTCTAACAAAAGCATACAATTTTAAATTTTACGAAGAGAAAATGGTTCCGTATTTATTATACAGTGAAAGTTCCATTTCCAACAATGCGCAACAACTATAAAGGAGTTTCTAAATTGTGAGCCTCAAAACCTTTCTACTGGAAGTATAATTTAGTTAGGTATAATTAAATTCATTGTATAAGATAAGACATTCACATCACAAACATGAAGCACATATTTACTGCCCAGGATGACACATTATTTGTATGTTTCTTCTATCATCAATCTATGAAATATGTAAAAAATAAAGTATCTATATATATTTAAAAGAAGAGAAGTGCTAAGATTGCACAAGAATACGACATGTGTCCTCTCATATTCACTATTACATTTAAATGTGTTGTGCTTATTTGGACTACAACCAAATAAAATTGTCCATGTAATTACCAAGTCATGTTATTACCACAAAAGTATGACATATTCCAATATAATTAATACATTTAATAATCACCATTGTAATGTTATGTAAATGTTGGACCGTTTTGTTTGACTCCTCGAGAAGTGCTAAGATTGCACAAGAATACGACATGTGTCCTCTCATATTCACTATTACATTTACATGTGTTGTGCTTATTTGGACTACAACCAAATAAAATTGTCCATGTAATTACCAAGTCATGTTATTACCACAAAAGTATGACATATTCCAATATAATTAATACATTTAATAACCACCATTGTAATGTTATGTAAATGTTGGACCGTTTTGTTTGACTCCTCACTAATGCACTATCTTTAAGCAATACCTTTTTGTAGTAAGAAAAAGGCCATCATATCTTTCTAAACATGATTGACAATATAAAACAATATGAACTATTTCAGTTTTTGTTTCAGATATATGTTTTCTTTTCTTCTCCGAGCCGTCATATTTTTCGTTTCAATTTCTTTCCCCCTCTACTTCTCCATTATACTACCTCTCCAATATAAATTATCAACCTTTAAATTAGTTCCTCCATCATTTACTTTGCCAATGTTTTGTAATGTTATGTTAGAATTATTCTTGAATTTCATGAAATGTTGCCCATGAAACATTCTGTACATTTATAAAGTCTTTTACATAAATTTCAAAATAACAAGTTCTAAATTACAAACAAAATGACTCCTCTGGACTCCATACATTTTTTTCAACTATATCTTACACACACACACACATTATGTTGCCCATGAAACATTCTGTATATTTATAAAGTCTTTTACATAAATTTCAAAATAACAAGTTCTAAATTACAAACAAAATGACTACTCTGAACTCCATACATTTTTTTTTCAACTATTTCTTACACACACACACACACACACATTATTTTATTATAGTTCTCAATCATTTTATATGTGTATGGACTTCACAATACTTGCTTTGATATGATAGTAAAAGAGTGTGCACTATTTTATCGCATCAAGTTGAGAATCCAATGTTTTTGAAATATTATAATTTTATAAGTTTTTATAACTTTACATCTAATCTCATGCAAAAGAACCATATTATTGCAAAATCTTTTAAACATCCATTTTAGCTCATACGATTACTTTATACAACAGTTTTAGAAACCTTGTTCTCTTTATTAATATTATCTTAGAGGTCTATGTATCATTTTATTGCATGTAATTAAATACCTGAAGGTAATTTATCTTTATTAGATTTTGTATTTTTTAAATACTTAACATACTTTACTGAGTTTGAGAAAATAAGTAGACTAAACTCCATATGTTAGGTGATGATAGTAGATATGGTAAGTACTTCCAACCCCGGCCCGTTAGTACTTTTCTTTGTTTTTTTTTGTCGTTGGCAAGGTTTTATGTCCCCTCACATTTTTTACTGGTTCGGAGCCCGATTTCTTTAATAATATGCGGAGTCTATAACGCCCTACATTCGTGTAGGCTATCAAAAAGAAAAAAAGAGTAGAGTGAAGTCGATGAATATAATTCTTCGGCATAAAATTGTTAGGTTTATTTTCTAATATAGGTGTGTAAGGGAATTAAAAAATAAAAGAAGTGTTACCAAATAATTACATAAGTATGTAAAATGAGTAGAAATAACTTTATAACTTACGTACCATATGAGTTTGGGATAGTGGTATTCTAATTCCTTTGATACAAATAATGACCAAGAATGAAATTAAATAAACCCTCGATGAAATTAAATAAACCCTCGATAATTAAAAGTAATAAAGTATAATTTTAGTCCAAATAAAATGACAAGGAACGAATAAAGAATTATGTAAGAAAATTAAAAAACTCTTTGACTAACTTCAAATGATAGATGAATACATAGACCACATACACCTTGAAACTAATGCACATATCTATCAATTTTAGAGCCCTACCAAGGACAAATTTAACCTCAAATGATCAAGATTTAATTGAATAAATGAAAAATAGATAATATTGGTACTCAATAATGTAAAATTATGAATGAGTCGTATATTTTAATTGTGCAACATTAAAATAGTTTTTTTTTTGAGAAATTGTTTTGTCGTCAACCGGATTTGCACGCAAGACTTCATGCAGGGACTTCCAACGCTCTACCACTTGAGCTACTTCCCTAGCTGCTAAAGTAGTTTTTCTAGGATAAAATGTTGCTATATAACTAATTTTATTTTCTCAATGTTGTAAACAAATATGATTCTCTTAGTTACCGTTTGAAATGTGAACAAAGACTTATGCTTAGAGAAAATACATTCCTATCGTGGTGGGGACACACTCTTTGTATTCCAATGATTGTTAGTCAAACACACGCATAAACTTCATTTATATTTTTATTTTCACTCTTAGATTCATTTAGGTTATAAAGCAAGAGAAAGAAGATGAAAACTCAAACAACTGTTGAGGAGCAAATTTCTTAAAAAGTCTCGAGAAGAAAACATTTCTTGAATTTTAAGAAAAAACGTTGAATTAAGCGCATAACATTGCCGATCGTGTTACTCTCTTAGAGATACCACTCCTTAAAATACCTCAATTTGGTAGATGAGTGAACTTTGATGCAATATGTCGCGCACAAATGTGCAACACTATGTTTTCATGACTTTGTGAATCTATAATTTAGGTAAATATTTGAGTTTGAACCGAATCTTCTTTAGAGCAACCACATGCTATTGACAATATTTATAAATAATCTTCGCGAGGATGAAATCCACTCTGCAATTTAAAGAAATATCTCTTAAGTATATTGAAATATTGTATAAAATTTATGTATTATGTTTTTGAACTTATAATATGTACTTGACACAAACTCAAATATAATTAATGTGCATTTATATATGATACTTTTAGTACCTGTGCGTACGCGCGGGTTAATTTTTTAAGATAGTTATAAAATAAAAAATAGTTTTACCATAATTGATTTCATTCTCATAAAATAAAAACAACAGTAAGATAAATCAAACTCCAGTTTTAATGCATATTCAAAGGGCATATTCTTATAAATATCAATAGACATTTTTTCTTAGAGTGCAAATAACAATCCCGCGCGGAAGCGCGGGGTAACGCCTAGTGTATATAAAAGAAATAGACAACCAATCCCAAAGAACTAAAACTTTTGAACCTAAGTCATCTAAATTGCCTAAAACCTCCTGGTTGCTGCTCTTAAAATTTGATTTTGCACTTTAAAATGTGCATTCGTTGTTTAAGGAAAAAATCTCATAAAAGTGCACTCTGTAAAATATGGAACGGGAACTATAAGAACTATATTGGCGAATTGATAATCAACCACAAAACAGGAGCATACTGGCCAATTAGCCAACAAAAAACACTAAACTAAGGGCATCAATGAAGCTTAAGTCTTTAAGGGCATCAATGAAGCATTAGTCTTTAAATTAAAGACATGAAGAACGATTGAGGTCCACCAACATTTTATGGGTGTGTTCTAAGGTTGGCATTAATTTGATGAGCGATCTGGGACGAAACTGTTTCACGATAACTACTGACTTTTCTTTGCATAGTTTTTGTAGTAAGTGAGAGCAGTACATTACCTCTCTAACATTGATGTGCAACTCTGCATATTTGAAAGAAACCACATCAACCTTCACATTCCATGTTCATTCATTGAAAATTGTATAGGCATATAAACAAAAATCCTCTAGATAAAGACAAAAATAGAGAGAACGTAATTCGGATGGATGGGTACAATTTTGAGTAACTAAAGTGCAAATTTTTAGGACAAATTCCTAGGGGTGGGGATTATTTATATGTTTCTTCTGTCCATGTATGAAATAGGCTAAACGAGGTTGTATAATAAAGGCAATGGACTAAACAAAACACACACAAAAAGTAATGCTTATTTATCCTAAGTCGTCTAAATGCCTAGAACCTCATACTTGCCGCTCCTAAAATGTGTTTTCACAAGACAAACTCTAGACAGTATCGAGCATGAATTGTTTCATTTCTTTACCACGGCCTTGTAAACTGTATTTGACTTCCATGGTTTGTAGATACAAGTGAGTTAAAGATGGTACCTGCAATCGTGAAAGTGAGTGAAGTATGCACAGGTAGTACAACTGTAAGCCCAGTCCTGCTGTTTCATGCGCTCTCCACAAACTTGACAGGGGACAGGACCAGACGGCAGAGAGTAGATTAGATGAAGATCATGGTGGTGTGATTCAGACTTCTTGATGGCAGGTGATGAAGCACAATCTTGGTCTGACCCGGAATTGGCACTCAGTGCATTGGTATGAGATTTGTTTGTTATCTCGCTTGCAGGCAGCACAGAGGAAGGATTCTTTTGTGTGCAAAGGAATCAGTGGATGTTGGTGACACTTGTGCTTAATAGGGAATTCCTTTAAGACACATACCACATCCAAGCTAAATGTGCAGGTTGATGATGCACAATAATAACCGTAGCCGGAAATGATTCCACTGCAGAGTGCGCACTCTATCAGGTCTCCGGTCAACGACTCTTTTGGATAGAGAGCGAGTGTGTGGGTTGGGTGCTGATTGAGTTTCAATTCCCTGGGAAGATCTGCACATACTTTGTGCATAATATATTTTCGGTAAGCCGGGCATTTCGAGCAACGATAATATGGAGCTGATATCTTTGCTCTACAAATTTCGCAGGAAGAACCCAAAAAAGAACGACCGACTTCATGCTCTGCGTCCTCAACAAAGATGAGCCGATGCTCGTGGCTAAAATGTTGAAGATCCATCTCCCCTTCTTTCTGATGAGCAATCTTGGAAACTCTAACTGTGCTTTTCTTATGGATCGATGGATGAGCAAGTGGAGTTTAAAACTAAAAAAAAAAAATGTTTATGATTTCTGAGTCTAGCTGTCCTCCTCTCTGTAGTTGTAGATATAATATTTAGGAGCACGTCGAATTGCTCGTGAACATAGATCCCACTAGCAGAAGTCAAACGTATACTGCTTTTTTAGTACTTTTTGTAAATGAGTGCTTACCCTCCGAATAACATAGCTGTTTATCTTTACTCTTATAAAAGAATGAATAATGAAAAAAGTGTTCCTAAAATCTCTTTTTATAAATAAACCTCTCAAACTTATATTAATTACAGAAAACCCCAATAGTTTGTTCAAAGTTCACTCTGCTTCATTAAGAAGCCTCTCACGTCTCACCAGTGAACTTCTTCGGCCGCTTGTCTGAACGACACAACGAATCAAAAAACCTATAGTTTGTTCAATGTTCACTCTGCTTCATTAAAGAAACCTTTCACCAGTGAACTTCTTCAGCCGGTTATCTGAACGACGCAACGAATCAACATCATAAGTTTCTCTTGGAACCATCGAAAAATCATTGTCTCCCATCCCATGTTTGTACTGCGGATTTAGAACAAAGGTACGTCAACAAGAAAACACCCCTTTGGTTCCCTTCACGGCTTCACATATTGAATGGTCGCGGCTTCTGCTATTATTCCATTACCTTCGTGATCTACACTGGCCAAGAAGGTACACCCTGGGCCGTTACGATTTCCATCTTCAGGGTCCTCTATATCAGAAGACAAAGTGTCGCATGAATACAGGTTAGATTTGAGTCATACATCTACTCTTCTTGTTGGACCTGTTTTGTAATAATTCCTTCTTGTGTAGGATCAATCGTGTATTCGTATTGTTTGTCTGATGCCCCAACTGAAAGAATTTCTATCTTCTACTAAAATTTGAATCTTCATGCAATATTCATTCTTTTTAATGATTCACGTTACCAGAAACTATGAAGTTTTTATCACATATTTTATGACATTACGGATGACATAACACTTGCCTGAGGAAGAGAACATATAAGGAATTTCAGTGATTAGAGGAAGAGGAAGTCACAAAACTCAGAAAAATATGCATCTTAACTAATTCCTTTTCCGTCCAGTCTGTCCAATATGAATCTTTGATTGTCATTTCCGTTAATGTCTTTAGTGTCATCCTTTCTTAAAGCCAACAATAGCTAATGTTATAAAATAAGAAGATCGTATACCACCTGCAACAAAAGATTGGATAACAAATATTGAATTTTTCTTTTGCATATATCCTAACCAGGATTGATAGGTAACGTAATAAGCATGAATTCGAAGGATGCTATCAGAAGTACTTTTCGAATTCACATCTGGAAGATTCTCTGGCCTTGATTTTAGCATTTCCTTCTTAAAATACCACATTAGAATTATCGTTCTGTGTACTTTAGTGGCTGCTTGTCTGTGCATTGATATGTAGGGGTTATCAAACAAGTGTAAGCTCACTTTGTTATAGAAGGATCCCAACTTTGAAATGACAGTAATTGTAGACAAGTATACGATGAAATGTCTTGGTCTTCTGTTGATATTAGTATTTGTATTGTTTTAGCATTATGAACACTTTTGAGGGTGATTCTTATATAATTAGCATCTCAAAGCTCAGATGCTAATTTCATGGTATTTAAGCTAGATGACATGTTAGCGCATGCCCTTCTAGCAGAGGTAGGTGTTATCAAATTATCGATTTTTGTTTTTATTAGTAGCTTTTAGTTTTTTCTTTTCTGGTGGTATGTATGAGTAGATACTGTTAACTGGGTGGACGGTGAGGGTGAGGTATCCGTCAATAGCCTGAAAAGAGAGGGTGATTCTTATATAATTAGCATCTTAAAGCTCAGATGCTAATTTCATGGTCATGATATTGAAGCTAGATGACATGTTAGCGCATGCCCTTCTAGCAGAGGTAGGTGTTATTAGATTATCGATTCTCTTTATATTAGTAGCTGTTAGTTTTCTCTTTTCTGGTGGAATGTATGAATAGATGCTGTTAACTGGGTGCACGGTGAGGGTGGGTATCCGTCGATAGCCTGAAAAGAGAGGGTGAACTTATATAATTAGCATCTCAAAGCTCAGATGCTAATTTCATGGTCATGATATTGAAGCTAGATGACATGTTGGCGCGTGCCCTTCTAGCAGAGGTAGGTGTTATCAAATTATCGATTCTATTTCCTATTAGTAGCTTTTAGTTTTTATCTTTTCTGGTGTTATGTATGAGGAGATGATGTTAACTGGGTGGACGGTGAGGGTGAGGTATCCGTCGATAGCCTGAAAAGAGAGGATGATTCTTATATATAGCAGTAGTGAAAGCAAGTGAACATCCTCTGCCACCATTTATTTGGAGAATGTTCTCTTTTGATTCAATACTGCCACCTCTGGTCAAGAAATATCTTTGTATTTCTCATTTCTGGTTAAAGGACTATGTTATGGAATTTTTCGTTGTCACGTATCTCTATATTGTAATAGGAGAAACTGAAAGTACCAGTAAACAGTTCTATGGAGGCTATTATAGCTTGGTTGGATTTTTTTTTTTTTTTTTTTAGGAAAGCTTGGTTGGATTTTTAATTTTTCTTTTATTGTTGACAAATATCAAAAGTTTGATTATGATAATTGTAGCTGCTAACGTTAAGTCTTCTGTTGATCCTTTTTGATATATATATATATATATTTTTATTTGATGTGTTTTTTTTTTTTTATGACGTACTGCTGAAAACCAAGTATATGAAGCATCACTTATTATTCATATTCCCATGTTAAAACTTATTATCCATGCGCCAATGTTAAAAGGCTTTATAAAACATTTGACTATAATGGTATAATTTTTTCTGTGTTCTTCCATTTCCATCTCTCTCAATAATTGCTTCTAAGAAGCTTCATGGGCTGACATTGGAAATTGCGACGGCGTCTTGGTTGACACAGAAAATGTTCATAGCTCAGACCACAGAGGTAAAATTGGTAATACCGAATGTCCGGTCATAATACCCAGTCGGAATACTGAATGGTAGAGGCACATCAATACAAATTTACTTGGTGAATAGGTAGCTTTTTTATTGACATTCTTCCCATACCCTCTGGCACATTCGTGCTCTTGTTTTTTCCGAACTGGTGATAAGGGATCTGCATTTGGAAAAGGTGGGGCAAACAGACGTGAATCTGCTCATTGTTCTGTTTTTTAGTTTCCAACCAAAGCACTCTGATATCAAATGTCACTAGAAAAATTACTAAATCCTCCTTATTTTATTGGGTATCAATCAAGAAAACACTCTTTATTTTCGTTGTGCTAAATTTTCTTCGATATATTGTGTTGTGCAGGGTCTGTTACAGAGTGCTTTGGAATGGGGCCTTTTTGACATAGTACTCCAGCATAGAACTGTGCTTTTGCAGATGCATCAGTCAATCTCATAGACGATAAATATACAGTTCCCAATAGGTGAGATTTGAATGCTGGACTATGCCAATAAACTCCTCTCACTAAAGAAACAAGCCCGAGAAGGGAGAATTTTTATTCTAAATGAACTAAAAGGATGCCACATTCTATGCTGGACGACAATTTCTTCCTTTTATGACGCAGATGCAGAAGTCATTGTAGATGATACATGCTTTGCATCAAATCTCATCGGTGGTATCCAAATGCCAATGGTTGTCCTCTTGTAACAAATTATGTGGAGCTTGCTTGCTACTGAAGGGGGACTGTTCTAGCTGTTGAACTCATTTTTTTTACATACACAGATTCTCGCTCACAGTTTGCTATCTCTTGCATTTTCTAATTCTATAGCAGTCCCTTTAGTTATGAAATTTATATCTGCGGCGCAGAGATTGTATTAGGCTGTCTCACTTTATCTTTTTCTTTTTGACACTTCTATTCTAAAATCTTTCATTCAGTGAAAACCACTCACGTGCAACGCACGTGCCCTTTACTAGTAGCGTTAAAGTAATGATGAACCTTAACTTTTCCTTGTTGGGATCAAAGATGACTACTTAGAACTCAAGACAACTCAACTATTTTGGTGGAGAGGAGAAGAAGACTTGTTTGATTACATGACTTTATTTTCTTTACAAACCTACATTACAAGTACATAGGTATTTATAGGAGACATGTATCTAGTACCTTCTATGACTTTTCATCCTCCCACTAACTACTACTTCATCTGTTCTCTCTCTATCTTTCAGGTTTGCATTTTGTCACTATTCACTGGGTCACTTTGATTCGGCGACTTGATAGTAAAACGATACAAGAATTTGATAAACTTTGCAAGTTGTTGTAGAGTAAACTTTACTATAAAACACCATGAAAAAATTATCAAAAAGTTACATCGTCTCGCTATTCAAATGACCGGGTCAAAGTGACTATGTTATGGAAGAAAAAGTCAAACGTGGAAGATAGAGGGAGAACGGAGTAAGTACATTAACTTGGTGCATCTCCCACCAACTTTATTTACTGGGTGCAAGTCCCACTACTAGAACTTGTAAAGTCATGTTCTAGGGACTAGGAAATATCTAGAACAAAACAACAATAGGTAGAAATAGAAAATCAAGTTTATATTTCCAATAGTCCTGAGAGGGAGCAGTAGCAAGAGATAAATTTCAACTTAACCTCTCAGAGTCTTTAGGAGACTATTGCTGAGTCATGGGTGGGAAGGGTTATCTTAATCACCAACTTAACAACTGCAGTTGACTAAAAAGGAAGATAAAACAAAGAATGATCGGTGCGGGCCATACTTTAATGCTCTATAACATATATCTATATATCATCCATCTTTTAGCATTTATGTGGTTCTCTTGCACCAGAGTTTTAGATCCAGAATCCTTTCTTTCTTCCTATTATTTGTAGGGATGTAAGTAGCGGACTCCTAACTATGGGATGTCTCGTTGCTTAAGCTTAGTAGACAAGTTTAGGTATATGCCATAAAAATTTTAGACCCAAGTAAGTTCTGGAGACTTAGATACGAATTTCTAAAGTTCGTTGTACAGTAGCAAAATTGCATAGTGACCATTTGTAGTATTTTTTATTTTAACCTATCTTCCATATCTTGGATAAGTCTCACATTTTTATGATGATTAGTAGACACATAGGGCTATATCTGGGTGAAAGCCTAGCCCATTTTGAAAAATTTAATGTGAGATTAAAACCTGGTAAACTTGAAGTTTCTGTTCTGGTGATCTGTGACAGCAGTTGTGCTATTCTCTGCACAACCTGAATTCTATAATTTATTTTGGGTTGATTCTTCTTGATTATGAAAGAATACTTAGAGAGGATTCTTCACAACAAAATTCGTACTTTTTGCTTGCCCGATTAACCACTTTTCTAATTTCAAAATATGTATGAGAAATAAAATGTGTCCAGCCTATGTGAAAATTGCATGTGTAACTGATTATATGATGATCAATGTGTGATATTACGTGCTTAATTGCTTATTATATACATTGTATTTCATTTTTACTTGTACTTTAAGGTAGTATGTGAATGATACAATAGGTTATAGTGTAGGATTATTGATGATACACCACTACAATACTATACCAGGAGAGCCCGTCAAGAAAAAATGGCCGCCCAAAACAACAACAACAACAACAACATGGAGCAATTATTTGCCCAACTTAATCAAAAGGATCAGAATATGAATAATGGGGAACATAATACGGCCAACTGGGCAAAGAAAGTGGCTGACATGAAGCATGGAAGTTTCACAGGCAATGAGGACCCAGTGGAACTTGAAGATTGGATTGATGAGATTGACAAAATCTTTGAATTGGTTGAGTGCCTTGACAACCGCAAGGTAGTTTGCGCGGCGTTCTACCTCAAAAATGAGGCAAACATCTGGTGGAGGAACTCGCGTCAAGCTTTCTTGGCTCAACCAAACTTCAATTGGGGAGCTCTTCAAACTGCTCGTTGACTTGCTTCTACCCATCTCATATCCATGATCAGAAGTACATAGAGTTTGTGAACTTGAAGCAGGGAAGTGATTCCGTGACTGAATACTTCAAGAAGTCATGGAGTTAGCCCGATTCTCAGGTCACCTAATGCCTGATGAAGCAAACAATGTTAAAGAGTTCATGGCAGGCCTGCAACTCCATCTGCATAAAGACTTGCTATGTAGGACATACGACACTCTTCAAGAGGCGTATGATAGAGCTGCATATTTTTTGGCGCATCTAAGAGGTGCAAGATGAGAATCGCAGAAAGCACAAGATTGAGAATGCTGGAGTTAGTGGTAGTAAACAGGGAAGAAACAACAAAAGTGGTCTGGAAAAGTGGCTCAAGTCAAACAATGGAGGAGGTAACCAGGGTCAGTACCGTGAGAATAAACATAACAATGGAGATGAGCCTCCTTGCCGCTATTATTGCAAGCGGTGCCACCAGGACCATCCCAGAGTGGATTGTGCTGGAAACTTAGTCAATTGCAATAATTGTGGCAAGAGAGGTCATCGTGCTTTTGAGTGCTGTTCACGAATAAATGGGAATCAACAGGTGAACCAAGGAGGAAACCAACAGGGAAACCAACAGTTCAATGGCAACAACAGGAACTATGGAAACCGCAACAATTATAACAATGGACGCAACAACTATGGAGGGCAGCAGAAGAACTACCAAGGAAATGGAGGAACTAATGGAGGTCACAACAGGAATGCGAACAACACTCCAGATAATGCCAACAAAAACAATGGAACTGGTACCACAACAACCGCAACACAAAATGGGAATGTAGCGCAGATTGCTGTGATGAGCAGGACTGAGGCAGAAGCAGCAAATGAAGTAGTCACTGGTACATTTCTTGTTCATGATCAACCAGCATTTACTTTATTTGATTATGGACCTTAATATTCATTTATTGCATCATCATTTGTGGAAAAGTGGAGTCTCAATAAGCTGTCTAGAATATCCATCCCCGTAGCTACCCCCAGCAGGACATGTAAGAGTGTGTGACACCATTTCGAAGGAGTAGAAGTTAAGATCCTGGCTAGTACCTTGCCAGCGAACGTGATACAATTTAACCTTGGGGGAATATATGTTATATTGGGAATGGATTGGATGAGCAAATATCGAGTAGTCATAGACTGTCACGATCAAAAAATCAGACTTAGGGGTTGTAAAGGAGAAAATTTTTCTTACCGTGGCATCACGAGGGAGCCACACATCCGACTCGTGTCAGCTTTGACCATATTCAACCAAGTAAAGAAGGGGAATAATGCTTATTTATGTTATGTCCAAGACGTGTCTAAGAAGGAGAATGTTCTAGAAGAGATACCGGTAGTCAAGGACTTTCCATATGTATTCCCGGATGAAGTTTCAGGAATGCCACCTAGGAGGGAAGTTGAGTTGACAATGGACTTAGCACCTGGAACAGATCCAATTTCAAAGGCGTCGTACCGTATGGCACTAGAGGAATTAAAGGAACTAAAAGATTATTTGCAAGAACTCCTGGAGAAAGGGTACATAAGGCCAAGTGTGTCACCTTGGGGAGCACCAATGTTATTTGTAAAGAAGAAAGATGGAATTTTGAGGTTGTGCATTGACTATAGAGAGGTGAACAATGCAACAATCAAGAACAAATACCCTTTACCCCGAGTTGATGACTTGTTCGATCAGTTGTAAGGGGCGAGTGTTTTCTCAAAGATAGATTTGAGATCAGGGTATCACCAGCTTCGGGTAGCCGAGAAGGACATCCCAAAGACAGTCATTAGAATGAGGTATGGCCATTACGAGTTTACGGTTATGCCGTTCAGCTTAACTAATGCTCCTGCAGTGTTCTTGGATCTAATGAATCGTGCCATGAGAACGTTTCTAGATTGATTTGTAGTTGTCTTTATTGATGACATCCTAGTTTACTCAAAAAGCAAGGAAGAACATCAAGAACATCTCAGGGAAGTATTGGAGACTTTGAGACATGAGAAGCTGTATGCTAAGCTCTCGAAGTGTGAGTTCTGGCTTAATCATGTTCCATTTTTGGGTGACATAATCTCGAAGGAAGGGATATTAGTAGATCCAGGAAAGATTTCAGCAGTTAAAGACTGGCCAACTCCAAAGAATGTGTCAGAAATAAGAAGTTTTCTGGGATTAGCAGGTCATTACCGCCGTTTTGTGAAATATTTTTCTAAAATGCTAGACCGCTGACTACGCTAACCAAGAAGGCGGTATAGTATCCGTGGAGAGAAGATTCTGAAGAAGCATTCCAAACATTGAATTAAAAGTTGACTACAACACCTGTGTTAGCTTTACCAATGATTCTGGCGTGTTTGATGTTTACAGCGACACATCGAATAAGGGTCTAGGATGTGTGCTTATGCAGGAAAGGAGAGTTATTGCCTATGCCTCAAAACAGCTGAAAGTTCATGACGAGAACTATGCTACGCATGATTTAGAGCTTGCAGCAATAGTTGTCGCACTGAAGATATGGAGACATCACCTATATGGAGCTGTGTGTATATTGTATACGGACCATAACAGTCTCAAGTATATCTTCACGCAGAAAGAGCTAAACAGCAGGCAAAGATGTTGGCTAGAGATTATAAAGGATTATGACTTGCGTATCCAGTATCATGAATGAAAGAAAAGCGTGGTAGCTGATGCGTCAAGCCGGGAATCGAGCCATACTTTAGATACTATGCTATTTTTGCCAGACTGGCTATGCCATGAGTTTCAGAAGCTCGATACTGAAGTGGTGGAACAAGGTGGAGTGAAGAATATCCTTGGGAATATGAATGTTGTGCCAGATGTCTTAGAAGAGATAAGGAGTAACCGGCAAGTAGATGTGAAACTGGAAAGGATAAAGAAGAAGATTGAGGAAGGGCAAACAAAGGATTTTAAGATCCATGAAGATGGAAGTATCCGCTACAAGGGGAAATGGTGCATACCACATTAGTGTAAGGAAAACAATGAGAAGTTGATGCGTGAAGCGCACAACACACCCTATTCAGTACATCGAGGAGGTGACAAACTCTATAAGGCTTTGAAGAAGACGTTTTGGTGGCCCAGCATGAAAAAGGAAGTAGCAGAGTTTGTGGCAAGATGTTTAACCTGTCAGAAGGTGAAAGTTGAGCATAAAAGAATGTGAGGCTTAGTTTTACCATTGGATGTTCCAGTGTGGAAGTGGGGTTCCATTTCGTTGGATTTTGTGACTGCTTTGCCGACATGACTTAATCAGATATGGGTTGTGGTTGATAGATTAACCAAGACAACAAGTTTCATTCTGATGAAGAATACATAGAATATGGAGCAAAGGGCTAATGTGTATATGAAGAACATTGTGAGATACCATGGAGTCCCAAGATCCATAGTTTCCGACAGGGATCCTAACTTTCTCTCACTTCTGAAAATCACTCCAGGAGGCATTGGGAACCCAGTTGAAATTCAGTACAGCATTCCACCCTGCTACAGATGGACAAACCGAGAGGAAAATGCAGGCGTTGGAGGATACGCTAAGGTCTTGTGTTATGAACTTTCAAGGTTCATGGGTTGATAGATTACCTCTGATAGAGTTTTCCTACAACAACAGTTACCACGCCAGAATTGGCATGGCACCACACGAAGCGTTGTATGAAAGAAAATATCGAACACCACTGTGATTGAGAAACATAAGCGAGACAATAGTGATTGGTCCTCAGTTAATAAAAGAGATGACAGATCAGGTGAGACTTATCCAGCAGCGGATGAAGGCAGCTCAGTATAGGCAAAAGTCTTACACTGATCAGAAGAGGATACTATTGGAGAAAATGTGTTCTTTAAAGTTTCTCCTACTAAGGGAGTCATCCGTTTCAACCAGAAAGGGAAGTTGAGACCGAAATTCATTGTATTGTACGAAGTCATAGAGAAGATTAGAGAAGTAGCTTATCGGTTGGATCTACCTGACGCGAATTCTTTACGCGCTTAAACACAAGTATACGGTCAAGTAGTATATGGAGTATTTTACGACTCTGAGTATCGAACCCAAGGGAATTTACGATTATTAATTGACTAGAAAGTGGTTATAGGAGATCTAAGTAGCCGGTAAAAAGTTTTTTGAATTTGTAACGTTGTCGCCCACAAACAAGCGACGTAAATTAAATAACAAGTACTAAATATTTTTGTAGGGTTTTCAATTTTTAAACGAAAATAACTTGAGATTGACTACGATTAATGAGAAAGAACTAGGTAATTGATGTCCCTAGGGTTGTTAACGATTTCCGGAATTATGCATGAAACACTCTACTCACGTTCTAGTTATATCGGGTAATACTCATCACGATCTTCTCTCGATCTCACGTGAATTTGTGTAAACAATAGATTTCGGGTCCTCTCGGTCCACCTCCGTCTACTACTACAATCTAATTGATTTGTTAGGCTCGTTCACCGGGTCCTATCGGTCCACCGATTTCACTAAGTTCTAACTAAATCAACCGAAACTACCCTCACACGATTGATCAAGTTCCTATCTCCTCTCAGTCTCAAGAAACTACAAGATCACCTAACTATTCTTTAACACGTCTCAACGAGTTCACTTTCGTGCAACCCTATCAACAAGTAACATTCTACGGGTGATCAAGCCAAGAACATTAAGAATTGAGTACAAGAATAGATAAGCTAACAAGAACGTTCATAAACTTTAAGCAAACGCATGTATCATGTCCAAAATCCGGAAAATCATCCAACAAACCCTAGTTTTCCATCAATCACCTAGCTTAAGATGTTTAGCTAGACATAATATGGTTCAAAATATCCAAAATAATGAAGTTCATGAAGAATAGAGGAAGAAAAGATGATCAAACGCTTGAATCTTCAATGTAGTTGATGATCCTTGCTCCAAGCTTGTTCTCCCTTCTTCCCTAGCTCCAAAGACTTCAAAGATGCGTCAATATATGTCTCTTAGGTCGTTCTCCCCGTTTTTTACCATCTGGGCACGCTTTTTAATGACAATATGCCGAATTTGCACTTCAGCCCCTCTACTTTGTAATTCCCGGACAGAACTCTTTGCTGATTTTGCGCGGGCTGTATCTCCCTCATACGGACTCGTCTTCGGGCCTCCCATATACCGTTGGAAAGCTACGGATGTCTACTTTCCAATGCCGCAAGCCTTGATTCAAAATTCCTTGTAGATTTTCATGGGCATCGAAAATAGTGCAGGCTGGTCAGGAGTGACTTTTCCAACTTCTCTTCGTTTGTGCGTTTCCTTTTCTCCTCTTCATCAAGCTCCATTCCAAGCATATCCAAGCATCTCATAAGCTCCATTGCACCTCTTTTACCTGAGATACACAACACTAAACAACCCGTGCAATTATCATAGCAAATATGAGAGAAAACATGCACAAATACTAGAAACACAACTTTTCACTCTTAGGCTTAGAAATAGTCAAATTCACATATTTGTGCAAATATAACATATAAATCATGTGAAATGAGACTAATACAAGTACTAAGAAAGTATAATAATAACTCCTAAAAGAGAGTTATCACTACCATCAAATTTGGGTCTTGTTTACAATGTATTCCACATATCTCAACTGAAGAAGTACGTGCCTGACCCGTCTCATGTTTTAGATCCTGAACCGGTAGAATTGAATTATTCATTGAGTTATGAAGAGCATCCTGTTAAGATTTTAGACACCAAGACAAGGGACACCCGCAACAAGAGTGTCAAGCTGGTAAAGGTCTTGTGGACGAATCACCTCATAGAAGAGGCAACATGGGAAGTGGAGGATGACATGAGGAAGAAGTATCCTCACCTTTTTGACGAGGTATTTTGAGTTCCGAGGACGTCACTCCTCTAAGGGGGAGAGGATGTAATCCTTCGGATTTTAAATACGTCATTATAGTCATCCTTACATTATATTGCTCATCGTTAATGACCTTAGGTTTGTTAGTAAATATACCCTAGAATGGAGACTCATACCTTAGTGATTGTTTAGAAGTTGGTTTAAGCTTCGAGGACGAATCTCTCTTTACGGGGGAAGGATGAAATACCCTGTTTTGTAGATACGAGTATTTTATAATATTAGTATAAGTGTTGGGTGTTAATTGTTATCATTTAGAAGTTAATTATTATTGTTATAATCAACTTGGGGGGGGGGGTATGCATTTTTCTTAACTTAGTTTGTCTTTGGGTGGTAGTATTTGTCTTTCACCTAAACTTAAGGGGGTAAAAGTGACATTTACACAAAGTCATCATCTTCTTCGTCTCCTGTAACGAGCAGGAGAAGCTCGTTGCTCCCTCCTCTGACTCCAACACCACCACCACCCAATTTGCCACCAAACTTCCTGATTTATGTCCCAATCCGATTTAAACTCACCAAAGATCTAACCTTTAGCTTCAAACAAACCCAATTTCACCAATTTCCCATCCCAATACGAAATCGAAACAAACTCGGAAACTCTCCTACCCTCTCATTGATTGCTCTTACTCCGCCTATTTAAACATGTGAAATCAGAGGAAAAACCCACACCAAATCTCTCTCTCGCTCGCACACAACTCTCTCTCACTCTATCTGCTCTGCTCTGTGCCGAGCAAAACCGAGCCGAAGCCCAGGTCCGACGAGGCGAACCAAGGTCCAGCGAAGGCAAGCCCGACGCCATCACTGCCGTCCTCTCTGTCCACAATCCGCCTCTGTTCCGCCGTGAGTCACCGTCATCCCCTGTCCTCTTTCGGTAAAACTCCAACTCCCCATCTTTGTTTCAGATTGTGTTTTTTGGAGGCGATAGTTTACAGTAGCTTTATTTGGGGAAGAAAGGGAATTGAAACAAGTTGGAAATTTATGGGGGATAGTTTGCACATTCTGAAAACTGTGGGTTGAGCTTGGTCTTTTAGAAAAAAACCTAATTGTACTAATTTATGATATAAACTTAATTTGATCTTGTTAGGTATCATTGTTTCACTATATGCTTAAAATAATAAAACTATAATATAGAGTTTTATTGTCTAAAGAATTTTTATTATTACAAACTTATACTAAAACATGTTAGCATGTTGTGTTAAGGAGGCTACAACCTTTTCTTTATATATATAAACAAGTATTCTATTATTAACTTAAAAGATTATGTTTTTTGGGAAAAATAATAGGGGGTTGCACTTGCATTTACATACAGGACTTTGTTAGCAATATGTTGATTAGAATATCGTAAACTTGTAGGAAACAAATTCTCAGACTAAGGATACGTCGAATATTACGACTGACTTGCTGTAATTTCTTTTGTTTGAGGTAAGTAAATGTGTCAGGCCTAGCGCCCTTTCCTTCTTTCGTGTCAAAACTGTGTGTTTATGATTTCTTGTCTCAAAAAGAAATATCTGCTTTTAAGTGTTTATTTAAGCATCTTTTTGATTTTACTAAAGTGATTCCATCACGACTATAATGAGAAATTAATAAAACGTAATGACGTAAAGTGGAATAGTTGTACCGGGGAACACTTTATTTATTCTTGGGTTTGGTCGATTTGACTACGGTCTCTCAACCCACTTTATTTATTTTACGCGGCCGCAACAGCCCCGAGTCGCTCCTTGTACTTACAACTCTGGCCGCAAGAAGTCTTAGAGGGTGTCGACACTTATGGTCTTGGTAGCTTGTGATGGTTGGTTGTTCCCGTGTCAACGTGACAAAATATGGATTCATAATACTTGGCCTTTTATTGTTTAAATTTGTAAGTCCCGTTTGGACAATGAAGAGAGTTTGAGAATGTTTCCCCAAGTGAAATGCTAAAAGGAAAGTTTGGTGAATTCTTGTTTTGTACTTATACTCATACTTCAACTTTTTCTTTTCAAACTATTGTGTCTTGTTTAAAATCATGCCTCATAATCTGCTTACATGTCTGGGTGTTTATTTACTCGATATTTCTGCTGACTTTTGGAAACTGTGGTTTTCTCTTTTGTTTTATGCACCACAGGTTTATATAGGAGCTTGGCTTAAGATATTCTAATCAACATATTCTTAGAACTTCATTTAGGTTAGAGAATTCTAGTTTGGTTTTATGCCCGTGTTGAAGAAAAACGATTTGAATATTTAATAAGTATTACTTTAAGATTTTATGGATGTTGTTGGATCCTCTGTTTTAAACCTCCTTGTATCCGGGTTTAATCTCGGGTACGGAGTGACACCCCAGAGTTTCCGGTTGGTTATTTTGGGGGTGTTACAATCGCCGTCCTCAACACACCCCTGGTCTCGGACATTCGCGAGCAGATTTCGATCGCTCCATCACCAACTGCCCTCCACAGCACCGACGACCTCCATCCCCTCCCGTATCAAACGCCATCAACCCCAGAGCCACAACCTCTTCATTCTTCGACCATCGATTCGTCCTTGCAGACCTGTCAGCGGACCCACGCAGAAAACCGTGGAAGCATCAGCACCTGGCCCAAATTCCACTGGGGTACCCAGCGGAGTTCCAGAAGATACCACCGCACCCACCTCATGCTACCGTCGCGTTCACCAGCACCAAGGACCACCGCCGATTTTATACATCAAAGAGAGGGTCGGGTTCGTTCACAAAGGAGGCTAGGTTCCCCTTTGGGGTACTGAGTAATTTTGGGCTCCATTTCATTTTAGAGATGAATTATTCACAAGTATTTGGGCCCAATTCACCAAGTGGGCCTAATTTACTAGTTGGGTCTGCTTTTTCATTCGGGCTTACAAGCTCATTTGGGCCCAATTTATCAACTCAACCCAGTTCAACACTTGGGCTTAATTATTTTGGGCAGAAATTGTTTGAGAGTGGTGCTAAGTTGAGGCTATAAAGTGAGCTCGATCCTCAAGCTTGTTTGGAGTCCATTTGATCCGGGCAAAAATAGTTCGGGACTTCTCGAAGATTTCACTATCACCTTGAGGAGAAGGTGAATATCAACGAGGGAGAAGTTGGTACGGGTCGACCGTATCTTCCTTAACATTATTTACTTGCGTACTTGTTAGTTAGTTAGTTTATTTATTTTATTAGTTTAATTATGTATTATTTAATTGGTTAGTAGACCGGGCCAAGCCTGTTAGGTCAAATCGTCCAATTAGGGTTTGTTATTTTTCTATTTACACGTTGTAATTTTATTATTTTGGAAATCAATCAAAGAAGAAGAGTTAAACCGTGTGTGTTGGGTTAAAAACCCTAGTGTGTGTGGAGACTTGATAGTGTTTAGAA
Source organism: Linanthus parryae (assembly GCA_023055425.1). NCBI lineage: Eukaryota > Viridiplantae > Streptophyta > Magnoliopsida > Ericales > Polemoniaceae > Linanthus > Linanthus parryae. Next base: position 9,102,182 of record JALGPY010000002.1, read on the forward strand.
TTACTAACACGTTAGGTAAACCCTAGAACCCGAAACATTCGTGTATCAATTGTACTGACGTTTATTCTAAATGTTGCGGGGTGGTGATTTTCGTGGCCGTGATGGTATGTACCTTTTAAAAAACTCTTGATTTATATTGTGGTTAAGCATTTTCCCTCTGTTATTGTAGCCACTAGCCAATGCAACATTTTACTGTCACTGAACTTGCATTTGACTTCTCCTCAATTAAGCTGGAAGATATACGTTCTTTTGCATATTTTCAAATTCAACTGCACCCCTTTCACAGACCTTAGGTCATTTCACTTTGGTTTGACCAATTAATTTCTGTTAAATTGAGAAACAAAGCTTTTTTCTCTGGTTTACTTGGTTGTTGATATAAAATCAAACAAACTGGAAAATCGTTGATATATGATAATATTTGTTAGAATAATATATACGACTAACTCTTAAAAATTCAAATCGATTACATAATGCAGCACATGACTGATCTGCTATTTCCTCCTCTTACATGTCATCTAGGTCCTATATAGAGTGATAAGAGTTATCTAAGTGAACAGTGGTTCTTCAATAAACGATTCAGTGTACTATCTGATGCACTTTTCTGCAATGCCTGAGCCCGAAATCTGAAATTGACAGATCGGTCAAAGTTATGTAGCAAAGATAGAGAGTATCCCTCCATAATTTGGAAGATATCGTTTAGACCTCCGATAGTGTAATGGTGGCACACGTCGATCTTGGTGTTGAATTTCTGCTCGAGCAGATACCAACAGTGCAATGTTTGTTGGCATCTAAACAAGCCAGTGATTACAGCTTCTCAACTCCTGGAATCAATGATCCAATATCTTATACTAACGCGTGCAGAGGTACTTGAGAAAAGTGCTTGCTTATACACGCCTAACAATAAGTAGACTATTGTTTGTGCCAAATGTCAATCATGTTTAACTATGGAGGATTTAAAAGGCTGACTATCTACATTGGGCTGACTATCAAGATTGGTCCTCTGCTATAAGACTCAGCCCTTGGTTCATTAAGCTCACTCTATATTATTGTATGGGCCTATTATAAGCCCAAAGAATTATGAACGTTATAATTCCTACCGTTGATTTGTACGGCTCATTTCAGTCGTTAGATGTTGGCTATATAAAGCCACACACTGCTAGGGTTTCATTATTGAGTCATTGTAAATAATACACAGTTCTCTCTTCCGTGTCTCTTCATCTTCTTCACCTTCTTTCTGCAAATCAACAACGAACCCTAGTGGTTCTTTTATGGTATCAGAGCCAACGATGCTCTCTACCACCACCGGACCGTCTACTACACCCCTCTATCTCCTTTCAAACATCCACAACCTCCTACCGTTCAAATTAGACGGTACCAATTTTGTTTTATGGCGGCACCAGATCTCATCGATCTTTCGCACACACAACCTCTTCGGCTTTCTTGACGGTTCTACTCCGTGTCCGCCAGAGTTCCTGCCGGCGATTGGTGGTTCCTCTGTTACTCCTAATCCTGATTATACAGCTTGGGTGCTTCAGGATCAAGCAGTTCTCACCATCCTCAACGCCTCTCTTTCAACAGAGGCTCTCACTACGTGATTGGCTCGCCCACATCTCGATCTTCTTGGCTCGTTCTTGAACAACGGTATGCCTTGTTGACTCGATCCAACATCATTCACCTCAAATCATCCCTCCAAACTATCAAGAAGGGTACCGATTCCATCGATCTATACATGCAGAAACTAACCACCATCAGAAACCAACTTGCTGTCTCTTCCGTCCTCATCGATGATGATGATATGCTCTTATACGCCCTTAATGGGCTACCCCCTGAGTTCAACCCTTTTCGATCCTCTCTACACATCAACTCCAACCCTATTTCATTCGCCGAACTTCATGTTCTGCTCAAGGCTGATGAACAGATGCGTGCCAACCAAGCCCTATCTCCAGATCCGTCCCCTGCCGCCTTCTTCTCTGCCGGAAACCCTAATTTCCGTGGCGGCGGCGGCCGAGGTGGTTCTCGAAACCCTAAACCCAACCGGGGTGGTGGCCGGTTCGGGTCTCGTGGCCGGTTTGATTACTCCAGAGGAGGTCGGTCTAATGGTTCGGGTTACTCTAATGGATCCGGGTATGGTCAAGCTTCCGGGTATGGATCTGGTAACGGGTATGGTTCGGGTCAGGGCACAGGATATGGATCCGGGTCTGGATCCGGACATGGATCCGGGTATGGTTCCGGATCCGGACGGGGCGGTTCGGGTCGTTCGGGCTCACAGAGAGGAAGATTCGGGTTAGGCAGACCCGCTCATATCACTTGTCAAATATGTGGTGCTGATTTTCATTCCGCCCTCGACTGCTGGCACCGTATGGACTACGCCTATCAGGGGCGCCACCCACCTGAGCAATTGTCTGCCATGGCTGCATCCTCTAACTCTCAACTATCTCTGCCTTCTGAGGTCTGGCTCACCGACACTGGTGCGTCAAATCATATGACTTCGGAGCTAAGGAATCTTTCTCTTGCCGAGCCCTACAATGGTTCCGACCAAGTTACTGTCGGTAACGGCTACTCTCTGCCAATTCATCATTCTGGTACTGCCTACTTAACTACTGCACACACTTCTTTTACACTTCCACACACTCTACACGTTCCTAATCTTTCTGTTAATCTACTTTCAATCCACAAAATGTGTTCTGATAACAATGTGAAGTTTATTTTTGACAAACATTCTTTCTCTATTCTTGATATTGACACTGGTCAAACCCTTTTTCAGGGTCCCAGTAAAAATGGTCTTTACCCTCTATCTTCTATGTGTTCTTCGCCTGGTCCTCAAGCATACTTGGGTCAACGAGTTCAGTCCCCTCTTTGGCATAGTCGTCTGGGTCATCCTTCTAAGGATGTATTATCAAACTGTTTAAATTGTTCTTCACTTTCTTCTGTTAAAAACACTACCTTTATGTTTGAAGCTTGTTTATGTGGCACAATGCGTAGATTACCTTATAAAGAATCTACCTCAACTGTGACTGATCCCCTTCACTTACTTCACAGTGATGTTTGGGGACCTGCTTCTACTACCTCTTTTAATGGTTTCCGTTATTATGTCCTGTTTATTAATGATGTTTCTCGTTTTACATGGTTTTTTCCTTTAAAATTAAAGTCTGAAGTTTCTGCTGCCTTTGTAAAATTTAAAACTTTTATCGAAAAATTACTTGGCTATTCTATTAAGATCTTACGGTCTGATGGTGGAGGTGAATACACCTCCTTTGTATTTCAACAGTTCTTGTCCACTCATGGGATTCAACATCAGAAATCTTGTCCTCATACACCCCAACAGAATGGGGTTTCTGAGCGCAAACACCGACACATAATCGAAACTGCAGTAACAATGCTTCATAATGCTTCTCTTCCCAAGATTTTTTGGTTTCATGCGGTTGCAACTGCAACCTATCTCATTAATAGGCTGCCTAGCAAAAACACTAAAAACATGTCTCCTTATGAGATTTTATTTCATAAGAAACCTGATTATACTCATCTTAAAATTTTTGGTTGTGCATGTTTTCCTAATTTGCGTCCTTACATTACTTCTAAGCTTGATTCTAAGTCCACACTTTGCACATTTCTGGGATATGCTGATGGTTACAAAGGTTACCTCTGTTATGATCATGTTTCTAAGCGCTTTTACATTATTCATGATGTGATATTTGACGAATATAAATTCCCTTATTCTACTACTATTCCACCTGAAACTGCTTCTTGCTCACATTCTCCTTCTTGTGTTACAGGTCCATTTTTTGTCCCTGACATAAGCACTGTTCAATCAGCTGCTAGTACACACAGTCATTGTGTGACACCATCCCATTCTGAGGGTTCTGGTGACACTCTGCAGCCCACTGGTGGTGGTTCTGGCCCCAACACAGATGCTACTACAGATACTACACATCCCTCTGGGTCCCCAATTCTTCCCACCAGTTTTGGCACGGCAGACACCACAAACCCAGTGATGATTTCCCCCCTCCCCAACCATCCCCTCCGAAAGGTCATCCAATGCAAACCCGAAGTAAATCGGGTATCAGCAAAAAGAAATTAGATTTTCACTCCTCTTCTTCTACTTCTGGTTCTGGATTTAAAGCTTTACACGCTGCACACACTTCTTCTCATGAACCCACTTGTTTTAGTAAAGCAAATAAGTATTCACAATGGCGCACTGCCATGCACGATGAATACAACAGTCTTGTTCAACAACAAAGGTGGAGTTTAGTTCCTTTACCTCCTAACACTAATGTTATCGGAAATAAATGGGTTTTTAAAACCAAATTCAACCCCAACGGTACTATTTCTCGGTACAAAGCCCGTCTTGTGACAAAAGGGTTTCACCAAACCCTTGGGGTTGATTACGACGAAACTTTTAGTCCCGTCGTAAAACATGCTACTGTCCGCTCAATTTTGGCTCTTGCTACAACTTACAATTGGTCTTTGCGTCAATTAGACGTCAAAAACGCCTTTTTACACGGGTATCTCCGTGAAACCGTATACATGAAGCAACCTTCTGGCTTCACTAATCCCAAATTTCCACACCATGTTTGCCTACTCCACAAATCTATTTATGGTTTAAAAAAGGCCCCAAGGGCCTGGTTCGAACGCTTTGCCACACACTTACTTTCACTTGGATTTCTTGCTGCATATTCTGATTCCTCTATGTTTATTCGTCACAATCATGGCAAAAGTACAATTCTGCTACTTTATGTTGACGACATTATAATTACTGGAAGTGATACTGCTTATATCTCTACCTTCATCACCACTTTAGGCCAAGAATTTCAAATGACATATTTGGGCCCATTAACTTACTTTTTGGGCCTAAAAATCTTTCGGACTTCTAATGGTCTTTCTATCACACAAGAAAAATACACTATTGACCTTCTTTCAAAATTCAATATGAGTCATTGTAAGCCATGTACTACTCCCCTGGCTGCTGGTGTTAAGTTTCATGTCAATCAAGGCACTGCCTTAGCTGAACCTACTGTTTTTAGGCAACTACTTGGTGGTCTTCAATACCTCACTTTCACTAGACCAGATATCGCCTTTGCGGTGAACCATTTATGCCAATTCATGCATAATCCTACGGATATTCATCTTAGTGGGGCTAAAAGAATTCTTCGTTATCTTCAAGGCACCAAATCACAAGGGTTATTTTATCATGCTTCTTCAACTCCTTTACATGCCTTCTCCGATGTAGATTGGGCTGGCAACCCATCTGATCGGAGAAGTACAACGGGTATTGCTGTTTTTATTGGGCCCAACCCAGTGCACTGGGCTTCAAAAAAATAGCCCACTGAGGCGCGGTCCTCAACCGAAGCTGAGTACCGTGCTCTTGCCACTGCAGCCGCTGATTTATCTTGGTTTAAATTGCTGTTTTATGATTTACGTCTTAAACTCTCTACTCCTCCTTTACTATTTACTGATAACAAATCTGCAATAGTTATGACCGCCAATCCCCTTTTTCACGCACGTACTATATAAACATATTGAAATCGATTATCACTACGTGCGTGAAAAGGCCATAAATAAAGAACTTATTGTCTCCTTTGTCTCTAGTGCAGATCAGCTAGCTGACCTTTTCACGAAGCCGTTGCCAGCTCCTCAATTTGAAGTACTGAAGTCTAAACTCATGGCGGTTCCACCATTCGTTTACGGGGGGGGGGGGGGGGGGGGGGGGGGGGGGTAAAAGGCTGACTATCTACATTGGGCTGACTATCAAGATTGGGCCTCTGCTATAAGACTCAGCCCTTGGTTCATTAAGCCCACTCCATATTATTGTATGGGCCTATTATAAGCCCAAAGAATTATGAACGTTATAATTCCTACCGTTGATTTGTACGGCTAATTTTCAGCCGTTAGATGTTGGCTATATAAAGCCACACACTGCTAGGGTTTCATTATTGAGTCATTGTAAATAATACACAGTTCTCTCTTCCGCCTCTCTTCATCTTCTTCACCTTCTTTCTGCAAATCAACAACGAACCCTAGTGGTTCTTTTAGGATTCAGATCATGTAGCCATATCTAGTGCGACCAAGCTCTGCAGCCAAGGTATATATGGTCCAATTCTAACTTTGTTTGTTTGTTCTTCTCGTCCAATTTCAAGTTTGTTTGTTTGTTTTTTTGTATGTCTTGTCTTTTTATGTTCAATTGTCATTTATGAATGGTGTCCTTTAATTGGACGTTGTTGATAGAATCACAAATAACATCTGAATCAACTTATGATGGTCAACATAGATGGAAAGGTAAAAAAATAAATCTGTGAAGCTTTGTTTTTAGCTCTAATTTATGATGTACTTTGAATATGATGGTTTGGTTTCAAAAATCTTTTCTCACATCGTTCACACATACATATGGACGACCACTTTCCATTGAAAAGATGACAACCTCCCACAAAGCTTTGTGCTCTGATACCAACTGACGCCAGGCAGGTACTGATTACCGTGCGGGCGTGATTAAGCGGCAAAAGCAAATGGAAGCAGGGGACGACAACGAGTGAATATCTCTCCAAATTTTCTTAAAAAAAAAACTCGATAATTTAAAAACTGTTGAAATCAGTCCACAATAAGATTTTTTTTTTTGAAGAAATACACAATAAGAACTTAAATAGCTGAAAAACATAATTTTGCCAAAAATGACAACATCCCAAATCATCTAAATTATAGTCCTAAATCAAAACAATACTTTGAAACTAGATTCATCCCAATCGGGTTTAAAACGACATCCTAATTGATATCGAAAATAATACTAAAAATTGTGAAATCGTTTAGTTCGGCCTTTAAACGGACAAATTGTGCCGAATTAGGGTGGTGTTGTGACTTTGTAACCTATGATTTTTAATACGATGATTCTAGTCAAATTAATCTATGGTTCAACCCAAATCCATAAGCCTTTGAATTTGCACCTGATTTTGCGTTTGGACTCAAACAATCTTTCCGCAACTGGCGAGTATTTTCGCAAAATCCGACCTGCATCAGTGGTCTTCAAGTAGAGTTTTTTTTCATGCAGGAGTGATATTGGCGATCGCATTTTAAGGATGGCTTATTAGCAAGAATATGTTTAGACCCTGGATACTCTAAAGTCCAGTAGACTTCTGATTTAGGTACGTTGATGTAGCAGCTACTTTTGATATGAGTGCTACTAATAGTTGATGTTATGTCCAATGACTTTGATTGAAAAACAGTAGCTCACTTCAAGCTTTCAGCTGCTTAATACAGTTTCAAGTACATTTCTTGTAATTTGGAGGCAGTTACATATATTTTCCCCATCCCACTGTGTGAGCAGTGTCCAAAACACAAATGTTAACGGTACAGCTAACTAAGAACAGTGATAGGAAACCAGGAAGTCTAATTCACAAAATACCAAAATGCGCAAAGCCAACAAGCAGTTATCACATAACCAAACTCTCAAAGGAGGCAGTGAAAAAAAAAAAATGGATAGCCTATGCATAAATCTAAGGTTGTGGACACATGGTTACTTGAAACCAGCTGAGGGTGGAGTTGGCTGTAATGATGGTTAACCCCCTCAGACATTCCTTGAGGGTGTCAGTTTTGGGATTCAGAGAATGCACCTTATGCTGGAGTTCTTCTTCTCTGAGCCACCTCTTCATCATCTCCATGCCAACTGCGCAATCTACAATACACAGCGAGTAGCGACACCACCCACAGGTATTTTTCCCATGACAGGTTACACAATCGGCGGGGAGGCTTGTGGTTTCAGCTGAACCATATTGGTGTCAATTTCTTCGGAACCAAGTGGGATGAATGTCTCGAACTTGATATCAATCTTCCAAATGCATCTTGGATGAATAGATTGGTCGGAATCCACACAGTGATAGAACCACATTGTGGTTATATCTGCTTCACAAATCTCGCAAACATACTCTTCAACTCCTTCGACGGAATAATATGTTAGCTTGAAGGGATTCTTCTTTTCGTACTTGTGGCTAATGGAACTAGGCAACAAAGCACAATATGTATCAAGGGTGAAGTTGCATATGTTGCATCTAAAGCCATAGCCTTGAAATTCATCCTCACATGCGCTGCACCAATTGCCTTTATCAGCCATATAGGTGGTCGAAAGGACGTGACTGTGATTCTCATGCTTAACATAGCGTGGAAGGACCGAGGTGCTAATCTTGATATCTAATCTCTCTCTGGTGAAGCTCATGGAAAACCCACGACAATTATTCTTCCCTTTATCCTTGAGAATTGAGCAATATCCTTTAAAACGGGAAGGGTCATGTAACTCGTCATGAGACTTTGGAAGAAGATACTTACATAGATCACAGTTGTTGCATGGGGCACATCTGTGACATGTGTCACTCGGGTCAAGGAGTGGTATGTGATTCATTTTGATTCCATCATCTTCCTGGTTTATGTCCATAAAAAGCAGTGTCGCCAAGCTAGCAGACTTGTTGTCAACTGGTAAATGGACTGCAGCAGCTAATGCCTCCTCATAATTGAAACCTTCAATCTCCCTGTAACAGAAAGGGTTTTGAATGTTAAACTTACAGAATATTAAGAAAATTCTATGAAGAGTTGGCTAGTAGAAAAATATGTAGGAGGAACCTGCGATTGTCTGAACAACCATGGACATGGATAAAGTATTTGCAACCAGCACAGTAATAAGCCCACCTCTGGAATTGAATTTCTTTTCTGCATATTTGACAACGATAATGCTTGTGTCGGACTACACTTTGGAGTGAGTAGGTCATTTTAAGCACATGAGGGTGCAAATCAGATTTGATGACCTGCGGTGCTGAAGAGCACTGTTGATGTACCCAGAAACGACAAATGGTGCATTGGTAGGTTGAGCCTTGTGTATCCATGCCGCAAGCTTGGCAGGCAAAGAATGGTTTCACATTCGAAGAAAATAGTGGATGTTGGTGATATTCTCGTTTAAAATGGAGTGACTTTATCGCACATATTATGTCCATATAAAAGTCACAAGGAGGACAAGAGTAGATGTAGCCGTCCCAAAATGAGTCACATGCACAACACCTCCACTCTGATTTGTCACTTCCAGGTTTCGATTTTAGTGTAAGACGATGCTCAGGGTGATGCAGATGATGCGGTGGCCTTTCTAGGGGAAGTTCCTCACAAAATTTGTGCAGAAAAAAAAGACTTCCGCAGTCCGCATCGGCGCAGAAATAGTACGGGGCTGAAATACTCAGTCGACAAGCATAACAATTATGAGATGCAGAAGAATCAGCACCACGAGCCTCTTCTTTTTCTACCAATCGCAGTGGATGGTCATGGCTGAAATGTTTCTTAGGCCTGCAAGGCAAAGTCGCGAATCACCGGTTATACATTTTAGGAAATTATATTTTTATTATGCCTTTTAGAAGAGTTTCAAATTGCATTGATGATGTCTACTCTAAAGAATCAGCACCACGAGCCTCTTCTTTTTCTACCAATCGCAGTGGATGGTCATGGCTGAAATGTTTCTTAGGCCTGCAAGGCAAAGTCGCGAATCACCGGTTATACATTTTAGGAAATTATATTTTTATTATGCCTTTTAGAAGAGTTTCAAATTGCATTGATGATGTCTACTCTAAAGAAATGTATTTGATGTTCAACAACTAATTTTCTCTTTTATGCTTCTGTGATATGTTCAACCATTAATACATTCTTCTAAATAATTAATGTACTTAATTTGTATTGGATATATACATTCTGCATAATGCGAAAAGTGGACATCTGCTGTATGGATTAAAAACGAATTGATTAATGAACGTGTTTGCTTGCAGTATCTTAAAACTAGATTTTAATCTACTTATTTTGTCATACTGTCTTTGTGAAGAAAAAAATCAGCTTTTGGTGGGTTTTTTCTTCGGATTGTTTTTGAAATACAAAAAGACATTATTATCCTTACACTCTCTTCTTATAAAACTAGAAATTTGACTGTATCTTAAACAATTGTTTGATTTTTCAATCGTGGAGGTCATAAAAATCGTAGATATTTTTCTTTATTCTTCTGCCAATTTTTTTATAAATCTCAATTAGTACATACTTCGGACAATTTATTTATGTTTGGTGTTTTTATTATATAGAATCAACCAATTTTTGTGGCGTTCTTTTCTTAGTCGATTATATTTTTGCCATTATTTAGTCAACGTTCTAACAAAATTATTATACTTGAATAAATATTAGATTTCGGTGGGTTTATTAGCATTTCTTTTACAAGGAATGATCACCTAATGAGCACGAAGACAAACATGTCATTTCATAATTGCATCTAGTTTAAAACCACTACCAAATAAGTTTCTTTAGTTTTTAATCTAATTTAAAATTCATCGCTAAACACATTGTTTTTACCAAAATCTAAAAAGAAAAAATATTTTTGGTGGAACAAATAGTATTTCCACCAAAAATGATTCTACAAAACTCGCCTTTAGGTTTTAATAGTCAGAAAAGTCGAGGTTAGAAAATTTGATCTTTTTAATCATAAAAAATATAAAAAGAAAAAAGCTAACTAAGAAAGTTTCAAACGAAAAGATTCAAATAGAACTTTTTTACAACCTAAAATAGATATTAAAAAAAAATCTAAAGTTAATCAAAGAGAACGGAGCCTTTTTATATACTACTTAAATGGGCCAAGTGTCTGATTCATAACACCAATACTACCAGAAAATTCTCTAAAAAGATTAACGGTGATTTTTATCTGCATCAATAATTTGCCAAATGAGTTTTATAATTAGCTAGTTTAAGAATTGTGGATGCAATCAGGCTCTTACGGTATACAATCATATATTTTTTTATTTATTTTTTCATGCAAGCAATTTAAAATTGTGAACATTAAATCTTTTTTTTAAAAAATTATATAACCGGGTTCGAACCCGGGACCTCATGCAGGGCAGACGCTCTACCACTGAGCTTGCCCCCATTTGCACAATAAATTCTTTTTTGCATACAAATAAATTGTATTTTTCGAAGAAATAGAATGTGTTGGATTATATCAAATGAGAATGTATACAATGGGTGTGTTTGGACAAGCTTAAATCACTGAAATTATATCTGGTTATTGAAATGAGTGGTTGAGGTGAGAAGAGAGGCAATGATTTAAGCTCGTCCAAACATGACAAATATGTTTCCCAAAAAAAATACATAAAAGAATAAATAAATAAAAACTATTTTATATTATGTCAAAATTATTTTTTAACTGAAAAATATTGAAAAGAACAAACAAACAAACAAACAAAAATCAACAAAAAAAGGGACTCACTTCTTATGTTTGCTTTTGGCCCAAAAATAAGTCCAGGGCCGGACTTAGTCACACGGTCAACAATTTTCTCAAGCTTTCAGTTTGAAAATAACAAAATAATGAGAAAACAAGAGAGAGAAGCAAATTAGATGGAACCTGCAATTGTAAGCATGGATGAAGAATTTGCATTTAGCACAATGGTAAGCATAGTTCTCATCTTTCATGTCTTCATGGCAAGTCTGACAGTTGACGGGCTGATTGGAACAATTCTCAGGGAGAGAATAGATGAGCTTAAGGTCATGACGGTGAAACGGTAGCTTAATGATCTGTGATGAAACACAGTTTTGATGTACTTGGAAAGAGCGGCAGGTTGTGCATCGATATGAGATTCCATCTTCATCTTTCTTACAAACAACACATTGAAAGGATTCATTCTCATGAATAGGAATCAATTGATGATGAGGGTGACAACTGTGGGTAACCGGGAATGACTTGAGTGCACATGTTAAGTCTAAGACGAACTCTTGGCACACAGAGCACTTGTAATAGAAGGAATGCTCACGAGATACGTTATTGCAGACACTACAAATATGCTGAGATTTGTCACTGACCTTGCAAAGGGAAAGAGTGTGTCCACGGTGCAGCTCGTGTTCAAACTTCTCTGGCAGATCTCCACACACCTTGTGGATATAAACTTGGGCAGCACCAGCACCTCTGTCATCTTCAGCTTTGTAGTATGGAACTGATATCCTTTCGTTGCACCACTGGCAACTCTTAGATGAGAAATCATTTCCCAACGCTTCTTCAACCAACATCCAATTGTTCAACAGATGATCCTGCTCACCATCGTCTGTTTCGTTTAAGATCCTGGGAAACCACTGGGAAATACGGCCTAACTGGTCCATCTCTCTCACTCACTGATTTTGAATGTTGAAGTTTTTTTTTTTTTAGATCATTGAATGTTGAAGATGAAAAGAAGGAAGGCTGGAAACAAAAGAAAGAAAGAAAGGGCAATCATATAACAGCAGCCACACAGTCAGCCGTTAGATCAAAATATTGTTATTACACACAAGGGTCTGGGGTTAGGTTATGTCTGCATTACTAACTGGTGAGGACCTACCTGGTCGAGCCATGGGCCGGGCTCGGGCTGTGCCTCATCCAACGGTGTAAATTTTACCTAGCATAATATATGGGACCAACCATTAAACGACCAAGTTTTAAAACATTTGTTGGACAGTTTTTTTTTTTTTTTTTAGTTCCTCTTCGCACGTCTCCTCTAAGAATATTTCAAAGATTCGTTTAAAAAATAGTAATATTTCAAAGAGTGTGTTTCCTAGCTGTACTCAATTCACAGTCCTCAATCAATATGTAGTTAGTATACTTTAGGGTATCTGTTTCTTCACTATTAGCTACGTCATTTACAAGTTTGCCCTTAAAATTAGTGTGAACACACATAAACTCGAGCTAACCGAAAGACAGTCCAAGAACCAAGAAATATAATAAGCATATTAAAGAATTAGTGACTCTTTTTTGGAAACAGAGGCCAGTAAACAAAGATGGATGACCTTATGACCTTATGTCATCTCACTTACCTCAATCACACATGTTCGTTGGGGGCGGTGGATTAGTTACTTATTATAGGCTAAACCTGGCCTTTGAATTTGGAAGCATCCCTATGACTTTTTGTTGACTCTGTGGATTCCGCTCCAAGTGCTGCAAATTGCTACATATAAAATAGGGTGTTTTCGGTCTGGCTTGATCAGTTTTAGGTCACCAAGAACATCTAAACCAAAAGGAGTGGTCCGGTGTATTGAAAACCGAAATACATTTGGTTTGCAATAAAAAAAAATAAATCCGCGCCGGTTATCTCGGTTAAGTTCGGTTTACATATTTGATTTTCCTTACTTTAATTATTATGTTTTTTGGTGATTCAAGCTCCTGGCTAATTGTTGGACGAAACGGCGAAGCAATTGGCGAAACAAGGAAGAAGAACGAAGACGCGAGAATTGGTACTATCAGTGTCTTCGTGCGAAGACAATTGCCTTCGTACGAAGAGTCTTCGTGCGAAGACAATTTGTCTTCTTGCGAAGACATCGGTGCTAAGACGGTTTCGTTGTTTCCTTGTTCGATTTTGGAATGTTTATTCGTTTCTTTGGGCACAATTCAGTATCTTAGGACTATATAAGGACCTAAGGTCGAGAAAAATATTGTGTGGTTGATTGTACTGGCTTCACATCAATAAAATTGGTTCGTTTTGTCCGTGGAGGTAGCTAACCTAAAAGCTAGTGAAACACGTTAATTCGTTGTGCTATTTCTTCATCTTGTTCATCGTCTCTTCGCTCCTCCTGGCTTCCGTTGTCATTTTTTAACAAGTGGTATCAGAGCCAGGTTGTTGGATCTCAATTTGTGAGGAGTGATGTCGAACATGATGAAGATTGATCGTTTTGATGGGAAGAATGTGTTTAGCTTGTGGCAAATCAAGATGTGTGCTTTGTTGAAGCAACAAGATCATTGGTTGCCACTCGCTAACAAATCGGGCATTGACAAGACCACCTCGGATTTTGTGAAGATGGAGGCGAAGGCGCCTTCGACGATCAAGTTTATTCTCGCGGACGACGTGACTACTGGAATTGCAGATCAAACCTCGGCGGCTGGCTTATGGAAGAAGTTTGAGGATCTCTACGCAAATAAATATGCGGCCAACAAGTCGATGTTGAAGCAGCGGCTCTTTGGTCTTCGGATGGTTGAAGGTCCGCATATTGGTGATCACCGAGACAATCTCAACACTATTTTGCTTGGATTGCGCAATAGTGACAAGACTGTTAGTGATGTTGATGCGAATTTGATCTTGTTAGTGTCTCTACAGCCTTCTTTCGAGGGTTTTGTCCAATCGTTTGTTGTTGGGAAGAAGACGATAACCATAGAGGAAATTCGTTTGGCGTTGCACACAGGGGAATTGAGGCAAAAAGCATCAAAGTTTGAAGATCATGATGGTGGAGCATTCATGGTCAAGGGAAAAGGTAAGGGTGGACATCGGAACTATGGTAGATCCGACTTACCATTGGATGTTTGTGCGTTTTGCTGTGAGAAGGGTCATTGGAAGCGGAATTGTCCCAAGAACAAAGGATCTGCAGGGTTTGCTGCAGTTCAAGGTGGAGGGAAAAATTTCAAGGAGGACTTGGTTCTCTAGGTCTCATGTGCAAGCTTGGGCTCCAGACATAGGAGCATGTGCGTGTGCTTTGTGACACGCGGATTGGTTGGTTGATTGTTGCACGTTATTGGGCATGCACTGATTGTTGTCACATTATTAGGCGTGTCTCGGTTGGCGTCTTGGTGCGGTAAGTATTGGCAGCGCAATTGGCATGACTGGATTGATGGGCACTTTTGTCGTTAAATGTCATTATAACGACGTTGGGGAGATCCATTATTATTGAGACGTGAAGACACGCTTGTTGTGGCGCATAGAGAATATATTCCAATACCACAAAATTTGGACATATATTCTATCGGTTTATTGGATTGGATTGATGAGAGCATTGGATTGGTTGCTAGGGAAATTGAATCAAGGTGGAGATTTGTTATGTTTTTTGGTGATTCAAGCTCTAGCTAATTGTTGAACGAAACGGTGAAGCAATTGGCGAAGCAAGGAAGTACAAGGAAGACGCGACAATTGTCTTCACACGAAGAGTCTACGTGCGAAGACAATTTGTCTTCGTGCGAAGACCTCGGGGCTGGGGCAGTTTCGTTGTTTCCTTGTTTGATTTTGGAATGTTTCTTCATTTCTTTGGGCACAAGTCAGTATCGTAGGACTATATAAGGACCAAGGGTCGAAACAAACATTGTTTGGTTGATTGTACTGACTTCTCATCAATAAAATTGGTTCGTTTTGTCCGTGGAGGTAGCTAGCCTGAAAACTAGTGAATCACGTTAATTCGTTGTGTTATTTTCTTCATTTGGTTATCGTCTCTTCCCTCCTATTGGCTTCTGCTGTCGTTTTCTAACATTAATTTTAAAAATAAACAAATGATTAGTAAAATAAACATTAGACATAAAACTTAAAATTTCGATAAAAGGCATTCTTAAATTGAATTAAAATAGTCGATTTGTGATGTGAATATGTTTGTAATTTTTTTTGGCTACACTGCGCCATAACTTTACAAGTTATGTATAAGACACTCTCTTACTGTCAACTGTGATCTATATTCTATACATATTTATTTTTGATTCAAGCATTCAAAATATAATTAATTAATATTAATACTACTCTCTTACTGTCAACCGTCGTTCCAATTTTGACCTTGACATCTCTACAAACTGTCGCTCAGATTTGCCAGCTTCGTCATCAACACCATTTCTTGGTCTTAGCTCGGTTCTTGGCTCGACTTTTGATTTTTTTCCCTGGCTCTGTGTCTTTCAAACTCTAGCCATATTACATATGCCTTGAGTTTGAGGGGGGGGGGATAGATGATTAGGCACTTGGGTGTGCCACATCAGGCATGAGGTCATATCAAGCACACAAGAGTGTGCCACATCAAACAGGATGGAACATATCAGACAGATATGCCAGTCTCAGATTGCCAGATCATCAGTCTCGGTTTGTCAAAATATCTCCTCCTTGACCTTCTTCCGCTGCTCGGCCTTCGCAACCACCTTGGTCTTCTTCCGTTGCTCGGTTCTCTTCTTGCAAACTCATTGTTGGCACGTTGAGTTTGAGTAGGGGTGTTAGAGATATTAGATTAATATCCCATTATTTAGTTTCCAGTTATATTAGTGATTTTAGTAATAGTGTTATTAGGGTTATCACGTTTCCTTGTTTAGGTTATTTGATTTTTTTTCCATGTTTGGTTCGGGTTTGCCTATATAAAGGCCCCCCATTGCACATATGCAAATACACTTTATTATAATACATTTCTACTCCTTCCTAGAAATCTAACACTCTCTATCAAACCATAACTTCTTTGATGGTATCAGAGCTTTGAGATGCTCTCCGCCGCAAACACCTCCTTTTTCGAGTGGTTTAAGGATGTTTTTTATCAAGCTTTGTGGTTTCTTTGTTCTGTTCACAGAAATGGATGTAATTTCATCTATTCGTGATCGGGATTTTCTCTGGGTCTCGCTGATTGTTCGATTTTTGCAAATTGATGATCTCGCTTCAATCTGATGGAGATGCTAATTATCTGCTCTGTTTTTATTTCCTCTTCAAGGAAATGGGAATTGATTTCTGTTGTTTTTGTCACCAATGATTGAAATCTCTCCCTCCCTCTCTCTGGGCTTAATTGGTGATTTCTTGCTAAATTCGTGAATGCATTTGTTGGATCTCTGTATCTCTCATGAATGGGTATGTGTCTGTTGTTCATTGATGAATGTATAAGGCTTCACGGATCTAGGAGGTAGAAGCAGAGGTGTTTTTTTAGGCTTAGACCAAGACGAAGTTGGAGGCTGTAATGGTGGTGATTGTCGCCATTTTTGCCGGGTTTATGTGGCGCTGATGGAGGTCATACGGCGGTGTTCTCCATCATGTTCATTTATTACAAATAGAAAAAAATGTTGATTTGAAGGTCAAAATAAACAATTTTGGCTACCTAAGCGTAATGTTTTGACACATGTCATGAGTTATTGAACATCGTCTACCGGGTGTGACACAACCATAAATTTGATGCCACACCTTTCGATGAATTCCACATCCGCGGAAAGAGAAAGAAGATCATGTCCAAGCCTGAATCTCATGGACAAGTTTTCAACCCTAGACCACATGACCAGGTATTGAGAGCCGGAAGATAGTGAACCAAGCTAGGCTTAAGAAATCAGAAGGTCAAATGAAGTGAACCAAGAAGCTTTAGTGGTGCACAGAAATTCGAGATCCCAGAGCATCATGAGTTCATACCACTGCTAACCCCAGACAACCACTATCAGACTATCATAACCCATACACCAGCAGAAAAGTATATATCACAAAATACCACGACGATAAAGTTACTGAAAGGTAGTACAGCGGTGAAATTCAAAAGCAATATCAACCATGGAAGTCAATCAATCGGGATTCTCTTGGATCAACTTCATATGAAACACCAACGGGAAGAAGTCTGAAGTTATTTTGTTAGGATTCCCAATACGTGAGAGACAAGAGAAAGCAAGAAAACAAAAGCAAGATCAAGAACACAAGAAATTTAACGTGGTTCACTAGTTTTGAGACTAGCTACATCCACGGCCAACCCAACCAATTTATTGATGAGAAGACAACCCAATTACAAGCACACACCAAGTCATGACCCTAGCATCTACTTATATACTAGTACAAGACTTGGAGCCCAAGTAATGTCCAAAACTAATCCGAGGCAAACTAGGAAATAATTCATCCTAAATTGTTTTCTTACCCAATAAGGACACTACCAAATATATTAGTCAAAGTAGACCCCTACAAGGAATCAAAGTTGCCAAAGTAATGTAATTACTTCCAAAACTATTAGCCTCCTTTGACCATCCCATGCTAGGATTTTGAATCAACCAAAAAACCCAACAAACCTCCACCTTGATTCAAACCCCATAGCTACCGAACCAATTCTTCTCATCAATCCAATGAACCCAACCCGAGTGTATTCCCAATTTGCGAAATTGAACACACTCCCAATACGCCCCAACAAGTGCGTCTATGCGTCTTCAACAAACACAAAGACAATGCGTCCCAATAAACGCTCCACTAATGCACCATGACACAATGCATACCCCAACGTTGCGCCAATGACACTTCGCAACAAAGTGCCTATCAAACGATGTCATGCCAATTTGCGCCGCCATCCGCACCAATGCGCACAAAACCAATAACCAAAGCGCGTCAATCCAAAATCCAATCGCGCCACCAACCGATGCGTGCACAATAACACGCCACCAATCCACGTGCCCAATAACACGCGCCCATGCTCCATGCCTAGAGCCCAAACTGCCCCCAAGGGGCCTAGAGATCTACATCGTCCTTGAGCATCCTCCTCCACCTGAAGCGAGATCTACAGGTGCACGATGTTTCTCCCTCAATTCGCTAGTTGATTCGAGTCGCTTCCACCTAGAATTGAATCCTCCTAGCCGCCAAATCCAGATATAGATCCAGATCACTCGCCGGGTTGAGCACGCCATATCGATTGACGCATGCCGGAACCGAAAGCGTGCTGGATGTACTAAAACTAGATCCACAATTCCAATGCTCCACAACAAGAGCCCGATAGCTCCCCCAACAAGGAACCCGATAGCCTCCCAACAAAGGCTTGGTGTGCTTGCACCCCCTGTTTCAGAGGCCAACCAACGGAAACCCAATCTTCCCATCAAACCCGACAAATCTTGATCACGAAATCGCAAGCTCCTCTTGAATCTCAACGTAACCTGGCTCTGATACCACTTGTTAGGATTCCCAATACGTGAGAGACAAGAGAAAGCAAGAAAACAAAAGCAAGATCAAGAACACAAGAAATTTAACGTGGTTCACTAGTTTTGAGACTAGCTACATCCACGGCCAACCCAACCAATTTATTGATGAGAAGACAACCCAATTACAAGCACACACCAAGTCATGACCCTAGCATCTACTTATATACTAGTACAAGACTTGGAGCCCAAGTAATGTCCAAAACTAATCCGAGACAAACTAGGAAATAATTCATCCTAAATTGTTTCCTTACCCAATAAGGACACTACCAAATATATTAGTCAAAGAAGACCCCTACAAGGAATCAAAGTTGTCAAAGTAATGTAATTACTTCCAAAACTATTAGCCTCCTTTGACCATCCCATGCTAGGATTTTGAATCAACCAAAAAACCCAACATATTTTGCATAACCAACGAGAAGTTGAAATAACGGAAACTGAAAAAGCAAAAGAGATGTAAATTACTCAAATGTAAGAAGTAACAAATCCTGAAACAGATTCGAGAGGTAATAATGACTGGGTACTGATAAACAAGCTACTACATTGAACTGATCTCCTAACACGGTTAGGCCATTGATTACTTTGATGCTGGTGGACCTGTGATCGGATACGATACATGACTTATAACCCATTAAAGAACCATCAAACCCATCCAAATCACCCGCGTTTGAACCCCATTTAAACATCCCGGGTGGTCTAGAGCAAAAAAACTATGACCGAACTTCATGAATGATGCACTGCAATTGAAAACAGTGGTACATTGTTCATCTGAAGAAAAATAGCATTTACCTAGTTACGCCGTCTTCTTTTCCAAGGAGGCTCATACTTTGAGGTAGCAGATTCCTCTTTCTTCCTCAACAAACTGGAGCAATGTTTTAGTGCTCCAACCAATTAATAAGCAACACTTAAACAAACTGTCAGTGATTGACAGACACTCATTGGTTGTAGAGCACCACATGGTGCTCTAATGGAGAACTTAACGTTCTCTCAACAAACGCAGTTCATTACGTGCATCATGCCATCGATCCATCTCTCCGCGAGACACACACTGCACGTGGGCATTCCATCTTTCACCAAAAACGGAGTAGCTGCACCCCGAGGTATCGTCCTGCTGACAGAACAGGCAATCTAAAGAAGGGAACTTAATAGTTGGAACAATAACCATATGGTGAAGGATGGTACGGAATTGCCACTGATCATTATAAATGTTCACACATGAACCAAACGAGATCTCAATTTTCCAAATACAATTTGGATGAATTGATTGGTCGCACTCCACACAGTGATAGAACCAACTTGAGCTTATGTCTTTTTCGCAGATTTCGCAAACATACTCTTCAACATCTTCAATGGAATAATACGTCAGTTTGAAGCCGTGCTTCTTGTCGTACCCATGGCTAACGGATCTAGGCATCAAAGTGCAATAAGTACAGAGGGTGAAGTCGCAAATATTACATAAAAATCCATAGCCTGTGAAATCACCATCGCATGAATTGCACCATGCTGGATTTGTGAAACAAGTGGTTGAGAGAACATGATTATGACCCTCGTGCTTCACATAGCATGGAAGCACACTACTGCTTATCTTCACATGTGGACCACGCTCATCAACATTGATGCCGAATCCATCGCAAATCTCCTCAAGTGTCTCTTCATTTTTAAGCATTGAGCCGTATCCTTCATATGGATAAGGGCCGACTAACTCTGCAGGAGATTTCGAAAGAAAATATTTACACAGGGTGCAGTTCTTACATGGCGGAGAGAGGAGTTGTGAACATTTATCACAAGTTTCATAAGGGTCAAGAAACAGCATCTTCCTTGTATGCTCTCCTCCGTTCCCATCTTGGGATTCTGCCTCTAACCCTTTGGCCACTACTCCGTTTATGTCCATGAAGAACAGTGTTTCCAAGCTAACAAACTCGTTAGCAACTGGTAGATGGACTGCAAGAGCTGGATCTATTTCCTCTATCATCCTGTGACATTATGGAAATATGACATAATGTTATGCTTAGATAATAGGGAATAAGAAATGATATTAAAAGAAGTAGGTCGGATGTCGAAAGGAATTAGTTCGCAAACCTGTTGGGATCGGAACAATCGTGGACGTGGGTGAAATATCTGCATCCAACAGCACATTGGTACGCCCATGTATAGAGTTTTATATCTTCTCTGCAGACGTGGCAGCGGAAACGCTTGGTATTTTCCTTGGGTGAGAGTGAGTAGTTAAGTTTAAGATTGTGAGGGTGCAAATCGTCTCTCTTAACTATCGCAGGTGCGGAAGCACACTGTTGATGTACCCAGAAACGACAAGTGGTGCACTGGTATGTTGGGCCTTCATTATGTTCGTTGCAAGCACGGCAGGCAGAGGATGCTTTTGTAGGCGAAGGGAACAATGGATGTTCATGAAATTTGTACTTCAAATGTGATGTCTTCATGGCACATACTATATCCATGCTAAAGGGGCAGGATTCATTAGCAGAACAAGAGTAGCCGAAGCCTTCCCAAGGAACATGGCATACATTACAAAAAGATGATTCTGCTAGTTCATCATCACCATAAGATTTCGTTCCCTTTGCTAACGTAAGAGCATGCTCAGGGTGCAGATGATGTTTCACTTCATGTGGTAGGTCTGCGCAATATTTGTGCAGACGCAAGGCGCAGAATTCAGTAAAGCAGGCATAGTAGGGGAGTGAAATCTCGCTTCCACAACCATTACAATCTCCAAAAAGATAATCACTCGTGGCGCTTCTTTGTTCTTCTAGCAAGACCAGCGGATGAGAATGACAGGGATGTGAAGCAGTTCTGAAATACAAAATAGCAGGGAAGAAATGGCTTAATTGATGTTTGCATATCCAAGTTTGCATTCCTCATGCTACATTTATAATGACTTATTGCAAATAGTAAATGAACACCGTTACATCTATAAGGGAATAGTCCATTACTTAACGGGTATCTTTGTTTGAGGGCAAAGTCGCCACTGTAAATAGTATTAGAGTTGTTAATTAATAAAAGAAAAACTCATCTTCTTCCTCATCCTGTCTAAATAGAAGGTCCACCACTAAAGTTTCACCAACAGCCCGAATTTCTTCCCAAATCGACCCCAATTCAACCATCCACGTTCTCAACCTCTCCTAGACCTCTTTAACACCACAAAACAGCCCCAATTTAATCCACACCAAAATCCAGTTTTAGCCCCTCATAGCTATATGAACCATTCTTTATCTATATGAACCATCAATTTGGCCTAAAATAAAAGAAAGAAATTATAATCCCTAAATTCTAGGGTTCTTGAGAACGAATCAGGCATTCAACCACAGAGATGTTAAAGGCTCAGTTAGAGGGTTTTGATTCATTCCTAGAAGGCTTATGAAGCTCTTTAAAGTCTCAAGTTCTAGGGTTCTTGAGAATGATTTGTTAATGTAGAATTAGTTAGTAATTACCATTCTATGGGGTTGTGCTTGGAGAATGTGGAAGATGGTTGCAGGACTCATGGATTGTGGTGGGGGATATGGCGGTGATGGGGCGGAGATGGTGGTTGTAGTGGTGGAGATAGTTGTTGGCTCTTTTTGGACAAAATACCCATGGCCTATGTTAAAGACGTGACGATGTTGTTTTACTATTTGCAACAAGTTGGTATAATTGCAAATGAGAAGTGTAATCGGTCAATTAAGAAAATGAATTGCAATAAGCCAAATATGGCGAACGGGAGGTATGCAATCAGCCGGAAAAAAAAAATCAATAAAAAAATAGTAAATCAAAAACATTCTACAAGAAATATAGAAGAACAGATGAGAAAGCGCATAAAAGAGATGGAAGGGAACCTGCAGTTATAAGGGTGGAAGGATACATCACAGGTAGCACAGTGAAAAGCATATTCCAGCTCTTCTCGGCAGATCCGACAACAGACAGGCTTCTTCATCCTGGTGGTATTTTCAACGGAAGAACAGATGATGAAGTCAAGTTCATGACTGTGAATAGCTAGTGTAATCTTCCGTGAAACAGCACATTTCTGGTGCACTCTGAAAGCGCAAGTGGTGCACTGGTAGGAGACTGCCCGCACAGAATCATTGCAAACAACACATTGGAATTCCTCATTTTGATCTAGATTAGCAATGATTGGATGCTGAGGGTGACAGTTGTGGGAGAATGGGAACGACTTGACGGCACATTTTGCATCCAAGAAAAAGTCGCCGTCGCAAGCTGAGCACTCGTAGTAGGTCCCAGCTTTATCTCTGCAGACAGAGCATCTTTTGAGCACACCATCCCGTTCTTCTCCTTCTATATGAAGGCGAAGAGTGTGTTCAGGGTGGTGCCGTTCGTGCACCATCTCCTTGGGAAGATCACCACATTCTTTGTGGAGGCTAACTTGACTTTCAGATCTGTAGTATGGAGTTACCATTACAGCACCATCACAATACCAGCAAAATCCAGCTTGAACTTTACTGGTAGTTGATTCGACTAAGATCAATTTATCAAACATCTCTCTCTCTCTCTCTCTCTCTCTCTCTCTCTCTCTCTCTCTCTCTCTCTCTGAATGTGTGTTTGGGTCTTCAAAATGATATCACAATCCTCCTCCTCGTGGATGGGTAGATAGATATTAGGAGTAGGAGGCTGTGTTTCCTACTGTACTCAACAACCCAAGAAATATAGCTTATATATAGCTCAAGTGGGAAACTCTTCAATCTTGTTTGTCGAATAAACATATACTACTAGTAATACTTTTCCTCCTTGTGATGTCGAATAAACATATACTACTAGTAATACTTTTCCTCCTTGTGACTGCTAGCTCTACAAAGTTGTCAGAAGACCAGGGGGGACACAATTTATACTTTCAGAATAAAAAAAAGTTTGACACGAAATTTTTGGCCTAAATCTACATATAGTGAGAACTTTAGGCCTAAATTGTTATATAGCGACGATTTTAGACCTAAATAATAAGTATTTGTGTTCATCTTATGGATACTTAAGTTATTTCAACAAACACTGAGGTACGTGAAAAGATTTAATAGAAATTGAGAAACCCTTTGGTTTTCTCAAAGAACAAATACAGAGCATGAACAGAAATCAAAGGTTGTTGAATTCATTGGTACGATTCCATAGGGAAAAGAGGGCTGTTTAGAAACCCAAAATACATCAGCACCAGCGGTCTGAATATGGACCGTTGGATGCTTTACTAAAAGATAGAAACAAAGATGCAACACTACTTTGCTACAAAGTTCAAATAAGTCCAATACATTTTAGAGAAGAGAAAAATAGTTTTAGTCATGCTTCACTTTAGTCCTCTCCTTTAGCTTTGAGTCCTTCAACTTCTGGAAATGTCAGGAATGCTCCAGCAGTCTTTGATTCATCCGTTTTTATCCTCCCTCAAACTCATGGTATCTACTGAAACATGAGTTTGTGCTTCAGATTCCAGAATTGATTGTTAAGCAGTGGTTTGGTGAAGAGATCGGCTACTTGATCTGCACTGGAAACAAACATAACAAAAATAAGTTTTTGTAAAGCTTTCTCTCTAACATAGTGATAGTCTATTTCTATATTTTTTTTGTTCTAGCTTGAAGAATGGGATTTTCAGTCATTGCAATGGCTGAGATGTTATCACACCACAAAGTTGGTGGTTCATAAACAAATATACCCAGATCTCTAAAAAGCATAAGAAGCCAAGAAATTTCAGCATTAGCTGTAGCCAGAGCTCTGTATTAAGCCTTTGTGGAGGATCTGGCTACAATTGGTTGCTTCTTTGCAACCCAGTGTATTGGATTTTGACCAAGATAAACAACAATGCCAGTGGTACTTCTTCTATCAGTAGGATTACCAGCCCAGTCAACATCACTAAAAGCTTGAATGGGAAGGTATCCTTGTTGTAAACAATGCCATGAGTCTTTGTACCTTTGAGATACCTCAGAATTCTTTTGGGAGCCACTAAATGTGTAAGAGTTGGAAAATACATGAATTGACCTAAGTGGTTAACTACAAAGCATATATCTGGTCTAGTAAAAGTAAGATACTGAAGAGCCCCCAGCAACTGTCTGTAAGGGGTGAAATCAAGAAGAGGTTCTCCTTCAAGAGCATGGAACTTAGTTCCTGGAGCAAGAGGAGTATTGAACGCTTTGCAGTGACTCATATTGAATCTAGAAAGTAGATCAGAGATGTATTTGGATTTATGAATAAAAATACTATCTCTGTCTCTTTTGATTTCTGGACCCAAGAAGTATGTCAAGTTGCCCAGATCAGACATTTGAAATTCAGAGTTCAGCTTTCTTACCAGCATAGTGATGTAAGAGACATCACTTCCAGTGACTATAATGTCATCTACATACAACAGAAGTATGGTATTTTGTCTCCAGAATATCTGATAAAAAGAGAAGAGTCTGCAGTAGAAGTTTTAAATCCAAGAGAATGCAGATATGTGGTGAATATCTAAAACCAACCCCTAGGGGCTTGTTTGATACCATATATGGACTTTTGAAGTTTGCAAACATAGTTAGGGAAATTTTTGTTGATGAAACCTTGGGGTTGTGACATGTAGTCAGTTTCTTTGAGATGTCCATGCAGAAATGCATTCTTGACATCAAATTGTTTTAAATTCCATCCAAAATTAGCAGCCAAGCATAATATGATTCTGACAGTAGTATGTTTAATAACATGAGATAAGGTTTTATCAAAATCAATGTCTGGGGTTTGATGAAAACCCTTTGCTACAAGTCTAGCTTTGAACCTGGAAACAGTGCCATTTGGATGATATTTGTTCTAAAAACCCATTTATTTCCTACTATGATTGCATTTTTTGGTAATGGAACCAAAATCCATGTGTTTTGTTGTATGAGACTGTTATACTCGTCACTCATGGCTTGTTTCCAGTGAGAGTGTTTAGCAACCTCAGTAAAAGAAGTTGGATCTTTACTAGAGACAATAACAGAGAATCCAAGTTTTCTTTTAGATATACCTGACTTACTCCTTGTCTGCATGGGATGTGTATTTGCTGTGGTTGGTGCCTGTGTTACTGAAGGAGATTCCTCAACCAGAGTATTTGTTGTATGGGACATTTGGACCTCAGAGGGTTGTGTAGTATCTTGCAATGTTTTTTCCAGATGAGATACCCTCACAAGACTGGATCCATCAGTAGTGTGCATACCTCGATTGGTTGCCCTCACAGGACTGAAGGATTCAGGTTTGTGCATCACTGGAATTGGAATGGACCTCATCATTGGTGTATTTGAGGAACGCCTCTCAGATTCACTAGCAGGTCACCTAACACAGCTGGTGACATATCAGCTGAGTGAGAAGTGGAAGTGCCTGAGATATTGGGATCAGGAGAAGATGCAGAGTCAGTAGCAGTATTGGAAGCATAAGGAAATACTTGTTCATCAAAAATGACATCTCTGCTCATATAGGTTCAATTAGCACTTCTATCATGGCAAATATATCCTTTATAACCAGTAGCAGAACAAACAAATATGCATTGTTGATTTAGCATCAAGTTTGGATTTGTTATGAGGTCTCAAATAGGGATAACATGCACATCCAAAGACTTTAAGAATAGAATAATCAGGTTTTTGTTTGAAAAGCAATTCATAAGGAGATTTATGATGATTGTTCTTGATGGGCATTCTATTAATTAAGTAACAGCAGCTTCAACAGCACGAAACCACATAAACTTAGGCATGGAAGCTTGTTGCAATAAAGTAACTGCAGTTGTTATAATATGTCTGTTTTTTTCAGCTACTCCATTTTGTTGTGGAGTATGAGGGCAAGATCTTTGATGTAAGATGCCACTATCTGACAAATTTTTTTGAAACATGTAAGACACATATTCACCTCCACCATCAGACCTTAGAACAGTAATTGAACATCCTAAAGATTTTTCAACAAGAGAATTAAACTTAGATAATAGAGCAGCAACATCAGACTTATGAGTTAATCCAAACAACCAGGTATACCTAGAATAATCATCTATGAAAATAACATAAAATCTGAAACCATTTAATGATTTAGTTGAGGCAGGAACCCATACATCAGAATGTAACATGTGTAATGGCTTTGCAGAAACAGAAGAAGAAAATTTAAAAGGTAGTCTAGACATTTTTCCTTCAAGACAAAACTAACATAGAGTTGCTGGTTCCTTGACAGAAGAACAACTGGGTATGATTTGATTTAAAATAACAACAGTTGGATGCCCAAGCCTGGCATGCCACAGGGGAGAGGTGATTTTGTGACCCAAATAAGCTGCAACTTTAACTTTTGACTTCTTGAAACGGTTAGAGTGAATTGAGTAGAGACCATTATGACTCTGACCCTGATAAAGAGTTTGACCCGTATCCATGTCCTGAATTGAAAATGAGAGAGCATCAAAAATAAATTTGCAATTATGTTCAACACAAAGTTTATGAACAGATAGTAAATTTGCAGCAAGACTAGGCACAAGTAATGTGTTTGAAAGAGTAAAATCATGAGCATGAGTGTTTAGTAAAGCAGCACCATATTGAGTTATACGTAGGTTTTGGCCATTGCCAACAGAGACTTGATCAGACCCAGTATATCATTCAGCTCTAGAGAGATTATAAGCATCACATTGTCATGTGCTTGGTTGCTCTAGCGTCTGATAGCCAAAACTGGGGTTGTGGTTGAACATATGAATTATGAGCAGTGTAAGCAGTGAGAGTGAATGGGGGCTTTCTCCCTTGATAAGAGTTACGATGCCAACAATCAACAGCATAGGGGTAATCCAGACCATAGGTTTGACAATTAACAGTAGCAGAACTAGAATTAGGAGTCCTTTGCCCATTATAGTTATGATTGTAATATCTTCCCCTAGAGTTATCATAACAACCCCCTCTCTGTTGATGAAAACCAGTCCTACCACCACGATTACAATCTTTACTACGAACAGAATAACCCCAGTTAGACCTTACTCCCCCTCTCTGGGAACCATTAGAGTAATGGTTTCAACTACCACGGTCACGAGAACCCCCTCTCCCAGAGTAGTGAGAGTAGTTAGTAGATCCACTGTTAAGAGAGGCAAAAGCAACATTTAAATCAGAAACAGACGAATTTGCAAGCATTTGTTCTTCAGCTTTTAAAATAACATGAAGTTCTTCAATAGAAATAGGACCAAAATTGATACGAAGAGAAGATTTAAACGGATTGAACTCGGCTGGAAGACCAGAGAGAGTAAAGAGCAACATGTCTTAATCATCCACAGTAACAGAAGCAACAGCTAATTTATCACGGATTGATTTGAGTTTTGCATATAAACATCCACAGAAACAGACCCCTTTTTGAGCGATTGAAGCTCAGTTTTGAGTTGCAGAATATTAGCACGGGTCAGAGATGCATACCTTCGCTCTAGTACAGACCATATAGAGAAAGAGGTGGGATGACCTATCGCGTGAATAAGAGCGTTGAGAGAGGGTTGCGTTGATGAGGGTTTGGACCGCCTGATCTTGCAAGACCCAAGCTGCATGTGCCAGATTAGGGCTGAGAGTACAGTCAGCCGTCGGGATCTGAAGCGGCGGCGGTGGGTTGGACCCATCAACAAAACCAAAGAGGGATTGTGTGCGAAGAACAGCTGATATTTGCTGCTTCCAGAGCACATAATTGTGATTATCAAGTTTATATGGAACCAAATAGTTGATATTCGAAGGCAAAGAGAGTGGATTGGAAGAAGAAGAAGACACCATTGTTGAGAACGGTGTAAGAGACATAAACGCAGATACAAATCAAAGAAGAAGATAACGTCCTTTTATAGGCTCTGATACCATGAAAACATTTAATAGAAACTGAGAAACCCTTTGGTTTTATCAACAAACAAATACAGAGCATGAACAAAAATCAAAGGTTGATGAACTCATTGATACGATTCCATAGAGAAAAGCGGGCTGTTTAGAAACCCTAAATACATCTGCACCAACGGTCTGAATATGGACCGTTGGGGGCTTTACTAAAAGATAGAAACAAAGATGCCACACTACTTTGCTACAAAGTTCAACTAGGTCCAATACATTTTAGAGAAGAGAAACATAGTTTTAGTCATGCTTCACTTTAGTCCTCTAGATCTACTTTAGCTTTGAGTCCTTCAACTTCTGGAAATATCAGGAATACCCCAGCAGTCTTTGATTCGTCCGTTTTTAGTACTCTATGCAATTTTTAGGAGGGGCATGTATAGAAATTTTTGTCAAAAACAAAAAAAAGTGTAGTAGAATAAAATCCAGGGTGGTCATAGCCCCACCTGAGGTCTAATGTGGATCCGCCGGTGCATAAGACGCGTTTATCTGCCATCGTAACTGTTGAATTTGTCATCTCCAGACAAGGTTTGTGCAACACACATTTATTTACTCCAGTCAACTCCTCATAAGTCGTAAATAAAGAAACATATGATAAACTCTTGGCAGGATCTGATTGGCGTACAGATGCCACGCATAGGGCATACAGAGGGAACATAACGACGTATGTCTAGCATAGGATGCTTATCATATCATAAATGGTGCCGTAAGAATAAACAACACAACATGTATCGTGGGTAAAAATTAGGTGTAACCAATTAAGGGTCCAAAATTGCGCTTCATATAGTATTTTTTTTTCCTTGATCAGCGTCGCAATTTCTGCAAAGTGTGTCTTTTATTCCATATCTTAAGGTATAGAGGGGCACCATGACAAGCAGACAACTAACTCTCCTGGCAACTAACATACTAAAAAAAGTACTACACCCGTTCCTCTTAATCTTTCCAGTGCACTATTCACGGGTCACTTTGACCCGATTACTTGGTTTGCAAAACAATGCAGGAATTTGATAATCTTTTCATGGTATTGGTGATTTGGTAAGCAAAACAATGAAAGAATTTGGTAACCGTTTCAAAGTTGCCATCAAATGTCAACTGGGAATAACCTAGAAAAATAGAGGTAAGATGTTGGGATCTTTGATCAAAGATCGTATAGCTTAGCCGAGACCATTACAGTTGGAACATAGTCTCTTTTGTTTCTAACATATCCTGAAATTTTTCTGTCTGTCTGTTTTTTTTTTTTTTTCCCACGACTTCTCAAACTAACACATAAAGTGCTTCCAGTATATGCTTTCGTGGGTTGAATCTACTGGATGCACGGTAGTTGAGAAGAAGAAAAAAACTAAAAAGATGGTCATTTGTATAACTAATAAGATAATTGATCATTAGTCATATTTGATGAGACTTGGAAGGTGATCCTTCCCACCAACTAAATGACTATGCTGATCACGAAGAAATGATCCAGGCATGTTGATATATCATTATCTATCTCGCTATGAAAAGGAGGTTTAACAAGGAAAAAACATCCAGATAAGCACTTACAAAAGCTAATCAAAGGTTAATTAAAGAATAGAGTCGTTCAATTTTGTTTGTTTAGGCATGTCAAACAACTTTGTGTGATCCAGGTTCATTTGCCCTTTGATCAGCATAAGAGTTTCTCCAAGTATTTTCTTCTTTAAATTAATAATTGTATTGAGTGCACCACGACAACCACTATAAGCGGAATCTCTACTCTCTTATCAATAAAAACCCATTAATTGTGTGTTAGCTAATCACTACAGGGTATTGGTACTTTATCTTAAAGTCAGCTCTACAGTTCTGATTATTAAAAGACTTGCTTTTCATATATACATTTGGCATTAAACTATTCTTGTTTCAGAATGGCTGAGATAATTAATTAATGTTGTTCATACTTCAGACCTACTGAGAAATCAATCAGTTAACCAGAGGAAGCTACTAAACAAATGAGGCTGTGATTTCATCCCTTGCCTCATACATGCACACAGACAGTCACTACTGGATTGTCAATGATTCGGTCCCTACCTGGCCCGAAATACAAATTACTGGGACAGGACCAAACCCGGGATAAGACCATGGGAACCGAACCCAACAGGGACGGGTTTCTTGGGATTCACTTACCCATGAGAACTGGTGGGATGTAGCACGAGTGCGGGTGCCGTGCGGGTGCAGGTTCGGGAACTGGGTGCGGGTGCGGGTGCGGGTGCAGCAAATCCCCAAAAATCAAGGGTGCGCCTGCGGCCGGGGTGCGGCCACAATATATTTATTTTTATCTGATATTATTAGTGATACCATTATATTAATATAATAACGACAATAATAGGGATCAAATTATAATCGAACAAAAATTCATACACACATTCGAAGATATAAGGTTATGAAGGGCAGGAAGGATCTATCACATACAGATCTACAACATGAATTATAGCGGAAGATTCATGTGTTTACCTTGTCTTCCTAAGCTCCTTAATGTAGCGGATGATCGTTTGTTGCTTACTTTCACGCGCCTCCTTCTTGATCTTGCTCCCACCAATCTAGTGTGAATCTCGAGGACGAACACTTTGATCCACACCACGTTCCACCTCCTTGGATGAAGTTGGAGAGAGACTAGGGTTCTCTACAACTAGTATGAATCTAGACAGAGTAACTTTTCTCTATGTGGAATAGTCATATGCCTTAGCATAATGTGTAGGAGGCTACCTCTTTATATAGGCAAAACTTCTCCTATGTTTGCACATAAAACCCTAGGGTTTGAGCCTTAGCTACTAACCCCTCTAGTTTGTGCATTAGTGCAACTAACCCCATAAGGTTACGATAATTGCATTGGGCACCCCACATGGGCGCACCAATTGCTAACATCTCCCACTCGCAGAGTCGGGTCGCACAATCCATCCAGTCTCTATCAATCTCCAACTATCTATCATCTACAAAGAGTATTGTTGTGGCCGTGGCGTGTGATCGGTGAGAGTACCTGCATTTCGGGAGATTCGTACACCAAACTCGTATAGCCAGCATGGGAAGGCACCCTCTCGGGAGATCCACATACCAAACTCGTATAGCCAGCGCAGGAAGGCACCCTTAAAACATAACAGTAATAATGCTCTCCGTAACTCTCGTATTCCCCAGATTCCTCCGATTGTCATCTCGTGGATCATGAGCACCTGCCTTGTCCCGAAGGCCATGCTCCAATGAGTCCACATCTCCTTTATATTTTCATATCCTACATGATCCCATAAGATCTTGCAGGTGGGCCCAATGAAGATAATAAAGAGCGATGCAACGAGAATCTTTCCTTACATACATGTGTCACTCAGATTCGGCTCACCTGCTTTCCCTGCAGTGTCCGGAAGGCCGAATCATCCATAGCCGTAAGGTGTCACGCCAAAGTAGCACCACCGACCCGTCTCCTCATGACACAGACGTAAGTACAAAGGGTATACAGTGTCAATCATCTTTATATGATCGACGAGGCTCACACGATGAGGAATCCCAGGGACTAATTCTACTCATCACCTCATGGTCACTCATAAGCGCGCGTTTATTCAAGGGAAATATGCGCCATAGTGTTTAGACTCTGATCAGAGCGCATGTCTTATCCTTGCAAAGGACCACTATGCAGATGAAAATCCGGTAGCCCTTATGGCCACCAGCCCGAGTACTGCCATGTCACACTATTGTGAAAAATTATCAGCTCTCGCATCTGGCTTCTTCTACACAGACTATACATGATTCGGGGTAATAACCATGTTCGATTGGCCATAACCGTCTCACCTTGGAACTTATTTCCAATGCGACAGTTGAATCCGTCTGACAGGCTCCTAGCTCTATTGATAGGCATCTAGCTCTTATCATAGGCCATATGCTCGTATGATAGGCATCTCATATCATATCGCAGGCTTTCAGCGCTTATCGAGATTCTGTCACATCTTCCGCCACACCCAGACATATCCAGGATATTGCGAAGGCGGTCGCTCGTGTGAGTGAGCCGACCTAGTGTCTGCGTGACATGCTCTATGCTAGTACCGGAAATGTAACGTATCATACATGTATCAAACAAAATGCTGCTTAAACAAATCCAATTAAAATCCAGTCAATCAATGTCTCGTGTGCTCATCAATCATATTGTTAGTTATCGACTACCAAGTCCCAATTTTCTAAATCAACCCACAAAGACAATTCTTATGTGGTTTAGGAATGGGATGAGCCAACATCCTGGCCCATAGTCGATCCACTCCAGGATTACTCTCTAGGTAGTTATTTCACCTTTTGTGAAATAGTACCCTTGACTATGTGTTTTGACTTTACCGCAACGCTAGAGCCGTATGCTAGCCCTAATCGTGGTAATCGGTTTTTCAATAGCTCATAAGCTTATTATAAAACCATTTTAGTCAAACACATTTCTGCCCCATGGCAGAACAGGCAATCGTGCTTCGCTTCCATGTTAGATGGAGCGGTCCAATACGATCATGCAACACTTATGTTGCATTTGTTCCATGCGAGTCTATCATCGAACATGGACAATAGCCTGAGTTGGATCCATGTGCATCTAGGTCCCCACCCTAGTTAGCATATATGGATAACTAGTCGAAGCATCATCTTCGATAGTGATAGCACGTGATCCATCATATAGAGTATCCTGGTTAGAATCTTGTGTCTTAAATTGGAATATCCTGAAATCTAATTCTTCCGATTGCGTAGCGTTCGCTAGGTCTGAGTACACACCATAGTGCATATAAGACTCATACTGCATCAGGCACTCTGATTGTCTGGTCATTCTTATATGGTGTCTCTTAGGGCACATGCCTAGGCTCGTAAAGTCTTGCGCTGAGCTACAGGAGTACAATTACTCCTTAGGGGACTCGAACAATCCCTAAGCTCCACTAGCCATTAGTGTGTCATCGATATTAGTGACGTGATCATCAACTCTCTACTAGTAAGAGTGATATACAGCGGTTTCCATTTTTTATCGTAAACATATAGTAAACGATCCCTGATGAAAAACTGCTGTCCAGAGGACTACATAAGATCCCATATGGACTTAAATAGCTTGCACACGTTCTGTGCATTTGACCTTAGTCACCTCTAGGATTTCTCCATTGAGAAATTCAGTCGTCACGTCTATCGAGAATGGAGCCTTAATTCCATCATCACAACTATTGATGCTACCAAGCGAATCAACTTAATTCTCGCTACCATATTAGGAGAATATCTCGTCAGGTCGACGCAATTTCGTCGATGTCTACTCTCAGAATGAGTGTAGCCTTATTCGCTTCTACGCAAGTCGTATGCCTTTCCACGCTTCCGTCTGGGTCTCTGATTGACCTTGGAAATCCATTGATCTCCAGTAGTCTTTCATCCAGTCGGACATCCAACCTAGACTTAAACTCGGTTGGCCCTTTATAGACTCTAATTCATCATGTAAAGCTTAATATTCATTCTTCATAATTAGGGAATGATAAGGCCTAGTATTCTATCCTATCGTTTATGCAGGGTGATCTTTAAGATCATCCCTTCGATCTCAAGTAGTCGATGGGATATGCTCCTATGAGCAATTCCTTTGCATAGGAGGATCATCATTTGCTTTCATCCCTTATGGATGGGCACCCAGCTTGGAAAGTTACTCCCACTATTCAAAGGATCCTTGAGGAACTCATTCCTCATAATCGACTAAGGGACGAGTATATTCCAACGGTATCCTCCATGCTCGTGGAGATCATCATCTCGACGAACATATCCCTTAATTATGGACATCTCCCATGAGAGATCACATATCTCGTGAAACCATTTTGTTACACTACTTATCGGCTGTTGCGCTTCAAATACGCAACCCCTAGAGTGCTCCTAATAGCATAAGAAGATACGTTACTCCATGAAGATACGTTTCTTCCATCTAGGGTCTAACATCTAATTCCTTCTTATCAGGTGATGAAATATCCTGGGAAAATATCCTAGGTTCATCATTGTCTTGCGTGGTGACCCTTATGGTCTTCCTTTCGATGTCAATTCATCGACGGGATACGCTCCAAAGAGCGCTCCTACGCAAAGAGGGTTCCTCCATATAGTCATGATGGGTTGTTCACTAGGCATGTTACTCCCACTGTCCTGAAGATCCGTCGGAACTATTTCGTGTCGATCATTCAGGGATGGGGTATCATCCAGTGAAACCTTTATTTCGTAGAGACTTACTTCTCAACGACCCTCTTCCTGACTTGAAATTTAGTTAGTACATAAGTTGCCAATCCCCATGGCCTAAGGTGACCTCATATAGGTTGCCTATTGGTCCACATCTTGTAGGGTGTAGTGGCTACAGACTTGGTGGACTTATTGTTGCGTATGTTGATAATCGTTTGGTAAAGTGTCTCCTCCGAATAGGGAACTTGTACTTTGCACGCTCTATCATACATCAAACCATCTCTTACAGTAACCTATTCCTCTTATTCTCTACAGCACCCTGCTGTGGCGTGGGAATAGCCAACTGCCTTACTATTTCTCTCCATCACATAGCTCTTGCTAAGATAGATACTTCCAGTCTCATTCTGGCCAAGGACATATCCTTTTGTCCAGACGGTTTTCTACCTTTTGTAGAGACCTTTCTGAAGCACTCTTGTGCCTCAGACTTATGTGGCCCAAGCACACACAGTTGAGACGTGGACAATCATCTACAAATGTGATGGAACAGTAAGCACCATGTCTTAGCTCTAACAAATAATGGAACACAGCAACAGAATGAATAATATAAAAAGACTGAGTAGTCCTTAAGGCTCTACTGGATGATTTGTGTTTTGCCTTTCATGTTCGGCAAGAACCACACACAAGTAAGGGTACCTTGGGCAAAATCCAAGCAGGCCTGCCCTAGCTAGCCTGAACATCCTTTGTTGTTAATGTGTGTCTTAATCTAGCGCTCCACATATCATAATCTTAAGTCATACTCTTAAGTTGACATCCAAGAGTTCTGTGGCGTTACTCATGCCAGAATCTTAAGAACGCAAACACCATGATATAACCATATCCAAAGTTAAAACTGTGACCAAAACAACTTTTGGTGGCTGCTCCCTCAAAGACAATCCTATGGATCCTTAGACGAGAAGTTATTTGCCAGGTCTGGCCTTTTCTCTTGTCTTAGGAAAACTCCTTAGCTTCCTTTTGCGTTTGCCAGTCTTGTGGTTGATTTGGTCTTATGCCAATATTGCCCCTAAATTCCTTTATCCTTGCCCCACCTCTTGCCTTGGTCCTAATACCGGGATAGGGACAATATCTGCCTATCATACTTCATTAAGTATGATTATACTTCACTAACAGCTGTTAGCAATCATATATTGCTTAGGCATCCGAAGTATGCTGGACTAGTATTCTTAGCAAACTACTTTTGCTTAGATCCTAGAACAGAGTGATGTTTTGCTCTTATCCAAACATCATGACACGTGCAAAGTGTTTCATATAACGTTCCATGAAACGTGGCAGAGATTGCAGCGATTTGCAAATCGGATAGCTTGTACCTGACAACCCTTAACTCTATTATCATACATGGCATCAATCTCAGACGTTAAAGTCGAGTGCTCAATATTATGATATGAGCCATAACTCATAGTTAGGGAAGATTTATTATGAGTCACTACTCACAATTTATGTACGCAAATGGCTAAGACAGATCCAAGATTCTTCTTTGGCCAATTCC
The DNA here is from genome assembly GCA_023055425.1 of Linanthus parryae. Classification (NCBI taxonomy): domain Eukaryota; kingdom Viridiplantae; phylum Streptophyta; class Magnoliopsida; order Ericales; family Polemoniaceae; genus Linanthus; species Linanthus parryae. The sequence goes on from JALGPY010000002.1 coordinate 9,138,297, forward strand.
TACAATTTTAAAAGTGGTCATGAACATGCTGATGAGGTCATTTCCCCACCTTTTCATAGCATGCTCTATGACATTATCTTGACTGCTACCTCCCACTATTGGTGAGCCTAAAGATAATGGGTGAGTTTGGTATAACTTATTTGCGACTTAATTTGTCTTATAAGTTTATGTCAAAAAAGTTCATGACAAAAAAGATGAAGAAAAAAGATATGCGTGTTTGGTGTAAAAGTTGTTTAAGTCCAAAAGTTCAAGAAAAGATTCAAAAACTCAACTTTTTCTTAAGTTCATTTTACACTATGAACTTATAAGTCCAAATCCAAAAGTTCAGCTTATTAGTTGCATACCAAACACTGCTTATAAGTTGTCTTCAAGTTATAATCCAAAATTGACTTATAAGCTGCTTATAAGTCATATTAAACCCCACCAATGTCTATGTGCTGCTGTGACAACTTATTCATCACAGGTTCGACCATGTTTGTAGGTGGCTGGCAACCTATGTCCAACGGATGGTTACATAGTACGACAGCTTATCATGTCGTTGTTGTCACCATTTAGCCTTTACAGTTTAGATTTAGACACGATTGATAGAGACATTGTGGAAGTTAATCACTAGCATTTACTTAGCTCCAAAATAACATGTGACATCGATTAAAACTTAATAGTTCCTCACAAGGACTCCACCAAAACCTAGCGTATATCCTAGGAATCAAATCTCATCACTTGTGATTTCCTATCAATTTTAATCATGTCCTCATGTGAGCTCTTTTGTTTTAGTTCTTTAGCATGCGAGGTTAAACATATATATCCAATCACACGCAGTTATAACATAAAACAAGCATAAGCATAAATAAATATGCAATGGATGTGGCCCCTAAGGTGCACTCCCACTATTGAGAGTACTTCTTGAGCTAGTCTTGAACTCCATCTCATGCCATCTCGCCTACTTGAGGACTCCAAGCTTGAGGCTCCTTTAAACCGTCTATTTGCTCCATGCACCTTGCGCCATCGCTTTTGGTTTGGCCACCTCTCTTGAAGCTTAAATCTTCAATCTCTACTAACTATCTTATTTCTAATAAGAAGTAACCTCATAGAGGCGATTGGATGAGAAGAGAAGACACTAGAGTATAGAGAGGCACGACTCGCAGGCCGTATTTTGATTACATATTCAAAAACCAAAACCAAAATCAAAATATATAATATCTATGCCACATCCATGCACCAAAAACATCACTTCAACCCACAACAGCATGTATAACAATATAATAAACATACTGGAATTTTCTTGAAATTTCCAGAATTAATCTCTAATTACTGGAAATTAATAAGCAATAATCTAATCAACTAAAAAGATCGAAAATTGCTCCGTAACACTTAGGGTCTCACCACCTATGGAAAAACATAGGGAAAAATGACATAAGTCTCCTGAAAAAATTTGGGCTCAAAACAGTGTGTTTAAGGTCGTCAAACTGCCTCGGGAAGTGTGCTAAACACTAATTAATTAATCTAGAAATTACTAAAATTTTCCGTCGCTCCAAAAATTATGAAAAAAAATCCAAAAAATAGGAAAATCAATTTGGATTCCCTAGGAAAAAACCGGACGAAAAAAGACGGCGGGAGGAGGCCGCACGCGCCCTCACGCGCCGCCGCCCGTGGGCGCGTCCGCCTCCGTCACGCGCCAACTTCGGCCAGGTTCCACGTCATCATGTCACGTGGCATGCCACGTCAGCACCTTTGAAGGCGTCATCTGCCACATCAGCCGACACGTGGCTGCCACGGCATCGCCACGCCAGCCATTTGCTGACGTGGCACAGCCACGTCATCCGCAACGTCAGCCCTAGGGCCACGTCAGCAGCCGCCGCCAGCCGTTGGGCGCGTGCGGCACGTGGTTGCGCTTGCGGCGCGTGGCCGCGCGTGGAGGCGGCGTCGGTGGCGCGTGAAGCCCACGCACCGCCTTCCCGTGCTCCGTTCCCGACGAAAATAATTTTTCCGGGATCGTCTTTTTGTCCTGATCCCGATTATGTGGTCCAAATCCAATTTTAATATGTTTTTGAAAAACGTGTTCTACTGATTGGATCTAGCAGTCCAGATTAATACAGTTCCGAATCTTTAAAAATTCATAACTAATTCATCGTAAATCCAAATATTATAAAATTTATATTTCTGGAATCCTCGTGAAAAACCCTACCTAACCATATAGGTATCGTCTATTGGTTATGAAATTTCAGAAACTCAATTTTAAAATCAGATTCGGGAACGCATAACGAGGCACGAAAAACAAACTTATGGCTCTGATACCAATGAAGGGAAGGATCTATCACATACAGATCTACAACATGAATTATAGCGGAAGATTCATGTGTTTACCTTGTCTTCCTAAGCTCCGTAATGTAGCGGATGATCGTTTGTTGCTTGCTTTCACGCGCCTTCTTCTTGATCTTGCTCCCACCAATCTAGTGTGAATCTCGAGGACGAACACTTTGATCCACACCACGTTCCACCTCCTTGGATGAAGTTGGAGAGAGACTAGGGTTCTCTACAAATAGTATGAATCTAGATAGAGTAACTTTTCTCTATGTGGAATAGCCATATGCCTTAGCATAATGTGTAGGAGGCTATCTCTTTATATAGGAAAAACTTCTCCTAGATTTGCACATAAACCCCTAGGGTTTGAGCCTTAGCTACTAACCCCTCTAGTTTGTGCATTAGTGCAACTAACCCCATAAGGTTACGATAATTACATTGGGCACCCCACATAGGCGCACCAATTGCTAAAAGGTTATTATATCAATAGTATAATCTTTTCATGTCATTGTTCTTAGCTATGGAGAGATGAGTAATCAATAGTATAATCTCTTCATGTCGTTGTTCATACACACATTCAAAAATGCACGTTTCCTTGTTAAATTCTAGCTGTATTTGGAAGACCTCTCAGCTAAAACGTTCAAAAATGACCCTGCCTTATCCGCAAAGCACCCGCAAAGCACCCGCGAAGCATCCAGAAGCACCCGGTGCGGCTGCGCGATCAAATCAGAAGCACCCGTGCAACATCGTGGGACGACCCAGACCCGGTATGCCTAATGTTCTTCTTTGTTTTCTTTTCCATGTAATGGTTTGATTTCCTCTTAAAAAAATATCACCGCTGTCTGCCAAACCAGCCCAATAGAAGTCCAGTAATGGACACGGACCTGCTAGGGACTGCTGAAAAAATTAATAAAATATGTATAAATATTATACCTAATTGAAAAAGGGTTAGGACAGTCCCCCCTTAAACCGGCGCACCCTTAGGGGTCCGAATCTGCGGGCCGACCTGGTCCCAGGATTCCAACTTCCAGGTCCGGCCCGCCTCAGTGTAGCACCGGCCCAGGCCCAGGCCCGGGGATCCTCCTTCAGCTGGTCAGATCCCGGCCGCGCTGGCCCGTTACGGATGTTCAGGTTAACCAAGTTTTTCAATTTAATGAAAATATGATCATTATTAATAACTTAACATGATGATAGGAATGCCACCAGACCTAAACTCAAGCAGTGACCCTGAACCAAGCTTCTCGGGCAGAATGCTGGACTCTTACCAAGTCCTATTGTTTCAAACTTTAAGAAGCTACATGAAAGTTCCACCTAACCAATGACTTGGATAGCTAACTACTATACTTAGTTTTGAGTCATTTTAGTAATTCCTCACCAAAAGATCAAGTTAGGTAAACAATGAAGTTTTACTAAATTACCAACGACACAGGAAAATAACATCTCAGCCGCCACCAAACACCGGTACCATCATACGCAACCATCCAAACCCCTAATTATCTGATTGCAACATCGCAAGCCAAGTGAATCACCATTGCCACCAAAACAATCCATAGACCCACCACTTTCAGAACCCAAAAAAACGCATATACAGATCAAAACACTGTAACAGAGTAGTGCTGCATTTGCATTCAACATGGAAAACAGACATTCAACAACCCCCCACATAACCAGCATAGGTCCAACAAATGGTGAGTCCAGTCGTGACAATTTCTGTTGCAACGAGTATCTCTGTCCTAAAGAACATGGAAAATAGACATTCACCAATACCCTGACAAATAGGTATACTAAATGTAAGCCTCTGTTATCTCTTTCCAACATGTTGCAACGACTAATGATCATGTTATGTAACGAAATAGCCCATAGTAGAGGCATTACAAGTGTACATATATCCAAACTCACATCCATTAGTTCGCACACTGTCAGTTAATAGATGGATCAGGCTCTCAAGGCTTTGGGCCCGTACATGAAGCCCAATACAAAGTCCAGATGAAGCTAAAGCCCTATCATCAAGCCCATTATATTTATTGTAAATACCTAGTTCATATAAGGGTAATTTAGTCCTTTCCAGCTCTTCAGAAACCCTACTTATTTCCTACCGCTAGATCACTAGGTCGTACATTTGTTACCGTTAGATGAGGCTATATAAGCCTCATCATCTCTGTAATGGTTTATTATGTGAAATAGATTTCTCTCTCTTTTCGTTTCTATTCTTCGTCTTCTCTCAAGAACCCTAATCGGTTCATACTATCTTTCATGGTATCAGAGCCCTTCAATGGCTCTTGCCACAACCACATCGGCCTAACAGCCGATCTATTTACTCTCCAACATCCACAACTTATTACCGTTTAAGCTCGATTCCTCTAATTTTGTTCTCTGGAAGCACCAGATCTCTTCGATTTTTCGTAACCATACACTTTTTGGCTACTTAGATGGATCAATCCCTTGTCCACCTCCCATCTTACCCACATCCGACGGTGCTTCGGCGGTTAATCCGGCTTACACCGCTTGGCAGCTTCAAGATCAAGCTGTTCTTACAATTTTGAATGCCACTCTCTCTCAAGAATCCCTCACCCTGGTCATCGGCTATGTCACTTCCCGTGAAGCTTGGTTCGTTCTTGAGCGCCGATACGCTTCGTTGACCAGATCCAACATCCTCTCCCTCAAAGCAGAGTTTCATTCTCTCAAAAAGGGGTCAGACTCCATAGATCTATACATGCAGTGTCGCACCCCTCTCCCATCGACCCCGATTAGCGGGAGGGAAGTGCGACAGACGCCAGTGAGGCCTTAACTCATCAAGGGGCTAAACAAGTAAGTTATGAAAAATAGCTTTAATAATGATATTTATATTTTTTTTTTCGTTAGCGGAAGCGTAACTAAGAAAACGTTTAGGGGTCGTCAAGGATAAAAATGAGAAAATTGATTTGTAAGATAAAAATAACTATTGTTTCGGATGAAAAGTCTCAAAACTTGTACTTGTAAATAAAATATTATTTAGCCCGCTCGATTTGTGACATGACAGAGCATAATTCGGGGGTAGCGAGGGATAACAACAAACTTAGTCCATGAGTCATACATACATAGTTCCAATTTATACATAGCCAAAAGCCTCCTTATGCCAAAATATGCTAACATAGCTTACACATTCAAAAGAAAGTTCATACATATCCTACACGACATAGCTTAGGTACCCAAAACAAAGCAGCCACACCTCATGCAAGTTAATCACTCTAGGGCGTTCTCGGTCTCCTTGTTACCTGAAAAAAATAAAGTCCCAAAAGGGTGAGCTCAACTAACTCAGTGAGTTACGGTTACGTCCCTCCGTAGGTTTGGAAAACGAAAAGGCTAAACTTATTCCATGGACATGAATTAAATCGTTTCATAAACTTTAGAATAATATTATTTCATATAAATTAAAAGCATAACATGTGTAACAGAACATACTTGCATGAATCATACTAGTTTTTCTTAGGCCCGTGATAACCATCATGACATAACATAACGTAGGGACATGTCCAACACGACGGCTCGTGAGGCGACGCGTGCCTGCTTATATTGCCCCGGCAAAAGGGCCATAGCCTGCCTATACCCGACAGGGGGTTTCACTCCGGTATTGTGGCCTTTCTAAAACGTGTCTTGAGTCATAAAGAATTATCTTAAATCGTTTATGGTGTCCATGGGGTCATAACAATCATTTGTGAATAAAAATCGTGTTGCAAATAACCATTTAACATATATAACTTGGAACATTTTATCTTAAATATTGAAGCATGTAAATCGCATCGTGGGATCAATTTAAAACATATACGTATCGAAACAATAAGTGAGGCTGGATACAAACTTTGGGAGGTAAAGTAACTCACCTCGCTATGCCCGAATTAGTCTCAACTCTAAGAATCTTACCGCGGAGCTTAGCTAGGTCCTAACTTGATCTAGATACACATAACACAAGAATATAGAAGAATAACATAAGTGTCGCGAATCACATATACTTCCTAGTACTACATGCATTGCAACCTAGGGGATTCATAACGTGCCACTTACAAAAACTATAGAATTTACTAACTAAAATGGTAAAAATATCTTATAAACATAATAAAATATAATTTGGACCCAAACTTAAAGTTTGTAAAACTTATATGAAAAAGTTTTTACATTTTACTTGTAGGCAAAGTGTAACCATCGATAGTTCACAAATTCATATCTAATTCAAAATAATTATCCGGGACTCGAAATTTTTACGTTACATAGATAAAGAGTTCACCTGTAACATACTGTAATATCAAGAATTATAAAATTTTCTAAATATTTTTAAAGATAATATTTCGGATCAGTTTTAGTACAAAAACATGGGCTGGTAGCAGCCTTGGAAATAAATTCATAAAATATTCATATAAATTCCAATAAATTATAAATTTTTTACAGTAGGTAGACAACATGTCTGGGAACAACATATCCAAATTTGGTAATAATTGAAGTCGTTTAGGTGCATAAAATTGATGATTTACCGGACTGGTTCAGAGTTGAATAGAGTATCAAAACAGACCCGGTTTTTGGTGGATTAAAAATTCAATTTAATTCAAGTTGTTACGAAATTTTTACTGTAAACATATCACATGCAAATACACCAACTGTAAATTTTTCATAATTTTCTGAAAATTCTAAATATTTTTCATAATTTTGTGAAAATGGACTCAAAACAGGAGTTTTGTGATTTTTCATACTCCAAAACTTGATGCATGAAGAAATTACTCTACCAAAACATGAAATTACACCAAAAAGAATCTAAATCACCTACTTACAACTAGTCATAACATATTCATTCATGATCCTAAGGGTGATTACCCATTAAACTTGATTTTGTTGACATGCATGGATAGTCTAGATGAATGGGAGTGAAAAAAAATTAAACCCACAAGATGAATTTACCTCAAGTGATGATGGTGAGGTTGTTCTTGAACCTCCTAGCCTCCTAAGGTTGAAATCCTAGCTCAACTTGATGGAAATTATGAAGAAAATGAGGGTTGATCTCTCAATTGTTGGGGATTTTGAGAGAATTTAGGAGTTGTGCTAGAAAATGAAGAAGTTCATAAGAAGAATGAAGAGGCCGCATGGGTTTTGGAGGAGGAGGAGATAGTGGAGAAAGAATTGGGAGGAAGAGAGACATGTGGTGTTGTGGGGGAGTGACAAGTGTTGAGGGGGGAGTGACAAGTGGGAGAGTTGTTCATGCACATGGGGGGAGTGATTTGGTGCAACAATTGTACAATTCTACCACTCTATGAGTTTCTAAATTCGACACGTATAGACATGTGGTTACGCGTGTGGCAAAACTACTACGTAATACTTGTACAATTTCAACACACTATCATACATACTAAACAAATTTTAATTATTCACATAACACTCCTCCAACTTATTTCTTGGTTATGCATAACACCAAAGAAACTTAAGAATTAACAATTTAGCACCCACATGAACATTTTATCAAAAATAGTTACTTAATCTAATTGGGCACATAATAATAGTAATACTATTTAACTAAAACGATTAATAGCAATTAATAAATAATTTCATAACTTAAATATTATGGTTACTACATCCTACCCACCTTAGAGAGAGTTTGTCCCCAAACTCGAGCTTCCTCAGTTGAAAAGGTGCGGATACTTTGACCTTATTTCATCCTCACGCTCCCACGTTGCTTCTTCAATCGCATGATTTCTCCAAAGAACCTTCACCAACGGTATGACTTTACTCCTCAAAACTTGATCCCTTCGCGCTAAGATCTCTACGGGCACCTCCTGGTATGTAAGATCCTCTTGCACGTTCAGTGGCTCATACTCTATCACATGGCTCGGATCGTAGACATACTTTTTAAGCATGGACACGTGAAATACATTGTGTACTTTCTCCATTTCAGGGGGTAACGCCAAGCGATAAGCAGCTGGTCCTACCCTTTCTAGAATCTCAAACGGTCCAACATAGCGAGGGCTTAGTTTTCCTTTCTTACTAAAACGCATCACACCCTTGGTTGGAGACACTTTCAGAAACACGTGGTCTCCCACACCAAACTCTAGTTCCCTTCTTCGGTTGTCACTATAACTTTTCTGGCGGCTTTGAGCTGTTTTAAGACGTTCCTGGATAGTTAGAATCTTTTCGGTTGTCATCTGCACCAACTCTGGACCATACAATTTTCTTTCACCTACCTCTGCCCAACAAATAGGAGACCTGCACTTCCTTCCATACAGCGCCTCGAATGGAGCCATCCTGATACTTGCTTGGAAGCTATTATTGTAAGCTAATTCGATCAAGGGAAGGTGTTCCTCCCATCCTCCCTTGAAATCCAAAACACAAAGGCGAAGCAAATCTTCAAGCGTCTGAATAACCCTTTCTGATTGACCATCTGTCTGAGGATGAAAAGTTGTGCTAAAGTTCAACCTTGTACCTAAAGCCTCCTGTAGTCCCTTCCAAAACCTTGATACAAACCTCGGATCACGGTCTGACACAATAGAAACCGGTATCCCATGCAGACGAATAATTTCTTGAATATACAATTGAGCCAACTTCTGTAGTGAATGAGTCGTCTTCACGGCCAAGAAATGAGCTGATTTAGTCAGTCGATCAACTATAACCCAAATAGCATTGTTTCCACATGACGATCTCGGAAGCCCAGTGACAAAATCCATCGTTATGTGCTCCCACTTCCACTCATGAATAGGAAGGGGTTGCAGAAGTCCTCCTGGTTGTTGGTGTTCTGCCTTGACTTGCTGACAATGTAGACATCGAGCCACGAAGTCTGTAATCTCTCGCTTCATCCCCATCCACCAGAAAAGCTCGCGAAGGTCTTGATACATCTTGGTGGATCATGGGTGTACTGCGAAGCTGGAGTGGTGAGCTTGTTGGAGTACTCTATGCTTGATCTCTGGATCATTTGGGACACATACACGACCATGGTACTTCAGGATTCCATCATGGATAGAGAAATCAGTATTCCTTCCTTCAGTCACTTCATCTCGAATCTTTACAAAAGTAGGATCATTCTGCTGTGCTTCTCGAATCTCGTCTATCAATGCGGGTTGGACCGTGAGTGCATATACACAACTAGATGTTCCATGAGGGATTACTTCCAGTTCTAGCTTCTCGAATTCCTCTTTCAGCATTTCTTGTGTAGTGAGGAGGTAAGTGAGGTTTCCGAAAGATTTCCTACTCAAGGCGTCTGCCACAACATTAGCCTTTCCTAGGTGATAGTGAATGGTGAGATCGTAGTCCTTCATTAACTCCAGCCACCTCCGTTGTCTCATGTTCAACTCCTTCTGAGTGAATAAATACTTAAGGCTTTTATGATCCGTGTAAATCTCGCAAGACTCCCCGTACAGATAGTGCCGCCAGATCTTAATAGCAAAGATCACTGCCGCGAGTTCTAGGTCATGCGTTGGGTAATTCACTTCATAGGGTTTCAGTTGCCTAGAAGCATAAGCAATCACCTTTCCATTCTGCATTAAAACACACCCTAAACCTTTCTTTGAGGCATCACTATATATAACAAATCCTCCTGATCCACTAGGCAATGCCAAGATGGGAGCAGACACCAATCTATTCTTCAATTCCTGAAAACTATTTTCACACTCATCAGTCCATTGAAATGGCACTTCCTTCCGCGTTAGCCTGGTTAATGGGGACGCCAACAAAGAGAAATCCTTTACAAATCTCCGGTAATAACCCGCTAGTCCAAGGAAACTACGAATTTCTGGAACATTGGTCGGTCTAGGCCAGTTCACTACTGCTTCAACCTTCTGCGGGTCTACCGATATCCCATCCTTTGACACGACATGTCCTAAAAATGATATATGTTGCAACCAAAACTCGCACTTACTAAACTTTGCATACAACTTCTTTTCCCGTAGGGTCTGCAGCACAACTCGCAAATGTCGGGCATGATCCTCCTCGCTCTTAAAGTAAACCAAGATGTCATCAATAAAGACTATAATGAATTCATCTATATACGGCTGGAATACCCTATTAATTAAATCCATAAACCTGCAGGGGCATTGGTCAAGCCGAATGGCATCACAAGAAACTCATAGTGGCCATACCTAGTGCGGAATGCACTCTTGGGTACATCATCTGCTTTGATGCGTAACTGGTGGTATCCTGACCTCAAGTCAATCTTAGAAAATACCTTAGCTCCCTGTAACTGGTCAAACAAGTCATCAATTCTTGGCAACGGGTACTTATTATTTATGGTGACCTTGTTCATTTCCCTATAATCAATGCATAACCTCATTGTACCATCCTTCTTCTTGACAAATAAAACAGGTGCTCCCCAAGGCGAGGTACTAGGCCTTATAAAGCCCTTATCAAGCAGTTCCTAAATCTGTACCTTTAACTCTCTCAATTTCGCAGGGGCCATTCTATATGGGGCTTTCGAGATAGGTGAGGTTTCGGGAATCACATCAATACTAAACTCAATTTCTCTCTCTGGAGGTAAATTGGTTAAGTCATCAGGGAAAACATCTTGGTATTCATTTACTACAGGAATATCCTTAGGACTGAGCTCTTTGGATGATCTGTCCAAAATCCAAGCAAGGTAACCCTGACACCCTTTCTTGAGTAGCTTATTCGCTTTCATAGCGGACAACACGTAAGGTGGGGATACTACTCCATCTCCTGAAAAGGTAAACTCTGACATCCCTGGAATGCAAAATACGACCTTCTTGTTCGAACAATCTATGGTGGCATGATTTAAGGTAAGCCAATCCATTCCCAAGATAACGTCAAAGTCATGAATTCCTAAGGGTATCAGGTCGACAACTAAAGGGATCCCATCTACCACAATTCCACATTTACGATATACAGAGGAACTACCCAAGGTTATGCCAGCATGTGTAGACACACTAAGCGTAAAGCCTAACGGTTCCGGAGACTTATGGATATTACCAACAAAATGAGAAGAAACAAAAGAATGGCTAGAACCAGAATCAATTAACACATGAACGGGAGTTTCTTCAATAGGTAAAGTACCTGCCACGACGGATGCAGCTGCCAGAACGTCTCCAGGAACTAGGGAAAAAGCTCTACCTTGTCGATTCTGTGGGGCTCCTGTAGGTTGAGGGTGGTGAACTGAAACACTTGGTGAGCTGGAGGGAGTTGTCTTAGCAGTTGGGCATTCTTTCAAAACGTGACTTGGCTTCCCACATCGATAACACACGTTGGAACCAAAGTAGCATGCACCCCTATGAATCTTGTTGCACTTAGAACATCGTGGGTAGCTACCACTTGTGTTGGATGAAGCGCTCTTACTGAAGTTGGAACCGCTGCCCTGCTTCTTGAAAGACGTGCTTTGATTCGGCCCAATCCTCTGAGTATTCTTGCTCGTGTCATTCCTCTTTTTCTGCTCCCTCTGTTTGTTATACTCCTCAGTTCCCCTTTCAGCCATCATTGCCCTTTCCACGACCTCATTGTAGGTTGGAAGCTTCAGTAGTTCAACCCTGTTCCTGATGCCCATGCGAAGACCGCTTTCAAACTTGCGTGCTTTCTTCCCCTCGGTATCAACCACATACGGAGCGTAACGAGATAGCGTTGTGAACTGAGCCTCATACTGAGCGACTGTGAGGTTCCCCTGGGTGAGAGTCAAGAACTCGTTTACTTTCATATTCTGTAACGCGGGTGGGAAGTACTTATCATTGAAGGCCTCCACAAATTGGTTCCAGGTGAGGTTTGGACGATTGAGCTTTAACATCAACCACCACCTATATGCTTCATCCTTAAGGGTGTATGTCGCAATGTTGACCTTCTGCTGATCATCGCACTGTAAGACATCTCCATCTCTAGAAGCCATGATTCAGCGGCTGCCGGATCAGCTGCTCCATTGAACGATGGGGGTCCCAGTGCCTTGAACTTGTCAATCGTCACCCTTGAACTACCCGAGAGCATTTGCATAAGTCCTTCAACGGCTCGCTCCAATCCATGAGAGTTTCCTCCAGCCGATGATCCTCCGCCCTCGTTTCCGGTGTTTGCCTTATGTTGCACGTGGCCAGTGGTTCCGTCACCCATAGCGTTGTTGCCGTTCCCGTCTCCCAAACCAATCCTGCTTAGGTTGTTCATCGTCCTAGGTAGAAGTTATAAAATTTTCTTATAACATACTATTATCCCTAACCAAGGAGCTAACATAATACATGCATACATAAGCATGAATTTACATACGCATACTGATGGTACCAAGAACTTTACTATCATACTTATCTAGTAAACACATAAAAGGTTTCCTAGTATTAATAACTACGGTCTCTATAACCTATTGCTCTGATACCACAAACTGTCGCACCCCTCTCCCGTCGACCCCGATTAGCGGGAGGGAAGTGCGACAGGCGCCGGTGAGGCCTTAACTCATCAAGGGGCTAAACAAGTAAGTTATGAAAAATAGCTTTAATAATGATATTTATTTATTTTTTCGTTAGCGGAAGCGTAACTAAGAAAACGTTTAGGGGTCGTCAAGGATAAAAATGAGAAAATTGATTTGTAAGATAAAAATAACTATTGTTTCGGATGAAAAGTCTCAAAACTTGTACTTGTAAATAAAATATTATTTAGCCCGCTCGATTTGTGACATGGCAGAGCATAAATCGGGGGTAGCGAGGGATAACAACAAACTTAGTCCATGAGTCATACATACATAGTTCCAATTTATACATAGCCAAAAGCCTCCTTATGCCAAAATATGCTAACATAGCTTACACATTCAAAAGAAAGTTCATACATATCCTACACGACATAGCTTAGGTACCCAAAACAAAGCAGCCACACCTCATGCAAGTTAATCATTCTAGGGCGTTCTCGGTCTCCTTGTTACCTGAAAAAAATAAAGTCCCAAAAGGGTGAGCTCAACTAACTCAGTGAGTTACGGTTACGTCCCTCCGTAGGTTTGGAAAACGAAAAGGCTAAACTTATTCCATGGACATGAATTAAATCGTTTCATAAACTTTAGAATAATATTATTTCATATAAATTAAAAGCATAACATGTGTAACAGAACATACTTGCATGAATCATACTAGTTTTTCTTAGGCCCGTGATAACCATCATGACATAACATAACGTAGGGACATGTCCAACACGACGGCTCGTGAGGCGACGCGTGCCTGCTTATATTGCCCCGGCAAAAGGGCCATAGCCTTCCTATACCCGACAGGGGGTTTCACTCCGGTATTGTGGCCTTTCTAAAACGTGTCTTGAGTCATAAAGAATTATCTTAAATCGTTTATGGTGTCCATGGGGTCATAACAATCATTTGTGAATAAAAATCGTGTTGCAAATAACCATTTAACATATATAACTTGGAACATTTCATCTTAAATATTGAAGCATGTAAATCGCATCGTGGGATCAATTTAAAACATATACGTATCGAAACAATAAGTGAGGCTGGATACAAACTTTGAGAGGTAAAGTAACTCACCTCGCTATGCCCGAATTAGTCTCAACTCTAAGAACTTACCGCGGAGCTTAGCTAGGTCCTAACTTGATCTAGATACACATAACACAAGAATATAGAAGAATAACATAAGTGTCGCGAATCACATATACTTCCTAGTACTACATGCATTGCAACCTAGGGGATTCATAACGTGCCACTTACAAAAACTATAGAATTTACTAACTAAAATGGTAAAAATATCTTATAAACATAATAAAATATAATTTGGACCCAAACTTAAAGTTTGTAAAACTTATATGAAAAAGTTTTTACATTTTACTTGTAGGCAAAGTGTAACCATCGATAGTTCACAAATTCATATCTAATTCAAAATAATTATCCGGGACTCGAAATTTTTACGTTACATAGATAAAGAGTTCACCTATAACATACTGTAATATCAAGAATTATAAAATTTTCTAAATATTTTTAAAGATTATATTTCGGATCAGTTTTAGTACAAAAACATGGGCTGGTAGCAGCCTTGGAAATAAATTCATAAAATATTCATATAAATTCCAATAAATTATAAATTTTTTACAGTAGGTAGATAACATGTCTGGGAACAACATATCCAAATTTGGTAATAATTGAAGTAGTTTAGGTACATAAAATTGATGATTTACCGGACTGGTTCAGAGTTGAATAGAGTATGAAAACAGACCCGGTTTTTGGTGGATTAAAAATTCAATTTAATTCAAGTTGTTACGAAATTTTTACTGTAAACATATCACATGCAAATACACCAACTGTAAATTTTTCATAATTTTCTGAAAATTCTAAATATTTTTCATAATTTTGTGAAAATGGACTCAAAACAGGAGTTTTGTGATTTTTCATACTCCAAAACTTGATGCATGAAGAAATTACTCTACCAAAACATGAAATTACACCAAAAAGAATCTAAATCACCTACTTACAACTAGTCATAACATATTCATTCATGATCCTAAGGGTGATTACCCATTAAACTTGATTTTGTTGACATGCATGGATAGTCTAGATGAATGGGAGTGAAAAAAAATTAAACCCACAAGATGAATTTACCTCAAGTGATGATGGTGAGGTTGTTCTTGAACCTCCTAGCCTCCTAAGGTTGAAATCCTAGCTCAACTTGATGGAAATTATGAAGAAAATGAGGGTTGATCTCTCAATTGTTGGGGATTTTGAGAGAGTTTAGGAGTTGTGCTAGAAATGAAGAAGTTCATAAGAAGAATGAAGAGGCCGCATGGGTTTTGGAGGAGGAGGAGATAGTGGAGAAAGAATTGGGAGGAAGAGAGACATGTGGTGTTGTGGGGGAGTGACAAGTGTTGAGGGGGGAGTGACAAGTGGGAGAGTTGTTCATGCACATGGGGGGAGTGATTTGGTGCAACAATTGTACCATTCTACCACTCTATGAGTTTCTAAATTCGACACGTATAGACATGTGGTTACGCGTGTGGCAAAACTACTACGTAATACTTGTACAATTTCAACACACTATCATACATACTAAACAAATTTTAATTATTCACATAACACTCCTCCAACTTATTTCTTGGTTATGCATAACACCAAAGAAACTTAAGAATTAACAATTTAGCACCCACATGAACATTTTATCAAAAATAGTTACTTAATCTAATTGGGCACATAATAATAGTAATACTATTTAACTAAAACGATTAATAGCAATTAATAAATAATTTCATAACTTAAATATTATGGTTACTACATGCAGTGGCTCAAAACGATCCGTGACAAGCTTGCCGTCACCGGAGTTGTCACACCTGATGAAGATCTGCTTCTCTATGCTCTCAATGGTCTCCCCCCAGAGTATAACTCCTTCCGCTCTTCTCTGAGAATTCACTCTGCTCCGATCCCCTTTGAGGAGCTTCATGTGCTTCTCAAGGCCGAAGAACACCTGCATGCTCTCCAGGTCCCGGTTTCTGAGTTCTCCACCCCCACCGCCTTATACGGTTCTCGCGGTGGTCGTGGCGGCGGAAGAAACCCTAACGGGTGGAACCCAAACGGACAACGTGGTGGTGGACGGAACCCTAACTGTCACCGAGGTGGCGGCGGTGGCCGATGGGATTCCAGAGGCGGCCGTTTTAATTCCGGGTTCGGATCTAGTTCCAACTACCTTTATGGATCCGGGACAAGTTCGGGTTCAGGTAACGGGTCTGGATATGGGTCGGTTTTGGATATGGAAATGGTTCGGGTTGTTGAGCAGGCCGATCCGGTTATCGTGGTAGAGGCGGTTCGGGTCGTGGTGGTACAATCCAGTCAATTGCCAAATCTGTGGATACGATTATCATTCCGCACTTGATTGTTACGATCGAATGGATTATGCATATCAAGGGAGGCTTCCTCCTGAACAGCTTTCGGCTATGGCAGCATCAACCTCTCAACAACCAAGTCAACAATCTCCTACTTCTGATCAATGGCTAACTGATACCGGTGCCTCTAGCCACATGACTTCTGATTTTCGCAATCTCTCTCTAGCTGAATCTTATACTGGAAATGATACTGTCACAGTTCGTAACGACTCTTCTCTACCTATCAAACACTCTGGTAATGCCTATATCTCTACTTCCAATTGCAAATACTCTTTAACTGATACCTTACATGTTCCAAAATTAGCTGTTAATTTACTCTCTGTTCACAAGTTTTGCTCAGATCATGATACTCGTTTTATTTTTGATAAAGACTGTTTTTATGTTCAGGCCAAGTCTACAGGTCAAATCCTTTTTCAGGGACCCAGTAAAAATGGATTATACCCCTTCCCCTCTGAGTCTGCTTCGTCCAGTCCACAAGCCTTTTTGGGTCAAAGAGTCCGGTCACAATTATGGCACTCAAGACTTGGCCACCCTTCTTCTTCTGTTTTATCTAAATGTGTTAAGTGTCTCTCTTCTTATGATTAATTAGTTGCAAACAATGTTGGAACTTTATGTGAATCTTTCCTTGCTGGTAAAATGTCTAAACTTCCATACAATCTATGTCATTCTCGTGCAACCATTCCTTTACATTTATTGCACAGTGATGTGTGGGGACCTGCTTCTACTTTTTCCTTTGATGGTTTCAAATATTATGTGCTTTTTATTGATGATCATTCAAGATTCACATGGCTATTTCCCTTGAAACTCAAATCTGAAGTTGCTTCTGTATTTGCTACTTTTAAGTTATTTATTGAAAAATTGCTAGGCTATTCAATCAAAATTCTTCGTTCAGATGGTGGTGGTGAATATACTGCATTTGTGTTTCAAAAATTTCTTAGTGATAATGGTATTATGCATCAAAAATCATGTCCCTACACTCCTCAACAAAATGACATTTCTGAACGTAAACATAGACACATAATTGAAACAGCTGCAACCTTGTTACACAATGCATCTTTGCCTAAACGTTTTTGGTATCATGTTGTTGCAACTGTTGTGTATTTAATTAATCGTTTGCCTAGTCAAAACACCTCTAATCTCTCACCATATGAGATTCTTTTTAAATCTAAACCAGATTACAAACACTTAAAGGTTTTTTGGTTGCAGCTGCTACCCTAGACTCACTGACTATAATTCTTCAAAACTGGACCCAAAAACAAGAAAATTCACTTTCTTAGGTTATGCATCTGGATACAAAGGTTATTTGTGCTATGATTTACTTCACAACAAGTTCTTCATTAGTCGTGATGTACTTTTTGATGAATTTAATTTCCCTTATGCTACTGCTTCTCCTAATTCTTCCTCATTCTCACATGTTGACACTTCTGTTTCAGGTCATAACACCCCTTCCCACCAGTTCAACACTGGTTCTACCGGTTCTGGTTCTCTACATGAGCTACACCAATATGAGGATTATGATTTTCAGCACACTGCTAGCTTGAGACAAAATGGTGATACCTCTCCAGGTGATCACAATCTAGCCACATCTGCAGATCCTACTCCTGATTCTGTTACTAATACTACACTTGGTGATTGTGTCCCTGGTTTGAGGTCACCATCCCTCTCAACTAGTCCTAGTTTGGCAGAAACTTCAAATCCAGTGATGACAATACTGCAACACCCACTGACCAAATATTAGACAGTAGAACGTTAATGACTGTAGACGTAAATCTTAATCTCTTACAACACAACTGCTTTGCCCCAAAAAGACTAGAAGTACGAGAACTGACCTGCACTAACCCATAGAGCACACTTTATTTTTAATAGGTAATCAAAACTTCTATAAGCCCGAAATAAGAATGTTTTCATAGAAACTGATAAGTTATGACATCGATGATAACCTACAAAGATACCAGTAACCATAGAGCACACTTGTCTTTGTACCATAGCTCAAACCTTCAATGTTTCTAGTTTCGGTACACAAAGCAAGTTTAAAGGTGGAGGCAGATCCGTTGGCACAGAAATTCAACATCCCAACATCATGAATTCATACCACTGCTAACCCCAGACAACCACTTTCAGACTATCATGACCCATACACCAGCAGAAAAATATATATATCAAAACACCACGATGATATAGTTCCTGAAAGGTAGTTCAGACGTGAAATTCAAAAGCTATATCAACCATGGAAGTTAATCAGTCGGGATTCTCTTGGCTCAACTTCATATGAAAGACCAACGAGAAGAAGTGCTGAAGTTACTTTGCATAACCAACGAAAATTTGAAATAACGGAGACTGAAAAAGCAAAAGAGATGTAAAATTACTCGAATGTAAAAATTAACAAATCCTGGAACGGATTCAAGAGGAAATAATGACTGTGTACTGATGAACAAGCTACTGCATTGGACTGTTCTCCTAACACGGTCAGGCCATTGATTGCCCAAGAACCATTGGGTGAACCTTCAAACCCGTCCAAATCACCCGTGTTAGAACCCCATTTAAACATCCCGGGTGGTCTAACGCAAAAAAACTATGACCGAACTTCATGAATGATGCACTGCAATTGAAAACAGTGGTACATTGTTCATCTGAAGAGAAATAGCATTTACCTAGTTTCGCAGTCTTCTTTTCCAAAGAGGCTCATACTTTGAGTTAGAAGATTCCTCTTGCTTCCTCAACAAGCTGACTTTCTCTTCAACTTCAGAACGTTCGTCAGGCCATCGATCCATCTC
This sequence comes from Linanthus parryae, assembly GCA_023055425.1. Lineage (NCBI taxonomy): Eukaryota > Viridiplantae > Streptophyta > Magnoliopsida > Ericales > Polemoniaceae > Linanthus > Linanthus parryae. The sequence goes on from JALGPY010000002.1 coordinate 9,157,157, forward strand.
TCCGCGAGAAATACATTGCACATGGGCATTCATATTTTTTCCAGAAACGGAGTAGCTGCACAAAGAGGTATCATCCTGATCACAGAACTTGCAACCTAAAGAAGGGAACTTAATGGTTGGAACCATAACCAGATCGTGGCCGAGAGTACCCAATCCGCGCTCCCAATATCGGTTCACGCATGAACCAAACGTGATAAAAATTTTCCAAATACAATATGGATGAATGGATTGGTCGCATTCCACACAGTGATAGAACCAACTTGACCTTATGTCTCCTTCGCAGATTTCACAAACATACTCTTCAACATCTTCAATGGAATAATATGTTAGTTTGAAGCCGTGCTCCTTTTCGTACTCGTGGCTAACGGATCTAGGCAACAAAGCACAATACGTACAAAGGGTGAAGTCACAAACGTTACATATAAATCCATAGTCCGTGAAATCTCTGTCGCATGAATTGCACCAAGCTGGATCCATGAAACAAGTGGTTGAAAGAACATGATTATGACCCTCATGCTTCACATAGCATGGAAGGACACTGCTGCTGATCTTCACAAGTGATGCCAGCTCAAGAACATTGATGCCGAATCCATTGCACATCTCCTCCTCAAGTTTCTCTGCATCTTTAAGCATTGAGATGTATCCTTCAAACAGAGAAGGGTCTCGCAACTCTGCAGGAGATTTCGGAAGAAAGTATTTACACAGAGTGCAGTTCTTACATGGAGGAGAGAGGACTGGAGAACATTTATCACAAGTTTCATATGGGTCAAGAAATAGCATCTTCCTTGTATGTTCTCCTCCATTCCCATCTTGGGATTCTGCCTTTGACCCTTTGGCCACTACTCGGTTTATGTTCATGAAGAACAGTGTTTCCAAGCTAACAAACTCGTTAGCAACTGGTAGATGGACTGCAAGAGCTGGATCTATTTCTTCAATCATCCTGTGACATTACGGAAATATTAAGCAATTGTTGAGAAGTTCCACATCAGACACTCAAGAAGAAGAAAAACAATTAATAAATCTCATGGGCTACTCCAGGATTATTTACATGACATCATATCAGAGCCACGACTCACACACGTGAATGGTCTAACAATCCACGTGCTCACCGACACGCGCAGAAAAAGATCCACGTGTAAGCCAAAGAATGCAACACGTGAGGGCGTGTTGAGAAGTCCCATATCGGACATTCAAGAAGAAGGCTCCCCTCATTGCCAATTGGTTTTGAGGGTTCCTTATTGATTATTTTCTTCTTCTTGAATCTCCGATGTAGGACTTCTCAACAATAATGTTATGCATAGATAATAGGGAATAAGAAATCATATGTAAAAGAAGTAGCTAGGATGCAGAAAGGAATTAGTTAAGGAACCTGTTGGGATCTGAACAATCGTGGACGTGGGTGAAATATCCGCATCCAACGGCACATTGGTACGCCCAGGTAAAGAGTTTTATGTCTTTTCTGCATACGTGGCAGCGGAAACGGTTGGTGTTTTCCTTGGGTGTTAGTGAGTAGTTAAGTTTAAGCTTGTGAGGGTGCAAATCATATCTTGCAACAATCATCTGTGCGGAAGCACACTGTTGATGTACCCAGAAACGACAAGTGGTGCACTGGTAACTTGGGCCTTCACTATCTTTGTTGCAAGCACGGCAGGCAGAGGATGCTTTTGTAGGCGAAGAGAACAACGGATGTTCATGAAATTTGTATTTCAAATGTGTTGTCTTCATGGCACATAATACATCCATGCTAAAGGAGCAGGATTGATGAGTTGAACAAGAGTAGCTGAAACCTTCCCAAGGAACATGGCATACATTACAAATAGATGATTCTGCTATTTCATAATCACCATCAGATTTCCTTTCCTTTTCTAACTTAAGAGCATGCCCAGGGTGCAGATGATGTTTCACTTCATCTGGTAGGTCTGCGCAACATTTGTGCAGAAGAAAGTCGCAGGATTCACTAAAGCAGGCATAGTAGGGGAGTGAAATCTTGATTCCACAACCATAACAATTTCCAGAAACATCAGCGCCGATGGCGCCTCTTTGTTCTTCTATCAGGGCCAGTGGATGATCATGACTGGGATATGAAACAGCTCTGAAATACAAAATATTGGAAGAAGAAAAAAGTTTAATAAAACAAAAAACAATATTTAGAAACATAGAAATAAAGAACTGTTGGATTTTGTCCCTAGGAGCTGCTGATATGAAGCAGTGAAAGTTTGTTCATTTTGTCCTAGTTTTCTGGTGACTTTTAGGGATATTTTCCTCAACAGTAGCATATTTTGTTGCAATTTTAATGTTTTTTGTTATATTTTTCCTTTACAAATAAGTCCATTCTTGATCAATGAAAAATATCACAGCTTATGCCCAAATCATATTATGTGCTCGACTTTTCATTATGCTCTCTCCAATAAAAAACCAACACGAACAAATATGAGAAAGCAAAAAAGGATGGAAGGGAACCTGCAAGAATATGTGTGGAAGGATACATTGCATGTAGCACAGTGAAAAGCAAATTCAAGCTCTTCTCGGCAGAACTGACAACAGACGGGCTTCTTGCTGGGCGGATATTCTGCGGTATAACAGATGAACTCAAGTTCATGAGTATGAACAGGTAGTTTAATCTTCCGTGACGCAACACATTTCTGGTGCGCTCTGAACGCGCAAGTGTTGCATTGGTAAGAGATGCCAGAGGTGTCAGATTCGTTGCAAACAGCACAGTGGAAGTGCTCATAGATATCAAAATTAGCTAAGAGGGGATGCTGAGGGTGACAATTGTGGGACAATGGCAAGGACTTGACGGCACATTGTACGTCCAAGATAAATTTGTCGTCGCAATCTGAGCATTCGTAGTAGGTCCCCACTTTGTTTCTGCAGATAGAGCATCTTTTAAACAGATCAACCCATGGGTCTTGTTTATGAAGGCGAAGAATGTGTCCAGGGTGCTGTACTTCGTGCACCATCTCCTCAGGTAGATCACCACATTCTTTGTGGAAGTAATAGTTTCCTTCAGGAGATATATAGAATGGAGCATCTTTCACCAGTGCATCACAATACCAGCAAAATCCAGCTCTACCACTGGAATTTTCTTCTACTAAGATCAATTCATCAAACATGTCTTACTCTCTCTGTGTATGTGAGTTTGGGTTTTGAAAATGATATCACAATCCTCCTTCTCCTCCTTGTGGATGGGTAGATAGATATTACTACTTATTAGGAGTAGGAGGATGTGTAATCTAGTGTACTCAACAACCCAAGAAATATTAGCTTATATATAGCCCAAGTGGGCAACTCTTCAGTTTTGTTTATTCAATAAACAAACAATACTAGTAATACTACTTTTCCTCCTAGTGAGTTGTATTATTACAACTGCTGCTACAAAGTTGTCAAAAGGCGCGTTTATCTGTCATCGTCGCTGTTGAATTTGTTTATTCCAGACAAGATTTGTGGAAGACACATTTAGTTACTCCAGTCAACTCCTCGTAAGTTGTTAGTATGGTGGGTTCATGTTAAAAGAAACATATGATAAATTCGAGTTGGCAGGATTGATTGGCGTACACACGCCACACATATGGCATACAGAGAGAACATAATGACATATGCCTAGCATAGGATGCCTATCATATCATACATGGTGCCATAAGAATAAACAACATGACATGTATCGTGCGAAAAAATTAAGTTTATTGGAAGCACAATTAAGGGTCCAAATTGCTCTTCATATAGTATTTTTTTCCCCTTATCAGCGTCAGCAATTTCTGCAAAGTGTGGGTCTTTTATTCCATTTCTTAAGGTATTGAGGGGCACCATGACAAGCAGACAACTAACTCTCCTGGTAAAACTCTTAATAACATTTCAGTAGGATTACTAACATAAAATTCAACTAATTCACCTATGTCTCTTTTTTTCTTTTGAGGGGAGTGTTGGACGGATCAAACTCCAAAAACTAAAAAACAAGCCACTCTCCAGTTTTGATTAATAAACAGAAAAAGTGTTCCTTCCATTTCTCCTAAATCTTTCCAGTACACTATTCACGGGTCACTTTGACCAAGTGACTTGGTTAGCAAAACGATGCAAGAATTTGATGATCTTTTCATGGTGTTGGTGATTTAATTAGCAAACAGTGAAAGAATTTGGTAATCTTTCAAAGTGACCATCAAATGTCAACTGGGAAGAACCTAGAAAAACAAAGGTAATATGTTGGATCTTGGATCGGAGATCAGCCACCATTACAGTTGGAACATACCACTCTGTTTCTTTTTTTCCCCAACACCGTGAAAAGAGTATCAAAAAAATTCATCATTTTGCTATCCAAATCACCGGGTTAAAGTTACACAGATACGGGTGGAAAAGTCAAATTGGGGAGAATGAGAAGAAACAGAGTGGCAGTTTCTCTTGTTTCTAACATATCCTAACGTTTGCCGTCTGTTTTTGTTTTGCCCCACTAGTTCTCAAACTAACACATAAAGTGCCCAGTATATGCTTTCGTTCGTGGAAATAGTTGAGAAGAAGAAAAAATGACAAAGATGATCATTTCAATATAACAAATAAGCTATTTGATCATCAGTTATTTGATGGAACTTGGAAGATGATCCTTCCAACCAACTAAACAACAATGCTGATCACAAAGAAATGATCCAGGCACATTGGTACACATTATCTATCACATATGAAAAGGAGGTTTAACAAAAAAGACATCGAGACAAGCACTTACAGAAGCTAATCAAAAGTTAATTAAAGAATAGAATAGTTCAATTTTGTTTGTTTAGGCAGGTCAAACAACTTTGTGTTATCCAGGTTTATTTGCCCTTTGATCAGCATAAGAGTTTCTCCAAGTGTTCATTTTCTTCTTCGAATTAATAATTGTATTGAGGGCACCACGACAACCACTATAAGCGGAAACTCTACTCTCTTATCAATAAAAGTCCACTAATTGTGTGTTAGCTAATCACTACAGGGTATTACTACTTTATCTTAAAGTCAACTCTACAGTTCTGATTATTAAAAGACTTGCTTTCCATATATACATTTGGCATTAAACTATTTTTGTTTGAATGGCTGAGATAATTAATTAAAGTTGTTCATACTTCATACCTACTGAGAAATCAATCAGTTAACCAGAGGCAGCTACTAAACAAATGAGGCAGTGAGATTTCATCCCTGGCCTCATACATGCACACAGACAGACACTACTAGGATTGCCAATGGTTTGGTCCCGACCCGGCACGAAATACAAATTACTGGAACGGACAGGACCAAAGCCGGGATAAGACACATGGGACCCAAACCCAACATAAACGCTTTTTTAGGGTTCCGTTACCCATGAGAACTAGTGGGACGAACCAGACCCGCTATGCCTAATGTTTTTTTCTGTTTTCTTTTCCATGTAATGGTTTGATTTCCTCTTAAAAATATCCCCTAATCTCTATTTTTCTATAACCAGCTCTATTCCTTACTCCCTCAAATCTCTTACTTCCTCAAATCTCTCTCCATCACTTCCTTAATCTCATTTTTCTTAAAGAACCTACACGGTGGTAGAGCGGCATCATCTATATAATTCTTTCTACCTAAAACTCATCAAATTATTGATCCCTCCATAGTTTCCACGTAATTCCATACCTCTCTCTCTCGTCCATGTCTTCACTGTGTTCATAAATAGAACTAGAGAATGGGTATGGAACATTATTTTTGTTTTGAAATGTTCATCAGTGATTTCAGGCCATCAAGAATCCGGCCAGATTCTCTACAGGGATGCAAAAAGTATTTATCCATAGTGCAGGGGGTAAGATGTATTTAATCCATAATACGAGGGTGGAAAATGTATTTTACCCATAAATGAATTATGATCATGCTAGTGTCAAAGGCACATTAAAATTATTTATTTCAGCCGCATATCCCCAATTTTGGAGATTCTACAATTGCACGGGATTATTTTAATCTGCAAATTTTCAGCTTAAGATTTTGTGTCATAACAAACGGAATTATATTAAAAGGACTGATTTTAATTAAAACTGATTATAATCAACGTTAACAAACATGCACTTATTAGATTAACTCCTGAACCACGACCACCAGAAGCTTTTCGCCTTCACCTAAAGTCAGGTTCTAGATCGTGTAACAGGGTGCACTTCACAAACATGGATCGGTAGAGGACCTAGATGAAACCCAAGGCCTCAAGGAAGGGATTCAAGTATTCCATAACTACACCAACCACCAAGTTGTAGGTTCATAAGAGTAATTTTCTGTAGCAATTCAAAGTTCCAACTGAATCTTACAAGTCACTCCTGCATTTGATTTCATGCATTTTAGCCAAAAGTCCACCTGAATCTTAAGTTCCTTTTCAGTCTTCACAAGAGTCTGGAACTGGTGTTGGTGTTGGTTGCGGTGGAGATTGAGAGAGGGCCATATAGGCGTGGTGTGGTTGGTAATGGAAATTGGTGGTGGTTGTGGTGGAATTTGGGTGCAGGGGTGATACTTGATAGAGGTTATTCATGTTTTGTAACTTATTGGTTACTACTTACTACCGGGTATAAATAACTTTCTACAGACCCTAAGGATCAAAGTGTGGTATGTTGACCCCCAGTAACACCCCAGACCAGACTGAAATGGTGGGGGCTAAGTGTCCAAAGTTTTGACAAAATAAGGGCGTACAATGTCTTTTGCCAAACGACAATGGGTGTCAGTGTCTTTGTGCCAAAACCGAGGGGGTCAATATTGATATATAGTATATACCTACGAAGCATGGACACTCCACAACAGGTGCCGTATCCGTGTCGGACACTTGGGACACTCAGACACTTGTACGACACTCCAAAATACCTGCCGCACACTCTAGCCGGTGTGTCCCAGTATTTTAAAAAAATTTGTTAGACTGGAAACTTGGGGGACACTTTAGGGACACTTAATGACTGACTACAATCGCCCCTTGTAGTTTATTGACTTCCACACGGGTTGTTTTATAAAATATTTGAACTTTAAATGGTTAAATACAATTAAGCTAAAGTAGATACAATATTTGGATTCCAATATATGAAAAGGTTGCCCTTTTGAACGAAAAGCTCAAGCTAGGTTTTAAGTTCTCACATGCGACAACATCAACGGTTTTCCCAGACACAACTCCTCAAACTCGAATCAACGAAAGCTACTACACTCTTTTTCTATTCATTCTTATAGTTAATCTATGACTTTCCGCGATATTTAGGCTATAAATTTCAAAGTGGGAACCAATATATTATAGGGTCAATTACTTATTACCCATCCAGTATGCTATAATAAACCACCGCCAGTTGAAAACATTCTAATTAACACTTAATGTTTGATTATGACTGCGATTAACAACTGGGGTGATTTTCCGTGGGCCGAGCCGGTCGTAAGATTCCAACTTCCAGGCCCAGCCCACCTCATTCCAGGACTGGCCCAGGCCCGGGGAGCTTCCTTCAGCCGGTCTGGTCCCGGCCAGGGCCCTTTGACAACTCTTGTACATATGTTCAGGTTTACCAAGTTTTTGGATTTAATGAAAATATGATCATGATTGATGACTTAGCATGACTGAACATTAAGATAACTATGGTTCAGAAGATGCTGAGCCAAGGCTATGAAAAACTAAATTTGGGACAGTCCCCCTGCCTTTTATACATGTGTGTCTACTGCTTAGCTCGAACCAGCCATTGCAAGAGAATGCCACTTGACCTAAACTCAAGCAGTGAACCTGAACCAAGCTTTTCCTGGGCAGAATGCTGGACTCTTACCAAGTCCTAAAGTTCCAAACTTAAAGGATGGACATGAGAGTGCCACTGACCAATGACTTCGATAGCTAACTACTATACTTACTTTTGAGTCTTTAGTAATTCCTCATCAAAGATCAAGTTTGGTAAACCATGAAGTTTATCTACTTTACCTATGGCACAGGAAAGTAACATCTCAGCCGCCACCAAACACCGGTACCTTCATTCGCAACCATCCACACCCCTAAATCCCTAATTGAAACATCGCAAACCAAGTGAATCACCATTGCCTCCAAAAAAATCCATAGAACCACTATCAGAACCCAAAAACACGCAGACACAGATCAAAACACCATAACAAAGTAATGCTGCATTCGCATGCAACATGGAAAATAGACATTTACCAATCCCCCCACACAACCAGCAAAGGTCCAACAAATGGTGAGTCCAGTGGTGAAAATTTCTGTTGCAACGACGTAAATCGTAATCTCTTACAACACAAGTGCTTTGCCTCAAAAAGACTATAAGTATGAGAACTGACCAGCACTAACCATAAAGCACACCTTTATTTTTGATAGGTAATCAAAACTTTTATAAGACGAAATAAGAATATTCACAAAAGAACTGGTAAGTTATGACATCGATGATAACCTAAAAAGATACCGGTAACCATAGAGCACACTTTTCACTCTCCATAATCAAATGTAAAAATGAACAAAAGACAATAACCATAAAAAAGAACTTATGGCAGTTTTCTAAATATTGTGAAATAAACAATCTGGCACCTGATCATGTGGCTGACCCGAGTAATTGGAAAGAGGATTTGCTGAATTGAGTAGAGAACACTGGGTCATTCTGTGGCACTTCAAATCCATACACAGATATGCATATTTGGAAGTTCTTTAGTGTGGAACTCAACCGTTAGGATGAAATCTGTAGTAACTCCCAAATTCAAGTAAGCATGCAGGATGCATCTAGCATGGATAGAATAATCTGGCAATCCACACAGTGATCGAGAGAACAACTTTAGGGGTTACATTTTCCTCGCAAATCTCACAAGAATACTCTTTAACAGCATGGCATACTTGCATTAAGAGGCATAAAGATGACTCCACACTGAAACCCAAATCGAAATCCACACAACTCATTCTCCTTCAAAAACACGCACAGATTCCACTGTCGTCCACCATCTCTTGACATTAATGAATGGGACTCCTCAAAGTAGTTGCTTCCCATTGATGAACTTTTGGAACTTATATGTAACTTGCAACATCTTGTCGGTAAAATCCAATTCATATATAAAGGATCCATATGTCCAACAAATGCTTGCGTTGTTGCAGCAAATAACAAAGCTCGCTCATATGCTGTAACAATGCACTGAAGTTAGTACGTATTGGCATGCAGTTTATAAGAAGAAAACATTACAATATTACCGAAGTCAAGAAATTTTCACTCGAGTGGCAAAGTTGACCTAGGTTTTCTCGTAATGAAGCTACCAGACCCTGCCCCAAGGAAATTTTCAAGAAGCAAATTAACGGTGCTCACTGGAAAGAGTAAAATGAACACTGTCGCTGCTGCTCAGGTTCAGATGCAAGGATTGAATGTTGCAACTTGTGCTTAATTCTAGCAGTTGGAATTAAGAATGCCGGAGCATCTCGTGTTTGCAGTTACATTGTGTGATTTGGAGTGTTTTGAGTTTAGAGAATACAGTTAAAGATGCAAGAGTTCACAGTTCACACACACACAAATAGAATAAAACAACACTTTGCTGCATTAGACTTCCTCTTTTATTCTGTAAGTTAGCCTGTTGTTAGTGAGGTAGTTTGGCTACCTTGGTTTTTTTAGTTTTTTATAAAATATAAATCTGGTTTTTGGAGTTTTGAAAACCAAAAAATTTTATTACATCCGGAGCACCGGATTGGGACCGGTACCCGGGTAGTAAAAAGACTAAGTAATAAACCTGACGTCATTTTCAAACATTATTGGGCTAGGAGGACAAGTGGCAGCCATTAATTGGTTGTCACAACTTCATTTTGTCATATAGCATAACCATGGCACCAGATGTGTCGAAAAATTTGTACTAAAACCTCCCCACAAATCCCTCTTTGTTTTATAACCTTGCCACAATTCAAAATTGGGCATCTAACCTCCATTTGTGAGAGGGAAAAGTTGTTTGTCTTTTTCCTCGGAGGTTAGATTTCCAATTCTGAATTCGGGTGAGGTTAGATGACCAATTGTCCCCGGATGTGTAGGACGTCACACTGGTTGTGGCACAAAAGTTAATAAAAAAATTTCGGTGTCCTGGTTACACCACGACCCGGGCACCGGTTTCTTCCAAAAACCAAAAAAAAACTCATGTTATTCAAACATTTCTGATTATATTATAATAAAAACTAAAAACCAGTGTATCCAAACTAACCCAGTGTAGAGGGGGTTGCATTACAATTTACAACACATCTGGAACACTCAACTATCTGACCATTTCGGATGCCAACAGTTGAATACAATTTTGCATCAATCAGCTATTAACACGAATTCGATCGAATTTCAAAGATAGAATTTCAATTGCATTGGAAGAAGAAGATGAAGAAGAAAAATTACCTCTCTCCTGCTTCTTTTCTTCGTCTATCTCTTCTTCTTCTTCTTCTTCCTCAGGGGAAGAATTGATGTTCGTCACTGGATTGGGAGGAGGCATCAGAGTTCTCCCTCTCGGCAATAGAATACCGAGAGATATAGATTGTTGGAGACTGTTGGAGACAGTAGAGACAGAGAGAGAGATAGAGAGGGAGATTGTTGGAGACAGTAGAGACGGTGGTGTCTGTACCTCTGTGGAGGTGGCCGTGGGTTTCGGAGAGAGCAGCATCGCAACGGATTTCTGTATTTTCACCCAAATTTCTAGAAGCCAATTCGTGCTCATACACATAGACGAGGCCAAGCGGCAAGGCCAAACTCCAAAGTTATTAATATAATTAATTCTTCATATTTGTATGGTCAAATAACTATCAAAGTTTTCCTCTTTACTGTAGTATCTATCAATTACTACTACTACCTCTGTTTCTTCTCTTTCACCTTACTTTCCATTTTTGGTAAGTTTTTCATCTCAAATGACAATTATACCCTTAGACCTATAATCACCCATTCAACTCTACCTAACCCACCCCACTCCCCAAATCTTATCCCACCTCCCCCTCCACTCCACTACAGAAGGACAGAGAGAGAGAGAAGTGAGAGAGGGAGACGAGGAAGAGAAGCTGCCGGTGGTCTCGTCTCTCACACGGGGTCTCGCCTCCACCGACATATAACAGGGGATATGGATCTGTTGGTGCGACCGGTAAACCGACCAGATCTGGTGGTCCTCTGGGTTCACTAGACGGCGACGGCGACGGTGATGACGATGGAAGATCTAAGGTTTGGCCCTCCTCTCTCTCTCTGTCCTTCTCTCTCTCGGCGACGACGACTGGACGGAGGCAGCGATGGTGATGACGATGGCGACCAACGCCGACGCCGGAGACGACGCCGACACAGGCGACCGGTGCGTAAACCATCTCCTGTTTATTTTCCATCTCAGTTTCCTTCAATCTGTTTTCTCTTATCTGTTTTGACTTTTCTTTTTGTCCAGAGAGGATGAGAACGACTGGGAGAACACCGGAGCGATCGATTTCCGACGAGGAAGATGAAGAGAACCGAAGAAGCGAAGGAGGACGAAGAAAATGAAAAATATAAGATCTGCAGATTTTTTATTGTTGATGTTTATATTAACTCTTCTTTTTCTTCTTCTTCTTCTTCTTCTTCTTCTCATTTGTTTTTTGTTAAGATCTGCAGATTTGTTATTGTTGATGTTGAAAAAAATAAGATCTGCAGATTTGTTATTGTTGATGTTGAAATTAACCGGTGGTGGTGGTGGTGGTGGTGGTGGTGGTGGTGGTGGTGGTGGTGGTGGTGGTGGTGGTGGTGGTGGTGAGGTTGATTGTGGGAGAGAGAGAGTAATTTAATGGGACTGATGAGGGTAAAAGTGTCAAAAACACCAGTTTCTTAAAAAGTGTGCCTCTTTCCTCTCACTTGAAAGAAGAGAAACGTAGTATCAATTAGGTTCACACAAAATATGAAGTAATTATTGCTTGCTCCAAGAGTAAATATGACATGTTGCATTTTACCCTCCTGTGGTTAGGGGTTTGTGCGAAAGACCTCCCTGTGGTCTCACATGTAGCAATACACTCCCCTGTGGTTTGGTTTTTGTGCAGTAAGGGGGTTATTTTCCGTTAATGAGGTTCAAAGACTAAATTACCCTTATATATAGAATAATACACTCATTTTCTTATCTCACATTCTTTGTCTAAATTTGGCCTATCTCTTTTCTCTCTACACCTCATCTTCTCCTTTCTCTTCCTCCATTTTTCTTCAAAGAATACGAATTCCTACTAATTTGAAGAACCAAATCAAGAAAAGTCTAGGTTTTCAGATCTGTGGCAAAAACATCAAGAAGATTTCCAGACCCTTCCCAATAACCCGAAATTAGTGCAGTGTTTCAAGAAACTAAATCTCTTTGAAGCATTTTGTCAAACACCTTCCTGAACATGTATGAATATCCCCACATTTTTGAATGCATAGCTTCAAGAGGATCGCCATATTAATCTGGTTCCAACCCACTAACATCATCAATGAACCACTTGATCCAATCCCACAATCCAACTTCCACAAGCTGTCAAAAATAAATGGGCAAGTAAACTGAACACCCTTTTTCCACACAACAGACTTCAAAGTTCTAATGAAGATACAACAAAACAGGGGGTTTGATTGAATTGCAACCACGGCAAGCATCACCTAATCATAGAGCTCACAAAGAACGTATATAGCACAAAAGTCGTTGATTCAACATGGGCTTTGTCGATTTGGAAAAGGAGAAGTGAGAGAGAGAGGAGCAGCAGCGGCGTCGGTCGTGATTGGAGCGTCGTCGTCATCGTCCTCCGGCGGCTTCGTCGACGTCGTTCTCCTCCTTCTCCAGCTCCACTCCCCTCCTCCTCCTCCTTCTCCTACTCCAGATCTCTCTCTCCCTCTCTCCCTCCTCTTCCCCTTCCCGTCCTCTTCCTTCACCCTAGATCTGTTCTCAGATCGTTTTGTTTTGTTGTTGTTTTTTTACTTTTTTTTTTTTGTTTGGGTGTGTGAATATTAAGGGTATAATGGGTATAAAGAGTGAAAAATAGACGGATTCCGTTAAAACTAACGGAACCGCACATAAACCAAACTACAGGGGTGTGTATTGCTACATTTGAGACTCCAGGGAAGTCTTTGGCACAAACCCTTAACCACAGGGGGGTAAAATGCAATTAACCCTTGTTTTAATCAATATATCACAGGACACGTCAGGACCATGTAGAAATTCACTTTCTTTTGACGTGTCCCGTGATGTATGGTTAGAGCAAATATACATCATTTGCTCTTAGAGCAAACAAAAATTGCTCCAAAATATGGCAATTTGAAACAAATTTTAAGTACTATAAAAAAGTCTGTTGGTTTCTAAAAAAAATAAAAAAGAAAAAAAAAAGTATGTTGTATTAGAGCATCTCCACCCATGTCGCATTTCCCCCTCCCCTCACCTCCCCCTCCACCTCACCAAAACTACTACCAGTCCGTCCCAACTCTTTCTTCCCATCTGACTTTTTTGACTCGTATCTGGGTCAATTTGACCGGGTGATTTGGATAGCAAAATAATACGATTTTTTTATAATATTTTCACCATATTATAGAGCACCTTTTACTCTACAACACCATGAAAAAATTATCAAAAAATTACATCGGTTTGCTATACAAATCACCCGGTCAAAGTGACCCAGTGAATAGTGACAAAAGTCAAGTTGGGAAGAAAGAGCTGGGACGGACTGGTACTCATCTACAATCATTCCCCTCCCCCACCTAACTAAGTCTATTTAAAAAAAGATATTTAATAATTTAAAAATATATTATTAATAGCGATAAAAATAAATCCGAAATAATATTAATATAAATATATTCACAAAAATTAAAAAAAAATTAATGATAACAATGATAACAATAATAACAAATAACACTTTTATTTTCCAAAATATTTAATACAAAAAATAATATATACCAAATTGACGACAAAATAAAATAACGACTTTTCGTAAATATTTTTTTCAATTATAGAAAAAATATATATTATTTTTTATAGTAAAAATAATAATTAAAATATATAAATCATAATTAAAAACACATATAATAATAAAATAGTATTAAGTGTAATCCTAAACTTGGATTAATTAGCTATAATTAGCATCTCTGTATTAATACGATACCAGTTCTCCGGAAGGGACTTTCTGATTTCCTCCGAGGATTGACAGATCTAAGCCGTGTTCTGAGAAAAATCCTCATGCAAGATGGGATCTAGAGCATCAAGAACCAATCTAGCTTTTTCCATCAACTGGGTACTCAAGTTTCTTTTCTTTTTGAAAATAATGTCAATTCTGTTTCTCCAAAGCAGATCTATAAGAATACTCATCAAATTTCTCTCTTTGATCTTTGAATCGAGGAAAATTTGGGGGAACCAAGCAACAAAAGAACCTGTCATGCTTCGCGAATGCTCGGGGCCAAGAAGGAGATCCCGACATTCCTTAACAAAAGGACAAGCCAGAAAAAAATGGGTCTCAGTTTCTTTTGCTCTGTTACAAACTACACAAATACTATCCACAGAGATTCCTCTATGAATCAAATTAGATCTGACATGTAGGCCTTTATTAAAAGCTCTCCATGTCGGAAATAAGATTTTTCTAGGGATTTCCTGGCTCCAGAAATGGTTCCACCAGCTCCGAGAGTTGGAAGAGCCACAACCATGTTGGTTCTTCGCTTGATTTTCCCCTGTTGCAGAAGGAGTCTGTACCCTGTCTTTACTGTATAGTTTCCATGCTCAGAGAAGTGCCATATAAGTCTGTATGGCAGATCTATAGAAGGTATGGACACTATTTTGATCTCTTCGATATCACTTTCCCAGAATAACTCCTTAAGCTTGACTTCGTTCCATTTCATGTCTTCTGTAATGAGGTCCGCCACCATAATCTGTTGATTTGACGAATTTGGAGCGACCGGTTTGAATTGTTGAGGATGAAAGAGCCAAGGGTCCTGATACGCATCTAACTGTTGGTCATTTCCCAGTCTCCATCTGCATCCGCTGAAGACTAAGTCTTTGCTTGACAGAAGGCTTCGCCACAGATAAGAGCTATTATCCTTTACTACTGCTTTTCTTAATCCCGTATCGCTATAGCACTTGTGGTAGAGAATACGAGCATGAAGGGTATTCGGTTTAGTTAGGATTCGCCATATTTGCTTTCCTAACAACGCAGTATTGAATTTTTGTAAGTGGTTAAATCCTAGCCCTCCTTCTGATTTGTTCTTCTTCATCCTATCCCAGGAAATTCAACTGACTTTGCGCTTGGTATCATCTGAACCCCACCAGAAGCGTGACATCTCAGATTCAATCTTCTCACACAAATTAACTTGTGTTATGACAAACCACCTCACGAACGAAGAACGAATAAAAAGAAGAACACGAATATTTTACGTGGTTCGCTAGCAAAATATTTGCTAACTACCTCCACGGCGGAAAAACACTCTTTATTCACTTAAGAGGAACAATTACAATGTTTTTTCATACCTAGTAGAGAGACTACTAGCTTCTTTATATAGTACCCCAGAGGAAACCCACAAGCCAAAGGTTTCCAAAACCAAATTGGAAACAAACTTGCTGCCCATAAGTTTCCATCTTTGATATGGAAACAATTCCTAACAATTGCTACCTCATTATTCCACTGCCTTTGACTAATTCAACACATTCAAGGCACCTCCTCAACAAATCTCCACCTTGACTTGAATTCTCTTGTCAACAGCAGCTGCTCCTCTTCTCGTAAACAAAGCTACGTCTTCTCCGCTCCCAATTGTCTCTCGTCACATAGACTCACTGGACCCCCACCGGGTCCGACATGGCCCCTAAGGGCCTCACTGGCTCAAGATGTTGAGCAATTCCAGACAATGCTGGAACTTGCTCTCCAGAACCGGCTTGGTGAACATATCCGCGGGGTTGTCAGCGGTCCCCACCTTCATCACCTTGATCCTGCTCTCGTTTCTCAGAAAATGATACCTGACGTCGATATGCTTGGTCCTTTCATGATGAACCTGGTCCTTAGTCAAGCAAATCGCACTCAAGCTATCACAGTAGACTATCGCCTGATCTTGAAGTAGCCCTAGATCATTGACCATTCCCTTAAGCCAAATTTCCTCATTTGCTGCTTCCGTTAGAGCCATATACTCCGCCTCCGTGGTGGACAAAGTCACCGTCGGCTGTAGCGTCGCCTTCCAACTCACAACAGATGCTCCCAGAGCAAATACGTAGCCTGTCATTGATCTTATACTGTCAATATCCCCTGCATAGTCCACATCCGAGAAACCAGCTACCAAGATGTTTTCACGTTACCCATAGCATAGACCAATGTCTGACGTACCCTTAAGGTACCTGAATATCCGCTTCACCGTCTGCCAATGGTCCCTACCTGGATGAGCCATAAAACGACTAACCACACTAACAGCGAATGATATCTCTGGTCGAGTACAGACCATAGCATACATGAGACTTCCAACTGCGCTAGCATATGGAACCTTGGACATGTACTCCTTCTCCTCCTCGGTCTGAACGGTGTACATTCCTAGCTTGCTGTTAGTTGCCATAGGAGTATCTATAGCTTTAGTTGATAACATCCCGAATCTTTCCAAGATCTTCTTGATGTATCCCTGCTGTGATAAGAAAAGCTTCTTCTTCTTCCTATCTCTATAGATCTCAACTCCCAATATCTTCCCAGCAGCTCCCAGATCCTTCATCTCGAATTCCGCACTAAGGGACCTCTTCAGTTCTCTAATGTCCTTGATATTTCGAGTTGCAATCAAAATATCATCCACATATAGAACTAGGTATATACGTGATCCACTATGCAACTCTTTGTGATACACGCAACAATCATACTCGCACTTGTGGTAACCAATCTTCAACATGAAGCTGTCAAACCTCTTGTACCTCGACGACTGCTTAAGTCCGTAGAGAGATCTCTTCATCTTGCACACGTGGTTCTCTCTTCCGGGAACTTGGAACCCGTCCGGTTGGCTCATGTATATTTCATCCTCTAACTCTCCGTGCAGGAAAGCTGTCTTGACATCCAATTGCTCAAGCTCTAGGTCGTGGTGTGCCACTCAAGCTAGTAACACCCGGATAGAAGTATGTCAGACCACCGGTGAGAAGATATCGTTGTAGTCAACTCCCTCTTTCTGACTGATCCCTCTTGCAACTAGCCTTGCCTTATACTTGACGCCCTCTCCAGATGTAGTTCCTTCCTTTCTTCTGAAAACCCACTTGCAGCTGACTATCTTCCTTCCCGCTGGCAATTTAACAAGCTCCCAAGTCGAGTTTTTGCTAAGAGACTCCATCTCTTCTCCCATCGCGGCAATCCACTGTGCTGACTCAGAACTAAATATAGCGGCCTTGTAGGAGGATGGTTCGTCCTCTACCTCTTCCGCTACCTGTAATGCATATCCCACCATACCGTCATCTCTGTATCTCGCTGGAGGCTATTTGACTCTCCTTGGTCTCCCTTCAGCAATACTTTGATGAACCGGTTCCTCTGGTGTAGACCCATCCTCACTATCAGACTCTTCTGCTTCTTCCTCTTCGGCTTCCGGCGACGGTGTAAGGATTTCAGAATCCTTAGGATCAATAGGATCCGGCTCTCCCTCCACCTTCTTCTTTGCATCCCCAAGCTCCACCTCCACGGAGTTTTTCAACATATGAGACTCATAAAAGACTACACTTCTGCTAAGTATAATCTTGTTGTCTGCCCATATCTTGTATCCCTTCACACCTGTTCCGAAACCCATGAATACTCCCTTCTTAGCTCTTGGTTCTAGTTTGGCATCATCAACGTGATAATAGGCAACACAACCAAAAACTCTCAAATCCGAGTAATCCTTTGCATTACCGGTCCAGACTTCCATAAGAATCTTGCATCCTATACCTGTGTGCGGGCTCCGATTTATGAGATAGCATGCGATGGAAACTGCCTCTTCCCAGAATCCTCTAGAAAGACCTGCATTCGAAAGCATGCACCTTGCTTTCGCTAAAAGTATCTGATTCATTCTCTCGGCTACACCGTTCTGCTGCGGTGTGTGCCGAACGGTGCGATGGCGTGCTATTCCCTGATCCTTGCAGAATCCATCAAACTCTGATGAACAAAAATCTAAGCCGTTGTCCGTGCACAGCCTCTTCACCTTCTTTCCCACCTGATTCTCTACTAGGGTCTTCCAGTCCTTGAATCTTGCAAAGGCTTCACTCTTGTGCTTCATCACGAATATCCAAGTCATCCTGGAGTAATCGTCTATGATGCTCAGAAAATACCTGTATCCTCCAATCGCCTCGACTCGAGAAGGACCCAAGCAATCTGAATGGATATAATAAAGAGTACCTTTCGTTCTATGAACCGCCTTAGGGAACTTGCTACGCTGTAGCTTCCCATACACGCAGTGCTCACAAAACCCTAGACTCTTGGGCGCATGCCCGGTGAGATACCCCTTCTTGTGAAGTTCCTGCATTCCTCGTTCACTCATATGACCGAGCCTCATATGCCACAGCTTGGTTAGATCAGCTTCCTTAACTCTAAGCCGTTGTCCGTGCGCAGCCTCTTCACCTTCTTTCCCACATGATTCTCTACTAGTTTCTTCCACTCCTTGAATCTTGCGAAGACTTCACTCTTGTGCTTCATCACGAATATTCAAGTCATCCTGAAGTAGTCGTCTATGATGCTTAGGAAATACCTGTACCCGACAATCGCCTCAACTCGAGATGGACCCCAGCAATCCGAATGGATATAATCAAGAGTACCTTTCGTTCTATGAGCTGCCTTAGGGATCTTGCTACGCTGTAGCTTCCCATACACGCAGTGCTCACAAAACCCTAGGCTCTTGGGCGCATGTCCGGTGAGATAGCCTTTCTTGTGAAGTTCCTGCATTACACGTTCACTCATATGACCGAGCCTCATATGCCACAGCTTAGTTATATCAGCTTCCTTAACTCGGCTGAGACAACTCCAGCAAAACCTGTGATCGTCGAACCTTGCAACATGTACAAAGTCCCACTCTTGACTCCCCTGAGAATCACCTTAGAACCCTTGCAGACTTGTAGATCTCCACCTTCACCATTGAAACTGTATCCCTTGCTGTCGAGTAGACTCAAGGAGATCAGATTCTTCTTAATATGTGGTACATGCCTGACTTGCTCTAAAGTACATAACTTCCCTTCATTCGTCGTCAATCTAACTGAGCCGCTCCCAATAACCTTACAGACGGCTCCGTTTGCCATGTAGACAAACCCTCCATCCGTTTGGTCGTACGTCGAGAATAGCTCCCTGTTAGAGCAAATATGATAGGAAGCTCCGGAATCAAGGACCCACGCATCTTGAGAGTGCGTGACAACATCCGCCATTAGAACGTAATCATCGTCGGACGAGTTACCTTGTTCTGCTACTGCTGCGGATCCATTCTGCCCCTGTTGACCTCGTTTCGGGCAATCTCTCTTCCAGTGCCCCTTTTCCTTGCAAAAGGCACAAACATCCTTGGGTAACTTAGAACCTGAGAACTGTTTCTTCTTGTTCTTCTTACCCTTCTTGCTTCCTCCCGTTGCCATCAGTCCGGAAGCATGGTCCTCTGTACCTATGCCTGCACCCTTATGGCGCAGTTCCCTAGCATGGAGCGCCGATCTCACCTCCTCTAGGGATAAGTCGTCCTTGTTCACAATGAACGACTGCACGAAGTTCTCATATGATGGAGGTAACGAGATCAATAACAAAAGTACAGCATCCTCATCCTCCACCTTCTCGCCAATATTACGCAAATCTAACAGAATTGTGTTCAATTGATCAAGATGGTCCTTGAGAGCTGTACCTTCGAGCATCCGCAGGGTGAAGAGCCTTTGCTTTAGCATCAACTTGCTAGTGAGACTCTTCATCATGTAAAGACTCTCCAACTTGAGCCAGAGCTTCGCTGCTTCCTTCTGATCTGCGATCTCGATGATCACGTCATCAGATAAGCACAGCATAATCGTTCCGTGTGCCTTCACTTCCATCGCCTTGAACTCCGCTGATGCAACATTCATGCCTCCCTTGTCCGCGGTCAAAGGTGCCCACAAGCCTTGCGATTTGAGCAAAGCCTCCATCTTTATCTTCCACAGACTGAAGTTGTTCCCTCCAGTGAACCTGTCGATCTTCAACATCGATCCGGACATCGTTCTTGGTGGATCTTGAACTCTAGTTGCGTGCTCCACCTAGATCGCAAACCCCTAGCTTTGATTTCACCAAGTTGTGAAACCCTAGCTTTGCTCCGCCTTGATCTTGATCTTGAAACACCGCCAAACCCGAGCTCTGATACCAGTTTGTTATGACAAACCACCTCACGAACGAAGAACGAATAAAAAGAAGAACACGAGTATTTTACGTGGTTCGCTAGCAAAATATTTGCTAACTACCTCCACGGCGGAAAAGCACCCTCTATTCACTTAAGAGGAACAAGACTACAAGAATGATTTGCATACCTAGTAGAGAGACTACTAGCTTCTTTATATAGTACCCTAGAGGAAACCCACAGGCCAAAGGTTTCCAAAACCAAATTGGAAACAAACTGGCTGCCCATAAGTTTCCATCTTTGATATGGAAACAATTCCACCGCCTTTGACTAATTCAACACATTCAAGGCACCTCCTCAACACTGCAGTTATAAGTGTTGAAGGATAATTTGCATGTAGCACAGTGAAAAGCAAATTCCAGCTCTTCTCGGCAGATTTGACAACTGATAGGCTTCTTCCTGGGACGATTTTCAGCGACAGAACAGATGAAGTCAAGTTCATGAGGGTGAATAGGTAGTTTAATCTTCCGTGAGAAAACACATTTCTGGTGTACTCTGAACCCGCAAGTGGTGCATTAGTAAGAGATGCCACAGGTCAGAATCGTTGCAAGCAGCACAGTGGAAGGACTCGTACTCTTGAAAATTAGGAATGGATGCTGAGGGTGACAATTGTGGGTGAATGGGAACAACTTGACGGCACATTTTGTGTCCAAGAAAAAGTCGTCGTTGCAAGCAGAGCACTTGTAATAGGTGCTCGCTCCTGCCCCGCAGACAGAGCAATCTTGAAATTGACAATCCCGCGCTTCTTGTTTATGAAGGCTAAGAGTGTGTCCCGGGTGCAGATCGTGCACCAACTCCTGGGGCAGATCACCGCACTCTTTGTGGAAGTAAGCTTTGTATGTTCCTGATCCGTGTTCTTGACATGTATAGAATGGAGCTGATATTATATCTCCATAACAATACATGCAACCTTTGTTGAGAAGTTCATCTCTGGAACTTTCTTCGACTAAGATCAAATTATCATACATCTCTTTCTCTCTCGCTCTCTGTGTTTTGGGTCTTGAGAAGATATCACAATCCTCCTCCTCTTCCTCCTAGTGGTCTCAACAACCCAACAAATATATCTTATACTATAAAGCACAAGTGCGCAACTCTTCAAATGATTATTCGAATAAACATACATTTCCCCCTCGTAAGTTGTAATTTTACAGCTGTTGCTTTGTTTACTTTGAATACAATTATCAGAAGACAGCGTTTATCTGCCATGGCTGTTTGGAGCCTGTTTGTTATCCCTCTAAAAAAATTTAAAAAAAAATGTTTAATATGTGCTGAAAAACAGTGTTTGGAATAAAAACACATTTGACAAGGAAATGATCCCGGCACGTTGACACATTATTATCTATCACTACGAAAACAAGATTTAACCCACAAAAACAGAACATCCAGATAAGCTCTTACAGAAGCTAATCAAAGATAAATTACAGAATAGAGTAGTACAATTTTATTTGTTTAGGCAGGTCAAACAACTTGTGTGATCGAGGTTAATTTGCCCTTTGATCAGCACAACAGTTTCTCCAAGTGTTCATTTCCTTCTTCAAATTAAATAATTGTATCGAGAGCACCACGACAACCACTAGAAACGGAAACTTTACTCTCATTAATTGTATGTTTGTGTTATAGAGCAAATCACTACTACTAACATTTTATCTTTAGTCAAATCTACATATCTGATTATTAAAAGACTTTCCTTCCATATATATATATATATATATATATATATATATATATATATATATAGCTTTATATTTGGCATTAAACTATTTTTGCTTCGGATTGCTTGAGATAATTAAAGTTTTTATACCTACTGAAAAAAAAATCAGTTAACCAGAGGCAGCAACTAAAAAAGTGAGGACGTGATTTCATTGCTTACCTCATACATGCACACACACAGTCACCACTAGGCTTGTCAATGGGTCGGTCCGACCCAGCCCAGCCCGAAATACAAATGATTGGGACTGACAAGACCAAACCGGGGGTAAGACCCATTGGAACCAAACCCAACCGAACCGTCTTTTCTTGCGGTTCGGTTCTGGGTATACCCATAAGAACTAGTGGGTCAACCCAGACCCGACATGCCTAATGTTGTTCACTGTTTTATTTTCTACTAGAGGATTACCCTTGCCCTCAGGGCATTACTAGGGAGGTAAACGAACCGAATCGAACTGAATATCACATGTTTGAGTTTGGCTCGTTTAACTTGGCTACTAAACGAGTCGAACACGAACTCGAGTCGAACAAAAAAACCTTGTTTTGAGCTCGGCTCGTTTAAGCCTCAAGTTGTTCAGCTCGTGGCTCGTTTAACTAGCTCGTTTACGGGCTCGAATTCGGCTGACAAACTTTATTTCTCTCGATAGGTACGATAATATATAATTCTTGAATTAAAATATCGTGTGTTATTACTTAAGATAAAATACTTAACATTTTTTTTAAGAAATTGTTTTTGTCGTCAACCGGGTTTGAATCCAAGACCTGATACAGGGGCTTCCAAAGCTCTACCACTTGAGCTACCACCCTAGCTGCATAAAATGCTTAACCGAATCAAATAACATAAGATGTATTGGCATAGAGATATGTTTAATTTGTGCTAATGATAGATACAAAGCATCCAATTTTATTTTTATATGGTAAATATTTATGGTATTATAAATACAGAATTACGTTTTGAAATCCTAATTAAGAGGTCAAACTCTTATTAAATGGAGATTCCGGAACTTTTCCTTATTATCCAAAGTTTTATGGTCTTGTGCAACTAAAGCCAATTCTCTAAGAAATTCTCTCTGAAACCCCGGTGTTCGGCGTTGGCCCTGAGCCACCACCGGAAAATCCTTTCTCAAATCCTTTTCCTAACCATCAACTCAACCAGTCGAATTTCAAGCGCAGATTCGTTGCTCATTCTAGTGCCTCTTATGAGGACGTCTCTGTCATTGGCAACCGTCAATTACGGGAGGCTCTGCTCCAGCCTTCAAAGCGGATCTATGTCGAAGACGATGTGATGCTAGATTTAGATCCGGTGGATTCGACGGGCGTTCAATCAGACGTTCGGGAGGACGGTAGCGTCCACATCCAAATCAGTGGAACCAAACTGAACAGGCTTCACCGGCCATGGAGTCGCGCCCTTATTCTCCATGTTCTCGGTAAGGAGCCTCTATTTGGTGTTCTTCATGCTTGTCTTACTGCACAATGGAAGCTCTCGCAGGATTTTGAATTGACAAATATGGAAAATGGTCACTACTGTGTAAGGTTCTATTGTAAGGAGGACTATGAGAGAGTTCTCTTGAATGGACCTTGGATGATTCAAGGGCATTACATCACAGTGCAGAAATGGTATCCTCATTTCGATCCATTTGGCCCGGCGGTGCTGAAAACGCCAATATGGATCAGATTGAAGGGAGATCCAGTGGAATACTATGATGAGGATGTGTTAATGGAGATCGGCACTCGTTTCGTTACGGCAATGAAGGTGGATCCGATCACACTTACGGAGAGAGGTAAGTTTGCTCGGATCTGTGTGGTGATGGATCTGGAGCGAAGCTTGCTACCAGCATTTTGGATTAATGACAAAGAGATCCTTGTTGAATATGAGAGCCTTCGAAAGATCTGCTATGAATGTGGATTGTATGGTCACACAAAGTATCAATGCCCATCGCTCCTCCCTGCGATGGATAAAGTGGCGGAGGAAGCGGCGGATATGGCTGAAACTCCGGCACCGGAGCCGGAGAAGAAGGAGAAATACTGTGCTTGGATGATTGCCCGAACGAGACGTCGCCGGTCCGAAAATGTGACCCGATCGGTCTTGTACATCGTTTACAGGGTGTGACGCCACCACAAATTTGATGCCACACCTTTCGATGAATTCCACATCCGCAGAAAGACAGATAAGATTATGTCCAAGCTTGAATCTCATGGACGAGGTTTGAACTAGACCTCATGACCAGGTATGAGAGCCGGAACATGGAGCCGGAACATAGTGAACCAAGCTAGGTTTAAGAAATCAAAGTGTCAAATGAAGTGAACAAAGAAGCATGAGTGCATACCACTGCTAACCCCAGAAAACCACTATCAGACTATCATAACCCATACACCAGCAGAAAAATATATATATCAAAACACCACGACGATAAAGTTACTAAAAGGTAGTTCAGAGGTGAAATTCAAAAGCTATATCAACCATGGAAGTTAATCAATCGGGATTCTTTTGGCTCAATTTCATATGAAACACCAGCGAGAAAAAGCGCTGAAGTTATTTTGCATAACCAATGAGAAGTTGAAATTAAGGGAAACTGAGATGTAAATTACTCAAATGTAAAAAGTAGTAAATCATCAAACGGATTCAAGAGGTAATAATGACTGGGTAGTGATGAAGAAGCTACTACATTGAACTGTTCTTCTAACACAGTTACGCCATTAATTACTGTGATATTGGTTGACTTGTGATTGGATATGATACATGTTTTACCCGTTAAAGAACCTTCAAGCCCATCCAAATCACCCGTGTTTGAACCCCATTTAAACATCCCAGGTGGTCTGAAGAAAAAAACAATGACCCAACTTCATGAATAATGCATCTGAAGCAAAATAGCATTTACCTAGTTACGCAGTCTTCTTTTCCAAAGAGGCTCATACTTCGAGTTAGAAGATTCTTCTTGCTTCCTCAACGAACTGACTCTCCCTTCAAGTTCAGAACGTTCGTCAGGCCATCGATCCATCTCTCCACGAGACATACACTGCACGTGGGCATTCATATTTTCACCAAAAACAGAGTAGTGGCACCCAGAGGTATCATCCTGATGACAGAACTTGCAACCTAAAGAAGGGAACTTAATAGTTGGAACCATAACCAGATCGTGGCCGAGAGTACCCAATCCGCGCTCCCAATATCGGTTCACGCATGAACCAAACGAGATCCAAATTTTCCAAATACAATATGGATGAATAGATTGGTCGCACTCCACACAGTGATAGAACCAACTTGACCTTATGTCTCCTTCACAAATTTTGCAAACATACTCTTCAACATCTTCAATGGAATAATATGTCAGTTTGAAGCTGTGCTTCTTCTCGTACCGGTGGCTAACGGATCCAGGCAACAAAGCACAATACGTACAAAGGGTGAAGTCACAAACGTTATGTTAGAAAGTAGACTCAGATTTGTTCTAATAAGAAGAAAACAGAAGTGAAGAATAACACAAAAATGATAAAAACAAACTTACAGAATAAAAGCAAAAGCCAATTAAAACGGAGATGAGTTGAAGGACAGTCTCGTACGACACGATCTCCGTAAAGCAGTATTCGCCCCCACAGTTGGGGCGTCATTGTGGAATACTACAAGGCGAATTGCTCCCCAGGATAAAAATCCTTCCTGTACTGTAGACGATGCACCAGTGTACAGTACACGGCGAACGAAACTATGTTTGAGAGGTATTGAGAGAATAAGAAGATGATTATTGGAATGACTAGAATGAGAGGAGAGGCTGCTATTTATAGAAATAAGACACCTCTTACGAATAGTTGCAATTGTTCATTTCAAATTGAAAGGTTACAACTTTTCAATTCAAAGTAAAACGCGCAACTAATTTACATTCCTCAGTTAGAGACGGCAACCTTCAATGTCTCATTTTCATTCATCAATCAATGATTTGGACGGATGAGATCAAGAATTAATCTCTTTACTTCTATAATTTTGTGTAAGCTCTCAAGTGAGCTTTCTCGAACCCGGGTTTGAAGTCGGGTCAAAATCATATTTCCAACAATCTCCCACATGAATGACAAATTAGCGTTGAAGCTGAAAGTGTCAATCGGTATTCTGGACTCAATTCTCTCAGTAGGTAATTAATTGCATAAAGAGAAGTAGCCTTAGGCCTTGAACTTTTCCATTAGTGAGATACTATAGGGTATACTGGCTAGACAGTGTGCGAAGCGCTTTGAACTGTTTTGCCGTGGTGTATACCTAGTCGATAGTAACCACACAATTAATTTCCAGAACATAGTTTGTTCTCATGGTTGTGCTCATTTTGGCCTTGAGACACTATTGCCTGGTTTCATGAGTAGTCTTAGAGGAGTATGCCTTGTCATCCTCCTAGAACCGGCCCTCAGTTCCTACTCACATAGGTGAGACACATTTAAGGGTATCTACCCATACTCGTCTTAACATGTGATCTCATTAAAAGCATAGCTTACCCTGGTCCTATCACTCGTCACCCTGGGAATGGGAAGGAAACATAGTTTCTTCAATGAGTGATTTTGGTATTTGCACAGACAGTTAGGTTGTCCCTTTTGAACCTAGTTCTTGGGATCTCCAGTCACCTAGGTTGGGTTTTCCGCTATCGTGCAACTCTTTACGAGATTGGCATTAGCCCCATTCCCCTTGACGAACTTGCAACTCGTTCTCTCGATAAACATTTAGTCAACAGATCCGTTTTCTTTTGACTTTACACAATCGCTCGATCTTATTTTTGTGAGAGAATTTGCCTAATGGTATCTTGTCTCGCAAATAGATGTCTAGACTTACCATTATACATATTACTTTGTGTTTAAATAAGAGACACAAATTTTGGCCGAGTTGGAGTATCTTCGAGGAAGTAACGAAGCCATCTTGCTTATTCCCCTGCCTTGTCTGACTCTATGAATTATGCTTACATAGTAGACCTTGCAGTGCACGTCTGCTTTGAAGATTTCCACCTAATTGCCATTCTACCGAGAATGAATACAAATTCACTTGTAAATTAGTGATCGCTTAAGTTAGAGATACACTTGATCTTTCTTAGTGATCCTTACTTAGTAAAGCAAATAGCTTTCTATGGGGAGACTTACTAGTACACAATCACAAGTATTGGTACAAAATGTTTGCAAACACGCGTATAAGCTCAAATTTTATGAGTTACGTGCTTCTTGTTCTTTGTAAACTTATTTACAACAATTATCCTTCTTCTATGATTTATATTGTAGTTTCAACAAGCCTCGTCGCACCTATTTAGCTGTTTCACAATGTTAGCCTTTAACATACCATTCAGGTAAAGCACAAACACAGTCCATATTGTGGGACATCCCCCACATTTACAACTGTAATTCCTTTCATTCTTTATGAATGATATTTCAAATTAATTGCTCATTCTCTACTTATTATCTCTACAAGATAATAATAGAGTTAATATGGAACTCTCTCTATTCATGAAACTTTTAATCATGAATTCCATCGAAATATTTAAATTTCCTTATTTAAAATTCATCACGACCTTTGTAATTTATTGGCTCAAAATACCAATATCCATGAATTTTATGTTGTCCAATTATTTTTCTATTTAGTATACAAATCATAAGTGCTATAAAACTCCTGATTTGCATTATACTAAATCGCATATCCATGAGTGCTTGAAAACTCTTGGATTTCCATGAGTACTTGAAAACTCTTGGAATGTTATGCATTGACATAAAATCCTTTGGGATGTAACTCTTCACAAGGTACATGATAAATTTCGATTGCCTTGAAACTGAAATACTTGAGTAATCATTGTACCAATTGTACTTTGAGAGCATAGACAATGGAGAAGCATATTTTACTTATTGCGATCACTATGAATGATTTAATCATCTCTTACCTTGTACTTGTATTGTTCGAAAGCATCTAATGCTTTATCTCGACTATGCCAAGTAGCGGTACATACTACTTTCCATTTCGTATTAATTCGAGGATCTCATAGTTCCCTCGACCCACATTTCATGCTTGTGATCCAAGTTAATTGCCTTGAGAAGATGGTCCAAAAAGTACTAATAACCGTAACTAGTATGACCCAACCTTCTATGCTATAAGAAGATATAGAGGAATTTCTCAAGTAGCGCTTTCTTATGGGAAATAGATTCAGCACATATACATTTTCTGACAAGGATCGAACATCCCATGAAAATGTTATCCTTTTCAGAAAATCATTTATCTTAAGACATAGTCAAAGACCGATTCTAGATCTCTATACCAAGATATAATTGCCTTGATCAAACATTAGTTTGAGTTATGCAATTAATAGCACTGTTGGCATAACTTTCTTACAATGATATGTGTAGTACTTTAGATCATACTACAAGTCCAGTAGTGATGTGAAGCTTTCACTTCCATCATAAAACACACCTAGTGAAAGTACATGACATATTATGCTGCGAATCAGAAAGTTGGGTCAGCGTTATTTGGAGGTTTACCACTCCAATTGATGCACCACTGGCTTTGATCACTCATATTTGGAGTTATACAACTCCAATTCACCTTCCATTTTATCTCAGTGCTTTGTCTCTCTGAGTTTTCAAACTCAGATCACTATAATTTTTGAAATAGGAAGTTCCATTCTGGTTGTACCTCATTTCTTGTGTTTGTTCATTTTGTATGTTAACAACTTGCAGGGACTGAAAAGGTGCAAAAGCGCCTCTGACTCGTTGCAAAAGGAATAGAGAAATTATAACAATGTAAGATCCAATGCACGATGTAACTGCTTCCAATAACGGTCACATGGTGGTTTTTACTCACAAGTGACGCAGGGATGAGCATACCAGACACATTTGTTTTGGATCATCAGACCCAACCATCATCAACTACTTAAATATCCATCAAACCAAATTGGACACAATTGGTTCTGTAATTCCGATCACATCTGATAAGATTGATCTCTAATCGCAAGGATTGTCTTTATCCGGCTAAACTCCACACATTAGTACACTCAGATCACTAAAGTTTCTACTTCTTGAACCCCAGACTCCAGATCCTCCTTTGTTTTTACTTTGATGGTGAAGAGAAATCTCGGATGGCACGAGAAGTTTCACAGCCTCGTAACTCAGTTTCATAACTCTCTTAGACTGCATCATCATCATCCACAACCCATGAATCCTTGTTTGAATGGGCATAATGAAGTAGAGATTGTGGCTCTCTGACATGGGTCTCTCTGATTTTCACCGAGGAACAAAGTTGTGGGTTCTGCACTCTTGAGATCAAAGATGATGATGATGGTGATGGCTTCTTGCAACAGAACATGTACAAGAATCTCTTGCAGAACTACTATACCCATCTTTTACATCCCTTCTGGTGATAAACCTCTTTTTCTTCCACCACAACAAATAGTAAATCTCACCCAGAAGAGCCAACAAAGGCAACCCAAAACCAAGACTCAGAGCAAGCCCCATACTGCTCAAAGATGTCATAGATTTCTGAAATTTCTAGTGACATATCATTGCGGATTTTAATCAAACTGGTGGAGTGCAAATGATTCCAATAAAAATTTGACTGGGATGTTAATTTTTCCTCTGTGACTTCTAAATTGTCTCATTCTTTTGTAACAAAAATGTGGGGACGTCGTGAACATCACCATCGGAGCTTCTGAACAGCAAGTACCCGATGGCAAGCCCAGACACAATACCGATGGACATGCCTCCAGTAAACGACATGATCGTGAGGTAATAACTCGTCATTCCCTCATCAAGATCACCATTCAATCCTGGGTAATAATGGGAAGCCAAACGAATGTGATGCTCAAATTTCTTCGCTTTCTTTTCCTTCTCCCCGCCGGTTTCTCAATGAAATTCTCCTTTTCTACTGCCGGAACTTCAACTCCGTCACCACTAGTCACTTCCAGATCAGTACTCGATTTCACTAGAAAATAGTATCGATAATAGAGTAGATGCAGACCACGATCCACAAATATCCCCAAAGCCGGAAAAGACACATCGATTGGTTCAAACCGGCGCCGAGGGTCTTCCCTATCCGTTCGTACTCTTGGAAGAGACGTCCTGTTTGGTTAAAACCGAACAGAATCGCTCCGGCGAACTTGGCGGCTTCCATAGTTCCATCTTCTCCCGACGGTTATCTCCTCGTATTGAAGAGGGGTTTCGACGGAAGACGAAGAAGATAGGCTTGTATTGGATGCTTCGCTCTTCTAGGTACTGGTAGAAGACGGCGAGGAGGAAGATGTCCATGTATGGTCATCATCATCTTCTTATTCTCCAAATGGATTAGAGAGAAACACAGAGCATCGATATCAATTCCGAAGAAGATCAAGCATAATAAAGAAGTTTCTCTCTCTCTGGTCACTTACTTGTTTCAGAAACTCTCAACCTCACATTATTGAAGAATATAAAACACAATTTGATATAAATACTACAATCAATGTAACATAAGATTAATCTGATCACATACGAATTATCATATCGTACCAATTTTGGACAAATAATTTCACAAACTGTTTTCACAAGACTAAATAGAACAAAAAGAGTCTAATACTGCTTTACGATTGTTAGAAAGTAGACTCAGATTTGTTCTAATGAGAAGAAAACAGAAGTGAAGAATAACACAAAAATGATAAAAACAAACTTACAGAATAAAAGCAAAAGCCAATTAAAACGGAGATGAGTTGAAGGACAGTCTCGTACGACACGATCTCCGTAAAGCAGTATTCGCCCCCACAGTTGGTGCGTCTTTGTGGAATACTACAAGGCGAATTGCTCTCCAGGATAAAAGTCCTTCCTGTACTGTATACGATGCACCAGTGTACAGTACACGGCGAACGAAACTATGTTTGAGAGGTATTGAGAGAATAACAAGATGATTATTGGAATGACTAGAATGAGAGGAGAGGCTGCTATTTATAGAAATAAGACACCTCTTACGAATAGTTGCAATTGTTCATTTCAAATTGAAAGGTTACAACTTTTCAATTCAAAGTAAAACGCGCAACTAATTTACATTCCTCAGTTAGAGACGGCAACCTTCAATGTCTCATTTTCATTCATCAATCAATGATTTTGACGGATGAGATCAACAATTAATCTCTTTACTTCTATAATTTTGTGTAAGCTCTCAAGTGAGCTTTCTCGAACCCTGGTTTGAAGTCGGGTCAAAATCATATTTCCGACACGTTACACATAAATCCATAGTCCGTGAAATCTCTGTCGCATGAATTGCACCAAGCTGGATCCATGAAACAAGTGGTTGAAAGAACATGATTATGACCCTCATGCTTCACATAGCATGGAAGGACACTGCTGCTGATCTTCACAAGTGATGCAAGCTCAAGAACATTGATGCCGAATCCATTGCACATCTCCTCCTCAAGTTTCTCTGCATCTTGAAGCATTGAGATGTATCCTTCAAACAGAGAAGGGTCTCGCAACTCTGCAGGAGATTTCGGAAGAAAGTATTTACAAAGAGTGCAGTTCTTACATGGAGGAGAGAGGAGTGGAGAACATTTATCACAAGTTTCATATGGGTCAAGAAATAGCATCTTCCTTGTATGTTCTCCTCCATTCCCATCATGGGGATTCTGCCTTTGACCCTTTGGCCACTACTCGGTTTATGTTCGTGAAGAACAGTGTTTCCAAGCTAACAAACTCGTTAGCAACTGGTAGATGGACTGCAAGATCTGGATCTATTTCTTCGATCATCCTGTGACATTACGGAAATATTAAGTAATTGTTGAGAAGTTCCACATCAGACACTCAAGAAGAAGAAAAACAATTAATAAGTCTCCTGGGCTACTCCCCTCATTGCCAATTGGTTTTGAGGTGGAACTCCATGATTATTTACATGATATCATATCAGAGCCACACACGTGAATGGTTTAACAATCCACGTGCTCACCACTACGGGCAGACATAAAATCCACTTGTAAGCCAAAGAATGCCACACGTGAGGGCGTGTTGAGAAGTCCCACATCCGACATTCAGGAGAAGACTCCCCTCATTGCCAATTGGTTTTGAGGGTTCCTTATTAATTCTTTTCTTCTTCTTGAATCTCCAATGTTGTACTTCTCAACAATAATGTTATGCATAGATAATAGGGAATAAGAAAGCATATTAAAAAGAAGTAGCTAGGATGCAGAAAGGAATTAGTTGAGGAACCTGTTGGGATCTGAACAATCGTGGACGTGGGTGAAATATCCGCATCCAACAGCACATTGGTACGCCCAGGTAAAGATTTTTATGTCTTTTCTGCATACGTGACATCGGAAAACGGTTGGTATTTTCCTTGGGTGTTAGTGAGTAGTTAAGTTTAAGCTTGTGACGGTGCAAATCGTCTCTCTGAACTATCAAAGGTGCGGAAGAACACTGTTGATGTACCCAGAAACGACAAGTGGTGCACTGGTAACTTGGGCCTTCACTATCTTTGTTGCAAGCACGGCAGGCAGAGGATGCTTTTGTAGGCGAAGAGAACAATGGATGTTCATGAATTTTGTATTTCAAATGTGTTGTCTTCATGGCACATAAAACATCCATGCTGAAGGAGCAGGATTGATGAGTTGAACAAGAGTAGCTGAAACCTTCCCAAGGAACATGGCATACATTACAAATAGATGATTCTGCTATTTCATAATCACCATCAGATTTCCTTTCCTTTGCTAACGTAAGAGAATGCCCAGGGTGCAGATGATGTTTCACTTCATCAGGTAGGTCTGCGCAACATTTGTGCAGAAGAAAGTCGCAGAATTCACTAAAGCATGCATAGTAGGGGAGCGAAATCTTGATTCCACAACCATAACAATTTCCAGAAAGATCAGCACCGATGGAGCCTCTTTGTTCTTCTATCAAGGCCAGTGGATGATCATGACTGGGATATGAAACAGCTCTGAAATACAAAATAGTAGAAGAAGAAAAAAGCTTAATAAAACAAAAAAACAATATTCAGAAACATAGAAATAAGGAACCTTTGAATATTGTCCCTAGAAGCTGCTGATATGAAGTAGTGAAAGTTAGTTAATTTTGTCCTAGTTTTTTTTGGTGATTTTTAGGGATATTTTAGTTCCTCAACAGTAGCATATTTTGTTGCTATTTTTATATTGGGTAAAAGACAAAAACCACCCCTCGAGTATGGGGTATATACAAAAAAACCCCTCGTGTTCGGGAATATACAAAGACCACCCCTGCCAACTAACGGTGACTAACGGTAACTAACGGAGGTAGAAAAAGACATATATACCCTCACCTTCAAGAAAAATTACACTGCTATAAAATCATTTCTTCTCCTCACTCCTCATTTCTAACCCTAACAGAGCCCTCTTTTCTCTCTCTCCCTCTCACTCCTCTTCACCATCCGCACCTTATCCCTTCAACTCTTTCACCAACGTACACCAGATTCTCTCTCTCACGAATCTGCAGAAATAGGTATGAACTATGAAGAATAAAGAGAAGTAGGTGGAGGACGCCGCTCCCGCAGGAGGAGGACGACGCCGACAACGACGGCGGCAAATGATGGGTTCTCCACTCCTCAGATCTGGTCTCTCTCTCACGAATTTGAAAGAAGATGAGGGAACCAGAAAAAGAAGAAAATAGGTATGACGAACAAAGAGAAGGAGGTGGAGGTGGAGGGCGCCGCCCCCACAGGAGGAAGACGACGGCGGTAGAGGATGGGTTCTCTCGGCGGAAATGGGTTTGAAGGAGAAGTGCCGGAGACAATCGGAGCATTGCCGCTGACTGGAGTAGAATTCTCTCTCTCTCAAGCTTCCAGAGAAGAGGAGAGGCCACTTTCTTCATCAAAACCCACCTTCTTGATTTGAGTGAGTCTCCAACCATACCACCCTCTCGTCTTTGAAGAAAGTTGAGTTCTTGCTTGTCTCTGATCTCTGAAATTGATTCAGAGAAGTAAGTTTTTTTTCTTTTGATATTTGGGATTGTGAAGGCCTGGTTTTTTTCAAGGAAGTTGAGTTATTGGGGGGTCAGCGATCTCTGATTGTATTGTCAAAACTCAAAATAGAGAATTGGGTTTTTGGGTTAACTGCTTTAAATGCCCTGAAACCTTGCCAAGTAGAATGAGGAAGAGAAGAAAGAGGAATCTTGATTTGACTTAAGCTATGGAGTTTCTGAATCATTTAGCTGTGGAGAGACCTCTTGTGTCATACATGATCCCTCTGGTACTCATTTTGTTAATGATCTGTAAATCTGTTTTGTTGATATTTTTATAGTCCAATTTGGTAGAAAAATTTTCGGTTAAGAAATTGTGGTCCAGAAAAAATTGTAGATACATTGATGTTCTTGATGTTATTACAGATGTTCTTGATGTTGTTTATTGATATATTGATTTTTTTAATTTTTATTTTTTGATAAATTCGGTTATATATTTATAGATGAACAACCAAAACAAAAAACATATTACAATTTTTTTTTGATGAATTCGGATATATATTCTTGATGTTGTTCGATCTTTTTTTGTTCAAACCCAGACTTGTAGTGGTTATTTGTTGGTGATGGTGGAGGTGGTGATTCGATGGTGGTTGTGGTGTTTTCATGGTGGTGGGTGGTTATTGGTTGTTGTTGTTGTTGTTGTGGTGGGTGGTGGTGTTGATGGTGGTGTTGGTGGGGATTTGGTGATGGTGGAGATGGTGTTCAAGAACACTAAGAATGGTGGTCAAGAACACTTAGAACACCAAAAACAACACAATAAACACAAAAATACAAGTAGGGACAAAATGGTCATAAAAAAGACAAATCGCACCCCCATACTAACTTATTGTAACAGAAGGGTGCTTTTCGTCTAACGTCCATCCACTGACAGGGGTGGTTTTTGTCTTGACAGGGGTGGTCTTTGTATATCCCCGAACACGAGGGGTTTTTTTGTATATATCCCATACTCGAGGGGTGGTTTTTGTCTTTTACCCTTTTATTTTTTTTTTTATTTTTTTTTTTACAAATACGTCCATTCTTGATCAATGAAAAATATCACAGTTTATGCCCAAATCATATTATGTGCTAGACTTTTCTTTATGCTCTCCACTAAAAAACCAATAAGAACAAATATGACAAAGTAAAAAGAGATGGAACCTGCAAGAATAAGTGTGGAAGGATACTCCGCATGTAGCACAGCGAAAAGAAAACTCAAGCTCTTCTCGGCAGAACTGACAACAGACGGGTTTCTTACTGGGCGGATTTCCAGCGGTATAACAGATGAACTAAAGTTCATGAGTGTGAATGGGCAGTTTAATCTTCCGTGACGCAACACATTTCTGGTGCACTCTGAACGCGCAAGTGATGCATTGGTAAGAGATGCCACGGTGTCAGAATCGTTGCAAACAGCACAGTGGAAGTGCTCATAGATATCAAAATTAGGGGTCGGTCTACAGTGCGTCCTCCATTAGGGCCACGTCAGCATTTTTATTTTTTATTGCGGGCCCCGCCGCTACAGGACAAAAAAATTACCCGGTATAGCAGGTCACTAGGGTTTCTAGATAACATTGTTAGCCATTTAGATAGATACCGATAACAATAGTAATGGTTCTGCAGTAGAAATTGCCCAGAAAGATAACAGCATGCGATTTAGAGATAACAAGTAGCATTAATGAGATAACAAGAGCCTACAAGATAGATAATATCCGTTTTTATTGTAAAAATTTCACGAGTTATTCCATCTTAAAACCAGCAAATATCAGTCTTAGTTGGCTTTGATAGATATATTTGTTGATTGAGACCAATAGAAGTCCCCTTTGTCATGAAATCCATCTGGTATGTCTTGTTAATCATCTTCCGCATGGATTTCATCTTCGAGGTAGTCGACGGAAGGATTAGGACATGTAGTCATGTTGTGTCCAAGCTCCTTGCAATTGTCGCACCGTCTGCGCTTGTCTTTCTTGGGTCCTTTTGTCATGTTCGTGTCCGGTGGGTTCGAATTTTTCACGTGGGTTTAAGGATTATCTTCTTTCTTCACAACTCCATGGGTACCCTCTTCAGATTGAGAAATCATTCTCTTCATAGTTCTGATTCCATCGGCCATATGCTGCCTCCAATACTTAAAAAATTCCGATGTTTCTACAACCCAAATTGGTATACTATTCCACTTGGCTCTTCATGGAACCACGACGTAAGGCTTGGACACTTGGGTCGTCACACGACTTCTGAACAGGCTCCTTCATCGAAGGCTCGATTTCGTAGAATTTCTTATCAGTTTTTACCCACCTATCGGCAATTAAACTTTTAGGGATCCTATGAACACCGTTCTCTTTTAGAACAAAAATCATATGTTTGCAAATAATATTTGATGTCTCAAACTTAAAAAAAGTGCAGCAAAGACCTTGATTAGATCGTGTGCACTGAAAATTTGCTGCAACAGTTAAGTAAACAATGTTACTATACTTGATAACAATTTTAGGTTATAGAAAACATGCGAATCGAAAATTATGGAGGAAACATGAGAATATTACCATAAATAGGGAGAACTCATTTTCAAATGTAGAGATAACAATGTCAATCATTAAGACATAAATTATATAATTTGGCAATCAAACGTACTATGTGTGTAAAATGCAAACTAATATAAATATCTAAATGAAGGGAGAAAGATGCATACCACAGTTTGCTTTATTTCACCTCTGATCACGTAGAATTGATCAACCTTTGAATCTTCAATGGGAATAACCTTCAGCACTCAATAATCCTCAGCCATCTCATCTTGAATCTTGAACTTCAGGAAGATATTATTGGTGAATACGTCAGCTGCCTGAA
The DNA here is from genome assembly GCA_023055425.1 of Linanthus parryae. NCBI lineage: Eukaryota > Viridiplantae > Streptophyta > Magnoliopsida > Ericales > Polemoniaceae > Linanthus > Linanthus parryae. Next base: position 9,193,834 of record JALGPY010000002.1, read on the forward strand.
CCTCGTTGTAAGTATCGGGTCCGATTGGTAAGATTTAAAGTGCTCCTCCCTCTCATTTTTCGTAGCTTTTCTATCCCAGTCATTAAACCCCTGCAAATGTGACACTCCTATGTTCTTTGTTTGATTATATTCTACTTTCCAGAAGAAATACCAGCCAAGTAATCTCAAGAGTGCATTATTTTGACTTTCAAAAAAAGTAAGCAATATCAAAATCTCAGAAAACAATTGTAAGTTGTAGATAGTTCTCATACAGTCTTAGACATTATCAGTATAATTGAGCACGTTCACAACAAATGTTGCTATATATTTGACTCACACAACGTAGAGTTAGAAAGTTAGGATGTTTCTTTATGGCCCACTACTCTTTGTGGTTATATGTTGGGTAAATAAGAAACCCCTTACACCCAATGATGAATGCACCCGTAGCATGATACCATGTTGTTGTTGAACACTCGTGGCGGAACGGACGCAGAACCCTCGAATACTTACATTTCATGGCTCAATGACACAATAAGACTCCACAACACACCCACCAAAAGCTCTATGCACCCCGTGATGTTCTACAACATTAAGTCTTACGTCATGGAACACTGTGTCTAGGCAATACCTCCATCGTTCGTGTCTCCATCAAGTGTGTGGCTTGGGAGCTTTCAAGCTTAATTAAACTAAGAATATTGATTGTTATTATAAAATCAACATGCAAGAGCCACAGTTAACCAACCATCTCGTACAATTAGTGGGTGAAAATTGATTTTCGGCATGTTTGGGTCAATTCGAGGGAGGTAACTACATTTAATTCAATCAGGAATAACACACACGAGTTAGGGATATTAAAAATTTGTGCTCCTCTTGACCCACGTGATAATTCAAATGAATAAAAAGCATAAAAACACGATTCAAATGAAAAGATAACTTTTGTAACAGAAACAGATAGCAATTGTAGTAGGGTTCAGATTTATTGAGCAAAATGACTAAAGTACGGATAACAATATCAATGAAAAGTTAGGTCACATGCATGGGAGATGGCAGAGAGGCTGTTTTCTGGAATGAACATGATAAAGTGCATGAATTTGACACTACATGGAACGTAAAGTTCATAATATATGACTTGGTTACATTTATTTAAATAGTTAGAGAAAAAATGAAAAGCACATGGACATACATGTTACAAAACGTGTGTTTTAAGGGATGATTGTGATCCTCCTATGTTCTGTGTTTGGTTATATTCTACTTTATAGAAGAAATGCCATCCAAGTAATCTCAAGAGTGCATTGTTTTGACTTTCAAAGCAATTAAACAATATCAAAATCTCAGAAAACAATTGTAAATTTTAGATAGTTCTCATACAGTCTTAGACATTATCAGTATAATTGAGCACGTTCGCAACAAATGTTGCTATATTCGGTGTAATTTGACTCACACAACGTAGAGTTAGAAAGTTAGGATGTTTCTTTATGGCCCACTACTGTTTTTGGTGATATGTTGGGTAAATAAGAAACCCCTTACACCCAATGATGAATGCACCCGTAGCATGATACCATGTTGTTGTTGAACACTCGTGGCGGAACGGACGCAGAACCCTCGAATACATACATTTCATGGCTCAATGACACAATAAGACTCCACAACACAACCACCAAAAGCTCAATGCACCCCGTGATGTTCTACAACATTAAGTCTTACGTCATGGAACACTGTGTCAAGGCAATACCTCCATTGTTCGTGTCTCCATCAAGTGTGTGGCTTGGGAGCTTTCAAGCTTAATTAAACTAAGAATATTGATTGTTATTATAAATCAACATGCAAGAGCCACAGTTAACCAACCATCTCGTACAATTAGTGAGTGGAAATTGCTTTTCGGCATTTTTGGGTCAATTTGAGGGAGGTAACTACATTTAATTCAATCAGGAATAACACACACGAGTTAGGGATATTAAAAATTTGTGCTCCTCTTGTCCCACGTGATTCAAATGAAGAAAAAGCATAAAAACACGATTCAAATGAAAAGATAACTTTTGTAACAGAAACAGATAGCAATTGTAGTAGGGTTCAGATTTATTGAGCAAAATGACTAAAGTACGGATAACAATATCAACGAAAAGCTGGGTCACATGCATGCGTGTAGGTCGACAATGCTAGTCTATCTGCTGAGACGACGAGTTTCTCAACACGTGTTGTGCTCTAAACTTCCAAAACAGCAGGTGATCGTAACTCCAATCCGTAAGAGACTCGAGAAAGCCGAGAAGGTTTCGAAAACTTAACTATACATATGTGAAATTGTTTTATATAGTATTGTTAGTCAGTTATATAGCATTACTTTCAAATTAAGCTAACTCCTGCTGATCTTTGATCGTTTAACTCGGGTTTTTTAGGTTTTGTTGATCTTTTTATCAAAGATTTTTATCTTGTCAAAACTTTTGGTTATGTAACAATTGTTATCTGGGCATTTATAGCCAACTAACTCTCAACTACCAGTTCTCATTGAGTGAAAGACCAAGGAACTCATCTACCCACATTAAATTCATAAATGCACATTGTGTAGCTAACAAATATTTTCCTTACTTATAAAATTGTTATCCAAAATCGCTGATAATGTTATCTGGGCATTTATTGCCAACTAACTCCCAACCACCAAGCTTCTTCTTTTATTTCTAGCTCACCAACCACTTCAAATACATACACCTACCCATTCACTCCCATTCAGAGATTATTTTCTTCTCTCACCCTACCTCTTCTATTCTTTCTTCCCTCAACATGTCTCAACATAGTTTTAACTCTACAACCACACAACACAACACTCCCACTAAAGCTCAAGCCTACACCATAACACGCAAGTTATGGTGTAGGCTTGAGCTTTGTTATTGTAGCCTAACCCGCTTATTCGAATCACACATATGCCGAAAAACGATGGACGCAACTTGAACCAAGGGTATAGGTCGACAATGCAAGTATATCTGCTGGACGAGTTACTCAACACGTGTTGTGCTCTAGAACTCCCAAAACGGCAGGAGATAGTAACTACAATCCGTAAGAGACTCGAGAAAGCCAAGAAGGTTTCGAAAACTTAACTATACCTATGTGAAATTATTCTATTTAGGCCTTTTAGTCATTTGTATCGTATTACTTTCAAAGTAAGCTAACTTCAGCTGATCGTTAATCGTTTAACTACGATTTTTTGGTTTCACTGATCTTTTTATCAATGATTGTTATCTTCTTATGGCTACTGGTTATCTGGTTTCTGTCCTTTGTTTTCTGCGTTTGTATTAATATTCTCTGATTGTTATCTTCCTGAAAATTTTGTTTTCATATGTCTTATAAATGTTATCTAGGTCAAAAAAGATTCCCTCCTGGGACCTTATTTTTTGTCCGCTAGCGGGTATTTTGGTAATAACCGGGAAGTACCGGCTGAGCCGGTTACTTCTTCTCGCACCAGTGGCTAACGGATCCAGGCAACAAAGCACAATACGTACAAAGGGTGAAGTCACAAACGTTACACATAAATCCATAGTCCGTGAAATCTCTGTCGCATGAATTGCACCAAGCTGGATCCATGAAACAAGTGGTTGAAAGAACATGATTGTGACCCTCATGCTTCACATAGCATGGAAGGACACTGCTGCTGATCTTCACAAGTGATGCAACCTCAAGAACATTGATGCCGAATCCATTGCACAACTCCTCCTCAAGTTTCTCTGCATCTTTAAGCATTGAGATGTATCCTTCAAACAGAGAAGGGTCTCGCAACTCTGCAGGAGATTTCGGAAGAAAGTATTTACACAGAGTGCAGTTCTTACATGGAGGAGAGAGGAGTGGAGAACATTTATCACAAGTTTCATATGGGTCAAGAAATAGCATCTTCCTTGTATGTTCTCCTCCATTCCCATCTTGGGATTCGGCCTTTGACCCTTTGGCCACTACTCGGTTTATGTTCATGAAGAACAGTGTTTCCAAGCTAACAAACTCGTTAGCAACTGGTAGATGGACTGCAAGATCTGGATCTATTTCTTCGATCATCCTGTGACATTACGGAAATATTAAGTAATTGTTGAGAAGTTCCACATCAGACACTCAAGAAGAAGAAAAACAATTAATAAGTCTCATGGGCTACTCCCCTCATTGCCAATTGGTTTTGAGGTGGAACTCCATGATTATTTACAAGATATCATATCAGAGCCACACATGTGAATGGTTTAACAATCCACGTGCTCACCACTACGGGCAGACAAAAAATCCACGTGTAAGCCAAAGAATGCCACACGTGAGGGCGTGTTGAGAAGTCCCACATCCGACATTCAGGAGAAGACTCCCCTCCTTGCCAATTGGTTTTGAGGGTTCTTTATTAATTCTTTTCTTCTTCTTGAATCTCCAATGTTGTACTTCTCAACAATAATGTTATGCATAGATAATAGGGAATAAGAAAGCATATTAAAAAGAAGTAGCTAGGATGCAGAAAGGAATTAGTTGAGGAACCTGTTGGGATCTGAACAATCGTGGACGTGGGTGAAATATCCGCATCCAACAGCACATTGGTACGCCCAGGTAAAGATTTTTATGTCTTTTCTGCATACGTGACATCGGAAAACGGTTGGTATTTTCCTTGGGTGTTAGTGAGTAGTTAAGTTTAAGCTTGTGAGGGTGCAAATCGTCTCTCTTAACTATCAAAGGTGCGGAAGAACACTGTTGATGTACCCAGAAACGACAAGTGGTGCACTGGTAACTTGGGCCTTCACTATCTTTGTTGCAAGCACGGCAGGCAGAGGATGCTTTTGTAGGCGAAGTGAACAATGGATGTTCATGAAATTTGTATTCAAATGTGTTGTCTTCATGGCACATAAAACATCCATGCTGAAGGAGCAGGATTGATGAGTTGAACAAGAGTAGCTGAAACCTTCCCAAGGAACATGGCATACATTACAAATAGATGATTCTGCTATTTCATAATCACCATCAGATTTCCTTTCCTTTGCTAACGTAAGAGAATGCCCAGGGTGCAGATGATGTTTCACTTCATCAGGTAGGTCTGCGCAACATTTGTGCAGAAGAAAGTCGCAGAATTCACTAAAGCATGCATAGTAGGGGAGCGAAATCTTGATTCCACAACCATAACAATTTCCAGAAAGATCAGCACCGATGGAGCCTCTTTGTTCTTCTATCAAGGCCAGTGGATGATCATGACTGGGATATGAAACAGCTCTGAAATACAAAATAGTAGAAGAAGAAAAAAGCTTAATAAAACAAAAAAACAATATTCAGAAACATAGAAATAAGGAACCTTTGAATATTGTCCCTAGAAGCTGCTGATATGAAGTAGTGAAAGTTAGTTAATTTTGTCCTAGTTTTTTTGGTGATTTTTAGGGATATTTTAGCTCCTCAACGGTAGCATATTTTGTTGCTATTTTTATGTTTTTTTTTTATATATTTTTCTTTTACAAATACGTCCATTCTTGATCAATGAAAAATATCACAGTTTATGCCCAAATCATATTATGTGCTAGACTTTTCTATATGCTCTCCACTAAAAAACCAAAAAGAACAAATATGACAAAGTAAAAAGAGATGGAACCTGCAAGAATAAGTGTGGAAGGATACTCCGCATGTAGCACAGCGAAAAGCAAATTCAAGCTCTTCTCGGCAGAACTGACAACAGACGGGTTTCTTACTGGGCGGATTTCCAGCGGTATAACAGATGAACTAAAGTTCATGAGTGTGAATGGGCAGTTTAATCTTCCGTGACGCAACACATTTCTGGTGCACTCTGAACGCGCAAGTGGTGCATTGGTAAGAGATGCCACGGGTGTCAGAATCGTTGCAAACAGCACAGTGGAAGTGCTCATAGATATCAAAATTAGCCAAGAGTGGATGCGGAGGGTGATAACTGTGGGACAATGGCAACGACTTGACGGCACATTGTACGTCCAAGATAAATTCGCCGTCGCAATCTGAGCATTCGTAGTAGGTCCCCACTTTGTTTCTGCAGACAGAGCATCTTTTAAACAGATCAACCCATGGGTCTTGTTTGTGAAGGCGAAGAATGTGTCCAGGGTGCTGTACTTCGTGCACCATCTCCTTGGGTAGATCACCACATTCTTTGTGGAAGTAATAGTTTCCTTCAGGAGATAAATAGAATGGAGCATCTTTCACCAATGCATCACAATACCAGCAAAATCCAACTCTTCCGCTGGAATTTTCTTCGACTAAGATCAATTCATCAAACATCTCTCTCCCTGTATGTGTGTTCGGGTTTTGAAAATGATATCACAATCCTCCTTCTCCTCCTTGTGGATGGGTAGATAGATATTACTACTTATTAGGAGTAGGAGGATGTGTTTCCTAGTGGACTCAACAACCCATGAAACATTAGCTTTATATACAGCCCAAGTGGGCAACTCTTCAGTTCTTTTTGTCGAACTAGTACAGTGCACGTGCGTTGCACGTGGTAGATACAATTATTTTGAACATCGAAAAAATGAAACATGTTATTATTATATAGATATTTATTTATGTGTATTTCAGAATAACTATTTAATTACTTGCATTGGGTACACATGCATCTTGATTGGAGCATCACATTTTATAGTTCGCAATTTCGGAGCACATTCAGTTTATTGCAAAACTCATTGTGAGTTTCACAAAAATAAAATTTATATAAAAAAAACACTCTTATAGAGAAACATATTTGGCATAACATGATAAACATGGCATTGTACCAAAACGTATAAAGACTCCATCTTGATGTAGCAAGACACTTATCTAGACGGACGCCAAAACATGTAAGACTGAAATAGTGTTTAAGCTCTTCTATGGTCCTGAAATTGTCGACATTCTTCAATTTGGGAGGTGAAAAAGTTCAATATAAGTTTCATAACATCGGTACTTGTAAGAACTTCGCCTTTGACTAAAGCAGAAGTGTGGGCTGTAGGCTAATAGTGATATCTTGTATCCCCACAAAAGTGCAGGAACTTGATCTGATAGCGAGATCTGATAGATGATGAAGGCTCTAGGCTAAAGGGTGAGAAAGTGGTACTCAGCCGAGCTCAATTCCAATTGAGGATAGTATTCGGGTTGATTGGTGAAGGGAGTAGTTGCAATAGGTTGCACTGATTTTGGTGGTCTTCATTTTTAAGTTTGATACGAAGCTCAGAAACAGCTATTGTTGCATAATATGGGTTCAGGTAGACCCGTTGGATCCTTTCTCTCTGATTTTATGTTTAGTTCGGGTGATCGGGATGGTGATAGGTTGTAGTGTAGCATAGGTTGTTAAGGCTATCATGCCTTTTTGCCTATAATTCATTATAGCAAGTAGCTACTAGTTGCATTCTCACTTCCCCTTTATTTTGACTTTTGTAGAGAGTGACTTTTACTCTACATTACCATGAAAAGGGAAAGAGATGGAACGGATGAAGTATCAAATTACACAACAAAAAGTACATTCCAATATAAGAAAGACAACAAGGCATCGTAGATCAGGTCTTCTAATTATTAGTTACAACAATGGTTCTTAAATAAATTATACCTATCATAGTGTAAAATCGGGTGGCCTCTCCAATGGGGTAAATGAAACCTATGTGCTAATCTAGGGATAAAACATGAATAGGAACTTCGTCGAACTATCATGCATTAAAGAAAATTCATGCTTCCCTTAAACCTACAACAGTCTAGTGAAATTTTCCAATAGAAGTTTCGACCCTTTCAGCTTGTCTTGCAGGAATGCACCGTGTGAAGTCCAACAAACCTGTTAACAACCTTATTATCACATACATGGGTTTGTGCATAAACTTATTTGGATCCAATTTTTTGTTCCAAATCAACAAAAGGATTTTTTTAACCCTTGAAAATGGTAAATTTAGTATTTTTAAACAAGCATAAAATTACCAACAAACCAGTTTTTATTAAAAATGCTCATATTAAAAAGCAGGGTTGCTACTCACACTCAAGGGGTCAAGGTGACGGGTTTTGGAATCTTCACTGCAGGAACCACCTGGGCTTCGATACCTCCTTGAATTATTCATGCAAACACCTGTACCAAATATGATAAGTTCTTCTCGCAGCCCTCAAATGATTTGATGTATGATGTTGGGTGTTTCTAAATTGTGTCCAGACTTTTTAGAATAATGTTGTGCTAACATGAGATACATAATAAATAAAACATAGTGATAGTTCTTGTTGAATATGACTTGAAGTCTGAGGCGGAAAAAGTGAAGGCGACTAAGAGATTTAGGAAACAAATTGGGGCGATAAACTTTGGCAGTTTCTAGGTTGTTTCCTTATTTGTTCTATAGTCGTTTTTTGGATGTCTTGGGCACTAAGTCGGTCCTATATGTCTATATAAGGGACCTGGGTTGTGCCTAAACATTGTGGGTTGTAATCGTGGGTTTCTCTCTAATAAATTGGAGTTTTTTGGGTCGTGGAGGTAGCTAGTTCATCGCTAGTGAACCACGTTATATTGGTGTGTTCTTGTTTCGTCTATTATCATCGTTCTCTAAGCTCTGTCCAGATCATAACAAACTGGTATCAGAGCTCTGAAACAGGAGTTCTGTTACAACAAACTGGTATCAGAGCCATGTTCAGCGATCCAAGGGGAGCTTAGGTTGCGGTGTTCCAAGATCAAGGTGGAGTTATAGGGCTAGGGTTTCACAATCCGTGAAATTCATAGCTATGGTTTTGCGATCAAGGTGGAGCACGCATTTGGGGGTTACGGATCAGGACAAGGAGCTGCAGAGAAGATGAGCGGGGGGATGACCAAGATCGACAAGTTCACGGGGAGAAACAGCTTCAGCTTATGGCAGATCGAGGTACGTGCTTTGTTGCAAGGCATGTGGTTGCCATTGGTGGAAGATAAGGAGGGGGCGATACAACCACCGCTGAGTCTGAGTCTCAGCAAGAGGGGATGCAGCAGATGGCTGCGTATGGGGGTTCAGACAGTCAGAGTTCCGGCGCGATAATGGCGGCCAAGGGAAGCTACGGTGACGTCTGTTCAAACGGTAGAGAAAAGAGACACCGGTGGACGAAGGATGAACTCAGGATCTGCAGGTTTGGCTGCAGGTGGAGAGTACTTCGGAGGATGGTCTAGTTCTCTAAAGCTCCGTTGGGGGGCATGGAATCCGTGCTCTTGACGAGGAGGCGGATTTGGCATGGGGGAGTCTCTGACGAGGGAAATGACACGTGTGAGAAGTGCAAGGGGGCGCGTATGAGGCGCGCAAGGGGGCGATATTGCAGGAATTCGGTGGAATTAGAGCAATTTCGCAAAACGGTGCAGGAATTCGGTGGGAATTTAAGCAACGTGTTGGGGGGTTTTGTTGTAGGGACTCAGTGGGAGTCAGAACAACAAACGAATTTTTTGTAGGAGCTCAGCGGGAGTTGGAACAACAAACAGGGTTTCGATTGCAGGAACTCGGCCGTAGTTGGAGCATCGATAGGGTTCGATTGCAGGAACTAGACGGGAGTTGGAGCATCGCTGGTGGAACTCGTTGCAGGAACTTAGCGAAGTTGGAGCAACTTGTGACATGAGGGTTTCACATACAGGTGCGAAACGTTTGGGGTTGATAATTCGAGAGAAGCATCGGTTCAGGTTCGGGTTGCTGAGATGATTCAAGTCAAGGTGGAGATTTGTTGAATATGACTTGAAGTCTAAGGCGGAAAAAGTCAAAAGCGACAAAGAGATTTAGGAAACAAATTGGGGCGACAAACTTTGGCAGTTTCTAGGTTGTTTCCTTATTTGTTCTATAGTCGTTTTTGGGATGTCTTGGGCACTAAGTCGGTCCTATATGTCTATATAAGGGACCTGGGTTGTGCCTAAACATTGTGGGTTGTAATCGTGGATTTCTCTCTAATAAATTGGAGTTTTTCGGGTCGTGGAGGTAGCTAGTTCATCGCTAGTGAACCACGTTATATTGGTGTGTTCTTGTGTTCTTGTTTCGTCTATTATCATCGTTCTCTAAGCTCTGTCCAGATCATAACAAACTGGTATCAGAGCTCTGAAACAGAAGTTCTGTTACAACAATTCTCATGAAGATGGTGTACAAATTTATAACACAGTGCAAATATAAATGCAGATTGTTGGCAGAAAGTTATCAATCCTACTACGCAAGGAGCTGAAAATTATGTAGTTAGTCTAACTGACATAGCCAACATTGCTAATGGCTTAATGGTTGAAAATCTATTTATTGTAAGTCCAGCTGACTACGCCAACAAAGCTAAGGGCTTAGGCATAACTTCACAGGCATATGTACTCAGTGCTATAAAGACAAAACGGATCTGACTTTTGTATCATGTTGGCTATTACAAGGCACCCTTTTTCAGTCAACCATCATTTCCATTTGAATAAAGTAATTCAAGGGAGGCCGGGGTTAGAGAAAGTGAGACCCATGGAACAGGTTATGACCCATGGAACAGGTTACAAGACAAAAATTCAATAGACATAACAAGAAGTTTTAATTATACTACTATGAGGTATAACCTAATATAATCACGGTTGTCAATAAAAAACACTTCAACAAGTATTAGTAGAACTGTACGCTGCATTATGGAGGAACTGCACCCATCATCAAACAATAGACAAGGCATGCATAATAATAGTATGTAATTTTCAAGCATTCTTTGAGGGAAATGAAATCAATAATCCACCTTCAACTATACACCTTTAGATAATATTGTCACAGTGAATTCTTTTATAACCCTTCTCTATATGATGCATTACTGCGTACGTGGTGTAACATACCAGTCCCTCCGGTTACATGAGAAGTAGAGATGGACAAAACACTCATCAACAAGATTGACGGTGGATAATTAGAGAATACGAAAGGGCTATTCATGACCAGAAATATAAAACTTTATGGAATAACTCCTTCGATAAGCATATATTTCATATGTGGGCAGAACACCATAAATCAGTCATGAATATGTATATATCTAGATCGCAACTATATTGTGTGCCCGAGCAATCATTTTTTAGAACCGGTAGGCTGCGTTACAATTGAGAAAGATATAACTTCGTAGGAAATAACGAAATCACATAATATGCTTGAATTGTCGGAAGAAATGGGGAGATTTAAGCAACTAATTGATGAGCTTTCAAAGGGCACCGACCACACTAACACGAGAAAATAGAGAATTATAGAACAAGAAAAAAATGACAAATCAAGAAAACTGAGGAAATAGGAACAATAATGTCATTCGTGTACACTTACAGTTACAGTAGGCCTTTGTTTACTATGATGAGGCACTCTCTCATGGAAACCGAATGGAACCACTGCTCACCCTTGTTTGTGAAGAACCAGTTACTCTCTCTGCATCCCAGAACTTGATTAAGTTCCAAAAAATTCGGGATAAAAGATGGAACATGATTGTTCAAATAACGATGAACCAGGGAGTCGTTTTGACTATTCAACTTGTTTCGTCCGTTAACACATTAAGCGTCGGGCCATTGTGTCCATCACAATGAAGTGATCATTTGGAAGAGTCGTTTCGGTAGCAAAACATTCCTTCTGAACGTATGTTGACATGGCAGTAGACAATAACAAGACCATATTTCAGAGACCTGATATGAAACCAGACAAGACGATGGAGGAATGTAAACCCACCGTAGACAGTGCGGTTTGCAGAAACTTTCCGATGTTGCAACAGTTGATTGTGGTAGCGGCACTCGCAAAACCGCGATTTGGATCAGAAAGTGCCGGCACAATTTTCTGAAAATATTACCGCGGCAGTTCAATAGAACTGATGCAAAAGTGATCAGGAGGAAAAAGCACTGCCGCGATGGGTTTTTGTGTGCAGACGAATCGTTTGGGAATCGTTGCGTGCGCTTGTGATAAAGAGACGTGATGAGGTGATGTATATACAAAAGTCATTACTTGTTTTCTCAAGGGTATTTTTGTCAATCAAAAAGGTTAGGAACCAATCTGGGTTACGAACCCTTCAACCTTTTATATAGTAGAGATAAACTAATACTTTTCCTCCTTCTGAGTTGTATTCTTACAGCTGCTGCTACAAAGTTGTCAGAAGACGCGTTTATCTGTCATCGTCGCTGTTGAATTTGTTTATTCCAAACAAGATTTGTGGAAAACACATTTATTTACCCCAGTCAACTCCTCGTAAGTTGTTAGTATGGTGGGTTCATGTTAAAAGAAACATGTGATAAATTCGAGTTGGCAGGATTTGATTGGCGTACACAAGCCACGCATATGGCATACAGAGAGAACATAATGACAATGCCTAGCATTGGATGCTTATCATATCATACATGGTGCCATAAGAAGAAACTAGGCGGTACCCCGCGCTAAAGCGATTCAAATATAATGACAATCACCGAATTTCGTTTCAAATCATGGCGATACATTTGTTTTATGTCACACAATCTGTATGATAAATTTGATTGGTACTAACCGATTCTAATCATGTTCATAGTTGACTAAAAAATATAGCATGATAATTTGTAGGAGTTTTAAAAATATAACGAATCTAATGTGAGTTTCTAGCAGTTAAAAAAAATATGTAGGCCATAGATATGATTTTGAATAAGTGAAACATTAATTTTCCGGGACGAAAGCAACTATAATTTTGGACTAATTTCAATATATGTAGACAATATAACGAATACTATTAAATTGAAGATTGACTACAGTGAGAGAAATTTCAATAACCGGGCATATAATGTAAATTATTTGGACACTTACAGAAATATATTTATAGGGTAAAATAATAAAAATAAATACTGAGCGGTTGCACCCTTTTTGGTTATCAACAATTTATGTTCTCTGACAGTATTTGTTCATGTGCACTAAAGTATATTTTTCTATATGTCCAATTTTGCAATATTTTAAATCTTAAAAGGTCACTTTACATATACAAAGAATATTTCGGAATGAGTGCTTAAAAGATGTGACTTTGATAGGAAGATGAGATACATCCACGTCACTCAGCAACAAATGTTTTCCATAAAACAATGTCTATCCCTATCTTGGTTTGTATCAATTTAATCAATCACTTTTGCATGTCAACTCTATTATGAAACATCCTCTACAGTAAAATTTAGAAGTAAATTTAATTTAGAACACTTTCAGTAAAATTAGCCATGATTACAATATGTTAATAATGAATTCTTAACATTTACTATACCTCTTAAAGTATATCTATCTATATATGTATCTATATATATATGTGTGTGTGTGTGTGTGTATGTATATGCATTTATGCGCGCGCACGCGCACACACACACACATATATATATATGTATGTATGTATATATTAGAGTCAATGCATATGTATGTATGTGTGTGTGTGTGTATATATATATATATCCAAAATTTTATCAAGAGACCTAATTGATGTCTAAAGTCGTTGATCTTTCAAATGAGACTTATCAAGATTACTTCTTTTCTAATTTAATCTGGTTTCAGCAAAGAGATACCAATAATTTTTTCCTTCAGCCATTATACTAAACAATCATTTAGGGGAAAGCCAACTAAATAAGTGAAATTCGAACAGCCAATCGTTCAACTAATTAATTGAGTGTTGCCTAATTTTAAACTAATTTTGTCTAGAAAAAAGATAAGAAGCTTGCATACTTTTAAAAATTAAAATTGTAGAAAAAATGTCGCTTTTTTTTTTTTTTTTAGAAAAAATGACGCTTAGTGATCTTCTATTTTATGACCTAAAAGTTAAATTTTGGATATAAAATGTAAGAATTTCCGTAATTAGAAAAAAACTAACTTTTTAAGTCTTGAAATAAAAGATACAGAATAATTCTGAAAGCAAGTTGTAAAATATGATCAAATAGAACTCTTTGAGAACACAAAATAGATAGAATTTGTCAACATAGTTAGTAATGATTACAATAGATTAATATTGAAATATTGAATGAGTTATATATCTTATTCTAAAAAAAAGTGAGCTATATATCTTAAAGTATATATACATATTCTTATATAAATACAGATTTTGTATATATGTATATATGATAGTCAATGTATAAGTCTACACTCACCTTCAAAAGACTCCATTGACACTTCAAATTATTGAAATTTGAAGTGAGACTTATCCACACTACTTCCTTTATGTTTTAATCTGGTTTCGGGAAACATAAGCAAAGAAAACCAATTTTTTCCTCTTATGGCAATATACTAAACCATCATTTACAGGGAAGCTAACTAAAGTAGTGCACTTTAAAAAGAATGTTTATTAATCATTTAATAACTAAATAATTTAGACTTACCTAATTTTAGGTGGCTTTTTCTCTTTTCTATAAAGTGTTGCTTACTTTAAAAAATTAAAAAATTTAGAAAATGCGATTAGTTTCTTAGAATAAAATGTAGCTTACTTATCTTCTATTATCTCCTAAAAAGGTATATTTTAGATGTCAAAAATAAGAAATTCTATAGGTAAAAAAATAACTTATGTAAGTCTTTATTTAAAAGAGACAAACAAAAATACATAAAAAACATATGTAAAAAATAAGCGAAATAGAAGTCTTTTAAGACTAACAAAAAAGATAAAAGTTCGTCTAAATGAAGCGAATAAAGAAAAGTCTAAGTGTTTAATTTATTACCTGCACAGCCATGTATCAAGGTGTTCTTGTGAATCTTCGTAGAAATTTATATTTTATGCAGGTAATTAGGCATTTGATAATTTTAATAGTTGGAATGCTTATTCAACTCCGTCATGAATTTCACATGTGCCTACTAAATCACAAAATGTGCCAATAAGACCATCACTTATTAATATAGGTACTTCAAATTTCTGTAAATTAGTCCACAAAAACATATAAAAAAAAAAATCAAATTTAAAATTACAATGTCATATTGTAATTTTAGGCAAATCCTCAAAAACACGTGTATTTAATGTTATATAATAGAAATAAAAAATTAACAACAAACAAATTATTAATCTTATGCATATTAGAATGAATGTGTCATGTAAATCTTGAGTATTATATTCAGCTCTAGAATGTGATAGTATAATTGCTTCGAGTTTCTAATAACCATGCGCATTCAATCGGGTAGAATAAGAAGAAATATTATATACTATACATTATATGGGCTGAAATCGGACTATTACATTTGGTTATTTTTTTCGATAGTAAATAAACAATGTGTTTGGTTTAATTTCCATTTTAAGTATCAATGATATAATTTTATTTTTATCGGGTTAAAAATAGAATTCAAGTCGTACTAACATCACGTTTCGATCAAACTTACGTGTTATTTACAAATTTGCTACTATTCGTAGTTTGCATCGAAAAATGAATGAGAAAATTTAATATTATAATATATATATATGTGTGTGTGTGTGTGTGTGTAACTTTCACTATCAGCGAGAATATTATCTACACAATTGAAGTCTAACTAAGAAATATTTAGATTATCATAAACTATTCACATAAATTAGATTATTAATGATTTTGTAACTCATATAGTCAAATTACTAATTAGTTGTGGCTTTTAATTGGGGAAAGTTAAAGAATTAATTAGAAATTACTAATATGAAGGTTACATGATGAGTCATTTGACATGTTGTATATTTATTTGATAGGTTGGCACTTTGAACGATTTTTATTGGTTAGCATTCCAAGTAAGCGTACACATGTAAACACCTAATTAAATATCAATTGACAAATGGCAACTCCAAATTAAATTTGTTTTTTATGCAGGTAATTAGGCATTTGATAATTTAAATATTTAGAATGCTTATTCAACTCCATCATGAATTTCACATGTGCCTACTAAATCACAAAATGTGCCAATAAGATCATCACATATTAATAGAGGTACTTCAAATTTCTGTAAATTAGTCCACAAAAACATATAAAAAAATCAATAAAATTACAATGTCATATTGTAATTTTAGGTAAATCCTCAAAAACACGTGTATTTAATGTTATATAATAGAGATTAAAAATTAACAACAAATATATTATTAATCTTATGCATAATAGAATTGAAGTGTCACGTAAATCTTGGATATTATATTCAGCTCTTGAATGTGAAAATATAATTGCTTCGAGTTTCTAAAAACCATGCGTATTCAATCGGGTAGAATAAGAAGAAATATTATATACTATACATTATATGGGCTAAAATCTGACTATTACATTTGGTTATTGTTTTTATAATAGATAATCAATGTGTTTGGTTTGTAATTTTCATTTTAAGTATCAATGATATAATTTATTTTTATTAGGTTAAAAATGGAACTGAAGTCATACTAACATCACGTTTCGATCAAACTTACGGGTTATTTACAAATTTGCTACTACTCGTAGTTTGCACCGAAAAATGAATGAGAAGATTTAATATTATAATATATATATATATATATATATAACTTTCACTATCTGCGAGAATATTATCTACATAAAATGAAGTACAACTAAGAAATATTTAGATTATCATAAATTATTTACATTTAATTAGATTATTGACGATTTTGTAACTCATGTAATCAAATTACTAATTAGTGGTGGCTTGTCACGTAAATCTTGGATATTATATTCAGCTCTTGAATGTGAAAATATAATTCCTTCGAGTTTCTAATAACCATGCGTATTCAATCGGGTAGAATAAGAAGAAATATTATATACTATACATTAAATGGGCTAAAATCTGACTAATACATTTGGTTATTGTTTTTATAACATTGTGTTTGGTTTGTAATTTTCATTTTAAGTATCAATGATATAATTTATTTTTATTAGGTTAAAAATGGAACTGAAGTCATACTAACATCACGTTTCGATCAAACTTACGGGTTATTTACAAATTTGCTACGACTCGTAGAATGAGAAGATTTAATATTATAATATATATATATAATATATATATATATATTAATATATATATATATAAAACTTTCATTATATGCGAGAATATTATCTACATAAATGAAGTCCAACTAAGAAATATTTAGATTATCATAAACTATTCACATTAATTAGATTATTGATGATTTTGTAACTCATGTAATCAAATTACTAATTAGTGGTGGCTTTTAATTGGGGAAAATTAAAGCATTAATTAGAAATTACTAATATGAAGGTTACATGATGAGTCATTTGACATGTTGTATATTTATTTGATAGGTTAATATATATATATATATATATATATAAAACTTTCACTATCTGCGAGAATATTATCTACATAAATGAAGTCCAACTAAGAAATATTCAGATTATCATAAACTATTCACATTAATTAGATTATTGATGATTTTGTAACTCATGTAATCAAATTACTAATTAGTGGTGGCTTTTAATTGGGGAAAATTAAAGCATTAATTAGAAATTACTAATATGAAGGTTACATGATGAGTCATTTGACATGTTGTATATTTATTTGATAGGTTGGCACTTTAAACGATTTTTATTGGTTAACATTCCAAGTAAGCGTACACATGTACACACCTAATTAAATATCAATTGACAAATGGCAACTCGAAATTAACTCTCGGCACTTGTCTGCTTTTATATATATATAGACAACACGACATGTATCGGGCGTAAAAATTAGGATTACTGGAAGCACCAATTAAGGTAAATTGCGCTTCATATAGTAATCCCCCCTCCCCCCTGATCAGTTCGCAATTTTATTCCATTTCTTAATATTGAAATCACAACATATATCAACCGAATTGAAAATAAATCAATCGGATCTGAGAACAAAATGAAGAAGATGAAGTTTTCTTCATAGCTAATTCATCATCAACCGAATGATGATATAGTGCAGTTTGTTACAGCAGAAAACAAAAGGACCAATAGCTGTGTGACAGCTGTCCAAATGTGCAACGGAAGGAAAAACAAAATAATTAAAAGAGAACGACACCGTTCAACATCAACGGCTAAGATTAGAAGAAAAAGAAAACAAATCTAACGGTAGCTGCTGCTTGTTGCTTCATGTCATCAATTTGGCATTGCTTTCATTTTAGTCCAAGCTTGAAGATCAAATCACCAACATTTCTGCTATAATTCTAATACCCCCCTCAAGTTGGAGTGGGATCATGGAGCACACCCAACTTGGAAAGCAGATGATGGAAAGTAGGGGTTGTGAGAGGCTTTGTAAGGAAATCAGCAAGTTGATCTCCACTGCTGACTTTGTCAAGCAGAATTTCTTCAGCTTGAACTAAATCTCTAATGAGGTGACAATCTAAGTCAAAATGTTTTGTCTTGTCATGATACACTGGATTATTTGCAATGTCTATGGCTGGTTTACTATCACAAAAAATCACTGGTGTACCTGTTGGATGAATGCCAAGCTCAAAAAGCAAAGAAAGAATCCACGTCACTTCACATGATGTCATTGTCAATGCTTTATACTCAGCTTCAGCTGAGCTTATGGAGACAACCTGCTGCTTCTAGGATCTCCATGAAACCAGAGAGTGGCCCAGAAAAACTAAATAGCCAGTGGTTGATCTCCTTGTATCAATGCAGCCACCCCAATCTGAGTCGGAGTATGCAGAAATCATTAAGTGTGGAATTGTTGAAAAAGAAAGACCTTGGCCAGGAGCTCTTTTAATGTACCTCAAAACATGATGGAGAGCAACCAAATGGTTTCTTGTAGGCTGAGAAACATATTGACTGAGTTTATTAACAGCAAAGGTGATGTCAGGTCTAGTATGACATAGATAAAGGAGTTTGCCTATGATTTTTCTGTAGAGAGTTGTGTGTTCCTGATCCAGTAGTTCACTATCTGTGCTACTTAAGAAGATTTGAGCTACCATGGGAGATGATGCAGGTCTGCAATTCAGATAACCACTCTCCTCCAAGAGAGTGTGGGCAAACTTGTGTTGGCAGAGAAAAATGCCATTACTAGTCCTGGTAACTTCAAAACCCAAAAAGTAATTGAGGTGTCCTAGATCTTTCAGCTGAAATTTGGCATTGAGAATGTGTTTGAATTCATTCAAACTAGTCAAATCATTTCCAGCAAGAAAAATGTAATCCACATAGGCCAAAATGAGTATGAGAGAGCTGTTAGATCTCTGAAGAAAGAGTGTGTAATCACTCTTACATTGTTTGAAGCCCAATAATAAGAGTGTGCTGGAAAACTTGTCAAACCACTGTCTAGATGCCTCTTTAAGACCATATATTGCCTTTTGAAGCTTTCAAACCTGATATGTCTGTGAAGTAGGAGTGATGGAGGTAGTGAAATCAGAGTACCCTTGTGGAAGATCCATATACACCTCTTCTAGTAAATGACCATGTAAGAAGGCATTATCCACATCTAACTGTAACAGATGCCACCCATACATATGCTAGCACACATTTAAAAGTAGGTAATTTGGCAACAGGAGAGAATGTTTCAGAGAAATCAATGCCTTCTATCTGGGTATACCCTTTTGCAACCAACCTTGCTTTATGCCTCTCAATGGATCCATCAGCTTTGATCTTGGTTTTGTAAACCCATTTGCAACCAATTGGTTTATGATTAGGTGGTAAAGAAGTTACAACCCAAGTGTTGTTTCTTTCCAATGCAGCTATTCCTTGCTTCATTGCATCAAACCAATGTGGTATTAAAACAGCTTGTTTGAAGGAGGTTGGCTCACTCACCAAGGAAGGAGAAATGACATTATGAGCTTGGGATTTGGCTTTGGGCTTAGTGAGCCCAAAATCTCTAAAATGAGAGGGAATTTGGGTAGGTCTAGAAGACTGTCTTCTTTGAATAGGCACAAGAGGTGGTGAAGGAGCTGAAGTAGTTAATGGTGGTGATGTTTGAGAGAAAGAGGGAGTGTGTTCTTCAAAGAACATATCATCATCAATGATGGTATTGGGAAGAGGGTATGTGTTTGACTCATTGGCAGAAGGGTTATCAGCAAAAGGAAAGATGGTCTCATGAAAGATGACATCTCTTGATATCACAATGCATGAGTTATCAAGATCATACAATTTAAAACCTTTAATGCCATGCACATATCCAAGAAAAACACATTTTATAGCTCTTGCATCAAACTTGGATCTTCCATGCTTTAGTGTACAAGCAAAAGCCAGGCAGCCAAACACTTTTATATTGTCATATTGAGGAGACTTCCCATATAATAACTCATATGGAGATTTACCTTTGAGAATTGATGATGGTGTCCTGTTGATCACATAAGCTGCAGTTAATACACAATCACCCCAGAATTTGATTGGTACTGAACTTTGAAACTTGAGAGCTCTTGCCACATTTAATAAATGTTGGTGCTTCCTTTCAACTACAAGATTCTGTTCTGGGGTAGCAACACAACTATATTCATGTAAAACTCCATTAGTTGCAAAGAAAGTTTTGAGATCAAGATCAGGAGCTTTATCACTTCTAACTTTTGAATTAGTTTTCTGAAACTGAGTCTTGACATAAGCAAAGAAATAAGGTAATACACTCCCAGCTTCAAACTTGTGCTTCATGAGATAAATCCAAGTGGTTCTTGTGGCATCATCAACAATAGTAAGAAAATATATGTTTCCCTCATATGTAGGACACTTATATGGACCCCAGGTGTCAATAAGAATAAGCTGAAAAGGAGTGCTGCATATATGATTGTAATGAGGAAATTTCTTTCTCTTCTGCTTTGCCAGAGGACATATTTTGCAACAAGTTTTGGGATATAGACTTGTGCATTTCAGTATAGACCTCATACCATTGAGTTTCTTGTGTGACAAATGTCCCAATCTCATGTGCCATAACTCACTGTCAGTACTTTGTTGAGGTGTGAGTAAAAGTGGCTGAGAGAGATGTAGGAATGGTGGTATTCACAAAATACAACCCCCCTTCTTTAATTCCACTTCCCAGAAGCTTCCCTCCAAGTTTATCATAAATGCTGCAATTATTTGAGTCACAAACAAAAACACAGCCATTGGATTTGGCTAACTGTGTCATAGACACAAGGTTGAAGTGAAAATCTGGAACACAAAGCACATGATCAAGAGTAATTGCATCATTTAGCTGCACTTTTCCAACATGAGTGACAGATACCTTTCTCCCTGTTGGTAAATGTACAAAAGTGTCCTTGACTGGAGCTGCTTGACAAAACTTTGAGAGTTTACAACACATATGATCAGTAGCTCCAGAATCAATAATCCAAGAATCAGATGCGCAGAAATGAGATTCAAAAGTAGTTTGAAGTGAATAAGTACTAGTAACACCTCCCATAAAATGGGTGACAGGACTTGTAGGGCATGAACTATCTCCTTTTAAATATGGCTCATATGTTGTGTTTGAAGCTGAAGAGTGCTCATATGATATGTTAGATCCCACTTCATTAGCAGAGTGAAGTTTGGAGTTCTGTAGCTGAGAGCTAATCATAGAGGCTATTTGCTGCATTTGTATGGTAGATAGCTCAAAATTTGAAACACCCTTGTCAGGAATCTGTTGTTGAGAAGATGAAGCAATGACATTGTGTGCTTTTGCCACACTTTGCTTAAAATTTTGTTTGGGCTTGTAATTTGGTGGATAACCATGTAATTGCCAACACTTTTCCTTCACATGACCAGTGTTCCCACAATGATAACAAATGAGTTTTGGTTTTGGTGTGTTTTGATGATGTCTTGGATTAGCATAAGCAGCTATGTTTTGACCTATCTGAGAAGGTGCAGATCCCATCACACCAAGACCATTATGATTCAAAACTGGCATAGCAATAACTGGGACAGTATTTGTAATTTGCATTTGACACTCTTGTTGCATAATCTTTGCAACCACCAAATTCATTGAGGGAAGAGGATCCATTAGTAGAATCTGTTCCCTAACAGAAGTATACTGATCATTAAGACCCATCAAAAACTGCATAATCTTATCTTCTTCAGCCATAACAAGGAAAGCACTCATTGAAACAACCCGGAACCTACGGTTCCTTGCTAGTACAACTTTACGATATCCAAAAGTACTTTATTGAAAAGAGAGGAGAAACCTCCAACAAAGTTGTATTCTCAAAATACACCTAATGCTAACAATTTAACTAGGTGATTCCTAGCTTGTTATTTTCCTTCAGCTACGTGTGCGCGTTCCCCCACCTTTATTCATAACCTGCGGGTTTTCAAATGGCAAAAGCCGACGCAGAAAAACATTTATCAGTAAAAACTAGTAATATACCAAAATATGTAAAACAGAATTTTGGCTGAAATAATGAAAAGAATGTAACTGAAGAGATTCCACATTTTAACTTATTAGTTGAGCTGAGGCGTATTAGAGCCCAGCGGGTAACGAATGCCCACAGAGAGGTCACGATGCAATAATATCATCACACAGGTACCTCTTGGGATATCACAGTCCATCCCAATTCACCCAGTGCGTTTGTAGGTCGCCCGACACTACCCCGCCCATCACATAGCTAAAGGACCTTAAGTGTCGACACCCCTATACAGTTGTGACCCACACATGCATAGGTAGTACTCTATAGCTTTCACAATTTTATAAACCCGTATAGGGTAGGGTATGAAACCCTAGGAGGTCGTCTCACGTGCGCCTCCGGCCGTAGCCTTCACACACATCCTCTGTACATCGCCCCATATCATTTATCGTTCATTTATATTCCACAAGATCATCTTAGAAACATCGGTTCGAAATTCGGAAGTAACCACATATCTTTCAAAAAGAATATTTGCAAGAGAGAGATTCTCAAAATTTGAGACTTAAAAGTAGTTGTTCGAAACACGAGTAACACACGCCAAGACACATTTTGATAGTTAAAGTATTGTGCGCATAAACTTACCTGGAAATGAGGTGAGAACTTCACACTCACAAGCTAGCACTGAACTAGTAGTAGGGGTCCTCGATGAACTCGCCTCCTACGAACTCGGTATCTACAATAATCACATAATCCTATATTAACACATATACATCACACAACAAATTGCAATTAAATTGTCCTATATGAAATGCAAGTGAAATCCCCAATTAATTCCCCAAACAAAAATATATTATACTAGCTATAATTACACGTTTAGAATACACATTAAATAAAAAAGTAGTGGCTTATAATTATAAAAGTAACAATTGAGGTAAAGAAAACTTTATTTGATTCTCTAGAATATTTATTTAATTACTAAGGTAGAATTATATAAACAAAGATAGCTATATTAATTTAAAGTTTAGATAAATGAAAATGGGAGATTAAACTAAAGTTAAAGCTTAACTATTCTTATTATAAAATTATATTAGCGAAACCATGTTATAAGTGAAAAGAATTTATTTTGCGAATAAATCGAAAACATGATTATTTAGTTGTTTAAGAAAATGTAGTATAAATAATATACACTTATAAAATACTATTTTAATTTGATTATAAAGTTGCATATTTTTTTTTTTGAAAAGGATCATTAACTTATATTTGATAAATATATATACACATAAGAAATACTAATTTTTACTATGCTAAAAAGAAACTTAGATTATTTGTTAAAGTAAAACAGATTAGTGTAAAGGCAATAACACACCATTCAGAGTTATATCTTGCAAAAGTCACCCCAACAGTTTCACAAAAATACACTTTTGCACCCCCCCCTTTTTACAAACAAACAAACCCAGTTTCTTCTCAAACAAAAACCCAACTGTAACATTGTTCCCCCCAATCAACATCACAAAACATAGATTGATCGAAGACTCCAAGTCAAGTGGTATCATCCAAGTTGCAATTGGAATTTGAAATGAATTTTTGGGGTGTTTACCGTCTGAAATAGACGAAGAGGAGGCGGCAGCGGTGAGGGGTTTCCGGTCGTCGCTGGGTTCGTCGGAAGAGAGGGAGGGAACGGTGGTGGTGATGGCGGACGAAGCAGGGGAAGGCGGCGTCGGGTGGTTCGGCGACGCAGAGGGACGACGGCGCAGAGGGCGGCGGCGTCGGGCGGCCTGGGTCCGTCGGCTCGGGTCTGCTTCGGCGGCTTCGACAGAGAACGGAGAGAGAGGGGCGGAGGGTTCGAGAGAGAGACTGAGAGAGTGTGAGCGAGAGAGAGACAGAGGGTGAGAGAGGATTGAAAGAGTGGGAGGAGAGCTGGGTTGAATCTGATCGGAAATCGGAGTGAATTCCGGACTTGATTTGGGGATGAAACTTTGACGAAATTGATTGTTCGGAGTGTGTATTCGATCCATAACGCGATTTGGGTGAATCAGGACGGAAAAGTGACAAAGAGGAGGTCAAAATTATTGGCTCTTGCCATGGGTAGTCGCCGGATTTTCAGGAGCAGAGAGTTCTCAGCAAAAGATGGAGATGAGGTAGAGGATAAAGGAGGAAGGTTAGGGTGTTGCGGGCACACGGTATGACGCGGTGGTTGCATACGTAAAAGTTATTAAAAAGACACGTTTTGGTCATGCTACAACGTTACACGACCCACTACACTTCACCCACAAATTTACACCCAACTAACTATAAAAAAAAGACATCTTAAAAATATAAAAAAAGAACTTTTGATAAAATATAAATAATAATAATAATAATAATAATACTAATAATAATGAAAAACAACTTTTGATAAAATAATAATAATAATAATAATAATAATAATAATGAAAATCAACTTTTAGTGAACGAAAACAACTTTTGTAACTTCAAATAACGGTCTGAAGAATTCATTAAACTCCCTAAAATACCCCCTAAAATATCGGGGTATTACATAACATCTCCCTTAAAATAAAGCTTCGTCCCCGAAGCTTAAAGTAAATCGAATCTCCCAATGCAAGTATGTGGTATGCAGTTCTAATGTGCACATAATAACAAGACAAGACGGGTAATTAAATATACGGTTGTTAAATCACATCTCCCTTAAAAGGAGTGACGTCCCCGTCACTCGACTCATACCTGGTCGAAGATGTGTGGGTAGCGTTTCCTCATGTCTGCCTCGGCTTCCCAAGTTTCCTCTTCCGTTTGGTGGTTTGACCAAAGAACCTTTGACCAGCGTGGTGGACTTGGTGCGGGTGTTCCTGGTCTTTGTATCAAGGATTTTGATTGGTTGTTGTTCAAAGGTAAGGGAGGGATCGAGTTCAATAGGCTCGGGATCAATGATATGACTCGGGTCGGGTACATAAGCTTTGAGTTGGGATACATGGAAAACGTTATGGACTCTACCTAGGCTGTTAGGAAGGTTCATGCGATAGGCTACCTCGCCTATACGATCCAGTACTTCGTAGGGTCCAATGAACTTGGGACTCAATTTTCCTTTCTGATTGAAACGCATAACCCCCTTTGTAGGTGAAACCCTTAGGAACACTTTGTCACCAACTTTGAATTCCATTGGCCTTCTCTTCAAATCAGCGTAAGACTTTTGTCGATCCTGGGCCGCCTTCATCCTTTGCTGAATCATTCGGATTTGGTTTGTCGAGTCCTCGATCATTTGTGGTCCAAGAATGATCGTCTCGCTGATGTCGCTCCAACACAGTGGTGTCCTGCACTTCCTCCCATATAGTGCTTCGTAGGGTGCCATCCCTATGCTTGCATGGTAGCTGTTTTTATAGGAGAATTCGTGTCCACCCATGAACCTCCAAAGTCCAAAGTGCAAGCTCGTAGCATGTCTTCTAACGTTTGAATCGTTCTTTCAGTCTGTCCATCCGTGGCTGGGTGAAATGCTGTGCTGAACCTTAGCTCGGTACCCATGGCCTTTTGTAGCTCCTTCCAGAAGTGTGATAAGAAGTTTGGATCCCTATCTGAAACAATCGAGCTAGGTACTCCGTGTAGTCTTACCACATTCTTGATGTATGCATCCGCCCTCTTTTCCATGTCCCACGTGTCCTTCATGGGAATGAATCTTGCAGTCTTCGCCAGTCGATCGACTACCACCCAAATCTGGTTCAACCCATTAGTCGAAACAGTTAAGGCCGTGACAAAGTCCATTGAGATGGAATCCCATTTCCATACCGGTATCTCCAATGGTTGCAACATCCCACCTGGTCTCTTGTGCTCGAACTTAACCTTTTGACACGTCAAACATCGAGATACGAAATCAGCTACTTCCTTCTTCATACCTTTCCACCAGAAGTTCTTCTTCAAATCCTTGTACAACTTGTCTCCTCCTGGATGTACCGAATAAGGCGTGTTATGAGCTTCCCTCATAATCTTCTCCTTTACTTCCGCGCATTTTATTGGTACACGCCATCTTCCCTTGAATTTCACGCTTCCTTCTTCCTCCACTTTGAAATCAAGTGCTTCGCCTTTGTTGATCTTCTCCTTGATCTTTTGTAGGAATGCATCTTCTTTCTGTGCTTCCTTTATTTATTCGAAGATGTCTGGTACTATCGTCAGATTACACAGAATATTACTCGGGGTTCCCTTCGTGCAGACTTCAATCTCCAGCCTTCGAAACTCTTCGCAAAGATTAGGTGGCAAAACCCACATTGCATTTACCGTATGCTCCGTCTTTCAGCTCAATGCATCTGCTACTACGTTGTCTTTCCCTTCATGGTATTGGATTTTGATATCATAATCTTTCACCAATTCTAGCCACCTTCCTTGTCGCATATTCAGCTCCTTTTGAGTGAATATGTACTTTAGGCTCTTGTGATCGGTAAAGATCTTGCACGTCGTACCGTAAAGGTAATGCCTCCATATTTTTAGCGCAAACACGATAGCTGCCAACTCCAAATCATGAGTGGGGTAGTTCTCCTCGTAGGACTTTAGTTGCCTTGAAGCATACGCAATCACTTTGCCATCTTGCATCAAAACACATCCAAACCAGTGCTTGGACGCATCGCTGTAGACTTCAAATTCTCCTCCTTCAGTAGGTAAAGTTAACACAGGTGCAGACGTTAACCTATCCTTTAGGGTTTGGAATGCTTCTTAGCAATTGTTGTCCCACACGTACTTGCTTGTCTTCTTCATTAACGTCGTCATGGGTTTTGCTATCTTGGAGAAATCCTTCACGAATCTTAGATAGTAACCCGCCAATCCTAAGAAACTTATTATCTCCGTTACGCTCTTTGGTGTGGGCCAGTCCTTTACAGCCGATATCTTTCCAGGGTCTACAGACACACCTTCTTTGGATGTAATATGCCCTAGGAAAGGCACTCTATCCAACCAAAACTCGCACTTTGACAACTTCCCATACAACTTCTCTTCCCTTAGGGTTTCTAACACCACCCTCAAATGATGTGCATGTTCTTCCCTCCCTTTCGAGTAGATTAGAATGTCATCGATGAAAACGACAACAAACTTGTCTAGGTACTTCTGAAGAACGCGGTTCATCAACTCCATGAATGCTGCTGGAGCATTAGTGAGACCGAATGGCATTCTCGTAAACTCGTAGTGGCCATAGCGAGTTCGAAATGGCGTTTTAGGAATATCCTGTTCAGCTATCCTAAGCTGATGATATCCAGACCTTAAATCGATCTTCGAAAAGGTATCAGCTCCTTGTAGCTGTTCGAATAAGTCATCAATCCTTGGAATTGGGTACTTATTCTTAACGGTTACTCCATTCAATTAGTAGTCAATGCAAAGTCTTAGGCTACCATCCTTCTTCTTTACGAACAAAACAGGTGCTCCCCATGGTGAAACACTAGGTCTAATGAAACCCTTGTCCATTAACTCCTTCAGTTGCTCTTGAAGCTCCTTTAACTCGGCTGGTGCCATCCTATATGGTGCCTTCGAGATTGGTCCAGTACCTGGTACTAAATCTATCGCAAAGTCTACGGTTCTTTTCGGTGGCATTCCTGGAAGGTCTTCGGGAAAGACATCTGGGAATTCATTCACAACTGGGTTGTCCTCTAATTTCTCCCCTTCTTTCTCCTGATCATGGATCGTACAGAGGTATGCCCTATGCCCTTTCTTCACATCGGAGAGGATGGTTAAGGCTGACACAATTTGGATTTTGGGTGGAACTTGGCCGCCATGGGTTTGCTGACCTCCCTGGTTCATTGTTCCTACTTCTCTTGCACGTCTCCTGGTATAATATTGCATTGTACCTTTGTTTAAATATATAACCTTACTTAATATAGGTCGAAAAGAATTCTACTTCTAGTTCACATACATGCAGCCTATAAGTTTCAAAAATTAAGCATATATATATCCATCCATCAAATAATCCACATGAACATTTAGATGATAAAAGGAACAACTCAATTCAAAAAACCCAAATCCTACGGTTCCTGCTAGTTCGACTTAACGATAATCCAAATAATACTTTATTGAAATAAAAGTAGGAAACCTCCAACAATTTTTTACAGGAATAATAAAACATTTTTTGAATCCAAAAGAAATAACTACTAAAATATGTGTTCTAGTCAATCCTACTCTTTGACTTGTGCGCGCGTTCCACCCCAGCTAGCTTAGTGGTGCGAATTCAGGTAGGTTGACCCGAGAACCGACCCGAACCGGCGATACATTCAACCGAAACAAACCAACCCGTAACCGAACCGAAGAACCGACTACCCGGACCGAACCGAATCCGTGGGTAGTTCGGTTCCGGTTCGGTTTTCTGATATTCGGGAACCGGGAACCGACCTGGAACCGGAACCGGGCCAGAACCGACCCGAGAACTGTGGTAACGGTCGGTTGTTTTGAAAAAACTAGTCGTTGTTTTTCTACCGTTTGCCAAACGGTAGGCATGACCGTTGGTGAATTTTGTTTTTGTTTTTTTTTTTATTTTTTTCTTTTTTCACTTCCCCTCTCCTTCCTTCTACACCTATAAATACCCAACCCATACTACCATTTTTTTCACACTTCATCAACAAACTCTCTCAACACTTCTCACAATTCTTCACTCAAAAATCATCCTACACTCTCCAAAATTCATTCTCCAATCTCCATATTCCTCAATCCTCAATTCCAATTTCCACACACACTCTCAAAAATGAAAATCACTCAAAAATCGTCATACGCTCTCGTCTTCAAAATTCGACAAGCAAGAGCAACGCATCTTCCATATTCGGCAACGCATCTTCAATCTTCGACGTTTCGCTTCACCTTCAAGAACTATTCTTGGAGTTTGTAAGTTTTATTTTTTGTTGTTTGTTATTTGATTGTGTTATTATTTGTGATTTATTTGTAAAACTTAATTTTTTTTAATCACATTTCTATAAGAAAAAAATGGCTTCTTCTTCTCGTGCAAATTTTGATGACCAAAACAACCAATACGTACCCATAATCGAAGAAATTGATATTGATGATCAAATGGACATTTTATTTGGCGAAGGTGCCGCTAACGCTTTTGACGGTATAGAGGAAAATGATCCAAATTTAGGTAGTAATAAGAGAACACGTAAGGCGGAAAAACCTAAAAAAAGCCCCGTTTGGGAACATATGGATAAAATACCCGATGGTGTAGACGCCAACGGTACACCAAAATTTAGGGCTAAATGCAAACATTGTCAAAAAAGATTTGTGTTGGATAAAACCGGTGGATTAGGATCACTTAGAAAACACTTACAAAATGTACACGGACTTTTGAAAGATACACCCGCCGTAGGCGACGCGATGCTCCAAACCCAACTAGGATTCGACGCACAAGGCAACGTAGTTACTTTTGTCTACGATGAAAATAGGGCAATAAAAGCATTATCTCATTATATCATGGCCACCGAAAAACCCCTAGATATGACCGACGACCGCGAGTTTGACACGTTAGTACAAACGGCTTTTTGTCCAGGTTATAAGCATATTAGTAGACACACTATTAGAAAAAATATAATGGAAACATATAGTGAGAGGAAAGCGGAACTTATGCAAACATTTTTTGATTCTAATTTCATAGTTGGTTGTACTTCGGATATGTGGTCGGGTAGAAATAACAAGGGATATATTTGCGTCACCACACACTACATTGACACTAATTGGACTTTGCAAAAACGTGTTATTGCATTTCAAGAAGTTGCATATCCTCACAACGGTGTAAACATAGGAGAAGCCATAATCGATATTGTTGAAGAGTGGGATATTGATCAACGAATTACATCAATTACTTTTGACAATGCATCGGCATGTGATAGTGCGATAGATCATATTCGAACTTTGATACAAACACCATTTCGCGAAGAAATCGAACATGTTCGTTGTGTATGTCACATTATCAATTTAATTGTACAAGTTGGTTTGAAAAAACTAGAAGATTATATTTCTCCTATTCGTGATGCTATTCTCTTTATTGCGTCTTCAATCAAAAGACAAAAACTTTTTGGGGATTATTGTGCTAAAATAGGCAAGAAAAAAAGAAGGTTTGGGGGAGATTGTAGGACTAGATGGAACTCTACTTATTTGATGTTGAAAAGTGTTGAAGGTTATGAGACCACAATCACACGTTTTTTGAATGAAAATGGCAATCCCGGATCCGTTACACAAAATGATTGGAACGTCGCAAGTGTCTTAAGAGAGTTTCTTGAACCATTTTATGACGCCACTAATATTCTTTCGGGTGTTTATTATCCTACTACTAACAACGTTATTCCACAACTATTGTTTTTAACGTCGGCTTTTCAACAGTATAGGATGAATGAAATTTTATACGACGCAATTAGCGACATGGAAGAAAAATTTCTCAAATATTTTGAAACAATCCCTATGATTTTTGTTTGTCAAGTATTTTGGACCCAAGACAAAAGGATGCTTCCGTAGGTTTTATGCTAAACCAAATACATGAAAACATGACTACCCCATATAGACATAGACCCGTAGTGATATCACCAACTATTGAAGAAGTTAAACAAGAACTTAATGTTATGTACGATAAATATCTTGCTAAATTTGGTGTTAGTGGTGGTTCTCAAAAATCATCGAGCGATCCGAAGGGTAAGGGCAAGGGTAAGAGTAAGTACGCTATTGATTCTTTATTTAAGACTACACAAGCCACACCCATCGGGACTAGTTGCGTCTCGGAATTAACGTTGTTTCTCAACCAACATTATTTCATAAACGTGTCGGAGAGAGACATAGAAAATTTTGATATACTTGATTGGTGGAAAAATTATGAAAGAACTTATCCAATTGTTTCTAAAATGGCACGTGATTTACTAACCCCTCCCGCTTCTACAGTCCCTTCCGAATCTACTTTTAGTGCAGGTAAACGAGTTTTGTCGGAGAAATAATCGTGCCGAACCTCGGAGATATTGGAGGTACTCATATGCTCGAAGGATTGGAGCGACGCCAACAAACGCACACAACACCTACACCCTTTGGACGTTATGGTCACCGAGCTTTACCAAGAATTGGGAATAGACCCGGACACTCCCCTTGATGTAGACCAATTGCCAACCTAGTTAAGTAGAGGCGAACTTGATGCGCAAACTAACGTGCTGTTCGCAAGTATACGAATCTTGTAATACCGGGCGTAATTAAGCTCGGGTGATCGTTCCCACGAGGACTATTTCGGGTTTTTTCGAGAAATCAGTTTTAACTTCCAGAGTATAAAAGGAGGAGTAGTTTGGGATCGTGACTAACTATAACTAAAAATAAACAAAATAAAACGCAAATATTTTTTGTGACGTTTTTCTGAAAATCTTGAAAGTTGTAAATCTAGGGTTTGGAATACTAGGTCCAGGATCCCCTAGGGTTTCTTCAGAATTATGTTCTTTGGTTTGATATGAAAACACTCAGCAGTTTTAATTATCCGTGCCACGTACCGATTGTGCAGTAACCTTTCAGATTCCACACGCTGTCACGATCCTGCAGACTTTCGGGTTCCTGTTAAGCTGCCTAAGTCTGCAGTCTCGTTCTAAGTCTGCTAGGGTTTCTAACCTGTCCTGATGGCCCGGGTCAAATTCTCTAACAGTTGGTCTATACGTTTTGGCTAGCCCTATCTCCCTTTCTCTGGTCGGTCTATCAGGGTAAGGTACTAAATCCTGTCTTTTCTTCCTAACCCTAACCTGACGTTTTCACCTACAGGCTCGGGTCTATAGCAATTCTGGTTCGCGACTCCGATCATGCATAAACAGATATAATCAAAGACAGAATAACTGATAATACTACTGAATTAAGATAACGAGATCATGCATTCATACTCAAACTGCAGAAATAATGTCTGAAAACGAAACCCTAGGTTCACCGAGAACCTAGGTAAAAGGTTTAGCTACTAAACGACATAACTAAATAACAAAGTTTCTGAATTTAAAAGAGAGATTAAGATCAAACTAAGTCTTCGGATCTGGATGAGTGCTTCCGTGCTCTCCCTGGATGCTCAGACTTGTCCTTGGATGAATGGTCTTGTGTGTTGTGTCTTCAAAACGAGTCTGGACGAGTCTTTTTATAGTGCTGGCGAATTTCTGGAACTTGTCAATATTTACGAAACTGCCACTGCCCGAAACCGCCCCAGTTTTTTGTGCTGTCTGCGTATAATACGCAGCCTGCTGCGTATAATACGCAGACAGGGTCTTCTCCTGCTGCTTTTTCTCCACTTTGTGCTTGCTGTCTGCGTATTTTCTGCGTATTTTCTGCGTATAATACGCAGACAGAGACCCATCTTGCTTTCCAACCTCCTCACTCTGCGTATTTTCTGCGTATTTCTCCCCCTGGCTGCGTATTTTCTGCGTATAATACGCAGACAGGGGAGAAAATCTGTCCAAAACCCCTCTCCCTCCTTGCTGCCTGCGTATTTTACGCAGGGTCTGCGTATTATACGCAGACAGCAAGGCAGGGTGCTCTTTTCTGCCTCTGTTTGCCTCCTGCTGCATTCCCGATCCATTCCTGCTGCATTCCCGGGCCCTGTTCCTGCATAGACAACATGAACACACCCGCGATCATATCCAAATAAAGTACGGAACATGCAGAAATTTATAAAGAGCAAGTAACTGTCTCGTTCCTAAAACCGAGGCGTTCCGAGGGTGAAAATGGGCTAAAATGTGAGTTTTCCGGCACAAATGCACAAAAATCGAGCTATAAGATAACCCCTATTCGGGCGTTATCAAATACCCCCGCACTAAATATTGCTCGTCCCGAGCAATCCCCTTGCATACCAACCTGCTTGCATACCTCTCGGTTTTTGCAAAACCGACCCTGTCGTGCATACACTACCTTTGCATACTCCCTGCAATTGCATACTCTTTCAACCTGAACCGTATAACCAGGCGACTCGATAGAAAGACCGACTCAGATAGAATATACACAGACTCAATGTACACGACTCAAAAAATATACTAAACAATTATTTTTGGTGAGATTGGGCAATCTTAAAAACATAACCGAGTGTCCTCAAAACCGCACCCTTTTTCCAGAAAATACTTCCCTGCAATCGATCGGTAAGTCTGAACAGATTTCTTTGGTGGATTTAAGCACGGGACCCGAGTACTGTTACTTTTGCTATCAACCTGAGCGAATCCCTAGTTAACCGACCATCCGAGCTATTTCCGAATCAAGGGTCTAAATCTAACAGGTAGGATATATATATGTAAAGGTACGGCATGATCCTACTCGTTATGACATTCTCACAATTTCCCAAACTCACACCCCTCACCGAGTTCCCGAAAAACTGCCTGAAACACCTAAGTTCCTGCCATATCAATCTTCCTGTCCCTCGGTGTGTCTTCGCCGTTCTCGCGGCCACAAATGTGAAGCGGTGTAACTGTCTCGAAAATCGCGCTACTCACTCAGCTTTTTGACTCGATAACATAAACAACATAAATAACTGAAAAACTGCAAAACTAGATCATTCATCATTTTTTTTCTTTTTCTGTTTTTTTTTCTATTTTTTTTTTCTATTTATTATTTTTTTTATATTTCTTTTTTTTCTTTCTTTCTTTTTTCTTTTTTTTTTTAATACGACTCTATATACACATAAATACACGAATAACGATAAATAAACTGACTAAAGCTGAGTGAATAGAAATCAACTGTCGTCGTGGGGTATGAAAGATGTCCTCATATGGAATACCCCCACACTAATCCTGAAGCGCTGATCCTGTAGTCGAAATAATACTGTGCAGTCCCACCGAACCTCCTCGTCACCAAAGATGTAGAAAAACGGCACAACCACCAATTAACCTCTCAACCCCCCGGACCCCATAATGTGCGGAAAGATGTCTCGCACGCGACTAACTCCTCTTGTGGTCACTATGTAATGCAGTGATCCACCTCCGCAATTTAATGCACTGTCGCCTCTCACTCACCCTGTCCTCCCCTCGAAAAGCGTGTCCATGTCGAAACTGTCCAAAACTGATATGTCATGAAGTGCTCCATCTAAAACCCTCCCCAACTCACTCCCTCCGTCATAACTCGTAGAATAGCCAACTAATCGACTGATGAGGTCTCAAAGAAGGCTTCCTAGGCTATAGTGGCTAAGAATAAAAGGGGTAAATGGCTTCAAACGGGTTTACTAGTTGGACCTAGGGATAAGAAACAGGACGTGAGGTCCCTTGATAGCCAATCACTCCACCGAAAGATGCGATGACCGTGACGGCGCCCGTGGGCGGGTTGTCGACTACCTAGATGACGGCGGTGTGGCAACTAGTCGGATCCTTTGCTCAGGTGATAACTACTTGCGGTTTCCAAGGGTCACTGGCTCTCACCTATCTACTATACCTCGGTGCAAGCTTTCTTTTGCTGTCAAAGGGTTTAATCTCGATTTCTTTCCAGTTTCTGTAATCTTGATTGCCCTTTCTCAAATTTTCTGATTTTTTAATTTTTTTTTGGATTTTCTGAAAATTTTCGATTTTTTTTTTTTTTTTAAATATACACAATGCAAGGTCAGAATGGTGTGGTGGGTCGACTCAAACAAAGAAAATATGCTGACTCAAAAAATAAAATAAAAACTGCAAATAAATATGAAAAAACGTGCAGACCGGGTTATGCAGACACGACTCCCACCCCCACACTAAGAGGTGGCATGCCCTCATGGCACTGACTCGTCTGGACTATACGGCGGGTCTGACCCGGTCTCGGATGAACCGGACATGCTGCTAGGTGAGCTGCTGGTCTGCCTGAATCTGGCACTACTCGACTGTCGTGGGTGCGAGTTCGACGACTGGCGGGACCGTGAGCTCGATGACTGTCTGGACTGTGTCCGGGATCCTGACCGACTGCTAGGTGGGTGTGAAACCGGCGCTGTGGCATGCTCACTCGAGCTCGCCTCGTCCGACCAGCTGGTAGTGTACTCACTGGAATAGGAGGGAGGGAAGATAATAGGCAATGGCACCTCTCGGCCCGCATGGCGGGCTGCCTCGCGCTGCTCCTCTCGGAGTGCAGTAATCGCATCGCCATGGTCTTTGGCTATCTTCTTCGTGGTCTTCTTGAGGTGCTTTAGGTATCGGAAAACTTTCCCTAACTTGTTAAGCACCTTCTCACCTAAAGACGCCTGGCCAGCACGGCATCCCTCAAGTCCCTCCTCTACTCGGGCCAACCTACGGTTCATGACCGAAAGTGGTGGTGGACCGGTCGGACCTCTCGTACCTCTCGTACTAGGTCTAGCCCTCTGACTCGGCCCGGCTCTCTGGCTCGGCTCTCCGTGGTCATGGGTGGACTGAGAACGCCTAAGTGTAGACGCTCCCGTCCCCCGAGTAGGTCTGTCCTGGGTCGATCGCCTCCTAGGGGCAGGGGCAGGGGCAGGCTCATCCTCCTCCATAGGATCTGCATCAAGGTCGATGACTGGGTCATTCGGTCCCGGACCTCCCCCTCTAATCTTCCTATAGGCCTTAAGTAGAGGAGGATTCCAGTCACCCTCAAGCTCGGAGAGAGGAATCTGGTAATTACGAGCCAGTTGGATAATCAGGTTGCTATACCCGAGTCCCTTCTTGCTCGATGAGGCATTCCTCTCCTGAATATAAACCCAAATGCGCTGAGCAACATCAATCCGTCGCCTCATCATCAGACAGTACACTATCATGGTCGCCTCATTCTCTAGGTAGGTAAAGTGTTGGATCCCCATAATGCGGTTCACCACCCATTCAGCCCACCACTTGGCAGGCTTGCACAAAAATCCCGAGTGCAGTTTCAGCCCCACGTTTCCTTCTTCCTCAAAGTGGGCCCCCGCGGCTCCACCTGTCAAAACCCTCAAAACCTCCCCAGCTGACGGAGGGTTACTCACGGCTAGCTGGTATGCACACGGCTCTTGGGATGGTGGAATCCCGTAAGCCTGCCTAATAGAGTCAGGGGCCAGCAAGATATAGTCACGACGGCAGTAAATCCACCGCACATCAGTGTTCTCGGCATCGCCGGCATGCATAAGGTTGCAAAAGAACTCCCTAGTCAGCCTAGAACTAGACGTACCCTCAAATCCGGCTAGTGAAGTGCCAAAAATGTCTGCTCGACTGGCAAAATTCACCATCTGGATTGGCATCCTATCATCGTCTACCTCGAATCTGTGGTCCTTAGCCAACCTATAGTTCGGCTTTTTACCGGTCAGATAATAGTCATGGGCACGGTGGGTCACAAACCGATAACTGTCAAAGTTATGCGGTGTAAGTTCGCTGACAGGGATATCAATCGGCTCGTGCCGACGGTTCGGGTCAATGACAGGTTTGACTAAAGCCATGAAAATGCAAAAACGAGCAGAAACAGAAATCAAAAGTACGTGCGCGTGAATAGTGCGTCTCAGCAAATAAGCCCCCTAAAATCTACCAGAGGTCCACACGGCACGGAAACCGAGAAAAATTTCAGAAATAATGACCCGGCTACGGGTCGTGCTTAAAACTGAAAATTTTAAAGAGAGGGAAGAAAATTGGACCTTCCCACAACGGGGGTGAAGTGCAGAATCCGGCAAGGTTATCGCCGGAAAGCCGCCTGTAAACCGCCGTCCAGCCGCCGCCTAAGCCGCCGGAAAAGTCAACTTTGCCGGAATTAAATTCCGGCCACACTCACGCGTAGCCTTCTTCCTCCTCTTCAACGTTCCCTTCTGTGAATTTTTCCGGTTTGGCTTCAAACTCAACAAATCTGAGATTTTTCCTCAAGAACACCCTTCACTTTCCTTCCACCCCCACACTTGCTCGGTTGGAATTTCTGAAAACCGAGAGTAGTTCCGTGCTCCTTGCGACGAGGGGATTCCAAAAATGCCTTCGGTTTTTGATTTCGAGCACTTTTGAAAATTTGGTGTGTTGGTGCTAGAGAGGAATGGAGGTAGAGAGAGAAAGCTTGGAAGCAACAATGGCTTCCCCATGGCCGGACTCCCCTATTTAACCCTAAGTGCCAAAATGACCAAAATGCCCCTGGCTTAAAATGGTCAAAAACTGCTAATTTTGTGCGTATAATACGTATATGTTGCGTATTTTACGCAAACGGGGGTACCGGGTGATCAAAAAAATTAAAAAAAAAAATTGCATTTTCCTTCTCTGTCTGCGTATAATACGCAGGAAGCTGCGTATTTTACGCAGACAGGGAGGGAAAATGAATTTTTGATTTTTTTTTTTTTTTTTTTTTTTTCAAAAACTGATTTTTCAGTGCTGTCTGCGTATAATACGCAGAAAGCTGCGTAAAATACGCAGACAGTACTGGAAAATATTTTTCAATCAATTTTTTTTTTTTTTTTTTTTTTTTATAAAAACTTATTTTCCTGAGCTGTCTGCGTATAATACGCAGGAATCTGCGTAAAATACGCAGAAAGCTCTGAAAATAATTTTTCAAGTTTTTCAAAAAAATCTATTTTTGGTGCTGTCTGCGTATTATACGCAGAAAGCTGCGTATTTTACGCAGACAGGGTCAAAATAAATTTTTCAATTTTTTTTTTTTTTTTTTCAAAAATTCAGTTTATGCTGCTGGCTGCGTATAATACGCAGAAACCTGCGTAAAATACGCAGACAGCAGCTAAAATAGTTTTTCAAAAATTTTCAAAAGTCAGTTTCTCTTTGCTGGCTGCGTATAATACGCAGAAAGCTGCGTAAAATACGCAGACAGCAGAGAAAAATTATTTTCAATTTTTTTTTTTCTGCCTGCGTATTTTTTTTTTCACCTCGGTTATTTTGATACTGTGGGTTGAATGGGGGTCACTTTTCTCTCTCTCTCCTTTCTGTTTCTTTTCGTCTGCTTCTTCTGTATCTGCACATGCTCAATTTTCATTAAATACCCACTCATCTCACCTCTCTCAAAAATTCAAAACTTAAAATAAAAATAATATGATTTAAACTTACTACGTTGGGTTGCCTCCCAACCAGCGCTTTGTAATTTACGGTCGACGGCCCGACCCAATTACCTCAGGTTCGATCACGGGTCGTCGAAGTAGATTGGATCTACCTTGGCGACCTCGGCGTTCTCGAGATACGGCTTGATTCGGTTTCCGTTCACCCTGAAGCTTGAGTTGTCTTTTGGATTCTCTAGCTCAAATGCGCCCCACGCGAATATCTTCCTGATGATGAACGGCCCCGACCAACGAGATCTCAACTTTCCCGGAAAGAACCTCATTCTTGTGTTGTAGAGAAGTACCTTGTCTCCTTCGTTGAACTGCTTTGGCGTGATACGCTGATCATGCCACTTCTTCGTCTTCTCTTTATAAATTTTGGCGCTCTCAAATGCCGTCCTGCGGAACTCCTCTAATTCCAGCAGCGCCATCTTTCTCTTATCTCCGGCCAGACTCTCATCCATGTTGAGCAGTTTGATAGCCCAATAGGCCTTATGTTCCAGCTCAACCGGGAGGTGACACGCTTTCCCAAACACGAGCTGGTATGGTGACATTCCCAGCGGTGTTTTGAAAGCTGTCATGTATGCCCATAACGCATCATCCAGTCTTATCAACCAATCCTTCCGGCCCAGATTTACGGTTTTCTCAAGAATGCCCTTGATCTCTCGGTTTGACACCTCTGCCTGCCCGTTAGTCTGGGGGTGATAAGGCAGTGATACCTTATGGATAGATACCCCGTACTGCTTAAGTACCCTGGCAAACACTTTGTTAATAAAGTGTGACCCTTCATCGCTGATCATTGCTCTGGGGGTCCCGAATCGTGTGAATATGTTGCGTTTCAGAAAACGCTCAACTGTTGCTGCATCGTTTTTCTGACACGCTATCGCCTCGATCCACTTCGTAACATAGTCCACTGCCAACAGTATGTACAGATTTCCCATAGAAGACGGGAACGGCCCCATGAAGTCAATCCCCCATACATCGAAGGGTTCAACCTCCTGCCAAATAGTCAAAGGCATCTCGTCCCTATGTGACGTACTCCCTGTCCTCTGGCATCTATCGCATCCCTGTACATAATCATGACAGTCCTTGAAAAGTGTTGGCCAAAAGAAACCTGACTGCAGTACCTTGTGTGCCGTGCGGGTCCCTCCGAAGTGACCCCCACACTGAGCCGAGTGGCAGTGCCTGATCACGTTCCAGGCCTCGTGGGTCGGAACACATCTCCTCAGAATGTTGTCGGCTCCCTGCTTGAACAGATACGGGTCGTCCCAGAAATACTGCCGGCTTTCAGAAATAAACCGTTTCCGCTGTGACGGGGTTAGGTCCTCGGGAAGCGTGCCACTCACCAGATAGTTGGCTATAGCATAGTACCACGGTCTCCCCAGTTTGACCGCCATGATGTGCTCGTCCGGAAAGTTTTCCTGGATCGGTACCGGGTTCACCTCAGCATTCTCAAGCCTGGACAGGTGGTCCGCTACGACGTTCTCGACTCCCTTCTTATCCCGGATTTCCACATCAAATTCCTGCATCAGCAATACCCATCTAAGCAGTCTCGGCTTTGCGTCCTTCTTGTCTAGCAGATATTTCAGGGCACTATGGTCGGTAAAAACGATGACTTTTGACCCGACCAAGTACAGCCTGAATTTATCCAGGGCATAAACCACAGCAAGCAGCTCCTTCTCAGTAGTGCCATAGTTGATCTGGGCATCGTTAAGTACCCGACTTGCATAGTATATCACATGGCACACCTTGTCCTTCCGCTGCCCCAAAACTGCACCGACTGCATAGTCGCTTGCGTCACACATTAGCTCGAACGGAAGTGACCAGTCCGGTGTAGTGATAACCGGGGCTGTGGTCAGCTTCTCCTTCAGATGGTCAAAGGCTTGCTGACAAGCTGTATCAAAGTCAAAGGGCACGTCTTTTCCAAGTAAAGCGCAGAGTGGCTTCGTGATCTTGGAAAAGTCTTTGATGAACCGCCGGTAAAATCCTGCATGCCCCAGAAAACTTTTGATCGCCTTTACGGTTGTCGGATATGGGAGCTGTTTTATCACCTCGATCTTGGCCCTGTCCACCTCGAGTCCCTTGCTGGAAATTTTGTGACCCAGCACAATCCCCTCGGTGACCATAAAATGACACTTCTCCCAGTTCAGCACCAAATTCGCCTTCTTGCATCGGATCAGGACCTGTCCCAGGTGGTGCAGGCAGTCGTCAAAACTGTCCCCGAACAGTGAAAAATCGTCCATAAAGACCTCCAGATTTTTCTCGATCATGTCGGAGAATATCGCCATCATCCATCTCTGGAACGTGGCTGGAGCGTTACACAACCCGAATGGCATGCGCCGGAACGCAAACGTACCATACGGGGAGGTAAACGTTGTCTTCTCCTGATCTTCCGGGGCTATGCAAAACTGGTTGTACCCGGAGTACCCGTCCAGAAAACAGTAATAGGCGTGATGAGCTAGCCTGTCCAACATCTGGTCCATGAATGGTAGCGGGAAGTGGTCTTTCAATGTTGCATCGTTTAGCCTCCGATAGTCCATACAGATCCGCCAGCCTGTAACCGTGCACTGCGCAATCTGTTCCTGGTCCTCATTCTGCACCACCGTAATACCCCCCTTTTTGGGCACGCACTGGACCGGGCTGATCCAAGTGCTGTCTGATATGGGGTATATGATTCCTGCTTCCAGCCACTTCATGACCTCCTTGCGCACAACATCTTTCATGTTCGGGTTCAGTCTCCGCTGGGGCTGAATCACCGGTTTCTTGCCTTCTTCGATCCTGATCTTGTGCATGCATTAGGAGGGGCTGATCCCCTTAATATCTGCAATCGTCCAGGCGATTGCTTCTTTATGCTCTCGCAATACTTCCAGCAGTTTCTCTTCCTGTTCCTGAGATAGAAGAGAAGAAACAATTACGGGCAGAGTATTATTATTACCAATGTACGCATACCTGAGATGGTTCGGGAGCGGTTTAAGCTCGAGTGCAGGTGGCTCCTTGAGTGACGGAACCAGGATCATCTTCTGCCCGCCATCTTCGTCCCGGTGCAAAGTGGTCCAGTCCTCGGCTCTCATGGCCTGCTCGCACCGAGTCATCTCTTTCTCTTTTCCGTACATGCTGTCAATTTCTTCCCATAACTGGTCCATCTCCTCGTTTTCCCAGCCATCATCCACTACGTCTATGGCGAAGATATCTTCGTGATCATAATAATTTGGCAGTTGCAGATTTTTGAAAACATTAAATTTAACCTTGTCCTCGTTAATCTGCATGGTCAGTTCCCCGCTCTTGCAATTTATCATAGCTTCTCCAGTGGCCAAAAACGGCCTGCCCAGTATGAGCGGTACCTCCCCTGCCTCCATGTCCAGGATCACGAAATCTGCAGGAAAATGAGCTCACCGACCTTCACCAAAATATCCTCGATAACTCCATAAGCCTGTTTTACGGACCTGTCTGCCATCTGCAGCATGATTCTGGTGGGCCTAGGCTCCCCGACTTTCAAACTCTTGAAAATCGTCAATGGCATCAGGTTGATGCTGGCCCCTAGGTCACACAGAGCCTTTCCTGTGTAAGCGTTGCCTAAGGTGACCGGTATAACAAAACTGCCAGGATCCTTTCTCTTCCTCGGTAGCCCATTCTTCACACAGTTGCTCACTTCTGCCGTCAGGTTTATAGTCTCAAAATCGCTCATTCGCCTCCTCCCATACAGAATGTCCTTGAGGAATTTGGCGTAAGTGGGCATTTTTGCCAAAGCCTCAGCAAAAGGTATGTTAATCTGCAGCTGCTTGAACATCTCGAGAAACCTGGCGTAGTCCTTGCTATCGTCCCTCTTTCGTGTCTTCAAGGGGTATGGTACCTCCTTGGAGACAGGTACCGTTTCTGCATCTGTCTCATTCTGCACTGCATCCTGCTCAACCGAGCCCTTCGGCTGGGGGCGGTCGACTGAGCTGTTATCCTGGCCAGACAGTTTGCGTTCTACTTCTTTCGACTTTTCTGCGCGTGCGTGGCTAGGATACGGTGGATCCTGTAGTGCTACTCCACTCCGAGTGGTGACAGCATTGATCTGAGCACGTGGATTATTCACTGTATTCGAGGGCAAGTTTCCTGGCTGTCTCTCCGTTAGCTGCTGTGCTAACTGCCCCACTTGTACCTCCAAAGCACGCAGTGACGTTTTGGTCGTCTGCATGTCAGCTGTCAGGGCGTCCATGTGCTTGAACCGGGACTCCATGGTCTGGAACATGGACTTGATCTCTTTCATCTGGGCGTCGTACTGCTGCGCGGATGGGACTGACTGAGCCTGCTGGGCCGGTGCAGCCTGCTGGGCTGGTGGCCTGTGCTGGAAACCTGGTGCATAAATCGCTGCGTTCGGGTTTCCGTACCGGAACCCGGGATGGTCTCTCGTACCCGGTCGGTACCGGCTCGGGTCCCACTGCTGCTGTACGTAGTTGGTGTCTTCGGTCCTTAGCTCCTCAATGGCTGTGTCCAGATCAGGTTCTTCGACTGCTGCGACAGTCTTCTTATCCGAGTAGACTTTCGTGACCAGGTCATGAACGATCCTAGCCAGATTGTCTATCCGGTCATCCTCTGCGGGTTCGGCTCTAGCCGCCATCCTGCGATCGTCAAACAGTCGGGTATCCTGCTTGGCCAACTGCTTCATCAGGTCATACGCACCTTCTTTGTCCACGTGATACAAGAAGTTTCCCCCGGCCTCTCTGTCAATCCTGTCGGCGTTCTCCCTGTCTAGGGCATGGTAGAAAACCTGCAGGATTTTCGCGTCTCCAAAACCGTGGTTCGGGCACCGTTTGACCAATCTCATAAGCCTGTCCCATGCGTCCACCACCGTCTCCCCCATCTTCTGCCTGAATGACAGGATCTCGCTCTGTAATTGTATGACTCGGGAGGCGGGGTAGAACTTTGCCAGAAAATCTGCGACACACTCCTCCCACGTGGTGATGGATCGGGGTGGTCGGGATTCGAGCCAGTCTTTGGCTACACCGTAAAGACAGTATGGAAATAAGATCAGCATGAGTGCCTCTGCTTCTACCCCCTTGTATCTGACCTTGTTGCAGTAATCTTCGAATTTCCCGATAAAATCGTTCGGGTCTTCGTCGGCCCTGCCATGAAACGGGCAGAGAGTTTGTACCGTCTGGATGGTGGATGGTTTGATGTCAAAGTGCTCGGCGGTGATCTCGGGCACCACAATAGCTCGCTCATGCCCCCCGGTGGGGACTTCGAAATTTTCCACCAACGCCTTCCCAGATCGGTTATATGTTCTCTGGTTGCTTCGGGCAGCAAGTCCCGCTGTGACAAGTTCCTCAATGTACCGAGCCATCTGGGCTGGGGTACGTGTCTCTCGTTCCTGTCCACCGGCTTCGGTGTTCTCGGGTGGATCTCTCTGGTTGGTTGCCATCCTGCTTTCTCGGTTTCTGCGGTTCTGTTCGGTATACAGTTTTTCCGGGTTGTCGAGTGGTGTTACCAAACTGCGAGGCAATCTGGGCATCAACTGAACAGTCCTGAAAAACGCAGATTCAAAAAGCAGTGAGATACAAGAAAAATAACGAAACTGAAAAATAAAAACTCCGAAAACTAATTCTGATAACTAAATTAACCCTAAAAAGTCCCCGGCAACGGCGCCAAAAACTTGATGCGCAAACTAACGTGCTGTTCGCAAGTATACGAATCTTGTAATACCGGGCGTAATTAAGCTCGGGTGATCGTTCCCACGAGGACTATTTCGGGTTTTTTCGAGAAATCAGTTTTAACTTCCAGAGTATAAAAGGAGGAGTAGTTTGGGATCGTGACTAACTATAACTAAAAATAAACAAAATAAAACGCAAATATTTTTTGTGACGTTTTTCTGAAAATCTTGAAAGTTGTAAATCTAGGGTTTGGAATACTAGGTCCAGGATCCCCTAGGGTTTCTTCAGAATTATGTTCTTTGGTTTGATATGAAAACACTCAGCAGTTTTAATTATCCGTGCCACGTACCGATTGTGCAGTAACCTTTCAGATTCCACACGCTGTCACGATCCTGCAGACTTTCGGGTTCCTGTTAAGCTGCCTAAGTCTGCAGTCTCGTTCTAAGTCTGCTAGGGTTTCTAACCTGTCCTGATGGCCCGGGTCAAATTCTCTAACAGTTGGTCTATACGTTTTGGCTAGCCCTATCTCCCTTTCTCTGGTCGGTCTATCAGGGTAAGGTACTAAATCCTGTCTTTTCTTCCTAACCCTAACC
Source organism: Linanthus parryae (assembly GCA_023055425.1). NCBI lineage: Eukaryota > Viridiplantae > Streptophyta > Magnoliopsida > Ericales > Polemoniaceae > Linanthus > Linanthus parryae. The sequence goes on from JALGPY010000002.1 coordinate 9,237,963, forward strand.
TGACGTTTTCACCTACAGGCTCGGGTCTATAGCAATTCTGGTTCGCGACTCCGATCATGCATAAACAGATATAATCAAAGACAGAATAACTGATAATACTACTGAATTAAGATAACGAGATCATGCATTCATACTCAAACTGCAGAAATAATGTCTGAAAACGAAACCCTAGGTTCACCGAGAACCTAGGTAAAAGGTTTAGCTACTAAACGACATAACTAAATAACAAAGTTTCTGAATTTAAAAGAGAGATTAAGATCAAACTAAGTCTTCGGATCTGGATGAGTGCTTCCGTGCTCTCCCTGGATGCTCAGACTTGTCCTTGGATGAATGGTCTTGTGTGTTGTGTCTTCAAAACGAGTCTGGACGAGTCTTTTTATAGTGCTGGCGAATTTCTGGAACTTGTCAATATTTACGAAACTGCCACTGCCCGAAACCGCCCCAGTTTTTTGTGCTGTCTGCGTATAATACGCAGCCTGCTGCGTATAATACGCAGACAGGGTCTTCTCCTGCTGCTTTTTCTCCACTTTGTGCTTGCTGTCTGCGTATTTTCTGCGTATAATACGCAGACAGAGACCCATCTTGCTTTCCAACCTCCTCACTCTGCGTATTTTCTGCGTATTTCTCCCCCTGGCTGCGTATTTTCTGCGTATAATACGCAGACAGGGGAGAAAATCTGTCCAAAACCCCTCTCCCTCCTTGCTGCCTGCGTATTTTACGCAGGGCCTGCGTATTATACGCAGACAGCAAGGCAGGGTGCTCTTTTCTGCCTCTGTTTGCCTCCTGCTGCATTCCCGATCCATTCCTGCTGCATTCCCGGGCCCTGTTCCTGCATAGACAACATGAACACACCCGCGATCATATCCAAATAAAGTACGGAACATGCTAGTTAAGTAGGTAAGTTAGAAAAAATGCAAATGATTGTTAGTTAAGTAGGTGCCAACCTAGTTGGGATGTACTTAAACTATAGTGATGCAATTTTTTCTAACATTTGATGTTTCTACTTTTAATCAATAATAAAAGTTTACTTGATTTTTTCCACTTATTTGTCAAGTTTTGATGTTTTTTTTTTAAATATTTGTCAAAAGTGTTGTCAAGTTTAAATACATAACATTCAAAGCATTAATAACATTCCCTAAATACATTAATATTAAAAAAAACTAGTATTAATTAATAACAATTCCTAAACCCTAACCCTAATTTAATTAATGAACGCTACCTAACCCTAACTTTGTTAATTAATACTTAATACTTATTAATTAAAACTACAACAATTATTCAAATATCAACACAGAAACAAAACAAAAAAAAAATGGCCGACCGGTTCTGGAACCGAACCGAACCGAAAACCGAACCGGTGAAGGATCCGGTTCCGGTTAACGGGTCGGATTCGGTTCTAGCATATCAAAATTATCGGTTCCCGTTCAACCGAACCGAACTCGGTATTTGAACCGCCGAACCGAACCGAAACCGACCAGTTCCGGCTTCAGTCGGTTCGGTTCCGGTTCAGTTGAACCGAAATCGCACCCCTAAGCTAGCTTAGTCAAACCTGCGGTTTTAAAATAGCAAAAGCCGACGCAGCAAAACATTTTATCAGTAAAAACTGAGTAAGATTATACCACAACACGTAAAAACAGAGTTTTTGGCTAACACGAGAATATACACAATAATAATAAGCAGTAACCACATTTTTATTCTTTTATTTAGTTGAGGCATATCCACGAGCCCCAACAGGTTCGATGTGGTTACTGCTACGGGATATCACAGTCCATCCCGATTCTCCCTAAAAGAATTAGTGAGACCTTAAGTGTCGACACCCCTATACAGTTGTGACCTAAACATGTATAGGTAGTACTCCTAGCTTTCACAATAAATAAGAGGGTACAATGCCCTAGGGAAATCACACATAGGTGTTCCCGGCCTTAGCCTTCACACGCATCCTCTGTACACCGTTCCCAATTCTATTATCGTACAATTATTGTTCATTATTTCACGAGGGTAATGAATCACAATTTGAAATAGTGAGCACATGCTTCTCAAATCGTTCAAAATAAATCGCTAGAAGAATTCAAAGTATTGTAAAGCGGAAATAGAATTTGAAGTTTGAGATAACGCACACGAAACAACACATTTTGATATTTAAAGATGTTGTGCATATAACTTACCTGATAATGGAGAGAGATCGTCACACGCAAGCAAGCTACGTCCTAGTAATAGGGATTCCCAACGAACTGATAGTCTACGAACTCAGAATCTACAATAATTAAATAGTCCTATATTAACACAAATTCGCCACACGCCAATTCACAATTAAAATGTCCTATGTGGATGCAAGTGCAAATCCCCATACTCCCCCAAACAAATTATATTTTACTGGCTATAAATAACAAGTTAGAAAATTTATAATTAATCAGAAAGCAGTGGTTGCAGTTATAAAATAATTTAAATAAATAAAATTTATATTAATAAAAGAAATGTTTAGGTGAAAAGAGTGTTATTTTGCGATATACGCATAACATAATAATAATAAAAATAATAATTTTACACTTACATTTTTCAAATACCGCTTATAAAGATACTAATTCCTCCTAATTAATAAATACTAATATCTAAAAAAAACATACTACAATATAAACATAATACATATGCCAAAATATTAGTTTAGTAGTTATAATGGAATAGATGTTGTTTAGTAAACGGTAGGGGTAACTGATAATGTTTACAAAAACACAAGGGTATTAGTTGTAGTTTGTGAGAACCCTACACATACAAACACCAACGGGTTCATCAGACCTTCTCCTCAAAATTTTCAACCTAACCACTGTAAATCAAAAGCTACAACACCAAATTCCTCCCACTAAAAGCTTTCAAGAGATCATGGAAGGAATGGAATATGAAACAGATTTCAAAATAGATAGTTGTGGGCGTTACCGATTGAGGAACGAACAAGCGGCGAGGACGGCGGCGAAACGATGGCGGTGATGTTGCTGGTGCTACTGGGTTCAGTGGAGAGGGAAGATAGAGGACGACGACGGAGGAAAAAGGACGACGCAGAGGCGGCGGCATCGGAGGAGGACGGCGGCGTTGGGCAGCGCTGGGTTGTTTCCCGGCGGGTCCTTCTCGGAAACGGGTCCGGCCTCCTTTGGGGTGAAATCGCCGCTGGTTGCGGCTCGGTTTGGTGGTAGCTGGGTCGCTGGAGAGAGGCGACCGTGATGTTGGTGGGTTCAACGGCAATAATGTAGGAAGTGAGTGGCGGTGATGGTCGGCGGTGAAACAGGGCAGTGAAGTGAAGTGAAATGGGTTTGATGCTTTGTGAGTGAAATTGTGAGAGAAAGAGAGGGATGGGTTGATTTGTTTGACTAAGTTTTGAATTGGCATTGATTTGGATGAGAATTAGAGGGGATTTGATTAGGGGGAAATCACCGGAATTGTTGGAGATGAACAATCTGTTCATCAAAATGGAATGGGGAAGAAGATGAGGTGAAATGTTATGGTGTGGCGGGCACACAGTGTGGCGCGGTGATTCGCTACGTAAAAACTAAATAAAAACTACATTTTTTGACACGTTATAAACGTTACCTGACCCGCTACACTTCACTAACAATTGTACACAATCTAACTAAAAATGTCATCTTAGAAGAATATACTTTCGATAAAAATATATATATATATAAAATAATAATTACAACATACTAGTAATATTAATATGTAATTGGAAAAAAGATTATTTTCTAAGAACAAAAAATATTTTTGATAAAACTACTCTTTGCTAATAATAATAATAATGATAATAATAATCATAACAATAATAATAATGTAAAAAGAAGAAAACTATTTAATAAAAGGAAATAACTTTTATGACCTCAAATAACGGCCCGAAATATTCGCTATACTCCCAAAAATACCCCCTAAAAATATCGGGGTATTACATCACATCTCCCTTAAAACAAAGCTTCATCCCCGAAGCTTAAGGTAACACGAATCTTCCAATGCAAGTATGCAGTTCTAATGTGCACATATAACAAGACAAAGCAGGTAATCAAATGCAGGGCTGTTAAATCACATCTCCCTTAAAAGGAGTGGCGTCCCCGTCACTCGAATCAAATTTGGTCGAAGAGGTATGGGTAAGGGAGAGATCAAGTTCGACAGGCTCGCAAACAAGGATATGACTCGGGTCAGGAACATCAGCTTTGAGTTTGGATCATGAAAAACGTTATGGAGTCTACCCAATACAAACGCTGAAGGATATGATGACGTCAGCACATGTGTTAACATTACCTAATTAAGGATGGGAATTTTAAGTCCATAGCGATGCATTCAAGCCTGGTCTAGGATGTGTTTTAATGGAAAGAAAAACTGGCAAGGTGATCACTTATGCTTCTAGGCAACAAAAGTCTTATGAGAAGAATTACCCTGCTCATGATTTGGAGTTGGCAGCCAAAGTGTTTGCACTGAAGATTAGGAGACATTATATCAAAGGTACGACTTGTAAGATCTTTATAGATGACAAGAGCCTGAAGAGCATATTCACCCAGAAGGAGTTGAATATGTGCCAAAGAAGGTTGCTAGAGTTAGTGAAGGGCTACGACATCAAGGTCGAATACCACACGAAGGAAAAACTAATGTAGTGGCGGATGCATTGAGCTGAAAGACGAATCATACGGTAAAAACAATGTGGGGTTTGCCAATTAAGCTTTGCGTAGAGTTTTGAACGCTAGAGATTTGAGTTTGCATGAAGGTAACCACGAGTAACATGCTGTGTAATTTGACGATAGTACCAAAAAAAAAAATGTGGAGATTAAGGAAGCATAGGAAGATGATGCTTTACTGCAAAATATCAAGGGAAATATCAACAAAGTTGAAGCACTCGATTTGTGAAGGGAAAATGATAGAGTGAAATTCAAGGAAGGATGGTGTGTACCAATGAGATGCGCAGACGTTAAGAGAAGATTATGAAGGGGAACTCGTGACACACCATACTCGATACATCCGGAATGAGACAAGTTGTACAAGGATCTGAAGAAAGACCTTTGGTGGAAATGTATGAATAAGGAAGTAGCTGACTTTGTCATGAGGAACTTTCGGTGCTTGACTTGTCAAAAGATCAAGTTCGAGCACAAGAGATCAGGTTGAAGATACCGGTATGGAAATGGAATTCCATCTCGATGAAATTTGTTACACCTTTACCTGTTTCAATGAATGGGTTGAACCAGATATGGATGGTAGTCGATAGACTGAACAAGACAGCAAGATTCATTCCGTGAGGAACACGTGGAATATGGAAAAGATGGAAGACGCATACATCAAGAATGTGGTAAGACTACACGGAGTACTTAGCTCGAATATTTCAGATAGAGATTCAAACTTCATATCACATTTCTGGAAGGAGTTACGAAAGAGCATGGGTACCGAGCTAAGGTTCAGCACGACATTTCTCTACGGGTGGACAGACCGAAAGGAAGAGTCATACGTTGGAATACATGGAATGAGCTGGCATTTTGGACTTTGAAGATTCATGGGTGGACGAATTACCACTTATCGAATTTTCTTATGACAAGAGCTACCATGATAGCTAGGGGGTGGCATCCTATGAAGCATTGCACGAAAGGAAGTGTAGGACACCAGTGTGTTAAGGCGACAACAGCGAGACGATTATTCTTGGAAAACAAATGATCGAGGACTCGACAAACCAGATTCAGATGATTCAGCAAAGGATGAAGGCAGTCCGTGATCGACAAGAGACTTGAGAGGATTTCAAGAAAAGGTCATTGAAGTTTAAGAATGGCGACAAAGTTTTCATGATGGTTTCACCTGCAAAAGGGTTATGTGTTTTAAACAGAAAGGAAAACTGAGTCACAAGTTTATCGGTCAATACGAAGTACTGGATCGTATAGGAGAGGTTCGTAAGTCTTCACATCTGAGAGGATGGTTAGGGTTGACACTAGTTGGAATTTGGGTCCACTGGTTATACCCCTATAGGATAGACGTTCGCCTTTCAGGTCCATTATCTAACTTTTGGTTGGCACACTCTATGGTTGCTTCGTTTTTGCTAAGCCAGTCCATACTTAAGATGATGTCTAGGTTATCAAGATCGAAAAGAATCAAATAAGAAGGTAGTTTGGCCCTTTAGACTTCTAGGTTGACTTCAAGTTATATGGTATTACTAGATATGACTTCTCCGCTAAGCGCGGAGATGAAGATAGATATTGGGGTAGGAGTGGTAAGTCTGTCTTCTTAGCAAGGTAGATGCTATGAAGGAAAATGTTGCTCCAGGTAGAAAAGAATCTACTTCAGTACACATACATGCACCAAATAAGTTTAAACACTTAAACATTTATTAATCCAGCCATCAAATAATCCACATGAAAATTTAAATGATAGAAGAAACAACTCAATCCCAAAAGTAAATATCAAAACATAAAGTAAGCTAAGCGTTCACTCTCGTGATAAAGGGAAAGCAATAAATGATAACCCTAAGGGTGGGATGGGCGTGGAACTACTCCTCATCGTCAGTTTTGAACATAAACTCGATTTCAGCGGCGTCAATCTCAATCTCTTCCGCTTCGTTGACTTCTTCACGCTCAATATCGTCGATCTCGTCAATCTCGTCCATGTCAGCATCCCAATCTACAAATTCTTCCTGTCCCTCCTCATTTTGGTTTCCACCTTGATCATGTTCATCCCCTAGGTTTTCATCCAAGTCCATATTTTCTTGGTCATCTTCCATTTCCAGTGCTTCTCCATCTTCACCTTCCTGGTTCTCGGCGTCCTGCGCTTGCTGTGCTGCCTCGTGTTGTATGGCTTGAGCTGCTAATGCCTCCATATGTCCCTGAATCTCGAGTGGGTTAATCTCAAAGATGTTATACTCACGGTGCTTGTACCTAGACTCATTAGGTACAGCTTCCCCCCACGCATTCCAAACTAGCACATCACGATACTCGTGCCTCAGGTTTATCCAAGGGTGTACATCTGGCAATCTTCGGAGTATGAAATGGAAAATGGTTAACGGGTGACTATGTATAGCATCAATATGGCCCCATGCAATGCAAATATCTCCCACATATGCGCAGTACTGAGCTATGGTCTCCTGCTCGGGTTGGTACGTTACTAGCTCTGGTCGGTGTATAGCAGCGAGGTCCATAGGGGCGGGGATAGGCTGTCTATTTGCTCCATATATCTCAGGAATTGGTTCGGGTACTTCCTCTTCTTCGGGAATCTCTTCCTCTTGTGCTTGTTCCTCTTCCTCCGGCTCCTCCTCTTCCGGATCGGAATCGGGCTCCTCGTCGGACTCTTCCTCTTCAGGATCGGAATCGGGTTCGTAGTCAAACTCTTCTCCTTCCTTTTCTATTGGTTCTTCTTCGGGCTCCTTCACTTTGTCTAGACGTTTCGCTGCTTCTTCCAAATCTTGGCGTAAGACTTTTGTGCTAAATATGTAATGGTCCTCTACCTTCCATCCGTCCTCATTGGGAACAAACTTTCTGTCTTCGTTCTCATGTACTAAACCCTCATAATCCTCCTTCACCCACAACCATGGTTGGGTATTAGGGAGTCCGTTTAGAAGGCAATGTCCTATCATGAGAGGGTGCTGGAAGCGGTCATCCCCAAGGTTCGAGAAACTCCAGTCATTACACTGGGTCGTTACTCGGATATAGTACTCGGTAAGGGTCTCTTGGCCCTCCAGGTAGATCATGAGTAGGGGTGAGTCTTCCGGCTGAAATACATGCTGGATGTATGAAGGGTGAGCAGGGGCGTGTGGTTTGGCCATCTGAAAGAAGAAAAGAGAAGTCTCAGAAATGTTCTAAAACCACGTATGCACACATTACTCGACAAAAATAAACTTAAAGAAGTCAAAGCAAGTATGTAACATGGATAACTAACAAATTAACAAGTTGCATCATCATGGCAATTTATCCCATCACAATTAACAGGAATTTTCAGATAATCATACAACACGCTAGGAAAAATTAAACCACGGTTAAGCTAACCCACATCCCCGGCTAGTTTAGTTTTAATTTCCAGTTTTAGTTGTCCTATGTCCATTTTAAATTTTGAAAAGTTTCCAATTATAATTAATCTTTATTTAAAGGAAATCCAAAAGTCGAACTAGCGTTGGAACCGTCGGCTCTGATACCAACTGAAACAACCCGGATCCTACGGTTCCTGCTAGTACAACTTAACGATAATCCAAAGAATACTTTATTAAAATAAAAGGAGGAAACCTCCAAACAAAAATAATAAAACATTGTTTGAATCCAAAAGAACATATACTAAAATAAGTTTGCTAGTCAATTCTACTCTTTAACTCGTGCGCGCGTTCCACCCCTGCTAGCTTATTCATAACCTGTCGTTTTAAAATAGCAAAAGCCGACGCAGCAAAACATTTTATCAGTAAAAACTGAGTAAGAATATACCACAACACGTAAAACAGAGTTTTTGGCTAACACGAGGATAAACGCAGAAAGATAAGCAGTAACCACATTTTATTCTTTTATTTGGTTGAGGCATAACACGAGCCTCGACAGGTTCGGTGTGGACAGAGAGGTCACGATGGAATAATAATAAAGTAGGGTACTTCTACGGGATATCACAGTCCATCCCGATTCTCCCTAAAAGAACTAGTGAGACCTTAAGTGTCAACACCCCTATACAGTTGTGACCTAAACATGTATAGGTAGTACTCCTAGTTTTCACAATAAATAAGAGGGTACAATGCCCTAGGGAAATCACACGTAGGTGTTCCCGGCCTTAGCCTTCACACGCATCCTCTGTACACCGTTCCTAATTCTATTATCGTACAATTATTGTTCGAGATTCCACGGGAGTAATAAATCACAATTTTAAATAGTGATCACATGCTTCTCAAATCGTTCGAAATAAAACGCTAGAAGATTTCAAAGTATTGTAAAGCGGAAATTGAATTTACAGTTTGAGATAACGCACACGAAACAGCACATTTTGACATTTAAAGATGTTGTGCATATAACTTACCTAATAATGGAGAGAGATACACACACAAGCAAGTACGGAAGCTAGTAGTAGGGTCCTCAACGAATTTGTCTCCTACGAATTCTGAATCTACAATAATCACATAATCCTATATTAACACATTTTCATCCATACAACAAATTAAAATAAAATGTCCTATATTAATGCAAATGAACCCCAAATAATCCCGCAAACAAATTATATTTTAGTAGGGAAACAGTTTATAATTATAAACAAGAATTGGAAAAGTGAATGTTTAATTTAAGAGTATAGAATACTTATTTGATTTATGAAAGTAACCTTATATAATACTAGGTAGCTATTTTTAATTTAAATTCTAGGTTAATAAAAGGGAAATTTTCATTAAAATCTAGAACTAACTTTATTTTAAAAAAATCGTATTAATGAAAACGATGTTATAAGGAGACAAGAGTAATAATTTCCGATATTTGCAAAAACGTGACTAATTAGTCGATAGGAAAAACATAATATAACATTATACTTATATTTTCCACAAAGAAATCCATTTTAACATTTATTAAGAAATATATTTATTTTCATAAAGTGTCAAGTTCTTATATTTCGTAACGTACTTATAAAAATGCCGGTTTACATTGTAAAATAACTAAAACTACACTTAGTTGTCAAATGAAGTAAAAACAGCCCTCAAGTTTCTGAAAGTGCACAACAACCCCCCAACAGATTCAGATCATACAAAAGCCTACCTCCAACGTGTGTGAAAATACACTTTTACACCCCCTGATTCACAATCAAAACCAACCCCGTTATTTAACTTCCCCAAAATTAGTCAAGGTAAAATACAATTTTTTTATATAAAAATATGTTTTATAGAACTAACTTTTATTATTATACAAAAACATACCATACTAAATTGATGTTTATTAACTTATTTCGTATGCATAAAAATAATATTTTAACTTAATCATGTTATCATCTCACAAAATATCAAACTTAACAATTCTATTGAGTAAAAGCATATACACACACACACATATATATATATAAGTATGTATAGTTAAAAAAATAAATAACAACCTAAAGGAACTACTGCTACTACTACTACTCTTTATTACATTAACATAATGATATTACTACTTCCCCTACTACTCCTTAACCACAAGACACCACAGACCACAAATACACCCACGCACACACCTACACACACCCCAACTACTAATCTATGCATGGTTACATAATCAAAATGAACAAAACGAAAATGGGGGGTTTGGGTGTTTACCAATTGGTGGACAAGAACCACAGATGAGACCGTGGTGATGGAAGACGATGGTGGCGACGGAACGATGGTGGCTATCCGCTGCCGCTTGGGTTCGTCGGAAAATAGGGAGACGGACGGGGGAGAGAGGCGGCGCGTCGGAGCAACAAACGGGAGCAGGGGAGTTTCGCCGGAGAGCTTCGATCGCCGTCAATGGCGATGGGCTGGGTTCTCTCGGCAAATAGAGCAGCGAGAGGGAGAGAGAGACAGAGTGCGAGAACGTGCGACAGAGGGGGAGGGAGAGAGAGAGAGTTGTGTGGGTTTGTACTTGGGTGAAAGTCGATAGAAATCAACGGGGAATTTTTCCGGGTTCAAATTGGAAGGATTGGACCTTTGACATGAATTGACGAATCGGGGCGGAAATTGGGTAAGAAGGATGTCAAATTGGCATGTTTCCATGGTGGGTGTCGCCGGAAAACATGGGAAGTAAAGCTCCCCTGTTCCAAATTGGAAATGTGGAGAAGATGATGTGGAGGGTTTATGGTGTGGCGGTCGTACCACACTACGCGGTGGTTTGCTACGCAATACTAATTAAAAGTTACACTTTGGGACACGTTAAAAATGTTACAGACCCGCTACACTTCACTAATAGTTATACCCACAACTAATTAAAAAGTCATCTTACAAAAAAAAAATACTTTTGACAAAAAAAATAAAATAATAATAATGATAACACTAATAATAATAATAATAATAATAATAATAATGATAACAATAACAATGATAATTGTAATAATAATAACTATGTGCTTGGAAGAAGGATTATTTATTAAAAGAAACATACTTTTTAATAATAATAATAATAATAATAATAATAATAATAATAATAATAATAATAATAATAATAATAATAATAATAATAATAATAATAATAATGTAATAAGTAACTATTTAGCAAAGAGGAATTTACTTTTATAATTTCAGATAACGGCCTGAAATGTTTACAAACTACTAAAAATACCCCCTAAAATATCGGGGTATTACATCACATCTCCCTTAAAACAAAGCTTCGTCCCCGAAGCTTAAGGTAAAACGAATCTCCCAATGCAAGTATAAAGCAAGTCTCCCAATGCAGGTGTGCAGTTATAATGTGCACATATAACAAGACAACGCGGGTAGTTACATGCATGGCTGTTAAATCACATCTCCCTTAAAAGGAGTGACGTCCCCGTCACTCGACTCATACGGTCGAAGAGGTGTGGGTAATAGAGAGATCGAGTTCGACAGGCTCGAAATCAAGGATATGACTCGGGTTAGGAAAATAAGCTTTGAGTTGGCGCCAGCACTTGCTACACATGCTAAAGGACAGGTTGACGTCATCATGTGAACGTTAATTACTGATGGAGGAGAATTTGATGTCTAAAGCGATGCGTCCAAGCATGGGTTAGGATGTGTTCTAATGCAAAAAGGTAAAGTGATTGATTATGTTTCTAGGCAATTAAAGTCTTATGAGGAGAAACATCCTATTCATGATTTGGAGTTGGCAGCCAAGGTGTTTGCACTGAAGATCTGGAGGCATTATCTCAACAGTAGGACTTGCAAAAATATACATATCACAAGAGCTCGAAGTACATATTAACCCAAAAGGAGTTGAATATGCGACAAGGAAGGTGGTTAGAATTGTTGAAGGACTATAGCGTTAATATCCAATACCACGAAAGAAAAGCCAATGTAGTAGTGGATGCATTGAGTTGAAATACGATTTATATGGTAAAATCAATGTGGGTTTTGCCAATTCAGCTTTGCAAAGAGTTTCGAAGGCTAGAGATTTGAGTTTGCATGAAGAGAACCACGAGTAACATGTAATACCCCGATATTTTCGGGGGTATTTAAGGGAGTTTAATGAATTCTTCGGACCGTTATTTGAAGTTACAAAAGTTGTTTTCATTCACTAAAAGTTGTTTTTCATTATTATTATTATTATTATTATTATTATTATTATTATTATTATTATTATTATTATTATTGTTATTGTTATTATTATTATTATTATTATTATTATTATTATTATTATTATTATTATTTTATCAAAAGTTGTTTTCCATTATTATTATTATTAGTATTATTATTATTATTATTAGTATTATTATTATTATTATTATTTATATTTTATCAAAAGTTCTTTTTTTATATTTTTAAGATGTCTTTTTTTTTATAGTTAGTTGGGTGTAAATTAGTGGGTGAAGTGTAGTGGGTCGTGTAACGTTGTAGCATGACCAAAACGTGTCTTTTTAATAACTTTTACGTAACCAACCACCGCGTCATACTGTGTGCCCGCAACACCCTAACCTTCCTCCTTCATCCTCTACCTCATCTCCATCTTTTGCAGAGAACTCTCTGCTCCTGAAAATCCGGCGACCACCCATAGCAAGAGCCAATAATTTTGACCTCCTCTTTGTCACTTTTCCGTCCTGATTCACCCAAATCGCGTTATGGATCGAATACACACTCCGAGCAATCAATTTCGTCAAAGTTTCATCCCCAAATCAAGTCCGGAAATCACTCCGATTTCCGATCGGATTCAACCCAGCTCTCCTCCCTCTCTTTCAATCCTCTCTCACCCTCTGTCTCTCTCTCGCTCACACTCTCTCAGTCTCTCTATCGCACCCTCCGCCCCTCTCTCTCCGTTCTCTGTCGAAGCCGCCGAAGCAGACCCGAGCCGACGGACCCAGGCCGCCCGACGCCGCCGCCCTCTGCGCTGTCGTCCCTCTGCGTCACCGAACCACCCGACGCCGCCTTCCCCTGCTTCGTCCGCCATCACCACCACCGTTGCCTCCCTCTCTTCCGACGAACCCAGCGACGACCGGAAAACCCTCACCGCTGCCGCCTCCTCTTCGTCTATTTCAGACGGTAAACACCCCAAAACTTCATTTCAAATTCCAATTTACCACTTGACTTGGAGTCTTCGATCAATCTATGTTTTGTGATGTTGATTGGGGGGAACAATGTTACAGTTGGGGTTTTGTTTGAGAAGAAACTGAGTTTGTTTGTTTGTAAAAAGGGGGGGTGCAAAAGTGTATTTTTGTGACACTGTTGGGGTGACGTTTGCAAGATATAACTCTGAATGGTGTGTTATTGCCTTTACACTAATTTGTTTTACTTTAATAAATAATCTAAGTTTCTTTTTAGCATAGTAAAAATTAGTATTTCTTATATGTATATATATTTATCAAATGTAAGTTAATGATCCTTTTCAAAAAAAAAATATGCAACTTTATAATCAAATTAAAATAGTATTTTATAAGTGTATATTATTTATACTACATTTTCTTAAACAACTAAATAATCATGTTTCCGATTTATTGCCAAAATAAATTCTTTTCACTTATAACATGGTTTCGTTAATATAATTTTATAATAAGAATAGTTAAGCTTTAACTATAGTTTAAGCTCCCATTTTCATTTATCTAAACTTTAAATTAATATAGCTATCATTGTGTATATAATTCTACCTTAGTAATTAAATAAATATTCTAGAGAATCAAATAAAGTTTTCTTTACCTCAATTGTTACTTTTATAATTATAAGCCACTATTTTTTATTTAATGTGTATTCTAAACGTGTAATTATAGCTATTATAATATATTTTTGTTTGGGGAATTTATTGGGGATTTCACTTGCATTTCATATAGGACAATTTAATTGCAATTTGTTCTGTGATGTATATGTGTTAATATAGGATTATGTGATTATTGTAGATACCGAGTTCGTAGGAGGCGAGTTCATCGAGGACCCCTACTACTAGTTCAGTGCTAGCTTGTGAGTGTGAAGTTCTCACCTCATTTCCAGGTAAGTTTATGCGCACAATACTTTAACTATCAAAATGTGTCTTGGCGTGTGTTACTCGTGTTTCGAACAACTACTTTTAGGTCTAAAATTTTGAGAATCTCTCTCTTGCAAATATTCTTTTTTAAAGATATGTGGTTACTTCCGAATTTCGAACGGATGTTTCTAAAATGATCTTGTGGAATATAAATGAACGATAAATGATATGGGGCGATGTACAGAGGATGTGTGTGAAGGCTACGGTCGGAGGCGCACGTGAGACGACCTCCTAGGGTTTCATACCCTACCCTATACGGGTTTATAAAATTATGAAAGCTATAGATTACTACCTATGCATGTGTGGGTCACAACTGTATAGGGGTGTCGATACTTAAGGTCCTTTAGCTATGTGATGGGCGGGGTAGTGTCGGGCTACCTACAAACGCTCTGGATGAATTGGGATGGACTGTGATATCCCAAGAGGTACCTGTGTGATGATATTATTGCATCGTGACCTCTCTGTGGGCATTCGTTACCCGCTGGGCTCTAATACGCCTCAGCTCAACTAATAAGTTAAAATGTGGAATCTCTTCAATTACATTCTTTTCATTATTTCAGCCAAAATTCTGTTTTACATATTGTGGTATATTACTTACTCAGTTTTTACTGATAAATGTTTTTCTGCGTCGGCTTTTGCCATTTGAAAACCCGCAGGTTATGAATAAAGGTGGGGGAACGCGCACACGTAGCTGAAGGAAAATAACAAGCTAGGAATCACCTAGTTAAATTGTCAGCATTAGCTGTATTTTGAGAATTCAAACTTTGTCATCGCTGTTTCTTTTAAAACTTTGTTGGAGGTTTCTCCTCTCTTTTCAATAAAGTACTTTTAGATATCGTTAAGTTGTACTAGCAAGGAACCGTAGGTTCCGGGTTGTTTCACTCATGGCTCCACATGTACAAGAAGGCAAACATTTATAGTTGGACATCTCATCCCAGAGAGTTCTAATTTTTGTATAATAGCTAGTAACATTCATATCTCCTTGTTTGAGAGAAGAAATCTTACTAAATAATTGATATATTCTAGGTTTGTTCTGCTGAGCAAATCGCTCTTGTAGATCTACCCATATTTCTCTAAAAGTGGCTCTATAAACCACACTACTACCAATTTCCTTTGAGACAGAATTAAGAATCCAAGAGATTACCATGCTGTCACAGCGATTCCAGAGAGAGAATTCAGAAGATCCAGGAGCTGGAAAGGGTAGAGATCCATCAACAAACACCAATTTGTGTTTAGCCATGAGAGCCACCTTCATAGCTCGAACCCAGGGGTAATAGTTTTCCCCTGTTAAGATTTGGCTGACAAGAAGATGACCAGGGTTATCACCAGCAGATAAGAAGTATGGAGAAGTATAATCGACCGTTCCTACAACGGTGGACGGATTTGGAAGCGCCATAGAAGGCGACGAAGAGAAAGAAAACAGATAGAAAGGGGATAGATCCGAAGAAGAAAATCGGCAACTAAATTGAAATCAATCAGCAGCCTCGGTAACCTGGCTCTGATACCATATTGAAATCACAACATATATCAACCGAATTGAAAATAAATCAATCGGATATGAGAACAAAATGAAGAAGATGAAGTTTTCTTCATAGCTAATTCATCATCAACCGAATGATGATATAGTGCAGTTTGTTACAGCAGAAAACAAAAGGACCAATCGCTGTGTGACAGCTGTCCAAATGTGCAACGGAAGGAAAAACAAAAAAATTAAAAGAGAACGACACCGTTCAACATCAACGGCTGAGATTAGAAGAAAAAGAAAACAAATCTAACGGCAGCTGTTGCTTGTTGCTTCATGTCATCAGTTTGGCATTGCTTTCATTTTTGTCCAATCTTGAAGATCAAATCACCAACATTTCTGCTATAATTCTAATGGTATTGAGGGGCACCATGACAAGCATACAACTACTAACTCTCCTGGCAAAACTCTTGAAAGAACTTCAGTAGGGGCACTAACATAAAATTCAACTATTTTTTCCCTTTTTTTCTTTTGAGGGAAGTGTTGGATGGATCAAACTCAAAGAAAAAAAAAATTCCAATGCACTATTCACGAGTGACTTTGACCAGATGACTTGGTTAGCAAAACGGTGCAAGAATTTGATGATTTTTTTCTTGGTGTTGGTGATTTGGTTAGAAAACAATGAAAAAATTCGGTAATCTTTTCAAAGTGACCATAAAATGTCAACTGGAATGAACCTAGAGAAACAGAGTTAATATGTTGGATCTTGGATCGCATAGCTCAGCCACCATTACAGTTGGAACATAGTCTCTTTTGTTTCTAAATTATCCCAACGTTTTGCCGTCTGTTTTTCTTAGTCCCACTACTTCTCAAACTAACACATAAAGTGCTTCCCGTATATGCTTTTGTTTGGTGGAATCTACTGGATGCACAATAGTTGAGAAGCAGAAAAATGACAAAGTTGACCATTTACAATAAGCTTAATTGATCATCAGTCATATTGGATGGGACTTGGAAGGTAATCCTTCCAACCAACTAAACAACTATGCTGATCACAGAGAAATGATCCAGGCAGGTTGATACATTAGTGTTATCTATCACTATACCCAAAAAAAATATCGTGATAAGCACTTAGAGAAGCTAATCAAAGATTAATTAAAGAATAGAGTAGTGCAATTTTGTTTCTTTAGCCAGGTGAAACAACTTCTCCCGTAATCCAGGTTCATTTGACCTTTGATTAGCATAACAGTTTCTCCAAGTGTTCATTTCCTTCTTCAAATTAATAATGGGAGCAGTGAGCACCGCGACATCCACTAGAAGCAGAAATTTTACTCTCTTATCAATAAGAAACCATTAATTGTACGTTAAGCTAATCACTACGGAGTACTAATATTTTTATCTTAAAGTCAACTCTGAAGTTGTGATAATTAAAAAGACTTGCTTTCCATCTGGCATTAACTATTTTGTTTCAGAATGGCTGAGATAATAAATGTTGTTCATACCTACTGAGAAATCAATCAGTTAACCAGAGGCAGTAACTAAATAAATGAGGACGTGATTTAATCGCTTGCCTCACCACTATGCTTGTCAATGGGTCGGTCCCGACCCGGAACCGACTCGGAACCGTCCCGGCCCGAAATGCAAATGACCTGTACCGACAGGACCAAACCCGGGGCAAAAACCAAACAGTTGGCCTGGTTTTAATTCTCCCAGTATTGTCGTGCATGTTCAAACACATTGATCTGTTCTAGTCACATAATTTGACATGACATGACATGCATGATAATATTGAACGCTAATCCTTCATCAATTCGGCCAGAAACATAAGCTTTGACATGTGTAACCTATAGTCCTAGATGAACCGTAGACAAAATTTGTCTATCTGATACTGTATCAAATGAAAAATAGAATAGAAGACAAAAGGACCACAAAACGGAATATGCTTTTACAAATCTTGTAAAATAACCAGAAAAATAGCAACTAACTACCTGATCCACGAGGTTTGCCTCGAGTAATTGCACTTCCTGTGGTTCTTTAAATTTGTCTCCGGATCAACTTGCGAACTTGGGATGCGTCTCACATACTGTTCCTAGCTCCTGAAATGATGTCTTGCCATTATATATATTTTTTTAGGGAACTAGACATTAAATTTTGACTCTTGTTAATGTTATAGTGATATGGATTGTTTTTGTATTGATCTACTTATACAACCTCATCACTTTGAATGAATGAAATTGAGCAAATTGATAAACAACCTGAACACTGACTAATACTTAGTTTCTGACAAAAAGCTCTCAAGGGAAACGCATCAAAAAAAAATGATTTGTGATGAATCTATGTCTTCCTACTCAACTTTAACTGCAAATGCTTCTCTCATTGGACCAAGAAATGTGACCCCCAAGTGAAAACAAAACCAGGGACTATCAAAAGGTTTAGGCGTGTGATCCAAGCAATTGTAGACGTGTGAGTCAACTAGCGGCATCTAGCAAATTGACAAGCCATCCATCACTCCTTTAGGTTTGAGCCAGAGACAGTATGACACTTGTTAAGTATATTTTTCTCCGAATAACCAGGAAAAAAAATCCACCCCCGGAATTTAAACAAATTTGAGACAACACCCAACAGTGAGTGGGTGCCTCCCGGATACTCCAAAATCCAATAATCATAGGGTTCATATCCGTGTAGGACACTTGGGAACACTAAGACACTTGTATGACACTCCAAAATACGTGTCACACTCCGGCAGGCGTGTCCCGGGCTGGAAACTTTTCGAGCAATAAAACATGTTAAGCCTCCTTCGCCCTAAAACAGAAGCTATCCAAAATTTTCCACTTCATCCTCTCTCATATTTATACACATAGAGAAACATGTTAAGAGTGTTGAAATATATTTTCCATACTTATCAGAGTTAATGGAGGAATAAAAATACCCCATCTGGGAGAAGTAACATTTTATAAAAGAGCATGAAATAACAGAGTTGTACCCCCACACCATTGCCACGGGGTTACCTCTAGTTCCTAAGTAATAATACATCACCATGAAAAGACATCACTCTATTATTTGTACAAAGCAATACTGCATCACCCATTCAAACCAAACAAGTATTTCCCAAGAAATACCATTCATAAGTGTGGTAGGGAGTTTAGATCAATCAGCTTGACTCCTGAACGTATCAAGTATACGGAGGAGTTCTTCTTGTTCTTTAGGCCACCTCAGCAGAATGCCGTTGAGATTGCACTGCAGGTGAACAGATAACAAATGGTTTTCGTCTCCGTGTCTGACTTTTTCATTAACGTAGGAGTAGCAGCACCCAGAGGACTCTTCCTGACGACACGTATAGCACTCAATATTAGTTGATGGAATGAGAGGACATCCCTCCTCGGAAGAACCGTTAGAGATGAATGGCCCAAACTTGATATGAATCTTCCAAATGCATCTTGGATGAATAGAATGGTCACACTCTTCACAGTGATAGAACCACATTGTGGTAATGTCTTCTTCACAAATCTCGCACACGTACTCTTCAACATCTTCAATGGAATAATATGTTAGTTTGAAGCCATGCTCCTTGTCGGATCCGTGGCTAATGGATCCAGGCAACAAAGCACAGTACGTATCAATGGTGAAATTGCAAAAGTTACATCTGAAGCCATAGCCTTGAAAATCGTTCTCACATGCATTGCACCAACTTGGCTCCACTATAAAGGTAGTGGTGAGAATGTGATTATGACCCTCATGCTTAACATAGCGCGGAAGGACAGAGCTGCTTATCTTGATAATCGGTCGATCCTCAAGACAACTCATGCCAAACCCATTACAGATGTTCTCCGATGTATCTTTGAGCATCGAGTACAATCCTTGAAAGAGCGAAGGATCCTTCAACTCTGAAGGAGACTTTAGAAGAAAGTACTTACATAGAGCACAGCTGTTGCACGGGGCAGCGAGGAATCCTTCGCATACATCACATGTTTTGTTTGGATCGAGAAACAGTGTCTTCCTGGTTTTTATTTCTAGTTCTTCGTCCTCTCCCTGGTTAATGTCCATAAAGAACAGTTTTGTCAAGGTAACAGATTCATTGGGCACTGGCAGATGAACGGCAGCAGCTAAAGCCGCCTCTGAATCAAATTCTTCCGTATCCCTAAATGATGAGGACATGTTATTTTCAGTTAATTTTCAACATAGATAATAGACATCAGAAACATTGTAACAGAGAGAAACAAATGTTATTACCTGTCGGGATCTGAGCAATTATGAGCATGGGTGAAGTATTTGCATCGAAAACAGTGGTAAGCCCAGTTATGGGGTCGGATATCTTCTCTGCAGACATGGCAATGGAAATGCTGGAAATGCTTGGTGTATTCTGGGAATGAGTCTTGGAGCGAGTAGGTAAGTTGAAGCTTGTGAGGGTGCAAATAATTTTTCTTGAACGTTGGTAGTGAAGCACAATGATGGTGTACCCAGAAACGACAAGTGGTGCATTGATAAGTTGGGCCTTCACTATCTAAATTGCAAGCACGACAAGCCAAGGATGCTTTCGTAGGTGAAGAGAACAGTGGGTGCTGGTGAAATTCATGCTTATGCAATGTCTTCATGGCACATATTGTATCTATGGTGAAGCGGCAAGAGGAAAAAGCACAAGAGTAGCTCAAGCCTTGGCAAGGTACATGGCACGCATTACACTTGGAGGAGTTGTCGTCACCTGATAGTGTCAGAGCATGGCTAGGATGAAGAGGGTGTTGCACATTCTGAGGTAGTTCTGCACAATATTTGTGTAGAAAAAAACTTCTGCATTCTTTATAATTTTTATCATTGCAATAATAGTAGGGGGCTGAAATATTCGTATCACAGATATAACATTTTTTGGATGCGGAATCAACATCAGCTCCTTCATTTACCAAGTTCAGCGGATGATCAGGATGACAAAAATGTACCATAGGTCTGAAATTCAAAGTCGTGATCATCAAAACTGTGTCTTCTTCCATTTTTTTTTTCTTATAAAATATAACTAAGCAAATAAATTAAATAGGAATATTGCAGATGAGAAAGGAAGGAATTAATACCTGCAGCTGTATGTGTGGAAGATATAACGGCATCTAGCACAGTGGTAAGCAAAATCCCCTTCTTCCATGTCCTGTTCGCACGTGTGACAATAGTTAAGCTGATCTGTGAGCTGATTTTCAGCAGGGAGAGAATGGATGAACTTAACATCATGACAGTGTAAAGGTAGTTTAACGATCCGTGATGAAACACAAACTTGGTGCACTTCGAATGGGCAGGCGGTGCAGTCATACGTCGCTGTGAACCGTTTGCTTCTGCAAACAACACAGTGGATCGGTTGACGATAACCATGAATGGGGATCAATGGGTGGGGGTGACATGTGTGGGTTATTGGGAATGACTTGAGAGCGCAGTTTAAAGGTAGGACAAAGTCATCGCATTGAGAGCATTTGTAATAGGAATAGCCATAGTCATCGCAGCAACTGCATTGTTGATAATCTCCAAGTTCATCGAGTGGGATGAGCGTGTGTCCGGGGTGAAGTTTATGCTGTATCTCCTTTGGCAAATCCAAGCATGCTTTGTGCACATTGCGTGTTCCATCTTCAGCATCACGCGTATAGAACGGAACTGATAGATCTGCTATACACATTTCACAAACTGTCTTTGTGAAATCATTTCCTACAGCTTCATCGACCAAGATCCATTTAGCATCCATCTCTCTCTCACTCAATCCCTCTCTGTAGATCTATCTGAGAAATGATCAAATCTCGATGAAACGATTTCAGACTTCTGACTCCTCCTCCCTTGTTGAACAACAGCCTTAATAATATCTGAAGTCAACTATTGAGATTTGATTTGATTAATGAAAATTAAACTTCTTTAGATATTAGTCCAGCTGGTAGGCACATGGTAACACGTTATCCCTCCCACCAACCAACCTGGAAGGTGGTACTGATTCTTGTCTCCATCCTATTCAAACCTGTTGTTCGATCACCTTTTTTGTCTTTTAGATAATGAGCCGTGCCACCTTCTAAGGCCTGGAGAAAAATCTCCCACTCCAGGCAAGCCAGCTCTCTGTGGACGTACCATTGGCTCCTCAAACCATTGACAAATTTGATTTGATTTGGATATTTTTATGATCAGGAAGGTGCGAACGAGAACGATAAATATCAAACACAAGTTCAAGTTCAGCGTGGTTCACTAAATATCACGTTACCTAACTCCACGATAGAGAACTGGACTGTCTTCTTCGTGAACCCATGTATACCCAGTTATGCCGCCAAGAAATTAAACTTTAAAGAAAAGCATGGTAAACGGATAATATCAAGAATTTATACATCAACTAGTCTTTCAAGGGCAGCAAGATCTTTTATCCGCAAGGATTTATGAGTCGCCTTCCTCAACATGGACGTTCAGTTAGCTCCTGAACCTTCTCAAAGGTCAAGGTTCCAATAGCCAAAGACATCAAGTAATCATAATCATGATCCAATAGGCAGCCTTCACTTCATCATCTTTGTTTTCTTTGGGAATAGACTAAAACATTTTATCAAAATTGTGTACTCATTACATCAACACGGCAAACGCCTTCTGTTGGGTTTAGTTTTGATTCAAATGTTGAAGCTGAAATTTCGCCAAACAAAAGCTATGAAGATTTGTTAGAATTGTGATCCGAACACAATTCATTGAAGTGGCAAAGTCCTACTATGACTTTGCGATTGAAGCTAGCAAAGTACATTGTACTTGGACGACAATGTACTTGGACATCTTTGTTAGCTTTAGTTGGTAGTCTTCTTATTTATTTAGGAAACAATATTGGATAGATACACTCCTAGTTTGTCTAAGACTCGTTTTGATCATAGCTTTGGCCCCAAGTCTTGTACTAGTATATAAATAGATGCTAGGGTCAAGACTTTTGGTGTGTGTGATTGTAATTGGGTTGGCTTTCTCTCATCAATAAATTGGTTGGTTTGGCTATGGATTAGCTAGTCTCAAAACTAGTGAACCACGTTAAATTTCTTGTGTTATTGATCTTGCTTTTGTTTTTTGCTTTCTCCTGTTTCTCGCGTATCGGATTCCTAACAAGTGGTATCAGAGCCAGGTTCGTTGAGTCTCAAGAGAAGCAATGGCGAGTTCGTGATTAAGATCTGTCGGGTTTGATGGGAAGATTGGGTTTTCCGCTGGTTGGCCTCTGAAAAAGAGGGTGCAAGCACACCAAGCCTTTGTTGGGAGGCTATCGAGTTCCTTGTTGGGGGAGCTATCAGGCTCTTGTTGTGGAGCATCAAAATTGTGGATCTAGTTTTAGTACATCCGGCACGCTTTCGATTCCGTCATGCGTCAATCGATATGGCGTGCTCAACCCGGCGAGTGATCTGGATCTATATCTGGATTTGGCAGCTAAGAGGATTCAAGTCTAGGTGGAGGCGGCTTGAATCAACTAGAGAATTGAGGGAGAAACATCATGGGAAAAGGGAGTGTCCCAAGAATCGTGCACCTGGAGATCTCGCTTCGGGGGGAGGAGGAGGGACGCTCGAGGACGATGAAACTCTCTAGGCCGCTCGGGGGCGGTTCGGGCTCCGGACATGGAGCATGGGCACGTGTTATTGGGCACGTGGATTGGTGGCGTGTTATCGTGCACGTATCGGTTGGTGGCGCGATTGGATCTTGGATTGACGCGCTTCGGTTATTGGTTTTGCGCATTGGTGCGGGTGGCGGTGCAAATTGTCATGACATAGTTTGAAAGACACTTTGTTGCGAAGTGTCATTGGCGCAACATTGGGTTATGCATTAGTCATGGTGCATTGAAGAGGCGTTTGTTGGGACGCATTGGGAGTGTGTTGAAATTCCGCAAATTGGGAATACACTCGGGTTGGGTTTGTTGGATTGATGAGAAGAATTGGTTCGGTAGCTATGGGGTTTGAATCAAGGGGGAGGTTTAGTTTTGATTCAAATGTTGAAGGTGAAATTTCGCCAAACAAAAGCTATGAAGATTTGTTAGAATTGTGATCCAAACACAATTCATTGAAGTGGCAAAGTCCTACTATGACTTTGCGATTGAAGCTAGCAAAGTACATTGTACTTGGACGACAATGTACTTGGACATCTTTGTGTTGGAATTGTGCCCTAGAGGCAATCAATTAATTGTGACATTTATGGATTTACGATTCATTATGTTATCGATATGGAGATATGTTAACATGAATGAAGTCCTTAGAATATAAGTGTTATATTCTTAAATATCCCTAGTCGATTATAATGATTAATAGGACAATCATCTATAGACTTGTATGGGGTTGGATTGATATGGAGATATCATGATCCAACACATGGGTATGCATTAGGAGTAATGGCATACTGGATTGACCCATCTCCGAGAAGGCTACATACACGTTATGTTAAGTCACAAGCGCTTCTCGCGGTGCAATGGTATTGTCATCCTTAGACTTGAAGTCGCTAGATTATCTAGTTGTGGATTATTGTGATCTTGGTAGCGTTAAACGCTACACCGTAACTGGGTAGTTATAAAGGCGTGTACTGGATATAATAAGAAGCAAGCTTAGAGATCGTAGTGGACGTAGATAGAATTTGTCCCTCCCACATAACGGGAGCAAATATCCTAGGCCACTCGAGGGATAGTGCTTATAGAATGTCTGGCCAGACTCAAATAAATCAATATGGGATATTGATGTTATTTGCACGAATAAGGCTATTCCCAGGATCGAGAAACTATGGATTGGATATACGAGTGTGACTTGTATGTCTCGTCTCCAATCCGGATATTGGGACAAAGGGATGAGACAATTACTTGCACAAGGTTTGTCATGATGACTATTCTATTTGTTGGCTAGAATGGATGTCTTGCTAGAGGCCGCTCCATATTAGTAAATTGTTACTACCAACTAAATAGAACCTATGGGGTCACACGCCATATAGGGGTGAACTAGACTTGGGAATTAATTAATTAATATGATTAATTAATTAAAAGGATCAAATCGCAACAACTTGCTAACTTAGTAGGACTAATATGCAAGTTGGACTAATCCATGTATAGACATGATTAGGATTTGCCAAGGTGGCCTAATTCATGTAGAGACATGATTAGGATTAATTTGCAAATAGAATTAATCCATGTATTGACATGATAAGGACTATTTTGCAAAAGGGACTAATCCGAACTTGAGTAGGATTGAGAGGGGTTCTTTATGTAGTAGGACAAGGAGTTGTTGGACTATATAAAGAACACTCCTAGCTTATTTTTCTCTCTACAAACATACACATCTATATGATAGAGAAGGAGAGAAAAAGGAAGGAGAGAGAGAGCAAGTCCCAAAAGAGGGCTGAACCCCCCATTGGGACCGCCCCCTACCGATCGGCCTACAAGGAGGAGCCGCCCCACCTTGGTGCTCCATTGTTGCGTGATTCTTCTTCCTCTTCCTCTTTCCGGGCTAGCACCAAGGATTGGAAGATTTAGATCTCACCTCTAGGCGTGGATCAACCATAGAGACGTGACACAATTCGCGTTTGAAGTCATCAAAGGAGAACCCTAAGGTGTGTTATTGATTTCTTCCCTTACCATCGTTATGTCTCTTGACTTGTGATCCTTGAAGGGTTTTGTATGGTTTTATGATTGTTTGTGTTTCCGTTGCGCATCCATGAATCAAAACCCTACACTTTGTTAGCTTTAATTGGTAGTCTCCTTATTTGTTTAGGAAACAATATTGGATAGATACACTCCTAGTTTGTCTAGGACCTGTTTTGATCATAGCTTTGGCCCCAAGTCTTGTACTAGTAAAAAAAAGATTAATTTCGCGTTTTATGATCAATCGTTCTTTAATGGATGTTCTAACCTGATGTTATTGTTATAAAAAAAAGGTGCATGTTTAGTTGCTTTTGTTGCCTGGAATGCAATGGTTGATGTAACATTTTATAGCCTGAGTTTAGTCAAAAACAATTATACACATATACTAGACATATACTTATCTCGCCATGTAGTTATGTGGACCAACTTTTTATGTTATCTCAATTACTTTGTTGTGAAGTTTTCTAAGCTTAGTCACTAACTTTTGAGTGGCAGAACTCATCAAAAATAGCATGATGTGTAAATAGATGCTAGGGTCAAAACTAGTGATCCACGTTAAATTTCTTGTGTTCTTGATCTTGCTTTTGTTTTTTTGCTTTCTCCTGTTTCTCGCGTATCGGATTCCTAACACCTTCTACATGACTCCTATAAATACTTATGTACTTGTAGTTTGTGAGTGTGAAAATTAAAAGTCAAGGAATAGAACAATTCTTCTTGTCCTCTCTAGTTGAGTTGTCTTGAGTAGTCCTCTTGATTCAAACAAAGTGGTATCAGAGCTCCGGTCAAAGAGCTTGGAGAAAAGATGAATGGGTTTTTGTCTCTGAAATTGACATATACCAATTTCTGGAGATGGAAGATCGCAACACCTTTATACCTCAAGGCATGTGACTTATGGGGAGTGGTCGGAGATGAGCCAATAGACGGCATGACCCAAAGGGTCCGAGAAAAGAAAGAAGACATGGCGTTTGCCGTGTTGAAGAAGGCATTCCACCAAGAAGTGTGGATGGAGATTGGAGAAAAAAATTCCCCAAGTGAAGTTTGGTCAAGTCTCGACCATATCATCTCTAAGAATACAGATGTGGTTTTACCCATTGATTATTGGGTAAAATGCTTTGAGGAAGATGAGTGTGTGGAAGAAATACATCATGGAGATTGATGCAGGAGAAAAATGGACAATTAATTCGTCATATTAAGAAAATTTGTTTCAATCAAAACGCAGGATCAGGGGCAGAATTGAAGGATGTCGGATTTGGGCAAAATCATACATTATTTTGAGTGTAAACGACGTTCTAAAAGGAACTCGTAATAAATCACGAGCACCGCCATGATTTTGCCAAAATCGGCCATTTAAGGGTCCAAATCTACAGTTTTCTATTTTTAGTATATTTATTTAATAATTAGGATTTTGATTTGAACCCAATTTGGGTGGATATTTTTTGCTGAGTATTTTATTATGTTAGGATTATTGTTTAGCATTAATTTTAAGATTTTTACCATTTTTAAAATAATTATGATTTTTGGCTATTTAAGTCCGGCTTTTGGACTTATTTCAGCAGATTATTGAATATTGAGTTTATTTCAGAAAACTTTGTATTTTCTATGAACCCTATCACTACTAGAAAAACAGCTTGTTACGCAGTTTGAAATACGGCGGAAGATAAAACCGCCGTTTATAAAGCCCTGTCACGGCGGTTTTACATTGCCCGACGTATATTTTTTTAATTAAAGGCGATTTGTTTAAACCGCCGTATATTTGATCCCATTTACGGCGCAAATTAAGCCACCGCCCTAAGTGTACGGCGGTTATAACAATACGCCGTTAATTACACGGCGAGACCTGACTTTGCGCCGAAAATCATACGGTGGTTTTTACAAAAACCGCTTTAAACTTATTTTTTTTTTTTATTAATATACATAATCTATATTATATCTATTTATTAGATTTAATCTGGACCGTTGGCAAGAAACCTACTAGATTAGATCTTATCCGTTCAATTTCCAACCCTATCTTTATAACCTACAAACATCTCCCTTTCTGTCATCATTCTCTGTCCGCCTCCCTCTCTCTCTCTTCATCGACTCCTCCCTCTCCTCCTAACCATCTTATTCGGCCATAACAATGGAGAACCACCACCGCCAACCGATCTACTCCATCTATGTGTCTCACGATCTGTTTCTTCTCCCTCTTCTCTGTTCGATCGGGCAAGGAAGAGACCACTGCGCCATAAGCCCATCCGCTGCTGCCACCTCACTTTTCCGGCGACCCAACACTGCAGTATCTCTCCCTCTTTGTGCTTCCTTGATCGAATTCTCCCTATCTTCCACTCGATCTGTTCTTCACGTTTCATTTGATGGTTCTTGAAGTTCAATTTGAAGATCTAGACTCTGTTTTTGTCTATACTTGTTTTTGGAACACATGGTTCTTCATCTTCAAGTTGAAGATCTGGACTCTTTGTTTGAGGACAGGGATCTAGAGTTTTTATTGTGGATCACATGGTTCTTCATCTTCAAGTTGAAGATCTGTCCTCTTTGTTTGAGGACTGGATCTGGACTTATTTTTTTGGAAGATATGTTCTTCATCTTGAAGTTTAAGATCTGGACTTTTTGATTGACGATAGGGATCTGGACTTCCTTTTTTTTCTGGACGATATGTTCATCATCTTCAAGTTGCAAATCTTCTTTTAAAATGTCAATTAATTATAAAAACCATCAAATAACAAATTAATTAAAAGAAACTAATTAACAAGAAAAATTAATTAATATGTGAATACTGTTTATGTAAGGCGGTTAAGTAGAACTGACGTGCACGCAAAATTTTCTAATCAGGTTCAAGACGGTTATTGAAAAGCGCCGAAAAAAAATTAACGTTGGTTTGGGCCGCCCTATTTCTTTTAACGACGGCGTTGTTGACGTCACATTCCTAACCGCCGCAAAAACTGCCGTACTTGTTTTTAAGGCGGTTTTTGGTGGTTTTTAAGGCGGTTTTGAACCGCTGTTTCAAGCTACTTTTCTAGTAGTGTATGGAGGTTCTTTCATGATTTTCCTTCCATCTTCGTTGCTTCTTGTTGCTCCCATAAAACGCCTCGATTCAATTCGGCGTCAGTTGGTATCAGAGCTCAGAGCTCCGTGGGAAGAAGATCATCATCAACGATGGTGCGTGGACATCCTGGCGGCTGCGGGCAGGTTCCGGCCGAGGAAGCCCCCCAACGGAGACGTAACGTTCAAGACGTTATGATGATACAAGATCTGCAAAGGCAGATTGCAGACCTAACCCATGGCCTTGCGGTGCGGTATTTTCAGCGACAGGTTGCATATTTAACTCGACACTTACCGGCACGGGAATTCGAGGATTGTAATGCCTTTGATCACGACTCGCAGTGACTCGGATGAAGATGGGTTGGTTGGTACCGCCTTCGAAATGTTTTTTCTAGGTATGTTCACAAATTTTCTTGGAGAAGAGTTTGAGCTAACTTTGTTTCCGAAACAAGATTATCCTTCGCCGGTTACAAATTCATTGAAAAATTAGGAAGTGGATACATACTATGTCATCTATGATGATAGAGATGACCATTATGAATATCATGGTTATGGTGAAGTAACAAGATGTTACTTTGACTTTGTTTTTCCGAACTCGTGTTTTGATTCTAGTTGGGTGAACATGGACACATTTTTCGATCCCAAATAGAAGCTTGAAAGGGAGAATGAAGAATTCAAAACCGAAGTTTGACTACATGCTAAAATGGTGATATTGTTAAAGATGACGAAGAAAAATTATGCATTCAAGAAAGCAAAGATCAAGTGCTACACTAGTATGAAGATGGCATTGGAGACCGTGACTATTAATGGTGGTTGAGCTCACAGTGTCGCAAGGAATGTTCCATTGAAGCCCCTAAAATTCGAGGATTGTCAAATACGAAGCAACGTATGAAAAATCAAATCTAAGAGGGGGTGTTGGAAATACAAACTTGATTTTATGTTTTCTAACTATTATTACTTTGTTCTAGATATTTCCTAGTTTCTAGAAAATGACTTTTAAAGTACCATAGCTTATCTAGTTGTGGGAATTGCAAGTATGAGTTTGGTGGAAGTTGCATCAAGTAAATGAGGTTTGACCAAGTTAATGCAGTTGTTAGTGGAAGGATGAAAACTCATGGAAGATACTAGATACATGACTCCTATAAATACCTATGTACTTGTAGTGTGTGAGTGTGAAAAATAGAAGTCAAGCAATAAAACAAGTCTACTTCTCCTCTCTAGTTCAGTTGTCTTGAGTAGTCCTCTTGATTTCAACAAAGCAGCTGTCAGTCCAAGCCAATCAAAGCCATAACAGTCTATGTATACAACAACCTCATCAATCTGAATGACACAAAACTGAGGAAATGATAAAAATAGAACCCGAACAACTACATAAGCTATTGCAACTCATAAATTAAATTTGCATGCAGCTCTTAAGGAAATCGCAGCAACCCACTTGTCTTCATGGATCTAGACCTTACTATTTAACTTAGACTGCAACTGGTTTTGCCAAGACTAACGGCCTTGTCTTCCGATTTGCTTGTCCGCAAACGTCTCCTCAGAACGACAAAGCCGGACGTATGATCCGCCGTATCAACGACATCTCTCGTACCCTTCCCTCTCAAGCCTCCATGTCTCACCGCTTCTGGGTTGAGTCTGTTCCCACTGTTGTTTATCTTCACAACATCCTACCCACTACAGCACTAAACGGTGATATTCCTACCACCGTTATTTACCATCTTGTTCCTACCTATGATCATCTTCGTACCTTTGGGTGTCTGTGTTACCCTAATCTGGCAGTTGTGTCTCCTCACAAGCTTGCTCCTGGGTCTACTAGCTGTGTGTTTCTTGGCTACCCTCCTGATCATCGGGGGTATCGGTGTAATACCCCGTATTTAATTAAAGGGTTATTTGGTCATTTCGAAAAAATATTTGAAAATTTTGAGAAATTTATATTTCAAACTTATTAATGACTTTTCTTTATTTTAAAATATAAAGATGTCATTTGACATCTCTGAGGATATACATTTTAATTTAGGGTTATTTTGTAGTTTTTGAAACTTAGATGATACTATATGAAACTCATTTTGTATATCTAGGACATACTTGTAGTTTTCTAAAAGTGATTTATACAAAGTGTTTTATTTAAAATGATTTGGAGATTTTATAATTTATGAAAGTTATCTTTGCTAGTTTTACCTATTAATTGAAAATTATATTTTCACCCCCCAACTTTTAGTTTTCACAAAGAAACCTCTCATTTATCAATTTTACATTTTCTACCCCAACTAGCATTTCATATCTTGTTCATATGAATCTAACTCTTCCACCCTATATCTTTGGTCAACTCTAATAAAATATTATTGCCTATATATATCACTTTCATCTCCATCAACCCCATCACTAATACTCTCTTTCATCACTCATCGCCCACATTCTATCTCTTTCATTTCTTTACATTTCATCTTCCTCAAGAACACTCAAATACTCTCTCATCTCTCTCCAAAGACTACATTCCCGGTTTTGGAGGTACACCTCACAAAAACACCACCAAAAATTCATTTTTCACCTTCAAATTCATGAAAAACTCAAGTCCAAGGTCATACTATGCATGGGGGGAGCTGTTTTCTTCATCTTCTTCATGATTTTAAGCTCCTTAAGGTCTTGTAAGCATATCTTTTATCTTTTCATTTGTGCATTTAGATGTTAGTTTCATCATCATCACATTCCTCTTACATCAAAATTCCCTCCATTGAAGGGTTTTTCAAGCTCTCATGGACTTCAAACTTCTCCAAGCACCATCGTTTTCCCAAATGCCTCTCTTAAGGCTCATTTGTAAGCTTTCATTCCTCTTTAAATTTGTGCATTTTGATGTTACTTTCATCACCATGATAGAGAACTTCTTGATCTTTGCTTGCATGTGTGTGTAGAACATGAATTGGAGGCTTTAAACTTGTTTTCTTTCAAATTCTTCACATGATTCCCAAAATTTCTTGTTTGATCTCTTTTTGTATGTCTAATTTTTTGTATTTGAGTATAAAAACATACTTCTCAAGTTGCATGTATGATGGAAGTGGATTGATCATGTTTTGAGTGTTCTTGGTGAAAATTGCATGTCTTTACAATCTGGCCAGTTTGTCAAAAACGTAGTATATCTTCATATTATGTCTCTTTAAAATTTTCAAATCTTACATTTCAGAGTGGGTCATTTTGAGAAAAAAAATCAACTCCATAGCCATTTTGGTTTGGGAGATATGCTCATTTTAAGTTGCATGTTTTCTGAAACTCTATTTCTGGACCATTCTTGGAATTTTGATTTAAAACCCGATTTTTAGAAAATTTTGGCACCTCATCTTTCTTTTGTTGTAACTAGACGCATTGGGGATTCATTCTGGAGAATATGGGCATTTTTCCTATTCTCCAAGTAGTAGTAATTGTTCTTCAAAGTTGAAACTTTCTGCCAAACTTGTCTCTGCATAGCAGTATTTGTTTTTTTTTTAACTTGAGTTTTCAATGGCTATGCATAATTTTCTTGATGTTTCTAAAATTAGACACATGTAGGTTCATCATATATTTATTTAATAATTTTAAGAGATGCTTTGATATGGAAAATATGCCTCCAAAGTCAGAGCTACAATTCTGTCCAGAATTATAGTTTTACCATTTTTGGAAAACTTGAATTTTTGAAATTCTAAGTGTTTTGTTGGATTTATTTTGATAATTTAATATCATTATATGTGAATTTATTACATTTAGGAATACGTGGCATGTAGGGTTGCATTTTTATTACCGACATGTGATTGGTTGTAACGAGTACGTTATACGTGTGATTGAAGACATCGACCTCGTAGGAGAGAGCGATTGTCGTCGGAGTGCTAGGATTAGTTTCTTGAGTTTGGTTGTGCTTCATCTCAGTGGTAAGTACATATGTACGGCATTTTCATATCAAAATGTGTGTATATGTATTAATATCCTTTGAAAACTCTTGGAAATGACTCGTGAACGATTTTATGTGAAAGGAAGGTAATAAGATACCTCTAATAGATATAGGACGATGTACAGAGTTGTGTTATTAATGGGAGGCATCAAGTGATCCTCCATTTTCTTATGGCTAATGCCATTGAAGCAATGCTTCTTATTATTGGATAGAACTTAATTGTTCACATATCCGCCCCCGATGAGCCAAAATGTACCAAGGGATTGCGGCCAAGGGTTTGTAGAGCTATAGAGTGCTACTTATACTTGTAAGGGTCGCTACGGTATAGGGGTGTCGACACTTAAGGCCTTTTAGCTAATGTTATGAGCGGGGTTGACGAATGGGCTCCCTTAACGCTCGGGTGAAATGGGGTTTGATAGACCCTAGAAGGAACCCTTAGTGATTATTTCGTGATCCCTCTGTTTACATCCATCCTGCTGGTGGCTCTGGACATGCCTCAGCTAAACTTAACGGTTAATGGAACTTGAAATAAAATTGACTACTCTGTTGATGTTGTTTGTGGCTCTTGATATGCCCTAATCAATTCAAATGATTCGAAATGCTTTGGCTACTTGTGACTTAATATCGTTATCAGTTTGCGTACTGTTGATATTTTACTTGTCTAGTAATATCTCGAATACTCGTGAAGCAGTTTGTATATGAAATGTAAAGAAATGCAATACTCGTGAATTAAATGTTCTTCAATGAAACATAATTTTCTCACGTAAGCTTGCAATGGTTTAAGCGTATCTTGACTACTCGTGATCTTTAAATGTTTTAAAGCTGAGTAATCTTCCTAAACGTTTACTCATAATTATTCCAGATTTTCTCAACTCTTTTTTTAATCGATGTTTCAAACCCATGTATTTATTTCAACTTATCCCTGTGTGCGACTCGATGCTTTACATGTCGTAGTGTGTATTTACTCAGTTTTTACTGATCATTTTCCTTCAAAACTGAGTCGGCTTTTGCCATTTTAAAACCGCAGGTCATCAAACAAGGTGGGGTTGTGAACGCGTATCGAGACGAAGTTGTCACTTAGTAGATCTCAACAATTGTTTTCTTTTTTATCCAAATTGTACTCATTTTTTGAAATATTTGTTGTATACATTAAATAAGATGTAATCTTAATAGTTAATTTTCTACTTTTGGTTATCGAATGACTCTTTTAACCCTGAACCGAGATCCCGGGTTGTTTCAATCGGTGTCTAGATATCTCCACGGGTTGTGTTCACATCTGTCGTCATGTCACGTTTGATGAACATCTCTTTCCCTTTGCCCACACGAGTTTTGTCTCTCTTCCCAGGCACAGTGTCCCCGACCCTGATGATGTCCTTCCCCCATTGATCTCTCCGGTCATGCTCATAACCCGACAGTTCCCCCACATCTGACATCTCCCTTTCTTCTCCACTATACCCGTCGTCAGGCTGCACCTCCTCATGCCGCCACGAACCCACCTCCAGCTCCGGCCTCTCCCCATGTTGTCGTCTCTCCCCCCGTCTCTCCTGACCCACCAGCCCCACCCTTCTCTCCTCAGATGAGAACCCGAGCCCAGCATGGTATACAGAAATCAATATCTCGCCTCACTTTTCTTGTCCAACTCCCCCGTACTGTTTCACCATTGCCCAAATCCCACGTGTCCACCCTGTCGGACCCACACTAGAAAGCTGCGATGGATGATGAGTTTCAGACTCTGATCACGAATCAGACTTGGGAGTTGGTACCTCGCCCGTCAGGGGCTAACAATCTTGGGCTATCTGGTTATTTCGTCACAATTTTTGGGTTGATGGTACTCTTCAGAGGTATAAGACTCGACTCGTGGCAAATGGCAAGTCTCAGTTAGTGGGGATTGATTGTGATGAGACATTTAGTGTTGTGGTCAAACCGGCCACCATCCGCACTGTTCGCACGCTTGCCATTTCGCGTTCTTGGCTCATCCGTCAGCTGGATGTCAAGAATGCTTTCCTCCACGGTGATCTTTATGAGGTTATGTATATGCATCAGCCACCAGTCTATCGGGATCCCCGTCACCCAGAATATGTCTGTCGCTTACGTAAGTCCTTGTGTGGGCTGAAGCAGGCACCTCGTGCATGGTTTCAGCGGTTTGCTACGTTTCTCATCGGCTTTGTGGGTTTCTATGGTTGAAGATGCGATGAGTCTCTGTTGGTTTAAATTCAGGGATCAGATATTATCTATCTCCTCCTCTATGACCGATCTTGGGCCTCTACACCACTTTCTGGGCATTGCAGTTACTCGGATCGATTCTGGTATGGTTCTCTCGCAGCGTCAGTATGCCTCTAAGATTATGCAGCGTGCATCGATGAAGGGCTGTAAGCCCGTAAGCACTCCGGTTGAGACTGGCTTCGAACTCACCGCAGGTTGGGGTCCTTCGGTTGATGATCCCACTCTCTACCGCATCTTAGCTGATGCGCTTCATTACCTTACCTTCACTCGTCCGAACATCTCTTATGATGTTCAACATATCTGCCTCTACATGCATGATCCCCGAGAGAATCATTTGCGCGCGTTGAAATGCGTGCTTCTCTATATGAGTGGCACACTTGATCTCGGGTTTCACATCTTGACTACTGCCTCTACAGGTCTCACGGCATACACGGATGCAGACTGGGATGGTTGCCCGGACACGCGTCGCTCCACCTCTGGTTTTTGCACTTTCTTTGGCGACAACCTTCTTAGCTGGTCGTCCAAATGGTAGGCCACTGTCTTTCGCTCCAGTGCCAAGGAAGAGTACCGTGACGTTGCCAACGCCATTGCTAAGCTATGTTTCATTCGCAACCTTCTCCTTGAGCTCTGGGTTCGTCCTCCGAAGACCTCTCTCTGCTATTGTGACAATTTTAGTGTGGTATACTTTTCAGGTAATCCGGTTCATCATCAACGCACTAAACATATTGAGATTGATCTTCATTTTGTTCGGAAAGTTCGCCTCATCCAACTTCGGGTTCTTCACGTTCTCGGTGATTTTTAGTATGCGGATATCTTCACCAAAGGCCTTCCTCGTCAGCTATTTGAGAGATTCTGCCACAGTCTAAACGTTCATCCTCCCGTTCTGACTACGGGGGTGTAATAGCGTAGCTTATTTATACGATAGCTTAATTATAGGGTTTTGATTGTAATTAAGTTTGTAAGTAATTGGGTATATATTGTGAATCAATACAGTAGTCCAGAGAGGACAATTTTACCATCTTACATCAGCATCGAGTACAACCCTTCAAAGAGAGAAGGATTCTTTAACTTCAAAAGAGACATCTGAAGAAAGTACTATAGACCACAGGTGTTGCATGGGGCAGCGAGGAATCCTTTGCATAAATCAAATGTTTCCTTTGGATTGAGTAACAATGTCTTCCTGGTATTTATTTTATTTCCGTCTTGGGTAGTTCTTCGTCTTCTCCCTGGTTAATGTCCATAAAGAATAGTGTTGCCAAGCTAACAGATTCATTGGGTACTGGAGTATGGACGGAAGCAGCTAATGCCGCCTCTGAGTCAAATTCTTCAATATCCCTACAACATAAGGAAAATTTGTATTTATGTAATTTTCCACATACATAATACACATCATTGTGAGAGGAGTTGGCAGAGAGAGAAAAAACGTTGTTACATGTTCGCATCTAAGTAATTATGAGCATGGATGAAGTATCTTATTGAATTGACTAGAATCAAAGTCGGCAAAATGGTTAAGGAATTATTTCCTAAAGTTTGGGGCGGTATTGTGGGTTTTTTCTTTGGAAGCAAGTCACATCACTCACTACCACATGTAGTCTATATAAAGTCACATTGTTTGGTAACAATGCAGTACACATACACGGGTTTGTGAGCATTAGTATTGTTGAGTTGGTGCCTTGAATTGGTCAAAGGCAGCCAAACTCTTTTGTTTCCAACTTTTATTAGGAAACATTGGAAGTCAAAGGCGGTGGAGGATTAGTTAGGAAATAAGTTTGTTTCCAAATCGGATTTGGAAACTTTAGGGATTTCCTAGCACTATATAAAGAACCTAGTAGTCACATTATTCGGTATGCAAAAACATTCTTGTAGTCTTGTTCCTCTTAAGTGAATAAAGGGTGCTTTTCCGCCGTGGAGGTAGTTAGCAAATATTTTGCTAGCGAACCACGTAAAATTTTGTGTTCTTCTTTATTCGTTCATTGTTCGTGAGGTGGGTTGTCATAACAAACTGGTATCAGAGCCAAGGATGACGGTGTTTCAAGACCAAGATCAAGGCGGAGCAAAGCTAGGGTTTCACAGCTTGGTGAAATCAAATATAGGGTTTTGCGATCTAGGTGGAGCACGCGACTAGGGTTCAAGATCCACCAAGAACGATGTTCGGATCGATGTTGAAGATCGACAGGTTCACAGGAGGGAACAGCTTCAGTCTGTGGAAGATAAAGATGGATGCTTTGCTCAAATCGCAAGGCTTGTGGGCACCTTTGACCGCGGACAAGGGAGGCATGAATGTTGCATCAGCGGAGTTCAAGGTGATGGAGGAGAAGGCACACGCAACGATTATGTTGTGCTTATCGGATGACGTGATCATCGAGATCACAGATCAGAAGGAAGCAGCGAAGCTCTGGCTCAAGTTGGAGAGTCTCTACATGACGAAGAGTCTCACTAGCAAGTTGATGCTAAAGAAAAGGCTCTTCACCCTGCGGATGCTCGAAGGTACGGCTCTCAAGGACCATCTTGATCAATTGAACACAATTATGTTAGATTTGCGTAATATTGGCGAGAAGGTGGAGGATGAGGATGCTGCACTTTTGTTATTGATCTCGTTACCCCCATCATATGAGAACTTCGTGCAATCGTTCATTGTGAACAAGGACGACTTATCCCTAGAGGAGGTCAGATCGGCGCTCCATGCTAGGGAACTGCGCCATAAGGGTGCAGGCATAGGTACAGAGGACCATGCTTCCAGACTGATGGAAACGGGGGAAGCAAGAAGGGTAAGAAGAACAAGAAGAAGCAGTTCTCAGGTTCTAAGTTACCCAAGGATGTTTGTGCCTTTTGCAAGGAAAAGGGGCACCGGAAGAGAGATTGCCCGAAACAAGGTCAACAGGGGCAGAATGGATCCGCAGCTGTAGCAGAACAAGGTAACTCGTCTGAGGATGATTACATTCTAATGGCGGATGTTGTCACGCACTCTCAGGATGCGTGGGTCCTTGATTCCGGAGCTTCCTATCATATTTGCTCTAACAGGGAGCTATTCTCGACGTACGACCAAACGGATGGAGGGTCTGTCTACATGGAAAACGGAGCCATCTGTAAGGTGATTGGGAGC
Organism: Linanthus parryae; assembly: GCA_023055425.1. Taxonomy (NCBI): domain Eukaryota; kingdom Viridiplantae; phylum Streptophyta; class Magnoliopsida; order Ericales; family Polemoniaceae; genus Linanthus; species Linanthus parryae. Next base: position 9,275,379 of record JALGPY010000002.1, read on the forward strand.
GGCTTAGTTAGATTGAAGACGAATGAAGGGAAGTTATGTACCTTGGAGCAGGTCAGACATGTACCACTTATTAAGAAGAATCTGATCTCCTTGAGTCTACTCGACAGTAAGGGATACAGTTTCAAAGGTGAATGTGGAGATCTACTAGTCTGCAAGGGTTCTAAGGTGATTTTCAGGGGAGTCAAGAATGGGACTTTGTACATGTTGCAAGGTTCGACGATCACAGGTTCTGCTGGAGTTGTCTCAGCCGAGATTAAGGAAGCTGATCTAACCAAGCTGTGGCATATGAGGCTCGGTCATATGAGTGAACGTGGAATGCAGGAACTTCACAAGAAAGGCTATCTCACCGGGCATGCGCCCAAGAGCCTAGGGTTTTGTGAGCACTGCGTGTATGGGAAGTTACAGCGTAGCAAGTTACCTAAGGCGGTTCATAGAACGAAAGGTACTCTTGATTATATCCATTCGGATTGCTGGGGTCCATCTCGAGTTGAGGCGATTGGCGGGTACAGGTATTTCCTAAGCATCATAGACGACTACTCCAAGATGACTTGGATATTCGTGATGAAGCACAAGAGTGAAGCCTTCGCAAGATTCAAGGAGTGGAAGACACTAGTAGAGAATCAGGTGGGAAAGAAGGTAAAGAGGCTGCGCACGGACAACGGCTTAGAGTTATGTTCATCAGAGTTTGATGGATTCTGCAAGGATCAGGGAAACATTGGAAGTCAAGGTGGAGATTTGTTGAGTTGGTGCCTTGAATTGGTCAAAGGCGGCCAAACTCTTTTGTTTCCAACTTTGATTAGGAAACATTGGAAGTCAAAGGCGGTGGAGGATTAGTTAGGAAATAAGTTTGTTTCCAAACCGGATTTGGAAACTTAAGGGATTTCCTAGCACTATATAAAGAACCTAGTAGTCACATTGTTAGGTATGCAAAAACATTCTTGTAGTCTTGTTCCTCTTAAGTGAATAAAGGGTGCTTTTCCGCCGTGGAGGTAGTTAGCAAATATTTTGTTAGAGAACCACGTAAAATTCTGTGTTATTCTTTATTCATTCATTGTTCGTGAGGTGGGTTGTCATAACAAGTACAAGACCTTTTGTAGTGTGTGTCAGGTGTGGTGTTTCTGGTGGCCGCCGTGGCCGTTCTGGTCACGACGTGCATTGTAATCGGGTTATCTTCTCAATAAAATATATGGTTCTGGCCGTGGAGGTAGCTAGCGGGTTCGTTGCAAATTCGTTAGTGAACCACGTTAAATATATGTCTCGTTCTTGTTTTCTTTACATCGTTCTTGATCGAATACCCTCAGGTTATAACAAACCGGTAAAAGAGCTCTGAAACAAGAGTTTAGTTACAACATATCTGCACCTAAAACAGTGGTAAGCCCAGTTATAGGGTTGGATATCTTCTCTGCAAACATGGCAATGGAAATGCTTGGTGTATTCTGGGAACGAGTCTCAGAGTGAGTAGGTAAGTTGAAGCTTGTGAGGGTGCAAATATTTTTTCTTGATCTTTGGGATTGAAGCACAACGTTGGTGTACCCAGAAATGACAAGTGGTGCATTGATAACTTGTCCCTTTACTATCTAAATTACAAGCACGACAAGCCAAAGTTGCTTTCGTAGGTGAAGAAAACAATGGATGTTGGTGAAATTCGTGCTTACGCAATGTCTTCATAGAACATATCGTATCTATGTAAAGTGGCAAGTGGAAGAAGCACAAGAATAGCTCAAGTCGTGGCTAGGTACATGGCATGCGTTACAGTTGGAGTTATCTCCACCTGATAGTGTCAGAGCATGGCTAGGATGGAGAGGATGTTTCATATTATGTGGTAATTATGCACAATATTTGTGCAGAAAAATACCCACGCACAGATTGCAATAATATACAAGACTGAAATCTTCCTGATCATCAATACTATGTTTTCTTCCAAAATCATTCTTTGTTCTAAAATATGAAAATAAATAAACTAACTAAGTAGGAATTGCGGATTAGAAAGGGTGGAATTAATTAACCTGCAGTTGTATGCGTGGAAGAAATAACGGCATCTAGCACAATGGTAAGCAAAATCCCCTTCTTCCAAGTCCTGTTCGCACGTGTGGCTGTAGATAAGCTGATCTATGAGGTGGTTTTCAGCAGAGACAGAATGGCTGAACTTAACATCATTGCAGTGAAAAGGTTGTTTAACGATCCGTGTTAAAACACAATCTTGGTACACTTTAAATGGGCAGGTGTGGCATTTATACAACGCTCCGTACCGTTCACTTTTGCAAACAAATCAGTGGGGAACTCGATAAATCCTTCTATAAGTCATTTTTTATCATCAAAATGGGGTCTTGGTTGCTTAAATCCATGATTTGTTTGAGTTGGGTTGGGTGAAATTAACATCTCCCTAACTTGTATGAGATATTGGCGAATTGTAGGTGTTAGCAATTGGTGCGCCCATGTGGGGTGCCCAAAGTAATTATCGTAACCTTATGGGGTTAGTTGCACTAATGCACAAACTAGAGGGGTTAGTAGCTAAGGGCTCAAACCCTAGGGGTTTATGTGCAAACCTAGGAGAAGTTTTGCCTATATAAGGAGGCAGCCTCCTACATATTATATTGCTATTCCAGAGAGTAAAGTTACTCTGTCTAGATTCATACTAGTTGTAGAGAACCCTAGTCTCTCTCCAACTTCATCCAAGGAGGTGGAACGTGGTGTGGAAATCAGTGTTCTTCCTCGAGATTCACACTAGATTGGTGGGAGCAAGATCAAGGAGGAGGCGCGTGAAAGCAAGCAACACAACGATCATCCGCTGCATTAAGGAGCTTAGGAAGACAAGGTAAACACATGAATCTTCCGCTATAATTCATGTTGTAGATCTGTATGTGATAGATCCTTCCTGCCCTTCATTGGTATCAGAGCCTTAGGCTTGTTTTTCGTGCCTCGATAAGCGTTCCCGAATCTGATTTAAAAATCGAGTTTCTGAAATTTCATAACCAGTAGACGAAACCTATATGATTAGGTAGGGTTTCACACGAGGATTCCAGATATATAAATTTTATATTTTTTGGATTTACGATGAATTAGTTATGAATTTTTAAAGATTCGGAACTGTATTAATCTGGACTGCTAGATCCAATCAGTAGAACACGTTTTTCAAAACATGTTAAAATTAGATTTTGACCACATAATCGGGATCAGGACGAAAAGACGATCCCGGAAAAATTATTTTCGTCAGGAACGGAGCACGGGAAGGCGGCGCGTGGGCTTCACGCGCCACCGACGCCGCCTCCACGCGCGGCCACGCGCCGCACGCGCCTAAGGGCTGGCGGCGGCTGTTGACGTGGCCCTATGGCTGACGTGGCGGATGACGTGGCGATGACATGGCATCCACGTGTCGGCTGACGTGACAAATGACGTGGCGGGGTGACGTGGCAACTGACGTGGCATGCCACGTGGCACATGGCCGACGTCAGCGCGTGGCGGAGGCGGACGCGCCCACGCGCGGCGGCTTGTGAGGGCGCGTGCAGCCTCCTCCCGCCGTCATTTTTCGTCCGGTTTTTTCCTAGGGACTCCAAATTAAATTTCCTATTTTGTGGATATTTTTTCATAATTTTTGGAGCGACGGAAAATTTTAGTAATTTCCAGATTAATTAATTAGTGTTTAGCACACTTCCCGAGGCAGTTTGACGACCTTAAACACACTGTTTTGAGCCCAAATTTTTCTGGAGACTTAGGTCATTTTTCCCTACGTTTTGCCATAGGTGGTGAGACCCTAAGTGGTAGGGAGCAATTTTCGATCTTTTTAATTGATTAGATTATTGCTTATTAATTTTCAGTAATTATTGTTTAATTCTGGGAATTTCCAGAAAATTCCAGTATGTTTATTATATTGTTATACATGCTGTTGTGGGTTGACTGGATGTGTTTGGTGCATGGATGTGGCATAGATATTTTATATTTTGGTTTTGGTTTTGGTTTTTGAATATGTAATCAAAATACGGCCTGCGTGTCGTGCCTCTCTATACTCTAGTGTCTTCTCTTCTCATCCAATCGCCTCTATGAGGTTACTTCTTATTAGAAATAAGATAGTTAGTAGAGATTGAAGATTGAAGCTTCAAGAGAGGTGGCCAAACCAAAAACTATGACGCAAGGTGCATGGAGCAATTAGATGGTCTAAAGGAGCCTCAGGCTTGGAGTCCTCAAGTAGGCGAGATGGCATGAGATGGAGTTCAAGACTTGCTCAAGAAGTACTCTCAATAGTGGGAGTGCACCTTAGGGGCCACATCTATTGCATATTTATTTATGCTTATGCTTGTTTTATGTTATAACTGCGTGTGATTGGATATATATGTTTAACCTCGCATGCTAAAGAACTAAAACAAAAGAGCTCACATGATGACATGATTAAAATTGGTAGGAAATCACAAGTGATGAGATTTGATTCCTAGGATATACGCTAGGTTTTGGTGGAGTCCTTGTGAGGAACTATTGAGATTAATCGATGTCACATGTTACTTAGGAGCTAAAAACAAAGCTAGTAACTAATATCCATTTTGTCTCGTTTTTCAGTCATGATGAACACAAATCTATTTCCTAAATCTGCTATAATTCTAAAGGGAGACAACTTCCGTGCATGGTACAGAAGTGCGATATGTCGCATGATTGAGCTAGGTCTGTCTGATCATTTGCATATGGCAAAGATGGAGCCATGGGTACCACTGGGCGGCCCAACTGATGCATATAGACGTGATCTTGAGGCTTACCAGAAATGGAAAGTTGATGACAAGAAAGCATGTCTAGAATTGATGGATCTAGTGAGGACTGATCTCCTAGACTCAATTGAGATTGATTATGCAAAGAAGCTCTGGGAAGACATTCTAGCACTGTACGGAACTGCAGACAACTTCCAAAAGACATGTCTATGGATGATGCTCACTTCTATGGTGAAGGATGATAAAGTCTCTATGGAAACGCACCTAAAGACCTTATCATTCTATATTACTGAGCTTATAACTTCTGAGCATGATGTATCCGATGAGAGACAGCTAAAGGTTGTGAGAATATCTCTACCAGATTCATGGGATTCCGTGAGAAAGGTGTTGCAAGGATCAGATGACATAAGGACATTTGATGATGCAAAGCGATATTTATTGTTTGAGGAGAAGAGACTGGAATTTGCCAGAACTCCTAGTTCAGCATCACAGGTAGAGAGCCCTCCCATGGCAAATATGTCAAAGGGTAAGGAAGTCATCGTGGAGAACGAAAATGGAGGCCACATGGGCCCATGCCGCAAGATCAGTAAGCGCCAAATGTGGAAGAGGTCCAAAAGGGATATGAGACAAGTTATATGCTATAACTGCCAGGCATATGGCCACTTTGCTCGTGATTGCGCCGAGCCAAAGGTACACTATAATCCAAACTCTGACTGTTATGTTATAAGTCAAGTTTATATTGCTGATTCCCCTAATGTGTGGGTATTGGATTCAGGTGCGAGTGACCACCTAGCATGTGATCGAGACGCGTGCACGGATTATAGGCGAGTACCAGTGGGCAGTAGAAGAGTGTACATGGGGAACAACTCTTTCGTTGATGTGGTGGGCATTGGCACATATCAGCTGAAGATGAAGTCTGGAAAGACGCTTGTTCTTCATGACGTTTTATACGCTCCTGATGCACGCAAGAACTTAGTTTCAGTTTCTAGACTTTTGGATTTGGATTTTAAACTTGTTTTTGAGGGTGGTTTTGCCAAACTGTTTGTTGGCAACTCATGTTTTGGTACTGGTTATATTTCTCGTGGTTTATTTTATTTAGACATTGTTGGTTCTAGCATTGATGATGTTTATGATTCTCGTTCATATATTACATCTTCTAGTGATGATGATGCCACTAGATGGCATGCTAGATTGGGACATATAGGACAGGACAGGATGAACAGGCTGGCCAAGGCAGGCCTACTTGGAGATATGCCCAAGATATCATTACCTGTATGTGAGTCTTGTCTTGCAGGAAAAGCTAAACGCAAACCGTTCGGTAAAGCAGTAAGGGCTACTGAGCTTTTACAACTTATTCATTCTGATGTTTGCGGTCCATTAAATGTTAGAGCTAGACATGGTGCTCGCTATTTCGTCACATTCATAGATGATCACACTCGTTTTGGTTATGTGTATTTGATGGCACATAAATCTGAAGCGATTGGGTGCTTCAGAAAATTTCTACAAGAGGTAGAACCAAGTGGACAAAAGAGTTAAGGCTCTTAGGACAGATCGAGGACGTGAATATCTATCTGAGCAATTCAAAGAGCTCTGTGAGACTAAAGGAATAGTGAGACAGTTGACTATTCCCTTCACACCACAGCAAAATGGTGTAGCGGAGAGAAGGAATAGAACACTGTTAGAGATGGTTCGTAGTATGATGGCAAATGCGAATCTGCCTATCTCCTATTGGGGAGATGCATTGATGACTGCCACATACATACTGAACCGTGTGCCCACCAAGTCTGTAGCCACAACCCCTTACGAGATGTGGACCAAAAGGCAACCCGAATTGGGTCACCTTAGGCCATGGGGGTCGGCCGCCTATGTACGTAACGTCTCCCATGTCCATGGGAAATTGGGTGCTAGAGGAAAGAAGTGCATCTTCATACGGTACTCTGAGCACTCTAAGGGTTACGTATTCATAGCGCAACAGCCGGATGGTAGTCTGACAGAGATGGAATCGCGAGATGTAGAATTTCTCGAGAGAGATTTTCCTAGTCAGGGAGAAGCACGTCGAGATGGTATTCTCTACGAAGAAGAGGAACCACTGGATGACACTCAGTTCTCTACAGACCTACAGGGAACAGTCCCTATGGATCTTCAGAACAGTGGGAGTGACTTGCCTAGTGAGCAGCCCATCATATATGATGATGATGCTGAAGAAGAACCCTCCTTGCGTAGGAGCGCTCGTGGGAGCGTACCCCGTCGACGATTTGACATCGAAGGGGAGGCCATGATGGTCACCACGAAAGAAGATGATGAACCTAGGACATTGTCCGATGCTCTCTCATCCCCTGACAAGAAAGAATGGACGATTGCTTTACAAGAAGAACTGGAGTCAATGAAAACCAATCATGTTTGGGATTTAGTTGACTTGCCTCCTGGACGTAGGGCCATTGGAAACAAATGGGTTTTCAAGGTCAAAAGGAAGGCAGACGGAAGCGTTGAAAGGCATAAGGCCTGGCTAGTGGCGAAAGGCTACACCCAACAACAGGGTGTGGATTACGAGGAGACATTCTCACCAGTTGTGAGAATAGCCTCCATTCGCCTCATACTTGAATAGTGGCTGGCATGGACTTGGAACTACATAAAATGGATGTTAAGACTGCATTTCTCAATGGAGAACTAGATGAGGAGATCTACATGTCTCAACCGGAAGGTTTTGAGAAGAAAGGTCAAGAGCACAAAGTGTGCAAACTGATTAAGTCCATATATGGACTGAAGCAGTCCTCAAGACAGTGGTATTTGAAGTTCCATCAAGACATTGTGGCATATGGCTTCACAATGGTTGATGAAGACCACTGTGTGTATGTCAAACGTTCCAGAAAGAAGTTCATGATACTGTCATTATATGTAGATGACATACTACTAGCCAGCAATGATAAAGGAATGCTCGGAACTACCAAAGGGTGGTTATCCTCTCATTTTTCGATGAAGGATATTGGAGAAGCGAGTTACATCCTTGGGATAAAGATCCTAAGGAACCGTTCTAAGAGGCTTCTTGGCTTGTCTCAAGAGACATACATCAAGATGATACTTGAACGGTTTCAGATGATGGACTCCAAGCCATTCGAGACTCCCATTGCACATGGCGAGAAACTCAGCCTAGAAATGTGTCCCAAGACCCAACACGAGAGAGACCAGATGGCCAGAGTACCCTATGCAAGTGCTGTCGGAAGTTTAATGTACGCAATGATGTGTAAAAGGCCCGACATATGTCATGCTGTCGGTTTAGTTAGCAGATATCAGTCTGATCCCGGTGTTGGACACTGGAAGGATGTTAAGAGGATTCTCCGATATCTCAAAGGTACTAAGGATTACGTGCTAAGCTATCGAGGCTCTGAGCTAAGGCTCATTGGCTACAGTGATGCTGACTGAGGTGGGGACCTAGACGCACGTAAATCAACCTCAGGCTACGTCTTCATGCTGGGTGGAGGAGCCATCACATGGCACAGTAGCAAGCAGACTTGCACTGCCTTATCAACCATGGAAGCTGAATACGTTGCCTGCTCCGCGGCAGCGCAGGAGAGTGTTTGGCTGAAGAGATTTCTGGTCAGCTTAGGAGCGGTTGACGAACCAAGAGCAGTAACGCTTCGTTGTGATAGTATTTCGGCCATAGCTTGTGCTAAAAATCCGAAATACCACAGCAAGGCCAAACATATTGAGATAAAGTACCACTTCATTAGGGAAGTAGTAGCTAAAGGAGATGTCACTCTAGAGCATATTCCTACGAATCAGATGTTAGCTGATCCAATGACCAAGCCTCTACTTAAGGCTACTTTTGTTGGTCATACTAGGAATATAGGGTTAGACAAATGGAACTAGGTGTCAGACTGATTAGACGTTTTGAGACATTGATTGATTGGATATTAGGAATGGATTTGTTATTTATGCTGCATGTTGTTTGATACGTGTATGATATGTTACATTTCCTGTACTAGCTTAGAGCATGTCACGCATACACTAGGTTGGATCACTCACACGAGCAACCGCCTTCGCAATATCCTGGATATGTCTGGGTGTGGCGGAAGATGAGACATAATCCCGATAAGCGCTGAAAGCCTGCGATATGATAAGAGATGCCTATCATACGAGCATATGGCCTATGATAAGAGCTAGATGTCTATCAGTAGAGCTAGGAGCCTGTCAGACGGATCCATCTGTCGCATTGGAAATAAGTTCCAAGGTGAGGTTGGTTATGGTCAATTGAACATGGTTATTACCCCGAATCATGTATAGTCTGTGTAGAAGAAGCCAGATGCGAGAGCTGATAATTGTTCACAATAGTGTGACATCGCAGCACTCGGGCTGGTGGCCATAAGGGCTACCGGATAGACATCTGCATAGTGGTCCTTTGCAAGGATAAGACATGCGCTCTGATCAGAGTTTAAACACTATGGCGCATATTCCCCTTGAATAACGCGCGCTTATGAGTGACCATGAGGTGATGTTAGTCCCTGGGATTCCTCATCGTGTGAGCCTCGTCGATCACATAAAGGTGATTGACACAGTATACCCTTTGTACTTACGTCTGTGTCATGAGGAGACGGGTCGGTGGTGCTACTTTGGCGTGACACCTTACGGCTATGGATGATTCGGCCTTCCGGACACTGCTGGGAAAGCAGCTGAGCCGAATCTGAGTGACACATGTATGTAAGGAAATATTCTCGTTGCATCACTCTTTATTATCTTCATTGGGCCCACCTGCAAGATCTTATGGGATCATGTAGGATATGAAAATATAAAGGAGATGTGGACTCATTGGAGCATGGCCTTCGGGACAAGGCAGGTGCTCATGATCCACGAGATGACAATCGGAGGAATCTGGGGAATACGAGAGTTACGGAGAGCATTATTACTGTTGTATGTTTTAAGGGTGCCTTCCTGCGCTGGCTATACGAGTTTGGTATGTGGATCTCCCGAAAGGGTGCCTTCCCATGCTGGCTATACGAGTTTGGTGTACGGATCTCCCGAAATGCAGGTACTCTCACCGGTCACACGCCACGGCCACACAATACTCTTTTGTAGATGATAGAAAGTTGGAGATTGATAGAGACTGGATGGATTGTGCAACCCCACTGTGCGAGTGGGAGATGTTAGCAATTGGTGCGCCCATGTGGGGTGCCCAAAGTAATTATCGTAACCTTATGGGGTTAGTTGCACTAATGCACAAACTAGGGGGGTTAGTAGCTAAGGCTCAAACCCTAGGGGTTTATGTGCAAACCTAGGAGAAGTTTTGCCTATATAAGGAGGCAGCCTCCTACATATTATATTGCTATTCCAGAGAGTAAAGTTACTCTGTCTAGATTCATACTAGTTGTAGAGAACCCTAGTCTCTCTCCAACTTCATCCAAGGAGGTGGAACGTGGTGTGGAAATCAGTGTTCGTCCTCGAGATTCACACTAGATTGGTGGGAGCAAGATCAAGGAGGAGGCGCGTGAAAGCAAGCAACACAACGATCATCCGCTGCATTAAGGAGCTTAGGAAGACAAGGTAAACACATGAATCTTCCGCTATAATTCATGTTGTAGATCTGTATGTGATAGATCCTTCCTGCCCTTCAGTAGGCAACGAGTTCAAATTCAAGGGCCACATCTATCTTTGAGGTAAGTTAATATGTCTAGCGTTGCGTGCCTTTTCCTTATTTCGTGTATCGTGTACGTTATTTGTAAAATACTACCATATATGTTTTATTATTTACTGCTTTAGAAAAATTATACTTTGTAAGTATCGCATGAAAAATGTTAATCCAAATCCAAAATAAAGAATCCGAAAGACCCCGCTAGAAGAACATTTAAATCCTATTGCAAAATGATAAAGTGCTATTCAAAAACGAATCATATTAGACCCTTATTACCTAGTTCACATGACACGATTTTCAAAAGTATAGTACCGTTCATTTGTTGGTTAAATACAAACATCTCTCATAATCATATGTCGAATAATATGAAAAACTGCCACACGACTTTATTGGAGCTCCTTACTCGATATTACATTTTAAATGAAAAAGTCGAAATAACGTTAAGTGAAAGCTGTTGTGCGTGGGTTTGTACCATATCCCTATTACGCTACATTTCAGACATATTGTGATTGGTTACTATTATGTAGTTATGAGGCGCTATGATGTGAACCTCCTTGTGATTGTGTTATGGTTATGGATGTGCTTTCATTTTTGTGCGTATAAATCCAAAGCAACACCACACAATATGCATCAAGGCTCCCTCGGATGGTATATCAAAATCACAAGTCCAAATGTAATTTCTCACACATGTTAAACCTAGTACATGTGCAATACGAGAACTTAAATCTGTACATGTATAATTACTCTTGAAGTTATGATAAAATATTTGTTAAGCAATAAAAACAATTGTTTCATTCATCATGTTTAATTTCATTGACAAAGCAACAGCTTAAACACAAAACTTAGCTCAGTGACTTTTGATTTTGGAAGGAACAAGTTGTTTAATTACTTGACGTGCTGATAAGGGTTTTTTGTGATTACCCCTATGCAAGCAATGTTTAAGGGAAGCACTTACAACAAAATTTTAACCTAATAACTAGTCACTAACAGCAAATTAGGCTCAATCCCAGAGGCACCATGGATAGAATAGCAATTTATGCTTATTACAGAAGACAATAATGCTCGAAGAGCTGCCATGAAACAACTTGAAGTCAAACAAACGAGCTAGATAGCGGCAAAAGGACAAGTAAAAAAACAATTCTACGGCATATGAAAAGCTAGGCAAATGTTCTTAGATACAATTACCTCATATCCAATTACCCGTATCATTGGCCTTCTCAATTGCTAGTCAGTCAGTCCGGGTTTTCTCTGGTAGTTTACCTCTGTAGTGTGGTTAGTAGGCCAGTTCAACAACGAGTCCTCGCTGACCGGTTCACTTCTAGAATAAGTCAAAAACTAGGCGAGACCCCGCGCTACAGCGCGGGCAGAGTGTTACACTAATTCATCAAATTCCATTAAGAATAATATGAACATTTTACTAACACAAAGATCGCGTCTCAATTACATCATTTTCGTAGAATGTGTGTGAGATAAATGGACAGTGTAAAAATTCATTTCTCTTTCGTAAAATTTTGTGTAAATAGGGAGTTAAGAAGATTATAGTTTCCTCTTACTATGTCTGCATTGTTCCTGTTGTCGGCTGAATCTACTTTCCTTAGCTGAAGGAATTTTCGAAACTAATTAAAGTACATGTAACTTGTTTAGTTGGTGAAGCTTCACACCCTTAAAAATTAGATACACAGGAGTTCTTCTTGTTATCAGTATTGTCACGAATTTAGTTATTTTCCCGGTGGAGAAAATAAGTTTCTTCTTATTTCTGGCTCTTCTTTGTTCGATGGCATATATATATATATATATATATATATATATATATGTATACTAGTAAGTAGCACGTGCGTTGCACGTGACCCTTTTTATAAATGTTACGACTTTGTAAAAGCGACCTGCTAAGTTATAGCATGTATGATATCTTTTTTTTGAGGAACACATGTATGATATCTTGATACCCTTCATACAGTGATAAGCTTCATGAATTAGGCTATTTCAAAAACGCGTACCTTATCCTTCTCACCCAGTTAGGAGTACCTCATAATAGTGCAGTTTTCGTTTACTACTGCATAAACAATGGTTTTCCAAACCTTGGAGAAGCTTAGAAGTAACAAAAAAAAATAGGTCTTATAGAGCAGCCCTCCAATTTTGTGGTCCATGATCTTACTATCTTTTTCTACACTAATAGAGTTAGTCATGTTGATAATCTGGTCACCAACTGAATACCATTAGATATGTTCAGAAAATGATACATAGCCTTCATATGTTGGGCACAAAATTTTATTTCCGAGAGTAGCCCCGACCGGATGAGAAGACGCGTCTTTGCTGCAGTTCAAGCAATATAGCTAAATTAGAAATTTAAAACTGTAGTAGGTAGTAGCTGTCTTAAGGGAAGGTAATTCTCTGATCTTTGTGGTCATTAAAACTGTAGTAGGTAGTAGCTGTCTTAAGGGAAGGTAATTATCTGATCTTTGTGGTCATCATGAAATACATCAAGTTTGCAGAGAAAAACTTGACATGGGACTGAGAGACAATTGTACTATATGTAAATCTTTTGAAAAGATCTAACACCGTTTGATGTTGACTGACTACCTTTGCACGATGTATGTTGTTGGTTGCTTATTTGTTGAGAATGCGTATGCATCCTAACATTTGGGGTTTCAATGCAGGAAGCCGAACAAGGAATCCTTAATATAGGAGATTTAAATGTGGCATTTTTTAAAAGAAAGAATTGAAATCATGTTCAGAACTCTACGTGAATTTAAGGCCTAAGGGGGAGGCAGGTGCAGGTAGCAAATTTAGGCCTCTGGGCCGGTATTTATATGTTTCAATGCAATTTTTGCATGATCTCTCACAACAAAAAACTATTTTCTCTAATTCTTCTCTAATTTAGAGTTTCACATTTTTACTTGCTTAAGGGCACAAGAGGTCAAGGGCAGGCCCTGGAGATGATGAGCAGAAACACAGAGCAAGTAGATAGGAATATTTGCACCAATGTACAATTGTTTGTCCAATTATTTCCCATAAGGACATTATTACCTAGATCAGGGACGACGTAAAACCTTATGGCACGAGTTTAGCCAAAGTTTTGAGGGCTTGACAGTTCACGGCACTCCAAAAAAAAGCCAAAGATAAGGAGAACCACGGGTGGGGGTGTTAGGTCATTCGAAAAGAGCCACGCAAAATGGTAATGACTACTGGGAAAGCACAAGTCTTCTCATTTAAGTAGAAAATCTAAGCTGAACGAGTTAATTCTTCCATATTTCGAATGGCTTGAGGGAGCAAGGAAGATCTGCCATTGCGAAATATGCCCTCAGCAAAAAAAGAACAAGTACAAATTTGTTTTACATTTGAAAACAAAACATGACATAGATCCTTTCCTGTTGGTTGATAAGATTACTCACAAGCAGGGTAGACAACAGCAGATTTTGAATTTAAGGCAGTTGATGAGTAGTTTGTTTCTCTTTGGCATTATCCTTCCGTCTTTGCTTCAAGGTTAGCCATCCATGTTCCTGCAGTGCATATATTTCTGACAGGGCAAACTTAGCCCCTTTTTTGGTAGCGTTTAATATTTACTCGGATTATATAACAACGTGCCTTAAGGTGTTCTAGCCTAATGGAGTACTCGAAAAATACGCTGGGAACTTATGGCATGGAGTCAAAATATAAAATAGGAGACTTGCCACAAGAAATTTTAAATCTTGCTCTTATTTTTTAAATCTTGCTCTTATTTTTATTATAAAGTGGAAGCAAGTAAGGAGGTCAAAATGTGTCAGTGTTTTGCAATTAACTGTATGACTTTCAGGAAACCATTGCAAAATCAGGGACCCTATATCAACAAATTGTAGGGATGGCAAGGGATTTTTTATATCTAAAAATTGATTATTGATTTAAGATTGATTGAAATGGATGGCGGTGATTTGGGTGAGAAGTCGGGCGACTCTCTGGTTTCCTGGTTAGAGAGGTACAAAATTGCCGGAGTTGCCACTTCAGGAATCGCCAAATCCAATCGGAGTGAGTGCGCTAAAGATGCTTTTCATCGAAAAGACAGCAAATCACTTATCATAATTCAGTTGGAAAAGAGTAATGAGAAAGTTGCACTACAGTTGTTGCAAAATACAGAAAACAACATGATGTGATTAAAGGTATATTGATATCAGTAGAAGACCACCCTATACAAATACAAACATGCCTACATTACCCTTTTGCTAATGCACCAACGCAAAGCAATTTAAAAACTGCACCAGAGCATACTTGGGAAGTAACAAGCTTAATAAGTTAAACAACATAATGACATTTCATTCAATTTAACTTACTCAAATTGTGTGCTCTCTCCAAATAGTTTCAATGACCTAGAAAACCCTCAAGCACCTAGAGAAAACACTAATATAAAATACTTAAGAACTCTTAACATTCTGAACTTTTATAGGCTAAGTGTAGCTTTTCAATATTTATGCACTAAACCAATACTAAGAAAAACCTTCTTAATGCAATGCAGCTAATCAATTGTACCATGAATAGTCAGGGAAATTCCTTTGCAGCTCCTGGATACACGGGAAAGCAGAGCATTATCATTAACTATGCAGTATCGCACCTGAGACAGATGCCTTCTGAATCCGAATGTGAGGCACATAAGGTTAGTAGTAACCTTCTGGATCCGAGAGAAGACATGAACCAAAGATTTCATCGTGACATCTATCAACCAACTCGTGCAGAATTCGAGAAACCAAAAGGTGATCTCAGAATCAGGAGTCCCATGTTGCAATTAGGGCAGGAAACAAGACCATGGGGACAACAAAAAATGAATAGAATGATGGATTCAGTTATTATTAGGTTATCCGATTCTCAAAAAAAAAATTACTATTAAGGAAATCTACTTTGAGCATCAATTGAAAAAGCTTGTAGACGAAAATGGTTCAGTTTACACGAGAGAACGCCACATACAAAAACGCTTATTCAAGTAGTAGGAGATGATAAGATCAATAAAAAAAGTTCAATGAATATATACAATCAGACAACAAACCTGCAACATAAACATTTGATGTGGAGGTGGCTCTTGTGTAGATGGATCGACTTGAGGATTCAGTATTGTGACAACACCAACAAGCAGGTTTTGAGACATCTATATTATAAATTAGGACGGTTGACTTTAAAATGTCTTTTAGACCGTTAGATTGAATTAACCCCAACCCTTAGATCTCACCTACCACCCACTTAACTACCCACTCCTTTTATCATAATTATAAAAAAATGGTTTCCTTTATTGCTAATTATTTACTACAATTATTTATGTTGTCTTCATTTTTTGCCCATGTTTGTAGATGAAAATATTCATTTTATTTATGACAATACAATAAGTGAAAACGTGTTTTTGGGTAGGGCCATCGGGCACGGGTAATCCCCTATCTATATTATAAATTAGCATGGTTTAACAAATTTTTGAATTTTCAGCCCTTAGATTAAATCAACTTCATCCCCACCATTAGATCTCACCTACTTATTACATCTCTAAGAGCATCTCCAGTAGTACTAGTTAAAAATTATTTATAATTTGATGAAAATTTAACATTTTTATTTTAGATATTGTAAAAATTTAGTTAGTGCTCCAATAGTGTTAGTTAAATGATTAGCTAAATAACACGTGGCACATTCTCAATATTTCTTGCATGAGAATTTTAAGGAATTTAGGACATAACCGCTAAGAACATGGGTAAACAAAATATGAAGTTATTTATCCGGCTCGTTAAAAGTAGTGAGCGGGATAACTATCCGCTAAAATAAAGAGTGTAGTAGAGAGCCTATTGGAGACAATATTTTTCCCATCTTATTTATATTTTGAAGATAACCGCCATATAAATAACCTATTGGAGATGCTCTAACTGCTCACTACTTAACTACTCACTACTTAACTACTCACTTAACTACCCACTCCTTTTATCCTAATTATAAAATAAGGGCTTCATTTGTTCCCAATTATTTAATACAAATATGTATGTTGTCTTCGTTTTTTGCCCATGTTTGTGGATAAAAGTACTCATTTTATATATGACATTGTAATAGGTGAAACGTGTTTTTTAGGTTAGTGTCCTCGGGCACGGGCAATCCCCTAGTTCCTTTACTCGCAGCATTGAATCATCTCCGTGCCAAAACTAAGCACGACAATTAGATTAGCAAAAACATCGGAACAATTTCGGAAACGGTAAACTGAAGGGACGCATCTATATGAAACGTCATTAGTTTAGTGCAACTGCAGGAGTAACGGAAAGGTTTCAGAGGTCGTGCAAGAAAGGCCGTTGTTTCGCCATGCAGTTGCAGAGACTCATGTGTAAAAAGACTTCCCTCGAGAGCAATACGCCTGGAATGATAGTGCAAGGGCATCCCGGGGAAGACTGATCTCTTTGGCTAAGCACAGCGGGCGTGAAGGGACGAAAAGGGAATCTGTGGAGGCCACAACGCCAAGAACAAACAAATGGGATGTTTCTGGGAGATTTGCCGTTGGTTTCCAGCGAATTTATGATGTTGATTCGTTGCGTCGTTCAGGAACAGGTACGAAGAAGTCCGCTCGTGAAAGGATTCTTCAGTGAAGACTGAAGAGGTGTGTTTGAACAAACTCCTACTGGAGAAGCTTTTAGGGGTTGTATTGTAATACTATTTAATTTGAGAGGTCTCTTTATAAAAAGAAATTTAATTAACACTTGATGGATGTGGGGTTTTTGATAATGACATAACTTATATGGGTTTTTTTTCATAATTAAATATTTTAGGAACACTTTTTTTATTATTCATCCTTTTATAAGAGTAAAGATATATATATATATATGTATATATATGTATATATATATATATATATGCAAGATATGTAACAAATTAAGACTTGTCTCAAACCCAATGAAAGCTTAAAACAACCTGCAAACCACTATAGTACACGATTCATGAACCCGCGCAACAACGTGGCTTTATGTATTTACTACTTGTTGGATGTAGAAGTGATATATGCATGTTAGCTTAAAGCATTAGAGACTATTTTAAAGTATATATTATATATTAGGTAGATCGATCAATATTATATTATGTCATCATTCGCCTATTTAAAAATATAGAATCCTTTTCCACAAAAGATATACATTATATATTTACAATTTCTATTGTTAAAGCTAGACCATTTCACTGGACATGTAGTCTTGACTAATGCTAGGAACCGATTGTCATACAGGGTAAATAAAACTCAAAAACCAAGAAACTCGAATGAAATTTTGACATAGGTTACATAATCGTCTTTTGAAGGATTTGCATATGTCGAAATAAATTCATCATCTCGTATCTTATTTCTTCTATTTCATCTGGATCTTCTCAGTTTGACTTTTACCGCTATTCACATAGAATTTGATACGGTCACAGTTTACTCTACAATGCCATGAAAAAATAATAAAAAAATTACATCGTATTGCTATACAAATCACCAGATCAAAGTGACATTAACACGGGTAAAGAAGTCAACTGGAAAAATCGAGGAGAAACAGACAAATATCAAATTCCAAATAAAATAATGTTCTCACAATTGATTTTTACCAAACTGTATCAAAAGGATCAATGAACTTGCCTATGACTCATCACCAATGCTTTCTTTTCCCCTGTTTTCACTGCATAAATTATAGTCTGGTCATAGAACATGTAGTAATTCAAACCTTTAGAAGTATTGTTTCCAAAAATGAAACAATTTAGTGGTAATACAAAACGGTGGAAAGAAACCTTCATTGCCAAATTTCTTGATTTGTTTTGCGAAATGAATGAATCCCGTTAAGCTTTTTGAGTGATTGGCTTGGAGATTTGATGGCAAAATTGAGTTTTTTTGTAACTGTTATATGAAGTTTAATTTTTGTAGTAGTAATTGTTTTATTAAAGTTACGAAATAAATGCACAGGGGTTACATGGAAATACAATGAATGCATATCCAGAACTTACATGGCAATATAAATTACAACATGGGAGTTTTTCATTGGCTGAAATGGCATATTCTCCACATGTATGTTACACTTGTCATTCTTAGAAGAATTGTTGAGTGCCAAATGGCACACTTATGTTCAATTTGAGCACTTGTCTGCTTTTATATATATATATATAGAGATTACTTTTTTTGCTTTCCCACGATTCCAAGCGGGTTTTCTAAAATTCAGAACTGAACTCTAGTTATTAGGAGAAGCATACAAATTAATTAGAGCTCATGAGCATGACAAAGGTTAAAAGCTGGAGCTCAAAGTCATATTCAAACTACTCCTAAACTGAGCCCGGCTCCAAATCATGAGATGCGTACTTTTTCAAGTTGAGCCATCATCGGAATTGTTAGGTGCATCAACAGCGTGATTCGAGTCATTCGAGGCTTCAGTGACTCATGTCCATGATTTGATCTTTATATCCTCTCCAATTTTGTGTCAGAACTGCATTGCAGGTGAATCATGTCTCCAGAAGTTTCAGAAAACAAAGAGTAGTGGCAGACAGAGCTGCCGTGGATCTCTTTCTTATCACATACCACGCAATTGCGCGAAGCTGCTGCTGCTGGAACCAGAGTGAGTTCCCGGTTTTCAGAACCAATCATGAATGGCCCAAACTTGATGTGATGGTTCCATATGCATCTTGAGTGAATAGATTGGTCGCAGTACTCACAGTGATAGAACCACATTGTGGTTATGTCTTCTTCACAAATCTCGCAAACATACTCTTCAACATCTTTGATCGAATAATATGTTAGTTTGAAGGGATGCACTTTGTCGCACTTGTGGGTAATGGATCCTGGTAACAGAGCACAGTATGTATCGATGGTGAACTTGCACACCAGACATGTGAATCCATAGCCTAGAAAGTCATTCTCACAGGCATCGCACCACGTTAGCTTGGTTATATAGGTGGTTGAGAGAACATGAACATGACCCTCGTGCTTAACGTAGCTTGGAAGGACAGAGCCGCTGATTTTTACAACTGATTTGAACTTGGTCGAACTTACGGAAAATGCTCCACAGTTTTCTCCCCCCGTGCCTTTTTCCCTTTGTTGGTGTCCTCGGAGTAATGTAGAAAAACCCAGTAACTCTGAAGGAGACTTTGGAAGAAAGTATTTACATTGAGCACAGTTGTTGCATGGGGATGCAAGGAATTGTTTGCATCTATGACATGTTTCATAAGCTGAATGAAACAACATTTGCTTGGCTTTTTCCTTTTTTGCATCCTGGGAATGTCTTTCTAATCCATTGTCCTCTTCCTGGTTTGTGTCCATAAAAAACAGAGATTTCAAGCTAACAGAAGAAGATTTGGCGACTGGTATCTGTACAGCAGCTGATAAAGCCAACGAATACTTCCAGTCAATGTCCCTGTCACAAAAGGATATTTTCTTTTAATATGGTAACACTGATCTAAATACATAGTAGCTAGATTAACTAGAGATAACAAAAAAATTATTTGTAAAGACAGAGTAGGTGGCTAGCTAGAAGAAAAACATCTTGGCACCTGAAGACGAAGACGGAGCAATTGTAAACATGTGCGAAGTATCTGCATCCAGCACAGTGGTAGGCCCAGCTATGGGGTTGAATTTCCTCTTTGCACACATGACAACGGAATTGCTTACGGTTTCCTCTTATTGAAGATTCTGGTAGCGAGTAGGTAAGCTCGAGCCTATGAGGGTGCATCTCATATATCTTGAACCTTGGTAGTGAAGCACACAGTTGATGTACCCAGAAACGACAAGTGGTACATTGATAGGTTGGGCCTTGGTTATCCTTATTGCAAGCATGACAAGCAAATGATGGTTTCACATGTGAAGAGAAGAGTACATGTTCATGGAAGTCATATTTCAAAGGTAATGACTTTGTGGCACATATTATATCGATATCGAAAGAGCAAGAGGCATGGGCATCACAAGAGTAACTGAAGCCGCCTTCCCAAGGTGAATGGCATGTAAAACACGTCCATTTTGGTTCATCGTCAATTCTCCGTTTACATGACGACAGCATAAGAGCATGCCCAGGGTGCAGATGATGCTCCATAGTTGGTGGTAGTTCTGCACAAATTTTGTGCAGGAAAAAGCAGCTGGTACTACATTCTCTGTGGATGCAAACATAGTATGGCGCTGAAACACCGAGTCCACAACCATAACAATTTCCTGTTGGTACAGAATCGAACATACCCCCTTGTGCTACATACACCAGTGGATGCTTATGACTGGAATGTACCGTAGGTCTGAAATGCATACACAAGTCATGATCAGAACTCTTTTGTCCCATTGAGAAGTAATCAACAGATGGAAGGGAAAAAAAATGAATAATAATAATAATAATAATAATAATAATAATAATAATAATAATAATAATAATAATAATAATAATAATAATAATAATAATAACGGGAAACTCAGAAAGTAAGAGTGAGTCGATCGAGAACCTGCAATTGTAAGTGTGAAACGAGTAGCGGCATGGAGCACAATGGTATGCATAATCCTCCGCTTCTATTTCTTCCCGGCAGATTTGACAGCAGAGAGACCCTCGATATGCAACCTGGGGCTGATAAACGAATGTGAGTTCATGCGGATGGAAAGGAATTTTAACCATCCGAGATGAAACACAATCTTGATGCACACGGAATGAAGGGCAAATCAGGCATTCATATGAGATTCCAGGAAACTCTGTTCTGCAAACAACACAGTGGAACTTTCCATAATCATGAACTGGAATCAACGGATGGGGGTGACAACTGTCCGTAATTGGGAACAACTTGACCGCACAAGTTATGCCTAAGACAAACTCCTTGCAGTCGGAGCAGCTGTAAGAGACATCACCGGAATCCAAACTATCATTACAGACACCGCAACGTGAATCTGAAGACTTCATTGTATCAAGTCTTAGTGTGTGTCCAAGGTGCTGTGGGTGTTCTATCTCCGGGGGCAGTTCAGCACATACTTGGTGGAGATAGAAATTTGTTTCTCCGTTGTCTTCGCTATAACTACAGTATGGAACCAATATTGCCAGCTGACAAAATGTGCAGGCTATTTCTGAGATATCAGTTCCAACACTTTCTTCAACCCAGTTGAAATCATCCAACTCTCCCTTGGTGATTTTTGATATGATCCGACTCTCCATCTCTCTCTCTCTCTTTCTCTAATTCGGAAATGTAGCTTTAACATATTTCAAAGGGCTCTCCCATTGTAGAAGATAGATCTCAGATCCAAATCAATTATGTCCCACATCGACATCTGAGATCTAAATCAAAATATTAAATAATTAATCTATTTCCCTATATTCAAACGTTTGCCAGTTGTGTTTCAATTAATTATCTTGATGTGGTCTAACCAATATCATATCACAATCTGTTCCCTTCCCCTTAATTTCTATGATTTTGAATCTTGAAAGTAATTCACCGTCCTCTATTTTGATGGATCCATATGAACTCAGCAACAAGATTAAGAAGCCGGCCAAGAGCTCACGTCAACTTTCCAGTTTTGATTACTAAAAGACTTGCTTCTAACAGTACTACTTTTGAGATTAATCATTCCAGGGGATTTCATATAATATCCACTGGTGTTAGTTTCAAATCCTTAACCATTCCTCTGTGTCTGATTTTCAATCCTGAAAATAATTCATGGGCCCAGGGCCGTCTCTACCATTAAGCCGTTGAGGCAACCGCCTAGGGTCGCCAAAAATTTGGAGCCTCAAATTCTTTAAAAACTAGGGCTATTTTACTTTCTTTTTTTTTAGAAAATTAGGGGTATTTTACTAGTAGTACATATGATTTATTTTATATTTATCGTAAATAGTTTGAATCTAGTTTGAATATGATAATTGAATTAGTACATTTACATCTGTAAATGCAAGTATTTTTCTTGTAAAAATAAAATATACAATATAAAATATGTGAAGAATGTTTCTGGAGGGCCTCAAATTGAATACTCGCCTCGGACCCCCAAAACGCTAGAGACAGCCTCCTTGTAGATACTAGGTATGAGAAGGAGGTCATGCTTCCACATGAATTAAACTCAACCATCCAAGAGAGCTCAAATCAACTTTCCTGTTCTTATTATCTGAAGACTTGCTTATATTTATCAGATATCTTAGGGAATTAAACTTACTGCTGAATAAAAACAGAGTCCTTAATTACCTACTTGAGTAATAATCGATCAGCATATAATTAGATCCGTTGTTAGAGCAGCCAGCCTATTATCAGTCGCATTGTTAGACTCATTATGTCTTCAATTCGGCATGTGATACATGTTAGAGTTATTTGTTCTATTTTACTTGTATGCGGGTAGTTTAGGGTTTTGCTCTTTAGCCTATATAAGGCTCCTTTTTCATTTGTAACATCAGACTATCACTACTTTACGTCACGTACAGCAGAACCCTAGCTTTCTTCTCCTCCAATGAATCGTCCATCCCCTTCTTTCACAATACATTCTGTCAGAAGGAGCATTTTAGATTCAATATGTTTTCAACTCCCAGTTTCATGCAATGATATACACTATGATACAATGTATGCCCCTAATTTTATTAAAGAAAAATCGATCAACAGACAAGGATCGAGAACTGGAATATGCTTTTTCTAAATGCTGTGAAATGGCAATAACAGTACCTGATCCATGTGGTTGACCTGCCTTGAGTGCTAGGGATGAGGAAAGAGTCTTGTTAGTTGAGCAGAGCACTTCATCATTCCAAGATCCAAAAAGTGCACCAAGTGCATGCTTGGGTGAACCATGGACATAACATATTCAGAGTGGAACCCATAATGACTGGATAAATCCTGTAAAAGCGCTCAAATTTGATAAAAGCTTTGCAAAGTGTGACAGAACCACAATGGGGTTACACGACTCATCACTAATTCAACAAAACATACACTTTAACCATTGCAATTCCTGGAAAAAAAACTATGCTCTGACTTCATAGTACAATAGATAACAATGAAAAGACAACACTGAATATTATTTCTACAAAGCAAAGCAACATCACCTATTCAAAGTAAACAATTCTCTCCTAAGTCCCAAGCACTCCCATACATTCTTAGCAAGTGGGACTTTGGGGGTTCAGCTCAATTCTCTTGACTCCTTAATGTAGCAAGTACGCGAAGCAATTCTTCTTGTTCTTTAGGCCATCTCTGCATTTCGCTATCAGGATAGCACTGCAGGTGATGTATGTCGTCGTCATGGTACATGTTTTTTTCATAAAACAATGAGTAGCGGCACCCAGAGGACTCTTTCTGACCACACGAGTAACACTCAAACTTAATTGCTGGAACTAGAGGATATCCCTCCTCAGAAGAACCGTCACATACCAATGGCCCAAATTGGATATGAATCTTCCAAATGCATCTTGGATGAATAGAATGGTCGCACTCTTCACAGTGATAGAACCACATTGTCGTAATATCTTCTTCGCACACGTACTCTTCAACATCTTCAATGGAATAATATGTCAGTTTGAAGCCGTGGCTAAAGGATCCAGGCAAAAAAGCACAGTAGGTATCAATGGTGAAGCTGCAAAAGTTACATCTGAAGCCATAGCCTCGAAAATTATTCTCACAGGCGAGGCACCAACTCGGCTTCATTATAAAGGTACTAAAGAGAACGTGATTGTGACCCGCATGCATAACATAGCGCAGAAGGACAGAGCTGCTGATCTTAATAACCGATCCATCATCAAGACAACTCATGCCGAACCCATTGCAGATATTCTCCTCTGTATCTTTGAGCATTGAGTACAATCCTTCAAAGAGAAAAGGATCTTTCAATTCTGTAGGAGACTTGAGAAGAAAGTACTTGCACAGAGCACATTTTTTGCATGGGGCAGAAAGGAATCCTTTGCATAAATCACATGTTTTGTTTGGATCGAGAAACAGTAGCTTCGTGGTTTTTATTCCCTTTGCATCATGGGGCTCTTTTTCTAGTTCTTCGTCCTCTCCCTGGTTAATGTCCATAAAGAACAGTGTTTCCAAGCTAACAGATTCATTTGGTACTGGCAGATGGATGGCTGCAGCTAAAGCCGCCTCCGAAACAAATTCTTTAATGTCTCTACAACATAAGGAAATTTTGTTTTTATGTAATTTTCTGCCTAGACATCATAGTGAGAGGAGTTGGCAGAGGGAAAAAGCGTTGTTATATCTGCATCTAAAACAGTGGTAAACCCAGTTATAGGGTTGGATATCTTCCCTGCAGAGACATGGCAATGGAAATGCTTGGTGTATTCCTTCATTTCGTGTCTCTCGAGAGCAGCACGCGTTCCTCAAATCATCAACTTGAACATTCAGTTGATCCCTCTCCAAACACAGCTTCTGAATCTTCTCAATGGTCAAAGTTCAAATAGCCAACTGATTTGGTTTTAGTTGGGAATGGAGTAAAACCATTATCACGCAATTCAACCAACAGATCAGTTCTCCATATACTGCCCTGCGTGTACCAAGCTGTTATAAGAGAGCTGCTGTGGACCATGAACGTCACCTTGAATCATAACCTGCTGACCGTCCCACAAGAATTCTATTGTCAGAATCGCATAGTCGAGAGACACCTTGCCAAGCCTGTGGAGCCACTGAACTTCAGTTCATGAACCTGTTAACTATATATATGGATTGGGCTAAATATCAAGTTATAGAAGCTAAAGCCCAATACTATTTGATGAATCAAGATGAAGCCCATGCTATCAAGAAGTGAAGCCCAAATCAGTGACTGGCCCAAACATATGTAACCCTATTTGTTTACGTACTCCAGTTGCACTGTATTATCTCCTTGGCCATTACAGCTGTCTCTTGTCCTTCCTTGTGACCGTTCATGAACGGTCAAGAGGCACTGTATTTAGACCTTGCCCTTTAGGGTTTCAATGCATCAATTCAATGAATGAATATTAATCGTTTTCTCTTCCTTTTCTGTATCTATCAGTTTGATTACCCTTTTTTGCATTTCTGCATTTCTCCTTTCATGGTATCAGAGCCACCCCGGTTATGCTCTCAACCACAGTCATGTCTTCATCACCAAACCCTCTCGCTCTTCTCTCCAATATACACAACCTCATGCCTCATAAACTTGATGGCACAAATTATGTTCTCTGGAAACATCAACTCACATCCATCCTTAAAACTCAGTCGTTATTTGGGTACCTTGATGGTTCTCTCCAAGCGCCGCCACAGTTTCTCACCGCCGACGACGGATCTGTGACGACCACGGTGGATCCCCAATATCTTGCTTGGCAAATCCAAGATCAGGCGATTCTTACCCTGATTAATGCTACCTTATCGTCTGAGGCTCTTTCTTTGGTTATTGGTGAAACTGATTCCAGATCTGTATGGCTCACTCTCGAATCTCGGTATGCTTCGTTATCTAGATCTCATATACTACAGTTAAATCGGATTTACAAACCTTGAAAAAGAAATCTGATTCCATTGATTTATACATGCAAAAACTCAAATCTCTTCATGATAAACTTATGGCCTCTTCTGTTAAAATCGATGATGAAGACATGCTTTTATATGCCCTAAACGGCCTTCCTGTTGAGTATAATGGTTTTCGTTCCTCTTTGCGTCCTCATACAAACCCTATCAGTTTCACTGATTTGCATGTTCTTCTCAAAGCCGAAGAACAAATGCTTGAATCTCAAAATTTCTCTTCTAATTCTGAATCTGGTTTGCCAACTGCTTTTTACACTCAAAACAATTTCTCTTCTCGTGGTCGTGGTGGTCGATCTGGTTCTTTTACTCGTGGTGGTTCATCTTCCTTCTCTGGTCGTTCTGGTTCGAGAGGTGGTCGTTTTGACCACAACAGGAGGCGATCTGGTGGCCGTGGTTATGGTTATGGTCAAAACTCAAATCGAGGTGGTGGTGGTCGAACAAATTATTCTTACAGTGGTGGCTCAAACCATTCCAACCAAGGCACTAATTATAACAAAAATGGCAAAGTGGTTGTCACTTGTCAAATTTGTGGGAATGACTATCACTCAGCTCTCGACTGTTGGCACAGAATGGATTTTGCTTATCAAGGCAAAACTCCTCCTGATCAGCTTGCTGCTCTCACTGCCACATCTCAATCATCTCAAGGGCTCTCTCCCACATACTGGCTTACAGACACAGGAGCTTCCTCTCATATGACTGGTGAATTCAAAAATCTCTCTCTCTCTGATCCTTATCAAGGGTACGAACAAGTGACTATTGGTAATGGTTCTACTTTGCCAATTCAAAATTCTGGTACTGCTCATCTCTCAACTTCTAATTGTTCATTTCAGCTTTCAAATACTTTACATGTGCCTGATTTATCTACCAATCTGTTATCTGTACATAAATTATGTGATGAACATCATGTGAGGTTTGTTTTTGATGCCAAATCCTTCTATATTCAGGATCTGGCAACGGGCAAAATTTTGTTCAAGGGTTTGAGTAAAAATGGTCTCTACCCTATTCAGTCTCAATCTATCTCTGTCAAGTCTCCTCCTCAAGCCTTCTTGGGTCAACAAGTCAAATGTCCAGTCTGGCATGCTCGTCTGGGACATCCTGCAAATGATATTGTGTCAAAATGTGTTACTTGATCTAATTCTGCTTCTTCTTATATGTGTGAATCTTGTTTGTCTGGCAAAATCACTAGATTACCTTATGAATCTTCTTCTACTGTTATCAAAGAACCTTTGCAATTGATACACTCTGATGTTTGGGGTCCTGCTCCAACTAAATCTTATCATGGTTTTAGGTATTATGTTCTATTTATTGATGGATTCTCTAAATTTACATGGCTGTTCCCTCTGCATAATAAATCTGAAGTTGTTGTCACTTTTCCAAAATTTAAAACTTTTATTGAAAAATTATTAAAATGCTCTATTTCTGTGTTTAGATCAGACGGAGGGGGTGAATACACCTCCTACATTTTTCAAACTTATCTTAGTACTCATGGCATTATTCATCAGAAATCATGCCCTCATACTCCACAGCAAAATGGAGTTTCAGAAAGAAAGCATTGTCACATTGTTGAAACTTGCCTAACTATTTTTGGTATCATGCTGTGTCTACTGCAACTTATTTAATTAATAGAATGCCTAGTGCTAACAAAAATTATAAGTCTCCATATGAGTTATTGTTTCATAAGAAACCTGATTATAGCATGCTTAAAATCTTTGGTTGTGCATGTTATCCCTGTCTAACTCCATACACAAAAAATAAACTTTCTCCTAGAACAAAGAGATGCACCTTTTTAGGGTATGCTGATGGTTTCAAAGGTTATTTGTGCTTTGATAACAGTTGCCACAAATTCTTTATAAGTAGAGATGTTATCTTTAATGAATACTTGTTTCCCTTTGCTACAACTTATGTTACTATTCCATCTTCATCAACCACTAACACTTTTGATTGTTCTTCAGGTATTCATGTCCCTCCCCCCCCCCCCCTACTGTCCCTCCCCCCCCCCCCCCCACTACTGTCCCTCCCCCCACTATGACCCTCCCCCCAGATACAGTGTCTTCCCCAGACACTTCTCCATCTGCTGAGAACAATAATGGTGGCCTGCAGTCCCCTGGGGTAGCTTCTGGTTCTCCTACCTCTGATACTACACTTCCAGATACTTCACCACATGGGGAACCATCTACTTCCAGGCAAAGTGAGGCAGCCACCAGTTCAATGATGCCCAACTCTCCTCTACACAATCTCCATCCTATGAGGACAAGGAGTAAATCAGGTATTACCAAGAGGAAGTTGCCATTCACAGGTTCTGTTACTACATCTCTCTCTGGTTTTCATGCTGTTCCTACTTCTGCTATGACTGATCCTGTATCTTTTAAAGAAGTTGTGGTTCACCCTCATTGGCTTCAAGCCATGACTGATGAATACACAAGTCTTCAACAACAAGATACATGGGTGCTAGTCCCTTGTCCACCCCATGCCAATGTCATTGGCAACAAATGGGTATTTAGGACAAAATACAACCCCAATGGGTCTATTTCTAGATATAAGGCACGTCTAGTTGCTAAGGGGTTTCACCAAACCCCTGGCTTAGACTACTCTGAAACATTTAGTCCAGTAGCAAAACATGCTACTGTACGCTGCATTCTTGCCTTAGCAGCCACTTTTAATTGGTCCCTTCAGCAGCTTGATGTTAAAAATGCCTTTCTCCATGGCATATTACGTGAAACTGTCTTTATGCAGCAACCTCAAGGGTTTGTCAACCCTAATTACCTTCATCATGTTTGTTTACTGAAAAAGAGCCTTTATGGTCTCAAACAGGCTCCAAGAACCTGGTTTGAAAGATTCACCACTTATCTTTTTTCTCTTGGTTTTAAATCCTCTTATGCAGACTCATCTCTTTTTATACGCCATTCTCATGGAAAAATTACAGTCCTCTTACTTTATGTAGATGATATTATATTGACTGGAAGTGATACACCTTTCATCAGTTCACTTGTTACAAACTTGCATCACAATTTTGAAATGACAAACTTGGGTCCCTTAACTTACTTTTTGGGGTTACAAATTGCTAGGACAACTGCTGGTATTTTCATTCATCAACAAAAATATATATGTGATATTTTACAACGTTTCAATATGTCCAAATGCAAGCCCAGCAGCACTCCTTTAGCTGCTGATACTAAATATTTTCTTCAAGACAGTCCTCCTCTTCAAAATCCAACTCTTTTTCGCCAACTATTAGGAGCATTACAGTACTTAATTTTTAGCAGACCAGATATTGCTTTTGCTGTCAATCAATTATGTCAATTTATGCATGCACCAACTGAGAATCATCTAAGTGGTGCCAAACGTATTTTGAGATATCTTCAAGGCACTCAAACTAATGGTGTTCTTTATACACCTGGTCACTTACCTATTCATGTCTTTACTGATGCTGACTGGGCTGGAGATATCTCCAGCCGCCGTAGCACCACTGGGTTGGTTGTTTTCTTGGGTCCTAATCCTCTCCACTGGGCATCTAAGAAACAAGCCACTGTGGCAAGATCTTCTACTGAGGCTGAATACAGGGCTTTAGCCACTGCAGCAGCTGACATTTCTTGGTTCAAAACTCTATTTATGGATCTAAAAATTCCTATTACTTCTTCTCCTGTTATCTGGACTGACAATCTCTCTGCTCTATATCTTTCTTCTAATCCACTTTTTCACGCGCGCACTAAACACATTGAGGTTGACCACCATTATGTGCGTGAAAAAGTTCTTAACAATGAACTTACAGTTCACTTTGTTTCTTCTGCAGATCAAACTGCAGATATATTCACCAAAGCATTGCTTCCAGCTCCCTTCTCCAGTTTTGCAAATAAACTCATGGTGTGTCCCAAACCACCATAAGTTTACGGGAGGATGTTAACTATATATATGGATTGGGCTAAATATCAAGTTATAGAAGCTAAAGCCCAATACTATTTGATGAATCAAGATGAAGCCCATGCTATCAAGAAGTGAAGCCCAAATCAGTGACTGGCCCAAACATATGTAACCCTATTTGTTTACGTACTCGAGTTGCACTGTATTATCTCCTTGGCAATTACAGCTGTCTCTTGTCCTTCCTTGTGACCGTTCATGAACGGTCAAGAGGCACTGTATTTAGACCTTGCCCTTTAGGGTTTCAATGCATCAATTCAATGAATGAATATTAATCGTTTTCTCTTCCTTTTCTGTATCTATCAGTTTGATTACCCTTTTTTGCATTTCTGCATTTCTCCTTTCAGAACCGACAACACATATAAATCAATCTCAAATACCGTGACCTGCAAGTTTAATGGTGTCTACGAACAGCACGGTGTCTTCGAACAGCAAAAAGAGAATCGTAAACATTCGCCGTAAACGCGGAACGAGGAAACAGGGTGAAGGACCAAAGGCAACTGCACAGCCATGGTGGGGTGGATAAAATTGTGCGTGCTACCTCCGTCAATCAAAACCTGCACAAGAACCTCACAGATGATACAGGAAAGCTTAAGAAAGCGAGGTCTAGGATTACCGGTGAGGGTATGTAAGTGTGAAATATCAACTGTAACCATGCCAAGGCGAACGTCACAACCAATGTGGGTGGATTACCGAATGACACCTCGCGTTTCAACTGTTGTTTGAGCCATGCCCGATAAATCAAGATGAGAGTCGACTCTTCGACGCCCAATAACTAGTTCAAGAATTTCTCAAACTCGGCCTGATAAGCTAAAACAGTGGTTTGATCGTCGAGGGTTTCACCGTGCAGCAGTTGACCGGTGCTAGGGTTGTTCCTGGACGGTGGTTACTGGTGGTCGCTCCTGAGTGGCGATCGGAACAGGGACCAAACGCCGACTGTTTCACAGTGCCGGCAATTGCCTCTGTTGAATGGCTTCCGCTTAGTCCGTTGGTGAATAATCCGCCGGCAGTAGCTAGCAGGGGTGGAGTCCGGTGGTAACGCCGTAGAGGATATCTCTGGCCGGCGGTGAAAGCGATGAAAGTTGTTTGTACATGATAGCTTTGGCCATTAAATGATGAAGTTGAGGATCTCGAAAAGGCAGGAATCAACATGATCCAAATCGATGAAGCTGCTATTAGGGAAAGTCTACCTCTCAGGAAGTCTGAGGAAGCATTCTACTTGGACCGGGGCGTACACTCCTTTAGAATCACTAACTGTGGCCTCCTAGACTCCAACTGTCCTGGAACTTGTAGGTAAGCGTTGAGGAAGTTTCAGTTTTATAATTGATTTTGGGATAGTTACACATGATTAAGGGAAGGTCACGGGTAGTTTGCATAAGGATTAAGAAGATGGATTAAACGGATAGATCCATGACCATGCCAGACCAGACCACAGCTGCAATGAAGTTTCCAATTCTTAGTTTTGGGTCAATTCTGTCAGCCTAGGAATTCTGTCAATTTAAAATGAATTGGAAGAAGATACTCTAAATGTTTCCAAATCTATAATCATACATATCAGCTTTATTATGTAGTAATCAGCAGTCTGATTGAGAGAAAACTTCAATTTATGTCAGCTGCTGTAGTATATATTTATCTCAATTTTGTTGGGGAATAGGATATCATTAAGACCCTCCTGTAAAGATTCAAGACTCGTACTTATTGTTGTTTGTACAGTGAGGGTAAGTTTGGTAATGATATTCAATCTGAATCAGTATTTTAGTACCGTTCTAGTCTGTTTGAGAATGATTCCGGCAAAGATACTGCAGAACATAAGCATGATATATCCTTGCAAGTATTTGACAGTATTTGATGGATTGAGTGGTTTGACCTTGTAATGTCTGATTTTACATCATAAACCACGAAGGGCAGTGTATTTAATAGCTAAATTGAATGGTTAAACCTTGTTATGTCTGATTTCAGAAAGCTTACAATCGTTTCTAAAAAATATGATCTTGATCTGCTTTCTCTTAGTTACATTTTATTTTCATGAAATCCAACTTAATACTGCGATTGGTTACCTTTCTCTAAATTCATCGTATTTTCTACTGCGTGTTACATGTGATTTTACAACATGGGGCAGAAGTATTCTAGAAAGTGTTACTATTGGACTTGAAATCAAAAGATTATTTGAAGGCAGTAGACAATCGAACAAAGTTATACGCATTTGATTGTTAAGGGTATGCAGAATTTATAGTAAAATTGATTATTTGAAAGCACTAGATGGGTTTCATTGTGTTGTTATGTGAATCTTGGATGTGATTACAACGCAAATTTTAGGTTCTCTTTGTAATGAGATGACGGATTGTGCATTTTTAACTGGATTTAGCAGGTTGTATGTAATTACTTTTGGAAGTGTTTGATGGAAATTTATGTTCTCAGACGGACGTCAATGTCTTTTAGAAATATATTTTTGTTACTAAAATAAACTTTCAGGGAGGAAAAACACTTTTAGAGACAATATTTAAGTTTTTAGAGACAAATATTTCTGTCTTGGAATTAACTGTTTCCTGACAAAATGAAGGCTTGTTCCTGAAATCAAAACTTTTGGAGACAAGTCAATATTTCGTCGCTTGAAAGTAATGTTTTAGGGAGGAAATACTTTTTTAGACAACAAAAGTAGCTTCAGAGACAAATATTTATGTCCTAGAATTATTACCTTTCCCAACAAAATGTACAATTTGTCGCAACAAACAACAATTTTTGGGAGAAGTTCAAAATTTCGTCCCAAAAAACTTTCCCGGATGGACTTTTACCCACAAACCGCCCAACAATTGTTTTTTGTTTCAAACTATCTTCAGGGAGAAATATATGATGTTTAGCGACAAAATATGTTTGTCCCTAAAAGGTGAATTCCTTGTAGTTCTCTTACAAAAATAATTAAACTAACATAATTATTTAGACACATAATCGTCTGCATGAAAACTTCGGGTGTATCACGTCCCTAATCGGACGACCCGGAGCTTTAGGCGAGCCGTCGTCGGTTCGGTGTGCTATCATCTAGCTCGGCCGTGTCGGTATCCGCTTGGGCGTCCGCTCGGCCGTGTCGGTATCATCTAGCTCGGCCGTGTCGGTATCCGCTCGGCCGTGTCGGTACCCGTATAACTAATTCAACAAAACATGCACTTCAACGCTTTAAATTTCTTGGAAAGAAATAAACTGTGCTCTGACTTCAAATTAGTACATCACCATGAAAAGAAAAGACAACACTCCATTATTTCTACAAAGCAAAACCGCATCACCTATTCAAACCAAACAAGTATCTCCTAAGCACTCCCATATATTCTTAGCAAGTGTCAGCTTGGGAGTTCAGATCAATATCCGCTTGACTCCTGAACGTACCAAGTATACGAAGGAGTTCCTCTTGTTCTTTAGGCCACCTCTTCATATCACCGTCGAGATAGCACTGCAGGTGAACAATTTCGTATATGAATTTGTCTCTAACAAAGGAGTAGCGGCACCCCCAGGACTCTTTCTCACCACACGAATGGCAATAAAACTTGGTTTCTGGAACAAGAGGATATCCCTCCTCGGAAGAACCGTTAGAGATGAATGGCCCAAACTTGATATGAATCTTCCAAATGCATCTTGGATGAATAGAATGGTCACACTCTTCACAGTGATAGAACCACATTGTCGTAATATCTTCTTCACATATCTCGCACACATACTCTTCAACATCTTCAATGGAATAATATGTTAGTTTGAAGCCGTGCTCCTTGTCGTATCCGTGGCTAACAGATCCGGGCATCACAGCACAGTACGTATCAATAGTGAAGTTGCAAAAGTTACATCTGAAGCCGTACCCTTGAAAATCATTCAAACATGCGTTGCACCAACTTGGCTCCATTATAAAGGTAGTGGTGAGAACGTGACTATGACCCTCATGCTTAACATAGCGTGGAAGGACAGAGCTGCTAATTTTGATAACTGGTACATCCTCAAGGTAGCTCATGCCGAAACCATTACAGGTATCGTTCTCTGTCTCTTTCAGCAACGAGTACAATCCTTCAAAGAGAGAAGGATCCTTTAACTCTGAAGGAGACTTCTGAAGAAAGTACTTACATAGACCACAGATGTTGCATGGGCCAGCGAGGAATCCTTTGCATAAATCACATGTTTCCTTCGGATCAAGTAACAATGTCTTCCTGGTTTTTGTTTCATTTTTGTCTTGGGGCTCTATGTCTAGTTCTTCGTTTTCTCCCTGGTTAACGTCCATAAAGAACAGTGTTGCCAAGCTAACAGATTCATTGGGTACTGGTAGATGGACGGAAGCAGCTAAAGCCGCCTCTGAATCAAATTCTTCAATATCCCTACAACATAAGGAAATTTTGTTTTTATGTAATTTTCTACATAAGAATAAACATCATTGTAATTTTCGACAGAAAAAAAAAAAAAAAAAAAAAAAAAAAAAAAAAAAAAAAACCGTTGTTACCTGTTAGGATCTAAGCAATTATGAGCATGGGTGAAGTATCTGCATCTAAAACAGTGGTAAGCCCAGTTATAGGGTTGGATATCTTCTCTGCAGACATGGCAATGGAAATACTTGGTGTATTCTGGGAATGAGTCTCGGAGTGAGTAGGTAAGTTGAAGCTTGTGAGGGTGCAAATAATTTTTCTTGATCATTGGGATCGAAGCACAACGTTGGTGTACCCAGAGATGACAAGTGGTGCATTGATAACTTGTCCCTTTACTATCTACATTGCAAGCACGACAAGCCAACGGTGCTTTCGTAGGTGAAGAAAACAATGGGTGCTGGTGAAATTCGTGCTTACGCAATGTCTTCATGGCACATATCGTATCTATGGTAAAGCGGCAATCAGAGGAAGAAGCACACGAATAGCTCAAGCCATGTCTAGGTACATGGCATGCATTACAGTCGGAGTTGCCTCCGCCTGATAGTGTCAGAGCATGGCTAGGATGAAGTGGATGTTCCACATTCTGTGGGAGTTCTGCACAATATTTGTGCAGAAAAATACCTCCGCACAGATTGCAAAAATAGTACGGGGCTGAAATCTTTGTTCCACAGACATAACATCTTTTGGAAGCAGAATGAGCATGAGCCCCTTCATTTACCAAGTTCAGTTGATGATCAGGATGACTGAAATGTACCATAGATCTGAAATACAAAGTCGTGATCATCAAAACTATGTTTTCTTCCAAAATCATTCTTTGTTCTAAAATATGAACATAAATAAGTTAACTAATTAGGAACTGCAGAAGAGAAAGGGTGAAATTATTCAACCTGCAGTTGTATGCGTGGAAAGAATTCCGGCATCTAGCACAATGGTAAGCAAAATCCCCTCCTTCCAAGTCCTGTTCGCATGTGTGGCAGTAGATAAGCTGGTCTATAAGGTGGTTTTCAGCAGGGACAGAATGGATGAACTTAACATCATGGAAGCGAAAAGGTAGTTTAACGATCCGTGTTGAAACACAATCTTGGTGCGCTTCGAATGGGCAGGTGGGGCATTTATACGACGCACCGTACGGTTCACTTCT
Organism: Linanthus parryae; assembly: GCA_023055425.1. Taxonomy (NCBI): domain Eukaryota; kingdom Viridiplantae; phylum Streptophyta; class Magnoliopsida; order Ericales; family Polemoniaceae; genus Linanthus; species Linanthus parryae. Next base: position 9,310,533 of record JALGPY010000002.1, read on the forward strand.
GCAAACAACACATTGGGGAACATAATAAAGATCGTGGATAGGGATCAATGGGTGGGGGTGACATGTGTGGGTTATTGGGAAGGACTTGAGGGCGCATTTTATGGCTAGGACAAAGTCATCGCCACATTCAGAGCATTTGTAATAGGGATAGCCATAGCCATGGCAGCAATTGCAAATTCGAAGAGAATCTCCAACTTTATCGAGTTTGATGAGCGTGTGTCCGGGGTGCAGCTGGTGCTCTATCTCCTCTGGCAAATCCAAGCATGCTTTGTGGACACTGAGTGTTCTATCTTCAACTTCACGGGTATAGAACGGAACTGATAGAAATGATGTACACAGATCACAACCTTTCTCTGTGAAATCATTTCCTACAGCTTCATCGACGAGGATCCAATTAGCATCCATCTCTCTCACTCAAACCCTCTCTCTAAGAATATGATTAAATCTTGATGAAGAGATGTCGGAGTCCTCTTCCCTTATTGAACAGATTTCGTTGGGAACAACCCGAATGATTTCTTTAGGTGGGTTTTGAATAGTAGTCGTTGTTAATGTCCATGAAAGTTTAGTTTTCGTAGGCAGAGGGACATGTCAACCACAAAACAAGTTGTATAATTTGCACCAGTTGACACTGTTGTCATGGTATCCTCAACTCATTATCTAACCAGAAAAAGAAGAGGTGATCATGAACAACAGGTTTGAATAAATTTCAATGCCTACAGCTAGAGTATAATATTCCAAGCAGCCTTTTCATTGATCAAATCAAATCTGAAGAGTTGACTTCAGATATTATTAAGGTTGTTGTTCCCAGGGGCGGAGCCATGTAGGGGCACAAAATTTTCCGAAAACACTAGAGAACCCTTAATTTATAAAGAAAAATTAACCCAGCCTCTATACAAATATAAAAGTGCCCCCCTCCCCCCCCCCCCCCCCACCCAAGACTAGAATGCCTCTCTAGCGCAGTTGGTCAAACTCTCGCCTTACAACTAAATCGACGGAGGTTTGAGTCTCTCTGTGTGCGTTTTTAATTTTTTTTTGACAAAAATTAAAAAACATTTAAAATAGAACGTCCCTGGGGGATTCAAGCGGCCAAAGTCCATATGTAAGAGTTTTACCAACTGAGGCAGAAAGCTTTCGGTGTTGAATTTGATATTTAATTGGATTTATTTTGGAATGACAGTACAAATATCCTAATTGTGCCCCCCCCCCTTTGGTCAAATCCTGGCTCCGCCACTGTTCGGGTGTAGTTGAGATGTTTTGGCTTCAGTTCGAACTTTTGGAGAACCAAAGGGCTGCTTATTGGCCTTCTCAACTGCTTGTAGTTTACATGTTGGGATCTGAGCAATTATGAGCATGGGTGAAGTATCTGCATCGAAAATAGTGGTAAGCCCAGTTATGGGGTTGGATATCTTGTCTTCAGACATGGCAATGGAAATGCTTGGTGTATTCAGTGAGTAGGTAAGTTGAAGCTTGTGAGGGTGCAAATAATTTTTCTTCAACATTGGTAGTGAAGCACAACGTTGGTGTACCCTGAAACCAAAAGTTGAGCATTGAAAAGCTGTGCCTTTACTATCTAAATAGCAAGCACGACAAGCCAAAGGTGCTTTCGTAGGTGAAGAGAACAATGGGTGCTGGTGAAATTCGTGCTTACGCAATGTCTTTATGGCGCATATCGTAACTATGGTAAAGCGCCAAGAAGCATGAGCACAAGCGTAGCTCATGTCTTGGCAAGGTACATGGCACGCATTACACTTGGAGTAGTCTGCCTTTGATAGTGTTAGAGCATGGCTAGGATGAAGATGGTGTTCTGCATTCTGTGGTACTTCTGCAAAATATTTGTGCACAAAAATTCCTAGGCAGTATTTAGCATCGCAATAATAGTATGGGGCTGACACCTGCGTTCCACAGCCATCGCACATTATGGACGCAGAAGCAGGGTGAGCCTCTCCATTTACCAAGTTCAGTGGATGTTGAGGATGACCGAAATGTACCATAGACCTGAAATACAAAGTCGTTATCATCAAAACTATACTGTCTTCCGAAAAAAATATTATTTTTTCTAAAATATTTTATTAATTAATTAATTAAGATTTCAGATGAGAAAGGATGGAATTAATACCTGCAGTTGTATTTGTGGAAGGAATATCGGCATCAAGCAGAAAGGGACATCCCATTCCATGTCAACCTGTTTGGGCGTTTGGTTTACTTTTCCTCCACTGTCCTCAATATATACGATTATGGATTTTGTTTTATTTGAACTTGATGGTCCGGTCAAAATAATCAGAATTTCTATCACCCAATCTCAGCCATGTTTTTCTGGATACTATACTAATTGAGGACATGTCTGTGTTCTTTTGTGAAGATAACCAGAATTTGTTTGAGCTCTTTTATCTTGTTTCTTTTTGCTAGAGCTTGATGATCCTCGGTGATATAATGTCCCCGATGCTATAACTAATTGATTGTTTTTTATACGTACATGTCTATGTTCGTTTGATAGGGAAAACCCTTTAAAATTTGAGAATTTGAGTGTTGTAATTGACGGGCACACATTTTCATTTTGTTGAACAGGGTATTGGAGGGATGTCCACGGCCACTAGGGAACGCTATTTTTTGGTCCGGAATCTCTATATTGCGTCTTTGTAAACTTTTATGTAAAATAGAAGACTTTTCTTTGATGTAGCTATGGGTGTTATGTATAATATGATGTTACTTGGAACATTCGACGCAGATTTAATACATTGTGTATGAATTCGTCAAAATTTTATGTTACTGGCGATTTAAGCAAATTGAGGCGTTGTTTATATATGAGGGACCATTTTCTGTCTCTAAATATCTTTAACTAGATTTTATGAAGGAATTAGATAGGAACACATGAAGTATTTTTCTATCTAATATCTATGTATTTATTTATTTTATTTTTTGAGAAACTAATATCTATATATTTCACTAATACATCTATTAGTCACGGTCGGGAGATGAATGTAGCAAAATTTATTCAATCTTGCGGTAATATAGTAATTCGCCGCATTTACCAACGTGAAAAAAGATGATATTAGTCATGGGTAGTAGCCGTGGCCAAAAGAACTTTAACAACAGGAAATAACAGTGGAAAATGAACATCTTAGCCACGGTTATTCGAGTTACCGTGTTTAAATGGCGGACTGTTATTAGCCACGGGATTTACGATAGCCAAGGATTCCCCACGGGCTTCTACCGTGGCTAATGTAGAAAAACACTCTTTTTCAGCACGGTTGATGTCCATGGTAAGAACCGTGGTTGATAGTTTTAGTCACCGGAACTGGAGCTTTTTCCACAATATTTATCTATGGGAAAACCCCATTTTTCTAGTCGTAAACACTTCATAACAGCAACATATTAGGTTTTGACATGTTCACGAAAAACCCGAAAATTGTTGAGGATTTCATATAGTTGTTTTATAAGATAACTGCAACAGTAAGGAGTGTGATCATCAATAAAGGAGACATAATAAGGGGAGTCCTTAAGTGGCACTTGATCAAAAGGAACAAAAGATGAAGAGATATTACAATTAAATTAAAAGTAGAGAATTTAGCAAGTTTACATCTGAAATATATGTGGCTGAAATCTTGCATAAAGCGCCAATAGAAAATAACTACTTCAAAGGAAATGGGTGCTAGCTCAAGTGGTAGAGCATTTAAAATCCCTGCATGAGGTCCTGCGAACCCACGACAAATATATATATATATAAAAAAAAAAAAAAAAAAAACTACTTCAAACGAGAAGCTGGAACATGTCTCAAACGAGAATGCTACAAATAAAAACTAGAAGAATCAGAGGTTAAATGAAAAGAGGAAAAATAAACAGTTGAGGCTTCAACATCAGGTGTTCTCAAGTCATCATCCAAAAGATAAAGTACCCCCTTCCCCCCTCGTCTACCGTCGTCCCAATCAGTTTATGGGAGCTTGAATCCTGCACATGACAAGAAGTAAGAGAAAGTATACTAAGTATCCATAATCACACAATTGGCTAACAGATACTAGATTCAATATAATATTGGGAATATAATAAACATCGGAAGTGATAAACAGGGTGTATGAATAAAACAGATTCCCGATAGTGGCATAGGAGTGCCATTAACAGTCATGACATATACATTTGGTGCATAGGTTAAGGAAGAAGATGAACTAACATCATGTGACATGTGATGAGAAGCACCAGAATCTAGGATCCATAAAGACGGAGCTATACCTGATTAATCGAGATGACAAATATTATGGATAATTGGCAGACACGGGATGTTGCTGAGTTGCTAGAAACTTTTGGAACTGCTCACAAAGAGACTGTACTAAAGTGGAGGCAGTCGAGGCAATGGAATCTGACGAAGGGGCAACTGCAGCAGTAATAAGCTGTTGAGGTAAGTAATTTTTCTGTGGAGCCTGATTACCATAATTTTGTTGCCGGTGATGTTGTGGTGATGGATAACCATATATCTTTTGCTGATGTTGAGGATACTGCATGGGTGGTCTCGCTTGGTATTGACCATGCTGCTGATGTTGAGGATACTGCATGTGTGGTCTTGTCTGGTATTGACCATGCTGCTGATGTTGAGGATATTGCATGGGTGGTCTCGGTTGGTATTGACCATGTTGCTTAAGTTGGTGCTAGCCATGTTGTCTTGGCTGATACAGTTGTGAAGCTTGGATGCCATATCCCTGCCGTTGCTGTTTATGAGGGCATTGTGCCTTCCAATGCCCCTTCCCTTTACAGTATGCACATTCATCATATGGACGAACTGGTTTATATTGTTCTTTGGAAGAGACAGAAAAAATTGATGGACCAGAGGTTGCAAAACTTGATGGACCAGAGGCTGCAAAAACCGGTGGACCAGAGGCAGAAGTATCGACTTTTTCTACAATATTCTTGAGACGAATCTCCTCAGCCAACAATTTACTAACCACCGAATCAATAGATGGGAGCGGATGACGATGCAGTATGCCACCACGAAGTTGCTCAAATTCATCTCGCAGTGCCATCAAGAATTGAACCAATCGCTGATTTTCACGATGAGCAATATATGATGTACAAGCCTTTAATTCTGCAGATTCTGTAAGGGCCAACTGATCCCAAAGGTCAACAATTGTTGTGTAAAATTCTTGAATACTCATGCTCTTCTGATGCAGAGCACGAATATCTGACTCGAACTGGTATTGTTTGGCAAAGTTTGGTTGTGTATACAACCGAGCTAGATGATCCCATACTTCTTTTGTTGTGTCATACTTAGCATTGCAATAACAATATGGGGCTGAAATATGCGTTCCACAGCCATTGCACGTTATGGACGCAGAATCAGGGTAAGGCTTTCCATTTACCAAGTTAAGTTGATGTTCAGGATGACCGGAATGTACCATAGGTCTGAAATACAGAGTTGTGATCATCAAAACTATGCTTTCTTCCAAAAATTTATTTTTTGCCTCTAAAATATGAACAAAGTAAATAAATTAAATTAGATTGCAGACGAAAAAAGGATGGAATTAACTAACCCGCAGTTGTATGTATGGAAGAAATATCGGCATGTAGCACAATGGTAAGCGAAATCCCCTTCTTCCATGTCCTGTTCGCACGTGTGACAGTACATAAGCTCATCTGTAAGGTGATTATCAGCAGGGACAGAATGGATGAACTTAACATCGTGACAGTGTAATTGTAGTTTCACGATCCGTGAGGAAACACAATCTTGGTGCACTTCGAATGCACAGATGGTGCATTCGTACGAACTTCCATAACGTTTCAGCCTACAAACAACACAGCGGGGCAGTTGAGAATCATTATAAATGGGGATCAATGGGTGGTGGGGATGACATTTGTGGGTTATTGGGAAGGACTTGACGGCGCAAGCAAAGGCTAGGACAAAGTCATTGCAGTCAGAGCATTTGTAGTAAGGAAAGCCATCTTCATCGCAGCAATTGCAAAGTTGAAGAGAATATCCAACTTTATCGAGTTGGATGAGCTTGTGTCCGGGGTGCAGTTTGTGTTCCATCTCCTCTGGCAAATCAGCGCATGCTTTGTGGAGATAGTGTGCTCTCTCTTCAACTTCACGCGTATAGAACGGACCTGATACATCTGATAAACACAGATCACAACGTTTCCTTGTGAAGTCATTTCCTACAGTTTCATCGACAAATATCCATTTAGCATCCATCTCTCTGAGAAATAATCAAATGTTGGTGAAAAAATTTCAGAGTCCTCCTTCCCGGTTTTTGAACATATTTGGTGAACAACTACTTTAATATCTGAAGTCAACTCTTCAGATCTGATTAGACTAATGAGAAAAAAACTGCTTGGAGTACTATAATCCTCTACTCTAAAGGGATTAATATTAATTTTCGAGTAGTGGCCTTGTGGGTGGAAGCTCCTTAGTCATTCCCACAAACCTGAAAAAAGGTGATCCTAATTCTAATCTTCCTATTCAAACCTGTTGTTGATTTTTCTTTTTCTTCTTTCTGGTTGGTTAGATGATAATGAGTTGAGGATACCATGATCATACAATTGGTTTTGTTGTTGACATATCCCTCTACCTTTGAACAGATGCCCAGTTGACATACTTTCATGGACATTACCAACAATGACCATTCAAAATCCACCTAAAGAAATCATTCAGGTGTAATATAGTTGGTTTGGCTTGAATTAATTTAAACCCAAGGGCTGCTTATTGGCCTTCTCAACCAGCCAGTCAGCCTTGATTTTTTCCAGCCTGGTTTACCTCTCTAGTATGGTTTTTCACCCTGCTTGGGACCTCTCCGGTGATTCTAAACTCTCTTCATCTAGTGGTGGCGTAACATCAACATCCTTTTTCGGTGTAACACAGAAATTATGAAGAAACGTTAAAATTAGATAAAACAGGAAGTTTTCCTCCCTTAAAATGAAATACTTTCCAGAGTTGATTACTAGAAAATAAAATGCCTAGATTTGGTTTTGAGCTAGAACATTTATTCTTTCTAGCTGAACATACTCAGGAGTCAGGACTGTCTTTTACCAACCACTTGAAGCATTCCAACTACATTTCCGCTACATTCCACTATTCACATAACTAAATTATTTGTGATTTGATCATGTTAATATGATCGCAAAGGTAACATACTTTGTGATCTGCCCTGGGTTTTGGATGCCTTCACCGCTTATTTGGTTCTATTTGGGAATGGAGTAAAAGCTTTTATTTCGCAATTCAACCAACAGATCAGCTCTCTTCCTGCTTCTCACCATGTTCTCTAGTTTCAATTCAAGATTTTCAGGTGCTACATTGCACTCATTCTAGTTGCAGGTGAGCATTGAAGTACCAAACTTACATTCTTCTTCTCGTACAACGCTAGCCTACCATTAAAGAGCTCCTCAAGAACTGCAAGAGAGAAAATAATTCAAATGGGATTTTACCTAGCTGAGAACTGAAGCTGACTTATGCAATTACTAATAAACATGTGTGGGTGGAAAAAAAATACTTACTTTGTTCAGTGGTATCACATTCTTTTATGACACTGTTAGAATCAAACAGGTGGATATTTCTTGTACTGATTGTTATTGGGAGTTTAAAATTTCTTTAGCAGGCTCTCTTTCTTGGCCATGGCCAAAATCTCTTTCGACAAAAGAACTTCAAAATGCACTGTGGTTTCATCACCGTGCACTTTCTATTCCTAGTTGGATTGAATCCATCATCTTAATGGTAGCTATGTAATACGCGAAGTAGTTTCGTTGATCTCCTCTATAATGCCAGAAGAAGTGTGCTAATACCGCCTTCGGTACCACTTATCTGAAGGAAAGCCGCATCACCTGGAATAGTCAGAAGCATGCTGGCGCGTCGATAGGAAGTGTCAGCCTAGGGATTTTAAGATCCTTCTTACTAGCTACTCAGCATATCAACTAGCGGTATCCTTTTTTGTTCTCGGCCACCTTTCAATGAATTCTTGTGTCAGAAGTGCATTCTAGCCGAAGCATATAGGAGATTATCAACACCAAACAAGGAATAGATCATGAGCTAATCTATTGAGAATCGTTGTTTGCCCCTAGTTGGGACTTCGGAACTTTGTGTGCTTCGTCTATGCCTATAAGATACTTGGGCAACTCCTCTGGTTTTGAGGACGAACCCCAAGATTCTTAACACACTATCTAGAACCATTACAGGTAGCGAGCAAAAGTCACTCTATTTTTTTCTGGTCCAAGCCAGAACAATCTAGTATACAGCTAACGTCATCGATCTGAATGAACAAATTTGAGAATGGACTAAGAAAATTGTTGCCACTCATACACTTGCTCTTACATGAAGGTCATGAACTTTTTCTGCTCTTTTTATCTTAGACTGCATCTTATTCTCTCCAACAGTCTAGGAATGGGAACTTGAACCTCTACCCCAAGAAGAAACAGTGATGAAATTAATTAGTTTCTGATGAAAATGTGCTTGGATACTTACATGAAGATCAAAATCTGGTAAATTGTATGAACCCACAAAACTCATGAGAATCAACAAGTTTAAAAACCCACAACAACATAATTGCAGGTGGTTCAGATTGGAACTCTTACTAATGCTTTACTCAACCAACAAACCCACACAAGTTGATTTCAAGAAACAATCCCATAAAGGGCAGTTGATTTATGGTGGTTTCAAGTTTCAACCTCACATCTTTTCATGAGCATTGAGATTTCTGGTCCTGAGATACATTATTTAACATGCAGTTTTTTTCTAAAGAAAATCCACATTAGCTAATCAAAGCAAACAACAAAACTCTCACAAGCATGCTGATATATCCTTAGCAAGTTTCAGTTTGGGGATTGAGACCTTCCTCTTCACTCCTCAACATAGCAACTACCCGTTGGAGTTCTGCTTCTTCTCTAGGCCACCTCTTCAATTTTGAGCCAGAATCACATTGAAGGTGAAGCGTAGAGTCACCATAAGCAAAAAAACAACGAGTAATGACACCCAGAGGTCTCTTTCTCATAACATGTTACGCATGTATAGGCAAGGCTTGTAGTTTCTGGAACTAGAGTTACATCATCAACATACTTTTCATCAGAACCCTCGCTGATGAATGGCCCGAATTTGATATGAATTTTCCAAATGCATCTTGGATGAATAGATTGGTCGCACTCCTCACAGTGATAGAACCACATTGTCTTTATGTCTCCTTCACAAATTTCGCAAACATACTCTTCAACATCTTCAATGGAATAGTATGTGAGATTGAAGCCATGTTCCTTCTCGTACCTGTGGCTAACATATCCGGGCAACAAAGCACAATATGAATCAAGTATGAACTTGCAAATGGTACAATTGAAGCCATAGCCTTGAAAATCAAGTTTGCATGCACTGCACCAAGTTTCCTTTGTTAAAAAGGTAGATGAGAGAACATGAATATGCCCCTCGTGCTTAACATAGTGTGGCAGGACAGAGGCGCTGATCTTCATATATACCATTCCCTCCCAAAACTTCAAGGCAAATCCATTACAGTTATTTTTTTCCTCTGAATCTTTAAGCTTTGAATTGTATCCTTTAAACAGAGAAGGGTCCTGTAATTGTGCATAAGACATTGGAAGAAAGTATCTGCACTGTTAGCAATTGGTGCGCCCATGTGGGGTGCCCAATGCAATTAACATAACCTTATGGGGTTAGTTGCACTAATACATAAACTAGAGGGGTTAGTAGCTAAGGCTCAAACCCTAGGGGTTTATGTGCAAACTTAGGAGAAGTTTTGCCTATATAAGGAGGCAGCCTCCTACATATTATATTGCTATTCCATACAGTAAAGTCTCTCTGTCTAGATTCATACTAGTTGTAGAGAACCCTAGTCTCTCTCCAACTTCATCCAAGGAGGTGGAACGTGGTGTGGAAATCAGTGTTCGTCCTCGAGATTCGCACTCGATTGGTGGGAGCAAGATCAAGGAGTAGGCGCGTGAAAGCAAGCAACACAACGATCATCCGCTGCATTAAGGAGCTTAGGAAGACAAGGTAAACACATGAATATTCCGCTTTAGTTCATGTTGTTGATCTGAACATGTTAGATCCTTCCTGCCCTTCATTGGTATCAGAGCCATAGGCTTACTTTTCGTGCCTCGATAAGCGTTCCCGAACCTGTTATAAAAATCGTGTTTCTGAATTTTCATAACCAGTAGACGAAACCTATATGGTTAGGTAGGGTTTTTCACGAGGATTCCAGATATATAAATTTTATATTTTTTGGATTTACGGTGAATTAGTTATGAATTTTCAAAGTTTCGGAACAGTATTAATCTCGACTGCTAGATCCAATAATTAGAACACGTTTTTCAAAAACTTGTTAAAATTGGATTTTGACCACATAATCGGGATCAGGACGAAGAGACGATCACGGGAAAATTTTTTTCGTCGCGATCGGAGCACGGGAAGGCGGCGCGTGGGCTTCACGCGCCACCGACGCCGCCCCCACGCGCGGCCACGCGCCGCACGCGCCCAAGGGCTGGCGGCGGCTGCTGACGTGGCCCTAGGGCTGACGCGGCAGATGACGTGGCGGTGCCACGTCAGCAAGAGGCTGACGCGGCGATGACGTGGCAGCCACGTGTCAGCTGACGTGGCAGCTGACGTGGCGATGACGTGGCAGCTGACGTCAGTATAGGTGCTGACGTGGCGTGCCACGTGGCATGCTGACGTGGCACATGGGCCGACGTCAGCGCGTGGCGGAGGCGGACGCGCCCACGCGCGGCGGCGCGTGAGGGCGCGTGCGGCCTCCTCCCGCCGTCATTTTTCGTCCGGTTTTTTCCTAGGGACTCCAAATTAAATTTCCTATTTTGTGGGTATTTTTTCATAATTTTTTGAGCGACGGAAAATTTTAGTAATTTTCAGATTAATTAATTAGTGTTTAGCACACTTCCCGAGGCAGTTTGACGACCCTAAACACACTGTTTTGAGCCCAAATTTTTTCTGGAGACTTAGGTCATTTTTCCCTACGTTTTTCCATAGGTGGTGAGACCCTAAGAGGTAGGGAGCATTTTTCGATCTTTTTAGTTGATTAGATTATTGCTTATTAATTTCCAGTAATTATTGCTTAATTCCGGAAATTTCCAGAAAATTCCAGTATGTTTATTATATTGTTATACATGCTGTTGTGGGTTGAATGGATGTGTTTTGGTGCATGGATGTGGCATAGATGTTTTATATTTTGGTTTTGGTTTTGGTTTTTGAATATGTAATCAAAATACGGCCTGCGAGTCGTGCCTCTCTATACTCTAGTGTCTTCTCTTCTCATCCACTCGCCTCTATGAGGTTACTTCTTATTAGAAATAAGATAGTTAGTAGAGATTGAAGATTGAAGCTTCAAGAGAGGTGGCCAAACCAAAAGCTATGGCGCAAGGTGCATGGAGCAATTAGACGGTCTAATGGAGCCTCAAGCTTGGAGTCCTCAAGTAGGCGAGATGGCGTGAGATGGAGTTCAGGACTTGCTCAAGAAGTGCTCTCAATAGTGGGAGTGCACCTTAGGGGCCACATCCATTGCATATTTATTTATGCTTATGCTTGTTTTATGTTATAACTGCGTGTGATTGGATGTATATGTTTAACCTCGCATGCTAAAGAACTAAAACAAAAGAGCTCACATGATGACATGATTAAAATTGGTAGGAAATCACAAGTGATGAGATTTGATTCCTAGGATATACGCTAGATTTTGGTGGAGTCCTTGTGAGGAACTATTAAGATTAATCAATGTCACATGTTATTTAGGAGCTAAAACAAAGCTAGTAACTAATATCCATTTTGTCTCGTTTTTCAGTCACGATGAACACGAATCTATTTCCTAAATCTGCTATAATTCTAAAGGGAGACAACTTCCGTGCATGGTACAGAAGTGCGATATGTCGCATGATTGAGCTAGGACTGTCTGATCATTTGCATATGGCAAAGATGGAGCCATGGGTACCACCGGGCGGCCCAACTGATGCATATAGACGTGATCTTGAGGCTTACCAGAAATGGGAAGTTGATGACAAGAAAGCATGTCTAGAATTGATGGATCTAGTGAGGACTGATCTCCTAGAGTCAATTGTGATTGATTATGCAAAGAAGCTCTGGGAAGACATTCTAGGACTGTACGGAACTGCAGACGACTTCCAAAAGACATGTCTATGGATGATGCTCACTTCCACGGTGAAGGATGATAATGTCTCTATGGATACGCACCTAAAGACCTTATCATTCTATATTACTGAACTTATAACTTCTGGGCATGATGTATCCGATGAGAGACAGCTAAAGGCTGTGAGAATGTCTCTACCAAATTCATGGGATTCCGTGAGAAAAGTGTTGCAAGGATCAGATGACATAAAGACATTTGATGATGCAAAGCGATATTTATTGTTTGAGGAAAAGAGACTGGAATTTGCCAGAACTTCTAGTCCACCATCGCAGGTAGAGAGCCCTCCCATGGCAAATGTGCCAAAGGGTCAGGAAGTCATCGTAGAGCACGAAAGTGGAGGCCACATGGGCCCATGCCGCAAGATCAGTAAGCGCCAAATGTGGAAGAGGTCCAAGAGGGATATGAGACAAGTTATGTGCTATAACTGCCAGGCATATGGCCACTTTGCTCGTGACTGCGCCGAGCCAAAGGTACACTATAATCCAAACTCTGACTGTTATGTTATAAGTCAAGTTTATATTGCTGATTCCCCTAATGTGTGGGTATTGGATTCAGGTGCGAGTGACCACCTAGCATGTGACCGAGACGCGTGCACGGATTATAGGCGAGTACCAGTAGGCAGTAGAAGAGTGTACATGGGGAACAACTCTTTCGTTGATGTGGTGGGCATTGGCACATATCAGCTGAAGATGAAGTCTGGAAAGACGCTTGTTCTTCATGACGTTTTATACGCTCCTGATGCACGCAAGAACTTAGTTTCAGTTTCTAGACTTTTGGATTTGGATTTTAGACTTGTTTTTTAGGGTCGTTTTGCCAAACTGTTTGTTGGCAACTCATGTTTTGGTACTGGTTATATTTCTCGTGGTTTATTTTATTTAGACATTGTTGGTTCTAGCATTGATGATGTTTATGATTCTCGTTCATATATTACATCTTCTAGTGATGATGATGCCACTAGATGGCATGCTAGATTGGGACATATAGGACAGGACAGGATGAACAGGCTGGCTAAGGCAGGCCTACTTGGAGATATGCCCAAGATATCATTACCTGTATGTGAATCTTGTCTTGCAGGAAAAGCTAAACGCAAACCGTTCGGTAAAGCAGTAAGGGCTACTGAGCCTTTACAACTTATTCATTCTGATGTTTGCGGTCCATTAAATGTTAAAGCTAGACATGGTGCTCGCTATTTCATCACATTCATAGATGATCACACTCGTTTTGGTTATGTGTATTTGATGGCACATAAATCTGAAGCGCTAGGGTGCTTCAGAAAATTTCTACAAGAGGTAGAGAACCAACTGGACAAAAGAGTTAAGGCTCTTAGGACAGATCGAGGGCGTGAATATCTATCTGAGCAATTTAAGGAGCTCTGTGAGACTAAAGGAATAGTGAGGCAGTTGACTATTCCCTTCACACCGCAGCAAAATGGTGTAGCGGAAAGAAGGAATAGAACACTGTTAGAGATGGTTCGTAGTATGATGGCAAATGCGAATCTGCCTATCTCCTATTGGGGAGATGCATTGATGACTGCCACATACATACTGAACCGTGTGCCCACCAAGTCTGTAGCCACAACCCCTTACGAGATGTGGACCAAAAGGCAACCCGAATTGGGTCACCTTAGGCCATGGGGGTCGGCCGCCTATGTACGTAACGTCTCCCATGTTCATGGGAAATTGGGTGCTAGAGGAAAGAAGTGCATCTTCATACGGTACTCTGAGCACTCTAAGGGTTACGTGTTCATAGCGCAACAGCCGGATGGTAGTCTAACAGAGATGGAATCGCGAGATGTAGAATTTCTCGAAAGAGATTTTCCTAGTCAGGGAGAAGCACGTGGAGATGGCATTCTCTACGAAGAAGAGGAACCACTGGATGACACTCAGTTCTCTACAGACCTACAGGGAACAGTCCCTATGGATATTCAGAACAGTGGGAGTGACTTGCCTAGTGAGCAGCCCATCATATATGATGATGAGGCTGAAGAAGAACCCTCTTTGCGTAGGAGCGCTCGTGGGAGCGTACCCCGTCGACGATTTGACATCGAAGGGGAGGCCATGATGGTCACCACGCAAGAAGATGATGAACCTAGGACATTGTCTGAAGCTCTCTCATCCCCTGACAAGAAAGAATGGAACATTGCTTTACAAGAAGAACTGGAGTCAATGAAAACCAATCATGTTTGGGATTTAGTTGACTTGCCTCCTGGACGTAGGGCCATTGGAAACAAATGGGTTTTCAAGGTCAAAAGGAAGGCAGACGGAAGCGTTGAGAGGCATAAGGCCCGGCTAGTGGCGAAAGGCTACACCCAACAACAGGGTGTGGATTACGAGGAGACGTTCTCACCGGTTGTGAGAATTGCCTCCATTCGTCTTATACTTGCAATAGTGGCTAGCATGGACTTGGAACTACATCAAATGGATGTTAAGACTGCATTTCTCAATGGAGAACTAGATGAGGAGATCTATATGGCTCAACCGGAAGGTTTTGAGGAGAAAGGTCAAGATCACAGAGTGTGCAAACTGATTAAGTCCATATATGGACTGAAGCAGTCCTCAAGACAGTGGTATTTGAAGTTTCATCAAGACATTGTGGCATATGGCTTCACGATGGTAGATGAGGACCACTGTGTGTATGTCAAACGTTCCGGAAAGAAGTTCATGATACTGTCATTATATGTAGATGACATACTACTAGCCAGCAATGATAAAGGAATGCTCGGAACTACCAAAGGGTGGTTATCCTCTCGTTTTTCAATGAAGGATATTGGAGAAGCGAGTTACATCCTTGGGATAAAGATCCTAAGGAACCGCTCTAAGAGGCTTCTTGGCTTGTCTCAAGAGACATACATCAAGAAGATACTTGAACGGTTCCAGATGATGGACTCTAAGCCATTCGAGACTCCCATTGCACATGGCGAGAAACTCAGCCTTGAAATGTGTCCCAAGACCCAACACGAGAGAGACTAGATGGCCAAAGTACCCTATGCAAGTGCTGTCGGAAGTTTAATGTACGCAATGATGTGTACAAGGCCCGACATATGTCATGCTGTCGGTTTAGTTAGCAGATATCAGTCTGATCCTGGTGTTGGACACTGGAAGGCTGTTAAGAGGATTCTCCGATATCTCAAAGGGACTAAGGATTACGTGTTATGCTACCGAGGCTCTGAGCTAAGGCTCATTGGCTACAGTGATGCTGACTGGGGTGGGGACCTAGACGCACGTAAATCGACCTCAGGCTACGTCTTCATGCTGGGTGGAGGAGCCATCACATGGCACAGTAGCAAGCAGACTTGCACTGCCTTATCAACCATGGAAGCTGAATACGTTGCCTGCTCCGCGGCAGCGCAGGAGAGTGTTTGGCTGAAGAGATTTCTGGTCAGCTTAGGAGCGGTTGACGAACCAAGACCAGTAACGCTTCGTTGTGATAGTATGTCGGCCATAGCTTGTGCTAAAGATCCGAAATACCACAGCAAGGCCAAACATATTGAGATAAAGTACCACTTCATTAGGGAAGTAGTAGCTAAGGGAGATATCACTCTAGAGCATATTCCTACGAATCAGATGTTAGCTGATCCAATGACCAAGCCTCTTCTTAAGGCTACTTTTGTTGGTCATACTAGGAATATAGGGTTAGGCAAATGGAACTAGATGTCAGACTAATTAAACATTTTTGAGACATTGATTGATTGGATATTAGGAATGGATTTGTTTATTTATGCTGCATGTTATTTTGATACGTGTATGATATGTTACATTTCCTGTACTAGCTTAGAGCATGTCACACAGACACTAAGTTGGCTCACTCACACGAGCAACTGCCTTCGCAATATCCTGGATATGTCTGGGTGTGGCGGAAGATGAGACGGAATCCAGATAAGCGCTGAAAGCCTGCGATATGATATGAGATGCCTTCTTCATATGAGCATATGGCCTATGATAAGAGCTTGAAGTCTATCAGTAGTGCTAGGAGCCTGTCAGACGGATCCAAATGTCGCATTGGAAATGAGTTCCAAGCTGAGATCGGTTATGGCCAATCGAACATGGTTGCTACCCCGAACCATGTATAGTCTGTGTAGAAAAAGCCAGATGCGAGAGCTGATGATTGTTCACAATAGTGTGACATGGCAGCACTCGGGCTGGTGGCCATAAGGGCTACCGGATAGACATCTGCATAGTGGTCCTTTTACAAGGATAAGACATGCGCTCTCATCAGAGTCTAAACACTATGGCGCATATTTCCCCTTGAATAATGCGCGCTTATGAGTGACCATGAGGTGATGAGTAGAATTAGTCCCTGGGATTCCTCATCGTGTGAGCCTCGTCGATCGTATAAGGATGATTGACGCGGTATACCCTTTGTACTTACGTCTGTGTCATGAGGAGACGGGTCGGTGGTGCTACTTTGGCGTGACACCTTACGGCTATGGATGATTCGGCCTTCCGGACACTGCTGGGAAAGCAGCTGAGCCGAATCTGAGTGACACATGTGTGTAAGGAAAGATTCTCGTTGCATCGCTCTTTATTATCTTTCATTGGGCCCACCTGCAAGATCTTATGGGATCGTGTAGGATATGAAAATATAAAGGAGATGTGGATTCATTGGAGCATGGCCTTCGGGACAAGGCAGGTGCTCATGATCCACGAGATGACAATCGGAGGAATCTGGGGGATACGAGAGTTACGGAGAGCATTATTACTGTTTTATGTTTTAAGGGTGCCTTCCTGCGCTGGCTATACGAGTTTGGTATGTGGATCTCCCGAGAGGGTGCCTTCCCATGCTGGCTATACGAGTTTGGTGTACGGATCTCCCGAAATGCAGGTACTCTCACCGGTCACACGCCACGGCCACACAATACTCTTTTGTAGATGATAGAAAGTTGGAGATTGAAGGAGACTAGATGAATTGTGCAACCCCACTGTGCGAGTGGGAGATGTTAGCAATTGGTGCGCCCATGTGGGGTGCCCAATGCAATTAACATAACCTTATGGGGTTAGTTGCACTAATACATAAACTAGAGGGGTTAGTAGCTAAGGCTCAAACCCTAGGGGTTTATGTGCAAACTTAGGAGAAGTTTTGCCTATATAAGGAGGCAGCCTCCTACATATTATATTGCTATTCCATACAGTAAAGTCTCTCTGTCTAGATTCATACTAGTTGTAGAGAACCCTAGTCTCTCTCCAACTTCATCCAAGGAGGTGGAACGTGGTGTGGAAATCAGTGTTCGTCCTCGAGATTCGCACTCGATTGGTGGGAGCAAGATCAAGGAGTAGGCGCGTGAAAGCAAGCAACACAACGATCATCCGCTGCATTAAGGAGCTTAGGAAGACAAGGTAAACACATGAATATTCCGCTTTAGTTCATGTTGTTGATCTGAACATGTTAGATCCTTCCTGCCCTTCATGCACAAAGCACATTTGTTACAAGGGGCAGCAAGGAATTCTATGCATTTAGGACATGTTTCAGTTGGGTCAAGATATGGTATTCGCCTAGTTCTCAATGCATTTGTGTCTTGAGACAATGCCTCTAATTCTTCCTCGTCCTCTTTCTGGCTTGTGTCCATTAGAAACAGTGTCGCCAAGCTAACAGAATTGTTAGCACTTGGTATATTGATGGAAGCAGCTAAAGCCGCCTCATAATCAAATTCTTCATCATCCCTATAACAACAACATAAGGAAGTTCACTTGCATTATTTTAAAATTTTACATAAAAAAAAAAAAAAAAAAAAAAAAAAAAAAAAAAGATCAGCAAAATTCTAGAGATGTTAAGAACCTGTCATAGTCTGAGCAATTATGGATATGAGTGAAGTATCTGCACCCAGCACAGTGATAAGCCCAGTTGTGGGGTTGGATTTCTTCTCTGCAGTCATCGCAATGGAAATGCTTGCTACCATCTCCTAAGAGCGAGTCTGGGAGTAAGTGAGTTTAAGCTTGTGAGGGTGCATATCATACGTCTTGAACATAGGTACTGAAGCACAGTTTTGATGTACCCAGAAACGACAAGTGGTGCATTGATACGCCGTGCCTTTGCTATCTATGTTGCAAGCATGGCAAGATAGGAATGCTTTCTTTTGTGAAGTTATCAACGGGTGTTCGTGAAATAGTGTTTCAAACTTAACGTCTTCATGGCACATACTATATCTATAGTAAAGAGGCAAGACACGTCAGCACAAGAGTAGGCGAAGCCTTCCCAAGGTGCGTGGCATAGAGTACATTCTTTTTTCTCTTTGCCTACGATTGATAGGGTCAAAGAATGTTCCGGGTGCAGATGATGTTCCATACTCGGTGGTAGTTCTTTGCAACATTTGTGCAAGAAAAAATCTAAGCAGTAATTACTGGGGCAATAATAGTATGGAGCTGATATCTTGAGTCCACAACCAAAACAATTTCCAGATGCAGAGTTGGGATTTGCCCTTTCTTCAACAAGTACCAGCGGATCTTCGTGACTGAAATGTACTACAGGTCTGAAATACAAAGTCACGATCAGAAGACTTTCTTAACCACTAGTTTTGAGCACGTGCATTGCACGGTGACATTTATTTGTTACATGAGAAATTTTAAACTCAGGTAAAATTAACTTTAATGAATCATAATTTTAATTTAAACAGTTACAACTATTCAGATATCGCAAACGATTATTAAATCTGTCCCTGAAGAAAATATTTGAAACCCCCACTACACACACATGTAGACAAACGCTTGAAAATGAATGGAGAATATCTACGGAATCAAATTGTACCTGCAATTGTGGATGTGAACAAAGTATCTGCATCTTGAACAATGGTAAGCAAAAGTCTCCGGTTTCATCTCTTCGCCGCAGGTTTGACAGGAGATAGGCTTCCCGGAGCGATTTTGAGGTAGAGAAAATATGACTTTAAGGCCATGACGGTGTGAAGGTAGATGAACGGTCTGCGAGGAAACACAGTCTTGATGTACAGTGAATGAAGGGCAGGTGTTGCATCTGTACGAGAGTTCAACCCCGTCTCTTCTGCAAGCAACACAGTTGATGACATCACTGGAATGGATAGGAATCAGTGGATGCTGGTGACATTTGTGACTGACTGGGAAACACTTGAGGGCACATTGTATGTCCATGACAAAGTTTTCGCAGGCACAGCACACGTAAAGGACGCGACGATGATCAAGATAATTGTCGCAGACACTGCAACGCGGAGAAGGAAGTTCCATGTCTCTGGGTACATCAATGCGGAGAAGAGTGTGTCCAGAATGCTCTGGGTGTTCCATCTCCAAGGGCAGATCAGCACATGCTTTGTGGATATAAGATGTTTTTCCTCTTTCTCCAGATCTCGTGTAGAATGGGACTGATATTTCTTCCTTACAGTATCTGCAACTATGGTATGAGCGATCACCACCGGATATTTCTTCAACCAAGGTAAGATCTTCCATCTCTTCTTCCATCGAGGCTTTGTATAAGATCAGATCATCATCCATCTTAATTTCTCTGAGTGATTTTGAATTCCAGACCCCCTCCTTGTAGATATGAGGACAGAGGACCGAGTTCAAGTCAACTCTTCAGAACTGAAATTGATCCACATACAGCTGTTGATGGCATTAAATCTATTTCAAAGTCTTGACAAATACTATATATGCAGAGGCAAATAAACAAAGGTGGCTTCACACATCGTCAGCGGCGCATATAACGGATGTTCCCACGACTAAAATGACCAAGCACAACGTATTAGAAATATAAATCTAACCCAGTCCAATGCAATCAAATCCAATCCGGCAAATCTAATCCAGTCCAATCCATCCAGAAAACAAATGTGCCATCAGAGTGCTAATCCTTATGTTTAATATGAAGATAACCTTATCGCATGCAGGTGGTCAATGGTCAATGTGCCATCAGGTGTACTTTCACGGTTTCACCCCTTCAGTGTCCCAAGTTTCACAACACTTACACCCCTTGATTGTGTTATTCCAAACTC
This sequence comes from Linanthus parryae, assembly GCA_023055425.1. NCBI lineage: Eukaryota > Viridiplantae > Streptophyta > Magnoliopsida > Ericales > Polemoniaceae > Linanthus > Linanthus parryae. The sequence continues at coordinate 9,330,603 of JALGPY010000002.1, forward strand.
TAAAGGAGTGAAAGTGTCCTCAATTTTGGCACACTAAAGGCGTGCAAGTGTCTTCCCAAACTGGAAGGGATGAAAGTGTCTCAGCATCAAACCTGAGGGGGTGAAATTGTATTTACTCCATAGAAGAATATCGTATTGCTTGCTCAGCTGATTTAAACTTCTTTCTTATTACCATTTTCTTAAATCACATCAATGTTCTATCTAATACAAATGATTATTTATTCCAATATCGCGGCAAGCAGCTGTCACTCCAAGCCAATCAAAGCCATAACAGTCTATGTATACAACCTCATCGATCTGAATGACACAAAACTGAGGAAATCATGAAAAAAGAGAACCTGAACAACAACTACATAAGCTATTGCAACTCATAACTTAAACTCGCGTGCAGCTCTTAAGGAAATCACAGCAAACCACTTGTCTTCACGGATCTAGACCTTACTATTTAGCTTAGACTGCAACTGGTTCGCCCACTGGACTAGGAACGGAAGCTTTAACCTGCATCACAGGAGTAAACAATTATGAATTGATTTAGTGTTCTTGAGCACATAGCTAGAGAATATCATATGTGAATGGCAGAAGAAAACACGGGGAAAGAAATCAGAAAAACGTGTTGCTTAATGTTGTGTAAATTTAGTGATCTCATATACCAGTTGGAAATGAGGGAGAATGTCTGTTCATGACCTAAGGAAGGTTTACTCTTTACCTGCATTGTACATTCACAGATGTAAGGAGTCCGTATTAATTTGGCTGTACCACCAAACATTACCAGCTGGATGAAACCTAACTAATAACTAGTGGGTGGGCCTGGAAACAATCTTGGGGCAACACGAATTAAAATAAAATAAAATTTGATAAATCACGGGGTGTTAATATTCAACTATGGGTTATTTTATGGAATTGAGTACTTTTTACAAGAATATGGACCTATTGCAGGGTTCATGCCATGCTAAGCGTACACTGTGTAAGTCATAGCTTAAATTTCCTATGTTTATCCATCGTGTGCTATCGTAAGTATTCAGAACTTTGGGATGGAATTGTAAATTCAGTATCAAACATATATTTCGGGTACATATACAGCACTTGAGCTATGCAATCCAGAATTTCATGTCTTACTATTCTCACCTTGGCTGATTTGAAGAGTTCATCCAGAACTTCAGACAATGTCGGATGTGCATGAACAGCATACTTTAAGTCCTGCATTATGCAAGCATGGCAACATTAATGAATATACCAAAAGTATAGGCTTTATGACCAACATATTGGGCATTAGAAAGGGCTGATATATTAGTGGCAATGCTTTCAATGTTCCTTTCACATTTTAAATTCAGGCGAGTTTGGGGATATCAAAGATGGAAAAACGATGTCATTATTCCAACACACAGGGACTCGAATGAACTTCTACATGTCACAACTAACAGTCAGTACAAGCATGCATTTCTCAAGATCCAATGCCTACAACTAAACAAGAAGGGAAGAGATAACGTTTGAGCATCTGATGCTATGCCACACACATGGGTTGTTTCTGTTCTGTCTTAGACCCCTAATTGGTAGACTTCCTATACTTATTGAGCAACATGGAAATTTTTGCCATCTTATTGTCCAAGCTAGATAAATTCGGGTATCGCGTTTGTTCTATCCAATTTTTTGTCTTTTTTGAAGAAACTGCTAGATTATGTGCCACAATATGTATCTTGAAACCTGAAGGAGCAAACTGATACCTGTATCCGGGTCCCCAAAGCCATTGCATTGGATGCTTCATGTATGAGGTCTGCGGCATGTAACCCGAAGATGTGTACTCCAAGGATTTCTCCATTGTCAGGTCTGTATATCAACTGCACCAGAAGAATGAACCTCAGCAAACATGAAAGCTCAGAATGAAAAAGTTGTGAAAGCCCAACAGGTTAAAAGGTGAAGTTTTTGTCACCAATTAGCACACAAAACACACAATAGATGCTACAAGAGCATGGACGTTACCTTCGCCAGTCCTTCCCCTTCATTTTCAGCTAGGGCTTTGGTGTTAGCCTTGAAACTAGTCTTGGCTACACTAACCTCAAATCCCTCTTTTTCAGCTTTCTCTCTTGCTTGTGGCTGCAACAAGTGCAAAAGTTAGAGATGAGTGGTAAATGAAAAATGCTACTTCGACAACAGGTTGAAAAGATTAGATCAAAAAATGGAGAATAAACTTGCCTATTGACCTCAAGTGGGATGGAAGGTTGTTTAACACAATAATATTACTGTTTCATCAAGTCCTATTGCTTTCATGTAGATACAATGATAATCAAGTAGGATTTCCAGTAATAAGGTGTGCATTGAGATCGTATGTATCTAAAGGGAGTAGAATAAACTAAACCTAGAGGTAATGCATTTGGAGAGAAATGGAGTAGTATTTAGTAAAACAATGGTACACAAAACTTACCTCAGTCAATCCAACCATACTGATTTCAGGATGCGTGAAACATGCTGCTGGAATGCTCAAATGATTGAGCACATGATCTCTCCCACTAACTTGCTCAACAACTGTGTGCGAAAAACACAGTAATAGTTATAATTTGACAGTCTCTATGCAATACCATGATAATTACAAGCCTAGCCAATCAGGGAATGTGGTTGTTACCAGATATTCCTTGTGCACTTGCAGCATGAGCAAGCATCAGTTTCCCATTCGCATCACCAATGCAATACAAATGAGGTACCTGTTAATCGAAATTATGATCAAATGAAAAAAGAGAAGTGATAAAAGGCTTTTAGCATAAAGATTAAACAGAGGGTCCCCTGACTGACCAATTTTCCACTTGCATCAATCACACGCATGCGCTCATCAACAGGAACGAATCCACGTTGAGTTTCTACTTTAACCTACAAATAAGCCGAAGAACATAATGTTACTCAATTGAATGACTGAAAGAAGATCTGCAGGATATAACTTATATGTGCATACATTTTCCAATCCAAGTCCAGTAGTGTATGGAGCCCTTCCAGTAGCAATGAGAGCAGCATCCACCTGGAGAACAAAGCATAACTCTGAAACTATGGCAAGATTGTCCCAATATGACTATTAGGAATCAATGAGTACGCAAAAATATGGAGCAAAAAAAGATTTCTTTGTGATTCCCTATCTTCCTTAGATATGCACTTTGGTGGAAATTGTGAAAATCTGATCTTGAAGGCATAACAGTGCCAAGGTCCTAAAATGTCTAGAGGAGGTGGATACATATTCAAAATATATATTATATTTAGTGGTTCAATGTGAAGCCTGCAACTAGATCTCTTCAATCGCTTAACAATTTTGAGTTAGAATCTTGACGATTCATATGTAAACATTAAATTGTGAAACCTTTACAAACTCATATTACGTACCACAACATTTGAGAGCCTTAAATATATTCCAATAAACAGTTACGACATACCTCTAGAGTATCCTTTGGTTCTTTTGTCTTAGCATCAATAAGCTCGATTCTTACAGGATTACCATCCCTAGCAGGAGTTATCTGTTGACAGGACAGGACATAGCAACAAGGCAAAATGAATAAAACAGAAAACTACATAAGCAAAAAACCACAGAGAGAGTGAAGGGGAGAGAGAATTTTCATGCACTTAGAAGCTTATCTATAGTCATTAATCACCTTGCTCGCAAAAACACCAGTATGATAATCAATCTTTCGGGGATTAATCAAAACCCGCTGAGCCAATTTTCCAATCTCAGGGTCAAAGCCTGGCATAAGCTGAGGCAGAGCTTCAATAAATGTGACCTGCAAAAGAAATAGTATGTGTATTAGATTAGTAAATCGGGTTGCATGACTTTCAAAAAAAAAGGAGCAAAGATAAACACATACTGGCTACAATTGGGAACCATGGATGTTTTTTTTCATGAAAATGGAAAAAAATTATAAGTGTAGCAGAACTAAAAAAAAAAAGAACTTGAAGGCTAAACATTTTTTACAAGGCAGTTTGATGGTGTTGTAATAGAACTCATGACTAGTCTACAGTAACACAAAATAAACAAAAAGCTTCTTAGAACAACTTCTTGAATGCCTGGAAATTCTAGATCAGGCCTACGTCCTACCTCACTTCCAAGTGCTGTATATACATCGCTGAACTCCAGGCCAATATAACCACTTCCTACAATAGCTATCCAATCGGGAACAAATTCCAGCTTAAGTGCATGATCACTCGTAATTACAGTCTTACCTGCAAGGCAGCATAGGTTGTCAGTCATAAAACATCTCAAACCAAAAGAATAAGAGTATTTTGTTACTAAAAAGAAAAGAAATTTAACAAAATCTCTTATAAATATTATTGAACTGTGAAAACGAAGGTACAAAAAATTACAAAATATATAATAATTATGTATGTATGTAACGAAACTCTAAAACAGTGTCTTATGACATAGATTATTGTTGTATTTACTAATCAAACATTTTCAAAACTATACAAAAGGGTGTAGGATAATTAAAAGAAATTATGATGAAGAACCACAAACATGTGGAAAGGTAAGGTGAATTGGTCTGAAATATCATAGTATTGACATAATTAGTAATAGCCTTGCATTCCACAAACTAAGGCATGGTGTGGTGGAAAGGAAGCACCTTTGTCACCTTAATTGACCTGGTTTTGAATCTGGCCTTAAACAGATGTCAGATGGCTTTTACAAATCAGTTAGACCTATCCAGGTTATGAGGCGTTCCGGCCCCCAGTTCAAAGGTTGACCCACAGGTTTTGAATTTGACCCAATCGGTTTATGGGAATACAATCCGAACTCATAATCAGACCAGTGGCCAGTCAAGTTGTTCTGTGTTCTGGCCCGACCTGCCAGTCTGGACCGATTTTAAAACTAATGAGACATAACCAGCTAAAATTCTCATCAAAGAATATTTAACTCAGTTTTTAGCATGCAGAAGTTAATATCTAACTAAATCTTCAAGTATAATACCAAGAATATTGCCCTGTATGCTTTGCTTGAAAGAGTAGAGATGCATAAACAGAAGTTGACTTTTAGGTGACTCAGTTGGCTGTTACATGATATAAAGAAATACTCCTTGCAGACGTGCAATATTAGATTCACCTGCCCTCAGATCATTTCAGGGGGCCAATTAGCCTCAAATAATGAGAATACTATTACAAAACCATACAAATTTTTGAAGTATTTGTCTTGTCAATTACCAATTCACCAGGATTTTAAGAGTGATGAAAACTGTATGTAGCATTGCCCTCAGGACTCTGACAATTCACCTAGTCTGATACAATAGCCAAAGTTGGGAATCCCATAAAGCAACTAAGCTAGACTCTGTGATCCTATAGAAACATTTCAGAAGGAATTTATGAAAATCTAATTCATGTAAAGCTGGCATTGCACTTTCTTCTGAGGAGTAAATCATTTTTTTCTGAACAGCTCAGTTTATGATAGTGGACGGACAAAGAAACAAGCACTCACCATCGACTTCAATCCCCTTAGGAACCAAAGGTACAGAACCAGTAGCAATGATAATGTCTTTTGCAGTGATAACATTACCGTCACCGTACTGCACCTTTTGCGGACCCTGTCAATGAAAAAGAAACAACCTGTTAGTTAAACTGTATCGCAGTGATCATTACAGAATTTTGGAAACCTTTTAGTACACAGAAAATGCAAACATGTTTGACCTACCAATATTGTTCCAGCTCCAGTTAGTATATCAACACCAAGAGATTTCATCGAGTTGGTCAAGCTGCCTCGGATTTTGGAAGCGAGATTGTTTGCATGATCAGCTACAGCCTGTCTGTCATAACCAGCCGCCTCAACCTGCCATCAGTATTAAATAAATTCAGAAGTGAACTAACCTTCTTTATTTCACCATATGTATACAACCAGTGACCATATTTGATGTTGAATACAACAGTTAACTATAGTGCGTGAGTTCATGACTAATCAAGGCCAGCCAATCTGCAGAAATCTAGAGTAGGTGATATGGAGTCAAGATGTTACACCAAACATATGTCACATAAAAGATGCCTATGAAATTGAGTGCGGCAAGAATGCAAGATGCAGTCACGAAAAGCTTGAGATATAAAGGGTAAGGGAAACTACAGTCTACATATAGAGAAACGACTTCCCTTTGGTTACTAGTTGTTAGAACAGAAGATAGGAGAGAGCAAGTCTTCACCTGTAAACCAAAAGCCTTCATATGGTGTTCGTTCTGAAGCTCCCGCATACGACCACTTACAGCAAGAAGAGCTTTAGAAGGGACACAGCCCCGATTCACACATGTTCCTCCAACCACATCCCCTTCAATGATGGCAGTTTTTAATCCCTGCATGGATGGTACGAAATAAAGAAAGTAAAAAGCAAGTCACTGTTTTATGTTGATCTCCTGAGGGCAACAAGGAATAATTAGTCTCTTACTAGTCTGTCAATAGCTGATCACTTATGTGACGAATCTTAGTTCAGTTTGGTAAGTGAACAACGAGAATATCAATTAAAAATAAAAAACAGCCATGATCAAGATCTTGTAGCCACACCTATAGTTCACATCCTATATAGAAAAGAGCATAATCACAGCTGAGATTATACAGAGCCATAAAAAGTGATGCAAACTGAACATATCTTTTCCAGCCTCCACAGGGGAGCAAAAAAGTCGTCAATTTCCAAGCAGAAACTGTCTCAATTTCATCTAGAAACAATAGAAGACTAATTATCTTTGTTAAGCAGCTGAAACATTCTGGTGGCAAGTATTAGAAGGATTGAATTCAATAGGCGCCACATTTTTCAGTTTCTTCAAAAGAAACACTCAAATAAATTGGGATCTACCATATCCAATTCTCAATTCTTTTCCATCTCCAACTAAGACGATCAAATTCAAGGTACCAATTCGAACGCAACGGACTAATCACACTCACTTACATCTAGAAACTTTCTCAATTGCAATTTCCAAACAAAAACTTTCTCAATTGCATCTAGAAACAATAGAAGACTATTTATCTTTGTTAAGCAGCTGAAACATTCTGTTAACAAGCATTAGACCAGTTTCAGAACGAGTGGTGATCTCACGAACTCGTGTTCATTGATACTATCATGAAAACATGACGTAGCGTCCTCACAGTCAGAAATTTTCTTTCATTAATCACACGAGCATATTCTTTAAGATTTAGAGTCCTGATAAACGCGCATCTCTTTCATTAATGAAATGAAAAATTAGTGGATGTGAGGATGCCACATCACGTTCTCCTGACAGTATCAATGAACACGAGTTCGCGAGAACCGGACTCACTTTCAGAATATCAATAGCAGCTAGGTTTTCTTAATTCAATCATTTTCAGTATCTTCACCAGTTCAACCAACTTCAAATCAAACAGCGATCAAATTCAAGGTACCGATTCGAAATGCGAAGGACTAAAATCAAGCTCACCTTCTCGACAGCGTGAAGAGCGGCACCGTGACCGCCGACGCCGGCTCCGATAATGACCAAATCGTAATCAAATCCTTCCGACGAAGACGAAGCCCCATTGCTGCTGGACAACGCCGCCAACGCCTTGAAACTCTTCGACGCCGGCGACGCAATTCGCCTAGCTGAAGTGGAGGACTGGCATCGGAACGCCTCTCGCCGGAGGCCGCAGAACCGGAGACTCCTCGGCAGGGCTGATCCGCTCCTGATGATAGCGTCGCCGACGAGGTCCGATCTGGGGAAGGCGGTGGAGGATGAAGAGAGGGAGAGAGAGAGTGAGGACTGCATTGTGGCGAGAGAGAGAGATGGTGAGAGTAGTTGATTTTGAAGGGAGAGGGAGAGATTTGAAAGGTCCGTCGAAGAGGGCGGAGCTAACGAAGTGCCAGTGACTGTTGTGTGTGTTGTGTTTGCTCAACAAACAGTTGAAATAATCTCTGTTTAATGCTTCCGATAGACTCGAGTTTTTGTTCTTTCTCGGTTTCGTCCTCGCGAAATATGCGGGCCGGGCCTGTGGGCTTTCTCTGGTATAGACTAGGAGTGGTCTGGACCTTTCTATGATAGGCCCATGGGAATTATATTAAGCCATATCAACCCATGGAAATATGAACTAGCTAGCCAGTACCGTGGTTAAGGGCCTGACGCTGTTTGTCAGAGGTTAGCAAACTTACTTTGTGACGCCGGGTAAAACACCGAGCGGGGTATCACAGCGGAATCAACAATGAAAAAGGGAAAAGAACTAGGGCACAAAGCTCTCTAGAATTCAGAAATAATCAATAATCAAAGTATCCTGAAATTTACCCACAAGCCGGGTATAAATAGCTAAAAAAAACATAATTTTGCTAAAATTAGCAAAATCTAAAAACAATCATAAATTAAAGTCATAAACAAAATAAAGACTCAGCAAAAAGATTCATCCGTTTTATTTAACCTCCTAGTTAGAGAAATAAATATTACTAAAAATGAAAAAACGCTGATTTGGACCCCTAAACGATCGAATTTGACCAAATCGGGGCGGTGCCCGTGATGTATCACGGGTTCGTTTTAGAACGTCGTTTCCATTCAAATCAGTGTATGATTTTTTCCGAATCGGACATCCTTCAATTTTGCTCTGATTCTGCGTTTTGATCGAAACTGCTTTTCTGAAGCTATCGGATATTCCTTCGAAATTCTTCCTGCATCACTTTGTAACCAGATAATGTGTATTTTTGTGGTCAAATAGATTATCAGTAGGTCCGATGATAATCTATTTGAGTTATTACATCACTTTGTGTCATTATCATAATTACTTAAAACTTTGTTGCCTAAATAGTATTAGCTAATTACTAGTTGCCTCCGTCTCAAAAAAAATATTTGAGTTATTGCATCACTTTGGGGTCATTATCATAATTACTTACAACTTTGTTGCCTAAATAGTATTAGCTAATTACTAGTAGTTGGAGTTGCCTCCCTCTCCATAAAAAATAGGGTAAAAGACAATGACCACCCCTGACTTTAGGACTAATTCCACTCCGCTACCCTGTGTTTTGGAAAAAGACAGTCTGCACCCATTTAACGGAATATTTCATGACACTTAGCACCCTTCTGTTATGTTCCGTTAGAAAAGTGGGAAATAAACAAATTTCGGACGATATTGCCCCTATGTAATGTTTTGGACTATATTGTCCATTGTTTATTATCAAGAACACAAAGAGCCTTCACCCTTACCATCCTTCTTCCTTAAAACCAACCAGATTTCACCCTATCAACTTCACTAGCAGCACCTTCAGTACAACCATGAGTTCATCCTACGACCAAATCACAAATTCCTCAACCTGTTAACACCAACATCAGCAGCCAAAAGCCTTTGCCTTCTTCTCCAAAACCATTCCATCCTCCACCATTAATTCCTACTTCCCCTACACTCATCAACATAGCCACCATTAACATCCTGGAAATCATTTATCAAACCTCCTTAACTACCATTACATTCAAAACTCCAACCTGCAAACAGCCCTCAACTTCCCCCTTCTTCACCTTCATTATCACCAATCACCAGCCATTAAAAAACCTCCATAGAACTTCACCTTCACTACCTGCTTCAACACCCAAAGCCACCAAAATAGACATCCTCCATTGTCACCAGTAACCAACTGCAACCAACAAAAACCATCACCCACCAACTCTCTGTTAACCCAGCTCTTAGTCACGACTAAACCACCAAACACCCTACCTATTCCAATTGCCCAGTACACCATAACCATAACCATAACGTCCCTTCACCTTAAATCTACGAACCATCACCTGCAACTCCACAAAAACAACCCACAGCCACTACACTACTGTGCACAAGAGATTCCGGCGGGGAGACCTCCGTGTACACCGTATGTAGAGGATCAGAGATGGCACAGGAAGAGTTGGGTTGTGTGTAGGGAGAGAGTAAGGCAGTAGTAATGTCTGAGAGAGAGACAGAGGTTTGGCAGAGCTTCCGCGTATGGCTAGTGCGTCCTCCTTTGTATGGAAAGGTTAACGTCCTATATATAGCAGGGAACGTGACCGTTGTAGTGTGGTTAATGCGCCCATCAATGGCGGCTTAATTAGCTTAACCACAACGGCACGTTCGTCCTCATATATAGGGAACGTTACAGCACGTTATGCGCGAATACCGGAACCGTTACGGGGTTGACCGGGTTTGACCGGATTGACCGGGTTTATGGAGCTCGTGCCAAAAATCTCTCAAAAGCAGTTACTAAAGGTCGCGCGCGGGCTTGGCTCGCACACGACAGGGCTTACTCTAGCCTCCAAACCAATAAGTCCCTACAAGTCCCGTGCAGTGGTATGCGAGGGCTCTGTCTCGCAGCCCCCACATGGATCAGCTCGGCTGGTGATCCAGTGTGTGTGGAGCACAATATGGTGTGCTGGATGGTTGCCACGTGGCCAAGATCTGTCAGCTCAGAAAGCACTATCTACATTAGCCCCCTTTCTGCGCGTGAAGACTCATAGCTGTATAGACTTCCATGCGCGGAAAACAACATACGCGTCGCCGCCACGCACCAATTCAAATACGGGTAAATTCAGCCCCCGTGCGTGCCATTATGACCTAAAACCCCTAGAGTCGTGTCGTCTGGCCTTTAGAGTTTTAGGCGTGACGTCAGCTTGTCTTGTGATTGCGCGATTCGACGGTGACGGTTGCGATTCGACTACTGAAAGGACGCAACCCTTCATTGTTTTTGGATAAATACTTTGTATCCCCCCATTGTTGCAAAGCATCACTTCTTTCTCTTAAAGTGAATGATACCCGGAAGTCTTCGAGAGCAGATTCAGATAATCAATCACCAGTTCAGAACTGCAAATCGTCTTCTTCAACTGTGTGTATCCAAGCAGGCTTCACGAAAACAAGGTTGGCCTTGTTCAATTTCGATTTAAAATACTAGTATATGCTTCGAACTGCGTTGGATCTGCAAACCCATATTTGATTTAATCCTTCAATGATAATGCAACCCTCTAATTTCTGAAATTGATACCAGAAACTGTTCGTCTTTCTTTCCACAGATCTTGAATCTCAGAATTCTAACTGAAGTGTGGCATATTTCTCCCCCCTTTTTTCTTCCTTTTCCGCAGGAATGGCAAAGACAAAAGGAACTAGACCTACCAAGGAGGACGAAGAAATACCTGATCTTCCGCAGGCTCTATGGCGAAAAGCCCCCTATCTGGGTGGCAAAGACTTCTACCACGCGAGGGTTAAGGCGAAGAAATTGCCTGCTTCTGTCCCCAATGAGGGATTGTTAACACTGACTCCCCCAGTTAACTCGGCCTTGCTCGAGTTGATTGGCTCCGAGGACGTTGTTCGATTGGGAATCGAAAATGGGTACTTCCCCTATGCTGCGATTTCCACGCAAGCCTTTGTCCAGAAATTGGACTACATGGATGAGTGGATTGACCACGTGTTGACCAATCATTCTGCGACCCTCAACGAGGCCGGCGTATACTTCGCCGTTCGTGCTATGAAGGGTGCTGTCGTGAAGCTGGACCAGTCCATGCTTCTAAACCTTCTTTCCCGCTACTCGCCTGCGACTCACACGTTTCACTTTGCTGAGTTCGAGGCTGCCCCCACACTCGAGGATGTGCATATGCTGTATGATCTATCTCCTATGGGTGAGGTGGACCCTTTGAGTACCTTGAGGACGGATGCGAAGATCGCTTTGTACACGCAGATGGAGGAATGCCTGTCAGAGGTAAATAAAATCTCCACCCGGTGGACCACTACCAAAGCCCTTCCTAACTGGCAGTTGGTTGATACGTCTGCGAAGAATACTTGGAACAAATGGGTGCAGTACTTCTTCCGTGACTACGCGAACAGCAGCATCACTAAGAAGCTTATGAGTCAAGACCCGGAGGCCAAGAACTACGTTGAGGGTAAAGGCTACCACTTGACCCTTTGTGCTTTCCTCTGTGCCTGGCTGTCGAGGTACTTGATCGATGGTCACCCACACGATGGGGTCTTCTATCACGTTCTGCCGCTTGCTGTGAAGCTGGCCCTTGGCCAGAGAGTCGCACTCGGACCCTTGGTTTTGGGCACGTTGTACCATAGACTGGATCAGCTGGTTGTGGCCATGAAAGAGTCGCGTGGCCGCCTCGATATACTGACTTTCGTCAACATTTCCTTCTTGACAATGTGGGTCTTTGAGCGATGGTCGTCCTATGCCCCAACTGCTCTTAAGCCCAACAAGTGGTGTCCCCCAGGCGAGGTGGAGGAGCGTAACAGTGGCAGAGCTGCAAGGTGGTTCGGAGCGAACAATACCAAGTGCGTTTGGAGCCTGATATGCGACAACCGGCAAGAGTTCATTGTCAGGCCCTATGCTGCGCGTATTGAGAACGTGCGATGGTTTCCAAAGCTGTACCCATCTAAGGGCATTGTCTTATCAGAAGAGCTCCTCTTTGAAGAGGGATCGCGTTTCCATGAGCGCTACCGCGAATTCTTTTGCTGGTGCCTGCGAGGTTCCCTACCTGCTCTCGCAGAGCATCCCCACTCGCGTTTCTCCCCAGTTCGGCTTTGATGCAGTGGCACCATCAATCCGGCCACAGTCTATTATCAGAGGTTGCTATAAGCGCTTGCTGACAAAGGAGTGCAAGACAGTCTTTATGAACAATCTTCCTTTTGAGCAGCCTTCAGGTAACCGCGAGGGCGGTTGTTCCAAGAACTGGCTCGCATACTGGATCGCCCAACAGACGAGGATTGAGACACAGTCGGCTCCCCATCCAAGCAGAGCTCCTTTGATCAAAAGAAACTCTTTTCCGTTTCGTCCCAATTGCAGTCTGAGCGAGTCTGAATATGGTTGCTACTCATTGTTGGATCATGAGAACCATTTGTGCCCTGACGTCATTCTGAATGAAAAGATCGCCGCAGTTAAGAAAGGCGACTCGCATGTCATCACATATAGCGAGACATTTGCTAAGGTAAGCAACTTTTTCCGCATGCGTTAAGCTTCTTGATTTCCACATGTTGATGTCTTTATTCTACACTATTTGCTGTAGTGTCATGTGCGGAGATTCGCATCTGGTGATCGTTCCAAGTCGCTGGTTAACACCATGGTTTCCACCAGAAGACAAGGACAGTCGTTCCTGCTAGCATCGAGGATGGACCCCGAGGTCGAAACCAGGATTCGCGCAGTTATGAATGCTTTTGCTGACTCGCTGATAGATAATGCTCCGGCCTCGTCTCCACCCAGAGATAATCTGTCTCCTCCAGCGACTGCAGCGCCGAGAGCGAAGAGACCCAGGCAAAAGGGAATTACAATATCTTCCCCTAGGAGCGCTCCAACTTCCCCTCCAGCGAAGTCCCTTTCTGCCAAGGACAAAGGCAAAGGTCGCATGCCCAGTAAAGCGCGGAAGGAGCTCGCAGTTGAGACCTTCGTTCCATTCAACCAGGAGGAAGAAGAGGAGAGGCAGGAGCCTAGAGAAGGTGATGAAGAAGAAGAAGAAAGAACAAATGTGATACATGAGGAAGAATCAGGTGGTACCTCCATCGCGTTTCCCTTCTCATTATCGTAATTCTTTTGCAACTTGATCTTGAACCAATTGTTTCTTCGCAGATGACAATGATGATGAGACCATCGGTGGCCTTTTGGCCAAGAGACAGAAGAGGGATGCTCATTCTGGCATTTCGGACGAACCCATAAGCGAGGACGTTCTCGCCGAGTCTAGGAAGACAGCCGCGGAAGCTGCTGAAAGGAGAAGGCAGCGAGAAGAGGAGGAGCTCGAGCGTGTGAGGCAGCGGAGCCTCGAAGAGCGACATGTCGACGACTTAGTGCGTCCAGCTGATGAGGAAGATGCGCTTCCCGAAGAGGTGGCTCCTCAAGTTGAGGAGGAGGATGCGGCTCCAGAAGAGGATGCAGCAGCTTTGGAGCAAGCCCAGGCAGATTTTGAAGAAATCGCAGGCGGCAATAAAGGTGAGATTTTTAATCTCGCAGTCACTTATCGAGATGTCGTAGTGGGTGCATTAAAGCATGGTGTGTCAAAAGCTGACATTCGCCGTTGGCTAGTAGGCAAGTGCGGTGAACCCTCAGGTAATCACTTGATCGATGTGCATGGACTAGACTTAGCAACTCAAAGCATAGTCATGACTAATTTCTTCGCGTCCCAGGTCACGCTTATTTTAAGGACATGCTTAATGAGGACACACTAATAGGGCATGGTTCCACGTCTTTAGTGTATGACGAAGATACTTCAATCCCACCTTCGCGTGGAGGTGCTTGCTCTTAGCTTTAGCAAAGATAGTAAAATAACGTGCAATACAAGTTACCTCATACTATCGCATTTTGTATCGCAGGCGATGCTGATGAACCGGTGCTGGAGCAAAGAAGTCAACCCTCTGCGTCCTATGTTCCGACTCCGAGTTCCCATACCGAGAAGCCCGTCGCAGCTGCTGAACATGCAGGAGAGGCTGTCGAGGACATCATCGAACTTTCTGATGATGCCGAAGCTGACGCTGTGCTAATGGAGAAAGATGCCCATGCTGGCGTTGAGGAAGTAAGAACAAGTGCTGTTGATGCTACCGCATCTGAGAGTGTCCCTCGCCAAGCAACTTCGGCTGCCACTACGCCTCCAGCGATGACTGAGTCGGCGGCACCTCTTCCTGGGTGGAGCTTTTGGGGCTCGCAGGTCGGGACTGCAATCGCGGCTGGTGCGGCTTATAGTCTTCCTCCTAACTATGAGGGGCTAGAGCTCGCAGCTGATAGGAGAGCTATGGAGCGAGGAAGGTCTTCGACCACTCCAGCAATGCGCATTCCTTCTCTTCGTGAGATCCTTGAAGGAACTGGTAGGTAGAGGTTTGCTGTTTGCATCCCGCATTATTCATTTGCGAGTTTGATAGCATAACTTAGCTTTGACATTGCTTTAGGTTTGAAGCAAACTTATGTGGACTGGATAGTTCGGATGCGCCTCACCTACCCCCAATCATTTGCGAGATCTCTGGAGATAGGGCCCTTTGACAGGAGGCTGTTTCTTACCGAAGCCATTTGGATTTTGGAACAGCTGTCTGCGGCCACGCCTGCGACCATTTCTGCCCAGAGTGCCGAATTGCTTTTTGGCATGTGCCAAAATCCTCTTGCCAAAGTTCAAGGCAGACTGGGTTTCAAGTTTCTGATGAAAAGAGTTACCCTGATTCGCGCAGCCGTAACTTTGAAACTCGGCCACCAAAACCTCGCAGCTGAGAAGCAGAAGGTGGAGCAGCAAAAGCAAAAGGTTGAAGAGGCTCTGAAGCTCTATCATGAGATGAATGCCAAGTGCGAGCAATTGAAGCAGGAAGTGGAGCAGGTAGAGAATCTGAGCCGTCAGTTCACCCCCCATGACTCCTTGATCAAGAATTTACTTTGACTTTTGAATTTAAAAAGTAGCAAACAAATAGCTGGAACATTAATGTAATGCTGAAACATTAATGTAATGTTGCTAGGGTTTCTCCCCCTTTTTTTAACAAAAGAATCGACATGCCCGTTTTGCCCTTTACGGGATTTGATGGGATATCTCTGTGCATATCCAATTATGACATCAGCAATTGATATTCTGCTTGATTTTCGCGCTAATTTCTCGTAAGATAAGCACGCTTTCCTTGGGAAGTCCATCCGAATCATGACCATCCGTCATTAATTAGGATACGCAACTGAATCGTCGTAGCCTTTAGTAGGGTAATTGATTGTTACCGCTTTTCAAGGCGTAAGTGATTGACCTTACCCTCTTTTCGAATTCTGCTGACTCATCTTGGCAACTGAAGAGTCTCCACAATGTCTATATAAATCCTGTCTTTGCCATTTGGGTTCCTCATCCCAAAAATGTGCTTTGTCCTGAGTCCTTACGACTGCTGGCTTCAACGCTTGTTTTTCGTTGATTCATGGCAACTCCAAGTCATGAGACCTGAGTTTCCGCTTTGTGCCATAGAAATAGTTTCCAAGATCCGCTTTATGAGGCTTACTAATCTTTGTAACCTTCATAAAGAAAATGGAGATGATATCTCATGTGTGTTCGAAGAATTTTCTTCGTCTATTATGTTTGCAGGTCATGTTTCCGGCCGCCTCCCGGAGAGGTGCAGCGCCGTAGTGACCGTGCTACCGACTCGTAATGAACGGCGGAATTCTCCTCCAGCATCCCTGGACGAGAATTTCTTGCCTCTTCGTTCTTGAACTCCATGAGGCTCGTCAATGCCCTTGTCTATCAGGACAAGGAACTCAGTACCATAGGAATGACTGCTTCCCCTGTTTTGCACGACTGCATACGCCGGAACAGGTGGTTCCTCTGGTACATATCTTGATCAGGCAGGGGTCTTGTCAGATCCTGAGATCTTTGGATGTAGATTCACCCAGATCTTGCTGCTAGGGATGTAGCGAATGGCGAGTTGATCTCTTCGCAGAAGCATCCTATTTGCTACAGATCTTTGGCCACAGATCTGCGTATTGCACAGCCGGTGTTAGGACCGTTGGGTTCATCCTTTTTCAGTTAGGATTCCCTCGATGTGTTACTTCGTGCTTGTAAGTTACTTTTCGAATGCACTGTAAGCCATGTTGACTGCGTAGTTAGATTTGAGCTTTTTCGCAAGTCTTTTTGACTCATAATGATAAATGGCTTTTGTATTATCTGCTGTGTCGCTACAACAACATACAATTTCGCATGCGTATCGGCATATTTCGCCTTGTGTAATGCTATATACATACTTTGCATTTTCCATCTGCCGTATAAATTCGCAGATGTCTTATTAGATCGTTCGAGATCGTGTTTGCGCAGCTGTTCCATCTCGGCGGATGGGCTTGTGATTTGCCTTCGGATATAAGTGCAGGTGTCATCTCATCAGATAGACTTTTGTAGATCACTTAAGATCATTCTGCATGATGCCGCTATCACAATAGATAGACTTAAGGACAAATTTTAAATCGCATTTGTATAACGCTGTTATCACGGCAGATAGGTTTGAAAGATCATTTAAGATCACGTTTGCATACGGTGCTATCGTGGCAGATAGGCTTTGGAAGATCAATTAAGATCATTTTTCGCATGAGCTGCTATCGTGGCAGATAGGCTTTAGAAGATCAATTAAGATCATTTTGCGTAGGCTGCTATCGTAACAGATAGGCTTTAGAGGATCAATTAAGATCAATTTTTCGCATGAGCCGCTATCGTGGCCGATAGGCTTAGAAGATCAATTAAGATCGCATTTGCATAGGCTGCTATCGTAACAGATAGGCTTTGGAAGATCAATTAAGATCATTTTTTTCGCATGAGCCGCTATTGTGGCAGATAGGCTTAGAAGATCAATTAAGATCGCATTTGCATAGGCTGCTATCGTAACAGATAGGCTTTGGAAGATCAATTAAGATCATTTTTTCGCATGAGCCGCTATCGTGGCAGATAGGCTTAGAAGATCAATTAAGATCGCATTTGCATAGGCTGCTATCGTAACAGATAGGCTTTAGAAGATCAATTAAGATCATTTTTCGCATGAGCCGCTATCGTGACAGATAGGCTTAGAAGATCAATTAAGATCGCATTCGAATAAGTTGCTATTGTGGCGGATAGCCCATCGTTAACAATAATCACAAACTAGATGAAATAACATTAACAGCTAGGAATATGAAGTTCTCATTTGGGAGAATCCTGTTATTATAGTGCTCTCATATGGGAGAGATGAGCTTACAATTCTCTCATATGGGAGAGGAGATTGTGTAAATCATAGCCATACAAGATATGAAGCAACGTTATAATAAAACACATGAAGTGAGAGAAGTCAAGGATAGTACTTCTTAATCCAGCGCATGTTGACTGAACTCGGGGTTGAGGTCGTTTCGTGCAACCTCCGTATGCTGCAGTAGCCACTGTCAAAGACTTCTGTGACTTCGAAAGGTCCTTCCCAATTGGCTGCGAATTTTGGATGAGCCGCCTCTCGCATGCAATGGTCGGATGCGCGCAGGATCAAATCTCCAACTGCGAAATCTCTTCGCTGGACCGTCTTATTGTAAGCACGAGCGATCCTTTCTTGATACCGCTTGTTGGTCCTTTTAGCTTGTTCTCGCTTTTCCTCCAGCAAGACTAAGTCATGATCGCGTTGATTGTCGTATAGTGCGTGGAAGGCCAATCTCGCCGAATTGACTCTCACCTCCGTGGGTACCACGGCCTCGGCCCCATAGCATAGTAGGAATGGTGAGACCCCCGTGGGTGTCCTTGGAGAAGTTCGGTAAGCCCACAGGTCTATGCTTAGAGAATCGGCCCACTTCTTGTGGTCATCTGCGACCATCTTGCTCAAAATCCTCAACAGCGTTTTGTTGGTCGCCTCGGCTTGCCCATTCCCTTTCGGGTAGTAAGGGGCGGAACATATCTGTCTGATATTGTACTCTGCTAACTTCGCAGCCACTTGGCGATTAACAAAAGGAGTACCATTATCTGAAAGGATAGTGTTGGGTATTCCGAACCTACATATGATGTTTTCTTGGATGAAGTTGACCACAGCTAGCGCATTTGCCGTCTTCAGTGGTATCGCCTCCACCCACTTGGTGAATAGCTCAGTTGTGGTGAGAATAAAATGATTCCCATGCGAAGTTGGTCGGATGGGACCAATGAAATCCAGCGCTCATGTGTGAAATGGCCATGGCGTTCCCAATGCATGTAGATCCACAGCAAGAGCGTGCACTAGGTTTCCTTTGAATTGGCACTCCTGGCATCATCGTACTTTGGTGCGGCAATCAGCCTCCATCGTGGGCCAGAAATATCCGATTGAGAGGAGCTGCCTGCATAATTTCGCACCTCCTTGGTGTTCCACCTGATGAGAAAGGTCCATGACCTCTTGTGCTTCCTTGCCGTCTAGACATCGCAGCAAGTTGCCCTCATGGCCTCTTCGCCAAAGCAGGTTTTCTTGTACTACGTATCGAGATACTTTCCTCTTCAATTTCTCAGCTTCTTTTCTTGATTCGGGTAAGGTGCCCTGGGTGAGAAAGTCAAAGAGCGGTTTCCTCCAATCCGCATCATCGTCGGTTAGAGCGATGAGTAAGGAATCTTTGATCAGTGCGCAACTCTCGCACTTCCCTTGTATCAGGGTCGCGGTTGTTGACATGTCTGGCCAATGAATGCCATATCTCTGAGCCTTCCGATAGATTGACACCTCGCTTTCTCCGCAAGCATGTTGGTGAATCTTTTCTAATAGCAGCTGTCCCTCTTGCTCGGAGACGCATCGCACGAGTATTCCGCCAGGGCCCTTGTAGTAAAGGGTGTTGTCATGTACGCAATACCCCTTCATGAGTGCCCAGCTTTCGCTTCTTGTGCCTTCTGCAATAGCTCGTAGGACTGTTTTTCTCCAATCCGTATCATCCATGTGTTCGTCGTCGCACGCATCTTCTGTCAATGCCGACGATGTTCGCACTTCGATGGAGATCTTTGCGGGACATTTATCTGTACTAACCTTGGATCCCAAGGTGGCCAAAGCATCTGCATGCCTGTTGTCTGCTCGGGGTTTGTGCTCGTACCTCACATCGCAGAATTGCTGCACCAGCTTTTGTACTAGAGTCCGGTAGGACAGAAGGTTAATCTCCTTTAGACCGTACTCGCCCGAGGCTTGCTTGACGATCAACTTAGAGTCTCCCATGACCGTCAGATTGCTTACTTCCAAAGCTTTCGCCGCACGGAGTCCCGCGACGAGAGCCTCATATTCTGCCTCGTTGTTAGTGACTGCGAAGTCGAGTTTTGCGGACATCTGTATGACCTCCCCATCTGGCTTGGTCAAGACTATCCCGATGCCCCCGCATTTCCTTGTCGACGAACCGTCGAAATGGAGCGTCTAATAGGGCACGTCGACTGCATATATTTCAGGTCCCTCGAATTCTTCTTCGATCACGGGCTCGTGGCTGTTGTCGGGGAATTGCGCCAACAAATCCGCTACCGCCTGCGACTTGATCGCTCGCGGTCGTACGCATGTGATATCATATTGAGAGATGGTCATATACCATTTCGCCAACCTTCCTCCAGGAGTAGTGTGAGTTAGCAGATATCGTATGGGATCGCTCTTGGTGACCACTACTACTTTGTGCGACGCAAAGTAATGTTTCAACTTCTCTATCACGAAGAACAAGGCAAGGCAATGACGTTCGATGTCTGTGTACCTTGATTCAGCAGGCTGCACAATGCGAGAGATATAGTAGATAGGTCTCTCTTGACCCTCGTACTCCTGAGCCAAGAGTGCTCCTATGGACCTCCTTGTTGACGTCAGATATAGCAGAAGCGGTGATCTCAGTTGAGGCGCGATCATTATTTTTGAAGACGTCAGCAGATCCTTCAGCTTTTCGAACGCAGCTTCGTGCTCCGAAGTCCAGCTG
Organism: Linanthus parryae; assembly: GCA_023055425.1. Classification (NCBI taxonomy): domain Eukaryota; kingdom Viridiplantae; phylum Streptophyta; class Magnoliopsida; order Ericales; family Polemoniaceae; genus Linanthus; species Linanthus parryae. The sequence continues at coordinate 9,350,845 of JALGPY010000002.1, forward strand.
TATACGGCATCTTTCTTGAGAAGGGCACTAAAACAGCAGGTGATTTCGGCAATCGATGGGATGAATCTCCGCAGATATGATAGCTTTCCCAAAAATGTCTTCAAGGCACTTTGGTTATGGGGCGGCGTCATGCCAGTGATGGCTGATACTTTCGCAGGGTCAGGCTCGATTCCTTGGCGATGAACCACGCATCCCAAGAACTTCCCTGATGTGACCCCGGATGCGCACTTCATGGGATTCATCTTCAGTTGAAAGCGTCTACATCTATTGAACACTTTCCGCAAATCCGCGAGGTGATCTGCTTCCTGCTTGGATTTAACCCCCAGGTCGTCCACATAAAATTCCACTTCCTTATTCATCATGTCGTGGAACAGAGCCATCATGGCCCGCTGATAGGTTGCACCCGCGTTTTTGAGACCGAAGGGCATTACCGTGTAGTTGAACACCCCCACCGGAGTGATGAATGCAGTTTTTCGCGCATCCTCAGGGTCCATCTTGATCTTGTTGAACCCGCTGAAGCCATCCATGAAACTGAACATGCGATGGCCCGCTGTTGAATCGATAAGCAAATCGATGTTGGGCAGTGGAAAATCGTCCTTTGGGCAGAAACGATTGAGATCCCGGAAATCCACGCAGATGCGAAGCTGTCCGTTCTTCTTTACCACTGGCACAATGTTGGCCAGCCATGTGGGATGGTGATTCGGCTCTATGAACTTGGCATCCAGGAGTTTGACAATCTCCTGTTTGATCTTCACGTTAAGCTCCGGCCTGAAGCTTCTTGTGCTCTGTTTTACCGGCTTAGACCCTGGGACGATGTCTAAACGGTGCATAGTGATACTTGTATCCAGACCTGGCATCTCATCATACTCCCACGCGAACACATCTTTGTAGTCGGTTAGGAGCTGTAGCAGTCCTTTCTCCTCTTCGCTTGTGAGGTCCACACTTAGAAAGACTGGCCTCTTCTTTTCCTCGTTCGGGCTGAGGAACACTTCCTTTAGCTCTTGCTTTTGAGGTCTGGGCCTGTCTTCCATGCATTCGGGTGCTTCTTTGAGTTTCTCATCTGGAGTACTCTGCGTTGGCTTTTCTGTTGCCGCAATCTGCTCGATTTGGTTGATTTGCCCAGGGATATCCCCATGCCCGTGTGAGGACATCCCCGCGCACCTTCATATGCGATAGCACTTCTTCCCGTTGGCGTAAAAACTCTCTATCTCTTTGCCTTCAGGGTCATGCTTTGCTATTCTCTTCAACGTGTACACGTTCTTTCGCTGGTAGGCGATCCGTGGCGCCTCTTCGCGTGTGGGCGGCTTTCCCTGGGTATCTTCCCTTGTCACCATCACTCCCGCAGGTGACTGATCCTTGATGTCTTCCCATAGGGGTAAAGGAGTAGGGTTGAATGGCCCCGGTGTTTGCTCGTCCGCCATCTCGGTGAACCAGACCGCCTCGCTGAGATGTGCTTCATCCAAGTTGAATGGATTTGTCGAAGTCGGTATCTCGACTATTCTGTCGTTCCAGATAGCTTTCATGACTTGGTGAGCTGTTGAAGGAACCGCATCAAAGCGATGAATCCAAGCTCGACCTATGATCATATGGTACGTAGTGTTCGCATCTATGACATAGAACTTCGCTGAGCACTTGATTTTGCCAATCTGAACGCCCAGGCGGATCCATCCGATCGTCATTCTGGAGTCGCTTCCAAATCCCATCAGCGGAGATGGACGCCTGACAACCTTATGCTCGGGGATCCCTGCTAGCTTCAGTGTGTGGAGCGAAACGACGTTGACCGCTGCTCCTCCATCGACGAATGCTCGTTTGAATTCGACGCCATTGATGATGGCCGTCACATATAGGGGCCTCTGGTGGCTCGCATCTGTCTTTTTGTCGCTGGAAGAAAAGGTCATAATCTTTTATGTAGAGCGGAACGCCCTGATGACTTTCCCGTTGGAGACTACAAGGTCCTCCTCGTAGTCCTCTGCTATCCTCAAGATTTCTTTCGTCATTTCTGTGCGGCACTTCTCAGAGAAGTTCATCTCGTCGAAGAATCTGCTGAAACCGTGCGACCCCTTCATCCGGTCAGCCCGTTCATCCTCTGTGTCTATGCTGTAGTCCTCGTCATCACGGACTTCGGCAATGATATCCTCTGCGACTTCTTCCAAGTCTACAATCGATATCATGGCGACCTCTTTACCCTTCGAGTCTTGCTCCGCATGAGCAGGAAGTGGATTGTTGCGCACATCCTTCCTATGATCGCTGACGATCAGCTCGCCGTTCTTCATCTTCTGATTGAATACAATCCTGAGCTTCTTACATTCCGCTGTGGGATGCATGACCTTGCCGTGGTACTCACACCACTTCGGGTCCCTCACCATCTCCTTGGAGGGTACCTTCTCGAGCGGCGGTAGGACACCGTCCTTGCGCCATTGCCTGCAGAGGTCGCTTGCCTCCTCCACCGAACATGGCGGAGGTGGTACGTCGAAGTTCACAACCTTCGCCTGCTTCTGGGGCGAAACTGTATTGACCTCAGCTTCGCGTCCCCTCTTGTAACTTAATCTCTTGATTTTGTAGGTAGTACCGCTCGAGGATCGCTCCGGAGCGTTTTTCTTTTTCTATCTCTCCACTATAGGCTCGATGTTCTTCGTGCATTCGATGAGCTTTGAAAACGTAGGTGTTTGCAGGTTGATGAGCATACCTTTGTATTCGTCTCGCATGCACTGCAGGCATATCTCTACGAGCCGACTTTCGAGCATTGGGTCTTTGCATTCCAAGGACTTCGCCCTGAACTTCTTGATGAAGGTTATCCCATCCTCCTCGCGCTTTTGATACATCCGCGAGAGGTGGATCATTGTCACCTTTTCTTCCATCTGGAAGAACTTGGTATAGAACTTCTGGACCATGTCGTCCCAAGTCTTCACGGATCCGGGCTCTAACGTTCTGTACCACTTGTACGCTACGTTCCCCAAGGATTTTGGGAACTCTCGCATCAGCAATTTGAGATCGGCGCCGTATGGCCCCATGACATCGATGAAACGCATGACATGCTCATGAGCGTTCCCGTTGACATCCTCGAACTTGTCCCATTTAGGAGCCTTATACCCCACCGGGTTAGGCATGAGATAGATCTCCCGCGGGATGGGTGGATCGTTGTCTAGCTTCGGGATAATAGTATCCGCGAATGATTGGTGAGCCAGAATAGTGTCCATGCGCTTCTGCAGAGACGTCATACATTCTGGAATGCTTCCCTCGGTAGCAGGAGGAGGGGTTGCCGCAGGCGGAGGCGACACAAATGCCGCCGAAGGATTGGGAACATATTGGTTGTTCGCATTGCCCCAGATCGCCGTTGGAGGAGGCAAGGGATACTGCGAAGCTGGGTTAGACGCCAAAGCCGGAGGCTGAGGAGTATGAGCAGTGAGAGGTAACATCTGAGCTGTTGACCCTTGTATTGAAGGTAGCTGCGTAGTTGCCGGTGGAGTCTGTAGATTAGGGTTGGGAGGTGTGGTCGACACTCCCAGTCCTGGAGCGGTAGGGGCTCCACCTCCTTGAGAGACGGCGGTGGCTGGTGAAGGGTTTGGCGCAAGAGTGCCCAGAACGGCCAGGATCCGTTCTAGCTGCACAGACTGAGCTTTGAGAGCTTTCGCCTGACCTTGGACGGTGGCGTCCAAGGTTTCTAGCGTCGGTGCCTCGCCGGGGGTCGTAGGAGTACGGCGGGTCTCCTCTCCCGAAGCAGCTTCGGTGGAAGGCGATCTGTTGCTGATATGATCCTCCTGGGACATGGTTTCTTTTGTTGGTAAGTTCACGTCGCGTTCACCAAAATGTGCACAAGAGATTCCGGCGGGGAGACCTCCGTGTACACCGTATGTAGAGGATCAGAGATGGCACAGGAAGAGTTGGGTTGTGTGTAGGGAGAGAGTAAGGCAGTAGTAATGTCTGAGAGAGAGACAGAGGTTTGGCAGAGCTTCCGCGTATGGCTAGTGCGTCCTCCTTTGTATGGAAAGGTTAACGTCCTATATATAGCAGGGAACGTGACCGTTGTAGTGTGGTTAATGCGCCCATCAATGGCGGCTTAATTAGCTTAACCACAACGGCACGTTCGTCCTCATATATAGGGACCGTTACAGCACGTTATGCGCGAATACCGGAACCGTTACGGGGTTGACCGGGTTTGACCGGATTGACCGGGTTTATGGAGCTCGTGCCATAAATCTCTCAAAAGCAGTTACTAAAGGTCGCGCGCGGGCTTGGCTCGCACGCGACAGGGCTTACTCTAGCCTTCAAACCACTAAGTCCCTACAAGTCCCGTGCAGTGGTATGCGAGGGCTCTATCTCGCAGCCCCCACATGGATCAGCTCGGCTGGTGATCCAGTGTGTGTGGAGCACAATATGGTGTGCTGGATGGTTGCCACGTGGCCAAGATCTGTCAGCTCAGAAAGCACTATCTACAACTACCATCACCAATTCACCTAACTCCCAACCTACACCAACATAAACCCAGAACCCACCTGAACCGAAGCCAACAATCACAGACCCAATCACCGCAGGATTACCTGCAGCCACAGCCGCAAGAAGAACCCGCAATAAACCCAGTTCCCCGATCAGAATCACCATCACCTGGTCCTCCACGAATTCAGCAGAAGTAGCGGAGAAGACCTGCAAATCACCGAATGAGAGAAACTAAAGAATCCCACAGAAAGAAGCGAAGAAACCACAATAGCAACAGAAGGCAGCAGGGGGATTACGGGAATTAGCACGAAATCCTCTCGCCATCTGATTTCGGCGATTGAAGCTCTCACGCACGGCCACTATAAGCCACGACCTCCAACCCATAAACGAATTGAGGATACCGCATTGTGTGAGAGAGAGAGGACGACGAGGAGAAGCAGGAGACTCAAAATCGAATTGAAGCCGCCAACCACTGCCTCTTGCTATTTCACCCACGATTTTCTAGTCGATCCAGCTGCTGACTTCGACCGAAACAACCCACGGCAAGGAGGGAGGGAAGGTGAGGGAGGCGTAAAGAAGATGGAGATTAGAAGGAGGAGGAGGTAGTTGGTGGTTGGCGGCGGCTTTGTTTAACGGGGAAGAGAGAAAAAGGGGGAAGAGAGAGAGAACTCAGGGTTAGAAATGAGGGGGAGAGAGATTAGGGTAATATATAGGAGGTAATTTTATAACATTTCAAGGGTAAAATAGTCTTTTTGTCAGTGTTGTTAGTCAACTGTTAGCCTCCATCCAAAAAAAGGTGCGGACTGTCTTTTTCCAAAACACAGGGTAGCGAAATGGAATTAACCCTAAAGTCAGGGGTGGTCAGTGTCTTTTACCCTAAAAAATATACTAGTTGCCTTGTGCAATTATTAGATAGTGTGTGTGTGTATATATATATTCTAGTATCTTTCCTTTCTCTGTAAGATAAGATTTCATCCTTCATCAATGAACTTTGAGATTCAAAATGCTCTAAATTTTGTGTAACATGGTATCAAAGCTAGGCTGTGAGGGTATCGACCTGTTGAATCTGAGCTAGCTAGAATCGTGACCTTGTGAAGGAGGAGGCAACTGTTCTCGTTCGCCGATGGACAAAATGGAGAGTGTTGCGAGGACGGGAGTTTCAGCTCCGATTGTTGGTGTTGATATGGCATCGCCATATTTTCTGAGTAATTCCAGTGTGCTAGGCGTGGGTCTAGTCTCTTAACTGTTAACTGGTGAAAATTTTCATACATGGCATCGAATATGATTTTGGCTTTTAGAGCTAAATCGAAGCTAGGTTTTGTGAATGGTACCCGAATATTGGAGATCCGTTAAGGCCTGTTTGCGACAACATGATTATGTCATGGTTAATAAACTAAGTTTTTAAGGACATTGCTAGTAGCATCTTGTACGAGAGAAGTTTGTATATGGACCGATTTATTGGAAAGGTTTTCCCATAACAATTGGCCAAGAATTATTCAGTTAATGAAATCCATCCGTAGCTCACGTGAAGCAAGGGGATATGTGTTGCTACTTATTTCACTAAACTTAAGTCATGGTGGGATGAACTTTCTCATTATAGGCCGAGCCAATGCCAGTTTGTTAATGTGATGGAGTTAAAGTGTGTACTTGTGGAACTTTTAAGAAGTTGTATGCAGTATATGGAGAAGATTGCACTATGCAGTTAGCTGAACTGACTGAGAATCGCAATGTCTTTTGCGTCGATGCCAAATCCTAGAATCGCACTCAGTTCATTGCTCTGTGGTGTGGTAATACCCCAGGGCAGCTCAAAAGATTTGTCAGCTCAGGGTCTCCAAATTCTGAATTGCTACTGAAGACTCATACTGCTCATAAGAGAACATACGAATATTATGTTATTTTGGTAAATGCAGATATAGTTCATAAATCCACCTACTCCGCTCTCCTTTGAGCCAATGAGATGGCCACGCACTAATTGCTAGCAAATTATCAACACATGCAGATCTCAACATGATGTTGCTGGTAACATGTATAAAGCAAAATTGGAGGTAACAAAAGATAAGTTTGAACTCCAAAAACTAAATCATACTGCATTAAAAATCAGTCGCTATTGTTCTTATACTCAGGGAGTTATAGAGATACTCTGAAAAGACAATTTTTGCCATAGTTCTAGCGTAAGCAACTTCCGCTGTTCCTTTTTCCCTAGGCGAAAAACTAATCTAAAAATAACCAAAAGGTAAAATTTTCCATTCACTCTTCTTCAACTCTGACTTGAAGCCCTACAGTTCATCCTGCAAATAAATGAGGGTAAAGACAGCAATGAGAAAAGGCAATCCTTAATTTTCAAAGATCACATATCAACAGGGACAAAGTGGGTAGAGAAGCTTACATGGTGTTCTTCCTCGTCTGCATCTTCTTCCTTTGAATCAGTTTTGGATTCAGCATCATCTGAATCGGCCTCATCATCATCTTCCTCGGCCTGTAAAAACGATTGCACACAAGTTAGGACCACACAAACGTAACACACATGTTTCATGAGAATTCATTCAGTATTGAGCTATTTAGCTTACATCTGAGTCCACAGGATCGGCCTTGCTCTCCTGCACATACAATTCAAAACATCCAAGTTAGATATGTTGAACTAATAATATGTATAATGCACACAACTGCTTGGGTTACGCAAACCGAATAGAGAATCACCAAGATGCATTACTAACAGTAAAAAAAGGACATGAAAGGCTATGTTGCTCTTCCAGTTCCAAAATGTGATGTTGCCAGTATTGAATAACAAGAGTTCAGAAAGAAAAAAGATGCCAAACTAGGATTGGTACAGATCAGTGTGGGAATAGGAAAGATACACTTAGTTAATGGATAAAAGCAGTACCTCTTCCTCTTTCATTTTCTCAGCCTCTTCAAAAGCTGCCTTTTCGGCCTGGACAAACAAAATGTTTCCAAAAGTTAGTAAAAATACAAAAGCATGGAAAGACTGTTAAGCATTTGAGGTAGGAGATATACATACATCTTTCTGTTTTCCCCAGGTCTCCTCTGCCAATTGCTTAGCATACTCTGCGTCATCAGTTATCAAAACATTGTCGAATAGGGTTCCAGATTTCACCTGATAAAAACAGAATTGTGATTTAGAACCAACAATTCTACGTACAGACTAGCGAGCACAGAGAGCTTTATTGGAAAATTGACACAGATAGTAACATATAGTAGATATACCTGCCACAATTCAATACCGACGTACTTCAACTTGGGGAAGACATAAAGTTCTGGGTCATCCTTGAAGTCTGCGTGTATGTGAACGATTATCAGAGTCAGTAAAATGTGTTACACAATGATGATCACAGCAAAGCAAAGATCATTGGTATTGAATGCGAACCTGGGTTGTCAATCAAAGGAGCCTTCCACTTGCCCTTGTAGTTAGGGTTCTTGATTTTCTGCAAGCAGAGATTTAACAAATATAAGGGACAGTTGTTCTCCAGTGCCAAAAGACTAAAGAGGTTGATGTAGCTGTGCAACATACCTTTTGCTTCCATGGACCCTTGTACTCAGGGTTGGGGATGGTTGGTGCAGTCCACTCACCATCTTCCTCATCATCCCAGTCTTCAGGCTGATAACATAGCATAATCGCAGTCAGTACATCACACCCAACAAGAACTTAAACATGTTTTATCTGATTATGGGCAGGAACTTAGAAGCATACCTTTTTGGCCTCAGTGTCTGGAATCTCCTTAGGGATATCATCATAACCCTGTTCCACCAAACGAGATCTCAGTAAAACTTACAAGTATGAGTTACCAGAAATGTACATGTACTTATTGTAGGGTATCGGTTTTCTGATGCATTTACAATAAAGCGAGGAGTATGAAAAATAACAAATACCTCTGGCTTGACATCTTCAGGATCAGGAATGTACTCCTTGTCATCCCAATCTTCAGGCTGCCATCAAAATGTTAACCAAGTCAATATCGTTAAAAGCAGCTAATCAAACTAAAACAAGGCAGAATCCACTCCTTACAAATTACCTTCTTTGCTTCAGGGTCCTTAATCTTCTTTGGGGGAAGAAGGTCCCAGTCAGAGTACAAGCTACCAGTTTGCTTCTCGACATTGTCGATGAGGATGGAGTATGTAGCATCCGGGCGCAAGATAAATGTGTAGACATGGGTCAGCTGGTCAGTCTCACATGGGACATCCTTCTTAATCAAGTGGTTTGTGTCATTGTACGTTAAAATAGCATGGACTTTCTTAGTGGTGTAGCCACAGATATCAGGACCAAACATAATGCTGCATACACAATTACATGTGAAGATCAGTATCATCCCACACATAGAACAAATGCACTTCAATCAATAGAGGGTTTGATTTTACCTGTATGGTGTGTCACCACCAAATTTCTTCTGGTCAATCCCATCACTGAGCAACTTCATGTATCCGCCACCACAGTCGAGCTTTTGTTCATGCTTAACAGAGAACTGGAACACCAATGTGTTGTCCTTGTTACTGAATTCAGGGAACTCAGCTGAAATCGCATAGAACCTGTAATCTTCACTGGTCTGGATACCTGCAGAAAGATACATTGAAGTGAGTTCGAGCAGATATTAAACCCTTGTTAGTGGTTACAATTGCTTAAAACTTTGTATGTGAAAACAGTTGAATACCTTTATCGTTGGCATCTCCGTTCCATTTGCCAGAAGTGTAGTTCCATTCACCGGCTGTGTTATCTTCCTTCTTCCAGTCGGATTTAACCCACCGATTTTCCCAGCCCTCTGAAAAGAAAAAGAAAAAAAACAAGAAGATTACTCAATAAATCGTTTCAAATTGTTACCAGTACTAAATTGTTAACCTATCAGAGTGCTTCAAGTACAGAAATTAATTTGAATCATGATTGATCTCAAGCATCAGTTGATCAAACTAATGAGGACTACTAAATTCAGATTGAAGACATTGATATCAAGTATAGGTTGATCACACTAATGAGGACTACTAAACTCAGATTAAAGCCGCATACAACTCATGGATTTGAATTTAACAGATGAAATGTATAGAGTTATCATGAAACACAATGATCCACACACTGGAGCGAAGTTCTAACTCAGAATGAAATCAAGCTAAATCATGAAATCGAAACACAGAATTTGAGACCTCAATTCGCAAATCGCACAGTTCGAGATCATCACACACCCTAACCCTAACTAAAATCAACAGATCCACAACCAGAAACCTACTCCGAAATGCCTACCGATCGCAGAAACCAAATCGATGAAACTCAAAACCATCAGATCCAATCACACTTCATCACTAGAACAACTACACAACACCAAATCGGCTAAATTCAACAGCAATTCATTCGAAAACGAAGCAATTACAACCTAATTCCGACGAAATGCTAGTGAAACCCTAGCAGGCAAACGAGATCTAACAGAACACAGAGAGATATCCAAAGCTAGCGAGAGAGAGAGATCAAAACTCACCATCGAAACGCTCCTCGAAGAAGACTTTAGCTGATGCGATCGCTAGAAGAGAGAGGATGGTGAGAGTGAGAAGACTAGGGTTTGTCGTCCCCATCGCCATGGCTGTGTACCTCAAAGCTCCAGAGAGTGAGTGAAGTCTGCTACGAGTTGGTCAGAGAAGGGTTCGTTTATATAGGAGATCAAGTCGTTGAATCTCACCATGGGGGTCTGATCGTCATTTTGCGAAAGATTTTGCCTACGTGGACTCGTGAACCAATAGGTATAGGACACGTCATTTTTCGTTGTCACGGGTGTGACGTGGCGGGAGTCGATTGGGAAATACACGAATTTCGAGTGAAGTAGTGACGGCTCATTTACCGTCATACCCTTGTAGTTTTCAGATTTCTGAAATGAAAGCGAAAATGGATAATGTAATTTGGCACCCTTCTAATTTGTTGTCAGTACCGTTTTGGTCCTTATTTCTTCAAAATCTTATAAATTAATCACAAGTGGTTTCATTTAGCAAGTATATCATGAATACCTCTCTAATTTAGGAAGCTCAATTAATAGATCGTCTGAGTTTCAGATAACGAGTGTTCTAGGCGATTCTTGAATTTTCATGGTGCGCTATGTAAATATATGCCAGAAGAAGGAAAAAATGATTGCTTTGTTAATACTTAGTGAAGTTAAACGCGCACATGTGAGAGATTATATCTTTACTTCAGCATATCTCAATTGACATCATCCATTCTAATAGTTCGCAATTTGAGTAAATTATAACTTTTATACTTTATATAGGGTGAGTTTGGTGTGGACTTTTTGGATTTTTAGCTGGCTTTTAAGATGGTGTGAAAAAAGTTCGTGACACAAAAGTTCAAGAAAAAAGATGTATGAGTTTGGTTAAAAAAGTTGGTGTTGTTAAAAAGTCAGTGATGTGACAGTTTTGTTGTTTAGTGAAAATACCATTATATCCTATTGTGTCTATTTATTGACTTATTTAATAACTTTTACAAACAAACCAACACTACTAAATTATAATTTAGTAATGCTAATTTTTTTACAAACGTACTACTATTTTCTAATATCTAGTATAGTAATGTGAAAATACAAATAAATAATTATATGAATGTCATAAAAACAAACGTACACAAATTGACATGTTTAGAGAAAAATTACAGCGTTCATTACATAAAAATGTCGGATTACATTAAGAATAACTACGAGCAAAAGCCATTACAAATTAAATTATACACATTAAACTTATGTAGCTGAGAGGAAGGGAGTCAAGTGGGCAGTTGTTGTAGTTGGTAGTGTTAATTAAGGTATAAAACGGTAAAAAGTGTGGGTGTAATTATAATTGATGAAAGAGGATAAAATTGTCATTTTAATGATTTCAGCAAAAAAGACACAAAAAACTTCCTCCTCAACCCCAACTTTTTTCTTCGACCCACTCTACACTACAAATCCAAAATCCAGAATCCAAAATCTGCTCAAAAAATCCCATACCAAACCCTTAGAAAAAGTCAGAAAAGCGAAAAAGTGGATTTTGGATTAAAATCCACAAAAAATCCCACACCAAACCCACCCATAGAGTACTTCTGATGAATTCTTAATCAGGTGTATTTTTTTTTAAATAAACGTCATGAAATGAATAATTTTTAACATACAAAATAAAGCGAAATGGTGTTATATGGAATGTTAAGAGAAATCCAGAGTATAAGATAAACTTGGCAAACTAGGAGGCTAATACTCTCAAGAGTGGCCTGCACTATTCTACCAACAATGCTTATTAATTTGAGAAAAATGTTTATTAATTTGTTCTTGGGGATGCTTTGTTTGGAAGTTTTGAGAAATGATCATCTTTATATTAACTTTCTCTGAGGCAAAAAAAATATTTCTAAGTTTTCCAGTTTGTTTGATGAAATGCCCCACCACAGTGCCATATGCATTCTTCTTATGGAATGATTGAAGTTCTTCAATCTTTTCCTTCCTACCACTACTGCCATCATCTTCCCCCATGTGTAACATTGCTTAAACGATGGGCAACTTTCTCAATGCAACAATGCTTGTGGAATGGACAAACATGTAACAAGGTGGTAATTAAAAAATGTTTTTAAGACATAAAAACAAATACTAAGTGCATGCTTGGTTCAAGATTAAAATCTCATTTGAGATTAAAATCTGCCAAAAAATTTAATCTCGTTTGTTTCGTAGATTTTTTGAGTCAGATTTTAATTTAAGTTGGCTAATAATCTGCAGATTATATAATCTCCGATTTTGGAGATTTTCTAGGTCTAACATCAGAAATACCATACTCTATCATCTCGTTAATGCATGAATTGTTAATTTGTGCAAACGTGTAACATCTTAGACGTATCATAAGTTCAAATAAAGATATTTATTGTAAATTTGATAGTAAAAGCTAAAGGTGTTGCCAAACACAATTAAATTTTAATTCTAGATTTTTAGGGCATGCCAAACACTTTTCAGATTATAATTTCAGCCAGCTTATTCACCCCAGATTATTTTCATCAGATTATTGAGATTTTAAGCTGGAACCAAACAGGCTCTAAGAAGTTAAAGATAAGAGGCATTGTGTGTAAGTTGCATGAAGAGCCAACTACCATCATCTTCAATTATTAGGTTCATTCAATCCCAACTAGTCTTCTCAAAAAAAATTCCAACTAGTGATGTTAATCTATTTCTAGCGCATAATAACAACGTTCAATAGTTTTGCCATTGTGGTATGTCACAAACAAATAAGGGTAAGCACCAACTACAAACTTCTATTGACAAAAGTATTGATAATTGACAAAGATCCCCCATTTAAAGACGTAATGGATTTCTTGTACTATAGTAGTAGTTAAAGTGTGACGACGGTCCTGTTTGGATAGTAATTTATTAGTTTGATATAATGTGAATTTTGAACTAATTGGTTGTGATGAAAAAAGATAATGGATAGATCAATTCTGGACGGGTACAACTATGTATGGCTAATGTGGGGCTAACCATCACCCTAGTACAATATTGTTTTTTTAGCTAAATGGAGAGAACTTCAATTAAAAGATAATTCATACAACTAGAAGATTGATTTTGCTACCAAGGCAAGCACCAACCTACCGTGCTTCCTTCCACTACCATCACCAGAACAGAACTGAAAACATTCATGGAATAGATTACAACCCAGCAAACGACAAGAACAGATGAAATGAAAGGATCGGTGACAGAAGCAGGCACTAGCAAGAACAATGCAAGCAGAGCTTAAGCAGAATCTCCTTTCTTTGAGCCTGATTTCTCCTTGAGGAATCTGATCAGAGCTTCTGCATTTGATCAACCATTTTACCATCCACCAGAATAAGACCCTGGGATTTAGCTTTATACATTGCTGCCAGCTCTTCTATCCTTCGTTTTTCCTCCTCAGCCTTGATCTTCATTTGTTCTTCATTCTTAATCTTGTCCTCCAAGAAACGATCAAATGCAGCCGCTAAATCTTTCTTCTTTCTTCCTCTCTCCTCCACCATAGGAGCTTTTCCTTTGCTTAAACTTGAAGATCTATATTTCTTCTGCTTGGAAGAACCAGAACATGGGCCTTTGGCTTTGCCTTTAACTGAGATGAAATCTATTGCTGTATTTGGTTAGAATAGAAAGCATTATAGATATGAGTAACCAAAGCCACAGCTTCAAAGTAGCAGTTATCCAACAATGGAGTGACACTTTTGAAAATGATCGAGTTTCTAGTTTTCCAAATAATCCAGCAAGCCGAAATTCAACAACGATTCTTAAAATGAATATTAGGGGCATTATTAATCCACAGATTAATCCATGAATCCAAATTTTCAGTGGAAGAGATATAAATGATATTAAATTTTAAGAGAAGCCCTTGTGAAAAGTTACATTCTAGGAATAGGTGACGAAGGGATCAGAATGATGACAGAAGTAACAAGTGTTTATGCCGTTAATCCCTCTAGAGCTCAAAAGGTCCCTTGTTGGTAGAATTATGTGAGCTAGTTGCCAAACAATGAATTTGTAAATTAGGTTAAAAGTACAATATTGTTATGTCTCTCAAGAGTTAAACGGAGGGAGGAATGAGAGAATCACATAGATGATAGAGGATGAAACCAAGTTGATTGCTCATAGTGTGAGACAACTCGTGTGTGTATGCGCACTCTCAAGAGAGCTCTCTTGTTGTGCCTTGTGATATTGTTGAGGCGTATGGGAGGTACCTTATATATGCATAGGTTGCGTGGATGTGAGTCTCATGGACTTCTTAGATCGCACAATACAAATGGCTTAATCTATATCAGGGTGTGACAGTTGTTAAAAGCATGTGATTTAGACATGGGGTCCTCCTACAGCCAGAACAAACTTTCATATTCTGAGGTACCACGAGTCTCTTTCTCCAAGCAACCATACCGACACTCCGATGAACTTTACTCTAGCCTCCACCCATTAGACTTTAATATTCGTAGATGATAAAAATAGTAAATAAAATTTGGCACGACGATTAAATCAGCACCATCTGTGGATCACCGTTGGCACCAAAACAAAGACTCGTCGCCCGGACCGGTAATGCATGAGTCAGCAACTCAGGTACCAAATACAATATCATTCTTTTTTTTTAGAAATTGTTTTGTCGTCAACCGGATTTGAACATGGACCTCATACAGGGGCTTCCAACGCTCTACCACTTGAGTTACCACCCTCGATACAATATCCTATTCAAGAAACACTTAGCCATTTAATTTAATAAAAAATTGATAGAGCGGTACATGACTATCATATTTAAAAGTGGTCTTTATATATAAGCGATGGCAAATAAAATAATACGATAATCTGATCAACGATTCCCGAAACTATCAACGCTAACTAATATTCCTCCTAATGTCTATCTTTCGATCAATCTGTCATAACATGTAAAATATTATCGTGATAAAAAAAGCCGAGCATGTACCGTCTAACCATTGACGTATAAATATAGTAAACAAATTAAACTGCAGCAGGTTATCAAACAATGACTTGGATAACACAACACAAAAATGTCATGATTTACAAGCAATATTCAAATAATAGATATACAACTGATACTTGAACAATCGTTATCTCAACATATATATATATCACACATAGACCATATATAACAACGATTAACGTGGAGACTAGATTTTCCCTACCTCAGCTTTGACGAGACTACGTGGACTTTCTAGAGTCCCTAAATATAATCTATGGGGTCAATCCTCAACTCAATTATCTCTCTCACTTGTCGGTATTCGAGTTTAATCTGGAATGAAGAATACTATGTGATAGTCGTTCCTATTTATAGAGGGCGACCAGTAGCTTCGCAACGCAAGTTACTTCGCCACTGACTCAGTCGGACTGCACATGTGTCGCGCTTGCAACTGACGAATGCCCACGACGCGACACGCGTCACTATGCATGGCATGCACGGGAGTCCCTAGCCTTCACATGCAAAAACCACCAAGAACAAGGCTACACATGTGGTCTTAGCAACTCACAAGTCGCACCACACCCAAAACCTAGTCTTATTCATAAAGCATTTCACATGACTAAATTTATTCTCTAACTTTTTCTTCCTCTATAGGTTTCTATGGAAAAGAAAGATTAGCCTCCCACTGTCTCTATTTTTATTTGCATTACATCATATGTCGGGTCGAACCTCGACTTCATGCGGGCTTTGAAACGTTCTATCACTAAGTTAGCACCAATTTACATATTGATTTTCTTATTTTATCTTCTTACTATTTTATTTTAAAAATCAATACTATATGAGCACACACTTCTACCTAACTTCTGACTATCACTCTGTCTCTTTTCTTTAGTCTCATTTTGACTTTTACCACTATTTACTGAGTCACTTTTCATCCGGTGATTTGGATATCAAAATGATACAATTTTTTGATAACTTTTTATGGTACTGCAGAGTAAAAGTTGCTCTATAATACGGTGAAAAAATTATTAAAATATTGCATTGTTTTGCTGTCCAAATCACCCGGTCAAAGTGACCTAGATACGTGTCAAAAAATCAGAATAGAACTAAAGAGAAGAGATGGAGTGGTACTAAATACTAATTGTCTTAGCTATTGAGGAGAATAATATCCTCATACCCATATTACCTCTCAATTTAACTCGTAATTGTTTAGATTAACACATTTATGTAAAAGTTAGTTAAAATGTAAATTTTTTAATTAAAAATTAAATAAAAATAATAATTAAAATATTAAAGAATGAGAAATATAGACACAAAAAAAAATTTCTCAAAAAAAAAAGACACAAAAAAATTAAATATTCAGTTTTCGGTTATTTAAAAGTAGAAAACATGATAACTATCCTTTAAAATAAGGGACGGAATAGAGAAGCCATTGAAGACGACGTATGTTTTCACATTCTGTATATTATAAAGATAACCTCAGTTTGTTTTTGAGACTAACATGTTTAGTCGTCTACTGAGTTCGAACACGTGACCTCATGCCGGAACTTTTAACGCTCTACCACCTATTTGCAAAGATAACCTCAATTCGAGACGCTCTAAAACAAAAATAGTCAATGCAAGTCACTTTTTTTTGAGACCCATGGTACGCTTAAACCCTGGCTCTGTACCTCCGAACTAAACTCAGTCCCTGAAAATGTCATCTCCGATCCTGAAACGATCGTCTCGTCTCTCGCTAAACCCTAGAACCCTACGCCAATTCCTCACCTCCATATCCACTCCTCTGTCAAAACCCCAGTCCCATCATCTCTCTCCCTCAAGCCATCATAAACCCACACTTTCTGAATCTGGGTCTTGCTTATCGACGAAGAGCATCAATGGGTTCTCACTGGTTTCGCCTAAAACCTTGAAATTCCCAAGTGGGTCTCGCCTCGGTTCAGTCAATTTACGCCTCTTCGGTTCACAGGCCGCAACCTCCGATGGGCTCACCGTTGAAGGGATCATTGACAGTAATTGGACGGTTCTTGAAGATGTTGAGAGTGATTGGAGAAGCCACGCCACTGCAATTGCTCAGTCTATTCAAGTAATCAAAAGACGCTTAAGGGTACTGATTCATGTTAATTTGTTATTTTTTGTGTGTTTTTGGTCTCTAATTTTGTGGGATAATGAAGAAATTGTTGTTTTTAACATATTGGTGTTAAAATTCCGTGCCTTGGTGTTGATTCTGTATTCCATTTGAAACTAGTGCATAACCGTGCCCATCCCGAATAAGAAGATTAGTCTTCAAAATGTTTTAGATTTTTTTTTTAAGTGTTTGGTTTCTAGGATATGATGAGAGGATAAGCTATCCCACTAATTTGGGGTATTAAACACCATTTTTTATAAAGATTGTGTTTAATACCCCAAATTAGTCCCCTCTCACATGAGGGTATTAGCTTGGTTGGATTATTTATATCTTAATGCTGAATTAATACTGCATGAAACCAAACACATTATTAATTATACCTCAGCTAATCCAATCCAATCTTATCCCAAAAATTTAGTCCGGTCCAGTCCAATCCGGATAGTCCGAAAAACCAAACGTGACAAGGGTAATAATGCAACACTCATACATGCTAATTTGTTGTTTTTTTTGTGTTTTTGGTCTTTAATTTTTGGGGGATGGTGAAGAGATTGTTGTTTTAACATATTGGTGTTAAAAGTTCATGTGGGTTGGTGTTGATTTTGTGTACTATTTGAAATGAATTGACTTGAGTCATGATTTTATAGTGGAATACATTGGTGGCAAGAATAGAGTTGCTATCAACACAACTAGATAAGCCAGACCTTTGGGATGATCCCGTTCGTGCTGGGAAGCTGAGCCGGGAGCACGGTTCGCTCATGAGCAAGATGAAAGAGGTGAAAGCAATTGAACACGAATTGCTCGACCACATTGACATGATTAAGCTTGCTCGCGAAGAGAATGACGCTGCCCTGGAATCGGTGGGCTCTCTCAATTCTTCTAGGCATGTGCTCCTTCTGTTTTCCATCTTATGTCTGCATTTTTTTTTCTGATATGCTGAAAACTGTTGGTTGCTTGATCAATTTGTCAAGAATTACAATGAGTTGATTCATTAGGAGATGTTTTACGTCATTTGAGTTAGCCCCAATAGTAAATAGTGCAGTGCTAGAGCTAAACAAATTCAACATTACGTCGTTAATTTTTTAACTTTTCCGTGGGCCTAACTTTGCCAGATGGTTATATCCTGACTCATGAGGTTATAGTGCAACAAGCTCCGGAATAACCAAGAAATATATTACCAGTTTTGGATTCAGTTTCTCTTAAATGTCATGATTTCATAAAGATGTAGCACTTGCGAAACCTGCTGTATCTTGTCTAGCATATAAGAGTGGAAGAAGACTGTAAGATACAATTTTCCCCTAGAAGTAGTATATAGTCCAAAAGATTACTTTATTACTTTGACATCTACAAAATAACACCATTATCAGATGGTTAGGTACTAGGTAGGTTCAGGATAGGTTGCACATTTTTTGTCCGTTTATTGTTTTTGGCATGTAGGCTATCAGTTCTGATTTGATTGTGAAACCCATGGACCAAACACCTGATCTTGTGTAAGTAGTTTAAAAGCTATTCACATGAAAAGTAGAGACAACAAGGTAAGGAAATAATATGGCAATCTTGCTGTATTTGGTAGATGTGGTTAGCTCCAGCTTCTTTCAATGATCGAATCATAGCTTGAGGTCTCTTATGCTTCTTCAACAATTGGGTTGGAAATGAGAGATTAAATAATTTGCCGCCCTTTACAAGGACCCCTTTCAAATGTCTTCATAGTATCGTTGAAGATATTTCTCACCCCTGTTTCATATAAATTAGAGAGAAGCTCTTTTGGTTCTGGAGCATTTTATTGAGATATACTTCGTCACACTGCTTGTCCAAGCCTGGATCTTATTAAAGTTGGTTTGTGTAAGTGAGGATGCTGTCATTAGTATTCTAGTAATCGTCGTTTATAGGTGGGTCTAATGGATTATCTATTTAACTCTTGCAAGTTTTCTTATCGTAAGGTACAGCTTTCCAATTAAAAATATGACTTTCCCTGCACAATCTGGTGCCGTCCTGGGAGATTTCAGTTTGGACTTTATTCTTAGCAGGACCCATGTACTCTTTATGCTAGATTATGGGTGAGTTTGGTATGACTTATTTGCAACTTAAGTTGACTTATAAGTTTATGTACAAAAAAGTCTACGACAAAAAAGATGAACAAAGAAGTTAGGTGTGTTTGGTGAAAAAGATGTTTTAAGTCCAAAAGTTCAAAAAAAGCTTCAAAAACCCAACTCTCTTTAGACTCAATTTTAACACTATGAACTTATAAGTCGGAATCCAACTTTTCAGCTTATAAGTCCATACCAAACACTACTTATAAGTTAGCTTCAACTTATAATCTAAAACTGACTTATAAGCTGCTTACAAGTCATTCCAAACTCCCCCTATGGCACTGTTAAAAAAAGCTGCTTTTTGTCCTAAAAGGTCCAGCTACTGCTGCGCTGGGTCTGGGATTCAGTTCCATGGGCGAAGAGAACTACTCTTAGGTCGCAAAGAACTCCAGCTGTGGTTGGATGGAGACTTGCCGGAATTTGAAAACTACTGTCGGGTTTTTGTTCTGGTCAGTTCCGTTGTTTCCAAATGCGCCAATGATATATTTAGATATAGAAAAACAGGCAGAGAAAGTTGGTGGTGGTCCATTTCTCATCTCTAATCCCTGAGATAAATAGTCTGATGCAAGTGTATGTAAAGAGTTGGTAACATAGAAGGGGAATTTTGAGCTCTCTTTAGTTGAGGTCAGAACTTCAAAGTATTGCCATCATATTTCACACATTTATTCTCCTATTGAGGTCAGAACTGCCAACCTACATCCGGCAGTCGCATAATTGGATGGGTAGTTTGATCTCTGTCCCAGTGAGATAAAAGGTTGAAATTATTTCCATATGATTGATGGCATTCTCAGCTGATGATTTGTAAAATCCTGGTGTCCTCCATCAAAAATCACCCAGTTGGTCTTACACCTTGTGAATGCCGATCAGGAAGCATGTTTCCTTCCAATAAGCAGGTTTCTTTTCTTGCATAATATTTCAATGCTAAAGTTTTTCAGATGCTGTTTGTGTAAGGTTCAAGAACCGCTGGTAGGATACTCTTGTCTTTCGTTACAGGAGAAGTCCCTTTTTTAGTGGTTAGATTTGATCTGTGTGGCAGTGTACTCTTACACTAGCTTCATGCTCAGAGAAAACCAGTGTCTTGTTCACCTTTGCAGACCATGTTCTCTTATCTGGTCAGACCTCTCATCTGGTCTGTATGAAAAGTGTACTTGACTGCCACTGTCGCAGGTGGAGGTGGGTTTTGGAGAGTTTGTGGTCCTCTAACTCTCGCCTCCATACTGTGGGTCCCTGGGCGATCCTGCGAAGAGGAGTTAGCCTCTGCCGGCTTAAAACCCCTGGCAGCAACATATATGCAATGCTGATTGTGATAAGTGGTGAAGAGGTCTCCAAGTTTCAGTGGTTACTACTTACTAGGTTGGCTTGGGGAAGGCGGATGACCATCCGACTAACCCACATGTATGTGTGTGTATATATATATATATATACATATGTATACACACACACATATACATACGTTCTATATACTTTTTCCATTTAAGAACGTAAAATTGCATTTTGATGCTAATCTCTCTCGCACCGGTCTATGACCATGCTCTGATGTTCAAGTCGGAAGATGAGTATTGCGCCATTGAGAGATTGGCATGGTGATCCGTGATGGTGATAGATAGGGGGAATTGGTATGACTTATAAGTAGCTTATAGGTCAGTTTTGGATTATAAGGTGAAGCCAACTTATAAGTAGTGCTTGGTTTGGACTTATAAGCTGAAAAGTTGGTTATCGACTTATAAGTTCATAGTGTTGAAATTTAGTCTAGAAAAAGTTGGGTTTTTGAAGTTTTTTCTTCAAACTTTTGGACTTGAACATCTTTTTCACCAAACACATCTAACTTCTCTGTTCATCTTTTTTCTCGCAGACTTTTTTAACAAAAACTTATAAGTCAACTTAAGTTGTAAATAAGTCATACCAAACTCACCATACTTTGGGTACCATGTACCTCCAGTGGTTGGGCAAGATATTTCCTTGATTTGTATTGTTTTTCCCACTGGTACAATATAATCTACCTTCATGAATTAGGCAACTGCCAACAGCAATGGGAATTCGAAGAGTGATGGATGTGGGTCTCTGGCAACTTCCACAGTGCTTTCTCTGAGAACTGGTAATATAGAATAAAAAAATGGTAGAAACGGTTCTTGTGAGTTGGTTAGAGAAGAGTTATGAAGAGAGATGTGGGCTTTCTCTTTCCGATAGGGCATGCCTGAATTGTCACAAGAAGTCCTGTACTCTTATCTACTCCAATATCCACCCAATCAGACCTACCCATACCCATGGAAGGCGTAATTTATTGATCTAGAAACCAAATATATATATGTATATATATATATATATATATATATATATATATATATATATATATATATATATATATATACATAAGCATACCTATCTTCTGGTTCATGTGTAAAAGGCGAATATAAAGAACTTATCCTCAAAGTTGAAAGTGAAGACATCGTTATTTATTAATAAAAAAAAGAAGACATCGTTATTTGGGTATGGAGTATGAACTACTCAGTACCATAACCAATCAGGAAAGATCATGCCACAATGGATGTGTATATTGTGTCTGTGGTTATGTGTGCCTTTAAGCAGAAGCATAAGCTAGTCGTAAACAAAAAGTCTCCTGCACAGCCACTAAATCTTAGTACATTACGAGAGGGTGCCGACCTATGAGTTAGACCAAGCTCATCTGCCAACCATTATATTTTAAGATGAGAGCACATATGATTCGCTGCTAGAAGTAGAAGTTTGTTATTTATGATACAATAAAGTAAAGTAGCTTGAAAGTATTGTTGCACATCCAATAGATGCACGTCATATTAATGTATATCTCTCACATGTTGGATGGACATAATTAATTTACGAGAATAAACATGTTAACTGTTTCTCATTTGTAGGTGGGTATGCTCTGTCTCGATGAAAGACTTATGATTTAGGTGTAACTTTATTATGCCATTAACTCAACTTTCTTATGAGATGCATTATTTATCAACTTGTTTACAGGAATCAGTGAAAGCTTTACTTGAGATGAGAAGAAATGCTAAAGAGAAGGAACTCGAGGCAATGCTGGCTGGAGATAATGATTCTTGTTCTTGTTACATAGAGGTAATTTCATGTACTTCTCTAACTCATTTGGGGAAATAGTTACTTCCTTTCACCTTTGTTCTTGTCTTTTCCTACAACTGCTTACAACATTACAAGCATCAAAACACTGTTCCCACTTTATTGATATAGGTACAAGCTGGAGCTGGAGGCACTGAGAGCATGGATTGGGCTTCCATGGTCATGAAAATGTATAAATTGTGGGCTCAGAGGCATGGATATAGAGTGACTGTAGTAGACGAGATGCCTGGTGAGATTGCTGGAATCAAGGTTAACTTTCCTTTCCTTTTTCTTGTTATTTAGCTAATTTTCAAGATTTATTTTTTCTTCATAATTGAATGAAAGATGTTGGACATGTTAAAGAGAAAATCTGAATGAAATCTTACATATTCTTAAAATTAGGAGTATTTAAAATACAAAAATGCTTCTCTATAGCAAATATGTTGTGAACAAACATTAGAGAGAAACACTTTTGCTGTATTGCGGTGAAGATGACATAAAACTAAAATGATGAGGATGTATGTATGTAACTAACTTGTTGCGATGGGTTGGACACCATTCCTTGCACCTTCATAAAGTTGCTCTTTTGTGTGTGTGTGTGTGAGAGAGAGAGAGAGAGCACCATGTGGGCGATGATGCATGGAAGCGAGAGCGTATCAGTGCGAGTAATTCGAATTCGTCTACCCTTAAGAGCATCAATATTATGCCCTCTCTCTGTCCTACAAGGACATCCTATTATAAGAACCCTGGGGGGGGGGGGGGGGGGGAGTTTAACGGATTCTACATGTCTGACATCTTTTTCTCATATTCTGGTATATTCTACCCACTTCACGCCTCATGTTAGTCATGTTTTTTTTTTTTTTTTTTTTTTTGAGAAAAGTCATAGTTATATATATATATATATATATGTATGTATATGTATATATATGAAAGAGATCATTTCATATAAAAAGGTAACAAACATATTACATGAACAGGGATGGAGATCTGATTCAGGGTGAGTTTGGTATGACTTGAAGCAGCTTATAAGCTGAAGCCAACTTATAAGAAGTGTATTGACTTAAAAGCTGGAAAAAAGTTGGGTTTTTAAAGCTTTTCTTGGTTTTTTTCTCTAAACACACCCGCGCTTTTTTTTTTTTTTTTTTTTTTTTTTTTTTTTTTTTGAGAAAAGTCATAGTTATATATATATATATATATATATGTATATGTATATATATGAAAGAGATCATTTCATATAAAAAGGTAACAAACATATTACATGAACAGGGATGGAGATCTGATTCAGGGTGAGTTTGGTATGACTTGAAGCAGCTTATAAGCTGAAGCCAACTTATAAGAAGTGTATTGACTTAAAAGCTGGAAAAAAGTTGGGTTTTTAAAGCTTTTCTTGGTTTTTTTCTCTAAACACACCCGCTTTTTTTTTTTTTTTTTTTTCTTCTATTTTGTTGTCATAGAATTTTGACATGAACTTATAAGTCGAAATAAGCTACAAATAAATCATACCAAACTCGCCCTCAGTGCTAGAATGCGGTCACACCGAAATTGCACTCCTCTTCAAGAGTTATTAAGGTTTCTGACATGTCTTGTCGGGTTGAGATGTTCAAATCACTGTGCCTGGATGAAGACAAAGTTTGATTCCATTTGGTCTTGGTGTTTATGCGTTTGGTTGCTAGCTAAACCCTGACTCGTAGAACTCATCTCTTAGAGTAGACATCAAAATCCGTGGCAGAGATAACAGCTTACTCGAGCAAGTAGAGCTTCTAGCTGTTATTTTCTTATATCTATGGTGTCCTTGCATCATCAGCGAGGTGACACTTTAAGGCTGAACTAGAAACTCATGATTTCTAATTTCCTAAATATCAACTTGACATACTGGCGTCCGTAGGCTTTCCGTGGTTCTCTACTCATGGCATTATCCTTCCTCAATAACACTATTCTTAACCATGACTATTGGATTCTCATTGTCTGTAGTTTGCTGACTCTAAGTTATCATCTTCCTCAGCGCGCAACAATCAAAGTTGAAGGTGAATATGCCTTTGGATATGCTAAAGCAGAAGTAGGAGTCCACAGGTTGGTACGCTGTTCGCCTTTTGATAGCGCCAAGCGTCGGCACACTTCATTTGCAGCTGTGGCTGTAATACCGATCTCAGGTGATGGATCTACCCATTACCAAATCAACGAATCAGATCTCAGAATCGACCGCTATAGATCCGGTGGTGCTGGTGGTCAGTCCGTTAATACAACTGATAGCGCCATAAGAATAACACATATTCCTACAGGAATCACCGCGTCCTGCCAAAATGAAAGGTGAGATTTTCTAATAGTAGTTTTTTTAAATTCTTGTTTTACCCGTGTTTTGTGTAGTTTTCCCAGTTTAGTCCCAGAAAATTTGCACTGTAGCCCCCACTCAATTTCCAAAATTAAGATTTCACTCTTATTTTGTTTAATATTTCTAGTTTAGAGTTTAGACCCCACTGTATCAAATTCCTGGATCAGCCCCTGATTGTGAAGCTAAAAGTCGTCTCTTGATAATTGTGACATGCATTATATGAGCTGATCTCATAAGGGCCAAAGCTGTCTAAAAATGATCCTTTGTGTTAGATTCAGGTGTTTCTGGTATTTTAATGTGCTATGGGTCTGTATGTAGATTTTGAAAGCGTTAAATTGACACAAAGCTTTTGAATTACGGGCCAGACTGTTATGGATATCAAGAATGAGAATGTCACCAATCAGAATAAGGAGCTTGATGAATTTCTACAATTTTTTTTGTCTTTTTGAATGGAGTTTGCTAAACCACCTGCCAAGGTTTACGCTGTACCTCCTAATTATGTCTGTTCTAGTAGAGAAGAGAAAGCTCAAAGAGAAGTGGAAAAACATGTGAAATAACAGATTGCTAAAAAGATGGAAGAAAATAATCCAAGTTGCATGAATGGACCAACAAGTTCAATCTCAATGGATAGAGATTTGTGTTTACTTGAAGACCAAAAAGCTTAATAGAAGAAACTTTACTGTGAAACATATGTTTGTTTGTGTTTTTAGTCTCTTAAGAAATTTCGAATGGGAAAAAAATGTTACAGTTTGGTTGGCTGGTTAAAGTCACAGGCTAACTGAAATGGAGTGTGCTAGACTTCAGTTCTAATGCTTCGGAAGTTGTTGCAAAAAACAGGTCACAACATCAAAACTTGGCTTCTGCAAAGGCTGTACTCCAAGCCCGATTAGACCAGATTGAGATGACTCGACAAGCTCAGATGAATGCAAAACATACAGAGTCTCTCACAGATATTGGTTGGGGCAATCAGATACGCTCTTACGTCCTCCATGTATGTAGATAAACTGCATCGGCTTCTCCTTTATTTATTTATTTTTTCTTTTTTTTAACGGACAGATTATTTACACTTGAATCTTTTTCCACAGCCTTACCGAATGGTGAAGGATCTCCGGACCAACTATGAGGTCTCAGACCCTGAATCTGTCCTTGAAGGCGATATAGATAGCTTCATCTTGAGCTATTTATCAGCAGAATTGGATAAAGACGAAGATCATTATTTGTGAACGACACGTTAGCTCACAGTAATAACATATATTTACCTCCTAATCCAAGACGATGTCTCCAGACACCAGTGTGACATTGGAGCTCTGTTCTTCTTTGGTTGACATGTCGGCAGGGTCTCTTCCTGGGTCAGAGTCGATGGGAAGTCCTGCCTGATATGCAGAAAATACTAGAGAATTAGGATATTGGTTTTTATATTGTATTTTTTCGATACAGAATCAGAATATGCGCTATACCAACATCCAGTGATTGTTTGAAGGGAAAAGAAATAGAACGAAATAGAACAATTGTAATAGTATAAACAGGAACTCAATCTATAACCCCAAGAGGTTTGGCCTAGTATGTGATGCTTGAAATTTAAGGGTGTGTTGTCATTAAAACTCAGGTTTGAAATCAATGAAAGTTAATATTTCTTCGTTCACTTGGATTGACATGGCGATGTGCAAAAAAGAGTTGGATACACTTCATGATTCCGTAAATTAGTTTACGTGCACACAAGTTAACTTGAACACCACCTCAAATAATAAGAGAAAAGAGGTACTCAGTTGAGTATCCCCTAAGGAGTGGCTAAGTTGAGTAGACGTAGACTAACAAGATTAAGAAACGCGTCCTACACAATGATGTTCTACACGGATACATGATGGACCACTATAGATTTGATGGGTTCCCGTCATTACTCATTATATTATGCAGTAGTGAAATGTATCGTCTTGCCATCATAATTAAATTGATTGGTATATTTGGCATGCTTGGCTAGTTGACGTGTACGTACGTAACAAGAGGTAGCAAGGGACAAGACAGATCTACAATAACATACCGAATTTTTTGAGAATTACACGAGGTCCCTCGTTTGATCCTGATTATATGATGTAATTCTGCCATTGAGCTAGCATCCATCACACGATAACGTACCCAATTGATCGAGCATGAAATCCATAAATTAAATGGAAATAGTTTACACTTGGGTCCATTTAGTTTACAGTAAAATGTTTTACAAAGAAAAATATTCTACGTGCGAAATATTTTCTTGTAAAAATATTTTATCTGCAATCATTTTCTAGTGTTTGGTTGACACTTGGCAAAATAGTGGGCGGTGACGGCAGTGGCAGTGATGGGTGGCCGTGCCGTGAGATGGGTGGCGGTGATGGGTCACGGTGGAGGTGAGCGGTAGTAGTGGTTCAAGGTGGTGGAGGTGTTAATGAGTTGTTGTCATGCTCATTCACTATCTGAAAAATGGCTTACGGATTTGAAGCGGGAAAATTATTTTACACCAAAAAAAGGAAAAAACATTTTACAGGAATATATTTCACCATCAACCAAACATAATTAAACACTAAAACAAAAGAAAACATTTTACAAGAAAATGTTTTACCCCCAACCAAACAAAGCCAAATAACAAACGAATAATGTATGTTAATTATAATGCCTAACTATATAGCTTAGTTCATTTACATTTTACAATAAACGAATCAGCATTATCCTGCCATAAAAGGAAAAGATTCTTCAAGTGTAGTAGTATGTAAGAACTAATCAACCTCCTCAACCCCCTCCTCCTCCTCCACCTCCACCTCCACCACCACCACCACCACCACCTCCGCAACCACTGCCATGACCGCCGCCATGACCACCACCATGACCGCCGCCACCGCCACCTCCACAACCACTGCCATGACCGCCGCCATGACCGCCACCACCGCCTCCATCATTATTGCTCATGGTGACAGAAAAAGCACCCGCCATCATAGCAGCCCCGCCGTCACCAACACTGCTATTAAATGCATTAGCATTACCAGACACGTTGCTCTGGCTTCCTTTCTTCTTCTTCGATCCACTCTGACACATGAAGCTCACTAACGCTGTAATCACGAAAGCGAAGGCAATGAGGGAAATGATTACCAGCGCGCTCATCTTCTTTGAAGGCAAACAAGATTGAATAGAATGTTGATCAGACTTCTGAATTTTAGATTTTTTTTGAGCAAAGACTTTTTTTCTTTTCCTTTTTTTTTTTTTTTTTTTTTTTTAAGGAATACGAGCAAAGACTTTTAGCTTTGACTGACAAGTGGGCAACTAAAGAAAACTGGAAAACCATGTGCTTGGTTGATGGCTTAATTGTTGGATCCAGTTTCTTATGACCACTAAATTCCACAATTTTGTTTCCCTGCTACCACTCTGATTCTTCTCCTTCTCCATTTTGACTTTTGTTACTATTCACTGATCGTTTTTATCCGGTTATTTAGAAAGAAAAAATGAACAATTATAATTAAGGCAGAAAATTGAAATGTAATTACTGCAAAGGCATAAAATAATAAATAATTGTTAGGAAATGAATCTGTTTTGAAGTATTTATCAATGAGGCAATAACTTAAAATTTGGAGTTTCAAATTACTTGTGTACCCTTATTTAATTTAACAATGTAGAAAGTTCATTTCTTTTTTTAAGGAAAATAAATATATTGTAACTTTTTTCTTAATTATTGAAAAATCACTTCATCTTCTTCTCTCCGTTGCGTTCTGGGGTAAATGAAGGATAGTGAAAGAATAAAATAAATCATTAGAATGTGTTGATGTTTCGGTTAGCGAAAGAAATTCATACAAAAAAATTATAAAAGAAATGAGCTTTATGTTGGTCTGGGTACCGAACTGGTCAATTTTTCATTCTTTAGATTGAGAATTTTGTAAGACCAAAAAGGGACTCCCGCTAAATGTATGTAATACATCAATGAATCAAAAAGGGCTTTCGTTGCACTGTCAACCCAAATAATTGGATCGTCAATCGCTTTAAGTGAGAAAGAGAGCTTTAAAATCTTGTATTCATGCACAATCATATTGCTCCTTCATACTGTCAATGCCAAAATCACACTGCAGCAATGACTTGATTCCTAGGGTTTGGTTTTTGTGAGCTGGGAAGAAAAGCAAGATGACCGTGAAAATGAAATTACAAAATCAAACCTTTTTAAAAGAAGGGTACAAAGGACTTTTTCATTGTTCAATTTAAAGTTTCTGCCTATTTACTAAATACTTCTTTACAAATGACATTTTTAATAATTACTTTGTGATTTATGCCTTTGCAATAATTATCTTTCAATTTTGTGCCTTAACTCTAATAATCCCAAGAAAAAATAATAAAAATTTTTGATAATCTTTTCATGATGTTGCAGAGTAAAAACTGTTCTATAACACACTGGAAAAATTATCGAAAAATTGTATTGTTTTGCAATACAAATCACCCGGTCAAAATAACATAAATACGAGTTAAAAATTAAAAATAGGGAGAAAGAGAATAATCAGAGTGCTATTTGTGTAGAAAAAACACTTTTTTTCTCCATTAGTTGCATTTTATTTGTTATAATATAACAACTTAAAAATGTTATACTTTATCACACAATACCAACAAATTAAACAAAATCTATAAGAATTATAACTCAAAAACTTATATTCAATTATTTTTTTGTATTTTTTTAAATGGGGAATATAAAAACAATACATGTATACTGCAATAATCGATGAACAATTTGTTTTCAACATTTAACACTAAACTCTGCAAGTAAGTGAAAAATGAATTTTGTGTAAATTAATATTTGACTTACAAATGATTTGCTTAATATTTTTTTGAGGGGAAATTCAGAACTTCATTACTAATAAACGGTAACAAGCCAGGACAATACAACTAAACGAGCAAGAGGCGAAATTATGTCCAAAACACTCCCTAAAACAACCCACGATCCCTCAACCATAGAAGCCCAAAATAGGACAAACAAACCCCAAAACAACTAGAAACAATCATGAAGTCTTCAAAATACAACCCAAAATATAAAATACATCCCAAAAGAAACCAACACTAATAATCAACACAAACTGGAAGATCTAACCCATGATGTACGGAATGATGGCATCAACTGCAACCGAGCATTCTGGGAGAGGTGCCAGGGCAAGGACAATATCATCACCCCTTGGGAGAGGAAGAGAACCACCAGAATAACTACTAAGCAAATCATCAGCATGAGAGGAAGACGGAACCAAGCGCAGATTGAGAGAACCATTTGAACGCTGGCCAAAAGTTGGAACTCCTGAGAAAGAAACAGCGGTGGGGAGAGCTTAACATCTGAAGCTGCAGAAATGAGAGAGCTAGCTGCAAACTGTGAACTAGCTGGCACCCAGCAAGGATCAGCATCGAGGATAGCAACTTCAACAAGCCCTGGAACGGCTGAAACAAGTAAACACCAGACTAATAGCTTAAAAAACAAGCAGCCTTAATTGCTTGACCAAGATCATGAGCCCCAAAGTATAATTGATCCACTGTGGAAGATTCATTATGGAAGATAAACTTATTTATAGCAATCCAGAGAGTCCGACAAATAGCGGGGGGGGGGGGGGGGGGGGGGCAATACCAATTAGGCTTATAATGAAGCACCCTTTTAGACGTAACCAACTTCTAATACAGTTATTGAAATCTGTAGAAGAGGGGATAAAAATATGGGCTTTATGCCATAGCTCCTGAGCCCTTGGGCAAGTGAGGAATAGATGAGAGTTAGTTTCAAATTCTAGGTGGCAGTAAGAGCAAAGATGTGGACAATTCTTAATTCTAGATTGTAAATTGTCAAGGGTAGGCAGAGAGTTGGTTACAATACGCCAAAGAAGATTGATGATCTTATTAGGAAGCCCACATTTCCACAGCTTATTCCAATTGAAATTGTAACTAATACTTTTAAACTGAATTTTAGAGGAAGAAGTATTTGGCGACGAGTTATTGTAACTAAGAAGAGAGTAAGCAGAAGAAACAGAGAAGACTCCATGGGGTTTTTGCTTCCAAAAGGGAGAATCAGAAATAGCATCAAGAGCAAAGCCTTGATCCCTAATTCTGTTCACCATCAATCTTGGAAATAATTATTGAAGAGTGTTAATGCACCAAGAAACTTGGCCAACATTATCATACTTAACAAGCTGAGAAACTTTCTTATAAATTCCTGAGGGATCTGAGACTTTGAGACAATCAGAGATTGAACTAGCAGGAACAGAATTAATCCAACCATTCGAACGAATTCAAATATTCGAACCATTAGCAATCTTCCATCTCAGACCCAAAGAGAGAGTGCTTCTTCCCTTACAGATGATTATCCAAGCAGGAGAGGCCACATGGCTAACTTTTATTATAGGAAAAGTATTTCTTTTACAATACTTTGCATTGAAATATTTAGCAAAGAGGGAGTTAGATGTGGAAATCATTCTCCAACTATTTTTAGCAACTAATGCTTGGTTAAAACAAGCTATATTCTTAAAACCTAAACCCCCTCTATTAATCTCGTTGCATAAAAAATCCCATGAGAGCCAGTGGATTCCCTTAGCAGAGGTATTACCAAACCAAAGAAATTTTGCCAACATAGCTTTAGTAGGAAATGAGACAACTGACATAGGATAAACTAAAATACCGTGAAGAACTGATTTAATTAGTATACTTCTTCCAACAAAATTAAGTAAAAGACCACTCCACCCTGAGCATCTATTCATCACTTTATTAATAGTGTCTTTAACAATGTCAGTGTTATTACCCTTTGAGTTTAAAGTGACTCCCAAATATGTTCCAGTACTACTTTTTTCAGATAAGTTAAGGCAATTAGTCACAATTTTCATGTCCTCCTGAGAACAATTTGGGCTAAACACAAGAGAGGATTTGTGAATATTGATAGCTTGACCAGACTGCCTAGCATAACCATCCAAGACAATTTTTTAAATTTCTACCCAAATTAGGAGTTATCCTAAAAAAAAAGAAGGGTGTCATTTGGAAATTGTAGGTGAGTAATTGCTGCATTACTATTGTAAGGGATGCCCAAAATAAGACCTTCCTCTTGAGCTCTATAGAGTGTGCTTGAAAAGACTTCAGCACACAAATAGAAGAGAAATGGAGAAAGGGGGTCTCCTTGCCGAAGGCCTCTATTTGGGATGAAAGGTTTGGGGATAGACCCATTAGAAAGCACTTGATAAGAAACAGTAGTAATACATTGCATTAGCCCAGTAAAGTTTCTGGGAAAATGCATTTGATGGAGAACTTGCTCCAAAAAATCCCATCTGACACGATCAAAAACTTTTGAAGCATCTAATGTAAGAGCTCCAAATTTTGGATAAGAATTACTGCTAGATTTGTGAATATTATAGACTAAGTCTTGACCAATAAAATATTGTCTTGAATAAGCCTGTTGGGAATAAAGCCATTCTGATTGCAAGCAATAAGAGAAGGAAGGACTTTCTTGAGTCTGGAGGCTAGGACCTTGGCTATGATTCTATAAATGACATTACATAAAATGATAGGCCTATAATCATTAGCAGAACTGGGGTTGTGAGTTTTAGGAATAAGAATAATTAATGTTCTAATTGTTTCCTTAAGCACAAAACCAGAATTCAAGAAAGCAAAAATGGATGTAGTAACATCAGTGGCTACTATAGGCCAAGCTTTCTGGAAGAAAACCGCTTGAACACCATCAGGCCCTGGAGCTTCATGGGGGGAGAGGGAAAAAACAGGTTTCCTAATCTTTTCTGTTGTATAAGGTTGTAGGAGAAATTCTTGTTTCTCAGGGAAGAGCATAGATTTAACATTGAAAATATTTGCTTAATATTTATATGTCCCTCAACGATGTAAATGGAGTTGTAGAAAGCCTTCGATATTAGTTGTTTCGCTCTCCACTTGAATCATATAGTGTCGTCTGCTTCCGTCTTGCTAAGCCCCCAATATATGATGTGGTCTCGAAAATGAACTCCAGATTCTCCAAAGAAGACAACACATATTGAAACAAAATAAGGGAGAGAGAGTTGGGAAGCGCGAGTGAAAATATTAGGGACTAATGACTCCCTTTTATAATAGCGAATGTACCATTCGAAAAGACACAAACTAAATAGTCACAAATATTCAGGAATGATGTAGATACACGTCCGAAAATGTATCAACTGAATAGTCACAAATATTAAGATTTAACTCATATAAAATTTAATTATAAATTAATATTCTAATTTGAATAGACACAAATATTCAGATTTGTATATATGTCAACTTTCAAAGATAATTCAAGAATATGATTTTATTGTATTTTTTTCATTTTACAAGGGTGCAAACACTATTAAAACACTAAAACACCCACAATTATATAGAGCAACAAGGGCGGATCTATGTAGAGTTAAGGGGGGGGGGGGGGGGGGGCAGTTGCCCCCCTGAAATTTTGAAATTTCTACTAGTACCCTTAATATTATAGATTTTTTATGACTAAACCCAAAGGAATATAAAATTTTGTCGCCCCCCCTCAAGTTTCCAAATTGCCTAGTTGCCCAAGTGGTTAGTTGGCGTAGCTTGCAAATCCAACTACACAAGTTTGATTCTCCTCCCGGTCAACAATTTTTTTCATTCCTTTTTTTTTTACCAATTTACTATTTATCATTATTAATTTGATGTTTGTGTGTATAATTACTTATGAAATATAACGACTTTTCACTGTTGGCTTTGACTTTTCACTTCGCGAATCTTGCTGCGGTTGACTTGATTTTCTGACTCCGCCAACTAATCTTTTCTTAAGTCCTGCTTTTTTTTTTTTTTTTTTTTTTTCTTTTTTTTTTTTTGAACACCAACTTCTTCATCAGCAAGCAATGAAGCAAAAATACAACAGTCCAACTGAAACAACAGAAAGAACTTAGTAATACTACAGAAAGAGAACCCCAACGCTGCCTTCTAAGCCTCCCAAAGACCACAGCATCTGTAAAATCTAGACAACTCCTTTAAATCATATCGCATGAAATTCTTTTAGTTCTCGCTTGTGGTTTCCTAAAAAAATCTTAGAAAATCAAGAAAAAGGTTTGTAGATTCGATGGAGTGTAATTTACATTCTATGTTACATTTTTTTTATGCAGTCTTTTTTAGGTTAGATTTAATTTTAAATTACAATGTGTGCTTATATGTAAACCGCCAGTTGTAACCGAACGAAACCGCTTAAAATGGAGATCGAGGCAAGACCAAACCGAGAGTAAACCGAACAGCCGATGTTTGGATTTCTTATGCTCACATAGAACCGAATAGAACCGTTTGCATCCCTACTTGTTTCCTATTGAGAGTTGCCAAAGGAAATAGGATAACATTAACAAATAAATGAAACACGACTGACTCGTGCAATAGAGGGTCAAGCACATGAACCAAGTCCACACAGTATGCTTGCCAGATGAATTGTATGAAGTTGAGAATCAAGGAATGATTCTAATGTGGCGGAGCTAGTCGAACATGAATAAATATGTTATATACTGTCAGTAGAGTGAAAGAAGTAACGATTTCATCTGGTGCGAGCTAAAGATGTATGACTACACGTATCAACCAGCCAGAACTTTTGGGTCTATGGGTGAGTTTGGTAGAATGGTATATGGTTAAAGCTGGTTATAGGTTATGGTGGATTTTCTTTTTCTTTTTTTTTTTGGATATAAAGTTAAACCAATGTGTTTGGTGATAGTTTTAAAATTAAATTAAAAACCCGAAGAATGTGTTTGGTTGTAGTCTTCAAACTAGATGATATGGATGAAATGACATATTTGTCCTCGTTCATATAAGGTATTGTTGTTTGTAAAAAAAAAACAATCAACATTAGTCCAAATATAACTCTTTCAATGCAACGCTGTATAACGGATAGCAGAAATCAGAAATATAATCAACTAAGAAAAGGACACAACAAAAACTGGTTGATCCTAAATAATAGGGCCGTTGATATAAGACATACCTACACTATTACATTTGTGACACAAAACTCTCTGCACTTTCAATTTTCCACCCCAACCCCCTACGATTTACTATTCTGTGACACTTAACCCAAAATCGATAACGCCGTTAAGGAATGGGATGGAACAAAGTCAGGTGACCAACACATGATGGACTTATTGGTAATTTCTCACTTTGGTCACTTGACTTTGTTCCGTCCAATTTATCAAAGGGGTTATCGATGTTGGGTTAAGTGTCGCAGAATAGTAAACTGCGGGGGGTTGGTGTGGAAAATTGCAGAGAATTTTATGTCACAAATGTAATACTGTAGGTAGGTTTTATGTCGATTACCTAAATAATAAGAACATCAATTTAGAACCCCAAGAGGAGGTTTGGCCTAGTTTGTGATGCTTGAAATTTAAGGGTCTGTTGTCATTAAAACTCAGGTTTGAAACCAATGAAAGTTAATAATTCTTGGATCACTTGGATTGACATGGCAATGTGCAAAAAAGGAGTTGGATACACTTCACGATTCTGTAAATTAGTTTATGTGCACACAAGTTAACTTGAACATAACCTCAAAAAATAAGAGAAAAGAGGTGTCCTCAGTTGGGTATCCCCTAAAGGGTGGCTAAGTCGAGTAGACGTGTATTAACAAGATTAAGAAACCCGTCCTACACAATGACATTCTACACGGATACATTGACCACTATAAATTTGATGACTAAGTCGAGTAGACGAGTAGACGTGTACTAACAAGATTAAGAAACCCGTCCTACACAATGACATTCTACACGGATACATTGACCACTATAAATTTCACGACTAAGTCGAGTAGACATGTACTAACAAGATTAAGAAACCTGTCCTACAAAATGACATTCTACACGGATACATTGACCACTATAAATTTGACAAGTTCCCGTAATAATGCAGTAGTGAAAAGGATCACTATAGATTTGACGAGTTCCCGTCATTACTTATTGTATTTATGCAGTAGTGAAATGTACCGTCTTGCCATCTTAATTAAATGATTGGTATCTAGTAATATTTGGCATGCTTGGCTAGTTGACGTGTACGTACGTAACAAGAGGTAGATAGGGACTGGACAGATCTACCATAACATACCCATTTTATTTAGAACACGAGGTCCCGGGTTTGAAACTGATTATATGATGTAATTCTACCATTGAGCTATCACTCATTTCACTATAACATACCAATTGATCGAACATGAAATCATAAATTAAACGGAAATAGTGTACACTCGGCTCCGTTTCGTTGGCAGTAAAATGTTTTACAAAGGAAAATATTTTTTTTGTGATTTTTTTTTTCTCTGTAATCATTTTATCGTGTTTGGTTGACACTTGCAAGAACAGTGGGCGGTGACGGCAGTGGCAGTGATGGGTGGACGTGGAGATGGGTGGCGGTGATGAGTCGCTGTGGAGGTGAGATTTGAAACGTGTAAATTATTTTACACCAAAATAAGGGACATTTTTTACCATCGACCAAACAGAATCAAAACACCAAAAAAAGAGAAAACATTTTACAAGAAAATATTTTACCACCAACAAAAGAGACTCTAAATAACAAACGAATAATGTAGCTTAATTATGATGCTTAATTATATAGCTCAAGTCATTTACATTTTACAATAAACGAATCAACATTATCCTGACATAAAAGGAAAAAAGATTCTTCAATGATAAGAACTAAAGACCTCCTCAATCCCCTCCTCCTCCTCCTCCTCCACCTCCACCACCACCACCACCACCACCACCACCACAACCACTGCCATGACCGCCGCTACCGCCTCCATCAATACCGCTCATGGTGACGGAAAAAGCACCCGCCATCGTAGCAGCCCCGCCGTCACCAACACTGCTATGGCTTCCTTTCTTCTTCTCCGATCCACACTGACAAATGAAGCTCACTAACGCTGTAATCACGAAAGCCAAGGCAAAGAGGGAAATGATTACCACCGTCCTCATCTTCTTTGAAGGCAAACAAGATTGAATAGAATGTGGATCAGAGTTTACTTGCATAAATACTAAAGTGGTGTTCTATGCTTCGTCTCCGTTGACTTTTGACTTTTACATTTTTTAGCAAAGACTTCTAGCTTTGACTGACAAGTGGGCAACTAAAGAAAACAGAAAACCATGTGATTTTTTTTTTTAGATTTTTTTTTCAACCGGTTTTGAACATGTGATTCATGCATGGTCTTCCAACGCTCTACCACTTGAGCTATGATCCTAGTTGCAAAAACCATGTGCTTGGTGGCTTATTTGTTGGATTCGGTTTCTTATGACCACCACATTCCACAATTTTTGTTTCACTGCTACCACTCTGATTCTTGTCATTCTCTCCATTTTGACGTTTATCACTATTTAATGGGTCACTTTGACCCGGTGATTTGGACAGGAATTTCATCATATTCCTACTTCTAGCCGGGTTCGAATTCGGGGACTTCATGCAGGGACTTCAAATACGCTACCACTGAGTTATCACCCATTTGCAATACGTTTACAATTTGAGGATAATTTCTTTTTTGTGTCATAGAAATAAACCAAAGAAAAAACCACAAAAATGTAATTTTTTCACCAATACAAATGTTTTAAAAAACAATTAGGTTAAACTTGCGTTTTTAAACCATTCAAAACAATCATTTTAAACAAACCACTTAGTTTAAAATCAAAAAACTAAAAGAAACCACTGTAAATCGGGTCGCACGTACCGAAATGTAGAACACCAGCGATCCCGATCGCTTAAATTGGTGATCCCATTTTTGTTCACTATTTTCACCTTAAGTATATATGTAGAAGGAAAAATAAAATTTAAATATGCTAAGATAAATCTATTTTTAGAATATCGACTTTTATATCTTGTATATATTGATAAGATTTATACTTTATGATTTGTGAACACTCGTAACACTCATATGAAGGTATCCACAGAAGTCTGTCCTTGGAGTGTCGAATTCCATAAGATATGACGTTTCTAATATTCAATTCCTGTTCCGCGATTCAATTCCCGTCCCACGATCTGGAACGAACCGCTTTCCAGATACCTTAGGTTCAAACTATGAGTATGAAAGATGAAATTAGACGGGGGAGTAATTCCAGTGCTAAACGACGCCGTGGCGGGGTTGGTGGGCTGAGATCATACCAGTCCGTCCTAGTTCTTTCTTCCCATCTGACTTTTTTAACTCGTATTTGGGTCACTTTGACCGGGTGATTTGGATGGCAAAATAATATAATTTTTTTGATAATTTTTTCACCAGATTATAGAGCTACTTTTACTTTACAACACCATGAAAAAATTATCAAAATATTATATCGGTTTGCTATTCAAATCACCGGGTCAAAATGACCCAGTGAATAGTGAAAAAAGTCTAATGGGAAAGAAAGAGCTGGGACAGACAGGTAACAGAAAACTAGCGAAAGAGTTCCATATCCTCTCCGATTTCTTCGCCGTCTTCTTCGGAGCTCTGATCAAAATTTCTCCCCAAGGTTTATTCCCTCTCTTTTTCTTCCCTATCTACAAATTCGTATTCATCTCCTCTTATTTGTTCCTCATCCGAAGACCCTATTTCAAATTCACTCCAAAAACGAAACCCTAGGGTTTCAATCCCTCAAAATTGGGCTTCTTCTTAGTCTTTCGATTCTCGATAACGCACTTCGACATAAACAAATTCGAGTTTCGGTGAGTTGTTACAGCTACACCCACAGCGTTTCTGCTTGATAAATCCCTCAATTTGGACGATTATGGTT
The DNA here is from genome assembly GCA_023055425.1 of Linanthus parryae. Lineage (NCBI taxonomy): Eukaryota > Viridiplantae > Streptophyta > Magnoliopsida > Ericales > Polemoniaceae > Linanthus > Linanthus parryae. The sequence continues at coordinate 9,389,020 of JALGPY010000002.1, forward strand.
TCTGATTTCGTTTCAATACGACCTTTTTTTTGCAATGTTTCAGTTGAAGAGAGACGCCAAAATTAAAAGACTTTAAGCGTAGGATTGGGTGGAGGTAATGGATTTATCTTCTTCGTCTTCAGTGATCACTCCTGAAGATGTGATGGAGTGTCTGATGAACGACGGCACGATCGACGCCATGAGATTGAAGATCATCAATCAGCTCAAGGCCAATGTAAGTACTGTCATCTTCATTGTTACTAATTTTTTATGCAATTACATCAGAATTTAGTGCTTTGGATGGTACCGATTTTGTCATAGTAAATTTAATGTTGTATAGCGGTTGGACATTTTTAAGGGTTGTGATTGTGACCACCATTGTACATAGTTATTGTCAGGTTAAAGAATTATACAATGCAGAAGAATTCTGCTATTACAATCTCGAGAAGATGATATACAAAAGATGTCTCACTAGAACGTTAGACCAGACTTACCATGGTCCTGTCTCCACTCTCAAGGCATGGTTTGTTTTCGGATTATATTTGGGCCTTGTTTGGGTGATGTATGAGGGGGTTAAGGGTAACTTTATGCATGTTGTCTTTGATCCCATGTTTGGGTGCGGTATTATCAACAGTTATTGGTTATAAGTCCTTATCCTCACACTGTCAAATTTTAAGCTTATACCATAAGCCAAATAAGGAATGTGTGGGGATAGAGTGGGAGTGCAAAAAAAGACTTAAATACCCCCAACATCATTTGTCCTACCTTATCCCAGTACAACCATATCCTACCTCATATCACTGCATATCTCTTATCACATGTCATTTTTATGCTTACCCAAACAAAGCCTCGAGGGACTGAGAGTAGTAGTTTTTTTTTTTTTTTTTTTTTTTTAAATCCACTAGGAGTGGTATCAGAAACACGAGTAATGAGATTGAGAATATGATTAGCTATACAGAAAGATCAACTGATCGGCATGAGGCAAGCAGATCATTATACCGGTATGAGGCAATTTGATCGGCATCAACGATCCAGTGGCCCCTAATTTCACCAAGTCCAGGCCGAGCAAATAGAGAAGATGAGATCTCCTAACTAATCTATACCATGTTCAGCACCAGCCAGCCCAACTATTTCCTTGTTTTAAATAGAGAGAATATATAAGATCTTCAGTTTTCTTAAAGGTAACCTCTGCATATTGCTTGTGGGTGTTATCCATGTTTCTGTGCCGTGCCTGATCAAAATACGTATACCAGGATATTTTAGGAACAACTTGCCCCACACTAAGGTCGTGCTTCCAAAAGTTTACTTACCGAAGAAGGCTCCTGCTACCACATAGTACCAAACTCTGATTCAAAGGGAAAAAACACATTGGAAGAACTCAAACGTATACAATCATTTGCATGTATGACAGATAAGTTATCCCACTTGCATATCTATCCTGAACATGCTGTATTTTCTTGTGCTCGTAATAAGAGGAAAATAAGCCATTTCTTTCATTATAAGGTGCCCCTTTGACAAAGAAAGAACAAGCAAAAAGAGATAGCGGTTCCTTCGTGCAATACCTTTATAGATGGGTGAAACATACTACATTTTTTTTCATTTTCTTTTAGTTATCCCCATATTGTACTGGCCAATAGCTGCCATGGGTGGTACAACATTTTTATCTGGCTGAGAAGGAGACAATTCAGTTGAAGGCCTTAACTGAAGCTATATCTTGTTAGCTTCAGCTGTGGAGAGCACTACCAACTTTAGTTCCCCTTTTCAAATTCAGACTTCATCCTCCACTAAGCTCATGCTTTCTATAAGTTTACTTTGCACAGAAAGCTTCTGCTACTACATAGCACGTAATTCAAATGACTAAACAACTATAAGAACTCAATTGCTTACAACCATTTGCATGTTCGAAAGATATGACATCCTCACTTGCATTTCTATCCTGCTCTTGTTGTATTTACTCACTGCTCGTGATGGAAAAAGCCCATTTTTGCTGCTTCCATTTGGCTGAGAGGAGGAGCCAATTCAGTTCAAGGCCCCAACTGAAGCTATTTCTAGTTAGCTTCTCCTTCATGCATGCTCGTAATAGTAAATAATAAAAAGAATAAGTAATACAACGGTTTTGAGGTTCTTTTTCGCAGAGAGCTGTTATCAACATTTAGTTCCTTTTTTCACTTCTGACTTCTTCCTCCACAATTGTCCTTATGAACCCAGTATAACTTTTATTTTCTGTTTCTCGTTTCAAGTACCAATTCTTTTATCAATGTGACTAAGGCTAACACAATGGTCTCCCCAAGTAGTGACCTGCAGCTTAGTAGGTGTCTGTTTGTCGTTCATTGATATTGACTACACCTGCAGGGCAACAGGTCTAACTTGTTAAAAGTCACCTCGCTTAGGTTCTCACTCCTATGAGACACGCCAACTAAGAAATCTTGGTTAGTGGGAGGGAAATAGAGTGGTAAATTTCTTTGTATTGGTATTTGCTGATAGACATCTGATAGATAGTGTGGAAAGCAGATGACCGGTATCAACGGATCCAGTCAGCTCTTAGACTGGTGGATAAACAAGTTTTAATTTGACTGAATAAAGCCCAAGCTGCAGAAGGGTGAACATGAATGTATATAGAACATGAATGTTCCCAAGCTGCAGAAGGGTGAAAAACACCTTGGGTAAAGTATATTGAACATGAATGTTAGTTTGATGGCATGTTCCTCATGTATGTTTAGCTTTGTCTTGTAGAAGGTTATAAACCCATCTGGAGCGGATTTTGCATTCTCCAATCGATGTTTGATTGGCAGTAATTTAAGGACTCAAACTAAATTGTTAACATAACATATTTAGATCCTTTTACCACAATGTCAAGACTGCAAACTTTTGTGGTACAAGAAAATTTTCATTTTGACAACATGAGAGGCTCGTGCTTCCATTTTCTTACCTATTTGTGAGTGAGAAATAGTGGAACTGGTGCTGGGACACTCCATCATACCAGTTTTGAATAGATAGTTTATTTTTTAGCGGGATGTGAATTTATTGATGAGTGGGATGTAATACTGGGATTCTTTTATTGTAGGAAGAGCTTAAGAATACTACTATTAAAATGGCTGAACAGAGTAAAGTGCTCAACACCCCTGGGGCAGAAAAGCAGACAAAAAGAGAGCTTTTTGATGCACTTCGGCAAGAACTTGAGTAAGTTTCCATATCTCATAATTCGCACTATGCTGCCTTCACTGTCGCCATGTTAAGCACTAATAAACAGCTAAACGATAAAATTCCTCCAGTCTTCTAAGTAGTAGTTTTCTCCTAGATCCTCAGTGCAATTTTTTTAGTTCGTATAGAGTTGTTATACCCGATGTCCATGACGCACGGGTGGCATCTGCAGGGTGGAGCTGCGGCAGATTTAAAAAAATTTATGGTGCGACGGGGGTGTGGCGAAACTACTATTATTATTATAATTATAACTATTGTTGTTGTAGTAGTAGTAGTAGTAGTAGTAGTAATAATAATAATAATAATAATAATAATAATAATAATAATAATAATAATAATAATAATAATAATAATAATAATAATAATAATAATAATAATAATAATAATAATAGGGTAAAAGACAGTTACCACCCCTGACAATTGGATAAAATACAGCCCGCTACCTGACCTTTGAACAAAGACACTTTGCACCCATTCTGTGGAGGGAGCTAATGGTTGACTAACAGTAAGTGCGGATAGACTATTTTTCCCCTTGAATATTATAAAATTACACCCTATTAATTACTCCTTCAATTCCATTCACCTCATTTCTAAACCTAATTCCTCTCTCTCTTCCCCTCTTTCTCTCTTCCCTGGGAACCAAGGTTTTAAATAACGGCCCGTACCGTACCGTATTGCCCGGTTCGGAACGGTAGTCACGGAAACCGTTTCGGCCAGTACGGTACGTGTGAATCGGGTTCACAGCCGTATTGTCCAGTACGGTCGTTTCCCCGCCGATTCGCGACGATTCAGGACGACTTGAACGATTCGGAAACGAAATGGTCTTGGAAGATGAAAGAATGGGGCGGATTGTAGAGAGAGAGAGAACGAGAGGGAGAGAGAAATCAGAAGCAAAAGGTTAACGCTCTTCCGGGAAGAAGAGCGTTAACCTTCTGCTTCCGGGAAGAGCGATGGAATCTTCCCTTCCATCGCTGCTGTTGCTGAACGGAATGGAGGACGCCTTCTTCACGATGGTTATCCTCTCTCTCTCTGTCTCTTTCTCTCTCTCTCACGCCTCTGCTATGTGTCTGTGGATGTGGGTGGTCTTGTAACTTCTGACCTTATCTACTACCAGTAGTTTGTTTGACCTTATCAACAACAGACCACTTATTGGTTGCCACTGCCAGTAGAGTAGATAGAAGTTAGGTCTTGTTTGTTTGTACTTCTTTTACATAGTAGGTTATGTTTAGTTTTACTTTTTCTGGGTAAATATGTTTATTGTGACTTCAAATCATGTTATATAAAAGACTACAAATATGATTAATATACAAAACAATGTCTTAAAAATACATTTTTTTTGCATCTTTTGACATTTTTTAACATTCACGCGTTCGGTCCCCGATTCCCGTTACGGTTTGTCCGTTACGGGCCAAAACCGTTTTCCGCGACCGTTACCGTTACGCCGGCCGACAGCGTTATTTAAATCCTTGCTGGGAACACAGAAGCAAACAACCACCACCACCGCCTACTGCTTCTTACCTTATCCATTCAACTCCTCACCACCACCACCAGCTAATCAATCTCTCTCTCAGCCTTCAATTTCCAACCGTAACCACCATCACCTCTCTATCCCGACCTAACCCCCTCCTCCCCTGAAATCGTCGTCTCTGCCATAGCCACCACCTCACAAATCTGATGAAGGAGGAGGCGAAGAGGGCAAACATTGTTTGTTTGAAACCTTAACAGTCTAAGACTATTGAAAGGCCCAAGCAATTTTAGTCAACTCCCAATTCGTCACCATCGTCGAATCTCTGAATTCAAGCACCAAGAGATTGAGGACCGACGCGCGACCTCTCTGCCGTGGACGAGGAGAGACGGGAAGTGTTGGAGACGATGATGAAGTCGATCTATGGGTTGAGAAAGGCATTGGCTGTTCTGGGTCTGGTCCAGCTTGGTTCGGGTCGCCGGTTCTGGTGCGGTGGTGGTGGCATGTGGTGAAGGCGGTGGTGGTCTGGGCTTCGGCAAAACAGAGTCAGAGAAGGCAGATGGGTCCAACTCCCTCTCATCTCTAGGCCTCTCTTGATCTATCTCTGCTTCTTAATCCTTTGTGTTTTTGGTTGTCTTGGTTGAAACAGTGCCGGGGGATGGTGGCTGGGTTAGAAGATGGAGAGGAGAAGGAGAAGAAGGAAGAGGGAGAGGGAGATCTGAGAAATTGGAATTGCGATGGTGGAAGCGGTGATGGTGGTTGAGGAAGGAGACAGAAGAGGAGGTTGGTGGTTCTGGGTTGTTCTAGGTTTGGTCAGGAGCAAAATTGAAGGTGCAAAATCGATTGTTCTGGGATTGATAAGGGTTTGGATTTGTATGTCATTGATAAGGGATTGAGGAAGGATCCGGAGTGTCTGACAACCCGTATTTGCTGTTCTCATTATGGACACTTAATGAGAGGCAGCAATTTCCCCTTGGTGTTTAATAGACTTTAGTTTTATGATATATTTGATTAATTGATGGCTCAATATATGAAAGGTCACCCTTTTGAATGAAAATTTCAAGTGACGTTTTAAGTTCTCACATGCGACAACTTCAAGAGTATTCCAGACGCAACTCGTCAAACTCAAACCACCTAAGCTACTCCTCTTTCTCTTCTCATTCTTATACTTAATATATGCTTTCCTGATATTTAAGCTATAAATATAAAGAAGTTGGAGCCAATACTTTATCATATCTCGTAGTATAAAATTGGAATATATAAAAAGATAATAATAATGTTGACGTATCCGTGCCGTGTCGTATCCCCATTTTTTTTTACAAAAAAGGCGTATCATGCGTCCGTTTCTGTATCGTATCCAATACCCGTATCCGTACCCCTGCTTCTTAGGGTGTATTCATATGATTCATTTGTCCGATTGGTGTAGTGAAATTATTAGTGTGATTCATTTGTTTGATTGGTGTAGTGAAATTATTAGTGACGTGTTCTTTGTGTTCTTGAAACATGAACACCAAGAACACTAAGAACGTCAACACAAAAATCGGTTGTGGTTTGTTGGTTTTCTAGGTTTTCATTACTTTTATTCATCCTTCCAAATGTTCTTCATTTCTTATTTGTGTTATTGATGTTTTGGATTTAAAGTGGAAGATGTTATTGGTTTTCTTCGTGCTCTTGAACCATGAACACCAAGAACACTAAGAACATCAATATATGAAAATGGCTCTTTTAATTTTCTTCCTTCTGTATCATTTAGATACCTACCATTCCTTTTTTTTTCTTTGTTAGATAGATTAGAGAAAAGAAAAATATTGTCTATGAAAGGATGAATGGGTGAATTAGATTGTGTTCTTGGTGTTCTTGATGTTCTTGATGATAACAATAGGCAATATAGTCCAAAAATACACAGGGGCAATATGGTCCGGAAAAAAAGTATATTTCTCACTTTTCTAACTGAATAGGACAGAAGGGTGCTAAGTGTCCACGGAATATTCCGTTACAGGGGTGCAAAGTGTCTTTGTTCAAAGGTCAGGGTAGCGGTCTGTATTTTATGCAATTGTCAGGGGTGGTAACTGTCTTTTATCCATAATAATAATAATAATAATAATAATAATAATAATAATTAATTTATTATGATTATCATTATTTGGAAGGTACTTGTATTCATTTCTATACACAAAATGAGATCCAAAAAAGTCGTTTAATTCAAATGATTAATAAACCAAAAATAAAATAAACTAATAACACTTCACATTTTCGCAGGCCAGAAAGTTAAAAAACAACCCCACTCATTAATTTAGTGAAAACAATGACTCGAGGTAAATTCATAAAATGGTATCATTTAACCATTTAAAAAAAATACACCCACCCGACTCCACTAGCACACACCCAAGCACTTACCCGCTCCCACGGAACCGACTCACCTCAAAGGCAGACTAACCGAGAGAGAACTGGAAGAGAAGATGCGAACTCAGAGGGAGAGAGCGAAACAGAGAAGTGAAGAATGAGACGAAGCCATGAAGGGAGGGCTGGCAGCAAAAGCAAAGGCTGCAGACGACGCCGACTACAAGGAGTCAACGACAATGGTCAGCGATGGTGGCGGAGGTTAGGTTAGAGTTCTTCCAATTCTCCTGTCCCAAGGCTAGGGCTTGATCGTTCTTCTTGCCACTTTTTTCCTTTATTTGTTACTTTCGGGTTGTTACAAATTGACCCTGAAAGCTTTCGAATTCCCAAAAGGACCCCTCTGTACCCTGGAGGGCCTGGACACACCCAGCCTCACCCATGTACCAGAAAGCACCCTGTGCGTGTTGCTGTACCTGGGAGGATCACCCATGCTCATAGCTTGATCTCAATAGGATTAGCTGCAGTTAGTTAAAAAATGAAGAAGCTGTATTTAGTTTATAATTTTTTGACAGAGGATTGTCAATGGTAGTAGTATATTACACTCATGGGGTGGCTTATATGTTATGGACTATGGATCGGTTAATCCATCTTGATTTTTCTGCAGTGCATGCCTGATTACTCCACATTTTCATGTCGCTTTAGTTGGTACACATTCAGAATTATTGCAATCATTGTGGCAATAATTCAGTAGAAGTGCACCTGCTTTTGCTCTTGGGATGGGAAGTCAATAAAAAGATGTGTCAGGAATACAAGGCCCCTACCTATTTGGAACAGTGAAGAAAATACAGTTCTTTTATGAAGTAGCCCCCGGTAACATAGAAATCGTAGTATCTTTGGCTTGCTGAGTTGGCATTTCATTTAGATTTTTTTACACAAAAATGGTTAGGCTTGTGAATTGTGATAGAGATCAAAAGCAAAAAAGTTATACGTTCCACTTATATCCATCTTGCATCGCCCAGTTACCTCATCCTGGGTATATCTTGTCTTATCTGCGAAGCTAGGTAAGGACAGGGGTACTCATATAACTTTAACTGTGTGCAAAATAAGTAGTGACAGGACAAATGTATACTATATTGTACCTGTTCCTTTTCACTCAAGGAGAGATTGAAATCACCAAGAACAGAGAATATACTACACTAACATGGAAAAGAAAGACCAATTAAATTCAAGGAGACAGGTAAACCGTGTTGACGTGTCGTGGAGGATGACACTAAGTTTATCTATTTTAGGGAGTCGTTATTATCTGCCCTTCAAACTAGAGCTTCTTGGAGTTTCCAAGATGTCTTGTTTCGGCCTTAGGTCAGTACTCGGTATCATCTATCCTCTGGATTTTCGGGGGTCATAATGCTCTATCTTGTTTTATTCTAAATTCTAACTCTCAGAACTCTCTAATTGCATTAGACTCGATCTCAATCAACATTAGATTTAGGCTGTTATTCAAGTTTATATTTTGATAATCGAATACAACAGCTGTGTTCCCTTTTTCTCTTCTCTTCCACTGGATGGTTGCTGTTGTCTCTCCCTCTCTCTTACGAAAGTTGCTGTTGTATTCATGCGTGTTTGTTTTTATCTCCCTGGGCAAGCAAAACAATATCACCAAATAACAAATCACTTTGAAGTCACTCCCTTAATCCTATACTATCATTTCGTGTGCAATTCCTGCCCTTTCATTAGTTTTGCCGCTAATGGGTCACAGAGGATTGTCTAATTACCCTTTCCTCACTAAATGTTTAAATTTAAATATCCAAACCACAACCACAGTACCACAATGACAAGTTGACAACTACCCAATCGCGGGCTAAGCTCACTACCACGGTCTATCTCCAACACAACCTCACCACATCGTCGTCACAAATATTCTGTGGATAACTGAGCAATATACACAAATCAACACATTGCTAATGCCATAAACCAATAACAAAGAACGAACCCCTAAACCATAACATTTCAAGTGAGCCTCCCATCTGTTGTTTCCATTGTCAACATCAATCCATCTCACAGTTAACCTAGACTAACCCAAATTACAATAATTGTTCAAAATCAGCCCTGCAAAATGTGTAATTAATTAGTACACATCCTAATAAAAACCCCCCAAATCTGCACCTACGAAACATCCGTGAAGAACGAGAGGATTAAAGAATTTTCAACTATGGCAGTCCCACCGTCTTACTTCAGAATACATGACACAGTCACCCACTTTCACCAATTCGAACCCAGAACACCCACCCACATTTTGGGGTAATTCGTTGTTGAATAGGATGGATACAAGCATACGACTCTGCTTTCTACAGCTTCCTCTTCCCAACTCGCAGATCTAACCTAGTAACTGAAAATTCCTCAATGAAGGAGCTTGGATTAGTTCGAGTCAAGTAGTGAGACTGCAATGGTGGTGGTAGACATCGGTATTTTCTGTGACAACAGCGGTTTGTGCTTTCGGTGATCTCTGGTTTCTACAACGGCAGGGGTCTACTTGTTGTGGTGCCAAGGATTTCTCTAGTTCTAGAGGCTATTGGTTTCACTGCTGTGGGTTTTTGGTTAAGTTTGAGTTCAGATGTGGGTTAGAGAGAAACAGAGGGTCCAAGAAGGGGGTGAGTTTCAGTTTGTGAAGAGACAGAAAGAGGAGACTGGGACTTATTAGGCGGCGTCTAATGAGGGTGATACAGTGATTGAAAAATTTGTGTGCTCACTAAACGCTATAACTAATTGAAGGGCATGAGTTGCACTTGGAATGACAGTATATAACGTTATTTTTTACCAAAATAGAAGTTGGGTGTTATTTTGACTTCAAAGTGGAAGTTGAAGGGGATAAATTATTTTTTGCATTTTTAAGACATTTGCGAGGGTAGCAGTCCTGTTAAAAATTTGTAAGCGATATATAAGATTCAGGGAAATTCCTTTCTGCTTTTGTTAAGTCTCACTCTACCAAAAACTCTCTTTGTTTCATTTACCATTTTCAACAACTCTTTGTCTAGGTCTTTGGTGACAAAAAACTACTGTAGCATTTTTTCGTGCATTTTACTCGGTATTTCAGTATACGTTGTACCATGTAGTTGTACATTGTCATGATGTAGGAGTGAACATTTCACTCATAGCAATTGAAATTCTTGCATTTCATCCTTGTCGGTTGGCCCCTTTGCAGGACTTCAGTGCTTGAGAAAGCTTCTAAATCAGTTTGGGAGTTGATTCTGGATAGCAATGGGATTGGGAAGGAGATCAGTGAAACAGTTGAAAATGTCTTCTGCCGATTAAGTGGTTCGGAGCCTCCATTGTTTCCTCAGAACACTGAGATCCAATCAGAAAGAAGGCAAGAGAAAGCGAGAGAGAAAGGCAAAGGAAAAGAAGGCAAAGGGAAAGAAAACGAGGGAGAAAATGTCAAGAAAAGTTCAGGTTCTTCATCAAAGAAAAGAAAACACGACGAGAGAAACTCAGAAGAGAAGCCAAATGAAGTCGCTAATGGACCAAGCAAACCTCCCTCGGCTTTGGCTGATGATTAACAACCTGAACTTGACTACACTCTGCTTGGAACTTGAAGTCGACTAACATGTGACACAGTTCCATCTCATATGCAACCTGTTAGAATTTAGGTTAGAAATCTTTGGACCTCATTAACGCTCTGTTTGAACTTTCATTTTGCGGTTTATTTGATCTTTCAAGTCTCAACTGTATTTGCCTTCATTTCGGGTCATAGTTGATTTTTTTTGAAAGGTGCGTCATAGTTGATAGTTTTTATTTACTCCCCATTTAAAGTCTTAGGACTTTTCAGGCAACAACTTTGACTGTGATTTGAGTAACAAAATTATACAATAATTTCTAAACTATTTCGTGATGTTATACAGTTATCTTAAATTTATAACATTATGAAACATTAACATGTTCATGTGTTACTTTGCAACTCAAATTACGAAACTGTTTCCAGAAATTAATTTGATTTGTTTTACTAGCCATGAAAAGAATACACAAAAATCTGGACAAAATAGTTTTCTGAAATCTGAACAACTGCACATCGAAATAGTTTCAGCCCTAAATCAACTATATAAACACTTGCTCGTGATCTCAACTAATTTACTAAATATTTACCCATGATGACATCTCAACTAATTTCCTACATATATACCCATGGTGACATGATGAACACATAAAAAATGTTCTTAGAACACAACTACCAGAACACTGGTCCTGCCCTTATAGCTGCTCTATGATTAGGTCCATCATCATCGGCAACTATCTCTTGCATACTGCTCTCCGTTGCAGGAAATGATTGGAGTGGTTGAGGGTCATATAAGCCGATACCGGGCTGAACGGCTGGAGCCGTCATAGTTGCTATGTGATTAGGTCCAACATGATCAACTATCTCTTGCATGTTGTAATCCGATGGAGGAAATGATTGGAGGAGTCGTGGGTTGTATGAAATAGCAGGATCTCCATAGCGTATGGTTGTGTCGATGTTTGGTTGCTCTAGTAGACCTGTATGCAAATCTGTATGATGTTCCACTTCATCTAATACTCCGGTCATCCCTAAACGCGCCCCTTGTGGGTACATATTAGACATCATATGATCTTCAACCGTCATAGCAGGATATAGTGGCTGTACACACTCGTCGTTTTCCAGATGACAAGCTCCAATTTCGTTGGCGGCTTGGAAAGCCATATTAAACTCATCCTTAAAACCACCTAAAGAATGAACAATAGAGTGAGAGAAATATAAAACTATAATGTTGAAGTTTCGAGGTGTAATGTAGCAACAATTATTAATGTGTCGTCACCCGAGTCGTATATACCTTCTATTGGAGAAATTGCGTTGGCAAGATCGGTAGCCAAATGGGGTAGAGGTAGTGAAGCATATTGATATTGCATATGCGAACAAATTGAAGAAGACTGATACTGCTGCATCTGTGGAACGCCAAAAGAAGATTGCTGATGCATTTGAAGAGGAACTGGAGCTCGGATTGGATCACTAACAACAACGTTGTTACTACAATTAAAAATCGTAGGGTAGATGAACTGCGTTTGTTGGTTTGGAAAATCGCGTTGGCTAAGCTCAAAAAGACGATTATCACACTGTAGAAGGTTCTCGTAGTGTTTGTCCAGAGTCCCGGGGGAGAATTCAATATGATGCCTCCTGCAAAAAAGAAATCGCCATTTATGTAGATGAAAACATAAGAGTTGAACAACGATTATAAGTGGAGGACATTTCAACGAATTCATCAAGGTAGCGAGTTAGTGCCAAACCTCCACAGAAGAGCTTGGCCTTGTGTGAAATCAGAGGATTGTTCCCAGTTAGTATGCTTTCTCGGCTGCGGCGCAGTCTCTTGATAAAACTTGGGCGGCTTAATTAACTGCACAAATTTATTCAAAATTTCAGTTAATATTTCAAATGCGGAACAAAAAATATCGAGAAATTTCATGGGGAGGTGAAAGTTCAAACCTCGATTTCCAGAATGTCCATTCTACTGCAATGTTTAAAAGCTCGCATTGCGCATATATCATCCCATACGATCTCAATCTTACTCTTCAACGGCCCGTTAAGAAGTTCCCATACTAGTTTCTTCTTTGCAAAGTAGCACTTTGCAACCAAATCGCCTTCATAAATGGAATTCCTCTGAAATATCAAACTTTGTGACATTATTAAAATAAAAAATCGATTCTTATTGTATCCATCAGGTTTTTCATCAATTTGTATGATTTTTTTTGGAGCAGTTTCTGTAAGAAATTTTGTGACAATATGGTTGATAGTTTGGGAACACAAAAAATAGTAAAAGTTACCGTCCAAGAGCCGATTCTGATAGATTTTGCAGGGAAGTTTGTAGCCTTGTTCTTTCTCTTCTCGCTCTCTGTTCGGAGTGCGAAATCGTTAGATTGTGGCTGAGAGTTGTCGTGGGACGGGTTGTGTTCCGCCTCATGATTGAGCTTCTTCCGTAGAAGATCAATGAAAGATGGTGTCTTGGTCAGTTTCAAACCAAGAGGACTGTTTTCTCCAGAAGTGCTAGAGTCTCCTCCCTGCAAATAAAACGAATAAAAAAATATTTAGTTTTTTTCTACTAAGAAATACTTCACTCCCTCCAAATAGAATGACTCATATAGAATTTATTTATTTTTTTACTAAGAAATACTCCTAGCGTCCTGAAATGAGTGTCATGCCGCTAGTCCTGCTAAAAGAATCATAAAATAAAATAGAACGAAAACAAAGATAGACCATTTTGTATTAATTTTGTTTTGCGAAAATGCTTTTCAGAAAACAATTTGTTCGCTAAAAATGCTTTTCGGAAAACAATTTGGTCTCCTACCACTTTTCAGAAGTAGGCATGGGGTTGCTTGAAACTTACTTCTAGCTTTGTTCGCGTACAACCAATTTTAACTTAGTTTTACGATGTCAGTAACTACATAATTTATGTCTTCTTAAAAGCGATAAATATTATATGTTTTTGTAATTTTACTTTTGACCGATAAACGGGATATTAATAAACATGAAATCATTCTATTAGTTTTTTTTATTGCAACTGAACTTAATATTTACTCAAGAACATTGCATTATTCCTTTGATTACATCAACTGCGTGAACTGCCACAACATCCGTCAGAGCATTCTTAATTTGTCCCAAAGAAAGCAAAAGGGATGGAATCTACGTGTGGAGGCTGAACAAAATTCAAGATTTCATTTAAATGTTGTGAGTGTGTTAAAAAAATTCATCTGGGTGTAAGAGGGCAATAATTATACTTACTAACGTTTGAATGACGGATTACTAATTACCACTCAGTCTCTGATCTTTTTACCATTATTTACTAGGTCATTTTGACAAAGTGATTTGGATATCAAAATGATGTAATTTTTCGACAATTTTTTCATGGTGTTATAGAGTAAAAGTTGACCTATAACACGGGTGAAAAAATTGCATCGTTTTGCTGTCCAAATCATCCGGTCAAATTGACCGGATGAGTAAAAAAGGCAGGATAGGGCTAAAGAGTAGAGACGGAGTTGTAAATGCTAATTAAATATCCTAAATTTATTGTCAAAATTGTGTTCATGAGATCAAAATTGTGCTTCGAAAATGCGTGTTATTACACAAATATAACCCGTTCTCACGAACTCGTCTTCATTGATACTATCATGAAAACGTAACGTGACATTCTCATATCCACAAATTTCTTTCATTAGTGAATAAAAAATCATATGAGCATATTATTTAAGATTTAGAGTTCTAATAAATGTGTATCTATTTCACTAATGAAATGAAATTTGTGGTTGTGAGATGTCACGTCACGTTCTCATGATAGTATGAATGAACACGAGTTCGTGAAAACGAGACTCAACTTATAAATGCAGAAAGCCATCAAATTCCCGATGAACCCACAATATTATACCATTAATATAGACCTTATTTATAATCGTTAGTGTACCATTGTATTCCAAAATCAAACTAGAAGGAAGGGTCAAGAGTGACCTGCAAATTCAAACGTGCTAAGAGTTTGCGCCTCGGTGAACTGTCGTCAGTACTATTGTTACTCCTTTCGCCTCCATTGACGTCTTCTACACTTGTTCCACCATTAATAGCGTCTTTTTCCATGATGATAGATGTTCATAGATCTCTATCTATCTAATGTGAGATTGGATATGAAACCAAAACCTACTCAAACCCTAAAACATATCTCCTCAAACTTTTATCAGCTTCGGTTTTTTTGCTTTTTGATTGATGTATAAAGCATTCTTCGTGATAAAATTTCGGAGAAAAGAAAACAGAGTTTAACTCCAACTCGACTTCTCCTTCATGTACGGACGATGTTTTGTTCATTTTTTTTTGTCCCAAATACTACTAGGAGTAGTTTAAAACTTTAAATTACTTGATGACCATAAAATTTGTCTATGCTCTCAATGAAGATATTCCATTTAGCAGCGCCGTATATTTCATCACTTGTCTAGTTTAGAAACTCCGCTGTCCACTTCATAATCTTCTTTTTTTCCTTTGATGTGATAGCGAGGGTTGCGTGTGTTTTCACGCTCACTGACATGGTGATAACATCTGATGTACTATTTCGAACGCAAGACGTGCTACTAGACATCTAGACATAAGTTGGACGAGGGTTCAGGGCCAACCCTTTGGGGCCTGCCGAAATAGAATCGGAGGCCCTCTACACGAAACTGAAAATACTCAATTGAAAATTTATATATTACTAAACTACTACATTGTGAGTTAAAATTTATCACGTAAAATATTAACACATTTTTGTTACAAATGATTTGTGTTGTACTGATTTCGTAAATATGCGTGAATAATTAAAAGTGAACTTTGTTTGAACTATAAAAAAATATCAAATTGTTATTAACTAATTGTAATTATAACATGTAATATATAAGTACGTATAAAAATTGGGGCCCTACCTTGGCAAGGGGCCCGATGCGGGCTACCTACTTGCCTTATGGTTGGGCCGGCCTTGCGAGAGTTGATATTACACTTGATTGACTCGGATAAGTGACTAGCGGGAACAATTTTTATGTACGATAAGATATACATGTAAAGAGTTCAATGAATTCTAGAATGAATTGCACGGCATGATCATGAAAATAAACAAAGAACCAACACTAATTGTATGAGAATAATTGCAGAGATGATCTGATGAGCTTGCAAAAAAAAAAACAAGAGATGATCTGATGAAAGTTCATCGAATATGTTGTGCCAGAGCGACATCAACAAATTATAATGAGTTGATGGATGATCTGTAAGCAACTTCAGCTTAGACATGACAATGCAAAGGTTTCTTTAAAGAGGAGGATTTGTGGAGAAACGAGAGAAAATACGAGAGCGGGCTAGAAGATCTTAAAGAGGACTGAGAAGCAAAACAGAAGAAGAGAGGCAAAGCTATTTATATTGTACCCATACTATTCAAATTTAAAAGTATCTGAAGATAGAGTTTGTTTATGCATGCATTTGTTTCTGATTTCATCTTATCTTTTTACCTGTCCACTCTACGTTTTAATTAAAAATTCATGAGGAAAAAAACCTCATGTGGACTATTTATTTTTATTTTTTCGAGGAAAATGCAATTTTATCATTAAAGTATAGATTTAAGCATCAATAAAATATAGATTTAAGCAATGTGATAAAAAAATCTTTTTTGAGAATTACATCATATAGCGGGGTTCAAACCCAAGACCTCAAACAAAGATTTTAAATGCTCTACCATTGAAACCCACTTTTTTACAAAAAGTGATGTGTATGTAAATGCATAAACATCGCCCATATTTATTATTTGGGTAAAAGACAAAAACCATCCCTCGAGTATGGGGTATATACAAAAAAAACCCCTCGTGTTCGGGGATATACAAAAATCCACCCTTGCAATTGGACGGCAGCTAACGGAGATGGACGGAAATCGTTAAAGTACTATTTTACCCTCAAATTAAAAACAAATACCCTACTATGTAAACTTTTTCTTCTCCTTCTCCTTTCATTCTACACTTCTCTTCTCCACTTCCTCCGTCTCTCTCTCGGTTCTCTCTCTCTCTCTCTCACTCTCCTAACCCTAGCCGAAACCCACCTCTGTTCATCTCCATCGACCACCATCACAATCATCAACACCCACCTCTGTCCCTCTCTCATCTCTCTCCCTCTCTCACGAACAACCTGCGCCCGGAGACCGTCTTCCCCTTGTGTTCTTCACCCCCGATGGCCTTCATCGCCGTCTTCTCTGGTTCAATCGACGTCGGAGGAGGAGAAGAGAGAGTCGGGGATATACAACGCTCGTATGCGTCGTCGTCGTCGATGCTCTGTTTGAATCCGAGAACCAGATCGTACGCGGCGGCGAAACGTTGGCTGTGGCTTCTCTGGTTCATTCTACACTTCTCTTCTCCCATCTCTCTTTTCTGCTGCTCTCTGACGGATGAACCCAGATCCGGAGGCGCCTCCGACGGCGGCGGTATCCTTCTATTCTTCCTCCTTCTTCGAACGGAGCTTGTTTCGATCGGGTGCGGGTGGTTGTTTCTGAAAGAACCCGGAATATTCTCTAAACTCCCAAAATACCCCCTCAAAATACCGGGGTATTACATCACATATCCCTTAAAACAAAGCTTCGTCCCCGAAGCTTAAGGTAACACGAATCTCCCCATGCAAGTATAAATTAAATATCCCAATGCAAGCATAAATCAACTCTGCCCATGTAAGCATGCAGTTATAATGTGCACATATAACAAGACAAAGCGGGTAATTAAATGCAGGGCTGTTAAATCACATCTCCCTTAAAAGGAGTGACGTCCCTGTCACTCGACTCGTATTTGGTCAAAGAGGTGTGGGTAAGGGAGAGATCAAGTTCGACAGGCTCGCAATCAAGGATATGACTCGGATCAGGAACATAAGCTTTGAGCTGTGTCATGAAAAATGTTATGGAGTCTACCTCTTACAAATGCTGAGGGATATGATGACGTCAGCACATGTGTTAACGCTACCTAATGAAGGATGAGAATTTGAAGTCCATAGCGATGCATTCACGCCTGGGCTAGGATGTGTTTTAATGGAAAGAAAAACTGGCAAGGTGATCGCTTATGCTTCTAGGCAACAAAAGTCTTATGAGAAGAATTACCTTGCTCATGATTTGGAGTTGGCAGCCAAAGTGTTTGCACTAAAGATCAGGAGACATTATATCAAAGGTACGACTTGTAAGATCTTTATAGATGACAAGAGCCTGAAGACCATATTCACCCAGAAGGAGTTGAATATGTGCCAAAGAAGGTTGCTAGAGTTAGTGAAGGGCTACAACATCAAGATCGAATACCACGAAGGAAATACTAATGTAGTAGCGGATGCATTAAGCTGAAAGACGAATCATACGGTAAAAACAATGTGGGGTTTGCCAATTAAGCTTTGAGAAGAGTTCAGAAGGCTGGAGATCTGAGTTTGCAAGAAGGCAACCACGAGTAACATGCTGTGTAATTTGACGATAGTAATGGAAATCTACGTAGATAAACGGAAGACATAAAGAGGGTGCTTTCGAACAAAAGATCGAGGAGAAAATCAACATGGGCGAAGAACTTGATTTCAAAGTGGAGAAAGATGGTAGGGTGAAATTCAAGGAAAGATGGTGTGTACTAATGAAATGTGCGGATGTAAAAAATAAGATTACGAAGGAAACTCATAACACACCATAATCGGTACATCCAGGAAAATGCAAGTTATACAAGGATTTGGAATAGTATTTATGGTGGAAAGATATGAAGAAGGAAAATAGCTGATTTTGTCAAAAGGAACTTTCGGTGATTGAATTGTCAAAAGGTCAGGCTCGAGCACAAGAGACCAGGCGGGATATTGCAATAATTGGAGATTGGAAATGGAACTCCATCTCAATGGAATTTGTTACAGCTTTACCTGTTTCGACGAATGGGTTGATCCAGATCTAGATGGTAGTCGATGGACTGAACAAGACGGCAAGATTCATTTCTGTGAAGGAAACTTGGAACATGGAAAAGAGGGTGGACTCATACATCAAGAATGCGGTAAGATTAAACGGATTAACAAGCTTGATTATTTCAGATAGGGATTCAAACTTCATACCACATTTCTCGAAAGAGCTGCAAAGGCCATGGGCACCGAGACGAGGTTCGACATAGAATTTCCATCAGCTACGAATGGAAAGATTGAAAGGACGATTCAGATTTCGAAAGTAATGCTAAGATCTTGCATTTTGGACTAAAAAAGATCGAGGTCTCAAAAAACACATTTAGATAATTCAACAAAGGATGAAGGCAATCCATGATCGACAAGAGGTTTACAGGAATTTGAAGAGAAATCCATTGGAGTTCGAGGTTGGCGACAAAGTGTGCCTGAGGGTTTCACCAACAAAGGGGTTATGCGTTTTAATCAGAAAGGAAAGTTGAGTTCCAGATTTATCGGACCATACGAAGTACTGGTTTGTATAGGAGAGGTTGCTTATCACCTAAGTCATCACTTCTGAGAGGATGGTCAAGGCTGTCACGATTTGGATTTTGGGTCTACTGGTTATACCCTTATAGGATAGGCGTTCACCTTTCGGGTCCATGGAATCTAACTTTTGGTTTGCACACTCTACGATTGCTTTGTAGTTGCTAAGCCAATCATACTTAAGATGATGTCTGGGTTACCAAGATCGAAAAGAATCAGATAAGAAGGTAGTTTGGCCCTTTAGACTTCTAGGTTGACTTCAAGGTATATGGTATTACAAGATATGACTTCTCCACAAACGCAGAGATGAAGATAGATATTTGGGGTAGGTGTTGGTAAGTCTGTCTTCTTTAGCAAGGTAGATAATATGCAGGAAAGAATCTATTCCAGTCCACATACATGCACCACATAAGTTTTGAAACAATAAACATTTATTGATCTACCCATCAAATAATCCACATTAAAATTTAAATGATAGAAGAAACAACTCAATTCCAAAAGTAAATATCAAGACCATAGTTGTGAATTCCGTTTCGGTCGCCGTTCCGTTTTGGTCTTGTGGATCGGAACGATCCAGGATCCGGACGGAACGGCGATCCGATCCGGATTTACCGCACTTTTTGTCATAATACATATAGTTATATATATCATATGTAACATACAATTCTTTAAATGACACATAAGATTTCAGAAATTTCTACAGATTTGTTTCAAGTAACTTTACTATACAATTTTGTATCCAATTTAATAGAGGTGATTATTTTATTTTGAAAAGAATTAACACCCCTCAACAGTGAATAAATATAAGAGATAAGGTAAAAAAGAGAAAGAAAAAGAAAAAAGAGAAAAAAAATTGAAAGAGAAAAAAAGTAACAAGGACGGACGACCACTCCTCTACCCTCTCCACATCAAGTCATTGCTACACTTCAATTTATCAAACACTCCTATTCCTATACGGCTATACCTCTCTCCAATTTCAGTACCCAAGGAACGAAACTAAAAGATATCAAATCAGTTCACCTTTATCTCTCTGCCTTTCTTTATCTCCACCAGATCTACCCCTCTCTCTCAATCCATCGCAACCCAGCTCCAAGCACCAATCGGCTCGGCCTCAGCCACCAGCAATTCAACACCCAACTTCAGGCGGTTCTCGGCCAGCCAAGCCAGGCCTCAACCCGACAACGGCCATTGAATCCGGCAGGCACAGACCTGTCTCAACCTCTCAACCATTATCACTTTTCTCTCGATCTATTCTTCTTCTCTTCTAATCTCCACTCTCGCTCTCTTTCTCTCTCTCTCCTCTCTCTTGTTATTGGGCTGGATCTCAACAGAGTAATTCAAGGGAACACTGCGTTGTTACAGGGAAAAACAAAAAAAAAACGTAAAAAATGAACCGATATCGTTTTGCGGAATTTACCGGAAAGGGCCGAAACATACCGAAATTTCCGGAACACCCCGAAACGGTCCGGATTTTGAACCGGTACGAACTGACATCATATCCGTTCCGTTTCAGCTCCAAAACAGAGCGTTCCGCCCGTTCCGGACCGGAACGGAACGGAATTCACAACTATGATCAAGACATAAAGTAAGCTAAGCGTTCACTCTCGTGATAAAAGCAATGCAATAAATAATGACCCTAAGGGTGGGATGGGCGTGGAACTACTCCTCATCATCAGTGTTGAACATGAACTCGATATCAGCGGCGTCAATATCTATCTCTTCCGCTTCATTGACTTCTTCATGCTCAATATCGTCGATCTCGTCAATCTCGTCCTTGTCAGCATCCCAATCTACAAATTCTTCCTGCCCGTCCTCATTTTGGTTTCCACCTTGATTTTGTTCATCCCGTAGGTCTTCATCCAAGTCCATATTTTCTTGGTCATCTTCCATTCCCAGTGCTTCACCATCTTCACCTTCCTGATTCTCGGCGTCCTGTGCCTGCTGCGCTGCCTCGTGTTGTATGGCTTGAGCTGCTAATGCCTCCATACGTCCCCGAATATCGAGTGGGTTAATCTCAAAGATGTTATACTCACGGTGCTTGTACCTAGACTCATTAGGTACAGCTTCCCCCCACGCATTCCAAACTAGTACATCACAATACTCGTGCCTCAGGTTCCTCCAAGGGTGTACATCTGGCAATCCTCGGAGTATGAAATGGCAAATGGTTAACGGGTGACTATGTCTGGCATCAATATGGCCCCATGCAATGCAAATATCTCCCACATATGCGCAGTACTGAGCTATGGTCTCCTGCTCGGGTTGGTACGTCACTAGCTCTGGTCGGTGTATAGCAGCGAGGTCCATAGGGGTGGGGATAGGCTGTCTATTTTCTCCATATATCTCGGGAATTTGTCCGGGTACTTCCTCTTCTTCGGGAATCTTTTCTTCTTGTTCTTTCTCCTCCTCCTCCGGCTGCTCCTCTTCTGGATCGGAATCGGGCTCCTCGTCGGGCTCTTCCTCTTCCGGATCGGAATTGGGTTCGTTGTCAGATTCTTCTTCGTCCTCCTCTATTGGTTCTTCATCGGGCTCCTTCACTTTGTCTAGACGTTTCGCTGCTTCTTCCAAATCTTGGCGTACGACTTTTGTGCTAAATATGTAATGGTCCTCTACCTTCCATCCGTCCTCATTGGGAACTAACTTTCCATCTTCGTTCTCATGTACTAAATCCTCATAATCCTCCTTCACCCATATCCATGGTTGGGTATTGGGGAGTCCGTTTAGAAAGCAATGTCCTATCATGAGAGGGTGCTGGAAGCGGTCATCCCCAATGTTCGAGAAACTCCAGTCATTACACCGGGTCGTTACTTGGATATAGTACTCGGTAAGGATCTCTTGGCCCTCCAGGTAGGTCATGAGCAGGGGTGAATCTTCCGGCTGAAATACAGGCTGGATGTATGAAGGGTGAGCAGGGGCACGTTGTTTGGCCATCTGAAAGAAGAAAAGAGAAGTCTCAGAAATGTTCTAAAACCACGCATACACTCATTACTCGACATATATAAACTTAAAGAAATTAAAGCAATTATTTAACACCAATAACATAATCTAGCAAATTAGCAAGTAGCATGTCACATAGCAATTTATCCATTCTTAACTAACAAGGATTCTCAGATAATCATTGGGAACTAACTTTCCATCTTCATTGTCCTATGTCCATTTTAAATTTTGAAAACGTTTCCAATGATAACTAATCTTTATTTAAAGAAAATCGAAAATTCGAACTAGCGTTGGAACCGTCGGCTCTGATACCAAATGAAAGAACCCGGAATGTTCTCTAAACTCCCAAAATACCCCATCAAAATACCGGGGTATTACAGTTTCGATTGGCTGTGGGTGGTTGTTTCGATTGGGTCTAGGTTTTGATTGGAGTGGTGGGTTTCAGGTGGTGGTTGTTTCGATTAGGTGTGGGTGGTTGTTTCAGTTGGGTCTGGGTTTGATTCTGCGTCAGTAATCGAGATGGAGTGGTGGGTTTCAGGTGGTTGTGGTGGTGATTCGAGGAGCTCTGGGGATATAGTTCTGGGTTTGTTATTTGTTGGGCAACGGTTGAGCTATGGAAACGCCTCTGCCGTTTCCCGAGTTTCTAATCGCCGACTCAATTCTTCGCCTTTTCTTCACTTTTTAGCAATTGGGTCTCTTTTCTCGTCTGGGTCGTCGGCAATTTTCGTCTCTCTCTCTCTGATTAGTTTCTGGTACTGGTCTTCGTTCGCCGACTAGGGTTTGAAGTGGAATTCACTGGTCCAATTCGTTCTGGGTTTCTTTATGTTCGGCGGATTTGAACTGGGTTCCTCCCTATTCGTCGAATCAAAGCTCTTGGTTTCTCACTATTCCGTTTGATTGTTTCTGGGTCTCTCCCTGTTCGTCGATTGGGTTCCCTTCCCTTCTACGGATTCGAGGATCGGAGCTCGTTTTGGGGGAGTTCAAGAGCCGCCGCCGCAAATTTTGCAATTGTTCGCTTCTCTACCAAAAGAGCAGGGGAGGTAATATTGAATCCAGGCTTCATCAAAGATCTTTTCTTTGATTTGTCAAATTGTGACATCCTAGTAAGGTCGGAGTTTGAGCATGAATGTGTTGTTGCGGTTTGATTGGTGTATCACCCACAAGTTTGGGTCAGATCTTTTCTTATTTGTTACTGGTGAAACTACTAGAAATTCATGGGATTTTTGTGTGTATGTTGTGGTGGTGGTGGTGGAGGTGGCGGTTGTGGTGGTGAAACAAACACAAAGAGGGGTAAAATGGTCATAAAAAGACAAATTGCACCCCCTAATGATCGACATTAACAGAAGGGTGGTCTTTGACTAACTACCGTCCCCTCCGAGGGTAGAATTTGTATATCCCCGAACACGAGGGGTTTTTTTGTATATACCCAATACTCAAGGGATGGTTTTTGTCTTTTACCCTTATTATTTATATTCCCTTTATAATCTTCTCATCGACTTTTTATAAACTACATGTTGTCATGCACTTCACTTTATTTGTTCAAAAAAAAAAAAAAATACACATCACTTTATGTTCAATATTTTTAAAAAATTGTTGTTCACCTAGACCTTTCCTAACATGTTACTTGACGGTTTAGTAGTCCAATTGAAACAATGTTTTTGGATAACGACCTCTATGATTGTACTAATAACAAATTTGGGCCCTAGTTTTTGATGAATAACAACTTGGCACCTTCTTTGAACAAGAACAGAGGCCATGCAAATTACTACGCTATCTATGATATATAAATTAGGGGTGCAACTTGGGTGGGTTCAACCCGACCAACTCGAGCCCAACCCGAACTTAAATAGGGCCCGGACACATAATTTTGGTAATTTGGACGGGCTTGGACAAAAATTCTCAGCCCGATTAGGGTCGGGCTTGGGTACATATATCGTACGACGAGTTAATCCGAATTGCCCGATTTGCATGACCACTACCTACAAAAATTATATTTTAAATGAATTATATAGCATATCTAACATAAATATGCTACTTTTCTCTTGATTATTAGCGATGTTTTTAATTATTATTTTGTTCTTGAACTAGTTGATTTGTTTTTTCGCCAACAATTTATTATTGTCTTGTGTTTTTAAAAATATTATTAAGTATAATCTACCATCCCGAATTCAAACCGAACCCGAATTAATTTATACGAATTTGGGCTCGGACGGGTTGAGAATGCTCTTAAGCCGGGTCGGGCTGGGCTTGGGCAGCCACGACAGAACTCGGGCTCGGGCTTGGACTGGGGTGCCAATCCGTCCTGCCCGCCCGAGTTGCTGTCCTAATATAAATCGACTGAATTGGCTTCGGAGGATTCTGTAACGTCTCTTCAATGGCGTCTCTCTGCTCAATCGTCGGCAATCCAGGTTAATTTCTGATTCAAAACCCTCTCATATAAAAGCTATGTCGAATTCAACATAGCTAGGGTTTCTGGTTTCATATCGAAACAACACTAGTACTACCTCCGTTTCTTATCTATCACACCTGTTTGACTTTTGTCACTATTTACTGGGTCACTTTGACCCAGTGATTCGTGTAGCAAAACCATGCAATTTTTTGATAATCTTTTGAAAAGTTGCTCTATAACACGGTGAAAAAACTATCAAAAAGTTGCATCATTTTGCTATCCAAATCACCCGTTCAAACTGACCCAAATACGAGTCAAAACGTCAAACCGGTGTGATAGAGAAGAATCGGAGGTAGTATCAGAGTTTCAAAAAACGGCAAAAGCGGCGCGGAGCGGCCGTGTTGTAACGGAAGCGGCAGAGCGCGACCGTTTTTCCCGTTACGCGTCGTGTGGATTTTATTCACACAAAAAACGGCCGTTTCGCGTCGGTAACGGGAAAAACGGCCGTTTCGCGTCGGTAAAAACGGAAAAAACGGGGAAAACGGCCATTTTGTGTCGAGAAATCGGGAAAAAACGGGAAAAACGGAGAAAACGTCCGTGAATGTTTTCTAAAATTCACACATTCGATGCCGTTCTCCGTTAAAGTCCCTCCGATATAGTCCGATCCCGTTACACGCGACCGCGACCGATACGTCAGCCGCTTCCGTTTTTTAAAACCTTGGGTAGTATGAGCTAGAAATACCCTAGAAATCATGCAAAACCCCCCTTAATTTTTTCAGAAATTGTTTGAATTCAGAGTTACCCACAGTCTTTATCTTTACAGTAAGTTAATCCATTTATTGGTGCATTTCAACAAAGAAATAAAGAAATAAAATCAGAGCTTTACTGCATTTCTTCGTGCAGAATGACAAAGCTTTCGAATTCTGCATTTTTTGTGACTGGTGATGGGTTTATGTGTGAATTCCATTGTTGTTGATGACTTGATGTCATACTGGCCTCTGTGCACAAATACATTTCTATACCTGGTTTGGCTTATCATAGAGCTGGAGACTACGGTTTTAAGTTATCCATACTATTGTGCAATCACTCGTTGAGCACATGAGTTAAGGAAAATAGATTAGGGGATGTTGAGATTGTTGCATACAACGTAAATGGTGAGAAGAAAGATTGAGCTTAATTGGATCGCTTTCAATACGGTGATTAATGGGATGTGCAAGCGCTAGATACTAATCACGCTGAATTCAAATAGCGTTGGAAATGTTGAAAAAAAAAATCATGTTACTCATTTATGCTTTTGCTGATGATTTAAATGTGTTTTTGTTATGATGGCAGAGATGCAGCTGCCCTAGTGAGGTATCTTGGAGTGTCCTTCATTACAACAAATCTGAAGGCAACTGCGCCTTCAAGGTGCTTATTGACCGAATGACACACACAGTTTCAACCTGGACATCAAGATATGTATTCTTTGCTGGAAGCATGCAGCTTATTGAGTCTTGATTTTTTTTTTTTTTTTTTCTTTTGAGATGTACTCGTGAGTCTATCGAAAAACCGTGAGGTACAATAAGGCTGGACTTGTTGGTTCCAGATCATGCATGCCAACAAGGAGTAAAAGAATCTTTGAATTAGTCTCACGTTGGAAAGTTTCAGTAGGTATGAACAACATTATTTATCTCCAATTGGACAGTATGAAACAAAAATACTTTAATGCCAATTGAAAGCGCCAAGTCATTTTCGAAGGTAGCAAGTCTTTTAATACCACTCGGGTATGACGGTAAGAACAGTTAATTTGGACCCTTGGTGGCTCCATAAGGGTAAGAATAAGATCAAAAGTGATTATTCTGTTCCATCTGTAAAAATGATTCTATAACTATCATCAATGGCTTCCGATAAGTTAGCTCTTGGGTGTGTCCTGGGTGCAGTTCTTGTACCATCTCCGTTGGAGTATCACCACATATTTTGAAGAGATAAACTTATCCGGCTCCTCAATATTGTATAGAATTGTAGTCCTATTATTTGTTCGTGATCGTTTCTGTCACATTCTTGGACTAAGATCAAATTATCCTACATCAGTGGGTTTGAATCTTGATAATATTTCACAATCCTCCTCCTTCCTTCTCTGTGGATAAACTGGACAAATTAGTTTTAGTGCTAGCACTTCACGGTACCTTATTTGAGATAAGTGATGATATTCTTTTTATACATTATGATTCTTTAATCTCTGCTCAGTGAGAAATTAGTAGTTTAATGCCAGCGCACAGCTAGCTGTAATGTTGCCTGCTACCACTATGTCTCATCTCTTTAGCCCCATGGCGGCTGGGTGTGGTTTTAAAAGAGGAGGTGAAATGACAATAATGTCCACATCTTTTATTTTAAACTACAATAATACAATCAATCACATCACTTTTTTAGAAAAAGTGGCCCAACAATATCTACACCTCTGTCCCAGCTCTTCCCAATCATTTTGACTTTTACCACTATTCACTGGATCACTTTGACTCGGTGATTTGGATAGTAAAGTAATTTAATTTTTTGATAATTTTTTTAAGGTGTTGTACAGTATAAGTTGCTTTATAACACCGTGAAAAAATTGTCGAAAAATCGCATTATTTTGATATCGAAATCACCCGGTCAAAGTGACCCATATACGAGTCAAATATTCCTAATGATGGGCAAGAGCTGGGACAGAGTAGTATATAACAATTCATAGTGGCGTTGGTCTAAGTGTGAAAATAAATCTCAGCCCTTCATTTGAGATATTTTCAGCCCTTAGATGATGGGTAAGAGGTTACATGTCACACAAACACTCCCCTATCTAATGGGTTTGACTAGTTGAAAATAAACTAATCTTTTCTGTTGTTTAAGGTTAGCCGATTTTAAAATGAAGTGAAAGAGAAGAGATGTTTCAAAATAAAAAATGGGGCTAAAGAGAAGAGACGAAATGGTAGTCAAGAGTTTACAGAGCCTGAGTCACCACTGATGAGTGGGTGTCATCAGCCATCAGGCATCATTTGTTTAGGCACTTTCATTCAAAATCTGTGGGGATATTATTATTTTATGCATGATGATTCATTAATCTCTGCCGGATGAGAAATAGTTTAATGCCAGATCATAGCTAGCTGTAATATTCGAAGCAAAGGGAGCCTGGCATTTTATAATGAAAACTGAATACTACTTGACTTGGGCTGCGCCAAGCAAAAACTTCCTCCAAACATCTCTCTCTATATAATATATCAACCCAATATATCAACATCTTAATCAAAATCACACAAAGAGAGGTAGAGATGTTTGGGGATAGTTTGATCTTGGTCGAAGAAGATGATCATATCTTGGACGACAACACTGATCGTAAGAGATGCGTCTTTTGTTTAAGTGAGATAAGAGCTGTCCCGTACTACGAATCAAGAAAAGATGATGGAAGCACGCGAGAAGTAGCATACTTACCAGAAGTACTTTACTTCCACAAAGAATGTGGCGATGCACCCATGGAGATGGTGCACCAATGGCACACTCGACATACCCTTCACCTTTACAAATTTAAATTTCGATTTGACAGTTGCTCGGTCTGTGAAAAATATGGAGCCGGTTTCCAATACAGGTGCTCTTCTTGCGGCGACTTTTTCTTGGACGGAAAATGTGCGGTCAAGTCGTTCCGATTCACCCACAATTTTCACCCTCAGCATCCACTGATTGCTAATTTTGAAGAGCAGTCCTTCCACTGTGTTGTTTGCAATGATTCTGACGCCTATGGCATCTCTTACCAATGCCCAACCTGCCCCTTCCGTGTACATCAGGAATGTGTTTCATCGTCACGCAAGATTCAACTACCTTATCACCGTCACAAACTTCAGTTCATCTGTTCTATCCCTGAAAATCGCGCCGCCGGAGAACCGCCTATCTACTGTCACATCTGCCAAGAAGAGGTGGAGTATGCTCTTCATTGTGCTACTTGCAAATTGAATTTCCACGCTTATCATTGCAGGTATCTTTTCTTGCTTCTTTCTCGTTGTTTGTTCTTTATTTTTCTACTTTTTGTCCCGTTTTAATTTTGGGATGGCAACAACCCGAAATTGATTGATCCAATATGACACCCGGCATGATCCCGCCGTAATGGAGTAGATCCGATCTGATTCATTTTCAGATGGATCTGTTATCCCGGATTTTGTGATCTGTGAAATCCCATCCACTCGATTATGATATCACATCTACTAAGGGCTAGTTTAGTAATGTTGCGGTGTTCTAGAAAGCTGTGTGTAAGAAGTAGTATGAGAAAGCTGCTGCTAAAATCTACGCAAAAAATGTTTGATAAATTCCGTATTTAAATTGATGCGGAAAATTACTTTTGACATTTTATGTTTGATAATTTGTGTTTTAAAGTTGCTTTTTATTGAAATTACAATATCATACATTATATAATAAATAGTGTTATTAAGATAAATAGTTATTGATATTTATTAATAGGTAAGAATGTCAAAATATACATTCATCAAAAAACAGGTCTTAGAAAGCAAAGCATAACCAAACGAACTCTAAATTTAATAATATACATGTATAAATCATAAATAAGTTTTTACTGTCTTTCCTCTAACAAAAAATCTCAACTTTGTTATATCTAAAATAGGGCGGGGTTCCAATATGTTAATATTACTAGTCGTTAGCCCGGGCCATGGTGCGGCATAGTTGTATCCTAAAAATAAAAATAGTACCAACCTTTATTCGGATTTTTTCCTTGTCCAAATAATTTGTTGCAAAACAGTGCATCTTTCACTCCTTATAAATTTACTTGTCTGGATAAAATCTACAGTGCATCTTTCACTCCTTTAAAATTAGTTATCTGGATGAAATCAAATGAACCGATAGTGAGAAGAAGAAAACCGTACTGAAATTTAAGTTAGTTACATGTTATTGACAGAAGAAGATAAAGTAAGAAGCAGTTCCAAAGTCAAAAACATTGTATATAAAATTACTTGAAATCAACTATTACAATAGATAGACCAAGAAACTCATGAACTAAAATTTATACCAATCTCATTCCATTTTATTTTTCGTTGGCCTGAGACAATCTCCCATAGCCAACAATCATAGTCCAGTCAACAAAAGCCGGAGACAGTAATGATGTGGGCTTTTCCCTCCCTTAACATAACATCTTTTTGAAGAAACAATATATTCAAACAAATATGGTTGCTAAATGGATCAAAGTACAATGCTTTTATGAAGTATATGGAAAAGACTAATCAAATGAAAGAATATTTACGTAATTTACTAATTAATAATGATATGCGAATTAGAATCAGAATAAACGAAATCAGGAAAGGAACTTACATCAATTAATAGGTGATGACTATCCAATGCAAGTGAATAAACATAAGCACCTCTTAATGTTCAGACCCAAAGGTTAATTTGGAATATATTAGACAAAAATTCAATCAAGGCCGGTTCCAAATCTCCTGAATGTTCAGAATATGGGTGCCATTGTACTTCACAACTGAGGTACTCAAAGGTTGTCTTTAGGCAATGAAAAGTTATAGTTTCTTTCTGAGTTTATGGGACTGAGAAGTTCTTCTCTTTCAAATGCCTGATAGTGTTTGTCATAGATTACATTATCAGTTCATTGGATATATATTCTGTATTCAAGGTATCCATTAAAAGTTTAAATGTATCAATTGAGTGCATCAATACGTTCACTGAATCAAACATGTTCTGCCCAGGAAGATTGAAAAAATAAATAGTCAAAAGCTCAATTTTCAATATGTATAAGAAGGAAAAATTTGAGTCAATGTACCACAATTAATGTTGTAGACAAGTAGGATAACACATATAACATATATCCATCTTGGCAACATTTGATTGGCTTGTTGACGCCAACTGTTTGCCACTTGGAAAAATAAAATGACATATGTCATGCATAGGAAGCTTCTCACATCCACGTGGCGCAAGAATAAGTCATTTCTCTTCCTTTTATATATATATATATATATATATATATATATATATATATATATATATATATATATATATATATATATATATATATATATAGATATAGATATAGATTCCAAACTACCCTTCACAAATTGACAATTTTACAGGATTAAAAAGTTTGACTATCAAAGTCAGAAGTATGTATATCAATTGATGAATTTATATACTTATAAAGTGTAGATTAACTGAATTTTCAAAGTAGTTCACGATTACATGATGTGATTCTAAAAAAAATGTAGTTTACGATTATCTGTAAAGACATTATTCGCTATGATCCAATGAATAATCTGATTTAATTCCGACATAATGTGAACTCAAAGGATCCGATTAGTATATAGGCTGATCCGATCCAAACCAGATCTATTGACATCTTTACTTTTTTTTTTTTTCAATTTTTTGAACAAATAAAAAACAAAACAAAATGAGTATTTTTAGGCCTGAAAAGAGTTTTCGTCCACCTCACTTTATTTTAAATTCTGTTTTTCAGAACCCTGGATCATGTCAGCCATGAACATCCACTGCTTTTGGTTGAAGAAGAAGGTTGCACCCCCAGTGCTGATTCTGAAAATTGTTTTGGGTGTGGATTGAAGATTTCAGTCCCTTACTATGCTTGCATTCCCCACTACTTTCTGCACAAACATTGTGCACACTTACCGGATGAAATGGAACATTATTTGCACCCGGGGCATGCTCTTACACTAAGAAAGGCTACAGAATATGATGACGACGATGATGATGAGCCAAAATCTGATGATGACGAGCCACAATCATCATTATCTATGTGTAATGCATGCCATCTACCATGGGAAGGCTTCAGCTACTCTTGTGCTCGAGCCACTTGCAAATTTACAATAGATATAGTATGTGTCATGAAGGCATCACATTCGAAATACAACTTTCATCAACACCCGTTAATCTCTTCACTTACAAAAGTATCATCCGCATGTTGTGCATGCAACTTACATGGCGACGGCCCAACTTACAAGTGCACCACTTGTCGTTTCTGGGTACATCAAAAGTGCGCTTCAGTGCCACGGAATCTTACAAGAAATGATTTGCACCCTCACATGCTCAAACTGACATACTCACTCCCACCTGCGGCAAAAGGCAAGCATCTTCGTTGTCAGGTGTGCAGAAAAGATATGCAACCATTCACATGGGCGTACCAATGTGCTGCTGGATGCAAATATATCACCCATATTTACGATTGCTCAGATCCCAACAGGTTCCAGCCCTTATTTCTCTCTGCAATATTCCTGCTCATCTTGCAATATTTCTCATCCACATTCTGTAATTTTAACCAAAATTTTCTTATGTCACAGGAACGTTGAAGAAATAGATCCAGCTCTTGCAGTTCATCTACCAGCTGCTAACGAGTCTGTTAGCATGGCGACACTATTTTTTATGAACACAGCCCAAGATGAAAACGAAGTACATACAAGGAAGATGTTATTTGTTGACCCGTATGAAACATGTGATGAATGTTCAGCAATCCTCGCTCCCCCGTGTAAGAAGTGTGTTTTGTGTAAATACTTTCTTCCAAAGTCTCCTGCACAGTTGAGGGACCCTTCGTTATTTGAAGGATACTACTCGATGCTCAAAGATTCAGAGAATCATGAGGAGAACTGTCATGGATTTGGCATGAACTTTTCTAAGGACATATCAGATATGAAGATCAGCATCAGTGTCCTTCCTTGCTATGTAAAGCATGAGTCTCACAATCACGTTCTCTCAACCACTTTCTTCACAGAGCCAACTTGGTGCAATTCATGTGATGAAGATTTCAATGGATATGGATTCAGATGCAACATTTGCGACTTCACCATCGATATGTATTGTGCTTTGTTGCCTGGATCCATCATTAGCCATAGTTACGACAAGGTGCATGGTTTCAAACTAGCATACTATTCCTTTGAAGGTGTTGAAGAGTACATTTGCGAGATTTGCGAAGGAGATATTACCACTAGCTGGTTCTATCACTGTGTGGAGTGTGACCTCTCTCTTCATCCAAGATGCATTTGGAAAATTCATGTCAAGTTTGGTTCACTCTCTAATTACTATGAGGATTACAATGACAAATATTATTTGTTTGCGGTACCAACAGATAAGGCACCCGCCATAAAGTGCAATCTGTGCTATGAAGTTACCACACCATGTCGCTACTCCTTGTTCAACGAGAAACCTGGTTCTCTCCGCGAAAAAGTTCATCTGTCATGCTTACAAGAGACCGAGAGGTGGCCAGAAGAACGAAGTGAACTCCGTCGGAGGGTAGTTGCTACTGTAAGGAGCAAGCAGGATCACTACGACAAATCTTGGTTTTAAGGACACTTTTTTTTGGAACAAACATGTAATTTGTTTTTTCTTTGTAAAATTGTTTGTCGTCAACCAGGTTCAATCTCGGGACCTCATGCAGGAGCTTCCAATGCTCTACCACTTGAGCTACCACCCTGGCTGCACATGTAATTTGTTTATTAAAGCATGTATTCGGGAAGAAATGATACATTTTGACCCGAAATGATTTATGTGATGACAAAATTGAGATGCACTCATTACTTTGTGGATGAGGAAATAAAATTGGTGTATGTCAATAGTCCAATAAAAAGGACCGCATCTCGCAGCCCAACCAAACAAACCCAATTTTCACTCTTGCACTAGGGTAGCTCCCGTCACTTCTGTCTGTCTCTCTTGCCAGACTGCGAAATCAAAGCTCAGGAGAGTGCGAATCCAAAGACGGGAATTGGAATTCGAAGCTCTTATTCCTAACTAGGCGATAGGCGATATCTCGCACTAAAGTGCGGATTCAGAAAAAAATATTTATTCAAATAAAGTGGCTTTTATCGAATTTTCTTGCGAATCATGGAAAGACATTTAGTTTACCGCACAAAATATATGTGAAAACTTGATTGTTACAAATATTCTATAACCATACTAAAGGATGGATTCAGATATTTACCATAATGGGGCTAAAATGTTGTAACAAATTTAAATGCAAATTTCTGGCCCATTAAGATCTTGTTTGGTGATGTGTGTATATTTTTAGCTATGCTTTTTGATGTCCAAAGCAGGTTGTTAATGTGTTTGGTAATTGTAATTTATCTGCTTTCTGTATAACAACTGCTTTCTCATCGCAAATTTTGAGAAGCATGGGAAGGTTTGCTTTCTAGGAAATGTTTTTTTTTTTTTTTTTTTTTTTTTTTTTTTAACCATGCCATAACAAAAAATTCAAAACGTATCTATCGAATTGCAAAAAAACACTACCATGTCCTATATTTTCGTTACTCTTATTAATGCAAGTTACAAATCACAAAATACAAATGAGAGGTATTCAACAACCATTTATATATAAATTGTACCTAACATTTTTAAGTGGATTTTTGCTGTAGCTTCTTCACACCACTTTCGACAGAGCTGCTTTCTTAAAGATCGTAACATCATAAAACTGACCCGAAAAGTGATATTTATGTCCTAAATAGTGGTCCAAATAAGTGAAATATAAGTTGTTCGGGGCAGAAGTGAAATATATGTCAAGATTTGCTACTATATATGTGTGTGTGTGTGAAGATTAAATTTAATACATTTAAAAAAAATAAGTAAACTATCTAATAGAGAATGACTGTTGGCAGTTATCTAAAAACCTCTATAATGTAAACGATGTTGGCAGTTATCTAAATAAATCTACGTGGTAAAATATTAAAACATAAAAATTTAGTGGATATCCTTATTTGGGCAGCCCTTGATTTATGTTCCCAACAATTTTTATTTTTTGTCCATGTGCTTTAAATTATGTTCTTCTTTTCATATAATAGTGAAAAGCATCAAAGTTCACTCATCCTACGCAGAGTCTTACATTTACTTGAGAGTGATTTTTTGACACACTTGCACATTTTCTTTTTAAATGAGTGCTTGAATGATGCAAGCCACGTCATTCGCAGCAATGTCATTTGCTATGAAGTATCGCCAGCCCCAACCCCCTTTGGTTCGTATCGTGTTAGTGGAGAGTCCATTTTAGTTTCAAGACCTATGTAGTCACGCTTCGCTCCCGTAAATTTTATGTAAACACACTGACAATAGTTGATCAATGTAAAAGTCAATAAATTTAATATAGAGGAATGGATCTTAAGCTTCACATATGAAGACATGCAGTCATATACACAATGTTTTGGATTTTATCAATAACGAATTATTTCTCTAATTTTCTTAATTATCGTTAATCTTTGTGAAAATGTAGTGGCCTGATGTAGATATTAGTGGAAATACTTGCAATCTTTATAAGTAAGGTGACTTTGCATGTTAACGTTGGCATCATAACATCGACCAAATGCGAGTAAAAAGTAAAAACTAAAAAGAATATGATATAATATGTAGTATGAAAGTTTATCATACCATCTATTTACCCATAAATCTCTTGAAATATGCATTGAGATAAGTACATATTTATGAAGATAATTACCTGAATATGTGGCGATGTTAGTGACTGTTATGACTAAGTCACGCATAGAGGTTTTGACTTTGATGTAATTACGTACGAAAATTGTTCAATGATACTTGCAGGGAGAGAAACCAACAAACCTCGTTTCTTATAGAATTATTACAACGCCAAAACTCTCGTTCCAAAAAAGAGATAAAACCTCGCTAAAAATAAAAGATTATATGAACACAGCAAATTTCTAACTTTTCACTACACAAATTAATCTTGGATGCAAAACTAAATATTTGTGCAAAGCAATTCCATATGCTTTTGTGGTAACCCTAATATTTAAGTTATAAATTATTTATTAATTGCAATTAATTGTGTTAGTTAAATAGTATTACTATTAATATGTGCCTTATTAGGTTAAATGACTCTATTTGAAAAAATGTTCATAGTTTGGTGCTCAATTGTTATTTACTAAATATCTTTGGTGTTAGGCATAACCAAGAATTAAACTTTAGGAGTGTTATGAGAATAATTAAAATTAATTTAGTAAGTATGATAGTGTGTTTTAACTATAGAAATACTACGTAGTATTTTGTCATATGCATAACCAAATGACTATGCATGTCGAATTTAGAACCTCAGATAGTGGTAGAATTGATGCAATTGTTGCACCAAATCAATCCCCCAATGTGCATAAACTAACCCCTCCACTTGTCACTACCCCTCAACACTTAAATTTCATTTTTTTCTTCTTCTTTTGGCAAGCTATTAAATGCAAACTTTCCACAGTTTGGTGGCTTGGGGGAGTTACTAAATCAAGTCGATACTAGTATACTTTGTAAACAAAGCAGAGAAAACCATGAACATCTGTTCTTCTCTTGTTCCTGCTCTGCTCAGATCATAGTACATCACTTTGAGAAGTTGTTACAAGCTTCAGTGCCCAAACTTTGATTGTAAACAAACAGTGAAGAAATTGGCTACATAGTGAGAGTAGAATAAAAAATACATCAAATGCTAAAGAGGTTTCTGCATGGAGAGGAAATCTTAAGAACATGAGGACACATATGATTATAGAAGGGAGGTGGGCGAATATTGTAACATACAATGCAACACTGATTATAGGTTTTTGCAAGAAGCATAAACTAGATGAAGTAAATGGTCCCCAGAATGAGTTGGTGTAGAAGGGTTTGGTCATGAACCAAACAACATAAGAGCATCTTCAACAGTTGGTGCAAAAGTTGGGATAAATTTCCACCAGACCTTGGAAAAAAAGACTTCACGGTATAAAAAAAATAAAAATAAAAATAAAAATAAAAAATCCAAGTTTTATTTGGAGCCGTTGATAATTGGGTAATAGACAAAAACCACCCTTCGAGTATGGGTTATATACAAAAACATCCCTCGTGTTCGGGGATATACAAAAACCACCCCTGTCGAGACAAAAATCACCCCTGTCAGTGGATGGACGTTAGATGAAAAGCTACCTTCTGTTACAATCAGTAAGTATGGGGGTGCAATTTGTCTATTTTTATAACTATTTTGCCCCTACTTGTATTTTTGTGTTTGTTGTGTTCATGTTCTTTATGTTCTTGGTGTTCTTGACCGCCACCTCCACCAATGCTTTTCACAACCATCAATCACTACAATATGATCCATTCTCCACCGCCACAACTCGGAAACCAACACCGATCAACCACCACTGCCACCAAAATTTCACTTCTTCACAATAACAAACTCACCAGCAGCTCTCCTTCATCACCATCCAAACCACCTCTGCTACTACCTCCTCCACCTTCAACCTGCTAACCTCCTAAATCATACCTGCTGACCTCTCATAGACCATAACAACCACCGCCATCGCCTTTAGAATGCCAAATCACCAAAACCTCCTAACTCCACAAACAACAACAACAACAACAATTTACTTCATGTACAACATCCTAGACCCATCAACAACATAAAATAAATCCCCTAAACCCAAAACCAAACACACGGCAGTCCATGGATGAATCAATAGAGCTCCACACCACCATCTATTATAAATCTTTAAGGCCTATCTCCATCACCGGAGAAGAACTCGAACTGCGGTGGTGGTAATGGTTAATGGGTTTCTTTGAAGAGAGAAAGAGAGGGAGAGAGATCGGTGGTAGGGAGGTGAGGAGAGCGAACTCAGGGGCCTGCTCCCAAGGGTATTACTCATAGCCCTCCTACGGTCGCCGTTGTTTGGATGACCGGAAACGTCATTAACCCATCCACCAATTCTGGCCTTGGACCTGGCAGACCGCAATTCCTACCAAATCCATGAGTAATCGATGCTTTGCAGGTTCCATTTCCTACTGCTGATGGGGCGATTTCGCCCATATCTCTCTTCGACGACCAGAGCTCTCTTCGACGGCTGAAGAGGCGATTTTGCCCAAATGCGCACCACAACCCAAATGCGCACCACATTTGAAGAAGAAGAGAGAAAGATGTGATGGTGCTAGTGCTGGTTCGCCAGGTATCGCGGCGGCG
The DNA here is from genome assembly GCA_023055425.1 of Linanthus parryae. Taxonomy (NCBI): domain Eukaryota; kingdom Viridiplantae; phylum Streptophyta; class Magnoliopsida; order Ericales; family Polemoniaceae; genus Linanthus; species Linanthus parryae. The sequence continues at coordinate 9,426,197 of JALGPY010000002.1, forward strand.
GACGGTGATTTAGGGAGCTCCGCTGAAGAGAGGGACGGGGAAGGAGAGAGAGCCTGTGAAGAGAAGCTCGATCTGGTCTTTGCCGGTTAAGAAGCTTGATCTGTTGTGGGTGAAGAAGGGACGGGGAAGGAGAGAGAAGTGGGAAGGAGAAATTGAGAGAAGTAGCTAGGGTTAGATAGTGAGGAATATGAAGAAAAAAAATATTTATAGTGTGGATTTTTTTTTTCAAAACGAGGGTAAATTTGTCTTTTAACCCCCCCCCCCCCCCCCCCGTTAGTGTGCCGTCATCCACTAACTCTGAAAGGGGTGGTTTTTGTATATCCCCAAACACAAAGGTTGTTTTTGTATATAAACCATACTCGAGGGGTGGTTTTTCTCTTTTACCCTTGATTATTTGATGATGAAATTTAAAAAGTAATAAAAAAATAATGATGGTTTATGTTTAGTCATATTGATGGAGCAACAACTCAAAATGTGTAAGAGTAAAATTTTAGGCAGGAACAAATTTAGTCCAAAGTAAATTTTGTTGTTGGAGATGCTCAATGGTGGATCGATCGGGGTTTGGTCCTGAACATAACATGATATAATTAAAGATGCAATGGTGGACATGTTTTGTGGATCCCTAGTGCGGAGGAGGAACACAAAGTCGTAGTTGGGTTCTCCTTGTGTACCGGGATTGGCACTTCCCAAATACACATTTTTCAGCCTACGGGTTAGTTCTCTTAGGTTTGTCGTTCACGGTTAGTTCCATGATTACTCATAATACTAATGAAGTTGTTTGGATGAGCTTAGAAGTACACTTAATGTTAGAGTACGCACGCGGAAGCACGATGCCTGTTGTTGAGGACCAAGAAGAGTTATTAGACGAAGAACATGAAGTAGAACAACACAAGATATAACGTGGTTCACTAGTTTTGAGGCTAGCTACATACACGGTCAAAACTAACCAATGTGTTGATGAGAGAAGCAATTACAATCCAAGACACACCACACTCAACCACACTTGTCAATAGAAGATGTTGGGTTTTGACGTAGGTAACGCAGCGGAATAACAAAATTAATCCTACTCAAAGCCCACCAAGGATCACAGGAAGAGACATCATAACATGATTAAGGACATAGAAGATGTGTACCTTTTGATTTGTGAGATCACACGAAGAATAATGTCCTCGTCTCTACGGTTGATCCACGTCTAGAGGTGAGATCTAGATTCTTCCTTCTCCACAAGTGCTAGCTTGAACCCGGAGGAAGAGGGATGAAGATCAAAGCAACAAATCACCAAAGGCACAAGAGAGGGGCGGCCTCTCTTTGCCGTCGGGTAGGGGGCGGACGGGTGGCTAGGGTTTCGGCCCTACCACCTTGTCTTGCTCTCTCTTTTGCTCTCTCCCACTTTTGTGTTATGACTAATAATAACTCATCACATGGGAAGGAAGCTAGAGCCTCCTTTATATACTCCAACAACTCCTTGTTGTTTCCATAAAAGAGTTTCCTAATTCTAGATGAACTAGAATTATTCCCTTCCTTGCAAATTAGTCCTACTAAGTTTGCAAGGTGTTGCATAATGATCCTTCTATTAATTAATCCATATTAATTAATCCCAAATCTAGCTCTACTCTATTGACGTGTGACCCCATAGGTTTCTATATAGTTGGTAGTAACTATTACTAACATGGAGCGGTGTCTAGCAACACATCCATGCAACCCAACCAATAGAAATAGTCAGTGATCCCGACAAACCTTTGTGCCCAATATGTCATATTGCATTATCCCTTTGTCTCCATATCCGGATTGGACACGAGACATAAATAGTCACACTCGTATATCCAATCCATAGTTCCTCGATCCTGGGAATATGCTTATACTTGCAGATAACATTAATATCTCCATATTAATTTATCTGAGTCTGGCCAGACATTCAATAAGCCTCATCCCTCGAGTGGCCGTGGATATTTACTCCCATTATGTGGGAGGGACAAATCCTATCTACATCACTACGATCTCTAAGCTTGCTTCCTATCACGCCTGATAGCCACCTTTATGATTACCCAGTTACGGTGTAACGTTTGATAACATCAAAGCGCAATATTTCACAACTAGAGTATCTAGTGACTTCAAGTCTAAGGATTGCAATAATATTAGCACTACGAAAAGCGATTGTGACTTCACATAATCTAATGTATCCTTTTCGTGGTGGGTCATCCAGTATGCCATTACTCCTAATGCATACCCATGTGTTGGATCGTGATATCTCCATATCAATCCAACCCCATACTAGTCTATAGATGATTGTCCCATTAATCATTATAATTGACTAGGGATATTTAAGAATATAACACCTTATATTCTAAGGACTTCATTCATGTTAGCATATCTCCATATCGATAACATAATGAATCGTAAATCCATATATTTGTCACAATTAATTGATTGCCTCTAGGGCACAATTCCAACAGTCTCCCACTTGCACTAGAGTCAATCTCCTGCATCATATGCCTATTGATCTAGCGCGGTCCTCCACGCTTACACTGCGTAGGGCGAGACATATGCTGGCACCTTGCAAATATTCACATCTCCTTCATCAACAATTTGATTGAGATTGAATATTCCGAATAAATGCATTTTATGCATTAACTTACTCAGTCCTCTATGTTAGAATCAATGACTGAATCTTGCCTGGAACCTTTCCAACTCACAGTCACTCCCTCTAGCATAAAACATAAAACTCGACTATAATCTGAAATCTTCTTTGTCAGATGGAAGTTCTCATCACTGTAACCCCTTACAGTAAACCTTTCCTATCCTCCATTAATCAAGAGTTCATCCTTTATTCCTTCTCAAGTACTTAAGGATAATCTTGATAATTATTAAGTGACACCTCACTTGGATTTGATTGGTATCTTTGTGTCATGCTTTATGACACGTCTGGCCTAGTACATCTCATGGCGTATCTTGTGAATCTAATTCATACGGTCCATTCCCAATCTAATTGGTAAGACAATTAGCCTTCCAAAGACTAATTCCATGTGACATGGGTAAGAATCAATATTCTTTTCACGTTGAACCATTTCAACACCTTGTCAATATATGTACCATGACTCAGGCTGAACAATTACTTTAATCTATCTCCATAGATTTTATAGATTGTCTCGCCTAAGTCAATTATTGGAAATCAATTTCTCTACCCAATCTTTAATAGATTGCAGAGCAGAGACATTATTTCCAATGATTAGTATGTCCCTACATACAAGACCAGAAATTTAACTATGCTCCCACTAACCTTCTTGTAAACACAAGTATCATCTTCAATTTTGATGGAACCAAACTCCTTTGATTGCATCATCCATTTGAAGAGTCCAACTCCAAGAAGCTTGATCCAATCTATAAATAGATTGCTACAAGCAAGATGCGAATGGATTTAAGCATCACAACTGGGGAAAGATTTCGTCATAGTCTATACTATGAATTCTCATGAAACCCTTTCAAACCAGTTGTCCTTTAAAAGTAATCATATTACCATCCATGTTGGTTTCCTCATAACCTACTTGCACCCTATGGGTCCTACCCATTCAGGTGGTTCCACCAAAGTCCATACTTTGTTGATATACATGGATTCCATATCGTATCCTATGGCTCCTAGCCATTTCTCAGAGTATGGCCCACACGTGGCCCTTCTCATAGGTTGTAGGCTCATCTCGATGAGCAATATATCACGGGTTATGGGAAATCCTTATTTCTCTAGTCCCTTGACATATCCTACCTATCCTACGAGGTTCTTGTGTTATCTGAGTAGGTTGCTCCACAACACCTTGTGATCCTGCTCATGTTCCATCAAACGGATCAATGTTCTATTGTGGTTCTTTGAACTTTTCAAGTTCTACTGTCCTCCCACTGTTTCTTTTAGAGACAATCTCTTCCTAGAAACACTGTGGTTCGAGAAACAAACGGTTTGTTCTCGATTAGGTTGTAGAAACAATATCCTTTTCAGGATATCCCACAAAACATTTATCCGACTTGGGTCCAAGTTTATTTGTAAACTCTTTTACATAAACCTTAGAACCCAAAATATTTATGAATGACATACTAGGACACTTCCTAGTCCATATCTCATATGGTGTTTTTCATAATCCGTTTTTGATGGAACAAGGTTAAGGGCGAAATTTGCTGTAATTAGAACATAGCCCCTAAAAGTAAACTGGAAGTTCTGTTCGACTCATCATGGTCCGAACCGTGTCCTACAAGGTTCGAACTCTCCTTTTAGACATGCCAAACCCATGTGGCGTGCTAGGTGGAGCGAGTTTTGGATCATATCCAATACTCCCATAGATTCTTGTCAAACTCTTGGCTTAAGTATTTTATTCTATGATCCAATCGTAGAGTCTAAATACTTTTCCCAAGTTGGTTCTCTACTTCATTCCTGAATACTTTGAACAATTCAAAGGATTCTGATTTGTTTCTTCATAAGATACACAAATCCATATTTCTCTGATCCCATCAGTAAATATGATGAAGTACTAAAACCATCTTTAGTATTTGTGCTTAGTGGCCTTCATACATCAATATGTATGATTCCCAAAAGATCATATACTTGCCTAATAAGTCTTACATGTCTCATATGATTCAATAATCAAATGAGTCCCAGAAATCCATCCTAATGGAGTTCTAGATATGTATCTCTTATTTATGGGCCTAAACGATAATGCTAAAGATAAGTGAAGTTCATATCATTATATGCAAACCTCTAGGTATTAATGTTATAGATGAAATTATCATGATCATGGATATAGAATCCAATTAGACAAAATTGCATTACAATAATGCATACCATAATAAATGGAACAACATTTGTCCTTTTATTATGATAAAGAGCTTTCTTGTCCAAACAAGAAACTATGATAATGGTCCTACTCATAGCAGGGACATTATCCCTTTTGTCTAATTCATGAACAATTTCTGAAAGGTAGAAATAATTCCTTACGGCTTTTCAGCAACCCTTTGCTTCATAGCCCCACGTGTAGGATTATTTCTTCCTTATTCAATTTGTCTTCGTCTCTTGAGATCCTCCACATTTCTATAAATGTGAGATCCTCATCTAGTATCATATACTCTTGATGATGAGATAGACACATTGAATTTTATAACAAAATACCCAAGTCGGAATTCATAATTCCTTTATTATTTACTTCCATGTACTTTGGGTAGTCTCTCTTCCTCTACACCACCTATGGGACTCCAAGGCAACTTGGTTTTAGCAACAGGCTTGCTTTATACCCATGGGGTCGGCGCAAACCATTTGCCCTTACCCATGCTGTTAACTATTTAACAGTTTTTGCCCATGCCCATTATGAGTGTTTTGTCTAGTGATTTTTCAATCATATTGAGTAAATCATCTTTAAAACAAAACTGTAATTGCATCCATTGCAATTCTTGGTCCACTTGGGAGAATAACTATATATTCTTTATCTATCTTATAGATAACTCCCAATAACTAAGCTTTCAATCCTATTGAGTTAGTTTAGTTTGCGCTGTACCTCTTGCTTCAGCAGCCACACATTACTAACTTGTGTCGTCGCGTCATATCTCGATGAACTAAGTCGCCTTGCTTTGGCAAGCCCGAACTTATTCCATCTTGATCATGACGAGTGCTAAGCAAGAGATTGCAAAGTGGAGCAACTCCTTAAGCCTTTTACGACAAGCTCGTATGATCATATCACATACCCCCAAATTTCTCATCTTGCTTCCAAAGCTCAGAGTCCATGGGAGCTTGACATGAGACAAGTTACATCCAAAGAACCATTCTTTGATGTTCCTTCCATAAGGCTTTAGTGTGTTTTGGTAGTTGGTGGGAAGAGAGATTTATGCTCTACAATGTACAACATAATTCCCTTATTTGAGAACAATTCTCAATTTTATACCAATGTAGAAAATGGATTCCAGACATCTTGTCCATCTCATGGACATAAAGTCGCGTTTGTTTGTTTAATGCGATGGGTATTCAACACTTATAGGATTATGCAAAGCATTGTGACGTATAACTATATTCAACAAGGATTTAAATCATTAAATATAGCTCCCACTATTTTTCTCGGATTAATAGCCCTCACCATTAATGCGGAAAATATTTTATTTTCTAGTGGGTCCAAGATCCCTTTTCACTTCTTCTTGAGCTTGCTTTGGCAAGTCACCCAAGAATTGGTTATTAGGTAGGAACCATTCCAATTGCATCCCATGCAACTCTTGGTCCAATTAGGTGAATAACTCTTTATTCTTTATCCTTTAGATAACACCTAATTGTCATGCCTCTAAGCTCATCAATCAAATTGATTCTTGCCTAGTTGCGTCCAACCTCTTGCTTTCAACATACACGCATTACTAGCTTGCGTCGTCCGCAACACACCATGAAATTTAAAATCGCCTTGCTTTGGCAAGCCCGAATTTTAATAGGTCACGATCATGAAGGGTGTTTTGGCAAGAGAAGGCAAAACGCAATATTTAATTGAGGGATTTCTTTTTAAATTGTTTGGTTGATCTTATCAACATGGTCTACTTATTTGGATTGGGCCATCCACAATAAAAGACCAACTTTGTTTATTATTATCTTGTTATCGTTTTGCTTGTAGCGCCATACACACAAAATAAATAACAAGGCATGAATAATAAACATCCACAAAAAATAAAAACGTGGCATGGATATGGCCTCTAGACTAATGATATTATCAAGCCAATGATAATATCTAATTGCCCTAAAGTGCCGAGCTCATCTCCATGTGCTCCACCATAGCTGCGCGCCTAGGGATGTCTTTTGGCTCCTTTGGTTCTCTGGTCTTCTTCTCCATGTTCTTGGCTATCAACTAAATATTTCTAATTCTAGCCTAACATCTAGAATAAATAGATAACAAAAGCCTCACATGTCGAGGAGAAAAAGACGACTCGCAGGCCGTAAAACTTAATTAATTATTACATTAATTTGATCAGCTCGCAGGCCGTAAACCAAACCACAAAACAATAAACATCCACAATCCTAGGCCATATCCATCCACCATGCAATAAAGCACATAATACAGTTAAAACCAATTTTTAACGCGCTTGTTTAATTTTAATGAAATTGGGTAACTAGGGTTTCACAACGGTCCAAAGGATTTACCAAAGAATGGCCGAAATCAACCAAGGAACCGCCACACTAGGCCCGGGCCGGCCGGCCCCTAGCCCACACGGCTAGGCCGTGTGCTAGGGTGCGCCGGCCCCTCTTGTGCCGTGTGTTACTTGGGCGGTAAGGAGAGAGAGGGGCGGTCCCTACATGGGCCACACCTCCTCATAGAATTGTTTCCATAAACAATTCATGGAATTATTTCCAAAAACAATTCATGGAATTATTTCCAAAAACAATATATGGAATTGTTTCCATAAACAATTCCTTCCTTGTTGGGTTGTTTCCAAAACACCCTTATGGTATTGTTTCCAAAATAATTCTTTCCTTGGTTCCCAAGTTTAGTTGTTTCCATAAACAACTTCTTACTTGTTTCCCAAGTTTAGTTGTTTCCAAAACAACTTATTCCTTGTTGCCCAAGTTTAATTAATTCCATACTTGGAAAACCCCTTTTCCAAGCATGTGCCCATGAACCCTAATTTTTCAAGAACCCAATTATTCACATCCTATGTGATTAAACTCACCAATTCTAACATCCAATGTTAAATTGGGTCTTGTTTGATTGAATCAAATTCAATATTGCATCTACTATGCCAATTTTTCAGTTTTCGCGTAATAAACAATAATACGGTGTATAAACTGAAATCGTAAACACATAATATCATGTTATGCTCTACGACCTGTGGCTCTGATACCACTGTTGGGTTTTGACGTAGGTAACGCAGCGGAATAACAAAATTAATCCTACTCAAAGCCCACCAAGGATCACAGGAAGAGACATCATAACATGATTAAGGACATAGAAGATGTGTACCTTTTGATTTGTGAGATCACACGAAGAATAATGTCCTCGTCTCTACGGTTGATCCACGTCTAGAGGTGAGATCTAGATTCTTCCTTCTCCACAAGTGCTAGCTTGAACCCGGAGGAAGAGGGATGAAGATCAAAGCAACAAATCACCAAAGGCACAAGAGAGGGGCGGCCTCTCTTTGCCGTCGGGTAGGGGGCGGACGGGTGGCTAGGGTTTCGGCCCTACCACCTTGTCTTGCTCTCTCTTTTGCTCTCTCCCACTTTTGTGTTATGACTAATAATAACTCATCACATGGGAAGGAAGCTAGAGCCTCCTTTATATACTCCAACAACTCCTTGTTGTTTCCATAAAAGAGTTTCCTAATTCTAGATGAACTAGAATTATTCCCTTCCTTGCAAATTAGTCCTACTAAGTTTGCAAGGTGTTGCATAATGATCCTTCTATTAATTAATCCATATTAATTAATCCCAAATCTAGCTCTACTCTATTGACGTGTGACCCCATAGGTTTCTATATAGTTGGTAGTAACTATTACTAACATGGAGCGGTGTCTAGCAACACATCCATGCAACCCAACCAATAGAAATAGTCAGTGATCCCGACAAACCTTTGTGCCCAATATGTCATATTGCATTATCCCTTTGTCTCCATATCCGGATTGGACACGAGACATAAATAGTCACACTCGTATATCCAATCCATAGTTCCTCGATCCTGGGAATATGCTTATACTTGCAGATAACATTAATATCTCCATATTAATTTATCTGAGTCTGGCCAGACATTCAATAAGCCTCATCCCTCGAGTGGCCGTGGATATTTACTCCCATTATGTGGGAGGGACAAATCCTATCTACATCACTACGATCTCTAAGCTTGCTTCCTATCACGCCTGATAGCCACCTTTATGATTACCCAGTTACGGTGTAACGTTTGATAACATCAAAGCGCAATATTTCACAACTAGAGTATCTAGTGACTTCAAGTCTAAGGATTGCAATAATATTAGCACTACGAAAAGCGATTGTGACTTCACATAATCTAATGTATCCTTTTCGTGGTGGGTCATCCAGTATGCCATTACTCCTAATGCATACCCATGTGTTGGATCGTGATATCTCCATATCAATCCAACCCCATACTAGTCTATAGATGATTGTCCCATTAATCATTATAATTGACTAGGGATATTTAAGAATATAACACCTTATATTCTAAGGACTTCATTCATGTTAGCATATCTCCATATCGATAACATAATGAATCGTAAATCCATATATTTGTCACAATTAATTGATTGCCTCTAGGGCACAATTCCAACAGAAGAATCCTACACCCATATATAGGCTTATACTACTAACTTGTGCCCAAAGCATCGTCCAAACGTTGCCAAAACGAACAAGGAAACAATTCCAAAAACTGTCCACCCCGAACCAGGTCGCACGGCCTGCTACAGTAGGTCGCAGGACCTGCTACAGTACCCAAAATCAGCAACTTCGATTCCTTTGCCTCCTAGCTCGTTGCTTTGCCAATCCATGCTAGGGTTTTGATCACCCAATTCATAACAAATCTCCACCTTGATCAAACTCCCTAGCAACCAATCCAATGCTCTCATCAATCCAATGGTGGATGCGCCTCCCAATTTAGAATGCCTCCACCCAATTCACCAAATTGTTTCTCCGATTTCCATCCGTCCTTTCAACGAACACGCCAATTGTGGTTGCACCTCCAACAATAAAATTTGAAGCGCTCCACCCAAACCGAAATGATCAACCAATCAACCAATCGAATGTATTCCCAAAATTGCGGTGTTGGAACACATTACATATGCGCCACTAACAGGCGCGTCTTTGCGTCTCAAGCAACGTAAAGACTGGTGTGTCTCAATCAACACACCCTAATGCCCCATGAAAAAATTCATGTCCCCAATATCATCACAATGACACTTGATGATGAAAGTGCTAATCAATCAATGTCATGCCAATTGCACAATCAAAACACCGCACCAATGCGCAAACCGAGACACGCCCAATAATGTGCCAACAATCAAATGCGTGCACTATAATACGTCGCCAATCAATACATGCCCAATAACATGTAACCAATCCCATCCGCGCCCAATAACGCGCTACCAATTATTCTGTACCAACAAGACACATCAATTGCTCCATGCCACGAGCCAAATCCGCCGGTTGATTCAAACCCTCTCCACCTTGACTTGAATCCTCCTAGCGACCCAAACAAGTTCGCTCCATGCCGTTGCTCCAACTCTTACGAGTTCTTGCAGCGGATGAGCCCGATTGAGATCCACATGCCTATAGCTCCATGTTCGAAGTCCGATTGCGCCGGAACGCCAATTGCACATGAACCTCCAAATTCGCGCTAGAATGCGCGCCTGATGCTCCATGGAAAAGAACCCGATAGCTCCACCAATAAGGAACCCAATTGTTCTCCCAACAAGGATCTCGATAGCTCCCGCAACAAGGAACTCAATAGATGGTGGTGGGTGTATCAAAAATACTATTCTCATCAAAACAATAGATCTTCATCCCAAACGAATTTGCCACCACTCCTCACCAACAAACCAACCCAACAATCTGGCTCTGATACCATTTGTTAGAGTACGCACGCGGAAGCACGATGCTAGTTGTTGGGGACCAAGAAGAGTTATTAGACGAAGAACAACACAAGATATAACGTGGTTCACTAGTTTTGAGGCTGACTACATCCACGGCCATAACAAACCAATTTATTGATGAAAGAACCAATTACAATCCAAGACACATCACACTCAACCACACTTATCAATAGAAGAGTCCTACACCCATATATAGGTCTATAGGTCTATACTACTGACTTGTGTCAAAAGCATCGTCCAAACGTTGCCAAAACAAACAAGAAAATAATTCCAAAAACTGTCCAGCCCGAGCCAGGTTGCACGACCCGCTACTAGTAGGTCGCAGGACCTGCTACAGTAAGTGGAAGGACCTGCTACAGTATCCAACATCAGCAACTTCGATTCTTTTGCCTCCTAGCTCGTTGACTTGCCAATCCAAGCTAGGGTTTTGATCACCCAATTCATAACACTTAATCAGTAATGTTTGGATGAGGTAGCTTATTATAAATTATTGGTAAATTTTTAATGAGTTTGCATTTGATTTTTACAATCTAAAATTTCCACTCAAAAGAATCCGACGTTCAACCCAAAAAAAATCCGGAGTTCCCCAAAAACAAAACGAAATTCCGGATAATTTTCCATTGATTTTTTTGGATTTGGAGAGGTTTGACCGAAAATCTCATATTTTTGACGTTCCTCTACCTTTCGATTTAATCTCATCCAAACAGGCCCAATAACCGATTTGAAAGCTATATTGAACCGCCATAGAATGAAAACTGCCGGAGCTTGTACAATCTGTTAGTAGCATTCATCATCCATATTTTGATCCCACATCCGGGAACTTTGCTTACTTCTATGACCATATTTTGATCCCTGTAATCTTGGTAATGATGGCACGCCAATTGAACAACTAAGGATTCAGCTGCTAGAGCAAAATCTATCTATCTACAGATGAACTTTGCCAAACACATTGCCATAGCCTGACCCTTTTCATTGCCAATTAGCCGTTCAAGCTTGTTTATTTAATTTTTGAATCTATCTACAGATGAGGTTTCTTGAACACATGATCAGTGCTTATTGCCTATGCTGCTCTTCTAATTGCTGCATTGATTGATTTAGTAAATGTTTGAGTGATTCCAAGCGAGATTGTGATAAAAAGGAAAAAATATAACCCGGTTCACGAATCTGCACTTCTTTTCTTCGACATCTTATTACAGTTATGAGATCATGTTTCTGATTTAGGAAAATCGCATCGGTTCTTCATAGACAGACGCAATTCAGAAACAGAATAGGAAACACGAGAGACATATTTCATGCATAAATCATAAACTTCTCAATTCTCATCCTCAGCTACTACGAGTTAACAAGAGAAGCCATGTCTTCCTGATTTGTCGTCCGGATTTGAAGCACTCGTCTCATTTATATGTTCCATTATGAGACAGGAACAAAAAAACATTACAACACTAACGTCTTCTGATGAATCTAGAAATCTAAAGTTTTCTGTCTCAGTCACTAGTAGTGTTTATAGAACTCACCCATGGCTAGTCCCGAAACCAAATCCGAAACTTCTGAATTCTAACAATCATTGTTTTCCTAAAATTAGAAATAACCAAATGTTTTGACAACATTATCACACTTAAGCAATTATACAATTTCAATCTTGCAAGCAAGAAAGAGAGTATTATAAAAGTCTCCTAATGAACCGTTCAAACGTTGTTTTCTCGCCCGTGTAGAGACTAAAAATACGCTAATCCACAGACTTGGGGTCGGATGAACTTAATTTAATGATTGCTGATTATAGATAGGAACATAACAACACAACTTGTCCTCATTCCTCGTATCTATCCAAAAACAGAAACACCAACAGCTGTCACCCAAAATTACCCAGATCTTTGATCTGAAACCGGTTCGACTCACCACCTATAACCAACATCAAGAACATCAAGAACAACACCAACTTGCCCTCTTTGCCTCTCTCAATCAAACAATCTTTCTGGGGTTTGTTTCTTTCGCAGTTCTGATATCCTTCATGAATAGCTGTCTTCTCCAATCCTTCTCCGTCGTGTTCCTCTATTGGTTCTATGTTTTCCAAGAATCATCATTCCCATAATCACCTCATTTCTCTTTCAAATTTGTAATCATTCTTCTTTCTTTTGTTCTTGTAACTCGATTTCCTCAATACCCATTTCGTTTCCGTTTCAAATTTCCCTGTTTTTAAGTTTCACCCCTATCGCTTTCGTTTCAAATTTTTCGTTTTTAAGTTCCACCCAGATCCTGTAAACCGATTTCCTGAAGACCCGTTTGGCCTGAATTCAAAAGGAGTTTGTTCTCTTCTGCAAGGATGACAATGAAGAAGCAAAGCATGGACGAGGAGAGGAAGATGAGGAGGATGATCTCGAACAGAGAGTCTGCGAAGAGGTCGAGGATGAGGAAGAAGCAATTAGAGGAGGGTTTGACGAAAGAGATCACGAAGATTCAATGCCAGAACAGAGACATTTTACGCCAAATCAACCGTGTCAGAGAGAAGATGGTGATGGTTGAAGCAGACAACGATGTGCTGAGAGCTCGAGCTGGGGAATTAACAGAGAGGCTCAAGTCATTGGTTGGAGTAATGAAGAGTATTGGATTGGATGGAGATGTTTTAGAATTGAATGAATCTGTGTTTCAGCCGTTGATGCTTCCTTGTTCGTCGGTCATGGCTTCTCCTCAGCTTCTTCGTCCTCAATGTGGAGGAGCCATTTTCAACTGGTAGATTAGTGGAAGAAGTTGTTGAAATGAACACGAAACGTCAAGATAGTTTTCAATTGAAATATGGAATAATAAGGTTTTCACTGTTTTAGAATATGGGTGTAAACGGTACGGTACGGTTCGGTTTGCACTACAATTCTCGCCTATGGGAAAAACCGAACCTAAAATGATTTAGTCCTGAAAATTTCAAAAAAATCACAAATTTACTTGAATAAGGGGAAAACTCAATTCAATTAAACGAGCAGCAGCGGACAACAATATTAGCAGGATGAAGATAGTTTATGTCAAATTCAATTGCTGTAATTGGTCACACAATTAATTATGAACACCAATTCTTTTTTCTTTTTTGAGAAATTGTTTTGTCGTCAATCGGGTTTGAAATCGTGACCTCATGCAGGGGCTTCCAACGCTCTACCACTTGAGCTACCACCCTTGCTACATTATGAACACCAATTCTAGTTGTTAAATGAAAGAAGAAGGTTCGGGTTTTTATTTACAACTTAAAAGCTAGATTCCTAGTTATCAAATATATGACAATAACTCTAAGTGTAAGACGAATTCTTTAAGTATCCAGAGTCCAAAGTTCAGAATCTTCAAATTGTTGAATTTCAGCAAGTAACATCACAACACCTAAATTTTAAGTTGTGTTGTATGGACTCATCAAATTAAAGTGAACATATAGTGTGAGCAAAAAAAGAAGTACGTACATATAATAATAATAATAATAATAATAATAATAATAATAATAATAATAATAATAATAATAATAATAATAATAATAATAATAATAATAATAATAATAAGCGATTTAAACGGTTTAGGCTGTTTTGTAAAAAGTCAAAACCTAAACTAAACCGAATCGGAAATCTAGCTGAACCGAATTGAACGATTTAGCATGGTTTTGTCAGGTTTACGGTTTGGGAGAACTCATTTGATATTGCTTCAGTTTGTTTGAACTGAGTTTTTAGTCGTTTCGTTATCATGACCAACACCTGCTTTTATCAAATGTTCTTTATCTTCGGCAAACTAATACGACATCTGTATTGAACATGGGTTTGAAGGTCTTGGACTGAATTGCAACTTGTGCCAAATTGATGACCTGAAGTGTTTGAGCAGCAGATGCCGTTGGATTGGTTTTCCATCTTTTAATCTTGTCCTTTGATTGTTCTTAAACAAAACGTTGTTGTATCAATTTTCTTATGTGGCATTTCCGTTAGTCACATGCTTAGGTGTCACTTTGTTATTGGTAGTAATTTGTCATTTAAATTTTCTCTCTCTCACTTTACTCTTCCACCGTGTACAACGGTGAAGAGATAAATAGTTTATTTAGGGTTTCATTTTCAGTAATTGAATTTCATCTTCTTCAATTCAAAATCTCTTTCCTCTTCTGTGTTGATTTTCTTCAATATGGTATCAGAGCCATGGTTCATGGCTTGACGACGGTGCTTGCCGATCGTTTCACAGAGCTAGGGGTGGTTTAGCGTATCATTCCGATCTAGTCTCTCTGTTGAGATCTTTTCTCTTCAAATGTCTTTACTGGTGGATGATTCACAATCTCAGGTTTCTGGAGTTCCAGTTCGCGAGCTGCGATGGACGGTTCATCACCGTATTTCCTCCACAACTCAGATTCGCCAGGTATGTCACTGGTTACTCAAGTGCTTAAGGGTGAAAACTCCATTTAGACAGCAAGTGTTGGTCAATACCTTAACACCCAAGGTTACTCTTTCTGTTGAGGCAGCAAGTGATAAGTCCAGTTTTCCTTTTTCTCAAACACAGTGTCAGCAAATGATGCACTACATTAACACCCAAATGCAGCAATCCAGTCAAGGTGGCTCTAGTGATAATACTTCAGGATCTTCACCATCACATCTATCTAATGTGATGGATAGTCCTGTTAGTCAATATTCAAGAGCTGATTCTATGTACAATAATCATTTTATGGGTGGTGTGATGAGATCATATAGTTTCTGTGGTTCTGAAAGCACTATGCCATCTGATTGTCAAGCTTGGATCATTGATAGTGGGGCAACAGATCATATGTGCCATGATTTAAGAATTTTACAAAATGTAGTTCCAGTTACAGACATCAATGTGTGCTTACCAGATGGAAAGAGAGTTGCAGTCACTCAAATTGGAGATGTTCAACTTTCAGCTTCTCTGCATCTTACAAGAGTATTGTGTATACCTCAGTTCAAGTCTAATTTGATCTCCATCACTCAATTGACCAAGGTACAATCTTTTCATTTTGTTTGTGATGTTAACTAATGTCAGATTATTGATAATGTCACTAATAAGATTCTGGGTGAAGGAAGAAGAGTTGATGGTTTGTATCTGCTATCTCCTACGAATGCTACTTTGGCTATTTGCACTTTGGTCCTCAAAGTAACATCTAATTGCACATCAGCCCCTTTATGGCATAGGAGATTGGGTCACTTATCAGACATAAAGCTGAGAAGTCTCACCAAAGTCTTACCTTCTATCACAAATGTTGATAATACTCTTTGTGAGATTTGTCCTCAAGCCAAGCAAAATAAGCTGCATTATCCTAGTATTGTCAAAATTGAAAAACAACCTTTCTCTTTGGTGCATTGTGACATCTGGGGTCCTTATAGGATCCCCACTCATGCAGGACACAGATTTTTCCTTACTTTGGTTGATGATGCAACTAGAATGACTTGGGTCTATCTTCTTGTTCACAAATCAGAGGCTCAAGTTCATATACCACAGTTCTACAGTATGGTGGAGACACAATTTAAAGTCAAAATCAAGAAGATGAGGAGTGATAATGCAAGAGAACTTGCTCTTGTAGACTTTATGTTACAGAAAGCCATAATACATCAACTTAGCTGTGTTGAGGCTCATCAACAAAACTCCGTTGTTGAGAGAAAACATCAGCACCTATTAAAAGTTTCCAGAGCTTTGACTTTTCAGTCTTCTCTTCCACTCAAGTTTTGGGGAGATAGTGTGCTTACTGCCACTTATTTGATAAATAGAACACCTACAAAAGTTCTTCAAGACAAATCCCCATATGAATGTCTCTTTGGTGAGCTCCCTGACTATGCTTATTTGAGAACTTTTGGGTTTTATGCTACAGTTCAACCTTAATGCAGGGGAGGACTAAGTTCACACCAAGAGCTGTTCCTTGTGTGTTTCTGTGTTTTGTTTTTGGAATGAAGGGCTACAAGCTTTACAACCTTAAAGATGGATGTTTCTCTGTCTCTATGGATGTTGTCTATAGATCAGAACACCTCAATATCTCAGAGATTTTGTGCTTAACAAGCCTAGACTTGTATCTGCTTGCCTCTCTCCAATACATTTTGATTCAGTTGCAGGGAGTGCTCCAGTGTTTAGACATTTCTTGGCAGCAGTGGATGCTATTGTGGAGCCTAGATCCTACAGGGAGGCTGTTCAATCAGACAAATGGATTCAAGCCATGCAAACAGAGTTGAGAGCTCTTGAACATAATCAAACCTGGGTTCTAACAACCCTCCCTCCTGGACATGATGCAGTAGGATGTAGGTGGGTCTACAAAGTGAAACTGAAATCTGATGGGACAGTTGAGAGGTATAAGGCAAGGTTGGTGGCTAAAGGCTACACACAAACAGAGGGGATTGACTATGGAGAGACATTTTCTCCAATTACCAAGCTCCCTACAGTGAAGTGTCTGCTTGCATTAGCTGCAAGTCAAGGATGGAATCTAATGCAGTTAGATGTGAATAATGCATTTCTGCATGGTGACTTACATGAGGAAGTATATATGGAATTGCCTCCAGGTTATGATACAGCTCTTATACATGATCTCAGCTCAAAAGTCAAAGTGGTGTGTCACCTCAGAAAATCTCTTTATGGCTTAAAACAAGCTTCAAGACAATGGTATAGTAAGTTTTCTCATACCCTTCTTGATCTTGGTTTTACTCAAATCAAATGTGATTACACTTTATTTGTTAAGAAGACTCCTCAGTCTTTCATGTGTCTTCTAGTCTATGTTGATGACATAGTCTTAGCTGGAACTAGTTTGACTTCTATGAGTGATCTCAAGAAAGTTTTGAATAGCACTTTCTAGTTAAAAGATCTTGGAAATCTGAGGTATTTTCTGGGTTTTGAAATAGCTAGAAATGATCATGGAATCACACTTTGTCAGAGGAAGTTTTCTGTGGAAGTTCTAAAAGAGGCAGGCTACTCTGAGGGCAAACCAGTGCCTGTTCCAATGAATCCAACTATTAAACTCTCTGCCAACACTGGTGATTCTCTTACAGCTGCTGATACTGTTCTGTACAGACAGTTAGTTGGCAAGTTGCTTTATCTTGGACACAGCAGGCCAGACATTTGTTTTGCAGTTCACAAATTGTCCCAATTTGTCTCCAAGCCTACTTCAATTCATTTAAAAGCAGTTCACCATGTGCTTAGATATATGCAAAATGCTCCAGCTCAAGGTTTGATGTTTTCATCTTCTTCTCCTCTTACCTTGCTAGCATACTTAGAGGCAGATTGGGGAGGGTGTTTGGACACCATAAAGTCCACCACAGGTTATTTGGTGATTCACTGGTCTCTTGGAGGTCCAAGAAACAATCTGCAGTTTCTAAAAGTTCAACAGAATCAGAATACAAAAGCTTGGCTAGTGTTGCTTGTGAGATTCAGTGGTTCTTGTTTCTCTTGAGTGATCTTGGAGTAACAGTTTCAGGTATTCCTGTTGTTTACTGTGACAGCAACTCAGCTTTGCAGCTAGCAGCTAACCCCATTCTTCATGACAAAACCAAACACATAGATTTGGATTGTCACTTGATTAGAGATCTTGCACAAAAAGGGGTTCTCACTCTCAAACACATTTCTACTACTCATCAGCTAGCTGACATACTCACCAAGCCTCTACATTCTGCAGTTTTCAATTTTCTTATTTCCAAGTTGGGTGTGATTATCCTACACACTCCAACTTGAGGGGGGATATTGAACATGGGTTTGAAGGTCTTGGACTGGCAACTTGTGCCAAATTGATGACCTGAAGTGTTTGAGCAGCAGATGCAGCAGATGTCGTTGGATTGGTTTTCCATCTTTTAATCTTGTCCTTTGATTTGTTCTTAAACAAAACGTTGTCGTATCACTTTTCTTATGTGGCATTTCCGTTAGTCACATGCTTACGTGTCACTTTGTTATTGGTAGTAATTTGTCATTTAAATTTTCTCTCTCACTTTACTCTTCCACCGTGTACAACGGTGAAGAGATAAATAGTTTGTTTAGGGTTTCATTTTCAGTAATTGAATTTCATCTTCTTCAATTCAAAATCTCTTTCCTCTTCTGCGTTGATTTTCTTCAATAATCTGTTTTATTTTACGAGTCTTCTTCTCCTAAAATGGTCCCAAAACAACAACTTTTGAGAATATGTAAGGAGCCGCTTTTCCAAGCATTCCTTTTAAAATGGTTGTCCTACTATCAAAATGTTACTTATATTTTCACTCCACTTCCTCCCATAACAACAAACAAAAACACTCAAAACTCATTATCGACGGTATATCCTTAACCTTCGTGAAAAGTCCACTCTGTCACTCAAGTTAACAGAGTATTTTACCAAACAACAAATCAAACAGTTACCCTTTCAAAACACAAAGCACATGCTCAATTGTTTCTCCACATAGACTTTTGGAACCGCCACAAACTTTTCCAAACAAGTCATGATTTCAGATTTTATTTCAAACTCTTGACATGTTCATAGTGATTGTCAAATATAAGCTTTTTAAACAATCACAACACCGCTAAATTAAGCCATTGCTCTTGTGATTTTACTCATACTCTTGAGCTCCAACCTTTCTAGTCACCTACGGGACATATTGAGTGATCTTAACCATGACCAATTTTGTGGTACTCAGTACTGAGTTCATCTCCGTCACAAACACTCATTTCGTCCAATTTAAGTGTCCTCTCCAAGTGCACTTGAAAGCCCTTTAATTTGTCTCCTGTTTTTGTTCTTCAGGTCTTGGTCTTTTCCTTACGTAGTCTCAACCGTATCCTTCATCTAGCCTTAGGCACACTCTGTGTTTGCTTCACTATGTTCACCTGATAGAGTTGACATCTCTCTCTTTGATTTGTACTTTAGCAATCCGTATTTACCCGGCACCACCTATGTTATCCTTTCTAGTCCTATACGAAGTATCATACTATCAAAACGTTACTTATTTTTAACATAACCGTCACCTATATAGTAATTAATTATTTTTTCACTTGCCAAAACAAATAGTAGTACGAACTACGAAGTATCAGAAAAAACAACAAGTCGAAAATCATTACTTAGATGTGTTCACGAGGCCTAGTATGTGTAAACTAATAAATATTTTGGGCCTGAAACAAGGCCCAGACGTAGGGCAAGGGACTTCATGAAACAGGTGGGTCGAATTTGAGCTAAGCCTGTCCAATAATGGATTAGTAGCCCTTATTTTGTGGTACACTAAACCAGGTGACGAGGCTACAAGACCCGAGATTCGTTGCACAAAATATATTTCAAAGAATGTAATGTAGTAGGGAATCTCCAATAAATCATACAAAACACATTTTTTTTAAGGAAATAAAAATGCACTATTAATACAAATAAAAATAAGTTAGAAAAATATTGAGCTACAATAGGTTACGGATGTGATTATACATTCTACTAATCTTTGCATTTACATTTATTTTCCACTAATCTTGTTACGTATGGTACTAGAGAAAGCAAGGAGACATAATTACATCTGTTCTTCTCTTGCATTTACATTTACATAAAAATACTTTTAAAAAGGAAATATTGAAAATACATAATATTATTTTTTTGAGAGAAATACATAATATTATTTTTTTTTGAGGAAAAAATACATAATATTATTGGGTCAAGCATTTTAAAATATGTAAATTTTACAGTTTTTCACTTTCTGACAATTGGATATGATCTTAGTACCCAGTTGTCCTTCTTGGTAAAAAGCAATCCAACTTTAGGATATTCTTGTGGTTTGGGACATTCAGGAAAGAAAGATGATCCGGTAACTGAAAAGCTAAGGAATATATGTCCAATTTAGCCAATTCTATAAGCAAGCGTCGCTTGAAGGAAGGTGTACAGATTCATGGTCCCGTCATTGTTGATTTGAGAACTGGAAGTCCACATGAGACGGCGACAACCCTAGGTAGTCGTGTGGTCGACACGGTTCTTAGCTTCTTTAGGCAACGTATAGAGATCGATATCAATGGACCATACGTAATATACCCACACCACACGCCCCTGATCAAAATATCTTTTGATTCTTGCTTCATCAATTTGGGAACTAATCTCCTTTTCATTATTCATATTTCATGGACAGCATAAAAAGATAAAAACATTCTGAAAATGAAGGTTGCATTAAAGTAAATATACAGATATACTACCATATCTGGTCAACACAAATGGAACAAGATACTTGGCATGGTATTACAAGTATCGGTTGTTGAGTTGCATTGCTCTATGTGCGATTTCGAGATATTTCACATTAAAGATCCAAAGAGTCAAAATACTTAAATTTCACTGTTTTCTCTGGAAACTGTGAATTTCATTGAGGATGTATATGTTATAAATAGTATTCAACATGAGGTGGGTTTGATGGGCGCATGTGTAGTTTAGAAAGGGTCTCTCTTGGTTTATATTTGAGCTGGAAGAGAGTTAAGCTAGAAGCCAACAAAACGCATTCATCTATTCCCTAAAAAATGCAAATAATTGATAGTTATTCAAAAGAGTGATAAAAATTCTCTCCGACCTTTGCGGAGACGTAACGAAACCCTAGAATGGAAGAAGAAGCGACGGCGGCGGCTTTCGAATCCCTCCGGTTAACGGCGAAAGAGACAGCAGAGGTTGATTTCGAAGACGACTTCTGCACCAGGGCTGAAAGAGGCTTTGAGTGGTGCCTCATCGCCAGGTTCTTGAAGGGAGAGGAGATAAACCCAAGAGCCACAAAGGCGTTTCTACGACGGATCTGGACGAAGGGGGAGCAAATCAATTTCTACTATGTGAGTAGAAATACCTTCTTGTTAAAGTTTCCGAACAAGAGCCTAATGGATCGGATAACGGCAGGGGGTCCATGGGTATTCGAAGGAGCCATCATGATGATCAAACCCTGGACTCTAGGGGATGAAACCGAAAACCCTAGCTTCCAAACAATGGATGTATGGGTCCAAGTCCACCGACTCCCAGTCCACCTAACTACAGAGGAAGCAGGGCGGAAAGCAATACGCAACATAGGGGAGATCCTCGAATCAGATCCGAGGATTGATAACGAAGGCCTTGAGAACTATGTCAGGGTTAGGGTTCGGATGCCTTTATTCGAATCGCTACCTAGAGGAGTCTACGTCAATATTAAGAAGGAGAGAATTTGGCTAGACTTCAAATATGAAAGAATACCCTCACTATGTAAGTGGTGTGGGTATTTGGATCACCAAAGCAATAACTGCAATCTCCATGCAGGCGAAGGCGAGGACGAAGCAGGGTATGGTGATTGGATGCTATTCCAACCGCCAAAGAAGGGCAGAACAACCCCACTTAGGGCACCGGCCAATAGGACGAAGATGGGAAACAAGGATCAGGCAAAGGATAGACAGACAGAGGGAGCGGAGACCTTCGATCTAAACAAAAACTTAGAAGACATGGTGGCGGAAGATGGTGCTGTAGAGGGTGAAGAGGGACTGCAAGATCAACAAGATAAAGAGCCCAGGCCAATCGGAAGGACTGATTCACGGGGGGAGGCTGATCAGTCAAGCACTGGTCCAGGAAACCCTACCCAAGGGAGACCTGAGCCGAGTGCGCCAGCAAAACAGACGGGGAGAACACAGGGAATTCATACGGCTACCAGACCTCCGACGGGGAAGGAAGGTGTGCAGACAAAGGAGCCTGAGCAGGCTCCCCGACCGGTGTCACCAAAGAGGAAAAGTGCCCCTGAACTCAGCCCCTCGTCGGTACAGCAGCATGAAAACTCAAAGAGAAACAAGCAGATTGAGCTTGAGAGGAGATATTTAGGAGCAATACGGGCGTCCAAAGAAGGTGATGGGAAGCAGGAGAAAGTGACAAACAGGGCGTTGAGTGCCTCAAAAACTCTTGAAGCAAAATTGGCGGAGGCTGCTAAGCAGCCCCGCCAAGCGTAATGAATCTCCTCAGTTGGAACGTGCGGGGGCTTGGGAACCCCTGCACGGTCCTAACGCTTCGCGATTTAGTGAGGCGTCAAGGCCCCGACTTGGTGTTCTTGATGGAGACCAAGATTGATAGCAAGACGATGGAAGACATTTGTAAGAAGGTAGGGTATGCAAAGGGTTTCTTCGTAGATTCTGAGGGTACGAAAGGGGGTCTAGGGTTGATGTGGAAGGACACCCTAAAAGTTACAGTTCGAAGTTCTACAATCCACCACATCGACGCACGGATTGAGGAACGTGATAGAGTTTGGAACTTCACGGGATTCTACGGAAACCCGTCGAGGGAAGAACGCAAACATTCTTGGGAATTGTTAAGGCGGCTGAAAGCCGCGCACGACGCCGCCTGGTTGGTTATCGGCGATTTCAACGCCATAGCTTCGGGAAGCGAAAAGGATGGGGGAAGAGAAGTCACGTATGGCCAGATCGCTGAGTTCAAAGAAGTGCTCAGCCAGCTCGAATTACGTGATCTTGGCTTCCAGGGCAGTTTATTCACGTGGAACAATAACAGGACAAATCAAAACATAAGGGAAAGGCTGGACAGGGCCCTCGCCACGGTACGTTGGATGGATGATCATAAAGGCGCCCGGGTCACTAATCTCGTTTGGCCCAATTCGGATCACAACCCCGTCCTGGTCCAATGGGGTGAAGAACAACACACACCGAGAACACGTAGATTCCAATACGAACAGATGTGGCAAGGTCACGAAGGTTTCGAAGATTTTGTCCGTCAAACATGGAGTCTGACGAGGGGTGCAGAGCTCCATGATCGCCTCCATACACTGGGCAGTGAGTGTAGCAGGTGGAACAAAACAATATTTGGTTCTGTTAAGCAACAAACTTTGAAGTGCAGGAAAGAGCTAGAAGATATTTTCCACCAGCCCCTCACGGAACAGAGGAAAGCAAGGAAGATAAAGATTGAACGCAAGTACAATGATCTCTTGCGATCGGAGGAAATCATGTGGCGACAGCGATCACGAGTAGAGTGGCTTAAACATGGTGACAGGAACACACGGTTCTTTCACCAAAGAGCCACGATTAGAAGGGCAAAAAATTCGATTGCAGGGATAGAAGATAGTGATGGTCAGTGGGTCATCGAAGAAGAAGGCATTGCTAGGATCCTAGAGGAGCACTTCTCAGCCATCTTCAAATCAGACCAACCAGTGATGGAAGATATGTTGGGTTTTGACGTAGGTAACGCAGCGGAATAACAAAAATTAATCCTACTCAAAGCCCACCAAGGATCACAGGAAGAGACATCATAACATGATTAAGGACATAGAAGATGTGTACCTTTTTGATTTGTGAGATCACACGAAGAATGATGTCCTCGTCTCTACGGTTGATCCACGTCTAGAGGTGAGATCTAGATTCTTCCTTCAATCAAGTGCTAGCTTGAACCTTGGAGGAAGAGGGATGAAGATCAAAGCAACAAATCACCAAAGGCACAAGAGAGGAGGCGGCCTCTCTTTGCCGTCGGCTAGGGGGGGCGGACGGGTGGCTAGGGTTTCGGCCCTAGCACCTTGTCTTGCTCTCTCTTTTGCTCTCTCCCACACTTTATGTGTTATGACTAATAATAACTCATCTAGTGGGAAGGAGGCTAGAGCCTCCTTTATATACTCCAACAACTCCTTGTTGTTTCCATAAAAGAGTTTCCTAATTCTAGATGAACTAGAATTATTCCCTTCCTTGCAAATTAGTCCTACTAAGTTTGCAAGGTGTTGCACAATGATCCTTCTATTAATTAATCCATATTAATTAATCCCAAATCTAGCTCTACTCTATTTGACGTGTGACCCCATAGGTTCCTATATAGTTGGTAGTAACTATTACTAACATGGAGCGGTGTCTAGCAACACATCCATGCCACCCAACCCATAGAAATAGTCAGTGATCCCGACAAACCTTTGTGCCCAATATGTCATATTGCATTATCCCTTTGTCTCCATATCCGGATTGGACACGAGACATAAATAGTCACACTCGTATATCCAATCCATAGTTCCTCGATCCTGGGAATATGCTTATACTTGCAGATAACATTAATATCTCTATATTAATTTATCTGAGTCTGGCCAGACATTCAATAAGCCTCATCCCTCGAGTGGCCGTGGATATTTACCCCCATTATGTGGGAGGGACAAATCCTATCTACATCACTACGATCTCTAAGCTTGTTTCCTATCACGCCCGATAGCCACCTTTATGATTACCCAGTTACGGTGTAACGTTTGATAACATCAAAGCGCAATATTTCACAACTAGAGTATCTAGTGACTTCAAGTCCAAGGATTGCAATAATATTAGCACTACGAAAAGCGATTGTGACTTCACATAATCTAATGTATCCTTTTCGTCGTGGGTCATCCAGTATGCCATTACTCCTAATGCATACCCATGTGTTGGATCGTGATATCTCCATATCAATCCAACCCCATACTAGTCTATATATGATTGTCCCATTAATCATTATAATTGACTAGGGATATTTAAGAATATAACACCTTATATTCTAAGGACTTCATTCATGTTAGCATATCTCCATATCGATAACATAATGAATCGTAAATCCATATATTTGTCACAATTAATTGATTGCCTCTAGGGCACAATTCCAACAGTCTCCCACTTGCACTAGAGTCAATCTCCTGCATCATATGCCTATTGATCTAGCGCGGTCCTTCACGCTTACACTGCGTAGGGGCGAGACATATGCTGGCACCTTGCAAATATTCACATCTCCTCCATCAACAATTTGATTGAGATTGAATATTCTGAATAAATGCATCTCATGCATTAACTTTCTCAGTCCTCTATGTTAGAATCAATGACTGAATCTTGCCTGGAACCTTTCCAGCTCACAGTCACTCCCTCTAGCACAAAACATAAAACTCGACTATAATCTGAAATCTTCTTTGTCAGATCTGAAGTTCGCATCACTGTAACCCCTTACAGCAAACTCTTAATATTATCTATTTATCAATAATTCATCCTTAGTGCTTCTCAAGTACTAAAGGATAATCTTGATAATTATCAAGTGACACCTCACTTGGATTTGATTGGTATCTTTGTGTCATTCTTTATGACACGTCTGGCCTAGTACATCTCATGGCGTATCCCGTGAATCTAATTCATACGGTCCATTCCCAATCTAATTGGTAAGACAATTAGCCTCCCAAAGACTATTTCCATGTGACATGGGTAAGAATCAATATTCTTTTCACGTTGAACCATTTCAACACCTTGTCAATATATGTACCATGACTCAGGCTGAACAATTACTTTAATCTATCTCCATAGATTTTATAGATTGTCTCGCCTAAGTCAATTATTGGAAATCAATTTCTCTAGCCAATCTTTAACAGATTGCAGAGTAGAGACATTGTTCCCAATGATTAGTATGTCTCTACATACAAGACCAGAAATTTAACTGTGCTCCCACTAACCTTCTTGTAGACACAAGTATCATCTTCAATTTTGATGGAACCAAACTCCTTTGATTGCATCATAAATTCGAAGAATCCAATCTCCAAGAAGCTTGACTCAATCTATAAACAGATTGCTACAAGCGAGATGCGAATGGATTTAAGCATCACAACTGGGGAAAGATTTCGTCATAGTCTATACTATGAATTTCTCATGAAAACCCTTTCAAACCAGTTGTCCCTTAAAAGTAATCATATTACCATCCATGTTGGTTTCCTCATAACCTACTTGCACCCTATGGGTCCTACCCATTCAGGTGGTTCCACCAAAGTCCACACTTTGTTGGTATACATGGATTCCATATCGTATCCTATGGCTCCAAGCCATTTCTGAGAGTATGGCCCACACGTGGCCTTCTCATAGGTTGTAGGCTCATCTCGATGAGCAATATATCACGGGTTATGAGAAATCCTTATTTCTCTAGTCCCTTGACATATCCTACCTGTCCTACGAGGTTCTTGTGTTATCTGAGTAGGTTGCTCCACAACACCTTGTGATCCTGCTCATGTTCCATCAAACGGATCAATGTTCTATTGTGGTTCTTTGAACTTTTCAAGTTCTACTGTCCTCCCACTGTTTCTTTTAGAGACAATCTCTACCTAGAAACACTGTGGTTCGAGAAACAAACCGTTTGTTCTCGATTAGGTTGTAGAATAATATCCTTTTCAGGATATCCCACAAAACATTTATCCGACTTGGGTCCAAGTTTATTTGTAAACTCTTTTACATAAACATCATAACCCCAAATGAATGACATATTAGGACACTTCCTAGTCCATATCTCATATGGTGTTTTTCATAATCCGTTTTTGATGGAACAAGGTTAAGGGCGAAATTTGCTGTAATTAGAACATAGCCCCTAAAAGTAAACTGGAAGTTCTGTTTGACTCATCATGGTCCGAACCGTGTCCTACAAGGTTCGAACTCTCCTTTTAGACACGCCAAAAAACCCATGTGGCGTGCTAGGTGGAGCGAGTTTTGGATCATATCCAATACTCCCATAGATTCTTGTCAAACTCTTGGCTCAAGTATTTTCTTCTATGATCCAATCGTAGAGTCTAAATACTTTTGCCAAGTTGGTTCTCTACTTCATTCCTGAATACTTTGAACAATTCAAAGGATTCTGATCTGTCTCTTCATAAGATACACAAATCCATATTTTTTTTTGATCCTATCAGTAAATATGATGAAGTACTAAAACCATCTTTAGTACTTGTGCTTAGCGGCCTTCATACATCAATATGTATGATTCCCAAAAGATCATATCTTTGCCTAATAAGTCTTACATGTCTCATATGATTCAATAATCAAATGAGTCCCAGAAATCCATCCTAATGGAGTTCTAGATATGTATCTCTTATTTATGGGCCTAAACGATAATGCTAAAGATAAGTGAAGTTCATATCATTATATGCAAACCTCTAGGTATTAATGTTATAGATGAAATTATCATGATCATGGATATAGAATCCACTTAGACAAAATTGCATTACAATAATGCATACCATAATAAATGGAACAACATTTGTCCTTTTACTATGATAAGGAGATTTCTTGTCCAAACAAGAAACTATGAGAATGGTCCTACTCATAGCAGGGACATTATCCTTTTTGTCTAATTCATGAACAATTTCTGAAAGGTAGAAATAATTCCCTACGGCTTTTCAGCAACCCTTTGCTTCATAGCCCCACGTGTAGGATTATTTCTTCCTTATCCAATTGTCTTCGTCTCTTGAGATCCTACACATTTCTATAAATGTGAGATCCTCATCTAGTATCATATACTCTTGATGATGAGATAGACACATTGAATTCTATAATAAAATACCCAAGTCGGAATTCATAATTCCTTTATTATTTACTTCCATGTACTTTGGGTAGTCTCTCTTCCTCTACACCACCTATGGGACTTCGAGGCAACTAGGTTTTAGCAACAGGCTTGCTTTATACTCCTGGGTTCGGCGCAAACCATTTGCCCTTACCAATGCTGTTAACTATTAACAGTTTTTGCCCATGCCCATTATGAGTGTTTTGTTTAGTGATTTTTCAATCATATTGAGTAAATCAACTTTAAAACAAAACTGTAATTGCATCCAATGCAATTCTTGGTCCACTTGGGAGAATAACTATATATTCTTTATCTATCTTATAGATAACTCCCAATATCTAAGCTTTCAATCCTATTGAGTTAGTTTAGTTTGCGCTTTACCTCTTGCTTCAGCAGCCACACATTACTAACTTGTGTCGTCGCGTCATATCTCGATGAACTAAGTCGCCTTGCTTTGGCAAGCCCAAACTTATTCCATCTTGATCATGACGAGTGCTAAGCAAGAGATTGCAAAGTGGAGCAACTCCTTAAGCCTTTCATGACAAGCTCGTATGATCATATCACATACCCCAAATTTCTCATCTTGCTTCCAAAGCTCAGAGTCCATGGGAGCTTGACATGAGACAAGTTACATCCAAAGAACCATTCTTTGATGTTCCTTCCATAAGGCTTTAGTGTGTTTTGGTAGTTGGTGGGAAGAGAGATTTATGCTCTACAATGTACAACATATTTCCTTTATTTGAGAACAATTCTCAATTTTATACCAATGTAGAAAATGGATTCCAGACATCTTTTCCATCTCATGGACATAAAGTCGCGTTTGTTTGTTTAATGCGATGGGTATTCAACACTTATAGGATTTATGCAAAGCATTGTGACATATAACTATATTCAACAAGGATTTAAATTATTAAATATAGCTCCCACTATTTTTCTCGGATTAATAGCCCTCACCATTAATGCGGAAAATATCTTATATATTTTCTAGTGGGTCCAAGATCCCTTTTTCACTTCTTCTTGAGCTTGCTTTGGCAAGTCACCCAAGAATTGGTTATTTAGGTAGGAACCATTCCAATTGCATCCTATGCAACTCTCGGTCCAATTAGGTGAATAAATTCCTTTTATTCTTTATCCAATTGGATAACTCCTAATTGTCATGCCTCTAAGCTCATCAATCCAATTGACTCTTGCTTAGTTGCGTCCAACCTCTTGCTTTCAACATACACGCATTACTAGCTTGCGTCGTCCGCAACACACCATGAAATTTAAAATCGCCTTGCTTTGGCAAGCCCGAATTTTAATAGGTCATGATCATGAAGGGTGTTTTGGCAAGAGAAGGCAAAACGCAATATTTAATTGAGGGATTTCTTTTAAATTGTTTGGTTGATCTTATCAACATGGTCTACTTATTTGGATTGGGCAATCCACAATAAAAGACCAACCTTGTTTATTGTTATCTTGTTAACGTTTTGCTAGTATCGCCATACACACAATAACAAGACATAAATAATAAACATCCACAAAAGAAAATAACGTGGCATGGATATGGCCCCTAGACTAAGATATTACCAAGCCAATGATAATATCTATATACCCTAAAGTGCTGAGCTCATCTCCATGTGCTCCACCATAGCTGCGCGTCTAGGGATGTCTTTTGGCTCCTTTGGTTCTCCGGTCTTCTTCTCCATGCTCTTGGCTATCATCTAAATATTTCTAATTCTAGCCTAATATCTAGAATAAATAAATAACAAAAGCCTCACATGTCGAGGAGAAAAAGAACGACTCGCAGGCCGCAAAACTTAATTAATTATTACATTAATTTGATCAGCTCGCAGGCCGTAAACCAAACCACAAAACAATAAACATCCACAATCCTAGGCCATATCCATCCACCATGCAACAAAGCACATAATACAGTTAAAACCAATTTTTAACGCGCTTGTTTAATTTTAATGAAATTGGGTAACTAGGGTCTCACAACGGTCCAAAGGATTTACCAAAGAATGGCCGAAATCAACCAAGGAACCGCCACACTAGGCCCGGGCCGGCCGGCCCCTAGCCCACACGGCTAGGCCGTGTGCTAGGGTGTGCCGGCCCCTCTTGTGCCGTGTGTTACTTGGGCGGCAAGGAGAGAGAGGGGCGGTCCCTACATGGGCCACACCTCCTCATAGAATTGTTTCCATAAACAATTCATGGATTTGTTTCCATAAACAATTCATGGAATTATTTCCATAAACAATATATGGAATTGTTTCCATAAACAATTCCTTCCTTGTTGGGTTGTTTCCAAAACACCCTTATGGTATTGTTTCCAAAATAATTCTTTCCTTGGTTCCCAAGTTTAGTTGTTTCCAAAACAACTTATTCCTTGTTGCCCAAGTTTAATTAATTCCATACTTGGAAAACCCCTTTTCCAAGCATGTGCCCATGAACCCTAATTTTTCAAGAACCCAATTATTCACATCCTATGTGATTAAACTCACCAATTCTAACATCCAATGTTAAATTGGGTCTTGTTTGATTGAATCAAATTCAATATTGCATCTACTATGCCAATTTTTCAGTTTTCGCGTAATAAACAATAATACGGTGTATGAACTGAAATCGTAAACACATAATATCATGTTATGCTCTACGACCTGTGGCTCTGATACCACTGTTGGGTTTTGACGTAGGTAACGCAGCGGAATAACAAAAATTAATCCTACTCAAAGCCCACCAAGGATCACAGGAAGAGACATCATAACATGATTAAGGACATAGAAGATGTGTACCTTTTTGATTTGTGAGATCACACGAAGAATGATGTCCTCGTCTCTACGGTTGATCCACGTCTAGAGGTGAGATCTAGATTCTTCCTTCAATCAAGTGCTAGCTTGAACCTTGGAGGAAGAGGGATGAAGATCAAAGCAACAAATCACCAAAGGCACAAGAGAGGAGGCGGCCTCTCTTTGCCGTCGGCTAGGGGGGGCGGACGGGTGGCTAGGGTTTCGGCCCTAGCACCTTGTCTTGCTCTCTCTTTTGCTCTCTCCCACACTTTATGTGTTATGACTAATAATAACTCATCTAGTGGGAAGGAGGCTAGAGCCTCCTTTATATACTCCAACAACTCCTTGTTGTTTCCATAAAAGAGTTTCCTAATTCTAGATGAACTAGAATTATTCCCTTCCTTGCAAATTAGTCCTACTAAGTTTGCAAGGTGTTGCACAATGATCCTTCTATTAATTAATCCATATTAATTAATCCCAAATCTAGCTCTACTCTATTTGACGTGTGACCCCATAGGTTTCTATATAGTTGGTAGTAACTATTACTAACATGGAGCGGTGTCTAGCAACACATCCATGCCACCCAACCCATAGAAATAGTCAGTGATCCCGACAAACCTTTGTGCCCAATATGTCATATTGCATTATCCCTTTGTCTCCATATCCGGATTGGACACGAGACATAAATAGTCACACTCGTATATCCAATCCATAGTTCCTCGATCCTGGGAATATGCTTATACTTGCAGATAACATTAATATCTCTATATTAATTTATCTGAGTCTGGCCAGACATTCAATAAGCCTCATCCCTCGAGTGGCCGTGGATATTTACCCCCATTATGTGGGAGGGACAAATCCTATCTACATCACTACGATCTCTAAGCTTGTTTCCTATCACGCCCGATAGCCACCTTTATGATTACCCAGTTACGGTGTAACGTTTGATAACATCAAAGCGCAATATTTCACAACTAGAGTATCTAGTGACTTCAAGTCCAAGGATTGCAATAATATTAGCACTACGAAAAGCGATTGTGACTTCACATAATCTAATGTATCCTTTTCGTCGTGGGTCATCCAGTATGCCATTACTCCTAATGCATACCCATGTGTTGGATCGTGATATCTCCATATCAATCCAACCCCATACTAGTCTATATATGATTGTCCCATTAATCATTATAATTGACTAGGGATATTTAAGAATATAACACCTTATATTCTAAGGACTTCATTCATGTTAGCATATCTCCATATCGATAACATAATGAATCGTAAATCCATATATTTGTCACAATTAATTGATTGCCTCTAGGGCACAATTCCAACAAGATATTGATATTGCACTGGAAGCCGTGGGGCTCAGCGTCAACCAAGCGGACAGGGCTGATATGGAGATGGCTTATACAGGTGAGGAGATCAGAACTGCCCTTTTCATGATGTCGCCCGACAAAGCGCCAGGCCATGATGGGTTCAACGCTGGTTTTTTCCAGCGCTACTGGAATATTGTGGGGAGTGGTGTTACAACTACTTGTTTGCAGATCCTAAATCAGGGAGCAAGTTTAGAAGACCACAATAAAACGCTTATTGCGCTGATCCCAAAGGTGAAACAGCCAAGGAAACCAGGTGATTTTAGACCTATCAGTCTTTGTACAATTATCTATAAAATTGTCTCTAAGGCCATGGCTAACAGATTGAAAAGAATCCTCCCTAAGATTATAAGTGAGAACCAAAGCGCCTTTGTTCCAGGACGCTTAATTTCGGACAATATCCTAACAGCGTTCGAAGTAATTCACTCTCTAAAAACGCGGAAGAAGGGGAAGAAAGGGTACCTAGCAATGAAAGTAGACATGAGTAAGGCCTACGACAGAGTGGAATGGCAATTTGTTAGAGAAACACTTGTGAAGATGGGGTTTGGACCTAATTTTATCAGCCAAGTTATGAATTGTGTTAGTACTGTGCAGTTTGCCTTTGTGCGCAATGGTGCAATTACTGGAGAAGTTATCCCTGAAAGAGGATTGAGACAGGGGTGTCCGTTATCCCCCTATCTCTTCCTTCTTTGCAGCGAAGTATTATCGAGAGCTGTGACTGCTGCGGTGGAGAGGGGTGATTTAGCGGCAGTTACAGCGTCTCGCGGTGGGCCACCCGTGTCCCACCTGTTTTTTGCTGATGATAGTTTGTTTTTTGTACAGGCTAATACACAGGACCTATCTACGCTACTACAAATCATACAAATTTACAGCACAGCCTCAGGCCAAAAAATAAACACGGAGAAGTCAGCCATAGTGTTCTCGTCCAATGTTACTGCCGCAACGAAGAAGGAAGTCCTTGATTTCTGCGGGATGGCAGAAGTAGACAAATACGACCGCTATCTAGGTCTCCCTACCACAATGGGGAGAAACAAGTCAGTCTCTTTTAACGGTTTAATTGAGAAACTCGCTAGCCGACTGAAAGGATGGAAGGAAAGAACTCTTACCCCGGGTGGCAAAGAAATTCTCATCCGCGCCATTGCTGAAGCAATTCCTACATACGCAATGTCCTGTTTCAGATTACCCGACGGCATCTGTGACAGAATGGAGAAATTAGTCAGACAGTTTTGGTGGAGTAGAACAGGCCAAGAGAAAGGAATACCGTGGGTGGAATGGAATAGGATACAGAAACAAAAAAGAGATGGGGGCTTAGCTTTTAGGGACTTCAAAGCCTTCAATACAGCGATGTTAGCGAAGCAGAGTTGGCGGATCATACAGCAACCGGACTCGATTCTTAGCCGAGTCCTCCGAGCAAAATACTTTGCTAACGGACAATTCTCTGATGCGAAGTTGGGACATAACCCATCATTCGCCTGGAGAAGCATCTTAGAAGGGAGGAAGTTACTGCAAGCAGGACTTCGCTGGAAGGTCGGAGATGGTAAATCGATCCCAATTCATGACAAATGGATCAAACGAGGCCCATCATTCTCTTTGATCACCAAGACGCCTGAAACAGAACAGAGATGGGTCAGCGAATTGATCCAAGAAGACAGTAATGACTGGGACGAAACAAAGATTAACCAACTCATAAAGCCATGGGATAGACAAGACATCTTCGACATTCAGTTACCGGAGAAGAAAAGAAAGGACTGTTTAATTTGGAATTATGAAGACGACGGCGTTTACAGAGTCAAATCGGGGTATGGATTGATAATGGAGAAGGAATTTACCAGGACTGAAGGGACCTCAGATCTGAAAGATAGCCCAATTTCTAAAGTGTGGAGACTCAAAATTCCGTCAAAAATCAAACATTTCATATGGAGAGCCAGTCTGGACAGTATAGCCACCACGAGGAACCTGAGGAAAAGAGGAATTGAAGTCAATCGCCTGTGCCCCTTTTGCAACAAATATGATGAATCTAGCAAACACTTGTTCCAAACATGCAAACATACCAAAGGGATCTGGACTAACCTTTTCAACAGGGGATTCACGGATTCTATGGAAGCGAGCAACTTCAAAGAATGGGTCACCAACCAATTTGAGCACCAAAGTTCGGATCATCAGACAATGGTCTGTTTGACTATGTGGACGATTTGGACTCACAGGAACAACGCTGTCCATCAGGGAACAAAAATTGATTTCGGCTCCATACCACAAGAAGTTATCAAGAGATTTGAAGAATTAAAAGAGGTACACAAACCAGATCGGCAAGCTTTACCTGGAAACTCGCCGGCAACGGAAGCTAGATGGCAGAGACCGCCGGCTGGCACGGTCAAAATCAATTTCGATGGGTCATGGCACCCTATCTCCAGAAGATCGAGGGCTGGTTTTGTCATCAGGAATGATCAAGGAGACTTTGTTCTTGCAGGCTCGAAGGAGCTCCGAAAATGTGAAACGGCCAGAGAAGCTGAGATGCGAGCGGCGTTGTTTGCTATGGAAGAGGCAAAGGCCAGAGGTTTCCGGCGAGTAGTGATTGAAGGAGATTCAACCTCGGTAGTGAGAGACATCTCCAGAGCTTTCAACGGAGAGAAATGGACGGACTT
Source organism: Linanthus parryae (assembly GCA_023055425.1). Classification (NCBI taxonomy): domain Eukaryota; kingdom Viridiplantae; phylum Streptophyta; class Magnoliopsida; order Ericales; family Polemoniaceae; genus Linanthus; species Linanthus parryae. The sequence goes on from JALGPY010000002.1 coordinate 9,460,779, forward strand.
CTCGAATACTGCGGAGGTTGTTGAGAGCATTCAAGAACTCTCTCGAGATCTACCCGACATTAAAGCTCGAGTAGTTCCACGCGTCTTGAACCGTGCAGCAGACCACGTGGCAAAGGCAGAACGACACACGCAAGGGCTATCTCTTTGGGAGGATAAACCGGAGTGGCTGATTCCAATGTTACAGCTGGATTTTGATGTACCCGTTCATTGAACTGGTTTCTCCGTTTTAATTTGATTTTATTCCTCAAAAAAAAAATGCAAATAATTTAAAAGATCCTCCACAATATGCATTCTCAGTTTAGGATGATTTTCACTTACACCCCTTTTAGTTTGGAAAATTTCAATTACATCCATTACAACTAACAACCGATTGTCACTTGTGTTGTATTCTCTCTGCTGGGTGGTAGTGTAACTTCCCAAATTCAGTTTGTTCGACAGATTTACCTTTGTCGAGGTCAATCCACCACAATATGTACTCTTAACACGTGTAAAAAATTTGTACTCTATCGTTTTTTTTCCCTATACGTTTGTGAGCATGGTGCGTCTCATGCAAGCTAAAGTTGAGGCTAGCTTGAGTGGATTGACCACCTGCAGCCTCTGTAATGGTAAATTGTCCGAAATAACTGAATTTAGGAAGTTATCTTACCAACTATCAAAGTGCATACACAGAGTTGAAACGGTTCACGATAGTTAGGCTAGCTTGAGGTAGGGTTTATTGGATTGACCTTTGCAGCATCTGTAAAGCTAAATTTGTCTGATATAATTGAATTTAGAAAGTTATCTTACCAACTATCAAAGTGCATACACAGATGGGGTGTATGTGACAACAAATTTAGTACTTATAAAGTTGTAAGTGGAGTTATCTTAAACTGAGGGGGTGTAAGTGGAGTTATCTCATACTTCAGCCTGTCAGTGGCAGCAACCACAAATTCATAGAGCAAACCACATGCAACTTGGTGCCTTAACAATTAGGGGCAATTTCCAGAGTGCTTTTCTCAAATTCGATATCCGAAATAACAGTAAATAGACTTGGGTGTTGTTGATTGTGATTAAAGAAAAATGTTGGTCAAACAGACACAAAAATGGGAACAAGACCGGCCCAAGACATTTGGGGCCCTAAATCGTAGAATAAAATTATGGCCCGCAATTGTAGAAAATAATTAGGGCTAGTTTGGGAATGTTGTGGCGGTGGTAGAAAGCTGCTGTATGAAAACACAGTACAAAGCTGCTGTGAGTTCTTTGTTAAAATGTTGTTTGGTAAATATTACGTAGAAGCTGTTGTGAAATATTGATATAATAATTTTGTGTTTGGTAAAATCAACTGTGAAGTTGCTGTGAGAGAGTAAAATGACAAAAATATATGACACGTGTCATTTTCGGAAAGATAACTATTGATATTTTGAAAAATTGTAAGGTCAAAATCGGTTATAGATAAATTAATCAAAAGCACTTTCCGGAAAAGCATCTCCCCCCTTGCTTCCTGAAAACTGTTGTGGGACAGCAGAAACTGTCCGGAAAAGCGGAAATTTTATTTTTACCAAACACACTAAAACTGTTTCTGCTGTCGGAAAGTAGCTTTGCTGGCAGCATAAGCATTCCCAAACTCACCCTTAGTCAATTACACGGTTTAATTGGAAAAAAAAATATTTTTTAACTTTTAATACTTGTGTGTAAAATATTATGTTAGTTTTAGAGAATATATTAAGTTATTTATTATTCTTTAACCTAATAGCTTTTTGACAAGTAAAATTTGAAATTTCCGTACGCATTAACGAGATTCGAACTTGGATCAAAATTGTGGCAAAAACATTGTTTACCACTAAAATATCACACAATTTTGTAAACTACTCCATTAAAGTATTTAATAAACTTAAGTACAAGTATCTGAAAAAAAATAAAATAACTACATGTATAAAACACGGGGCCCTACTGTTCTGGGGGCCTAAGTCGACCGCCTTGTCTGCCTACCTATAGGGCCGGCCCTGAATGGGAAACATTTTCTATCCCTCAGTCGATTCGTCGCGTTTGTGATCTTTTTAGAATGAAGATAGACCAAGTAGGGCAAAAGTAGAGGAGAGGGAATAGGCCATTATGACTGTTGTAGCATCAATAACTTTTTTCTTTGAAATAAATGGTAGATAAACAATATGGTGGCTATGTCAACATCTTCAAGGATAACTACTCTTAGTGGAATACTGGAATGGAAAGAGTACTACTATTCATTCAAAGTAAAATGCTACTTGGTCCGCCAGAATTTTCTTAGGGACTTTATGTAACTCACTTTGATCGATTAATTTACTTTACTATATAATAATCTTCTCGTAATACTGTACATTATAATACAATTAAAAAAATAGCAAATATTTGTATCATATGTCATTAGCTAAACTAGTCGGTCAAAGTCACCTAATGAATATTGTTCTATGAAGATCCTGACAAAATAGAGGTAGTAACATTTATGTCTCTGTTAGTCATGCATGTACTTTTATCATTATTTAGAATCACAATGAATAGCCGGGTTTGAATCCAGAACCTCATGCATGAGCTTTTAAACGCTCTGCCCATTTGTCTTCAATATTTATTTTAAAAATTTTATTTTCTATTTTAACAAAAATATATTATAAATATAAGACAGTCTAACAAATCTAACAAGTCAGAAACATATGCAAAATCCATATAAAAAGTAATGTGGACTACTAATAAGTATGGAGGGCAAAATTTGCACATTCTTCAAATTCTGACTCCTAGGTATTACAGAAGCAAAGTTTTAAAAAACGGACCGGCTGGCTCGACTGGTCGGACCGGTCATTGACGGGTCCCGATTAGGTCTTTTAACCGACGGTGCGCTTAACCGGGTAAAGTCGGTCAAGGACCGGTCGGTTCACCGCTCTAACAGCTGAACTGGTCGATTATAAACCAGCCGGTTTAAATATTTCTAAAAAATGCTTGACCTTGGATTTGAACTCTTGGATTTGAACTCATGACCAAGATTCATTAGACAAGTTCTTTACCCACTGAACCAAGAGAATATTTGTGTCTTTACATTTACGTTTTAATATAAGTTTACATATATCACATATATATATATATAATTATTATATATATTATAAAAAAGATGCGGCTAAACCGGTTGAACCACCGGTCCAACTTGTTCAACCACAAACCAGTGCCTCGCCGGTTCGCCGGTCCAGTTTTAAAACTTCGACAGAAAGTGAAAAAATATTTCTGTGAAAGCTGTTAAAGGGTTGAATGGATGACGAGCACTAGCATAAAGAGACTGTTCACCTCTTATTTGCACCATTGAAATTTAAGGATGGAGAAAAAATAAATAGAAAGAATAAAGATTGAACATCATATATCACTATCTCTGTATCTCATCATCTTCACAGGCCCAGAACTATTAGAGCTTCATGACATGAAAATGTCAACACTATGCACTTAAAGTATGGCCATTCAAGTTTACATAGGGGCAGCTTTTACAAGGTAAAAATAGAAGAGAGTTCTAAAAAAAATAGAATAAATAATTTCAGTATTAAATAAATATTTCTCCAATATTGGTTTTCTAGCAAGGCATCCATCATACTCATTGCCTTGGTAGTATAGTGACTACTGATCGTTACACATCATTATGCTTATTTTGTCATCAATTTTTCTTGTTAAACAAAACACAAAGACAAGAACCATTATCCCAATATCTATCAAAAAAGGTTAAAACTATGTAGTTCGTAAAATTGACAATTTTTATGGAAAAGAAAGATTAACTATATTGAATGTTTTCATGGGTGTAATACTTTCTATAGTGTAAGAACACGTACGCTTAAATCAAATTTCTATTTTAGGATGTCTCATAGCATAGCATACCAAAATTGGAACACAAGTGCATTAACCGTACATTTTCTTAAAATTTGCAGTTTTTTAAATGGACAATTTCTAAGAGAGTAATCATTTGGGTGTTTTCATGGGTATAAATCTTTCTGTACATCATGTAAAAGTGTGTTTTTATAAACGAGCGATTGCTTTTTAAACAACAATGAACGAGAACTTCAAGCAGCTCGAGAAAGCCTGGCTCATGTCTCAACAAGTCAAGCCAGAGCCTATCTTTGAGCTTACAGAGTTAAAATAGCCAAGCCCGGACGCTAGACATTAGAGGGTCAGGCCCCTAGGTTCTAGAGCAGGCTTGTTTAACGTAATAGTAAATAATATTATTTTATTTGTATTATATTATTTTAATAATTTAATTCGTGTGTTAAATCAATCAATTATCTAATAGTGGTTTGTGATATGTGATATTAATTATACAGTGGATCACATTTTGTTGTTCGTAGTGTTATTATAAACATTGCTAATTGTTTGTAATTTTCTCTCATCTGTATTATTTTCCGCAAGAAAAAGAAAGCTCAAAAATCTTGAAGAGCCAACCTTGATCCGACCTGTAGGCACTCTTTGCTTAATGAGACGAGTCCAAACACTTAAAAGCTCGGCTCAACTCGGCTCTCTTACACCCCTAATCACCGGTTACTCTATCAGTAGCCCTCGCTTTTAATGACCCCAGGTATTATTCTCCATTGTAGAAGTCAATAACATCTTTTTCTGGGCACTTTGATTGGATATGATACATCTTTTCATTGTCTATTGATTTTCGTTTGGATCACAAAAACTATAAATTGGTTCCATCACCAAACCCTACCATGCCTCTATAGTCCCATGTGTTTGGCTAGGTGCCATACCAATCACTTGTCTCAAATAAATTCTCTCCAAAAGATCCCCTCCAAAAGTAGAAAGAACTGTGTTTCGGGTCTATATTTTACAAAACAACAAGCGAAAATCGGACCTACTAGCTAGGTCGTAGGGTTGCGAAATCAAAACCTCCAGGACCGCAAACTGAACTCACCCGTAATAATCGGTTCCATATGGAACAATTATCTAAAAGCAAATATTTTGGCTACCAATCACTAGACTCAAATAAAATTCACTCGCCAATTATAACATGTCTCGGAGTCATGTTATGAACTCAGATTGAGAGATGATTCTGAAATCCTGTGTTAAGCTAATTTCTGTGGTTTATAAATCTCTATTAGGGTTTAGCTTCAAACTCTTTGACAATGAAAGCATAGATGGATGCTTTCAGATGTCTTGTTTCTTGCCGTGATGGAAATAGCCAAACCTCGCTTCTTATTAGATTACATTATCCAGATGATTAAGGCATTGAGAATATACTTTATCCACATGATAGCGAGAGCTTGCTTTCATCAATGTAACACCCAATGCATTTGAAAAACCATGGCTAATATGTAATTTGATGAACAATATTTTTGAAAACGATTTGAATAAATTACTTTAAAGTCTTTGGCTACGTACAATGTCAGAAACTCTTAGCGATTTAGTATATACTATTAATATTTAGTTGATAACATGTGTAAATTGATGTGATAGTTAAAAACCAAGTATATGAAAATGACACCACCTATCTGACAAATAAAAAAAATTAACCGATGAAGGCGTAAATGAGAAGTAACCAAATACATTCTTTTACAACCGTTTGTTTTTTACAACCTGTTTTCATATGGCACGACAAATAAGCTTGCGTAGGAATAAAATCCAAAATCTAGTGTGAACAAAAGATATTCCAATTAATTAAGAATAATCTGAGACAAAGTCCTCTTAATATTCTATTTTTGTATTACTGATTCAAGATCTGATGATTTTGACTCTTTTGAGTATTTATTAGTGTGACGACATAAGTACTCGAAGAATTGTGTGAATGAAACAGTGTGAAAGCATAAGACATTTAGAATCTAATCTAATAAGGCCATGCGTCTCCAAGTGTTGACTACTTAAGAGCATCTCAAGTAAACAAGTTAATTAGCGTTTATAATAATAATAGAAACTCACAAAGTATAATAGTGATAAAATGTCTTCAATATACTCTTTATTTCACTAATTATTGTGATAGTTCCAAACCACACTTTCGACATTAGGGAGCCAATTGATAGTAGCATGTGGATGAGATGTAGTGAGGGCTTCTCTCGTTAATTTAATCTTAGCGACACGTCGATAAATATGATTCTAAAAACTCAAAATTTTATTGGTTCCAAACATACACAGTTTAGGGCAAGGGGACGGTTGTGCTGGAATTTAAAAACCCTAGTTCTTAATTTTCATTATCTGCTGAAGTTGTGATGGCACAGAGATCATATATGTGGGACCTTTCCATGTTCAAGAAGAAATCTATAACTTGTTCAACTTCCACAAGTAACTAATTCTACCATGACATCTTGTTTTGTCCTAGCTAGTCATATAATTGTAACATGATCACCTCACTAAAATGTCTTCATTCATGATATGATATACATTAATTAGGACAAAGTAGCAAAATGTGGCCATCATAGATGTTTATATGTTTCCCAATTACTAGCCTAAAACTAAGGTCAAGGGCCATAAATAGATTCCAACAATGAACCTGGCATTTCATGCCAACATAGAAGTGATACATGACACATATAAAGGCTATTTTTTTTCTCTTCTTCTTATTATCAAAACAATTGCATCTTTTAAACAACAAAGATTTGTTACTCCATTAAACTAATACTACTACTATGCATAATGCAGCAATCTTCATCCCTGCCCTTATTCTGTGATGGACCCCACAAAATTTGTCCATAAATAAAGCCCTCAATGGCAAGACCACAGGGTGTGTTCAACCAATTATTCTCCTTGAAAGCTCTCTTCCTTCTTTGTTGTTTCTCCCCATAATCTCTCTCTCCCTCTCTCTTGCACTTAGTGTCAACATGATGTGCCAAGAAGAGCTTCTGGTAGAGAAAGTTTGTGATCTCTATGAGAAAATCTCCAAGCTTGAGAGCTTGAAACCATCCCAAGATGTCAACACTCTCTTCACTGACCTAGTCCTCACATGCATGCCCCCAAGTCCCATTGATGTCACAACCCTCCCTGACAAAGTCCAAGAAATTAGGTCAAGCCTCATCAAACTCTGTGGTGAAGCTGAAGGACTCCTAGAGAGCCATTACTCAACCCTCTTGGGTTCCTTTGACAACCCACTTGACCATCTCAATCTCTTCCCTTACTTCTCAAACTACCTCAAACTCAGCCAACTTGAGTTCAACATCTTGACCCAACACTGCACCCAAGTCCCATCAAAAGTTGCCTTTGTGGGTTCAGGCCCATTGCCCCTCACCTCAATTGTCCTAGCTACTAACCATCTCACCACCACCACTTTCCACAACTATGACATCGACGAGGCCGCCAATTCAATGGCGGCCCGTCTGGTCAGTTCTGACCCTAACCTGTCTGAAAACATGTTTTTCCACACCACTGACGTGATGGATGTGACTACCGAATTGAAAGATTATGATGTTGTTTTCTTAGCTGCCCTTGTTGGTATGGGGAAGGAGGAGAAGATTAGGGTTATTGACCATCTTGCTAAATACATGGCTCCCGGAGCTATATTAATGGTGAGGAGCGCGCATGGCGCTAGGGCTTTTCTTTACCCGGTGGTGGAACCTTGTGATCTTAAAGGTTTTGAGGTTCATTCGGTGTTTCATCCGACTGATGAGGTCATAAATTCAGTGGTGATTGCGAGGAAGTTTTCGGTGGTCGGAAACCTAATTCTGCCTTGCAAGTGTTCTGATCAGGTGCAAGGGATCAACCCTCTTAGCCAGATGAACATGATTGAGGAATTGGCTGTTCATGAAGAGCATCTCTCATGAATACACTCTATGCATGGTCATCTTTTATTTCCCATTTTATGATATATTTATCCAACTACTAGCAGTTATGGTGCAGATCATGATCATATGGAAATTGGATCCATTTTGATATGATCATATGGATGTTTTTCTGGTGCAAGTCTAACTTCTTTCTAGTGTTCTTGCGGTAAGTATGTTGGGGGGTTTTAGCCCTTTTTGTGTCTTCGTCACTTCTTGGTTTCACTATGTGGAATAAAAGGGACCTTTTCAATTCACATGATGTTTTGAATTTCTGTTTTCTCCTATTGTAAGCACCCGTTGGTTGTCAAGCTTATAAGTTTCTAAATCCTGGAATTAAATTTATAAAAAGTGACATTTGACTAAACATATGAATTTATTTGTTTAGGCTCTTTAACCATGAAAGGGACTGCAAAAGAAAATATAAATATGATGCCACTGGAAAACAAAGATACGCTACTGTCACAAAATTGTGGTCTGGCAAGTTGCGAAGACTATAATTAACAGAATAGCACAATGTGTGATCGATATAATTTTTCCATGTCGTTGTCTTTTTTTATCTTTTCGTCAAGTGGATTATCACTAAAGGACCTTCTTTTTGCATATATTCTCTGTATTCCTACTTTCTATTGAATTTTGTCGTATTGCTGGTTGTTCCACTTCCACCAATATCTTCGGCTATATTTCAATTATAGAAACTCGAATTAAAGTGCAGCAGTTTATTGGTTCGGATGAAAGTGGATGAAAAAAAGCCGTAATATTGAAGGTTCTGCACCTCATAGAGTGATAAACCTTCAAGGAGTAGGTTGGTTCCAATGTGTTCCGCGCTGATTCAACTAAAAATTTGTGTTTGAACAAATTTCTACTTGTATCCTGGCTTGGGTTTGAGGATTTGTCAAAACCCGGGAATGAGAGTTTTCATATGTTTTCTTTGGCTTCTCCTAGACTCAACTGAACAAGCGTAGTACATGGATCAGTTTCCTTCAGTTGCGTATTTCCAAAGTTATCTTCTCACTTAGTTCTCCCCCATAAGACATAAGGCTGCAAGCTTCCGACCCTATTGATATTTCATACTGTATATATTTGGTCATCTTGTTGTCCTAAAAGTGAAGTACCAGAGGGCCCCCAAGTCGCAAATGAGGGCTAACTCATTGGCAGAGCATTTGTAGTCCAAGCATGAGGTTTGAAGTTCGAACCTGCTTATTAGTATGGTAGATTATGATTTCTTATAATGGAAGTTCTATGGTATACCGCGAAAGAAAAGGCTCCTAAGTCTCAACTTCATCTGTCCTCAGATTTACACCAACCAATGTCATCTGTATCTAAACTTTTCTTGATTGGCTCAAAACCCTTCACAGAATGAATATGCTCCAAAGTGAAATTTGAGACTTCGTCACAGACCTTGTTTGAGACAGTACCTAAGAGAAGAACATGAAAAAAACAGACCCCTAAAAGGTGTTTTTCTATTCATCAGAATCATATTTGTATCTGGGCATCTTGTAATTGCAATGAGAGAAAAAACAGCGCAAACATACGACTCGACTTATTGCAAGTCCTAGAAGTGAAAGATGTCTATAGATACGATGAACTCCTCACATACGACTAAAACCAGCCTTCAAGTAAACCTAAAGACACACACATGTACCTCAGTGCAAGGGAAAAGCTGCCTTTATTCACTTCAAAATGTACATATATATAATTAAGCTTTATATATCTATGGATTATTTGATCGATAAATAATATTACAGAACTTAAGAGTTTCAGCTGAAAAGAGAGTACGTACTTTGAGCAAACCTAGTTATTTGTATAGACGTTGAAGTTTCCAGAACCTCCTGCTTGAGTGCAGCCATCAACACCGTCCATGAGAGCATACCTCATGTCTTCTGCAGGTTTCCAGTGCCTCTTTCTCTGGTTAATGAACCAATTACTTATCTGTTTTTGGTCTAACCCAGTCACCTCGGACAAGTTTGCTTTCTCCTCTTCCTGCACACAATTCTCTCTTATCATTAAAGAGCAAAGGATGAAAAAGAACTTGGGTCCTACGCTTTCTGTCACCAAGATTTTCTTTTGCGATGTCCATTCAAGAAAAAAACAGTTCATCGTGATGTATCTGGACGAGAGCATCCAAAATAAAATCAGTTTAAACATGAGCTGATTTCCTTGGGGTAAAAAGGTGGAGACAGCCACCCTAGCTGCCCCTCTAGCACCCCCCCCCCCCCCCCCCCACAAAAAAAAAAAAAAAAAAAAAAAAAACCACTAGAAAGAGGTAAATCAGGTACACAACGGCCTCTTAGTGGGGGAGGGCCAGTGCATAGTGCCCACAAAGACCCCACCTGTTAAGGTTGGAACTACCACGTTGCGGCTGTCATGACCTTGCACCTTGGAACAAATCTGCCCCACTGAGTACCAGGTGTGCTACGCCCTATGCAAGTTGGCCCTGCAGGCATGAACTAATTTCCTATCGATAGCACTAGAATGCAAAAGAGAAGTCCTACAGTTCTCACAGAGAGAATGTAGGCATAAATCTATAATGTTATGGAGATGCAAACCAAATCTCATAACTAATAGAGTCCTCAACAATGATAAGAAATGGAATGCGAATATCATTTATGTGTAAGTACTCCAGCACTTCTCCCATAGGACTATAATTGTAATGTGGCTCTTGAAAATTCAGATATCTACGACTCTGCTCAACTAAACAAGCATTTTCACAGTTTAACCAGGGTCTGCTACATGGATCAAATTTCTTCAATTCTATCTTTTCAAATACATTCACTCACTTGGGTTTGAATCACATAACACTGTATTTACTTTTTACCCATCAGCCATAGAGTATACTGATACAAGCTCTCTGCTCTAATTTTCAGCAAATGGTTGTGAGCTTCTGTTAATTCCATTTGATATTGGGAGAGATTGCCCATCATCAAAACTAATTCTAGTCTTGATTTGATCAGAGCAATTAGCATAAAACCAAATCTCACCAACTAAAGAATGTGATAAGTATCCTAGATAAACAATCCGTATTATTAGTAAATTGAGATGGTAATCGAGATTTACCGTTGGATATGGCCATCTGTGATGTGTGTTCCACCAGTCTATCAGCACTAGCCTAGCCTCCTTTGGTAGCTTCCCCTTCTTCCTCTTTTTCAAAAATTCCTTCCTCAAATTACCAAGATAGCCACTGTACTTGCGTAACAGCATCCCTTTCAGCTCTTGTTCTCCTGCAAGGGTATCAGATGATTCTTCATTTGCGGCTGTTTCGACCTCTCCACAGCTCAAATCATCTTCCGAAGAACCAGGTGCTTCATCTGGAAAACACAAAAAGCTACAAAGGATTATTCATTTGTCACTTTTCCAGTATTTGGTTTCTTTTCCTCTGTTCCTCATATGCAAAAGACTTTAGCTTCAAATTTCAAAGTTTTGCAAGTCTGCTTAACCAGGGTAAGTATAATTCAACAAATAACAATCCAAAACGCAAGTTCAGTCTTCGTGATGTGAAACATGATTCTCTGGAAACTCCATCTCTTCAAGTTAGTTTTTGCTGTGGGAGTAATGGGCTCCGTAGTCTGTCAGCCTTATGCAGCACTAAATATGTGTCATGTTTAACTTTGCACAATTTTTAACTTGTAAGATTTACAATAGTGTCAATTGTCTTATGTGGTACTACTATGGGGAAGTGAAAAAACAAGAATTTATATAGAAATATGGAAAAAAGTAAAGTGAAAGTGTTCAACTTTTTCAGTCAGTTAACAAATGTTTTGGGACGCATACTTTAGGAAAGATTGACAGTTAAAGCGGGTCAGAAGGGGTACTACAACAAAGCTTCATCCCACCTGACACCCGACATACCTTGACAGATCAGGTACTCACTATCCTCACATTTTAGTACATTCTTGGAGTTGGATTGTACTGAGCATACTCACAATGCCACATTTAGCGCTATCAATCCTAATTCAATGGTGAAAGTTTCAAGCAATATCTTGCTTTACTTTGAATAAGTAAAGACCTACATCACCTAAAACGCCGCCTCTATCACTCCTAGATCGCGCTCCCGCAATTTTGCACCAATCTGGATGATCTTTGACGATTTTTGCACCAATCCGAACAAAAAAAGTGGTCCATAAAATTTAGAACACGAATTCTCGGGTTAACTGGCCATTTGTGGGAATGTTCAAAAGTTTGGACTGTATTCATAAATGGGCCTAAATGGCCAAGTCTAGTTGTAGCCCAATAGATGGAAACTAAATAAGTATGCCCACCCTGAGTGGAGCAGACCATATAAAAAGGTTAGGTATGATTGGTGAAAAAATGTTTAAGTCCAAAAGTTTAATAAAAGCTTAAAAAACTCAACTTTTTCAAGACTCAATTTTAACCCTATAAACTTATTCTCTGCTTATAAGTTCGTACCAAACACTACTTATAAGTTGGCTTCAACTTATAATCCAAAACTAACTTATAAAATGATTATAAGTCATACCAAACTTTCCCTAGAAGTACGACTTATTTGGGAGGTATGAATGCAACTCCCACTTAACAAACCGATGTGGGACTGTAAAACTTCTCCACCTTCATAAGCTCCGAGCTTGGAGTTCATATTTCTGTACCAATGTAGGACAGTGTGCTTTGACATTCTACAAGCCATTTGTTAGTTTTAGTTTAATCATCTTTCACAAAAAGTAAAACTGCTGAGTGAAAAGAAAAAACAAAAAAAATGCTTGAACAGAACTAACTAGAAAGCCTGTTGCAAATGGACACAATGATTATCTCTCCTTTTCTCCGTAATCCATCTGGTTGTCCAGGACTTACAAACAACTTGATGGAGTTTACTCTTCACATGCTTGATCTTCATACTAGGGTGACAGAATCATTTGCTGCATCAATATTTCAAATATGCAAGTTTACAAACCCAAATCTCGTTATTTTCACCTTATAGTTTCCTATTTTGTCTGATTCTTTATAAAACTACAATAAATATACACTATAAAATCAGTGCTTTCGCAGCGCTCTCAAATGTAATAATTCTAAGATTGGATACTTTCCCGCTGCAGGGGACCTAGGTAAAGACTCGTTTTGTCCAATTCACGCCTTTGGCAGTACAATTCTCTCTGGACAAACTTTGTTGGGACTTTTGTATGGGCAAATACAAGTAGTACCATCACCTGACTGATGGTTAAACTGAGCTAAATTGTTCTTCTAGATCTATCCTTTCTGGTCTCATTCCATATTCCAAATTCCGCGACAGGAAAACACTGTCCCCCGTTCATCCTCTTTCATTCATACGTGTCTGAGCCCAGAGTCAAATGTGTAGAATTATGGTTTAGTGATAATTTGAAACATAAGCGAAAAAACTTTCTAATGGGGTTCTTCTAGAGCACATAAACAGAAGAAATTCGGCAACTTTACTATTCAGAAAACTCTCTCATGTGAAGAATAGTGAGCAAAAACAATTAGATCAGCCAATTTATTATTTGACGAGTGAAGATATCATTTGGGTGTATAATATTAGCAAAATGAAGTGCTCATTTGTCCCATTTTATATGTTCAACTTTCTAGTCAGGGGTGTCCCAAAATATGACACCTCACTCAACAATTACTTGCTTTTCTCACTTTACATTGTCCATACATTTTTTCTATAATCTCCATACTTTTTAATCAAATTCTTATGTTTTTTTCACTTCTGAACAGAAGTATAACATACTACTACGACAAATGAATAGTTTGTGACTATACAAAGTCAAGGCATATTTTCAACCCACAAGCCAAGTCAAATATGATACCCAAAATGGGACATGAGGAGTACAAAAAGGACAATGGTTCCCATGCAAGTTACTCATTTCATCCCTAAATTAGAATTCATCTTTTTCCCTTTTAGGTTGTCCCAAATTAAAGCTCGTCTATTTACCAAAACAACTAGGTGATTTACTGCTCATGGGAATTGATGTGTTTAAATTTTGAACCGTTGGATTGAATTTGTTACACCATTCGATGTTGAGCCACCTACCCTTCGCCCCACCCCCATCAGCAATCATCTCCAACTCTCTCTCTCTCTCTCCCACCTCCCAACGGGAAGGGCTATCCCTAGTTTTTATTATAGATGTAGATGACATCTCTCGTGGAATTGGAGAAAATATGGATATTATAGTTAAATGATATAAAAAAAGTTAGTGAAAATGCAACGATGGTAGGTCCATTTGAAAGTTGGATTCTCAAATTGAGTTTTATTTGGAACGGGGGAGTAAAATACTAATCCCCAATCTTGTAAGTTTGCTTGTACATAGCTATCTTCAGTGCAAGTATCATTGCAATGTTACCTACTGAGAGAAAAAGAAAACTGCACAAAAATGGAAGGGGAAGGAATAACAACGGAAATAACACAATCAAGCACTAGCTATAACACTCTCCTTAGTCATTCAATCACGCGAAGAATGGTGCTTAAAGGATACAGCAGGAAGAGTTCTGTTCAGGGAAACATTCCCACTCAAAATCAAACGGCACATATGTGTGTGTGTGTCAATTCATCTTATTCAAGTCTTGTTGGAAAAAAGATTGACTAATTTAGTGTAAATCTTAAAACTTATATGGCTCTCAGCTCGAATTATTTAAACGTGAACTTATTTTCTATTAACATATGCCTCCACTACTACATTATTATATTCACCACTCTATCTCTCGTACTCGTACGAATCCGGATTATATGTATCTTTAGTGTGTATCATTCTCTGTATCCCTACTATGATTACAACATTTGTGAAATAGTATTGGCTAAAAATGGTTTCCCGCACAAGTTCTACTCCAACTTCCTTCATTTTCCAGTGAAGAAATATTGGGTCAACGCAAACTAACCTTACTGCGTAATTGCACCATAAGTCGTCTACAGGAAGGCCAATGATCCGAGTCCGAGTAATTATTATTAATTTGATCCAAAATTTAATGTGATGCCCTAACTCATACATAGTCTGTCACTGATTCTCCTTAGTAGACATTCAGTGACTGATCATATAATAGTTTATATTTGACCTGCCAGATTTGCATATACTAAACTGAAATAACACACACTTTATGCAACAATTATACTAATAATAATACATGTAATTAGCATTATAATAATATGAAAGAAAGATAAAGGAATACTCCAACAACTCTTGTTACCAGATTGGTATGTCAAAGAGTCTTTGCAGAGGTCAGTAAGCTCCGACTCCATGTGAATGAAGAATCTGGTGGCCTCATCAAACACCTCCATCAACTCCGCCTTCAACTTTAGCAACACCTCACAGTACACTTCCTTCACGGAGCAAAATCATTAGCTATACACACACATTCATCTCAGCATAAAATTACGAAATTACCATGAATTTATCGAGTTCCGGATCGTCTCCGATTTTTCCGCTGCAACTAGTAACAGCAGCAACGCCGCTCTCCGTCATGATCTCGCACATCTCCGGCGGTGCTCCGATCTGCGAACGAAAGAAACAACCGTCAACAACAGTAACGCAAATTGCTGATTAGGAAGACATAATTTACATCTCCGGCCATCACCTTTCTGCATTCGGCGCAAGCAGAGAGTAAATCCGGATAAAGTGGATGGTTCGCGATCTGCTTCTTCACCAGATCCAACTCCTCCGCTTCCTCCTCCTCCTCCACGGCGGCGACGTCGTCGGAGGCGGCGGAAGAGCGGAAGGTGTTGTACATATCGTCTTCGAGATCCGAACGAGAGGTCTAGGCTTTTATCAGAGCATCCTCATATGAAAAATCGTCGGATTGAAGTTCAATTCGGAATTGACGAAGTGCGGCGACGGAGGGAGAGATTTGAGGTTGATAAATCGGCTATGGAGAGAGAGCACAGAAAGTACCTGAATTGATTGGACAGGCACCTGAAGGAAAAGGACGGGACGGGAACAGAGTAGGCGTTGGTGAACAGTGGAGAGGAAAACTATGGTGATGGTGATGGAAGGAGAAGAGAGAGGAGATGTTTCGGAAAAGAACGCTGCAGGCAAGTGCACGTTCTCGCACGCTTCCCTCTCTGCAAAAACCGTAACAAACCAAAATCTCACTCTGATGACGAGTCACACCACCCTTTCCTCATGCCCCCTTTCACTCGTGTACTTTTGTGGGGGCACTGCCCGTATTTCTAGAATCCAAGTCTTTAGGGCCTTTTTTAGGAAAGAGAGAGAAGAAAATCAGTAATACATCCTCGAGTGATAAGGGCCTAATCTCATGCGTCAACAATGCGGGCCGGGTCGGGTTGAAGGGGGGCTGTTCGAGAGGGGGGGGGGGGGGGGGGGGGTCGGTTTGAGAGGTTGGAAAACTTGAACCCCGCTGATCCCGGGCCCTAAATCCAGCGGGATGCGGGGTTAGGGGTTGAGAGTGCCGAAGGAGCCTGTGGGAGGGGGGTGTGAGTCGCCAGTGAGAGCTGGCCGGGTCAATTTATGTACAAGTCGAACTGCACCGGGGTGGCAGTCGGGATAATGGTTAGGGGTTGGGCCGGTTCAGGTGTTGGAGGGGGCCATGTTGGATCCAGGTTTGGCTCATTTTAGTGCGAGTTGGGCCCGTTTCTAGCCTTGGTCGGCCCCCTTGACACTTTGAGAGTGATCCCTACAACTTTATCAAACATGAATATTATGATTGAACGTGAAAACACAATATAAACCATAACTGCAAAATCATAATAAATTTGATGCAACTCTGGTCGATTTTTCATGAGGTATAACTATATATACCGATTAACTTCGTCAACAGAGACAACAATATATCTAGAACCACCCACCGTAGTCTGGGGAGAAGGTCCCCAAAGATCAGAGTGTACTAGATCAAAATGTACCGAAAACGAGGATGTATAGTATGGGAAAGGCAATGCATGTTGCTTAGCCAATTGACATGGCTTACAATCGACATGATCGTCATCTACATAACCAAATTTACCGCTCGAGACAAGAAAACGAACGCAACCAATATAAGCATGACCTAGTCAAGAATGTCATGGGCTAAGGGAGGAAGATACTAATGAAGTCACAGAAGCAACTGAAATGCGAAATGGAAGGGTCATACTTGTCAGCTCAAATAGATGTCCAACTTTACGGCCAACACTGAGTATCATCCCCGTCTGACAACCCTGCACACGACACCCACTAGAGAAAAATATGACCTCCAAGCTAAGATCACAAATTTTCCCAACAGATACAAGATTCATTGTGAGATCAAGAACTAAAATGTGTCATGCAATGATAAATTATCTTGTGAAACATGTCCATCATGAGTAACTTGCGTACGAGATCCATCAGCAGTGTGAATAGTCGGTATAATAGATGCATCACGTAGAATACTAAATATCTCAGCATTATAAGTCATATGTTTGCAGCATACAAAAAGAAGTCGAATTAAGAATTGTGACCAACTTGGAAGCTGTAAAGTATCAGGATGAGAGACGGTACTATCAGTCTTGGACCACGATTAGGATGCTGAGGAGAATCAGATAGCTAGGTTGTGACATGACTTCATTTGTCCATAGAATTGTCAATGAAAATTTAAAATGTAATGCCCCTATATTTTAATAGGGTATTTGGAGTATTATTCGTAAGTTTGGGATTAGAATCATTCTTTCCTAAACAGGGGGTATGCATTTGTAGTTTTCTTAAATTAGGTGTGGGGGGTTAAAGTGTATTTTCCTTAAACTTTGGTGGAGAACTCACATGTACCTTCTCCTTCTCGCTCTAACGGAAAAACGTTGGTGAACTCCGATTCTCCCTCAACGTTTCTCAGCTTTCTCACCACGAATTCACCCACGTTCTCCCTCAATTCCACCATCAGTCAACATAAATCAACCCAACTCTCTCTCGTCATTCCATCTCAACAACACTCTCTATTGCCGAAGCTAAACATCAACCCATTGCTCTGTTTTTCCAGAACCACCGCCAACGCCACCACCTCAGCTCCGTTCAAGTTTCGGCGAAACCCACCTGCCACCCAAGCTCGCCTCTTACCTCTCTTCCTCCCGACAAAAGAGCATAACCAACGGAGCCATCGCCGGCTCTGTTTTTGCTCAGACCCGGACCCGAAGGCGGAACCCGTCAATTCCTCGGCCATTCTCCTTCGTTCCCTCTGCTCCGTCCGACTTCTTCACTCTCTACCGCTTCTTTCTGCTCCGGCGACCACCAAGGCAACCGTGACCACAGTAACAGTGGCAGTCGTCTTCTTCGATTTCGGCTTCGCCTCCTCCAATCGGTAAACACCAAGACCCCAACTTTTGAATTCTTATTCCATTCAATTGCATCATTTAGCCTTTAAAGCTCTGTAAACATTGATCATGTATGCTAATCTTGGTAGTTTTGGTGAGAATCACCTTTATGTGAATCGTGGGTTTGGGGTCACTGTAAATGACTTGGGATTGGGGGTAGTTTTGTATCATCTAAAATCTGTGGGATGTTTGTGCACTTTCAGAAACTTTGGGGGGAGGCCTTGGTTATTTACTATAAACTGTTTTCTTTATATGGATATTTTATATCTATAATTAGTGTTTGTTTATTAAATAGTGATTCTAATTATTTAGTTTCTTTAACATGAAATTAAATATAAATTTTGTATAGTATAATTTTATAAGAAGAGTCTTATTAATAAAGATAAATAGTTGTTGCTATATAAAATTTGTGTTCGTAATATCTAGATAAAACATCATTGTGTTTATTTTAAGATTCTTCTTTATAAAATATATATTGTTTATAATTATATAATTACTCTTTTATTAGTTATATTAACTTTCTTTAAAACTAGTATATTTTCGATATATTTACTCGTTGCTTAAATAATTAGTTGTCAATAGATTTTAAGATATAGTTAATTAGTTAAAAGTTTGTTCCTATTATTTTTGTTATTATTACTGTTATTATTTTTCTTTAATGTCACAACTTTATAAATTATTATGCTTTTCTAATATTAGAGTCGTGTAAATGGAATTGGGAACTTGTTGGGGAATTTGAATTGCATTTGCATATAGGGCATTGTATTTACTTTTGTCGTGTAAATGAATATGTATTAATATTAGGATTATGTGATAATTGTAGATTCCGAGTTAGTAGACGATCAGTTCTTTGACGGTCCGTGCTACGAGTACTAGTTTACGTGCTTGCTTGTGTGTGTGGAGCTTTCTTCAATCCAAGTCTATATGCACAATATCTTAACTGTCAAAGTGTGTTTGGCGTGTCTTATTTCCAAAGTTATAAATTGTTACTCCTCCGGTAAATACATGGTTACGCGAGATTTGAAACTAAAGCTCTGGCATGTCTAAATCGATGAAAGTACGATAATATAATTAGGACGATGTGCAGAGGATGTGCGTGAAGGCTACGGGCGGGGACACATGTGCGTTGATTCTCTTTTAGGGTACATACCCATTAATTTTATCGTGGAATCTATGAGTACTACATATGCATGTTCAGGTCATGACAGTATAGGGGTATCGACACTTAAGGTCTCATTAGAATGGTTAGGGGGGAATAGCGAAGGGCTATCTACTAACTTCCGGGAAGAAATTGGTATATTCCAAGAATGCACCCCTATTATTATGATTTATTTCATCGTGACCTCTCTGTCCACATCGTACATGTTGGGGCTCGTAGGCTACGCCTCAACCAAACTAAACACTAAACACTAAAATCTGAATCTTGGTTACTGTTTATATATGCTCGAAATCTCTTCTGCTTTGGGTTACTATCACTGAGTTTATCAATTACTCATTGTCATCTTTTAAGTGGAATTTTATCAAATCGTGTGTTATCTTTAGTCAAAACTCTTGTTTACCTATTGTGGTATTTACTTACTCATTTTGTACTAATTAAAATTTTCCTGCGGTCAGCTGTGTGTATTTTAAAACCCGCAGGTTGGCATTGAGGTGCGGGAAATGCGCACATGAAGCTTAGGGATTTAGTAGTAAATAAAGTTTAGTTCTAGTGTTATCATTTAGTTTGTTAGTAAATGTTTATTTCTTTGTTTCCAAACGCTTTGGAGGGTTTTCTCCTTCTATTTATGAACAATTTACTTGGAATTTTGGTTGAGTTGTACTAGCTGTGAACCGTGATCCTTCGGGCTGTTTCATAAAAGCCCATGTCCACTCATGACAATATGAGCAAAAATCGTCGTTACGAGAGAACTTTTTGTAAAAAGCCATTGATGAACACCGTAAATGAATCACGCACCAAAAAATGAGAGCTTTGAGTCGAGAGGTACTAGAAACCACCTTAATTAGCAACTTGTAGCACTTTAATGAAACGAGGGGTTAAATTTTAAATTAACCCAAACTGAGGGTGCTAGTTACTCATAAAAGTTACCATTCGTTGTAGCAATTTTTTTTTTTTTGATGAAAGAGTCATCATGCATAGAAAGAGAAAGATCAAGGAGTACAACATAAAGTCTGCTACAACGAGAGCACAAAGACTGCTACAACAAGAACATAAGGGGCATACCCCTCAGCAAACAGCAATAGCAGCTAAAACTACAGTACATAAAGGGTACTACAAAAGTACAAACAAGAAACAGCAAGAGAACTACAAAGAACAAAAAAGAGAGCAGCTAAATCGGATGATCATCCAGGAGAGAGTTCCTAGCAGCTTTATGCGCTTTCACAACCATAGATCGATTGACCTTAGCTAAACCGCAGAACAAAAGATGTTGTGAAATAACCCTGATCCTTTTGACAATAGGATCATCCTGAACGGGAGGGATGGAATGTCCCTGGAGAAAAGATAAAACAGCAAAACAGTCAGTATAAATATTAATAGACATGATATTATGATGAATAGCAAATTTGATGGCATGCTCAATGGCAAGGAGTTCAGCTTGCTGGGCACTCGTCGCATAACATTTTTTCCCGATGATCCAAGGGGAACCATCCATTCCTGTAGTGTGAAGACCAATACTGGAATGATATAAACTGGGATTCCACGCTCCATCCACAAAGATATCCAGAGGAAAGTTTTGTTCACTTCCCTCCCCATTATTCACAAGCACAAAAGAGTGGTCACAGTGGTTATGTTGGCCAACACGAACGGGAAGAGAGAGTGGAAGCTCCCTGTTTTCCATGAGAGCCCATTCATGATCCATCAAGATTGTAATAGCTTCGATCGAGAAGCCCTTGTTCCCGAAGACTAAACCGCAGCGCCCTCTCCAGATACTCCAAAGGGTGTGGATAGCCCGAATGTTCTTAGAGAGGACAATATTCCATAACTTTTCATCGAAGGTTTTGCCTGGAGAGGGATCAAAGATATCAGACCGCCAAAGAGGAATGACAGCTGGACAATCAAAGAAAAGGTGGTCAAGAGTTTCCTTCTCAGCTTCACATAGGACACAAGTACTAGAGCTGAAGCAGAATCTGCTGCAGAGGAGAGCTCTCGTCGGAAGCTTCTGATGAGCACATTTCCACATGAAAGTTTTCCACTTCTCAGGGATTTTGAGTCCCCAGATCTTCCCCCAGTTTTGTTCGTGCATCTGGGGCCAAAGATCAAGAATGAAGTGGCCTGCTGGGGAAAGATGGACAAGGTTGTTTTCCTGGATGAAATTGTAACCCGACTTTGTACTGTAGTTTCCTGATCTTGTGAAAGGCCAGATAATTCTATCACTTTCCGGGAACAAAGGGAGCTGGATAGACAGAATTTTGAAGGCGATAAAGTCCGGAACCTTTTCTCTAATGGCATCAGCCTTCCAGGATTGCTTATAATCCCTTTTTTCAATCCAATCACAAACCCTCATCTCTGAGTTGAGACCCAGGGTGCCAAAGGTTTTAGCCAGCGGGTCTTTTAAGCCAGGGATCCACCTGTCATGCAGGACATTGACACTGCTTCCATCTCCAATATGCCATCTGAATCCTTTTTTGACAAGGTTCCTACCAAAGATGACGCTTTTCCAGGCCCAAGAAGCATTGCTGGGACACTCAAAGTCCAGAAAAAAAAATTTCCTGCAGTATCTGTGGAGCAAAATCTTTGAAACAAGCAGATTAGGATAATTTAGAATTCTCCAGGCTTTGTTGGCTAGGAGAGCTTGATTCATCCAATTGATGTTTCTAAGCCCTAGACCTCCTCTGGATTTAGAAAGGCTAAGAGTACAATCAGGGATGAGGCGGAGGGGATTAGACTTATCTGGGTTCCACCAGAACTTCAGGATTTGGTTTGAGATTTCATTGTTAAGGGTAGAAGGAAGCTTAAAGGATGAGCACACGTAAGAGGGAAGGGCTGTTAGGACCGCTTTGGAGAGGGTAAGTCTCCCAGCATCACTAAGATATTTACCTTTCCACCCTTCAAGCTTTGAGTAGACAGCTTCCCTGGTGAAACGAAAGATGTCTTTTTTCTTGTTACCTTTAACAATAGGCAGGCCCAGGTAGGAGGAACCACACTGTTCAATTCTCACGTTAAGAAAGTTACTAAAAATATCCCCGAGCCCATCCGGGATGTTTGGACTTAGGGTGAGAGAGGATTTAGTCTTATTAATGTCTTGACCCGACACTTTACAGAAAGCGTCCAAAGTGGAGCTAAGAGCAGCACAGCTGGAGAGAGAGGGTTGAAAGAAAATGAGACAATCATCAGCAAAAAATAAGTGTGACAGCTTGGGACCCCCCCTGCTAAGACTAACACCAAGACATAAACCTTTAGAGTTCAGGTTTTTAAGAGAGACCGAGAGGGCTTCCAAAAAGATTATGAAAAGATAAGGGGAGAGTGGGTCTCCTTGTCTAAGGCCAGCTTTAGGGAAGATCCTCTTCCCCGGGGTTCCATTGATAAGGGCAGATAAGGAGACAGTGGTGACACATTGCATAAGGAGATTTACCCATTTAACGGGGAAACCCACACGCCGAAGAACTTTCTCCAAAAAATGCCAGTTAACCCTATCAAAAGCTTTGCTCATGTCAAGTTTAAGGGCTCCAAGATGAGTATTACCGCTGTTATTGTTCTTGATCTTAGCAAAGAACCCATTAGCAATCAGGGTACTATCAGAAATAAGACGGCCAGGAACAAAGGCGTTCTGCTCCTCAGAGATGATGAAGGGAAGAATCAACTTGATTCTATAGCAAGAACTTTGGCAATAATTTTGTAGATGGAAGAGCAGAGGCTGATAGGCCTAAGATCACTGGGGTACTCAGGAGTATTGGTCTTTGGAATAAGAGCAATAAACGAGTAATTGAATTCTTTAAGAAGAAAGCCTCTAGAAAGAAAGGAGAGAACCACTTCTTCCACTGATTGCCAATTATGTCCCAGCTTTTGTGGAAGAATATTCCTGGAAGCCCATCCGGACCAGGAGACTTGTAGGGCCCAAGAGAGAAGACTGCCTCCTTAATTTCCTCCGAGGTGAAGGGTTTGTTAAGGATATCCATGCAGTGATCATCAAGGACCGGGAATGGAAGGTTCCATCCTTCCCACTTGTCAATATCCTCTTTTGAGATACTAGAGGCCTGGAGGAAAATTGATTCAAAGTGACCAGAAATGAGGTTTGAGAGCCCATCAGGGTCATTGATCCAATCTCCAGAAGAGTTTTTAAGCCCCTCGATTCTGTTCCTGGCCACTCTCTTCTTACAGGTTTTATGGAAGAAGCGGGTGTTCCTATCCCCTTCTCTCAGCCATTTAACTTTGGCTCTTTGAGCCCAGAGAGTTTCTTCTTGAGAGAGAAGGTCATTCAATTCTAAACGAAGTTTCCTCTCAACAGGAATCTGGCTGGACCTACACAAGGAAGCTTGGAGAGTTTCCAGGTTATTTTGAGCTGAAGAAATTCTTTGAGATAAGGACCCGACACCTCTTTTCCTCCAGGCATTGAGATTGTTTTTCAGGGTTTTGCACTTGGCCGCGAAACAGAAAGCAGAAGAGCCAAAGAAATTCTGTTGCCAAGTAGATTTGACAATATTGATACATTCAGGATAGCGAAGCCAAAAAGCTTCAAAGTGGAAACGACGAGGTTTGGGTCGGGAGGAACTACGTATATGGAAGATACATGGGCCGTGGTCCGAACCCATAACCGGAAGATTGTGAAGGAATGATCCTTGAAATTTGAGAGCCCAGTCCGGATTGTGGAAACCCCTGTCAAGTCTTTCAAAAGTTGTGAACGGAGCTGGCCTGTTATTAGTCCAAGTGAAGTGCGGGCCAAAAGACTTGATTTCCGAGAGATTTAAATTTCCCAGAAATATTCTAAAGTCTTTTAAACCGAAAATCCATCTATCTTTTCTGCACCACTTATCCCTGGGATGGAGAACTTGATTAAAGTCCCCAATGCAGAGAAGAGGGCCATTAAGCCTATTGAGGTGAGACTCTATTTCATTCCAAGTTTCTTTTCTTTTATCATGATAGGGAGAGCCACATATACACGCAAGAAAGAAAGATCCTAACTCACAGTTAACCGAGAAAAGGATAAGGTTTTTGGAAGCAATGAGAGGGGAGACCTTAATATTACTCTTCCAACCAACACAAATACCACCCGCAAGCCCAATAGAGCTAACACCACACGAGGAAGGGAATCCCCATGATCTAAGGAAAGCACTACATTCAGTCATAGAACATTTGGTTTCGGAAAGGAAAAGAAATGACAGTTTGTGATCAATGGCCAATGTATGAGCTGAATGAACTGCCAGAGGGTGACCCAAACTTCTGCAGTTGTCGTGGTTGTTCAAGTACAACCACGGAAACCTTGTTAAAGAGGAGAGAGTACCTTTGCTGGTTTGAGCTCCGGAGAGAGAGAAGGTAAGCATCTTCTTTTTGGCATTCAAAGGTTCGGGTGAGAGATCATCTTCAAGGTCAGAACGATTTCTTTTGTGCGAAGGAGGGGGAGGATTCTTTGGGGGGGAGGGTGGTGGAGAGTCCAGATCCTCCTTCGCCAAGAGAGCCCTAAACTCGTCATCAAACCCATAACGGTTACTAGGACCTCTTCCCCTGCATGGGATGTTAGTCCTAGAAGCCGACGGGTAGCAGCCTAGCGCAGAGCCAAGGAACACCGCACGTTTGAGGGGGTTAAACGTTGGGTTAGGGGCATCGGGCCTTTTCCTTTTCAGTCTAATACCTGGGGTTAGGTTGTCACTCTGATTTGGAGGGGCTGGAAGACAAGGTTGCTGTCTGGGCCTAAAGGTAGAAGGCCAAAGGCCCATGTTGCAAGGTCGGGTGAGAGAGCAAAGTAAAAGAAGAAATGAGAGATAAAAAAGTGGTTCGGCCCACTGGAAATAAAATGAAGGGGGAGGGTCACCGTCCGCGTACAAGGCCAAATAAGGGGGTAGGGGTAAAGAAAAGAAAGAAATAGGCCTACTGATAGCTATACTAAAAAGTTGCATGCAAAATAAAAAAATAAGTAACCTGAAGCAACCATACCCAACGTGAGACACAAGCAAAAGATGTTTAGAGGATAAAGATACAAAAAGATACCAATCAGTAGGATTTGATTTAGCACAAAAAGGGGGATAACTTTTAGAGTAAGACAAGTTATCTAAAAAGTGGAGAGGGAGGTCAGTCAAATCTATATTAAAAGCAACCAAATCACAATTAAATAAATACTTAACCTGGTGAATGGGAATTAAATATTCAATAGGAGTCTTGTAATTGCAAAAAAGAGGAGAGAAGGCATTGATAGTACCGTTCACCAGGCGGCGCTTAGGGCATCTTTCTGAGCATGCACGCGTCTGCACTTCATCGCTTCCCGAGGCCTGCACGCATTCCCACGCGCTTCTCTTCCGTCCACTCCCCTGCCTACCGTTGCTGTCACTTCCACCGGAATGATCACCCTTACCGTCGCCACAAACCACCATAACTTCCGGTGATGACATGCCCGCAACCGGCGCCGCTTCATTACGGCTCATCTTGTTCTTTATAAGTTTGACAACATCCTCCGTGAACTCGTCCTTGTTAGACGAAGAGCTCCAATCCGTGGATTTTGCTTCACTGTTGTTAGACATCACCGGAAGCCAGACGTTGCCATGGCTGTCAACTGTATAGTCCTTTGCCACAGAGCTTGACTTTGTCTCTGAGCTTGTGTCCGAGATAGTGATAAAGTTGGGTTTACTCGTAGCCTCCTCACCTTTCTCGACATTTTGACTTACCCACCCATATTTCATCGTGACAAACCCATACTTTGTTTGAATGACATTTTCAGCAAACAGATGCTTTGATTCTTCATCCGGGGTGGAGGAGGGCTCCGAAGAGGAGGGGGAAGTCCCAAACAAGCTAGCAATCATCTTATTTTTCACCTCGTCATTTTTAACGGCTTCAATCTTGTCATCACCCATAGTTTTGTCCCCATTATCGGATGGTTGTGATGCATTAGCAGCCGGAGCTGCTTCCGAACGTCCAGCAGGCCCTCCCACCTCTTGACCAGGAATGATATTGTTGCACCCTAGCTGGCCTCTGTCCTCGCCATTACGATCTTGATCCATGCTTTCGACAGTCCTCCTGGTATTGGCTCTCAGGTCAGAGGCCAGAGAACGAACCTGTGATGCATCCGTGGGTCTAGGGTTAACCCTTTCGAAGAAGGTGAACCATGCACCATGGTCCCCTTTCCTCACTGTGATGCGGCGAACCGGTCTACCCCATGCAACACGAATTCTCGTAGTCCGGTTCACATTAGAGTTAGTCATGCCGCGCAAAGCCCTTGTGAACAATGGCTGGTTAATGTGACTAACAGTACCGTATCCCAGAGTTTGCTGAACTCTCCCAATCCTTTCTTTGTACCGATTGAAAGCACTCGTTAGAGTATGACGACACCTTCTCTCCGAATGTCCAACACTTCCACACCGAAAGCAGACCCTAAAAACTTTTGAGTAGCTGAAAAGTGCAGTTAACATCTCTCCATCATCCTTCTGGAAACAGCAGCCGGGGATAAGTGGGTCAAAGACATTAACCCTAACCTTTACCCTCATCTTGTCCAGATGCTTCTCATCGATGAAACCTTGAGCAACATGCATTGCTGCTTCACCCTCATTGTTGAGTTCATTATCACCAAACTCCGGCCAGACAACTTCCTCGTCCGCGACTTCGTAATCAATAACCTCTCCCATAACTCTCCCGAGCTTTTGAATAAGAGCATTATTGATGAAATCCATCGGGATTCCCCTTATCTCAACCCATAAGTCATTAAAAGCAAAGTGGTCATCATTAAAGACGGTGTTTGACATCCACTTCCTGATAACGACCAAGGACCCAAGAATGTTCCACGGACCGCCTTCAACAAGATCCTCGTAGTCTTCAATATTTTCAGGCTCAAGAAGGAACATGTGGTCATTCATGAGCTTCACCTTGATCTTCCCAGCAAGCTTCCAAAACTGATTGATAGCAGCCGCCACTGTTTTGCTGTCCCAGACTATGTAGTCCACAAAGAAGGCGACAAGACATCTCTCAAGCTTCATTCTCTTGGGAATGAAAGAGTGGATATCTGGAGTTGGGATTTCAATCAGCTCACAGTGGTGAATGAAGTTGGGATGTTGTGAGGACGGCTGGTAAGTTGTTTGGACCGAGTAATAGTCCGACGGATAGTTTGGGAGCGCCATAGAAACAAAGAAGAGAAAGAGGTTCAAGAGATCTGCTTGAGAGACATGGGAGACAGAGAGATTGGAAGAAGAGAAATCGGAAAGAAACGAGGAGAAGGATAGCGTTGGGAAGGAGGAGAAAGAAAGGAGAAGGGCACAAGGGGGAAACAGGTCACTGGACCCAGTTTCTAGAGAGAGAAACTCCCCCAAAGTAGGGTCTCTTCAAAATAAACAGTAAGAGGAAACAATAATGTGTTGTAGCAATTCAATGCGTAGAGACCTGTACTCGGTCTTGGAAGATTTCTCAAGAACAAACTCAGAGTCGGAAGATTTCTCGAGAAGAAACTCAATTGAATATCCCAAATCGTGTCTCGTCGGGACGAGGCAGAAATGGACCGATTCCCAGAGAGTACACTTGGTGGCTGCATTGGTGAGACGATTGATATTTGCGGCAGAGAATTGGAAAAGCGTGGGAATGCTCAAACTCGTAAAAACTGGCAATGAATTATGACACAAACGGCAAACTGGATAAATAAGCTTCTTTGGAATTTTCATTCTCCACATCTTCTCTAGTAATTTTTTGTTAGCTAGACTAACTGAGGATGACGGATCGCCCTTGAATTTGACTGTTTGTGCTATCTAACGTTATGTGTAACACCCCTATTTTTCAAGCCGACTCTAAGTGCAATATCAAGACTTTGGGGGCAATTTTGTAAATATTTTGTCACGGCTTTAAAGTTGCAATTTTGGAGTGTTAGCAATATTTGGAAGTCGTTAGAATGATTTTGAAGCACTGGAGATGGTCGGGGTGGTTGTGCGATTCTCTGAATTTAAGTAGAAGCTCTAATTCTAGTTGTACCCAAAAAATTTAGAAAACTACACTTTCACCCCCTATGCATGTTGACCATTTGTCATTTCCTCTTGTGAGAGCTTACCACCTACCCCCATGAGGTGGTAGCTTCACAACAACATTTAATCACCTCAATTCAGTTGAGTTATCTCTCCTCTCACCATTCTTTTTTTTTTCCTTTTCTTCTTCTTCATGAACCACCACCAAGACCACCTCTACACCACCCCCTCCCACGGTGGAACCACCAAAACCACAACCTGCCATCACCTCAAGCCAACCTGCTGCTGCTGGGAGTTCGTGAGAACATAGCAACGAAAACCCCCAAATCAATTTTGGCGTTCGTCAAGCTGTGGCTTCGGAAATTCGAGGGTAAGGTCGAAGAACCCTAACCCTTAATTTGTCAAATTCGTCTTCCCCGTTGATATTCAGTTGTAATAAGCCCCATATTCGTGATCTCCATCTCCAGGCGAGCTCAACGACACCAAGAAAACGTTGTAACTCGCCGGATTCGCGACGGGTCGCCGGATTCTGCAGAACCCGTCGTCGGCAAAGCGCGAACCGGCGATTTCTTCGTCGTTTCCAGCGATTATCGCGTCATTGTGATCCCCAGACCTTCTGTAATCACACTAGGACTCTGTAAACAACTCAGAAAGTGATAGGAACGCGTGGAAGTGCCGGTACCGAGCAGCTGGTCGCCGGAATCCACCATGGCCGCCGGTAAGTTCATAGCTCGATTTCAGACCCTTTTCTTTCTTGTTTTGATCGATTTAAAGCATGAGCATGCTCCTAATAATGTCTAGAACACGTTTAGAACATCCAATCATGACTGTAACATCAAATTTGTCAAGATTGATTCGTGCATGTAGAGTTTTCCGACTTGAAAACCTGACCTGTTCGTGGGCCTGTAACTATCTCGATACTTGATGTATTGACCTGATTCTTGTTGCTATGGATTCCCTACATTTAGTAATCCAACTTTCGTGTTGATTTCCTGGTCCAATTCGATCTCTAAACCCCTTGAATTTTTGTTCGAAGTAGCTGCAGTGACATGTTCTTGAGACTCATGCTCTTGATTGCTGCATTTCTTGTCGACTTTGGATACTTGTATCTTCCCCGTTTTTAATCCGTTTGAAGTGATTCTGGACTTTCTGGAAAGCTTAGACTTAGCTCTACAACATCTATTTGAATTCTTGAGCTAATCTTCCCTCTAGCTGGTTTAAATCTGAGCCTAAAGTTGAGAAAAAAATGTTGTGTTCTTCGCTGCCAAGTGCAAAAAAATTATGAAAAGTCATGGTGAAACACCCATTTTCTAACCATTGTATCTTCTTCAAAACTTAATAAAATTTAGATCTGTTTTCTCCTATGTGTAGCTGGTATATAATACTTCAAATCATCGTCTCTGGGTCATGTTCAAATTTCTAACGGATTCCTCAAAAAACGAGCCTAAAGCTACTAGTTTGAGCTCGCGAAGCACTATCGGATTTTCTAAGTATTGAATCGTAATTTTCATCCCACTTTGACTAGCGATATCTCTTTGTATACTTGGAGTTTGTAGGAGTTAAAATATGTTCTGGAATCCTTGAACTATCGTCTTCAAAACCCTATTCTCAGATTTTCAAGTATCCCCCTCAATTGATTACAAATCAGCTCTAAAGTTGACTAGTTGAGTCGATTTTCTTCTATATTTGACTTTTGAATTCGACACTCTAAATGACATTTCTAGCCTTAGTGTTCTTCACGAAACTTGCTCGTATTCATATCCTGAGTCTAAATATCATGTTTGACCGAGTTTGACTTTTCGCAAACCCTAGTTTGACTGAACTGTATAGGAGGGGCAAAATAGTAATTTTACTTAAACTTTGAATTGAGGTTAGTTTAGTAACTTGGAGTTTGTCAGCATGTCTTGTATGCGTTTTTGGAGTACTTGTCTGTAATTCTGGTCTAGGGTTGACCAAGTCAAATGTTGGGTCTTTTTGCAATTTTACGAAACTTTAGGGGCCTAAGTGCAATTTATTGAAAGTTGTAGATTTCGATGCTAAGTACATATGGGAGAGTTTAGAGTCATTCTTACATGTTTTTGGGCCAATATGAGTATAATTTGAGGACCGGGCAACTAGACAGTTTTGGAGTATCAGGGGCATTTTGGTCAAGTTACTTTGCATGACCCGCATTCCATCGCATTATTGCATACAACCTCATATAGAGGGTAAATGCTAATAGACTGTATACTTGAATTGTTTATATCCAGTCGTTGTGCTCGTACCAAGTAGACGTACGTATTTGTGCTGCTGCGTTGACTGTGAGACCCGGATCCAATGTGAGACGAGAGTTGTAGGAGTGCTAGCTTTGCGTTGCGCCTTTCATGGCTCAGATGTAAGTACATATGTACGGCCTTTTCATATCAAAATGTGTGTTTGCGTTTAATGTTCAAATGAATGTTGGTTATATGAAATAGTATGAGAATGCATGTTTTCGACTCGAAAGTTGTTAAACTCTTTTATTTATCTCCTTTGAGAACTCTCGGAAATTACTTGCGAAGTGTTGATATTATGATTCTGGTTATGTGAAAGAGAAGAAATAAAATACCTCTAATAGACTTAGGACGATGTACAGAGTACTGTTATTAATGGGAGGCGTCAAGCGATCCTCCATTTTCTTATGGCTATGACCATTGAAGCAATGCTTCTTATTATTGGATAGAACGTCAATGTTCACAAATCCGCCCCCGATGAGCCAAAATGTATCAAGATATTGAGGCCAAGGGGTTTATAGAGCTATAGAGTGCTACTTATACTTGTAAGGGTCACTACGGTATAGGGGTGTCGACACTTAAGGCCTTTTAGCTAATGTTGTGAGCGGGGTTGACGAATGGGCTCCCTTAACGCTCGGGTGAAATAGGGTTTGACAGACCCTAGAAGGAACCCTTAGTGATTATTTCGTGATCCCTCTGTTTACATCGATCCTGCTGGTGGCTCTTGACACGCCTCAGCTAAATTAAACTGTTGATTGAAGTCGAAATTCAAAATTGGCTACTTATTAATGTTGTTTGTGGCTCTTGATATGCCCTTATTGATTTGAAATGAATTGTAAATCTTGGCTACTCATGAAGTACTATCGTTATCAGTTCAAATGAACTTGTTTACTCTGGATATTTTACCAACAACTCGTGGTTTCTCAATGTTATTAAATTGAGAGGTTTTTGTTACTCGTTTACTTCCAGTTGTTCCAAATTCTCCAACATGATAGCTTTACTATTTAAATCTTCTAATTTGTTTCAACTCATGCTTCCGTGCCACTCGATGCTTTACATGTCGTAGTATGTATTTACTCAGTTTTTACTGATTATTTCTTCAAAACTGCGTCGGCATTTGCCATTTTAAAACCGCAGGTCGTCAATCAAAGAGGGGGATGGGAACGCTGGAACGAGACGAAGAAGTATAGCTTAACTTAGATCACTTAGTAGATCACACACGATTTGTTTTAGATTGTACTTAATATCGAAATTTTGTTATGTACTTTAACCGAAATGTAAATTTAATAGTTAATAATCTACTTTTGGTTGTCGATTGTCTCTTTAACCCTGAACCGAGATCCCGAGATGTTACATTATGACTCTAAGTAGTTTGCATCGTCCGCGTGGTACCATTAAAAGGTGTCTTCTTGTTGTGTTATGTGATTGAACGAATAAATTTTGCATCAACAAGAAACATTAATTGATTTAGACATGCCTCGTTCCATACCCAGTTTTCTGCATATATCAAATAATCAACAGTTGTATTCCCTGCACATTCGGGACTACGCGTAGTCACCTTAAAACTACTACTTCTCTGCAGCAGTTTGTCTTGAAAAAACCTTACTTGCCTACCATTACCGATCCTCCATACCAGACCCGAATTGAGTAGGTCTCTCCCTGCTATAATACGGCATAAGAAACCTGACTGTTCAGTTTGAGCTGCACATTAAGAATTGTGGAGTCCCTGAAATACTTAGCTTTGAATACTCTGCAGACTAAATTGTTAGGAGTACGCAAGGATCGCCAAGTCTGTTTTGAAAATATCGCAACGTTAAAATCATTGAAGTCACAAAAATCGAGCCATCCATCATCTTTTGAAATCTTCATCTTGCCCCATGCATCCTATTGGATCTTCCTTTTTCCTAGTGGTCGCCCCACCAAAATTGCCGAACTAGTCTCTCCGTATCATGGCAAACCTTTATTGGTAATAGAAAATTGCCCACCGCATAATTGGAAATCGCATGTATGGCTGCTTTGATTAACACATCTTTCCCTGTAACGGACAATTCATTCGCCTTCCAGCCTTTGAGTTTTATGCTAATCATCTCTGATTGATAGCCAAAAATTGTAGATATCCTTCTACCAATCGCCGTTGGTAGACCTAGGTAGTTATCATGCTCGTCAGTCAGCTGCACACCACGTAACTGAGTTAAGTCGATCTTCTCCGGTTGATCGATGTTATCTGAGAATACTAATGAAGACTTTTTAGGCTAAAAACCTGACTGGAAGCTGCTTCTTACTTTCGGCAATGGGGATGTTTCGCTCCGGCTGATAGAGAATCGTGTAGCATAGAATGTAGATTTAATAGGTGCAAAGAAGATAGCAGAAAATACATAATTGAGTGTTCACATATATTGTAGAGAGAGAGTTTTGGCTCCACCATGAGGCCGAATTCAGGAAGTAGTTAGGCTACACGTAGGACTCCGGTCCATTGTATCTCTTTCTTTCGTCTCGTGAAGTGAATACAAGATATTGTGTGCTTTCCATCATGGAAGTAGGCAATTTGTCAAACCACGTAAATTGTGTGTCCGTGTTCTTTATCATTCCAAGGTCTCTATTTGTTGAATATGCAACAACGCTTCCGTCATGCACAACACAAATTATCACAATTTTAATTTTTGGCAAGAACTTTTTAGTTGCTGCATTTAGACAAATGCAATACACTATTTATAATATGGGGCACAAAATACTACAATGTCATATTTACAAAGTGAGAAAGATGGTTGAAGTAAATCTTTGACTCCACCAAAAAGGAGAATTATTTCCCACCACTGGGTTGGTTTTAAACCTGTCAAGTTCAATGCTTAATCAATTACTTTTATTTTTACTTTTTAGGGGGAATTACGTTTTTTTAGGAAATACTTAATGAAATGCTTAACTAAAGCTTTAGGATTTTAAATACTTTTATTACAACATGTGTTGTAAATGAAAAACAAAGAGCATATTACAGTTGTGTTTATACTTTATACTATATGACCCCGGTGAAGCAGGTTTTAAATATTTTCAAAGCTCGAACACAAGGTAACTCAACTACACTCCAAGATAATTTGCTAGCACTATTTTGCTTAAAGTGTAGA
This sequence comes from Linanthus parryae, assembly GCA_023055425.1. Lineage (NCBI taxonomy): Eukaryota > Viridiplantae > Streptophyta > Magnoliopsida > Ericales > Polemoniaceae > Linanthus > Linanthus parryae. Next base: position 9,494,185 of record JALGPY010000002.1, read on the forward strand.
ATTTCATTAAAATAAAATGATACTTCTATTGCCGTGCTTTTACTATTTTGCTGGGTTTTTTTTTATTTTTATTTTTATGTTATGTATATCTAATGCAGATCGTACAAGTTAGTTGCAACAAATTAAAAGCACGGCAATAGAAATATCACAATAAAACAAAGGACCAAAACACAGAGGGGAGAAGAACTAAAACCAAAGAGGAATCGACAAAGAAAAAGCAGGAAATGTTAAGAGTACAACTGTACAAGTAAGAAATGATGTAACAAAAACTTAGCTAGGTCCACTGATACTGTAGAATAAGATAGCAGGAGTACAACAAACAGTAGTGTATAAGTTACCAGGAGGTGAAAAGGTTGCTTCAAATAGCACAGACATGAATGTGGCGCCAAAAGAACCATTGTGTATTAGACAAATCTAGATAAAATTTGGGATTGGATTAATGCGTGTTTTGTGGGTTAACAAACATTTCAATGATTCCCATTTTAGGTTTAAACCACCAATGTGAAAGCTCGATTTCCCCTTGCCCATCGCTGTATTGTGCCGAACCGAGTTGGGTCGGGTCGAGTTCCAAGGTTCTCAGGCTTGGCTCGCCACATTTTATACGAACTTAGAGTTCGAGATTATACTGCTTAAGATACTTCCATTTGTTGCAACTTAAATGTGTTCTTTTTCTAAATTTAATGTCCTAGAGTACTGTCGAAAAGGTACTTGTTTCGCCACTCATTTTCCTTTATTCTCATTTTCAAATTAATTTTTTTTTTCACTTTCTATAAAAACTATACTCACAACAAACGTTATTTTAATAAAGATTAATGTTCTCATGGTAACTCCGGTGAGAACCTCATGGGACACAATGTGGAACACTCAATTTTTATTATATTTTGATTCTATGATTGCAAGTGAGATTTGATTAATGTTAATGAACAAAATATTGAATTTAGTATTGTCCCATATTGTGTCAGATAGGGTTCTCATTGAAGATACCATGAAAGCTTCCACATGAGATCACCATGGGCGGAATGGAGTATGCCACTCAATCTTGCCTCATTTATCATTTTACCGATATCAAGTTCTGCTTGTGAAAGCTCGATTTCCCTTGCCCACCGTTGTAACCATGGGCGGATCCAAGTAGTCAACCTGGCTGATATAGTTCCCACTCAATTTCTTAAGATTACAATTATGTATTTTGTTGACTCACTTTAACCCCCATTATAATTAAACTATATCTTCCACTGCTGACATTTACTGACCAAAATGTTCTCTTATCAAAATTTAGTCCCCACCGTCACAAAATCCTGAATCCACCACTGGTTGGAACTTATAACATGTTAAAAGTAAAAATTTAGCCCCCACGACACGATTATTAACAATATTTTTTAATATACCATGTCTATAACTAGAGTCAACGAAAAAGCGAGCTCACGAATTTTCACTACACAGTAGCTACCAAGCTTTTGTCGAGCAAAACATTGAGGCCCTCATTTATAGCCATACCTTTGCCCTTTACTCACCTTTGGTTTCAGGTTACTGGATTACGGACACGACTCTTTTTCTCGGATGCTATTTAATAAACATCTTTTTGTTGCAATAAAAATAGAACATCGTTACAACAAATTCCTAATAACCTATAACTAGCAGGTCCAAAAAATGAGACCATATGGAAGGGCTACAGTTAGTCAGTTACTCTTCTACTAAACTACCACCAATTTGCACATTGTTTATAATAAAATGAAAAATCCTAATACACTTTTAATTGCAATTGTGTGATTGTGACCAGGCCCTGTCAGAATATGATCAGACATACGAAAGGAGGAAAAATGTGTCATATACTTGGACCATCATTAAAAATTCATAAACTAGCCTACGTGAGTTGGGACTCTAGACCTCGTGGAGGGAACTTTACATGCTCTACTACTAGGGTAGCACCCCATTTGCCACATGAAGAAATTGAATACCCTAAAATAGATAAGAAACCCAGCAGTGTGCAATGGTCAAGCTAAGCTAAATACCAGAGAAACCTTCAACCAGATGATACAAGTCATACTAACAGTAACAGGGCATGCAGTCCCTACAAAGTACTAATGCTACTACTGCTATTGTAGTTAGATCAACCATACTTGCAAGGTTAAAAATCCTACAAATTTACAGATACATACAGACAGTATAATAATACATCTAAAACCGGGCTGCTCGGAGGAAGTTGTCAAAAGGGCTAGCAGGAGGAAGCCTGAGAGCCATCCATGGGTCTGTTGACGGAAAAGCCACCTGAGCATCATTCCCTCCGATAGGAACCGCCTACACAAAATGACAGTTAAACCCTTTAGAAACATGTACTAGAAGGCAACAACTCAGACAACTACAGAGGAAATGCAAAAAAAAGTTGCATTATTTTTTGCCCTTCTTTCATGACCTTCTAGATCAACCAAGGACAGTTATAAGTGGTAAAAAAATGATGCCCACCTTTGTTGTCTGTCCATCATCAGAAACTGCATTTGCAGACATTTTTGTGGAATGGTTTTCATTGATCAACCAGCTAGAGAGCTTCTGTCTTGTGCCTGAACCAAGAGCTTCACATTGACTAGCCATGGTTCCATATGGAAGGGGCGAAGTTGAAACAGATGTCCCAGCTACCTGACCAGCCACCTCAAGAGCCTGGAAACGTAGCAGATTAGCTATACATTCTATTTTATCTGTTTGGGTTGATAGATTTCGCTTTTGCGTGGAAAAGACAATGATAAGAAAGTGCAGCCAAGGAAATTAACAGATCGGTCAATGGTGCCTCAATTTGTTCTTAATGTTCAAAATTGTTTGACTCTTAACGTAGGTAACTAGGAGCCTGTTTGGTATCCGTTAAAAACAGAAAAACAGTGGGGAAAAAAACATTTGGCAACACTGTTTAAAATCAAAAACACATTTGGCAACACCAAAAAGTTTCAGAGTTAATTTAATCCAACAACATTTTGTAAAAACGGCATACCACTATGTTCCCTCTGTTTCTCCCCATTCTGACTTTTTGACTCATATCTGGGTCACTTTGACCAGGTGATTTGGATCGCAAAACGATGCAACTTTTTGATAATTTTTTCACCGTGTTATAGATCAACTTTTACTCTACAATACCATGAAAATATCATCAAAACATTGCATCATATTACTATCCGAGTCACCGGGTCACAGTGACCTGGTGAATAGTGGTAAAAGTCAATTTGGGTAGAAAGAGAGGGAACAGAGTGTTATAGTTGTTATTTTATGCATTCATCAGAAGTAGGAAAGTGTTTAACTACTAAAAGTTCAAAAAACATTAAAAAACAAACAAACAAAAACACCTCAAGTGGTGTTTCCCGGAACACTAATTTTTTTTCTCTGTTTTTGTTTTTAGACACATGCAGATTTTGGTGTCCCGGAATGAGTTTTTGAGAAACAACTTGTTATTAATCAATGTTGATTAAAAACATCACTCAAACATGCACTTGCTCAGTTTCTGGACCATGAAACATTCAGTTGGCTTTAGACACTCGGGGAATGCGAATGGAGAAAGAGGATTACCGATTCCAAAAGCTTCCCAATGCTGACAATGTTGGACATAGAAGGGGATGCTGGGATCCGGGGGATGAAGCGAGGGAGGTCAGCAACAGAAGATTCGCTCATCACATCATCCTCAACTACAGAATTTGTTTGATAGTCCTGCAGCATAAGCAACAAAATAGTAGAGAATTACATTGCAGCTGGAATAATAAAGCAGGGTCTGAGTCATTGAAAGAAACTTGGTTACAGCAGCTACATATAAGTAACTCAGGTAACAGGAGAAATCAATTGACTAACACCTCAACCGCAGTCATACAATCACTCCACAAAACACACCTCATCACAGCAAAGAGTTTCCATGGCATTTATAAGCGGCTGTTCGTGATCCAAATCTACAATTGTTTGCTGACCAAACATGAATGCTTCATCAGGTGTGAATTTCTCAGAAAGTTGCATGGCAAGGTCACTATTGTCCATCTGTAAAGTAGCAAGCAGCACATGCATATAAGCCTCTACAAGCATAATAACGTTGGGAAGTGCAAGCAGTATACAAATAATTGTATTTTGCTTGGGTCCCAAAATGAAACAAAATTAGTCATACCTCAACTATTGAAGATAAACTTTGAACTATGACATCAACCATAATCTTGTCAGAATCCAAGATTTTATCCCGTAAATCAAATAGCGTTGACATGGCCACTTGATTATCAGCTACAGACCCATACTCTCCTAGATCTGTGCGTGGCTTTAAAAATACTTGGAAGTCATCACTGATGCCCAAGTAGGGATCTACCTGCAATTGCACAAGAAATCAGCTGTTTGGTGAAAAATTAGAGCTGTACACATAATTTGTGACTCCTCCCATCTCATTTGTATATAATTGTATCTTGGTAAAGGTAATGTGGAATTCCTCTGGTACCCCCACCATGGTGGGAGTCATAGGCATCGCACCAACATATACTGTGTCATAGGCTTCCCAAAAATAACCAGCTTAACTGTGTCAGTTCGCCGTACTGAAAGATGGGTAGTACAGAACGACAGGTGAATGGGTAACCTAAGGCAACCAAAACTTTTTTTTGCTAATAAATGTACTGTCGATGGATGAGAAGGCAAACTTACCACTAGGTACCCATTACTTGACAGTAACCTCATTTAATCTGGTTTTCGTAGTGTTCCTAGGCGATCTCCTGACTTCTTAGGCACAATTTTATGAGATTATGCGGGAACTATTACAGATAATCCAGAAAACAGCACACATACTAAAACTTGACTGCTCAGATCTCAAACTATTCTCTCAGCTTGAGCAAGATCATGTGCTTTTTTCTGTACTACCTATCACTACAGCTAACAGACTCTACAGTACGGCTAACAGAATGACAGGGCAAAACTCACATTAATTTCAACTAGTGGCTTGATTAAATCAATCAAATGAGGAATCTGGTATAACTTCGCGGCAAACATTAGCATTGCAGTCGACAATAGAAACACTAATCTCCGGTAAGATGGTGACCACTCTGCAAAGAGAATTACAAACACGTCAATTGGATTATTAGAGGTTCAATTTTGTCTACTAACAAGATGTGAAGAAATACCCATGACCATACCATTGTTAGAATCTAATGACATATTTCTTAGTGACAGGGATAGCTGAAAGAAGCGGACCACAAGATCACCACGAGCATTCTGTAAATAAAACGAGGAGAGGTTAATTATTAACAGTGAACTGAACCAAATGCATATACAAGAACAAGCATTACATGAAGCAATGTAGTTAGTGAAAGAGGGAGTTGAAAAAGAAAGGACAATTGATGTATTGGAAGCACAGTAGCGATTTGCTTCTCCAAATGGCAATTTTGGCATGGGTGTGAGAGGAATATTGAGTATATAAAGAAAGAGACACGAGAAGAAGATGCAACTGCATAATCTTACTTTGAGGCGAACAGAAATGAGAGTCAAGCAATAAGAATGAGCTATGGCCTCGACATTCGAAGGTAGATTATCTGGAAGATTAGCCTGCAACCAAAAAGCAGACAACAATTGTGCTATCTGATCTTCACTAAATTTCATCATCGATGGCTCCTGCACCCATAACACAAAATAGAACTAGTTCAGTTTTTAACAACCTCTATCAATGATAATGAACAGAAGCATACAAGTAATACACGAACGTCTAGAATTCTATGAAGGAAAATATAAAATTACCACTTACAGGTTCAATCAAGCTTGTTGTTGTCTTGTCAATGATCGAACTTATCTTGTCGAAGTTGGGGGAATGGTTAAGAACTTGCCCCTGCTTCTGCTCTTCAGACGAAGATATTCCGTTAAAATCATCTTGGAGATGGATACCCTGCTTTTGTTGTTTATTACCATCTTTTTCTTTCCGAAGTCGTTCCAGTAATGAAGTAATGGAAGCAAATGCAGATTCAGTGCTGGAATTACATTTCCTGGGATAGTTAAACCCGTCCCGGATAGGGTAACCCGTACTTGGGATGAGTAGGGCAGAAAAGATTTGATGAGCTCCGATCCGTACTTCAAGATCAGGATGCAACATTACTTTTAAAAGCTGAACAAGAAGGGTCTCTGGAAAGACCTGGACAAATATCGCATAAAATATTCAGTTCATAACACAAACACATTAAGTTTTTCAGTAAACCTTTGTACCATATTATGGAGTGGAGCATTATTAACTCTAGTAAACTACAGCACTGTTGTAACAATAATGAGAGCAATGATGAATGGGGCAGTCTCACTAAGATTTCTCTTACAACTTATTTTGTAATTCATTGGCCTTTTCACTTCAAACATTCAGAAACCATCCATAGGAAACTTCTAAGGTTAGTTGACTAAAAACCTACAGAGGGGAGTCATGTCTGTGCCGACCGTGATCTGATCTACAGACACTCCAACTTCAACAGAAATCACCCAGACTTTCAAAACTTTGCCAGAAGGTCTTCAGCGAAGGCTACTGTATGAACTTGTCTGTTCGAAGTCAACAGCCAGAAAAAAGCCATCTGAAAAAGTAGTACAGCATCATGATAGTCTACATATTACAACAACAATGACTAATCTGGGTCGGCTACATGGATCAAGCGTCTCTATTGACGTCTGTCCAAAATCATTTCCTCCCTTAGGTTTACTACTTCAATTTGATTAAGTCGTGGCTCATTGTCTCAACCCAAGTTCATTTTTGGTCTCCCTCTCCCTCTTCTACCACCCTCAATCTGAACCATACTGAGGCATCCCGAGCATAATGATGGTCTACAAATTGATCAAGCATAGTTCTGGAGCCACAAATTGTATAGAATACCAACAAAACTCCGAAAACTATGAAACCCATATTCTATATGTTGACCAAGTACAATAATCCTAGAAGCTTCCACAAATATTCCATGATAGACCAGTAGTTTACAAAATCGACATTCAACAAATGCTTTTAAGCAGATGCATTCACATGCACATTTATGTGAAAATAAAATAATTAAATTAATATCAGCTTACCAGCAGTGATAATGTGGAGGCAGATGCTAATGGAACCGTTCGAGCAAGAATAATCAGTGATCGAATGGTCGGTCTGCAAACAGCTCTTGCAGAAGGCAAATTCTCCAGCGTTATTGCCATCATGTCTAGCAACTGATTTGCATCAGCAATCTAAAGGGAGAAGTAAATATTGTCAGAAGAGCCAAATGATACAGTAATAGAAATAATAAATTTGCTCAAAAATAATAAAAATTAAATAAAAAAATTGCAGTGTTCAGGGATTTACTCCTTTAGCAGTTTCCACAAAGCATTCTTCAATAGCAATTTGGAGTGAAACATTCATGTTAAATTCTTGCTCTCCAGTTGATTCAGCTGTCGCTTGAAAACTTTTCCTCAAGTGCCGGCACAGGTCACTAATAAACCCAACATCAGAGATCCTAGCCTCTGATCGAATTTGGCGAGCCAAATAAGTAGCCAACTGGATAATATTACACTTAGCTTGGGGATCATGTGAAACGTTTTTGTGATCCAAATGATGAATAACTGAAGTCAAAAGTAATTGCTGATCCCCTGAAATAAAGAAAATGACAAAAGTAAGCACATTTGCATAAAATTACATTCTAAGAAGCACAAACAAGAGAAACAAACACACACTCGCATATTGCTTTCATAAAAACCTTGAGACATGATGGAGCAAATGCCCAACAAAAATCAGAAAATATGTTAACCATTATCAACTTAATGTAGGACTGGAAAAGTAACTAAAATTCAATTATCATTAGAAATCAAATTTTGAGATGCTTGACACCACGCACAGGTCAATAGAGTCTACCCGAAGTCAAAGGATACATTGGTCTTTTAAAGTGCTAGGCAGGAGGCAAATTTCCATAACAAATCTAAAAGAGCAAGAACACTGGCCACAGTTGGAGGCATGTGCCATAAAAATCGGGAGTACGTATTGACCTAACATGCAATCTGTATTGTAGGCACCTATTTTCCTTTGATATCCTTCCTGCCTATTGAGTGTAGTGAGTGCCCAAAAACCTGCCCACTCTCACACAGTACATACAACCCCATTTGATTCCTTTGAGGATAATTGTTTTACAAGATTGGTATCGCTTCAGAACCCAAATGTCTAGCCCCAGAACAGCGCAGAAGCAAACAGATATAATAGAATAGCAAACAATGCTTAATGTTGGGGCACAGTCTTAAAAAGAAGGAAGAGTAAAAAGAGGAGAAGTGATTTTATTCTGACATAGTGACGTATACAAAAAAAAAAAAAAAAAAAGAAAAAAAAAAGAAAAAAAACCCGCAGCAGAATACATTGCATCACCTGGAGTTTCCATGAAATAGCACATATCAGACATAACACTTATCGCTAACCCGCGCAGAGGAACCCAGTGTCGTCCTGAATCGAAATGTACAAACATCGGATCCAATATCCGGCGCATTGTTACACTCTCCCTGGCTAGCTCAACCATTCTTTGAATACATATTTGCACCCATATTTTTGGCGTCTCAATCTCTTCTCTGTATGGACAAGGTAAACATAAGGTCAGACCAGGTAACAAAGCTTGGACACAGTTTCAAAGGCTGGTTTTGGCCTTAGTTTCAAACATAGAAGCATTTTTCTTGGTTGGCTAATTTACCTCGTTAAACTTAATGGATCTTTCTTTCCTGGCCGTGGCCTGAGGATCAAATTGCCAGTTGTTATTTTACTACCAGCGTCACCTCTTCCTTCACTTCTAACAACTTCATCCACCCAATTGTGATGCAACTCTGCCGACTCACCACCGCCGTCATTTTGTGTGTCAGCTTCATAATTAACTAAAATGGCATTCACAATCTGCAATAAAAAGACATCCAATTACATTTGCCAAAGCAATATATTACAGAACTCAGTATTTATTCATTTTCCTGAAACAGATCAACATTAAATGCAAGCACATTCTCCGAGTCACATACTGTTTCAATTACAATATGGCTAAGCAACTTTCAGGCTTTCATTCATTTAGTCACAATGATTTTTAGGGTATCCGAAACGGAATGATTGACACCACATATCGACTCAACCCATAAGCTTTGCACTCGTCCCTATATTTTTCTTCTTCAATGGGAAAGGATGACGGCTTTAGTAACAATCAGACCAACAAGAACGCGTTGTTTGGATAAATCAGCCTACAGCAATGCAAAAGATATCAATACTGATCATGTAATGCTGAACCCTATAGAAGCATGAGAAATTGAGAGGAGCAATTCAGTTACTTGTTCAAGAACTCATAATTTCTATTAGAAGCTTCAGATAAGTCCAATAATTTCCATGCTTTGCATTCAACTTTTGCAAAGAGTGTTCTCTTTGCATGACTTGAGCTTCCACATTTTCTCATGCAGAAACTCTATATCTAGAGTCTAGATGATAATATTACGAGTTGTAACAAAAAGTAGTCGCGACAAGTGAGGAGAATATCTGTCAGAGGAAGTGAGACGTGTGACAGTAAACCAGGTAAAACTGTCTGTTTATGAGCCTAAAGTGGTAAGGTTTTATTTGGCCTTCATGGCAGTATGTTGACTCTCTTTCCCACATCATGCAAAAGCATAAATTGAGCACTTATTTCCCACTGGCATAGCAATTGTAAAATTGCATAAACCTTGTGAGAATCAATTAAACATTACCTTCTTACATAATGGCTTAGTTTGGCAAAGATAGATTGTTAGATAGATTATTGAATGAGTGGTTGAGATGAAGTGCTTTTGTCTCTCTCTCCTCATCTTAAGCACACATTCAAGAATCTATCTTTCCCAAACTAGGCCAATGTCAGTAACAGCCGACAAAACAGAACAAGATAACTAAAAAAAACTAACCTCGTCAAGATCATGAAAGATGTGTGAAAACTCAGCCATGAACCAAATCTGCACATAATTACCCAGTAATTAAGCATGTACCTTATAAAGGGTACAGAGATATGCAACAAATAAAGCTGCATTAATGTAAAGTGTAAACTAATGGTACAACAGTAGAAAACAGCAAGAGTAAGAATGTCGGATTACCATGGCTGAAAGGCACTGCAAACTTGATGCCCTCAAGCAGCGCTTTTCATGTTCTTCCCCATTTTCACGAGCTAGAATGCAGACTTTGGAAACAAAACCTTCTATGTTATATGTATATGTTCCGTCAACCTGTTCTTACATCAGGAGAAGACCAGAGAACAGGAAACCTATAGTCAGTATCAACTGGAGACTAAGAAAATACGATAAACAGTGCCACAATGCAAAAGTGAGCATAATGTCAGCAGAACTTCTCTAAGTCTAACTATGAATCATAACAACTACTTTCCAACTAAGCATATGATCATAGGTTGTGAAACTTAAGTACTATTTGATTAGCCTCGAAAATCTTAAACTGCCAATACTGATTATAAACAGGCAAATACGAGTTAGATTATGTTAATGACAGTATCTAACTCCTTTTACGTAGAAAATTCATTTAATGTTGTTAACTTGCTATCGGAGAGGTCGCCGGACCAAGAACAACGAAACAAGTTCATTTTTAATTTTCGTACTAATATGAACTGAACTAAATTGCTTACATTAACAGAAAACGAAGAAATTGGGAAGACAGAGAGGTAGACAAAGAGGTGGTTCATGGAATAAGAAGCTAAGAGCACAGTTTGACAAAACTCTGTTTAAGGAGCACTGTCTAACAATAAGATTTAAGTAAAGCTTCGATCAGTATTAAAATAATGACTGTAAGGCATGCCAGAAGTATGGTGGCAATCAATGAGTAGTTAAAATATACAAGCGGCATACACAGAAAAAAAAATCAGACTGATAACATCCCGTTTCGAAGGTCGCATACTTTAGTATTCTAGCTGCACTCCTACTTACAAATACTAACAAAAATAATTAGGTTTGTCATGCTCTGAAAAAGCCTCTAATCTGAAAAGATTAAGGCAAAAAAATTGGACCCTTTTATTTACTAAGTGTTGAACCCTTGTACATAGTTCGCAAAGCAGTGAAAGGAACACTAATAAAATACCTGACTGTAGATGAACCTAGTTAGTGTCTGGCATGCCATAATCTTTAAATTGGGACGCTTGGAGTTATTCAGCATTTCATCAACAAAATTCAGCAAACTAACTGCATAATATGCCCTGCAGATGACATTAAATCAACATAAAAAGTCACTAAAAAGAAATACAATTGCATTTAGATCACTCCAGAAAATCACTACACATTTCAGAGCAGTGTAAACAGACACAAATATAAAAGGGGGAGGGGAAAACAGTCGCTGACTGTACTTCATTTTAAGAAAACTATGTGGGTTGCTGACATTCAAATTATTGCGTATTGTTAATTTGAGACAAAAATATAAACCTCTTTCCCTCAAGAACCATAAGAAACTATTCGAAAAGTAGAGGAAGTACATATACTTACATTTGTCCCTTACACACCACAAGCAACTTATTGTAAGCCTCCGAAACGATATTGATGAACTTCTTATGCTCACTCCGCAGTTCTTTGTAACACCTATCTTCAAGAAACTTTGCAATCTGTTGAGTATAATAGGATATAATTGTATTAGCACTAAGCAATAGCTACTTCAATGCAATAAACGGAAGAGAGGAGGATCTCTACCTTGGGAATCCTGGAAGGGTTTTTTGCCGCATATTCACACAGCTTGACAATTCTCCGTTCACTTGGTGGTTCCTTCTGCACAACAGAATAAATACTTCATCATCATCGTAATTGCTGAGAATAACATGCAGTTTCCTTCTTGGATCCAAATTCCACAAAAGCACCAGACGAAAAACACGAAAGCTATGCCTAAATATCATACTTTTCATGGCTTTAAAACAATTACTTTTCAAGCTTTTCCATGTAGAATCTAAACCAGATGACGATCCATGGTCATCAACTAAGCCCTAAATGACGTTAAAAAGTGAACGATCCAGCTCAAATTGACAAGCAATGTAAGCACACAAGCAAAGAAACAAGCGTTGCCAATCTGAAACTGAATCACCACACAAGAGCTGTTTACTCACCGAAGATTTGGGGAAGATGTCAGCTAGAAGCTTCTTGTATCGCTTAACAGGCTTCCGGGAGCTCGTGCGAAGAGCAGGGCAGCAAACACACATAGTGTCGCATTCTGGGAACAATTTCCGTGAAATAAACCCCATCCTCCTGAAACCAGAAGAGAAGAAAACTCAAAAAACTGGCTAAAACATTCAACTCAAGCTACCACCAAATCATTACACAGAGTTTTCAACAATGCTAGGAGTCACCAAGTCAGTGTCATACCAGAGACACACAAATTCGACCATATACATACTGTGATTAGCATCTATATAACAATGGACTATGTGGAATAGTTTATCCTCACTATATCTTAGAAACCAAACACTTTATAAAAAAAAAAGCATTTGAAGATAAATCTTCTTCTTATTATACATTAGTCTTGTAACAATGGATTATGGCCTTATGGGGTATAAGCTATCCCCAAAATGTGACATGTGGAATACTTTATCCTCACTATATCTTAGAAAAAAAAAAATCTAAATAATTTTGAAGATAGATAGATCTTCTTGTTTGGGGGGTCATGCACTAGTAAACATACAAATTCACAACAATGCTGGGATTCACCAAGTCAGTGTCATACTTAGACATTAGCATAAACATACAAATTCTACCATATGCACATTCTGATTTCTCTATGGAGTGATGTTTTGGCCAACGAAATCAAACCCAGCTCCAAACAATGTCCCACAAACAGCAAAGTGCCATAACATTCAAAAATTGAGCCGAACAGAACCCCAAAACCCAATTTGTGCTTTCGCGTATAGTATTCGACTTAATTCTGCTAAACCCAGAAAGCGACTGTAGCTGTATCTCCAGACAATGGACGGAGAAGGCTAAAGAAGACATACCCAGAAAACAAAACAACGAAAGCTAGAATATCCAAAGAGAAGGCGAGAGAACAGAAGAAGACATACCCAGAAGAGCTACAGGCGAGAGAAGCCCAAATAAATCTACAGTCGGGGGCAGATCTGGGCAGTGAGAGAATGCGATTTTTTGTGTTTTTGTGGTTTGTGTAGAAGACGAGCAAAGCAAGAATCAACAACAGTGTGTGAGTAGAAACTGTAGAGAGAGTGAGAGAAGAGAAGAGAAGGGAAGGTAGTAGGACGAGTAGGCAGCAGCGCGTGGTTCGAGAATTGAAACGAAACGGGACGAATTGATCACGTGATGGCAGTCAGAACAAGGCAGTAAAAAAAATTCAAACAAAGAGAAAATTTATTTAATGGGATCTTACTACTACTGTGTCAGTAGTAGGAGTGCTGCAGTAGTACTAGTAGAGGGGTAACTTTTTTCTTTGGAAAGCCCCATCTTTTACCACTTTATTGCAAGGGTAATTTACATAAACTACCCTTAGTTCTCTACAATTTAATACATACCCTTACTCTTTTCAAATCATTAATAACCACCCTTAGTTAGTGCCTAAATAACCATTCCATTGGGGGTGTTTGGACGGAGGAAGTAGAGAGGAACTAAACATTCAAGAATCTGAATGTAACACCCCTATTTCTCAAGCGAGCTCTAAGTGCAATATCAAGACTTTGGGGGCGATTTTGTAAATATTTTTGTCACGGCTTTAAAGTTGGAACTTCGGAGTGTTTGCAATATTTGGGAGTCGTTAGAATGATTTTGGAGCACTAGAGATGTTCGGGGTGGTTGTGCAATTATCTGAAATTAAATAGAAGCTCTAATTCTAGTTATACACTAAACTTTGAAAAACTACACTTTCCCCCCCCCTAGCATGTAGGACACTTGTCAAACCACTCTTGACACCTACTAGATGAGGAGTCAACACCCCTCTTCACCAGAATCTGGAAAAAAAAAAAAAAAAAAAAAAAAATCTTTCTCTCTCTCTCTCTCTCATCCTTCATCCTCTTCTTCTTCCATAAAGAACAACCACCACAACTACCACCCTATCACCACCACCACTCTTCCATTTCGAAAACTGTTATAGCTGGAGATAGAGGGTGACGGGGGGAGCAAAACGCACAAATCAATTCAAAGTTTGATCGGGTATCGAGAGAGAAAATCCCATTCAAAGGTGAAGAACCCTAACCCTTCAATCCTCAAATTCTCTCTATTTGTTGATTCTCAGTTGTTAATTCTTTCTCCGTTGTATTCGTGAGACCAAGGCGAGCTCAGAAAGCACAAGAACATGCCCTAACTCGCCGGATTTCGTTCGCCGGAAACTGGGCTTGGAAACCCGACGGGGACGGCGGCGGACGATGGACTTGGTGGTTCTTGGCGTTCTTGGCCATCCCTTTCCCTTCCAGTTGTTGCTTCGAGGCCTCTGAGCGTCGTGGACAACTCAGGCGAACCCAGAAGCTCCTGGGTATGCGCCGAATCGCCGGAATTCGAGCGGCGGGTCGCCGGAAGCGGCCATAGCCGCCAAACTCGCCGAAAACTGGGTATCTCCCTCATTTCTCACTCTTTTTCGATGCTTTTCACATACCCATGATCCTTGTTACATGTAGAATGCATATTGATCATCTAAACTTGCCCAGATTCATGTTATGTCATGATTTGATCGGCTTTTGATTCGGTTTTGTGTGTTTTTCCGATGACTTTTCTGCCCTGTTCTTGGGCATATATCTCCCTCGTCTCTTACCCAAATCATGCACCGTTTCTTCCAGTGTACTCCTGGGTGTGTTATCTACAAGTTTTGTTATAATTTCGTGGTTCAATTCGATCTCTAAACCCCTTGAATTTGTGTTCGAAGTAGCTGCAGTGACATGTTCTTGAGACTCATGCTCTTGATTGCTGCATTTCTTGTCGACTTTGGACACTTGTATCTTCCTCGTTTTTAATCCGTTTGAAGTGATTCTGGACTTTCTGCAAAGCTTAGACTTAGCTCTACAACATCCATTTGAATTCTTGAGCTAATCTTCCCTCTAACTAGTTTAAATCTGATCCTAAAGTTGAGAAAAAAATGTTGTGTTCTTGGGTGTCAAGTGCTCAAAATTTTCTAAGTATTGAATGTTATGGTGAAACATCCATTTTGTAACTCTTGTATCTTCTTCAAAACTTAATGAAATTTAGATCTGTTTTCTCCTATGTGTAGCTGGTATATAATACTTCAAATCATCGTCTCTGGGTCATGTTCAAATTTATAACGGATTGCTCACAAAACGAGCCTAAAGTTGCTAGTTTCAACTCATAAAACTCTCTCGAATTTTTCTAAGTATTGAATCGGAATTTGTGTCCAACTTTGAGTAGCGATATCTCTTTGAATACTTGGAGTTTTTAGGAGTTCAAATATGTTCTGGAATCCTTGAACTATCGTCTTCAAAACCCTATTCTCATATTTTCAAGTATCCCCCTCAATTGATTGCAAATCAGCTCTAAAGTTGACTAGTTGAGTCGACTTTCTTCTAAATTTGACTTTTGAATTCGACACTCTAAATGACATTTCTAGCCTTAGTGTTCTTCACGAAACTTACTCGTAATCATATTCTGCGTCTAAATATCATGTTTGACCAAGTTTGACTTTTCGAAAACCCTAGTTTGACTGAACTGTATAGGAGGGGCAAAATAGTCATTTCACTTAAACTTTGAATTGAGGTTAGTTTAGTAACTTTGAGTTTGTAAGCATGTATGGTATGCGTGTTTGGAGTACTCGTATGTAATTCTCGGCTAATGTTGACCAAGTCAAATGTTGAGTCTTTTTGCAGTTTTACTAAACTTCGGGGGCCTATGTGCAATTAATTAAAACTTTGCATTTGAACAAAGTTAATGTTTTGAGACCAAAAACCTGACTTAGAAGGATACTTGGAGCCTTAAGAATGAATTATTTGACTCGGGAGTTATCAAATAAATAGTTGGGGTCTTTTTGCAATTTTAGCTAACTTTAGGGGCCTAAGTGTAATTTACTAAAAGTTGTAGATTTCAATGCTAAGCTCATATGGGAGAGTTAAGAGTCATTATTGGATGTTGTTGGGCCAGTATGAATGTAATTTGGGGTCCAGGCACAGTCAGGGACTGTACTAGAGAGTTTTGAAGTATCATGGGTATTTTGGTCAAGTTAGCTTGCATGACCCCCCACTGCATTGCATTCTTGCATAAAACCTCGTATAGAGGATATATGCTAATAGGTTGAATACTTTAATTGTGTATATCCAGCCGTTATTAAGGATCGTTCGAGGTAGACGTACGTAATCGTGTTGCTGCATTTCCTGTGAGACTCGGAGACGAGCGTTGTAGGAGTGCTAGTGTTGCTTTGCGCATTTCATGGCTCAGAGGTAAGTACATATGTACGGCCTTTTCATATCAAAATTTGGGTTTGCGTTTAATGTTCAAATGAATGTTGGTTATATGAAATAGTATGAGAATGCATGTTTTCGACTCGAAAGTTGTTAAAACTCTTTTATTTATCTCCTTTGAGAACCCTCGGAAATTACTTGCGAAGTGTTGATATTATGATTCTGGTTATGTGGAAGAGAAGAAATAAAATACCTCTAATAGACTTAGGACGATGTACAGAGTACTGTTATTAATGGGAGGCGTCAAGCGATCCTCCATTTTCTTATGGCTAAGACCATTGAAGCAATGCTTCTTATTATTGGATAGAACGTCAATGTTCAAAAATCCGCCCCCGATGAGCCAAAATGTATAAAGATATTGAGGCCAAGGGTTTTATAGAGCTATAGAGTGCTACTTATACTTGTAAGGGTCACTACGGTATAGGGGTGTCGACACTTAAGGCCTTTTAGCTAATGTTGTGAGCGGGGTTGACGAATGGGCTCCCTTAACGTTATGGTGAAATAGGGTTTGATAGACCCTAGAAGGAACCCTTAGTGGTTATTTCGTGATCCCTCTGTCTACATCGATCCTGCTGGTGGCTCTTGACACGCCTCAGCTAAATTAAACTGTTGATTGAAGTCGAAATTCAAAATTGGCTACTTATTAACGTTGTTTGTGGCTCTTGATATGCCCCTATTGATTTGAAATGAATTGTAAATCTTGGCTACTCATGAAGTACTATCGTTATCAGTTCAAATAAACTTGTTTACTCTGGATATTTTACCAACTACTCGTGGTTTCTCAATGTTATTAAATTGAGAGGTTTTGTTACTCGTTTACTTCCAGTTGTTCCAAATTCTCCAACATGATAGCTTTACTATTTAAATCTTCTAATTTGTTTCAACTCATGCTTCCGTGCCACTCGATGCTTTACATGTCGTAGTATGTATTTACTCAGTTTTTACTGATTATTTCTTCAAAACTGCGTCGGCATTTGCCATTTTAAAACCGCAGGTCGTCAATCAAAGTGGGGGATGGGAACGCGCACCGAGACGAAGACGTTTAGCTCAACTTAGATCACTTAGTAGATCACAAATGTTATGTGTTTAAATTGTACTTATTATCGAAATTTTGTTATGTACATTAAGCGAAATGTAATCTTAATAGTATATTTCTACTTTTGGTTGTCGATTGTCTCTTTAACCCTGAATTGAGATCCCGGGCTGTTTTAGATGGTATCAGAGCATCGGTTCTCCGGTTAAAGTGACTTTTCGATTTCCATTAGTAGAGAATAAGAAAGATAAAATGTTTTCAAAATTTAAAATTGATTAGGATAACCCAATATGGCAATAACAATTAAACAAGCCGTCTGGGTGTTTGGGTACTTATCTATAGTTAAACTTGGTTTGTACTGTACTTGTTGATTAAATGTTAACGGCTATTTGTTATGTGAATCATGCATTATTTGCTTGTCTATTTTAACGCGCAGTACCTATGTGACATTAATTTATATCGAATTGTTTGTCCTATTTGTGAATGCGTATCTTTGACTCTTTATTTTTGTAAGTAATTTCTCGATGAGAGAGTAACGACGTTGTGACTTAGAAGACCCCGAGACAATTCTTTCGCACCTACGAGTGACAAACCTTAAAACATTAGTTTAACTTTTGTTTATTTTGAGTTAGTTTGACATGGTTCTTTCCAAAATTAGAAACTTTTGAAAATAAAGTATTTATTACAAAAATATGGTTTCAGAAAATTATTGACGTTTCGAGCTACCAAATGCCAAGTGATATGGACCACTTTGTTTATCAGTCCGCTGGCGCGACTCTTAGTACGACGGTACTATAAGTTGTATCCGCTGTGTAGACTAAGTTGGAACATTTGAAGCACATGCGAGTTGTGTTAGAAAGGCACGTTGTGTGACGACACATAGTGTTCTTTCTCCCTCGTATGCGTGGAACACTTTAGGTGATTGGTTTACCTAACCCTATAGAGGTAAGACAACATTTTTGACGCGTATGATTCAAGCAAAATGACATATTAGTCTTGATAAAAGTTTTTGTCTAAAAGTTTCGAGATTTGTATAAATTCTAGCAAATTTTTGAGTCATTTCTAAAATGGGAACTTGTATGTTGTTATTAAACTTTCAAAATTTTGTTTCGAACTTTTACTTGTACTAATCATATACGAAACCCTGTTGTGGTTCGAGTCTAGGCTGGATAGTAGTATAGACCCATAATAAACGCCGTCTTGTTGAGAGTGAGAATGAGGAACTTCTTCCCGTTAAGGTATTGCTAGCTGAAGTAAGGAAGTCATCTTTTGAGAGCATGATATCCGACGAGAGCGCTTTATGTAATTGTCTGGCTAAGTCATATAGATTGAGTCAGTGTGCTACATTTC
The DNA here is from genome assembly GCA_023055425.1 of Linanthus parryae. Taxonomy (NCBI): domain Eukaryota; kingdom Viridiplantae; phylum Streptophyta; class Magnoliopsida; order Ericales; family Polemoniaceae; genus Linanthus; species Linanthus parryae. The sequence continues at coordinate 9,512,899 of JALGPY010000002.1, forward strand.
ATGTGCATGTCATGTATGTGGGTAAGTATAGTATGAGATCTTCGGGGACGAAGATTCTTTTAAGGTGGGTAGATTGTAACACCCCTATTTCTCAAGCGAGCTCTAAGTGCAATATCAAGACTTTGGGGGCGATTTTGTAAATATTTTTGTCACGGCTTTAAAGTTGGAACTTCGGAGTGTTTGCAATATTTGGGAGTCGTTAGAATGATTTTGGAGCACTAGAGATGTTCGGGGTGGTTGTGCAATTATCTGAAATTAAATAGAAGCTCTAATTCTAGTTATACACTAAACTTTGAAAAACTACACTTTCCCCCCCCCCCCTAGCATGTAGGACACTTGTCAAACCACTCTTGACACCTACTAGATGAGGAGTCAACACCCCTCTTCACCAGAATCTGGAAAAAAAAAAAAAAAAAAATCTTTCTCTCTCTCTCTCTCTCATCCTTCATCCTCTTCTTCTTCCATAAAGAACAACCACCACAACTACCACCCTATCACCACCACCACTCTTCCATTTCGAAAACTGTTACAGCTGGAGATAGAGGGTGACGGGGGGAGCAAAACGCACAAATCAATTCAAAGTTTGATCGGGTATCGAGAGAGAAAATCCCATTCAAAGGTGAAGAACCCTAACCCTTCAATCCTCAAATTCTCTCTATTTGTTGATTCTCAATTGTTAATTCTTTCTCCGTTGTATTCGTGAGACCAAGGCGAGCTCAAAAAGCACAAGAACATGCCCTAACTCGCCGGATTTCGTTCGCCGGAAACTGGGCTTGGAAACCCGACGGGGACGGCGGCGGACGATGGACTTGGTGGTTCTTGGCGTTCTTGGCCATCCCTTTCCCTTCCAGTTGTTGCTTCGAGGCCTCTGAGCGTCGTGGACAACTCAGGCGAACCCAGAAGCTCCTGGGTATGCGCCGAATCGCCGGAATTCGAGCGGCGGGTCGCCGGAAGCGGCCATAGCCGCCAAACTCGCCGAAAACTGGGTATCTCCCTCATTTCTCACTCTTTTTCGATGCTTTTCACATACCCATGATCCTTGTTACATGTAGAATGCATATTGATCATCTAAACTTGCCCAGATTCATGTTATGTCATGATTTGATCGGCTTTTGATTCGGTTTTGTGTGTTTTTCCGATGACTTTTCTGCCCTGTTCTTGGGCATATATCTCCCTCGTCTCTTACCCAAATCATGCACCGTTTCTTCCAGTGTACTCCTGGGTGTGTTATCTACAAGTTTTGTTATAATTTCGTGGTTCAATTCGATCTCTAAACCCCTTGAATTTGTGTTCGAAGTAGCTGCAGTGACATGTTCTTGAGACTCATGCTCTTGATTGCTGCATTTCTTGTCGACTTTGGACACTTGTATCTTCCTCGTTTTTAATCCGTTTGAAGTGATTCTGGACTTTCTGCAAAGCTTAGACTTAGCTCTACAACATCCATTTGAATTCTTGAGCTAATCTTCCCTCTAACTAGTTTAAATCTGATCCTAAAGTTGAGAAAAAAATGTTGTGTTCTTGGGTGTCAAGTGCTCAAAATTTTCTAAGTATTGAATGTTATGGTGAAACATCCATTTTGTAACTCTTGTATCTTCTTCAAAACTTAATGAAATTTAGATCTGTTTTCTCCTATGTGTAGCTGGTATATAATACTTCAAATCATCGTCTCTGGGTCATGTTCAAATTTATAACGGATTGCTCACAAAACGAGCCTAAAGTTGCTAGTTTCAACTCATAAAACTCTCTCGAATTTTTCTAAGTATTGAATCGGAATTTGTGTCCAACTTTGAGTAGCGATATCTCTTTGAATACTTGGAGTTTTTAGGAGTTCAAATATGTTCTGGAATCCTTGAACTATCGTCTTCAAAACCCTATTCTCATATTTTCAAGTATCCCCCTCAATTGATTGCAAATCAGCTCTAAAGTTGACTAGTTGAGTCGACTTTCTTCTAAATTTGACTTTTGAATTCGACACTCTAAATGACATTTCTAGCCTTAGTGTTCTTCACGAAACTTACTCGTAATCATATTCTGCGTCTAAATATCATGTTTGACCAAGTTTGACTTTTCGAAAACCCTAGTTTGACTGAACTGTATAGGAGGGGCAAAATAGTCATTTCACTTAAACTTTGAATTGAGGTTAGTTTAGTAACTTTGAGTTTGTAAGCATGTATGGTATGCGTGTTTGGAGTACTCGTATGTAATTCTCGGCTAATGTTGACCAAGTCAAATGTTGAGTCTTTTTGCAGTTTTACTAAACTTCGGGGGCCTATGTGCAATTAATTAAAACTTTGCATTTGAACAAAGTTAATGTTTTGAGACCAAAAACCTGACTTAGAAGGATACTTGGAGCCTTAAGAATGAATTATTTGACTCGGGAGTTATCAAATAATTGGGGTCTTTTTGCAATTTTAGCAAACTTTAGGGGCCTAAGTGTAATTTACTAAAAGTTGTAGATTTCAATGCTAAGCTCATATGGGAGAGTTAAGAGTCATTATTGGATGTTGTTGGGCCAGTATGAATGTAATTTGGGGTCCAGGCACAGTCAGGGACTGTACTAGAGAGTTTTGAAGTATCATGGGTATTTTGGTCAAGTTAGCTTGCATGACCCCCCACTGCATTGCATTCTTGCATAAAACCTCGTATAGAGGATATATGCTAATAGGTTGAATACTTTAATTGTGTATATCCAGCCGTTATTAAGGATCGTTCGAGGTAGACGTACGTAATCGTGTTGCTGCATTTCCTGTGAGACTCGGAGACGAGCGTTGTAGGAGTGCTAGTGTTGCTTTGCGCATTTCATGGCTCAGAGGTAAGTACATATGTACGGCCTTTTCATATCAAAATTTGGGTTTGCGTTTAATGTTCAAATGAATGTTGGTTATATGAAATAGTATGAGAATGCATGTTTTCGACTCGAAAGTTGTTAAACTCTTTTATTTATCTCCTTTGAGAACCCTCGGAAATTACTTGCGAAGTGTTGATATTATGATTCTGGTTATGTGGAAGAGAAGAAATAAAATACCTCTAATAGACTTAGGACGATGTACAGAGTACTGTTATTAATGGGAGGCGTCAAGCGATCCTCCATTTTCTTATGGCTAAGACCATTGAAGCAATGCTTCTTATTATTGGATAGAACGTCAATGTTCAAAAATCCGCCCCCGATGAGCCAAAATGTATAAAGATATTGAGGCCAAGGGTTTTATAGAGCTATAGAGTGCTACTTATACTTGTAAGGGTCACTACGGTATAGGGGTGTCGACACTTAAGGCCTTTTAGCTAATGTTGTGAGCGGGGTTGACGAATGGGCTCCCTTAACGTTATGGTGAAATAGGGTTTGATAGACCCTAGAAGGAACCCTTAGTGGTTATTTCGTGATCCCTCTGTCTACATCGATCCTGCTGGTGGCTCTTGACACGCCTCAGCTAAATTAAACTGTTGATTGAAGTCGAAATTCAAAATTGGCTACTTATTAACGTTGTTTGTGGCTCTTGATATGCCCCTATTGATTTGAAATGAATTGTAAATCTTGGCTACTCATGAAGTACTATCGTTATCAGTTCAAATAAACTTGTTTACTCTGGATATTTTACCAACTACTCGTGGTTTCTCAATGTTATTAAATTGAGAGGTTTTGTTACTCGTTTACTTCCAGTTGTTCCAAATTCTCCAACATGATAGCTTTACTATTTAAATCTTCTAATTTGTTTCAACTCATGCTTCCGTGCCACTCGATGCTTTACATGTCGTAGTATGTATTTACTCAGTTTTTACTGATTATTTCTTCAAAACTGCGTCGGCATTTGCCATTTTAAAACCGCAGGTCGTCAATCAAAGTGGGGGATGGGAACGCGCACCGAGACGAAGACGTTTAGCTCAACTTAGATCACTTAGTAGATCACAAATGTTATGTGTTTAAATTGTACTTATTATCGAAATTTTGTTATGTACATTAAGCGAAATGTAATCTTAATAGTATATTTCTACTTTTGGTTGTCGATTGTCTCTTTAACCCTGAACCGAGATCCCGGGCTGTTTTAGATGGTATCAGAGCATCGGTTCTCCGGTTAAAGTGACTTTTCGATTTCCATTAGTAGAGAATAAGAAAGATAAAATGTTTTCAAAATTTAAAATTGATTAGGATAACCCAATATGGCAATAACAATTAAACAAGCCGTCTGGGTGTTTGGGTACTTATCTATAGTTAAACTTGGTTTGTACTGTACTTGTTGATTAAATGTTAACGGCTATTTGTTATGTGAATCATGCATTATTTGCTTGTCTATTTTAACGCGCAGTACCTATGTGACATTAATTTATATCGAATTGTTTGTCCTATTTGTGAATGCGTATCTTTGACTCTTTATTTTTGTAAGTAATTTCTCGATGAGAGAGTAACGACGTTGTGACTTAGAAGACCCCGAGACAATTCTTTCGCACCTACGAGTGACAAACCTTAAAACATTAGTTTAACTTTTGTTTATTTTGAGTTAGTTTGACATGGTTCTTTCCAAAATTAGAAACTTTTGAAAATAAAGTATTTATTACAAAAATATGGTTTCAGAAAATTATTGACGTTTCGAGCTACCAAATGCCAAGTGATATGGACCACTTTGTTTATCAGTCCGCTGGCGCGACTCTTAGTACGACGGTACTATAAGTTGTATCCGCTGTGTAGACTAAGTTGGAACATTTGAAGCACATGCGAGTTGTGTTAGAAAGGCACGTTGTGTGACGACACATAGTGTTCTTTCTCCCTCGTATGCGTGGAACACTTTAGGTGATTGGTTTACCTAACCCTATAGAGGTAAGACAACATTTTTGACGCGTATGATTCAAGCAAAATGACATATTAGTCTTGATAAAAGTTTTTGTCTAAAAGTTTCGAGATTTGTATAAATTCTAGCAAATTTTTGAGTCATTTCTAAAATGGGAACTTGTATGTTGTTATTAAACTTTCAAAATTTTGTTTCGAACTTTTACTTGTACTAATCATATACGAAACCCTGTTGTGGTTCGAGTCTAGGCTGGATAGTAGTATAGACCCATAATAAACGCCGTCTTGTTGAGAGTGAGAATGAGGAACTTCTTCCCGTTAAGGTATTGCTAGCTGAAGTAAGGAAGTCATCTTTTGAGAGCATGATATCCGACGAGAGCGCTTTATGTAATTGTCTGGCTAAGTCATATAGATTGAGTCAGTGTGCTACATTTCATGTGCATGTCATGTATGTGGGTAAGTATAGTATGAGATCTTCGGGGACGAAGATTCTTTTAAGGTGGGTAGATTGTAACACCCCTATTTCTCAAGCGAGCTCTAAGTGCAATATCAAGACTTTGGGGGCGATTTTGTAAATATTTTTGTCACGGCTTTAAAGTTGGAACTTCGGAGTGTTTGCAATATTTGGGAGTCGTTAGAATGATTTTGGAGCACTAGAGATGTTCGGGGTGGTTGTGCAATTATCTGAAATTAAATAGAAGCTCTAATTCTAGTTATACACTAAACTTTGAAAAACTACACTTTCCCCCCCCCCTAGCATGTAGGACACTTGTCAAACCACTCTTGACACCTACTAGATGAGGAGTCAACACCCCTCTTCACCAGAATCTGGAAAAAAAAAAAAAAAATCTTTCTCTCTCTCTCTCTCTCATCCTTCATCCTCTTCTTCTTCCATAAAGAACAACCACCACAACTACCACCCTATCACCACCACCACTCTTCCATTTCGAAAACTGTTATAGCTGGAGATAGAGGGTGACGGGGGGAGCAAAACGCACAAATCAATTCAAAGTTTGATCGGGTATCGAGAGAGAAAATCCCATTCAAAGGTGAAGAACCCTAACCCTTCAATCCTCAAATTCTCTCTATTTGTTGATTCTCAGTTGTTAATTCTTTCTCCGTTGTATTCGTGAGACCAAGGCGAGCTCAGAAAGCACAAGAACATGCCCTAACTCGCCGGATTTCGTTCGCCGGAAACTGGGCTTGGAAACCCGACGGGGACGGCGGCGGACGATGGACTTGGTGGTTCTTGGCGTTCTTGGCCATCCCTTTCCCTTCCAGTTGTTGCTTCGAGGCCTCTGAGCGTCGTGGACAACTCAGGCGAACCCAGAAGCTCCTGGGTATGCGCCGAATCGCCGGAATTCGAGCGGCGGGTCGCCGGAAGCGGCCATAGCCGCCAAACTCGCCGAAAACTGGGTATCTCCCTCATTTCTCACTCTTTTTCGATGCTTTTCACATACCCATGATCCTTGTTACATGTAGAATGCATATTGATCATCTAAACTTGCCCAGATTCATGTTATGTCATGATTTGATCGGCTTTTGATTCGGTTTTGTGTGTTTTTCCGATGACTTTTCTGCCCTGTTCTTGGGCATATATCTCCCTCGTCTCTTACCCAAATCATGCACCGTTTCTTCCAGTGTACTCCTGGGTGTGTTATCTACAAGTTTTGTTATAATTTCGTGGTTCAATTCGATCTCTAAACCCCTTGAATTTGTGTTCGAAGTAGCTGCAGTGACATGTTCTTGAGACTCATGCTCTTGATTGCTGCATTTCTTGTCGACTTTGGACACTTGTATCTTCCTCGTTTTTAATCCGTTTGAAGTGATTCTAGACTTTCTGCAAAGCTTAGACTTAGCTCTACAACATCCATTTGAATTCTTGAGCTAATCTTCCCTCTAACTAGTTTAAATCTGATCCTAAAGTTGAGAAAAAAATGTTGTGTTCTTGGGTGTCAAGTGCTCAAAATTTTCTAAGTATTGAATGTTATGGTGAAACATCCATTTTGTAACTCTTGTATCTTCTTCAAAACTTAATGAAATTTAGATCTGTTTTCTCCTATGTGTAGCTGGTATATAATACTTCAAATCATCGTCTCTGGGTCATGTTCAAATTTATAACGGATTGCTCACAAAACGAGCCTAAAGTTGCTAGTTTCAACTCATAAAACTCTCTCGAATTTTTCTAAGTATTGAATCGGAATTTGTGTCCAACTTTGAGTAGCGATATCTCTTTGAATACTTGGAGTTTTTAGGAGTTCAAATATGTTCTGGAATCCTTGAACTATCGTCTTCAAAACCCTATTCTCATATTTTCAAGTATCCCCCTCAATTGATTGCAAATCAGCTCTAAAGTTGACTAGTTGAGTCGACTTTCTTCTAAATTTGACTTTTGAATTCGACACTCTAAATGACATTTCTAGCCTTAGTGTTCTTCACGAAACTTACTCGTAATCATATTCTGCATCTAAATATCATGTTTGACCAAGTTTGACTTTTCGAAAACCCTAGTTTGACTGAACTGTATAGGAGGGGCAAAATAGTCATTTCACTTAAACTTTGAATTGAGGTTAGTTTAGTAACTTTGAGTTTGTAAGCATGTATGGTATGCGTGTTTGGAGTACTCGTATGTAATTCTCGGCTAATGTTGACCAAGTCAAATGTTGAGTCTTTTTGCAGTTTTACTAAACTTCGGGGGCCTATGTGCAATTAATTAAAACTTTGCATTTGAACAAAGTTAATGTTTTGAGACCAAAAACCTGACTTAGAAGGATACTTGGAGCCTTAAGAATGAATTATTTGACTCGGGAGTTATCAAATAAATAGTTGGGGTCTTTTTGCAATTTTAGCAAACTTTAGGGGCCTAAGTGTAATTTACTAAAAGTTGTAGATTTCAATGCTAAGCTCATATGGGAGAGTTAAGAGTCATTATTGGATGTTGTTGGGCCAGTATGAATGTAATTTGGGGTCCAGGCACAGTCAGGGACTGTACTAGAGAGTTTTGAAGTATCATGGGTATTTTGGTCAAGTTAGCTTGCATGACCCCCCACTGCATTGCATTCTTGCATAAAACCTCGTATAGAGGATATATGCTAATAGGTTGAATACTTTAATTGTGTATATCCAGCCGTTATTAAGGATCGTTCGAGGTAGACGTACGTAATCGTGTTGCTGCATTTCCTGTGAGACTCGGAGACGAGCGTTGTAGGAGTGCTAGTGTTGCTTTGCGCATTTCATGGCTCAGAGGTAAGTACATATGTACGGCCTTTTCATATCAAAATTTGGGTTTGCGTTTAATGTTCAAATGAATGTTGGTTATATGAAATAGTATGAGAATGCATGTTTTCGACTCGAAAGTTGTTAAACTCTTTTATTTATCTCCTTTGAGAACCCTCGGAAATTACTTGCGAAGTGTTGATATTATGATTCTGGTTATGTGGAAGAGAAGAAATAAAATACCTCTAATAGACTTAGGACGATGTACAGAGTACTGTTATTAATGGGAGGCGTCAAGCGATCCTCCATTTTCTTATGGCTAAGACCATTGAAGCAATGCTTCTTATTATTGGATAGAACGTCAATGTTCAAAAATCCGCCCCCGATGAGCCAAAATGTATAAAGATATTGAGGCCAAGGGTTTTATAGAGCTATAGAGTGCTACTTATACTTGTAAGGGTCACTACGGTATAGGGGTGTCGACACTTAAGGCCTTTTAGCTAATGTTGTGAGCGGGGTTGACGAATGGGCTCCCTTAACGTTATGGTGAAATAGGGTTTGATAGACCCTAGAAGGAACCCTTAGTGGTTATTTCGTGATCCCTCTGTCTACATCGATCCTGCTGGTGGCTCTTGACACGCCTCAGCTAAATTAAACTGTTGATTGAAGTCGAAATTCAAAATTGGCTACTTATTAACGTTGTTTGTGGCTCTTGATATGCCCCTATTGATTTGAAATGAATTGTAAATCTTGGCTACTCATGAAGTACTATCGTTATCAGTTCAAATAAACTTGTTTACTCTGGATATTTTACCAACTACTCGTGGTTTCTCAATGTTATTAAATTGAGAGGTTTTGTTACTCGTTTACTTCCAGTTGTTCCAAATTCTCCAACATGATAGCTTTACTATTTAAATCTTCTAATTTGTTTCAACTCATGCTTCCGTGCCACTCGATGCTTTACATGTCGTAGTATGTATTTACTCAGTTTTTACTGATTATTTCTTCAAAACTGCGTCGGCATTTGCCATTTTAAAACCGCAGGTCGTCAATCAAAGTGGGGGATGGGAACGCGCACCGAGACGAAGACGTTTAGCTCAACTTAGATCACTTAGTAGATCACAAATGTTATGTGTTTAAATTGTACTTATTATCGAAATTTTGTTATGTACATTAAGCGAAATGTAATCTTAATAGTATATTTCTACTTTTGGTTGTCGATTGTCTCTTTAACCCTGAACCGAGATCCCGGGCTGTTTTACTGAAAGTCGGTCAAACATCTCTCAATAGGTCCGGAATTCCTGAAGTAGAAGAGGAGTCCGGATGGAAATTGACCCGGAAATCCGGATCCGGGCAGAATTCCGAAAATTTTGGATTTTTTCGTAAAAAAATGCGTCTTCTTTTCACTTGTTGCAGAATTTACCTCTTTTGGCCAACAATAAGTACACGTGTCGATTTCTAATTTGACGGTGTGGTCAATGTTTCTTTTCCACCCGTGAGAATCTCCTCTTCCATGTGACATTTTTTTTTGACACCCACATCTCACTTCTTTGAGGATTCCGGACTACTTGTAAAAAAAGATTTTGGACTCATTTTTCACCAGTTCAAAACTTTTTATTTATTATTTCATTATTTTTCAATATAAAAAATTACAATTTAATCTACTCTATCCAAACACTCTCATCCAAACAGACCCATTATCTTTATACCCTCTTTTATCCCTGCTTCTCTCCGGTTCGAGATATTTTTTAGTGGTCCACTAGAGCAACACGTAGTGCTCTACAACCAATTAGATTGCAACATTTACACAAAATGTCAATAATTAGCAGACACGTATTGGTTGTAGAGCAAGCACTAAGAAATTGCTCTTCCTGTTCTACCCCTCATCCGTGAACTTGATAAACCCATAACTCCCTAGCCTCAACCGTTAGAAACTAAGGGGTCGGACCAATAAGAAAGAACTTGTTATGTGTGACTTGGTTCACATTCGTCATCGACCCAGAACGATTACGCCAATTGCACAATCGATGATCACTAATCGAGTGACCTAGAAATTTTGGAGAACCGTCACCACTGCCACGTAGCCTATTTTTTTCAGTCAAAGATATAATCAAATCAGGACCCAACTTTTATCGAAATCAAGAAACAATATACGATTCCTGGAGTGTGTTTGGATAGCTGATGGTGGTTTGTGAGAGTCAAGCAAATCACTTGACGATTGAGGGTGAAGGGATATCTGCGACGGCAGAGCTGCAGACGGTGACGTAGAGTTGTAATTTTATTCATTACCAGTATGTTAGTAACAATCTTAATGACTTGCAAACAGTAACAACAACCAATGTTATATTGACCAAAACTAGAGGGGTAATTCTTGCTAAAAGAAAAACTAGAGGGGTAATTTGTGTAAACTACTCTTGTTGCGAGTTGCGACACTCCTTTGAAATGGACTTCTTCGAATTTGAATGGGAGGGAGACCAAACAGAAGTACACTCTAGTTTTTATCATGATGTTTGTATTTACTGGTAAATCTGGACTAGAAAATTTGTGGCATCTTTTCGTTCATAATTGAAAATGTTACTTATTTTTCCCCGTAAAAGTTGCATATTTTAAATTAGTCATGTAGCTTCAAATTCTTTCATTTTTTTTTTTTAATAACGTGAGAACTCGGAATCTCTATGAATGTTTACCTTAATAAACTCAAGATCTTACGCAATAACATGCAAACTACACTAGAGAGGTAAATCAACTTGAGAAAATCCGGCCGTCATGCTCCCAACTGAGGAGCCAATTGGCAACCCTTGAGTTGCCCCAAATTCTCTGTTTTTACCAGTAAATGAAACATGATGTATTCCTTTTCGTTATAGTGTCAAAACGGAACGATCCGCCCCGTTCCGGCAATACCCATTTTTTTTAGTAAAAACAAATCTGCTAAAGATACACTAGTATTTTTTTAATAAGCAAGACAAAAAGATAGCCTGGATGTTTGAAATCGTACCGCTACCTTGTTTGTTCTATGTGTTTTTTTTAACTTTAATGTCTTCATTTGACTTAGATTTTTTAGCATTTGGTGAAAAGAGAATATGTTGGTTCTGCCGTTGCAGACAACTAGGAGTTTAATTAAATTAACCAAACAAAACAAAAGCAACCTCAACGTGCATGTTAAGCAAGTAGCTTTAGGTCTTAAAATAATCTTCCCTCCTCTAATTAAGAGCATCTCATGGTAATTATAAAAGTTGCACTTGTTTAATCTTTTTGTTGGTGGAGCAGCAAAGAATAATTTTGTTCCCTCGAAGGCTGCCCTTAATATAAACGGCAAAACAATATGGGGGATATTAATTCCGATGCACCTTAAGGACAGGATGTTTAAATGAACTAGATTACTCGAGCGAGAAATTTTTGTTTGCTCTAAAAGCAAATGATGTGGATTTGCTCTAGTCATACAATACTGGACACGTCAGGAGGAAAGATAATGAATAACAGACAAAAAAAAAGTAGATTCCTACATGTTCTTGACGTGTCCTGCAATGTATTGCTTAGAGCACCATGTCATATTTGCTCTTGGAGCAGGCAATAATTACTCGAGCTTTTGAGCTAATTAAGTTTCTTTAATTTTGATAGTTTGGATGAAAATATATTACTACTGAGTAAATTATTTGATAGATTTTATTAAATTCATTATCGTATTTCCTATGAACAGAAACCGGAATTTATTTTTTATTGAAAAAAGATACGATCTGGAAAACTAAATTAAATTTTAGGAATCCGGGTCCGGAGCTCCCGATTTGGTGGAATAGGGCTCCGAATTTTCCAAACATACAATAAAGGCACGACACATGACATTTAACACAAAGAAAAAACATTTAACACAAAGAAAAAACACACCGTATCCTAATCTCTCCTTTTAAAAATAGGACTCCCAATTGAGAAAAATAAAATTGGGGTTTAATCAAACCCCAACCCTTTGGCAATGGTAGCTCCGGATTTTGACCAAAAAGTTAGGATCTTTTTACCGAGACATTGTCAGCCCCATTCGCTCTGCCAAAACACACACAATAAGAAGTCCCAACGACGAAGGCAGGGCCGGCCTTGCCATAAGGCAAGGTAGGCGGCCGCCTAAGGCCTCAAAATTTTGAAGGCCTCCAGTTAGTATGCTGTATGCATGTGTGTATATATGTAAACTCTTGTGTAGATTGAGGTAAAAACTAAAATTAGGTCCACTAATCTTGTTAAATGCAGAAAATATGAGAAATAAAAGAAGATTAGCAATTAATGATGAGAGAAAACCAATCGATTCTATGCACTAATTTTGATCTTTCCCAAATTTAGACAAGTAAATTGTTTTATTACCTCTTATAAATCATTACCTTTACTATATTTTCCATTATGAATACTAAGTTTTCGAAATTACACGACGTTTTTAGAAGTGAATCATTGACTTTTTTTTTAATTTATTTATTTATATCACTTTCCTATTCAGTTTTAATCAAAAAATTCTCGGGAGTAGTGGAGAAAAGATTTAAGAAAATAAATAAACATTATTTCTTGTTCTTTGAAAGTTTTTGTTTTCTAAAAAAGAGCTTTTGTTATTGTCATTTCCTCCTAAGATTCATAGTTTCCTTAGAATGTTTTAACTTTACCATATTAAATAAACTATGTCTATGATCATATATATCATAATAACTTAACTCCTATTTACCACATTAGAGATGAACTACTAAAAGAATGTAGCTCAGATTTACAGTCCTGCTTTCTTCTTCAAATTTGTCTCTGAGCTTTTCTAAACATTGCATGATTTTGGAAACTTATCATGTACAACTTTGTTCCCTCTCTGTCCTCATTTGATTTTGGGTGTCACATTGACTGACTTATTTACCTGACAATATGATACTAAAGTTTACTAATTTTATCATAGTATTGTAGTACGAAAAAGACGTATAATGTCATGAAAGGATTACCACGTATCACTAGCTAAATTTATCGCTCAGAGTGACCCTCTATAGTCAAATAGGGACAAAGAGAGGGAACGGAGTGCTATTACGGTAAGATAATCGATCAATAAACTCATTTGATTAACTTTATATTAGAGGGGTTAAAAAACTGTTGTTCTTTCCTTAAAAGACTTCTATGTACTAATATCTCCATAAGTATAATTAGGCCTCACTGTTTCAATTTGCCTAAGGCCTCTAAAAGTCTTAAGACGGCCCTGGACGAAGGCACCATTAAGAATCAATGATATGATGGGTCCAGGTGCGAAGTGGGAATGGCTTAAGTCCTATCAAGTCCCCACATATTTTGATTCATAACTGGTTCTGGCTGGACATTGCAATCAAAGGAGCTGTAAGGATTCAGCCAGCTCTATTCTACAAGCAAGTGGTCCACTCTACCACCACCATGCTTTAGCGCAGGAGTGGACTCGAGATTTTTTTATCAGGTTGAGACATTTCAACAAATAATGGGGCCAATCGCATTAAGCCGCACCTTAATGACATAATTGGGGAAACGCAAAGTGCCTTTGTTCCGGGACGGCAAATTTCAGATAATATACTTGCGGCTTTTGAGATTATGCACACAATGAGGACGAGGGTCAAAGGAAAGCGAGGGTATGTGGCCTTAAAAGTTGATATGACGAAAGCATACGATAGAGTCGAGTGGTGTTTTCTCCGAAATATGATGCTTAAGTTGGGATTTGGCAGTAAAATTGTAGATGTAGTTAGCCGTTGTGTTAACTCGGTGAGTTATTCCTTCAATATTAATGGAGCTACTATGGGAAGAATTGTACCTGAGAGGGGTCTTCGACAAGGGTGCCCGTTGTCTCCGTATTTGTTCCTTATGTGCAGTGAAGGCCTCTCGAGGCTGATATCTTTGGCTGTGTCCGAGCGAAGACTTTCAGCAGTTCGTGCTTCAAGAGGAGGGCCTCTAGTCTCTCATCTTTTTTTCGCCGACGATAGCCTATTCTTTACAAGAGCTAAGGAGGAGGATATTACATGCTTATTACACATTATTAATACATATGAATTGGCATCAGGCCAAAAAATAAATTTATCAAAATCAGCGGCTCTTTTCTCTGCTAATGTGCCAGACGAACAGAAACACCTCATCAGCTCCCTATGTGGTGTCCCCCTTGTTGAACAGCATGAAAAATACCTTGGGCGTCCTACAACAATTGGACGTGACAAAAAGATTACATTCGGATACATCACAGATAGAATCCGGAAGAAAGTAAAAGGGTGGAAGGAGAAGTACCTTTCAGCGGCGGGGAAAGAGATCTTGCTAAAGGCCGTGGTGCAAGCCATACCCAACTATGCGATGTCTTGCTTCCTTTTACCGATAGGAACCTGTGATCATATTGAACAATTGATGCGTCAGTTCTGGTGGGGTAATGGACAGAAAGATGGGATCAATTGGATGGCCTGGGAACGAATGAAACAGGAAAAGAGAAGGGGAGGATTAGGCTTCAAAGATATGCTACAGTTCAATAAAGCTCTCCTGGCAAAGCAAGGGTGGAGAATGCTCATAAACCCCAGCAGTTTGTTTTCAAGAATATTCAAAGGAAAGTACTTTCACAACACTGATTTGCTCAATTCTGAATTAGGAAATCAGCCTTCATTCGCGTGGAGAAGCATTCATGAAGGTATTAAAGTACTAAAGCTAGGATTGAGGAAAAACCTGGGAGATGGCCGTACTATTAAGCTCTTTGACGACCCATGGTTACACCGCTTCCCTTCATATAAAGTATATTCCTCAAAACCTGCAGGTGCAGATAGCTATGTCAGAGATTATATTAATGAGGAAACGAATAGCTGGAATGTGGACAAATTGAGAGCCAACTTATCTGATGTAGATGTTGAAGAGATCCTCCGTATCCCGATCCCCACTCACGGAGAAGATTGTTGGTCCTGGTTTTTTGAAGATAGTGGAGTCTACTCGGTAAGAACTGGGTATATGCAGGCGGTAATCCAACCACCACCCCCTGTTGGTAATTCGGGTGTATCAGAGGGTGACAATTTCAACTGGCTCAAACAACTCTGGAAATTGCCCATTCAAAAGAAGATCTGCTTCTTTTTATGGAGGGCCTTCCAAAATATAATCCCCACCAAAGACAAATTAGCCAGGAGAGGAATAGCTGTGGAATTGAAATGCCCTTTTTGCAAGGAAACAGAAACAATTCATCACTCTCTGGTTCGGTGTAAAATTGCGAGACAATTTTGGGAATTATTTCTTCAACCAGAGGCGAAGAAAGTTTTTCAAAAATTCTTAAACTCCCCAAATTGGATCGCAGATATTTTCACCAGATTGGGAAGAGAGGATAGAAAAGCATTTGCTATCGGGGTTTGGACTTTATGGAATAATCGAAATTCAAAGATTTTCAGGGGCAAAGATGCAGATGTACATCACCTGAAATCACGAGCGCTCTTCCACTTGTCGGAAACAACTAGCCCAAGCATCGATCTCAACATGCACTCAGATTATAGTACCACAATTCCTCATGTGCAACCACAGGAAGCAGATGCATCAAGAATATGCTTCGACGGCTCCTGGTCTTACACTCGGAGAGTTGCCGGCGCCGGAGTAGCAATCTATAATCATCATGGTGCTTTGATTTTTGCAGCCGCAAAGAGGCTTGCATGGAGCAATCGAGCAAAGGAAGCGGAGGCATTAGCTATGGAACTCGCCGTAGATCTGGCAAGAGAACAGGACCTCCGAAACATCATTGTTACCGGAGATGCTCAAGTCCTCATTGACCAAATCTCAGGCAAGAACAGTGCTCAAGTGGAAGATAGAACGTATGCTAGAGTAATTTGTGACCGAGTAAATGCCAAGACCGCGGACTTCAACCACATCAATTGGATCTGGACTCCTCGAGAAGGTAATGAGTCTGCACACCGACTCTCGAAAATAGGAATGGAGCTTGGAGAACAGGAGCTGAAGACCTGGTCTAGTAGCTTCCCGAGAAGCATTATTTAATTGTATCCCAGCTCCCAATGCCGCGTTTGGCTTCGGTTTAATACAAATTGATTCTCAAAAAAAAAAAAAAAAAACAAATAATGGGGGCTTTATTTATAAATTGGGGCTATGTAAGAATTTCTTAACAATAGTGTAAACATGTATGTCGTACGAGGATACAAACTCAGGAGGGTCCTGTGTCAACCTGGGTCAGACATAGGTCCGCCCCCTGCTTTAGGGGTTGAACTTCAAACTTCTTAGAGATGACTCGTATAAAAGGGAATTTAATAGAATCATTTGATCTACCCCAGAAGACATGAACAAGCAAAGCTTCAGATGCGAGGGGACTGAGAACACCTCCATAATCAGATGAAAACAATATGAAAGGATACACAAGTTAGTTGACTAGCATCAAGCTTCCCACACTCTAGTTCTAAGCTCCAATCTTTGCCCAGGTTACTTTCATGTCATGTCATTACCGATGAAACTCCACCAGCAGATCTAACAGGCAAATCATGAAGTTCGGGAATAGAAAGCTCTGCTAAAAGAGCTCAAGAGTTCCTAGTAGGTTACACATGTTCATTACACATATTAACAACAAAGAGATTTGTCCCCGACCCACACAATATCCATCTGCATCATTATTTACGACAGTATCTGGGGCGCAGCTTATCAATTCTCTCTGTGTACTCCACTGGAGTCGCATTGCCACAAAACACTTCCTCCCATATCTTGTGAAGTTCTGTTTAGACGGACAAAAAAACAGGTCATTTCAGAAACCCAACATATATGATAAATTTATAAACACGACATTATGTTCCCACATGGGACTTGTGAGTAATATGTTTTCTGGATGAGATGTGAAAGAATATAAGCCATACAGCCTTGCGCCTTCATATGCTCGTCACAATGAGAAATATTCAGGGTTATAGTAATAGTGATACATGTATAGGCTCTCCCTAGAACCTCCTGTCACTTTTAGTTGCAGCTCTTTTTTTTTTTTTTCTTTTTCTTATTTTTTTTTTTTTTTTTGAGAAACAAAATGGCATTAAGTTGCAGCTTTCATGAACCACAAGACTATTGTTCAATTGATACTGCCCATTGGAAATTAAATTTACATCAAAAGTGCACAAATCACAAGATTTGGATGTATAACCACCTATAGGCAATTTGACTTCACAATTTGCACAAGAAACACGGTGGAGACAAAGTTGAAGTACACCCATGAACAACTAAACACTAAAACATTTTTTCTATAAGTTACATTCATGATATTAGGCCCAGAGCTATTTTGGTTGGTGACCAATAGTCCCATACATTGATATATTTGACAATTCACACTCCCAGTACTTCTGTTCTCCTTCTGGGGGTCGACAAAGGAATGATCTGGGTATGTTTAAATTGTTCTACTCTCTCTGTTTAATACAAGTGTGGATTCGAAGTTGTATTTCCAAGTTGGAAGTCGAGTAGAGAGTTAGACAAAGCCACAGGCGTCCAACTAAATGCTCTTGGTTACTACGAGCTATTACAGGGATTTAAAAAGTCACAGAGTGAGGCCACTAGTGGACATTCCGCGTCGGTACTTAGTATGTGAGCTTGATTAGTGGGTGAAATGATCACACCAACCGAGGTGTAGGAATTTCATGGTGGTAGATATTCTAAAACACATTCTGTAGATCCAATGTATAACCCCAGGCTTTTATTTAGACAACACTGAAAATAGAGTATGAGGGTTAAGTTTCTCTTGATTTATATTTATTGAGGTTGCCATAAATCTGACAAAAAAATGAACAGTTGTGAGTTGTGACAGATCGGCAGAATATGCAAACTGTCCTAGTTAAATTTCAGGTGATAAGAAGTTGGGGGTAATTGCCGGAACCTTGAGGAAGGTGTATCTCGTATTGAGTGCATCTAACATCCAGGACGAGAACCTATGTAAATTAGTGGTCCTCATAGTAGGTAAGGCAGTGACCTAGAAAGCAAGAGGTAATGTAAGATGACACTGACTCCACATTAGTCTCCGAAACTCTGCAGAGACTTCAGAACATCTGCAGGGAATGCCTCAGCCAGTGTTCGAATATTTGATACCAAGTGTAGCGTTCAACTGCATATCTCATTAATTTGAAAAACACTAGTCAATCTTAGAGTTTGATGGGCACACGTGTCCCGTTCATAATTTTTAGCTACCATCCAAAAAATGATTTTTTTAAACTGATCTAAAGGCTGTGCAACATGAGGCGACATTGAATCCATGTTAGTAAACTAGACACCTTAGCTTGTACAACCCCCACCCACCCACCAAAAAAAAAAAGACTAAGTTTCCCACACATGAAGATCCCGGTAATTATGACTTTAATCATATTACAGAAAGAACTACGTGTATCTATCAGAAAGACTTCCTTATCATAACGATGTCATAAATGAAAAGGTGCATTATAATTGTTGTATAATTCAGTGAAAACGTACCAGCTCTATCTGAAGAAGAAAGACACATGATAATCGTATCAAATCTTGAGACTTCGGATAGGTTCTCTAAATATTTCACGGCCAAATCCATATCATCGCTGCAAAAAGAAGGCATGTACATCACAACTAGTTGGACCTGATATTACCAAACAGCCACAGAAAAACGAAGAGAGAACTGAATTACTTACAGAAAGAAGGTGCTGATACACCTGATAATTTCGATTAGCATTGGAGCAGATAAGGCATCTTTAAATATCCCCGGTAGTGCACTCGGTGATGTCACCTAATCAAGGGGAATGGAAGTTCTCATGAATCTTATAACAAGTGAAACAACCTCGCAGACAGGGATCAGGATATGTAAATTGATTGACATGCATGTGCGAAAGATATTCAGGATTCCGAATTACTGCATATACGCGTATGTTTTACCTACCTAGCTACACCATGAAACAACACTTAAACCCACCAACCTTCCGCCAGTGGCACAAGGTCTAGACATTTCCATGCCATAAAGATATTAATTGGCTATGCCAGTTCAAGCTAACACAAGAGGCTGCTTGGATCAGTTGGTTTTTTTGTAAAAACAAAAATCCCAGGGTTTCAACTTATTGAAATTTATAAGTTGTGAATGAACACAAGTGTTTAATTAATAATCCAACTGAAAGCCGGGCAGCTGTTCATCGAAAAAAGGGCGCCGGATTGTACATCGAAAGAAGAAGAAATATAGTTGACATCATCATATAGCAAGATCAACACAACAAACCTTCAACAACTGAGCTTGTAGAGTACGATCGCCAGCGAGTCCTCGCCAAGATACCTCAAATTGGAACGCAGACTTTGGTGGTGCAATGTTTTTCGCTGCTTCAACTTTAGCAAGAGAAGCTGCACGAGCAGCCAGATCCTGAACTGATGATTTGAGCTCTTGCTTTTTGTGACTTCTCTGTGAAGAATTAAAATAGAAACTATTTCAGAAAATGATAGAGAAGATAGAGTAGCATATGAATAAGAAACTGTGTAGCTCTTTATCGCTCAGTAGTACAGGCCTGGCTTCATTTCTATGTGTAGGAGATAAGCCAATAAGTTCTAGTTCTACCACTTCATGAGTATTCCCTTTGTCCTTCCATGAATGTATTAATTTCTTCTTTAGGTCTTCTAGTTTCATGGTTAAGTACCACCTTTCTAAAATTATCTGAACGAGTAAATCGCACTTGTCCGTGTTGAAACGAAACCGGCACAAAGGAAAACCTAACTTTCTGTCTTTCTATAGCTACACAAATCAATTATTTAATGTCACCACAGACTATAGCACCAGGAAAATGAAATTGGCGGACGGCACCTCTTACTAATAACCGAGTGGTTATGGTATTAGATAGAAAACAGCTGGATCAAATTATCCATTCCACCAACTCGAAACATACTAATAAAAGCTTGTTCGATCGAGTCATGAAATAGTTATTCCTATGGCAAATCTTGCAAGCATAAAGTGCAACAGAAACCTACAATCCTTAGTACAATGCTACTAGCACTCAATCAGTACAGTTTTCACGGAACTAAATTGGTCTTATCTATCCATTATATAATTTCCGTGATTAAGGTTAATATAATTGAAACGACAATTGCTAAGGGTAACAGACTCAGAAGAATGTTAAGATCCGAGGACGGACGGAAACTGAGCTAACTTTGGTCTATGAGCAGCAAAACAAGGGGCTTGAGGCAAACCTAGAGTCTGTTTGAGCTCTCTAAACTTGAACTGTGTCTAGCATCATTCGAGATGCATCAGCTAGTGGACCAGTACTTTGTCTAGTTGATCTTTTCATTACCATGACAGACACCATTGTGTTGGCAGAAACTTCTGTGTAGCTGCCCAGCCAACATCTCAAAGTTCAAGAAAATAATTTGGACCGAACAACTATAATTTGTTCCTCTTTCAAATTCACATGACACATGAGGTCATGATTTTTAAAATTTTGATGAGACAGATATGTCTCAAATGTATCACAAAAGGAGAAACCCCACCGTCTTGTTTGTTTATAGGATCTGAATGGTATGAATTCAAGGATTTGAAGTGGTGAGTAAAGGAATGTTAAGACTGCGAGTGTTGAGCAGGTTACAATATGATGTTTGGTTAACGATAACATCATTGGGATTAGAGGAAGATTGGCATGCCAATCATCCAACTTAAAGAATTAGTGTCGTGAGGAAGGAAAAAATAGTCATGAGGATATAAGTCTTAGCCAAGGCTTATGAGTACTTAATCCCCGAGGAATTGCTAAGCCCATGGGGTGAGGCTTATAAAAGTAGGGTCATGAGACAAGACCTTTCACAAAACAAACACAAATTTTATACTACTTGGAATCATAAATACAATCCCATCCATCCTTGCCACAGGGTTAGGTGCGTTAACTGCCGATGGTCAGGTTCTGAAGTACCAAACTGCACTCTACTATAACCAACACTTATCAGTACTATGTTCTCTAGAGAAACTAGTCACAGATACGCCACTCTAATTTGAGCGCTAGATTTTGAAAGTGGAAGTACATCTTGAATCACAGTGATCATATTACCTTATTAAGATCTTCTCTTACTGCAGTGGATCCTGTTTTCTGAGAACTACTGGATACTGGTTGGACACCGTTGTGATGTCCATTAATTTCCACGGGACCTTTTTTGACCTTTTTCTCTCCAGGCATCGGGCTATTCAGTGATCCAGCCACCTTCTTAAGCATTTCCTGCAATAGCTATCTTCAGTAACAGCTGAGGAAATGCATCCGTGTACAGAGCAGGAACATAATAATTCTTGTAGATAACTAAACTTAGCTAGCTAAAGAGGGGGGGAAATCTATGAGATTCTGCAAGCCAACATGTATATCTATCATTCCCAAATCTTGGCTAAATAAGGGAGCACAGGTCAAGTTTCACAATGAAACAGAAACGTAGCGAGCGTGCATGGAATATCTTAGAACAGGGGGCATTCATTTGCAAGAACATTATGATTCAGCCTATCTCATGCTAAGCTTGTTCTTGAAGCACGGCAAGTTTTTGCTTTGACCAGGTTTAAAAATAACAATAATAATAATAATAAAAATAACACCACATAATCTGGAAATTGAAGGTTGTACCTTGTCATACAATGATTTGGCCTCAGCATGCTGCTTTTTGATCTCTTGGTTTTGAGGCTCCAGCCTCATTGCAAAATCAGCATCTGCAATTGATTAGATTTGCAAAGATCAGAGAGTTTCATATCGTCAACCGGAAATAAAATCAGAAAGTTAATCAATGATGGGAAAAGGTTCAGGGAACAATAACATTCTACTTGTTCATTGCAAATGACGAGGTCCAGTACATAAATGCTAAACAAATAAAAATAATATACCCTCAACAGATTCTTTTAACTTTCCAAGCTCTTTCCTAGCTGTTGATCGGCGTGAGTATGCTTTAATGTAACGGTCATCTAAATTTAAGGCCTCTGTGCAGTCATCCTCGGCCTCTTTGAATCTATTTCATATGATAGGAAGAAAGTAAAACGTTAAGCTTTTCACCTATGAGAACTTCGAAATCATTGCAGTATTAAGAATTTCAGCACACTTAATGACCAATAAACCAAGAGATATAGAACAAATTCAGAAGTCAGAGATCAAGATCCTGAATGATGTCTACAAGGAAAATCATTTAGCATAAAAACTATTCAACCTAGATGCAAGTTCCGCATCAATCAATTCTGATTCACGACAAACAAAGTGAGATGGCGGTGAAAACTTAATGTCCTGTCAAGAAATTCTTATCAACGCTCTATCTAATTTAAAACAGCTACATACAGTATCTAAGAATTACATGATATTTGCTGTTTCTTTATCCACTGAAACATCAGCAGCTACAGTAAGATTTCATAGAACCCACTAATGAAAAATGTGTGAAGCAATGTCGCAGCATCATGAAACCACGTATTCTGATTAAATAGTGCCTGTCCAGTATCCATCATGAAAATGTTTATCCTTCCAGCTAACTATAATTTAATGGCTAGAAGATTCTAGTGTTGCTTACTTAAACTTCTTGTGCTTAGTACATACTCATAAAGTTGGGACCAATCCTTGTCCAGCTATGCTAGGTAAGCTGCTTTCTCTTTTTGTAAGTTCAAATGCATGTACTTATTAGCATCGCTAAAGGATGCAAGTATAACCATTATTATAAGATCATAGGAATACAGTCAATAGAATCATAATCATCGATTGAGTCATTTACAGAATATTTTCCATGTCTCGGCCTAAATATGCTCTTCCTACCAGTTTGAAACTACTAGGGAAAGGGTTTCACTAGTAATCATGCGCTGGAAATTGGCAACTTGGAAACCAGGTTTCTGATCATTTATAGTAAGTAAGATCAGGACAGTAAAAAGCTAAGAACTCAATGGAGAGAGCACCAAACTTATATGCTCCTACCAAAGTTTGTTTCCACGCCAGATCAAAGAGAGTCCATTAATCCAGAAGAAAATGATATCAATTTACCGTTTCAATTTGAGATAAGCCATCGCCCTATTTGCATAAGCTACTGCAGTTGGGGAAAATGCGATACTCCTAGAATAGCAGTCAGCTGCTTCTTTAAATTTCTTCTGCTTGAAGTACTCATTTCCCTGTAAAATGGTATGGAAGACATTCAGCACCAATAAAATGCATAACTTCAACACAGCCATTAACCAAGAAAATACTAACTCCAGAGGAATAGTTCATACCAGCTCCTTCTCTGATGCAGCATCTGGGGAGTTCTCCTCTGCGACAAAGCTACTGGACAAATGCCGAGAGGAATCGTAATTTCTCGAGAAATCATACGGCCCCGAGGCCTTCAAAGTACTAGAAGTGGAGGGCTTTGTTGCAGGACCAGATGAAACCTAGAAGCATTACCACAGAGAATTATCATACATAAGCTCTCTATATCACTGAACTGATCTAGAAAAGCATTTTTTTCAGCTTCCACCAATTCCACATTTTCCTCACATTGTTTAGAGTACCCAATTGAATCAACAGCCACTTATTTCAGTTTAACATAATTAAATGTTCAACACTGAACAGCAATTGGGGAAAACAGGAATAGAGTGAGATCGAACAAAAATAGTTTCTTCGGTGATAAAACTACTGGACAAATGCCGGGAGGAATCGTAATTTCTCAAGATATCATACAGCCCCGAGGCCTTCGAAGTACTAGAAGTGGAGGGCTTTGTTGCAGGACCAGATGAAACCCAGAAGCATCACCATAGAGGGTTATCATACATACGTTCTCTATATCACTGAACTGATCTACAAATGCAATTTTTTTTCTGCTTACACCAATTACACATTTTCCTCGCACTGTTTAGAGTACCCTATTAAGTCAGCTGCCACTTAGGTCAGTTTACCATTGAAAACTGTATGTTCGACACCCCATTCGAATCGAATAGCAATTGGGGAAAACAGGAATAGAGTGAGATCCGACAAAAATAGTTTCTTCAGTGATGGAAACTACTGGACAAATGCCGGGAGGAATCATAATTTCTCGAGAAATCATACGACCCTGAGGCCTTCAAAGTACTAGAAGTGGAGGGCTTTGTTCCAGGACCAGATGAAACCTAGAAGCATTACCACAGAGGTTTATCATACATAGTTACATACGTTCTCTATATCACTGAACTGATCTACAAATGCATTTTTCCAGCTTATGCCAATTACACATTTTTTCTCACATTGTTTAGAGAACCCTATTGAGTCAGCAGCCATTTATTTCAGTTTACCAGAATTAAATTTTCAACACCCTATTCGAATTGAACAGCAAATGGGGAAAACATGAATAGAGGGAGATTGAACAAAAAAAATGATTTGGGGTGTTGCCTACTAACCAGCTTTTCCTTGACATGGCCTTGTGATTTCAGCTTCTTGTCTTTGTCACCATTCGACATTTCCCATTCCTGCAAGTCGTTCAAAAAGCCCTGGAAATCCTGATGGATGGATTCAACAGTTACTAATAAACATCCCATTACTACAACTGAAAAGGGTTTCAAAGTCCAAAATTTACAGAGATTTGCTCAAACCGAAGCGAGAATTTCCAGAACCACTTTGTTTGGCGAACAAATTACAATTGCGATTCGATGAAGGAATCAGTATACCATACCATACGCATAAGTGAAAGTGAGGACAATCGAAGAAGAAGAAGAAGAAGTTACCAGAGTTTGATCGCGGCCATGTTTGCTCGAAACCCTAGCCATCGTCAGAGTTGAGAGAGAGAGAGAGAGAGAGAGAGAGCTCTGGAGGCTTCGTCAGAAATCGGGATTACTCCGTAGAAGGAAGCTCTGACGCCATGGTTTTGGGTTTTAACTTTTATATATATTGCAAAATATGCCCTCTAGTTTCCGTAAATTGAATTCTGTTGTCGAGAAAAATAAATAGGGACTAGGGGTGCGTTTGGTAACTTGGTTTATCTTGGTTTATGGTTTTTCCACCAAATGGTTTGTTAAAAGTGTTTGTTTTGATTGGTTTAAAAACTAGATTTTAAACCAGTTTTTTTCAAATTTTGACAGGTGGAAAAAAACCAACTTTTGGTGGGTTTTTTTTTTCAGTTTATTTCTGAGTTGTTGTATGTACTATTTTGCCCACACATTTATTCTATTTTTTCAAGTCACCCTTAGGTCAAACTTATCAGCATTACGATGTGGGTATAACCAGTGCACTTTTTCGTCAAATAATTCGCAATCATAACAATAGTTGTTATATTAGATAGGAGTCTCTTGTTGTGGTGCTATTATTTTTGGTTAATTGTCCTACTTTTTAACCACTGCTCATGCTTTAAATTTCATGAAATTCGTCTCGTATTTATTCATTAAATCGTCTGGTATTTATTCTTGGTTTTTTTTTGAAATAACAACTAATAATTTTGCTGTGATCGAAATACCGTGAATGTTTTCTTCAATTTGTTTCAAGAAATCCTTTTGACTCTCTGAAAAATGTTAACTTTTTGCCTTGAATTTGTTTTTTGTGCATTTGTTAAAAAAGTACAAATGAAGGGTACATTAGTCATTTAATCTACTACTTGTAGTTTAAAAACCATTACCAAACACATTTCTTCAGTTTTTAATCTAGATTAAAAACTATCACCAAACACACTGGTTTAAACAGAATCTTCAGAAAAAACAAAAAAAAAAAAAAAAACCCACCATAATCTAAACACCAGTTTTTCCACCAGAAACCATTC
This sequence comes from Linanthus parryae, assembly GCA_023055425.1. Classification (NCBI taxonomy): domain Eukaryota; kingdom Viridiplantae; phylum Streptophyta; class Magnoliopsida; order Ericales; family Polemoniaceae; genus Linanthus; species Linanthus parryae. The sequence continues at coordinate 9,538,517 of JALGPY010000002.1, forward strand.
TACCAAACTCACCCTTGGGAATGTTGTGATAGTGTCTAAACTCTCAAGCTGTTTAGTGAGAATTAATTTGCTGAGATAGAGTGACAATTAATTTGGAAGAAGTGTTGCGAGTTTTAGATAAAACGTTGTTTGGAAAATATTACGTGAAAGCTGCAGTAAATATTGATGGAATAGTTTTGTGTTTGGTAAAATCAACTGTGAACATGTTGTGAGAGATTGAAATGACGAAAATAAATATTGTGTCATTTTCGTAAAGATAATTATTGAAAATTTTGAAAAAATTGTGAAGTTAATCGGTTGGAAGTAAATAAATCAAAAGCTGTTCTGGAAATAATCTCCTCGTTTGCTTCTTGAAAGCTGCTTTGGGACAGCAGAAACTGTCTAAAAAAGTCAAAAATATAAATTTTACCAAACGCTCTAAAAATTGCTTCGGTTGTCAGGAAGCAGTTGTTCGAGCAACAGAAATATTCCCAAACTGAAAACTTTTCAAACAAAGTTGGCATATAGGATCTTTCTAGCTTCTCATTTTGGCTAGGTCTTGTAGGAAGAGTTTATTACAAGAGCCCCCAGTTTTTGTGGAATAGCCAGGCTCCAAATCCATTTCAGGTCCTCATTATGAACCTCATTATAACTCTTCTTCTTTCGTTGTTGCAACTTGATAGCAGTCTTGTACCCTGATTTCACAGTATGATCTCTTGACGATGTCCATTTCTATATTCTCACGTCACATCTGCTATGAAGAGGTACATTAGTACTTCCTCCTTTTCTTCTGGAATGTTGTGATTTGACTTTTTAACCCGCGACATGGTCATTACATTGATTGGCAAGGGCACAATACATGGAGCACATCTGCTATGATAACATCAGGCTGATTATGCTGATTCCCTTTGATAACGGCTGCATATTTGCAGGAGTATGTTTTTGTTGCATTCTCCTGATCATGCTAACTCTGGCAGACAAGACTAACCAAATTCTTTTCCGTCACCATAACGTGACCAATAGCTTCTGTTGAGAACTCTGTGCTATTGATTTTAATGCATCCACCCCTCCATATAGTCTAAAGAACATGGACACTGTCCCTCATGCTGCTTCCTTTCACATAAAACACAGTATCCTGGAGCTAGCTCAAAAGGGGTTTTGCGAGTGGACATTCGTACAAGAGATGGTGGGTGTTGAGCTTCTTTGTCTCTTTGACATAGCTGACATGGGCCTGTAGTGGCTATCAGTCGTCTGCTAATAAAAAAATCCATAGTTGGGAGCTTGCCATGGACACACTTCCAAATGAATATTCACCACTTCTCTGTAATTTCCAACCCCCACCAAACTAAGGTACCCATTTAGCTTCCCAATAACTAAATCGGAACCTCAATACCTAGATAGTCGAAAAAATCTAGGGTCACAACTTTTTAAGATTACGGTGACTAACATTATGTCAGGAACCCTAACCTAATCATGGGGCTTACAAAGCTCTACTACTTGAGTTAGCCACCATCTGCGGTGCACGGGAACATTATTCATTACCAAGTCAAATTAGTGAAGTTCACTGCAACTAGTATTACATATGAAGACAGTTGATGTTTTACATATTTACAAACAATGGTACTTGTGACTTTATTCACATATCTATCTGACTAACATGCCACTCCAGGATGAAACTTCTCCTGTATTGCCTTGTAACACTGGAGGCTGCAGAGGGGTTGCTTGGACTTGGAATCGCGGTACTTGTATGGCTTTGAGCAAGATGGACCAACACATTTCTCCCGTGGAGGTGGATAGCTGAAATGTTCCAGAGTCAACAAAAACCAGATATCAGAAAACCGAAATTAATGCGGTAGTAGTAAAAAGAATGTGAAATCCATCATTCCAAGAGGTTGAAGCTGAGTGTATGCAAATTTAAAGATACAAAAAGAACGCAGATTTTCAACAATTTTACCAAAGCATCCACCAAAAACTTTTAGTAACATACAGTTCATTGCCATGAGCAAAAGAGTAAGACAAGAAACGGACTCATATGAGTTGAAGTGTCTTCACTACTTTACAACTGGCTATAGCCATACGGGTGCTACCCCTGTTTGCAAACTGTGTTTCCCTAGTGAACTTTTACCACCAAACATGTCTTTGTTTGCAACTTAAATGGCAAACCGTTTCAATAAGATGGGTACCATTAATCTTGAGGACTCGCAAGTGAAGGAAGGGTCAAAAAAAAAAAAAAAAAAAAAAAAAGGTGGAACAAACAAAATTGAAAGAAAGGAGGAAACACTGGAATCGGTATTCACCCCATTTCAAGTTGCTGCATAGATTAAAGTGCAAAGTAAAATATAGACACTCAGTGGTTATTTTGTGCCAGCCAAGACATGTCAGAGTTTCCCACACTTATCCTTCATTGATAAATCAACACTATTCCTGGTATGAAAGTAGTCATTGTTCTAAAATCTTTCTACATTTGATAGCTTACCCTATTGATAGAGAAGCAGTTCGAGAAGCTTCAGTCTCCAGTTCAGCAGTTTGGGAAACTGAGATCTCCAAAACTATGGGTTCTACTAAATTAACTTAACTCTTCTTCATTCATTCATAAATAATTGTGAACCAAAGCAACATTATAAATACTAATTGAGCTTCTACTAATTACCCCAAGACCCCTTAAAACAGTTAACTAATAACGATAAAACCCCCAAACAAATAAAGTAGGGTCAATTACTTATTAGCCACCTCCAGTATAGGGTAATGATCCATGTACCACCTCCAGTTTCAAATCCTTCTTGTTGCCACCTCCAGTACTTAATTGTTAACGATCAGCAACTGGGTTAAAATTTCGTTGAACTTTTTAACTCTGTCAAGGGTATTATAGTCTTTCCGAAAAAAATATATTAAGAAAAAATAAAAAATAAAAAATACGAAGCAGGAGTAGGAAAAAACGAATCAGGATAAGGATAAAGATGAAGAGGAAGAGGGAGGAAGCCACCGTCCACCACCTCCGCCTTCGCCGCCGTCCGCCTGTTCCTGACAATCCAGATATGGGTTCAGGCAGAGGAAGAGACAAATAGAATGGGATCTGCTGGAGAAAGAAAGGAGGAGATTAAGGAAGAGGGGTCGACTCCGCTATGGACGACGCAGTCGATTCTGTTGGGCGCTGCTGCTGCTGCTGCTGCTTCTTATCTGCTCTCATATTTCTATGGGGGATGTTGATTGCTAGGGTTTTGAGTTGTGCGAGGTTGGGGCTGTGTAATTGCAGATTGGTGTTTTGATTCGATCGGGTGGGTTTGAATTGGTGAAATAAGAGGGACACGACAGAGGCGATGGCTACGACGTTGAATCTGGGTTCAAATCGGGGATGAACAGAGGTGGTAACAGCGGGGTCAATTCGGGTTGAAATTGGGTTTTTTTATTTTGGGCCGCCACCATTGCTGCAGAGATCTTGAAGGTTCGACATTACACTCTGGTTTGATTAACTTGTTTGGGTCAGATTCACAATGTATTTGTTAGTGTCTATATGTTGGAGCTGGTTCTTTTTGCTTCTTACAGTCGTAATCTCTCTCGTTATTGTGAGGAATTGTTGCGATGGTCGTGGTGTGTACCCAATTTCTGGGTTTGATGGTGGCAGCGATGGTGGCGGTGTTGTGGATTCTGGGTTTGTTATTGTCCATATCTGGGTTTGTTTGAGGTCCTGGTGGTGCAGTGGTGGTCTTGGTGGTGGAAATAACGATGGTTGTGGTTGTATTAACCGGTGTTCACATTTTTAGTGAGTTGACAACATTGCCCCCTAAAAACTGTTAGTTAACGGAAAATGTTGGACGGAATTTATTCTAGTTGCTGATCGTTAACAATTAACAACTGGAGGTGGCAACAAGAGGGATTTGAAATTAGAGGTAGTACATGAATTATTACCTTATAATTCCGGTTCCCACGCCGTGTCCTGATACGGGGTCGTACCCGTATCAACATTATGTTAGTTTTTCCGTCCGTATTTATGTGTATATAAGTTTATACTACTTATAATTTGTCAAAAATATTTTAACTTCCCCAAAACAATATTTTACCTTAATTTGTCTCTTCATGCACGATTCAAACAAAATCACCAATTGAGATTGATAGAGAGAAATGGCTAGGTGGCAGGAGAGAAATGATTGACTGGTGAGTGATAAAAATGAGAATGGAGCTCAGCTAGTGATGTAAAATGTATAGGTTCTTAGGAGTAAAATAGTCAAAATGAGAGTCACCATTTGACTTTATAATGGCATGGGTGTAATTTCTTTCCTTAGGCAAGGGGAAGAGGTAATTATCCACTTTTACACCTAATTGACATGGCATTACTTGATTGGTCCGCCTATCATTTTGTATGATGTGTCAAGAGGCTTAGCCTCTTTTATATAAAGGTAATAGATAGATACCACATCTGAACTTATCTCCATTTCAGTTCCATCTGTGAACTATTCTTTCCACATGAAAAAACATACTGCTTGTACGATACCAGGGACAAAACAGTGCTTCTACTCATCCAATGTAATTAAGCTTTCCGTTTGGTTATAAAGGTAATTTAGCATAATTACTTCAGTTATATAAAAACTTGACATCATAAACATGAAATTAACAAAAAGACAAGGCTTCATACCTGCAAGCCTTGGGTTCAAATATCCCAGGCAGACCCATCTCATTGGGAAATATCACAACAGTACCGCTAGGACCCATGACCCATCGTACTGTGTTAGAAGCAAGTGTGGTGGCATTGGCAGCTCTCTCCTGCATTAGATTACATAATGAGTAAGAAATAAAAATATAGAATCTGTAAGATCTACACACATTTTGGAAACTCGTGGTAAAATGATTTACCTGTGCTAATTCCTCTTGCCGTTTCTTGACTTTGTCCTCTTTCTTCTTTCTACTTGAATCTTGGCCCAGTATTTTCCTGATTGCCTCGGCCTATAAAAGAAAAATAGAACTGAAAACAAACGCTTCACAGTATATACACACAATGGCACACAGAAGTCGAATCAGCAAGCAATAAAAAAAACGAATGGTACTCTCTCCATCTCACACTTTTTCTTTTTTTGGATGTCTCAAGTTGCTTGTCCTCTATTCTTTTTAAGATGAACATCATGACGTTCCAACATTATGTAGTTGAAAGAAGGAAGTTAGAAAACAAACACATAAATTTTAATAAGTAGTGATAAATTTGATTTGCATGCAGTAGTAGTGTGTTTCTCTAGGAATCCAGATCCACAAATTTACCAACTAAGAGGATGAAGGGCGTAGATGGAAAATCAAGAAACATACCTCAGACTCCCGAGCTGCTTTCTCCACTTGCATCCTGCGTCTTTGAGCTGCCTCAGCTTTCTTCAGTTGCTGCTCTACTTCAGTAAGTTTCTCCTTTTGCTCTGCCACCAATGCACGCAACAAATAAGTTTGACAAAGTTAAAAATTTGGATCACAAAGATAAAATGGGGAGGTAATGGAATAGGAAGTAGATGGAAAGCAAGAAAAACATGCATACTTCTAGGAGCAGCAGGGGGTAACCCATTTGGATACTCAATAAAGCTTGCACCAGAAGTTGAATTGCCGTCTTTCCCAGTTTGAATGGCTCGTTGACGGGTGGTAACAGCCATTTCCTTCTTAGAATCTTCCAAAATGCCAACCAAATCTTTTCTTTGCTTTTTCCTCTTTGTTTCAGGCTCACCATCAGATATTAATTCATCCTCTTCATAATCTGTATCTCCAGAGGTTCTCCCTGATCTGGATCTTTTTGCTTCTTTACCTACATTGGCCCTACCATCAGAGTCTCTTTTTAAAACTTTTGATATCTTAAGTTGCTTTCTGCTCCCTCCGTCTTCATCATCATCATCACATTCAGCACTAATATCAGAAGCAACTTTAGATGTTCTGAGCTTGAGCTTCGCAAGGTAACGAAGCTCTTCGTCGTTACCATCATCAAACTCTTCATCCATCACCCGTTTCTTGGGGATGCGATTGCTTTTACGGACTGGCTCAAGCTTATCTGGCTGCCTGATAGAGACACTTTCATCGGATTTCATTCCCTTCGAAGATACTGATTTTGAGACACTAAAACCACTTTTCGAAAAGTCTTTCCAGGGGACACCGCACAAGGAGGCCTTGCCCGGAGACAAAGAATCGCCATCATCTGAACTATCCTGTAGAGAGGAAAAAACAAAAGAATCTCAGACCAATCCTAACATAATAAACATTCGCCAATTCAATCACGCAACAAAATCAAGTAACCAATGCATACACTCTAAAAGATGTCATGAAAAGTGATATGCTCAGTAGTCACAGTTCCATTAGCAGATCGCATGAATACAGTAACTTGTCCAATGTCTACAAGTTGAGATTAAGGGTGGGCAGGAGTGCTGAAGTTAATCTCAAGTTCTTAACACCTAAACCGAGGGTGTATCAGGATTTTACAGGCACACACAGGAACAAAATATGAGGACGATGTTCAGCACAAAACCAAAATAGATTTGATAGCAGCATTTGATATTCGTAATAGTTTGAATTCTTAGTGTAGCATAAGATTCAAGTCAACACAAAACAAACAATAATCCACTGCAGCAACTCATTACCTGAATAATCAGTTTCTGCCGCCGCCGAGGGGCATCAGAAGAGCTAGAAAACTTCGCAGAAGAAGACCCGTCAAATGAACCCCCAACAGAAGTCTTGGCTTGTATGGTCCTTGTGATACCACCAACCTTAAGCTTAACTTTCTTAACTCCTCCTCCTACAGCATCCGCCGTTATCTTCTGCTCACTGTTGTTGTCCTTCCCAGGAGCTTCATCGGGTTCTCTACACCCTAAATTTTCATTGTTTATTTTAAAGGCTGTTTCAACATCAACAAGACTAGTTGATGAAGCCCTTGAACTGCATTGATTCAAATCACGTTGCTTCCTCAAAGAATTCGTACACAGGTCGTTGTTATCTTCGCTTGAAGCTCTGCTCACATTGTCTGAAGGTGGCGTGGACGGCAACGAAGAATTCCCACGGCAATCTGCTGAAGGCTGGGAATCATTTCGTGGGCGACGCGAGGCACTGCTTCTTTTTCTCCTAGCAGAGTTGCTCATATCACCAAACACAAACCTTCCAGTGTTCTCCATAATGGTAAAAAAACAAAATAATGCTTGAACCCAAAATCAACTGTCACAGTAGTCTACTCCTGGCAAAACAAATTCAAGCACATAAGCATATACATTCAATAGGATTATTTAGGTTCAGGAAACAAAAATCAAATTCAAACACAGAAGCATATACATTCAATAAGATCATTTAGGTTCAGGAAACAAAATCAAATTCAAACACAGGAGCATATACATTCAATAAGATCGTTCGGGTTCAGGAAACAAAATCAAATACAATCAAATTCAGTTTTGGGGGATTACAAGCGAAAATACCATCCAAACAAACCCAGTTGCGCATAAACACACAAGAGCCAAGGAAGGCAAATTCCATCCAAACAAACCTAGATTTTGATTTCAAAATCAAGTAGTAACAAAAACAGCAGAACAAAAAATCTCGATCTCAGGGCAATTAAATCAGCACAAATTCGTGAAAAAAAAAACCCTACTTTTGAAACAATCACAGTAATCGCAAATCGATAATATTCATCAAAATTCCAAACCATCTCAAAAACGAACAAAGATGTGCCCTAATAATCATTCCAAAACATGAATCAACAACATCCAACAAAGAAGACCCAAAATCGAGAAAGGACGAACCTTTAGCAACCCAGATCGCAATCAGGTAATCCAACGAGAGCGAGCCGAAGAAGAAGGTGAAGAGATAGAAATAGGAGGTGGATGAGATTGGAGATAAGGTTATGGCGGTGGGTTGGAGCCAGATGGTGAATTGTGGTTGGGTTTGAGGAAGAAGAAGAGTAAGAACCAGGGTTAGGGTTAGGTTGAGAGTAGTAGGAAAGGTAAAGCGGCAACATTGAGATTGATGGAGGAGGAGTGGCAGTGGTGGTAATTTTAATCATCTTCGTCATTGCAACTCGACCTCCTCCTCTCTACTGTAGTTTTTTCTTCTCTCTATCACTCTCAGAGTCCTGAACTGCAACTTCTTGATAAAAGACACACGGACCCCTCATACTAATGCATAAGATCACTGGCTACCCCCCATTTGAATTGAGAAAAAGATGAATTACACCCCTGTAGCTAACAGTAGGTAACGGGACTGATGTAATGACACGTTTACCCCAGACTTAAACCATATTTGCTTTACAAGGAAAAGGTACCGTCCATCCGTGTGATGTCTAACAGAGACCACACACCACACGTCCACACCCTATGGAGGAGAGTAATGTTTGGTGAGGTAACGTGGGTTGTGTATCTATATTATAAAATAATATGGTTAACTTCATTCTAATATTTAGACTAAATGAACCCTACTAATAGCTCTCACCTACTTTAAGAATGAATTTTGACAAAAGAAAAAATTAATACACACGACCTAACAAAAACCCACGAACTCAATTTTAATTGTCCACAAATTTAAATTCCTAATATACACAACTCCTCACGTGCACCCACAACCCGAGAACTCACCCACGTCCCTCAGTCCAACAATTTCTCAACTCACCCCATGTCCCTCAAACCCTATAACCTCCTCTGAAATCTCCCATATGTATTTAAAAAATCAAACTCTACTAAATATTCCTCAATCCCGTACTCTCTGAATTCTCCGATTGATAATCAAACTTTTTACTGGAATTGAACTCTACTTCGTCCAGACAATCTCTGAGTGAAGACATTGTTGCTATGTTCATAGTTGTGTTGCATGATGTTTGTAGTTTTTTAGTATAAACATCAAAGTATAAACTATATTACTGATATCCTTTAATGTTTTCCTAATTATGTATGTTGTCTTCTTTTCTTTGTTATGTTCTTAGATGAGGTTCTCATTTTGTTTCACGCACATTTTGACTGACGTTTGTTCGTGTTTGTTTGGGGTAGTGCCCGTGTTCCCTAGTTGATTATTATTAGAGAAATGATAAAGAAACCGAAACCATCCGCCGAAATTGCCATCTCATCCCTTATTAATTGATTAATTTGATTAGATGTTTTTTTTTTTGAGTAATGCTAGAGAGGCCGAAGCCATCTCCCAGAGGAATGGTGAAATTGCCGAGTCGGCATTAAATTAATTAATTAATTAAAGTAGATTTTTCTTTCTTTTCCCACTCTATCTCCCTCTTCATATCCATCTCCACAGCTTCTCTCACCATCCTATCTCTCTTCTTTGCATACTTTATGATCTCTACACGGCCTCACTATCTACGCAATCTCTTCCACAATCACAAGCTTTGTTAGTATCTAATGAAAATTGGTGATGAATTGTTGTTTGCTACTGAAGGGAAATTGTCTATGCCTTTAGTTCATAGATCCAAAATGCTCCAAAGACATAATCCGTCAGGTTCAAATCATGAAGCACACTGATATGTTTAAGTGCTCTGTACAAGGATTTCCAACTTCCCCTTCACAGCATTTGAAATCGAAACAAAACAGGTTAGAAAGGTAAGAAAAAAGAGCAATATAATAAGAAGTTCAATCCAAAATCCTTTGTGCCATTGAAACAAAATCAAATAAAATGTTGTTGAAATCGACCCGAGTGCAGAGTTTGCGTGTGTGAGTTTTTTCTACACTGGATTTATACCTGATAAAGATTGAAGTTTGAGAGAGTTTAAGGATTGAGGGGAATGAAATAATGGGTGGCTACAAATAAAATAGTGCCCCCCCCCCCCCACTAAAAGACAAAAAAACGAAAATTAATCGGGGAGTGACCGGTTCTAGTAGATCACCACCCCCAGTGGATAAAAAAAAAAAAAAGTTGAAATGAAAAAAAACTAGGGGATTTCCTGTGCCGAAGGCACGGCTCAAAAAATTCGTTTCATTATAGATTTTGCTGGAGGAGAAGATCAAAATGGTGTCCCCAGTATATGATATCCATCAAGTCATATTCTTACACACTTTTGATAATTACATAAATTAATCTGATAGAGAGGCTATTTTCAAATAGTGGGTAGTTAAGTAGTGGGTAGTTAAGTGGGTGGTAGGTGAGATCTAAGGGCTGTGGCAGATTTATTTAATATAAAGGCTGAAAGCTATAAGTTAGTTAAATCATGTTGTTTTATAGAATAGATGCAAAAAACTAAACATAAATCAAAATCCTCATTGTCTCTCCATCGATCTCTCTCTATGTATCTACCTCTCTCTCAACCGAATTACCACCACCCAAAACCCAATCGAACCTTGTGCTGAACCCTAACAACCCAAAATCCGAAGTAGAGCTTCATCAAGTAAGAGAGAAAGGGGGAATCGACAGAACATATAAGAAGTCTTGGGCGTGCTGCCACCAGTTGTGACATTGCCGAGAAGAGGTGTCGGTGCCTGGGACGAACCGACGAAAAACTTTACAGGTGATTTGGCCCAGATCGACGGCTTCCTTCTCCATGGCAGCACTCCGATCGGTGGCTTTCCGCAAGCTCTTCAACGGCTGAAGGGCCAATTTTGCCCAGATCCACATCACACACAGCACTGGGTAAGGAAGAGGAAGAAGAAGTACAAAGATGTGATGGTGCGGTGGAGTCCGGAGGCAACAAAGTTGATGGTGTGAGTGTGTACGATGGTGAAGAGAGAGAGAGAGAGAGAAAGAGGGGGCTGCTAGGGTTAGAAATGAGACAAGAAGGATAAGGTGAAGAATTGAAATTTATGCTCGTGTAAATTTCCTTAATCTGGAGGGTAAATTTGTATTTTCGCCATCCGTTAGCGTGGTGTTAGTTTTTAACTCTGAAAGTGGTGCAAAAAGTAATTATCCATAAATTAGGGGGCAAAATATATTTTCTCCATAATCGGAGGGTAGATAATGTCTTTTCCCTTTGAAGTTTTACACACGGAAGAGAACACATCTATTTTATAAAACAACATGGTTTAACTAACTGATGGCCTTTCAGCCCTCAGATCAAATCATATCCAGCCTTTAGATCTTACCTACCACTAGGGGTGTAAGCGGTTTGGTTTGGTGCGGTTTGTGCGAAAACCATAAACCAAACCAATTACATCGTGTTTACTAATTTTGTAACAAAACCAAACCATTTGAAAGGATGAACCGAACCAAACCAAAACAAAAAAATCGGTTCGGTTCAGTTCGATCAGTTTGCATAACATTACTGAATGAATATTGTAATACTGCATTGTCAATGAATTTCAAATTTAAGGGACAAACAGATTAATTAGACGTAAAAAAAAACTTGCACGATTATCGTTTATGATGGAACATGAGAGAAATGGAAAAGATTAGACTAATATGATGATTTATGCAATATATATTTTAATAAATGTAAATTATGAACATATCGGTTTGGTTCGATTTGGTGCGGTTTTTTATTTTTACAAACCGAAAACCGAACCACTTATACCGGTTTTTGAAAATTCGAACCATTCATAAATCGAAGATTTCGGTTTGGTGCGGTCGGTTTGACCGGTTTATTCGGTTTTCTGTACACCCCTACCTACCACCAACTTAATTATCCACTACTTAACTACCCACTTAACTACCCGCTACTTGTAAATTTAGAGCTTGTTTGGTATCCGTTTAAAAACAGGAAAAACAGAAGAAAAAAAACGTAGTGGAAAAACATGTTTAAAAACATATCAAAAACTGTTTGGCATGTGCTGAAAAACAGTGTTTAAAAACATAAATACGTTTGGCAGTGTTTTTGTTTTTCTGTGGCAATTTACTATGTTGCCCTCATGTAAACAGATATTATAACAAACATTGGTTATACAATTCAAAACATAACATGGCAAAAAATGTACTGTCTCCATAACAATTCATCAAAAGTGATAGATAAATAACATATTACAATTGAAAGTCCAAGCTCTCAAAAAAAATGAAAGTCCAAGTGACATCATTGGTTTCTTCGAGAAGCTCGCCGAATAATACGAGTAGCGAGTTGATCGCGTAATTGAACCATTTGAATACTGTCACCTTCTTCACATTGTTTAGGAGGCCCATTATCACGAAGGTCGAGTTCATCAATGTACACATAGTCTTCATTCATATAAGCATCTTCAAAAAAAGCATCCTTGGTTGCAATTTCACGTATAAAATTGTGCAACGCCATCGAAACTGATACAATTTGAGCTTGCACTAATATATCAATTGGAGGCATTCTATCTAATATTTGGAACCCTTCTTTTAGCACACCAAAAGATCTTTCAATGATGCCGCGCAATGAATAATGTGCATGATTGAACTTCTCTTTAACGTTCATTTGACTCTCAATTCCACAAAACTCTTGGAAGTAGTACCTTTGCCCTTTGTACGGTCCTAAAAATCCTACTTTGCATGGATAACCGGCATCAGCGAGGTAGTATTTTCCTATATGAAAGAAAAACTTGGTATTCATGATAAAAGCGGTAGAATATAATTCAAGGAAAAACATTTGAAATTACATACCAGTTTCTGGGATTGGAAAGTTCATTGTCGCGTCATTAATGACACAGTTGAAGACGTTCGTGTCATGCATTGCTCCTTCCCAGAAACACCGAAATCAAACAAACTAGAAACATTCAATGAAACATCAAAAGTAAACAAACTAGAAACATCTTGAAAAACAGCTTATTGGAACGATTTGTTGTAGATTGAAACCAACAGTACATTTTTCGAACTTAAACAAGCATGAATCCAGTATCAATCTAGCCCGAAACCTAGAAACGGCAACCCAATCGATTCACTTAAAACCCAATCCAGAAGAAACACGATTTTTATGGGAAATCAACAGAAGAATTCAGCAAACAAAAATCGACAGGAGTGGATTCATGAACCAAGAGAAGGAGAGGAAAACGCACCCAATATTCAACATTCGTCGGAACCAGTAGCGGTAGTGACAGTCTCTCGTGCATGACAAGCGCAGTAACCGGATCGACACCAAAATCTTTAATTTTCCCGTGGTTTCTGGTAGCAGGTCGAACTTTTCCTTCACGCCGCTTCTCTCTGGTCGTCAAGTGATGAAACTTTGGGACTAGGAAGAGATAAGGAGGTCAGAGGGTATGGAAGAGATAAGGTAGGATACAATTGGTATTTGTTGAATCCAGTGAGGATAGGATGGTCATTAAGCCACATCAGAGCAAAAAAACACTGAAAAAAGCAGCTACTTCCGTGTTTGAAGAAACATACTGTTTTTTCTAATGTTGGTGTTTTTAAACAGGGTCAAAAACTGCCTTCCCAAACAAGTTTAAAAAAACGAGGCTGTTTTTAATCAAATTTGATTAAAAACACTGATGCCAAACAAGCACTTACCCTCTCTCGAATTAATTTACGTAATTTATAAAAATTTTGTAAGAACATGACTTGATGAATATCATATAAAATTACCGGGGTGGATTTAATCTAAAGGCAAAATCGATTATGAAATGCATTTTTTGTGTAGTGCCCTCGGGCACGGGCAATCCCAAATCATTTCACAAATTGAAAAAAGTGAAAGTGTCTCTATGTCAAACATGAGGGGTGAAAGTGTGATTTAACATGAGTCGGTGTATTTTTTTTTTTTTTTGATGAAGGAACTTATATTAAAACTGGGGAGAAATACTTACAGTGGGGGGATTAGTCCCAAGGATAGAATCCAAATAACAATAAAGCTCAGAAAAAACAAAATTTGCAGAAATGCCTTTCGCTTGAAACCATTTAGCAGTGAGGTGAGTCGCGAGATTGGCAGATCTGGGAACATATGAAATACTGCTAGAATTTTCTGTCAAAATTTTCCTACAAGCTAAAGCTCTCAATGCCCACTTCCAATGACTTGAACTTTGCTTCTTAAGACAGTTGACTATAATCTGGGAATCAGTTTCAAAGATGAGATTGCTCCAATTCTCTTTCTGGCTTCTGAGAATGGCTCCTTCTACTGCCAGAAACTCTGCTTCTACAATATTGTCACAAGAGAAGTGTGAAGCACCAGCAGCTATAATTTTTGAGAGATGATTTCTTACCACATAAGCAGCAGTGGCCATACCATTACTGAACCCAACATCACAATTTATTTTTAGTCTACCCTCTGGTGGAGTCTCCCATGGAGTTTCAACTCTGCTTCTCACCTTTTTGTCTGGAATATGCAAGCTTGCATTGCAATGTTCTGACCAGAGCCTGGAGATTTCTTCAATGATGAGGTGGATATTAGAAACTTGTTTTTTAAACAGGATCCTATTTCTGAGAAGCCATATTCTCTCAAGAATAATAGCCATGAGGCACTTGAGATTTTGAGAATTTGATAATCTATCAATATGGTTTTGAGAGTCTTTGATGATTATCTGCTGGATCCACTCACTCAAAGTACTGCAATTTAGAATTTCAGTTCTAATACCTCCAAAGAAGAACCATAAAGCCCTGGCAAAGTGACAGGTGAAGAAAAGATGATTTTGGCTTTCAGCTTCCATATTGCATAAGAGACAAGTCTGATCTTCATTCTCTTGTAGTTGCCATCTCTTAATTGGAAGAGCTTTAGCTGCCACCTTCCATAAAATTAATTTTAATCTTGGATGCAGCTTTCCAGTCCAAATCCACTTCCAGATATTGAATTGATCAATTTGCACATCTGAGTGAGATACTTGTTGGAGATAAGCAGCTTTGGTTGAAACATTTCCATACAAACTTTGACTCCAATACCAGATATCTGGGGTAGGCCTGATAGGAATTTTAATCTTCAAAATCTCTTCCTTTTCATGCTCTTGAAACCATCTGTGAAGTAGATCCTCTTTCCAAGTTTGACTTTGGCTATCAATCAGCCCATTTACAAACTTTGGAGCTAAGTGCAAGTCATCTGGGGGTTTGGGTTTAGCTCTTTCCAGATTTGGGACCCAAGGGTCCAACCAAATATTGATTGAAGTGCCATCTCCTACAGATTTATAAGCAAATGGTTCAAGGAAATCTCTAACTTTGAGAATTCCTTTCCAGAAAAAGGAGTCAGAGTTTTTTGCTTCAATTCTGTTGAAGTCTATAAGAGAACAGTACTTCTTAAGAAGTTGATTCACCCAAAAGATGTCTTTATGAGTCCATAAATTCCAAGCCTGTTTTGAGAGGAGAGCTATATTGTGATTGCTCATTCTTATGAATCCAAGACCCCCTTGACTTTTTGGAGTGCACAGATAACTCCAACTCTTAGTATGGTATTTTTTCCCACTTTCTGAATCACCCCACCAAAAGCCAGCACAAATAGAGTCCATTTTCTCCTTAAAATTGTTGGAGAGAAGAAAGACTGACATAGGGTGGGCTGGAGCAGCACTCAAAACATTGGAGATAATGACATGTTTGCCAGCAAAAGATAAGTACCTGGCTTTCCAACCAGCAGTTCTGATTTTGAGCTTTTCCAAAACTCCCTGGAAGTCTTTGTTTTTTGACTTGGAAAGAAACATTGGTAGGCCTAGATAAATTGCTTTCTTGTTTCCCTTCTTGAGATTTAGAACACCTCTAATATCTCTTTGGACTGAGTGAGAAGTGTTCTTGCTGAAGAAAATAGCTGATTTGTCTTTATTAACTACTTGACCTGAGCAGTCTTCACAAAGCTTGAGACAGAGTTTGAAATTCTCAGCTTCTAACACATTTGCTCTTCCCAACAAGACTAAGTCATCAGCAAAAAATAAATGCTCAAAAGCATCACAATTCTTTGCTAGTTTGAGCCCTTTTATCAAACCATCATTTGTAGCAAAGCTTAAAACTCTGGAGAGAACTTCAGCTCCAATAATAAATAAAATGGGAGATAGGGGATCCCCCTGCCTCAGTCCACAAGAAGCTTCAAAGTTTCCCACAGGGGTTCCGTTTATAAGAATAGAGAAAGTTGTAGTACTGATGCAAGCTTTGATCCAGGAGACAAAAGTGGGAGGGAATCCAAGCCAGGTAAGGATTTGAATAATGAGAGACCATTCCATCTTATCAAAAGCCTTCTCCATGTCTATTTTGATTGCCATTAGACCTTGTTTCCCATTTTTATTTTTAAGGGTGTGGAGGGCTTCATGAAGCAAAATGACATTCTCTTGAATGGTTCTTCCTGTAACAAAACCAGTTTGTTGAGGACTAATGATAGTAGGAAGGATGGTAGCAATTCTTTTGGACAAAATTTTGGATATGACTTTGTATATGGTGTTACAGAGGCTTATTGGTCTAAATTGACCAACTTTGTGAGCATCAGTGGTCTTGGGGATAAGAACAATGAAGGTGGAGTTGACAGAGTTAGGCATGACTCCAGTTGTGAAGAAATCTTGGACCACTTTACAGAAGTCTTCTCTAATGATAGTCCAGTAAGTTTTGAAGAAAGTGACTGAAAAGCCATCCGGTCCTGGACTTTTGAAACTGGCCATTTGGAATAAAGTATCATAGATCTCATCAATAGTGGGGATATTACAAATGCCATCCAAGAGTTGAGGGTCTATCTGCTGAGGAAAGAGGTCTTGAAGCCAGGGAGGGATGGAGGGATTCTTTGAAGTGAATAGTGTTTTGAAGTGTTGACAGAAAACTTCCCCAATCTCCACAGTAGTTGTTGCTACTGAGCCATCTGAGTTGTCAATTCTGTGGATATGATTTTTGTGACCTCTGATGATAGCTGAAGTGTGGAAGAAAGAAGTATTAGCATCTCCTTCCTTGAGCCACATAATTCTAGATTTTTGTCTCCAGCAGACTTCTTGTCTCTTTAAAAGTTCTTGCAAATCTTTCTTCAACCTCTTTTCTTCATACAAACAGAAGTGGTCCTCTTTCAATTGAATCTTCAACAATTTATCTTGAGTTTCAGCTATGCTTGTATTCAAATTACCAAAGCTGCTTCTGTTCCATTGTTTGAGGACAATTTTCAATCTGTTGAGATTTTTGTTCCAAGAGCAAGCAGCTGAGGTGGAATTGTTGTTTATCCAGGCTCCTGCTATCACTTCTTCACACCCCCTGTCTCTGCACCACATGGCCTCAAATCTAAAAGGCCTATTTTTCAAAACACTTTTTGGGTTTAGATCCAAAATAATGGGAATATGGTCTGAAACACTAGCTGTGTGGTGGATAATAATAGCTTTGGGGAATAGTCTCCTCCATTCCCCATCACAGAAAGCTCTATCCAACCTTTGTTTGATGAGACCTCCTTGAGACCATCCATTCTTCCAAGTGTATTTAGCACCAATATAACCAGCACCTATGAGACCAATATTATGTATCAAGTTACTAAGGCCACTAAAAGAGGTACTAGCCACATTTATTCCTCCACTTTTGTCTTTTTGCTCAATGACTTCATTAAAATCCCCTATAAGCACCATAGGGAGGCAGCAAGTATTGTGGATGGCTTCCACAGTTTGCCAAAGCTCATTTCTGTTACTAATTTTGCAGGGTGCGTAAATACAGTTGAGAAGCCAAGGGGGGTTGCTGTGATTACCATGTACTAGGATTGAAATAATGGAGCGGTTTTTAAAAACCACTTCACAATCAAAGATACTTTTTGCCGCGAAGAAGATACCACCACTTTTGCCTATAGGTTCCACAACTTCATGAATATTAAAACCAAGAATGAGAATTGATAATAAGTACCTGCTGGATTTGACTTTAGTTTCTGCCAGGAAGAGCCAGCAGATCTCCTCCTTCTTTATTAGGGACTTTAGCTGACGAATTGCCGAGGTATGTCCTAACCCTCGGCAATTCCAAACGAGGCCTCTCATGGCGCCTTTGGGGGCATGTTAAGGCCCGCCTCCTCGGCCATTGAAGTATCAGTAGCAATTGTAGAAGGTCCATCCTCTTCCTCTCTTGCAAAGATTGCTCTGTTATGAACGGTTTGACGAGTAAGGATACCTCTTTTCTTTCCAGTAATGAAAAATTTCCTTGCTGGCATAAGCTTCTGTCGGGTGACCACCTCTACACCTTCTTCATTTATTTCAAATTCATGATCAATGATCTCTATTTCTCTTTCAAACATGCTTGCTTTAGCCTCCTCTGAGATTCTTTGACGTTTCTTGTTTTTGCAGTATTCTGGGTGAGAAATTCTAAGAAATTCTCTTTTGAGTTGAAGAGTGCAACGCATCTGCTCTGAGAGAGCTGTGTTTATGACCCACTTTTTTAATTCTGCTGCTAGTTCCTTTCTGACTTCATCCTCCGAGGGAAAGGGGGTCTCAGTTTTGCTAGCAGTTGAGCTTGTAGATGGATCAGGTTTTTTCATGGTATGGGCTTGGATTTTGTCGCAGAGATCATCACAATCCCGCTTTTTTGAATCAATTGGGCTAGAATCCAACTCAGAGATAATGATTGGGCTTGTATTTTTAAGCCCAGGGTCCATTTCTGAAGAGAGATAATTCTCAGTTATTAATTTTGGGTCTACAGCTAGGCCCAGTGGAATTCGCAGGTCCACAAAGCTTGGGATTACGAACCGACCTCCATCAGCAAAAACCCTAATTTCAGCTCTATCCATCTCTCCTACCAGCTCATCATTTCGTACAAAAGTCGTACCTTTGCGAGCACGATGCTGTACTGCTGCTTCCCAGGCACGAATATGCTCCTCGGATTCCCAATATTCCTTCCCCTGCACCGATAGTACCTGTGCCACGTTGGCCATCTCTTCCATGCGCTTTCCAATACGTCTAGATTCTTCTAATCTTTCCTTCTCATGGTGGATCTCACGCGCCACCTCCGTCCCACGTTCCGGCGGCGGCACCAAGCTTGCATTAGGCTCAGATTGAAGAGTGATTTGAGAATCTTGATTTGGAGCTGAGTTTGATCGCTTTAAACTCATTCTTTTTCCTTCCGTTGCCTTTAGATGGGGGCCATACCCAGAGTTTAAGCCTTCTACTTGGCTCAGAAATTTGCATTCATCCTTCTCATGTCCGATTCTCCCACAACGGAAGCACAAACTTACAAGCTTCTCATATTGGAAAGGAATCCAACTGGGAACCCCTGTTTTGTTTTGAAGGAAGAATCCCCTTTCAAGGGGTTTTTCTAGATCCACTTTTACCCGAACCCTTAACGGTGATAGCAGCGGTTCTTCTTCATTGTTTTCATCCTCGGTGTCTACAGTCATCACAGTTCCGGCCAAAGCCCCTATTCTCTTGGCGTTCTTTACTACTAGTTTCTCCATTGGCAATCTGTGGATCTGGACCCAAAAGTCACAGAACCTATAGCAAGTTTCTTCCGGGGTGGTTTCCGGTTTAAACCTCTGAAGGACCATCATGTTGCTTTGGACCGACCATGGCGATCCTTTCCAGACTCTCCTGCAGTCTTCTTCCTCATCAAACTGGAAGACAAAGATATTATTTCCTCTCGCCGATATTTTGAAATCTGCTCTAATTTTCCAGATAGATCTGAATAGAGCCTCAACCGTCATAGTTATGATTTCTCGTTTTGCTATTATTTTTCCAAACAAACATTTGTTGTTTAGAGTAACAATAGATCCAAGGCCATCTTCTAGGGCCATGGTGGCCGGAGTAATTAACTCAGTCATCGGTAAAGAAATTTGGGAGATGAGGAAACAGAAAGAGAGATGAATCGGAAAAAAATCGGAAAGGGAAGAGGAAAGGACTACAACCGAAAGAAAAGGGGGGGTTTTCGGACTCAGTCACTCAACGAGTGGACTCAGAAACTTGAGATACGTCGAGAGAGAAAATAAATACATAAAGAAAATTATCGTCATCTAAAAAGAAAAAAGAAAAATAAAAATTACCGTGTCGGTGATTTTTCGTTGTGCGGGAACTCTACGCTAGCCGTTGCCAGCTATAAATATCCATCTGCTCTGGTGCGAGAACCAAAACCAGATATTTTCCCTCTTTCCTTCTCTCTCTCTCTCTGATGATGTGAAACCCTAATTACTATGGGGTTCAGACTCGGAGCCATCCCAATCGGTCCTTCTCTTCAGTGAACCCTAGTCTGGTAGAGAAGATCGTCGCGCGTTGAGTTGAATCGGAATCAACATCGCGCTGAGTTGACTCGGAGGCAATCCAAATCGCTAGGGTTTACTGAGGAGAAGACGATGATTCTGGACCGAAATCTATTACTTCTCCACCGGAGGAATCTACGCTTCACTTGAGAAGAGAAGATCGTTGATTCGTGCCTGCTAGGGTTCCAAATCGATGCTCTGCTAGGGTTCTCTGAAGAGAAGACGATGCTGTGCGTTAGATTCGGTTCCGGATCCAAATCAAGGTTCCGTTTTTGTTAATTTTCCCAAGTCTAAGTATGAATTCTACTTTTGTGTGTTCTATTTTCCTTAGTTCTGTTTTGGAGGTGTGATCAGGTTAAAGCATGATTAGATGCAATGTCTTCTACTTTTGTGTGTTCTACTTTCCTTAGTTCTGCTTTGGAGTTGTGATTAGGTTAAAGCATGATTAGATGCCATGTTTTCAGAATTTGGGTTCCAAATCGAATCCAAATCGATGCTGCTAGGGTTCTCTGTAGTTTCAACAAAGAAAATCGTGGGTTTCTTCCATAAGAAGTTTTATACTAGATAACATTCAATTTCAGGTCCTGGTTTTGTGGGTAACTGGGCGTAGGTTCAGTAGCAGATATGGTGTAAAAGCCAAAGATGAAAGTAAGAGATTAGATGCCATGTTTTCTACTCTTGTGTTCTATTTTCTTTAGTTCTGTTTTGGAGTTGTGATCAGGTTAATGCATGATTAGATGCCATGTTTTCAAAATATGGGAAAAATAGATGGATAAGGGAAAGTTGTGGGTTCTAGAAAAATATAGATTATATTTACAATAATCTCTGACTCCTGATTTCTCTTCTTAATGTTGAGTCTTTCACCCACATAAAAGAAATTGTGGGTTTCTTTTATATGGAATTTTGGGCTAGGTAACATTCAATTTCAGGTCCTGGTTTTGTGGTTAACTGGGTGGTGTAGGTTAAGTAGCAGATATGGTGTAAGAGCCAAAACTGAAACTAAGAGATGATGAGATTTAATCGGTACGTTTTTGCAACCCCGTTACCGTCTTTCAAAGATGAAATTCTTGGTACTGGAGTAGGGTGAAGCGCGTGTTAGTGATAGCCATCCTAAGAGATTATCAGGATGTAGGCTAAAGACGTTTTGATGACCTTTACTTTTGTGGACCCTTCTAAGGTAGCTTATTAGATCCGTGCTCAATGCTGTCAATTCTTTTTTTATACTACTGTTGGTGGGTGAGTAATGAACCAATTTGGTCTTGTAGTGCTACCGAAGCTTGCTGTTATGTGAACCTAGTTTCAGTTAGCTCATTTAGGAGTTAAAACAACTAGAGGATAAGCAAAGAAAGGAATTTTGAGGAAGCAAGAGAGATTATGCTTCATGGGCAGTAGGGAATCCTAGGAGCTCTGGATACGTTTTTTTTTTGTTTTTTGTTTTTTTGAAATTTATGAGAAGGTGCTGCAAAACGTGCTAGAAAATTTGAGGAGGAGGATTTACGTCTTGATTTAGAATTTTATTAGATTTGCATCAGAGGGACTATATAATTCTGGTGCAGAATGGAAGTTTTTTTCGTTCCTTAGTTTGACAATCTGGAGTGGAGATGATGATATGTTGGGTTTCTTTGTATCTATGAAAAAATAATATGCTTGACAATGTTTTCCCGATGCCAGTATGAAAGAAAATCGTGGAAATGGGAAAGGAGGGTAAACCTAGTTAAGTTTAGCTATCACTGGCAGTTGAAATTGTGACAATTGTGGTTTCTGGAACTAGGAGCTATGTGAACCTAGTTAAGGTTAGCTATCTCTGGCAGTTGAAATTTTCGAGTGGGTGAACCTAGATGTCACTGTATTTTCAGAAATATAGAGAAGGAAATGGTTTTAAGAATCAGAGGAACATGTATTAAGAAATGATTGAAGAACGGAGGGAGAGTGTATTTTGTGTATGATAAGGCGTCGGCCATGCCTTTAAAAGAAAAATTCCTGTTGAAGTTGTGTGGGAAGTTACAGAGAAGCCATTAAGGTAAAGTTGCGATTGAAATAGAGAAGGCTATATTTATTTCTTTATTTTTAGAATACTCTGGAGTAGAGATGATGATACGTTGTACTTTGGTAACTGGTAGTGTGAAGGAATACGAATTTGGTAGTGTGGATTAAGGATTACGTAATTTGACTCACAGTGCTGTTCTGGATGCTAGCGTGATTTCTTTGAAATGAATATGCGCAAAGACTGTAGGTTGGAACAGGAAGAGGACATGTTTTTCTAGAGGATCTAGGTAACCGCAAAAGAGGATAATGATTGAAGAGAGTGTATGTTATTTAAGTCAAGGTACTTTAACCTGTTTTGGGGACTCTTTTTTTTTTCCAAATCTATGTGGGAACATATAGCTATTGTAACCTTCTTTTGATTGGTGAAATTTCTGTAAAGGTATATTTACAGGCTTTCTTTTACCTACTCTGATTTTGAACTTTTTTATATCCCGGACAGAACGTGATTCTAACAAAAAATCAATCTTTTATAGCTTCTAGGGTCTATTTCTTAGCATTAAAGGAGTAAAATAAGGGGAACATTGAGAAAGCCTAAAAGGGAAGAAACGGATTTTACTAGGGGGAGTCACCTTCTTTAGTTCTTTGTAGAAGAGGAGGGTAGTTTGAATTGGAGTAGGACGTTGGAACGATGTTGGCCAAGAGGTCAACTGGAGAAAAGTCTTAAAAGTTATCAGTAGAAGATAAGGTGAAGAAAAGAGAAAGGAAGAGGTATTTGTTTCATTAGCCTTTAGGGAGTTCAATGAATTTTGAAGACTGTATTCTTCATTTATAGATTTGAGGGAAGGTTCTGACATGTGTTGGCAAAAGTTGAAGATGAAGATTCTGATTTTTTATTGGTCGATAGATCTTGCATAAGAGGAAGTAACTTGGGTGCAATACGGAAGCTTTCTGATTTCATTCTTATGAGAATCTGGAGTAAATTTGATGTTTTTATTGGAAGATGGTTGTTTGGATGAAGAACAAATGTGCTTGGAACTGTTTTCTGGATACTAAAATTAGATAGAAGCATGGCATATGGAAAAGTAGAGTAAATTGAAATATGAAGATGAGGAGATTCACTAAGTTGCCATCTTTCAAAAAATGGTTTTCTGAAAGATAGGTAGGCCTAAGTGATGTGGGGGGGGGGGGTTAAATTTTACAAAAACAATCTTCTATAGTTGCATCTTCTTTCCTCCTAGCGTTAGTGAGACCAACCTGGTATAAATGTGGTGTTGGAAACTTGTAGCTGTGTGAACCTGCTTTCAGTTAGTTGTGTCCTGGAGTAATTATAGAACTGTGTGAATGTAGATGTTTTGGCTTTCTAATGAGCGCCACAAACATATGTACCCGACATTCACGACATTCAGGTGACCAATATGCCTTACCAATTAAAGCAATCCACATGGCTTATATTATTTACAGTCCATATTCCCTGAATTTGTGTAACCAAAACAACTATCACCAACATATTTACCAAACGGTCATGTATTCAGTGTTCTGCTTACTGAATTAAAAGCTGCCCGTGGAGTACTGACTTAAATTATCTCCATTTTCAGAAGCCCCAAGTTTGAAGAACCCTTACAAACCAATGCATCCAACATTTACCTTCTAATCAAAATAACCCCATGGAAATGATGACCTATATCATCATTTCCAATTCCAGAGGCCCCAAATAATTGATCCTAAATAATGACCACCAAATTTGCCTAAGCTTAATATATTTCATTTTCTTACCTAATTGGAATCATCATATAAGATGATGATTACCTATAACATCTCCATTCCTGCATCTGTAATCTTCCGAACCCTAATGATCACCACATACATGTGCATCCAACATTCGGGAAATTAACGTACCTTCCCCAATTAAAGTAATCTCGTGAGAATGATGGCCTATATCATCTTCAATTCCAGTAGCTCCGAATTTTTCGAAATCCAATGACCATCTCCAACTTTTAACCATATTTTATGGAGTCGATTTTCCTTAGCCAATTAGAACAATCCCATGGAATGATGACGTATATCATTTCCAAGAAGTCCCAAAATTTTCAGACTTATAACAAACGTTTGCATCCAACATTCGGGAAATTAACGTACCTTCCCCAATTAAAGTAATCTCATGAGAATGATGGCCTATATCATCTTCAATTCCAGTAGCTCCGAATTTTTTGAAATCCAATGACCATCTCCAACTTTTAACCATATTTTGTGGAGTCGATTTTCCTTAGCCAATTAGAACAATCCCATGGAATGATGACGTATATCATTTCCAAGAAGTCCCAAAATTTTCAGACTTATAACAAACGTGCACCGGACATTCACTTGACAACCTCACCATCCCCAAAAGCTGTAAATCTTTTATCCTAAATAATCACTACCAACATTTACCTCTGTTTCATGTATTCAATTTTTCTTACCCAGTTAGAATCATCACAAGGATTGATCTTATTATCTGAAATGAACTCTAGCAGATCAAAGAGAGTCAAAACTCAAACTGCCACCCTAAACATATGCACCCAACATTCATGAAATAATTTACCTTCTAAATTGAAGTAATCTCGTGGAAATGAAGGCCTCTTTCATTACCCATTCCGAAGGGCCAAAGCTTTTTTGAACCCAAATAAACAGCAAGATATGCACTAGAAAAATGATCTCCTCTTTTCAAGTTTCACCCAACATTCACTTAACAACCTCACCCTATTAAATAAAATCATCCTATGGAAATGATGACTTATATCATTTCCAGTCTCAAAAGCTCTAAATTTTCGATCCTCGATAATCACCACCAACATTTACCTATTCAATTTTTCTTACCAAATTAGAATCATCATCACAATTATTGATCTCACTAGATCAACTGAAGCAGGCCAGAAAATCTCAAACCCGAACGGCCACCCTAAATATATGCACCCAGCATTCACGAAAGAAGTTTACCTTTTTCAAATCTAGAAGTTCCAAATTTTTTTAAAGCTCCAAATTTTCATTTCAAAATTATTTTACGGAACATTATGGTATCACCAATTAGAACAATCATATGGAAATATGATCTATATCATTTCCAATTTTTGGAGGCCCAAAATTATCACACTTGTTAAAGACATACGCACTAAACATTCTTTTAACAACCTCACCCTTCTAAATAAATTATCCTATGACCCAAACGCTCTAAATTTTCGATCCTCGATAATCACCACCAATATTTACCTAAGATTCGCCTATTCAATTTTTCTTACCGAATTCGAATCATCACAAAGATTGATCTCACTAGCTCAAATCAACCATAGCAGGCCAAAAAATCTGAAACCCGAACGGCCACCCCAAACATATGCACCCAACATCTACGAAAGAAGTTTACCTTTTCCAAATCTAGAAGCTCCAAATTTTTTCAATGCTCCAAATTTTCATTTCTAATTTTTTTTTATGGAATATTATGGAATCACCAATAAGAACAATCATATGGAATGATGATCTGTATCATTTTCCAATTTTTGGAGGCCCAAAATTTTCAGACTTGTTATAGACAGACATACGCACCCAACATTCTCTACTAAAAAAAATCATCCTATGGAAATGATGACTTATATCATTTCCAATCCCAAAAGCTCTAAATTTTCGATCCTCGATAATCACCACCAACATTTACCTAAGATTCGCATATTCAATTTTTCTTACCAAATTAGAATCATCACAAAATCAACTGTAGCTAGTAGGCTAAAATTCTCAAACAAGAACGGCCACACCAAACATATGCACCGAGCATTCACGAAAGAAGTTTACCTTTTTCAAATCAAGAAGCTCCAAATTTTTTCAAGCTCCAAATTTCCATTTCCAAATTATTTTTTGGAACTTTATGCAGTCTGCAATTTGAACAATCCTATGGAGTGATGATCTATATCATTTCCAATTTTGGAGCCCCAAAACTTCCAGACTTGTTATAGACACACACACACCCAACATTCCCTACTAAATAAAATCATCATATGGAAATGATGACTTATATCATTTCCAATTCCAAAAGCTCTAAATTTTCGATCCTCGATAATCACCACCACCATTTATCTAAGATTCGCCTATTCAATTTTTCTCACCAAATCAGAATCATCATCACAATTATTGATCTCACTAGATCAACTGAAGCAGGCCAGAAAATCTCAAACCCGAACGGCCACCCTAAACATATGGATACATGGAAGGATACACACGAAGGATACAGAGGATCTCTACTCAAACATATGCACCCAACATTCACGAAAGAAGTTTACCTTTTTCAAATCTAGAAGTTCTAAATTTTTTCAAAGCTCCAAATTTTCATTTCAAAATTATTTTACGGAACATTATGGAATCACCAATTAGAACAATCATATGGACTGATGATCTATATCATTTCCAATTTTTGGAGGCCCAGAATTATCACACTTGTTAAAAGACATACGCACTAAACATTCATTTAACCACTTCACCCTACTAAATAAAATCATCATATGACCCAAAAGCTCTAAATTTTCGATCCTCGATAATCACCACCAACATTTACCTAAGATTCGCCTATTCATATTTTCTTACAAAATTCGAATCATCACAAAGATTGATCTCACTAGCTCAAATCATCTATAGCAGGCCAAAAATCTGAAACCCGAATGGCCACCCCAAACATATGCACCCAACATCTACGAAAGAAGTTTACTTTTTTCAAATCTAGAAGCTCCAAATTTTTTCAAAGCTCCAAATTTTCATTTCCAAATTATTTTACGGAACATTATGGAATCACCAATCAGAACTATCATATGGAATGATGATCTATATCATTTCCAATTTTTGGAGACCCAAAATTTTCAGACTTGTTATAGACATACGCACCCAACATTCCCTACTAAAAAAAAATTCATCCTATGGAAATGATGACTTGTATCATTTCAAATCCCAAAAGCTCTAAATTTTCGATAATCACCACCAACATTTACCTAAGATTTGCCTATTCAATTTTTCTTACCAAATTAGAATCATCGCAAAATCAATTGTAGCAGGCCAAAAATTCTCAAACAAGAACGGCCACCCCAAACATATGTACCGAGCATTCACGAAAGAAGTTTACCTTTTTCAAATCAAGAAGCTCCAAAAATTTTCAAAGCTCCAAATTTCCATTTTCAAATTATTTTTAGGAACTTTATGCAGTCTGCAATTTGAAGAATCCTATGGAATGATGATCTATATCATTTCCAATTTTTGGAGGCCCAAAATTTTCAGTCTTGTTTTAGGCATTCGCACACAACATTCACTTAACGACCTCACCCTACTAAATAAAATCATCCTATGGAAAATGATGACTTATATCATTTCCAATCCCAAAAGCTCTAAATTTTTGATCCTCGATATTCACCACCAACATTTACCTAAGATTCGCCTATTCAATTTTATTACCAAATTAGAATAATCACAAAGATTGATCTTACTAGCTCCCATCAATTATAGTAGGCCAAAAAATTCAAACCCGAAGGGCCACCCCAAACATATGCACCTAGCTCTCACGAAAGAAGTTTACCTTTTTCAATTCTAGAAGCTCCAAACTTTTTCAAAGCTCCAAATTTCCATTTCCAAATTATTTTATGGAACTTTATGTAGTCAGCAATTAGAACAATCCTACAAAATGATGATCTATATCATTTCCAATTTTTGGAGGCCCAAAATTTACTGAGTTGTTACAGACATGCCCACCCAACATTCAATTAACAACCTCACCCTACTAAATGAAATTATCCTATGAAAATGATGACCTATATCATTTCCAATCCCGAAAGCTCTAAATTTTTGATCCTCGATAATCACCACCAACATTTACCTAAGATTCATTCACCTATTCAATTTCGCTTACCAAATTAGAATCATCACAAAGATTGATCTCACTAGCTCCAATCAACTGTAGCAGGCCAAAAGATTTCAAATCCGAACGGCCACCCCAAACGTATGCACCTAACATTCACGAAAAAAGTTTACCTTATGCAAATATAGAAGCTCCAAATTTTTTCAAAGCTCCAAATTTCCATCTCCAAATTTTTGAAGGAACTTTATGCAGTCAACAATTAAAGCAATCCTATGGCGTGATGATCTATATCATTTTTAATTTTTGGAGGCCCGAAATTTTCAGACTTGTTACAGACTTACGCACCCAATCTTCCCTACTAAATAAAATCATCACATGAAAATGATGACCTGTATCATTTCCAATCCCAAAAGCTCTAAATCTTCGATCCTCGATAATCACCACCGACATTTACCTAAGATTCGCCTATTCAATTTTTCTTACCAGATTAGAATATTTACAAAGATTGATCTTACTAGCTCCCATCAATTATAGCAGGCCGAAAAATTTCAAACCCGAAGGGCCACCCCAAACATATGCACCTAGCATTCACGAAAGAAAGTCACCTTTTTCATCTAGAAGCCCCAAATTTTTTCAATGCTCCAAATTTCCATTTCCAAATTATTTTATGGAACTTTATGCAGTCGGCAATTAGAAAAATCTATATCATTTCCAATTTTTGGAGGCTCAAAATTTACAGACTTGTTACAGACATACGCACCCAACATTCACATAACAATCTCGCCCTACTGAATAAAATCATCTTATGGAAATGATGACTTGTATCATTTCCAATCCCAAAAGCTCTAAATTTTTGATCCTCGGTAATCACCACCAACATTTACTTAAGATTAACCTATTTAAGTTTTCTTACCGTATTAGAATGATCACAGAGATAGATCTCACTAGCTCCAATCAACGATAGCAAGCCAAAAAATTTCAAACCCGAACGACCACCCCAAACATATGCAAGCAGCATTCATGAAAGAAGTTTACCTTTTCAATTCTAGAAGTTTCAAATTTTTTCAAAGCTCCAAATTTCCATTTCCAAGTTATTTTAAGAAACTTTATGCTGCCACCAATTAAAACAATCTTATGGAATGATGATCTATATCATTTCCAATTTTGGTGACCCAAAATTTACAGACTTGTTACAGACATACGCACCCACATTCATTTAACAACCTCACCCTACTAAATAATATCATCCTATGGTAATGATGACTTGAATCCTTTCCAATCCCAAGAGCTCTAAATTTTCGATCCTCGATAATCACCACCAACATTTACCTAAGATTCCCATATTCAATTTTTCTTACCGAATTAGAATCATCACAAAGATTGATCTCACTAGCTCCAATCAACTGTAGCAGGCCAAAAACTTTCAAACACGAACGACCACCCCAAACATATGCACCCAGCATTCACGAAAGAAGTTAACGTTTTCAATTTAAGTAATCTTGGGAATTAACGGCCTATTTCATTACTGGTTCCTGAAGGTCAACACATTTAACCCAAATAAGCACCGACAATATTTTTACCTGATTTTCGCGAATTCAATTTTTCTTACCAACTAGTACAATCGTATGGAATGAAACCTATATCGTTTCCATATTTTCAAGGATCATTTTCTTAGGCAAATTGGCCACCACACACATGCATTTAACATTCACAAAACCGATTTTTAACCCACTCAAATGATGACCTATTTCATTTCCTGTTCTAGAAGCACTAAAACTTCGAACTCAGTTATCTTCCTTGTCCCAAGCCTGGGTGAAGGATAAGGGTTTCTTTAGGTTGTTAGCCAACGTATAACTTTATCACCAGCTAAAAAAGAATTTCGAGTTCGAATAATGCCGTGGATGGTGACTTATGTCTTTCCAAATTCCTTTGTGCTCAAACGACCTCAAAAAACACATGCACCCAAGATATTCCTTGAACTTCATGAATACAATTTTCCTTAGCTAATTTCAGCAATCCGCTAGAACGATGAGCAATGTCACTTCCAATTCTGGAAGGCTCAAAATTTGCATGCCTAATTGACCACCACAAAAATACGCACCTAACATTTACGGAATCAATATATCTTACCCACTAAAAACAATCCCATGAAAATGATGACCACTATCGTTTTCAAATTCCAGAAAGCCTAAATTTCGAACCCAAATAACTACCAGAAAAATACCTACATTCATGAAGTCTATTTTCCTTGGGCAATTAAAACAATTCCTTGTGAAGAAGATCAACACCGTTCCCAATTGGCCAATTTTGTTTGACAGATGAAAACACCACTAACATATTCCAGTCTTACATTATCCAATTAAATTTAAGTCCATGGAGTGATGAACTTTCTCATTCTAATTCCAAAAGCCCCAATTTTTTGACTTCATTCATCAACTGCCCAAGTATTTACCCAAATGTCATGTATTCATTTTCCTGACTCAATAAGAATAGTCCCATGGAACGATGGTCCGTATTTAGTGTAAATGATGATTCCTACTCCTACTGTTGGTTTGTTGGGTAATAAGACCAATTGATAGTGTGGCTGTAGAAAATTTGCCATCCCCTCAACCTGGTTTTGCTAGTTTTCTATATGAGTTCTGGATAACGTGTTAAAGAGAAAGGTGGAGAAAATAAGAGGGGTTGTGATTGGTGGATAACACCGGGACATTGGTATTTTGAAGATATGTTTTTGGGTACTGGAAGTTATAGAGAAATGGATGAGCGAAAAAGTGTCTATACCTACTGTGATTTTACTTCTTATTGTTAAGTTTTGCACCCACAGTTCCAGTTTTGAAAATGTAGTCAAGGTCTTAATCCTTCGGTTGAGATATTGGATGACATTCTTTGTTGGAATTTGGTAGCAGAGACTGAGTACTATGCCTACAAATGTTGTGTATGGGTCTTATAATGGGAAAAGAACACTATATGGATAAGGAGAGAAAGATAAGAAATGAAAAGGCCGGCTCGTTAGGCATGTTTTGAAAATCCGGTAGTCACTATAAGAAAGGCCCTTTGAGTCGGATTAGAAAAAGTTAGACTGAATAACCAGGTGGAACAGCTAGACATCATTGATGGCCATACTTTTATAGACATATTAAGGAAGCAAAACTGTTGGGTCAATGTATCATGTTGCTGATGCTTAAGTTCATAGTATTGGTTGGGTGAGTAACAAGAACATTTTTTTTTACAAAATAGATGCATTTGGAATTTGGAGTTATGTGAAGCTGAGTTTAGTTAGCTATCACTGGCAGTTGAAAGTTTCTAGTGTGCTGTTCCTAGATGTTATTGTGTTTAAGAAATAGAGGGAGAAGAAAGTGGTTTTAAGAAGAAGTTGAGGACCAGGTAATAAGAGGGAGGGAGAGTTTATTTGTGTATACAAGGTTTCAGCCATCCTTTTAAAAAAGTAACTAGTCTTGCAGTGACGGTACAGATAAGCAAGTAAGGCAAAGTTGTGATTGTAGTAGAAAAAAGTTATATTTATTTCTTCATACTCTGGAGATTTTGTAGTAGTGATGATGGTACATTAGACTCTGGTATTTGGTAATGTAAAAAAGTAGAGATAATGCTACGGTTGGATTTGGTAGATTATGTAGTTTTCTTCTAAGTGTTGTTCTAGATACTAGAATGACTTCTTTGTAAAGAATGTGCACAAGGACAATAGGCTGGAATTGGAAGAGTTATTACTCGGGAGAGTCTCCGTTGCTATTTGTTTGAGAAGTGGGTTCATAAAATTCGAGGGAGAATGACTGTTATGGTTGTTAGGCGTGAGATATAATCTAGAGGAAAGGATGTAATTTTTGTCAATATCCGTTATGTAATTTTGGGTCAAATATTGTGTCCATATATCGTGTTGTTGATTCTTTTTTTAGCTTGTGTTGCTTGAGGAATAACACTAGTATTGTACAATCCTGTAAAATCCCATCTCATATCGAGATATTGTGGATTTGATGTGTGGTATATAATACTCCCTGTGGATTACTTCTAGCACCTTCAACGCTTAAGCATTTTTATCCGGTGGTACGGGATAAAGAAATTTCTGGGAGTGTAATTCGCACGGGGTGTTACAAATCTAGTGTTGGGAACTTGATCACGTGGTGGAACTAAGTTGACACAAGTTATTGTTTGGAGTTCGAACATACAGATATGTGAACCTAGTTGTCATGGTCTTGAAGAATTAGAGAGAGAGATAGAGAATAAGGATACAAGAAGTAGGGGATACCCGCAAAAGAGGATGCAAATGGAAGAGGGAGTATATCTTGTGTAAGTTAGGTTGTTTTTGTGTAGTTATGTGGGAACATTAGGGATTGTACTCTTCTTGTGATTGGTGAAATTGTCGGATATATATATTTAAATGCTTTCTTGTTCCTGCTCTGATTTTGAGCACTTCTTACCCGAACAGAACCTCACTCTAACGAAGTAGACTCGTTATTTTTTAGCTTCTAGGATCTGTTTCTTAGTTCTCCTTCAATGTAGAAGCGGAGGGTTCTTTGAATTTGAGTTGAAATTTGGAGTTATGTCAGCCAAGAGGTCACCTTGAGAAAATGCGTAGAAGTTATTAGTATAGAGGATAAGGTGAAGAAAAGAAACGTGGAGAAAGGAAGAGGTATTTGTTTAGTTAGAATTTGGGATTTCGATGAGCTTTTGAAGACTGTTCTTCATTTGAAGATTCATGGAAGGTTCTGATATGTGCTAGGAAACGTCGAGGATGCGGATTCTGATTTTTATGGGTAGATCTTGCATCTGTGGAACTGATTTGGGTGCAGAACTGAAGGTCTCCGTTTCTTTTAAGAATATGGAGTAAATTTGATGCTATTTTGGGATTTGTTTTTATGGATGGGGAGTTAATGTGATTGGTACTGTTTTCTGGATACATGGCATATGGAAAAGGAAAGTAACTGAAATAGGAAGAGGGTTTTTTACCGGTTTGCCATCTTTCAAAGAATGGTGTACTGAATTAGAGTGCCAGGGGGAGCTGTGCATTATGAGTGGTAGGTCTAAGAGATCCGGGGAGAAAAGCCTACTAAAATTTTGAATTGCAGTACTTATTCGTGTGGATAACTGAAATTTAATCCTAGGGGTCATTTTATAGTGGTATCTTTTTGGCCTACTGTTTTTTGAATGATTAAAGAGACCAATGTGGTATAACCGTGGTGTTTGAAACTTGTAGCCGTGTGAACCTTTTTAAGTTAGTTGTGGTTTGGAGTCATTATGGAACTGTGTGAATCTATGAAATTTGTTTTGAATGACCACCACAAACATATGCACCCGACATTCATGGCAACCAATTTCCTTGCCCAATTAAAATAGTCCAATTGGCTTATATTATTTCCAATTCATATTTCTCGAATTTTTTGAACCCAACAAATATATTTACCAAAAATTCAATTATAAGACAAATTATTCGGTAATTGTTTGGTTATGTTGATGATTTCTACTCCTATTGTCGGTTGGGGAATAAGAATAACTTGGTATACTGTGGCTGTAGAAATTTGTGATTATGGGAACCTGGTTTGGCTAGTTTTCTTTTAGAGTTCTTGATAAGGTGATAAAAAGAAAGATGGAGGAAGGAAGAGGAATTATGATTTGTGTAAAATACTGGGTTTTTGGTATTTTGAAGATGTAACCCAGTATTTTCGTAAAACATTGAGAAACTTAAAACGAAAGAGACCGATTTTACTAGTGAGACTGTTGGAGTCTCTTTCTTTAGTTCTCTTTTAATGTGAATGGAGTAGAAAGTGGGATTGATGTTGGCAAAGAGGTCACTTGCAGAAAAGGCTTATAAGTTATTAGTAGAGGATAAGATGAAGAAAATAAATGTGGAGAAAGGAAGAGGTTCTTGTTTCATAAAGCATTTGGGATTTCTACGAGCTATGAAGATTGTTCTTCTTTTGAAGATTCATGGGAAAGTTCTGATATGCACTAGGAAACGTCGAGGATGCGGATTCTGATTTTTTATTGGTAGATCTTCCATATGTTGAACTGATTTGGGTGCAAAGCTGAAGGTCTCCGTTTCTTTTGAGAATCTGGAGTAAATATGATGCTATTTTGGGATTTGTTTCTATGAATGAGGGAGTCAATGTGATAGGTACTGTTTTCTAGATACATGGCATATGGAAAAGGAAAATAAACTGAAATAGGAAAAGGGGAGTTTTACAGCTTGCCATCTTTCAAAGAATGATGTTTTCAATTGGAGTGCCAGGGGGAACTGTACATTAAGGTCGAAGAGTTCTGGTGAGAGAAGTCTACTAAAACTTGAATTGCAGTACTTATTCTCGTGGATAACTGAATTTTAATCCTAGGGGTCCTTCTATAGTGGTTTTTTTTGTCCTAGTGTGTGGTATAACGTGCGGTTTGAAACTTGTAGCCATAGTTTTAAAAACCGGACCGGACCGGCCGGTTCGACCGGTTCGACCGGTTCGACCGGTGAACCGGTGGGTAGCCGGTCCGGTTTGAGTAATAGACCGTAGATGCATCGAACCGGTCAAAACCGGTCAAAAAACGGCGGTTTTCACCGAACCGGTGAACCGGCCGGTTCTGACCGGTTTTGCCGGTTTTTGCACAAATCATTGAAAACCCAGAAAAACAGAGGAAACCCCTGTCGATCTTCCACCACGACCGCCACCACCGTCGATCTTCCACCACCACCGTCGATCTTCCACCACGACCGTCGATACCAACACCACCAAAATGGGTAGATCTTTATAGATCTGGAAGTAGAAGTAACGATTACGAAGGAGAAGAAGAGGAAGAAGAGGAAGGAGAAGCCGCCGCCGTCCGTCATCTCCGTCGTCATCGTCATCTCCTTCGTCTCCTCTCACTCCCATCACCTCTACCTCACGCCGTCGTTCTCTCTCTTTCTCTCTCTTCCGTCCTCTCTTTCTCTCTCTCTCTCGTCTCTGTGTGTGTGTGTGGTAATGGGAGAAGGGGAGGGTCAGGTATTTAGGGTAATGGGGTAAAAGTAATTAAAATACTACTAAAAAATATAAGTTTTTTTTAAACACTAAATAATACCAGTATACTGTAAGTTGGAATGAAAAGAATAGACATGGATTTTAGAAATTATGTTAAAAATTACTATTGTTTAACATAATTTTGTTATTTTTTGTAACTTAACTATTACTTTAAAAATATAATAATACTAAATAAATTTCAAATTTAAACATGTAAGTCTTTTTATTGGCTACTTTTTATTATGTGTTCTTTTTTTTATAAAAAATAATAAATATATATCATTAATAAATATGCGATTGAACCGGTCCGACCACCGGTCCGACCGGTCCGACCGTGAACCAGTGTCTCACCTGTTCGATGGCCGGTCCGGTTCTGAAAACTTTGCTTGTAGCTGTCTTAACCTTTTTGAAGTTAGTTGTGGTTTGGAGTAATTATAGAAATGTGAATCTACGAAATTTGTTTTTAGTGACCACCACAAACATATGTACCCAAGATTCATGGCAACCAATTTACCTTAACCAATTAAATTAATCCTATTGGCTAATATTATTTCAAATTCCAAATTTCCTGAATTGGTTTAACTCAAAAAACAATCACCAACATATCTACCAAAACTTCAAATTTAAAGACAAATTATTGGTAGTTGTTTGGTTGTGGTGATGATTTCTACTCCTACTGTTGGTAGAGTAATAAGAATAATTTGGTTTAGTGTGGCTGTAGGAAATTTGTGATTATGGGAAACTGGTTTGGTTAGTTTTCTTTTAGAGTTCTTTATAAGGTGATAAAAAGAAAGATGGAAGAAGGTAGAGGAATTGCAATTTGTGGAAAATACTGTGTTTTTGGTATTTCGAAGATGTATTTTTGGATATGGGAAGGTATAAAACGAAGTTGAGGTGAAGGGTATTTGTAAAACATACATTTAAAAACCTCTGCACCTACTGTGACGACAGTGCTAGTTTGGAACTGAAGTCATGGTCTTTTTTCCTTCATTGAGATTCGGTTCAGATTACATTCTTTCTTGGGTTTTGGTAGTACAAACTGAACTATGCTTGAAGATGTTGTTTATGGGTGCTAGAACTGAAAGGAAATAATATATGGAGTAGGAGGGAAAGATGTGAAAGGAAGAGGACGGTTTGTTGAGCATGTTTGGCAATCTGGTTGTCACAAAGGCCCTTTGAATTGGATAAGCAACGGCGACTGGAAGCTGATACACCTTTGATGGCCATACTTTTGAAGATATTTTAAGGAGAACTATTGGGTCATTGGGTTATGTTGTTGACACTTGATCTCTTAATGTTGGTTTGGCGAGTAATAAGAACATCTGTTTGTTGCACAATAGTTGTATTTGGAACTTGGAGTTATGTGAACCTAGTTTAGTTTAGCTATCAGTGTCAGTTAATATTTTTGAATGGGGTGAACCTAGATGTTCTTGACTAGACGTGGAGAGAGAAGGAAATCGTTTTAAGAAGTAGAAGACTAGGTAATAAGCAATAGCTTAAAAAGGAAGGGGAGTGTATTTTATTTATAAATGGTGTCGGCCGCGCTTTAGAAGAAATTTAACTTTTAAAGTTATCTAGGAAGGTACCAAGAGGCTGACAAGGCAAAGTTGTGAATGTAGTAGAAAGAGGTATATTTATTTCTTTCTTTTTTTGGAGATTCTGGAGTAGAGGTGTTTGTATGGATGTAGAACACATGAGCTTGGTGCTGTTATCTGGATACTTAGAATTAGATGAAAATATGGCATATGGAAAAGGAGAGTAACTGAAATGGGAAGAGGAGGAATTTTTCTATGTTGGCATCTTTACAGAAAATGGTTTCTGAATTGGAATGCCAGGGGAAACTCTGTACATTAAGACAGTTAGGGCTAAGTGATCAGGTGAACTGTACTATCAATAGCTGTCCTTTGATGAGACTCATCTGGTGTAACCGGTTTCAAGCGCCGGCTGGGCCCTTGACACCATTAAGTATGTGTTCTAATAGGTGGAGTTTACAATTTCCTTTCTCATTTTTGGTAGACAAGGGTATTTGAGCTGGGGTAGAACGACATAATCAGCTTTTATCTCCCTAAGGTTTAACTTTTGTCGGACATTCTAGGTAAATTCTTGTGTCCCTTGTGGTGTTCTTGAGTCTTTATCTCCTATTGTTGTTCCGATTGGTAATGAAACCAATTGATAGTGGTATTGGAAAGTGCACTTCCATGAAGGTAACTTAGTTTAGCTGTGTTTTGTTTGGAGCAAGGACAATGGAGATCTTGAAAATAGATGTTTCATGTTTTTAGAAATGGAGGTAAGATGTTCCGAGATATAAATGAATAACGTGATAAAAGAAAAGGTCGTGTTTGGAAACGAGATAGTATTTCGTGGACACTGTAATCTGGATGACAGTCAAGTTTTGGAAATGCACGGGAAGGTATGGTCAGCTGGATTTGGAGAAGTTGAGAAGTACGTGAGTAGAAAATTACAATTTAAATGCCTGGTTGGGATAAAAATTTCTAGTTGTGTGAATCCAAATGTTATCATTTGTCGGAAGAGGTAAAAAGGTTAGAAGAAGTCGAGGAATTTGATAACGAAAGGTGAAACGAAGAGGGGCTGTGTTTTTCATGGACACTGGGCAATTCAGCATACTGGGAATAAGCCATTAAGGACGTCAGTAGAAAATTATACATTTAAATGACTGGTGGGTTTCAAATATTATAGTTTGTGTGAACCCAGATGTTATGGTTTGTAGGTAGAGTAAGAAGGTTAGACGAAGTAGAGGAAAATGTTGAGAAACGAAATCTGAATTGAAGAGGGATTCTATTTTTGTTGACACCCAGCAGTCATACATATTCAGAAGGAACTGGCAAGATTGGGGTAATTATAAGACACTTGTAGTGATTATGGATTTGAATGCCTTTTTTCTAGATATTTGGAATTGTTGCATGTATGTGACAAATGCTTTAGATGAACTGGAAGGCTTTTCTCTTCTCTTGAGATTCTGGAGTAGGGATGATGCCGTGCTGGGATTCAGTAGTGGCAATGAAATACATGCTCGGTAGCTTTTTCTCTGATACTATAACTTAGAGAGGATCATGTAAAATATGGAGGATGAGAGGAAGACAAAAAAAAGGAATTGGATGAGTTTTGCTGACGTGAGTTAACGGTCACCACTCCCAATTTCAGATGACGAGGACCCTTTGAATTGGAATTTTAAGAGGAATGAATGTTAAGCTGATATGTTTACAAGATTATCAAGAGGAAAGACCAAAGTAAATACATGATCCATAGCTCTACTTTTGTGAACATTCTGAGGAAAATACTTGGGTCCACATATCGTGCTTCTTGAGTCTTCTTTTCTTAGTGTAGAACTGTGATAGTTGTATAACAAGATCGATATGAACTATTTTTCCTATTGGACATTTGCACTTATATGAAACTAGTTCTTTGTTCGTTGTGATTTCGAGTTTCGAAATACATAGTTGCACGAAACTAGGTATTCGGATTTTTAAGACTAAGAGAGAAGCAAAAAAAGTTGGATTAGTTAGGTTTTGGCTGTAAAGAAGTGGTGGGAAAGGAAAAGATATTATGTTTTACTGACACCAGAGCGTAAGAAACGTGTTGGAATTTTGTTTCTGAAGATGTGTGGAAAGTACCGAAGAAACAGTTAAGGCGAAGTTGACAACGAGGACAACAGTAAGAGAACATATTTAGATGCCTTTAAATGCCTCTTTGTAGTTTTTATCGTAAAATTGTGCATCTATATAGCTAGTTTAATGATTACTACATAGCTCATGGCGTTGCTACATAGCTAGTTATCAAAATGAACAGAAGGTCTTCCTTCTCTTGACATGCGGGAGTAGCAATGATGCAATGATCTGGGGTTTGCTACTGTTGATAAAATGATATTTTATGAGATGTTTTCCTGGTTATTAGAATGGAAAGAAAATGAAGTAATTATGTAGAAGAAGTAGTAGAAGAAGAAGAAGAAGAAGAAGAAGAGGCCCAAAGAGATAAAGAGTTTTACTAGCGGGTGCAAGCTTCTTAAATTATCATTTCTACAAGAAAGGGGAATTGGTGTAAGTTCGGTAGACCTAGAGCGTACTTTCAACAAAGGATAAAAGTCTTTTAAATGAATAATGATAGTAATTCAAGGTAAACTTTTGGGACTGTGTCCGTTGATCTTTTCTCTTACTGTGTTGGAGCTCATATTTATTACTTGTGTGAATTTGTATGTTCTGGGTTCGAAGTGGAGCGTAAGGTAATAAAGTACACCAACTCAGGAGCATATAAAGTTAAAACAAAAGTATACCTACTCAGGAGCACTAGTTAAAAGATAAGTATACAAACTCAAGAGCACTGATTAAAACATTCAGAGTTAGGTATATGCTTCAGAACAGTGTGGGATTGGCCTTGGGAGTTGCGTTTGCCTCCTAGGGCACTGTCTTGATATCGCCAAATTGCTCCTGTGGGAGAGCTTGTGGGATAATGAGATTAAGCGCACTATGAACTCTCTATTATCCGCTGCTCTTGCTCCAGTGCTTGGTATACTGTGCTCCACTGGGGTATACCAAAAAAAGTCCATATACCAATAAGAGAGTTCATAGGAGAAAGTAAAAAACATAAAAAGTAATACCAACTCAGGAACAGCAGTAAAACTAAAATAAGAAGTATACCAACTCTGGAGCACTAGGTAAAGAAACATATACCAACTCTAGAGATCTGGTTAAAGAAATCAGAATTAGGTATATGCTTCAGAACGGTGTAGGATTTGCTCTAGGAGCTGAGTTTGCCTCCTAGAGCACTGTTTCGATATTGCCTGTGGGATTGGCTCTAGGAATTTAATTTTGCCTCCTAGGCCACTCTCTTGATATCGCCTGACTCGATCTTTTGCCGAGCTTCTGGGATAATTAGGCATCCTTAGTCGAAAAAGTGGTCTTTCAGGATTGGTCTAGAAGGTTCATATCGATATATTGATCGACTGAGGTGGTACAGAGGGGGGGGGGGGTTGCCTTGGACCGATAGGGAGAGTTAGGTCCAAGGTCGTAATTACTCGAATGTAAACCTACCTCACTTTGGTCGAGGGTCTTCAACCTATCTCCCTTTGGTCGAATGGCGTCAACTCTCGATCTTTAGATTAAGGCTAAAGCCCCTCTGAATAATGTTTGAGAGTTTAACTACCCATCTATCCTATACATTCAATCAAGGCTGTCACTGCGAAGCTATAGTTAAGGTGCACGGGGTCTTACAGTCTAGCCGTTGGTACTCAGCATCTTCAAGGAGAATTCAGTAATTAACAGACATGTTGGTAACATCTTCAACAATGGGTTGAAGCATTTGAGCTTTCTGGAGAAAGTACGTTGACAATGGAGTATGGTACCTAATTCAGGAGGTGATTCGTAGATGAAATGAATTTAGTAGGTGATAATGTAATGAGGTTCTGAATGGTGGGTCAAAGAAGTTGGAATGAGGTTAGATGAGATAAGGATGTTCAACATGGATTGACTTGGAGATGATCTCATTGTAAAGATTTTAATGATGATGGTAATCATGGAAAGGGTGAAAGCATCAATGTGAATGATAGGATACTTGGTTCTTCTCTATAGCGAATTTATTGTCCATCTTATTGGATATTTGGATGTGCATATGTTGTGTTTGGAGTTCACTAGATGTTGATTTATCAATTAGTTCCTTACGCCAATTGTGGTGGATTCCCTGGGATGTTGGAACTTTAGGGTTGGAGAAAGGTGTCAAAGTTCCTCTTAGTATTTTCGTTCACCAGGAAATGATTATTTTGATTATATTCTTTTTGCCTATAGAAAGATGTAGCTTGTACTTGATTGACACTGGGTATATTCTGGGCTGACTTATGATAGTTTTTAGGTTCAGTATGTGTGGTACAAGGTTAAACAAAATTGCCAATGTTATTGAACTTTACTGGAGATATGTGCACAGAGTGTTCTTCTAGATAAGGCTCCTTTATGTTTCTAGCAACTTTGATCGATGCATCTTAGAGTCTAAGAAAGGATGTTTGTTTTGGGAGATTGTAATCGTTATGATTATATCACTTCATATCATTCCGAGTGACTATCTTTTAGTAGTATACGTGAAGAGAAATGAAGCTTGAAAGCTTGGGACGAGGCTGAAAAGAATGGCGTGTAGGGTGACTAGTTGAGTCTTCTTTTGGAGTGGATTGAGAGAGAAACAGAATAGGTGAAAGGAACAAGAAATTCTCGAATGGTTGATTTCTCATGCTAGGCAATACCTTTTCCACGTCTTTTGGGTCATGATATCTTGTATAGTTGTTTGTTTGTCTCTTTGGACATGAAGTTAGAGATTTTTTTGAAGATGTAACAGTAATATTTGGATATGATAGAGACTTCTAGGAGTTCACAATATGGGGTTCTTATGGAAAAGCAATACAAAAATGGGAGAGGGGGCTCCTTTATGTCGAGCAATTCAGTATGATATGTAGCTTTTATCTTTAGAATACGGAAAGGTGATGATAGGATAATGCAGGACCGAAGGTTTAAATGAGAAGATTCGTAATATGTTTTTGCTACTATCAATACTTGAGTCTTCTTTTCGAGTGGATTGAGAGAGAAATAGATTGGGTGAAAGGAACAAGAAATGCTCGAATGGTTTATTTCTCATGCTAGGCAATATCTTGAATCCAAGTCTCTTGGGAAATGATTTCTTGCATAGTTGTTTGTTTGTCTTTTTGGACATGAAATTAAAGATTTTGTTTTAGATGTAACAGTAATATTTGGATGGGATAGAGTCTTCTAGGAGTTTACAATACGGGGTTCTTATGGAAAAGCAATACGAAAATGGGAGAGGGGGCTCCTTTATGTCGAGCAATTCATTATGGTATGTAGCTTTTTCTTGAGAATACAGAAAGGAGATGATAGGATAATGCAGGGCAGAAGGTTTACAAGAGAATATGTGTTATATGTTTTTGCTACTATCAATATGATCTTTTGTTTATGGAGACATAAAATGAGGTTCCGCACACAAGAACTTATTATCAGTCAGATTATGGGCATACATAGGTTGTGGTTGAATTACCACTTATCACTTGGATGTTTACTTAGATGCAAAGGAGGTTTTACTTGTTCAATGATTGACATAATTCTATTACTTGTGGTTGGAGTTTGATTGATGGAGAGCATGTTCCCGGGAAGCAGGGTTTTGTAGGAAAATTCCAAAATATTAATCGGGTCTCCA
Organism: Linanthus parryae; assembly: GCA_023055425.1. Lineage (NCBI taxonomy): Eukaryota > Viridiplantae > Streptophyta > Magnoliopsida > Ericales > Polemoniaceae > Linanthus > Linanthus parryae. The sequence goes on from JALGPY010000002.1 coordinate 9,580,434, forward strand.
AACCTTAAGTATCCAACTCGATTTGCCTCTTCTTCTATGGAAGGGTTTAAGGTAAAAAGCCTAGGAAATACTTGCCAATTCAATGTTATGGTACTCTAGTGTGTAGCAGGCCCTGAATGCGTGTCTAATTCTCGATTTGATCATGTGTTTCTGGTTGTTCTAGGATTTTGTATGATATGTTAATTAAGTGATATGCTTTTCAATGCTTATTAATTTTTATTTTTATATGGGGGGGGGGAGGGATTTAGTTTGAAGCATGTTCATTCAGCTCATGCTGTGTCTTGTTTGGCGATGGAACAAACAAAATCAGTAATGAACAAGGAATGCTGTGCATGCAGACGCAGAATTTGAGAGCCAGTTAGTTGTCTACATTCTGATTTTCAGAACAACTAATAATAATAATAATTATTATTATTATAATAATAACAATAATAATTATTATTATTATTATTATTATTATTATTATTATTATTAAGTAGGAGATACTTAAAAAGTTAGGGTTGAAGGGCGACTCGGCTTCTTTTACCTTTTCACAACCTTGCGTGTACCATGTTAAATAGGTAAAATAAGTCACCCAAAAGTCCACGAAGCTTTCAAAAATTTAACTCAGATTGGGATCATGGAGAATTTTCAGTCTCTATAAATGATTATAAAATTACAAGCAACTTAATGAATTTTGGTTCCCGTATCTTGATTATAAAAGTTTTTGATTCCTTATTTTGAGAATCTGTAGTAAATATGATGTTCTTTTTTGGGATTTGTTTGTATGGATGAAGAATTAATGTGCTTGGTAGTGTTTCTGGATACTAGAATTAGATGAAAACATGGCATATGGAATAGGAGAGTCAAATGAATATGTCGGGATTTGGTAGTGTGGATTCAGTGATTTGCTTTCAAGTGCTGCTCTGGATACCAGAATGACTTCTTAAAAAAAAAGTGATGTACACTAGGACAGCTGAGAGTGGAGAGAAAAGTTGAGGATGCAGATTCTGATTTTTTTACTGGTAGATCTTGCATCAGATGAACTAATTTGGGTGCAAAATTGAAATTTTCTGATTCCCTTTTAGATGCCCAATATTTTTTGGGTCCAAATATACAGCACCAAGATATTCCCCAAACTTCATGAAATCATTTTTCCTTAGCTACTTAGAATAATTGTACGGAATGAACCAATATCATTTCAAATTATAGAAGACTCAAAATTTTCAGGCCTAAATGACCACTACAGTCATATGCGTCAAACATTTACGGAATCAATTTATCTTACCCACTTAAAATAATCCCTCAAAAATGATGATCTATATTATTTTTCTTTCCAAACCTGAATTTCGAACCCCAATAACTACCAGAAAAATACTTACCCTACCTTGGTAAAGTTCAATTTTCCGTAGACAATTAGAATAATTCCATGGAATGACGATCTACATAATATCTCATCCCAGATTGGCCTAATTGTTTCAAAAAGAGAAAACAAACAAGAACATATTCCAATATATCTTACCCGATTAATATAAGTCCATGGAGCGATGACCTATGTTATTCTAATTCCAAAATCCCCAAATGGTAGACCCCATGTACCAACTATTTACCCAAATGTCTTGTATATTCATTTTTCCTCACCCAATTACAATGTCATATGGAACAATGGCCTATATTACTCCTATTTCAGAAGCCCCAAATTTGAGGTTAGATTTATGGCTCCTTGTTTAGTGTTGTTGATGATTCCTACTTCTACTGTTGGTTTGTTGGTTGGGTAATAAGACCAATTTGGTATTGTGTGGCTGTATAAAATTTGCGATTGTGGGAACCTGGTTTGGCTAGTTTTCTCTTAGACTTCTGGATAAGGTGACAAAAGGAACGGTGGAGAAAGGAAGAGGAATAGGGATTTGTGGAAGATACTGGGTTGTTAGTATTTTGAAGATGATTTGTGGAAGATACTGGGTTGTTGGTATTTTGAAGATGCTTTTTTTGGGATATGGGAAGGTATAGATAAATGGATAAGTGAAGTTTAGGAGTAGGTTGCTTGTAAAACATGTATTTAAAACCCTGTGTACCTATTGTGATTTTACTTTTAATTGTTAAAGTTTTGTACCCCCAGTGCTAGTTTTGAAAATGAAGTCATGGTGTTTTCCTTAGGTTGAGATTTCTACATTATTTGTTGGGTTTGGGTAGCACAGGTATGCTTGAAGATGTTGTTTATGGGTCCTAGAATGGAAATGACATAATGTATGGAGTAGGAGAGAAATATGAGAAAGGAAGAGGACAGTTTGTTGGCGCATGTTTGAAAATCTGTTTTGTCACTGTATTAGAAGAAAGGCTCTTTGAATTGGATAAGGAAGGTTGATGGCTTTACTATTGAAGGCGTTTTAAGAAATACTCTCGGGTCAATATATGGTGTTGTCGATATTTAATTTCATATTGTTGGTTGAGTGAGTAATTTTTGGCACAATAGTGGCACTAGGAACTTGGTGTTACGTCAACCTAGTTTAGTTTAGCTATCACTAGCAGTTGGTTTTCGAGTGGGGTGAACCCTGATGTTCCTGTCTATAAGAAACAGAGAGAAGGAAATCATTTTAAGAAAGAAGTAGAGGACCAGGTAATAAGCAATTGCCGAAAAAAGGGCGGTAGAGTGTATTTTGTGTCAATAAGGTGTCGGCCATGCTTTTAAAAGAAACATCACTGTTAAGGTTATCTGGTAAGGTACAGAGCAGCTAGTAAGGCAAAGTTGTTATTGTAGTAGGAAAAGGTATATTTATTTCTTCGTACTTTTAAGATTCTGGAGTAGAGATGTTGTTACTTTGGGCTTTTGTAATCAGTAGCGTGAATGAGTATAGATGATGCTACGTTGGGATTTGGTAGTGTGGATAAGCAAATAGCTTTTCAGTGCTGCTCTGGATATTAGAGTGATTTCTTTGAAAAGAATATGCACAAAGGACAGTAGGCTGGAACTGGAAACGTGTTTACTAGGGAGAGTTATCTTTTTCCTTGCTATTTGTCTGAGAAGTGGGTCAATGAAATTCGAGAGAGAATGAATGTTACGGCGGTTTAAGCGTGAAATATTATCTAGAGGAAAGGGTACAATTATTGTCAATGTCCGTGCTGTAATATTTTTATGTAAATTATTGTGCTCATATATCGTGTTGTCGCTTCTTTTTGTTTTAGCGTGTTTTGTGACGATTAACACCTCTATGGTACAATTAAGTACTGGGAACTTGAAATTGCGGTGAACATAGTTTTCACAAGTTATTTTTGGAGTTCAAATATAGAGATATGTGAACCTAGATATCATGGTATCGAAGAATTAGAGAGCTATTTGTGGAGGGATTGCCATTTTTGGAAATTGCTGGATTGTTGGTGTTTTGAAGATGTATTTTTCGTTATGGGAGGTGCAACTGTGATTTACTATTTATTGTTAGGTTTTGCCCGCACAGTGCTAGTTTTGTAAATGAAGTCATGGTGTTTTCGGTTGAGATCTCTGATAAGGTTACATATTGTTGGGTTTGGGTAGCCCGGACTCAGTGCTATACTTAAAGACGTTGTTTTTGGGTCCTATAATGGAAAAGAATGAATAGAAGGAGTAGGAAAGAAAGATGAGAAGGAAGAGGATAGTTTGTTGGTGCATGTTTGAAAATCCGGTTGTCACTATTTAAGAAAGCCCCTTTGAATTGGATAAGGAAGGTAGATGGAAATGCTGACAGCGGTAGTCCTACCAGGTGGAATGGGTAAACATCATTGATGGCAATACTATCATAGGCTTTTTAAGGAAAACTCTCGGGTTAATGTACCGTGTTGTCTGTACTTAATTTCACAGGTTGGTTGGGTGAATGATCAGAAGGTAGGGTGAGTTTTCAGAATGGTTGAGGATGCAGATTCTGATACTCTTTGGTAGATCCCATGAGAGGAACTAATTTGGGTACAGAACTGGAGGTTTCTGATTTCCTTCTTTTGAGAATCTGGAGTACATGTAATTCTGTTTTGGGATGAAGAATTAATGTGCTTGGTACTGTTTTCTGGATACTGGAATTAAGTGAAAACATGGCATATGGAAAAAGAGAGAACTGAAATAGGACGAGGATGAGTACTAGGTATTCATCTTTCATAGATAAATGGTCTTCTGAATTGGTGTGCCAGGGGGATTTGTGCATAAATTATTCTGGACTAACAAGAGTACAAGACCAATCTGGTATAACCGTAGTATTGGAAACTTGTACCTGTGTGAACCTATTTTTAGTTGGTAGTTGTTGGAGTGGTTATTGAACTTTGTATCTAGCTGTTTTGGTTTTCAAGGACTAAAGGGAACAAAAAAGTTTGCTGAACCACATAAGCTTTCGAGAAAAAACCATAGATTAAGAAATAACAAGTGCCATTTCCCCCAGAATTAGGGAGTGGACACGTTCTGGACACGTGTTTGGGAATCGGGAAGGTAGAAGAATTCGATGGGCAATGTAATGGACTGAGCATTATAAATTTAAACGCCTTCTGAACCCACAAGTACATAACTGCTGTACCTTTTATATATATATATAATTCTAGAGTTGAAATTATGTACGTTTGGTCCGTTACAATTTGGTTGTATGGACTACGAAATTTTCTCTGTAATATTTGTTTTGGATGCTAAAATAGAAAAGAAGTCTAATATGCAATAGGTGAGGAAGCTGACAAGGAATGTGGAAAGATGTACTAGTTGGTGTTTGCTAGTTCGGTTATCATTGTCAAAACAGGAGGGATCGGTGCCTGAAGAATAATGCACTTTGGATTGGAAACCTAAAATATTTCATGTAGGAAATGCCAAAGAAATAATCAGTGGTTGACATTTTGTTGAATAAGTTAATGTGATAAGGGTAAAAGACACTTTCACCCCTTCAGCAAGGGGTGAAAGTGTCATTTTCCAAACAGCAAGGGGTGAAAGTGTATTTGCATCAAATTTGAGGGGGTGAAAGTGTCTTTTACCCAGGTGATTATCTTAGACTACTTGTATTTTTGTATTAGTTATTTTCTCCTAGTGGTTATTTGGTGAGATATAAAATGGTCCTGTTTAGTCTGTTTTAGAATTGAAATGATTAGATTGTGAGAATCCGGAAATTCTGGATATGTTAAGAAAAAGATACAAAGAAAAGTAGAGGAGATGTAATGACACAAAAGAAGAAGAAATGAGTTTATATCTGTTGTGCTTTTACCATTTCAAGCATGTTTTGAAAATACATGGCTACGGAAGAAGCATTACATAGAATTAAGCAAGGTCTTAGGAGGATGGTATTGTACAATTTTATTACCTAGTTTCATTTGGTTTGGCTGAGCTAGTTTAATGGATTCAGCAACTTTGCATTAATAAGATCATTTTGCTTCTATTGTGGTGTTGAAAAAATGAAGTCATTTGAACTTAGTTTCATTTGTGTTTTGGATAGCTAGTTGTGTTTTGGATTTCAGAATACTGAGTTGTGTGAATCTGCAAGTCCCGGGTTTTTAGAATGGTTAGATGGAAGAAGGATAGAGGACTAGATTTTGTGGACATTTGGTTTTCTGACATATTTGAAGACTTTTGCTGTTGTTGTTGGGAAGATAAGGAGAAATGGATTAAGCACGTTTAAGGAGGAGGGTAGTTGATAGACATATATTTTAATACGCTTTCTACCTATCGTGAGTTTGAATTTATTTCAAAATTCTGTATCCATTAACCTCTTTCCCAAGTTCCCAAAGGTAAACTTATGGAACATTCAGATTCTGACGTAAATTGATGTCATGTTGTGATTTGGAAGTGTGGAGTGGTAATATTCTTGGAACTACTAGTGATTTAGTTTTGAATGTTATAATGGAAAAAAAATTATATAAAATATTGGTTCGGAGAGGCAATGGAAGAGTATGTGAGGGACCGGCCCGGCCCGAGTTTTAGGAGGAGCTGGTTGGGAGGGGGGCGGGTTAGGGGTCCGTAAGATTTGACTTTTTTTGGACATTCTAGTTAAATTCCTGAGTCCCTCGTGGTGTCCCGAGTCTTTATCTCTAATTGTTGTTTGGATCGGTAATGATACCAACTGGTAGTGGTATGGGAACGTGCACTTCCATGAACGTAACTTAGTTTAGTTGTGTTTTGGGAGTAAGGACAATGGAGATATTGAAACTTAAGTGTTTCATGTTTTAAGAAATCGAGAGAAGATGTCCCGAGATATAAATGGATAACGTGATAAAAGAAAAGGCCGTGTTTGGAAACGAGATAGTATTTCGTGGACACTGGATGATGGTCTTGTTTTGGAAATGCATGGGAAGGTATGGACAGCGGATTTAGAAAAGTTGAGAAGGACATCAGTAGAAAATTATAATTTGAATGTCTGGTTGGGTTGAAATTTTATACTTGTGTGAATTCAAATGTTATCATTTGTCGGAAGTGGTAAAAAGGTTAGAAGAAGTAGAGGAAAATTTTGATAATGGAAGGTGAAACGAAGAGGGGTTGTCTTTCATGAACACCGGGCAATTCAACGTATTGTGAATAAGTTGTTAAGGACATCAGTAGAAAATTTTACATTTGAATGACTGGTGGGTAGAACGTGTTGGTGTGGGTCCACCTCGTAGGTGAGTACACCACACCGGATAATTACTCTTGTGAGTAATTAATAAAACAAAAGAAATAAAATATTTGAATGCTTTTTGTGGGCTGGACTATTTCATGTGGTAAAAGATAATAGTTTTTCTCTCATTTCATGAATTACAATGAGGATATATATACAGATCCTAACAAAGCTTATATTGGGAAACTACATAAATCAGGGCCTAATCCTGGGGATTTTACAATTTACACTTTATGGTAGTAATATATTAAGACATTAATATTATACAAGAATATCTCAGAGATTATTGGTCAAATATCAATTCCTGAAATTATATGTCAATCCCTGAAATCAAGTGCTGAATGTCAACACTCCCCCTCAAGCTGGTGAAAAGATATTTTCCATTCCAAGCTTGCTCAGAATATCATGTAATCTGGAGCTATGCAGCCCTTTCGTGAGGAAATCTGCAAGTTGATTTTTAGTGGTAATATAAGGAATACAAATCTCCCCGTTTTCCAATTTTTCTTTAATGAAATGACGATCTATCTCAACATGCTTAGTACAATCATGATAGACAGGACTATGTGCAATGCTGATTGCGGTTTTGTTGTCGCAATACAACCTCATTGGCCCTTCTAGCTTAATTCCCAAGTCCGACAATATCAAACGTATCCAAATAAGCTCACATATACCTTGAGCCATCGCTCTGAACTCTGCTTCCGCTTTTGACCTAGCAAACACAGATTTCTTCTTACTCCTCCATGTAACCAAATTACCAACAACAATTGTACAATATCCACTTGTGGAGCGCTGATCCTTGACTGATCCAGCCCAGTCTACATCTGTATAAGCGTCCACCTCCATTTTTCCATTTCTCTTGAAACAAATTCCTTTCTCAGGTGCTGATTTTAAGTACCTGAGAATTCGATATGCAACTTCCGTATGTTTCTCACGAGGAGCTTGCATGAATTGGCTAATTACGGTCACCGCTGGATGAGTATGCGAGAGATAGATTAGTCTTCCAACAAGTCTTTGGTACCTTTCCCTGTCAACCTCTAGTTCGTCAGAACATTCCCCAAGTTTATGATTTGAGTCGATGGGACTGGTCTCAGGTTTACAGCCTAACATCCCTGTCTCCTTGAGCAAGTCAAGAGTATATTTGCGCTGAGATAGAAAAATACCTGCTTTTGAATGTGCAACCTCAATTCCAAGAAAGTATTTGAGTCTCCCCAAATCTTTAATTTCAAACTCACTTGCCAAGTATTGCTTCAGCCTTTTAATTTCTTCTTCATCATTTCCCGTCACAAATATGTCGTCTACATACACAATTAGAGCTGTCACCTTATTAGAAATATTTTACTTCATGAAAAGTGTGTGGTCACCGTGACTTTGTTTGAACCCAAAAGCTGTTAAAGCTTTTGTGAATCGTCTGAACCAAGCTCTAGGGGATTGTTTAAGACCATACAACGATTTCTTGAGACGACACACTTTTCCTTCCATCCTGTTCATACCTGGTGGAATCTGCATATATACTTCCTCATCAAGATCCCCGTGTAGAAACACATTTTTAACATCAAACTGCTGCAACATCCAATTCAGATTAGCAGCAACAGAAATAAGAATGCTTACTGTATTCATCTTGGCAACGGGGGCGAACGTTTCTTGATAATCTATCCCATAAGTCTAGGGATGGCAACGGGTCGGATTCAGATCGGATCAGGCTAGATCCGATCCAGATCCGACTAGGAGAAATGGGATCCAGATCCGATCCAGATCCGTTCAGATCATCACCGGATTCGGATCAGATCGGATCGGGTTTCATCCAGCTGATCCAAATCCGATCCGTAGATCCATATAATATGTGGTCGGATCGGATTCGGATCGGATCCTACTTTTTTTTTGGCAAAGATCGGATCCTACTTGGGTTTGCAATAAAATATAAAAAATAACATAAGAAATAAACACTATTTCATACGCTAAGGCATGTTCGCAAGTTATGAAGCCTAAAACACAACAGAAATAGCTTTGTGAGTTGAAATTACTATTGTATTCTTCTTGGAAGTGATAGTGGGGAGGTAGTATGGATATATTTGTAAAGCACACATATACGTCGGATCGGATCGGGTCGGAACCCGGTGGATCTGCCCTTAGATCCAAATCCAGATCCAAATCCGATTGGATCTGCCTTTCCAGATCCAAATCCGATCCATTTTCAATTGGATCGGATCTGGATCCGATCCATTAGGCCCAGATCGCTCGGATCACAGATCGGATCGGACCATATTGCCATCCCTACATAAGTCTGAGTAAACCCTTTGGCCACTAATCTCGCTGTATATCTTTCCAAAGATCCATCAGCTTTATACTTAAGAGTGAAGCTCCACTTACACCCAACTGGTTTCTTTCCCTTTGGCAAATCAATTATATCCCAAGTATTATTCATCTTTAATGCTCTCATCTCCTCTAGCATAGCTTCTTTCCATTCTTGCACACGTAGGGCTTCATGTGCAGTTTTCGGAATTGCTATGGTAGATAGTTGAGAAACAAATGCATTGAACTTTGGAGATAATCTATGAGTCGACACAAACATGGATATGACACAAACATGGATATGGGATGTTGGGTGCGAGTTCTTTTATTTTTTCTGAGAGCCATTGGAAGAGACAAATCATCATTAGAAATATTGGAATCAATCAAAGATGGAGTAGTGGTACCTGATTCCGGTTCAGATAGTTGAGTGTGCCTCAATTCTGGTGGAGCCTTTTTCCTCCTAGAGAATACCTTAAGTGTAGTTGGCTGATTGGATTTTTCAGTGGGGTCGGGTAGTGTTGAAGAATGAGGATCATCATATGGTAAGGTTTCAATCAACACATGAGCTTGTAGGTTTCCAGTGGGTGTGGGTTTGGGTAGTGTTGAAGAATCAGGATCATCGTATGGTATGGTTTCAATCAACACAGGAAGGACATATTGATTTTCATCTTCCATTGTACTCTCCCCCCGAAGATAATTAAATGAGAAATATGGCTGAGTTTCAATGAAGTTCACATCCATGGTAACACAAAATCTCTTTGTCGGAGGATGATAGCATTTGTACCCCTTTTGGGTAGGTGAGTAGCCAAGAAACACGCACTTCAAAGCCCTGGGGTTGAGTTTTGATCGATTGTAATTGTGAATATGCACGAATGAGACACAACCAAACACTTTAGGAGGAAGATTCCCAAAGTTTTTACACAAAGGATACAAAGTGCTCAAATAACTCAATGAACTTTGAAAATTAAGGACTCGAGAAGGCAACCTGTTGATCAAATGAGTGGCAGTTCAGAGTGCTTCCCCCCGTATGTTTTTGGTACCCTCATTTGAAACAAAAGCGTTCTAGCAACCCCAAGCAAGTGGCGGTTTTTTCTTTCAGCAACCCCATTCTGTTGGGGAGTATTAGGGTAGGATGATTGTTGAATTATTCATTCCTTTTGGCAATAGACAATCAATTCACTATTGAAATATTCTCTTCCATTTTCTGAACGAATGACATGGATTTTGACACCAAACTGACTACATATCATTTTGTGAAAGATCGGGAAAACCTGGTTAACTTCAGATTTGTGTTTCAGAAGATAAACCCAGGTGACTCTCGTACAATCATTGATGAAAGAAACAAATCATGTAGCACCAGAAATGTTGGAAATTTTAGATTTCCCCCAAACATCGGTATGTGTAAGACTAAAGGGTACCGACGACCTTTCACTTATTGAATGAAAAAGATTTTTATGGTGCTTTGCCATTTCACAGATTTCACAATGGAATGAAGTTTTACTGAAATCGAAAGAGGGAAACATTTTTTGCATAGTGGAGAAGGCAGGGTGACCAAGCCTTTTGTGCCAAAGAAGGATATCGGATTCAACGAGCAAGCCATACTCGAGATAGTTTCCACTTGTAGTCTCTAAGAGATGAAGTCCACCATTCTCCTTAGCACGCCCAATCATCTTCCCCGTAGTCATGTCTTGAATGATACAATGAGAGGAAAAGAAAATCAGATCACAATTAAGATCTTTGGTAAGCTTTGTGATGGAGATAAGATTACATGTTAATTTAGGAACAACTAGGGCATTTTGAAGAGTCATAGTTATTGGTAAAGGAAATCGATCCTTGGCCAGAAACAGGACGTTAATTTCAATCTGCTGTGGAATTTTTTTTAATTCCTGCACAAGGGATATAGCTGGAAAAGAAACGGGAAGATCCCGTCATATGATTTGAAGCACTGGAATCTAAGATCCAGGGCTATGTAGCACCGAAACGGGGACGGGGACGAGACGAAACGGGGATGGGAACGCCAGAACGACAGTTTTCAAAAATTTAGGAGACGAAACGCCGGAGGAACGACAATTATATATATTTATATATATGTACATGTAATATATATTACATTTTTTATTATAAATATATAATATATTATATATACATACATTTTTTGAGAAACTATATATACATACATTTTTATTTAATAGCGTGTATAACTATATACTCACAAATTACCCAAACATAAAAGGAAACAAATTGTGCTGGATAGGCTTCTCAAAAAAAAAATCGTGCTGGATAAGTCATCTGACTATACGTTGGGTCCACAATGATAAATCTCAGCCCTCCATTCCAACTACAAAACTCATATGTACTTTGAACCTTTCGATCCCAAAAAGTCCCCCATCTTCACGTTACTCTCTCTCTCTCTCTAAGTCAACGACCCAGAAGACTATCAGACTACTCTCGTCCTCGCTTCCGTCGATTTCGGTAACACAGACGAACAGAGAGGACGAAGGAGAAGAGGACGCAGCATCGGGCTTGAATCGCCCATCTGTTGGAGTTCGAAGTCGCCGATGTCGTCAAGGTGAGTACCTTAAAGATCGGATCTGTTGGAGCTTAAAGATCGGACGTTCTGATGGAGTTCCATAAAACCTGGAACGCGTCCCGGTGCCGTTCCATATAAGTTTCGAATATCAGTTTTTTAGGAGAAGCCAGGTGACGATCTGGGGACGTTTTGTGGCATTCTGGCGCCGTTTCGGCGTTCCGGACGGGTACGAAACGGGGACGACGGCCTATCCGGCGTTCCGGTGCTTCATAGATCCAGGGCGAACAATCTGAGAAAGAAATAAAGGCTTTAGGGGTATCACCTTGCTGGACATAGGCACAAGTTAGTTTAGCAGTGCTCATTTGGTTGAGTAAAGCCTTCAACGTCTCAATTTGCTCCCCATTCAGTTGAATCGCCCATCTGCATCGGACTTGAATCGCCCATCTGTTGGAGTTCGAAGTCGCCGATGTCGTCAAGGTGAGTACCTTAAAGATCGGATATGTTGGAGCTTAAAGATCGGACGTTCCGATGGAGTTCCATAAAACCTAGAACGCGTCCCGGCGTCGTTCCATATAAGTTCCGAATATCAGTTTTTTAGGAGAAGCCATGTGACGATCTGGGGACGTTTGTGGCATTATGGCGCCGTTCCGGCGTTCCGGATGGGTACGAAACGGGGATGACGGCCTATCCGGCGTTCCGGTGCTTCATAGATCCAGGGCGAACAATCTGACAAAGAAATAAAGGCTTTAGGGATACCACCTTGCTGGACATAGGCACAAGTTAGTTTAGCAGTGCTCATTTGGTTGAGTAAAGCCTTCAACGTCTCAATTTGCTCCCCATTTAGTCCCCCAAAATTTTGATTTCCAGTGGAGGTCTCTTCCATCTTACTCTCCACAGTAAATGCATGATTCTTCTTATGTCCAAATTTCTCTCGTTGGCAAGATGTCTCTCGTTTCCCTTCAGATGAAGGCTTAACATGAAGCTTCCAATAAGTTTCTCTTGTGTGACGAGGTTTTTTGCAAAAATCGCACCATCTTTGGTGTTTTTCATCAATGCTCTTCTCCCCCTTCCTCTCTGGTGCAATGTAGACTGATTTTGGAATGGCAAGGGCGGAGTTCTCCATGTTTGGTTTTTCCACCATTACCATTCAGCGACTTTCTTCCTCTCGAACGTAAGAAAATACTTCTTTTAAAGAAGGTAGAAGTTCTTTTCCTAGAATCTGCACCCTTACTTGATCGAATTCCGACCTCAATCCAGCTAAGAAAGCATATATTCTATCATCTTCAATCATCTTTTGAAGTTGAAGAGAATCAGCAGCGGATTCCATCGAAAAATTCTGGTAATGATCCAACTCTAGCCAAAGCCCCTCCAATGAGTTGAAATACTTGTTATAGACGAGGTTCCTTCCTTACTAGAGTAAATCCGATTCTTTAACTCATACACAAGAGCCTTTATCCCGATCTTGATATCAGCCATGATGGATGGTTTGAGTGCAAAAAGGAGATGAATGAGAGAAAGAAAGTTCTCTAACAACGAAGGGTGAGAAATGGCGATGAAGGCCACTCACTGTATTCTGGAAAATAAGAACCAAGAATACTAGTTTGATACTAACCACGCTCTGATACCATGTGATAAAAGATAATAGTTTTTCTCTCATTTCATATGAATTTGTGCACAAGAGATTCCGGCGGGGAGACCTCCGTGTACACCGTATGTAGTGGATCAAGGATCGCACAGGAAGAGTGGGGTTGTGTGTAGGGAGAGAGTAAGTCAGTAGCAATGTCAGAGAGAGAGACAGAGGTTCAGCAGAGCTTCCGCGTATGGTCAGTGTGTTCTCCTTTGTATGGAAAGGTTAACGTCCTATATATAGCAGAGAACGTGACCGTTGTAGTGTGGTTAATGCGCCCATTGATGGCGGCTTAATTAGCTTAACCATAACGGCACGTTCGTCCGAGTATATAGGAACCGTTACAGCACGTGGTGCGCGAATACCGGAACCGTTACGAGGTTGACCGGGTTTGACCGGATTGACCGGGTTTAGGAAGCTCGTGCCATAGATCTCTCAAAACAGTTACTAAAGGTCGCGTGCGGGCTTGGCTCGCACGCGACAGGGCTTACTCTAGCCTCCAAACCACTAAGTCCCTACAAGTCCCGTGCAGTGGTATGCGAGGGCTCTGTCTCGCAGCTCCCACATGGATCAGCTCGGGTGGTGATCCAGTGTGTGTGGAGCACAATATGGTGTGCTGGATGGTTGCCACGTGGCCAAGATCTGTCAGCTCAGAAAGCACTATCTACATTAGCCCCCTTTCTGCGCGTGAAGACTCATAGCTGTATAGGCTTCCATGCGCGGAAACCAACATACGCGTCGCCGCCACGCACCAATTCAGATACGGGTAAGTTCAGCCCCCGTGCGTGCCATTATGACCTAAAACCCCTAGAGTCGTGCCGTCGGGCCTTTAGGGTTTTAGGCGTGACGTCAGCTTGTCCTGTGATTGCGCGATACGACGGTGACGGTTGCGATTCGACTACTGAAAGGACGCAACCCTTCATTGTTTTGGATAAATACTTTGTATCCCCCATTATTGCAAAGCATCACTTCTTTCTCGTAAAGTGAATGGTACCCGGAGATCTTCGAGAGCAGATTCAGATCATCAATCATCAGTTCAGAACTGCAAATCGTGTTCTTCAATTGTGCATATCCAAGCAAGCTTCAAGAAAACAAGGTTGGCCTCGTCTAATTTTGATTTAAGATATCAGCGTTTGCCTTGAACTGCGTTGAATCTGTAAACCCATGAGATTTGTGAAGAGGCTTTGATCTTTGAACCCTCTCTTGCTTTAATCCTTCAACAATATGAGATTTTGCAACTCCCTGATTTCTGAAGTTGATACCAGAAATTGTTCGTCTTCCTTTGCATAGATCTTGAATTTCAAAATTCAAACTGAAGTGTGGTATTTCTCCCCCTTTTTTTTCTTGCTCTTCCGCAGGAATGGCCAAGACAAAAGGAACCAGAGCTGTCAAGGAAGATGAAGAGATACCCGACCTTCCGCAGGCCTTGTGGCGAAAAGCCCCCTTTTTAGGTGGCAAAGATTTCTATCATGCGAGAGTAAAGGCGAAGAGGATGCCTGATCCTGTCCCGGTTGAGCGATTGCTGACACTGACTTGCCCGGTTAACTCAGCCTTGCTCGAGTTGATTGGTTCCGAGGATGTGGTTCGATTGGGAATCGAGAACGGGCACTTCCCATACACTGCGATTACCTCATATCATCGCATTTAATCTCGCAGGTCGTGCTGAGGAACCTGAGCTGGAGCAGAGAAGTCAACCTTCTGCGTCCTATGTTCCGATTCCGAGCTCCCATACCGAGAAGCCCGTCGCAGCTGCTGAACACGCAGGTGAGCCTCTCGAGGACATCATCGAACTTTCCGACGATGCTGAAGCTGATGCTGTGCTGATGGATGAAGATGTCCATGCTGGTACTGAGGAAGTAAGGACAAGCGCTGCTAATGCTTTCGCATCTGAGAGCGTCCTTCAGCAGGCGACTCCGGCTGTTACTCCGCCTCCGGCAATGACTGAACCGGTGGCACCTATTCCTGCGTGGAGCTTTTGGGGCTCGCAGGTTGGGAATGCAGTCGCAGCTGGTGCGGCCTACACTCTTCCTACCGACTATGAGAGATTGGAGCTCGCTGCTGATAGGAGGGCTATGGAGCGAGGGCAGTCTTCGAACAACCCGGCAACCCGCATTCCTTCTCTTCATGAGATTCTGGAAGGAACTGGTAAGTAGAGCTTTACTGTTCGCACATCGCATTATTCGCTTGCGAGTTTTGACATCGTAACTTATTTTTGAAATCACTTTAGGTTTGAAGCAAACCGATGTAGACTGGGTGGTTCGAATGCGCCTCAGGTACCCCCGATCGTTTGTGAGATCTCTGGAGATCGGGCCCTTTGACAGGAGGCTGTTCCTTACTGAAGCCATTTGGATATTGGAGCAGCTGTCTGCGGCTACACCTGCGACAATTTCTGTCCAGAGTGCTGAATTGCTATGCGGCATGTGCCAAAATCTCCTGACCAAAGTCCAGGGCAGACTGGGTTTCAAATTTCTCAAGGACAGAGTCACGCTGATTCGCGCAGCCGTAACTTTGAAACTCGGCCACCAGAATCTCGCAGCTGAGAAGCAGAAGGTGGAGCAGCAGAAGCAAAAGGTTGATGAAGTTTTGAAGCTGTATCATGAGATGAATGCCAGGTGCGAGCTACTGAAGCAAGAAGTGGAACAGGTAGAGAAGCTGAGCCACCAGTTCGAGCCCCAAGACTCCTTGATCAAGAATTTGCTTTGACTTTTCGAGTTTTGAAAAAAAATAGCAAGGAAATAGCTGAAACATTAATGTAATGTTTTGAAACATTAATGTAATGTTGCTAGGGTTTCTCCCCCTTTTTTTAACAACAAACAATGAATTTGCCCGTTTTGCCCTTTCCGGGATTTGACAAGATATCTCTGTGCATATCCAATTATGACATCAGCAATTGATACTTTGCTTGATTTTCGCGCTAATTTCTCGGTAGATAAGCACGCTTTTGTTGGGAAGTCCATCCGAATCATGACCGTCCGTCATTTATTAGGATACGCAACTGAATCGTCGTAGCCTTTAGTAGGGTAATTGATTGTTACCGCTTTCCAAGGCGTAAGTGATTGAACTTACCCTCTTTTCGAATTCTGCTGACTCATCCTTGGCAATTGAAGAGTCTCCACAGGGTCTATATAAACCCTGTCTTTGCTATTTGGGTTCTTCATCCCAAAGATGTGCTTTGCCGTGAGTCCTTACGACTGCTGGCTTCAACGCTTGTTTTTCGTTGATTCATGGCAACTTCAAGTTTTGGATCCTGAGTTTGCGCTTTGTGCTATAGAAATAGTTTCCAAGATCCACTTTATGAGGAATATTGCTCTTTATAACCATCATAAAGAAGATGGAGATAATATCTCATGTGTGTTCGAAGAAATTTCTTCGTGTATTATGTGTGCAGGTCATGTTTCCGGCCGCCTCGTGGAGAGGTGCAGAGCCGCAGTGACCGTGCTACCGTCTCGTAATGAACGGCGGAATTCTCCTCCAGCATCCCTGGAGGAGGATTTCCTGCCTCTTCGTTCTTGAACCCCGGAGGCTCGTCAATGCCCTTGTCTATCATGACAAGGAGTCCATCACCAGAGGAATGACTGCTTCGCCTGTTTTGCAGAGCAGCATATGTCAGAACAGGAAGCTCCTCCGGCGCCTATCTTGATCAGACAGAGGCTTTTGTCACCCCTTGGGGTCTCGTGCGTATCGTTTCCCAGGTCTCGCTGCTAGGGATGTAGCGAATGACAAGCTGATCTCTTCGCGGCAGCATCCCTTTTGCTACAGATCTTTGGCCGCAGGTTTGTGTGTTGCATTGCCGGTATTAGGACCGGTGCGTTCGTCCTTTCCCACTCGGGATTCCCACGATGTGTTACTTTGCTAGCTTATCAGCTGCTTTTCGAATGTATTGTAAGCCATGTAGGCTGTGTTGTTAGATTCGAGCTTTTTCGCTTGTAAGCTGCTATCTAGACAGATAAATTGTAAGTCTTTTCGACTCATAATAACAAATAGCTTTTGTATCATCTGTTGTCTCTTTACAACAAAATACAATTTCGCATGCGTTTCGGCATATTTCGCCTTGCATAATGCTATGTAATGGTTTCGCATTTGCGATATATTAATTCGCGGATGTTTCGCTAGATCGTTCGAGATCACATTTTCGCAGCTGTGCCATCCCGGCAGATGGGCTTGTGGTTGGCCGTTGTGGATCATTTAAGATCATTTTCACAATATTGCTATTGTAGCAAATAGTCTTTAGTAGATCAATTGAGATCGTTAAGCGGTGCGAATTGCTATCATGGCAGATAGGCTTTATTAGAAGATCAATTGAGATCATTTCTCGCATAAGCTGCTATTGCAACAGATACGCTTTTAGAAGATCAAGTAGGATCATTTTGCGCACGAGTTGCTATCGTAACAGATAGGCTTTAGAGATCGATTAAGATCGCATTCGTGTGTGTTGCTATCGTAGCAGATAGGCTTTAGGAGATCAATTAAAATCGCGCTGCTATCGTAATAGATAGGCTTTTATGATCAGTTGAGATCGCATTCGCATAGGCTGCTATCGTGAAAGATAGGCTTAAATGATCAATTAAGATCGCATTTGTATAGGCTGCTATCGTGAGAGATAGGCTTAGATGATCAGTTAAGATCGCATTTGCGTAGGCTGCTATCGTGAGAGATAGGCTTAGATGATCAGTTAAGATCGCATTTGCATAGGCTGCTATCGTGAAAGATACGCTTATATGATCAATTAAGACCGCATTTGCATAGGCTGCTATCGTGAGAGATAGGCTTAGATGATCGATTAAGATCGCATTTGCATAGGCTGCTATCGTGAGAGATAGGCTTAGATGATCAGTTAAGATCGCATTTGCGTAGGCTGCTATCGTGAGAGATAGGCTTAGATGATCAGTTAAGATCGCATTTGCGGATTGCTATTATGGCGAGTAACTCGTCGTTAACAGTTATGACAAACTGAAATACAGTAAAATTGACACGCAGAAATATGAAGTTTCTCATTTGGGAGAATTTTCTTATTATAATGCTCTCATATGGGAGAGATGGGATTACAATCCTCTCATATGGGAGAGGAGATTGCGTAAATCGTAGCCACATGAGACATTAAGCAACGTTGTAATAAAACGCATGAAATGAGAGAAGTCAGGGATAGTACTTCTTAATCCAGCGCATGTTGACTGAACTCGGAGTTGAGGTTGTGCCGTGCAACCTTCGTATGCTGCAGTAGCCACTGTCGAAGACCTCTGTGACTTCGAAGGGTCCTTCCCAATTGGCTGCGAACTTCGGGTGGTTTGCTTCTCGCATACAGTGGTCAGATGCGCGCAAGACCAAGTCTCCGACTGCGAAATCTCTTCGCTGGACCGTCTTATTGTAGGCGCGAGCAATTCTTTCCTGGTACCGCTTGTTGATCCTTTTGGCTTGTTCTCGCTTTTCCTCTAGCAAGACTAAGTCATGATCGCGTTGATTTTCATAGAGTGCATGGAAGGCCAGCCTTGCCGAATTGACTCTAACTTCCGCAGGTACCACGGCTTCGGCTCCATAGCATAGTAGGAACGGCGAGGCCCCCGTGGGTGTTCGCGGAGAAGTTCGGTAAGCCCATAGAGCTATGCTTAGAGAGTCAGCCCACTTCTTGTGGTCATCCGCGACCATCTTGCTCAAAATCCTTAACAGTGTTTTGTTGGTCGCTTCAGCTTGTCCGTTACCCTTCGGGTAATAAGGGGTAGAGCATATCTGCCTGATATTGTATTCCGCTAATTTCGCAGCTACCTGGCGATTGACAAAGGGAGTACCATTATCTGAAAGAATGGTATTTGGAATTCCGAACCTGCATACGATGTTTTCCTGAATGAAGTTGACCACAGCTAGCGCATTTGCCGTTTTCAGTGGTATTGCCTCCACCCACTTGGTGAATAGCTCGGTTGCAGTGAGAATAAAGTGATTCCCGTGCGACGTCGGCCGTATGGGACCAATGAAATCCAGAGCCCATGTGTGGAATGGCCATGGCGTCCCCAATGCATGTAGATCCACGGCGGGAGCGTGCACTAGGTTCCCTTTGAATTGGCACTCCTGGCAGCGTCGTACTTTGGTGCGGCAATCAACTTCCATTGTGGGCCAGAAGTACCCGATCGAGAGGAGCTGCCTGCATAATTTTGCACCTCCTTGATGCTCTACCTGATGGGAAAGGTCCATGACTTCTTGTGCTTCTCTGCCGTCTAGACATCGCAGCAAGTTGCCTTCGTGACCTCTTCGCCAAAGCAGGTTTTCTTGTACTATGTATAGAGCTGCCTTTCTTTTCAATTTCTCAGCTTCTTTTCTCGATTCGGGCAAGGTGCATTGAGTGAGATAATCAAAGAGCGGCTTCCTCCAATCTGTGTCATCATCGGTTAGGGCGATGAGTAGAGAATCTTTGATTAGTGCGCAACTCTCGCACTTCCCTTGTATCAGGGCCGCGGCTGTTGACATATCCGGCCAATGAATTTCATATCTCTGAGCCTTCCGGTAGATTGACACCTCGCTTTCTCCGCAAGCATGTTGGTGAATCTTTTCTAACAACCGCTGTCCCTCTCGTTCGGAGACGCATCGCATGAGTATTCCGCCCGGACCCTTGTAGTAAAGGGTGTTGTCATGTATGCAGTAGCCTCTTGTGAGTGCCCAGCTTTCACTGCTTGTGCCTTCCGCAATAGCCTGTAGGATTGCCTTCCTCCAGTCTGCGTCGTCCATATGTTCGTCGTCGCACGCATCTTCTGTCAATGCCGACGATGTTCGCACTTCAATAGAGATTTTTGCAGGACATTTATCAGTGCTGACCTTAGATCCCAAGGTTGCTAAAGCGTCTGCGTGTCTGTTATCTGCTCGGGGCTTGTGCTCGTACTTCACATCGCAAAATTGCTGCATCAGCTTTTGTACTAGGGTGCGGTAAGACAGGAGGTTGATCTCCTTCAAACCGTACTCGCCCGAGGCTTGCTTAACAATCAGCTTGGAATCTCCCATGACTGTTAAGTTGCTTACTTCCAAAGCTTTTGCCGCACGGAGCCCTGCGACTAGAGCCTCATATTCCGCTTCATTGTTCGTGACTGCAAAGTTGAGCTTTGCGGACATCTGTATGACTTCCCCATCCGGCTTTGTCAAGACTATCCCAATGCCTCCGCCTTTCCTGGTTGACGAACCGTCGAAGTGGAGGGTCCAATAGGGCACGTCAATTGCGTAGATTTCAGGGCCTTCGAGCTCTTCTTCGATCACTGGTTCATGGCTGTTGTCCGGGAACTGTGCCAACAGGTCCGCTACCGCCTGCGACTTGATCGCTCGTGGTCTCAGGCATGTGATATCATATTGAGAAATGGCCATGTACCATTTCGCCAGTCTCCCTCCGGGAGAAGTGTGGGTTAGCAGATATCGTATGGGATCGCTCTTGGTAACCACTACTACTTTGTGTGATGCAAAATAGTGTTTCAACTTTTCTATCACAAAGAATAAGGCAAGGCAATGACGTTCAATGTCTGTGTACCTCGATTCATCAGGCTGCACGATGCGAGAGATATAGTAGATAGGCCTTTCTTGACCTTCATACTCCTGAGCCAAGAGCGCTCCTATAGATCTCCTCGTTGATGTCAAATATAGCAGGAGCGGTGATCCCAGTTGAGGTGCGATCATTATTTTTGAGGACGTCAATAAATCCTTCAGCTTTTCGAATGCGACCTTGTGCTCCGGGGCCCAGTTGTACGCGGCGTCCTTCTTGAGAAGAGCACTAAAACAGCAGGTGATTTCTGCAATTGCTGGGATGAATCTCCGTAGGTATGACAGTTTTCCCAAGAATGTTTTCAAGGTACTTTGGTTATGGGGTGGCGTCATGCTGGTGATGGCTGACACTTTCGCAGGGTCAGGCTCGATCCCTTGGCGATGAACCACGCATCCCAAGAATTTCCCTGATGTTACCCCGAATGCGCACTTCATGGGGTTCATTTTCAGCTGAAAGCTTCGACATTTGTTGAACACCTTTCGTAGATCTGCAAGGTGGTCTGATTCGTGCTTGGATTTGACGACCAGGTCATCCACATAGAATTCCACTTATTTATGCATCATGTCGTGAAACAGAGCCATCATGGCTCGCTGATAGGTTGCACCCGCATTTTTGAGACCGAACGGCATCACTGTGTAATTGAACACCCCCACCGGAGTGATGAATGCAGTTTTCCGCGCGTCTTCGGGATCCATCTTGATTTGATTGTACCCGCTGAAGCCGTCCATTAAACTGAACATGCGATGGCCCGCTGTTGAATCGATAAGCAAATCGATGTTGGGCAATGGGAAATCGTCCTTGGGGCAGAAGCGATTGAGATCTCGGAAGTCCACGCAGATGCGGAGCTGTCTATTCTTCTTTACTACTGGCACGATGTTGGCCAGCCAAGTGGGATGATGATTCGGCTCTATGAATTTGGCCTCTAGGAGTTTGACAATCTCCTGTTTGATTTTCACGTTGAGCTCTGGCCTGAAGCTCCTTGTACTTTGCTTTACTGGTTTAGACCCTGGGATGATGTCTAAACGATGCATGGTGATGCTTGTATCCAGACCTGGCATCTCATCATACTCCCATGCGAATACGTCCTTGTATTCAGTCAGGAGCTGCAGAAGTCCTTGTTCCTCCTCGCTTGTGATGTCCGCACTTAAAAAGACTGGCCTTTTCTTTTCCTCGTTCGGGCTGAGGAATACTTCCTTTAGCTCTTGTTTTTGTGGTCTTGGCCTGTCTTCCATGCATTCAGGTGCCTTTTTGAGTTTCTCGCCTGGAGCGCCCTGTGTTGGCTCTTCCGTCAGCGCGATTTGCTCGATTTGGTTGATTTGCCCAGGGATATCCCCATGCCCGTGTGAGGACATCCCCGCGCACCTTCATATGCGATAGCATTTCTTCCCATTGGCGTAGAAGCTCTCTATCTCCTTGCCTTCGGGGTCGTGCTTCGCGATTCTCTTCAGGGTATACACATTCTTTCGATGATATGAGATACGTGGCGCCTCTTCGCGCGTAGACGGCTTTTCCTTGCCATCTTCCCTTGTCACCATCACGCCTGCGGGCGACTGGTCCTTGATGTCCTCCCAGAGAGGCAAAGGAGTAGGGTTGAATGGTCCGGGTGTTTGCTCATCCGCCATCTCGGTGAACCACACCGCCTCGATGAGATGTGCTTCGTCCAAGTTGAACGGGTTCGTCGAAGCCGGTATCTCGATTATTCTGTCGTTCCAGATAGCTTTCATAACCTGGTGAGCCGTTGAAGGGACTGCGTCGAAGCGATGAATCCAGGCTCGACCTATAATCATATGGTATGTGGTGTTCGCGTCTATGACATAGAACTTCGCTGAGCACTTGATTTTGCCAATCTGAACGCCCAGGCGGATCCATCCGATCGTCATTCTAGAGTCGCTGCCGAATCCCGTTAGCGGAGATGGACGTCTGACGATCTTGTGCTCGGGGATCCCTGCTAGCTTCAGTGTGTGGAGTGAAACGACGTTGACCGCTGCTCCTCCATCGACGAATGCTCGTTTGAACTCGACGCCGTTGATGATGGCGGTCACGTACAGAGGCCTCTGGTGGCTCGCATCCGTCTTCTTGTCGCTGGCAGAAAAGGTCATAATCTTTTCTGTAGAACGAGACGCCCTGATGACTTTCCCGTTGGAGACCACGAGGTCCTCCTCGTAGTCCTCCGCTATCCTCAATATTGCTTTCGTCATATCTGTTCGGCACTTCTCAGAGAAGTTCATCTCGTCGAAGAATCTGCTGAAGCCGTGCGACCCTTTCATGCGGTCGGCACGTTCATCCTCCGTGTCCAAGCTATAGTCTTCGTCTTCATGGACCTCGGCAATGATGGGTAGACTATCCTCTGCGACTTCTTCTAAGTCTACTATCGAGATCATGGCGACCTCTTTGCCTTTCGAGCCTGGCTCTGTATGGGCAGGAAGCGGGTTGTTGCGCACGTCCTTCCCGTGGTCGCTGACGATTAGCTCGCCGTTCTTCATCTTTTGGTCGAATGCGAACCTGAGCTTTTTACATTCCGCTGTGGGGTGCATGATCTTGCCATGGTACTCGCACCACTTAGGGTCCCTCACCATCTCTTTGGAGGGTGCCTTCTCGAGCGGTGGCAGGACGCCGTCCTTGCGCCACTGTCTGCAGAGGTCGCTTGCTTCCTCTACTGAGCATGGTAGAGGTGGTACGTCAAAGTTTGTAACCTTCGCTTGCTTCTGGGGTGAAACTGTATTGACCTTAGCTTCACGTCCCCTCTTGTAACTAAATCTGCCGATCTTGTAAGTAGTGCCGCTCGAAGGTCGCTCCGGAGCGCTCTTCTTTTTCTGTCTCTCGACAATAGGCTCGATATTCTTCGTGCATTCGATTAGCTTTGAAAACGTAGGTGTTTGCAAATTGATTAGCATACCTTTGTATTCATCTCGCATGCACTGCAGGCATATCTCTACGAGCCGGCTTTCGGGCATTGGATCCTTGCACTCCAAGGATTTCGCTCTGAATTTCTTGATGAAAGTGATTCCGTCTTCCTCGCGCTTCTGATACATCCGCGAGAGATGGATCATCGTCACCTTTTCTTCCATCTGGAAGAACTTGGTATAAAAATTCTGGACCATGTCGTCCCAAGTCTTCACGGATCCGGCTTCCAATGTTCGGTACCATTTGTATGCTACGTTCCCTAGAGATTTGGGAACTCTCGCATCAGCAGTTTGGGATCAGCTCCGTACGGACCCATGACATCAATGAAACGCATGACATGCTCATGAGCGTTTCCGTTGACATCCTCGAACTTATCCCATTTAGGAGCCTTGTAGCCCGTCGGGTTAGGCATGAGATAGATCTCCCGTGGAATGGGCGGATCGTTGTCTAACTTCGGGATGATGGTATCCGCGAATGACTGATGAGCCAGAATAGTGTCCACGCGCTTCTGCAAAGACGTCATACATTCTGGAATGCTCCCCTCGGTAGCTGATGGAGGGGCTGCAGCAGGCGGGGGCGACACATACGCCGTCGGAGGATTGGGAGCATACTGACTACCCGCATTTCCCCAGATCATCGTTGGGGGAGGCAAAGGGTACTGCAGAGTCGGGTTAGACGCCAAAGCCGAGGGTTGAGGAGCGTGAGCAGCAGGAGGCAGCATCTGGGCCGTTGATCCTTGAACCGAAGGCAGCTGCGTAGCCGACGGTGGAGTCTGCATATTAGGGTTGGGAGGTGTGGTTGACACTCCCAATCCTGGAGCGGTAGGGGTTCCTCCTCCCTGAGAGATAGCGATGGCTGATGAAGGGTTTGGCACAAGGGTGCCCAGAACGGCCAAGATTCATTCTAATTGTGCAGATTAAGCCTTGAGAGCTTTCGCCTGACTTTGGACAGTGGCGTCCAAAGACTCTAACGTCGGTGTTTCGCTGGGAGTCGTTGGAGTACGGCGGGTCTCGTCTCCCGAGGGAGTTTCGGTGGAGGGCGATCGGTTGCTGACATCATCCTCCTGAGACATGGTTGCTTTTGTTGGTAAGTTCACGTCGGGTTCACCAAAATGTGCACAAGAGATTCCGACGGGGAGACCTCCGTGTACACCGTATGTAGTGGATCAAGGATCGCACAGGAAGAGTGGGGTTGTGTGTAGGGAGAGAGTAAGTCAGTAGCAATGTCTGAGAGAGAGACAGAGGTTCAGCAGAGCTTCCGCGTATGGTCAGTGTGTTCTCCTTTGTATGGAAAGGTTAACGTCCTATATATAGCAGAGAACGTGACCGTTGTAGTGTGGTTAATGCGCCCATTGATGGCGGCTTAATTAGCTTAACCATAACGGCACGTTCGTCCGAGTATATAGGAACCGTTACAGCACGTGGTGCGCGAATACCGGAACCGTTACGAGGTTGACCGGGTTTGACCGGATTGACCGGGTTTAGGAAGCTCGTGCCATAGATCTCTCAAAACAGTTACTAAAGGTCGCGTGCGGGCTTGGCTTGCACGCGACAGGGCTTACTCTAGCCTCCAAACCACTAAGTCCCTACAAGTCCCGTGCAGTGGTATGCGAGGGCTCTGTCTCGCAGCCCCCACATGGATCAGCTCGGCTGGTGATCCAGTGTGTGTGGAGCACAATATGGTGTGCTGGATGGTTGCCACGTGGCCAAGATCTGTCAGCTCAGAAAGCACTATCTACAGAATTACAACGAGGATTTATATACAGATCCAAACAAAGCTTGTAATGGGAAACTACATAAATCAGGGCCTAATCCTGGGAATTTTACAACGAACACTTTATGGTAATAATATATTTAGACATTAATACTATACAAGAATATCTCAGAGGTTATTGGTCAAATATCAATCCCTGAAATTATGTGTCAATCCCTGAAATCAAGTGCTGAATGTCAACATTCCAGGAGGTACACACATACCAGTCCGTTCCCTCTCTTTCTCCCCCTTGAGAGGGCAGGGACATTAAGAAAAATGTGTGTCTAACCATCTTACCCCTGCACTTCCACAACAACTCTCTCCCTGTCCTCCTCTCTCTCCTCTATCTCTCTCCTACTCTTTCTCTCTACTTTGATAACAACCACCACCAACACAACCACCACCAAGAGAACAACCAACTTTAAATACATATCCAAACAGAAATAATGTTTCAACAAATTACATATTGAACAAATTACCGGGAGAATCGACGATTTACAGAAAAAGAAGAAGACGAAGAAGAAAGAGTAAGAGTAAGAGGAGGAGGCGAACAAATCAAAGGGAACGGAGGCGAAAAGAAGGAGGAGGCGAATAGATCGAAGCTGATTTACAGAGAGACAGACGGAGATGGAGATGCACCGGTTTGCTTCTTTGGATGATGATGAGGGAGGCGGCGGCGACGGGAGGGAGACGATGACGGCTGCGACGGGAGGGAGACGACGACGGGATGACGGAGACGACGAAGAGAGATGCTTCCTTTTCTTCTTCCCACCACTTCTTCCTCATCTTCTGGTTCATTTGGCGGGGATTAGGATAAGACGAATCTAAGGAGGTGAAGCCAATGGGCGCTATGGTATGGTGATAGTGTGGAAAAAAATCTCTCTCTTTCTCCTGTTTTCATCCATTCTCTGAACAAAATGTGTGGTAGCAATTGAAAAGTGTGAGATAGTGGTGGGGTTGAGTCAGGTTAGTAGGGTATTTTTTGTGAGGGTAAATATGTAATTGGCGATCATTGAACTTGCCAAAAGAGGAAAGGGGGAGAAAGAAAGGGAACGTACCGAAATAGAAATGGGGAGAAAGAGAAGGAACGAAGTGGTAATTGTGTGTTGTTCTTTGCTTGGGCTACGTGGAAACTTTAAGGGCATGTGTGGATTTGTTGTTCTCACAAATTTTGTGAGTGGGCAGCACAGAGAGAAGCAATAGTGAGTAACGCGCGTTGGAGAAACAAACAACAACGATTGTGCTGGGTTTTTGGAGCCACGAACAGCCAACTTCCGGCGGCGATTCAGGGGTGAAATTTTGGCGGATCTGGCTCAAATTTCAGGGTTTGCTCCTAGGTATATCCTCTAAACATCTAACGGTCAGATTTCGGTTTTGACTTCTCTAAGTTGCTCTTCTCATTTACCCTAAATTTGTTGTCTAGATGACTTGTTGATCCCAAGATTGTGTTTTTCTTGGATGTTAATGATTCTCTAGTAGTGCTAGAGTGTGTATCCCATTATTGATTGATATAGTGGATGATTTGAGTAGGAGAGGGGACTCCGTGGTTTTTTCCGTTTTAGGTTTTCCACGTTAAAAATTGGTTCTTGTCATGTTTTTTATTCGTGTCTTCAATTGCATTGTCCGGGTCACTTTTAGTTGCAAATTTGTGGGGAAAGTTTGATTCTTGGGCGTTATTGCTTCCACTAAGGCTTTGGTATTACTCAAGGTTTCAAATATCATTTCGTACCGTACCGTATCGGGCGATTCAGAACGGTAACGGTGGGCACCGTTACCGATTCGGCCAGTACGGTATGTGTGATACAAATTCTCAGGCGAAACGTCTGATTCGGAGCGGTATGCTCGTTTTTTGGGCGGACGCTCGATTTTTGTGCAGTACGGAACGGTATGGTAAAAAAGATGTCTTGAAATCAGAGGAAGGAGAAGAAGTAAACGAAGAAACTGACTCGGGGGAAAACAAGTTCAGACGAAGACGAGAAGAAGAAATTAAATCAGAGGGAGGACGACGACTTACACAGATCTTGTTCGTCCTTTGTGATTCGTCACATAGGAGGATTGTAAGAGGGAGGACGACCACTTTCAGCAGATCTTGTTCGTCGTTTGTGTTTATTCATCGTTCGTCTTTCTTCTTCCTTGAATTGTCGTGGGTAAGGTGTAAGAAGTAAGAAGTACTGGTAAAAATTGCTGGCGGCTAGGGTTGAAGTGTTGAGAAGTCCCACATCGGACATTGAAGAAGAAGAAACATAATTAATAAGTCTCCTGGGCTACTCCCCTCATTGCCAATTGGTTTTGAGGTGGAACCCCATGGATTCTTACATGAAGTGTGTTTAAACAATCCACTTCATTTCATATGCACCCCTATAATTTTCTAAATTTCTGAAAAGCCCCTGTGTTTTATTGAGATATCACACACGTTCTCTATAAATAAACCATAAACACTATGAAAATGTATTGGCATCATTTGATGATTTTTTTACATTCACGCGTTCGGTCCCCGATTCCCGTTACGGGCCAAAACCGTTTTCCGCGGGCCGATACCGTTATTTAAATTCTTGATATTAGTCGTGTTTTGAGCCCGGATTCCCCGACAAGTGGTATCAGAGCCATGTTCATTGTTGTTGGCTCTGGTTGTGTTGACTAATGGATGGGCATAGTCTTGGTGGCAAGATGATAAAATTAACCTCGTCAAATTATTCGATTTGGAAACCGATGATACGTGATCTCTTGTTTTGGAAGGACTTGTATGATCTTGTCGAACGTGATGCTTCGAAGCCGGCCACTATGACAGACAAGGCATGAGACACATTGCATAGGAAGATTGTGGCCACTATTAGACAATGGATTGACCAAAGCGTTTTTCACAATGTTGCCAAAGAGACAAGGGCGGATGTGTTGTGGAAAAAGCTCGAGTCTTTTTATGAGAGACACACAGTTCAGAACAAGATGTACCTGATGAAGCGGCTTGTGAACTTGAGGTACAGGGATGGCCAAAGTGTGACTGAGCATATGAGCACGTTCCAAGAGCTCATGAATCAGCTGACGGTGATGCGGATTGTATTTGATGATGAGATTCAGGATTGTTTCTTCTCAGTAGCTTGTCGGACAACTGGGAAACTCAGACAGTGGCTCATGGAAGTTGACCAATGACATGGTCATGGATAGCTTGTTGAATGAAGAAGCTAGACGGTCCGAGTCAGACATGAGCTCGGAGGCTCAGAGAAGAAAGAGAACAGAGGAAGAAGTCACAGCAGGGGTCCAAAGAAAGACAAGAACCACTCGAGAGGCCAGTCGAGTGATTGGATGAAAAGTGTGAAATGCTACCATTCCGGGGGTATGGGACATATGAAGAAAGAGTGCAGGAAGCTGAAGAACAAGGAACGGAAAGGGTTTGACAACAAAACTGAGAAGAAACAGACAGTTGCTACAACGACTATGGATGGTTCTCTCATTGTATGTGGGGAGAATGTCGTGAGCATAGCTAGTCTGAGTAGCAGCTAGGTTATTGACAGTGGGGCTTCCATTCATGTTATCTCCAGGAGGGAGTTCTTCTCATCTTACCGACCATGTGACTATGGTGTGGTCAAGATTGGGAATGATGGTGTGTCAAAGATTATTGTCATGAGTGATGTGTTATTGGAGACTAACATAGGAAGCAAGCTTGTTCTCACGGATGTCAGACATGTTCCAGATATTTGGCTGAATTTGATTTCTTCAGGGAAGCGTGATGAAGAAGGGTATTGTAATCATTTTGGTGATGGAAAATGGAGACTTACCCGGGGCTCATTGGTTGTTGCTAGAGGAATGAAAGAGTGTTCACTATATGTGATGCATGCTAAGCTTACCAGTCCAGTGGTAATTGCAGTTGATGATTCCTCTACAGAGTTGTGGCACAAGAGGTTGGGTCACATGAGTCAGAAAGGACTGTATGTCCTAACCAAGCTAGAGCAACTCCATTTCATGAAAGGTAATCCTTTGAAGCATTGTACTCATTGTTTGGCTGGAAAACAACACAAGTTGATTTTTCAACATTCTTATGGTTCTAGAAAGTCTGAGATTCTACAGCTGGTACATTCTGATGTCTGTGGTCCAATGAAGACGAGAACACTTGGTGGTGCAAGATACTTTGTCACTTTTATTGATGATCATTCAAGGAGAAGTGTGGGCATACACTCTTCGGAGTAAGGACCAAGTGGTTGATGTGTTTAAGGACTTCCATGCTAGTGTTGAGAGGGAAATAGGAAAGTCATTGAAGTGCATCAGGTTTAGACAATGGTAGTGAATACGGAGTCCCTTCCACTGGTATTGCAGGAACCATGGGATAAAGCATAAGATGACACCTATCAAGACCCCACAGCATAATTTTATAGCAGAAAGGATGAACGGGACCATCATTGAGAAGATTAGATGTATGTTGTAACAGGCAAAGCTGGCAGGAAACTTTTGAGGTGAGGCGATAAGAACAGCTGTGGATTTGATCAATCTCTGTTCTGCAGTTCCTTTGGAGACAGATATACGAGACGGAGTATGGATAGGTAGATATGTGTCTTACGATCACTTGAGAGTGTTCGGTTGTCGGACAATTGTACATGTCCCGAGAGATGAAAGATCAAAGCTTAATGACAAATCCGAGCAGTGTATCTTTCTGGGTTATGGCCATGAAGAGTTTGGGTATCGGTTATGGCATCCAGTTGAGAAGAAGATTGTCAGGAGCCGAGATGTTGTATTTCTCGAAGATCATACTATTGAGGACATTGGTAATTGTGTGTTCTTTGTTTGGGCCGCGTGGAAACTTTGAGGCCGTGTGTGTGGATTTTTTGTAGAGAAACAACAGTGAGTGACGCGTTTTGGAGAAGAAAACAGAAGCGACTATGCTGGGTTTTGGAGCCACGAACAACCAACATCTGGCGGCGATCCGACGGTGAAATTTTGGCGGATTCGGCTCAAATTTCAGGGGTTTGCTCGTGGTATATCCTCCAAACATCTACCGGTCAGATATCGGTTTTGACTTCTTTAAGTTGCTCTTCTCATTTACCCTAGATTTGTTGTCTAGATGACTTGTTGATCCAAATATTGTGTTTTTCTTGGATGTTGATTATTCCCTAGTAGTACTAGAGTGTGTATCCCATTATTGATTGATATAGTGGATGATTTGAGTCGGATAGGCAACTCGGGTTTTCCCATTTCGGGTTTTGCACGTTAAAAATTGGGTCTTGTCTCGTTCTTTATTATTGTCTTCAATTGCAACTCACTTTTAGTTGCAAATTTGTGGGGAAAGTTTGATTCTTGGGCGTTATTGCTTCTGCTACGACTTTGGTATTAGTTGAATTTTGAGCCCCGATTCCCAACAGAACGCTATGGTTGTGTGAACAGAGATGTTAAGGATGTCAGTTGAAAACTATACATTTATAACATTGAAGTACTTTTTGGCTATTTTCCATTATGTTTACTATTTTTTTATAATAATAATAATAAATAAATAAATAAATATTATTCAATAAACGTGCGATTGATTTGGTCCGGCCACTGGTCCGGCCGGGCCGACCATGAACCGGTGCCTCACCGGTTTGATGGCCGGTACGGTTTTTAAAAATTTGGTAAAAAGGTTAGAAGAAGTAGAGGAAAACTTTGAGAGCGAAATGTGAAATGGAGAGGAATTCTACTTTTTGACACCAAGCAGTCCTACATATTCAGAAGGAACTGGAAAGATTGAGTAAGAAAATTGTAAGATTGGGGAAATGAATTATCTCAAGTTGAGTATAAGACAGTGGTAGTGATTATGGATTTGAATGCCTTTTTTTTCAGTTATTTTGCATTGTTGCATCTATGTGACAAATGCTTTAGACTGGAAGGCTCTTCTCTTCTCTTGAGATTCTGGAGTGGGAACGATGTTGTGCTGGGATTCAGTAGTGGCAATGAAATACATGGTTGGTGGTGTTTTCTTTGATACTACTACAACTGAGCGGGGATCATGTAAAATATGGAGGATGAGAAAGGAAGACAAAAAAATTGAATTGGACAAGATTCGCTGACGTGAGTTAACGGTCATCACTCTCAATTTCAGATGACGAGGACCATTTAAATTGGAATTTTAAGAGGAGTGAATTTCAAGCTGATATGTTAACTACATCATTGATAGCTCTTCTTTTGTGAAAATTTCTGAGGAAACTTCTTGGGTCCATATATCGTGCTTCTTGATTCTTCTTTTTTTTTTACTGTAGAACTGCAGATAGGTGCACAACAAGATTGACATGGAATAATTGTCGTATTGGAGACTTGCGCTTATATGAAACTAGTTCTTGTTAGTTGTGTTTTAGAGTTTTGAAATACCTAGTTGCATGAAACTTTTTTTTTTTTCAAAAGTTGCATGAAACTAGGTATTCTGAATTTTAAGATAAATATTGAAGCAAAAAAGTTAATTAGAGGTTTTGGCTGTAATGAAGTGGTGGGAAAAGAATAGAGATTGTGTTTTAGTGATGCCAGGGAGTAGGAAACGTATTGGAAGATGTGTGGAAAGTACCGAAGAAACAGAGGCGACGTTGACAACGAGGACAACAGTAAGAAAACATATTTAGATGCCTTTTAATGTCATTTCGTATTTTTTTTATATAGTAAAATCTTGCATCTATATAGCTAGTTTTATGGTTACTACATAGCTACTTAGCTAGTATGATCATGACATTGCTAGATAGCTAGTTGTAGAAATTAACAGAAAGTCTTCCTTCTCTTGAAATGCGGGAGTAGCGATGATGCAATGCTGGGATTTGCTACTGTAGATAGAATAATATTATATGAGATTTTTCCTGGTTACTAAAATGGAAAGAAAAGGAAGTTAATTCTGTAGAAGGATAAGAGGCCGAAACAGATGAAGAGTTTTACTAGCGGGAGTAAGCTTCTTAAATTATCATCTCTACACGAGAAAGGGGAATTGTTGTAGGTTTGGTAGATCTAAGAGATTACACGCAAGAAAGGGTAAAAGTATTATAGATGAACAATGATTGTAATTTAAGGTAAACTTTTGGGACTTTGTACGTTGATATTTTTCCCCTAGTGTTTTGGAGCTCATATTTAAGGGTTGTGTGAATTTGTATGTTCTGGATTCGAAGTGGAGAATAAGGTAATAAAGGTATGCCAACTCAGGAGCATAGTAAAGTTAAAATAAAAAGTATATACCAACTCAGGAGCACTAGTTAAAGATAAGTATACAGACTCAAGAGCACTGGTTAAAAAACTTCAGAGATAGGTATATGCTTCATAATGGTGTGGGATTGGCCTTAGGAGTTGAGTTTGCCTTCTAGGGCACTGTCTTGATATCGCCTGTGGAATTGGCTCTGGGAGTTAAATCATATCAGGTTTGGGCCATTCATCACTAATTATGACACATATGGCATCACCGAGACATTATGATTCCAACAATTATGATCCATCCCAACACATTCGGAGAATTCAAGGACAAAAAGACCTCTGAGTGTCGCTACTCTTTGTTTCTGTACTACATGATTGCAGAGTATGTTCACCTGCAGTGCACTTCTTATAAGAAGTTGAATAGGTGGCCTAGAATTAGCTTAAAGGAACAACTTATGGACATCATTGAGGTATCAGCTAGCGATCTCTCTGACTGCTCTGATGAGGATTGATCCAGAGTTAATAAAAATTACAACATTTTCTGGCTCAGTGAAGGGGTGAAAGTGTGATATATTTTCAAAATTCAAAGTCACTGAGACAGAGAGACTGATGACTTGATCTTGTATGAGCAAAGTTCCGGAACTAATTTTTCATACGAAGTTTGGACATGTTGTGGGCTCCATACTGTACATCTAAAGAAGATTGATATGTTTATTGGTTCTCCAGGAGGAGGAGGCTGAAAACTGAGTGAAATAGACCACTTGCTCTGCGCTTCTGGATTTTCAGTTAATTTGGTCTAAGATTGATGCACTCTGAGAATGTTACTAGTCTTCTATAAACATAGTTTGATGTACTGAATCTTTCTGGAAATAATTATTAAAATGTGACCTCCCAAGACTGATTAATACGTGAGCTAGTCAACTTTAAAATAATCACCAAGACAGCAAAATAGAGGTAAGAAAATAGAATGATGAGTTGACTTCTGACCTTAAAGGGAATAAGAACCAAGACAGAACTGAAATTATGGTTTTGTGACTTGGATTCAAGAAGAATACATAACAGAACTCTGATCTTTGAGGTAAGAATTCCGTTTGTGCAAACTTGAAATCCTTGAATCATACTGATCTTAACACCCGCGGTTTAAGTTTTTCCTGTTTAACTGTTTCGTTAATGTATCTCCCTGTTAGATGATTAATGACCTGGGTTGTTCAAAAGCCATGCATTTGTTCACCGTAATTCAGACTTTTGATTGAGATTTTTCCAAACTATTAGATTTCTTGTGGCTATAGTAAGCATGATAGTTGTTGGAATGGCTCAGTATTTATGCTTGTGTGCATTGCATTATCTTTCACCATTGGGTTGACTAATGAGCATGGATGTCTAAAGACTATAGATAATCATTCCTAAACTAGACCTTTGAACAATTAGTGATAGTATGATGTTCTTTGAGTTGTGTTTCTAGGGCCTCATTTGGGTAAGGTATAAGAAAGAGGGCGATATGATATATATAGGGATACGTAATAACATATCCTGAACATGCCTTGTCTAACTTATACCACTAAAGGCAAAATTTGAAGAGAGGTATTGGCACTCCTATCCCTTACCCAAACGGCCAAACGCAGCGTTTGAAACCACATGTCCACATGTATAACATATCCTTATATCCCTCATCTTATATCTTACCCAAATGAAGCCCCAAGAGGTAACTTTTTCAAATTCAATATAATCTTGAAGAACCCAGTTATGACCTTTATAACTGATTGGAAGGTGTGTCACTATGATGAAAGTTCTTGATTAGCAAAAAGGTCATCATACACCTGCTTATGCATGTTTGCTTATTCTCCTCAAGGCACAGGACACAGGACACTGAGAAGAGATAATGGAAGCCAGTCCTATCAGCAAAGCGGCAGCTAATATACGGACGCGACTCAACGGTGTTTTTTCACCAGATTTGGAGTTCTGCATCTTCAAAGTGCAGAACAGACTCTACGAAGATCATCATGATGCCTATGTACCGCTCAAGGTCTCAATCGGTCCTTTTCATCATGGAAATGAAGGTTTGCAAGAAATGGAAAATTACAAAAGGTCCTACTTAAGTTCATTTCTCAAACGAAACCCTGATATGATGCTTGAGGATTATCTCAAAGCAATCAAAGAAATGGAAGAAGATACAAGAAGATGCTATGAAGAGGAAATATGTTTGGACAGTGATGAACTCTTAGAAATGATGCTAATTGATGGCGCCTTTGTGATAGAGCTTCTTGTTAGGTTCTTCAAGATAGATGGTGCTCGAATATCCCCAAATGATCCGATTTTCAGTGACCTTGGAATGCTGAATCGTATACGTCTGGACTTGATGCTGCTGGAAAATCAGCTCCCTTTTTTTGTACTTGATGCTTGTTCAACATGGCCAATGCCTTCAAAAGATCTGTATCTTTAGTAGAATTAGCCCATCATTTCTTCAGTGATGTAATGCCGGGGCATAAAAAACTTAACGGAAAAGATGCAAATGAAATCAAGCACTTGCTGGATTTTCTGGGGAACAGCTATGCGCCGCTCACTCCCATTGAGCCACAGCTTCGTGGTGATTTCCCAAAGAGTTCTGAAGCTTGGAGTGCGTGACCTTGAGAATTTAGCTTCAGTTAAGTTCAAGAAGGGTAAATCAGGAAGGCTATTGGATATCAAGTTTCATCCCAGTGCTATTATGGAAATTCCACCATTGATGATTCAGGAGGAGACGGAGTGCGTGTTCAGGAACTTCATTGCTTTTGAACAGTGTTGCAGCGGTTCAAACACTTACATTTCCGACTACATCTGTTTCATGGCAAGTCTAGTGGGGTCGCACGCTGACGTGAATTTGCTGCAGAAAATTGGAATTTTAATGGCTCCAGAAATGAATGATGTTGAAGTTTGTGGATTGTTCAAAGCTCTCATGAAGGAAGTGATTGTCCATAATACTCGCAGTCATTACTCTACACTATGCAAGGAGGTGGAGATACACTGTGCTAGTTGCTGGAGATTATGGTTGGCTTGCTTCTGTCGTGCGTTGAGCCGTTGACTAGTCCATTCTTGGCAAGTTGGCATTGCTCTTGTCGTACTGCTGGATTTTACCTGTGTTAATACTTTATAATGGGTGGGAATCAAACCCTAAGGACAATGTTTCTGGATTCTTTGAAGACGGTATCAGAGGAGCTGAAATTGAGAAT
This sequence comes from Linanthus parryae, assembly GCA_023055425.1. Taxonomy (NCBI): domain Eukaryota; kingdom Viridiplantae; phylum Streptophyta; class Magnoliopsida; order Ericales; family Polemoniaceae; genus Linanthus; species Linanthus parryae. The sequence goes on from JALGPY010000002.1 coordinate 9,615,934, forward strand.
ATTTCATTTCGATTAGACATGTTTGTTGAAAAATTGCATCTTGGAATCCATGATACGGTCATACGGATCAAAAGTTTTTCATTTTTCTTCTCGAAAAGGCCATCTCTACAAACAGGAATGTAGACAGGTTTGATGATTTCAGCATGTTTGAGTAGATTGCTTTGAGAGAGATGTTTTATGTAGACTTGCTCTTCTTTTTTTTGCTAGAAATGATTTGGTTACATTTAGTTAGCAAAATCCTCTCAGAAGCTTTGTGCAGATGTTCCTAGATGCAAGCCTCATATCAGAAAGAACCAAAAACCTAACCTGCTCAACTGGGTGTTTAAGGAAGGAGTTTCCAAATCACAATTTCTGATATATTAAGGGTTGTACTGGCAGCATAACTGCTTCCAACGGCAAAATCAGCTTTTATTACATTTGGTAGAAGTAAAAAGCATGACTTCTCGGACGGTAACTAATGTCCCACAGCAGCTTCTGAGAAGTAGGTAGGGGGTTATTTTATATTTATGAAATCTGGGTTTTGTTAATTTCCCTACACAATTATAAGATTGATTGATTTTTTTTTTTTTTTTTTGAATTGGTACATCTATCAAACAACATTTTGCCTAACTCTCACAACACTTTTCTCACAGCGATAAATTCTCACACATCAGCTTTTTGCAACGTCGTTCGCAGACGGGCCCTAAGTAGTTGCTAATAGCTAATTACACTCGGATCCTAAATAATAGAAAGCTTAAAGTGCTCACACAGCTTGAAATGGACACTCCGAAAAAGGAGCCGTGTTTGTGTCGGACACTTGGGGAAACTCGGACACTCGTACGACACTTCAAAATACGTGTTGGACACTCCGGCATGTAGCCGTTAACCGCGGTTACCGCAAATGAGGTGACGTTACCATCTTCCATTAGTGTATTACTCCTAGAACAGAGCCAAGTTTAGCTTCCTGTTGATTAGTGCCGAAAATTGAAACAGGTTCAACTTCAAAGCAGAACATTTGCAAGCTAAACAGGTCCAAGGTTAGCTTCCTGTTGTTTAGAGAGTCCTCGAATAAAATACACATGAGAAAATCAGAACATTTGCAACTTCAAAGCATCAGACTACCTATTTATCATCCTGGTATAGGACCAAGATATGAGTACTATATCTACAGATGTATAAGAGCATAATGAAGCAACGACACCGTGATCTTTTCCAATCAGAAAATCTCGATGTTCATACCACTGCAGCTCTTTTCTTCAAGTAATGTGATCGAATGAACATGCATATGGAAGTCCAGGAAAGCAGTTTCCATAACGAGTGTGACAGAGAAGGGCTTCTAACGTTAGAAATCAGAGCTCTAGTTCTCTGTGTAAGATCAGTACTTGGCTTTTAACATAGATTTTTCTTAGGGTAATTGACATTAAACCTACATGCAAGATGCTTTTTGGGACACAAAACCCCCTGCACTTTCAATTTCTCACTACAACCCCCTACAACATACATATGTGGGACACTTAACCCCCGAATCGATTACGGTGTTAAATTTTTCTAACGAAGGTTATGGGCTTTACTGTCCAAACAAAGTTATGTAAGGGTAATATGGTATTTGTTTTTGTTTTTTCTTCATATTTAGAGCTAGGGCACATCATCTTCTTCACACCCTATCCATTTGTTGCACGATTGAGACAGAGAGAGAGGTCAACTCCGAAAACCAGTTCCAGAAGAACACTTCATTTCTTCCCTCTTCCTCTTGAGCTTTCCATCAATTTCATCCTCTGATGACTCACCCCTTACGTACCGCGAAACCTTCAGAACCAGGGCTCGTGGGATGTCTTCCAGTGGCAAAATGAGTTCCTTTAATCAATTTTGAAGCCCCTTCTTGGATTTTCCCTTCGGAACCCCCAATTTCCGTTTGATTGTCCTCCATCATTAATCTCTTCAAATTCTTACCCGCCTCTAGGTCATCAGAAAAATCCGTTCTTAGTCCAAGATCAAAACTCGACTGAGAGAACAACCTCAATCCAGCGACTGGGATGGCTTCGAGGTTTAGTCGAGGTGGTGTTGAGGTGGTGTTGAAGCCATCTTGGAAACTGGAGAATCCTGGGAGACAGTTCTACGACTGTACGAAATGGGTTCCTGTAAGTACAAGCTTCAATGTATGTGCGAATTGGGAGAGTTCGGAGATGCATTACAATAAATTGTCAATTTCCTATCTTCTGGGTAGTTCGTGGAGTGACCCATTTCTAATCCTTCAACATAACCTCATGTACTTTTGTTCTTTCTTATGTATTGACTGTTACCAATCCGATGAGTGAATCTTATTATATGATGACGGTTAAGAATTCGGCGAGTGAATCATATCATATGCCACCCAAAAGATCGTCGTCTGGATTCGAACTTGAATCCATGGTCTCAACATCGATCACTTCCTCTGCATCTTAATCCTATGTCTTCTTATCTCAGGACGAAATCACGAAATCTGTACGCTAAATTAAATTTTTTAGAACCCTAGCCCCTTTCTATTTCGATATGGACGGTTTAGTTAATACGTGGGTTGAGACTTCAGACTCTCTTTACTTCACATGTTACTTTAGATGAGGTGTGTTTTAATCACATTAAAGGGTGTTTTAATCAATGGTAATTACGTATTACGGTAAAGTCCATGACCTCATGAATTATCCGTTACAAATTTAACACCGTTATCGATTTCGGGGTTAAGTGTCCCACATATGTATGTTGCAGGGGGTTGTAGTGGAAAATTGAAAGTGTGGGGGGTTTTGTGTCCCAAAAAACATCTTGCATGTAGGTTTAGTGTCAATTACCCTTTTTCTTACCTTGATCAGCAGCCAACTGTAACTTGACTGCATATCTGATCCTGCAAAGGAAGAAGAACCTTTTTTATTAGAAAGCAAAAGAAAGTAATTGGCGAAGTGACTTTATTTTCATTGCTCAGGAAAATAAAAAGAAACAAAGAGAGACAAATTGCCAACCCTTGAGAGAGTGGAAAGCGATCCTTTCTTTGTCAGATACAAGATAAGTTTGTTGAGCCATTAGAGCATCTCCAAGAGATGGCCTATAAGTTGTCTTTGACACAAATATAGGCCAGTTTTGCTCAAAAATCAGCTCCAACAGCTGGTGTAAAATCTGGCCTAAATTTGAGCCAGGCCTATAATTAGACCAGTTCTGGTCTAAACTGAGGACAATTTGAAGTTGGTGTAAAAATTAAAAACTCTGATTTATTACTCTGCTCCTCCTCTGATCCTCTTCCTAAGCCTCCACTGCTCCTCCAACGTTCGTATTCACCGTTGCAACGGTAAAATTTATAAATACTTGTCAACAATCAAAATGAAAAACACAAAAAAAAAATTACAAAAGTTACCTTAAACTCGCTTCAATAGTATAATTAATTCAATATTAATTTAATAAAGTGTGATAATTACTAAATATAGTAACTAAATTATTTAATAATGAAAACTATAAAATAATAAAATAATGATGGTGGCCTATATTTAGGCCAGCTGCTGGAGCAGAAACTCAAAAAGTGCAGGTGTAAAATTTAGGGCAGGTACAAATATAGTCCAAAGACAATTTGACTGTTGGAGATGCTCCCGTCTTTTGACTAAATTTGTACCTGCCCCAAATCTTATACCAACACTTTCTTGAGTTGTTGATCCAGATGGCCTACATATAGGCCACCAGCTTTATTTCATAGTTTTCATTATTAAACAATCATGTTACTATACATATATATTTAATAACGGACTATTTTTTGCAAAAAAGTAACAATTATTTAATTTGTTGAAGTGATTGAATTTATTATTATTTATTTTTTGTGTTTTTTCACTTTGATAGTTGATTTGTTTTTATCCATTTTCTGAAATTACCATTGTTACCCACAAATCCGAACGATGGATTTGCAGAAGAAGAGCAGAGGAGGAGAGAGGAGGATGAGAGCATTCAAACTGAATTTTTTAATTTTTACACCAGTGTTTGTCTTCGATTTAAGCCAGATTTGGTCTAAAAATAGGCCAGGTGTAAATATAGACCAGATTTTGCACCATGTGTTGTAGCTTGTTTTTGGGCAAATCTGTCCTATAGATTTGCGCCAAAGACAGTTTATACACTATCTGTGGAAGATGCTCTTAGCTAACAATGCGAAAAGTATGTTCGCGAATGTGCGTGTGTGAGAGAGAGAGAGAGAGATCAATTCCCAAAAATTGCTGAATTCTCATTGTTCTGATCTCAGAAGAGTACTATAATGGCAACACAGAATGACAGTCTCAAGAACAAAGCCCGACCTATTACAACCGAAATAAGGATACCATATTATCATCCCAAAAAAATGAAAGAAAAGGTAAGCTAAAATCTGCTATATATATGAACTTTTTACAGATTATCTAATGGTGTAAAAGGTACAGATTTGGATTTAAAAACCCAGTACCCAACAAGTACAGATACACATAAAGAGACCAAAGATAATAGCAGAGCAAATGCACCAGCAGCATCCCAGGAATTGCCAGAAGAAGCTTTCGAAAGCGCAGAACCACCCAAGGAGAAATCTAACGGGACCCAATCACAGCTTATGGTGTAGTGGCCTGATCCGTGCCACCGATTCCCATCAACTGGATACCAAAAGGCAACTGAAAACTTGCTTGACTTGCCGATGGAAAATTGAACATCCTACACAATCAGCAACAGATAGGTCAAATTTCTCTCAACTTTGTTCTTTTAGCAACATACAAGGAATATATAAAACAAGTAAGGTTTTTGGGTTCGACACAGAACATTGGCATTTGGTTATGAACGATATGCATTTCTAGTTTGGGTAAAATTTTAAAATGCACAACTGTGCCTTTCACAATAGTCCAGAAAGCATACTCATGATTTACAGGTATGTTTCCATTCGTTAAAATCAGTTAGATCTAACTTTTTACGCATTTTGTTTCATTATAATAAAACTATACATACAAATTAAAGTTTTCTTCCTGTAAGTGCTCGTGGGTGCTTTGCGGATATGTGAACATTTTTAACCCTTAAATTACTAGTCTCTCCACAGCTACGAACGACGACATGAAGAGATTATATTGTTGATATAGTAACTCTGTATCTTTGAATCTGTGTATGAATTTCTGTTTGATTATGATTTGGATTACTATCATTGTTATTTTTATATTAGTATGATGGTATCACAAGTGATATAAAATAAAAATATCAATAAATTCGCCGCACCCGCACGCTTGAGTTTTGGGAATTTCGCACCCGTACCCGTGCTACATAGAGCTGTGCTGGTGGGCTATCAGATCAAGTTCCTTTCTAGTTGTACGAGCTTCAGGAGGCCTTTCCTACATCGATTAAACATTTGCTAGCTCAAGATAGACTAAAATGTGTGTACTATAGGCCACCCTCATAGTCTTTTATCCTTTGTCTTTGTAGTGGGTTTTGCTTTACCTCTCCCCCCCCCCCCCCCCCCCAAACTTTTCCTTTTCTACCTATCGGTGAGTAGAGAGGGTCGACGACATACTCTTCTCTTCCTCCCTCTCTCTGTAGATTTCTCTGTCTGTAGATCCGATTGGCCTTGATGTATTTTATCTCTTCGCGAAACCCGGCCGAACCCGATCGAAACCGGCTGAACCCGTAAACATCGGGTATCACTGGTGTTTCGATTGGGGTCGGGTCGAGATTCTACATACCCGCAAGGTCGGGTCGGGTGCCGTATTGCCAAAAAACCCGGCCGACCCGACCGGTGCTCAGCCCTACTATGAGCAATGCCGGGACTACCCAGATATTCACACTTTTCAAACCCAGACCAAAACTCCAGTCGACAAACCCAGATCACAATCTTCTCCAACTTCCTTCGATTCCAGCAATAAATGATAATTTTGGCTGTCATGATGAAGATTAAGAAGGGGCTGCCAGCGGCACTTTGTGGCGTTTAGAGCTCGGTTCTTCAGACTGATGGTGACAAGGGTTCGGTTCTGAGATGGTAAGGCTTTAATGCGTGTTTTGGGTTTGTGTTGAGGCTCGGTGGTGGTCTGTAGACGATTTGGAGTTTGACTTGGTGGTGAGGGGGTTTGGTTCTCAGAGTGATGGCACCCAGCAATGGGGGCCTAGTTGATGGGCGTGATTCGCGATTCGGGGTGTGAATTTCAGTTAGTTTGTCTATGGTGAGGTGAGTGACAGTGAAGATGGTGAAATTTGGCTAGAGTTGTGAGATTCTCTCTTTGCGTGTTGTTCTGTCTCTCTTCTCTCCCTTGAGTATGCCGATCCAGTGTAGAGGCGGCGGTAGTGGTGAAGATAATAGATCTCGTGTACTGGTAGTGGTGAAGAAGATGGCCATACCGAAATTAGCCAAGATACTTGAAACGTAAATCATACACATTCGATTTTTATTTAAATGTATGTTTTTATAATAAAAAAGTTGAAAGGTTAAATCTCACAGATTTTACCTGGTGTAAACAACAGGTATGATGTTTGATCAAAACGAACTATAAGTATGCTTTTTATAGTCTACCCTTTCAGGTTTGGGTTCAGTTTGTCTTTCTCTAATCTACTCTGAGCTCAAAACTCATGTTCACTGCTGTCAACAAAGCTCAAAACTCATGTTTCTCTAATCCTGGGATCAATGGGCACCGATGGGAATGACTGTATCATATGGAACCTAACATTTTGAGGAGGCAAGTAGTTCTCTGTTCTTCCTTCTTCGTTGCAATTTAATGTATTAGTGGATACACTGTAACCATGACACTGTGTCCATGGCATTATCACAAGGTTCTGCTTGTGCCACAGAGATCCAAGTTTTTTAAACCTTTCTCTTGCTTTATCTAAAGAAGTTTCTGGGGATTCAAATTATCGATAATTAGCAAGCCATTCACATATAAACATGGAGAGAATGTGTACTCTCCTTTTTTGTTATAAGAGTGGATAGCATATTTTTGGATAACCCCCATCTAAACTTTTTTGTTCGCAAAGAAATTCAGTTCTCAGCCATATCAAATTCAAGCTGAATCAGCTGATTCTTTTTGTAATTCTTGAGTTTGCGCCTTTGACAATAGTCCATATCATATTTTGGCTAACCCCCATCTAACCTTTTCTTAGTTCTGGATTTGGGTTGCGGCAGGGTTGGTGGAAACTGCTATTTTGTGGGCTTGGGTTTTCCCAGACGTAACAATTTCCATGCCAAGCCAAACAATTTAGAGAACACATGTTGGTCTCTAAATCATGAAAAGGCATACACCAGCAGCCCTTAAGGTGACCAAGTATACTTTCCAGACAACACCACATAGCATAAGGTAATCAGTCATTAATAGAAAAGATTTCATTGCAGTCAAATGTCTTTTACATTGCAGTTGTTTTCTGTTTTCTTCTCTTCTTGGAAAGCTTAAAGTAGTAAAGAGCACAGTTTGCACAAACAGAAATCATACCAAAACTGGTTTATGTAAGCGGTGCCAAAGCTTGACAAGTGCATTCAAGGTATTTTGAGACATGGTATAATTGGAAGATTTAGCTTGAATTTATTTAGCTAACCGTAGCTTTCATACAGGAAATTTACATCCGGATCCCGTTGAACTGGAAGAGACTCAAGTCCATAAAGAGATAAAGTTTGAACTGATTTAAGACATTAACGGCACGTTTGGTTTTCCAGACTATTCGGACTGGAGTGGACTGGACTAAATTTTCCGGATAGGATTGGATTGGATTAGCTGAGCTATAATTAATAATGTGTTTGGTTTTGTGCAGTATTAATTCAGTATTAAGTTATAAATAGTCCAATCCTGCTAACACCCTCATGTGAGAGGGTACTAATTTAGGGTATTAAACACCATCTTTTCACTATTTAGTACTGGTATTAAAATTAGTCCAGAACAACCAAACACGGTATTATCTAATACCTGGACTACATTTAGTTCAATTCTACTTAATACCACTAATCCTAAAAAACCAAACGTACCCTAAGAGGATTTCCAATGTCAATTGCTAATAGAAACGCATAATATAAAAAATGTATTTGCGAAATACTAAACCTGTTGAAGACGATCCATTGTTCTCAAAGGCCTTCTGAATTCAAAATAATATGTACCCTTCTGTTCAGCCGATGCATAAGGACTGTCTTCTTCTACAAAACCTGGCCGAGAGATGCAAAAACAATCACAGTTTATCATGCAAGTTATGACAGAAATCCCAATATGATCTGAGATCATCTATGTCTAAAGGAAGAAGGCAAGAATACAAAACGCAAATTTGCACACAAATGTGTATCTGAGATCATCCATGTCTAACTATTATTAGCTGTTCGCAGTGGTTCATGCTCCCTCCAATCAAAGATGTTTCTAGAAGTTCCAATTCAGAGGGATGTGAAATTATTCCACCCAAATTCATAATTCTAGATGTTAGACCTATAACTATCTTCTCTTTCTCACGTTTCAAGATAACTTCAGTATCTATCTGTAGGCGTTAATAATGAGAGAATTTTGAGTGTCCTAAAATGGTGAAACGGGGGACCTTTGTTTTTTTTATTTCTTACTCTTACCTGATTTTGATCATTGTTTTGCCTTTTTCAAAAATCATTTATGTCAATAATGGAATAAATATAGGCATGACTTCAAGACACACAAAAAAAAATCCTCAACACCTGAGAGCGAGAGAAAGAGACGAGGGTGGGGTGGGGAATCTTGTCATTAAGAATTGCTGAAAAATCTATAACAGAGGTCTGATAACAGGAGTACAGGATGTGTGCTTTGAGTAAGAATCAGTTACCTGAATGCTTGTCGAAACTATCATGCCACCATGCACCATTCCAATCATTTTGCGCACTAGAATCATTTCCTAAAAAAAGTCAAAATACATAGTCAAAACGCTATAACTTGCCGTGGATAATAATCATAGAGGAGCGAAAAAACAACTATTAGTAGACTATAAGGAGACAAGCCCAGCATAAAGCAACAAGGTAGTACTAATGTGAAAGCGACAGCTTGGAAGCAGACAAATGTTTACATAGTCATACTGGATTTCACAGTCTTGTTTTAAAATGGAATTATACTGATGGTCACGTGACCAGGCTGGGAGTGGAAGGCACATTTACTACGCACTTCTTTGAGCTCAGGGGGATTTTTCACAGATGATTGTTTTGTGCAGGAGCTCATAGGACAACCAACATTTTGCTTTTACCTCGTACTACCTCCGTTTCTTCTCTTTCAACTTCGGTTGACTTTTTTACACGTATGTGTCACTTTGACTCGGTGATTTGGATAGCAGAATGATGTAAGTTTTTAGCAATTTTTTCATAGTATTCTGGCGCAAAGTTTACTCTACAAGATCATGCAAAGATTACTAAATTTGTGCATCTTTTTGCTAACCAACTCACCGGGTCAATGTGACCCGGTGATTAGTGTCAAAAAGTGAAGTAAGCTGAAAAATAAGAAACAGAGGTAGTACTAATTAAGTAACTGGAACATTTCTGCTCAACATGCTATACTTTCCAACATTGAATAGGAAATATATCAGAGCAATATTTGTCATAGATCTCAAGCAGTCGACTCAAAGCATTTGCATGACAAGGACTCTCTAGTATAGCATTTGTTAAAATTTCTTTCCTATCAACAGACAATGAAAAATTTAGTTATTTCTGCAGATTGGTAATAAAGCTTATATAATACGAGTTTGGTATTTTTTCCCCTTGTTTCCTGACATTGTTTTTCATGTGCCCCAATCACGGATTGTTTCACATTTTCCTCCAAAATGAGATCAACTCAAACTTGTTATACAGAGAGACCGAGCGTATGTCTCTAGTTAATGACGAATTGACGACATATAATTACAAAGATTAAGGAATTGGATATATAACCTTATTCATGTACTCAAAGCTACCCTTGGATGTGTATTTACACAATGACGACAGGTTTTTCATACATAAAAAGGAGATAAGTATTAGCTCATGAAGGTAGGAACATACTATTTCCATTTTTCCAAAATAAGTATAATTATTCAGGGATTCGTTGGTTCAATTCACCGCTCGTTGAAGACTGAATTTAGAGTAAAAAAGTAACGTGCATAAGAACTGCTTTGAGCCGATACTTGATGAACTCCATATAAGTGACTGACTTAAGGTTAGGAGTAACTAACAAACATACAGAACCATCATAAAATGTCAAATCCATGATTTCAAAGTACTGTGTGTCGTATTAATTACCAATGAGGGTAAATTGGATCACTGGGTATCGGTGAAGTTGACACAACGAGACCTTGGACATCGATGTCAACAATCACAAACTCTAATTCTAAATTTACCTGCGCTATTGATCCCATCAAGATTCCTACAATGTGGATTCCAAGCATACAGATCATTCAGATGCCCGAACCTGATGACGATGAAATTAGATGCTAAGAACCATAAGTTAATTCTATTTCACTCTTCTCAGCAAGATCAAGTGTATTGTACAATGCCTACCTGTCACCTCCATACCCATCCCGGCTATCTATTGCATTGCCACCATAGAGCCGACCTGGGACAGCAGTGCCAATGGAGAAGTGCATGATGTCAACTTCATAGCCCTGGCAAGTCTTGTTGGTGCATGTCTCAGTCGATTCCTTGCACCCACCCATCTGTGTGTAAGAAAGGCATTTCTAGGATCAGTTTATTCATAAACTTGAAGAGCATGTTTGGGGTAGGGAATCAAAAGCAGCGGAATCAAATTGAAAATAATAAAGGAATTGACATGATAATAATAATACTTTTTAGTTGAGTTCCAAATGTCTAACTTGTGGTTATTAATTTAATCAAAGATTGGAACAACCATTCGTCACTCGTCAAAAAGAACAGTAAGCTCTATCAAAATGTGCCAATATGTCATTCCCGATTGCCCAGGGGAAAAGGTAAATACACATTCTTTCAGCATATCATGTAGGAATAAAAAGAGAAAACATCATTTTTCCCATTCCATTTCTCTCCAAACCTATGACATAAATGGTCACATTAACAGATAGTAGAATATGCCTATCATTGCGGCGTTGATAGGACAATAGCAGAAGGAGAAAAAGACAGGAAACTGCTGTGCGTTTTTCGTTCACCATACTATTAAAGGGACGGTGTGTGTAATCAATACATTCAATAAGAGAAGCTTACATTATGATATGTGGCACTCTCACCAATTTGAAACATCAGAGCAACTGATGGACATTTCTTCCTCTCCCTGTAACATTTGAAAACATATTGATTATGGGACAGAAACGCATAACAGCTGAAGCATGAATGATCAAAGAACTATACAGTAAACAAAAATATCAATGGAGAAGTAAACCAAGTAACCCGTACAAACCGTGCTATTAGTTTGGACCTCCCTTAGTTCTGACAACTTGACACAGACAGCCTCTAGGAGAGAAACCTGAAGCTGAGGTATTACTCTCTCTTCTGATAATCCCAAAAGCTAGGTCAAGGGGTGAGGTCCTCCCTCACACTTAATAATAGACCACCAGCCCCTTCCACAACCCGTATGGGATTAACCCCAACAAGCGCAACTAATCCCATTGGGGCCCAAAGTCAATGACCAATCAAACCTCCAGTAGCCCCAAGGTCTCTGGCTTTCGTGGGGTTCGAACAATGGATCTCAAGGGGAGTATATCCTTAACACCAAGGCATTACCACAAGGCCAACCTCTTGGAAATGTTAGATATCACTTTCTACATGCGTGTCAAATTCAAATTTCAACGCTGTAATCAGGAATGCATCAATTGCTGTGAGCCAGCCCGGATGATCGTAAAATATTGTCAAAACAAACCAGATAATATAATTCCTTTAACACAGTTTGATCATATCGGCCGCTTACCCATAGGTTTAGATGAAAACCTTGTTAACTCTTCCATATTTGCACCGCGGGAAAATAATGTCTAACATACCAAAATAGGGGATTTCTTTCTGTAATTCAGTGTTTCTAGTCTGACTTTAAAATTTTCAAGTAATGTCCGTGTTAAATGAAGCAGTCATAGAATTAGTAAATGCAAACTGTCAATAGAGTTGTGCGCTGAGGTGAAGAACCTAGTTTTGCTTCTCAAAGGATGAAAGTTTACACAAACACCCATGACTCGTGGTGTTGCAGCTTATTTTAGGCAACAGTAATGTTAGGACTTAACTAAGAAGATTTGTAATTCCCTTCGATCTTGGTTAAACGTAAGATCAAAACTTGTTTCTTTAACGGATACTGAAAACACACGATCACAGTTAATATGTATTTTGACAGCAAATTCACAAGCAATAGGTCAATTTCATAACATTAGTTAAGGAATTCATCTTCATTTTCCCAGATCCCATACAGAAATTATCAATCTCATAGTCATATCATACCAAAACATGTATCCAAGAACCATCGGGCTCAAGAAAGCCACATATACCGAACTCAAACTCTAGATTTTCATAACGATGTGATCTTTTTGTTTGCCACATGAAGGATTTTAAACTAAAGCGAAGGGGTACCGAACCAGAGATCTGATGCATAACTTTATCTCTTGACGCATTTCGTTAGCTATGAATTATTGAATACTAGTGCAAAATCCGTGCCCGAGGGCACAACCCCAAAAAATATATGACAATTCCTTACATTTCACATGTCACATTTTTAAGTGTTTGGTTTGCCACATGAAGGATTTTAAACTAGTGCAATGGCCGAGATTGTCTTATGAAGTGTTTGGTTCCTAGTATATGGTGGGGATAAGCTATTCCACATGTCACATTTTGGGGATACGCTAATCCACATAGTCCATTGTTATATAGATTCATTTCCACTGATTTCCTTAAGTGATGCTAAAACCTCACTAACAATTCTCTTCTGAGCATTACAATTTCAAACACAAAACATATTGTATCAAAATTGAAGAGATTCAAAACCCAAAAATCTTGAAAAGATCACACTAACCCTTTAGTGTACACATAATCCCCACTGACTTGAACCATGAAATACACATCCTTTCCATCGTGCAAAGCCTGCAAAATTCCCCACAATTTATAATTCAAAACTGTAAAATCACCCACCCACAAATCTCAATCTCATAATCAAGCCCCAACCCAATTGACCCAATCCCAAATCTTGCCCTAATCGAGCCTAAAAATGTAATCTTACCTTCACATTCATCTTCCCACCCTTGTATTCTTGATCTTCATCCGGATCGAGAGCTGGTCGGAGAGGGAAATCGAACCCAACGACGTCGTTCCAGTCGTCGGCGTGGCCGTCGAGGGTGACGACTCCGGGCCGGAAACCCGCCGGAACGCGGGCCTCCGAGTCGGCGTCGCAGCTCCAGTCGCCGGCTTCTTGGTGGGAGGCGACGAGTCGGAACTGAGTTGACTCGGAGACGAGGAGGGCGACCAGGACGAGTCGGAGACGAAGCATTTTCTGATCGCCGGCGACGACTAGTAGTGGTGGTGGTTATATATACTCTGGGAGATTTATGTGATCTAGAGATTGGATATGGTGGTGCTCTGTTTTTGGACTATACCGTTGTGAAATTGCTTATCCATTTGTTAAAGGAGGATAAAGGACAATTTTGTTTAGGAAATCAGGGTGACGTGGTGACTCAGGCCTCAAGGGTGTCGTGAAACACCCCGCGATTGCAGGCCTAGCCCAAACCGCTAAGATGTCCCCCGCACGAGAACTTTTACCTCATTGTGAACGGAGTAGAACGTCGGTCTCGTACCAAACCATAAAGAACAAAATTTCAAATTTAATTTAAAAATCAACTTTATTACAATAAAGGAAATGACCGAACGCAGTCCTTAACATGGAAACTTGAAAACAATCAAATTGTTTGAAAAGAAACAAAAACATAAACTGATAATTTATTTCCGTGAGAGCTAAAGTGATTCCTTGATCCAAGCTAGTGATTCGTTCCCCCAAAGTCTGCAGCGGTGCTAACCTGCGGGTTTTACAATAGACAAAGCCGACCGCAGTTTTTCCAAAAGTCAGCTTAAGCTGAGTAAGAAATACCTCAACATGTAAACAGATGATTGGGCACATAATTCAAGAATAAATAAAGGAAAAAGTAAAGGAAGTGATGATTAAAGCTTTAAATTGAGATCACAAAGGCAAACAAGAAAGGTAAATGGATAAACTTGGATTTGACATTCCATCTTAATTTTTCTTATTAAAGTCCTCCTTCAAAACTTTTCTGGCGGCCACCTGGCCACGTGCCACGGGAGCAGCTAGCTCTACTGCACCATGAGCCCCAGAAATTAAACATTGTACGAGCGAATGCAGAGTTCCCGCCTGCCTCGGAAATAAATAACTCAGGGTTACTTCGTGGGTCTAACAAACCCTACTTCAACCCGGCAGTTGTGAAAGCCCCTCTAAATATGGCCTTCCCGCATCAATACTGACCTACAAGACCTTAAGTGTCGACACCCCCTAGAGGTTAGCAACTCCGCTAGAGTAGTACAAGTAGGAACCCCCAAGTCCTCATGGTAGTGTAGGACTATGGGTACCAAGGGTACGCCAGAGTTTGGCTCCCAAAATCTCTTGACCAGAACGTATGGTCTTAAACAATATAATCACCGAAGTGAACTAAAGAAGAGCTCGTACAAGTTATCTTTCACTTTACGTTAGTTAGTGTCTTATGAATATTCCTTGAAAGAAGATGCTTCTCGATCCAAACAAGGTATTCAAAACCAATAAGGAAAACAAGGATTAAAGTGCTGATCGGTTCCAAGATGAACATAACTCATATTGTCAAGAGAGAGATTTCAGTTTCACACTTTGTGCCAAATTAGACATGACTTTCAGAGTTTGAACAAATGGGTAATACGATAATCAAAACAGTAACAAATTTGGCACATAACACATCTTGGAAACTCATTTTGATGATGGAAGAGTCGAGCATATAACTTACTTGGATTAAAGAAAGCTCCACACACACAAGCAAGCACGAAAACTAGTACTCGTCGTACGGGTTCTCAATGAACTGATCGTCTACGAACCCTACAATAGTTGAATAATCCTAACATTAATACACGACCAATCTCATACAACAAATGTAATTAGGCCCTATATGCAATTGTAAAGAATATTTCCCCGACAAGTTCAATTTTACCCCAAACTCCATTAACGCGACTCAAATAATATTGGCAAAAGTATTACTTATAGATATTTATAATAATAAGAAACAAAAGTATTTAAAATTAAAACAATTAGGAACAAGCTTTAAATTATTAAATAATATACTTAAACTTTATTGATAAATGGTTGTTTAGAAGAGATTATAATATTTAGAATAGATATCAGTATTAAAGAAAACTATATGTAATTATTGAAAGAGTGAAAGAATAACATATTTATATGTATATATATATATATTAAGGAAAATAATGGAATTGAAGACACAAACGTCAAGTTAACTAACTTCTTAAGAAAACTACTTTATTTATTCATAAAAATGTCTATTTTTATTAGTAAAACTCTTCTTACAAAATGATATCATAAAAACTTATACATATTGTCATATTATTGAAACTAATTAGTTATAAGTATTATTAATAAAGAAAATAGTGTTATAGATATAGAATAAAACAAAACAGTTTCTGGTTATTAATTAGGGCCTCCCTAGACTTTCTGAAAGTTCACAAACAACCCCACAAATTCATTAAACTCCAAAATTACACCCCAACCACATCAGATTTCTCATTCAACCTTCTTCCCCTTCTTCGCCCAAAACCACAGACATATATATATATATACATATATATATATATATGCTTACATCTACAAAGTCTCAAGCAAACTGAAAATAATGATCAAAATTAAAAATGAAAGGTGGGTTCTCGGTGTGTGTACCGATCGAAGAAGCGAAGACGAACCGACGAAGACGAATCGACGAAGACGAATCGACGAAGATGACGGCTGCTACTTTGGTGGTCGCCGAAGCAGAGGAAGGCGACAGAGAGTGGACGAACGACGACGAACGGAGCAGAAGAGAAGACGCCGGCGACTTGGTCGGCGCTGGCTCAGAAGTCCCGTCGGAACTGGGTTTCTAATCGGGTCGTGCAATCGGGTTGGCGCAGAACAACGCCGGTGAAGGCTCTAGTTGCTCTCGGTGGTTCGTCGGGGTGAAGGAAGGTAGGAGGCGAGCTGGTTTCGCCGGAAACAATGGAGAGTGAGTGGTCGACTTCAATCGGGTCGGAGGCGGGTCGGCACAAAAGAGAGCCAACGAAGGCTCTGTTGGTCCGTTCGCTTCGTCGGGAAGAAGAGAGGGAGGAGGCGACCTGGGTGGTGGGTTTTCGTCGGAAATTGCAGGGGAGCTGAGTGGTGGTGTTGGCGGTGGTTCTTGAAGAAAACAGGGGGAGTGGGTTTTGTTTCTCCGGCCAAAACAGAGAGTGAGAGAAAGAGCTGATGAAGAAGAAGAAGAGGTGAGTGTTGATTTAAGATCGACGAGGCTGAAGTTGAGGGAATCGTGTGGGGGTCGTGGGAGAGAAATGGTGAACGTGAAGGAGAGGCGGGGGGCTCTGTTTTCCGATCGGTACAATCGGTTACAGAGGGAGGAAGAGAACTTAGTGGGTTTACACCCAAGTTCAGTTAAAGACACTTTAACCCCCACGACCATTTTTAGGAAACTACAAAATAACCCCCACAGTTTAAAAAGAGATGCAACTTAACTCTAACTTTAGGAATAATACACTAAATACTCTATTAGAAGAAATAGGGGTATTACATGTCGGGCCGGGCCGGGCTGGGCCGGGCTAAGGGGATGCTTTCAGCGGGTTGGGTTTGGGGTGGGTTGGGGTTTGTTGGGGTAGGTCTGGGGCGGCGCGGTTTTTTTTATGGATGCCTCGAAAGCCCAGATGAGTCCACATATATCTTTGTGTGTGTGCTGGGGACTCGTTGGGTATCATGGTAGCGAGAAGCTATCGGAATGGAGAGATTCGAGATCCTCGGGTCTCCACACGAAATTTGGGGTGGGGTGGGGTTTGTTGGGTTGCCGGGGAGGTTTTTGTTTATTGGATGGTGGGGGGTGTGGAGGGGCTGGTGTTCATCTCCTCAAGAGGTCATACGAGTCCGCATATATCTTTTTTCACGAAACTTTTATGGTGTTTTGTAGGTAAATAACTTGTCACGGCAAATATATCATTTTTTAATTAAAAAATTGGCTTTCATTGCAGGCTAACCAGAAAACATTACAAAGCTTACTTCCTTCCTAATACAATCTGCTAGCCAAGCCGGCACACTAGAATTGGCAAAGCTAGTCCTACTATTATCTTCTTATGCATGAATAGCTAGTAAATGAGCTGCATAGTTGGATGAACGTGGAGAGAATGAAACTTGTAGCTGAGAGAAATCCCTTCCAAGCGTTGTTGTGCTATCCACCATCAACCCATTTTCCGAGATGTCTTCGCCATTTGATCCACTTCTTGCCTGGTGAAGTTGGTCAATCAAGGTTTTGGCATCACCTTCGAGAATCACAGTCGAGCAGTTGTTGTTTTGTTAGAGCTTCATAAGCTGCAATCGGATCACCGTGTTTTGCCGAGAGGCCCAAGAGCACCGGGAGAGAGACCTCGGCGATGACAGATCCATTATGGTCCCTCAATTTAACTCCAATACATGCTTCTCTAGAAGATGAGCTCCAAGCTTCATCAAAATTGGCTTTTATCCACCCCAAGGGTGGCTTCTGTCATTGTTGGTCTCGACAAGCTGTAACATGCTGGTTTATGTGGCGAATATTAATATTGTCGAGTTCCATTGTAGTTTTGTTGATGGCCTCACAGATTTGGGAGGGGAAAAGAGGCTTATTCCAGAAAAGCGTGTTGTTGCGAGCTCGCCATAGCCACCAAATGGTGATAGCAAAAATCACTATATCATTTGCATTCAGAACTTCCATCCAGTGAGATGCCCAGTCCGTGAAGAAACTCGGTTCCTTTGTCAGGAAAATCCCATGCTCGACTTTCTCCCAGACCCTCCTAGCTGTCGGACATTGCCAATAAACGAACAAAATTAATTCTCCCAAAGAGCCACAGTTAATACAGAAATTGGGGACCTCAATGCTTCGTTTCCGCATATTATCTACGTTGGAATTCCATTATATTGTATCTTCGTGGGGCACTTGATTCTCCATATTTTCTCAAAGCTTTCGGACCGGAATTAGAATGATCTTCTTGTCTTGCATCTTTCATTCTTTGCGCCTGACTGTAATTAGTTTTCACGATGTAATGTCCTGAATCCGAGTAATGCCAAATGAATTTGTCTTTGCAATCACGAATGGGGAGTAGAATACGGCAGACTTCCTCTCTATCAATGGTGGCAAATTGAGCTTCTAAGGCTTGGGTGTCCCATGTTTTGTCCTCATTTATGAGTTCAGAGACCTTCATATTCGCACTAGCCGGTTGAACGTATAATTTTAGCGATGCTTCCTGTGGAATTCACTTGTCCGAAACTTTTGTTTTCCTCCCACTCTCCATCTCAAACCCGAGTCCAACAATTTCTTTCCGATAAGAATGCTTCTCCATGCGTATGAAGGGGCATGCTTGTAGAAAGCTCTTGTGTTTGAAGTATTTAGCTTTTAGCACCCTACTAAGAAAGAGTTAGGGTACATGATAATCCTCCAGCTTTGCTTGGCCAGCATAGCATCATTGAAAAGTTTAAGATCTCTAAAAGCTAAGCCACCTTGCTCTCTTTGCCTTTGAAATATGCTCCTATTTAATCAAGTGGATACCTATATTTGTTTATGTGCTTTACTCCACCAGAACTATCTAATGAGCGGTTTCATTCTATCACAAACTTCGTCAGGGAGTTTGAAGCAAGACATGGCGTATGTGGGAATGGCTTGAGCTATAACTCGGATAAGAATGTCTTTGCCGCGAGCTGAAAGAGAACGTTCCTTCCACCCTTTAAGCTTTGAAATCAGTCGCTCGATCAGTTTGGCAAAGGTGATTGTCTTCTTCTTCCCCATAGTAGTCGGCAAAGAAAGATACCTTTTATATTGGGCCACCTTCTTCATCCCGCATTGTTCCATAATTTTTTTTTTTTTTTTTTTTTGTACTTCCAGGCGTGTTTGCAAGTATATCCTTTTAATGGCTTCCTCTGCCATAAATGGAAGTATTATAGCACATGTCATATTGTATTTGCCGATGCATCTCTATGATATTGCCGTCTGAGACACTTATAAAAACGAGTTCTCATATTTTATTTTTTTGAGAAAGGTAATAAATTATGGACAAACCTTAAAAGAGAAAATTTATCACAATGTTCAATTATTTAATTATTATAAGTTACGGGTATTCAATTTATTTGTTTTGCTAATTAGAAATTGTTTGTAATAAGTCGTTACATCGGTGGGTCAAACTACACGCGTCGCCGAACTATCGTTCCTATATTTACAAGTGGAGAATGACTGTGATAAATAAGTCACAACTCTATATACAATAGATGACTTAACACGATGTGGCATGTTGAAGATTGTACAACAACTCCACGCATTAGTCGAATTAAATGACGACACTTGACATGATGATGCAGCTTCTAGAGATTTAGATTTGATGAACTATATACCGCACGCCCATTAACAAGCCATTCAACATTCGAGAAGAATGCGAGTACTCTGAAGAACAAGTTTATAACTATGTTACCAGGAATGCTGAATTGGCAGCGTTTTCCGTTCCGGATCAGGAGACCCGAAACGGGTATGTTTGCAATTTGGAACGCAAATAAGGCGACCCGTAATCTTTTAACCTAATCAGGAAGAAGATACTTTATCTTCAATGATGTGAAGACTATTTTATAGTTTACCTACATATTTCATGAGTTCTTTTTTTTTTTTTTTGTAAAGTTTCTTCCTCTAGGTGACAATAATTTAGTTAATCAACCAAAGTTGCACTACATAAGATATTTATTCGATTATTTTTCAATGTGTTAATACTTATTTTTGTGTATTTGTTATTAAAGCAACTTATGTGTGTAGTTATGCAAAGGTATATAGGTAAAATCATGCCTCATTCTAGAGACCATTTGGAAGAAGCCTACCCGCAACGTACCCCGTACCATGTCATATCACGTTTCGCGTCCCCGTTCCTATTCCACGTATCGCCACGACCCGTGAGCCTGATAACTTAGGTTTATAAGGCTCTGAAGAGCACATTCGTCGTCAGGAGGATTATCATCCAGCTCTTTCAACTTCTTTGTGGAGTTCTTCAGTTCAATGAAGATCATCACAACTTTTTCGGTTTATCCGTTCTTCAAATACTTTTCAACAAGTTCTCATGCTTTTAAGATATTCGTTGTGTGTTTCATCTATTCGGTTTATTCAGTTTCTATATATCAACTTGCACCCTTAGACATCCACATATTGAATGGAAATTTATAAAAGGACTAGTGT
Source organism: Linanthus parryae (assembly GCA_023055425.1). NCBI lineage: Eukaryota > Viridiplantae > Streptophyta > Magnoliopsida > Ericales > Polemoniaceae > Linanthus > Linanthus parryae. The sequence goes on from JALGPY010000002.1 coordinate 9,636,247, forward strand.
GTCCTTATTCATACTTTAAATTGAAACAATTACGTACCTGAACTTTTTTATTTTTGTTGTGATGCGTTTTTGAAATATGCATCGATACATACTCGAACTGTGACCAGTTTGGTGATTTTGTAGATAGGTATCATTGCTAACTTTCTCCTACCAAATATTGGCAGAAAGTGTGTTAATGAACCACATCAATTCTTTGTGTTCTTGCTCAAACCCCATGTATTAATAATTTTATATAAAACTAGCTATGGAAACCTAAAAAATGTCCTTCAAACATTATTTAAAGTGTTCATCTTATTTACAATCTACGCAAAAAAGGAGAGGATTATCTTTGTTTAGCAGATGAACTTATTGCTAAAATGAGTTACTGGAAAATTAGATTTAGTCAGATGTCGCGAATCCCAATAAGGCGGTTTGGGTCTCGGTCAAGCTCGACACAATAGCACTGCCCATTTTTTCGAGGAAATCTCTGCTGGAGAATAATTTTTTCTTTTGAGAAAATCTCTGCTGGAGAATCTTGAGTGTATGTTTGGTATCCTTATTTTTTTAGGAGAAAGAATGCTTCTATAAATGCAAAATCATGGGTTGTTACACCCTTTAACATCGTCTTCTAGTAGCTTAAAGGCCCACTGGGGGTTACTATATAGCCAAAGGTATTTGTTTGGAATAGACATTTCAAAGCTACCAAACTCGTTAGCTGCTCTGTTCGATGTTCTGTGGTTATAAATAAAACTAACATTAGCAAAGCGAGACATAATAAATCTGATTTCTCGCACGACATCCCCTGCTTCAGACCTATCCCGTTGAGTTCTGGAATTATCGTTGATGATGTCTAGAACCGTTTTTGCATCGGATTCCATGATGAGATTGATGACTCCACAATAACCCACCATAATCAAACATTTTTTGATAGCAAAATTTCAGCCTCATATGCCGACAAGGCCGTTGGAAGAGTAGATGAAAAAGCTGCTATTAGCTTTCCATTGTGATCTCTCAGAATTCCCCCTGCCGTTGCTTTCCTCTCGTATAAGAGCCAAGCTGCTGTAGGGTTTTGATTCATGGATGCGCAACGGAAACAAAAATAAACCATGCAAAACCCTCCAAGGATCACAAGTCAAGAGACATAACGATGGTAAAGGAAGAAATCAATAACACACCTTAGGGTTCTCCTTTGATGACTTCAAACGGGAATTGTGTCACGTTCTCTATGGTTGATCCACGCCTAGAGTTGAATACTAGATCTCCCAATTTCTTGGTGCTAGCCCGGAAGAGGAAGAGGAAGAAAGATCACGCAAAACGAGACGAACCAAAGAGGAAGAGGAAGAAAGATCCTTAGCTTGTTGCTCTCTCTCCTTTTGTTCTCTCCCACTCTTGTTATGTTCAATTATGAGCATAAGTTGTGGGAAGGAAGGAAGGAAGGTCCTTTATATAGTCCAACAACTCCTTGTCAACTATCTAAAGGACTTATTCTAGTCCTACTAGAATTCAATTTAGTCCCTTCCTTGCAAATTAGTCCCTACTAAGTTTGCAAGGTTTTGCAAAGTGATCCTTCTAATTAAATAATCCAATTAATTAATTCCCAAATCTAGTTCAACTCTATATAGCGTGTGACCCCATAGGTTCTATCTAGTTGGTAGCAACTATTTGCTAATATGGAGCGGTTTCTAGCAAAATATCCATTCTAGCCAACTAATCGAATAGTCATCTTGACAACCTTTGTACAAGTAATTGTCTCATCCCTTTGTCTCTATATCCGGATTGGACACGAGACATACAAGTCACACTCGTATATCCAATCCATAGTTTCTCGATCCATGGGAATAGCCTTATTCGTGCAAATAACATCAATATCCCATATTGATTTATTTGAGTCCGGCCAGACATTCTATAAGCACTATCCCTCGAGTGGCCTAGGATATTTGCTCCCGTTATGTGGGAGAGACGAATTCTATCTACGTCCACTACGATATCTAAGCTTGTTTCTTATTGTATCCAGTACACGCCTTTATAACTATCCAGTTACGGTGTAGCGTTTAACGCTACCAAAATCACAATAATCCAAACTAGAATATCTAGTGACTTCAAGTCTAAGGATGACAATACCATTGCACCGCGAGAAGCGCTTGTGACTCAACATAACGTGTATGTAGCCTTCTCGGAGATGGGTCAATCCATTGCGACATTACCCTTAACGCACACCTATGTGTTGGATCATGATATCTCCATATCAATCCAACCCCATACTAGTCTATAGATTATTGTCCCATTAATCATTATACTGGACTAGGGATATTTAAGATAAACAACACAATTGTAAATCTAAGGACTTCATTATATTAAATATCCAATAAATAATAAATGAATTTCTAGCCACAAATAAATTCATACTAAACTAGATTGCCTCTAGGGCATCTATTCCAACAGCTGCGTCCGAATTGCACTTGAATGTTCCCACTGGTGGTGGCTTCCACAGCGATGTCACAGTATGGGATGTGATTCCTCTGCTTGTATTGCGTCAGTTTGAAGGAAGTGTCTGCTCCACCATCAGCTGAATCGTTCGGGAGAGTTCCTCAATTGGCCGGCCATCGTCGTCGAAAACGGCGGCATTACGATTGCGCCACGACATTGAAATGATAATAAAAGAAATACTTCGATCGTTAGGAGACAGAGCCGAGAAGAAAATTGGAATCCAAGAATTTATATCACCAGCTCTTTTCAGAAGAAAATCGTCACCCAAGAACTTAGTCCAAACCTGAGTGGTCGTATCACACTCCATAAATAGGTTTGTCGCAGTTTCAGTCTTCATGTGGCAAACTGGACAGACTGTAGAGACGTCCTTCATGAACTTACATAGCTTGTCTCGGGTAGCCAATGAATCTTCAGAAGCCCTCCATACTGTGTAAATCGTCTTCGCTTGCACTTTTGGTTTACAAAGGTATTGTAGCCAAGACTGAGAGGATAATGAAGAGGACCCCTCATGCAATGCTAGGTGTGTTTCTTTGTGTACCATTGAGTAACCTGAAGATACTAAGAATTCCCCATTCGTAGAGTAATGTCATCTAAGGGAATCCGGCATTGGAGCTCTTGGGATCGAGACCCTTGTTATTTCTCGAGCTCAGATTGTAGGTCGCTTGCCACAATGGCTTCGGTATTCCAATACTTTTATGGGGAGATCATGTACGCTACCCTCAAATTGTTGGCCAAGCTGGGAGCTACAATTGGTCTGAACGCCGGCTCTCTTTTGAGCCACAAACCTCTTGTTGCTCTAATCCTTGTACCGTCGTCAACCTTCCATCTAAGGCCTTTGCGCACCGGATTTTTTGCTCTAAGGATTGACCTCCAAGCATAAGAGCAATTTGTATACCTATTATTAATCAACTTTGATTAAAAATAGCGTGTTTATTCATTTGGTAGCGTTGTTTATTTGTCTGTTTAAAAACAAAACATATGCTAAAAAAACAGTTGTTACAACTATAATATTTTTTGGTGTCTTTTTCATATTATTGGTGATTAAAACATTTCAACTACTATTAGATGCATACAAATCAATTATATGTCAGTATTGTACGTAAAATTATATGCAAGCAAATTAACATTGAAATTTAGTAATGTTGCCAAATCTGTTTTTGATTTTACACACTGTTTTTTTGCATATACCAATCAATTTTTTTATTCTGTTTTTAAACTGTTTTTTCAACATGTTTTTTTTCTACTGTTTTTCTTATTTTTAAACGAACTAGGGTATTGTCCGTGCTCGGGGGCGCTACCCCCCAAAAACACTAAGAACGAATATTTGACAATAATTGTAGAAATTTTGATAAATATTTTGGCGATTTTTTTTTATTAACGAATAATTCTTGAATTTAGAAGATATATAAGTTGAATTTAGCAAAAAAATCAAGATTACATAGAGAATTTTTCATTCATTGAATTATAGTGTTAAGATACAAACGGTAGTGGAAGAGAGGGAAAATTAAAAAATTCCCACCAGCCACCACTACCCATTGTCCTCCCCATTTCATCCGGATTACAGAGAGAGAAAGGGAGAGAAAGTAGAAAAAGAGATGAGGAAGAGGATTGAATAAACCACTACCCATTATCCTCTCATTTATCTCCAAATTTTTGGGAATTGTAACTATAAGTGGATGAGATCTAATGGCTGAGGTTAATTCAATCCAATATCCTAAAATACATTTTAAAGTCAACCGTCTTCTTTTATAATATAAATACTAGGGATGGCAATATGGTTCGACCCGATCTGAGATCCGAGCGATCCGAGCCGAATGGATCAGATCCGAATCCGAACCAATTGAAAATGGATCGAATTTGGATCCACAAAGCCAGACCCGAACGGATTTGGATATGGATTTGGATCTGATGGCAGATCCACCGGGTTCCTACCCGATCTGATCCGATGTATATGTGTGCTTACAAATATATAGCTATTACCTCTCCACTTACATTTACAAGAAGAATACCATAGTAACTCCAATCTGCAAAGTTATTTCTTTTGTTTTTTAGACTTCATAACTTACAAACATGCCTTAGCGTATGAACTTGTGCTTATTTTTATGTTATTTTCCCAATTCTATAAAAATTTGAGCCAGATCCGATCCGAATCCGATCCGACCACGTACTATATGGACCCACACATTGAATTTGGATCAGCTGAATGAGACCCGATCAGATCTGATCCGAATCCGGTGATAATCCGAACGGAACATGATCTCATTTCTCCTGATCGGATTTGAATCGTGAAATGTCTGATCCGATCCAGATCCGACCCGTTGCGATCCCTAATAAATACCGAACACGCTCTGAATCAAGAATCCATATGGTGACTCTTATATGACATAGTCATGGAATGAGTGTCGTGAAGTTTGGAACACTATAACTAAAAGTGTTATTTCCCAGACATAAATGAGTGAAAGTGTCTTTGCATCAAACTTGAGGGGATGGAAGTGTCGTTTACCCAAAAAATAAATCATGGAGTGGATGAAATTTCAACAATTGTGTAATATTTTCCTCAAAAAAAACAATTGTGTAACCTTCACCCACACTTGTGAACCCGGGACTGACTTCATAATCAAATACAGACGGATGGATTTAACTTTTTCTTGTACGAAAACATTGGGTGGGTTTGGTATCAATTTTTTGAATTTTAAGTTGTCTAAGAAGATGGTGTGTGAAAAGTCCATGACATAGAAACTAAAGATAAAATATGTTATTATTGATTGGTGAGGACATTATTGTCATTTGTATGATGTGTGGAAAAAAAGACACAAAAAAGCTACTAAAACCCAACTTTTTTCTTTCCATCATTTTACACTAGATGCCAAAATCCAAAATCCAAAAAGGTCTTAAGAAAAGTTGATACCAAACCTTTAGGATAAGTCAAAAAAGCAAAAAATATGATTTTGGATTAAAAGACACAAATAAATTGATACCAACCCCCCCCCCCCCCCCAATTACCGCTCCGTCCCACTTCTTTTCCACAATTTGAATTTTTATCATTATTCACTAAGTCATTTTGACCCGATGATTTGGGTAACAAAATTTAGCAATTTTTAGATAACCTTTTTGCAGTGTTGTAGAGTAGTTCTTATTCTATAAGACCATACAAAAATTATCGAAAAATTACATTGTTTTGCTGTCCAAATCACCATGTCAAATTACGGGTGAAAAAGTCCAAATAATGCATTAGTGCATGTTTGGCATCCCTGTTTTTAATCAAATTTGATTAAAAACAGGGTTGTTTTTTTAAACCCATTTGGTACACCTCTTTTTTTGTCTGTTGAAAAACAAAAACATGCTGAAAAACAGTTGTTTAAAAAAACAGCAAATGTGGTGCTTTTTGTATTTTTTTAATACTATTGGTGTTGAAAGACATTTCAACTATGATTTGATGCAACAAATATCAAATATATGTCGGTATTGTACGTAAAAATGACATTTAAGGAAATTAACATTGAAATTTAGTAATGTTGTCAAACGTGTTTTTGATTTTAAACACTGTTTATAAACGGATACCAAATAATTTTTTAATTTTGTTTTTAAACGTATTTTTTCGGTACGTTTTTTTCCATTATTTTTATTATTTTTAAACGGATACCAAACAAGCTCTTAGAAGTTGGACGGAGTGACTTTTTCACTGTGTTTGACGTGATGACGTGGAGATGTCAGGATATGATCGGACCGTCGAAAGCGACTTGTGTACGTACTACTCTGTCCCAGCTCTTGCCCATCATTGAGAATATTTGACTTGTATATGAGTCACTTTGACCGGGTGATTTCGATAGCAAAATAATGCGATTTTTCGATAATTTTTTCACGGTGTTATAGAGCAACTTATACTCTACAACACCATGAAAAAAATTTCAAAAAATTAAATTATTTGCTATCCAAATCACCGAGTCAAAGTGACCCAGTGAATAGTGGTAAAAGTTAAAATGATGGGGAAGAGCTGGGACAGAGGTGTATCCAACAGCAGAGAGAGAGAGAGCGAACCCCGCGGAATAAGCGGGAGCTCTGTTTCCCCACTGTTTTCTCACGTCACTGCACAACCAACCAGTACAGATAAATGGGTGGGTCCACACTCACTAATCAAATCAAATGTCTACTCCGTTGTACCACTAGTTTGTTTTTACGCAGAGCAGTCACTATTTTTGAGTACGCATTTTAAAAAATTGTATGGAGAAAATTCGAACCAACATGCTCTCGATGAAGGCAAACATCAACAAAATTCAAACTCATTTTTTTAGACAAACATCTAATAATACGAATCAAAGCAACTCAACTAGACCCCAAATGGTCATTAATAGTAGTACTAGTACTAGTAGATTTTTGTTACATGTTAAAGAACAAGATAAATAATCGTACGAAAGAATACCATAATCGGTATCTATATTATAAAATAGCATGGTTTAACTAACTATGATTTTTCAACCGTTAGATTAAATCGACCATATCCCCACAATTAGATCTCACATACTTATTACATCTCTAACTACCCACTCTCCTTGGACATCCCTAACTACCCACTCTCTTTGGACATCCCTAACTAATAAGAAAGGGTTTTTTTCTCAACTACAACACTAACTAATAGGAGATAGGTTGCGAGTGATTTCCAGCTCATCCCATACTTGAAAGTTGATTTTTTTTTTCACAACATTTGTAAATATAATTTTTGGATAACACCTCTAAATTCATTTAAAAAAATCGCATCTACATTCAAAAAACGACCCAATTTAGAGATAGTGCCCTCGGGCACGGGCAATACTCTAGTAATTTTATAAACAAAAAGGTCTTTTTTCCTCCTATCTTTCTCATCGCTTTGACTTTTTGACTCGTATCTCAGCCACTTTGACCGAGTGGTTTGGATAGCAAAACGATACAATCTTTTGATAAATTTTTCACCGTGATGTATAGTAACTTTTACCATACAACACAATTCAAAATTTATCATAAAATGAGATCGCTTTATTATTCAATTCACATGGTCAAAGGGACTCATTGAATAGTGACAAAAGTCAGAGATACTAGTATGATACAGAGGTAGTCAGAAACAGACATAGTAAAATGAGTTCCAAGTAAAAGCATTATGTCAAACAATGTTTTATAAAAGCAAGATTGCGAAACAAGCACAAGTAAGTTTCATTTCGTGTTTCTAAAATTTACAGTTTTTATCACTCGAATATGCGTCTAAAATCTCTAGACATGATACATTATACTATTTACCATGTGCATCGATTGATCTCTAACTAAAAAATTGTTCATGTTTCACCTATAACAATGTACTGTAACTCACAAGATCATCAACACATGATATACTCTGTTCCTCCCAAAATAACAGTCTGGTTGAGTTATAACAAATTTTGAGAAGATGATTTTGACTTGGTAAATTTATAATAAATATGTAACTTTTTCTTAAACAAATGAAAATGTACAAAAGATAAAATGGCATGTAAAAAAAAATGAATAGATATGTAACTTCACAAACTACAAAAGGGGGACACTTAAATTAGGAAAGTATGACGATATAAATGGGATAGAGCGAGCAATACAGAAACAGTTCAACCAAAATTAGTAGTATGCAATTTATATACATAACAGAAGGTTTGGACAAAAAGAAAGAACTAAGCGTGCGTTAAACTAACTCTACATCGCGACAAATCATGACCAAACAAGATTCAGCTGCTTCAAACCAAAACATCTAATTTTCTTCAGCTCCTGAAAACTTGGAAGGCATGTTTTTCCAACTAACTTCACATACTACCAGGACCTCCAAGGGATAGAACCACTCCTTGAAGGTCACTTCTGATGTTCTGCTCTCTGTTAACAGATGGCGGCATAGCTCTCACAAATGGAGATGATCTATTCATTTGGGCTTGGTAGGGCTTCTTCCCAGCTTCTGGCCCAAAATGCTTATCCGGTTGTTGCTGTAAATGTCTCATATGAGCAGGATTTGGCTGGTTTAACTGTGACCGACCCGTATTGGCTCTTTGACTAGACAGGGATAGGGGCTGTTGAGCATTCGAACCCATGATCACGCCTCTTGACGAAATTTCAGGTCCCTGGAAGAAGCGATAATGAGAGACGCGTGTTCAATGACAGAATCATCAACTACCATGCTCAATCTAAGTTTGGTATCCATATAGAACAGAAAAAATAGTAAAAAGAAACCATGTTGAAGAAACACGTTTAAAAACAAAATCAGAAAAATAAATGGTATGTGCTGATAAACACTGTTTGAGTTCCACAACCCGTTTGGCAACACTGCTATTAAATCCTGTGTTAATTTACTCGAACATCATTTTATACATACAACAACAGCATATAATTGTTATATTATGTTTTTGTTTTTAAAGAAGAAACAGACTATTCCAAACATGTCTCTTGAAAAAACACTGTTTTTAAACACGTCTGTATACCAAACATGCACTAATCTTTTTTCCTTGTGGCCGTTTTATGATCTAAGTACATTACAAAAAATGATGTGTTCGGTATTATTGATGGCTTACCGGAGGGAAGAGAACACCTCTGAAGATTTTTCCATTGACAACTGCCGTCATAAGGTAGCCGGAATCAAAGCCTCCGTCAATTTTACCTCGAACCTCCGCTCCAACCTAAATAAATCCAAGTCAGAAAGGTGAACGGTGAACGACTGACGCAGTCTAGAAACAATGAAGAAGGTCAAACGACGCTCTTTGAATGATGTAAGAGATCACAAGGGTTAAGATCGAAATACTATTATAATATCTCCAAATAGATATTGCAAAATGCACTATTAGCAACAATATGAATATGAAGAAAATATTGAAATAATGAGGTCAAATGGGTTAATGCAAATGACAATGCATTTTTACTACATGCATCTTCCTCCTTGTTTATGTTTAGAGAACTAGAAAGTAGGAATACAAAATTACGTGTCTTATCTCTATCCTCCCATTTTTTCACCTTTGCATAATTTAACTTGTCATGACTATATAATTCACACAGTAAATTAATATTTTTGGAGTAAACCCTCGAATTGTATGTCATGCAAAATTTATAAGACTTCACCACCTAGTACTGGAGATGCTCTCAGGAAAAAGCTGCCTCTGCCCCGTAGGCCACAAAAATGTTTAAATGAGCTCAAAACCCTTATAACTGCTAAAAATGCCATGCAAAGTACCGTGTTACTATGGTATGTTAAAACTTACCAGGCTTTGGAAGGTTCCGGATTCCAAGACTGTCTGCTGTGTTGCCGGGCATTGTGCGTCCTGCCTACATACAGGAACAGCACGGAGATATGGTTCAGGATTTGGACAGGACTCTTGTGAATTCCTCCGTAGAAAGCTGCTGTAATTCACTTGGTTACTATGCAAGCTGTTGCTTGGAATCCGGTTTTTCTGCTTAAAAAAGGGATACCCATGAGCTGCAATGGCCATGTTCGCCGCTTTCTTTACAGGGGCCTGCTCTTGATCAGATTGCGAGGGAGAAGAGTGTTGGGACAGTGAAAGAGAATGCTCTTCTGGTTCTGACTCTATCTCATATACTCTTGAGTTGCTGATTCGTTTCCTTTTTGGATGTACATTTTCTGGCAAGACAACACCAACAATCCATCAAATTCAAGTTTGGTTTGAAAAATTGTTCAAAATAAAATTAAGAAAAACAAAATCTGAAAAGAACCCGAGATTTGTGATCTTGATACATGTATGATGAGTTAAAAAGCACAACCTGGACTACCCGGATTGGACCGGACTAGATTTTCAGGATATGATTGGATTGGATATAATGTGTTTGGTTTTATGCAGTATTAACTCCGTATTAAAGTACAAATAGTCCAATCCAGCTAATACTCTCACGTAAGACGGACTAATTTGGGGTAATTACACAACATTTTCACTATTTAGTACTGGTATTAGTATTAATAGTCCAGAACAACCAAACACAATATTAACTAATACCTACACTATATTCAGTCCAATCCCTGTAGTAATACTGCTAACCCTAAAAAACAAACGCGCCCTCTTACTAGGATTGGAAAAGTTCACACATAGAAATTAGTGAACCGATTCGTACCTGAAGCGACATCCAAACACTGCTTGGACCCTAATTCTAGCCCATGAGTTTCACTTCTCGTAAGCTCCCGATCATTTCCCAAAACATGCCTCTGTTCAAAAGAAACATAGTATATCATATGACAACTAAAATATTCAGGAGTAAAACAGTTTTTGCTTTGCCAGAGCAGTATTCTAGTACCTGATTAATCCTAGAATCTCCTGAAACTTTCCCTTTCTCTTGATTATTATGGCTCCCAAAAACTTTACACAACGAGATATTGTAACGCCCATTGGGATGCTCGGTCCCAAGTTGCAGAACAAGTAACTCGTTGACAGGATGTTCATCTTCTCCACACCTGAAATAATCATCCGAAAACATCATCGTATGACATCATTACAAGGAAGGAGGAAGTGAAAACCGTCTAACATGTTTTTTTCTCTATAACTTACCCTCCATAGATAACTACGTCTGTTTCTGCAACTATGGCTGTATGAGAAAATCTCCCTTGTGGCTTCTGTCCACGTATCTGATCTAGAAGAGTCCACGAACATGTACTCACATCAAGGAACCAAACATCATTGTAGTATTGCTTGTCTCCAACGCCGCCAATGATGAACACCTGAATTTGCAACGGAATTATCTTTCAGACAATGTTTATATAACTATGAGATCACATTTTTTTAGCCAGCCACAGAGAAAATTATATAACACTACTGTTTTAGGGGAGGCTGGAACTTGAGACCTCAATGAACTGCTTCAGGGCCCGCAATGCACAAAGGTGTATTATTTTCCCTAATTTAAGGTTCACGGTGCTACAATGATTACTTACCTTGGTTCCAATGCCGATAGAAGCATGTCCCGCTCTAACACCAGGTGAAGATCCTTTTACCTCCAACTAAAAATTTTAAAAGAAAACCAAAAAAAACATTTGGTCAAAGGTTGTCTGATAAATGAAAATAGAAAATAATATGGAAGAATGGGGATAAACTTCTCATACCCTAGCCCAAGTCATTGTGTCGACATCAAGCATATCGATTTTGCCTTCATATCTATCACCACAATCTCCACCATAGACGAAAACCTTGCTCCCTATAGCAACTGCGCTATGACTATCCCTAGGAGCCGGGACATAGCCCTTTACTTGAGGAGAAGCCCACCTCATGGCCTTAAGGTCTAGGACATGTAGATCATTCAGATAATTTGAATCGCCCTCGCCACTGCCTCCGAATATGACCAGCTTCTCATCACCAACTAGCGTGGCGGAGTGGCTTTCGCGTGGGGGCGGGGGCTGGCCTTTGCAACTAGGCTGAGTCCACACCCTTGACCTTAGGTCCAATATGTGGAGGTCATTCACCTTTTTTGTACCATTGGTGCCACCGAAAACTATCATCTGGTGACCAAAGAGTACCACGCTGTGGCTGTCTCTTGGACCTGGCCCTTGCCCTGTGGTCGCCAAAACGCTCCAAACCATTGTGTGGAGGTTTAGGACGATCACGTCGCTGAAATGTAGGCCTCCACAACATCCCTGAAACATGACAGAACATGGAAATGACAAGTTAATAAAACCCTAACTGGCTAACTCATGTTTATATGGAGGAGCTTTGAAGTCTGGAGTTGTATAATAATTCAAGCTACAGTGATTTGTTCTCACGGATGTTCCAGTTCATCACCCAAGTATGAGAGATACTGGCCTTGTTTGGACGAGTGAATGACATATTATTGGGGTGGAGTGTAGATTATTGGAATGAGTGATTGTGGTGAGGAGACGGAGTCTTTCCAAAAATCAACCATTCCATAATCTGCCATTCGCTCATCCAAACACCCGCATTTAAAAATACACTAATTTCTTTCAAAATAGAAAATATTCCAAGAGAATGAGGGATATTTCTTTCAAAATAGAAAATATTCCAAGAGAATGAGGGATATTGGCCTTGTTTGGATGAGCGAATGGCAGATTCATGGACTGTAGATTATAAGAATGAGTGGTTGTGGTGAGGAGAGACTCATTCCAATAATTTAACATCTCATATTCCGTCAAATCGCTCATCCAAACACCCCCATTAAAAATAAACTAACTTCTGTCAAAATTTAAATTATTCCAAGAAATAGAAAACCATATGCAAACAAGTTTGAGTGTAGTACTGTAGCTAGCACCCATTGTGTAGTACTGTAGTTACACATTCTTGAATAGTAAAGACTTTTAGCAATTTCCAAATTCATTGAATATTTTAATTTTCTATATGAACAATTTAGGGTTTCAAACATTGAACTGCCAAAATCATTCCACCTTCACATAAACATTTTTGAAGAAATAAATTAACTTATAGCAAGCATGTACATCAGTAGAAACCAATTACAGGGAAACCCAATAATGAGGAGGCCAAAGAATGAACTACTTTTGGCCAAAACTAAAAACCTCCAGTTGAAAATGGAGAACAAGATCATTTAACAAGAAAGCAACTACTCCTACTAGTTTATATGGACAAAGACAAAACTCAAACAATAATATGAGAACAAGACAGGGAGCAACCAAAAAGAAAACAGGAAAATACTAAGAAACCATTGAAGAAAGTGCATGTCCTCATAGCCAAAGATAACCATATCTACCACAGAACAATACAGAAAAAAAAAAAAAAAACACAATAATTTTTCACCAAAAAAAACTCTGAAACATGTATGGTATTAAATCATAAAGACAGAAAATATATACTTTTAAGAGAAGGAAGAAGAAGAAGACATACCCCAAAAACATACATGAGTCCATCAGAATAACAAGCAGAGTGCCCCCATCTCTCAGTAGGGTTAAAGCCCATGGATTTTGGGTAGAGCCACATTGCTTTCTTTGAAACTTCATAACCTCCTCCTCCTTCAGACCCCATAACCTCTCTCTCTCTCTCTCTCAGAGTCCAAGTTTAAGGAGCTAGGTTAAGACAAAGAAGCTCACTAATGAAGAAGATGAAAAGTGAGGATTGAGGAGGGGGTAGGAGGAGAAGATAGAGGAGGAGGAGGGTCAAAAGAGGAAGACATGAACAATGCAAGTGATATGTCAGCAGTCAGTGTCAAATAGACATGAAAAGATGGGCGCTTTCAAGTCCAAATCACTGTGGCAGCAACAATAAACACAAGGGTGTGGTGTGTTGTTAAAAAAGAGAGAGATCATTAAAAAAAAAAATCTCAATCTTTTTAGTGAGTGTACACTTATCTCTTGGACATATAAACACAGAGACAGTTATGGCACGTTTGGTTTTCCGGACTATCCGTACTGGACTGGACTGGACTAAATTTTCCAAATAGGATTGGACTGGATTAGCTGAGCTATAATTAATAATGTGTTTGGTTTTGTGCAGTATTAATTCAGTATTAAGGTACAAATAGTCCAATCCAGCTAATACCCTCATGTGAGAGGGTACTAATTTGGGGTATTAACCACAATCTTTTCACTATTTAGTACTGGTATTAAAATTAGTCCAGAACAACCAAACACAATATTAACTAATACCTGGACTATATTTAGTCCAATCCCAGCTAATACCGCTAATACTGAAAAACCAAACGTACCCTTAGAGGAAACAAGAAGTGATGTTTAAATCAAGCTCAAATCTTTCTTTATTTATTTATTCCCCTTCACCCCAAACAAAAGATCATTGTTTTATTTGCTACCCTTCACTTTTCCAATACTTTTTTGGTCTAATTGAGAATGATGAAGGGTGTGTTAAAAGGTGGGAGCATTGTTTGTGGATTTGTTTGGTTTGGTTTTGGTGTTTGATGGGGGTGGTGGGTGGTTTTAATTAGTTTTGCTTGGGATTGATGGAAAGAGTGGGAGTATTTTTTCACTAGAACCCAATTTTCAAGGTGATGTGGATCTAGAAATGAGTGTCTCTTCTCTAGGGTCTTTATGGGGGAGAAATTGTTGGACTCTGTGAATTCTTCTTTCTTTATCAAGTTTTTGGGGAAATGGTGTTTTGGTTTCTTGTTTCTATCAAAAGGCTGTGGGATTTTCTCGAAATTTGACATCTACTGTATCACTCAAAGTCTGTGTGCATGGGAGAAATGGCAACTTGGGGAAGATAAACTAACAATCCTCTTGTTACCCTTCCCAAAATATAAGGCCCTAAACTTGTAACTACAGTAGCAAAAAACCTAGCTAGGTTTGGACAAATATAAACCATACGAGGTAAAAAGGGTTTTGGCTAAATGAAGTTGAGTGCAGCTTCCATTTGGATTAGACTACGTTTGGCAAGTTTAAAAAATAATCAAAAAAATGCCTAACATGTTTCTTGATTTTATTTTTAAGAAGATTCGTTTAAAACAGGAATAAAGCTATTTCTTTTTCAAGAAAATCATTTGACTGTACAATTTCTATGTCTGTTTAAAAACAAAAACATGTTGAAAATAGCTTCTAAAAAAACAGCAATGTTTGTACTTTTTGGGGTATTTTTTTCTTTCTTTTTGTGGTTACAGACATTTCAATCCTTATTTAAAGCATAAAGTAGCAGATATTATAGTAAATTAATATTAAAAATAACAATATTGTCAAATGTGTTTTTGATTTTTAATACTCTTTTCGGCACATATAAACGTTTTTTTTGTTTTGTTTTTTTTTTTTTTTTTTTTTTTTTTTTTTTTTTTTTTTTTTGCATTTTTCTCCCACTATTTCATTTGTTTTAAACGGATATTGAAGAGGCTCTAGTGTAGATATTTTTTAATGACAAACTGGGAGATGGTACGACTTATAAGCACCTTATAATTCAATTTTGGATTATAAACTGGAGCTAAATCATAAATAGTGTTTGGTGTGGACATATAATTTGAAAAGTTGGATTTTTACTTATAAGTTGAATCTAGAGAAAGTTGATTATTTAAAGCTTTTTTAACTTTTGAACTTAAACATCTTTTTCACTGAACATACTTAATTTTTTTTGTTTGTCTTTTTTTATTGTAGACTTTTTTGACATAAATTAATAAGTAAATTTAAGAAATTTTGTCAAAAAAAAGTTTTTGTCTCGCTGACACTTTACATGCAGTATTGATTTTATCACTTATTGTCTTTGCATTTTGTAAAATTGTGACATTTAGGTCAAATTAACTAACACCGTTAAGTGAGTGGTATTTTATTATTTAAATACTTAAAAAAAGACAGCGTGGTCTTTTCCTATTTGTTTTTTCTTTTTCAGTTTTTCTCTCTCACAATTTTATTTATATATTTTCTTTTCTTGTCTTTTTATTTAACGGAAGTTAACGGTGTTATTAATTTGACCTAAATGTCACAATTTTACGAATTACAGAGATGATAAGTGGTAAACCAATACTACATGTAGCTAAGTTTCAGCGAGGAGAAACTGCGAGAGAAACGAAATTTTAAATTACAAATAAGACACACCAAATTGATCCAATATTAAGATTTTAGGTGCAGGCTTAACAGGTTCTAAACTCCGTGCATGTTTAGCATCCCTGTTTTTAATCACGTTTGATTAAACGCATTTGGAATGTTTTCTTTTTAAATGCATTTGGAATGTTTGCTTTTTTATCTGTTTAAAAACAAAAACATGCGGAAAAACAACTGTTTGAAAAAACAGAAAATGCGTTGTTCTTTTTGTATTTTTTTTCATACTATTAGTGTTTAAAGATATTTAAACTATGATTAGATGCTATTTAAAAAAAACTATTATTAGATGTAAAAATATCAAATATATATTGATATTGTCCGTTAAAGTGATATTCAAACGAATTAACAATAAAATTTAGTAATGTTGTCAAATGTTATTCTGATTTTAAACACTGTTTTTAAACAGATACCAACCAAGTTCAGAATTGTGATCCCCACCCATAATAGAGAGGGGTAGAGAGGGAGCCAGCTTTGGCATTCAAGACGTGGAAGTGAGAGTTGATGTAAAGAGGAAAGGAGGGAGTTGACAGCGGGGCACAGTTAAAGAGGGAGGAAAAAGGCGTAGAGCACACGCGACAAACACGGGAGGCGTTTTTGGGTAATTGGCGGTAGCAGATGGTACTCCCACTCCCACTCCAGTCCAGTCCCATTAGTGCATCGTTTCACGTGACCCACACAGAAACACAGACTCCCCCGAAAATCACTCCCTACAGTGACGTGTTATCATTTTTGGAGTTAATTCCATTTTAACCCCCTTGTGGTAAGGAGTGTGGGACAAAAGATCCACCACACAAGTCTAAATCATGTAAATGACCCCCTTTGGTTTGATTTATCTCCACCCCCCCCCCCGTCATGTTCTCTTTCTCATTTAATCTATGCTTTGTCTCTATCTTCCTCTACGTACGATAAAAAAAAATAAAAAAAAGAATCAAAAACTGCACGAAAAGGAAGAAGAATAAGGGAACCAAAAGGAATGAGAAAGACATGGCACTACTCCGCCACTAACGTCGCAATGTTTCTCCCATAAAAAAGATAAGAGAAAGAACGTGAAATCAGAGATAAAGAAAATGCAAATAATTATCCTTTAACCCTGCCTGTATCGATAAGTAGAAAAAATCCCCAAACATTGTAGTTATGCTGAGTGGTAACAAGGACTTACGTGGTTGTTTTGTCCCGATTATGCAAACTTATCAAGAAACATACCACTCCGTCCCATCTCTAACGCACCATTTGAACTTTTTTCACCCGTAAGTGAGTCACTTTAACCCGGTGATTTGGATAGCAAAACGATGTAATTTTGTAACAATTTTTTACGGTCTTCTAGAATAAGAGCTACTCTACAACACTACGAAAAAATTATCTAAAAATTACAAAGTTTTGCTATTCAAATCATCGGGTCAAAGTGACCCAGTGAATTGTGGTAAAAATCCAAATGGTGCAAGAGAGGTGGGACGGAGTGGTACATAGATCAAACCACATAACATCTTTCACATTATCTCAGACCTTAAGGGTCATTTACACCACACCCGTAGCTATGAGGGGTAACATGCAATTAATTTTTTGTTATAATTATTACCAACTTTTGAATTTACAAAAAGAATTGATTTCTCTCCGGAAAAGTAAATGTAAAAAGAAGTTGGACATGAAAGGAAAAGACAACTATCTTGTCGAGAGAAAACAAATAATAAAACACGCCCCATTTTGACAGGATTGATGTTATCACCATCAACATTATTAATCCCACGACGTCAAATGCGTACATTAGCAGTTCACTGTACACTACGACCAGTATGAGCTCAAGCTTACGTATTCCTCCTATTTCAACGAAGTTCATTTCCTTCTTCAGTTTATTACCCAGCACAGTGGTTCTTGTGTCCATGATTTAAAGTATCGTAGCTGAATGAAAACACATCCTGAAAATACACGCACGAAAGTAAAATAAAAAAATCGTTTGGGCATTTGCCTTGAGGTATCGAGTTCAAATCTTGAGTCAACTAAAAGGCAGTCTATTGGCCTTCTCAAATGCGAGTCTGTCAGTTCGGGTTTTATCAGGCTGGTTTGCTTCGCTAGTGTGGTTTGCAGGCTATTGTACTAGAGCGGGAGTTTATCCAGTGCGCATCTGAAGAGTAGTGGCTGCGGGTTCCCACATCATTAAAAAAAAAATTGTTTGATGTGTGTTTAAAACTACTGCCACATTTGTTTCTTCTCTTTTCGTCATTCTGACTTTTTAACTCGTATCTGGGTCACTTTGACTAAGTGATTTGAATCGCAATGTAACTTTTTAATAATTTTTTTACCTTATTATAGATCTACTTGTACTCTACAACACAATGAAAATTTTATCAAAAAATTGCATCATATTACTATCCAAATCACCGAGTGAAAGTGACCTAGTGAGAAAGGAAACAAGCTATTACTTCAAAATAAAAAAAATATGTTGTGTTCGTCATTTTTAATTTAAAATTTGTACTACCAAGCAAATCTATAACATTATCTATGAGCACACTATAGGAGGAGCGTATGGTTACAAAAACATTTAAACTAGGATCCTCCGAATGTCCAAAGTATCAGTTCAAATATAAAAATTGAGTAAATAAAATGACTTAAATCCAAGTCAATGAAATTAAATACGAATTCAATCAATTGGGGCTTGGAAGCTGAACCCAAACATAACCTTAAGCTTGGTTCGTCCATGATTCATGACCAAAGAAACATCACATGACGAACAGTACGACAAAACTGATGGAGAGAGAGGGGTTGGTACGGGGAGAATCTTACTAGGAAGGTGAAAACAAACAGCGTGACGGAGACGTTCCGTTGACCCCTACACGCAACCCGATTTGCAGCAGGTTCAACGTCCAAAATATTCAACAAATACCAGAATAATTTAAATTCTTAATCCTCACGTAAGAGAACTCTAATTTCCAAATTTTATTATTAGTGTAATTTTACAATTTCTTTAGCAATTTAATGACTGTGGAAGTTGATAAATCTCATTGATTATATTTTGTTAGTGTCGCATGGAGAAATTTTTTAGTGCTTCAAAAGAGCACCACGTGGTGCTTTACAACCAATTAAAGTGCAACACTTAAATACACCGCGAGTGATTGCACCACGCCCTTGGCTATTTGGCTCTCCAGTCTGTTTTACAGTTTTTTTTTTTTTCTTTTTTGCCCAGAAGTAAAACCTCATAGATATGAAATATACATCATAATCTCCGCAATGAAACCAAAAGAGCTACAATCCTGCAAGAGATACAAAGTAAGGAGGGGTCACGCGGCCCTCTAAGGACCAACATAAGCTAGACAAGCACAAAGCAAAAGACTGTTTTACAGGCTGAACATGATTGAGCCATATCGCAAGTCTTGTGACTAAAAAGAGAAATTTTAATTAATATATCATGTTCTTAGCTATTCTTGTGATTTCTTCTAATTTACTGTCTTAACAAGATGTTTTTATAAAAATATCATTTTTAGAGAATTCATTTACAGATCAAATTTCCAAGGATCTTACTAAAAAGTTGTTCTGGTAGACCTGTGTATCATCCAGTTTAAATTCTAAATATCGTATTTCTATATTTGAGGTGTGATCAAGTAGTTGCTTTACCAGGCCTGAGAATCCTAATACTGGGATGAACAGTACAGAACCATATGCCCAAGCTGAAATTTTCAACCAGATCTCAAATTCAAGAACAGTCAATTTCTGGATTTTCAAATTGTGCAGAGTCTCAGATTTTCAACTAGTTATCGAAATTTTGAAGGAATATCTTACCTCAAGCAAATCCAATGACAAAAACTAAGTCGACAGAAAATAATAATCATAGTAACATCCACTCAACACAACAGACAGTCGCAGTATAATAATTTGAAATCAACCAGAAAGCTCATAATAACAACAAAATCGAAGTAAATTGAGCCTAGAAGCCTGAAGAAAAAAGAGCTCTAACAAGCCGGAAGGAGTGGTTTTCCAAAGGTGTGACCCCAGTAACAAACAGATGATGAAACCATTGTGATTGTAATCGCATGAGAGGGGACAAAGGATGTACTGGTATTACTTTGCAATGTCCCCTACCAACCAGAGCAGCCAAGTGCGAAACCCTAACTAATCCTTGCACCAAATTCCACATTCTACGCCTTCATGGCACCACAGGGGATCGGGATAAATACCTAAACCTCTTGCCATTGAAGACACTATAGAGTATAGACAGTAGATGTCTCGAGAAGGAGCTACGAGAGTGGGCAATCAGATACATGTCTTCACTAGTGATTTACACGGAATTTCACGCACCAGCACCGTATGGTAGCTAACAATGTGGCACATGCACTATGGTAATTGACAGACAGCCCCCACACAATAATTATGATTTTACTAACATCGCGAACAAAACATTTTTCTATTTTACTGACATCGGGCACAACAATATGATAATGATCGTCGTTATCTTACTGTTGGTGCGCTCGATGTCAGTAGAATCAATACTGCAAGGGGGTTGTTTGTCTATTCTCATAATGCATTATGACACTCTCAGCGCACATACTGCATGGGTTATATGTGTCAATTGTTCTTAAAGATTTATACAAACAACCCCCGTTCTAGCTGCTCTGTATTCTGTTAAAATAATCAAACCTAGTTCACCAAGCAGTCGTTATTTAACATAAATGTTCAGCCAAATAACTGCCAGTGTCCTTCCAATAAATATACAAATGAATGTCCTGAATGTCGACGATTTGTCTAATTTTACCCATCCTACGTAATTTTGGTCTCTTTTCATGTCAACCAAAGGAAAAAAAGAACGAAAAGAAACTCAAACTACCCTAAACTGCTCTAACAGGTACCCCCTTGTACAATACTTATGCTAAATACAATCAACTAAGAGCCGCTATCAAACCGACATTCATTAATTTACAGTACCATATCTCTGAAAATTTCCATTCAAATCTTATGCTCATGTCCCGATAATCACAGCATCAAATCCTTTGGAAGTAATGAACCAACACCAAGTTTCTGCTAGAATGAAGATAATAAAAGCATTCATGATACTGATAACGAATTGATAGGTCCAAAAGCTGGAAAAATATTCACATGCCAAATTGGAACATGTACAGAAAGATGACAGAGTACAGACATGTGAAGGTATGCAGAGAATATTAAGTGACAGTTATTCAGTAGAGCTTAGGAAATCATGAAGAAGAATCATAGTTACTCACTGCTTGAGACTTGAAGTTCCGCAAGAGGTCGCCATAGACATTTCAAGCTATACCTTCGTGGCATCAGTATAATATAAAGGATCTTTTCTTCAGTCAGTATGTGTTAATATTAATACCTGTGCAGCTGTAACAGCAGGACACGAGTTATGCAACTCAAGTACTCATCATTCCAACAATAATACAGACTTGACCAGGGAGGTATAAGAAAGTATGATGTTTATTTACCAATAAGAATAAAAAATAGTAGCTATTACAATTGTACATCGACAGATTTCTTTGCGAGGAAGCATTCTCAGTGAATCCAGACATAACCTCGAATCATGGAGAGGATTTTTGCTTCAGTGCTAGCATAACTTAAGCACAGGTACCTAATCTTTCTACTAAATTGTGCAAAACAATTTCCAAAATGGTTTCCGATCTGACAACTTAAAAAAGTGACATACCTGTATGAATATTGAATAGTATTTTGATTAAAGAGACCATTTAACCAAACACATGGAGATTCTCCAATACGAAGAAAGGTACTAGTGTAGCTTGTTCAAATATGAGAGTTTTGAGTTTTGAGGTTTTGAATTTTATGTTAGCAGAAAAATGAGTGAAATGTAGGTCCTACAAATTTTGGGTTGAGGTTTACCAAACCTCTCTATCCAAGCAAGGCCAAAGACTGCTTGGTAATGTAGTCTTTGGCGTTGTTCTAAAATCTTGCTTTTTTCATATGCTAAAATCTTGCTTTTCTCATATGCTAAACTGTAACAACCCCTTCAGGTGTTCAAACACAACTTACGAAAGAAGGTTCTTATTTGTTTACAGGGGTAATTTCTTACAGAAAGAACCCAGAACCCATTATAACTACACATGGAATGGCAAAATTGAAGATGAATGAGGAATAAGTGGATCTGTTATAATTCTTTATCTAGCTCCAGAAACAATTCACAAAATTTAGGTTGACAGCGCTACGCGCACAGAAGGTGAGAAAGGTCAATTTGACATCATCCTGAAGTGATAAACATTTACCCATTCACATGGAGATGGAAAGAAAACGACATCGGTTTTGCACAGCTAATTTGGATTTCTTTTAACTAAAAAAGAGTTCGCTTATGCATGCTTACATATTAAAGAGCTTTAAATTAATATGAATTCGGATAGAACACTTACATATGGTTTCAGAACTCAGGCGAAAGAAAAGAGATTTCTCTGGGCATCAGTAGGATTTACCAACCATCGGCAGAACAACCAAGCTGCACCAACGACTGATAAAAGAGAGAGCATGGCAAGGAAACGGAAATGGGAGACGTCATTGGCAACTATTGCAACACCCAACATTAGAGACTCCGCCAGACTTGCAAAAGAAACCTCTGTTGTCCCAATAAGATTTGCTTTGGATTCTGGGATCCCAGTTTGGAGAATCTGGGCCCCTACGACATGATATGACATGTGTCCCAATCTTGAGAATACCTGGAAAAGGCGTGGATCTGTTTACATTTCTCCAAATTAAATACAAATTTTTAAATAAAAGCTGCTGCAATTAAGTTTCAAATGACAGAGACAGAGTGATGCATGCAAAAAATCAGAATAACTGAACTTGTGCAAGACAAACTCGAAATCAATTTCATTTAATACACAAAGGTACACCCATAAGACCCTAGAAGGGCAATATAGTTAGGTTTTGATTAATCAAGGTAGTAGACAAAATGCCGCATTAGCATTTCGGTGAGGTTGAATCACATTCTTATTGGTAATATTATCACGAACTTTATTAAAAAAAGAGCAGCTAAACTGGTTGAAGTGGGGTGACTTCACACCAAGCATTGAGCAAGCATTGTTCTTAGAAGAAAATGTAACACTGAAATCAAGCTTTTACTTTCAGCTGAAACTGTAGCAGGAGAATTTGCCTAGATGAGCTTTGAAGCTGTTGGGAAAGAAATTCCCCCAACTGAGAATCTCCAAAATCCAAAAGACAGGACTCCATGCACCTGTATCCGGTTCAACTATTATATGCTGCAAATAATTAATTGGTAATACACTTCTGCGTCAGAAAAAAGGGGAAAACGGAAAAGCAGTATGTTATACAGGAAACCAATATGGCAGGTTCTACATGAAAAAAAGTAAACTATTCTTTCAAACAACTTTTCCATGTTCTTAGGTCTTTTAAGTGTTTTGACTTTGATGTAAGTGTCAGCCTAAGAAGCACGGGTGCGGGGTGCTCGGGGATGCGGGTGCGGCATATTTCCGAACACTAGGGTGCTGTGCGTGTATGGCAAATATACGTGTGCATGAGTAGATAGACATAAAAAATGGTCCAAATTATATAAACCATGCACATTAACCATTCTACAATATAGATAGACATATCACATGTTCACCAGTCTTAAAAGACGGTCGTTCTTTTGGTTAAATTGTAAGTAGTCGTATTTCCGGAGATCTCTCAACTTAAGACTTAAACTGAGCTATAACTAACAATATAGTTAAAAAGGACCCGTGCTTCTTAGGTGTCAGCTTCCCTCGTATCTGCTCCTCAAGTACGCTAGTCCCAATTAACATTACTAAGACTTAAACTGAGCTATAAATGACTAAAATATAGTTCAAAGGACTAACTACTTATGTGCCCATCTATAGATTAAACGTTTGATAAGTGAGCAGATAAGAAGAATTATCGTTTACAGATTCATTCCTGACATCAAGTTGGGGCTACAGTGATGAGCAACCTAATTTTTGGAACAAATTTATAGTTTATCAGATTTAGTCAGCTGGAGACGTTTAATTGAGAGAGAGAGAGAGAGCTCTTACAACTAAACACAAGAAAAGAAGAAGAGGATTTTTCTGAGAAAGAGATCCACTCCAATACACAGCAACAGCAACTGTTAGAAGTGAAGCCTGTAATATCAATCCAACTGCTCCAGCCTGGTACGAAAACACATTGGGAGGAACATATGACTAAAAAAAATTTGACCATCAAAGATTAATAACTTAATTTGTATCTACATAGTACAAACCTTCAAAATACCCAATCGCTTGACCATTTTTGCAGATATGAATGTTGCAGCAACGCCCATGACAGCACATAACCCACTAAACCCCCCAATAATTAATGGATTCAAACCTGAAACAATCAGTACTATCTTATCACTGATCCATACTCCAGTTTTCATGGAATATATACATAAAAGTACTCCATAGTTACAAAAATAGAAAACCAGAGGTACAGTCACATCAAAAAAGAAAAAGTCTCTCCGGCTTTGACTTTCATTTCAAGGGTTGATGCAAGAAGGAAATTAAGATGTGGAGCAAAAAAGAAGACGATATTGATCTTCACCAATATGTGGCAATAAGAAAAGAAAGAAACAGTTTCAACACAATTTTCTTGTTTTATAGAGCAACTGTAACAATGATAATGTTAACCATAGGAGAACTTTTCAGGGGGAAATTCCAGAAAAGTGAACTACCCAAATACACATCATAAGTGGGCAGGGGAAGACAAAAGAATATAGGCATCGAACCCTATTTGCTAATGACAGACACTAAATAGAAGGTACTTTCAAGAGCAGTGTTGGGTATCATGTGTGAGCAGTTTGTCCCACATCGGGATGGTGGACATAATGTCTTAAGTTAATATAGTGTGATTTGGGCCCTAACTCATAAGGTTGACCTTTTGGGTAAATGGGTGTCCCAAATCATACTATAGTGCTCCTCTCTCGCGGTGCTTAATCTCCCTACAAGCAGACCTGTGTTTGAACAGACAGAAGATTTCTTTCAGGATCTGTGACTACATTCTGTAGCTCATATTCTAGGACTGAAATCTTAATATAGCTCCACTTTGGATGTTCTATCATCTATGTTCCCCTGAAGTCAAAACCAAGATAGTACTACATATTTGCCAATTTTCAAAGACTTGTTGAATATTTGCTTGTTGTCTCATCAGTGGTGAGATTGAAATATTTTCATGTTAACATATATGTTGACTTGTAACTATTAACTTTCCTTTGTAGCACAGTCCTAAAATACAATAAAAAACTAAGCAGGAAACCACTGTTAAAAGTGGACTTCATGCATCTGTCCCCGAATAACAGCACCCTTTCGGTGAATTTTATTGGGTACCTGACAGTGTCACCCCCTGAGTATTGACAAATCGCACTGATCCCGGCATTATTTGAAAAATGACACTACCCCCTTCATAACTAACAGACACTAATGCCGCTATTTAAAAGAAAAATTAGACCCCCACTGTTAAAAAAATGACAACAACACTCTTTCTTTACCTTCCCGACAACTGTACACCCAAATCCATTTTTTTCCCTTCTTCTTAAAGCCTTAGCCCCCTGCTCCATTGTCACCGCCTCCGCCTCAACCTCCGTTACCACCAACACTAAATTCAAGATCATCAGCACCACCGATCTCTCTCTCCTCCCCTCTGCCTTCTTCATTGGACTACCCAAACACCACTGCCAGTAGACATGATCACCAATCTCTCTGCTTACCTACACCAATTCGGACTTATATTGCTGAAATTGAGTCACCAACTGCCATCTAAGATCTGAGGTTACCGCGAGCATGATATCATATCAGTGAAATTTATACCCATCTGGAGAAACTTGGCAATTATGATAAATCAATAATGTAAAGCAAGTTTGTTTTATCTTCGTTAGAAAAAACTGACACACTAAAATCAGAAGTCAAGTAGATGCAATTTCGGAAGTCTGGACCATACCACGCTGTGTTAAGAATGCCGTCATCAACCCACTAGGAGCAAGAACGACATTGAAGCAAAGAAGGACATAGGCTAGGCTTGCAGGGAGAACAGGCTGCTGCATGTACTCAATCCACCCATGCTTGATAGCATCAACACTCATCCCCACTGATAATGAATAGGATGGTTTAGTTCATGATGTAAAAGAAAGAACAAACCTAACAATAATATGCAAATGACAAACCTATATTCTTAGCATCCAGCTCGAATGAATTTCCAGGACATGTTTGTTGACATTTAGCACGGTCAAGAACTCCTTTAGAAAGATGGTTGGTTAACCACGAGAGGATAACCTAAGGAGCACAGCAAGAATGTACAGATGATAATGATATAACCAAAAATAGGAAAAATCAATGGAGAGAGAGAGAGAGAAAATCAATGGAGAGAGAGAGAGAGAGAGAGAGAGAGAGAGAGAGAGAGAGTACCACAACAGGAACTGCCCATATCATGAAACCAGCAGCGAGCTTCAAGCAGGTAACTGGATCATATTTAGACAGAAAAATTCCAAACAGTGATGCTCCAGAGATCTACACGTGTATGGAGATAAAGTTTGTATTAGTATGAGTTTTTCAGTCCGGATTACATTGATCCATTATTTTTGGAGAAAACTACTCGGCATTTGAAATCCTTCACTATATGGTAGCACCTAACCCTAACTTCGTCTTAATGTACACCTGGAATACTATTATTCAATCCGTCTAACCCCGGAAAAGAAGCTCGGTCAGAGATTCCACTTATGAGAACATAACCAATATTTTCCGGTTCAGATATAAAATACAAGATTATCACTAGCTCAATAACATATTTACTTCACGCCATTGCGACAACAGTGTTTCTTGTAGCATCAACATAAACACACATCATATATGTGAGAATAGCACCAAGATAGAACAAACAAATGAACTTGTCAACTGGCTCTATGATAAGGCCTTCTTAGTATTAGAACAACCTCGCACAGAAGATCAATTCGACTTAGAACAGCATTTGCTTGAGCAAGAGCAATGGGGCGATTGGTTCCAGCTAGCTGCACATAATAAAAACCTAAATGAGGAAATTAGTCAGCTGGTAAATAGAAACCTGAAAATATCCACAGGATTAAGAAATCATAAACATAAGATCTACCAGTACAACCCAGTCACGCTCCACTGCCACACCTAAGGCCAAACCACATAACCTTTCCACAGCCCCAGCCAATACTAAAGCAACAAACCACGGATGAGGAATTATGGATGATCCAAAGGAAGGATGAACAGTATGGGCGTGAATTATCATTCCGACTGATAAAAGCTGTGCGGCTGCCTGAAAGAAAAGTTAATATTAGACGAAAGCTTAGGTGAACATTATCCAAGGTTTTAGCAACAACAGCGACTGTGGAGGCAGAGCATTTTCATGTAGCATGCCAAATCTGACAGTGGCCAAATTAGATTTGCTCAGTAGAGTTTTCTTTGCGAATTTCACCGAAAACTAATCATAAAAAAAGGACAAATGACATTAAACATATATGCAGTTTGACAGTTGTGACTTTAAACATCCAGCAGTTTCAATTTCATAGAAAAACCCTATGCACTTTTCATTTTAAGACAAATAACCTCCAATTGTTAACATGGTTACATTAATTTACGAAAGTTACTGCAATACCCATCACGAGAAGGGTATTACGGCCCATCAAGTGAGCTCACGTGATGGGTATTACAGTAAATTTTGTTAATTTAATCCATTCATGTTAACGATTGGAGGTTACTTGTCTCGAAATGAAAAGTGCGGGGGTTTTTTCTGTGAAATTGAAAGTGCTAAAGGTTTAGGGTCACAAGTGTCAAACTGCATATAGGTTTAGTGTCATTTGTCCAACAAAATACCTTATTTTCTAGGGATTCACATACAGTGCTTTTGTATGTTTTCGTTGGTTTTAGAAATCACACAATGTACTGATGATATTATTTCTAGACTATTCAAATTGGTCGTAAGTCCGTAGGAAGCACGGATGCTTCTGGAAGACTGCACATCCACACCTGGGGGCAGCGGGGGTGCTTCTAGGTGAGTCGGGTTTGGCGAGGTCATTTCGTAATTTCTGAAGTTTTCCAGTTGGGGCCTGCTATAATACCAAAAAATGTAACTGAGAAAATTTACGTATTTTGTTACGAACTCTAGCAGACCAAGAGGAGAGAGATCCGGTTTCATGATCTATCTGGGTGGCTCTGCTATGTCTTGGAGCTCCAAGAAGCAACGCACTGTTGCCCGCCATCTGGCGGTTGCTGTGCCTCGGCTGAGCTCCGCTGGCAGTGTTCTCTTCTCTCTGAGCTTGGGGTTAGTCTCTCATCTTCTCCCGTCATTTACTGTGATAATGTTGGCACTACATATCACTGCGCCAATCCGGTTTTTCATTTGCTAAGCATATCGCTTTGGACTTTCACTTTGTTCGCGAGCAAGTACGGACTGGCACCCTTCGCGTCTCTCATGTTTCCTTGGCCGACAGCTTGCGGACTGTCTTACCAGGCGCTCTCGCGGACTCCGTTCATTGCTCTTCGTTCCAAGATTGGAGTCTCCTCACGATCCTCCATCTTGCGGGGGTGTTTAGGCAATACATAGTATCTATGTTAGTCTTTTACAGTTTCATCCCTGCCTTGTAATCTATAGATACTTGGTCTGAGGTTGAATAAAATCATCAAAGAAGTTTACGCCAAAACCTAAATGTTATCAGCAGTAGATAACCTCTTGTTAGAGTACCAGGGTTTGCTTGAGTTGGAAACTCGATTAGATATAGCAGTACAAGAATTCTAATGTGTCTTTGTGACTTGTAAGCACGTGATGTATTATCTAATTTTGTAAATGGTAAATGAATAGTTTGATAAAATCAATGCCTTACAACTAATTTAAATTATATAAATAAAGAAAGCTGCACCCGAGCGGCTGCACCCTACTTTTTAGAAGTGGCAATTGATGCACCTGCGCTGGTCCTTCATAGTATAGGTAAATGAAAAGCATGAACATGATTTTACTTTTTCTTTTCTCCAAGAATATATCATATGCTACAGAAATTGTATTCCATCTCTATAGGTAAATTGGAAATCAAGTTTGATTCCCAAGACACCTGTTCTCATGTCCTGTCCACCAAAATTACTTAAAACAAATAGCCAAAGCAGCTTAGAAGTTAAATCATTAGCTGTATGGTTTTATTTTTTTCATGTAAGGATTTGCTACCATACATATCTTTTACTGCTGTTAGGATACAGAGTATCTGCCTTTTGGTTTGACTTCTTCAGATTCATTATATGAACATCATATGTTGTTGTTCTTGTTGTTGTTATTAAGTTTACTTTACTGCTGTGTGAAGGATGTTCTGCAGATCTGGACGAAACGGTGTGTTTGGGGCAGGGTAAAGCTCGGGAAAGAGGAATGAAAGAAGTACAGAGGAGATGGGGGATGAGAAGAAGTTGATTGCTCAGAGAGAGAGAGAGAGAAGGTGGGCGCGTACTCGCGGGAGGGTGGCCGCATACTCTCGGGAGAGAGGCTGGGCCTTAGGCTAAATCCATCTTAGCCTCTCGGGCGTATGGGAGGCAACCATCACGGGAGACGATTAACTCAATCCTTATAGGACGTGACAGCTGTCGTCAACACATGATCCAAACCCGGGCCCACCTGCCTCCAGCACAAACCTTCCTATCTTAAGGTACCTGTGAGCTTCTCTCTCTAAACAACCAGGCTGAGACCTGGCGCGGGCATCTCGGCGGACCTTACTCTAGCCTCCACTCCACTAGACTTCCCCGGTCCTGTGTGTGCGCGGCATGGCTGCGTGGCTCGCACCGCGCCGTGTAACTAGCCCCCGATGGCCAGTGGACCATCTACCTGATAGTGGTTAGTCCTGACTCCTGACAAAGGGTGAGTGGATGTGATCCCCTGCTTCGCGAACTCCACATGGCACAATGCTATTGACGGTACCCTGTTAACGTGGGGCACCCAAATCCAAGTATCTACAATTGCCTTGCACCGTCACCCTCTTTCTTTATACTATCAGGTTTTTTCACTATAATTGTCCTATAAAGTAAAGCTGTCACATAAGAGACATGACTGGGAATTGGATCTAAAGAATAAGGTAGATGATTAAACTGATGTGTTGCTGTATCAGCTATTACCAGTTTGCAGGGAATTGGGCCACTTTAAAAAGATTCACATTACTTAATCCAATGGGTAACTAGTATGTAGGAAAGAGTTACCTGGACAACATTCAAACAGTTATAAGCAGGTACACGAGGGAAATAGTCCATCAGTTTACCCACCAAAGGGCCTCCAATGATAACTGCAATCTGTGAGATAGAACTTGTCAGATAGAAATCCTTTTGTCTTTTATAGGTATATTTATCTCAGTGGATTGATTGTAACCTTCGTGAAGAAACCCATAACAGCCACAGGAAGAAGGCTGGGATGAAGCAAAGCAATAGCAGCAGGCCATGCAAAAGTCCAAAGTTGTTCCACTAGATTGCCGGCAATGCAACTAGCATACAAGGCTGATTGAAATTGGAACACCAGAATTAAAAAGTGCAACATGACCTCAAATCAGCCATATGTGGTGTATGGTTAAAAGTAATTTAAATTCGTCCTGATAATCAAGAATTGAAGTAATCAACACCCAACCCTAGAGAATCGACAGACTAACAATAACATATGACAAAACATTTCTTTAGCTATAAGAGAAATACCATCTTCTAGTGTAGATGTCATGAAAATTTGTTCTTTGGTTAAAAACGAGTCCACAGAACTCAATGAAACATTTGGGAGCCGTATTACGTAGATGTAACAACAGGCATACAACCCGGATCCAAGACTTTGTTGCAGTGGGGCTAAAATGATAATTTCAAACAAAAAAAGTATAAAATTTAAATTTTATATAGTTGAGTTGGGGGGGGGGGGGTGGCTATAGTGTAATATTTATAGGGTTAAACTGACAAAATAATAAAAACAATGGTGAACATTTGAATTTTGAAAAGTTGAGTGGGGCCTATAGCCCCCACTACTCACAATGTAGCTCCGCCCTTGACCAAAACAATACTTGAAATCAGCTCAAGAAATACAATAACACATAAAACCAGAGGATATACAGTATATTTAGCTATAAGAACATAGGTCTTCATTTGAAAGGAGATGTTACTTTATCCTAATCTACCAGGTCATATTCACAAGCTTGTAAGTAATTAAATTCAACATTGTAAATTTGTTATCAACGGGCACCTCATATTCCTAAAATCTA
Source organism: Linanthus parryae (assembly GCA_023055425.1). Taxonomy (NCBI): domain Eukaryota; kingdom Viridiplantae; phylum Streptophyta; class Magnoliopsida; order Ericales; family Polemoniaceae; genus Linanthus; species Linanthus parryae. Next base: position 9,667,368 of record JALGPY010000002.1, read on the forward strand.
AAATTCTACACCGAAATTCCCATTGCATGGGTAGAAAATTGGACACCATAGAAATTTTAATTCACCTAAATACGATTATTCCTGCTATGAAAATACAATTTATTCATTCATCGTACAACTAAAGTTGATTTAGTTCCATGATATTATTTTCTTTACATCGTTTGAGACTCAAGGGAGTTTAACCTAACCATACAATCCGGCAGGATGGGCAGGAGTTGCTGAAATGGCATCCTGTTCCTCCTCCGACAGTACCTGAAAAAGGAACGATTCTATGATGCCGGTCCAAAAAGCAATAGTCTTTCAGGTAAAAGAATATTGGTCGAGAAAAGAGTTTATAGGCTACAATACATATAGTCTTACCGGCAAAGTAGTGAGAAGAGCATCAACATAGCTGTCTTCGGCCAGCAGTGTCAAGGATTCAGTCTCAAGGATGTTAGTTTTGAGATGAAGTATTGGGACTGGACCAACAGCAGCAGCTGAAAATTCTTCTTGAACTTCTTGCGCAGTGCCAACAAGATCAAGTACTTCGGTGTTAGTGATTGAACATCCACAAGTTAATTTGTTCAGCCTGAAAGCAAAATCACACAGCATCAGCCAACAAATTCATACAAAAAAAATCAAATCTCACCCATTCTAATTTAGTTCTGAAGAAAAGACGAAAAATCACTTAACAATACTGACTTTGATCAAAGTGGCAAAATTAAACTAGCATCATTCATCACCCAATCTTATGTTCCTTGCAGTTGGATCAAATTGATTGTTAGAATTGAATCTGGGTTGCCATTTCTGACCATATCGAGATGGGTTGTTGACATGAAGAGCTTGGGTGACATTCAACTATCACTGAATTATGGACAATGCTGAATTATGTCAAGCCTTCATTCCATAGAGATATACCTCTTCATCTTAACATTCATTGTATTAATCTGAAATGGACTCTGACCAAAGCGCTGACTCGAAGGGGAGTAAATACATTCAAAACAACGCACTGTTAACCCCTTTTACGAAACTGCAGGAGAATTTACGTTGAGTTAGATAGAAAAGGGAAGATCGGTGTCAAGGTAAAGTGTTGGTTTCCGAGAGTACATTGAGGTTTCAGATGTTCAAGTACTGAGCCGAAATGTACCATTCTTTTCACTAGAGTCATGGTGTTCAAGTTGTTTGAGTTTTTTCATTGCATAATACCACTAACTTTTCTAAATGATTGTATAGTTATCTGAAATTTGTATAATTGCTTCTGTTTGAACACCTGGTGACACATTCTTGAACACACTTAGAAGAAAACCAAGTTGTATAATTGCTTTCACTTAAACTCCTAGTGATCCGTATACCTTCACATTTTACATGGGTAAAAGCCATACTTGTCGAGGAAGATACATTTAGAGAATCAGGCATAATCATCCATTAAATCGTCTTATTTCAGTTTGGCAACTCAATAGCTAAGAATGTAATACTACCTCTGCTTCTTCTCTTTCAACTTAGGCTGACTTTTTTTCCCGTAACTGGGTCACTTTGATTCGGTGATTTGGATAGCACAACGATGTATTTTTTGGCAATTTTTTCATAGTATTGTAGAGTAAGGTTTACTCTACAAGATCATGCAAAAATTACCAAATTTGTTTACTTTTTTTGCTAACCAAATCACCGGATCAAAGTGACCCAGTGAATAGTGTCATAAAGTGAAGTAAGCTGTAAGAGAAGAAACAGATGTAGTAATACAGAAAGCTCCAATAAGTGATTGCTTGATTCCAATTGAACCCTTTACCCTCCCTTAGCCCCCAACAGCAGCTTAAGTGGTATTACTTGACCAAAAATCAAATATAAAACTTATATATAAACAGTTTCATGATTTGCGGGCATTAAGAATCATAGTGTTCCAACTCAAAACCAATTGGCAATGTGTGATGTAGACCGGAATCTTAATTAACCACACCTACTAGTTCCCAAATGTCAACAAGCGCGTGCCTAACAAATTTTGTTTTCTATCCCATGGTTCCGTCTCAAAAACCAATTGACTATCCAGGAATCAAACCAATATACACAGGCTCCCCTCAAAACCAATTAACAGTGAGAGCCAAAATGACCTAATTAAGCACATAAACCATCCACAAACTGTCAAATCTCCAATCTGGAACAACAAGGGGTTCACAACAGCAGGTTGTGCCTCTTCACATTCAAACCTCTCTCAACCACAACCAAATTCACAAAATCTAAAGTTCTAAAGCAATAAGTTCTAAAGCAATAACGAAAAGCAACTCTAGAACTTCGAATTACTTAAATTGGCTCTACAAGGGAATGAAAAAGAGAAATTGAGGGATTACCTAGCCGGTTTAACGCGGCAATTCAATTTCAACCGAGGGCTAGCCGAGAAGCGAAGTCGCAGTGGATAAACCGCCGACGACTGAGACGTGGACGGAGACGAAGTGCAGCAATTAGGTTGTCCAAGCCGCGAGAGGCTCACCATCGCCGAAGCCATGGCCGGTCACGATTATGCTCCGACGAACCTCTAACCTAGCTTCTTCGCAACTCATGCAGGTAAACGATTGAATCGATTTGCAGTGCGATAACCACACACACACAGAGAGAGAGAGAGAGAGTGTGTGTGTGTGTGTGTGTGTGTGGATTCAATGAACAGTGTTGTCCATGACTGATTGATCGGAGTTCTGAAGATTCTGAGGACGAATTTTGCCGTAGAGATAAGAGAAAAAAAGGAGCGTTGTTATTGAGACGATGAAGATTAAAGCCTTATCCGTTTTGAATTCGCCGGAGATGACGGAGAATTCGGGACTGGAATGTTGGGGCCCACCTACTGCTTACTTGTCTCGTTCCGGTCCAGTTGAAAGTGGGCGTTACCGTGACGCGGATATCAATCGAATGCGTAAAATAGGGGCGAGAACTCGGAATATGAGAAGTATGAGGGCACTTTTGAGAATTTTCGAAACTTTTGAGAACCGGATACGGAAACTAGGAACATCTAAGCTCGGCCCACGAGAGTATGCGTGCCGAGCCCAGGTCTTAGATTGGTTGAGCCTAAACACTAAACAGTAAACATACCCATTTATAAGTTGTCTCTATGTTAGGCCATTAATTTTACTAACACATAATTTTAGTAGTAAAACTTCAATTTCAAGGAGATATTTTTTTTTGGCTCTAAGATCAAATGATGTGAATTTGCTCTAACCATACAACATAGGACACGTCAGGAGGAAAGAGAATGAGTAACAGACAAAAAAAATGGATTCTTACATGTTCTAGCGTGTCCTGTGATGTATTTATTAGAACACCATGTCATATTTGTTCTTGGGCTGTCTTGACAAAGATGAGTGCTAGCTCGAGTGGTAGAAAGTTTAAAATTCCCTGCATGAGATCCTGAGTTTGAACCAAGTAGACGGCAAACATACAAGTCTAAAAGAAGAAATAGAGATTGTGCCATGCATAATTGGGTCGTGTTGGACCGTTCTTAAACTGGTCATGGGCCATGTTGTGCCCTTAGACTAGTTGTGCCATGTCCCACAAAATCTCGCCCCGACAATGCTCGCCAAGGCAGCCTTGCAGTGCTCGTACCGATGAGTAGTGTGTGTAAGTAAATAATTTTATTACTGTTGTTTATTTTGAATTAACAATGATTGCACTGTGCGTGATGAGACACTCTCTTGCTGCCAATGATGTATGGTTGGGCCACTGAATTCCTTCTCATGAATTTATTAGGGTTATATCTGTTCAGGCAAAGGATGTCGAAAGGATTATGCCGACTTGTACTAAAGTTATCTGTCAATGAAAATATTAATTTCACAATAAAAATAAGACATGCTCTTATACGGATGCTAGACAATTACGTCCAGACAGTTTCTTTCTATGATTTTCTCCAGTTATTTGAAGAGATGATTTGACCAGTGGAACAATACAAGAATTTGTCAATCAACACATAGTGTTGCAAATTTACAATAATACACAAGTTTATGGAATATCGAGAAGTTCTCGAACCAACTGTTAAAATACTTTGATAGTAGAAGCCTTCTTTGCAATTAAGTTTCAGTGTTAATTTTAAAATAAAATGATACATTAGTGGAACGGTACCGTTTCTGATGATGTGTCCGGTTGTGGTTATTGCCAAAGTTCTATCTTATATGTGGCAAGTGATGATTCATTGGTTAATAACTATTTTTCGTTTTCTCTTCTTTTCCACCCGTAATATCTCTAGGGCCTCGTTTGGGTAGAGGATATGGTATGCAGGGATAAGGCGTATGCTAGGATATGAGCAAGGATATGAATGCTGTCTGATAAGCCCTGATAAGATATGCTGGTTGTCCGTGTTTGGGTGCTGTCGGATATGATGCAGGATATCAAGCAGGATATGTGCCAAAATGACTGTAATACCATCAGTGTTGTTATTTTGTATAACAGATTGTATATTTCAAATTGATGAGAAAATATGTATACAAAATGTATCAGTATTTATGTTTATATTTGAACACTCTTTTTTCTATATAATAGCCAAAAGGTATACAAAATGTATATTAATACGCGAAATAAAATTGTAATAACATGCAAACATAGCAAAATATTCATGGATACAACAATGTCATAGCAAAATATAAATTATAAATTACTAGCACTTATTCGCATATTGGCATGGTGTTGCAAAACCTACAATAAACAAATTAAATTAAACCAACGGAATTTCAACAAACACGGTAAAATGTCTTCTATTTATTTCAACCACATACTCAAATAAAGTTATGCAACCCCAAAATAATAGTTATCAAACCCATGGGGACCTCCTCCAAATAAAGATATCAAAACATTGAGCTAGTTCACATAGTTATACAATCCCGAAATAAAGTTACCAACTTAAGGAATCATAGTAAAACCCCACAAATGCCAAACATTATCAGTCATTCTTTAGCAAGATTTTGATAAACTCAAGTTCACGTCGCTGCTCTCTCCCTCTCCCGGTCGCCGCTGTGTGACAATGAGAGGGAAAGAGGGACGTGAAACGTGAAATAAATGATAGGGTTTGGGGATAAGGTTAGGAAATTAGATAGTTTGTGGGGGTATTTTTGCCAACTTACTAGCATCCTAATGTGTTATATTCTCTTATCCGAGCTTATACCTCCATGTTGGTGGTATAAAATTTGTTCATTAAAAGCTCCATCAGCATAAGGAAACATAACTTATCCCCTCTCTTATCCGGCACCCAAACACTTGATAAAAAAAAGAAAATGTATAACTTATCTTATGCTCCCTCCTTATCCTCTACCCAAAGGAGGCCTAGTTGTAGAGATAAGTATTGTTAGTTGTGAATGTTGTCCTCAGTTCAATTCAATTGAAGTTTTGCTCTGTTTCTGCGTTTCAATGCCGTTTCAGTGCTAGCCTTTCGTCTGCTTGAAAGGCTTGGACATAAAGCACAAAACAAATATTAGACGGGGCCCAGGACCGTCTCTATCATTAGGCCAACTTACGGCTTGCCTAGGGCCCCAATAACGGGAGGGCCTCGATTTTTGAATAAATATTAAGATTACATAATTAAATTCACATACATAAAGTTTGATTCACACGTTTCTTTGACAAAATTATATTGAATTACAATCAAATATATTCTGTAAGTAACAAACGGAATTTCTTAAAATAATTTGTGATTATGACATGAATATTTTTCTTATACAAAGAGGGCCCAGGAGTTGGAATTGCCTAGGGCCTTCGGAAACCTAAAGACGACCCTGACGTCGGGGCCTAAAGTCTAGTACTATTGAAAGTTTGAAACTAAGAAAGTTACGTAACGTAGAAAGAAAAGAGTTTTTGGTCCCTTATTGCACATGTAAACTACACTATCTAGTCCATCATCGCTCAGAATAGGATATTCATGGTTGTTTCGCGAGCCATCCATCTTGGTCGATGAAATTCTCTCTGGAGAACTGTGCCAAATCTGAGTTGTCGACCTGCGTCTTCGCCCAACTAACCCGTTTAGAGGTATCAGCTCCTAGTCCCGAACAATTCGCTTCGGCATACATAAAATTATTCCTGTATTAAGAAAAGAAAAACAGTAATGAGTATTTATTTGATGTACTAGATTGCAAGAAACGACCATATAATTAAGGGAACAAAGTGAAAGCAAGCAATAACATTGAGGTCGAAGGGTCAACAGAGTTATGACCGAACTGATCACCTGGGGACCAAAGTGACCTGTTTATGACCCAGGGGCGGATCCAACAATTCGTATGCATTCTTTGGAAGGAATGTAAAAAATCTAACCAAAACATAGATAAAAATTATAATTTTCAAAAGTGGAGTGGTGATATAATTAACCATGTAGCTCCGCCATTCACCATATACGTACACAGACCTGAAGCCGTCAGACAGCAAACCGCGATCTGCATTTCCTCTTATTTTTTAACCTTTCTAAATGGATGCAACTTAATCTTGATGGACCATTTTGACAACTAACAAAAACTTTAGACGCATTAATGAGATTTTTTTGCTTAATGAAGGGGAGAAACACTTACTCATAGCCCTTGTGATTCCATGCATCCCATCCAAGGGGGTTCACCACGTTCTCCATATTTGTTCCGTAAAACAATACTCTGGAATAAGGACCATATGCTCTTCCCAGATAAGATTCACCGCTACCTGTAATAGACCCTCTAATAAACACGAACCCATCCGAGTCCGAATCTGATTGCCTTCCTTGAGCCGTTATGTAACCATTTGGCGGAGATAACAACCCCGCCGTCACATTTATCAAACAATCCTGTGCCAAGAAAACACGCGATATTATGAATTAATGACGTACGTTCGTGTACTTGACACTTGATTGATCACCAAATGTAGCGTCCGTGTTATGTTAATTATTACCTCAAAGATAGCTTGACCTCTGCCCCATATGAAGTCGACCGCGCCCTCAATGTAGCTAGAATTGTAATAGTGACGACCTCGTACCGCCCAAATAGTGTCTTGAAAACCAACAAATGAACAATTGTGAAACGCAGTTTTATCCCCGTAAACTTTAACCGCCAATGCTTGATGGATCTCGCTACCTACCGAATACGGTACGTTGTATGAATTCTGCTTTTTTTGACAGAGATTTAATTTTTCATTAGTAGAGCTAATTACCATAGAGAGAGATGCATGCCAGCTTTATAAGGTTAGTAAAAGTGTGTATTTTTTGGGGTAAAGAAATCTCTTATTGGCTTCATTCAGGTCAGATTAATTTACTGAAAAAAGTTTTTTTTTAGAATTATTTACTGAAAATAGTTTCGGTACTCCTTGATTTATCGTCACTAATTAGAGATAGTGTATAGTAAAGTTCCCCTAAATTTGGGAGAAAAATGTCTACATTGTCTACATATAAACACTTTTTATTTAGTTAAATTTCATTATGCATTCTTTATCTTTTGCACACACTGCAACATTATGTGACACGCGAGTTAGTTTCAAACTTGTTTTCGTGCGACTAACGCACAATATCATCAGTATTCGCTATGTTCATAAACTTCGTTGCTACAAGTGAAATGCATGCAGCAGAAAAAGGTCCAAATTTTTTTTTTACGTGTTGTGAGCTCAATAGTTATTTTTTCTTTTTTTTCCCGATAAATCTAAAAAATGCGAGTACACACTCTATCACCTGGAAAGTGATTCCTCTGGCCACAAAATTGTCTGCAGAAACGCTGAACGTGGAACTGCTATCAGTCTGTTGATGATCACCCCACGTAATCGTTGTTTGGGTAGCGCCACTCCCTTCAAGAAAAATGAACTGTTTGTCCTGTGGAATCGTCACCTTTTCCCTGAAATAAATAAACCACGAACTATGAATGAGGAAAAAAAGAAAGACAAGCCAAACACAGTCCAAGTTAGAGTAGATGAAGAGTCACATACCTGTAGATGCCAGGATTGATATGGATTTTGTACCACTGAGAATTCCCGGACGGAACAGCGTCGATCGCAGCTTGGATAGAAGTGAAATTCTCTTTGTTTGATTGATCAACAATGCTAGTCTGTGAAATATTGGCTGCTGAGTGAACCAAAGAGACCAAGAAGATTAGGAAGAAGAGGGTCATGAGTGACGTTAATGGTGTTTGAATCTTCACCATCATCTTCTTCTTCTTCTTCTTCTCTTTTTTTGTGGGTTTTTCTTTGAATTGAGTCTAAATAGTTAGGGTTTATTCATTAACCATCGACTATGGTGGTGGATTTATGATTTGTGTATAAACGTATGTAGACATTGTGTTTAGTATAATAAATGTGTTTTGATATTTTTACCTTTCTCTAACGGTTTGACTTGTAGAAATTAATTTGAGTAATGGAATCACCAAATGTTGAAGTTTCCCAATTCATAACACATGTATCCTAACTCAAAATCAATTACTACTACAAACATTTCTTAAATCTCTCTCTCTCTCTCTCTCTCTCTCTCTCTCTTGCATGCATTAAAACAAAGACGAACAAATATTACATATGTCACCGGCTAGGAGTTGTAGTTTCTTAAGTTTTTATGGGATATTTTCGATGTTTGTGGCAGTGGCCTCGTGCTTTGGCCTCTCTTTTGTGTGTTTCAAGTGTTTTGAGTCCAGTTAGTAGTTGTAATGGTGGTAGTTTTTGGATAATGTTTTGCTGTAGTAGTTTGAAACTTCTTGTACTATGCTGGTTTGGTAATGACAATCTTCTTCTTTTGCCAAAAGAAAAAAGACGAGCAAATATTGGTTAGTTTGTAGATTATGATATTTGAAAAATCTGTCTCTATAAAGTAACAGGGGAAATTGGAGAACCCGCGCCCTGAGGGTACTACTCAAAACAATTATACAATGCAAATCAGTGTTTATAATTTGTATTTGTATGTAAGGAATCTACATTTCTTGTGTAAATTGCATGGGCAGTAATTTTTCTTTTTTGAGAAATGAAATATTCTTTTTTACTTTAATGTATTTATGTTTACTTTGAATATCATTAACAATATAATTAACAACATATATTTCCAAAAAAAAAATGTGTATATGATTTTGGATGTACCGTAAAGATTCTCTACTGCTCCGTTTTATGGATTTCTCTGAGTTTGATCTGACAATTTGCATCATCGTGACCGAATATGTCGCAGTAAAAGCATAATCATGGAAGCTTCTCATACTTAACATCAACTTCTGCCGTCATATAATGACGCACTTTAACCCTAAGACTCTTCTTGACTGGTTTTGAAACATCGAGAATGACTTTAGCTCGAACAAATTTTCCTTCAACAGAGGTTTTTTTTTTGAGAGAAACTTCACTTCCTGAACCTCGCCAACTGTTGCTCCAATCCTTTTTATTTGGTCGTCTTCTGGAGAAAACTGAAGGTAAATTCAAGAGTTTAATTCAGACGGTATTTCTTTTTTGAGAAACGGATAATATATAACAAAACTCAGGAAATAGAAATGTCAGTTACATCCGCAATAACCAGAGGGTTCCATTCTACCAACACCAAAAGATGGTTATTAAAGAAGCAAGGGGCGTCATTCTTGAAGATTGTGGCTTGATTGTAACACAATGTCTATTTGTATTACTTTTTGTACGAACCATATCTCACTACAGAAAATATGGGTTTTAGCGACGGCTGATTTAGCAGCGGTTCCTGAAGGGCAGGAAGGATCTAACACATTCAGATCTACAACATGAATTAAAGCGGAATATTCATGTGTTTACCTTGTCTTCCTAAGCTCCTTAATGCAGCGGATGATCGTTTGTTGTTTGCTTTCACGCGCCTCCTCTTTGATCTTGCTCCCACCAATCGAGTGTGAATCTCGAGGACGAACACTGATTTCCACACCACGTTCCACCTCCTTGGATGAAGTTGGAGAGAGACTAGGGTTCTCTACAACTAGTATGAATCTAGACAGAATAACTTTATTCTCTAGAATAGCCTTATAGTCACACCATAATGTGTAGGAGGCTGCCTCCTTATATAGGCAAAACTTCTCCTAGGTTTGCACATAAACCCCTAGGGTTTGAGCCTTAGCTACTAACCCCTCTAAGTTGTCCATTAGTGCAACTAACCCCATAAGGTTACGATAATTACATTGGGCACCCCACATGGGCGCACCAATTGCTAACATCTCCCACTCGCACAGTGGGGTTGCACAATCTATCCAGTCTCTATCAATCTCCAACTTTCTATCATCTACAAAAGAGTATTGTGTGGCCGTGGCGTGTGACCGGTGAGAGTACCTGCATTTCGGGAGATCCGTACACCAAACTCGTATAGCCAGCATGGGAAGGCACCCTCTCGGGAGATCCACATACCAAACTCGTATAGCCAGCGCAGGAAGGCACCCTTAAAACATAAAACAGTAATAATGCTCTCCGTAACTCTCGTATTCCCCAGATTCCTCCGATTGTCATCTCGTGGATCATGAGCACCTGCCATGTCCCGAAGGCCATGCACCAATGAGTCCACATCTCCTTTATATTTTCATATCCTACATGATCCCAAAGATCTTGCAGGTGGGCCCAATGAAGATAATAAAGAGCGATGCAACGAGAATCTTTCCTTACATACATGTGTCACTCAGATTCGGCTCAGCTGCTTTCCCAGCAGTGTCCGGAAGGCCGAATCATCCATAGCCGTAAGGTGTCACGCCAAAGTAGCACCACCGACCCGTCTCCTCATGACACAGACGTAAGTACAAAGGGCATACAGTGTCAATCATCTTTCTATGATCGACGAGGCTCACACGATGAGGAATCCCAGGGACTAATTCTACTCATCACCTCATGGTCACTCATAAGCGCGCGTTATTCAAGGGGGAATATGCGCCATAGTGTTTAGACTCTGAACAGAGCGCATGTATTATCCTTGCAAAGGACCACTATGCAGATGTCTATCCGGTAGCCCTTGTGGCCACCAGCCCGAGTGCTGCGACGTCACACTATTGTGAACAATTATCAGCTCTCGCATCTGGCTTTCTCTTCTACACAGACTATACATGGTTCGGGGTAATAACCATGTTCGATTGGCCATAACCAACCTCACCTTGGAACTTATTTCCAATGCGACAGTTGAATCCGTCTGACAGGATCCTAGCTCTACTGATAGACATCTAGCTCTTATCATAGGCCATATGCTCGTATGATAGGCATCTCTTATCATATCGCAGGCTTTCAGCGCTTATCGGGATTCTGTCTCATCTTCCGCCACACCCAGACATATCCAGAATATTGCGAAGGCGGTCGCTCGTGTGAGTGAGCCGACCTGGTGTCTGCGTGACATGCTCTATGCTAGTACAGGAAATGTAACATATCATACATGTATCAAAACAACATGCTGCTTAAAACAAATCCAATTAAAATCCAGTCAATCAATGTCTCGTGTTCTCATCAATCACATTTCTAGTTATCGACTACCAAGTCCCAATTCTCTAAAGCAATCCACAAAGACTATTCCTAAGTGGTTTAGGAATGGGATGAGCCAACATTCTGGCCCATAGTCGATCCACTCCAGGATTACTCTCTAGGTAGTCATTTCACCTTTTGTGAAATAGTACCCTCGACTATGTGTTTGTCTTTACCGCAGTGTCACAGCCATGTGCTAGAACTACTCATGGTAATCGGTTTGTCGATAGCTCATAAGCTTACAAGAAACCCTTTTCAGTTAAACACATTTCTTCCCTATGGCAGAACAGGCAATCATTCTATGCTTCCATGGTCAATGGAGCGGTCAAATACGATCATGCAACACTTATATTGCATTTGTTCCATGCGAGTCTATCATCGAGCATGGACGATAGCCTGATTTGGATCCATGTGCATCTAGGTCCCCACCCTAGTTAGCATATATGGCTAACTAGTCGAAGCATCATCTTCGATAGTCATAGCACGTGATCCATCGTATAGAGTATCCTGGTTACAATCTTGTGTCTTAAATTGGAATATCCTGAAATCCAATTCTTCCGATTGCATAGCGTTCGCCAGGTCTGAGTACACACCATAGTGCATATGAGACTCATACTACATCAGGCACTCTGGTCACTTGGTCATTCTTTTATGGTGTCTTTTAGGGCACATGCCTAGGCTCGTAAAGTCCTGCGCTGAGCTACAGGAGTACAATTACTCCTTAGGGGACTCGAACAATCCCTAAGCTCCACTAGCCAATAGTGTGTCATCGGTATTAAGTGACGTGATCTTCAACTCTCTACTAGTAAGAGTGATACACAGCGGTTTCCATTTGTTATCGTAAACATATAGTAAACGATCCCTGATGAAATACTGCTGTCTAGAGGACTAGCTAAGATCCCATATGGACTTAGTTAGCTTGCACACATTCTGTGCATTCGACCTTAGTCACCTCTAGGATTTCTCCATTGAAAAATTCAGTCGTTACGTCTATCGAGAATGGATCCACAACTATTGATGCTACCAAGCGAATCAACGTAATCCTTACCACCCAAAGCCTTGGGCAGGATCCTCGTTGAACCAACGCAAATTCGTCGGATCGACCCAAATTCGTCGATGTCTACTCTCAGAATGAGTGTAGCCTTTTTCGCTTCTACGCAAGTCATATGCCTTACCACGCTTCCGTCTGGGTCTCTGATTGACCTTGGAAATCCATTAATCTCCAATAGTCTTCCATCCAGTTGGAAATCCAACCTAGCCTTAAACTCGGTTGGCCCTTTATAGACTCTAATCCATCATGTAAAGCTTACTATTCATTCTTCATAATTAGGGAACGATAAGGCCTAGGATTCTATCCTATCGTATATGCAAGGTGATCCTTAAGATCATCCCTTCGATCTCAAATAGTCGATGGGATATGCTCCTATGAGCAATTCCTTTGCATAGGAGGATCATCATTTGCTCTCATCCCTTATGGATGGAGCACCCTGCTTGGAAAGTCACTCCCACTGTTCAAAGGATCCTTGAGGGACTAATTCCTCATAATCAACTAAGGAACAGGGTATCTTCTAGCGGTTCCTCCATGCTCGTGGAGATCATCATCTCTACGAACATATCCCTTAATTATGGACGTCTCCTATGAGAAATCATATATCTCGTGAATCCATTTATGTTACACTACTTATCGGCTATTGCGTTTCAAATACGCAACCCTTAGGATGCTCCGAATAGCATGAGAAGATACGTTACTCCATGAAGATACGTTTCTTCCATCTGGGGTCTAACTTCCAATTCCTTCTTGTCAGGTGACGAAAAAATCCTGGGACAATATCCTAGGTTCATCATTGTCTTGCATGGTGACCCTTATGGTCTTCCTTTCGATGTCAATTCATCGACGAGGTACGCTCCAAAGAACGTTCCTACGCAAAAGATGGTTCCTCCACATAGTCATAATCTATGATGGGCTGTTCACTAGGCACGTTACTCCCACTGTCCTGAAGATCCTTGGGAACTATTTCCTGTTGATCATTCAGGGATGGGGTGTCATCCAGTGAAACTTCTGTTTCGTAGAGACTTATTTCTCAACGAACCTCTTCCTGACTAGAAATTTAGTTAGTACATAAGCTGCCGATCCCCATGGCCTAAGATGACCTCATTCAGGTTGCCTTTTGGTCCACATCTCGTAGGGTGTAGTGGCTACAGACTTGGTGGGCTTATGGTTGCGTATGTTGATAGTCATTTAGCAAAGTGTCTCCTCCGAATAGGGAACTTGTACTTTGCACGCTCTATCATACATCAGACCATCTCTTACAGTAACCTATTCCTCTTATTCTCTACAGCACCCTGCTGAGGCGTGGGAATAGCCAACTGCCTTACTATTTCTCCATCACATAGCTCTTGCTAAGATAGATACTTCCAGTCTCATTCTGGACAAGGAAATATCCTTTTATCCAGACGGTTGTTCTACCTTTTGTAGAGACCTGTCTGAAGCACCCTTGTGCCTCAGACTTATGTGGCCCAAGCACACATAGTTGAGACGTGGACAATAATCTACGAATGTGATGGAACAGTAAGCACCATGTCTTTAGCTTTAACTATTTAATGGAACACAACAACATAATGAATAATATACAAAGACTCAGTAGTCCTTAATGCTCTACTGGATGATTTTGCGTTTTTGCCTTTCATGTCCGGCAAGAATCACACACAGGTAAGGGTACCTTGGGCAAAATCCAAGCAGGCCTGCCCTAGCTAGCCTGAACATCCTTTCCTGTTATTGTGTGTCTTAATCTAGCGCGCTACATATCAGAATCTTAAGTCATACCCTTAAGTTGACATCCAAGAATTCTGAGGCGTTACTCATGCTAGAATCTTAAGAACGCAAACACCACGATATAACCATATCCAAAGTTAAAATTGTGACCAAAACAAATTTTGGCGGCTACTCCCTCAAAGATAATCACACGGATCCTTAGACGAGAATTTATTTGCCAGATCCGGCCCTTTCTCTTGTCTTAGGAAAATTCCTTTGCCCTTTTGCATTTGCCAGTCTTGGGCTATTTGGTCTTATACCAATATTGCCCCTAAATTTCCTTATCCTTGCCCCACCTGTTGCCTTGGTCCTAATACCGGGCTAGGGACTATATCTGCCTATCATACTTCACTAAGTATGATCATACTTCTCCAATAGCCTTTAGCAATCATATATTGCTTAGACATCCGAAGTATGCTGGACTAGTATTCTTAGCAAACTCTTTTTGCTTAGATCCTAGAACAGTGTGATGTTTGGCCTTATCCAAAACATCTTGACACTTACAAAATGTGTCATATAACGTTTCATGAAACGTGGCAGAGATTGCAACAAATTGCAAATCGGATAGCTTGTACCTGACAACCCTTAACTCTCTCATCATACATGACATCAATCTCAGACGTTAAAGTCGAGTGCTCAAAATTATGACATGAGCCATAACTCATAGTTAAGGTAGATTTATTATGAGTCACCACTCACAATTTATGTGCGCAAATGGCTAAGGTGGATCCAAGATTCCTCTTTGGCTTCCTACAAATTTTAAAAGTGGTCATGAACATGCTGATGAGGTCATTTCCCCACCTTTTCATAGCATGCTCTATGACATTGTCTTGACTGTTGCCTCCCACTAATGGTGAGCCTAAAGATAATGTCCATGTGCTGCTGTGACAACTTATTCATCACAGGTTCGACCATGTTTGTAGGTGGTTCGACAACCTATGTCCAACTGATGGTTACATAGTACGACGACTTATCATGTCGTTGTTGTCACCATTTAGCCTTTACAGTTTATATTTAGACACGATTGATAGAGACATTGTGGAAGTTAATCACTAGCATTTACTTAGCTCCAAAATAACATGTGACATCGATTAAATTTAATAGTTCCTCACAAGGACTCCACCAAAACCTAGCGTATATCATAGGAATCAAATCTCATCACTTGTGATTTCCTATCAATTTTAATCATGTCATCATGTGAGCTCTTTTGTTTTAGTTCTTTAGCATGCGAGGTTACACATATATATCCAATCACACGCAGTAATAACATAAAACAAGCATAAGCATAAATAAATATGCAATGGATGTGGCCCCTAAGGTGCACTCCCACTATTGAGAGCACTTCTTGAGCAAGTCTTGGACTTCATCTCATGCCATCTCGCCTACTTGAGGACTCCAAGCTTGAGGCTCCATTAGACCGTCTAATTGCTCCATGCACCTTGCGCCATAGCTTTTGGTTTGGCCACCTCTCTTGAAGCTTCAATATTCAATCTCTACTAACTATCTTATTTCTAATAAGAAGTAACCTCATAGAGGCGAGTGGATGAGAAGAGAAGACACTAGAATATAGAGAGGCACGACACGCAGGCCGTATTTTGATTACATATTCAAAAATCAAAACCAAAACCAAAATATAAAACATCTATGCCACATCCATGCACCAAACACATCCATTCAACCCACAACAGCATGTATAACAATATAATAAACATACTGGAATTTTCTGGAAATTTCCGGAATTAAGCAATAATTACTGGAAATTAATAAGCAATAATCTAATCAACTAAAAAGATCGAAAATTGCTCCCTACCACTTAGGGTCTCACCACCTATGGCAAAACGTAGGGAAAAATGACCTAAGTCTCCAGAAAAAATTTGGGCTCAAAACAGTGTGTTTAAGGTCGTCAAACTGCCTCGGGAAGTGTGCTAAACACTAATTAATTAATCTGGAAATTACTAAAATTTTCCGTCGCTCCAAAAATTATGAAAAAAATATCCACAAAATAGGAAATTTAATTTGGAGTCCCTAGGAAAAAACCGGACGAAAAATGACGGCGGGAGGAGGCCGCACGCGCCCTCACGAGCCGCCGCGCGTGGGCGCGTCCGCCTCCGCCACGCGCCGACGTCGGCCCATGTGCCACGCCAGCACATATGCTGACGTCAGCTGCCACGTCAGTTGCCACGTCAGCTGACACGTGGCTGCCACGTCAGCGCCACGTCTGCCACTTGCTGACGTGGCACCGCCACGTCATCTTCCACGTCAGCCCTAGGGCCACGTCAGCAGCCGCCGCCAGCCCTTAGGCGCGTGGCGGCGCGTGTCCGCGCGTGGTGGCGGCGTCGGTGGCGCGTGAAGCCCACGCGCCGCCTTCCCGTGCTCCGTTCGCGACGAAATTAATTTTGCCGTGATCGTCTTTTCGTCCTGATCCCGATTATGTGGTCAAAATCCAATTTTAACAAGTTTTTGAAAAAGGTGTTCTATTATTGGATCTAGCAGTCCAGATTAATACAGTTCCGAAACTTTGAAAATTCATAACTAATTCACCGTAAATCCAAAAAATATAAAATTTATATATCTGGAATCCTCGTGAAAAACCCTAACTAACCATATAGGTTTCGTCTACTGGTTATGAAGTTTCAGAAACGCGATTGTTAATACAGGTTCGGGAACGCTTATCGAGGCACGAAAAACAAGCCTAAGGCTCTGATACCAATGAAGGGCAGGAAGGATCTAACACTCAGATATACAACATGAATTAAAGCGGAATATTCATGTGTTTACCTAGTCTTCCTAAGCTCCTTAATGCAGCGGATGATCGTTTGTTGTTTGCTTTCACGCGCCTCCTCTTTGATCTTGCTCCCACCAATCGAGTGTGAATCTCGAGGACGAACACTGATTTCCACACCACGTTCCACCTCCTTGGATGAAGTTGGAGATAGACTAGGGTTCTCTACAACTAGTATGAATCTAGACAGAATAACTTTATTCTCTAGAATAGCCTTATAGTCACACCATAATGTGTAGGAGGCTGCCTCCTTATATAGGCAAAACTTCTCCTAGGTTTGCACATAAACCCCTAGGGTTTGAGCCTTAGCTACTAACCCCTCTAGGTTGTGCATTAGTGCAACTAATCCCATAAGGTTACGATAATTACATTGGGCACCCCACATGGGCGCACCAATTACTAACAGTTCCAAAAGCCGCCGCTATAGAGAATCTATTCCGACGGGTAAAAGGCAGCCGCCGCCAAAACAAGTCTTTTACCCGTGGTTCCAAAACCCGCTGCCATATAATCGGGGTTTAGCTGCGGCTAAGGGGTAAACCGCTGGTATATATTTGATGTACCAGCGGGTATCGATAAGCGCATGGAATATATAGTTTTTACCGGCTGCTACGGTATATAGTGGCGGTTCCAGCAGCTGGTATTGAACCTATTAAAGAATGCTATGTAAAATAAAATACACATGTCCACTACGGGATTCAAACACATTACCACTTACCAATTGATTGACTGTTCCTTCCACCGTGGAGGCAATAAACCTGTTACGATTATTGTCCATTTAGCACTATTATAGTTTCTTATTACCTCAAATAAATCAATTGAATGTTCTAAAATACAAGACTTATATTAAACATTAAAATTGATTACAAATATTATCCTTATAGTGAATACAGATTAATTTATTGTAGTTACAAAATATTATTATAGGTTTATGTTTGATATTTGCTATTGTGTATTATAATGGTTTTCATTTAAAACATAGTAACATTCAAACTCAATCGAACTTCGGATTGATCAAATGGACTTTAAATTGTGACTCACCCCTCGATTTGGCTGTCAATCTCTACTAACAAACTCATTTGAACTCGAATCGATCAAATTGTACTCTCAATCTACAACCCACCAATTCTTAATCATCCCTCTCCTTGACTATCAAAGACTATCGATGAACAACATAGATTTCCAAGAAAAAAATGTGTATATGATTTTGGATGTACTGTAAAGATTCTCTACCCCGTTTTATGGATTTCTCCCAATTTTGATATGACAATTTGCATCATCGTGACCGAAGATGACGAAATAAAAGCATAATCATGGAAGCTTCTCATACTTAACATCAACTTCTGCCATCATATAATGACGCACTTTAACCCTAAGATTCTTCTTGACTGGTTTTGAAACATTGAGAATGACTTTAGCTCGAACAAATTTTCCTTCGACAGAGGTTTTTTTTTAGAGAAAAACTTCACTTCCTGAACCTCGCCAACTGTTGCTCCAATCTTTTTATTCGGTCTTCTTTTGGAGAAAACTGAAGGTAAATTCAAGAGTTGAATTCAGAAGGGAGTTTTATTCGGTCTTCTTTCGGACACAGTACACACAATTTCATAATGTTCAATCCAAATAATTTTATTTTATTGAAGAAAATTATATGTTCCCGTTAATTGCACGGGCTTAACACTAGTATAAAATGAACACGTAAACTATGGGCTAGAACTCGAAATAGGCAAAGTTGGGCATTCTTTTAGAATTCTGAAACTACAGGTCATTTTCATTTAGAGATGTCGACAAGACGCAGAACTCGGCCCACGAGACCTCGCCGTGCCGAGCCCATGAAGATGGGATGTGCTTAAAGCCCTACACATCGGATATCTTGTACACATCGGATATCTTGGTACAACCCACTTGTGTCGTGTTATGCTGGGCAGTTGACTTTTATTTATTTATTTATTTATTTATTTATTTATTTATTTATTTATTTATTTATTTATTTATTTATTTATTTATTTATTTATTTTAATTTTAGTATGGAAACATAACTTTCGTAGTAAAAATCCAATAACTAGTCCTACCGTGAGAGGGCTGGGTTGTGTCATGCATACTTGCCTACTTGGGGCTTGTTGGGCCGTGATATAAATGGGCCCTGGGCTATGTTGTGCCCTTAAACTAGTCGAGTTCAGCTGTGTGCCACAAAACAATCAACCAACATTACAATTTACAATTTACAAGTACAATATTCAACATCAGCTAGGGCTAGCTCTAACATCTTATTTAAATTTTTGACTAAAATCATATTTCCCTATCTTCTGCAGAACCTCACTTCACCAGAGGAGGGAGACACCATTTTCAGCTAGGCTAGCTCTAACACTTTGCTAGATTCAAATATACCACACATTTCTGCCCGTTAGATTGCTCCACCAAATAGTTGCTTCCATCGCTTTGAATTTAGCTTCCTCAATGGATTGATGCAGGCAAAAGAAAACTTGACATATTATAATTTTTCGCTGTCATTTTGGCCAACCAAGCAGCACCAGTTGCAGAACCTTTGACACTCTCATCACAATTGATTTTTGAGCAGCCTAGGGGAGGTGGGCACAATGATTGGGTCAACCATCTCCAATCACAGTGTTCTCTGGTCAGTACAAAAAATCTCTGTTACAACCAAACGTATCAAGAAGAACCATGTAAACGAAAGAACAGAATCGCTCACAATTTAAAGTTCTTCACTAGTTTTGAGATTACCTACATTTACAGTTAAACCAAACAACTTTATTGATGAGAGAGACCAATTACAATCAACCACAGTCAGGGCCACAACCTATGACCCTTATACAGACCTAGGACACGAAATTTGGTGCCCAAGACACGCAAAACCTTCCAAAATAATGCAACAAGGAGACAGCCCAAAACTCGCAGCCTCCGAACCAATTTGAGCGAACATGATTCTGTTCGTGCCAGCACTATATTAATTCGTGCAAATTCCTGAATTCCCAAACCTGCAGCTACTTTGTTTTCCTTGCCTTGATGCAACAAGGAGACATCACAAAAAGTTTCCCAATTCATAATCGTAGATAGGGTTTCGAAGCATCCCACCAATCTCATTAGTAAGATCTTCTAAATTAATTGGAAGCTTTCTTACCAAAGAGGATGGTGTTTCTAAACTTCCTAATCATGTCCATGACCACAACTCAAGGTGTCAAACGGGCCTGCCCAGCCTTGAAACGGCCCAGCCCGCACTAAAATTAGCTAGGCCCAGCCCCGGCTTGAAAGCACATTGAGATTGACTAATATTTTGTGAGAAAAATGGTGATTAATTTTTCACGTTTAAGTGCAGTATGTTCCTTCTCAACATGTTGCATATATCTTACCAAATCTGTCACATTCTCTCAGTTCTTGGTTCAACAGCTCGTTTGAGCCGAGTTTGTTTTTTTTTGTTTTTTTTGGGGGGGGGGGGGGGGGGGGGGGAGGGGTAAGAGTATTATAGATACTTTGGGGTGTTAGTGCTATTTGTGTAAAGTATGGGCGTTGGTGTGTAAATATCCTAACTGGTTCCGTTAGTTTGTTAGGATTATGTTAAAGCTGGTCAGCACTTGAAACCCACCAGGGGCCATGCCCCCCCCCCCCTAAACTTTAGAGAATGACAAATATTACCTTAGTGTTTTGAATATTTACAAAAAATATATGTTGCCCCCTCCCCTCTATATTAGCTAAAATAACATTATGAAACTCAATTTTTATCTTCCGTATTCAACATGGCCCCCCTTACAAAAAAGATCTGGGTCCGTCCCGTGTTGAAAGTGCAGTACATATTAGAAATGTAATGGTATTGCATTTGGAATGATGAAACCATTCCTAATTCCAACCTAGAATCTTCCTCTTCTTTCTGTCTCTCTTTTATTTATTTATTTGTTTTTTACTTTTTTGCAATACCTAATTTCTCTTCAAAGTATATATGTTAAGATCCTCTACCTATTGAAGAAATAAGGCTGCTGGATGGATTTGAAGTTGACAAAGTTACTGTTCATTTGGTATGAGATTTACCAAATGAACAGTAACATCCGGAATAGCAGTAGCCGTAGGATCAGGAGCAGAGCTTTTATCATCACCGTTGGATCACTTCTAGACGTTACATTTGAAAGATTAATAGGACGGTGTCGTTTTGTATTAGTTCTAATTTTGATTAAAAGTTTGTTAAGACCCGTTAGCTGAGTTGGCTCGATTAGATGGCGTGGCACCATCTGATTGGCTGATTCATAACTGATGAGGTGTTTCATTTTCTTTTATTTACTTTCTAGTCCCTGTAGTTTGGTTAATCCTCGTCTGTGAGGATATAACTAGTAAACTTGCATCATTTTGTTTCTAATGAAAATTTGGAGATCTTTTCTTCCTTCTCTGATGTTCTTCCCTCGCATCATCTTCTTCTTTCTTCACTTTCTTAATATGGTATCAGAGCCTTAGGCTTTGAATCCGTTCTTATCGTTTGGTGCCGGAGGTTGCTAGGGTTGATTTGAGTCAACCGATCTAGTATTGGTGGACATGGTGCTTCCGGAGGAATCATCTAGGGTTTCTGGCGATTCTGGATCTCGTTCTCAGATGGATGGATCTTCGCCATATTTTCTGCATAACTCTGATTCTCCAGGTATGCTGTTAGTGTCTCAAGTACTTACTGGTGACAATTTCAATTTATGGTATAGATCTATGATTGTGGCTTTGGAAGCTAAGAATAAATTGGATTTTGTTACTGGTGTTATCACTGAACCAGAGAAGACCTCTGAGTTGTATTCCTTGTGGAAACGTTGTGATAGGATGGTTATTTCCTGGTTGATTAACTCTGTGAGTAAGGAAATTGCATCTAGTGTTGTTTATTACACAACAGCTAGAGATATTTGGTTTGACCTGTTTGAAAGGTTTTCTCAGAAGAACCTACCCAAAGTGTTTCAACTTAGCAGTGCCATTGTGCATTTGAAACAGGGAGGTATGAGTGTTACTGGTTATTTTACCAAGTTGAAGTCTCTTTGGGATGAATTAGAGAATTACACAGAGATGCCTATGTGCACTTGTGGGGCTATGCATTCTTGTACTTGTAATGTGTTGGGAATGATTCACAACAAACTTCAACAAGAACATATAATGCAGTTTCTTATGGGACTTAATTCCTGTTATTCTTCTGTTAGAGATCAGGTTCTTTTGATGGATCCACTTCCTAGTCTTAATAGAGTATTTGCCAAAGTAGTTCAACAGGAGATGCAGGGAACTATTTCTGGTATGGGCACTTCAATGCCCACCATGGCTATGTATTCATCTCCATTTCATCATGGACAGACATATGGTGGACCCTCTCATGGAAATGTCAATGCTCCCACCTCTGAAATTCAACATGGAGCTAATGTACAAGGGACTCCCAAATCCAAACTGATTTGTCACCACTGTGGAGGTACTGGACACATAAAAGCTAAATGCTGGAAATTGCATGGTTATCCTCCAAATTTCAAAAACAAATCTAAGAATCAAGCACATAATGTGGTAAGTGACACTGTAGAAGCTAATGGTGCTGACAAGAGTGTTTTTCCTTTTACCCAAAGTCAATGTAACCAAATGATGCATTATATCAGCACACAGATGCAGCAATCTAACCATGGAGGGATCAGTGATTCTAGCTCAAGTTCTCCATCTCACAGTAACAATTCCTCTAACATGGAAAGTCCTGTTCATCAGTTTGCCAGAGCAAATGATTCTCCTTATAACCAACACTTTATGGGTTGTGTCTCTGGCTCCTTAATCTCCAACAAATCCAGTGGTGACACTTGGATCATAGATAGTGGAGCTACTGATCATATGTGTCATGATCTTAGTATTCTTGATGATACTATTGAAGTTTCTAATGTTTTTGTTTATTTGCCAAATGGCAAGAGAGTTAAAGTCTCTCATACAGGAGTTGTAACTCTTACTCCTACACTGCAGCTTGTGGGAGTTCTTTATGTGCCTGAGTTTCAGTTTAATCTGATTTCTATGACTCAGTTAGCCAAGGAGCAGAAGTGCATGTTTATCTGTGATTCAGAAGGTTGCAAGATTTTGCAAGAAGGCACTAAAATTCTTCTTGGTGAAGGTAATAAGTCAAATGGGCTTTATATTTTGAAGACAGTTGGTAATGGTCTTAACTTGTGTGGTAATGCACTCTCTAAGCCAAACAAAATGTTTTCAAGCCAAATTTGGCATCAAAGGTTGGGTCACTTGTCAGATGGCAAGCTTAAATGGATGACTGCAGTTCTGAAAGATGGGGGTTCTATTGATAATTCTCAATGTGAGATTTGTCCATTGGCAAAGCAAAAGAAGCTCCCATTTCCTAGTATTGGAAAATTAGAACAGTCAGCTTTTGCATTAATTCACTGTGATATTTGGGGACCATATAGAGTTCCTACTTATGCAGGTCACAGATATTTCTTGACTTTGGTGGATGATGCCACAAGAATGACATGGGTGTATTTGATGATTCACAAGTCAGAAGCTCAGACACTCCTTCCTCAGTTCTATACTATGATTGAGACTCAATTTGAAGTTAAGATTAAGAGAATAAGGAGTGATAATGCAAAAGAGCTTACTCTTGTTGATTTCATGTTAGAAAAGGGAATTGTTCATCAGTTAAGTTGTGTTGAAGCTCATCAACAAAACTCAGTGGTTGAGAGAAAACATCAGCATCTTCTGAATGTGGCAAGAGCTCTTAAGTTCCAGTCTTCTTTGCCAAATAGATTTTGGGGTGATAGTGTGTTGACTGCTGCTTACATCATAAATAGAGTTCCTTCTCCAATATTGCAGCACAAATCTCCTTATGAGTGTTTATATAAAGAGAAACCTGACTATGACTCTTTGAGAGTTTTTGGTTGTCTGTGCTATGCCTCCACTTTACAACAAGGGAGGACAAAGCTTGATGCCAGAGCTGAACCTTGTGTGTTTCTGGGATATGTGTTTGGTATGAAAGGATATAAGTTGTATCATTTGAAGAAATGCTCTTTTCTTATCTCTAGAGATGTTGTTTTTCATGAGACAGTGTTCCCCTTTAATACACCATCCTCTTTGTGGCCCCACTCTGATGATGACATAGTATTGCCTACTCCAGTTTTACCAGAAACTACTTTGAATTATGGTAACACTCCTGCAGCTCCTTCACTCACAGAAAATTTCAGCTCTATGCAGTTACATGGTCCTATAGAGTCACTATCTGAGCTTCATGATTCTCCTTCTGCTAATGTTCCTGTGAGAAGAAGCAACAGAGAGTCAAGAGTACCTTCTTATTTGAAGGATTATGTGGTAAGCAGACCTAAAATGGTGTCAGCTTCATTAGCACCAGTGGTGTTTGACACAGTTCCAGGTCAATCTGTCTTCTCAAAATGTCTGGCCACTCTGGATGCAGTCTCAGAACCTGGGAACTATCAAGAAGCTTGCAAGTCTCCTCAGTGGGTGAAAGCTATGAATGAAGAGTTACAAGCACTTGAATTGAACAAGACATGGGAGATTGCTGTTTTGCCTTCTGGACATGATTCTGTGGGTTGTAAATGGGTGTATAAAGTCAAGCTGAAATCTAATGGAGAGGTAGAAAGGTTTAAAGCTAGATTAGTGGCAAAAGGGTATACACAAACAGAAGGAATTGACTATACAGAGACTTTTTCTCCAGTGGCAAAGTTGCCTACATTTAAATGTCTACTTGCTTTAGCAGCTCTAAAAGGTTGGCATCTTCTGCAACTAGATGTTAACAATGCCTTCCTTCATGGAGAGCTAGATGAGGAGGTGTATATGGAATTGCCTCCAGGTTATGAGGTGCCTGCCCACATTTTAGCAACTTTATCATCACATGGCAGAGTGGTGTGTCATCTCAAGAAGTCACTCTATGGTCTAAAGCAGGCATCTAGACAATGGTATAGTAAGTTCTCAAATACCCTTCTTGCTCTTGGTTTTGTTCAATGCAAAACTGATTATACATTTTTTGTGAAAGTCACAAAGTCCTCTTTTGTGTGTATCTTGGTGTATGTGGATGATATCATCTTGGGAGGAAATGTTTTAAGTGAACTGAACACTTTGAAAGTTTTGCTAAACACTAAATTTCAGCTGAAAGATCTGGGTTTTCTGAGGTACTTTCTTGGTTTTGAGATAGCCAGAAATGATCATGGCATTAGTTTATGCCAGAGAAAGTTTGCTTTAGATATACTTCATGAAAATGGATATGACTCTTGTAAAGCTGCATCTGTGCCAATGGATCCTTCTGTGAAGTTAACTGCTGATTCTGGAGATCTTTTATCTGCTGAAGACATGGTTAAATACAGGAAGTTGATAGGAAGATTACTATATTTGTGCAATTCCAGACCAGATATTTGCTATGCAGTGCATAAGCTCAGTTTATTGCCAAGCCAACAGCAGTACATCTGAAAGCTGCACACCATGTTCTTAGATATTTGAGCAATGCTCCAGCTCAAGGTCTTTTCTTCTCAGCTCATTCCTCTCTTGAGTTGATAGGCTATGCAGATGCTGACTGGGGTGGTTGTTTGGACACCAGGAAATCAACTTCAGGATATCTGGTTTATATAGGAAATTCACTAGTTTCTTGGAGGTCAAAGAAGCAGACTGTTATTTCCAGAAGTTCTACAGAGTCAGAGTACAGAAGCTTGGCAGAAATTTCTTGTGAGTTGCAATGGTTCATTTATCTACTTAATGACTTTGGCATTACTCTTCAGCAGGTCCCAGTTATCTACTGTGATAGTAATTCAGCACTCCAGCTTGCTGCAAACCCAGTCTTCCATGACAAGACTAAGCATGTGGATATGGATTGCCACCTTATAAGAGATTTGGTGCAGAAAAAGGTCATTTCTTTGAGGTATATTTCCACAACTCATCAATTAGCTGATCTGCTCACTAAACCCCTTCATCCTGCTGTTTTTGGGTTTCTACTGTCCAAGTTGGGTGTGAGGCTCATCCACACTCCAACTTGAGGGGAGGTATTGAAGAAATAAGGCTGCTGGATGGATTTGAAGTTGACAAAGTTACTGTTCATTTGGTATGAGATTTACCAAATGAACAGTAACATCCGGAATAGCAGTAGCCGTAGGATCAGGAGCAGAGCTTTTATCATCACCGTTGGATCACTTCTAGACGTTACATTTGAAAGATTAATAGGACAGTGTCGTTTTGTATTAGTTCTAATTTTGATTAAAAGTTTGTTAAGACCCGTTAGCTGAGTTGGCTCGATTAGATGGCGTGGCACCATCTGATTGGCTGATTCATAACTGATGAGGTGTTTCATTTTCTTTTATTTACTTTCTAGTCCCTGTAGTTTGGTTAATCCTCGTCTGTGAGGATATAACTAGTAAACTTGCATCATTTTGTTTCTAATGAAAATTTGGAGATCTTTTCTTCCTTCTCTGATGTTCTTCCCTCGCATCATCTTCTTCTTTCTTCACTTTCTTAATACTACCTGATACGAGAACATGAACGAGTTCCTGTATTATCAACAGCTACATAATTTTAGAGATTAATTAATTATATTGATCTCTAAATGCAACATGTAAACGTAAACTACACTAGCTAGGCCATCGTTGCTCGGAATCGGATATTCATGGTTGTTTCGCGAGCCATCCATCTTGGTCGATGAAGCTCTTTGTCGAGAGCATCGCCGAATTTGGGCCGTCAACCTTCTTCTTCGCCCAACTAGCCCGTTTAGAAGTTTCAGCTCCTGGTCCCGAACAACTCACTTCAGCATGCATAAAATTTTTCCTAAATTTTCATTGCACAAGAAAAGAAAAATCTAGTGAGTATTTATATGATATACTAGATTGCAAGAAACGACCATATAAATAAGAGACTAAAGTGACACAAATCAATAACATTGAGGTCCAAGGGGCAACGGAGTTATGTTGAGGGAAATCATACAACCAAACTGATCATCACCTAGGGATCAAAGTGACACCCAGATGAATCATGCAGAGAGAATGTATCTTTCTTGTTGACCTAACTAACTGAAGGGTTGGGATTTATGACGCAACCATTTTGTGTCAACCAAACACAGGGACGGATCCATGAAATCGTAACAATGGGGCAAGAGTTGAAAAGAATGAAAACAATAAGGATAACATTTAAATTTTGTAAAACTGAGTGAAGGTTATTGTGCATTCTTTAAAGGGTTAATGTGAAAAATCTAAACAAAGCATAGATAAAATTATAATCCTCAAAAGTTGAGTACAGACCCGAAGCCCGCAGATTAGCCTGGATTATCAACCCTAGTTCAAATTGTGAGAATGGTATATGAATCTTGTTTTAGCAAGACAGCAAACCATGACCATGAGCTGCGTTTTTTCTTAGTTTTTTACCCTTTCTAAATTGATGCAACCTAATATGGATGGACCATTTTGACAACTAACCAAAACTTTAGACACATTAATGAGTTTTTTTCTTTTCTTAATGAAGCAAGAAAAACAAAAGGAACTTACTCATTGCCCTTCTGTTCCCATGCATCCCATCCAAGGGGGTGCACGAAGTTCTCGATACTTGTTCGGTAAAACAGTACTCTAGAATAAGGACCATACGCTCTTCCCAGGTAAGACTTACCACTACCTGTAATAGTCCCTTTGATAAACACGAAACCACCCGGGTCCGAACTCGATTGCCTTCCTTGGGCCGTTATAAAACCAGTATAATGAGGTAAGGAACCCATCGTCGACTTTAGGTTACAATCCTGCGCCAAGAAACAAGCGATATTATGTATTAATGACGTAGGTATGTGTACTTGGCACTTGATTGATCACCAAATGTAGCATGTCAGTGTTAATTGTCACCTCAAACACAGCTTGACCTCGGCCCCATATGAAGTCGACCGCGCCCTCAATGTAGCACGACTTGTAGTATTGACGACCTGTATTTACCCAAAGAGTGTCTTGAAAACCAACAAAGGCGCAATTGTAAAACGCCGACTTATCGCCGTAAACTCTCACCGCCAATGCTGGAGTGAACTTGGTGCCTGCCTTATACGGCACATTGTATGTATTCTGCTTTTTTGACCGAAAGATATTTTATTTTTCATTAGTAGAGCTAATTACCATAAGAGAAAGAAACATGCAAGCTTTATAAGGGTAGTAAAAGTGCGCATTTTTTTTTTCTGTAAAGAAATCTTTTATTGGCTTCACTAACGTCAACTTAGTTTACCGAAATTAGTTTTTTTTCCACTGATATTTAATTATTTATCGCCACTAATTAAAAATAGTGCA
This sequence comes from Linanthus parryae, assembly GCA_023055425.1. Lineage (NCBI taxonomy): Eukaryota > Viridiplantae > Streptophyta > Magnoliopsida > Ericales > Polemoniaceae > Linanthus > Linanthus parryae. The sequence continues at coordinate 9,695,557 of JALGPY010000002.1, forward strand.
TAGTATATTCTCAAAAAAAAAAAAAGAAGTGCATAGTAAAGTTCCCCTATATTTGGTAGAAACGTGTCTACACATAAAACACTATTTATTTAGTTATAGTTTTTACGCCACTCTTTTTCTTTTGCTCACACAGGGACATTATGTCACACGCGAGCTAGTTTCAAGCTTCATCGTGCGACCCTGGCACAATATCTGAGTATAATTCTCTGGTGCACAATATCTTCATAAACTCCGGTGTTAAAGTGAAATGCATGCAGCAGAAAATGTCGAAATATCATTAAGTGTTGTGAGCTCAATAGTTTTTTTTCTTTTTTATTTTTCCAATAAATCTATAAAATGTACACACTGCACACACTCTATTACCTTGAATGTGATTCCTTTGGCCACAAAATTGTCTGCGAGAGCACTGAACGTGGCACTTTGATCAGTCTGTTGATAATCAGCCCACGTAATCGTTGTTTTGGTATCGCCACTCCCTTCAAGAAAAATGAACTGTTTGTCTTTTGGAATCGTTACCTTTTCCCTGAAATAAATAAATCACGAACTATGAGTGGCGGAAAAAAGAACGACAAGCCAAACACAACCCAAGTAACAGAACATGAAGAGTCACACACTTGTAGATGCCAGGATTGATATGGATTTTGTACCACTTAGAATTCCCAGGCGGAACAGCGTCGATCGCGGATTGGATTGAAACAAAGTTCCCTTTTTTGGATTGATCAACAACGCTAGTGTGTGAAATAATGGCTATTGAGTGAACCAAAGAGACCAAGAAGATTAGGAAGAAGAGGGTCATGAGTGACATTAATGGTGTTTGAATTTTCATCATCATCTTCTTCTTCTATTTTTGTGGGTTTTTCTTTGAATTGAATCTGACTAGCTAGGGTTTATTCATCAACCATCAACTATGGTGGTGGTGGATTGAAAATGTGATTATGTGCATATATATATATAGACAACGTGTTTAGTGATAATAATACATGTGTTTTGGTACTTTTGCCTTTCTCTAACGGTTTGACTTGTAGAAATTGAAGTCATGGCATCACAAAATGTCGAAGTTTCCCAATTCATAATCAACTGCATCCTGTCAATTACTACTTCCAACTTTTCTTCTCTCTCTCGCATGCACTGATACAAGAGACGAACAAAGAAATGTTTCCGGAGAATGCTTGAATTTTGTGAATAATTTGGATTCATATTTTTTTTTTAATCTCCCAACTAACGGTTTACAAAGAGAAATGAGTATTCAATATTTCGATATATTATTGGGTAATGGTTCTTACACCTGCTGATTTGATGATTATACCAAATTGTTGTTGTCATGATTTATTACATTCATCAACTAGTATTCTGTCCCACCTCTTTCTTTTTTGTGTTTTGAAAGGTACCTCTTTCTTTTCATTTGACTTTGAGGGGGTCAATTTAACCGGCTAATTTAGCTAACGATTTACACTCATTAACTACCACTCTGTCCCACCCCTCCAATTATTTCCATATATTTTCCTAATTTGATGGTTGCTTTACGTGAAGTTTTAAGTTTTTACTATTAGAAGTACGTCACTCGAGATTTACACACGATTCTCCCTTACATAACTTTATAACCTTCATTAACCAATAAATAGTCATTTTCTCAAATTGATTTACAACCACCTATTGCGTTAAGTTTATGTTTCCATCACTTCCCACCGTTTTTTCCATATATTGTCCTAATTTTGATGGTTGGTTTACCAGAAGTTTTCAAATTCTCTATCTAAATTCTATAACTCCACCTAATTTGATGGTTACTCCATATTATCATGACTTTATTACCCTCATTAACCAATAAATATAATCATTTTCTCAATCTATTTACAACCACCTATTGGGTTAAGACTATTTTTTTCATTACCTCCCACCAATTATTTCCTTAATTTGAAGGTTGATTTACTATAATTAATTAGATTATGGTATCTGGATGTGAATTTAAGCCAAAAAGGGAGTGATAAGTTGGGTTAAAACTTTACCCGGGAAATGCTTAGATGTTGTGATTTTTACACCAACAAATTTAGTGGATACATCATACTATCTCCAATAAATAGTCATTTTGTCAATTTTATTTACTATCACCTATTGCTTTAAATTTATGTTTTCATTACTTTTCACCACTTCTTTTCATATATTTCCCTAATTTGACGATTGTTTTACCAGAAGTTCTCAAATTCTGCTATAAGTCTATCGTTCCAGACAAATTAATGATTACACCAGAATACCGTCGTCGTTTCCTCAAAAAAAAAAAAAAATTACCATCGTCGTTACCCTTATTACCTTCATTTCCAAATTCTATCTAAAATTGGTAAGTCAACGAACAAATATAGTCATTTCTCGCTTCATTTACAATCAACTATTGCGTTAAGTTATGTTTTCATTAATTCTTACAATTATTTCATAAAATTCCTTAATTTGATAGTTGATTTATCAGAAGTTTTCAGATTCTACTATCTAAGGGCTGACTCTCTAGTATCTAGATGCGAGTTTAAGCCAAAAAAAGGAGTGATAAATTTAGTAAAAATCTACCCCGGGTAATGCTTATATTTATGGAATTATTTGGATACTTTTTTCGAGAAACTCTTTTTATGGAATTATTTGGATACTTTTTTTTTTTCAGAAATTGTTTTTGTCTTCAACCGGTTTGAATCCAGAATCTCGTGGCTTCCAACGCTCTGCCACTTGAGCTACCACCCTAGCTGCTAATTATTTGGATACTGATTGTTAAGGAATGAGATAATCAGTGATTATCTCTTACATGATTTATTCAATCACTCATTATGTTGTAATTATGTTTTACCTGATCTAGCATATAGATACAATGTATATAGTGACTTGATGTGGTGTATGTAGTTGATAGCACTGTTATATAAATACTCTGCTTGATAAATTGAAATAACGAAATTCATTTTCCAATTTCATATGGTATCAGAGCTATAGAATTTTTTCCACACGATCCATCTCTCTCTCTCTCTCGTCGCAAATTGTAGGCCGACAATCTTGCTTCTCGGTATCCGACGCCGATATGACTACATCTACATCATTGGTGATCCAATTGAATGCCTCAACCAACTTTCCCATCAACCCCTCCTCGACCAATTTCTTAGTAGGGCGACGACAAGTCGAAGCCACTCTGATTGTCTTTGATCTTCTGGTGTACATCGACGGAATCATCACAGCACCACCTTGCTACAGTGATTCTGCATAAATAGTTGCAATTTCTACTTATTCTATCTGGTATCATCAAGACCATATCATTGTTGGTGTCCTTATCGGTAGTTGCACCGAATCAGTTCGGTCACCGATCTCCGTCGCGCCCACTGCGCGTGCAACATGGACCACACTCATGGAAAACTAAGCCAACGCCTCCCCTTGCCGAGTCATCGCGCTCAAGAACAAACTTGCTCGCAACTCACACTACAATCGTTCCATTTCGGAATATATCAAGGATATGAAGGACATATCCAGCGATCTTGCTCTCGCACGGAGCCTAGTGTGAAACACTCCAGCTAATTTCATGGCAGTATTTGGTTGATTTACCAGTAGCTTTCAAATTTTTTCTAAAGTCTATCACTCCAGCTAATTTCATGATTATACCAGATTACCCATGTCATGACTTTGTAATCCTCATTAACTAATAATTACAGCCATTTTCCTCAATCAATTTACATTAAGCTACTGCGTTAAGTTATGTTTCCATTACTTTCTACCACTTATTTCCATACATTTCCTTCATTTGATGGTTGGTTTACCATAAGTTTTTAGATTCTAATATCTAAAGTCAGCCTCTCTAGTATTTAGATGTGAATCTAAGCTAAAAAGGAGTGATAAGTTGAGTCAAAATTTTACCCGGAGAAATGCTTAGATTTTGTGAATAATTTGGCACGCAAAAAGGCATTTTTTAAGAGAGTTCATTATCAATACTTTAAAATACTATAGGGTAGTGATTGTAACACCAACTAATTTGATGGTTACATCATATTATTTCAAATAAATACTATGAAATTAAATTTACAATCACTTAATGCGTTAAGTTTATGTTTCCATTACTCCCACCAATTTATTTTCGTATATTGATGGTTGGTTTACCAAAAGTTTTCAAATTCTGCTATCTAAAGTCTACCACTCAATCTAATTTGATGGTTACACCTATTGATGTAATGACTTTATTACCCTCATTAACCAATAAATATAGTCATTTTCTCAATTTAAAGTCTACCACTCAATCTAGATTGATGGTTACACCAAATTATTGATGTAATGACTTTATTACCCTCATTAACCAATAAATATAGTCATTTTCTCAATTTATTTTCAATCAACTATTGTGTCAAGTTTATGTTACAATTTCTAAAAAAAAAGTTTATGTTACAATTATGACTAATAATTTTCATATATTAACTAAATTTGGTGGTTGGTTTACTAGAAGTTTTTAGATTCCAAAATCTAAAGTCTCACTCTCTAATATCTAAATGTGTATTTAAGCAACAAAAAAATGGAGTGACAAATTGAGTTAAAAATTTACCCAGATAAATTCTTAGATTTTGTGAATAATTTCGATAGATACTTTCTATCACCTAACTAATCCGTTCACAAGAGAAATCATTACTCAATATTTCATTATGTTATTGGTAATGGTTCTTACACCAGCTGATTTGATGGTTATACCAAATTATTGTTATCATGACTTTGTTACACTTATTAATCAATAAATATATCATTTTATTAAATTATTTATAATCACCTACTACGTTAAGTTTATGTTTCCATTACACCCCCAATTATTTTCATATATTTCCCTAATTTGATGGTTGGATTACAAGACGTTTTCAGATTCTGCTTTCTAAAGTCTGTTACTTGATCTAATTTGATGGTTATACAAGATTGTCGCCAATATGATTTTATTACATTCATTAACCTATATATATATAGTCATTTTCCCAATTTAATTAACAACCACTTATTGTGTAATGTTTATGTTTCCATCACTTCTCACCAATTTTTTTCTTCATATATTTACCTAAGTTGATGGTTGGTTTACTAAAAATTTTCAAATTTTGCTATCTAACGTCTATGATGGTTACACCAGATTATCATGACTTTATTATCCTCATTAATCAATAAATATAGTCATTTTCTCAATTTATTTACAATCACCTATTGCGTTAAGTTTATTTTTCCATTATTTCCCACCAATAATTTTCACATATTTCATTAATTCGATGGTTGGTTTACCAGAGTTTTTTAGATTCTGATATCTAAAGTATGTCTCTCTAGGTTCTACACGCGAATTAAAGTCCATGATTTTTTTTTACCGTAAATTTGTATGCATATCAAAAGAATAATTCTAAACGGACATAATTTTGGACATAATTTCTAGTTTTAGTGAATTTGATTAGGTGTCAATATTTCCTAAATGTTTTGTATTTTCATAGTAGAGTTTGATTTTACTACATTAGAAAATTATGTTTAGCTTTATGTCTAAAATTCTGTCCATGTAACATTACTGTTGTTTTTTTTGTTGATTATCCTATTACATTATCAGTTTATCACCAAAATTCCTTAGATTTTATGATTGTGACAAATAGCCAATTTTTCGTCCATTTGTGTTATTAAAAATAACGACATCCCAAACTGATACCAATATGTTATAATTAAAGCGAGCTATTTTATTTCCCTATGTTCTACAGTATCACCTCACTAGAGGAGGAAGACACCATTTTTTGAAACACTGTTGATCTGTTTTCAAACTGCCAATGAGCTTTTTCACTAGAGACAGTACTTTTAAAGTTTTTTAGAGATACTGTTGGAGCAGTGCAGCATTTGACCATAACAAGACATGATTTTAATGTATGCTGTCAATATTTTGTTCCAACATATGCAATATCTTATTGCAGCTCACTTTGTGGTTTTAAAAAGAGTGTTGAGGTATATGAAAGGATCTCTTGGAGATGGTCTCTACTTCCAGTCTTCCTCAGTCTCATTGACTAATCATGCTTATAGTGATGCTGATTGGGCAGGTTGTAAGTTAAACATGAGGTCGATCTCCGGAAATTTTGTGTTTTTAGGTAGTAACTTAGTCTCTTAGTGCTCTAAGAAGCAGCCAATTGTGGTTAGCTCTTCTACAGATGCTGAGTGAGAGCTTTGGCAGGTGTTGTGGCTGAAGTTAGATGGCACACTTTTCTGCTTACTGATATGGGTATTCAATTACACAAGCCTCCTATGATGTTGTATAATCAATATGCAATGACTTTGGCTACAAATTCTGTGTTCCATGCCCGGACAAAGCACATTGAAATTGATTACCATTTTGTGAGAGAAATTGTGGTTAATTCTCAGGTTCAAATGAAATATGTTTCTTCTTAATAAAATGTTGTATATCTGCTTACCAAATCTGTGTCACATTCTGTAACGCCCCAAGCCCGGGCCCACGAGCTAGGCACGTGACAACCGCCGTATACCCCTAAGTATACAAGACTAACCGATAAATCCAATAAAAAACCCCCAAATAATTACACTTGAGAAAAAAAACTAGAAATGAGCATAACTTTATGTCTCCAAAATAAACCAATAACCTCGATCCATATTACATCAGAAACATAACGAATGCAAGCAACTCAATAATGGTTGTAAAACAACATGATAGATAACTAAGTAGCAATTCCGAGCTCAACCACGCCGCCCCAACACATTTAATTTACTCCAGCATCTAAAAAATATAAATAAGGGGTGAGTCCAACGACTCAGCAAGTAACTCATAACCTCACTGGGTGAACCGATAACAATTAAAATAAAATACATTATATACAAGTCCAAATAAGAAATCAAAAGAATTCAAAATAATTAAAAAATGGACAGATTCACAAGTCAGAGTTACATACGCCAAAGTTCTAATTCGGACGCATACTCATTGTATCTAACTAAGCCCACATTAGCCTGTGGAAAGGCCAAGAACCACACATAGCCCGGTGGTGGAGGCCCAGAAGAAAGCACTTTCTGATGTTGACGTATAACTCCCATCAACTGATATGTTAGTCATCTGCGTCAAAACACACATCATAAAAGAAACATTAGCCCCGTTAGAAATACGATAGACAATCAAAATAATAAATAAATCAACATTATGTAAATTGGATTTGCTGGCCTGGGTGTGAGAGGCATGTTATGTAGGACATTGTCCTACAACGTAGATCCTCTCCACGTGAGGGTGCTACCGGTATGCTACGAAGTAGGATTCAACCCACACTCGAGCCAGCTCCTACAAGCGTCACACCGGTTGTAGGACTTGTGAACCGTCACTAACCGTAGTTGCCCAAAACAAGAGTATCATACTATACTATATAGAATACTTAATATATTTCATATTTAGTAGTGAGCTCTCATCACATATTCTCTATATCCCATCTCCCATACTAAATGGCACTCACATATATATAGATGTGCATAGAAACTAGTAACCCCCTAGTATTAATATTGGAGTTATGATCAAAATAACCACCTCCCAATAATGCTACATTAAACCAAATATTTCATGTTTAATACTCTAATAATGAGGGAGTTACAAATATTTAGTAACCAACATCGTTAACACTATTTTAGAAATATAATTATAATAATGATTTATAATTAAAGTTTTGGAATTTTCATAAAAATCCCTAACAATCCCCCACAAAATTTCAAAACTTTAAAATGACCTCAATAAGAACAAATAAATAAAATAATAGAATAATATATGTAACAATAAAATAAATGGCAACTTTCATACTGCGCAATAGGTGAGGTGTCTTCCGACTTGAACCTCACTTAGTGATGACAATCTCACCCGGAAGGATCATAGTGGACTAAGCCTTGAACTAGACCATTTGAGCCCGAGTTCAATCGAAACACACACAGTACCGGCATTGGACATAGTTCGCGGGTTAGTGCATTACGGTCATGCACTCGAATCAAATCATGAGAGTCTCTAGGGAATAGCCCAATCCCATAGCCCCGGCCTCAAGGCAACTCTCACTTAGGTAAATCCTCCAAGGGCATGTGTGACCCATACCTTGCGACAAATTACTCGCCTTGGATCCATTAAGGGTTAAAACTCATCCTTGCCGTCACAGTCTCATCACAGCACTATGCCATAGGGATGGGAGGAGAGTCGTGGACTTCTCCTAAAAGTGCTGAAACTCTCAGTCACTCATCGTGGATTGTTTCTACCCATTGAATCTCCTTCATGGGATCTCCAGTCAAAGAGATTGGGTTACCTCCAGCGGTGACTATCTTTTAGGCTTAGCCCATCCCCCTCGACATATCTAGGACTCCGCTCCTAGACTTGACTCTCAATGGTCATCTATGCGAATCTTACCCATATGGCAATATTTTTTTTTATAAATATTTTCCAGTTTTCAATGGTGGAATCCATCAAGAGTTTTCAAACTCCATCCCAAGACTTAGGGACTATGGAACCAATAATATACATGTATATATTTTTATTGAATCATTCTCATTCTCGTGCATCGTGAAATGTGCGCTTCCCATCTTGCTATGTTTTCACCGTCAATTCTATGTCACATTTGATGTACACCAAATTTCACCTGAGAATAAAAAATATTTGCACTAGATGCAAAATTAGTAATTTGAGGGGCTAGAAATATAAGTCTAATAAAATATTATCACGTCATCAGCAACAACACTACTAAAATCACACAATTAAGATCATGTTTATAATGTCTCACCTTATAACCCCCACATTAACTCGCATTTATTGAGACCAATAATAGCACTTAATGAAAAATAATTTTGTTGAATAGACATGTTTTGCGACGACTAAAAGATTACATTTTTCTTCCCCTAAAAAATATACACTAAAGGATGACTTTAGAATCCACAAAATGATAACATGTTACATCTCCACAAGATTGCTATTAGTTAATTCACATATGTATAAGATTATGATAAATAATTTTCATGTGCAACCCCCATATGTTTACTCATCCAAGAGTCACATTAATTGCACATAATACAAAACACTAGATTCAACGAGTCAATGAGAATGATGTTAGGAATGACAATATAAATTTTATGACATAATAACAATATTTTACTTGACCACAATATTATTTTTATAAAGTGGTATCCATATGTTACACTATCAAAATAAACTTACACTTAATTCATGCATGCACATAAAATTATATTCTTTACATTATCTTATGTAACCCCCACATATCAAATGCTCATAAAAATGAAGAATTAAATGTAATCAAGTAACCCCCACATTTTAAACCCCACTAATGGACATAAATATATTTAAAGCAATGATACTCAAAAAGGAAAATAAGCACAATTTCGTCAAGTTACGGAAATATATTCCATCCTCCAATAAACCATTTCGAACTTGTGAAATTTCATTACAAACCATTTACTAAATTTCAATTTTATGTCAACCCCCATTTTTCATTCTCACTTCTAAAAGTTATATTATAATTTCTCATTAAATAAAATATACCAACATAATTTTCATTCAAGTGAAAACTCCACGTTTTATAAACAAACACCAAAAATAATTGAATATTTTAAACCCCACTATTGTAGAATATTGTAATCAAATAACATAAATAAATAAACATGGATGAAGGGTTAAAAGAAAGCAAGCCTGTCAAATCCCGCTTGTAGAATTTTCTCCATATTTTGCAGGAATGTATGGAGCCTTATCCCATACATGTAGAGAATTCTCCAAATATTGCATATAAATGAACATAAATAATCGTGGACGCTCCATATAATTGCAAGTCAATAATGTTGATATTCGATGATCTATCTCCAAGAAATAATAGATTCGTAGTTCGGGTACTCCTTCATAAGCCACAAATAGCAAGAACTATATTACTCTTCTTGGACATCCATTTGGCTTGATTTTCAGTAGCTTGATGGAGATCCAATATGTAATTCGAATAATAATTTCAAGAAGAACCCCTGCAAGAGTACTAGGCTACATCAAAAATTAAATGGAAACTTGTACCAAACAAGAAACTTACTAAAAATTAAATTCTAGTGAATAAATCAACCCCGAGTAGCCACAAGGAAGAAATGTATATGGATGCAAGAGACCTTCATACAATTATCTTGTTAAAGGAATATTTGTATACTCAACATAGTGTCTGCCTAGTTATCTCTTCAATTAAAATTTTAACCTACCAACCTATACAACTTTGAGTAATATTACAGTATCAATTTCATCCACTAGAAAGTATTAAAACTCATAACCACTTTTTCTAATTAACAACTTTCATTTTCACCCCAAAAATCCCATGTTGGTGAAGTCATAAAAAAAAACCTTGTTTTAACATATATAGATTTAATATTAGAAAACAAAATAACAAAATTAATAGTTAACGGATGAGAGGTATATGATCAAGCATTGATAAAGATCTAAAAGATTTTTCCGTAAAGAAATATCGTAGAACTCCATTGATCGATATCTCTTAACAACTCAAATTGTCAACAAAAATTATTAATTGATCTACGTTGTAGATTGTTAGTCATCTGCGTCAAAACACACATCATAAAAGAAACATTAGCCCCGTTAGAAATACGATAGACAATCAAAATAATAAATAAATCAACATTATGTAAATTGGATTTGCTGGCCTGGGTGTGAGAGGCATGTTATGTAGGACATTGTCCTACAACGTAGATCCTCCCCACGTGAGGGTGCTACCGGTATGCTACGAAGTAGGATTCAACCCACACTCGAGCCAGCTCCTACAAGCGTCACACCGGTTGTAGGACTTGTGAACCGTCACTAACCGTAGTTGCCCAAAACAAGAGTATCATACTATACTATATAGAATACTTAATATATTTCATATTTAGTAGTGAGCTCTCATCACATATTCTCTATATCCCATCTCCCATACTAAATGACACTTACATATATATAGATGTGCATAGAAACTAGTAACCCCCTAGTATTAATATTGGAGTTATGATCAAAATAACCACCTCACAATAATGCTACATTAAACCAAATATTTCATGTTTAATACTCTAATAATGAGGGAGTTACAAATATGTAGTAACCAACATCGTTAACACTATTTTAGAAATATAATTATAATAATGATTTATAATTAAAGTTTTGGAATTTTCATAAAAATCCCTAACAATACACCATAGTCAGACTTGTATGCGGGTTCAAAATGTTCAGAATTTAGATTCACATACTTATATATTTCAGATAGTTTATAACAACGCTCAGTCGATTTGCATAAAAAAAAAATAACCAATTTCTGAATGGAAATATGTCAATAAAAGAATCGTAGTTTTTTCGGAATATAATAATACGAACGAGTTTATAAATAAAACTAGCAAAGTTAAAAGTCACTTACAAGTTTCCAAGCACAAGTAACCTGTCCCAAACTTCCAGAATGATATATCCTCAAAATCCTTGGATCCTTTGTTCTCCCTTTGTGTTCTTCTCAAAACTACTAGTCTGTCCCTCGTCAGTGCCACCTACTTTTTCTTCTTCTTGCTTCTATTCTTTTCTCACTTCTGTTCTTTCTCTTTTCTATTCTCCTTTTTTTGCCAGTTTTTCTTTTCTCTTAAAATCATATTTAATTCCTTCAGTTATGAATCCTAACATTCAATTACGATCGTTTTCGTAATTAAGGCCCTATGTTAAACCTTAGATACTAAAAATGCTCAAAAAATTTCTGAATATCACCTTAAAGGCCTTAAATAATTACCACTAATCTACTAACTTCCAACCAAATTAAATAGAGCACCCAGAAGATTCAAATTATAAGAACCAAGCCCCGAAATTTAGATAAAAAAAAACACGAATATTGCATTCTACCCTAGTTTAAAAAAAGTTTAGTCCTCTAAAATTATATTCCTCGACGTTAGAACAAAGTCCGAGACTTCTCTCCATCCTCTTTCTTATTCTTTGGACAGTCTCTAATCATATGACCCTTCTCCCACAACGAAAGCAAGCACCTGTATTCCAGTGACACTCTTTGTCTGCATGGAATTTTTTACACCTAGTACATTTGTTGCCACTACCCCTCTCATAAACTTGAGAAAATAGTGTCTCCTGCCTTTTAGATGGATTACCAGTCTGATTCCCAGTTTCAGGTCTACTCCTCTTCTTCGAATCAAAATCTCTCATGTGCTTAGTATCTTCTAGCCCTTTCTCCACCACCAAAGCCTTATGTAACACATCGCTAAATCGAGTTGGCTCAAACGGAATCACCCCTTGTCTAATATCAGCGCTAAGACCATCCTCAAACCTCTTTGTGCGATCCTCGTCATTAGCTACTAGTGAAGGAGAAAATATAGCCAAACGATTGAACTCTTTATGATATTCAGCCACACTCATATTGCCCTGTGCAAGCTTCAAGAACTCTCTTTCCTTCTGGCGTCTCACACTCTTAGGCACATACTGCTTTAGGAAAGCTTCCTTAAACATCTCCCAAGTATAACCTTGAGTTTCAGCGCCATCATGCATTCCCTTCTCCATTAGCCACCACTCATTAGCATCCAGGGCCGGCCCTTGCCTTAGGCAAGTTAGGCAATTGCCTAAGGCCTCAAGATTCCGAAGGCCTCCAATTAAGGTGGTTAATTTAATAATATTCTATATATAATAGAACAATTGACACTTAACTACCATGCAGTTTGACATTCCTGACACTTTGGTGCACGCAGTTTCAAAACTAACACTTAAGTGCACGCATTCTTGCCATTTCTGGCACTTTGGTGCACGCTGTTTCAAAATTTACACTTAAGCTCACGCAGTATCTATATTACCGACAACACGCTCCAATTTCGATGACGCCTTTAGTTGATTTGCAAGTGACACAGTCATCGAATTGGAGCGGGATTTTGGTAAATTGCATACTGTATGTATTTAAGTGTCAATATTGAAATTGTGTATACCAAAGTGTCAGGAATGTCAAACTGCATGGTAGTTTAGTATTAATTTTGGAACTGCATGCACTAGAGTGTCACGAGTGTCAAACTGCATGGTAGTTAAGTGTCAATTGTTCTATATAATAAATGTTTTAGTATAGTTATTGAGGGAATTGGTCAAGATGATAGAGAGGATAATTAGGAGAAAATTGAGCATCGATTGTCTATATGGAAAGGTAATTATGTGAGAAAAATGCACTGTTAACATTATACGATTCTTTTAGGGAATAACAATTAAGATGTTTGAATATGAGATTAATTATGGTAAATATATGAGGTGTTATCACTAGTCAATTGTTTTTTCGGTAAGATCGTAATAACTTATAAGGAAGTGATATTTAGGTTTTCCAAAATAGTATTATGACGGAGACAAGCTTTAAAATGTAATAATTCATAAAGTTGATTAAAATAATGTAACTCACACATAGGAAAAATAATATAATTCACATAGGAGTTTATTTATTTTAATTTTACTCCGTCCACTCATTATAATGAAGTTGTTAGTTTTTTTCTTTTTGGAATAGTAGTTTTATTCTTTTGGGGATGTTTGAAGTTTTCTTCTCCATCTTGCAAACTTTAAGTAATACATTCACTCTAAAATATTGCGTTTATCAAATTATATTAAGTTTTTGGTATTTTTATACTTCAAAGTTTTAGTTACGTCTCTTTGTTCAGTTCAATTTTGTTCGGTTTCAAAATTGGTTACAAATTTTGTTGATTGCATTACACTAAAAAAATAACGGAGAAAAAATGTTACATAAGTTTAATTTGGCGACACATTTGATATATCAACATTTTAAATTTTACTTACGGACATGTATGTTAGTAGTAGAACTCGTGAGAATTTAGGCCACATATATGAAGTTCGCCTAAGGCCTCTAAAATTCTTGAGACGGCCCTGTTAGCATCACCTTGCAACAAATAGGTAAAGAACTCCACCTTGTCTCCTTCAGGACACTTGCAAACCTTCAGTGCTTTCTCAATCTCCTGTATCCATATCTGAGCTTCCAAAGGGTCAGTCATTCCTTGAAAAGGATTGGGCGCTAACTTTATATGAACTCTGTCATTTTATGGCCCTGATTTCCCTGAACAACCAATGCCAAAGCTGCAACAAACATCTGCAAAGCAGGCTGCTCCCCTAACGGTCACTACTAGAAAAACGTTTATATACTGCAGTTTTAAAAACTACGGTTAAGGAAAGTGTAGTTTTTATTAGCTAAATACGTCGGGATAAGAAAATTGTAGTTATATAAGTTGAATACCGCAATTAATTTATTACCGTGGTATCCTATACAACATACGCTACGGACAGTGTTTAAACCGTAGTAATTATCTTTTAAATACTACCGAGACTTTGTAACCGAGAAAGTATTCATTGGGGCTAGCCCCACCACTGTGGCATGCCTGCGTGGTGGGGCGCGCCATTCAACTTTTGACAAATATGCATTAGTCAGATGGAACCCACCAAATTTTGCTTGTTTGTCAAAAATTGAATGGTGCGCCCCACCACGCAGGCATGCCACAGTGGTGGGGCTAGCCCCAAAGAATACTTTCTCTTTGTAACCGTAGTGTTCTGTAAATTATTATTATTTTATTTCTTTTTTCTTAACCCTAGAAATTAGAATCCTCCGTCTGCTATGTTATTCTTCTAGAGAAAGAAGTACAATGCTCTTCCAGTTCGACGGCGAGAGAGATCTAATAGATCGCGTTCTTCCTCAATCTGTCAATGCGATCCTGCTGATTCGTCGTGTTGGGATTTCGAAACTCTGTACGTCGCTTTCTTCCTCTTCGAGGGTGCCCTGAGTCTCGACAGATCAACCAATCTTATGCTTGTGTTCTCGGAAACTGATTGAACTAAAAGGTACGTCCCCAACCCTCGCTCTTCTTCTTCTTATGGTGGCGGTGCCGCCTATGTGTCTGGGTTCGTTGGGTTTGGGAAATTTGTGTGGATTATTTGGGGATTTTAGCGACTAGTTGGTAATAGTGGACTTTAGCTAGGGTTCGAAATTGAATTGAATCAAGAATATTCAAAGTTTGCGATCTAACTTAGTTGAATGTCTTGAATCTGATTCATCTATATTTCTACATGTATCCTATACTCCTACCCCTGTATATTTGAGTTGTTTAAATTTGTGTTCAGAAAACTCCAGTGCAGTAACTATTGGTTCATTGAGGTACTATTATGTGTCATCTTGGATTTCCATAATCACTCTTCTAGCCAATATCATAATGTTCTTCTCTATTATTTTAGTGTCCTCCATTGGTGTGGCTAAATTGTTATTTCATCAAACAGTTATTATCTGTCATTTAGCATCATAGATATGAGACTGAACGTTGATTTCGTGGTGTTTCATCTACTATCTAGTTAGGACTCGTTCATATTTAATGCAGGATCATGACGGTGAATTCTCCAAGTAATCTTCTAATGCAGTTTAGGGAACCAGGTGTTCTGTTATGGCGCAACTTCACACTGCAAGAAATTACTGACCAGTGCTTTAGTAACCCGTCCCAATATGAGAAGGCAGGCAAATGCGGATCGGTTTCGGGTCCAATAAGCACAATTACTTCTCCGTTTCATCACCAATTGTGTAAGGCCCAAATCATATATATTTCAATTCTCGAGATCCTTGACACCAAAAGCATCAAGAACTACATTTTCTCGTAGTACTCATATTCCTCATGTTGTGGGAGCTGCTTACTCTCTCGAAAGGACCAGAAAGATGCATTTGAAGGGAAGTACTAAACTTGAAAGCTCAAGTGAGTATTAAATAGGTGATAATAAGAAAATAAATTAGGCTTAAAATAAATTTTAATTCCTAGATTCTTCTCTCATGGCAGTGCTCAAAACCTATCTGGTGGAACAGAAGTCATTTTCTTTCAAATCATTTTTTGAATGTGTTAATTGGTACATTCAGGTAAATGAACTTCTAAGGGGAAAAAATCAACCAACAATTGTGTCTCTATAAAAAAACAAATTTGGGCTTTTTCTTCTATAACCGAAACTTTAGCGCCTTATATATCGATCTTCAGAAGTTAGCAGGTTACAAGTAACAACTTCCATCATGCAAGGGGATCCCACAAACAGTTTCCATCTTGTTACCAATATTTGCTGGACATTTTGAAAATGTTGGACAATGAAGTTCAACTGACATAGAATTTGAGTATTTAATCTTTCTCCCTTATTCTCTCAACATCTTTCTCTTCCACGTACAGGCAGTCTTCCACACAGCACCATCATGCAAGGTGACTTAGAATTTGGTTCTAAATGTTTTTCCTTGTTCTAATTTTCTTGTCTTTACTTCTAATCTGCAGTGGGTTCAGATTTGTCTGTTAAGTGTGATTTATGTTTTGTTTTATTTATTATTATTATTATTATTATTATTATTATTATTATTATTATTATTATTATTATTATTATTATTTTTTGCAATTTTGATGTGTGATAAAATATGTATTCACGTCTTTTTGATAACTTTTTTTTTGAAAGGTTGGAACAAGCAGTGATGAAGTAAAGCTGTGGAAAGCACTAGGCCACCAAAAGGGTGTGGCACGTGGTACCGTGATTTCCAGGGGTGGGGTACACGGATCTTCTTTTGGTCCGACTACTGGGAGGTGCATATCAAGGAGGTTCTTATTTTCTCTCATGCGGCCTTTTCGAAACCAAAATAATTTCGACGACATGGGAAAGGAAACGGTTGCTTGGGCTTCTATACATGTACGTAAAATATGTTAAACTTTTCCTTTCAGTACATCTTTCATTCTTTTATATATTACAATAAACAAAAAAATTGTAACACATTTGCAGATACAGAGTTGTATGGTGAAAAAGTTATGGAATGCAGGTAAATGATGATATTAAAAGACTTGCCACTGCTAGAAGAGCTGGCTGATGCTACTGGAGTTTTGATACTTCGTGTATTTTAGGATTTGAATTGTAAGAATGTTATTGGCAACTGTTGGAATCTTGTAAATCTCAAAATATTGTGAAAATGTAAGATTTGAACTGTTGGAATCTTGTTATTGGCGACTGTTGGAATCTTGTAAATTCTCAACAATGTTGCTGGTGAAACTGGGTGTATATAAATGAGCAGGCTGCGGTAAATTGCAAACGTTTGGGCTGGGTTGAATACAATTACGAAAAATATTTACATATACTACGGTTTTTCAAAACCGTACATTGAACTACGGTTTTTGACCATTAAATGGCCCTTAAATACGACAGTTCAGTGAAAACCGTAGTATAATAGTACCACGGTCAGATTTCCGTCGTATTCGCTAAATTAAAAACGACGGAAACTACTCCCGTCGTATCAAATTAAATACTACGGAAAAAATCGTAGTATTTTTAAAAACGACCCCTTTAGGAACTACGCCCGGAAGAACCGTAGTATTTACTTTAAACTAAGGTTTTCCTCTCATATACTACGGTTTTTCCTGTAGCAGGTGGAATATTCACCCGTTCCGTCCCGTTCCCACCATTTTCGTCAGTCATGATCCTGTCCAAGAACACCTATTAACAACCAGAAAGTTTAAATATAACTTTCCATAAAAGAAATAAAAAAGACACTAAATGACCTCAAATCTCCTAAAGTTCACAACTCTGCTAGCGCACCCTCATTCCTAAGGCTAAACCCCAATTTTTTTCAAAACCTGGCTCTGATACCACTTAATTATAACGCTCCAAGCCCGGGCCCACGAGTTAGGCACGTGACAACCGCCGTATACCCCTAGGTATACAAGGCTAACCGATAAATCCAGTAAAAAAAGCCCCAAATAATTACACTTGAGAAAAAAAAAAAAAAAAAACTAGAAATGAGCATAACTTTATGTCTCCAAAATAAACCAATAACCTCGATCCATATTACATCAGAAACATAACGAATGCAAGAAACTCAATAATGGTTGTAAAACAACATAATAGATAACTAAGTAGCAATTCCGAGCTCAACCACGCCGCACCTCCCCAACACGTCTAATTTACTCCAGCATCTCAAAAATGTAAATAAGGGGTGAGTCCAACGACTCAGCAAGTAATCCATAACCTCACTGGGTGGACCGTGAACAATTAAAATAAAATACATTATATACAAGTTCAAATAAAAAATCAAAAGAATTCAAAATAATTAGAAAATGGACAGATTCACAATTCAGAGTTACATACGCTAAAGTTCTAATTCGGACGCATACTCATTGTATCTGGCTAAGTCAGCCTGTGGAAAGGCCCAGAACCACACATAGCCCGGTGGTGGAGGCCCAGAAGAAAGCGCTTTCTGATGTTGACGTATAACCCCCGTCAACTGGGTATCACACCATTGTCAGACTGGTATACGGGTTCAGAAGGTTCAGAATTTAGATTCACACACTTATATATTTCATATGGTTTATTACAACGCTCAACGGATTTGCATACAAAAAAAATAACCAATTTTTGAATGAAAACATGTCAATAAAAGAATCGTAGTTTTTTCGGAATATAATAAAACGAACGAGTTTATAAAAAAAACTAGCAAAGTTAAAAGCCACTTACAAGTTTCCAAGCACAAGTAACCTGTCCCAAACATCCGGAATGATATCTCCTCAAAATCCTTGGATCCTTTGTTCTCCCTTTGTGTTCTTCTTAAAACTACTAGTCTGTCCCTCGTCAGTGCCGCTTACTTTTTCTTTTTCTTCTTCTTGCTTCTATTCTTTTCTCACTTCTGTTCCTTCTATTTTCTATTCTCCTTTTTTCATCAGTTTTCTTTTTCTCTTAAAATCATATTTAATTCCTACATTTATGAATCCTAACATTCAATTACGACCGTTTTCATAATTAAGGCCCTATGTTAAACTTTAGATACTAATTTGCTCAATTTTTTTTTGAATACCACCTTAAAGGCCTTAAATAACTAATACTAATCTACTAACTTCCAACCAAATTAAAAAGAGCACCCAGAAGATTCAAGTTATAAGAACCAAGCCCCGGAATTTAATTAAAGAAACACGAATATTACACATTCTCATCAGTTCTTGATGTTGAAATTCAAACTGTTGGGGGGGGGGGGGGGGGTAAAAGTAGTATAGATACTTTGAGGTGTTAGTGCTATTTGTGTGAAGTACGGGTGTTGGTGTGTAAATATCCTAACTGGTTCCGTTAGTTTGTTAGGATTTTGTTAAAGCTGTGTCAGCACTTGTAAGTGCAGCATAAGAAGTGTAATTGTATTACATCTGGAATAGTAAGAATCATTCATAACTCCAACCTGTCTTCCTCATCTTTCTCTCTTTTTACTTTTCTGCAATACCTAATTTCTCTTCGAAGATCTTATCCTCTACCTGATACTAGAACATGTGAACGAGTTCCTGTATCATCAAACTGGAGTCTATTATTTAGAAAGAAAATAGTTGCATGCAACAC
This sequence comes from Linanthus parryae, assembly GCA_023055425.1. Lineage (NCBI taxonomy): Eukaryota > Viridiplantae > Streptophyta > Magnoliopsida > Ericales > Polemoniaceae > Linanthus > Linanthus parryae. The sequence continues at coordinate 9,714,929 of JALGPY010000002.1, forward strand.
GTAAACTACACTAGCTTGGCCCATCGTTGCTCGGAATCGGATATTTATTCATGGTTGTTTCGCGAGCCATCCATCTTGGTCAATGAAATTCTTTTTCGAGAGCTTCGCCAAATTTGAGCTGTCGACCTTTGTCTGCGCCCAACTAACCCGTTTAGAAGGATCAGCTCCTGGTCCCGAACAAGTCGCTTCAGCATACATAAAATTATTCCTATTTTAAGACAAGAAAAAACTAAATAAGTATTTATATGATATGCCAGATTGCAAGAAACGACCATATATATATGGGACCAAAGTAACACCAAGCAATAACATTGACGTCAATGACTAAACTGACGTCAATGTTATGTTGAAGGATATCATAGTTCAGTGACTAAACTGATCACCTGGGGACCAAAGTGACACCCAAATGAATATTGTAGAGACAATATCTCTAGTTGACCTAACTGACCTAAGGGTTAGGATTTATGACACGATCATTTTGGAGGTAACCTATTTTATGGGCGACAAGCGGATCCAACATTTGTAAAAATGGGGCAAAAGTTAAAAAAAAAATAACATAATAAGGAGTGGAGGTTACAGTGCATTATTCGGAAAGTTAATGTGAACATTTAAACAAAAACTGAATAAAGTTAGAACTTTCAAAAGTTAAGTGGGAGATATAGCCCCACTTGTATCCATGTAGCTCCGCCACACAGACTCGAAGGTGGCAGATTAGCCTGAATTATCAATCCTAGCTCACATTGTGAGAATGGTAGATATGAATCTTGTTTTAGCAAGACAGCAAACCATGATCTGCGTTTTTATTTTTTTTTTACCCTTTCTAAATTCTTAATCTGGATGGACCATTTTGACAAATGACCAAAACTTTAGACGTACTAGTAAGTGGCACGTGCGTTGCACGTGATAATGTCATTTCACAGAAACATATTTAGTTTGGACCATATTGGGTGCATTTTTCTCCAATTCTCTAGAAATCAAGTTCTATGTTGCTTCTATTCCCTCCCGCAGGTCCCTTGTCGATTTTTGTTTCGGCCATTACCTTAGTGAATTTTTTGGTGCCCCAGTCAGCCCAAAATTCCATTATTAGCATTACTTACTGAACCAGAAAAAAAATGTGCGTCAGTACTCTCAAAACCAAAATAAAAAATAAAATGTAAATTACTTTATTTCTATGAACCATAGTATTGTAGTGCATATCACACTTTTCCTATCTTTGATTTTTGTCTTTGAACTCCATCATCCTCTGGGACTTCTATTGTCAGTATTGTAGTGCATATCATACTTTTCCTTTATTTTATTTTTGTCTTCGAACTCCATCATCCTCTGGGACTTCAAGGCAAAGTTTTGCTAGGACATAGACAAGTGTTTCTCTAGATCCTTCTTTTCTCGATTTATACTAAGACACCTGTACAATGTTGGAATAATTATGCTTTTCCAATTGCAACATAATAAGCTACACGAATATCATGCTCATGTACCTTCACAATGCAATAAAATTTGGGTTTTTCATTGTGCAACATTAAAAGTTTCTATTTGCTATTCATTATGCAACATTGAAAGTTTATTTTTTTGTTTTCAAGGAATTTCATGCTACATCTATACGTTAAACATTGGGAGTGGCATTGAGATTTAAAGGAATATCAGCTATTCCAAGTCCTTCATCCTACAACTGAAAGTCATATATTGGATTATGCATGAAATGTAGGGAAAGGGTTGCCTATTAAAAATTCTACACAGAAGATGAAGAAAATTATAAAAAGATAGTTCCAAAGCCTCACGAAGAATGCTGCATTGGTGATGCATTGGCTAATTGATCTGAGTGATTGATGAATCGAATTATCTAAAGCCACCTCGTTTAAACCATCTAGTAAGGACACCAGTACTCAAAAGGAAACGCCGTGTACCAATAGGATGTCACCCGTTTTGCTGCATGAGAAGACATACCAATTTAAATTATATATGAAAGTTTCTATGACTAACTAAATATCTGCTGTATTGATAACGCCATTAAGGGGACTAAAATTTCAAGTTGATCCTTCACGTTCTTCCTCAAAAACCCAAGGGTTTGGCCTAGTGGCTTATGCTTTGGACTTAAGGTGTGCTCCCGTTATGTTTCAGGTTCGAACCCCACGATGGCCAATAATGTTTTGGGCCACTGGGTATTCACATGTTCTCCCTGGGCTCCATGGATTAGTCGAGATGCGCGCGAGGGGGCGGGATACCACGGTCATAAACAAAGGTTCTTCCTCAAATCTACTATTCTCTCTAAGAAGTTGCTTAAAGTCTCATTGTCCCAACCGTGTTACTACCCCTTTCACTGTGGTTCTCCAGGGTGCTTGATCTCGGATATACCAATTGCTCATGTGCTAAATGGCGAAAGGGAAGTATAACAGACTATGCAACAAATCTCAAGACCTTCTAGGAAGGTACACAACACGTCGATTAATACATCATGTTCTTTTTTATGAAGTTCAGGAACATCAGCATTATATCATAATTGAACGGCTATCCAAAAATTGAAGAGGGGCGGAGTTGAACCTTCGAGCTCTAGCAAATCGCAAGCAATAGAAAGGGTATCTGTGCAACTCTTGGTACACCATTATTAATTCATAAAGATACCGGCTCTAATTAATGGATGAATTAATTCCTCTCAGATTTCAGTTATATAGCTGACATTGTTGCTGTAAGAAGAAAGAGCCGCTCGCAGTGACTGTCCAGCTGCACTGTCACATACTCCGAGTAACAGCTCCCTTAAAAACAGGGACGGGGAATTGCTACTTGGGTATGCCATGATCCCAAAGTCTAAGATCCACTGACATAAGAGTCCTTGGAAAATGAACATGTATTTTGTGAACCAGCTAGGGCAAATCTGATGAGGGCAAAGATATACCATGAACCTACCATAGACTTAATTTAAAAAGTAACAAATTCTTTTGAGCCTTTAATATCGACACATTGCACTTTTTTTTTGAGGGAAAATGGTTTCCATTAACGCAATCAAATGGTCGAGAAACCTATTACATCATAAAGAAGGAGAGAACTGGCCTATTGAGGCTCTAGATTTGGCCAAATTCACAAAACATATCAACGCCGTGCTTCCTTCCTGAGTTGAGCTTACGAGTGATCGTTAGTGAGACGGATTCGATAATTGCACTTTTAGTTGCGCTTGGCATAAGCAGATAATAAATGCCTTTTTTCACAGTGGCGTAGACTTGTAGTAATAAGCGACACATGATATTAAAAATTGATTGGGAGTTTTATGCCTCTATAAACCCATTATACTGTTTCAAAGATCTCTTCCCAGCGATATAAATGCAAATACTCAACCCATGGCTTTATCGAAAGGCAATGAAGCTGGACGGTGGAAGGCTAGGCAAATGATTGTGGTGCAGCAATACAAAATAATAGGAGGCGTAATTTTGGCAGTGGAATCAGTCAGCACTTTCAACTGTTAAATAACGCAATGAACAGAATGATTTTCATGAAACAAATGCATAGGAAAAAGTAGCTAAAGCAGTAATAGTACACATGTTACACGAATGTATCAGGAAAATATAGAGATACAACAATACGTTGACTACAACGACAAATTGCAAATTAAGTATCAGCGCGAGTGTCTGGTGATTGCTTGTAGCAAGAGCCGTATAGGATTACTTTATTATGGGTAATTCATCAACAAGGTTTCTTGCCGTTCAATTTATTTATTTTTTTGTACAAAGCCCAGAATCAGAACAGCAGTTGACAAAAAATCATGAGGGTTAACGAAATTTACCAGAAAAAAAAAATCAATCAATAGGATTAACGAACGGACACGTACAATCGAACAAGCATGAAAGCATAATTTCAAAAAGAGACACAGTAAACTGTTCAGAAATTGAAGAAAACAATGACCCGTGAGGAAATTTCACATACCTTTTCTTCAGAGCTATTTGATGGTTTATCAGTGGCCCAGAACTCCCCATGTGTGCGATCAACCAGCGTAGGATTCTTGCGTTGGTTCCTCTTGGAACTGATGATCGATACAATATAGACACAGCCACGCATATTGGAATTTATTAGTTGCTTCGGTATGTGGGGGTGACACTGAGTAGGATGAATGGATTCGTTCATCAGATATGTGGAGAGGATAAACGATAGAAGGGGTTTTAAACACTTCAATTGTACGATTCTCCGAAACGTTATGTCGCTCTGGATCTTCAGCGGAAAAAGAGGGGTACCAAAGAGATTACTTGTCGTGGCCTAGGGTATTTTGGTCAACAGTAAAAGGTTAGGAACATTAAAAAGGTTAGGAACTTCTTCAAACTTTTATATAGTAGAGATTAATGAGATTTTTTGCTTAATGAAGTGGAAGAAAACTTACTCATGGCCCTTGTTATTCCATGCATCCCATCCAAGGGGGTTTATCACTTTCTCCATACTTGTCCCGTAAAACAATACTCTGGAATAAGGACCATATGCTCTTCCCAGATAAGATTCACCGCTACCGAAAATAGACCCCCTGATAAACACAAAACCATCTGAGTCCGTACTCGATTTCCTTCCTTGCGCCGTTATGTAACCATATGGCCGAGATAACAACCCCGCCGTCACATTTATAGCACAATCCTGCGCCAAGAAAACACATGATGTTATGAATTAATGACACACGTTCGTGTACTTGACACTTGATTGATCACCAAATGTAGTGTCCGTGTTATGTTAATTATTACCTCAAAAATAGCTTGACCGCTGCCCCATATGAAGTCGACCGCGCCCTCAATGTAGCTAGAATTGTAGTAATGCCGACCTTGTGCCGCAAACAAAGTGTCTTGAAAACCAACAAATGCGCAATCGTGAAACGCGGTTTTATCACCGTAAACTCTCGCCGCCAATGCTTGATGGAACTTGTTACCTATCGAATACGGCACATTGTACGAATTCTGCTTTTTTGATAGAGAGAGAGAGAATTTGTTTTTCATTTAGTAGAGCTAATTACCATTAGAGAGAGAAGCATGACTGCTTTATAAGGCTAGTAAAAAATGAGCATTCTTTTGTGACGAAATCTTTTTTTGGCTTCAATAACGTCAGCTCAATTTACTGAAAATCAGTATTCATTGGTATTTATTTATTTATCGCACTAATTAAATAATGTATTGTAAAGTTCCACTAAATTTGGGAGAAAAATGTCTACATATAAACACCTCTTTATTAAGCAAACTTTTATTATCATTTTTTTTTAGAAGATCATCATTCTTTAATTTCCTTTTGCTCACACTGCAACAATATGTGACATGCGAGCTAGTTTCAAACTTATTTCGTGCGACTGATGCACAATATCTTCATAAACTCTTGTGCTATAAGTGGAATGCATGCAGCAGAAAAAGTCTAAATGTTTTTCGTTTCGTGGTGTGAGCTCAATTGTACTGTTCTTTTTCACTAGAGACAATATATTACCTCGAATGTGATTCCTCTGGCCAAAAAATTGTCTGCGGAAACGGTGAACGTGGAACTGGTATCAGTCTGTTGATGATCACTCCATGTAATCGTTGTTTGGGTAGCGCCACTCCCTTCAAGAAAAATGAACTGTTTGTCCCGTGGAATCGTTACCTTTTCTCTGAAATAAATTGTCACAAACTATGAGTGGGGTGAAAAAGAAAGACAAGCCAAACACAACCCAAAAGTAACAGAAGATGAAGAGTCACACACACCTGTAGATGCCAGGATTGATATGGATTTTGTACCACTGAGAATTCCCGGACGGAACAGCGTCGATCGCGGCTTGGATTGTAGCAAAGCTCTCTTTGTTTGATTGATCAACAATGCTAGTATGTGAAATAATGGCTCTTGAGTGAACCAAAGAGACCAAGAAGATTAGGAAGAAGAGGGTCATGAGTGACGTTAATGGTGTTTGAATCTTCATCGCCATCTTCTCTTTTTTGTGGGTTTTTCTTTGAACTAACTAGGCAGTGTTTATTCATCAACAATCACTATGGTGGTGGATTGATCTGTGATTCGTGTATATACATTTATAGACGACGTGTTTAGTGATCATAATAAATGTGTATGGGTACATTTTGCCTTTCTCTAGCGGTTTGGCTTGTAGAAATTTAAATCATGGAATCACCACACTTTGAAGTTTCCCAATTCATAATCAACTGACAGTTAAGTGCTAGTTTAGTGGTAGAACATTTGAAGCCCATGCATGAGGTCTCGTGTTCAAACCCGACTATGTGATGTAAGAAAAAATTCACATTTAGCTGTATTCTAGTCCAAATAAATTTCTACTACTTCTACAAACTTTTCTTAAATCTCTCTCTTGCATACACTAATGGCATTTCCACAGTGTACCAAATCATGTATTTGATGGTAAAATATGGTATTTTCGGCGTCCCACAAAAAATCACCAAATCATCAAATCACCGAAAAACTTGTGATTTTTTTGTAGCCCCCCTAAAGTTATTGACCAAAAAAATACCAAATCACCAAATCCTATATTTGGTGTAGCTTTTGTGAAGTGCATCTCACAAAATACTCCCAAATCCTATCCTATATCACCAAATTCAATTTTTTTCATCAAATTTGATGGCAAATATAGCATTTGGTGTAGATATAGCATTTGGTGTATTCTACACCAATTTTTTAATTGGTGTTTATGGCACGTTTTACATTACGTTAATATAATTGGAGACATAATGCCATATTTTACAAATGATTAGTGTTAAAAATTATTTTTGACGACAAATATAATTAATATTAGTGATAAAGCAAACTGCCCACAAGAACAATGTATTAATAATAAACTCAGAAAAATGAAAATATATCACATTATTAGCATGAAAATAATATACATAGTCAAACTAAGAAACTTATGATGTATTCTACACCAAATTTTTAATTGGTGTTTATGGCATGTTTTTACATTACATTTATATAATCCAACAGAAACATAATGTCATATTTTATAAATGATTAGTGTTAAAAAAAATTTTTTGACGACTAATATAATTAATATTAGTGATATAAAATAAACAAAAAATGACCACAAGAACGATGTATTAATAATAAACTCAGAAAAATGAAAATAGATCACATTATTAGCATGGAAATAGTATACATAGTCAAACTAAGAAAATTAGAAAGCAGAATGATGAATTAAGTAACATAATCATGGTATTAGATTTTTTGAAGTGTTATTTAATCATTTTGCAATTCGTGTAATATTATTTTGGTCATAAAATATTTATTGTGACAGTTATGGAATTCATAATTTGGTGATAAATTTGATGATTTGTTGTGGGATGCCAAAAATATCATTCTCTAAATTTGATGAAATAGTGAAATAGCTATCTGATGTAAGAATTGGTGAAAATTGTGGGAGACCAAAAGTGCTATTTTTTCACAAAAAATGATGAAATTGTATTTTTTTTAGGGTTAATTGTGGGAGGCCAAACCATTTTTTCCCACCTCATTTGGTGTAAAATTTGATATCAATTGTAGATGACGCTCTAATACAATAGACGACAAGAGACGAATTGGTTGGTTACAAGAAGGTCTTAAGATTCTGATATTTAAAGTCTCCAACTCTAAGTATCTAGATGTGAATTCAAACTAAAAAGAGAAGTGTGATAAATTGGGTCAAAGAAAACTTTCTGAAGAATGGTTGGATTTTGTGAATAATTTGTATTCATTTTGTTAGTATCTCCAACCCGTTTACAAAGAGGCGAATGGGTGATAGCTCAGTGATAGAGCGTTTGAAATCCTTGCATAAAGTTTCGAGTTTAAAACGTTTACAAAGAGAAATCAATACTCAATATCTCACTATATTATTGGGTATGTTGTGAAACGAGATCTGAGATGAGAGAAGAGGAATAAAGAGATGTAAAGAGAGACAAGATGTAGGGATAAAAGTATTGAGATGTCTATTATTCTCCAACCCTAAGCCTCCTTATATAGGCATTAGGTGGGCTTCTGGACCAGAATATAATTACACAAAATACACCCAATTATGTGGTGGATATTCACATCAGTCCAATTACATATTTCATAACACTCCCCCTTGAATATTCACCACTACGATGCCTCGTTAAAACCTTGTCATGAAAAACCCAGTGGGAAAAATCAATGACTAAGGAAAAAGAGTACATCGGTGAATCCTATTTGCTCAGTTGGTGATGACATTCTTCTGGAACGCATCTGGATAATCTTCGCAAGCCTCGTTAAAACCTTGCTAGGAAAAACCCTGTGGGACAAAAACCGTAGCGAAGGAAAAAGAGTGTCGCGCTTTTAGCATTTCATTGGATCTAATAATATTTAAACGTGCAAAAGTAAAAGAAAATAAACAAACGGCGACCTCTTCAGGAGGTTTAAGCTGTGAGTGGAAAAGTTAAAAATCTCTTCTAGAGATCTAATAATATTTGTTATGACTTCAGGTCATAAAATATATTGCAACTTCGGGTTACAATCAGATACTTCATGTACAAATTACATGGCTAGATAGAAAAATAAAATAAAGTATATAGAGCGCACCCTCTTCCGGAGGTTTTTAGAGCGCAGCCTCTTCAGGAGGTTTAAATGATAACATAAAAAAAAAAATCTCTTCCGGATATCTAGCCGTATATTATGACTGCAGGTCATAAACAAGTATTCACAACTGTAGGTGTGAAAACATTATCTTTATCAACGAATTAATGGTTCATACTAATTGGTCGTCGATAATAACCTCTTCAGGAGGGCACATGTTCTTTCTCTGCGAATAAACCACGAAAGGAACATGTGCAGATGCATAACAATGCTCCCATATTACGAGCTTGTAACCTCATAAAATAACACTAACATAAAAATTGAGTTATCAAAATTTATGGAAATCATACTGCCTCTTTCAGACAAGTATGATGTTGCTACTTTAATGTAGACAAGATTGGAACAATACATATTTAATAAATAATTGCCACTCAAAAGCTTTAACTGATGCGAAGCGTACACAGCCCCAAACTAAGCCAAAGTGCCAACACATGGTACCAATTTTTAAGGGGCTGGTGACCATATAGCACTAATATAATAATTAATAAAGGATCTACTCGTGCACATGGATTCATTAATAATGCACCAAGAGTCCCATCTTGACCTATGCATGTGAATAATCATGGTTAGGTTAAACTACAGACCTCATATTACTTTTCTTACCTTGTATCCTTCTCCGTTTCGGCGTCAGTAGGGCTCGGCATGCATAATTTTGTAAATCATAGATGTTTTATCACCTGGATGGGACATTGATGGATTAATCGGTAGCTTGCTCAACGTGGTAGAGGCATACGTGCTGATAACGTGTTGTGAAACGAGATCTGAGATGAGAGAAGAGGAATAAAGAGATGTAAAGAGAGACAAGATGTAGGGATAAAAGTATTGAGATGTCTATTATTCTCCAACCCTAAGCCTCCTTATGTAGGCATTAGGTGGGCTTCTGGACCAGAATATAATTACACAAAATACACCCAATTATGTGGTGGATATTCACATCAGTCCAATTACATATTTCATAACAGGGTAATGATTCTTACACTAGTTGATTCCACGTTTATACCAAATATGGCTGTCATGAATTTATTACACTCATTAACCAATAAATATAGTCATTTTCTTAACTTAATTTACAATCACCTACTGCATTAAGTTTATGTTTACTTGCCTCCAATTATTTCCATATATTTCCCTAATTTAATGGTTGGTTTACCAGTAGTTTTTAGATTGTGATATTTAAAGTCTGATAGTCTTATATCTAGAAGTGAATTTAAGCCAAAGAGAGTGTGATAAATTAGGAGATACTAAAAAAGCATTTATCGTATTATAGTTGCCATGACTTTATTATCTCATTAACCAATCAATATATTCATGATTCTCAAAAAAAAAAAAAAAAAAAAATAGTCATTTTCCAATTTACTTTACAACAATCACATACTGCATTAAGTTTATGTTTTCATTACTTGCCACCATATTTCAATATATTTCCTTAATTTCATGGTTGGTTTACCAGAATTTTTTAGATTATGATATCCCAAGTCTTACTCTCTAGAATTTAGATGAAATTTAAGCCAAAAAAAAAAGAGTGACAATTTGGTCAAATTTTCTATATATTTCCTTAATTTGCATGACTGGTGTAAGCATTTCACCTGAAAATCCCCCAAATTTAACTCGGTGAAATGCTTAGACTTTGTGAGTAATTTAGATTCTTTTTCTCTATCACCCAACTAATCGGCTTACAAAGAGAAATCAGTATCAATACTTCAAAATAACATAGGGTTGTGATTCTTACCCTAGCTCATTTGATACTTACACCAGATTATTGCAGTTATAACTTTATTACCCTCATAAACCTATATATATATATATATATATATATATATATATATATATATGTAAACAGAGAGAGAGAATTTCTCAATTTGATTTACGATCTCATATTGCTTTAAGTTTATGTTTCCATTACTTCCAACCAAATTATTTCATACGTTTCCCTAATTTGATGGTTGGTTTAACATAACTTTTCAGATTCTGCTATCTAAAGTTTATCCATCCAGCTAATTTGATGTTTACATCAGATTATAGTTGTCATGACTGTTAACGTGTGTGTGTGTGTATATATAGAGTCATTTTCTGAACTTAATTTATAGTCACCTATTGCGTTAAGTTTATGTTTCCTTTACATTCCACCAATTATTTCCATATATTTTCTTAATTTGATGGTTTGTTTACCATAAGCTTTTAGATTTTATATCTAAAGCCAGGCTCTTTAGTATCTATATGTGAATTTAAGCCAAAAAGAGAGTGATAAATATAGTCAACCATTTATCGAGGAAATGCTTATTTTTTGTGAATAATTTGCATACCCTATTATTTTCTACCATCCAACTAACCTGTTACAAAGAGAAATGAGTCTCAATACATCAACAACAAAAAATAGGATAGTGATTTTTTTGAGAGGATAGGATAGTGATTTTTAAAATAACTAATTTGATGGCTGGTTTACTAGAAGTTTTTAGATTCACAGATCTCAAATCTAACTCTCTAGTATCGAGATGTGAATTTAAGCCAAAAAGAAAGAGTGATAAATTGGGTCAGAAATTTGCCCATGGAAATGCTTAGATTTTGTGAATAATTTGGATTCTTCTTTTATCACCACAACTAACCCGTTTACAAAGACAAATCGGTATCAATACTTCAAAAAAAATATGGGTAGTGATTCTTACACCAGCTACTTTGACGGTTACATTAGATTATTGTTGTCATGATTTTATTACAATATAGTTAATTCAAGCTAATTTACAATCATCTATTGTATTAATTTTATGTTTCCATTACTTTCCGCCCATTTTTTTTTTCATATATTTCCCTAATTTAAAATAAAATCAAAATAATTATACTATAATTAGAATGCATAAAATAAAAGTCATTATAAAAGAAAATTTGTGTCATTTTCTGTATAAAAGTAAGGAAAATCTAAACTTTATTTGGTACACCAATTTTGTATTACAGCCAATTTGAATTATGCAGAATGGAGAAAATAACACAAATATATATATATTTTCTTAACAGACATTCACACATATTGGTTCTAAGAATTCCTCAAACCCCTAAAATTACAAAGTGACTTGACTCAAATTCACTTCCTAATTTTAGAGTTTCCATAAGAGTTTTAAGATTAAAATGTGTATCAAAATCAAGTGCATAGTTTTTGAAAAAATAAATCCATGCATTCAATTTTTTTTCTTGAAAAAACTTCAATCTTGCACAGTAGCAACCAAGGAGTAGTACAAAAGCTGAGCGGAGTTACAATCACCATTCCTAGCACTCAGAGACTAAGAGAGCATCTTTGGCACACAAATGTGTATCAAAGTTGAAATTTCTCTGTAAAAAGGAAAAAAAAACACTCGACATGTGAAAGATCTGGAAATTGAAACACAATCATGAATAGCAATATCAACCTAAATAGGCTATGAAGAAACCTCATGGTTTAAAGCATCCACCACAGTTTTGCAATCTGATAGAATCTTGATCTTTTGAAGGCCTTTGTCCAGAGCAGATAAGATAACCTTCCTTATAGCAAGAGCTTCTAGAATAACATAACTTGACACATTCAAAACGACCATTTTAACTTTCTAAGAGAAACATTGTTACCTGATCTAAAAATTGCAATAACTCCTCCCTTCTTCCTTATCTTGTCAAGAGCAGCACCGGTGTAGATCGCATCATCAGGAGATCAATGTCATAGAATTCATAGGACATTGCAATAGCTATGCTAGAGATTTGGGGAGGATCCCATGTAACGCTATAGAATACTTTGTTGTTTCTACCTTTCGATATCTCCTTTCGAAACTGAATAAATAACCCCAAAATTATCTGCTTCTCATTTATCGATATTTGAAATCTCCACAAGTTTATTCCATCATGAAGTGACACTAAAACAGTCTGGGATAACACCAATAAAGGGTAGAAAGGAGAGTTTCCAAATAAGTTGTGAGAAATAGCAATCCTTGTGAAAGTGTAGGTCAGATTCAACATCATGACTACAAATTATGCATATAGTATCACTACTCTAGTAACTCCCACGACTTGTGCCTTTCTGATCTGTTCGGTCACCGTAAAACCCGGTAAGCATTCATGGCTTGCTTGAGTCTTTAAGCATAGCCCTTCCTTCAATGTGGAACTTTGATTAGGAGTTTGGCACAAACTTGATACTCTAGTTTGGGAAGCTGAATCAGCCAAAAAATCACAAATGTAAATTAAGTAGTGCACTCTAGTTTTAAAACTATAATTAGCAATTTAGCATGTCCATGCAAAAATCATATAACTCAAATCAAAATGTTTACTAATTTTCCTAAAAAATATTTTTTACTATGGATTAGAAATAAATTATTAACAATCACCTATTTGACAATGGACATTTGATATCATATATAAATTAACTATGAAATTGGCCGTGCCCTCAGCGCACTAACAATATTAAAATGAACGTTTGGTGCGATTTCTGTTTGAGTAATAGATAACAAAAAATAATCAACTGACATGTCAGCAATATCCCTTGCAAACGCGGTAGAATATTTTTGAAAAAAATATTTGTCAATGTTCTTATTATTTAGTACACGTGAATTAGCAAGAGAAATGACCAATATTCAGATTGAAAATAAACATATGTTACCCGAAAAAATTAATATGTTTTTTAGTAATCACGAACAAGGTTAAAATAGTGATAAGGTAGCAAAACAATAAAATTATGGTATTTGTTATATTTTACTCCCTCCGTAACATTATTTCGGTCCCAAAAGATTTGTTCGCTTTCCATTTGGAGGCTCACAATGTTGTCGTTTTTTCAAGAATTCAAAAAGGTGAAAAATATAATCAAGAAGGACTCAAAAAATATGTCGTATTCAAATTTAAAATATCGTAAAGTTAGTGGAGATGTGTTGACGATTTCTTTTATTTAAAATTCAAACTTTCAAGTAAGGCAAAAATGTTTTGACACAAAAGTGATGTATCCAATGGTTCAAATTTATTTTATCTAATGGACCAAAAATCATTTCGGAAACATGAGAATTCTCACCGTCATATGTTTTATTATATAGATATGACATTTCACCAATAATTGTAATCATTATAAAATTTTCTTAAATATTTCTTCCCGATTTATACTTTTGAAAAAGATTAGTCAAATAGTTTTAGTCCAACGATTGGGATCAAACGAATCCATGTGGGCATTATCAAACTATCATTTAAAAGGTTTTGAAGACAAAATTGCATGAGTTCCATTATTTAAAAAAATTTTAGGTTTTTAACCTTGAGTTACAATATATTGACTGCGTTTTTTTTCTTAATAGTACTCTGTATTCCATTAATTAGTAATCACTTATGTTGCAAAAAATCGACACATTAGGAGGGTTCAAAATTTGTGGGAAAGTGATTCTAAAAAAAAAATTGTGGGAAAATCCAAATTCATTGTGTCATTTTCGAACTCTCAAAATTCTCTCCACTACCCTATGTTGTCCATAGATAATAATAAATGGAAGATACATAGCCGTGTCATAGCTCCAAAAACTCTCATAACTACAAATATTATTGTCCCTAGAAAATAATCATTGAAAGATACTTTTTTGATATTAAAAGTCTTTCTAACAAATTTTTCTCAAAAACATTTCTATAAAGAATATCAACTAATTGCCAAGATTCATTTGATCCAAAGATTAGAAAGACAATAATTTTTTAGTCTCTCCGAAACTCTCGGAGACGTAACGAAACCCTAGGGCGATGGAGGAAGCGGCGGCTACGATGGATGATTCACCGGCGGCTACCTTCGAAACGCTGAGATTAATGGAGAAAGAAGCAACGGAGATTGATTTCGATGATGAGTTATGTGTTGAAGCTGAGAAGGGATTTGAATGGTGCCTGATAGCCAAACTGTTAACCGGAGAAGAAGTCAACCCTAGATCGGCAAAAGCTTTTTTCCGGCGGATTTGGAACAGTGATCAGGTAGAGTTCCTGTATTTTAGCTGTAATACCTTTCTACTCAAGTTTCCGAACAAAATCCTAAGGGACCGAATAGCCTCAGGAGGTCCATGGGTTTTTGAAGGAGCAATGATGGTGCTTAAACCCTGGTTATTGGGGGATGAGACCAAACATCCAAGCTTCGTCCATATGGATGTTTGGGTACAAATCCACCGCCTACCGGTTCACCTAACCACCGAGGCATCCGGTAGAAAGGCTGCTCAAAACATCAACGAGATTCTTGAGTCAGATCCACGAGTTGATAGTGATGGGCAGAGAATTATGTACGGGTCAGAGTCAGGATGCCTATCTTTGAAGCACTGCCAAGAGGGGTTTATGTGAATATCAAGAAGGAGAAGGTGTGGCTAAATTTCAAGTATGAAAGAATTCCATCAATATTCAAGTGGTGCGGTTACCTCGATCACCATAGCAGTGTTTGCAACCACCTATCAGAGGGTATTGATACGGAGGAAGAGCCTGGATATGGGGATTGGATACTCTTCCAACCCCAAAGAAGGGACGGCTAGGCACCACTAAGAAGACGGAGATCAAAGACAAGAAGACAACTGCTGAGAAGGAGAAGAATGACGAAGCAAGTGTGGGGGTTTTTGACCTCAACCAAAATCTTGAAGAGCCGATGGTAGAAGACATCAGTACTGCAAACGTGAAAGGAAACCAGCAAGCTACACAAACGGTTGATCCATTGCAGGGGGAGAATAACCACGCTGGGGAGAAGAGTCCTAAGAGTCCGACCAACAAAGAGTCCATAGCAAATAAGGAGGGACATGAGGTGACTGTACCGGCTAGTGGAACAAAGGAAAAGGACAAGGATAATAGAGGGGAATCGGTGGAAATCAGACCATCATCTCCAAAAATAAAGATAGCCCCGGATCTAAGCCCAACTTCACAGCAGACGTTGGAAAATTCGAAGAGGAACAAACAGCTTGAGTTAGAGAAGCAATATTTAGGAGCTATAAAGGGAGGTACGGAAAAAGGGACGGGAAGTAGTAAAGGAGGAAACAAGGTTTTGAGTTCCTCAAAAACTCTAATGCGCGATTGGCGGAGGCTGCTAAGCAGTCCCGCCAAGCACAATGAGTCTTCTAAGTTGGAACGTGCGCGGGTTGGAAAAACCGCGCGCGGTCCGAGCTCTTAAGGAGCAGTTGAGGATCCTTTCCCCAAATATAGTCTTCCTCATGGAGACTAAACTCAACAAGTTTGAAATGGAAAAGGTTCGTGACAAGATTAAGTATGCAAGTGGTATCTTCTCAGAAGCTCAAGATCGGAAGGGTGGTTTAGCGTTGCTTTGGGATTCCAAAGTAAAGGTCAAGCTAATTAAAGTATCCATCCATCATATTGATGATTTAATAGAGGAGCAAGATGGTTTTGTTTGGAGGCTAACGGGCGTGCATGGTGATCCGGAGAAGGAACAAAGGTGCAACACGTGGGATCTTCTCAGAAGGATAGCCCCAATGAGCGACCGACCATGGTGCTTATGTGAGGACTTCAACGAAATTCGATCCAACTTGGAAAAATAAGGTGGTAACGAAAGGAGGTATAGCCAAATGCAAGGTTTTAATTCAATTTTGCAAGAACTATGTCTTGTTGACCTTGGATTTGCAGGACCAGAATTTACATGGTCAAACAATCAAGAAGAGGAATCTCATATTAAGATTCGCCTTGATAGAGTGGTTGCGACAATTGATTGGATGACTAAATTTGGAGGAGCAAGAGTCACACACACCACTGGGCTTAGATCAGATCATAGACCCATTATGTTAGAATGGGATGCAACTGAGCGAAAGCGAACTAAACAGCGAAGGTTTCAATACGAAAAAAGTGGAATCTTCATAGCAGTTTCCCCGAAGTAGTAGAAGACTGCTGGTACCGAACCGGCCAAGGGCCGTTACAAACAAAGCTGAGGAACCTGGCAGTTTGCTGTCAAAGATGGAATAAAGCTACTTTTGGTAACGTTAAAAACCAAATAAAAGCTTTGAGGACTCGGAAGGAGTTACTGGAAAAAGAACCCCAATCGAGGGAGGTGATAGAAGAAGTGAAGAGATTGTCGACTCAATATGATGACTTACTAAGTGTGCACAAGAGATTCCGGCAGGGAGACCTCCGTGTACACCGTACGTAGTGGATCAGAGATCGCACAGGAAGAATAGGGGTGTGTGTAGGGAGAGAGTAAGTCAGTAGCAATGTCTGAGAGAGAGACAGAGGTTTGGCAGAGCTTCCGCGTATGGCAGTGTTGTTCTCCCTTTGTATGGAAAGAGTAACGATATATATACTGGAGAACGTGGACCGTTGTAGTGTGGTTAATGCGCCCATTAATGGCGGCTTAATTAGCTTAACCGTAACGGCACGTTCGTCCGAGTATATAGGAACCGTTAGAGCACGTGGTGCGCGAGTACCGGAACCGTTACGAGGTTGACCGGGTTTGACCGGATTGACCGGGTCTAGGGAGCTCGTGCCATAAATCTCTCAAAACAGTTACTAAAGGTCGCGCGCGGGCTTGGCTCGCACGCGACAGGGCTTACCCTAGCCTCCAAACCACAAATCCCTACAAGTCCCGTGCAGTGGTATGCGAGGGCTCTGTCTCGCAGCCCCCACATGGATCAGCTCGGCTGGTGATCCTGTGTGTGTGGAGCACAATATGGTGTGCTGGATGGTCGCCACGTGGCTAAGATTAGCCATGTCATAAAGCAGTATCTACATTAGCCCCCTTTCTGCGCGTGAAGGCTTGTAGCTGTATAGGCTTCCATGCGCGGAAACCAACATGCGCGTCGTCGTTACGCACCAATTCAAATACGGGTAGATTCAGCCCCCGTGCGTGTAATTATGACCTAAAACCCCTAGAGTCGTGCCATCTGACCTTTAGGGTTTTAGGCGTGACGTCAGCCCGTCCTGTGATTGCGCGACACGACGGTGACGGTTGCGATTCGACTACTGAAGGGACGCAGCCCCTCATTCTTTTGGATAAATACCTTGTATCCCATTATTGCAGAGCATCACTTCTTTCTCTTAAAGTGAATGGTACCCGGAGATCTTCGAGAGCAGATCCAGATCATTAACCATCAGTTCAGAACTGCAAATCGTATTCTTCAACTGTGCATATCCAAGCAGGCTTCAAGGAAACAAGGTTGGCCTCGTTTACTTTTTGATTTTAAAGTACCGGCGTTTGCCTTGAACTGCGTTGAATCTGTAAACCCATGGAATCTGTGAAGGGGTTTTGATCTTTAATCCCGCTTCGCTTTACTCTTTCGACGATATTGGATCTTGCAATTACCCAATTTCTGAAATCAGCACCGGAACTGTTTGCATTCCTTTGCATAAGTCTCGAATTCAAAATTCAAACTGACTGGTGTGGTATTTCTCCCCCCTTTTTTTTTTTTTTGCCCTTTCGCAGGAATGGCCAAAACAAGGGTAACCAGACCCGTCAAGGAAGATGAAGAGATGCCGGAGCTTCCGCAGTCTCTGTGGCGAAAAGCCCCCTTTCTGGGTGGGAAAGATTTTTACCACGCGAGGGTGAAGGCGAAGAGGATGCCTGATCCTGTTCCCGTTGAGCAGTTGTTAACACTGACTCGCCCAGTTAACTCAGCCTTGCTCGAGTTAGTTGGCTCCGAGGATGTGGTTCGATTAGGAATCGAGAACGGGCACTTCCCATACACTGCGATTTCTACTCAGGCGTTTGTCCAGAAGTTGGACTATATGGATGAGTGGACTGACCACGTGCTGGGTAATTACGCCGAAACTCTTGATGAAGCCGGCATTTTCTTCGCTGTTCGTGCTATGAAGGGTGCTGCCGTGAAGTTGGATCAGTCCATGCTTCTAGACCTTCTGTCCCGCTATTCGCCTGCGACTCACACGTTTCACTTTGCTGAGTTCGAGGCTGCCCCCACGCTCGAGGACGTTCAGATGCTGTATGAGCTTTCCCCCATGGGCGAGGTGGACCCCTTGAGTCACTTAAGGACATCTGCGGAATTAGCCTTGTACGCGCAGATGGAGGAGTGCTTAGCAGAGGTGAAGAAAATCTCCACTCGGTGGACCAGTACAAAACCTCTTCCGAACTGGCAGCTGGTTGATACGTCTGCGAAGAATACCTGGAACAAATGGTTGCAGTACTTCTTCCGAGACTATGCGAGCAGCAGCATTACTAAGAAGCTTTTGAGCGAGGACCCGGAGGCCGAGAATTACGTAGAGGGCAAGGGTTATCATTTGACCCTTTGCGCCTTTCTTTGTGCTTGGCTGTCGAGATTTCTGATTGATGGTCACCCCCATGATGGGGTCTTCTACCATGTGCTGCCACTTGCGGTGAGGCTCGCTCTTGGCCAGAGAGTTGCACTTGGACCCTTGGTCTTGGGCACGCTATATTACAGGCTGGATCAGCTGGTCCTGGCGATGAGGGAATCGCGTGGCCGCCTCGATGTTCTGACCTTTGTCAATATCAGCTTTTTGACAATGTGGGTTTTCGAGCGTTGGCCGTCTTATGCTCCAACTCCCCTCCCACTTGAGAAGTGGTGTCCCCCAGGCGAGACGAAAGCGCTCAACAGCGGAAGGGCTGCGAGATGGTTTGGTGCAAGCAACACCAAGTGTACTTGGAGCTTGATATGCGACAAGCGAAGGGAGTTCACTGCCAGGCCTTACGCCACACGTATCGAGAATGTGCGGTGGTTTCCGAAGCTATACCCCTCCGAAGGTATGGTCTTGTCAGAAGACCTTCTCTTTGAGAAGGGATCGCATTTCCACGAGCGCTATCGTGAGTTCTTTTGCTGGTGTCTGCGAGGTTCTCTTCCTGCACTTGCAGAGCATATTCGTGAGCTCGCGCCACGATATGAAAAGCTTACAGTGGATGTTGACCCCACTCGGGTCTCTCCTCAGTTTGGTTTCGATGCGGTGGCCCCATCAATTTGGCCCCAGTCTATCGTTAGAGGGTGCTACAAGCGCTTGCTGACAAAGGAATGCAAGACGGTCCTTATGAGCAATCTTCCCTTTGAGCAGCCTGCGGGAACTCGCAGGGGTGGTTGTTCCCAGAATTGGATCGCATACTGGATTGCCCAGCATACGAGGATGGAGACGGAGGCGGCGGCGCAGCCAGGAAGGGCCCCCTTGATCAAGAGAAACTCTTTTCCGTTTCGCCCCAATTGCAGTTTGAGCGAGTCTGAGTACGGCTGCTACTCGTTGTTGGACCGCGAGAACCATTTGTGCCCGGATTTCATTCTGAAGGAGCAAGTCGATGCCATCAGGAAAGGTGACACGCAGGTCATCAAATATAGCAAGGCGTTTGCTGAGGTAAGCAGTTTCCTTGTGTGCTTTGAGCTCTTTGATTTGCTTGCACTGATACTTTTTGTTCTGTATTGTCTAGTGTCATGTGCGGAGGTTCGCAGCTGGTGACCGTTCCAAATCGCTGGTGGATACCATCGTTGCGACCAGAAGAAGGGGGGAGTCGTATCGGCTAGCATGGAGGATGGATGCCGAGGTCGAAACAAAAGTTCGCGGGCTCATGAACACTTTTGCTGACTCGCTGATAGACAACCCTCCGGCTCCGTCTCCTCCTAGAGATGACCCGTCCCCTCCAGCGACTGCGGCGCCGAGAGCGAAGAGGCCTAGGCAAAAGGGGATTACGATTTCCCACCCTAGGAGCGCTCCAGCTTCGCCCCCAGCGAGGTCCCTTTCTGTCAAGGACAAGGGCAAGGGTCGTATGCCCAGCAAAGTGCGAAAAGATCTCGCAGTCGAGACCTTCGTTCCATTCAACCAAGAGGAAGAGGAAGAGAGGCAAGAGCCCCAGGCAAGTGACGGAGAAGAAGAAGGAACAGTTGTAATGCGCGAGGAAGAGTCAGGAGGTACTTCCGCCGCATTTTCTTGTCCTTTATCATGACTTCTATGCAGTTCTTTTCTTTGAACCAATTGTATATTCGCAGGTGATGATGATGAAGCCGTTGGTGGCCTTGTGGCCAAGAGGCAAAAGAGAAATGCCCATGCTGGCGTTTCAGATGATCCCATAAGTGAGGATGTTCTTGCTGAATCCCGGAAGACAGCCGCGGAGGCTGCTGCGAGAAGAAGGCAGCGAGAGGAAGAGGAGCTCGAGCTTGTGAAACAGCGGAGCCTCGAGGAGCGGCATGTTGACGACTTAGCGCGTCCAACTGGCGAGGAAGACGAGGTTCTTGAAGAAGTGGCTCCTCATGTGGAGGAGGAAGATGAGGTTCCTGAAGAGGACACAGCAGAGCTAGAGCAAGCCCAAGCGGACTTCGCAGAGATCGCAGGTGGCGATAAAGGTGAGATCTTCAATCTCGCAGTTACTTATAGAGATGTAATTGTGGGTGCGTTAAAGCACGGTGTGTCAAAGCCTGACATTCGCCGTTGGTTGGTAAGCAAATGCGGAGAACCCTCAGGTAATTGTTTTGAGTAATGCGCGCATGCTAGGCTGTAGCCACTTGAGGCAAAATCATGACTGGTTTACTTGCGTCCCAGGTCACGCTTCTCTTAAAGATTTGCTTAGTGAAGATACACTGATAGGGCACGGCTCCACGTCCCTAGTGTACGATGAGGATACCTTAATCCCACCTTCGCGTGGAGGTGCTTATTCTTAGCTTTAGCAAAGATAGTGAAATAACTTATAACACAAGTTACCTCATATTGTCGCATTTGGTATCGCAGGCCATGCTGAGAAACCTGAGCTGGAGCAGAGAAGTCAGCCTTCTGCATCCCATGTTCCAATTTCGAGCTCCCATACCGAGAAGCCCGTCGCAGCTGCTGGATACGCAAGTGAGCATCTCGAGGATGTCATTGAGCTCTCCGATGATGTCGAAGCTGATGCTGTGCCGATGGACGAAGGTGTCCGTACCGGTGGTGGGGAAGAAAGGACAAGTGATGCTAATGTTTTCGCACCTGAGAATGTCTTTCGCCCAACGACTTCGGCTGTTCCTGTGCCTCCGTCAATGACTGAGCCGGAGGCACCTATTCCTGCGTGGAGCATTTGGGGCTCGCAGGTTGGGAACGTAGTCGCAGCTGGTGCGGCCTACACTCTTCCTCCTGACTATGAGAGGTTGGAGCTCGCAGCTGATAGGAGAGCCATGGAGCGAGGGCAGTCTTCGAACAACCCGGTGGCTCGCATTCCCTCTATTCACCAAATTCTGGAAGGCACCGGTAAGTAGAGATTTACCATTCGCACGTCATATTATTTGCTTGCGAGTTCTGACACTAAAACTCGTTTTTGATGTCTCAGGTTTGAAGCAAACCGACGTAGACTGGGTGGTTCGAATGCGCCTCAGATACCCCCGCTCGTTCGTGAGGTGTCTGGAGATCGTTCCTTTTGACAGGAGGCTATTCCTTACTGAAGCCATTTGGATACTGGAACAGCTGTGTGCGGCTACACCTGCGACCATCTCGGCCCAGAGTGCTGAATTGCTGTGCGGCATGTGCCAAAATCTCGTGCTCAAAGTCCAAGGCAGACTTGGTTTGAAATTCCTCAAGGACAGAGTTACGCTGATTCGCGCAGCTGTAACCCTGAATCTCGGGCACCAGAATCTCGCAGCGGAGATGCAGAAGGTGGAGCAGCAGAAGCAAAAGGTTGATGAAGCTTTGAAGCTGTATGACGAAATGAATGCCAAGTGCGAGCAGCTAAAGCAAGAAGTGCAACAAGTGGAGAGGCTGATCGAGCAGTTCGAGCCCCAGGACTCCTTAGTCAAAAATTTGTTTTGACTTTTCGTATTTTTGAAAAGAAAGGAAAATGGCTGAGACATTAATGTAATGTTTTGAAACATTAATGTAATGTTGCTAGGGTTTCTCCCCCCTCTTTTTTGACAACAAACAATGAGTTTGCCCGTTTTGCCCTTTTCGGGATTTGATTGGACATTTTCTGTGCATATCCAATTATGACATCAGCAATTGATTCTTTGCTTGATTTTCGCGCTAATTTCCCGGCAGATAAGCACGCTTCCGTTGGGAAGTCCATCCGCATCATGACTATCCGTCATTTATTAGGATACGCAACCGAATCGTCGTAGCCTTTAGTAGGGTAATTGATTGTTACCGCTTTTCAAGGCGTAAGTGATTGAACTTACCCTCTTTTTGAATTTGCTGACTCATCTTAAGCAACCGAAGAGTCTCCACAGGGCCTATATAAACCCTGCCTTTGTCATTTGGGTTCTTCATCCCAAACATGTGCTTTGCCGTGAGTCTTTACGACTGCTGGCTTCAACGCTTGTTTTTCGTTGATTCATGGCAACTTCAGGCTTTGAATCCTGAGTTTGCGCTTTGTGCCATAGAAATAGTTTCCAAGATCCACTTTATGAGGCTCATTGCCGTTTATAACCGTCATAAAGAGGATGCAGATAATACCTCATGTGTGTTCGAAGAAATTTCTTCGTGTATTATGTGTGCAGGTCATGTTTCCGGCCGCCTCGTGGCGAGGTGCAGCGCCGTAGTGACCGTGCTACCGTCTCGTAATGAACGGCGTGATTCTCCTCCAGCATCCCTGAAGGAGAGTTTCCTGCCTCTTCGTTCTTGAACTCAGGAGGCTCGCCAACGCCCTTGTCTATCATGACAAGGAGCCCAGTACCAGAGGAATGACGGCTTCCCCTGTTTTGCACGACGGCATATGCCGGAACAGGTGGTTCCTCTGGTACATATCTTGATCAGACAGGGGTTTCGTCGGACCCTAAGATCTTTGGACGTGGATTCGCCCGGCTCTTGCCGTTAAGGATGTAGCAAATGGCGAGTTAATCTCTTCGCAGATGCATCCTACTTGCTACAGATCTTTGGCCGCGGATCTGCGTACTGTGCTGCCGGTGTCAAGACCGGTGGATTCTCTCTTTTCTTAGTCGAGAGTTCCCTTGGCGCATCTCTGGCTTATCAGCCATTTTTCGAATGTATTGTAAGCCATATTGGCTGTGTAGTTAGATGCGAGCTTTTCGCTCGTAAGCTGCTATCTAGATAGATAAATTGTAAGTCATTTGACTCATAAATGATAAATAGCTCTTGTATTATCTGTTCTTTGCAACAAAATACAATTTCGCATGCGTTTCGGCTTGTTTTGCCTTGCATAATTCCATGTAATGATTTCTCATATGCGATGTCAATTCGCAGACGTTTCGCTAGATCATTTAAGATCGTAATTTAGCAGCTGTGCCATCTTGACGGATGGGCTTGTAGTTGGTCGTTGTAAACCGTATGAGATCACGTTCACAACGTTGCCATCGTTCCGGATAATTTTCCAGAGATTAATCAAGATCGTTGAGCCACGCAAATTGCTATCATAGAAGATAGGCTTTGTTTGAGATCGTTTCTCGCATAAACTGCTATCACAGCAGATAGATCTTTGGAAGATCTAATAAAATGATTCTGCACGTACGTTGCCATCATAACAGGCGGGCTTGGGTAATTAACCAAAATTACTTTGCGTAGAAATTGCTATCGTAATAGATAGGCTTAAGAAGACCATTATAAGATCGCATCTGTAGAACCTGCTATCTTCTATAGATAGGCTTTAGATGATCGATTGAGATCATTTTGTATTTCGCTGCTGTCGCAAAGGATAGGCTTCGGATGATCATTTAAGATCGCATTTTCGTTTGGTTGCTATCGCAAGAGATAGGCTTTAATGATCACTTAGGATCGCATTTGCGTTTGATTGCTACCATGAGAAATAGGCTTTAATGATCACTGAAGACCGCATTTGCATTTGATTGCTACCGTGGGAGATAGGCTTTAGATGATCACTTAAGATCGCACTTGCATTTGATTGCTACCATGAGAAATAGGCTTTAATGATCACTGAAGATCGCATTTGCATTTGATTGCTACCGTGGGAGATAGGCTTTAGATGATCACTTGAGATCGCACTTGCATTTGATTGCTACCATGAGAAATAGGCTTTAATGATCACTGAAGATCGCATTTGCATTTGATTGCTACCGTGGGAGATAGGCTTTAGATGATCACTTAAGATCGCACTTGCATTTGCTGCCATCGTAGGAGATGGGCTTTAGATGATCACTTAAGATCGCACTCGCGTGTAGCTGCTATCGTAAGAGATAGGCTTTAGATGGTCGACTGAGATCGTGTTTGCTATCGTATGAGATAGGCTGTGATGATCGGTTGAGATCGCGTTTGCTATCGTACGAGATAGGCTTTGATGATCGATTGAGATCGCGTTTGCTATCGTATGAGATAGGCTTTGATGATCGCTTGAGATCGCGTTTGCTATCGTACGAGATAGGCTTTGATGATCGATTGAGATCGCGTTTGCTATCGTATGAGATAGGCTTTGATGATCGCTTGAGATCGCGTTTGCTATCGTATGAGATAGGCTTTGATGATCGCTTGAGATCACGTTTGCATTGGCTGCCATCGTATGAGATGGGCTTTGATGATCGCTTGAGATCGCGTTTGCTATCGTACGAGATAGGCTTTGATGATCAGTTGAGATCGCGTTTGCTATCGTATGAGATAGGCTTTGATGATCGCTTGAGATCACGTTTGCATTGGCTGCCATCGTAGGAGATGGGCTTTGATGATCAGTTAAGATCGCGTTTGCTATCGTGTGAGATAGGCTTTGATGATCAGTTAAGATCGCATTCGTGTTTGCTGCTATCATAGAGATAGGCTTTTGATGATCAATTAAGATCGTGCTTGCGTTTGCTGCTATCGCGGGGATAGGCTTGGATGATCAATTAAGACCACATTTGCATGAATTGCTATTTGCAGCGAATGAATCATTGTTAACGGAGATATTTAAATAAAGTAGAGCAATATAAGCGGCTAGAAATATGAACTTCTCATTTGGGAGAATTCTTTTATTACATCGCTCTCATATGGGAGAGGTAGAATTACAATCCTCTCATATGGGAGAGGAGATTGCATTAATCGTAGCCACATGAGATATTAAGCAACGTTATCATAAAACGTATGAAATAAGAGGAGTCAAGGATAGTACTTCTTGATCCAGCGCATGTTGACTGAGCTCGGAGTTGAGGCTGAGCCGTGCAACCTTCGTATGCTGCAGTAGCCACTATCGAAGACTTCTGTGACTTCGAAGGGTCCTTCCCAGTTGGCTGCGAACTTCGGATGAGTCGCTTCTCGCATGCAGTGGTCGGACGCGCGCAAGACCAGGTCGCCAACTGCGAAATCTCGCCGCTGAACTGTCTTGTTGTAGGCGCGAGCGATTCTTTCTTGGTACCGCTTGTTAGTCTTTTTGGCTTGTTCTCGCTTTTCTTCTAGCAAGACTAAATCGTGATCGCGTTGATTTTCATAGAGCGCATGGAAGGCCAGCCGTGCCGAATTGACTCTGACCTCCGCAGGTACTACAGCTTCGGCCCCATAACATAATAGAAATGGCGAAGCCCCTGTGGGTGTTCTTGGAGAGGTCCTGTAGGCCCACAGAGCTATGTTAAGAGAATCGGCCCACTTCTTGTGGTCATCTGCGACCATCTTGCTCAGAATTCTCAGCAGCGTTTTGTTAGTCGCCTCGGCTTGTCCGTTTCCCTTTGGATAATAGGGAGTAGAGCATATTTGCCTGATATTGTACTCCGCAAGTTTCGTGGCTACCTGACGATTAACAAAAGGAGTACCGTTATCTGAAAGAATAGTATTCGGGATTCCGAACCTGCATACGATGTTTTCCTGGATGAAGTTGACCACAGCCAGCGCGTTTGCCGTCTTTAGTGGTATTGCTTCCACCCATTTGGTGAACAGCTCAGTTGCGGTGAGAATGAAATGATTCCCATGTGACGTTGGTCGGATGGGGCCAATGAAATCCAAAGCCCATGTGTGAAATGGCCATGGCGTCCCTAATGCATGTAGATCCACGGCGGGAGCGTGCACTAGGTTCCCTTTGAATTGACATTCTTGGCAGCGTCGCACCTTGGTGCGGCAATCGGCTTCCATCGTGGGCCAGAAGTATCCGATTGAGTGTTCGATTCACGTCAGGTTCACCAAAATGTGCACAAGAGATTCCGGCAGGGAGACCTCCGTGTACACCGTACGTAGTGGATCAGAGATCGCACAGGAAGAATAGGGGTGTGTGTAGGGAGAGAGTAAGTCAGTAGCAATGTCTGAGAGAGAGACAGAGGTTTGGCAGAGCTTCCGCGTATGGCAGTGTTGTTCTCCCTTTGTATGGAAAGAGTAACGATATATATACTGGAGAACGTGGACCGTTGTAGTGTGGTTAATGCGCCCATTAATGGCGGCTTAATTAGCTTAACCGTAACGGCACGTTCGTCCGAGTATATAGGAACCGTTAGAGCACGTGGTGCGCGAGTACCGGAACCGTTACGAGGTTGACCGGGTTTGACCGGATTGACCGGGTCTAGGGAGCTCGTGCCATAAATCTCTCAAAACAGTTACTAAAGGTCGCGCGCGGGCTTGGCTCGCACGCGACAGGGCTTACCCTAGCCTCCAAACCACAAATCCCTACAAGTCCCGTGCAGTGGTATGCGAGGGCTCTGTCTCGCAGCCCCCACATGGATCAGCTCGGCTGGTGATCCTGTGTGTGTGGAGCACAATATGGTGTGCTGGATGGTCGCCACGTGGCTAAGATTAGCCATGTCATAAAGCAGTATCTACACTAAGGAAAGAAGAGGTGATGTGGGAACAAAGGGCATGTACTAACTGGTTGAAATCTTGGGATCGCAACACAAGATTCTTCCATCAAAAGGCGTCGATTAGAAGAGCAAGGAACGTTTTCAAAGGTATAGAGGACGCGAATGAATTGGGTACAGTCGGAAGCTGAGGTTACAACTTGTCTCGAAAGACACTTTCAAGCTATATTTACCTCAAGTAACCCGTGTATTGAAGATATAAGTGAGATTACAGAGGGTTTAATTGGGAGTGCACTCCCCGAAGACCAAGCAGCAGGTCTTGACGAGGCCTTTACGGAACAAGAAGTGACTCACGCGTTGTTCCAGATGTACCCGGACAAGGCACCAGGTAAAGTGGTGGGAAAGGACACAATCAAGACTTGTCTTGATATCCTAAACTCAGGCGGGGAGCTGGGCTCCTTTAACCATACGGTTATCGCCTTGATCCCCAAGACAAAGCAGCCACGGAAGCCGGGGGATTATAGACCGATTAGCTTGTGTTCAACTATTTATAAAATCTTCGCAAAGGTAGTGGCAAATAGAATTAAAGTGGTGCTGGACAGTCTCATATCCGAAAGCCAGTCGGCTTTTGTTCCGGGGAGACTCATTACAGACAATATATTGACGGCTTTTGAGGCTATTCATACTATTAAGACGAGAAAGAAAGGGAAGAAAGGAGAAATTGCACTAAATGTTTATATGTCTAAAGCTTACGATAGGGTGGAGTGGAGTTTTTTGCAGGATGTGTTGCAAAAGTTTGGCTTCGGTCCTAGGCTGATTTCGATTATAATGCGATGTGTCAGTTCAGTGCATTATGAGTTTGTCCGTGACGGAGCTCTAACGGGGAAAGTAATCCCCGAAAGAGGCCTTAGACAGGGCTGTCCCCTATCACCATACATTTTTGTGCTTTGCTCAGAAGCTTTATCGAGTGCTATCACTTCTGCAATCAGAAGCAGGAGGCTTGCAGGAGTGACAGCATCTCGGGGAGGACCAGTGGTCTCCCACTTGTTTTTTGCTGATGATTCTATATTCTTTTTACAGGCTACAGTACAAGAAGTTACAAAATTACAAGAGATAATGGATGCGTATTGTAAAGGTTCGGGCCAGCTCGTGAACTTCGATAAATCTGCGATTGTCTTTTCCCCAAACGTTCCAGATGCGGTCAAGGATGAAATCAAGCAGTGTTGCGGGATACCTGAGACAGACAAGCATGATAAGTATCTCGGACTATCGACGAAAATTGGTAAACAAAAGATCACTACTTTCTCTTATATTCTGGACATAATTGATAGTAAGCTAAAAGGGTGGAAGGAGAAATCACTTTCTATAGGTGGTAAAGAAGTGCTTATTAAAGCGGTCATTAATGCAATCCCTAGCCATGCTATGTCATGTTTTAAGTTACCAGAAGGGGTGTGCAATAAAACTGAATCCAAAATTAGACAATTTTGGTGGAGCAATTCAAAAAAGTAGCGTGGAATCAATTGGCTAGCCTGGAACAAGTTGCAAGAACCTAGAGATAGAGGTGGTCTGGCATTCAGGGATTTTAAAGTTTTTAACCAAGCCATGCTTGCTAAACAGGCTTGGCGAATTCTAAAAAATCCCAATCCCTAATGAGCAGGGTAATTAAGGCCAAGTACTTTGCGGATAAAGATTTTTGGGAAGCACAAGAAGGAAGCTCACCGAGTTACGCATGGCGGAGCATTTGTTTTGGGAAGAAACTACTCGCGAGAGGATCCCGTTGGCAGATTGGGGACGGCAAATCAGTTGCTATGAACGCGCCTTGGATACCCCGTGAACTTACCTTCAAGTTAATTACCAAAAACAACATGATCAATTCACTGAAAGTGGAGGAATTCATAGTGAAAGAAACCAGGAGTTGGAATACGCAGAAGTTAAAAGAATATCCCATTGCTGCTGATTGTCAATAAATAGAAGAAATTCTACTGCCACAACTACAAATTGAAGATAAAGTTCGCTGGCACTATAATGATACAGGTGTGTACACAGTTAAATCAGGTTAGTTGCTGGGAATGAAAGAAAAATTACAGCAGGAGAATTGCGGAGACAGTTCCAAGCAGGTCAATAGTTGCTTCACAAAAGTATGGAGGATAAAAATTAAAAAGAAGATCCATCACCTGGTCTGGAGAGCTGGGAAAAACATCCTCCCCACTGCCGAAAACCTGAGCAAGCGTGGAATCAAGGTCGACAGTCA
Organism: Linanthus parryae; assembly: GCA_023055425.1. Classification (NCBI taxonomy): domain Eukaryota; kingdom Viridiplantae; phylum Streptophyta; class Magnoliopsida; order Ericales; family Polemoniaceae; genus Linanthus; species Linanthus parryae. The sequence goes on from JALGPY010000002.1 coordinate 9,744,227, forward strand.
ATGTTATTTTTGCAGAGATGGTATTGAAACGGCGGAGCATGTCTTCTTATCATGTCAAGTAGCAAAAACAGTGTGGGATTCACCGGAAGGGAAAGATCTTATGTCAAAAACAAACATAAGTGCATCAGAAAGGATCCAGGCGGACATTGTGCGGTTAAAAGAGAAAGATCTGACTAGATACTGTGTAATTCTTTGGGCACTCTGGCAGGAGCGTAATTCACGAAGATTCAAAGACACACCAACAAGCTCAGATTCAGCTCTATCTCTTATACGCCGGAAAATTCAAGATCAGAAGTTTAGAAATGGAGATTTACTTAGCTTGGAAATCCAGAGGCCCCAGAGCTCTGAGTTGCTGGTAAACAAAGAACATTTGCTGCTTCAATTTGATGGCAATTGGGATCCAGGGTCAGGCAAAGCAACCGCCGGATTTGTTCTCAGATCTGTGAAGGGTGATTGTTTGATGGCAGGGGCTCGCAAGTCACCACGATGTGAGAGTGCTCGGCAATCAGAACAGTATGCATGCTTCCAAGCTCTCAATTCGTGTCTCCGATGGAAAGAAAGAAGAATATGGATGATCGGTGTCTCAAGGAATGTCATCGGAGAACTGGAAGAAGCTCGAATGGGAAGAAGAAGCAATGGGGAAGAGGAGATGAATGAGTTAATGAGGGAGACACTACAGCTGTTAAAGCAATTTGACAGTCTCGGGACACGCGTTTGGGGAAGAGAATTCAATCGAGTAGCTGACCAGTTGGCCAGACACGCGGCTCAAGGAACGGAAGGCGTGTGGTTCGAGGACATGCCCGGATGGATAAGTCGATATATTGAAAAAGACGTGTACCCCTCTCATTTAATTGTTGATGGTTAATGAAATTGCAATTTTCTCTCAAAAAAAAAAAGATTAGAAAGACATTTTAACTTCTTGATAATTGAACCATCATAATTTGTTATATAGATAAAGTTTACAAATGTCACTGAGTAAATCAATGATAACCCAACTATACGTTCAGTCTTTGATGGAAAAATCTACCACACTAATTTTATGGGTTGCTTCTCTATCCACCCATCTGGATCCACAAAATTCTTTCGAGAAAATGGTTGCAATTCCGAATCATTCAAGTTTGTGCGATCCCATTCCACGCGTCCAGTAGTATTAGCCCCTTTTCCTCTGCACCCAATTTCGGCATTGTACAAATTTTTCCTGACATATTTAGATTTCAAAATGACAACATTAGCTAGCTGTGAATTTTGATCCGTAATTTCAAAGTAGAATGCTCAATGGAAATAAAACAAACATGTGCGAGGACCCATTAGTTATGATACGTACACGTTTTGACCCCACGAGTGCCATCCTAGAGGGTTGATGATATTGTCCATATTTGTTCCGTGAAATATAACTCTGGAATAAGGACCATACGCTCTTCCTAGATATGACAAGCCTTTGCCCAAAATAGAACCTTTCTCGAAAACAAAACCACTAGAATCTGAAGGTGATTGTCTTCCTTGTGCCGTGATGTAACCCTGAGATTGGTAGGAATTTTCACGACTTTGTAATCCTGCAGTCACGTTTATGGTACAGTCCTACAAAAACCAAACCTTTGAGGCATGAATGATGATTTCGTAAACATGAGGGGTAATTTTGAAAATTCAGGCAACTTCCCTGCAAAACTTTACCCAATTAGGGGCAAAAGTGAAAATCAATAAACTACAAGGATTTGAAGTTAAACATTCAGGGCCGGTTTTGCCAATATCAGGATTATAGTGTGAAGTTGCAATAAATTATTGAGTACATATATGGCCGGAAACTTCATATTACTATTTCTTTCATTCATTAAAATTTGAAGTGCTTTTATTGAAGTGCTTTTAAGTTTTGCATTGTTCTAAATAGTTTTTTTCTCATCAAGCATTCCTTTAAAACTATAAGTACATTTTTCTACTATCTATAAGGTGTTTTACTGATCACAATGGTATTGTTGGATAGATCTCAGCCATTAAATAGAAGGGAAATCAATGGGTGAGTGCTTCAGTGGAAGATTAAGTCCAAATAACGACTAATTCACTAGTACATGAAATAACTTATAGCATGGTGAGATATGTTTCGATCCCATTATTTTCCGTCATGTTCTTACAATCTACTGAGCTGAAAGGTAACGGGAATACTAAACATATACCTCGAAAAAAGATTGGCCGAATCCCCAAATGAAATCTACGGCTCCTTCGATATAGCATGATGAATAATAATGTCGACCTTGATCATCCAACAACGTATCTTGATATCCTACGAAAGCACAATCATAGAACGACGATTTGTCACCGCCAACACTAGCTGCAACTGCTGGGGCATACGTGTCTAGTGAATAAGGCTGTCGACCATAAGTGTTCTGCCCAAATTGGAGAAAAATAAGTTTTTTCTAAAATTAAATTCGTATAATAATTAATGAAAAATTTAATTTCTAAATATCTAAATCCTAATAATTTATTTTGTTATAAATGGATGCTAGCTCACATGATAAGAGCACTTAATAGCCCCTGCGTCAGAGACTACGAGACTCCAAGTGGTAATATGTTAGATTTAGGAGTTCTTGACAGTATGAAAGAAGATGATTTGTTCTAATCACTAATTGATTTAAGGTCATCTCATAAATAGCTTTTAAGTACTAAAACTATATTGTCTGATAATTTTTGCTTACTATGAAAGTGATTCCCTTTGCAACAAAATTATCAGCAGAAACTCTGAATGTTGCTGCAAAATTGACATGGCCATAGTCATTCCAAGAAATTGCTGTTTTGCGATAGTCGCCACCATCCAGAAAAATGTATCCTTTGTCATCAGGAATTGTCACTTTTTCCCTGCATGATGAACATTTTAGATAGTTAGAATCGATAAATCACTAAAAAATATTAACAAACCAATCAAGAGCGAATGAAGTTACTTGTAGGTGCCTGGATTGATTTGGATGCGAATCCAATCCTTATTCTGAGAAGGAACTGAAGTTATAGCATCTTGCACTTTTCCAACGTGTCCTTTTCCAGATTTATCGACGATGATAGTTTTGATGGCTTCAGAGAATCCGAAAAAGACAACGACAAAGTAGAAAACAAGCCATTGTAGAGCGCGGGTTTGCATTGTTTCCGATCTAATGTCAAGGCTTAAAGAGACGGATTGAACTAGCTTCCATGGCAATGATAGAAAATAAGATTACTTTTGTAGTTTACTTATAATTGAAGGTTGCATATATGATGATGAAATTCACATCTGTTCTAGAAACACCGATATCACAGGTCAAGAATTTGACTCTATTCTTCCATCGGGAAGATAAATGCCATGTACCAACATTGGGTGTATGAATTTGACTGTCTTCTCTAAAACTCAATCGCATACCAACAAATGAAGTAAATAAGAAACGCATGAAGTAGGTGAAAGTCACTGATGACATTTGACCGAGTTTGTAAAAAGTTTCTTATCACTTAGCGGATTGCTAATTAAAAGAGCACATTAAACGTCATGCTGACCGTAAGATTTGTCAATTGTACCGCATCGATAATTAAGGGGAAAAAGTACATTTGATGGCCTTGTTTGGATGAGCGGATGAGAGATTAAATAAGTGTAGGTTATTGAAATGAGTGGATGTCTCATTATAACAATCTACTCTTATTTAATTTCCAATCCAACTCATCCAACAATCTATACTTATTTGACTTCATATCCGCTCATCCAAACATCCCCGATATATCATGATATAATATGCACTCTACTCTTTTCACCCCTCATCAAAATATCGTGTATGCATTGTAAATGGGTGTTAGCTCGGTGGTAGCGCGTTTAAAGCCCATGCATAAAGTCTCAGACTCGAATTTAGTAGACGTAAAAAAAAAATCTAAAAAAAATACCTTTTCCATCAACTTATTGTCTGACCATCCATCAACATATATTGAGGAAATTCTTGTATACATCACAACGAATTTATGGCATGTTGGTTTTTCGCACTAACTGAATTGGACTAATTAAGTCATCAAACCCAAATAATTTCACTTAATGGTCCTATTGAAGTTATAAACGTTATCGGCCGTTACATCGGAAGCTTCGCAAAATCAGTAGTTTTCCGATCCAAACCCAGAGCAGCGGAGGGACAAGCCATCAAAGATGGAATAAGGTTTGCCCTAAAGTTTGGATGCAGAAAGTTGGAGATCGAATCCGATGCAAAGGCGGTGGTTTCAGAAATGGAAGAGGCACTGGTTGGAAAAGGGGAAAGCTTCTCGGAAATAGCAACGAATATTAAAGAGTCAATTGAGCTTTCGAGAGAGTTCTCAGCTTTCAAGATAAGTTTCAACGGACGTGATGTAAACCACGTGGCTCACTTGCACGCAAAAGAATGCCGGGTAACCCAAACAAGTAGAGAATGGATTAATGTTGAGCCCCAATGGGCATCTAAAGCATTACAAAATGATGTAATGGACCTAACAAGCCCAATTTATCCAGCAGTTTAATATTATATCAGTATTTATCTCAAAAAAAAAAAAATTATCGGTTATCAATGGGTGTAAAACAGATTCTCATATCACAACAATTCGAGAACTAATCTTAACTACGATGGAGGAAGAGGAGTTTTTCTATGAAAAAAAAGAAAAAAAAAAAACAAAAAACAGAAAAATATGATAAAGGGGAACGAATCATTGGCTTCTAAAACAAAAGAGTTGGTGAAGACTAATTACGGGTTGTTGTTGGATCCACCCATCCTGGTATTGAAACTTTGTCGCGATAATGTTTGGAGCACTTCTTCACTGATGTTCTTTTTCTCCCAACTATTTTCTCCCAACTAACACGCCACTTTAGATTCGAATTTTGTCTCCTCTCTTAGAAACAATTCTTCTAAAATTCACAGAGATACAAAAACACAAGTGATGACGGAAAACACGCCATGGTAGTGTATCAGGGTTTTAACAGCCGTTACCATTACGTTACGACTGATATATAATTGAATCGACAGTTTTAACAGTTGTTACCGTTACGTTACGGACTTACGCCTGATATGTAACTGAATCGGTAGTGATCGAATCCAGTTCACCTGATATATTGCACGTGAAAAGGAATCACAATCGAAGTGGCCTACATGCACTGTTATCCGGGGGCGGATTCAGGATTTTTCCTCAATGGGGGCTAAATTTTAAAAACATAAAATTTTAATGAATAAACATAAATAATAAAGGTTAATATTTAATTTTAGTGGCGGCTAAACTAAATTGATTGGACAGAATATAAGGTAAAATCGCAATTTTATACAGTTGAGTGGGGCTATAGCCCCCACATCTCAACATGTAGATACGCCCCCGCTGTTATCGGTGAAAATCGGAAGATACCCTCCTTTATCAGTGCTAATCTGACAATATGCTTTGTTAATGGTAGTAATCGGATGATAACCACCAATCAGATCTCTTTCTATATTTATAAGTTATGAATTATGTGTAATGTTGTGACACTCACGCCACTCGTACCTCACGAACGATGAAAGAAAAGATACAATCACGCAAGATTTACGTGATTCGCTGGCACAATATATACTAAGTACGTCCACGGGCAAGAGGGACTTTTATTCAACTGAGGAGAAACGTTTACAATGCTTATATACGTTCATAGGACCCTAACGATTTCTTTTATACGCCATAAACCGTCAGATACAATAAGAAAACAATTCCAACCTTATTTTCCGCCTCTAAGAACTCTTCGTGTAAAGGGCCCGAAGTCTTCATACGAAGACCTTCGTGCGAACACCATTCGTGCAAACAGCTTCATGTTTTGTGACAAAAGCTTGCTATACAAAGACATTCTGATTTCCTGACATCTTCTGGGATGTCTTCGTGCGAAGACATCTTGGGACTTCACTTCTTTGATGCTCCATTGAGTATATATCTTCATTTTCAAGGCACTTTCTCAACATGTAATAATATGTAACAAGTAGTAAAAATACGACTAACAAACAATGGCTTAAAAGTATTTTATACATCTTTTAAGGATATTTTAAGATCCACAAATGAATTTTTGATTCCCGTTACAGTCTCTCTAATACAAGCCGATTCAGTTACACGCAACTGCAACATATAACTATATTTGAACTTATCTTCTTCCTCTTCTTCTCAAATCAATAACCAACACCAGCACCGAAGCCAATACCCTCCTGTGTCTGCGGTTGAGTGTCAGTCTCTCACCCTCCCACCTTTCTCTCTACCTCACAGCTGACAAAACCCTTGATTTTCCAGAGAAACCATCACGAAGATGTCTGCGAATTCGAAGACTGTACTCCTCGTTCGTGCCCACCGGAAAATTTACAAATATGCTGTAGAAGGCAGCCAACAGAGCCTCCTCAACAATAAATTCAGAGAATCTATCAAGATGCGAAGGTGGTGGTTGTGGTTAATGGAACCAGCTATTAAGCTGACAATGGTGGAGGTGGTAGCAGGGTTAGATTGTTTAGTTATTTAGTTACTCCCTCTGTTTCATCAGATACTTCAAAAAATTTCAGGGCACGGTGATTAAGAAACCCACTGAAATCACTATTTTACCCCTACCCTTTTTATTAATTCCATCATCTCACATCCACCTCTTCAGCTCATCTCTTAGATTAGCACCAACAAGAACACACAAAAACACATCACCATGAACAGATTCAACATCACAAAATTCTACATTTAACAGATCTAGAGAAAAAGAGAGAAAATCAATCTACATAAATGAGGAGGAGAAGAAGAAAGAAGAGGAAAGAAGAAGAGCAGGAGAAGAAGATGATGAAGAAGAGCAGGAGGAGGAGGACGCTGCCGTACGAAGGTCGCCGCCGCCGAAGGACACCGCCGCCGACGAACTCGCCGCTGCCAAGGACGCCGACCGTCCTCCTCGACGCCGATTTGCTCTCTATTTCTCTCCCTCTTCATCTCTTCATCTCTCGGTGATTTCATCTGTTCTTCGAAGAGGAAGACAACACCATTGTAGCCTCCGGTGACCACGGTGGCGATGTCTTCTTCATCTATCTTCTATTTTCGGTCTCTCTCTCTCGTTGCCGGTCTGGTCTCGCCTCTTCATCAGACAACAGAGAGAGACAGAGAGATGGGATAAAGATCGACTGTGGTGGCGGTGGCGGCGGCGACGGTGGAGAAACCTTTCCGCCCCTCAAGTTCTCCGATCTACTTCTGCCACCACCGATCTGCTCTCCCTCTCCCTCTCCCTCTCGATCTGCACTCCCTCCCTCTCTCTCTCCGTGTGTGTTGTGTTTGTGCGGCTGGATGAAGAACAGGAGAAGAGGATAGGGTTATGTTTAGGTAGATTGTTAGGGTTTGGGTTGTATATAGTGGGTAGGGTTGTGTTTGGGCCATGATTAATGAAATTGGCTTAATTGATCAGATTTATATACCAATGTGATTAGTTATAGATTATTGGGTGTATTTTTATCCAAGGGTAGGATGGTATTTTGCCACTTTCAAAGTTTCCATTTTTGGAAATTTTGAAGAATCTGGCGAAACACTCAAAATGGCAATTTTGAAGAATCTGGCGAAACGGAGGGAGTATAATTTAGTGGTAAAGTTGTCACTCCAACAATCTAGTCTCGAGGGTATTTTACATTTGTTGTTAGTGGTTCAACTGACAGAATGCAACGGAAGGGTTTCAGCCGTCGCATGTTGTGGTTAACGCAGGGGTGATTTTAGATATTACCTAAACCACAAGGTACCATCTTAGTAATTGACCATACCTAATGGGTGACTCGTGTCATTTATCCATATTTTCTCCCCTTGTTCCCACTTATGTCACGTGCATGTATGCCAACTCTCCTCCCCATTTAACTTTGTCTCCCCACATAAACCAATTCCCAACTCATCGGTTGATGACGTGGCGAGATCCCCGGCAAACACTACAAACCCGATTGATGACGTGGCGCAATCTACAGCAACCACTATCTGTAAAATGCACATCGTCATACTAAAAACCAAACCCACTAGAAGAATAGAGCGGTTCAAAGAATCGGAGGAAGCAACATAATGCCACCGGCGATTTCAAAGGTCCGTCCGGTCACCGACATCTACGGATTCTCAACATCAAGTGCCAAGAAGGCTCCGGCGGCGTCGGCGGAGGTGGATAGCTTTTACGAGAAACTCATCAGCTTGTATGAGTCCTCTGGGTTGAGCCTCCTGTGAGTTGTTAAACTTCCAGTTTTTTCTTTTTTTTTTTTTTTTATTATTTTTTTTTTTTTTTTTTGCTGTTCTTGTTTTATAGGAGAAATTTTTGTTTGCTCTAAGAGCAAATACACGTGGTGCTCTAATCAATACAATACTAACACGTCAGGAAGAAAGAGAATGAGTGGCAGACAAAAGAAAGTGGATTCCTACATGTTTCTGACGTGTCATGTGGTATTGATTAGAGCACCGCGCCATATTTGCTCTTGGAGCAAGCAATAATTACTCGTTTTATAGAGGGATGTATCATCAATTCAGCATGCAGGAGGCTTTCTTTTGTCTTTTCTCTTTTTATGACGGACGTTGGAATATGAAATTATAATACTCTCTCCGTTCTCAAATGTTTGTCATCTTATTTTGTGCAAAAAATGTGGTTTCTGTAAACAACTAGCATAAAACCCGTGGCCCTAGGCCACTGTCAATCCCTGTGCTCTATCATTTCACTGACCATCCTCACCATCACCCTCATCTTCAATTTTTTGCCTTTAGATCAAAACTAATCCAATGACCATAAACACAGCCAACCACACCAAGGGTACAGTAAAATCCCAAGCTATCTTAGTAAATAGATTCTTTTTACCACTATTACCATTTCATTAATTACATGATTCTAGTATTTCTACCACTCCGTCCCACCTCTAATGCACCATTTTGACTTTTTTCACCCGTAACCGGGTCACTTTGACCCGGTGATTTGGATAAACGATGAAATTTTTTGACAATTTCAATAAGAGCTACTATACAACACTAACACTATGGAAATGTTATCTAAAAATTACAAAGTTTTGCTATCCAAATCACCGAGTGACCCAGTGAATAGTAGTAAAAGTCCAAATGGTGCAAAAGAGGTGGGACGGAGTGGTACAAAGGTCACATGTATTATCATTATTAATATGCAGGGGTAATTTTGGTAGTGTATGATTTTTTAACATTTTTTTCCACTCGTGGTGAAAAGTAAAACAAGACAACAAAACCGAGAGAGGAGATAGGCAAATCAAGGCAAATCAATCAGACTCACTGTTAAGAAGTTTATAATATACCGTCTTTGGGTTCTTTCAAAGTTTGAACTCTCTAGGCCCCTAGGTAAATAACTGACTCAAATATACAACCATACAAGCTCCACAAACCCAACCCAATCAAAGAAGTTTTTCTTTGGTTCTATACGCTGTGAGAAGTCATAAGCTTTTGTAAAATTTTACGCTACCTCCGTATCATATCGTTAGGTAAATTAGTTAGTCTAAATGATCCCTAAAGTCGAGTCGAGATGATTCTGACGAATCAGACCAAGTAGTGATTACCCCTATGAACTACTTTTCGGTCTATAAATTAGGAGAAAATATTTATTACCACCGTTGTATATGTGACGTACCTTATTTCGGCGAAGTCGAAATAAGTTTCACGTACTGGGCAGATCAAGGAATTTTTGCAGTGAGGGCTAAAATGAAAATCAACTAGACACAATGTAGTAGTGAAGGGAACATAAAAAGACAAGCAATCGTGCAATCTGTTACATACTTGCATATCGTTCCTAACCCTTTTGAGCTTAAACATAGGGTTTCATGCTATTATCAAAAGTTTTGTTGGCTTATCGTTGTGGAACTATTGAGGATGAAATTTATGCCTTAAACCGAGATAAAATGAATAATTTAAAATAAGTCTGTCTTAAAGCTAAGGGCAGAGAAATTCCCCTTTTTGTTAATCCAATGTGAAATCGTGTAAAATTGATAGATCCCATGTATTCTCATTACGGCGCATACATTTTACATGTTTATGGCTTTGCACTGTCACTTGCTTAAAAGGCATTCGTCTTGTAGGTTTAATTTCCGAGAAACAAGCTTGGATTTACATGCATTCTACAAAGAAGTCACCCAAAGAGGCGGTCTTCATGAGGTGCTTTCGTTTTCTAAACCTTGTGGTTTGTATTTCTTGCCCTTTATCATTCATTATATGATCTACGCATATTCAGGTTGGTGCGAAAGATAATTGGGGTGAAGTTGCATCTATCATGAACTCAAAGTGCAATGTCAAACTGTCACCAAACCAACTTCAAACTCTTTATGGTATGATCCTTTACCAGTTTGAGCAATTGTACCATTACCGGTCGCCTTCTCCAAGAGCACCCAAAAGACCAGGTATGTAATCCCCTCATGGTTGTTTTACGTTACGGCCATTTCCCTTTGCCCATTTCGTGCTAGTTTGAAGCTGCAGATGTTGTCAATTACTCGCCCCGTCCCATAGTTTTAGTCCCCTATTCCATTTTGTCCGTGCCAAAGTTTGTGTCCACTTTCTTTTGTTATAGCTACCAAAGGTGTAGCATCTCTAATTTGCCTTTTAAAAAGTAAATGTGAATTCAACAAACAGTTAAAACAGAGATGACATTTAAGTATTGACTTGAGAAAAAGTTGGTGGGATGTAATGATTACCAATTCGTCTCTGCTCTTTGTTTCCAAATTCCACTTTGGTCCATCTCTCCTCTTTGTTCTCATTCCCATTTTCGGTAACCCTAAACAGTCCAATTGTCCAAAATACCCCCTAATCACATCAACCTTTATCATCTTTGATATGTAGGTAACTTTTGCTATTTCTTCCAAAAGCCAGGAATATTTTTGTCTTTCTGCCTCTCATCTTATTTCTTGTGCCAGCCGTCATGGGAACATACGAGAGACAGGACAGGACAGGGTGGTACATGTGCACTTAAATCATGTGCCCTTAAATAGTTGGATTTCCCAAAAGAGACTAAAATTATGGGACGGAGGAGAGTAAGTAACTGGCGGGCGGGGGCATGGACCCTCCAAAGTTCCTTATTTTCACTTTTACCCCTGTAAAATATGCTGTTGTTTTTAGATATTTACTATAATCCCCCCTAAAAACTATTGGTTTCAACTTGGTCCTTCAAGTTTCTAGAAATAAACAGTGTTCCTAAACAATTCAAGGAATGCATGTCCTCATTACGAAAATGTTGTTACTTGTCAGAAAATTATCACCGCTCAATTACATATTAACAACTAGTAGTATTTTGATTCTCTAAAATTATTGATATTTGTACGTGCAACAAGTATGCAAATAAATTTTAGCATTGTGGAAAAAAACCTAGTTATGTTGATAAGTTAGACCGACGTCACTCAGACTAAAATTCTTTGTCCGCCACTGTTTGCAGGTTATCAGTCTGATAAAGGAGATGGGGCTGGATTTGATGATGAAAATGGTCATAGAGAAGAACTTGAACTTGCAGTAGAAAATAAGAGGAAGAAGACCAAGAAGTGCTCCAATGGTTCTGGGCTGATCATCAATAGAGAAGTGAGTGCAGTTTTTGACATTCCTGAAGAACTCAAGCAGCTTCTGGAAACGAAGAAAGGTTCTGATCCTGTTTTTGTAATCCAGAAGAAACTTTTCGGGTCAGACGTGGACCCTAACAAGTGTCGTTTATCTCTGCCACTGAGTCAACTCAGCGGCGAGTTTCTCACTCAGGAGGAGAAGGACTTTCTCTCCAAGCAAACCAGAGTAGGAGGGAAGAAACCGAGGATACAAGCCAGGATCTTTGAGCCTTGTGGAGAGGAGCGTGAGATATGTGTCACCAAGTGGAAGATGGGCAGTGCTATTTACTGTTTTATCGCGACGTGGAACCAAGTGGTCAAGATGAATTCTCTGTGCCATGGAATGCACATTCGGCTCTGGTCTTTCCGCATAGACTCGCAACTCTGCTTCTTTCTTCTCAAAGTGATCGGTAGTAGATGATGATTGGCTTAGTTTTCTAGCTAGAAACAAATTGCATTTCGTGTATTGTTAGCTGTACTGTAACTTTACGCCTGATGAACTATCTAGTGGAAAACTCAGTTAATTGAGGTAACGGGTTTGATTAGCAGGGGCGGAGCCACGTATTCAAAATCACTTGGGACACTTTTGTAATTTTGGTAATAGCACAATTTGAATTTGTTATACTAGTAGGGTAAAATTGTATTTTTTAAAATTGTTTAGTAGGACACATGCCTAACCAAGTTTGCCGGCCCTGATTAGCCGGCATAGAAAATTGTGGCGAATTACTGCTCCAGTTTCGGCCTTTCCATGTAAATGGCAATGCACTTCTCTACGCGGAGTAAATTAGGGCTGTAAGGCAAATCGAATAAACCGGTCAAATCGACCGAACCAAACCGAAATGCTTGGTTTTGGATGGTTTTTTTGAATGTCCGGTTTATCAACGGTTCATTTTTTCACAAACAGGTCTATTTGGTTTGGTTTTTGGTTGTAAGAATATTGCGCCGCACCAAACCAAACCGTTATGTGTTTAACGTACTTTTACTACTTTTACTACAATGTATATTACGTCAAGTACATTAAATAATTTAGAAATGAGAAACACGACTAGAAATATTCAATTAAAATGATTATATTAATCTTAATTTACTCCATTTCTCTCCCGTTTCATCATATTTCCTCTCTAAAACTATAGTTGTGCGATATTTTTTTAAGTCTATTTAATTTATTATTACAATTGTGTTTGTACTTTTATCATATAGAAAGAATGGAAAGACTGTTCATTCTAACTCTAGCTCTTGCTCTAGAGTGAACGGAGTCGCCCACCCTCCTCTCCCTAAAGGAATTTTCACTTAAAACTTGAAATTTGTTGACTTATAATATTCATTTAATAATGGGTAAAAGACAAAAACCACATTACATTTATGGATAAAATACATTTTGCCCCCCGATTTATGGGGAAAATATCTTTTGCACCCCTGTCAGTGGATGGAGGGTGGACAGATACCACCCTTCTGTTACAATTCGTTAGTGAAGGAGTGCAAACAGACTTTTTGTGACCATTTTACACTTATTGATTGTGGACAAATACCACATTTTTTGTTTATTATAGCGTTCATCATGTTCTTGTGTTCTAGAGCACCACCTCCACTACCACCGAATCTCCATCACCCACACCACCACAACCACCACCACCACCAACAACAACAACAACAACAACAACAACAACACAAGCAAAACAACCCCTGATATGGGGTTTAACCCAAATTGATTCTGCAAAACCCCAACACTAAATTTGTGAATAGATGGATGCTGCTGGATCTAATCAATTTGCTCTTGAATCTCGGAATGGACCAATCAGAATATTGAGAACCTGTACCCGGAAAAAAAAATTGTTCTAAATCACTGATTTCAGAATCAGAGCGTTGCACACTTTCTATTACGAGAATGTAATCCAGAAAACCGGGATTTTTACGAGAGACACATGTGAATCTGGAATAAATGAATCGAAAAAGCAAATGTTTAGGAGGAGAAAATTAAAGGAAAGCAATCGGTTGAAAAGGTGTTCCAGCGGATGAGGAGGCTCGTCCTTCTCAGATCCAACAACCGCCACCATCTACGCCCACCACCATCATCCGAGTACCTACAACCCATCATCGCCGCCTATCTCCGTCGATCAACAGCCACCAACCATCACCGTCTCCATTACCGAACCTCCATGCTTCATCCACTAGCATATAACTCCCCACCAAACCCTGATTTGGTGATTACGTTGACGACTGAGACGATCCCGTTGCTGATTCGGACAATTCTGGGCTTCGTCGGGTAGCCCTTGAGGATCTGATTGGTGGGGATTGTTGCGATAAGAACCAATCGAGGATTGGTGAAGTCTCTCCTTGTCTCCCACAACTACAGATGTGAAAACCCAGAAGAGGTTGTTGTTGCTGCTGTGAAGGGAGGAAGAGGAGGGAGACGGTGGAGAAAGTGGGCAGAGGAGAAAGAGAGAGAAATAGGGGTTAGGGTTAGAAGAAATGAGGAGGAGGAGAGAATAAAGACTTAAATACTTGTGTAATTTTGCTTCAATATGAGGGTAAATATGTCATTTTGCCAATTCCGTTAGCTCCATCAACTGACAGGGGTGCAAAAGGTATTTCCCCCATAAATCAGGGAGCAAAATGTATTTTCACCATAAATGGAGGGTGGTTTTTGTCTTTTACCCTTTAATAATTTTTACGCAAACCGACTGCAACGACCGAACCAAACTGATATTTTTCGGTTCGGTTTGGTTCATCCTTTCAAACGGTTTGGATTGGTTAAAAAATTAGTAAACCGACAAATTCGGTTAAATTCGGTTCTATTTATGGTTTTAGCAAAAATCGCACCAAACCGAACCGCTTACACCCCTAGAGTAAATATATGTCCCTAGTAGTTTTCGGGACAAAATTTAAAACAGATAGTAGTTTCTGGGATAACTTTGGCCTCATAGAGAAAGTGTTCTTGTAACACCCCCAAATGGCCCAAGCCGGAGACCCGGGGATGTCACTCCGTACCCGAGAGGAGCCCGGATACAAGGAGATTTTATAACATGGTTCGCAAGCACAAAACATCCACAATAATAATTAAATCCAATTGAAAATATTGCATTATTAAAAATCAAACATCCTAGCCACAAACCGGCATAACAAACTAAAGTGTTTAAACTAATAAGGAATTCAAATCCAAATGAAATACTACTTCTATTATTCCATGTGATGTGCGTCCTCCTTCTACGCCAGATAACCTTCTTCTAAACCTGTGGTGCGGAATGAAAAAGAAACACCACAGTACAAAATCAGCATGAAATACTGGTAAATAAACATCCAAACATGTAAAACGATGATGAGGTAGTTACAAAACAATGACTCATTTGTAAGTAAGAGTTTTTCGCAAACACAGCGGTAATAAAGTTGACTCTTGTATTAGAACATAAGAGTTCCCAATTCCATAATATTTTCAACCAATTTCCATAATCATTCGGAAAATCCAAAATCCATCGTTAACTTCTTTCCGTTAACAAAAACCAAAAATCCATTATTATTTTGTTGTGACGGGGGAAACCAACCAACCACTTCGCAAGCATCCAAGACCTTAAGTGTCGACACCCCCTTACAGACTTCTTGCGGCCAGAAGAGTGAGTACAAGGAGCTATCCGGGGACTTGCAACCGGATTAAAATAAAAATAAATTGAAACGGAAGACCGAGATCAAACCGTCCAATGCCAATGGTAACCATACCACAATAATCATAAATGTCCCCGCACAACTATTCCACTTTACGTATTAATGCATTATCATTATCATGGTGATATTTCCAAGAAAAAACATTTATCAAGTAGAAATCACATGTTGCATGTCACATCACATAAACACATTTTGAGACGTAAAGAAATACAAGAATTCGTTTTGACACGAAAGAGATAAGCACACTAGGCTTGGCATATTTACTTACCTTTAATCTCAAGCAAAGCAAATCACTTCCTAGTAATACTCGACGTGTCCTTCCTCAATGAAATTGTCGCCTACAAATTTAATAGTATCCTAATCAACACATTGCACACGAAGTCCTATAGGTAAATGAAATAAATTCCTTACTAACTCTCCCCAACCTTTACTAAGGCGAACAACCTCTTTTATAATAAAATACGCTTTTATAAAACTAACGTTTATTATTTTAAAAGCACAATAAGCTATAATTATATAAACATAACTTATAAGATTGAATAAAAATATCATTTTTATTATTTAGAGTAGAGAAGCATATTATTTTACCTCAAAAACACTTTTAATTCAAATAGTAGTTTCTCCCAACCAAACAAGCCTTAGTAGAGAATATAAGTTATAAACTAACTAACTTTATTTAAAAGAAATAATAAATTTATTTGAATAAAGTAACATATTCTAACTTGTTATAAGTCTATAAAAATAAATAGGAAAAATACTTTTATCACTCATATTCTACACTTTTATTTTTGGGATAAAGATGAGTAAAAAGTTCTATTTTAAACTTGTATAAAAAAAGCTTGCCTCTTGTGAGATTTGAACCCATGACCTACACCCAAAGCTCTTAAATGTCACCATCTAACCACTGGGCCATGCCCACATTGATGTCTTCTTCCCATTTAATAATAGTTAACCTACTTTTTGAATAATACTAATAATAAAAAAAATAAAACAAAAGAAAGAAAGTAAAGAGAAGAGAACACATACGGGTTTCAACCCGAAGAGAGAGACGACGGGATGACGCCGACGGTGGCGACGATTGGTGGTGGTGGCGGACAGAGGGCCGAGGGCGACGGCCGACGGCGACGGCAACGGCAGCGCCGGCGGCGGCGACGGCAGCGGCGTCGGCCGGGAGAGAGAGAGAGAGAGAGAGAGAGAGAGAGATTGAAGGAGAGATTGAGAGCTTAGAGGGATTGGTGAGAGAGATTGAGTTTGGTAGCTTGAATGGGTGTGAGAAATTTCTGAGATTGATGGGTTTATATAGGTAGAGAGGTGAAGAATTCAACCTCCATGAGGAAACCCACTTTGAAAACTTTGATTTTGAATCGGGACCAAAAATTGGCGAAATTGGGTTGCTTGATGCTAAATTATCGAGCCTTGATGAGTTTAAATCGAATAGGGAGTGATTTGGGACAAACATCAACGAATTTGGTGAAGATTCGGAGTGGTAATGGTGGTGTTTGGGTTGGAGATGGAGTTCTTCCTCCATGGGAGAGTTTGAGGAAGAAGATGACTATTTTTAGGGCTAAAGACACTTTCACCCCCACTGTTTTGGATAAAAGTCACTAGCACCCCCCCTGAGTTAAATAAAAGACTCTTTATAAAGTTGAGAAAATACATAATAACCCCAAATAGTTACTAGTAATAAAAATAAACTTCCTACCAATAAGATTAGCTCCCAACACTTATACTAATGTCATATTGACACCAAATAATATCATAAAATATAATAGTAGCATATTAACACCCAATACTAATAATAATATTATTACATTACCCCTCAATAATTATAGTAATATCATAAATACCCATATTCACAAAACGGGGTATTTCAGTTCTCACACAGAGGGGGTGCAAGTGTCTTTCTTGAAGCTAAAGGGGGGAAGGGGTGAAAGTGTCTTTGTGCCATTCATGGGGTGAAAGTGTGTTTTACTCAGTTAGAGGAACAAATAGTGCCTTGTTTGGATAAAGAGGTTTTGTAAACCTCAACCGAGAAGTTAACCAGAATTTTAATTCAATGATTATAGGACTCACATTTCACTTATTTGTCTACTAACATAAAATTCAAAACCTCAAAATCAAAATCCCCATATCCGAACACAACATATGTTTGGTTTTCTAAACCCATAAACATGAATGCTCCAACGAACTAGCTGTAGTAGGTCAATTTGAACTCAATGCTCCATCTAAAACTACATATAAGCTATCAGATGGGTAATTCATATCTCACTATATTACAGCTAAAGGCTAGTTTTGGGGTTGTTGTTTGATCCACCCGTCCTGGTCAATGAAATTTTGTAGCGAAAATGGTTCAAGCTCTGCATCGGTGACGTTCTTCTTCTCCCAATTAACGCGCTGCCCTAACGTTGCCCCATCCCCGGTACATTTTGACTCAGTATAGAAGAAGTTTGTCCTGAATTCATAGATATATTCAAAAGAAGCGATTAGCCAAAATCAAGATAACGCGCCCCTACTTTAAAACCTAATCTAACATGAAATGTAGCTACTGAACTTACTCTTGGCCCTTGTAGTTCCATGCATCCCATCCGATAGGATCCACTGCCAACGACATGTTTGTTCCGATAAATACAACTCTTGAATAACCTCGATAAGCTCTTCCCAATAGCGCGACACCGTCGCCGGAAATAGATCCTCCGATGAACACAAAACCATCAGGATCGGTACTCGTTTGCCTTCCTTGTGCAGTTATGTAACCATGAGAAATGCTTGGAGGCGGTAGTTTACTAACATTTATAGAACAATCCTGTAAAATTATGAAATAAATAAACTATCCATGTGTTTTTATAACCTTAAGAAACAACCTTGTACTACTACTAAAGATATTCTGTCAGTCGATCTTGTGTTTTTCGTTACCTCGAAGACAGATTGACCCATACCCCAGATGAAATCTACAAGTCCTTGAATGTAGCAAGATTTGTAGTAATGGCGTCCTTTTGCGTCCCACAATGTATCTTGAACCGATACAAATGAACATTTGCGAAATGTCAATTTGTCGCCTTCAGCTTTGACAGCAACTGCTTGATGAAAATTTGCATTGTCGATGCTATCGGACGTGACCGGATTGTCATATGAGTTCTGCAAATTTTCCATATAATTTACTAGAACCATAACTATAATAGTAAACACACTTACAAAAGTAGATAAATTCTAGAATTAGAAAATCATGCTAGATTTTCAGAACTGTAAAACAACTAGCTAGCCAGATAAAATCAGAGATCTATTTACCACAAACTTAATCCCCTCGGCGACAAAATTGTCCGACGAGACAGAGAACGTAGGAGTATCGCTTGTCCTACCGTGGCCGTCTGATGTAATAATTGTTTGATCAATTCCACTACCCTTCAGAAAAATAAATCCCTTGTCCGCTGTAATGATCACTTTCTCACTGCACGAAAACAAAGCAAATTAATCTAACATAATGTATAAATGGGGGGGATCGATCGAATAAAACCACTCTACATATAATACAAACGGTAGAGATTGAATTAATACTTGTAAGTGCCCGGATTTATTTGGATAACTATCCATTGAACATTGCGTGAAGGGACTGAATCGATAGCTGCTTGCACGGTGTTATAGTTTCCTTTGCCGTTTTGATCGACGATGATGGTTTGGCTGATGGCTTTACCGAAGTCAAAAGAGGTTAAAAGGATTAAATAAAACAGTGAATATCTTCTGTAGGAATGCATCTTTTTCATAATGGATTCCGTAATATGGAAATTGATCTATTTATAAACCCTCCCAAATGATTGTCTTTGAACCACATAGCTAGCCTTCCTAATAAGATGAACTTTTTAAAGGGAAAAAATGTTACATGTGCCGGAACTACGTCACATATTACCTATTATTAATGTAGCCTTCCTAATAAGATGAACTTTTTAAAGCCAAAAAATGTTACATGTGTCGCGACTACGCCACATATTACGTATTATTAATGTAGCCTTCCTAATAAGATGAACTTTTTAAAGGGAAAAAATGCTACATGTGTCGCGACTACATTACAGATTACATATTATGAATGTTCAGAGTGTAATTAATCAACGAATGACATGCAAATGTATCAAATTACACTAACGATACTTTGCAGGAGATTTCCTCGATACTTTGCAGAACTTACATTCCTTCTATTTATGTTATGACATCCTCTTGTGGAAGAGAGCTAATTAAACTTCCACAATTGAAGACATATCAAGTTACCCACCCAGATTACCAACCACAACATGCCACGGCAATACTGATCATCACATGAACTTAACAATCCTGTTGCTTCAAGAGCTGTCCTTTATGCCTATGCAATTGTTGAAACAATTAGGCAGACTGGTTGCTCCTGTGCAAAGTGGCAAGCCAAGCTAGGATGGAGGAAACATGCTTTTGGTCGTGCATTGTTTGAAGCAGGGACTGTAGCATGCTATATACTCCAGCAAAATCCTTCAACCATTGGCAAAGACCACAAGCTGATCTTGGGCTGCTGTCCCCACATTGTTTCTATATTTAACTTTACGATGTTATACAAAAACCCAGTATCCACCATCATTTAGTCATTTACCGCTTAGTAGTCTCAGTTCAATTTCTCAAGATTGTTGTTGAAATAGAAGGGTTGTCTTCCTGCTAATTTATTGATACCTTGTGCTTCTTTAGCATTGGCATACTGTTGAGCATCCGCCTCTTGCTGACGGCAGTGCAGAGTAGCATCCTAAAGGTGTTTATGTCACAAGTCCGTCCTTTACGCCAAGACAAAATAGCGGTGTTCACGACTGTCTCAGGTTTAAACTTGATGATTTTCTAATTCTATTTATTATTGTCTTCTTCCGTGCTTTAGTAGTATTACTAAAATATGGATGTTCTCTAAACCTCGTTTAAAAACTGAGAATCCTTTCACTAAAACCTCAAAATTATTACGAGGTTTCATAATCCCTGGGCAGCAGGGTAATCCGGACAACTAAAAACGTGTGTTTTAGATAAATTCTCTAATGATTATTGATAATTAAACTAGATCAAATTAATAAATTTAATTAAACTAAATTCCACCCACATTCTGATTAAAACCTAATTAAAGATAAGGTTAAAAAAATACATAGAGGTTAAGAACGCTCGGCCTCTCCAGGAGTCGTCTTCGCGCTTTATCGATTCTCCATCTCTTCCGGTGACCAGTAAACAAATTTTGTGTGAACTTGACTGCTCCTTCACGGTTTGGTATGTCGATTCGTTGGTTGCGCAGGCCCAAGAACGGAGGAGACAAGGTAAGTTTTCCTATATTGTACTGTTTCAAAGTTTAGAGAATATGTCAATTTCCATTTCTTTTTTTGCTTACATAATCTCAATCTAATACAAATGTATAAATCCTTACGGAACTGAGGATCTGTTTTCAACATAGTTTAATTTCCTCATTGATTCATGAATCCTCTGCATTCATTTTAGTTTTTTAGTCCACCAAATTTAATTTACCCATGGTTTCTAGAATTGTGCAGAAGCTGTTTGACTTACCAGTTGGTTTCAAGTAAAGTGTGTCCATCAATATTGGAATTCCGACCAATATCTTCTGAGGAATCAAAGAACAATGAGAACACGGTCAACACAAATTGTAACACAAGCATGTCTTCTGATCTGTTATATGCTCGACAAAAAAGGGACACAAGCATTTTATATATTGACGTTGTTTTTTTAAATATTTACTAAGTATTTTAACATTGAGAATTAATAAGTAAATGATTTGTCTGAATATAGAAATCAAAGTTCAATGATAGAAAAGGAATAAAGACGATTGGTATGAAGAGGTTTGTAAGTGATTTATTAATTGAGTATACTAAATCAGGAATGAAGAATGTGAATAACCAATATACATGATTCATTTATTGCTACATCAATGCCACGTTACCAATTTCCAAAAACACTTTCTGAGATAGATATAGAGGGAGTTGGTGTTGTGTTTCAATGCTTGTGTTTATGAAGCCCGTGATGCAATTCTGAATTTAAGAAAGGGAATTGATTCTTACACCGGTGGTTTTTGTTGGTTACACCGAATTTTACCGGTCGTGACATTATTGCCCTTTTCTAATCAATTAGTAATATTTTCTTCATTCATTGCATAATCGTTTATTATAGGTAAGTTTACAAATCAAATAAACTCTAATAATGAGCCATTATTGTTTGACAATTTGTAATGCTATTTCCACTTTATCATTTATTACTCCAGACTTAATGTATTTTTTTACTCATAAAAGTGTAGAAGTGTAGGTTTGTTGCTGAAAGTGTAGCAATTAAGTGTAGAAAGTATAGCAAGTCGAAATTATGAGATGTGTTTTTTTACATCAAAATCATCTTGTGGCAAAACTATTACGCGACATTTGTTATTTCTGTGTGTCGCTTTTTATGAAGGAATTTTCTATGAAAGTGGGCTCAGATTTAGTATTGCCCAGAATGTTACAAAATGAAGGAATTGTTCAATTACTCCAGTGCATCCACGCATCCTATTACTCCAAACAATGCAACAGACGAACACCATTACGAGTATAGAATACAGATGCAATCATAGGCACAATGGTAATGAAATTTCCTTTTACTAATGTACAACTTTACCTTTTATGAGTAAAAAAATACATTATAGTCTGGAGTAATAAATGATAAGTGGAAATAGCATTACAAATTGCAAACAATAATGGCCAAAAATTAGAGTTTATTTGATTTGTAAACTTACCTATAATAAACGATTATGCAATGAATGAAGAAAATATTACCAATTGATTAGAAAAGGGCAATAATGTCACGACAAGTAAAATCCGGTGTAACCAACAAAAAACACCGGTGTTAGAATCAATTTCCTTAAGAAATTGTAACTATGCATTTCCTTTCTGAATATCAGGATTTTGCCGTATAGAAAGTGTAATTAGAAAATGAATTTGGTCCCCACAATAGATAAAACTGGGAAAACAAGGGAAACTAAATGTGGATATACAGACAACTCGACAGAGTAGAGGTATACTCTTACAGACCAAACTGTGAAACTTTAGAACATATGAATACATTTGGAACAAATGATAAGTCAACATAGTAGAGGTATACTCCTATTTTCTTCACATGTATGTTGTAACCCTCTTCTTTTCTCGAATTGCCTCCGAACAACTGTGTATCATTCCTCTTCTTCTTTTCTCATTCCCCTTCATACAAATTGCTACTCAGTTGGGGGTTAGTCAGTATATACAAAACACCAAAGCATCTGAAAGTTGCTTACGTTTGAGTAGCATTTATGGCATTTGTTGAGAAGGGGAATGAGTAGGGATGTAAAAGAACCGAGCCGAACTGAATATCGGCTGTTTGGGTTTGGTTTGTTTAAAATTAGAACAAACACGAACTCGAGCCGAGCAGTTTTTAGGCTGTTTGAGTTTATTTGTTTAAATTTTATTCGAACTCGATTCGAACACGAGCTTGCAATCAAGCCCACAATTAAGGAAATATTAAAGTAATTATGTGTCAATATTACACATATTTTAATCTTTATGTTTTACGATATTTCTTTTCTCAAATATCTCTTTCGAATATACCCTAAAACTATCATAAAACACAACATAACAAAAAAGTTTTAATGTAAATTCACCTACGAATTTTGAAGAATCATCTTGTACTTGTAAAAATACATATAAAATATGCAAATAACAATTTTTCACGAACAAAACGAACAAACGAGCTAAAGCTTGTGTTTGTTTGTTTATTAATCGAACAAAATATTATGTTTGGGTTAATTTGCTTATTTTTTCGAACCGAATACGAACGAGTTTTTAGCGAGCCGAACACGAGTTGTTCGCGAACGGCTTGGTTCATATACAGCCCTAGGAATGAGACAAGAAGAGTAGAACTTAGCACATTGATGCAATAATGTTTTTTTCTTGAGAGAAACTTCTTCCACATTTTGGAATCTCCAGGAAATTGTAGGTGCAAATTGTGATAGTTTTAGAACGTATGGTGGCTATGTACAAATTGACCAAACTTATCTTAGACAGTGGAGACCCACAATATATTTGAGTTCTTGCTTCAACTAACATTCATTAGATTGAGTTTTAACTACTGAAATTACACGGGCTTCTGTTCATCTACGTGTCACTGTTTCAAGGTTTGATTGCTGAAAGTATTCATTTGACCTGGTATTTTTAGAAGCAATCTGGTGAGTTTGAAATATATCGCAACTCTATATGTCTTTCTTGAATGGTATGTCTTATGGTGCAACAATAGCTTTTGAGGTGATTTAATTGGTGAATACAGTCAGTGGTAATGATGCAAGTGAAGCAACATAAATGGGTTATTTCAATAGGATCTCTATTTGAAGTTCAAATTATAAGGAGAAACTTAGAATGACATTTCGTAATGGTCTGGAAGTAGTGGATACAAGGATTCAACTATAACTATGACCAAAGACAAAATGATGATGAATGTCGAAGTTTGTATCTTAAGTTTACTGTAAGGCTCAAATCTTCTTCGAACATCGCAGTTTTTTTTTTTTTTTTTTTTTTTTTTTAATTATTTCGTCGTCAACCGGGTTCGAACCCGAGACCTGATGCAGGGGCTTCCAACGCTCTTACCACTTGAGCTACAACCCTAGCTGCTCGAACATCGCAATTTAAACTTCAAATCTTATGGTAACCTAGGTATTTTACGCAACCAAAGAACAATATTTTCCTTCAAGAGACCCCATTTTCGTTGCACTTCGCTTTGTATATAAGTTATTTTAATTTACTTAAATCATAAGGAGAACTTTCTCAATTTCAATAGACACACAAGAAAAAATATTGATATTCATAAGAGCAGCTAATCAAATTATGTATGGAAATTTAAATACCCCACGTGCAAAGCACGTGCACCTTACTAGTTTAGATTTATAAGCGTATGAATTTCTGCATTAAAAGCACCGTTTAATCTATCTATATAACAAATCAGGAAGGGTTGGATAACCTATCCCAAATCCATACAAACTCTACCAAATGCAAAATAATCTTCCAAACAACACTTAAAAGGCCATATGTTGTGACGTATCTGATGATAAACTTTGATTTGGGGATTTTCGATTCTTCTTGCAGCTGTCGGTTATTGATTTTAGTTTGTTTTTACATATTATCGACTGTAGTTGTGCGAAGTGGCTATGGAGTCTGGAGTACCTTCAATCTCGGGTGTTGGCTATCTGGTTCAACAGATTTGTAATTTCTGAATCACTGATTTTGTTAAAGGAACTAATTTTGATATCACTGCCTCTACGATTTTATGCACCATTCTGTCAATGTGCTAATATATATAACTTTGAAACAAAGACTGGTATGAAATTTAGATCGACGAAAAGCAAATTAAACTGAAAGCTATAGGTAACCATTGCCAGTTTTCAAATAATCTTCATGTTCCTCCTCTAATATTAGGGGACTAATGGGATGGATCGACTTGCATGTAATTCTTAGAAACCTGAAAAAAATTGAAGTGAATTGTTTGCTTTGAATTGAGTTGTAAAAATCTAATGAGTTCCTTGAGTTTCTTTCTTCTAAAACGAAGTTAAAGCATCAGCTTCGTTGGGCTTTCTATTCACTTTTTAGTGACAATCTACATAAAAACGTTCCATCACATGTTGATTCCTTCAGCTGGACCTGTTTTTTGATGGTTTCTCATACTCCATCGTTGTGTAACATGTTTTGATGGAATATCTATGTGATCAGGAGATGATGTCAATCAAGATATTATTTAGATTTTGTTCTCACCCCGTATGGTAAGTATTTGGATTCCATGCAAAGAAGATATATGAGTACTTCTCCATTTTAGATTTTAGGACAGTCGATTCTTGCTCAAAAAGGTTCTCTGTTAGGAAAGTTTTGACTTGAATCAAAACTTGACAAGTGTTTTGGTCAAAGACAAAAGCATTAGAAACATACTTGAGGCGGTGGAGTGGGTTTGGAAAGTCCACCGCCCCACAAGCACTATTAAAAGGTTGCTTTGGTTCATAACACACACGGGCATATTGTTTGAGAGCTCTTAGAGCTTTGGTAGAGTGAGTGTGCGGGTGGGTGTTTCGGGTTACCGTTGTGGCCGTAATCGGGTTCTCTTCTCAATAAAAAATCTGGTTCTGACCGTGGATTAGCTAGCGAATTCGTTACAAATTCATTAGTGAACCACGTTAAATATTTTCCTCGTTCTTGTTTTGCTTTCGTCGTCCTTGCTCGAATACCCACATGTTATAACAAACTGGTAACAAAGCTCTGAAACAGGAGTTCTATTACAACAAACTAGTATCAGAGCCTGGTTCCAAGATCAGAGTGGAATTCAAAGCTAGGGTTTTGCGATTCAGGTGGAGCAGGCTATCGGGAGTTGGGTTTCGAGATTCCGCCAAGAACGATGTCTGTTTTGGCGGTCAAGATCGATCTGTTCGTGAGAGAGAAGCAGGTACACCTACCATCTGAAAGCCCCGTGGAGGGGACTATTCAGGCTCCTGTCGGGGCAATCCGGCGCGCATCCGATTAGGCGTGCAAGGGATCTGGAAAATCCATCACGCATTCGGTACTGGCGCGAATCTGGCAGTTCACGCGCATCTGGCATTCTGGCCATTGACGTTCAGGCGCAATCCGGCTCCCGACGTGGAGTATTTGGCGTGTGAATTGAATCTTGTTCTGGCTCATGCGTTGCAGGAACTCCTTGGAGTTGGAGCAACGACATGGAGCATCTGGCGCGTGAGATTTCAGGCACACGCATATGGTTCTAGTTCTGGCGCGCATTATGCACGAGTTTGTTCTGGCGTGCATCTGTTCTGTTTTCTGGGCATGTACCATGACACGCAATTGAGCTCGCATCTGGCGCGATATGTTTCTGGCGAGCATCTTGCGCATCTGGCATGACAATTTGTAGCACTCGTCATTGGTGCATCTGGTCTGAATGACATTTGGGCACTTGTCATGGTGCATCTGTCTGGCGCAATCGGGCGCCTCGGGAATACATTTGGTCCTGTTTTCTCAGTGAATGTATTCGAGTCTGGTTACGGGTGGAGCACTTGTTTCTGTTTCCGGAAGTGCAACCACATCGGGCGCATTCGTTGCAAGAACACATGGTAGTTGGAGCAACGATTTGGCGATTCGGCTTTCGCATACAGCTGCGGAACATCTATCTTGGGAGGCGTGCTC
Source organism: Linanthus parryae (assembly GCA_023055425.1). Taxonomy (NCBI): domain Eukaryota; kingdom Viridiplantae; phylum Streptophyta; class Magnoliopsida; order Ericales; family Polemoniaceae; genus Linanthus; species Linanthus parryae. Next base: position 9,770,610 of record JALGPY010000002.1, read on the forward strand.
GTTTCTGGTTCAGAGACGCATCCGTTTCCGATTTGAAAAGAGAAGCATCAGGTTCCTATTTTAGGTTGCTGAGATGATTCAAGTCAAGGTGGAGATTTGTTAGGAAAGTTTTGACTTGAATCAAAACTCGGCAAGTTTTTTGGTCAAAGACAAAAGCATTAGAAACATACTTGAGGCGGTGGAGTGGGTTTGGAAAGTCCACCGCCCCACAAGCACTATTTAAAGGCTGCTTTTGTTCATAACACACATGCACACACAAGCAGATTGTTTGAGAGCTCTTAGAGCCTTGGTAGAGTGAGTGTGCGGGTGGATGTTTTGGGTCGCCGCCGTGGCCTTCATGGCCACGACGTGCATTGTAATCGGGTTCTCTTCTCAATAAAATATCTGGTTCTGGGTGGATTAGCTAGCGGGTTTGTTACGAATTCGTTAGTGAACCACGTTAAATATGATACGGGTAGCGTATCAATATTATTTAGTATTTTATTATTCAGTTATTTATTTAATTAATAAACCGGGCTTGGCCCGTTAGGTCTAGGGTTAGGGTTAGGGTTATCTATTTAAGTGATGTAATCTCTCATTATTATTCAATGAATAAGAATAATCAGTCTCTCCCTTAAACTCTCGTCTATCTCTCTTTCGTCTATCTCCCTCAACTTCTTCACCTTGTCTATCAATTTCTTCTCTATTTCGATACTTTTACGTATCAAAATATCTGTCTCGTTCTTGTTTTGCTTTCGTCGTTTTGCTCGAATACCCCCACGTTATAACAAACTGGTAACAGAGCTCTGAAACAGGAGTTCTGTTACAACATTCTCTTCACTGGTGAGACGTGCTCCATATATGTGGAGCTGCTTTGGTAGAAAAAGAAGACTTTGAAATAGTAATATCCCCTCACTCCCCTCTACTTTCTCTCACAATTCTTGGGATGTAGTATCACCATTTTGTTTGTTTCTTTAGCACAGGTGCTTTGGTAACAACCTACGCCATTTTGTTTGGTTCAGTCGTAGCACAATGATGATTCCTAGGCTATGTAGAGGAATGATCCCTAATTCATTTTCTTGGTTCTTGGACAAGTTGAGGGTGGCTTATTTCCCCTCCGAGACCTATTTGCTCTTTGGTGTGAAATTCGGAATGAGCAAAAGTAAACTGCTTGGAATAGATAATGTATTCGATCACTGATTGGATACTATGTTTTGATAGTTCCCTAGGGAATTATTCGTGCCCTCAGTAGATAAAGAATTGTTAGCAGTCATCACTACCAACATCAATATTTGCGGAACACATACTTTTTACACTCTTGAGTGACTGAACAGTTGGTGCTGAGATAGAGATGGTTGTTTCTTTTTTGTCTGGAGGTATGTACGTAGTACCTTAGCTAGAAGGGTTGTTTCATCCATAGTTGCATTATTACTAACTTATGCCAGTGAACCTCATTCTTATGGCCTGTTTGTTTTTAACAAGTTTTTTTTTCCATCCCTCGGCGTACTGAAGTAAATTAGGTTCTCTTATACTTGAATGATCGATATGGACTCTACTTTTTTTGTCAGAAAGAACCCAGCCCGACTCCACCTTTATAACCAGCTCAATTACGCTGTATTCTCTTCTCTCTGTTTTTTCTGTCAAACAGAGTTTTGATTCATCTTGGACTACTCCTGTGATTTTTGAATGTTAATCCGGTGTAATTATTTTAGATTCTTCTGATGTATTGCCAATGTAAATCAATTGAATATCATGTAGAGTTCAGATTCGAGAAGACTTAATCTTCACATATAGTCTGTAGTTCCAAAATTTTGAGCGAGCATCTCCAATAGGTTATGTAAAACAATTTTGTTAGACAAATTATAAATAAATTGGTAAAAGTTGTGCTCCAATAGCATAGGCATCTTGATAGGTAAAACACAAATTATGTGTCCACTTCGCCAAAGGCGATGATTTTTTGTTATGTAAAATCATCTTCTTCCCCTATTTACGTGGGTTATGACATGTTTCTTAAATTTTCTCACTAACTTTCACTAGTTTCTCTCCACGTGTCCACATTTCTAGCATAAAATAAATTAAAAATACTACTACATATTTTTTGCATAATCACTATTGGAGAAAACTCTTAAAATCTTCACTATTTGTTATGCAAAAAAATAGTTTTATCAATAATTTACCTATTTTTCTCTACTAGTACTGGAGATACTAAGGAGCAAGTTTCTTACCTTTTAAAAAAAAAAAAAAAAATCTATGCGCTTATATACTGTTACTTTTCAGACTAATTAAATTGATGTCATGTAACTTTTCAGACTTTAATCTTCGCTAACACTAATGCTCATCAAACATTATATTTTAGTCGGAGTCTTCTTGCTTTGTAGCAATCTGTGTTACCCCTCCAAAGTTCCGTTTTTCATTTGTATCCCTGTAAAATATACTGGTGTGTTCTAGATACGTACTATATTTTGGCCCCCTTAAAATTAAGGCTTAATTACTTAATGCGTACCTAATTTGCCGAAAACTATCACATTGCAACTTCCACTTCTAAAACTAGCTGATTGCATCACAATTTTCCATGTCAAACTGAAAATGAAATTTAATCGCAAAATTAACATACTCGGAGGACTTCATTTCGCACGATGTGATGCGTTTGTATCATAGACGATGTGCGATTTACTTAAATACCTTCGTTGGTTCTGAATTGATGAAATTTTGATGATTAAATTTGGTTCTCAATTTAACATTAATGTCTTTTTTGTTAATGGGGATGCTGATGTAGGACACGAAATATGGAAAATGTCGTCAAATTCAAGAAATCTATTCTCATCAGTACGTAAAATCAGAGGCAGAATTGAAGGAATTCGATATATGGTCGAACCATACATAATTCTGAGTGCAAACGACGTTTTGAGAATAACTCTTGACTATAGTCACGAGCACCACCTCAGAATTGGTCAGATTCGTCCGTTTAGAGCATGAAATCAGCGTTTTTATTATTTTTGGCAGTATTTATTTAGTCAATAACTTTTAGTAGGAAACTTTGAATCAAATTCTGCAAATTGGAGATTTCTCGTTATCTCTCATATTTTCTGAATTTGATAGTTTTACAATTATTTCTATTTTTGGTAAATTTCAAATTTTGATTATTTTTAGTCTATTTAAGCGTTGTAAACCTTCGGGTAAATGATCTTTTACCTAATTAGCAATAATATTTCAGTTCTCTCTTGTTTGAGAAACGTTTATTCTATGGAGATTGTCTTTTGACTTCTCATATCGTTTCCCGACTGCGTCAGATGCAATCAGTTAGTTGTAGAACGGGGGTTAAAATGTGATAGTTTGACAAGCTGAGGTTATGCATTAAGTAATTAAGTCTAAAAAAATAATTGGTTTCGACGTGATCCTTCAAGTTTCCTCTTCAAGAAATTAAACAGTGTTCCTGAACAAATTCAAGGAATGCCTATACTTGTTACGAAAATGTTGTTATTTGTTAGAGAATTATCATCGCTCAGTTACTATTAACAACTAGTAGTATATCAATTCTCTAAAATTATTGATGTGTACATGCAACAAGTATGCAAATAAATTTTAGCATTGTGGAGAAAAAATCTACTTATGTTGATAAGTTAGACCGACCCCGCTCGACTAAAATTGTTTGTCCGCCACTGTTGGCAGGTTATTGGTCTGATAAAGGAGATGGGGCTGGATTTGATGATGAAAATGGTCATAGAGAAGAACTTGAACTTGCAATAGAAAATAAGAGGAAGAAGATCAAGAAGTACTCCAATTCCAATGGTTCTGGGCTGATCATCAATAGAGAAGTGGTTGCAAATTTTGACATTCCTGAAGAACTCAAGCAGCTTCTGGAAACGAAGAAAGGTTCTGATCCTGTTTTTGTAATCCAGATGAAACTTTTCGGGTCAGACGTGGACCCCAACAAGTGTCGTTTATCTCTGCCCCTGAGTCAACTCAGCGGCGAGTTTCTGACTCAGGAGGAGGACTTTCTCTCCAAGCAAACCAGAGTAGGAGGGAAGAAACCGAGGATACAAGCCAGGATCTTTGAGCCTTGCGGAGAGGAGCGCGAGATATGTGTCACCAAGTGGAAGATCAGCAGTGCTATTTACTGTTTTATCGCGACGTGGAACCAAGTTGTCAAGATGAATTCTCTGCGCGATGGAATGCACATTCGGCTCTGGTCTTTCCGCATAGACTCGCAACTCTGCTTCTTTCTTCTCAAAGTGATCGGTAGTAGATGATGATTGGCTTAGTTTTCTAGCTAGAAACACATTGCTTTTCGTGTATTGTTAGCTGTACTGTAACTTTACCCCTGATGAACTAACTATTTAGTGGAAAACTCAGTTAATTGAGGTAACAGGTTTGATTAGCAGGGGCGGAGCCGCGTATTCAAAATCACTTGGGACACTATTGCAATTTTGCTAAAAGCTCTTATACTCATAGAGTAAAATTGTCGCTTTTAAAACTTTTTAGTAGGACACATGCCTAATCAAGTTTGCTGGCCCTGATTAGCCGGCGTAGAAAATTGTGGCGAATTACTGCTCCAGTTTCGGCCTTTCCATGTAAATGGCAATACATTCTCTACGCGGAGTAAATATATGTCCCTAGTAGTTTTTGGGACAAAATTTAAAACAGATAATAGTTTTTGGGATAACTTTGGCCTCATAGAGAAAGTGTTCTCACACAGATGGGGGGGTGCAAGTGTCTTTCTTGAAGCTAAAGGGGGGAAGGGGTGAAAGTGTCTTTGTGCCATACATTAGGGGTGAAAGTGTGTTTTACTCAATTAGGAACAAATAGTGGCCTTGTTTGAATAAAGAGGTTTTGTAAACCTCAACCGAGAAGTTAACCAGAATTTTAATCCAATGATTATAGAACTCATATTTCATTTATTTTTCTACTAACATAAAATTCAAATCTTCATAACCAAAATCCCCATATCCAAACACAACATATGTTTGGTTTTCTAAACCCATAAACATTAATGCTCCAACTAACTAGCTGTAGTAGGTAAATTTGAACTTAATGCTCCATCTAAAACTACATATAAGTTATCAGATGGGTAATTCGTATCTCACGATATTACAGCTAAAGGCTAGTTTTGGGGTTGTTGTTTGATCCATCCATCCTGGTCAATGAAATTTTGTCGCGAAAATGGTTCAAGCTCTGCATCGGATACGTTCTTCTTCTCCCAATCAACGCGCTGCCCTAACATTGCCCCATCCCCGGTACATTTTGACTCAGTATAGAAGAAGTTCGTCCTGAATTCATATGTATTCAAAAGAAGCAATTAGCCAAAATACGAAATAAAGAACGCCCCTACTTTAAAACCTAATATAACACGAAATGTACTTACTCTTGGCCCTTGTAGGTCCAAGCATCCCATCCGATAGGATCCACCGCCAACGACATATTTGTTCCGATAAATACAACTCTTGAATAACCTCGATAAGCTCTTCCCAATAGCGCGACACCCTCGCCGGAAATAGATCCTCCGATGAACACAAAACCATCAGGATCGGTACTCGTTTGCCTTCCTTGTGCAGTTATGTAACCATGAGACATGCTTGGAGGGGGTAGTTTACTCACATTTATAGAGCAATCCTGTAAAATTATGAAATAAATAAACTAACAGTTTTTATAACCTTAGGAAATAACCTTGTACTACTACTAAAGAGTAAAGATATTCATACTATGTCCGCCGATCTTTGTGTTTTTCGTTACCTCGAAGACAGATTGGCCCGAACCCCAGATAAAATCTGCAAGTCCTTGAATATAGCAAGATTTGTAGTAGTGGCGTCCTTGTGCGTCCCACAGTGTATCTTGAACCGACACAAATGAACATTCGCGAAATGTCAATTTGTCGCCTTCAGCTTTGACAGCAACTGCTTGATGAATATTTTGATTGTTAACGCTATCGGATGTGACCGGATTGTCATATGAGTTCTGCAAATTTTCCATATAATTAACTAGAACCATAACTATCATAGTAAACACATTTACAACAGTAGATAAATTCTAGAATTAAAAATCATGCTAGATTCTTCAACAAGTCAGATAAAGTCAAGTCTATTTACCACAAACTTAATCCCCTCGGCGACAAAATTGTCCGACGAGACAGTAAACGTAGGGGTTTCGCTTGTCCTACCGTGACCGTCTGATGAAATTGTTGTTTGATCAATTCCACTACCCTTAAGAAAAATAAATCCCTGGTCCGCTTTAATGATCACTTTCTCACTGCACGAAAACAACGCAAATTAATCTAGCATAATGTATGAATGGCGGAGATCGAATAAAACCCCTCTACATATAATATAAATGGTGGAGAACGAGTAAATACTAGTAAGTGCCCGGATTTATTTGGATAGATATCCATTTATCATTGCGTGAAGGAACTGAATCGATAGCTGCTTGCACGGTGCTATAGTTTCCTTTGCCGTTTTGATCCACGATGATTGTGGTTTGACTGATGGCTTTACCGAAGTCAAAAGAGGCTAAAAGGATTAAATAAAACAGTGAATATCTTCTGTAGGAATGCATATTTTTCATAATGGATTCCGTAATAATATGGAAATTGATCTATTTATGAACCTTCCCAAATGATTGTGAACCACCTAGTTAGCCTTCCTAATAAGATGAACTTTTTATAGGGAAAAAATGGTACATGTGTGGCGACTACGTCACAAATTACGTATTATTATTATTATTAATGTTCAAAGTGTAACGATTCAACGAATGACATGTAAATGTATCAAAGTACATGAACAATAGTGTCTTTACAGCATGGATTAAATACACAATTTAATATGTATATATATCGGTAAACTTTTATAATAGGGTATTAATTTATATTTATAAGCGCATGAATTTCTGCATTAAAAGTACCGCTTAATTTTTGAAAACAATGGCACATAAAGTAATATAGAAAAATGAGAATCAGTGGATATTAATGTGTAGAGCATCTTTAATGCTAACAGCTAAAATTATGTAATTTAGTCAAAAATGTGTAGAGAATCAGTGGTATAATTTAGTTAAAAATGTTTTTTTTATTTTATCTATTCAAAAAATTTCTATGATCTTCAATGATATTATGTAAAAGTTATCTAAAGTGTAGTTCTTCTTCCTCAAATAAATAAATAAAGTGTAGTTCTTTATATAGAAATTAAATAATAATAAAAATAATAATAATAATACAAATATAAAATGATGAGAGAGATGGACACAAAAAAAATTAATTATTCATTTCTCGGTTCTTTAAAAGTATAACACGGGATAACTATCCACTAAAATAAGTTGCAGAGTAAAGAGTCCATTGCAGACAACGTTTTTCTTCGTATTCTTTATATTATAAAGATAACTGTACTTTAAACAGTTCATTGCAGATGCTCTAATTAAGTGAAATAAGAATAAGCGGTACGTGTAATGTATTGGATGTGTGAATAAAGACAAATATGCTCCCACGATTGAGATTATTTTTTTAGGTATACGATTTGAGATTTTGGTCAACAGTAGAAAAAGACAAAGATTATCATTGCAAAAGTGCTTGCATTATAGATCTTTTTTCGAATGAGGTTGTGCATATATATATATATATATATATATATATATATATATATATATATATATATATATATATTCGTGTGATTGTATTTTGTGTCCTATTATTTTGAAGAAAAGATGATTGTTTTCCTTTTGAGGGGACGAACGAATCATTAGTTACTTCTTGGCCCAACAAATATGGTCCAATTCAAAATTGGTAATCTTAGTTTGCAAAATAAAATACGGTCCAATCCAAAGTAAGCCTAATCGGACGGGGCGTGAGTGCTACTATCTTCAAATTGGAATGCCGTACTATTAGCGAAATAATGTCCCAAGTCAAAGGTTCAATACAAAGAAGCCCATAATTACCAGTCATAGGTTGAGAGTCGTGAGACAGTTAACTAAGGCCCTTAATAAGTGCTTCCACCTCGAGAGCTAAGACTAGGGCTTTAAACGAGTCGAGCCACTCGAAAGTCACTCAAGAGTCGGTTCGGTCAAAGCTAGGTCATATTCCAATTCATGCAGTAAATGAGTCGAGTTAGATCTTAGATTTAAACTCGTTGAGTTAACCGGTCAAACTAGAACTTGAGAGTGTTCGGCTCGTAATCTCTAAATTGGCTTGTTAAATTATTAATTATATGTGTATATTAATTATAATTTATTATTTCATTTAGGCCCCATACGTGTCTTTTCTTTTTTGAGAAATTGTTTTGTCGTCAACCGAATTTGACCCCGGGACTTCATGCTGGGGCTTCAAACGCTCTACCACTTGATCTATGTTTCTTAATAAGACATAGATATTTATTCCCAAAAAAAAAGAAACAAACATAGATATTTACGATAAGGATAATATTAATGGCCTGCAAAACTTTTTGTCAAGTTCAAAACCAGAATCACAATTTACTGACTTGTCACGATCAAAGTCAGAACGACACTTTACAGACTTGTCAAGGAAGAAATCTGATAGCTTAGCGACATATCCGGTTAATATCTAAAATTTTAGAGAAATGTCCAGTCGAATCGAGACAATTTGAGGATATATCAAGTTGATTCTAGAACCAAACTCACAGATGCATTTCGACCCAAATTGAATGTCATCATTTCCTAAAATGGATGTCTTAAAATGAGTGTCTTAGAGCATAGAGTTACTTGCTTTTCGCTTTACTTCCCTCTACGCCAATTTACAAATAATTTCTTTTCCACCTCCCAAGAAATGTATCACACAACAAATGACAGTTTAGTAAATCTATCAAGTCAAAAGCACATCGTTAATATTCGTGAAAGGCCCATCTTGACAACAAATTAGGATGGAGGGAGTAGTTTAACAACATATTAGGTCGAACCGAGACTATTTCCAACGACATTTCCGGTTGAGTTGAGGAACTTTTGCGACATGTCGGTTGAGATATCGTTGATCTTGTAGCAAATACAAGTGGAGGCTGTGTGAGCCAAGACGAAGTGCCGAAGCGAACCATATACGAGGATATGTAAACCCTAAGAACCAAGAACCATAGAATTCTTACACGTGTCAAGTCTTGGCCAGTCATGCTTTAGACGCGTGACATGTGTCCTGACGAGTCACCACTTGTCGATTCCTATAAATAGGGCTCAGTACTGTAATATTCCTTATCCATATTGGAGTCAAATACTGATAAGTGAGAAAGATGATTGAATCAAGCACACTCTAAGAGATACTATCCTGAGATTTATAGAGATTTTCTTAGCATTGTAAGAGTTGAGGTAGGGAAAACCTAGTCTGAAAATTACTGTCGTTACGATCTATATGCGATTACATATATGTTGGGATATTAATTGTTTAGTTATGGTTTGTAATCTATCATATGAATATTTTGTTCAGGAATGAGATAATCTCCAATTATCTCATCCCTATTTTATGCTGATTCTCCATGATCTATGGGATCGGTTATTATGTTGTAATTATCTTCTTCCTATTTTAGTTGTTTATACATTGTATGTAAATCTCTCTCCTTGTATAAATACGGACCAAGGGTCATTAGAAATTTATTCACTCATTTTCAACCTTTACATGGTATCAGAGCTCTGTAGAAATTTATCTACACGATCCCTCTCTCTTGTCGCAAATCGTTAGCCGACTACCTTGCTTCTCGGACGCAGACCATCACCATCATGACTACCACCACAACACCATCAGTGATCCAACTGAATTCCCCAACAAACTTCCCTATCAAACTCTCCTCCGCCAATTTTTCTGTTTGGCGTCGTCAAATCGAAGCCACTCTGATTGGTTTCGATCTACTAGGGTTCACCGATGGATCCACCACAGCGCCGTCGCGCTTCACTGATACTGCGAAATCAGAAGCTAACCCACCTTACTCTATCTGGTATCGTCAAGACCAGATCATTGTCACTGCCCTCCTCGGTATTTTCACTGAGTCGATTCAGCCACTGATCTCCTCTGCGTTCACTGCCCGTGAAGGTTGGACCACTCTCATGGAAAGTTATGACAGTACCTCTCCTGGACGAGTCATCGCACTCAAGAATAAACTTGCCCGCAATCCGCGCGGCAATCGCTCCATTTCGGAGTACATCAAGGATATGAAAGACATCGCCAATGATCTTGCTCTTGCACAGAGCCCAGTGTCAAACACTGACCTTCTCATCTCCATCATCAATCAACTTGGAGTCGAGTACTCGCCTATTGTTGCATCCTTCGCGTTCGCAACACCGTAGTCTCAATTGTTGAACTCACATCTATCCTTGAAGAGCACGAGCGCTCTCTACAGACCATAGAATCAGACTCTGCGCCGATTCTTGCAACAGCCAATGCGACGCAACGTCACCCTGGAATGACTTCGCATCAAGCTACATACTCCCAGTATTCGCAGAGTGGTGGTCACTCATGGAGCCAAGACCGTCGCAGACACTCCTCGAGTGCGAAGAAAGGATCTCGTGGCCCAGCATCATCCGCGACTTCACATGTGAATCAACAGAGGCGTTGTCACGTCTGCAACTTTACAGGGCATGTTGTTCGCGACTGTCGCAAACTCGGTAGCTTCTTGAGTGAGCACAACTACTCATCTGCGAGCACACCACCTGCGAGCAACACACCTGCAATCAACAACACAATCAGACAAGCTTCGGGATCTTCGGATGCGTGGATGTTTGACAGTGGTGCCTCTCATCACGTCACCCCCAGCACATATGGCCTTCAAGATCTGGTAGAGTATGATGGTCCCGAGGAGATTATTCTTGGCAACGGTAAGAGCTTATCTATCTCTCACATTGGTAGCACTAAATTCTCATCTCCCACTAAACCTCTCCATCTGTCCAATGTCCTCTGTGTTCGCAAATTACATCGCAAACTTGTCTCTGTATCCCAACTTTGCAAATTTAATCATGCTTCGGTTGAATTCTTTTCCTCTCATTTTCTTGTGAAGGATCGCACCATCCTTCGCGGTGAAAATCAAGATGGTGTCTACTATGCGTCTCGCAGCCAACCTCCTCTCGTCAATCCAACCACCATCGCAGACGTTCACAATCTTCATCACAGATTTGGTCATCCATGTAACAAAACATTAGGGCTTATTTTGCAGCAGTGCAACATTTCTGTGCTTCCATCCAGTCTTCAGAAATTCTCTTGTACTTCGTGTCATATTAATAAAAGTCATAAGCTTCCTTTCGCTCATAATTCTCTAACAAGCTCTCGCCCGCTTGAATTAATTTATAGTGATGTCTGGAGTACCAAACAAATTTCTCGTGATGGCTATCTCTACTATGTGGTCTTTGTTGATAACTTCACTAAGTATGTGTGGCTATATCCTCTTAAGAGAAATCTGACGTTGATTCAATTTTCTCGCAATTCAAACGACTTGTCGAGAAGCGCTTCTCCCAACCCACTGTCACTTTATTTTCTGAAAATGGTGGTGAATTTGTTAAACTCCTGCCCCAATTGAACCTCCACGGTATCACGCATCTCACTACCCCTCCTCACACTCCCGAGCACAATGGTTCTGCCGAGCGCAGACATCGCCACATTGTTGAATCTGGTCTTTCTCTCCTTCATACCGCATCGCTCCCACTGAGCAACTGGCCCCATGCCTTCCAAACCGCTGTCTACCTAATCAATCGCATGCCAATTCCTATCATGCGCAATGACTCTCCATACTTCAAACTTTTCCAAGTACCCCCGAACTATAAGCCCCTCCAACCGTTTGGATGTCAGTGCTTCCCCTGGCTTCGACCTTACACCTCAAGCAAACTCGAACCTCGTTCCAGTCCTTGCATATTCTTAGGTTACTCGGTCACTCAGTCAGCCTACAAGTGCCTTGATCCCTCTACTGATCGCATATACATCTCTCGCCATGTTCGCTTCGTCCCTCATATCTTTCCCTTTTCCACACATCCACCTACTCAATGTGCTACCAATGCTGAAAACTATGCCATGAATGACTCGGTTGATTCAGTTGCCCATGCGCATGCGCCGATTCTCGATCCTGCAGCTCCACCTATGCCGGAACCTGCTCTGGCACCTGCCCTTGCACCTGCCCCTGAGCCTCTTCACCCACCTGAACCTGCATCTCCTCAAGCTACAACCACTCCACCTGCACAAGCACCTGCTCCTGTGCCTCCTCCTAATGACGATACTCCACATGGTACTCCAGCCCCGACTCCTGCGCCTGTACCAACGCGCACCCGGAACCCTAATCCCAAGTACTTCAACTCTCAGTTTGTCAATGCTACTACTTCGCATCCTGTCGTTCCCACTATAGAACCGCAAACGGTGGCTCAAGCTTTGAAAAATCCTCTATGGAAGCAGGCAATGGATGATGAATTTGCTGCTCTAGCATGCAATCGCACATGGGATTTGGTTCCTCGCAATGGTCAACCAGTTGTGGGGTGTAAGGGGATTTTTCGGGTCAAGCGCAAGGCTGATGGTACTGTTGACAAGTGTGCACAAGAGATTCCGGCGGGGAGAACTCCGTGTACACCGTAAGTAGAGGATCAGAGATGGCACAGGAAGAGTTGGGTTGTGTGTAGGGAGAGAGTAAGGCAGTAGTAATGTCTGAGAGAGAGACAGAGGTTTGGCAGAGCCTCCTTTGTATGGAAAGGTTAATGTCCTATATATAACGGAGAATGTGACCGTTGCAATGTAGTTAATGCGCCCATCAATGGCGACTTAATTAGCTTAACCGCAACGGCACGTTCGTCCGCCTATATAGGGACCGTTACAGCACGTTGTGCGCGAATACCGGAACCGTTATGGGGTTGACCGGGTTTGACCGGATTGACCGGGTTTATGGAGCTCGTGCCATAAATCTCTCAAAAGCAGTTACTAAAGGTCGCGCGCGAGCTTGGCTCGCACGCGACAGGACTTACTCTAGCCTCCAAACCACTAAGTCCCTACAAGTCCCGTGCAGTGGTATGCGAGGGCTCTGTCTCGCAGTCCCCACATGGATCAGCGCGGCTGGTGATCTAGTGTGTGTGGAGCACAATATGGTGTGCTGGATGGTTGCCACGTGGCCAAGATCTGTCAGCTCAGAAAGCACTATCTACATTAGCCCCTTTTCTGCGCGTGAAGACTCATAGCTGGATAGACTTCCATGCGCGGAAACCAACATACGCGTCGCCGCCACGCACCAATTCAAATATGAGTAAATTCAGCCCCCGTGCGTGCCATTATGACCTAAAACCCCTAGAGTCGTGCCGTCTCGCCTTTAGGGTTTTAGGGGTGACGTCAGCTCGTCCTGTGATTGCGCGATTCGACGGTGACGGTTGCGATTCGACTACTGAAAGGACGCAACCCTTCATTGTTTTTGGATAAATACTCTGTACTCTCCATTGTTGCAAAGCATCACTTCTTTCTCTTAAAGTGAATGATACCCGGAAGTCTTCGAGAGCAGATTCAAATAATCAATCACCAGTTCTCTCTTGTCAATCGTCTTCTTCAACTGTGTGCATCCAAGCAAGCTCTACGAGAACAAGGTTGGCCTTGTTCAATTTTGTTTATCATACCAATGTATGCTTTGAACTGTGTTGGATCTGCAAACCCATGACATATTATCTGTTGAAAACTTGCGAAGAAACTCCAATCTTTGAACCCAATTTCGGCTTAATCCCCCAATGATAAGGACCTTGGATGTAGGGTTTTGAAATTCCTGATAATGCAAACAATTTCCAACCTCTAATTTCTGAAATTGGTACCAAACTGAAGTGTGCATATTTCTCCCCCCTTTTTTCTTGCTTTTCCGCATGAATGGCAAAGACAAAAGGAACTAGACCCACCAAGGAGGATGAAGAAATACCTGATCTTCCGCGAGCTCTATGGCGAAAAGCCCCCTACCTGGGTGGCAAATACTTCTATCATGCTAGGGTTAACGCAAAGAAACTGCCTGCCCCTGTCTTTGGTGAAGGGTTGCAAACATTAACCCCTCCAGTTAACTCGGCCTTGCTCGAATTAATTGGCTCCGAAGACGTGGTTCGATTGGGAATCGAAAATGGGTACTTTCCATATGCTGCAATTTCTACCCAAGCTTTTGTTCAGAAATTGGACTACATGGATGAGTGGATCGACCATGTATTGACTCATCACGCCGTGACTCTAAATGAGGCCGGTGTATACTTCGCAGTTCGTGCTATGAAGGGTGCTGCCGTGAAGCTGGACCAATCCATGCTTCTAAACCTTATTTCCCGCTACTCGCCTGCGACTCACACATTTCACTTTTCTGAGTTCGAGGCTGCCCCCACGCTCGAGGACGTGCACATGCTTTATGATCTATCTCCCATGGGCGAGGTGGATCCTTTGAGTCCCTTGAGGACGGATGCGGAGCTCGCTCTGTACGCGCAGATGGAGGAGTGCCTGGCAGAGGTGAAGAAAATTTCCACCCGGTGGACCACTACAAAAGTCCTTCCTGACTGGCAGTTGGTTGATACATCTGCGAAAAATACTTGGAACAAATGGGTGCAGTACTTTTTCCGTGATTATGCGAACAGCAGCATCACCAAGAAGCTTCTGAGTGAAAACCCAAAGGCTGAGAACTATGTGGAGGGTAAGGGTTATCACTTAACCCTATGCGCCTTTCTCTGCGCCTGGTTGTCGAGGTACTTAATCGATGGCCACCCGCACGATGGGTTTTTCTATCACGTTCTGCCCCTTGCTGTGAAGTTGGCTCTCGGCCAGAAAGTCGCACTCGGACCCTTGGTCCTGGGCACGATGTACTACAGACTGGATCAGCTGGTCGTGGCCATGAAGGAATCGCGTGGCCGCCTCGACATACTGACTTTTGTTAACATTGCCTTCTTGACAATGTGGGTCTTTGAGCGCTGACCTTCCTATGCTCCAGTTGCTTCTAAGCCCAACAGGTGGTGTCCCCCAGGTGCGGTGGAGGAGCGTAACAGCGGCAGAGCTGCGAGGTGGTTTGGGACAAACAATACCAAGTGCGTTTGGAGCCTGATGTGCGACAATCGGGAGGAGTTCATAGCCAGGCCCTATGCCATGCGCATTGAAAACGTGCGATTGTTTCCAAAGCTGTATCCTTCCAAGGGTGTTGTCTTCTCAGAAGAGCTCCTCTTCGAAGATGGAGAGTATTTCCATGAGCGCTATCGCGAATTCTTTTGCTGGTGCCTGCGAGGTTCCCTTCCTGCTCTCGCGGAGCATGTTCGTGAGCTCGCGCCGAGGTACGAGAGGATTACCGTGGACGTTGATCCCACTCGCGTTTCTCCCCAATTCGGCTTTGATGCAGTGGCACCATCAATCTGGCCACAGTCTATTGTCAGAGGCTGCTATAAGCGTTTGTTGACAAAGGAGTGCAAAACAGTCTTGCTGAGCAACCTTCCCTTTGAGCAACCTGCAGGTAACCGTGAAGGCGGTTATTCCAAAAATTGGCTCGCATACTGGATCGCCCAGCACACAAGATTCGAGACGCAGTCGGCCCCCCAACCAAGCAAGCTCCTGTGATCAAAAGAAACTCTTTTCCTTTTCGTCCCAATTGCAGTCTGGACGAGTCTGAATATGGTTGCTACTCATTGCTAGATCACGAGAACCATTTGTGCCCTGCCATCATTCTAGATGAAAAGACCGCCGCGGTTAGAAAAGGCGACTCGCATGTCATCAGATATAGCGAAACTTTTGCTAAGGTAAGCAACTTCTTTCGCATGTACTAAGCTTCTTTACTTCAATATATTGACAACTCATTCTACACCGCTTGCTATAGTGCCATGTGCGGAGGTTTGCGTCTGGCGAGCGTTCCAAATCGCTGGTTAACACCATTGTTACCACAAGAAGACAAGGACAGTCGTTTCGGCTAGCATCGAGGATGGACCCTGAGGTCGAAGCCAGGATTCGCGAGGTCATGAATGCTTTTGCTGACTCGCTGATAGATAATGCTCCGGCCTTGTCTCCCCCTAGAGATGATCCGCTTCCTCCAACAACTGCCGCGCCAAGAGCGAAGAGGCCTAGGCAAAGAGGAATTACAATTTCTTCCCCTAGAAGCGCTCCAACTTCCCCTCCTGCGAGATCCCTTTATGCCAAGGACAAAGGCAAAGGTCGCATGACCAGTAAAACGCGGAAGGAGCTCGCAGTGGAGACCTTCGTTCCATTCGGCCAGGAGGAAGAAGAGGAGAGGCGGGAGCCAAGAGAAGGAGATGAAGAAGAAGAAGAAAGAGTTGAAGATGCGATACATGAGAAAGAATCGGGAGGTATCTCAATCGCACTTCTGTCCTCTTTATCTTAGTTCTTTTGCAATTTTATTTGAACAAAATGTTTCTTCGCAGATGATGATGATACCATCGGTGGCCTTTTGGCCAAGAGGCAGAAGAGGAGTGCTCATTCTGGCATTTGTGATGAACCCATAAGCGAGGACACTCTCGCCGAGTCCAGGAAGACAGCTGCGGAAGCTGCTGAAAGGAGAAGAAAGCGAGAAGAGGAAGAGCTCGAGCGCGTGAAGCAGAGGAGCCTTGAAGAACGACATGTCGACGACCTAGCGCGTCCAACTGATGAGGAAGATGTGCTTCCCGAAGAGGTGGCTCCCCGAGTTGAGGAGGAGGACGTGGCTCCAGAAGACGATGCGGCAGCCTTGGAGCAAGCCCAAGCAGATTTTGAAGAAATCGCAGGCGGCAATGAAGGTGAGATTTTTAATCTCGCAGTAACTTATCGAGATGTTATTGTCAGTGCATTAAAGCATGGCGTGTCAAAAGCTGACATTCGCCGTTGGCTAGTAGGCAAGTGCGGTGAACCCTCAGGTAATCACTTGAACGATATGCGTGAACTAAGTTTAACAACTCAAAGCATAATCATGACTGGTTTCTTCGCGCCCCAGGTCACGCTCATTTTAAAGACATACTTAACGAGGACACCCTAAAGGGCAAGGTTCCACGTCCTTAGCGTATGACGAGGATACTGCAATCCCACCTTCGCGTGGAGGTGCTTGCTCTTAGCTTTAGCATAGATAGTAAAATAACGTACGATACAAGTTACCTCACACCATCGCATTTTGTATCGCAGGCAATGCTGATGAACCCGTGCTGGAGCAAAGAAGTCAATCTTCTGCGTCCTATGTCCCGGTGCCGAGTTCTCATACCGAGAAACCCGTCGCAGCTGCTGAATACGCAGGAGAGCCTCTTGAAGACGTCATCGAACTTTCTGATGATGCCGAGGCTGACACTGTGTTAATGGAGGAAGATGCCCATGCTGGTGCTGAGGAAATGGGGACGAATGCTGCTGATGCGGTCGCATCTGGAGATATCCCTCACCAAGCATCAACTTCTACTCCCATCATGCCTCCAGCAATGACTGAGCCGGCGGCACCTCTTCCTGCGTGGAGCTTTTGGGGCTCGCAGGTCAGGGCTGCGATCGCACCTGGTGCGGCTTATACTCTTCCCCCCAACTATGAGGAGTTAGAGCTCGCGGCTGATAGAAGGGCACTGGAGCGAGGGCAGTCTTCAACTACCCCAGCGATGCGCATTCCTTCTCTGCGCGAGATCCTTGAAGGAACTGGTATGTCGTGATTTGCTGTTCGCATCTCGCATCCTTCATTTGTGAATTTGATAGTATAACTTGGCTTTGACATTGCTTCAGGTTTGAAGCAAGCCGATGTGGATTGGCTAGTTCGGATGCGCCTCACCTACCCCCAATCATTTGTGAGGTCTCTGGAGATGGGGCCCTTTGACAGGAGGTTATTTCTTACTGAGGCCATTTGGATTTTGGAGCAGATGTCCACGGCCACACCTGCGACCATTTCTCCTCAGAGTGCCGAATTGCTTTTTGGCATGTGCCAAAATCTTCTCGCCAAAGTTCAAGGCAGGCTGGGCTTCAAGTTTCTTGTCAAAAGAGTTACCCTGATTCGCGCAGCCGTGACTTTGAAACGCGGCCACCAAAACCTCGCAGCTGAGAAGCAGAAGGTAGAGCAGCAAAAGCAAAAGGTTGAAGAGGCTATGAAGCTCTATCATGAGATGAATGCTAAGTGCGAGCAATTGAAGCAGGAAGTGGAGCAGGTGGAAAATCTGAGCCGTCAGTTTAACCCCCATGACTCCTTGATCAAGGGTTTATTTTGATTTTTGAAAAGTAGCAAATAAATAGCAGAAACATTATTGTAATGTTGCTAGGGTTTTCTTGTAGGGTTTTGATTCATGGATCGCGCAAACGGAAGCATAATCAAACAAACAACCATGCAAAACCCTCCAAGGATCACAAGTCTAGATGCATAACGATAGTGAAGGTAAGAAATCATAAACACACCTTTGGGTTCTCCTTGATGACTTCAAACGCGAATAGTGTCACGTTCTCTATAGTTGATCCACGCCTAGAGTTGTTCCTAGATCTCCAATCACCTTGGTGCTAGCCCGGATTGAAAGGAGGGTGAAGAAATCACGCAAAACGAGGCACCAAAAGGGGGTTCGGCCCTTTGTGGCGTCGGGGACAAGGGGGCGGCGGCAAAGGGGCGGCGTCCCTCTTTGTGGCTTGCTCTCTCTCTCATTTGTTCTCTCCTACTCTTGTTATGTTCTCTTTAGAGCATAATGTGTGTAGGGAAGGAAGGAGGAGGGTCCTTTATATAGTCCAACAACCTTTTGTTAACTACCTAAAGGACTTATTCTAGTCCTACTAGAATTCAATTTAGTCCCTTCCTTGCAAATTAGTCCCTACTAAGTTTGCAAGGGTTTGCAAAATGATCCTTCTAATTAATTAATCCAATTAATTAATTCCATAATCTAGTACAACTCTATATAGCGTGTGACCCCATAGGTTCTATCTAGTTGGTAGCAACTCTTTGCTAATATGGAGCGGTTTCTAGCAAAACATCCATTCTAGCCAACTAATAGAATAGTCATCTAGACAACCTTGTACAAGTAATTGTCTCATCCCTTTGCCTCCATATCCGGATTGGACACGAGACATACAAGTCACACTCGTATATCCAATCCCTAGTTTCTCGATCCATGGAATAGCCTTATTCGTGCAAATAACATCAATATCTCATATATTGATTTATTTGAGTCTGGCCAGACATTCTATAAGCACTATCCTCGAGTGGCCTTGGATATTTGCTCCCGTTATGTGGGAGGGGCAAATCCTCTCTACGTCCACTACGATCTCTAAGCTTGCTTCTCATTGTATCCAGTACACGCCTTTATAACTACCCAGTTACGGTGTAGCGTTTAACGCTACCAAGATCACAATGATCCACAACTAGAATATCTAGTGACTTCAAGTCTAAGGATGACAATACCATTGTACCCGAGAAGCACTTGTGACTCAACATAACGTGTATGTAGCCTTCTCGGTAATGGGTCAATCCGGTGCAACATTCCGTAATGCACACCTATGTGTTGGATCGTGATATCTCCATATCAATCCAACCCCATACTAGTCTATAGATGATTGTCCCATTTAATCATTATACTTGACTAGGGATATTTAAGATAAACAACACGATTGTAAATCTAAGGACTTCATTATATTAAATATCCAATAAATAATAAATGAATTTCTAGCCAATTACAAATTCATACTAAACTAGATTGCCTCTAGGGCATCTATTCCAACAGTCTCCCACTTGCACTAGAGCCAATCTGGCGCATCTCGTATGCCCATACTCCTAGTGTGCCCTTCATGCTTCCACTGCGTGAGAGGCTTCGTAAGCGGGTCTGACAGATTATCATCTGTAGGAATCTTGCATATCCGAACGTCTCCTCTATCGATAATATCTCGAATCAGATGAAACTTCCTGAGCACGTGCTTGGACTTCTGGTGCGATCTTGGTTCCTTTGATTGCGCGATTGCCCCAGTGTTGTCACAGAACAACTCCACTGGATCCGCAATGCTAGGGACCACACCAAGTTCAGAAACAAATTTTCTGATCCAAACAGCCTCCTTTGCTGCGCCATTTGCAGCAATGTACTCAGCCTCTGTTGTAGAATCAGCTACCGTCTCTTGCTTGGAACTCTTCCAGCTCACCGCTGCTCCATTCAGGAAAAACACATATCCCGACTGTGATCTAAAGTCATCTCTATCGGTTTGGAAGCTTGCATCAGTGTAACCCCTTACACGCAACTCTTCCTCACCGCCAAACATCAAGAAAGCATCCTTAGTTCTTCTCAAGTACTTTAGGATGTTCTTGACAGCAATCCAGTGACTCTCACCCGGATTGGATTGGTATCTGCTTGTCATACTCAAGGCATATGACACATCTGGTCTAGTACATAACATGGCGTACATGATGGATCCTATGGCCGAGGCATAGGGAATCCTACTCATGCGTTCCTTCTCAATCTCATTGGAAGGACATCCACTCTTCGAAAGAGTGATTCCATGTGACATGGGCAAGAATCCCTTCTTGGAATCTTGCATGTTGAACCGTTTCAACACCTTGTCAATATATGTACTTTGACTTAGGCCTAGCAACCTTTTAGATCTATCTCTATAGATCTTTATACCGAGTATATAGGCTGCTTCCCCTAAGTCTTTCATTGAGAAACACTTTCCTAGCCAATCTTTCACAGATTGCAGCATGGGAATGTCGTTTCCAATGAGTAGTATGTCATCCACATACAAGACCAGAAAAGCTACAGAGCTCCCACTAACCTTCTTGTAGACACAAGACTCATCTTCGTTTCTGATGAAGCCAAACTCTTTGACCACTTCATCAAACGTCGATTCCAACTCCTAGAAGCTTGCTTCAATCCATAAATGGATCGTTGCAGCTTACAGACTTTGTTGGCTTGCTTTGGATCCTCAAAACCCTCCGGCTGTATCATATACACGTCCTCGAGGAGATTCCCATAAAGGAATGCTGTTTTGACATCCATCTGCCAAATCTCATAGTCGTAGTATGCTGCAATCGCAAGTAGGATTCGGATGGATTTGGTCATAGCGACTGGTGAAAAGGTTTCATCATAGTCAATACCATGAATCTGTCTGAATCCTTTAGCCACCAATCGGCCTTTATAGGTAATCACATTACCATCCATGTCGATCTTCTTCTTGAAGACCCACTTGCACCCTATGGGCCGCGCCCCATCAGGTGGTTCCACCAAAGTCCATACTTTGTTGGTATACATGGATTCCATCTCGGATCTCATGGCCTCAAGCCACTTCTGCGAGTCTGGGCCATTCATGGCCTCCTCATAGGTAGTAGGCTCATCGTCTATGAGCATCGTGTCACCGGAATCAGTTACGAGAAGTCCGTACCTCTCGGGTTCCTGGCGCACTCTACTAGATCTACGAAGCTCTTGTGTTACCTGAACAGGTGGATCCACAACTGCTTGTGATTCCTGTTCATGTTCCATAATCGGTTCAGTAATTTGTGGTTCTTGAACTTCTTCAAGTTCTACATTCCTCCCACTTGCTTCTTTAGAGACAAACTCTCTTTCTAGAAACACGCCGGTCCGAGCAACAAACACTTTGTTCTCGGTTGGATTGTAGAAGTAGTATCCCTTAGTTTCCTTAGGGTACCCCACAAATTTACACTTATCCGATTTAGGCCCTAGCTTGTCTGATTGTAAACGTTTTACATAGACATTGCAGCCCCAAATCCTCATGAACGACAGTGTGGGACGCCTCCCACTCCACATCTCATATGGTGTCTTCATGACTGATTTAGATGGAACACGGTTAATGGTAAAAGCTGCACTTAATAGAGCGTAGCCCCAAAACGATAATGGAAGATCGGTTTGACACATCATAGACCGAACCATATCCAATAGGGTTCGATTCCTCCTCTCGGACACGCCATTCCATTGTGGCGTTCCGGGTGGAGTGAGTTGGGACACGATCCCACACTCTCTAAGATAGTCGTCAAACTCTTGGCTCAAGTATTCTCCTCCACGATCTGATCGTAGGGCTTTGATACTTTTGTCAAGTTGCTTCTCTACTTCATTCTTGAATTCTTTGAACACTTCAAAGGATTCGGATTTTGCCCTCATAAGGTACACAAATCCATATCTACTGTAATCATCAGTAAACGTAATGAAGTAGACATAACCACCCCTGGCAGGCGTGGCAAATGGCCCACACACATCGGTATGTATGAGCGCCAATTGCTCACTAGTCCTTTCACCTTTCTTATTGAAAGGGGACTTTGTCATTTTTCCCAATAAACAAGCCTCACATGTCTCATATGATTCAAAATCAAATGAGTCTAGTAATCCATCCTTATGGAGTCTAGATACACGTTTCTCATTTATGTGGCCTAAACGACAATGCCATAAATAAGCAGGATTTAAATCATTTATTTTAATCCGCTTGGTATTAATGTTGTAGACAGGATTACTTAGATCAAGGACATAAAGTCCATTAAATAATTGCGCACTAAAATAGTGAATATTATTCAAATAAAAGGAACAACAATTGTTCTTTATTGAAATAATAAAACCTTCCTTGTCCAAACAAGAAATAGAAATAATGTTTCTGCTCATAGCAGGCACAAAATAGCAATTATTTAATTCTAAAACTAATCCTGAAGGCAGAGATAGCTCGCAAACGCCTATGGCCAACGCAGCAACCTTTGCTCCATTCCCAACGCGCAGATCTACCTCCCCTTTAGCCAATCTTTTACTTCTCTTTAGATCCTGCATATTTCGACAAATATGAGATCCACATCCAGTATCTAATACCCATGATGTAGAGACAGTTAAATTGACATCTACAACAAAAATACCTGGTGGTGGTGGAATCACTATTCCAAGCCTCTTGTCCTCCAGATATTTTGGGCAGTTCCTCCTCCAGTGTCCCGGTTGACTACAGTAGTGACATTCACCCTTAGTCACGACCTTGGCAATGGCACCAACAGGCTTAAGGGCTTGTTCCTTGGACTTAGCAACTGACTTGCCTTTGCCCTTGGAGGAAGAGGCAAACTTTTTACCCTTTCCTTTATGCACCATCATAATGGCCTTGCCCTTACCCTTGTTGATGCTCTGTTCAGCCGTCCTCAATCATGTTGAGCAAATCTGGCAGTGGTTTAACGATCTCGTTCATGTTATAGTTCATAATGAACTGTCCATAACTCTCGGGCAACGATTGCAACACGAGATCGGTTGCCAACTCTTGGCCGACCGGGAACCCAAGCCGGGCGAGATTCTCCAAGTAACCGATCATTCGGAGTACATGGGGTCCCACCGGGTTCCCTTCTGCCAGATGACATTTGAACAGTGCCTTTGAGACCTCATACCTCTCTACCCTCGCCTGCTCTTGGAAGAGCTGCTTTAGATGTTCGATCATATCGACAGCATTCATGTTCTCATGTTGCTTCTGAAGCTCAGAGGTCATGGTGCAAAGCATTAGGCAGGCCGCATCATTAGCATCATCAACATGCTTTTGATACGCCTTTAAGGCAGCAGGTGTCTGATTCTCTGGACCTTCTGGAACTTGCTCCTCTATTGCGTACAGCTTCTTTTCTTGCTTGAGAACAATTCTCAAGTTTCTGTACCAATCGAGAAAGTTGGTTCCTGAGAGCTTGTCCTTCTCAAGGACAGATCGTAGGGAATGTTGTGAACTCGATGAGTTGTTTGCCATTTGGAATTCTACAAAAAGGAAAATACGCAAGTTTTAGTATTTGTGAATTTTTGACTATATTTAATAATGGCTAGTTTA
Organism: Linanthus parryae; assembly: GCA_023055425.1. Classification (NCBI taxonomy): domain Eukaryota; kingdom Viridiplantae; phylum Streptophyta; class Magnoliopsida; order Ericales; family Polemoniaceae; genus Linanthus; species Linanthus parryae. The sequence goes on from JALGPY010000002.1 coordinate 9,794,197, forward strand.
TTAAATATAGCTCCCACTATTTTACTACGGATTAATAACCCTCAAGATATTAATGCGGAAAATATCCTTATATTTTCTAGTGGGCCAAGATCCATCTTTTTCATCTCCTTATGAGCTTGCTTTGGCAAGTCACCCATAATTCGACTACTTCTTAGGTAGGAACAATTCCAATTGCATCCCTTATGCAACTCTTGGTTCAATCGGGCAAATAACTCCTTATTTATCCATCCATATGGATAATCCCAATTGATTGCCTCTAGGTTTCTTAATCGAATTAATAGCCTAGTTGTGCTCAACCTCTTATCTAAACAATTGCACATTGTTACGTGCCATCGCATTCCATCATTATGAACCAAGTCGCCATGCTTTGGCACGCACGAACTCGATAAATAATGATGATAATGAGTGTTTAAATAACGAGAAGGCAAGAACACAATATTTAAAATTTGAGGGATTTTTCTTCAATTTTAATTATTTTGTTGATCAATATCAACTAATCTATCTATTTGAGTTTGGGCACAACTCCAAATAATAGATCCGGGTTGTCTAATTATCTTATTATCCTAATTGCATGCATCATCCATACACCAACCACACAAATAATAAGACAATAAATAAACAACCACAAAACAGGAATTAAACGTGATGTGGATATGGCCTTTTCTAGACTAAGATAATTCCAAGCCAATGGAATTATCTATGAACCCTAAACAAACACACATCTCCATGCGTCTTGATCTTTTGGTCCATCCTTCATAGTCTTGTGGTGTGCTCCATGCTCCATGCTCCATCTTTTGTGGCTACTTTGGCTTTGGGCTTCTTTTCTTCAATCTTGGCTAACAATCTACTTTATCTAGCACTAGCTAATATCTATACTAAATAAAATAAATCTCACAAGTTGAGAAAAAAAAATGGCACGCAGGCCATAAAACCCTAATTAATTATTACAATTAATTGATCAGCTCGCAGGCCGTAAAACCAAAACACAAAATTAAACATCCACATCAAACCACATCCTAAGGCCATATCCAATCACCATGCGATTTGCACATAAACAGTTAAAATCCAATTTTAACGCGCTTGGCCAATTTTAATTGATTTTAGGATTTCTAGGGTTAAAACGGTCCATGGGCCCAACAATCCAATTGCCCGGGCCCAAATAAGTGAACCATAAAGCCCTAGGGTCGGCCCGGCCCAAAACCCGCAAGCTAGGCCCGCGGGTTAGGGCCGCCCGCCCCCTTAGGGCGCCAAGCTTGGGCGGCAAGCAAGGGGGGGCGGCTCCCTAGGGGCCGAACCTTCCTTGTGGAGGTTGTTTCCAAAACAACCTCCTTGCTTGGAGCCCAAGTTTGGTTGTTTCCTTGTTGTGGGAGAACTCCTTCTTCCCCAAGGATGCCCAAACCCTAGATCTAAGATCCTAAAATTTCTCAAACTCACCAATTCATGCATCCAATGCAATAATTGGGTCTTGTTATGATTAATTCTTTGACAAATTGCATCCAATGCTTGATTTGTCTTGTTTTACGCGATAAACAACAAATTAAGGTGTAAAACAACAAGAATGTAACACATAAACTACGTTTATGCTCTATGACCTGTGGCTCTGATACCACTGTAGGGTTTTGATTCATGGATCGCGCAAACGGAAGCATAATCAAACAAACAACCATGCAAAACCCTCCAAGGATCACAAGTCTAGATGCATAACGATAGTGAAGGTAAGAAATCATAAACACACCTTTGGGTTCTCCTTGATGACTTCAAACGCGAATAGTGTCACGTTCTCTATAGTTGATCCACGCCTAGAGTTGTTCCTAGATCTCCAATCACCTTGGTGCTAGCCCGGATTGAAAGGAGGGTGAAGAAATCACGCAAAACGAGGCACCAAAAGGGGGTTCGGCCCTTTGTGGCGTCGGGGACAAGGGGGCGGCGGCAAAGGGGCGGCGTCCCTCTTTGTGGCTTGCTCTCTCTCTCCTTTGTTCTCTCCTACTCTTGTTATGTTCTCTTTAGAGCATAATGTGTGTAGGGAAGGAAGGAGGAGGGTCCTTTATATAGTCCAACAACCTTTTGTTAACTACCTAAAGGACTTATTCTAGTCCTACTAGAATTCAATTTAGTCCCTTCCTTGCAAATTAGTCCCTACTAAGTTTGCAAGGGTTTGCAAAATGATCCTTCTAATTAATTAATCCAATTAATTAATTCCATAATCTAGTACAACTCTATATAGCGTGTGACCCCATAGGTTCTATCTAGTTGGTAGCAACTCTTTGCTAATATGGAGCGGTTTCTAGCAAAACATCCATTCTAGCCAACTAATAGAATAGTCATCTAGACAACCTTGTACAAGTAATTGTCTCATCCCTTTGCCTCCATATCCGGATTGGACACGAGACATACAAGTCACACTCGTATATCCAATCCCTAGTTTCTCGATCCATGGAATAGCCTTATTCGTGCAAATAACATCAATATCTCATATATTGATTTATTTGAGTCTGGCCAGACATTCTATAAGCACTATCCTCGAGTGGCCTTGGATATTTGCTCCCGTTATGTGGGAGGGGCAAATCCTCTCTACGTCCACTACGATCTCTAAGCTTGCTTCTCATTGTATCCAGTACACGCCTTTATAACTACCCAGTTACGGTGTAGCGTTTAACGCTACCAAGATCACAATGATCCACAACTAGAATATCTAGTGACTTCAAGTCTAAGGATGACAATACCATTGTACCCGAGAAGCACTTGTGACTCAACATAACGTGTATGTAGCCTTCTCGGTAATGGGTCAATCCGGTGCAACATTCCGTAATGCACACCTATGTGTTGGATCGTGATATCTCCATATCAATCCAACCCCATACTAGTCTATAGATGATTGTCCCATTTAATCATTATACTTGACTAGGGATATTTAAGATAAACAACACGATTGTAAATCTAAGGACTTCATTATATTAAATATCCAATAAATAATAAATGAATTTCTAGCCAATTACAAATTCATACTAAACTAGATTGCCTCTAGGGCATCTATTCCAACATTTCTCCCCCTTTTTTTTCAAAAAGAAGAATCGAAATGCCCGTTTTGCCCTTTCCGGGATTTGCTAGAATATCTCTGTGCATATCCAATTATGACATCAGCATTTGATATTCTGCCTTGATTTTTGCGCTAATTGCTCATTAGATAAGCACGCTTTCCTTGGGAAGTCCATCCGAATCATGACCATCCGTCATTAATTAGGATACGCAACTGAATCGTCGTAGCCTTTAGTAGGGTAATTGATCGTTACCGCTTTTCAAGGCATAAGTGATTGACCTTACCCTCTTTCCAAATTCTGCTGACTCATCTTGGCAACTGAAGAGTCTCCACAAGGTCTATATAAACCCTGCCTTTGGCCATTTGGGTTCTTCATCCCAAAATGTGCTTTGTCGTGAGTCCTTACGACTGCTGGCTTCAATGCTTATTTTCCGTTGATTCATGGCAACTTCAAGTTGTGAAACCTGAGTTTGCGCTCTGTGCTATAGAAATAGTTTCCAAGATCCGCTTTATGAGGCTTTCTGATTTTTGTAACTTGCATATAGAAGATGCAGATAATACCTCACATTTGTTCGAAGAGTTTTCTTCGTCTATTATGCTTGCAGGTCATGTTTCCGGCCGCCTCCCGGCGAGGTGCAGCGCCGTAGTGACCTTGCTACCGACTCGTAATGAACGGCGGGATTCTCCTCCAGCATGCCCGGAGGAGAATTTGTCGCCCCCACTTTCGTGAGCTCAGGGTGGCGAGCCATTGTGCTCGTTTCCGTGGACAAGGAGCCCGTGTCCTTTGGAGTTTCTACTTGCATGTTGTATGCCGGAACCGGTGGTTCCTCAGGCACATCTCATGGGGTGTTGATCAGACAAGGGCCTTGTCAAATGCTGGGATCTTGAATGTATCGTCGCACAGCCTTTGTGGCGTTTGTAGGACGTTCATTTTATAGCAAGACCCTACTTGCTACAGATCTTTGGTCGCAGATCTGCGCATCGCATAGCTGGTGTTAGGACCGTTAGGTTCATCCTTTTTCAGCTAGGATTCCCGCGATGTGTAACTTCTTGTTCGTAAGTTACTCTTTAGATGCATTGTGAGCTTTTTCGCTTGTAAGCTGTTATCTAGACAGATAAATTGTAAGTCTTTTTGACTCATAATGATAAATCGCTTTGTATGATCTGTTGTTTTGTTACAACAAAATACAATTTCGCATGCGTATCGGCAGATTTCGCCCTTTGTAGTGCTATATACACACTTTGTATTGTTTTTAGATCATTCGAGATCGTGTTTGCGCAGCTGTGCCATCTTGGCAGATGGGCTTGTGATTTGCCTTAGATTCAAGTGCGAGTTCCATCTTATCAAATAGACCTTTGGGGATCACTTAAGATCGTTTTTGCCTAATACTGCTATCATGGCAGATAGACTTAAGAACAATTTTAAAATCGCATTTGTATAGCGCTGCTATCGCGGCAGACAGGCATGAAAGATCATTCAAGATCATGTTCGCATGGGCTGCTATCATAGAAGATAGGCTTAGAAGATCACTTAAGATCGTTTTCACGTGAGCTGCTATCGTGGCAGATAGGCTTAGAAGATCAATTAAGATCATTTTCGCATAACTGCTATCGTGGTAGATAGGCTTAGAAGATCAATTAAGATCGTTTTCGCATGAGTTGCTATCGTGTCAGATAGGCTTGGAAGATCAATTGAGATCATTTTTCGCATGAGCTGCTACCGTGACAGATAGGCTTAAAAGATCAATTAAGATCGCATTTGCATAGGCCGCTATCGTGACAGATAGGCTTAGAAGATCAATTATGATCGCATTCGAGTAGGTTGCTATCGCGGCGGATAGGCTTTTGCTGACAGTAATAATAAACCAAATGAAGCAATATAAACAGCTAGAAGTATAAAGCTCTTCTCATTTGGGAGAAGTCTTTTATTATAGAGGTCTCATGTGGGAGAGATGAGATTACAGTTCTCTCATATGGGAGAGATGATGTGCGAATCATAGCTATACAGAGCATAAGGCAACGTTGTAATAAAACGCATAAAATGAGAGAAGTTAAGGATAGTACTTCTTAATCCAGTGCATGTTGACTGAGCTTGGGGTTGAGGTCATTCCGTGCAACCTCCATATGCTGCAGTAGCCACTGTCAAAGACCTCTGTGACTTCAAAGGGGCCTTCCCAATTGGCTGCGAACTTTGGGTGAGCCGCCTCTCGCATGCAATGGTCAGATGCGCGCAAGACCAAATCTCCAACTGCGAAATCTCTGCGTTGGACTGTTTTGTTGTACGCATGAGCAATCCTTTCTTGATACCGTTTTTTGGTCCTTTTAGCTTGCTCTCGCTTTTCCTCTAGCAGGACTAAGTCATGATCCCGTTGATTGTCGTACAAGGCATGGAAGGCCAACCTTGCTGAGTTAACTTTTACCTCCGCAGGTACCACTGCCTCAGCCCCATAGCATAGGAGGAATGGCGAGACCCCTGTGGGTGTTCTTGGAGAAGTCCGGTAAGCCCACAGGGCTTTGCTTAAGGAATCAGCCCACTTCTTGTGGTCGTCTGCGACCATCTTGCTCAAAATTCTCAACAGCGTCTTGTTGGTCGCTTCTGCTTGCCCATTCCCCTTCGGGTAGTAAGGGGTGGAGCATATCTGCCTGATGTTGTACTCTGCTAGCTTCGCAGCCACCTGGCGATTAACAAAAGGAGTGCCATTATCTGAAAGAATGGTGTTGGGAATTCCGAACCTGCATATAATGCTTTCTTGGATGAAACGGACCACAGCTAGCGCATTTGCCGTTTTCAGCGGTATTGCTTCCACCCACAGGTCGAATGGGAACAATAAAGTCGAGAGCCCATGTGTGAAACGGCCATGGTGTTCCCAATGCATGTAGATCTACAGCAGGAGCGTGCACTAGATTTCCTTTAAATTGACACTCCTGGCAGCGTCGTACTTTAGCACGACAATCAGCCTCCATCGTGGGCCAGAAATATCCAATTGAGAGGAGTTGTCTGCATAATTTCGCACCCCCTGATGTTCCACCTGATGAGAAAGGTTCATAACTTCTTGTGCCTCCCTGCTGTCCAGGCATCGCAGCAAGTTACCCTCATGGCCTCTTCGCCAAAGCAGGTCTTCTTGTACCACGTATCGGGATGCTTTCCTCCTCAGTTTCTCAGCTTCTTTTCTTGACTCAGGTACGGCACCCTGGGTGAGAAAATCAAAGAGCGGTTTCCTCCAATCCGTATCATCATCGGTCAGAGCAATGAGTAAAGAATCTTTTATCAGTGCGCAACTCTCGCACTTTCCTTGTATTAGTGCCGCGGCCGTTGACATGTCTGGCCAGTGAATACCATATCTCTGAGCTTTCCGGTAGATTGATACTTCGCTTTCTCCACAAGCATGTTTGTGAATCTTCTCTAGCAGCAGTTGTCCCTCTTGCTCGGAAACACATCGCATGAGTATTCCGCCAGGGCCCTTGTAGTAAAGGGTGTTGTCATGTATGCAATACCCCTTTGTGAGTGTCCAGTTTTCGCTGCTGGTGCCTTCTGCGATGGCCCGTAAGATGGCCTTTCTCCAGTCCGCATCGTCCATGTGTTCATCGTCGCACGCGTTTTCTGCTAAGGCCGACGATGTCCGCACTTCAATCGAAATCTTCGCAGGACATTTGTCCGTGCTAACCTTGGATCCCAAAGTAGCCAAAGCATCCGCATGCCTGTTATCCGCTCGGGGCTTATGCTCGTACCTAACATCGCAGATTTGCTGCACCAGTTTTTGTACCAAGGTCCGGTAGGACAGAAGATTTATCTCCTTCAAGCCGTACTCGCCTGAGGCTTGCTTGACAATTAGCTTGGAGTCCCCCATGACCGTCAAGTTGCTTACTTCCAAAGCCTTTTCCGCTCGAAGTCCCGCAATGAGAGCTTCATATTCTGCTTCGTTGTTAGTGACTGCGAAGTCAAGCTTGGCGGACATCTGTATGACCTCCCCATTTGGTTTGGTCAACACTATCCCAATGCCTCCGCATTTCCTTGTTGACGAGCCGTCGAAATGAAGCGTCCAGTAGGGCACATCGACTGCATAGATTTCAGGTCCTTCGAGTTCTTTTTCGACCACAGGCTCGTGATTGTTGTCGGGGAATGCGCCAACAAATCTGCTACCGCCTGCGACTTGATCGCCCGCGGTCGAACGCATGTGATGTCAAACTGGGAAATGGTCATATACCATTTTGCCAATCTTCCCCCAGGAGTGGTGTGAGTCAGAAGATACCGTATGGGATCACTTTTTGTAACCACCACCACTTTGTGCGACGCAAAGTAGTGTCTTAACTTTTCTATTATGAAGAATAGGGCAAGGCAATGACGCTCGATGTCCGTGTACCTTGATTCTGCGGGCTGCACGATGCGAGAGATGTAGTAGATGGGCCTTTCTTGACCCTCGTACTCCTGAGCCAAAAGTGCTCCTATGGATTTCCTCGTTGACGTCAGATACAGCAAAAGCGGTGATCCTAACTGAGGCGTGATCATTATTTTTGAAGACGTCAGCAGCTCCTTCAGCTTCCCGAACGCAGCTTCGTGCTCCGGAGTCCAGTTGTATACGGCATCTTTCCTGAGGAGATTACTGAAACAGAAAGTAATCTCGGCAATCGCTGGGATGAATCTTCGCAAATACGATAGCTTCCCCAAGAATGTCTTCAAGGCACTCTGGTCATGCGGAGGAGTCATGCTGGTGATGGCTGAAACTTTCGCAGGGTCAGGCTCGATTCCTTGACGATGTACCACGCATCCCAAGAATTTCCCTGACGTTACCCCAAATGCGCATTTCATAGGGTTCATCTTCAACTGAAAGCGTCTGCATCTGTTGAATACTTTCCGCAAATCTGCCAGGTGATCTGCCTCCTGCTTGGATTTAACCACGAGGTCATCTACATAAAATTCCACTTCCTTGTGCATCATGTCGTGGAATAGGGCCATCATGGCCCGCTGGTAGGTTGCACCTGCGTTTTTGAGACCAAAGGGCATCACCGTGTAGTTGAACACTCCCACTGGGGTGATGAATGCAGTTTTCCGTGCATCTTCAGGGTCCATCTTGATCTGATTGTACCCGCTGAAGCCGTCCATGAAACTGAACATGCGATGACCTACTGTCGTATCGATGAGCAAATCGATGTTGGGGAGCGGAAATCGTCCTTGGGGCAGAAGCGATTGAGATCTCGGAAATCCACGCAGATGCGAAGCTGTCCATTCTTCTTTACCACTGGCACAATATTGGCCAGCCATGTGGGATGGTGATTCGGTTCTATGAACTTGGCCTCCAGGAGTTTGACAATCTCCTGTTTGATCTTCACGTTAAGCTCCGGCCTGAAGCTTCTTGTGCTCTGCTTTACCGGCTTAGACCCCGGGATGATGTCTAAACGGTGCATGGTGATACTTGTGTCCAGTCCGGGCATCTCATCGTACTCCCATGCGAACACGTCTTTGTACTCAGTCAGGAGCTGCAACAGTCCTTGCTCCTCTTCGCTTGTGAGGTCCGCACTTAGAAAGACTGGCCTCTTCTTTTCTTCGTTCGGGCTTAGGAACACTTCCTTTAGCTCTTGCTTTTGTGGTCTGGGTTTGTCTTCCATGCATTCGGGTGCTTCTTTGAGCTTCTCGTATGAAAAGCTCTGCATTGGTTTTTCCATTACCATAACCTGCTCGATTTGGTTGATTTGCCCAGGGATATCCCCATGACCGCGTGAGGACATCCCCGCGCACCTTCATATGCGATAGCATTTCTTCCCGTTGGCGTAAAAACTCTCTATCTCCTTGCCTTCAAGGTCATGCTTTGCTATTCTCTTCAGTGTATACACGTTCTTTCGCTGGTAGGCGATCCATGGAGCCTCTTCTCGTGTGGGCGGCTTTTCCTTGGCATCCTCTCTTGTCACCATTAGTCCTGCCGGTGACTGATCTTTGATATCTTCCCATAGGGGTAAAGGAGTGGGGTTGAATGGTCCCGGTGTTTGCTCATCCGCCATCTCGGTGAACCACACCGCTTCGCTGAGATGTGCTTCATCCATGTTGAATGGATTCGTCGAAGCCGGTATCTCGATTATTCTGTCGTTCCAAATAGCTTTCATCACTTGGTGAGCTGTTGAAGGGACAGCGTCAAAGCGATGAATCCAGGCTCGACCTATGATCATGTGATACGTAGTGTTCGCATCTATGACATAGAACTTTGATGAGCACTTGATCTTGCCGATCTGGACGCCCAGGCGGATCCATCCTATCGTCATTTTGGAGTCGCTCCCAAATCCCATCAGCGGAGATGGACGCCTGACGATCTTGTACTCGGGGATCCCTGCTAGCTTCAATGTGTGGAGCGAAACGACGTTAACCGCTGCTCCTCCGTCGACGAACGCTCTTTTGAACTCGACGCCGTTGATGATGGCCGTCACATACAGAGGCCTTTGGTGACTCGCATCTGTCTTTTTGTCGCTGGCGGAAAAGGTCATGATCTTTTCTGTAGAGCGAGACGCCCTAATGACTTTCCCATCGGAGACTACGAGATCCTCTTCGTAGTCTTCTGCTATCCTTAAGATCGCTTTTGTCATCTCCGTCCGGCATTTCTCTGAGAAGTTCATCTCGTCGAAGAATCTGCTGAAGCCGTGCGACCCCTTCATCCGGTCAGCACGTTCATCCTCCGTGTCTACGCTGTAGTCCTCATCGTTATGAACTTCGGCAATGATGGGTAGACCATCCTCTGCGACCTCTTCCAGAACCACAATCGAGATCATAGCGACCTCTTTGCCTTTCGATTCTTGCTCCGCATGGGCAGGAAGAGGATTGTTGCGCACATCCTGCCTGTGATCGCTGACAATCAGCTCGCCGTTCTTCATCTTTTGGCTGAACACAATCCTGAGCTTCTTACAGTTCGCTGTGGGATGCATGACCTTGCCGTGGTACTCGCACCACTTTGGGTCCCTCACCATCTCCTTGGAGGGTGCTCTTTCGAGCGGCGGTAAGACTCCGTCTTTACGCTACTGCCTGCAAAGGTCGCTTGCTTCTTCCACCGAACATGGCAGAGGTGGTGCATCAAAGTTCACAATCTTCGCCTGCTTCTGGGGTGAAACTGTATTGACCTCAGCTTCGCGTCCCCTCTTGTAACTGAATCTCCCGATCTTGAAGGTAGTACCACCCGAGGGTCGCTCAGGGGCGTTTCTCTTTTTCTGCCTCTCCACTATAGGCTCGATGTTCTTCGTGCATTCAATTAATTTAGAAAACGTAGGCGCTTGCAGATTAATGAGCATACCTTTGTACTCATCTCGCATGCACTGCAGGCATATCTCCACGAGCCTACTTTCGAGTATCACGTCTTTGCATTCCAAAGACTTCGCCCTGAACTTCTTGATGAAAGTTATTCCGTCCTCTTCACGCTTCTGATACATCCGTGAGAGGTGGATCATTGTCACCTTTTCCTCCATCTGGAAGAACTTGGTGTAAAACTTTTGGACCATGTCGTCCCAAGTCTTCACGGATCCAGCTTCCAACGTCCTGTACCACTTGTACGCCACGTTTCCCAAAGACTTCGGGAACTCTCGCATCAGCAAATTGGGATCAGCTCCGTACGGCCCCATGACATCGATGAAACGCATGACATGTTCATGAGCGTTTCCATTGACATCTTCGAACTTGTCCCATTTGGGAGCCTTGTACCCAACCGGGTTAGGCATAGATAGATCTCTCGCGGGATAGGTGGATCGTTGTCTAGCTTCGGAATGATGGTATCCGCGAACGATTGGTGAGCAAGAATGGTGTCTATGCGCTTCTGCAGAGACTTCATACACTCTGGGGTGTTTCCCTCGGTAGCAGGTGGAGGAGTTGCCGCAGGCGGAGGCGACACATATGCCGCAGGAGGATTGGAGACGTATTGGGCGTTCTCATTACCCCAGATTGCCGTTGGAGGAGGCAAGGGATATTGCGAGGCCGGATTAGGTACCAAGGCCGGAGGCTGAGGGGTGTGAGCAGTGAGGGGCAACATTTGAGCTGTTGACCCTTGAATCGAGGGTAGCTGCGTAGTCGCTGGTGGAGTCTGCAAATTAGGGTTGGGGGTGTGGTTGACACTCCCAGTCCTTGAGCGGTAGGGGCTCCTCCTCCCTGAGAAACGGCGGTGGCTTGTGTAGGGTTCGGTGCAAGAGTCCCCAAGACAGCCATGATCCGTTCTAGCTGCGCAGATTGAGCTTTGAGGGCTTTCGCCTGACCTTGGATGGTGGCGTCCAAGGATTCTAGCGTCGGGGCCTCACCGGTGGTCGTAGGAGTGCGGCGGATCTCCTCTCCTGAGGCGGCTTCGGTGGAAGGCGATCTGTTGCTGACATCATCCTCCTCAGACATGGTTGCTTTTTGATGGTAAGATTCACGTCGGGCTCACCAAAATGTGCACAAGAGATTCCGGCGGGGAGAACTCCGTGTACACCAAAAGTAGAGGATCAGAGATGGCACAGGAAGAGTTGGGTTGTGTGTAGGGAGAGAGTAAGGCAGTAGTAATGTCTGAGAGAGAGAGACAGAGGTTTGGCAGAGCCTCCTTTGTATGGAAAGGTTAACGTCCTATATATAACGGAGAATGTGACCGTTGCAATGTAGTTAATGCGCCCATCAATGGCGGCTTAATTAGCTTAATCGCAACGGCACGTTCATCCGCCTATATAGGGACCGTTACAGCACGTTGTGAGCGAATACCGGAACCGTTATGGGGTTGACCGGGTTTGACCGGATTGACCGGGTTTATGGAGCTCATGCCATAAATCTCTCAAAAGCAGTTACTAAAGGTCGCGCGCGAGCTTGGCTCGCACGCGACAGGACTTACGCTAGCCTCCAAACCACTAAGTCCCTACAAGTCCCGTGCAGTGGTATGCGAGGGCCCTGTCTCGCAGCCCCCACATGGATCAGCGCGGCTGGTGATCCAGTGTGTGTGGAGCACAATATGGTGTGCTGGATGGTTGCCACGTGGCCAAGATCTGTCAGCTCAGAAAGCACTATCTACAACAAGTACAAAGCTCGCCTTGTGGCTAAAGGCTATTCGCAGGAGTTTGGGCGCGACTACTCTGAAACGTTCAGTCTTGTCATGAAACCCGTTGCTGCTCGGATTATCCTGACCTTAGCACTCTCGCGTGGGTGGAAAGTGCGTCAGCTGGACATCAACAATGCGTTTCTCAATGGCACGCTCACGGACACAGTCTTCCTCGCGCAACCTCCAGGATATGTTGACAGCTCCAAACCCAATCATGTGTGTAAACTTCATCGTGCACTATATGGTCTCAAACAGGCTCCTCGCGCCTGGTACAATGAGCTCTCGACCTTCCTTCTTCAATCAGGGTTTAAGGCGCAGATCCTTCGCTGTTCTACCTATCCACAAAGGGAGTTCATCTGTTATTCCTTGTGTATGTCGACGACATTGTATTAAGAGGTGTAGATAGTGCTTTCTAGACAGACAGATCTTAGCCATGTGGCGACCATCCAGCACACCTAGTTGTGCTCCACACACACTGGATCACCACCCGCGTTTATGTTGGGTTTTGACGTAGGTAACGCAGCGGAATAACAAAAATTAATCCTACTCAAAGCCCACCAAGGATCACAGGAAGAGATATCATAACATGATAAGGGTCATAGAAGATGTGTACCTTTTGATTTGTGAGATCACACGAAGAATGATGTCCTCGTCTCTACGGTTGATCCACGTCTAGAGGTGAGATCTAGATTCTTCCTTCAAACAAGTGCTAGCTTGAACCCGGAGGAAGAGGGAAGAAGATCAAAGCAACAAAAGGAACCAAGGAGGTTCGGGCCTCCTTTGTGCCGTCAGGTAGAGGGGGCGGACGGGGCTAGGTTTTGGCCTAGCTCTTGTCTTGCTCTCTCTTTTGCTCTCTCCCACTCCTTATGTTATGTCTAATAACAATCTTGTGGGAAGGAAGCTAGAGCCTCTTATATATATACTCCAACAACTCCTTGTTGTTTCCATATTATATTTTTCTTGTTCTAGTAGGACTAGAACTATTCCCTTCCTTGCAAATTAGTCCTACTAAGTTTGCAAGGTGTTGCACAATGATCCTTCTTTTAATTAATATATATTAATTAATCCCAAATCTAGCTCTACTCTATTTGACGTGTGACCCCATAGGTTTCTATATAGTTGGTAGTAACTATTACTAACATGGAGCGGTGTCTAGCAACACATCCATGCCACCCAACCCATAGAAATAGTCAGTGATCCCGACAAACCTTTGTGCCCAATATGTCATGTTGCATTATCCCTTTGTCTCCATATCCGGATTGGACACGAGACATAAATAGTCACACTCGTATATCCAATCCATAGTTCCTCGATCCTGGGAATCTGCTTATACTTGCAGATAACATTAATATCTCTATATTAATTTATCTGAGTCTAGCCAGACTTTCAATAAGCCTCATCCCTCGAGTGGCCGTGGATATTTACCCCCATTATGTGGGAGGGACAAATCCTATCTACATCACTACGATCTCTAAGCTTGCTTCCTAACACGCCCGATAGCCACCTTTATGATTACCCAGTTACGGTGTAACGTTTGATAACATCAAAGCGCAATATTTCACAACTAGAGTATCTAGTGACTTCAAGTCCAAGGATTGCAATAATATTAGCACTACGAAAAGCGATTGTGAATTCACATAATCTAATGTATCCTTTTCGTCGTGGGTCAATCCAGTATGCCATTACTCCTAATGCATACCCATGTGTTTAGACTTGATATCTCCATATCAGTCTATCCACATACTAGTCTATATTTGATTGTCCTATTAATCAATATAATGGACTAGGGATATTTAAGATAAATAACACATTTTATCTAAGGACTTCATTATATTAAATATCGCCATAATAATAAATGAATATTCTAGCCAAAACATTGTTCATACTAAATCTACGATTGCCTCTAGGGCATCTATTCCAACAGTTTATCCACGTGGGGGCAGCGAGACAGGGCCCTCGCATACCACCACACGGGACTTGTAGGGACTTAGTGGTTTGGAGGCTAGAGTAAGTTCTGTCGCGCGCGAGCGACAACCAAGCACGCGCGCGACCTTTAGTAACTGCTTTTGAGAGATTTATGGCACGAGCTCTATAAACCCGGTCAACCTCATAACGGTTCCGGTATACGCGGACGTAGTGCGTAACGGTCCCTATATATGCGGACAAACGTGCCGTTATGGTTAAGGTAATTAAGCCGCCATTTATGGGCGCATTAACTCACTACAACGGTTACATTCTGCGTTATATATAGGATAGTTAACCCTTCCTTACATAGGACGAATCACCTGAACTACGCGGAAGCTCTGCCAAAATCTTGTCTCTCTCACACACAGTTGCTATCGTCTTACTCTCTCCCTACACACACCCTACTCTTTCCGTGTTCCCTTTATCCCCTGCTTTTGGTGTATATTGAATCTTCCTCAAAGTACTCTCTCGTACACAACAGGTAACTCACCATCATCTCTATCACAGTTCATATCTAAGCTTGCTTCCAGGTTCTCTCTCAAAGACTTGGGCTCGCATAATCATTTTCTTGGAATCGAAGTCATCCCAGCTCAAGGTGGTCTTTTCCAATCACAAGCCAAATATATCTCTGATATTTTGGAGAAGTTTCACATGGAAAATGTCAAGCCTGTCTCCACTCCTATGTGCTCCACTGGCCTAGTTCCACCAACAGATCCAACCAAGGCAGTTGACATCTCCGACTACAGACGTCTCTTGGGTCTTCTACAATACCTAAGTCTCACGCGTCCGGACATCTCCTTCGCGGTGAACCGACTTTCGCAGTTTCTTCATGGCCCTCTATCTTCGCACTGGCTGGCAACCAAGAGAGTTCTTCGTTACCTCAAAGGCACCATCTGTCATGGCCTTTATCTGCGACCGGGGGCGCGAATGGAACTCTCTGCGTTCTTTGATGCTGAATGTGGTGGTCAATCCACCATGGGGCGTTCCACCACTGCGTACGCTCTCTACTTGGGACCCAATATCATATCATGGAAGTGTGCACTTTAAAAGTCTGTCTCTCGCTCGTTCACAGAAGCTGAATATCGTGCACTTGCGAATGCCACTGCTGAATTACTTTGGGTTCAACACTTGCTTCATGAAATTGGCATTCCTCTCACTGGCTCACCAACCTTGATGTGCGACAATCTCAGTGCCACCTATGTCTGCAAGAATCCCGTCTTCCACTCTCGCATGAAACATGTTGCGCTGTACTACTTCTTCGTCCGCGACCATATCGCGTCAGCCAAACTTCATGTGCGACATGTTCCCAGTCAACATCAACTCGCAGATACACTCACTAAACCACTTGGGTGCAAATCGTTTCTTAATCTGTGCTCTAAGATTGGAGTCTCCGACGGGTCCTCCATCTTACGGGGGCGTGTTAAGGAAAGAGATAATCTCCAATTATCTCATCCCTATTTTATGCTGATTCTCCATGATCTATGGGATCGGTTATTATGTTGTATTATCTTCTTCCTATTTTAGTTGTTTATACATTGTATGTAAATCTCTCTCCTTGTATAAATACGGACCAAGGGTCGTTAGAAATTCATTCACTCATTTTCAACATTTACATATTTGTCGTGAAGCATGATATTGTTGGAATAGATGCCCTAGAGGCAATCTAGTTTAGTATGAATTTGTAATTGGCTAGAAATTCATTTATTATTTATTGGATATTTAATATAATGAAGTCCTTAGATTTACAATCGTGTTGTTTATCTTAAATATCCCTAGTCAAGTATAATGATTAAATGGGACAATCATCTATAGACTAGTATGGGGTTGGATTGATATGGAGATATCACGATCCAACACATAGGTGTGCATTACGGAATGTTGCACTGGATTGACCCATTACCGAGAAGGCTACATACACGTTATGTTGAGTCACAAGTGCTTCTCGGGTACAATGGTATTGTCATCCTTAGACTTGAAGTCACTAGATATTCTAGTTGTGGATCATTGTGATCTTGGTAGCGTTAAACGCTACACCGTAACTGGGTAGTTATAAAGGCGTGTACTGGATACAATGAGAAGCAAGCTTAGAGATCGTAGTGGACGTAGAGAGGATTTGCCCCTCCCACATAACGGGAGCAAATATCCAAGGCCACTCGAGGATAGTGCTTATAGAATATCTGGCCAGACTCAAATAAATCAATATATGAGATATTGATGTTATTTGCACGAATAAGGCTATTCCATGGATCGAGAAACTAGGGATTGGATATACGAGTGTGACTTGTATGTCTCGTGTCCAATCCGGATATGGAGGCAAAGGGATGAGACAATTACTTGTACAAGGTTGTCTAGATGACTATTCTATTAGTTGGCTAGAATGGATGTTTTGCTAGAAACCGCTCCATATTAGCAAAGAGTTGCTACCAACTAGATAGAACCTATGGGGTCACACGCTATATAGAGTTGTACTAGATTATGGAATTAATTAATTGGATTAATTAATTAGAAGGATCACTTTGCAAACCCTTGCAAACTTAGTAGGGACTAATTTGCAAGGAAGGGACTAAATTGAATTCTAGTAGGACTAGAATAAGTCCTTTAGGTAGTTAACAAAAGGTTGTTGGACTATATAAAGGACCCTCCTCCTTCCTTCCCTACACACACTTATGCTCTAAAGAGAACATAACAAGAGTAGGAGAGAACAAAGGAGAGAGAGAGCAAGCCACAAAGAGGGACGCCGCCCCTTTGCCGCCGCCCCCTTGTCCCCGACGCCACAAGGGTGCCGAACCCCTTTTGGTGCCTCGTTTTGCGTGATTTCTTCACCCTCCTTTCAATCCGGGCTAGCACCAAGGTGATTGGAGATCTAGGAACAACTCTAGGCGTGGATCAACTATAGAGAACGTGACACTATTCGCGTTTGAAGTCATCAAGGAGAACCCAAAGGTGTGTTTATGATTTCTTACCTTCACTATCGTTATGCATCTAGACTTGTGATCCTTGGAGGGTTTTGCATGGTTGTTTGTTTGATTATGCTTCCGTTGCGCGATCCATGAATCAAAACCCTACAGTGGTATCAGAGCCACAGGTCATAGAGCATAAACGTAGTTTATGTGTTACATTCTTGTTGTTTTACACCTTAATTTGTTGTTTATCGCGTAAAACAAGACAAATCAAGCATTGGATGCAATTTGTCAAAGAATTAATCATAACAAGACCCAATTATTGCATTGGATGCATGAATTGGTGAGTTTGAGAAATTTTAGGATCTTAGATCTAGGGTTTGGGCATCCTTGGGGAAGAAGGAGTTCTCCCACAACAAGGAAACAACCAAACTTGGGCTCCAAGCAAGGAGGTTGTTTTGGAAACAACCTCCACAAGGAAGGTTCGGCCCCTAGGGAGCCGCCCCCCTTGCTTGCCGCCCAAGCATGGCGCCCTAAAGGGGCGGGCGGCCCTAACCCGCGGGCCTAGCTTGCGGTTTTTGGGCCGGGCCGACCCTAGGGCTTTATGGTTCACTTATTTGGGCCCGGGCAATTGGATTGTTGGGCCCATGGACCGTTTTAACCCTAGAAATCCTAAAATCAATTAAAATTGACCAAGCGCGTTAAAATTGGATTTTAACTGTTTATGTGCAAATCGCATGGTGATTGGATATGGCCTTAGGATGTGGTTTGATGTGGATGTTTAATTTTGTGTTTTGGTTTTACGGCCTGCGAGCTGATCAATTAATTGTAATAATTAATTAGGGTTTTATGGCCTGCGTGCCATTTTTTTTTCTCAACTTGTGAGATTTATTTTATTTAGTATAGATATTAGCTAGTGCTAGATAAAGTAGATTGTTAGCCAAGATTGAAGAAAAGAAGCCCAAAGCCAAAGTAGCCACAAAAGATGGAGCATGGAGCATGGAGCACACCACAAGACTATGAAGGATGGACCAAAAGATCAAGACGCATGGAGATGTGTGTTTGTTTAGGGTTCATAGATAATTCCATTGGCTTGGAATTATCTTAGTCTAGAAAAGGCCATATCCACATCACGTTTAATTCCTGTTTTGTGGTTGTTTATTTATTGTCTTATTATTTGTGTGGTTGGTGTATGGATGATGCATGCAATTAGGATAATAAGATAATTAGACAACCCGGATCTATTATTTGGAGTTGTGCCCAAACTCAAATAGATAGATTAGTTGATATTGATCAACAAAATAATTAAAATTGAAGAAAAATCCCTCAAATTTTAAATATTGTGTTCTTGCCTTCTCGTTATTTAAACACTCATTATCATCATTATTTATCGAGTTCGTGCGTGCCAAAGCATGGCGACTTGGTTCATAATGATGGAATGCGATGGCACGTAACAATGTGCAATTGTTTAGATAAGAGGTTGAGCACAACTAGGCTATTAATTCGATTAAGAAACCTAGAGGCAATCAATTGGGATTATCCATATGGATGGATAAATAAGGAGTTATTTGCCCGATTGAACCAAGAGTTGCATAAGGGATGCAATTGGAATTGTTCCTACCTAAGAAGTAGTCGAATTATGGGTGACTTGCCAAAGCAAGCTCATAAGGAGATGAAAAAGATGGATCTTGGCCCACTAGAAAATATAAGGATATTTTCCGCATTAATATCTTGAGGGTTATTAATCCGTAGTAAAATAGTGGGAGCTATATTTAATAAACTAGCCATTATTAAATATAGTCAAAAATTCACAAATACTAAAACTTGCGTATTTTCCTTTTTGTAGAATTCCAAATGGCAAACAACTCATCGAGTTCACAACATTCCCTACGATCTGTCCTTGAGAAGGACAAGCTCTCAGGAACCAACTTTCTCGATTGGTACAGAAACTTGAGAATTGTTCTCAAGCAAGAAAAGAAGCTGTACGCAATAGAGGAGCAAGTTCCAGAAGGTCCAGAGAATCAGACACCTGCTGCCTTAAAGGCGTATCAAAAGCATGTTGATGATGCTAATGATGCGGCCTGCCTAATGCTTTGCACCATGACCTCTGAGCTTCAGAAGCAACATGAGAACATGAATGCTGTCGATATGATCGAACATCTAAAGCAGCTCTTCCAAGAGCAGGCGAGGGTAGAGAGGTATGAGGTCTCAAAGGCACTGTTCAAATGTCATCTGGCAGAAGGGAACCCGGTGGGACCCCATGTACTCCGAATGATCGGTTACTTGGAGAATCTCGCCCGGCTTGGGTTCCCGGTCGGCCAAGAGTTGGCAACCGATCTCGTGTTGCAATCGTTGCCCGAGAGTTATGGACAGTTCATTATGAACTATAACATGAACGAGATCGTTAAACCACTGCCAGATTTGCTCAACATGTTGAGGACGGCTGAACAGAGCATCAACAAGGGTAAGGGCAAGGCCATTATGATGGTGCATAAAGGAAAGGGTAAAAAGTTTGCCTCTTCCTCCAAGGGCAAAGGCAAGTCAGTTGCTAAGTCCAAGGAACAAGCCCTTAAGCCTGTTGGTGCCATTGCCAAGGTCGTGACTAAGGGTGAATGTCACTACTGTAGTCAACCGGGACACTGGAGGAGGAACTGCCCAAAATATCTGGAGGACAAGAGGCTTGGAATAGTGATTCCACCACCACCAGGTATTTTTGTTGTAGATGTCAATTTAACTGTCTCTACATCATGGGTATTAGATACTGGATGTGGATCTCATATTTGTCGAAATATGCAGGATCTAAAGAGAAGTAAAAGATTGGCTAAAGGGGAGGTAGATCTGCGCGTTGGGAATGGAGCAAAGGTTGCTGCGTTGGCCATAGGCGTTTGCGAGCTATCTCTGCCTTCAGGATTAGTTTTAGAATTAAATAATTGCTATTTTGTGCCTGCTATGAGCAGAAACATTATTTCTATTTCTTGTTTGGACAAGGAAGGTTTTATTATTTCAATAAAGAACAATTGTTGTTCCTTTTATTTGAATAATATTCACTATTTTAGTGCGCAATTATTTAATGGACTTTATGTCCTTGATCTAAGTAATCCTGTCTACAACATTAATACCAAGCGGATTAAAATAAATGATTTAAATCCTGCTTATTTATGGCATTGTCGTTTAGGCCACATAAATGAGAAACGTGTATCTAGACTCCATAAGGATGGATTACTAGACTCATTTGATTTTGAATCATATGAGACATGTGAGGCTTGTTTATTGGGAAAAATGACAAAGTCCCCTTTCAATAAGAAAGGTGAAAGGACTAGTGAGCAATTGGCGCTCATACATACCGATGTGTGTGGGCCATTTGCCACGCCTGCCAGGGGTGGTTATGTCTACTTCATTACGTTTACTGATGATTACAGTAGATATGGATTTGTGTACCTTATGAGGGCAAAATCCGAATCCTTTGAAGTGTTCAAAGAATTCAAGAATGAAGTAGAGAAGCAACTTGGCAAAAGTATCAAAGCCCTACGATCAGATCGTGGAGGAGAATACTTGAGCCAAGAGTTTGACGACTATCTTAGAGAGTGTGGGATCGTGTCCCAACTCACTCCACCCGGAACGCCACAATGGAATGGCGTGTCCGAGAGGAGGAATCGAACCCTATTGGATATGGTTCGGTCTATGATGTGTCAAACTGATCTTCCATTATCGTTTTGGGGCTACGCTCTATTAAGTGCAGCTTTTACCATTAACCGTGTTCCATCTAAATCAGTCATGAAGACACCATATGAGATGTGGAGTGGGAGGCGTCCCACACTGTCGTTCATGAGGATTTGGGGCTGCGATGTCTATGTAAAACGTTTACAATCAGACAAGCTAGGGCCTAAATCGGATAAGTGTAAATTTGTGGGGTACCCTAAGGAAACTAAGGGATACTACTTCTACAATCCAACCGAGAACAAAGTGTTTGTTGCTCGGACCGGCGTGTTTCTAGAAAGAGAGTTTGTCTCTAAAGAAGCAAGTGGGAGGAATGTAGAACTTGAAGAAGTTCAAGAACCACAAATTACTGAACCGATTATGGAACATGAACAGGAATCACAAGCAGCTGTGGATCCACCTGTTCAGGTAACACAAGAGCTTCGTAGATCTAGTAGAGTGCGCCAGGAACCCGAGAGGTACGGACTTCTCGTAACTGATTCCGGTGACACAATGCTCATAGACGATGAGCCTACTACCTATGAGGAGGCCATGAATGGCCCAGACTCGCAGAAGTGGCTTGAGGCCATGAGATCCAAGATGGAATCCATGTATACCAACAAAGTATGGACTTTGGTGGAACCACCTGATGGGGCGCGGCCCATAGGGTGCAAGTGGGTCTTCAAGAAGAAGATCGACATGGATGGTAATGTGATTACCTATAAAGGCCGATTGGTGGCTAAAGGATTCAGACAGATTCATGGTATTGACTATGATGAAACCTTTTCACCAGTCGCTATGACCAAATCCATCCGAATCCTACTTGCGATTGCAGCATACTACGACTATGAGATTTGGCAGATGGATGTCAAAACAGCATTCCTTTATGGGAATCTCCTCGAGGACGTGTATATGATACAGCCGGAGGGTTTTGAGGATCCAAAGCAAGCCAACAAAGTCTGTAAGCTGCAACGATCCATTTATGGATTGAAGCAAGCTTCTAGGAGTTGGAATCGACGTTTTGATGAAGTGGTCAAAGAGTTTGGCTTCATCAGAAACGAAGATGAGTCTTGTGTCTACAAGAAGGTTAGTGGGAGCTCTGTAGCTTTTCTGGTCTTGGATGTGGATGACATACTACTCATTGGAAACGACATTCCCATGCTGCAATCTGTGAAAGATTGGCTAGGAAAGTGTTTCTCAATGAAGGACTTAGGGGAGGCAGCCTATATACTCGGTATAAAGATCTATAGAGATAGATCTAAAAGGTTGCTAGGCCTAAGTCAAAGTACATATATTGACAAGGTGTTGAAACGGTTCAACATGCAAGATTCCAAGAAGGGATTCTTGCCCATGTCACATGGAATCACTCTTTCGAAGAGTGGATGTCCTTCCAATGAGATTGAGAAGGAACGCATGAGTAGGATTCCCTATGCCTCGGCCATAGGATCCATCATGTACGCCATGTTATGTACTAGACCAGATGTGTCATATGCCTTGAGTATGACAAGCAGATACCAATCCAATCCGGGTGAGAGTCACTGGATTGCTGTCAAGAACATCCTAAAGTACTTGAGAAGAACTAAGGATGCTTTCTTGATGTTTGGCGGTGAGGAAGAGTTGCGTGTAAGGGGTTACACTGATGCAAGCTTCCAAACCGATAGAGATGACTTTAGATCACAGTCGGGATATGTGTTTTGCCTGAATGGAGCAGCGGTGAGCTGGAAGAGTTCCAAGCAAGAGACGGTAGCTGATTCTACAACAGAGGCTGAGTACATTGCTGCAAATGGCGCAGCAAAGGAGGCTGTTTGGATCAGAAAATTTGTTTCTGAACTTGGTGTGGTCCCTAGCATTGCGGATCCAGTGGAGTTGTTCTGTGACAACACTGGGGCGATCGCGCAATCAAAGGAACCAAGATCGCACCAGAAGTCCAAGCACGTGCTCAGGAAGTTTCATCTGATTCGAGATATTATCGATAGAGGAGACGTTCGGATATGCAAGATTCCTACAGATGATAATCTGTCAGACCCGCTTACGAAGCCTCTCACGCAGTGGAAGCATGAAGGGCACACTAGGAGTATGGGCATACGAGATGCGCCAGATTGGCTCTAGTGCAAGTGGGAGACTGTTGGAATAGATGCCCTAGAGGCAATCTAGTTTAGTATGAATTTGTAATTGGCTAGAAATTCATTTATTATTTATTGGATATTTAATATAATGAAGTCCTTAGATTTACAATCGTGTTGTTTATCTTAAATATCCCTAGTCAAGTATAATGATTAAATGGGACAATCATCTATAGACTAGTATGGGGTTGGATTGATATGGAGATATCACGATCCAACACATAGGTGTGCATTACGGAATGTTGCACTGGATTGACCCATTACCGAGAAGGCTACATACACGTTATGTTGAGTCACAAGTGCTTCTCGGGTACAATGGTATTGTCATCCTTAGACTTGAAGTCACTAGATATTCTAGTTGTGGATCATTGTGATCTTGGTAGCGTTAAACGCTACACCGTAACTGGGTAGTTATAAAGGCGTGTACTGGATACAATGAGAAGCAAGCTTAGAGATCGTAGTGGACGTAGAGAGGATTTGCCCCTCCCACATAACGGGAGCAAATATCCAAGGCCACTCGAGGATAGTGCTTATAGAATATCTGGCCAGACTCAAATAAATCAATATATGAGATATTGATGTTATTTGCACGAATAAGGCTATTCCATGGATCGAGAAACTAGGGATTGGATATACGAGTGTGACTTGTATGTCTCGTGTCCAATCCGGATATGGAGGCAAAGGGATGAGACAATTACTTGTACAAGGTTGTCTAGATGACTATTCTATTAGTTGGCTAGAATGGATGTTTTGCTAGAAACCGCTCCATATTAGCAAAGAGTTGCTACCAACTAGATAGAACCTATGGGGTCACACGCTATATAGAGTTGTACTAGATTATGGAATTAATTAATTGGATTAATTAATTAGAAGGATCACTTTGCAAACCCTTGCAAACTTAGTAGGGACTAATTTGCAAGGAAGGGACTAAATTGAATTCTAGTAGGACTAGAATAAGTCCTTTAGGTAGTTAACAAAAGGTTGTTGGACTATATAAAGGACCCTCCTCCTTCCTTCCCTACACACACTTATGCTCTAAAGAGAACATAACAAGAGTAGGAGAGAACAAAGGAGAGAGAGAGCAAGCCACAAAGAGGGACGCCGCCCCTTTGCCGCCGCCCCCTTGTCCCCGACGCCACAAGGGTGCCGAACCCCTTTTGGTGCCTCGTTTTGCGTGATTTCTTCACCCTCCTTTCAATCCGGGCTAGCACCAAGGTGATTGGAGATCTAGGAACAACTCTAGGCGTGGATCAACTATAGAGAACGTGACACTATTCGCGTTTGAAGTCATCAAGGAGAACCCAAAGGTGTGTTTATGATTTCTTACCTTCACTATCGTTATGCATCTAGACTTGTGATCCTTGGAGGGTTTTGCATGGTTGTTTGTTTGATTATGCTTCCGTTGCGCGATCCATGAATCAAAACCCTACAGATATTGGTGTGCATCATGATCCATGTTGTTTGATAACTTGCTGCAGTTTCAATTGGTTATACTATATTTCTACAACAGTGGTTATGCGATCAGAATGTTTAGCTCACTATAATATTTTGCAGGTGTAGATGGTGCTTCCCAGACAGACAGAGCACAGCCACGTGGCAGCCATCCAACACACCTAGATGTGCTCCATATACACCGGATAACTACCCATGCTTATCCACTTGGGGGCTGCGAGACAGGGCCCTCGCGTACCAACCACACGGGACTTGTAGGGATTTAGTGGTTTGGAGGCAAGAGTAAGGCTCGTCACGCGCGAGGGACAACCAAGCTCGCACGCCACCTCTGGTAATTGACTGAGAGGTTTAAGGCTCACGTATTCCATAAATGCGGACAATCTCATAACGGTCTCCGATATATACGGGCAGGTGCGTAACGGTCCCTATATATGCGGTCGAACGTGCCGTTACATGGGCTATCATTGAGCCGCCATTCATGGTGCATTAACCCCCTTACAATGGTCACTTCCCCACTATATATAAGATCGTTAACCCTCCAGGAGACTCCCTTCTGATTCTCTTGGACACCCTAATCTCTCTCAGGTCTCTTGCTAGTCCACTGTCTCACTTTCAAGAGAAGTTGCCTTTGCTTACTCTCTCCCTACTCACACCCTCCATCTCTCTGTGTTCCTGATCTTATTCCCTACTTGAGGTGTACACTTGGATCTCTCTTGAGGATTTCCCTGTACACAGCAGGTTATGACGGACGATTGGACAGTAGATAAGAAGGAATATTCGTTAGATTTGATACTGTTCGAGAATTGTGAATGTGATTTTTGTATTTCTCTATTTGTTATCACTTGTATATAAAATCCACTTTTTAAATTCAGAGTCGCGTTCCGCCTTATCAATTTTATTAAATGAAATCAATCAGTATTTCTCGATATTTTGTATTTGATACATGATCTGGTTGCTCAGAGGGTACCGATTCCGCTGACGAGTTTTTATTTTAGTAATAACGGTGGTCCTCAGATAGTACCGGCTTACAATTGTCACTATTTTCCTAAAATAACCCTCGGAGTTTTGGGGTTACATACATTCTCTAGTTGTGACAACTTGTCAACATAGAGTACACATAACACAATCAAGGGTATTAGTGTATTTTTGTCAAAACTGACGGGTGAAAGTGGCTTTTACCCTTTTTCAGGAAGCTAAAGAAGGATGAATTTGAAGAATGGAGGAGAATTTGAAGGGCTAACATGTCTTTCAGCCCCAGAAATGCCGAAACCAATTCAACCGAAGAGACTGTCTCTAGCCTCACGTGCATGTATGCCACACGTACATCTTTCCCTGTCCCCACACATAAACCCACACCCAACTCACAAGATCCTGCCACGTACCCCAAATCCTTATTTCCCATATCCCATTGTCCACGTGGCGAGATCTCCAGCAACCACTATAAATTCCACTTTCTATAAAATATTACATTCTATTGAAACCCACCCACTGGAACCAGAGAGAGAGGAGTTCAAGAATCGGTGGAAAAGCAAACAAAATGCCACCGCCGGAGAAGTCAAAGGTCCGACCGGTCACCGAGATCTACGGGTTCTCGAACCGCCGTCCCAATGCCGGCGGTGGGTGTTTTTGGGTGGTGTCCAAGAAGGCTCCGCCGGCGACGGCGGCGTCGGCGGAGGTGGAAAGCTTTTACGAGAAACTCATCAGCTTGTATGAGTCCTCTGGGCTGAGCCTCCTGTGAGTTGTTAAACTTCCCATCTTTTTTCTCTTCTTGTTTAAGTCGTTTTTAAGCCCAATAAGCCGAAATGTACCATCAATTCAAGCATGCAAAAGGGGTTTTTTTTTTCTATGCTGTGTGAAGGGCTTTTTATTTGGCTGTATGCTGTGAATCATCTCTTTAACTGTTTCTGTATGGAACAACAAATTTTTGCTGCTCATTTGCAAATTAAAAGATGAAAGTTAGCTTTGGGCTTATATGAAATAATAATGATTAATCCATATTTGATTCTAGCTTGTTTGGGCTTAACTGAGCCCAATAAGCCGAAATGTATCATCAATTCAGCATGCAGAAGGGGCTTTTTTTTTTCTATGCTGTGTGAAGGAATTTTTATTTGGCTGTATGCTGTGTGTAATTCTCTGTTTTTTCATATTAATTAATGATTAATTCATGTTTGATTAAACTTTCACATTTAGCATGCATTGGCTTTAATATGCCAAGTGAAGTTGCCTGTTTTTATCAAATTTGCAACTGATGATGTAAAAGAAAAAAACACTTGATGCTCTGCCTTAATTTTAAGCCTGGTTTAATTCTGGGCTGAACCATTCTCAAAAAAATAATAATAAAGTAATAATAATAATAATAATATAATAATAATAATAATAATAATAATAATAATAATAATAAATAAAAGAAAGGCTGTACTAACTACTAAGACCAATGAGCTGATCAAAATCAATCAAGTCTTTCATAGATAGGGCAAGATTTGGCTATTGCATGATCTGATTCCTGAAAACATAAAGCAAATACTAGGAGTTATGGAAGTGATGGTGGTTTAGCTTGAATGAGCCTTGTTAAGTTACTCTGTTGATTAGCGCGGTGCAGTGTGAATACTTGCTAATTTCAGCAAAATTTTGTGCTTAAACTTAGGATATCAGCCCATTCACAATTATTTTTTTTGCCTTAGTGACACTCCAGAGGTTGAAAGCCTTAGCCCTACATAAAGTGAATGATTTGAATTAAGTTTGTCTAAAAGGTAGGGCAGAGAAATTTCCCTTTATTGAGTTTAAGGACCCATGTGCAATGCAATGTTAAGTAATGTGAAAATGATACATCCCCATGTTTTCCCATTATACAGTTTATGCCTTTAAGTTTAAACTATCACTTGCCTAATTAAAAGACATTCATCTTGTGTAGGTTTAATTTCCGAGAAACAAGATTGGATTTGCATGCATTCTACAAAGAAGTCACCCAACGCGGCGGTCTTCATGAGGTGCCTTAATTTTTTTTCTGTGTTCTATATAATGCGGTTTGAATTTCTGTGCTCTTATGTTTTTTTCCTCTTCGAAGGATGATATTTCATTCTTATAAATGCAATACTGCCTGTCTTCTGGAGAGTTCAGAGAAATTAATTTACTTGTTTATGAAATGCATTTCATGAAAACTTCAATCAGGCATATTTTATTTAGTGAACCTCTTTTCATTCTGTGATCCAAAAGAACTCATTAAGAATTTGGTCTATACGCGTTCAGGTTGCTGCGAAAGATAAATGGGGTGAAATTGCAACTATCATGAACTCAAAGAGCAGTGTGAAGCTGTCAACAAACCAACTTCAAAGGCTTTATGGTATGATCCTTTACCAGTTTGAGCAGATGTACCATTACCGGTTGCCTTCTCCTAGAGCACCCATAAGCCCAGGTACACATTCTCTACTGGTTCTGCTTCTAGTCGTAGTTAAAAGAAGCAAATGTTGTCTATTTATTAGCGTTTCAAATCAAAATGGTTTGAAATTGTAGGTCATCGCTCTGATAAAGAAGATGCGATTGGCTGCTCAGCTGGAAAGCGGAAGGAACATGTCAATTCCCATTCTTCAGTAGATCTTAGAACTTTTAAAAGAAAGTGCGACAGCAAAACCAAGCAACCACCTAAAGAGACGCAGAACAAAAGCGACAATTCTCATTTGTCAACAGTTCTTTGTGGGAGTGAAGGCGATCCAACCTTTAAGAAAAAGTCCGATGAGAAAAATAAGGAAGTTTCAAATGATAAGCAGAAGGAAGGCGGCAGTTCACTTTTGTCAGTAGTCCTTTGTGGCACTCAAGATAGGAATGAAGCTGCTAAAGGGAAGTGTCCCTCAAGTGTTATGAAGGAGTGTGAAAATTCAAACTTGTCTGAGCAACTTCTTACAGGTTTGTGAATTTTTCCTGCTTGGAACTCATGTTGGTTTAAGTGCAACTTCACCTTTGAATTGAGAAGATTTCACTATCTGGTTTTGTTACAGTTATTTTCATCGCTTCTAAAATCGCATGAACAGCATCAGAAAGAGATGAAAAAGGTGTGTTTAACAATATGCTCATTACTTTGAAGCAGGGCCTAGAGGAACACAGGAAGCTGTTGGGCAGGCAGCTAAAAGAAACTCTGATGATACTTTGAAGCAACCTTCGACTCCTGAGAAGGTTGGATGTGGAAGTTCTCAGCTGTCAGATCGCGGTGCCAAAGATGATAATTCTAGCCAGAAGACAACAGGTTCGGCACTTATTACCTGCTTGAGGAATGTTCATGTAACCTAGAAACAAGTTTGACTTCTAACCAGATTTGATTGTAACTGAAAGATACCACACAACATAGCTGCTTTAGGAAGAGGTTCATCGAAATTGCCTGCTTGGAGAATGATTCGAACTACACGATCACATCAATATGCATGTAAAATGAAGAAGAAATAATGCAACCTAGTTCATGTACATAAACTTTTCCTTCTGGATTTGTTGCCCTGCAAAGAGGAAAGCATGTGACATTTACTAGCAATGTGCTTTCATGTTTTATCTATGTTGGAAATGATGACCTTTTTGAAGAATTCAGTTTCTGAAAATTGGTATCCATATGCACTTGGAGTAAAAAATTCACCAAAATGAACAATACTAGGTTTTGTTTGATTTTCATGTAAATGAAAACATAAGAAACATTTTCATGTTCTCTGTTCGGGGTCTTGAGATCCTGATGAGGAAAGTATTATTACCTTTTATCTTCACCCTAATGTTTGCATGACTTCTTCACTTAAGTGCTTGTGATGACTACTGTTAAGAGAGTTGCAGAAGTTGTATGTGGTGCTTGATCAGTTTCACAGAGGGATTATAAATTGTCTGAACCAAATTATGTTCTATTTATGGTTATGAAAGCAGGATCTAAGCAAGAAGAAGAGAAAGCATCTATGCATACTCCTACTCCTAGTGTAGCTAAGGCGGGGCCTGAGTCAGCAGAAAGAGAACCTAAAGAAGCCAATGCAGTGACTCCTGAACAGGCCAAGTCCTTGTCTCATTCAGAACAACAGAAACAAGCTGAGCAGAAGACTACTAAAGAAGCCAAGGCATTGCCCAAGTCACAAGAACAGAAACAAACTATGCAATCTCCTAAAGAAGCCAAAGCAACAGCGCCAGAGGCCGAGAAAGAGAAGCCTGTGTTCCAGACTCCTACAAAAGGCAAGGCATCAAAAAAGTCAGGAGAGAAGGAGAAGAAACCATACGTACAGACGCCGAAGAAAGACAAGGACGTCATTACAAGAGAGAAAGACCCAAATGCTCCGACAAAGCCAAGAACTGGGTATCAATTCTTTCTCAGCTACGAATGCAATCGTCTGAAAATGATTCATGGTGACAAACCGGGAAACCATATCCGTGACATGGCAATACAAGCGTGGAGGAGTCTCTCCTTGGAAGATCGGAAGGTAAAACTATCAACAATCTCTTTGTAAATGTATACTTCGTCCCTCCCAAAATGAGTGTCCTGTTGTCTTTTTGTAATTTTGAAGTGATAATTTGACTAGTAAAACGATATCAAAACTTTCTTCTTTTCACATCGATGTAAAAGTTTCAGTATCGTATGGCTAGTCAAATCATCACCTCCTCAACATGGTCGGAAAAAGACAGAACACTCCGATGTGATGATTTGACTAGTAAAAAATCAAAACTTCTTCTCACATCGATGTGAATAGAACATCAAGTTTCAATATTGTATGGCTAGTCAAATCATCGCCTCCTCAAAACGAGTATTCTGTTGTGCTTTTCCAACCATGTTGAGGAGATGATGATTTGACTAGTCAAACAGTATTAGAACTTCTTCTTTTCACTTCAATGTGAAAAGAACAAAGTTTCGGTATTGTATGGCTTGTCAAATTGTCACCTCAAAATCTGCAAAAAGACAGCAAGACGCTCATTTTGGAACAAAGGGAGTATAGAAGAGCTGTGATGAAGCTAATTGGATTCTGGGTCTAACTATGCAGCCATATCTTGAAGAACATAGAAGAGACAAGGAGAGATTCGACAGAGAAATGATGATGTACAAGGAGCATAAGAACATGCTTTGTTTCCAACCGGAGGTGAATCATCATCCAAGACAAGTTCTCAGCAATTACCCTGCACCTGAGCCTCCAGCGCCTGTTTTTGTACAAAACCCAAGACCAGTAGTGAGCAACTACACAATGCCCATGTCGTATCCGACGGACGGCGATTACCACGTGACTTTGCAACCGTCAGATCTCGAGAAGTACCCATCTTCCATACCGGATGAAGATGCGCTAGAGGTGGCTATTGGGTTGTTGAAGAATACTCGAGTGCAGAATGACATGTTGTTTCAGATGGACTGGGACGGGTACTCTGGATCGCTTGATATGTCTGGTTAGACGACGGCGGCTAAGGTGGTGGTTATACGGCGGCTAAGGTGGTGGTTCTTTCTGTTAAGGGTAAAGAATTTTGTCAGTTTGGTGGTGGTGTAGTTGTTGTCCAGATTTTGTATATGTTGACTTAATGATCTTGGTGCCTAGCCAACAGGGGTTTTGCTTTGTAGGAAGGTTGCACATGATGTTACTGATGTCCAACTTGTTGTTTTTGTTTAAATGTAACTACTCTAATTTTGAAGACATGGGGGATGTGAATGCATGTCTCATAGTTCTTGGTACACATTGTTGGTCTCATACCTTGTTAAGCTCCTTCTCATATTTTGATCCTAAATGTCAAGGTAAAAGAGACTTTCACTCCTTTAAGTTTGACACAACAACACCTTCACCCCTTTCATTTATGGAAGCACACTCTCATTGAAATGTGGAAGTAGTACCCATGAGCTGCTCAAAACTCTCCTGCATTGTGAGTGAGAAACTCAGGCAGAAAAGAGAATGCAGAGTGAGGCATGAGTTTGCCCAAAACTCTCCTCTATTGTTGTGAGAAAATCAGGCAGAAAAGAGAATGAGAGTAAGGCCTTGGTCGGTGGCCCGGGTTCAACTCCTGCCCTCTCCATTAGTGATAGCTTTTACTATGTTCTTGACCCCAGAAAAAAGTGTTAGTATTTCCACCCCTTCTCTTTGGGAAAAGACAGTTTTACTCATTTGGTATGCTAAATTTTAGGACACTTGCACCCTAAATTGTGTACCAAAATTACTCTTAAAGATGGATCCTTACACCCAAATTAAGGACGTCACGGTCAGGGGCGAATTCAGAATTTCACGACAGTAGGGGCTAAATTAGGAAAAAAATAATAACATAAGGATACATTTTAATTTTTGTACTATTGAGTAGGGATTATATTGTAATTTTGTGGGGGCTAAACTGAAACAATTTTAAAAAAAGAAAGGCAACATTTCAACTTTTGAAAATTAAGCCAGTGTCTATGTAGATCCGCCCCTAGTCACGGTTGGGAGTGTATCATCTCGCAAACTGAAAAGGGCAAAAGTGTCATGATTAAACTTTGAGTTGGTGAAAACCTTTTTTACTCTTCCCAAACTGAAAGCGATGAAACTATAATCGTGAGGGCTAAAGTGCCTTTTATCTTAAATTATACTTTATGCGTTTCACATCTCTATTCCCCTATTGACTTTTTAGGTCAGTTTGACCCGACAATTTAGTTCGTAAAACGATGCAAGAATTTGATAATTCTTTAATGGTGCCGTAGAGGAAAGTTTACTCTACAACACGATGAAAAAGTTTATCAAAATGTTGCATTTGGTACCCATAATTTCAGTTGTAACATTTATGGTACCATACCTCCAATTTGTTCCCACGTTGCAAATTTCCGTTAACTTTCATCAATATGCCTGATGAAAAATGTTAGTGCATGTTTGGCATCTCTGTTTTTAATCAACTTTGATTAAAAACATGATTATTTTTTTAAATTCATTTGGTATGCATGTTTTTCTGTTTGTTTAAAAACAATAACATTCTGAAAAACAACTGTTTAAAAAAACAGCAAATGTGGTATTTTTTTGGTATTTTTTTCATAATATTGGTGTTTAAAGACATTTCAACTATGATTAGATGCAACAAATATCAAATATATGTCGGTATTGTACGTAAAAATAATTTTAAGCAAATTAACATTTTTGCAAACTAACATTGAAATTTATTAATGTTGTCAAATGTATTTTTAATTTTAAACGTGGTTTTAAACGGATACCAAACAGTTTTTTGATTATGTTGTGTTTTTCGATTTTTTTTCCACTGTTTTTCTTGTTTTTAAACGGATACCAAACAAGCTGCCTTTCACTCTTTCACTCTTACCCCCAAAAGTTTATAAAATTACAATTTTTACCCACAAGTCGTGCTTTACTCCTGTTAATCCTTTCTTTTTAATTGGCTAACGAACTAACTGCAGAACAAAAGAAGAAGATATCGCCTGTGTACCGACTGCGGATAGAATTCAGTGGTGCTCTGTTCTCTTCAGATGACCTTCACCATCGCCGCCCCACCATCAGCCACCACCAATCCAACGGCCTCCGCCTCTCCACTCTCCCCAAAACACCACCAAACACCAACCCCACCCAATCCAAACCACACCCAAAACTCAATCCTAAACATCTTGAACACCAAGTGTGCCAACTCTCTTCACCACCTCAAGCAAGCCCACGCTCTAATACTCAAAACCCACCACATCCACAACCACTACATATCCGGAACACTAATCAAACGCTACGCCAACCCGAGTTTCGCCGCCTTGGACTCTGCACTCCAGGTGTTTGATAAAGTGCCTCAACCAAATGTCTTCGTTTGGAATGCTATTATCAGAGGGTTTGTTGATAACAAACAGAGCTTTCAAGGTATATGCTTCTACATGAATATGGTGGTGTGTGGAGAATCTAAGCCGAATAAGTACACGTACCCGCCGCTGATCAAAGCGTGTACTGTGCTAAAAGATGTTGGAATTGGGTTGCAAATACATGGGCAGTTGGTGAAACATGGATTGGGAAGAGACGGGCATATAAAGAGTTCTGTGATTACGATGTATGCGTCGTTTGGGAAGGTGGTGGAGGCTCGGAACATGTTTGATGATGGTTTGGAAGAGTCGGATGTTGTGTGTTGGAATGCTATGATTGACGGGTACATGAAGTGCGGTAATGTGGAAGAAGCTTGTAAGTTATTCGATAACGCGCCTGGGAAGAGTATTGGTACTTGGAACGCGGTGGTGACGGGTTTAGCCAGGCATGGGAGGATTGAAGAAGCTAGAGAAATGTTTGATAAAATGCCGGAGAAGGATGATATATCGTGGAGTTCGATGATTGATGGTTACAACAAAGAAGGGTATTTCAAGGAGGCATTGGAGATATTCCGGCAAATGCAGAGGGAGAAAGTTAAGCCGGGAAAATTCGTCCTTTCCAGTGTGCTTTCTGGATGTGCTAATCTTGGAGCGCTTGATCAAGGAAGATGGATACACTCGTACATTCAGAGGAATTCAATTCCATTGGATGCTGTTTTGGGTTCTTCCTTACTCGATATGTACGCACAATGTGGGCGTATCGACTTGGCATTGGATGTCTTTGAGAACATGAAACATACAGAAGTATTCTCTTGGAATGCAATGATTGGAGGACTCGCTATACATGGTCATGCAAATGATGCAATGAAGCTTCTTTCCAAGATGCAGAGCCAGAATGTCAAGCCAAACGATATCACCTTCGTGGGTATCTTAAATGCTTGTGCTCATGCTGGTTTGGTCGACGAAGGGTTGAAGTTTCTGCATTCTATGAAAGTAGTATATGGAGTTGAGCCTACGGTAGAGCACTATGGTTGTGTGGTTGACCTCCTAGGAAGAGCAGGGCTTTTAACTGAAGCATGGGAACTAATTCACTCAATGCCCATGGAACCAAATGCTGCTGTTTGGGGTGCACTTTTAGGTGCTTGCAAGAAACATGGAAATGCTGACATAGGCGAGACAGTTGGGAACATTTTGCTCGATCTAGAACCTCAAAATGGTGGTCGCTACGCGTTATTATCCAACATCTACGCCAAAGCAGGAAGGTGGGGAGATGTTGCAAAACTAAGGAAACTAATGAAAGAAAGAGGGGTGAAAACATGTACAGGAAGAAGCATGATTGATCTAAATGGGACTATTCACGAGTTCAAGATTGGAGATGGGTCTCACCCGCAGATGCATCTGATCTACTTGATGTTGGAGAGTGTTATGGAGGAGGTGAAATTGGGAGGCTATTTGCCAAACACATCGCAGGTTTTGAATGATAGTATTAGTGAAGAAGAAAAGGAAAGTGAACTTAGGTATCATAGTGAAAAGCTGGCTATAGCGTTTGGGCTGCTGAATACAAAGCCAGGTGTGACCATCCGTGTTGTGAAGAATCTGAGAATCTGTGATGATTGCCATGCTGCTGTAAAGGTTATTTCGAAGATATATGGGAGGGAGATAATCATGAGGGATAGAGTGAGATATCATCATTTCAGAGATGGAAGTTGCTCCTGCTTGGATTTTTGGTAGTTTCATGGATAAGAAGAAAAATCTCAAGACCTTGTTGAAGTCGTCGTCTGTGTGAACTGTAAGTAGATATCTTATAAAGCGTAAACTGGCTTCCTAATCTCGTTTGCATTAGGCTTCCACGGGCTGAATGCAGACAAGTTCTTTTGTTATCATCATGTTATTCCTTATAATGATGCAATGTTCCAACTTTGAGGAAATTCTGAATTGGTTCCAAATTACTCATTTCAATGCAGATTGTTATTTTAAATGAAAACACCTCATTATATACCCTAGTTGTTGTTTCATGCTAAAGACCTGCCATTCTCAGAAGAAATGAAACATATTTCCCATAAGTACGTGTTATGGTTCATTAACCTGATTCTTGGTACCCTCAGTTATTTCATTTCATCCAAATGCTCAAATTTCAGGCTGCTTCTCTTCCATTTAATGCCTCACATAAGTCCATAGATGTAAATGGATACCAGTAATTTAGAACTATCTAGGTAAGTTCCATTTACACTTTGCGAAAACTTAAAACAGCCGTGCATCAGCAGGTCCAATTATTCACTAGAGTTACTTCCATATTTGAACCTAGCGAAGAAACCAAGGTTCTTATTTCACAGGGTTTGAACACAGACACTTGAGCTACTAGCTACACACTTCTTACATGTTATGTGCTAGAAGCTACACACTTCTGTGCAGAGAATCATTGGATAATTTAGTTGCATTGTAACTTAAAATTTTGTTTGGTATGGACTGAAATCATATAATATAATATTGATCAATTTGATAAAATTTTAAGTATTTTGGATCAACTACTTTGATAGACTCACTTATAAGCTCAAAACGCATAAAAATGTATCCTTTGTGAGATTTTCATCTGCCAAATTCTCAATTTTGGAGATTCTTCAATTACCTTGCATTTAATTGACAAACTTTCACGTAGAAAAATTATGCATTGCCAAATGAAATTGACTGAAAACACAATATTTTCATCCCATGTGGATTAAAATTTGGGATGCCAAACAGGCACTTAGTATGTGCTTAAACGGAAAACGGATCAAATTACTTCTAGCACATCTTACATGTTATGTGCTACAAGCTACACATTTCTGTTTCTGTCATCATCAGTGTTGTTATTTCCATATCCATCTGCTCCAATATCTGCATTGGCATCAGCATTTGGCTCCTACCTGACTAAGGGGATTCTCATATGTGCTTGACTTTCCAGGATTAGCCCTCGGAGTAGTACCAGTTGCAACACTGTTGGTATGTTCTCCATCTAAATTTTGGTTAGTTTTTGCATCTCTTTGAGCTGGTTATTCACTTTTCTCTTTCTTACCTTCCTCTAAAACCAAACTTCTTCCATTAGATTGAAGATAACAGAAGACTGATATGATTATGTCATGTACGAGTCATGTCTTCATTCTATCTGTACTAACACGGAGCTAGAATCAATGTTAGGAATATCTGAAAAGGGAAAGATTTCCTCAACTAAGATGAACTAATAAAGGAAGTTACCAACATACCTGATGCCTTCTTTTGTATATATTGACTTGATCGCTCCTTCTTGGCCTAATTGGTAGCCAGATCTCTTTCTGAAAGTGGCAGCCAAGTTTTAGCGCTTGGATCGCTTAGATCTTAACTTTGCTAAAAATATTTAGTTCTCTCACTATTTACTATGGTAATCGTGATCATTGAAGGGCTGATCTTTCTTGGGGAGTGGCTGCCAAGATTTAGCACTTAGATCATGGTTAAACTGTGCTAAAAATATTTAGTTTTTCACTATTTTTACTGTGGTAATTGTGGTCATTGGTAGCTGCCACGATTTAGCACTTCGAACATGGTTAATCTGTGCTCAAGATATTTACTTTCCTTACAATTTACTGGTAATGCGTAATGGTATTAGGTGATAACCATTTGTAATTAATGAACTTAGAAATTTCTAGTTTCTTCTGGGCTCACTCAGAGGGTGAAGGGAACTTAGATAAGTAGTTATTTCTAACTATAAATCATGGGCACTCCAGAACAGGCACCATACCTTTGTCCGACAATACACCGAAACTTGCAGACAGAGCAAAATTTGTGTCAATCGTGCCTCCAGATATGTTAATCTATCTTTTACTCTTTTACTCTTGTTGATAGATGAACGGGGATATGTCCCAGGACAGTGTATTTTGCAATTTATACCCCTTGTCTTTTGAGAGCTAACAGTGAACAACTGAACTTGCTTATATGTGGATGCATTAAGTTCAAACTTAAGACATGATGTGGGTACTAAATGCTAACTGAGCACCACCTTGCCCTCTATAACCATCCAGTTACTATCTTGAACAATCAACTCAGGATTGCAACTTTCAACAGTTGTAGGATTGCTTCTGTTTGATCAGTTCAAGTTATCTGAACATTTAACTTATCCAAACTAAAAACAGAAGATACCAATGAACACTTCACAAGACGTAGAAATTTGAATTTCCATAAAACATGAAACAATAATCTCCCTTGCCAAAACAGTAAATTTATGTACCTGCAGCATTTCCGAATGCTGTGTCTGCATGATCCTTCACTCTGATAAGGGAATGTACATGGTAAAAAGCCTTGTTGGCATCTACAAATATACACCTGGGTGTTTGGGTGGCCTCGGAAGAGGTAATAACTGGTGTCCAAGATCATGCCAGAGGAGGATTCATGAATCAGGAACTCTTTTTTTTACTTCCAATTGGCCTGCACTTGTGGTCTTCCTGTTTTTATTTCCACAAGTTCACAAGGATAAAATTTGAAACTGCGGTAAATTTACAGAATTTCCACTTTCAGTTACTGAAATCCAGAATACTGAGACTATCTCTGCTTCGTCCACATAACAAGGCCAAGAACAGAACAATTATGTGAAGTGTGAACTCTTAAGCCTTAAAATAATTTCCTCTAATTACAAGCATATTGTTTATGAAATGCTAAGTATTTTGGATAACACTAAAAATTACATGTATATCTCTAGATATGTGTGCAGGCCAAGAAAATCATCGGCGACTTGAGTTCTAGAAGCCTGCATTGAATTTTAATTATTGTAATGCTGTTGTTGATGATTTTATCTCTTTCTTTATGCAACTGCAAGCAAGGGATGGATTACTAACCAAGGCACGCACGCACTCGTGTGGACTTGTCTTCTATTGGTCGAATGATGCAGGGTTTGGTCAATCATTTAGGGTTTTATATAATCTGCTTAGTCATGTGGAGGACCATGTTAGTCCCCTACAAACCAAGCAAAGAAATGGCGTAATCATATTTAAACAATCTTTGAACAAACTCAAAATCAGACGAGATAATGTGGAGATGAATCATGTGTTTTAGTCTATTTTAAACCTCAGGATCTATTATTATAACATTACATGACAGCGCAAAACGCGCTGATTCCACCAAATCCCATGTTCATCTTATCTCATGTTCTGAATATTGATTATTCCTAAAGTGTTCTATAGCCGTCACCTCTGTTTCCATTCATTAGAAAGAACTCTGGTGAACATGGGAGTCAACATTTATAAATTCAAAAGTGCTGTTGTTGTTGAGACTAAATTCTAGATACCATAAGTGATCTTTGTGGATTAATGAAGTCCCAATAAAAGCATCTCTGTAAGCTGAAAATAATGCCCAAAATCTGAAATAGATTGAAATATATCAGAGAACAAGTATAATTTTCTGAATTGAGAGCTGTAATTGTAGAATGAAGAAAGGATTCATGCACTTTTGGAAGCTAAACATACGGGTTCCAGACATGTCGTACTTCTTCCTCTGTAGTACAACGGAACCTTAAAATCAAGAAAAGGCACCAAACCTATATCATCTCATGTCAATGCTGAAGGAAACATGCACAACTGTTAAATTTCTCATGTAGTAAAGAGGGGATCATCACTCTGGGCCGACATAGTAAATCTTATTTGCTGAGCAGAAAGGTTTAAATAAGGGATTCATGGTATACAATTTTTCTGGGTTAAAATAATTATGTGTCATGTTTGCCCAGTGAATGTCAACTTCCATCTGGGATAACTTAGAAAACTATAGGCCACTTTCAACCATAACTGTGATTCCAGGAAAAGTATTCATTGCTCTTGGAGTTGCTGACCTGACACTCGCCAAAACATCAGACTGCAAGTGTGTGTGGAGTCCACACAAATCTTACAGTCCCATTGCTATGGAGAGCACTACGTCAGCAGCTTCAAGAACAGTGAAAAATCTTGTGATTTTCTAGTACATGTACTCCTTCATTTATGATGTTGGGTGGGTGAATTTGAGAGAGAGGGAGTTGCTGTCTTGGCAATCTCAAAGTATCAGAACTGGAAGTGTATGTAGAGCCCACATAAATCTTTTGATTGTAATGCTATGGAGAGCACTAAGTCAGCAGTTCTAAGAGGCTGAAAAATCTTGTGGTTTTGTAGTACATGTACTCCTTCATTGATGATCTAGGGTGGGTGAATTTTGAGAGAGAGGTTGAGGGAGTTTCTAGAAGAGTAGTAATTGTTTAGTAATTCAGACTGACCCTTGCATTTTGACAATGAGGCATGTCTGATGCTGGGAGGCAAAGATCTCTGGCATGTTACAACTAGCTGATAAGAGGTTGTATTCTTTACCCTAAATCCACAATTTATGGAGGATTAAGCCTTCTCTTCGAAACAAGGATTAAATCATCGAGATCATCCATGTTTGACTTAAGCATGTTTCTGATTTTTATATATCTCATCTTTCTCAATTATTAAACATGATCTTCCAAGTACTGACAATGTTTGATTTGATTTTAACATGGCCACTTGTTCTGAAGACATGTTTATGTTACCCCAGTATGTGTCCACTTCATGTAGATTTATGTTTATTTTTTTCTTTTGTTTTTTTGGCACATTTACTCCATGTAGATTTAGTACCTACTTGCTTCAGAAATGAAAAAAATGGCAGAACACTAAAAAATTTGTGTAATTCAGATCTTGTTGCTGCTTCATGGAGCCGAATTTTCCGGGCAATCCAAGGTTTAATTAATTTGTGCGCTTTTCAACTGGATTAGCTGAACCCATGTGCTCGATTAATTTACTTAATTTGCAAGTCATCTGGTGGAAGTTCAGTAATCGGAATGTGTGCATATGAAGGTGCTTTCACGCTTTAGTTGCTGCATTAACCATTCATTTGTTTCCTTGTAATTTGTAGTTTTGTAATGAACTCGCCGTAGTTGAATTTTAGCTCAAAATACGTTTGTTGAGTAAACAATCATGGTTTGATCTGGGCCGGCAACTTTATGACATGATTATTCAGGTTGAACTTCGAGGCAGCACTTGCCGTTATTAAAATCTTAATTCAATTAGTTTGTACTCCTTATCAGGGGCGGAGTTAGAATGTTACTGAGGTGTCACGTGTTATCTTTGAGTTTTGACAGTAGTCTCACTGTTATCTCCAATTATGAGAGGTTTCTCAAATATTACAATTTTACTAACTACACAAGTGCTCTGAAATATCCTTAGATCCTTACACTAGCTCTGAAATATCCTTAGATCCTTACACTAGCGCCCCATGTGAGTGTTATCAGGAGTGAAGGGTGGCACATGTCACCCCTCAATGTCGGCATTTCCGACAGATATCCCTAATTTTGAGAGGTTTTTCAGTAGAGCCATTTTATTAACTACAAAATTGTCATGAATGTCACCTAAATATTACCTTTGTTCCTCAATTGTTATTTATCTGCTGCTCTCACATTGCTCTTTATAAAAAGATACAGTAAAAAAAACTTATGTAGACATTTTCAATATCGAGTAGACAAGCATTAGTATGAAATAATTGGCGCTGACATTTTCAGTGTAAAAAAGACATGCATCAGTATGAGATAACGAGTGCAAAGCCGAGGAGGCATGATAAGTGGTGTAGACATTTCTAACATGACATGCACTAATACGGATGTGTGAGTGATAGTTATACCGAAATGTACTATCATTTTTTCATAGTACTCTTAACATAGAACTAGATGAAAACTCAAGGTCTCATACATTCATCAAGATATATCTTGTACTTTTCATTGTGGAGAGATGATTTGTGCAAATATTTTCAGTGCCGAGGAGACATGCACTAGTATTAGATACCTCAGGCATTCACAGCATCATAAGACATATATTAGTACGAGATAATTGGTACTGATGTTTCCAGTGTTGAAGAGACATGATAAAAAGTGCAAATATTTTAAATGTGGAGGAGACACGCACAAGTACGGGTGTCCGAGTGATGAGTTGTACCAAAATGTACTATGGTTGGTTTTCATAGTACTCTTAGGCTCTTAGCATAGAACTAGATGAAAACTCATGCTAGTCTCGTAACATTCATCAAGATATTTCTTGTACTTTTCATTGGGGTGAGATGGGCAATGTGGCTTAAACCTCTCCACAACAAACTTGACCCCCTCTTTATATAAGAAAACAAAACAAAATAGGGCCCGGGCCGGGTCGGGCCAGCCAGCAAGCATCATTTTTGACAGGGAGTGCCATGAAAACAACCCACATGTGCTTCCCTCTCTCCTATTTTTGTGGCATCACCAACTAATCATTGCCCAACACACAAACAAATTAGACTGGCCCCACCAAACCAGCCAATTAGTGGATGCCAACTCCACCTTTTTATCCAATAACACCACACCACCATCATCTAACCATTTCTTAGGGAGTCTTAAACAAGTTTAATACTAGATTAATCATGCTACTACTAACTCTTCTGCATAATGGCATTGCAAATTTGCAATACACGGCACTGAGACATCAATGTTTTCCTCTCATATATAGTAATAAAACCATTGATTTGGTACAAGCTTTGTTTGGATAAAATTGATTAGAATTTCTCTTACTAAGTTAGTTAGGGTTTGTTTCGAGATTTGTTTTAATATCTCTCAACATGTTCATCTGAAAGAAACTAATTCAAGACGCTTGAGAGCATTCTCAAGAAAATAGTTGAAATATCCACTCGAAAACTATTGATATGTGGAACAACTGTTGAGTGGACAGATTGTTGAACTAATTACTTGGGAAAACATTTCTTTGGTGTTTAGTGGGCAGGACGTTGTACTTGTATTTTTTGATATGGGTTCTCTTCCATTGGGCAAAGAGCATGACAGTGTTCATAATGAGTATTTTCAAAATATTCGAACGCATGAACACCTATAAGCGATGGGCTATGGGGCACTGTTGGTGCATTAGAGCTCCCAACTCATGCCAGTAGGTCTCTTCTGACATGACTGTCTTTTAAGAGCTCTTGCATTTCTACGAAAGAAGTTATGACAAAAATACTACGGCACTACTATTTTCTCTTAGTGGAGTCCTATGTTATTGCTGTGACAAATTGATTCATTTCCAAGTGACGTAAAGCAAAATAATAGTAGTAGTAATTCGTATCGCCCACCAAATTGATCCTTACTTAGTCTTTAAACAAGCCTATAATATTACTTGTCAACAAATGAAGGGTTTAAGTTGACCTAATCACTTTTCTTGAGGTTTATAATATCTTTCAAACCAAGTTAAGATGATGTTGATTCAGCAGCCAACATGCCTTTTAGGACAAACACCGCCATCATTTGTGACAAAGATGGATCTAGGGGTTTTGGATTTGATTTCTATTTCATTTTGTATCTACAGTATACTACGATAGTTGAAATTTAACTCCAACTGTACGGTAACTTTGACAAAATAACTCAGTCCGACTCCAACTTTGATGAAACATTTTGGTTCAATAAAAAAAAAGTGTAAAGGACACTTTCACCCATCTAGTTTTATTGAAGGACACTTTGACCCCTTCTAGTTTGAGAAAGGACACTTTGACCCCTTTAGTGTGCCGAAGTTCAAAAAATTTACACCCTATATTATTACACCGATAGTCTGGAATTTGGAAAAGTCTGTAAAAATAATTTTTGAGACAAATTTGCCCTCATGTTACGAAAATTGTAGGCATTACCTAATGGTATATTAGACTTTTTGCATGATATGGAGGTCGAATTGGTCTCTAATTTTTTTCTGTGACGGATCCCACTCTCAGACTAAGGGCGTCACAGTCAGAGAGTGTAAATTACTTGAGCTCGGCACACTGAAGGGGTGAAAGTGTCCTTTTCAAAACTTGAGGGGTGAAAGTGTCCTTCAATGAAAGTGGAGAGGGTGAAAGTGTCTTTTACCCATAAAAAAGAGCTTTTTTCGGAGAGCAACAACTACTATGTGACTATGGGTCAGTTTGGCAAAGTGGTTTTTTTTGGGTTTTTGGTTTTTAAACCAAACTAGGGGATTGCCCGTGCCCGAGGGCACTACCCCAAAAACACGTTTTCACCTATTGTAATGTCATAAATAAAATGGATATTTTCATCTACAAACTTGAGCAGAAAATGAAGACAACATAAATAATTATAGTAAATTATCAGGAACAAAGGAAGTCATTTTTTTATAATTATGATAAAAGGAGTGGAAAAGTTAAGTGGGAAGTTGAGTAGTGGGTAGTTAAGTGGGTGGTATGTGAGATCTAAGGGTTAGGGTTAATTTAATCTAACGGTCTAAAAGACATTTTAAAGTCAACCGTCCTAATTTATAATATAGATGGTTTGTTTAAAGTGTTTGTTTTGACTAGTTTAAAAATTAGATTTTAAACCAGTTTTTTTCAACATTTGCCTTGGTGAGAAAAACCAACTTTTTGTGGTTTTTTCTTTGGTTTATCTCTATGAGACTCAAAGGCGATATTATCCTCACACGGTAGTCGTATTAAAATGGAAATTGTCTGTCATTTTGGTAGTTCTTTGACACTTTACCGCTGGTAGTTTTTTCTATACTTCCTTCATAAGTTTTTTCCACAAAACTCATTTCACACTTTTATGTGATATTATTTAGGGTCAACTATGTTTGTTGTGTTCTTATTATTTAGGGTCAACTATTTTTTTGTGTTATTTTCCTAGTTGATTAAATTTATGCTATCTGTTAAACAATGTTGCATTGAAAGAGTTATACATGGGTTTATATAATCTGGTCGCTCTTTGACTTTTTAGTCATCGAGATAATGAAAAATATTGCACGAATATTTTTCCATACTTTTGCCATAATTTGTTTTTACAAAAAAAATCAATTCTCGAATATTTCGGACGATATCTTTTATATGCGATCTTCTTATTATTTAGGATTAATCATTTTGTGGTGTTATTTCCTTAGATTATTATTTTTTTGTTGTCCGTTACTCAACGTGACATCAAGTGTGACTGAAATTTCTTGAAATTGTCAACCTTTTGTTGAATTTAAGTAAAAAAATTGGTTTTTTGGATGTCATGATAGTGTTAATTTGT
This sequence comes from Linanthus parryae, assembly GCA_023055425.1. NCBI lineage: Eukaryota > Viridiplantae > Streptophyta > Magnoliopsida > Ericales > Polemoniaceae > Linanthus > Linanthus parryae. The sequence goes on from JALGPY010000002.1 coordinate 9,838,150, forward strand.
TCTTCAATTTGTTACTTTCATGAAATCGTTGAATCTCATGAAATCGTGAACTTTTTTACATTGCATTTGTTCGTTTTGAATCTGTAAAAGAAAAATAAGTGAAGGGTATATTTGTCATTTAATCTAAATCATCTAGTTTAAAAACCACGACCAAACACATTTCTCCAGTTTTTAATCTAGTTTAAAAACTACCACCAAACACACTGGTTTAAACAGGATCTCTAAAAAAAACCAATTTATTTCCACCACAATCTAAAAACCTGTTTTTCCACCAAAAACCATTCTACCAAACTCACCCTATGCCAACGAATTTTCTCCATTTTTGGAGAGGTTGATCTCTAAACTGATTCAAATCTAAACGACAACGCAATGACTTTAGCATGAATTATTGTTAAGTGACTCACCTCGAGTCGTTCAACTCATATTCAGCCAAGAAACCATTCATGTTCCTTTTGTGTCCTATGTATTGGAGGTCGGCTGGGAGGAGAGGGATGGCGGTTGGGCCGGGTTGGCGGCCCGGTGGGGGAGGGGCCAGGCCGGCTCTGATTAAGACTTTTGAGTTTTGAATTAGCATAACCCAACAATGTCAATACTGTTCGGCAAGGCTATGATACTGAGGAAGTTCAATGACTTTGGCGAAATGTTAATACAATGATTTTATTGTACCCGTATTTCCTAAATATGTCTGATTTTTTCGTACAAGGCATACACATTGCAAGTTGTAAATTCTACTAACAAAACAATATCACAAGAAATAAGTGAAACTCATTCAGAATATCCTAGTAAAATTCAGTACAAAGAGTATCTTGAAAAAAAAATCAATTCCCTCAAAAGAAATATCAATGAAAGTTCTTACTTTCGTTCAGCGAAAATATCCCATCAAAATACAAACAACCATAAGCTTGCACAAAATGTGACTCTGTGTGATGTTTTGAAACTTTCTTTTGTTGCTCAAAGAAACAAAAATTCGGGAAAGATTATTAGTGTACAAATGAGTCGGTTATTAGTTCTCTGAGTGTTGAATAAGCTTAACCAGCGTTTGCTAACACGTAACTCTTCCTTATATCAAAATTGAACCCGGTCTCCACTTTCAACACACTTGTTTAAATCCCAACGTAGAAAGAGGACATGTTTGGTAATTGGTATCAACTAATTTAAAACTCTAAAAGTATATAAAAAACGGCCGAAAATAAGGTGCCTAAAATTCAACTATACTGAATAATATCAAAATATATTGGTTTGAGCATCGATCTATTTATGAGTATAATACAAATTTGATCAATTTCGCAAAATCTAGAATATTGCTTATAGATGGAACTCTTATCATACCGAAGCAAAAAATACATTAAATTATTTCTATGAGATTTTAGCTACAAAATCGTCAATTTATTTTATTTTGAGAGTTCAAAATCTTTAACTTTTAGATTGTGCAATTGCACTGAAATAATTTTTACCTGTAGCTGAAAATTTCGGATACTACCAAATAAAATTGGTTGAAAACACAGTATTTTTTTTCAAGTAGATTACATTTTGGAGTTGACGTGACCAATTCAAGGGGCCAGTTCAGGCTTGAAACCGGCGTTCGCACTGAAATGAGCCAAATTGGCCGAGCCTGACCCCCTCTAACACCCGGATCGGCCTAGCCCCCTACCCCGGTGTGGTTCGACTTGTACATAAAGGATCCGGACCGGTTCTCCACCCCCTCCCCTCCCAGAAAAAGACGGCACTTATCATATAAAATTATATATATAATATTAAAAATATATTTATAACATATATTGGCTAAGTCCCCAACCCCGTCAACCCCTAACTACACGAGTCTAGCGTTCGGGACCTTTGGGGTCCAAGATTTCCAACCTCTAAACCCAGCCCGTCCACCCCAACTCGACCCCAGCTCATGGTGGCAATATGGGTCGACCCGAGTGCCAAATTGGCATGGCCCGCGCCGACCCGTTCATAACACGACCCTAACACGACCCACTCCACCCTTCGACACGGCACGACCGGGTCACGTTCCTCCCGAAGACAACATAGTCCGGCCCCTGGTCGTGCACGACCCCCACAAAATGGATGAGGCACGCTCGACCCGGCACAACCTTACTCGTCTTACCTCTGTGCACGACCCGCCCCCAGCTCACCTAGCCCCGGCACGGCCTGGCCCGGCCTGCTTGCAACTTGAACCCCTGCCCGACCCCGTCTCTCATAGCCCCGTCCAACTCAGCCTGGCCCGCACTGTTGACACTTTGAGGATCAATTCCAAAGACAAGAACAAGATTAGTAATTCTTATGTTCTCTCTGAATCTTCAACCTTTTTAGTTTACCTCTATTCAATGAATCACTTTTATTTGGTGATTTGATTAGTAAAACGATGCAAGAATTTAATAATCTTTGTACGATGTTGTAAAGTAACTTCACTCTACAACACCATCAAAAAATTGTTAAAAGTTTGCATGTTTTGCTATCCAAATCACTGGGTCAAAGAGACCCGATTACGAAAGAACAAGTCAAAATATGAAGATTCAGAGAGAACGCAGGAAGTACTGGTACTATTTATTTATGAAGAAATTGTTTACTTGTCTCCATAAAGAAAAAGGGTAAAAGACACTTTTCACCCTTATAATTTGGTAAAAACCCACTTTGCACCCTTTTCACTAACAGCCCCTAACGTCCATACTAAAAAGACGACACTACCTCTAATATTGAAGTAAAATTGCACCACTATAGAAGGCATTTATTCTCCTCGTCTTCGTTTTGTCTTCTCCATCTGTATAGAGAAACCCTAGCCGCCACCCATTCGGGAGAAACCATTATCACCATCTCTCCCTCACACAATGGAGGAAGCCACAACAGCGGCCTCAAACAGCAGCGCCGGCGAACCAAATGGAATAGCGGGATCGGGTTTTGCCAGGAGAGGCACTACCCTGAGCCTAAGGAGTTGCTCAAATGTCGAATTTTGGCGCCTCCGTATCTATCTTCTTCTCTGTTGCCTCCTCTTATTCTGTATCTCTCTTCTCCTCTTCTTCTTCATAGGAGAAGTACCAAGAAACAGTGGGTTGGGCTTCGATTGGAGGCTTTCCACCATGGGTACTGCCATCGACGAAGGGCTCGGGGAGGAGTGACGGCACATCTGATGTCCATGAACCATCCGGGCTTTCTCCCCACCGGTATGCTGTTTGAGAAGATCAAGTTTAATTGTCCCGGCAGTCAAGGGTCTAATGAGTTTCTGTCCCTCCTAGGATCGGTGGATGGGGTGGAGCAGCCAGTTGGGGAATCGTGCTGGAAGGGGAGGTTGAGGAGGTTTGACCCGGATTTCAAGCTAGAGTTCAACCCACAAGCTATATTGGTGGAAGGAATCTGCTTTCCGATATAATGTCTCTAATTTGAGTGTTAATCTATGGAATACTTGCCTTGTCAAATTTGTCTTGGGCAAAAATCTCCCATTCTTCTTTAGGAAGAACTCAATTAATTATTGTGGTCTTCTTAGTCAATTTTGAAGATATTTTGATGACATTCATATATGTTGGTGCTGCAGTAGCAGCTTAGTTTATCAAATTATTGGTTCAATTCCTATTTTGAATTATGTCTTAGGGGGCTGAATAAGTGTTACGTTGTGAATGATCCAAGTATTAATTATTTCATCAAGATTAGTTTGGTCTAATTTATGAGTATTATTATGAATAATAATAATATTCATAAATTTTGAGTCTAACAAATACACAAGGGCAATTTGGTCCGAAAAATACTATCACCTATTTTTCTAACGGAACTTGACAGAAGGGTGCGAAGTGTCCTAGCTGTTTTCCGTTTTAAGGGTGCAAAGTGGATTTTTCCAAACGTCAGGGGTACACTGTATTTTTACCAAATTAGAGGGGTGGAAAGTGTCTTTTGCCCAAAGAAAAATGGATTTACTTCACATGGACGGAGAGGGAAAGGAGGGGCAGTGAATAAAATGTGAATGAAGAAGGAACGCGTGGTTCCCTCTCATTCCTCCTCCTCCTACTTCTACTTCTCCCTCTCTTATAATTAAAGTCCCGTCTCTCCTTCCCCAACCTCCTCTTCCTCTGTAAACTCCACCACCTCTCCTCTCTCTGTATCATCTTTACACACACAACACATACACCACCACCACCAATACACACACATCCTTCAGTCTATCTTTTGCATCCTCAACAAGCTTCAATCAATTCAAGCCAGTAAGGTAATCAATCAACATAAACCTGTTCAGATTTCATTTCATTGCCTCCTCTTATATGCATTAGATTTGCTTCATCTGATAATTATTATTTTTTTCCGATAACGGTGTTTCTTCTGTTTTATGTATGCAGCGATCCAACTTACGGATAATAGAAGAAATTACTTCGAGCAAAAGAGAACAGAGGAATTGAAATCTCACCTTCTGATCCTCCAATGTCAACATCTTCGTCGTCGTCTTCAATGTCGAATCCCGACGCTAACAACAACCACTCGATCCGACCTCTCGAATCCAAGCGCAAAAAGCGACGCAAGATCGCTACCGAGAACTCCGCCGACGAATCCGCGACGAGGAACCGATGGAGAACCGACTCCGCGCGTCAGATCTACTCCGTCAAGCTCATCGAAGCGCTCCGCCAGACCCGCCGTAGCTCCGCCGCAGCCGGCGGCGTCGTCCGAGAGACGGCCGACAGAGTCCTCGCCGTCTCCGCCAAAGGGAGGACTCGGTGGAGCAGATCGATTCTTACGAATCAGCTCAGGCTGAAACACAGCCAGATTAAGCGGCACAAGAAGGCGAAGGTCGCCGGCGGCGTACGGCCGAAGCCGGCGGCGGAGAGGCGGAGGCTACCGGTGTTGCAGAAGAAAGTGCAGGTCCTCGGGAAATTAGTTCCCGGTTGCCGGAAACTTTCGTTCCCGAGCCTTCTGGAAGAAGCGACGGACTACATCGCCGCTCTGGAAATGCAAGTCCGGGCGATGTCCGCACTCGCCGGACTTCTTTCCGGCGGCGAGCCGTCGAATCTCTCCTAGCATAGTTATTAAACCCGGACCGGCCCGACAGATAATTATGCCAACTTGTTATTAGTTTAATCTCTCTCTTTTAATTTTTGTACAACCTTTTTTTTTTTTTCTCTCTTCTCTTCTTTTCTTAGTTTTGAAGTTGAATGTATTTTATTTCATACCTGTCTCTTTTTTTCCTTTGTTCTTCTCTATTGTTTTGTGAGCTCGTTTGATACAATTATTCTATTTATTATATTATTTATTCATTGATTGAGTGGTTAGATTGAAAAAGAAATTGCCAACTAATATGAGGTGTTCTTGAATTAAGGCACAAAAACTATTTGATTCTTCCCTAATCATGGAAAGGGCAGCCCTTGTTTTCCTTTGGCTCTTTGCTTTGAAGGGACATTATTTCACATGGAACTTGCTTTTCAATTTATTGCATCTCTTTTGCGTTAGTTGCATTTTGTCCTCTGTTTATTATCGTACAATATTATTTTCTTCGTATAAATTATAATTGAAATTTTGATTTTTTGTACAACGACAACCAAGACAGGTAGACGTTAAACAATTTTCGAACTGACATGGTGAACTTGACTGGACATGATACATTCTATCATATGTAGTCATTGCTTTCACGAACATTAATGCTAGAGATTATTGTAAAGTTGTGATGTGCTTTCGTAGAGTGATGATTTACTGTTTGATTAAGCCAAATAAATTTTATATGCTTGCTACAAAAGATTGGATACAATATGTTTCTCTCTTGACAAATGCGACAATGCTATTTGGTTGATTTGACAAGTTTAAGCGCGTTATGCATAAATGTTTTAACTGTGAAAATAATTCGGGTGTATTTGTTAAGGGGTTTTTTCATAAGAAATTTCATATACATCACTGATCAGACAAACACAATTTATGATATCAGTTAACTTTTGAATTTCTATAAATTCACGCAACTTTTTAAATATTTTTTTAGCACAAGTAGTTGATTATCTTCTAATTAGCCATCTTTTGGCAATTTCTTCATGTAAAAAACAAGCAAAGGATAAAAACAAAGCTAAAAACAAACAACATGAGGAGTGTACTTTGACAGTGCCATATAAGAGTTTTAAAGAGGAAGAAATAATAACTCCAGGAGAAAACTTTGGATATTTCCAATGTAGTACAAAGTGAGGAATAGATAGAAGGTGGGTGGGAAAATACTGCAAGCCAATCCACAGCCCCACTAGCTAAATGGGCACATGTGAGAGATGTGAAGGAAGAAGAAAAAAAAACACAAAAAATAAAAGGACATCTATTTTAATGATGAGACATACTTTTCCTTTTCAATTTACATCCCAAATGTTCAATGAATTGAACTTTATAAGGTGGTGGCTGATTGCCCAAAATGAACCATGTTTATGGTCTAACATTGAGTCTCTTAGGGACAAACCCCCCATAAACCTATGTGGGCCCATGAAATAGACTAACAATCTAGCTTCTCTCTCAAATGAATTTACTTGAAAATTCATCGCTTTAATCTGCCTATCAGTTTGTTGGTCAGACCATATCAACAGAAGAAACGTGTAATTTAAGAAGACTGGTAACATCTGCTTAAGTCAGATCGATATCACTCATCTCTTAATCGAAGTTTACACGTGTTCCGTCGTCGCGATCACATCCTTGTGGACAATGAGAATAGGAGGGCACATGTGTCAAGTGACATCCCTATCACAAGGGGTGGTCTTTTTATTTTTGGAGGTGAGATATACATAGTTGAGTGATCACGGCCTCATGGGGGTGTTCAAACAAGGACCACAAATGGGGAGGAGGAGGGGGAGGGGGGCTTCCTCTATATATGTTGGCTTTTTTAGGCTGGTCTAACAAACAATACACATGCTGTGTGTGGCTTGACATTGATTCTTGCATGTGTGCACACACTAAAAGCTCACATGCATCCATGTGACTCCAATCAAGAAAACCATCCTTTTCTGGTGAGTTACCAAACTATACTCAACCCTTGTTGTTGGGTAGTCTATGCTACAAAGAGGGGTTTAGCACTATAGATAAATCACATAATATATACACATGTATATCTATATCTATATTTATACCTATCTAATGAAGTCATGAATTAGTTCATGTTTGCCCTTGTCCCACCAGCAAAAATTAGGTATTGAAATGCCCTCCATTTGGGCTCATGGACAAGTCTTCTTTCTTTGGTGAACATTAATTACCACATAAAGCAACAAAATTGAGGAATTAGTGTGATTTTCTTAAGGGTTGCATTGACTATACATAACCAAGTAAACACCTCCACACTTATGACAATACCCTAAAAGGGACATTTGACAAAGGGCATGTAGTAGTAACTTCTATTAGAATTTGCCATCTCTAAGCGGTTGAGTTATTTACATGTTATCCATATGGTGAACAACTTTACCAATTTGTTTATAAAACAATTTGGGGGTAAGAGAATAATGAGTTCTCAAGTGTCACACTTAGCATTTGGTTTGAGGGTCAAATGTTCATACTTCATATAATCATAGTAACATGAACTTTTTTGCAGTTCTGCCAGGCTGAAATTGTGAAAATTGACACTTAACTTCACACACTATTAAAAATTCTGACACCAGACTTCATAATTTTGACATTCGTGGAAGACGTGTCCCTGTATTTCAACACCATCACATGACGAAATTTTAGAGCGCAATGTATGCACTTTTGCTAGCTAGTTTAGGAAATTCAATGTCAATTTTAATAAAGCATGTACCACAATATCAACGAGCTAGTCTACAAAGTAGTTAAATTTCAACTGTTATACTAATTGCATACGTAGTTACTAGTGACTTCTTCAATACCATGATTAATTAATGAATGAATAACAACAAAATTGATGTGAATGTCGTTCTCCTTAACCAGACTTAGCTTCTTTTCTTATTGTATTATTTTACCCTTTTACAGTTTTACTAAGTACATACCTACATTTTCTTTCAAAAATATATGTACATATCTACAGTTCTACACTCGCTTATTATACCCTTTTACAGTTTTACTCAGTACAATGTTGTTGTTAGTCTCACCCTTTACCATTGTGAACGCAAATATCCAAGGTTAGTGTATAGTCTATACTCCCTCCGTCCAAAACAATAGTTTTGTCGGATTATTCACAAATTTTAAGGGAATTATTTTCTTTGAAAATTTACTATATTGATTATTTTGAGGGAATTTTACTATATTGTTGTTATTATGTATAAGTTTTTATTTTGAAAAGTTAAATTGTAAAAAATAAATCCATGTAATGGAGTAAAGTGAAAAGATAGATGACTTTAAGAAAATATGACTATTATTTTAGGACATTTCTTTTAGGAAAGTATATGGATGGCTCATACCAATCGATCAGGATGAAGTTAAAATTCAGTTTATTACCATATTAGGCCTATAATGGTATCATTCGATAAAATTAAGGGTTAGTTTGGAAATGCTGTGGCGGAGCTAGAAAGCTGTTGTGTTGAAAACACTGTGGAAAAACTGCTGTGAATATTTGATAAAATATGTTTCGTAAATATTACGTAAAAGCTGATGTGGAATATTGATATAGTAATTTTGTGTTTGGTAAAATCAACTGGTAAAATAGCAAAAGTATATGACACGAGTCATTTCTGTATAGATAATTATTGATATTTTAAAAAATTGTATGGTTAAAATCGGTTGTAAATAAATTAATCCAAATCACTTTTTGGAAACGCATCTCCCCCTAGCTTCCTGAAAACTGTTGTGGGACAGCAGAAACTGTCCGGAAAAGCAGCAATTTTATTGTTACCAAACACACTAAAACTGTTTCTGCTTTCAGAAAGCAGCTGTGCGGGCAGCAAAAGCATTCCCAAACTCGCCCTAAATGGTTGCGCAGAATCAAGTCTCTCTCATAACTGCTTTGTAGCAAAAAAAACCGACTCCTCTCCGAAATTATGTTTTCCTTGATTTGTATTTTTCGGTGATCCCTTTCAAGATTAAAAGACGTTTATATCATTAATTGGCGGTGAAAATCGAACATCCCACTGTTATGAAGTCTTCTTAATCGATAGTTAAAGATTGGGTATCCCTCAAGGTTTATAAAGCAATTCAATAAGGTGTTGTTGAATCATGCACTAGTATGTTAAATGTTGTATATGCTCTATCTAATAGTAATCGGTATGTTAGCGACAATGATTGAAATGGAAGGGTTAAATGTGATAAAAAAATAAAAAATAAAAAAAATGGTCAACGCTTGACCTTGGTTTTTTCTTTTCTATTTTTGACTTTGGTATGGGTGTTGAATTGGTCAGGGATGTGGGCTCTTGAACTACTACTACCATGGTGAAGGAAGGTTTGGAGGTTGGCCGGCCCAATATTTGCTGATGTCTTCACACAACGTGTGGGGTCTGATAGTAAATTGGACTGACCCCATCTGCTGCTGCTGCTATTTTGTTTTCTAATTGGGCTCTTCACTCGTCACTTTCGGTGATCTGTTGTTCCCACGAATATTTCTCTGTCCATATTGGCCCGTAGTGTATGTGTGATTTTTTTCTTGAGGGAGTGTGTGTGATTTTGGATTGAATTTTTGAGCCTATTAGTTATTACTTCTGTTTCTTCTATTTCAAGGTTGACTTTTTATCCGTATTTAGGATACTTTGACTCGGTGATTTTGATAATAAAATGATGTAAATTTTTAGCAATTTTTCATAGTATTGTAGAGTAAGGTGTACAAGATCATGCAAAGATTATTAAAACAATGTGCAAAGTGTCCACAAAAGTCAACAATGTTCAGGTTATGAGTTTCAAAGTGACTGATTTATTGCAAACGGGTAACATTATCAGCAAGTTTTGATAGTGGGTAGTGCAAAGTGATAGTTTTGCTATACTGGGGGGTACCATTAAGTAATTAAGCCTTAATTAAATAACGACCATGCTTTCTTGCCAATTGGCCCGTAAGAGTATAGTCTAGGGTCATGATTATTTTTCTATTTAAAGACTTGTAATTGATTAGATTATTCATATAATGAAAATCATATCATAACTCTCGTCTCAAAATTCTCGTATTCTCTTCAATTCCTTATCAATCTCTCTAAATTGTTCCGAAACTCCTCAATTTCTTATTTATCGGTACATATATCGTATCAAGTATGAAGTTCAAACCTCCACAAAAGTCAACAATGTTTTAAGTCGTGATTGGACATTTTTTAAAGAATTACGTCATATAGCCATATTGAAACTCATAACCTCGTGCGGAGACTTGAGACGATACACCACAATCTTTGGGCTTTTAGATGACCATATACAAGACACCACAGTTAACAAAACTTCTTAAACAAAAAAACAGTGACAGTGTGACATCGATTACTGTAGGTCGAATATTACTGAAATCTAAAGGTCTTATCATGTGAAATCAATGTAGCTAAACAGGTCCGTGCATGTTTTTTTTTTTGGAACCAACCAAACACTCATCATATTCTGAGTTCTAATTGCTGGAGTAACATGCAATGAACATATACTACTACTCCAACAATGTTTCTTCTTAGAGAACTCCAATGGTCGTCATCACCGGATGAACAAATGAATCTGTACATATCACTCTTCTTCTATATAAAAAAGACCATCATCACCTCAAATGCTCAAACTTTCGAACAATGCCGTTGCCACTAAAGTACCTTGCAAAATTAGGTATATACAAGGTCGAAGTACAAGGTACTCCTGTCAATGTGATGATACCAGAACATGAAGATTTAGTTGACAGTGGTCTTAAAGAGCTGAAGGCAAAGATGGGTGGATGCGATGTGGTTGGACTAGCTCGTACTCATACTGGCAAAGATAAGTCGACGAAAAAGTTGTTACTACTTTGCGTTGAAACTTACTGCTTGGTGATTAAGTTTCAGTTTCTGAACTCTACCAATATATCCCTAATTAGGGAATTCCTGGAGGACCCAAAAATTTGTTTTGTAGGTTTAAACATGGAAATTTTTATTTTAAGCATGAGACCTTACAAGTTCCAACCAAAATATAGTGTTGGCATTCGTGAATTGGTTGGCAGGGTTTTCAAGATGCGCCCTACTTCCCCCGGAATCTCTCATCTGGCTCAAATTGCGGGGCTCTCGCTTGATGTGCCTCCCAAGGCTGATTTAACCATCGACGGGTGGGTCTATACTCATGCAGAAGTTCGCTTTTTGATTCACGAAGTTCATTCGTATTTCTTGATTGGGAAGAAATTGCTTGGATCACTTTGATCAAATACTGTTAGTTGGGTGGTTACGTAGCCTAACTAACTAGGTTTGTTTCTTGATATATAGTTTGTTTTGGGCTTTTTTTCCTTTTTGAGTTATAAGTAGTCTGTCAATTGATGTTTGTTTTTCTATGGCAATGTGCAGTTTGTTTATGTTAATTCCCTTTGTACGTAGCCAAGCCTATCTTTTAATGACGGTAGCGGCCGGTCAAGATTTATTGCTTCCATACTAACTGGAGATTACTATACATACCCAACTCAGTACTCGGAGATGTTGGCAAACCACAAAATCATATCGTAAGCCAACTCAGATACTCGCTCCTAATGATAATGATTTACGTCTCGACACATTAGGTGTCAAATAAAATGGTGACAATAAGCGGAGGTTTTTCAATCTTTCTCTTGATAAAAAATGCTAGAATTGCCAATAGATTAAATATGGATAAATAAAATAACAGTTGGACAAAAAGTCATAGCTCTTTATAATTGCTTTCGCTTTTCTGGAGACAACTACATCAACTGTTATCATCTTTTTTTTTTTTTTTTTTTGAGAATCAAACTTTCATTAAAACGGGCTAGCCGAAAGGAAGCATTGGGAATACATCTTTATCTAACTGTTTAATTAGCCAACTTGGCTTGCTGTCAATCCAAATGCACTCATGTCCATAATCGGACGCGTGTCTGGCTAGGTTATGAGCCACCCCATTAAGGTCTCTGTTCCAGGCTTCAATCTCGAGGAGTGGGTATTGATGGACGAGTTCTACTGCTTCCTCTACCAGACCTTTCATTTCTCCTTCCTCTCGCCTTCTCTTTCCTGCTTGCAGATCTCTCATGTCCTCTACAACTTGGTTTGCATCTCCCACTAGAGTGACTTTTCTGTTTCTCCATTGAAGGCCTGCTCTGAGAGCTTGAACACAAGCCGCCATTTCCGCATGTCTTGCACTTTCACATCTTGAGATTAAACTTGCACCAGCCATGAGGCAACTTCCGCTTCTTTCTCGAAGAACAAAACCCACTGCAGATCTTCGGTTAACTGGGATCCAACTTCCGTCAAATTGCAGCACTAGATCGTCCTGTAATCCTTCGTTTCTCTTTAATACAATACTACTTATAGTATATTGCATATCATTCATGACCTTAGGTTGCATTTAGTAGTCGTACTAGTGAGGGAAGGTGTATACCATTGTGTGGTTAAAGTTTTGGTTTAAACTTCAAGGATAGTTTCGCTTTTAGGAGGGAGGTTTTTGTTTAAACTTCGAGGACGAAGTTCTCTTTAAGGAGGGAAGGATGAAATACCCCGTTTTGTGACTACGGGTATTTTGTGATATTATTACAAGTATTGGGAAGTTAAAGTAATTATAGAGAGTTAATTATAGTGCTTTGAGAGTTTGGGGGGAACTTTGTGACTTTAATCAAAGGTTTTAGTGTCTTTTACTTGAGTTGAGGGAGGTGTTTGTCTTTTGGCAAAACTGAGGGGAAATAAGTGTCTTTTGACCTAAATTTTTTCCTACAATAAAAGTTTCCTAATCCAAGAGGGTTTCCTACTTATGAGGTTAATTTTAATTCTAACTCTCATAAAAACCCTCATTCTCCTATTTTTCCTAATCTCTCACTCTCCCTCATTCTCTACCCGTCTCTCTCTCACTCTCTCTCTCCCTTGTGACCGACGGCAGCCACCCCACCGCCGCCGCCGCTCTCTCTCTTTTCCGGCAAGGTAACTCTCTCTCTCTCTCTCTTTTTCTCTCTTTTCTTTCTTTCTTCCTTCTTTTCTCTCTTTCTTTCTCCCTATCCCCGTCCGCCTCTCTCTCCGTCCGCCTCCATGGGCGGCGGGGTGAGCGGGTTGGGTTGTTTCGTTTCTTTTTCTCTTTTCTCTTGTTGATCTCTTGATCTTGTGATCACTTGTTCATGATTCATGTATGTTGCATGCAATCTCTAAATTTCAGTTTGTTATTGTTAGGATCATTGTTCATGGATTCGTAAGATTTATTATCAAGTTTTAGGGTTTATCATGTTCTTGAGTGTTGGGAAGAAACCCTAGTTTGAAAGGGAAGTTTGATTGAATGATTTGGGAGTTTGAATGATCCTATTAGGTGGATAACAATCTGATTTGAATGTGGGAATCATGTTATATTAGGTTTAGTATGATTATACGATGAATTAGATGCTTGGGGGAAAAGTTTCATGAAGATTGACAATTCCCGTATGGATATTTTGAATGAAGTTGGAAACTTGAAACTAGTGTAACTTTTGATTCAGGAATCGAAATTAAGATCCGTTTGAGGCTAAACTTATTATTTCGAACGTTTTGAATCCAATGGAACTGTTTCTAGACCATGATCTGTTTGGGAAACTGGAGTAATAGAATTGGTGGAGTTATGATGGATTTTGTATACTTTAGGTTATGGGATTTTGAAGCAAAGCTTTAAGCTTATTTTGGAGCATGAATTGAATGGGATGTTGGGGAAGTGTTAGAACCCTAAACCATGGACTATCATATGCATGTAATTAGTATAGCAAGTATATTGCTAGAATATTGGTTTGATTAGCATATTGTTATGTGTAGGTAACGAGTTCGTCGACGACGAGTACGTAGAGTACGTTGATTGATTGCTATTGTTGGAATTTGCTTTGAGGTAAGTAAATGTGCCAAGCCTAGTGTGCTTATCTCTTTCGTGTCGAAACGAATTCTTGTATTTCTTTACGTCTCAAAATGTGTTTATGTGACGTGACATACAATATGTGATTTCTACTTGATAAATGCTTTTCTTGGAAATATCATCATGTTAATGATAATGCATTAATACGTAAAGTGGAATAGTTGTGCGGGGACATTTATTATTATTGTGGTATGGTTACCATTGGCATTGGACGGTTTGATCTCGGTCTTCCGTTTCAATTTATTTTTATATTTAATCCGGTTGCAAGTCCCCGGATAGCTCCCTGTACTCACTCCTCTGGACGCTAGATTCTTTGGGGGGTGTCGACACTTAAGGTCTTGGATGCTTGCGAGATGGTTTGGTTTCCCCCGTCACAACGAATTAATAATGGATTTTTGGTTTTGTTAACGGAACGAAGTTAACACTGGATTTGGTTTTTCCTAATAATATGGAAATTGATTTGGAAATATATTATGGAATTGGGAACTCTTATGTTTTGAAACAAGAGTCACTTTATTACCGCTGTGTTTGCGAAAAACTCTTACTTACAAATGAGTCTTGTTTTATAACTATCCATCATCGTTTTACATGTTTGGATGTTTGCTTACCAGTATTTCAATGCTGATTTTGTACTGTGGTGTTTCTTTTTCATTCCGCACCACAGGTTTAGAAGAAGATTCTCGGGCATAGAAGGGGACGCGCACCACATGGATTATTAATAGTAGTATTACATTTCAATTTGAACTCTTTAGTAGTTTAAACGCTTTAGTTGTTTTTGCCGGTTTGTGGCTAGGACGAAGGTTTATGATAATACATTATTTTAATTGGATTTAATTTATTGTTGTGGATGTGTGTGCTTGTGAACTATGTTATAAAATCTCCTTGTATCCGGGCTCCTCTCGGGTACGGAGTGACATCCCCGGGTCTCCGGCTTGGGCCATTTGGGGGTGTTACACGTCCTCTTTACCGTTCCTCGTTGGAGGTTCTGGTTCTGAGGGTTCCAAGGTGAGTCTTTCCCCTTTTCTGAATTCTTGCTCTTGGATCTTCCTGCTAATTAGGTTGATTGCATCCATCGATGTGAAGTTCGGATTCTTGAAGATCTTTATATTTCGTCCCTGCCAAATACCCCAAATAGTGATACAGTATTGCTCCAGATCTGTCCCTTGTAGGCTTAAAAGGTCTCCTTTGATTCTTTCTGAATTGGTCTCTGATTTATGCAGAAGGCGTTTACCATTCCTCGATTCCCATATGGTCATGGCAAAAGGGCATTCAAAGATGACATGATTCACAGATTCGGTACTCTCCCCACAACAGTTGCAGATATCTTCCACCTTTACCCCTCTCTTTCTCAAATTTGCAGTAGTCGGAAGGATGTTTTGCGCAGCCCTCCACACAAGATGAGTGATTTTACGCTCTAGTTTTTGCTTCCACAGTTTTGTAAATGGGCCTTTTGTATTGACTGAACTCTCCCCCCTGATCTCCTGCTTCGCTTTTTCGTTTAGGCCCAGACTGTAACCAGATTTTACAGAGTAGATGCCGTTGTCCGTGAAGTGCCAGCGAACTCTGTCCTCCGTCTGTTGAAGTGGGATTCGTATCTGGGTTATCTCTTGTACATCCACATCAAGCAGGTACTCTTGCAGCTTTGTTACATTCCAGCTTTTAGTTTCTTCATCAATAAAGTCCGCTACTCTCCAATGATTTACCATACTGTTATCTGTAATAAGTTTGAAAGACGGCTCTCTAGGGAGCCATGGTGACATGACTGGGGTCTTCCTTCCATCTCCAATTTGCCACCGTAGACCCTTAGCTAACAATTGTCTTCCAAATAAAATGCTTCGCCAAGCATAGCTTGGTGCAGAGCCCTCCTGGGCACTCCAGAAAACTTTTGCTGCAAAATATTTTCCCTTAAAAACTCTGCACATAAGTGACTCTGGTTTATCAAAAATTCGCCAAGCTTGTTTCGCCAACATGGCTTGGTTGAATATTTTGAAGTCTCTAAAGGCCAAACCTCCTTTGTCCAAAGAAAGTTGCATTTTATCCCACGCAAGCCAGCAGATGCCACGATCTTTTTTGGAGTTACTCCACCAGAATTGTCTTATTTTTCCTTCAATTTTATTGCAAACACCATCTGGTAGTCTAAAACATGACATAGCATAGCTAGGGACTGCGTTTGCTACAGCTTTTATAAGGACCTCCTTACCCCCAATTGACAGGGACTTTTCCTTCCATCCTTTAAGCTTACTATCAATTCTGTCGAGAATATATGAGAAAGTTGTTGATTTTTGCTTACCAATTGTGGATGGCAAGCCCAGATACTTATCATGCACCTCTGTTTCAGGTATACGACATTGAAGCTTTATATCATCTTTGACGCCTTCTGGAACATTGGGGGAAAAGACAAGTGCTGACTTTTCAAAGTTTATCAGCTGACCCGACGCACGGCAGTAGGAATCCAATATTGCTTGTAATTTTATGATTTCTTGTTTTGTAGCCTGTAAAAAGAAAATAGAGTCGTCAGCGAAAAAAAGATGGGAGACCACTGGTCCTCCCTGAGATGCTGTCACGCCTGCTAATCTGCCAGAGTTGATTGCAGACGTAACAGCACTCGATAATACTTCCGAGCATAACACAAATAGGTAGGGGGATAGTGGGCATCCCTGCCTCAATCCCCGTTCAGGGAGGATTCTCCCTGTTAGGACGCCATCCCTAACAAACTCATACTGCACCGTGCTCACACAACGCATGATGATAGATATAATTTTAGGACCAAAACCGAATCGTATGAGCGTTTCTTTGAGGAAAGCCCACTCTACACGGTCGTACGCTTTTGACATGTCCACTTTTAGGGCCAACATCCCTTTCTTCCCTTTCTTCCTCGTATTCAGAGAGTGTATCACCTCGAAAGCGGTTAAAATATTGTCTGTGATAAGTCTGCCTGGCACGAAGGCAGATTGATTCTCTGAAACAATCCGACTAAGAACTGTTTTGATCCTGTTGGCTACTGCTTTAGCGACAATTTTGTAGATCACAGAACACAAACTAATGGGTCTGTAATCAATCGGCTTTCTAGGCTGTTTTATTTTAGGGATCAAGGCGAGGATGGTATGATTCAGGCTACCGAAATTAGCTTCCTCATTCAAAATCTTCAAGCAAATTCCAATCGTATCATCTTTCACAATACCCCAATGCTTTTGGAAGAAGCCTGCTGGGAACCCGTCCTTCCCAGGGGCTTTATCAGACCCCATTTGAAATAAAGCATCCGTCACCTCCTTCGCTGTGTAAGTACTATCCAGCGTGTCAGCTATGTCTTCACCAATCGATTTATCCACCCACCTCATGACCGATTGAATTTCCTCCATATTTGGCGAGACAGATGTAAAAATGGATTTAAAGTGCTTCTCTAAACAGTTTGTAACCTCTCTGTCAGTCTTGACCCAGGTTCCAGATTCATCTTCCATACCTTTCATCGCGTTTCTGGATCTTCTAATGGATGTTCTCTGATGGAAAAATTTTGTATTGCGGTCCCCGTGCCTTAGCCATGCCGTTCGGGCCCTCTGTGCCCACATAATTTCTTCCTTCCTCAGAAGTTCATCATATTTGTTCTCAATACTATCCAACTCATCACGAACCTGTTTTGTTTGCGCGCAATCCTCCAACTGTTCCTTTCTATCTCGCAACAACTTGATTTGTTGTTTCACGTTTCCGAATGTACTCCTGTTCCATTGGCGACAAAGCCCAGCTAATCTGTTCAACTTTTGTTGGAAGTTCGCCGGACCCGCCTCATTCCAGCCCCTCAAAACAGTTTCTTCAAACTCCTCATGTAGAGTCCACATCTTTTCATAATGAAACCTTCTTCGTTTTGGTTGTTTAACTTCCTCATTACTCCACTCCATGAGAACTGGCCTGTGGTCAGATCTTAACCCAGTCAGATGAGTTACTTTGGCTCCCCTAAAGGTATTCATCCATGCCACTGTAGCCACGATTCTATCCAACCTAACTTTGATATGAGTTTCTTCTTCCTGGTTATTCGACCATGTGAATTCGGGTCCTGCAAAACCTAGGTCAAGAAGACCCAAATCTTGTAAGACCGAATTAAACTCTTGCATCTGACTATATCGTCTTTCTTTACCTCCCATTTTTTCGGCGCTAGACCTGATTTCATTGAAATCTCCACAAATACACCATGGTAGTTTGCTATAAGGTGCAATACGTCGTAATAATTCCCAAGAATTGTAGCGCTGTTCCCTCTCTGGATCCCCGTAGAATCCGGTTAGCCTCCATTCTACTCCTCCTTCCTCCTCCACAAATGCATCTATGTGATGGATCGAGAGTTTTATTAGCTTGATTTTGACTTTGGATTTCCAAAGCAGAGCCAATCCCCCTTTCCTTCCGTGTGCACTTGCAAAGACACCATTTGCATACTTTGTCTTCTCGCGAACTTTTTCCATCTCAAACTTATTGAGTTTAGTCTCCATAAGGAAAACTATATCTGGGGATAGGAGCCTCAACTGCTCCTTTAGTGCTCGGACCGCACGTGGTTTCCCCAACCCACGTACGTTCCAGCTTAAGAGACTCATTGTGCTCGGCGACCCTGGAGCCCAGGCGTCGCCGTTATTGCATCATTAGGGTTAGGGGAGCTTTCATCCCCACTGTTTTTTTTACCTGTGGCCGAGATTAGCCTCTTCTCCAGATTGATAGCCCGACTTTTGTGTCCCCCTTTCGAGCTGCTGTCCGTATTTGGAGGGGGGCTTAAGGCAAAGTGATCTCCCACCTTACGCTTAGGTGATGATGGCGCTTTGTCTCGCGCTTGCATGGCTTTCCTAGCTGCATCTTTCCAGTTTGCTCCAGTATTAACTTTAAGTCCTTTGGCGTTTTGTTTGTTGGTACTGTCCATCTCTACCTCTGACGTTTCGAAGCTACTGATCATAGCCGCGACACCCTTATTACCGTCTGTGTTGCTCACCCCAGTTTGGCTTTGTTTGTCCTTTTTGGCTTCATCTACTCTATTATTTTCCATAGCTTGGTCTTGAGAGGCTACAGTTTCTGGTTGGATCCCATTGTTAACTTCCTCGGCATCTTTGCTAGTATCCATACAATTTTCCCCATCTTCCTGAGTCGTCCCCTGTGTATGATCCGATTCGCGCTCTTTGCTGTTATTCTCAGTCTCACTTTGATTCCTTGTGTCGGTCTGCTCTTTATTCTGTCCGCTCCCCTGTCCTCTTCTGTTTTGCCCCGACTCCTTCTTCTTTGGTGGTGGTTGAAACAGCAGCCAGTTACCATACCCCGGGTCTTCACCTTCGTCAATCTTTTTCTGCCTTTCTCCACATTCGCCACTTGTATGGTTTAGCATTCCACACCAGTGGCATATTCTTGGGACTCGTTCGTAGCGAAAATCCAGCCATACTTTTTCTTGATCTGTCTGAATGTAAACCCCTCTTCGTAGGGGTTTGTCACATTGGAGTCGAGCCCTTACCCGTATATAGTTGGATAGTTCATCATAGTAGGGTCTTGAGTCTGATCCCAAGATCTCCCCCACCGCCTGTACTGCTTTAACCCCTGATTGCTCCTTCACGAGGTGGAGTGGAAGTTGTAAAACTTGGATCCATACATCCATTGTATTAAAATTGATGGTCTCCACGTCCTTTCCGATTTCCCACTCTTGCAGCAGTAGAATCTGTCCTTCATAGGACCAAGGGCCGCCTCCCTGGACCCTTTTAAGACATGGCAGTGACGGGAATTGAATAATAAAAGTGTTACACTTTACCTCAAAGAAGTTGACTCTTTCCCCATCGATCCATATCCTTTGAAAGAACTGAACCATATCCCCTCCTTGAATGGTTTTTGTGCCCAGAAAAGTTCCAATCAGACAGTTCGTGAATTCTTGTGCCGCTTTTTCACAGTACTCCTTCTCAAAAGTGACCACCGTTTCTTCCTCTTCTGCCGTCCGTAGTGGATGTTTCCGCCTTCCCTGAGAGCTTTCCGCCATCGTGGTTGGGGTTCCGCCGCTACTGCCGATCTAGGGTTTCTAGGGTTTTGTTTCTAGGGTTTTTTCTCTCTCTAGAGAGAAAACTCACGAAACTTAACTGTTATCATCTTGACTACAGTTGAATCGGTGTTTTTTTTTTTGATCGAAAGTAATAATATTAAGAACTCAGCGGGAACAACGGTTATAACGGTTATCAAAATCACTGCTAGCATCATTCTGTGATCTAGCAACTCCACAAAAACTAGCATCTACTTTAAACAGTAAATCTAACTCTTATGGGCAATTTACAACCCAATCAGAAGACAGGCTTCTATTAGCTGCTGCTTTTGAGACCCAATCTGCACAAGCATTGCTTTCTCTTCTCACCTGAAGGACATTCAACTGGAGCTAGAAGATATGCAAGTAGATGTGAATCGGTGTTCTTGAGTACCTAAACAGTCGTGTAAACGTATTTCATTCATGGCACATTTATTTTATTGTCCGGACTGGACTGGACTGGATTAATGATTCAAGTAAAACATGATTTTGCTTTAAGATGGACTTAGCATAGATGAGTTGGCCCAGTTAATTTAGAGCAATGCGGTCCAATCCAACAAGACCCAAAAACAAAGGCATTCAATAAGGACATCATCATGCATGAAAATGTAAAATTAGGCCCATAAGTTAAGTAATAGGGGTTTAGAAGATCTAATTAACCTGTTTACTTGAATCCAACGGTCAAGATCTCGTTTGATGCTTTTTAAGTCTTAACCCTAGGCTAAGAAGTAGCCGCCGATGTGACATAAAGCAAAGCAGAAAAGTCCTATAAATTGCCATCTGCAGATCGCACTTGTCTACCACCATATATGTAATCGTCGGCTGGATGCCTCAAAGTTTGCAAACGCACCTGAATCGGCACCCGGATGAAGAAACTCTTTTGTCCTCTACAACTTTTGCTGATTTAGGTTCGTTTGCAAACTATGGTGCATGTAAAAGCAATGTTGTCTCCTTTTACAGAGCAAGTTGGAACTCATAAGGGTCATTATTTGTTTGCCGAATTTGGAATCGCTTGATGCGTCAAAGCTTGCATACGCACCTGAATCGGCAAAGAAAGTGGCACTCTTGATATGCCGATTTGGGTTCGAACGCAAACTATGATGCATATAAAAAGCATTGATTTGGTCGCTGGCCTTGCTCTTAATTACAGCAGCAGATTCAATAAGCTTGCGGTACTCTTTTTCTATTTTCCAATCTCTTATGGTTCATCCAAATATTTCTGTTGTTCATTCATAAACTGCATTGTGAATTATTCTTAAATGTAACATTTTGTATGTATGACTTTAATGCAAACGATGACGGTATCAGGAACGTCAATTTTTAGAAATAAATTGGGGTAACGCGCTTCAAGACGACAGTATATATTTGTATACTTATTTTCTTCTAGAGAAAAGTATACTAGTTTTGTGCATGCCTTGCTCATAGCTATATCTTCAGAGTCCTTTTAAAATCAACACCGTAGCCTATTATTTAGTAATACTACATGTTGCAATTATGTAGGCTGGATTGCATGTTCAATGTACAAGGCTATAAAAAGCGTAATTAGGGTCGAACAACTTTTCACTTAAACTTATTTAAAAGAACTTAGAAAATAAATGCTAGTTCAGGGGTAAAGTATTTGAAGTATTTGAAAGTCCATAAAATCTCAGGTCAAATCCAACTATATGATGTAATTAAAAAAATATTAAAGGAAATTTACCATAGTTCTAGTAGGGTGGCACAACCCCGTGTCATTAAGTCAAATAGTCGAGCTCGCAACTATAACAACAGAATATGGGTGTCAATAGGCCGAGCCCACAACAGTAAAGTCTTAAAATCTGAAGTCAACAAAAGGCTATAGAGTACACTTCAAGGTCTTCCTATGGCCTTTTATTGAAGGAAAGCCATCAGATTTGGCCACCTTTCAGAACGGATTGGAATGAAACTCAAATGTCAAATGTGGGAAAGGGAAGTTTTTATCAGCAGCAAAAAAGGAAGTTCTCGTTAAAGCAGTGGTGCAAACTATTCCAAACTATGTGATGGGTATTTTCCTCCTACCCACATAAGTTTGCGATGAAACGGAAAAACTAGTCAGACAGCTCTGGTTGGGTGGTTGCGATGACAAGAAGACGATGCACTGGGTGACATGGAAAGATGCACAAGAATGATGGGAGACTCGGCTTTCGTGATTTCCAAGATTTCAATATCGCGCAGATTTTTAAGAAATTCCAATAGATTGGTGAGTAGTGTTTTTCAGGCGAAGTATTTGAAAAACATCGGCATTCTCAGACTTCAAGCTTGGCCCGAATAGCAAGGTATCATATGCATTGAGAAGCATGATTGCGAACAGAGATTTAATAAAATTGGGAATGATGTGGAAGATCTCAACGGGAAAAAGAGTGAATATTTTCATGGACTGTTGGATTCCCTGCCCAATTACTCATAAGGTTATAAATTCGTGTCCCCAAGAGCTAGAAGATTCAACGGGTGATCTTCACTGCCTGGCGACTATGACACAGTTCTTTACCAGTTCTGACAAATTTATCACGCAGGGGTATTGGTTGGGATACAATTTGCCAATGGTGTCACACCCGAGCCGTAGATGAAGAACATGTTTTCACTGAATGTGAAGGATCCAAACGGGTTTGGGAATTCATGTTGGGAGCGGATTTTATTATAAGGAAGAAGACACCCATTTGGGAATGGATTGGTGAGGTGATGAGTACTTCCTCGGAGCCAGACTCTGAAAGGTTCAATGTGTGCTTCTGGATAATACCGTTTCGAAGGAACCAAGTAAAATGCTGAAACAATTGCAGCTCAAGAAAAGTTTGCTTTGGCCCATGTCATTCCAATTTCATATGCTACCCCCCTTGGCCATGTTATGTCCTATGTGTGCTTCCTCAGGCCTGGAGGATGTTGTTCTTGCTCTCCCTGCTACTGATCAAGGCCAGTCTGCAACTTGTGCTGGTGGAAGTGCTTGCCCAATTGCTATCCAGGATGTTCCTTTCCTCCCATATTTTTCTAACAATGCCATCATTATGTTTATTGTTGATTAGTTTCTAGTTGGTTTCTCTTGAACATTTATATGCTCCTTTTGGTAGCAAGCCTTCAGACTATTTTTACGTGGCTTGTATCTAGTGGTTCCTAGCTTCTGCAGTTCCGTGCTATGGTTTTAGTATTTAGTTTTCTCTAGGCAGTGTTTTGGCCATGCTTGTACTTTTAAGTGTTTTTATTAATATGACTAGTGGATTGCCCGTACCGAGGGCACTACCAAAAAAACATGTTTCATAATCGATTTTGCTAGAGGAGAACATGAAAATGGCGTCTCTGGTAATTTTATATGATATCCATTAAGTCATGTTCTTACACACTTTTGATAAGTTACATAAATTAATCCGAGAGAGGGTAAATTTTTAAGTAGTGGTTAGTTAAGTGGGTAGTTAAGTAGTGGGTAGTTAAGTGGGTGGTAGGTGAGATCTAATGGCTGGGGTTGATTTAATTCAAAGGCTGAAAAGACATTTCAAAGTCAAACTATGTTGTTTTATAGAATAGATGTTCTTTTCTTTGGGAAAAAAATTGCGGCAAGTGGGCTGAACTTCTTTACTTCTATAAAGAAGCTCGTCCTCTGGGTTTTTCGAAAACGAACACTTATGCATCCCGGCAGCAGTACGGACGTGCCACAGGTATGGGCATGGTTGCTCGTGATTCTTTGGGTGACTTTGTTGGGGGTAGAATGCGAAGAATTCGCCAGTCTTCTTCGCCTATCATGGCGGAACTCAAAGCTTTGGTCCAAGAGTTAGTATTTGCCAAGGAGCTGAACATTGATAAGTTTGTGCTGGAATTCGACTCGCTGATTGGTGTATCACTACTTCAATCGAGAAGTCACGGGACTTCAATCGAGAAGTCACGGGAAGATTAGAGGGCTCAAATCTCTTTACGAGATGAGGGAACTTCTTACACAAGGAAGACAACTTATGGCGAGTTTTGAGGATGTCAAAGTTATTCATGTCCGTCGCGAAAGAAACAAAGTAGCTCATTTATTTTCTAGTAGAGAATTAGTAGAGCACAATATTACTTTTATGCTGAAACGCCCTCTTGGGCTAATGTTGTAATGCCGCCTGATCTTTGGGAGTCGACTTCCCATGTTTAATTTATCAACTTTCCCCTAAAAAAAGAAGCTACTTCGATTACAGTTAGGGGGAACCGAAGTCAGACTTAATGATAATATACTAATTTCAGAACGGTGCACGATCAAAGCATGTTAATACATTTTGAAGTTTTCTGTTAAGAGTTTTTTTGTTGAAAACATGGTTACAGCGTTTTTTTTTTTTTTTTTTTTTTTTTTTTTTTTTTTTTGAATTGGTTTGTTAAAACCATGGGTGTATATTCATAATATGGAAATGTGCTTGAAAACAAAAAATTATTCAAGTACTAGCTTTTTTTGATGAGCTATTCAAGTACTAGCTTTGTTCTTAATGTTTTACTGTTATTAAAACTTAAAAGGAAGTTTTTTCACTCTCTAGAATTCTCTCTCTAGACAGAGGTCACCCCTTTCTCCCATGACGGTAGAGACGGAAGATACTGATTGGATCAACCAATCAACTTGTCAGAGGAAGAGCAAGAAGAAGTTGTGATCCGCAAAGAGGTATGCACGAAAGTTAAGGAAGATTGGAAGCTTTGTCTCATTGGCCGTTTTCTGGGAAGCGAACCGGTGGATGGGCAAGGGATGAGAGAACTGTTTAGACGTCTATGGTGTCCTGACAACGATCTGAAGATCATGGATGCCGATCCAACCACCTTCATTTTCAGATTTGATGACAAAGATATTATGAATAGGGCCCTATGGGGTGGGTCATGGAGTTTTGATTCCCTCCTCCTACTACTCAAGGAGTGGAATATCAAGAACGAGGTCAAGGATTGCCATTTCACAGACCTTTGGGTGTGGATCCAAATCCTTGGAATCCCACTCCATCTGCTACATGAGGACATTGGCTCCCTGATTGCTGCCTCCATTGGAGAAGTAGGGAAGGTCTTGGTCCATCTGGATGGATTGGAATCGGACCGGTGCATCCGTGTGAGAACCAGGATCAAAACCTATAAACCATTAAGAAGGAGAGTCAAAGTCCGCACCGAAGAAGGTGAACAATTTTGGGTCAATCTTAAAAATGAGAGGATCCCGAATGTTTGTGTATGGTGTGGATTGATTAATCACAACGCCATCGCTTGTCCCAAGCGAGAGGAGATGATCCACAATAACAAAGGACCGGAATTTGGAACCTGGATTTTGGGGAGACAAGCCGGAAAGAGGAAGAACTCCGACCAGCTGAAGGGCGACGGCAAACGCAGAAATGGGGAAGGGCAGAATCGTAATTTGGCTGGTAACAACACAAAAGGCAGTTTCCCTCCAGGAAAGGAAAAGTCCAAACCCCCAACTGGCAAAGAAAAATATCCCTTGTGGCAGCCAAGGATAACCCCAAATCAAGGTGGTAATGATAAGGGGATTGACTCAAATCAATCACCTTTTACTCACCTCCAAAAATCACCCGCTGGTTGGGAAACATTTACAAGTACGGAGATTGTGGAGAAGAATCCCTTCTCCTCCACCAGGCTGCCAAATCCTTTCCCTACAAAGAAGGATGCTATCGAAAAGAATCTCCACTTTGGAAGCTCCAAATAGGAAGAAGATTAACATCAAAGACATAGCCAGAAGGAAAGTAAAATGGTTGATTGATGAAGCAGATGGTATTAACCCGGCAAAAAGGAAGTCAACGTCCAACAATTCCATCTCAATTACAGAGAATGGAATCGTGATAGTAGGAGGAAAGAGATCATGCAACACTGAGGCTACAGAGGCAAACCTAGCCGATGAGGGCTCTGGGATGCCTGTAACAGAGCCCGACTCACTGGGAACAGGACATGATACTCCAAGTTCTGAAAAACAGATGATTTGTGACATCTCAAAAAACACAGACGATGAAAAGGCAGAGGCTGCAATGCAGCTCTGCCTAGAGCAATGAATTCACTCAGTTGGAACGTTCGGGGGCTTGGAAACCCCCGAAACGTTCTATACCTTCGCGATATCGTGAGGGAGAGCCGTCCAAATCTTGTTTTCCTGATGGAAACAAGACTCACTGAGGAAGAGATGGAAACAGTCAGACGGAAAACAGTGTATGCAAATGGAGCCTATGTCAGTAGCGTAGGCAGGAGTGGCAGACTAGCACTGCTTTGGGATGATAGCATGGAGGTAACACTCCTGGCTAGACATATCCGATTCATCCATTGCTTGATTAAGCTTGATTTTTGCGAGCCTTTTTTCTTTACTGGTTTCTATGGGGAGCCAGAGAAAACTGTGCGTCATAATGCTTGGGAGATGATTCGTCGTCTCAAACCACAGGGAGATGCTCCTTGGTGTGTTATGGGGGACTTCAACAAAATTCTGACCCAAGCCAAAAAAGGAGGAGGAAGAGTTGTTACGGGAAACCAAACAGACCCCTTTCGTCAAACCCTAGGGGACTGCGATCTCAAAGACTTGGGCTTTGAAGGAGACCCGTTTACCTGTAGGAACAATCAGGACGACACTTCACACATTCGAGAACGCCTGGACAGGGTGGTTTCTAACCTTAGATGGAGAACCAACTTTGGCAATTCCAGATTCAATCATCTGGTGAGCTCTACCTCGGACCACTGCCCTATTGAAATGAAGATCTCTATTCAAGAGCAGCGGAACAACCTCCAAGGCAGTAAACGTTTTTACTTTGAAGCAGATTGGTTACAGGACAGCAGTTGTGATCTCAAAGTCTTAAAGGAATGGAAAGAAGGTGGAATTACAGTCACCGAGAAGCTCACACATTGTGCCAATAGCCTCCGGTCATGGGGAAGAAACCACTTCGGTGACACCAAGAAGCAGATAGCTAATCTAAAGAAGACTATGGCAAGACTCCAACGCCTAAGACCAAGCTCCACAGTTATGAGGAACTTGAGACAGGCTCGAAGAGACATGAAAAACCTCCTGAAGAGAGAGGAAGATTACTGGCATCAGCGGTCAAGAGTGAAATGGCTTAAAAGTGGTGATAAAAACACCACCTTTTTCCACAGGAAGGCATCAGCTAGAAAAGACAGAAACACTATAAAAGGTATTGAAAATCCTATGGGCTAGTGGGTCACCGAAGATGAATGGATAATCAACACCCTAACAGCCCACTTTGACGATCTGTTTTCCTCGGCAAACCCCTCTGACGGGGATATCGAGGAAATGATACAATACATTAACTCGGGCATTACTCCAGAGCAAAGGGCCTTCATGGAGGCTCCCTACTTGATTGAGGAAGAAACATAAAGTCTTAAACAAATGGGGCCCCTAAAAAACCCCAGGAGTTGATGGCTTCCCAGCTATCTTCTTCCAAAGATACTGGGATGTGCTTAAAGGCGATGTGGGAAACTACTGTAGTGCAGCTCCTCAATGGGCAAAGAAGTGTGGCTGAGTTCAACGATACCATCCTCGCACTTATTCCTAAAATCAAACAGGTGCGCACGGTAGCACACCTTCGGCCAATTAGCCTATGTACAGTTATTTATTAATTGGTCTCAAAGACCATGGCGAATCGGCTTAAGAAAATTCTCCCAGTTCTAATCTCGGAAAGTCAATCAGCTTTTGTACCAGACCGTCTCATCACAGATAACATTATCACAACCTTTGAAATTCTCCATACCATGAAACACAGTATGTCTGGAAAAACTGGTGTTATGGCCCTCAAAACGGATATAAGCAAGGCTTAGGATCGCGTCGAATGGAGATTTATTACCAAAACCTTGGAGAGGCTAGGTTTTGGTCCAAAATGGGTACGTCTTGTCTACGATTGTATTTCAACTACTTCTTTCTCTTTTAGTTTTAAGGGACATGTGGTTGGAAATATCGTGCCCAAGCGGGGGCTTTGTCAGGGGTGTCCCATCTCTCCATATTTGTTTCTTTTTTTGTGGTGAAATTCTCTCTCGTGCTCTCACGTTTGCAGTTTCTAGTAGAGCTATTACAGGTGCTTGTGCGTCTCGCGGTGGGCCATCTGTCTCGCACCTCTTTTTCGCGAACGACAGCATGATGTTTATAAAGGCAAATACAGAAGAAATAATTGCCCTAATTACAATTTTACAGAATTACGAGAAAAGCTACGGGCCAACGCATTAATCTCGAAAAATCATCGACAGTTTTCTCGAGCAACGTCCCCCCTTCAGTTAGTGCGAACTTATGCACGTTGCTGGGTGTAAAGCACGACGAGCTCACGACAAGTACCTCGGGCTCCCTACTGAAATGGGGAGAAACAGAATGAGCAGCTTCAAACATATCGATGATAGAATTGACGCAAAGCTGAATAACTGGAAAGAAGTGTACCTTAGTCCTGCTGGCAAGGAGACTCTGCTAAAAGCCGTGATTGATTCCATCCCAACTTATGCCATGGGGGTCTTCAAGCTCCCGGTAACCCTCTGTGATAAGTTGGAGGCGAGAATGGCTCATTTTTGGTGGGGTAGTACGGAACAGAAGAAGAAAATTAGTTGGCTGTCTTGGGACAAAACGAAAACAGTACAATGAATGGAGGTAGAGATTTTCATCATCTAAATCTCTTCAATACTGCGATGTTAGGAAAACAGTTTTGGCGAATCCTCGATTTTCCGGACAAACTCCATGCCAGAGTGTTGCGACACAAGTACTACAAAGACTCAGGACTACTACAGTCAGTCAAGACAGGAGCTTCGTACCTCTGGAGAAGTATTTTTTCCGGCAAAACTTGATCCTCAGTGGATGCAGGTGGCGTCTGGGCAACGGTGAGCACCTGGATGCTTTTAAGGATCCCTGGCTGTTCCGTCCACAGTCCTTCAAACCCATCACTCCAAACTCGTCGGGTGAACGGATTCTAGTGGCAGACCTAATCAGAGAAAGCAGAAAATGGGATGAGAACCGTCTACAGAACTTATTTTGGGAAGAAGACATAGAAGAAATAAAAAGAATCTCGATTCCAAACATCCTAGTCCCAGATCGACTAATCTGGCACTTTTCCCCCCACGGGAATTACACGGTCAACTCTGGATATCAACTTCTAACTCTCCAGCAAGATGGGGCAAGTAAAAGTAGTTTTGGAGGAGTTTCTTATCAAAACATTGACTGGTGGAAAATTTTCTGGCAACAGAAAATCCCAAAGAGGGTACTTTACCCAATTTGGAGGGCTATTCTTCATAGCCTCCCAGTGAAATCAAATCTCAAGCACAGAGGTATAGATGTCGATGACAGATGTCCCTACTGTTCTAAGGAGAGAGAGACAGAAACTCATCTGTTCTTAAATTGTACCAGAAACTGTTGGAAGCTCTTTCTCGGAGAAGTCTTCACCGGAAAAATCTTCGGCCCTCTTGAGACCTGGTTCCCTCAGACGTTCCTGGACGAAGACAAAATCACACGAATCAAAATGAGCCTTCTAATTTACAAGATCTGGAAAAACAGAAACAATCTGATTTTCAAGAAAAAGGAAGATTCAGAGACGCATCTTGTAAGGGAGGCAGAGATTTATCTGGCGGAGGTGCTTGAACACATGCATGTGGATAAACAGAAGTCTCCGGCTCAGATCTATTCACATCCGCCGGAACAAACACCGGAGCGGCCGCCGAGTGGATGGACCATTATCAACACCGACGCTACCTGGAATCCCCAACGGAGATCGGCTTCAACGGGAGTTGTAATTAGAGACAGAAATGGGATCTTCATCGCCGGTCGGGCCAAACAAATCCCCTTCACCATCTCAGCTAAAGCATCGGAGGCAGAAGCGATAACGGAGGGGTTAAAATTGGCAACAGAGCTTCAAGTGAAACAGATCTGGTTAGAGATGGATTCTCTCTCTCTAAGCAGAGAAATGAGAGAGACGAAGAGTACGAAGGATGATCCAGAAGACGTTTCCGAAGTCCAAAGATAAAAAATGGAGAGTAAATGCTATCTCGACAACGCAGATGGACACGTGGTGATGCATGCACCTCGGATGTGGAATCAAGCTGCTGACCGTTTCGCTCGAATAGGCTCCTCGATGGGTCTAGGAGATAGCCAAACGTGGTATTATAGCCCACCTAATTGGGCTATGGACTCTCTTATGTATGATGTGTTGGGCCGGTTTAATGGCCCAGATTGATAATCCAATGGATTATTTCTCAAAAAAAAAAAGAACCTTAAAAGGATTTGATTTACATTAGTTGTAAATAGTGTACATTTAAGTTCCCTTTTTTTTGTTTTTGTTTTTTTTTGTTTTTTTTTTTCTGTTTGTTATTAATACATGTGTTTGTTCTATTAGAAAAGAGAAATCAATCAATATAGTCGATCCTTCTGCACATTTCACTATGTTAAGTAGTATGTGTGATGATCTTATTGTAGCATTCGAGAATTGCACCACCGCTCATGAAATGTGGGAGCAATTGAAAGTTTCTTCTGCTGTTGTAATTAAGAGCAAGTAAAAGAAAGAGGAGGTTGTGGCTTCTTTCATTTGACCCATACTCCTAAGTGCCTTTCAGGGATCATCTTCCGTCTGAAGAAGAAATGGGATGTTCCTAACCTAGACCCAAACGTCAATGTTCTCGAATTTAACGTTGTCAGTTCTTGTTGAGATTGTCCATGGTTGCAGTAGTAATACGTTGTTGTCAAAGATCCACGGGCCACCGTTAAGGACCTGCTCTTTAGAATCATCCGAGGGGAATTGAAAGATGAATCTATTAGGCGTAGCTCGTGGATGCTTATCTCGTCTCCTTCTGGCCAGATTTTCTTGAACAACACTTTCATCGCTCAAATGTTAAATCGGATAGGCATAAGGGACGAGCCGATCAGGCAAGGACCACGTCCTTGAATGGCCCGATGACAATAATCTCGATCATAAACCTCCACCTCCTTCTCTTCGATAGAGAGTTTTCCGAAATCCCTCAAGATACCGCTAGCAGTAGCCATTGCCGAAGACTGGGATCGACTGAGACCGCTCAATGGGATGCTTGAGATCGTCGGAGATGAACTAGAAGTACTCGGAAACAACTCGATCGCACACGTCTGCCTCAAAAACGCCGTTCGTCGCCCTTTGTTCTCCGAAACTTTCGGAGGAAGGTTATTGATTTTTATTGTGTGGGTAAGGTTTATGTTCCCCACATTGTATCTTTACAAGTTCTTTTTTTTTTTTTCTTTTTTCTTTTTTTTTTTTGAGAAAAGCGTATCTTTACAAGTTATAAGTACGCATTTTAAATTTGCAAAAAAAAAACAAAAAAAAAAAGTACGCATTTTATTTTCGATTATATGCGAGCGAGGTCATTACGCCCTAAATACCGGTAGGTTTCTTAAAAAATACTCCACACAATTTTGTTTTGGGTTGTTGAGCAAGAAAAGTGGGCGGAGGTCTGTTCCAACACTCTCTGCCGAAGTCCAGTGTTTGGCTACAAGAAGCTCTTCTCAAACAGTCTCTCTCACATGATTGCTCTTTCCCTTCACAAAAAAGCACATTCGAACTTCGATTGTCAGGGTTTTTCGTCCGTCAACTGCAACTGAAACCGAGCAATTTCTTCTGCAAAGCGATCTTCCATGGGACGTTTACTGGTATGAATCACTCTACCCCCTCCAATATCATTCATTCGAACCATCACCCTCTCTTCTTCAAATTTCGTAATTCAATATGTGTTCCCTTGCGTTTCGTTGGCCTTTTCTTTGCTATCTTCAGTCATACGATAACTATGGTTGCTTGTTTGGATGTTTTTGATTTGCAGAGAAACAAAGCTGTGTTGGGGTTAGTGGCTTTGGCTGGATCAGGGGGCTATTGTACTCCAAACCTGATGAAAGTAATTTTCACAGTTATAGATTCTATCCGCTAAAAAAAAAGAGTTATTAATTTGATTCCGAAAATCTGATAGCATATGTTCGCTTTTGTATGGCTCTGCAGGGACATTGATACCTACTACAATTTCTCCGCCTTTACATGAACCATTGTCGAATTTGTGGAATTCTTGTAAAGATTTGATCAGGAGCCCTTTCTTTGTGTCTTTGGATGACATGCAATACGGTACCTTATTCTTCTTGTTGTTTTTATTTGTTTCTCTTCAGAATTTCTGCTCTGTGTCTGTTGTCAAGTTTGTTAATCGTGCGTGATGTAATTGTAGAAAATCTTCGACGGTATTTTTCTAGAAGCAACCCAGTCTCATCAGATGGACCAAAACCATGTTGTGTATGCTTTGGCACAGACACCATCGCCAATGCTGCCGCAAAGGTTGGTCCAGCTGTGGTAAATATTTCTGCTCTACAAGGCATGTGATGGAAATCTAATTTCTCTTTCTATCGGTTGTGTTAATTTGTTTCATTTTTTTTGTGTGCTGGGTTTTCATAATTCTGAGTACATATTTTGCTCGTAGGTTGTCCTGGACTAAATGTTCAAAAGAGCAATGCCTCAGGAATTATCATTGATTCTGATGGAACTATCTTGAGTTGTGCACATCCTATTCTTGATTTAAAAAATTTACAAGGAAAGGTACATTGTCAGACTTTTCCTTTCTCTCTGTCATTCGAATATTGAAATTTTAGAGGAATATGTTATACTCTACCAAAGGGATACAAAAGAGTGCATAAATACAATCACAATACCTCCGTAGATTGAGCTTTGAGTTATGCCTTTTTTTGGGTTGGTTATCATAAACAGTTTATGACTTTGTATTGGTAAATTAGGTTTGGTTCTTTCACAACGTGAGAGAAGAGGGTTACCCCTTAGCTGCAGATTCTTCATTATTTGATTATTCAGACTAGATTATATTTGAATTTGCTAGCTGATGGTCGTGAATGTAGGATGATTACCTAGGATTTGTGGGTGGAATAACTTACAACTTACACTCTCTTGCTTAATTTAGGGTTCCGAGATTCGATTTGATCTTTTAACGATGGTCACTCCTTTGGCTCAATTTTTAAATGGTAGAGACTTGTCGCATTGTCGGCATGAAAATGTTCCAGAGCAGCCCTTTGTACTAAGGCCATGGTTTTGATGTGATAGTACTTGATAAAGGGGGAAGACCTGTGTTTTATTGACGATATGAACTTGAATTTGTAGGAGAAATGTACTATAAGCTATATTTTATTCATACCTCGGTAATTTAAAATGTTAAATCTTCATCAGAAAGAAATATTATAAAGTGTCAAATGGTTCAGAAAGTGTTGTCGAGAGTCTTCAAATTTGTACATAACCTTAGGGAATAAACTTTACCGCTATGTTAAACCGTGCAAATAATCCACATAGTCCAATAATTGTTTGCATGGTCCATGTCACAGCTGGTTCTCCACTCTAACAACATCTAAACTAAGATTAACTTTATTTAAGCTCACACATTTTCTTTAAATGAAAAAAATGAGATGAAGCATGGAAAAGGAGATGGAAAGAAAAGGAAATAAAATAAAAGAAATTCCGTAAAAAATCCTTTACTTTTCCTTTGTTTGGTAACAAAATAAATTTGCAAAAAAATAAAATGATTCTATTTTAGTAGAGATATAAATCAAACCCACACAACTAGGCTTATTATAAATGTAACCACCATATGATGGGCGATAGCACCTATATGTAGCATAGTTATAGTTACACACCCCCTTATCTTTTGATTCTGCAAAACGGACCTTAAACTCTTCAAATTTTTATCTCATGGTCCTTAACCTGTTTACCCATAGACCCAACACGCACCCTACGCACTGCTGCCAATCCAATGCCACCTCCGGAGAATGACCGCCACAGAGCCATTCTCTGAAACTACAGTCACCGGGTTGATCTTCAAAGTTTTCTCACAATTCTCTTAGAACTCCATTGAAGACAAAACAGAGTTATCGTTCCTAATTTGTTCGATGATATGAGGAACTTGGATTTTTTTTTGTTCGACGATTTGAGGAACTTGGATTTTTCTGTTTTTGATTGAGGCGCTTCACTCTTTATGGTCCTTGGAATCGTCTCTCTGAATTTCACAAAAGAAATGGAATTCTCTATAAAGGTCATCAATTTTTTTGGCAAATACGGGTTTAATTGGCAAGGGTATAGTGGTTGTGTTAAGAAGTCCCACATTGGGCATTCATGAACAAGTAAAATAACTAATAAGTATTCCGGGCTACTCCCCTCATTGCCAATTGGTTTTGAGGTGGAACCCCATGGAATCTTAACATGGTATCAGAGCAGTAGAAATAATTCTACTCGATCCACCTGCCCGTCCCGATTTCCACGTGCATACACGTGAGGGGGCGTGTTAAGAAGTCCCACATTGGGCATTCAAGAACAAGTAAAATAACTAATAAGTATTCCGGGCTACTCCCCTCATTGCCAATTGGTTTTGAGGTGGAACCCCATGGAATCTTAAGATGGTATCAGAGCAGTAGAAATAATTCTACTCGATCCACCTGCCCGTCCCGATTTCCACGTGCATACACGTGAGGGGGCGTGTTAAGAAGTCCCACATTGGGCATTCAAGAACAAGTAAAATAACTAATAAGTATTCCGGGCTACTCCCTCATTGCCAATTGGTTTTGAGGTGGAACCCCATGGAATCTTAACATGGTATCAGAGCAGTAGAAATAATTCTACTCGATCCACCTGCCCGTCCCGATTTCCACATGCATACACGTGAGGGGGCGTGTTAAGAAGTCCCACATTGGGCATTCAAGAACAAGTAAAATAACTAATAAGTATTCCGGGCTACTCCCCTCATTGCCAATTGGTTTGAGGTGGAACCCCATGGATGTAGGGTTTCGATTCGTGGATCGCGCAAACGGAAGCATAATCAAACAAATAACCATGCAAAACCCTCCAAGGATCACAAGTCTAGATGCATAACGATAGTGAAGGTAAGAAATCATAAACACACCTTTGGGTTCTCCTTGATGACTTCAAACGCGAATAGTGTCACGTTCTCTATAGTTGATCCACGCCTAGAATTGATCCTAGATCTCCCAAACTCCTTGGTGCTAGCCCGGAATAAGAGGAGGGTGAAGGAATCACGCAAAACGAGACAAAAGAGGGGGTTTCGGCCCTCTTTTGGCCGACGGGGACGAGGGCGGCGGCAATGGGGCGTCGGCCTCCTTTGTTGCTTGCTCTCTCTCCTTTGTTCTCTCCCACTCTTGTTATGATCACTAATGAGCATAAGTTATGAGGAAGGAAGGAAGGAGGGTCCTTTATATAGTCCAACAACTCCTTGTTAACTACCTAAAGGACTTATTCTAGTCCTACTAGAATTCAATTTAGTCCCTTCCTTGCAAATTAGTCCCTACTAAGTTTGCAAGGGTTTGCAAAGTGATCCTTCTAATTAATTAATCCAATTAATTAATTCCCAAATCTAGTACAACTCTATATAGCGTGTGACCCCATAGGTTCTATCTAGTTGGTAGCAACTATTTGCTAATATGGAGCGGTTTCTAGCAAAACATCCATTCTAGCCAACTAATAGAATAGTCATCTAGACAACCTTGTACAAGTAATTGTCTCATCCCTTTGCCTCAATATCCGGATTGGACACGAGACATACAAGTCACACTCGTATGTCCAATCCATAGTTTCTCGATCTATGGGAATAGCCTTATCCGTGCAAATAACATCAATATCCCATATATTGATTTATTTGAGTCTGGCCAGACATTCTATAAGCACTATCCCTCGAGTGGCCTAGGATATCTACTCCCGTTATGTGAGAGGGGCAAATCCTCTCTACGTCCACTACGATCTCTAAGCTTGCTTCTCATTGTATCCAGTACACGCCTTTATAACTACCCAGTCACGGTGTAGCGTTTAACGCTACCAAGATCACAATGATCCACAACTAGAATATCTAGTGACTTCAAGTCTAAGGATGACAATACCATTGCACCGCGAGAAGCACTTGTGACTCAACATAACATGTATGTAGCCTTCTCGGTGATGGGTCAATCCAGTGCAACATTCCGTAATGCACACCTATGTGTTGGATCGTGATATCTCCATATCAATCCAACCCCATACTAGTCTATAGATGATTGTCCCATTAATCATTATACTTGACTAGGGATATTTAAGATAAACAACACGATTGTAAATCTAAGGACTTCATTATATTAAATATCCAATAAATAATAAATGAATTTTCTAGCCATATACAAATTCATACTAAACTAGATTGCCTCTAGGGCATCTATTCCAACAGTCTCCCACTTGCACTAGAGCCAATCTGGCGCATCTCGTATGCCCATACTCCTAGTGTGCCCTTCATGCTTCCACTGCGTGAGAGGCTTCGTAAGCGGGTCTGACAGATTATCATCTGTAGGAATCTTGCATATCCGAACGTCTCCTCTATCGATAATATCTCGAATCAGATGAAACTTCCTGAGCACGTGCTTGGACTTCTGGTGCGATCTGGGTTCCTTTGATTGAGCGATCGCCCCAGTGTTGTCACAGAAAAACTCCACTGGATCCGCAATGCTAGGGACCACACCAAGTTCAGAAACAAACTTTCTGATCCAAACAGCCTCCTTTGCTGCACCATTTGCAGCAATGTACTCAGCCTCTGTTGTAGAATCAGCTACCGTCTCTTGCTTGGAACTCTTCCAGCTCACCGCTGCTCCATTCAGGCAAGAAGTCTTCGTACGAAGACTCTTCGTGCGAAGACAACAGCTCTCAGTATCTAAATGAGAAGATCTTCGCACGAAGAGGCAGAAGTCTTCGTACGAAGACTCTTCGTGCGAAGACAACTGTCTTCGTGCGAAGAGGTCGGGGGACAGCAGCAGTTTTTTGGGGCTTTTCCGTATTATTTCCAAACTTTGTAATATTATTATGGGGACGTATTTAAGACTTTTAGGTCGTCTTTTTCAGTAGTTTTTGAGGATTAGAGACATCTTTGGAGATCAAGAAGCCTTGGAGAGAGCTTAGGAGCTTTTGGATCATTCGTTTGATTTCTAAACTCTCGTTTTTCTTGATTTTTATGTTTAAACTCATTATAATCGTCGTTTTGATTATGAATATGAGTAGCTAAACACCTTTTGCTGGGAATTCTCGATTGGTGTAGCTAGGGTTTGTTCTAAAGTCGATGTTTTGATGATTGTAATGCATGCTTTAGCTTAATCTCTCGTGTTTATTCATTATTATGGATTATTTGCGTTCTTAATCACATTATCTTTGCGAGTAGCTAACGTAGAGATAGAATCAATTAGTTTCACGCGGTAACTCCGTGATAACTAGTCGGTAAATCAAATAATCCACCTAGTCGTATCAATGTTTGGTAACTCGGCATCGTTAACTAGGATCGTTAAAGTATAATTATAATCTTAATGCATACTTAAA
This sequence comes from Linanthus parryae, assembly GCA_023055425.1. NCBI lineage: Eukaryota > Viridiplantae > Streptophyta > Magnoliopsida > Ericales > Polemoniaceae > Linanthus > Linanthus parryae. The sequence goes on from JALGPY010000002.1 coordinate 9,875,329, forward strand.
CCTAAATTAGGCTTGGTAACTCGGTTTAGTTTAGTTTAAGTATAGTGGATTTGCTTGGTAACTCGGTAAGTTCAACATTGCTTGATTAATAGTGAATAACACGTGGTTGTTTTACGAATCAAAACATAAATTTAGATCGACCTAGTGAACCTAGAGAATTCCCGGTACTTTTCCCTTATTGATAAAAACCTCCAAATATTCATTCTTTATTAATCGTGAATTACTCACTTGGTTAATTGAGAATATTGCATTTAATTTCTTAGAATTAGATAAAAACACAACTTGCGACTTGCCCACATAAGGTTTAGAATAGTAATTAATTTAAACAAAGTCCCTTGGGTTCGACAACCCGGATTTCCGGTTTATTACTACACACGACGGCTGTGCACTTGCAGTTGGAACGTGTCAGATATCTACTCCCGTTATGTGGGAGGGGCAAATCCTCTCTACCTCCACTACGATCTCTAAGCTTGCTTCTCATTGTATCCAGTACACGCCTTTATAACTACCCAGTCACGGTGTAGCGTTTAACGCTACCAAGATCACAATGATCCACAACTAGAATATCTAGTGACTTCAAGTCTAAGGATGACAATACCATTGCACCGCGAGAAGCACTTGTGACTCAACATAACATGTATGTAGCCTTCTCGGTGATGGGTCAATCCAGTGCAACATTCCGTAATGCACACCTATGTGTTGGATCGTGATATCTCCATATCAATCCAACCCCATACTAGTCTATAGATGATTGTCCCATTAATCATTATACTTGACTAGGGATATTTAAGATAAACAACACGATTGTAAATCTAAGGACTTCATTATATTAAATATCCAATAAATAATAAATGAATTTTCTAGCCATATACAAATTCATACTAAACTAGATTGCCTCTAGGGCATCTATTCCAACAGTCTCCCACTTGCACTAGAGCCAATCTGGCGCATCTCGTATGCCCATACTCCTAGTGTGCCCTTCATGCTTCCACTGCGTGAGAGGCTTCGTAAGCGGGTCTGACAGATTATCATCTGTAGGAATCTTGCATATCCGAACGTCTCCTCTATCGATAATATCTCGAATCAGATGAAACTTCCTGAGCACGTGCTTGGACTTCTGGTGCGATCTGGGTTCCTTTGATTGAGCGATCGCCCCAGTGTTGTCACAGAAAAACTCCACTGGATCCGCAATGCTAGGGACCACACCAAGTTCAGAAACAAACTTTCTGATCCAAACAGCCTCCTTTGCTGCACCATTTGCAGCAATGTACTCAGCCTCTGTTGTAGAATCAGCTACCGTCTCTTGCTTGGAACTCTTCCAGCTCACCGCTGCTCCATTCAGGCAAAACACATATCCCGACTGTGATCTAAAGTCATCTCTGTCAGTTTGGAAGCTTGCATCAGTGTAACCCCTTACACGCAACTCTTCCTCACCGCCAAATATCAAGAAAGCATCCTTAGTTCTTCTCAAGTACTTTAGGATGTTCTTGACAGCAATCCAGTGACTCTCACCCGGATTGGATTGGTATCTGCTTGTCATACTCAAGGCATATGACACATCTGGTCTAGTACATAACATGGCATACATGATAGATCCTATGGCCGAGGCATAGGGAATCCTACTCATGCGTTCCTTCTCAATCTCATTGGAAGGACAACCACTCTTCGAAAGAGTGATTCCATGTGACATGGGCAAGAATCCCTTCTTGGAATCTTGCATGTTGAACCGTTTCAACACCTTGTCAATATATGTACTTTGACTTAGGCCTAGCAACCTCTTAGATCTATCTCTATAGATCTTTATACCGAGTATATAGGCTGCTTCCCCTAAGTCCTTCATTGAGAAACACTTTCCTAGCCAATCTTTCACAGATTGCAGCATGGGAATGTCGTTTCCAATGATTAGTATGTCATCCACATACAAGACCAGAAAAGCTACAGAGCTCCCACTAACCTTCTTGTAGACACAAGACTCATCTTCGTTTCTGATGAAGCCAAACTCTTTGACCACTTCATCAAAACGTCGATTCCAACTCCTAGAAGCTTGCTTCAATCCATAAATGGATCGTTGCAGCTTACAGACTTTGTTGGCTTGCTTTGGATCCTCAAAACCCTCCGGCTGTATCATATACACGTCCTCGAGGAGATTCCCATAAAGGAATGCTGTTTTGACATCCATCTGCCAAATCTCATAGTCGTAGTATGCTGCAATTGCAAGTAAGATTCGGATGGATTTGGTCATAGCGACTGGTGAAAAGGTTCTATCATAGTCAATACCATGAATCTGTCTGAATCCTTTAGCCACCAATCGGCCCTTATAGGTAATCACATTACCATCCATGTCGATCTTCTTCTTGAAGACCCACTTGCACCCTATGGGTCGCGCCCCATCGGGTGGTTCCACCAAAGTCCATACTTTGTTGGTATACATGGATTCCATCTCCGATCTCATGGCCTCAAGCCACTTCTGTGAGTTTGGGCCATTTATGGCCTCCTCATAGGTAGTAGGCTCATCATCTATGAGCATCGTGTCACCGGAATCAGTTACGAGAAGTCCATACCTCTCGGGTTCCTGGCGCACTCTACTAGATCTACGAAGGTCTTGTGTTACCTGAACAGGTGGCTCCACAACTGCTTGTGATTCCTGTTCATGTTCCATAATCGGTTCAGTGATTTGTGGTTCTTGAACTTCTTCAAGCTCTACATTCCTCCCACTTGCTTCTTTAGAGACAAACTCCCTTTCTAGAAACACGCCGGTCTGAGCAACAAACACTTTGTTCTCGGTTGGATTGTAGAAGTAGTATCCCTTAGTTTCCTTAGGGTACCCCACAAATTTACACTTATCCGATTTAGGCCTTAGCTTGTCTGACTGTAAACGTTTTACATAGACATTGCAGCCCCAAATCCTCATGAACGACAGTGTGGGACGCCTCCCACTCCACATCTCATATGGTGTCTTCATGACTGATTTAGATGGAACACGGTTAATGGTGAAAGCTGCACTTAATAGAGCGTAGCCCCAAAACGATAATGGAAGATCGGTTTGACACATCATAGATCGAACCATATCCAATAGGGTTCGATTCCTCCTCTCGGACACGCCATTCCATTGTGGTGTTCCGGGTGGAGTGAGTTGGGACACGATCCCACACTCTCTAAGATAGTCGTCAAACTCTTGGCTCAAGTATTCTCCTCCTCGATCCGATCGTAGAGCCTTGATACTTTTGCCAAGTTGCTTCTCTACTTCATTCTTGAATTCTTTGAACACTTCAAAGGATTCGGATTTTGCCCTCATAAGGTACACAAATCCATATCTACTGTAATCATCAGTAAATGTAATGAAGTAGACATAACCACCCCTGGCAGGCGTGGGAAATGGCCCACACACATCGGTATGTATGAGCGCCAATTGCTCACTAGTCCTCTCACCTTTCTTATTGAAAGGGGACTTTGTCATTTTTCCCAATAAACAAGCCTCACATGTCTCATATGATTCAAAATCAAATGAGTCTAGTAATCCATCCTTATGGAGTCTAGATACACGTTTCTCGTTTATGTGGCCTAAACGACAATGCCATAAATAAGCAGGATTTAAATCATTTATTTTAATCCGCTTGGTATTAATGTTGTAGACAGGATTGCTTAGATCAAGGACATAAAGTCCATTAAATAATTGCGCACTAAAATAGTGAATATTATTCAAATAAAAGGAACAACAATTGTTCTTTATTGAAATAATAAAACATTCCTTGTCCAAACAAGAAATAGAAATAATGTTTCTGCTAATAGCAGGCACAAAATAGCAATTATTTAATTCTAAAACTAATCCTGAAGGCAGAGATAGCTCGCACACGCCTATGGCCAACGCAGCAACCTTTGCTCCATTCCCAACGCGCAGATCTATCTCCCTTTTAGCCAATCTTTTACTTCTCTTTAGATCCTGCATATTTCGACAAATATGAGATCCACATCCAGTATCTAATACCCATGATGTAGAGACAGTTAAATTGACATCTACAACAAAAATACCTGGTGGTGGTGGAATCACTATTCCAAGCCTCTTGTCCTCCAGATATTTTGGGCAGTTCCTCCTCCAGTGTCCAGGTTGACTGCAGTAGTGACACTCACCCTTAGTCACGACCTTGGCAACGCCACCAACGGGCTTAAGGGCTTGTTCCTTGGACTTGGCAACTGACTTGCCTTTGCCCTTGGAGGAAGAGGCAAACCTTTTGCCCTTTCCTTTCTGCACCATCATAATGGCCTTGCCCTTACCCTTGTTGATGCTCTGTTCAGCCGTCCTCAACATGTTGAGCAAATCTGGCAGTCGCTTAACGATCTCGTTCATGTTATAGTTCATAATGAACTGTCCATAACTCTCGGGCAACGATTGCAACACGAGATCGGTTGCCAACTCTTGGCCGACCGGGAACCCAAGTCGGGCGAGATTCTCCAAGTACCCGATCATTCGGAGTACATGGGGTCCCACCGGGTTCCCTTCTGCCAGATGACATTTGAACAGTGCCTTTGAGACCTCATACCTCTCTACCCTCGCCTGCTCTTGGAAGAGCTGCTTTAGATGTTCGATCATATCGACAGCATTCATGTTCTCATGTTGCTTCTGAAGCTCAGAGGTCATGGTGCAAAGCATTAGGCAGGCCGCATCATTAGCGTCATCAACACGCTTTTGATACGCCTTTAAGGCAACAGGTGTCTGGTTCTCTGGACCTTCTGGAACATGCTCCTCTATTGCGTACAGTTTCTTCTCTTGCTTGAGAACAATTCTCAAGTTTCTGTACCAATCAAGAAATTTGGTTCCAGAGAGCTTGTCCTTCTCAAGGACAGATCGTAGGGAATGTTGTGAACTCGATGAGTTGTTTGCCATTTGGTATTCTACAAAAAGGAAAATACGCAAGTTTTAGTATTTGTGAATTTTTGACTATATTTAATAATGGCTAGTTTATTAAATATAGCTCCCACTATTTTTCTACGGATTAATAACCCTCAAGATATTAATGGGGAAAATATCCTTATATTTTCTAGTGGGCCAAGATCCATCTTTTCATCTCCTTATGAGCTTGCTTTGGCAAGTCACCCATAATTTGACTACTTTTAGGTAGGAACAATTCCAATTGCATCCCATATGCAACTCTTGTTTCAACCGGGCAAATAACTCCTTATTTATCCATCCATATGGATAATCCCAATTGATTGCCTCTAGGTTTCTTAATCAAATTAATAGCCTAGTTGTGTTCAACCTCTTATCTAAACAATTGCACATTGTTACGTGCCATCGCATTCCATCATTATGAACCAAGTCGCCATGCTTTGGCACGCACGAACTTGATAAATAATGATGATAATGAGTGTTTAAATAACGAGAAGGCAAGAACACAATATTTAAAATTTGAGGGATTTTGAATTCAATTTTTAATTGTTTTGTTGATCAATATCAACTAATCTATCTATTTGAGTTTGGGCACAACTCCAAATAATAGATCCGGGTTGTCTAATTATCTTATTATCCTAATTGCATGCATCATCCATACACCAACCACACAAATAATAAGACAATAAATAAACAACCACAAAACAGAAATTAAACGTGATGTGGATATGACCTTTTCTAGACTAAGATAATTCCAAGCCAATGAAATTATCTATGAACCCTAAGCAAACACATCTCCATGCGTCTTGATCTTTTGGTCCATCCTTCATAGTCATGTGGAATGCTCCATGCTCCATCTTTTGTGGCTTCTTTGGCTTTGGGCTTCTTTTCTCCAATCTTGGCTAACAATCTACTTTATCTAGCACTAACTAACATCTATACTAAATAAAATAAATCTCACAAGTTGAGAAAAAAAAAATGGCACGCAGGCCATGAAACCCTAATTAATTATTACAATTAATTGATCAGCTCGCAGGCCGTAAAACCAAACCACAAAATTAAACATCCACATCAAACCACATCCTAAGGCCATATCCAATCACCATGCGATTTGCACATAAACAGTTAAAATCCAATTTTAACGCGCTTGGTCAATTTTAATTGATTTTAGGATTTCTAGGGTTAAAACGGTCCATGGGCCCAACAATCCAATTGCTCGGGCCCATCATAGTGAACCACAAGGCCCTAGGGCCGGCCCGGCCCAAAACCCGCAAGCTAGGCCCGCGGGTTAGGGCCGCCCGGACCCTTAGGGAGGCCAAGCTTGGGCGGCAAGCAAGGGGGGGCGGTCCCCTAGGGGGCCGAACCTCCTTTTGGGAGTTGTTTCCAAAACAACTCCCTTGCTTGGAGCCCAAGTTTGGTTGTTTCCTTGTTTTGGGAGAACTCCTTCTTTCCCAAGGATGCCCAAACCCTAGATCTAAGATCCTAAAATTTCTCAAACTCACCAATTGATGCATCCAATGCAAAAATTGGATCTTGTTATGGGTAATTCTTGACAAATTGCATCCCATGCTTGATTTGTCTTGTTTTACGCGATAAACTATCAAATTAAGGTGTAAAACAACAAGAATGTAACACATAAACTACGTTTATGCTCTATGACATGTGGCTCTGATACCACTGTAGGGTTTTGATTCATGGATCGCGCAAACGGAAGCATAATCAAACAAATAACCATGCAAAACCCTCCAAGGATCACAAGTCTAGATGCATAACGATAGTGAAGGTAAGAAATCATAAACACACCTTTGGGTTCTCCTTGATGACTTCAAACGCGAATAGTGTCACGTTCTCTATAGTTGATCCACGCCTAGAATTGATCCTAAATCTCCCAAACTCCTTGGTGCTAGCCCGGAATAAGAGGAGGGTGAAGGAATCACGCAAAACGAGACAAAAGAGGGGGTTTCGGCCCTCTTTTGGCCGACGGGGACGAGGGCGGCGGCAATGGGGCGTCGGCCTCCTTTGTTCTCTCCCACTCTTGTTATGATCACTAATGAGCATAAGTTATGAGGAAGGAAGGAAGGAGGGTCCTTTATATAGTCCAACAACTCCTTGTTAACTACCTAAAGGACTTATTCTAGTCCTACTAGAATTCAATTTAGTCCCTTCCTTGCAAATTAGTCCCTACTAAGTTTGCAAGGGTTTGCAAAGTGATCCTTCTAATTAATTAATCCAATTAATTAATTCCCAAATCTAGTACAACTCTATATAGCGTGTGACCCCATAGGTTCTATCTAGTTGGTAGCAACTATTTGCTAATATGGAGCGGTTTCTAGCAAAACATCCATTCTAGCCAACTAATAGAATAGTCATCTAGACAACCTTGTACAAGTAATTGTCTCATCCCTTTGCCTCAATATCTGGATTGGACACGAGACATACAAGTCACACTCGTATGTCCAATCCATAGTTTCTCGATCTATGGGAATAGCCTTATCCGTGCAAATAACATCGATATCCCATATATTGATTTATTTGAGTCTGGCCAGACATTCTATAAGCACTATCCCTCGAGTGGCCTAGGATATTGATAACTCCGTTTTCGGAGTTATTTTATGCCTTTTATTTCTACGTTTTGCGTGCTTATAATGGAGAATTTGTCGTCTTTTGAGTAAATTGAGCGTAAATGTGAAAATATGAGTTCATGTGCAATACTTGTTAAATCCGGGCGTTTCTTTAGATTTTTGAGCTTTTTATTGTGATATGATCGCGGGTTGTGTTTTCGTGTTGTGATTCGCAGGAAAACAGGGCTTGGATGATCGTGCGGGATTTGGAAGCGAACTTCGGAAACGAGGAACTCAAAGACAAGTCAAAAGGAGAGTCAAAAGTCAAAGGAAGTCAATGGAAAGTCAAAGGAAAGTCAAACAGAAGAGGAAGGTCAAAGAAAGTCAAAGGAAGATCAAGGAAAGAAAGAATGGAAGAAGAAAGTCAAAGAGTGGAAGAGAAAAGTCAAAGGAGGCAAAAAGAGGGCTGGACACAGTTGTCTTCGTGCGAAGACATTTGTCTTCGTGCGAAGACTTTATCCTTAGCCAAAATTCGACTCTGCAGCATTCTCTTCTTAAAACAGCTCTCAGTATCTAAATGAGAAGATCTTCGCACGAAGAGGCAGAAGTCTTCGTACGAAGACTCTTCGTGCGAAGACAACTGTCTTCGTGCGAAGAGGTCGGGGGACAGCAGCAGTTTTTTGGGGCTTTTCCGTATTATTTCCAAACTTTGTAATATTATTATGGGGACGTATTTAAGACTTTTAGGTCGTCTTTTTCAGTAGTTTTTGAGGATTAGAGACATCTTTGGAGATCAAGAAGCCTTGGAGAGAGCTTAGGAGCTTTTGGATCATTCGTTTGATTTCTAAACTCTCGTTTTTCTTGATTTTTATGTTTAAACTCATTATAATCGTCGTTTTGATTATGAATATGAGTAGCTAAACACCTTTTGCTGGGAATTCTCGATTGGTGTAGCTAGGGTTTGTTCTAAAGTCGATGTTTTGATGATTGTAATGCATGCTTTAGCTTAATCTCTCGTGTTTATTCATTATTATGGATTATTTGCGTTCTTAATCACATTATCTTTGCGAGTAGCTAACGTAGAGATAGAATCAATTAGTTTCACGCGGTAACTCCGTGATAACTAGTCGGTAAATCAAATAATCCACCTAGTCGTATCAATGTTTGGTAACTCGGCATCGTTAACTAGGATCGTTAAAGTATAATTATAATCTTAATGCATACTTAAACCTAAATTAGGCTTGGTAACTCGGTTTAGTTTAGTTTAAGTATAGTGGATTTGCTTGGTAACTCGGTAAGTTCAACATTGCTTGATTAATAGTGAATAACACGTGGTTGTTTTACGAATCAAAACATAAATTTAGATCGACCTAGTGAACCTAGAGAATTCCCGGTACTTTTCCCTTATTGATAAAAACCTCCAAATATTCATTCTTTATTAATCGTGAATTACTCACTTGGTTAATTGAGAATATTGCATTTAATTTCTTAGAATTAGATAAAAACACAACTTGCGACTTGCCCACATAAGGTTTAGAATAGTAATTAATTTAAACATAGTCCCTTGGGTTCGACAACCCGGATTTCCGGTTTATTACTACACACGACGGCTGTGCACTTGCAGTTGGAACGTGTCAAGTTTTTGGCGCCGTTGCCGGGGACTTCGGCTAAATTAGTTATAATTCCTAGCCTTAGGGATTTTAATTTATTGTTTATATCCGTTACTCACCTACGTTTGGCGTGTTTCGTGATTTCAGGTTGATTTACACGGTGCATGACCCGTTCTCGAGACGAGCCTTTGTATCCAACGTTTGAAGACCCGGAATCCTTATTAAAAGCACAGCGTAGAGACAAGAGGAATTCAAGCTCAGTAGTTATGGATGAAGAAACGAGAGCTGAGTTTGAGAGGATCCGCAAAGGTATGCAGGATGCGGAAGCAGCTAGAGCTGCAGCTGTAGAGGAGGCTGCACAAAGAGCCGCAGAAGCTGAGGAGGTGAGAGCTCAAATGGCTGAGATGCAGGCGAGGATGGATCGCATGGCTCCCCCAAATCCACAACCACGTCATGGTGTGGGGGCACAAGTAGCGAACATCGGTGGGAACAACAATGGTAATAATGGGGAAAAAAACAGGCAGAACAATGCTGAGAATGAAGAACGCCCGATGGTTGATTATTTCAGAACAACTCCAGCATGTTATCAGCCTACCATTGTCAGGCCACAGATCAATGCCCAACACTTCGAGTTGCGCCAACATATGATCAACATGGTTCGTGATGAGTGCGCATTCAACGGAGCCCCAGGAGATGACCCCAATCACCATCTGCTGGTATTTGAGCAAATCACATCAACCCTGCACGATCAGCGAGTTCCAGATGAAACAGTTAAGCTTTTACTATTTCCATTCTCCTTATCTGGAAAAGCCAAGAAGTGGCTTATGGAGCTGCCAGCTGGTAGCATAGTGACATGGGCAGATTGTTGTCATGAGTTTCTGAGGAAGTACTTGCCACCATCCAGAGTCGCGCAGCAGATGGCAGAGATTGCAAAGTTCACTCAGGATGAAGACAGCTCTTTGGGAGATGCATGGAGAAAGTTCAGCCAAATTCTCCGTAGATGTCCGAATCATGGAGAGCCATGGCACAAGCTCTTCCATTATTTCTACACTGCATTAGACAAGGAGACAGCTGACCAGTTGGATATGCTAGCTGGAGGTAATTTTATGGGACTTGGAGCACAGCGAGCTCAAGATTTGCTGAACAACGCGTCAAAGAGAGAGACTACACGATCTGAAACGCGTAGGTACTCCAAACCGGGGGATACATCCTTAGTCAACAAGATTGAATCGATGGAACAAAAGTTGGAATCCATGACTTCAGCATTTCACGGTATGCACCCTCCAACACAGAAGCCCATGGGTGAATTACTAGCAGATGAAAGCCAGGGATATGATAACAGTGTTGAAGATGTGAATTTTATGCGACAGCAGCAATGGCCTAACACCTATCATCCCAACAATCGTAATCATCCCAACTTCAGCTATGCCAATCCAAACAGTGGATTATATGCACCCGGACAGAGACCCAATGTTCCATACCAAGCGAGGCAAGCCCCACAACAGCAGGCTCCACAAAAAGAAGAGCAAGAGACAAATGCTCTATTGAGAAAGCTCCTAGCTAATCACGACAGGATGGAGAGCGCGATTGTCTCAATACAAGCAACAATAAAAAGCCATGAGACTCAAATTGGGCAGATTGCTAATCAAAATGTCAAGCTTCCACCAGGCATGCTTCCAGCAAATACCATCACTCCTAACGAGCAGCTAAATGCCATCACAACTCGCAGTGGCATCACTACTGAGGACCCCCCATATCCTAGCCACGCGCGAGCTGAGGCGACTAAGGCCACTGAGAAAGCTTTGGATGAAGAGATTCCCGTGCCTACCGTGAGTCCCCAATCAAAGGACACGGTGAGGAAGTCGGATGAGAAACAGAAGCCTAGGGAGGAATACAGCGTGCGAGTGCCATACCCGCAAAGATTGAAGAGCCAAGAGGATGCCAAGCATTTCAAGAAGTTTGTGGATATCTTCAGGAAACTGCACATTAATATACCTTTTGCAGAGGCCATCTCACAAATGCCGAAATATGCCAAATTTCTCAAGGACCTCCTTTCTAATAGGAGGCGCATGGATGACTTTGAAACTGTCACTCTAAATGAGGAGTGTAGCGCCGTTGTGCAAAAAGCGCTACCAAAGAAGATGAAAGATCCAGGCGGTTTCATCATCCCTGTTACATTGGGAGACGCATTTCATGGGAGGGCATTATGTGACCTTGGTGCGAGTATTAATTTGATGCCTACATCGGTTTTTGAGCAACTTGGTGTGGGAGATCCTAAGCCTACCAGGATGTGCTTGCAGATGGCTGATCGCACAATAAAACGCCCCAGGGGTGTTTTAGAGGATGTATTAGTGAGAGTTGAAGGACTCATCTTCCCAGCTGATTTTGTGATCTTAGACATGGAGGCCGACGATGATGTTCCTCTTATTTTGGGCCGTCCATTCCTGGCCACTGGGAGAACTATCATTGATGTGGCCAATGGGGAGCTGACTATGCAGATCAACGATGAGAAGGTGGCCTTCAATGTATTTGAGGCTATGAAGTTTCCCGCATACGCGGTGAGCGAGCAATGCTTTGGGGTGGAAGCATACACGCTGGACGAGGAGGACGATATTTTGTTGGAGCAACTATATGAGGAGCTTGCTCTATTTGATTCCAGCGAGAAAGAGCAAGCCCTGGATGTTCATTGGCGTCCACCATTACCCCTCTTTAATGAGGGAAGCAGGAAGATTCTTACTCCTTCTCTTATTACTGCTCCTGTTTTAGAATTAAAACCTTTACCTGTTCATTTGAAATATTTATACTTGGGATCTAATGATACTTTACCTGTGATTGTATCTGCATGTTTGGACAGGGAACAAGAGGAGCAGCTTCTCGAGGTACTACAGAAGAGGAAAGCAGCTATGGGATGGACAATAGCAGATATTAAGGGGATCAGCCCCACAGTTTGCCAGCATAAGATCAGGCTCATGGAAGACAAGAAGCCGGTAGTTCAATTTCAGCGTCGCCTCAACCCTCACATGCAGGAGGTGGTGAAGAAAGAGGTGCTTAAATGGTTGGAAGCAGGTATCATCTATCCGATTTCCGACAGCACGTGGACTAGCCCGGTACAATGTGTTCCCAAGAAGGGAGGTATAACTGTGGTGGAAGGGGAAAAAGGTGATCAAATTGCCACACGTACCGTTACAGGGTGGAGAGTTTGCATGGATTACCGCAAACTCAATGATGCCACTTTGAAAGATCACTTTCCCCTCCCATTCGTGGACCAGATGCTTGATAGGCTAGCTCACCATTCACACTACTGCTTTTTGGATGGATATTCTGGGTATAATCAGATAGCGATTGAGCCGGCTGACCAGGAGAAGACGACATTAACTTGTCCATATGGGACGTTTGCATTCAGACGCATGCCCTTTGGGCTATGCAATGCCCCAGCTACGTTTCAGAGGTGCATGATGTCTATCTTCTCAGATATGATGGAGCAAAATTTTGAAGTCTTCATGGATGATTTTTCGCTTTATGGTGATGGATTCGAAGACTGTCTCCAGCAGCTAGCTCGGGTACTGGACAGATGTATTGACACCAACCTAGTGCTTAACTGGGAGAAGTGCCATTTCATGGTGACCGAGGGAATAGTGTTGGGGCACAAGATCTCCAGTAAAGGTTTAGAGGTAGACCGGGCGAAGATTGAGGTGATTGAGAAGCTTCCTTATCCTACGTCTGTCAAAGGGGTACGGAGTTTCTTGGGACATGCAGGTTTCTATCGGCGCTTCATTAAGGACTTTTCGAAAATCACAAAGCCTTTATCTGGTTTGCTTGAGAAAGATGCCGTGTTTGATTTCAATGAAGACTGCAAGACAGCTTTTGATTTGCTCAAGAAAAAGCTGATTAGTTCTCCTATTATAGCCACTCCAGACTGGACCCTACCGTTCGAACTTATGTGTGATGCCAGCGATTACGCGGTGGGAGCAGTGCTGGGACAGCGGAAAGACAAGGTAGCTCATGTTATTTACTATGCTAGTCGTACTCTTAACACTGCACAGGTTAACTATGCCACCACGGAGAAAGAGATGTTGGCTATTATCTTCGCATTGGACAAGTTTCGTCCATATCTTGTGGGTTCCCAGGTGACTATTTTCACGGACCATGCAGCCCTCAAATATCTTCTTGCTAAGAAGGATGCGAAGCCTAGATTGATCCGATGGGTGTTACTGATGCAAGAGTTTGATATAGTGATAAAGGACAAAAAGGGTGTAGAGAACGTTGTTGCAGACCATTTGTCACGACTGGATAACGAAAAACAAGAAGATGTGCCGATTAGAGAAGATTTTCCAGACGAACAACTTATGGTAGTGGTAGCAGCTGTGCCTTGGTTTGCGGATTTGGCAAATTTCAAGGCGCTCAAAATTGTTCCGAAAGACATGACGTTCCATCAGAAGAAGAAATTTTTCGCAGATGCACGACACTATTTCTGGGATGACCCTTATTTGTTTAGGTTGGGAGCTGACAATGTGTTGAGAAGATGCGTAGCTGAGCCAGACACTTTGGACATTCTTAGACACTGCCACGAATTGAATTGCGGAGGACATTTTGGCAAAGCGCGTACTGTGGCAAAGGTATTGCAAAGTGGATTTTACTGGCCTACTTTACATAAAGATGCTCATCTATTCGTGCAGCAATGTGATCGGTGTCAGAGAACCGGCAATATCTCCAGCCGAAACGAGATGCCTCAAAATTTCGTGTTGGAAGTAGAGCCTTTTGATGTCTGGGGGATCGATTTCATGGGACCATTCCCGTCTTCACTTGGTAATCTTTATATACTGTTAGCTGTGGATTATGTGACCAAGTGGGTGGAGGCAATGGCTTGCCCGAAGAACGATGGAGCTACTGTAGAGAGATTCGTGCGGAAGAACATTTTTACACGGTTTGGAACTCCCAGAGCCATAATCAGTGATGAAGGGTCGCATTTCGTGAATAAAGTCTTTGCCAATGTCTTGAGCAAATATGGGGTAAAGACGCATAAGATATCACTGGCCTATCATCCGCAGTCGAATGGGCAAGCAGAAGTTTCTAACCGAGAGATAAAAGGGATTCTGGAGAAGACAGTCAACCCGGGACGCAAGGATTGGTCTCTGCATTTAGACGATAGCTTATGGGCGTATAGGACTGCTTACAAGACTCCTTTGGGCATGTCTCCCTACCAGTTAGTGTTTGGGAAGTCGTGTCATCTTCCGGTGGAACTTGAGCACAAGGCATTCTGGGCTTTGAAGAAGATCAATTTGGACGCTAAGCTCTCAGGTGAGCTACGAAAGCAAGCGCTACTTGAACTTGAAGAATTTCGATTGATGGCGTATGAAAGTGCGAAAATCTATAAGGAGAGGACAAAATTGTGGCACGACAGGCACATCATCCCGAGAGACTTCAAGGTAGGACAGAAAGTATTGATCTTCAATGCAAGACTAAAGCTGTTTCCAGGGAAATTGAAATCTAGGTGGAGTGGTCCCTACACGATTACTGAAGTTTATCCATGGGGATCTCTTGAGGTAGAGGATGCAAATGGGAACAGGTTTAAGGTGAATGGCCAGAGAGCGAAACCGTATGTGGACGGGAATTTCATTGGAGTCATTGAGTGGCTTCATGCAACTCCCGCAACTTGAGAAGTCTCTGAGGTAACTGGGTCGGGCCGTCGACCTTAAATTACAAAGCGCTTGTTGGGAGGCAACCCAACCTATTTACTGCTTTAGGATAGATTTTAATACTGTTTTGTAATTTTTATTCGGTTTGATGTTATTGAGAGGTGCGAGAGAGTGGATTTAATATTTCCAATGAGTTTGTGCAGGAATACGAGGTGAAAGGCCTATTTCGGATCCCCCTTCTTGATGCGCGCGTGCGAAACAGAGTAAAAAGTCCAGATTTGCAGCTAAATACGCGTATCGGGATCCGAAGTGAAGAAATTGAAGATAGAAGCCATTTCTGCACCTATTCAACACACGCACTTGGGGAAGATCATGTTCCCGGACTCCCCGTCTTGATTTGCGCAAGAATTTGATTAGTGAACGGAGAAAGCTAGCACGCCGGCACGGATTACGAGGTGAAATTTTGAAGGACAGACTGAAATGAGAATTGAACAATGCCAACGTGTGGGGGTGGTCGAGAGCTTTCTGTAGACGGGTGGATCGCGCAAATCGGAGTCCGGATGAGGAAGTTACGCCAAAAAGGATGTTTTCGCAAGTAAAACGAGGCCAAAAGCATCCGGAAATGCAAAACGTGCCTTGGAACGCGTGAAATTGACAAATAAAATATTCCCCGGATTTTGGGAGTGTTTTAAGGTGAAAAGGGAGTCTCGAGGTCGAGGAGATCCTTCGGAAAGCAAAGGCACGATCGAAGACGCGAAAAATCGACAAAAAGGATGTTTTTGGCACAATTCAGAATTGTCTTCGTATGAAGACAATTGTCTTCGTACGAAGACATTTTACTTAGAAAAATTTTCAACCTCTGAATTGTCTTCTCAAAACAAGGCGCAGTATCTATGTGAGAAGATCTTCGTGCGAAGACAAATTGTCTTCGTACGAAGACTCTTCGCACGAAGAGATCTGTCTTCGCACGAAGACAGCGGGCAAAATGGCGGTTTTGTCCACACACGGATAGAGGCTGAAAGCAACTTACTAAGGGCAAAGTTGACCTTTTGCCCGAACTTGAAGCTTCATCAGCTGGGGATCGAGCTTCTTCTTCATTCTTCATCTTCAAACCAGTTCTTCTCCTCCATAGCCACGCACGAGCTCAAAATCGCCTCCCCCATTGTTTCTTCACCAAAATCAGCAACCCACCTAGGGTTTTGCTCGCAATTCCAAGGAGAACAAGATTCCATAGGTGGTTTTGAGAGAGAGTGCAAGACAAGAGAGAAATCAGAGGAGAAGAAAGCTAGGGTTTGGAAGGAGAAGTGAGAAATTGGACGAGTTGGGGCTTGATTCACCTTTCGGACGAGAAGGAAACATTGACGGGGACTACGCAAGGAGTACGGAGCAGCAAGAAATTCGAGATTTCGACAAAATTTTCCGGCACCATCAAAATCAGTCCGGGTTCGTCAAATTGGGAAATTTTTGCGTCCGTAAGACTTGCTCCGGACGCGTAGGTACTATCTAAACCTCGTAATTTCATATTCGAGTCTTAGGCACATTGAGTAAAAGCCCGGTTATATTTTGTTGCGCTTAGAAGCGTATTTGGGGGCGATTGCGTAAAGTCCTAGGAACTATTTGTTTACTTGCCTACGTGTTTCGTTTAGTGTTCACTTCTTGTTCACGTGCACAATTGTTGAGTTGCTTGTTTTACTTGAAATTGAAATTGAATTTTACATGGCGGGTGGTAAGAAACGAAAGACGGGAGAGGGTTCGTCACAAGAAGCATCGGGGTCGGGCGATCCTCAATTAGAGATTCCGCCTACTCCCCAATATGCCATCTTGACGGCCCCTTTCCCGGCTAAACCGGGTATTGTCGGCCGACGAAAGGCCAAGGCTAATTTGAAAGAGAGAAGTATTGGGCCCGGATACTATGATAGTTTCCGTTTCGTCACTCATGAGGCTCATCTTGACTCTCGAAGAGATACGTATTTGACTAAGAACGGGCAGCCCGAAAAGGCATTTCCTTTGCACGAGGACATGCCTCAAGCAATTAAGGAAATTTATGAGCGCGAGAAGCTTGACAATTGGTTTAAGCTAGTAGGGCAGTCTAGTTCACATATTACGAGAGAGTTTTTGTTTAATTTGCGTTATGCAAAGGATGGAGAGAGTCAAGATCCTCGTCTCGTTTACTGTCGGAACGAGTGGATAGTCTTCACGCCAGAGACTATCGCTCTCGCCATGGGTTTCCCCGCTTTGAAAGACGGTTGTGGGTTAGAGACGGTTCTTCATAGTGAGAACCTTTGGTCTCGTTTAAATGCTTTTTGCTTTGCGAAGGGGGTTGATCCATGGGACAGGAAAGGAGAGGTCATTCATTGGAAGGCCGAGAAGAGGTTTTATAGGCCGGAGGCTAGGTGGTGCTGTGAAGTGTTGGAAAACTGGGTTTTGGGAATCACACGAAACCCTAGTTATACTTTCCGCCTCTCGGTTTGGGCCCTTTGTCTTTACACCGGGGTTAGAATTAATATCCCCAAACTGATTTGGGAGAACTGTCTTGAGAGGGTGTCGAGGACGAACAAATTGGGCCCCGGTCATACTTGCTTGATCACTCACCTGGCCAAAACTGCTGAAGTAGTCATAGGGAGAGATATGGACTTGAAACCGTTTACTGCTAGGAAGTGGCATAGGTTTGATGAGACAGCGAGGAAGAAGGGCAAGGGTAGGAGGATGAACACCTCTAGGTTTGACAACCAGGTTGCCTACGACCACTTGAGAGAGGAGATGGCCCGGGATAGACTCGAGAGGAGACGCCAGTTTGCCCACACTCGGGACAATCAGGCGAAGCTGGGGGGTTTAATCCAGATGGTTGGCCAGTGGGTTATACAGTCTAGTGGTCAGGCGGCGGGGGAGTTTGTTCCACCGGTCCCGACGGCGGATCCATGGTTTCAGGAGGATGACTTTGAATATGAGGTTCCGCCGAGTGAGGATGAGGAAGAAGAAGATGATGAGGAACAAGAGGAAGATGAGGAGGAAGATGACGAGTAGTGGAGTGTGCCCTCATGCTAGAATTGTTGAGTCCTCGTGTTATCGTTGAGGACAACGATGCATTCTAGTGTGGGGGTGGTTGAATCCTTTTTACTAGTCAGTGTCGTGTCTTTGCATCGCCAGTGTCTGCATGTAGTTAGAGGTTTTTGGTTATGTCCTTATTTTTTATTTTATTATTCATCTTTTTGCACGTTTTGGTATTTTTTTGAGTCAACCCACCATTGTTGAGTCGTTAATCGAGTTGGCCTTGCATATAGTGTAGGTATAAAAAAAAAAAAAAAAAAAAAAAATCTAAAAATGTGAAAAATCCAAAAAAATAAAAAAAAAATTGAGAAAGGGCAATTGAAAAAAGCTGAAAATTCGGTAAAATCGAGAGGCGTGAGACTTTTAGGCATAGGGCGTGAATTGCGATCGAGAGTGACAATGTGAGAGTCCCTTAGTAAGTATAGAGAAACTCTCTTTACGGGAATGCGTGCCTATTTTACACACGAACTTAATTCTTTCAAATTTAAAGTGTGTGCCTAATTTTCTTACAAGAGTTGAGCTAGGTGTGAGCTAAACAAGCCGAACGTTCTTGTGTACGTCTTAGGTAGTCGCCAACCCGCCTCGTAGTGGCACACAGAACAGCTGTGCGAGGTGTGTATTAGAGCACTCACTGCTTCTAGAACTTACCTTGTAGGACCACTAGCAAACCCGTATTTGAACCATGGATTCTTTGACAACCTTTGGACTTAGGGTGACGATTCTTGGCCTTCAGCATTGATTGGTTAGAATCACCGCTTTAGTGCGTCACGAGGGTGTTGTAGTTGAGGGGGTTCGATGAGGGAGTACTTCATGCTATATTTGTGTGAGTCTTACATATCGCATGCACTTCATTTGTGATCTTCGAGGGGAATGCGAGGGTGAGTGAGAGTAGGCTTGCGCACTTCGGTGTGGCGGTGTTCCATGGCATTACAACATGGACACAAGTGAGGAGAGCCGTGAGTGTGTACATCTAATACACACAAAACTTGGGTTGGGGGAATTTAATAGGTGGATCGTGCTAGGTACCGGATCTTACTCATCATGGTGTAGGAGGTTTGGTTGGATTAGGCACGAGACAGACATTTGATCGACTATTTGAGAGGGGACAGGATTACATTCGAGTGTGGGGGTGTCGACATTTGACTTCGGACATCGAGATTGCGCTTGCGACGACTCCATCCCCACACATGCTCTTTTATGTTAGCGGCTTTGTTGATTTACACCGAGGATTTCATTGAGATAGGGAGAGACATTGATTTGTGATTTATACGTGATTTGGATATTGTCTCTCCTTACGATTATATGATTAGCTTGATTCATTGGAAGACCACTCGTGAAAGATATTGAAGGAATTATGCAGGATTTTGAGAGATTTAAAAAAAAAAAAAAAAAAAAAAAAAAAAAAAAAAGAAAAAAAAGAAGAAAAAAAAAAAAAAAGAAAAGAGAGAAAAAAAGGAGAGATGAATAAAGGTAGAATGAGAAGCTTTGTGGAAGAACGAGTGGAGAAGCGACTAGTTCACGAACGGGAAATTTTGGCTTATGCATTATTCATGACAATGGCCGCGGAGATCGTAATTGTACCGGGGTTTGAGGGGATCGAGGGCCGGAGATGGTGAGTTTCGGGCTTGGTTTCCATCATTGTTGTGAGGGTGTGTGAGCTATGGTATTTGTGAGAATGTGGCGCTTTAGGACTTGTATTTGATTCTTATCCTATTTGTCCCTAAAGCCTCATCATTTTAAACCCGTTAGCGGATTAGGAGCTCGGACCTTGAACGTGGCTTAGCCTAGCGTAGCCTTTTATTTTGTGGCACACATGAAAAGGTATTGCATTCTTGTACTTAGTAAAGTTAGGTTCTCTATACTAGCTAGGGGGAATTCATGTTGACGAATTTGATTTCGAATCATTCCTTGTGTCTAGATTTCTCATCGCTTCGTGTGAATCGGTTTAAGCTAATGGAGATTGCCCAATCTCGCAAAAGAAAAGAAAAATTGGTATTTCAATACTTGCATTGTGAATATTGCATTTGCATATAGGTGCATTGTGTATAATCGAGTCGTGTCGACTAGTAGGAAGGATGGTTGGTGAATGGTTCTACTCGGATTAGTATGCAAGAGTTCTTGGTATTGTATGCAATGTGAGGTGATAGTATGCAATTGGCGTAGGGAAGTATGCAATGAGTAATTGGTTGAGTATGCAAAGTTGGATGAATTGCGGAAAAGCGAAAGAAGTTTTGACTTGAGAGAGATGGAATTGACTTGGGAGATTTGCTCGGGACGAGCAAAAGGTAGTGTGGGGGTAGTTGATAACTCCGTTTTCGGAGTTATTTTATGCCTTTTATTTCTACGTTTTGCGTGCTTATAATGGAGAATTTGTCGTCTTTTGAGTAAATTGAGCGTAAATGTGAAAATATGAGTTCATGTGCAATACTTGTTAAATCCGGGCGTTTCTTTAGATTTTTGAGCTTTTTATTGTGATATGATCGCGGGTTGTGTTTTCGTGTTGTGATTCGCAGGAAAACAGGGCTTGGATGATCGTGCGGGATTTGGAAGCGAACTTCGGAAACGAGGAACTCAAAGACAAGTCAAAAGGAGAGTCAAAAGTCAAAGGAAGTCAATGGAAAGTCAAAGGAAAGTCAAACAGAAGAGGAAGGTCAAAGAAAGTCAAAGGAAGATCAAGGAAAGAAAGAATGGAAGAAGAAAGTCAAAGAGTGGAAGAGAAAAGTCAAAGGAGGCAAAAAGAGGGCTGGACACAGTTGTCTTCGTGCGAAGACATTTGTCTTCGTGCGAAGACTTTATCCTTAGCCAAAATTCGACTCTGCAGCATTCTCTTCTTAAAACAGCTCTCAGTATCTAAATGAGAAGATCTTCGCACGAAGAGGCAGAAGTCTTCGTACGAAGACTCTTCGTGCGAAGACAACTGTCTTCGTGCGAAGAGGTCGGGGGACAGCAGCAGTTTTTTGGGGCTTTTCCGTATTATTTCCAAACTTTGTAATATTATTATGGGGACGTATTTAAGACTTTTAGGTCGTCTTTTTCAGTAGTTTTTGAGGATTAGAGACATCTTTGGAGATCAAGAAGCCTTGGAGAGAGCTTAGGAGCTTTTGGATCATTCGTTTGATTTCTAAACTCTCGTTTTTCTTGATTTTTATGTTTAAACTCATTATAATCGTCGTTTTGATTATGAATATGAGTAGCTAAACACCTTTTGCTGGGAATTCTCGATTGGTGTAGCTAGGGTTTGTTCTAAAGTCGATGTTTTGATGATTGTAATGCATGCTTTAGCTTAATCTCTCGTGTTTATTCATTATTATGGATTATTTGCGTTCTTAATCACATTATCTTTGCGAGTAGCTAACGTAGAGATAGAATCAATTAGTTTCACGCGGTAACTCCGTGATAACTAGTCGGTAAATCAAATAATCCACCTAGTCGTATCAATGTTTGGTAACTCGGCATCGTTAACTAGGATCGTTAAAGTATAATTATAATCTTAATGCATACTTAAACCTAAATTAGGCTTGGTAACTCGGTTTAGTTTAGTTTAAGTATAGTGGATTTGCTTGGTAACTCGGTAAGTTCAACATTGCTTGATTAATAGTGAATAACACGTGGTTGTTTTACGAATCAAAACATAAATTTAGATCGACCTAGTGAACCTAGAGAATTCCCGGTACTTTTCCCTTATTGATAAAAACCTCCAAATATTCATTCTTTATTAATCGTGAATTACTCACTTGGTTAATTGAGAATATTGCATTTAATTTCTTAGAATTAGATAAAAACACAACTTGCGACTTGCCCACATAAGGTTTAGAATAGTAATTAATTTAAACAAAGTCCCTTGGGTTCGACAACCCGGATTTCCGGTTTATTACTACACACGACGGCTGTGCACTTGCAGTTGGAACGTGTCAGATATCTACTCCCGTTATGTGGGAGGGGCAAATCCTCTCTACCTCCACTACGATCTCTAAGCTTGCTTCTCATTGTATCCAGTACACGCCTTTATAACTACCCAGTCACGGTGTAGCGTTTAACGCTACCAAGATCACAATGATCCACAACTAGAATATCTAGTGACTTCAAGTCTAAGGATGACAATACCATTGCACCGCGAGAAGCACTTGTGACTCAACATAACATGTATGTAGCCTTCTCGGTGATGGGTCAATCCAGTGCAACATTCCGTAATGCACACCTATGTGTTGGATCGTGATATCTCCATATCAATCCAACCCCATACTAGTCTATAGATGATTGTCCCATTAATCATTATACTTGACTAGGGATATTTAAGATAAACAACACGATTGTAAATCTAAGGACTTCATTATATTAAATATCCAATAAATATTAAATGAATTTTCTAGCCATATACAAATTCATACTAAACTAGATTGCCTCTAGGGCATCTATTCCAACAATGGAATCTTAACAGGTTGCAATTATAAAGTATTTAAGGCTTTTGTAGCTCCAGTAGGTGGGCTGTGTCGCGGTGATGGGTTCGTGGTTCTGCCGTATTTTCTGTTCAGATGACGGCTGTGGCTTGGTGGTTCTATGTTGGACACGGCTTTAGAGATGATCGGCCTTGAGATAGAGAAAACAGGGGATGAGATAATCAACTAGTCAGAATACCTCCACGAATTAGAATATGATAAGCAACTAGTCAGAATATAAAGATCATTCTTCCTATTTGGCCTACTTCCCCTTTTTTTGACACCGACAGACCATGCGATGGTTGTATCTGGGTTCGAAGCTCTACTATGAAGAGCTTGAATGAGAAGCCAAAGAAGTCGTCCTGAACAACGCATTATCCCAAAAAGAAATTACGTCTAGATGAAACTTAACATTCACCTTCCACCAAATCGTGAACCACAGTTATAAGGGTGTATAACTAGGCTCGATTTGACGCCGAACCATCCCATCCTCAACCTTGGCACACTCTAAATCTGCCAACCTTTTTCTCCAACTGGGTCCTCAGAAGCCACTACCTGAAGAGAACATATTGAACAAAAAAATCTGGCGAACACTGATCCCTTGATCCACCAGTCTACAAATCTTCCTCCATCCAGAATACATGAACTGCTCGCTTAAATCCCCTTGAGCGAAATCTCTCTAGATATTCACCATGGGCCTTCTTGTTGGTCATGCTTGGAATCTTTACAAATCAAAAGGGAAGTATGAAGTTGTATAGTATTTGTTTGCCTCTTCTGAAACTTTTCTTCTTGTGCACGAAACAACTAGAATTTGTCTACAGAAACCAGTTCTCTATGGAGGGTGTTTTTTTCCCTTCTTCTATGTAGTGCATAGTTGAGTCAAGTGTGCTACGTTTGAAATGTATGATCACAAAGTTACTCCCTCTACGTGAAAGTTAGAGACGTGTTTTTAAAGAAATTGTCATATTTTTACCCACAATTGTTGTCTAGAAAAGAATCAATGGCCTTGTGGTCTAATGGTATCCATAAAAAAATTGTTGTCTAGAAAGGCATTATGCAAGAGCAATGTCTGAATTGAAGTACCGTACTCATGCATGGCCAATCAGAATGTGGATTTTTCTGACGGGATCTATGGGGCAGTGCTTTCTTTTGTTATTTTCTTCTTCATGTTGTCTTCTCTGCCCATGCAGGCCGGAACTGACACCTTCTTTAATATGTCTTAGCTGTTTTAGTCCATAAACTTGCCTATATAAAGTTATTATTTATTAGGTTTTGCATATTGTATAGTCAATCATGTTGCTTACATGTACTCCAATGATGCTTTGCAGGTTGGGGTCACCTTAAAAGATGGTAGGATATTCGAGGGTACAGTGGTTAATGCTGATCCACATTCTGATATTGCAATTGTGAAGATCCAATCTAAAACTCCGCTTCCAACTGCAAAACTTGGCTCTTCAAGCAAGCTTCGCCCAGGGGATTGGGTGTTAGCCATTGGTTGTCCCCATTTACTTCAAAATTCCATCACTGCAGGCATCGATAGGTATGGTAATGATGTTACAAATTCTACATCTCTAGTTCTTTTTCTAAAAGCCAAACTTTTTTTCTTGCCTGCTTCTGAGGCCAATCTGTTGCACACTTTAATTGTAATTGCTTTTCCTTCACTGCCTTCTCGATTTTCATGTAGCTGCGTTGATCGTAAAATTAGTGATTCGGTTCTCGTCGGAAAGACTAGAGAATATCTTCAAACATATTGCGCAACCAACATTGTAAGTAAAAATTCACATTTTGTCTTCATTTTTCCTATGTTCTACATGTCGCTGATTTCGGTCTCAAATTGCAATTAGTTATCTAGCTAAGGGTAAAAGAACTAGGCTTCAGAGCATAGATTATTTAATTGAAGACTGAGTGTCGAGTTATGCCAGTTACAGTGGCATTTGCTCAGCTCTAATAATTTTCAGCATATGGACATAGTCCCTTACAGTTCTTTGGCATTTGCTCAGCTCCAATAGTTTCCAGCATATGGACATAGTCCCTCACTTCATCATCTTGGCATTTTTCTTTCTTTCTTGAGAAGCATACTACAAAGGGCTTGTTTACTCTATTATGGATAAACCGAGTATTTCATTATTTTAGTATATGCTATTGAAGGTGGTTGCTTCTGCTATTCATGTAAAGTGAAGGCATGTTATCATAAAGTCATTGAAGCAATGTGTAGCATACACATTTTTGCAATCTCTAAAAACATTCTCAGTTATTCGAAGTATGATACATGAACTTGTACTGAAATAAAATAGCGACATATGGAGGTTGTGGACAATAAATGGTGTTGGAGTCTTTATTGGCATTTCTAAAGGGGAGTTGGTTTTATCTCTACAAGCACCGCTAAGGGTAAACCATCATAAGCAAACAGATGATACAGTCGACTTTAAAGTACAATAAAATCCAGAGTTTCCAGAAATAAAAGTGTGAGGTGGTAGTGAGTGTGGTACCTCCACTCCAGTACTGAAGAAAGATCTAGAGGCAGAGTAACAGGGAGCTCACAGAAAACAAGTAGTAGTAACAAAATTAGACTTCAATTAGAGAAAGCTTGTGTAGACAATACTGTAATTTAGGAAATATTATTTACGCTTAACCCCTTCCCACCAGCCTATATAAGCAAAGTATGTACTAGGGAATCAGTGATTATTTGTGATTATTAATACAAAGCTTATTCCAACAAGTTAACAGAGCGGGTTCTGCTTCTGAACAAAAACCCTAAAACAAAAACCCTAAACTCACCACGCTGATGAGTTGTGCCTCCATCACCGCCCACAACCGGCTGCCATCAAACAACCAATGCAATTGTCGTGAACCAAGACTAAGACTCTAGCCGTCGTTGCACCAGTCACTCCCTCATGGACTCCGAGAGCACATGTTTCCACTGCACAACCTAGGGTCCCGCTTACATCGACATGGTTCCTAGACAGTGGAGCCATCCTTCAAAACACCACAGACCTGGCCAATCTCTTTCTGCGTCAGCCGTATACACAAATCGAGTATGTTATGATTGGTGATGGAACCAGCTTACCCATCACCCACACTGATCTGCTATGTACTTTCACTCTTCATAAAATTTCTCTATGTACCTAAGATTCAAAAAAGTATAATCTCTGCCTCCAAACTATTTTCCTCTCATTATCTGAATTTATCTCCACTGACTTATCTTGATGGATCCAACTATGGTGCTCACATTCTAACTGGTCCACTTAGAGATGGGGTATACGAGTAGCCAATATCTTACCCTCCTCGTCGGTCATGATCTCTGAGTCCCGTCAATCCTTCTCCTCCTGGAATTATCGTCATAGCCATCCTTCATGACTAGTCTGCCAACAATTAGTATCACGTTTCTCTCTTCCCACTAGCTGTTCCAATGAAGAGTCTGAGTCCTGTAATGCGTGCCACTGCACGAAAAGTAATAAAATTCTTTTTCATAATTAAAATATTAAGTCGTCTTGATGTCGTATTTTTGGATGTATGGGCTTAACCCATTGCTTCTCATGATGGCTCTAAATATTACGTCATCTTTGTTGATTCTTTTTTAAAATATATATGGTCCAACCCCATGCAGCGAAAGTCATAGTCGTCCGACATTTTTGTCCGCTTCCGTACCCTAGCCAGAAAGTTCTTCTGGGTTCCCTCAAAACCCTATATTTAGACAATTGGGAGGGGTAAGGATACATTGATCTCGGTAATTACCTTTCCACCAATGGGATCTCTCATCTCACCTCACCACCACACACGCCGAAGCACAACGGGTACTTTGAACGGCGACACCGACATATTGTCAGAACTCGGATAGCCCTACTCCATCATGCATCTATGCCGGCTCAATACTGGCCATATGATTTTTTACGACTATGTAACTCATTAACAGACAGCCTACTCGGTCTCTCAAGCACCTTTCCCGTTTGAGAGAATCTTCAGCCAAAAGCCGAGTTCTCACAAACTTCGCATTTTCGGCCATCTCTGCTAATCCGCGTGTCTTTGTTGGCTACTCCCTGACCTGGATTGCACTACCTCTGTTGATCTTAGTCTTGCTAGTGGTTCTGCACTTCCTGATGTACGGGAATATTGCATGGCACAGGAATATTACATGGGTGTTAGAAGTTTCCAGTATCTGTCCTTGACTCGGGCAGATATTGCCTTTACAGTCAACCGTCTGTTTCAATTCATGCACAGGCCAACGACCGTACATCGGCATGACGTGAAACGGTTGTGCATTATTTGCAGGGCTTGACTGGCTTGGGTATTTTACTTCGGCGTCGTCCGTGCTCCTTGTATGCTTTTTCCGATGCAGACTGGGAGGTAACAAGGATGACTTTGCCTCCACCTCTGGTTATTTTTACCTATATGGGTGGATCCCCAACCTCATGGAGCTCCAAGAGGTAGAGTATAGTTGCCCGGTCATCTACTGAGGCCGAATATCGTGCCGTGGCAGCAGCATTGGCCGAATTACGATGGATTTGCTCTCTTCTATCCGAGCTCGGCGGCTCACTTTCCGACGCTCCGATAATTTCTTGTGATAATGTTGGTGAGACCTATATATGCTCTAATCCGATCTTTCACTGGGGGATGAAGCACATTGCTCTTGATTTTCATTTCATTAGATAAGAAGTTCAAGCCGGCACACAGTTTCACATGTTTGGTCTGTGGATCATTTGGCCGAAAGCCGCTATGTCGGTCTACATTTCTTCTGTTTCGGTCCAAGATTAGAGTCTTGTCTCGACCCTCCATCTGGTGGGGACGTGTACCTAAAGCTGTAATTGAGGAAAATTTTATTTACACTTAACCCCTTCCTAGCAGCCTATATAAGCATATACCAGTCATTATTTGTGTATAATAATACAAAGCTTATTACAACAGCATCTACTTACCCAGTATTATTTGATTTGTTGTCAATATTTTTTTTAACCAAGATATGCTGATGGCAAGTCCGCGATTCTACTTTTTTAGTTTGCTTATGTACGTAGTAGGTTCTTAAATCAAATTATCAAACTGCTCCTGTACACTCACACAGACACTATCCAGACTCTACACTACTATTAATTTGTAACACCGCAGTTTGGTGTTGCCAATTTTGAAGCCTTTCTGGCTTCGCTTATTCCGAAAATGCCCTCACAACTCCTATCTCTCGACTCTCCCCTTCTTTCTCTCTCTGCGTTTCAACCCACCCCTCACCAATCTCTCTTTTCTTAAACATTATACATTATAATTATCTCAAATGTCCCTCCGAAATTTTAAGGACTAGTTTGGGATTGCTGTGGCGGTGGTAGAAAGCTACTGTGTAAAAACACGGTAGAAAGCTGCTGTGAATTTTTGACAAAATGTTGTTTGGTAAATATTACGTAGAAGCTGCTGTGAAATATTGATATAGTAATTTTGTGTTTGGTAAATTCAACTGTGAAGTTGCTGTGAGAGGGTAAAATGACAAAAATGTATGACACATGTCATTTCCGGAAAGATAACTATTGTTATTTTAAAAAATTGTAAGGTCAAAATTGGTTATAGATAAATTAGTCAAAAGCACTTTCTGGAAAAGCATCTCCCCCCTTGCTTTTCTGAAAACTGCTGTGGGACAGCAGAAACTGTCCGAAAAAGCTGAAATTTTACTTTTACCAAACACACTAAGGGCTAGTTTGGGAATGCTGTAGCTGTGGTAGAAAGCTGTTGTGTGAAAACACAATAGAAAGCTGCTGTGAGTTCTTGATAAAATTTTGTTTGGTAAATATTACGTAAAATTTGCTGTGAAATATTGATATAGTAATTTTGTGTTTGGTAAAATCAACTAAGAAGTTGCTGTGGGAGGGTAAAATGACAAAAATATATGACACGTGTCGTTTCCGGAAAGATAACTATTGATATTTTAAAAAGTTGTAAGGTCAAAATCGGTTATAGATAAATTAATCAAAAGCACGTTCTGGAAAAGCATCTCCCCCCTTGCTTCCTGAAAACTGCTGTGGGACAGCAGAAACTGTCCGGAAAAGCAGAATTTTTTTTTTTTACCAAACAGACTAAAACTGCTTCTGCTGTCGGAAAGCAGCTGTGATGGCAGCAGAAGCATTCCCAAACTCACCCTAATTCTCCCTATACACAACCCACTCTCTTACCTCTCATACACGCCTGCCTCTCTCTCATACACATAAGTGAGATCTCAAAATTCAAGATTTGGCACGTATCTTTCAATTTTCAAACGCCATACTCGCCACCATTGTTGCAAGTTGTTATTTTGTTTGATGAAATTATTTTCGCCTTTATTTGATTTTATTGGTTTTAATCACCCTTTTTCGTTAGAAGGAATGAAACACTATCTCTATATTTTTCAACTTCAAATGATGTTATATGATGGAGTACATTGTGTTATCGGTATGAATGCAGAAACATTGTGTGGGCACAGTTGTTGGTGCGTGTGTGTGTGTTACTTCAAGTATCAAATTACTCTTTCTTGTCCATATTGACGATGTTCATGACATGTTTTCAAATTTTGGTTTAGGGTAATGCTGGCGGTCCCCTCGTCAATGTTCACGGTGAAGTTGTTGGCGTGAACATGTGGAAGATTCTGGATGCAGAAGGAATGAGTTTCGCCATACCAGTTGATTCAGTGTCCACCATCATCGAGCAATTCAAGAGACACGGGTATTCCAAGCATCATTTTATAAGGGCGTTGAAATAGATCTTTTTATTCTGGACACATGACATTGACGTGTTGCAGGAGAGTCATTCAACCCCGTATTGGACTGTATCTGGCTGATCTTAATGGAGAAATTCTTAGGTGCTCATAGAGCAAATCCACGTGGTGCTCCATTCCACTCACATTTCAACATGTGTAATAAAAGTGGGGTGAGTGGGAGAGAGAAATTAGTCAAGTAAGATTCTGGTTTTTTTTCTATAACCTATAGGGGTAGTGGTTAACCCTAGTGGGACATGTGTCAGTTACACATGATTGGGAGATAATGACATGATTGTTGCTCAGCTCAAGGAAAAGGATCCTTTGTTCCCTGATGTCGACAAGGGAGTCCTTGTATCAGTTGTAAGTTTTTGGCCCCATTCCTAGACGGTGTTTCTTTGTTATCTGCGCTCACACTGTGGTTACCATGAAACTCACGCACTACCAGAAAAATGGGCTTTTGCCACGGGCAATTAATGTGGCTAATACTTCAATTCCCGTGGCCAAAAGTTTTAGCCACGCGAGATGCCACGGTAATCGACCGTGGTGTAAAAGGGTGTGGTTTTTCGCTTTAGCCACGGGTAACAGCCGTGGCTAATTTTTTGCCACGGTAGTTCCCGTGGCTAATTAGCCTCCCCCAATCAACCACACTTTTCAGCAAGTACAAGATTGAAGTCCAAGGTAGCCATGTTACTGTAAGGATAGCGGAACATCCAACTCTAGTAGACAGCAGTCTGCAAGAGTTGAAGGCTAAGATGGACAAGGACTTGCTGTCAAGGACGCTGGCTTCTGCAAGGCTCCTATAACATTGCTACTTTGTGTTGAAAGCTATTGTTTGGTGATCAAGTTTAAATATCTAGAAACAGTTCCTCAATCCTTGAGTGCATTCCTCGTGTGCCCTGAAACTTGTTTTGTGGTGATCTTTATAAGTTAGGACAGTTTGGGTGCCCAACTAACAACGGCGTTGACGTCAGTGAACTGATTGGGAGGGTTCTGAAGGTACATCCTCCATACCACCATGATCTTTCTCGTTAAGCTGAGATGGTTGGGCTCTCTCTTGAAGTACCTAGCAAGGTTAAACTAAATATTGATGGTTCTGTCTTCTCGAGCGAAGATATCCGCTTTATGATTCACGAAGTTCATTCGTCGTTCTTGATTGCCAAGAAGTTGCTTGGTCACTCATGATCAAATGTTCTTATATATCAGATATAAAAGTATCATTTTGCTCAACAAACTCGGACCCTAAGTGTATCATTTTATTTCATGTTTTCTCATCCAAATTATATGCAGCTGTTGGCGGAACTAGGACTCGGTCAGTGGGGTGGCACAATTTCAAAAACTGGTAGGGGCACAGCCGAATTTTTTTAAGGGTGCACAAATGCTATTTACTGAACGGCATAATTAAAATAGTTAATGAACCGGTGGTATAGTTGTAGTTCATCAAAACTTTAGGGGTGCACCTGCCCACCGGTGCACAAATGCTATTTACTGTTAAAATAGTTAATGAATTTTGGGGTATGGTAGTAGTATATCGAAACTCTAGGGGTGCACTTGCGCACCCATGCCTCTATGTATCTCCGCCCCTCAGAAAAGATGAACCACCACTAAAGGGGAAACTGAACAATTTATGTTACATTTTTCAAAGCTAAATCTAACAATCAAGGGGAAAGAAATCTAATACATTATAGTCGATCCACATATTGTTCCGTTAAATTATTTTCCAAGTAAAATAATTTTGCACAAACAGCGTAAAATGATTTACAAGTTTTACATCTATAAATCATTTTTCAAACTCTGTGCAAGTTATTTCTTATAACTTCTATCACATACCCAATTTTGCGGAAAAAAAAATACTTGTCATTGTTATTCTGACTTTGCATAGTACAACGTGCTACTATACAATTAGGCTCCGTTTGGTTGGTGGTAAAACATTTTTCTGTAAAATGTTTTCCCATGTTTTGGTGTTTTGGTGCTGTTTGGTTGGAAGTAAAATGTCCTGTAAAATGTTTTCCCTCAAATGATGTAAAATGATTTACACATTTCAAATCCGTAAACCATTTTCTAGAGAGTGAAGAGTACAACAACTAATACTAACACCTCCACCACCACTACCACTACCTCCACCATGACCCATCACCGCCACTCATCACGGTCATTTCAGTCACGGCCAAGAGTCAACCAAACACAAGAAAATAATTGCAAGAAAAACTTTTTCACACGCGTAAAATATTTTCCCTTGTAGAACATTTTATTGCGAACCAAACAAAGCCTTAGTGTATTTATACTTGTCTAAACATGCTTGATTTTCCCAGGATTTTGTACCAAGTGTCGTACATTATAAGGTTACAATGGCTTGTCTAGCTAAGGATATTTCTTGTGGGTCAAAGCCTGGCTAAGGATATCAAGAGTTGAAGGCGAAGAAATGCCCGTGGAGATATCGCTGATAAGGTCACTGGCTCCACTGCAGATACATGAGTAGGCCTTAGTTTAACTCAGACCACCTCGTACAAGTCCAGCCCAATTCAATTGGGCCAAAAACCCAACATGTAACAAGGTCACATATAGTAAAAGAAACAGTGAAAGTTAGTTAGGGTTTGGACCTTGTACAGTCCGTACAATTAATCTAGGGCTTTGTAAGGCCGCCGATTCAAATCCAACGGTCAAGATCTTGTTTGCTTAAAAATATCCTAGGGCTTTGTACCGCCGCCGATTCTAACATAAACCAAAGCACAAAGTAGTCTATAAAAAGCCGTTCACACAGTGATGAATTCAGATACTTTGTGAGATATGTGAGATAGGGGGCATAGGAACATTGGTATTGGCTTGGTGTGTCAAAGCTTGCATACGCATCTGAATCGGCATAGGAACTTTCTTGTATTCTATCGGCCGATTTGGGTTCGTACGCAAACTATGGCACATGAAAGAGCAATGTTCTTAGATTTCTGCAGATCACTGGTATTTGTTTGGCACATTGAGAATCACTTGATGTATCAAAGACTGCATTCGTACCTGAATCGGTGAAGAAATTGTTTCAGCTATCAGCCGATTTGGGTTTGTGTGCAGACTATGGCACATGTAAGAGCATGTTATAGAGCAAGTCAGGATCCAAAAGTTGTGCCCAAAATATGTGTGCATTGACCTTTTCCGAAACATAGATCCGCTGATTGGTCCACCTAGTTGACTTGTTTGGCTTTCTTGATATGGTTTTGTACTTTTGTTATTGTTGTTGTTCAATAAAATGATCTTATATTAACAGGGCTCAGATTTGGACTTGTTGAAAATAATGTTTATTTGTCCATTTGGGTTTTCACGTTTTGGCACATATAATGGCCTTGTTTGAGAAAGTTTAATTTTTTGTTTAAGATTTTTGGATTTTTGGGATCACCCGGATCCGAATACTTTAATAACCGGATCCGAGTCTTTTTAAAATATTTTTTATTTTCCATTCAAGATTAACTGGATCCGGGTATGACCCGACCAGATCCGGTTCATTATCAAATTAACCAACCATAGGCTGACAAGTGAGCTAAAAATGTGACCAGAATTTGATTTTTGTCAACTGGACCCGGCGAGCCCCGAAAATATCTCTCTGGTATCAGATTTTTGATAATTAATTAAGCAAATAATTAATCTTTTCCAAACGGGGCCAACAAGACTGTATTTCTTTTTAGCCACGAACCAGTCATTCATAAGATCTAAATCATCATGCCTACGAAATCACGAACTGTCCATGTTAGCTCTTTCTGGTCCAATCCATCTACAACTATACTGCACTGCCGATGATTGTAATTGGTCTGAGCCCCAAATTCAATGTACGACAGGCTAAGAGTAGGTAAGAAACTCCAAGGATCGCCCGATGACCTCTCAATAGCTCGGATCATCATCATCATCAAAGAGTTTCCAAATACACAATTCGCAGAGATTTAGGTGGTTGTAGGCAAATGTAAGACCATCTAGCAGAGCACTTTGCACTAATCTAACAGGTCCATAATTATGCAATCCAACACAAGCATAAATTATTAGAAGGGTTGAACATCATAGTAGCTAACAAAAATCTCCACACTAATTGAATGCAGAGATATTGACACTAAAAAGATCCTGGATATGGTGAGACTTCTATGGGGAATAATATGTTGCAAGGGACTATCTTTACTCAGATGAAAGTCTTATAGCTTGTTCGCCAGTAGGAGCATTTTATATTCCCACAAAGAAGCTAGAACTTCTTTACACTTTCTCATAGAAATGGACAACATAAATGATCTAATTCTTGTCCTTAATTACGTGAGTAGTCAAATGTAACGTGATTCACATACAATGAATAATTCTGCAAAATATGTTCCAATTTCTAGAATTCAGAGAGTTCATGGCTTGATGAACAAATGCACCTGTACATACTACCTATTCTATGTAAAGAATTGCTATTTCATCCTCATAAAAATTATAGCAACAGGTAATTACCCTATGAGGCTTTGAGGATGCCGTTGCCATTGAAGTACCTCGATAGATTAAGTACTTACAATTTCCAAGTCAACGAAAACACTGTTAATGTTAGGATAGCAGAACATGCTAGCCTTGTTTACAGTGGTCTTAAAGAGTTGAAGGCAAATATGGGCAAATGCGATGTAGTTGGACTTGTTGTTAAGACCAATGGCAACATTTTTTCCAAGACACTTCTATAGTACTTAGTGTTGAAAGTTACTGCTTGGCGATTAAGCTCGATCAACAGCTGATTAAATCAACGAATAATTCTTTGAATGGATTCCTCCTGGACCCGGGAATTTGATTTGTCTGTGTGAACGACCTGCGTATGGATCTTTTGAAGTTAGGATGTTTGGGGTTGGAAACTAATGGCATTGGTGTGAGAGAGTTGTTTCGCAGGGTTTATGAAGACAAGTCCTTCTGATGATAGCATTTCTTTTCTTGCTGCTGCGGTTGGGCTGTCAATTGAAGAACCTCCCAAGGTTCGGATGAAAAATGGGGGTCCGGACTTCAGTCACAGCGAAATGCGCTTATTTATTCACGATGTTTATTCATCTTTTTTGAAGAAGTTGCTTGGATCGGTTTGACGATTGAATGTTCTTGTGACAGCTGATGGTCATGTTCATCGTAGTTTGTGAGGCTGCAATCTTAGCTACGCAATGTGCAAATTTGGAAATTAAACAAATCCATTGAAGGATGTTTCTGATGCAACTGCATGATCTAGTATGCTGCAACATTGTTTAATTACCTTATTCGCTTTGTAGATAAGTAGTAGTATATCTGATTATGAAGTTCAAATACTACTACTGCTACATTATTTGTGGGAATTGAGACCACATATAACCTTACCTGGTTTCGTACTTACTAAAAATATTCAATCTCCCTAGACTTCCAGTTGTTATGCTCCGATGAACGGACAACTCCTTGTATGCTTATATTTACGGAAAATTAACATGAATCGTGACCAAGAAATTGACCAAAATTCTGCGAGAAATTGTTGCTGCGAAGTACCTGGCTTATGAGTTAGGTACTTATAAGATTGATTTCCAAGGTGTCCCTGTTAATGCAAGGATGGTAAACCATGAGAATCTTCAAATTAACCAGTTGTCATGTTGAAACTTTAGGGAACGGCCGAAATATTTGTACCTATCTGGATAGTATCCATTTGGTTAATTAAGAATTCAAGATTTGTACCTTGCATATATTGCATTCCTGTGAGAGATGCGCACCACCAGAGAAGAAGGTAGAGAGACGATGGGTGAAGCTGTATACCGTATAGTCATGTCCAAGCACAGCTCCTATGGCTCCAATAACTCACACGGTCAAATAAGGCGTCCGAATTAATAGTTGTAGGACTAATTAGTAATTTGTAATTACTACTTTTGGACTAATTTGAATTACAACACTAAATACAAATTAGTCCAAAAGTAGTAATTACAAATTACTAATTAGTCCTACAACTATTACGAATATCAAATTCTGGGACGTTCTTATTGTTTTTGAGAAATATCAAACAGGGAGTTTATGTACATTTCTCGTGCTTACAGAAATAAAAATGGCTAATGAGAGTGAGTTGAATTGGTAATGAAACCTCGTCTCCTCACTAAAAGCTGATTTAGGGTTTCAAAATAAAGTGCAGTGAATCAAGAGAATGAATGAAGGAAGAAGAATCAAATCCATTGTTTCTCAAAAAAAAAAAAAAAAAAATAATCAAATCCATTGACTTAACCAAGAGTCTGGAAGGAGACAATAAATACAAGTGCACTCAACGGATAGATGTAATCCAACGGTTGCATTTGTATCGCGACAATTAAGATCGGGTAAGGATGTTGGCTGGTAGGTTTAGGTTTAGGAATGAAAAGTAAAATTTTCAGAACAGGACCGGGCATCGAATCGGTCAGACAGTGGTTCACGGTCGGACTAGTGGTGGGACCGGTTGAACTTCACATTATATCTAATAACATATAAATATATTTTTTATACGTACAATAAAAATATAACAAATATGAAGTTAACCAAGAATAGCGTGAAAATATGTATATGGCTTATGTCCAACGACAGTTAATTAACTTTTTTACATATATAATATAGCTAACAAAAAAGTTTTAAGAATCAAAATAACAAATATTTTGATCAAATTGCACACCGATAACACTAATCATGCTCATTTAGTGTTTAAAAAAAGGCAAACAAACAACATAAAATCTGAGATTTAATAGTACTAATATAAGAAATGTGATAATGTGAACACGTGTTCATTCTTGGCCTTGCGAGAAGTCTGCTAGTTATTTGGGCACCGGTCACCAGTGTAACTCCCCTCACAGCATGCATTTTTCGGAATTTTCAAAAACTAGTCGGTTTTTCACCGGATTATTTTTGACGGATTCCGCGCATGGGCGGTCTGGCGAACATACCGGACAGGGCTGTGACCGGTTCACCGGTTCAATAACCGGCCCGGTTTTTAAAACTACGTATGACGAAATGGTCCAAACTGTCGTAATAAAATGATGGGCTTCAATGTTAGGGGCGGAGCCAGGAAATCAAACCTTTCAGGGCATTATTGCGATTACACTGGGCACTTTGCAATTATAGCAAAGGCACTTTGGAATAAACCTTGACAACATAAAGGTAAAATTGCATTTTTCTTAAATCGGGTAGGGCACTTGTCTACCCGTGCTCAGGACTGACTCCGCCCCTGTTCAATGTGGATCGCCTGCGTTAATTCTCGCCAGACCATGTTATGGTTCGAGTCTCACTGTGAAGGTGGAGAATATAAATATTGATAAGTGTTGTGTAATTCTCTTTATAACTGATCCGCAATAAAATTAAAACCCCTCCACCCTAACAATGTTCGTTGTGTTTCGTGAAATATTTTATTTTCTTGTTGTGATATCATAATTTATTTGTGGCGCGTCTTCCCTTCTGGTATTCCTTCTTCAGAAGGATAAGTCTTTGAATTCTGATTTATGAGGGTTAGTTGGAACGTACAACTACATGCAGTATTGATTTTTTTCTTTCTATATTTGAACAAACCCTCGTGTTTGCCCAAATAAGAACCATGGAACCATCTACTTGGTCATCCGGTATGCATTAGAAATTTTAGCAATGAAAATGTATTACTTCTTTGTTTTGATTTAATAAAATGTGTACTTCTAGCGGAAAAGTATTATATTAGCAAGGTTGAAATATGAACTATATTTGGAAACATGAATGACTGTTTTGAATAGTCATTGGTTTCATTAGGGTTGCAAGTTAAACCGCCCAAATTGCAAACTGGATCGTACCGTGTTAATTGGTTCGGTTTAATTCGTAAAATTGCAAGCTGAAATTAAAAAGTGTGGTTTAGGTTCGTAAAATTTCCAAACCGAAATTAAACGGTTCGATTTAGGTTCTAGTGTTTACAAACCGGTTAAACCGTTTATAATTATATGTAGTTATATATACTTAGTTTCCTTTTGTGTGACACTCTCTTTAACTTGACGAAGTTCTTACTACCCAATCTAAAATTCAGGTGTTGTGACGTTCTTCTTACAATTCTGTTGGGTTCTATTCATTTCGTTGAGTTGACTTTCCTCGTTGTGATATTTTCAGGTAAATTGAGTTTTTGAAGTTTCTAAGACTAAATTACAATAAAGATAATGTTATTACATTAATCGCGATTCGAAACAGAACTGAACTGTATATAGGCGAACGGAAACCAAAACCAAACCAAACCAAACCGTCTATAAATGGTTTGGTTTAAGTTCGGGTTTTCCCAAACTGAGAAATTAGGTTCGGTTCAGATTTGGTGCAAACCGAACCGAACCGTTTAAAGCCGTAGATTTCATGGTATCTATTTATCTGGTTAAAACAAAAGGCAAAATTGCACCAGTGGTACCCAAACTTCGGATAAACCGTGAATTCAGTACCCGACTTTTAAAACCATGCAACACTAGTACTTATGATTTAGTACCCAGCCGTGACGGACGTTAGCTAAGTTGGATACAAAAGTGCCATGTACTTCTCAAGTGCTGTTTAAGGGGGGGGGGAGTAGTGTATTGTAATCACGCTTATTAAGAAAATGAGTGCATCCATGTACAGCTACCAAATTTCTGCATGTACGTTGCAATCCGGGAATTATTTGCAGAGACCTTGAGCACATAGGAGGATCAAACCAGAGGAAAAGATTATAGCTATCGGGTTTCTGCATTGTGCACAAAACACAACAATGAGAACATAGAGAGTAGGAGTGGCGGTTAGAGAAAAAGAGAGGAGTGTTCTTCAACTTACCCGAAATTTTGACAGCCCATAAATCTCCGTCCTCAATTATTGTCGCGCCAGGAGGTGGCGAGCTTGCAAGCTTTTCCACAATTGCAGAACTTTTCAATGTCGACATCAAAGAGAGAAGCAATTCAATTTTTCAACCAAGAACCCTAGATCCCCAAAATGACATTTGATTTGGGAGTGTGTTTGATGAGAAAGAGGGTGTCTGATGAGAATAAATAAGCAACGATATGTTTCTACCCCGTCCAGATGTTGGTTAGACACTAATGCCCCCATAAACGGCACGTGAGAAGCACATGGCACTTTTCCGTCCAACTTGGCTAACGTCCGTCATGATTGGTTACTGTTTATAACACTTTTCAAAATACAGAGTACTAGTGTTGCTCGGTTTTTAAATTCGGGTACTAAATCAACGGTTTGTGCAAAATTTGGGTACACTGGTGCAATTTTGCCTAACAAAAAAGCAATACACACACATATGCATATATATAGCGTAAAGACACTTTCACCTCTCTATTTTTATTAAAGGACACTTTCACCCCTTTTTGGTTTGAAAATGTCGCTTTCACCCCTTCAGTGTGCCAAACTTAAAATAATTTACACTCTCTGATTGTGGCCCTTAGTCTGGTAGTGGGAGCTGTCACTGACCCCCAAATCATGCAAAAAGTCTAATTTACCATTGAGTAATGCCTACAATTGTTATAACGTGAGGGTAAATTTGTCCAAAAAAATATATTTAATGATGGTTCCCAATCCTAGACTAGCGGTGTAACAATATGGGACGTAAATTTCTTGAAGTTCGCTTCATTGAAGGGGTGAAAGTATGCTTTACAAAACTAGACGGGTGAAAATGTCCTTCAATAAAACTAGAGGTGGTGAAATTAACAGTATCGGGCGTAAAGCAGATGGTTTTATAGGTTCAAATCAAAAAATTAATACTTCATAAAGAAAATTAACAACTGCGAGCTTATCGGTTCCACGCCAAACAACAAAATTAGAGAAGAGTTAGGGGTAATTTTCACTTACACCCCCTGTTTTGGTTGATTTTCACGTACATCCTTTTTTAGTTTGGAAAATTTCACTTACACCCCCTATGACAACCAAACATTGTTGTCACTTATGCCCCTATGTGTATTTGCTATGTCAGTTAGTAGTGTAACTTCTCAAATTCAGCTTTTGGATAGATTTACCCTTGCAAGTGCTATAAAGGTCATTCAACCTTTAGTTTTGTTAACTCTACCTCGAGTTATTACTTTTTGTAGCTGCACCATGTTCATAATTGCATATTAAACATGTGCAATTTTATTCACTCTCTCTCTCTCAACTCCAAGCTATCAAACATGTGCAATTTTGTACCACCTGTGCAATTTTGCCTAATTATTGATGGTCGTCCACTTGAGCTACCACCCTAGCTGCAGCAACATCACAATATATATATATATATATATATATATATATATATATATATATATATATATATATATAACATCAAGTAATTTATACTCTCTGGCTTTGGCCGTTAGTCTGGTAGTGAGATCTGTCACCGAAAATAATTTTAGAGACCAATTTGACCCACATATCATGCAAAAAATATAATATGCCATTGAGTAATTCCTACAATTGTCTAAACATAAGAGTAAATTTGTCCAAAAAATATTTTTACAGATGGTTACCAATCCCAAACTGACGGTCTAAAAATATGGAGTGTAAGTTTTTTGAAGTTCTGCCCATTGAAAGAGCGAAAGTCTCATTTTCAAAACTAGAGAGGTGAAAATGTCCTTCAATGAAACTGGAGAAAGTGAAAGTGTCTTTTACCTCTAAGCAAATGGCTTTATGGGTTCAAAACAAAATACCATTCGTAAAGAAAATTACCAACTGCGAGCCTATGAACAAACAAAGAGGAGAAAAGTCATGGGTAATTTTCACTTACACCCCTTAGTTTTGGTTGATTTTCACTTACACCCCTTGTTGTTTGGAAAATTTCACTTACATCTCTTATGACAACCAAATATTGTTGTCACTTACGCCCTATGTGTATTTGTTTTGTTAGTTGGAAGCCTAACTTTTCATATTCAATTTTGTTTTACGGATTTACCTTACAAGTGCTATATAGGCCAATCCATCATTGTTTTTGTTAACTCTACCTTGAGTTAATCCTAATTTTTGCTCGTTGTAGCTGCATCATGTTCAGAAACGCATATCAAACATGTGATACCTAGAATACAAATAGTTTGCGTATGTTAAGAATATACAGTGGACTAGATTGACATTAGTAGCCTTTGCGAAGGTAAGTTTATCCGAAAATTTGATTTTGAGAAGTTAGGCATATTGAATGCATAAATGTAAGTGACAATGGCCATGTTTGGCGAAGCTAGATTTTAGGATAGATTAATAAAAATTTAAAAATTAATCTGACCCGTTTGGATGAGTGAGACAGATTTTATGATTTTTTTGACTACCCAGATCCGGGTACTTTAAAAAGCGAATCCTGTTATTTTAAAAACATTTTCTGTTGCCCAACCACATAATCGGATCCGGGTAGAGACTAACCGGATTCGGATAGGACCTGGCCGAACACAAGTTAACCAATCAGAAAGTGACACGTTAGCGAACCACCAAACCGGATCCGGGTCGGGACCCATCATAATCGGGGTCGGACCCAACAGGATCCGGGCCGTGCCTAAAAGGATCCGGTTCTTCTTCTACAAAAATTCATTTTTTTTGCTAGATTTTAGATAATCTATCTATCCATTAATCTATCTTACCCGAACGAGACCAATATATTTGGTAGTCATAAAATGTGTAAGTGAAATTTTCGTAACTAATAATGGTGTAAGTGAAGATTGACCAATGGCAGTCATAAAAGGTGTAAGTGAAATTTTCTCAACTAAAAGGGGTGTAAGTGAAGATTGACCGGAACTGAGGGGCTGTAAGTGAATTTTACCAAAAATTCAGAGACCCACTAAAGGACAAAGAAGAGAAAAACCAGAGACCCAATAAAACAAGAGGGAGGGTTTTTCTGATTCAGACACCATTCTTTTCTCCGGAGCTTCAAACACAAAGACGAATCGCCTCTTCTTCCTCCTCCTTCTTCGCTCTCTCTGGTAAAAAAAGCCCTAGGTTGAAAGTTGCAGCTAAGCAGAAATGGCGAAAGGTCCTGGCTTATACTCCGACATCGGCAAGAAAACTAGAGGTTTCCACTTCT
Source organism: Linanthus parryae (assembly GCA_023055425.1). Classification (NCBI taxonomy): domain Eukaryota; kingdom Viridiplantae; phylum Streptophyta; class Magnoliopsida; order Ericales; family Polemoniaceae; genus Linanthus; species Linanthus parryae. The sequence continues at coordinate 9,916,155 of JALGPY010000002.1, forward strand.
TCCTCCTTTTCACTCGCCTTTTTCTTTTCGAGTTTGCTTCCATTCTTACGTATCTACTCTCTCTTGCAATGTGCTCTGTGACTGATTCATTGATAGTTCCTAAGAAACTAATCTGTTGTTTGTTCTAGATTTCCTCTACCAGGACTACCAGAGCAACGAGCACAAGGTCACAGTCACCACTCACACTTGTAATCGAAGCGTAAGTCCAAATTCTGCTCTTACTGGAAATTAATGTTGATTTGTAGCTCTTTGAATGTTGTCTTCTTTGATTGTTGAGCAATTGGAGGAGAAAAAAAGAGATTTATACTACAATTGTTGGTTTCTGCACAATTTGACTTCTGAAACTGTGTCCTGGTGTACCTTATGTTGGTTATACCTAGATTGATGAATGCATATTCTGAGTTTTGTTAATTATCTCTAGAATTACGGGTTTTCCTCGTAGGTTATTTATCAGAGGCTTTTAGGGTTTCAGAAACACGATTCCTGTAACCATAAGGTAGGTAATAATAACTGTGCAAAATGTGCCTGTATAAATGCAATGTTGCTGTGTTCTTACAAGCCTTGTCAAGCAGTATAATGGCAAACCTTGGAAGCTGCTATTGAATGGATTCAAAGAAAAAGTGAGATCACTTATTGTGTTAACAGTTCGTTCATTAGTACTCGTGGATAGTGGGTGAACCATGGAGATGTCACTCCGAAGTTGAGTTGGTTGGTAGATAACTGGTGCAATAAGCTATCAAAGTATTGTTATGTCTACTTATAAGTTTCGGAAACCTCCCATGTCAAATAGAAAACGAAGGATGTATCCGTGAGACAAAGTTTTTATAGATTGTTACTTTTTGCATTGTGTTAAATTGTATAGTCAGACAAGAATCTCTGGTGTGATATAAGTGGGAACCAAGATCCTCACTTAAACTGATGGAGATGTAGGAAGCAATATAAGCCTTAATAGAGGTGAATAAGCTTGGCACTCCTTGAAAGGATCCTCTTCGTGCGTCGATTTAACAATACTGGATCCATACATGGTCACACTTAGTCCTCTTCTTTTAGGATATGTCCTTTAGGGGTACAACCTGGGAAGGCAGGCCACCACTGAAAAGCTATTATCTAGTTCATTTAAATGTAATCTATTTATCATCTAATCATCTTATGTCATTTCGAGGATATATGTGAACCAAACTGGATTCATTTTTCAGTTTAATTTATCCAGATCATCCTTGTATGTAATTGTCACAAACCAAGCTACCTTGGTTTGGGATAACCTTTAACTAAAACACACTAGCCTTGTGCACCCTGAATTTCCCTCTATGTCTAATCGTATTCATTAGTGATATAAAAATGTATCAAATTAAGTATGATTGTTACGGGAACTGAGTAGTAGTAAGTTATTTTTTCCAACCAGAATAATGTGCAGAGAAGTAAAGAGGAAAAATCTTAATGCAGGATCTCTTGGGTCATGTTGGGAATCATTGGATGCATTTGGAGTTAAATTTTTGTCCTCGTTGCATCATTGGATTGTTGGGAATCATTGAATTGTTTCCGCCCCTGATATTTTATAAATCACCTTATTATGTACGGGCAACCCATGTTTACTCTGATTAATAATAAAGTAAGTATTTTGTCCTCAAGTGTTTCCATGTAAGCCCCAATGAGCACTTATTTGATTTTTTATTCTTTCCTTTTTTCATGTTCAGGCCATTACGTACACAGGAACCCATAAAGGTGACTTGTATTTGGGTGAGATGACTGCCAAGCTGAAGAATGGGTACAACACCACCGACATAAAAGTGGATACAAACTTGAATGTAAGTATTAGAATTTTCTAAGCTTGTTCACGTCATTTCTATAGAAGAACTTCCATTATCTGATATTTAGCGGACAGCATTATTCTGAGCTTTAGACGTGACTTCTGCTTCTGTTTCTATTATGGTTGTAAAGCATGCAAGATTCGATCTTGGACAAGATCACATCCCATATTTTGTATTTGTTCTCTCCCAGGGCTGTTGTGTTTATTTGTCAACTCAAAACTTTGAATTTTTTTCCCCAGTTCTTTCCCCATATAAATGAATCATAAGTTTTTTTAATCCTTTTGTAGCTTTGGGCCACTCAAACTGTTGATTTTCGACCAAGAGGTGGGCTGAAGCTAATCACTAGCTTTATTGTTCCAGACCAGGAATCTTGCAAGGTACTCACTCCTTTTCTATGCTGATGTTTCTAAATTTGCCGTGATCACTGGGATGAAGGCACCCTTAATAGATTAGTGAAGAAGTAGCATCTATCACTCATTGATAATAACATTGCATTAAGATATTTCTATTTCATCCTCTTGAAAATTCTGAATCACCATTCTGGCAACAGATGGAACTTCAGTACCTGAACGAGTGTGCTGGAATAAGTTGTGGTCTTGCTGGTCCCTTTCTCAATTTCTCTGCTGTGGCTGGAAACGATGCTCTCTCCCTTGGGGGAGAAATGTCTTTTGAGATTGGCTCCGGAAAGATTACGAAATGCAATGCTGGGTTGAATTTCTCCAAGTCTGACCTGGCTGCCTCCTTGGCACTGTGAGTAACTTACTTCCTTTAGTAGGAGATGATGCCTAGTATGGCGGTACAGTTGAACAACTTGTTGCACTGTTTGCTGATACTTTGTGCAACTTTTATTTGTTTCGGTGTCTTGACTGATTGCTCTGACCGATCTGGTAGTAAAGGGGATTCCTTGGGGTCCGATTGGTTGAGTAGATTATTTTGGTTTATGGACTAAAACAAAACGGTTTATTGAAACTGTTTGTTTGTGGTGGTTTAAAAACAAGTTTTTAATCTAGTTTCTTTTTTCTTTTTCTTTTTTCTATTTTTCCTTGGTGAGAAAAGACATTTTGGTGGTTTTTTCTTTGAATTATTTGTGTAACACACAAATAAAATATTACCCTCACGCTATCTTTGCTCTAAAATGGAAACGAGTCTCTATTTATTATAAGTGTTCGTTGTTTTAGTCCTAGAGGTCGCTAAAAAACCGTAGATCTTTTATTTCTATTACTTTTTCTGTGCTTTATTTTTACAAGACTCAGTTCTCACATATTCTGGACCATCTTTTATGTGTCATATTCTTTATCATTTTGTGCTCTTTTCTTAGGTGATTGTATTTTTTCCTATCCGTAACTCAACGATGCATCAAAAGGATTGTACTTTGAATAATGTTACTTGTTCATGGGTGTTTATTAGTATTACTTTTACAAGCAAGTATTACCTAGTGTACGCAAGGCTTGCCTACCTTTCTATTTTGCTTTGAATCAAACATCATTGATCTTCTCCGGCTCACAATTATATCTGTTGATGGTTATAGGAATGACAAGGGAGACACAGTCACTGCTTCGTACTATCATAACTTGAACTCATTGACGAGCACTAGTGTTGGCGCGGAGATTACTCAAAGCTTGTCAAGCCAAAAGAACTCAATCACTATTGGGATGCAACACGCACTGGACCCACAAATCATGGTGAAGGCCAAGGTGAACAACCAAGGCAAGGCGAGTGCTCTCATCCAACATCAGTGGCTCCCAAATACTCTCTTCTCAATCTCAGGGGAAGTGGACACCCGGGCAGTTGAAAAGAGTGCCAAGATCGGACTGGCTTTGGCACTAAAGCATGATCATCCTAGAAACTTGCCCACCTTAGCTTTTGTATGAGTCAGAGCAATAACTTGGTAGACTAACATCATCGGCTAACTACTAGTATTTCTTTTACCTGTTGCAGAAATAGCATCGCCCTTTTAACAGTGGCGTCTTTTGTTTCCCAGGCTTTGGTGGTTATGGGATTGTATAAAATATTTGCTAGGACCACATTATTCTCTTATGTTGCTAATTTATTGTTTCAAAGACTAAAGATGATTTTGAGAAACTCAAGAACACTTTGTCTGTTATTGAGGCTGTGCTTTTTGACGCGGAGGAGAAGCAGACTGAAGAGACCTTGGTGTTTGTGTCAAGAATAGTATTAAGGAGGAGTAATGCTATATGTCCCAAATTATGTGTCCCAAATGTATCCCAAACAGTTCATGTCAATAACATGGTCCTACCATTATCAAAGTTCATGTTATTGACATGAACTGTTTGGGATGCATTTGGGACACATAATTTGGGACATATAGCATTACTCATTAAGGAGTAGTTCGGGGGCCTTTCTATAATTAGTGGAAAATTGCTAACAACTTCTTAAGCTGTAAGTGGAGGTCGGTTGTTAGTTAGTTAATGGAAATCACATTTTCGATCATCTTCTGTCCCTTCTCTTCATTTCCAGTCTTTTTTAGAATTACATCATATAAGATCCTACTTCTAGCCGGAGCTTCAAATGCTTTATCACCGAGCTAACTCTCATTTGCTCATTTCTAGAATTAAGGCATGATCTTCTACACTACGGTTCCGTTTAGTTGACAGTGAAATGTTTTACAAAGGAAAATATTATATTCGTAAAATATTTCGGAGAAAAAATTTCATCTGCAATCATTTTTCGTGTTTGGTTGATACTTGTAAAACATTTACTTGTGCGTTAAATCTTATTAAAAAAGGTATATATAACAATACATTAAATCTCTCGAACAAAAGTCAGGATCGAAGTCGAAGGGAAAGTCAGTTTAAGGGTGCAAATGAGTTCTTAATCTTGTGTTTTCTTCTAATCTTCGAACGGCTTATTTGTATTTTGAACTTAGTGCATGTGCATGTACTTGTTTTCTTAGGTTTGTAGTTTGAGCATTTGGAGGTGGATGCTCATTCGTTTTCTTTCCTATTTGTATTTCTTTGTTCTGGTCCTTTTCGATGTACTTGCTACTCTTGCTTAATGAAGTTCTCGATGTTTCCTCCGCAAAAAAAAAAAAAAAAAAAAAAAAAAAAAAAAAAAAAAAAAAACAAACAAACAAACAAACAAACAAAAAAAAACAATATATTAAATTGTTTAGTGTTTCAGTAGAACATCACATGGTGTTCTACTTTCGATTAAAGTACACCACTTAGTAGTGGTGCGAATTCGGTTCGGTTCAACCGAGAACCGAACCGAAACCGATAGATTTGAACCGGACCGGAGGGACCGAGGACCGAACCGAGGAACCGATGAACCGAACCGGACCCGGACCAGGTAGTATACCGGGTACGGTTCGGTTTCTCAAATATGCGGAACCGGAACCGGAACCGGAGAGGAAAGCGGAAATTATGCAAACTTTTTTAAATTCTAATTTCACAATTGCTTGCACTTCGGATATGTGGTCGGGTAGAAATAACAAAGGATATATTTGCGTCACCGCACACTACATTGACACAAATTGGACTTTACAAAAACGTGTTATTGCATTTTGAGAAGTTCCATATCCTCACAACGGTGTAAACATGGAAGAAGCCATACTCAATGTTTTTGAAGAGTGGGGTATTGATCAACGAATTACATCATTTACTTTTGACAATGCATCGACATGTGATAGTGCGATAGATCATATGCAGACTTTGATACAAACACCATTTCACGAAGAAATTGAACATTTTCGTTGTGTATGTCACGTTATCAATTTAATTGTACAAGATGGTTTGAAACAACTAGATGAGCATATTACTCCTATTCGTGAAGCTATTCTCTTTATTGCGTCTTCAAACAAAAGAAACAAACTTTTTGCGGATTATTGTGTTAAAATAGGCAAGAAAAAAAGAAGGTTTGGGGGAGATTGTAGGACAAGATGAAACTCGACTTATTTGATGTTGAAAAGTGTTGAAGGTTATGAGAACACAATCACACGTTTTTTGAATGAAAATGGCAATCCCGTTTCCGTTTCACTTAATGATTGGAAGGCCGCCACGGTCTTAAGAGATTTTCTTGAACCATTTTATAACGCAACTAATATTCTTTCGGGTGTTTATTATCCTACTACTAACAACGTTGTTCCACAACTAATGTTTTTAACTATGGCTTTTAAAGAGTATAGGGATAATGATATTTTACCCGACGCAATTGCCGACATGGAAGAAAAATTTCTCAAATATTTTGAAACGATCCTTATGATTTTTTGTTTGTCAAGTATTTTGGACCCAAGGCAAAAAGATGCTTCCCTAGGTTTTATGCTAAACGCAATTTCAGAAAACATGACTACCGAGTATAGAGATGTAGTGATATCACCAACTATTGAACAAGTTAAACAAAAACTTAATGTTATGTATGATAAATATGTTGTTAAATTTGGTATTGGTGGTGCTCAAACATCATCGAGCGATCCGAAGGGTAAGGGTAAGAGTAAGAGTAAGTGGTATTGGTTCTTTATTTAAGAATACACAAACCACACCCACCGGGTCGAATTGCGTCTCGGAATTATTGTTGTTTCTCAACCAAAATTATTTCTTAAATGTATCGGAGCAAGAAATAGAAAATGTAGATATACTTGATTGGTGGAAAAATTATGAAAGAACTTATCAAATTGTTTCTAAAATGGCACGTGATTTACTAACCCCTCCCGCTTCTACAGTCCCTTCCGAATCTACTTTTAGTGCAGGTAAACGAGTTTTGTCGGAGAAAAGATCGTGCCTAACCTCGGAGATATTGGAGGTACTCATATGCTCGAAGGATTGAAGCGACGCCAACAAACCCTCACAAGACCTACACCCTTTGGACGCCGTGACCGAACTTTACCAAGAATTAGGAATAGACCCGGACACTCCGCTAGATGTAGACGAATTGCCAAATACTAGGCGTTGAAAAGTGAAGACTATTATTGGGTATTTTTGTTCATTGCAATAAGTTTGTATGTAAGTTAGAAAAAATACAAATGATTGTTAGTTAAGTGGGTGCCAACCTAGTTGGGATGTACTTAAACTATAGTGATGCAATTTTTTCTAACATTTAATATTTTAATTATAATACAAGTTTGCTTGTTTTTTTTATTTGTTAAATTTAATGTTTTATTTACTACTTAGTACTTACTAATTCTACCAAAAATATTTGATGTTTTTTAATGTACAAATTTAATGTACTTAAACATTAAATTTGGTACATTAAAAAACATCAAATATTAATTAAGCACATTAATGGAACTCTAATCCTAACCCTAGTTTTATTAATGGAACCCTAACCCTAGTTTATTAATTAATACTACAACTTTACTATCACCACAAACAATATATATATAAATACGGACCGGTTCATAACTGGAACCGAACCGAAACCAAACTGGTGAACCAACCGGTTCGGTTCCGGTTCGGTTCGAACCGAAATCGCACCTCTACCACTAAGTGCATGTTCGTTATCGCCAATTTAAATCCAATTGGATTAAAATCGCTCTCTTTTCAACAATATTGTTTGTTATGCATGCAGATTTTAATATGATAATCTGTAGATTAAAATAATTCACGTGCACTCCAAAATTGGAAATTATGCCGCTTAAAATCTCTAAAAAAATAATTTTGATTTTTTTAACATTAGCATAATCACAGTTCAGTTATAAACACGTGTAATCAATTACTTGACTTTAGAACTCTTTAAATTTCGTCAAATGGATCAAGTAGTGATTTATAATTTCAGCTCATACCAAACAGATTGCTATTATCAGTTAAGTTTGATTTTCTTTTCAAATTATTTTCAGCTCTTACCAAACATGCTCTTATACAAAATTTTGGTGGAGCATATCACTTTTTAAATGATTGACATAAACATTAATTACAGAAGACCACGTGCTGCTCTAGAGCATTCAAAAATTTCTCCAAGAATTGAAGGCGAAGATGGTCCAGTGGAGATATTGTTATTAAAAGGTCACTGACTCCACTACAGCTACATGAGTAGGCCCTAGTCCAGTCAGTTTAAATCCAGCTTAGCCTAGTCCAAGTTCACCATTATAAACAGTCCAGTCCAATTCGAATGGGCCAAGGGCCATGTAAAACGAAGCAAGGAAGTTACCTAGTTAGGGTTTTGGACCTTGGAGAGTCCGAGTTAATTACGTAAGATTAACCTGGCTCTTTACTTCAATCCAACGGTCAAGATCTAGTTTGTTACGTAAACAAACCCTAGGGTTTTGTACGGCCGCCAAGTCTGACATAAACCAAAGCACAAAGGAGTCTATAAAAAGCCATTCACACAGTGATAAAAGCACATACGAGTTGGTGAGTCAGATAAATGTGATTAGGAACACTGGTGATAGCTTGGTGTGTCAAAGCTTGCATACGCACCTGAATCGGCATACGAAGTTTCGTGTTCTGGCTGCCGATTCGGGTTCGTAAGCAAACTATGGCACATGAAAGAGCAAATCAGATTTCATGAAGCCCGTTGGTCTTTGTTTGCCGCATCGAGAATCGCTTGTTGTGTCAAAGATTGCAAACGCACCTGAATCGGCGAAGAAAAGTGTATCTCTTTATCTGCCGATTTTGGTTCGTATGCAAACTATGGCGCATCTATAAGCATGTTAATAGAGCAAGTCAGGATCCAGAAGTTGTTACCAAAGTATTGTTTACCTTTTCCGAAACAGAGTTCTTGTCTGGCTTTCTTGATTGGGACTTTTGGAAACAGAGGAGTACAGTCCAGTGAAAATCGGACAGTACTTTTCTGGGTTGTGTCTAAAGTGTCTTTTTGATGGGAACCACAAAGTTGTTGACTTAATGCTTTTTGTGGTTTAATGATTCTGTATCTGTCTGTAGTCATGTAGCTTTGCTTAAAAAAATGATCACTCGACTCTTGCTTGTGTAGACGGAATTTCTGTGTGTGCCAATTTTGGGTTTGTATGCGAACCATGGCACATGTGGAAGCAATGGTTTTATTCTCACAGGGTGTTAATAATTAGATTTTTTTTGAATAAAAGGTGCTTTTCATTAAGAAGAACTCAACTACCTGTTGTTAGATGATGAAAGACAAATTGTAAGTCGAATTCAGAGCTCTGACTTGGGAACTGTGTCATGGAGAAAAACTGTGTCATGGAGGAAAACTCGAATTCATCAACAGAAGAGTTAGATCAGCTCAATCGAAGCATTAGAAAGGTGAAAGACAAAGGAAAGACGATTGAATCGGAAACATGCCAAGAACACCAAGTCCTCGATAACACTGGTTGCAAAGCTCCGATTCAAGATCTGGATGCGAAATCCGTTACAACAGGGTAAATCGAAGAGAGCGAAATGAAGATGCAATGTGAAGACGAAGGGGAAAGTGGAGCTGAATTCAGATCTGGAAACAAAGACGGTATCATTTTGGAAGACGCCATGGAGGCCGGCAGGGAGAAAGTCTCTCCGTCATTCAGAAGCATATTGATAGGCAAATCAAGAATTGCTGCGAATGAGATGCAAGATATCACATACTATGGAAGTGAAGAAGAAGACGAGGAAAGCGAAAAAATGAAGATTGAGAAACATAACAAAGAGAATCCGTTGAAACCCATCATCTTCATACCCAGAGCTCTCAAACAGAGCATTGCAGCCCCTTTTGCAAATAGCGTCATTATTAAGTTGCTAGGAAGAACAGTGGGATTCAAGGTTCTTCAAGAAAGAATCATCAAACTCTGGAGATCAACTAAGCCTTGTAAGTTCCGAGATATGGCGGATGGTTTTTATACTATTGATTTTGAATGCAGAGAGGACATGAACAGGGCTCTCACAGGGGGACCTTGGATAGTGCTCGATCACTATTTGACTGTTCGAAAATGGGAGCCGGACTTTAAACCGGCCGGAAAACATAATTTTTGTACCGCGGTTTGGATTAGACTTTCTCAATTGCCGGCGGAGTATTATGATGATAGAGTGCTCAAAATCATCTCAAGGCAGTTCGGAGATCACATAAGAAATGATATGGTCACGGTGAAAGGTACATAATTTTTGATAGTGCTCGATCACTATTTGACTGTTCGAAAATGGGAGCCGGACTTTAAACCGGCCGGAAAACATAATTTTTGTACCGCGGTTTGGATTAGACTTCCTCAATTGCCGGCGGAGTATTATGATGATAGAGTGCTCAAAATCATCTCAAGGCAGTTCGGAGATCACATAAGAAACGATATGGTCACGGTGAAAGGTACACACATCCGGTATGCCCGTATTTGTGTTAATGTCAATATTACTAGTCCTCTTGTTCAAGAATTCTCTATCGGGAAACATTCATACAAAGTAACTTATGAACATATTTTCAGTTTATGTGTGGATTGTGGCAAGATAGGGTACCGAAGAGAGTGGTGCCCTATCAATCAAAGAAATATGGCGGTTTTGCAGGTTCCGGCGCCGGAGCCGGAGAAGATGGTGGCTACCACCAGTAATGGGAGTATTGGGGCTGGTGACCAACGGTCAAATCTCAGTAACGGTAAAAATCAATATGGGTCGGATCCGGTTAACTCTCGGACCGAGTTTAACAAACCCAATAGCTATTGGAACAAGGCTAAAGGTTATTACGAAAAGCCCAATAACAAATTAGCTAAGACCCAGCCCACTAAGAATGAAAATTTAGCTAGAAATAATAATAGGTTTGGGCCTTTATCCCTAGACTTTACTATCCCAGCCCAAACTCAAAAAACTCAGGTCTCTTATAAACCTACAGGAGCTAAGTTTAGCCATGCGGATTGCCCTAGCTACGCGGACAAGGCGCCGTCCCATCCACCTAAACCGTCTGACGCCGTTGATAAGAGGAGAGAGTCTGGTTCATCTGCTCGGAACGAGGCAGCGACCATCGATAGCTCAGGAAAAGAGAAAGGTGAAGACATAGAGATGATAGACAAGACCAGTTGGGGGAAAGGAGAATCGGAAATGGATTTGATGGGATTGGATTTGGCCGAGAGTGGTGCTACTACCACTGGTAGCTCTGAACATCGGGCCAATATTGAAGACTCTGAAATATCAGAGATCCCTGAATTGGGTGTGAGGCTCGAGAACGGTAAAGAAAAAACCAGTGGACAAGGGGAACCTCCTCTGATTTTCGAATCCTATCTTCTTTCTAATAAACTCACCAAGAACAACTACAAAAGCAGAAAAAAAGAACAGAGGAACTCTGCTGCTTCCCCTTATTCTCTTTCTCTAAACTCCCTTAACCTCAATTCCAGTTATGGAGAATCAGTCAAGTCTGGTATTTCAATTGGAAGAATCCCCAGTTTCAGTCTCCTGGTTCATGACGGAGAAGAAGAAAGCACTGCTGGGATTACCATGGTGGAGGAAGGACGCCAGTTTGATTGTGAGAATGAACCAATTGATCTCAAGAAAGGAGCCAGTGAAGCATGTAATCACACTAGAGGAGATGAGGACACCAGAAGCGGATCAGTTAAGAGTTCAGAAACTGGACCCGTTTCTCAAGGAACTCCCGTCCTTTGATTTTGAGAAATCTGGTATGTCGTTGAAAATTCTTGCTTGGAATGTCCGCGGTGCGGGCAACTCAACTTTTGAAAGTACGTTTATTGAGTTGTTAAGGACTCACAAATTCCAAATTTGTGCTTTGATTGAATCTAAGATTCCTATTTCTTGTATGGGGGATTTTTTTAATGGTTTGAACTTTACGGGCTGCTCTTTTTTGGACCCGGATGGTAGGAAAGGTGGTATTTGGTTGATTTGGGACCCGGAACAAGCTACTGTTATTACCCACAAGATCAACAAACAATATATCCATGCCACCATCAAGAGGACTAACTATGCAGATTTGGTATTTTCAGATGTTTACGGGAGTCCTAACCCGACGGTTAGAGAACAAATGTGGAACGAGCTTGAAGAAGATATGGGGGATTCGGACGAACTTGGATGATTGCTGGAGATTTCAACGACTTCAGTAGTGTGAATGAGAGGAGAAGTTCCTCGACCAACAACTCCCCAGGACGCACCAACAAATTTCAAACCAATCTCAACAGATGCAATCTAATGGATTTGGGTTGTCAAGGGCCTACCCTAACTTGGACGAACAACAGAGCAGGTCTGGCTAACACTATGGAGAGATTGGACCGGGCTTGCTGCAACGCTGAATGGAGAGTTCAGAATCCCGAAGCGATGGTCAGGAATCTCCCTAGGACCTATTCGGATCATGCTCCTCTCCTTATCAATGTGGACGGTATGACTACTGAATCTATTCCTGTTAAGAATTTTAAATTTGAGAATGCCTGGTTGCTAGATAATGATTTTAATTGCTTTATTAAAGATTGTTAGACTAATCTTAAAGAAGATGATCTTTGTACCAAGACTAATAGGCTTACTAGTAACATCCAGGATTGGTGTAAAAGTAACTTTGGGAATATTTTTAGGAACAAAAGATGGCCTCTTGGTAGAATTGAGGGCATTCAAAAAGCTTAAAGTCTTAAGTATTCCCATAATTTATACCTTCTTGAGAAAGAGCTTATTACTAAATATAATGTCATTCTGAATCAAGAAGAAATGTTGTGGTTTCAGAAAGCTAAGTGTAACTGGATTTGTAATGGGGACACGAACAGTAAATTATTTCATCTCTCCACGATCATTAAAATGAAAAGGAAAGAGATTATGGTTTTAAAAGATGATAGTGGTTCTTGGGTTGATAACCCAGATGAGATTAAAAATATTGTGAGCAATTATTTTGTTAATCTTTTCACTGCTAATATAGGGACCAATTCTGAACTCAATTTCGAGTGGAATGCTGATTTGTGTCCTACGGTGTCCCCTTCTGATAGCATTAGTATTAGCGCTATTCCTGACAATAAAGATATTAAAAATGCTTTTTGGAATATGAACTCTAATAAGTCCCCGGGTATTGATGGGTTTAATGCGGGTTTCTATAAGAAATTTTGGCCTAGCATAGGAGAGGACGTGTGCAATTTTGTTAGAGGCTGTTTTATGAATGGTAGTATCCCTGAGGAGATTAACATGACGTTGGTGTGCCTTATTCCTAAATGTGATAACCCGGAGAGCATTAAACAATTTAGACCCATCAGCCTCTGTAATACTATTTATAAAGGTATCACTAAATGCATTGTGAATTTAGTTAGACCCGTCCTGGATTCCATAGTTGGCCCCTACCAGAGTAGTTTCCTGCCTGGCAGATCTACCAAAGACAATATTATCATTACCCAGGAGATCATTCACACGCTTAAATACAAGAAAGATAAACCGGGGGGTATGATTATTAAGATTGATCTGGAGAAAGCTTATGATAAAATCTCTTGGGTTTTCATTAGACAGACCCTTGAGTTTTTTCAATTCCCTAACAATCTGATCAACCTCATCATGAGTTGTGTGACTGGTGTTAATACAACCATTTTCTGGAATAAAGAGACTCTGCCAGAGTTAAGACTAGCAGAGGCCTTAGACAAGGCGACCCTTTATCCCCTTATATGTTTGTTTTGTGCATGGAAAGGATGTCTCATAAAATCCTGGAGCTTGTAAGGACTAAGAAGTGGATTGGTCTTAAAGCTTCCAGGAACGGTCCTATTATCTCTCGTCTTTTCTATGCAGATGACTTGATGTTCTTTGGGAAATGTGACAGTAGCACGTGCAATGCTATGAAAGATGTTCTTGAGGATTTTGCCAACATTTATGGTCTCACTGTCAACACGACTAAGTCTAAAGTCTTCTTTTCTAAGAATACTACCAGATCCGTTAGAAATCAAATAATTTTCACGATCGGTATGCCTGAAACAAAGGATCTTGGTAAGTATCTGGGCATTAATTTAGTCCATGGGAAGTTTAACAAAGAAAGTGTTGCTGAAATCCTCACTAAGATGAATAGAAAACTGTCCGGTTGGTCTAGTAAAATTTTGTCCTTTGCTGGCAGAGTCACTATGTGCAAAAGTGTGCTTGCTACGTTACCTTCTTATAACATGCAGGTCCTTCCTCTCCCCCATTAGTATTTGTAATAAAATCGATAAAATCTGTAGAGACTTCATATGGGGAGATACTCCAGATAAGAAAAAGGTTCATTTGATCAAATGGGACACGCTTTGCCTCCCTAAAACCAAAGGCGGTCTGGGTGTTAGAAAAGCTAGACATGTGAACGACGCCCTTTTAGCCAAACTAGGTTGGAGTGTTTGTTTTGATAATACCATCTGGAGCAATATTATTAGGAAGAAGTACCTCAGAAACACTAATATGAGTAGAGCTAAGTCTAAGAGGAGCTCTTCTCCTACGTGGAAAGGTATTATTGGGACCAAGAATTACATTAGGGATAATCTTAAGTGGAGGGTTGGTGATGGTAAAAACGTGTCCATTTTGTATGATTGGTGGTGCGGTGATAAAGCGTTAGGCCCTCCTTCTGATAACAGACTTGTTAACATGAAGGTTGCTGATATCATCTCCGACTCTGGTTGTTGTAATCTGGATAATATTAGGGCTGAGATCGATGATAATACGGAACAAAATATCCTGAATACCATCATTCCTCTCTCTGGGAATCAAGAGGATGCCCCCTTCTGGAAAGGATCCAATTCTGGATCCTTTACTGTTTCTGCTGCCTACAATGCCATTAGTGTGGATTGTACTTATACTAATGATATAGGTAGCGGAGATTGGATAAGACTTTGGAAACTTAGAGTTCCAAATAAAATTATCCATTTTCTTTGGACTCTTCTGCATGATAAGAACCTTACCAATGCTAATAGAAAGCGGAGAGGCATGACCAATTGTGAGCTTTGTAACATTTGTGGCTTGAGTAAAGAGGATCAAAACCACTTGTTTAGAACTTGCAGTAAAGTCGTTGGTTTATGGAATATACTTTGGAATCATAATTGGAGAATTAATGGCCTTAATATGAATTTTACCGATTGGATCCTTTGTAATATTAAAAAGAAAGATCTTGTTGGAGGAATGGAACATCGAATTCAGTTTGTTATTTCTCTATGGAATATCTGGATTAGAAGGAATAATTTTATTTTTAATAATTCTATTGAGACTGACATGGCTTATATGCAGATTATCAGAAAACAGTCGCAGCTCATCCAGGGAGCATTTCTTACTAGTCCCAATTTCCTTTATTTTAATCTCTCTCATCATAGTTCTAATGGGTCCTTTCCGGTTGCAGGCCAATTTAAACTCAATGTGGATGGATGTGTTCGCATGGATAACGACAAAGCTGGGATTGGAGGAGTTTTTAGAAGTAGCAATGGTGAATGGCAACTAGGATTCATTGGACGCTTGAGAGGATGCACCAGCTTGGAAAGTGAAATCTGGAGCATATACAGAGGTCTCACCGTGGCCTACAACATGAACTGGATCAACCTCGAGATTGAAAGCGACTGCATTGAGGCTGTGAACATCTTCCAGGGCAACATTGCTGGGCCCACCTCCATGAACACTCAAGTGACTGATGGGAAGATGCTGATGAGCAGGATTGTAGGAAGAATCAAGTACGTGGGAAGAGATGCGAACGAAGTGGCAAATGCGCTTGCCAATATGGGTGCGGAGCAAGAGGAACAACTGAAGATGATTAATGAGACCCCCGATAATATTAAGGGTCTTATTATTGCTGACAGGCTAGGAGTGGGAATGTTCCTCTAGCCTGGTTTTTGTTGTTTGTTTTATTTGCTTTGTGGTTTTTATTTTCCCTTTATTTGTTGTTGTTGAACTTTGAATTTCCGAAGTAGCAAAAAAAAATTAAGAAGAACTCAACTGAATCAAATCAGACCTAGTACAATCTCTTGCCCAAACGGCCACAACATCAATCCAAACTCTTATGTCTGCTATAGATGAGCCAAATTGAGCATAACAATGAGCAACCTTATTTGTTGTCCGAGGGCTCCAACTAATCGTAACGTGTGGTATCCGATTCGAAAGTAAGCGACAATCCTTGATAAGCATACCAAATGCAGTCCGATACGTCCTTGCCTCGCTTAGAGATTTAAACAACTTTACAATCGCGTGGAGATTCACCTCAAGATGAACATAATTAAAACCCAACCGAATAGCCATCCGCAACCCCTCGCTTAATGCCATTGCTTCTGCGATTCTTGTAGATGAAACCCATGGTATTTTTTCTGCCAACGCCGCCATTGTTCGCCCTTGCTCATCCCGAATAACCACGCCAATAACCGCTGCCTCTTGTTCCTGATTCCACTACTAATTAGATTTTAGTAGTGGCGTTTTTTTTGTTAACGTCTTTCAGAATTGCAATTGAAAAAATTGTATACGAACCTCATGTAAGAGAAATTGTTTGCAACTTTTTTTTGTTTTATTAAACTTCAATATATCTACTTCTATTGTGTGTGTTGCATTTAGTTTCATAGCCTTAAATGCTAGAACTTGCCAACGACTGCCTCATGGAAACCAAGTATTTTATTGTCTTTTTAATTCCTTCAAATTATAAGATAATTGCACTAATGGTACCCATAAATTTGTATTTTGCTACACTTTTGTACTGAACTTTTTAAGTTTTTCCTCCTGTGGCACATGATATTTCATTTTGATGCACTGGTTCAGTTAGTCACCGTAGTTCCAATCGTGGTCTTCCCCACCCCTTCCTGTCCCACTTTTAAAAAAAGAATAATTCTAAACAGACAGAATTTTGGACAGGATTTTAGACATAATTTCTACTTTTAGTGATTTTTATTATGTGTCAATTTTTTCTTAAGGTTTAGTATTTTTATAGTAGGGATTGATTTTACTGCATTTGGAAATTATATCTATGTTTATTTCTCTTTTTCAGACTTTCAACGGAATAATATTATTAGGGGAAAGTTGTTTCATAGCAATCTGTTTCTTATCTTTCACCCCTTTGACTTCTTTGACTGGTATTTGGGTCACTCTAATCGGTTGATTTGGACCGAAAAACAATTTGATTTTTTGATATCTTTTTCACCGTGTTATATAACAATTTTTACTCTACAACATAAAAATTTATCAAAAATTACATCATGTTACTTTACTATTCAAATCACTGGGATAAGTGACGCGATGAATAGTAGTAAAAAGTCAAATGGAGTGAAAGAGAAGAAATATATGCATAGTGGCAATAGAAGTATATAATCAAAATGATGAACAAACTTTGTTAAATCAGATCACATGTTACATGATTGAAACACGTACAATTAGTACACTTATGCTTGTTTAAAAGTATTATTGAAGAGCCAAAGGCTTGGATCTACATGAAGGAGTGACATGCACCGGAGAAAAAAGTTGACAACCACCACCGACCGGAGAATTCAAGATAACTTATTGGTTAAACAGTCGGGTTGTGGGTTGGGTCGAACCTGCAACGGGTCAGAAATGGGCCGACCCGTTTATTCCTGAAACTTCAGGGTCGACGTATCCTGACAAGTTGCGGAATTAGGACATGTTTCCAATAAACTATATATCCCCGAGTGCGGCTCCCATTTTTACCAAAAACTCTGAATTTTTTTGACAAAGTCCCCTAAGTATCTGCACTCATATTCCCCGTGTTGGGCTATGGCCCCTAACAGCAAAGCACACTGAGGGAAAAGATACGCCAAAAGATCATTGTGCAGGCGTACACCCGATTTGTTGTGTATAATCTGCACAACTTAAGGAATTGGGCTAGTGGTGATTTTGAGTACCTGAACAGTCATATAGTAGTTGTAACTTCATTAAAACTATGCAATGCATACTTCTGCACACTCAAAAAGTGTTTCAGATTCTAGAATTTCAGTGGTCATGCCCTGATTAACAAATGAACCTGTACCTATTACCTCTTCTTCTATATAAGGAAAATGTTGCTCATGGTCTCTAGAAACATATCTCCAAAAGATTAACCACAAACCACAACCTGTGAGAATGTCCTTGCCACTGAAGTACCTCAAGAAATTCAGCAAGTACAAGATTGAAGTCCAAGGTAGCCCTGTTACTGTAAAGGAAGCTGAACAACAAACTCTGGTAGACAGTGGTCTGCAAGAGTTGAAGGCCAAGATGGAAAAGTGCAAGTCCGATGTTGTTGGACTCGCTGTCAAGGACTCTGAGATCTACAAGCAGGCGATAACAGTGCTACTTTGTGTTGAAGGATATTGCTTGGTGATAAGGGGTAAATATCTGAGTAAAATTCCTCCATCCCTGATTGCATTCATCATGTCCCCGGAAATATGTTTTGTAGGCCCTGAGATGTTTGATGGTCTTAAAAAGTTACGAAAGTCTGGGTACCAAACTAAGAATGGCATTGACGTCGGTGAACTGATTGGTAGGGTTCTGAAGGTGCATCCTCCATACCATGATCTTTATCGTCAAGCTAAGATGGTTGGGCTCTCTCTCGAAGAACCTCCAAAGGTTAATTTAAGCATTGATGGCAGTGTCTTGTCAAACAAAGATATCCGCTTTTTGATTCACGAAGTTTATTTCTCGTTCTTGATTGCCAAGAAGTTGCTCGGTTTCTCTTGATCAAATATTCTTATTTATTACGAAATTATACCTGCTAATCTAGCTCTACAAACTCGGACCCTAAGTGTATCATTTTGTTTCATGGTTTTTCATCCGAGTTATATGCAGCTATCAATTGTTAATATCTTGCCTGGATTTCACTTTGGGTTCTTATTTTTGTACATTTGATATGAATTGTCCACTACATGATATTCTACATTACCGCTTCGTTTGAGTGGCGGTAAAACGTTTTTTTTGAGGGAGTAAAACGTTTTCGTGTAAAATTTATTAGTATCAGTGTTCGGTTCACGTTTTGTTCCGTAAAATAATTCGTCAAGTAAAATAATTTTGCCTAGACAGCGTAAATTTATTTACACGTGTCAAATCCGTACATCATTTTTCAAATTGTGTGCAAGTTACTTCTTATAAGTGCTACCACATTTCCAATTTAATTTGTTAGATCTCCTGATAATGTCTTAAGGCTTCTTCTTAACATGTGTGTACTGGGATCAAATTACTTCTAGAAGAAGGGGGTCCTGTAATCTTAATTTTGCCAAGATCAAATCTTGGTTTTGGTGTTTCGTTAGCATTAATTGGAAAAAAACCTAGTGACAAGCAAGGTTTGTAACTACTGTAATTTTTTTTTTTTGAGAAATTGTTTTTGCCGTCAACCGGGTTTGAACCCGAGACCTCGTGCAGGGGCTTCCAACGCTCTAAAACTTGAGCTACCACCCTAGCTGCGTAACTACCGTAATTTGGTGTATATAAATAATGATTTTATCAATGCACTTTGATATTGCGATTTGGTGGATCTTGGTTGTCGAGGAATCTGTTTTACTAAGTCAAATAATCGCTCCTCAAGTCCTCTGGTCAGAAAGAAGGTTGGATATTACATTGACCATAGTTTTGGTAGTTCTAGCTGATGCTGATGAAGTTCACCAGATAGGTGAGATTTTATTGCTAGAAAATCATGTTTGTATATGATGACCTAGGCAAAAGAAAGTGTAATAAATGAACATGGTTTGTTACAGTAAAATCGTGTGTCACTCTGTCGTTACCACTCTGTCTCTACTCTTTGTTCCTATCCTGACTTTCATCACTATTCACAGTGTCACTTTGACCCGGCAATTTGGATAGCAAAATAATACATTTTTTTGATAATCTTTTCATGGTGTTGTAGAGTAAAAGGTTCTCCATAATATGGTTAAGAAAATATAAAAAAATCGCATCGTTTTGCTATCCAAATCACCCGGTCAAAGTGATCCAGATACGAGTCAAAAAATCATGATGAGAACAAAGAGCAAAAAAAGAGTGGTACTGTCCCAGAAGTTCTATATTATTTTGAGATACTTGTCATTGTTATTGTGACTTTACATGCATAGCACAAACTTGCTATTGAATAATGTACTTTTTGAGATTTTATACTGAATAATTTTATTAGGAGAAGGTTGTTTCGTAATAGAAGTATATAATCAAATTGTTGAACAAACTTCACAAAATCAGATCACACGTTACATGATTGAAACACGTACAATTAGTGAATTTATGCTTGTCTAAAGGTTTATATTGAAGAGTCAAAGGCTTGGATCTACATGAAGGAGTGACATGTACCGGAGAAAACAGTTGACAACCACCACCTGACCAGAGAATTCAAGATAACATATGGGCCCTGTTTGAATAACAAGGTTAGACTTGTTTGGTTAATCAAACTAGGTGGATGTTTGGATTTAATGGTTTTGGTTTTGAGATTTTGACTTTTATGTGAGTAAAAAAATGAGTGGAATGTGGGTCCTACAAATTTTGGGTTGAAGTTTTGGTTAACTTTTTGTGGAGGTTAACCAAATCGCGATATCCAAACAGGGCCCATGGTTCAATATCCTCAAAGACTTCGAAGGATCTTTCCTGTTTGTGAGAAAAATCAAGTAAAGGAGAAAGCAGAGAAGAAAGAGGATGAGCACTGAAGAAGAAGATGAGGATTAGATCCATTAAATCTATTTGTAATGAGTACATATATAGTAGATATACCATCCACTTACCGTATAACAGAAACTAAATCACTGATTTCACTTAAGACTACGTACTTTACACCTAATTTCATTTCAGTCCTATATGGTTCAATATCCCTCCTCAAGCTGAAGGTGGAGCAGCACCAGAAGCTTGCATATCAGCAAGAGAGGTAACAACACCTAAACCAGATCGTAAGCCCTGAAATCTGGAAATGGTAAGAGACTTGGTAAAGAAATCAGCCAGTTGCGAAGGCAGAGGGTAATCCACCAAAAGTTACCCTTTTTGAACTTTATCACGCACAAAATAACAATCAAGCTACATATTCTTGGTTTTACTGTGAAGAACTGAATTAATAGAAAGGCTTAAGGCGGCCTCATTATCACACTTCAACACAGGAGGAGAGGAGAGAGGAAGACGAAGGTCTATAAGAAGAATCTTCAACCAAATCAAATCTGAACAAGTAGAAGAGAGGGCTTGATATTGTGCCTCAGTCAAAGATTTGGAGACCGTATTATGTTTTTGAGAAGACCATGAAATCAAATTCGGACCCAAGCACAAACATGATCTAGAAATAAACTTCTGATCGGATAAATCGCCTGCCCAATCAGAATCTGAAAAACCAACCAGATTAAGAGAGCATTTCTTGAAAACCAGACCAAAATCAACGATTCCTTTAACATACCTCAGTATTCTCAGGCAACAAGGTAGTATCACAAGGGGCATTCATCTTGAGAGTTATATGGTGTGGAAACATGTTTGCAACCATCGATCCCAGACTTGTGTAAGATGTCTTTAACATACTTTGAGACAAGAAAAACTCATTATCATGCTTGGTGAAGGACATTCCCAGAAAATACGCAAGAGGACCTAAATCCTTGATAGGAAAAGTCTGAGCCATAAGAGCAACAAGAGAAGAATTGAACACCTTGTCACTGCCGGTAAGGATGAGATCTCCACATACACGAGCAAAGTACTAACCAAACCTTGATTGTGCTGGTAAAATAAAGAAGAATTTGTAGGAGAAGTAGAAAACCCTTGTTGAGTAAGAAAATCATGAAGTAATTGGTACCAAGCCCGTTGTGCTTGCTTCAAACCATATAAATCCTTGTGTAAGTGACAAACTGCGGTTGGATGGTGCTTGTCTTCAAAACCCGGAGGCTGCATCATATACACTATTTCGGAGAGAGGGTCATGAAGAAAGGCATTGTTGACATCAATTTGTCGCAAATCCCAATTAAAGAAGCAAGCCAAATTCAGAACAAGGCGTAGAGTGGGTTGTTTAACCACTGGACTAAATGTTTCTTCATAGTCAATACCCTCTTGTTGACTGAAACCTCTAGATATAAGTCGAGCATTCTACCTTGAGACACCACCACAACATTTCTTTTCACACCTTGAACACCCATTTACAGCTCACCAACTTTTTTCCAGGAGGTAAATGTGTCAAAGACCAAGTATGCTGAGTTTGTAAACCTTGAAACTCTTCACACATAGCCTGGTACCATTTGTGATCAGCCAAGACTTGTTTGACATTATGTGGCTCACTTTCTACAGAAGAAGAGGCCAAAAGACTGAATGGATTTTTGGTATAGAAATACCACCTTTAGCCCTTGTAACCATATGATGCACATTAGTTGTAGTAGAAGAAGTTATAGATGCTGAAGCTAAGCTAGATCCAGAAGAAGAGCTAATGCCAAAGTAGGTGGAGAAACAGTAGGACCCACAGGGGAAAGTGGCAACTCAGAAGAAACATCAGCATAAATAGACATCCCAGTAGGACCAGTAGGCAAAGATGAAGAACCAGCAGGTAGAGAAGAAGATACATTGTGGGGTGTAGCAAAAATACTGCTAGAAGAGGGAGAAGAAGATGTACTACAAGTAGGAGGTACCTCTGAATGTGAAACAGTTGTGCTAGCAAAAGGGAACAAGGACTCTTGAAAAGTCACATGTCTTGATAAGAAAATCCTTCCTGTGAGAGGGTCCACACATTTATAACCAGTGGGAAAGTGGTATCCAAGAAAAACACAAGCAACAGCTCTAGGCTCTAGTTTACTCTTAGTGTATGGCCGTGTCCAAGGATAACATAAGCACCCAAATACTTTCAGATTGGCCTTGTCCAAGGATAACATAAGCAACCAAATACTTTCAGGTTGGAGTAATTTGGGGCTTTGTTATGAAGAACTTCATAAGGTGAGACAAAAGACAAAGAAGACAAGGGCATTCTGTATATAAGATACACTGTAGTAAGAGCAGCATCGGTCCAATAACAATGAGGTACTGAGGCATGATCTAGAAGAGCCCTTATTGTTTCCGTAATATGTCGATTTTTTCTTTCGACAACTCCATTGTGCTCTGGAGTGTAGGGACAAGTTTGATGGTGCTGAATGCCTTTAAGATGAAGAAGCTGCAGAAAAGAAGAGTTCACAAATTCTCCCCTCGCCATCTGTTCAGATAGCTAACACCTTCGTGGAAAATTGAACTTATAGCTTGTGAAGAAACACTTGCACAATTGAAACATCTTTTGACTTGGAAACCAGTGGATAAAGCCAAGAATATATTGAAAAATCATCGAAAATCAGCAAATAATATCTATGACCTGAAGAAGACACGGTAGAACAGGGACCCCACACATCCATGTGTAGCAATACGCCAACAACAGGAGATTGTGGTCTCTTGACTTGAAAGGGTAATTTCTTGGATTTGGAAAGAGCACAAGAAGAACAATGATCAGAAAGAGAAAAGGATATCACAGAATTCTTGTGCCTGTGGAAAATAGCTATAGCTATATCATAGGATGGGTGTCCTAGTCTTTCATGCCAAGGAGAAACAGACACATCAAAAGCCACATGAGAAGTAGATACAAGATGAGGAGGCACATAACTGTATAGTCCATTAGACAACGGACCCTTAAACAAGATGTCCAAAGTGGTTTAGTCCTCAACCACAACATAATGAGAGTAAAAAATAACTCGACAATTATTATCATGAGCCAATTTTTGAACAGAGATAAGTGTATGAGATAAACAAGGCACATGAAGAATATTGTTGAGGAGGAGGGTACCAATAGGTGTAGGAAGAAGACCATCCCCTTTGTGTGCTGATTGGGTGAAAGATCCATCAGCTATTAGTAGAATAATGTGGATACAAGTGATTAAAAGCAGTAGCTGTGTTGGTGAGATGCTCAGTCGCACCAGAACCAAACACCCAAGGTGAAGTAGAACCACTAGCACCAGATAGAAAAACCTTAGGTTGGTAATTCTCCTTGAATTTGTGTCAACAAGTAAGTGCAGTGTGACCATCTTTCGTACAAATATGACATGTAACAGAAGACTTCCCTTTGAACCTTGCACCAATATCAGAAGAGGACTGACCATTAGACTGCTTGACATAACCACCAGAAGAGTACTTAGCCTGATTATAGTAATTTTTATACTGCTTCTTGTTGAGTTGATGCCTTGCCAAACTCTTTGTTTCCAAGTTTGATTAGGAAACATTGGAAGTCAAAGGCGGTGGAGGATTAGTTAGGAAACAAGTTTGTTTCCTAATCAGATTTGGAAACTTTAGAGATTTTCCTAGCACCATATAAAGAACCTAGTAGTCACACTATTAGGCATGCAAAAACATTCTTGTAGTCTTGTTCCTCTAAGTGAAATAAAGGGTGCTTTTCCACCGTGGAGGTAGTTAGCAAATATTTTGCTAGCAAACCACGTAAGATCCCCGTGTTCTTCTATTATTCGTTCATTGTTCGTGAGGTGGTTTTTCATAACACTTCTTGTGACTTCAGTTACCCTTAGGCGCTTAATAAGAAGAGGGAAGCTGATGTTGAGCAGCCAACGCAACAAAACAGGAGATTCATCATAAGATAACAAATGTTGGTGTTCAAGTTCCAAATGAACAGATTCAGCGACAATACGATCAAGAATTTCTTCAACGTCAAGAGTGAGAGGTGTTGGAATTGTGCCCTAGAGGCAATCAATTGTGACAAATATATGAATTTACGATTCATTATGTTATCGATATGGAGATATGCTAACATGAATGAAGTCCTTAGAATATAAGGTGTTATATTCTTAAATATCCCTAGTCAATTATAATGATTAATGGGACAATCATCTATAGACTAGTATGGGGTTGGATTGATATGGAGATATCATGATCCAACACATGGGTATGCATTAGGAGTAATGGCATACTGGATTGACCCACGACGAAAAGGATACATTAGATTATGTGAAGTCACAATCGCTTTTCGTAGTGCTAATATTATTGCAATCCTTGGACTTGAAGTCACTAGATACTCTAGTTGTGAAACATTGCGCTTTGATGTTATCAAACGTTACACCGTAACTGGGTAATCATAAAGGTGGCTATCGGGCGTGATAGGAAGCAAGCTTAGAGATCGTAGTGATGTAGATAGGATTTGTCCCTCCCACATAATGGGGGTAAATATCCACGGCCACTCGAGGGATGAGGCTTATTGAATGTCTGGCCAGACTCAGATAAATTAATATAGAGATATTAATGTTATCTGCAAGTATAAGCATATTCCCAGGATCGAGGAACTATGGATTGGATATACGAGTGTGACTATTTATGTCTCGTGTCCAATCCGGATATGGAGACAAAGGGATAATGCAATATGACATATTGGGCACAAAGGTTTGTCGGGATCACTGACTATTTCTATTGGTTGGGTGGCATGGATGTGTTGCTAGACACCGCTCCATGTTAGTAATAGTTACTACCAACTATATAGAAACCTATGGGGTCACACGTCAAATAGAGTAGAGCTAGATTTGGGATTAATTAATATGGATTAATTAATAGAAGGATCATTGTGCAACACCTTGCAAACTTAGTAGGACTAATTTGCAAGGAAGGGAATAGTTCTAGTCCTACTAGAACAAGAAAACTCTTTTATGGAAACAACAAGGAGTTGTTGGGGTATATAAAGGAGGCTCTAGCTTCCTTCCCATGAGATGAGTTATTATTAGTCATAACACACGAAGAGTGGGAGAGAGCAAAAGAGAGAGCAAGACAAGGTGCTAGGGCCGAAACCCTAGCCACCCGTCCGCCCCTCTACCCGACGGCAAAGAGAGGCCGCCCCTCTCTTGTGCCTTTGGTGATTTGTTGCTTTGATCTTCATCCCTCTTCCTCCAAGGTTCAAGCTAGCACTTGATTGAAGGAAGAATCTAGATCTCACCTCTAGACGTGGATCAACCGTAGAGACGAGGACCTCATTCTTCGTGTGATCTCACAAATCAAAAGGTACACATCTTCTATGTCCTTAATCATGTTATGATGTCTCTTCCTGTGATCCTTGGTGGGCTTTGAGTAGGATTAATTTTTGTTATTCCGCTGCGTTACCTACGTCAAAACCCAACAGTGGTATCAGAGCCACAGGTCGTAGAGCATAACATGATATTATGTGTTTACGATTTCAGTTCATACACCGTATTATTGTATATTACGCGAAAACTGAAAAATTGGCATAGTAGATGCAATATTGAATTTGATTCAAACAAACAAGACCCAATTTAACATTGGATGTTAGAATTGGTGAGTTTAATCACATAGGATGTGAATAATTGGGTTCTTGAAAAATTAGGGTTCATGGGCACATGCTTGGAAAAGGGTTTTCCAAGTATGGAAATAATTAAACTTGGGCAACAAGGAAGAAGTTGTTTTGGAAACAACTAAACTTGGGAAACAAGTAAGAAGTTGTTTATGGAAACAACTAAACTTGGGAACCAAGGAAAGAATTATTTTGGAAACAATACCATAAGGGTGTTTTGGAAACAACCCAACAAGGAAGGAATTGTTTATGGAAACAATTCCATATATTGTTTTTGGAAATAATTCCATGAATTGTTTATGGAAACAATTCCATGAGGAGGTGTGGCCCATGTAGGGACCGCCCTCTCTCTCCTTGCCGCCCAAGTAACACACGGCACAAGGGGGGCCGGCACACCCTAGCACACGGCCTAGCCGTGTGGGCTAGGGGCCGGCCGGCCCGGGCCTAGTGTGGCGGTTCCTTGGTTGATTTCGGCCATTCTTTGGTAAATCCTTTGGACCGTTGTGAAACCCTAGTTACCCAATTTCATTAAAATTAAACAAGCGCGTTAAAAATTGGTTTTAACTGTATTATGTGCTTTATTGCATGGTGGATGGATATGGCGTAGGATTGTGGATGTTTATTGTTTTGTGGTTTGGTTTACGGCCTGCGAGCTGATCAAATTAATGTAATAATTAATTAAGTTTTACGGCCTGCGAGTCGTTCTTTTTCTCCTCGACATGTGAGGCTTTTGTTATTTATTTATTCTAGATGTTAGGCTAGAATTAGAAATATTTAGATGATAGCCAAGAACATGGAGAAGAAGACCGGAGAACCAAAGGAGCTAAAAGACATCCCTAGGCGCGCAGCTATGGTGGAGCACATGGAGATGAGCTCGGCACTTTAGGGCAATTAGATATTATCATTGGCTTGATAATATCATTAGTCTAGAGGCCATATCCATGCCACATTTTTTTTATTTTGTGGATGTTTATTATTCATGCTTTGTTATTTATTTTGTGTGTATGGCGCTACAAGCAAAACAATAACAAGATAATAATAAACAAAGTTGGTCTTTTATTATGGATGGCCCAATCCAAATAAGTAGACCATGTTGATAAGATCAACCAAACATATTAAAAGAAATCCCTCAATTAAATATTGCGTTTTGCCTTCTCTTGCCAAAACACCCTTCATGATCATGGCCTATTAAAATTCGGGCTTGCCAAAGCAAGGCGATTTTAATTTTCATGATGTGTCGCGGACGACGCAAGCTAGTAATGCGTGTATGTTGAAAGCAAGAGGT
The DNA here is from genome assembly GCA_023055425.1 of Linanthus parryae. NCBI lineage: Eukaryota > Viridiplantae > Streptophyta > Magnoliopsida > Ericales > Polemoniaceae > Linanthus > Linanthus parryae. Next base: position 9,943,242 of record JALGPY010000002.1, read on the forward strand.
TGGACGCAACTAGGCAATAGTCAATTGGATTGATGAGCTTAGAGGCATGACAATTAGGTGTTATCTAAAGGATAAAGAATAAAGAGTTATTCACCTAATTGGACCAAGAGTTGCATGTGATGCAATTGGAATGGTTCCTACCTAATAACCAATTCTTGGGTGACTTGCCAAAGCAAGCTCAAGAAGAAGTGAAAAGGGATCTTGGACCCACTAGAAAATAAAATATTTTCCGCATTAATGGTGAGGGCTATTAATCCGAGAAAAATAGTGGGAGCTATATTTAATAATTTAAATCCTTGTTGAATATAGTTATACGTCACAATGCTTTGCATAATCCTATAAGTGTTGAATACCCATCGCATTAAACAAACAAACGCGACTTTATGTCCATAAGATGGACAAGATGTCTGGAATCTATTTTCTAGATTGGTATAAAATCGAGAATTGTTCTCAAGTAAAGGAAATATGTTGTACATTGTAGAGCATAAATTTCTCTTCCCACCAACTACCAAAACGCACTAAAGCCTTATGGAAGGAACATCAAAGAATGGTTCTTTGGATGTAACTTGTCTCATGTCAAGCTCCCATGGACTCTGAGCTTTGGAAGCAAGATGAGAAATATGGAGGCATGTGATATGATCATACGAGCTTGTCATGAAAGGCTTGAGGTGTTGCTCCACTTTTCAATCTCTTGCTTAGCACTCGTCATGGTCAAGATGGAATAAGTTCGGGTTTGCCAAAGCAAGGCGACTTAGTTCATCGAGATATGACGCGACGACACAAGTCAGTAATGTGTGGCTGCTGAAGCAAGAGGTGAAGCGCAAACTAAACTAACTCAATAGGATTGAAAGCTTAGATATTGGGAGTTATCTATAAGATAGATAAAGAATATATAGTTATTCTCCCAAGTGGACCAAGAATTGCATTGGATGCAATTACAGTTTTGTTTTAAAGCTGATTTACTCAATATGATTGAAAAATCACTAAACAAAACACTCATAATGGGCATGGGCAAAAACTGTTAATAGTTAACAGCATGGGTAAGGGCAAATGGTTTGCGCCGAACCCATGAGTATAAAGCAAGCCTGTTGCTAAAACCAAGTTGCGTCGAAGTCCCATAGGTGGTGTAGAGGAAGAGAGACTACCCAAAGTACATGGAAGTAAATAATAAAGGAATTATGAATTCCGACTTGGGTATTTTATTATAAAATTCAATGTGTCTATCTCATCATCAAGAGTATATGATACTAGATGAGGATCTCACATTTATAGAAATGTGTAGGATCTCAAGAGACGACGACAATTGGATAAGGAAGAAATAATCCTACACGTGGGGCTATGAAGCAAAGGGTTGCTGAAAAGCCGTAGGAAATTATTTCTACCTTTCAGAAATTGTTCATGAATTAGACAAAAGGGATAATGTCCCTGCTATGAGTAGGACCATTATCATAGTTTCTTGTTTGGACAAGAAAGCTCCTTATCATAAAAAAAAGGGCAAATGTTGTTCCATTTATTATGGTATGCATTATTGTAATGAAATTTTGTCTAAGTGGATTCTATATCCATGATCATGATAATTTCATCTATAACATTAATACCTAGAGGTTTGCATATAATGATATGAACTTCACTTATCTTTAGCATTATCGTTTAGGCCCCATAAATAAGAGATACATATCTAGAATTCCATTAGGATGGATTTCTGGGACTCATTTGATTATTGAATCATATGAGACATGTAAGACTTATTAGGCAAATATATGATCTTTTGGGAATCATACATATTGATGTATGAAAGTCGCTAAGCACAAATACTAAAGATGGTTTTAGTACTTCATCATATTTACTGATAGGATCAGAGAAATATGGATTTGTGTATCTTATGAAGAAACAAATCAGAATCCTTTGAATTGTTCAAAGTATTCAGGAATGAAGTAGAGAACCAACTTGGCAAAAGTATTTAGACTCTACGATTGGATCATAGAAGAAAGTACTTGAGCCAAGAGTTTGACAAGAATCTATGGGAGTATTGGATATGATCCAAAACTCGCTCCACCTAGCACGCCACATGGGTTTTGGCGTGTCTAAAAGGAGAGTTCGAACCTTGTAGGACACGGTTCGGACCATGATGTGTCAAACAGAACTTCCAGTTTACTTTTAGGGGTATGTTCTAAATTACAACAAATTTCGCCCTTAACCTTGTTCCATCAAAAACGGATTATGAAAAACACCATATGAGATATGAACTAGGAAATGTCCTAGTATGTCATTTATAAATATTTGGGTTTATGAGGTTTATGTAAAAGAGTTTACAAATAAACTTGGACCCAAGTCGGATAAATATTTTGTGGGATATCCTGAAAAGGATATTATTTCTACAACCTAATCGAGAACAAACTGTTTGTTTCTCGAACCACAGTGTTTCTAGGAAGAGATTGTCTCTAAAAGAAACAGTGGGAGGACAGTAGAACTTGGAAAGTTCAAGAACCACAATAGAACATTAATCCGTTTGATGGAACATGAGCAGGATCACAATGTGTTGTGGAGCAACCTACTCAGATAACACAAGAACCTCGTGGGACAGGTAGGATATGTCAAGGGACTAGAAAAATAAGGATTTCTCATAACCCGTGATATATTGCTCATCGAGATGAGCCTACAACCTATGAGAAGGCCACGTGTGGGCCATACTCTCAGAAATGGCTTGGAGCCATAGGATACGATATGGAATCCATGTATACCAACAAAGTATGGACTTTGGTGGAACCACCTGAATGGGTAGGACCCATAGGGTGCAAGTAGGTTATGAGGAAACCAACATGGATGGTAATATGATTACTTTTAAGGGACAACTGGTTTGAAAGGGTTTCATGAGAATTCATAGTATAGACTATGACGAAATCTTTCCCCAGTTGTGATGCTTAAATCCATTCGCATCTTGCTTGTAGCAATCTGTTTATAGATTGAGTCAAGATTCTTGGAGTTGGACTCTTCAAATGGATGATGCAATCAAAGGAGTTTGGTTCCATCAAAATTGAAGATGATACTTGTGTTTACAAGAAGGTTAGTGGGAGCATAGTTAAATTTCTGGTCTTGTATGTAGAGACATACTAATCATTGGGAATAATGTCTCTACTCTGCAATCTATTAAAGATTGGCTAGAGAAATTGATTTCCAATAATTGACTTAGGCGAGACAATCTATAAAATCTATGGAGATAGATTAAAGTAATTGTTCAGCCTGAGTCATGGTACATATATTGACAAGGTGTTGAAATGGTTCACCGTGAAAAGAATATTGATTCTTACCCATGTCACATGGAATTAGTCTTTGGAAGGCTAATTGTCTTACCAATTAGATTGGGAATGGACCGTATGAATTAGATTCACGAGATACGCCATGAGATGTACTAGGCCAGACGTGTCATAAAGAATGACACAAAGATACCAATCAAATCCAAGTGAGGTGTCACTTGATAATTATCAAGATTATCCTTAAGTACTTGAGAAGGAATAAAGGATGAACTCTTGATTAATGGAGGATGGGAAAAGGTTTACTGTAAGGGGTTACAGTGATGAGAACTTCCATCTGACAAAGAAGATTTCAGATTATAGTCGAGTTTTATGTTTTATGCTAGAGGGAGTGACTGTGAGCTGGAAAGGTTCCAGGCAAGATTCAGTCACTGATTCTAACATAGAGGACTGAGTAAATTAATGCATAAGATGCATTTATTCAGAATATTCAATCTCAATCAAATTGTTGATGGAGGAGATGTGAATATTTGCAAGGTGCCAGCATATGTCTCGCCCCTACGTAGTGTAAGCGTGGAGGACCGCGCTAGATCAATAGGCATATGATGCAGGAGATTGACTCTAGTGCAAGTGGGAGACTGTTGGAATTGTGCCCTAGAGGCAATCAATTGTGACAAATATATGGATTTACGATTCATTATGTTATCGATATGGAGATATGCTAACATGAATGAAGTCCTTAGAATATAAGGTGTTATATTCTTAAATATCCCTAGTCAATTATAATGATTAATGGGACAATCATCTATAGACTAGTATGAGGTTGGATTGATATGGAGATATCACGATCCAACACATGGGTATGCATTAGGAGTAATGGCATACTGGATTGACCCACGACGAAAAGGATACATTAGATTATGTGAAGTCACAATCGCTTTTCGTAGTGCTAATATTATTGCAATCCTTGGACTTGAAGTCACTATATACTCTAGTTGTGAAATATTGCGCTTTGATGTTATCAAACGTTACACCGTAACTGGGTAATCATAAAGGTGGCTATCGGGCGTGATAGGAAGCAAGCTTAGAGATCGTAGTGATGTAGATAGGATTTGTCCCTCCCACATAATGGGGGTAAATATCCACGGCCACTCGAGGGATGAGGCTTATTGAATGTCTGGCCAGACTCAGATAAATTAATATAGAGATATTAATGTTATCTGCAAGTATAAGCATATTCCCAGGATCGAGGAACTATGGATTGGATATACGAGTGTGACTATTTATGTCTCGTGTCCAATCCGGATATGGAGACAAAAGGATAATGCAATATGACATATTGGGCACAAAGGTTTGTCGGGATCACTGACTATTTCTATTGGTTGGGTGGCATGGATGTGTTGCTAGACACCGCTCCATGTTAGTAATAGTTACTACCAACTATATAGAAACCTATGGGGTCACACGTCAAATAGAGTAGAGCTAGATTTGGGATTAATTAATATGGATTAATTAATAGAAGGATCATTGTGCAACACCTTGCAAACTTAGTAGGACTAATTTGCAAGGAAGGGAATAGTTCTAGTCCTACTAGAACAAGAAAACTCTTTTATGGAAACAACAAGGAGTTGTTGGAGTATATAAAGGAGGCTCTAGCTTCCTTCCCATGAGATGAGTTATTATTAGTCATAACACACAAAGAGTGGGAGAGAGCAAAAGAGAGAGCAAGACAAGGTGCTAGGGCCGAAACCCTAGCCACCCGTCCGCCCCTCTACCCGACGGCAAAGAGAGGCCGCCCCTCTCTTGTGCCTTTGGTGATTTGTTGCTTTGATCTTCATCCCTCTTCCTCCAAGGTTCAAGCTAGCACTTGATTGAAGGAAGAATCTAGATCTCACCTCTAGACGTGGATCAACCGTAGAGACGAGGACATCATTCTTCGTGTGATCTCACAAATCAAAAGGTACACATCTTCTATGTCCTTAATCATGTTATGATGTCTCTTCCTGTGATCCTTGGTGGGCTTTGAGTAGGATTAATTTTTGTTATTCCGCTGCGTTACCTACGTCAAAACCCAACAAGAGGTAAGTTCCAAATAACAGGTTTAATGATACTAAAATCAGCAGGTGAACCTTGAAGAGCATATAACACAATATCGGCCTTATCAACAGGAGATCCAGCAAGAGTAGGCTGAGTAGTGACATTCTTGATCAAAATTAGGTATTCCTTAAAAATTGAGATGAAAATTTCTTCAAATTATGCACACTATACCTCAGATTGTAGATATCAGAAGAACTCAGGCGAGTATACTTCGATTCAAGATACGACCAAAGATCAAACGCAGATACAGTAGACTTAACGTGCACAAGAACAGACGGACTAAGAGTTGCCAATAAAGAACTGCGAATACAACAATCATCAACAGTCCATTGATGGAAAAGAGGATTCTGAATCTGATTACTTGAAGAATCGACGGTTTCACGCGGCGGCGGAGACGACGTAAGCAAGGAATCGAACAAGGAACTGGCCGTGAGAGTGCTTTCACACTGGAGGTGCCAAACACTGCAGTTGTGCAAATCGAGCTTTATCGGAATCAAATGGTGAAAATTGGAGATGAAGAACTGTAAATTGGCCAGAACAGAAGACAGCGTCGCCGGAGAAGAAACAATTGGAGTATTCATGAGGTAGGCACACCTATCGGTGGCTCTAATTCCACGAGGACAAATCAAGTAAAGGAGAAAGCAGAGAAGAAAGGGATGAGAAAGGGATGAGAACTGAAGAAGAATATGAGGATTCGATTCATTCAATCTATCTGTAATGAGTACATATACAGTAGATATACCATCCACTAACCGGATAACAAAAACTACATCACTGATATCACTTAAGACCATGTACTTTACACCTAATTTCATTTCATTCCTATATAATTCAATAGGTTGATGTGGAAAAAACTCATTCCACTACCAAGTTTGGTCCTCGGTGTCGAACTTGAAGCAATTGAAGTGTGTTTTTGACTAGCTCATATATATGGCTGATCACTAACCATTGGACCTGGTAGCAGTGCCGCCATGAAAATCCTACAGGAGAGAGAACACCAAAAACAAAAGAGTGGAATTTGATTTCATCATCTCGGAGAATGGATTTGTCTTGGGGAGGTGCAGTTTGGGTTAGATCGTCGGGTTGTGGGTTGGGTCAACAGGTCAGAATTGAGCCGACCCATTTATTATTGAAAATTTCGGGTCAACATATTTGAGACTCGTTGCAGAATCGTGTCGACCCAAATCTCCTAACTTTCGTGTCGGGCCCGTGTCATGTCGCCGTCGGGTTCGAAATTGCTAGACACAGTTCATCTGTTTGCACAAAGAGCCCTTCGATTTTGAGGAATTTACAGGCTATGAAGCCCATCAACAAATAATCCACTTCATCTAAAAAAATCCAGTATTTCGAACAAATGAATGTCGTACCCTAATAAAACTACAATGGCTTGGCTAAGGATATTGAAAACTGGACAAAATATCACTGCATTCTATCACTTCTTAAGTGATTGTACACTCTTTTAATTGATTATAGAGCACCACTTGCTGCCTTGCTAGAGTACCTAAAAAAGTTCTCCTAAGAATCGACACCGAAGATGGGCCAGTGGAGATAAGAAGGCCCTAGTCCAGTCAGTTTAAATCCATCTTATTCAATTGAGCCTAGTCCAAGTCCACAATTTTAAACAAGTCCAGTCCAATTCGAATGGGCCAAGGGCCCATGTGTATGAAAGTAAAACGAAGCAAGGAAGTTTAGGGTTTTGGACCTTGGAAAGTCCGAGTTAATTACGTAAGGTTAACCTGGCTCTTTACTTCAATCCAACGGTGAAGATCGTGTTTGTTACTTAAACAAACCCTAGGGTTTTGTACGGCCGCCAAGTCTGACATAAACCAAAGCACAAAGTAGTCTATAAAAAGCTATTCACACAGTGATGATAGCACATACGAGTAGTTGAGCCAGATAAGTGTGATTAGGAACATTGATGTTAGCTTGGTGTGTCAAAGCTTGCATACGCACCTGAATCGGCATAGGAAGTTTTCTTCTCGTGTTCTATGTGCCGATTCGGGTTCGTAAGCAAACTATGGCACATGAAAGAGCAAATTAGACTTCATGAAGGCCTTTTGCAGCATCGAGAATCGCTTGATGTGTCAAAGATTGCAAACGCACCTGAATCGGCGAAGAAAAGTGTATCTCTTTATCTGCCGATTTTGGTTCGTATGCAAACTATGGCACATGTAAAAGCATGTTATAGAGCAAGTCAGGATCCAGAAGATGTTCCCAAAGTATTGGTTACGTTTTCTTTAACAGAGATCTTGTCTGGCATTCTTGTTTGTTACTTTTGGAAACAGAGGAGTACAGTCCAGTGCTAAAAATCGGACAGTACTTTTCTGGGTTGTTTCTAAAGTGTCTTTTGATGGCAACCACAAAGTTGTTGACTTCCTTCTAATGCTTTTTGTGGTTTAATGATTCTGTATCTGTCTGTAGTCATGTAGCTTTGCTTAGAAAAAATGATCACTCTACTCTTGTGTAGACGGAATTTATGTGTATGCCAACTTGGGTTTGTATGCGAACCATGACACATGTGGAAGCAATGGTTTTATTCTCACAGGGTGTTCATAATTAGATTTTTTTTTTTTTTTTAAATAAAAGGTGCTTTTCATTAAGAAGAACTCAACTGAATCAAATCAGACCTAGTACAATCTCTTGCCCAAACGGCCACAACATCAATCCAACCTCTTATGTCTGATATAGATGAGCCAAATTGAGCATAACAATGAGCAACCTTATTTGTCGTCCGAGGGCTCTAACTAATCGTAACGTGTGGTATCCGATTCGGAAGTAAGCGACAATCCGTGATAAGCATACCAAACGCAGTCCGATGCGTCCTTGCCTCGCTTGGAGATTTAAACAACTTTACAATCGCTTGGAGATTCACCTCAAGATGAACATAATTAAAACCCAACCGAATAGCCATCCACAACCCCTCGCGTAATGCCATTGCTTCTGCATATCTTGTAGATGAAACCCATGGTATTTTTCCTGCCAACGCCGCCATTGTTCGCCCTTGCTCATCCCGAATAACCACGCCAATAACCGCTGCCTCTTGTTCCTGATTCCAATACTAATTAGAGTTTAGTAGTGGCGTTTTATTTGTTAACGTCTTTCAGAATTGCAATTGAAAAAATTGTATATGAACCTGGGGTCGGTCTATAGGGCGGACGTCAGCTGTTTTGTTTGTTTGTGCGGGCCTCGTCGCTAGAAGACAAAAAGTTTACCCGGTGTAGCAGGTCACTAGTGTTCGGAGATAATATTGTTAGGATAATAGATACAAAAGAAAATCATTGTAAACGTTCTGCTGTAGAAATTGCCCAGAAAGATAAAAGCACGAGATTTAAAGATAACCAGTTGCATAAAGTAGATAACAAATGCCTACAAAGTAGATAACATCCGTTCTCATCGATGGATCTTCACGAGTAATTCGATCTTAAAACCAGCAAACATAAGTCTTAATTGCCTTTCCATGACATATTTGTTGATTGAGACCAATAGAAGTCCCCTTTGTCATCAAATTCAACTTGTATCTCTCGTTAATCATCTTCTGCATGGATTTCATCTTCGTAGGAGTCCACGGGGGGATTGGGACATGTAGTCCTGTTGTGTCCAAGCTCCTTGCAATTACCGCACCTTGTGCGCTTGTCCTGCTTGGGTCCTTTTCGGTGTTTCGTGTCCGGTGGGTTCGGATTCTTCACGTGGCTGTAGGGATTATCTTCTTTCTTCACAACTCCATGGGTACCCTCTTCAGATTGAGAAATCATTCTCTTCATAGTTCTGATTCCATCGGCCATATGATCATTCCAATACTTATAATTTGCAAAAGATCTACAACCCAAAGAGGTGTACAATGTCACTTGGCTCTTCATGGCACCCTGACGAGAAGCTTGGACACTTGGGTCGTCACACGACTTCTGAACAAACTCCTTCATCGAAGGCTCGGTTGCGTAGAATTTCTTATCCGTTTTTACCCACCTATCAGCAATTAAATTTGTAGGGATCCTATTAACACCCTTCTCTTTCAGAACAAGAATCATATGTTTGCAGATCATCTTCGATGTCTCTAACTTAAAGCAAGTGCAGCAAAGACCGCGATTAGATCGTGTACACTGAACATTGCTGCAGCAGTAGAGCAGATAATGTTAAAAGACAGGATAACAATAATTATGTGAAAGAAATCATTCATTTCAAAATTTATGTAGGAAACAGAAGAGTATTACCATTAACAGAAAGAAAACAATTTCAAAGGTAAAGAAAACCATAGTAAATACACAGACATATATTAGATTATTAGGCATCAAAAGTACTACGTGTGTACACTACAGACGTAAGTACTTTGCTCTCGGTATTGAAGAATGTTATCAAACCCATGAAAAAGTTTTCTTGCGTCTGTGAAGTCATAAAATTGACTTTTTAATCACTCAGGTCATTGATGGATACCTCATGTATCTTCATGAAAAAGAGAAGAACCGGTCATATGAAAATAAAAAGAGGATCTGGTACCTGAGCTGCGAGTATTCCGTAAGTTTCCCCCCTCTTAATTTTGATAATTTCATTATATTTCAACTTTTTTTCCATATGGTATAATGAGTTGTTATTCTCTTTCAGTTGGTCGGTACAGAAAGACCTGGCCTGAAGTTGCATAGAGCATTTTGTGGCGTCTGGAGGGAAATGGGCTATGTAAGTGATTTCATTACTGTGATGTTCTCTATCTTTACAATTTCTGTCCAGAAATATAACTTTGTTATCTAGGATATCACTGATTTTTTTTACTCTACTTTGTTTTATCAAAAAATTAGATTGCTGTGCCTCTGAATGTAAAAAACTCCCACTGGTTGATGATAGTCATCAGTTTTGTGAATTCGGAGATTTACATTCTAGACTCCCTGTCCGGGCTAGGCTACAGAGAGTAACACATTAAGGCCAAGGTCAGAAGCATGCACACCATTCTCTCTCGTCACACTGAGTACACAGAAGACATTACCAAGTGGTTAATTTGGTATATGAATGATGACGTGCATCAACAGCCAAATGGGTAAAGTTTCTCATGCCTTACAATTGTTTTCTCAGAGTTTGACGTGTTTATTTCTCTGTTTACTAATGTTTGCCAGACGTAATTTCACAGGTGTGACTGTGGTCCCTTCATGTGCTTCTTCATGGCGCACCTCAAGGAGTTAGTTTCGAATCCTCGCAAGATCTCAGAGTCAACATAGACTACGTGAGAATCTGAATTGCAAATGAGATGGCGGATTCAATATACAACAACCTTAATGAAGAGGTCCTTGACGGGGTGAAGGAGTTGAAGAAGAAGGAGGAACACCTCCGGAAATGGGCATACTTGTATAGAAAAATTTCTTCAGTGACTTGGTCATCACCCAATGCCTTGAAGAGGAAGGCTACAAAGGCGAAGAAGAAAACAACAAAAGTATGAATCTAATTATTTGTTTGTGGAACTATGTCTGAAACAATGTTTAATTTGTTTTGTTTGTTTGAACATTTGTAGTATTGTGGTTGGATGGGGAGGTTATGGAAATTTTGGTTGTTGTGTTTGGTTTGAATATCATTTGGATTGTGTAGTTTTTTTAGTTATATCTTTTTTATTTACTCTTTTTTCCATCTAACATCTTCATTCACACTGAATGAAAGACCACGAAACCCATCTACCCACTTGAAATTGAAATTCATAAATGGACATAGTGTAACTAATAAATATTTTCCTTATTCTTGAAATTGTTATCCTCCACCACTGATAATGTTATTTGGGCATTTATAGCCAACTAACTCCCAGCTACCAATTTTCATTGAAAGAAAGACCATCTACCCACATTAAATTTCATAAATGCACAGTGTAACTAATTTTTTTACTTTCCTTACTTTTACAATTGTTATCCCAGACTACTGATAATGTTATCTGTGCATTTATTGCCAACTACTCACAACTACCAATTTTCTTCTTTTATTTCTAACTCACCAACCACTTCAAATACATACATCTACCCATTCAATTTCAGTTAGTTTCAGAATATTTTCTTCTCTCACCCTTACCTAGTTTATTCTTCCTTCTCTCAACAATGTGTCAACATAGTTTCAACTCTAAAACCACACAAAACAACACTCCCACTAAAGCTACGTCTTCAATAACACACAAGTTATGGGTGTAGGATTGAGATTTGTTATTGTAACACACTTGTTCGATCCGCACATACGCCGGAAAACGATGTAAGCAACTTGAACCAAGGGTATATGTCGACAATGCAAGTATATCTGCTGGGACTACGAGTTTCTCAACACCTGATGTGCTCTACAACTCCCAAAACGGCGGAGATAGTAACTACAATCCGTATGAGACTCGAGAAAGCCGAGAAGGTTTCGAATACTTAACTATATCTATGTAAAATTATTCTATTGTGTCCTTTTAGTCATTTCTATCGTATTAATTTCAGTTTAAGCTAACATGATCGTTTAACTAAGATTTTTTGGTTTCGTTGTTCTTTTTATCAAAGATTGTTATCACGTTTTAGCTCTTGGTTATCTTCTTTCTGTTAATTGTTCTCTACTTAGGTATCAATATTCTCTGATTGTTATCTTCCTGGAAATTTTGTTTTCATTTGTCTTATAAATGTTATCTAGGTCAAAAGAGATTCGCTCCTGGGACCACTTTTTTTGTCCGCTAGCGGGTATTTTCGTAATAACCGAGAAGTACCGGCTGAGCCGGTTACTTCCGGACACACCAAAGTTTTTGCCACGAACCTGATATGTACTACTATGAGAAATTGTTTGCAACTTTTTTCTTTATTAAACTTCAATATATCTACTTCTATTGTGTGTGTTACATTTAGCTTCATAGCCTTAAATGCTAGAACTTGCCAACGACTGTCTCATGGAAACCAAGTTTTTTATTGTCTTTTTAATTCCTTCAAATTATAAGATAATTGCACTAATGGTATCCATAAATTTGTATTTTGCTACACTTTTGTACTGAACTTTTTAATTTTTTCCTCCTGTGGCACATGATATTTCATTTTGATGCACTGGTTCAGTTAGTCACCGTAGATTCAATCGTGGTCTTCCCCACCCCTTCCTGTCCCACTTTAAAAAAAAGAATAATTCTGAACGGACAGATTTTAGACATAATTTCTACTTTTAGTGATTTTGATTATGTGTCAATGTTTTCTTAAGGTTTAGTATTTTTAGGGTAGTGATTCTCTCACCAGCAAATATGATGGTTACACCAGATTTATGTTGTAATGACTTAATTGCCCCTCATTAATAATATCTAGTAGGGAGTTGATTCTTACAAAGCAATTATTGATTCTTACAAAGCCACTATCTTATTTTATGTAACAAATGACAAATTTATCCTTTCTTCATTATTATGCTAACATGCACATTTAACTAGAACTTAAGAGTTTTAAAGTTAAAGTTCCAAGAACAACTCAACCATTTACTTAATTAAGTAGTTCATGATTTTCATTTTTATTTTCTTAAGAAAGTCTTATTTTTTGTTTTTGATTTTATTCCAGCTTCTTTTGTTTACCAGTAAATTCATGCCAAAAAAGAAAAAGAATTAAGACAATGTTATAGGCAAACTTTGAATTAAAGGACCTATAATTTAAATATTTCATTCTAATGAATAATATAAATTACATATGTATTATTTAAATTACAATTCCGTCTACTATTTAAATTATATATCTGATTCAAATAAATAAAAAAGAAAATAAAATTTGATTTAAAGCATTGTATTTGACAGAAGCATGTTGTTTTTTTTAGAATAATCTTTTTAGGTCTACCAGGTTCGAGCCTGGGACCCTAGTGCAAGGACTTCAAACGCTCTACCACTGAGGTAGCACCAAATTGCGAAACATGTTGTTAAGTCTTAAGACATGAGTATAGTTTCTTGTCCTAATAAATAAACGACATTGATAATTTTTAGATTTAGAGAAAATGACATAATGTATTAGGTTTATTCATAATAATGATTTTCAACATGGTTTTACCCATAAATAACTAAAATAAATAATATATTGAGAAGATGGTGACACTATCTAATTAGATGAAGTGGTGGTTCCTCTAAGTTTGGCTTCTAAAATGATGAACAACGTCAATTCTTTTTAGTGTCAGATCAAATCAAACATAGGTCCTTTAATTTAAAGTTTGCCCAGAACATTGTTTTCTTTTTCTTTTTCTGCATGAATTACCGGTAAACAAATGAAGCTGGAAGATAATGAAAACAAAAATAAAACTTTCTTAAGAAAATAAAAATGAAAATCATGAAACTACTTAATTAAGTAAATGGGTGGGTTGTTCTTGGAACTTTAAAACTCTTAATTTCTAGTTAAATGTGCATGTTAACATAATAGTGTAGAAAGGATAACTTTGTCATTTGATACATAAAAGAAGATAGTGGCTTTGTAAGGATCAATAATTGCTTTGTAAGAATCACCTCCCTATTTAGTACTATATTATTATGTTTCACTCTTTATTTTTGACAAGTTTGACATTTCCAAAAAATCCACAATTAATCTCCATAAATTTTGTTAATGGTGTTAAAACATTAGTAACACCTTTGGGAAAAAACATCATCCGTCCTAAAAAAAAATCATTTCTTTAGTGCTAATTTCCTTCTTCGGTATAGGCCCTGTTTGGATATCATGGTTTGGCTAACCTCCACAAAGATTTAACCAAAATCTTAACCTAAAATTTGTAGAACCCACATTCAACTCATTTTTCTACTTACATAAAAGTCAAAACCTCAAAATCAAAACTCTCAAATCCAAACATCCACCTGGTTTAGTTAACCAAACAAGCCCAACCATGTTATCCAAACAGGCCCATAACCATTCTCCAGCTTTCTCAAATACTCATAAACTAATACTGTGATTGTATTTTAACTCTTTTACACAATGAATCAAAAATGGCTTCGTATCATACTTTCGCTGGGAAGAATTTTGAGAGTATAAAATCACGAAGTTTTCATAATCTCATACTGTTCACAATTTCACATGTAAGCTATGCCTTACACATTTTTTTTTTCTGAGAAAAAAGGTTTGCCTTATATGTGAATATACAAGATGTTGTAGTCATTTTTCTACAAAATAGGTTCCGTGCTATTAATTGCGTTTTTTTTTTTAAATGCTTACGTGCATACACCATGTTAAAGTTAGAGTTTATAGATGGTTTGTTCTGTGCATTATTCTTTGATTTAGTCTTTTTGTTTCTACACAACATATATCGACTTTTTACATTGGATTTGCTAAAATGAGGGCCGCTATGCTTCACCCTTTTTTCTTCACCCTTCAAGTTCACCTCCTACGTGTCAATATATGATTGTTGGTACTATTTATTTTAAGATATTTCTATAATCACACCACCAATCAAAAACATCCACATAAGGGGTGAACTTGAAGGGTGAAGAAAAAAGGGTGACGTTTAACATTTCCCTGCTAAAATTATCTTGAAGTGTTAGTGTCTTTTCAACTAATTAATTTTAAAGAAGTGAGATTGCGATAGTCTAAAGTAGGCAAGTATTAATAAAGAGAGATGTGTTTTAAAAGGAATATCAAAATTAATGGAGATAAAATCGTGGTAAAATTGTAAGATATTAAACCTGCTAAAATAGATTATTTAATCATGATTACAAATTTAATCATGATTGCAGAGAGGCAATTATGTCACGACAACGTAAATCTGGTGTAACCATCATATTTGCTGGTGTAAGAATCACCACCCTATTTTTATAGTAGAGATTGATTTTACTGCATTTGGAAATTATATCTATGTTTATTTCTCTTTTTCAGACTTTCAACGGAATAATATTATTAGGGGAAGGTTGTTTCATAGCACTCTATTTCTTATCTTTCACCCCTTTGACTTCTTTGACTTGTATTTGAGTCACTCTAATCGGTTGATTTGGACCGAAAAACAATTCGATTTTTTGATAACTTTTTCACAGTGTTATATAACAATTTTTACTCTACAACATAAAAATTTATCGAAAAATTGCATCATTTTACTTTACTATTCAAATCATTGGGATAAGTGACCCGATGAATAGTAGAAAAAAGTCAAATAGAGTGAAAGAGAAGAAATATAGGCATAGTGGCAATAGAAGTATATAATCAAATTGATGAACAAACTTTGTTAAATCAGATCACATGTTACATGATTGAAACACGTACAATTAATACATTTATGCTTGTTTAAAAGTATTATTGAAGAGCCAAAGGCTTGGATCTACATGAAGGAGAGACATGCACCAGAGAAAAAAGTTGACAACCACCACCGACCGGAGAATTCAAGATAACTTATTGGTTGAACAGTCGGGTTGTGGGTTGGGTCGAACCCGCAACGGGTCAGAAATGGGCCGACCCGTTTATTCCTGAAACTTCCGGGTCGACGTATCCTGACAAGTTGCGGAATTAGGACATGTTTCCAATAAACTATATATCCCCGAGTGCGGCTCCCATTTTTACCAAAAACTCTGAAAAATTTGACAAAGCCGCGTAAGTATCTGCAATCATATTCCCCGTGTTGGGCTATGGCCCCTAACAGCAAAGCACACTGAGGGAAAAGATACGCCAAAAGATCATTGTGCAGGCGTACACCCGATTTGTTGTGTATAATCTGCACAACTTAAGGAGTTGGGCTAGTGGTGATTTTGAGTACCTGAACAGTCATATGGTAGTTGTAACTTCATTAAAACTATGCAATGCATACTTCTGCACACTCAAAAAATGTTTCAGATTCTAGAATTTCAGTGGTCATGCCCTGATTAACAAATGAACCTGTACCTATTACCTCTTCTTCTATATAAGGAAAATGTTGCTCATGGTCTCTAGAAACATATCTCCAAAGGATTAACCACAAACCACAAGTGAGAATGTCCTTGCTACTGAAGTACCTCAAGAAATTCAGCAAGTACAAGATTGAAGTCCAAGGTAGCCCTGTTACTGTAAAGGTAGCTGAACATCAAACTCTAGTAGACAGTGGTCTGCAAGAGTTGAAGGCCAAGATGGAAAAGTGCAAGTACGATGTTGTTGGACTCGCTGTCAAGGACTCTGAGTTCTACAAGCAGGCGATAACAGTGCTACTTTGTGTTGAAGGATATTGCTGGTGATAAAGGGGTAAATATCTGAGTAAAATTCCTCCATCCCTGATTGCATTCATCATGTCCCCGGAAATATGTTTTGTAGGCCCTGAGATGTTTGATGGTCTTAAAAAGTTACGAAAGTCTGGGTACCAAACTAAGATTGGCATTGACGTCGGTGAACTGATTGGTAGGGTTCTGAAGGTGCATCCACCATACCATGATCTTTATCGTCAAGCTAAGATGGTTGGGCTCTCTCTCGAAGAACCTCCAAAGGTTAATTTAAGCATTGATGGCAGTGTCTTGTCAAACAAAGATATCCGCTTTTTGATTCACGAAGTTTATTTCTCGTTCTTGATTGCCAAGAAGTTGCTCGGTTTCTCTTGATCAAATATTCTTATTTATTACGAAATTATACCTGCTAATCTAGCTCTACAAACTCGGACCTAAGTGTATCATTTTATTTCATGGTTTTTCATCCGAGTTATATGCAGCTATCAATTGTTAATATCTGTGCCTGGATTTCAATTTGGGTTCTTATTTTTGTACATTTGATATGAATTGTCCACTACATGATATTCTACATTACCGCTTCGTTTGAGTGGCGGTAAAACGTTTTTTTTTGTTTGTTTGAGGGAGTAAAACGTTTTCGTGTAAAATTTATTAATATCAGTGTTCGGTTCCCGTTTTGTTCCGTAAAATAATTCGTCAAGTAAAATAATTTTGCCTAGACAGCGTAAAATTATTTGCACGTGTCAAATCCGTACATCATTTTTCAAATTGTGTGCAAGTTACTTCTTATAAGTGCTACCACATTTCCAATTTAATTTGTTAGATCTCCTGATAATGTCTTAAGGCTTCTTCTTAACATGTGTGTACTGGGATCAAATTACTTCTAGAAGAAGGGGGTCCTGTAATCTTAATTTTGCCAAGATCAAATCTTGGTTTTGGTGTTTCCTTAGCATTAATTGGAAAAAATCCTAGTGACAAGCAAGGTTTGTAACTACCGTAATTTTTTTTTCGAGAAATTGTTTTTGCCGTCAACCGAGTTTGATCCCGGGACCTCGTGCAGGGGCTTCCAACGCTCTAACACTTAAGCTAGCACCCTAGCTGCGTAACTACCGTACTTTGGTGTATATAAATAATGATTTTATCGATGCACTTTGATATTGCGATTTGGTGGATCTTGGTTGTCGAGGAATCTGTTTTACTCAGTCAAATAATCGCTCCTCAAGTCCTCTGGTCAGAAAGAAGGTTGGATAGTACATTGACCATAGTTTTGGTAGTTCTAGCTGATGCTGATGAAGTTCACCAGATAGGTAAGATTTTATTGCTAGAAAATCATGTTTGTATATGATGACCTAGGCAAAAGAAAGTGTAATAAATGAACATGGTTTGTTACAGTAAAATCGTGTTTCACTCTGTCTCTGCTCTTTGTTCCTATCCTGACTTTCATCACTATTCACAGTGTCACTTTGACCCGGCAATTTGGATAGCAAAATAATACAATTTTTTGATAATCTTTTCATGGTGTTGTAGAGTAAAAAAAATCGCATCGTTTTGTCATCCAAATCACCCGGTCAAAGTGACCCAGATACGAGTCAAAAAATCATGATGGGAACAAAGAGCAAAAAAAGAGTGGTACTGTCCCAGAAGTTCTATATTATTTTGAGATACTTGTCATTGTTATTGTGACTTTACATGCATAGCACAAACTTGCTATTGAATAATGTACTTTTTGAGATTTTATACTGAATAATTTTATTAGGAGAAGGTTGTTTCGTAATAGAAGTATATAATCAAATTGTTGAACAAACTTCACAAAATCAGATCACACGTTACGTGATTGAAACACGTACAATTAGTGAATTTATGCTTGTCTAAAGGTTTATATTGAAGAGTCAAAGGCTTGGATCTACATGAAGGAGTGACATGTACCGGAGAAAACAGTTGACAACCACCACCTGACCAGAGAATTCAAGATAACATATGGTGCAAGAAGAGAAGCCCCCTAGAAGAGAGGAGTATGGGGTAATCCTCAAAGACTTCGAAGGATCTTTCCTGTTTGTGAGAAAAATCAAGTAAAGGAGAAAGCAGAGAAGAAAGAGGATGAGCACTGAAGAAGAAGAAGATGAGGATTAGATCCACTCAATCTATCTGTAATGAGTACATATACAGTAGATATGTCATCCACTTACCGTATAACAGAAACTACATCACTGATATCACTTAAGACTACGTACTTTACACCTAATTTCATTTCAGTCCTATATGGTTCAATATCCCTCCTCAAGCTGAAGGTGGAGAAGCACCAGAAGCTTGCATATCAGCAAGAGAGGTAACAACACCTAAACCAGATCGTAAGCCCTGAAATCTGGAAATGGTAAGAGACTTGGTAAAGAAATCAGCCAGCTGCGCGAAGCAGAGGATAATCCACCAAAAGTTACCCTTTTTGAACCTTATCACACACAAAATAACAATCAAGCTACATATTCTTGGTTTTACTGTGAAGAAATGAATTAATAGAAAGGCTTAAGGCGGCCTCATTATAACAATTCAACATAGGAGGAGAGGAGAGAGGAAGACGAAGGTCTATAAGAAGAATCTTCAACCAATTCAAATCCGAACAAGTAGAAGAGAGGGCTCGATATTCTGCCTCAGTCGAAGATTTGGAGACCGTATTATGTTTTTGAGAAGACCATGAAATCAAATTCGGACCCAAGTACAAACATGATCTAGAAATAAACTTCTGATCGGACAAATCGCCTGCCCAATCAGAATCTGAAAAACCAACCAGATTAAGAGAGCATTTCTTGAAAACCAGACCAAAATCAACGATTCCTTTAACATACCTCAGTATTCTCAGGCAACAAGGTAGTATCACAAGGGGCATTCATCTTGAGAGTTATATGGTGTGGAAACATGCTTGCAACCATCGATCACAGACTTGTGTAAGATGTATTTAACATACTTACTTTGAGACAAGAAAAACTCATTATCATGCTTGGTGAAGGACATTCCCAGAAAATACGCAAGAGGACCTAAATCCTTGATAGAAAAAGTCTGAGCCATAAGAGCAACAAGAGAAGAATTGACAGCTTGTCACTGCCGGTAAGGATGAGATCTCCACATACACGAGCAAAGTACTAACCAAACCATGATTGTGCTGGTAAAATAAAGAAGAATTTGTAGGAGAAGTAGAAAACCCTTGTTGAGTAAGAAAATCATGAAGTAATTGGTACCAAGCCCGTGGTGCTTGCTTCAAACCATATAAATCCTTGTGTAAGTGACAAACTGCGGTTGGATGGTGCTTGTCTTCAAAACCCGGAGGCTGCATCATATACACTATTTCGGAGAGAGGGTCATGAAGAAAGGCATTGTTGACATCAATTTGTCGCAAATCCCAATTAAAGAAGCAAGCCAAACTCAGAACAAGGCGTAGAGTGGGTTGTTTAACCACTGGACTAAATGTTTCTTGATAGTCAATACCCTCTTGTTGACTGAAACCTCTAGCTACAAGTCGAGCATTCTACCTTGAGACACTACCACAACATTTCTTTTCACACCTTGAACACCCATTCACAGCTCACCAAATTTTTTCCAGGAGGTAAATGTGTCAAAGACCAAGTATGTTGAGTTTGTAAACCTTGAGACTCTTCACACATAGTCTGGTACGATTTGGGATCAGCCAAGACTTGTTTGACATTATGTGGCTCACTTTCTACAGAAGAAGAGGCCAAAAGGCTGAATGGATTTTTGGTATAGAAATACCACCTTTAGCCCTTGTAACCATATGATGCACATTAGTTGTAGTAGAAGAAGTTATAGATGCTGAAGCTAAGCTAGATCCAGAAGAAGAGCTAAATGCCAAAGTAGGTGGAGAAACAGTAGGACCCACAGGGGAAAGTGGCAACTCAGAAGAAACATCAGCATAAGGAGACATCCCAGTAGGACCAGTAGGCAAAGATGAAGAACCAGCAGGTAGAGAAGAAGATACATTGTGGGGTGTAGCAAAATACTGCTAGAAGAGGGAGAAGAAGATGTACTACAAGTAGGAGGTACCTCTGAATGTGAAACAGTTGTGCTAGCCAAAGGGAACAAGGACTCTTGAAAAGTCACATGTCTTGATAAGAAAATCCTTCCTGTGAGAGGGTCCACACATTTACAACCAGTGGGAAAGTGGTATCCAAGAAAAACACAAGCAACAGCTCTAGGCTCTAGTTTACTCCTGGTGTATGGCCGTGTCCAAGGATAACATAAGCACCCAAATACTTTCAGATTGGCCTTGTCCAAGGATATCATAAGCAACCAAATACTTTCAGGTTGGAGTAATTTGGGGCTGTGTTATGAAGAACTTCATAAGGTGAGACAAAAGACAAAGAAGACAAAGGGCATTCTGTTTATAAGATACATTGTAGTAAGAGCAGCATCGGTCCAATAACAATGAGGTACTGAGGCATGAGCTAGAAGAGCCCTTATTGTTTTCGTAATAGGTCGATTTTTTCTTTCGACAACTCCATTGTTCTCTGGAGTGTAGGGACAAGTTTGATGGTGCTGAATGCCTTTAAGATGAAGAAGCTGCAGAAAAGAAGAGTTCACAAATTATGCCCTCGCCATCTGTTCAGATAGCTAACACCTTCGTGGAAAATTGAACTTATAGCTTGTGAAGAAACACTTGCACAATTGAAACATCTTTTGACTTGGAAACCAGTGGATAAAGCCAAGAATATATTGAAAAATCATCAAAAGTAAGCAAATAATATCTATGACCTGAAGAAGACACAGTAGAACAGGGACCCCACACATCCATGTGTAGCAATACGCCAACAACAGGAGATTGTGGTCTCTTGACTTGAAAGGGTAATTTCTTGGATTTGGAAAGAGCACAAGAAGAACAATGATCAGAAAGAGAAAAGGATATCACAGAATTCTTGTGCCTGTGGAAAATAGCTATAGCTATATCATAGGATGGGTGTCCTAGTCTTTCATGCCAAGGAGAAACATACACATTAAAAGCCACATGAGAAGTAGATACAAGATGAGGAGGCACATAACTGTATAGTCCATTAGACAACGGACCCTTAAACAAGATGTCCAAAGTGGTTTTGTCCTGAACCACAACATAATGAGAGTAAAAAATAACTCGAAAATTATTACCATGAGCCAATTTTTGAACAGAGATAAGTGTATGAGATAAAGATAGCACATGAAGCATATTGTTGAGGAGGAGGGTACCATTAGGTGTAGGAAGAAGACCATCCCCTTTGTGTGCTGATTGAGTGAAAGATCCATCAGCCAAAGCAATATTAGTAGAATAATGTGGATGCAAGTGATTAAAAGCAGCAGCTATGTTGGTGAGACGCTGAGTCGCACCAGAACCAAACACCCAAGGTGAAGTAGAACCACTAGCACCAGATAGGAAAACCTTAGGTTGGTAATTCTCCTTGAATTTGTGTCAACAAGTAAGTGCAGTGTGACCATCTTTCGTACAAATATGACATGTAACAGAAGACTTCCCTTTGAACCTTGCACCAATATCAGAAGAGGACTGACCATTAGACTGCTTGACATAACCACCAGAAGAGTACTTAGCCTGATTATAGGAATTTTTATACTGCTTCTTGTTGAGTTGGTGCCTTGCCAAACTCTTTGTTTCCAAGTTTGATTAGGAAACATTGGAAGTCAAAGGCGGTGGAGGATTTGTTAGGAAACAAGTTTGTTTCCTAATCAGATTTAGAAACTTTAGAGATTTTCCTAGCACTATATAAAGAACCTAGTAGTCACACTATTAGGCATGCAAAAACATTCTTGTAGTCTTGTTCCTCTAAGTGAAATAAAGGGTGCTTTTCCGCCGTGGAGGTAGTTAGCAAATATTTTGCTAGCAAACCACATAAGATCCTCGTGTTCTTCTATTATTCGTTCATTGTTCGTGAGGTGGTTTGTCATAACACTTCTTGTGACTTCAGTTACCTTAGGCGCTTAATAAGAAGAGGGAAGCTGATGTTGAGCAGCCTACGCAACAAAACATGAGATTCACCATAAGATAACAAATGCTGGTGTTCAAGTTCCAAATGAACAGATTCAGCGACAATACGATCAAGAATTTCTTCAACGTCAAGAGTGAGAGGTAAGTTCCAAATAACAGGTTTAATGATACTAAAATCAGCAGGTGAACCTTGAAGAGTATATAACACAATATCGGCCTTATCAACAGGAGATCCAGCAAGAGTAGGCTGAGTAGTGACATTCTTGATCAAAATTAGGTAGTCCTTAAAAATTGAGATGAAAATTTCTTCAAATTATGCACACTATACCTCAGATTGTAGATATCAGAAGAACTCAGGCGAGTATACTTCGATTCAAGATACGACCAAAGATCAAACGCAGATACAGTAGACTTAACGTGCACAAGAACAGACGGACTAAGAGTTGCCAATAAAGAACTGCGAATACAACAATCATCAACAGTCCATTGATGGAAAAGAGGATTCTAAATCTGATTACTTGAAGAATCGACGGTTTCACGCGGTGGCGGAGACGACGTAAGCAAGCAATCGAACAAGGAACTGGCCGTGAGAGTGCTTTCACACTGGAGGCGCCAAACACTGCAGTTGTGCAAATCGAGCTTTATCGGAATCAAATGGTGAAAATTGGAGATGAAGAACTGTAAATTGGCCAGAACAGAAGACAGCGTCGCCGGAGAAGAAACAATTGGAGTATTCATGAGGTAGGCACACCTATCGGTGGCTCTAATACCACGAGGACAAATCAAGTAAAGGAGAAAGCAGAGAAGAAAGGGATGAGAACTGAAGAAGAATATGAGGATTCGATTCATTCAATCTATCTGTAATGAGTACATATACAGTAGATATACCATCCACTAACCGGATAACAAAAACTACATCACTGATATCACTTAAGACCATGTATTTTACACCTAATTTCATTTCATTCCTATATAATTCAATAGGTTGATGTGGAAAAAATCATTTCACTACCAAGTTTGGTCCTCGGTGTCGAACTTGAAGCAATTGAAGTGTGTTTTTGACTAGCTCATAGATATGGCTGATCACTAACCATTGGACCTGGTAGCAGTGCCGCCATGAAAATCCTACAGGAGAGAGAACACCAAAAACAAAAGAGTGGAATTTGATTTCATCATCTCGGAGAATGGATTTGTCTTGGGGAGGTGCAGTTGGGGTTAGGTCGTCGGGTTGTGGATTGGGTCAACGGGTCAGAATTTAGCTGACCCATTTATTATTGAAATTTTCGGGTCATATTTGCGACTCGTTGCAGAATCGTGTCGACCCAAATCCCCTAACTTTCGTGTCGGGTCCGTGTCATGTCGCCGTCGTGTTCGAAATTGCTAGACGCAGTTGATCTGTTTGCACAAAGAGCCCTTCGATTTTGAGGAATTTACAGTTTATATCACAAAGCTGAATTGGGGGTATTAATGTACTGGCTTACAGGCTATGAAGCCCATCAACAAATAACCCACTTCATCTAAAAAAATCCAGTATTTCGAACAAATGAATGTCGTACCTTAATAAAGCTACAATAACTTGGCTAAGGATATTAAAAACTGGACAAAATATCACTGCAGTCTACCACTTCTTAAGTGATTGTTGTACAATTATACACTCTTTTGATTGATTGTAGAGCACCACGTGCTGCCTTGCTAGAGTACCTAAAAAATTTATCCTAAGAATCGACGTCGAAGATGGGCCAGTGGAGATAAGAAGGCCCTAGTCCAGTCCGTTTAAATCCATCTTATTCAATTGAGCCTAGTCCAAGTCCACAATTTTAAACAAGTCCAGTCCAATTGGAATGGGCCAAGGGCCCATGTGTACGAAAGTAAAACGAAGCAAGGAAGTTACCTAGTTAGGGCTTTGGACCTTGGAGAGTCCTATTTAATTACGTAAGATTAACCTTGTTCTTTACTTCAATCCAACGGTCAAGATCTTGTTTGTTACTTAAAACAAACCCTAGGGTTTTGTACGGCCGCCAAGTCTGACATAAACCAAAGCACAAAGGAGTCTATAAAAAGCCATTCACACAGTGATGAAAGCACATACGAGTAGGTGAGGCAGATAAGTGTGATTATGAACATTGAAGTTATCTTGGTGTGGCAAAGCTTGCATACGCACCTGAATCGGCATAGGAAGATTTTTTTTTTCTCGTGTTCTATCTGCCGATTCGGGTTCGTAAGCAAACTATGGCACATGAAAGAGCAAATCAGATTTCATGAAGGCGGTTTGAAGCATCGAGAATCGCTTGATGTGTCAAAGATTGCAAACGCACCTGAATCGGCGAAGAAAAGTGTATCTCTTTATCTGCCGATTTTGGTTCGTATGCAAACTATGGCACATGTAAAAGCATGTCATAGAGCAAGTCAGGATCCAGAAGTTGTTCCCAGAACGTATTGGTAACAGAGATCTTGTCTGGCTTTCTTGATTGGGACTTTCCGAAACAGAGTACAGTCCAGTGCTAAAAATCGGACAGTACTTTTTTGTGTTGTTTCTA
The DNA here is from genome assembly GCA_023055425.1 of Linanthus parryae. Taxonomy (NCBI): domain Eukaryota; kingdom Viridiplantae; phylum Streptophyta; class Magnoliopsida; order Ericales; family Polemoniaceae; genus Linanthus; species Linanthus parryae. The sequence goes on from JALGPY010000002.1 coordinate 9,968,190, forward strand.
AAGTGTCTTTTGATGGGAAGCACAAAGTTGTTGTAATGATTCTGTAGTAGTCTGTTGTAGTCATGTAGCTTTGCTTAGAAAAATTGCTAACTCTACTTTTGTGTTGAGGGAATTTATGTATATGCCGATTTCGGTTTGTATGCAAACCATGACACATGTGGAAGCAATGGTTTTATTCTCACAGGGTGATAATAGTTTTTTTGAAATTCACCGGGTGATAATAGTTAGATTTTCCTAGTGGCGTTATATTTGTTAGCGTCTTTAAGAATTGCAATTGAAAAGATTGTATACGAACCTAGGAGAAACTGTTTTGCAACCTTTTTTTTTATGAAACTTTCAACATATCTACGTCTAATTTGCATTTAGTTTTATAGCCATGATTGCTATATTTCTAGAACATGCCAACGACTGCGTCATGGTAACCTAGTTTTTTATTGTCTTTTTAATTCCTTCAAATGTTAAGATAATTGTACATATTGTGTCCATAATTTTTTATTTTGCTACACTTTTGTACTCAAATTTTTAAGTTTTGCCTCCGTGGCACTTACTATTTCATTTTGTTGCGATGGTACCGTTAGTTACCGTTTCTTGTAGCGGATGCAGATTCCTGTAGTTAGGACTTAGGTGCATACTATTGAGGCATTATATGAAATATTTAATCATTGTAAGGACCTTTGTAATAAACAAACTGATTGTATTGAAATCAATTGTTGCCGAAATTTATTAATGAAATCATAGTTGGATTTTTTTGTATTTTCTCATGAAAAGATAATTACTATTTTCAATTTTATTTATACTGAAATTAGTCCAATTAACTGTAATTACAAAATTAGTTCAGATCATAGAGTTTTAACAAAAAAATCTTATTGTGATCATTAAAAATATATTTTATTTCTAATTGAACTCTCATTACTTGGAAGACCATGAATAAAATCCTAAAGAATCTTTTTTACTCAAAAAAAAAAAAAAAAAAAAAATCCTAGAGAATCTTCCACAAGAAGAATAACTAATTAAAACTGCTAAACGAGCTTGAGAAAAAGCAACCTGGCCGCCATGTCACTACCTTGGGTTTCATGCCAGTCCTAAGCGAGCTAGAGAGTATTCTGGTTCTTTGTTTCTTTTGTACAGTTTAGTCAAATTGATACTATATGAATGATCTATCTAAAAATGACTTAGAAACTTCTCGGAAAATAGAATCACATAATTGAAGATTTCAGATTATTTCTTGCAGAGCTAGACTCAAGAAGGCTGAATTGCCTGAAAAACATGAGTTAGCGTCACATATTATCTAAATAAAGAGACTCGGATCATTTATAAGAAATAACACATTGCATTACATTATCTAAGTTATTTTGTGTCTAAATTGATAAACACTAAGAAACAATGCGAGATCCTACATTGTACACATTCTGAGTTATACAATTAGATTGGAACTATAGTCTATTATGGCCGGATCATGCTGGATATTCTATAGGATTGGATAAAGTTTCCACCCTTTAAGTATAATATATTTGTGGCTCACTCTTTGTTATTTTCGCTAATGTCACCGCACAAAGAAGTTGATCGGTTGTTCTTGATTACCCAAAAGTCATATTATTTATGTTTGTTGATTGAAACATACGAGTACAATGGATACTTCATTTTCTAGAATTAAAGGGGTCATGCCCAGGTGAAAAGATTAAACTGTTAGTATTACTAGCTCTTCTATATAATAAAGGCAATGTTGATCAACCAGCAACGAGAATCAGCCAATATACCACCGTGAGTATGCCGCTACCACTGAAGTTACTGGCGATATTAGGTAATTACAAGGTTGAAGTCCAAGGAGTTACGTAGCAGATCATTATGATCTAGTTGAATATGGTGTTAACGAGTTGAAGGGGAAGATGGGACAGTGCGATGTTGTTGGACTTGTTGCCATGAACACTGGCTACGGGACTCCTAAAACATTGTTACTTAGTGTTGAAAGTTATTGCTTGGTGATTAAGTTACAAGTTCTGACCAATCGAGTTGTTCCTCCAGCCCTATTGATTTCCTCAAGAACCCGAAAGGTTGTTTTTTTGGCCCGGACATGCAGAAGTATCGGGGCAATACTTTAGGAACCTGGCATACGGGTCCGACCCGCTGTGTTAATGTGAGTGACTTAATTAGCATGGTTCTTAAGATAGAACCTCCCAAAGAACTTTCTCGCCTGAAGCTGTTGGCCTGACACTTGAAGAACCTCCCAAGGTTGATTTAAACGTCGATGATCGCACCTATTCTCAAACAGAGATTCGCTTATTGATCCACGAAATGTATTCGTCATTCTTGATGGGGAAGAAGTTTCTTGGTACGATTTGATCAAATTGGTGTTCTTCATGATGTTACTTTATTGAAATTTTCGACCAAGTTTGTAGCTTTCGGAACCTTGGCTACTGCTTACAAGTACTGCTTACATTACAAGTAACACTACTGCTTACAATTTTGAAGGACACTAAGAAAAACAGATTTCAGGTTCTTTAAGGAGGGCGAAAGTAAATAAAATATATTTGTCTTGTCCATATAGACTAGAAATAGTAAGGGGAAGCTTCACCTCATACAGACTAGGTATAGTAAGGGGAATTTTACCCGAGAGGGGGCACAATTCGGATATTTGTACTGTTATTTGACGATAAAATATTATTAAATATCAACTTATTATGGTAGTTTTTTTAGCTCGGATGGTAGAGATCTCCCCAAATGACTTCAGCCACCAAGGTTCGACTCTCCGGGGGAGCATTTAAATTTTTTATCTTCTAGTCTTTTGTTGAAAAAATTAAACAAAGCGCGCTGGAATGATCGAACCCTCGCCAACAAGCTTTTAACACTCATGTTTAACCACCTCCACCAGAGAAGCTTTTGAGAATAAGGGGGGGCACTTTAATTTTTCTACCATGTCATTGTTATTTTTTTTTTTAAACTAGAGGCTATCTAGTTTTTTGGGAAAATTTGGGGGGGGGGGGGGGGGAGGGCACGTGCCCCTACATGGCTCCGCCCCTGGGAAGCTCCACCTCATACATGTGAGACAAGCCCAACATATTTTTTCCAAAATATTTTTCTCCTTCACAATACTTGCATGATGCCCAAGATTCACAGCCAACATTGAGCTCTGGTACTTAACAGCTAATCACGGCATGCTTCAAGACAATTTTGTTAGCGATTTTGAGCAATTCTTGTCCCGTTAGTTGAAAGATTGAAGTAGCAGACAACTATAACACTGTTCAGTACGGGCTTAAATTCTCCAGAATGTGAGAGAATCTGCAAAATTGGAGATTAAATAATCTGCACATTTTGGTAAAAGACGGATTTTAATCAAAATTGCAAAATAGAACAAACCAAATTAAACCAAAATTCGGGTTCCAAAACACGCACTTAAGCTCTAGCTTCACTTAATTTCTGATGTTCGAGTGATTCAGTGTGATCTTCTTGTTTTGCATTGAGAAACGACAATGAAAATTATATAATGGAACTTTTGAATTTTGATTCTAGTTACTCCTATACTTCTACACTTGCATCAAGCTTTAATTAGATTCTTCAGTTCATTACTTTGCTACAGCGATTTGTGTTGTACTCCCTCAATCCGTCCCACTTTATTAGACCAGCTTTGTTAAAGAAAGAACATCTTATTGATGTTTTGTGCTAGTAGCGGCCTGGTACTGTGTTCGACAAAATCCCAAGTATAGAATATCGTCTCAAGTAATAATCCGGTAAGTCCGGAGTCGAATTCACAAGGAGAGGAGGTTTAGACAATGACTTACTATCACTAAAAAAACAACAAACTAAAGCAAGAAACACAAACTCTCAATGGCTTTAAAGCTTACCAAGCTATCAAATCCACCACTAGTGATGGAGCAAGTTTGAGAATTCAAGTAAGAAACAAAGGAAACGAATACTAATACTACTACGATTCAAGATAATGGAGTTGGGTCAATTGATTTCGCTAGAAAACTTGCAAGTGAAGTCCAACACCCAAACTTTGTATGAAACGACGAAACATGGATTCTAAAGCAAACGGAATCGTCTAGCTCACGAATTCAAGAGCGAAACCCAAAATCGAGTTATGTCAAGCATCAAGGATATGTACTCATCTAAGTGAGTCCACATACAAGATCAAGCCACAATTCGAATTTGTCTTTCGACACAAGAATTCAATGAATTCGACATCCAAACTTGTGAAACTTTGAAGAATAATTGAAACTTCACAACAAGTCATCCAACTTCATCAAGTAACCCAACAATTAAACTAGCTAGACATTAGAATGAAATCAAGAGAAGTTAAGAGAAATGATATTTTCATTAGCAACACTTTGATTCATACACTAGATATCACCAATCCAACCTCTAAGCTTGATTCAAACTACAAACATGAAGAACAAACCATCCACTTGAATCAAACTACACAAAACTAGAGCAAAACCACCCAAAATTCACTACTAAGCTACCAATATGATGAGAAAATAACCTAAGCTGCTGCTGCTGCTGCTGATGAACACAGCAAGAACACATCAGCAGCTGTGAAACAACAATCCCAGAATAGTGACAAAATCACCCAAACAGTACTCCTCTCTCCCTCTCTTCCTATTTCTTCTGGTTCTTGGCCCTGATTTTGCTCAAGAATGAGCTCAGGTGCACAAGAACAAACCCAGAATTGGGTAGAAATCGTAGAGAGAGAGAGAGGAGACGGACGAACCCAGAACAGAGCCGTACGTTGAACCCGTCAGGAGTCAGAGAGCTTTGATTTCTTCAAGATTTGTTTATATAGCCTTGTCTTCGGGATTAATTGGCCTCCAAGAACTCATCTCATCCATCCAATCCGTCTAATTCATCATGAATCGTTGATTTTCAGAACCTTCAAGAACCCTAGCTAATTTGGGGCTTTCTTCTTGGCTTGGTCTTGGGCCTAATTGAGGCTTGGTATGGGTAGATATCAGGCTAGGGAGGAGATTGAGACCGTTTTCAATTGATTTGGTGAAGAAACGAGGTCAGGGAGGCCTTCGAAGAAGGTTCGGAGCATAACAATGGAGGTTCTGCGTGGGTTTATGTTGAACGACGGGGAGAAGAGAGAGAGGGACCGCCTGGTGAGCTGTTGTCCGAAAGGTGCAAAAAGACCCCCCCTAGGTTGCTGATATGTTTTAAAAGACCCCCGTCCTTCTTTAAATGTTTGGACAAATAGCTACTTCACCCCAATTCCGTTATAAACTCTTCATAGCAGCCCTTGAAACGTTTAAGATCTTGCACTTCAGCCCCAAGTCCGTTATAATCTTGTCTATAATGCCCTTGACTTCACTTTTGACTTGCAATTTAGCCTTTAACTTGTATTTTCTTCAATTTTGGCATCTTTTTCACTTGATTTCTTCAATATATGCCCCTCTAAACCCTTCTTCACTTCTCTTCGCCCTCCAAAGCCTCTCAATTCCTCATTCAAGCTCTCCCAACTAGCCTCTTGCGTTCTAAATCACGTCTTTGCCTACAAAATAAGATAAAAACAAACAAAACTACAAAGACAAGCATGAGTCTAGAAAGAGAGATAAAATAGCTAAATTACACATATTAGCAAGTTACGAAGAGTTCATTAACATACTAAAACATGCAATTTTATGTCGTTAACATACTGCTTCAGTGGCGTCACTTGTTTGACACCTAAATTCTCACAGCAGTTGGTTTCTTCTACTACAACTTCTGCGTGCGACAATACGTTTGGGATTTAAAGATTAGTTGTATTAGTTGGAATTTGACTAATTATAGTACATGTATCAGTTAATACTACGTATTGTGTTTGGTTCTTCTAAACTAATCTTAATACATGTACTGAATATAAAAAAGTTAGTGTTTAATTACTCCAAATTAGTACCCTTCCACATGAGGTTATTAGGTGGATGCAATCCAATTCATTCTAGTCCAGTCTTGCTAGTCCGGAAAATGAAACGTACCATGAACTAACTCTCCAGATGTATAATTGGTACTGCTAGTATGTTCTAGGCTTGCGGAATTCAATACTACATTGAATGCTCTGATCACTTTCTCGTACAAAGGAGTTGAACTGGTTTTCTATTCTTTTAGATAATCTCAACAGTCATGTATGATTCCCAAAGGAAAAGCACTTTCTCCCAAAAATACTGTCATTTATCAGGACTAATTCGATTGGCATTCCTCATAAATAGAGCAATGATGTATCACTAGCTCTTGTTCAATATAAAGAAAGGGAGACATTGTTACCCCCAAGTTCTCATCAAGAAACCAAACGACTCAACTCTGAGAATGTCACTGCCAGTGAAGTACGTTGCTAAATTATGTACTCGAAATATCAATGCCAACTGTACCAATGTGGATGTAATGATGGCAACATCAGAAGATCTGATCAACTATGAATTTCTTGCTGGCTATGAAAAAGTAGTTGAATACGGTATCAGTCAGTTGAAGTTGTCGATGGGCGATTGTGATGTTGTTGGTCTTGCTGTCAAGGACACTGGCCGAGTGTGCACAAGAGATTCCGGCAGGGAGACCTCCGTGTACACCGTACGTAGTGGATCAGAGATCGCACAGGAAGAATAGGGGTGTGTGTAGGGAGAGAGTAAGTCAGTAGCAATGTCTGAGAGAGAGACAGAGGTTTGGCAGAGCTTCCGCGTATGGCAGTGTTGTTCTCTTTGTATGGAAAGAGTAACGATATATATACTGGAGAACGTGGCCGTTGTAGTGTAGTTAATGCGCCCATTAATGGCGGCTTAATTAGCTTAACCGTAACGGCACGTTCGTCCGAGTATATAGGAACCGTTAGAGCACGTGGTGCGCGAGTACCGGAACCGTTACGAGGTTGACCGGGTTTGACCGGATTGACCGGGTCTAGGGAGCTCGTGCCATAGATCTCTCAAAACAGTTACTAAAGGTCGCGCGCGGGCTTGGCTCGCACGCGACAGGGCTTACTCTAGCCTCCAAACCACAAATCCCTACAAGTCCCGTGCAGTGGTATGCGAGGGCTCTGTCTCGCAGCCCCCACATGGATCAGCTCGGCTGGTGATCCTGTGTGTGTGGAGCACAATATGGTGTGCTGGATGGTCGCCACGTGGCTAAGATTAGCCATGTCATAAAGCAGTATCTACATTAGCCCCCTTTCTGCGCGTGAAGGCTTGTAGCTGTATAGGCTTCCATGCGCGGAAACCAACATGCGCGTCGTCGTCACGTACCAATTCAAATACGGGTAAGTTCAGCCCCCGTGCGTGTAATTATGACCTAAAACCCCTAGAGTCGTGCCGTCTGACCTTTAGGGTTTTAGGCGTGACGTCAGCCCGTCCTGTGATTGCGCGACACGACGGTGACGGTTGCGATTCGACCACTGAAGGGACGCAACCCCTCATTCTTTTGGATAAATACCTTGTATCCCATTATTGCAGAGCATCACTTCTTTCTCTTAAAGTGAATGGTACCCGGAGATCTTCGAGAGCAGATCCAGATCATTAACCATCAGTTCAGAACTGCAAATCGTATTCTTCAACTGTGCATATCCAAGCAGGCTTCAAGGAAACAAGGTTGGCCTCGTTTACTTTTTGATTTTAAAGTACCGGCGTTTGCCTTGAACTGCGTCGAATCTGTAAACCCATGGAATCTGTAAAGGGGTTTTGATCTTTAATCCCGCTTCGCTTTACTCTTTCGACGATATTGGATCTTGCGATTACCCAATTTCTGAAATCGGCACCGGAACTGTTTGCATTCCTTTGCATAAGTCTCGAATTCAAAATTCAAACTGACTGGTGTGGTATTTCTCCCCCCCTTTTTTTTTTTTGCCCTTTCGCAGGAATGGCCAAAACAAGGGTAACCAGACCCGTCAAGGAAGATGAAGAGATGCCGGAGCTTCCGCAGTCTCTGTGGCGAAAAGCCCCCTTTCTGGGTGGGAAAGATTTTTACCACGCGAGGGTGAAGGCGAAGAGGATGCCTGATCCTGTTCCCGTTGAGCAGTTGTTAACACTGACTCGCCCAGTTAACTCAGCCTTGCTCGAGTTAGTTGGCTCCGAGGATGTGGTTCGATTGGGAATCGAGAACGGGCACTTCCCATACACTGCGATTTCTACTCAGGCGTTTGTCCAGAAGTTGGACTATATGGATGAGTGGACTGACCACGTGTTGGGTAATTACGCCGAAACTCTTGATGAAGCCGGCATTTTCTTCGCTGTTCGTGCTATGAAGGGTGCTGCCGTGAAGTTGGATCAGTCCATGCTTCTAGACCTTCTGTCCCGCTATTCGCCTGCGACTCACACGTTTCACTTTGCTGAGTTCGAGGCTGCCCCCACGCTCGAGGACGTTCAGATGCTGTATGAGCTTTCCCCCATGGGCGAGGTGGACCCCTTGAGTCACTTAAGGACATCTGCGGAATTAGCCTTGTACGCGCAGATGGAGGAGTGCTTAGCAGAGGTGAAGAAAATCTCCACTCGGTGGACCAGTACAAAACCTCTTCCGAACTGGCAGCTGGTTGATACGTCTGCGAAGAATACCTGGAACAAATGGTTGCAGTACTTCTTTCGAGACTATGCGAGCAGCAGCATTACTAAGAAGCTCTTGAGCGAGGACCCGGAGGCCGAGAATTACGTAGAGGGCAAGGGTTATCATTTGACCCTTTGCGCCTTTCTTTGTGCTTGGCTGTCGAGATTTCTGATTGATGGTCACCCCCATGATGGGGTCTTCTACCATGTGCTGCCACTTGCGGTAAGGCTCGCTCTTGGCCAGAGAGTTGCACTTGGACCCTTGGTCTTGGGCACGCTATATTATAGGCTGGATCAGCTGGTTCTGGCGATGAGGGAATCGCGTGGCCGCCTCGATGTTCTGACCTTTGTCAATATCAGCTTTTTGACAATGTGGGTTTTCGAGCGTTGGCCGTCTTATGCTCCAACTCCCCTCCCACTTGAGAAGTGGTGTCCCCCAGGCGAGACGAAAGCGCTCAACAGCGGAAGGGCTGCGAGATGGTTTGGTGCAAGCAACACCAAGTGTACTTGGAGCTTGATATGCGACAAGCGAAGGGAGTTTACTGCCAGGCCTTACGCCACACGTATTGAGAATGTGCGGTGGTTTCCGAAGCTATACCCCTCCGAAGGTATGGTTTTGTCAGAAAACCTTCTCTTTGAAAAGGGATCGCATTTCCACGAGCGCTATCGTGAGTTCTTTTGCTGATGTCTGCGAGGTTCTCTTCCTGCACTTGCAGAGCATATTCGTGAGCTCGCGCCACGATATGAAAGGCTTACAGTGGATGTTGACTCCACTCGGGTCTCTCCTCAGTTTGGTTTTGATGCGGTGGCCCCATCAATCTGGCCCCAGTCTATCGTTAGAGGGTGCTACAAGCGCTTGCTGACGAAGGAATGCAAGACGGTCCTTATGAGCAATCTTCCCTTTGAGCAGCCTGTGGGAACTCGCAGGGGTGGTTGTTCCCAGAATTGGATCGCATACTGGATTGCCCAGCATACGAGGATGGAGACGGAGGCGGCGGCGCAGCCAGGAAGAGCCCCCTTGATCAAGAGAAACTCTTTTCCGTTTCGCCCCAATTGCAGTTTGAGCGAGTCTGAGTACGGTTGCTACTCGTTGTTGGACCGCGAGAATCATTTGTGCCCCGATTTCATTCTGAAGGAGCAGGTCAATGCAATCAAGAAGGGTGACACGCAGGTCATCAAATATAGCAAGGCGTTTGCTGAGGTAAGCAGTTTCCTTGTGTGCTTTGAGCTCTTTGATTTGCTTGCACTGATGCTTTTTGCTCTGTATTGTCTAGTGTCATGTGCGGAGGTTCGCAGCTGGTGACCGTTCCAAATCGCTGGTGGATACCATCGTTGCGACCAGAAGAAGGGGGGAGTCGTATCGGCTAGCATGGAGGATGGATGCCGAGGTCGAAACAAAAGTTCGCGGGCTCATGAACACTTTTGCTGACTCGCTGATAGACAACCCTCCGGCTCCGTCTCCTCCTAGAGATGACCCGTCCCCTCCAGCGACTGCGGCGCCGAGAGCGAAGAGGCCTAGGCAAAAGGGGATTACGATTTCTTCCCCTAGGAGCGCTCCAGCTTCGCCCCCAGCGAGGTCCCTTTCTGTCAAGGACAAGGGCAAGGGTCGTATGCCCAGCAAAGTGCGAAAAGATCTCGCAGTCGAGACCTTCGTTCCATTCAACCAAGAGGAAGAGGAAGAGAGGCAAGAGCCCCAGGCAAGTGACAGGGAAGAAGAAGGAACAGTTGTAATGCGCGAGGAAGAGTCAGGAGGTACTTCCGCCGCATTTTCTTGTCCTTTATCATGACTTCTATGCAGTTCTTTTCTTTGAACCAATTGTATATTCGCAGGTGATGATGATGAAGCCGTTGGTGGCCTTGTGGCCAAGAGGCAAAAGAGAAATGCCCATGCTGGCGTTTCAGATGATCCCATAAGCGAGGATGTTCTTGCTGAATCCCGGAAGACAGCCGCGGAGGCTGCTGCGAGAAGAAGGCAGCGAGAGGAAGAGGAGCTCGAGCTTGTGAAACAGCGGAGTCTCGAGGAGCGGCATGTTGACGACTTAGCGCGTCCAACTGGCGAGGAAGACGAGCTTCCCGAAGAAGTGGCTCCTCATGTGGAAGAGGAAAATGAGGTTCCCGAAGAGGACACAGCAGAGCTAGAGCAAGTCCAAGCGGACTTCGCAGAGATCGCAGGTGGCGATAAAGGTGAGATCTTCAATCTCGCAGTTACTTATAGAGATGTAATTGTGGGTGCGTTAAAGCACGGTGTGTCAAAGCCTGACATTCGCCGTTGGTTGGTAAGCAAATGCGGAGAACCCTCAGGTAATTGTTTTGAGTAATACGCGCATGCTAGGCTGTAGCCACTTGAGGCAAAATCATGACTGGTTTACTTGCGTCCCAGGTCACGCTTCTCTTAAAGATTTGCTTAGTGAAGATACACTGATAGGGCACGGTTCCACGTCCCTAGTGTACGATGAGGATACCTTAATCCCACCTTCGCGTGGAGGTGCTTATTCTTAGCTTTAGCAAAGATAGTGAAATAACTTATAACACAAGTTACCTCATGTTGTCGCATTTGGTATCGCAGGCCATGCTGAGAAACCTGAGCTGGAGCAGAGAAGTCAGCCTTCTGCATCCCATGTTCCAATTTCGAGCTCCCATACCGAGAAGCCCGTCGCAGCTACTGGACACGCGAGTGAGCATCTCGAGGATGTCATTGAACTCTCCGATGATGTCGAAGCTGATGCTGTGCCGATGGACGAAGGTGTCCGTACCGGTGGGGAAGAAAGGACAAGTGATGCTAATGTTCTCGCACCTGAGAATGTCTTTCGCCCAACGACTTCGGCTGTTCCTGTGCCTCCGTCAATGACTGAGCCGGAAGCATCTATTCCTGCGTGGAGCATTTGGGGCTCGCAGGTTGGGAACGTAGTCGCAGCTGGTGCGGCCTACACTCTTCCTCCTGACTATGAGAGGTTGGAGCTTGCAGCTGACAGGAGAGCCATGGAGCGAGGGCAGTCTTCGAACAACCCGGTGGCTCGCATTCCCTCTATTCACCAAATTCTGGAAGGCACCGGTAAGTAGCGATTTACCATTCGCACGTCATATTATTTGCTTGCGAGTTCTGACATTACAACTCGTTTTTGATGCCTCAGGTTTGAAGCAAACCGACGTAGACTGGGTGGTTCGAATGCGCCTCAGATACCCCCGCTCGTTCGTGAGGTGTCTGGAGATCGTTCCTTTTGACAGGAGACTATTCCTTACTGAAGCCATTTGGATACTGGAACAGCTGTGTGCGGCTACACCTGCGACCATCTCGGCCCAGAGTGCTGAATTGCTGTGCGGCATGTGCCAAAATCTCGTGCTCAAAGTCCAAGGCAGACTTGGTTTGAAATTCCTCAAGGACAGAGTTACGCTGATTCGCGCAGCTGTAACCTTGAATCTCGGGCACCAGAATCTCGCAGCGGAGATGCAGAAGGTGGAGCAGCAGAAGCAAAAGGTTGATGAAGCTTTGAAGCTGTATGACGAAATGAATGCCAAGTGCGAGCAGCTAAAGCAAGAAGTGCAACAAGTGGAGAGGCTGATCGAGCAGTTCGAGCCCCAGGACTCCTTAGTCAAAAATTTGTTTTGACTTTTCGTATTTTTGAAAAGAAAGGAAAATGGCTGAGACATTAATGTAATGCTTTGAAACATTAATGTAATGTTGCTAGGGTTTCTCCCCCCTCTTTTTTGACAACAAACAATGAGTTTGCCCGTTTTGCCCTTTTCGGGATTTGATTGGACATTTTCTGTGCATATCCAATTATGACATCAGCAATTGATTCTTTGCTTGATTTTCGCGCTAATTTCTCGGCAGATAAGCACGCTTCCGTTGGGAAGTCCATCCGAATCATGACTATCCGTCATTTATTAGGATACGCAACCGAATCGTCGTAGCCTTTAGTAGGGTAATTGATTGTTACCGCTTTTCAAGGCGTAAGTGATTGAACTTACCCTCTTTTTGAATTTGCTGACTCATCTTAAGCAACCGAAGAGTCTCCACAGGGCCTATATAAACCCTGCCTTTGTCATTTGGGTTCTTCATCCCAAACATGTGCTTTGCCGTGAGTCTTTACGACTGCTGGCTTCAACGCTTGTTTTTCGTTGATTCATGGCAACTTCAGGCTTTGAATCCTGAGTTTGCGCTTTGTGCCATAGAAATAGTTTCCAAGATCCACTTTATGAGGCTCATTGCCGTTTATAACCGTCATAAAGAGGATGCAGATAATACCTCATGTGTGTTCGAAGAAATTTCTTCGTGTATTATGTGTGCAGGTCATGTTTCCGGCCGCCTCGTGGCGAGGTGCAGCGCCGTAGTGACCGTGCTACCGTCTCGTAATGAACGACGTGATTCTTCTTCAGCATCTCCGAAGAAGAATCCGTTGTCCTCACATTTGTGAGGTCGGGGTGCTCGTCAATGCCCTTGTCCAACATGACAAGGAATCCATCACCAGAGGAATGACTGCTTCGCCTGTTGCGCGGAGCATCCTTTGTCGGCACAGGAAGCTCCTCCGGCGCCTATCTTGGTCAGACAGAGGCTTTTGTCATTCCTTGGGGTCTTGGGTGTATCATATCCCTGACCTTGCTGCTAGGGATGTGGCGAATGACGAGTTGATCTCTTCGCGGCAGCATCCCTTTTGCTATAGATCTTTGGCCGCGGATCTGCGTACTGTGCTGCCGGTGTCAGGACCGGTGGATTCTCTCTTTTCTTAGTCGAGAGTTCCCTTGGCGCATCTCTGGCTTATCAGCCATTTTTCGAATGTATTGTAAGCCATGTTGGCTGTGTAGTTAGATGCGAGCTTTTCGCTTGTAAGCTGCTATCTAGATAGATAAATTGTAAGTCATTTGACTCATAATGATAAATAGCTCTTGTATTATCTGTTCTTTGCAACAAAATACAATTTCGCATGCGTTTCGGCTTGTTTTGCCTTGCATAATTCCATGTAATGATTTCTCATATGCGATGTCAATTCGCAGACGTTTCGCTAGATCATTTAAGATCATAATTTCGCAGCTGTGCCATCTTGACGGATGGGCTTGTAGTTGGTCGTTGTAAATCGTATGAGATCACGTTCACAACGTTGCCATCGTTCCGGATAATTTTCCAGAGATTAATCAAGATCGTTGAGCCATGCAAATTGCTATCATAGAAGATAGGCTTTGTTTGAGATCGTTTCTCGCAGAAACTGCTATCACAGCAGATAGATCTTTGGAAGATCTAATAAAATGATTCTGCACGTACGTTGCCATCATAACAGGCGGGCTTGGGTAATTAACCAAAATTACTTTGCGTAGAAATTGCTATCGTAATAGATAGGCTTAAGAAGACCATTATAAGATCACATCTGTAGAACCTGCTATCTTCTATAGATAGGCTTTAGATGATCGATTGAGATCATTTTGTATTTCGCTGCTATCGCAAAGGATAGGCTTTGGATGATCATCTAAGATCGCATTTTCGTTAGGTTGCTACCGCAAGAGATAGGTTTTAATGATCACTTAAGATCGCATTTGCGTTTTACTGCTACCATGAGAGATAGGCTTTAATGATCACTGAAGATCGCATTTGCATTTGATTGCTATCGTGGGAGATAGGCTTTAGATGATCACTTAAGATCGCATTTGCATTTGATTGCTACCATGAGAGATAGGCTTTAGATGATCACTGAAGATCGCATTTGCGTTTTACTGCTACCATGAGAGATAGGCTTTAATGATCACTGAAGATCGCATTTGCATTTGATTGCTATCGTGGGAGATAGGCTTTAGATGATCACTTAAGATCGCATTTGCATTTGATTGCTACCATGAGAGATAGGCTTTAGATGATCACTGAAGATCGCATTTGCATTGGCTGCCATCGTAGGAGATGGGCTTTCATGATCACTTAAGATCGCACTCGCGTGTAGCTGCTATCGTATGAGATAGGCTTTGATGATCACTTGAGATCGCGTTTGCTATCGTATGAGATAGGCTTTGATGATCGCTTGAGATCGCGTTTGCTATCGTATGAGATAGGCTTTGATGATCACTTGAGATCGCGTTTGCTATCGTATGAGATAGGCTTTGATGATCAGTTAAGATCGCGTTTGCTATCGTATGAGATAGGCTTTGATGATCAGTTAAGATCGCGTTTGCTATCGTATGAGATAGGCTTTGATGATCAGTTAAGATCGCGTTTGCTATCGTATGAGATAGGCTCTGATGATCGGTTGAGACCGCGTTTGCTATCGTGTGAGATAGGCTTTGATGATCAATAAAGATCGCATTTGTGTTTGCTGCTATCGTAGAGATAGGCTTTTGATGATCAGTTAAGATCGTGTTTGTATTTGCTGCTATCGTAGAGATAGGCTTTTGATGATCAATTAAGATCGTGCTTGCGTTTGCTGCTATCGCGGGGATAGGCTTTGATGATCAATTAAGACCACATTTTCATGAATTGCTATTTGCAGCGAATGAATCATTGTTAACGGAGATATTTAAATAAAATAGAGCAATATAAGCGGCTAGAAATATGAACTTCTCGTTTGGGAGAATTCTTTTATTACATCGCTCTCATATGGGAGAGGTGGAACTACAATCCTCTCATATGGGAGAGGAGATTGCATTAATCGTAGCCACATGAGATATTAAGCAACGTTATCATAAAACGTATGAAATAAGAGGAGTCAAGGATAGTACTTCTTGATCCAGCGCATGTTGACTGAGCTCGGAGTTGAGGTTGAGCCGTGCAACCTTCGTATGCTGCAGTAGCCACTATCGAAGACTTCTGTGACTTCGAAGGGTCCTTCCCAGTTGGCTGCGAACTTCGGATGAGTCGCTTCTCGCATGCAGTGGTCGGACGCGCGCAAGACCAGGTCGCCAACTGCGAAATCTCGCCGCTGAACTGTCTTGTTGTAGGCGCGAGCGATTCTTTCTTGGTACCGCTTGTTAGTCTTTTTGGCTTGTTCTCGCTTTTCTTCTAGCAAGACTAAATCGTGATCGCGTTGATTTTCATAGAGCGCATGGAAGGCCAGCCGTGCCGAATTGACTCTGACCTCCGCAGGTACTACAGCTTCGGCCCCATAACATAATAGAAATGGCGAAGCCCCTGTGGGTGTTCTTGGAAAGGTCCTGTAGGCCCACAGAGCTATGTTAAGAGAGTCGGCCCACTTCTTGTGGTCATCTGCGACCATCTTGCTCAGAATTCTCAGCAGCGTTTTGTTAGTCGCCTCGGCTTGTCCGTTTCCCTTTGGATAATAGGGAGTAGAGCATATTTGCCTGATATTGTACTCCGCAAGTTTCGTGGCTACCTGACGATTAACAAAAGGAGTACCGTTATCTGAAAGAATAGTATTCGGGATTCCGAACCTGCATACGATGTTTTCCTGGATGAAGTTGACCACAGCCAGCGCGTTTGCCGTCTTTAGTGGTATTGCTTCCACCCATTTGGTGAACAGCTCAGTTGCGGTGAGAATGAAATGGTTCCCATGTGACGTTGGTCGGATGGGGCCAATGAAATCCAAGGCCCATGTGTGAAATGGCCATGGCGTCCCTAATGCATGTAGATCCACGGCGGGAGCGTGCACTAGGTTCCCTTTGAATTGACATTCTTGGCAGCGTCGCACCTTGGTGCGGCAATCGGCTTCCATCGTGGGCCAGAAGTATCCGATTGAGAGGAGCTGTCTGCACAATTTCGCACCTCCTTGGTGTTCCACCTGATGAGAGAGGTCCATGACTTCTTGTGCTTCCTTATCGTCTAGGCATCGCAGCAAGTTGCCCTCGTGGCCTTTTCGCCAAAGCAGGTTTTCCTGAACCACGTATCGAGAAGCTTTCCTTCTCAATTTGTCGGCCTCTTTTCTCGATTCGGGTACGGTACCCTGGGTGAGGAATTCGAACAATGGCTTCCTCCAGTCTGTGTCGTCATCGATTAGAGCGACAAGTAGAGAATCTTTGATTAGTGCGCAACTCTCGCACTTCCCTTGTATCAGGGCTGCAGCTGTTGACATGCCTGGCCAATGAATGCCATATCTCTGAGCTTTCCTGTAGATTGACACCTCGCTTTCTCCGCAAGCGTGTTGGTGAATCCTTTCTAACAGCTGTTGTCCCTCTTGCTCGGAGACACATCGCATGAGTATTCCTCCAGGACCCTTGTAGTAAAGAGTATTGTCGTGGATACAGTATCCTTTCGTGAGTGCCCAGCTCTCGCTGCTGGTGCCTTTCGCAATAGCTTGCAGGATTGTTTTTCGCCAATCTGCGTCATCTACGTGTTCGTCGTCGCACGCATCTTCTGTTAATGCCGACGATGTTCGCACTTCAATGGAAATCCTCGCGGGGCATTTGTCTATGCTGACCTTAGATCCCAGAGTTGCTAAGGCGTCTGCATGCCTGTTGTCCGCTCGGGGCTTGTGCTCGTATTTCACGTCGCAGAATTGCTGCATCAGCTTTTGCACTAGAGTGCGGTATGACAGGAGGTTGATTTCCTTCAGACCATACTCGCCCGAGGCTTGCTTAACAATCAGCTTGGAGTCTCCCATGACTGTTAAGTTGCTCACTTCCAGAGCTTTCGCTGCACGGAGCCCCGCGATAAGAGCTTCGTATTCCGCCTCGTTGTTCGTGACTGCGAAGTTGAGTTTCGCGGACATCTGTATGACTTCCCCGTCGGGCTTTGTCAAGACTATCCCAATGCCTCCACCTTTTCTGGTTGACGAACCGTCGAAGTGGAGGGTCCAATAGGGCACGTCGATCGCGTAGATTTCAGGGCCTTCGAGCTCTTCTTCGATCACAGGTTCGTGGCTGTTATCGGGAAACTGTGCCAGCAAATCTGCTACCGCCTGCGACTTGATCGCCCTTGGCTTCACGCATGTGATATCGTATTGAGAGATGGTCATGTACCATTTCGCCAATCTCCCGCCCGGAGTAGTGTGAGTTAGCAAGTATCTTATGGGGTCGCTCTTGGTGACCACCACTACTTTGTGCGATGCAAAATAGTGTCTCAACTTTTCTATCACAAAGAATAAGGCAAGGCAGTGACGTTCGATGTCTGTGTACCTTGACTCAGCAGGCTGTACGATGCGAGAGATGTAATAGATAGGCCTCTCTTGGCCCTCATACACTTGAGCCAAAAGTGCTCCTATAGATCTCCTTGTTGATGTAAGATATAGCAGCAGCGGTGATCCCAGTTGAGGCGCGATCATGATCTTTGGGGATGTAAGTATCTCCTTTAGCTTTTCGAATGCGGCTTCATGTTCAGGAGCCCAGTTGTACGCGGCGTCCTTCCTGAGAAGAGTGCTGAAACAGCATGTGATTTCGGCGATTGCTGGGATGAATCTCCGCAGATATGACAATTTTCCCAAGAATGTTTTCAAGGCGCTTTGGTTGTGAGGTGGCGTCATGCTGGTGATGGCTGACACTTTCGCAGGGTCAGGCTCGATCCCTTGGCGATGAACCATGCATCCCAAAAACTTTCCCGAAGTTACGCCGAATGCGCATTTCATGGGGTTCATTTTTAGTTGAAAGCTTCTGCATCTGTTGAACACCTTTCGCAGGTCTGCAAGGTGATCTGCTTCGTGCTTGGATTTGACTACCAAGTCATCCACATAGAATTCCACCTCTTTGTGCATCATGTCGTGGAATAGGGCCATCATAGCCCGCTGATAGGTTGCCCCTGCGTTCTTAAGACCGAACGGCATTACCGTGTAGTTAAATACCCCCACGGGAGTGATGAATGCAGTTTTCCTCGCATCTTCGGGATCCATTTTAATTTGATTGTATCCGCTGAAACCGTCCATGAAACTGAACATGCGATGGCCTGCCGTCGAATCGATAAGTAAGTCGATGTTAGGCAGTGGGAAATCGTCCTTAGGGCAGAAGCGATTGAGATCGCGGAAGTCCACGCAGATGCGGAGCTGTCCGTTCTTCTTCACTACCGGCACGATGTTGGCCAACCATGTGGGATGGTGATTGGGCTCTATGAACTTGGCGTCTAGGAGTTTGACAATCTCCTGCTTGATCTTGACGTTGAGCTCCGGCCTGAAACTTCTGGTGCTTTGCTTGACCGGTTTAGACCCTGGGATAATGTCTAAACGGTGCATGGTGATGCTCGTGTCCAGACCTGGCATTTCATCGTATTCCCATGCGAATACGTCCTTGTATTCAGTTAGAAGCTGTAGCAGCCCTTGTTCCTCGTCGCTTGTGAGGTCCGCACTCAGGAAGACTGGCCTTTTCTTTTCCTCGTTCGGGCTGAGGAACACTTCCTTTAGCTCTTGCTTTTGCGGCCGCGGCCTGTCTTCCATGCATTCGGGCGCTTCTTTGAGTTTCTCGTCCGAAACGATCTGTGTTGGCTCTTCTGTTAGCGCAACTTGCTCGATTTGATTGATTTGCCCAGGGACACCCTCATGCCCGTGTGAGGACGTCCCCGCGCACCTTCATATGCGATAGCATTTCTTCCCGTTGGCGTAGAAGCTCTCTATCTCCTTACCCTCGGGGTCGTGCTTTGCAATCCTCTTCAGAGTGTAGACACTCTTGCGATGATATGCGATGCGCGGCGCCTCTTCGTGGGTAGGCGGCTTTTCTTCGGTGTCTCCCCTTGTCACCATCACGCCCGCAGGTGACTGGTCCTTGATGTCCTCCCAGAGAGGCAAAGGAGTAGGGTTGAATGGTCCAGGTGTTTGCTCGTCCGCCATCTCGGTGAACCACACCGCCTCGCTGAGATGTGCTTCGTCCAAGTTGAACGGGTTAGTTGAGGCTGGTATCTCGACAATCCTGTCGTTCCAGATAGCTTTCATCACCTGGTGAGCCGTCGAAGGGATTGCGTCGAAGCGATGAATCCAGGCTCGACCGATGATCATGTGATATGTGGTGTTCGCATCTATGACATAGAACTTCGCCGAACACTTGATCTTACCAATCTGAACGCCGAGGCGGATCCATCCGATCGTCATTCTAGAGTCGCTTCCGAATCCCACCAGCGGGGATGGACGTTTGACCACTTTGTGCTCGGGGATCCCTGCTAGCTTCAGTGTGTGGAGTGGAACAACATTGACCGCTGCTCCTCCATCGACGAATGCTCGCTTGAATTCGACGCCGTTGATGATGGCGGTCACGTACAGGGGCCTCTGATGGCTCGCATCTGTCTTCTTGTCGCTGGCAGAAAAGGTCATAATCTTTTCTGTGGAACGGGACGCCCTGATGACCTTCCCGTTGGAGACTACGAGTTCCTCTTCGTAGTCCTCCGCTATCCTTAAGATTGCCTTTGTCATATCCGATCGGCATTTTTCGGAGAAGTTCATCTCGTCGAAGAATTTGTTGAAGCCGTGCGACCCTTTCATGCGGTCGGCACGCTCATCCTCCGTGTCCATGCTGTAGTCTTCCTCTTCATGGACTTCAGCGATGATGGGTAGACCATCCTCTGCGACTTCTTCCAAGTCCACTATTGAGATCATGGCGACCTCCTTGCCCTTTGAGCCCGAATCTGTATGGGCAGGCAGTGGGTTGTTGCGCACGTCCTTCCGGTGGTCGCTGACGATGAGTTCGCCGTTCTTCATCTTCTGGTCGAACGCGAATCTGAGCTTCTTGCACTCGGCCGTGGGGTGCATGACCTTGCCGTGGTATTCGCACCACTTGGGGTCCCTCGTCATCTCCTTGGAGGGTTTTTGCTCGAGCGGTGGCAGGATGCCGTCTTTACGCCACTGTCTACAGAGATCGCTTGCTTCCTCCACCGAGCATGGCAGAGGCGGTGCATCGAAGTTTCCGGCTTTTGCTTGTTTCTGAGGCGAAACCGCGTTGACCTCAGCTTCGCGTCCTCGCTTGTAGCTGAATCTGCCGATTTTGTAGGTGGTGCCGCTCGCAGGTCGTTCTGGAGCGCTCTTCTTTCTCTGTCTCTCGACGATGGGCTCGATGTTCATCGTGCACTCGATGAGCTTCGAGAACGTGGGTGTTTGCAAATTGATTAGCATGCTCTTGTACTCATCTCGCATGCACTGCAGGCATATCTCTACGAGTCGGCTTTCAAGCATGGGATCTTTGCACTCCAGAGATTTCGCTCTGAATTTCTTGATGAAAGTGATCCCATCCTCCTCGCGTTTCTGATACATCCGCGAGAGATGGATCATCGTCACCTTCTCCTCCATCTGGAAGAACTTAGTGTAGAACTTCTGGACCATGTCGTCCCAGGTCTTCACGGATCCGGGCTCCAACGTCCGGTACCATTTGTATGCTACATTCCCAAGAGTCTTTGGAAACTCTCGCATCAGCAGTTTGGGATCAGCTCCGTATGGACCCATGACATCGATGAAACGCATGACATGCTCATGGGCGTTTCCATTGACGTCTTCGAACTTGTCCCATTTGGGAGCCTTGTACCCCACCGGGTTAGGCATGAGATAGATCTCCCGTGGAATGGGCGGGTCGTTGTCTAGCTTCGGGATGATGGTATCCGCGAGCGACTGATGAGCCAAGATGGAGTCCACGCGCTTCTGCAAGGACGTCATGCATTCTGGAATGCTCCCCTCTGTAGCTGGCGGAGGGGTTGCCGTAGGCGGTGGCGACACATATGCCGCCGGAGGATTGGGAGTGTATTGACTGCCCGTGTTTCCCCATATGGTCGCCGGTGGAGGCAGAGTGTACTGCAAAGTTGGGTTAGACGCCAAAGCCGTGGGCTGAGAGGCGTGAGCGGCAGGGGGTAGCATTTGCGCTGTTGATCCTTGGATCGAAGGCAGCTGCGCGGCCGACGGTGGAGTCTGCAGATGAGGGTTGGGAGGCGTGGCCGATACTCCCAATCCTGGAGCAGTAGGGGTTCCTCCTCCCTGAGGGGTGGCGGTACCTGGTGGAGGATTTGGCGCAAGGGTGCCCAGAATGGCCAAGATCCGCTCCAATTGCGCAGATTGAGACTTGAGAGTTTTTGCCTGACTTTGGACAGTGGTGTCCAAAGACTCTAAAGTCGGTGCCTCGCCGGGTGTCGTCGGAGTACGGCGGACTTCTTCTCCTGAGGGAGTTTCGGCGGAAGGCGATCGGTTGCTGACATCGTCCTCCTGAGACATGGTTGCTTTTGCTGGTAAGTTCACGTCGGGTTCACCAAAATGTGCACAAGAGATTCCGGCAGGGAGACCTCCGTGTACACCGTACGTAGTGGATCAGAGATCGCACAGGAAGAATAGGGGTGTGTGTAGGGAGAGAGTAAGTCAGTAGCAATGTCTGAGAGAGAGACAGAGGTTTGGCAGAGCTTCCGCGTATGGCAGTGTTGTTCTCTTTGTATGGAAAGAGTAACGATATATATACTGGAGAACGTGGCCGTTGTAGTGTAGTTAATGCGCCCATTAATGGCGGCTTAATTAGCTTAACCGTAACGGCACGTTCGTCCGAGTATATAGGAACCGTTAGAGCACGTGGTGCGCGAGTACCGGAACCGTTACGAGGTTGACCGGGTTTGACCGGATTGACCGGGTCTAGGGAGCTCGTGCCATAGATCTCTCAAAACAGTTACTAAAGGTCGCGCGCGGGCTTGGCTCGCACGCGACAGGGCTTACTCTAGCCTCCAAACCACAAATCCCTACAAGTCCCGTGCAGTGGTATGCGAGGGCTCTGTCTCGCAGCCCCCACATGGATCAGCTCGGCTGGTGATCCTGTGTGTGTGGAGCACAATATGGTGTGCTGGATGGTCGCCACGTGGCTAAGATTAGCCATGTCATAAAGCAGTATCTACACCGAGATACCCCAAATAATCTATTACTTTGTGTCAAGAATTTCTGCTTGGTGATTAAGCTTGATCGTTTGGAAGTGGTTTGTGAGTCGTTGAATGAATTCCTCTTGGACCCGAGAATCTGTTTTGTAGGTGAAGTACACATGCTCGATGATCTTTCTAAGTTGAGGAAGTACAGGTTAGAAACTAAAAATCGTATTTAGTGAGGAACTGATTTACGCGGTTCTTAAGACATGGCCTAATTCTTTTGAACTATCTGATCATGCCGCCTTAGTTGGGATCTCTTTTCAAGTACCTCCGAAGGTTGATTATAAACTTGATGCGTGTTATGATCCGGGCAGAGGTTAGAGAACGATGATAACGATAAAAACAAGAGCTCAAGAACACAACCGATACAATGTGGTTCACTAGCGATGAACTAGCTACCTCCACGACCCGAAAACTCTGTTTATTAGAGAGAAACAATACGAATGTAACCCACATTATGGTCTACGGCCATAGGGACAACCCACAATATTTAGACACAACCTAGGTCCCTTATATAGACATATCACCTTTAGTTTTCGTAAAATTCGTTCGAGGAAGGTCTCTTTCGATTATTCACCCAAAAAAAGGTTTGTTGGCAGTACGGTTCTATAGTAGGGTGTATTAATATTAAGAGAGTCTTAAATATTTTATAATGATAAAGAATTTGTTTGTTTAATTCATTACAAAAAAAGAGTATTAAGACTTATTGACCCCGGAGTAGTACTGTTGGTACTCAATATGAAAGATTTGCACCGCAGTTATGGGAAGCTAGGCCTAAGCAAGATTTGTTAGGAATGATGAAACTTGCGTCAAACTGCACTGTCGAGTCTCCGCTGTCTGTCTGCCCTTCTATGACGCAAGTTTTGGAGAGACTTAAACAACTGAGGGTGCCTGATTTTGTCATATTATTGGTGCGCGATGTCAATAAATCAGATATATTGGTGCGCGATTTCAGTAAAACTAATATTGTGTGTGGGGGGGGGGGGGGGGGGGGTAGGGGTTATCTGTTAGTTCTCATAGTGCATGTATAGCACTATCATCGAACAACCAATGGGCAAATATTAAATTTCGTGATTACAACAAGTTTGAGATATCTTATCAAACAAGTATGATATCACCTTAAAAGTACGAACTCGTGCTCTTTGAAACTATACTCTCAAGTATCATCCTTTATTGAAACTTTTGTTTACGGGATTATGTCCTTGGTAGTACTTAATGATTCATCATTAGTGTGAAAATAACCTAATATTCTTTGGCGGGGCACATTTTGGCAGCTCACGGCGATAATTATGGAACTGTACCTAACAATCCACTTCTACCAAACTGCCATTCAAGACTTCCATTGTCTAGAATTACATGTGTCCTACTTTTTTGTCGAGTTTTTGATACAACCAGTATCGTACCGGTAGTTTGATAGGCTACGAATCTCTACCAATAGTTCGTGAGACTACTAGTTCGTGAGACTACGAAAAACTACGAATACTAAAATAAAATGAATAAACTCCAAAAAACAATTCTCATTCCATGATAATAACTCAAAAACTACACTGTTTAAATACTAAAATAAGCTAACCCTAATCTAGAATCTTACGGGCCAAAGCCCGGTTCACTAACTAATTAAATAAATGACTAATTCAGTAAGAAACTAATTAACAAAATAAATAAAGTAGCTAATAAATAATACTAACTATTAATTAAACAATTAATTAAATAACATGGTTGATGAATATACGGCTAACCCGTATCAACTCCCCCGCGCTTGAAAATCACCTTGTCCTCACGGTGGTGATGCGAAAAATCGGCAACAAGTCCATCATTATGTATGCCCGAATCAAATTGAAGACAAACAAACTTGCGAACACCACTTTGGAAGCCAAAACCCAAAAAATGGAGGCTGGAAACGGACTCGGGAGGTCGAAAAACCTGAAGAATGAACCCGTTGAGCCAAAACAGTAGAGGCGCGGCTCACACTTGAGCCAAAAATAGGATTATGGCTCACTTGGAGCCAATTTGGAGCCGGCGACTTGAAATGAGCGGACCGGAAGCCGATTAGGATAATGCGGCTCAAGCTGAGCCGAGCGCAACCATCGGCTAGATTGAGACGGATTCGAGCCGAAGGCCGTTCACCGGCTAAATCGAGCCATCCGAGCTAATTTGGAACCGATTCTAACCCATCAACTAATCGGAGTCGAATTTCAGGGGGTTTGGGTTGCGGTGGCACACGACAGACCAGGTCGTCGGACGATTGGTGGTGGGATGGAGGGCAGACGATGGCGGGGTTGTTCCAACTGGTCTCGGGGGCGACAGGAGTGGAGGCGTGGACGAGATTGGAGGATGGTGTCCCGCCGGAAGCTCATGCCGGCGGCCATGGCTGCTGGTGAAGCTAACCGGAGAGTGGCAGGACACACCGCCGAAGGCAGGTCTAGGAACCCGCTGGTCCTCTGTCGGATCTGGAGGTTTTGACGACGGATAACAGCGCGGCTGAAGCAATCCGTGGTTGCGACCTTCAATCGCCTGTGGTCGTGGTTCGTCGTCGGAGGGCTTGGTCGACGATGACTGCTGCTGCTGGGTCTCAACTGGCAGCGGCAAGGCAGCGACCGAGAAAGCCTGTGGCTGCTGTTGTGGTACAGGCGGCTGCGATTGTTGTTCCTTCAGGTTGCTCGCGGGATCTTGAGCGGGTAGGAGTTTGGCCTCGGATATCTGCTCCTGGATGCGATAGAACTCCTCATTGGTCACCGCTCGGAGTCTTCCCCCACTAGCTTTAATGTCTTCCAGCTCTATCATGGTGAGGTATCCATGCGCTTGGAGGTGTTCGAGCTCTGCCACGGTGATATAATGAATTATTGTATTCACTTGCAGGCAGAATTCTTTGATGTCTTCGGGATATTCGAGAAGGAAAACGGCGCAAGGAAGACCACCCATGTCTGCCGTTCGTCAATAAAAGAACCAAATTGATACAACCATTACCGTGCCAGTAGCTTGAGAGGCTATGCATCTCTACCAGTAGTTTGTGAGGCTACGAAAAAAATACGAATATAAACTGAAAAAACTCAAAAAACAATTATCATTCCATGATAATAACTCAAGAGCTACACTGTTTAAATACTAAAATAAGCTAACCCTAATCTAGACTCTTACGGGCCAAAGCCCGGTTCACTAACTAATTAAATAAATTACTAATTAAATAAATAAACTAATTAACAAAATAAATAAACTAGCTAATAAATAGTACTAACTAGCAATGAAATAAACAATTAAATAACATGGTTGATGAATCTACGACTAACCCGTACCAGTTTTTCACTTTATTGGACTTGTTAGACGAGTAAAACGGAAGAAATCCCCAATGGGGGGAAAATACGAATCAAAACTCGTTTAGAAACTGGCGATAGGAGTGTCGATTCTTTTTGCTTGAACCCACACATCTACTGTCGGTTTTATGTTTTTCCACGTCTGAGTCAAAACCGAGAGTAGTATAGTCGGTTATTAAGAACCGTAAGAACCGAGGCTAGGAAAATCGGTTTTACAGAATTAAAATCGATAGTACGATAATCGATTTTGGACTTGGTAAAATTGAAAAAAAAAAATCCATATTATACAGCGAAAGAGGGAGTGAAGGAGAAGATTTAGACCGACGACACTGGGTTCGCCTGAATCCGGCGGTGAGGTCGCCGGTAAGATGCGCTTCTTTGTCCGCGCTTCTTTTGGAGACACAGAGAGGGGGAGGGTCGGGAGACGCAGAGAGTTTGTGGCCACTGACTGAGGAACGAAAGAGTTAAAGGTTTAAAAGTTTTAATTATAAAACCGATGTTGCTAAGGTCGGTTATTTAGAAGAACGGAGAGTTCAACTATCAATTTCTGTGAGGACCTGGAAAATAGAAAACCGAAAGTACAAGTGTCGGTTTTAGCACAAAGAAACGTCACTCTCACTGTCGATTTCTAAACAAGTCTAGATTCGTGTTTGTTCCCCACTGGGGGTTTCTTCCGCTTTACTGGGCTCCAACAAGTTTAATAAGGTGAGAAACTTCTTTTTTGTCATCTCTGTAATCTTCATTGTCAAACAGACTGTTCTAAGGTGAATGTTTCCTTTCACAAAGTGGAAGGGTGGAAGTGTCTTTGCATCAAACTTGAGGGGGTGAAAGTTTCTTTTACCCAATTAACAATGGTTCATAACTCTGGCGCATTAGGCATACAGGGCGCATCAGGCACGAAAAATCTGTTTGGGCACTTGTGATTAGGTGCATCGGGTCTGGTAAGTAATCACATATGGGACTTGTCGAGTGCATTTGTCTGGCGCAATTTGGCGCATCGGGAATACATTCGGTCCTGCGTTCAATGAATGTATTCGAGTCTGGTTCTGGGTGGAGCGCTTGTTTTTTGTTCAGAAAGTGTATCTACATCGGGCGCAATCGTTTCAGGAACGCATGGTAGTTGAAGCAACGATTCGGCAATTCGGATTTCACATACAGCTGCAGAACATCTGTTTGGGTAGGCGTGCTAGATCGGGTTCAGGGAGACGCAGACGATTCAGGTATGAGAATAGGAGCATCCGGTTCTGATTTCAGGTTTCTGATATAATTTTAAGTCAAGGTGGAGATTTGTTAGAAGTGGTGCCTTGAATATTGAAAAATCAAAGGAAATCAATGTGGAAACATTGTTTCCAAGTTTGAATAGGAAAAAGACACCGTTCGATGGGTGTATGGGTGTTATCGGGCTTTGTGGCCACGACATGCATTGTAATTGAGTTCTCTTCTCAATAAAATATCGGGTTTTGGCCGTGGAGGTATAGCTAGCGAGTTCGTTGCAAATTCGTTAGTGAACCACGTTAAATATCTGTTTCGTTCTTGATTTCGTTACATCATTCTTGCGCGAATACTCCAAGATTATAACAAAATGGTATCAGAGCTCTAAAGAGTTCTGTTACAACATTCTTTTTTGTCATATCTTTAATCTTCACTGTCACGCAGCTCACGCTATCTGTTTGACAGCTCTAAGGTGAATGTGCCATTCCCAAAGTGGAAGGGTGAAAGTGTCTTTGCATCAAACTTAAGGGGGTGAAAGTTTCTCTTACCCAATTAACAATGGTTCATAATGTCACCCATCACCCATGGTAGAATTTCGGCTCCAACTCCATGGCTAGATTTCGAGAGGCGCAGAGAGCCATCTGCAGTTAACCTTCATCGAACCGTGTACAATTACGCTTTTGTCCTCGAACGTGGGCTATATATTACAAGTATAAACCAGTCCATCACTTGGTCGTAAATCCTAAGCCTTATCGAATTCAAACTGTGCTCGGATTAGGTCTGTCAATTACGCATATAAAGGTACGCGCATGTCTCGCCATCTTTGTTTACTTTTCAAGAGTCCACACGCTAGAATGCATCAGAGAAGAGACGCACCGGTTCTACTTCTACAGAACACCACCCTTTTGGCCCCGTTTCATCAGTCCAACTTAGTTACTTTTAGCGGCGATAACATGAAAAAACACAAGACAGGGCCTTGCATGAGTTTGATGAAGATGATAGGAACAGAAGCGGCAACGCTGTATGGATCTTGCGACGGGTTACTTGTTTTCAGGCGCGGATTGATGGACCATCTTGTTTGCAATCCTACCACAAGAGAACAATTTACGATAAAACAACCGGCAACATCATTGACCCGGATATGTTGTGGGATTCTGTTTCAACCGCGACTTCAAGAACACGTATTGGTGTTTAGCGAAGAGATAGATTCACATCTACTGTACGAGTACAGTGTGTATACTGTGTCGAGTAAGTCGTGGAAAAGAACTTCTACATTCCAATACAAACCCGTAGATGGAGCTAACGCGATAGTTTTCAACAAGAGGCTTTATTGGATGGCCGCGATGACCTATCATGATGATCTGTTTTGCAGTAGAATCACCATTCCTCCTTGCATGAACCCCATCCAGTGGCGGACCTAGGGGTGGCCGGCGGGGGCCACGGCCCCTCCAAAGTCCAAAAATTGCACAAGTACTCCTATATAAATTTTGATTTCTTAATACAAATCTAAGTAGTTGGCCCTACAAAATTAAATAATTACACATTTTTTCGTAAAATTTCAAATATTATCATTGATCTTTATGAATTTATGAAAAATACTGTAGTATTATTTGTTAGTACCTAATAAGATAGTTCAAGTTGGCCCCCGCTGAATCAGAATTCTGAATCCGCCCGTAACTCCATCATATCTTGCGACGTGGAAGTGGAAGATTTTCAATCAATGCCTCATCCTGGAAAAGAAAGTCTCAAGTTCACAGGGAGGTGTTATACCAACCACTTGAGCATGCGGCTTCTGGAGATGAAAGGAGGAGTTTTGTGTTTCGGTGATTATGATCACACGAATTTTATCATTCAGCTATGGATGCTGGAAGATTACGAGAGCCAGTCTTGGGTGCTGAATTATAACATCGACATCAGTTCAAGTGTGAGGAAAGAGCGAAGATATAATTGTCTCAAGGTGAAGATAATGAAAGTTGAAGGCGACGAGTTGATGTTTACGTGGAATGCTGAGGAGCTGTTTTCGCATCATCTAGTGGATTATACTATGCGGAGAGTGCTCCATCTGCCAAAGATTGCCAAGGAGAAGGTGCGCAAGCAACAATATGGACCTTATATTCATGAGCATGCGCGCAAGGAACAGCAGATGCATCATTGGACCATAGTTTCCGAGTTTTATCTCATTAAGCAGCTAGCTAGTTAGGTTAATTTCTACCTAGTAAAAAATAAACAGTAATTTCCTCTCTTTTTTCTTTGCCTTAAAGCAATTAAACAACTATTTTGCGTGATTTATCTGTTACACTGACACAGCATAGGGACGGTTTATACACGTGTGGCTTGTTTCTCGAATCGAGAATGAAGCGGGAGGATAACACAAGTTAAAAAGAATTAGTAAAAGTTGATGAATTGGGTTTATATGGAACATTAGAACTGAAATTGAACTTAAAGTGAAAAAATCAATACTCTACGCAACACCTCTTGTTGTGTATAGTGTTCACACGTTCCAGCTGATTGGAGCTATGTTGTGAATATATATATCTATCTACTCCGTCAACACTCGCACACGTGTCACTCGAAAAAAATACTCTACGCAGAAGGGAAATAGTTTGTTGTAATTAATTCACACAAATCAAAAAAGATAAACTAATTACAAACAAAATAAACTACATGGGTATGATTGTTAGTAATTGCCAAAATAAGGGTGATTTCGGTTATTTCCGGAATAATTGGGTGGATTTTATTATTATACGATAACTTAAGGATGGTTTCTGTAAGTAAGTACACTTTCACCCCCTCATGTTTAAACTAAGGCTCCGCTTTCTTTGACTAATTTTAGGAGATTTTATCTTTTTGTAAGTCATAATAAAAATTATAATCAGACTATTTTTGCTAAAAAATTATGTTTGATATTTTTTTAACCTTTTTATAAGACTAAAAAAATTAGTTTTTTCAAATTCCATTTTTTTTATCGTTATAATCATTAAAATTACTTTTTAGGAGATAAAATAAAAGTTAAGTACAATTTTTTCTATCAAAAAGATAACTAAAACTTTTTAGGAAATTTATTAGGCACAATGTAAATAACATTTTTATATTTTTTTCCAAAAAATAAAAAAAAAATGTCTAAAATTAGGTAAAGAAAGCGAGGTCTAAGTGCATATTTGGGAAGCCTAATTTTACTCAGCAATTGTAGTAGGGATTATGCGGCTGAAAGCGTTATGAAAAAATTAATTTATTTTTTACATTAGCTCAATCATAATTCATTGTTAAGTTTGTTTATTGAGATTGATGATATATGCCTTTAAATGTCTAGTGGATCAATTAACAGTCTATAGTTTCAACTCATAACAAACGGACTTTGATTTTTAGTTCAGTTTGATTATTCAAACATAATTATTTCATCCGATATTTTAGATTTTAAGCCGATACCAAACATGCCTAAGGATGCTTTTAGGGGTAATGACAGAAAACACCCTGAGGTATGGTAAATTACCACATCACTACCTGTAGTATGGATAACACCGAAAATCAGCCCTTAGGTGTGTGTCATAAAAAATGGAATTAAGTTGTAAGAGTCAATTATCATCAAATCGGATTACAATCCGAGTTACCAAACATGCACTGTGTCCTACAAAGCTTCTAAACAAAGTAGAACACGCCGGAATTGTTGCCAACACCAATAAGTACAACAAACCCACATATGTCCATTTTCGCCCGCCAAGTGAAACAACCTCACACAGAACAAGAACATTTTATCGAGCAACAACAATAACAAAATCATATCAAGAAACCCAAACGAGTCAATTACGTGGATCAAGCAGCAATTCTCTGTTTCAGAGAAGGTTAACATACATATTTTTGGGCACAACTTCTGGATCCTAACTTGCTCGTACATGTGTCATTGTTTGCATACGAACCAAAATCGGCTGATAAGAGAAACCTTTTCTTCGCCGATTCAGGTGCGTATGCAAGCTTTGACACATCAAGCGAATCTCAATGTGCGAAATAAATACAAGTGTGCTCAGCAGAAACTTGACTTGCTCTTTCATGTGACATAGTTTGCGTACGAACCCAAATCGGCAGATAGAACACGAGAACTTTACTATGCCGATTCAGGTGCCTATGCAAACTGACACACTAAGTGAATAACAATGTTCCTATGCCCCCATATCTCCCTCACTAAAATTATGTGAATTCGTCACTGTGTGAATGGCTTTTTATAGACTACTTTGTGCTTTGGTTTATGTCAGAATCGGCGGCCGTACAAAACCCTAGGCTTTTTTTACGTAACAAACAAGTTCTTGACCGTTGGATTAAATAAAGCATGAGGTTAATCGTACTTGTTCACTCGGACTCTCCTAGGTCTAAACCCTAACTACCTAACTTTTGCATGTTCTGTTTTTTTGGCCCAATTGAATTGGGCTGGACATGAATGAAGTGGTCTGAGTTAAACTAGGGCCTACTCATGTAGCTGTAGTGGAGCCAATGACCTTAGCAGCGTAATCTCCACTGGCCCATCTTCGCCTTCAACTCTTGATATCCTAAGCCAGGCCATTGTAACTTTATAATGTACAACATTCATTCGTGACAAAATCCTGGGAACATAAAACATTCTTAGACAAGTAAGGATGCACAAATTGTATTATGTTTCAATCCTATGGCGTGCCATCGATCTTGCAAAGTATTGTTCATCAATTGGATCATATATTTCTGATACGAAACAACCTTTTCCTAATATAATTCAGTTGCAAAACTCAATATATATATATATATATATATATATATATATATATATATATATATTGTTCAGTACCAAGTTGTAGTCTGTAAACTCACGCAAATGGATGTTAGGTGAAGTGGTAGAGCGTTTAAAAGCCCTTGCACGAGATCTTGACTTCAAATCCGGTAGACAACAAACAGTACTATGTAAAGCCCCTGTTTACGTGGAATGGAGAGGAGCTGTTTTCTGCACGAGTTGATGTTTACGTGGAATGGAGAGGAGCTGTTTTCTGCACGAGTTGATGTTTACGTGGAATGGAGAGGAGCTGTTTTCGCACCATCTAGTGGATTATACTATGCGGAGAGTCATCTACCAAAGATTGCCAAGGAGAAGGTGCGCAAGCAACAAAATGGACATTATATTCATGAGCATGCACGCAAGGAACAACAGATGCATCATTGCACCATAGTTTCCTATACTAAGAGTTTTATCTCATTTTTTTAAAAATGAAGAGTTTTATCTCATTAAGCAGCTAGATAGTTAGGTTAATTTCTAGTAAAAACCAAACAGCAATTTACTTTTTTTTTTTCTTTCCCTTTGACTTAAGGCAATCAAACAACTATTTTGTGTGATTTCACTACTAGAAATTTACCCTTTCCCGGCGGTTTTTATATAGCTAGTCCAAAAATCACCGTTTAAAGGTACCCTACAACGGCGGTTTTCACCAAATTGTCGTAAATGTTGATATAAATGACGGGGGCACAAAACCGCCGTATTAGAGAAGCCACAAACGATGGCAGAGCAAACATTAGCCGTAAATAAAAAAATTAGGCGGAAGCAAGCAAACTGTCGTATAAGGCGCACCACTTAACGACGGTTTTAATGATGCGTCGTTTATTTGTTATTGTAACGGCGGTTTCCCCATAACCACCGTTTATATATAAATAATTAAAAAAAAGATTTAATCACAACCGTCAATTTATATCTAACCACGGCCGTAGGATTTTGACCCCATCTTTATAAACTAGCATCCACTCCCGTCCGGGGCAATTGGAAATATGCCAGTCTGTGAATTGTTCTTAGAAAAATGCATTCGGGTGAATTGGTATTTGAAAAATACCCTCCTTTTTAAACACTATGTAACAAGGGGTTGTTAGCAGGGTAGTGGGGCCTTTGTCTCTCTCGTCTCCATTCTCTCTCTCTCTCGTCTCCATCTGTCTCTCGTCTCCATCTCTCTCTCTCTCTCTCGTCTCCATCTGTCTCTCGTCTCCATCTCTCTCTCGTCTCCATCTCTCTCTCTCGTCTCCATCTGTCTCTCGTCTCTATCTCTCTCTCTCGTCTCCATCTCTCTCTCTCGTCTCCATCTCTCCCTCTCTCTTGTCTCCAACTTCCATCTCTCTCTCGTCTCCAAACACAGGTATCTCTCGTCTCCAAACAGATTAGTTAAATGACTCTGCTACCCTTATCATCTCAAAACAAACCCTAAAAACGCGTACTCTCTCTCTCTCCAACATTGAATTGTTTCTATCTACCTCAACCTACCAAGTACAGTTGAATTTACTCCAACTGTAAACTTTATGAATGTATACCTTAAACTCCTCAAGAATATGGCTCATTTGTCACTCTCATTGGCTCCAATTCTCCCATAGAAGTATCCCATTTGTCTGTACAAGTATCTCTCTTTCCTCACTTTTGTTCTTCAGCTACGGTAAAAACTTAAACTCTCATTTCTCTGCTTTTTTCCTTATTATACGTTGATCACAGTACTCTAAAATGTATGGTATTCTCATTTTTTTACTTTCATCCTTCCAATATGTTCATCACATTACTCTAAAATGTAGGTTACGTTCGTTATATTTCTGCTCTGTTCTTCATTATTGGTTTGATGTGTGTTGTTGTATGTGGAGAGACTGGGACGAGTATATTCATCGTCTCTGTCTTCTCATAAGACTGAGACGTGAACTATGCTCGTACCAGTCCTCCCCATGCACAACTGGGAAGAGCAAGGCCTGCCAGACTGGGACGAGAAATATCTCGTCTGGCATTCAAATTACAGACGAGATAGGACTCGTCCCGGTCTGGCATTTGATAGACTCGTGGGACGAGTAATCTCTCGTATGGTATTCAAATCGCAGACGAAAGATCACTCGTCCCAGTCTGGGGTGTGATAGACTCGTACGAGTACGATACTCAAAGATGAGAAGACAAGGACGACAGAGACGAGCATACCCTAAACCCTGAAATCCTCTCTTATCATGAAAAAATTGTATTCAATATTGTTAAAATGTAAATTGTAAGTCCTAAACCATATAATAATGTAATCTAAACTATAAACTCAAAATCATACAATCATCATATCTTAATCATGTAAAGCCTAAACCTTATACATACCATTAAACCATATATCATCCAAACAAAATCCTACATTTGTAAACACTAGAACCAACTAAGTATCATTCCTATAGCCACTAAAATGTAAATTGTAAGTCCTAAACCATATAATAATGTAATCTAAACTATAAACTCAAAATCATACAATCATCATCTCTTAATCATGTAAAGCCTAAACCTTATACATACCATTAAACCATATATCATCCAAACAAAATCCTACATTTGTAGACACTAAACATTAGAACCAACTAAGTATCATTCCTATAGCCACTAAACATGTTAATTGTAAGTCCTAAACCAAATAATCATGTAATCTAAACTATAAACTCAAAATCATACAATCATCATCTCTTAATCATGTAAAGCCTAAACCTTATACATACCATTAAACCAACTAAGTATCATCTAAACAATAGAACCAACTAATTATCATTCCTATAGCTACTTAAAGTGTTATTAAATAATATTAAACATGAATCCCTAAATCATAGAACATCTAAGCATTTTAAGTAAACCCTAAGATTGTACACCTAAGACTGGGACGAGTATGCTCTCGTCTCAGTTGGAAATACTAGGACGAGTATTCTCTCGTCACAGTTGGAAATACTAGGACGAGCATTTCCTCGTCTCAATTGGAAATACTGGGACGAGCATTTCCTCGTCCCATTATTAAAATAAAGATGTTGTCTGAGATGGTGGGGGTCCCTCTCCTCCCTGTCTTCTCGGAAAAAAGTACAGAACATTCTGTTACCCATCATATTGTGAGAGAAAACCTTTTTACTTTGTCAGACCAAACCCTAATTTCATCCAAACCCTTAAATCATTCTCTCTCTTCCTACTATCCGAACCCTAAACCCTGAACCCTAAAATCATTATCTCTCTTGACATGTAGAAATGGTGAGGAATTGATGTTCCGTGCTGTTTGGAATAGTGAATGGACGCGTGCCGAAGGTAGACACATATACATAGGTCAGGCAGTGAAGAATGCAGTTTTCAAGATAATCCAAGGCATTACCGTCGAATCTTTGGAGCATGAAGTTTCGGTCAGAATGGATACAGATTGTCCGCCTACCAAAAAGGTGGTCTTATGTTATCATTTCCAATTTACAGATGCTAACCTAATCGAGTCTAATATCCTCACTAAAGATTTAGAAATCAAAGATATCTTTGATACTACGGAAAAGGGATCTATTGTAACCATGTACGTCACGTTAAAGGATTTGGTGGATCAACCATACATAAATGCTGACGTTGCTGACCAGGATTTGGTGGATCAAACTGAAACCCTTAACAGTCAGTTGGTTCCTTTGAGCCCCCCCCCCTTACATACCGCGAGGATTACTTTCAGGGTATCGAGATACTCTCCGAGGATCATGACGAAGACAGGGTAGAATATAATGCAATAGATCTCACTCCGTCTTCGGTTCACTGTAACGACATTGTGCAATTAGCTGACAAAGTTATGGTTGCCACTAATGAGTCAATGAAGCAAACTAATCTTGCATTGGAAACTGTTGCGGTAGATTGTACAGAGAGTCATGGACAGACTGGTGTGAGAAGGCTAGACGGTCTGGAAATAGAGATGAAAGGTTTGTATACTGGGAGGGCGTTGTCCCACCATATCAGAATGGTTGCAGGTTCGAAGAGATGGACTTTTTACGTTTATAAGCGAGACCAGACTCGTATTATACTGTGGTGCTTGAATCTGGAATGCAAATGGATGCTTGGGGCGTACAAGAAAAAAGATTCCGTGCACTACCAGGTGAAGAAACATAACCCCATTCACACATGGACGACATGCAGCGTAGATGGGAAGCACCGTAACATTAATAGCGACGTGATCGCGCATGAATTGCTGGGAATGATGGGCCAAATACAAAAGACACCCACAATCAATGAAATACAGAACATCGCCTTAAGAATGGGAAGTAGAATATCGTACTGGCCGGCATGGTATGCACGTCAAAGGGCCAAACAGATGATCCAGGGTACTCGTGCTCAAAATCACGCCGATCTTCCCGTGTTCATGTCATTATGTGAAATCCTGAACCCCGGTACTAAATGGGATATGGGAGTGGACGAAGGTGGTGTTTTCTTGTACTGCTTCCTTGCGTTCAGGGCACAAATTCAGGGGATACCCCATATGCGACCCGTAATTTTCATCGACATGTCGCACCTGAAGAAAGAACCCCTGCAATTGGTCGTATGCAGAATGGTTGATAGCGAGAAACAGTTCTATCCCATTGCATGGGGACTAGTGGACAAGGAGAACACCGTTGCATGGACTTGGTTCTTAAACAGACTGAGGTTAATTTTCCAGGATCACGATGAGTTGACGTTCGTTTCAGATCGGCACCAGGCTATCATCAATTCAATCAAGGTCGTGTACCCCTTATCAACCCACGTCCACTGCTATTACCATTTTAAAATGAACGCTCTGTCGCATTACAATACACAAAAGTTGGTGCCTCATTACCACGATGCGGCCTATACATTTGATAAGGATGCGTGTGAGTCACATCTGATCGACATGGGTATTGAGTGCGAACGTGTAAACGGCGTTAACCACAAGACCGTCGAACGTTACTTCCGGGATGCCGGTCTAGAGAAATGGGCAAGTTCTTATTATAAAACAGCACGGTTTGAGATGCTTACATCCAACTATGCTGAGTCTATTAACTCGTGCATGCTGCCGACCAGGTCTGACAAAGATCTTACAATGTTCTCCCAAATATGCGACCATCAGAGCGAGTGGCACCTGAAATAACGAAACTTGGGCATTGACATTGGAGACACCTACCAGACTGCAAACAGGGAGAAAAGAATGTTGAGTCGTTCTATAAAGTGTATAGGTTTTCGCGTGCGAGCAATTTCAGAGTCTGTGTATGAAGTCCGCGGTAATCATCTGAAAACTCATATCGTGGAATTCAAACCAGGATATTGCCTCGGAACCTGCACGTGCGGCAAATACCAACAGATGTGGTTCCCGTGTGTACATGTGTGTGCTTGTGCAAAAGAACTTAGAAAACTTGGTCGTTACAATGCCGACCATGATATGAAGGTCATGTAAGACCACACCAGCGTGTTCCATTAACTGGAATACTACAATATGGCTTATGCAGGTACAATTAAGACTCCTCCCAACCCAGCAACGTGGGACACAAGCGAAGTACCTGCACACATAAAAAACATTCGCCCACTTCAACCGAAGAAAGTGGTAACAGTTGGGAGGGACAAGGAGAAAAGACACAAGCCAATGGTTGAAACCGTGCGTGAAAAGAAGCGAGGAACGGGAACGTACGGATGTAGCCATTGCCATGTAAAAGGGCATACCATAAAGATTTGCCCTCAATTGAAAAATTAATATTGTGATAGAAGTCGTTATTCTTCGTTCTTTGTAATTCCAAGTTCGCAATCTTTTATGATGATTGCGCAAACAATATATCTTTTGTTTCGATCAATTATTGTGTTTTTTTAATATGAATATGCATTTTATTACATAAATAAACAATTTTTTTTTTAAATTTATTGGCAAAGAGGAAAACTTTGATACATTGTAAAACTGTTACATGTTTTAAATTTTGATACATTTCTTACAAAAACTGTTACATTTTTCAAGAATGTACCAAAATTATTACAATTTCTAGAAAACATACATGCATGTTTTGTAGAAAATGTAATACCCGACACATGAACCTAAAATCTCTCTACGTCTCTTCATCTACCCAGGAAGCATCTACAAAAGCCACTGTTCTCTCCTCCAAAACTCACCACATCTGAAATGGCAAAGAAAAAGCTACCAAAGGAGTG
Organism: Linanthus parryae; assembly: GCA_023055425.1. Lineage (NCBI taxonomy): Eukaryota > Viridiplantae > Streptophyta > Magnoliopsida > Ericales > Polemoniaceae > Linanthus > Linanthus parryae. The sequence continues at coordinate 10,005,843 of JALGPY010000002.1, forward strand.
GGAAAGCGACGAGGAGGAAAGTGAAAGGTCCAAGGAAAGTGACGAGGAAGAGGAAGAGGAAGAAGAAGAGGAGACGGACGAAGAAGATGAAGACAGTGAAGAAACTGACAGTGATGCAGAAATTACAGCATCTTTCAGGGTGTAGATACTGCTTTATGACATGGCAGATCTCGGCCACGTGGCGGCCATCCAGCACACCATAGCTCCACACACACAGGATCACCAGCCGAGCTGATCCATGTGGGGGCTGCGAGACAGAGCCCTCGCATACCACTGCACGGGACTTGTAGGGACTTGTGGTCTGGAGGCTAGAGTAAGCCCTGTCGCGTGCGAGCCAAGCCCGCGCGCGACCTTTAGTAACTGTTTTGAGAGATCTATGGCACGAGCTCCCTAGACCCGGTCAATCCGGTCAAACCCGGTCAATCCGGTCAAACCCGGTCAACCTCGTAACGGTTCCGGTACTCACGCACCACGTGCTCTAACGGTTCCTATATACTCGGACGAACGTGCCGTTATGGTTAAGCTAATTAAGCCGCCATTAATGGGCGCATTAACCACACTACAACGGTCACGTTCTCCAGTATATATACATCGTTAACCTTTCCATACAAAGGGGGACACACTGCCATACGCGGAAGCTCTGCCAAACCTCTGTCTCTCTCTCAGACATTGCTACTGACTTACTCTCTCCCTACACACACCCCTATTCTTCCTGTGCGATCCCTGATCCACTACGTACGGTGTACACGGAGGTCTCCCTGCCGGAATCTCTTGTGCACATTTTGGTGAACCCGACATGAAACTTACCAGCAAAAGCAACCATGTCTCAGGAGGACGATGTCAGCAACCGATCTCCTTCCACCGAAACTCCCTCGGGAGACGAGGCTCGCCGTACTCCGACGACTCCCGGCGAGGCGCCAACTTTAGAGTCTTTGGACGCCACTGTCCAAAGTCAGGCAAAAGCTCTCAAGTCTCAATCCGCGCAGTTAGAACGGATCTTGGCCGTTCTGGGCACTCTTGCACCAAATCCTCCACCTGCCGCCGCTATCCCTCAGGGAGGAGGAACCCCTACCGCTCCAGGATTGGGAGTGTCGGCCACGCCTCCCAACCCTCATCTGCAAACTCCACCGTCGGCCACGCAGCTGCCTTCGGTCCAAGGGTCGACGGCACAAATGCTGCCCCCTGCTGCTCACGCCTCTCAGCCCCCGGCTTTGGCGTCCAACCCAGCTCTGCAGTACACTCTGCCTCCACCAGCGACAATCTGGGGAAACGCGGGTAGTCAATACACTCCCAATCCTCCGGCAGCATATGTGTCGCCACCGCCTACAGCAACCCCTCCGCCAACTACCGAGGGAAGCATTCCAGAATGCATGACGTCTTTGCAGAAGCGCGTGGACTCCATCTTAGCTCATCAGTCGTTCGCGGATACCATCATCCCGAAGCTAGACAACGATCCACCCATCCCACGAGAGATCTATCTCATGCCTAACCCGGCGGGGTACAAGGCTCCTAAATGGGACAAGTTCGAGGACGTCAATGGAAACGCTCATGAGCATGTCATGCGTTTCATCGATGTCATGGGTCCATACGGAGCTGATCCCAAGCTGCTGATGCGGGAATTCCCAAAAACTCTTGGGAATGTAGCATACAAATGGTAC